>CM060915.1:988046364-998046364 GCA_030737875.1 Allium sativum
AATCAAGTTGGGTTGAAGTGCAGTTTCGTTTTGCTTATAGATAACATTTAACTTTCTATAATTAACTTATACAATGTGCATGCTCCAAACAATGAAGTGATGTTTGTACATCTTAAGCTTGTGAAGATGCATTGGATTATCCTGTAACATATCCTTCGAAGTGAAAATCAAGTTGGGTTGAAGTGCAGTTTCCAGACAGCAAGGAGGCAGCCTAGTTTTTTAGACCTCCCATCCCACGGCAAGCCCAGCACATGTTACAAACCAGCTTGTCATCCTTGTTTATTTATGATCCGAAGTTCTCTCATATGAACTGGTTCAGCTGAAGCAGAAAGACAGGGTCATGCCCATCCTGTTTTGACTTTTTGCCACCTTTCACGTTATGATATTTTTACTATTGCTGCGTGGACTATTTATATATAGTCCCCTGTCATTTTTGTTGTTGCAGTGTGCAAAACCTTCGTAAAAATAATAAAACCTGCTGCCTTTCTCGCCTTTCTCTCATGGTTTTTCCCGTAAGGGTTTCCACGTTAAATCTTTCTTGTGCTCCTATTTTTTCTTGTTTCTTTGATTGTTTTGTTTGCTAACAAGTGGTACCGGATCTGGTTCGTTTTGCCCGTCTAGGGTTCGTTCAACATGACGTCGTTGAAGTATGATCTTCAGCTATTGGATCGGAACACTCGACTCTCACTGTGGCAAGTGAAGATACGGGCGTTGCTCGCACAAGCTGATTATGATGCTGCGTTGGATGGATTCGGGAACAAGAGATTTGAAATATGGACCGACGATGAGAAGAGAAAGGATAGGAAGGCTCTGTCCCAAATTCATCTCCATCTACACAATAATATTCTGCAAGAAGTTTTGAAGAAGGCATTTGCTTCTCTTTGGCTGAAATTGAAGTCAATTTAAATGACCAAGGATGTCACAAGTAAGATGCATCTCAAGCAAAAGTTTTTCCTACACAAATTGCAAGAGAAAGGTAATTTCCTACACAAATTACAAGGAGAAAATAAAACAAACGGTGTCTTCTAATGGATCAAGCTCTCAAGCCGAGAGCTTGCTGTTCATGGCAGGACAAAGGAGAATAGTTCAAATAATGGATCTCGAGGTAAAGGTTCAAATGGCTATAAAGGTCGATCTAAATCTAAAGGCAAATACAAGTCTTGCAAATATTGTAAAAGCGATGGGCATGAAATATCTGAATGTTATAAGCTGCAGAACAAAGGAAAAGGGAAATGGCACATGCAAACCGAAGGGTAACAAAGAAGGAGTTAATGCCAATTGTGTTCGTAATGATTGTTTTGATAATGAGATGCTTGTTGTTACTGTGTTTGCTGGATGTGTTGAGATTAAGGATGAATGGATACTTGACACTGCTTACACTTTCCATGTGTCTGAATAGAGACTAGTTTACAACCTTAGGATCCATAAATAATGTTGGCTCAGTTTTGATGGGTGATGATTCAACATGTAAAGTAGCAGGAATTGGCTCTATTCCGATCAAGATGTTCGATAACGCAATCAGAACTTTAACAGGTGTTCGGTTCATTCCCAAGATGAAGAGAAATCTGATTTCTTTAAGTACTCTTGACGACAAAGGGTACAAGTATTCAGGTGGAGGTGGTATCCTGAAGGTCACAAATGGTTCTCTTATTGTGATGAAGGGTGATCTTAGACAAACAAATGACCTTTATTACCTTCAAGGCACTACAGTTTCAGGTAATGTTACCTCTGTTATCTTAAATAATATTTCTCATTGTGATACCGCTAATCTTTGGCATAGGCGTCTTAGATACATGAGTGAACTAGGTCTGCCAGAGTTGAACAAGAAAGGACTTCTTGATGGGTACAGTGCAGGCAAGCTGAAGTTTTGTGAACATTGCATTTTTGGCAAGCATAAGAGGGTGAAGCTCAACACTTCAGTTCGTACAACAGAAGGCGTTCTAGATTACGTGCATTCAGATTTATGGGGGCCGTCTAGGAAAGCATCCATTGGCGGTGCTTGTTACATAATGACAATTATTGATGATTATTCTAGGAGAGTTTGACCTTATTTTTTGAAGCATAAATCTGAAGCTTTTTCAGTTTTCAAAGAGTGGAAGACTATGGTTGAGCAACAAACTGAAAGGAAGGTAAAAGAAGCTTCAGACTGATAATGAGATGAAATTTTGTTCAAATGAATTTGATTCATTTTGCAAGGCCGAAGACAATGTTAAGTACTACACCGTACCTCACACTCCTCAGCAGAACGGGGTTGCTGAGAGTATGCACGGGACTATCATTTCTAAGGCTCGTTGCATGTTGTCGAACGCAGGTTTGGACAGGCGTTTTTGGCTTGAAGCTGCTTCCACAGCCTGTTATATCATCAATCGCTCTCCCTATGTTGTTATTGGCAAGAAAACTCCAATAGAGGTATGGTCTGGTTCTCCAACAAATTATTCAGAATTAAGAGTTTTTGGATGCATTGCATATACTCGTGTTGATAATGGAAAGCTAAAGCCAAGAGTTATTAAGTGCATTTTTCTTGGTTATAACTCTGGTGTTAAAGGCTATAAATTATGGAATCCTAAAACAAGTAAGGTTGTGATTAACAGAAATGTTGTGTTTAATGAATCTGCTATGCTACCTGATGTCCATCTACTAACGATCCTATAGAAAACGAGTAGAAACCAAATGTCCAGGTGGAGCATATTATTGATTCGGACGATACATCAAACAAGGAAATTGAGGGTCAGGATGAAGCACCCATTGTTGAGGATCCTCCTGTAGTTATGCAGTCATCGCAGCTATTTATTGCAACTAGCAGACCTAGAAGGATTCCAAAACCAGTAAGGAGGTTTATTGAGGAAGCAAATGTTGTTGTGTATGCTTGTGCTGTAGCAGAAGAAATAAAATGCACTGATAAGCCTTCTTCATATTCTGAGGTTGTTATCTCTAGTGATTCTGATAAGTGGATGGCTTCTATGTATGATGAGATGAAGTCACTTGAAAGGAATGATACTTGGGACTTACTCAAGTTGCCTATAGAGAAGAAATTTATTCATTGCAAATTGGTTATGAAAGTGCTTGTCCAAGCGATGAGACAAGGTATAAAGCAAGATTAGTTGCAAAAGGATGCAGTCGGATTCCATGTATTGACTATAATGAAGTCTTCTCCCCTGTTGTGAAACATAGCTCAATTCGCCCTTTACTCGGTATTGTTGCTATGCATGATTATGAACTTCAACAATTAGATGTAAAAATTGCATTCTTACATGGAAAATTAGAAAAAGATATTTATATGCATCAACCAGAGGCTTTTATCATCCATGGAAAGGAAAACCTTGTCTGTAAATTGAAAAAAATCTTTTTCTGGATTGAAAGAGTCACCTAGACGGTGGTATAAAAGATTTGACACTTCTATGTTATCTTAAGGTTTTAAAAGGTCCGATTATGATAGTTGTGTCTATTTGAAAATTACTACGGCTTCAGTCATTTATTTTCCACTTTATGTCAATGATATGCAGATTGATGCGAAAAACAAGGCATAAATTGAAATTTTGAAAGGGCAGTTGAGTACATGCTTAGGCATAAATGAAAGAATTGGGGGATGCTAAAAAGATTCTTGGCATGGAGATATCAAGAGATAGGACTTCTGGAAAATTATACCTAAGCCAGAGTGGGTACGTTAGAAAGGTGCTTCATCGTTTTAATATGTTTGATGTCAAGCCAGTAAGTACTCCTCTTGTTGCACATTTCAAATTGTCATCAGCCATGTGTCCACAATCAGATAATGATATTGAGTACATGCTTAGACTTCCCTAATCAAGTGCACTCGGTTCACTTATGTATGTCATGGTTTGTTCGCGTCCTGATTTATCACATGCTTTGAGTGTTGTCAATAGATTCATGGCCAATCGTGGAAGAGAGCATTGAAAAGCAGTTCAATGGATTTTCAAATATCTTCATGGGACTTCTACAGATGAACTTGTTGGTGATGTGGATTCTGACTTCGCTGCTGATTTGGATAAAAAGATATCATTAACAGGCTATGTTTTCACCATTGGTGGTTGTGCGGTGAGTTGGAAAGCAACCTTACAGACTACCGTAGCATTATCTACTGTTGAGCCCGAGTATACGGCTACTAGTGAAACATGTAAAGAAGCTAATTGGCTGAGAGGTTTGTAGTTTGTACTTTGAGCTTTATGGAGATACATCTTGCATTACTATATTTTTTGACAATCAGGGTGCTATCTGTCTTACAAAGGATCAAATGTTTCATGAGAGAATTAAACATATATATTTTATGTATCACTACATCCGGAATGTTATTGCTAAAGGTGGTGTTAAAGTATGCAAACTAAGTACTCATGACAATCCCGCGGACATGATGACAAAGCCAGTTCCTATTACTACGTTTGAGTTTTGCTCAAGCTTGGTTGGTGTTATAGTATAGTCTTTAGTGACTATTGGAGCAAGACAAATATTTATTTGTTGAAAGTGTTGGTCTTTGAACTTTATCCTTCTACTTCAAGATGATAATTCGTCTCAAGGTGGAGATTGTTGATTTATGATATGAAGTTCTCTCATATGAACTGGTCAAGCTGAAGCAGAAAGACATGGTCATGCCCATCATGCTTTGACTCTTTTTGCCACCTTTCACATTATGATGTTTTTACTATAGCTGCATGGACTATTTATATATAGTCCCCTGTCATTTATGTTGTTGCAGTGTACAAAACCTTTAGTAAAAATAATAAAACCTGCTGCCTTTCTCCCATGGTTTTTCCCGCAAGGGTTTCCAAGTTAAATCTTGCTTGTGCTCCTGTTTTTGCTCGTTTCTTTGATTGTTTCGTTTGCTAACGAACGTCCTTCTCCGTTCACTCACGTTCCATCCTCTGGAAGCCTCAAGTCAAGGTTCTGCTGCCTAGACTGAGCCTACAATAGCAAGGGATTGACTCAATCTTCCTCTAGGAAAAGAAAAGTTGGCAACAAGCAGGTCTATAAAGTCAACGAAAAGCCGATGGAGCAGTTGATAGGTAGAAGGCTTTGGTAATTATCGACCACAAGAAACTATCTGTATGCAACTAGCAAGGTATGTATCTCCTAAGACCAATTCACCGACGAGTTGGAAACTAGATGAAAATGGATGGTTTGACCAAAGGAAAATTTCATTTCTACAGTTTCCACTCTTCTACAATTTCGCAATATATTCCTCCTCCCTGGCTAAACCTATGGCTACCAAGCTTACTGTTAACAAAAGGTTTAACTGATGAAAATAATGAAGTGATGCAGCTTTACAATAGCATTACGCCATTACCAATAAGAACATGTATTGAGCGTTCAACTAACATCTGACGTTAACATTAATTTTAAAAACTCCACAGCAGTTGCTCTAACATTTAGAAGCCTTGCAATCAGTGTTATTAATTTTTTTGAAATTTTACATTCTAATTACCTTTTCAAATCAAATTCCCCCCTTCGGGAGTTAAGTTCAAACTCAGTTAAAACCGCACTTGAGAAAAAACATTTTACTGATATATTCGATATACTTTTTGGATCCAAGATTTTAATGTTTTCCAAACAAAATAAAAGTAAAACAGAAGAGGAAATTGAGTTTTTTGGTTTAAATGTAAAAGTTCAAGCATCAAAATCATAATTATTAGGAGTATGCGCAATCCTTAAAAATGGATCTTTTTGAATCTTTGATTTCTGATTTAAATCTTGTTTCCATCAAAAGTTTGAAAGTTAAATTTAAAATTTGAAACTCATTTTGAAAACCTTGCTCACAATGTCTTTGGATTTATTCAATTACGGGTTTGTCAAAAAGCTTGGGTAAAACCAACGTTTTAAAACGCAAAAGGCGTAGGTGAGGCGTTTTAGGGTTAGGGAGGCGAGGCGTAAGCCTTTTGGGTTAAAAAAAAGCACACCACACAAACTTAATTTTTAATATGAAATAACATTAAGCGCCAAATTGTAAATAAAAAACCATAAAACCCAAAAGCATTCAATTCCATTACTCAAATAGTAAGTAAAAACAATAAACCATAAAACAAACAAAAAATACAGTATAAAAAGACAAAAAAAATGGTTGATTGGAATCAAGCTCGATTCCAGTTGAAGCCGGTGATTCCAGTTCAAAATTTCAACAATCGGTTACCTTCCCCCCCCCCCCCCCATTTTGAAGTTTAAATATTTGCTCGATAGGCTAGAAAATGTAACAACCCGTATTTCAATAACATGTTAAAACGAGAATCAAGGAAGAATTTAATTTTAAATTCTGAATCAAGTAAAACGGGCTATGCCATTGCGTTCGTCTCGGAAAAATACGCGAAATAGAGTCCGAGTTTTCGAAAATCGGAGTCCGTATGACCCGGTTAAGGCCCAAAGAAGTTTTCGGGAAATTTGAATTTCGAAACATGCAGAAATGGGGCCAGGCGGGAAAATTCCCGCCCAGACAAGTCGACAGGCATATCGACAGGCATGTCGACAGACATGTCGACAGGGCTGTCGACTTGCCCTGTCGGCTGATTCTGATCTGGTGCACCTATTTTCTATCTTGGCTAGGTTTTTGGGCCTGGTTTGAAATCTGACGGTTCAGGTTGGTCCTAGGGTTAATCTAAGGGCCTAAAACTATCCTAATCTCTATAAAAAGACCCTAAACCTACCCCTAAACCCTCATTATTCACTCATGTAACTAAACTATGGCCAAATTTCTACTCTCATGGCCTCCATCTCAAATCCCTAGAGCCTATGCATTCAAATCGGGTTCAAATCAAAAGATGCAAGCTTGCTACACCAAAGAGAGGCAAAATCAACGTTGCTATGCGAGTTTCATGACGGATTCTTCAACAAAGGAGGCACCTTTCTTAGCCAAGATGATTCATGCTTCTTTCCCTAGGCCTAACTATGTAAGTTCTAGCTACTTTTAGATGGAAACGGTAGTTTTGATAATGACATGGGATAAAATGAGGCTAAACATGACTATGCGAACCTATATGAACCTTACCTTGCCTCTTGTGTTCATGATTATGATTTTAGGCCATGTGAGTGACTTAATCATGCCTCTCATGCTATGCATAACCTAGTTTAACTTGCAAGTTTGGATCTTTATGCATGAAATGCTAGCATGAACCTTTAGGAACCACTTTATGTGTGAAACATTGGCTAAGACAAGATTTTGGGGCTTATGCATGTTTATGAACCCAAACCCCTTATGGTAACATGCAAGTTTGTGGCCAAATCCTTTATGAGATTATGCATGCTCGTGGCCAATCCCCTCTTTTAAGTTGTGCATGTTTATGGCTAAACCCTTTTTGATAATATGCATGTTTGTGGCCAAATTACCTTATGACACTATGCATGTTTATGGCCAATCCCTTTATGATGTTATGCATGTGGAAGCCAAGCCCTTTTTAGCATCATGCATGTTTTGAGACCAATATGTGACATAGTATCCTTACTATGTTGACTCGCTTTGCTTGCGTTGGGAAAACACGATTTTGGGTAGTTAGATAAACATGAACATGTCGCGAAATCTTAACTTGATTATGACATGTGTTTATACTTGAAAATATGACTTGGAAGATAACATGGAAGTTGGCATGTAAGTATGCATAAAAACATGAGCTTGGGAATTTACCTATTAAGTTAGGTCTACCCTTTGGGAATTTACCTATTAAGTTAGGTCTACCCAAATGCTTGAAAACTCGTAACATGTTTTGGAAACATGATGAACTTAGATAATATAAGTGTGGCCAACTCGAGGTTGGGTTGAGTTTGCAACGTAAAACTACCCGGAACCGACCGGCCTAACTAGTAGTTGCAAACAATAGGACCCAATGTGAGAAGTTGGTCATGTCGCGCTTAAGACCCGAGGTTAGACTAGGTTGTGGTGTAAATCTATCCGGACCCGCCCGGCTTAACTAGTAACCACAACAAGGTCTAATGTGAGAGGTTAAGAGTGCATTAATTGAATTAATGCCACATGATAAGGTTAAGTAAATTTGACTAATGACACTTAACCGATATGACACGAATGGGTAGGTTAAGTGGGACCGGACTTGATTCCTTAATGACACTTAACCATGCAAGATGATTAGGAGATGGGGTTAAGTAATTTACACTTAACTAATCCGACTGGGTAATTAGATGAGGTTAAGTAATTAAGACTTAACTAACCTAACCACGGTAATTAGATGGGGTTAAGTAATCCACACTTAACTAATCTAAACACGGTAATTCGATGGGGTTAAGTTAAACACTTAACCAATTTAAACTTGGTAATTCAATGAGGTTAAGTAACCCATACTTAACCAACTTAACGTGATAATTTAATGGGGTTAAACAACTTATACCTAACCAATTATACATGAAGATTTGATGTGGTTAAGTGACCTAAACTTAACCAATCTAACTCGTTAATTTGATGTGGTTAAGTGACCTAAACTTAACCAATCTAACTCGTTAATTTGATGTGGTTAAGTGAACTATACTTAGCCAATTTAACTCGTGAATTTATGGGGGTTAAGTTAACCCATACTTAACCAATATAACGTGAAAACATGATAAGGCTAAGTCATGAATCGCTTGAATACACTTGACCGGTTTGACTAAGTAATTTGATAGGGTCAAGTTAATATATACTTAACCAACTTGTAGGGCTAAGTCTTGAACTTAAATACTTAGCCAATCTTGACGTGATTCGTGGGCGGGTTAAGGCATGGACTTGAATGATAACACTTAACCCAATAAGACAAACCCTAGTTAGAAGAACTAGGTAGAAAACCGTGGTTAATCAAGGATAACGGGAAGGTAAGGCTAAGTGGTAAACCTTAGTTAAGGGAAACTAAGTAATAATTCTTAGTCAAGGAAATTTGGACCATTTCTTAGATAGATTAGTAACCCGATACGTTAGGTCAACGTTTAAGTATGCGTGTAGGAGCAGGCTATCTGATTTAGATAAAGGCTCCAACGAACTGGGTAACGAAGCAGCGGCTTCGGGGAACGTGAGGATATTCTTGGGATCCCTCTGTGAGGTCGCAGATGATCATCCTGGGCTCACAAGAGGTTAATGTCTGCGTTAGAAGAACCAAGAGTATGCCTTGGTTGCTATACGAGCGACCTAAAGACTGGGATGGATAGCAGTGAGTCAACGAATACATGATAGTGCCCTAGATAGCAAGTTCGTCGATCATCTACCATCTTGAGTCAAGCGTGTACGTACGGAAAGGCAGGGAACACCCAACAGACCATAATTGCTATCTAATTATGGGTGAGGTAGGCCGTAGGATGTGGACTGGCCGGAGTGTAGTTCTCATGCAAGATTTTCTCTTGTGTTGCCTTTCACTAGTTGAGGGAGGGGTCTCGTGGGACCATAGCCACGTGTAGAAAAGCAGACCTTAGTATCTGCATCGGCAGATAAATCTAAAGCTCCCGACCGAGTCCTGTATTTCTTGTTTTGCCCTGTGACAGGACTCGGATGGCACGATGTGATACATGTGCATACAGTTATAGAAAAACGATTCACGATGAATGCGTGGGAAAAAGGGCGCGGTTGAGGGTTAGCGTAATCCCTAGTGGCCTAGGTGGTTTAACCCAAACCGAAATACGAAAGCGTGCAATAGGTAAGCGTAATCCCTAGTGGTGCTAGGTGGCGTAAGTCCTAGTAGTTCAAACGATGATTCATATGGAAGAGCCTAGATAGAACAAGGGTGACAGTCCAAACGATTTCAAGGATAATACGACATGAGGAAGCCCGTACGGGGTACGGCAAAGGACTGAACTTATATACATGGAAAGAAACATATGATTTGAGTAACCTATATATGCGATATTAGGTTGACATGGACCATTACACGACTTTGAGCACGGGACATTCATGGTTAACACATGACACGGGTAGGGATACTAGTACGAGAGGTGCAGAGCAAATATACATGTTAGAACTAGGAAGAATATACATAATAGATACCGTGGGATGTTAAACGGGGTAGATACCTTGGGATAATGTACTCGATAGAAATCTGACGATGTGATACCTTGACTTATCATAACACCGTAGTTTATCATGATACCTTAGTTTACCTTGCCGCAGTAGTTCAACCGGCTACCCTGGTTTATCTATCTTGTAGTTATCCTTATGTTTACTTTCAGTTTATGCATGTCATGTTACCTTTACCTGTTTTTATACTGGAAGTAGATAGGACTTACTCAGTCTTTTTGACTGACCCGTTTTGTTTCGCCTCTTTTCTTCCGTTCCCCCCCCCCCAGGTTTCAGGGAGGAAACAATGTTGTTTAGTTCGGACTTCTTCTGTTGAAGGGCATCATGTATGGCTTGATGTATAGCTTGGTCTTCTCTTGGCTATGGCTGCCTCACCGCTTTACTTTGGGGAATAATTTATGAAAAGGTTTTTATGCTTCTTTATTATTGCAAGATCAGGTTTTGATGTACTCTGATGTAAAAGGCTTTAGACCTTATTTATTCATGTTATGAAAGTTTGATTTTACTTCCGCTATTTTAATATGTTCTGTCTTGTGATATTTCTGTGCATGTTTACCAATAATGCCCCTCTAAAGCTAGTGCATTCCTTTGCGAGTGACTCTAGCGGAGGCGGGGTGTTACAGAAAACGAAGCAGTTAAGAAGTGGGAAGCAGATACGATATTACAAAAATAAACAAGATTTTTTTTATATACGTACGCCTCCGCCAATTGAGGCTCTGAGGCGTACGTTTTTTGCGCTTTTCACACCTCAATTTGTTGAGGCTTAAGCCTCACAGGTAAAACACCTCATGAAGTGCGCCTCAAGGCGTTTTTGCCTACGCCTCGCCTCGAGGCGCGCCTCAAGCGCGTTTTTTAATACACTGGGTAAAGCTACTTTTGACTCTTACTGTCATATAATCCAGTAAGTTATTAGGCTATGCAAGCGAATTACAGTGATAAGCACACATATTGCTTCCTGCAATTTTTGTTTCTCTTTTCTGAAATGATGCGTTAATCAGGTACATTTTGCTGACGTAAAAAATGCACAGCACATGATTACACTCTGGACATTTGCAGGTCATAAGACATGAAGAAAACGGAATACTTATTGTGAAATGTCCGTGCTCGGAGGAAAAAGCACTTTCGGTTTTTTCATTTCTTTTTCACGATACTAACGACACTAGTTGCATTTGTCAATTAGAACAGCTGTAGGTGAAAACTAGATTTGTCTTGCATAAAATAATGGGAGCATAAGGTGCTAAATTTACTCATGCATAAGATTTTTCTTGAACAGAAACCAAGTCTATTATCATGTTACTCAATCAAGAGGAGCTATTTCTAACTAGCTTGGGGATTAATTATTTATAGTTCAGATTGGAAATTACATGTGAAATTTGAAATCCTGATTAACATGTAAAAGTGTTAATTTTTATGCTCTATCTTATCTTTATTGTAAATAAATAAATTTTACATTGGGTATTTTTCGTATATTTCCACAGGCCGTTCATCAATCCTCATGCACCCCGAAAAGCAAGATATTACACAAGAAAAAGATCAATATTGAAGATTTTATCTCATGTGCTTTTGGAGTCTAAAA
This sequence comes from Allium sativum, assembly GCA_030737875.1. NCBI lineage: Eukaryota > Viridiplantae > Streptophyta > Magnoliopsida > Asparagales > Amaryllidaceae > Allium > Allium sativum. The sequence continues at coordinate 988,057,920 of CM060915.1, forward strand.
AGAGTCCATGTTTGGAAGAATTAATTATATACAATCTGATTACCAATCAATTAGCCACATGGAAGATTTGAAGATTTTACCTTATGCACTTTTGGAGTCTAATAAGAGTCCATGTTTGGAAGAATTAATCACATGCAAATCTTTTGTCAATCAATTAGCCACATGGAAGATTTGGAAGATATGGAAGATATTCATCATGATATGCTCAGATATTCTTAAAAGATTATTTCCAAACAAGCTTGGTCAAGAAAGGCATGAGATATGATAAGAATTCTTAGGAAAAGAGACCCATTTATTCATAGATCTGATTTGGGTTTGGCCTATCCCGCCTATAAATATATGTTGTACTCACTGTAAATGTTCATGTCATTTTTTAATTCTGTATTCTCGTTTATGAATAACAAAGTTCTTCTTCATTTTAGTTGATTGTCTTTTTCTTTCATAACAATTTGTGTGTCTACGCAATTAGTTTTGGTAGAACACATATTGTTATTTTCTTTTATTACTGCATGTTAGCGATTGACCGTTTGATTAGATTCAACGGCAATCCTACTTTTAATTTTCTGCTATTGTTCTAGTTGTTATTTTCTTTTTCTAGTAATTGGTTCCTTTCTTTTCAGTTGTTGAATTTGACATTGATCTGATTAGATTCGGATTCATAGCAAATTCAATAGCATTAATTCAAAAACATCTCCAGATTTTGTCTAACTCGCCTAAGAATAGATAAATAATAAGATTTAAAACACCTCCCTGTGATTCGACCTGCATATTACGCGACCTGTGCGCTTGCAGAATTTATTTCAAAATTCGCGCTTTTCTAGTTCATAGAAAAGGGCGATCAAATCCATAGGTAATTATTTTATAAACTTGACTTCATTTAAGCATCTAATGATCACTGAAACTACTGACCAAATGTCTATAGATCATTGCAGTTGTAATTCCTAGTGGTCCATTTGTTTACATCCGCAGAAGGGTTATGCCAAAGTTCAAAATTCCGTTTTCCGCTCCGATCATCATAAAAAGAATTAAACTTCTGTTGCATTCCGGTAGTTTCAGAAATTCTGTTTTAATTCCGATTTGTAAGTTCCAGTATTATCTTATATGTAATACAAATCTAAGAGTGAATAGATTTATAACAAGTTCATAAAAATTTCAAAAATTATATTAGTAACACAAATTTATTGTGTTGAAATGTTCCTACCTATATAATTATTTTTTGTAAGTTATTTTGAATAAATTATTTTGTACCAAACAAGCACAAGAACTAGCCCAACACAGCCTTCAAACCCACTTAAAAGACGCTCCAATTAAGAAAGTAAAGAACCTTCCTTACTTCTTTGCAACTTTCTGTTCATATTTTTTTTTTAAGAAGAAAAAAAAAACCAACCTTAAAATAACAGTGCCCTAAGATTGAATCAAATTCGACGTTCAATCTAATTTGAACGGGATTTTTTTTTTTAATTGATGTATATGTGGAAATCCACCAACAGAAAATAAACCTAAGTTCGATTTTGACTTGCTGCTTGAAATAGATGATCTAAGCGAAGGTGATTTCAAATTTATTGTCATTTTAAACTAATTTTCATATAATAAACTTCTTTTTTTCAGTTATCTTCTCCCTTAAACCTAGAAACAGGATTTTGATGAAACTCTGGTCCGGTTCGGTCAATAATAGAACAGAAACAGAAATGCCGGAACTCTGTCATGCCGGCCGGAATTTAGTACCTTGGATTATACCTACAAGTTCTTTCCTACAATATTTAACCAAAAAAGGCTAGAGACTATGAAACTATATTGTAAAATCCACCAATGTGACATAAAAACCAGTTCTGACATTAACTAAAAGATAATAATTGGGGATGTGATACAACTTACTCTACTTTCTAGAGGATCAGCTTCACGAGAAACAATCTGCTGAAGACTTAAAATAGCAAACGATGCAGCGAGAGTTGGATCTATACTATGGTGCGGGAGTGCAGCATGCCCACCCTTTCCTTTGATTGTTGCATTAAATAAACTTGCTGCTGCAAAAAATGGACCCGGTTTTGAACCAATTTTACCAGTTCTAAGATAAGGATAAACATGCATTCCAAAAATAGCTTCGGTGTCATCAAGTATGCCTTCTTGCAGCATGTGATAAGCACCGGCACCTCCTTCTTCAGCTGGTTGAAAAACCAACTTAACAGTACCCTTCAAAAAACATGTCATCTAACATAAGGCTGGAGAATTTTATCAATAGCGGAAACTAAAAGAAGGTTGAGTTACCCTATATTATCTCCTTCTCCAGCTTAATTAAAGCTTAAAAGGTTATAAAAGTTCAATATATGTGATCGCAGTTAACTATATAACAGAATAAGTCGATTACATTAAGTATATAATTTACTCACCTTTAAATCATCCTTTAGAGATTGAAGTAACTTAGCTGCACCAAGTAGCATTGTGACATGAGCATCATGCCCACAAGCATGCATTTTTCCATCTTGCTTGCTCTTATGCTCCCATTCTGCAAGTTCCTGGAAGAAGAAAAATACAATATTTAAAAGCTATACTTTGATGGTTGTTCTCATGTTTATACTCGATCTAATACAAGGGTAAAAACTCATTAGAGATTATGCTCGAAAAGATAGATGTTGTAACCGTTGAGAATAGTCTCACTTTGAGAAGTTGATATAATGGGACCAACATAAATACTACAAGATCACTGATCACAATATCACTGAGCTTTGCGCTCCATGTGCATATAGACGTCAACATTAAAAAAGTAAAGATTTAAGGGTGCACATGTGTGTGTAGAGAAAGACAAAGTGAGAAACGCACACAAATACAATTTGGTTAAGATCTGTTGTGTCACATTTTCCATCATCGTTTTGTGTTCAAATACAATTTCTCAAAGCGGTTATCCAGACACAAAATTTGATAGAACAAATATTGACCATTTAGTTTTACACGAAAGACGGAAATCCAGATATCTAATGGTTGAGGTCAAGGTTTGAAAAATTGATTTCAATCCTGGTTTCGGTCGCATATAGTTTTGTTTCGATGAATTTCAAAAGTTTTGGTTTCCATTCTAGTTTCGGGATTCTGCATTTTTTTTGGTGAAAATGCATAATTCGGACCAATTAATTATTGTTCTAAAATATCTTAAACCTTACAATCAAAATCCTAATTCAGATTGGATCCCTCCCATTACAATTTGAATTATATTTCGATTCAATCTTAGTTAAAGCCACAACTGAAAAAACCGTCCAAGTATAAAAATTTGAAATGAAAAAATGGCGATTTCAGAATTTGAACGGTGATTTCAGATCTCATCCTAAGCGACTCCCCCCCCCCCCCCTTCCTTCTTAAATTTTGTTTGGCTCCATCAAATCGCCCGTTTCTATTTGTGTTCACCGGATCTAAGGCTTGTTTGCATCTCTTTCATCTGTGTTTTCTTAGGTTTGAGCCTGCCAAGTTCTGACAGCCATACCGATGCCGGCATCTATGGTTGTTAGTGTTTTTTCACTTCTGGATATCATTGATTTCCCCCCACTGCCTACCACCTCATACGGGTCGTCTCCAAAACGGGGCTTAGGGTCTCAACAGGTCAATGTCACGAATTCTGATGTGCCTCGTGCTGCTGCTGTCCATCAAAGCGCTGGTAATGGTTGACACTGGCTCTCAAGCGAGTGTTGACGATATTATGGTGGCGGGTATGCTCATCCAATAGCCAGACAGCATTCCTTATCTGTTGTGCTGCACATGAAGGGGATTTATGGCCTGACAATATTTGAGTTCATTCTTACTCACATTTCGATGAATAATCTGATAATCTTCCCTTTGAGAATCCACTCCCAAAGCATTCATTGTGTAGACAGATCAAAGCTCCCAACATCCAATCTGACCCTCTTAGTTTGTCATGGCTTTCCCCTTCCTTCGGCCCTCCTTATCCGCTTTCCACCGTCCCTTAGGGTGCCACTCCTTCCTCTGTGTTCACTCCTGCCCATTCTCCGGTGATGCCTCTTCGCTCGTCGGTCCCGGTTACCCCTTAACCTGCTTTGTGCCCCCTCCTAGTTTGTCATGCCCCTCCTCTTCCTTCAGCCCTCCTTATCTGTTTTCCACCGTCCCTCAGGGTGATACTTCCTCCCCTGTGACGTCCCCACCCACTCCTATCGTCAGTCCTCTGATGATTCGCCTCGCTCGCCTGTCCCCGTCACCGCTTAACCCGCCTTGTGCCTCCTCCAATCGTTTTTTTTTTCAATCACTAGTCTGAAGATGAAATTAGTCACTGCTTTTCATTACATACCCTATAGCATTGAGTGCACTGCTCAGGATCTCACTGAGGAGTTGGTCGAAGGTATGCAGTTAGTCGAAGGTATGAAGTTAGTCAAAGATATGTAGTTGGTGTGATTAGGGGTGAACGTTTTTGGTTGGTTTGGTTTATCCTATGATGGAATTTGTCAAACCAAACTAAAACCGATAAATATGAAAACCAAACCAAACCAACCAAAATAAGTTTGGTTGGTTATCCGATTAAACTGAACTAAAAATGTTTTACACTTTGTGTTTGGAATATTCACTATTATTTGAAATAAATTATAAATATATGATTAAAGTATTAGTATTTATGATTTTTATGCTTTCTAATATTAATTTTGACACACAGGTGATGATTAAAATTTTCTTAAATAACTAAACTAACCTAAAATATTTATTATAATATTGATAATTTCGAAAATATAACAAAAATTCGGTTAATTTGATTAAACCGATAACGAAACTTAATATTTTTCCGAGCCGATTACAAACCGATATAATTTCAAAACCAAACCAAACCGACCAAAATAAACTAGCTTGGTTGGTTTATTTGGTTTAACCGAATAAAGCTCACCCCTAGGTGTGATGCAATAAAGGCGGAACTTGGTCTCATAAGGAAAGTGGTGTTTGCTACCATGTGATGTGGATGATATTCTCAAAATAGGTCTCAAATGATGAGAAAGATGAACGGAAGATTTATTAGATTCGTAAATAGATAATGAGCTAGAACTCCGCATTGATGGCGAATACGGTGCCAACAACGAGAAGATATTGACTGTTACGTATTGGGATCGAAAAATTATATTCTCTTCGCACAATCTTGAATATTGCCTTAAGATTATTGCTGCTTTTGTAGATTTATTGAGATCTAGTTTGGATAACTACCTGATATTATTACATATGGACTATACATCTTGGCTTATTTGTTAGTGTTGTTGGGTCAGGCTGGCTTGCGTAATCATCATTATTTTCCTAGCATGTTGACAAGTATTATTCCATATTGTGGATATATATATATGGTTGTATGATCTTCGAATCATACCACCCTTTATTTTTTTTTCAAAAAAAATCATCTAATTCGAACTAACATATTCAACATGCTTGTTTGGATTCATGATTTTAATTATACTATTTTCAAAACAAAACAAAAATAGAATACAAGATAGAATTAAGTTTGAAGTTTAGTTGTAGAATTTCAACCTTCAAAACCAATTTCAAAGTGCATACCTTAAATAAGGATTCTTCAAATCTATGATTTACGATTTGAATCTCATTTCGACCTAAAGTTTGTATTTTATGATTTACGGTTTGAATCATAATTGGAAAACCTTGCAATTAATAATCGTCTGTATTTCAACATTTAATATTTTTTGCTCTAAATCTCAATACTTTCGTAAGTTTCAAGTTACATTAGGAACGCATATAATAATAATAATAATAATCAAATATTTAAACATCTATGACAAGAATTTATATAAACGAAATGGAGTATTGTGCTAAAGTAGATTAAATAGTATTCACAATATAAACTAGCCCAAACCCGGAACCCTATGTTAGAATCCAAATTAATTTACCAAGACAAAAACCTTTAACATATGTTCGATAAAAGCTAGGGCTTCTAGCTCAAAAGGAATATTAGGCTTTGGGATCGCGTTACATAAAAATTAAGCTCCCCTATGGTTTGCCTTTTTAATTTTGGATTTCCATCCAAACAAAAATGAGCACAGCGTTGGAAGACAAATCAATTTGAAAAATAAAGCTAACGTACTAAATAGATAAAATATTATTTTCATATACAATCAACAACATGATAAACTATTCATCTTCTTCATTGTCCCTTATCCATATAATGACTTAAATTTTCAAATCTTCTCCTCCACTCTCCTCATATGTTGTAAAGCATGTTGAAAGACACAAAATGGAATGATGAATCGACATTTGAACTGCGAGAATTTTGGGTGAACCTAAACTTCGAGACGAAGATGAATGAATCAAGAACTTAAGGAACAACTTGGGATGATGGAGTGATGGAGTACAAGAAGTTTGGAAAGATTTAAAATAAATCAATTATGGTTAATACCAACCACAATAATAGTCGATACTGAGATGAATCTGAAGGACAATTTCTCAGCAAGCATGTGAAGTACTCTGATACTTCTTAAAAAAAACAAGTCTCGTAGAAGAAAAATGCAGGTATCGGCAAGATTTGATAGAGCAATTTCTAACAACTAAGCTTAGAATTTTGAAAATATGAACAAGTACCCAAAAAAAAAACACACACACACACAAGTGCTTGACAGCAATCATATTGTGGCCAGTATTGACATGATTTGTTCATAGAATATACTAGTTCTTCCTTCCAATTCACATGAATCTGGGTTCTTATCTGATCTTCCATGATTTATTCGATTATGGTGGATGGACTCTCACTATAAATACACGTTAGAGAAATGTGGAGAATTTTTGGGTCCAATAATTCACTCTCTTCTCGAGAGACCTAATTTCACCACAAATTGTTGTCAAACTCGAAATTAGATTGTCTCGTAGATTTAAGCATTGTAATCCATTTGTACTTGTGTCACTAGACGCGAACATTGATCTAAGGCCAAACCACTATAACAATTTAAGTGTTGTTGTTAATTTTCATTTATAATATGTTTGCTCTCATTTTTGATTGATTGATTTTTGACTCAACATAAATCAAATGGGCCCTAAGCTTTTATCGCTCAATTAAAGTATGCTACTATACTTATTTTCCTTCTCTTCAATTCGTGGTCCATTTCCATTCATTTGCTCCCTTGATTTGACTTTTATTGTTACAACCGAAATGAATTTTCTATCTAACCCCATACCCACTTTGATTGGTACTGGAACAAGATGCTCGAGATCTTACAGTTCACAATAAAACATCGTATCATAGTTAAGATCTCTTGTCTCAAATTTTGTATCACCAATTTGTATCCAAATAGATAAATGCAGTAATCTTATATCTAATCTTAATCGTTGTCTACCCAGTGCACAAAGCCTTGGCTTGAGCAACATTTAAGGTGGACAAAAGGTTATGTTGTATATAAAGCCCGTGATAGGGTTACATATTAAAACAATATAGGATGCATATAACATGAATTTTATTATCTACATATAACATAAAACTACTGTATGTACGAATCTTATATTTAAAGTTACCAAAAGCTTTCAAAATAAGGCAAGAAACAACTACGTCTTCACAAGTTGCAATGCCTTTGCTATGTTTGTTGTATTTCTTTACTAAACAGTAGAGCATGCACAGCCGTTGAATTATCAGAAGGAATCAAATTTCCCTTCGTATATTCTTCATAATCTTTGTGCAAAATGGTTAGGCTTGTTGCAAAATTATGATGTGTACGTATGCCAATTATAACTGCATTATTTTGTAAAACCATGTTAGCATGTGTTTTGAAACGTTTATCTCTCTTTAAGTACTTCAAACTTTCTTTTGATTATACGCACAAACTTTTACATGGTATTATTTTTTCATAATCATCATATTTATCAGAAGAACTACTAGAAAGATTTTTTGATTTTTACCTAGAAGTAGCACTCGAGTGCATAGGATAACGGAGGGTAAATGTTGAATAATTAATATGTTTTTGAAAATCATTATTAGAGCACTGTTATTTTCAATTTAAGGACTTATGGTCTCATTCGTTATTTAATAATGGTTTGTTACAGTTAGATCCACACCAGAAGCGTCTGACGTTCCTATGGCCAATTTCCTCCTCATACACCGTTGAGAAAGGTGAAAAAAAATACATTGACGTCTGACACGTCTAACGGCAATATATTGACGCTAACTTTCTCGTTTGTTATATGTTCCACTCTCATTCTTCCTTCCATCCTCTCATTTCTTCTCTTCTCACCGTAGTTGCTCTTCCACCAAGGTTTGAAAAGACGAAAGCGTACATGATGCATTTTTAAGTTCGTGCGACAAGGCATAAACTTTTAAGGTAAAAGAAAATTGCAAAAGATATAGCGAAATTTGAAATAAAATGACATCAAATGCTAAATATTAAACAAGAAACATTAACCATTCATAAAGCATTCAAAGCAATTTAACCAAAATACAACCATCCAAAAACATTTAAAGTTAAATCAACATTAACTGCAATTGATCACATGATCTCTTATCCTTGGTAGTTTACACAACGTTGCTGCTACACACAGAAATCAACACTAAATATATTTTTCCTAAAAAAATGAACAAATTTGCTTCATAGTCTTGATAGGAAATCGAGTGGCTTCCTGCATCTGCAATCGAAGTCGACCCTAGATTTTGGACTAGAATCGACTCAATTCCGAATTGGAATCGACTCGATTTCAAACTAGAATCGACTAATTAAAAATGACCTCCTTTTTTTGCTAGAAGAATACAAGTGAATATCGACTGAAGGAGATACTACGGGTTTTAAATTAAAGACAACTCAAATTTTTTGCTTCTGAGGCTTTAAGCCTCGGTGCATTATTTTTACTTGAGGCATGCTTTTTTTCCTTTTTTTGTGCCTGAGGTGCACGCCTTTGAAGGGTGTGTCATTTACTGCCTACGCCTCACACGCATTTTTTTTAAAACATGGTGTTATACCACCATGAATGATGATTAATTCAGATACAGGTTCCGACTCCAAAGATGTGCAACGTTTAGTTATTATATCAGTTTATCTATGAAGAAAAAATAATGATACTAGATAAATTTACACATCAAATTATAAGAATGCAGCAGGTGAAGGATATATATTACCAATCACCAAAAAAGTTATCAACTTAATTTTCAAATGAAAATGCAATGTTTTTCTTGTGTGATAGGTTACAAAATTACAATCCAGATTCAAAAGAAAGTATGATTACAAGGGAATCAATTGTCATATTCTTATATACCATAGCCACATCGCTCTCAAATTGACAAATAAGCGAATATTTTAAACATCAGGTAACACGATTTTAGTTTATTTTCATGTTGTTTCATAAGATGTACGTTAACTTTCTAAAGATATTATTAACCCAAATGATCCTAGATTTAATAATATTTCAAAATAGATGAAAAGTTCAAACTGATGTTATCGTTATTTTAGAAATTGTATTGATGCTATAGACGATAACACACATAATGATGCACTTAACTGCAGATCGAATTATTCCATGCATTGAACGAAAAGGTTTTGCTACAAAAAATATTTTAGCAACTTGCTCATTTGATTTATAGTTTATTTATGTTATGACTGGTTAGGAAGCTACTGCACAGAACGATAGAATTTTTAACGCAATTATAAATCATAGAACTTATAACTTTCCACGTCCTCCACAGTACAGTATTATTTAGTAAATTCAAAATACCCTCATCAAACATGACATTTACCACCTTATCAAAATATTAGATACCATATTTCTCTTTTTTGTGTAATCGTTAATCAACAAAAATTAAAACATGAAAATTTTAAGTCTGGTTTAACCTTTTTAGCTTTGGATTTTTGTTCATATAAAAACGTGGACGTGGACTCATATATATCATGAAAATGGACCGCTTGAGAAAACGAAGTTAACACATATACCAGAAAACAACTTCTAATTATTTTTCGTGTTTTAGAAAGTAATGGAAGAAAGAGAGAGAATATATCCCTTCATCGTTCATCGTTTTGTCATTCCCTCCGTCATCCCTCTAATTTTTTTTTTTTTTTTTTTTTTTGTAGTTAATTTTTAAAACGAAAAATGAAAAAAATACAATATAAATCAAACACTACCTTAATTTCTATCATTCAAATTACATATGGCAACTGAAAGAACCTTTGGAACATGAAAGGAAAACGTTACCATTTTGAAGAATATGTCGACATTTGCATTTGAAACTCAAGTAAAAGTTGTCGCTGCCATAACAGTTGTGTGCAATTTTATAAAAAAAAATACAATAGTGGTGATCTAGATTTTCTTGCTCCAAAAGAATACCATAAAGAACAATATAGTATGACAAGTACCACAAACAGAGTGGTCGAATAAATACGACACGTATGCAATGGAATGACAATGCTTCGCGATAAAAAAAAGAAATGGAATTAATGCAGTAGGATATTGCTAGAACATTGTACTTGTATCATTTTATTTGTATTTTTAAATTATTGTAATTGTCCGTCGAACATTATATTTTTAATGAAATTATTTGATTTCAACTGCAATTGCTTAACTTATATTGCACAATATAATAAATAATAAGTTAACTATAAATTAAATAATTAATTCAGATACCCCACGCAGATACCTCTTTCCCATCATCAAAATAAACTAGTGAGTAGCCCGTGCTTTCCACACGGGAAGTGTTACACTTATATTTTTAATTGAAGATTGCAAGTCGAGTAGTTTGCGACGATCATGATGTTATTTCATGTATTACATATAGAAATAAATGATAGAGTTACATATTACAGTATTACTGCTTCGCAATTATACCGAATAGTATAAAATTTGATAATTTCAAAATAAGATATTTTCAGCGGCATTGGTTTATTGTGTAGAAGGTTAAGTTGATTTATATTTACCTATGAAAGTAAACTTTGAGTTATATATTATGATCCAACACGTTTATGATTAGCCTTTTCAGTGACTTTCCATTGCAAACCACTATGGCTATTGATATGTACTTGAATATATGTAGGGGAAGATAGCTAGCAAATGTTAGTTGGAAGCACAATAAAATTGGGTATATATTTTATCAATCCATCTTAAATAGATAAACAATACGTTTTGTGTATGCCTTTAAACTCGTTGATGACATTTTTTTTTTCCTTCAAGCCATTGTATGCTTATCCATTGTCATAGTGGGCTAAATATCATTGTATGTCCGTATGGACCATAATCAAAGTTCAACTGTAAGAGGTCGTTTATTTAAATACCCTTTCTTTGGGACTTTAATTTATATTGTCATAATGACGGTTATTCCTAAAATTCTAAATGATTCAAAAACATGAAACTTCAAATAACCAATATTTAAGAAAGGACCAGAAGTTGCTTAGAATTTTAGTAAGAGTACAGTAAAAGATAAATGATACTTTGAGCAACGCATCAGAGGCAAACCTCATATAAATAACTGCCGCAGTTGTAGATAAAGTAACGTACACATTGATGAAGAACAAATAGTTACAATAGAAGCGATCACTGAAAGCTGGTAGGAGCAAAACTATAATATTTGATCAAAAAATTTTTACTGCCTAATAGTGGACACATAAGCAACGGTTGTAAGGAGCTAAACGGACTCAACAAATCACTATAAAAATAATCAAAGGAAGATGAAGAACAAATATTAGCATTTGTAGAAAGTGATTAATGATAAAGTATTTCAAAAAGTTATTACTGAGCAAAAACATAATGTTTGTAAATTGGTGTGGTGAAATTTTCTATGATAAACCGTGTAACTATGTACATTATACCAACTAATGCACATGCATTTGGTATTTTATAGAATAAGAGCTCGAAAGTATTTGGAAAGTGGTTCAATTTTATTATAAGAGCCAAGCACATTACACTCATTGCCGATGGCACATTCATTACACTCATTACCCATGGCATACTCATTACACTCTTTATAATCAAGTTCACAATTATAGAAACAAGAACCATTACACTCATAACAAATTCTTATTTCATCCAACTTCCCTACTCAAATGGTTGACTCAAATACCCAGCCTACTTCGTAAAGAATGGATCTTATTTCTGAACCAAACTCTTATAGGCTCCGCTTTGGAGTTTTGTATTACCTTTTTAAAGCAGTTTTGAGAGTATCTATTTGGACTTTTTTTATAAAATATATAAAGCGTTTTCACAATCAACCAATATATTTAAGAGTTTAGCATACGCAGCCTTTAAGAGTTCAACCAAAAAGCATTATTACATGTACGTTCTTGTATTTGCTCTTTCATTTGGTTCTGAGTGTCATTTATTTTTCAACATGGTTGATAAGGATATAACTGAAAGAGAAAAGTAGAAGTAGAACCCTTCAAAACACACCAATTTGATGGACTAAGAGTTACCATTAAAATTATACCATATCAGTTTTATAACCATTCAGAACGAACAAGAAAAAAAAGTTGGGAGTAAAGGTTATGACAACCCTTGAGATCAAAGACAAGTCAAAACAGATACTAAAAGAACACCCAAGCGGAGCCTGGACATTTTGGCTGTATAGAACTGTAAAAGTAAACCTATGTCCATGGCCTATCTAAGATTCTAAGTTATTTGAATATATAAACTAGGACAAATTTTCAAAATAAACTTGTTTTTGAAACTATTTGCAGATTTAGGCTACTTTTGAAACTATTTGCAGAAATAGGCTTGTTTTTTGCAATAGTTGTTCAAAAACAAGCCTATTTTGCAAATAGTTTCACAACTAGCCTAAATTTGCTATTAGTTTTTAAAAAAAGCCTATATTGAAAATTTGTCTCTTATATTTTTATAAGGGGCGTACTTCACAAGTCCGCTCACGTGTACTTTTTTTAAAACAACTGGCCACCTCAGCGCTGAGGTCGACAAAATAAACTTATTTCTGCAAATAGTTTTAAAACTAGCCTAAATCCGCTATTAATTTTAAAAACAAGGCTATTTTGAAATTTTGTCCTATAAACTATAAAGCACCATCAGTTGTCATTTTCTTTCTGCGCCTTTCCCCTACTGCTAATAGCACCCAAATTTGTGTTTTTTAACACCATAGAGTGTAGTAGCCAAAAACAAAAAACTACGTGGTTTTAGTTCTACATGGTGGTTTGATACTAAAAGCCCTATGTTTTGTGCTTTTGGCTATCACATCATGGTGTTACAAAAAACTATAAAGTACTATCGTTGTCAAATTATTATTTTCTTATGAAAAATAAAAAGAAATAAGATCTAAATACCTGAAGAGGAAGAGCATCCATGTCGGCTCTAAGCGCAAAGATGGGGCCATTTCCTGACCCGATTTTGGCAACGACTCCAGTTTTAGCAATGGGCCATGAATATTCAATACCCAATTTATCAAGTTCGGATCTTACAAGTTCGCTTGTTTCGAATTCTTCAAAAGAAAGTTCGGGATTTTCATGTATTTTTCTCCTTATGTTTTGTAACCAAACCGAGAATTCTTCGTTTTGAGCTGTTTTAAGAAAATTTTGATGTGAGATTGAAGCACGTGATAACGAGAAAAGCGTTGAGACTAGCAGTATGCTGTGGAGCAAAGTGATCATGTTTTTTTGAATGATAGAAAAAGAAAACAGAGGAGATGGAGAAAAAGCAAAGACGTATCTCCTTCTTTCATCACTTTCCCAAGTGCATTGTCAATGACGTATCGTTTTTTGGTAAGAATTGTTGGAGGGGAAGAATTTAAAAATAAATTATAATATAGTACCCGGCCTCATCACTCATTAAACACCGATCAAAATTCAATCTCGGCTCATCCAAACATGCCGCGAGTTGGAAAAAAAAAAAATTAAACACTGATAAATGTCCTTTTTGAAATTTTATATTTTGTTGAAAAAGATGAATACAATTTATAAAAAGAGGATGGATTCAGTTCATTTGCGCGAATGATGAATACAGTTCGTTATTGAAATTTCGTATTTTGTTCGAGTGAATACAGTATATTAAGGTTTATATCTTACGGTTTGATAAGAGAAACTGCCTCACTATGAGATAATTTGTCAAAAGTAATTACATTAAAACAGTGTACATATTCCAATATTAAAACAATTGTTTGTTAAGTGAATTTATGTTTCTGTTCATGCAGTGTTAAATATATCATATGTAGTTACTTTTTTCATTTGTGACTAGTGTGCTTATTTGTTGTTATTGTGTTTGATGCTTACTGTGATGGTGAAAACAAAAGTAAACAATGCTTGAATATATTATTTTCATATGTGCATAAAATTTATGTTCCATGTATTATTATTTTTCAATGTGCAGAATTAAATTAGGGTTTATGTTTTAAGGTTGCATTAATAAGAAGTATTGGGTTAGTACTGGAAATTTTATTAATATGTTTAAGGGGAGGCTAATTTATTTTAATCTCCCTTAACAATTAAAATAAACTGAAAATAGTACTTCCCTTAATCAAAAGTGGAGTCCGTTTAACAATCACCTAATTTAAAATTACATTATTTTTACTTAGATTGTACATAGTATGAATCTTTGTTATGTTTTAAATATTTGATATTTTTAATATTTAATTTGTACCGAGTGAAATGTGCTTTCTAACTCACAAAAAATTGTCAAAATTTTCACCGTTTTCAAACATATGAGCTTAGGTATAGTTTAAACTATGTTACATATGAGAACTTTATTAGAAGTTCAAAACTCTTACCAAATTTGGCATAGAATTACGTAAATCAGTTGGGATTTTAAGTTTGTATCATTCTTGACCAAGTTAAACGTTTGGTCATTACTTTATGGTACCGTGCTACCAAATAATGTTTTATATAGTTCTTATATTCTATTGAATTGCACAAATCATTACAAGTATGGAAAATACACATATGGTACCCATGGCAAACAATGGAAGATACATACATGCATATGTTCATGTAAAATAGATATTTCGTGCACGGCGGAATAACGCAAATCATTATATTCATACTTTAGCGTCATTTTTCCATTGTAGAACTAAATTTTATACAGAAATACATTCAAAGTTCTACTTAAATGATTTTTCCATGCATTCATTGATATTTAAGCTAACTAACATATTGTCATGACCTCTTATATTATAAATTTCAAGGTGGTCAAATATTTGGAAGACATCAATGGGACGTTAGCAGTTTGGAAAATTACAACATGTTAGAGAACACAGAATGCAAATCTTAAGGCAAGGCTAATACCAGAAGGGGGTTAATAGTGTTTAGAACAAATTTATAAAAATCTAAAACCTATATGATCTACTATATGAATCACACACACACTAGAGATAATCACAGACACAGAATCAAACACAAACACAGAAATAAACAAAAATAAAATGCAGAAAAGGAAAGAACACACTGGATTTTATACTGGTTCGGATTACTCCTACGTCTAGTCTCACGCAACGCTGCATTGCGCAGACTTTTATTACTATATAAATATCCAAGTACGATCTCCTTGATTTCACGGCTACAAGGTTAACACTGATTCTACCACCCTTGATTTCACGGCTACAGGGTTAACACCGCTCCAAACACCCTTGATCAAGTACAATCTCCTTGATTTCACGACTATAAGGTTAACACCACTCCATTTCCTTGATTTCAGGGCTACAAGGAACACATCCTTTCCCAAACACTTCCCAAATGATTACAACAACCTGATAACTCTTCAATAACACTTCAATTCAATGAGTAGTAGATAGAGAGGGAGAGAGAGAGAGAGAAAAGAAGAAGTTTTATGTAATTAGAATAGAAATCGGCAAAGTAGAAGTGTAGAAATCAATAAAATAAGAAATATTAATGGAGAAATGAAGAGGGATGAAGATGGAGAAGAAGAATGGTTAAAAAAATCGAAATCAACCCCTATTTATAAGATTTGTTGCAACGCTTCTGAAACGTTACAAATAGTGAAAAAACACTTCCTTTGAAATTTAAATTTCTGACAGTTGTATGTCGACATACCCATATATGTATGTCGACATATACCCTATATTTTTTATTTTTAAATTATTTTTAAAGTATTTAAACCAATATATATATATATATATTCTGGGAATTCCTGAAACAAAACTAGTTTTAAAACAATATTTTTCAAGTATAAAAAATAAGAAAATATTATTTAAGCATATGATTAAGAACTTTATATATAAGTGATATAAAACTATGTATAATATAATTATAAACATATATATAGAAATTTATAAAGAGATATTTATAAACTATATAAACAAAAAGGTTATATGAAAACTTAAAGTTTAAATAAGAATATTATAATCAAATATAAACTTAGTAAAATACATACATATATATATATATGACTTAATAAAACTATAAAAATAAGAACACTTATAAATTAAGAAATATATTTGAAATCATAAGTTTGAAATTCTTGGAAGATTAAAAATTATTTTGAGAGACGTTTGAAATCAATTTGAAAATAGTTTTGAAATTAATTTTGAAAAGAGATAAATTGAAAAATAGACTTTGAACCTGAAGTCCTATTCCGAGTCTTACGTAAAACTAGACTCTATTACTGTATTTTTCTTGAACTCTTGAAATCTTGATAGCTTAATAACTCATGAGTCTGGAATCTCTTCTGAATCTCTTGGAACTCTAAAACTGTACAGTCTCCAGTATTTAAGTTCTATATACAAACTATGCATATATATGTATATATATTCTAGATAGAGATGTTAGTATATATATTTTATAATCAACGATAATTGAGACAAGGTTGTTGTCATCAAAACTCCATTCTCCAACAATCTCCCCCTTTTTGATGATGACAACCTTGGTTTATAAAATATTCATGCCTGATAATCTTATTCTTCAATTACTCTCCCTTTCACCATGAATTTCTTCTAGCTCCCCCTTTAAACTATATTATACCTATTTTATTATTTCTCCCCCTTTGTTTATCAAAAAGTACGCTACAAGACTATACCTATAGTAGACTATACTAGTCTAAACCAAGTTATACTCCCCTAAATCTAAGTTGTAAATGATCCTAATAACTATATAATACTCATTATATTTCCCTCTAAATCTATAATTCTATATTTAAAAGTTATAACTCCCCCTAAAATTATGTCTATACTAGTCTACTAAACTAAATAGAAGGATAACAAACTAAGCAAACCAATCAATATTTATAATCAATTTAAACAAGCAAATCAATCCAAACAAGCAATTCAAACAACCAATCTAAACAAATAATCAATCCAAACAATAAAATCAACCAAAGCTGTAACACCCCACGTCCATTAATGTCACTCACAAAGGGAATGCATTAACTTCTATGGAGCGTTTTAGGTAAGTATAGAACAGAAACTTAACAACAAGACAGATATAAATAGTACTCAAAGATTTAAAACTTTATTTCATTGCAGCGGAAAACACATATGTTTGCTTACATCATCAAAAACCAAAGTCAAAGTACATAATATCCATCTTGACTACCAAAAGTACATAAACTGAAAGACATAATCCCTAATACAAAATAGCCATAAATAAAAGAGAAGCTGAACTTTACTTCAGCGATCCAAGTAATCTTCTAAAAGCAGAGAAACAACAGTCCAAGATCAAGCTCCACTGGTGCTAGTCCCAACCTGAGCACCTGGGGGGAAAAAGAAGAAAAGAGGAGGAAACAAAGGGGGTCAGACATAAAGTCTGGCTAGTGCGATAATTTTAACAATATAATTAACAAAAAAACTAGGCTAAGGCATAAGTTGGAAAGTAAGGAAATGACTATGAACCATTGAATATGGCAGAGTAAATAAGGAAACAAGATGAACAACGATATCGTTAAAGCGCACCTAACCCACTGTAAGTTAATTACTAAACTACACCAACACTATATGATAATTGGTATACTGCACCACCACTAGTCACCCTAAGGTTGATCCCGCCTACAGAACTTAATAATGATATTGGTAGTTTCGTGCACCCCTAGCTGCCTTCATAGGTGCCGCCTGCCCCTATCTCCACTAGGTGTACACACTACCCCCAAGCGATCGGCTCCCTAACTCGTAGATACCCGTGCTGGCCCTACAGTGGGATGTATCACTCCCTAAAGTAGCAACCCGATACAACCAACAATGCACGGCTTATATCTACACGATGCAACAACGTCTTACCTACCAGCCTGGGTCCACACATGCATATGAACCCGTTGGACTTGCGTTGCCACCGCTAACCCGGTTTGGCCTCTTACAATCAAGCCAAGTATGCGTGTCCCGTCTTCGACTTGGGTCGAGCCCACAAAGATACGTATGGGTTACTGGTTGAAATGGGCCCCCATTACTTGAAACAAGCTATCCACCTAAGCTTGGTCCCCTCTAGTACATCCCACTTAACCCACTTCTTATTCATGTTTCAATTACATGTTTCAATTTTGGTTAAGTATTTCTAATCGTATTTCCAAATGCCACCCAAGGCACCCACTAGGTTCCACATGCCACCCAAGGCACCCACTTAACCCCCTCATGTCCACTACATGTTTATCTGGTTAAGTATTTCTTAATTCGTTAAGACCGTAACCTCATAAAGACCTCTCACATTAGACTGGCATTTGTGGCAGCTGGATTTGTTGGGTGGGTCTGGGCAGTCTTACACCACAAAAGAGCCTAACCTCGTGTCTTTACAATTGTTACGTATTTAATTTATGCCTAAGACCTCTCACGTTAGATTGGCATTTGTGGCAGCTGGATTTGTCGGGCGGGTCTGGGCAGTCTTACACCACAAAAGAGCCTAACCTCGTGTCTTAGACGATTAATTTCTCCTAATTAATCATTCCCCAAATTTGAATTATTTTCCCTATTCAAATTATCAATCAATTTCAAATTTAACGATGTCCATAATTGACTCAATTATGCCCATCCATTTATGGTATGCAAAATCATACCAATTTTCACCACAATTATATTTTATATCTTTTAAGGCATTTATGCCAATTAAATATTTTTAATATTATCCCCTTTACCCCCACGTTGTACGTTTGTTCGTTTAACGTAAAATATACGTTAGACTCGAATAGTCTAACTCATGGAATAAAGAGAAAACATCACAATGTACACATAATGAAAACATAGATCTAAACATAGGGATGAACTTGCATATGTGAATGATGTTCTACATCTAAAACTTGCATAGGCCAAAGTTACAACTTGCATAAACAACATATGTCATGGATCCAAATCTAAAGGTGTGAACTTTCATAAATCATGTATGTCATAGATCTACATCTAAAGGTGTAAACTTGCGTAGGCAATAACCCTAAACTTGCATAACATGATTCATACCCCAAACTCATATATTTATAGAAACTTGCGTACGTGATTTATGCATCATAACAATGGTGTAAACTTGCATCTAACATGTAAAATATCATGTAGAATTTAGCATATAACTCATCCATGTCATAACCTAACTTTTAATCAAATTTTCACATAAACTAGATGTCATAACCATGTAAGGTCACATATAATTTTACCTAACTTGTATATGATTCATGTTTAATTAAAAATCTAAACTTGCATACATATGATTTATCATATGAATCAACATCACCAAACTAGCATATGAAACATGATGATTTGGTTATATATAAAATTACAACATAGAAGATAGCAACATAACTTTACATCATAAATGATAGCATCACAACATAACGTCATAGAGATTTCAACACAGTTCTACAACATAATTACAACATGTGATCAATAATTCACATCACATCCATACAATCCGCATCATAACTTAATCCAATTAAATTACTAATTATTTTATTAAAACTATCGAACTCACAACTCAAAGGCGGTCTTGAGTTCTGAATTCTGATTTCTGAAGTTGAATTAGCTTTCCTTTGAAGAAGATTCGTTGTTAGGGTTGAATAGAACTGATTTGATTTGCTGTTCTTCCTCTCTAATTGGTGGCGGTTACTCTAGGGTTCAAGACGACAGCATGATGGCCATAGTTTTAGTTTTAATTCTGATTTAGGGTTTGAGTCTATTGGTCTTTTTATAGAGCTTTGAATTAATTTAAGCCGTCGGATCACTCTAGAATCCATCTAGGCCTTAGAAACCAAGAAATGATGTCAACAGACCAACCAGAAATCGCCACCTAAACCCTAAAACATAAAATTTCGTCATAGACCATTTAGGGCCGACGGGACCAATTCCAAACCTCCTGAGTCGACCCTGGGGTCGACCCAGTGGGCCTCGGGTCGACCCATAAAATAGGTCGGTTTGGTGTTTTGCCTTCCCGCTTCCGCTGTTTTGAATTTTTTTCTTAAATTTTAGGTTGAATTTTATTATATATATATTTATCTTCCTAATTAACCATTTTCACACTAAACTACTTTTTTTTGAACCGCGTTCACACTAAGTCGCTTTTTAGCCATTCCCCTAAAACAAAAATATGGCGTTGGCGAGGATCGAACTCTGTACCTCTTGTATGCAAGTCACATGTTCCAACCAAATGAGCTACTAAGTCTTTTGCTTACAAACCTAAGAACAATGCTAAACATTTATTCTTTAATTTAGTTAATTCGATTATTCAAAAATCCGGGGTGTTACATTCTCCCCTCCTTAAAGGATTTCGCCCCCGAAATCTCCAAGTTAAGGAGAATGCATATCCTAACATCCAAACAACCATCTACTCAACCATCAAACACAGGCATCCATTGTCCTTATAGAATTTCTAATGTTGTATGAACATATGCAAAAAGTGCGTGTATATGTTCCTTATCTAATGCAAAATCAGGCGGTCTACTGATTCAGTTAACCTCCTTAATGCAAACCATAATAGTGCCATGCGTCCATTATGTATGCGAAAGAACCCTATCGATACATATTATTTCTACATGTGTGCACAACCATTCACCAAAATGCAACATCCATATGATAGCACAACCATTATACATCCATTAGCTTAAATATGCACACACATTTATATGAAATACGCAATATGAAGTGATTGAGCCGATCTAGTGCCTAAAGTGTGTGTATATGCATCCACGAGCAACCACTAGCAAACACTTGCATCCACATGCATCCAACATACATAACATGTCTCAAACACATGTTTCAACCATAGGACTACCCTACCTAAAGGTCAAAGGTACTAACGAGAGGACATACTAAAGATAAGATATATGACCCTTGGGGTTATGCTTTCTAAAATAAGCTTTTTTCTTGAAAATACTTTCCTTCAAACATACTTTTGAAGGTACTTCTTTATAAAATTGTTTTTGAAAAACAAAGTTTCAAAATTCATATCTGTTCTGGTAACCTTCAGCTCTGATACCACGTGTAACACCCCACATCCATTAATGTCACTCACAAAGAGAATGCATTAACTTCTATGGAGCGTTTTAGGTAAGTATAGAACAGAAACTTAACAACAAGACAGATATAAATAGTACTCAAAGATTTAAAACTTTATTTCATTGCAGCGGAAAACACATATGTTTGCTTACATCATCAAAAACCAGAGTCAAAGTACATAATATCCATCTTGACTACCAAAAGTACTGTAGTGACCCGCATTTTTAGCGGTTGAATAATTAATTTATTTAATTATTAAATATCGATTTATCGATATCGAGAACGTGAATTAAATAATATTGAATATTTAATTAATATTTATAATATAATAAAATATATTATAATGTCAAAATAATCAAAAATACTGGAAATCACAATATTCTGTGAACTGGGTCATCCCTAAGATGTAATTCAGCTTAGAATTGAATTATATTGACGAATATATTCAATCGACGTCAGTTTGAACGTAGAATTTTAATATAATTAAAATAGAGCCTGAAACGACGCGGTAGTTCGCTATTTGGCGATTCGAACTTCAACTGAATGTACAGGGTTCGTTTTAAGTCGGATTTCTGTGAAACAAGAAACGCGTGGAGCTGGTAGAGTATATTTTTCTAATGAAACAGAAAAATATGGATTTCGTCGTATAGATTTTGATTTATGTCCAAATCAAATTTTAGAAAAGTCGCTGTGGAATTCCTTTATATTTTGCGACGCTTTATATACGTTATAAATCGATTTTTCGATACGAACTGAATATCGATCAAATCGGAATTTCTGAAAATCAAGTCATAAATTCTGGCAGGATATTCTGGAGCTGTACGACATCATCTGTGGATATATACGAGAATATTAATTTATTAATATTTAATTTAAAAATATTTAAATATATTTATATATTTAAAAGGTCAGTTCAGCGCTTGAAAAATAGCCAGTTTTTCATACGACCTACGTTTTCGACGAAACCAGTTTTGTTGTATCCGAAATGTCAATTAGTTGTTAGATTTCCAGTTTCGTGATTTTTGGAGTCACTGTGTGGCCGTACGGATTTTAAGAGTGAGAAACAGTCAGTATTTCGACAGTTAAAAATACGCTGTGTGAGCATACGGAGTCGGAATTCGACGAAACCAGTTTCGTTGGGACCGTAATGTCGAACTCTAGCTACATGTCTAGTTTAGTGATTTTTGGGTGTCGTATGTAATCACGAGAATTTTTAGAAAGCAAAATGAATATATAAAAAGGAGAATATACCGGGAGTATTCCCTCTATAAAATATCTAGATATTTATTTCTCTATAAATACCCCTCCCTCAGAAATTCTAAACCTAATTCAACGCTTCCTCAAGTCAAAGAAAAATGCGCCGTTCATTTCTTCAGCAAAAACCCATTTGGCTCCTCTCTAAAATCAAAAACAAAATCAAAGAAATTTTATAAATCAAAAGAGTTGTGAATTTGGGTTCGTTGAGGGATTGTCTTCAAGTCTGTTATCATCTTGCTGGGCTCGACGCAGAGTGGCAGTGCCCGCTGGAAACTAGGGTTCACGGTTCCAAGAGATTTAGACTTCGAATCGAAATTTGGGTGTCGGATTTGTACTCGTGTGATAATTTAGCATCTCGTATGCATTTTTTTAAGAAGACCAAACTGATTTTGTTCGGTGGTGTTACTGTGTTGCGCAGAAAGGTACTGGAGGACGGAATCTGAGGATGGAGGGCGAGTGGGACATGAGTGGATGGAGAATGGAGAGGAGGGGAAGAGGAGATCGTTGGTGGTAGTTTTGTGCTGTTCGGTGGAGTATCGAGTGAGAAACGTGGATGGGAAGTGGCGTGAATGGCTTGAGGAAGAACAGGGAGCTCATGGCAAAGTCCTGGAGGAAGAAAGGGCTCGGTAATGGGCTTAGGCAAGAGTAAGTGGGCCGACATTCAAGGGTGAAGCCCAATAAATATTAGTCTAGTTTTATTTAAAATTCAAATTAAAATGTATCAACTTTATAAAGGTATAACTTGGTCATACGAGGTCAGAATCGAGAACCGTAAGTTGCGTTAGGATCGTATGGACGAGCACTCCACAATGGAACTGACCGCGAGTCAATTGGAGTCCGTCACAATTTATAGCAAAATAAATTGTCTGAATCAAGCGATGGTTATCGTCATTGACGATGATCGTCCAATGTGAGTAAATCTCACTAACTCTGAACAGTTTATATTTTCATGTTGTATTCTTAGAACTGTTAAGTATTGTCTGTTTGATTGTGTGTTGATTGTTTGATTGAACTGCTAGTCAGTTAGTTAAATTTCCGTATTGATTCTGTTTATCAGAATATATCAAATAAAACTGAAAGTGATGATTGATTTTATTGTGTAACATCTGTGGATGCAGGGAAACAGGTTGGAGGAATCCGACTGGATTCCTCAACAGTTATTTTATTGTTTTCATATATTGTGATATATGACATGATTTATAATCTGTTGTTGATTATATGTGTATGGACGATGTTGGACACTGTAAGTTAAACAACATGACATACCAGAATATTGAACAGAGAATATTTATAAATAGAATATTTATAAATAGAAATATTTATAAGTGGATTATTTATAAATAGAAAATACGTTTAAGTGGAATTATAAATGAAAGGGAAATCTTTATAAATGGAATATTTATAAAGTGAATTATTTATTTGTTAAATAAATAAGATTAGAAGTGAATTATGTATTTGTTAAATAAATAAGGGATATTAAATAAGATATTTATTTGATTAAATAAATAGGAGATATTTAAAAAGGAAATAACGACAAATCATTTTCTTTTTGAATGGAAAGGCTTGTGTAGCGGTTTGGGAATTTTCCCGATGCTCCCGTTACAAAGGAGGTTATGGCGAATTTTTCCGGGAATTTAAGGAGTTAGAATATTTTTAAGAATGAAAGCAAAAGAGAAATATTTGTAAAACATTTGCAAATGAAATAAAAAGAGAAATACTTGTAAAGCCTTTACAAATGAAATCGAATAGGAGATATTTGTAAAGCACTTATAAATAGAAAGATAAAGGAAATCATTTATGAAGTGAAGAACTGTTACTAGAAGTAAATCTTTATAAATGTATAAACATTGTTAAAAGCAAATCTTTCTAAAATGAATAAACATAATATAAAGGAAAATATTTGTGAAATCAAATATAAAGGAGAATATGTGTGAAATCAAATAGAAAAGATAAAAGAAATATTTATTTGTTAAATAAATAGAATTGGAAAGGGAATACTTATTTGTTAAGAAATCAAATAGAAAAGGAATTAATCAAAGGAGATAATTCAAAGGAATAAATCAAAAGAGTTAATTCAGCAGAGTTAATCGAAATGAGTTAATCGAATATTAGTTATTCGATTAGAGTTAATCAAATAGAGTAAATGAATTAGAGTTAAACAGTTAGAGTTAACCATTTAGAGTTAACCAGTTAGAGTTAAACATTTAGAGTTAACCCGTTAGAGTTAAACAGATAGGATTAACCAGTTGGGTTAAGTAAGTCGAGTTAACCAGTTAGAGTTAATCAGTTTGAGTTAATAAAGAAGTTATCGAATCTAGTTTATTCGAAAATAAAGTCAAATTGAAATAGGGTTAATAAGTCGGAGTTAAAATAAATAGGTTGCCATTTATCACGACTACTAGCGAAATTTCGCAGGGCTGTAAATAGCCTACGGCGGTTGGATGTTTCCTGAGGGAATCAGGCGTAACCATTGTGATCGCTGCGATCTAGAGTCAAGCGAATGGAGTTAAATCGTATATGTTATTCAATAGGAGTTAATCAAGTCGAGTTAATTAAGTTAAGTTAGTCAAAAGGAGTTAATCAAACCGAGTTAAACCAAATGAGTTGATCCAAAGGAGTTAGTCCAATATTAGTTATTAGAATAGAGTTAAAGGAGTTATCAATTTTAGTTTGATCGAAAGGAGTTATCGATTAGTAAATCGAAAGGAGATTTTCGAATATAGCATATTCGAAAGAAAGAGATCGAATATAGTTTATTCGAAAGAGAGAGATTTCGAATATAAGTTATTCGAAGAGAGATAATCGAATATAGGTTATTCGAAGAGAGATAATCGAATATAGGTTATTCGAAGAAGAGTTAATCAAATAAGAGATTACTCAAAAGGGAATTATACGTCGAATTCAATTATAATGAATTCGGGAAAGTAATATTTACTTTCCGGTTTTTAAATCAAGAGTTTACACTAATAAGCTAGAGTAGGTTTAATTATTCGAATTAAAGAATAAAAGTAATAATTGAAGTTAGATATTGCGAAAGTAGGGATTATAACGTTATCGTTATAATAAATGTTTTCAATAAAGAAGTGGATTCGTAAAATTGAATCCGAGAGTTACGTAAAGAAGTTGTTAAAAGTTTAAAAGATAAACTGTTACTATTTTGAAGTTATAACGTTGTTCAGTTAAGGTCTGAGAGGTAATTATACCCCAACTTGATTGACTTCCTTCTTAACTAAGGAATGGTAAGGTTTGATAGTGATTGATGGTTAAGTGAATTCAGTAAATTGTTTTGAGTTGGCATAGTGATATTTTATTTAAACATCAGTTTAAATCGAATGAAGGAACTTTGGAAATTTTTTCCAAATAAGAAATTAGAAATGTTTTCTAATATAGGAAACAGGAAATGGAAATGTTTTCCATTGTTAATAAAGTATACTTTCTAAAATTAGATAATAAGAATTTAGAATATAGGGAAACAGGAGATAAGTATAGTAATGAACTAAAGAGATAAATGTTGAATGATGATTGATTGATATAATTTCCATCTGGAAATAATATCGTTGTTTGCACACGAGTTTTTCTTTGATAGTTAAATCACAGACTATCAATGTTTTGACCATTTTAACGTTGTTAATATGGAGAGACCGGTTGGATTATTATCCGAAGAACCACTCTGTATTGGCATAAGCGTGCGAATCATATATGCCAAAGAAAATTGAAGATGGAGTAAAAGTACAAGGGCTATTGTATAAGTCTTAGATAACAGTGCCTAAGATGGATGTACTGAATAGTGTCTTCGGTTTGTCCAGTCCCAGGACAACTTGTATGGACGAATGTCTGACAGAGTATTCCTAACGAATCATATATGTTGATCTCTTCAACGTATTACGTTTGGTGGCGGAGGAATTCGTTTCTCTTAGCTTCATACCCGTGATACCGTTAGGGAAATCGATAATGATTTGGCGGGTATTACGATGTGGTATTCCAGGAAAATGAAGATATGATATGAAAAAGATATGCGTAGCTTCTAGCCTCACATCCGGTAAATGACAGAAATCGGGCAGGCAGCATGGCTAAGTCGGTCGCACCGAAGTAGGGTGTATAATCACCTATCTAGAGAATATTCATTTGCTTCTTTAATCTATCAATGCTGTCCCATATATATATACGGGCACGGTTGCTGATCCCAACCGTTGGTGATGTACATTCGATACACTCAAGCGAAATGAGTGGTCGGTCATGTGTGGCTGAGTAGCAAGATGTTCTTGTTGAACTCCAGTGTATCGTTCCTAGAGTACACTGATCGGAAGGTGGTTCCATACCTTGTCATAGTTGGAAATCCATTACCCAATACGTGCTTGCGGTTTTGATTATATACTATATATGTAGTAACGTGAGATGCAAGCGTTTCTGCTAGACTGATATTTATTTGTATTTAGACATTATTATAATATCAGAATGATATTGGTTTGCAAAGTTATTTGGAATCTCATAAGGGAAAAACCCGTTCCGTATTCACGGCGTGGTCTTATGAGATATCATATACCTGTTTAAAATGATTTGAGTTTATTCACACCAGTCCATGTTGCTTAAGTGGTCGTCTGATAGGGGGTTCTCGCTTCGCGGTTTGGTGGCGAATGGGAGACTCTTACCCCTACAGGTCCTGCGTACAGGTTGGTCGAGTCGAGAGGCTGGCCGTAAAGCATGGTGTCTGGGGTACCAATGTATGCCACGGGGGGATTATAGCCCTCTACCTTCGGGTTACTATAGTTGGTATCAGAGCATTGGTTTAGTTATTACCTTGGCTCTGTGGCGTGATTCAGTAGAGATGGGATTAGTAATATTCTAGACTGAGTTTGAGTGTATATATACGAGTGCGTATTTGTTAGTTAATATAAAATGATTTTATATTGTGGAGTTTTATTGGTTGAGTTGTTTATGAATTCTGGTCGATCAGTTTGATCCACTGTATCGATAGGGGTTACTAAACACTCGAATACGATGAACCATCATGGTATGTTTTGGAAAAAAAGGGGTAAATGGAATAATTTTACCTGAATATATTCTAACATAATGTAATTGATTGTGTTGGTTGTTATTATAATCGAGTAAGATTATGAAAAAAAAAAGTGAAAGTGAAATGGTTATAAATAACTAATCAGAATTCATATAAGTAAAGTATATGAAATAAGATGATGTAAATCTGAATTTAAATCAGATTTGGAATTAAAATAAGGAAATTTTAAGTTCCTGGGAGATTTTGAAAATGTTTTTCAAACTGAAAGTGATATAGTATTGAACTCACCTTGGTAGTTGGAAAATAGATTCTGATGATGAATCTAGACATCATCAGTGTTCATTTCGAGTTGTAAGTGACGGATTACTACCAAAAGATTTTGATTTGAATTGTTTTGAGAAAACAAGCTGTTTGGAGATTCAAAGGTTTTGAATTGGCATTATGATTTCAAATTGATTTGAAATTTACCCAGGGATTTAAGTTATGGAATTAAAATTTAACGTATGAAGTTAAATAGACCGAGATGACAAATGTGAATAAGTGAATTAGAATTAAACTTTAACTAAGTTAAATAAAATTGAATTGGATTAAAGATAATCTAGAATGGAACCAAATTGATAAGTCAATAATTTGGAATTTGATATTGGGGTTCGAATGAAATTTGATTTGGATTTGAGGATATGAACTGATTGGAATTCGATTGAGATAACACTGGTATATGCTGAGTTGATAGCATATGGAAGTGATAGAGTTGATATGCCCGACAAAAAGGTACCAGTTTATATTATATATGGATATGAGATTTATGAGCCGAATTGGCAAGCCGCTTGGCTGTTTGATTTTCTTTTGGGATAAAGAAGGCCCAGAGAGGCGAGTTGGAGTTTGAGATATTGACCAGTACAAAGGAAGTGCTGGCGAAATTTTTTCCGAAAATTTAAGGCGTTAGAAAATTTTCATGATTTTTGAAAATTTTAGTTAGACGAAATACATTAATAATTGAATTGAAATTGAATTGATTCAATTGAAATGGAAATTAATAAGTAAACAAGAAGATATTTGAATCTAGTCAGTAGAGTGGGTAGCATTTCTCTAGCTTAGCAATTTCGAGGACGAAACTTTATTAAGGGGGGAAGATTGTAGTGACCCGCATTTTTAGTGGTTGAATAATTAATTTATTTAATTATTAAATATCGATTTATCGATATCGAGAACGTGAATTAAATAATATTGAATATTTAATTAATAATTATAATACAATAAAATATATTATAATGTCAAAATAATCAAAAATATTGGAAATCATAATATTCTGTGAACTGGGTCATCCCTAAGATGTAATTCAGCTTAGAGTTGAATTATATTGACGAATATATTCAATTGACGTCAGTTTGAACGTAGAATTTTAATATAATTAAAATAGAGCCTGAAACGACGCGGCAGTTCGCTATTTGGCGATTCGAACTTCAACTGAATGTACAGGGTTCGTTTTAAGTCGGATTTCTGTGAAACAAGAAACGCGTGGAGCTGGTAGAGTATATTTTTCTAATGAAACAGAAAAATATGGATTTCGTCGTATAGATTTTGATTTATGTCCAAATCAAATTTTAGAAAAGTCGCTGTGGAATTCCTTTATATTTTGCGATGCTTTATATACGTTATAAATCGATTTTTCGATACGAACTGAATATCGATCAAATCGGAATTTCTGAAAATCAAGTCATAAATTCTGGCAGGATATTCTGGAGCTGTACGACATCATCTGTGGATATATACGAGAATATTAATTTATTAATATTTAATTTAATAATATTTAAATATATTTATATATTTAAAAGGTCAGTTCAGCGCTTGAAAAATAGCCAGTTTTTCATACGACCTCCGTTTTCGACGAAACCTGTTTTGTTGTATCCGAAATGTCAATTAGTTGTTAGATTTCCAGTTTCATGATTTTTGGAGTCACTGTGTGGCCGTACGGATTTTAAGAGTGAGAAACAGTCAGTATTTCGACAGTTAAAAATACGCTGTGTGAGCATATGGAGTCGGAATTCGACGAAACCAGTTTCGTTGGGACCGTAATGTCGAACTCTAGCTACATGTCCTGTTTAGTGATTTTTGGGTGTCGTATGTAATCACGAGAATTTTTAGAAAGCAAAATGAATATATAAAAAGGAGAATATACCGGGAGTAATCCCTCTATAAAATATATAGATATTTATTTCTCTATAAATACCCCTCCCTTAGAAATTCTAAACCTAATTCAACGCTTCCTCAAGTCAAAGAAAAATGCGTCGTTCATTTCTTCAACAAAAACCCATTTGGCTCCTCTCTAAAATCAAAAACAAAATCAAAGAAATTTTATAAATCAAAAGAGTTGTGAATTTGGGTTCGTTGAGGGATTGTCTTCAAGTCTGTTATCATCTTGCTGGGCTCGACGCAGAGTGGCAGTGCCCGCTGGAAACTAGGGTTCACGGTTCCAAGAGATTTAGACTTCGAATCGAAATTTGGGTGTCGGATTTGTACTCGTGTGATAATTTAGCATCTCGTATGCATTTTTTTAAGAAGACCAAACTGATTTTGTTCGGTGGTGTTACTGTGTTGCGAGGAAAGGTTCTGGAGGACGGAATCTGAGGATGGAGGGCGAGTGGGACATGAGTGGATGGAGAATGGAGAGGAGGGGAAGAGGAGATCGTTGGTGGTAGTTTTGTGCTGTTCGGTGGAGTATCGAGTGAGAAACGTGGATGGGAAGTGGCGTGAATGGCTTGAGGAAGAACAGGGAGCTCACGGCAAAGTCCTGGAGGAAGAAAGGGTTCGGTA
Source organism: Allium sativum (assembly GCA_030737875.1). NCBI lineage: Eukaryota > Viridiplantae > Streptophyta > Magnoliopsida > Asparagales > Amaryllidaceae > Allium > Allium sativum. Next base: position 988,088,285 of record CM060915.1, read on the forward strand.
ATGGGCTTAGGCAAGAGTAAGTGGGCCGACATTCAAGGGTGAAGCCCAATAAATATTAGTCTAGTTTTATTTAAAATTCAAATTAAAATGTATCAACTTTATAAAGGTATAACTTGGTCATACGAGGTCAGAATCGAGAACCGTAAGTTGCGTTGGGATCGTATGGACGAGCACTCCACAATGGAACTGACCGCGAGTCAATTGGAGTCCGTCACAATTTATAGCAAAATAAATTGTCTGAATCAAGCGATGGTTATCGTCATTGACGATGATCGTCCAATGTGAGTAAATCTCACTAACTCTGAACAGTTTATATTTTCATGTTGTATTCTTAGAACTGTTAAGTATTGTCTGTTTGATTGTGTGTTGATTGTTTGATTGAACTGCTAGTCAGTTAGTTAAATTTCCATATTGATTCTATTTATCAGAATATATCAAATAAAACTGAAAGTGATGATTGATTTTATTGTGTAACATCTGTGGATGCAGGGAAACAGGTTGGAGGAATCCGACTGGATTCCTCAACAGTTATTTTATTGTTTTCATATATTGTGATATATGACATGATTTATAATCTGTTGTTGATTATATGTGTATGGACGATGTTGGACACTGTAAGTTAAACAACATGACATACCGGAATATTGAAAAGAGAATATTTATAAATAGAATATTTATAAATAGAAATATTTATAAATGGATTATTTATAAATAGAAAATACGTTTAAGTGGAATTATAAATGAAAGGGAAATCTTTATAAATGGAATATTTATAAAGTGAATTATTTATTTGTTAAATAAATAAGATTAGAAGTGAATTATGTATTTGTTAAATAAATAAGGGATATTAAATAAGATATTTATTTGATTAAATAAATAGGATATATTTAAAAAGGAAATAACGACAAATCATTTTCTTTTTGAATGGAAAGGCTTGTGTAGCGGTTTGGGAATTTTCCCGATGCTCCCGTTACAAAGGAGGTTATGGCGAATTTTTCCGGGAATTTAAGGAGTTAGAATATTTTTAAGAATGAAAGCAAAAGAGCAATATTTGTAAAACATTTGCAAATGAAATAAAAAGAGAAATACTTGTAAAGCCTTTACAAATGAAATCGAATAGGAGATATTTGTAAAGCACTTATAAATAGAAAGATAAAGGAAATCATTTATGAAGTGAAGAACTGTTACTAGAAGTAAATCTTTATAAATGTATAAACATTGTTAAAAGCAAATCTTTCTAAAATGAATAAACATAATATAAAGGAAAATATTTGTGAAATCAAATATAAAGGAGAATATGTGTGAAATCAAATAGAAAAGATAAAAGAAATATTTATTTGTTAAATAAATAGAATTGGAAAGGGAATACTTATTTGTTAAGAAATCAAATAGAAAAGGAATTAATCAAAGGAGATAATTCAAAGGAATAAATCAAAAGAGTTAATTCAGCAGAGTTAATCGAAATGAGTTAATCGAATATTAGTTATTCGATTAGAGTTAATCAAATAGAGTAAATGAATTAGAGTTAAACAGTTAGAGTTAACCATTTAGAGTTAACCAGTTAGAGTTAAACATTTAGAGTTAACCCGTTAGAGTTAAACAGATAGGGTTAACCAGTTGGGTTAAGTAAGTCGAGTTAACCAGTTAGAGTTAATCAGTTTGAGTTAATAAAGAAGTTATCGAATCTAGTTTATTCGAAAATAAAGTCAAATTGAAATAGGGTTAATAAGTCGGAGTTAAAATAAATAGGTTTCCATTTAGCATGACTGCTAGCGAAATTTCGCAGGGCTGTAAATAGCCTACGGCGGTCGGATGTTTCCTGAGGGAATCAGGCGTAACCATTGTGATCGCTGCGATCTAGAGTCAAGCGAATGGAGTTAAATCGTATATGTTATTCGATAGGAGTTAATCAAGTCGAGTTAATTAAGTTTAGTTAGTCAAAAGGAGTTTATCAAACCGAGTTAATCCAAATGAGTTGATCCAAAGGAGTTAGTCGAATATTAGTTATTAGAATAGAGTTAAAGGAGTTATCGATTTTAGTTTGATCGAAAGGAGTTATCGATTAGTAAATCGAAAGGAGATTTTCGAATATAGCATATTCGAAAGAAAGAGATCGAATATAGTTTATTCGAAAGAGAGAGATTTCGAATATAAGTTATTCGAAGAGAGATAATCGAATATAGGTTATTCGAAGAGAGATAATCGAATATAGGTTATTCGAAGAAGAGTTAATCAAATAAGAGATTACTCAAAAGGGAATTATACGTCGAATTCAATTATAATGAATTCGGGAAAGTAATATTTACTTTCCGGTTTTTAAATCAAGAGTTTACACTAATAAGCTAGAGTAGGTTTAATTATTCGAATTAAAGAATAAAAGTAATAATTGAAGTTAGATATTGCGAAAGTAGGGATTATAACGTTATCGTTATAATAAATGTTTTCAATAAAGAAGTGGATTCGTAAAATTGAATCCGAGAGTTACGTAAAGAAGTTGTTAAAAGTTTAAAAGATAAACTGTTACTATTTTGAAGTTATAACGTTGTTCAGTTAAGGTCTGAGAGGTAATTATACCCCAACTTGATTGACTTCCTTCTTAACTAAGGAATGGTAAGGTTTGATAGTGATTGATGGTTAAGTGAATTCAGTAAATTGTTTGAGTTGGCATAGCGATATTTTATTTAAACATCAGTTTAAATCGAATGAAGGAACTTTGGAAATGTTTTCCAAATAAGAAATTAGAAATGTTTTCTAATATAGGAAACAGGAAATGGAAATGTTTTCCATTGTTAATAAAGTATACTTTCTAAAATTAGATAATAAGAATTTAGAATATAGGGAAACAGGAGATAAGTATAGTAATGAACTAAAGAGATAAATGTTGAATGATGATTGATTGATATAATTTCCATCTGGAAATAATATCGTTGTTTGCACACAAGTTTTTCTTTGATAGTTAAATCACAGACTATCAATGTTTTGACCATTTTAACTTTGTTAATATGGAGAGACCGGTTGGATTATTATCCGAAGAACCACTCTGTATTGGCATAAGCGTGCGAATCATATATGCCAAAGAAAATTGAAGATGGAGTAAAAGTACAAGGGCTATTGTATAAGTCTTAGATAACAATGCCTAAGATGGATGTACTGAATAGTGTCTTCGGTTTGTCCAGTCCCAGGACAACTTGTATGGACGAATGTCTGACAGAGTATTCCTAACGAATCATATATGTTGATCTCTTCAACGTATTACGTTTGGTGGCGGAGAAATTCGTTTCTCTTAGCTTCATACCCGTGATACCGTTAGGGAAATCGATAATGATTTGGCGGGTATGACGATGTGGTATTCCAAGAAAATGAAGATATGATATGAAAAAGATATGCGTAGCTTCTAGCCTCACATCTGGTAAATGACAGAAATCGGGCAGGCAGCATGGCTAAGTCGGTCGCACCGAAGTAGGGTGTATAATCACCTGTCTAGAGAATATTCATTTGCTTCTTTAATCTATCAATGTTGTCCCATATATATATACGGGAACGGTTGCTGAACCCAACCGTTGGTGATGTACATTCGATACACTCAAGCGAAATGAGTGGTCGGTCATGTGTGGCTGAGTAGCAAGATGTTCTTGTTGAACTCCAGTGTATCGTTCCTAGAGTACACTGATCGGAAGGTGGTTCCATACCTTGTCATAGTTGGAAATCCATTACCCAATACGTGCTTGCGGTTTTGATTATATACTATATATGTAGTAACGTGAGATGCAAGCGTTTCTACTAGATTGATATTTATTTGTATTTAGACATTATTATAATATCAGAATGATATTGCTTTGCAAAGTTATTTGGATTCTCATAAGGGAAAAACCCGTTCCGTATTCACGGCGTGGTCTTATGAGATATCATATACCTGTTTAAAATGATTTGAGTTTATTCACACCAGTCACATGACTGACCCGGAGTATATTTTGTTTTCCCTAAACTCTTGGGTGCCTAAATATGTACGGGCAGTCAAGTAGTCAGGATTTACAGGTATACTTGAAGAGCTTGGAGCAGGAGGCTTCAGCAATCGATAGCTATTATTTATTCCGCTGTTATGTTATGTGTTGTACTCTGAAATGGTATGTATATACCGTTATAACTTTGTATTTCAAAAGTTATGTTATATTTTATTCGTTCCGCTGTGAGATTCGTGTTACTCGGATGATGTTGTATGTTCTTCTTCTTCTTCTATTCTAAGTTTCTATCTTATCTATCCTCACCCTCTGCCTTCTTTCTATTAGTTTCTTGAATTTCCAGTGTAATTTGGGGTTGGACTTGTGTTTTTGGTCAGCTCAAATTCCCCCGGATTTTCGGGTTACTACAAGTACATAAACTGAAAGACATAATCCCCAATACAAAATAGCCATAAATAAAAGAGAAGCTGAACTTTACTTCAGCGATCCAAGTAATCTTCTAAAAGCAGAGAAACAGCAGTCCAAGATCAAGCTCCATTGGTGCTAGTCCCAACCTGAGCACCTAGGGGGGAAGGAAGAAAAGAGGAGGAAACAAAGGGGGTCAGACATAAAGTCTGGCTAGTGCAATAATTTTAACAATATAATTAACAAAGTAACTAGGCTAAGGCATAAGTTGGAAAGTAAGGAAATGACTATGAACCATTGAATATGGCAGAGTAAATAAGGAAACAAGATGAACAACGATATCGTTAAAGCGCACCTAACCCACTGTAAGATAATTACTAAACTACACCAACACTATATGATAATTGGTATACTGCACCACCACTAGTCACCCTAAGGTTGATCCCGCCTACAGAACTTAATAATGATATTGGTAGTTTCGTGCACCCCTAGCTGCCTTCATAGGTGCCGCCTGCCCCTATCTCCACTAGGTGTACACACTACCCCCAAGCGATCGGCTCCCTAACTCGTAGATACCCATGCTAGCCCTACAGTGGGATGTATCACTCCCCAAAGTAGCAACTCGATACAACCAACAATGCACGGCTTATACCTACACGATGCAACAACGTCTTACCTACCAGCCTGGGTCCACACACGCATATGAACCCGTTGGACTTGCGTTGCCACCGCTAACCCGGTTTGGCCTCTTACAATCAAGCCAAGTATGCGTGTCCCGTCCTCGACTTGGGTCGAGCCCACAAAGATACGTATGGGTTACTGGTTGAAATGGGCCCCCATTACTTGACACAAGCTATCCACCTAAGCTTGGTCCCCTCTAGTACATACCACTTAACCCACTTCTTATTCATGTTTCAATTACATGTTTCAATTTTGGTTAAGTGTTTCTAATCGTATTTCCAAATGCCATCCAAGGCACCCACTAGATTCCAAATGCCACCCAAGGCACCCACTTAACCCCCTTATGTCCACTACATGTTTTTCTGGTTAAGTGTTTCTTAATTCATTAAGACCATAACCTCATGAAGACCTCTCACATTAGACTGGCATTTGTGGCAACTAGATTTGCTGGGCGGGTCCGGGCAGTCTTACACCACAAAAGAGCCTAACCTCGTGTCTTTACAATTGTTACGTATTTAATTTATGCCTAAGACATCTCACATTAGACTGGCATTTGTGGCAGCTGGATTTGTCGGGCGGGTCCGGGCAGTCTTACACCATAAAAGAGCCTAACCTCGTGTCTTAGACGATTAATTTCTCCTAATTAATCATTCCCCAAATTTGAATTACTTTCCCTATTCAAATTATCAATCAATTCCAAATTTAACGATGTCCATAATTGACTCAATTATGCCCATCCATTTATGGTATGCAAAATCATACCAATTTTCACCACAATTATATTTTATGCCTTTTAAGGCATTTATGCCAATTAAATCTTTTTAATATTATCCCCTTTACCCCACGTTGTACATTTGTTCGTTTAACGTAAAATATACGTTAGACTCGAATAGTCTAACTCATGGAATAAAGAGAAAACATCACAATGTACACATAATGAAAACATAGATCTAAACATAGGGATGAACTTGCATATGTTACGATGTTCTACATCTAAAACTTGCATAGGCCAATGTTACAACTTGCATAAACAACATATGTCATGGATCCAAATCTAAAGGTGTGAACTTTCATAAATCATGTATGTCATAGATCTACATCTAAAGGTGTAAACTTGCATAGGCAATTACCCTAAACTTGCATAACATGATTCATACCCCAAACTCATATATTTATATAAACTTGCGTATGTGATTTATGCATCATAACAATGGTGTAAACTTGCATCTAACATGTAAAATATCATGTATAATTTAGCATATAACTCACCCATGTCATAGCCTAACTTTTAATCAAATTTTCACATAAACTAGATGTCAATACCATGTAAGGTCACATATAATTTTACCCAACTTGTATATGATTCATGTTTAAATAAAAATCTAAACTTGCATACATATGATTTATCATATGAATAAACATCACCAAACTAGCATATGAAACATGATGATTTGGTTATATATAAAATTACAACATAGAAGATAGCAACATAACTTTACATCATAAATGATAGCATCACAACATAACGTCATAGAGATTTCAACACAGTTCTACAACATAATTACAACATGTGATCAATAATTCACATCACATCCATACAATCCGCATCATAACTTAATCCAATTAAATTACTATTTATTTTATTAAAACTATCGAACTCACAACTCAAAGGCGGTCTTGAGTTCTGAATTCTGATTTCTGAAGTTGAATTAGCTTTCCTTTGAAGAAGATTCGTTGTTAGGGTTGAATAGAACTAATTTGATTTGCTGTTTGTTGACCCGCCTTTTTGGCAAGGCCGTCAATCCATGGACCCATCACAGGATCACTCAGGACTCGAGCAGGGCCTGGACAAGCCCATACATTTTTGGCCCGAGGCTCCTTGGCTCGAGGGATCTCGGATAGAAGCACTTCAGCCCTATAGACCTAGGCTCGGTGGTCATGAGATCAGCTTACACTACAACAATGACTTGGTCATTAGATATATTTCATAGCCTATTTACTTGGTCCAACTACCTATTCTAAAGCCTATAAGCTCGGATCTAGCTACGTTTATGCTGCCACATATTAGAGGGAACTTCTCCACGTAATCAAGACTCAGCTTCATTATCTGCTATTCACATGGATCAACCAACACATGGCACCTCCAATTATTGAAGCCTACTGCCTATAAATACACCAAGCAATACAACAAGGGGGATCTTCATCTTCTTCGGCTCAGATTAGAGCCTAACTCTTTGGCCCATGCATGACTCAATCATGGCTGCCAACCACTTTCATCATGAAATACTTGTTATACTCCTCAAAAACGACTATGTAATTGAGATCCTGACAATCTCATTCATTGTATCTCCGACTTTATGATATTATTATGAGATTATAAAGTGGACGTAGGCTCGTTAATGCCGAACCACTATAAAAACGCTGTTGTCTTGCTTTTTCTTGCTTTTTCTGATATTTCTTCATAAATCACGCTCAAATTCGACTTTTGGCGGTTGATGACCACTTTTTGGCGTCAACAGTTTGGTGCTTTCACTGAGAAATGAATTTTCAACGTCTTAAGGGTTTTGCTCAACTGTTGGATCACCAAGTCCAAGACAAAATCCTAGTTTCTGTCATCTTCAGCAGCCATGATTTCTAATACTTCTGCACATGCTTTGGAAAGCCAAAGCAGCCGCATCGGCATAAAAAAAAAAGATTTTTTCCCAGTTTTGGGTTCGACCCGACCAGAAGACCAGCCAGTAATAATTGCATATTGGAAATCTCTTTGTATGCAGCTTGGCTCGAAGAAGATCCTGGGCTGGGTGAGATCGGTTCGAACAACCATCGTCATAGTAATGTTTAAGCTCTCTAGGTCGACCAACTTCAGATCGAACGACTCCTTTGAAGCTCTCCAGGTCGACCGACTCGATGAAGCTCTCCAGGTCGACCGACTCCTCTGAAGATCTCCAGGTCGACCTGCTTCGAAACAACTTTTCCAGATATACCGGTCCGGATAACTAGTCATTTCTAAAGTCTTGCACATTGACCCGAGACAAATTCATTTTCAGAAAAAATGCATTTTCCAGATCGTTTCAAAAAAGGTCGATCGCCACCGGGACTGTGGGGCCCCGGACCCCCACCGGAGCTGAGCCCGGACCCGCTTGACGGCTCGTCTTCGGCTTAGAGCACGGCTCGCCTTCGGCTCGGCATATATTTTAGCCAACAATAATTGTAAAGACTTATCATCCAAGATTCGACGGATGGTCCGAGAATATCAGCAACAAGATGGCAACGATTGGGATTCTTCCAAGAGCCATCACCCCTATTTACTGAGGTTATTCAATCCTTATCGACTGTTTCAGTCTTGCCCGAAGATCGACGAGTTAAAAGTTTGAAACGTCTAAGCCTGGATGCTGATTGATTGTCTATATATCAGCTCTCATTCCCCGACGTGGAATCAAAGACATAACCGCGGATGGACGAGGCATGTCTACATTATTACCCTCCATATCCCACTTCCTGACATGGAAAAGACAAAGCCTCTATATGCATGGATCCATTGTTCTTCTGCCAGTCAAAGCCTTAACACCCACAAGATGAAATACCTCCATTAGCAGTTCTGATCTGACTACCTGACCTTTATTCCTTGCCCTCGACGTGGGGACAGGAAGGCGATTCAAAGGAAACACACCCTCATCATTCACCCACAAAGGTCGCCTGATTGCCTTTATTATCCCAATACCCCGATCAAGGTCTGATCGTTCTTGGCATTGCCGCCCCATGAGGATTTGAAAAGACTTCCTTCATCAATTAAAGCTTCTGCGGTCATCACCTGTCAGAGATGGGAGAAGTCAGAATGGACTGGCAAAGGATATATGATACCATTCTCATTCTGAATAATACTCATTCCCTTAACAGGATTATTTATTACCCGTATCTTTTATCTTTACATGCTTTATGAGTAATTTATGTGACTAATAACTCTTATGAATTTATGTGTGAATGATATAGGTACCCAGAGCCTGGCACTGATCATACTTCCAATGCTTGCATACAGAACTACAGGGCATTGCCATAAGGAGCCCAACTGAACTACTCGTTTACAAAACCATGCCCTCCGTCCGAGGAAAGTTATACAACTCAAGGTGGATCTGACATGATCATCCACTACTCGGCTCATGTGTGGCATGACTCAAGATAATTGTGCATCGATCATTGCATTTCAAAGTTGAGATCCGACTCCAGATGGACGCGGTTCGACCGTCCATACAACCAGATCCTGCACTCGATGCCATCGAATTACATAAATACAAATAAAGGAGGCAGCACCGCCTATCAACATACTTATTTTCCAATCATGCATTTTGTCTTTACATACTTCTTGAGTTATTGACATGATTAACTCATGCAAATTCGTATATGAATGTTGCAGGTACCCGAGGTTTGGTACCGACCACTCCTGCCATAGTTTGATCGGAGGAATGTAAAGCTTTGGCGAACGTGATTCGACCCTTCACCCACTTACTATTGGCCTAACGACAACATTCTAAAGCAAATGAAGTTCGACCATTCATTCACCAACTTTTTGCCCTTGACGCGGGGGCAAGAGAGTAAATGCACACGAGTTCGACGTGTGTTATCCATATATGGACATACTAATGAGGCATCCTCAGCATCTATCCATTGATTCGCCACGCAAGACATAGAAATGTATTCGGGTGTGACATAACCACTCAGTAGATCGATGACTCTATCCCTTGATCTGACGGGAAGAGTGCAACAGTGACGGGTACAATCCCCTGAACGACATAACTTTTGCCTTCGATGTGGGGGGCAAAAGAGAAATTTTAAGACGGGGATGAGTATGACTCGACCGCTCTCCAACGACGTCTCTAACTCTTTCTCATGCTTCGGAAGGAAGGAGTATAAACTCAATAGGGGTGAGAACCAATCATCCCCGATGGCGACCTTTGCTTTTGACGTGGGAGCAAAGGGACGATGCCAAGGCAAATGTGACCCGACTGTTTGCCCTAATCCTCAGAGTTTGGATATGAGTATAAACTTAGGACGAGTGTGACAGGCGCGCCAAGATTTAAGACCACTCGATCCACAACTCTAACCCAAACTGACTTTGGGAGAGTATAAAGGACGAACCGCGACGTCCGTAACTCTAACTCTCATGACTTGCGAGAGAGTATAAATCTGTTGGGTTAGTGTGAATGGTGCACCATGACTTAAGACCACTAAACCCATAACTCTAACTCTCACGACTTGGGAGAGAGTATAAAGGACAATGCTGCGACGTGCATGCAATATTCATTGCCCTCCGACTGAGGACAGGATTATAAAGGACTTACGGATCGGACATCCGAATGACTTAACCCGGTTCCCATCAACGCTGGGGGTACGGACATAGATTTCTGAATTAACTTCAAACACGCTTCGGATGCGATCCGTGTTTCAAAGTTAAATGGAGGCTACAGACACTATACCTCCAAACTACGACACCTGACACTTTGACATTTAATAATTCTATGCTAGATAGATTAGCACTCAACATGTTTTCATTTCGAGCTACAATTGCTTGTGACTTAAAGATTGACTTAGTAGCCTGCAAGACTAAGCTAACTATTCTTTTTCGAATTGCAAGATTATGTACAAATACAAAGCAAAGACACGAGGGACACACTCGCATACAACAACAAAGAGGTCGTGTTCGAAGGAATGATGTCGACTTCTAATGCTAAGCTTCCCACACGACTCAATGCAATGACCGAAAGGAGACCTTGAGAGTGGGATGTTCAATAACACATCACACGATTTAAGGCAACAACTGAAAGAGGGCTTCGAGAGTGATATCTTGAATCGACACACATACCCATATGTGACTGACTATAGCCCAAGAGCAACGACAAGTTTTCATATTGCAAGTACACTGAATAGAAGATGCATTAGCTCGAGAATTTGGAAGGCCGCAAGTGGACCACGAAAGGGTGTAGAGTGTCCATCCATTGACTGATCCCAACCTACTTCCCAATTGGGAGGGGAAGAAAGAGAGCATTCAAAGTGACTACTATCTGACCTCTCGCAGTCCAACTTCGATCCTCAGAGCTTGGATGGGAGAGCAGAAACCAATATGGGTTGAATACCAACAAATCATTTTGCATCAAACTCATGACATGATGAGGAAGTATGAATCCTGAGAAGACATGGATTTGACGTCCGCTACTCAGTCAATCCCCAATGGCTAGGGACGAAGAGTGCGAGCCATGAAAAGCATGAATCTACTACTCGACTACTCTATGCACATTTTCAACTTCTTAAAATTTCGCAGGATCTCAAACTACAGCCAAAAATGATGACCTCAATAGAACTGTGCATGAAGAGCAAACTCAACAAGAATATGACGACCATTTTGGACTACGGTGGAACATAAACAAAGGGGATCGACCTAATTGGCTCGAATGATAAGAGTAACTAAGTTCATTAGCGCTCTATGAGCCGATCCTCATTTTCTAACTAAAGTGAAGGAACGATGCCTAGGCAAATGAGATTCGACTATTTGCGTGTTCAACTTTAACTCTCGCCGACTCGAGAGAAAGTACAAAACAAATTGGGTTGGCTAAGATCGCCAAACCTGCAACTCTAATCAGAAACAACGATGGAGAGTATAAAGTCTTAAGGACTGGACGCCCGATTGACTTAGCTCGACCCACACTGACACTGGGGGCATGAGCATTGGCTTCGTTTATTCTCCACCGACGCTGTGGGCATGAGCGTCAGCTTACAGACTGACTTTGAACACGTCCTTGACTTGACACGTGATTCAAATGATATATACTATACCTTCGGACTATGACACGATTTGTCTTACTCACACATTCAAGAGAGACTGCTTATGTGTTCGACATGACTGGACTCACTCATTCTAGCGAGACTGCTTATGAGTTTGACATTACTTGACCTTACACTTGACTATGTCCTCGACTTGCATAAAAAGATGACACCATTTGGCGAAGACTCTTTATGAACGACCATGTGCAGAAGCCAGCGGCCCAACTTGACTTATGATGATTTCATTCGACCTCTTGACTCGACGAGGCAGAAAAGGAAAAAGAATTCAAGCTTCAGGACTACTCTTAAAGATATAACAACTCGACATTGCTTTCTCGAAGATGAATGACATTCCAAAGAGATGCAGTTCGACTTATTCAAAGTACATCCTGTCTGCCACACGATGTACTTTGGAGGGCAAAGTGTTGACCCGCCTTTTTGGCAAGGCCGTCAACCCATGGACCCATCACAGGATCACTCAGGACTCGAGCAGGGCCTGGACAAGCCCATACATTTTTGGCCCGAGGCTCCTTGGCTCGAGGGATCTCAGATAGAAGCACTTCAGCCCTATAGACCTAGGCTCGGTGGTCATGAGATCAGCTTACACTACAACAATGACTTGGTCATGAGATATATTTCATAGCCTATTTACTTGGTCCAACTACCTATTCTAAAGCCTATAAGGTCGGATCTAGCTACGTTTATGCTGCCACATATTAGAGGGAACTTCGCCACGTAATCAAGACTCAGCTTCATTATCTGCTATTCACATGGATCAACCAACACATGGCACCTCCAATTATTGAAGCCTACTGCCTATAAATACACCGAGCAATACAACAAAGGGGGATCTTCATCTTCTTCGGCTCAGATTAGAGCCTAACTCTTTGGCCCATGCATGACTCAATCATGGCTGCCAACCACTTTCATCATGAAATACTTGTTATACTCCTCAAAAACGACTATGTAATTGAGATCCTGACGATCTCATTCATTGTATCTCCGACTTTATGATATTATTATGAGATTATAAAGTGGACGTAGGCTCGTTAATGTCGAACCACTATAAAAACGCTATTGTCTTGCTTTTTCTCGCTTTTTCTGATATTTCTTCATAAATCACGCTCAAATTCGACTTTTGGCCGTTGATGACCACTTTTTGGCGTCAACACTGTTCTTCCTCTCTAATTGGTGGCGGCTACTCTAGGGTTCAAGACGACAGCATAACGACCATAGTTTTAGTTTTAATTCTGATTTAGGTTTGAGTCTATGGGTCTTTTTATAGAGCTTTGAATTAATTTAAGCCGTCGGATCACTCTAGGATCCATCTAGGCCTTAGAAACCAAGAAATGATGTCAACAGACCAACCAGAAATCGCCACCTAAGCCCTGAAACATAAAATTTCGTCATAGACCATTTAGGGCCGACGGGACCAATTCCAAACCTCTTGAGTCGACCCTGGGGTCGACCCAGCGGGTCTCGGGTCGATGTTTTGCCTTCCCGCTTCTGCTGTTTTGAATTTTTTTTCTTAAATTTTAGGTTGAATTTTATTTTATTTATATATATATTTCTATCTTCCTAATTAACCATTTTCACACTAAACTACTTTTTTTTGAACCGTGTTCACACTAAGCCGCTTTTTAGTCATTCCCCTAAAACAAAAATATGGCGTTGGCGGGGATCGAACTCTGTACCTCTTGTATGCAAGTCGCATGTTCCAACAAAATGAGCTACTAAGTCTTTTGCTTACAAACCTTAGAACAATGCTAAACATTTGTTCTTTAATTTAGTTAATTTGATTATTCAAAAATCCAGGGTGTTCCAAAAGCATTCTTGAACCTTTAACTAATCCTCAAAAACTCTAAAACACCACCTTAATCTAATACAAGACTAAACATATTCTAAGCTCTAATTCCCTTAAAACTATAACAAGACTTTAATATAGACCAAAAAATAACTCTAATAAGATATAGTTAAAAAATGATATAAGTAAAGCAATTTAATCCAATCAATCAATTTAAGTTTTGTTGCCATAAAAAGTCAATTTAAATAAATTCAAACTTTTCTTGTAACTTCTACTTATCCTAAAACCTATAAAGCTCCTATCAACTACAAATGCATAAATATATTTCTAACACCCCTATCAACGACTAATGAAATTCAACCATGTCGAACAATTCAAAAAAGTTAAACAAATCAATAAAATCAATCAAGCCAAACAAGTTAATCAACCCAATCAAGCCAAACAAGTTAATCAAACCAAACAAGCCAACCAAGTCCAAGTAAATATGTTATTTATTTAATAATCCTATGTATTTCTAAGGCAATAACTCCCATATAGTATACTTGTTATGTGTGGAGTTAAAAATTAATATGTAATGTAGTGTGCAATATATTGGTTATAATTTAGTATGAAATGGATGTCATATGCAAAGCAATACAAAATGATATATTAAAAGAAATGAAAATTTTTATGTGAATGATTTTAATTTGGAATGTACTGTAATTTATAATAATGATATATGATATGATATAAGATGTGTAATGATAGTATGTAGAATGATTTGGTGATTATATATATATTTAGGTAAAATATATTCAAAGTATTATCTAACTATTATGCATATACATATATATTGCAAATTATTTGAATTAAACAAGGGTAATATATACTAATTTCTAGAGTTAGGTTAATGATACATATGGAAGAGATTGAAAGGGTAGTAAAGATAAAAGATTTATGGTATTCATAATAGATGATAAAATATTTAGAATAATTTAATGAGAAATGTGGAGTTAAATAATCTTAGCAGGGTGCTTCTTTAATAATGTAGTAAATATTGAAGATCTTTTTAAAGATAATATATATTTTTATCATATAAAGTAAACATATATTCATAATTGTATGAGCAAAAACTTAAAAAAAAAGACTTAAAATTTAATTTATTTTGAGATATTCTTCAATTAATTCTAAATTTAAAATTTCGAAATGTATTAATTTGCAAAAGAACCATTTGTATATTAAAACCTTTAAAAGAAATCTATAGTCATAACAAAATTATGAAATCTTAATGTAAATTAAACTATAAAACTATATTTTATTATATTTAAACTATATATTCAAACATAAAATCAAATTATATTTTTATACCAAAATATTAGGTTAAATATTCAAGCTTTTATAAATCTTAATAAGAAATCAAAATAAGTATTAATTAAGTTACAAATTGTATTTGTGATAATGTAACCGAAAATTGTTATGAAATCATATGAATAATATATAAGTTAAACTATGCATGTTTAAACTATATAAAAGATAAATAAAATTATATTTTATAACAATATGAAAAAATTATATTAACTATGCATATCATATTAACATGTCTATATAATTTTATTAATTTATATACTTTTAATATATATTTTGAAACAAGATATAAGAAAATAAGTAGACAAACAAAGTTAATAACAAGAGTTTGAACTGACATTTTCTTATTGAAAAGATGGAGGGAAGTTTGAAAGTTCAAAATTTGAATTTATTGGTACATATGTCGACATGCCCTTCTATGTATGTCGACATACATGTACAAATTCAAAAGACATGTTGTTTTGATTTTTTTTGTTTTATTGTATTATCGATTTATATTTCAGGTTTTATTATTTCCTGAATTAATATTAATCCTAACAAACATCAAAAATTTATTTTATTATTTTGCTAATTATTATTTTATTATTATTATTTTGAATTTCAAATTTCAAATTTGAATTTAAATTTCAAATTTGAATTTTAAAGTTTAATTTCCAAATTCAAAACAAAGAAAACAAAATAAAGTAAACAAAACATCCATTTAACCAAAAAAATTAAAAATTAATTAAGGTGTACTCGTTTTTTAGGTCCATTTCTTCGACATTATCTGAATTCCGAATTGTCGTAAAACACATATTTAAATTTTTGATTTCTGGCTCTTCATCACTTGATGATGAATCTGAATCATAAAAAGTTGCTGCATTTTCCCCTTTCTTGATGAATTGTTGTTATTATTATTTTAACTACTATAAGCCCAAAAAGTCATATCCCTTCATAAACTCTTCTTTTTGATGAACGATAATCTTGGTGTCTTTTGGCCAACAGTCATCAGATATAACTACTTTTCCTTCAAAACAACACACCTTTTCAAAGTATCAAGTGACTTTTCAAAATAACTAATTGTAATTTGAGATAATAACATCATGATGATTCTCTGATATATCCATTCAAACGTTTCAAGAAATCATATCATGATAACTTGATTTTTCAATAAAATTGAATGCAAACTCATCTAATACTGATGTAATGCATGAATTTAAACTAGTTTCAGAATTTTCCATTTAATATTTTCAAAAATCAGATGATGAAATTTTTGAAAAACCTTGCTCTGATACCAATTGTTAGGCAATACAGAATGCGGATCTTAAGGCAAGACTAACACTAAAGGGGTGAATAATGTTTATAAGAAAGTTTTGAAAATATAAAATGTTTATGATCTACTATATGAATCACATACACTAGAGATGATCACAAACACATAATCAAACACAAACACGGAAATAAACAAAAATAAAATGTAGAAAAGAAAAGAACACACCATATTTTATAATGGTTCGGATTACTCCTAAGTCTAGTCCCACGCAACGCTGAATTATGCAGATTTATTACTATATAAATATCCAACTATAATCCCCTTATTTCATGGCTACAAGGTTAATACCGATTCCACCACCCTTGATTTCACGGCTACAAGGTTAACACCGCTCTAAACACCCTTGATCAAGTACAATCCCCTTGATTTCACGGCTACAAGGTTAACACCGCTCCATTCCCTTGATTTCAGGGCTACAAGGAACACATCTTTTCCCAAACACTTCCCAAATGATTAGAACAGCCCTATAACTCTTCAACGGCACTTCAATTCAGAGAGTAGTAGATAAAGAGTGAGAAAAGAAGAAGATTTCTGTAATTAGAATAGAAATCGGCAAAGTACAAGTGTAGAAATCAATAAAATAAGAAATATTAATGGGGGCGTGAAGAGGGGTGAAGATGGGAAGAAGAATGGTTAAAAAAATTGAAATCAACCCCTATTTATAAGATTTAAAAGGTTGCAATGCTTTTGGAACGCTACAAATAGTGAAAAGACACTTCCTTTGTAATTCAAATTTCTAACAGTAGTATGTCGACATACCCATATGTGTATGTCAACATATACCCTATATTTTTTATTTTTAAAGTATTTAAACCAATATATATTTTGGAAATTCCTGAAACAAAACTAGTTGTTAAAACATTATTTTTCAAGTATAAAAAATAAGAAAATATTATTTAAACATATGATTAAAACTTTATATATAAGTGATATAAAAATACATATAATATAATTATAAACATATATATAGAAATTTATAAAGAGATATTTATAAACTAAATAAACATAAAGGTTATTTGAAAACTTAGAGTTTAAATAAGAATATTATAATCAAATATAAACTTAGTAAAATATATATATAAATGATTTAATAAAACTATAAAAAGAAGAATACTTATAAATTAGGAAATATATTTGAAATCATAAGTTTGAAATTCTTAGAAGATTAAAAATTATTTTTAGAGAAGTTTGAAATCAATTTGAAAATAGTTTTGAAATTAATTTTGAAAAGAGATAATTTGAAAAACAAAAATTGAACCTGAAGTGCTATTCAGAGTCTTACATATAAACTAGACTATATTACTATATTTTTCTTAAACTCTTGAAATCTTGATAGCTTAATAATTCATGAGTCTCTTATGAATCCTGAATCTTGGAACTCTAAAATTGTACAGTCTTATGTTTTAAGTCTTGTATACAAACCCTGCATATATATATATATGTATATATATTCTAGATAGAGATGTTTGTATATATATTTTATAATCAAAGATAATTGATACAAGGTTGTTGTCATCAAAACTCCATTCTCCTACACAACTTGGTAGTGTATCATAATACATAAATAAATTCTAAATAGACTTTGTTAAAGGTACTTCATATTTGGTTATAAGGTTTCTTTTAGCGGAACAAAATCAAAAGATAAATATATTGAATTTTACACATTTCTAGGAGTGGAAGGTATTAAAACAACATCTGACTATATGTTTTGTACTATTTCATTAATATATATAACCCACTATAATTTGATAGTTTAATTTACTCCTTATAAAAAAGTCCCTCTAATAAAAAAACATGGAGTATGCGTAACAATGCATAAATTGGTTGTTTATTCTGACGCCATTAGTTAATTGGATGTATTTCAAAAATGAAAATATATAGATCCTTTATTAAGGTATGTTACTGTCTACAAGTGTACATACTCAATGAGAAATAAGTGCACTTATTTGAATTTATAAAAGTGTTGGTTATTCATTGTATAACCGATGATGATTTGATATGTTTTTAGGATGTAACATGTTGATTCTTATGCTAATCAAGTTCCCTGAAGCTTGAGTGTCCCTACTCGTTATCAGGTATAATCCTTTACTTTTATTGAAACTCTTTAACATGTTCTTAACTTTATATATCATTGGTGACACCTTGCTAATTAAGGATCTAGTTGTATTCCTCACTCCATCTGAGAGTGCTCAACATGGTTCAAAAGGTGCCAATTTAGATTTTTATTCATTACCAAAAATCACTCACTTTTACTCTTCTTGGAAAGGTGTCATGCTACCCAATACCTTCCAGTTCCGTCTAGTAGTTAACAACGGTTCTTCTAAAGAGTCTGTCGACAGCTCCGGCTTCAGCGTTAACCCCTTGCTTAATTGAAGATAGTTCCCGCGACGATGGTAGTTGGGTCGCTGCCATTTGGTTTTAGATGCGACTTTCTATAACTTGAAATTGTTGCGGCCCACTTCTTTTGCTTTGTGTTTGGTCAGTTTTTTACTTGGGCTAGGTCTACGTTGGATTTTGCTTGGGCCTTGCTTTACTTGTATTTCCTGCTTTTGTTATGGTTTAATTTTACTAATATTAATTGGTTGTGTAGACTCATACTACACACCCGTCTTCCTAAAAAAACACATTATGAGAAAACAATTTGGATAAATACATAACTATACTTTTGCGTTAACTTTAGTTAGTTTTGAATTTTTATTTATGCATTACATCATTTAACTTTTATTAGTTTGATTTTACTTATAGTAGTTTAAAAATAAATCAAAAAGAATGTTTATTTGTTAGTTCCATTTTTAACTAATATCATTTAATAATATTTTTAGATAAACTTTTCAAATTGGTAAAGAAAATTTAATTATTAGATCTTATTTTTAAGCTATTAGTATTTAGCGACATTTTGAATTTGTCAAGAAAATTCAATTCTTGGATTCTATTTTCAAGAGATATTAATACTTATTCTAAGTTATTAGTACCTAGGAACATTCTGAGTTTGTAAATAATATTGAATTCTTTGATCATACTTTTAAGGAATATTAACAGTTGTAACATATATAAATAGATATTTTTGGTGGTTTATGTTTGCACCAAAAAAGTGACATCATAGGTGTTACAACTATTTATCGTTGATAATACTTTTAGATGAGAATTCAAATTTGTAAAGAAAAATTAATTATTAGATTATATTTTTAAGTAATTGGTACTCATAGAAGCTTTAATTTATAAAGAAAAATTAATTCATTTAAGGGATAATAATAGTTATTTTTAAGTTATTACTACTTAGGGACATTTTGAATTTATAAATAAATTTAATTCTTACATCCTACTTTTAAGGAATATTGATAGTTATTTTTAAGTTATTAGTACAAAGGGACGTCTTGAATTTATAAATAAAATTTAATTGATGCATTATCATTACCTATGAACCGCTTATCGTATATATTACAACTATTAATATCCTTTAAAAATAGAATTTAAGAATTGATTTCTCTTTACAAATTCGGAGCCTTCCTATGTGCTGATAACTCAAAAATAGGATCTAACAATTAAACTAATGAAATTTAAACATTGTAACACAGAAAAAATATATTAAACCAACTACATAAGATTCCAACCCGAAGCGTAACTAAAATTTTGAACAAATCATTTTCTACTGAATATGTTAGACTTATGTAATTTGAATGTATATATAAGCGCTCTTTAATAGCCTAATTTGCAACACCCCTCGAAGCCTTCCTATTTGATTCACTAACCGGTTGAAAGAGAGAGAAAAGAGGATGAATGTTGAAATCAAAGGACATTCAGGGGTGCAACGGAACTCTCCTTATGTATTTTCGTACATGCATATACATATAGATAGAAACACATATACTACAACCCTATATTTAGCCCCTCCTCATATATGTATGTGTGTGTATTTAGCCCCTCATATGTGTATATGTGTGTGTATATATATCTAAGTATGTATATTACGTATACATATATGTGTATATATATGTATGTATATACGTATATGTATGTACATATGCATGTGTATACATATAGTACGACCCTTTATTTCCCCCCTTATATAGCCTTCAATATCCACAATACGACTCATATTTAAATATTCACTTATTTCTCTCTCTTTTCACTAACTCCAATATCAATATAGGAACATGTAGTTGATATTGGGATGCTATATCAAGTGGCTAAATATGGGTATGTGGTCCTTGCTTTTGTGTATACCGTTGGTTCAGTGGTTGACGATGTAGATTGCGAGATCAACGACCATTAATTTGATTTTCAGAAGCGATACTTGTTCATGTTAAAGAAACATATATTATTTAATGTACTATTGTGAATTTGTGCACATGATATGATACTAATTAAAAAGTTAATTCATTACTGTGGCATTTACTATTATGGTTCCAAAAAAATGAGTTTGCACATTTAAATTATAGTAGTAAACGAACTTTGTATATCAACATAATCAGATGTGACCAAACCACACAAAGAGATTTGCTCACTAAAAATGTAGAGGAAAATTTTCATTTCAAAGCCAGTGTTTTAGAAGGAGAAAAGGTGCAAAACTATATCGCTTTTGAGATATTTTCAAATTGTGAGATATTTTCAAAGATATTTGAAAATGTTTAAAAGAGGCAAGAATTAAAGAAGCAAAGGTGATCCAACAGAGTAGCGGCGTCTTTAACCAAATGCTAAAAAGTCCCATTTCCATTGCAGAATATCCAGTATTTGTAGGAGAATTAATATGTATAGAGAAAAAATCAAGATGTATTAGGTTCTTGTAGCTGAGACGAGTAATCATCGGGAAACTAGATGTAACAACCCGGAATTTCTAACCCAATTTAAAAATTTTATTTTAGCTATTTTAATGGTTTTAAGAATTTAAAATGATTTATTTTGAGAATTAACAATTTAAATTTTATTTAAATCGAAGTTATAATGTATAAATTTATTTTAATTATAAAACGAGCCTAAAATGACGTGGTAGTTTGAAAATTGGATTTTAAATTTCAATTAGATGTATAGAATTCAAAATAAATCGGATTTCAGTAAAATCGGAAACGTTAGAATCTGTTTAATTATATCTTTCAAATGAATGCGAAAAATTTAGGTTTCACTTTATGAATTGTAAGTTATGTCCAGTTTAAAATTTAGAATAGTTGCTATGGAATTTATATATATTTTAAATAATATATAGCCCTTAAAAGTAGCCATTTTGCAAATGACCTCCGTTTTCGATGAAACCACTTTTGTTGGATCCATAATGTTAAATTATACTCAGGTATAAAATTTCATAATTTTTTGAATTAGTATGTGAGCGTGATGAATTTAAACGCGTTTGTTAATTCAGTTTGAATATATTCGACTGGAAAAAAGGCCATTTTCCAAACGGTCTCCAAATTCAACAAAAATAGTTTTGTTAAAAACATATCTTCAAAATATAGCTAGACTTAATTTTTTTGTAATTTTTGGAGTTAGTATGTGGCCCAGGTAAATTAAAATGTACATTGAAATTCAATATTGACCGTTATATTAATTTATATTTTAATTATGCTAAAAACTGATCGAAGCAATCGAATTGGCTTACGAAACATATCCCATTACGTCCGGAAGGGGGATATTTAGCTAGGGGCAACATTCATTGGGATTCTTTTGGAGTTCGGATCAACAAACAACTAATATTGGAATTAAAATATTAATTTATAATATATATATATATATATAATTAAAACAAACCCTAACTTATCGTTCATTTTCTGCGCCACCACCCTATTATAAATCAACGACCAATTTGCTCCATCCTCCCCCCTGATTTCTCTCTATCAACCAATCGAAATGAAAAAAATTCAAAAACAAACAAGAAGAGCTCTAGGAGCTCTATGATTTGAACGGGAGCGATTTAATTTAGTCCACCGTGGGGGCTGAATCATTCACCTAAAGACGCGAAATTCGGGGTTGTTTTCTGGCTCCGGGAGAAGTGCAGGTGGGCCATGGCGCTTGGCACATAGAGGAGGCGACCTTGGCTTTCACGTGGGGTTCGTGGATTCGGTTCATGGTGGACATAGGAGGAGCAACGGTGTCTTTTCTTCATTGTGAATGCGTTCAGCGGGTTCGACGTTCTACAGGGGATCAACGAAGAGGAAAGAAGGGGTTACCCTTTAATGACATAATTATGAATTTAATTAAATTTTAATTTTATAATTAATGTATTAAATTGTAACGAACTGGGATTTTCGACTCCGAAAATCAACACAAAACTACCATATTGACTATTCAGACATCAGAAATTCCTGATCATTAATAGAAAGAAGTTAGAGGATGAGAATAGATAAGATAGAAAATTAGAATAGAAGAAGAAGAGGATCACTACAGAATAGAATAAGAGTACTACGAATATCACAGCGGAACGAATAAAATATAATATACAACATAATTTTGGAAATATAACTTGTAATAGTATGTACATACCATTATCGCACAACAACACAGCGGAACTAAACTATATATATAGTGCTGAAGCCTCCTGCTCCAAGCTCCACCAAAGCATAACTGTAAAATCCTAATCACTTGACTGCCCGTGCAAATTTGGGCACCCAATAGTTTAGGGAAAACAAAACAAAATAAACTCTAGGTCAGTCATGGGACTGGTGTGAGTAAACTCAAATCATTTGGTTTAACTTTTCAGAATCCTTTTCAAAAGAAAGGATAATCGCAAGACCGATCCACACATAAACAAGGATGGTTTTTACCTTACGATAACCCAAAGCATTTTTGGAAATCGATACTTTTCTGATATTATAATAAAGTCTAATCACAAGTAATTAGCAATCTAGTAGAACGCTTGCATCTCACGCTCCACATATAAAGTATACAAACAAAACTGCGGGCGCTTATTGGAGATTGGATTCCAACTATGACAAGGTATAGGACCACCTGCCGATAGTGTATCTTTAGAGACGAATACACTGGGTTCAACAAGAACATCTTGCAACCCGACCCACACATGACCGACCACTCATTTCACTTAAGTGTATCGAATGTATATCACCAACGGTTGGGATACCCACCGTTTCCCGAAAAGGGACAACATCGATAATAGATAAAGAATGAATTAGATTTTCTCTAGATAGGTGATATACACCCTAATGGGAGCGACCCACTTAGCCATGCTGCCTGCCCGATTTTTGTCATTTCCCGGTTGATGAGGCTTGAGGTCATAACGTATCTTTGACAGATCATACATTCATTTACTTTGAATGCCACATCGTCATACCCGCCAAATCACAAATTGATTTCCTCAAAAATACCACAGGTATAAAGCTAAGAGAAACGAATTCCTCCGCCACCAAACGTAAGTACGTTTGAAAAGATCAACTTACGCGATCTGTTAGATATACTCTGTCAGACATTCGTCCATTTACGTTGCCCTGGAACTGGACAAACCGAAGGCACTATTCTGTAAACAGGATAGCCCTTGCATAACTCTGTCTTCAATTAGCTTCATCATATTTAATCGCAACGCTAACGTCCATACAGAGTGGTTTTCAGATAGTGATTCTGATCCCGGTCTCTCCGTATTGATGACGGAAAAATGGTCAAAAACTACGATAGTCGGTGATTTAACTATCAAAGAAAAATAGGTGCACAACCAACGATCTTATTTCTACATAGAAACTCGATCGATCAATCATCAATCAACATTAATCTCCTTTAATTTAATTTATCATTTATTTATTCATTTCCCATTTCTACATACTCAACATTTCTTATTTTCTAAATTTAGAAAATATACATCATCAATCATGGGAAAACATTTCCGTCTCTGTTTCACGTATCACTGTCATTCCAGTATTCTTTCTCATCAACATTTCATTTTCTATGATTAGAAAATATCTCTGATTATATTTGGAAAATGTTTCCAAAATTTATACATTGATTTAAACAGATGTTTAAATAAAACATCATTAAGCCAATTTAAACCATTACACTCATTAACTAAATTCACTTAACCAATCTTTACTATCGAACCTTAACCATTTCTTAGTTAAAAATGAAGTCAATCAAGTTGTGGTATAATTACCTCTCAGACCTTAACTGAACAACATTTCTAACCTCGAAATAGACAAAGTTCATCTCATAACCCTTCAACAAACTTCCTTACGCAAACTCTCGGATTCTATTTACGAATCCACTTCAAAAATCATTTGATTATAACGCTAGTGTTATAATTTCACGCTTTCGAATATATATTAACTTAAATATAACTTTTCTTTATTAATTTGGATAATTAAATGAAAAACTAATTTATTAACAAATAAGTGAAAACTTGATTTGAAACGGAAAGTAAACATCACTTTCTTTAATTCGATATAATCGAATTCCAATGTATAATTCACTCTCGAATAATCACTATTCGAAAATTCTCTTTCGAATAAACTATATTTGATAACTCTTTCTTCAAATAACTATATTCGATAATCTCCCTTCGAATGATTTACGTTCGATTAATCCTCTTCGAATGATTTACATTCAATTAGTTCCCTTCCAATGATTTACATTCGATTAATCTCCTTTCGAATAAACTATATTCGATTAACTCTCTTAATTCTAATCGAATAAACTATTTCGAATAACTCCTTTGATTTAACTCATTTGGATTAACTCGTTTTGATTAACTCATTTCGACTAACTCAGCTCGATTAACTTGCTTGATTAACTCAACTTATCTAACTCAACTTATTTAACTCCTATCTAATAACTAATATTCGATTAATTTATATTCGAATAACTATGTCTATTTTAACTTTAGTTCGAATGGCTAATATTCGAGTTAACTCCATTCGGTTGACTCTAGATCGCAGCGATCGCAATGGTTACGCCTGATTCCCTCAGGAAACATCCGACCGCCGTAGGCTATCTGCAGCACTGCGAATTACGCTAACAGTCATACGAGATGGCAACTCATCCTAAATAACTATGTTTGACTAACCCTATCTCAAATAACTATATTCGATCAACACTAATTGAATGACTAATATTCAATTTATCCTAATTCGATTAACTATGTTCAGTTAACTCTAATTCCATTAATTCTAACTCTAATCGATTTACTCTAGCTGATTATCTCTAACTGATTAACTCTACGTTTATTCAGTTTCAAATATCGATGTTGAAATAGATTTTTACTTCTCTATATAAGTCCTGACTTATATATATTTTGTTTATCCAATGATAAACATTTCATTTGATTTATAAATATTAGTTATAAATTTATCTTCTCAATCTATCGGTTAGAATAAATTCTATTTAAAATCTTTGCTTTAAATCCATAGCATGTTATACCCGTGTGCGAAGCACGGGTTTATAATTTTCAAATGTAAAATTCTTTTTTTATACAATTCGCATCACCTTCCAAGTATTTCCTTTTAAAATAAATCCCTTTTTGATAATTCTATTTATTTTATAAAATATTTTAATTTATAAAATCTATTGATTTTATAAGTAATTCCTTTGATAATCTAACTATTCTCTTTCTATTTGTTTTACACATATTTCCTCTTTCTATTCTATTTATTTTCAAATAAATATCCCTTTTCAATTCTATTTGTAAATAGTTTACAAATATTTCTTTTCAATTCTGCCTACAAATGTTTTACAAATATTTCCCTTCAATTCTATCTATTTGATTAACCAATAAATATTCCTTTTTAATCTATTTATTTTCTAAATAAATATTTTCTTTTTATAAAAGCTTTTGCTTTTATAAATATTTCTTTTTCAATATGACATTGAAAATTTCCTTTTTAACATTCCAGTATTCTTTATGGTATTTAACGTACCATATAAAAATGATCGGTATCATTCCAACATACAAAATCAACAACATATTTCATATCACATCATATAACATAATATATGGAAAACAGTAAAATAAATGTTGAGGAACCCAGTTGGGTCCCTCCGACCTGTTTCCCTGCATCCACAGATGTTAAACAATAAAATTAACATCAATTCATGAAATATTCTGCTAAACAGAATCAATATTTGATTAACGATTTATATCTGTATTTTAAATCAACTGACTAGCAGTTCAACCAAATAGCCAACACACAGCAAAGAACCATTATTTATGAATTCTAAAAATATTTTAGAAAAATATAACTCAGAAGAGTTAGTGAGTTTTACTCACTTTTCGTGTTAACCGTTTAATAACGATTTGCGTTAGTTGATTCTGATCAGACAATTTATTTCGCCATAAATTGTAACGAGCTCGAATCCTCTCCCAGTCAGTTCCAATGTGTAGCTCTCGTCCACACGATCCCAACGGATCCAACCGTTCGTTATTCTGATATCGTACGAGAGAAATACTTAAATTACAAGTTATACCGATTTTAAATTGAATTAAACTTAAATTATATAACATCGGGCCTCACCCCAAATTCTAATCTGGCCCATTACCCAAAATACCCACCCATGTGTCCTCTCTCCTTCCTCAAAAAGAAATCGCGTCCTCCTGTAACACTCCGCCCAAACACCAGTGCCATGGCCGATCTTTAGCTCCTTCCATCCACCTCCTTCCTCCATTAAATCACACCAAAACACCACCGTTTAACTCCTCATCCGAATCTCCTTAAACCCATACCCTAAGTCTGAAACTCGAAAGAGTTTCTGTTCTCGCGACATCAGTAGATCGCACGTCCTTAGCTTCCACCGAAGACCACCAAATCACCTCTAAAGGTGCGCCTCACTCCATCGATCCCAACTACAAACTCCATTCCGCAAATCATCGCTCAAATCGGCCAAAACGTGGAACCCTAGCTTTACTGCTCATATTTCAAACTACAGACAATTCCGTCGAGTGCCATAAAACATGTATGAGGTGGAAGCTAACGACTTTAGCAACTCAAATATGTAATCCTTGGGATTTTTGGATTTTTTTTTGATTTCTTTTCTCCGATTTTTACTGTGGAAGTAAATGAGCGACGACGGATTTTGTGTTTGACTGTGGAAGAATAGGACTTAGGTTTAGGCTGTTAAAGTTATTATATAGGATGGGTATATAATTATTTTATTGATTATTCTATTTTATTTTAAGCAATCACTGTTTGTATTTGTCCTCTAAAATTCCTATGATCACATACGCTACCCAAAAATTACGAAACTGGACATGCAGCTACAGTCCGACATTACGGTCCCAACGAAACTAGTTTCATCGAATTCCGACTCCGTTTTCTCACACAGCGTATTTTTAACCGTCAAAATACTAACTGTTTTTCACATTAAAAATCTGTACGGCCACACAGTGACCCCAAAAATCACGAAACTTAACATCTAACAATAATTTAATATTGCGGATCCAACAAAATTAGTTTCGTCGAATTCTACGGTCATTTGAAAAACTGGCTATTTTTAAAGCTCTAAATAACCCATTTAAATATATAAATATATTTAAAAACGAATAAATTTAATATTTAAAAATAAACATTATCGTATATATTCACAACAGAATATCATACTGCTACACTGGGATTTATAACTCGATATTTCCAATCCAGTGTTACATCGATATTCGATTTATATTTAAAAATCCATTTTAAAATATAAATAAATCGATATTTTAAGGAATTCCATAGTGACTTTTCTAAATTTTGATTTGGACGTAAATAAAAATCTACATGACGAAATCTCGATTATTCTCTTCCATCAGAAAAATATACTTCACCAGTTCCTAGCGTTTCTTGTTTCACAGAAATCCAATTTAAAATGGACTCTGTACATTCAGTTGAAGTTCAAATCGCCAAATAGCGAACTGCCGCGCCATTTGGAGCTCGATTTTAATTATAATATAAATTATACGTTCAACTGTCGTTCAAATAATATATTCGTTATTCTAATACAAATTCTAAGTTGAATTATATATCACCGATGATCCAATTCACACCATTTTGTGAATTCCACTATTTCTGACCATTTCAAAAATTAAATATATTATTATATTATTTATATTAATTAAATATTCAATATTATTTAATTCTGGTCATTTTAAATGACCAAACCATTATTTAAATAATTAAATAAATTATTTATATACCGTAAAAATACGGGTCATTACATTCTTCCCCCTTAAAATAATTTCGTCCTCGAAATTGCTAAGGTAGAGAACAAACCCTATTGACTAGGTTAAAAATTATTTGTTCACTTACCAACTTTAATTTCAACTGAACCAATTTGGTTTCAATTAAATATTTATTTATTCCTACTAACGAAAATTTTCAAAAATCCTGAAAATTTTCTAACACTCTAAATTTCCGGAAAATTTCGCCAGCACCTCCTTTGTACCGGTCAATAGTTCAAACCCCAACTCGCCTCTCTAATCCTTTTCCAATCCAAAAGAAAATCAAATAGCCAAGCAGCTTGCCAAATCGGCCCATAAATCACCAAATCTATATAAATAAACGTTTACCTTTTTGTCGGGTATATCATTACATCCTTTTATTCTGCTGCCAATACAGCATATACCAAAGTCATCCCAATCAATCCCTGATCAATTTATCCTCAACACAGCTATTCGCTTAAACAAGCCAATTTACCATTTCAAACTCAAGTTTCATTCTCGATCCCAAATTCCTAGCTCACCAATCCAATACCATTTCAGATTCTATCTCACAATTTAAAACCTGATTTTACTTCATATATTATATTCCAATTAAATTTCCAGTTAATTGGTTTCAATTCAATACATACTTGCTTTTAAAAATCCCTTTAAATTAGTTTTTAATTCATACAATTTTCCTAGGAATTTTTAAACAGCATAGCTCTTTCAAAATCAAATAATCCTTTTCAGGATTCAAAACAACCTCCTTTTTCTCAAAACAATTCAAAACAATCTCTTTGGTAGTAATCCATCACTTACAACTCGAAAATGAACACTGATGATGTGGCCAGCATCATCAGAGTTATTTCCCAGCTATCGAAGTGAGTTCAATACTATATCACTTTCAAAAATATATTTAAACATTTTCATTTTGAAATCTTTTTCAAAATATCATTCATGACACTTGTGGAACAATTTAAAATCTCCCAGGATTTTAAAATTCTCATATATTTGATCCAAATTCATTTACAAGCAATTTTCCATATTTCAGGAACTTTAGTTCCAATTCTGATTTAGTTAATCTTCTTTTATATTATACGAACTTAAATTGGTTATTTATATAACCGTTTCCATTATAATCAATCAATACATCCAACATACTATAATAATTCGAATATAAATATTTTCTTTATATCGAAATATACTTTGGGTAAAATTATCTCATTTACCCTCTTTCGAAACATACTTTGTCGGTTTATCATATTTGAGTGTTTAGAAACTCTTATCGATACAGTGGATCAAACTGATCGACCAAAATTCATAAACAACTCAATCAATAAATCTCCACAACATAAAACAATTTTTATAAAATCTGCAAATACGTTCACTCGTATAGATACACTAAAACTCAATCTAGGGTATTGCTAACCCTATCTCTACTGAGTCACGCCACAGAGCCAAGGTAATCACTTAACCCTCAGCTCTGATACCATGCAATGAACTGAGATTTTCGACTCCGAAAATCAACACAAAACTACCATGTTGACTATTCAAACATCAGAAATTCCTGATCATTAATAGAAAGAAGTTAGAGGATGAGAATAGATAAGATAGAAAATTAGAATAGAAGAAGAAGAAGATCACTACAGAACAGAATCAGAGTACTACGAATCCCACAGCGGAACGAATAAAATATAATATACAACATAACTTTGGAAATATAACTTGTAACAGTATATACATACCATTATCGCACAACATCACAGCGGAACTAAACTATATATCTATAGGGTTGAAGCCTCCTGCTCCAAGCTCCTCCAAAGTATATCTATAAAATCCTAGTCACTTGACTGCCCGTACAAATTTGGGCACCCAAGAGTTTATGGAAAACAAAATAAACTCTGGGTCAGTCATGGGACTGTTGTGAGTAAACTCAAATCATTCGGTTTAACTTTTCAAAATCCTTTTCAAAAGAAAGGATAATCGTAACACCGATCCACACATAAACACGGATGGTTTTTACCTTGCGATAACCTAGAACTTTTTTGGAAATCGATACTTTTCTGATATTATAATAATGTCTAATCGCAAGTAATTAGCAATCTAGCAGAATTCTTGCATCTCACACTCCACATATAAAGTATACAAACAAAACCGCGGGCGCTTATTGGAGATTGGATTCCAACTATGACAAGGTATGGGACCACCTGCCGATAGTGTATCTCTAGAGACGAATACACTGGGTTCAACAAGAACATCTTGCAACCCGGCCCGCATATAACCGACCACTCATTTCGCTTGAGTGTATCGAATGTATATCACCAACGGTTGGGAGATACCCACCGTTTCCCGAAAAGGGACAGCATCGATAATAGATAAAGAATGAATTAGATTTTCTCTAGATAGGTGATATATACCCTAATGGGAGCGACCCACTTAGTCATGCTACCTGCCCGATTTCTGTCATTTCCCGGTTGATGAGGCTTGAGGTCATAACGTATCTTTGATAGATCATACATTCATTTACTTTGAATGCCACATCGTTATACCCGCCAAATCACAAATTGATTTCCTCAAAAATACCATGGGTATAAAGCAAAGAGAAACGAATTCCTCCGCCACCAAACGTAAGTACGTTTGAAGAGATCAACTTACGCGATCCATTAGATACACTCTGTCAGACATTCGTCCATTTACGTTGCCCTGGAACTGGACAAACCGAAGGCACTATTCTGTAAACAGGATAGCCCTTGCATAACTCTGTCTTCAATTATCTTCATCATATTTAATCGCAACGCTAACGTCCATACAGAGTGGTTTTCAGATAATGATTCTGATCCCGGTCTCTCCGTATTGACGACGGAAAAATGGTCAAAAACTTCGATAGTCGGTGATTTAACTATCAAAGAAAAATAGGTGTACAACCAACGATCTTATTTCTAGATAGAAATTCGATCGATCAATCATCAATCAACATTAATCTCCTTTAAATTAATTTATCATTTATTTATTCATTTCCCATTTCTATATACTCAACATTTCTTATTTTCTAAATT
The DNA here is from genome assembly GCA_030737875.1 of Allium sativum. Classification (NCBI taxonomy): domain Eukaryota; kingdom Viridiplantae; phylum Streptophyta; class Magnoliopsida; order Asparagales; family Amaryllidaceae; genus Allium; species Allium sativum. The sequence continues at coordinate 988,119,756 of CM060915.1, forward strand.
TAGAAAATATACGTCATCAATCATGGGAAAACATTTCCATCTCTGTTTCACGTATCACTGTCATTCCAGTATTCTTTCTCATCAACATTTCATTTTCTATGATTAGAAAATATCTCTGATTATATTTGGAAAATGTTTCCAAAATTTATACATTTGATTTAAACAGATGTTTAAATAAAACATCATTAAGCCAATTTAAACCATTACACTCATTAACTAAATTCACTTAACCAGTCTTCACTGTCGAACCTTAACCATTTCTTAGTTAAAAATGAAGTCAATCAAGTTGGGGTATAATTACCTCTCAGACCTTAACTGAACAACATTTCTAACCTCGAAATAGACAAAGTTCATCTTATAACCCTTCAACAAACTTCCTTACACAAACTCTCGGATTCTATTTACGAATCCACTTCAAAAATCATTTGATTATAACGCTAGTGTTATAATTTCACGCTTTCGAATATATATTAACTTAAATATAACTTTTCTTTATTAATTTGGATAATTAAACGAAAAACTAATTTATTAACAAATAAGTGAAAACTTGATTTGAAACAGAAAGTAAACATCACTTTCTTTAATTCGATATAATCGAATTCCAATGTATAATTCACTCTCGAACAATCACTATTCGAAAATTCTCTTTCGAATAAACTATATTTGATAACTCTTTCTTCGAATAACTATATTCGATAATCTCCCTTCGAATGATTTACATTCGATTAATCCTCTTCGAATGATTTACATTCAATTAATTCTCTTCGAATGATTTACATTCGATTAATCTCCTTTCGAATAAACTATATTCGATTAACTCTCTTAATTCTATTCGAATAAACTATTTCGAATAACTCCTTTGATTTAACTCATTTGGATTAACTCAGTTTGATTAACTCATTTTGAATAACTCAGCTCGATTAACTTACTTGATTAACTCAACCTATCTAACTCAACTTATTTAACTCCTATCTAATAACTAATATTCGATTAATTTATATTCGAATAACTATGTCTATTTTAACTTTAGTTCGAATGGCTAATATTCGAGTTAACTCCATTCGCTTGACTCTAGATCGCAGCGATCACAATGGTTACGCCTAATTCCCTCAGGAAACATCTGACTGCCGTAGGCTATCTGCAGCCCTGCGAATTACGCTAGCAGTCGTACGAGATGGCAACTCATCCTAAATAACTATGTTTGACTAACCCTATCTCAAATAACTATATTCGATCAACACTAATTGAATATATATTCAATTTATCCTAATTCGATTAACTATGTTCAGTTAACTCTAATTCGATTAATTCTAACTCTAATCGATTTACTCTAGCTGATTAGCTCTAACTGATTAACTCTACGTTTATTCAGTTTCAAATATCGATGTTGAAATAGATTTTTATTTCTCTATATATAAGTCCTGACTTATATATATTCTATTTATCCAATGATAAAAATTTCATTTGATTTATAAATATTATTTATAAATTTATCTTCTCAATCTATCGGTTAGAATAAATTATATTTAAAATCTTTGCTTTAAATCCATAGCATGTTATACCCATGTGCGAAGCACGGGTTTAAAACTTTCAAATGTAAAATTTTCCTTTTATACAATTCTAGTCACCTTTTCAAGTATTTCCTTTTAAAATCAATTTATTTACAAAATAAATCCCTTTTGGATAATTCTATTTATTCTATAAAATATTTTAATTTATAAAATCTATTGATTTTATAAGTAATTCCTTTGATAATCTAACTATTCCCTTTCTATTTGTTTTACACATATTTCCTCTTTCTATTCTATTTATTTTCAAATAAATATCCCTTTTCTATTCTATTTGTAAATAGTTTACAAATATTTCTTTTCAGTTCTACCTATAAATGTTTTACAAATATTTACTTTCAATTCTATCTATTTGATTAACCGATAAATATTCCTTTTAAATCTATTTATTCGACCTGGTACCCTGCATCCACATATGTTAAACAATAAAATTAACATCAATTTCATTTTACTATGAAATATTCCACTAAATAGAATCAATATTTGATTAACGATTTATATCTATATTGTTATCTATATTTTAAATCAACAGACTAGCTGTTCAACCAAACAGCCAACACATAGCAAACAACCATTATTTTTGAATTCTAAAAATAGTTAGAAAATTATAACTGAGAAGAGTTAGTGAGTTTTGCTCACTTTTCGCGTTAACCGTTTAATAACGATTTGCGTTAGTTGATTCTGATCAGACAATTTATTTCGCCATAAATTGTAACGAGCTTAAATCCACTCCCAATCAGTTCCAGTGTGTAGCTCTCGTCCATATGATCCCAACGGATCCGACCGTTCGTTATTCTGATATCGTACGAGAGAAATACTTAAATTATTATACTGATTTTAAATTGAATTAAACTTAAATTATATAACATCGGGCCTCACCCCAAATTCTAATCCGGCCCATTACCCAAAATACCCACCTGTGTGTCCTCTCTCCTTCCTCAAAAAGAAATCGCGTCCTCCTGTAACACTCCGCCCAAACACCAGTGCCATAGACGATCTTCAGCTCCTTCCATCCACCTCCTTCCTCCATTAAATCACACCAAAACACCACCGTTTAACTCCTCATCCGAATCTCCTTAAAATTATACCCTAAGTCTGAAACTCGAACGAGTTTTTGTTCTCGTGACATCAGTAGATCGCACGTCCTTAGCTTCCACCGAAGACCACCAAATCACCTCTAAAGGTGCGCCTCAATCCATCGATCCTAACTACAAACTCCATTCCACAAATCATCGCTCAAATTGGCTAAAACGTGGAACCCTAACTTTACTGCTCCTATTTCGAACTACAGACAATTCCGTCGAGTGCCATAAAACATGTATGAGGTGGAAGCTAACGACTTTAACAACTCAAATATGTAATCCTTGGGATTTTAGGATTTTTTTTCTTGATTTTATTTTGATTTCTTTTCTCCGATTTTTACTGTGGAAGTAAATGAGCGACGGCGGATTATGTGTTGACTGTGGAAGAATAGGACTTAGGTTTAGGCTGTTAAAGTTATTATATAGGATGGGTATATAATTTTTTTATTGATTATTCTATTTTATTTTATTTTAAGCAATCGCTGTTTGTATTTGTCCTCTAAAATTCCTGTGATCACATACGCTGACCAAAATTACGAAACTGGACATGCAGCTACAGTCCGACATTATGGTCCCAACGAAACTGGTTTCATCGAATTCCGACTCCGTTTGCTCACACAGCGTATTTTTAACCATCAAAATACTGACTGATTTTCACATTAAAAATCTATACGGCCACACAGTGACCCCAAAAATCACGAAACTTAACATCTAACAATAATTTAATATTGCGGATCCAACAAAATTAGTTTCGTCGAATTCTTAGGTCGTTTGAAAAACTGGCCATTTTTAAAGCTCTAAATAACTCATTTAAATATATAAATATATTTAAAAACAATTAAATTTAATATTTAAAAATAAATATAATCGTATATATTCACAACAGAATATCATACTGCTACACTAGGATTTATAACTCGATATTTCAAATCCAGTTACATCGATATTCGATTTATATTTAAAAATCCATTTTAAAATATAAATAAATCGATATAAATTATAAAGGAATTCCATAGCGATTTTTCTAAAATTTGATTTGGACGTAAATAAAAATCTACATGACAAAATCTCGATTTTTCTCTTCCATCAGAAAAATATACTTCACCAGCTCCTAGCATTTCTTGTTTCACAGAAATCCGATTTAAAATGGACTCTGTACATTCAGTTGAAGTTCAAATCGCCAAATAGCGAACTACCATGCCATTTAGAGCTCGATTTTAATTATAATATAAATTATACGTTCAATTGTCGTTCAAATAATATATTTGTTATTCTAATTCAAATTCTAAGCTGAATTAAATATCACCGATGTTCCAATTCACACCATTTTGTGAATTCCACTATTTCCGACTATTTCAGAAATTAAATATATTATTTATTTTAATTAAATATTCAATATTATTTAATTCTGGTCATTTTAAATGACCAAACCATTATTTAAATAATTAAATATATTATTTATATACTGGAAAAAATACGGGTCGTTACATAAATGTTTAAAATTTCATATCTTATTCAAATCAGAACGGAATTCGACGATTTCAGATCCATTGAAATCATCTTGATGAGATCTACATTTCAAAATGGACTGTGAGGAATTTGGAAGCAATTAGAATTTTTGACTAAATTAAACGTCTGGTTTAATTTAGTTAAAACCATCCTCAAATAAAGAATGACGGAGTGGAACCCAATGTGAGAATTCTCTCACTAAAATATTTGTACAGTTATTTAATTTAATTTATAACTGTAAATATATAGAAATTGCCAGTGTTGATTTTTATCTGTTGTATGTGACATTGCTTGAGTTCAACACATGAACTATTCATGACTCATCTGCACAGGATGCGTTGTTTGAATATACGACACATATATTTCAAACAATGTGGATACACTTTGTGGTTATTGAAATGTGATATAAATATCCATTTATAATTTGAACAGTGAAAATTAGTTAATTCGAAAAATAATTCAAACCGAATTAGAATTTGTTAAATTTATTAACCAATGATTTATTTAAATAAACTGTTGTTGTTTGAGTACCCCGCACGGGTATTGGGATGATATTTGACATACATTAATCCCAATAGTTAGTTTTTTGTCAATCGATTGGTTAAGCGTTATTAATTTTAACGCTTATACAGTTGTAAAATGCACTCTGGATGATGTTGGATTGTTGTATGATTATTTAAAGTTATTGTTGAATACATGCGATGTATAAAAACCATATAACTGAAATTATATGGTAACTGAATGAGTCGCATTCCAATTCATAAAATAACGAATATTTTAAAATAACGAATATTTTAAAATAATATTCAGTGAAGAATTAAACTAAGATTTTGATGTCTGGTATTGGATGGACACAAAAATATTGAAATGTGAAGTCGGGTTAAGTAGTTAAACGTCATTTTAACTCGAACGGGGTTATAAATCTATTTTATTCATTTTATAATGAATATGAAAATGAAATGGATTTCAAAATCAAATATTTTGAAAATATCATCATTTTAAAATTATAATGAGATGGAATATTCAATTTTGATTTAAAATTGAAATGACAGTTGGAATCGTTTTTAAACGAATTTATAAATATGTTTTAAATAGAAATCGACAAAATATATATTATTTATATATAAATGGTTTGAATAGAACGTGCCGCGCAGCGACCATTCTTGAATTTCAACCATTAACTTCAAATTGATGTAACAAGAGATCCGACCGTCGGATTCTCCTAAAACTGAAATTGTTGGGTTCGTATTGAAAAGATCTTTCCGACGAATGTAAGGGATTTAAATTTGGATGATTGGATTTTAAATTATGTCAAAATCAATTTCAGAAAAGGTCGCTATGGATGCAGTTTGGTGGCCGTTATTGGAAACCGACTGTAATGGCCTAAATAAAATTACTAAAAATAGGGAAAAATTGTGTAAATTCATAAAAAAATGGTTTAGAAAGATTTTGGATGAAACATTCCATATTTGAAAAGATAAAAATATATTTTTATCGAAATGAACTAGTTAATAACTAGAATAATTAGCTAATGTTTTTAAATAAATAAATTGGATTTGTAAATGGTTTGATATGTCCAGAATTTTCCAATGAATGAATTGGAATGAATTTGAGTGGAAATAATCTTTGGAATATTTCGATATTGGATTACGTGATTATACGGATATTGTTGAGGAATTTGGAAGATATAGATATCGTCATTCCCAATACGATATTAATTAGTTTCAAAATTTGATATTGAATATAAGCCGATATAATTTCTATTTAGAGCCTTATATTTAATATTAAATTGGATTTGGGTTTGTTGTGAATGGTGTCTTTAATAACACTGTTCTTAAACCTTGTTGAGAAATGGAATAAATCTTTTAATTAAGATTTAGAGAAGTTTACCAATTTAATTGGAATTGAAATGGAAGTTGATTTTGTGTTTATCGTGAACAATGTTTTAAAAAACATTTGTTCTTTAACCTAATTAACAATAAGGTTATGGTTTGGAATTTATAAATCTTTATTCTAAGATTTAATGGAAAATTTCCAAACTAAAGTTGTGACGGCCGGGAATTTCGCTCGATCTGAATCAGTCGTTAAACCGATCTAGACCATTCGAAACCCCTGATCGTTGAGAACAAGACAAAATAGAACGCAGACGGAAGAACATTTCATTGTTATTACAACAATTTCATCAGATACAAGAATATACAGAGTATAAAAGAATAAATTATATTCGATAAATATCAGAGATTACAATAAATTACATAGCAGCGGAAAATAAAACAAAGCACAACTGAAGGTGATATACGGATACAGAGCTTTCCGGATATCATTCCAGCTGTAAACCAGGATCCTGTGAATATAAATCTGCAAAACCAAAACTACTAGCTGCCCATGCGGAAAATAGGGGCACCCAGAGTTTAGGTTAAAACAATAAACTCCAGGTCAGTCATGTGACTGGTGTGAGAACTAAAACAGTTATTAATATTGGTTTTAAAGTTAGGTAAATCAAGGGACCACGCCGTATAACACGGAACGGGTTTCCTCCCAAGAATACCAGTGCATAGAATAAACAACGCAATGCTTTTTCGAAAAATGAAGCTATTATAAGACCCAGGTCCCATCACACAATGCAACGCAAGCCGGAGGATAGGGTTTTCCCTTATAATAGCCAAACATGCTTGGTACGTTTAAAACAAATCCTTTGATACCATAATAAGTGTATAGTGTCAAAACAATTTCAATCATAAATATCAATCATAGACGGCATAGCATCCCATGCTACTATGTCGCCATACTAGGCTCTACAAATAAAGCCGCAATACTCGTATTGGAAATTGGATTTCCGTCATGAGTCGAGGCAAGGGGCAAGCTCCTCTCCGCTTCGAGACACTCTAGCAAATGCCTCGGGACTACACACTCTGGGCAACCCCGGATGCGGCTGGGCCGGTCCTCACTTACGTTAGAGGATTGGCAATTCCTGAACACACGTTTCCCGGTCCTTACAGACCTATAATCGAGGCGCCTCATTCCAACAACCACAAAGGTGAAAAGTATATAAATGTCAGGGCTGGTAAGTCACTGACACCACCATAGCTAGAAAGAAACGTCGTGCTCTCCCAGCGGTCCGTATCCCGTTTTTAACTCATACCGAGGTGTGAGGCTCGCGAATCCACGCTATACACAAAGCTGCCATGTAGGCCGTGCTTTGATCATCAACCACAAGACTTTGCTTTTCAACAGAAGCCCTGATCTATGCAACTCAGCATGCCACACATGCAATTCATGCTATGCGATTGATATCTACGACATATAACCTCTAAGCCCGTACATCTCAGAGAAGGGCGTTAAGCAAGAGAATAAATTCTCCGCCGCCAAACAGATATATATTTAACAGAAATCAATCAACACAGAATAAAATCCAATGTCAGACACACAATCCATTTACAAGTTCATTCTGGGTCTGAACGAAACCGGAGGCACTTTCCTCGCATATCCATCCATCTCCAAGTACGTCTGGACGACAACCAACTGATTCCCTCATCTTGGGTGTACAGCCCAATCAAGATCATCAGTAATCACCCAAACGATGTGAAGACTTCCGGTCTTCGACCACCGTCTTCATCTTCGACATATCGTCGAATCGGTTATTCAGAATGGGTATAAACCCGACCTTTCCGAACAACCCACGTATATTAAAACGAATGTTACACAAACACAACATACGCCTCATTCCAATTCTGAATATTCTGTTATTTAAATATTCACATCTTTTGGGAAAAGTTCCCATTAATTTTATCCAAGATAAATTCTTTAAAATTTATTCTTTGATCTTCCTTTGGATGTCATTTTAAACCAAATTATGGTTTTCCAAACTAGCCGGGATTAGCGAACCATACCGAAGTAATTATTTATTTTATTTCCCAATCCCAACCTATTCATCCCATGAAGCAAAACTGGTAATACTCCATATCTAACACCGTGGTGTTATCGGTAAAATTAATTACCATTTCACGTTCAAACCTAATTAAAGATTTAACTATCGCTTTGGAGCAAAACTGGTGATACTCCATTCTCGCTAATTTGCCAAATTTGATAATTGAGATTTATAGATTCCCATTTCAATCTAATTGCAGATTCGTTAAAACTCCTTTTGTTGGGTTAAAGAACTAGTGTTATTTAAAACACAGTTCACGACAAACCCAAATCACATTTTATTTATTATCGGGTTAAAGAACTAGTGTTCTTTAAAACACCGTTCACGATAAACCCATTTCATATCCAATCAAATATATTTGAAATTCCGATTATTTAAAACCCCTTTTTAAATCTAATTTATTTATTTAAAAATAATTGGGTTTTAAATTTAGTTCAAAACTAGTTCATTTCGATAAAAATCCATTTTTATCTTTTCAAATATGGTGTTTTTCACCCCAATTTTTCCCAAATCATTTCTTATGATTTGACACAAATTATTGATATTTTTAATAATTTTATCAAGGCCCGTACAGTCGATTTCCATCAATGGCCATCGAACTGCACTTACATCGACCTTTTTCAAATTGGATTTGGACGTATCTCCAAATCCAACCGTTAGATTTTGAATCTCTAATATTCGTTAGAAAGCTCTTTTCGATACGAACCCAACGGTTCTGGTTTTAGGAGAATCCGACGGTCGGATCTCCCGTAATGTCCGTTTGAAATAAATGGTCGAAATTTAGGAACTGCCGCGGCGCGGCGCGTTCTATTCAGGCCATTATATATTATATATAATATACATAATATATATTTCGTCGATTTCTATTTAAAACGAATTTTATAAATAGTTTTGAATTCGTTTCAAAAACAATTTCAACCTTTATTTCAAATTCAAATCAAAATTGAATTTCCTATTATAAATCCTTTTTACTTTCATTTCTGTTTGATTTCAATTCAAATCGATTTTAATTCGATTCGAATTCATTTCGTTTTCCATTCAATTTAAATTCAATTCGTTTTCTGTTCAATTTGAATTCAATTCATTTTATATTCAATTGAAATCAAATTTGTTTTCTATTCAATTTGAATTCAATTCGTTTCCTATTCAATTCGAATTCAAAACGGTTTCTATTCAATTTGAATTCAATTCGTTTTATATTCAATTGAAATCAAATTTGTTTTCTATTCAATTCAATTCGAAATCGCTTTATATTCAATTCATTTCGAAATCGTTTTATATTCAATTCGTTTCGAAATCGTTTTATATTCAATTCATTTCGAAATCGCTTTATATTCAATTCATTTCGAAATCGTTTTATATTCAATTCATTTCGAAATTGCTTTATATTCAATTCATTTCGAAATCGTTTTATATTCAATTCATTTCGAAATCGCTTTCAATTCAATTCATTTCGAGATCGCTTTATATTCAATTCATTTCGAAATCGTTTTATATTCAATTCATTTCGAAATCATTTTATATTCAATTCATTTCGAAATCGTTTTATATTCAATTCATTTCGAAATCGTTTTCAATTCAATTCATTTCGAAATCGTTTTCAATTCAATTCATTTCGAAATCGTTTTCATATTCAATTCATTTCGACATCGTTTTCAATTCAATTCATTTCGAAATCGTTTTATATTCAATTCATTTCGAAATCGTTTTCAATTCATTTCGAAATCGTTTTCAATTCAATTCATTTCGAAATCGTTTTATATTCAATCCATTTCGAAATGAATAAAATCGATATAAATATCGTTTACGTCAAAATGGCGTCAATCTAATCAACACGGCTTCATATATTCCTATTTTCAAATATTCTATTTCAAATATTTCCTATTATCAAAATATTTCTATTTCAAATATTTCTTATTTCAAATATTCTATTATCAAAATATTTCTATCAACACATGACTAATCTCAACGGATGAGTACTGTCAACACATGAACCTTTATTTTATATTGATAAAGATGTAAATTTTATTATTAAAATATTTCGTTCAACACATGACTAATCTCGACGGATGAGTACTGTCAACACATGAACCTTTATTTTATATTGATAAAGATGTAAATTTTATTATTAAAATATTTCGTTCAACACATGACTAATCTCAACGGATGAGTACTGTCAACACATGAACCTTTATTTTATATTGATAAAGATGTAAATTTTATTATTAAAATATTTCGTTCAACACATGACTAATCTCAACGGATGAATACTGTCAACACATGAACCTTTATTTTATATTGATAAAGATGTAAATTTTATTATTAAAATATTTCGTTCAACACATGACTAATCTCAACGGATGAGTACTGTCAACACATGAACCTTTATTTTATATTGATAAAGATGTAAATTTTATTACTAAAATATTTCGTTCAACACATGACTAATCTCAACGGATGAGTACTGTCAACACATGAACCTTTATTTTATATTATTCTTTATTTTCTAAATTGGAATGAGGCCCAATCAATCACCATATAATGTTAATTATATGGATTTTCATACAACACACATATATAATAGCATTGAAAAATAATCAACCATCAACCAAAGTGCACTACACTGTATAAGCATCAAATATAGATATCTAACGCTTATAACAGCCTGTCAATCAATCGATCGACATATTCAATCAATCAGGATGAGTGAACTTCAAATTTCATCCCAACACCCGTGTGGGGTTTCAAACAATCAAACACAGATTTTATTTGTGCAGTTGGACGATGTGTAAAATTTATCGACCCAATCCATGTCCTTCAAATAGGTGTACATAAACAAACCGTCCGGTTTGTAAATGAATATTTATTTATTCACATTCACGTTAAAAATTATATTTTTAACGATAAAATATTTTATTTCAACACATGAATTTTTATTCAGTTCATTTACAAAATAAAAATGATATTTTTATTTTTCTAACATATTTTAGAAAATTTCGGCGGCATAACGGCACGATACTAGAAACGGGACGAGGCCTAGCCTTATCCCCGGTCTAGTGAAGGCCCACGCCATTCACACATCAATCAAATCAATTTCATTTCACCAAACAATTCAATTCAATTCAAATAATCTAACCAACTACACAACCAAACAAACAAGTCCATGGTCTGTGGACAATTGTGTCGGGTGCTACTAAGCACCGTCTGCATCCTAGTGTATATATATAACTAGAAAAAGAGATTTTGAGTGAGAAGTTCTCACCTATAGCTATCCAACTTCACGACACTTCAAATGTAGAAATCTTCATCGTTATCGCATCTTTGTCATCTTCGTTGCCGTAGCCACTACATATGTAAAAATCGAATTTTTACCTCGCTATTCAATATATAAAAATCGAATTTTTACTTCGATATTCAATACATAAAAGTCCTATTTTTACTTTTGCCTCATATGGATAAAATTCTATTTTTATCACACTATTCTTCATATAAAGATTTCGCCTTTTCTATTTTTAAAATCTAATCTTTTCTATTTTAAAAATATCGCCTTTTCACTTTTAAAAATATCGTCTTTTCACTTTTAAAAATATCGTCTTTTCACTTTTAAAAATATCGTCTTTTTCTAAATCAAAGATATGATCTTTGTTTAAAAATCAAATTTTTTTCTACTTTAAATATCAATCCTTTTTCCGCTAACTTCATATCAAAAACTAATTTTTTTTCTCATCGCCACTTTAAAATAAAGATTATGTTTTTACTTGCTATTCATATAAATAAAATCATAATTTTATGGCGAAGTTTATATTCTAACTCGATACACATAAAAGATTACGTCTTTACACGTTATACACAATAAAAATCCTATTTTTAATAACATAAATAATTAAAAATAAGATTTAAAAACTCACATCAGGTGTCGATGGTCGGAGGCGGGCTTGGGAGAGGGGCGCCGGAGTCCACAAATGGTCGGAGGCTTAAACATGAAGCGGGTTTTCATAAAAATTGAATTTTTAAACACCGGAGGGGTTCACCGTCGAAGTGGTGCTGGGGTAGGGCGGCGATGGGGGTCTGAGGTGGTGGTGGATGGCGCAGGTGGCGGCGATGGGCGGTGGGGCCATGGTGGCAGCGGGGTTTGGCTAGGGTTCAGGCGAGTTCGATTTAGAAGGGGGAGAGACGAAGGAGAAGGGGGAGGCGGTCACGGCGGGGAGCTGGTGGAGGGTGTTGATACTAATATTTTTTGTTTGATGATAACAAATAGATTTTTGTTACTGGAGTGTTTGATTGTGGAATATCTAGTATTATTGGAAAATAAGATAACACAGAATTTACACAGAATATAGAAAAATCAAATAAATTTTATTTCCAATAATATTATCTATTTTACAATCCATTTACACACAAGACTTTACAAATCACTTTACAAGTAATTTCAGTGCATACAATTTTTTTTTACAAGCACTTCATTTTTTTTCTTTCTTCTTCTTCTCATTTCTAGCTGGATTATTCTTGTTGAGAACACCTTAGCTGTCCAAAGCATCATCCTGTAACCTGTCACAAAAGAAAGAAAAATACACAGTACACTGGAACTAAAACAAATATTTTTTTGACAAAAATGTTTTTTTCTGTGTGATTGATTCATTTTGTCTCAGCTTTCTGTGTGTTTTTCTCATCATATTTCAGACTTGAACAGCCACATCAAAACCATACTGGTTTGCTGATCAGAACCAACTGATTCTGACCAGCCTCAACTCAGTACAGTTTGACTGCTGTTTGTCTTTTTTTCAGAATCAAAAGACAAGATAAAAATCAAAAGAGAAAAGAAGGTATACATCAGCAATCTCAAAAAAATAGAGTGAAAACAACTCAGCATAACAGACAAAATGGTTCAAGTTAGTGATGCAACCTCAAATAACAATCAAAGCAACAAAGTCAACTCAGCATTGACAAAGTAGTCGAGAAAAGCAAAACTTCAAATGCAAGAATCAAAGACTGCATATAAGTAGTGCAGCAAACAGGTTTCAGTACAGATGATAAACTCAACAGCAAATTAGTGTGGTCCAGACAGTGTACACATAGAAATATACATGGCAGACTTCAATTTCAGATCTGCTCAAACCAAGTGTGTCAAACACACATGTTCAAGACTCTCAAATCAACATGTTCAGCAAATACAGGTTAATGCTCTTAGCATGCAGGTTTGAAGCTCAAGTAAGTTGCACATGATGTGCAAGTGCACACTGTTACATGAAAGCATAGCAGTACAAAGACAAACAACTCAAGGTTGTGTATATATTTCAAGCAGCATGTACACAAATATACAAAGCATTGCAGATGGACAAGCTCATATATGAACATGAAGTATTGCATGGATACAAACCAGAATATGTTGAGATACAGCGTAAAAACTCAAGTGACTACATACAGCAATTTGAAAGTGCAAGCATGTTTGGACAAACACAAACATGAAACATGTTCAAGCAGTAAAATATGTGCAGTTAAGTTGTTGTTCAGGACAAGACAGAGGTGCAAAAGGCAATGTATTCAACATGACTCAACATCATTCTTACAGAAAGCTCAGTATATGTGTGTGTGACTGCATATACAAGTTAGCAGTTAATTCAAAAATCAAAGAAACTGTTCAATGTGTTTATAGCAACAAATCAAGTTTTTTTATCTAGACAATCACGACAATTTGTTTTTAAAATCAGACTAAGCTTTCAGCAGATTTATTTTAGCAAGACAAGGAATTTACTTTCTGTTTTCTTTGGCAAACTTTATCAACTCAGCAATTAAGTGATTTCAAGATTATTTTTTGCAAATCAATTTTTTTGTTGTTTTGACTCAATCAAGAAATTCAAGGCAACATTTTGAAAACAGTACAGTCGTGTGTTTGGCAAAGATTCTTGTTTGGGCAAGTTTCTATTTCCAGATTTATTTCAATAAATTCCAGAGAAGCAAAAATATCTGTCTAGAAATCAGTGTTTAATCAAGGCAAGAAATCAATGGAGCAATCACGCAATAAACATAAGGGGATTCACGGTTTTTAATTCTTTCCAGAAATGCTCAATCACGCAACAAATCCAAATAAAAACCGAGAATTACAAAAGCAAAAGGGGAATGAATCAATTCAATTTCAACATCAGGAATCTACGGCATATTTTTCTCAATCCAGAGGGGCACAATTTAAGTCACAGCAAGTTCAAAGAATTTAATCAAGGCAGAAATCCATTCAAGAAAATTTTTAAAAGGGGAAACCACAAACAGTCACATTCGAATATTCCCAAATCAAATCGGGCAAGTTTTTTCAATGGAAATCAGAGTACAAGGGTTTCGGAATCCCTATATAAACACACGAATTCATCATCGACTATATAGTTTTCACACACAAAAAGAAATCCGAAACCCTAAATTGCAAAAATTGATAAAACTTACTCAGATCGATCGCAAGGACGAAGGAGATACCCTGGAGAAGCAAAACAAGCTTCCAAAGAACCAGTACACACAGCATCGATATTGATTTAGGGAAAAATCACTGAAACCCTAAATCGCCGCCGCCATTTTTTTTCAGAGAGAAAGGAAGGATCGGGCAAAAGGAAATACAAGGGAGCACCGCAAAAATAAAGTGGCCCGACCACTTTGGACTAATGCAAAAGAAAAGGGGATGACCCCCTCTTTTTAACTCCTTGTCTTATTTTCTTTTTAGTCCTTTTATTGATTTTTTTTTAAAATTTCTTTTCTAGTTTTATTGTAAAAACTAGTGAGCACAGAATAGTGAAGTATAATCTGAGAAAATCTAGTCTAGTGTATACAGACTAGTCTAGGATTTTGAGCTTAGGGATAAACAGGAGCAGGAGTTGCGAGTTTGCATAGGATTGTAAGCGGGATCTGTTTGTATCTCCTAATAAAAATCTTAGAAAGGCAGCAGTAGGCACAGTTTGCCGAAGCTGGGTATATCAGCGTGTGATTTTATTTTTACTGCACTTCTTTATTACTGTGTTTAGTTTAAATTTATTGTTAAAAACCCTATTCACCCCCCTCTAGGGTTATTATCGATCCTACAATTGGTATCAGAGCAGGTGTTTGAACCCTAGAATCATGACTTCAATGAACAATGCTTTTTCTGAAGGTCAATCTATTGCTAGACCACCAATGTTCAATGGTAGTGATTACGCGTATTGGAAAGCTAGGATGAAAATTTATCTAGTGTCTGTTGATTATGATGTCTGGGATATCATTGAAACTGGATATACACCTCCAACTGAAACTGTTAATGGTATTGTAACACCTAAACCAAAAAGTAGGTGGGATGCAAATGATAAGAAATTATACTCTATAGATTCTAAAGCTATGAATGCCTTGATTTGTGCTCTTGATAAAACAGAATATAACAGAATTTCTCATTGTAATACAGCCCAGGAAATTTGGCATACTCTGGAAGTTACACACGAAGGAACTTCTCAGGTTAAAGAATCCCGTCTTGCCATGTTCAGTAATGAATATGAAAACTTCAACATGCAGAAGGACGAGAGCATCAAGGACATGTATGGACGCTTCTCCGTACTAGTCTACAATGCCAGAGCCCTTGGGAAGGTCTATACAGAAGTGGAACTTGTGAGGAAGATTCTGCGTGTTCTGCCCATGAACTTTGAAGCAAAAGTCACAGCCATTCAAGAATCCAAAGATCTGAGCAAGCTGAGCATGGAAGAGCTTATCGGAAATCTGATGACATATGAAATGGAGCTGAAAGCAAGAGAAGATCGCAACAACTCAGATCTGAAAAAGAAGTCAATAGCTTTGTCCAACACCGTCACCAGCGATAGTGAAGATCCTATTGAACAGCTTGCCATGGCAGTCAGACAGCTCACGAAGTGGAGAAAATTCAAACCTCGAAGAAATAAACCAAAGACCAACAATTCAGAAGATGAACCACTCTGCTACAACTGTCAAAAGCCTGGACACATAAAACCAAATTGTCCACTTCTCCAAAGAAACAAGAAGAAAAAGAAAGCTTTTGCTGTAACCTGGGATGACGAGGAAGGAGAAGAAGATTCAGACAGCAGTGAGGAGGAAACCAACTTGTGCTTCATGGCAAAATCAGACCTTGAAGATACTGACGAAGAAACCACTGAGGTATACAGTTATGACGATCTAGTTTCAATGTGTAAACATCTTTCTGAAATTGTTGACATGTTAGAATCAGACGCAGAGAAACTGAAAGCGGAAAATTTCAACCTTGTTCACAATAATAAGAAGTTGGAATCTGAGATTAAAAACGCTTCAAAAACCAATAATCTAGATTGTGAAATGTGTAAAGATGTGAATCTAGAAATTTTAACACTCAAAAGCACCATTAAGAATCTTGAAAAAGAAAACTTGACTCTAAAAGTTGAAGATGACGCTAAAAGAAAGAATTACATTAAACGATGCACTTCACTTGTGAATGAGAACACAATCTTAAAAACAAGAGTTCAAGATCTAGAAGCCACATTGAAAAAATTCTCAATCGGTCAAACATCTTTTAAAATGTTACTTGGAAACCAATTGGTTGGGAATAATAGAAAAGGACTTGGTTTTGGGAAGATACAAGAAATAACTGGAAGTGACAATGCAAAAGGTAAAAGTATTTTTCCCAAATGTGTAAAATGTGGGGTGATTGGTCACAGTCATGAAAATTGCAAGATTAGCAGTAAAATTCAGAAGTTCAAAAAGGTATGGGTCCCTAAACACTTGGCACACAATTATCACAAAGATTGGAACACAAAGAAAAATCAAATTTGGATTCTAAAAGAATCTTATGACTATCATTCTTCTACTACTGATATGATTAGGCCTAGAAGTTTCTCTAGGTCATCTCCTTCTTTGTTTGTGTAGGTATGTTGGCGGGCTAAGGAGCAACAAAAATGGTACTTGGATTCAGGTTGCTCCAGACATATGACAGGTGATAAAAGACTGTTCCTTAGCCTGGAAAAACATAAAGGTGGAAATGTGACGTTAGGTGACAACAGCAAATGTAAAATTATTGGTAAAGGAAAAGTAGGTAACAGTATCTTTGCCTTAACTGATGTTTTATATGTTGATAATCTTTTTCACAATCTTATCTCCATCAGTCAGCTTTGTGATAAAGGAATGAATGTTGTGTTTGATAGTAATAGTTGTAAAATCATTGAGATCTCCTCTGGAAAGGTTGTGTTTACAGGGAAAAGAAAAGGAAATGTCTATACTCTCTCTTTCGATGATGTAACAGTATCTAGGTGTTTGGTAGCAACAGAAGAGGAGGCAATCTTATGGCACAGAAGATTAGCACATGCAAGTATGGGACTTCTTGAAAGACTAAAAACAAATGAACTTGTCAGGGGTTTACCACATCAGAATTTCAAAAATAACAAAGTATGTAAAGCTTGTACCATGGGAAAACTTAGTCGTTCATCCTTCCATCCAAAAAATGTTGTTAGCACTTCACGAGTGCTTGAATTGATTCATATGGACTTGTTTGGACCTACTGATACTGCTAGTTTAAATGGTAAACGTTATTGTTATGTATTGGTTGATGATTACTCTAGGTTTACATGGGTTTACTTTCTAGCCAAAAAGTCTGAAGTTTTTGATTATTTCTTAAAGTTTTCAAAACTTGTCCAAAATGAAAAAGGGGTTACAATTAAAATTTTAAGAAGTGATCATGGAGGTGAATTTGAAAACATAGACTTTGAAAATCTTTGTGAAGAAAATGGTTTCAAACATGAATTTTCCGCTCCTCGAACACCTCAACAAAATGGGGTGGTTGAAAGGAAAAATCGTACATTACAAGAAATGGCTAGATCTATGTTATGTGAATATCAATTGCCTCAAACTTTCTGGGCTGAGGCAGTTAATACTTCGTGCTATGTAATGAACAGAGTTATGATTAGACCAATACTTAATAAAACGCCATATGAACTGTGGTCTAACAAAAAGCCTAACATCTCATATTTTAGAGTGTTTGGATGTCCTTGTTATATTTTGAACACAGGTGAACAGCTTGGGAAATTTGAGTCAAAAACGGTTGATGGAATCTTCATGGGTTATTCATCAAGAAGTAAGGCTTACAGAATCTTCAATAAACAGTCAAGAACAATCGTGGAAACCATCAACGTCAAGTTCAATGAATCAGATATGGATACGATACCTGAAGATGATAAAGATGATGCTGGTGCACAAGAAATTGAACAAGAAAACAATGATGTTGAGACAAACAATGAAAAAGCCACTGAAGCAGCAACAGATATCGAAAAACTAA
The DNA here is from genome assembly GCA_030737875.1 of Allium sativum. NCBI lineage: Eukaryota > Viridiplantae > Streptophyta > Magnoliopsida > Asparagales > Amaryllidaceae > Allium > Allium sativum. The sequence continues at coordinate 988,138,116 of CM060915.1, forward strand.
AATTCAAACCAAGTCATCCTCCAGATTTGGTAATTGGAAGTCCAACTGCTGGTGTTCGTACACGATCCTCTCTCAATAGGGAAGTTTGTACCCTTTGTATTCATAATGCCTTTGTATCTGAAATAGAACCAAGTTCTTATGATGTTGCTCTTAATGATGAATTTTGGTTGTTAGCTATGCAGGAGGAACTTAACCAGTTTGAGAGAAACAGAGTCTGGAACTTGGTACCCAGGCCAAAAGACTACCCAGTTGTAGGAACAAAATGGGTATTCAAAAATAAGCTTGACGAATCTGGAAATGTAACAAGAAACAAAGCTAGGCTGGTCGCTAAGGGATACAATCAAATCGAAGGTGTTGACTTTGATGAAACTTTTGCCCCAGTTGCTAGGCTTGAAGCAATCAGAATTTTGTTAAGTTTTGCATGCTTTAAGGGGTTCAAATTAAAGCAAATGGACGTGAAGAGTGCTTTTCTGAATGGAGAACTGAAAGAAGAAGTGTACGTTGAACAACCCCCTGGTTTTGAGAGTCATGATTATCCAAATCATGTATACAAACTAGAAAAAGCATTGTATGGCCTTAAGCAAGCTCCTCGAGCTTGGTATGACTGTCTGTGTACATATCTCTTGGAAAATGGTTTTAAAAAGGGAAGTGCTGACACAACCTTGTTTTTATCTCATGATGGTGATGATTTTCTAATTGTCCAAATTTATGTTGATGATATCATATACGGTGCTACTAATGATGTCTTGTGTGAAAAATTTGAAAAAGTTATGCAGGGCAAATTTGAGATGAGTTTGGTTGGAGAGCTGAAATTCTTCCTTGGTTTCCAAATCAAACAAAGCAGCAAAGGGATCTTTATCTCTCAAACAAAGTACGTGATGGAGTTGTTAAAGAGATTTGGAGTTCAAAATGCAAAGCCAATGAAAACACCGATGAGTCCAACAACCAAACTTGACAAAGATGAAAAAGGCATTGCTGTGGATCAAAAGAAATATCGCGGTATTATCGGTTCACTTCTTTATCTTTCTGCTTCTAGACCCGATATTATGTTTTCTGTTTGTTTGTGTGCTCGCTTTCAATCAAATCCCAAAGAATCTCATCTAAAAGCCACAAAACGGATTCTAAGATATTTGTTACACACACCAAATTTGGGCTTATGGTATCCTTCTTGTGATAACTATAATTTAGTTGGGTTCACTGATGCTGATTACGCTGGTTCACTCACTGATAGAAAAAGTACTAGTGGAACGTGTTTCATGCTAGGTCATTCACTTGTGTCGTGGTCAAGTAGAAAACAAAACTGTGTTGCTTTATCCACCACTGAGGCTGAATATATTGCTTTAGGAAGTTGTTGTGCACAGATTTTATGGATGATGCAGACTTTATCTGATTTTGGACTTTGTTATAAACGAGTTCCTTTAAAATGTGACAGTAAGAGTGCAATTGACTTATCAAATAATCCAGTACATCACTCACGCACAAAACACATTGATGTAAGACACCACTTTCTTAGAGATCATATTGCTTGTGAAGATATTTGCATAGAATTTATTTCAACCAAATCTCAACTCGCTGATATTTTTACAAAACCCCTTCCTGAAGACAGATTTTGCAGATTACGTTTGGATTTGGGAATTATAGAAATAAATTAATCTTTTAGCATTTTTGGATAAATTTTCTCTTAGGATGTTCTGTTGGCAATTATCTTTCTGACATATAATCCATGCTTCAAATCATCAAGAAAAGACCAGTTTGTTTTTTGGACATTTATGATAAATTTGTGACTGTGTAAGTTTTTTCAGAATATGAGATGTTTGAAAATTTGTAGCTCTGATACGATCAAATATGCTTTATAATATGAGTAATTGAAGAACTTTTTTTTCACTTTCATCTTCTGTCTCTATCACCCTTCTATCAATCATTATTATTTTATATATATCAAAGGGATTTAAGTAAAAAAAAAAAAAAAAAAAAAAAAAAAAAAAAAAAAAAAAAAAAAAAAGGTATTTCTCTAATCTCATTTAAAAATCCAAGCTCTGGTCATGCATGGTTATGAGAATACTTATTTTTCATGCTATTACTGATTCCATTTAAAAATCCAAGATCTGGTTATGCGTGGTCAGTATAGTACTGAATTTTTTTCATGTTGCAGCTAATTCCATTTAAAAATCCAAGCTATGGTCATGCGTGGTTAGTTTGCTATTGAAATATCCCTGATATATATTAAATATTTCATCGTTCCATTTTCTGTCTTGTGATATGTGTTCTTCTTTTACAGATTATTCTAATCTTTTTGTTTGATCACTCGGAGTGTTTGGATCTGATAATGTCAAATGACTTGATTACTATTTATAGTCCATACTCTTTAAAATGTCCAGAATTGTTATTCTTTTGATGATTACAAAGGGGGAGAAGATGTTAAGATTTTGTGTTGTTTACAGACGTCTATAGATTTTATTTTGCCATTAATGCTAAGTGTTTAATTTTTTTTTTATTTTTTCAAATTATTTACTCTTGTCTGTTTACAAACTGTTTACAACTGATAGGGGGAGCTCAAATGTAGGGGGAGCCCTTGTTCAAACACATCTCGTTATTCACAAAAATCTTAAGTCTGTTTGTCATCATCAAAAGGGGGAGTTTGTTGATACTAATATTTTTTGTTTGATGATAACAAATAGATTTTTGTTACTGGAGTGTTTGATTGTGGAATATCTAGTATTATTGGAAAATAAGATAACACAGAATTTACACAGAATATAGAAAAATCAAATAAATTTTATTTCCAATAATATTATCTATTTTACAATCCATTTACACACAAGACTTTACAAATCACTTTACAAGTAATTTCAGTGCATACAATTTTTTTTTACAAGCACTTCATTTTTTTTCTTTCTTCTTCTTCTCATTTCTAGCTGGATTATTCTTGTTGAGAACACCTTAGCTGTCCAAAGCATCATCCTGTAACCTGTCACAAAAGAAAGAAAAATACACAGTACACTGGAACTAAAACAAATATTTTTTTGACAAAAATGTTTTTTTCTGTGTGATTGATTCATTTTGTCTCAGCTTTCTGTGTGTTTTTCTCATCATATTTCAGACTTGAACAGCCACATCAAAACCATACTGGTTTGCTGATCAGAACCAACTGATTCTGACCAGCCTCAACTCAGTACAGTTTGACTGCTGTTTGTCTTTTTTTCAGAATCAAAAGACAAGATAAAAATCAAAAGAGAAAAGAAGGTATACATCAGCAATCTCAAAAAAATAGAGTGAAAACAACTCAGCATAACAGACAAAATGGTTCAAGTTAGTGATGCAACCTCAAATAACAATCAAAGCAACAAAGTCAACTCAGCATTGACAAAGTAGTCGAGAAAAGCAAAACTTCAAATGCAAGAATCAAAGACTGCATATAAGTAGTGCAGCAAACAGGTTTCAGTACAGATGATAAACTCAACAGCAAATTAGTGTGGTCCAGACAGTGTACACATAGAAATATACATGGCAGACTTCAATTTCAGATCTGCTCAAACCAAGTGTGTCAAACACACATGTTCAAGACTCTCAAATCAACATGTTCAGCAAATACAGGTTAATGCTCTTAGCATGCAGGTTTGAAGCTCAAGTAAGTTGCACATGATGTGCAAGTGCACACTGTTACATGAAAGCATAGCAGTACAAAGACAAACAACTCAAGGTTGTGTATATATTTCAAGCAGCATGTACACAAATATACAAAGCATTGCAGATGGACAAGCTCATATATGAACATGAAGTATTGCATGGATACAAACCAGAATATGTTGAGATACAGCGTAAAAACTCAAGTGACTACATACAGCAATTTGAAAGTGCAAGCATGTTTGGACAAACACAAACATGAAACATGTTCAAGCAGTAAAATATGTGCAGTTAAGTTGTTGTTCAGGACAAGACAGAGGTGCAAAAGGCAATGTATTCAACATGACTCAACATCATTCTTACAGAAAGCTCAGTATATGTGTGTGTGACTGCATATACAAGTTAGCAGTTAATTCAAAAATCAAAGAAACTGTTCAATGTGTTTATAGCAACAAATCAAGTTTTTTTATCTAGACAATCACGACAATTTGTTTTTAAAATCAGACTAAGCTTTCAGCAGATTTATTTTAGCAAGACAAGGAATTTACTTTCTGTTTTCTTTGGCAAACTTTATCAACTCAGCAATTAAGTGATTTCAAGATTATTTTTTGCAAATCAATTTTTTTGTTGTTTTGACTCAATCAAGAAATTCAAGGCAACATTTTGAAAACAGTACAGTCGTGTGTTTGGCAAAGATTCTTGTTTGGGCAAGTTTCTATTTCCAGATTTATTTCAATAAATTCCAGAGAAGCAAAAATATCTGTCTAGAAATCAGTGTTTAATCAAGGCAAGAAATCAATGGAGCAATCACGCAATAAACATAAGGGGATTCACGGTTTTTAATTCTTTCCAGAAATGCTCAATCACGCAACAAATCCAAATAAAAACCGAGAATTACAAAAGCAAAAGGGGAATGAATCAATTCAATTTCAACATCAGGAATCTACGGCATATTTTTCTCAATCCAGAGGGGCACAATTTAAGTCACAGCAAGTTCAAAGAATTTAATCAAGGCAGAAATCCATTCAAGAAAATTTTTAAAAGGGGAAACCACAAACAGTCACATTCGAATATTCCCAAATCAAATCGGGCAAGTTTTTTCAATGGAAATCAGAGTACAAGGGTTTCGGAATCCCTATATAAACACACGAATTCATCATCGACTATATAGTTTTCACACACAAAAAGAAATCCGAAACCCTAAATTGCAAAAATTGATAAAACTTACTCAGATCGATCGCAAGGACGAAGGAGATACCCTGGAGAAGCAAAACAAGCTTCCAAAGAACCAGTACACACAGCATCGATATTGATTTAGGGAAAAATCACTGAAACCCTAAATCGCCGCCGCCATTTTTTTTCAGAGAGAAAGGAAGGATCGGGCAAAAGGAAATACAAGGGAGCACCGCAAAAATAAAGTGGCCCGACCACTTTGGACTAATGCAAAAGAAAAGGGGATGACCCCCTCTTTTTAACTCCTTGTCTTATTTTCTTTTTAGTCCTTTTATTGATTTTTTTTTAAAATTTCTTTTCTAGTTTTATTGTAAAAACTAGTGAGCACAGAATAGTGAAGTATAATCTGAGAAAATCTAGTCTAGTGTATACAGACTAGTCTAGGATTTTGAGCTTAGGGATAAACAGGAGCAGGAGTTGCGAGTTTGCATAGGATTGTAAGCGGGATCTGTTTGTATCTCCTAATAAAAATCTTAGAAAGGCAGCAGTAGGCACAGTTTGCCGAAGCTGGGTATATCAGCGTGTGATTTTATTTTTACTGCACTTCTTTATTACTGTGTTTAGTTTAAATTTATTGTTAAAAACCCTATTCACCCCCCTCTAGGGTTATTATCGATCCTACAGAGGGGAGCGCCTCCGGCAGTGGGTGGTGGCGAGCGGCTTCCAGAGCCCCCAGGCGGCGGCGCGATTAGGTTTTAATTTTTTTTTCATTTTCTGTTCAATCGATTTTGAACGGGAGGGGGGGGGGGCTGATAAAAGGAAGAGATATTTTTTTATTTAATTATTTAATTCATCTTAAAGTTGACTTTCCGTTTGAACTCGAAATCAAGCCCACCGACTGTCGCCCCTAGCTAATTACCCCCATTCCGAACACAATGGGATATGTATCGCAAGCTGATTCGATCGTTTCGATCAGTTTTCATCAAAATCAACATATAACTCTATATATTGAATTTGAACGCGCATTTCAATTTACCGGGGTCGCATACTAACTCAAAAAATTCCAGAAAAATATTTTCTAGCTTCGTATTGACGATACGGTCCTAACAAAACTAGTTTCGTCGAATTCTGAGACCGTTTGAAAAATGGCCAATTTCCAGTCGATTAAAATCAACTAAAACTGGTCAAACGCGTTTTCCTTTGCCACGCTCACATATTGAATCGAAAAATTATGAAATTTGGAATCTAGTAATAACTTAACACTGCGGATCCAACAAAAGTGGTTTCATCGAAATCCGAGGTCGTTTGTAAAATGTCCATTTTTAAGGGCCTGAATTCCATAGCGACTATTCAGAATTTTCAACTGGACATATCTTTTGATTCCCGCTATGAAATTTTGATTTTTCGGATTCGTTGGAAAGATATTATCAATTAGATCCTAATGTTTTTGGTTTCACTAAAATCCGGATTGTTTTGCACCCGGTATGTTCAATTGAAGTTTGAAATCGAATTATCGAACTACCGCGCCATTTCCAGTTCTATTTATAATTATATATAATTATTTATATTCTAACGACGACGTATATAATATATACGTTCGAATTATATTCAAAATAAATTTTCTAGTCGATATTACTTAAAATTATCTATTTTAAATATTCAAAATTCGCTAAAATTGTCGAAATAAAAATTTTAAACTGGCTCAGAATTTCCGGGTTATTACAAAAGTTTTCCAATTTCATATTTTAAATTGGAATTGAGTGGAATTCGATTTGGTAATAATCGAGATGAACTACTGTGAAGGAAGACCAATACTGTTTATGAAATTTAAAAGGCCTTGTCGTTATTCCACTTATATTATTAGTTTGATACGGAAATTTATATCAATTATATATTGATCTATTTTCCGTGAAGATTCCATAGTTAATGGAAGATGATTCGGTTTATCGTGAGCTGTGTTTTAAATGACATCGGTTTTTAACCCAGTTAAAGGCAAGATTAATTTCCAAGGGTGGAATAATCATAAAGTAATGATTTTTGAGATTAAAACCTAACCAGAGTTTCAATGAATCTTTAATTAGATTGAAAGGTTAATATGGTATTTAAATTTGCCAAATTTGAAAAGTGATCGAGAATGGAGTACCACTAGTTTTACTTCAGGCGATAGTTAAATCTTTAATTAGATTTGAACATGAAATGGTAATTAAATTTACCGATAACACCGTGGGTATTAGATATGGGGTACTACCGGTTTTGCTCAATAGGATGAATAGGTTGGGATTGAAAAAAAAAATTTGATTACTTCGTTAAGGCTCGATAATCTCGACTTATTTTATCAACCTTAATTTTATTTAAAATTGTTAAAGGATAAATTAAAATCTTTGAAAATGGTATCCAAAGGAAGATTAAAGAATAAATTTAAAAGAATTTATCTTTGATAAAATTAATGGGAATCTTTCCCTAAAGATGTAAAACATTTGAATAAAAAAATATTCTGGATTGGAATGAGGCATATGATGCGTTTTTATAGCACTTGATTATTGATTATAAAATACGCGAGTTATTCGGAAAGATCGGGTTTAACCCATTCTGAATAACTAATACGACGACTAAAAGTCGACGATGAAGACGGTGGTTGAAGACCGGAGATCTTCACATCATTTGGATGATTACTGATGCCTTGATTAAGCTGTACACCCAAGACTAGGTAATAAGTGGTGATCGTCCAGACGTACTTGGAGATCGACCAGATGTGTGAGGACCTCTCCCCTGTATTCGACATATGGGACGAGGAATAAGGTGCCTTCGGTTTCGTTCAGACACAAAGCAGACTTGTAAATGGATGTGTGTATGACATTAAATTTCCTTCTGTGTTGATTGATTTTTATTAAATATATATCTATTTGGTGGCGGAGAACTTATTCTCTTGCTTAACACCCTTCTCTGAGACGTACGAATATATTTATAGACATCAGTTTTATGGCGTGAATTGTCAGTGTGGCATGTTGAGATGCAAATGATCAAGGCTTTTGTTGAAAAACAGAGTCTTGTGGTTGATGATCAAAGCACGACTTTAATTAGCATAGCTTTGTGTCTAGCGTTAATTGGTATGGGTCAAAAACGAGATAGTGACCGTAGGGAGAACACGACGTTTCTTTCTAGCTAGGAGTGGTGTCATGGTATGGAGCCCAGGCATTTTTACTTATGTGGATAATGGATTGCGAGGCGCCTTGGATATTGGTTGCTACTGGCCAAGAGATAGGTCCGATAGGACCGGGAAACGTGTGTTTAGGAATAACTAATCCACTAAAGTAAGTGTGGACTGGCCCTACCGATTCCAAGGGCTCACCAGTGTCCAAGATCTGAGGCATTTGCTAAAGTGTCTCTAAACCGGTGAGGACGATCCCTTGCCTTGACTCATAGATGGAATCCAATTTTCAATACGTGACATTTCGGTTTTAGTTGTAAATCTATGTATGGCGGCATAATATATGGTACCTATGTCATCTATGATTGATACATTTATATTTGAAATCGATTTTGACACTATGCACTTATAGTAATATCAAAATGATTTGTTTTAAACGTACCAAGCATTTTTGGCTATTACAAGGGAAAACTTTATCCTTCTTCTTGCGTTGCATTGTGTGATGGGACCTGAGTCTTATAATCGTTTCATTTTTCTAAAAAGCATTGTGTTCTTTATTTTAAACTGAGATTCATGTGGAGTAAACCCGTTCTGTGTTATACGGCGCGGTCTCATGATTTTTCCAAACTTTTATATTAAAGATTTAATTACTGTTTTAGTTCTCACACCAGTCCCATGACTGACTCAGAGTTTATTGTTTTAACCTAAACTCTGGGTGCCCCTATTTTCCCTAAGGGCAGCTAGTTGTTTTGGTTTTCGCAGATATTTCTGTTTACAGGATCTTGGATTACAGCTGGAGCTATATTCCGAAAGCTTTGTATCCATGTATTTCATTTAGTTGTGGTAGTTGATGTATTCTCCGCTATACATTGTATTTATACTTTTTATTTCCGTTGCTATGTATTTTAAATCTCTGATATTATTTTTCTGCTATGTAATATTTACTCGTCTCCAATATTCTTGTACTGTGATGTAAATTGTTGGAATAACAATGAAATATTCTATTGTTTGTGTCTGATGAGTCATGTTCTCAAAACAATCTGGGCTCCTCCGCCTCTTCGGGGATTGGGAAAGTTTGGGTTGTTTCATTTTGGTATCAGAGCTTTGGTTTACAAAGCCCGGAGAACAAGACACATTAGAGCCAAATTAAAGAATTCATTAGAGATAGGATTAGTAATATCCTATCAGAATGACTCGTTAGAGATAGGGTTAGTAATCCCCTAGAACAAGTCCAAAGAGTGTCATTTATAAAAATCAAATTAGTTTTGAAAATTATATCATATTACATGTATTTGAGTATTTTATTTTATATTGATTTTGGGCTATCGAGTATAAGCAGATTTTACATATATGTCTCGCAAACGTATATTTGAAGTCTTAAATATACTGGGTAGAAATAGAATCACATTGAATGTCACCCGGAGATGATACTGATGATAGCCTAGACATCATCAATATTTATGTTCGAGTTTTGAAAGTGGGATATCTATATATTTCCAATTAACTCGTGTGAGAACCAAAACTTAGATAGGGTTTTTTCTTGTGATTTGGCACTGAAATTATGATTCTTGAGTATATATAAAAAATATATATTTTTGGAAAGTTAACCAACTAATTGATTGCTGGTTGTGATGTGTGATTATTAGTTCAACTAATTTAAAATATTGGAATGGTAAAACCAATAAGAAAATAAAAGTTAATTTAGCCAAATTGAATCAGAATATTGCATTGAATTGAAATTTGGTTGGAATTGCATACATATACATGTATATATAATGAACAGGTCATAGCATGGAAGCTAAGAAGAGGAATAAAATTGTATGCCCGATAAATAGGTATATGTTTACTATATTCATTGGGTTTCATGTTTTCCTGCGCCGATTAGCAAGCCGCTTGGATTTTTCTTTTTTCTTTTGATTGATGACGGCCCTGTGAGGCAAGTTGTGGTTTTATCCATCAGCTTGTGTAAAGGAGGTTATGGCAAAAAAAATCGAAAATTTAGGGTGTTAGCCAAATTTTTGAGAAATTAGAGAGTTCTTAGAAACTGAAAAGTTGAAGAACTAAAGCTAGAATGAAAGTTGAGTTGGTTAGTTAAACAACTTTCAGCTCCATTCCTTTTCGAGGACGAAAAGATTTTAAGTGGGGGAGCTTGTAACAACCCGGAATTTCTGAACCAATTTAAATTTTTTATTTTAGCTATTTTAATAGATTTTAAGAATTTAAAATGATTTATTTTGAGAATTAACGATTCAAAATTTATTTAAATCGAAGTTAGAACATATAAGTTTATTCTAGTTATAAACGAGCCTGAAATGGCGTGGTAGTTTAAAAATTCGATTTTAAATTTTAATTGGACGTATAAAATTCAAAATAAATCGGATTTCAGTAAAATTGGAAACATTAAAATCTTTTAATTATACTTTTCTAACAAATGTGAAAATTTTATATTTCACTTTATGAATTGTAAGTTATGCCCAGTTTAATATTTAGAATAGTCGCTATGGAATATATATATATATATATATTAAATAATATATAGCCCTTAAAAATAGCCATTTTGCAAACGACCTCCATTTTCGATGAAACCACTTTTGTTGGATCCAGAATGTCAAATTATAGTCAGGTTTAAAATTTCATAATTTTTGGAATTAATATGTGAGCGTGGTGAATTTAAACGTGTTTGTCACTTTAGTTTGAATTTGATCGACTGGAAAAAAAGCCATTTTTCAAGCGGTCTCCAAATTCGAAACTAGTTTTTTTAGGGCCTTATCATCAAAACATAGCTAGATTTATTTTTTATTTTGTAATTTTTGGAGTCAGTATGTGGCCCGGTAAATTAAAATGTACATTTAAATTCAACATTGACCGTTATATTATTTTATATTTTTAATTATGATAAGAACTGATCAAAACGATTGAATTAGCTTGCGAAACATATCCTATTATGTCCCGAAGGGGGGATATTTAGCTAGGGGCGACACTCGTTAGGATTCGTTTGGAGTTCGGATCAATAAACCACTAATATTGGAATTAAAATATTAATTTATAATATATATATATATATATTATAAATAAACCCTAACCTATCGTTCATTTTCTGCGCCGCCACCCTATTATAAAGTAATGACCTATTTGCTCCATCCTCTCCCCTCCGATTTCTCTCTATCAACCAATCGAAATGGAAAATTTTCAAAAGCAAACAAGAAAAGCTCCAGGAGCTCTATGATTTGAACGACAGTGATTTAATTTAGTTCACCGTGGGGGCTGAATTGTTCGCCTGAAGGCACGAAGGTTAGGGGTGTTTTCTGGCTCCGGGAGAAGTGCAGGTGGGCCAAGACGCTTGGCGCAGGGAGGAGGCAGCCTTGTCTTTCGCGTGGGGTTCGTGGATCGGGTTCATGATGGTCATAGGAGGTGCGGCAATGGATTTTCTTCATCGTGAATGGGTTCAACGAGTTCAACATGCTATAGGAGATCAACGAAGAGGAAAGAAGAGGTTAGCCCCTTAATGTCATAATTAGGAATTTAATTAAATTTTAATTTTGTAATTAATTTATTAAATGTTTAAAATTTCGTATCTTATTCAAATCAGAATGGAATTTGATGATTTCAGATCCATTGAAATCATCTTGACGAGCTCTACTTCAGAATGGACTAGGAGGAATTTTGAAGTAGTTAGAATTTTTGACTAAATTAAACGCTCGGTTTAATTTAGTTAAAACCATCCTCAAATAAAGAATGACAGAGTGGAACCCAATGTGAGAATTCTCTCACTAAAATATTTGTACATTTATTTAATTTATTTTATAACTGTAAATATATAGAAATTGCCAGTGTTGATTTTTATCTGTTGTATATGACATTGCTTGAGTTCAACACATGAACTATTCATGACTCATCTGCATAAGAAGCGTTGTTTGAATATACGACACACGTATTTCAAACAATATGGATACACTTTGTGGTTGTTGAAATGTGATATAAATATCCATTTATAATTTGAATAGTGAAAATTGGTTAATAGAAAAATAATTCAAAACGAATTAGAATTGGTTAAATTTATTAACCAATGATTTATTTCAAATAAACTGTTGTTGTTTGAAAACCCCACATGGGTATTGGGTTGATATTTGACATACACTAATCCCAATAGTTCGTTGTATGTCAATCGATTGGTTGATGGGCTATGATAAGCGTTATTTATTTATCTTAACACATATACAGTTGTAAAATGCACTCTGGATGATGTTGGATTGTTGAATGATTATTTATAGTTATTGTTGAATACATGCCGTTGACCCGCTTTTTAGTCAAAGCAGTCACACGTGGAATCTTAGATCAACAACACACTAGAGTATTGGAAGCATCGTCAGAAGACAGGAAGCGATTTGGTTGAAGTCGCATCACAAACAAGGAAAGGCCTGAAACTACTATCAGATGACCTTTTTTGGGCCCGAAAACAGCGATTACGGAGCTAAGCTTTGTAACTCTTGTAGCTCTCTGAATTAGCTTCGAATCGAACTTTCGTTTGGCTAAAACGGACTTACGGTTTGAAAGTTACGCCCGTTTCCGTGAACGCATGCAGAACCGGAGACATGGATTTTGGAGATACCATCACCATACATCGGTTCGGATCGGATCTGTAATGACCCGGATTTCTTATGGGTTAATTTTGAATATTAATATTTAATATTTAATTTAAATATTGGGTGGATATAATAAATGGAATTTTATATTATGTTATTAGTTTAATAATCAATTTCGATTTAAAATCGAATGTATTAAATAACAGAATACGAAAATGGATTTAGTTGAATTTAAATTTTAATTTGAATTAAATACAGTTCAATTAATTAATGAGAAATTTCATTTGAATGTATAACGATAATAATATTAATTTATTATCGCAGAATTTAAATGATTTGAAATTTAATTTATATCAATATAAATTAATATCTTCCACAGACAATCGAACAGGACTTCGTGACCTATCCCAGTGTGTCCGGAATAGGGGTATTACCCTAAGATTGACAGTTGTTGGGTTCAGAAAGGAGTTCGGCATCATAGGTAATTTAAATTAAAGGATATCAGTTTAAATTAAATTTAAATTAAAAACAAAATATTCGGTGTTGGTGGACCAGAACAAAACCCGTCCCTCCTACCCGTGCCCTCCTGTATTTCCACAAACTTAAAACAGCCCGTGCTTCTTCTTTAACCGCGAACTAAACCAAACCCCTCTCCTTTATAAAACCGTCGGCCCTCATCTTTTCGTTTTTTTTACTTCATCCGTTCACGATGAAACCAAAGCAAGCAAAGTAAAAATCGAAACCCACCAAATCAAATCCAAATCGAGTTCGTTTCTGGTGCAATCATCGAGCGAGGGACGTGGTGATTTAGGCGTTGGTTCTGGTAAACAATGAAGTTCGAGAGGTTTCAACTGGCGGCGTGGGATCTAGGAAGAACAGCTCTGGTGGGACTCGTGGATCTCGAGGGTTAGTTCGAAGTCGCGGTTGGTCCTGACAACAAGGAGTTGAAGTCGCGACAGTCATGAGGCGATGGGTGTTGCGCGATAGTGGTTGCGATGTCCAGATGTTCGGTGGTTGTACCATGGGGTCAGTTCGATTGTAGATGGAGTTGGATGTCGATCTGGAGTGGGTAAGTGATTAAGGTGCTGAGGTGTTTTAAGGATCCGACAGAAGTATTTTTGAGGAGTTGGAGCACTGTAGACCTGATTCAAGAGGGTGGTGCTCAGTTTGGTGGTACTGTCTGAGAAGGAGGGTCGAGGTCAACAAGTTGGGGAAGTTGAAGCTGCTGTTGAGTTGCTCGACGAAATGTCCGAGTGAGATTTAGGTAATTTATTTAATAGTTGTCATTAATTTAATTAGAAAAAGTGTCATTAGAGAATTAGTTTGTTATTTTATTTAAAGAAAATTAATTTATAAAATCAGTTACATAAGAAATTAATTGGTATAGAAATAAAATAAAATATGTAGACAAATAGTTGAGCATACAAAATAATGTTTAATTTGATTTGAAAAGGTAGGGTTATCATTTTTGGATTTATACCAGGTTTTAATCAGGGTTTAGATAATTGATCTAAAATAATTTGTGATGATTTAATTAAATGAAAAAGAAATTTATACATATATAAGGAATTTATTTATTCATAAATAAATAAATGTTAATCATTTAATTAAATAAAACGTAGGTAAAAAGGAGGAATACATTCGAGTAGATACATTGACGCAACAGCCTGGGAGATAAACAAGATTTTCCGCAGAAATAAAATCTGGTGAGTAAATCTCACCTTTCATTTAGAAATTATTTTTATATAGTTAAAAATAATTATCTGTGCTTGTTTGAATGTTGTCTAATGGTTTTAAAATATATATTAGTTATTTAGGACTATTATATATATATATATATATATATATTGGGTTGATTGATTGGTTGGATTCCCGCAGTTTCATTAGCGGATGCCCGCGGTACCATAGCGGATGATTACCCTATACGCCCCACGCTATGATTAGTGGATGACCTTCTATACCGCGATATCCTGCCTCGAAGCAGGATGGGTATTACTATGTTGACTAACATCTGTGGATGCAGGAAAACAGGTTGGAGGAATCCAACTGGATTCCTCAAAAATATATTTTCTGTTGTTGTTTGTTTGATTTCATATATATTCATATATGATGTATTAAAAATCAAATGATTGAAAATTGGTTAATTTGATTGTTTAAATATCACTGGGGGCTTGGGATATTGATTCATAAAAACATCAAAAAGGGTATTTGATATTTAAAAAGGAAATTCTATTTTTATAAATAGAATTTGAATTTTAAATAAAACTATAGAAAACATTAACTTGTTTTGAATATATATAAACAAGTAATTGAATTTATAAACGTTGTTTATAAATGAAAAGATGGAATTTGAATTGAATTTATAAACGTTGTTTATAAATGAAAAGATGGAATTTGAATTGAATTTATAAACGTTGTTTATAAATGGAAAGGTGGGATTTGAATTGAAGTTATAAACGTTGTTTATAAATAATGCCGAGAATTCAAATGGACTTTGAATATAAGGAATTGAAATAGAGATTTGAATAATCGAATTCAAATGGAGTTTAACTTTAGAATTTGAATATAGTATTTCAAATGGAATTTGAATATAGAAATTCAAACGGACTTTAACTATTGATTTGAATATAGAAATTCAAACAGACTTTAACTATTGATTTGAATATAGAAATTCAAACAGACTTTAACTATTGATTTGAATATAGAATTCAAATGGACTTTAACTATTGATTTGAATATAAAATTCAAATGGACTTTAACTATTGATTTGAATATAGAAATTCAAATGGACTTTAAACTATTGAGTTGGAATATAGAAATTCAAATGGACTTTAAACTATAGAATTTGAAAATAGAATTCAAATGAAGTTTAAATAAAGAGAATTCAAATAGAATTGAATTGGAATTTGAATAGAGAAGTCGATAAGGGAACGAGAGTATTAGCATAATTAGAATGTGTAATATGCAAGTTAAAAATATATTTGAACATGTCATGTTCAAATATGAAGGTGAAATAGACTGAAAAGTTAAGTAACAGATTTAATTAACAAATTGAGTTAAAACGATTGGTATAGTTAAAATAGATTGGACAGGCATAAATATACAGGAGACAGGTATGGAATAAAGTATAGAAGTGAAATAAATAGAATGCCCGACAAAAAGGTACGTATTTAATTCATATATGAGATTTTATGCGCCGTATCGGCTAGCCGCTTGGCTTTTTCTCTTTCTTTTTGAGATAAGAAGGACCGGGAAAGCTATTTGAAATTTCCCGATGCTCCCGGTACAAAGGAGGTTATGGCGAATTTTTCCGGGAATTTAAGGAGATAGAATATTTTTAAGATAATTTGATAGTTAGAAATTTACATATCAAAATACATAGAAGTCGATAAGAAAACGAACTTAGAAATAGAATAGTATAATCAAAAAGGAAGTATAAGAATAAAACCTCGTAAGGATAAAAGAGAAAGTATATACGTGTTTAAAAGAAAATCAGTAGTTGTATGGAATTGATTTGTTCGAGTAAGTAATCTTGTCTGTTTTGACGTTAAATGTTATTCAGTCAAGGTCTGAGAGGTAATTATACCCCAACTTGGTTGATTTCATGATATACCGATAAGTAGCAAGATTCAGGCTCGAAGATCAATGTGGAATGAGAATTAGTTAAATACTGTATTTGGGTTGTCGTAACGATGTTTTACACAACATCTGTTTTAACCCAAATATGTGCAAAGCTTGGAAATAGAATAATGAATATTTCCTAGTATAGAAAATAATAGAAGGCGATATATGGAAATGTTTTCCAAATAACGGATAAGGCCAATATGGTTATTGAAAATATTTGGTTAACAAATATTGATAAACAAATAGAGAAGTGATTTAATTAATGGAATATTAATTAAAGGCTCAGTGATTGTTGGATGTTTGGTTGAACACTTGTTTTATTCGATAGTTAAATCATCGACTATCGAAACACTTATTTTTATTCGATAGTTAAATCACAGACTATCGAAGTTTTGACCATCGTTGTCGATATGGAGAGACCGGTTGGATTATTATCCGAAGAACCACTCCGTATTGGCAGTAGCGTGCGAATCAGATTATATAAAGCTAATCGAAGACGGAGTAGAGTGCAAGGACTTTTTCTATTAATAGAAATAGTGCCTTCAGTTCATCTTGTTCCTGGGTGACTTGTATGGATGAATGTCTGACAGAATATTTCCAGAAAGGTCACGTACATTGATTTCTTCAACTGTACCAAGAGTGGAAGCGGAGGAGGAAACTTCTTTTAGCTGACACGTAATGTACTGTTGTAGACGTCAATTAGTGATTTTCAATGGATCTGATGATGTGACATTCGAAGTGAATCTGGTGTGATGATAAAGCGTAGCTTCTAGCCTCATCAACCGGTAAATGACAGAAATCGGGCAAGCAGCATGGCTATGTAGGTCGCACCTATTAGGGTGTATAATCACCTGATCTAGAGTTTCATTTACTTCTAAAAATCTATTGTCGATGCTGACCCATTCGGGAAACGGTTGCTGATCCCAACCGTTGGTGATATACATTCGATACACTCAAGCGAAATGAGTGGTCGGTCATGTGTGGCTGAGTTGCAAGATGTTCTTGTTGAACTCGGTGTATTCTCCTCTAGAGATATACCAGCGGAAGGTGATTCCATACCTTGTCATAGTTGGAAAACCAAATACCCAATACGTGCTTGCGGTTTTGATTGTATATATATGTGGAACGTGAGATGCAAACGTTCCATTAGATTGTTATTTACTTGATTTAGACATTATTATAATATCAAAAGAGTTTTGATATAAAGATAAGTCAAGTGTTTGGATTCTCATAAGGGAAAACCCCGTTCCGTGTTATACGGCGTGGTCTTATGAGATATCATTTAGTTTTCTGAAACTGTTTTAAACTGTTTACTCATACCAGTCCCATGACTGACCCGGAGTTTATTTTGTTTTGTTCTACCTAAACTCTTGGGTGCCTAAATTTGTACGGGCAGTCAAGTAGTTCAGGATTTTTCAGATATATCTAAAGGAGCTTGGAGCAGGAGGCTTCAGCATTTTCCAGTTATAGTTGTTCCGTTATGTTGTAAGTGTTGTACTCTGATAAGTGTATGATATACAGTTAAGATTTTGTATTTCAAAGATGTGATATATTATATTTTGTTCCGCTGCGATGTGAGATTCTGTGTTGTTATTTCTGTTCTTCTTCTACCTCTTTCTTCTAAAAAAAAATGTCTTGTATTTTCGTGATATTTGGGTTGGACGTATGATGTATATAGTCAACTCCGATGTTACGGAAATGCGGGTCACTACAGTTGGTATCAGAGCTTAGGTTGAGCGAATACCTAGGCTTGTTGGAATGTGCTCATTAGAGATAGGATCAGTAGTATCCTAGAATGAGTTGAGTGTATATATATACGAGAGAGCGTATTTGTTATTTGATATAAAAACTGTTTTATATTGTGTTGACTAGGCTGTTGAGTGGATTATGAATTTTGGTCGAATCGTGGGACGCCACGAAGTCGATAGGAATTTATAAACACTTGAACAGAAGATTGAACACGATATTGTTTTTAAATAGTTAAGTTGACTGTTAGGGTTATAATCAAATAAGATTATAAGAATGAAATAGTTATATATAACCAATGAAATTTGTATATGAAATCATATATACAAATGTGATAAATTGAAATTGAATTCAAAGCAGAATTTAGAATTTAAAATCCTGGGAGTTTGGAAAATATTTTTTCTAAATGAATTTTGAAAGAAATATAGTACTGAACTCATTCAGTAGCTGGGAAATAATTCTGATGATGGTCGCAACATCATCAGTGTTCATTTTCGAGTTTCTAAGTGATGAATTGCTGCCTTAGAAAAGTTTTGATGGAAATTTATTGAAAAGAAAACAAGTTGTTTGAAAATTCAAATGTTTTGAATTTGGGATAGATGTAAATATATGTATATATTTATAGTACTTCAAAGGAAATTTGAAATGTGAAATGGGAATATAGATTTCAAATAGAAGTAAATTAAAGGAATTTGAATATATATATAATTCAAATAGAAGTGAAATAGAATTTGAATTCAAAGGAATTCAAAATGAGTTTGAATAAAGAAAATTCAAATAGAAATTGAATAGAAGGAAATTCAAATATAGAGCTTGAATAAAAAAAATCAAAATTCAAATGGAATTTGAATATTGTAAATATATAGGATTTGAATATTAGAAGTAAAATAGATCGGAAATATTAGGTTGAAATAGAAAAATGGATTTGATATATATATCAGAATGGAGTTGAATTTATTATAAACAAAGTTAAAACGTTTAAATATAATTAAAACGAGCTCGTCGTAGCGCGGCAGTTCGTAAATTGGCGATACGAACTTCAATTTAGTATACAGAACTCAATTGAAGTCGGAATTCTGTGAAACAAGAATCGTCGGGACCGGTTGAACAATAGTTTTCTAATGAAAGAGGAAAAATCTGGATTTCGTCGTATAGTTTTTGAGATATGTCAAAATCAATTTTTTTGAAAAGCAGCGCCAGAACCATTATAAAACCATAACGGTTTAATTAAATGAATAAAGGATTTTAAGGAAATAAAATCCGAGTTGACACTTGAAAAATCCAGACTGGGGATATAAAATAAATATGAACTTCAGTGAAGTAAGTGAAATGATTTTTGAGATAAAAATCATATTTTAAATGGTTAAATAGAATTAACTAAATTGGAAAAAATTAGTTAAAGGAAATTTGAATCGAAACTGGGTTTTTGGATAAGTGAAAGAGATTGAGAATTTATATTCGAAATCGAATATATAACTCGAGTTGAAAATATAACTAGATTAGTCTATAAATAAATTGACTTTTTATTTGGATAAGTTATATTCAAATAAAAAGGATGAAATAGGCAAAACGGTTAATTAGCAACTAGTTAATGGGAATTTGAATGATTGAAATTAAATTTAACTTAAGTAAGTTAAACGGGTCAAAATAAATAAATTGAGTAAAATCATGTGAATGAAATATGAATTGGGTGTGAATAAAGAAAATATATTTGTAAAACCAAATACAAAGGATGTTATGTGTAAACAAATAGAAGAAGAGAATATTTGTAAAACATTTACAAATAGATTCAATGGAAAGATTTATTTATAGAAAATAAATAGAATGTTATAGATGAGATATTTATTTGTTAAATAAATAGAATTTAATCAAAGGAATATTTAGAAGATGAATAGAAAATGGAAATCTGTTTTAACAGATAAATAGAATGGATTAATTTATAAATAACAGTATAAATTAAATCAAGTATTTATCATTCGATAAATGGAATATATAAGTCTGAACTTATATAGAGAAGAGATATTGGTTTTTAACACCGATAGTTTTAAATAAAAGGGGTACACAACACTTGTATAAGTGAAGTAACGTTATTAAAGAGAACATTTATAAAGTGAAGAACCGTTACTAAAAGTAAATCTTTATAAATGAATAAGCGCTATCCAATAGGAGTTATTCGAATAGGAGAAATCGATTAGAGTAAGAATTAACCAGTTAGAGTTAATCAGTTAGGGTTAATCCGTAGAGTTAATTTGAATATTAGTTATTCAATTAGAATTTATCGAATATTTGTTATTCAAATTAAGAGTTAACCAGACAAAGTTAATTAAACATAATTAATCGAATTAGAATTAAATTGAATGTTATTCAGTTAAAGTTGATCGAATATAGTCATTGAGATAGAGTTAGTCAACTATAGTTACTCAGGATAAGTTGCCATTTCGTACGACTGCTAGCGTAATTCGCAGGGCTGCAGATAGCCTAGGGCGGTCGGATGTTTCCTGAGGGAATCAGGCGTAACCATTGTGATCGCTGCGATCTAGAGTTAAGCAAATGGAGTTAAATCGAATATAGTTTATTCGAATAGAATTAAAGGAGTTAATCGAATATGAGTTGTTCGAATAAAGTTAAAAGGAATTAATCGAATATTGGTTATTCAGATAAAATTAAAGAAGTTATCGAATATAGTTTATTCGAAAGAAGTTATCGATTATAGTTTAATCGAAAAGAGTTATCGATTAGTTTAATCGAAGTGAGTTATAGAATATTGGTTATTCGAAGGAGTTATCGAATTTAGTTATTCGATGGAGTTAATCGAAAAGAGTTAAATCCAATAGAGTTAATTGAATAGAGTAAATCGAATATAGTTTATTCGAAGAAAGGTTTTCGAATTTAGTTATTCGATAGAGAGAGATTATCGAATATAGTTATTTGAAGGGAGGAGTTATCGAATAAGGATTTATTCGAAAGAGAGACGTAAGGAAGTTTGAAATGTTGAGTATCAACATAAATAAGATTTTGAAAAGTTAATGGGTTTGTAGCACTTTTCCTACCTTAGCAATTTCGAGGACGAAATTATTTTAAGAGGGGAAGATTGTAATGACCCGGATTTCTTATGGGTTAATTTTGAATATTAATATTTAATATTTAATTTAAATATTGGGTGGATATAATAAATGGAATTTTATATTATGTTATTAGTTTAATAATCAATTTCGATTTAAAATCGAATGTATTAAATAACAGAATACGAAAATGGATTTAGTTGAATTTAAATTTTAATTTGAATTAAATACAGTTCAATTAATTAATGAGAAATTTCATTTGAATGTATAACGATAATAATATTAATTTATTATCGCAGAATTTAAATGATTTGAAATTTAATTTATATCAATATAAATTAATATCTTCCACAGACAATCGAACAGGACTTCGTGACCTATCCCAGTGTGTCCGGAATAGGGGTATTACCCTAAGATTGACAGTTGTTGGGTTCAGAAAGGAGTTCGGCATCATAGGTAATTTAAATTAAAGGATATTAGTTTAAATTAAATTTAAATTAAAAACAAAATATTCGGTGTTGGTGGACCAGAACAAAACCCGTCCCTCCTACCCGTGCCCTCCTGTATTTCCACAAACTTAAAACAGCCCGTGCTTCTTCTTTAACCGCGAACTAAACCAAACCCCTCTCCTTTATAAAACCGTCGGCCCTCATCTTTTCGTTTTTTTTACTTCATCCGTTCACGATGAAACCAAAGCAAGCAAAGTAAAAATCGAAACCCACCAAATCAAATCCAAATCGAGTTCGTTTCTGGTGCAATCATCGAGCGAGGGACGTGGTGATTTAGGCGTTGGTTCTGGTAAACAATGAAGTTCGAGAGGTTTCAACTGGCGGCGTGGGATCTAGGAAGAACAGCTCTGGTGGGACTCGTGGATCTCGAGGGTTAGTTCGAAGTCGCGGTTGGTCCTGACAACAAGGAGTTGAAGTCGCGACAGTCATGAGGCGATGGGTGTTGCGCGATAGTGGTTGCGATGTCCAGATGTTCGGTGGTTGTACCATGGGGTCAGTTCGATTGTAGATGGAGTTGGATGTCGATCTGGAGTGGGTAAGTGATTAAGGTGCTGAGGTGTTTTAAGGATCCGACAGAAGTATTTTTGAGGAGTTGGAGCACTGTAGACCTGATTCAAGAGGGTGGTGCTCAGTTTGGTGGTACTGTCTGAGAAGGAGGGTCGAGGTCAACAAGTTGGGGAAGTTGAAGCTGCTGTTGAGTTGCTCGACGAAATGTCCGAGTGAGATTTAGGTAATTTATTTAATAGTTGTCATTAATTTAATTAGAAAAAGTGTCATTAGAGAATTAGTTTGTTATTTTATTTAAAGAAAATTAATTTATAAAATCAGTTACATAAGAAATTAATTGGTATAGAAATAAAATAAAATATGTAGACAAATAGTTGAGCATACAAAATAATGTTTAATTTGATTTGAAAAGGTAGGGTTATCATTTTTGGATTTATACCAGGTTTTAATCAGGGTTTAGATAATTGATCTAAAATAATTTGTGATGATTTAATTAAATGAAAAAGAAATTTATACATATATAAGGAATTTATTTATTCATAAATAAATAAATGTTAATCATTTAATTAAATAAAACGTAGGTAAAAAGGAGGAATACATTCGAGTAGATACATTGACGCAACAGCCTGGGAGATAAACAAGATTTTCCGCAGAAATAAAATCTGGTGAGTAAATCTCACCTTTCATTTAGAAATTATTTTTATATAGTTAAAAATAATTATCTGTGCTTGTTTGAATGTTGTCTAATGGTTTTAAAATATATATTAGTTATTTAGGACTATTATATATATATATATATATATATATATATTGGGTTGATTGATTGGTTGGATTCCCGCAGTTTCATTAGCGGATGCCCGCGGTACCATAGCGGATGATTACCCTATACGCCCCACGCTATGATTAGTGGATGACCTTCTATACCGCGATATCCTGCCTCGAAGCAGGATGGGTATTACTATGTTGACTAACATCTGTGGATGCAGGAAAACAGGTTGGAGGAATCCAACTGGATTCCTCAAAAATATATTTTCTGTTGTTGTTTGTTTGATTTCATATATATTCATATATGATGTGTTAAAAATCAAATGATTGAAAATTGGTTAATTTGATTGTTTAAATATCACTGGGGGCTTGGGATATTGATTCATAAAAACATCAAAAAGGGTATTTGATATTTAAAAAGGAAATTCTATTTTTATAAATAGAATTTGAATTTTAAATAAAACTATAGAAAACATTAACTTGTTTTGAATATATATAAACAAGTAATTGAATTTATAAACGTTGTTTATAAATGAAAAGATGGAATTTGAATTGAATTTATAAACGTTGTTTATAAATGAAAAGATGGAATTTGAATTGAATTTATAAACGTTGTTTATAAATGGAAAGGTGGGATTTGAATTGAAGTTATAAACGTTGTTTATAAATAATGCCGAGAATTCAAATGGACTTTGAATATAAGGAATTGAAATAGAGATTTGAATAATCGAATTCAAATGGAGTTTAACTTTAGAATTTGAATATAGTATTTCAAATGGAATTTGAATATAGAAATTCAAACGGACTTTAACTATTGATTTGAATATAGAAATTCAAACAGACTTTAACTATTGATTTGAATATAGAAATTCAAACAGACTTTAACTATTGATTTGAATATAGAATTCAAATGGACTTTAACTATTGATTTGAATATAAAATTCAAATGGACTTTAACTATTGATTTGAATATAGAAATTCAAATGGACTTTAAACTATTGAGTTGGAATATAGAAATTCAAATGGACTTTAAACTATAGAATTTGAAAATAGAATTCAAATGAAGTTTAAATAAAGAGAATTCAAATAGAATTGAATTGGAATTTGAATAGAGAAGTCGATAAGGGAACGAGAGTATTAGCATAATTAGAATGTGTAATATGCAAGTTAAAAATATATTTGAACATGTCATGTTCAAATATGAAGGTGAAATAGACTGAAAAGTTAAGTAACAGATTTAATTAACAAATTGAGTTAAAACGATTGGTATAGTTAAAATAGATTGGACAGGCATAAATATACAGGAGACAGGTATGGAATAAAGTATAGAAGTGAAATAAATAGAATGCCCGACAAAAAGGTACGTATTTAATTCATATATGAGATTTTATGCGCCGTATCGGCTAGCCGCTTGGCTTTTTCTTTTTCTTTTTGAGATAAGAAGGACCGGGAAAGCTATTTGAAATTTCCCGATGCTCCCGGTACAAAGGAGGTTATGGCGAATTTTTCCGGGAATTTAAGGAGATAGAATATTTTTAAGATAATTTGATAGTTAGAAATTTACATATCAAAATACATAGAAGTCGATAAGAAAACGAACTTAGAAATAGAATAGTATAATCAAAAAGGAAGTATAAGAATAAAACCTCGTAAGGATAAAAGAGAAAGTATATACGTGTTTAAAAGAAAATCAATAGTTGTATGGAATTGATTTGTTCGAGTAAGTAGTCTTGTCTGTTTTGACGTTAAATGTTATTCAGTCAAGGTCTGAGAGGTAATTATACCCCAACTTGGTTGATTTCATGATATACCGATAAGTAGCAAGATTCAGGCTCGAAGATCAATGTGGAATGAGAATTAGTTAAATACTGTATTTGGGTTGTCGTAACGATGTTTTACACAACATCTGTTTTAACCCAAATATGTGCAAAGCTTGGAAATAGAATAATGAATATTTCCTAGTATAGAAAATAATAGAAGGCGATATATGGAAATGTTTTCCAAATAACGGATAAGGCCAATATGGTTATTGAAAATATTTGGTTAACAAATATTGATAAACAAATAGAGAAGTGATTTAATTAATGGAATATTAATTAAAGGCTCAGTGATTGTTGGATGTTTGGTTGAACACTTGTTTTATTCGATAGTTAAATCATCGACTATCGAAACACTTATTTTTATTCGATAGTTAAATCACAGACTATCGAAGTTTTGACCATCGTTGTCGATATGGAGAGACCGGTTGGATTATTATCCGAAGAACCACTCCGTATTGGCAGTAGCGTGCGAATCAGATTATATAAAGCTAATCGAAGACGGAGTAGAGTGCAAGGACTTTTTCTATTAATAGAAATAGTGCCTTCAGTTCATCTTGTTCCTGGGTGACTTGTATGGATGAATGTCTGACAGAATATTTCCAGAAAGGTCACGTACATTGATTTCTTCAACTGTACCAAGAGTGGAAGCGGAGGAGGAAACTTCTTTTAGCTGACACGTAATGTACTGTTGTAAACGTCAATTAGTGATTTTCAATGGATCTGACGATGTGACGTTCGAAGTGAATCTGGTGTGATGATAAAGCGTAGCTTCTAGCCTCATCAACCGGTAAATGACAGAAATCGGGCAAGCAGCATGGCTATGTAGGTCGCACCTATTAGGGTGTATAATCACCTGATCTAGAGTTTCATTTACTTCTAAAAATCTATTGTCGATGCTGACCCATTCGGGAAACGGTTGCTGATCCCAACCGTTGGTGATATACATTCGATACACTCAAGCGAAATGAGTGGTCGGTCATGTGTGGCTGAGTTGCAAGATGTTCTTGTTGAACTCGGTGTATTCTCCTCTAGAGATATACCAGCGGAAGGTGATTCCATACCTTGTCATAGTTGGAAAACCAAATACCCAATACGTGCTTGCGGTTTTGATTGTATATATACGTGGAACGTGAGATGCAAACGTTCCATTAGATTGTTATTTACTTGATTTAGACATTATTATAATATCAAAAGAGTTTTGATATAAAGATAAGTCAAGTGTTTGGATTCTCATAAGGGAAAACCCCGTTCCGTGTTATACGGCGTGGTCTTATGAGATATCATTTAGTTTTCTGAAACTGTTTTAAACTGTTTACTCATACCAGTCCCATGACTGACCCGGAGTTTATTTTGTTTTGTTCTACCTAAACTCTTGGGTGCCTAAATTTGTACGGGCAGTCAAGTAGTTCAGGATTTTTCAGATATATCTAAAGGAGCTTGGAGCAGGAGGCTTCAGCATTTTCCAGTTATAGTTGTTCCGTTATGTTGTAAGTGTTGTACTCTGATAAGTGTATGATATACAGTTAAGATTTTGTATTTCAAAGATGTGATATATTATATTTTGTTCCGCTGCGATGTGAGATTCTGTGTTGTTATTTCTGTTCTTCTTCTACCTCTTTCTTCTAAAAAAAAATGTCTTGTATTTTCGTGATATTTGGGTTGGACGTATGATGTATATAGTCAACTCCGATGTTACGGAAATGCGGGTCACTACAGTTGGTATCAGAGCTTAGGTTGAGCGAATACCTAGGCTTGTTGGAATGTGCTCATTAGAGATAGGATCAGTAGTATCCTAGAATGAGTTGAGTGTATATATATACGAGAGAGCGTATTTGTTATTTGATATAAAAACTGTTTTATATTGTGTTGCCTAGGCTGTTGAGTGGATTATGAATTTTGGTCGAATCGTGGGACGCCACGAAGTCGATAGGAATTTATAAACACTTGAACAGAAGATTGAACACGATATTGTTTTTAAATAGTTAAGTTGACTGTTAGGGTTATAATCAAATAAGATTATAAGAATGAAATAGTTATATATAACCAATGAAATTTGTATATGAAATCATATATACAAATGTGATAAATTGAAATTGAATTCAAAGCAGAATTTAGAATTTAAAATCCTGGGAGTTTGGAAAATATTTTTTCTAAATGAATTTTGAAAGAAATATAGTACTGAACTCATTCAGTAGCTGGGAAATAATTCTGATGATGGTCGCAACATCATCAGTGTTCATTTTCGAGTTTCTAAGTGATGAATTGCTGCCTTAGAAAAGTTTTGATGGAAATTTATTGAAAAGAAAACAAGTTGTTTGAAAATTCAAATGTTTTGAATTTGGGATAGATGTAAATATATGTATATATTTATAGTACTTCAAAGGAAATTTGAAATGTGAAATGGGAATATAGATTTCAAATAGAAGTAAATTAAAGGAATTTGAATATATATATAATTCAAATAGAAGTGAAATAGAATTTGAATTCAAAGGAATTCAAAATGAGTTTGAATAAAGAAAATTCAAATAGAAATTGAATAGAAGGAAATTCAAATATAGAGCTTGAATAAAAAAAAAATCAAAATTCAAATGGAATTTGAATATTGTAAATATATAGGATTTGAATATTAGAAGTAAAATAGATCGGAAATATTAGGTTGAAATAGAAAAATGGATTTGATATATATATATCAGAATGGAGTTGAATTTATTATAAACAAAGTTAAAACGTTTATATTTTTAAATATAATTAAAACGAGCTCGTCGTAGCGCGGCAGTTCGTAAATTGGCGATACGAACTTCAATTTAGTATACAGAACTCAATTGAAGTCGGAATTCTGTGAAACAAGAATCGTCGGGACCGGTTGAACAATAGTTTTCTAATGAAAGAGGAAAAATTTGGATTTCGTCGTATAGTTTTTGAGATATGTCAAAATCAATTTTTTTGAAAAGCAGCGCCAGAACCATTATAAAACCATAACGGTTTAATTAAATGAATAAAGGATTTTAAGGAAATAAAATCCGAGTTGACACTTGAAAAATCCAGACTGGGGATATAAAATAAATATGAACTTCAGTGAAGTAAGTGAAATGATTTTTGAGATAAAAATCATATTTTAAATGGTTAAATAGAATTAACTAAATTGGAAAAAATTAGTTAAAGGAAATTTGAATCGAAACTGGGTTTTTGGATAAGTGAAAGAGATTGAGAATTTATATTCGAAATCGAATATATAACTCGAGTTGAAAATATAACTAGATTAGTCTATAAATAAATTGACTTTTTATTTGGATAAGTTATATTCAAATAAAAAGGATGAAATAGGCAAAACGGTTAATTAGCAACTAGTTAATGGGAATTTGAATGATTGAAATTAAATTTAACTTAAGTAAGTTAAACGGGTCAAAATAAATAAATTGAGTAAAATCATGTGAATGAAATATGAATTGGGTGTGAATAAAGAAAATATATTTGTAAAACCAAATACAAAGGATGTTATGTGTAAACAAATAGAAGAAGAGAATATTTGTAAAACATTTACAAATAGATTCAATGGAAAGATTTATTTATAGAAAATAAATAGAATGTTATAGATGAGATATTTATTTGTTAAATAAATAGAATTTAATCAAAGGAATATTTAGAAGATGAATAGAAAATGGAAATCTGTTTTAACAGATAAATAGAATGGATTAATTTATAAATAACAGTATAAATTAAATCAAGTATTTATCATTCGATAAATGGAATATATAAGTCTGAACTTATATAGAGAAGAGATATTGGTTTTTAACACCGATAGTTTTAAATAGAAGGGGTACACAACACTTGTATAAGTGAAGTAACGTTATTAAAGAGAACATTTATAAAGTGAAGAACCGTTACTAAAAGTAAATCTTTATAAATGAATAAGCGCTATCCAATAGGAGTTATTCGAATAGGAGAAATCGATTAGAGTAAGAATTAACCAGTTAGAGTTAATCAGTTAGGGTTAATCCGTAGAGTTAATTTGAATATTAGTTATTCAATTAGAATTTATCGAATATTTGTTATTCAAATTAAGAGTTAACCAGACAAAGTTAATTAAACATAATTAATCGAATTAGAATTAAATTGAATGTTATTCAGTTAAAGTTGATCGAATATAGTCATTGAGATAGAGTTAGTCAACTATAGTTACTCAGGATAAGTTGCCATTTCGTACGACTGCTAGCGTAATTCGCAGGGCTGCAGATATCCTAGGGCGGTCGGATGTTTCCTGAGGGAATCAGGCGTAACCATTGTGATCGCTGCGATCTAGAGTTAAGCAAATGGAGTTAAATCGAATATAGTTTATTCGAATAGAATTAAAGGAGTTAATCGAATATGAGTTGTTCGAATAAAGTTAAAAGGAATTAATCGAATATTGGTTATTCAGATAAAATTAAAGAAGTTATCGAATATAGTTTATTCGAAAGAAGTTATCGATTATAGTTTAATCGAAAAGAGTTATCGATTAGTTTAATCGAAGTGAGTTATAGAATATTGGTTATTCGAAGGAGTTATCGAATTTAGTTATTCGATGGAGTTAATCGAAAAGAGTTAAATCCAATAGAGTTAATTGAATAGAGTAAATCGAATATAGTTTATTCGAAGAAAGGTTTTCGAATTTAGTTATTCGATAGAGAGAGATTATCGAATATAGTTATTTGAAGGGAGGAGTTATCGAATAAGGATTTATTCGAAAGAGAGACGTAAGGAAGTTTGAAATGTTGAGTATCAACATAAATAAGATTTTGAAAAGTTAATGGGTTTGTAGCACTTTTCCTACCTTAGCAATTTCGAGGACGAAATTATTTTAAGAGGGGAAGATTGTAATGACCCGGATTTCTTATGGGTTAATTTTGAATATTAATATTTAATATTTAATTTAAATATTGGGTGGATATAATAAATGGAATTTTATATTATGTTATTAGTTTAATAATCAATTTCGATTTAAAATCGAATGTATTAAATAACAGAATACGAAAATGGATTTAGTTGAATTTAAATTTTAATTTGAATTAAATACAGTTCAATTAATTAATGAGAAATTTCATTTGAATGTATAACGATAATAATATTAATTTATTATCGCAGAATTTAAATGATTTGAAATTTAATTTATATCAATATAAATTAATATCTTCCACAGACAATCGAACAGGACTTCGTGACCTATCCCAGTGTGTCCGGAATAGGGGTATTACCCTAAGATTGACAGTTGTTGGGTTCAGAAAGGAGTTCGGCATCATAGGTAATTTAAATTAAAGGATATTA
Source organism: Allium sativum (assembly GCA_030737875.1). Taxonomy (NCBI): domain Eukaryota; kingdom Viridiplantae; phylum Streptophyta; class Magnoliopsida; order Asparagales; family Amaryllidaceae; genus Allium; species Allium sativum. The sequence continues at coordinate 988,167,978 of CM060915.1, forward strand.
GTTTAAATTAAATTTAAATTAAAAACAAAATATTCGGTGTTGGTGGACCAGAACAAAACCCGTCCCTCCTACCCGTGCCCTCCTGTATTTCCACAAACTTAAAACAGCCTGTGCTTCTTCTTTAACCGCGAACTAAACCAAACCCCTCTCCTTTATAAAACCGTCGGCCCTCATCTTTTCATTTTTTTTACTTCATCCGTTCACGATGAAACCAAAAGCAAGCAAAGTAAAAATCGAAACCCACCAAATCAAATCCAAATCGAGTTCGTTTCTGGTGCAATCATCGAGCGAGGGACGTGGTGATTTAGGCGTTGGTTCTGGTAAACAATGAAGTTCGAGAGGTTTCAACTGGCGGCGTGGGATCTAGGAAGAACAGCTCTGGTGGGACTCGTGGATCTCGAGGGTTAGTTCGAAGTCGCGGTTGGTCCTGACAACAAGGAGTTGAAGTCGCGACAGTCATGAGGCGATGGGTGTTGCGCGATAGTGGTTGCGATGTCCAGATGTTCGGTGGTTGTACCATGGGGTCAGTTCGATTGTAGATGGAGTTGGATGTCGATCTGGAGTGGGTAAGTGATTAAGGTGCTGAGGTGTTTTAAGGATCCGACAGAAGTATTTTTGAGGAGTTGGAGCACTGTAGACCTGATTCAAGAGGGTGGTGCTCAGTTTGGTGGTACTGTCTGAGAAGGAGGGTCGAGGTCAACAAGTTAGGGAAGTTGAAGCTGCTGTTGAGTTGCTCGACGAAATGTCCGAGTGAGATTTAGGTAATTTATTTAATAGTTGTCATTAATTTAATTAGAAAAAGTGTCATTAGAGAATTAGTTTGTTATTTTATTTAAAGAAAATTAATTTATAAAATCAGTTACATAAGAAATTAATTGGTATAGAAATAAAATAAAATATGTAGACAAATAGTTGAGCATACAAAATAATGTTTAATTTGATTTGAAAAGGTAGGGTTATCATTTTTGGATTTATACCAGGTTTTAATCAGGGTTTAGATAATTGATCTAAAATAATTTGTGATGATTTAATTAAATGAAAAAGAAATTTATACATATATAAGGAATTTATTTATTCATAAATAAATAAATGTTAATCATTTAATTAAATAAAACGTAGGTAAAAAGGAGGAATACATTCGAGTAGATACATTGACGCAACAGCCTGGGAGATAAACAAGATTTTCCGCAGAAATAAAATCTGGTGAGTAAATCTCACCTTTCATTTAGAAATTATTTTTATATAGTTAAAAATAATTATCTGTGCTTGTTTGAATGTTGTCTAATGGTTTTAAAATATATATTAGTTATTTAGGACTATTATATATATATATATATATATTGGGTTGATTGATTGGTTGGATTCCCGCAGTTTCATTAGCGGATGCCCGCGGTACCATAGCGGATGATTACCCTATACGCCCCACGCTATGATTAGTGGATGACCTTCTATACCGCGATATCCTGCCTCGAAGCAGGATGGGTATTACTATGTTGACTAACATCTGTGGATGCAGGAAAACAGGTTGGAGGAATCCAACTGGATTCCTCAAAAATATATTTTCTGTTGTTGTTTGTTTGATTTCATATATATTCATATATGATGTGTTAAAAATCAAATGATTGAAAATTGGTTAATTTGATTGTTTAAATATCACTGGGGGCTTGGGATATTGATTCATAAAAACATCAAAAAGGGTATTTGATATTTAAAAAGGAAATTCTATTTTTATAAATAGAATTTGAATTTTAAATAAAACTATAGAAAACATTAACTTGTTTTGAATATATATAAACAAGTAATTGAATTTATAAACGTTGTTTATAAATGAAAAGATGGAATTTGAATTGAATTTATAAACGTTGTTTATAAATGAAAAGATGGAATTTGAATTGAATTTATAAACGTTGTTTATAAATGAAAAGATGGAATTTGAATTGAATTTATAAACGTTGTTTATAAATGGAAAGGTGGGATTTGAATTGAAGTTATAAACGTTGTTTATAAATAATGCCGAGAATTCAAATGGACTTTGAATATAAGGAATTGAAATAGAGATTTGAATAATCGAATTCAAATGGAGTTTAACTTTAGAATTTGAATATAGTATTTCAAATGGAATTTGAATATAGAAATTCAAACGGACTTTAACTATTGATTTGAATATAGAAATTCAAACAGACTTTAACTATTGATTTGAATATAGAAATTCAAACAGACTTTAACTATTGATTTGAATATAGAATTCAAATGGACTTTAACTATTGATTTGAATATAAAATTCAAATGGACTTTAACTATTGATTTGAATATAGAAATTCAAATGGACTTTAAACTATTGAGTTGGAATATAGAAATTCAAATGGACTTTAAACTATAGAATTTGAAAATAGAATTCAAATGAAGTTTAAATAAAGAGAATTCAAATAGAATTGAATTGGAATTTGAATAGAGAAGTCGATAAGGGAACGAGAGTATTAGCATAATTAGAATGTGTAATATGCAAGTTAAAAATATATTTGAACATGTCATGTTCAAATATGAAGGTGAAATAGAATGAAAAGTTAAGTAACAGATTTAATTAACAAATTGAGTTAAAACGATTGGTATAGTTAAAATAGATTGGACAGGCATAAATATACAGGAGACAGGTATGGAATAAAGTATAGAAGTGAAATAAATAGAATGCCCGACAAAAAGGTACGTATTTAATTCATATATGAGATTTTATGCGCCGTATCGGCTAGCCGCTTGGCTTTTTCTTTTTCTTTTTGAGATAAGAAGGACCGGGAAAGCTATTTGAAATTTCCCGATGCTCCCGGTACAAAGGAGGTTATGGCGAATTTTTCCGGGAATTTAAGGAGATAGAATATTTTTAAGATAATTTGATAGTTAGAAATTTACATATCAAAATACATAGAAGTCGATAAGAAAACGAACTTAGAAATAGAATAGTATAATCAAAAAGGAAGTATAAGAATAAAACCTCGTAAGGATAAAAGAGAAAGTATATACGTGTTTAAAAGAAAATCAGTAGTTGTATGGAATTGATTTGTTCGAGTAAGTAGTCTTGTCTGTTTTGACGTTAAATGTTATTCAGTCAAGGTCTGAGAGGTAATTATACCCCAACTTGGTTGATTTCATGATATACCGATAAGTAGCAAGATTCAGGCTCGAAGATCAATGTGGAATGAGAATTAGTTAAATACTGTATTTGGGTTGTCGTAACGATGTTTTACACAACATCTATTTTAACCCAAATATGTGCAAAGCTTGGAAATAGAATAATGAATATTTCCTAGTATAGAAAATAATAGAAGGCGATATATGGAAATGTTTTCCAAATAACGGATAAGGCCAATATGGTTATTGAAAATATTTGGTTAACAAATATTGATAAACAAATAGAGAAGTGATTTAATTAATGGAATATTAATTAAAGGCTCAGTGATTGTTGGATGTTTGGTTGAACACTTGTTTTATTCGATAGTTAAATCATCGACTATCGAAACACTTATTTTTATTCGATAGTTAAATCACAGACTATCGAAGTTTTGACCATCGTTGTCGATATGGAGAGACCGGTTGGATTATTATCCGAAGAACCACTCCGTATTGGCAGTAGCGTGCGAATCAGATTATATAAAGCTAATCGAAGACGGAGTAGAGTGCAAGGACTTTTTCTATTAATAGAAATAGTGCCTTCAGTTCATCTTGTTCCTGGGTGACTTGTATGGATGAATGTCTGACAGAATATTTCCAGAAAGGTCACGTACATTGATTTCTTCAACTGTACCAAGAGTGGAAGCGGAGGAGGAAACTTCTTTTAGCTGACACGTAATGTACTGTTGTAGACGTCAATTAGTGATTTTCAATGGATCTGACGATGTGACATTCGAAGTGAATCTGGTGTGATGATAAAGCGTAGCTTCTAGCCTCATCAACCGGTAAATGACAGAAATCGGGCAAGCAGCATGGCTATGTAGGTCGCACCTATTAGGGTGTATAATCACCTGATCTAGAGTTTCATTTACTTCTAAAAATCTATTGTCGATGCTGACCCATTCGGGAAACGGTTGCTGATCCCAACCGTTGGTGATATACATTCGATACACTCAAGCGAAATGAGTGGTCGGTCATGTGTGGCTGAGTTGCAAGATGTTCTTGTTGAACTCGGTGTATTCTCCTCTAGAGATATACCAGCGGAAGGTGATTCCATACCTTGTCATAGTTGGAAAACCAAATACCCAATACGTACTTGCGGTTTTGATTGTATATATACGTGGAACGTGAGATGCAAACGTTCCATTAGATTGTTATTTACTTGATTTAGACATTATTATAATATCAAAAGAGTTTTGATATAAAGATAAGTCAAGTGTTTGGATTCTCATAAGGGAAAAACCCGTTCCGTGTTATACGGCGTGGTCTTATGAGATATCATTTAGTTTTCTGAAACTGTTTTAAACTGTTTACTCATACCAGTCCCATGACTGACCCGGAGTTTATTTTGTTTTGTTCTACCTAAACTCTTGGGTGCCTAAATTTGTACGGGCAGTCAAGTAGTTCAGGATTTTTCAGATATATCTAAAGGAGCTTGGAGCAGGAGGCTTCAGCATTTTCCAGTTATAGTTGTTCCGTTATGTTGTAAGTGTTGTACTCTGATAAGTGTATGATATACAGTTAAGATTTTGTATTTCAAAGATGTGATATATTATATTTTGTTCCGCTGCGATGTGAGATTCTGTGTTGTTATTTCTGTTCTTCTTCTACCTCTTTCTTCTAAAAAAAAATGTCTTGTATTTTCGTGAAATTTGGGTTGGACGTATGATGTATATAGTCAACTCCGATGTTACGGAAATGCGGGTCACTACAGGATCACCCTTGAAAGGGTCAGCTCGGATGAGACAAATTGGGATTGGAAACTTGGCACACATCAGTTCGGATCGGGATATGAGGACCCGATCCGATTTGGACATCTGCACAGAAGTGCGCACACGCATTCAGCCCGGGGAACTAGTTCGGTTCGGATCCGATCCGAACCGACCTGACCTGCTTCTGCACTACTTGAATTTGACCTATTCTTGTGGCACCATTTCCTCCTACTTTCATGGACCGCCTTCCACATGGATGTACACAGACAGAGAGGACTTCTTCCACTTGCTCACCATGTTTTAACAAGGCATCGGATTGGAGACACTTGTCGTTCATTCGGAACTCTGTAATGACCCGGATTTTGAGGGACTTTGGTTATCGACATAAGCACGATGTCGATAACCAAAACATCGAAAAATCCTGGTAATTAGTGAAAGAAATTAGAGGGTGAGGAAAGATAAGATAGAAACTTAGAATAGAAGAAGAAGAAGAACACAATATCAGAGTAAAACGAATCTCACAGCGGAACGAATAAATATATTTCATAACATAACTTTGAAATACAAAATTGGTACTTGAATATACATATCATTACCAAAGTACAGCACTTACAACACAGCGGAAATAACTATAGTTATATGATCCTGAAGCCTCCTGCTCCAAGCTCTTCCAGTATATCTGTAAATCCCGACTACTTGACTGCCCGTAGAAATTTAGGCACCCAAGAGTTTAGGGGAAACAACAAAGTAAACTCCGGGTCAGTCATGGGACTGGTATGAGTAAAACAGTTTAAAAACAGTTCGAACAAGTACACAATATCTCATAAGACCACACCGCATAACGGAATGGGTTTTTCCCTTATGAGAATCCAAAATATCTTTATATCAAAAACCTTTTGATATTATAATAATGTCTATCAACCACAGTATATATAATCATCTAGCAGAAACGCTTTCATCTCACGTTCTACATATACAGTATACAACTAAAAACCGCAAGCACGTATTGGGTAATGGATTTCCAACTATGACAAGGTATGGAACCACCTTTCGCTAGTGTACCTCTAGAGAGGAATACACTGGGTTCAACAAGAACATCTTGCAACCCGGCCACACATGACCGACCACTCATTTCGCTTGAGCGTATCGAATGTATATCACCAACAGTTGGGATCAGCAACCGTTTCCCGAATGGGTGTAACAACCCGAAAATCTGGGCGAGTTTGAAAATTTTATTTTGGCAATTATAGCGAATTTTGAATATTTAAAATGAATTATTTTAAATAATATCGACGTGAAATTTAATTTGAATATAATTCGACGCATATATTATATACGTCGTCGTTAGAATATATATAATTTTATTTATTATTATAAATAGAATTGAAAATGGCGCGGTAGTTCGATAATTCGATTTCAAACTTCAATTGAATGTACCGGGTGCAAAACAATCCGGATTTTAGTGAAACCAAAAATAATGGAATCTAATAGTGAATATCTTTCCAACGAATCCGACCAATCAAGATTTCATCTTAGAAATGATAAGATATGTCCAGTTTAAATTTAGAAATAGTCGCTGTGGAATTTATATATATTTTTATATATATAAGGCCCTTAAAAATAGCCATTTTGCAAACGACCTCGGATTTCGACGAAACCAGTTTTATTGGGTCCGTGTTGTCAAGTTATTGCTAGATTTCAAATTTCATAATTTTTCGAATCAATATATGAGCGTGGCAAAGGAAAACGCGTTTTGACCATTTCAGTTGATTTTAATCGACTGGAAATTGGCCATTTTTCTAACGGTCTCAGAATTCGACGAAACTAGTTTTGTTAGGACCGTATCGTCAATACGAAGCTAGAAAATATTTTTCTGGAATTTTTCTAGTTAGTATGTGACCCCGGTAATTTGAAATGTACGTTTAAAATTCAATATAGTGATTTAAATGTAAATTTAACGGAAACTGATTGTAACAACCGAATCAGCTGACGATACATATCCCATTGTGTTCGGAATGGGGGTAAAACGCTATGGGCGACAGGCGGTGGGCCTCGTTTTGAGGTCGGAAATAAAAGTTGCTTTTAGGCGAGAAATAAAATAAATTAAATAATATAAAATATAATCCCACCCCCCCTTTTTATTCCTCTTCATTCGGAAATCAAAAATAAAAAAAAAAAAAAGAAGAAAAAGGAAAAGAGGACGGAGCGGCCTCCATCGGCGCCGCCACCGCCGAGCTTCGCCACCACCTCCTTCCACCTCGTCACCTCCTCCTCTGATCGTCGAACCCCCTCCCCTAGCGACGCTCAAACCTCCGCTCCCTCCATCCCTCGAACCGATGTCGCGTCGCCCATCCCGCCTCCAGGCCATCGCCTCCGCCCAGTCAATGCCACCAACGCCCGATCCCCCTTCTTCCTCTCCCTCCTCTTCTTCGAATGAACCGCCGTACCCCTGGACCCCTCCCTTGACCTCGCCGCCGCGTCCCAGCAGACCGCCACCGTCCCCGTTCGTAGCAGCGACCCCCGCCCCCTTCTGACCTAGGAAAAGGTGAGTTTTTCTTTTTTTGAATATTTTGTTTTAATTTAAAAACTATATTTTTGTTTTAATTTAAAAACTGTATTTTGTTATATTTAAAAACTGATTTTTTATTTTGATTTTTAAAAATTAAAAACTGTTTTTTTTTAAATTGAAAAAGATCTGATTTTTTTTTAAATTGAAAAAGATCTGATTTTTTAAATTGAAAAAGATTTGATTTTTAAAGAAATAAAAATAGAATTTTTATATAATGAACTTCGAAATAAAAATAGAATTTTTATATAATGAACTTCGAAATAAAAATAGAATTTTTATATATTGAATAGCGAACGAAAAATTCGAATTTTATATATTGAACTTCGAGTTAAAAAAGGAATTTTTATATATTGAACTTCGAGTTAAAAAAGGAATTTATATATATTGAACTTTGAAATAAAAAATTCGATTTTTATGTATTGAACTTTGAAATAAAAATTCGATTTTTATATATTGAACTTTGAAATAAAAATTCGATTTTTATATATTGAACTTTGAAATAAAAATTCGATTTTTATATATTGAACATCGAAATAAAAAATTCGATTTTTATATATTGAATAGCGAAGTAAAAATGTGATTTTTACGTATGTAGTGAAAGCAGCAACGAAGGTGACAAAAAGGCGAAACGACGAAGACTCCTGCAAATGAAGTGCCGTGGAGCTAGGATAGCTATATGTGAGAACTTCTCACCTTTCAATTTATTTTTCTAGTTATATATATACTAGGATGCAGACGGTGTTTAGTAGCACCCGACACCCGTCATCCACAGACCATGGATGGCTTGTTTGTTAAATTGTTTGGTTGTGTAGTAAGTTATATGATTTGATTTGAATGTGGTTTGTGGTGTGAAAAATCGAATCGATAAATTGGTTAGGATTAGACGTGCGCCGTTATAAGGCGAAGGAGTAAGGCTAGGTTAGACTCTTACTCCAAATTTTGTGGTTTGCAGAATGAAGTGAATTTGATTGATGTGTGAATGGCGTGGGCCTTCACTAGACCGGGGATAAGGCTAGGCCTTGTCCCGTTTCTAGTATCGTGCCGTTATGCCGCCGAAATTTTCTAAAATAAGTTAGAAAAATAAAATGTGTTATCGTTAAAAATATAATTTTTAACGTGAATGTGAATAAATAAATATTCATTTACAAACCAGACGGTTTGTTTATGTACACCTATTTGAATGACGTTGATTGGGTCGATAAATTTTACACATCGCCTAACTGCACAAATAAAATATGTGCTTGATTGTTTGAAACCCCACACGGGTGTTAGGATGAAATTTGAAGTTCATTCATCCTGATTGATTAAATATGTCGATCGATTGATTGACAGGCTGTTATAAGCGTTGAATATCTATATTTGATGCTTATACAGTGTAGTGCACTTTGGTTGATGGTTGATTATTTTCAATGCTATTATATACATGTGTTGTATGAAAATCCATATAATTAACTTTATATGGTAATTGATTGGGCCTCATTCCAGTTTTAAAATAGAAATATTTGAAATAGAAATATTCGAAATGGAATATTTGAAAATATCAATATATGAAGCCGTGTTGATTAGATTGACGCCATTTTGACGTGAACGATATTTATATCGACTTTAAACGATTTCGGAATGAAATGAATTGAAAACGATTTCGAATAGAAATGAATTGAAAACGATTTCGGAATGAAATGAATTGAAAACGATTTCGAATAGAAATGAATTGAAAACGATTTCGAATAGAAATGAATTGAAAACGATTTCGGAATGAAATGAATTGAAAACGATTTCGAATAGAAATGAATTGAAAACGATTTCGGAATGAAATGAATTGAAAACGATTTCGAATAGAAATGAATTGAAAACGATTTCGAATAGAAATGAATTGAAAACGATTTCGAAATGAAATGAATTGAAAACGATTTCGGAATGAAATGAATTGAAAACGATTTCGAAATGAAATGAATTGAAAACGATTTCGGAATGAAATGAATTGAAAACGATTTCGAAATGAATTGAATTTAAAACGATTTCGAAATGAATTGAATTGAAAACGATTTCGAAATGAATTGAATTGAAAACGAATTGAAATGAATTCAAATTGAATTGAAATTCGAATTGAATAGAAATGAATTTTGAAACGAATTTATAAAGAAGAATTCAATTTTGATTTGAATTGAAAAGGAAGTTGAAATTGCTTTTGAAACGAATTTAAAACTATTTATATAATTCGTTTTAAATAGAAATCGACGAAGTATATATTATATATATTATATATATAATATAATGGCCTGAATAGAACGCGCCGCGCCGCGGCAGTTCGTGCATTTCGACCATTTATTTCAAACGGACATTACGGGAGATCCGACCGTCGGATTCTCCTAAAACCGGAACCGTTGGGTTCGTATCGAAAAGAGCTTTCTAACGAATGTTAGAAATTTGAAATCTAACGGTTGGATTTGGAGATACGTCCAAATCAAATTCGAAAAAGGTCGCTGTAAGTGCAGTTCGATGGCCATTGATGGAAATCGACTGTACGGGCCTTGATAAAATTATTAAAAGTAGCAATAATTTGTGTAAAATCATAAGAAATGATTTAGAAAGAATTGGGATGAAAAACTCCATATTTGAAAAGATAAAAATAGATTTTTATCGAAATGAACTAGTTTTGAACTAAAAATATAATTCTATTTATTTTTAAATAAATAAATTGGATTTGAAAAGGGTTTTAAAAATAACCAAAATTTCCAATGATTGCATTGGAGTGGATTTGAATCGAAATTGTCTTCGGAATATTTCGATGTTGGAATTCGTGATTATACAGATGTTGTTATGGAAATTTGAAAGATATATATTTATATCGTTATTTCCAATACGACATTTGTTAATCGTAGAATTTGATATTGAATATAAGCAGGGATATTTTCTATTCAGAGCCTTGTATTTACTATCAAATGTGATTTGGGTTTGTCGTGAATGGTGTCTTCACTAACACTGTTCTTGAACCCAGTTGAGAAAAGATTAAATCTTTTATTTAGATTTAATGAAGTGTACCAATTAAATGATATTTAATTGGAATTGAATTGGTATTGATTTTTGGGTTTATCGTGAACAGTGTTTTAAATAACATTTGTTCTTTAACCCGATAATTAATGGAATGGGATTTTGGGTTTATCGTGAATCGTGTTTTAAATGACACTGATTCTTTAACCCAGATAATGATTAAAACTAAGTGGAGTTTTAATGAATCTTTAATTAGATTGAAAAGATCGAGAATGGAGTATCACCAGTTTTGCTCCAGGCGATAGTTAAATCTTTAGTTAGATTTGAATGTGAAATTTAGAAACTAACTGTCGGTTAGCCAAGCAGAATGGTTTTCTGGATATTGATCTGATGTTGGTTTCGGCCTTCGGGGTTAATATTTGGGGAATTATTCTCTTGATAAATTTACAGTTAGTGACTAATGAATTGGAATGAGGCGTATGTTGTGTTTGTGTAACACTTTTATAATATATACGCGAGTTATTCAGAAAGACCGGGTTTATCCCATTCTGAATAACTGATACGACGATAAGTCGAAGATGAAGACGATGGTCGAAGACCGGAGGTCTTCACGTCGTTTGGGTGATAACTGATGATCTTGATTGGGCTGTACACCCAAGAAGATGGAAACAGTTGGTGATCGTCCAGACGTACTTGGAGATCGATGGATATGCGAGGTACTAGGTGCCTCCGGTTTCGTTCAGACCCAGAACGGACTTGTAAATGGACTGTGTGTCTGACATTGGATTTTAGTCTGTGTGGTTGATCTCTATTAAATATATATCTGCTTGGCGGCGGAGAATTTATTCTCTTGCTTAACGCCCTTCTCTGAGACGTACGAGCTCAGGGGTTATATATTGATGGATATCAAACGCATGGAGTGAATTGCCTGTGTGGCATGCCTAAGTGGCAATTGATCGAGACTTCTGTTGAAAAGCAAAGTCTTGTGGTGATGATCAAAGCATAGCCTGTGTGGCACAGCTTTGTGTAACGTGGATTCGCGAGCCTCGCACCCCGGTTGTGAACCAAAAACGGGAGACGGACGTCAGGGAGGGCATGCGTTTCTTTCTAGCTAGAAGTGGCGTCAGTGGTTTTACACGCCCTGACGAGTTTGACTTATGTGGTTGTTGTTGTTGCGAGGCGCCTCGGTTATATCGGTTTCGGCCGAATGCATTCTGGTCGGCTGACGGACCAGACTTACACCCCATAGGGTGGGGAGACGTATTGTTCAGGCATAATAATCCACGTCGGTGGACCGGCCCTGAGGATCCAGGGGGCAGTTGCGGCTGTTCCTGAGGGGCGGGCTAGAGCGTCTCGAATCGGTTGAGGACTATCTTTTGCCTCGGTTCATAGACGGAAATCCAATTTCCAAATACGTGACATTTGCGGTTTTAATTGTAATCCTATATATGGCGACATAGTGGGATGGGGCGCTTATGCCGCCTATGATTGATACTTATGATTTGAAGTTGTTTTATACACTATGCACTTATAATAGTATCAAATGATTTGTTTTAAACGTATCAAGCATTCTTTGGCTGTTATAAGGGAAAACCCTATCCTCGACTGCGTTGCATTGTGTGATGGGACCTGGGTCTTATAACAGCTTCATTTTTCTTTATTTAGCATTGCGCTGTTTGTTTTATGCACTGGTGTTCTTGGGAGGAAACCCGTTCCGTGTTATACGGCGTGGTCCCTTGATTTACCTTACTTTGAAAATAAAGATTAACTGTTTTAGTTCTCACACCAGTCCCATGACTGACCTGGAGTTTATTGTTTTAACCTAAACTCTGGGTGCCCCTATTTTGACACGGGCAGCTAGTAGTTTTGGTTTTGCAGATTTATATTCACAGGATCCTGGTTTACAGCTGGAACGATATCCGGAAAGCTTTGTATCCGTATATCTCATTCTAGTTGTGTGTTGTATTATTTTCCGCTGCTATGTATTTAAATGTAATTTAAATCTCTGTTATTTCTGTGTAATATTCTTTTATACTCTGTATATTCTTGTAATCTGATGCATTGTTGTAATATACAATGAAATGTTCTTCTGTATGCGTCCTGTTGTGGCTTGTTCTCGAACTATCCGACGCTTTCCTTTACGGGGAAGTTGCGGGTCTTTACACGTGGTATCAGAGCTTTGGTTTACAAAGCTAGAGAACAAGGCACATTAGAACCATACGAAAGAATTCATCGGATATTGGGTTAGTAATATCCAATGGGAATGACTCGTTAGAGATAGGATCAGTAGTATCCTAGAACGAGTGTGAAGAGTATATATTTTTTTTAAAATGAAAACCAATTTTGTTTTGAAAATTTAAATCAATTATTCGTATTTGGTTATTTATTTATATTGATGTGGACAATCCAGTATATATAGATTTTGCGTATACGTCTGATCCGCGTGTATTTGAAGTCTTAATATATTGGACAGATATAGCATCACACTCTAGTCGCCCGAAGATGGTACTGATGATTGTCATGACATCATCAGTATTTATGTTCGTGTTTCGAAGGTGTGATTTTCTATATATTTCCATTAGGCTGGTGTGAGAACCAAAACTTATATAGCTAGAGCCCTTTGTTGTGATTTGGCATCAAAAACATGATTTTTGTATATGTATCAAAATTATGAATTTGAAACTCTAATTCACTAATTGATTGATGTTTGTGTTGTTTGTTTATTTGTTTGACAATTTTAAACCATTACGCCTAATTGTATCAAATATTGAATTGTATTGAAAATTGGTCGCATCTGCTTGCATATACATATATAACATTGAACAGGTCATAGCAAGGAGGCTAGAGCCAGAGGATAAAATTTGTTTGCCCGACAAATAGGTACATGTTTACTACATAATTTCCTGTTTTGTTTGGGTGATGATGATTTTGTGAGCCTATTGGCTAGCCGCTTGGCTTTTTCTTTTTCTTTTTGAGATCTGAAGGACCGGGGAAGCTATTTGAAATTCCCCGATGCTCCCGGTGCAGGGGAGGTTATGGCGAAATTTTTCGAAAATTTAGGGTGTTAGCCAAATTTTTGAAATTTTGAAAATTCTCAGAAACTGAAAAGTTAGAGAATGGAAGCCGGATCGAAGGTAGAGCTGAATAATCAAACCACTTTCGACTTTGTTCCTTTTCGGGGACGAAAAGTTTTAAGTGGGGGAGATTGTAACAACCCGAAAATCTGGGCGAGTTTGAAAATTTTATTTTGGCAATTATAGCGAATTTTGAATATTTAAAATGAATTATTTTAAATAATATCGACGTGAAATTTAATTTGAATATAATTCGACGCATATATTATATACGTCGTCGTTAGAATATATATAATTTTATTTATTATTATAAATAGAATTGAAAATGGCGCGGTAGTTCGATAATTCGATTTCAAACTTCAATTGAATGTACCGGGTGCAAAACAATCCGGATTTTAGTGAAACCAAAAATAATGGAATCTAATAGTGAATATCTTTCCAACGAATCCGACCAATCAAGATTTCATCTTAGAAATGATAAGATATGTCCAGTTTAAATTTAGAAATAGTCGCTGTGGAATTTATATATATTTTTATATATATAAGGCCCTTAAAAATAGCCATTTTGCAAACGACCTCGGATTTCGACGAAACCAGTTTTATTGGGTCCGTGTTGTCAAGTTATTGCTAGATTTCAAATTTCATAATTTTTCGAATCAATATATGAGCGTGGCAAAGGAAAACGCGTTTTGACCATTTCAGTTGATTTTAATCGACTGGAAATTGGCCATTTTTCTAACGGTCTCAGAATTCGACGAAACTAGTTTTGTTAGGACCGTATCGTCAATACGAAGCTAGAAAATATTTTTCTGGAATTTTTCTAGTTAGTATGTGACCCCGGTAATTTGAAATGTACGTTTAAAATTCAATATAGTGATTTAAATGTAAATTTAACGGAAACTGATTGTAACAGCCGAATCAGCTGACGATACATATCCCATTGTGTTCGGAATGGGGGTAAAACGCTATGGGCGACAGGCGGTGGGCCTCGTTTTGAGGTCGGAAATAAAAGTTGCTTTTAGGCGAGAAATAAAATAAATTAAATAATATAAAATATAATCCCACCCCCCCTTTTTATTCCTCTTCATTCGGAAATCAAAAAAAAAAAAAAAAAAAAAGAAGAAAAAGGAAAAGAGGACGGAGCGGCCTCCATCGGCGCCGCCACCGCCGAGCTTCGCCACCACCTCCTTCCACCTCGTCACCTCCTCCTCTGATCGTCGAACCCCCTCCCCTAGCGACGCTCAAACCTCCGCTCCCTCCATCCCTCGAACCGATGTCGCGTCGCCCATCCCGCCTCCAGGCCATCGCCTCCGCCCAGTCAATGCCACCAACGCCCGATCCCCCTTCTTCCTCTCCCTCCTCTTCTTCGAATGAACCGCCGTACCCCTGGACCCCTCCCTTGACCTCGCCGCCGCGTCCCAGCAGACCGCCACCGTCCCCGTTCGTAGCAGCGACCCCCGCCCCCTTCTGACCTAGGAAAAGGTGAGTTTTTCTTTTTTTGAATATTTTGTTTTAATTTAAAAACTATATTTTTGTTTTAATTTAAAAACTGTATTTTGTTATATTTAAAAACTGATTTTTTATTTTGATTTTTAAAAATTAAAAACTGTTTTTTTTTAAATTGAAAAAGATCTGATTTTTTTTTAAATTGAAAAAGATCTGATTTTTTAAATTGAAAAAGATTTGATTTTTAAAGAAATAAAAATAGAATTTTTATATAATGAACTTCGAAATAAAAATAGAATTTTTATATAATGAACTTCGAAATAAAAATAGAATTTTTATATATTGAATAGCGAACGAAAAATTCGAATTTTATATATTGAACTTCGAGTTAAAAAAGGAATTTTTATATATTGAACTTCGAGTTAAAAAAGGAATTTATATATATTGAACTTTGAAATAAAAAATTCGATTTTTATATATTGAACTTTGAAATAAAAATTCGATTTTTATATATTGAACTTTGAAATAAAAATTCGATTTTTATATATTGAACTTTGAAATAAAAATTCGATTTTTATATATTGAACATCGAAATAAAAATTCGATTTTTATATATTGAATAGCGAAGTAAAAATGTGATTTTTACGTATGTAGTGAAAGCAGCAACGAAGGTGACAAAAAGGCGAAACGACGAAGACTCCTGCAAATGAAGTGCCGTGGAGCTAGGATAGCTATATGTGAGAACTTCTCACCTTTCAATTTATTTTTCTAGTTATATATATACTAGGATGCAGACGGTGTTTAGTAGCACCCGACACCCGTCATCCACAGACCATGGATGGCTTGTTTGTTAAATTGTTTGGTTGTGTAGTAAGTTATATGATTTGATTTGAATGTGGTTTGTGGTGTGAAAAATCGAATCGATAAATTGGTTAGGATTAGACGTGCGCCGTTATAAGGCGAAGGAGTAAGGCTAGGTTAGACTCTTACTCCAAATTTTGTGGTTTGCAGAATGAAGTGAATTTGATTGATGTGTGAATGGCGTGGGCCTTCACTAGACCGGGGATAAGGCTAGGCCTTGTCCCGTTTCTAGTATCGTGCCGTTATGCCGCCGAAATTTTCTAAAATAAGTTAGAAAAATAAAATGTGTTATCGTTAAAAATATAATTTTTAACGTGAATGTGAATAAATAAATATTCATTTACAAACCAGACGGTTTGTTTATGTACACCTATTTGAATGACGTTGATTGGGTCGATAAATTTTACACATCGCCTAACTGCACAAATAAAATATGTGCTTGATTGTTTGAAACCCCACACGGGTGTTAGGATGAAATTTGAAGTTCATTCATCCTGATTGATTAAATATGTCGATCGATTGATTGACAGGCTGTTATAAGCGTTGAATATCTATATTTGATGCTTATACAGTGTAGTGCACTTTGGTTGATGGTTGATTATTTTCAATGCTATTATATACATGTGTTGTATGAAAATCCATATAATTAACTTTATATGGTAATTGATTGGGCCTCATTCCAGTTTTAAAATAGAAATATTTGAAATAGAAATATTCGAAATGGAATATTTGAAAATATCAATATATGAAGCCGTGTTGATTAGATTGACGCCATTTTGACGTGAACGATATTTATATCGACTTTAAACGATTTCGGAATGAAATGAATTGAAAACGATTTCGAATAGAAATGAATTGAAAACGATTTCGGAATGAAATGAATTGAAAACGATTTCGAATAGAAATGAATTGAAAACGATTTCGAATAGAAATGAATTGAAAACGATTTCGGAATGAAATGAATTGAAAACGATTTCGAATAGAAATGAATTGAAAACGATTTCGGAATGAAATGAATTGAAAACGATTTCGAATAGAAATGAATTGAAAACGATTTCGAATAGAAATGAATTGAAAACGATTTCGAAATGAAATGAATTGAAAACGATTTCGGAATGAAATGAATTGAAAACGATTTCGAAATGAAATGAATTGAAAACGATTTCGGAATGAAATGAATTGAAAACGATTTCGAAATGAATTGAATTTAAAACGATTTCGAAATGAATTGAATTGAAAACGATTTCGAAATGAATTGAATTGAAAACGAATTGAAATGAATTCAAATTGAATTGAAATTCGAATTGAATAGAAATGAATTTTGAAACGAATTTATAAAGAAGAATTCAATTTTGATTTGAATTGAAAAGGAAGTTGAAATTGCTTTTGAAACGAATTTAAAACTATTTATATAATTCGTTTTAAATAGAAATCGACGAAGTATATATTATATATATTATATATATAATATAATGGCCTGAATAGAACGCGCCGCGCCGCGGCAGTTCGTGCATTTCGACCATTTATTTCAAACGGACATTACGGGAGATCCGACCGTCGGATTCTCCTAAAACCGGAACCGTTGGGTTCGTATCGAAAAGAGCTTTCTAACGAATGTTAGAAATTTGAAATCTAACGGTTGGATTTGGAGATACGTCCAAATCAAATTCGAAAAAGGTCGCTGTAAGTGCAGTTCGATGGCCATTGATGGAAATCGACTGTACGGGCCTTGATAAAATTATTAAAAGTAGCAATAATTTGTGTAAAATCATAAGAAATGATTTAGAAAGAATTGGGATGAAAAACTCCATATTTGAAAAGATAAAAATAGATTTTTATCGAAATGAACTAGTTTTGAACTAAAAATATAATTCTATTTATTTTTAAATAAATAAATTGGATTTGAAAAGGGTTTTAAAAATAACCAAAATTTCCAATGATTGCATTGGAGTGGATTTGAATCGAAATTGTCTTCGGAATATTTCGATGTTGGAATTCGTGATTATACAGATGTTGTTATGGAAATTTGAAAGATATATATTTATATCGTTATTTCCAATACGACATTTGTTAATCGTAGAATTTGATATTGAATATAAGCAGGGATATTTTCTATTCAGAGCCTTGTATTTACTATCAAATGTGATTTGGGTTTGTCGTGAATGGTGTCTTCACTAACACTGTTCTTGAACCCAGTTGAGAAAAGATTAAATCTTTTATTTAGATTTAATGAAGTGTACCAATTAAATGATATTTAATTGGAATTGAATTGGTATTGATTTTTGGGTTTATCGTGAACAGTGTTTTAAATAACATTTGTTCTTTAACCCGATAATTAATGGAATGGGATTTTGGGTTTATCGTGAATCGTGTTTTAAATGACACTGATTCTTTAACCCAGATAATGATTAAAACTAAGTGGAGTTTTAATGAATCTTTAATTAGATTGAAAAGATCGAGAATGGAGTATCACCAGTTTTGCTCCAGGCGATAGTTAAATCTTTAGTTAGATTTGAATGTGAAATTTAGAAACTAACTGTCGGTTAGCCAAGCAGAATGGTTTTCTGGATATTGATCTGATGTTGGTTTCGGCCTTCGGGGTTAATATTTGGGGAATTATTCTCTTGATAAATTTACAGTTAGTGACTAATGAATTGGAATGAGGCGTATGTTGTGTTTGTGTAACACTTTTATAATATATACGCGAGTTATTCAGAAAGACCGGGTTTATCCCATTCTGAATAACTGATACGACGATAAGTCGAAGATGAAGACGATGGTCGAAGACCGGAGGTCTTCACGTCGTTTGGGTGATAACTGATGATCTTGATTGGGCTGTACACCCAAGAAGATGGAAACAGTTGGTGATCGTCCAGACGTACTTGGAGATCGATGGATATGCGAGGTACTAGGTGCCTCCGGTTTCGTTCAGACCCAGAACGGACTTGTAAATGGACTGTGTGTCTGACATTGGATTTTAGTCTGTGTGGTTGATCTCTATTAAATATATATCTGCTTGGCGGCGGAGAATTTATTCTCTTGCTTAACGCCCTTCTCTGAGACGTACGAGCTCAGGGGTTATATATTGATGGATATCAAACGCATGGAGTGAATTGCCTGTGTGGCATGCCTAAGTGGCAATTGATCGAGACTTCTGTTGAAAAGCAAAGTCTTGTGGTGATGATCAAAGCATAGCCTGTGTGGCACAGCTTTGTGTAACGTGGATTCGCGAGCCTCGCACCCCGGTTGTGAACCAAAAACGGGAGATGGACGTCAGGGAGGGCATGCGTTTCTTTCTAGCTAGAAGTGGCGTCAGTGGTTTTACACGCCCTGACGAGTTTGACTTATGTGGTTGTTGTTGTTGCGAGGCGCCTCGGTTATATCGGTTTCGGCCGAATGCATTCTGGTCGGCTGACGGACCAGACTTACACCCCATAGGGTGGGGAGACGTATTGTTCAGGCATAATAATCCACGTCGGTGGACCGGCCCTGAGGATCCAGGGGGCAGTTGCGGCTGTTCCTGAGGGGCGGGCTAGAGCGTCTCGAATCGGTTGAGGACTATCTTTTGCCTCGGTTCATAGACGGAAATCCAATTTCCAAATACGTGACATTTGCGGTTTTAATTGTAATCCTATATATGGCGACATAGTGGGATGGGGCGCTTATGCCGCCTATGATTGATACTTATGATTTGAAGTTGTTTTATACACTATGCACTTATAATAGTATCAAATGATTTGTTTTAAACGTATCAAGCATTCTTTGGCCGTTATAAGGGAAAACCCTATCCTCGACTGCGTTGCATTGTGTGATGGGACCTGGGTCTTATAACAGCTTCATTTTTCTTTATTTAGCATTGCGCTGTTTGTTTTATGCACTGGTGTTCTTGGGAGGAAACCCGTTCCGTGTTATACGGCGTGGTCCCTTGATTTACCTTACTTTGAAAATAAAGATTAACTGTTTTAGTTCTCACACCAGTCCCATGACTGACCTGGAGTTTATTGTTTTAACCTAAACTCTGGGTGCCCCTATTTTGACACGGGCAGCTAGTAGTTTTGGTTTTGCAGATTTATATTCACAGGATCCTGGTTTACAGCTGGAACGATATCCGGAAAGCTTTGTATCCGTATATCTCATTCTAGTTGTGTGTTGTATTATTTTCCGCTGCTATGTATTTAAATGTAATTTAAATCTCTGTTATTTCTGTGTAATATTCTTTTATACTCTGTATATTCTTGTAATCTGATGCATTGTTGTAATATACAATGAAATGTTCTTCTGTATGCGTCCTGTTGTGGCTTGTTCTCGAACTATCCGACGCTTTCCTTTACGGGGAAGTTGCGGGTCTTTACAATGGGACAGCATCAACAATAGATTTTTAGAAGTAAATGAAACTCTAGATCAGGTGATTATACACCCTACTTCGGTGCGACCGACTTAGCCATGCTGCCTGCCCGATTTCTGTCATTTACCGGATGATGAGGCTAGAAGCTACGCTTTTCATCACATCAGATTCACTTTTGAATGCCACATCGTCAAATCCATCCAATCACCGATTTGACGTCCTCAACAATACATTATGTGTTAGCTAAAAGAAGTTTCCTTCCTCGCTTCCACTCTTGGTACGGTTGGAGAAATCAATATACGTGATCGTCTGGAAATACTCTGTCAGACATCCGTCCATAAAGTCATCCAGGAACAGGATGAACTGAAGGCACTATTCTGTAAACAGGATAGTCCTTGCATAACTCTGTCTTCAATTATCTTTGGCATATATGATACGCAACGCTTATGCCAATACAGAGTGGTTCTTTGGATAATAATCCAACCGGTCTCTCCATATTAACAACGTTAAAATGGTCAAAACTTCGATAGTCTGTGATTTAATTATCGAATAAAAACAAGTGTGCGAACAACGATATTATTTCCAAATGGAAATTATATCGATCAAACATCATTTAACATTCATCTCCTTAGTTCATTTTTCATCTCCTGTTTCCCTATATTCAACATTTCTTATTTTCTAAATTTAGAAAATATATGTTATTACCATTGGAAAACATTTCCATTTCTTGTTTTCTTTATTAGAAAACATTTCTGGTTTCTTATTTGGAAAGAACATTTCCAAAGCTTCTTCATTGGACTTAGACAGATGTTTAAACAAACCATCGCGATGCCAACTCAAACCATTTCCTTTACTGCCGAACCTTAACTATTCCCTAGTTAAAACAAAGCCAATCAAGTTGGGGTAGAACTACCTCTCAGACCTTAACTGAACAACATTTCTAACTTTGAAATAGGCAAAGTTCACTTTATATCCCTTTTACTAACTTCCTTACTTAAGCCTCTTCGAATAGCTATATTCAATTTACTCTTTTCACTTAACTCTATTCGATTAACCCTTATCAATTAACTCTATTGGACTAACACTATTGGATTAACTCTATTCGATTAACCCTTATCAATTAACTCTATTGGACTAACACTATTGGATTAACTCTATTCGACTAACGCTATTGATTTACTCATTTCACTTAACTCCTTTCGAATAAACTATATTCGATAACTCCCTTTACTTTCTTCGAATAAACTATATTCGATTAACTCCTTTTACGTTATTCTCTAATCGATTAACTAACATCGATTAACTCCTTTTACTTTAACTCTAATCGATTAAACTAACATCGATTAACTCCTTTTACTTTAACTCTAATCGATTAAACTAACATCGATTAACTCCTTTTACTTTAACTCTAATCGATTAAACTAACATCGATTAACTCCTTTTAACTTTATCACTAATCGATTAACTAACATCGATTAACTCCTTTTACTTTATTCTTTAATCGATTAACTAACATCGATTAACTTCTTTTACTTTATTCTTTAATCGATTAACTAACATCGATTAACTTCTTTTACTTTATTCTTTAATCGATTAACTGACATCGATTAACTCCTTTTACTTTAACTCTAATCGATTAAACTAACATCGATTAACTCCTTTTAACTTTAACACTAATCGATTAACTAACATCGATTAACTCCTTTTACTTTATTCTTTAATCGATTAACTAACATCGATTAACTTCTTTTACTTTATTCTTTAATCGATTAACTAACATCGATTAACTTCTTTTACTTTAACTCTAATCGATTAAACTAGCATCGATTAACTCCTTTTAACTTTAACACTAATCGATTAACTAACATCGATTAACTCCTTTTACTTTATTCTTTAATCGATTAACTAACATCGATTAACTTCTTTTACTTTATTCTTTAATCGATTAACTAACATCGATTAACTTCTTTTACTTTATTCTTTAATCGATTAACTAACATCAATTAACTTCTTTTACTTTATTCTTTAATCGATTAACTAACATCGATTAACTTCTTTTACTTTATTCTTTAATCGATTAACTAACATCGATTAACTTCTTTTACTTTATTCTTTAATCGATTAACTAACATCGATTAACTTCTTTTACTTTAACTCTAATCGATTAAACTAACATCGATTAACTCCTTTTAACTTTAACACTAATCGATTAACTAACATCGATTAACTCCTTTTACTTTATTCTTTAATCGATTAACTAACATCGATTAACTTCTTTTACTTTATTCTTTAATCGATTAACTAACATCGATTAACTTCTTTTACTTTATTCTTTAATCAATTAACTAACATCGATTAACTTCTTTTCGAATAAACTATTCATTTATAAAGATTTACTTTTACTAACGGTTCTTCACTTTACAAATGATTTCCTTTTATTCTAACTTATCCTTTGGTTTTATAAATATTTCTTTTATAAAAATCCTTTCCCTTTTCTATATAAAATCCATCGATTTTATATAAATAATTCATTTTCAAAATACACTTTGAAAATATTCTTTTATCAACATTCGGTATGTTATGGTATTCAACATATCAAATCACGATGATCAGTATCGTCCAAACACATATAATCGACAACCGATTATATATCACATCATATATCACAATATATGAAAAACAGTAAAATAAATGTTGAGGAATCCAGTCGGATTCCTCCAACCTGTTTCCCTGCATCACAGATGTTAAACAATATAGATAACATCACCTTTCAGTTCTATATGATATATTCTGTTAAACAGAATCAATATAGAACTTCAACTAACTGACTAGCAGTTCAATCAAACAGTCAACACACAGTCAAACAGCCAATATCTAACAGTTCTAAAAATACAACATGAAATTATAAACTGTTCAGAGTTGGTGAGATTTACTCACATTTGCAGTTCATCGTTGAAGAACGATAAACTGTTATTTGATTTGAATCAAACAATTTATTTTTCCATAAATTCATACGAGCCCCAATCCACTTCCAGTCAGCTTTTTTGTGGAGCCCTCGTCCATACGGTTCCAACGCAACTTACGGTTCGTCAATCTGAGTCCGTATGTATAAGATATGATTTATACAAGTTATGACATGAAATTTGAATATATAAACATGGATTATATTTTATTTTTTAAAGGCCTTCACCTCTTATCCTTCTCCTGGCCCGTTTGACAAACCCGCAGGCCCAATTACCCAAGCCCTTCACCAACGGATCCACTCAAAACAAAAACCCACCCGTATAAACTTCTTTCCCAAAATCCACTTCCACGATCTGCTTCAGTCCCTCACAACGAACGGAAATGGCCCCCGTTGACCGTCGTTCTCTCCCCCTTCGTTCACCAACTGCCATTTCAACCACCACCAATCCCATCACCTCCTCATCCTCTACCCTCTCGTCCCCTCAGTACCCAACCCGCATCGCTTCTACAGGTCACGACGTCGAACCCATCCTCACGCCACCAGTAAAAACACAACCCCTAACAACCACCGAACCTTCCAAGAACGGGTACACAAGTGTTATTCCATCTTCTCATACCAAAAATGAACACGAGTTCCTCAATTTCTGCTTCAAAACCCTACGGTGCTCAGCCCTAGCTCGCGCCTAAGCCTCGCTGTGAAAAATGACAGCGACTACAACGTTGTTCGAACGCCTTTAAACTCGCACAGGATGAAGAGAATGATCAGAGGGACTCGAAAACACTGGTTTCATAAATTTGAGAATTTATCTCGTTTTCTTTTGATTTCTTTTACTTGCGGTTTTATGTTTGAATCAAAGGAAATACTGCGGCGGCTTGAGATGATTTATACTGAGGATGATATCTTTGTGTGGATGGAAACGTATGTGTGTGTGGCCTTTGTTTTTACCTCAAATGAATTTTAGATATTTTCTTTTTTTATATAATATTCGATTCAGTCTTCTAAAAATCACTGCGAACACATACGACGCCTAAAAATCATGAAAACTGACACGCTGATAGAATTTGACATTACGGTCCCAACGAAACTGGTTTCGTCGAATTCCGACTCCGTATGCTCACACGGCATATTTTTAAAGCTCTGGATGACCCATTTAAATATATAAATATATTTAAATATAATTGAATTAAATATAATTAAATTTATATTATCGTATATCTTCAAACATGATATCATACAGCTCCAGAGTATCATATCAGAATATACAGTTTGATATTTCAGATTCCCGATTACCTCGATATTCAGTTTTACATTGAAAAACCCTTTTATAACGTATATAAAGCGTTACGAATTATAAAGGAATTTCACAGCGACTTTTCTGAAATTTGATTTGGACGTAAATCAAAATCTACCCGACGAAAATCCCGATTTTTCTCTTCCACTAGAAAGATATACTCCACCAGCTCCGTATGTTTCTTGTTTCACAGAAATCCGATTTAAAACGAATCCTGTACATTCAGTTGAAGTTCAATTCGCCAAATAGCGAACTGCAGCGCCATTTCGAGCTCGTTTATAATTATATTATAAACTATACGTTCAACTGTCGACGATTGAATATATTCGTTATTCAAATTCAATTCCAAGCTGAATTAAATATCACAGATGATCCGGTTCACACCATATCGTCATTTCGGCTAATCCTGATTATTTCAGAATTAAATATATTATTTAATTTATTATTTTAATTAAATATTCATCATTACTTAAATCCACGGCCATTAAATTCACTATACCACCATTTATATAATTAAATAAATTAATTCTAATACCTCTGCCGATGCGGGTCATTACAATCTTCCCCACTTAAAATAATTTCGTCCTCGAAATTGCTAAAAGGTAGAGGACGACCCTATCGACTGGTTATAACATATTTGTTCTCTTCTTAACTTCGGTTTCAACTGAACCAATTTAATTTCAATTAAATTATTAATTAATTCTTACCAACGAAAATTTCCAAAAATCTTGAAAATTTTCCAACACCTTAACTCTTCGAAATTTTTTGCCAGCACCTCCTTTGTACTGGTTGATAGGTCAAACTCCCACTCGCCTCTCTGGGCCATTTCCATCCCAAAAGAAAATCAAACAGCCAAGCGGCTTGCCAATTCGGTTTATAAATCTTATATCCAATAGAAATATAAACTTGTACCTTTTATCGGCATATCATTATATCCTTTCCACCTGTTATCAATTCAGCGGATACAAGGGTCATCCCATCAAATTCCAATCTGCTTTTATCCACAACACAACATTCGCTTATATCCGAGCCAAATATCATTTCAACTCGAGTTTCTTCTCGATTCCCAACTCTTAACTTGATTATCACATTACACTTCAAATTTGAATCTCACATTCCGATTTGTCTTGATATCATTCTAATTCGATCTCAGTTACCACTTTACTGGCTTTACTTTATTTCAATTTTGCTTTCACAAATTTCTGTTAAATTTGTTTTTAATTCAAGCAGTCGTTCCCTGGGAGTTTTTAAACAGTTTACTCTTTCCAAAAATCAAATTTTCCTTTTGAACATGTCACTGAGCACTTAATTAATATTCCATTAGTTAAATCACTTCTCTATTTCTTTATCAATATTTGTTAACCAAATATTTTCAATAACCATATTGGCCTTTTATGTTATTTAGAAAACATTTCCGAATATCGCCTTCCTTTATTTTCTAAATCAATAACCTTTATAATCCTATTTATAATTGGAAAATACCCCAATTACTTATCTCTTTTCCGATCTCGTTTATTTCTATACTTAGGAAATATTTATTATCCTATTTCCAAGTTTACACTTATTTGGGTTAAAACGGATGTTGTGTAAAACATCGTTACGACAACCCAAATACTATATTCAACTAACTCTTATTCAACATTGATCTTCGAGCCTGAAATCTTACTATTTATTTGTTAATAATGAAATCAATCAAGTTGGGGTATAACTACCTCTCAGACCTTGGCTGAATAACATTTATAACGTCAAAACAGATAAGACTACTTACTCGAATAATCAATACCATACAACTAATTCTTCACATTTAAACACGTATACACCTTCTCTTTCTATTCTTACGAGATTTTATTCTTATACTTCCTTTTTGATTATACTATTCTATTTCTAAGTTCGTTCCTTATCGACTTCTATATATTTCGATACGTTGATTTCTAACTATCAAATTATCTTAAAAATATTCTAACTCCTTAAGTTCCCGGAAAAATTCGCCATAACCTCCTTTGTACTGGGAGCATGGGGATATTTCAAATAGCCTCCCATGGCCCTCACCAATCCAAAAGAAAAAGAAAAAGCCAAGCGGCTAGCCGATACGGTGCATAAAATCTCATATATGAATTAAACACATACCTTTTTGTCGAGCATTCTATTTACATACCTTCAGACCTTATCCATGCCTATCTCATGTATATTTATACCTGCCCAATCTATTTTAACTATACCTGATCGTTTTAACTCAATTCGTTAATTAATTTGTTAATTAACTCTTCAATCTATTTCACTTTTATATTTGAACATGACATGTTCAAATATATTTTAACTTGCTTATTAACTAATTTGAATCCAAATTTCAAATTTTAGTTCTATATTCGATTTCAAATATCCATTTACAAATCCAATTCACCTTTCAAAGTTCAACTTCAAATTCAAAACTCGATTAACTAATTCCTCTTCGACTTAGTTAATTCTATTCAATTTCTATTCAAATTTTATATTTGAATTTCGTTTCAATTTCCTTATTCAAATTCTATATTTGAATTTCATTTCAATTCTATTTGAATCTTCTATATTCAAATTTCAAATTCAATTCTATTTGAATCTTCTTTATTCAAATTTCATTTTGACTTCTATTTGAATCTGCTTTATTCAAATTTCATTTTCACTTTCGATATTCAAATCCTATATTTGAATTCCTTTATATTTTCTATATTCAAATTCTATATTTGAATTCCATTTGAATTTCTATATTCAAACTCTATTTCAATTTCATTGAATTTCATATATTCAAAGTCCCTTTGAAATTCTATATTCAAATTCCATTTCACTATCGATATTCAAATCCTATATTCAAACTCCATTGAATTATATATTCCAATTCCCATTGAATTATACATTCCAATTCCCATTTCAACTTTATTTGAATTCTATATTCAATTTTCCATTATTACTCTATATGAATTCTATATTCAATTTTCCATTATTTAAATCTTCTTTATTCAAATCTCATTTGAATTTCTATATTCAAATCCCCTTAGAATTTTCTATATTCAAATCCTCTTTGAATTTTCTTATTCAAATTCTATGTTTGAACTTCCTTTATTCAAATTCCTTTTCAAACTTTCTTTATTCATTTTTTTACATAAGTCTCGATTTTCATTCCTTTTGAAGTCGATATTTCTACCTTTGGAAAATAGATTTCCCTTTCAATTTCACACTTGAATTATTATTTTTTTATTTCTGAATTATCCAATGATAATTCTTTCCACTTCATTTATAAACTTCGTTTATAAAAGAACTATTTATAAACTTCATTAATAAAGGAACTTCTCGTTTTATTTCTTTTAAACAAGTTAATATTTCAAATCTATTTAAAATTTCAAATTCTATTTTATAAATCCCATTTTGAAATTCAACACAACTTGTCTTTCCCAAAACAAATTCAAAACAGTATCTCTGGTAGTAATTCGTCACTTACAACTCGAAAATGAATACTGATGATGCAGCTGTCATCATCAGAATCTATTTTCCAGCGATCGAAGTGAGTTCAATACTATAAAACCATTTCTAAACATTTCCACTTTGAAATTCATTTCAAAATATAATTCACACTGTTTGTAAAACAATTTAAAATCTCCCAGGATCTTAAATTTTCCTTATTTTTAATCCAAATCCATCTACAAACACTTATCCAATTTTCCAGAATTTTAATTCAATTTCTGGTTTAAAATTTCAGATTTAACTCATCTGATTTCACGTATTTTACTTATATGAATTCTGATTGGTTATTTACATAACCATTTAATTTATAATCTTACTCGATTATAATAACAACCAATATATCCAATATGTATCAAAATATACTTTGGGTAAAATTATTTTCATTTACCCTCTTTTCAAAACATATCGTGTCGACCCATCGTATTCGAGTGTTTAGTAACTCCTACCGATACAGTGGATCAAACTGATCGACCAGAACTCATAAACGACTCAACCAATGAATCTCCACAATATAAAACAAATTTTTATATCAATAACAAATACGTTCACTCGTATATACACTCAAACTCAATCTAGGGTATTACTAACTCTATCTCTACCGAGTCACGCCACAGAGCCAAGGTAAAACTTAACTTAAGCTCTGATACCAATTGTAATGACCCGGATTTTGAGGGACTTTGGTTATCGACATAAGCACGATGTCGATAACCAAAACATCGAAAAATCCTGGTAATTAGTGAAAGAAATTAGAGGGTGAGGAAAGATAAGATAGAAACTTAGAATAGAAGAAGAAGAAGAACACAATATCAGAGTAACACGAATCTCACAGCGGAACGAATAAATATATTTCATAACATAACTTTGAAATAAAAAATTGGTACTTGAATATACATATCATTACCAAAGTACAGCACTTACAACACAACGGAAATAACTATAGCTATATGATCTTGAAGCCTCCTGCTCCAAGCTCTTCCAGTATATCTGTAAATCCCGACTACTTGACTGCCCGTACAAATTTAGGCACCCAAGAGTTTAGGGGAAACAACAAAGTAAACTCCGGGTCAGTCATGGGACTGGTATGAGTAAAACAGTTTAAAAACAGTTCGAACAAGTACACGATATCTCATAAGACCACGCCGCATAACAGAACGTGTTTTTCCCTTATGAGAATCCAAAATATCTTTATATCAAAAACCTTTTGATATTATAATAATGTCTATCAACCACAGTATATATAATCATCTAGCAGAAACGCTTTCATCTCACGTTCTACATATACAGTATACAACTAAAAACAGCAAGCACGTATTGGGTAATGGATTTCCAACTATGACAAGGTATGGAACCACCTTTCGCTAGTGTACCTCTAAAGAGGAATACACTGGGTTCAATAAGAACATCTTGCAACCCGGCCACACATGACTGACCACTCATTTCGCTTGAGCGTATCGAATGTATATCACCAACAGTTGGGATCAGCAACCGTTTCCCAAATGGGACAACATCAACAATAGATTTTTAGAAGTAAATGAAACTCTAGATCAGGTGATTATACACCCTACTTCGGTGCGACCGACTTAGCCATGCTGCCTGCCTGATTTCTGTCATTTACCGGATGATGAGGCTAGAAGCTACGCTTTTCATCACATCAGATTCACTTTTGAATGCCACATCGTCAAATCCATCCAATCACCGATTTGACGTCCTCAACAATACATTATGTGTTAGCTAAAAGAAGTTTCCTTCCTCGCTTCCACTCTTGGTACGGTTGGAGAAATCAATATACGTGATCGTCTGGAAATACTCTGTCAGACATCCGTCCATAAAGTCATCCAGGAACAGGATGAACCGAAGGCACTATTCTGTAAACAGGATAGTCCTTGCATAACTCCGTCTTCAATTATCTTTGGCATATATGATACGCAACGCTTATGCCAATACAGAGTGGTTCTTTGGATTATAATCCAACCGGTCTCTCCATATTAACAACGTTAAAATGGTCAAAACTTCGATAGTCTGTGATTTAACTATCGAATAAAAACAAGTGTGCAAACAACGATATTATTTCCAAATGGAAATTATATCGATCAAACATCATTTAACATTCATCTCCTTAGTTCATTTTTCATCTCCTGTTTCCCTATATTCAACATTTCTTATTTTCTAAATTTAGAAAATATACGTTATTACCATTGGAAAACATTTCCATTTCTTGTTTTCTTTATTAGAAAACATTTCTGGTTTCTTATTTGGAAAGAACATTTCCAAAGCTTCTTCATTGGACTTAGACAGATGTTTAAACAAACCATCGCGATGCCAACTCAAACCATTTCCTTTACTGCCGAACCTTAACTATTCCCTAGTTAAAACAAAGCCAATCAAGTTGGGGTAGAACTACCTCTCAGACCTTAACTGAACAACATTTCTAACTTTGAAATAGGCAAAGTTCACTTTATATCCCTTTTACTAACTTCCTTACTTAAGCCTCTTCGAATAGCTATATTCGATTTACTCTTTTCACTTAACTCTATTCGATTAACCCTTATCAATTAACTCTATTGGACTAACACTATTGGATTAACTCTATTCGATTAACCCTTATCAATTAACTCTATTGGACTAACACTATTGGATTAACTCTATTCGACTAACGCTATTGATTTACTCATTTCACTTAACTCCTTTCGAATAAACTATATTCGATAACTCCCTTTACTTTCTTCGAATAAACTATATTCGATTAACTCCTTTTACGTTATTCTCTAATCGATTAACTAACATCGATTAACTCCTTTTACTTTAACTCTAATCGATTAAACTAACATCGATTAACTCCTTTTACTTTAACTCTAATCGATTAAACTAACATCGATTAAATCCTTTTAATTTAACTCTAATCGATTAAACTAACATCGATTAACTCCTTTTAACTTTATCACTAATCGATTAACTAACATCGATTAACTCCTTTTACTTTATTCTTTAATCGATTAACTAACATCGATTAACTTCTTTTACTTTATTCTTTAATCGATTAACTTCTTTTACTTTATTCTTCAATCGATTAACTAACATCGATTAACTCCTTTTACTTTAACTCTAATCGATTAAACTAACATCGATTAACTCATTTTAACTTTAACACTAATCGATTATCTAACATCGATTAACTCCTTTTACTTTATTCTTTAATCGATTAACTAACATCGATTAACTTCTTTTACTTTATTCTTTAATCGATTAACTAACATCAATTAACTTCTTTTACTTTAACTCTAATCGATTAAACTAACATCGATTAACTCCTTTTAACTTTAACACTAATCGATTAACTAACATCGATTAACTCCTTTTACTTTATTCTTTAATCGATTAACTAACATCGATTAACTTCTTTTACTTTATTCTTTAATCGATTAACTAACATCGATTAACTTCTTTTACTTTATTCTTTAATCGATTAACTAACATCGATTAACTTCTTTTACTTTATTCTTTAATCGATTAACTAACATCGATTAACTTCTTTTACTTTATTCTTTACTCGATTAACTAACATCGATTAACTTCTTTTACTTTTTTCTTTAATCGATTAACTAACATCGATTAACTTCTTTTACTTTATATCTAATCGATTAAACTAACATTGATTAACTCCTTTTAACTTTAACACTAATCGATTAACTAACATCGATTAACTCCTTTTACTTTATTCTTTAATCGATTAACTAACATCGATTAACTTCTTTTACTTTATTCTTTAATCGATTAACTTCTTTTACTTTATTCTTTAATCAATTAACTTACATCGATTAACTTCTTTTCGAATAAACTATTCATTTATAAAGATTTACTTTTAGTAACGGTTCTTCACTTTACAAATGATTTCCTTTTATTCTAACTTATCCTTTGGTTTTATAAATATTTCTTTTATAAAAATCCTTTCCCTTTTCTATATAAAATCCATCGATTTTATATAAATAATTCATTTTCAAAATACACTTTGAAAGTATTCTTTTATCAACATTCGATATGTTATGGTATTCAACATATCAAATCACGATGATCAATATCGTCCAAACACATATAATCGACAACCGATTATATATCACATCATATATCACAATATATGAAAAACAGTAAAATAAATGTTCAGGAATCCAGTCGGATTCCTCCAACCTGTTTCCCTGCATCACAGATGTTAAACAATATAGATAACATCACCTTTCAGTTCTATATGATATATTCTGTTAAACAGAATCAATATAGAACTTCAACTAACTGACTAGCAGTTCAATCAAACAGTCAACACACAGTCAAACAGCCAATATCTAACAGTTCTAAAAATACAACATGAAATTATAAACTGTCCAGAGTTGGTGAGATTTACTCACATTTGCAGTTCATCGTTGAAGAACGATAAACTGTTATTTGATTTGAATCAAACAATTTATTTTTCCATAAATTCATACGAGCCCCAATCCACTTCCAGTCAGCTTCATTGTGGAGCCCTCGTCCGTACGGTCCCAACGCAACTTACGGTTCGTCAATCTGAGTCTGTATGTATAAGATATGATTTATACAAGTTATGACATGAAATTTGAATATATAAACATGGATTATATTTTATTTTATAAAGGCCTTCACCTCTTATCCTTCTCCTGGCCCATTTGACAAACCCGCAGGCCCAATTACCCAAGCCCTTCACCAACGGATCCACTCAAAACAAAAACCCACCCGTATAAACTTCTTTCCCAAAATCCACTTCCACGATCTGCTTCAGTCCCTCACAACGAACGGAAATGGCCCCCGTTGACCGCCCTTCTCTCCCCCTTCGTTCACCAACTGCCATTTCAACCACCACCAATCCCATCACCTCCTCATCCTCTACCCTCTCGTCCCCTCAGTACCCAGCCCGCATCGCTTCTACAGGTCACGACGTCGAACCCATCCTCACGCCACCAGTAAAAACGCAACCCCTAACAACCACCGAACCTTCCAAGAACGGGTACACAAGTGTTATTCCATCTTCTCATACCAAAAATGAACACTAGTTCCTCAATTTCTGCTTCAAAACCCTACGGTGCTCAGCCCTAGCTCGCGCCTAAGCCTCGCTGTAAAAAATGACAGCGACTACAACGTTGTTCGAACGCCTTTAAACTCGCACAGGATGAAGAGAATGATCAGAGGGACTCGAAAACACTGGTTTCATGAATTTGAGAATTTATCTCGTTTTCTTTTGATTTCTTATACTTGCGGTTTTATGTTTGAATCAAAGGAAATACTGCGGCGGCTTGAGATGATTTATACTGAGGATGATATCTTTGTGTGAATGGAAACGTATGTGTGTGTGGCCTTTGTTTTTACCTCAAATGAATTTTAGATATTTTCTTTTTATTATGTAATATTCGATTCAGTCTTCTAAAAATCACTACGAACACATACAACGCCTAAAAATCATGAAAACTGACACGCTGATAGAATTTGACATTACGGTCCCAACAAAACTGGTTTCGTCGAATTCCGACTCTGTATGCTCACACGACATATTTTTAAAGCTCTGGATGACCCATTTAAATATATAAATATATTTAAATATAATTGAATTAAATATAATTAAATTTATATTATCGTATATCTTCACACATGATATCGTACAGCTCCAGAATATCATATCAGAATATACAGTTTGATATTTCAGATTCCCGATTACCTCAATATTCAGTTTTACATTGAAAAACCCTTTTATAACGTATATAAAGCGTTACGAATTATAAAGGAATTTCACAGCGACTTTTCTGAAATTTGATTTGGACGTAAATCAAAATCTACCCGACGAAAATCCCGATTTTTCTCTTCCACTAGAAAGATATACTCCACCAGCTCCGTACGTTTCTTGTTTCACAGAAATCCGATTTAAAACGAATCCTGTACATTCAGTTGAAGTTCAAATCGCCAAATAGCGAACTGCAGCGCCATTTCGAGCTCGTTTATAATTATATTATAAACTATACGTTCAACTGTCGACGATTGAATATATTCGTTATTCAAATTCAATTCCAAGCTGAATTAAATATCACAGATGATCCGGTTCACACCATATCGTCATTTCGGCTAACCCTGATTATTTCAGAATTAAACATATTATTTAATTTATTATTTTAATTAAATATTCATCATTACTTAAATCCACGACCATTAAATTCACTATACCACCATTTATATAATTAAATAAATTAATTCTAATACCTCTGCCAATGCGGGTCATTACAATCTCCTTAGGGCTTCTATGCGCCTATAAATGCACCATCATATGGCGATTTGGGGGGATCTTTTGACTCTGACTCACCATGGCTTCCACCATTACTTCACGCAAGGCCATTGCTCAATAAGGAAGCCAAGTTCCACATTACAACACGAGGCTATCGTGTATAATCTTCCCTTTAATCTCCTCTTCTTCAGTGGAAACACGAGGATTTCGTGTATAAAAAGCAAGCAAACAGTATTGTAATAGCTTCTTAGGATTTAAGAAACTATAAAGTGGACGTAGGCTTGGTTTGAGCCGAACCACAATAAAAATCTCGTGTGTCCCATCTTATTTTTACTGCTTTTTCTGCATTGATCTATGATTGTGAGGTTTTCACACAATATTTGGGTGTTAGTGCCATTTTTTGGTCTAACACATGCCATGTATGAAAACCATATAACTGAAATGATATGGTAATTGATTGAATCGCATTTCAATTTAGAAAATAACGAATATTTTAAAATAATGAATATTTTAAAATAATATTCAGTGAAGAATTAAATTAAGATTTTAATGTCTAATTTTGGATGGACACAAAAATATTGAAATGTGAAGCTGGGTTAAGTAGCTAAACGCCATTTTAACTCAAATGGGTTTATAAATCGATTTTATTCATTTTATAATGAATACGAAAATGAAATGGATTTCAAAATAAGATATTTTGAAAATGTCATAATTTTAAAATTATAATGAGATGGAATATTCAATTTTGATTTGAAATTGAAATGGAAGTTGGAATCATTTTTAAACGAATTTGTAAAATACATTTTAAATAGAAATCGAAGAAATATATATTATTTATATATAAATGGTTTGAATAGAACGCGCCACGTAGCGACCGTTCACGAATTTCAACCATTAACTTCTAATTGATGCAACGGGAGATCCAGTCATCGGATTCTCCTAAAACCGGAACCGTTGGGTTCGTATCGAAAAGATCTTTCCAATAAATATAAGTGATTTAAATTTGAATGTTTGGATTTTAAATTATGTCCAAATCAATTTAAGAAAAGGTCGTTATGGATGCAGTTCGGCGGCCGTTATCGGAAACCAACTGTAAGGGCCTAAATAAAATTATTAAAAATAGGAAAAAATTGTGTAAATTCATAATAAATGGTTTGGAAAGATCTGGGATGAAAAATTCCATATTTTAAAAGATAAAAATATATTTTTATTAAAATGAACTAGTTAATAACTAGAATAATAAGCCAATGTTTTTTAAAAAATAAATTGGATTTGTAAATGGTTTGATATAACTAGAATTTTCCAATGAATGAATTGGAATGGATTTAAGTGGAAATAATCTTCGGAATATTTCGATATTGGATTCCGTGATTATACGGATGTTGTTGAGGAATTTGGAAGATGCAGATATCGTTATTCCTAATACGATATCTGTTAGTTTCAGAATTTGATATTGAATATAAGCCGATATAATTTCTATTTAGGGCCTTGTATTTAATATTAAATTGGATTTGGGTTTGTTGTGAATGGTGTCTTTAATAACACTGTTCTAAAACCCAGTTGAGAAATAGAATAAATCTTTTAATTAAGATTTAGAGAAGTTTACCAATTAATTTAATTAGAATTGAAATGGAAGTTGACTTTGGGTTTATCGTGAACAATGTTTTAAATAACATTTATTCTTTAACCCAATCAACAATAAGGTTATGATTTGGAATTTATAAATCTTTATTCTAAGATTTAATGGAAATTTTCCAAAGTAAAGTTTTCCAATTTAATATAGTAAATTGGAATTGAGTGGAATTCGATTTGGTAATAATCGAGATGAACTACCGTGAAGGAAGTCCAATACTATTTATGGAATTTAAAAGGCCTTGCCGTTGTTCCATTTATATCGATTATATATCGATCTGTTTTCCGTGAAGATTCCATAGTTAACGGAAGATGATTTGGGTTTATCATGAGCTGTGTTTTAAATAACATTGGTTCTTTAACCAAGTTAAAGGCAAGATTAATTTCCAAGGATGGAATAATCATAAAGTAATGATTTTTAAGATTAAAACCGAAACAAAGTTTTAATGAATCTTTAATTAGATTGAAAGGTTAATGTGGTATTTAAATTTGCTGAATTTGAGAAGTGATCGAGAATGGAGTACCACCAGTTTTACTCCAGGCGATAGTCAAATCTTTAGTTATATTTGAACGTGAAATGGTAATTAAATTTACCGATAACACCGTGGGTGTTAGATATGGGGTACTACCAGTTTTTCTCCATGGGATGAATAGATTGGTATTGAAAATAAAATCATTACTTCGGTAAGGCTCGATAATTCCAACTAGTTTTATCAACCTTAATTTGGTTTAAAATTGTTAAAGGATAAATTAAATTTTTTGAAAATGATATCCAAAGGAAGATTAAAGAATAAATTTAAAAGAATTTATATTTGATAAAATTTATGGGAACCTTTCCCTAAAGATGTAAACATTTGAAAGAATATTCTAGGTTGGAATGCGGCGTATGATGTGTTTTTATAGCACTTGATTATTGATTATAAAATATGCGAGTTATTCGGAAAGACCGGGCTTAACCCATTCTAAATAACTAATACGACGACTAAATGTCGACGATAAAGACGGTGATTGAACACCGGAGATCTTCACATCCTCTGGATGATTACTGATGTCTTGATTGGGTTGTACACCCAAGACAAGGTAATAAGTGGTGATCGTCCAGACGTACTTGGAGATCGACCGGATATGCGAGGACCTCTCTCCTGTATTGGACATACGGGACGAGGAATAAGGTGCCTCCGGTTTCGTTCAAACCCAGAATGAACTTGTAAATTGATGTGCGTCTGACATTGGATTTCATTCTGTATTGATTGATTTCTATTAAATATATATCTGTTTGGTGGCGGAGAATTTATTCTCTTGCTTAACACCCTTAGTCTTCTAGTTGAATTTGGAGGTCCAATCTTGAGTCATTCGGGTTGATTTGTTATATTCATCTATCTCATCGCTCTTCAAATCCATCCAAGCCCATGGTATGAATCATCCATATTTCATTTAATCCTTATCTGAATCACATGAAATCTCTTAGGTGCAATACAATAGATTAGGGAGTCAAGCCATGGAGTCCAAATAGTCATTAATTGAGCCAATATAACATGGTTCCCAGTCATAGAGTTAACTCGATTCCCATTCATAGCGATGACTTGATCCCCAGTCATAGAGATGACTCGGTGCAGACTGATGCACTTAAATCCATATGCTATGAAAATTTCCAAGCTTGATTCTTATTGTCTTCTAAACATTTCTTTCAAGTTTCAAGCTAATCAAACTCTATTTGAATCCTTTAAGTCCAGTAATATCTTATTTAATCCAAATTTATGTAAAAAAACTTAGTCCCTTCCTCTTAGTGTATACGTTTCGAATGTAGAGTTGCTTTTAACAAAAAAAAGTTCGAATAATCCAAATCTAGTAGTTAAGCACCTTAGTTGCTTTCCAATTCTATTAGCTCCATTTAGTCTTTCAGTTGATTGTGTTTGAAGTTAATTCTTGGTTAATCAAAACCAAGATTTAGTCCCGCTTGAGGCAATGCCCTCTGGCTAAGACGACTAAGGTTTATTCTTACTCAAGGCAAAGTTCTTTTGCTAAACTGACTATGATGAAGCTCTTCAATTACAAGAATCAAAGTTAGCTCTCCATCTTATTTAGTTGGAGTCATACTCTAATTCTAGGTCAATCATACAAAAATTCTATCTCTTGAGTCCAAACAATCCCGTGTTTTCTTGAGAATAACTTTCTAGCATCCAACTCTAAGGTTATCCAATCCTTTTAAGTACTGTCTATTCGATCCAGGGTGTGGCCTCATCACACTATCCATTATCCAATCTACATTCCGGTCTCTTTGGACACTTTTAGCATTCAAATCAAAATTTAAATCCATATCATTTAATGTGTAAGTTAACGAGACGATCCACATTTATTATTTAATTTTTAGTTGGACGATCTCTCTGGGTCGTTTTTGTATATAAATAAATTAAGCGAACTCTTTGGATCACTATGCTTTTAATTTTAAGAAGACAATCTCTTTAGATTGCTTATTAAGCTCATGCTCTCTTCGTTAGATAAGTTCATAACAACCCGTAATTTTAGCGATGGAATATTCAAATGATTTATTTGAATATTTATTTTTTAATCTGTGGATTTCCTCTTATACTCACATTTTGCATACAATCGGCTTAGGATGTAAGACCACTTTCATTGGGTCTAGATCAATGGTGGAAACTTTTTTAATAGAAATTCAATGTATTTTGATATATGGATCTATAGCCAGCGGCTTGTGGTTGATTCATAAATTGATCCTAGATGCTAACTTTTTCATATAATGGAATTATATCCTGAAACATTTTCCATCATGTTTAGAACGACTTCCTGGTTTTTTAAGTACTATTTTCAGCATATTTGGAGATGGTGAGTGAATAATGGTTATTGAATGGATGAAACGAAATTAGGCTAAGCTCCTTTACGTATCCTATTTAAGGTTAACCATCTCATAATTCCACTCTCATTCTCTTTTCACAATCATTTCTTATCCTCTTCCCTAATGGACTCCTAATCACCCACTGGTCCCTCTTTAATCCCCAAACCATAAACCCTTTAACTAATTTTTCTAAAATCAAATAAAAATCATCATAAATCTTCTCCCCTCATTCTCTACAAAACGCGTGACGAAGCTAGCTTTAATGGAATTTTAGTGGGAGATCTCTAATCTCAAAAGAGATTTGGAATGTGTTTGATGATAAGAGCTTAATTTAAGCTTAAGGAAGGTGAGTGAGATGATTCTCCTTATAACTCTATATGCTATACTTCATATTTCCACTTATTGATAATTACAAATCGTATGGAGTGAGTTGGAGGTTTCTACGCTAAGGCTTTCACTTGTATTCATGTTATAAACATGTTTCCCTTAGCTAGTTAATTGTTCAAGACCTCAATACTATGTTTTGAAGATAGATAGTAAGCCCTAGCATTGAATTGGGCTAATTAGGTGAATATTTGTGAGGTTATTGTTTAAATTAGGATTAATATGTAGTGTAATGATGTGCAGGTCATTAGCACTAGCTAGTTGGTTTTTTTGAATTGGTTTATAAAAGTGTTAGTAAACTAATTAAGTGACTTAGTTGTGCTACACCCATCATTAAAATGATTAGAAACAAATAAGGCTTAATTTGTATTTACAAAATAATACAAGAGATGTTTCTGTCCTATTAGAAAGATTAGTAAGTGAAAGTAATATTTGATTTAGAAATGATTGATTTCTCATTTGAATGTTCGTATGTGTATATGTGCATGTGCGGGTAGATATGCATGCACATTTGGAGTAAAGCGACAGTTGAAACCAATATTGAATTATAATATATACTTCTATTTATACGGATATGCAATTGAATGATTATGTGGATATATTTTGATCCAAATTCATTACGGGCGTTTCATGTTGTAATAACCCGGAAATTCTGGGTCAGTTTAAAAATTTTATTTTGGCGATTTTAGCAAATTTTGAATATTTAAAATAAATTATTTTAAATAATATTGACGAGAAATTTATTTTGAATAAATAGAATGTATATATTTATATACGTCGTCGTTAGAATATAAATATTTATATATAATTAAAAATAGAATTGAAAATGGCGCGGTAGTTCGATAATTCGATTTCAAACTTCAATTGAATGTACCGGGTGCAAAACAATCCGGATTTTAGCGAAACCAAAAATAATAGTATCTAATTGATAATATCTTTCCAACGAATCCGAAAAATCAAAATTTCATAGCGGGAATCAAAAGATATGTCCAGTTGAAAATTCTGAATAGTCGCTATGGAATTCAGGCCCTTAAAAATGGGAATTTTGCAAACGACCTCGGATTTCGACGAAACCACTTTTTTTGGGTCCGTGATGTCAAATAATCGCTAGATTCCAAATTTCATAATTTTTCGAATCAATATGTGA
Source organism: Allium sativum (assembly GCA_030737875.1). Lineage (NCBI taxonomy): Eukaryota > Viridiplantae > Streptophyta > Magnoliopsida > Asparagales > Amaryllidaceae > Allium > Allium sativum. The sequence continues at coordinate 988,208,180 of CM060915.1, forward strand.
GCGTGGCAAAGGAAAACGTGTTTGACCAGTTTCAGTTGATTTTAATCGACTGGAAAATGGCCATTTTTCTAACGGTCTCAGAATTCGACGAAACTGGTTTTGTTAGGACCGTATCGTCAATACGAAGCTAGAAAATATTTTTCTGGGATTTATCGAGTTAGTATGTGACCCCAGTAAATTGACATGCGCGTTCAAATTCAATATATAGAGTTATACGTTGATTTTGACGAAAATTGATCGAAACGATCAAATCAGCTTGCGATACATATCCCATTGTGTTCGGAATGGGGGTAATTAGCTATGGACGACAGGCGGTGGGCCTCGTTTAGAGGTCGTATGTAAAAGTCAACTTTTTGAAATTAAATAAAAAAATAAAAAAAACCTTTCTCTCCCCTTTAAACCCGTTGGCCCCCCTTGTTTCGATTCATTCATTTTAGAAATAAAAAAAAAGAAAAAGAAAAAGGGGGCGCACGATCGCGCCACCCCCTGGCCGCCGCGCCATCGCCAGTGCCGCCCCTTGGCGCCGCAAACCCCCCTACCTCGCGCCTCTACTCCCTCCGTTGCCCCTCTCTCTCCTCCTTAAAACCGACGCGCAGCCCCCCTTCCTCCCACCACCAGTTCACCGCCGCAGCCACCAAGACCACCGCCACCCTTGGCCTCTGCCACGACCCCTCCCACTGCTGCGCGCTCCCTCTTCTCTTTCCTCCCCAAATCCATAACCGCGACACCCCACCGTCGAGCCACCCCCACCTGCAGCGCCACCATCCGCCACCCACACGACCTCCTCAGCTCGGCGACCTTTCCCCCCTCCAATTCAGTGAGTTTTACTTATTAATTCACATTTAATTTGTTTATCTTTTTCAGTTTTTTTTGGTATAACCTTAAAATATCATTTTTTATCGGATAAAAGACTGAATTTTTATATGGAGAAACATTGGATTTTGAAAATAGGAAAGGTTCGATTTTTAGACGAGGAAAGGTCGGATTTTTCATGAGTGAAAGGATCGGGTTTTTCAATTAGAAAAGATGGAATTTTTAAAAATAAGAAAGAATATAAAGATGGATTTTTATATTAAAGGAAGATTAAAAATATGATTTCTATATTTTTAAATTATTAAAAATATGATTTTTATATTTTTAAAGTAGTAAAAATATAATCTTTATTATGTAGAAGTGTAAAAATATGATTTTTGTTTATGTAGAGAATTAAAAATATAATTTTTACATAATAGGAATATTAGAAATATCATCTTTATATGTGTAGCAAAATAAAAATGTGATTTTTATAATGATGAATTTGAAAAAGACGATATCTTTAAAATTGAAAAGGCGAAATCTTTTTATATAGAATAGTGTGATAAAAATGGAATTTTTATCTATATAGTGGCGTTGTAAAAATAGAATTTTCATTGAAGTAAAAATTAGATTTTTTTCCATATAAGAAGGAGAAGAAAAATTAGATTTCCATTTTGAGGTAGCGATAAAAATATAATTTTTAAATATGAATTAACGAAGTGAAAAATAGAATTTTTATCTACATAATAGCGGTGTAAAAATAGAATTTTTATCCATAAAACGTGATAGTAAAAATTCGATTTTTATATATTGAATAGCGAAGTAAAAATTCGATTTTTATATATTGAATAGCGAAGTAAAAATTCGATTTTTATATATTGAATAGCAAAGTAAAAATTTGATTTTTATATATTGAATAGCAAAGTAAAAATTCGATTTTTATATATTGAATAGCAAAGTAAAAAAATTCGATTTTTACATATGTAGTGAATACGGGCAACGAAGATGACAAAAAGGCGAGAACGACGAAGATTTCTATCAATGAAGAGTCGTGGAATTGGAATAGCTTTGGTGAGAACTTCTCACTCAAAATCTCTTTTTCTAGTTATATATATATACTAGGATGCAGACGGTGTTTAGTAGCACCCGACACCCGTCATCCACAGACCATGGATGGCTTGTTTGTTTAGTTGTTTGGTTGTGTAGTTGGTTAAATTATTTGGTTTGAATTGAATTATTTGGTGAAATGAATGGATTTGATTGATGTGTGAATAGCGTGGGCCTTCACTAGACCGGGGATAAGGCTAGGCCTTGTCCCGTTTCTAGTATCGTGCCGTTATGCCGCCGAAATTTTCTAAATTAAGTTAGAAAAATAAAAATATCATTTTTACTTTGTAAATGAACCGAATAGAAATTCATGTGTTGAAATAAAATATTTTATCGTTAAAAATATAATTGTTAACGTGGAAATAAAATATTCATTTGCAAACCGGACGGTTTGTTTATGTACACGATTTGAAGGACATTGATTGGGACGATAAATTTTACACATCGTCCAACTGCACAAATAAAATGTGTGTTCGATTGTTTGAAACCCCACACGGGTATTGGGATAAAATACGATATACACTAATCCCAATAATTGGTTGTACGTCGATCGATTGATTGACAGGTTGTTATAAGCGTTAGATATCTATATTTGATGCTTATACAGTGTAGTGCACTTTGGATGATGGTTGATTATTTATCGTTGCTATTATATACATGTGTTGTATGGAAATCCATATAGTTAACACTATATGGTAATTGATTGGGCCTCATTCCAATTTAGGAAATAAAGAATATTATAAAGTAAAGGTTCATGTGTTGACTGTACTCATCCGTTGAGATTAGCCATGTGTTGAACGAAATATTTTTAACAATAAAATTTATATCTTTAGATTATAAAGTAAAGCTTCATGTGTTGACTGTACTCATTCGTTGAGATTAGTCATGTGTTGAACGAAATATTTTTAACAATAAAATTTACATCTTTATCATATTTGAAATTAGAAACTAACTGGAAAATAGATGAGATGAGTGGTCTCCTGTATATTGATCTGATGTTGGTTTCGGCCTTCGGGGTTAATATTTAGGGAATCTTTCTCTTACTAATTTACGGTTGGAGTCCGATTTTAAATCAAACGATAGATACCTTAATCTTTATAAAATATATTAAATAACAAAAATAGTCACACGTGGACAGTACTCCTTCGTTGAGATTAGTCGTGTGTTGACAAAAATATAGGTTCACACATTGAATAGAATAAATATTCATTTGTTGAGTAGAATAACGAATTTATTAAAATATAAAAAGCCGTGTTGATTAGAGATGCGCTATTTTGACACGAAAGATATTTATATCGATTACATTCGAATTGAATTTGATTTAAATAGAAAACGAAAACCAATTTAAATTGGATTGAATAGAAAACGAATTGAATTTAAATTGAGTAGAAAACGAAATGAATTCAAATCGAATTAAAATCGATTTGAATTGAAATCAAATTGAAATGAATTTTAAAACGAATTTATAAGAAAAAATTCAATTTTGATGTGAATTGAAATGGAAGTTGAAATTGTTTTTGAAACGAATTTAAAACTATTTATACAATTCGTTTTAAATAGAAATCGATGAAATATATATTATATATATATAATATAATGGCCTGAATAGAACGCGCCGCGGCAGTTCGTGAATTTCGACCATTTATTTCAAACGGACATTACGGGAGATCCGACCGTCGGATTCTCCTAAAACAGGAACCGTTGGGTTCGTATCGGAAAGAGCTTTCTAACGAATATTAGAAATTTGAAATCTAACGGTTGGATTTGGAGTTACGTCCAAATCAAATTCGAAAAAGGTTGCTGTAAGTGCAGTTCGATGGCCATTGGTGCAAATCGACTGTACGGGCCTTGATAAAATTATTAAAAATAGTAATATTTTGTGTAAAATCATAAGAAATGATTTGGGAAAATTTGGGATGAAAAAATCCATATTTGAAAAGATAAAAATAGATTTTTATCAAAATGAACTAGTTTTGAACTAAAATTAAAACCCATTTATTTTTAAATAAATAAAATGGGTTTAAATAGAATTGATTCATGTGTTTATCGTGAATTGTGTTTTAAATAACACTAGTTCTTTAACCCGGTAATAAATAGAATGTGATTTGGGTTTATCGTGAATTGTGTCTTAAATGACACTAGTTCTTTAACCCTGTAAAAGGAGTTTTAATGAATCTGCAATTAGATTGCAATGTGAATTGATAATTTAAATTATCAAATTTAGAACATGAGCGAGAATGGAGTATCACCAGTTTTGCTCCAGAGCGATAGTTAAATCTTTAATTAGATTTGAACGTGAAATGGTAATTAATTTTACCGACAACACTGTGGTGTTAAATATGGAGTATTACCAGTTTTGCTTCATGGGATGAATAGGTTGGGATTGGGAAAAAATAAATAATTACTTCGGTGTGGTTCGCTAATCTCGACTAGTTGGAAAAACCATAATTTGGTTTGAAATGACATCCAAAGGAAGATTAAAGAATAAATTTTAAAGAATTTATCTTGGATAAAATTAATGGGAATCTTTCCCTGAGAATATGAATTGGAATGAGGCGTATGTTGTGTTTGTGTATCATTTGTTTTTAATATACGCGGGTTGTTCAAAAAGTCCGGGTTTATACCCATTCTGAATAACCGATTCGACGATATGTCGAAGATGAAGACGGTGGTCGAAGACCGGAAGTTTTCACATCCTTTGGATAATTACTGACGATCCTGATTGGGCTGTACACCCAAGAGGATGGAAATAGTTGGTGGTCGTCCAGACGTACTTGGAGATGGATGGATATGCGAGGAAAGTGCCTCCGGTTTCGTTCAGACCCAGAACGAACTTGTAAATGGATTGTGTGTCTGACATTGGATTTTATTCTGTGTTGATTGATTTCTGTTAAATATATATTTGTTTGGCGGCGGAGAATTAATTCTCTTATTTAACGCCCTTCTCTGAGACGTACGAGCTTAGAGGTTATATATCGATAGATATCAATCGCATAGCATGAATCGCCTGTGTGGCATGCTGAGTTGCATGGATCAAGGCTTCTGTTGAAAAGCAAAGTCTTGTGGTTGATGATCAAAGCACGGCCTACGTGGCATAGCTTTGTGTATAACGTGAATTCGCGAGCCTCACACCTCGGTATGAGTCAAAAACGGGGTACCGACTGCAGGGAGAGCAGACATTTATATGCTTTTCACCTATGTGGTTGTTGGATGAGGCGCCTCGATTTCAGGTCTGTAAGGACCGGGAAACGTTTGTTCAGGAATACTAATCCTCTAACGTAAGTGAGGACCGACCCTGAAGATCCAGGGGTTGCCCAGAGTGCGTAGCCCTGGGACATTTGCTAGAGTGTCTCGAACGCGGAGAGGAGCTTGCCCCTTGCCTCGACTCATGACGGAAATCCAATTTCCAATATGTGTATCTCGGTTTTATTTGTAGAGCCTAGTATGGCGACATGATAGATGGTACCCATGCCGCCTAGGATTGATATTTATGATTGAAATTGTTTTGACACTATACACTTATAATAGTATCAAATGATTTGTTTTAAACGTACCAAGCATGTTTGGATGTTATAAGGTAAAACCCTATCCTCCGGCTTGCGTTGCATTGTGTGATGGGACCTGGGTCTTATAGTAGCTTCATTTTTCGAAAAAGCATTGCGTTGTCTTTTCTATGCACTGGTATTCTTGGGAGGAAACCCGTTCCGTGTTATACGGCGTGGTCCCTTGAATTACTCTCTTTTAAAGTAAAGTTTTAAATAACTGTTTTAGTTCTCACACCAGTCATATGACTGACCTGGAGTTTATTGTTTTAACCTAAACTCTGGGTGCCCCTATTTTCCGCACGGGCAGCTAGTAGTTTTGGTTTTGTAGATTTATATTCACAGGATCCCGGTTTACAGCTGGAATGATATCCGGAAAGCTCTGTATCCGTATATCACCTTCAGTTGTGCTTTGTATTATTTTTCCGCTGCTATGTAATTTATTGTAATCTCTGATATCTATCGAATGTAATCTATTCATTATACTCTGTATATTCTTGTATTCTGATGGAATTGTTGTATTAGCAATGAAATGTTCTTCCGTCTGCGTTCTGATTTGTCCTGTTCTCAAACGATCAGGGGTTTCGAACGGTCTAGATCGGTTTAACGACTGATTCGGATCGAGCGAAATTCCCGGTCGTCACATTTGGTATCAGAGCTTTGGTTTACAGAGCTCGAGAACAAGACACATTAGAACCATACGAAAGAATTCATCAGATATTGGACTAGTAATATCCAATTAGAATGACTCGTTAGAGATGGGATCAGTAGTATCCTAGAACGGGTGTGAAGAGTATATTTTTCAAATGAAAACAATTTTGTTTTGAAATTTAAACCATTTTATGCGTATTTAAATATTTATTTATTTTGAATTTGGACAATCCAGTATATAAAGGTTTTGCATATACGCGTCATGAACGTATATTCGAAGTTTTAATATACTGGATAGATATAGAATCACACTCTAGTCGCCCGAAGATGATGCTACTGATGACTATATAGCATCAGTAGTGTGTGTTCGAGTTTCGAAGGTGTGATTTTCTATATATTTCCATAGACTGGTGTGAGAACCAAAACTTATATATATAGCTAGAACACATTGTTGTGAATTGGCATCAAAAACATGATTTTCAGTATATGAATCAAATTTATGATTTTGAAACTCTAATTCACTAATTGATTGATGTTTCTGTTGTTTGTTTATTTGTTTGATAATTTTGAACCATTATGCCTAATTGAACCAAATTTTGAATTATATTGAAAATTGGTTGCATTTGCTTGCATATACATGTACTTACATTGAACAGGTCATAGCAAGGAGGCTAGAGCAGAGAATAAAATTTGTTTGCCCGACAAATAGGTACATGTTTACTATAATTTACTGTTTTGCTTGGGTGATGATGATTTTATGAGCCTATTGGCTAGCCGCTTGGCTTTTTCTTTTTGAGATCAGAAGGCCTATACGGCAATTTCGGGATTTTCCCGTGGCTCCCGGTGCAGGGGAGGTTATGGCGAAATTTTTCGAAAATTTAGGGTGTTAGCCAAATTTTTGAAAATTTGAAAATTCTCAGAAACTGAAAAGTTGGAGAATGAAAGCCAGATCGAACGTAGAGTTGATTAATCAAACCACTTTCAACTTTGTTCCTTTTCGGGGACGAAAAGTTTTAAGTGGGGGAGATTGTAATAACCCGGAAATTCTGGGCCAGTTTAAAAATTTTATTTTGGCGATTTTAGCGAATTTTGAATATTTAAAATAAATTATTTTAAATAATACCGACGAGAAATTTATTTTGAATAAATAGAATGTATATATTTATATACGTCGTCGTTAGAATATAAATATTTATATATAATTATAAATAGAATTGAAAATGGCGCGGTAGTTCGATAATTCGATTTCAAACTTCAGTTGAATGTACCGGGTGCAAAACAATCCGGATTTTAGCGAAACCAAAAATAATAGTATCTAATTGATAATATCTTTCCAACGAATCCGAAAAATCAAAATTTCATAGAGGGAATCAAAAGATATGTCCAGTTGAAAATTCTGAATAGTCGCTATGGAATTCAGGCCCTTAAAAATGGGAATTTTGCAAACGACCTCGGATTTCGACGAAACCACTTTTGTTGGGTCCGTGATATCAAATTATTGCTAGACTCCAAATTTCATAATTTTTCGAATCAATATGTGAGCGTGGCAAAGGAAAACGTGTTTGACCAGTTTCAGTTGATTTTAATCGACTGGAAAATGGCCATTTTTCTAACGGTCTCAAAATTCGACGACTGTATAGTCAATACGAAGCTAGAAAATATTTTTTTGGGATTTATCGAGTTAGTATGTCACCCCAGTAAATTGAAATGCGCGTTCAAATTCAATATATAGAGTTATACGTTGATTTTGACGAAAACTGATCGAAACGATCAAATCAGCTTGCGATACATATCCCATTGTGTTCGGAATGGGGGTAATTAGCTATGGACGACAGGCGGTGGGCCTCGTTTAGAGGTCGTACGTAAAAGTCAACTTTTTGAAATTAAATAATTAAATAATAAAATAAAATAAAAACCTTTCTCTCCCCTTTAAACCCGTTGGCCCCCCTTGTTTCGATTCATTCATTTTAGAAATAAAAAAAAAGAAAAAGGGGGCGCACGATCGCACCACCCCCCCTGGCAGTCGCGCCATCGCCAGTGCCGCCCCCTGACGCCGCAAACCCCCTACCTCGCGCCTCTACTCCCTCCGTTGCCCCTCTCTCTCCTCCTTAAAACCGATGCGCAACCCCCTTCCTCCCTCCACCAGTTCACCACCGCAGCCACCAAGACCACCGCCGCCCTTGGCCTCCGCCACGACCCCTCCCCCCTGCTACGCGCTCCCTCTTCTCTTTCCTCCCCAAATCCATAACCGCGACACCCCACCGTCGAGCCACCCCCACCTGCAGCGCCACCATCAGCCACCCACACGACCTCCTCAGCTCGGCGACCTTTCGCCCCTCCAATTCGGTGAGTTTTACTTATTAATTCACATTTAATTTGTTTATCTTTTTCAGTTTTTTTTGGTATAACCTTAAAATATCATTTTTTATCGGATAAAAGACTGAATTTTATATGGAGAAACATTGGATTTTGAAAATAGGAAAGGTTCGATTTTTAGACGAGGAAAGGTCGGATTTTTCATGAGTGAAAGGATCGGGTTTTTCAATTAGAAAAGATGGAATTTTTAAAAATAAGAAAGAATATAAAGATGGGACTTTTATATTAAAGGAAGATTAAAAATATGATTTCAATATTTTTAAAGTATTAAAAATATGATTTTTATATTTTTAAAGTAGTAAAAATATAATCTTTATTATGTAGAAGGTGTAAAAATATGATTTTTGTTTATGTAGAGAATTAAAAATATAATTTTTACATAATAGGAATATTAGAAATATCATATTTATATGTGTAGCAAAATAAAAATGTGATTTTTATAATGATGAATTTGAAAAAGACGATATCTTTAAAATTGAAAAGGCGAAATCTTTTTATATAGAATAGTGTGATAAAAATGGAATTTTTATCTATATAGTGGCGTTGTAAAAATAGAATTTTCATTGAAATAAAAATTAGATTTTTTCCATATAAAAAGGTGAAGAAAAATTAGATTTCCATTTTGAGGTAGCGAAAAAATATAATTTTTAAATATGAATTAACGAAGTGAAAAATAGAATTTTTATCTACATAATAGCGGTATAAAAATAGAATTTTTATCCATAAAACGTGATAGTAAAAATTCAATTTTTATATATTGAATAGCGAAGTAAAAATTCGATTTTTATATATTGAATAGCGAAGTAAAAATTCGATTTTTATATATTGAATAGCAAAGTAAAAATTCGATTTTTATATATTGAATAGCAAAGTAAAATTTCGATTTTTATATATTGAATAGCAAAGTAAAAAATTCGATTTTTACATATGTAGTGAATACGGGCAACGAAGATGACAAAAAGGCGAGAACGACGAAGATTTCTATCAATGAAGAGTCGTGAAATTGGAATAGCTTTGGTGAGAACTTCTCACTCAAAATCTCTTTTTCTAGTTATATATATATACTAGGATGCAGACGGTGTTTAGTAGCACCCGACACCCGTCATCCACAGACCATGGATGACTTGTTTGTTTAATTGTTTGGTTGTGTAGTTGGTTAAATTATTTGGTTTGAATTGAATTTTTTGGTGAAATGAATGGATTTGATTGATGTGTGAATGGCGTGGGCCTTCACTAGACCGGGGATAAGGCTAGGCCTTGTCCCGTTTCTAGTATCGTGCCGTTATGCCGCCGAAATTTTCTAAATTAAGTTAGAAAAATAAAAATATCATTTTTACTTTGTAAATGAACTGAATAGAAATTCATGTGTTGAAATAAAATATTTTATCGTTAAAAATATAATTTTTAACGTGGAAATAAAATATTCATTTACAAACCGGATGGTTTGTTTATGTACACCGATTTGAAGGACATTGATTGGGACGATAAATTTTACACATCGCCCAACTGCACAAATAAAATGTGTGTTCGATTGTTTGAAACCCCATACGGGTACTGGGATAAAATACGATATACACTAATCCCAATAATTGGTTGTATGTCGATCGATTGATTGACATGCTGTTATAAGCGTTAGATATCTATATTTGATGCTTATACAGTGTAGTGCACTTTGGATGATGGTTGATTATTTATCGTTGCTATTATATACATGTGTTGTATGGAAATCCATATAGTTAACACTATATGGTAATTGATTGGGCCTCATTCCAATTTAGGAAATAAAGAATATTATAAAGTAAAGGTTCATGTGTTGACTGTACTCATCCGTTGAGATTAGTCATGTGTTGAACGAAATATTTTTAACAATAAAATTTATATCTTTATATTATAAAGTAAAGGTTCATGTGTTGACTGTACTCATTCGTTGAGATTAGTCATATGTTGAACGAAATATTTTTAACAATAAAATTTACATCTTTATCATATTTGAAATTAGAAACTAACTGGAAAATAGATGAGATGAGTGGTCTCCTGTATATGGATCTGATGTTGGTTTCGGCCTTCGGGGTTAATATTTAGGGAATCTTTCTCTTACTAATTTACGGTTGGAGTCCGATTTTAAATCAAACGATAGATACCTTAATCTTTATAAAATATATTGAATAACAAAAATAGTCACACGTGGACAGTACTCATTCGTTGAGATTTGTCGTGTGTTGACAAAAATATAGGTTCACACATTGAATAGAATAAATATTCATTTGTTGAATAGAATAACGAATTTATTGAAATATAAAAAGCCGTGTTGATTAGAGATGCGCTATTTTGACGCGAACGATATTTATATCGATTACATTCGAATTGAATTTGATTTAAATAGAAAACGAAAACCAATTTAAATTGGATTGAATAGAAAACGAATTGAATTTAAATTGAATAGAAAACGAAATGAATTCAAATCGATTTGAATTGAAATCAAATTGAAATGAATTTTAAAACGAATTTATAAGAAAAAATTCATTTTTGGTGTGAATTGAAATGGAAGTTGAAATTGTTTTTGAAACGAATTTAAAACTATTTATACAATTCGTTTTAAATAGAAATCGACGAAATATATATTATATATATAATATAATGGCCTGAATAGAACGCGCCGCGCTGCGGCAGTTCGTGAATTTCGACCATTTATTTCAAACGGACATTACGGGAGATCCGACCGTCGGATTCTCCTAAAACCGGAACCGTTGGGTTCGTATCGGAAATAGCTTTCTAACGAATATTAGAAATTTGAAATCTAACGGTTGGATTTGGAGTTACGTCCAAATCAAATTCGAAAAAGGTCGCTATAAGTGCAGTTCGATGGCCATTGGTGGAAATCGACTGTACGGGCCTTGATAAAATTATTGAAAATAGTAATAATTTGTGTAAAATCATAAGAAATGATTTGGGAAAATTTGGGATGAAAAAATCCATATTTGAAAAGATAAAAATAGATTTTTATCAAAATGAACTAGTTTTGAACTAAAATTAAAACCCATTTATTTTTAAATAAATAAAATGGGTTTAAATAGAATTGATTCATGTGTTTATCATGAATTGTGTTTTAAATAACACTAGTTCTTTAACCCGATAATAAATAGAATGTGATTTGGGTTTATCGTGAATTGTGTCTTAAATGACACTAGTTCTTTAACCCTGTAAAAGGAGTTTTAATGAATCTGCAATTAGATTGCAATGTGAATTGATAATTTAAATTATCAAATTTAGAACATGAGCGAGAATGGAGTATCACCAGTTTTGCTCCAGAGCGATAGTTAAATCTTTAATTAGATTTGAACGTGAAATGGTAATTAATTTTACCGACAACACTGTGGTGTTAAATATGGAGTATTACCAGTTTTGCTTCATGGGATGAATAGGTTGGGATTGGGAAATAAAATAAATAATTACTTCGGTGTGGTTCGCTAATCTCGACTAGTTGGAAAAACCATAATTTTGTTTGAAATGACATCCAAAGGAAGATTAAAGAATAAATTTTAAAGAATTTATCTTGGATAAAATTAATGGGAATCTTTCCCTGAGAATATGAATTGGAATGAGGCGTATGTTGTGTTTGTGTATCATTTGTTTTTAATATACGCGGGTTGTTCAGAAAGTCCGGGTTTATACCCATTCTGAATAACTGATTCGACGATATGTCGAAGATGAAGACGGTGGTCGAAGACCGGAAGTTTTCACATCGTTTGGATAATTACTGATGATCCTGATTGGGCTGTACACCCAAGAGGATGGAATAGTTGGTGGTCGTCCAGACGTACTTGGAGATGGATGGATATGCGAGGAAAGTGCCTCCGGTTTCGTTCAGACCCAGAACGAATTTGTAAATGGATTGTGTGTCTGACATTGGATTTTATTCTGTGCTGATTGATTTCTGTTAAATATATATCTGTTTGGCGGCGGAGAATTCATTCTCTTGCTTAACGCCCTTCTCTGAGACGTACGAGCTTAGAGGTTATATATCGATATATATCAATCGCATAGCATGAACTGTCTGTGTGGCATGCTGAGTTGCGTGGATCAAGACTTCTGTTGAAAAGCAAAGTCTTGTGGTTGATGATCAAAGCACGGCCTACGTGGCACAGCTTTGTGTATAACGTGAATTCGAGAGCCTCACACCTCGGTATGAGTCAAAAACGGGATACGAACTGCAGGGAGAGCACGACGTTTCTTTCTAGCTTTGGTGGTGTTAGTGACTTACCAGCCTTGACATTTATATACTTTTCACCTATGTGGTTGTTGGATGAGGCGCCTCGATTTTAGGTCTGTAAGGACCGGGAAACGTGTGTTCAGGAATACTAATCCTCTAACGTAAGTGAGGACCGACCCTGAAGATCCAGGGGTCGCCCCGAGTGCGTAGCCCTGGGACATTTGCTAGAGTGTCTCGAACGCGGAGAGGAGCTTGCCCCTTGCCTCGACTCATGACGGAAATCCAATTTCCAATACGTGTATCTCGGTTTTATTTGTAGAGCCTAGTATGGCGACATGATAGATGGTACCCATGCCGCCTAGGATTGATATTTATGATTGAAATTGTTTTGACACTATACACTTATAATAGTATCAAATGATTTGTTTTAAACGTACCAAGCATGTTTGGCTGTTATAAGGTAAAACCCTATCCTCCGGCTTGCGTTGCATTGTGTGATGGGACCTGGGTCTTATAATAGCTTCATTTTTCGAAAAAGCATTGCGTTGTCTTTTCTATGCACTGGTATTCTTGGGAGGAAACCCGTTCCGTGTTATACGGCATGGTCCCTTGAATTACTCTCTTTTAAAGTAAAGTTTTAAATAACTGTTTTAGTTCTCACACCAGTCATATGACTGACCTGGAGTTTATGGTTTTAACCTAAACTCTGGGTGCCCCTATATTCCGCACGGGCAGCTAGTAGTTTTGGTTTTGCAGATTTATATTCACAGGATCCTGGTTTACAGCTGGAATGATATCCGGAAAGCTCTGTATCCGTATATCACCTTCAGTTGTGCTTTGTATTATTTTTCCGCTGCTATGTAATTTATTGTAATCTCTGATATCTATCGAATGTAATCTATTCATTATACTCTATATATTCTTGTATTCTGATGGAATTGTTGTATTAGCAATGAAATGTTCTTCCGTCTGCGTTCTGATTTGTCCTGTTCTCAAACGATCAGGGGTTTCGAACGGTCTAGATCGGTTTAACGACTGATTCGGATCGAGCGAAATTCCCGGTCGTCACACATGTAGTCATAACGATCCATATGTTGCTAAGTTGTATGAGAGTCTACTGAATCAAGTAGTTGCTCCAGTGAGTCCAAAATGTGAATTGTTAAGTGTTGTGTGTTTGGTGGTGAAGCCGATTTATTTCTCAAAGTTTATTCGGACGAGTGTAATTAAGAATTCAACTCTTCCTTTCTATAATAAGGCGTACATTTGCATTGGAAGTTACACTACCATGCATTAAAGACACTAAAGTTGTATTGACCAATTTGCATTTGTTTTGAGTTTCAAAACTATTCCTCAAATCACCACCATCAGTATTCATCTCATGGGGAAATCAATGGAGATATGCATTCAATTACAAACGATATGGTGTAGCGCTATGTCGTTAACTAACCATGTTATGAAGTGTGTTTGGAAATGGCTAAAACGTTATACTGACAACGTATCTCGGATATATGATGTCGTGTATCGAAGGCGTTTAAGGGACACCCATATCAACTTTTTTCCTTCAAATTTATGGTTTTAAGACTCCACAATGTAGAGAATTCCTCCATGATCACAAAGGAAAAATCAACGAGTCATTTGGAGTTACAGATCAAAATTTATGCTGTTTGAAGCTTGGAAGTGCATATGGGCATCTTCTAGACTACCACACATCTGATTTTATCAACTAGATGTCTAGATAGGTTCAGGAAACGACCGGTAGGTTTGGTCAGGCATCTGAACTGTTAGCTTTGATATCTGGTTGATGGTTCAAACGTCTAGCTTGCTGTAGAAAGTCCGGTTCGGATTAAATTTCAAAATGCGATAACTTTGTATACAAAGTCATATTGAGGCATCGTCTGAACCATCATTCACCGTTTTTCAAGAGGTACGATGTGAAGTATATGTTAGGATTTTGTGTACTTTGATTTTAGGGTCCACATAGGACCCATTCCGACATATGTTCTAAAACCGTGGATTTTTAGGTAGACCAAGAGGATATACCAGAATGGTATTGTGAAGTTGGAGTCATGCTTCATTTGGAATGTAATCCAAGTTATTATAGTGTTTTTAATTATGGTCATCCAATGAGTTTCTAGGTCGTGTCGACTAGAGCCATGAGTGAAAATCTTGTACGATTTAGATGACAGTGGGCTAAGACATAGGATTTCTTAATAGTGAGTCATATATGATTTTTTTTATGATTGAGAGCCGAGATATTAAGGTGGTCAGTAGTGAGTCATGTATAATTTTGGAAATAGCGGGCTGAGATATGGAGTTGCTCGGTAGTAAGTCACCCATGACTTTGATGATAACGGGTTCACACATGGAGTTGCCTAGTAGCAAGTCATCTATGATTTGGTCTTTTACTAGTGACTATACGCATTATGGAATACCATTTTGGTCTTATATTAGTGAGCATATGCAATATGACATATATTGTCGATCTTTGTAGTTGTGATCGTTGATTTGGGATCAGAGGTTGATCAAGGTATGCTAATACTATTTTATTAGTAGCTTGGGCTAGTGTAGTGCAATGGTTTGTGCCAACATGTTGTTACAGGAGAAGAGCTGGATATGGTGTGAACCCCCACCCTTGAGATGGATTTACTATACTTATTTATGGGTACTGCAAATTTTCCTCTGAGCCATGGTTGTAGCGAGGGTCGGTTGTGATTTAATGATTCTTGTTTATTTATATATAATTTGATATATGGTATTTTGAGATAGTTCTCTTCACACCAGGACTTATATCTGACCCAGGTTTTGTCTTTGTCTGGTTTTTTCATGACAACTCTCAGATTCTCGATTGAGTAATTCGAGAATCAGATGCTTTTGAGGATTTAATTTTGAAAGTGCACAACTGGAGCATTCAAAGGCATATCGTAGATGTTTTTATATACCTATTATATCTTTTACATGACATATATTACTTATATTCAAGACTATTGTGTCGGATATTTATTCATAACTTTCTGTATTTTAAAGTTGATGTATTCTGAATATTAAGTACTCATATTTTTGGTAGTTTCTTCTGCTAATCCGGTCTCTTATACATTGTTATTTTATTTATGTTCATGTATATTATGCATATTACATGTTATCATTCCATTGCGATATCTTGACAGTGCCTTAGTTTAGTGTTTTGTTCTAGTTTTACCTCGACAATATGTCTTTTGTGATATTTGAAAGTAAGGTGATTGTAACATCCCGGATTTTGGAGCATTAATTACGAATATTTAAATCTGTTTTAAATATTAATTTGGTTATATAAATGGATTTTATATTGAATTTATTTATTTAAAATGAAGTTCGAATATATATATTTATAATATAATTAAAACGAGCTTGAAACGATGCGGTAGTTCGTAATATTGAATTTTGAACTTTAATTTAATATACAGCATCTGATATAAGTCGGATTTCTGTGAAACAAGAAACGTTTGAATTTATTGGATAATAATTTTCTAATAAAAGAGGAAAATCAAGATTTCATCGTATAGATTGTTAGTTATGCCCAGTTCAAATTTTCAAATAGTCGCTATGGAATCGTTAATAAATTATAACGATTTAATTAATATATAAAGGAATTTCTATATATTTGAATACCGTTTTAACCCGAATTTCTGAACATTAAGCTTAAAATCTATTGGTTGAGTCTGAAGCTGTATTAAATTCCACTTGAATGTATATACGATAATATTAATTTATTATCGTTAGATTGAGCTATTTAGGAATTAAATATTATTTTATCGTTATTATATAAGCTTTAAAAATAATCGTTTTTCCTAACGATCTCCAATTTCTACAAAACAAGTTTTATTGGAATACGTATAATTTATTATTGCTAGATTTCCATTTTGGGATCAATCGGAGTTGTTTTTTCGGTAGATAAAATTCTAATGTGAACCGATAAAGTAAAAGAACACCATTTTGCTAATAAAGCCCGTTTTCAACGAAATTAGTTTTGTTGGGACCAGAACGTTAAAGCATAGCAGTATTTCTACTTTCGTTGTGTTTGGGGTTTGTGTGTATCTATGCGAATTTAACGATCGAAGTTGAATAGCGTCACCGTAAAATATAAATCTACGCTATACGTATAAACCTACCCACATTACTTCAAATTCTTCCATACTACCTACCTATGTGTATACAGTGCTTCATGCCGAAAATGTTTCAATTCAAATTTAATACATGTTAACCAACATACAAACCTACCTATACCAGCACATACTATATGCCGCCTTAATATTTAAATTCATATTAATATAACACATGAAGACATGTATCCATTTCATCCGACCAAAGCTTTCATAGCAGACTAATATAAAATATGAGGTAGACCTATGTATACAAGAAAGTACATGTCTCTTCTCAATGCCAACCAAAGCTTGAACCGTGCAGACAAAGAAAGTGAAGACGCAGACCTACCCGATATTCTTTACCAACCTATCATACGTGAGAGCCATGCTGCTTCTCCTCTATATAAACGCTACTCCACTATATTCTTCCTTCATCTACAGTAATGGAGAAAACTACGCCTCCTCAACAAAAAAGAAAAAATAAATACCCCATCCCCTACTAACCCGCAAGTTTCACCAAAAACTACGGCTTCATCCGCACCAAACACAGATTCAGGCATCATCAACTGTGAACCCTACCAGTACACACAGACAACCGAACCTTCGCTCCAACACAAGAAACCAATGAAATCTCCCCATTCGTGTAAAACAAATATAACAACGACTAGATTGGACAGTGCAGGTAGTGGTTCCAGTCGGCGTATATTCTAGGGGAGGTTCGTCTTGGGTGGTCGAGCAACAGGGTGGAAGTGCGGGTGGCGCTCATTTTGGGCCTAACGCGTCGGAGCAGGAGGCGAAAGCGAAGTGATAGGGAATTTCATGGTTTCGGGGGTTGGCCGGAGTAGTTGCGGTCAGTGGCGAAGGTAAGAGGTGCAGTCCACCTTGGCAGGAGTGCTCACGTGGTGAAAGTTGCTTTCGTAGGTCTCAGTGATGTGAATTAAGAGCCCGCACATGTGAAGAGGCGATGTGGAGAAGGTGGCACTGCATGCGAAGGGGAAGTAGCAGGGAAGACGTGCGATTTTAAACAAGGGGAGGGAGGGAAGTTGGAGTTTCAAATCTAACTGTTGGAAAAGTAAATAATAAGGAAGAAGTAGCATATGGATGGGGAAGGCTGCAGTATAGTGAGAAAGATAACGTGGAAGGAACTGTTGAGTTTGGAGAATAAAAACATGAAGCAAGGTAATACTGGGGACCCATGACGTGGGCTGCTATGTTTTGGAGTTGAGCCTGTTTTGGGCTTTTGATTATAAGAAAAAAAAGAATAAAAGGGAAAAAATATATAAGTGGCGGACGTGCTGAAAAGATGGAAAGCAAGAGATGCGTGAATGGAGAAAGTGGAAAGCAAGAGATGCATGAATGGAGAAAGTGAGACGAGTAGGAGAGGCATTCAGCATGGGTAACAGAACATGGGGAAGATGATCGAACAGTTCTACTGTAGCCTGGGTAAGATTAAAGAGCCTAACCGAGATTTTTAATTTGTCTAACTACAGTTAACAGTCCCTAATTTGGATTATATAACATAAGTTAAGGTTTAAGTAGATAATAATATATTTATTACATTATTTACGTATTCATAGCTTGGTGTAAATTGATGTGCCTGGGCATAATGTATACATGTGCTAGTTCACTCTTTAGTGCCTAGTACTCAACCGTGTTTTATAATGCATGGATATATTTTTAATTATAATGCCCGGTATAAGTAATGTTTCAAAATGCCAAATTATATATGTAAATAGTCGTTTCAGTTAAAAAGTGCACCTAAGCAACGAAAATACCTAAATTATTTGCTTAACATGCCATATTATATTATATACATGCCGAATTCCAATAACGTGGACACTTAAGTCGACAAATGTCTAATTCTAACATGTTCGATGTTAGTTTATGGTCGATTAATATAACATACAATTAGAAATAATTTATTTGTTTAATGAAGATATTAATTGATTTAATTAAATTGTATGCGTATAGTGTGTATAACTTTCTCATACATGCACAAAGTCGGGCCAGTCAGTCGCGTTGAAATAGTATCGGAGAGCACGACATTTTGGAACTAATTTGATCGTAGATGGATGCAGCTAGAGTTTTTAATTAAAACAAACCGTTTTGAAAACAATGGAATCAAGGTGAGTTCAACTCACTCAGTTTATCCCACTTATAATTTTATAAGCCGGTTTTTTATTTTGCATGCAATGTTTGCTAATGGTTGATGATTGGATGACTGTTTGATTGTGTGCTGAATATTTTTAATATTCTTTGATTAAATTAAATGTTTGTTTAACTTAATCTAATTAGATCATTATTTTAATGATTTTATTCCAAAAGAGGTAACTTGCCTCGTTGGTTATGTTTATAATAATATAAACGAATGCTTGAATGGATGTCATTAATTGATTTTTGACTGTTATTAGTTAGCTGTTTATTTTTGTATATTGTGATGAATATATTATCATATTTAATTTGAGGTAACTCATTTTGATGTAGGAAAGGACAGGTTGGTGGAATCAAACCAGAATCCTCACTATCATTGATAATATTTATCAATATGATTATATATTGAATGTGGTATTGACTGATATTTCACGGTTTGGTACTTTAGTAGACATTTGCCTCTTTAGTACCATTGATAAAAAATAGTTATAAATGAAGATGTGTTTATAAAACAGGTTTTGAAAACCAAATTCTCAAAAATAAGATTTGTAAATGTTTAAAACTAATGAAATGAGTTATAACTTGGTTTATAAACGTAAGTAATGACCAAAATGGAATTTGTTTTAATTGACTTTATTAGTTAATAAATTAACAATGCTTTGAGTTGACTAAGTCAACTATTTATAACTAGAGTCAATTATTTTATAAACTATTGAATTATAATTATTTTAAAGTCAAATATTGTTTTGATAACCTTTAAAGGAAGATTTACTATTTTAGTAATACTAAATGGTAAAGTAAATAGATTTAATGATCTATTTATTTATTTAATCAGATTAACGAAATAAAAGTATATTTTAAAGATAAGTATTTTGAAACGTGGATCATAAGACTATTAATGTAATCGATGTTATTTCCATAAAGGAAAGGGTTTTTTCTAAGGGTTATAGAAGTAAATGTTTGTTGGTATTCTAAGTTGTGAACTCTGACTATTTTGAAGTAAATAAATATCTTCAGTTAAGGTCTGAAAGGTAATTATACCCCAACTTGATTGACTTCATTATTGACTAAGGCATAGCAATGCTCGATGGTGAGGGTTGGATAAATAAGATAAATTAATGAGGGTTGATGGTTTAAAAGATTGTGTTTTAAAATTGGATGGTATAATTGAAATGGAAATGGTTTCCGAATGTTGAATGATTAAAGATTTTGGAAGTGTAATTAACCGATGGTTAACTAAAGAGGCCAAATGATGCTGAGTATTGAATCAGTGAATTCATTTTCTTTTTATGGACGAATGATTGTTTTATTTTGATAGTTAAATAACCGAATATCAAAATTTGGCCAACGATTGTTGGTACGGAAAGACCGGGATCGAATTTATATTCGAAAACCATTACGACTAGTAAATACGAAACGTGGAAGTTGTTGTTGAAGATAGAGAAATTAAAGTCCATGAATCTTCATAAGCGAAAGGATTACTTGTCAAATATTCTCCGGATGTACAACCAGAGATATTTTGACATGATTTTGTCGTGGTTGAGATCTTACGTATTTGCATGGACTTGTCGCTACTGATCCTTTGGATGGGGTAGGAGGGTCCCTTCGATTCATCCTGTTCCTGGATGACTTGTATGGACGAATGTCTGACAGAGTATACCTAATAGATTATGGGTTGATTACCTCAAACATATTTACGTTTGGTGGTGGAGGAATTCGTTTCTCTCATCTTTATGCTTGTATTATTTTTAGGGAAATCAATTTGTGATTTGGCGGGTTTGATGATGTGGCATTCAGAAATAATGGTGACAAGCTGTTCCAGAAGATAACGTAGCCTCAGGCCGCATCAACAGGGAAATGACAAAAATCGGGCAGGCAGCATAGCTAGGTGGGTCATTCCCAGGCAGGGTGTATTATCACCAATCTAGAGAAATTCCTTATTTGTTCTTCTTTCGATTCTGTATCTCTGCGGATGTGTGGTGGGCCCTTAAAACCACAAGGGTGATAATACATTCGCTACACTCAAGCTAAATGAGCCGGCGGCTATGTGTGGGTGGGTTGCAAGATGTTCATGTTGAACCCCAGTGTATCCCCTCTAGAGTACACTGATCGAAAGGCGTTCCCATACCTTGTCATAGTCGGAATCCATTCTCCAATAAGAGCCCCACGGTTTTTGATTTTATACTATATATGTAGAGCATGAGACACAAGCGTTCTTCTACTTGATTATTTACTTGATTTACATCACTATTATAATATCTGAATAGTATTGATTTCAAAAATGGTTTGGTTATAGTAAGGTAAAAACTGTTCGTGCTTATGTGTGGGCTGGTCTTACTATTACCCTTTCTATAAAAAGGTTTCCAAAGTTAAGCAATATGGATGTTATTTATAAACTTAGTGAGTTTTCTCACGCTGGTTCACCAGGCTGATCCGTGGCATTTGTAATGTCTCGCGTCAGCCCGAGTTACAAGTTCAGGTTATCGGATGCTGTGGAGTTCAGAGACAAGTTGGAGAAGTTCAAACGTATGATATATAGTATTACTATGTTGTAACTTGTGCTTTGCACATGGAGAGTGTTGGAAGAAGTTGAAGTTGAATTCTTCGTAAGAATTTCATACAAAGAGTGTTGGTGGAGTCCAGACGTATGATATATAGTATTTTCGTTGTGTGTTGTATTGAGGACAGGTTATTATAACTGTCCAGATTGGTTGACTATTATACTCTGATGGTTGAAAGTATTTTTCAAGCTCTTTATAAAATTTATTTTTGTATTATATTTTATTCCACTGTGATGTGAGACTCTATGTAGTGTTGGTTCTTCTTCTTATTCTTCTATTCTAACATTTCTATCTTGTCTTTCTTTCATCCTTTAACTTCTTTCTCTTAACTTTTTGCTTTTCTGTATAACTTGAGTTGACTATGGTAGTTAAATATTGACATAAATTGTACGGAAAAGTGGGTCGTTACTGTGATGTTCCAAGGCATCAAATTTTAGGAGTCACGATGGGTGGTTTATTACATTTCATATCAGAGCATAGGCTCAATAGTTGGACAAAATAGACCAAGTTAACTAGTTTGAGTTAATCAATCTTGCAAAAGGAGATTTGTTAATGAAGTGTACTTGTATTTTTCTTCTATATAATCCTATATACATCGCTTGTCTTTTGAACTTGATTTCTTTCTACTGCTAGTTGTGAAGATATTTTGTCTGGCTATTTGTATGAGAAGGCGGAATATATAAGCGACTGTAAATAGAAAGTTTAGTATAACGACTATTTGGCTACCATAGATGATGTTCAGTCACCTATGAACATTTCCAGTTGATTATAGTTTGTCCCAAAAGTGGTGTGGACCTCTTTAGGCATTAGGATTTCTAGATCCACTAGCTTTAGACACTTCAATATGTTGAAATGTTAATATGTTAAAATGTTAATAGGTTGAAATGTAAATATTTTGAAATGTAAACCTACTGAAATGTATAAACCTGTTAAAATATGTGGAACGATTACTATTGTATACATACATGTTCTAATCACATGTTTATTTGTGACATATTATGTACATGAACCCTTAATTGTAAGAATTGGGATAATCACATGTTAATTTGTTAGACTGGAATAATTACAATATTAATTTTTACATGTTATTCTTTTAAAATGAGGTTAATTACATGTTAGGAAGAACATGTGACATGATAATCAGTTAAAATGGACTTAATATGATATTAATTGTGACATGTAAAAATAGATTACTTTAAAATTTGGAAGAATGAATACGCCTAAATTTACAATTAACGGAAAATTAAAAATGCACTTAGACACGAGGTTAAATTCAACTTGTGGTAGAAGTCTGCCCGGAACCGCCCGACAAATCCAGCGTCCACAAGTTGGTAATTTAATGTGAAGGGTCTAGTGCGTAAATATACATGTAATGGTGCTAAGACACGAGGTTAAGCCTAACTTGAGGTAGAAGTCTTCTCGGAACCACCCAACAAATCCAACATCCACAAGTGGTAGGTTTAATGTGAGAGGTCTAGTGCATAAATATATATATATAAATATATGTATATAAAATGATAGAAATAAATGGCACTAATTGTGATTAATGGAAATAAATAGGAAATGAATGAAAGTTACAACAATAAAAGAAGTGGAATGAATAGGGAATGATAATAATCTATTATAATTAATTACATTAATGAGAATGTTATATAATAGGTAGGCTTTTCCTAAGGACAATGGAAATTATAACATATGTTATAATAAATGGAAAGGAAGCTTATTAGTAAACATTAGTTAAGGGAACTAAGTAAACAAGTAAACAACGACAAGTTGTAGCAGCAGTGTAAGATGGAATTATAATTAAATAAGAAAGAACGAGGTGAATATATAAGATGAAATAAGTTATATTTAATCATAAACAATTAGTGACATGGAAAACAGAAAACAGGTGAATTGAGATGAAGCATACTTAATTACATATTAAGCAGAACATGTTATTGTAACTATGGAATAAGACAATGAATAATATAAAGAGATCATAGATTATAGATCTTGGATTACAACCTAGAAGATAACATATAATGGGCTTACTAATAAACTTAATTGGATTAAGTTATAACTGAAATTAATAAGCAAGAGGAACTTGGTACCTTGAATAAGAAGTCAATGAGAATGGGAATAACCAAGTTAACTGGAAATCTGACGAGGTAGAGCAAGCGCGTAATTAAATGTTCAGACATAGGGTCTAATAACACATCAACCTGAAGCGCTTGGACCAGTTCGTACATCTGAAGGTGAATAACCCAACGGGGTAGATCATCGTGGTGTCATGGGACACGAGGGCGGCGCACGTCCATCGGATTACTCTGCCTGTTCTACTGACAT
The DNA here is from genome assembly GCA_030737875.1 of Allium sativum. Lineage (NCBI taxonomy): Eukaryota > Viridiplantae > Streptophyta > Magnoliopsida > Asparagales > Amaryllidaceae > Allium > Allium sativum. The sequence continues at coordinate 988,232,019 of CM060915.1, forward strand.
TCTGCTGGCTCCGAAGGACGGGAAGGGGAAGCACGCGGCTTCCTGGGACGTGGAGGGTACTCCTGGTAGTCCTCTGTGCAGTGACAGCATTCGGACTGTGTCCGCAGAGGTTAGGTTTACGTGTTACCCGATGAGTATACCTTAACTTCAAATAGGAGCAGTCAGAAGGCTATATCTCTGGGGCCAAGTCACTAGCTCTCAATTCTGTTTGTCTTTCACTAGTTGAGGGCGGGGTCGGGTGGGACCATAGCCACTAAAAATGCAGATCTTAACATCTATGTATACGGATATCTGAAAAACTCCCGATCGAGTTTCGTGTTCCTAGTACAGACCTATTACGGGACTCGGTGCACAGTAGATAGGTCCGGATACATGCATACCACTTCCGGATGGTGTATCATAAAGATTACAACATCGAGTACGATTGACGATATGTACGTGAGAAAGTCTAGATACATGCATGTCCATTCTTGGTTGTTTATCGTAGACTCTAGGGCACTAATCTGTGATGGAATCTAATTCGATCGTAGGTGGCAGTCCGTATGCTTACGTAGCATGGCGATGACATGTCTATGTGGAACGTTGCATCGTTATATAGAGTTCCGCACGTTACTCTAACGTAGGACGAGGGACTGCGCATATTTCTGTGGTGTTACGGTGGAGACCGTGCGGGTGGGGTCCCATGGGGTGTACCTTAATATCGGGGGTAGCTACGTATATACTTTATTAGGTTAATCCACTAGGAAGTAGATGGGTAGGACGTGTGTGTAAGCCTTGAGTGCTGTTAACCCAAGTAACTTAATAAACAAGAAAATGTAACTGATCGATATATGTAGGGTTCCAAAATGTGTAGTTTAAATCTAGTCACCAGAACTTGTGTTCTGACCCCCTCCTCATAACATACTCGCATGTTAGATTTGTGGCAGAGATATGATAGCTTTAGATACTGGTTAGGAAGTATTATTATCTGGGTAAGGCTATATTTTGATTGTATTATATATTACCCATTCCGCTGTGAGATGTTTTCTAAGCTCTGATATATTTTATATCTCTGCCTTATCTTCAGGATACCGGGCAAACCAACACGAGTTTCGGTGGATTAGAATTTTGAAAAAAATTGGTCTGTCAGAATTCGGGTTATTACATATGTCATATATTTTGAAGGGTGTTTAAGTGATGATTACTTTTACCTCTCAGGCATTACCAGGTCTTAGCCGGCTTATGGATCATGAAATCGATAGGAGTTTGTGTAGGGTGGTATACTCTAGTTTTTTTTTTTTTTGGAAATTCACTTTTATTCCTTTCCAACACTTTGAGAGTTAAAATTTAATACATTGCTAGTTACTCAATAGATATATTAACTCTACATCTTTCATATTATGAAAATAATTTGGCAGGGTTAGAGCTCGTGTGGTCACCTTAGTTGCAATGTTTAGGTAGGGCTGTAAACGGATGCAGTCGGATATGGATAGTGCTGTATCTGAATCCGTATCCGATATCTGCAGATACCAGTTAAAAATATCCGTATCCGTATCTGTGGATACTTTCGGATATCCGAAAATATCCGTATCCGCCTTAGCAAATACGGATATCCGAAGATATCCGTATCCAAAACTTAAAACTGTGCATTGGATGTGGTTATCCAAAAATATCCGAAAATATCCGAAAAAATATCCGAAAATAAAACAATAAAAGTTTACAAATACATCACTCACATGCAAATTTGGCTCATAAAATATTTTTTGAACATGTGAATACATCTAATTAAAAATTACAAGCAGGACATCAATCAAATAAATTTCTTACAACAAATATTTTAAGAGATAAAGTGTTCAAAATATGAAATACACAACCCTACTAAGACTAGAATAAAACATAGCATAAATCATAGAAGCACATACACATATCAGAAAATCGGACGGATATTTTTTGGATACGGATACCATTATAACCATATCCGTATCCGGAATGATTCTTGGATATCGGATATCCGTATCCGCATCTCGGATAATGAATATATTTCGTATTTTCGGATACAGATGCAGACAGATATCGTATTTTTCGGGTACCCGTTGACAGCCCTACGTTTAGGTCAAGCGACCAAAGTGTTATCATTCAGATTAGAAGCATGAGCTTTCAGTCGAGTAAGATTGGTGGATGAATCTGACTTGGATTTATGTTTAGGTAGGGTTCGGTGTATGTCCAGTAATGGGGAAAAACAGAGTGGGGATATTTTCTAAAAAAAATTCTCATTCACATGCCAGTTCCTAACCTATAGTTTGAGTGCATATTTTCTAGGTGATTTGCACCTGTTAGGATAGGGTTTCTCACTAAATTCTGGTAGACTATCACTTGAATCTAATTCTTGGGATAACTATGAGATTACCGAAACATGACTTCATGCCAGGAGGTTTCAACATTTGGATAAGTAGCCGGATCGGGGTTCGCGTGGATGAAATAAGGTGGCTGACCCTAATTTAATAAAGAAATTTAGTAAGCAAATGAAGGGTTTGAATAAGAACCATGTCATTTGGATTGTTCTTTAGCTATTATAAATTTTTCTATAGATTATTTTTTACATGGGATAGTTTAGAGGAGAATTTTTCAATTAGTTTTGTGGCGATTCAAATAATCTTTTAAGTGATCTAATAATGCTCGCCTAGACGATTGTCATGGTATACTTAGTTTATTATCCTTTTTAGATGGGTTTGGATCTGAGAAAATCCAGATAATATTAAATCTTCATTCAACTATGATTCAATTAGTATAAAATTTATTTCTTAAAGACGAGTTTTGCTGCGAAGAAAAGGAAAGTGTTGACATGCAAAATTGTCGCACACCAACACCCAATGTGTATGTGTGAACAATTATCCAAATAAGCAGTAAATAATGTAAATGCGAGAAGGCATAGGTTTTATAGTGGTTCGGCACTAATGCCTACGTCCACTTTATAATCATCATTCATCATATCTTTTGTCGATTACAAAGTTGTACAAGTTCGGACAATAGCTAAGTTCAAAGTGTTACAATAGAACAACAAAATATATGTTTGTTCTACACTTTGACTAAATTGCCCTTCTTCTTCTTCCTTGAGATGGGTTGACTTGGTCAACAATATCTAAGTTTAGTGCTGATGTCCATGAATTTCAAAAGTAGCATAACAATCCTTGTTAATGTTCAAGTGTTGATGGAAAGCATGCACGACATGTTTCAACTATTTATGCCATGTCCAATGGCCATGGAGAAGGTGTTGGAAGCCATTAATGAGTGTTTGGAGCTCTCAAGGTCCAAAAATTCCAAGGGAGAAGGATCCAAATGAAGGCCAAGGCTTGGGGTATTTATAAGAAGAAGGTTAGGTGGGAGTAGGTAGGAAAGGGGGACCACAACCCCTTGAATTTTCACCCAAACAAACGCCTCTTTACACAAAATTCGCACCCTGTGGCGAGGGGTGCGAAATTCGCACCCAACCAGGGAGGTGCGAAATTTTGCACCCCCTAGAGGGGTGCGGAATTCGCACCCCACTAGGGCATGCAGAATTTCGCACCCCTTGAAGGGGTGCGGAATTCACGGGCGCGAATTTCGCACCCCTTGGAGGGTTGCAGAATTCGCACCCCACCGGGGGATACAAATTTGATGGAGGAGGGGACCGGAATCATGCTATCGAGAGAGTTGAAGTTTCTGAATGCGAAGTGAGGGAATCCTCGGCTTTTCTGGTCCGAAGTGAAGGGATCCGGGCTTCCGACATGGAGAAAATCGGATGAATCGAGCTAACCGACTAGGTCGATCGCTGTCGGGAATATGGGGCCCCAGACCTCCACCGTCGCTGCGCCTGGACCCGCTTGACGACTCACCTTCGGCTCGGATGACAGTTTGACTAAGAGTTCATTGGGCCCGAAAGAGCCCATCTGATCGAGTTTCGGGTCTCCTTGTGTTTGCAACGCGACTTCGACCCATCTTGTAACGATCCAGAAAATCTGAACCAATTTAAAATTTTTAAATTGGCTAAAATAATGGATTTTAAATATTTAAAATAAATATTTTAAATAATGGAAATGAAAAGTGAGTTTGAATCGACAATTGAAAACGAATATAATTAATTATAATTATAAACAAGGCCTGAAAAGGCGCTGCAGTTTCAAAAATTGAATTCAAACTTTGTCGGACTGTACCGGGTGCAAAACAAAACGGATTTTAGTGAAACCTAAAATATTTAAATCTGTTAGTGAATACCTTTCTAACGAATCTGAAAAATCGAATTTTCATAACGGAAAGCAAAAGTTATGGCCAAATGAATTTTCAGAAAGGTCGCTATGGAATTTATATAGCCCATGAAATTGGCCATTTTGCAAACGACCTCGGAATTCGACGAAACCACTTTTGTTGGATCTGAGATGTGAAGTTATTGCTAGATTTCAAATTTCATAATTTTTGAAGCTAGTATGTGAGCGTGGCAAAGGAAAACGTGTTTTGGTCAGTTACAGTTAAATTGGATCGACCAGAAATGGGCCTTTTTGCAAGCGGTCTCAGAATTCGACGAAACTAGTTTTGTTGGGACCGTATCGTCAAAACATAGCTAGTTTTATTTTTCTGGAATTTTTCGAATCAGTTTGTGGCCCTGGCAAATTGAAATGCACGTTCAAATCAAATATTGAATGTTTTATATTTTAATTTGAAGGAAAACTGTAACACCCCGAATTTCAGTTAATACTAATATTCACTAATTACAGAATAAATAATCTCAGATGTGAGAATTGGGGGAAACGGGCTGCGTCATTGCGTTCGTCTTGGAAAAATACGCAAAATAGAGTCCGAGTTTTCGAGAATCGGAGTCCGTATGGCCCAGTTATGGCCCAAAGAAGTTTGCAGAAAATTTAAAGATAAAAACAGATTTAAAAATTCAAATTCAGATTTTTAGTTTCAACCAGCGGGGCCAGGCGGGAAAGTTCCCGCCCTACCCATGTCGACAGGGCTGTCGACAGGCCTGTCGACTGGGGAGTCGACTGCCCTGTCGACTTGCCTGTCGACACGGGGTGTCGAGCCACTTGGCCTGGGTGCACCAGGTCTGGTTTTCTGGCTGGTTTGGGCTGAGTTCTGGAAACTTCCTAAATCTGATGGACCTAATCTAACCTAGGGTTAATCCTATGGTCTAAAACACACCCTAATCCTATAAATACACCCTAATGCAAGCCTAATCCCTACTAAAAATAGAAATGATGCCATCATGCCGCCAAAATCAAACTTGAGAGGAGCCTCCACTAGTTTATGAAGAAAGTTGCAAGCTAATCAACCTCTAATCATCATCTCCTTCTTGTATAGCAACTAGTTCTACTTCATAAGTTGCTAATCTTGGTTTTGGTGAGTTTCTATCACTCTAATGATCAATTGCTAAACTAAGTAGATGAGATATGATGAGATCATATGGTTTTGTTTGTGGATTAATGGGCTTTAAGTCATATGACATGATGTTAGTTTGCTAATGTATGTGGGTTATGCAAGTTTTGTGCTTTGTGATCATATGTTAATATGCAAGTTACATGTATGTTAATATGCAAGTTACATGTATGACAATTATGCAAGTTGTATGTTTCTTCATATGCAAGTTTATGAGTTCATATGCAAGTTTATGAGTTCATATGCAAGTTATGTAACATATTATGCAAGTTCATATGCAAGTTATGTGACATATTATGCAAGTTCATATGCAAGTTATGTGACATATTATGCAAGTTCATATGCAAGTCATGTATTTGTTAATATGTAAGTTTATGTAACATGTTATGCAAGTTAATATGCAAGTTATGTGACATGTTATACAAGTTAATATGCAAGTTATGTGACATGTTATACAAGATTATATGCAAGTTATGTGACATGTTATGCAAGTTCATATGCAAGTTATGTGTTTGTTAATATGCAAGATGGCACCTTTGAAACATGTTCATACATATGCAAGTTGACACCTTTTATATGTGTTATGTCATGAGAACGAAATTACGTGGGAACGATGTGGTTAATTAAATGCATATGTTAATAAGATTGTGTGAAATTAATATAATTATGCATAACATAAAATAAATGAACATAGTATGGGAATTTGCCTATTAAGTTAGGTGTACCCATACTATGTGTTGGGAATTTGCCTATTAAGTTAGGTCTACCCATACTATGGAATTGGGAATTTACCTATTTAGTTAGGTCTACCCATATTCTTAAAAATGTGTAATTAATTAGGGATAATTAATATAAATTATGAGGGTGATTAATTAGGTGTAATTAATTGACTAAGACACGAGGTTGGACTCAGTTGTAGCGTAAAACTGCCCGGACCCAACCGGCTTAACCAGTTGCTACAAATGTTAGCCCAATGTGAGAGGTCTTAGGCACAAACTAAATACGTGATTAATGTAAAGACACGAGGTTAGACTCGGTTATGACATAAGGCTGCCCGGACCCAACCGGCTTAACCAGCGGTCATAAAAGACAGTCTAATGTGAGAGGTCTTACAAAGGTTACGATCTTAATTAATTAATTAAGAAACACTTAACCACATTAGCATGTAGAGGGACATGAGGGGTTAAGTGGGTGCCTTGGGTGGCATGTGGAAATCTAGTGATTGCCTTGGGTGGCAATAGAAAATACGATTAGAATACTTAACCAAAGTGGAACATGTAATTAAAACATGATTAAAGGGTTAAGTGGGAAACACTAGTGTGTGGGCCAAGCTTAGGGGGATGGCTTGTGCTGGAGGCCCATTTCAACCAGTAACCCATAGGTATCTTAGTGGGCTCGACCCATGTCGAGGACGGGACACGCATACTGGGCTTGACTATAAGAGGCCAAAATGGGTTAGCGGTGGCAACGCATGACCAACGGGTTTCATATGCGTGTGTGGACCCGGGCTGGTAAATAAGACGTTGTTGCATTGTGTAGATATAAGCCGTGCACCGTTAGTTTTATCAGGTTGCCACGTTGGGGAATGGTACACCCCACGGTGGGGCCAGCACGGGTATCTACGTTAGGGAGCCGATCGAATGGGGAGTAGTGTGTACACCTAGTGGATTGTAGGGCCCCGTGGCGTCTACTTAGTCACCTAGGGGTACGCGAGAACTATTAAGTTAATTTTATAAGTCCGTGGGTGAGATCAACCTTTAAGTTAGGAATGACTGGTGTGGTGCAGTTTAGTAATTTACCTTTGGAAGGGTAGATGCGTCTTTATCTTTTATCTTAGTTTAGTTGACTGCTTAGTGTAGCCATTCAGCCCCATTAGTTACCGTATATCAGTTTATGTCTTCTCTGGTTACTTTAACGATTGTATTGTTAAAGTTATAGGACTCGCTCAGACTTATGTCTGACCCCGTTGTTTTTATCTTTTTCCCAACCCTCAGGTCCTACGGTGGATCCTAGCAGTAGTGGAGCTTGATCGGATTGTTGTTCCAGTCTTTAGGAGCTTGGATAGATGTAAAGCTCCAGTTACCCAGTTATCTTTTCTTTCGTCATGGCTATTGTATGAGAGTGGGATTATGTACTTCTTTATTTTGATGGATATTGTACTTGACTTTTATTGTGGTTTTATGATGTAACCAGACATGTTTTACTTCTGCTGTTATGAGATGATGTTTTAAAATTTCAAGTACTATTTATATCTGTCTTGTTGTAATTTTTCTGTTCTATATTCACTAAAATACTCCACCGATGCTATGGCATTCCCTTAGTGAGTGACCATAGCGGGAGTGGGGTGTTACACGTGGTATCAGAGCCAGGTTACCGGAACAGATAAATTTTTGAGAAAAATATTTTTTTAAAAAATAGTAAAGGTATTATTTTTGGAAAAAGTATTTTCAAAAACATGTCTTTTAAGAGAAAAGATTTTGAAAGAAAAGCATAATCCCCAATAGCCATATCTTTATCTTTCGGAATCTCCTTTTTGAATCTTTCCTCTTTCGTTTCAGCATGGCTGAAGATCTTAACATCCCGGAGGGCTTAGTTATACCACTATGGTATAGGAGGTTACAAGAGGCTAGGGCCGCGGCTGCGGGTCCAGCCAATGCTACTACACCAGAGGCAACCGCTCCTCCTCCTCAGCCTAGAGTGGATAATTCTGCTAAGATTTGCAAGGAGTTCAAGGCTATAGGAGGAAAACCTTTTCTAGGTTCAGAGACTTTCGTAGAGGCTAGAGATTGGCTTAAGGAAGTGGAAGAGTTGCTAGATATCTTTGAAGTGGAAGAGGGAAAGAAAGTCAAGTTGGCGGCTTGGTTAATGAAGGGAGAGGCCTCATTCTGGTGGGAGGTCACTAATGGAGAACGCCCTGTTGACTCTTGGGCAGATTTCAAGCAAAGGTTTGGGGCTAAGTTTCTCTCAAGGGCGGAAGAGAATCTGTTTATGGAGAAGTTCTTGAATTTGAAGCAAGGGAATCTCACGGTGAAAGAATATGTCAACAAATTCAATCAATTAGCAAGGTTTGGCATAGAGTTGGTGAATACACCGGAGAAGAAGGCTTTGAGGTTCGTTAGAGGCTTGAATGAACCATTGCAAGGAATAGCTATGACTCACATTCCTATGGGGGCCACCTTTGAGAAGCTTGTCTACATGGCACTTATGCATGAGGATGATAAGAGTTCTAAGGCACCAGAGAAGAAGGGGGATCAGAAGAAACCGCAACAACAACAACAAGGCAAGGGTGGAAAAGGCAATGGTGACAAGGGGAAGAAGAAGAAGAAGTGCTTCAATTGTGGGACCCCAGGCCACCTCAGCAAGGATTGTCGCAAAAAGAAGAAGACCTGTTGCTTTCATTGTGGTGAAGCAGAACATCTTGTGAAGGACTGCCCAAAGAAGGGGCAGAAGACGGGGTCTACCTCAGGAGGTCAGGTGCAAGCTCTTATGGCACCAGCTCGGGCAGGGGGGGTGTAACAACCCGAAAATCTGGGCCAGTTTAAAATTTTTATTTTGGCAATTTTAGCGAATTTTGATTATTTAAAATGAATTATTTTAAATAATATCGACGGGAAATTTATTTTGAATATAATTAGAACGTATATATTATATACGTCGTCGTTAGAATATATAATAATTATATATAATTATAGAAGGAATTGAAAATGGCGCGGTAGTTCGAAAATTCGATTTCTAATTTCAAATGAATATACAGAATTCAATATAAGTCAGAATTGAACGAAACAAGAAATATTTGAATCTGTATAACTATATCTTTGTAACGAAGTTAACAAACTGAGATTTCATCTTAGAAATAATAAGGTATGTCCAGTTTAAAATTAGAAATAGTCGCTATGGAATTTATATATATTTTTATATATATAAGGCCCTTAGAAATAGCAATTTTGCAAACGACCTCGGATTTCGACGAAACCAGTTTTGTTGGGTCCGGGATGTAAATTTATTGCTGGGTTTCAAATTTCATAATTTTTCGATTCAATATGTGAGCGTGGCAAAGGAAAACGCGTTTGACCGGTTTCAGTTGATTTTAATCGACTGGAAATTGGCCATTTTTCAAACGGTCTCAGAATTCGACGAAATTAGTTTTGTTAGGACCGTATCGTCAATACGAAGCTAGATATAATTTTTCTGGGATTTTTCGGGTCCGTATGTGGTCCCGGTAAATGAAAAGGTGCGTTAAAAATTCAATATACATAGATTTATATCTTGCTTTTGATGGAAACCGATTTAAACGTTCGAATTGGCCTACATGACATATCCCATTGGGTTCGGAATGGGGGTATTACGCTAGGGACGACAGTCGTTAGGTTTGATTTCGTGCTCGAATTAAAAGGTTACCTTTTTGAAAAATAAAATAATAAAATTATAAACACCCCCCTCCTTTACCTCTTGCCAAGTCAACCCCCCCTCTTCCCCTTATCGTTCAAACAGAAATAAAGGAAAAAAAAAACAAATCGCTTTCCCCCCCGACGGAAATCGCCCCTCCCCTTTTTTCTCCAACGCGCCGCCACCACTCCTGGCGCTCCGACCACCGCGTAGCCATCCTCAGGCGAGGTCCACCCTCCTCTCGCGCCTTGCCGTCTCTCTCCTCCCCCTTTTCCGCGGAAGCCCCAAACCCCTCCCCCGTTCAGATCGCCAAGCCCCAATACCCCCTCCGACCCCTGCGCCCCCTCAGGCCATCCACCGCCACCAGATTCTTCCCCCCACCGACCACTCGACAGCGCCCCCCCTGTAAGTTTTTTTAATTTATTTATTTTTACTTTCGTTAAAACTGTTTTTTTATAATGTTAAAACTGATTTTTATATAAAAAAGAAAACTGATTTTTATATAATGTTAAAACTGATTCTTGTTATAATTTAAAAACTGATTTTATTTTATGTTATAAAGCAATGATTTTTATTTTTAGAAATCTTTAAATTAAAAAAGGTAAAATCTTTAAATTTGAAAGGGCGAAGTCTATGTTTTATAAAGGCGAAATCTATATTTTCAAAAATTCGATTTTTATATATTGAACTTCGAAATAAAAATAGGATTTTTATATATTGAACTTCGAAATAAAAATAGGATTTTTATATATTGAACTTCGAAATAAAAATAGGATTTTTATATATTGAACTTCGAAATAAAAATAGGATTTTTATATATTGAACTTCGAAATAAAAATAGGATTTTTATATATTGAACTTCGAAATAAAAATAGGATTTTTATATATTGAACTTCGAAATAAAAATAGGATTTTTATATATTGAACTTCGAAATAAAAACGTGATTTTTATATATTGAATAGCGTAGTAAAAATTCGATTTTTACATAGGTAGTGAAAGCGGGCAACGAAGATGCGATAGCGATGAAGATTTCTATCAATGAAGTGTCGTGGAGCTAGGATAGCTATAGGTGAGAATTTCTCACTCTTCAAATTTCTATCTCTAGTCATATATATATACTAGGATGCAGACGGTGCTTAGTAGCACCCGACACAATCGTCCACAGACCATGGACTTGTTTGTTTGGTTGCATAGATTAGTTATATGATTTGATGTGAAATTGGTTGTTTGGTGATTTGATTGATGTGTGAATGGCGTGGGCCTTCACTAGACCGGGGATAAGGCTAGGCCTTGTCCCGTTTCTAGTATCGTGTCGTTATGCCGCCGAAATTTTCTAAAATATGTTAGAAAAATAAAAATATCATTTTATTGAATAAATGAATTGAATAGAAATCCATATGTTGGAATAAAATGTTTTATCGTTAAAAATATAATTTTTAACGTGAATATGAATATAGTGAAAGTGAATAAAATAAAATATTCATTTACAAACCGGACGGTTTGTTTATGTACACCTATTTGAAGGACATTGATTGGGACGATAAATTTTACACATCGCCCAACAGCACAAATAAAATATGTGTTTGATTGTTTGAAACCCCACACGGGTGTTGGGATGAAATTTGAAGTTCACTCATCCTGATTTATTAAATATGTTGATCGGTTGATTGACAGGCTGTTTTAAGCGTTAGATATCTATATTTGATGCTTATACAGTGTAGTGCACTTTGGGTGATGGTTGATTATTTTTCCATGCTATTATATACATGTGTTGTATGAAAAACCATATAATTAACTTTATATGGTAATTGATTGGGCCTTATTCCAATTTAGAAAATAAAGAACGATATAAAATAAAAGTTCATGTGTTGACAGTACTCATTCATTGAGATTGGTCATGTGTTGAACGAAATATTTTAATAATAAAGTTTACATCTTTATCAATATAAAATAAAAGTTCATGTGTTGACAGTTTCATCCATTGAGATTGGTCATGTGTTGAACGAAATATTTTGATAATAACAACTATTTTGAAAAAGAAATATTTGAAATAAGATATTTGGAAATAGAAATTTATGAAGCCGTATTGATTAGATTGACGCCATTTTGACGTGAACGATATTTATATCGATTTTATTCATTTCGAAATGAATTGAATTGAAAACGATTTCGAAATGAATTGAATTGAAAACGATTTCGAAATGAATTGAATTGAAAACGATTTCGAAATGAATTGAATTGAAAACGATTTCGAAATGAATTGAATTGAAAACGATTTCGAAATGAATTGAATTGAAAACGATTTCGAAATGAATTGAATTGAAAACGATTTCGAAATGAATTGAATTGAAAGCGAATTGAAATGAATTCAAATTGAATTGAAATTTGAATTGAATAGAAATGAATTTTAAAACGAATTTATAAAGAAGAATTCAATTTTGCTTTGGATTGTAAAAGGAAGTTGAAATTGTTTTTGAAACGAATTTAAAACTATTTATATAATTCGTTTTAAATAGAAATCGACGAAGTATATATTATATATAATATATATATAATATAATGGCCTGAATAGAACGCGCCGCGCCGCGGCAGTTCGCGAATTTCGACCATTGACTTCGAACGGACATTTCGGGAGATCCGACCGTCGGATTCTCCTAAAACCGGAACCGTTGGGTTCGTATCGAAAAGAGCTTTATAACGAATGTTAGAAATTAGAAATCTAACGGTTGGATTTGGAATTATGTCCAAATCAAATTTGAAAAAGGTCGCTGTAAGTGCAGTTCGATGGCCATTGATGGAAATCGACTGTACGGGCCTTGATAAAATTATTAAAAATAGTAATAATTTGTGTAAAATCATAAGAAATGATTTGAGAAGAATTGGGATGAAAAACTCCATATTTGAAAAGATAAAAATAGATTTTTATCGAATTGAACTAGTTTTGAACTAGAATTATAATTCTATTTATTTTTAAATAAATAAATTGAATTCGAAAAGGGTTTTAAAAATAATCAAAATTTCCAATGATTGCATTGGAATGGATTTGAATCGAAATTGTCTTCGGAATATTTCGATGTTGAAATTCGTGATTATACAGGTGTTGTTATGGAAATTTGAAAGATATATATATTTATATCGTTATTTCCAATACGACATTTGTTAATCGTAGAATTTGATATTGAATATAAGCCGGGATATTTTCTATTCAGAGCCTTGTATTTAATATCAAATGTGATTTGGGTTTGTCGTGAATGGTGTCTTCATTAACACTGTTCTTGAACCCAGTGGAAAAAGATTAAATCTTTTTATTTAGATTTAATGAAGTGTACCAATTAAATAATGTTTAATTGGAATTGAATTGATATTGATTTTTGGGTTTATCGTGGACAGTGTTTTAAATAACACTCGTTCTTTAACCCGATCATTAATGAAATGTGATTTTGGGTTGTCGTGAACGGTATCTTCAATAATACAGTTCTTAGACCTAAAGGAGTTAAGAAAATCAGAAACTAACTGGAGATTAGTTAAGTTGAATAGTTTCCAAGGTATTGATCTGATGTTGGTTTCGGCCTTCGGGATTAATACTTAGGGAATTGCTCACTTGCTAATTTACAATTAGGGACTGATTGAAATGTGATGTGATTTTGGGTTTATCGTGAACCGTGTTTTAAATGACACTGATTCTTTAATCCAATCACAGATTAAAACTAAGTGGAGTTTTAATGAATCTTTAATTAGATTGAAATGATCGAAAATGGAGTATCACCAGTTTTGCTCCAGGCGATAGTTAAATCTTTAATTAGATTTGAACGTGAAATGGTAATTGAATTTACCGATAACACTGTGGTGTTAGATATGAAGTATAACCAGTTTTACTTCATGGGATGAATAGGTTGGGATTGGGAAATTAAAACAAATGATTACTTCGGTAAGGTTCGCTAATCCCGACTAGTTTGAATTGAAATTCAAAAAGAAGATTGAAGAATAAATTCAAGGAATTTATCTTGGATAAAATTAATGGGAACCTTTCCCTATGAATGTGAATATTAGAAACTAACTGTCGGTTAGCTAAGCAGAATGGTTTTCTGTATATTGATCTGATGTTGGTTTCGGCCTTCGGGGTTAATATTTGGGGAATTATTCTCTTGATTAATTTACGGTTAGTGACTAATGAATTGGAATGAGGCGTATGTTGTGTTTGTGTAACACTTATTTAAAATATACGCGAGTTATTCGGAAAGACCGGGTTAATCCCATTCTGAATAACTGATACGACGATAAGTCGAAGATGAAGACGATGGTCGAAGACCGGAGGTCTTCACGTCGTTTGGGTAATTACTGATGATCTTGATTGGGCTGTACACCCAAGAAGATGGAAACAGTTAGTGATCGTCCAGACGTACTTGGAGATCGATGGATATGCGGGGTACTAGGTGCCTCCGGTTTCGTTCAGACCCAGAACGGACTTGTAAACGGATTGTGTGTCTGACATTGGATTTTAGTCTGTGTGATTGATTCCTATTAAATATATATCTGTTTGGCGGCGGAGAATTTATTCTCTTGCTTAACGCCCTTCTCTGAGACATACGAGCTCAGGGGTTATATATTGATGGATATCAAACGCATGGAGTGAATTGCCTGTGTGGCATGCCTAAGTGGCAATTGATCGAGGCTTCTGTTGAAAAGCAAAGTCTTGTGGTGATGATCAAAGCAAGGCCTTTGTGGCGTAGCTTTGTGTAACGTTTGCTTCGCGAGTTTCACACCCGGTATGAACCAAAAACGGGAGAGGACATCAGGGAGGACTTCCGTTTCTTTCTAGCTAGAAGTGGCGTCAGTGGTTTTACACGCCCTGACGAGTTTGACTTATGTGGTTGTTGCTGTTGCGAGGCGCCTCGGATTGATCGGTCGTTCTCGAACCGATGGAGTCATTTAGTTGGCTCATTTACGCCCCAAAGGGCGGAGAGACGTATTGTTCAGGCATAATAATCCACATCGGTGGACCGGCCCTGACGATCCAAGGCCCACCTGAGTCTGGGACCTGAGACATGGGCTAGATTGTCTCGAATCGGTTGAGGACTATCTTTTGCCTCGGTTCATAGACGGAAATCCAATTTCCAAATACGTGACATTTGCGGTTTTATTTGTAAACCTATATATGGCGACATAGTGGCATGGGACGCTCATGCCGCCTATGATTGATACTTATGATTTGAAGTTGTTTTATACACTATGGACTTATAGTAGTATCAAATGATTTGTTTTAAACGTATCAAGCATTCTTTGGCTGTTATAAGGGAAAACCCTATCCCCCGGCTTGCGTTGCATTGTGTGATAGAACCTGGGTCTTATAACAGCTTCATTTTTCTTTATTTAGCATTGCGCTGTTTGTTTTATGCACTGGTATTCTTGGGAGGAAACCCGTTCCGTGTTATACGGCGTGGTCCCTTGATTTACCTAATGATTTAAAATAAAGAATAATAACTGTTTTAGTTCTCACACCAGTCACATGACTGACCTGGAGTTTATTGTTTTAACCTAAACTCTGGGTGCCCCTATTTTGACACGGGCAGCTAGTAGTTTTGGTTCTGCAGATTTATATTCACAGGATCCTGGTTTACAGCTGGAACGATATCCGGAAAGCTTTGTATCCGTATGTCTCCTTCTAGTTGTGTATTGTATTATTTTTCCGCTGCTATGTATTTAAATGTAATTTAAAATCTCTGATATTTCTGTGTAATATTCTTTTATACTCTGTATATTCTTGTAATCTGATGCATTGTTATATACAGTGAAATGTTCTTCTGTATGCGTTCTGTTGTGGCTGTTCTCGAACTATCCGAAGCTTTCCTTTACGGGGAAGTTACGGGTTTTCACAGTTGGTATCAGAGCTTTGGTTTACAAAGCTAGAGAACAAGACACATTAGAAACATACGAAAGAATTCATCAGATATTGGATTAGTAATATCCAACGGGAATGACTCGTTAGAGATGGGATCAGTAGTATCCTAGAACGAGTGTGAAGAGTATATTTTTAAAGAGAAAACAAATTTTGTTTTGAAAATTTAAATCAATTATTCGTAGTTGATTATTTATTTATATTGATTTGGACAGTCCAGTATATAAAGATTTTGCATATACGCCTTGCAAACATATATTTGAAATTTTAATATACTGGATAGATATAGAATCACATTCTAGACACCCGGAGATGGTTCTGATGATTGATCGATCATCATCAGAATCTATGTTCGTGTTTTGAAGATGTGGTATTTATATATTTCCTATTGACTGGTGTGAGAACCAAAATTAGATAGGGCCTATTGTTGTGAATTGGCATCAAAAACACGATTTTTGTATATGTATCAAAATTATGAATTTGAAACTCTAATTCACTAATTGATTGATGTTTGTGTGGTTTGTTTAATTGTTTGAAAATTTTGAACCATTATGCCTAATTTGATCGAATAATGAATTGTATTGAAAATTGGTCGCATTTGCATGCATACATGTATATCTTTTGAATAGGTCATAGCAAGGAGGCTAGAGCAGAGAATAAAATTTGTTTGCCCGACAAATAGGTACACGTTTACTACATAATTTCCTGTTTTGTTTGGGTGATGATGATTTTGTGAGCCTATTGGCTAGCCGCTTGGCTTTTTCTTTTTCTTTTTGAGATCTGAAGGACCGGGGAAGCTATTTGAAATTTCCCGATGCTCCCGGTGCAGGGGAGGTTATGGCGAAATTTTTCAAAAATTCAGGGTGTTAGCCAAATTTTTGAAATTTTGAAAATTCTCAGAAACTAAAGAGTTGGAGAATGGAAGTCAGATCGAGCGTACAGTTGATTAATCAAA
This sequence comes from Allium sativum, assembly GCA_030737875.1. Lineage (NCBI taxonomy): Eukaryota > Viridiplantae > Streptophyta > Magnoliopsida > Asparagales > Amaryllidaceae > Allium > Allium sativum. The sequence goes on from CM060915.1 coordinate 988,248,648, forward strand.
CCACTTTCGACTTTGTTCCTTTTCGGGGACGAAAAGTTTTAAGTGGGGGAGATTGTAACAACCCGAAAATCTGGGCCAGTTTAAAATTTTTATTTTGGCAATTTTAGCGAATTTTGATTATTTAAAATGAATTATTTTAAATAATATCGACGGGAAATTTATTTTGAATATAATTAGAACGTATATATTATATACGTCGTCGTTAGAATATATATTAATTATATATAATTATAAAAGGAATTGAAAATGGCGCGGTAGTTCGAAAATTCGATTTCTAATTTCAAATGAATATACAGAATTCAATATAAGTCAGAATTGAACGAAACAAGAAATATTTGAATCTGTATAACTATATCTTTGTAACGAAGTTAACAAACTGAGATTTCATCTTAGAAATAATAAGGTATGTCCAGTTTAAAATTAGAAATAGTCGCTGTGGAATTTATATATATTTTTATATATATAAGGCCCTTAGAAATAGCAATTTTGCAAACGACCTCGGATTTCGACGAAACCAGTTTTGTTGGGTCCGGGATGTAAAGTTATTGCTGGGTTTCAAATTTCATAATTTTTCGATTCAATATGTGAGCGTGGCAAAGGAAAACGCGTTTGACCGGTTTCAGTTGATTTTAATCGACTGGAAATTGGCCATTTTTCAAACGGTCTCAGAATTCGACGAAATTAGTTTTGTTAGGACCGTATCGTCAATACGAAGCTAGATATAATTTTTCTGGGATTTTTCGGGTCCGTATGTGGTCCCGGTAAATGAAAAGGTGCGTTAAAAATTCAATATACATAGATTTATATCTTGCTTTTGATGGAAACCGATTTAAACGTTCGAATTGGCCTACATGACATATCCCATTGGGTTCGGAATGGGGGTATTACGCTAGGGACGACAGTCGTTAGGTTTGATTTTGTGCTCGAATTAAAAGGTTACCTTTTTGAAAAATAAAATAATAAAATTATAAACACCCCCCTCCTTTACCTCTTGCCAAGTCAACCCCCCCTCTTCCCCTTATCGTTCAAACAGAAATAAAGGAAAAAAAAACAAATCGCTTTCCCCCCCGACGGAAATCGCCCCTCCCCTTTTTTCTCCAACGCGCCGCCACCACTCCTGGCGCTCCGACCACCGCGTAGCCATCCTCAGGCGAGGTCCACCCTCCTCTCGCGCCTTGCCGTCTCTCTCCTCCCCCTTTTCCGCGGAAGCCCCAAACCCCTCCCCCGTTCAGATCGCCAAGCCCCAAGACCCCCTCCGACCCCTGCGCCCCCTCAGGCCATCCACCGCCACCAGATTCTTCCCCCCCGACCACTCGACAGCGCCCCCCCCCCTGTAAGTTTTTTTAATTTATTTATTTTTACTTTCGTTAAAACTGTTTTTTTATAATGTTAAAACTGATTTTTATATAAAAAAGAAAACTGATTTTTATATAATGTTAAAACTGATTCTTGTTATAATTTAAAAACTGATTTTATTTTATGTTATAAAGCAATGATTTTTATTTTTAGAAATCTTTAAATTAAAAAAGGTAAAATCTTTAAATTTGAAAGGGCGAAGTCTATGTTTTATAAAGGCGAAATCTATATTTTCAAAAATTCGATTTTTATATATTGAACTTCGAAATAAAAATAGGATTTTTATATATTGAACTTCGAAATAAAAATAGGATTTTTATATATTGAACTTCGAAATAAAAATAGGATTTTTATATATTGAACTTCGAAATAAAAATAGGATTTTTATATATTGAACTTTGAAATAAAAATAGGATTTTTATATATTGAACTTCGAAATAAAAATAGGATTTTTATATATTGAACTTCGAAATAAAAATAGGATTTTTATATATTGAACTTCGAAATAAAAACGTGATTTTTATATATTGAATAGCGTAGTAAAAATTCGATTTTTACATAGGTAGTGAAAGCGGGCAACGAAGATGCGATAGCGATGAAGATTTCTATCAATGAAGTGCCGTGGAGCTAGGATAGCTATAGGTGAGAATTTCTCACTCTTCAAATTTCTATCTCTAGTCATATATATATACTAGGATGCAGACGGTGCTTAGTAGCACCCGACACAATCGTCCACAGACCATGGACTTGTTTGTTTGGTTGCATAGATTAGTTATATGATTTGATGTGAAATTGGTTGTTTGGTGATTTGATTGATGTGTGAATGGCGTGGGCCTTCACTAGACCGGGGATAAGGCTAGGCCTTGTCCCGTTTCTAGTATCGTGCCGTTATGCCGCCGAAATTTTCTAAAATATGTTAGAAAAATAAAAATATCATTTTATTGAATAAATGAATTGAATAGAAATCCATATGTTGGAATAAAATGTTTTATCGTTAAAAATATAATTTTTAACGTGAATATGAATATAGTGAAAGTGAATAAAATAAAATATTCATTTACAAACCGGACGGTTTGTTTATGTACACCTATTTGAAGGACATTGATTGGGACGATAAATTTTACACATCGCCCAACAGCACAAATAAAATATGTGTTTGATTGTTTGAAACCCCACACGGGTGTTGGGATGAAATTTGAAGTTCACTCATCCTGATTTATTAAATATGTTGATCGGTTGATTGACAGGCTGTTTTAAGCGTTAGATATCTATATTTGATGCTTATACAGTGTAGTGCACTTTGGGTGATGGTTGATTATTTTTCCATGCTATTATATACATGTGTTGTATGAAAAACCATATAATTAACTTTATATGGTAATTGATTGGGCCTTATTCCAATTTAGAAAATAAAGAACGATATAAAATAAAAGTTCATGTGTTGACAGTACTCATTCATTGAGATTGGTCATGTGTTGAACGAAATATTTTAATAATAAAGTTTACATCTTTATCAATATAAAATAAAAGTTCATGTGTTGACAGTTTCATCCATTGAGATTGGTCATGTGTTGAACGAAATATTTTGATAATAACAACTATTTTGAAAAAGAAATATTTGAAATAAGATATTTGGAAATAGAAATTTATGAAGCCGTATTGATTAGATTGACGCCATTTTGACGTGAACGATATTTATATCGATTTTATTCATTTCGAAATGAATTGAATTGAAAACGATTTCGAAATGAATTGAATTGAAAACGATTTCGAAATGAATTGAATTGAAAACGATTTCGAAATGAATTGAATTGAAAACGATTTCGAAATGAATTGAATTGAAAACGATTTCGAAATGAATTGAATTGAAAACGATTTCGAAATGAATTGAATTGAAAACGATTTCGAAATGAATTGAATTGAAAGCGAATTGAAATGAATTGAAATTTGAATTGAATAGAAATGAATTTTAAAACGAATTTATAAAGAAGAATTCAATTTTGCTTTGGATTGTAAAAGGAAGTTGAAATTGTTTTTGAAACGAATTTAAAACTATTTATATAATTCGTTTTAAATAGAAATCGACGAAGTATATATTATATATAATATATATATAATATAATGGCCTGAATAGAACGCGCCGCGCCGCGGCAGTTCGCGAATTTCGACCATTGACTTCGAACGGACATTTCGGGAGATCCGACCGTCGGATTCTCCTAAAACCGGAACCGTTGGGTTCGTATCGAAAAGAGCTTTCTAACGAATGTTAGAAATTAGAAATCTAACGGTTGGATTTGGAATTATGTCCAAATCAAATTTGAAAAAGGTCGCTGTAAGTGCAGTTCGATGGCCATTGATGGAAATCGACTGTACGGGCCTTGATAAAATTATTAAAAATAGTAATAATTTGTGTAAAATCATAAGAAATGATTTGAGAAGAATTGGGATGAAAAACTCCATATTTGAAAAGATAAAAATAGATTTTTATCGAATTGAACTAGTTTTGAACTAGAATTATAATTCTATTTATTTTTAAATAAATAAATTGAATTCGAAAAGGGTTTTAAAAATAACCAAAATTTCCAATGATTGCATTGGAATGGATTTGAATCGAAATTGTCTTCGGAATATTTCGATGTTGAAATTCGTGATTATACAGGTGTTGTTATGGAAATTTGAAAGATATATATATTTATATCGTTATTTCCAATACGACATTTGTTAATCGTAGAATTTGATATTGAATATAAGCCGGGATATTTTCTATTCAGAGCCTTGTATTTAATATCAAATGTGATTTGGGTTTGTCGTGAATGGTGTCTTCATTAACACTGTTCTTGAACCCAGTGGAAAAAGATTAAATCTTTTTATTTAGATTTAATGAAGTGTACCAATTAAATAATGTTTAATTGGAATTGAATTGATATTGATTTTTGGGTTTATCGTGGACAGTGTTTTAAATAACACTCGTTCTTTAACCCGATCATTAATGAAATGTGATTTTGGGTTGTCGTGAACGGTATCTTCAATAATACAGTTCTTAGACCTAAAGGAGTTAAGAAAATCAGAAACTAACTGGAGATTAGTTAAGTTGAATAGTTTCCAAGGTATTGATCTGATGTTGGTTTCGGCCTTCGGGATTAATACTTAGGGAATTGCTCACTTGCTAATTTACAATTAGGGACTGATTGAAATGTGATGTGATTTTGGGTTTATCGTGAACCGTGTTTTAAATGACAATGATTCTTTAACCCAATCACAGATTAAAACTAAGTGGAGTTTTAATGAATCTTTAATTAGATTGAAATGATCGAAAATGGAGTATCACCAGTTTTGCTCCAGGCGATAGTTAAATCTTTAATTAGATTTGAACGTGAAATGGTAATTGAATTTACCGATAACACTGTGGTGTTAGATATGAAGTATAACCAGTTTTACTTCATGGGATGAATAGGTTGGGATTGGGAAATTAAAACAAATGATTACTTCGGTAAGTTTCGCTAATCCCGACTAGTTTGAATTGAAATTCAAAAAGAAGATTGAAGAATAAATTCAAGGAATTTATCTTGGATAAAATTAATGGGAACCTTTCCCTATGAATGTGAATATTAGAAACTAACTGTCGGTTAGCTAAGCAGAATGGTTTTCTGGATATTGATCTGATGTTGGTTTCGGCCTTCGGGGTTAATATTTGGGGAATTATTCTCTTGATTAATTTACGGTTAGTGACTAATGAATTGGAATGAGGCGTATGTTGTGTTTGTGTAACACTTATTTGAAATATACGCGAGTTATTCGGAAAGACCGGGTTAATCCCATTCTGAATAACTGATACGACGATAAGTCGAAGATGAAGACGATGGTCGAAGACCGGAGGTCTTCACGTCGTTTGGGTAATTACTGATGATCTTGATTGGGCTGTACACCCAAGAAGATGGAAACAGTTAGTGATCGTCCAGACGTACTTGGAGATCGATGGATATGCGGGGAACTAGGTGCCTCCGGTTTCGTTCAGACCCAGAACGGACTTGTAAACGGACTGTGTGTCTGACATTGGATTTTAGTCTGTGTGATTGATTCCTATTAAATATATATCTGTTTGGCGGCGGAGAATTTATTCTCTTGCTTAACGCCCTTCTCTGAGACGTACGAGCTCAGGGGTTATATATTGATGGATATCAAACGCATGGAGTGAATTGCCTGTGTGGCATGCCTAAGTGGCAATTGATCGAGGCTTCTGTTGAAAAGCAAAGTCTTGTGGTGATGATCAAAGCAAGGCCTTTGTGGCGTAGCTTTGTGTAACGTTTGCTTCGCGAGTTTCACACCCGGTATGAACCAAAAACGGGAGAGGACATCAGGGAGGACTTGCGTTTCTTTCTAGCTAGAAGTGGCGTCAGTGGTTTTACACGCCCTGACGAGTTTGACTTATGTGGTTGTTGCTGTTGCGAGGCGCCTCGGATTGATCGGTCGTTCTCGAACCGATGGAGTCATTTAGTTGGCTCATTTACGCCCCAAAGGGCGGAGAGACGTATTGTTCAGGCATAATAATCCACATCGGTGGACCGGCCCTGACGATCCAAGGCCCACCTGAGTCTGGGACCTGAGACATGGGCTAGATTGTCTCGAATCGGTTGAGGACTATCTTTTGCCTCGGTTCATAGACGGAAATCCAATTTCCAAATACGTGACATTTGCGGTTTTATTTGTAAACCTATATATGGCGACATAGTGGCATGGGACGCTCATGCCGCCTATGATTGATACTTATGATTTGAAGTTGTTTTATACACTATGCACTTATAGTAGTATCAAATGATTTGTTTTAAACGTATCAAGCATTCTTTGGCTGTTATAAGGGAAAACCCTATCCCCCGGCTTGCGTTGCATTGTGTGATAGGACCTGGGTCTTATAACAGCTTCATTTTTCTTTATTTAGCATTGTGCTGTTTGTTTTATGCACTGGTATTCTTGGGAGGAACCCCGTTCCGTGTTATACGGCGTGGTCCCTTGATTTACCTAATGATTTAAAATAAAGAATAATAACTGTTTTAGTTCTCACACCAGTCACATGACTGACCTGGAGTTTATTGTTTTAACCTAAACTCTGGGTGCCCCTATTTTGACACGGGCAGCTAGTAGTTTTGGTTCTGCAGATTTATATTCACAGGATCCTGGTTTACAGCTGGAACGATATCCGGAAAGCTTTGTATCCGTATGTCTCCTTCTAGTTGTGTATTGTATTATTTTTCCGTTGCTATGTATTTAAATGTAATTTAAAATCTCTGATATTTCTGTGTAATATTCTTTTATACTCTGTATATTCTTGTAATCTGATGCATTGTTGTAATATACAGTGAAATGTTCTTCTGTATGCGTTCTGTTGTGGCTGTTCTCGAACTATCCGAAGCTTTCCTTTACGGGGAAGTTACGGGTTTTCACAGGGGGCAAGTTCAGGCTCTCTCAGTTCCACCGATTCAGCAGAGAGGTAGAACTATTTCCGTTGAAAGTCTGGTTTTTCTGTTTGATCATCCAGTTCGTACTTTGTTTGACTCTGGCGCATCGCATTCTTTTATCTCATCATCGTTAGTTGAGTCACTGCACTTAGACACCAGTCTAGTTGATGATCCCTTGGTTGTTTCAAACCCAATTGGGGGCTCCATATATCTGTCTATGATATGTTTGGGTTTGAAGATTTCTATACTTAGCGTTGAGTTTGGATGTGATGCTTTTGTATTGGGCTTCACGGGCTATGGGTTGATTTTGGGCATGGACTGGTTATCCAGTAATGGTGTCGTTCTTGATTGTGAAAGGAGAGTTGTCAGGCTTATGACCCGCTTGGGTAATACTCTCGAGATCTCTTGTAATCCCATGGAATCTGTTTTGCTAAGTTATCTTGAATCGCTCGATGCTTCGGTCGAGAGTTTGGGTTCTGTCAGAGTGGTCCGGGAATATCCGGATGTGTTTGAAGAGGTGAAGGGTTTGCCTCCGAAGCGGGAAATAGATTTCCGAATTTATTTGGTAGATAATGCCAAACCAGTGTCTTTGCCAGTGCGCCACATGGCTCCTCGTGAGAGAAGAGAACTTCATAAGCAAGTAGGGGAGTTGCTTGAGAAGGGGTTCATAAGGCGAAGTATATCGGAGTGGGGAGCTCCAGTAGTGTTTGCCACGAAGGCGGATGGGTCCCTCAGACTTTGTGTGGATTATAGAGAACTTAATAAGCTCACGAAGAAGAATAGACACCCATTACCGAGGATAGATGATCTCTTTGATCAGTTGGTTGGCGCCTCAGTGTTTTCGCAGATGGACTTAGCTACAGGGTTTCATCAGTTGAGAGTGGCGGAGGACAGTATAGAGAAGACTGCTTTCCGGACTCCGGATGGTTTTTATGAGTGGCTTGTGATGCCATTTGGGTTGACAAACGCCCCTGCATACTTTGTTGATCTGATGAGTAGAGTGTTCAGAGAGTATCTGAATAAGTTTGTAGTGGTCTTTGTGGATGACATCTTGGTCTTTTCCAAGAGTGAAGAAGAGCATGCCTTACATCTCAGAGAAGTGTTGGAGACTCTTCGAGCACATAGTCTTAAAGCTAAATTCTCTAAATGTCATTTTTGGAGAAGAGAAGTGCGATTCTTAGGGCATGTGGTCTCTAAGGAAGGGATAGCTGTGGATCCCGCAAAGATAGTATCTATCCAGGATTGGAAAGTTCCTAGAAATGCTACCGAAGTAAGAAGTTTCTTGGGGTTGGCAGGATATTATAGGAAGTTCATCAAAGACTTCGCGAAGATATCAGCCCCATTAACCCGCTTGACGAAGAAGAATCTGGTTTTCTCATGGGACGTAGATTGTGATGATGCTTTCCGATGGTTAAAGAGAGCTTTGACCACCGCTCCAGTTTTAGTGCTTCCAGATGGGAGTAAGCCGTTTGTTGTTTATACCGATGCTTGTGGGACAGGATTAGGCGCAGTCTTGATGCAGGAGGGAAGGGTAATAGCCTATGGAGGGAGGCAATTGAGAGTGCATGAGAAGAATTACCCTACCCATGATCTAGAGTTGGCCGCGATTGTTTTCGCACTTAAGTCTTGGCGCCATTATCTTCTTGGTGAGAGATTCGAGTTGTTCACTGACCATAAATCATTGAAGTACTTATTTTCTCAGAAGGATTTAAACTTAAGACAGCAAAGGTGGATGGACTTCTTAGCATCCTATGATTTCGAGATAGCGTATACCCCTGGCAAGAGTAACGTGGTGGCGGACGCTTTGAGTAGAAAAAGGCTATCTTTGAGTCCATTGTTCGTAGAACGGCGAAGCTTGGAGTTTCTTTCTTTGTTCGACTTCAGACCTTCTGTTGACTTTGTACCTGGTTTGTTAGCATCCTTGGAGGTTATACCTACTCTTTTGGGACGGATTGGCGAGGCTTAGCGAGACGACCCACAGTTGGTTGAGTTGGTAGAGAAGCTTATAAGGGGGGAGTCGTCCAGCCATTTGGGTAGATACACCATAGATGATAGGGGATGGTTGCATAGAGACGGTAGACTTTGTGTACCGCAAGATGAGGGTTTGAAGAAGGCTATTTTGGATGATGCACATCGTTCAGGGATGACTATTCATCCCGGTGGAGACAAAATGTACCAAGACATGAAGAGAGTTTTCTTCTGGGCCGGTATGAAGAAAGATGTGGCCGAGTATGTGGCTAGATGCTTAGTGTGCCAACAAGTTAAAGCGGAGCAAAGGAAACCCGGTGGGTTGCTACACCCATTGGAAGTTCCGCAATGGAAGTGGGATAGTGTCTCGATGGATTTCATCGATGGGTTACCGAGATCGAGGAAGGGCAATACGGGAATTTGGGTTGTGGTAGACAGACTTACCAAGAGTGCCCATTTTATACCCGTGAAGAGTAAGAGGACCGCTCCATGGCTTGCTTCAGTCTATGTTAGAGAGATTGTTAGATTGCATGGTGTACCATCCAGCATTGTGAGTGATCGAGATCCTATCTTCACTAGTGAGTTTTGGAGAAGTTTGCAAGAGGCGGTAGGGACTCAGTTGTGTTTGAGCACCGCATATCATCCTCAGACGGACGGTCAGACCGAGAGGGTGAACCGTATCTTAGAAGATCTCTTGAGGCTTTGTATCTTGGATTTTGGAGGTACATGGGAAGAACATCTTCCTTTGGTGGAGTTCGCATACAATAACAGCTTTCAGTCTAGTATTGGCATGGCACCTTTCGAAGCTCTTTATGGAAGGCCTTGTCGATCTCCTACATGTTGGTGGGAATCTACGGATAAGATCTTGCTTGGGCCAGATATAGTTAGAGAGACTTCAGAGAAGATTGATTTGATTCGAAGAAGGATGAAGGCATCACAAGATAGACAGAAATCTTATGCGGATCGGAGAAGGACGGATCTTGAGTTTGAGGTTGGGGACATGGTTTTTGTCAAAGTATCTCCGTTGAGAAATGTTGTTCGCTTTGGGTCCGTTGGGAAGTTAGCACCGAGGTTTGTTGGGCCGTTTCCTATTAAGGAAAGGATTGGACGGATGGCATATAGGGTGGAGTTGCCCGACAGACTTAGTGGTGTTCATGATGTATTCCATGTATCACATTTGAGGAAGTGCTTACATGAGACCGCAGAGGTGGTAGAGCCGAGCTTGCTTAGAGATGTAGAGGTAGAGCGTGATGCGAGGATTCGACGAGCTCCTACTCGCATCCTTGGGTCAGAAACTAGGAAGTTGAGGAACAGAGAAGTTCAGCTAGTTAAAGTGCAATGGGGAGATGACGAAAGCAACGCAACTTGGGAGACGGAAGCGAAGATGCGTTCATTGTATCCATTTCTTTTTGAGGGTATGTATTTTAACTTCTCCTTTATCGCTTGTCTGGTACTTATCTTATCTTTAGTATATCCTCTCGCTAGTACCTATGACCTTTAGATAGGGTAAAACCTATGGTTGAAACATGTGTTTGAAACATGTTATGGTTGATGGATGCATGTGGATGCAAGTGTTTGCTAGTGGTTGCTCGTGGATGCATATACACACACTTTAGACACTAGATCGGCTCAGTCACTTCATATTGCATATTGCATATAATTGTGTGTAGGTAGCTATATTTATGGATGTATAATGGTTGTGTTATCATATGGATGATGCATTTTGGTGAATGATTGTGCACTCATATAGATATTGTATGTGTCGATAGGGTTCTCTCGCATACATATTGGATGCATGGCACTATCATGGTTTGCATATGTTCATACATTAGATAGGGAACATATACACACACTTTTTGCTTATGCTCATACATCATTAGAAATTGTTTTAAGGACAATGGATGCTCGTGTTTGATGGATTGAGTAGATGGTTGTTTGGATGGTAGGATATGCATTCTCCTTAGCTTAGAGATTTCGGGGACGAAATCCTTTAAGGAGGGGAGAATGTAACACCCCGAATTTCAGTTAATACTAACATTCACTAATTACAGAATAAATAATCTCAGATGTGAGAATTGGGGGAAACGGGCTGCGTCATTGCGTTCGTCTTGGAAAAATACGCAAAATAGAGTCCGAGTTTTCGAGAATCGGAGTCCGTATGGCCCAGTTATGGCCCAAAGAAGTTTGCAGAAAATTTAAAGATAAAAACAGATTTAAAAATTCAAATTCAGATTTTTAGTTTCAACCAGCGGGGCCAGGCGGGAAAGTTCCCGCCCTACCCATGTCGACAGGGCTGTCGACAGGCCTGTCGACTGGGGAGTCGACTGCCCTGTCGACTTGCCTGTCGACACGGGGTGTCGAGCCACTTGGCCTGGGTGCACCAGGTCTGGTTTTCTGGCTGGTTTGGGCTGAGTTCTGGAAACTTCCTAAATCTGACGGACCTAATCTAACCTAGGGTTAATCCTATGGTCTAAAACACACCCTAATCCTATAAATACACCCTAATGCAAGCCTAATCCCTACTAAAAATAGAAATGATGCCATCATGCCGCCAAAATCAAACTTGAGAGGAGCCTCCACTAGTTTATGAAGAAAGTTGCAAGCTAATCAACCTCTAATCATCATCTCCTTCTTGTATAGCAACTAGTTCTACTTCATAAGTTGCTAATCTTGGTTTTGGTGAGTTTCTATCACTCTAATGATCAATTGCTAAACTAAGTAGATGAGATATGATGAGATCATATGGTTTTGTTTGTGGATTAATGGGCTTTAAGTCATATGACATGATGTTAGTTTGCTAATGTATGTGGGTTATGCAAGTTTTGTGCTTTGTGATCATATGTTAATATGCAAGTTACATGTATGTTAATATGCAAGTTACATGTATGACAATTATGCAAGTTGTATGTTTCTTCATATGCAAGTTTATGAGTTCATATGCAAGTTTATGAGTTCATATGCAAGTTATGTAACATATTATGCAAGTTATGTAACATATTATGCAAGTTCATATGCAAGTTATGTAACATATTATGCAAGTTCATATGCAAGTTATGTGACATATTATGCAAGTTCATATGCAAGTTATGTGACATATTATGCAAGTTCATATGCAAGTCATGTATTTGTTAATATGTAAGTTTATGTAACATGTTATGCAAGTTAATATGCAAGTTATGTGACATGTTATACAAGTTAATATGCAAGTTATGTGACATGTTATACAAGATTATATGCAAGTTATGTGACATGTTATGCAAGTTCATATGCAAGTTATGTGTTTGTTAATATGCAAGATGGCACCTTTGAAACATGTTCATACATATGCAAGTTGACACCTTTTATATGTGTTATGTCATGAGAACGAAATTACGTGGGAACGATGGGGTTAATTAAATGCATATGTTAATAAGATTGTGTGAAATTAATATAATTATGCATAACATAAAATAAATGAACATAGTATGGGAATTTGTCTATTAAGTTAGGTGTACCCATACTATGTGTTGGGAATTTGCCTATTAAGTTAGGTCTACCCATACTATGGAATTGGGAATTTACCTATTTAGTTAGGTCTACCCATATTCTTAAAAATGTGTAATTAATTAGGGATAATTAATATAAATTATGAGGGTGATTAATTAAGTGTAATTAATTGACTAAGACACGAGGTTGGACTCAGTTGTAGCGTAAAACTGCCCGGACCCAACCGGCTTAACCAGTTGCTACAAATGTTAGCCCAATGTGAGAGGTCTTAGGCACAAACTAAATACGTGATTAATGTAAAGACACGAGGTTAGACTCGGTTATGACATAAGGCTGCCCGGACCCAACCGGCTTAACCAGTGGTCATAAAAGACAGTCTAATGTGAGAGGTCTTACAAAGGTTACGATCTTAATTAATTAATTAAGAAACACTTAACCACATTAGCATGTAGAGGGACATGAGGGGTTAAGTGGGTGCCTTGGGTGGCATGTGGAAATCTAGTGGTTGCCTTGGGTGGCAATAGAAAATACGATTAGAATACTTAACCAAAGTGGAACATGTAATTAAAACATGATTAAAGGGTTAAGTGGGAAACACTAGTGTGTGGGCCAAGCTTAGGGGGATGGCTTGTGCTGGAGGCCCATTTCAACCAGTAACCCATAGGTATCTTAGTGGGCTCGACCCATGTCGAGGACGGGACACGCATACTGGGCTTGACTATAAGAGGCCAAAATGGGTTAGTGGTGGCAACGCATGACCAACGGGTTTCATATGCGTGTGTGGACCCGGGCTGGTAAATAAGACGTTGTTGCATCGTGTAGATATAAGCCGTGCACCGTTAGTTTTATCAGGTTGCCACGTTGGGGAATGGTACACCCCACGGTGGGGCCAGCACGGGTATCTACGTTAGGGAGCCGATCGAATGGGGAGTAATGTGTACACCTAGTGGATTGTAGGGCCCCGTGGCGTCTACTTAGTCACCTAGGGGTACGCGAGAACTATTAAGTTAATTTTATAAGTCCATGGGTGGGATCAACCTTTAAGTTAGGAATGACTGGTGTGGTGCAGTTTAGTAATTTACCTTTGGAAGGGTAGATGCGTCTTTATCTTTTATCTTAGTTTAGTTGACTGCTTAGTGTAGCCATTCATCCCCATTAGTTACCGTATATCAGTTTATGTCTTCTCTGGTTACTTTAACGATTGTATTGTTAAAGTTATAGGACTCGCTCAGACTTATGTCTGACCCCGTTGTTTTTATCTTTTTCCCAACCCTCAGGTCCTACGGTGGATCCTAGCAGTAGTGGAGCTTGATCGGATTGTTGTTCCAGTCTTTAGGAGCTTGGATAGATGTAAAGCTCCAGTTACCCAGTTATCTTTTCTTTCGTCATGGCTATTGTATGAGAGTGGGATTATGTACTTCTTTATTTTGATGGATATTGTACTTGACTTTTATTGTGGTTTTATGATGTAACCAGACATGTTTTACTTCCGCTGTTATGAGATGATGTTTTAAAATTTCAAGTACTATTTATATCTGTCTTGTTGTAATTTTTCTGTTCTATATTCACTAAAATACTCCACCGATGCTATGGTATTCCCTTAGTGAGTGACCATAGCGGGAGTGGGGTGTTACAAAAACTGACTGAAACAGTCGAATGGGCCTACGAAACATATCCCATTGTGTTCAGAATGGGGGTAAAACGCTAGGGACGACAGTCGTTGGGCTTGGATTGGTGTTCGTGTGTGACGAGTGGTATTTTCGGATTTTTAAAAACTTTATAAATAAAAAAATACATTGGTCCACGTCAGAACGCAACCCCCCCCCCCCCCCCCGCTTTCTCTCTCCCCGACTTGAACGAACGACGGAAATTGGTCACTGCCTTCTCTCCTCTTTTTCTTTTGATCCGCTCAATGAAATCCAACGCCACAGTTAAGGTTTTTGTAGTACTTCTCATGATCTTCAAATCCATATAAGTATTTGATTTTTTCATGGCCTGTAGGAGGAGAACCACCCTCGAGAAGTTCGGCCGTTCGCGCCTGGATTCCGCTGCCTAGGGACCACCGAGTTCGACCCCCTCCCTGGCGCACATGCGCCTCTCCTAGCCCGACAAGGTGGCGCTGGCCGATCGAAGCAACAATCAATGGATTTGAAGAAAATTCAAAACCTAGTTTTGAAGAATTCAGAGAGGTATCGGCTTGTTTTATTCTCAACTGTTTTAACACCTTTAAACCGTTGCAAACTTTGAAAAATCATATCTTTTTGCTTTGTGGTCGAAATTCAGTGAAACAAGAGACAGTGGACTCGTGTGGACGTCTTCTACATTCTAGAAGAGACCGCATATTTTTCTGAGCCTTCTGCTATTTTTGGTGGAGTGGAACCCAAAGTGAGATTTCTAATTTATAAACGATATGGAAAACGACGATGTATAAATTATATAGTCGATGTACGAGTTATATAAGCATTGTACACATCTTGTATAAGCGTTGTATAAGTTGTATGTTCGATGTATAAGTTATATATGCGTTGTAAAAATTATATGTGTGTTGAAATAGAAGTGAATTGCTATATATATAAATATATATATACGCTCCTCGTCCACAAACCATGGACGGTATTTATTGATTGTGATTGGTGTGAAAATTGATTGATAGCGAATGGTTGTTTGGGATTGTTTGTGGTTGATATTGATTGATTGTGGTTGAAAAATACCCGTTTGTGGTTGAGAAATGTTTGGTTGAAACCACATAGGATTAGTTTGTGGAAATGAAATAAATATATACATGCCGCCTGCGTGCGAACTAGATGCATGATCCCCATTGTCAAAAACCGCGAGGTTTTAAGGTAGAGCGAGGAGCCATACTAGGGACGGTCCCGGTTTTAACTACCCTACCGTTATGCTGCCGAAATTTTGAATAATATTCATGTGTTTGAATTATTTTCATTTGCTGAAACTATATTTATTCGTTGTATAGAAAACCTTCATGTGTTGAATCAATATTCATTCGTTGATTAGAAATTCATGTGTTGAATGGTGTTCGTGTTTTAAATATAAAAATCACATTTTTATCTATATATATAAACTATAGAAAACCTTCATGTGTTGAATCGATATTCATTCGTTGAATAGAAATTCATGTGTTGAATGGTGTTCGTGTTTTAAATATAAAAATCACATTTTTATCTATATATATAAACTATAGAAAACCTTCATGTGTTGAATCGATATTCATTCGTTGAATAGAAATTCATGTGTTGAATGGTGTTCGTGTTTTAAATATAAAAATCACATTTTTATCTACATATATAAACTATAGAAAACCTTCATGTGTTGAATCGATATTCATTCGTTGAATAGAAATTCATGTGTTGAATGGTATTCTTATTTTGAAATAAATTGTTATAATAAAAATCACCTTTTTATCATCTATATGAACTATGTAAAATGACCTTGTTTTAAAAGAAATTGTTTTATAATAAAATTCCTATTTTTTTTACCTACATGAACTACATAAAATAATAGTGTGTTGAAATGAGTTGTTTTAAAATAAAAATCACATTTTTATTATATACATGAATTGTTAAATACAGTGAAGTGTTGAAATAGAAGACAGTTAGATAAAAATATCATTTTTATCAAATGTATGAAAAGAATATAGCTTTGAAATCGAAGAATCGATATATATATTTAAATAGAATTGAAATATATCGAATAACGACGCTGCAGTTCGTATTTTGAAACCGTGATTTCAAACGATTAGTACGGGAGATCCGACCATCAGATTTTCCTGAAATCGCAACCGTTGGGTTCGGTTTGGAAAAATCTTTCCAACGGCACCAACTTTGTAAAAATCCAACGGTTGGATTGTCTGGAATGTTTAATTCAAATCTGAAGAAAAACAGCGCCAGAATCGATTATATTTTTATATATATAAATATAATTATATTTAATCGAATAACGACGCTGCAGTTCGTATTTTGAAATCGAATCTTCAAATGATTATACCGGGAGATCCGACCGTCGGATTTTCCCGAAACTAGAACCGTTGGATTCGTTTTGAAAAGATCTTTCTAATGATGTAAATTTTGTGAAGATCCAACGGTTAGATTTTCAGATATGTGTAAATCAAATCTGAAGAAAAACAGCGCCACGGTCGCGTTATGGCCCGAAGCGCCGTTTTAAATAAACTGGCTATTTTAAAATAAATAAAAATAGCGATAAATCATTATAAAATATTATAAACGATATGGATGTGATTTAGAAATTAACTGGAGGTTGGCTAAGTCGAATGGTTTCTTGGGTGTTGATCTGATGTTGGTTTCGGCCTTTGGGGTTAATATTTGGGAAATCGTTCTCTTACTGATTGACGGTTAGTGACTAATGAATTGAAATGATGCGTGTATATGATAGTGTTGCACTTGTTTATTATATACGCGAGTTGCTCAGAAAGACCGGGTTTATCCCATTCTGAATAACTAAATCGACGATAAGAAATCGAAGATAAAGACGATGGTCGAAGACCGGAGATCTTCACCTCGTTTGGATGGTAACCGAGGTCCTGATTGGGAGGCATCCCGAAATATGGATAATGAGTGGTGATCGTCCAGACGTACGTGGTGATCGATGGGTTTGCAAGGTATTTAGTGCCTCCGGTTTCGTTCAGACCCAGAACGGACTTGCAAATGGACAGTGTGTCTGACATTGGAATTTATTCTGTGTGATTGATAGCCATCAGTTGCACGGTGTGAATTGCCTGTGTGGCATGCTAAGATGCAGTGATCAAGGCTTCTGTTGAAAAGCAAAGTCTTGTGGTGATGATCAAAGCACCGCATGTGTGGCGTAGCTTTGTGTATAACGTGAAATCGCGAGCCTCACACCCCGGTATAAACCAGAAACGGGAGAAAGGACCTCAGGGAGGGCTTGCGTTTCCTCCTAGCTAGAAGTGGCGTCAGTGGTTTTACACGCCCTGACGAGTTTGACTTATGTGGTTGTTGCTGTTGCGAGGCGCCTCGGTTAGATCGGACGATCCGGGTCCGATGGAGTCACTTGTTGGCTCGCTTACGCCCCAAAGGGCGGTGAAACGTAGTGCTCAGGCATTTTAATCCACTCCGTGTGGACCGGCCCTGTCGCTCCAAGGGTCGATGCGTTCTGATCCTGAGACTCGGGCTAGGCAGTCTCGAATTCGGTAAGGACTATCTTTTGCCTTGGTTCATGAAGGAAATCCAATTTCCAAATACGTGACTGTGCGGTTTTGATTGTATACCTATATATGGCGACATAGTGTTATGGGGCATTAATGCCGTCTATGATTGATAGTTATGATTTGAAATTGTTTTCAAAACATATAAACACTAGTAATAATATCAAATGCCTTTGTTTTATTCGTATCAAGCATATTTTGGCCGTTATAAGGTAAAAACTCTATCCTCCGGCTTGCGTTGCATTGTGTGATGGGAACTGAGTCTTATAATGGCTTCATTTTTATAAAAAGCATTGCAATGTTTAAAAGAAAGATTTGTTTTAAAGCACTGGCAATCCAATGGAGTAAACCCGTTCCACGAAAGTGGCGTGGTCCTGTAATTAGCCATATTTTAAATGTGCTGAGTAGATTTCTCATAACAGTCCCATGACTGACCCGTAGTTTGTTTCACTTTCAAACTCGGTTGCCCCTTTTTCTACATGGGTAGCCTTGTATTCAGGTTTAGCTGGTTCTTTTTGGATAGCTGGAGCTGAAGATGGATTCTATTATTTATCTCTTTTTATGCTGTTCAGCTCCTATTGTACATATTTTGTTTGTTTCCGCTGTAGACATTTATGTATAGCTGAACTGTATTTGTACTAAGTATGATCCTGTATACTGTGTAACTCTGATGATTACTTTTATCCAGTATATTCTATTGTTCACTTTCTGGTGTATTTATTTAATTCTGTTCTGCTATTATCTGTTTCTGTGTTATATTCCAAAGATAACCCTTGTCTCCGTCAGTACGGGATTTGGGGTCGTCTCACATCTGCTTTGTGTTTTTTGATGCTTGAGCGTGTCGCTCACCAAATACTTGACGTGTGACAGCTTTGACTAAAAAGCGTGTCAATAGAAAGTTTGAGGCCTTGACTTCTAGCTCTATTCGAGGGTTCCAAGACTCGATTGTCCTACATATCATATAAGTTTTTCTTTTTCATAACATGAGGTGTAATAGCATTTTGCTAATGTGTTCATGAAATAATTTACACCCCTTTAGCATTTATTCCTTTAGAATGACGAACATACTCATTGAAGTTAATGGTTTGACATGCACATTTGACTCTTGATGGTTATCCAACATGTTAACATTGACTTTTATAATATTTCATTATTTATATTGCTATTTATTTCTTTATATTACTTGCTGTTTGTTATCTCTCGTTGCTTGTTAGTGCTTGTGACTGACATTGCTTGTT
Organism: Allium sativum; assembly: GCA_030737875.1. NCBI lineage: Eukaryota > Viridiplantae > Streptophyta > Magnoliopsida > Asparagales > Amaryllidaceae > Allium > Allium sativum. The sequence goes on from CM060915.1 coordinate 988,267,349, forward strand.
ATTTGTTAGTGCTCTTTGCTTGCTATTGTTGCTATCACTTATATTTGATTGTTATAGTTTGATACTTTCTATTTTAGTTTGACTTTGCATTTGTCAGACTTTTATTATCGATTAACTTTTGTCGATTGTTGGCTAGGATGGTCGATAACCTGTAAGTCAGTTGTTATTGCTTATCCTTATTGCAAGGATCTGAGCATTGCTAGCTTCTTGATTGTTGTTTATTATTGATTGATTGCTACTTCATATGTGTATTTGATTACATGTATGTTAGTTAACATTTTGACGGTCGGATTGAAAGATCTTGTTTTCCAAGTGGAAAGTGGCTTATGAATTGATAATAGTAGGCCGAGACATCGAATTCCTTAATAGTAAGTCATCAATGATTCAGTCTTATAATAGTGGCAATGCATATTATAGGAACCTAGTTGACGTTTGAGTACACTACACCATATCAACAAATTTGGCACAGAAGGATGTGGATATACAGTTTGGCTAAAAACCGTATCAAATTTCATAATGCTCCGATCCGTATCAAACACCAGTTTGCGATCCGCACCACCCCAAACATCCCAAATCTGATTGTCCATTGCGAATGCTTTAGATCGGTAAATTTGATACGGCTTAAGGCCAAATCGAATGCGTATCATATTGTGCATCCCCTTAGGTACTTGGAATTAAAATTTTGGCCGCTCCTCATTGCATTTGTTTTATTCAATGATGACCGAAAACCCAAATTAGGGTTTTCGGTCACCAAAACGTGCCTCCACCTTTCTCTAGAATCACCTCCTCTTGCATCCTAAACATAGGATTCCTACCATCTTGCTTCTTTTGTCAATCGTCAATCATCAACTAACATAAGTTTCAATTCAAGGTGATGTTTTCATCGATTTATATTTGTAGTGAATTTATATTTGCAGCTAAGTTTATTTGTATGAATTTGCCGATGTAAATTGTATTTGTGTGAATTTTGTTTGTAGATAGGGTTTTGTTTGTAGGTAGAAATTGCCTGTTTGGTTGTTTGGCTGTTTTGATTGTTTGTTTTATGCTGAATTATATCAAAGACATTATTCTCATCTCCTAGCGTTCCTCTGAATTCGAGGTAAAATAGCTCAGCCCTCTTAGATTGGGTTGAGCTTATTCAACCAGGTAGGAAACTTAAGCACATGACCATGTACTTCTTTGTTGGGTTGAGCTTTTGAACATGATAAGGTCTAAAATTCAGGTGTTCATCTTGATTTTTGAATGAATTTATAAAGATAAGTAGACACCTTGATTAATGATTGAGATGCTGTACTAGTAGTTGGTTGCATGAAAATAACATAGGAATGTCCTAAATATTACTATATTAAATTGGGTTGTCTTAGTGTATTACTGTACAATATTAAATAGGGTTTTAATTGGTATGTATTACTGTTACAAATCATACTGGTTTTAATTGGTATGTCTTAGTGTAATTGTGTATTAATGCAGTAGTGACTGCTACTCTGTTTTGAGAGATAACAAGTTTACTGAAAATATATTAACAGGTTTGCTGAAAATTTTGGTAGACGAATGATTACTCGACTTACTGGTTAATATTTTAATGGGCGATACACTAGGTGGATGCATTTTAGCTCGCGCGTAGGGTCAGGTATCCATGATTATTAGCTTTATCCAAATGTCAGATGCTGCTGCACTTAACCTTAGTAAAAAGCTGCTTTCACTAGCAACTTTCCCCTACTTTGTAACAGAGGATGTAGTTTAAGTTATCTTGCACTACACAGTCTGCTTCAAGGAAACTGAAAGTTGCAAGTGAAAGCATCTTTTTCCAAAGGTTAAGTGAAGCGGCATTCGATATTTGTATAAAGCTAATAAGCGTGGATTATTGACCCTGCGCGTGTGCTAGTATGCATCCGCCTAGTGGATCGCCCAGTAACTTAATCAGAAAGTCGAGTATGTGTCTCATCCGAAGATGATGATTCGATATCTTTAGACGTTGGAGTAGGTATATATTATTTTACACTTATCTCTATGTAGTATCTTACATGGACGATGCCTTGCATTTTTAACGACTGACATTTCATACATCTTTAAGACATATACTGACTACACAAACACATGGATGGACCTTAAAATGCTATGTTTGACTTGTTACAATGTACTGACTGAGTTAAACATAGAAGACAATTTTTACACAAATTTAAGGACTGACATTTGAGTGTGATATTTTATGTACAATTTTTATTGGACTATTTTTAAAGTGCTATTTTTGACTTGTTTTAGTGTAATTCAAGTTAAACTCAGTTAGTACAGAATAGCAGAAGACATTTCATTCCACATATCATTTCTATATGTCATAAATAAGTTCCATTTTAGCTCATTTCTTTATGCTAGTGAGTTACAATGTCGATCTCCTGTCCAATGAAGTGGTTAGAACTTGTTTAATGAATTTATATGCATTTTGGTTGGAGAAAACAGAAAAGTGGGTAAGTGTATTACCTATATACGATGTTGGAGGTCACGTTAAACCAGAAAGCATATGAGATGATGGTATGTTTCTTGGTTAAAGTTCATGAAATCATGTCAGTAGCATCATAAACATGTTATATAGATACAATTGACTAATATGCACATACGAACACAAAGACACGATATGCCCTTCACTGTTAACAATACGACGCTCGACTAGTCGATTACTCTAGATCGAACCATCGACATGAAGTCTCGACTTGCCATTTTCTGAATTTCGGGCGCATGGGTAGAAATTGGTCGACCAGTCGAGTCAACTAGTTTTGTGTGCAATCAGGCGTAAAATTACTTCTTTTTTCCTGTAGATTTTGGTGCTTTTGTGCTACTGGAACTCAAGTTGGCTATCACGATTCAGTTTTGCTACCAATCACCAGGTTGGCCTTTTAAGCTTTTGTTTTAAACTGTGTATATATATAAATATTTATGCTGTTACATAACTTTATCAGCATCAGCTAGCTTATTCTCATATTGCTTTGATTTACACCAAATACATTGATTTCATCGGCATGATCAGCTCGTACGCTCTATCTTCCTGGTCTTGACTGGAGTTATATCAAGATGATATATTTTTACCTTTTTTTGTAATTCATAATGTGATGAAAATCTTTGACAGTAATTTCCTTGTATATGTTTGTATGTACGTACATTGTGTTCTTGTTATGAAAAATCTTGTGATGCTTTGAGTGTGTGTGTGTATATATATATATGGTGTTATTCTTGTGTATAAATTGTGGTATATATGTTGTGTTATGGAAAATATGTGCTATAGTTTATGTTTATACATACATATATATATATATATGCATGTGTATATATATGTGTACACATATATATAATTAGTTACGGTCAAAGGCCGTGTCTGAGTAAGCTTTAGATACGACTACCAGCCGTATGTTATTTCTAGTGAGATACGGTTTATAGCCGTATCTAAAAATTTAACGTGCCATTTTTTGATATGGCTTTTTTCCGTGCCTAATTGCTTTAGATACGGCTAATAACACGCCATAATTAGCATATATGGTGTAGTGGTACGTTAGTATATTAGTCCTATTTGTTTGGAATCACTAGATTGCGATACATATCCATTGCTGGCTATACGTATCAATTGAGATGAATATTGGTCTTTATTCCTTGGTTATCAAGGATTAATCACATAACATACATGTTCGCTATGAGGTTGAGAAGAGATCATACGAGTCTACTACTAATTGATCTGACTCGCGGTCAGTGGTATATTTTGGTACTTACTCACTTGAGTCTGATCTCTAATTAACTGTCATGTACGCCTACAGTAGTATCAGTTACTACGTTAGGTTTTACATGTTTGAATTCTATATGACTAGCATAATCCTCTTTGTATAATACAATTGGGTATTTGAAGTTGCCGCATGGTTATTTAAATGCTTATTTGTCTTGAATAGCATTTAAATAGTAAGAAGCTTTCTTTAGAGAGGTTTGAATTTCAAAGAATGTGGGATGATGTAGATCATCGGGTATGTTTAGGGTGTAATGCATTCTAATTTGAGAGTTCCCCGGTGTTGCTAGCACGAGGGAAGATACCGATGTAATTTTTTGAGATAGATTTTCGAAATGTTTGGTCGGTCCTAATACTTTCTCATACCCTTGTGAATTTTAGGGACAAAATCCTTTGAGTAGGAGATAATGTAACAACTCGTAATTTAAATGATTTATTTAAATATTTAATCATTAATTTGTGGATTGCCTCATATACTCACTTTTTGCATATGATGGAATATGTCTTAAGACCACTTTCATTGAGTTCAGATAGATGGTATGGACTTTTTTTAGTATAATCGTCAATATATTTCGATAGATAAATTTTTTGCTTGTGGCATGTGATCGATTCGTAAATCTACCAAAAAAGATAACTATTGCATATGACGAAATTTGGTACCGAAAACATTTCCATTGGGTGTGGAATGGTTTCTTAGATTATGAGTATAAGAATTGATGTGTTGGGATATGGTGAGTGAATAAGTACTTATTTTTGAGTGGATGAGATAAATTTGGTCAAAGCCCCATTACTTAACCAATTTGAGGCTAATCACCTCATAACCCTACTCTCATTCTCATTTCACGTTCATTTCTTCTCCTCTTCCATAGTGACCTCCTAATCACACCTTAATCCCTAAGCCTTAAACCTTTCATGTAAATTTCCTAAAACCAAATAATAATCACCAAAAATCTTCTCTTCTCATTCTCTGCAAAAGTCACAAAGTAATAGCTTCATTCTGATTTTGGAGAGAGATATCAAATCTCGAAAGAACTCTTGAATGGATTTTGATGATTTGAGATTAAGGAAGGTGAGTGGTACAATTCTCCTTATAAATTTGTAATCTATGCTTCATGTTTTTGCTTATTGGTATTTACAAAATCATATGAAGTAGTTTGAAGATTGTTATGCTAAGAATTTGACTTGTATGAAGTAGTCTTAAGGAAGGTGGATTGGGCTAATTAGATGATCTCTTGCGATGTGATTGTTTGATTTTGTGTTAATTGGTGTAATGATGTACATGTTATTGGCACTAACTAGTTAATCTATTTGAATTGATTTATAAAAATGTTAGTAAACTAATTAAGAGATTTAGGAGTACTACGTCCATCACTAGAACGATAAGAGAGCCAGTAAGGGTTAATTGATATTTATAAAACGATAAAAGAGTTGTTTTTCCCCTATTAGAAAGATTCGTTAGTGAAAGTAATATTTGGTATAGAAATGTTTGATTTTCTCATTTGAATGTATTTGTGTATATGTGCACGAGCGGGTATACATGCATGTGCATTTGGAGTGAAGCGATAATCAAAACCAATAATAAATTATTTCATATTATCGTTTCTATGGATAAGCAATTGTATAATTATGTGGATGTATTGTGATGCAAGTTCATTGCAAGCCTTTCATATAGCCATAGCGACCTCTGTGTGCGCTATGTTGCATGAGAGTCCACTGGATCGACTAATTGCTCCCATGAGTTTGAAATGTGAAATGTCAATTGCTGTGTGTTTGGACCAGAAATCGATCTCTTTCCCAAATATCATCCCAACGAGTGTAACCAAATACTCAACTCTTGATTTCTTGGATGATCTATGATAATGGTGTAGCTTTGCATTGGAAATGTCTGAAGGATATATTCCATTGATATACTACGATGCATCGAAGGAAATAACGTTGAGAAAACAAATTTGTGTTCGCTTTGAGTGCCGGAATGATTCTCCGAATCACCATCATCGTCCCATGATGGACTCGTTGATGATATGAACTCAATTATAAATGAATATGATGTGGCTCTATGTCATCATGTTACCATGTTTAAGTGTGTTTGGAAATGGCTACAATGTTATCCTATTGACATATCTCGATTATACGGAGCCATGTAACAAATGTATTTAAGGGGACACCCATTTGAAAACTTATACAAATTTATGCTTCAAAGACTACATTGTAGAGAGTTAATTCCAATGAAGGGAATGATGAATCATTTGTAGTTATGAATCAAAAGTTAAGGTTGTTTGAAGCTTGGAAGCGCATATGGGTAGCTTTTAGGCTGTCATATGTCGTATGTTATCAACCAAATGTCCGGGTAGGTTCAAGAAACAACTAGTAAGTTTGGTCAGACATTTGACGTAATGGATTGGATGTCTGGTTGACCTTTTATACTTTCGATTGCCTATTTCAAACATTTGGCCGGCTGTTGATCACTCAATTAAGTAGAAACTTCAAAATGTGATAATTTTCACATGCGAAGTCGAGTTGATGTGTTGTTTGAACCATTGTTCACATTTTTCTAGGGATAAAACCTAGAGAATTTTTGTAGGTTTTTGAGTACTTTGATTTTGGGGCCCACATGGGACCAACCCCGACACATATTTCAAAATCGTGGATTTTGTGGTAGACCAATATTGGAAGAGTATTATGACGTTAGAGTCATGCATTCGATTTTAGTGTCATTCGAGTTAGTGTAGGGGTTTTATTAGAGTCATCCGATGGGTTTCTAGGTCGTGAAGACTAGATCCATGCATGGAGATCCATATGACTTAAATGATAATAGGACGAGACATGTGTTTGCTCAATAGGGTGTCATCTATGATTTTTATGATAGTGCATTGAGACATGGAGTTTCTCAGTAGGGATCCATATGCTAGTCTGTGATAGTGGGCAATGATATGGAGTTGCTTAGTAGTGAGTCATATGCGATTTTGGTGATAGCTAGTTGAGATAGGAGTTGCTAAGCAGTGAGTCACCCAAGATTTTGATGATAGTGGATTGGGACATTGAATTGCCCAGTAGTGAGATATCTATAATTTCATCTTATAGTAGCGACCATACGTATTATGGCATACCATTTTGGTCCTATAATAGTGAACATTTGCATCAAGGCGTATATTATTGATCTTAGTAGTATTTGTCGTTGTTTGAGGATCATGGGTTGATCATGTTATACTAACAGTGTGTTATTGGTAGCTTGGGCTAGTGTTGCATAATTGGTTATGCTAACTTGTTACATTATTAGGGAAGGTTATGGTACGATCCCATATCTACGTGATGGATTTGTAACTTTGTGATGGATTTTCTATACTTTTTTATAGGCAATGCGAGTTTTCCCTTGGGCCACATTTATGGAGAGAGCTGGTTGTGATTTAATGAATCCTGTTTATTTGTATATACTTTTGATATAGTATTTTGAATAGGTCTCCTCGCATCAGCCTTTATATATGACTTGCATTTTGTCTTTACCTACTTATGTCATGATAACTCCCCGTTACCTGATTGAGTAGTTTGAGAGTCAGGAGATTTTGGAGATATGCTTTTGAGAGTGGAAAACTAGAGCAAGTTGAGGTGTGATGTTAGTGTTTTTGCATACTTGTTATAAACCTGCACATGATAGATATTATTTATAGTCAAGACTATTGTATCTACGTTTGGAACTTTTTACCATATTACCACCTGCTAACCATTACCAACCGCTACTAGTTATGGTAACCAATTTGATTGGTATAGTTTACCAAACAACATGAAAATATGTGGTACGGTAACGATAATTAACTACTAAATACAATAATTACCATACTTACCACATTGTTCAACACAACAACAAAATATATATACAAACTTTTATTATATACATCACATTTAATATGCAATATTTTAATAGAATATTTGACAAAATGTTATTACGATATCAAATAGAATACAATTATTATCATGCATTTTTTGAAATAATATAATTTTATAAAATAATTTAGCTTCTTCTACAACAATCGCTTGTATGTTTGACTACAAAAAATAATCAATAAACAATCATATAATAAATGAAATAAAATCTTATCATCTACTCTTTTGACATGAAATATCATAAACAAACAGATATCATATTTGTAAGTGGTAAAAGTTATTATAAACCTCTACCAACCATGAACCGAAGTATCGGTCTACCTATTGATTTGGTTGGTAATGGTATAATTTTTCCTTTACCAATGTATAATTGTGTGGTAATGGTTTTGAATATCACCTTTCGGTACCGAGCCAAATCCAACCCTAGTTGTATCATATATTTGTTCACAACTCTGTGTTATTTTGAAGTTGATGTATTCTGACTATAACATACTGGTATTTTTTGTTAGATTCTTCCACTATTACGGTCTCTTATATATTATTATTCTATTTCTATTCATGTATATTATGCATATTATATGTTGTCATTCGGTTGCAAGATCTTGATGATGTGTTTATTTTGTGTTTTGTTCTTATTTTACCTCGACAATTTTCGTTTGAGATATTTTAAAGTAACGCGACATTGTAAGGAGCTAACTTTTAGTTGTCTTGAAGGGAAAGTCAATACAATGTTGTTTCATGGTCTGACGGGGTGAGTGGTTTCTATGCATGGCCTTTCCGAACCGATCTTGGTCTATCTCTAAACTCTTGCTACTCCCAATCTGCTAGTTCTCTAATAAGGGGCATTAGCATCGAGTTAGACAATCATGTCAATGTATGGTAAAGCATCCCACCTCGCACTTCGTCCCTGCTCTTTAGCATTACATATAGTGATGCTTATTAAATTTTTGCCCTTCGGTGACGAACCCAGTGATAGTAAGCATCATGTCCCTCTTCGAAGAAGTGACTTACTTCTTGCTCTTTAGCTCTGTTTCTTTAGTAGAACAAAATGCAACATTCGTCTAGCAGAACCATTTCTCTTACTCTATGGCGAGACAACGTGCATTTCGAGCTCCATCCTTTGATCTTCAGCCGAGGACTTTATTTAATTTGCAAAGTCTTCATTGCTTGCTCTCCAACGAGGGTACTGAGTGTTCTTAATCCTAGACATGTCTCTTCGATAGGGGTCCTAAGGTAATCAAGTTTGTTAGCACTCACAGACGGAACTGATCATCACTCTTCAGTGGAAATTTTTTAAATTCAAGTCTCAAAGCTAGGTAAAAGAACAAAGAAAATCCTAGATAGCCTTTCGAACATCGAACTTAGAGTATGCCTAAAAATATTCATAGTCCCCATACACGTTTAAGCAGTCTATGATTATTATCAAAAGATAGTAAAAAACAATGAACAAAGAGTAAACAAACAAACCTACCCTTTGTACATCTCAATCATAGGATTAAAGGTCTCAAACCGATTCTTTTGTTGGTCCATGTTGCAGATGATAGTTGCTATGGCCAGACCATTATAGTTAAATTCTTTATGTATAGTTACAGTTGATTTCTCCTAACATGCCTCGAGATCAACTCATGGGTATGCTCAAATATCCATTCATTTCTATGAATTCCCTCCACTTTAGCCTTCGAGTGAAGAGACCCTTAATATCCAAGTAAATATGCTCTTAGGCCTCATTTAATTCTGTATAAGAGGAGAACATGAGCTTCCTGCTTTGCCACTTGCCTTCTCTGCATTCCCCAAGGCTTCAGCAGCTTTTTCTTCACTTTAAACTTCTTAAATTTAGTCCTGAGAGGCCCTCTGCCTTCCAAAACATTCATCAAAAAATCAATTTCTTCAGCTTTTGCATCCTCCTACCATAGAAATCTCTCAATTTTATAGTATAATTCAGCCAAATCCTATGGCGGATCCCTCACTAAAGCCACCTTAAATTCCGTAGTAGCAACAACTCTATAAATTACAGCTATCAACATGATTTAAGGATCCAATCTATTCACTATACTCATTGTTGCTCTAAACCTAGTCAGATAACACCTTTGGTTCTCTCAGGGTCTTTGCTTCACATTAATAAGTGATATCATGTGCTTTAATCTTGAAACATGCACTTTGAACAATCTCAAGAACTTATCCGCTAGCTCATTCCACGAATAGAGAGATCCATTCTCCAAGTGCCTGGACCACAAGGTAACCAAAGAAGTCAAATAAAATAAAGTCGTCCCATCACTTGCTTTGGGCTCCAAATTCTTCCACATGTCAAATATATCTCATCAGATGAGAAGTTGAATCTAACTTTTTTTTTATCTATTGTTAGAAGTTTGAAATAAGGGAGATTCCTAGCATTTCAAATATTGCACCTTTTACCGTCATCATAATCATTTCTATCATCTAATTCAAATTACCCAATAGAAATATATGATCTGTAACATTATCTTGCACTAAGTCCCATGACGCACTCCTAACACATGCTCAGTTACATGCTACTCATGTGTTTCCCATTCGATTCCCCATCTACAACTATAACTCCGTCTTGGGCATTGTTACTCCAAGGGAATTTCAGTACATACTCTTCCGTCTATGATCCTCTAGCATTCATACCTATATTCCTAATCTCAGTACCACCTATCCCTAGAGGTTCCCTAATCACTCCAATATTTGCTATTATAGCACCTCAAGCGAAGCTTTCTGACTCTAGGTTGAACCTGATTGTTTCCAACTCACTCCATTTTGTTCTCTTCTAAAATTTCATCTTTTTGTTTCATGTACTTTGATCCTAAACTTTGATAGCTCTGGTAGCTCCCGTTATTGTAACAACCCGGAAATTCTGGGCCAATTTAAAATTTTTAAATTGGCTATTTTAGTGGATTTTAAATATTTAAAATGAATTATTTAAATAATAACGACGGAAAATTTATTTTCGACGAAGTTAAAACGAATAAATTTATTTTAATTATAATTCAGGCCTGAAATGGCACGGTAATTCGAAAATTCGATTTCGAATTTCAAATGAATATACAGAATTCATTATAAGTCGGAATTGAACGAAACAAAAAATATTTGAATCTATTTGACGATATCTTTCTAACGGATGTAAGAAACTGAGATTTCACATTAGAAGTTGAAAGATATGTCCAGTTTAAAATTCAGAAAAGTCGCTGTGGAATTTATATATATTTTAATATATATAAAGGCCTTGAAAATAGTCATTTTGCAAACAACCACAGAATTCGTCGAAACCACTTTTGTTGGATCCGGGATGTCAAATTATTGCTAGGTTTCAGATTTCATAATTTTTGAAGCTAGTATGTGAGCGTGGCAAAGGAAAATGTGTTTTTTCGATTTCTATTAAATTGGATCGACCAGAAAAGGGGCCATTTTTCAAACGGTCTCAGAATTCGATGAAACTAGTTTTGTTAGGACCGTATCGTCAATACGAAGCTAGAAAATATTTTTCAGGAATTTTTCTAGTTAGTATGTAGCCCCGGTAATTTGAAATGTGTGTTCAAATTGAATATATACTGATTTATATTTTAATTTGAATAAAAAATGATCGAAACAGTCGAACTGGCTTACGAAACATATCCCATTGCGTTCGGAATGGGGGATTCAGCTAGAAGCGATAGTCGTTGGGTTCGATTTCGACTTCGTATGGATAAAATGTAACTTGGGATTTAAATAATAAAATAATATAAAATATTTCCCTATAAAGCCCCACCCTTCCATCAGAAACCCTAGCCGCCGCTAGTCTCTTTTCTACGGAAGATTTTGTTCGAATTTTAAATCCAAATCACACTCAACTCACATCGAATTAGATAAGGGTCATGAGGGGGAAATCATAGGGAAATCTGTGGGCTTCGAATCCATACCAGTTTCATACGGATTCGATTTGTGTTTCGCTTGAATCGAAGTCCTGAAGCGTCGCCATTCACCTGGTCCTTACACCGCCGATCTGGGCTCGAGCTCAACAAATGGGGTAGCCGCCGGAAGCTCGTGCAGAGGCGCACACGGTGACGCACTCAGATCTGGTTCCGGCCTCTCCTATTGGCGGCGCGACAGTGGGTTAAGGTTCGATCGAATTGGGTTCAAAGGGGTTCATTATTTCCGGGGGGATGAAGAAAAGGTGACGTTATTTAAACATTATAACTTTAATTAATTATATAATTAATTATCCAATATATTATTAACGCTTCAAAATTCGTATCTTTCACATACGAGGTCGGAATTGCGCGAAACTGGATCTGTTGCAATCGTGGGGACGAGAGCTTCGCAACAAAACTGACCGCGTCCAAAACAGAGCACATCTGAACTGACGAAGTTGAAACCAATGTGAGAATTCTCTCACTTTAAATTTTTCTATTCAGTTATTTATATTATAACTGCATATCTGAACTGCTCCCCGTCGTCCACAGACCATGGACGACTTGTTTGATTGTATTCTGTGTGAAAATTGATCGTGATATGAAATGAATTATATATATTAGGAGTGTATGAAATATGTATACGATGTGAAATAAGTATATATATTTATGAAAAGTGAAAATATTATATATAGTGAAAGTGAAAATATTATATATAGTGAAAGTGAAAATATCGTATATATTGAAAAGTGAAAATATCGTATATATGAAAAGTGAAAATATTATATATAGTGAAAATGAAAATATTATATATAGTGAAAGTGAAAATATTATATATAGTGAAAGTGAAAATATCGTATATATGAAAAGTGAAAATATTATATATAGTGAAAATGAAAATATCGTATATATTAAGAGTGAAAATATCGTAAATATTAAAAGTGAAAATATCGTATATATTGAAAGTGAAAATATCGTATATATTGAAAGTGAAAACGGTATATATATATATGAAATGAAAACGATATATATATATATATGAAATGTGAAAATGATTCGATTGTTGAAAATATAATTTTTAACATATATATACACTGTACAAAATTGTCATGTATATGAAATATTCGATTTTGATATAAAATAGAAAATGAATTCGAATTGAATTGAATAGAAAAGGAATTCAAATTGAACTGAATAGAAAATGAATTCAAATTGAATTGAATAGAAAATGAATTCGAATTGAAATGAATTTGAAATTTGAATTGAATTGAAATGAATTTAAAACGAATTTATAAGGAAAAATTCAATTTGGATTTGAAATGAAAGTTGAAATTATTTTGGAAACAAATTTAAAACGACTTATAAAATTCGGTTTAAATAGAAATCGACGAAATATATTATATATATATATATTATATATAATATAATGGCCTGAATAGAACGCGCCGCGCCGCAGCAGTTTGCGAATTTCGACCATTGACTTCGAACGAACATTACGGGAGATCCGACCGTCGGATTCTCCTGAAATCAGAACCGTTGGGTTCGTATCGAAAAGAGCTTTCTAACGAATATTAGAAATTTGAAATCTAACGGTTGGATTTGGAGATACATCCAAATAAAATTTGGAAAAGGTCGCTGTAAATGCAGTTCGATGGCCATTGGTGGAAATCGATAGTACGGGCCTTGATAAAATTATTAAAAATAGTAATAATTTGTGTAAAATCATAAGAAATGAATTGGGATGAAAAATTCCATATTTGAAAAGATAAAAATATATTTTATTGAAACGAACTAGTTATTAACTAGAAAAATAATCCAATAGTTATAAATAAATAAATTGGATTTGAATTGAAAATATCTTTTGATATTTTCGATATTGAATTTCGTGATTATACAGATATTGTGATGGGAATTTGGAAGATATCGATATCGTTATCCCCGATATGATATCTGTTGGTTTCAGGATTTGATGTTGAATATAAGTCGATACTATCTCTATTCAAAACCTTATATTTAATGTCAAATTTGATTGATTGATTGTTTGGATTATGCTCGACCAGTTTATGAGCAGAATATGCTTTTACATTTAGCATTGGGTTAGGTTGAAAATATCTGTAACGACCCGGATTTTCGGCGGCTTTGGTTATCGACGTAAGCTCGACGTCGATAACCAAACATCGAAAAATCCTGCTAATTAATGAAAGAAATTAGAAGGTGAGAATAGATAAGATAGAAACTTAGAATAGAAGAAGAAGAAGAAGAAGAAGAACACAACATCAGAGTAACACGAACCTCACAGCGGAATGAATAACATATAATAGATAACATAACTTTGAAATATAACAGTTATCTATACAATAGCACTTATCAGAGTACAACACTTACAACACAGCGGAAATAACTATAGCTATATGATCTTGAAGCCTCCTGCTCCACGCTCTTCCAGTATATCTGTAAATTCCTGACTACTTGACTGCCCGTACAAAATTAGGCACCCAAGAGTTTAGGGAAAACAAAACAAATAAACTCCGGGTCAGTCATGGGACTGGTATGAGTAAAATAGTTTAAACAGGTATATGAACAAGTAAACGATATCTCATAAGACCACGCCGCAGAACGGAACGGGTTTTTCCCTTATGAGAATCCAAAAATATCTTTATATCAAAAACATTTTGATATTATAATAATGTCTATGTACAAATAGATATCAACTAGCAGAAACGCTTTCATCTCACGTTCTACATATATAGTATACAATCAAAATCGCAAGCACGTATTGGATAATGGATTTCCAACTATGACAAGGTATGGAACCACCTTCCGATCAGTGTACTCTAGGAACGATACACTGGAGTTCAACAAGAACATCTTGTAACTCAGCCACACATGACCGACCACTCATTTCGCTTGAGTGTATCGAATGTATATCACCAACGGTTGGGATCAGCAACCGTTCTCGTATATATATGGGACAGCATTGATAGATTTAAGAAACAAATGAATATTCTCTAGATAGGTGATTATACACCCTACTTCGGTGCGACCGACTTAGCCATGCTGCCTGCCCGATTTCTGTCATTTACCGGATGATGAGGCTAGAAGTTACGCGTTATCATCACATCAGATTCACTTCAAATGCTACATTGTCAAATCCATCGAAATCACTAATTGACGTTTACAACAGTACATTACGTGTCAGCTAAAAGAAGTTTCCTTCTCCGCTTCCACTCTTGGTACGGTTGAAGAAATCAATGTACGTGACCTTTTTGGAAATACTCTGTCAGACATCCATCTTCATTCACTTAAAATGTCGCATCGTCATACCCGCCAAATCACAAATTGACTTATCCAAAAATAACACGGGTATACAGCTAAGAGAAACGAATTCCTCCACCACCAAACGTGAATATGTTTGAACATATCAACTTACGCGATCTATTGGATATACTCTGTCAGACCTTCGTCCATACAAGTTGTCCTGGGACTGGTGTGAAAACCCGTAACTTCCCCGTAAAGGAAAGTGGCGGGTAGTTCGAGAACAAACCACAACAGAACGCATATAAAAGAACATTTCATTGTATATTACAACAATGCATCAGATTACAAGAATATACAGAGTATAAACGAATATTACACAGAAATATCAGAGATTTAAATTACATTTAAATACATCGCAGTGGAAAATAATACAATACACAACTAGAAGGAGATATACGGATACAAAGCCTTCCGGATATCGTTCCAGCTGTAAACCAGGATCCTGTGGAAATAAATCTGCAAAACCGAAACTACTAGCTGCCCGTGTCAAAATAAGGGCACCCAGAGTTTAGGTTAAAACAATAAACTCCAGGTCAGTCATGTGACTGGTGTGAGAACTAAAACAGTTATTAATCTTTATTTTAAATCATTAGGTAAATCAAGGGACCACGCCGTATAACACGGAACGGGTTTCCTCCCAAGAATACCAGTGCATAAAACAAACAGCGCAATGCTAAATAAAGAAAAATGAAGCTGTTATAAGACCCAGGTCCTATCACACAATGCAGCGCAAGCCGGGGGATAGGGTTTTCCCTTATAACAGCCAAAGAATGCTTGATACGTTTAAAACAAATCATTTTGATAGTACTATAATAAGTGCATAGTGTATAAAACAACTTCAAATCATAAGTATCAATCATAGGCGGCATGAATGCCCCATACCACTATGTCGCCATATATAGGTTATACAATCAAAATCGCAAAGTCACGTATTTGGAAATTGGATTTCCGTCTATGAACCGAGGCATAAGATAGTCCTCAACCGATTCGTGACTCTCTAGCCCGAGCCACAGGACCCAGACTCAGGTGGGCCCTTGGAGCGACAGGGCCGGTCCACCGATGTGGATTAAAATGCCTGAACACTACGTTTCCCCACCCTATGGGGTGTAAATGAGCCAACTAAATGACTCCATCGGTTCGAGAACGACCGATCAATTCGAGGCGCCTCGCAACAGCAACAACCACATAAGTCAAACTCGTCAGGGCGTGTAAAACCACTGACGCCACTTCTAACTAGAAAGAAACGCAAGTCCTCCCTGAGGTCCGTCTCCCGTTTTTGGTTCATACCGGGTGTGAAACACGCGAGGTAAACGTTACACAAAGCTACGCCACAAAGGCCGTGCTTTGATCATCACCACAAGACTTTGCTTTTCAACAGAAGTCTCGATCAATTGCCACTTAGGCATGCCACACAGGCAATTCACTCCATGCGTTTGATATCCATCGATATATAACCCCTGAGCTCGTACGTCTCAGAGAAGGGCGTTAAGCAAAAGAATAAATTCTCCGCCGCCAAACAGATATATATTTAATAGAGATCAATCACACAGACTAAAATCCAATGTCAGACACACAGTCCATTTACAAGTCCGTTCTGGGTCTGAACGAAACCGGAGGCACCTAGTACCCCGCATATCCATCGATCTCCAAGTACATCTGGACGATCACCAACTGTTTCCATCTTCTTGGGTGTACAGCCCAATCAAGATCATCAGTTATCACCCAAACGACGTGAAGACTTCCGGTCTTCGACCATCGTCTTCATCTTCGACTTATCGTCGTATCAGTTATTCAGAATGGGATAAACCCGGTCTTTCCGAATAACTCGCGTATATTTTAAATAAGTGTTACACAAACACAACATACGCCTCATTCCAATTCATCAGTCACTAACCGTAAATTAATCAAGAGAATAATTTCCCAAACATTAACCCCGAAGGCCGAAACCAACATCAGATCAATATCCAGAAAACCATTCTACTTGGCCAACCGACAGTTAGTTTCTAAATTTCACATTCATAGGGAAATGTTCCCATTAATTTTATCCAAGATAAATTCTTTGAATTTATTCTTTATTCTATTTTTGAATATCAATTCAAACTAGTCGGGATTAACGAAACTTACCGAAGTAATCATTTGTTCTTAATTTCCCACTCCCAACCTATTTATCCCATGAAGTAAAACTGGTAATACTTCATATCTAACACCACAGTGTTATCGGTAAATTCAATTACCATTTCACGTTCAAATCTAGTTAAAGATTTTACTATCGCCTGGAGTAAAACTGGTGATACTCCATTCTCGATTATTTCAATCTAATTAAAGATTCATTAAAACTCCACTTAGTTTTAATCTTCGACTGGGTTAAAGAATCAGTGTCATTTAAAACACGGTTCACGATAAACCCAAAATCACATTCCATTAATTATCGGGTTAAAGAACAAGTGTTATTTAAAACACTGTTCACGATAAACCCAAAAATCAATATCAATTCGATTCCAATTAAATATTATTTAATTGGTACACTTCATTAAATCTAAATAAAAAGATTTAATCTTTTCTCAACTGGGTTCAAGAACAGTGTTAGTGAAGACACCATTCACGACAAACCCAAATCACATTTGATATTCAATACAAGGCTCTGAATAGAAAATATCCCGGCTTATATTCAATATCAAATTCTACGATTAACAAATGTCATATTGGAAATAACGATATAAATATATATCTTTCAAATTTCCATAACAACATCTGTATAATCACGAATTCCAACATCGAAATATTCCGAAAACAATTTCGATTCAAATCCACTCCAATGCAATCATTGGAAATTCTGGTTATTTTTAAAGCCCTTTTCAAATTCAATTTATTTATTTATAAAAATAAATAGAATTATAATTCTAGTTCAAAACTAGTTCATTTCGATAAAAATCTATTTTTATCTTTTCAAATAGGGAGTTTTTCATCCCAATTCTTTCTAAATCATTTCTTATGATTTTACACAAATTATTACTATTTTTAATAATTTTATCAAGGCCCGTACAGTCGATTTCCATCAACGGTCATCGAACTGCACTTACAGCGACCTTTTTCAAATTTGATTTGGACATAATTCGAAATCCAACCGTTAGATTTCAAATTTCTAATATTCGTTAGAAAGCTCTTTTCGATACGAACCCAACGGTTCCGGTTTCAGGAGAATCCGACGGTCGGATCTCCCGTAATGTCCGTTTGAAATAAATGGTCGAAATTCACGAACTGCCGCGGCGCGGCGCGTTCTATTCAGGCCATTATATTATATATAATATATATAATATATATTTCGTTGATTTCTATTTAAAACGAATTATATAAATAGTTTTTTTAAATTCGTTTCAAAAGCAATTTCAACTTCCTTTTCAATTCAATTCATTTCGAAATCGTTTTCAATTCAATTCAATTCGAAATCGTTTTCAATTCAATTTATTTCGAAATCGTTCTCAATTCAATTCATTTCGAAATCGTTTTCAATTCAATTCATTTCGAAATCGTTTTCAATTCAATTCATTTCGAAATCGTTTAAAATTGATATAAATATCGTTCACGTCAAAATGGCGTCAATCTAACCAACACGGCTTCATATATTTCTATTTTCAAATATTCTATTTCAAATGTTTCTTTTTCAAAATAGTTGTTATTATCAAAATATTTCGTTCAACACATGACCAATCTCAATGAATGAGTACTGTCAACACATGAACTTTTATTTTATATCGATAAAGGTGCAATTTTTATTACTAAAATATTTCGTTCAACACATGACCAATCTCAATGAATGAGTACTGTCAACACATGAACTTTTATTTTATATCGATAAAGGTGCAATTTTTATTACTAAAATATTTCGTTCAACACATGACCAATCTCAATGAATGAGTACTGTCAACACATGAACTTTTATTTTATAATATTCTTTATTTTCTAAATTGGAATGAGGCCCAATCAATCACCATATAATTTTAATTATATGGATTTTCATACAACACATGTATATAATAGCATTGAAAAATAATCAACCATCAACCAAAGTGCACTACACTGTATAAGCATCAAATATAGATATTCCACGCTTATAACAGCCTGTCAATCAATCGATCGACATATTTAATCAATCAGGATGAGTGAACTTCAAATTTCATCCTAACACCCGTGTGGGGTTTCAAACAATCAAACACATATTTTATTTGTGCAGTTGGGCGATGTGTGAAATTTATCGTCCCAATCAATGTCATTCAAATAAGTGTACATAAACAAACCGTCCGGTTTGTAAATGAATATTTTATTTATTCACATTCACGTTAAAAATTATATTTTTAACGATAAAACATTTTATTTCAACCTATGAATTTCTATTCAATTCATTTATTCAATAAAATGATATCTTTATTTTTCTAACTTATTTTAGAAAATTTCGGCGGCATAACGGCACGATACTAGAAACGGGACGAGGCCTAGCCTTATCCCCGGTCTAGTGAAGGCCCACGCCATTCACACATCAATCAAATCAATTCATTTCACCACACAATTCAATTTCAATCAAATAATCTAACTAATCTATGCAACCAAACAAACAAGTCCATGGTCTGTGGACGATTGTGTCGGGTGCTACTAAGCACCGTCTGCATCCTAGTATATATATATATATATAACTAGAAAAAGAAATTGAAAGGTGAGAAATTCTCACATATAGCTATCCTAGCTCCACGGCACTTCTTTTTGCAGAATTCTTCGTCGTTCTCGCCTCTTATCACTTTCTTTCGCCCGTAGCCACTACATATATAAAAATCGAATTTTTACTATGCTATTCAATATATAAAAATCGAATTTTTACTTCGCTATTCAATATATAAAAATCGAATTTTTACTTCGCTATTCAATATATAAAAATCTGATTTTTACTTCTTAAAGTTCAAATCCTTTTTCTCTTTAAAGATTAAACCTTTTTCCTATTTAAAGTTTTTACTTTTAAACAAAATCAGTTTTTATCTTTTTAAAAATTCAGTTTTTGCCTTTTATAAAATCAGTTTTTATCTTTTTAAAAAAATCCAGTTTTTGCCTTTTATAAAATCAGTTTTTATCTTTTTAAAAAATCCAGTTTTTGCCTTTTATAAAATCAGTTTTTATCTTTTTAAAAAATCCAGTTTTTGCCTTTTATAAAATCAGTTTTTATCTTTTTAAAAAAATCCAGTTTATATAACAAAACAAAAATAAAAATAAAATAACTTAATCACTCACATCAGCCTGCGAAGAGGGAGGGAAGCAGAAGGAAGCGTCGGCGGCAGGCTTCGAGGGGGGGCGCGGTGGCTCAGTGGTGTCGGCGTCGAGGTGTTCGAGGGGTTGCTTCGATTCGCGTCGGCGCTGGGTGTCTCGAGGTAAGGGCGCTGGAAGGAGGAGGTCGGACGGAGGGGGGGCGGCGAAGTCTCGTCGGCGGCGGCTTCGAGGGTTAGGCGACGACTAGGTTTAGGTTTTTCTCTTTTTTTTTTATTTTGTTTCTGGTAAATGAATCGGGGGGGGGGCCAATGAAGAAAAGGAGGGAAATAATATATTTATTTTTTATTATTTATTTATTCAAAAAGGTTGACTTTTACATACGACCTCGAAACGAGGCCTACCGCCTGTCGTCCATAGCGTTTTACCCCCATTCCGAACACAATGGGATATGTATCACAAGCTGATTCGATTGTTTCGATTTGTTTTCTTTGAATTTACATTTAAATCCTTATATTGAATTTTAAACGTACATTTCAAATTACCGGGGTCACATACTAACTAGAAAAATTCCAGAAAAATATTTTCTAGTTTCGTATTGACGATACGGTCCTAACAAAACTAGTTTCGTCGAATTCTGAGACCGTTTGAAAAATGGCCAATTTCCAGTCGATTAAAATCAACTGAAACTGGTCAAACGCGTTTTCCTATGCCACGCTCACATATTGATTCGAAAAATTATGAAATTTGAAACCTAGCAATAATTTAACATCACGGACCCAACAAAACTGGTTTCGTCGAAATCCGAGGTCGCTTGCAAAATGTCCATTTTTAAGGGCCTGAATTCCATAGCGACTATTCAGAATTTTCAACTGGACATATCTTTTGATTTCCGCTACGAACTTTTGATTTTTCGGATTCGTTGGAAAGATATTCACTATTAGATTCCATTATTTTTGGTTTCACTAAAATCCGGATTGTTTTGCACCCGGTACATTCCATTGAAGTTTGAAATCGAATTATCGAACTACCGCGCCATTTTCAATTCTATTTATAATTATATATAAATATTTATATTCTAACGACGATGTATATAATATATACGTTCGAATTATATTCAAAATAAATTTCTCGTACATTTTATTTAAAATAATTCATTTTAAATAATCAAAATTCGCTAAAATTGCCAAAATAAAAATTTTAAACTGGCCCAGATTTTCCGGGTTGTTACAATCTCCCCCACTTAAAACTTTTCGTCCCCGAAAAGGAACAAAGTCGAAAGTGGTTTGATCATTCAGCTCTACGTTCAATCTGGCTTCCATTCTCCAACTTTTCAGTTTATGAGAATTTTCAAATTTTCAAAAATTTGGCTAACTCCCTAAATTTTCGAAAAATTTCGCCATAACCTCCCCTGCACCGGGAGCATCGGGGAATTTCAAATAGCTTCCCCGGTCCTTCAGATCTCAAAAAGAAAAAGAAAAAGCCAAGCGGCTAGCCAATAGGCTCATAAAATCATCATCACCCAAACAAAACAGTAAATTATAGTAAACATGTACCTATTTGTCAGGCAAACAAATTTTATTCTTCGGCTCTAGCCTCCTTGCTATGACCTGTTCAATGTAAGTATATGTATACTGAAACGACCCGCAAATCCGTGTTATCTGAGTGGACTAAATACAACACACGTCCAACCCGAATAACACGAAAATACGACTCATTATTAGAAAGAAGTTAGAGGATGAGAAATAGAAAGAAAGAAATATTAGAATAGAAGAAAACAAAGATCATAAACTCACAGCGGAACGAATAAAATATATTATATAACATAAGCTTCGAAATACAAATCTGTTTTGTACATATATACATACCATCATCAGAGTACACATAACATTTGATTCAGCGGAAGTAACTCTAAATAACTAACATTGAAGCCTCCTGCTTCAAGCTCCTCCAAGTGTATCTGTAAAAGCCTGAAACACTTGACTGCCCGTACAAATTTGGGCACCCAAGAGTTTAGGGAAAACAAAACAAAATAAACTCTGGGTCAGTCATGGGACTGGTGTGAGTAAACTCCAACCACTTGTTTAACTTTCAAAATCCTTTTCGAAAGAAAAGATAATAGTAAGACCAGCCCACACATAAACATGGACGGTTTTTACCTTACTATAACCCAAAGCACTTTGATATCAAATCCAGTGATATTATAGTAATGTCTACATCAAATAAATAACCAAATAGTAGAACGCTTGCATCTCACGCTCCACATATATAGTATAAAATCAAAAACCGCATGGCGCTTATTGGAGATTGGATTTCCAACATGACAAGGTATGGAACCACCTTCCGATGATGTATCTCTAGAGGCGAATACACCTGGGTTCAACAAGAACATCTTGCAACCCGGCCCACACATGACCGACCACTCATTTCGCTTGAGTGTATCGAATGTATATCACCAACGGTTGGACTCAAACCACCGTTCCCGAATGGGCAGAATCGATAGATTTAGAAACAAAAGGAATTTCTCTAGATAGGTGATTATACACCCTAATGGGTGCGACCCACATAGCCATGCTGCCTGCCCGATTTTTGTCCTTTCCCGGTTGTTGAGGCCTGAGGCTACGCATACTTACCATTCCTTGATAACACAATCACTTTGAATGCCACATTGTCAGATCCGTTAATCACTAGTTGAGTTTGCACAAATATTTTGGATGTTATGCTAAGGGATAAATCCGTTGCAACCATATACATTCATACAGACCAACCCATTTGATCATTGGAAATACTCTGTCAGACATTCGTCCATATTACGTTCGTTCTGGGATTGAACGAAACCGAAGGCACCATTTCTATTAATAGAAAAAGCCCTTGCACTTCACTCCGTCTTCAATATATTCAGCATACTTGGTTCGCAACGCTTATGCCGATACGGAGTGGTTCTTCGGATAATAATCCAACCGGTCTCTCCATATTGACAACGATGGTCAAAACTTCGATAGTCTGTGATTTAACTATCGAATAAAAACAAGTGTTCAATCAACATATCAACCAAATCACTGGGCTCTTTAATTAATATTTCATTAATTAAATCTCTTCTCTATTTTCTCTATCAATATTTGTTAACCAAATATTTCAATAACCATATTGGCTCTTATGCCATTTGGAAAACGTTTCCAAATATTAACTTCTTTTATTTTCTATATATTAGAAAATATCTCTATTTGCAATTGAAAACACTTTCAATCATTTATCTCTATCCCCTTTTGTTTACAACATTCGATTTTTATATGCACTTTACTATCGAATTCAATACGTCGATACAATGATTTCAAGTTATCAAAATATCTTAAAAATATTCTAACTCCTTAAATTTCCGGAAAATTTCGCCATAACCTCCCCTGTATCGGGAGCATCGGGAAATTTCAAATAGCATCCCGGTATCTTCCTCAATCAAAAAAAAAAAAAAAAAAAAAAAAGCCAAGCGGCTTGCCGATACGGCGCATAAAATCTCATATATGAATTAAACATGTACCTTATGTCGAGCATTTCATTTATAACTTCATATATCTCATCCCATACCTGTCTAACACCTGTTCACCTGTTTTCAATTCAATTCAATACCATCTAATCGTTTGAATTCAGTTTCGGCCATTTATTCTTTAATTCGCCATTTTTCCTATTTCACTTCTTTGTTGAACATAACACGTTCAAACAAAATATTTAACTCGTTCATAACTAAATCGAATTTCGATTTCAATTCTAGTTTCCTTTTCTATTTCGAATATAAATTCTCAAATCGAATTCACTTATTTAAAGCTCAATATTCATTCGAAATCTCATTAACTAATTTCTGTTCAATTTAGTTAATTCTATTCAATAAATCAAAAATCTGATTTCTGTTTCAGAAATCATATTCATTTACACAACTTTAATTCGCATACATTTTACCACTCGACTCTGAAATTTTTCTAAATAGACAATTCGGATTTTCTCGCTTAAAATCCTTTTATAATATTAAATAAACCATTATGGTTTTAAAACGATTCTGGCGCTGTTTTTTTGAAAATTTGATTTTAGGTTTTTTTTATTTTTTATTTTAGAATGGCCGAGTGATGCCAGTTTTATAGTCGCGATGGGGAACATTCGTACTAAGCCATTAACATCATGTTTGCTTTGCATTGAAGGTTGGAGACATTTCTGTTAGCTCGAGGGAAGCTAATCTGTGTAATTAAAAGAAGAGGTCGGCTTGGTAGAATAGGGTGGCTGATGAAACGTTGATATGGGATTTTATTTAAATTTTATTTTAATTAATTAATTAAAATATCTAGCAGTCCCTATCTTGCAGTCCCGAACCGTTATTCTATCTTAACGACTGATGTTATAAGATCATAACGCTATTTACTATTCTGAATTCAACGAAATAGATTATACAATTTAATTTGAACGTATATTTAAAATAGCCATATTAAATCAATTTAAATTCAAAACAAATAAATTTAAAAATAAATTTCAATTATCATTGTTCATATTTAAATCGTATATATACATTGATCATCTAAACTGTTTCGATTCAATTTTACCTTTGAATTAAATTGTTTAGTTCTCGTATTTCGATAATTATCAATTTAAATCGTATTTCGATTATTTAATCGATAATCGAATAAAATACCATTTATATTATGAATTCAATATTTAAAACCATACTAAATATTTAAGATAAACTGTTCAAAAATCTGGGTCGTTACATTCTTCCCCCCTTAAAATAATTTCGTCCTCGAAATTGCTAAGTTAGGAAAATGGTACAAACCTATTACCTTTCAAACTCCTTCATGTTGAAACCCACCTCCTTATATTTCAACATATTTAATTTCACCAAAACTTTTGGTTTCCATTCATTTAATTTTGAATGATCTATGATCAGTCCATTTATATCCAATCTATGTTCTATTACCAATCCAAATTGATTTTAATCAATTCATTCACTTCGACCCATTTAACTTGTTTAAGTTAAATTTTAATTCCAGAATTCAAATCCCTGGGTTTTTCTTTTCAAATTCTTCTGAAATCACACAAATATATACATATATTTATTTCCATCTCGAATTCAAAACATTTGAATATTCAAACCAATTTGTTTTCTTTCCAACAAATTTCCATCAAAACTTTCTAAGGTAGCAACCCATCACTTAGAAACTCGGAAATGAACACTGATGGTGTTGCAATCATTATCAGAATAATTTCCCAGCCACTGAAGTGAGTTCAGTGCTTTATTATTTCAAAATCCATCTAAAATGATTTCCTTTCAAATCCTTTAAAACAAATCTATATTATTTAATATACTTTGAAAAATATTTTTCAACTTCCCAGGATTTTGAATTCTTAATTCTGGTTTGAATTTAATTCTAATTCATCTCATTTGTATATTTAATTTCTATACAAATTCTATTTGGTTATAAATAACCATTCTAATTTTTATAATCTCATTTGATTATAATCCTAACAATCAACACATCCATATAATAATAATTCTAGAAAATTATTCTTTCTATATCAAAAATAGAAATTTCGGGTAAAATTATTTCATTTACTCAGTTAAAACAATATCATGTTCAATCTTCTGTTCAAGCGTTTAGAAATTCCTATCGACTTCGTGGCGTCCCACGATTCGACCAAAATTCATAAACCACTCAACAGACTAGCCAACACAATATAAAACAATTTTATATCAACTTACAAATACGCTCTCTCGTATATATACGCTCAACTCATTCTAGGGTACTACTGACCCTATCTCTAATGAGCACATGCCACACAAGCCTAGGTATTCACTCAACCTAGGCTCTGATACCAACTGAAACGACCCGCAAATCCGTGTTATCTGAGTGGACTAAATACAACACACGTCCAACCCGAATAACACGAAAATACGACTCATTATTAGAAAGAAGTTAGAGGATGAGAAATAGAAAGAAAGAAATATTAGAATAGAAGAAAACAAAGATCATAAACTCACAGCGGAACGAATAAAATATATTATATAACATAAGCTTCGAAATACAAATCTGTTTTGTACATATATACATACCATCATCAGAGTACACATAACATTTGATTCAGCGGAAGTAACTCTAAATAACTAACATTGAAGCCTCCTGCTTCAAGCTCCTCCAAGTGTATCTGTAAAAGCCTGAAACACTTGACTGCCCGTACAAATTTGGGCACCCAAGAGTTTAGGGAAAACAAAACAAAATAAACTCTGGGTCAGTCATGGGACTGGTGTGAGTAAACTCCAACCACTTGTTTAACTTTCAAAATCCTTTTCGAAAGAAAAGATAATAGTAAGACCAGCCCACACATAAACATGGACGGTTTTTACCTTACTATAACCCAAAGCACTTTGATATCAAATCCAGTGATATTATAGTAATGTCTACATCAAATAAATAACCAAATAGTAGAACGCTTGCATCTCACGCTCCACATATATAGTATAAAATCAAAAACCGCATGGCGCTTATTGGAGATTGGATTTCCAACATGACAAGGTATGGAACCACCTTCCGATGATGTATCTCTAGAGGCGAATACACCTGGGTTCAACAAGAACATCTTGCAACCCGGCCCACACATGACCGACCACTCATTTCGCTTGAGTGTATCGAATGTATATCACCAACGGTTGGACTCAAACCACCGTTCCCGAATGGGCAGAATCGATAGATTTAGAAACAAAAGGAATTTCTCTAGATAGGTGATTATACACCCTAATGGGTGCGACCCACATAGCCATGCTGCCTGCCCGATTTTTGTCCTTTCCCGGTTGTTGAGGCCTGAGGCTACGCATACTTACCATTCCTTGATAACACAATCACTTTGAATGCCACATTGTCAGATCCGTTAATCACTAGTTGAGTTTGCACAAATATTTTGGATGTTATGCTAAGGGATAAATCCGTTGCAACCATATACATTCATACAGACCAACCCATTTGATCATTGGAAATACTCTGTCAGACATTCGTCCATATTACGTTCGTTCTGGGATTGAACGAAACCGAAGGCACCATTTCTATTAATAGAAAAAGCCCTTGCACTTCACTCCGTCTTCAATATATTCAGCATACTTGGTTCGCAACGCTTATGCCGATACGGAGTGGTTCTTCGGATAATAATCCAACCGGTCTCTCCATATTGACAACGATGGTCAAAACTTCGATAGTCTGTGATTTAACTATCGAATAAAAACAAGTGTTCAATCAACATATCAACCAAATCACTGGGCTCTTTAATTAATATTTCATTAATTAAATCTCTTCTCTATTTTCTCTATCAATATTTGTTAACCAAATATTTCAATAACCATATTGGCTCTTATGCCATTTGGAAAACGTTTCCAAATATTAACTTCTTTTATTTTCTATATATTAGAAAATATCTCTATTTGCAATTGAAAACACTTTCAATCATTTATCTCTATCCCCTTTTGTTTACAACATTCGATTTTTATATGCACTTTACTATCGAATTCAATACGTCGATACAATGATTTCAAGTTATCAAAATATCTTAAAAATATTCTAACTCCTTAAATTTCCGGAAAATTTCGCCATAACCTCCCCTGTATCGGGAGCATCGGGAAATTTCAAATAGCATCCCGGTATCTTCCTCAATCAAAAAAAAAAAAAAAAAAAAAAAAAGCCAAGCGGCTTGCCGATACGGCGCATAAAATCTCATATATGAATTAAACATGTACCTTATGTCGAGCATTTCATTTATAACTTCATATATCTCATCCCATACCTGTCTAACACCTGTTCACCTGTTTTCAATTCAATTCAATACCATCTAATCGTTTGAATTCAGTTTCGGCCATTTATTCTTTAATTCGCCATTTTTCCTATTTCACTTCTTTGTTGAACATAACACGTTCAAACAAAATATTTAACTCGTTCATAACTAAATCGAATTTCGATTTCAATTCTAGTTTCCTTTTCTATTTCGAATATAAATTCTCAAATCGAATTCACTTATTTAAAGCTCAATATTCATTCGAAATCTCATTAACTAATTTCTGTTCAATTTAGTTAATTCTATTCAATAAATCAAAAATCTGATTTCTGTTTCAGAAATCATATTCATTTACACAACTTTAATTCGCATACATTTTACCACTCGACTCTGAAATTTTTCTAAATAGACAATTCGGATTTTCTCGCTTAAAATCCTTTTATAATATTAAATAAACCATTATGGTTTTAAAACGATTCTGGCGCTGTTTTTTTGAAAATTTGATTTTAGGTTTTTTTTTTTTTTTATTTTAGAATGGCCGAGTGATGCCAGTTTTATAGTCGCGATGGGGAACATTCGTACTAAGCCATTAACATCATGTTTGCTTTGCATTGAAGGTTGGAGACATTTCTGTTAGCTCGAGGGAAGCTAATCTGTGTAATTAAAAGAAGAGGTCGGCTTGGTAGAATAGGGTGGCTGATGAAACGTTGATATGGGATTTTATTTAAATTTTATTTTAATTAATTAATTAAAATATCTAGCAGTCCCTATCTTGCAGTCCCGAACCGTTATTCTATCTTAACGACTGATGTTATAAGATCATAACGCTATTTACTATTCTGAATTCAACGAAATAGATTATACAATTTAATTTGAACGTATATTTAAAATAGCCATATTAAATCAATTTAAATTCAAAACAAATAAATTTAAAAATAAATTTCAATTATCATTGTTCATATTTAAATCGTATATATACATTGATCATCTAAACTGTTTCGATTCAATTTTACCTTTGAATTAAATTGTTTAGTTCTCGTATTTCGATAATTATCAATTTAAATCGTATTTCGATTATTTAATCGATAATCGAATAAAATACCATTTATATTATGAATTCAATATTTAAAACCATACTAAATATTTAAGATAAACTGTTCAAAAATCTGGGTCGTTACATATATGCAAGCAAAAGCAACCAATTTTCGATACAGTTCAATATTTGGTTATATTAGGCATAATGGTTCAAAATTATCAAACAAAATAAACAAACAACACAAACATCAATCAATTAGTGGATTAGAGTTTCAAATTGATAATTTTGATACATATACAAAAATCATGTTTTTGATGCCAATTCACAACAATAAGCCCTATCTAATTTTGGTTCTCACACCAGTCAATAGGAAATATATAGAAAGCCCACTTTCGTCACTCGAACATAAATTCTAATGATGGAGCTCCATCATCAAAATCATCTCCGGGCGATTAGAGTGTAATTCTATATCTATCCAGTATATTAAAATTTCGAATACACGCGGATCAGACGTATACGCAAAATCTATATATACTGGATTGTCCACATCAATATAAATAAATAATCAAATACGAATAATTGATTTAAATTTCAAAACAAGATTTGTTTTCATTTTCAAAAATATACTCTTCACACTCGTTCTAGGATACTACTGATCTCATCTCTAACGAGTCATTCTCGTTGGATATTACTAATCCAATATCTGATGAATTCTTTCGTAAGGTTCTAATGTGCCTTGTTCTCTGAGCTTTGTAAACCAAAGCTCTGATACCAACTGTGAAAACCCGTAACTTCCCCGTAAAGGAAAGTGGCGGATAGTTCGAGAACAAACCACAACAGAACGCATATAAAAGAACATTTCATTGTATATTACAACAATGCATCAGATTACAAGAATATACAGAGTATAAACGAATATTACACAGAAATATCAGAGATTTAAATTACATTTAAATACATCGCAGCGGAAAATAATACAATACACAACTAGAAGGAGATATACGGATACAAAGCCTTCCGGATATCGTTCCAGCTGTAAACCAGGATCCTGTGGAAATAAATCTGCAAAACCGAAACTACTAGCTGCCCGTGTCAAAATAAGGGCACCCAGAGTTTAGGTTAAAACAATAAACTCCAGGTCAGTCATGTGACTGGTGTGAGAACTAAAACAGTTATTAATCTTTATTTTAAATCATTAGGTAAATCAAGGGACCACGCCGTATAACACGGAACGGGTTTCCTCCCAAGAATACCAGTGCATAAAACAAACAGCGCAATGCTAAATAAAGAAAAATGAAGCTGTTATAAGACCCAGGTCCTATCACACAATGCAGCACAAGCCGGGGGATAGGGTTTTCCCTTATAACAGCCAAAGAATGCTTGATACGTTTAAAACAAATCATTTTGATAGTACTATAATAAGTGCATAGTGTATAAAACAACTTCAAATCATAAGTATCAATCATAGGCGGCATGAATGCCCCATACCACTATGTCGCCATATATAGGTTATACAATCAA
Organism: Allium sativum; assembly: GCA_030737875.1. Classification (NCBI taxonomy): domain Eukaryota; kingdom Viridiplantae; phylum Streptophyta; class Magnoliopsida; order Asparagales; family Amaryllidaceae; genus Allium; species Allium sativum. The sequence goes on from CM060915.1 coordinate 988,297,809, forward strand.
AATCGCAAAGTCACGTATTTGGAAATTGGATTTCCGTCTATGAACCGAGGCAAAAGATAGTCCTCAACCGATTCGTGACTCTCTAGCCCGAGCCACAGGACCCAGACTCAGGTGGGCCCTTGGAGCGACAAGGCCGGTCCACCGATGTGGATTAAAATGCCTGAACACTACGTTTCCCCACCCTATGGGGTGTAAATGAGCCAACTAAATGACTCCATCGGTTCGAGAACGACCGATCAATCCGAGGCGCCTCGCAACAACAACAACCACATAAGTCAAACTCGTCAGGGCGTGTAAAACCACTGACGCCACTTCTAACTAGAAAGAAACGCAAGTCCTCCCTGAGGTCCGTCTCCCGTTTTTGGTTCATACCGGGTGTGAAACACGCGAGGTAAACGTTACACAAAGCTACGCCACAAAGGCCGTGCTTTGATCATCACCACAAGACTTTGCTTTTCAACAGAAGTCTCGATCAATTGCCACTTAGGCATGCCACACAGGCAATTCACTCCATGCGTTTGATATCCATCGATATATAACCCCTGAGCTCGTACGTCTCAGAGAAGGGCGTTAAGCAAAAGAATAAATTCTCCGCCGCCAAACAGATATATATTTAATAGAGATCAATCACACAGACTAAAATCCAATGTCAGACACACAGTCCATTTACAAGTCCGTTCTGGGTCTGAACGAAACCGGAGGCACCTAGTACCCCGCATATCCATCGATCTCCAAGTACATCTGGACGATCACCAACTGTTTCCATCTTCTTGGGTGTACAGCCCAATCAAGATCATCAGTTATCACCCAAACGACGTGAAGACTTCCGGACTTCGACCATCGTCTTCATCTTCGACTTATCGTCGTATCAGTTATTCAGAATGGGATAAACCCGGTCTTTCCGAATAACTCGCGTATATTTTAAATAAGTGTTACACAAACACAACATACGCCTCATTCCAATTCATCAGTCACTAACCGTAAATTAATCAAGAGAATAATTTCCCAAACATTAACCCCGAAGGCCGAAACCAACATCAGATCAATATCCAGAAAACCATTCTGCTTGGCCAACCGACAGTTAGTTTCTAAATTTCACATTCATAGGGAAATGTTCCCATTAATTTTATCCAAGATAAATTCTTTGAATTTATTCTTTATTCTATTTTTGAATATCAATTCAAACTAGTCGGGATTAACGAAACTTACCGAAGTAATCATTTGTTCTTAATTTCCCAATCCCAACCTATTTATCCCATGAAGTAAAACTGGTAATACTTCATATCTAACACCACAGTGTTATCGGTAAATTCAATTACCATTTCACGTTCAAATCTAGTTAAAGATTTTACTATCGCCTGGAGTAAAACTGGTGATACTCCATTCTCGATTATTTCAATCTAATTAAAGATTCATTAAAACTCCACTTAGTTTTAATCTTCGACTGGGTTAAAGAATCAGTGTCATTTAAAACACGGTTCACGATAAACCCAAAATCACATTCCATTAATTATCGGGTTAAAGAACAAGTGTTATTTAAAACACTGTTCACGATAAACCCAAAAATCAATATCAATTCGATTCCAATTAAATATTATTTAATTGGTACACTTCATTAAATCTAAATAAAAAGATTTAATCTTTTCTCAACTGGGTTCAAGAACAGTGTTAGTGAAGACACCATTCACGACAAACCCAAATCACATTTGATATTCAATACAAGGCTCTGAATAGAAAATATCCCGACTTATATTCAATATCAAATTCTACGATTAACAAATGTCATATTGGAAATAACGATATAAATATATATCTTTCAAATTTCCATAACAATATCTGTATAATCACGAATTCCAACATCGAAATATTCCGAAAACAATTTCGATTCAAATCCACTCCAATGCAATCATTGGAAATTCTGGTTATTTTTAAAACCCTTTTCAAATTCAATTTATTTATTTAAAAAAATAAATAGAATTATAATTCTAGTTCAAAACTAGTTCATTTCGATAAAAATCTATTTTTATCTTTTCAAATAGGGAGTTTTTCATCCCAATTCTTTCTAAATCATTTCTTATGATTTTACACAAATTATTACTATTTTTAATAATTTTATCAAGGCCCGTACAGTCGATTTCCATCAACGGTCATCGAACTGCACTTACAGCGACCTTTTTCAAATTTGATTTGGACATAATTCGAAATCCAACCGTTAGATTTCAAATTTCTAATATTCGTTAGAAAGCTCTTTTCGATACGAACCCAACGGTTCCGGTTTCAGGAGAATCCGACGGTCGGATCTCCCGTAATGTCCGTTTGAAATAAATGGTCGAAATTCACGAACTGCCGCGGCGCGGCGCGTTCTATTCAGGCCATTATATTATATATAATATATATAATATATATTTCGTTGATTTCTATTTAAAACGAATTATATAAATAGTTTTTTTAAATTCGTTTCAAAAGCAATTTCAACTTCCTTTTCAATTCAATTCATTTCGAAATCGTTTTCAATTCAATTCAATTCGAAATCGTTTTCAATTCAATTTATTTCGAAATCGTTCTCAATTCAATTCATTTCGAAATCGTTTTCAATTCAATTCATTTCGAAATCGTTTTCAATTCAATTCATTTCGAAATCGTTTAAAATTGATATAAATATCGTTCACGTCAAAATGGCGTCAATCTAACCAACACGGCTTCATATATTTCTATTTTCAAATATTCTATTTCAAATGTTTCTTTTTCAAAATAGTTGTTATTATCAAAATATTTCGTTCAACACATGACCAATCTCAATGAATGAGTACTGTCAACACATGAACTTTTATTTTATATCGATAAAGGTGCAATTTTTATTACTAAAATATTTCGTTCAACACATGACCAATCTCAATGAATGAGTACTGTCAACACATGAACTTTTATTTTATATCGATAAAGGTGCAATTTTTATTACTAAAATATTTCGTTCAACACATGACCAATCTCAATGAATGAGTACTGTCAACACATGAACTTTTATTTTATAATATTCTTTATTTTCTAAATTGGAATGAGGCCCAATCAATCACCATATAATTTTAATTATATGGATTTTCATACAACACATGTATATAATAGCATTGAAAAATAATCAACCATCAACCAAAGTGCACTACACTGTATAAGCATCAAATATAGATATTCCACGCTTATAACAGCCTGTCAATCAATCGATCGACATATTTAATCAATCAGGATGAGTGAACTTCAAATTTCATCCTAACACCCGTGTGGGGTTTCAAACAATCAAACACATATTTTATTTGTGCAGTTGGGCGATGTGTGAAAGTTATCGTCCCAATCAATGTCATTCAAATAAGTGTACATAAACAAACCGTCCGGTTTGTAAATGAATATTTTATTTATTCACATTCACGTTAAAAATTATATTTTTAACGATAAAACATTTTATTTCAACCTATGAATTTCTATTCAATTCATTTATTCAATAAAATGATATCTTTATTTTTCTAACTTATTTTAGAAAATTTCGGCGGCATAACGGCACGATACTAGAAACGGGACGAGGCCTAGCCTTATCCCCGGTCTAGTGAAGGCCCACGCCATTCACACATCAATCAAATCAATTCATTTCACCACACAATTCAATTTCAATCAAATAATCTAACTAATCTATGCAACCAAACAAACAAGTCCATGGTCTGTGGACGATTGTGTCGGGTGCTACTAAGCACCGTCTGCATCCTAGTATATATATATATAACTAGAAAAAGAAATTGAAAGGTGAGAAATTCTCACATATAGCTATCCTAGCTCCACGGCACTTCTTTTTGCAGAATTCTTCGTCGTTCTCGCCTCTTATCACTTTCTTTCGCCCGTAGCCACTACATATATAAAAATCGAATTTTTACTATGCTATTCAATATATAAAAATCGAATTTTTACTTCGCTATTCAATATATAAAAATCGAATTTTTACTTCGCTATTCAATATATAAAAATCTGATTTTTACTTCTTAAAGTTCAAATCCTTTTTCTCTTTAAAGATTAAACCTTTTTCCTATTTAAAGTTTTTACTTTTAAACAAAATCAGTTTTTATCTTTTTAAAAATTCAGTTTTTGCCTTTTATAAAATCAGTTTTTATCTTTTTAAAAAAATCCAGTTTTTGCCTTTTATAAAATCAGTTTTTATCTTTTTAAAAAATCCAGTTTTTGCCTTTTATAAAATCAGTTTTTATCTTTTTAAAAAATCCAGTTTTTGCCTTTTATAAAATCAGTTTTTATCTTTTTAAAAAAATCCAGTTTATATAACAAAACAAAAATAAAATAACTTAATCACTCACCTCAGCCTGCGAAGAGGGAGGGAAGCAGAAGGAAGCGTCGGCGGCAGGCTTCGAGGGGGGGCGCGGTGGCTCAGTGGTGTCGGCGTCGAGGTGTTCGAGGGGTTGCTTCGATTCGCGTCGGCGCTGGGTGTCTCGAGGTAAGGGCGCTGGAAGGAGGAGGTCGGACGGAGGGGGGGCGGCGAAGTCTCGTCGGCGGCGGCTTCGAGGGTTAGGCGACGACTTGGTTTAGGTTTTTCTCTTTTTTTTTTTTTTTGTTTCTGGTAAATGAATCGGGGGGGCCAATGAAGAAAAGGAGGGAAATAATATATTTATTTTTTATTATTTATTTATTCAAAAAGGTTGACTTTTACATACGACCTCGAAACGAGGCCTACCGCCTGTCGTCCATAGCGTTTTACCCCCATTCCGAACACAATGGGATATGTATCACAAGCTGATTCGATTGTTTCGATTTGTTTTCGTTGAATTTACATTTAAATCCTTATATTGAATTTTAAACGTACATTTCAAATTACCGGGGTCACATACTAACTAGAAAAATTCCAGAAAAATATTTTCTAGTTTCGTATTGACGATACGGTCCTAACAAAACTAGTTTCGTCGAATTCTGAGACCGTTTGAAAAATGGCCAATTTCCAGTCGATTAAAATCAACTGAAACTGGTCAAACGTGTTTTCCTATGCCACGCTCACATATTGATTCGAAAAATTATGAAATTTGAAACCTAGCAATAATTTAACATCACGGACCCAACAAAACTGGTTTCGTCGAAATCCGAGGTCGCTTGCAAAATGTCCATTTTTAAGGGCCTGAATTCCATAGCGACTATTCAGAATTTTCAACTGGACATATCTTTTGATTTCCGCTACGAACTTTTGATTTTTCGGATTCGTTGGAAAGATATTCACTATTAGATTCCATTATTTTTGGTTTCACTAAAATCCGGATTGTTTTGCACCCGGTACATTCCATTGAAGTTTGAAATCGAATTATCGAACTACCGCGCCATTTTCAATTCTATTTATAATTATATATAAATATTTATATTCTAACGACGACGTATATAATATATACGTTCGAATTATATTCAAAATAAATTTCTCGTACATTTTATTTAAAATAATTCATTTTAAATAATCAAAATTCGCTAAAATTGCCAAAATAAAAATTTTAAACTGGCCCAGATTTTCCGGGTTGTTACAACTGGACAAACCGAAGGCACTATTCAGTATATCCATCTTAGTCACTGTTATCTAAGACTTATACAACAGCCCTTGCATTTTACTCCGTCTTCAATTATCTTTGGCATATATGATTCGCAACGCTTATGCCAATACAGAGTGGTTCTTCGGATAATAATCCAACCGGTCTCTCCATGTTAACAACGTTAAAATGGTCAAAACTTCGATAGTCTGTGATTTAACCATCAAAGAAAACAAATGTGCAAACAACGATATTATTTCCAGATGGAAGTTATATCGGTAAATCATCAACATATATCTATATATATATTCACATTGCCTTATTTTCTATGTTTAGAAAATATATGTTATTAACACTGGAAAACGTTTCCATCTGCTTATTTACAAATCACTACTCTTCCCCAACTATCAGTCCCTGACTGTGAACTAGTATGAGAACAATTCCCTAAGTATAAATCCCGAAGGCCGAAACCAACATCAGATAGGCACTTAGAAAACCATTCAATTTACTAATCTCTAGTCAGTTCTAATTTTACTTAACTCTATTTGATTAACTCTGATTGATTAACTCTAACTGGTTAATTCTAACCGATCAACTCTAATTGGTCAACCTTAACTAATTAACTCTAACTGGTTTTACTTGGTTTGACTAACTCAATTTATTAACTCGACTGACTAATTCAACTCGATTAACCTAACTTGATTTACTTATCTCGATTAACTGAACTAATCACTTTGATTAACTCGACTAATTCACTTTGGTTAACTTAACCAATTCACTTAACTAATTCACTTAGTTTAACTTAACTAATTCACTTAACTCCTGTCGAATAAACTATATTCGATAACTCCTCTAACTCTATTCGAATAAACTATATTCGATTAACTCATTTACTCTATTCGAATAAACTATATTCGATCAACTCATTTGATTTAACTCTAATCGATTAACTCCATCGAATAAACTATATTCGATAACTCCTTCGATTTAACTAATATTCTGTAACTCACTTCGATTAACTAATAATCGATAACTCCTTCGAATAAACTACATTCGATAATCTCCTCTCGAATAAACGATATTCGATAATCTTCCCTTTCGATTTAACAAATCGATAACTCCTTTTCGAATAACTAAATTCAATAACTCCTTTCGATTTAACTAATCGATAACTCCTTTGTGTTTAACTCTATTCGAATAACTAATTCGAATCACTCTTATTTATTTAACTCTATTCGAATAACTAATTCGATTAACTCTATTTAACTCCGTTTAACTCTATTCGAATAACTAATATTTGATAACTCTATTTAACTCCGTTCGAATAACTAATATTCGATAACTCTATTTAACTCCATTCGCTTGACTCTAGATCACAGCGATCACAATGGTTACGCCTGATTCCCTCAGGAAACATCCGACCGCCGTAGGCTATTTACAGCCCTGCGAATTACGCTAGCAGTCGTACGAAATGACAACTCATTTGGATTAACACTTATTTGATTAACTCTAACTGATTAGCTCTAATTGGTTAACTCTAACTGATTAACTCTAACTGGTTAACTCTAACTGATTAACTCTAACTGGTTAACTCTAACTGATGGTTAACTCTAACTGGTTAACTCTAACTGATGGTTAAATCTAACTGATTAACTCTAACTCGACTAACCCCCTTTCGAATAACATATTCGATTAACTAACTTTCGAATACCAGATTCGATTAACTTACTTTCGAATACCATATTCGATTTAACTCCTTTCGAATACCATATTCGATTTACTTTATTCACTTTATAAAGATTTCATTTTTAACAACGTTTTATTCATTTGAAAAGATTTACTTTTAAATAACGGTTCTACACTTTAAAAATGATTTCCTTTTTTATAACGTTTCCTTTTCAATTCTATTTGTAAATGGTTTACAAATATTCCCTTTTCAAATTTATTCTTGAAATATTCTAACTCCTTAAATTCTCTGAAAAATTCGCCATAACCTCCTTTGTAATGGGAGCATCGGGAAAATCCCCAAACCCGCCACACAGGCCTTTCCACTCAAAAGAAAATGTTTTGAAATTATTTTCTTTTTCTATGTATCTCCTATTTATAAATATTCCAATTTATAAATATTTCTTATTTATAAATATTCGAATTTATAATTATCTCTTATTTATAAATATTCCAGATTATAAATATTCTGTTTTCAATATCACTTTGAAAATCCCCTTATCAACATCCCGTATGTTATGGTATTCAATCAGATCAAATCATGATGTTCAATATCGTCCAAGCACATATAATCGACCACGGATTCTATATCACAATATGTGAATCAAAACAGTATTATAAATATTGAGGAACCCAGTTGGGTCCCTCCACCCTGTTTCCCTGCATCCACTGATGTTACACAGTAAAATCAACATCACTTTCAGTTCAGTACTGATTATTCTGATAACAGCATCAATATATAAATATTTAAAGGTTTATATATATTTATATATATATATATAATTTCCACTAACTGACTAGCAGTTCAATCAACCAACACACAGCAATCAACAGATGATTAACAGTTCTAAGAATACATTATAAAAATATAACTGTTCAGAGTTGGTGAGTTTTACTCACATTTGCAGTTCATCGTTAAAGAACGATAAACTGTTATTTGATTTGAATCAAACAGTTTATTTTGCCGTGAATTCATACGACCACCAATCCACTTCCAGTCAGCTTCATTGTGAAGCTCTCGTCCATACGGTCCCAACACAACTTACGGTTCGTCAATCTGATATCGTATGATCAATTTATGACATTACGAAGTTATACGATTATTTAAAAAGGTTTTAAAACAATTAAACTTGAAATAAACCAAATTGGGCCTCACATGTTAAACCTGGCCCATCCCACCTTAAGAAGCCCATACCCGCTCCTATCCATTCCTTCTTCCCTAGAACCGAACAGTTGCTCCAGATATTTGCTCCACCTTTCACTGATTTTAAACCGACCCCTCCTCATCATCCTACCACCGAATCAACTCCCATCACCTCCGTTGATCTCTCCTCTCCGACCTCTACCTTCCCATTACCACGAACTACAACTTGCGGCTCATCTTACAAAATCCGTCGTCGACATCTCGTGACAGCCCAGTGACCATAGCGTCACTTACAGTGATCGCATCCTTCAAGACTACCCAATTAAAAACTCCTTCCCATCCTAAACCCAAAACAAAGCTCCTTTTCACGAACTGATCAATACCAAAACCGCAAAGTCGAACCCTAGTTTTCGACTGTACACTTCGATCCTGGAAAACTGGCATCGTACCACTGGAAATTTGTACGAGGGTGGAGAGAAATGATTTAGGATCTCAACCATATAAGTTATACGATTTTATGATTTTTGTATGATTATATTTTGATTTATTTTCTCTCCTTGTTCTTGCTGTGTAAGAAAGAAGAGTGACGGCGGGTTTTTACTGAGGAATTAGGTTAAAGGAAAGTTGAGGGGGGTATTTATAGGCTCATAAAATATCTAGATATTTTTTTATTAATATTTTAATATTTTATTTTCATCTTTTATATTTGTATCCGTCTTCTAAAAATCCGTGTGGTCACACACGATGCCGAAAAATCATGAAAATTGATATGTAGCTAGAGTTCGACATTACGGTCCCAACGAAACTGGTTTCGTCGAATTCTGACTCCGTATGCTCACACAGCGTATTTTTAACTGTCGAAATACTGACTGTTTTACACTCTAAAAATCCATACGGCCACATATTGACTCTAAAAATCACGAAGCTTAACATCTAGCAATAATTTGATATTGCGGATCCAACAAAACTGGTTTCGTCGAATTCCGACTTCGTTTGCAAAACCGGCTATTTTTAAAGCTCTGAATGACCCATTTATATAAATAAATATATTTAAATAATATATATATATATATTCTCATATATATTCACCGAGGAATATCATACAGCTCCAGTATATTTGTATACTCGCTATTCCGAGTCCAGATTGATTCGATATTCAATTTACATTGAAAATCCCTTTAATAACGTATATAAAGCGTTACGAATTATAAAGGAATTCCACATCGACTTTTTCTGAAATTTGATTTGGACGTAAATCAAAATCTACACGACGAAATCCCGATTTTTCTCTTCCACTAGAAAGATATACTCCATCAGCTCCACACGTTTCTTGTTTCACAGAAATCCGGCTTAAAACGAATCCTGTACATTCAGTTGAAGTTCAAATCGCCAAATAGCAAACTGCAGCGCCATTTCGAGCTCTATTTTAATTATATTAAAATTCTATGTTCAAACTGTCGTCGATTGAATATATTCGTCAATATACTTCAACTCTAAGCTGAATTAAATCACGGGGATGACCCAGTTCACAGAATATTGTGATTTCCAATATTTTTGATTATTTCTGAATTAAATATATGATTTAATTATTTAATTTAATTAAATATTCACTATATTTTTATTAAACGACGATTTAATTCCCTACCTCACGATATATATAATTAAATTAATTAATTATAATACCTCTGCCAATGCGGGTCATTACATTCTTCCCCACTTAAAATAATTTCATCCTCGAAATTGCTAAGGTAGATGACAACCCTATCTATTTGGTAAAAGCTTATCGGTTTACCTCTTATCTCTTGTTTCTCTGAACCAATTAATATTGACTAAAATATTAATTCCTTCCGACTAACTAAAATTTTCAAAAATTCTGAAAATTTTCTAACACTTTATATTTTCGGAAAATTTCGCCAGCACCTCCTTTGTACTGGTCAATAGCTCAAACTCCAACTCGCCTCTCTGGGACTTCTTCAACCCAAAAGAAAATAAAAACGCCAAACGGCTTGCCAATTCGGCTCATAAATTCCAAACTCATATAAAATATAAACTTGTACCTTTTTGTTGGGCATATCATTATATCCCTCAACACAACCATTCGCTTATACCTAAGTCGAATTCAATTTCAAATCAAATTTCCATTCGGGATTTCAAATTCTTACTTACCAGTCCAATAGAATTCCAGATTATATCTAATCAAGTCTAATTCTACTTGACACTAATCTATTTTAAATGATTTTCACTTACTGGCTTTTAATTCAATCTCCATTCTATTGGGTTTTTTTTATACAAATTTTACTTTAATTTGTTTAAATTCAAACAACCCTTTTCTTCCTGGAAGTTTTAAACAGTTTACCTCTTTCAAAAAATCAAATTTTCCTTTTTTAAATTCAACACGACTTGTTTTTCCCAAAACAAATTCAAAAACAATCTCTTTGGTAGCAATCCGTCACTTACACCCTCGAAAATGAACACCGATGATGTCTAGCTCATCATCGGAATCTATTTCCCAGCGATCAAAGTGAGTTCAATACTATATCACTTTTCAATCCCATTTTCCAACATTTGCACTTTGGAATATATTTCAAATACCCTTCGCAATACTTTAAACCAATTTAAAATCTCCCAGGATTTTAAAATTTCCTTATACTTAATCCAGATTCAATTTCAAACACTTTTCCAATTTTTTGGATTTAAATTCCAATTAATTCTGATTTAAATTTCCGATACAACTCATCTGATTCCACGTATTTTACTTATATGTATTCTGGTTGGTTATTTACATAACCATTTCAACTATAATCTTACTTGATTATAATTACAACCGATATATCTAATATATATATTTCCTCTATATCAGGATATACTCTGGGTAAACTTATTTTAATTTACCCTCTTTTCAAAACATATCGTGTCGACCCATCGTATTCGAGTGTTTAGTAACTCCTACCGATACAGTGGATCAAACTGATCGACCAGAACTCATAAACAACTCAGCCAATGAATCTCCACAATATAAAACCATTTTTATATCAAATACAAATACGCACTCGTATATATACACTCAACTCAATCTAGGGTATTACTAACCCTATCTCTACCGAGTCACGCCACAGAGCCAAGGTAATTACTTAACCTTATGCTCTGATACCAACTGTAACGACCCGGATTTTCGGCGGCTTTGGTTATCGACGTAAGCTCGACGTCGATAACCAAACATCGAAAAATCCCGGTAATTAATGAAAGAAATTAGAAGGTGAGAATAGATAAGATAGAAACTTAGAATAGAAGAAGAAGAAGAAGAACACAACATCAGAGTAACACGAACCTCACAGCGGAACGAATAACATATAATAGATAACATAACTTTGAAATATAACAGTTATGTATATAATAGCACTTATCAGAGTACAGCACTTACAACACAGTGGAAATAACTATAGCTATATGATCTTGAAGCCTCCTGCTCCACGCTCTTCCAGTATATCTGTAAATTCCTGACTACTTGGCTGCCCGTACAAAATTAGGCACCCAAGAGTTTAGGGAAAACAAAACAAATAAACTCCGGGTCAGTCATGGGACTGGTATGAGTAAAATAGTTTAAACAGGTATATGAACAAGTAAACGATATCTCATAAGACCACGCCGCAGAACGGAACGGGTTTTTCCCTTATGAGAATCCAAAAATATCTTTATATCAAAAACCTTTTGATATTATAATAATGTCTATGTACAAATAGATATCAACTAGCAGAAACGCTTTCATCTCACGTTCTACATATATAGTATACAATCAAAATCGCAAGCACGTATTGGATAATGGATTTCCAACTATGACAAGGTATGGAACCACCTTCCGATCAGTGTACTCTAGGAACGATACACTGGAGTTCAACAAGAACATCTTGTAACTCAGTCACACATGACCGACCACTCATTTCGCTTGAGTGTATCGAATGTATATCACCAACGGTTGGGATCAGCAATCGTTCCCGTATATATATGGGACAGCATTGATAGATTTAAGAAACAAATGAATATTCTCTAGATAGGTGATTATACACCCTACTTCGGTGCGACCGACTTAGTCATGCTGCCTGCCCGATTTCTGCCATTTACCGGATGATGAGGCTAGAAGTTACGCGTTATCATCACATCAGATTCACTTCGAATGCTACATTGTCAAATCCATCGAAATCACTAATTGACGTTTACAACAGTACATTACGTGTCAGCTAAAAGAAGTTTCCTTCTCCGCTTCCACTCTTGGTACGGTTGAAGAAATCAATGTACGTGACCTTTTTGGAAATACTCTGTCAGACATCCATCTTCATTCACTTAAAATGTCACATCGTCATACTCGCCAAATCACAAATTGACTTATCCAAAAATAACACGGATATACAGCTAAGAGAAACGAATTCCTCCATCACCAAACGTGAATACGTTTGAACAGATCAACTTACGCGATCTATTGGATATACTCTGTCAGACCTTCGTCTATACAAGTTGTCCTGGGACTGGACAAACCGAAGGCACTATTCAGTATATCCATCTTAGTCACTGTTATCTAAGACTTATACAACAGCCCTTGCATTTTACTTCGTCTTCAATTATCTTTGGCATATATGATTCGCAACGCTTATGCCAATACAGAGTGGTTCTTCGGATAATAATCCAACCGGTCTCTCCATATTAACAACGTTAAAATGGTCAAAACTTCGATAGTCTGTGATTTAACCATCAAAGAAAACAAGTGTGCAAACAACGATATTATTTCCAGATGGAAGTTATATCGGTAAATCATCAACATATATCTATATATATATATTCACATTGCCTTATTTTCTATGTTTAGAAAATATATGTTATTAACACTGGAAAACGTTTCCATCTGCTTATTTACAAATCACTACTCTTCCCCAACTATCAGTCCCTGACTGTGAACTAGTATGAGAACAATTCCCTAAGTATAAATCCCGAAGGCCGAAACCAACATCAGATAGGCACTTAGAAAACCATTCAATTTACTCATCTCTAGTCAGTTCTAATTTTACTTAACTCTATTTGATTAACTCTGATTGATTAACTCTAACTGGTTAATTCTAACCGATCAACTCTAACTGGTCAACCATAATTAATTAACTCTAACCGGTTTTACTTGGTTTGACTAACTCAATTTATTAACTCGACTGACTAATTCAACTCGATTAACCTAACTTGATTTACTTATCTCGATTAACTGAACTAATCATTTTGATTAACTCGACTAATTCACTTTGGTTAACTTAACCAATTCACTTAACTAATTCACTTAGTTTAACTTAACTAATTCACTTAACTCCTGTCGAACAAACTATATTCGATAACTCCTCTAACTCTATTCGAATAAACTATATTCGATTAACTCATTTACTCTATTCGAATAAACTATATTCGATCAACTCATTTGATTTAACTCTAATCGATTAACTCCATCGAATAAACTATATTCGATAACTCCTTCGATTTAACTAATATTCTATAGCTCACTTTGATTAACTAATAATCGATAACTCCTTCGAATAAACAACATTCGATAATCTCCTCTCGAATAAACGATATTCGATAATCTTCCCTTTCGATTTAACAAATCGATAACTCCTTTTCGAATAACTAAATTCAATAACTCCTTTCGATTTAACTAATCGATAACTCCTTTGTGTTTAACTCTATTCGAATAACTAATTCGAATCACTCTTATTTATTTAACTCTATTCGAATAACTAATTCGATTAACTTTATTTAACTCCGTTTAACTCTATTCGAATAACTAATATTCGATAACTCTATTTAACTCCGTTCGAATAACTAATATTCGATAACTCTATTTAACTCCATTCGCTTGACTCTAGATCGCAGCGATCACAATGGTTACGCCTGATTCCCTCAGGAAACATCCGACCGCCGTAGGCTATTTACAGCCCTGCGAATTACGCTAGCAGTCGTACGAAATGGCAACTCATTTGGATTAACACTTATTTGATTAACTCTAACTGATTAGCTCTAATTGGTTAACTCTAACTGATTAACTCTAACTGGTTAACTCTAACTGATTAACTCTAACTGGTTAACTCTAACTGATGGTTAACTCTAACTGGTTAACTCTAACTGATGGTTAACTCTAACTGGTTAACTCTAACTGATTAACTCTAACTCGACTAACCCCCTTTCGAATAACATATTCGATTAACTAACTTTCGAATACCAGATTCGATTAACTTACTTTCGAATACCATATTCGATTTAACTCCTTTCGAATACCATATTCGATTTACTTTATTCACTTTATAAAGATTTCATTTTTAACAACGTTTTATTCATTTGAAAAGATTTACTTTTAAATAACGGTTCTACACTTTAAAAATGATTTCCTTTTTATAACGTTTCCTTTTCAATTCTATTTGTAAATGGTTTACAAATATTCCCTTTTCAAATTTATTCTTGAAATATTCTAACTCCTTAAATTCTCTGAAAAATTCGCCATAACCTCCTTTGTAACGGGAGCATCGGGAAAATCCCCAAACCCGCCACACAGGCCTTTCCACTCAAAAGAAAATGTTTTGAAATTATTTTCTTTTTCTATGTATCTCCTATTTATAAATATTCCAATTTATAAATATTTCTTATTTATAAATATTCGAATTTATAATTATCTCTTATTTATAAATATTCCAATTTATAAATATTCTGTTTTCAATATCACTTTGAAAATCCCCTTATCAACATCCCGTATGTTATGGTATTCAATCAGATCAAATCATGATGTTCAATATCGTTCAAGCACATATAATCGACCACGGATTCTATATCACAATATGTGAATCAAAACAGTATTATAAATATTGAGGAACCCAGTTGGGTCCCTCCAACCTATTTCCCTGCATCCACAGATGTTACACAGTAAAATCAACATCACTTTCAGTTCAGTACTGATTATTCTGATAACAGCATCAATATATAAATATTTAAAGGTTTATATATATATATTTATATATATATATATATATATATAATTTCCACTAACTGACTAGCAGTTCAATCAATCAACCAACACACAGCAATCAACAGATGATTAACAGTTCTAAGAATACATTATAAAAATATAACTGTTCAAAGTTGGTGAGTTTTACTCACATTTGCAGTTCATCGTTAAAGAACGATAAACTGTTATTTGATTTGAATCAAACAGTTTATTTTGCCGTAAATTCATACGACCCCCAATCCACTTCCAGTCAGCTTCATTGTGAAGCTCTCGTCCATACGGTCCCAACGCAACTTACGGTTCGTCAATCTGATATCGTATGATCAAGTTATGACATTACGAAGTTATACGATTATTTAAAAAGGTTTTAAAACAATTAAACTTGAAATAAACCAAATTGGGCCTCACATGTTAAACCTGGCCCATCCCACCTTAACAAGCCCGTACCCGCTCCTATCCATTCCTTCTTCCCCAGAACCGAACAGTTGCTCCAGATATTTGCTCCACATTTCACTGATTTTAAACCGACCCCTCCTCATCATCCTACCACCGAATCAACTCCCATCACCTCCGTTAATCTCTCCTCTCCGACCTCTACCTTCCCATTACCACGAACTACAACTCGCGACTCATCTTACAAAATCCGTCGTCGACATCTCGTGACAGCCCAGTGACCATAGCGTCACTTACAGTGATCGCATCCTTCAAGACTACCCAATTAAAAACTCCTTCCCATCCTAAACCCAAAACAAAGCTCCTTTTCACGAACTGATCAATACCAAAACCGCAAAGTCGAACCCTAGTTTTCGACTGTACACTTCGATCCTGGAAAACTGGCATCGTACCACTAGAAATTTATACGAGGGTGGAGAGAAATGATTTAGGATCTCAACCATATAAGTTATACGATTTTATGATTTTTTTTGTGATTATATTTTGATTTATTTTCTCTCCATGTTCTTGCTGTGTAAGAAAGAAGAGTGACGGCGGGTTTTTACTGAGGAATTAGGTTAAAGGAAAGTTGAGGGGGGTATTTATAGGCTCATAAAATATCTAGATATTTTTTTATTAATATTTTAATATTTTATTTTCATCTTTTATATTTGTATCCGTCTTCTAAAAATCCGTGTGGTCACACACGATGCCGAAAAATCATGAAAATTGACATGTAGCTAGAGTTCGACATTACGGTCCCAACGAAACTGGTTTCGTCGAATTCCGACTCCGTATGCTCACACAGCGTATTTTTAACTGTCGAAATACTGACTGTTTTACACTCTAAAAATCCGTACGGCCACACAGTGACTCTAAAAATCACGAAGCTTAACATCTAGCAATAATTTGATATTGCGGATCCAACAAAACTGGTTTCATCGAATTCCGACTTAGTTTGCAAAACCGGCTATTTTTAAAGCTCTGAATGACCCATTTAAATATATAAATAAATTTAAATAAAATTAAATTAAATATAAATAAATATATATATTCTCGTATATATTCACCGAGGAATATCATACAGCTCCAGTATATTTGTATACTCGCTATTCCGAGTCCAGATTGATTCGATATTCAATTTACATTGAAAATCCCTTTAATAACGTATATAAAGCGTTACGAATTATAAAGGAATTCCACAGTGACTTTTTCTGAAATTTGATTTGGACGTAAATCAAAATCTACACGACGAAATCCCGATTTTTCTCTTACACTAGAAAGATATACTCCATCAGCTCCACACGTTTCTTGTTTCACAGAAATCCGGCTTAAAACGAATCCTGTACATTCAGTTGAAGTTCAAATCGCCAAATAGCGAACTGCAGCGCCATTTTGAGCTCTATTTTAATTATATTAAAATTCTATGTTCAAACTGTCGTCGATTGAATATATTCGTCAATATACTTCAACTCTAAGCTGAATTAGATCACGGGGATGACCCAGTTCACAGAATATTGTGATTTCCAATATTTTTGATTATTTTTGAATTAAATATATGATTTAATTATTTAATTTAATTAAATATTCACTATATTTTTATTAAACGACGATTTAATTCCCTACCTCACGATATATATAATTAAATTAATTAATTATAATACCTCCGCCAATGCGGGTCATTACAATATCTGTGTGCTAACGCCTTGTGAAACACTTCACAATTTGACGATAAGGTGTTTAGCGATGTTGTGTTCATTTCAAATTTAATGAATGATTGTGAAATGATATTTTTCTTAAGTGAAAAGCAATGTATTCCCGATTTTGGACAGGGAATGTTTTATAAAAAATGTTTTATAAAACAGAAAGGATTTCAAGGCCCAGAACCCGATGATTTCTAAAATGATTTAGAAATGTATTATATGTTACATTGTGGTTCATCGCATATTCGTTTAGTTTCTATTAATGATGTATCTGTTTGGTGGCGGAGAATTTATTCTCTTGCTTAACACCCTTCTTTGAGATGTACGAGCTCAAAGGTTATGTGATTAATAGTGACTAATCATATGTGTGAATTACTGATGTGAAGTACTATATTTTGAAAGTACTTGTGATTATTATGTTGTGAAATGATTTTCCATACTTCGGGATATGAAATGATTTAGTATGTGGCTAAAGAGTCGGGTGACCCTGAGACTAAAAGTATGGGTGAGAGGTCGGTGTAGCCTACCCCTATGTGGGGTAGGTGCATCGTCGGTGTAGCCTACTCCTATGTGGGGTAGTTCCACATTTATATATCGAGTTGCGAGGTGCGTACCCTTTGCCTTGTCGATGGGGAACACGATATTTGGTTGCATACTTGTTTGTATGCATTGTTATGTTTTGGAATTCATATTTCCAAACGTTTTGATTTGAGATCTCGAAGTGAAATCTACTTTGATATAGAAAGTTAGATAGGTATTTCAAATGATTTGAAATAAGAAATCGGGGATATAATCCAAAGGAATAATTTTTGTAAATTGAATTGGATTTGGAAAATCTAAGTGTAGTGATTAATCTAAGTGGGTAGATTGGGATATTGCATGTTGATTGATGCATAGTAGATCCATATATCTATATGGATTGTTGTTTATATACTAGCATTCATGGGGGTAAACCCGTTCCGCGTTAGCGGCGTGGTCCCGTGATATGCCATATGATTTATATAAGGTTGTAACTGTTTAGAGTTTCTCACACCAGTCCCATGACTGACCCGTACTTTGCTTTTCCCTTGCGAACTCGGGTGCCCCTATTTTCCACACGGGCAGTCGAGTAGTTTTATTTTTCAGATGTATTGAGCAGGAATCTGGATTGAAGCTTTAAGTTGTGCCCAGGCATTTACAGTCTTCCGCTGTGTAGTTTATATTTCCGCTGTGCATTGTATTACATTTATCGTAAAATCATCTTCCGATGTATTGATTATATTTCGATATACTCTGATATTATATGCTCTGATGTAACACTATTATGATGTTTATAAAAGTCTTTTGTTATTTGTTCTGATGTGTTGTATGCCCAGAGTTAGCATATGCGGGATTCGAACAGTCTTGGTCGATTTAGCGATCGATTAGGTCCGGGCGAAATCCGTGTCGTTACAGTTATTTTATGAAAAACACTTCCATTATCTCTTGTTTCCTGACCAAAATTCCATCTTTCTTCACGTTATTTCCATAACTTCTCTAGTAAAATAACTAGATCTAACAAAGTGTGAAGACACTTCCCAACTGCTCCATGCCCTGAGCGACTTTCTCTAATCCTATATCTGGTTTTAGGTCTTGACAAGCTCTCTAGATTCAATCTCTGATTGTTTTTGCAATGACTCACAAAATTCAAGCATTTTTTAATTTATGTTTTAACTGAAATTTAACTTGAATATTTGAATTTTTGTTGTGATATTAATTAAATGAATTCAGTAAATTCATATGACTTTGTTTAGTTGATCAATATTGATGGTGAATCCATATTGTAAACTTGTAAACAAAAATAAATAGTTTGGATTTGAACCAATACTTGAGTCATATTATAAATTAATATTTCAATTTGGTAAACATCATTTTTGCAAATTATATCGAAATTCGATGAAACCATTTCCATTAGATCCAAAAAAGTATATTATTGTAAATTTCAAATTTCATGGAAATTGAATAATCTTTGTGGCCTGTGAGATTGAAACCCTTGATTAAATTTAATTGAACAGGGAAAAAGGTATAGAGAAAAAAAAGAAAAAAAGGCTAAACAAAACACGTTTTTCAATGTCAGATTAACAATCACACATGTACACTTCTTTTCCCATTTCTTTTTTGCTTTCAAGTACAACAAAACCTGATTCCCTTTTATCTTATTTTTCTTCTTTCTCAAAAAATCCACATTCTCATTATACTTCCCAAGTTCATTCTCCCCAAATTAATTTCTTCACCTAAATACAAATCACTATTAATCCTTAACCCGACTCTGATGCATTGCCATGCCACTCTTGATCACACCGCCCTCCACATGAACCTCCTCCATTGACCAATCTCCACAAGACACTGATTCCACCGTTGCATCTCCCCAAAACCCACGCACAACTCTATAATGCTTTCTCGTTCTCCAAGCCTTCTCCACCCAACAGACCAATGCCGCTCCTCAAATCAAAGCCCTCCACATCACCAACCCTTGCACCCTTACCTTCTTCCTGGTCCTAGTATTATTTAACCATCTCAAACTCGAGTCATTTTCAACACTTTTACTCTTCATCTACAACAACCGATCTGCAACACCTCGTAAATATATGTATATATATATTAAGTAGACTAGGTAATTAAATAATAATAATAAGATAAATAAACGATAAATTTAAAACAACAAAAAATGGAATTTTGTACAATTAATAATTTAGCCATGAAAATATTATATTTGTGTTCATGACATAATTTTGATATGTTTTCATATATAACATGTTTAAAACGGTGTCCGTATGAAGAAATTATAATTAAATTAAATCATACGGTAAATACGTACATACAAATGTTTGAATAAACAAAATAAATAAATATCTTGCGGATAATAAAGAATGAATTGGAATAAAAGAATATTCCCCTAGGGAATTCTAAGTTCAAATATACAGATAAGTAGTAGAGGACAAGAAATAAATAAAGAAAGAAACGCTAATTAAGTTGTACGCAAAACAGTTTACGCACAAAGGATGAAATTCAGATAGAATATTAAATATATGGAATATGAATAAATATTAGTTAGCAAAAAAGAATATTCCATGAAGCTTGAATTTGCGTGCATATATTTGTGTGCAAAAGGGGACAAAGATTTGAAAACAAGGAAAGAAATCAATCAAGGTAATCAATGTAATAAGGGAAAATTCAATTAAATCAATCCACCCCCCAATTAAACAAATTCACTGCCCAGTTCAGACCCCGAGGAGTCGACCATTTCCATTAGGGTGGTAGACCGCTTGGTGTGGCCAGGGCGTGGTGAAGGTTGTTTAGGATGGTTTTGGGTTAGTTTTATAGGAAATTAACAGCTGAGATTAAATTATAATAATCTAATGACTGTTATTATTTTGCACTCCTATAAATACAACCCCACTTAACTCACCATTCCCTAACCATCTCATTTTATTTTGCCTCCATTCTACTGCTTAAATTTCAAAAAATAGGTTTTTTCTTCTTCTATCTCAATTCTATTTCTATTTTTCTTTTCTAATCCTGATTCTTACTAAATTAACATTATGGAATTCTAAATCTATACAGGTGACTCAATTTTATAGGGTCCTTTCATATAGATCTGCAATCAGAATTGGAGAACAACGTCAATTTGGGCATATAATTTTCAGTTTATTGAAAATTCCATCACCGTTATCGCTGTGAGTGGAAGTAAGATTTGTTTAGACTATTCCCTATATTTGGTAGATTATATATATATATATATATGAATCTGTATGCCTAGGGGATTTGGGTTTTCATGATAATATCACAATAAAAAAACCCAAACCTCATATCTTTACCTTATCGCAAAGTTTGTCAGTCAATATTTTAGGCTTGTAATTGTTTAGTAATATTTGAGAAATAATTCAGTGGTTAATCTTTTGTTTGGTTGGATTTGTCATTTCAATCTAAACTAAATACAAATTGTTTGTAGTATAAAAAGGTTAAAATTTGATTTGATTACAGAACTGGAATAGGTTTAGATCTCTATTATAATGGAGTAATTGAACGTATTCAAGATCATAATAATTAAATATTAATGTTTTTATGTGCAAATAGACAAAAGGGCAAGTTTGATCCAGACAAAGATTATATGTATATTGAATATGTATATATGTATATAACACCTTGTTTCTCTTTCATTGTTTAATAATCCCTACCCGTAGATACGAGTGTAAATGATTATTGTTGATATTTTCCAATTTGCTACTTGCTATTAAATATGCCATGATTTGAGCAGTTTATTATGGGAATTGGGCGTGAATACATTATATGTAAATAGGATTGACAAAATTCCCCGTTAGAACGTTTCATAATACGAACTATAATAAGCGTTAATAGTGATTATTAAATTATATACATATATTACATAATCAACGTATAATAATTACGTAATAAATGCGTTAGGATAGGGTTTGAATTTTAATGTCCCTATAGGAACCATTGCTTATGCGTGTGCATAAGTGACTTGTGCATATATTAAATTTAGCATACTATGACATGAGGCGAAGCCCGCTGGTAGTAGAAAACTGCCCGGAACCGCGCGACAAATCCAGCATCTACAAGTAGTCAGTTTAATGTGAGTAGTATAGTGTATGTATATATATAACTATGTGTGTGTGTGTATAGGTAGGCTTACTACTCGCCTTGAGAAGGTCTTAAGTGGTTGACTTTCTTCTTATCTAGTTTGGGTCTTAAGTGGTTAGGACTAGGACCGTTCCGAAGGTTTATTCCTTGGTTTGTGCCAATGTTATGGGACCCTCCCTTATTAGATTCGAAGTGGTCTATGGGCCCTCCTTCTATAAAGTGATTTAGTAATGGTGATAATGGAGTAGGGTAGTTTACCAGATTTTCCACTTCCCCTAGGCATTATGTAAAGGCTAACCTAGGGACCGGTTAGGTTTACGTGGTACGTTGCATGCAATTATTAACCACCGTCTAAGGAAAGTCTTAAGTGGCATAGGTCTACTACCGTAATATCAGCTAAGTAGTGACATGAGGCGTCCGCCGGAGGGGTCTTAAATGGTAATATGCGGGCTTAATGTATACTCGAACTAAGCAAAGGGATTCTACTTCTCATATTACTTGTAAGAATATATATTTATAATTTTGACGTGATAGGATGGATTCTTAAGTGGCTAAGGTCCGCCTTAGGGTCTTAAGAAATCATACGAATCCACCCTTACTAAATATACTATAATGGGACTCAAGTGACTAAGAATGTCCACCTCGTTTTGTCTTAAGTGATTGTCGATCCACCCTAAATACAATAATGAAGGTATGAAGAGACTGATTTGGATGTCACCCTCATTAATTAGAATATACTTTTGTTTGTGCATGCATGTGTGTTACGTAAACATATTTTGAAGTATTTAACCTACCAAGTATAGAGTACAACCTTTAAACACATATTATTTTAATTCACCAGAACATGTTGTCCTTGTGTGCCTAGGGTGATAGAGTGTCCTCCCTTTGTGAAAAGTGGCCAAGCTTGGTATCTTACCTCTAAATGTCCCGAGTGAATGGGTTGGTTATTGAGTAGTTGAGACGCTGGCCGTAAAAAAAGTGAGTCTGTGTTTACAATTTGCAGCCACGCCCTTTAAGGGGTAGGCAGTGCGGCCCGTTATAGTTGGTGTCAGGGCATAGGTCACCCAATTATTGGGAAATATATATGTATGAGAGGCGTACTTGTTATTTTGAAAAAGGATTTTCAAAAGTTTTAATATGTATATATTTTTTAAAGTATGCATATCTTTAGAAATATTATCTGTAGGTCCTTCTAGGAAAGGCTTAACCTTAACTTTTAGAAAATTCGTAGAAGCCATGCAGTGATTCAGAAGTTCCCTTATCGATTTGGAAGCCTATAAGAACCTGAAGGATGTAAGAACCAAAAAGTTGGAAAGTGGAAAGAAACTCTCTAATTTAATTGGCAGTTAATGGGAATAAATTGGTGATTTAATTATCCTTCATGGAAAAGATAAGGGAGAAATAAGTAGTAAGAATTTGGAATATGTAACACCCCGTAATTTTATAACACATCAAAATGATAAACTAAGGAATACTTAATTAAATATTTGGAATTAATTAAAATGGACTGTGCCATTATGTTCATCTCGGAGTTTTGCTTGAGATAGACTCTGAGTTTGTGTAAAACGGACATCGTATGAAGAAGATATTAAGGTTTGAAGTTTGCACATATATAAGCTAACCATATATATATAATAAATGTTTCAGAAATTAGAAAATCTATTCGAAAATCGAAGGTGGGACAACGCAGGAATCCAGCCCGTTGGGGGTCGACCCCACCCTAGTGGTGTCGACCCATGGGTCGACATCATAGGGAGGTGTCGACATCCATGTCGACACCTAGGTCGATACCCCCAGATCCGAGCCTGAAACATTCCTGCATATGTAGACTTGTTTTCTGGCTAGATTCATGAACCCTAGGCTATAAATAAAATCTCATTCTCATTGTTTTATTTATTCTTAAACAATGGAGAACTAGATGCAGTCTCTGCGTAGATTAAAATAGCCTATTCTTCTTCAGCAACAAGAGTTAGGCAAATTCAGAGATTTGTTCTTCAATCAATCCCCTGTTCTTTAGATCCAATCACAATGAGTCTATGTTATTTTTAGATATAAACATTTAAAAGTTAATCTTGACATGTTTACGAACTAGATCTAAGCCGAGGCCTATATATCATATCAAATCTACCATTATTTGTATAGATCTCGTCAAGCTTGTTTATGATGTCCCTATTATGCTATTTTTTTAATCATGTCACTATGCGTAATCAGTTTTATTATTAGATGTTCATCAGATTTGTTCTTATATGTCTATCTTGTCATTATGCCCAATTTTGTCACTATATTCTTATTCAGTTACTATGCCTATTTCTTCCATCATATGTCTATCCTGTTATTGTTCTTATTAATGCT
The DNA here is from genome assembly GCA_030737875.1 of Allium sativum. Taxonomy (NCBI): domain Eukaryota; kingdom Viridiplantae; phylum Streptophyta; class Magnoliopsida; order Asparagales; family Amaryllidaceae; genus Allium; species Allium sativum. The sequence goes on from CM060915.1 coordinate 988,322,364, forward strand.
CTCTTACCTTCTTCTTTTCCCTTTTGATCTTATAGGCAGGCCACCTTTGAGCCTAGGCATACCGCTGAAATATGCGTATGCGAGAAATTGGGAATGAGGGGAAAACGTTAGAATTTGGGCATAACTTGAAATGAAAACATGAATATGGAGTTGGGGTATAAACCAAAATTGTGATTAAAGATCTCAAATTGGGGCATATGGTTCATGATGAATATGACTTGGGAAAGGGGCATGAAAACCTGTAATGAAATAGGGATAATAGTTAAAGAATGAACATGCCTAGATTTACAGTAATTAGAAATTGTAACGGCGCTTAGACACGAGGTCAGATTACACTTGTAGTAGAAGTCTTCCCGGACCCGACCGGCATATCCAGCGACCACAAGTGGTGAATCGAATGTAAGGGGTCTAGGTGCGTAAACATGTAGCGTGCTAATACACGAGGTTAAGTCCGACATGTGGAAGAAGTCTGTAATGGCCCGCAAATCCGTACTATTTGAGTTGACTAAATACAACATACGTCTAACCCAAATATCACAGAAATACGAATCATTATGAATTAAAGAAGAAAAAGGGATAAGAAGAACAAAATCAATAATATAGAATCTCATACCGTAGCGGAACAAAATATAATATATCATAACTTTTGAAATACAAAATTTTAACTGTATTACATACAAATTTCAGAGTATAACACTTACAACATAGCGGAAATAACAATACTACATAACTAACACTGAAGCCTCCTGCTCCGAGCTCCTTTAGATAAATTTGTCAAATCCTGAATTACTTAACTTCCCGTATAAATTTGGGCACCCAAGAGTTTAGGTAAAACAAAACAAAATAAACTCTTGGTCAGTCATGGGACTGGTATGAGTAAACAATTTAAAACAGTTTGAGAAAATAAATGATATCTCATAAGACCACTCCGTATAACACAGAACGGGATTTTCCCTTATGATAATCCAAAACACTTGATTTAACTTTCCAAATCCTTTTGAAAGAAACGATAATCTTTATGTCGAAACTCTTTTGATATTATAATAGTGTCTAAATCAAACAAATAACAATCTAGTGAAACGTTTGCATCTCACGCTCCACATATATTTAATATACAATCAAAACTGTGAACACTTATTGGGTAATGAATTTCCAACTCTGAAAAGGTATGGAACAACCTTCCGATAGTGTATATCCAGAGAGGAATACATTAGGTTCAACAAGAACATCTTGTAACCCGGCCACTCATTTCTCTTGAGTGTATCGAATGTATATCACCAACGGTTGGGATCAACAACCATTTTCCCGAATGGGATAACATCGAATAGAATAAAGAATGAAATGAATTTCTCTAGATATGTGATAATACACCCTACTTGGGAGCTACCCACTTTGCCATACTGCATGCCCAATTTTTGTCATTTCCCAGTTGGTGGGGCCTGAGGTTACGATTACTTACCATTCATTGATAGCACCATCACTGTGAATACCACATTGTTAGATCCGTTAATCATTAATTGATTTAAACAAATATATTCTGGATATTATGCTAAGAGAAAAAATTCTCCGCCACCATATCTATTTATATAGATCAACATATGCGATCATTGGAAATACTTTGTCAGATGTTCATCCATATATGTTCATTCTGGGATTGAACGAAACCAAAGGCACAATTTCCATTAACCCATCTTAGGCAATTTCTACCTAGGATTAACAGAAAAAGCCCTTGGAATTTACTCCATCTTCGATTATCTTCAAATAATCTGATTCGTAGCGCTACTGCCAATACGGAGTGGTTCTCGGAAAATAATCCAACTGGTCTCTCCATATTGACAACTATTATTGGCAAATACTTCGATAGTCGGTTATTTAACTATCGAAGAAAAACAAACATTCAACAAAAGAATCTAACAAATCACTGAGCCCCTTAATTAATATTTCATTAATTAAATCACTTCTCCATTTTCTTATCAATATCTGTTAACCCGATATTTTCAATAATCATCTTCTTGGCCTTTTACACTATTTGGAAAACATTTCCATATACCGTCTTCTTTTATTTTCTATACTTAGAAAATATCTTCTATTTATAATTGGAGAACATTCCACTAACTTATCTCTTTCATGACCATTCATTTCTAGACTTAGGAAATATTTATTATTATATTTCCAAAATTCCATTTGTTGGGTTAAAACGAATGTTGTGTAAAACATCGTTACAACAACCCAAAATACTGCATTCAACTAAACTCCTTAAATGTTTATCTTCGAGGCTGAATTATCCTATTTATCGGTTAATAATGAAATCAATCAGGTTGGGGTATCACTACCTCTCATACCTTGACTGAAAACATCCTTAACTTCAAAATAGACAAGACTACTTCTCTAGAATAATCAACGTCATATAAACTAGTTACTCATTTTTAAAACATTTATACGTTTCTCTTTTTACTTGACTAGATTTAATTATAGATTTCCTTTTTGTTTATAACATTCTATTTTAAGTCCATTTCCTTATCGAATTCTATATACATATATCAATATATTGATTTCTAGTTATCAAAATTTCTTAAAAATATTATAACTCCTTAAATTTTCGGAAAAATTCGCCAGCAGCTCCTTTGTATTGGTCAATAGCTCAAACTCAACTCGCCTCTCCAAGCCCTTTTCATTCAAAAATAAAATCAAAAAGCCAAGTGGCCTGCCGATTCAGCGCATAAAATCTCATATAGAATTCAAACGTGTACCTTTATGTCGGGCATTCGAATTATAATCTTCATACACTTCATTTCGTACCTATTTAACACATGTTCACTTATTTCCATTTTATCCTAACTAAATCCAGTCATTCCTAACTCAGTTCGCTAATTTATTCTTCAATTAGTTCTTCTGCGTATTTCAATTTTTATTTGAACATATCACGTTCAAATATATTTTAATTTGTTTATCAACCAATCGAATGTCGTTTCTAATTCAACTTTCATATTCGATTTCGAATATGAATTTACAAACCCTTTTTCTTATCCCAAGTCCAATTTCGTTTTAAAATTCCATTAAGTAATTTTTCTTCAAATTAGTTTATTCTATTCAATAATTAAAAATCTGAATTTTGTTTCAAAAGTCAACCCATTTACTTTGCTTGAGTTCATATTTATTTGGTATCTCCAAGTGTGGATTTTTCTAATGGAAATTCGGACTTTATTTACTTTAAATCCTTTTTTTCAATTTAAATAAACCGTTATGGTGCTGTTTTTCTGGAAAACTGATTTTGACATAACTTTAAATCTATCCAACGAAATCGAGATTTTTCTCTTCCATTAGAAAACCATTATCAAATTGGTCCTGATGATTCTTGTTTCATAGAATTCTGACTTAAATTGAGTTCTATATACTCAACTAAACTTCGAAATGCCCATTTACGAACTACCGCGCTGCGGCAAGTTCGTTTTAATTATTGAATACAAGAGTTTAAACTTTGTTTAATTTATAAATTTCAGCTCTATTCTTATAATTTTAATATATATAAGATCGGATTTCAAAATCTAAGTTAAACATTTCAGTTTTTCTAAATCGTCGATTTTCATAATTTAGTTGTAAATTTATTTACGACTCTATTTACCTTAAGATCCCAATTCCTTTAGAAATAAATTATTTTATAATATTCGATGTAATCGAATTTTGATTATAAATCCTTTGGATTTTTCTCAAATCAGTTTATACTCCGAGTTCCAGAATAACATTCGTCGTTCCATTTTCGAAACGATTTTACAATTTACTTTTAAATTCATACTTGAATTTAAAATCCCAAATTATCCTATAATACTTATCCAATTTTATTTATAAACATCGTTTATAAGTTTACTACCTTGTTTTAGATATTAAAACAAGTTCAATTTTCAAAATCTATTTGAAACCTAATTCTTATATTTGGAATATTTTATTATTTTAACTTATATATAATATATAATCTATTTTCATATTTTATTTCAGTTTCTAATTAATACAATTTAAATATCCTTTCTGGATATAATTTATTTTTATAAATTCGACAACCATAAATCCGTTTGGATTTATTTTACTAATATTCCGAACATCGGAATAGATTTCCTCATTTCCCTTTTTAACACGGTTCCCAATTCTCATTTTAAATTCATATTTGAATTTAAATATTTCAATTATCCAATTGACATATTTTCACCTTTCTTTATAAACATCATTTATTTTACTTGTTTATATATTTAAACAAGTCTCGATTTCAAATCCATTTTGAAATTAAATTTCTACTTTGGAAAAATAAATTTCCAACTTTTTAAATTCACACTTATATTTACATTTCCTGAATTATCCAATGATAATTCATTTCACTTCATTTATAAACATTTTTTATAAATTCATTTCAGTTCCCTGATTATTTAATTTTATAAATATCGTTTAAAAATTTACTTCAATTCCATGATTATGTAATTTATAAACATCGTTTATAATTTTACTTCAATTCCCTGATTATTTAATTTATAAACATCGTTTATAAATTTATTTACTTGTTTTTATTATTAAAAACAAGTTAATATTTCTTAACCTATTCGAAATTCATAATCTATTTTTAGAAAATAGATTTCCTCGTTTAAATCTCAAAATCCCTTTTCATGATATTTTTATTAATCAGCTTTAGGGCCTGTGATTTTTAAACATTCAAAAACACCAAATTATTAATAACAGGTTTTCTAACACATCATATATGATAAATATATGAAAACAAACAAATAATAATATTTTTGAGGAATCCAGTTAGATTCCTCCAACCTGTTTTCTTGCATCCATAGACGTTAGCTAACATAAATAATACCCATCCTACTTCAAGGCAGGATATTGCGGTATAGAAGGTCACCCACTATCATATTGTGGGGCGCATAGGGTCATCTCCAAATGATATTGCCGGCATCCGCTAATGGTACTGCGGGAAATATCCAACCACCAATATATATATATATACAATAGCCACAAACACCAAGCCTAAATAACTAATATATATTTAATAGCCACAATAACATTATAATGCAACCAAACAACCAACAATTATTTTTTAACAATTAAAAATAATTCTAAATAATAAATTGTGAGTGAGATTTACTCACCAGGGTTTTTATAACAGCTCGCTCCAATTTTATATTAAACTGAACGATGGTTGGTTTAAATTGAAAATTCCCAACCGATCCTAACAAATCCCAAGCCAACTTCAGCACGTAGTATTTAATTATACGATTCTGATATTTCTTGTTTTTCTCCAATCGAGCCTTGTATGAGTGAGATATAGTTTTCATAAGCTTTCAATTTAAAATATAATTAACCTTATCTAATGACAGTTATTAACGAAAGTAATTACCGTGATTAGCAAATTAATTTGCAACCATATCCTTCTTCCTTACTAAAAAAAACACGGCCAACTCCTCCTTGTCCAAACACTATCACGCTTACCCAATTCAAACAATTCATGCATCGATCCTTTCCAATATCCCTTTGCAAATCGCGTTGACCATCACCCATGTACACAATCGCATTCCCCTTAATGCAAGTAAGTATTCGAAACCTCTCACCATCTCGAGTTTACCCAAATTCCTCCATCGCACCTGCTGACTGGAAATCGATCGCCATAAAAGAACCGATCTGAACCCCTTGCAGCATCACAGCATGCGATACCCTTATCGCAACTAGGTGGAAGTCGCGACTTCCTGAATAGTTCGAGCTTCAAGCCTTCGCAATGGCGAACTCGACAGTCACCTCTCTTTATTTCTCGAAGTCGAGGTCGTTCCCAAATCCCCCCATTCCACTGTCGTGAGTTTGGATTTTGATTTATAGGGGAATCGAAATACACGGCTTCAAAATAGAATTTGATTTCCTCTTTATTGTTTCCTTTTGAACGATCTAGAATTTATTTATGAGCGGGCGGTTATTAATTTGATTGTGAAGCTTCCATTCGATTTTAACTTTAGCTTTTAGGGGGAAATGAACAAATGAGTAGGGACTTGAATGATTTCTACCTATATATAAAAAGGAGTGGCATTCTACTTTCCAAAATTCCTTCAATTTCCATTTCGCAATGAATAATTAACAAAGGAAAAGGGACTGCGATATTTATAAACGAGGGATGCTTCCTGGTTAAGGAAATGAAGGTAAGTGTTTATTGGGTTAGATATATCTAAGGTAGGTTTCAATAGGTACAGGGTTTATTAAAGGCATGTATTAATCGATACAACACAATATTCTTACCGCTACCACGAACTCCAATCGAAACACAACAACTGACGTTTCAAGGGTTATACCACTATTCTGGACATATCACAACAGGTTCCGAGGTCTAATTTGATCATATGGAGAAGATATTAATTTAAATCGTTATAAATTGAATTCAAAATAATTAATTCCTTGATAATATATTATTATTATCTTCGTTTCTATTCCAATAGAATTCTGGTTAATTATCTAGATCATTCTGACTCAATTTTGAATTTCGAATTGAATTATTTCAGATTTTCTTATTACGATAATTATATATACTCGAAATAAATCTTATTTTGATTATTAAATTGATAACTCAATATAATTATCGATTTATATTACAAGTTTAATATTTAAAACCATGTTAAATATTTAAAATAAATTGGCCAAAAATCCGGGTCGTTACATTCTTTTCCCCTTGAAAGAATTTTATCCCCAAAATTACTAAGGTAGGAAAAATGGTACAAACCCATTAACTTTCCAAAACTATTATATTGAAATCCAACCTTCCCATACTTCTACACTTTCAGTCCTACCAAAACTTTTGGTTCTTGTTTATATTACACATCTTCTATACTCACTTTCGTTTATTCTGAACGATTTATCACAAATTCATATTCCATTCATATGTATTAAAATTCATTTAAATTGATTCTAAATCAATTTATTCACTTCGGTCCATTTAACTTAAGTTAAATTTTAATTCCAGAATTCAAATTCCCTGGTTTCTATTTCATATCTTTTCGAATCAAATAAATATATACATATATATTTATAAATATTACAAATTCAAAACATTTGGATTTTCAAACTAACGTGTTTTGTTTCAAAAAAAATTCTATCAGAAACTTTTTTAATGTAGCAATTCGTCACTTAGAAACTCGAAAATGAACACTGATGATGTCGCGATCAACATCAGAATTATTTCCCGGCCACTGAAGTGAGTCAAGTGCTTTATCATTTTCAAAATCCTTTCAAAACGATTTTTATTCAAAAATTCTTCCAAAGCAAAGATATATTATTTTAATATATTTCATAAAATATTTTCCAACTTCCCAGGATTTAAATTCCAAATTCTGGTTTGAATTTAATTTTAATCCATCTCATTTGTATAATTCATTCATATACAGATTCTATTTGGTAATATATATTCATTTCAATTTTATAATTTCATTTGATTATAATAACAACCAACACATTTATATAATCCATATAATAATTTTAGAAAATAATTCCTTTTCTATCAAAATAGAATTTTGGGTAAAATTATTTCATTTAGCCACTTAAAACGATACTATGTCTAACCTTCTATTCAAGTGTTTACAAACTCTTATCGACATCGTGGCATCCTACGATTTGATTAGAATGCATAAGCCACCCAACGGACTAACCAACACAACATAGAACAATATTTTATATCAATTTACAAATACGCGCTCTCGTATATACACTCAACTCATTCTAGGGTATTACTGACCCTATCTCTAATCAGTAAACCCCCACTGTAATTGCCCGCAAATCTATACTGTCTGAGTTAACTAAATACAACACATGTCCAGCCCAAATATCACAGAAATACGAATCATTATGATTCAAAGAAGAAAAAGATATAAGAAGAACAAAAACAACAACACAGAATCTCACATCGCAACAGAACAAAATATAATATATCATAACTTTTGAAATACAAAATTTAACTATATTACATACAAATTTCAGAGTATAACACTTACAACACAACAGAAATAAAATACTATATAACTAATACTGAATCCTCCTGCTCCAAGCTCCATTAGATAAATCTGTAAAATCCTGAACTACTAGACTGCCCGTACAAGTTTGGGCACCCAAGAGTTTAAGTAAAACAAAACAAAATAAACTCTGGGTCTGTCATGGGACTGGTATGTGTAAACAATTTAAAACAGTTTGAGAAAATAAATGATATCTCATAAAACCACGCCGTATAACACGGAACGGGTTATTCCTTATGAGAATCCAAAATGCTTGGTTTAACTTTCAAAATCCTTTCGAAAGTAATGATAATCTTTATATCAAAACTCTTTTGATATTATAATAGTTTCCAAATCAAAAATAACAATCTAGTGGAACGTTTGCATCTCACGCTCCACATATATTTAATACACAATCAAAACCACGAGCACTGATTGAGTAATTAATTTCCAACTGCGACAAGGTATGGAACCACCTTCCGATAGTGTATCTCTAGAGAGGAGTACACTGGGTTCAACAAGAACATTTTGCAACCCTGCCACACATGTCCGACCACTCATTTCGCTCGAGTGTATCGAATGTATATCACCAACGGTAGGGATCAGCAACTGTTTTCTCAAATGGGACAACATCGAATAGAATATAGAATGAAATGAATTTCTCTATATAGGTGATAATACACCCTACTTGGAAGCTACCCATTTAGCCATACTTGTAACACCCCACCTCCGCCAGGGTGGCTCTTGCAAGCACTCTGACTTTGGAGGGGCGTTTGAATCAGGTAAACATGCATGATGATATATCAAGGCAGAACAAGAACATATGTATATATGTAAATAGAGTAAATAACATAGATAAAACAGCGGAAGATTTCAAACCATTTCAAAACAAGTTTGGTACAACATAATGTCAATTTTCCAAATAAACAAGTCTAGATAAAACAACATCATCTGAAAACTGAAATACATAAGTGCTATCCCCAAAATAAATGATAACCATAGCTAGCTTCATGTCAAGACCGTACATGAGCTAATCCCACAAGCAAGCGATCAGAAATCCAGCTAAGCTCCAATATTCCCTCCTTGAGAACCTGGGGGGGGGGGGGAAACGGAAGAAAAGAGGCGAAAGAAAACAGGTCAGTCAAAAAGACTAAGTAAGCCCTACTACAATCAATGTAAACTGATAAAGTTAACTGGCATGAGCAGCAGGGATGAATATAAGGATAACAACATACTAGCATGATGATTAACTAACAAGGTAGATAAAGGTGTCATCGCATAATCAGGATTAAGGTTTTGCACCACAGGTGTACTAGCAAACTAACATGACTTGAATAAACAAGTATTGATCCCTTGGCCCAAGCTTTGGCCCAATAACATGAAATGACCCTCATACAAGGTCCAACCAAACGGTCTAGTCGATCGGCTCCCTAAGCCTAACTCGTCACGTGTTGGTGTCAATACGGCCCAAACATAATTGTAGTCGAACTGTGCCGGGTCCACCCTTCGGGTGTATCAAGCCCTAGGGTGCCAACCCCTGGACACCATAAACATGAGTGCACAGTCTCGATCTACTGGTACCCATGGGTGACTTCTCCAAATACGGACTACGTGCACGACCATAGCCCGTCCGGAACTACATCGGCGTACCACCCGGCCGTCGTTTATTTGGTCGCTTACCTCCAGCCCAGTAATCGTGCCCCCTCCCTAGCCTAGCCCCTAGGGTTTTAATGATACAAACTTGGGGTTACTGCTGGAGTGGGCCCCCATTGCTAGAATTTTTCTAGTGGGTTAAGTACGGTTTAACCCTCTTGCTAATCATGGATTAACTTGGTTAAGTGTAACGATGAGTTCACGACTTAACCCTGACTAATCTACCAAGCCCAAATTGGTTAAGTATTAAGTGGACCATGACTTAACCCTAATCACGAGGCATTAATTAATTTAATGCGCCTTAACCTCTCACATTAGACCTTGTTGTGGTTACTAGTTAAGCCGGGCGGGTCCGGGTAGCTTTACACCACAACTTGGTCTAACCTCAGGTTCAAGGTACAACATGGCCAACTTCTCACATTGGGTCCTATTGTTTGTAGCAACTAGTTAAGCCGGTCGGTTCCGGGTAGGTTTACGCTACAAACTCAACCCAACCTCGAGTTGGTCACACTTATCTTTTCTAAGTGTCATGTCCATCATGTTTCCAAAACACATTACAAATTTTCAAGCAATTGGGTAGACCTAACTTAATAGGTAAATTCCCAATGGGTAGACCTAACTTAATAGGTAAATTCCCAAGCTTATGTTTTTATGTCTTTTAAGTTTACCCAACCCCAAACGCAATCCCATCGCTTACATATCGCAATAGCGCATAAAGGATAGAAAGAGGGAACTTGGCATAATCATGACATAAAGGTGTTGAAGCCACAAGTTCAACATGGTGGCATATGAAATGTACATATGTTCATATACTTGCATTAGGCCTCAAAAGCATGCATAAAACCAGACTTATCATATTGGTGATACATGGTGATAAATGACATGTAAAAATGGCCACAAGTTCGCATCTAGTCTCACATGCAAGTTATCATAAGAGATATGATAACTTACATGTTGCCAAAATGCAACCTTTGGCATAAAGCTTGAAGCTTTATGTTCATAAACCCAAGATAAGCTTGCATAACATGATAACATGAACCATATGATCATCCCAAACTTGCATAACATAACTTGCATATCATATGACAAACTTGCATATCAAACTTGCATAACATAACTTGATGGACTTGCATAACACATCATAGTAAACTTGCATAACACATCATAGTAAACTTGCATATAAACTCGCATATCATACATTTAACTTTAAAGTTTAAGTATGAAAGTAGAATAGGGCTTACAATGCTTATGAGGACTCAAATGAGTATAGCAAATATAAGAAAGCCCTTATGCAACCAATTAAACCCCAAAATGCAAGCTTTAAATCACTAAAACCCTTGCTTTATGATGCAAATATAGAAACTTGACTTGAATGCAAGCTAATGATGATCATACAAGCTTGAAAACACTTGTATGCATGGAAAATCTCATAAAAATTTGTTTAGGAATTTTATGAAGAGAGTGGAGGCCATGAGAGGATTGATTTTGCCATAGTTTAGTTTCTAGAATGAATAATGATGATTTAGGGTTAGGTTAGGGCCTTATTTATAGATTAGGCAAGTGTTTTAGGCCATAGGATTAAACCCTAGTTCCAATCTCAGCCCTCAAAACCGAATCTGGCCCCCAAGCTCAACACAATCTCTAAATGGTGCACCAGGCTAAAGAGCCCGGCTGAGCCAAGTCGACAGCCAAGTCGACAGGGCAGTCGACTTGGTCCAACCAAGTCGACTCACAAGTCGACAGGGCTATCGACTTGGGTGTTCTGGCGGGAATTTTCCCGCCTGGCCCAATAACCCCAATTTCCAAATTCAGATTTGAATTTGAAATCTGTTTTTACTTTGAAATTTTCAGAAAACTTCGTTGGGCCTTAATCGGATCATACGGACTCCGATTTTCGAAAACTCGGACTCTATTTCGCGTATTTTTCCGACACGAACGCAATGGCATAGCCCGTTTCCCTTGATTCTGATTTATAAATTAAATTCTGCCTCGATTTATGTTATAACAGGTTATGGAAAATACGGGTTGTTACATTCTCCCCTCCTTAAAGGATTTCGTCCCCGAAATCTTCAAGTTAGGAAGAACGTATCCTACCATCCAACATCCATCTACTCAAATCATCATCCACAAGCAATCATTGTCCTTACAAGATTCTAAATGTTGAATGAACATATGCAAAGGTGTGTGTATATGTACTTATCTAATGCAACTGTCATCAATGCAAATTATGTTAGTGAAATGAATCCAAATGTATGCAATTCCTAACATAATATATAACATCTATATGTGTGCACATAACATACATCCATATGCAACATCCATGTGATAACACAAAAATTTTCATCCATGAATAAGCATAAACACTCATGCATATGCAATATGAGGAGTGTGTGAGCCGATCTAGTGCCTAACGTGTATAATGCATCCACGAGTAACCACTTGCAAACACTTGCAACCACTTGCAACCATCAAGCATAACATGTTTCAAACACATGTTTCATCCAAAGGGTTTCTACCTAAGGTTCTCATGACAAGATTAACACGATAAACTAGATAAATATGGATAGCAAAGAGAAAGATATGCTAACAAAGAAAAGAGATTGAGAGTGTACCCTCAAAAAGGAATGGATAAAGCCTACGCATCTTCTCCTTGGTTTCCCAAGTTGCGTCTTCTTCGGCTTCACCCCATTGAACCTTCACCAACTTGACCTCTCGATTCCTTAGCTTCTTGGTCTCCGTCCCCAAGATACGAATCGGAGCTCCCCTCAAGGTAGCCTCTTTCTCCACTTCCACATCTTTCAGACCACTTGGCTCAACAACCTCTGCTGACTCATGTAAACACTTCTGGAGATGCGAGACATGAAAAACATCGTGTACTCCGGCAAACTTCTCGGGCAACTTCACTCTATAAGCCATCTACCCGATCCTCTCTATAATAGGGAATGGTCCAACAAACCTCGGTGCTAACTTCCCAACGGCTCCAAATCGGACCACATTCCGCAAAGGAGAAACCTTCACGAAAACCATATCCCCAACATCAAACTCCAAATCAATTCTTCGCTTATCAGCATAGGATTTCTGTCGGTCTTGGGCCGCTTTCATCCGTCTCCGAATCAACTCGATCTTCTCGGATGTATCTCTGATCATATCAGGCCCAAGTATAAGCTTATCTGTAGCCTCCCACCAACATGTAGGCGACTTGCACGGCCTCCCATATAAAGCTTCAAATGGTGCCATCCCTATGCTTGCTTGATAATTGTTATTATATGCAAACTCAACAAGAGGAAGATGGTCTTCCCAAGTACCACCAAAATCCAGAATACAAAGCCTCAACAGATCCTCGAGTACCCTATTCACCCTTTCGGTTTGTCCGTCCGTCTGTGGGTGATAAGCAGTACTTAGATTCAACCTTGTGCCCATAGCTTCTTGCAAGCTATTCCAGAATTGACTTGTAAAGATTGGGTCACGGTCACTGACAATACTAGAAGGGACTCCATGAAGTCTCACGTTCTCACGAAGATATACAGACGCTAGCCAAGATGCGGTTCTCTTGCTCTTTACCGGAATGAAATGAGCACTCTTCGTAAGTCTATCCACAATAACCCAAATGCTTGTATTCCCTTTTCTTGACCTTGGTAGCCCATCGATAAAATCCATGGAAATACTCTCCCACTTCCAAAGTGGAACGTCTAGAGGATGCAATAGCCCACCGGGCTTCTTCGACTCGGCCTTAACTTGCTGGAAAATGATACATCTAGAGACAAACTCTGCCACATCCTTTTTTATCCCAGGCCAAAAGAAAATGCGCTTCATATCTTTATACATCTTATCTCCGCCTGGATGTATAGTCAACTTAGAGCGATGCGCTTCCTCAAGAACTTTTCTTACTAAATCTTCTACCATTGGAACACATAACCTTCCGTCTCTCCTCAGCCAACCCTTGTCATCAATAGAATATCGAGCGAGATGACTAGACGCCTCTCCTCGAATCAGCTTATCCATAATCTCAACTATCTGAGGGTCTTCTCTCTGCGAAGCCCCAACTTGATCAAGAAGGGTAGGTCTGAGTTCCAGAGATGCTAAAGAACTGGTCATCGACTCAATTGCCAAAGAGAAATCAAAGGTTGCCACATACTCTAAATTCTTCATCTCAACGAATAAGGGACTCAGAGTCAACCTTTTTCTACTCAATGCATCTGCTACCACATTCCCCTTGCCAGGGGTATAAGCTATCTCAAAATCATAGGACGCCAAGAATTCCATCCATCTTTGTTGCCTCAGATTCAGATCCTTCTGAGAAAAGAGATACTTCAATGACTTGTGATCGGTATAAAGCTCAAATCTTTCGCCTAGAAGATAATGGCGCCAAGCCTTGAGTGCATATACTATTGCTGCCAACTCTAAGTCATGAGTGGGATAGTTCTTCTCATGCACTTTGAGTTGTCTACCGCCAAAGCATATCACTCTTCCTTCTTGCATCAGAACAGCTCCTAACCCCGTGCCACATGCATCGGTGTATACTGTAAATAACTTCCCTCCATCGGGCAAAGCTAGAACAGGTGCTGATGTGAGAGCTCTCTTGAGCTTCTGAAAAGCAAGCTCGCATTCTATGCTCCAAGCAAAAACTAAATTATTCTTCGTCAATTTAGTAAGAGGAGCGGATATCTTCGCGAAGTCCTTGATGAACTTCCGGTAAAAACCCGCAAGACCTAGAAAACTTCTCACTTCGGTTGCATTCCTTGGAGTCTTCCAATCCTGAACTGCAACTACCTTAGCGGGATCCACCGCTAAGCCTTGCTTAGACACTATATGCCCAAGGAATCTAACTTCCCTTCTCCAAAAGTGACACTTGGAGAACTTGGCCTTCTACTGATGCGCTCTAAGCGTATCCATCACCTCCACGAGATGCCTTGCGTGCTCTTCCTCATCCTTAGAGAAGATCAGAACATCATCTACGAAGACCACGACAAACTTGTTCAAGAACTCCCTGAACACCCTACTCATCAAGTCCACGAAATATGCGGGTGCATTAGTCAAGCCGAACGGCATGACAAGCCATTCGAAGAATCCATCTGGAGTTCTGAACGCAGTCTTGTCTATACTATCCTCAGCTACCCTGAGCTGATGGAATCCAGTAGCAAGATCAAGCTGAGAGAAAACAGAAGCACCGACAAGCTGGTCAAAGAGATCATCAATCCTCGGTAACGGGTGTCTGTTCTTCTTAGTCAGCTTATTCAACTCTCGATAGTCAACACAAAGTCGGAGAGAACCATCTGCCTTGGTAGCAAATACCACAGGCGCTCCCCATTCAGATATACTTCGTCTAATGAAGTTCTTCTCAAGCAACTCCTTTACTTGCTTACTTAGCTCCCGCCTTTCACGCAGAGCCATGTGCCGAACGGGCAAAGAAACCGGCTTTGCATTATCCACCAGATAAATGCGGAAATCAATCTCTCGCTTAGGGGGCAACCCCCTAACTTCATCGAAAACATCCGGATACTCTCGAACCACTCTCACAGACTGAAGAGTTTCCATTGACGAGTCGAGTGATTCAAGATAGCACAACATGACGGGACCTCTCGGATCACAAGAAATCTCTAGGGTGTTTCCGAGGCGAGTCTCGAGCCTTACAACCCTATGCTCACAATCAAGGATGGCTCCATATCTGGACAACCAATCCATGCCCAATATCAATCCGTATCCCCTGAAACCAAGAACATAAGCACTGCACAAGAACTCTACACTCAGTATAGAGATCCTCAAATCCCCACATATCATAGACAAATGGGCGGAACCCCCAATAGGATTTGAGACACAGACGGGATCATCTACCAAGCTAGTACTAAGGTGCAAACTATCAACAAGATCAGATGAGATAAAGCTATGCGATGCACCAGAATCAAACAAGGTACGAACTGGAAAATCAGAAATATATACAAGGCTCTCAACAGAAATACTACCTCGATCGGGAACTGGAGCGGTATTGAGATCATGAACTTGCCCTCCTGAAGGTCCAACACGCTGAGTCTGACCCTGGCCTTGCCCTTGCTTCTTCGGGCAATCCTTACTGAAATGTCCAGTCTTACCGCAGAAAAAGCATTCACCATTCTTCCTTTTCCTCTTCTTACAATCCTTAATAAGATGCCCAACTGAACTGCAATAATGGCACTTCTCCTTGTTGTTCTTGCCCTTGTTGTTGTTCCCCTTGTTGCCTTGACTCTTGGTCTTGTTCTGATTGCCTTGACTGCTTTGACCACTTGGACTACCCTGATTTCCTTTTCCCTGGGAATCAGTCTTCTTGACTTGAGTATCATTTTTCTTGACATCTCCCTGAAGTAACGCCATATCAACCAAGCTCTCAAACGTGGCCCCATGGGGAATATGTGACATAGCCAATCCCTACAACGGCTCATTCAATCCTCTAGCAAAACGAAGAGCCTTCTTCTGAGGAGTATTCACCATATCCAAGCCAAAACGAGCTAACTGATTGAACTTGTTCACATATTCTTTGACAGACATATCTCCTTGTTTCAAAGTTATGAACCTTTCCATTTGCAGATTCTCCTCAGCAGAAGATAGATACTTAAGCATGAACCTTGCCCTGAAATCAGCCCAAGTCTCAACAGGCCTAGTACCATTGGTGACTTCCCACCAATAAGCGGCTTCATCCTTCATAAGCCAAACCGCCAACAAGATCTTCCTCTGATCGTCTAACCCAAAGATAGCAAATAAATCCTCGGTCTCTTTCAACCAATTTCTGGCCTCTACAAAAGTCTCAGTGCCTTGAAAGTTCTTGCCACCCATTGCTTTGAAATCTTTGCAAGTCTTTGCGAAGTCAGCTTGAGGATGCTGAGGGGGAGGAGGAAGAGGAACCTCAGCGACAGGAGGAGGAGGAACATTAGCGACAGGAGGAGGAGGAATATTAACTACTGGAGGAGGAGGAGGAGGAACATCTGCGGGGCCGGCCTCGGTCGCCCTAGCCTCCAAAAGTCTCCTATACCAAACAGGTACGTGTACTCCCTCCGGAATAGCAAAGTTATCGGCCATACTGAAAAAGAAAAAGACAGATTCAGAATGGAGAAAAACGAAGGGATTTTGCTAATGGCTTTTTGGGGAATAGCCTTTAAAATATACTAGACTTTTCTTTGGAAAATACTATATACTTGGTTTTGAAAATAGTTTTCCAAAAGTTTTTTAAAAACCCTTTTTGTTCCTTCTCGTAAACCATATGCTCTGATACCAAATGTAACACCCCACCTCCGCCAGGGTGGCTCTTGCAAGCACTCTGACTTTGGAGGGGCGTTTGAATCAGGTAAACATGCATGATGATATATAAAGGCAGAACAAGAACATATGTATATATGTAAACAGAGTAAATAACATAGATAAAACAGCGGAAGATTTCAAACCATTTCAAAACAAGTCTGGTACAACATAATGTCAATTTTCCAAATAAACAAGTCTAGATAAAACAACATCATCTGAAAACTGAAATACATAAGTGCTATCTCCAAAATAAATGATAACCATAGCTAGCTTCATGTCAAGACCGTACATGAGCTAATCCCACAAGCAAGCGATCAGAAATCCAGCTAAGCTCCAATATTCCCTCCTTGAGAACCTGGGGGGGGGGGGGAAACGGAAGAAAAGAGGCGAAAGAAAACAGGTCAGTCAAAAAGACTGAGTAAGCCCTACTACAATCAATGTAAACTGATAAAGTTAACTGGCATGAGCAGCAGGGATGAATATAAGGATAACAACATACTAGCATGATGATTAACTAACAAGGTAGATAAAGGTGTCATCGCATAATCAGGATTAAGGTTTTGCACCACAGGTGTACTAGCAAACTAACATGACTTGAATAAACAAGTATTGATCCCTTGGCCCAAGCTTTGGCCCAATAACATGAAATGACCCTCATGCAAGGTCCAACCAAACGGTCTAGTCGATCGGCTCCCTAAGCCTAACTTGTCACGTGTTGGTGTCAATACGGCCCAAACATAATTGTAGTCGAACTGTGCCGGGTCCACCCTTCGGGTGTATCAAGCCCTAGGGTGCCAACCCCTGGACACCATAAACATGAGTGCATGGTCTCGATCTACTGGTACCCATGGGTGACTTCTCCAAATACGGACTACGTGCACGACCATAGCCCGTCCGGAACCACATCGGCGTACCACCCGGCCGTCGTTTATTTGGTCGCTTACCTCCAGCCCAGTAACCGTGCCCCCTCCCTAGCCTATCCCCTAGGGTTTTAATGATACAAACTTGGGGTTACTACTGGAGTGGGCCCCCATTGCTAGAATTTTTCTAGTGGGTTAAGTACGGTTTAACCCTCTTGCTAATCATGGATTAACTTGGTTAAGTGTAACGATGGGTTCACGACTTAACCCTGACTAATCTACCAAGCCCAAATTGGTTAAGTATTAAGTGGACCATGACTTAACCCTAATCACGAGGCATTAATTAATTTAATGCGCCTTAACCTCTCACATTAGACCTTGTTGTGGTTACTAGTTAAGCCGGGCGGGTCCGGGTAGCTTTACACCACAACTTGGTCTAACCTCGGGTTCAAGGTACAACATGGCCAACTTCTCACATTGGGTCCTATTGTTTGTAGCAACTAGTTAAGCCGGTCGGTTCCGGGTAGGTTTACGCTACAAACTCAACCCAACCTCGAGTTGGTCACACTTATCTTTTCTAAGTGTCATGTCCATCATGTTTCCAAAACACATTACAAATTTTCAAGCAATTGGGTAGACCTAACTTAATAGGTAAATTCCCAATGGGTAGACCTAACTTAATAGGTAAATTCCCAAGCTTATGTTTTTATGTCTTTTAAGTTTACCCAACCCCAAACGCAATCCCATCGCTTACATATCGCAATAGCGCATAAAGGATAGAAAGAGGGAACTTGGCATAATCATGACATAAAGGTGTTGAAGCCACAAGTTCAACATGGTGGCATATGAAATGTACATATGTTCATATACTTGCATTAAGCCTCAAAAGCATGCATAAAACCAAACTTATCATATTGGTGATACATGGTGATAAATGACATGTAAAAATGGCCACAAGTTCGCATCTAGTCTCACATGCAAGTTATCATAAGAGATATGATAACTTACATGTTGCCAAAATGCAACCTTTGGCATAAAGCTTGAAGCTTTATGTTCATAAACCCAACATAAGCTTGCATAACATGATAACATGAACCATATGATCATCCCAAACTTGCATAACATAACTTGCATATCATATGACAAACTTGCATATCAAACTTGCATAACATAACTTGATGAACTTGCATAACACATCATAGTAAACTTGCATAACACATCATAGTAAACTTGCATATAAACTCGCATATCATACATTTAACTTTAAAGTTTAAGTATGAAAGTAGAATAGGGCTTACAATGCTTATGAGGACTCAAATGAGTATAGCAAATATAAGAAAGCCCTTATGCAACCAATTAAACCCCAAAATGCAAGCTTTAAATCACTAAAACCCTTGCTTTATGATGCAAATATAGAAACTTGACTTGAATGCAAGCTAATGATGATCATACAAGCTTGAAAACACTTGTATGCATGGAAAATCTCATAAAAATTTGTTTAGGAATTTTATGAAGAGAGTGGAGGCCATGAGAGGATTGATTTTGCCATAGTTTAGTTGCTAGAATGAATAATGATGATTTAGGGTTAGGTTAGGGCCTTATTTATAGATTAGGCAAGTGTTTTAGGCCATAGGATTAAACCCTAGTTCCAATCTCAGCCCTCAAAACCGAATCTGGCCCCCAAGCTCAACACAATCTCTAAATGGTGCACCAGGCTAAAGAGCCCGGCTGAGCCAAGTCGACAGCCAAGTCGACAGGGCTGTCGACTTGGTCCAACCAAGTCGACTCCCAAGTCGACAGGGTTGTCGACTTGGGTGTTCTGGCGGGAATTTTCCCGCCTGGCCCAATAACCCCAATTTCCAAATTCAGATTTGAATTTGAAATCTGTTTTTACTTTGAAATTTTCAGAAAACTTCGTTGGGCCTTAATCGGGTCATACGGACTCCGATTTTCGAAAACTCGGACTCTATTTCGCGTATTTTTCCGAGACGAACGCAATGGCATAGCCCGTTTCCCTTGATTCAGATTTATAAATTAAATTCTGCCTCGATTTATGTTATAACAGGTTATGGAAAATACGGGTTGTTACAATACTGCCAGCCCGATTTTTGTAATTTCCCGGTTGATGAGGCCTGAGGTTACGATTACTTACCATTCATTGTCAGCACCATCAATTTGCATGCCACACTGTCAGATCCATTAATCATTAATTGATTTGCACAAATATATTCTGGATATTATGCTAAGAGAATAAATTCTCTGCCACCACATATATTTATATAGATCAACATATGCGATCATTGGAAATACTCTGCCAGACATTCGTCCATATACGTTCGTTCTGGGATTGAATGATACCAAAGGCACAATTTCCATTAACCCATCTTAGGCAATTTCTACCTAGGATAAACAGAAAAAGCCTTGCGCTTTACTCCGTATTCGATTATCTTCATATATTCTGATTTGCAACGCTACTGCCAATACGGAGTGGTTCTCGGATTATAATCCAATTGGTCTCTCCATATCGACAACGGTTATTGGCAAATACATCGATAGTCAGTTATTTAACTATCGAAGAAAACAAACATTCAACCAAAGCATCAAACAAATCACTGAGCCCCTTAATTAATATTTCATTAATTAAATCATTTCTCTATTTTCTTATCAATTTCTGTTAACCCGATATTTTCAATAATCATATTCTTGGCCTTTTACGCTATTTGGAAAACATTTCCATATATCTTCTTCTTTTATTTTCTGTACTTAGAAAATATCTTCTATTTATAATTGGAGAACATTCCACTTACTTATCTCTTTCACGACCATTTATTTTTAGACTTAGGAAATATTTATTATTATATTTCCAAAATTCCACTTATTGGTTAAAACGAATGTTGTGTAAACCATCGTTACAACAACCAAAAATACGGCATTCAACTAAACTCTTTAATCATTTATCTTTGAGACTGAATCATCCTATTTATCAGTTAATAATAAAATCAATGAAGTTGGGGTATCACTACCTCTCAGACCTTGACTGAAAACATCCTTAACTTCAAAATAGACAAGACTACTTCTATCGAATAATCAACAACATATAAACTAATCACTCATTTTTAAAATGTGTATACATCTCTCTTTCTATTTGACCAGATTTAATTATAAATTTCCTTTTTCTTTATAATATTCTAGTTTAAGTTCGTTTCCTTATCGAAATATATATATATTGATATATTGATCTCTAGTTATCAAAATTTCTTAAAAATATTCTAGCTTCTTAAATTTTCGGAAAAATTCGCCAGCACCTCCTTTGTTCTGATCAATAGCTCAAACCTCAACTCGCCTCTCTAGGCCCTTTCCAATCAAAAAGAAAATCAAAAACCCAAATGGCTTGTCAATTCGGCATTAAATGTGTACCTTTATGCCAGGCACTTGAATTTAATCTTCATACACTTCATTCCGTACTTATTTAACACTTGTTCACCTGCTTCCATTTTATCCCAACTAAATCTAGTCATTCCTAACTCAATTCGCTAATTTATTCTTCAATTAGTTCTTTTTCCTATTTCACTTTTTATTTGAACATATCACGTTGAAATATATTTTAATTTGTTTATAAACCAATCGAATGCCATTTCTAATTCAAGTTTCATATTCGATTTCGAATATGAATTTACAAACCCTTTTTCTTATCCAAAGTCCAAATTCGATTTAAAATTCCATCAAGTATTTTTTCTTCAAATTAGTTAATTCTATCAATAATTAAAAATCTGATTTTTGTTTCAAAAATCAATCCATTTACTTTACTTGAGTTCATATTTATTTTGTATCCCAAGTACGGATTTTTCTAATGGAAATTCGGATTTTATTTACTTAAAATCCTTTTTTCCAATTTAAATAAACCGTTATGGTTTTATAATGGTTATGGCATTGTTTTTTTGGAAAATTGATTTTGACATAACTTAAAATCTATCCCGCGAAATCGAGATTTTTCTCTTCCATTAGAAAACCATTATCAAATCGGTCATAACGATTCTTATTTCAAAGAATTCTGACTTAAATTGAGTTCTATATACTCAATCGAAGTTCGAAACGCCCATTTACAAACAACCCCACTTACGTCACCATTCCCTAACTACCTCATTTTCTTTTGCCTCCATTCTGCTGCTTCAATTTCAAAAAATAGGTTTTTCTTCTTCTATCTCAATTTTATTTCTATTTTTCTTTTCTAATCCTAATTCTTCCTAAATTAACATTATGGAATTCTAAATCTATACATGTGACTCAATTTTATAGGGTCCTTTCATATAGATCTGCAGTCAAAATTAGAGAACAACGTCAATTTGGGCATATAATTTTCAGTTTACTGATAATTCCATCACCGTTATCGCTGTGAGTGGAAGTAAGATTTGTTTAGACTATTCCCTATATTTTTAGACTTTATATGAATCTATATACTTAGGGGATTTGGGTTTTCACGAAAATATCACAATAAAAAAACCCCCAAATCTCTTATCTTTATTTCGTCGCAAATTTGTTAATAAATATTTTGGGCTTTTAATTGTTTAGTAATGTTTGAGAAATAATTCAGTGGTTAATCTTTTGTTTGGTTGTATTTGTCATTTCAATCTAAACTAAATACAAATTGTTTGTAGTATAAAAAGTTTAATATTTGATTTGATTATATAATTGGAACGGGTTTAGATCTCTATTCTAATGGAGTATTTGAACGTATTCAAGATCATAATAATTAAATATTAATGTTTTGTGTGCAAATAGACAAAAGGGCAAGTTTGATCTAGACAAAGGTTTATCTGTATAATAAAATTCTTAGGGTAGACAAACCATGAGACAAAGAAGGCCTGAGATCTGATTTGGGAACATATATCAAGCGGCTGTGAAACATACACGTAGCGCCTGTCTGTACGGACGTGTCGGAAAAGAGATATTTTCCTGTCCCGCTACCAATACGCTTGTCTCATGTCTCCCACTCCTTTCAATCTCTTTCCCCTCTTCTCTTTTCCGACTAAATTGAAAAAATAACAGTACTTTTTAACCTACACTACTAGCACGTTTCAGATCCAAATCGGGACTACTGTCGATTGTTTCACTATTCGGGATTTGTTATCATAATGGTAACTTGGGAATCGGTACTATTCTTTTCCTCTTAGAAATTTGGATATATTTCTTTTTGTTTCAATCTTTTAGATGTAGGGTTCAATCTTTTAATCCTAATTATAAGTTGATTTAGTAATTGTTTTCTTTTACGTTCTAAGACTATGAATAAACTGTATTTTGTATCGACGTGTTTATTCATCTGAAGTTTCCGTTCTAACAAGTTTGATTTCTTTTATGTCGACATTTTCATTCATCTGAAGTTTCCATTCTTTCACTTTCTTTCTCATTTCAGACAATTACATTACCAGTAATTCTCTACATCCCACTCCTCTATTTATACAAATTATTTTATTCTGCATAGATTTTACTATGCTATGCCGAGAGCTTTCTAAATTGTTGGTTTTGTTACGATTTGCAGAGGAAATGTCAGTTTCCAAAGTTCGATTTCCGGTGAAGGAGTACGAAACTGGCATGTTTTTTCCAATAATCTGAATCCAACGTTCTTTCAGCTAGAAGATTGAATACAACAATTGCTTCCCTTCTTGCTACTTTGATGGATTTCGAGAAATATGTTTCTGGAAATCCTGAGGATTATCAAAAGGTAAATTGACCTTTTTATAACTTTGATTGATTTTGGGTTTGATATTTATTGGTTTTTCAAGAATATTGGATCAAACTAAAAGTTTGAATTGATCTGTGACTTCTTCATAGAGGAGAAATGGGTACAATCAAGGTAGAAGATGAGCAAATGAAGTAATGCGAAGAGCTGATATGTTTGCGGTTTGTGGGAAAATGCAAGTTCTTTTCTGCTTTGGTAAATAAAATCCAATGACAACATTCGTACTTAAATTTGCGATTACAGAATTGAAAACAATAATATGCTTTTCATTATCTGAAAACTTTGATATGCTTTTGCATATAAAGTTTTGGTTTGGTACTTTTTTTTTGTTTATACATATTATATTACTGCCCCTTTTAATTTAACTCTGCGAATTGATTTGTATTATAGTTATTTCAAAAGAAAGTTCTTTATCCCTGTTCATAATACTTGCAGGATGAATCAGCAGCTGCAAACATTGAGAAAATCATGCGTGAATTACTGCTTTGGCTTTCAACAACAAAGAGAGTTTTTCTTTGAAAGAAAAAGATTAAAAGCTGTCAAGAAGCTTCCTTCACACATAGATAGGGATTAAAGGGTTTAATAAAACATAGACTGGCATTGGACTAAGGTGCTGTATGATAGGTACGTAAACATAGTTCGTTTAATTTAACTGCTTTATTATTTAATCAAAATTTCCAATTTTATGATTATTTATTACATATTATTATCATTAAGTTGAAACATAATTCAGATTATAATAGTGGCTTTTGCTAATAGAATGAGAAGTCTTCTTAAACTAAATGCTAGGTCTACTTCCTCAATTTAGCACGCAGTTAAGATGCCTGTCATCTATACATTCAACTAAAGTGGTCATAAATTCTACAACCGACAAGAGCTCATGGTACAACATTGGCGAGGTTTACTGGAAATTTGATAATTGGAATTTACTGACTTTTTTGTTTTCGGTTTCAGAAACCACTTCCCTGCCATCATCAAACCATGCATAAGTTGCTAGGGTTATTTAAGATCGTGGATAACATTTGTTAGTTACTACATTGTTTAAGATTAAGGACAACATAGCTGTGGTATATGTATGCTATCCTTTAATAGATTTAATAATTTTTAAATTTTAGTTGATTCAAATCATTTCAGGTATGATTTTTTTTTATTTTCTACTAAACTTAAAAATGGTGTTATGGTTGATAATACAAGGAAATAAACACGAATGATCCTATCTATATTACATTTCGCTCATGCATATGACTATATGACTTTTAGCTCTTTCCTATACATTTTCTTTATGATTGTGACTGTGGATTTTTTTTTTTTGGTTTCCTGTACTTGAAGTCTTATGTGACTCCCCGTAGATTGGACCGAGGAACTAGAGGCTGCTGTGGATAAGCTACGTATTGGGTTTTTCTAAATTTTTCTTCCGGCTGTGAAACGTCTGGGTTTCCTTTTGTGCGATGTTAAATGCATGAATTTTTGGAATAATAAAATATCATGTTCATATGTTTGTGACTTGCTCTTTGTATCATTCATAGAAGTAGTTTTGACATTGGACAAAAGTATTTTGCATACGAGATTGCATAACCCATTATGCTGAATTATTTGGTCCGCCTCAAATTGTTAGAGCATCTCCAACAAAGGGCAATATTCATGTTACGGGGCGTAATACGGGTTGTTTTTGCACCCAACAGTTATCCTCTCGTGTAATATTCAGCGGAATGTTACAGCTTCGATTCAGAATCCGGAATGGGTCCGGCGAGCTGATTTTATCAGCTCGCCATGTGGCGAGTTGATTTTATCAGCTCGTGCTGATAAAATCAGCTCGCAACATGGCGAGCTGATAAAATCAGCTCGTCATCTCCCTCCCCAATTCCCCAACGGCTATCTCAATCCAATGGCTTCCAACGGCCATTTCCGCCTCGATTTTGATTACCAACGGCCATAAAACGGTGAAAACTTTTCTAACGGCCATATTTTCAGTTATAAAAGCATTCCATCGCATTCTTTCTTCATCACAACATATTCATATCTTCTTTCTACATCTCTCTACTCCACACCAAGTCTTGCTATATAATGTCTTCCCCATTCGGAGAATTTTCGCATCCGACGATAGATGGAACTCAGTTCTCACAAGGCAACACGAACAATATATTTGAAACTCCATCGAGCAGGCAAGGAACCACTCTGTGGACTGACGAAGAAGACATTTCTCTATGCAACATATATTGTCATTTCACACAAGATTCTGCAACGGGGAACGACCAAACAGGCGCTGCGTTTTGGAAAAAAGTGGAAAAATCCTTCGTTGAGAGGCATCCGGGATGCCAAAGGACGTTATCGGCGATCCAGGGACGTTTTGGGAAAATAAGCCGCCAAACCCAATATTATGAGTCACAAGTGTACAAACTAAAGATAGCGAATCCAAGCGGCATGGGAGGAGAACATAATCTGGTATGTATGTATTTGTACGTACTTTATTTATGGGTGTTAGCATTTTAATTGATACATTTTATTTTGGTAAGTAGAAACGACTAGCGAATGAGGAGTTCAAGAAGTTTTTTCCTAGAGAAAATGGAACGAAAAGGGCACACTATTACCAGTTTATGCATTGTTATGATCTGCTTACTAGTCAACCAAAGTGGAACTCAGAACTTGCCAAGAGTCTCCGCGATGTTCAAAGTGCTAGCAAGGCCAAGAAAAAAAGTTCAAAATCGGGTTATTCTTCTAGTCCTAGCGGCTCAGGTGGCAATATTTCTCAATGTGTAGGGGAAAACCTACTTGATGAGTTCAATGCTACGAATGACGAAGATTTTAGACCTGAGGGATGCAAAGCGGCGAAAAGAAGGGGCAAAACAACGGTTGAGCTTGAATCAAAAGTGAACGCCCGACACGAAGAACACAGTCGTAGAGCGGAAAAAAGGCTTGTAGAAGCTAGGGATAGAACAGAAGTTTTGAAAAGGATTGCTGATCTGGAAGAGAAGAAACTTCAAATTCTTTCGGAGGACTTAGCGTATAAGAAAGAGCACGATGCGTATAAGAAACAGCAAGATGCGTATAAGAAAGAACAAGAAGAGAACGCTATCATGGACAAAGATCTGGATGGAATGTCTGATTTGGAAAAGGAATTTTGGATGGGGATGAAACGTCGTATTATAACGTCAAGGTTTCCACAGTTGATGTAGTAACGTATTAGTAGTTGCTCGTATTAGTAGATGCTCGTATTAGTAGATGCTCGTATTAGTAGTTGCTCGTATTATGTTGTTGTATTAACGTTGTATTTCCTTCTGTAGCAACCGCTTTTTTTATAATGAAATGTTTGCTTTATATATTTTGTTATTGCGTAAACAATTATAAGAAATTCATCCTTTTTACAAAGGATTATCTAATAAACGAAAGATACAACACAAAGTAAACGAAAGATCATCGGGTTAGCCAACTACAACGTAGTTCAAACGCCTCATGACCAACAAAATCAGTGCCGTAATCTACAAGGTAACGAGAATCATAAGTTGCCCTATTCGTTTTAAATACGTTTTCATCTTCAACTACCTGTATAATCATCTGGTATCGTTCACAATTTTTAACGAACCGCCGATGAGCCATAAGAATTTCGGCAGACGTTCGTGTAGTAGTGCATGAACGGTGGTTGTTATGTAATCTTGTTATCATGGACCAAAATTCTTCATGGGTAAGTCCTCCTCCATTTTTCTTCAGTTGCAAATCTCTTTTATCACATTCGATATAGGATTTCACGAGTATAAGTAAGTCTGTAGAAGAGAATTCGGTTGTAGCAGCACTGGAGCTTGCTTTACTTGGATTGCGTCGAGGTTGGTTAACCCTTTGCCTAGCTGTGTGTTTTCTTGGTTGTGTTTCGGATTTACTAACTTCATCTACTTGTATATTTGGAACGAATCCACGCACTTTCTCCTCCTGGTTGTTCCGTTCAAACTCATCAAACATTTTTTCTATAAGTTCATCACTAATCTCCCCATCGGCCATTAAAGCTACACGGAATAAAAAAAAAGTTAGTCCGATTTAAAAAAGTACTTGAACCAGTAGAAAAAATAATAAGTGGTTTCTCACCTTACTGCCTTGGTTGATTTAGAAAGCACAAATAATGGTCATGGTTGAGAGACGGGGAATGAAATGTTTAAATAAGTGTAGGTGAATATTGATAAAGCACTGTCATCATTACTCGAGCTGTAACATCGAGACTCTGCCCAACAACAGTGTCTGTTCACATCAAGACAGTAAGAAAAGAGATTCCCTACAGTATTACGTCAGGCGAAACAGTGACCGGTACCATCATGATTTTTGTTATTGATTTGTACACTCCTTGCCTATATATCTCAATGCAATTTACTCACATAATACCTCACTCAAACAACTTCGTTCTCATTCTACTACTTACTCACTCGAAAATGCCTTCTTGGCCATCCGAAACTGACTCTGATGAACAAGCGTACGAACAGATGAGACTTCAAGCGCTCGAAGACGAATTCGAGTTTCTAATCCAAATTACACCCCATGATGAACCATCACATGAACAGGGGAACCTCCAACATCTACAACAAGTTCAAGTGCCACATGTTCAACTAGCAAACGAACAGACTCTCGCTCAACCACAACAACAAGTAGGGTTCTACCGAGTACCACCACATGAACATGAAGGTGAATCTTATCCTGTACTTTGCTACTGCGGTCATGTGGTCGAAGTTATAGTTCGTGCAGAAGGCGACAATATAGGTCGGCGCATGCAGCAATGTCGATTCTATCCAAATGGATGCAGCTACACGGAATGGATTGACGAGCCGTTGTGCCCACGGGGAATAGTATATGCAAACCAACTCGAACGAGAGATTATGCGTCTCGAAAATCTTGTTCAAGAGTTGCGACTGAACGCAATGCGACTCCCTTGAAATTGAATGTGTACTTTTAATGTTTGCGATGATGTAGTAGGCATGTACTATTATTCGGTGTTGTATCTGTAACGGTCGGTTGTATCTGTAAGGTTATTGTTATGCGAAAACCCCCTAGTTGAATCATTGTAATCTTT
This sequence comes from Allium sativum, assembly GCA_030737875.1. Lineage (NCBI taxonomy): Eukaryota > Viridiplantae > Streptophyta > Magnoliopsida > Asparagales > Amaryllidaceae > Allium > Allium sativum. Next base: position 988,350,936 of record CM060915.1, read on the forward strand.
CCTATATAAAAATTTCACGTTCTATATATTTAAAATATAATCTTTCGTATATAATCTTCTAAACTATAATCTTTCGTATATAATCTACTAATAAAAATTAATAAGTAGATAAAAATAAGAACTAAATATTTAATCAAATGAACACACATTCCACACAACCCCCCCCCCCACCCACAAACTTCCCGAGCCATAGATGGGCTCGGCAGATCGCGAGTTGATTTTATCAGCTCGCGAGCTCGCGAGCTGATAAAATCAGCTCGCAGGCTGCGAGCTGATAAAATCAGCTCGCGCCTGTTGGGAGATATCAAAGATATCTCCCGTAATGTTACGGGCCGTAACGTTACGGCCCGTAACACTGTTGGAGATGCTCTTAGGCTGATCAGTTGCCAACCATTATACTGCTTTAATATTATAACTTTCTCAATCGAAAATGATTCCTCTATGTCATAACCGTATGTATATAATTTTGCATGTCTAAATATGAAGAGTAGATTACATTCGCCTCATCAACTACTGCATCCTGTACCGAATCATATATTTTGATGCCAATGGCTAGAAGGACGTCTCTACAAGGGTTTCTTGATAAAAGAGAATTAGAAAGGATAAATTCAAATTCTTTTTAGATCTAGAATGATTACTTATACAATGCTGGGTCTCGCTACATGAGTTTGTTGTATGTTATTTTGCCTTTTTGCATGTAATACATCAACCTCTGCTAATTTTCATAATATATGTATTTCATATGTTGATTAGTTCTTTTCATGGTTATGTTCTCATTTTCATGCAACCATTTGTTAGATGCAACGTGTTCTTTTCTTTTTGTTACTTTACTTCTTATGCTCACTTGGGAGGATACACCATATTTATTTTTGGTCTTATTCTTTGTGGTGCATACTCAGTTCCTGCTGTTGTAAGATTAAAATAATGAAGTGTAACCCAATAAATTTAAAGCAATACGTTTCTGTGTGCTTATTTAAGGATTTAACTAATCGTCCTTTAATATAACAACATCTAAGACTAAAGGTGTACCACTAATAATTATACTTCCTTGCTACGTAACAATGGAACTAAGCGTGATCTCATGCATTTCAACTAAAATTATATGAACTATGGTTGCAGTTAGACTACGCTAAATTTATGACAATTACAAAACTCAAATATGACATTATACAATATTTCGGGTGCAACGATCCACGCGCGGAGCGCGCGCATTGATCATGCGCGAAGCGCGTGCCTTGACCACACGTGAAGCGCATGCCATCATCACGTGCGAAGAGCATGCCGTTACGCTCGTGTGTGTGTATATATATATATATATATATATATATATATATATATATATATAACACCTTGTTTCTTTTTCATTGTTTAATAATTCTTACCCCTAGATACGAGTGTAAATGATTATTGTTGATATTTTCCCATTTGCTACTTGCTATTAAATATGCCATGATTTGAGCGGTTTATTATGGGAATTGGTCATGTATACATTAAACGTATATAGGATTGACAAAATTCAGCATTAGAACATTTCATAATTTGAACTCTAATAAGCATTAATAGTGATTATTAAATTATACACATATATAGCGTAATCAACGTATAATAATTACATAATAAATACATTAGGATAGGGTTTGAATTTTAATGTCCCCATAGGAACCATTGCTTATGTGTTTGCATAAATGGCTTATGCATATATTAAATTTAGCATACTATGACACGAGGCTAAGCTCGCTTGTAGTAGAAGACTGCCCGGAACCACGTGACAAATCCAGCATCTACAAGTAATCGATTTAATGTGAGTAGTATAGTGTATGTATATATATATATATATATAACTATGAATGTGTATAGGTAGGCTTACTACTCGCCTTGAGATGGTCTTAAGTGGCTGACTTTCTTCTTATCTAGTTTGGGTCTTAAGTGGTTAGGACTAGGCCCGTTCCGAAGGTTTATTCCTTGGTTTGTGCCAATGTCGTAGGACCCTCCCTTATTGGATTCGAAGTGGTCTATGGATCCTCATTCTATAAAGTGATTTAGTAATGGTGATAACGGAGTAGGGTAGTTTACCAGATTTTCCATTTCCCCTAGGCGTTATGTAAAGGCTAACCTAGGGACTGGTTAGGTATATGTGGGACGTTGCGTGCAATTATTAACTACCGTCTAAGGAAAGTTTTAAGTGGCATTGGTCTACTACCGTAATATTAGTTAAGTAGTAACATGAGGCGTCCGCCGGAGGGGTCTTAAAGTGTTATATGCGGATTTACTATATACCGATTCTAAGCAATGAGATACTACTTGTCATATTACTTGTAAGAATATATATATATATATATTTATAATTTTGATGTGATAAGACAGGGTATTAAGTGGCTAAGGTCCGCTTTAGGGTCTTATGCGATCATAGGAATCCACCCTTAATAAATATATTGTAATGGGCCTTAAGTGACTTAGAATGTCCATCTCGTTTTTCTTAAGTGATTGTCGATCCACCCTAAATACAATAATGAAGGTATGAAGAGACTGATTTGGATGTCACCCTCATTAATTAGAATATACTTTTGTTTGTGCATGCATGTGTGTTATGTAAACATATTTTGAAGTATTTAACCTACCAAGTATAGAGTACAACCTCTAAACACATATTATTTTAATTCACCAGAACATGTTGTCCTTGTGTTCCTAACATGATAGAGGGTCCTCCCTTTGTGAAAAGTGGCGAAGCTTGGTATCTTACCTCTAAATGTCCCGAGTGAATGGGTTGGTTATTGAGTAGTTGAGACGCTAGCCATAAAAAAAGTGAGCCTGTGTTTACAATTTGCAGCCACGCCCTTTAAGGGGTAGGCAGTGCGGCCCGTTATAGTTAGTGTCAGGGCATAGGTCACCCAATTAATGGGAAATATATATGTATGAGAGGCGTACTTGTTATTTTGAAAAAGGATTTTCAAAAGTTTTAATATGTATATATTTTTTGAAGTACGCATACCTTTAGAAATATTATTTGTAGGACCTTCTAGGAAAGGATTAACCTTAACTTTTAGAAAATTCCTAGAAGCCATGCAGTGATTCAGAAGTTCCCTTATCGATTTGGAAGCCTATAAGAACCTGAGTGATGCAAGAACCAAAAAGTTGGAAAATGGAAAGAAACTCTCTAATTTAATTGGCAGTTAATGGGAATAAATTGGTGATTTAATTATCCTTCATGGAAAAGATAAGGGAGAAATAAGTAGTAAGAATTTCGAATATTTAACACCCCGTAATTTTACAACACATCAAAATGATAAACTAAGGAATACCTAATTAAATATTGGGAATTAAGTAAAACGGACTATGCCATTGCGTTCGTCCCGGAATTCTACTTGAGATAGACTCCAAGTTTGCGTAAAAGGGACATCGTATGAAGAAGATAATAAGGTTTGAAGTTTACACATATATAAGCTAATTATATATATATGAAATAAATGTTTAAGAAATTCAAAAATCAATTCAAAAATCGAAGGTGGGACAACGCGGGAATCAAGCCCGTTGGGGGTCAACCCCAGCCCTAGTGGTGTCGACCTATGGGTCAACACCATAAGGGGGGTGTCGACACCCATGTGGACACCCCAGATCCAAGCCTGATACATTCCTGCATATGTGGACTTTGTTTTCTGGCTAGATTCGTGAACCCTAGGCTATAAATAAGACCTTATCTCATTGTTTTATTCATTCATAAACAATGGAGAACTAGATGTTGCCTCTACGTAGATTAAAATAGCCTATTCTTCTTCAGCAACAAGAGTTAGGCTAATTCTGATATTTTGTTCTTCCATCAACCCCCTGTTCTTTAGATCCAATCATAATGAGTCTATGTTATTTTTAGATATAAACATTTAAAAGTTAATCTTGACATGTTTATGAATTGGATCTAAGCTGCCTATTTATCATATCAGATCCGCCATTATTTGTATGGATCTCGTCATGCTTGTTTATGATGTCCCTATTATGCTAGTTTGCCTAATAATGTCACTATGTCTAATCTGTTTTATTATTACATGTTCATCAGATCTGTTCTTATATGCCTATCTTGTCATTATGCCCAATTCTCTCACTATATGCTTATTCAGTTACTATGCATATTTCTGCCATCATATGTCTATCTTGTATTGTGCTTATTAATGCTCTCTTCCTTTCTTCTTTTCACTACAAGAAAAAGACCTTTTTATAACGTTTAAAAAATGCTATTAAAGGATACGATGGCGTTTTTATAAACGCTGTATATCGACATGTTGTAATATGTCTAGGGTATATAATAGCAACCTAATGATCGCTATAAAAAACATGCTATAATCGATGTTACTTATAGCGTTTCAAATTTGCTATTAAATGGACGATTTGTAACATACAAAATCCTATCTATAGTGTTTGCTGTTTGCTACAAAATTTTCACGTAGAGTTATGACATCATTTAATTGCTATTTATAGCAATAATAAACGCTATAGATACATATTGCTTGATTATTATAGCAACTACAGACGCTATAAAAATTTCATAGCCCGATTATTACAGCAACTACAAATGCTATAAAAACGCTATAGAAAGTTTAATTTAGTATTTATAGCATTATTTACTTGCCATGAAAGCTGTTGAATTGTTGTAGAATATTTTTATTGCACTATCATAATGCTACGGTACGTATAACCATTATTAAAAGTATTTCATGCACAATATCATATAAATATTTATGATCAAAAATTATGTCATACAAAGTTCGAAGCACATAAATATTCATGATCAAAAATAACAATTATTACAATCATTGCCACCCAAAACAATACATTACTAAAAAGAACAATTCATACAACCGTATCTAACCAAAACGATATATAAGAAAGGTAAAGATGTATGAAAATCGACGCAAAATACATTTGAAGGAGCATGGGTGCGATAACATTTTTTTGTATGCCTTTCAGCATAGCGTAAACCTAGAGCATCATACAATGTCTGTCCAAAAAAAACATCTATTAGTCATAAAATCCGAACATGCAAGGATTGATGGTTAGTATAATTAAAACACCAATACAGCTACTTTTTTCAACATGTGCATAGAACAACATACAAATAATAAACACAACACATTCACACAAGTACCCCAAAACTCAGCATATTCATACCACACATGCAAAATTCACGCACATATGGACACAATACGACAAGTTGTGTAACGTTCGAATTCATTGCTTGTTTTCCTCTTATCAAGTGCAGTTCGAGTGTGAACTTAGGATATTACTCCTTGAAGAAAAAATGTACTAACGAACATTATTACTATTATATTATTATTATTATATAATTAGTTAAATATTTATATAATTAGTTATGAATTTGTTATTATTATTATCATTATTAAATTATTATTAGTTACATATTTATAAAATTATTATTATATTATTAATTAAATATTTATAAATTTATCATTATTAATATCGTATTACTATTATTAAATAAATATTTATATTGTTATCGTTATTATTACTATAAAAATATAGTGTCTTGCTAAAAGCGACCAATTTTTTCTTTTGAATACATGAATGGTATTAAAAAGTGTAGAACCAAGTGCTTTTAACACTACACGACATGTAGCTTAAAACGACCAGTTTTACATTTCCTAACACCATATTAGAAAGGAAATTTTTCGATGCATTAGGTAACACTCAAAATATATTGGTATACCTGACTAAATCCATCAGGCCATGATATGAAAACAACATCATTTCCCAGTAGTCGGATATCTTCAGGCTCGGTATCTTCAGGAACATCTCCATATTCTAGCTTCTTCTCTCATGTCCATTCATCCTACATTAACAAATCATGTGTTGGAGGTTGCTTTTATTTTTTGCACAGGTAGGCAGCAACAATGTGAAGAAGAGGCTTCAAATATATAACATTTAAAATGATTTCAATACCACAATTTAAGCAAAACGGTCATTTCGTCTCAATACCACACTAATGTAATCATATATGTGCACTGCACATAAACAAGGTCGAGCATGCACCTAAATAGTAGAATAACTAAATTATGTTAGCTAGCAGATCTAATATGGGACTAGCAAGCACTTCAGTATTAAAACACACTTCAACTTATGGAGCGCTGTAAACTTAGTTTACAGGGCACAAAAGAAGTTTTCAATACACAAACCTTTACATAGTGAAAAATAGAGTGTCAATTATCTACAAGTTTAGTTTCTATAGCAAATGCATGTATTTTAAATAATTGTGCAAAAAGAATAGAAAGTGCACCTTTTTGGCCATATTTTTTAAAGTTCAAGTCTATCTCTTTTAGTTCTCATGTCCAATCCTAAAATATGCTGATACAAGATCTATTCCATAGATGCAGCGACAAACCCAATGGTTCCATGCTCTAATCCCGAAACTGAATGTAGATACCACACAAATATCATAGACTAGTTCAGGAACAGAAAGGCAAGTGCATTAGGAAATGTTATAGTTTAACTGAGAACAAAAAATCATAATTTAGTTTTTGCACCCAAGAGGCAATACAATCTTGAACTGTATTATTGTCAGAAGTCACCATCCGGCTAAGGTTCTAAATTATGGTTTTGCACAATTGCTGGTAATTAATTACTGGAACAGTAGATGAAAAAACATTAAAAATCAAGTTTAACGGATTCCACTGCTCTTGATTTCATATTTAGTGCATCTGTTCATCAAATTATTGAACTATTTGAAAGAACACTGTAAATAATAGAAACAAGAAAACATTCTTATTAATTAACAGTACAAAATTTCTTTTACTTAAACATGGAAGAAGCCAAAATAGAGGTCTGTAAAAGATTGCACGCTAGGGTGTTTGCAAAATCGGAAGTCAATTAAGGTAGTTTTCTGTATTTAAGCATTGAAAAAAAAAACACAAAAACATGGAACTCACCTTACCAATACACATGCTAGTCTTCACGGCTCCGCACTCCACCTGAGATATACTGCATGTCTAATAGTACCATGGTCATCGTAATTTTGCAGTTAACAACACTAATTTTCTTCTGTGTTCCCTTGAAGATCCCATAATAGATGTCTGTAAAAGATGGTGTGCCAAGGTGTTAATAAATTCAAGAGTAACTAGAGGCGAGTTACGGCATTTAAGCCGGTGAAAAAAGTGGAAAACACACACACAGCTTGGTACTTGGCTTATCAATACTGCAACATGTCAGTCATCACAACATTTATACTCCATTTGAGATATACTACAGGTTTATCAGTGAATAAGATAATTTTTAAATACCAAAAAGATAATTAAATCAGTATTGACAAATCTTCAATAACACAAAATAGTTGATGACAATCAAGGAAAAATATTCGTGGTGCTAAGAAACTGTAGGGGGATACTATTAAGATATGCCGTGATTATTGGAAATATAGTTCACTGAGCTAAGATCAATGCAGTTTTAACACTGTGATAATAGATAATTATATTAGAAGTGCAAGGACATCAGGGCTAAACGTCTATCTTAATAATTTAATAGTTTGAAACCGAGTTCTGAAAAACTTAGATTCGAACTGAGTTGCTGGACTCGGTTTGTAACCGAGTTTCCAACCACTGAATTTACTTTATAAACTGAGCTTTTGAAAAAAAAGACATTTTTTTATTTTATAATGTGATATGTATAAATAAATGATGGTCACAATAGAAAGTAGGAGTCCAGCAAAGAAATGATGGTCACAACATAAATAAATAAATAAATAAATAGAATTCCGATACATGAGCTGAAATTCATGTAAGTAAGAGTCATCCAGACTTACAAGAACAAAGAAATAATGGTCCCGGTAGAAAGTAAAATAGCATACCCTGATGTAAGTTGAGATAAATGCAGTTTGTTCGAAAAACTCGGATGCTAGGAGTTTATAATGTAATAGTAAGCCAAACCAGATATCCTATAATAATCAAACACAGGAGGTTAGTCGATATCGATATCACAGTATCTACTATTAACCCAAACAACTTGCTTTTAGATTTGTCACTAAACATAAAAGACCAGAAAATCACATAAATTCACAGTTGAATCAGTGGTATTGCATGACAAAAAATGAAGACCAAAATAACAGATTTTATCATTCCTAATTCAATATTCTGTCAGTCAATAATAATAAAATAAACAAATGTGCAGAAGTTTATAGAGCATACTCGATCTCTTTAAGAAACCTTTGTAGATTAACCGAAAAGTGCAGTTGCTTGTTGCATCACATTTGCTAATGTACACTTTGCATACTCGATCTCTTTAAGAAACCTTTGTAGCGTCTTAAGAAGAATGGGCAAGGTGAAAGTTATCTCTTATCAAACAAAGTTGAAATACATCAAATTCATCATAGGTGCTCAATTAACTCGATCGTCTCTTCTTCAAAGCATCAGAGAATGCATGCGACATCACAAAACTACTGGAACCAATTCTTATGCAGCATTACTCAAATTCCTCTGTTACCAATGGCATTCTTTGGTTCATTTATTTGCATTTTATAAAGAGGAACGTTTCATGCATTCTGTGTGTTGAACTTGCATACTTCTTCTTTTACAGGACAATCTGACTATCTTGCAAGAGTTGTGCCTATCATCAACTTCAGGTATTGGTCATGCAACAACCTGGAATATAAGGAAAAATGAGTCGGTCATCTAGACAACGATGGATCAGAAGCTTACGCTACAAGCTCAAACTCAGGTTGTTTAACTAGGAAGACAACCAACAAGCCATTGATAAAGTACTAGCAATCATGGCAACAGTACTTTTTTTGGGTCTGAACCAATGCTAAGATATATAATTAAGTGGTGGTTTGTATCTACATGATTAAGTGGGGAATCTAGGAAATGGTAAAATAGCCATGGAAGACATTGTAGAACAATTCTCCCATTAAATTATGGAAATTGATCAATTTGTATGTACGTTTGTTTTGAATATTTTTCCCAAGGAATAAACTGTTGACTAAACCTTGAATTTAAAGTAAGTACTTCCTTTTTGTTTCTTATACTCAATTTTATTTAGGCAAACCACTATGGTAATTAATCAGAATATTATCTTGGTTACAGTGAAAATCGGATGTTGTACTATGTAACCATATTCTTGCAAAATTAGTTCACAAATTTAGAATGTTGATTATTCAATTTCATGCACATGTGCATTGTGGTTATTTTCTGTTATTTGTAGATGTCCTACATTCCAACACGTAAGCACAAATAATAACCAAGTTCAAAATAGGTAATAGAATTAGTCATAAATATTTAATTAATGAGACACTTTTAAAGTTGTTTTTGTAATTTTATTAAACCTTATCGTCCAAATGATGGTTTATTCTTATTCTGTGGAAATATGAGTTTAAAATTATTTTAAAACAGTTGTAGCTGTGTTTTTTTGCTTTGTTTTTTTGCTTTTTAGTAAAGCATATTGTGACCTTCTTGAAAGCAAGTTTTTTCTTGCTATAAAATATTTCATTATGTTTTCCAAATAATATTTTTTTTCAGTGTTTTTGGTTTATTGATGTTATTTTCATGAAAATTCTCTATGTTCATTTTCAGAAAAAAAAATACCGAATCTACACTATAAATATTTTGTTGTCTACAATGTAAATATTTATTTACTAAATATCTATAGTTCACACAGAATATATTTATTCCAGGAAATCAATAATTAGAAGTGCAAAGATTTGCAGTTTTAAGTATTGAAAATATCTTCAATATAGACTAGATAGTTTCAATGGAAATAATGACGGAGCATTTTGTAAATCATGATTTTAGGAAAGGCTTTTCTGGTATTTTAAATAGAGGGAACAAACTATAATTTCAGCCTTTTTTATTATGTGCATGATTTACAATAACAGTCTCATAACTAAATTATTTTATTGTCATTCTCCAACAACAATGTATGATATTATCATGTACAATTATTACGGCATGTATGCTATAAAACAGTCATATTTTCCATCTTTGATAATTAATTAATTTTAATAAAAGTATGATATTAATGGTAATTAATTCATTTAACTATCATTTAAAAGAACTAATAAAATATCAATTTACGGACAATTTCTTAGTTTAATTAAGATCCAAATATGACATTAAATTCATGTTTTGCTTGATGAATTATGAATAATTAAAAGTTGTTTTACAAGATAATTACTAGTTTATTACTATTGAGCCAGATAATGTATAACGTAGTGAAATATTCCTATTCCAAAGAAACAGTCTTTCTGTTAGAAATAGACTATACCTTCGATATGTTGTAATATAGAGAAATATTCCTATTCCAAAACTGACATTCACCGTGAAGGGTCAGGAAAAAATCCACTATCAAAGTCACTTAAGGTGAAAGACAAAATAATGTGATGGCCACTTTCATCATACACGTACCATAACAGCAATAGATTGTGCATACTGCCAAACCAATTGCCTCAGAAAAACCATCTTGCTTCGAAACAAAATATCTTAGGAAAACAACGCTCAAATCCTACAGCTAGGCCACTGACAGAAGAGCATTCAACATGTTGGATTGCCAAATAAGATGGTGATTGGTTATGTAATTTTTGTCTTGAATCATTTGTTCATTTTTATTCTCACTTCATAGAGGCTGAGCGTACAAATATGTACACATTATAATTGAAATTTTCAAATAAATTAGTTTTTAGGCTCAAAATGTCCTGGCTATTCTGATAAATATTTTGATGTAACGCTTCCTTATCATTGTACATGCAAATAGCATTGTAATTGCATTTATTTTTCAAAACTCGTGTGCAAAGCACAAGTTCACACTAGTAGATTCTGAAAGTGCTATCAAGTATGAAAGCTAGAAAAATGTACCCTTATTCTTTTCTCTAACTCTAAGCGCCATGTAAGCCCTTCCACTGTCTTTTCGAGCTTATCCTTTGCATCCTTGAGGGCACCGGTTTCCCTTGCTTCCTGTGTGTGCATAGCAAAAACGTACACAAATCATTATTATCTTAGACTGACAATGGTATAATGCAATGCCGATTAATTAAGACAATACATGCATTCATGTTACAGACTTCTGCAATAACCATCTACATGCTTCGTGTAAAAGATTTTATTTTGACATCTAACAATACTAACTCGGGTTGGAACAACATAACATGTCGGCACATGAGCGGAAAGGGTACCAAAGTAAAGAATATTTCGCCATATTTACATATGCCTACTTAGTGTGTGTTAGATTTGCTATGATATTGAGATACCGACCATTTTGAGCTTCTGAAGTTCCTTCTTAGCAACCATCCTCTCCACCTACACTGAGTAACAATGGCTTCCTTCTTCAGCTTCTTATGATATGAGTATGCTTTGTTTCATCTCCATTGGGTCTGCATTAGAAGACAAGATATGTCAGATTTTTTTTACCAACATGATAAAGAAATCCATCAGTATATTCTATATATAATTATAATCCAACAGTTAATTTTTTCTGCAGAATTGTAAATTTCAAGTGAACCTTTATTTATTACTTGAATCAAACTAAAATAAAAAATTCTTCTCTAATAATTGTGAAGAAAAAAAAATATACTTGGAGTAATACAATTCACAGCTATTATTCACCAGAATACATGCATAAACCATGAGTCCTTTTTAATGTTCACTCAATATGTGTGTAACTTGCACAGTCATACATGTGTGCGCATGCATATTTCCACCAATTTTCTTATGATCGACATATGTATGGCTGTTTAGCTTTTCAGACATGTAAAAATGCATCAAATAAGACCATGACATCTTGCAGTTCAGCAGAAGCGTTTTTGTTTTTTAATAGCCACCAAAAAAACAATTTGATGCAAAAATAATCCGTAAATGCATAATGACGCGATGATGATAAGAGTAGGCAAATGTAATGAGAACAAATTTGCCTACAGCAACTAGTAAAAAAGAAATGCTTGCATTTTTTTCCTAAAGGATATCTTTTTAAGTCATAATTTTTTTACATTTAATATAATTTGTCCACCTTTGTATCTACAAAGAAAATTGGCAACTCTAGAAGGCCATCGAAAGAGGCATCTGCAACAAGTTTTCTCCTGTTAACCTTTTTGGAATTGTTTTAACAAAAACTAAGGATTTTCCAATTAAAATAATAATAGATGAATGAATGAATGTGAATAAAACATCAGGTAATTTATTAGTTAATCCATATTTTATTACCTGGGTTTGAATTCTTTTGTCTCAACAATTTCTCTTCCATATGCATCTGTCCAATGAATTTTCCTCCTATCTCTACAGGAAACATTGCATTGCTCCTCTTCCAAACAGCTTCTTTCATCACATTTCCCAATCGACTGCTCTTAAGTAACACTAGTAATACATCACAAGTAATACATCATTATTAACCACCTGTAGGAAACATGAACATGCACGATGTCATCATTTTTAACCATGTGTTGTGAAAATGGGGTTTCACTACTAATACATCACAAGTTCGACTTTGCAGAATGAAAGCAAGTATGGGTGAATACTCGTAAGTTCCATTCCACATAATGAAACCAATTGTTTTTTCTATAAAGGAATAAACATAAACATCAAGAGCAAGCATGATGTCATTGATTATTCTGTATCATTTGGTGCTGATATGCTAAAGTACGAGATATAATAGTGTGGGAAAACTAATTCAAGTCATTAATATAGCAAAAAAATGAGAATTTTGAGGTGTACTTAGAGTTGCTCGAGGTAAGTTGTGAGTTTCAGAAACATCATTAGATGATGTGATAGCTAATAATAGGATTCTTCTAAATATTATCAATTACTAATCATTATTTATGTAATCATATGGGCATAGGAACAGAACAGATATGCATTGTTGCTTACATAGGAACCATATGGCATCTTAGACTTCACCCCATTCACAAAAACTTCTCCATACATTTTGGCTGGTTCCTGCAACCTACCTAGATTAAAAAACATTCAAACGGTATTTCATTACTAACAACAGATTACATCAGGTCTCAAGCATGTACTTGCATAAGAAATTAAGAAATCTCACAACCTGTACCTTGTTACAATTAAAAGCTCATTCTTAATGTGCACGTCTTATTGAATAAATATAAAGCCGATAAAGATAATATCAAAGCACCAAAAACTTGAGGAAAGATACAATTGAATCATAATATTCCATGTCTAACAATTTATTTTCTGAAGCAAAGGGAGTAGTAACAGTTTTAATTATAAAATACCCATGTTATGAGATTAAATGAACTATCGTTAGTGACGACTAGTGTGACAAGTCCTTCATGAATAATATGTATAGATAGAGATTAAAGCATGTAAGAGATATCAGATTGTGATAAAAAAATTACCAGATTTTCGTGGTTCTTGTTCTTGCATTTTTCTTTTATATTACTTATGTAATATTCTATGTTTCACCTTCCTTCTGCTATTATGTTCCCTTTTTCTGTTAACTCCACAGTCCACATGCATCCTAACCTTTATTTTCAACCTGGACATCTCCATTCTCCCATCCACCATGAGAAACACTCAGCCCAGGCATTGAAAAATAAAGAACCTACCAGTCCCTGGGGGAAAAAACTTAATGATGGGGTGGATAATTTTCCAATAGTAGAGAAAAATAAACTTTTGGTTTATTGCAATTATGACATGCACTGTGGACCACCTATATGATCACAAGTCCAGTACGTAGAGTAAAATATTGAACAAATAATACTAACCATATTTACGCAATAGCTTCAAGTCTAATACAGTAGAAAATCCAACGCCAATGCTAAAAAAAATTAGTTTTTGCTTTTGACTCGATCTCAATGTTGATGTAAACTTTGTGTCTATAAACCACATTTCTTTAGTTCCAACATATGATGTCCATGTTGCATTAGACAACACATTGAAACTGTCCATAGGTCACAACAAAAAAAATTGTAAATTACAACGCAAAGGAAGCAAAATTTTGATACACATCCACTGGATTCTATGGCTATACGGATAAAAATGCTTAGTATTAAATACATGCCAGGTTTAAATAATTAACACCGTGAATTTAGCAAAATCGACACATTTATTCCATTCCCATTATGTGTGTTTCTAACATTAAATGTCACTTGAACATTCATCAATTACGTCAAATTCCCAGAAATCAACTATCACTAAAATTAAGTATCTGCATTTAAATAACTTTCATAAATTGCTAATACATCCCTAGTTAAACTACCATATTGTTAGAGAATATCCATCAGAAAATGGTTGCTTATTTCACACCAAAATTATAACCAAAAGTAAATGGGTTAAGATAAAAGATAATTTCAAAAAAAACTTAGGAAGTGATGTGATTTCATTCTCCGACTCTTCAATAGAATTTTATAAATACGATGTCGCCTGCATAATTCATGAAATGGAATACTGGCACACTCCCCTGCAAACTGAAAATTTAGACTGAATATCTCAATGTTTTTTTATTCGTTTTACCTTTGAGACTAAACATTGCAGTAAAAAATGATAATTTGGTGTAGTACTCAATAGAATGTGATGTAATAGTTGACATATGATAGCCAGTCTGATTAAACAAACGCTGAAATAATAAGTCTCATATACCAATTACTAGCATATGAGCTATGTCAAAACATCTTAGAATATGTTGTACATGATCCTCAAGTATGGTTGAGATCAATGTTGTCCCATACTAATAGAGGAGATTATATTGAAGATCATCATTTAGTCTGATATATGATCCTTCAAACTATATAAATTAGTATTTGTGCTTGACTTCATGTATAGCTAAACAACAAAAACAAAAAGCTTGTTTAGATGAACTTACAAAGTATCAGCAAAATATTAGTTCTCAAAATCATAACAAGTTATTTTCATCTTACTTTTTGCATTACTAGTATATTGATTTGATTATTCTCTTCTCCTTTGACTCAGTTGCAAACTAGAACTACTCCCCAAGTTTACATAATAGGCATTTTACGTACACACTATTTTGCCAATCCTCTTTCTTTACAATACCTAAATGATAGGATTATCTAGATAACAACTGATGAAGTCCATAAAAATCCAATGGTATTCTCTTTGCGACCATATCACATTGTAAATTATCACACGAGCACACACAGTATGTGCATATACACAAACAAAGGTACGATACGGCAGGATGTGATTGATCTGCAATAATGTATTAGACTAGCACATACTGGTACATTGTTGAATCAAACAAGGCTTTGATAGTTTTATCACCATTCAGTTTTTCACCAGTTCGCTCAGACATAAGCGCATGCGCACGCTCACACATAAGCACATGCGCGCGCGCACACATATATATACCATATGCATATAAAAACAAAAGTAGTTAATTAAAAATAGTGCAAAATAGCACAAGTTTTGCGCTATGAGCTATCTTGCATTATGCTCTATAACATGTGCTGCTTCGTTCAAAATGTTAGATTTTTTTTCCCATATACAACTTAGTGCAACAGTTTCTGAGAAACATATGCAAGTGAAACAAGTTTATTTTTTATTTTATTTTTTTGAAAAAATGCTCTAATAATTAGAAATGCAACAGGAAAATATAACGAATTTACTAAAGAACCAATACAAGCATTGTAAAGAAAACAATACTGCATCATTTAGTATTCAATGCTGCATCATTTATTTTTTTGAGAAAATACTCTAACAATTAGAAACCTAATAGGAAAATAATAATGAATCGACTCTTATTCATTGAAAATGAATCGATAGTTCACGATTAAATACAGTTTCAATTTTAAGTTCAAATTTTAAAAACTATAAATCGAATCCTATTTTGAAAACCTTCTTTTAAAATAATTAAACATTGTGAAGTTTATGATAGTGGGCTGTTAGTTAGTAGGTTACAATTGGATTAACTAGATGATTGAAAATATTTACAAATACTACTCACAGAAGAATGGAAAAAAGATAACTATAAAGTATTAACCAGCAAAAAATAGAGAGACTAACTCATGATTAGGAATTGGAACAAAAAAGATGGATTAGAGTTGGCAATAACAATAAATTGATAACAGATAGGGATATACTATAAGTTGTCATAACAATCGGATCATTAATACTAATTCAGACTGCATATGTCTTTCTAGCATCAGGAAATCAAGAAAAGATGATTAATTTATTGCCTAAATCTAAATGGTTATAAATTAAATCAAACTGAAGTCTACAAACTAAATTCACCAAGACCAACCTAAATTCAGGTCGCAAATTTAATGATCGCTCAATGATTCAACGAAGAAAAAAATCAAGTTTGAAAGTTTATACCTAAAATCAAGTTCGGCATTCGAGGAATCTACTTCCCTAACAATCACACGCGAGCTTATTCGAACCAGGAATCGCTTCAAAACAGGAATCACTCTTCGCCGTGTCGACGTATCCATTTCCATGGCAATCGCACGGGAGCTTCTTCGACTCAAGAATCGAAGGGAGTGGCGATTGAAGAGAGAAGAGTTTTCGTGAGTGGAAAAGGGATTTGGGGCGAAGGGATTTGGGGTGAAAGGAATGGCGATTGAAGAGTTCGTGAGTGTAGAAGGGATTTGGAGTGACTGATTTGACAGTGCAGAACTGAAACGAAAAGGAAAATTTAGCGGCACAGGAATTGGTGGGAACCGTAAAATTTTGACCGCTAAAATTTCAGGGCATTGGTTAACCATTGCATCGTTCAAAGCAATGTTTTACCAATTAAAGCTATGTTTTAGCTTAAGCACTGACTAGCATACTTAAACATAGCAAGTCAAATTTTCGTGCAATCCTTGCTTGCTATTTATTGAACATTTTCTTGTAGTGTTTCCCTTTTGATCTTATAGCCGGGCTACCTTCGAGCCTAGGCATACCGCTGAAATATGCGAACGTGTGAAATTAGGAACGAGAGGAAACATTAAAATTTGGGCATAACTTGAATTGAAAACATGAATATGGAGTTGGGGCATAAACCAAAATTGTGATTGAAGATCTTAATTTGGGGCATATGATACATGATGAATATGACTTGGGAAAAGGGCATGAAAATCTATAATGGAATAGGGATAATTGTTAAAGAATGAACATGAATAGATTTACAATAATTAGAAATTGTAACCGCGCTTGGACACAAGATTAGATTACACTTGTGGTAGAAGTATGCCCGGACCCAACCGACATATCCAGCGATCACAAGTGGTGAATCGAATGTGAGGGGTCTAAGTCCAACTTGTGGAAGAAGTCTGTAATGGCCCGCAAATCCATACTATTTGAGTTGACTAAATGCAACACATGTCCAACCCAAATATCAGAGAAATACGAATCATTATGAATTAAAGAAGAAAAAGGTATATGAAGAACAAAAACAACAACACAGAATCTCACATCGCAGCGGAACAAAATATAATATATCATAACTTTTGAAATACAAAATTTTAACTGTATTACATACAGATTTCAGAGTATAACACTTACAACACAGCGGAAATAACAATATTATATAACTAACACTGAAGCCTCCTGCTCCAAGCTCCTTTAGATAAATCTGTCAAATCCTAAATTACTTAATAGCCCATACAAATTTGGGCACCCAAGAGTTTAGGTAAAACAAAATAAACTCTGGGTCAGTCATGGGACCGGTATGAGTAAACAATTTAAAGCAGTTTGAGAAAATAAACGATATCTCATAAGACCATGCCGTATAACATGGAATGGGGATTTCTCTTATGAGAATCCAAAACACTTGATTTAACTTTCAAAGTCCTTTTGAAAGAAACTATAATCTTTATATAAAAACTCTTTTGATATTATAGTAGTGTCTAAATCAAATAAATAACAATCTAGTGGAACGTTTGCATCTCACGCTCTACATATATTTAATATACAATCAATACCGCAAGCACTTATTGGGTAATGAATTTCCAAATCTGACAAGGCGTGGAACCACCTTCCGACAGTGTATATCCGGAGAGGAATACATTGGGTTCAACAAGAACATCTTGCAACCCGGCCACACGTGACCGACCACTCATTTCGCCTGAGTGTATCAAATGTATATCACCAACGATTGGGATCAGCAACCATTTTCCCTAATGGGATAACATCGAATAGAATAAAGAATGAAATGAATTTCTCTAGATAGGTGATAATACACCCTACTTGGGAGCTACCCACTTAGCCATACTGCTTGCCCGATTTTTGTCATTTCCCGGTTGATGTGACCTGAGGTTATGATTACTTACCATTAATTGATAGCACCATCACTTTGAATGCCACATTTTTCGATTCGTTAATCATTAATTGATTTGCACCAATATATTCTGAATATAATGCTAGGATAACAAATTCTCCGCCACCAAATCTATTTATATAGATCAACATATGCGATCATTGGAAATACTCTGTCAGACATTCGTCCATATATGTTCGTTATCGGATTGAACGAAATCGAAGGCACAATTTCCATTAACCCATCTTAGGCAATTCCTACCTAGGATTAGCCGAAAAATCCCTTGGACTGTACTCCATCTTCGATTATCTTCATATAATCTGATTCGCAACGCTACTGACCGGTCTCTCCATATTGACAACTATTATTGGCAAATACTTCGATAGTCAATTATTTAACTATCAAAGAAAAACAAACATTCAACCAAAGAATCTAACAAATCACTGAGCCCCTTAATTAATATTTCATTAATTAAATCACTTCTCCGTTTTCTTATCAATATCTGTTAACCCGATATTTTCAATAATCATCTTCTTGGCCTTTTACACTATTCGGAAAACATTTCCATATACCGTCTTCTTTTATTTTCTATACTTAGAAAATATCTTCTATTTATAATTGGAGAACATTCCGCTAACTTATCTCTTTCACGACCATTCATTTTTAGACTTAGGAAATATTTATTATTATATTTCCAAAATTCCATTTGTTGGGTTAAAACGAATGTTGTGTAAAACATCGTTACAACAACCCAAAATACTGCATTCAACTAAACTCCTTAAATGTTTATCTTCGAGGCTGAATTATCCTATTTATCGGTTAATAATGAAATCAATCAGGTTGGGGTATCACTACCTCTCATACCTTGACAGAAAACATCTATAACTTCAAAATAGACAAGACTACTTCTCTAGAATAATCAATATCATACAAACTAGTTACTCATTTTTAAAACGTGTATACGTTTCTATTTTTATTTGACCAGATTTAATTATAAATTTCCTTTTTGTTTATAACATACTATTTTAAGTTTGTTTCCTTATCGAATTCTATATATATAGATATATTGATTTCTAGTTATCAAATTTTCTTAAGTATATTCTAATTCCTTAAATTTCCAGAAAAATTCGCCAGCACCTCCTTTGTACCGGTCAATAGCTCAAATCTCAACTTGCCTCCCTAGGCCCTTTCCAGTCAAAAAGAAAATCAAAAGCCAAGTGGCTTACCGATTCGGCGCATAAAATCTCATATAGAATTTAAACGTGTACCTTTATGTTGGGCACTTGAATTATAACCTTCATATACTTCATTCCATACCTACTTAACACAAGTTCAACTGTTTCTAATTTATCCCAACTAAATCCAGTCATTCCTAACTCAATTCGCTAATTTATTCTTCAATTAGCTCTTTTGCCTATTTCACTTTTTATTTGAACATATCACATTCAAATATATTTTATTATGTTTATAAGCCAATCGAATGCCATTTCTAATTCAAGTTTCATATTCGATTTCGAATATGAATTAACAAACTCTTTTTCTTATCCAAAGTCCAATTTCGATTTAAAATTCCTTTAACTATTTTTTCTTTAAATTAGTTAATTCTATTCAATAATTAAAAATCTGATTTTTGTTTTGAAAATCAATCCATTTACTTTACTTGAGTTCATATTTATTTTGTGTCTCTAGTCTGGATTTTTCTAATGGAAATTCGGATTTTATTTACTTAAAATTCTTTATTATTTAAATAAACCGTTATGGTTTTATAATGGTTATGGCGCTATTTTTCAGGAAAATTGATTTTGACATAACTTAAAATCTATCCGACGAAATCCAAATTTTTCTCTTCCATTTGAAAACCATTATCAAATTGGTCCTGATGATTCTTGTTCAAAGAATTCTGACTTAAATTGAGTTCTATATACTCAATTGAAGTTCGAAATGCCTATTTACGAACTACCGCGCTGCGACAAGTTCGTTTTAATTATTAAATATAAAAGTTTAAACTTTGTTTAATTTATAAATTTCAACTCTTTTCTTATATATTTTAATATATATATATAAGATCGGCTTTCCAAATCTAAGTTAAACATTTCGATTTTTCTAAATCGTCGATTTTCATAACTTAGTTGTAAATTTATTTACAACCGTATTTATCTTAAGATCTCAATTCCTTTGGAAATAAATTATTTTATAAAATTCGATGTAATCGAATTCTGATTATAAATCCTTTGGATTTTTCTCAATACTTCGAATTCCGGAATAACATTCGTCGTTCCATTTTCGAAACAATTTTGTAATTCACTTTTAAATTCATACTTGAATTTAAAATCCTAAACTACCCCGTAATAATTATCCAATATTATTTATAAACATCGTTAATTTAGTGCCTTGTTTTAGATATTAAAACAAGTTCCACTTTCAAAATCTATTTGAAACCTGTAACAACGCGGAATCTCTGAACCAATTTAAAATTTTTATTTAGCTATTTTACAGGGTTTTAAATATTTAAAATGATTTATTTTAAATAATTGCAACTAAAAATTTATTTAATTCAAAGTTAAAATGTATAAATTTATTTTAATTATAAAATGAACTCAAAATGACGCGGTAATTTGAAAATTTGATTCTAAATTTCAAATGTACATACAGAATTCAATATAGATCAGAATTGGAGGAAACTAGAAACATTAGAATCTATTTAACTATATCTTTCTAACGAATGTAAGAAACTGATATTTCACTTTATAAATTATAAGTTATGTCCAGTTTAAAATTTGAAATAGTCGCTATGGAATATATATATATATATATATATATTATTATATATCGCCCTTAAAAATAGCCGGTTTGCAAACGACCTCCGTTTTCGATGGAACCACTTTTGTTGGACTCGGAATGTCAAATTATTGTTAGGTTTCAAATTTCATAATTTTTGGAATTAATACGTGAGCGTAGTGAATTTAAATGTGTTTTGAATTTCAGTTTAAATTTAGTTCCTTAAATTTAATCGACTAGAAAAATGTCATTTTTCAAATGGTCTCCAAATTCGACGAAACTAATTTTATTAGGACCATATCGTCAAAACATAGCTAAATTTAATTTTCTATAATTTTAGGAGTTAGTATGTGGCCCCTGTAAATTAAAATGTACGTTTAGATTCAATGTTGACCGTAATATTATTTTATATTTTAATTTTGATAACTAATCAAATTAGTAGAATTGGCTTACGAAACATATCCCACTATGTCCAGAATAGGGGTATTTGGCTAGGAATGATAGTTGTTGGGTTTAATTTGGAGTTAGAATGTTAAACAAGAAATAATTGAATTAAGTAATGGTATAAGTACCAAAGTCAAAAGCCCTAAATTCTCTACCATGGTCAAACAAACCCTGAGCCACCGTTTCATCATTTATGGCCAGAGAAGCTCCAAATTTAATTCGATAATAATTTCCATTCCATCAAGAATTCGACCCTGGTTTCTAAGAAAACATTGTAGAGAGCCTCAAGATCTTTAATCTTGTATGCATATGATCTATTATCATGGAGATTTGAGCTTGATTTTTGAGTTGCAACCGGCAACGTTCGTGGCGAGTTTCAAGGCTCCTGGGGGGCTCGAGTTATGAAGCGAGACAGGCGGTAGGGGAGCGGAGCAAGGCGATTCCGGTGGTGCTCTCCGATCTGGGCCACGACGATAATGGGTGGTGCGAGATGGATCCCTAGGTGACGAGCACGGTTCAGTTTTTGTACAGAAGTGGGTTAAATGAAGAAGAAAGGTTAATTAATGTGAAATAGTTTAATTATTAATTAATTATATTTCAGTTATCTTGAATTGTAATTAATGTATAAATTATCGTAACTTTTTCATACGAGATCGAAATCCGATGATTTCAGTTGCATTGCGATCGCGACGACGAACACTACAACATGGAACTGAGCAGAATGGAAACGGAGCAAGTTGAATTTTTGAGCTAAATTAAACGTCCGTTTAATTAAGTTTAAAAATAAAGTCTTCAATAAAAGACTGATGGAGTGGAAACCAAAGTGAGAATTCTCTCACTTAGAATTTTGTATAGTTATTTATTTTTATAACTGCATATATATTATTTGAGTATGACTGTAATGTCAATTTGGTGGTTAATGATTGTTTACAGTTTAATGTTATCATTATTAAACTATGATTATAAATATTTGTAAATAATAAATTAATTCACATGGACTGTGATGTAAACCCCACACGGGTATTGGGACGATAATTTTACACATCGCCCAATTGTTGGTTGATGATTGAAAACCCCTCATGGGTCTGGGGATGATAATTTATTCACATCTCCCCTAAATTCAATTATATGTCCATTGATTGATCGACAGACCACTATAAGCTTTATTTGATTATTTAATGCTTACAGTTGAAAATGACACTCTGAATGTGAATTAACTATTTAATAGTTGTTTATCACTATTTTTGAATACATACGATGTATGGAATCCATATAAATAAAATTATATGGTAGTGGATTGAGCCTGATTCCAATTCAAAATATAAACGAAAACTTTAAAATAATATTCAATGAAAAATTAAAATATGATTTTATGTCCAATTTTGGATGGACACGAAAATATTGAAATATTCATAACTGAAATGAATATGAAGCCGAGTTAAGTAGGTATACGCTATTTTTAGCTCGAACGGAATTTTCTGTCGATTTTATTCATTTTATAACGAATATGGAAAAGATGTGATTAAAAATCTGATATTTTGAAAATATTATCATTTTAATATTATAATGATATAGAATATTCAATTTTTATTTAAAATTGAAAATGAAGTTGAAATTGTTTTAAAATGAATTTATAAACGATTTATAAAATGCATTTTAAACGAAAATCGATGAGATATATTATACATATTTAAATGGTTCGAATAGAATGCACCTCGCAGCGACTGTTCGCGAATTTCAACCATTGACTTCAAATGGACGTAACGGGAGATCTGACCGTCAGATTCTCCTAAAACTGAAACCGTTGGGTTCGTATCGAAAAGATATTTCCAATGAATATAAGAGATTCTAGTTTGAACGGTTGGATTTTAAAATATGTCCAAATCAATTTTGGAAAGGGTCGCTATGGATGCAGTTCGGTGGTCGTTGTTGGAAACTGACGTATGGGCCTTAATAAAATTATTAAAAATATGGAAAAATAATATAAAATCATAATTAATGATTTGGAAAGATTTTGTATGAAAGATTCAAAGTTTTGAAAAGATAAAAGATATTTTAATCCAAATGAACTAGTTATTAACTAGAATAATAGTCCAATGTTATTAAATAAATAAATTGGATTTGTTAATGGTTTCCAGAATTTTCCAATGTATGAATTGGAAAGGATTTTTACAGAAATAATTGTCAGAATATTTGGATATCAGATTTCGTGATTATACGGATATTATTGAGGAATTTGGAACATATAGATATTGTTATTCCTAATACAATGTCTGTTAGTTTCAGAACTTGATATTAAATATAAGTCGGTATAATTTCTATTCAGAGCCTTGTATTTAATATCAAATGGGATTTTGGGCTTGTCGTGAATGGTGTCTTCAATAACATTGTTCTTAAACCCAGTTGAGAGTACAGTAAATTTTTTAATTAAGATTTAGATAAGTTTACCAACTAATTAATATAATTGGAATTGAAATGAAAGTTGATTTTGAGTTTATCGTGAACAATGTTTTAAATAACATTTGTTCTTTAACCCAATTAACAGTGAAGATATGATTTTGTATTGACCCAAAAAGTTCCGATCCTGATTATCGATGGTGTCTTCAATAACATTGTTCTTAAACCCAGTTGAGAATATAATAAATCTTTTAATTAAGATTTAGAGAAGTTTACCAATTAATTAATTTAATTGGAATTGAAATTAAAGTTGATTTTGAGTTTATCGTGAACAATGTTTTAAATAACATTTGTTCTTTAACCCAATTAACAGTGAAGATATGATTTTGTAATGACCCGAAAAGTTCTGATCCTGATTATCGATACTAATACATATTCTGTATCATATATTGACTAATCAACCATCATAAATTAACAGATCATTAATAGAAAGATGTTTAGAGGGTGAGATATAGAAAGAAAGAAAGTTAGAATAGAAGAAAAAGGAGAACTGAACACAAGAGAATCAGAAGGTAAATGATCTTACATCGGGACTGAATAAAATATACTATATAACATCCTTTGAAATACAAAACTGTATTTACTTATATACATCATCAGAGTATAACTCATATGCAATATAGTGGAAATAAAGTTTATATATCTAATGTATATGCTTCCTGCTCCAAGCTCCTTCAAGTGAATCTGAAAAATCCTGAAACCACTTGACTGTTCATACAAATTTGGGCACCCAAGAGTTTAGGGAAAACATAGAAAAATAAACTCTGCGTCAGTCATGGGACTGGTGTGAGTAAACGATTTTAAAACTGCTTCATTTAATGTTAAAAATCCTTTTGAAATAAAAGATAATCGTAAGACCGATCCCCACATAAATACGGATGGTTTTTACCTTACGATAACCCAAAACATTTTTTAAATCATATATATATATATATTCTGATATTATAATAGTGTCTAAATACAAATAAACAGTAATCTAGCAGAACGCTTGCATCTCACGCTTTACATATATAGTATATAATCAAAACCACAGGCGCTTATTGGAGTTTGGATTCCGACTATGACAAGGTATGGAACCACCTGCCGATAGTGTATCTCTAGAGGGGGTTACATTGGGTTCAACAAGAACGTCTTGCAACCCGACCCACACATGACCGACCACTCATTTCCCTTGTGTGTATCAAATGTATATCACCAACGGTTGGGATCAACAACCGTTTCCTGAAAAGGGACAACATCAAATAGATTGAAGAAAGAAATGAAATTTCCCTAGATAGGTAATTATACATCCTACTGGTAGCGAACCATATAGCCATGCTGCTTGCCCGATTTTTGTCAATTCCCGGTTGATGAGGCTTGAGGTTAACATTTAACTTTAGAACATTTGGCCACTATTCACTTTGAATGTCACATTGTCAGATCCGTCAAATCACTAATTGACGTCCACAAGTATACTCTGGATGTAAAAGAAGTATCCTTCTTTTTCAACAACTCGGTGTATTTATAAAAATCAACGTACATAATTTTTAGGACATATTTTGTCAAACATTCATCCATACAATCATCCAGGAAAAGGGTGAACCGAAGGCACTCTACTACTGCATCCAATATAGGTATCACCCCGTGGATCAATAGCGAGTAGTCCTTGCAAATCCGAAGATTTCAATCACGAAGGAATCACTATCAAAATACCTCCAGGAGCGACCCAGAGAAATTTATCAAGTTGTTCTTCCGCTCATGAAAATCTACGATCTTCACTCTCACCATTTTTATAAGTATATCTGCAAGTTAATTTACAAACACAAGCTAGTCCGAAGTGGTTTTGGGTCCAGTTCCCATCCCGGTCTCTTCGAACTAACACGTAAGGAATTTTTTTTGATAGTCAGTGCTTTAACTATCAAATTTTTTAACAGCGTAGATAAATAAAACAATTTATTTAAATTATTTCAGAACATGAGTACTTTTCATGCCATATCCATTTTATACAAATCTAAATCCTAATTCAGAACAGTAATCAACACAAGACGATAAAAATATAACAAAACGTGTCAATGTTTTATATTAGCTAATTCAGATTTGTTTGGTCACATCGTAGCTAAGAAAACCCAAACTTCCCGATCCCCGAAGAGATGAAGGAGCTCAAATTTGCTTTGAGAACACGACGCATCAGAACACAAACACTAGAAAATTTCATTGCTAATACAACAATTACACCAGAGTACAAGATATCAGAGTTCAAATAATATTACACATTGGAAATACAACATCACAGATTAAGAATTTACATAGCAGCGGAAAATAATACATAAGTACAATTCGTAGTGGGAAATAACAACTGACACAAGTGAAAGAAATACACGAATACAAAGCTTTCTGAATATTGCTCCAGCGGTAATCCAGGATCCTAGGAAAAGAAATATCTGCGAATAACAAGACTACTAGCTGCCCGTTTGGAAAATAGGGGCACCCAGAGTTTAGGTTAAAACAAACTCCGAATCAGTTATGGGACTGGTGTGAGAATTAAAACAGTTACTTTAAAAGTTGGGAAATCATGGGACCACGCCGTATAACACGAAATGGGTTTACTCCACATGAATCTCAATTTAAAATAAAACAAAGCTATGCATTTTGGAAAATAAAGCTATTATAAGACTCGAGTCCCATCACACAATGCTACGCAAGCCGGAGGATAGAGTTTTCCCTTATAATAGCCAAACATGCTTGGTACGTTTAAAACAAATCATTATGAAATTACTATAAGTGCATAGTGTCAAAACCAACTTCAAATATAAATGTATCAATCATAGACTGAATGAGCGCCCCATCCCACTATGTTGCTATATTGTTTTACATCTAAAGCCGAAAAATGTCCTATTGGAAATTGGATTTCCATCACGAGTCAAGACAAGGGATGGTCTCCTTACCCATTCGGGCCATCTCTAGTGGAATGACCCGGGATCCCCCGCAATGAACCCTTGGATCCTCCAAGGCCGTTCCACACTTACTTTAGTGGATTGGTAATCCCTAAACACACGTTTCCCGATCCTATCATACCTCTATAATGGTCAGTACGTCAACCAATCATATCCGAGGCGCCTCGCAATCCATCATCCACATAAGTAAAAATGTACGGGCTCCATACCACGACACCACTTCTAGCTAGAAAGAAACACATGCACTTCTTAGGTCCCTTATCCCGTTTCTAATTCATACCGGGTTGTGAGGTTTGCGAATTAACGCTATACACAAAGCTATGCTAACTAAAGCTTTGCTTTGATCATCATCCGCAAGACTCTGCTTTTCAACAAAATCCTTGATCATTTGCATCTTAGCATGCTACACTGACAATTCACTCTATACGACTGTTGTCTATCAATATATAACCTCTAAGCTCGTACATCTCAGAAAAGGGTGTTAAGAAAGATAATAAATTCCCTGCCACCAAACATATATATATATATATATATATATATATTTAATAGAAATCAATCAACACAGAATGAAATCCAATGTCAGACACACACATCCATTTACTAGTCCATTTTGTGTATGAACGCAACCAGAGGCACCTTATTCCTCGTCCCATATGTCCAATACAGGAGAGAGGTCCTCGCATATCTGGTCAATCTCCAAATATGTCTGGACAATCACCACTTATTATCTTGTCTTGGGTGTACAGTCCAATAAAGACGTTAGTAATCATCCAAACGATGTGAAGATCTCCGGTCTTCAACCACCATCTTCATCGTTGATTTTTAGTCTTCGTAACAGTTATTCAGAATAGGATAAACCCGGTCTTTCCGAATAACTCGCGTATTTTATAATCAACAATCAAGTGCTATAAAAATGCATCATATGCCTCATTCCAATTCAGAATATTCTTTTACTCAAATATTCACATTTCTAGGGAAAGGTTCTCATTAATTTTATCAAAGATAAATTCTTTCAAATTTATTCTTTAATCTTCTTTTGGATATCGTTTTCAAAAGATTTTTTATCCTTTAACAATTCTAAACCAAATCAAGGTTTATAAAACTAGTCGGGATTATCGAACCCTACCGAAGTAATCATCTATTTTATCTTTCCAATCCCAACCTATTCATCCTGTGGAGCAAAACTGGTAGTACCCCATATCTAACACCCAATGTGTTATGGGTATAATTAATTACCATTTCCCATTCAAATCTAATTAAAGATCTAACTATCGTCTGGAGTATAACTGGTGGTACTCCAATCTCGATCATTTCTTGAATTCGATAAATTTAATTATATCATTCTCATTCTGTTAACACTCTAAAAATTAGAGTTTAAGTGATGGGTCGGTTACATAACAAAGCTAATGGATCGACCTATTTTACAAAGCCTCGGGTCGGTCATGTTCACATAACAGCAGGTCGATCTAGTTTCAAAAAGTAATGGGTCGGACCATTCAGTAAAGTAGTGGGTTCGTCTGAAGGTACAAGGATGGGTTGGCCTAGTTCAATGGCATCGGGTCGGCCTAGTATAATGGCATCGGGTCGACCAGGACAAAATCAAGCAATGATCATCCCTAACTGGATCGATCGGGCAGGAACTGGATCAGTCTGGTCTATTCTGGATCGATTGGGACTATTCTAGGTTGGTCAGGTACATAAAAATTTGCAATTACATAGCAACATTGGCGACAGTTAGCAGTGGCATTTTCGTAAATACCCAATAGGACGACCCAAAACGTGATGGCTATATTTCAACCATTCCTCACTCCTATAAATAGGGATCAACTCCACTTTACTGGGGGGGATTTTCATGACCCCGAAGGGATGCCTAACTTAATTCTCAACCTTTTCTAAGTGATTTGATCAAGTTCAACCATCTCTAATTGAAGATCTAACTCCAAATCCATTCTAAACTCATCGAAATTCGCTAAAGCTCATGAGAAATCTAGATTTGTCCTTCCATTTGCTACATTTGAGGGATATCTTTGATTCCTCCTAACAATTTCTAATAGATCAAGAGAGGAAAGTAGAGAGATTAATGATGAATATAATGAGAGGATATACTCGTCTTGTAACTCTAAATGTGATAATTGAATTATTCTCTAAAGTGGATGTAGATCAAGTTCGATCGAACCACTATAAAACATTGTGTCCTTTACTTGCATTTCTATGATTTTGTGGCTCCACTTCCCTTATTTTTAACACTTTGTGAAGTATTTTTAGTACCTTTGGTGTTGATTACAATTTTGGGATTAACATTTGACGCCCACCGTGGGGCCACATTCGATCTTCGATTCTCTCACACTCTCTCACAAGGTTCAAGGCCTTGCATTGGGAATCTTAGCCTATCTCTACCATTGATCCTACAAGACCACAATCTAATCCAACCAACGAGTTTTCTGCCAAATTCAAGTCCTTGTCCGAAATCATGGGTAGACCATCGAAGAAAAATGCTAGTAAAAATGTTGAAGATACTAATAATGCAGCCAATAACAAAACTACTCCTCTCATTAACCTATTCGAGGTTGGAGAAACCTCTAAGGATGGAGAAGCTATAACAATAAGGGAGTTAGATGAAGTTGTTATGGGTTTTACAAGCCAAATGGACATTGCAAATAAGGCCATGACGAAAAAAATTTGAATCCATGTTCGCCATGCAAGCTGCTACTCCGAAAGTTACCATGAATGTTGCTCGTGCTAAATCCATTAACCAATCATATAGAAAATGCAGGATCTTCTTCTTCAAGTCCAAACTGAGGAGATTCTATTCAAGAGGTTACAAATCTTAATGATCCTCGACGTAAGGAAGCTAAGTCACCCACGTGCAATCATACCGATAAAGCAACTTCCCGACAAGCACTTGGAACCACCAAAGGGGCACCTCCCCAAGTGGGAGGTTCAGGGCCCTGAAATCTAAACCGTGACCATTTGCTTAGGCAAACATCTGGTAAAGATGACGGGGTCCGCCCCGTGGTCCAGCTCAACGAAGAAGAGCGCATATCGAAATTGGTGCGCAAAATAATGGAGAAAAGACTGAAGAAGCAGGATGACGAGAAAGATTGAGGGTT
Source organism: Allium sativum (assembly GCA_030737875.1). Lineage (NCBI taxonomy): Eukaryota > Viridiplantae > Streptophyta > Magnoliopsida > Asparagales > Amaryllidaceae > Allium > Allium sativum. Next base: position 988,380,847 of record CM060915.1, read on the forward strand.
CGCTCCTACCAAAACCCTGCTTATGGAGAGAATTAAGATAGCTCCATATCCAAAAAAATTCGAACCTCCGACAGTCCAAGCTTATAATGGAACAAGTAATCCCAACGAGTTTTTGTTCAAATATGATCATCATATGGGCGGAGCACATGCCGCGGAAGAGTTGAAGTGCTTGTACTTTCCAACTTATCTCGAGGGAGTGGCATCACTTTGGTTCACAAAGCTACCACCTATATCTGTGGATGACTTTACTACCTCGGCCAAACTATTTCGAGAGCAATTCAGGATCCAAGCAACAAAATTACGAGATGTCATGGAGTTGAATGAGCTTGAGCAAAGGTTAGGAGAATCCATAAGGGATTTTTTCACCCGCTTCAATATTGATGCAGCCGAGGTTGGAAACTATGGACCTCGTTTGGTTTTAATGGCTTTAAAGGGAGCCATAAGTAAGAAGACCAAGCTCAGACGATGGATTAAGAAGAAAAAACCAAGTACTCTTGAGGAACTGTTTGACAAAGATGAGGAATATATAGGTGTGGATAAAGATCCAGCGCATACTATAGATGTTCCTAAGAGTAGCATACAACCCGAGAAGAAAAATAATGATGCTGTAGGTGGCCAGAAGAATCCCGGTAGTCAGAAAAGAGGGAATGATGGAAGAGACAACCAACCTAACAAAAAGCTTTGCTTCTTTAAGAACACGGAATTGACTCCTTTGAACGACACTGTGGAGAACATCTTCATGGAAACCAAGGACACAGAAGAGTACCCAACACCAAAGCAAGTGGAAGTCAGTGATGCTGCAATCAAGTCAGGGAGATTCTGTCGATTTCATAACCAACCAGGGCACAATACAAACGAGTGCAGACACCTGAAGAGCTTAATTTAAGAACTGATAAGAAAAAAAAGACTTCAGCAGTATGTAAAGAACCCGCAGAATGCCTCGAATTCTCAAGGCTAGGGAACATCTGCGGAACAACTTAGGCAGAATGAGAATGCTTCGGTCGTTGTTATTCCAAGGTTGATCATCAATATTATTTCGGGTAAGCCACACCCAACTGGAAGAAGCCGGGGGGACATTGTGAAATACACTAATGAAGTGAAGAACCTATCGAAAGGAGAAGAGCTCATGATCATGAGTGAAGCCATGTCAGCTAAGATGCCAAGAATTCCATGGGATGACATTATGTTTAAAGATAAGGACTCAGATGGATTCATAACTCCAATGGTGGATACAATGGTGATAACCATTGGCTTGGGTCCAGCCACTGTCAGAAGGGTCTTAGTTGATAGTAGTGCATCTGTCAATGTCCTTTTCATCTGTGCATTTCATAGGATGAAACTCTCCATGGATGATGTGAAAGCTTGTCAGAATAAAATTCACGGATTTACGGGGCAAGCCGTCCAACCAGTTGGCATCATCAATCTGCTTGTCGAACTTGAAGAAGGAGAGCAGAAGGCCGCACTAAAGCAATACCTTGCCAGTCGATGAGCTTTCTGCTTACAATGCTTTCCTTAGAAGGCCAACCCTTGTAGCATTCAGAATAATAATGGCCCCGTGGTTCCTCACAATGAAATTTCCTACTGAAAACGAAGTTGGCATAGTCAAAGGCGACCAATAGGCAGCGAGAGAGTGCTTTCTGGTTGAGCTTACTTGAGGCAAGGAAGAAAGAAGTGAAGAAGGATGTGGAGCCTCCACTCCACATTCATGACCCCCCTTATAGAAATTAGGGCGGGGCCCTCATACTGGCGAGCATATTGGAGCTCAGAAGGAGATTGATCCGAGAAAAGCCAATATGGGGGAAAACAGAGCGGCACCAGCTGAGGACACACATCTCCATTATAGTGCATGATAAAGATCCAGACCAAGTCTTAAAGATAGGTTCCCGCCTCAAGTTGCAGAAGGATTTGATATTGTTTAAAAAAGCAAATTTAGATGTTTTTGCTTGGATGCATTCCGACATGTGCAGAATACCACCTGATGTAATTGTTCATAAGTTGAATATTAATCCTATTTTGACTCCTGTAAAACAAAAAAGATGAACTCAAGGACTTGAAGGATCTGTGGCATTAAAAAAAGAAGTAGACCGATTATTCAAAAATAACTTTATACGAGAATCTTCATATCCCGATTGGGTTTCAAATCCGGTCCTTGTTAGGAAGTCCAATGAAAAATGGAGAGGATGCATAGATTATTCAGATCTTAACAAGGCGTGTCTCAAAGACAGTTTTCCACTACCCCAAATTGATCAACTTGTTGATGCAACTGAGGGGCACGAATTGTTATCATTTATGGATGCATACTCTGAATACAACCAAATCATGATGCATAAGCCAGATGAGGAGAACACAAGTTTCATAACCGATAGAGGCCTATATTGCCATAAAATTATGTCGTCTGGACTACAGGATGTAGGAGCAACCTACCAGCACCTTGTGAATTCCATGTTCAAATCCCAAATTAGGAACACTATGGAGGTTTATGTAGATGATATGCTGGTAAAGTCAAAGAAAGACGAAGATCACCAGTAGAATCTAGTAGAAATGTTTCATATCCTTAGAAAGTATGGCATGAAGCTAAATCCTCTTAAATGCTCATTTGGAGTTTTGTCAGGAAAATTTCTCGGGCTCATGGTCAACGCCAAGGGCATTGAGGTGAATCCTTCCCAAGTCACGGCCTTACGAGAGATGCGAGCTCCAAGGATAAAGAAAGAGATTCAAAGCTTGAATGGGAAAGATGTTTCCCTTAACCAGTTCACCTCAAAAGCAACGGATCAGTGCATCCCACTTTTCGATGCTTTGAAGGGAAAGAAAGAGTTTCAATGGACTCCCGAATGTCAAACTGCCTTCGAAGGGTGATTAAGCATATGGAGTCACCACCAATGCTTTCTAAACCCAAATATGGAGAGGATTTGTTCCTATATTTGGCTGTCTCATCACATGTCCTAAGTGCTGCGCTTATCCGGGAGGACGCTAAGGTCCAAAGGCCAGTTTATTACATTAGCAAGAAGCTCACTAGGGCAGAGTTAAACTACCCAAAGTTGGAAAAACTTGCATGCTGTCTCCTTATTGCCTCATAGAAGTTAACACCATACTTCCAATCACATCCTATAAAAGTTCTCACTGATCAACCGCTAGGGCAAGTTCTTTTCCGCCCGCAAACTTCAAGAAGGTTATTGAAGTGGAATATTGAGCTTAGCCAGTATGAAATCACTTATCACAATTGAAGAGCCGTTAATGGACAAACCTTAGTAGATTTCATCGCCGAATTCATGGATAAGAGAGATAAAATTGAAGAACCAACAGGGACAATACCTAGTTGGAAACTATACTTTGATGGGTCCAGAAATGGCTACTGCTCGGAGGCTGAAATTGTTTTAGAAACTCCAGAAGGCCATTCCTTATGCTACGCATTAAGATTAGAATTTCCATCGACCAATAATGAGGCCGAATATGAAGCACTAATCACAGGTCTAAAGTTAGCAAAAGAATTGAATCTAAGAACTTTGCAAATTTTCACTGACTCTCAACTAGTGGTGTGTCATGTTCTGAAAGAGTTCCAGACTAAACATGGAAATCTTCCTTATTATCTTATCAAAGCCATGGAACTTCTCAATGACCTCGACCACTACACTATATCTCATATTCCAAGGGAAGAAAATTCAAAGGCAGGGGCTCTCGCCAAATATGCCAGTTCTTCAGATGCACAGCTATAGGGCCTAATTCCCGTAGAAGTCCTTTCAACTCCCGCCATTGCAAAAGCAGATGTTGACTGGATCATGGAGTCATTTGAAGAACCCATGTCCTAAATGACTCCAATCAGGGACTACATCCTTAATGAAACACTCCCAGAGGAGCTGAAGAAACGGAGGAAGATATTGCGTAAAGCTTCTTTGTACCTTATCCGGGACGGAAGGTTGTACAGACGAGGATTCTCTATGCCATTGCTATGATGTGTGACCAAGGAGGAATCAAAAGCGAGTTTGGCAGAATTACATGTAGGAGATTGCGGAGGTCACGTAGGTCACAAACATTGGCCAAGAAAATTCTACAATACGACTACTTTTGCCCCGATGTGAACCTGGATGCAATGACTTATGTTAAAAAGTGTGACAGATGCCAAAGATTCACAAAAATCCCAAGAGCACCTCCCTTCGAATTAACTCAAATAGTTAGCCCCTGGCTATTTTCCATTTGGGGCATATACTTGATCGGAGCATTGCCCACAGCTAAATCAAATATGAAGTATGCGATAGTGGCAGTTGACTATTTCACTAAATGGGCTGAAGCTGAAGCACTAGCTACTATTACTTCAAAAAAGGTGATCAATTTCATCCTAAAGAACATCATCTGCAGGTTTGGGGTGCCATAGAAAATAATCACCGATAATGGAACTCAATTTGAGAGTACTGAATTCATAGACTCTGTGCCAACTACAAGATTAAGAAAAGCTTTTCAGCCATTGCTCATCCACAAGCCAACGGGCAAGTAGAAGGAATCAACAAAATTATGAAATCAACCATCAAGAAGCGTCTTGAAAAATCCAAAGGTGCTTGGGTAGACGAGCTTCCGCTTGCACTATGGGCATATTGTACCCCCACAACAAGAAACTGTGTATTTAATTGCTTTATACAGCGGCGTTTGAATGTTAACTGCGACTACTTCGTTGATCCTACTAAAATAGTTGCATTTAAGTCTATTATGGGCGGGATTTATTTTTCCGTTCCCGCTTAGCACTCCTTAATTATTATTCTATCTCTCCCACTGCTTTGTTAATCTCAGATCCACCCAAAATTTTCGTCGCCCTCCGATTTACTTTCTCACTCCCAAAACCTATTCTATTTACAATCGCTAAAGCACAACTCTTTCTGTTGATCTGCCACGAACTCAAAGCCGCTAGTGGATCTCCATGGAGTCATGTTCGTTGACGTTCCCACAAAGACTCAAAGCCATCATTCGCTTCCCCTGATTTATGTTTCCCTAAACCATAAGGGGTGAAAAAATTTACATTTATATTGAGCTATAATTTATATTTTAATTTTTGTATGATTTTCCCTAATTTTATTTCAACTTCAACTTGCTAATTTGTGCATTGTTCTACTTTCATCCATGAATATAAACTTTTAAAGGTGATGCATACGTTTTTACTATGAAGAGAATCGGTGTTTTGTTAGTTCATTTCATAATAATTTTTTGTTATGCATGTTATTACGCATGTTATGCTAACCACTGAGTTGCTTTGTTAGTCTTTTGAACTTTGATTTTCCTACTTTGCAAGCAACTGTTAAAATAGTGGTTAGGATGTTTATTGTAAAGTTAACAATCATTTCGCTTTGTGATCCATTAACGTATAGAATGTAAATATTTTCATGAATAGATATGTACAGATAGTAATCTTTTGAATACTGCAGTTTCACCATGTTCAAAGTTATAGGTTTTACATTGTGAGACATACAAAATAGAATAAATATGTTCAGTTCAAAACAATATTCATAAAGTATTTGTGCTAAATACATAGATAAATAACTCTATATGTAGTATGAGTTATGTTCTAAGTTACGGTTCTATCATTAAAGATTGGCTTACAATCTACTGGGTAACACATGAAAAAGATATCAAGTACTTTTCAGAATCTCTAAAATACTCGCATATGATTTAATTATACCAGCTCAAGTTGTTATGTAAGAAACTCCTAAAGTTGTCAACTAACTTGGGTTGAAAGATTATGTTTGATAATAACTCATGTATGTTAACTTATTAGTCCCTTTGGCCATTTTGCCACTTTTAGTTCCGTCTTCAACCATCCCTTCAATTCATCTATAATTATACACTAGGTTGCTTTGTATTTCTCTAATTTATTGTAACCAAAATATAATATATTAAATGACCACACTGCATAAAATTTCACTTAGTTAAAGGAAAGATTTTGGCTGTTATCTGAATTAAAATATCAAAATAATGGGAAATTAATTTGATATTAGGTTAACCCCAAAATGCTAGAAAACCGAATAAGCTTTTCTATGGTGGGTGCATATGAGGGAAGTAACAACATTTCTAATATCCCTGGATACTAAGGGACATGGCAAGAAATTCAATTTCCTTTGTTTTCCTTTTACTTTTGGAACAAGTGGGTTTTTGAGTATCATCTTTTACTGTTATATAAAAATCATTTTGTTAATTGTATAATTCAATTTCAATAATTAGTTTGTTGACCCCTACATAAGTTATTATATGTATAATGATGTTTGTAATTACTTCATTTGGTACCTTAACTTCTGGTTAAAACACCACAAACTAAGTATAAAAAAATTAATAGTCATACCAATTTCCTATGATTGGAAATCAACCATGATCTGTAAGGAAGCTCCAAATACCACTGGGAAAAAAGACGGAAAGGCCGTCAAAGCTGATAGGCATAGTGCCATGAAGATCAAAATTTTTAACAAGCCACCGTGTGTATAAATGAAGCTGCGGTAGCATAACGTTGAACACTGGTGAAGCTTACGAAGCAAACATAAATTTTTGTTCATTAATGGATATGTACGTTTGTTTCAATCAATTTGTAGATTGTAATCTTTTGAATACCAGTGCACATGTGTTTGAATTACATAAAGGTAAGATACATATAGGGAAATCAATGTCTATTATAAATGGATGCTTATCTTAGCCATGTTCCGCTGTTCGCAATGAGCAGTGTATTGTAAGAGGAGTGAGGGTGTGCTATATGCATTCATGGGGATCAAGCAAACCAGATTAATCAGGTATGTCCCATGCACCTACGCTCTTGTGTATAATCTTGTGTTAGTTAAAAGCTTGGATGAGATTATGGATGATTCGACTGTTAGAGAGTCTATTGGTTTTATCCCTCTCCTTTAACCCATATGGAGAATTCTGCACTATTCTCAACACTATACTTATTAGTATCAATCACCGTATCATCCCCATTGTTGTAGAATGCAGAAAGGTTGCCCACCACCACCACTACCGATCAAGCACGCATGTCAATTTTCAGGAAACGGGACGCAGGGCTTACTTGATAATCTTGACTGATTTCGGCGCCGCAGGTGACAGCGTCACCTCTAACATGAAGGTATTTCAGTCCACCATTGATCATTTAATCTGGTTCGAAAACGAAGGTGGTGGCTTGCTGTACGTCCCGGGGGTAAGTGGCTCACGACACCTTTTAATCTCACCACGAGTCATTTTACTCTGTTTCTGGCCAGCGATGCTGGGATTCTGGCTACAACGAACATAGACGAGTGGGCAATAATTGACCCCTTACCTTTATATGGAAGAGAACGGCATTTGCCTGGTGGAAGATACAATAACTTCATAATGGGATCGAATCTTACTGATATTATCATAACAGGCAACAATGGAACTATAAACGGAAGGGGACAGATTTGGTGAGACAAATTTCACCAGAAACAGCTTGAGTACGCCGACAGTTATTTACTTGAAATTCTTTACTCTGATCACGTTCTCATATCAAACCTGGCATTTGTTGACTCTGTGTCATGGAACATCCACCCAATTTATTGCAAGAACGTTGTAGTATCTGGCATTACGATTCTTGCACCAACTCATTCCCTAAGTATCGATGAAATTGATCTAGACTCATGCTCTGGAATCCAAATCAAAGAATGCTACATAGTCTCAGGCGATGACTGCATCGCCATAAAAAGCGGATGGGACGAGTATGGAATAAAAGTGAACATCCCAAGTGAAGACGTAATAATCCGCCACCTCACATGCATCTCCCCAACAAGTGCCATAATTGCTCTCGGATCAGAAATGTCCGGTGGCATCCAGAACGTCCGAGCAGAGGACATAACCACCATCAACTGTCCGGAGTCAGGATCAAAACATCCATCAGACGTGGAAACTACATAAAGTAAATCTACGTACATCGAATGAATCTACACATAATGAAGCGGGTGTTCTGGATGGCGGGCAGCACCCGGATGACGGTTGGGACCCGAAAGCTATACCCAAAATTAGCGATATAAACTACTGTGATGTGGTGGATGAGATGTGACCATGGCTGGAAGTTTGACCGGGATTCCTGGAGATGCTTTCAAAGGGATTTGTATGTCGGATGTGACCATTGAATTTATTAAGTCGAAGAAACCTATCTAGAATTGTACGGATATTGAAGGGGTGGTGAGTGATGTGATTCTGGTTCCCTGTGATGTGTTGTAGGATAATAACGGACGCACAAGGCTGCCCTTTTCCTGATGATAGAGGTTGATGATTCTGAGTTTGGTACTTGCTACAATTAGTAAGCTCATTTTAAGCTTAAAATCCGATATGTATCACCAATTTTACGATGCTGTAACTTATATAATTGTGGCGTTTATGCACCTAACGTATAATTCAATACTTTACTTAAAAAAATTATGTTGGTTTTAACGATGGAGTTATTAGTGAAACTGGTATGAATCCTACTGGTGTTCCTTATTATAGATGAAGATGATATGTCAAATGTAACATGTGGTTCAGATAGGTTCATGGTACATTATGATATTGGTTATATCGTAAAGGATGTGCATTGTTGTTTTACTAAGGAGGCTATGCGCTAGGATATCACAATCATTCGGTCATATTTGCACATCTACAATCATTTTTCTTGTACATTATGAAACTAATAAGTCAATATCTTGGAGGTTTATACCTTGTATTTTTTTCAACTTTCCACCTCGCGTTTAGCTGACTAACAACTAGAATTAAATGTTAGTTATAACATGTATATTATTTTCTAAGTAATAATAAGATGGTTACTCAATACTTAAGAAATGTTGATAATAGTATTTGTTCATGACCAACTCCTAGAAAAAAATGCAATGTTTTTTTAACCCTTCAGTGTTCCAGCAATTAGCGAATGACCATTTTTATGAGAATAACCAGGTCAATTGTCATTGCTGTATGAATGCTTGATTTATTCCTCATACACGTCTTAAATCTATTATTACTGGTAATCAGTTTTTCCTTGATTTCAGGGAAAAGGCTATCCAGATGTTCATACTAGATTTTAAGCTCATTATTTAGGATTGTTTCACATATTCTTTTCAGATGAATTTAATTTTGCTGGTCCCTGATGGTGGTTTTATATTGTGTATATTCTACCAGATTTTTGCACCATCTTTCTAAGCAGTTGCAATTTCCTGTAACTGTTTGATGGATTCAGATGCATACGGTTTTGACACCTTGACCACCTACAGATTTGGCTCCAAGGTAAGTCTCATAATATCATGTCATTCAATAGTTATTTGTACTTGATGCTTCCTTTTCTAAGCTTGAAATGCTTGCTAATTTTGAAATACGAACCTTTGAGTCAACCTTTCAAATAAAAATGAACACTGATTCAAATAGGACCACGACCCATATAAATCAAGATGAGTTCAATTTGTTTGCATATGCTTGAGTTCAGTTTGTCTTCTGTAAAGAAATTGTTTTCTGTTGATTAATTATTATGCAATGTTTTCCTTTTCTTTCAATTATTTTTATAAATTTTATTTTAGACTATGGCGTTTGATGCAAAATATCTGTATGTTCCATAGTGAAGCATGAGGTACTGAAGCACGATTAAGGTACTGAAGCATGAGGTCTACGAGGTGTTTATAAGGTAAGTTAGCTGAAACTTACATATCTGCTTTTTGAAATGTTAATCTTATTCTTATTTTTAATTTTTCTTGGGCATTGGAAATCACACTTACATACTTTAGGGCCCGATTGAATAACTTTTAAGAAGTATTTACATTTTAGTTATGAATATTTTAGATAATATGTTGGAGCGTCTGATATATATTGGCCTTCTGTTTACCTGTCTCCTTATTCAATTTGAGTGACTAGTTTCCATCTTACTTAAGAAAGCACTAATTTTAAAGAATAAATGAAATTAGTAGGTTGAATATATATTAGGTGCCAAATACACAGCTAGTTTATATATTTCTGATACGCACATAGTATCATGTAGATTTTGAACAATTAGTTTTGAATAAAACACTAAGAACGATGAAAACAGAATGTGCACAAGATCATCGGTACAAAGAACTGCAGTAAGGTAATGATGTGGGCCTTGGCTTATTTTATAATTGTGTTGAGGTAGATTGTTAAATGTACTGTACGCATAGGACATGAAGTACAAAGTAAGGTTGAGATGTGGGAGGTGTTATTTGTTCAAATAACGCTTTTGGTTATTTGGTTACTCCTATGCCCTTTAAATTTCCTTTAATCAATATTTTAGTTGGAATATTCTTATTTTAGTTAAAATGCAATAAAAGTATTAAAAAAGGTATATCTCCTCTACCTTTTCTCTTCTAAACTGTCCATCAGAAATTATTCATCAACCACCTGAGATCTCTCTTCTCAATTTTAACCTAACAAGGAGGAAGTGATGGTGCAGCCTGAGGATCCGAATACTTTAAAATGGCGATACCAACATAGTGCTTGGTGCTTTGAGGTACTTTGTTAAGTTTTTAGACACGTAGCATTTTTTATTGTTATGAACGCTGATTGGAAAACATTTGTACTATTAAATTATATATATATTCTAATCGGTGTTTAAATTTTACAAGAAAAGAAGAAGCAGCGTAACTCGGATTTATTGAGGTTTCTTGGAGTATGAACTACCTTAGTGATTTGTTCCTGCGTTCCTGTTTGAATTATTTATTCATGGTATGAAACTTCATTGTCAAAATGAACTGGTCATTATGGGTTTGAATGCATATAGATCAGCTCACGGGTTCGTATGTTAATCAATTTTATGGGGACAATATTTGTATGATTATGTGAACATAGTTGAAGCAGTATAAGAAATTATATTCTATAAGAAACCAATAAAAAATGATGTTTAGAGTTTGCAATGCTATATGCAGGGTTGGACGGAGGAACGGATTGGTCAGGGCCATACCATTTCACTGTGTCTTTGCATGTTTCCAGGTAAATTTCCAGCCATACCATTTATAACCTGAGAAACAAAGAAGCTTTTATTAACATGCATAGAAGGTTTAAAAAGATTTTGCTTGTCTGGTACCTTGTTCTTTTCATCTGTTGTAACTGAGTTGTCTTTGTTTAACCTTTTGTATATCTGACTAATATGATCCATGTACCTGATTTATGATATTACAGTTTCAAATGCTGATGAAATAAGTAATTCGTCAACCATACCATTGGTTAAGTTATAAGGCATTTGCAATGTTATCAGGACTTGGGTTCATACACTGGACACCAATTGCTAATTTTTCAAAAAGGGGGGGGGTGAGTATACACATAAATGTGTATATGTATGTATGTATAATTCCAACATACAATATTCATTTGTGAGGACAGTGAAAAGCTTTGTGTGTGTGTGTATACAATATTCATTTGTGATGACACCTAATAGTAGTGCATACCGGCATGCATGGATTTCGAATAAGGTTGACAAAAAAATAATTTCTTGATCTCTATTTACCTGATTTTAGCATAGAGAAAACTTAGCATTTCAAATAACAAGTCCAAAAAATGCATTTGTAATAGTAATGAAAAATTGATGCTAGTGTTGATACAATTATATTATTGTGCTTTTTAGGGGATAGTTAAAACTGAACTTGGTCATGTTGCAGACTAGAATAGAACACCTGAGTGTGGTTTCTTTATTTTACCTTGGTAAATACATGGAAGTAAATTCATTTTTGTTAACGTTAGTATCTCCTCTTACTATTCTATTTTACTATCATCTCACTTAAGACCAAATAACCAAAAGAGGTAGGGTTGTTATTATGGTAATTTAAATTAAGATCATGGTGTTGGATCAGGTTCAAGCTTGCATAGCATATGGTAATTTAAATTAAGAACTAAAATTTAGTCTAGGTTTCAAATTATAAAATTGTATAATTCACCCAAAATTTATCTGTCTGATGTAGAACTAAGTGGCATAATTGTTTAAAGGAAATTTGGTGGAAATTTAAAGGGCATAGAATAATTACAATGATTCGTAATTAATATCGACAACTAATACCTGTTACTGGAACAAAATGTTCCAAAATTTCGTTTTGCTATTTTTAAGTCTATTTTATTGGTCATCTATTTAGTAGAATAAGACACTATTTTTTATTTTGTTAATCTACAGCAACAGAATAGCAAGAAAATATAATGCACATAATATAATTTACATTTCAGTTGCGAATCGAAGAAAATATTTGGATTGTAAAAACAGGCAGAAAAGCATATTGAAGTGCACAAAACAATGAAATAAAACTAACTCAAAATTATATTTTAATTTATAGGATGAATTTCAGTCTGTAATCATACAATTTTGTCTCTACATTTACTTTCAATTTGTAGCATCTTTAAGCTAGAAATTATTTTTTTGATCGTTGTTTCGATTTTGCTTTAGGCTATTCTTGTAGTTTATGCTGACATAAATGTGCGTATAATAGAAACAAACCAGGTATCATTAATCTAAACATATTATTTATTATTTTCCTTGATTTCCATTTTTGGCTATTTGATTTAGTTTGATTTCCTTTCTTTTCCTTTCAGTAATCTAACTAATCAGGTTTATCGTTTTGTACGTTTTCATCAGGTTGGAAACTTTCGAAACTAAAACTAGAGATATGCACATCCATCACGAATAGGCTTTTTAATGCTTATAAAGGTATTTTACCAAAAATATTTAATTTTAACCAAGATTCTATGTAATAAGAAAATTTTTATATGACTTAACTTGCTAGTATTTTTTAGATTATGGTATAGATAAGATGATATATAATTTTAAAAAAAAATCCATAATCTTTTCCAACATTAAGTTATATGATTTTAATTTTTTGGTGTAAAGGGATCACTATGTGGTACTGGATTCTTGTTCGTTACATCCAATGCTAGTGAAATAAAACCAACTCAAAATTATATGATTCAATCTTTGAATCTTACCTAGTAATATGTTTACATTTCAGCTTTATATATATGCCAATCGCAATAAACGACGTAGTTTGGTAATCCTATATATTTGCATAGTATACTTAGATGGTTTGATTGTTTATATACTTATTTTAATAACAATCAATTAATATTTTTTGAATTTTACTTGATAATTCATGGCAAATTCTTATTGTTGATTATAGAACTTGTTTACATGTAATTAGCTTTTCTGAAATGAAGACCATCAGCAATAATGGACGTGACCTCAATTGTTATGTATATGATATTAGTTAGTATTTGTTGTGTAAACTTTTTCATGAATGCTTGTGGTACGTGACTTTGCCCATTTTGTCAAACAACTATTATCTTAATGGTTATGGATAATACTTGCGTAACTAATGTGTTCTCAGTTGTTTGAACGTCTTGATTGTTGGTTGAATATGATAGTTATACGATTGTTGCCGAATTTAATGTGACTATTACAAAATTGGTTGTGGGAACAAAATATAGCAGCGTTTAAAATGTGCAATAAAACAATCAATATCCTTTAGTAGCGTTTAAGAAATGCTGCTAAAATAGTTGTAAAATACCACCTGACCAAATAGTGGCATAAAATTAATGCAACAAAAACTTTTTAGTTGCTTAAACTAAATGCCACGGAAAAGTAAAAATGCGACCTTCATACAAATCTTTAGTAGCGTTTGGAAAACACTACTATACTAACCATATGTCAGCCTTTATCAAAGTGCTACCAAAAAAGTCAGATTTTTAGTTGCGGGACCTGTAGTAGCGTTTATTAAACGCAGCCAAAACCTTTCGTAGCGTTTTTCAAGCGCTACCAAAGGTCTTTTCTGGTGTAGTGAGACGTACGAGCTCAAAGGTTATGTGATTAATAGTGACTAATCCTATGTGTGAATTACTGATGTGAAGTACTATATTTTGAAAGTACTTGTGATTATTATGTTGTGAAATGATTTTCCCTACTTCGGGATATGAAATGATTTAGTATGTGGCTAAAAATTCGGGTAACCCTGAGACTAAAAGTATGGGTGAGAGGGCGGTGTATGCTCTCCATGAGTGGGAGGTGCATCGTCGGTGTAGCCTGCTCCTATGTGGGGTAGGTGCACAATTATATATTGAGTTGCTAGGTGCGTACCCTTTGCCTTGTCGGCGGGGAGCACGATATTTGGTTGCATACTTGTTTGTATGCATTGTTATGTTTTGGAATTCATATTTCCAAACGATTTGATTTGAGATCCCGAAGTGAAATCTACTTTGATATAGAAAGCTAGATATGTATTTCAAATGACTTGAAATAGAAATCGGGAAATAAAGTCCAAAGGAATAATTTCTGTAAATTGAATTGGATTTGGAAAATCTAATTGTGGTGATTAATCTAAATGATTAGAGTGGGAAATTGCATGTTGATTAATGCATAGTAGATCCATATATCTATATTGATTGTTGTTTATACACTGGCATTCGTGGGGGTGAACCCGTTCCGCGTTAGCGGCGTGGTCCCGTGATTTGCCTTATCATTTTATATAAATTAATAACCGTTTAGAGTTTCTCACACCAGTCCCATGACTGACCTGTAGTTTGCTTTTCCCTTGCAAACTCGGGTGCCCCTATTTTCCACACGGGCAGTCGAGTAGTTTTATTTTGCAGATGTATTGAGCAGGATTCTGGATTGAAGCTTTAAGCTATGTCCAGAGTATTGATAGTCTTCCGCTGTATAATTTTATATTTCCGCTATGCATTGTATTTCATTTATGTAAATTTATCTTCCGCTGTGTATTATTTTCGATATACTCTGATATTCTGTACTCTGATGTAACATTATTATGATGTTTATAAAAGTCTTCTGTTATTTGTTCTGATGTGTTGTATGCCCATAGTTAGCGTATGCGGGATTCGAACGGTCTTGGTCGATTTAGCGATCGATTAGGTCCGAGCGAAATCCGTGTCGTTACAATTAGTAATTTATTCGATAAACTAACAAATAATATTTAATAAATTCTATTTAAATAAGTTAACTGTAAAATTACAAAGTTAGTTTAATTGTATAGCGTAGCAGGAAAAAATGAAAAAAAAAACTACAAAACAATGTATAAACTTATACTTGAGTTACTGATGTTCAAAAAGAATTTTGTGATATAATATGTAGTAAATTATTGGTATAAATGAATTATAAATAATTTACAAATTAAATTTGTCATTAATGTTGATATACATAATTCACGTTATGTGATTTATAACTCTTTATAGTTGAATGAAAAAAGTCCTTTTTTAGTATGAATACACATAGTAAATTTGGCATATATTTTTAAAAACTATTAAAAAATGGATTAAATACTCTCTAAGTTTATTTAAATAATTAGAATCTAGGATCTGATGAATAGTTTAAACACGTGGATTGAAATATAAAATATCACAAAGAATTGAGAAGGTTCAACAAATAATCGTAGAAATATTAAAATGTAGGTATTTAAAGAGGAAATTGTTTTGTTCATTTTATAATAAAGTTATAAAGATAAATGTATAATTTCTTTTTACTATTGTTTACATATATTATGTTTCTTAGGATTGTCTCGCATGTTGTTAAGGAGGAATGACGGTTTGAATAAAAAGTCCCACATCACGAAATAAATTAGAGTAGCGGAGTACAAATGAGTTGCTAGGCATGTAGCATCAGATATTCCTTTTGTTACAAGAATGTGTGTGCCAACTCATATGCATGCACCCTATGCAAGAAGAAGGGGAGCTTTGGTCTGACCGTCTTTACATAACAATTTAACAGTGTGATTAATTTAACTTTATATATGGAAGAAAACTAATTTTGCCATTTTTGTTGATATGTACATAGTGTACATTTTAAAAAACCCACTTAGCGTTAATTAGAAGAATTAACAATAATTTAATGATTGAATCCATATGTTAAATTCAAAATCACAAAATTAATTTAAACATATTGCCTTAGATATACATGTTAAGTGATATTATATAATGTTTTATAAATAACTAAATAAATTTTATAATGTAGGCGTTTGTCAATAATTTTACAATGCAATACACGATAAATATATTGACGTAAATGAGTTCAAATGTGAACTTGTAATAGTTATTTATATGTATAATTTATGTTATGTGATTGAAGCATTTATATACTTGATTTTTTTTCATTTTTGTTAATATAAATATGGTTAATCTTAATGTGATCTATTTGGCGAATCAATGAGTAATAGTTTATTAAAGTTATTTAAATAGTTTTAATATTACGTAGCTAATTGTAAAATATAATGCAAAATGTAAAATACTAGAAAATAATTGAGAGAAACATAAATGAATATGGAAAATTTGAAGTTTAGGGATTTAGTGCCAAAAAACATAATTTTGTTATTTTGAGTTTTGTAACTAATTAAATGATAAATTTTGACAGAAACATAAATGAATATAGAAAATTTGAAGTTTAGGGATTTGGTGCCAAAAAAACATAATTTAGTACTTAAAAGAAATATTAACTAATTAAATTTATTTAAATTACTTAAATTTTGAGTTTTGTAACTAATTTAAATATGTGGACTTAAATATAAAATGATAGGAGCTAACTGTTACCAAATGTTTGTGTAAATTTTGAAATGTCTGTATCAAAATGTAGAATATTATAAGAAGTAGAATAATGTGAGGGAAATGGTAAATAAGTGTAAAGTGATAAACTAGTTTGATAATAAAATATCCAGAGAATTAAGGAGAAGGGAAAAGTTTTAGAATTAAGGAGAGAGCTTTAAAAGATTCTGCTTCACTATTATTTAATAGATTTTACATTTTAATATAAAATATGGTATATTGGTTATCGTTATTGCAAATCGGTCGTGTAAGTTGATTTAAGCGAAGCGAGCAAACTTAGTTGTCTTTTGATATAGATTTATTTAGATTACTCCTACGCACATTTCATTCTTAAGAATCAACGCTTTAGTAAAAGCTTGATTTCATGCTTATTTCCAATTAAATAAGTTTAAGGGCAACTTATTGGTTTTAAAATATTATTTTGAGAACAATACATATGTCTTAAGGTTTTTTTAAATAATACTTCAACATAGATTAAAATTCCAAATTTCTTACTTAAATTTTAGTTCTAATGTAACATCCCGTATTTTTGGCCGTCAAATACTTTATTTAATTTACTATTTTAAATATTGTATTTGGAATATTAATGGTTTTTAATATTTAATTCGTTATTTAAAAAGAAATTGAACGTTAATTTATTTATAAATATAAAACGAGCTCGAAATGGCACGGTAGTTCGTAATATTGAATTTTGAACTTCAACTAAATATACAGGATTCGATATAAGTCGAATTTTTGTGAAACAAGAAACGTTGAAACCGCGTTGATGATAACTTTCATATGAAAGAGAAAAATTCATATTTCGTATTTTAGATTGTTAGTAATGGTCAAATCAAATTTTAAAATAGTCGCTATGGAAATCGTTATTAAATTATAGGCCTTTAAAAATAGCCGTTTTGCAAACGGACTCTGTTTTCAATGAAACCAGTTTCATTGTGACCGTAACGTTAAATTATTGTATGGTGTTGAATTGCGTGGCAAACCGATGTCGTATGTGACCACGGCAACCGCAACCGCAAACGCCCGTTCAACTTCTATAGCGCGTAATTATTTAAATAAAGGGTTATTTGGGTATAACTTGAACAGACGATCGAATTAGGCCGCGAAACCAGTTCCGTTGAGTTCGTATCGTCGATTAGAGTCAGGATAGGTATATAGTTTGTTATTTTTGAAGACCGTGTAATTTGGTGTCCAAAATGGCATCGCGGTGCGCGTAAAAGTAGCCTACCGATGAAACAAACTCAGAATGCGACGAAACTGATGCCGTTGGGTTCGTATTGAAAAATTATTTTAGGATTTCGAAGTTTCAAATTGATTTGATTTATCTAGTGATCGTGAAAAATTTAGAAAAATTTAAACGCGTGTTGTTTTTCGGTTTTATAAAGGAAAAATTTTCAAACGATGTCGGATTTCAACGAAACTTGTCCCATTGGATCCGGAATATCATTTTACACCAAGAATAGCATTTTTATCAGTAAATAATAATTTTATATGATAGTTTATAACGTGATTTCTCATGGCGAAAACTTGGTTACATAATTTTATTAATAAATCAATCCCACCATCCTCTCTTTTACTCTAAACCTATTCAACGTATATAACTCCATGCATCCCAATTCTCTCTGAATACTTGCGTCCCAAACATTGTTTCTTGCATCCCACGGATTGACTTACTTGCGTACCAAAATTTCTTTTCATTGTACAACACTTGCGCTCCAAACTATCTAGGATCCTTCGTTTCCAATCCATATAAGCTCCGTGCCACCGAAGCAAATTTTTTTTAATGTTACGCAACAGCTACCCTATGTTATTGCTACAGACCTATACCCTATAACAGAATGCTCCCCACATATCTCTCCTATATATTGACCTCGCTCTTCCATTCGTTTCTCTTCACCAAAGCTCTCCTCTCGTATGAAAATCAAAGCTCATGTTATATATAAAAAAGTTTTAGAAAACGAAAAGGAGGTGGGGAAGTGGCGGAATAATGGAGAAGGAATCAACGTGGGATGGTTGTCTGCATGGACTAGGAGATGCGAAGAAAATGCATGGGAAAAAAAAGATGAGGGTTGGCAGAAACGAAAAGAAGAAAGAGTGGAAAGGGGAGGGTTGTACTCCTCGAAAGAAGGAGCCAAGCGTGCATTAGAAGAGTGAGAGAAATCTGAGGGAGGCGGTGCATAGGATTGAAGAAGGTGATGTTGGTTTTACATGGAGACAATAGTACGTTGGAAGGATGGATTACGGGTATGGTAGTGTAGTGGCGGTTTCACAGAAAAGACTGGAGAGAAAGGAGAGTGTGGAAATGGGAGAAAGAGGATAAACAAACGAGGTGGACAAATGGGAAAGGTGAATACACAGTAGTCTATAAGAATATTTTTAATATGCCTAACTATTTTCTTTCGAACCGTTAAATCATGTTTGATAAAAGATTTATCAAACGTAAGTTGAGGTTAGATATATAATAATGTTCCCAATCCAACCCCACCTGCCTAACCGTGTTCTATTTGTACCTAATCGACTTTATTTTAACATGCCTAAGTGATAGTATTTTAAACGCCTAGGTGATAATTCGCAACATGAAATAAGTAGCAGTATTGGACATGTTTAACATTTAGTTTCTTAGTTTGTCTAAAATAAAAGATTAGGTTAGTTAATTTTGGTTAAGAGAAAAATAAAATTTTCATTTAAATTATATTGTATATTATAATATATGGAACCCGTTCATACACAGAATCGGATCAGAACGAAGAAACGCTAGAACTGTATCAATGAGCATAACATTTTGCAGCTGTTTTTGGTGGGACTGGACGTAGCTGAAAACAAACCATTTTGACGACGAATGGAAATCAATGTGAGTTAAACTCACTCAGTTCTCCCCTCTTATATTTTATATAAGTAGGAGTTTAAAATTATGTGATATGGTTTTTTGTTTGTTTTTTGTTGATTTTATATTCATATATGGACTGAAATGGTTAAATTAAACGTTCGTTTTATTTAATTGAAACTAATCGTTATTTCTAACGATTAAATCCAATTTGAGGTAATTTACCTCAGTGGTTACGTTTATAGTGATATAAACGTTAATTTGTTGAATGCTTGAATTGCTGTTATTTGCCCAGTATTGACTGTTACAGTTATTATTGACTATTTAACTGTTTATGTCATCTATTTAAATAGAAACCGAATATTGGTTGATCATTTGAACTGAATGATTGGAATTGTGATAACAGGTTGGATAATATTGATATAATTTATCAATATGATAAAATCGTTGTTATGGAATGTGAAATTAGTGTATATTTCACGGTTTGGTACTATAGTAGCCATTTGCCTCTTTAATACCATTGATAAAAAGAAATAATTTTTTGAAATCAATATTAAATGGATTTCGAGCGGTTTCAAAGTTATAAATATATCTTTATATGATTTTAAATTGCGACTCTTATGGCAAAGATAATAGTCCAAACTAAATTACAAATTTATAACTAATAACAATGTAAGAGATTATCAAATAAATGTTTAAACGATATAAATTTATCGAATTAGCTATTCAAAAGTTGAAATGATTTTGTAAAAGCCTTATCGGTCGGAAGGGAAGTTTAAGTGTAGTTCAAAATAGGATCATTGGACCATGAATACACGAGAATGTGTAAAAGAGTTCAAAAAGAAATGTTTTGTAATAAATAATCGTTTTAACAAACGGTGTTTCAAATAAATACGAAATGTGATTTCGTGAATGAGATTAGCAGATCAATAGATTTGAAATGAGTGGTGATTCGGAAATGGGATTTCATATTTTAAATGGTATTAAAGTTGAAAATACCAATATGAATTTATAAATGAAATTTAGTTAAATAAATAGAAGTGAGTTTATTTCGAGGTTCGGAATGTGATATTCCGAAGGTCGGAATATTAACTAAAGGCTGGATTTTAAATAAAGTTAAAGTTTTGAATAACAACGATGAATATTAGTTGTCGATATAAGTTGAAATGGAATTTTTCAATAAAGTTAAAGTTAAGGATAATGGAAACAAATAGCAAGTTGTTGTAATTAAATTACAAAAGATTTTGTAAATAGAAATTTTAGAGTTTTAAAATGGAATCGAGTTAGTAAATAAAGTTGGTGGTATGCGAGTATGTTTTGTAACATTGTAACAAAAGGAGATGGACTATGTTTAGATATAAGTTTTAAAAGGATTATTATAGGTCTAAACAAAGAATAAGTACTCGGATTTGATTTATAGAGAATGTGTTAAGTGGAAGTAAAATGGCTTTGAAATGAAATCTGTAATGTTGTTACAGATGATAAGTTAAATTGTTTCGATCAATATAAGACTTTGAAAGGTATATCAATATAACAAATGTATAAGGTATTAATATGAGATTTATAAAAGTTTTGTTTATGTGGTTCTAAACAAATGAATTTGAATTGTTGAAATAATTTGTAATATTATAATAAAGAGATATTAAGGAATTTTCTTAAGGATTCTATTTCTAATAGAATCAAAGTTTCGTCGAGGTTTAAATTAGATTTTTCAAAGGAACGTGTGATTAATAAACTTTTATTTGTTTTGAAGATATGAATGTTGTTGGTCAAGGTCTGAGAGGTAAATAAAATACCGCAACTTGAACGACTATAGGATTATCCAATAACGATATTAGTTTATAAACGAGGGAGTTGAGGGAAACATAAGTTATGATTCCCGTAGATGATATTATAATCTGTTTTCGAAAAGTTTATAAGTTGAATAAAATAAATTTGGAGAATATTCTTATTTTATAATAAGAAGTAAAAGCGATGTTTAGATATTGGAAAATTTGGAAAATATAATTAACAGATGGTTCGTTAAAGAGGCTAAATGATACCGAGTATTTAGATCAGAGAATCCATTTTCTTTTATGGATGAATGGTTGTTCTATTTTATAGTTAAATAACCGACTATCAAATTTGTCCCATACGATTGTTGGTATGGAAAGACCGGGATCGAATATACATTCGAAAACCATTCCGTCCAGCAAATACGAATACGTAAAGATGTTGATTCAAGATGGTGCTATTGAAGACCGTTGATCTTCATAAGCGGAAGGATTACTTAAAATCTCTGATTGCAAGCAGAGATAAACTGTGATTCTGTCGTGGCTGAAATCTACGGATTTGCAAGGATTTCTCGCTACTGATTCTCAGGGTGATTCCTAAAATGCAGTAGGAGGGAGCCTTCGGTTCATCCTGTTCCTGGGTGACTTGTATGATGGATGTCCGATAGAGTATTTCCAGAAAGATCACGTACATTGATTTCTCCAACCGTACCAAGAGTGGAAGCGGAGAAGGAAACTTCTTTAGCTAACACGTAACGTATAGTTGTGGACGTCAATTAGTGACTGCTGATGGATCTGACGATGTGGCATTCGAAGTTAATGTGATGTGCTGATAAAGCGTAGCCTCAAACCTCATCAACCGGAAAATGACAAAAATCGGCCAGGCATCATGGCTATGTGGGTCGCTCCCATTAGAGTGTATAATCACCTATCTAGAGAAAATCCAATTCCTTCTTTAATCTATTTCGATGTTGTCCCTTATCGGGAAACTGTGGTTTGAGCCCGACCGTTGGTGATATACATTCGATACACTCAAGCGAAATGAGTGGTCGGTCATGTGAGGTGTTTGCGAACAAATTTTGCAATTGTAAACAACTGTAAAATCCGTTCGGCTTTCCTAAACAACAAGGATTGTTGTAGAGGGTGTCGAACTCTGGGACCAAAAATATTTTAATTAATAAATCCAATCAAGTTATTCAGAATTTTGATTGGTTGCAAACACAGAAAATAAACAAAAAGATAGTTTTAACAATAAGAGAAAGCAATTAGAGGATAATGACATAGATTAGATTAATATTCATCAATAGCCAATCGAATAAATACAGATCTAATTCATGTTTCTATCACAAATATGAATCAACTATAATTAGGTTTCTAGAAACAAATATGTAAATAACAACAAGTATAGCCTATGCAGGAGCTCAGCTCTTAAACAACCATAGACTATCAGGACAGATTCACAAATTAATTTCTAAAAACCTAAAATTTGATCTAAATATGATAAGTGTTAGATCGAACTCGAATATACCCTGTGAAGGAGCACAGCTCTTAAACGACACAGAGTATGAAGGTTCAGATCTAACCCTTAGTTCAAATCTAGATCTACATACATGAAGTTCTAATCTTTTGGCTATGTGATTGATATTGAATCATATCTATTAGCGTCATCACCCCCTAATCAAAGAGGATTAGCTAGACATAGCTAAAAGAAAAGAAAATAAAAAGAAAATAACAGACATGAACATAAATAAAATGCAAATAAAAACTAAATAGAAGAGAGAAAGAAGAGTTTTATTCCAAGCAAAGGATTACAGAATAAAACTAAATGTATTCTACAATGAATGAGATAAAGTGTATTTATAGCTGATATGACAAAGGCTACTAGGCAAATTCCATAATGTGGGACTAAAGAATTAGCCCAACTAACACATAAGCTAGTGTGAATGCAGTTGTAGAGTGAGAGGCCTTGCAAATGAGCTAATGTGAACGCAATATGAGTCTTTATTGAGCCAAATCTACCCAACTGAACTCTATTTGCAACCGTTCTTCAAGATTTAAACTCTTCAAGCTTTAGTAATTTCAACTTCACTCTTTTTAAGCAAATTCTTCATGCTTTATCCATCAAATGCTCTAAACCAAGCTTTTTATCAACAATTTGAAAACACAGCTATAAATACACAATATTAATTATTTTAAATAGAAAACTAGATAAATAAGCGGATAAAATATACACATTTACGTGTATATCATGAGGGCCGGTGAGACGACCCCAAACCCCGTACTGACGGTGGCAAGGGTAATCTTTGGAATATAACACATAAACAGATAATAGCAGAACAGAAATAAGTAAATACACCAGGTAATGCACAATAGAATATATTGGATAAACGTAATCATCAGAGTTACACAGTATACAGGATCATACTTAGTACAAATACAGTTCAGCTACACATAAATGTCTACAGCGGAAAACAAACATAATATGTACAACAGGAGCTGAACAGCATAAAAAGAGATAAAGAATAGAATCCATCTTCAGCTCCAGCTATCCAGAAAGAGCCAGCTAAACCTGAATACAAGGCTGGCCGTGTAGAAAAAGGGGCACCCGAGTTTGAAAGTGAAACAAATTACGAGTCAGTCATGGGACTGGTATGAGAAATCTAGTCAACACATTTAAAATATGGCTAATCCCAGGACCACGCCACTTTCATTGAACGGGTTTACTCCATCAGATTGCCAGTGCTCTAAAACAAATAATTCTTTTACACATCGCAATGCTTTTTGTACAAATGAAGCCATTATAAGACTCAGTTCCCATCACACAATGCAACGCAAACAGGAGGATAGAGTTTTACCTTATAATGGCCAAAATATGATTGATACGAATAAAACAAAAGCATTTGATATTATTACTAGTGTTTATAGGTTTCGAAAACAATTTCAATCATAACTATCAATCATAGACGGCATGGGTACCATATATCATGTCGCCATATATATATACAATCAAAACCGCACGGTGTCGTATTTGAAAATTGGATTTCCATCATGAACCAAGGCAAAAGATAGTCCTTACCGACTTCGAGACAATCTAGCCCATGTCTCCGGAACATCCGCAACTGCCCCTTGGAGCGACAGGGCCGATCCTCACGGAGTGGATTATAGTGCCTGAACAATACGTTTCTCCGCCCTTTGGGGCGTAAATGAGCCAACAAATGACTCCATCAGTCCCGGATCGACCGATATATCCGAGGCGCCTCGCAACAGTAACAACCACATAAGTCAAACTCGTCAGGGCGTGTAAAACCATAGACGCCACTTCTAGCTAGAAAGAAACGCATGTCCTCCCTGAGGTCCTCTCCCGTTTCTGGTTCATACCGGGGTGTGAGGTTCGCGAATTCAGGTTATACACAAAGCTACGCCACGCAGGCGGGGCTTTGATCATCACCACAATACTTTGCTTTTCAACAGAAGCCCTGATCACTGCATCTTAGCGTACCACACAGACAATTCACGCCATGTAATTGATGGCTATCAATCACACAGAATGAATTCCAATGTCAGACACACAGTCCATTTGCAAGTCCGTTCTGGGTCTGAACAAAACCGGAGGCACTATATACCTCGCAAACCCATCGACCTCCACGTACGTCTGGACAATCACCACTCATTATCCATATTTCGGGATGCCTCCCAATCAGGACATCAGTTACCATCTAAACGAGGTGAAGATCTCCGGTCTTCGACCACCGTCTTCATCTTCGATTTCTTATCGTCGATTCAGTTATCCAGAATGGGATAAACCCGATCTTTCTGAGCAACTCGCGTATATAATAAACAAGTGCTACACAAACACTACATACTCATCAATTCAATTCATTAGTCGCTAACCGTCAATCAGTAAGAGAACGATTTCCCAAATATTAACCCCGAAGGCCGAAACCAACATCATATCAAAATCCAGGAAACCATTTGACTTAGCCAACCTTCAGTTAGTTTCTAAATTTCACAACCATATCGTTTATAATATTTTATAATGGTTTATCGCTATTTTTATTTATTTTAAAATAGCCAACTTATTCAAAACGACGCTTCGGGCCATAACGCGACCGTGGCGCTGTTTTTCTTCAGATTTGATTTACACATATCTGAAAATCTAACTGCTGGATCTTCACAAAATTTATATCATTAGAAAGATCTTTTCAAAACGAATCCAACGGTTCCAGTTTTGGGAAAATCTGACGGTCGGATCTCCCGGTACAATCGTTTGAAGTTTCGATTTCAAAATACGAACTGCAGCGTTGTTATTCGATTAAATATAATTATATATATATAATCGATTCTGGCGTTGTTTTTCTTTAGATTTGAATTAAACATTCCAGATAATCCAACCGTTGGATTTTTACAAAGTTAGTGCCGTTGGAAAGATATTTCCAAAGCGAACCCAGCAGTTGCGGTTTCGGGAAAATCCGATGGTCGGATCTCCCGCACTAATCGTTTGAAATC
This sequence comes from Allium sativum, assembly GCA_030737875.1. Lineage (NCBI taxonomy): Eukaryota > Viridiplantae > Streptophyta > Magnoliopsida > Asparagales > Amaryllidaceae > Allium > Allium sativum. Next base: position 988,406,476 of record CM060915.1, read on the forward strand.
ACGGTTTCAAAATACGAACTGCAGCTTCGTTATTCGATATATTTCAATTCTATATATATATATATATATATATATATATATATATATATATATCGATTCTTCGATTTCAAAACTATATGATTCTCATACATTTGATAAAAATGATATTTTTATCTAACTATCTTCTATTTCAACACTTCACTATTTTTAACAATTCATGTATATAATAAAAATGTGGTTTTTAATGTAAAACAATTTATTTCAAAACACGACTATTTTATATAGTTCATATAGATGATAAAAATATGATTTTTATTATAAAACAATTTATTTCGAAACACGATTATTTTATATAGTTCATATTGATGATAAAAATAGGATTTTTATTATAAAACAATTTATTTCAAAATACGAATACCATTCAACATATGAATTTCAATTCAACGAATGAATTTCGATTCAACACATGAAGGTTTTCTATAGTTGGTATATATAGATAAAAAGGCGATTTTTATATTTAAAACACGAATACCTTTCAACACATGAATTTCAATTCAACGAATGAATTTCGATTCAACACATGAAGATTTTCTATAATTTGTATGTATAGATAAAAAGGTATTTTTATTGTTAAAATAGTTTATTCAAAACACGAATACCATTCAACACATGAATATGATTCAACGAATGAATTTCTATTCAACACATGAAGGTTTTCTATAGTTGGTATATACAGATAAAAAGGTGACTTTTATTGTTAAAACAATTTATTCAAAACACGAATACCATTCAACACATGAATATGATTCAACGAATGAATTTCTATTCAACACATGAAGGTTTTCTATTCAACAGACGAATATAGTATCAATATAGGAAAATAATTCTAACACATGAATATTATTCAAAATTTCGGCAGCATAACGGCAGGGTAGTTAAAACCGGGACCGTCCCTAGTACGGCTCCTCGCTCTATCTTAAAACCTCGCAGCTTTTGACAATGGGGAATCATGCATCTAGTTCGCACGCAGGCGGCATGTATATTTTTTTCATTTCCACAAACTAATCCTATGTGGTTTCAACCAAATATTTCTCAACCACAAACGGGTATTTTTCAACCACAATCAATCAATTTCAACCACAAACAATTTCAATCAACCATTCGCTATCAATCAATTTTCACACCAATCACAACCAATAAATATCGTCCATGGTTTGTGGACGAGGAGCGTATATATATATATATATATAATATTTATATATAGAATTTCACTTCTATTTCAACATATATATAATTTTTACAACGCATATACAACTTATACATCGAACGTACAACTTATACAACGCTTATACAAGAGGTGTACAACGCTTATATAACTCATACATCGACTATATAATTTATACATTGTCGTTTTCCACATCGTTTATAAATTAGAAATCTCACATTGGGTTCCACTTCACCAAAAATAGTAGAAGGCTCAGAAAAATATGCGGTCTCTTCTAGAATGTAGAAGACGTCCACACGAGTCCACTGTCTCTTGTTTCACTGAATTTCGTCAACAAACGAAAAAGATATGATTTTTTCAGTGAAATCCAGTAGCGCTTTAAACTGCTATAATATAGTTTAAATTAAAATAGCCGCATACCTTCTCAGTTTCGTTCAAAACTAGGTTAGCGATTATCACCAAATCCGAGCGACTAGGGGATGATCGGCCGATGCCACGACGTAGGGCTTTGAAATCCGCGCCAGGGGGTCCCCACCGCTGTCAACTCGAACTGGGGATGGAGGAGCTTCGGCGCCTCGAAAAGGGGAACTTCTGAAGGGTGATTCTCCTCCGATACTCGATGATAATTGGCGAGACCGGTCTTGATTTGAAGCTAACGAGGAGATCTTCAAAAACCCTAACTGGAGCTAGTGATTTTGTTGTGTGGATTGAGCATTAGGGAGGAGAGAAGGTCGAGTTTCATTTCCGTCATCGGTTTAGAGAGGGTCGGGGAGAGAGAAACACACCTGGCCAATGAGAGATTTTTTTAATATTTATAAATTTTTAATTTTCGAAAATACCCCCTTTCACACACGAACTCCAATCCAAACCCAACGACTGTCGTCCCTAGCATTTTACCCCCATTCCGAACACAATGGGATATGTTTCGTAGGCCCATTCGACTGTTTCAATCAATTTTCCTTCAATTTAAAATATATAACATTCAATATTTAATTTGAACGTACATTTCAATTTGCCAGGGCCACAAACTGATTCGAAAAATTCCAGAAAAATAAATCTAGCTATGTTTTGACGATTCGGTCCCAACAAAACCAGTTTTGTCAAATTCTGAGGCCGTTTGAAAATGGCCCATTTCTGGTCGATCCAATTTAACTGTAGTTGGCCAAAACACATTTTCCTTTGCCGCACTCACATATTAACTTCAAAAATTATGAAATTTGAAACCTAGCAATAATTTGACATACCGGATCCAACAAAAGTGGTTTCGTCGAATTCCGAGCTCGTTTGCAAAATGTCTATTTTCACGGGCTATATAATTCCTGTAGCGACCTTTCTGAAAATTCATTTGGCCATAACTTTTGCTTCCTACTATGAAACTTCGATTTTTCAGATTTGTTAGAAAGGTATACACTAACAGATTTAAATATTTTTGGTTTCACTCAAATCCGTTTTGTTTTGCACCCGGTACAGTCAGTCAAAGTTTGAATTCAAATTTTGAAACTACCGCGCCATTTCAGGCCTTGTTTATAATTCAAATTAATTATTTTCATTTTCAACATCGATTCAAACATACATTTCATCGCTATTATTTAAAATATTTATTTTAAATATTTAAAATCCACTAAAATAGACAATTTAAAATTTTTAAATTGGTTCAGCTTTTCCGGGTCGTTACAATCTCCCCCACTTAAAACTTTTCGTCCCCGAAAAGGAACAAAGTAGAAAGTGGTTTGATTAATCGACCTTACGTTCAATATGGCTTCCATTCTCCAACTTTTCAGTTTCTGAGAATTTTCAAATTCTTCAAAAATTTGGCTAACACCCGGAATTTTCAAAAAAATTCGACATAACCTCATTTGTACGGGGAGAGGTTTGGAAATTTATTGGGCCGTATTAGGTACCTAATAAATCCAAATAAGCATACACATATTTATATTGATATATTCTGGTGTTTACAAGGGAGCGTGTATAGATAATAACTCCAGAGAATAAATTCTCGTCACCCTGTCAAAGCCTGAGGGAGTGTGTATTTTAATTGCTCCAGAGGATAAATGCTCGTCACCTCGTCCCGTGTGGGAAATAAATAATCCATGTGTCGTATCTGATGACTAGAGAGACGTGATTATGGTCAACTCCAGACCCGTGTGGGGTTTTTATTAATCTGGCAATTTATCGTTACATTTCTATATGGTCATATCAGTCATCAGTTCAACCTGTAAAATATAGTCATCGCCATACAAGCCTCTCGCTCGTATGGTAAATCTTCCACATCGTCACACAAGCTCCAAATGCTTATGTGGTATATGATGAAGTATGCCTATCTTCCAGAAGTATGCCATGCAGTGTAGTTAAAAATTAATTGTTACTATCCTATGACGATGTTTATTATTTCACACAGAACAACCATCACTCCGCATCCAATGGCATTCAAAGGAGTTGATATAATAATATTTCGCATCCAACTCATTAAGGTTTACCTATTTATCGGGCACGCAAATAAAATCTTTACTCAACAGCTATCCATTTACCTGTTCAAACATATATAATGCACATGTTTATATATTTCTATCTATTTTCTAATCAGTTCAATGTGTGATTTAATCGAATAAATTCTACCATTCATTCTATTATTGATTAAATTAACTATTGTTTCAATAATTTTAATTAATCAAATCTACTATCACACAACACAAACAGCAATCAATTTGTTTTTAACTTTTCAAAAATATACTAATCAATTTCTATACTCTCTTAAAATCATTCAGACTATAGAATTAAAAGTGCACATCCATGGAAAGAAAATAACAACAGAGTAGAGAACTAATTGGTAATGCAAAGTATGGTAGATGTACCTTGCACCGGAGTCAATCAGAGATGTCTACTCGACACTTAGGATAGGCTTTCTGAATGCTCTCCACGGTTTCCCAAGTACAATCTCGCGGATCTCCACTCCATTGCACTTTGACTAAGTGAACCTTCTTGTTCCTCAGCTCTTTGGTTTCTTTGCCGATGATCTTTAGCGGCTCTCTTCTCACAGCTAATTCTGGGGTAATTTCAATATCCTGTTGAGCTGCTTCTTCCACGATCAAGTCTAGATCATGAACGTGCTTTCGAAGTTGAGATATGTGAAATACATCATGTACTCCCGGCATCCAATCAGGCAATTTAACCCTATAAACGAGAGTTCCAATCCGTTCAAGAATAGGAAATGGACCAATGAATTTGGGCGCCAACTTCCCTGTTTTACCGAACCGGATAACTCCTATCATCGGCAATACTTTCAAATATACATAGTCGCCAACAACAAACGATATATCTCTTCTTCTCTTATCGGCATAGCTCTTTTGTCAGCTTTGAGCGGCGAGTAATCGTTTCTTAACGAAATCGACTTTGTCGGCAGCTTCTCTGATCATATCAGGCCCTAACACAAGTCTATTACCGGGTTCGACCCAACAAGCAGGAGATCGGCATAGTCTACCATACAATGCTTCGAATGGCGACATTGTCAGGCTCGCCTGGTAGCTGTTGTTATATGAGAATTCAGCCAAATGCAGATGGTCTTCCCATGATCCACCAAAATCTAGAACACAAGCCCGTAATAGATCTTCTAAAATACGATTCACCCTCTCAGTCTGACCATCTGTCTGAGGATGATAGGCGGTGCTCAAGTTCAGCTCTGTTCCCAGTTCTACTTGAAATGCCTCCCAGAATTTGCTAGTGAATATTGGATCTCTATCACTAACTATACTGACCGGCACTCCGTGAAGTCTAACAATTTCCTTAAAGTATATCTGCGCCAGACTCTGAGCAGTTCTGTTTGATCTGACAGGTATGAAATGGGCGGTCTTCGTGAAGCGATCTACGATCACCCAAATACTGTCATTTCCTTTCCTGGTTCTGGGCAAACCATCTATGAAGTCCATGGAAATATGTTCCCACTTCCAACCAGGAATGTCTAGCGGTTGCAATAATCCAGCTAGTTTCTGCTGGTCACTTTTGACTAGCTGGCAAGTAGGGCATCGGCTAACATATAAAGAAATGTCCCTCTTCATCGACCTCCACCAGAAAGTGCGTTTGATGTCATTATACATTTTGCTTACTCCCGGATGGATACTAAGTTTTGACTTGTGGCACTCATCCAGGACTTCCTTTCGGAGCTCAGAAATGTTAGGAACACAGATTTGACCTTTTAGCCTTAAAATCCCATCATTATCAATTTGAAAACTCAAGGGTTCGCCTTTCTGAATTCTCCCTGATCTTCTGAATGAAGTGATCATCCTTCTGAAGAGCAGATGTTTTTTCTATCAATGAAGTCGTGATAATAAAACTGGCGATCATTTCATTCTTTCGGCTTAACGCATCGGCCACGACATTGGGTTTCCCTGGAGTGTATATAATCTCAAAATCGTATGCTGCAAGGAACTCTAGCCAACGTTGTTGCCTCAGATTCAAGTCTTTCTGGGTGAATAGATACTTTAACGACTGATGATCTGTAAACAGTTCAAATCTCTCACCCAGAAGATAGTGTCTCAAGATTTTCAAAGAGAATACGATAGCCAACAACTCAAGATCATGAGTGACGTAGTTTTTCTCGTGCGGCTTCAGCTGGCGGCTAGCATAAGCAATAACTTGACCTCTTTGCATTAACACTGCGCCAAGGCTTTCTCTAGAAGCATCTGTCCAGACTTTCAAATCCTGATTGCTGTCGATAATAGTTAACACTGGAGCAGTTGTTAATCTTAACTTTAGCTCCTCAAAGGCCTCCTTACATTCTGGAGTCCATTTGAATTTTGAGTGCTTCTTTGTAAGCTTCGTTAAGTGACCAGATATCTTCGAAAAGTTTTTAATGAATTTTCGGTAAAAACTAGCCAATCCGAGAAAACTGCGGACTTCTGTAGGAGTACTGGGCTGTTTCCAATTTTGAATAGCTGTGATTTTACTTGGATCCATAGCAATTCCTTCTTTCGATACGACGTGGCCCAGAAATTTCACTTCATCTTGCCAGAATATACATTTGGACAGTTTAGCTTTCAATACATTCCTTCTCTGAATTTCTAGAACCTGTTCCAAATGTTTTTCATGCTCGGCCTTTGATTTAGAGAAGATTAGAATATCGTCAATAAAAACCAGAACAAACTTATTCAAAACCCCCCTGAACACTCTATTCATCAGATCGACGAAGTAAGCTGGAGCGTTACATAAGCCGAACGGCATTACTAACCACTCATAGAATAAATCTGGACCTCTAAATGCTGTCATAGGAACACACTCTTCGGCAATTCGAAGCTGATGGAAGCCTGTAGCTAGGTCCATCCTTGAAAATACCTGTGCTCCATTCAGACGATCCAATAAATCATCGATTCGCGGCAATGGATATTTGTTCTTTATGGTCTGCCTGTTCAAATCACGATAATCCACACATAGCTGTAGAGTACCATCAGATTTTGGGACAAACACCACTGCTGCACCCCCAATCAGAGAAACTAGGCCTGATCAGACCCTTCCATATGAGCTGTCGTGTTTGATTGTCTAATTCCTCTTTCTCTTTCAAGGACATTCTTCGAATAGCGTGAACTACCGGCCTTGCATTCGGAATCAAAGCGATCTTGAAATCTATTTCTCTCTGCGGAGGTAAGCGAACAACTTCTTCAAACACATCCGCATAATTCTTGATGACAGGAATATCTTTGATGAGGTCCGGAATATTTTCTGTGACTTTAGGGATCTTTTCTATTTGAGCTGGAGAAACATCCAAAGCTGCCCAGAAGTCCTTTCTATTTGAATGCGGGCCTTCACATGGTATGGTTATATAATTCCCTGATTGGGCCTTTGCCTTAACAACTCTCTCGGCGCATCTAACCTCAGCTTCATATTTGGTTAGCCAATCCAATCCCAGAATAAGATCGAATTCAGTAAAATTCATGACGATAGAGATAGTAGGGAATTTATAGCAGGAAAAAGAGACAGGTACTACACAAATCCAGCTAAGATCGAGAGACCCCCTAACCGGATTTTGGACAATGATGGGTTCTTTAAGCTTCCTCAATTTCAAATCCAACTTCCTAACTGCATTCTTGGCAATAAAGCTTCGTGAAACGCCTGTATCAAACAGTACTTTAACTGGAATATTTTTGACATTAAGCGTGGTTTCTAAAACATCAGACCTTCCCTGATTATCTAAGGGTGCTAAGGTTTCTGCTACTTCATTTATCTGAGCCTCCTTGGTTGCCTTTAACAGCCGGCAATCCTGCTTTACATGGCCAAACCGATGACAAATGTTGCATTCTCTAGTCTCTTGAAACTTGCTCTTTGATTTAGGTTCACTCTTCCTTAGTTTCTTAAAGATCCGCATTTTCCTTGCAAATGCCCTTGCTTATGGCAGTTATTGCATACGACGGTCGTTACTTGTTCTTTCTCAGACCTGGCCCTTTTTCGATTAACTTTGGGCTTCTTACTCACCTCAGATATCGTACTGGCCTCAGGATTATCAGTTTCTGGCTCACCTTTATTACTAGAACTGACCTCTTCTTCGTAAGACAACATACCTTTCTTGTCGAGATCCTCATATTGGTAAGCCATGTATATCATTTCAGAAAAAGGAAGCTTCACATTCCTCATTACACTATTCTGATATTTCCTTTGCAGGCCATGAATAAATCTCAGATTCTTCCTCTTTGGATCTTGAATCAGATGAGGAGCAAAGTGAGAAAGTTCGTTGAATTTCTTATGATATTTTGGGATGGTCATATCACCTTGTATCAGATAAGAAAATTCGTCACATAATCGCTCGGTTGCTTCGGGAGGAGTAAATCTTTCTAGGAAAATCACTTTGAATCTATCCCAGGTGATATCACCTTCTGGATTATCTTTAATAACCGAATCCCACCAAAACAAAGCTTCTTCTTTGAGTGCCCAAGACACCAGTAATCTTTTCTGATCATCTCTCAACTTTAAACCTTCAAAGATTTTCTCTGCAGAACGAATCCAAGCTTGTGTTTCCATAATGGACTCTTTGCCTAAGAATGGCGATCCACCCAGATTTCGAAATCTCTTGAATAGAACTTCTATATCTGATTCTGGCTGCGGGAGCACAACTGGCTCATTAGCTGGTCGAGCCATACGATTATTTCTTCTGTTCCTGTCACTCATTTTCTAGTGCGTCTGCAATTAGCAGACAAAGTGTCAGGTCATAGAAAAGGTATTTTAAAACATAGAAACATATACTTCAAATGTAAATGTGTCTAGTTGGGTGTATTTTCATTCTGCTTTACTCATGCTAGGATATTACTGATCCTATCTGTAATGAGTTACCCGTCCTAGAACACTACTGGTTCTATTTCTGACGAGTTTGTTAATATGTTATATTCCAGCACTAAGCTTAACCAAAGCTCTGATACCAAATGAGACGACCCCAAACCCCGTACTGACGGTGGCAAGGGTAATCTTTGGAATATAACACATAAACAGATAATAGCAGAACAGAAATAAATAAATACACTAGATAATGCACAATAGAATATACTGGATAAACGTAATCATCAGAGTTACACAGTATACAGGATCATACTTAGTACAAATACAGTTCAGCTATACATAAATGTCTACAGCGGAAAACAAACATAATATGTACAACAGGAGCTGAACAGCATAAAAAGAGATAAAGAATAGAATCCATCTTCAGCTCCAGCTATCCAGAAAGAGCCAGCTAAACCTGAATACAAGGCTGCCCGTGTAGAAAAAGGGGCACCCGAGTTTGAAAGTGAAAAAACTACGAGTCAGACATGGGAATGGTATGAGAAATCTACTCAACACATTTAAAATATGGCTAATCCCAGGACCACGCCACTTTCGTGGAACGAGTTTACTCCATCGGATTGCCAGTGCTCTAAAACAAATAATTCTTTTACACATCGCAATGCATTTTGTACAAATGAAGCCATTATAAGACTCAGTTCCCATCACACAACGCAACGCAAACCGTAGGATAGAGTTTTACCTTATAATGGCCAAAATATGATTGATACGAATAAAACAAAAGCATTTGATATTATTACTAGTGTTTATAGGTTTCGAAAACAATTTCAATCATAACTATCAATCATAGACGGCATGGGTACCATATATCATGTCGCCATATATATATACAATCAAAACTGCACGGTGTCGTATTTGGAAATTGGATTTCCATCATGAACCAAGGCAAAAGATAGTCCTTACCGACTTCGAGACAATCAAGCCCATGTCTCCGGAACAGCCGCAACTGCCCCTTGGAGCGACAGGGCCGGTCCACATGGAGTGGATTATAGTGCCTGAACAATACGTTTCTCCGCCCTTTGGGGGCGTAAATGAGCCAACAAATGACTCCATCAGTCCCGGATCGACCGATATATCTGAGGCGCCTCACAACAGTAACAACCACATAAGTCAAATTCTTCAGGGCGTGTAAAACCACTGACGCCACTTCTAGCTAGAAAGAAACGCATGTCCTCCCTGAGGTCCTCTCCCGTTTCTGGTTTATATCGGGGTGTGAGGTTCGTGAATTCACGTTATACACAAAGCTACGCCACACAGGCGGGGCTTTGATCATCACCACAAGACTTTGCTTTTCAACAGAAGCCCTGATCACTGCATCTTAGCATGCCACACAGACAATTCACGCCATGTAACTGATGGCTATCAATCACACAGAATGAATTACAATGTCAGACACACAGTCCATTTGCAAGTCCGTTCTGGGTCTGAACGAAACCGGAGGCACTATATACCTCGCAAACCCATCGACCTCCACGTACGCCTAGACGATCACCACTCATTATCCATATTTCGGGATGCCTCCCAATCAGGACATCAGTTACCATCCAAACGAGGTGAAGATCTCCGGTCTTCGACCATCGTCTTCATCTTCGATTTCTTATCGTCGATTCAGTTATTCAGAATGGGATAAACCCGGTCTTTTTGAGCAACTCGCGTATATAATAAACAAGTGCTACACAAACACTACATACGCATCATTTCAATTCATTAGTCGCTAACCGTCAATCAATAAGAGAATGATTTCCCAAATATTAACCCCGAAGGCCGAAACCAACATCAGATCAAAATCCAGGAAACCATTCGACTTAGCCAACCTTCAGTTAGTTTCTAAATTTCACAACCATATCGTTTATAATATTTTATAATGGTTTATCGCTATTTTTATTTATTTTAAAATAGCCAATTTATTCAAAACGACGCTTCGGGCCATAACGCGGCCGTGGCGCTGTTTTTCTTCAGATTTGATTTACACATATCTGAAAGTCTAACCGCTGGATCTTCACAAAATTTATATCATTAGAAAGATCTTTTCAAAACGAATCCAACGGTTCCAGTTTTGGGAAAATCCGACGGTCGGATCTCCCGGTACAATCGTTTGAATTTTCGATTTCAAAATACGAACTGCAGCGTCGTTATTCGATTAAATATAATTATATATATATATATAATCGATTCTGACACTGTTTTTCTTCAGATTTGAATTAAACATTCCAGACAATCCAACCGTTGGATTTTTACAAAGTTGGTGCCGTTGGAAAGATATTTCCAAAGCACACCCAACGGTTGCGGTTTCGGGAAAATCCGATGGTCGGAACTCCCGCGCTAATCGTTTGAAATCACGGTTTCAAAATACGAACTGCAGCTTCGTTATTCAATATATTTCAATTTTATTTATATATATATATCGATTCTTCGATTTCAAAACTATATGATTCTCATACATTTGATAAAAATGATATTTTTATCTAACTATCTTCTATTTCAACACTTCACTATTTTTAACAATTCATGTATATAATAAAAATGTGGGTTTTAATATAAAACAATTTATTTCAAAACACGACTATTTTATATAGTTCATATAGATGATAAAAATATGATTTTTATTATAAAACAATTTATTTCAAAACACGATTATTTTATATAGTTCATATTGATGATAAAAATAGGATTTTTATTATAAAACAATTTATTACAAAATACGAATACCATTCAACACATGAATTTCAATTCAACGAATGAATTTCGATTCAACACATGAAGGTTTTCTATAGTTGGTATATATAGATAAAAAGGTGATTTTTATATTTAAAACGCGAATACCTTTCAACACATGAATTTCAATTCAACGAATGAATTTCGATTCAACACATGAAGGTTTTCTATAGTTTGTGTATATAGATAAAAAGGTGATTTTTATTGTTAAAACAATTTATTCAAAACACGAATACCATTCAACACATGAATATGATTCAATGAATGAATTTCTATTCAACACATGAAGGTTTTCTATAGTTGGTATATACAGATAAAAAGGTGACTTTTATTGTTAAAACAATTTATTCAAAACACGAATACCATTCAACACATGAATATGATTCAACGAATGAATTTCTATTCAACACATGAAGGTTTTCTATTCAACAGATGAATATAGTTTCAATACAGGAAAATAATTCTAACACATGAATATTATTCAAAATTTCGGCAGCATAACGGCAGGGTAGTTAAAACCGGGACCGTCCCTAGTACTGCTCCTCGCTCTAACTTAAAGCCTCGCAGCTTTTGACAATGGGGAATCATGAATCTAGTTCGCACGCAGGCGGCATGTATATTTTTTTTCATTTCCACAAACTAATCCTATGTGGTTTCAACCAAATATTTCTCAACCACAAACGAGTATTTTTCAACCACAATCAATCAATTTCAACCACAAACAATTTCAATCAACCACTCGCTCTCAATCAATTTTCACACCAATTAAAACCAATAAATATCGTCCATGGTTTGTGGACGAGGGGCGTATATATATATAGCATTTCACTTCTATTTCGACACATATATAATTTTTACAATGCATATACAACTTATACATCGAACGTACAACTTATACAACGCTTATACAAGAGGTGTACAACGCTTATATAACTCATACATCGACTATATAATTTATACATCGTCGTTTTCCACATCGTTTATAAATTAGAAATCTCACATTGGGTTCCACTTCACCAAAAATAGCAGAAGGCTCAGAAAAATATGCGGTCTCTTCTAGAATGTAGAAGACGTCCATACGAGTCCACTGTCTCTTGTTTCACTGAATTTCATCAACAAACGAAAAAGATATGATTTTTTCAGTGAAATCAAAAACGGTAGCGCTTTAAACTGCTATAATATAGTTTAAATTAAAATAGCCGCATACCTTCTCAGTTTCGTTCAAAGCTAGGTTAGCGATTATCACCAAATCCGAGCGACTAGGGGATGATCGGTCGATGCCACGACGTAGGGCTTTGAAATCCGCGCCAGGGGTCCCCACCGCTGTCAACTCGAACTGGGGATGGAGGAGCTTCGGCGCCTCGAAAAGGGGAACTTCTGAAGGGTGATTCTCCTCCGATACTCGATGATAATTGGCGAGACCGGTCTTGATTTGAAGCTAACGAGGAGATCTTCAAAAACCCTAACTGGAGCTAGTGATTTTGTTGTGTGGATTGAGCGTTAGGGAGGAGAGAAGGTCGAGTTTCATTTCCGTCGTCGGTTTAGAGAGGGTCGGGGAGAGAGAAACACACTTGGCCAATGCGAGATTTTTTTAATATTTTTAAATTTTTAAATTCCGAAAATACCCACTTTCACACACGAACTCCAATCCAAACCCAACGACTGTCGTCCCTAGCGTTTTACCCCCATTCCGAACACAATGGGATATGTTTCGTAGGACCATTCGACTATTTCAATCAGTTCTCCTTCAATTTTAAATATATAACACTCAATATTTAATTTGAACGTACATTTCAATTTGCCTGGGCCACAAACTGATTCGAAAAATTCCAGAAAAATAAATCTAGCTATGTTTTGACGATACGGTCCCAACAAAACTAGTTTCGTCGAATTCTGAGATCGTTTGAAAAATGGCCCATTTATGGTCGATCCAATTTAACTGTAATTGGCCAAAACATATTTTCCTTTGCCGCGCTCACATATTAACTTCAAAAATTATGAAATTTGAAACCTAGCAATAATTTGACATCCCGGATCCAACAAAAGTGGTTTCGTCGAATTCCGAGCTCGTTTGCAAAATGTCTATTTTCACGAGCTATATTATTCCTATAGCGATCTTTCTGAAAATTCATTTGGTCATAACTTTTGCTTCCTACTATGAAACTTCGATTTTTCAGATTTGTTAGAAAGGTATTTGTTGTATATAACGTTGTTGTATACACAATTATATGATTTTTTTTTGATGATAACAACCAAATAAATATTATTATAAATGTGTTTGAAATCGTACTGTTAAATATATACATCACTGACTGAAATATAGTATTTATATTTAAATGGAATACGACAATACAGACATTGATATATTCATACTGTATTCTATTTAAATTGAATATTCTATTTCAATAACACAACAGTACAAATCTTATAAACTCCACTATTTAAACACTCACAGAATATTTGTACTAATAAATAACAGAATGAAATAGATGAGTTTGTTTGACAACAATAAGATATTATTTTATTTCAATCAAACATGTGTATTACAAATTACAGTACAACGCCATTTCAGTACACAGCTTCCCACTATAACACTCACACTCGTATATATATATATATAAATATTTTGATTTCATACATTTCAATATACAATTTTATATACACTCATTTACATATTGACACACTGGCTTCTTCAGTCTTCATTGATTGTCCAATCTTCACAGTCTTCTAGTCAGCCTTCAGTCAGTCCAGTCTTCTTGCCTGTCACATGAAACACACACACAGTACACTGCAATAGAAATAAAAACTGTATTCATGCAAATATAAATTCAAAAAAAGATAAAATTTATTTGCCTCAGAATTTAGGTGTTTCTCATCAATTTTCTGACTCGATCTGATTTTCATATCCAACCAACTGTGTCTAGACAGCTTGTGATATTCACAGTGATTCACTGTAAATACCACAAGGCAGACAACATATATATGTATATCAATGCAGGAACAGGAAGTTCTATCTGATGGCTGCATATACACACGTGTATAGTTACACATGTGCACTGCCTCGCCGATCAATGTACAAATGAGGAGTAGCCACTTGGACCATCTCGACTCAGCGCAATATACTCATGAACATGAACAAAGTCAAAAGCAAATGGCCGAGGACAAAGTCAAAGTGAACAAAGTCAAAGGAATGGTGCAAGTACAATTCAGCATATTCATGTCTACATGAGTCACAGAACAACAGTGTGCAAATCAAATGCAAAGTGCACAAGCCAACAGTCGAGAATGCCAAGCCAGTTTTGGTTCAGATTCATAGCAAGTTCAGTGGTGCAGCAGTTCAGATATGTGGTCAAGTATACAAAGTGAAAGCATGTTTTTCAGCTGCAAGCACACATGTGTGAGCACAGTGAAGATTACATGTTCAGGCAATAATTCAAAGCATGAAACAGTTGTGTCAAGAAGATTTCAACTAAAGCCATAAAGACTGCTCAAACAAAATAAAATAAAATTGGCAAATCACTTTCAAATATGCCTGAACACAACTAAAGTATCAATGAACCAGAACGTCAAGCATGGATTCAACATAAATATCATTTCCAGGTTTCATGTTTCAAGTGATCAGCATTTCAGGTACAGCAATGATCAAGGATGGTGGAGAGGGCACACAGCAATGCTCAAGTCAAATACAAGTGATGTTTCAGCCAACATATCAGCAAAGAAGACATAGAGTGGAGCAATGAACACAAGACACAGCATATACATGGAAACATGAAATGGCTAAGCTCAATTGAACATAAATGTGTATATGGAGTATGAAGACTATCAGCAATGCTCAAAGTTCTCAAATATGGGGGTACATGCATGGTGGCCAATTCCAGCATTTGCTCAGCGCAAACTAAACATCAATAAGGCTCAAAATACATCATGCAGCAAAGCCAGGTTCAAGCATGATTTTTTTTGGCAAGAGTTTATTTGGAGCATCACAGTGAACAATCCGACATGCAATTAATTCAAACTTTCCAGGAATTCTAAGAGTGATTCACACACTTATACAGTTTCCAGAAATGTAGATTTAAACAAGGAAGGGAAGTACTTTTGGGTTGCAAATATATTTCCTGAGAACCAAATCCAAGAAACACACGTGCAAATATGTTCAGAAAATCTATTTTGAGCAAGAGTTTTATTCTCGGAAAGTTATCAATCACTGATTTCACACAAAGAGGCCTAATACAAGTCCTGTTTCATTACATATGCAAAGAATAGGACAGTGCATAATTCAAACAGAAGAATTTATTTTCAGAAAGCAATTCTTTTGATTTCAGATTGGCTTATAGCAAATGAGATTATTTGTTCCCAGGCCGAGAATTACAAAAGCAAAATGGGAAAAGCATCAATTCAATTCCATTTCAAATTAGGAACTCACGGCATGTTTTTAAATCAAGAGGGACACAAATTAATTCACAGCAAGCATTCAAAGCCGTGAGTATCAAAAGGGGAAAACACGCACAAAATCAGGCCAAGCCACTTAATTGAAATCAGAGAGCAAGTTACAGATTATATAATCCTATTTATCACCGATTCATCATGGGCAGAGATAGATCATCGAAATCGAAACCCACAAAATCAGTTCAATTTTTTCAAAGCAACAAAATTTCAGAAAACTCACTGATTCGATCGAGCCAGAGAGCAACTCCAAGTCAGACGAGGAAAGCCATCGAAGAATCAAGCTTCAGAGTTATCACAACGTCAACAATCAATCATCGATTTGGTCTGGAGCAATCGAAGAAACCCTAGGTTTCTCAAGCCGCCGCCATTTTCATTTGCAAATAATAAAAGGGATGGGACCAAGAGAAGGGGTGAAATCACTATACAAATGGCCGGCCTAATTCTCATGTGCTAAAAGGGATGACCCCTTTTATTTTAAATTCTAGGCTTTCTTAATTGTTTTAGTTTTTATTGTTTTTATTTTTGTGTTGTTTCAACTTGTTCTATAAACCGATCAAACAGTTTTCTAGAGTCTATAAAATTCTAGAGGATTCAGTCAGGGTGTTGACTGACAGTTGACAGAGTCTGTAAAATCTGGGTTATTAGTTACGGGATCGTAACTAGGGGAAATCTGATCGAGGGAATATCGATCAGTCTACGGTTTTGAGCGTAGGGTTAGGACAGGAGCAGGCGTTGCGAGTGTACATGGTCTTGTATGCAGGATCTGTTTA
This sequence comes from Allium sativum, assembly GCA_030737875.1. NCBI lineage: Eukaryota > Viridiplantae > Streptophyta > Magnoliopsida > Asparagales > Amaryllidaceae > Allium > Allium sativum. The sequence goes on from CM060915.1 coordinate 988,422,925, forward strand.
TAACACCTAGTAGAAACCTTAGGAATGCAGCAGTAGGCAGGTTTTTGCCGAAGCTGGGTATATCTGTGTGTGATTTATTTTCTGCACTTTTATTTCTGCTGCATTCTGTGATCTGTTTATTTTTTAATATCCAGTCAATTTTTCAATTCAGTTTAAAAACTGTGATAAACCCTATTCACCCCCCCCTCTAGGGTTAATCTAGATCCAACAAGTGGTATCAGAGCAGGTATTCTGTTAACTCTAGAGTAATGGTGATTCCTAGTTGTCAACCGATAGAGAGTCAGTCCAGTTCATCTCCAACTATTTTCACTGGAACAGATTTTTTAAACTGGAAATCCAAAATGGAATTTTATTTAAAATCTGTTAATATTAAATGTTGGGATGTTATTATCAATGGGTTTGATAATGTAGATATTAATTTCAATGCTCATGCTATGAAAATTATATTTGACTATCTTAGCACTGAACAGTTTAATCTTATCTGTCATTGTTCATCTGCACAGGAAGTTTGGAGAACTCTCAACAAGTTGTATGGAAAATCTGACAACAGCTCAAAACCCCAGAATGTCAACTCTGATTCAGATCTATGCTTAACAAGTCATGTAGATGAAACTTCTTATGAATCAGATGATGGAGAATCAACAAATGCTGAAACAGAAAATCTCTCATATGAAGATTTGGTTTACATGTGTCTTGACTTAACGAAATCTGTTGATAAACTCCAATTGAAAAATAAGTCTCTGAAATCTAAGAATTTTGAGTTGACCAGCAAAATTGATAATTTGGAATCACAACTAGAATATGTTAAAAATTCTTCAAATTCAGTTTGCAAAAATTGTTTGAAATTGAAAACCAATCTTGTTCATTTCAGTAAAAATATTCAAAAGTTTGAAAATGAAATTCTGATCCTAAATGAGAACAAGACTGAGTTATCAAATTTGAATAACCTTCTGCAAAAAGAATTTGAAAATTTTAAAAGAGATGTATATTCCAAATTTGAAATTGCTGAAAAGGAGAACTTGTTGAAATCAAATTTGATTTTAGAAGAACTTGAAAATGAAATTGAAAAATCCAAGAAATTTGAGTCTGAAAAGCAAAAACGATTTGAACTTGGAATTTCTGAATCCCAAGCCAAAATTAAATTGCTTGAAAATGAGAATTTGGTTTTGAAACAGTTCAATGCTGAACAGAAGATCGCTATAAATAATTCCTCAAATTTATTAAAAGAAAATAGCGATCTAAAATCCAAAATTCAACGATTAGAATCAACTTTGGATAAATTTTCTAATGGGGAAAAATCGTTGAATATGCTATTACAAAATCAAGTTTCTATTGGAAATAAATCTGGTCTTGGCTTTGGGAATATCAATCGTTTTGATAGGATGAATTCAAATGATTATAAAGACACTTCAAATTGTCTTGGAAAAGATTGTTTTGAATTTTTAAACTCTGGCAATTCAAAAGATTTTTTTAAACATAAACAAAATAAGAATTTGTTTTATAACAAACCATTCTATCATTCTTGGACCTCAAAAAGAAGTAAAGTGAATTCGTCTAATTTCAAACAGATTTGGGTCCCTAAAGGTACTTTGGTAAATTCTGATGGATTGTTATATAAACAAGTTTGGGTACTTAAAGCTATGAACAAAACTGTGAGTGGTTTTACAAATTTTGTTAGACCACTCGATTCTCTTAACTGTTAAGTACCAGAGGTGGCTGAGGAACTGCTAAGCAAAAGAGATTTGAGTTCAAGCTGCTCAATGCTTATGTAATCATTCACAGTTCCTTAAGCCAAGACTGTTGAGGTAGAGATTCTGATTTACACTGGTTTCTAGTATGATCTCTAAACTCACATCTGTAAATATTTTCTGTTTTCTTTTGTTTTTTTTTCTTCTTCTTCTTCCTTCTATCTCTTTCTTCTGTCTATTCTGATTTGATTTATCACTGCCATATTTTTTTGTGCTTCTTGAATTGCAGTATTCATGATATTCTGGAATTTTGTTTTGCATGTATAGAACTCTGATGTTTTTAATTATTTCCAGATCTTGTATTTAATCTTGTAAATATCTGCAATTATTTTGAAGTATATTTTTATTTCTGAATTCGTAACTGTGTTGATGTATTCGTGCCATATCTTGAACACTGTTAATTTGAATTCCAAATTTTTGAAGATCTGAATAATTAATAAAATTTCACACTCTTATGTTGTTTTGAGTTTCTTTCAATTAATTTTGGAAACGCTTAAAATATTATACTCATTACAGTACACTCTGTTATTTATCAGTTGTGATAATTTCTTTAATTTTTCAGATTGGCTTAGACATTTTTTTTAATCTGTCTTACATCTTGAATTTCACCGTTATTCATGATCATCTGGTTTAAATTTTTTTTGTTTGTTTGAGATCATTTGAAATTTTTGATATTTTGAATCTCACACACTTCTCAAATCTGAGGTTATTAATTATGTGTGATTGATTCATTGTATCTCATGATTTACATTTGTTCAAATGATTTCGAATAAACCATTATTTTTGGATCATGAATTATTATTCAGTCTTGATGTAAATGATTTGAAATCTCTCTTGTGATTGTCAAAAATATTTGTGAAAACTCTTTTGAAAATATGGTCATAAGTATCATTGTTATTGTATGATTATTTGATTTGAATATATATTTGTTTAAAATCATTTGAAATTATTTATTTATTGAATCTCACACATAATTTTGAATCTAAAATATAACCTGGTGTGATTGATTCGTTAAATACTAATACTTTCACTTTTCTTCAAATGATTTAAAATAAAGTATATTTTTAATCTGGGATCATGGAATTTTTTTTTGTGACCATCATCTTGACTTGCTTGCTTGGAAACTGTCTTTGTACTGCTCTGATACTGTTTTCAAATAACTGCCTGCTTTAATCTGACTGCTGCTCTGATACTGTTTCAAATAATTGCTTGTTCTTGTCTGCAGGTTTGAAAAATGTGCAAATTTGTCAATTCTGTCTGTTTTGGGCTTTGTGATTAAAATTTATTTAATAGAGACACCAAGTGGTATCAGAAGTGCTTATATTTGTTTCACCCATCTGTACTGAGATTCAAATTTTCACCTTGTATAGATCCACACATTTTTTGCCTTATACAAATAAATGTGCTAAATTTGTCTGGCTAAGTTTGTGTTTAAATTTCCTTGGTCTGAGATGTCCATGATAGTCCATCAGGGTGTAATTAAATTCCTCGATAAAGGAGACTACAATTGGTATCAGCTTGTGCATCCATCTGTTTTTGAATTTTCACCTTGTATAGACACCATACACATTTTTTTCCCCTTGTATAAATCTGTATAAATTCTTCTTGTAATTGATTTTCAATTTTAAAATTATTTTTTTATTCATTCAGAAATTGAAATCAATATCCAATTTGTGTTGTGTTTATAATTCATCAAAATTATTATTAGTTTTTGAAGTTGTGATGAATTGTGACTGCAGTATATTTCACAACAAGAGGAGATTTTATTTGGATTTTCATGATGATAGAATATTTATTATAATATCTTTGAACTGACAATTATTTCACGACCATCTCCTTTATCTATCACCCGTCTACCATCCATCATGATTTTATATTAATGTGGAGAGTTTATTTTTTTTAAAAGGAAAAATCATCTTGTTTTAAAACAGTGAAAATTATTTGTGATAGAAATGGGACTATATTATTATTCAGAATTAGTGAGAATTGAAAATTTTCAATAACCCCTGTACAGTCGAGCTTATTTCATAATATAATTAATTTAGAAATTTATTTCACAGTCCATTTCTGTGCCTACCACATTTCTATCATCCATATTGGTTTCATATACCGAGGAGTTTTTCTTTCTTTTATAAAGCTGAAAATGATAAAAATATAATTAATATATAAGAGTGTCTCTAACCTCATTTAAAAATCCAAGCTCTGGTTATGCATGGTTATGAGACATCTTATAATTTAAGCTGCGACTGATCCCATTTAAAAATCCAAGCTCTAGTTATGCGTGGTCAGTGTGCTCTTAAATAAAAAGGAAATAAAGTGCTAAAAATAGAAATAAATGTTGAAATTCTCCTCTGAGTATAAAAGCCAACCTATCAATCCATCTTCTATTCTGTGAAATATGTTGAAATTTTATGACGTATTATGATTTGTTGATTGATAGGTATTGGGATTTGAGATTATTCGATTTTCTCACTTAAGTTGAATTATTGATTATAGTCCAAATCCATCACTGTTTTTGTTCTTTATTTTTATAAAAATCCTTTGAAAATAATTGGAAATGAATTGTTTTTAAAACTCTCTCCATTTTATATAAAATTCATCGTATATCCGTCATTTTCTACAATGTGAAATATGCCACCTGTTCTTAAAATATTATGATTTTTTGTTTGACTGATTGAAATTTATGATGACAGTTCTTCCTCTTAAGCTGATATTGTATTTGTTAGTCATTTTTCATCTATATTTTAAATTTTGTATCCTTTTGATGATAACAAAAGGGGGAGAATGGGTTGAGATTTTGATTTATGAGTGAATATTTTATAAAAAAATTTTTTTTGAAAATTTATGATTATTCATATCATTCGTTTCACTCATGCACAGTTATAGGGGGAGTTGTCTGTTGTAGGGGGAGCTGATAAATAGGGGGAGTTCAATTTTCACTGTCAAACACGTTTATTGTATACAAAATCTTTTATTTGTTTGTCATCATCAAAAGGGGGAGATTGTTGTATATAACGTTGTTGTATACACAATTATATGATTTTAGTTTGATGATAACAACCAAATAAATATTATTATAAATGTGTTTGAAATCGTACTGTTAAATATATACATCACTGAATGAAATATAGTATTTATATTTAAATGGAATACGGCAATACAGACATTGATATATTCATACTGTATTCTATTTAAATTGAATATTCTATTTCAATAACACAACAGTACAAATCTTATAAACTCCACTATTTAAACACTCACAGAATATTTGTACTAATAAATAACAGAATGAAATAGACGAGTTTGTTTGACAACAATAAGATATTATTTTATTTCAATCAAACATGTGTATTACAAATTACAGTACAACTCCATTTCAGTACACAGCTTCCCACTATAACACTCACACTCGTATATATATATATATATATATATATATATATATATATATTTTTTGATTTCATACATTTCAATATACAATTTTATATACACTCATTTACATATTGACACACTGGCTTCTTCAGTCTTCATTGATTGTCCAATCTTCACAGTCTTCTAGTCAGCCTTCAGTCAGTCCAGTCTTCTTGCCTGTCACATGAAACACACACACAGTACACTGCAATAGAAATAAAAACTGTATTCATGCAAATATAAATTCAAAAAAAGATAAAATTTATTTGCCTCATAATTTAGGTGTTTCTCATCATTTTTCTGACTCGATCTGATTTTCATATCTAACCAACTGTGTCTAGGCAGCTTGTGATATTCACAGTGATTCACTGTAAATACCACAAGGCAGACAACATATATATGTATATCAATGCAGGAACAGGAAGTTCTATCTGATGGCTGCATATACACACGTGTATAGTTACACGTGTGCACTGCCTCGCCGATCAATGTACAACTGAGGAGTAGCCACTTGGACCATCTCGACTCAGCACAATATACTCATGAACATGAACAAAGTCAAAAGCAAATGTGAAACGACCCGCAAATCCGTGCTATCTGAGTTGACTAGATACACCACACGTCCAACCCAAATAACACAGAAATACGACTCATTATTAGAAAGAAGATAGAGGATGAGAAATAGAAAGAAAGAAATATTAGACTAGAAGAAAAACGAAGGTCACAACTCACAGCTGAACGAATAAAATATATTCTATAACATAAGCTTTGAAATACAAATCTGTTTGGTACATATATACATACCATCATCAGAGTACACATAACATCTGATTCAGCGGAAGTAACTCTAAATAACTAACGTTGAAGCCTCCTGCTTCAAGCTCCTCCAAGTGTATCTGTAAAAGCCTGAAACACTTGACTGCCCGTACAAATTTGGGCACCCAAGAGTTTAGGGAAAACAAAACAAAATAAACTCTGGGTCAGTCATGGGACTGGTGTGAGTAAACTCCAACCACTTGTTTAACTTTTAGAAATCCTTTCGAAAGAAAAGATAATAGTAAGACCAGCCCACACATAAACACGGACGGTTTTTACCTTACTATAACCCAAAACACTTTGATACGAAAATCCAGTGATATTATAATAATGTCTACATCAAGTAAATAACCAAATAGCAGAACGCTTGCATCTCACGCTCCACATATATAGTATAAAACCAAAAACCGCATGGCGCTTATTGGAGATTGGATTTCCAACATGACAAGGTATGGGACCACCTTCCGACTGTGTATCTCTAGAGGCAAATACACTGGGTTCAACAAGAACATCTTGCAACCCGGCCCACACATGACCGACCACTCATTTCGCTTGAGTGTATCGAATGTATATCACCAACGGTTGGACTCAAACCACCGTTCCCGAATGGGCAGAATCGATAGATTTAGAAACAAAAGGAATTTCTCTAGATAGGTGATTATACACCCTAATGGGTGCGACCCACATAGCCATGCTGCCTGCCCGATTTTTGTCCTTTCCCGGTTGTTGAGGCTTGAGGCTACGATTACTTACCATTCATCGATAACACAATCACTTTGAATGCCACATCGTCAGATCCGTTAATCACTAGTTGAGTCTGCACAAATATTCTGGATATTATGCTAAGGGATAAATCCGTTGCAACCATATACATTCATACAGACCAACCCATTTGATCATTGGAAATACTTTGTCAGACATTCGTCCATTTACGTTCGTTCTGGGATTGAACGAAACCGAAGGCACTATTTCTATTACTAGAAAAGCCCTTGCACTTCACTCCGTCTTCAATATATTCAGCATACTTGGTTCGCAACGCTTATGCCGATACGGAGTGGTTCTTCGGATAATAATCCAACCGGTCTCTCCATATTGACAACGATGGTCAAAACTTCGATAGTCTGTGATTTAACTATCGAATAAAACAAGTGTTCATCCAACATATCAAACAAATCACTGGGCTCTTTAATTAATATTTCATTAATTAAATTACTTCTCTATTTCCTCTATCAATATTTGTTAACCAAATATTTCCAATAATCATCTTGCCTTTTATGCCATTTGGAAAACGTTTCCAAATATTAACTTCTTTTATTTTCTATATATTAGAAAATATCTCTATTTGCAATTGAAAACAATTTCAATCATTTATCTCTATCCCCTTTTGTTTACAACATTCGATTTTTATATTCACTTTATTATCGAATTCAATACGTCGATACAATGATTTCTAATTATCAAAATATCTTAAAAATATTCTAACTCCTTAAATTTCCGGAAAATTTCGCTATAACCTCCCCTGTATCGGGAGCATCGGGAAATTTCAAATAGCTTCCCGGTATCTTCCTCAATCAAAAAGAAAAAGGAAAAGCCAAGCGGCTTGCCGATACGGCGCATAAAACCCATATATGAATTAAACATGTACCTTTTTGTCGAGCACATACATTAATAACTTCATATACTTCATCCCAAACCTGCTTAACACATATTCACCTGTTTGCAATTCAATTCAATACCATCTAATCGCTTGAATTCAGTTTCGCCATTTATTCTTTAAATTGGCCCTTTTTCCTATTTCATTTTTTTGTGAACATAACGTGTTTGAACAAAATATTTAACTCGTTCATAACCAAATCGAATTTCGATTTCAATTCTAGTTTCCTTTTCTATTTCGAATATAAATTCTCAAATCGAGTTCACTTATTTGAAGCTCAGTATTTATTCGAAATCTCATTAACTAATTTCTATTCGAATTAGTTAACTCTATTCAATAAATCAAAAATCTGATTTCTATTTCAGAAATCAACTCATTACTCCACTGGAGTTCACATATATTTTATAACTCACATCTGGATTTTTCTAAATAGAAATTTCGATTTTTATTTACTTAAAATCCTTTAATTTAATTAAATAAACCGTTATGGTTTTATAATGGTTCTGGCGCTGTTTTTCTAAAAATTTGATTTTGACATAACTCAAAATCTATACGACGAAATTCAGATTTTTCTCTTTCATTAGAAAACTATTATCAAATCGGTCCTGACGTTTCTTGTTTCAAAGAAATCCGACTTCAATTGAGTTCTGTATATTCAATTGAAGTTCGAAACGCCAATTTACGAACTGCAGCGCTGCGGCGAGTTCGTTTTAATTATATTTATATATATAAACTTTTAAACTTCTAAACTTCTTTGAAATGACTTCAACTCCATTCTGATTTTATTTTTAATATATATCAAACATATTTTTCCGACTCAACAAATGTTTCTGATCTTCTATTTCATTTATATTTGAAGTCTATATTCAAATTCCAATTCGATTCTAATTCAAATTCTATATTCAAATTCTATTTCAACTATTTGAATTCAAATTCCATTTTTAATCTATTTGAACTTCAAATATTTAAACTCATTTTTACTTTGAACTTCAAGTACCACATTTACTTCCTTTGAATTCAAATACCATGTTTCAAATTCCTCTTATTCAGATTCCTTCTATTTAAACTCCATTTGAGTTTTGTTTGAATTTATATTTAACACCATTTGAATTCTATTTAAATTCTTATATTTAAATCCTCTTTATTAAAACACATTATTTAAAACCCATTTGAATTTTCCTTATTTCAAATCCAGTTGAACTCCTTTGAATTCAAATTCCCTTCCAAAACTACTTGTATTTCTTATTTTGAAATCCTATTTCAATCCTACTTTGAAATCCTATTTTCAAAGTTTATTTCAAATTCTATTTTGAAATTCAATATTCAAATCTCTATTTGAATTTCTATATTCAATCCCATGTTCAAATTCAATACGTGAATTTCTATTCAAATCTTTATTCAAACTTCATATCTGAATTTCATTTCAAATCTCTAGTCAAATTTCATATTTCAATTCTCCTTTTGAAATTCTATATTTCAAAATCTTATTCGATTTTTCTTTGAAATTCTATATTTCAAAGTCTGTTCAATTCTTCTTTGAAATTCTATATTCCAAATCTATTTGAAAATTCTTTATTCGAATTCCCTTGAATTCAAATTTTATTTTAATCTCCCGAATTCCAATTCTATTTTTCCATTCTAATTTAGTCTATCCAAATTCTATTTGAATTTCTAATATTCAATCTCCTTTTAAAATTCAAATATTTAAACTCCTTTGAATTCTACTATTCAAATGTTATAATCAAATTTCATTTGAGTTATATATTTAAAAATTTCATTTCAAGTCCTATTTTGAAATTTCATTTGTACTTCAAATATTTCAACTCCTTTCTAATATTTAAATTCTATTTAAATTTCTACTTAAAAATTCTATTTCAAGTTCTATTTTGAAATTTCATTTCAAAATTTAATTTCACACTTGTATTTCTATTTCTGAATTATCAAATGATAATTCTTTTCACTTCATTTATAACTTCGTTATAAAAGAATTATTTATAAACTTCGTTTATAAAGAAACTACCTGTTTTATTTTTCAAAACAAGTTTATATTTTATTCCCATTAAAAATTCAAATTCTATTTAAAAATAGAATTTTCCCTTTTTAAATCTCAAATATCCTTTCACGATATTTTTAAATACCATTGCTTAAGCCCAGTGACATTTAAAACAATCAAATCACCCAATTTTCAATCATTTGATTTTTAACACATCATATATGAATATATATATGAAATCAAACAAACAACAAGCAAACAGATAATATATTTTTGAGGAATCCAGTTGGATTCCTCCAACCTGTTTTCCTGCATCCACAGATGTTAGCACATAAATAATACCCATTCTGCTTCGTGGCAGAATATCGCGGTATAGAAGGTCATCCACTAATCATAGCGTGGGGCGTATAGGGTAATCATCCGCTATGAAACTGCGGGCATCCGCTAATGAGACTGCGGGAATCCAACCAATCAATCAACCCAATATATATATATATATAGCCTAAATAACTAATATATATAAAGCAAACCAGAAATCATTCACACAAGCAACAGACAATTATTTTAAATAAAATAAAAATAATTCTAAAGGTGAGTGAGATTTACTCACTGTGATTTTCCATTGTCGGATATCTTGTTTAATTCTGTCTCGTCAGCTATAAATTTTTCGAACGAAATTTCCTGTATACGAATGATCATTTAATTCTTGTTTAAATGATTTAACTATTTTGATTTAAACTAACTAAATAAATTAATTAAATAAATAAATCCTATGAAATTTAAATTAAATAAAAACGTATATCTCACCAAATAAACAGTCTTCCTTCATTGCAATTACTCATTATGACATTTCCTCGAACACCTTACTGTCGATAATACTCCAGCCCCACGACAGCTTCTTCCATTGCATTACTCAGTCATCTTGACTCCGATTACTACTGAAAATGCCACCAAAAACTACACTGCATCATCTGTATAATCGAACCATAACTAATCAACAGTTTCGATTTCACTTCGAACCCTTAAAGACCGAACTCGAGTTTCCCATTTCGCACTGCACATCCATCGCACTTTCGCCCCTCGCTACTGTCGTGCCAATTTCCATCCTCATCACAACATCTCCAGTTCGCACCTCCTAAAAACACCACGCTTCCCTTATGGCAACGCCAACATCGCTCCAGCGTCCAAGTCGAGCATCAAGGAACCGACGATTTCAAATTTCGATCCCCATTTCTAAACCCTAAATCGCCTGAGTTGCCTCAAACTCCATGCTCCAGAAATCGCGATCGATCTGAATTATGCGAAGGACTATGAGCCTATGAAGCTTGATGAATGCGGTTTACATTTGATTTCGATTTTAAGGATTTGAGAAGGAAAAATAAGCTTCGGTGTTTATTTCTTGGATTTGGAAATGAAGGGAAATAAGGCCGATGGGCTGAATATATAGACGTGATGGGGAAACAATTCGTACGTAGCCATTACTTCATGTTTTACTTTATGTTGAAGGGAGGGAGCAAATTTTACAGCTCGAGGAAGAGATATAGCTGAGCGACTTCAGTTTTTAGGTCGGCTGGAGCTGTTTTGATTTTGATTTAATATAATATGTACCAAAATATCTCAGGGTCCCTAGCTCCAACCCAAACCCTTATATTAACTTAGCGACCGACGTCTTCCAGTTATACCGCTATTCTAAACTTAACAGATGCGATTTAAATTTTAATTCAGTTGTATGAAGAAGATAACAAATTTAAATCGATAACTAATATTAAATTCAGCTGATTGAAATACAAATTGATTTCAAAGCAGTTTCAATTCATTGATAACAAATTGTTTTTTTGTAGTTCTAATTCAAATAGAAATTATATAAATTGAAAAAAATTGTTTCGAATCAGTTCTTATTTCTGATTTCAATTGTTACTATTACGATCATTAAATATATTCGATATTTAATCATATATCGATAATTAAATTGACAAATCCAATATAAAATTTATTTATATTATGAATTCAATATTTAAAATCATACTAGATATTTAAATAAACTGTTGAAAAATCTGGGTCGTTACATTCTTCCCCCCTTAAAATAATTTCGTCCTCGAAATTGCTAAAGTAGGAAAAGGGTACAAATCCATTTCTTTTCAACATCTCACTTATGTTGAAACTCAACTCCTCATATTTCTATGCCTTTAATTTAAACAAAACTTTTGGTCTTCTTTCATTTAATCTGAAATGATTTACAATCAATATGTTCACATTCAATTCATATTCCTTTCATATTGGTTCAACACCAATTTATCCAAATTGACTCTAGTCAATTGATTCACTTCAACCCATTTACTAGCTTAAGTTAAATTTCAATTCCAGAATTCAAATCCCAGTGTTTTTATTTTCAAATTCTTTTGAAATCCCATAAATATATACATATATTTATTTTCATTTCAAATTCAAAACATTTGAATTTTTAAACCACTTGGTTTCTTTCAAACCAATTTCCATCAAAAACTTTCTAAGGTAGCAATTCATCACTTAGAAACTCGGAAATGAACACTGATGATGTTGCAATCATCATCAGAATAATTTCCCAGCCACTGAAGTGAGTTCAGTGCTTTACCACATTCAAAATCCATTAAAATGATTTACTTTCAAATCCCTTTAAAACAAATCTATATTATTTTAATATACTTTGAAAAATATTTTCAAACTTCCCAGGATTTTGAATTCTTAATTCTGGTTTGAATTTAATTCTAATTCATCCCTTTTGTATATTCTTCATTCATACAAATTCTATTTGGTTATAAATAACCATTTCAATTTTTATAATCTTATCTGATTATAATGTTAACATTCAACACATCCATATAATATAATAATTTTAGAAAATTATTCTTTCTACATCAAAATAGAATTTTGGGTAAAATTATTTCATTTACCCTTTTTAAAACTATATCGTGTTCAATCTTTTGTTCAAGTGTTTAGAAATTCCTATCGACTTCGTGGCGTCCCACGATTCGACCAGAATTCATAAACTACTCAACAGACAAGCCAACACAATATAAAACAACTTTTATATCAAATAACAAATACGCTCTCTCGTATATACACTCAACTCATTCTAGGGCACTGCTGACCCTATCTCTAATGAGCACATGCCACACAAGCCTAGGTGTTCGCTCAACCTAAGCTCTGATACCAACTGTAATGGCCCGCAAATCCGTGCTATCTGAGTTGACTAGATACACCACACGTCCAACCCAAATAACACAGAAATACGACTCATTATTAGAAAGAAGATAGAGGATGAGAAATAGAAAGAAAGAAATATTAGACTAGAAGAAAAACGAAGGTCACAACTCACAGCTGAACGAATAAAATATATTCTATAACATAAGCTTTGAAATACAAATCTGTTTGGTACATATATACATACCATCATCAGAGTACACATAACATCTGATTCAGCGGAAGTAACTCTAAATAACTAACGTTGAAGCCTCCTGCTTCAAGCTCCTCCAAGTGTATCTGTAAAAGCCTGAAACACTTGACTGCCCGTACAAATTTGGGCACCCAAGAGTTTAGGGAAAACAAAACAAAATAAACTCTGGGTCAGTCATGGGACTGGTGTGAGTAAACTCCAACCACTTGTTTAACTTTTAGAAATCCTTTCGAAAGAAAAGATAATAGTAAGACCAGCCCACACATAAACACGGACGGTTTTTACCTTACTATAACCCAAAACACTTTGATACGAAAATCCAGTGATATTATAATAATGTCTACATCAAGTAAATAACCAAATAGCAGAACGCTTGCATCTCACGCTCCACATATATAGTATAAAACCAAAAACCGCATGGCGCTTATTGGAGATTGGATTTCCAACATGACAAGGTATGGGACCACCTTCCGACTGTGTATCTCTAGAGGCAAATACACTGGGTTCAACAAGAACATCTTGCAACCCGGCCCACACATGACCGACCACTCATTTCGCTTGAGTGTATCGAATGTATATCACCAACGGTTGGACTCAAACCACCGTTCCCGAATGGGCAGAATCGATAGATTTAGAAACAAAAGGAATTTCTCTAGATAGGTGATTATACACCCTAATGGGTGCGACCCACATAGCCATGCTGCCTGCCCGATTTTTGTCCTTTCCCGGTTGTTGAGGCTTGAGGCTACGATTACTTACCATTCATCGATAACACAATCACTTTGAATGCCACATCGTCAGATCCGTTAATCACTAGTTGAGTCTGCACAAATATTCTGGATATTATGCTAAGGGATAAATCCGTTGCAACCATATACATTCATACAGACCAACCCATTTGATCATTGGAAATACTTTGTCAGACATTCGTCCATTTACGTTCGTTCTGGGATTGAACGAAACCGAAGGCACTATTTCTATTACTAGAAAAGCCCTTGCACTTCACTCCGTCTTCAATATATTCAGCATACTTGGTTCGCAACGCTTATGCCGATACGGAGTGGTTCTTCGGATAATAATCCAACCGGTCTCTCCATATTGACAACGATGGTCAAAACTTCGATAGTCTGTGATTTAACTATCGAATAAAACAAGTGTTCATCCAACATATCAAACAAATCACTGGGCTCTTTAATTAATATTTCATTAATTAAATCACTTCTCTATTTCCTCTATCAATATTTGTTAACCAAATATTTCCAATAATCATCTTGCCTTTTATGCCATTTGGAAAACGTTTCCAAATATTAACTTCTTTTATTTTCTATATATTAGAAAATATCTCTATTTGCAATTGAAAACAATTTCAATCATTTATCTCTATCCCCTTTTGTTTACAACATTCGATTTTTATATTCACTTTATTATCGAATTCAATACGTCGATACAATGATTTCTAATTATCAAAATATCTTAAAAATATTCTAACTCCTTAAATTTCCGGAAAATTTCGCTATAACCTCCCCTGTATCGGGAGCATCGGGAAATTTCAAATAGCTTCCCGGTATCTTCCTCAATCAAAAAGAAAAAGGAAAAGCCAAGCGGCTTGCCGATACGGCGCATAAAACCCATATATGAATTAAACATGTACCTTTTTGTCGAGCACATACATTAATAACTTCATATACTTCATCCCAAACCTGCTTAACACATATTCACCTGTTTGCAATTCAATTCAATACCATCTAATCGCTTGAATTCAGTTTCGCCATTTATTCTTTAAATTGGCCCTTTTTCCTATTTCATTTTTTTGTGAACATAACGTGTTTGAACAAAATATTTAACTCGTTCATAACCAAATCGAATTTCGATTTCAATTCTAGTTTCCTTTTCTATTTCGAATATAAATTCTCAAATCGAGTTCACTTATTTGAAGCTCAGTATTTATTCGAAATCTCATTAACTAATTTCTATTCGAATTAGTTAACTCTATTCAATAAATCAAAAATCTGATTTCTATTTCAGAAATCAACTCATTACTCCACTGGAGTTCACATATATTTTATAACTCACATCTGGATTTTTCTAAATAGAAATTTCGATTTTTATTTACTTAAAATCCTTTAATTTAATTAAATAAACCGTTATGGTTTTATAATGGTTCTGGCGCTGTTTTTCTAAAAATTTGATTTTGACATAACTCAAAATCTATACGACGAAATTCAGATTTTTCTCTTTCATTAGAAAACTATTATCAAATCGGTCCTGACGTTTCTTGTTTCAAAGAAATCCGACTTCAATTGAGTTCTGTATATTCAATTGAAGTTCGAAACGCCAATTTACGAACTGCAGCGCTGCGGCGAGTTCGTTTTAATTATATTTATATATATAAACTTTTAAACTTCTAAACTTCTTTGAAATGACTTCAACTCCATTCTGATTTTATTTTTAATATATATCAAACATATTTTTCCGACTCAACAAATGTTTCTGATCTTCTATTTCATTTATATTTGAAGTCTATATTCAAATTCCAATTCGATTCTAATTCAAATTCTATATTCAAATTCTATTTCAACTATTTGAATTCAAATTCCATTTTTAATCTATTTGAACTTCAAATATTTAAACTCATTTTTACTTTGAACTTCAAGTACCACATTTACTTCCTTTGAATTCAAATACCATGTTTCAAATTCCTCTTATTCAGATTCCTTCTATTTAAACTCCATTTGAGTTTTGTTTGAATTTATATTTAACACCATTTGAATTCTATTTAAATTCTTATATTTAAATCCTCTTTATTAAAACACATTATTTAAAACCCATTTGAATTTTCCTTATTTCAAATCCAGTTGAACTCCTTTGAATTCAAATTCCCTTCCAAAACTACTTGTATTTCTTATTTTGAAATCCTATTTCAATCCTACTTTGAAATCCTATTTTCAAAGTTTATTTCAAATTCTATTTTGAAATTCAATATTCAAATCTCTATTTGAATTTCTATATTCAATCCCATGTTCAAATTCAATACGTGAATTTCTATTCAAATCTTTATTCAAACTTCATATCTGAATTTCATTTCAAATCTCTAGTCAAATTTCATATTTCAATTCTCCTTTTGAAATTCTATATTTCAAAATCTTATTCGATTTTTCTTTGAAATTCTATATTTCAAAGTCTGTTCAATTCTTCTTTGAAATTCTATATTCCAAATCTATTTGAAAATTCTTTATTCGAATTCCCTTGAATTCAAATTTTATTTTAATCTCCCGAATTCCAATTCTATTTTTCCATTCTAATTTAGTCTATCCAAATTCTATTTGAATTTCTAATATTCAATCTCCTTTTAAAATTCAAATATTTAAACTCCTTTGAATTCTACTATTCAAATGTTATAATCAAATTTCATTTGAGTTATATATTTAAAAATTTCATTTCAAGTCCTATTTTGAAATTTCATTTGTACTTCAAATATTTCAACTCCTTTCTAATATTTAAATTCTATTTAAATTTCTACTTAAAAATTCTATTTCAAGTTCTATTTTGAAATTTCATTTCAAAATTTAATTTCACACTTGTATTTCTATTTCTGAATTATCAAATGATAATTCTTTTCACTTCATTTATAACTTCGTTATAAAAGAATTATTTATAAACTTCGTTTATAAAGAAACTACCTGTTTTATTTTTCAAAACAAGTTTATATTTTATTCCCATTAAAAATTCAAATTCTATTTAAAAATAGAATTTTCCCTTTTTAAATCTCAAATATCCTTTCACGATATTTTTAAATACCATTGCTTAAGCCCAGTGACATTTAAAACAATCAAATCACCCAATTTTCAATCATTTGATTTTTAACACATCATATATGAATATATATATGAAATCAAACAAACAACAAGCAAACAGATAATATATTTTTGAGGAATCCAGTTGGATTCCTCCAACCTGTTTTCCTGCATCCACAGATGTTAGCACATAAATAATACCCATTCTGCTTCGTGGCAGAATATCGCGGTATAGAAGGTCATCCACTAATCATAGCGTGGGGCGTATAGGGTAATCATCCGCTATGAAACTGCGGGCATCCGCTAATGAGACTGCGGGAATCCAACCAATCAATCAACCCAATATATATATATATATAGCCTAAATAACTAATATATATAAAGCAAACCAGAAATCATTCACACAAGCAACAGACAATTATTTTAAATAAAATAAAAATAATTCTAAAGGTGAGTGAGATTTACTCACTGTGATTTTCCATTGTCGGATATCTTGTTTAATTCTGTCTCGTCAGCTATAAATTTTTCGAACGAAATTTCCTGTATACGAATGATCATTTAATTCTTGTTTAAATGATTTAACTATTTTGATTTAAACTAACTAAATAAATTAATTAAATAAATAAATCCTATGAAATTTAAATTAAATAAAAACGTATATCTCACCAAATAAACAGTCTTCCTTCATTGCAATTACTCATTATGACATTTCCTCGAACACCTTACTGTCGATAATACTCCAGCCCCACGACAGCTTCTTCCATTGCATTACTCAGTCATCTTGACTCCGATTACTACTGAAAATGCCACCAAAAACTACACTGCATCATCTGTATAATCGAACCATAACTAATCAACAGTTTCGATTTCACTTCGAACCCTTAAAGACCGAACTCGAGTTTCCCATTTCGCACTGCACATCCATCGCACTTTCGCCCCTCGCTACTGTCGTGCCAATTTCCATCCTCATCACAACATCTCCAGTTCGCACCTCCTAAAAACACCACGCTTCCCTTATGGCAACGCCAACATCGCTCCAGCGTCCAAGTCGAGCATCAAGGAACCGACGATTTCAAATTTCGATCCCCATTTCTAAACCCTAAATCGCCTGAGTTGCCTCAAACTCCATGCTCCAGAAATCGCGATCGATCTGAATTATGCGAAGGACTATGAGCCTATGAAGCTTGATGAATGCGGTTTACATTTGATTTCGATTTTAAGGATTTGAGAAGGAAAAATAAGCTTCGGTGTTTATTTCTTGGATTTGGAAATGAAGGGAAATAAGGCCGATGGGCTGAATATATAGACGTGATGGGGAAACAATTCGTACGTAGCCATTACTTCATGTTTTACTTTATGTTGAAGGGAGGGAGCAAATTTTACAGCTCGAGGAAGAGATATAGCTGAGCGACTTCAGTTTTTAGGTCGGCTGGAGCTGTTTTGATTTTGATTTAATATAATATGTACCAAAATATCTCAGGGTCCCTAGCTCCAACCCAAACCCTTATATTAACTTAGCGACCGACGTCTTCCAGTTATACCGCTATTCTAAACTTAACAGATGCGATTTAAATTTTAATTCAGTTGTATGAAGAAGATAACAAATTTAAATCGATAACTAATATTAAATTCAGCTGATTGAAATACAAATTGATTTCAAAGCAGTTTCAATTCATTGATAACAAATTGTTTTTTTGTAGTTCTAATTCAAATAGAAATTATATAAATTGAAAAAAATTGTTTCGAATCAGTTCTTATTTCTGATTTCAATTGTTACTATTACGATCATTAAATATATTCGATATTTAATCATATATCGATAATTAAATTGACAAATCCAATATAAAATTTATTTATATTATGAATTCAATATTTAAAATCATACTAGATATTTAAATAAACTGTTGAAAAATCTGGGTCGTTACAAAATGGCCGAGGACAAAGTCAAAGTGAACAAAGTCAAAGGAATGGTGCAAGTACAATTCAACATATTCATGTCTACATGAGTCACAGAACAACAGTGTGCAAATCAAATGCAAAGTGCACAAGCCAATAGTCGAGAATGCCAAGCCAGTTTTGGTTCAGATTCATAGCAAGTTCAGTGGTGCAGCAGTTCAGATATTGTAACACCCCACCTCCACCAGGGTGGCTCTTGCAAGCACTCTGACTTTGGAGGGGCGTTTGAATCAGGTAAACATGCATAATGATATATCAAGGCAGAACAAGAACATATGTATATATGTAAATAGAGTAAATAACATAGATAAAATAGCAGAAGATTTCAAAACATTTCAAAACAAGTCTGGTACAACATAGCTTTCCAAATAAACAAGTCTAGATAAAACAACATCAACTGAAAAACTGAAATAAATAAGTGCTATCCCCAATTAAGTGGTAACCATAGCTAGCTTCATATCGAAACCGTACATGAGCTGAAATCCCACAAGCAAGCAATCCGAAATCCAAGCTAAGCTCCAGTATTCCCTCCCTGAGAACCTGGGGGGGAAACGGAAGAAAAGAGGCGAAAGAAAACAGGTCAGTCAAAAAGACTGAGTAAGCCCTACTACAATCACTGTAAACTGATAAAGTTAACTGGCATGAGCTGCAGGGATGAACATAAGGATAACAATATACTAGCATGATGATTAACTAACAAGGTAGATAAAGGTGTCATCGCATAATCAGGATTAAGGTTTTGCACCACAGGTGTACTAGCAAACTAACATGACTTAAACAAGTATTGATCCCTTGGCCCAAGCTTTGGCCCAATAACATGAAATGACCCTAATACAAGGTCCAACCAAACGGTCTAGTCGATCGGCTCCCTAAGCCTAACTCGTCACGTGTTGGTGTCAATACGGCCCAATCATAATTGTAGTCGAACTGTGCCGGGTCCACCCTTCGGGTGTATCAAGCCCTAGGGTGTCAACCCCTGGACACCATGAACATGAGTGCACAGTGCCGATCTACTGGTACCCGTGCATGTTTTCTCCGGCTACGGACTATGTGCACGACCAGAGTCCGCCCGGAACTACACCGGCGTACCCTCTGTCGTCGCTTTTGGTCACTTACCTCCAGTCCAGTAATCGTGCCCCCACCCTAGCCTAGTCCCTAGGGTCATGATGATACTAACTTGGGATTACTGCTGGAGTGGGCCCCCATTGCTAGGATTTTTCTAGTGGGTTAAGTACGGTTTAACCCTCTTGCTAATCCTGGATTAACTTGGTTAAGTGTAACGATGAGTTCACGACTTAACCCCGATTAATCTACCAAGCCCAAATTAGTTAAGTATTAAGTGGACCATGACTTAACCTTAATCATGAGGCATTAATTAATTTAATGCGCCTTAACCTCTCACATTAGACCTTGTTGTGGTTACTAGTTAAGCCGGGCGGGTCCGGGTAGCTTTACACCACAACTTGGTCTAACCTCGGGTTCAAGGTACAACATGACCAACTTCTCACATTGGGTCCTATTGTTGATAGCAACTAGTTAAGCCGGTCGGTTCCGGGTAGGTTTACGCTACAAACTCAACCCAACCTCGAGTTGGCCACACTTATCTTTTCTAAGTGTCATGTCCATCATGTTTCCAAAACATGTTACAAGTTTTCAAGCAATTGGGTAGACCTAACTTAATAGGTAAATTCCCAATGGGTAGACCTAACTTAATAGGTAAATTCCCAAGCTTATGTTTTATGTCTTTTAAGTTTACCCAACCCCAAACGCAATCCCATCGCTTACATATCGCAATAGCGCATAAAGGATAGAAAGAGGGAACTTGGCATAATCATGACATAAAGGTATTGAAGCCACAAGCTTAACATGGTGGCATATGAAATGTTCATATGTTCATACACTTGCATATTACATTTTTAGGCCTCAAAAGCATGCATAAAACCAAACTTAGCATATTGGTGATACATGGTGCTAAATGACATGTAGAGATGGCCATAAGTTCGCATTTAGCCTCACATGCAAGTTATCATAAGAGATATGATAACTTACATGTTGCTAAAATGCAACCTTTGGCATAAAGCTTAAAGCTTTATGTTCATAAACCCAAAATAAGCTTGCATAACATGATAGCATGAACAAAATGTTCAACCCAAACTTGCATAACATAACTTGGCATACTTGCATATAAACTTGCATATCACACCATGATAAACTTGCATATAAACTTGCATATCACAACATGATAAACTTGCATATAAACTTGCATATCACAACATGATAAACTTGCATATAAACTTGCATATCATACATTTAACTTTAGAGTTTAAGTATGAAAGTAGAATAGGGCTTACAATGCTTAAGAAGTCACAAAAATATGACAAAGCCCTTATGAAATCAATTAAACCCAAAATGCAAGCAAAACCCTTGAGCCAAAATGATCAAGACTCTTTCTTTATGATGCAAATATATAAACTTGACTTGAATGCAAGCTAATGATGCTCATACAAGTTTGAAAACACTTGTATGCATGGAAAATCACTTAGGAATTTATTTAGGAATTTTATGAAGAGAGTGGAGGCCATGAGAGGATTGATTTTGCCATAGTTTAGTTGTATGAATGAATAATGATGATTTAGGGTAGGTTAGGGTCTTATTTATAGATTAGGCAAGTGTTTTAGGCCATAGGATTAACCCTAGATTCAATCCAAGCCATCAAAGCATGTCTTGGGGAAGAAGTCAAGTGTAGGAACCATCTAGGGCCTTTAGATTAAAGATGGACCATGAGAACCATTCAAATGCAAAATCTGCATTTGAGCGAATCGGCCCACGGGTTGACAGCCAAACACCCTGGATTAACCCCTAGTCGACCCAGCGGGCTCGGGTCGACCTCAAAAATCGGCCGGTTCTGTTATTCCCCTCTCCCAATTCGCTGTTTTGAACATTTTTGCATATTTATTTATTTATTTTTCAATTATATATATATATATCAATATATATATATTTCTCTGCACAACCCATTTCACTTAATTAAGTATACTTTAATTTGGGAATTTTTCGTGAAACTTCGCGAGGCCATATCTTGGTCATACGGACTCCGATTTTCGAAAACTCGTAATCTATTTCGCGTATTTTTCCGAGATGAACGCAATGGCATAGCCCGTTTCCCTTGATTCAGATTTTACAGTTTAATTCTGCCTCCATTTATGTTATAACATGTTATTCAAAAATACGAGTTGTTACATTCTTCCCTCCTTAAAGGATTTCGTCCCCGAAATCTCCAAGTTAGGAAGAACGTATCCTACCATCCATCATCCATCTACTCAAAACATCATCCACGAGCAATCATTGTCCTTAAAAGGTTCTAAATGCTGTATGATCATATGCAAAGGTGTGTGTATATGTACTTATCTAATGCGAAAATCAGGACGTTACTGATTCAGTAAACCCCCTTAATGCAAAATATGTTAGTGAAATGAGTCCATATGTATGCAAATTCCTAACATAATTTATAATCTCTACATGAGTGCACATAACATTCATCCATATGCAACATCCACGTGATAGCATAACAAGTTTTCATCCATGAATAAGCATAAACACTCATGCATATGCGGTATGAAAGTGTGTGAGCCGATCTTAGTGCCTAACGTGTATTATGCATCCACGAGTATCCACTTGCAAACACTTGCAACCACTTGCAACCATCAAGCATAACATGTTTCAAACACATGTTTCATCCAAAGGGTTTCTACCTAAGGTTCTCATGACAAGATTAACACGATAAACTAGATAAACATGGATAGCAAAGAGAAAGATATGCTAACAAAGAAAAGAGATTGAGAGTGTACCCTCAAAAAGGAATGGATAAAGCCCACACATCTTCTCCTCGGTTTCCCAAGTTGCGTCTTCTTCGGCTTCACCCCATTGAACCTTCACCAATTTGACCTCTCGATTCCTTAGCTTCTTGGTCTCCGTCCCCAAGATACGAATCGGAGCTCTCCTCAAGGTAGCCTCTTTCTCCACTTCTACATCTTTTAGAACACTTGGCTCAACAACCTCTGCTGATTCATGTAAACACTTCCGGAGATGCGAGACATGAAAAACATCGTGTACTCCAGCAAGCTTCTCGGGCAACTTCACTCTATAAGCCATCTGCCCGATCCTCTCTATAATAGGGAATGGTCCAACAAACCTCGGTGCCAACTTCCTAACAGCTCCAAATCGGACCACATTCCGCAAAGGAGAAACCTTCACGAAAACCATATCCCCAACATCAAACTCCAAATCCGTTCTTCGCTTATCAGCATAGGATTTATGTCGGTCTTGGGCCGCTTTCATCCGTCTCCGAATCAACTCGATCTTTTCGGATGTATCTCTGATCAGATCAGGCCCAAGTATAAGCTTATCTGTAGTCTCCCACCAACATGTAGGCGACTTGCACGGCCTCCCATATAAAGCTTCAAATGGTGCCATCCCTATGCTTGCCTGATAACTGTTATTATATGCAAACTCAACAAGAGGAAGATGGTCTTCCCAAGTACCACCAAAATCCAGAATACAAAGCCTCAACAGATCCTCGAGTACCTTATTCACCCTTTCGGTTTGACCGTCCGTCTGTGGGTGATAAGCCGTACTTAGATTCAACCTCGTGCCCATAGCTTCTTGCAAGCTATTCCAGAATTGACTTGTAAAGATTGGGTCACGGTCACTGACTATACTAGAAGGGACTCCATGTAGTCTCACAATCTCACGAAGATATACAGACGCTAGCCAAGATGCGGTCCTCTTGCTCTTCACCGGAATGAAATGAGCACTCTTCGTAAGTCTATCCACAATAACCCAAATGCTCGTATTCCCTTTCCTTGACCTTGGTAGCCCATCGATAAAATCCATGGAAATACTCTCCCACTTCCATAGTGGAACGTCTAGAGGATGCAATAGCCCACCGGGCTTCTTCGACTCGGCCTTAACTTGCTGGCAAATGATACATCTAGAGACAAATTCTGCCACATCCTTCTTCATCCCAGGCCAAAAGAAAATGCACTTCATATCTTTATACATCTTATCTCCGCCCGGATGTATAGTCAACTTAGAGCGATGCGCTTCCTCAAGAACTCTTCTTACTAGATCTTCTACCATTGGAACACATAACCTTCCGTCTCTCCTCAGCCAACCCTTGTCATCAATAGAATATCGAGCGAGATGACTAGACGTCTCTCCTCGAATTAGCTTATCCATAATCTCAACTATCTGAGGGTCTTCTCTCTGCGAAGCCCCAACTTGATCAAGAAGGGTAGGTCTGAGTTCCAGAGATGCTAAAGAACCGGTCATCGACTCAATCGCCAAAGAGAAATCAAAGGTTGCCACATACTCTAAATTCTTCATCTCAACGAATAGAGGACTTAGGGTCAACCTTCTTCTACTCAATGCATCTGCTACCACATTCCCCTTGCCAGGGGTATAAGCTATCTCAAAATCGTAGCACGCCAAGAATTCCATCCATCTTTGTTGCCTCAGATTCAGATCCTTCTGAGAAAAGAGATACTTCAATGACTTGTGATCGGTATAAAGCTCAAATCTTTCTCCCAGAAGATAATGGCGCCAAGCCTTGAGTGCATATACTATTGCTGCCAACTCTAAGTCATGAGTGGGATAATTCTTCTCATGCACTTTGAGTTGTCTACCGCCAAAGCATATCACTCTTCCTTCTTGCATAAGAACAGCTCCTAACCCCGTGCCACATGCATCGGTGTATACGGTAAATAACTTCCCTCCATCGGGCAAAGCTAGAACAGGTGCTGATGTGAGGGCTCTCTTGAGCTTCTGAAAAGCAAGCTCGCATTCTATGCTCCAAGCAAAAACTAAATTCTTCTTCGTCAATTTAGTGAGAGGAGCGAATATCTTTGCAAAGTCCTTGATGAACTTCCGGTAAAAACCCGCAAGACCTAGAAAACTTCTTACTTCGGTTGCATTCCTTGGAGTCTTCCAATCCTGAACTGCAACTACCTTAGCGGGATCCACCGCTAAGCCTTGCTTAGATACTATATGCCAGAGGGAATCTAACTTCCCTTCTCCAAAAGTGACACTTGGAGAACTTGGCCTTCAACTGATGCGCTCTAAGCGTATCCATCACCTCCACGAGATGCCTTGCGTGCTCTTCCTCATCCTTAGAGAAGATCAGAATATCATCTACGAAGACCACGACAAACTTGTTCAAGAACTCCCTGAACACCCTACTCATCAAGTCCACGAAATATGCGGGTGCATTAGTCAAGCCGAACGGCATGACAAGCCATTCGAAGAATCCATCTGGAGTTCTGAACGCAGTCTTGTCTATACTATCCTCAGCTACTCTGAGCTGATGGAATCCCGTAGCAAGATCAAGCTGAGAGAAAACAGAAGCACCGACAAGCTGGTCAAAGAGATCATCAATCCTCGGTAACGGGTGTCTGTTCTTCTTAGTCAGCTTATTCAACTCTCGATAGTCAACACAAAGTCGGAGAGAACCATCCGCCTTGGTAGCAAATACCACAGGCGCTCCCCATTCAGATATACTTCGTCTAATGAAGTTCTTCTCAAGCAACTCTTTCACTTGCTTACTTAGCTCCCGCCTTTCACGCGGAGCCATGTGCCGAACGGGCAAAGAAACAGGCTTTGCATTATCCACCAGATAAATGCGGAAATCAATCTCTCGCTTAGGGGGCAACCCCCTAACTTCATCGAAAACATCCGGATACTCTCGAACCACTCTCACAGACTGAAGAGTTTCCATTGACGAGTCGAGTGATTCCAGATAGCATAACATGACGGGACCTCTCGGATCACAAGAAATCTCTAGGGTGTTTCCGAGGCGAGTCACGAGCCTCACAACCCTATGCTCACAATCAAGAATGGCTCCATATCTGGACAGCCAATCCATGCCCAATATCAATCCGTATCCCCTAAAACCAAGAACATAAGCACTGCACAAGAACTCTACACTCAGTATAGAGATCCTCAAATCCCCACATATCATGGACAAATGGGCGGAACCCCCAATAGGATTTGAGACACAGACGGGATCATCTACCAAGCTAGTACTAAGGTGCAAACTATCAACAAGATCAGATGAGATAAAGCTATGCGATGCACCAGAATCAAACAAGGTACGAACTGGAAAATCAAAAATATATACAAGGCTCTCAACAGAAATACTACCTCGATCGGGAACTGGAGCGACATTGAGAGCATGAACTTGCCCTCCTGAAGGTCTAGCACGCTGAGTCTGACCCTGGCCTTTCCCTTGCTTCCTCGGGCAATCCTTACTGAAATGTCCAGTCTCACCGCAGAAAAAGCATTCACCATTCTTCCTTTTCCTCTTCTTACAATCCTTAATAAGATGCCCAACTGAACCGCAATAATGGCACTTCCCCTTGTTGTTCTTGCCCTTGTTGTTATTGCCCTTGTTGTTGTTCCCCTTGTTGCCTTGACTCTTGTTCTTGTTCTGATTGCCTTGACTGCTCTGACCACTTGGATTACCCTGATTTCCTTTTCCCTGGGAATCAGTCTTCTTGGCTTGAGTATCATTCATCTTGGTTTCTTTCTTGACATCTCCCTGAAGTAACGCCATATCAACCAAACTCTCAAACGTGGCCCCATGGGGAATATGTGACATAGCCAATTCCTGCAACGGCTCATTCAATCCTCTAGCAAAACGAAGAGCCTTCTTCTGAGGAGTATTCACTATATCCAAGCCAAAACGAGCTAACTGATTGAACTTGTTCACATATTCTTTGACAGACATATCTCCTTGTTTCAAAGTTATGAACCTCTCCATTTGCAGATTCTCCTCAGCAGAAGATAGAAACTTAAGCATGAACCTTGCCCTGAAATCGGCCCAAGTCTCAACAGGCCTAGTACCATTGGTGACTTCACACCAATAAGCGGCTTCATCCTTCATAAGCCAAACCGCCAACAAGAGCTTCCTCTGATCGTCTAACCCAAAGATAGCAAACAAATCCTCGGTCTCTTTCAACCAATTTCTGGCCTCTACAAAAGTCTCAGTGCCTTGAAAGTTTTTGTCACCCATGGCTTTGAAATCTTTGCAAGTCTTTGCGAAGTCCACTTGAGGATGCTGAGGGGGAGGAGGAAGAGGAACCTCAGTGACAGGAGGAGGAGGAACATTAACCACCGGAGGAGGAGGAGGAGGAGGAACATTAACTACCGGAGGAGGAGGAGGAGGAACATCTGCGGGGCCGGCTTCGGTCGCCCTAGCCTCCAAAAGTCTCCTATACCAAATAGGTACGTGTACTCCCTCCGGAATAGCAAAGTTATCGGCCATACTGAAAACGAAGAAAAAGACAGATTCAGAATGGAGAAAAACGAAGGAATTTTGCTAATGGCTTTTTGGGGAATAGCCTTTAAAATAAACTAGACTTTTCTTTGGAAAATACTTTATACTTGGTTTTGAAAATAGTTTTCCAAAAGTTTTCTAAAAGCCTTTTTGTTCCTTCTCGTACCATATGCTCTGATACCAAATGTAACACCCCACCTCCACCAGGGTGGCTCTTGCAAGCACTCTGACTTTGGAGGGGCGTTTGAATCAGGTAAACATGCATAATGATATATCAAGGCAGAACAAGAACATATGTATATATGTAAACAGAGTAAATAACATAGATAAAACAGCGGAAGATTTCAAAACATTTCAAAACAAGTCTGGTACAACATAGCTTTTCAAATAAACAAGTCTAGATAAAACAACATCAACTGAAAAACTGAAATAAATAAGTGTTATCCCCAATTAAGTGGTAACCATAGCTAGCTTCATGTCGAAACCGTACATGAGCTGAAATCCCACAAGCAAGCAATCCGAAATCCAAGCTAAGCTCCAGTATTCCCTCCCTGAGAACCTGGGGGGGGAACGGAAGAAAAGAGGCGAAAGAAAACAGGTCAGTCAAAAAGACTGAGTAAGCCCTACTACAATCACTGTAAACTGATAAAGTTAACTGGCATGAGCTGCAGGGATGAACATAAGGATAACAATATACTAGCATGATGATTAACTAACAAGGTAGATAAAGGTGTCATCGCATAATCAGGATTAAGGTTTTGCACCACAGGTGTACTAGCAAACTAACATGACTTAAACAAGTATTGATCCCTTGGCCCAAGCTTTGGCCCAATAACATGAAATGACCCTAATATAAGGTCCAACCAAACGGTCTAGTCGATCGGCTCCCTAAGCCTAACTCGTCACGTGTTGGTGTCAATACGACCCAATCATAATTGTAGTCGAACTGTGCCGGGTCCACCCTTCGGGTGTATCAAGCCCTAGGGTGTCAACCCCTGGACACCATGAACATGAGTGCATAGTCCCGATCTACTGGTACCCGTGCTTGTTTTCTCCGGCTACGGACTATGTGCACGACCAGAGTCCGCCCGGAACTACACCGGCGTACCCTCTACCGTCGCTTTTGGTCACTTACCTCCAGTCCAGTAATCGTGCCCCCACCCTAGCCTAGTCCCTAGGGTCATGATGATACTAACTTGGGATTACTGCTGGAGTGGGCCCCCATTGCTAGGATTTTTCTAGTGGGTTAAGTACGGTTTAACCCTCTTGCTAATCCTGGATTAACTTGGTTAAGTGTAACGATGAGTTCACGACTTAACCCCGATTAATCTACCAAGCCCAAATTGGTTAAGTATTAAGTGGACCATGACTTAACCTTAATCACGAGGCATTAATTAATTTAATGCGCCTTAACCTCTCACATTAGACCTTGTTGTGGTTACTAGTTAAGCCGGGCGGGTCCGGGTAGCTTTACACCACAACTTGGTCTAACCTCGGGTTCAAGGTACAACATGACCAACTTCTCACATTGGGTCCTATTGTTTGTAGCAACTAGTTAAGCCGGTTGGTTCTGGGTAGGTTTACGCTACAAACTCAACCCAACCTCGAGTTGGCCACACTTATCTTTTCTAAGTGTCATGTCCATCATGTTTCCAAAACATGTTACAAGTTTTCAAGCAATTGGGTAGACCTAACTTAATAGGTAAATTCCCAATGGGTAGACCTAACTTAATAGGTAAATTCCCAAGCTTATGTTTTATGTCTTTTAAGTTTACCCAACCCCAAACGCAATCCCATCGCTTACATATCGCAATAGCGCATAAAGGATAGAAAGAGGGAACTTGGCATAATCATGACATAAAGGTATTGAAGCCACAAGCTTAACATGGTGGCATATGAAATGTTCATATGTTCATACACTTGCATATTACATTTTTAGGCCTCAAAAGCATGCATAAAACCAAACTTAGCATATTGGTGATACATGGTGCTAAATGACATGTAGAGATGGCCATAAGTTCGCATTTAGCCTCAAATGCAAGTTATCATAAGAGATATGATAACTTACATGTTGCTAAAATGCAACCTTTGGCATAAAGCTTAAAGCTTTATGTTCATAAACCCAAAATAAGCTTGCATAACATGATAGCATGAACAAAATGTTCAACCCAAACTTGCAAAACATAACTTGGCATACTTGCATATAAACTTGCATATCACAACATGATAAACTTGCATATAAACTTGCATATCACAACATGATAAACTTGCATATAAACTTGCATATCACAACATGATAAACTTGCATATAAACTTGCATATCATACATTTAACTTTAGAGTTTAAGTATGAAAGTAGAATAGGGCTTAAAATGCTTAAGAAGTCACAAAAATATGACAAAGCCCTTATGAAATCAATTAAACCCAAAATGCTAGCAAAACCCTTGAGCCAAAATGATCAAGACTCTTTCTTTATGATGCAAATATATAAACTTGACTTGAATGCAAGCTAATGATGCTCATACAAGTTTGAAAACACTTGTATGCATGGAAAATCACTTAGGAATTTATTTAGGAATTTTATGAAGAGAGTGGAGGCCATGAGAGGATTGATTTTGCCATAGTTTAGTTGTATGAATGAATAATGATGATTTAGGGTAGGTTAGGGTCTTATTTATAGATTAGGCAAGTGTTTTAGGCCATAGGATTAACCCTAGATTCAATCCAAGCCATCAAAGCATGTCTTGGGGAAGAAGTCAAGTGTAGGAACCATCTAGGGCCTTTAGATTAAAGATGGACCATGAGAACCATTCAAATGCAAAATCTGCATTTGAGCGAATCGGCCCACGGGTTGACAGCCAAACACCCTGGATTAACCCCTAGTCGACCCAGCGAGCTCGGGTCGACCTCAAAAATCGGCCGGTTCGGTTATTCCCCTCTCCCAATTCGCTGTTTTGAACATTTTTGCATATTTATTTATTTAATTTTCAATTATATATATATATCAATATATATATATTTCTCTGCGCAACCCATTTCACTTAATTAAGTATACTTTAATTTGGGAATTTTTCGTGAAACTTCGCGAGGCCATATCTTGGTCATACGGACTCCGATTTTCGAAAACTCGGACTCTATTTCGCGTATTTTTCCGAGACGAACGCAATGGAATAGCCCGTTTCCCTTGATTCAGATTTTACAGTTTTATTCTGCCTCCATTTATGTTATAACATGTTATTCAAAAATACGGGTTGTTACAGATATGTGGTCAAGTATACAAAGTGAAAGCATGTTTTTCAGCTGCAAGCACACATGTGTGAGAACAGTGAAGATTACATGTTTAGGCAATAATTCAAAGCATGAAACAGTTGTGTCAAGAAGATTTCAACTAAAGCCATAAAGACTGCTCAAACAAAATAAAATAAAATTGGCAAATCACTTTCAAATATGCATGAACACAACTAAAGTATCAATGAACCAGAATGTCAAGCATGGATTCAACATAAATATCATTTCCAGGTTTCATGTTTCAAGTGATCAGCATTTCAGGGACAGCAATGATCAAGGATGGTGGAGAGGGCACACAGCAATGCTCAAGTCAAATACAAGTGATATTTCAGCCAACATATCAGCAAAGAAGACATAGAGTGGAGCAATGAACACAAGACACAGCATATACATGGAAACATGAAATGGCTAAGCTCAATTGAACATAAATGTGTATATGGAGTATGAAGACTATCAGCAATGCTCAAAGTTCTCAAATATGGGGGTACATGCATGGTGGCCAATTCCAGCATTTGCTCAGCGCAAACTAAACAGCAATAAGGCTCAAAATACATCATGCAGCAAAGCCAGGTTCAAGCATGAAAATTTTTGGCAAGAATTTATTTGGAGCATCACAGTGAACAATCCGACATGCAATTAATTCAAACTTTCCAGGAATTCTAAGAGTGATTCACACACTTATACAGTTTCCAGAAATGCATATTTAAACAAGGAAGGGAAGTACTTTTGGGTTGCAAATATATTTCCTGAGAACCAAATCCAGGAAACACACGTGCAAATATGTTCAGAAAATCTATTTTGAGCAAGAGTTTTATTCTCGGAAAGTTATCAATCATTGATTTCACACAAAGAGGCCTAATACAAGTCCTGTTTCATTACATATGGAAAGAATAGGACAGTGCATAATTCAAACAGAAGAATTTATTTTCAGAAAGCAATTCTTTTGATTCCAGATTGGCTTACAGCAAATGAGATTATTTGTTCCCAGGCCGAGAATTACAAAAGCAAAAGGGGAAAATCATCAATTCAATTCCATTTCAAATCAGGAACTCACGGCATGTTTTTAAATCAAGAGGGACACAAATTAATTCACAGCAAGCATTCAAAGCCGCGAGTATCAAAAGGGGAAAACACGCACAAAATCCGGCCAAGCCACTTAATTGAAATCAGAGAGCAAGTTACGGATTATATAATCCTATTTATCACCGATTCATCATGGGCAGAGATAGATCATCGAAATCGAAACCCACAAAATCAGTTCAATTTTTTCAAAGCAACAAAATTTCAGAAAACTCACTGATTCGATCGTGCCAGAGAGCAACTCCAAGTCAGACGAGGAAAGCCATCGAAGAATCAAGCTTCAGAGTTATCACAACGTCAACAATCAATCATCGATTTGGTCTGGAGCAATCGAAGAAACACTAGGTTTCTCAAGCCGCCGCCATTTTCATTTGCAAATAATAAAAGGGATGGGACCAAGAGAAGGGGTGAAATCACTATACAAATGGCCGGCCTAATTCTCATGTGCTAAAAGGGATAACCCCTTTTATTTTAAATTCTAGGCTTTCTTAATTGTTTTAGTTTTTATTGTTTTTATTTTTGTGTTGTTTCAACTTGTTCTATAAACCGATCAAACAGTTTTCTAGAGTCTATAAAATTCTAGAGGATTCAGTCAGGGTGTTGACTGACAGTTGACAGAGTCTGTAAAATCTGGGTTATTAGTTACGGGATCGTAACTAGGGGAAATCTGATCGAGGGAATATCGATCAGTCTACGGTTTTGAGCGTAGGGTTAGGACAGGAGCAGGCGCTGCGAGTGTACATGGTCTTGTATGCGGGATCTGTTTATAACACCTAGTAGAAACCTTAGGAATGCAGCAGTAGGCAGGTTTTTGCCGAAGCTGGGTATATCTGTGTGTGATTTATTTTCTGCACTTTTATTTCTGCTGCATTCTGTGATTTGTTTATTTTTTAATATCCAGTCAGTTTTTCAATTCAGTTTAAAAACTGTGATAAACCCTATTCACCCCCCCCCCCCCTCTAGGGTTAATCTAGATCCAACAGTATTCACTAACAGATTTAAATATTTTTGGTTTCACTCAAATCCGTTTTGTTTTGCACCCAGTACAGTCAGTCAAAGTTTGAATTCAAATTTTGAAACTACCGCGTCATTTCAAGCCTTGTTTATAATTCAAATTAATTATTTTCATTTTCAACATCGATTCAAACATACATTTCATCGCTATTATTTAAAATATTTATTTTAAATATTTAAAATCCACTAAAATAGCCAATATAAAAATTTTAAATTGGTTCAGATTTTCCGGGTCGTTACAGCCGGGTTGCAAGACGTTCTTGTTGAACCCAGTGTATTCGCCTCTAGAGATACACTATCGGCGGGTGGTCCCATACCTTGTCAAGATCGGAATCCAATCTCCAATAAGCGCCTGCGGTTTTGATTGTATCCTATATATGTGGAGCGTGAGATGCAAGCGTTCCACTAAACTGTTATTTATTTGTATTTAGACATTATCATAATATCAGAAAAGATATTGATTTAAAAAAATAGTTTGGGTTATCGTAAGGTAAAAACTGTCTGTATTTATGTGTGGATTTGGTCTTACGATTATCCTTTTCTTTCAAAAAGATTTCAACTTTAAAATCAGGTAGTGTGATAACCTTTAAACTATGCGAGTTTTACTCACTCTGGTTCACTAGACTGACCCGGTGTTTTGTAAATGCTCGGGCTAGCCCGGGTTGTTCAGGTACAGGTTCTCGAATGTTGTGAAGAGACAAGCTGGAAGAGTTCAGACGTATGATTATATATATAGCTACTATTCCGCTGTGTGATTGGATATAAGGACAGGTTATATAACTGTCCAGATATGTTGATGTACTCTGATATTGTAAGTTTTATTTCAAGCTCTCAACAAAGATTTATTTCTGTATTATATTTTGTTTCACTGCGATGCGAGACTCTGTGTTGTGTTGTTTCTTCTTCTTCTTCTTCTTCTATTCTAATATTTCTTTCTTTCTTATCTCACCCTCTAAATTCTTTCTAATAATGTCCAGTGTTTTCGGTGTTTGAAAGGTCGGCATGAGTTACGGTAAGGGTATTTATGTCTATTTTCGGGGCCGAAAATTCTCGGTTCTTTACAGTGGTATCAGAGCTATTGGTTTAGTAATAACCTTGGCTCTGTGGTGTAACTCGATAGAGATGGGGTTAGTAATACCTAGATCGGGATTGAGTATATATATATATATATATATATATATATATATGAGAGCGTATTTGTAAATTTTATATACAAATATTTTATGTTTTGTAAAAAGGGTAAAATAATTTTACCTAAATATATTTTTGTATAGAAAAGAAACGATTTTATTATATTATTGAGGTATTGGGATGGTTGATTGATTTGGATGATATTCAAATTTGGATTAGGAATTTGAATTGAATTTAACTTGGTTGAGTGAAGTTAAATTTGAGAAATGATGTTGAAATCAAATAAAATTAATTTGGATTTGAAATTTTGATGAATTGTTATTGAAATACGTTAAGTCAAAGTAAATATAAATATCTAATACAAATCCAATTGATTGAGTTGATGGTGCATTGGTTGTTGATTGATTACCGATTGTTTGATTCGATGAATTCATCGATGGTTTATATAAGAGCTGAATAAATTAAAATAAAATTCCAGTAATATAAATTGGAATGAAATCATAGATGAATTGGAATTAATGATTTAAACCTATATTTACAAACGAGTTGATACCCATGTCTGATTTTGGGAATTTGTGGGGTTATACTTGTTGGTTAATGAGATATCATATAATTGTTACTCATATGTCAAACTGAGTTGAGTACAGGTGCCAGATGGTTTTGAGGATTAGATTTTGATTGAGTAGATTGCGATAAATATAGCAAGTAAGCTCAGTAGCGCTCGTAAAAA
The DNA here is from genome assembly GCA_030737875.1 of Allium sativum. Taxonomy (NCBI): domain Eukaryota; kingdom Viridiplantae; phylum Streptophyta; class Magnoliopsida; order Asparagales; family Amaryllidaceae; genus Allium; species Allium sativum. The sequence goes on from CM060915.1 coordinate 988,457,304, forward strand.
GGTACGTATACGCGCAAATATAAATTTTGGTTTTGGTTTTTGGTTTTTGGTTTTTGGTTTTTGCTTTCCGACCGTATGGGTCGATGAATATATATTATTTGTTCCTGCGATATTGCAGAAGTCACTCCATGCAGGGGAAACTCTACCGAATTTTTCCGGAATTTAAAGTGTTAGAATTTTTTTTTTTGAAATATTTATTTATGATATTGAATTGGTTTTTAATTTTAAAATAAATTTGGATTTGGAAATTTACGGGTTTATAACGTTTTTTCTTGCCTTAGCAATTTCGAGGACGAAATTATTTTAAGGGGGGAAGAATGTAACGTCCCGTATTTTTGGCCGTCAAATATTTTATTTAATTTACTATTTTAAATATTGTATTTGGAATATTAATGGTTTTTAATATTTAATTCGTTATTTAAAACGAAATTGAACGTTAATTTATTTATAAATATAAAACGAGCTCGAAATGGCACGGCAGTTCGTAATATTGAATTTTGAACTTCAACTGAATATACAGGATTCGATATAAGGCGGATTTCTGTGAAACACGAAACATTGAAACCATGTTGATGATAACTTTCATATGAAAGAGAAAAATTCATATTTTGTATTTTAGATTGTTAGTTATGGTCAAATCAAATTTTAAAATAGTCGCTATGGAAATTGTTATTAAATTCTAGGCCTTTAAAAATAGCCGTTTTGCAAACGGACTCTGTTTTCGATGAAACCAGTTTCATTGGGACTGTAACGTTAAATTATTGTATGGTGTTGAATTGCGTGGCAAACTGATGTCGTATGTGACCATGGCAACCGCAAACGCCCGTTTAACTTCTATAGCGCGTAATTATTTAAATAAAGGGTTATTTGGGTATAACTTGAACAGACGATCGAATTAGGCCGTGAAACCAATTTCGTTGAGTTCGTATCGTCGATTAGAGTCAGGATAGGTATATAGTTTGTTATTTTTGAAGACCGTGTAATTTGGTGTCCAAAATGGCATCGCGGTGCGCGTAAAAATAGCCTACCAGGGAAACAGTCTCAGAATACGATGAAACTGCTGCCGTTGGGTTCGTATTGAAAAATTATTTTAAGATTTCGAAGTTTCAAATTGATTTTATTTATCTAGTAATCGTGAAAAATTTAAACGCGTGTTGATTTCCGGTTTTATAAAGGAATTTTTTTCAAACGATGTCGGATTTCGACGAAACTGGTCCCGTTGGATCCGGAATATCATTTTACACCAAGAATAGCATTTTTATCAGTAAATAGAAATTTTATATGATAGTTTATAACGTGATTTCTCATGGCGAAAACTTGGTTACATAATTTTATTAATAAATCAATTCCATCATCCTCTCTTTTACTCTAAACCTATTCAACGTATACAACTCCATGCGTCCAAATTCTCTCTGAATACTTGCGTCCCAAACATTGTTTTTGCGTCCCACAGGTTGACTTACTTGCGTACTAAAATTTCTTTTCACTGTACAACACTTGTGCTCCAAACTATCTAGGATCCTTCGTTTCCAATCCATATAAGCTCCGTGCCACCCAAGCAAAAATTTTATTTAATGTTACGCAACAGCTACCCTATGTTATTGCTACAGACCTATAACCTATAACAGCTTGCTCCCCACGTATCACTCCTATATATTGACCTCGCTCTTCCATTCGTTTCTCTTCACCGAAGCTCTCCTCTCGTATGAAAATCAAAGCTCATGTTATAAAAAAAAAGTTTCAGAAAACGAAAAGGAGGTGGGGAAGTGATGGAATAATGGAGAAGGAATCAACGTGGGAGGGTTGTCTGCATGGACTGGGAGATGCGAAGAAAATGCATGGGAAAAAAGAAAGAAAGATGAGGGTTGGCCGAAACGAAAAGAAGAAAGAGTGGAAAGGGGAGGGCTGTCCTCTTCGAAAGAAGGAGCTAGGCGTGCATTAGAAGAGTGAGAGAAATCAGAGGGAGGCGGTGCATAGGATTGAAGAAGGTGATGTTGGTTTTACATGGAGGCAATAGTACGTTGGAAGGATGGATTACGGGTATGATAGTGTAGTGGCGGTTTCACAGAAAAGACTGGAGAGAAAGGAGAGTGCGGAAATGGGAGGAAGAGGATAAACAAACGAGGAAATGGGAAAGGTGAATACACAGTAGTCTATAAGAATATTTTTAATATGCCAAAATATTTTCTTTCGAACCATTAAATCATGTTTGATAAAAGATTTATCAAACGTAAGTTGAGGTTAGATATATAATAGAAGAGAAGCAGAACTCAGAGTCATGGCACATCAGAGAAGAATAGCTCGTCATTTCAATGCTAAAGTAAAATGCAGAACCTTCCAAGTTGGGGACCTTGTTCTGAAAAGAATCATGATAGGAACTGGGGTATTCAGACCCAACTGGGAGGGGCCTTATATGATTAGCCAAAAATTCTCAAATGGTACATTTGAGCTAAAAAAAGGATGGGATCCAACTTCCAAGCATGGAATGCTATACACCTCCATCACTACTTCACTTAATGTTTCTTTCATATGTTCTGAAAAAGTTGTAAATATCATGCATTGTAAATACCATGCAACATTATTACAAACTTTGTACATATTAATGAAAGGAATTGCTTTACTTGCCTAAATTGTACAACTCGCAAACTGTTTGCTAAGATTCGATTTTGATTGCAGGTCCCTTTAAAGAACGCTGACGCATCTATGACCCAATATAACTTGGTGACCGTTGCAGCACATCCCGATTGGGATAGCTCAAATACCCATTCCTTAATGCTTAAAACATCATTTGCAACAAATACAAAAGGGGTGAAGCACAACATCATAAAGAAGGGATACCAGGAATTAAGCGGTCAAATGAAGCAGCGTTCGAACTACCAATGAAGCTTTAAGTTTCACCAAAGGGGCACCTTCTTAATTGTAAGGTTTTAGGCCTTATTTCTAACAAATCGTGGTAAAGCCAGATAAATGAACTGGTGTCTTCGCTGTGAAAAAACGCAATTATAAAACCAAAGACCTCCTCGAGGGGCACCCAGTTGGTCGCCAGTACCATTGATATATGGTCCGAGTGTGACTAATCCGGTCTTTTAAAACGAAAGACCTCCCCGAGGGACACCCGGTTCATCGTCAATGCCATTCATACATGGCGGGATAGCGATACAAACACTGGGTTCTGAAAGATCCCTTCGAAGGCATCCGATCAGTTGCTGGATCTTCCAAATTCAGCTATTGATTCTGGGTCTTCCGAATTCAGTTACTGACGGACTCTAAAAGACCCCAACTGGGGCATCCGATCATATGCCGAGTCTTCCAAATTCGGTTAGTGACGGACCCAAAGACCTACTTGAAGGCGCCTTACAAATTTTACAGGTGATTGAGTCATTCAGTCATGACGAATAACGGGCTTACAAATACCTCTTCAGAGGAACAGAAAATAGGACCCCTCTGGGGGCATATGTTTAAATCTAATCTTTGAAGGGCCTAGGTTACCAGGCTAGCGAGAAATACGATTGAAGATATAAAATATAAGACCTCTCGAGCAGGGGCCAAAAAATAGAAGTTCATCTCCACAAAAAGGCATAAATAGGATCGGCTAAACTAGAAACTTTGATCGTGATCATGCCAAAAGATTCAACAATGGCAAAAACTCATAATCAAAAGATTCCAAATAAAGTTGATCGCATAATCTTGCGCCTAACTTTTAAAGTTGTAACAAGTTGTGATATGGGGGCATTACCACTGCATTAAACAAATTCAACAATGCTCACTTCTTAGGACATACCACAAATTTGTCACAATTTTAAAGTAAAAGGGCTAATTTGACCAACAAAACAGAACTTTGAAATGGCAAAGGCAAAATAGATAACCCTGATACTGTGATGAGCACAAAGGAGGTTATTCATGAGAATCTCAAATATTGCCCTAGTCAAAATCAAAGAAATTTAGTAAAATTGGTCAAGTTAGGTCCAGCTAATAAGGGTTTGTGTCTACAATTGAAAAACCAACTTACCAAAAGTGCCATGAAACCACTTTAGTACCAAGTATTGCAACAATAAATGACTTGCAGTGTAAAAAAATTTGTGTTGTAAGCGTGAGAAAAAAAACAAGTGTAGAATGCAAAGCAGCAAAAGCAGAAAACGGTTTCATTTCAGCAACACAGAATCAGATCACCAAATTACAAGTCAAGTACAAGGTATCAGACATAAAAGCGCACAAAATAACAAGCGTAAAAGTAGTGAGTGAGGGCCGGCACCCGCATATACAACCGGTTTGAATGCAAATGCAGTACATAAAAAGAAATGATAAGAAATAAGGGAAACTGGTCGTAAGCGTTATTTCCTATTTCCAATCTTTGGATCCCTGGACCTCAAACTCGGTCTGCTAACCTTGGGAAGAAGAGATATGTCAGCTGACTAGCTTCCACCTTTGGTCATCATACCACTTGGACTTTCTTAGGAGGATATAGTGATGACACCTTTCTTCTTCTTCTTCTTGTTACTACCTTCTTTCCTTTGTGGCCCGTTGATGTTCCCTGCTTTCCTTGAACCTCAATGTCTTGTGATGAAGTTTCACAGTTTGCTCAGAATCTTCCTCACTTGGAAAATAATCATCAACGGTATCCGGGTCAACAATTGCACCAATCTTAGTATCCTGTGACCCTGGGGTCTTAGCGTCAAGCAAGGATTTATCACCCGGACAGGGAGTATAGGCTGGGGCAGGAGGTGTCGATGTCAGGGCCGAATTAGTGATTATAGCTTCAGTTATCATAGCGGTAAATCCACCAGAAGGAAGCTTTGGTGAAATCAGACCTAGGACCGATGAACAGTGAGCATAGTATGCGGTGGTACAAGGAGAAGAGCAAAGATAATTTAAGTTTGGTATAATTTAAACAACTTCAATTTTACCTGCTTCCGTAAGACTCGCTTCAATATTCCTGTGCTCCTCGATCTCGAACACGCCTGCATCAAAGGCATCATCATCATTGTCATTGTAACAACCCGTATTTTTGAATAACATGTTATAACGTAAATCAAGGCAGAATTAAAATTTAAAATATGAATCAGGGGAAACGGGCTGTGCCATTGCATTCGTCTCGGAAAAATACGCGAAATAGAGTCCGAGTTTTCGAAAAACGGAGCCCGTATGACCAAGTTATGGCCCGCCAAAGTTTTCAGAAAATTTCAAGTTCAAAAACAGTTCAAATTTAAATTCGGAATTCAAATTCAGCCAAAACAGACTGGGCGGGAAAATTCCCACCCAGACAGGTCGACAGGGGGGTCGACACTAGGGTCGACCTCCCCCCAACCAGGTCAACACTAGAGTCGACCTGGGGGTCGACCTCCCTGGTCGGCCAGGTCGGCCAGGTCGGCCTGGTGCACTTATTTTGGCTGTTTGGACCTGTTTCGTTGGCTAGTGACGTGATTTGATGGCTCAGATTTGATTTAGGGTTAATCCTATGGCTAAAACTAATCCTAAACTCTATAAAAAGACCCCTAAGCCTACCCTAAGCTCACACAAACTAATCCTACAACTAAGTGCTGCCAAAATGCTCTCTAATCATGGCCTCCACCTTCTTCATGAGAGCATGAGTGTTCCAAATCAAATCTAAGTCCAAGAAGCTATCTTTCTTAGTTCAAAGAGCCATCTTTCTTCGTCATAGAAGCTATTTTACTTATTTCTCAAGGCTTAGAGTGGAGCATATTATTTTCTTTGCGGATTTGCTAGTGGCTTCGTCTCAATCTTATTATATATTATTCTAAATCACTTAGCCACGAATTGTAAGCCCTATTATACTCTTAGATTTAAACTATGAAGTTAATATGATCATGTAGCAAGTTTAAATGTGACTTTTGGGCTATATTTGTATGCATAGATCCATGTATGACTCTTTTGATCTATGATTGTGGCACTATCATGAACCTAGTATCATTTACCTTGATTTTTGGGTAGAAAGCTATGAGCTTTATTTGTTGGTTATGCATAATGCAACATAGAACTTGGTAGTTATGCATAAATGCAACATAGAACCAACTTATAACCTTGATGTTAACCCGCATATGATCTTGAACTATGTGCTAATCACATGTTTTCACCCTATGTCAACTATGATCATGTTATCACCTATTTGCTAAGTGGATGCCATGCATGTTTTGAGGCTAATAATGCTATATGCTAGTATGTTGAACCCCTTTTTGCCTCATATATCACCATGTTGCACTTGTGATAGACTTTGCCACTTTATGCCCAACTTGTCATATCATTATGTTCCCCTTTTTGATCTATGTGCGTTGATGCGAACTTACGTGCGATGGGGTTACGTCATGGGTAAACTTAAATGACATGAAACATGACTTGAAAATATGACATGTGAGTATGCTTGAAAACATGAACGTGGACATGACATGTAGAAAACATGAAGGTGGCCAACTCGAGGTTGGGTTGAGTTTGTAGCATAAATCTACCCGGAACCGACCGACTTAACTAGTGGCTACAAACAATAGGACCCAATGTGAGTAGTTGGTCACATCGCACTTGAAACCCGAGGTTAGACTAGGTTGTGGTGTAAAGCTACCCGGACCCGCCCGGCTTAACTAGTAACCAAAACAAAGTCTAATGTGAGAGGTTGGGGTGCATTAAGTTAATTAATGCCACATGGTAGGGTTAAGTCATGGACCACTTGAATACTTAACCAATTAAACACGATGGGTTGGTAGGGTTAAGTCATGGACTACTTGAATACTTAACCAATTAAACACGATGTATTGATACGGTTAAGTCATGAACTGCTTGGATACACTTGACCAACTCAATACATGGTTAGGATTGGGTTAACCACACTTAACCCGCTTGAAATCCTAGTTACGTGGTCCTTTTCAGCAGTAACCCACTTGGGAGTATCTGGATACCCTGGACTAGGCCAGGGTGGGGCACGATTACTGGACTGATTGTAAGAGACCAAAAGAGACGGCTGAATGGTGCACCGGTTGTTCAGGCGGACCATGGTCGTGCACATTAAGTCCGGAGTTGAACATGGGCACCGGTAGGTTTAGACTGTGCGTGCTTGAATTGTGTCTATGGTTTACACCTTAGGGCTGGATACACCCTAGGGTGGACCTTGCACAGTTAACTACATTCCATGATTAGGCCGTATGACACCGATACACGACGAGTTAGGCTTATAGGGAGCCGATCGACTAGACCGTGTAGTTGGACCTTGATTTAGGTCATCTCATGATGTTGGGCCAACTTGGGCCAAGGGATCATTTCTTGTTTATACTTGGCATGGATTGGATTACTAGTACTATTGGTGCAAAGACTTAACCTTGTATATGCGATGCCACACTTGATCTATCTTGTTAACTTTTCACCATGCCAGTTATCATCCTATGTTTCATCTCTGTTTTACATGTCCAGTTAACTTTATTAGTTATTATACTAATAGTAGGTAGGACTTACCAGTCTTTTTGAATGACCCATTTTCTTTCGCCTCTTTTCTTCCGTTCCCCCCCCCCCCCAGGTTCTCAGGGTGGGAACACTAGCACCTAGCTTGGATCTTTAGCTTGCTTTCTGGATAGCTCATGTACGGTTTGGACTTGAGCTCTCTATGGATTTACCACTTCTACTTTGGGGGATAGTTTACTTTATGTTATTTCCAGTTTTTGGTTTATGTTTCTAGACTTGTAGTAGTTGGAAAATAATGACTAAGTACTTTGATGTAACTTGACTATGGTTTTGAAATAGTAGTTTTATTCGCTGCTTTACTTACTCTGTTTTACTTATATGTTATGTCTTGTGATATCTTTATGCATGTTTACCTTGTCCAACACCCCTCCAAAGCTAGTGTACTTGCAAGAGTGACCCTGGCGTAGGTGGGGTGTTACAGTCATCTTCATCTTTGTCTTTTAGAGAAGTTGAGGGACCAGCTGGAGTCTGTGAACCAGAGGCCTCAACATCGACAGCAGTTACATGGGCTTCAACATTTGTATCTTGAGTTGGTTCTCCTGAAGATCCAGCCTTGATATTAAGAAAGTCCCTTGTCGCTGCCAACTTAGCCTTCCCCACAATTAAAGCATCACGGGACTCTGGGTCTAGGAGATCCTCGATGAGATCATCTTCGCTACGGTCGCCTTCGTTAATCACTAAAATTCGCTCCCAAACAAGAGCGAAAGTGATCTCGAATTTGTCCTCCAAGTACCACAAACTTCCTTTTTTTTCATAACGCTGTAGACGTAGAAGTTAAAAAAGGAAGCTTCAGCCTCCAAGCGGGCCTTTTCAAGATCAACGACAGCTTTAATATTTTCTTCCTCAAGGGCTTGTTGTGTTGTGGAAAGAGCCATGCTTAGGGAAGAAATCATCTCACAAAGGATAGTGTTCTCTTGCTGATGGGGGACAGAAGTGTTATTTTCAATGCTTAATTGGGATTCAGCAAGTTCTCGAGCAGTTTGAGCTTCTCGGAGTTGTGTTGTGATTGTATTTTCATTATGCTTCACAGCAGCAAGCTCCTCTTTGAGTTTTTTTGTTTTCTGCCTCTAAGCTTAATAACTCTGTATCCTTTTAGGTATGAGAGGCAATGGTTCTCTCCTGTGACTTTATAACCTTAATTAACTCGGCTTTATCGCTTTCTAAGGTAGCAGTGCGATCGAGAGTGACCCCATTAACCCTTGAAAGTTCATGAGCAAAGGACCACCACTCACCCAATTGCTTCTCGGCTTGGCCTTTAATCTTACCTAACTTTACTTCAAACTGATTCTTAGCCACTTTCAACTAATTCTGAGCCACATCAAACTGTGTGGACATGCTACCCTTCAAGCCATCAAAATTTTCAAGGAATCCCGCTTGTTGTGGGGATAAATGTCCAAGTTATGACACGTCCCTCTCAGATTCCAGCCCGGGAACCTGTCGGAAAGGCCAAAGTTAGCAGGACCGAGGATGTAGCAAGGCCTATTAATAATCGTCTCAAGGTCAGCAGGAGCGGGAGTGACTGATGGAGAAGCTAAATACACTCTTTCAAGAATAGCATGAGTATCTGACATTGGTAGATCATCAGACTTGTGACGCTTCTGAGAGTCACTCTTGCTCCGATCATCTGCATTTTTCTTCCACTTAGCTTTCTTCTTCTTTTTCTCCATCTCCTTCTTTTTCTGTTCCTCTAGTCGAGCTTCATGATCCTCCCTCCATCGCCTCTGTTCATCGATATCGGGAAGCTCTGGAATTGGTCGAGACTGATGAGAAGGTTGTGAGTGCTGAGGGGGATCGAGCTGATTGGAATATCGCGAAGGACGAGACTTGCTTAGAAAACGCTTTGGGTTCCGCTAGCTTATCTTTTCATTGAAATCTCTCATGAACGAAGGCTTCGGCATTGCTTTTGTACCTGAGAAAAGAGATGTGATGAAAATTTAGTGTTCACATCAATGAAGATTGAAGCAAGTTTAAAAAGCAAATACAAAGAATTGTAAGCAATGATAAAGGCGAGAGATTGTCAATATGTCTCTAGTGAAGAACCAGTTTTCACATTTTTTTCTAGGGCTGGCAGAGAGATAGGGAACCCGACTATATTTTCTGTTCTCATAGATTGAGGCCTGCGAGGCTGAGTAACAACTTCACCCTGAATAATGTCTCTGGCTGAACTAAGGTCACTTAAGTTCCTATAAGTATCCGTAGAACTCTCACCTTGAGTAACTCGAACAACAGGGCCCTTGTCATTTTTATCTGCAACATTCTTAGAAGGAGATTCAATGTCCATAGAATGTTTGGCTATTGGATCAGAAGGAGTTTCCAATAAAGCTTTCTCCATCTCAACTTGCTCTGTATCCTTCTTAACTTGCTTACGTTTGTTCTCATGCTCATGAGATTCCTCTTCTTCAATGGAGGTAAATTTGGGGAGATGTTTTGCTACTACCTGCAATGTCAGAGCATTTTTGTAAAGGGGATTTCTTAGCAAGAGATTTGCTGGCAGTCTCTTTCTAAAAAAGCAAATCCAATTTAAGTGTGCGAGAAGGGTCAAGCAAATGGTATTAGCGAAGAAACTATTCTGTGATTATGTATCTCCTGCTTCTTTGCTCTTTACTAAGAGTTTGCAGAGCATCAAACAACTCTTGACCAGTAGTATCATCTGAGTCAGAAGAAAGGAGTACTACGAAACAAACGAATGATTTAATATTTGGAGGCTAATTGTAGGGACAACCAAAAAATATAAGAGTATGTTCTTACCTCCTTCCATCCACCTTCCATAGAAATTGTCAGGGCAACGTACGAAGCAGTAATTTTCTATAAATCCCTTGGCACTATCCATCGGTTCAGTTATGATTTTGGGGTATTTCCCTTCTAAATTGATAATAGATGGTGTACCTTGCCTCTTCTTGGAAGTATACAACGAACATACCTCTTCAAAAGTAGGGGCATGTTCCTTGACTCTCATAAAGAGTATGTAAAGACAGGTCAAGATGGCATAGCCATTAGGATGTAATTGCATAGGAGCAATGGCTAAACGCTTCAAAACCAAGAGGAACGCCACCCATCGTCAACATATGTCGATTAATAGCAACATATCCAGGGCGAGGAATGTTTGCAAACTCATTCTCCTCTGGAAATTTGGCCTTAGTCTCAAATATTCTAAATTGAGCGCATAAGATTTTGTACGTGCATTCGCCCATTTTATTTGGTTCCCTATCGCCAGGTACTCCAGTTTGAGGCTTAGGGACATGATATTATGGATTGGTGTTTAATTTGGGAACACTAATCGTAACCACATTCATAGCTTGGGTGGAAGTGTCAACTTGTGCGGACTTTGATGTTGCTTCGAGTTGTTGGTGCGATTTCTTTTTAGTATCCATCTCCATACGAACAACTATATTTGACAACTGACTATAGGTATACATTTCTTAAAACGGAAAATATGTGCAACTAAATAAAAGTAAGATTCGAGATTTACGAATCATCGTAGAATGATTGGTCGATTTCAAGTTTTATTATGAACTTATATTCAAGTGCTCAAGAGCCTTTTAACACAAACAAGACATTTCAATATAAGTCATACAAAGTTGCGTGCAAGTTTTCTAAACCAATTGCCTAACTCATTATCGATATGGGCAATCGATGATAGAGTATATTGGCCTAAAACGAGTGTTTCAATTACAGGGTAGTAGATAATAAGGAGTCAAGATTCAAAAACACCGAGCACAAGAAAGGTTGATTATAACTAACCCTATAATAGGTTGGCCATGACTGATCTAGGTTCGATCGGCTATGACCGATCTAGATTGAATCGGCCAAGACCGACCCAGGTCGGATCGACCAGGCCTAACACAAAACTAGGTTGGCCATGACTGATCCAAATTGGATCAGTCATGACTGATCCAGATTAGGTCGGCCATGAATGATCCAGATTTCGATCGGCCATGACTAATCCAGAATGGATCGGCCAAGACTGAACCAGTTCGGATCGACCATGCCTGACCCAGAACTGGGTCGGCCATGATTGTCCGGACTGGGTCGGTCATGAATGACCCAAACTAGGATGACCGTGACAAATCCAATTTGGGTCGGTTAAATCCTGTACTTTGTGACTCATGGCAAGTGCAATCAACGCTCAACAAGGACAAGTTTTTATGGCATGGCAATGACATCGATTACAAGAATACAAGAGTATGAATGTTCTACTTGATTTTAGTATCACAAGCATTTTCACAAACACATGGCGGGCGTGGAACTTAAACCAAGTTTAAAAGAAAAGGGATACATTTGGAGTTCCTAATACATACACATAAGTCCCTTTCAATTGATCCTAATCCTGCTCCGAATCGTTCTAATACAGAAATCCACAATTCAAAACCCTATAACCCAAAAAACAAACCAAGTTGACAATTCACAAACTCCGCCATACCCAAATAATTACCTCGGCCTCAATTCGCTCCAATCCGAATTCAAAATCAAAAATTGTCAAGTAAAAAGCAAAATTACCTGCAATTGGATGAATTCAAAGAACGAATTCGGGTCTAAAAAGTTTGAAGAAGCACGGGTCTGAGGGGTTGTATCGTCGGCTCAAAATGATCAAGAGTGCGAAGCGGTTTGAGTGCAAATCGAAGTGGAGAATTGAATCAAAAACACAAGTTGAGCAAGTTCGGCTCAGGGAGATTTTGGCGCCATTAAAGCTTATCGAGTTGGGGGTTTCAAGAAATAAAGAAGGGAAGGAGACAGGAGAGTGGCACACCTTTATAAAGGCCTGTTACTGCCAACCCACCGCAATCAAACATGACCGACCCAAAATGCAAAATATATGTCGACCCATATATTAAAAACCGAATCAACTCATCACTAATCCACAACGTATGTGTTTCAAAACTCATAATGTTATGTAAATCAAAAACTTATGAACTTCGAGGGGCAAAAGTTAACACTCTTAAAATTAGAATTAAAGTGATGGGTCGGTTGCATAACAAAGTTAATGGATCGGCCTATTTTACAAAGCCTCGGGTCGGTCATGTTCACATAACAGCGGGTCGGTCTAGTTTAACAAAGTAATGGGTCGGACCATTCAGCAAAGTAGTGGGTCGGTTCAATGGCATCGGGTCGGCCTAGTTCAATGGCATCGAGTCGGCCATGACAAAATCAAGCAGTGCACAGCCTTAACTGGATTGGTTAGGTAGGAACTGGATCGATCAGGTAGGAACTGGATCGGTCAGGTCTATTCTGGATCGGTCGGGGATATTCTGGGTCGGTCAAGTACAAGAAAACTGGCAATTAGCTGGAAACAACTGGCGACAGTTAGCACTGGCATTTTGGTAAATACCTAATGGGCCGACCCAAAACCTGAAGGCAATATTTCAACCATTCCTCACTCCTATAAATAGGGGATCAACTCCACTTTAATGGGGGGATTTTCCCAACCCCGAAGGGCTGCCTAACTTAATTCTCTACTTTTCTAAGTGATTTGATCATCTCCAACCATCTCTAATTGAAGATCGAACTCCAAATCCATTATGAAGTCATGGAAATTCGCAAAGCTCATGAGAAAGTCTAGATTTGTCCTTCCATTTGCTACATTTGAGGGATATCATCGATTCCTCCTAACAATATCTAATAGATCAAAAGAGGAAAGTAGTGAGATTAATGATGAATGTAATGAGAGGATATACTCGCCTTGTAACTCTAAATGTGATAATGGAATTATTCGCTAAAGTGGATGTAGATCAAGTTCGATCGAACCACTATAAAACATTATGTCCTTCTTTACTTGCATTTCTACAATTTTGTGGCTCCACTTCTCTTATTTTTAACACTTTGTAAAGTACTTTTAGTATCGTTGGTGTTGAATCCAATTTTGGGATTAACACATTCCAATCTTATTAAAAATTCGTTAAAACTCCAGTTCAATTTTAATCTCAAAAATCATTACTTTATGATTATTCAACTTTAGGAAAATTAATCATGTCTTTAACGGGGTTAAAGAACCAATGTCATTTAAAACATTGTTCACGATAAACCCAAATCATCTTCCATTAACTATGGAATCTTCACGGAAAACAGATCAATATATAATCAATATAAATTTCTGTATCAAACTAATAATATAAATGGAGTAACGGCAATGCCTTTTAAATTCCATAAATAGTAACGGCCTTCAGTCATAGAAGCTCATATTGATTATTATTATTATTAAATCGAATTCCCTTCAATTCCAATTTAATGTATTAAATTGGAAAACATTACTTTGGAAAATTTCCATTAAATCTTAATAAAAAGATTTATAAATTCCAGATCATATCTACTCCGTTAATTGGGTTAAAGAACAAATATTATTTAAATCATTGTTCACGATAAACCCAAAATCAATTTTCATTTCAGTTCCAATTCAATTAATTAATTGGTAAACTTCATTAATCTTAATTAAAAGATTTATTCTTTTCTCTACTGGGTTTAAGAACAGTGTTATTAAAGACACCATCTGTGACAAACCCAAAATCCAATTTGATATCAAATACAAGGCTCTTTATAGAAATTTTATCGGCTTATATTCAATATCAAATTCTGAAACTAACGGATATCGTATTAGGAATAGCGATATCTGTGTCTTCCAAATTCCTCAACAATACCGTAAAATCACGGAATCCAATAACGTAATACCGAAGATTATTTCCACTCAAATCCATTCCAATTCATACATTGGAAAATTTGGCTATTTTAAAACCCTTTTTCAATCCAATTTATTTATTTAAAAACATTGGATTGTCACTCTAGTTAATAACTAGTTCATTTCGATAAAAATATATTTTTATCTTTTCAAAACTGGAATTTTTCATCCAAAATCGTTCCAAATCATTTATTATGATTTTACACAATTTTTCCATATTTTTATTTATTTTATTAAGCCCTTACAGTCGGTTTCTAATAACGGCCACCGAACTACATCTATAGCGACCTTTTCCAAAATTGATTTGGATATATTTTAAAATCTAACCATTCAAATTTAAACTTCTTATATTCGTTGGAAAAGTATTTTTGATACAAACCAAATGGTTCCGGTTATAGGAGAATCTGACGGTTGGAACTCCCGTTACGTCCATTTGAAGTTAATGGTTAAAATTCGCGAACGGTCACTGCGCGGCACGTTCTATTCAAGCCATTAAATATATATATATATTATATTGTCAATTTCCATTTAAAACGTATTTTATAAAATATTTATAAATTCATTTAAAATCGATTTTAACTTCATTTTCAATTTTAAATCAAAATTGAATATTCCATATCATTATAATATTAAAATGATAATATTTTCAAAATATTAGATTTTGAAATCAATTCCCTTCAATATTATTTTAAAATGAATAAAATCGATCGATAAACCCGTTCAGGTTAAAATGGCATTTCTATACTTAACCCAACTTCATATTTTTATATATTTTCGTGTCCATCCAAAATCGGACAACAAAATCATATTTTGTTCCTTTACTGAATATTATTTTAAAATATTTGTTACTCTAAAATATTCGTTAATTTCTGAATCGGAATGTGACTCAGTCAATTACCATATAATTTCAGTTATATGGATTTCATACATCACATGTATTAAATAACGATGACAAATAATCATTCAACATTCAAACATCATCCAGAGTGTAATTTACAACTCTATGAGCATTAAAATAAATAAATAACACTCATCACAGCTTGTCAACCCATCAATTGACATACAACTAAATATTGGGATTAATGTATGTCAAATATCATCCCAATACCCGTGTGGGGATTTCAAATAACAATAGTCAATTTAAATAAATCACTGGTTAATAAATTTAACCAATTCTGATTTGGTTTGAATTATTTTTCTAATTAGCCAATTTTACTGTTTAAATTATAAATAGATATTTATAATTTAATTTCACTACCACTTTAATATTAACATCATTTTTAATATGTTAATCATCACAATCACCACACAAATCACCAAATCACCCATAATAATAAATATTCAACAACCCAATGCCATTTACGGCGCCATAAGTGGCCATTTGTGGAGTATGAAATCCGAGTGTCGGTAATATCCATACATCGCTTCCAATTTATGTGATTTGTGTAAATCCGAGTGTTGAACTCCATATAACAGGTAGAAATCAATACTGGCAATTTCTATATTAACAGTTATTAAAAAAAATTAAATAATTGTACAAAATTTTAGTGAGAAATTTCTCACTTTGGATTCCACTCCACCATTCTTTATTTGAAGATTTCATTTTTGTTTGGATTTGAATTTACATCAAATTCTAATTTGCTCCGTTTCTGCTTTAGTCAGTCCCATGTTGAAGTGTTCGTTGTCATGATTCCAACGTGACTGAAATCTTCGGATTTGGACCACGTATGCAATATATATGGGATTATAAACATTTAATTACATTTTTAAATAATTAAAATATAATTAATTTTCCTAATTACATCGTTAACATTTAATCCCATCATTATGGGAAATTACCCCGTCTTCTTCCTGTTTAAAACGAACCCATCGTCCATTTGCAAAACCTACCATCGCTTGTCACTTTGAGCCACCGGGCCTCATCACTAACTGCAACCGCTTCGTCCTCGAAGCCAGCCACCACCGCCGCCAGTTGTAGGAAGCTCGACCCCCCTCATCTTGAAAATCTAACCCAAAGCCAGCGGCTTTATGCCCCAAATTTGAGCACCACAAACCTCCAATTCCAATCACTATCGTTCACTTTGTAGATCTCAGAGAGCTCTACAATTTCCCCATTATAAGTTTCGAATTTTATTTCATGGATTGAGAGAGATTGGAGGAAGAAATTATGAAGAATCAACCATTCTCTTTTAACCATGGCAGCGCGAAAACGATAATAAGCTAGGGTTTAGAGTTTTTGTTTATTTGTATATATATTTTATGTTATTTTATTCCAAAAATACTAGTTAAACATTCCGAACTCCAAATCAAACCCAACGACCGTCGTCCCTAGCCAAATACTCCCATTCCGGTCACAATGGGAAATGTTTTGTAAGCTAGTTCAACTATTTTAATAAAAATATAAATCAATATATTGAATTTTAAACGTACATTTTAATTTACCGGGGCCACATACTGACTCCTAAAATTATAGAAAAATAAATCTAGCTATGTTTTAACGATATGGTCCTAACAAAACTAATTTCGTCGTATTTGGAGACCATTTGAAAAATGGCCTCTTTCTAGTCGATTAAATTTAAACTGAATTTACAAAACATGTTCAAATTTACTGCTCTCACATATTAATTCAAAAATTATGAAATTTGAAACCGAACAGTAATTTGACATTCCGGATCTAACAAAAGTGGTTTCGTCGAAAACGGAAGTCATTTTGCAAAATGGCTATTTTAAGGGATATATATATTATATTAAAATATATATAAATTCTTTAGCGACTATTTTGAATTTTAAACTGGATATAACTTTCAATTTATAAAGTGAAATCTCAATTTATTATATTCATTAGAAAGATATAGTTAAATAATTCTAACATTTCTTACTTTGTCCAATTCTGAATTATTTTGAATTTTGTATATTCAATTGAAATTAAAAATCGAATTTTCAAACTACCGAGCCATTTCGAGTTCATTTTAATTAAATTTTAAATTTATACATTCTAACTTCGGTTTAAACAATATTTTTAGTCTTTATTATTTAAAATAAACCATTTTAATTATTCAAAACCCATTAAAATAGCTGAAATTAAATTTTAAATTGGTTCAGAAATTCTAGGTTGTTACAATCTCTCCCACTTAAAATCTTTTCGTCCTCAAAAAGGAATGAAGCTGAAAGTTGTTTAACTAACCAACTCAACTTTCATTCTTCAATTTTTTAGTTTCTAAGAGTTTTCTAATTTCTCAAAAATTTGGTTAACACCCTAAATTTTCGAAAAAAATCGCCATAACCTCATTTATACGGGGAGGGTCTGAAAAATTTATTGGGCCTTATTAGGCACTGAATAAACCAATAAAATCATACACAGTTTTTATGACCTATCTATGCCCAAATGAGACGAGTAAAAATCATAATCTCACTACCTTGTCCAGTGTTCGAAAATAAATAACCCATGTGTCGTATATAAAATCAAGAGAGACGTGAATTATTGTCATCTCCAGACCCGTGTGGGATTTTTGTTAAATCCTGCCACAAGCCCCGTTACATAACCGTTTACATATGAAAATCATCTATATGGTTATTATAACAATGTATGCTTATCCGAATTGGTGCTTATAAGAGACAGTTTTATGTATAATCTGGTGAAATTTCTTTAGTGTACTAAAAGCAAGCTCAAAGACTAGAACAAAAAGATACCTAAAAGCAATGATAATATTGAAAGAATTAAAACTCAATGTTTTGATGCTTTAAATATTATTGAGGAGGGAGATAATTCCGATATAGCATGGAAAACTTATGCAGACAAACAACATGGGCTAAAGCTTGCTCTTAAAATTAAAGTTGTGGAGTTGAAACAAAAAAGCAAAGGAAAAATGGCTCACTGATGGGGACACTTGTTCTAATTTTTCTGTATTAAAATGTCTGTTCGTCATAACACTAATTATAATTTTCAAATTCTTGATCAGGATGGAAACTCAACTACTAACCTTGATGTGCTTGAGCATGAGGCAATAACTTACTTCAATGATCTATGCAACGGAGAAATTAATAAAGAAAACTCACATAGTATCACTCCCCGAAGGGTTGTCAGTGCTTGCGGAAGGCAAATGATGGCTGCTGAAATTTTCAGTGAGGAGGTCACTGGTGCCTTGAAGTCCATCCATAGGGACTCCTCCCTCGAGCCCGATGTTTTAGGGTCCTCTTTCTACATGAAACACTGGGGGGCTACTAAAATATGTTGTATCAGCCATGCAAGAATCTTTTAGATCTAGTAAAATTTTAAAAGAAATAAATCATACTTTCCTTTGCCTAATTCCAAAAAAAGACAAACCTTCTTATATTGCGGACTACAGACCAAATGCTTGTTGCAATGTTATTTATAAGATACTGAGTAAAGTAAAATGTAATAGAATGAAAAAGATTCTCCCAGACTTGATTGACCAGTGTCAAAGTGCTTTCGTTAAAGGTTGGAACATTTCTGAAAACTCTTTAATGGCTTATAAATTGATAAGAAACTTTAATAAGAAAGGTGTAGACAAATTTTGCTTGAAAGTTGACCTTCAAAAAGCTTATGATAAAATTAGTAGAATATTCATTGTTCATACACTTAAATGTATGGAATTCCCAAATAAAATTGTTGATCTAGTATAAGAATGCATTACCATGCCTACTTTCTCCATACTGATCAATGGAGTCCCGAAGGGTTTTATTTCAAGTAATCTAGGTATCAGACGAGGGGATCCCCCTACTTGTTCGCTATTGCAATGGAATATTTTCCCCTCCAGATGGAAATTGCCACCCATAACAAGAGAATTCAAACCATCCATAATTTTCCCCATAAAATCAGTCACTTGCTATATGATGATGATCTTATTACTTACATAAAATCAAATTGTGATGCAGCTAAAGTAGTGAAGGACACATTTATTAATTTGGATAGATATGTTGGTTTAAAAGTTAATGAGCAAAAAACAAGTGTTATTTCAACTCTTTTTGCTGAAGAAGGGAAGATATTTTAAGAATTCTAAATGTCTCAAAAGATGAGTTACCAGTTATATACTTGGGGGTCCCTCTATTGTCTAAAAAAATTACTAATAGACAATGTGATTCTCTTATCTCTGGCATTAGAGATAGGCTTTAAGGCTGGAGCTCTAAATTGCTTTCTTTTGCTGGAAGAATTGAATTAGTACATATGGTGATACAGGAAAAGTTATACTTTTGGTTACAAACATTTCAGTTACCAGATGCTACCATCAACAAAATTGAGAGTGTATGTGCTGATTTCATATGGAGAGGGGGTTGCATAAAATTAAGTATTCTAAACTTTGTAAGCCAAAGAAAGAAGGAGGTGTTTATTTAAGGAATCTCAAAGTCATGAGAGATAATTTTGTTGCTAAATTAGGATGGAAAATTATCAATTCGCAAGGTTTATAGGACAGATGGATGAGAAACCAATATATTAGACACAATTTTTGGACTATGGGGGCAGATAATAATTCTTCTACCACCTGGAAAACAGTGTCGAAATCTTGTGTCACACTGGCTTCCAACTACGTTAAGGAGATTGCGAATGGAATTGACACTGACTTATGTCGTGACCCTTGGCTTCATGGTTAATCAATTGTTGATCGCGCGGGATGGGATACTAACTTAGCATATGGTTGCCCAGTCAAAACAGTTAATGATATTATAATAAATGGTAATTGGAATCTAAATCACCATCTTGTTTCGAATGAATTACGAACTGAAATTATACATACTCCAATTTTTGACAGTAGAAACAATGACAATTGGACATGGAATCATTCTGACAAATTCATTCCGGGTAAGGCCTATGACAACATTAGGCATCAAAATCCTATTGGTGAGTGGTCTAAAATGTGCGGAATGGAGCTAACGTTCTTAAGATAGCATACGCTACTTATAAAGTAGTACTGAAATGATTTCCAACTAAGGACAGACTATGTAAATGGAGTATTGATGTAGACCCAAATTGTGTTTTATGTAACTGTGAGGAGGAATCACATGAGCATCTTTTCTTTCAATGCTCGTACATTAGAAGTATTATATAGAATATCATGCATGTATCAACACATAACTTAGAGGAAACTATTTCGTACTTGATCAACATGTGGAAGAATAAGGGCGTGGTGACCGGCATAAATAGCATCTCCCTCACAACTGTGACATGGTGGATTTGGAAGGAGAGAAACAGGAGAATATACCTTAGCAAAAGCAAATCATCAGAGGATGTTTGTAGTTTCATTCAAATCGACATGGAAAATATGAAGAGAATTAAATTGGGAGGTAGACTTACATCATTCATGGAACGCAATGGAGATGGCGCGACACACAATGATCAAAGGGGGAGAGACGCTGCAATCCCAAATAGTTCGAATTACTTTCGGTCGCCATAATTTCTTGGCTAGGGATTTGGGGAAGAAAAGCTTTATTTGGGGAAGTTTTAGTTTAATGTGTCTTTAACTGAATCATGTCTTTAATACTGCGGCCGATGTTAATGGGCTTCAGTACGGTTTTGTACATCATGAACGATCATTTTGGGCTGTAATACCTAATAAAAAAAGTATACCCATTTTCAAAAAAAATGAACTAGTATTTAAAAAAATATGAATTGGATTGAAATGCTTATTTCAAAATTGTTTGCTTTGATTTCTATATGATGCTTTAAGTTCTTTATTTGCATATTTTTATAGTCAGTGAAGTATTCAAGTCAATATTCGAGTAGATTCGATAGTTGAGTCAAAGATTAAGTTAGTGTTTAAAACAGTTAATATTTTAGTTAGATGTAGTTTTGAAGAATAGTAGTTTTTTTATTAATGATGAATGGGAGAAATTTAAACTATGCATAAACGAAGGGAGAGTTCAGGAAATCAGGGAGAGTTAAGATATATTTTATTAATAGGCTGTCATCAACGAAAAGGAAGAAACTTTTAATACCATAGATGATAGTTTTGATGATAACAACCTCATTCAATGACATAAAATGCATTTACACATGCAATAATAATTATCTTGTTATATTATGTACAAAATATAGGTTACTAGACATGTACAGATAATGATGATTCTACAATATCAAGATAAATGATTCAGATTGATGTTACTATGATGTAACACCCCAAAATTTAACGTTAGTTAAATTATTTATTTAATTATGTTCCAAAAATGGAATTTGATCAAACAATAAAATTTAACCATGAAACTTTAACGTTGCCTTCGTGATGGAATTTTGGTCAACTTTCGTATTTGGAACTTTGCGAATGGAGTCCATACGAAAAAGTTATAGATAAAAAAGAATACGAATAGAAAATAATTATAAAATAAATGGTAATTAATATTAACATAAATCACTGGCTCCAGTAATATCCAGGTCGACCAAGAGGTCGAACGGTTGGGTCAAGGGTGGCCGACCGCTCTATCTGTTGGTCGATGTGGTTGTGACGGCTAAGGTTTTTAGTTATAAATTTTTTATATATACGAAAGGATCTTATTAAGACTTAATATAATGGTTATGGTCATTTTAGCACCCATGAAAATAATATATAAGCATAAATAAACCAGTTTTCTCTATAGCTACGGTCAGTGCCTTCGTATTATAAATACAAAACATCTTTCCCACTTCCGAAATCATCAGAAGCGCCTCCTTCTTCCTTCCAGCAAGCTTCAAATGCTAGTAATGTCACTTGCTAGCATATGAAGTATTCGGTTTTCGCATTTGTATATGAGGTTTCGGCCTCCGCCTTTCATTTTAGGTTATTAGCATCCGACATTTTTCTTTTAAAGTGTTATCTTCAAGGGTTTATCGCCTTGGTACATAGGCTTTGATCGTTGTGCTTGGTTGATAGGACCATTTTTTAAAATAAGATACAGAGGTTGCCACTTCTATTTTTTTAAAAGGCCTTAAGGCTACCATCTCAATACCATTTGATTGAGCCAAAATGAAACGTTTTCCTTTAGTTTGGTTTTATAAAAGAAGCATAAAAGTTGTCACCTTCGGACCCTTTGGCTGTGTCGAAAGGATCCTATTTTGGAACCGTGTTTTAACTAGAGGCTTCCACCTCATTGCCTTTCAACTATGTCAAATTGGTTATTTTCGGAACTTCGAAGTTTAAAGAAAAGAAAGGGGTTTCCCTTATGTTTTATATAATCTTAGAGGATTATTGAATATCGATGGATCCAAAGGGTCTTGTTATACTTAAACATTATTTTGTAAAGTAAGAGAGGGTTTCAACTCACTTTCCTTCAAAGGATCATAAGGAGTTACTTTTTGAACAATAAATTTACAAAGTAAGGGGCTACCACCTTATTCTCTTCAGCGGAACTGAAGAGGTGGGTTTAAACGGAAGCCTTATTCCAATAAACAACTTTTATATAAATGTTTACTTAGGCTTGTTTTCTTGCACTTTGTTTCGATGGGGTTTTACCGTGATTACTTTTGACACTGTAGAAGGAGTTAAAAAGGGGATCTGATTGAAGGGGTTTCGAACCCATTGTATATGCATAATGCTTTCGGTAGGGAACCAATACATCACTTTAAACGCGATAACTTGTGAGGCGAAGGCTAGGGTTTTAACTTGAACTTGGTAGGGAACCTTGTTATGTATTTTTACATGTGAGCACATTGAGGAAACCAATGGGATATACGTAGTGGTTTTGTGGATATCAAATGCACATGAAACTTAAAAGAATACATTGGGGTTACCAATGGGATAAACAAAAGGAATATTGAGGGTACCAATTAATGCACAATATACTGGGATGGTTAATCCTAGAAATTTAGGATTTATGGTCAACCGAAGGTAAAATCATGTCGTGGGGAAGGTTTACTAGCATCATCTGGTTTATGTAAGGGTTACTCGCTTCGCCTTGTGTTGATAGGTTCATAGTTATTCAAAGGTAAAATTAAAAGGGTATGCAAAGGTTAGTCCACATTTTAATTTGGTTCCGATGCCTAGGGAAGGTTACTTTGTGAAGCACAGTACAAGAATCGAAATAAAGAAAATAAGGGAGTCATCAATGATCAACTAGTAGGAAACTAGAATGATACCAAATACATATATATATATATATATGTATATATGTATGTATGTATGTAAAACTGTTAAGCCAACTAATCAGGGTAACAGGGAGGGGGAATCCACTGCATGTCGTATGCTGCATTTTACAAATGTTATATTATTATGTTATAAGCATTGATAGTGCAGGAGCACGGGTTTGGTTATCTGAGAAGTACTAACGAGAGGAAAATTGTTTTACAATGCGGCGTTGTCTCGCTAGATATTTATTTAAATTGAGTAGATATTATTATTCACATCGGCCTATTGCTTGACCAAGGGTTCCTGCTTTTTCTTTAGACTCTCGAATGCTCATTTGAGTAGGCTAAGGACTAAGGTCTTTTAGGTTTTTCTTCTACGAAAAGTTTCTGAAGGCGTGTAGGAGGAAGTAGTTATTCTAGGAGTTCTTTTCTGCTTTTTGTTTATTTTAGATGTATTTAATTACACGAAACTTAGTGCTATATATTTGACTCTGATCAAGCGAGGAGGCACATTCATATGTCACCCTCTCTGGTTAGATTTTATATTAATTATATTTGATCTAAAAGATGTTATATGAAGGGAATGTAACAAATAAAATTCATTAATGAATGTGTTTTGAATTCTTTCATATTCTCGTGTTTCTTGATGATCTGACTTATCAACTCGTTGTTCCCTATCGTCGGAAGTTAATACTATATATGACTGCAACATTTCTAGCACTTAGCTTTGGACGTTAAAAAATAGGGTTTTACAATAACTTAGTTGATTGTTATAAATTGAATGTACCAGATAAGGTGTTAGGTTTAGTATGTTCCTCTCTATAGCATATATCAAATCAGGGTTTACTGATCCAATTGTATAAACACAATCCCATTTTCTTTTTTTAATTCCAATTTAGAAGTACATATTTAGATAATCATAGTCATAGTTTCTATCATATTATGAAGTTATCTAAAAATTCCAGATCCATATTTTTAAGAGAAAATCTAACACTAAGTAACTAACTTTCTTGATTGAAAATCTAACTACCACACACCCACAAGCCTAAGTTCTACCAACGCAGACTTCTTTTAGCTTTTCGCTCTGCGAATATCCTTTCCAATTTGATTTATCTTTTATTTCATTCTAATTTTTGGAAAATAAAAGATCTTTAAGGAAGAAGAAAGGAAGGAATAGTTTTCGGTAAAGACAGCAAGTATTCTAAGTTTAAGCCTAAGGTCTACTTATAGGGTTACTTGTTATGGAATTCGATGTTGATGATGATGGTTTTGATGACAATAACCTTGTTTTCACTATGTTTTAATTATTATTATAAAATATATACTAACACAATTTTCTAGAATATGCGTACGTATATACAAGAAATCTATGTAGGTATTTTATAATTCAAGACTGTACAGTTTACAAGAATCAAGATTTCAAATAGAAGAGTTCAGGTTTCAAGAACTCATGAGTATCAAGAAATCAAGAGTTCAAGAATTGTAGAGTCGGTATGTCTAGAAATTCTATTAAAACTCTGGTTAGCACTTGATTCTGTTTTCAAATTGATTTTCTGATTTCAAAATTCAAATCTTCATTTTAAACTTGATTTCAAAATAATTTAAAATTTATTAACCTGATTTTAAAACTTGTTTTCAAATGATTTAAAATTTACTTCCTTATTCAAAATATATATTTCTTTGTTTTAATAATATCTTAACTGCTTAGAGTTATTTACTAAACTCTTGAAAACTAAGTTTATATTCAAATTTATATTTTAAATTTCAAACTTAAGTTTTGCTTAAATTATTTATTTTGTTTAACCTTCTTATTTTATAATAAGTTTTTAATATATATATATATATATATAGTTTTATAAATCTATACTCTTATGTAATTTATATTTAGTTTCTTAATTATTTTTTAGGATGTCTTTATAAAAGTTTTTAAAATATATTTTTACTTGTTATAATATGTTTTAATATAAAGGATTATAGTTTGTTTTAACACTAGATTCATTATAACTTATTAAAATATTGTTTGACTTGATTAAAATTTTATTTTTGAATTTTACCTACTATATGTCTTCATATAGAAAATGAGATGTCGACATACTAGCCGTTAGGGCATTTTTTTAAAAATTTGAAAAGAGGTGTCTTTTAAATTCAAATCCTTTCAAAAACATTGTGACTGTTCGAAACCTATAAACACATTCCAAAATTCGAATTTTTTATCAGTTTTTCAACTTCTTCTTCCTCTCTTAACTCCTTACCATTATAATACCTTAATTCTTAATTTTCTACACTTACACTCTGCCGATTTCAATAGAAATCGTATCACTCTTCATCTCCTTCAATTATAATTATAATTCTCTCTGAATTCAAGTGCTTGTCAAGTGTTATAGGCTGTTTGTAATCAAAGGTCTCAAGATCAAATCCTATAGAGTCAATACTACAAAAACGGATAAGAGAAGGGTGTGATTCTGTCCTTTTTAAAGTGACTGGGTGCGGTTGTGTCCCAAAAATCGATTGGGTGTAAATTTGTGGCCCAGAAATCAACTAAGTCTAACTGTACTTTGAATCAGTTGGGATGTGCCCTTGTAGCCATAAAATCAAGGATTGTACATGGATATTTTTTAGTCAAATTCCACATCAACCCAGCGTTGTGTGGGACTGGATGTAGGGGAGTCTCGAACCAGTATAAAATCCTGGTGTTTACTTTCCATTTATTTCTTTTACTTTTACTTTTTACATTTTGTGATTGAATATGTGATTGTTTATTTCTGTGATCTGTATAATGTGTGTTTGACTCAAAAAAATTCAAGGAAAAATATAATTCCATTAAACACTATTCACTCTCCACCCTCTTGTACTTAACCTGCCTTAAGATCCTTAATCCGCATCTCCAACAATAGGTATCAAAGAATTGATTTTTAAAGTTTTCGTAATCTGAATTTTGAAAAGTATAAATGGCAACCATTACTAGAATTGTCATTATTGGTAGTTCTTTCGTAGAGAGTCAGTCCGCCATTAGACCACCACTTTTTAATGGCAGTAATTATGCATATTGGGCATGTATAATGAAATTTTATTTGCAATCAGTAGGACTTGACACTTGGAATATCCCACAAATTGAACATGTTGAACCCACTATTAATTTTGCATAATGGACGAATGATCAAAAAGCCACTGCACAGAATAATTCTAAGGCTGTGAATATTTTATTTTGTTCATTAGATAGGAATGAATTTAATATGGTGTCTATTTGTAAATCTGCACATGAAATCTTGGAAAACTTTGCAAGTAACTCATGAAGGAATAAGCAAAGTTTAACAGACCAAAATATCTATGTTAACAAATCAATTTGAGTTATTTAAATGAATCAGAATGAGTCTCTATGTTATGTACTGCAGGTTCCAGGAAATCATGCATTCAATAATGGCTTTGGGAAAATCATATTCTGAGGAAGATCAAGTCAGAAAAATTCCTAATTCACTAACTTCTGATTGGGATTAAAAGACACTTTCCATCGAAAAAGGCAGTAATATCAGTACAGTGAAAATTATGGAATTAATTGAAAATTTAGTGTCGCTTGAAGTTCAGATGCAAGGAAGGAAAGAAAATAAATCATCAAAAAAGAAATTGATAGCCTTCGAAGCATTAATTGAAGACTCAGACTCAGATAGTGACGACGATGAAGAGACAACGCTAATGACAAGGAATTTTAGAAAATTTCTAAGATATAAAAAAAGGAACAATTTCAAAAGGAATGAGTAGAAAAATCAAGTGAAAAATAATAATGAAAATCAGAGTAATATCAGATGTTATAACTGCGACGAATTAGGCCATCTGAAAAGAAATTTGTTTATGTCCGGAGAAAAAAAATCAACCTACTAATGACAATATTAACAATATAACAATTAGATAATAATATAAAAAGTATTTTTATAAAAGTATTGTTCAAGGAAACAATTAAATAAGAATTTAGATTTATAAATAATTCAAAAAGTCAAAATTCAAAAGTCATTTTGAAAATGTGAAGGGATAGTTCGACATTCCGTTTTGACTATGTCGACATATGCCAAAAAAGCCAAATTTGAAATTCAAAATTTGAAATTCAAACTTTTGAAATTCCCACCAACTTTTCAATAACTTCAATGTGACTGAAAAGATGTCCTTTAAACCAGCAAATTGTCCTTTAATTCTCTATATTTACTACTTATTCCTTTCACTTCTTTTTCATCTTCATTTCAAAATTCAAAACTACACATCATAACCATTCTAATGGCTTCCTCTAGCACTCCTAAAACACTGAGGCTGCCTAAGTCAATCAAATCTTTCCTCTTCAATAAACCGGATGCTATCCAATATTGCATTAGCTATGTAAATTTTGGAAAAGTAGATACGGGAAAATTTCCTATTTTTAGTGATTTTGCTTCTTATGAACTTGAACATCTCTTTCATTAAAATGATATTTTGGGTCTTGTCGACTCTCGGGAAAATGAAGAAGTTTGTTATCCTAATCTTGTGAAAATGTTTTATGTAAATTTGAATCACGACTTTTATCAAGGAAGATAAGGTGAAATTTGGATTAGTGTTAAAGGAAAATAAATTGTTTTGGATTGTGATATTTTAAGTACTATTTTGGTTTGTAAAAATACAGGGATGGATCTTTTGGGTTTTAACATCAATGAAAGTGAACCGAAAACTTTTCGTCATATTTTTTAAAATGATGAACATTTGTAATTCAAAAATCATTTTTATCATTCAAAAGCAAGAATACTCAATTTACTACTTCAACATATCATCACGCCTCAGTCCATAAATTTCAACAACCCTACCATGAAAGTTAACAAGGCTCTTTTGCTATCTTCGGAAATTATGAAATAAATTAGATCAAAGTTATTTTAAGTGAGTTTCAACCAAAGGAAATTTAGACAAAGAAAAATACATTATATCATGGAGTTTATCTTACATGTATTTTCAAATATTTTGGAGTCGATTTCAAAGAAGAAGAGTTCATTTCAATAAAAGTTTTCAATGCAAGAAATATTTCTCTTATGAAGATTCCACTTACGTTTCATCCATATGAAACATATGCAGAAAAACGAGCAAGAATTGAACAAGAAGAAGAAATGGATATCGATGAAGAGGAAGGAGATACCTCTTTAGGGAGTATTGAAGTGCCTACCAACCCCTCCAAGAAAACCATTCTACAAAATCAAACAATTTTAGCCAAGAACCAAAAGATACTTAAGAGATCGTTTAGAAAGAAATTTGAAAAGATTTCTACTAAAATGAGTAAGTTCTTTGGCAAAGTTGGAAGAAAACTTGGCTTGTCATCCTACTCCTTCACTAAGTTCTAAGTTCAAATCACTATTGTGTTTTCTTGTACTATCTTACGTTATGTATTCATTTCATGTATTGTTATCTTTATAATGAGATGAAGCTCTTTATTTCTGTCAATACTTGTTTCAACATCTTTGGAATCGCTATTAAAACAATAAAAATAAGTTTATATAAGTCGACATGAATCACAAAACACTAAAATTCATCAAAACTTGAAAAAAAATGCCTGTGTATGTCGACATACACTTTTACCTATGTTGACATATAACAGTACAATTTCTAGAATTTTTTGAATTTGAAACTACTCTAACTAAATCATGTCTGGTAACAATCCAGAATTTCTAACCAATTTAAAATTGGAATTTTTATTACTCATTTTAAGTTTAAATTTGAATTGGACATAAATATATATGGTTAAGAATATTTAATAATTTGATAAGTTATATGATTGATTTTATTTGAAGTATAAATGAGAATGATTATTAATAAGTTTAGATTTATTAATACTATTTGTCGTTTGATCAAGGTTTATCAAACTATAACATGAATTAGTAGCATTAAAACTAAGTGTTGCCTTTAGTTTTCATAACATTTTAAAGGAAATGCTACCAAAAGATCACTTTCCCTCCTTAAGATAAGTGTAAGGACACTTGTACTTTTGCATGTTTCCTTACATGCATGCCTCTCACTTTCCCCCTGATATGTCATCACCTCCTTAACCCTCCATTCCTATATAAGGAGGCCTTTTCTCCATTTTTTTACCACTCCATTCCATTTCCTGGTTTTCGTCTTCTTCTTAAGGGTTATGGTTGTGGTTTCCATGACACAAGTCTTCATCTTTTCCACCACCACCTTGCCGAAGTTCATCGTCATCCTCCTCCTACTCTTATAATATAGATTGAGAGATTAGCATATATTATACTATACATATATATATATATATATATATATATGTTGGTGAAGAAAATAGTGCTCTGAAATACTGCCCGACGGTTCACTCATCTAGGCGTGTCCACCGTGAAGATTTGAAAGATATTTGGTGAGAACTCTTTAACCACAATTTTGTATATTTAATTAATAGTTAGACTAATTTAAATATAGTAATGAATTATTAATGATTAATGATGGTTGATGTTTGTTGTGATGGATGATGGTTGTGTAGTTTAGAACACACACACTATTAAGCGTTAGTGTAATAACGCTTGTGCATAGTTATGATTTATTTAAATATATTGATGATGATTGTTATAGATGTTTATATTGGTTGTTGATGTTGTTTCGCACACATTATGACACAACAATTATGGTATCACATTGGTGATCGACAAATCTCCTTCATAATTAGAAGCAATATTATTATTGAGATTGAAGGTTAATAATTGGAAAAGACACATATGTATGAATTCAAATATATTGATAAAATTTCTTTAAATGAATAAATAAATACCAGAATGTTCTAGGATGACAAAGAGGATAGTGTCTAGGCTTGGGTTTGGAAATTATAGTTTTCTGCTCCCTCTGGCTATCCCTAACTGATCCGACGATTGGGATGGTTAATTTGATTTATTTATTTTTTTGAATTTAGAAATAAATTGGAATTTGATTTAAGTGAAAAAAGGAAGTTGGATTTAGAACCTGAAGTAATTTGGAAAGTCGATGTAAATTACTTTAAATGATTTTAAATGGTTTATATAAGTATATAAGAGTTTTCTAAGGTATTTTGACGTATTGTAGAATAATTTTTATTTCGGTCAAAATAGAGCGTGTCGCACAATGACCAATTCGCGTATTTTAGTTACAAACTGTAAATGCTTATAACTTTTGCAATCAAAATCAGATTTCCGTGAAACGAAAAATGTTTGGTTTCCATTAGCAAGAGCTTTCAAATGAGTGAAAGCAGATTTTAATTTTGAGTTATCATTTTAAAGTTATGTTTAAAACCGTTTTGGGAAAGGTCGATGTAAGAGCAGTTGTCGACCATAACTACAAACAGTTGTTTGAGGTGTTTTAAAAATATTGAAAAAATTTGTATAATCGTAATAAATAATGTAAAAGTGTTTTGAATCGTAAAGTTTAAGTTTTGGCTAAGATAAACGATATTTTGATCAAAGTAGTTAAGATATCTGTTTTGTAATGCTTTTGAAACACCATGGTAACGCTTTCTTTGAAAACAATCTATTTTGAAGTTTTAAACCGCGAACTGTTTCCGAACTATAAGTAATCATATGTAAATGATTGGTGGAATGTTTTCAAAGATTTAAAAGTATTGAGAATGTTTTATATGGAAATTACATTGATTTATTTGATACTAAAACGGGGTTTTCAATTTTAAATAATTGGATATGGTTGGAGATAAATCTTTGGATGTTTGATATTAATCCGGTAGATGATGACTCTTACTATTTGAGGAATTAGAAAAGGTAGTTCAGTATTATTTCGCTTATAGTATGAGTTGGATACGGAAATTAATATTCAGGATAAGTTGATGGTATTTCTATCCATATCTAATGTCGAAGAATTGGAAAAATCTTTTAATTAAGATATGGGTTTCTCAATTCGATTGAGATAAGTCGGACAGAAATAATCTTCAAATATTTGATATGAAATTTTGTGGTGTAAACGAATACTATTTGAGGATTTGGAAGATATTATTATTATATTGTTATTCCACTTATAGTATACGTTGATTACGAATTTATATCGAATGTAAGCAGATACAATTTCTGTATAACCTATGTTCAATATCGATTGATTTGGGTTTTGCCGTGAATCATATCTTCAATATTATCATTCTTGAAACCCAATGAGATTGAGTTATGGAAATTCATATCGTAATTTGGGCATTTAATCAATCTTTGATTTAAGGGAATAAAAAAAGGAATTGGTAAGGAATTATAATCTTCTAGTTAAGATTACATAATTGAATGTTGGTAAACCGATTTAATTGGAAACTATGGTTGAAATGTGAGGTAAGGATTTTAAAAGGAAACTGAGTTTTTAATAACGAGTTATCAAATGGAAAATTAATTAACGCTTTGAGGCTAAATTATCTTTGATTTAAGGGATGTGTTTTAAAAGAGAAACGTTAAATATAGATTTTGTTATAATTTGAGAATGGATTTAAAGAAAGTTAATTTAACAAAATCCAAGATGGAAGGAGATTTGGTTGAAAGCCAATGTGTTTCGTAATTTTTTTTTTTGAATTGCGCTTATTATTTGGAAAGGGTGGGACCGGATATATGCCCGAAAACCATTCTAAGTAATAATACGATGTTATGGAGCAGTTGAAGATATTGAAGACGGCACTGAAGACCGGGACCCTTAATATCGTACGGACGACTTGCTTAATGTCTCGATTGGTTGGCTCCCATTCGCAGATGGATTTTATATCAGCTAAGTGGCAAGAATTCCAAACGCATGTGAAGGAATTCCGGATTGTGGTTTCGTTCAAACCCAGAACGGACTTGTATGGATTGTGTGTTTGACATTGTAATTGACTGCGTAGCACTGATCTCTATTAAATATATCTCTATTTAGTGATAGAGAATTTATTCTCTTGCTTAACACCCTTTTCTAAGACGTATGAGCATAGAGGTTATATATTGATAGAAATCAGTGATGCATTGTGAATGAACAATGTGGCATACTTAAGTTATGTGATGAGCAATAGATGATCAAAGCATGGCTTATTTAAGCGTAGCTTTGTGTATATCGTGACCTCGGCAAGCCTCACACCCCGGTAATGGCCGAAATAGGAAGAAATGCAGCAAGGTTATGGGGTGTTGTCTCCTTCTAGATAAAAGGTGTACTATGGTATGGAGCCCAGGTATTAACCTATGTGGTAAAGGCATCTACTTTTGTGGTTGTTGTTGGCGCGCGCTCGAAAAGGTCGGCAACGACTGGGAGATGACATACTAAGGCACACTCTAAATTACCTAGTTACAGAGGTAACCGGCCTTGTATTTGCATGAGGGGCATCACTGTTGATCCTCGGACATCCCTCTAGAGGTGTTCAAAATTCTGTTCGGAAGGAAGTTCCTTTGCCTAGTCATCGTTGGAAACCCAATCTTCGCTACGAGCCCGTATGATTTTGATTGTATACCATATGTCAGTATAGTATATGGTATGTAGGCTATTTTAATACATTTACTTTTGAAAAGTTTTTCACACTATATTATAGCATTGAAAGAGGATTTTACATAGCAAAGGCATTTTTGACTGCATAAGGAGAAACCTCGCCCAAATGCGCGTTTGCATTATGTGTGTGCCGTGAGACCTTATGTTAGTTTCATTTTTCGAAAAGTCATTGCGAATTTCTATGCACTGGTACTCACACGCAGTAAAACCGTTCTGCATTGCGGCGTAGTCTGTTGAATTACCTAACTTTAAAAATAAACCCTAAAAACAACTGTTTTGAGTTCTCACACCAGTCCCATGACTGACCTGGAGTTTATTGTTCCCACATCTAAACTCTGGATGCCCAAATTTTTTACACGGGCAGCCTAGTAGTTTGGTTTGCAGTTTAGACTTGGAGTTGGTTGGAGCAGGATGCTGGTTTAGCTGGAGCTATTATATCTTGGAGCATGCTTATTCTTCCGCTGAGTTTAGTATCTCTTCCGCTGTGTAATCGATGTACTCTGATGTATCTCTCATAACTCTGATGTAATGTTGTTGTAATGATAATAGAAAAGTTCTTTTTATTTTTTGCAAATGTCTACGTACCCCTAACAATTCGTCTTTGTGAACGGTTTAAGTTGGTTTAATGACCGGCGAAAACCGGGAAAAAAGCCGGATCATTATAAATGGTATCAAAGCTTTCGTAATTCGAGAAACGATTTAAAGGCTAAGTTGGAACTAATCAATCAGGATATTTGATAATTAATCCTCCCCATCTGATTAAATTTAAAACGCAGATATCTTGAGAATTCAGTTTCACAATATGACTATAAGATATTTGAAGATATTTTGGTAAAGGACTACATGGGTTAAAGATGTTAATAAAAATATATCCAAATGGTTTCTCTAAAGTTTGAAGGAAATAAGTTTTGTAATCTTGAATTTGGAATAATTAATAAGGATTGCCAAAACTAAACAATATAAGGAATTAAAATATAGAAGTATCCGCGGTTTTGGACAATCGATAAGTTCTAAAGTATATTGCGGTCATAAAACGAATTGCTTAATTAAGCATGGATACCTTGTGAATTAAGTTTCAAAATATTTAGCAAGCAGGAACAAAGAAATTACCTAAACTGAAACATTTAGACAAGCTGAGTTCTGAGATGATCAAGTTTTCCATATAAAGAATAATAATAATTTTGGGGAACCGAAAGGGAGTAAGTTTCATCACCATTGAATTTAGAAGATAAGATCTAAGAAAATAAATTTATAACTCGGAATTTTCTTGAAAGCGGTAAATTGTTGAGCATAATTAATTGGACCAGTAAACGATGAATCAATAATAATGGGTAACTGGAAGTTATCGTGGGAGGATATGGTAGATATGGTTGTCTGTATATACGTGTGTTAGAATATTCTACCCAGTATATTCATTATGAGAACATGGAGCTTTGGTATAAAGAATTTTAATCTGGAGTTTGAAAATCTACAAGATGTCGAACAGGTAGTTGCGATTCCCTTTCCTTTTCGAGGACGAAAAGTTTTAAAGATGGGGTGAATGTAACGATCCAGAATTTTAACCAATTTAAAATTGTAATTTTTATTACTCAATTTAAATTAAAATTTGAATTGGACATAAATATATATGGTTAAGAATATTTAATAATTTTGATAAGTTATATGACAGATTTTATTTGAAGTATGAATGAGAATGATTATTAATAAGTTTAGATTTATTAATACTATTTGTAGTTCGATCAAGATTTATCAAACTATAACATGAATTATTAGCATTAGAACTAAGTGTTGCCTTTAGTTTTCATAGCATTTTAAAGGAAATTCTACCAAAGATCACTTTCCTTCCATAAGACAAGTGTAAGGACACTGGTACTTTTGCATGTTTCCATACATGCATGCCTTCCACTTGCCCCCTGATGTGTCATCCCCTCCTTAATGCTCCATTCCTATATAAGGAGGCCTTTTCTCCCTTTTTTTAACATTCCATTCCATTTCCTTACCATTCCATTCCATTTCCTCCTTTTCGTCTTCTTCATAAAGCTTATGGCCATGGTTTCCATGGCGTAAGTCTTCCTATTTTCCTCCACCACCTTGCCGAAGTTCGTCGTCATCCTCCTCCTCCTCTTATAATATATAGAGAGATTAATATATATTGTACTATATATACATACATATATATATATTGGTGAAGAAGACGGTGCACCGAAATACTGTCCGATGGTTCACTCAGCTAGGCTCGCCTACCGTGAAGATTGGAAAGTTGTTAGGTGAGAACTCTTTAACCACAATTTATATATTTAATTAGTAGTTAGACCAATTTAAATATAGTGATGAATTATTAATGATTAATGACAGTTGATGTTTGTTGTGATGGACGATGGTTGTGTAGTTTAGAACACACACACTATTAAGCGTTAGTGTTATAACGCTTGTGCACAGTTATGATTTATTTAATTATGTTGATGATGGTTGTTATGGATGTTTATATTGGTTGTTGATGTTGTTTCGCACACATTATGACACAACAATTATAGTATCACACTGGTGATCGACAAATCTCCTTCGTAATCAGAAGCAATATTATTATTGAGATTAAAGGTTAATAACTGGAAAAGACACATATGTAAGAATTCAAATATATTGATAAAATTTCTTTAAATGAATAAATAAATACCGGAACGTTCTCGGATGACAGAGAGGATAGTGTCTAGGCTTGGGTTTGGAAATTATAGTTTCCTTCTCTCCCTGACTATCCCTAACAGATCCGACGAATGGGATGGTTAATTTGAATTTTTTTTTAATTTAGAAATAAATTGGGATTCGATTTAAGTAATTTGAAAGTTGGATTTTAAACCCGAAATAATTTGGAAAGTCGATGTAAATTACTTTAAATGATTTTAAATGGTTTATATAATATATAAGGGTTTTCAAAGGTATTTTGAAGTATTGCAGAATAATTTTTATCTCGGTCAAAATAGAGCTTGTCGCACACTGACAAATTCGTGAATTTAGTTACAAACTGTAAATGCTTACAACTTTTTCAATCTAAATTGGACTTCCATGAAACGAAATATGTTTGGTTTCCATTAGCAAGAGCTTTCAAATGAGTGAAAGCTGATTTTAATTTCGAGTTATAATTTTCAAGTTATGTTTAAAACTGTTTCGGAAAAGGCCGATGTAAGAGCATTTATTGACCATAACTATAAACAGTTGTTTTACATGTTTTAAAAATATTGAATTTTTTTGAATAATCATTATAAATTATGTAAAAGTGTTTTGAATCGTAAAGTTTACGTTTTGGCTAAGATAAAGGATATTTTGATCAAAGTAGTTAAGATAACTGTTTTGTAACGCTTTTGAAACACTATGGTAATGCTTTCTTTGAAAACAATCTATTTTGAAGTTTTAAACTGCGAACTGTTTTCCGAACTATAAGTAATCATTTGTAAATGATTGGTGGAATGTTTTCAAAGATTTAAAAGTATTGAAAATGTTTTATATGGAAATTAAATTGATTTATTTGATACTAAAACGGGGTTTTCAATTATAAATAATTGGATATGGTTGGAGATAAACCTTCGGATGTTTGATATTAACCTGGTAGATGAAAACTCTTACTATTAGTGGAATTATAAAAGGTGGTTCACTATTATTCCGCTTATAGTATGAGTTGAATACAGAGATTAATATTGAGGATAAGTTGATGATATTTCTATCTATATCTAATGTCAAAGGGTTGGATAAATCTTTTAATTAAGATATGGGTTTCTCAATCTGCTTGAGATAAGTGGGATAGAAATAATCTTCGGATATTTGATATGAAATTATGTGGTGTAAATGTATACTATTTGAGGAACTTGGAAGATATGATTATTATATCATTATTCCACTTATAGTTTTCGTTGATTATGGGAATTGATATCGAATATAAGTTGATACAATTTCTGTGTAACTTATGTTCAATATCGATTGATTTGGGTTTTGTCATGAATCATATCTTCAATAATATCATTCTTGAAACACGATTTGACTGAGTTATGTAAATTCATATCGTAATTTGGGGATTTAATCAAATCTTTGATTTGAGGAAATAAAAAGAATAAGGACTTGGGAAGGAAGTATAATCTTTTAGTTAAGATTACAGAGTTAAATGTTGGAAAACTGGTTTAATTGGAAACTATTATTGAAATGAGGGGTAAGGATTTTCAAAGGAAACTGGGTTTTTGATAACGAGTTATCAAATGGAAAATTAATTAAGGCTTTTAGGCTAAATTATCTTTGATTTAACGGATGTGTTTTAAAAGAGAAAGCTTAAATATGGATTTTGTTATAATTTGAGAATGGATTTGAAGAAGTTTAATTTAACAAAATCCAAGATGGAAGGAGATTTGGTTGAAAGCCAGTGTGTTTCGTAATTGTGTTTTTTTTAAGATTGCGCTTATTATTTGGAAAGACCAGGATCGGATGGATGCCCGAAAACTATTCCATGTAATAATATGACGTTGTGGAGTAGTTGAAGATATCGAAGATGACATTGAAGACCAAGACCCTTCATATCGTAAGGACGACTTGCTGAATATCTCGAATGGTTGGCTCCCATTCGCAAATGGATTTTATATCAGCTAAGTGGATGGAAGCCCGAACGTATGTAAAGGAATTCTGGATTCTGGTTTCGTTCAGACCCAGAACGGACTTGTATGGATTGTGTGTTTGACATTGTAATTGACTGCGACTAATCTCTGTTAAATATATATCTGTTTGGCGGTGGAGAATTTATTCTCTTGCTTAACACACTTCTCAAAGACGTATGAGCTTAGAGGTTATATATTGATAGAAATCAGTGATGCATTGTGAATGGAAAGTGTGGCATACTTAAGTTATGTGATGAGTTATGGATGATCAAAGCATGGCTTATTTAAGTGTAGCTTTGTGTATATCATGACCGCGGAAAGCCTCACACACCGGTAATGGCCAAAACAGGAAGAAATGCGGCAAGATTATGTGGTGTTGTCTCCTTCTAGATAAAAGGTGTACTATGGTATGAAGCCCAGGTATTTACCTATGTGGTAAAAGCATCTACTTTTGTGGTTGTTGTTGGTGCGCGCTCGGGAAGGTCGGTAATGACCGGGAGATGATATACTCAGGCGTACTCTAAGTTACCTAGTTACAGAGGTAACCCGACCTTTTGTGTTGATCCTCGGACATCCCTCTAGACATGTTCAAAATTCAGTTCGGAAGGAAGTTCCTTTGCCTGGTCATTGTTGGAAAACCATTCTTTGCTATGAGCCCGTACGATTTTGATTATATATCGTATGTCAATATAGTTTATGGTACCTATGCTGGCTATTTTAGTACATTTACTTTCGAAAAGTTTTTCACACTATATTATAGTATTTAAAGAGGATTTTACGTAGCAAAGGCATTTTTGACTACATAAGGAGAAACCTCGCCCAAGTGTGCGTTTGCATTGTGTATGTGCCGCGAGACCTTATATTTGTTTCATTTTTCGAAAAGTCATTGCAAATTTCAATGCACTGGTATTCACATGGAGTAAAACCGTTCCGCATTAGCGGCGTGGTCCGGTGAATTACCTAACTTTAAAAATAAACCCTAAAAACAACTGTTTTGAGTTCTCACACCAGTCCCATGACTGACCTGGAGTTTATTGTTCCCACATCTAAACTCTGGGTGCCCAAAATTTTACACGGGCAGCCCAGTAGTTTGGTTTGCAGTTTAGACTTGGTTAGAGCAGGATGCTGGTTTTGTTGGAGCTATTATGTCTTGGAGCATGCATATTCTTCCGCTGAGTTTAGTATCTCTTCTGTTGTGTAATTGATGTACTCTGATGTATCTCTCGTAAATCTGATGTAATATTATTGTAATGATAACGGAAAAGTTCTTTTTATTTTGTGCAAATGTGTAAGTACCTCTAACAATCCGTCTTTGTATATTCAAAACTATTACCACCCAATTCCATAATCTTAGTAAAAATCTTAAAGAAATGATTAATTCCTTCAAGAATATCCTTTCAATTACTCTCCGCAATCAGCGTCATCTTGAATTGAGTCAAACACAAATGGTCAAACAACAAAAGAAACATTTTGATGCAATTCGATAGATGATTGCCTCTCTTTCAAAAGACGAAGTTGACAATATCACTGGAGCACCTCTCACCAAAGACAACAAAGACTGGGATGCTATAAAGATTGACCAAATCTTCAGTGGAGATAGCTGGGTTTAAGTTCCACGAAATATACGAATTTGTTCTAATTTGTGTGGTTTGATTGATTTACTTCAAAATTGTAAATTATATACTATAACTATGGCGTGGTTTGATTGGATATTTGAATGTATTGGCGCATATAAATGTATATATTGGCTTGGTATGATTTATTTAATTCTAAATGTAGTTTATAGTCATATTTAGTGTGAGATTTAGACTAGTAATTAGGATTCAGTCTTAGTTAATATTAAACTAGTTTAGTTCCAATCATATTAGTCTTACTTTAAAAGTTATGGATTAGTTTTAATAATATACTAGCTTAGTATAGTATATTTAATGTTATATAATATTTGTTGATGACAAAGAGAGAGAATTATAAAATAGAGCTTAGATTAAGGGGAGTTAGTATAAATTAGGGCTTAGATTAAGGGGGAGTTAGTAGTTTCAGAGGGAGTTAATGAAGTATCGGGGTGTAATTGAAGAATCAAGACATCAGGTATGAATATTTTATAACCAAGGTTGTCATCATCAAAAAATGGGAGATTGTTAAGGAATGGAACTTTGATGATGATGGCTTTGATGACAACAACCTTGTTTTCACTATTTTTTTATTATTGTTATAAAAAATATACTAACATAATTTTCTAGAATATACATATATACATACATATATGTATATATATATATAGTTTTATATATTTATACTCTTATATCATTTTATACTTAGTTTCTTAATTATTTTTTAAGATATCTTTATAAAAGTTTTAAAATATATTTTTACTTATTATACTATGTTTTAATATAAAGGAATATAGTTTGTTTAACTCTGGATTCATTATAATTTACTTAGTGTGCTGCTAAAAGTACCCTGAAATGTGCTTCCTAACTCCATGCTTAATTTAATCACTCTTAATTAATTTAATGTACTTCCTAACACGAGTTTTATTCCTCCACTCAATCCCTAATCACGGAACGTATTCCATCTCCCGCCGTTAGTTCAAACGTAAACCCTATTCCTTTTTATCATCTTATCACGATTGATCAAATAAAAACGTCCACCTGATTTGCTTTCTAGCATGATCCGCCATCTACTTCTTCCCCAATTGATTCCTCTTAAACCCTAATTCTCAATTATATTGTAATTCGAGGAAAACTTATTTTAGTAATCATTATTGTTGGATTTCTTAGCAATGAAGGGCGAGAACTTATACACGAATGAAGATCTCGCGAATAGCCAATGCTCTAATGAAGAAGATGAGGTTATTTATCTTAAATTATTTTGTATGGTTGGGTGCCTTTTTTTATTTCGTGGTGGCCGGAGGCACATGTGTATAGGAAGGATGGTGGTGTTTAGTTATGGTGTTAGGAAGCACTTTTCAGGGTGCTTTTAGCAACACACTTTATTTAAATATTGTTTGAATTCAATTAAAATTTTATTTTTGAATTTTACCTACTATATGTCGACATATAGAAAATGGCATGTCGGCATACTAGCCGTTATGGCATTTTTAAAAATTTGAACAGAGGATTATTTTAAATTCAAATCCTTTCACAAACGCTGTGACTATTGGAAACCTATAAATACTTTCCAAAATTCGAATTTTTTTTTTAATTAATTTTTCATCTTCTTCTTCCTCTTTTAACTTCCTACCATTAAAGTACTTTAATTCTAGATTTTCTACACTTATACTCTACCAATTTCAATAGAAATCATACCGCTCTTCTTCTCTTTCAATTCTAAATCAAATTCTCTCTGAATTCAAGTGATTCTCAAGAGTTATAGGTTGTTTATAATCAAAGATATCAAGATTAAGTCCTATAGAGACAATAATACAAAAACTGATAAGAGAATGGAATGGTCTTATCCCATTTAAAGTAACTGGGTGCGATTGTGTCCCAAAAACCGATTGGGAGTAAAGTTGTGGCCCGAAATTCAACTAAGTTTCTCACTGTACTTAGAATCAGTTGGGGGTGTGCCCTTGTAGCCCTGAAAACAAGGATTGTAATTGGATACTGTTGAATAAAATTCCACATCAACCCAGCAGTGTGTGAGACTGGATGTAGGAAGTCCCGAACCAGTATAAAATTCCGATGTGTACTTTTCATTTATTGCTTTTACTTTTACGTTCTGCATTCTATGATTGAATCTGTGATTGTTTATTTCTGTGATTTTTATACTATATGTATGATTCAAAAAAAAATTCAAGAAAAATTATAAATTCCATTAAACGCTATTCACCCCCTCTATTGTTCAACTTGCCTTAAGATCCTTAATTTGCATCTCCAACATTACCTGGGTTCTTATAGTTGTTAGATCGTGCCCAAGTTAAATATGTCTAAACATTTTATTCCCCTCTTCTTAACCATTAGATCTTGACGCCCTAAAACCCATCCGAAGGAACATATCACAACAACTATCCGATCGTTTAAACATGTCATGAAGAAAATCTCATCTCTCAGGCACCTCACTCCTCTTACTAAAAAATAGTGACTAGGTCCAGTTTGCACCTAAACAAATTAGTAACCAGATTCATCATGCACACGCTCAAAAGAAGTATCCAAATCCAATAGAACAATCGACCGCCTTAGGATGCGTCAACCCCCTCTTGCACCGTTCGACCATCTTGTATGTGTTATGTGTGTTTGTGTATAATTAAGTTAAAGTTAAATCCTTCTCTCCCTCGTATTGCTTCAACACTAACTAGGATCATGACGAGTTATATATGAAAAATATCCAAAAAGTCGCTACGGATGCAGTGGCGAAGTCCCCAAAGCCAAATTCGGAAGTTTGTGAAATTTTACTTTTAAATTATTTTTTTGACTTTAATTTATTATTATTTGTAATTTTCCGTGGTGGTAACCTCTAAATAGGTGAAAGCTAGCACCACTCTTCCACATGAATGCTATTGACAAGAATCGAAGTTTGCTACCAAAGGAATAACTGAAGGGTCACTCGAAGCTATGATCTATCACGGAAAAAACGTTAATCAATGATGTGCAAAGTAATTGCATGGGAGCGTTGCGTGATCTGCAATTGAAAGGCATGTCGAGGAATATTATCAACCAATTGCTCCATAAAACAAGTAGTCATTGTCAACTCATTCCTTCGTCTTATTTCTCCTGGAGGAGACATAGGCAGCAAGGATTGACATAAGTTCATATAATCATGCGACAAATCGACTCTAAGAATGGATTCTCCTTTTATCCACAAAGCATGTAACACAACAATATCTTTTAAAGTTATGGTCATCTCACCTACTCCGAGATAAAATGTAGGCGTTTCTAGTATCCATCTATCGATTAAAGCCATAATGAGATTTTGATCCAACTGTGTGTATCCCAGCTTATTAATAAGGCTAAATCTAGCTATGTCTCAAAGTTCCAAAACAGTAGAATGAGAGGACATGACTAACTTTTCGAAAAATGATCAATGATCCTTTCTGGATAAACTCACTATTCATACGTAAATCAATATTGTATTGGACTCACATTTACAAATATATTACCACATTGCAAAATAAAATAAACCAAAACTACCTCCATCGATTCGATATTGTTCGTCTGATGTTGCTCTTATAAGTAAAGAGCGCTTACATTAACCGGTCTTGGTTCCATTACTTCGTATTCTAACACAAGAACAAGACCAATTCAAACTCTAAACATTATCGTATGTACAATCAAATCGTTATCGTACAAATGTCACAATTACACAAACTACTTCAGTTAACTATACATACAATGATTTAAAACTAAAAAATCAAAATTTTACCAACTCTAAAATTCAAAAATTGTAAAATATTATACATGGAATGAAGATTACAAACCTACAGGAGTCACTTGACATAATGAGAAAGTCAATTTTCAATTTATTTCTAATTAAATGAGCTTTTAAATAGAAATCGACTTTTGGAGTGAAGTTTTCTTTTTGGTTTGATATGGAGTGGAGGATTGTGGAAAGAAAAACTGAGATTGCCTAATTGCTAATTTATTTGCTAATTATATCATACTAGATCTGAACGTCATTTCAGATTCCATCATTTTACGTGGCTGCTTAAGGGATTGGAAATGACATATTTTTGTATTAAATTTTGAAACTGACCTATAAATGTATTTTAAAAGTGAAGCAGATTTTAAAAAATTCCAATCATGAGACTAGCATGGGAAAGCATACAAGAAAATTTTCCTACAAACAATACTAAATCATATTAGTTCTTTTATCATTGTCTATCATACATTTTTCATTTCCCCCGAAGTTTTACCTTATCCCGATACACATTCTTTGCTAATAATATTGAGTATCCCATGATTTTACCCATGCGTATTTTCTTACTTTTTCCAAAATTGCCTATGTCATCTATATGGCATTTCTCTTATTTACATTATTAAAGCTCGTGTAAAATTCATGTGACAAGGAAGAGGACGATGGCATTTGAGTAGACTGGCGGAGGGGCCATATGGTTGAAAGCGCCAAAGTAGTCCGAGGCAATATGGTTGAAAGTGCCATAGTCCAAGGCACGGCTGATGATTTGGAAGAGGATGGATTTAAAGGCACACATGACTACATGAGCTTGCACTGTGCTATTGCCATTTAATGCTTACTATTTCCTACATGCGGTGCACATACTGTTCATAGGATTTATGCATAAAAACTTGTGATTTACTAACA
This sequence comes from Allium sativum, assembly GCA_030737875.1. Classification (NCBI taxonomy): domain Eukaryota; kingdom Viridiplantae; phylum Streptophyta; class Magnoliopsida; order Asparagales; family Amaryllidaceae; genus Allium; species Allium sativum. Next base: position 988,500,835 of record CM060915.1, read on the forward strand.
TTTGCACCAATAATCGGTATAAACTTCTATTGTTGAGGCCAAGGAACACTCGTCTTGCATTTAGGCCCAATAATGACTATGTCCACCACTAGGAAAAACAAATGAAAAAAAAAAAATCAGTACATTCATACCCTACAATAATACCCGATTTCACGCTCAAAATGGGAGATAGACTGAACAAACATGTACAACATCAAGGAACAAGTGCTGTAACCAGAAGTCAGATTTTGCAACATAGTCAACAAAAAGGACAAAAACTTGATACAGTAACGTCAGCCTGCAACCACTATGCAATTCCAGTGTTGCATCTATAAGCTATATGCATTCAGTAGCTCTCGATGCACCATATCAATGAACTGGTCGTTCTGCACAATATAGCAAGCAAAAGTGAGACAAACACAAACATCACAAGATCAAATAACTCTGCATAAACATTTTTACATTTGCAAATGCACTTGTGAGGTACATTTACTCACTCACAAGCAAAGATAGCTCCAAAAATAAAAACATAGTCATCCTAGTTTTTTAGACTCGTATATCCTAATTTTACATGATTGTACTTGTACATACTAATTGAACTACGAGTCTTCAAAGTTATTTATCATACTATAAGTCAACATACGTCCAATGGTTTGAATCAAGCTTAATGCATGATTCAAACATTTAATGCATGATTCAAACATGCGACATCACAGACCAAATCCGGTGGGACAATAACTGCTATGCAGGATTCAAACTTGTGACCCCACGGCATAGAACTAGTGATAGCGAGGCTGAACATATTTCGAGAAAACATTCCACGTATATTTCATGTAAAATAATATCAAAATTATCAAGAAAATATTCAAGTATATACCTTCACCAGCCGCATCAGAGCATCACGAACTTTGTCCTTTGTAATGATTGGGCCAGTTGAAGGTGGAGTAAGATAAGCAGGTGGAGTTGGAGGAGGAAAGGGTTGAAGCAACGGAGTTCCATAAGGCTGTTGCATTGTTACTGTAGGCATTGAAGGTTGAATCTGAATGGGTGGCATCATCAACGGCAATGAGAACAAGGGTGGGTTAACAAGGTTTGTCACATGGTTGTTTCTAGTACTGGATTTATGAGTATCTAGCAGAGGAGGAAGTAGAGGATTCGAGGAGGTTTGTAGAGAAGGTTGGGACTGGAGAGAGGGTATAGGATGTTCAACGGCTTTTATTGGGTAAAATGGCGCAGGTATAGCAGTAGATGTTGGATTTTGTTGTGCAGCATTTGACATAATTGAGGCATTCCCGGTGTTCATTGCTGCCTGCATTTCCAATATTCTTTATTAATACATTGTAGTTGAGGTGCAGTACAAGGTAGGAATGAAGGCAGAGATGAACCTTACGTTAAAGAAGTTTAAAAATGAGCTATCAGAAGGATCAGGTACATTAGCAGAAGTAGATCTTTGTGGTTCAAGAGGACCTTCTATCACATCTAAACTTGGAACTGCTTCTAGTTCCTCAAATTCACTGTGATTAATCAAATACAGATGAACATTTAATAATTTGACAAGAAGATCAGATGCATGAGAACAAACACAGTGCATAGGAATCAAAACATTTTATATCTGAGAGAGGCGCACGCTTCCACGGCCCGGGGGGGGGGGGGGGGGGGCTCTTTCCTCTCCCTCCCTCTTTTCCTATAACTCTTTTGACAATGCAATTATATTTCATTGTTATGATCAAATGTTAACAAACCAATCGAATGTTACAAGAAGTAATCAACCGTATCACATTATCTCAAATAAATATCCCAATATCTAATTATCACTCATAAGATGTGGAACAACCCCCAGCATGTGTTACTGAAAAAAGATTAGAACAAATGTTTAACCATACCTTTTGATTGAAGCTATAGACTTTGAAGGAACCTTGGAAAATGCATTAAGAATCCTGAAAATAAGGTAACTGGTCTCTTAGCTAATAGGCTTTGTATGTGGTGGTAAATATTTATTTTACCTGCTAAAAAGGTTTGCCACAGCTTCACAATCTTGTGCATTGTAAAACCATATACCGTTTACTTCTTGTGCTGCATTTCGATATAACAAATAAGGGGACTGAACCTCATACTCAAAATCACTCAAGAGATCCTCCACAAGGTTTTCTGTTGAGAAATAGGGATACGTAGTTTGAATTCATATACCTTAACCAGATACGAGAACAAAGACGGTTCTACATAGAAAGCAGGGTAGTCAGCTGCCTGCCCAAATTTGCAAAGGAATAATAACTAGTGGTTAACTTATGTAACTATCATCCTGCTGTTATATCTTGTTCAGCAGACAGGTTAGATATCCAAGAGGTAATAAGACCAAGAATCAAATAATGCATATAATTGGGCAACAACAATCTATGTTTTGTAATTCAAATTCGATTGAATATCTCGTTCTCAAATAATTCTAACATTTCCATTTTTGATTAAAATATGGTACTTAATTATATATGCTTTTTATTAGCCATCTAATTTCGTTTCTTGTATTCAACGGTTTAGCAAAAATAATAGACTTGTTGTTTATTTATTTGTAATATTCAGATGAAAATAATTCAATCAAAGTACCAAATCTATCCTGTTACAACTCTCCTTTAAAAAAGAACACATAACCATCATTTTATATGAATTATGTGTGTTAAGAAAATTACATTTAGATCAAAAAATCTTTAAAATATCAATTACAAAAGCTTAAATTGCTTCGAGATAATCCCGCCCAGTGTTATTAACGGCACACGGAGCAAAGACACAAACTCTCTCTGAAACCTTGGCGCACGGCGCGTGCCTTTTTAATTAACTTTGCATGCTTAAATATTTTTTTTAATAAATTTGATATTTTAACAAAAAAATAATATTATTTTTTGCTAAAACATATACAACAAAGATTTTTATGTATTTTACAAAAAGAAGAAGAAGCGTAAAGCATAAAATTTCAAGCACAATAGTTTCAAAACTAAAATAATAATACACATTACTGATATACTAGAAATCTAAATCTGATCCAACAATTACATATTTCAAATCAATGTCTGTATCATCAGATTCATAAGCTTCAGCATCTTCCCCATCCATATCATTTAGATTATTTTCGTGAATATGTAAAGGAACTGAAGCAAGTGTTGAAAAACTCTCGATGTGGATGTTCTTCTATTTTGATATCTAGCTTACTCCACTTTTGCTGCTTTAGCAGTACACCCCATGTCGGGTCATCCTCGTCGTCAGATATAAGATCATCTTCAGTATCGGATGCATCATCCATATTTCCAGTGTAAAATTCTCGAGGATTGAAATCAAAGATTTAAAACATTTAGTAAAGTAAATGTCTTTAATACAATATCAGACATGCACGATGATATTTTTTTAATCCTCGATCGGGGAGTGAATGGTATGTTTTGGGAGTTAATGTTCGATTTGTGAAAAATCAATGAACCAATTTTGTTTGTGTTTGATAGAGTATGTGGTATTCTACGTGTAAACCTATAAATCAATAGTTCAAGTAGCGCTTGTGGGACGTCTACAAATGGTTTACTAAAACCGATTTCCTTTTTGTTGGGTAAAGACAGTGTGGAATCTACGTATGATTTGTGAGCGACAAATTTAACTTTGTCTCGAATTAAGCTCATGGGAGATACCTAAAATTTGTGAAAAAACGTACTTACCACTGCTTCGAGTAGAGCTTATAGGAAGTTCAAGTATGCATTGCGAGAAATCAATTAACCTTTGTGTTTGAATGTTAGATAGGACTCATGTAGATTTTATGAGGTTGTGAAGAAAACAATAGTTTATTGTTGGGTACGATTTGTGGTAATTTGGGAATGGTCCCAGGGATAGTGATTATATTAGAACAGCTGACTCGTGGTAACTTAGATTATGATTTATGGAAATTGTTCTACTTAGGATTTTGTGAACTGAACTTCTAGAAGGGTTGAAGTATGCAAATGCCTACTATGAAAAAGTAATATGTAGATGTATGTAAGTATCAAATACGATAACTGGCAATCAATCTTTTATTTGATGTTGACCATATTGTTGTGGCAGTGAAGTTAAACAATGTTCAGTTCTTGCAGTAGAAGCACTCACTGTATAATTTTGTTGTAATGACTAGAGAGAGTAATGGGCACTCAAACGATTAAGGCCAACTCCATTAGCACCAAAATACTCATTTCTGCGGTGATTACAAACCATAGGTCGATTGATGCACTAAATATTATATAACCAATCATCGAGAGTGTTTGGAGGGTACTGTTAATATAATGGCCTTCGTCTGGTTTGGGATGGATTGAAACATGACAAGCATGAGAGTATTCATACTTGCATGATGAGGATTACTGTATGTATGTGCAGTTAAAGCGTTCAGCGGATCCAATGCGGCGGAGGTGCAAAAAGTTGTAGCGGGAATAAAGCGAAAACATAGCAGGATATAGCGATTGAGTCTAAAATAACATATAAAATCTTGTATTTAGTGTTATATATATATATATATATATATATATATATATATGATAAACAAAATGGAAAATTAACATTTAATTATAATTGGTGCATTCTTAATTTTAAATAAAAGCATAAACAAATATATGTAAATAAATGTGAACTTTTATATAGCTTGATTAAATTTAATAGAATACAATTGTATTTTATATTCTGAAAAATATATGTTAAAAAATTATATTAAAAAACTATTTTTATAAATTTTATAATGTATAAATTTCATTTTTAAATTCTTTCTTTTATAGAAAATATAGCGGAATATAGCTGAAATAATGGGATATATAAGGAATATTGGAATACAACGGAGCTTAAAGTGGGAAGGTTATTTCAAATGCTATTTGGAAATAGCGTAGCGGTAGAAATCCACTACACGATATAGCGGGGATATTGCGGGGTAATAGCGGGGCATAAACTACACAGCTGTATGTACATATCCATCACTGACCTGCCTAACATGATAACCAATGCATCTATTATATATATATATATCTGCATCATGGCAACTGCAAACTTTTTTTTTTAACTAGCTAACATACATAAATAACATTAGCGACACTAACTAATCAAAGGGACGGGCAAAAAAGAAAAACATAATCAAAATTGGCATAATCATGAAAGAATTGATGCTACACTACAGCATCAAAGTTCATGTTCCAAACATCCATGTTCTTCATGTGTCATATAATTATCTCATCCTTCATCCAATTTTCAAATAAACCAAAACTAAATCAAATGCTACTATCCATTTTTTACTATTACTATTATTTTGCAAACGACCCCTCAAAACTCACATGTGGTGGAGATAGAACTCGAAATATAAATATTTTGATGATACAAATGTAGAATTAAAAAATTACTCTTGGGTTATCTTGTGAAGCAGCTTACAAAGTGATATTATATGACTAAATTTACTTGTGTATCATGAAAATATGTATATGTTGCAAATGCATACATATGCTTTAGGTCTCATTGAAAGAGCAAAATGAATCTTTTTATGTCTCATTATAGTGGCATATATGTGTATGCACATGCGCATTGCAAAGGATGTCTGCACTCAAATTTTTAAACTAAAATCTAATCCAGGTTAAATGACTTTGACACCCAGAATTCCTCCGTCATTTCTCTACCGCTGAATGAATTCAAATCTAAAAATGGACGAGTATGAGGGCGGAGGAAATGAAGAGAAGACACCGAAAAATCTTCCTGTTTATAGTCTGCATGGACTAGACCCAATCAGCTATTTGATTCACTTGACAAACCAGTCGACTGGTTGGGGTCAAATCCAAGAAAGAACTCAAAAAAAAAACAATTTGGTTTGTGTTTAGCTAACTGGTGGGAACCACCAGTTAAATGGTTGACCTTGTCAGCCAACTGAAAGATTGATCAACTATCTCATGTGAATAGAGACTTCTTTGTTGAAGTTGAGAAGCTTTGGACTACGTGGTGAAGTCCGAGGGACCAAGGAAGTCCATCGATGATGCCAGACAACACGGGGACTTGGGTTGACGTTGTTGATGTGTTTCTAATTCACACGACGGTTTGGCTAAGACATTGGTGTTGTGCGAAAACCTCGGGAAGCATGTAGATGATGTTAGACGACATGCGAACTACATTAGATGATTGTGATGTGTTACGGCTCGTATGGTCATTTTAAGAATGTTGTTTGGTGGTTTTGGAGATGAAATAACTAGAGAACTTGATGTATGGTTTGATGACATATTATTTATACAAGGTGGGTCGGTGTCCTCGACTTCGTCTTGGGAATTAACTCATGTTTGTCTTTTGTCCTCGTATGTAACTGAATGAGTAACGATGACGCACATGAGTATTGATTCATGTTTGATACAATCAAAGGTAATGGCATGAATGCCTTAACTCATCATCACATTGGTTTATATTAGTTCCCATACTTATTACTTTTAGACTTTGTCAAGGGACATGTGACCCACTAGCCTAAAGTGTAGTTTTTTCTTTACATTCAGGGTATCATTGTGACTTAAGTATTTCGATAGTCATGTGACCATGGTTTAGAATCTCATATATCTCGTCCGAGATCTCCTTCGGAATTTCATTTTTAAAACATCGACGAAATGAGACATCTCATTCATATATCTTTTGACACTCATCTCGTTTGAAGTATTTACATCTTGCAGAAAATACTGATTATAATCTCTATATAAAATGTCGTCTGATTTTTTATTCTTAAATTAATATCATTTTTCTCTTCAAGTAGATTTAGAAGAAACCGCCCAATTCATTTACTATTTCACCAACTTCTACATCTTTTAATTTTACATTTTATCTCTATGAGTCAAAACAAACAGCTTTATTTTGTTTTTGTATTCAGATACATAAAAGTATATGTAACCACCACCAAATCAACCCAACTATCCAAGCTTTCTTCAAAGCATTCATTTCAACTTCCTTTTATAAACGCTAGCCAAGTATGTTACAAATTTTTATTTTATTTTTACTTTTTAACTAATACTTGTTTAAGATAGACGTGTTTAACAAGGTTTTAAATCTCGGATATCAATCGTGTTTCATCTCGGGGATTTTAGAGACTTGATTTCGTATCGGTGGAGATCTCAGACGAGATGAGTCTAACTCGGGGGTCCATCTCGGGTTTGAAAGTTCATATCGGAACAACCTCGGGGTACAAGATATGTTTAAAAAAAAAATCTTCCAAAATAATTTTTATGAAAGCTATTAAAAACATTGTAACTTAAACGTGAATTGGAAAATCACTTGATTATTCTTAATTTACAAAAGATCATTCATACTCTAAATCATAATATGCTTAAAACAGAAATATACCACAATGCAAGTAGATTACGGCTTAAAACATATAATCCATGAAAATAAATTATTGTTAGACATAAATCATCAAAAAGATCCAAAACATAAAAAATATAGCAACCATAAAATACATAATTTCATAGGTAACATGCATGTAAAAAAGAAGAATTTGAAAATCATAAACATTGTAGAACATATATGAACATACAATATGGTCATTTAACATGCAAAATGTAAAATAGCAGGAGATTATCGTGGCTAGATTTGAGTTTTTTAATTATTCTTTTAGTTAAGGCACATATTTAAATCTTAAAACCAAAAAACCAAGATCTCAGATGATATTCCAGTATTTCGTAACGGCCAATATATCGTTCGATATTGCAATACCTCGGACGATACATTCGAAAGGAGATTTACAATGATATTTGTCGTTTCGTTTCGGAAGGAGCCCAAAACGAGGTCTCAGAGAAGATTTCGGGCGATATTTTCGAGATTTGAAACAGTGGACGTGTAAACTACTATGGGATAGTCTCGAGATGTATTTTAAGATCCAAGATGTAAATCGAGATATATGTTTGAGATACTTTTTTATATGGACGAAAACCAAAACCTAAAAAGTACAAACTAAACATCACCAAAAATTTGAAATCCTGCATGTAACATTATAATAGAAATGTGCTAACTTGTTGCATACATGGGAAGATACAATTATCGTATGATTTCAGTTAGTTCGTAAGATATCACTTGGTATTGTACATGTTACACTAATATATTGATAATTACACAGTTAGTGATATTCTAATTTCATGGGTCACATGTAACCCTCTCTATGTTGTCTCATTTTTTACCTATCCTTTGAGTATGTTAAACAGGAAGACACTACTGGATAAACACAATTTTTAGACCTGTAGCCATTACCACTATTTTATATATATATATATATATATATATATATATATATATATATATATTGTGTGTGTGTTTGGGGGGTGGGGGGGATCCAGTATTTTGGAGATAGACATGCCAAACTTATACATGTATATGAAATTTATTATATATGAGATTTGGTGTACTATTTGAACCCATTTGTTTGGACTACTTTGTAACATGACACTACTATGATCTTTGTAGAAATATGTCGTTCATAACACCCGAATCCATGACACCAAAATCGACCAGCGTCACAAAAGACAACTCTTAATATTAAAATATAACTAAATATCACATATCTATTATAGGTTCATAAAGGATCTCAAAGCCAATGAAATAAAATATAATTCAATATACAACGCTAGGTGAACAAAAATATACATAAATAAGACATATCATACAACTATCTTTTATGTGTAGGCATGTGTGTGTGGTTTTTTTTTTTTTTTTTTTTTTTTTTTTGTATACACAGAGTATGTGAAGTATCCTTATAAAAGATATATACTCATAAAAGACGGCTATACTAAATAATACAACATTTTTTTCATGAAGAGATGACAACGTGTCTGTGCCAAAAATAACACAAACACCACCAAAAACAGGTACATCTAGGTATAGCAGGCGATATGTGAGGAAAAAGAAGAACAAATAACACGTTTTTATAGTGATTCCACAAACGCTCTGACCTACATGCATTTAAATCTTGTTATTTGATTCTCTCAGGAATGCAATGACTACAACTCAGACCAGACCGCAATCTAGTAGATGTCGGATTTGAGAGTGTCTGGAGTATTTGGAAAAGACGACAAAAGAGAAATCAAGTGTCCAAAGGTCTTTTTCCCGAAGCCATACGTGCGGTGTTTATAGGAAAATCGTCCAACAGAACCAGAGGCCCATATCTAGATTCAAGCGTGCAGAAGTAAGTAACCAAACCCAAATACCGGTGAAGACCCCTTGACACCAAGTGGTTTTGATCAATCCACACCGATTTTTTTAGGAAACCTTCCCCTTCTTTCCAATGGTTTACTATCTCTGATCTGTTGTGTTCAGACTTCTAATGCTTTACCTTGAGATTGGGCTTTTATGACAGACTGTGATACCACTTGTACTTGTTTTCTTTTCTTCAGAAAATCCTCAAAGTTGTTCTTCTGTTCTTTGAGAAAAATGCTCCATGACAATCACTTAGGTTGTGCTCCATGTACAAGAGTTTTAGGGGAGCATATGGGGAAAAAAATGTTAGGTACTGAGTGGTTTTCTTTGCTCCAATCTTTTTGCAATTTCTTGAGTTACTTCATATCATCACTGTAGATAGTTATAATTACGTTGTAGTGAGTCATGTCCATGAAAATCATAAGCTTCAGGTCTAGAATGACATGACTCGATGCCCAACCCGAGTGGTTTGTGTGTTTGCTTCAGATCTTGCGTGGAGCCATCCAAAGATTGAAGTGCATTAAGTCCTACGTGGAATTTTGTGCATCCAATCCGAGAAAAATCACAACTGTATACCGAGATGTAACCGACCGCTCGGTATCGATTTGACTCGAGTCTGACTCAAGTTTATCTCAAGTTTGACTCCAAGCCATATTGTCTTATTATTTCGTTATTTCTTGACTCATGTATTCATTCGTACTTTCTAGGTTCAAATAAGGTACAACTCAGCATTGGGTTGAACTTATCAGCCAACTGAAAGATTGATCAATTATTTCATGTGAATAGAGATTTCTTTGTTGAGGTGGAGAAGCTTCGGACTACGTGGTAAAGTCCGAGGGACCAAGAAAGTCCATCGATGATGTCAAACAACACGGAGGCTCGGGTTGACGTTGCTGATGTGTTTCCAATTCACATGACGGTTTGGCTAAGACACTGGTGATGTGCGAAAATTTCGAGAAGCATGTATGTGATGTTAGACAGCATGCAGGGAGGGAGCTACAGGGGGCAAGTAGGGGCCATGCCCCCTCTCACTTGACTTTAAAATTTATCCATCAAGAATAAAAAAGGCATTGCAAGCTTTGTGTTTTGCAAAATAAATCTATCAAATTTGATAAAGTCTAGCTATGACCATACACATTCCTCATTAGCGTATGCAATACTAACAATTAAGTATTAATTACATTGAATATATATCAGTATTATGTGCAAATCATTTAATATGGCAAAACATAAAGATGGACAATAACATTATGTGTTTAATTTTGCCCCCCCCCCCCCCCCTCTTTTCAATTTCTTAGCTTCGTCACTGACGACATGCAAGCTACATTTGATGCTTGTGATGTGTTATGGCTTGTATGATCGTTTTAATAAAGTCGTTTGGTGATTTTGGAGATGAAATAACTAGAGAACTCGATATATGGTTCCATGACATATTACTTATACAAGGTGGGTGGTGTTCCTCGACTTTGGCTTTGGAAATTAACTCATGTTTGTCTTTTGTCCTCGTATCTAACCGAAAGGGTAATGATGACGCACATGACGTATCGAATCATGTTTGACACAATCAAAGGTAATGGTGTGAATGCCTTAACTCATCATCGTGCAGGTTTATATTGGTTCCCTTACTTATTAGATCTAGACTTTGTCAAGGGGCATGTGACCCACTAGCCTTAAGTGTAGCTTTTTCTTTACATGCAGGGTATCGTTGTGATTTAAGGATTTTGATAGTCATGTGATCATGGCTTTGAATCTCATATATCCCGTCCATGATCTCCTTTGAAATTTCATTTTCATACTTCGATAGAATGAGACATCTCATTCATCTCTTTTAACACTCATCTTATTTGAAATATTTACATCTTGCAGGAAATACGGATTATAATCTCAATATAAGATGTCGTATGATTTTTTATTCTTGAATTAATATTATTTTTTCTTCAAGTAGATTCAAAAGAAACTACCTAAATTAAGTTACTATTTACCAACTTCTACATCTTTTGTTTTTACAATTTATCTCAATGAGTCAAAACAAACAAGATTATTTTGTTTTTGTATTCATATACATAAGAGTATATGTAATCATCACCAAATCAACTCAACTATCCAAGCTTTCTTCAAAACATTCATTTCAACTTCCTTTTATAAACGCTAATCAAGTACGTTTAAATTTTTATTTTATTTTTGCTTTTAACTAATACTTATTTAAGATAGACGTGTAAACTACTATGAGATAGTCTCAAGATGTATTTAGAAATCCAAGACGTAAATCGAGATATACATCTGAGATACTCTTATCTCATCCGAGATCTTCTCTAATACGTAATATCCTGTGTGAAAATTTAAATTGAAAATGATTAAAATCTAAGGTGATGTTTGGTTAAATTATGTTTTGAGTTTTCAGTATTACTTACAAAATAAAAGAAGAGTTGAGGAACAATGAAAGAAATGCAAGGGAGATGGAGTGAACCACAAAAATGAGGGAGGAACAATGGAAAAAAAATAAGATATCTCATTCTTCTCTAAACAAGAAGAAGAAAAATTTCTATTCTGTGTGTTAACTTCATTTTCTAAAATGGTTATTTTTTGTGATATACATCTGTTTACCATTTTATATGGACGAAAACAAAAAAGTAACTAAACATCACCAAAAAAATTGAAACCTTGCATGTGTAACATTATAATAGAAATGTGCTAACTTATTGCATACATAGGAAGATACGTTTGTCGTATGATTTCAGTTACTTTGTAAGATATCACTTGGTATTGTGCATGTTACACTAACATAACGATAATTACGCAATTAGTAATATTCTATTTTCATGGGTTACATGTGACCCTCTCTATGTTGTCTTTTTTTTAAACCTATTCTCTAAGTACGTTAGACGAGAAGACACTACTATATAAACACATGTTTTAGACTCGTAGCCATTACCACTATTATATATATACATACATGCATACATATATACACACACACACATATATATATACACACATACACACACACACACACATATATATATATATACAAACATACGTATATATATATATGTGTGTGTGTGTATCCAGTATTTTGGAGATAGACATGCCAAACTTATTCATGTATATGAAATTTGGTGTACAATTTGAATCCATTTGTTTGGACTATTTTGTAACATGATGGTACTATGATCTTTGTAGAAATACGTCGTTCATTTTTAACCTATTCTCAGAGTATGTTAGACGAGAAGACAATACTAGATAAACACAAGCTTTAGACTCGTAGCCATTACCACCATTACCACTATTATATACATATATATATACACACACACAAGCATACATACATACATATATAGGTGTGTGTGTGTGTGTGTCCAGTATTTTGGAGATAGGCATGCCAAACTTATTCATGTATATGAAATTTGGGGTACAATTTGAACCCATTTGTTTGGACTATTTTGTAACATGATGGTACTATGATCTTTGTAGAAATACGTCGTTCATAACACCTGAATCCATGACACCAATATCGACCAACGTGACAAAAGACAACTCTTGATATTAAAATATAACTAAATATAACATATCTATCATAGGTTCATAAAGGATCTCAAAGCGAATGAAATAAAATATAATTCAACACACAAGGCTAGGTGAACAAAAATATACATAAACGAGACCTACCATACAACTAACTTTTATATGTAGCCTTTTGTTTATTTTTTCAATTTTTTTTTTTTTTTTGGGTATACACGGAGTATGTGAAGTACCCTTATAAAATCTATATACTCGTAAAAGACGGCCATACTAAAGAATATAACATTTTTTCAGGGAGAGAAGACAATGTGTTTGCATCAAAAATGACACAAACACCACCAAAAATAGGTACATTTAGGTACAACAGGTAATATGTGAAGGAAATGAAGAACAAATAACACTTTTATAGTCATTCCAAAAACACTCCGGCCTACATGCATTTAAATCTTTTTATTTGATTCTCTCTGGCAGGGGCGGAGCCCCATTGCAAATGGGATAGGCACGTGCCTACCCAAGCATTTGCATAATTTGCTACAAAAAAGTTTGTTGCGGAAGTAGGAACAAAATTTGACTTGATGTGTCCCATCTCATAAGTTTAAGGTACACAACACATGTTGCTTATTTATATAATAACCTGGATAGGCTTTGTAATAGCATGTGATAAGCTCTGAGAGTCTTGCGCATTAAACTGGGTCTTAGATTTAAGGCGGAAGTCTGAATTTATATACAAGTTCAAAATATTAAGTTGGGTTTTTTGACACAAAATCGGGGTTTAAACAATTTTCAGCAATTATGGTTTTAACTGGTTTTGGGCCGTGAAGCCTAACATCTTACGGTTAATCTCGGTTGGGATGTCGGTCTTGTCCGGTCATCCGATCATTAAAGCACTACATGTGCCTATCCCAATATTATATTCTAGCTACGCCACTGCTCTCTAGAATGCAATGATTACAACTCAGACCCGACCATAATCTAGTAGATGTCGGATTTGAGAGTGTCTGGAGTATTTGGAAAATACGACAAAAAAGAAATCAAGTGTCCAAAGGCACTTTTTCTTAAGCCATAGGTGTGGGTGTGGTCTTTATAGGGAAATCGTCCAATAGAATTAGAGGCTCATACCTAGATCCAAGCACTCAAAAGTAAGTAACTAGATCCAATCACCAGTGAAGACCCCTTGGTACCAAGTGGTTTTGATCAATCCACACCGTTTTTTCAAGAAAACCTTCCCATGCTTTCCAATGGTCTTCTATCTCTAATATGTTGTTCAGTCTTCTAATGTTTTTCCCTTGAGATTGGATTTTTATGATAGATTGGGATACCACTTGTACTTGTCTTCAGAAAATCCTCGGAGTTCTTCTGTTCTTTGAGAAAAACGCTCCATGACAATCACTTAGTCTATGCTCCATGTACAAGAGTTTTTGGGGTGCATATGGAGAAAAAATGTTAGGTACTAAGTGGTTTTCTTCATTGTTGTCACGGTGAGCCACTAGTCATGACCGAGCCACCGACTTGAAGCAACGACCGGACAAAAATTGATCGACTAATTGACTCGATTAGACATTATTGGATGTCGACTGGTTTGAATTCGGCCCAAATTTAGAACAAAAAAAAAACACGTATCAAAGTCGAACCCTAAAGCATAAAATGAACATAGTTGAAGTATCGAAGTCGAACCCTAAAGCTAAAAAGATCGAATCTCATTTCCGTCGCCGCCTTGATAGTGCATCATTTGTTTTTTTATGTTGCACTATATTAGATTTTACGCTTGTTGAAATTTCAATTTGGTTTGTATGTTTCTTTGCAATTTGCACTATATTAAATTTTATGCATCATTTGTTTATTTTCTTTGTTAAGTGACAGCAATAGAGCATAGTGCACTGCTGGTGAAAATAACAGTCACAACAATATATTTATCGACTAGTCTACGATTAGTAGTCGAGTAACTGGACTTCTGTCGACTCGACTCGATTTACAGCCGTAACAACCATGATTTTCTGTGTTCCGATCTTTTTGCAATTCTCGAGTTACTTCATATCATCACTCTAGATAGCTATAATCACGTTGAAGTGAGTATTTTTTTGTTAAAGTGACAACAATAAAGCAGTAGCGCACTGCTGGTGAAAATAGCAGTGACAACAATATATTTATCGACTAGTCTACATGTAGTATGAGTGAAGGAGAAGCATTTTAGTTCCAATCTTCAAGAATAAAGGAGATATTCAAAGTTGCACAAAGTATAGAGGAATTAAGCTTATGAGTCATACAATGAAGCTTTGGGAGAGAGTTTGCGAGCAGCGTTTGAGGAGGTTGACAAGTGTCTCTAGGAATCAATTTGGTTTTATGCCGGGAAGGTCAACCACTGAGGCGATTTTCTTGGTTAGGCAACTTATGGAGAGATACAGGGAGCAAAAGAAAGATCTCCACATGGTTTTTATTGACCTGGAGAAAGCGTATGACAGAGTATCGAGAAGAGTTATGTGGTGGGCGCTAGAAAGGAAGAGAGTGCCATCAAAGTATATTACCCTTATTAAGGATATGTACGAGGGGGGTGTGACTAGTGTTAGGGCATGCGATGGTGAGACCAGAGACTTTCCAATTAACATAGAGCTACATCAAGGTTCGGCTTTGAGCCCCTATATTTTTGCATTAGTGATGGATGAAATCACAAAAGATATACAAAGGGAGATTCCCTGGTGTATGCTCTTTGCCGATGATGTTGTGCTGATTGATGAAAGCAGAATAGGGGTTAATCGACAACCGGAGTTGTGGAGGGAGACCTTGGAATCAAAGGGTTTCAGGCTTAGCAGAACTAAAACAGAGTATATGAAGTGTGAGTTTAGCAGTGTCAGGTCAGATGACGGAGATGTTACCCTGGCCGGTAGAGTAGTACCCAAGAAGGAATCGTTTCGATACTTAGGATCTATGTTGCAGTTTGATGGAGAGATTGATAAGGATGTTAGTTTTAGAATTCAAGCAAGATGGGTGAAATGGCGACTAGCATCTGACATTCTCTGTGATCGGAAGATTCCTCAGAAGCTTAAAGGAAAGTTCTATAGGACAGCAATCAGACCTGCAATGTTATATGGTGCAGAATGTTGGCCTACTAAGAGGCAACACGTCCAGAAGATAAGTATAGCAGAGATGTGAATGCTGCGTTGGAGCTGTGGGCATACCAGACGAGATCGGATTAGAAATGAGGATATTCGGGAAAAACTTGGAGTTGCACCTATTGAAGAGAAGTTAGTCCAATACCGCTTGAGATGGTTTGGACATATCCAACGTAGACCATACGATGCACCTGTACGCACTGGAATTCTAGGTCGCGTCGAAGACCCAAAGAGAGGTAGAGGTCGACCTAAAATGACATGGGAGAAGATAATAAAGAGAGATTTAAGTAACTGGAGTTTATCGGAAGAGCTGATAGTTGATAGGAGTGCATGGAAATTGGCAATCCATGTACCAGAACCTTAGTGTTTTTTTTTTCACGTTTACTGAACCTTTTTACTTTTTATTTACTATTTTAGATTTTATTTCACTTTTATTGAACATTTTTACTACTTATTATTATTATTATTTAAAAAAAAACCTTTATCGAACGACTTTTTATTTGATTGGTTATTTTAAACCCTTTTTTATATATATATTTTATTTATTTTATTTTATTTTAATTTTGGGTTCCATATCTAGCCAACCCCAACTTGTTTGGGATATATGGCTTTGTTGTTGTTGTTGTAGTCTGCATGTAGTAGTCAACTAGTTGGACTTCTGTCGACTCGACTTACCGCCATAACAACCACGGTTTTCTTTGCTCCAACCCTTTTGCAATTTCTCGAGTTACTTCATATCATCGCTCTAGATAGCTATAATCACGTTGAAGTGAGTCATGTCCATGAAAATTATAAGTTTCTGGTCTAGATTGACCTAACTTGGTGTCCAACCAGAGTGGTTTATGTGTTTGCCTCAGATCTTGCTTGAAGCCATCCAAAGATTGAAGTGCTTCAAGTCTCTTGTGCATCCAACCCGAAAAAAAATCACAACTCTATACCAAGATGTGACCTACCGCTCCGTACTGATTTGATTCGGGTCTTGACTTAAGTTTAACTCGAGTTTGACTCCAAGACATATTGTCTTGTTTTGTTATTTTTTGACTTGTGTATTCATTCATATTTCCTAGGTTCAAATAAGGTACAACTCAGCATCGGGTTGAAAAACTCAAATTAACCTTTTTCGCTCATTTTTTGATATTTCATTTATCATGCCTTCTATGATGTTTCCAAAATCTTAATGCCATTTGTTTCCCCTCATGTGTTCCACTAATACACTCGTTTAGGTCCATTTGAGGAATGAAGAAATTTTAGTTATAACACAATGTGTAATGCCCATGAAGATTAACATACAAAATTAATTCTACAAAAGCTGTCATTTGAACATTATCACAAAATAAACCCTCTTCAACGTATGCAGGATATCAGACAAAATCCACAAAATACCCATCTCCTAATCCAAGCTAAGCAAGACAACTGGCTTAACCTTAGTAACCTCCTAAAACAGCCCAAAAGTTATTTGAAGTTTAGTTGTAAACCTGTGCTACGTCTGTTCATAACTATGAACTGAAACCTCGGCTGTTCATTCCTGCATAACAAAATAAATGGAGTATTTGGTTCAATAATCAAAACAAAAGACCAGCTCAAATTAACAGGTGTGAAAAAAACTTGACACAATCCAATCAATCAGGAAAGATTTTTTTTTTTTTTTTTTTTTTGAAAAATAAATAAATCCATTTACACTAACCTTTTCACCACAAAAAGTGAGCCCTCGACATCTTTTCGACTCTTCAACCAAAAGCAGCAAAAGCCATAAATCATCAAATTACGAATAAATCACAACTGATGAATAAATTGACGGGCTTTCAACAAAATAAGCTCACCCATTGGTTAATATCAGCATTAAATTCGTATAAAGTGACATGAGCTGCGGTCATCAGAATTTCTTCGACGAATGGATCGAGCCTCTGAAGAACAGTTAGGTTTATTTGCTTCGTCCTTTCTTGATCCAGATTAGGGATTATTTTTCCACTCTGTGTCATCTTTTAATGTTTACTTTAGATTGATTGGAAAAACAGATAACTGGAAAAGAAAATGGCTACGGCAAAACAACAGGAACACGACATGCATAGAGCTTCGTAGATGCATATCGCTTCGAAGTACTATATTACCCCTCAAAAGTTTCAATATTCAGTACACGCCCATGTTGACGGTATCATTTTGTGTATTTAGTGCATAATTTCTTGTGATGCATGAAAGTTCATGTAAGGAGATAAAAAGAAAATAAGTGATAACTTCTATCTACAAACAAAAATGCTAAGAAGCCGGAAACAGAATCCAACAATTTTTTGAGGTTGACGTGGAATTATATGCACATCTATTTCTCTTTGCCACCATATGTCTTTCGCTACGCATATCTTCTTCCAAAATTAATTCTGCTATTATGTAGCCTGCATTTGTACTGCTACAAGCAGAATTTTTCAGATTCGTCATGATTTGTTGATATTATCCCTAACTACGATTTATCATAGACCATAAATGTAACAAGCCGGAAATTTTGAACCAATTTAAATTTTATATTTTAGCTATTTTAATGAATTTTTAATATTTAAAATATTTTATTTTAAATAATAACGGCAAAAAAATTATTTTAAATCGAAATTAGAAAATATATTTTTATTTTAAATATAAAAGGAGTTTGAAATAGCACTGTAGTTTGAAAATTCGATTTTAAATTTCAATTGAATGTACAGAATTCAAAATAAATCAGATTTCAGTAAAAACAAGAAATATTTGAATCTGTTTAGCTATATCTTTCTAACGAATATGAAAAATTCAGATTTCATAATGTAAATTGAAAGTTATGGCTAGTTTAAAATTTAAAATAGTCGTTGTGGAATTTATATATATTTTTAAATAATATATAGCCCTTAAAAATAGTCATTTTGCAAACGACCTCCGTTTTCGATGAAACCACTTTTGTTGGATCTGAAATGTCAAATTATTGTTAAAATTTAAATTTCATAATTTTTGGAATTAATATGTGAGCATAGTTAATTTAAACGTGTTTTGTCAATTTAGTTTGAATTTAATCGAACAGAAAAGGGTCATTTTTCAAACGGTCTTCAAATTCGACGAAAATAGTTTTGTTAGGACCGTATCATCAAAACATAGCTAGATTTATTTTTCTGTAATTTTTGGAGTAAGCATGTGGCCCCGGTAAATTAAAATGTATGTTCAAATTCAATATATATTGATTCATATTTTAATTTAAAGAAAAACTAGTCACAATAGTAGGATTGGCTTACGAAACATATTCCATTGTGTCCGGAATGAGGTATTTAGCTAGGGGCGTCAGTCGTTGGGTTCGATTCGAAGTTCGTGGCATTAAACAAGTGAATTTGGAACATGGTCGGCCCTGATACGGTGCCACCCGTGCGACCGCACAGGGCCCACCAGCCTGGTGGGCCCCACAAAAAATTTGTACTAGTCCTTTTGTAAATAAGCCGGCGTCGAATACGGTGGAAAAACTCATACTAGCGCCTTTTTGTGAAAAAATCTCTATGTGTGCATTTTTTTTAAAATTTGTACTAGTGCCTTTTGTAAAAAAATCCGCCTGGATCCGACGAAAATTTCGACTTCTCCATTATCTATTTTCGCCGTCACCCTCTTTCGCCCGTTCCCTTCTTCTTCCCACCGCCGCAGAAAACCTCGCCTCCCCTCACCTGAAAGCAATCCGCGCCTAATCCATCCCCAAAATCTTCGATCTACACAGGTATGCAAATTCGCTTTTAATCCAATTTTAGGGCTTTCAAAATCAAAAATCCTACAGTTTTAAAAATCATGTACTTGTTTTTATAATCTCTTCTAGCTATGCTTATTTTTTTTAAAATCCAATTTTTTTCTAGTTTTGGACTTGGTTGCTGGTACTTGGTGTAGTAAAGATTGGTGGAGCCGTGAAGTCCTCTTGTTAAATTGGTGGGGCTAAAGATTGTGACACTAGTTTATTCATCTAGGTTTTATTATTATTCTCATCCTCCCATTCGGTTTGCAATTTAAGTTGAAAATGTTCAATAAAAAACATATGTCAGGTCATGAGAAAAGAAAACGAAAAAAAGAGGAAGAAGAGAAGATTAAACCCCTTAAAGGATCACTTGAAAAACTTTGGAAAAAAAGCCAAACCACCTGAAGAAAAAGAAGTGCCTGATGTTGAAAATGAAGAAAAAGAATTTGTGAAGAAGATGGACATGTTTCCAAATATTTTGGTTGCTTACAGGGTTTTGTTAACTATACCTATTACTGTGGCTTCTGCTGAGCGGAGTTTCTCAAAGTTGAAGTTAATTAAATCTTATTTGCGCACAAGTATGACTCAAAATAGGTTGAATGGCTTAGCAATTTTGAGCATTGAAAAGCATATGCTGAAAAATATCAAAGTGGAGCATATTATCGATGATTTTGCTTCAAAAAATGCAAGAAAATGTCACTTTAAATGAGAATTGATGTTTTGTTTTTGCCCATGATCTTTGTATAGGTATACTAACTTCATTTATAATTCATACTATCTTATTTTTTTGCTTAATGTGTCTTATTATATGATGTTCATCCCACATAATTTATGTCAAATTTAGATTAATTTTAATGAGTTATTTACTTAGAGCTGCTTTTTATTGTCAGGATGCGTAATATATCTCCATTATAATCTGCTCAGTGAGGAAGAATGAGATCCAACACTTGTTAAGTTTGCTTTAGAAAGGTTAGAAAAATTTATTCAACTTTCTTGTTTCTGCTTATTACCAGTTGTGTTTTTAAACATGTCATGAGTATAATAAAATTTAGTTGACATATGACTTAACTTCAATTTCGTAAAAATAAAATAATTAAGGGCCCAAAATTTTCTTTTCGCATTAGGCCTACAAATACTCAGGACCGGCCCTGATTTGGAATTAAATATTATTAAAATATTAATATATATATATATATAATCCTAAAACCCTAGGGTTAATATCAGAGCCGCCAGCCTCACGATGAAGGGCGGAAAACACTCAAAACAATCTCCCCAAATCGCTCTCGATTTTCACCGAATTAAAAGGAGAACGAAAATTGTTGTATTTCATTTGCTCTTCAAATCAGTACTGGAAAGAGAGTTTTCGTTTTATATTCTGTTCGAAATTACTACTCAAAGCTACCGCTTTTGGGCATGAATTCTGTGGTATCCCGTGGTGTGAGTCTGACATGGTGGTTGGTGGTTGTCGAGGACGACTCGGGCTTTGATGTGGTGGTGTTGGATCATCGATCAGTCGTTGGAAGAAGGAACAGTGGGCGGATTCTTTGATCGAGCAGTGGGTTCTTTGGTCCAAAAAAGAAACGATGGCGGGGAGATGATTTAATAAATGTAATTAGTGTTAATCATGTCATTAAATATATTTAATTTATAAATTATGTAATTAATATATAAAATTGTATAACTTTTGCAAATAATATCGGAATTCAGTGAAACGAGTTGCTGTTGCACTCGTATCATCGAACACTACATTTCAGAACCGACTGGGACAGAAACGGTGCACGCTGGAATTTCAGGCAATTTCAAATCCAAACTGTTCTGTAACAACCCGGGAAATTAGAACCAATTTAAAATTTTTATTTTGGCAATTTTAATGAATTCTGAATATTTAAAATGATTTATTCTAAATAATAACGACTAGAAATTTATTTTGAATAGAATTAGAACATATAAATTTATTTAAATTGAAGTTAGAATATAAATATTTTTTTTAATTATAAAAGGAATTGGAAATGGCGCGGTAGTTTGAAATATTGATTTCAAATTTTAAATGAATGTACAGGATTCAAAATAAACCGGATTTTAGTAAAACCAAAAATATTTGAATCTGTTTAAAAATATATTTCCAACGAATGTGAAAAATCCAGATTTCATAATGGGAATAAAAAGTTATGTCCAGTTGAAAATTCAGAATAGTCGCTATAGAATTTAATATATATATATAGCCTATAAAAATAATGATTTTGCAAACGACCTCCATTTTCGACGAGACCACTTTTGTTGGATCCAGAATGTCAAATTATTGTTATATTCCAATTTTCATAATTTTTGGAATCAATATGTGAGCGTGGAGAATTTAAACGTATTTGGTAATTTCAATTTGAATTTAATAGACTGGAAAAGGACCGTTTTTCAAATGGTCTCTACATTCGACGAAATAAGTTTTGTTAGGACTGTATCGTCAAAACATAGCCAGATTTATTTTTTCGAAAATTTTGGAGTCAATATGTGGACCCGGTAAATTAAAATGTACGTTCAAATTGAATATATACTGATTTAAATTTTAGTTTAACGAAAACTGATCGTAACGATGGAATTGGCTTACAGGACATATCCCATTACATTCGGAATGAGAGTAATTAGCTAGGAACGACAGTCATTGGGTCTCGTTTGGTCGTCGAATAAAAAGGTTGACTTTTTATGAAATTTAAAAATAAAATAAATTAATTTATAAACCCCCCTTTTATCTCACTTGCCCCAAATCGTTTTACAGAAGAAAAAAATATTAAAAAAAAACAATCATTCAGGGAAATCCCTCCCCCCCCCAAATTGATCAACGAAACCGCCTCCGCCCCTCACCCTGACGGCCACCGCCATCTTCAGCAACCCCCCCCCCCCCCCCCCGCGCCTCTCTCTCTCTCTCCTCCTTCCTCCTCTTTTCCTTATCCATTTGCAGCCGACGCCCCCCACAACCTCAAATCGAGAAACCACCGCCACCACCCCTTTAGCCGTCGCCTCTGGTCAAGTCGCTGCCCCTCTGCTCCGCACCGCCACCACCTCCGACGCGCCATTCCCCCCCCCCCCCCTCTCCGTTCAATGTCGACTGTAAGTTTTTTTATTTAGTTGTTTATTTTTATTTATTTAAAAGTAATTGGTTTTATAGAAATAAAAATATGGGTTTTATGTATATTATAGCAATGAAAAGATTTGATTTTTTTTACAATGAATAAATGAGATTTTTTAAAATATAAAAATGAGATTTTTATCGTATGAATCGTATTATTTTTAGTTAGATAAAAATTCGATTTTTAGTTATAAATATATGATTTTTATTATATATATAGCGATATAAAAAAATGCGATTTTTAAATATATAAACATCATATTAAAAATGTGATTTTTACTATGAACAGCGTGGAAAAAGATTGCGTTCGAATTTCGGGCAAATCCAAACTGTTCAGAAATTCAGAAAAGCACGGCGGAGTGGATCCCAATGTGAGAACTTCTCACTCTAACTTTATTTTCTAATTAAATATATATACTAGGATGCAGACGGTGCTTAGTAGCACCCGACACCTTTGTTTGAAACCATGGTTGTTTGGTTGTTTGCTTTGATTGTTTTGTTTGTTTGAATTTGGTTTGGGATGTTAATGAATTGATTAGAATTTGGTTTGTATATGGCGCGAGCCATTATTAGGCGAGGGATAAGGCTAGACCTTATTCCACTTCTAGTATCGCACCGTTATGCTGCCGAAATTTTCTAAAAATGTTAGAACAATAAAAATATCATTTTTATTATATAAATGAACTGTATAAAATATTCATGTGTTGAAATAAATATTTTATCATTAAAAATATAATTTTTAACGAGTATTTGAATGAAAATAAATATTCATTTACAAATCGGACGATTTGTTTATGTACACACATTTGACTAATATTGATTGGGACGATATATTTTACACATCGCCCAACTGCACAAATAAAATCTGTGTGTGTTGATTGAAACCCTACACGTGTATTGGGATGATATTTGACGTACACTAATCCCAATTGTTTAGTTGTATGTCAATCGATTGGTTGACAGACTACTGTAAGCGTTAATTACTTATATTTAATGCTTACGTAGTTGTGTAATGCACTCTGGATGATGGTTGACTGTGTTTGATTATTGTTGTGTACATGTGTATATGAAATCCATATAAATAAAATTATATGGTAATTGACTGTGTCTGATTCCAATTCGGAAAGAACGAATATTTTAAATTAACAAATATTTTAAAATGACGAGTAATGAATATTTTAAAGTAACTAATATTTTAAAATAATATGCAGTAATAGATCAAAATATGATTTTGATGTCCGATTTGGGATGGACACTAAAATATTTAAATATATGAAGCCGTGTTGACTAGATTAACGTCATTTTGACGTGAACAATATTTATATCGATTTTATTAATTTTTATAATGAATATAAAAAAGGAAATGATTTCAAAATCTGATATTTTGAAAATATTATCATTTATATATTATAATGATAAGGAAAATTCAATTTTGATTTAAAATTGAAAATGAAGTTAGAATTGTTTTAAAACGAATTTATAAAATACGTTTAAAATGGAAATCGGCGAAATATATATATTATATACATTGAGTGCCTGAATAGAACGCGTCGCGCCGCGGCAGTTCGCTAATTTCAACCATTGACTTTGAATGGACATTACGGGAGATTCGACCATCAGATTCGCCTAAAACCGGAACCATTGGGTTCGTATCGAAAAGAGCTTTCCAACGAATATAAGAGATTTGAAATCTAATGGTTGGATTTGGAATTATGTCCAAATCAAATTTGGAAAAGGTCGTTGTAAGTGCAGTTCGGTGGCCGTTATTGGAAACCATTGTACGGGTCTTGATAAAATTATTAAAATATTAATAATTTATGTAAAATCATAATAAATGATTTGGAAAGAATTTGGATGAAAATTTCCAATTTTGTAAAGATAAAAAAATATTTTTATCGAAATGAACTAGTTATTCACTAGAAATAATAATCCAATATTTTTATATAAATAAATTGGATTGAAATGGTTTTAAAATAACCAGAATTTTTCAATGTATGAATTGGAATGGATTTGAATGGAAATAATCTTCGCAAAATTTTGATATTGGATTCCGTGATTATACGGATATTGTGCAGGGATTTGGAAGATATATATATATATATCGTTATACCCAATACAATATTTGTTAATTTCAGAATTTGATATTGAATATAAGCCGATATTATTTTATATTCAGAGCCTTGTATTTAATATCAAATTGGATTTCGGGTTTGTCGTGAATGGTGTCTTCATTAACACTGTTCTTAAACACAATTGAGAAAAGATTAAATCTTTTTATTAAGATTTAATGAAGTTTACCAATTAATTAATATTTAATTGGAATTGAATTGAAATTGGATTTTGGGTTTGTCGTGAACTGTGTTTAAATGACATTAGTTCTTTAACCCGAGTAAAAGCAGGATTAATTTCCAGAAAGTTGAACAATCATTAAGAAATGATTTTTGGGATTAAAACCAATTGGAGTTTGAATAAATCTTTAATTAGATTGTGGATGAATAAATGGTAATTGAATTTACCAAAACACGTGATGTGATTAAACCAAATTTACTTGGTTGCTGATATTCATGATTGTGATTGATTGATTGTTTGGATTGTACTCGACTAGTTTATGAGCAAGATATGCTTTTACATTTAGCATTGGGTTGGGTAGAAATACTGGTATGCTAACATCTTGTGAAACACTTCACGATTTGACTATGAGATGTGTAGCGATGTTGTTTTGTTCATTTCAAATTTAATGAATGATTTTGAAATGATACTTTTCTTAAGTGAAAACAAATGTATTCCCAATTTTGGATAGGGAATGTTTTATAAAAATGTTTTATAAAACAGAAAGGATTTCGAGGCCTAAGCCCAATGATTTCTAAAATGATTTGGAAATGTATTATGTGATTGACATTGTAGTTCATCGCATATTCGATTAGTTGCTATTGATAACGTATCTGTTTGGTGGCAGAGAATTTATTCTCTTGCTTAACACCATTCTTTGAGATGTACGAGCTCAAAGGTTATGTGATTAATAGTGACTGATCATATGTGTGAATTGCTGATGTGAAGTACTATACTTTGAAAGTACTTGTGATTATTGTGTTATGAAATGATTTTCCCTACTTCGGGATATAAAATGGTTTAGTGTGTGGCTAAATATTCGGGTGACCCATGAGCGACTAAAAGTATGGGTTGGATCCAGTGCCTTAGGGTGAGTGGTCAGCAGTGTAGCATGCTCCATGCGTGGGGGGTGCGCGCGCACACACACACACACACACACACACACATATATATATATATATTGAGTTAGAGGGGCGCTTACTGCCCTGTCTGAGGGAAGATTCCTGATATTTGGTTGCATACTTGTTTGTATGCATTGTTGTGTTTTGGAATTCATATTTCCAAACGGTTTGGTTTGAGATCCCGAAGTGAAATCTACTTTCATATAAAAGTGAGATATGTATTTCAAATGATTTGAAATAGAAATCAGGAAATAAAGTCCAAAGGAATAATTTCTGTAAATTGAATTGGATTTGGAAAATCTAAGTGTGGTGATTAATCTAAATGGGTAGATTGGGATATTGCATGTTGATTGATGCATAGTAGATCCATATCTATGTTACTGATTGTTGTTTATACACTGGCATTAATGGGGGTAAACCCGCTCCACGTTAGCAGCGTGGTCATGTGATTTGCCTTATCATTTATATAAGTTAACTTTAAATAACTGTTTTGAGTTCTCACATCAGTCCCATGACTGACCTAAAGTTTATTTTTCCCTTGCAAACTCGGGTGCCCTTATTTTCCACACGGGCAGTCGAGTGGTTTGTTTTGCAGATATTTTATTTATTGAGCAAGATTTTGGATCAAAGCTTAAAACTGTGTCCAGAGCATTCATAATCTTCCGCTACGTTAGTTTATTTGTTTCCGCTGCATTGTATTACATTTATTGTAAATTAATCTTCCGCTGTATTATATTTCGATACACTCTAGTATATTTAGTACTCTGATGTAACATTATTATGATGTTTATAAAAGTCTTCTCACTATTACAAAACAGGGTATTTGCATCCAATATTTCGCATTATTTGCGTCTGTTCCAATGTGGATGCAAGTGCAATGGACGCAAATGTTAAAATATTTTTGCTTCTGTTATTCAACAGATGTAAATTTGATATATTTGCGTATGTTATAGCGTTCATTGGACGCAAATATCATTGCATTTGCGTCTATTTTACTACTACATCAGATGCAAATTGTTGTGTATGACAGTTTTACTCTTCAGTGCATTTGCGTCTGTTTTACTACTACAACAGATGCAAATTTGTTTCTTTTTTTAGAAAAAAAAATGAGCCTTTTAGGATTGCCACAAAAGATGCATACTTCATTATGTATTCGACAAAGAATAAAGCAGTCATAATCTTTAAAAGTCATGATATGAGGTATATAAATATGCAGGAATGAATGGTATATGCCAAAAAGTGGATTACAAAAATGATATGAGCCATCAGAATAATGATACTCCTTTCCAATTGAATCCAAGACAATCGATAAACAACGTTAAAAGTAAAGAATTTGTGCCCTCATATGCATTTTAGATACGAAATACTAAACTACCATTCTAAAATAAATGCCATAACATGAGCCATCTGCAGACATGTTTCCCCCACACTTGTTTCTAATAACTGAACCTAAAAATAAACATAAGAACGGAACCAAAAAAATTGGTAAGCAATCTGCAAATGATATGAGCCATCTGCAAATCATGTGCTGCCCTTCTAAATGCAGGAAATTTCCTGCGAACATAACCAAAAAAAACTGGTAAGTAATCTGTTTCATAAACAGAAAATCAGGAAGATGCTAGAATTACTAGAATAAACTCAACTCAGTGTACCGAGATAGAACATAACAGCTGACCAAAAATTTCTATATATCATATTTTAGATAACAGGTTCAAGTTAAACACCATGAATGGCAACTGGAAGTCACAAACAAAACTTTATAATGTTGTTATCAACTCTATTAGTGTTCCAAAAAGCCAAGTGAAGTAAAAGAGCCACTGTACTTACTGCAACCATGTAAAATTCATTCTATTTCACAAAGCAACTATGAAACTGATGTATTTGTTATTTTGCATTTCACTCATTAAGTAATGGAACAGAATAGAAAAAAGACAGCATATCAAATAAGATAATAAACAAATGAATTCTGAAAATGTCATTATAATTTTGCCAGTTCCAACGAATTCAGCAGAAATAACATGAAAATACAGAAAAAACCAGCAATTAATTGGACATTTTTATGTATATCACAAATTTTATTTTCGTAGATATAGAAATGTAGTATTAATTGATGTGTTTTTATAAATAAAATACCAAGCTCAAAACAAAATCATAACTGAAATTCCCAAAACTGACCAAAGTTCCCAAAATCTTCTATTCAATGAAATGAAATGGAAACCGAAATCTCAAAACTTATATTAAACATGAAAATAGTTGCATCCTGAATCCATAAATGATGCAAATGTTACTTCCAGTTTTGACATTTTTGCAACTGGATCCCCCAAAAGTGTGATATTTTGTTTCTCGGAAAGCTTCAACATTTTTCAAACAGAGTGGTTTTATTTCCATATCACATTTTATTTAATTTCCGGTTGCGGAACTATATTTTCTTAGCAACATTACAAGTAGAATACTTCAAACCAAAAAAAAAATATTAACTTTGTTGGTCAAACCAGACAAGTTTATTCATACTTAATTAATATGCTCATAGCCCTGTAACCAACACAACACAGGCTTCTATAGGATAAGAATCGATGTGCATTAGCAAGAAATGCAGATGTTATACACCGAATTCATCCCCTAAAAATGCATCAAACACATTTCTAAAGTTTTGTCCCCAACAGATAATTTAGTCTGAAGATGTAACTTAGTCAAACGTGGTGAATCAAAAGCACTGTGGTAAATCAAAACCAGGAGTTGAAATATCATGCGCCTGTACATGCCAGAGTTGAATACAAACTAGGGATCACTAAAAAAAATGCACTTGATTGTTGTTTTGACCAAAAATAAAATTAGGCAAAAAGTTATGAAACATTGTGTTTTGAGAATGGTTAGGATGTGCATTCATAATAGTGGCATCAACCAATAGAGAGATAGCAGGCTCCATGTAATGTAGCAGGTGTGTCTTTGTATTATCAGGGACAAAATTACCAAAAAAGAAGTAACTAGGGAGCCAACGAGATACCCGATATCACTGTGCGCAGACCAAGCCAACGGGCCGATCGGGAAATGCTCGACATTAAGGGGCAACGTAGCAGAGACATTGAAAGCATTTGACACGACATGTTTGCTTCCTTGTTACCACAACATTCCAACTTCTATTCTTCTTTCTCCTGCATATATCAAATAAAAATTCAAACATCAAAATAATTAGGACATAGCTTTCATTATATAAAATATAGTGCATCGATATAAAACACTTTGCAGCATTCAAGTATCTAAGAATGTACTGCAGTTATTCCAATAATCAACAATACACTGAATCGGACTTGATACATTGTTGTGCACTGCACTAAGCCGTGCAAGGCGCAAGACACTACACTGAGTCTGATTCGGTGCACGGCACTGCACCGAATCTGACTCGGTGCACTGTTATCAACTGCACTAAGTCGGGCTCAGTTAACTTAGAACAGTGCATTGAGTCGACTTAGTGTCATGCACTGCTGCATTGAGTGCGACTAAGTGTCATGCATAGCAGCGCACTGAGTTGCTCAGTGCGGTTCACGACAGTTCACTGAATCCACTTAGTGTAGTGCACTGTACTGAGTCTGAGTCGGTGCAGTGCGTTGCACCAAGTCTCAGTCAGTGTAGTGCGCTGAACCGAGTCAGTGCATCATGCTGCCCAAAGTCGAGTTGGTGCATTGCACTGCACTGAGTCCTTTATGTAAATCCACTCAACAACATATCATATTGCATCTTACATTGAAAATTTTCAGACACAAACAAAATTCTCTCAACAATATGCATCGTTTCAACTCTAGTTTGTTTTGAAGTGCAATATCTATTCAACTTCAGCTCCATTGTTCAACAACTATCAAGTATATGACTTTCCAGTGATCAACTGATGGTATAATTAAACACTAAAGTCCATCATCATATTTCAGAATACCTACTGAATGCCACATGTTTTACCAGGTGCTTTATTTTTGTTCAGTCTTATTCATGCTTCAATTATTATTTTTAGTGCGAACCTGACATGCGTATCACTTATTTTTTTATTTGCCATTACTACTATTACTTATCAGCTTATTGCTACTTTTTTGAACCTATAAGTAGTCTGGCCATGTCCATAATAACATTGAAACTAACTTTTTAGGAATATAAGGTAATCTAGGTACTTCGTACTCCAAGAAAATGCACTATATCTGGGTGACACAAACTTCGCCATAGACCCATTTCTTTCAGAAAACAGCTCCTGCATTATTGCAGAATTACTCACGTAAGTAACAAACAAAATTTTGAGACATTTTCGTATCGTAACTTTACACATTTTAATAAGAATAATAGCACACATAAAATATTATATTTTGTTTTTAAGGGAAAAAAGAATATGCCAAGTAAATATGCACAAATACTGGTATAAACCCATTATTCTTGTATTGTGCAAATATACATATGCTGCCAACTAAAAGCATTTTATATTTACCTAAGTTGCACATGATTATGATCACGCTACTTGGCCATGATTATGATTCATCTTAAAAAAAAGTCAATTCTGGTTTATCATTCTACCTTTTCTACTGATAGTTACTCATTCACTTGCTTATAATGTGCAGCATAAGATCAAAAACCAGTAAGCAGGAAGTAAAACTAACCACTTTAAGCATGACTACAATAGTATAAAACCTGCTCCCACCACCATCAATCAGTGAATAAAAATCTCTTCCATAGTTTCATCCTCGTTATAACTTAACTAAACCTATCCAGCACCCCATTGTTCCAACCACATATCAATCCTACTTTTGCACCTGAATTAACAGTCTGATAGTTACCCATTCACTTGCATATAGTATGTAGCAGAGGACCTAAACTGCACATGATAGCACATGGATACAGTTACTTAACTTGCACATGATAACATACGGGTTCAGTGAGTATAGGCACACAAAAGAATGAAACTATCAGCAGCTTAATATTCTCAGCAGGAGTTTGACAAAAAATTACATAGCCAGCACCCATAAGTTTTCATTATCGACCGCAGGATAACTGATGGTGCAAAATTGATGGTAAAATAAGATTTAATCATTGCCAATTTTACATGAACAAGAGAGGATATACTAAATAGTCTCAAAAGTAACTTTCACTTGCTTAGAGCAGGAATTCAGAAATTATGGTACTTACTGAGTAGTTCCAAGAATAATATTTTTCTAAACAGCCAAAGAGTCCAGCTCCATGAAACGGGAAAAATCTGTTAGTATAGATTTTTCCCGAGGCAAAATAACCTATTAATATAGGCTGCTAAGCTTCCACATAGGCAACTCATCCGCTTTTTCCCGAGGAATATCAAACTGGATCAGTTAGCATAGATTTTTGAAAACCTTCCACTTTATGATTAATAAGAAATCATGATTTGCAACAAAAAATACAATGGTAAGAGAGAAGATGACAAAAGAATGCTAACCTTAAATCCACATCCAGTAACGCAAGCATGAAAGCACTCCTGCACAAGTGCAAACTCTTAAACTACAATGTATAAACCTGGTCACTAACATACAGTTTTTTTTTAAAAGAAAAAAAAATCAACC
This sequence comes from Allium sativum, assembly GCA_030737875.1. Taxonomy (NCBI): domain Eukaryota; kingdom Viridiplantae; phylum Streptophyta; class Magnoliopsida; order Asparagales; family Amaryllidaceae; genus Allium; species Allium sativum. Next base: position 988,532,256 of record CM060915.1, read on the forward strand.
TTCATATGTCACACAATAATGATTGCCTTAGCGTTATACTAAATGTTGGGTATTTTTCTAAAAAACTATGTAAGTTCGAAATATGCCATCCATAATGCAGAAGTTGGTTGGAAGCAGCTATCTCGCTATATGAGTGCAAGTTCTTTGGTAAACTGGAATCAGTTCAGATATGACTGCTGAAACTCAAATGTCATGTTCTTTGGACTGATACTACATTCTAAAATGAAGTAACACTCTTTAACCAACCAATATCCATCGGATTTATCCATATAAGAATAACAAGTTACAGATATGTCTTTTGTATATCGTAATCAAGAGTGGATTTCGGTTTGTTTCAAGACTAAAAACGTAATCGAACAATCCTTGATTGTATCTAGAAAATGATGTTGTACTTAATTTTTTTATTTTCATTTTTACCACTTCCATTGTAACTATGAGAGGAGACATATTTTAGCAATGGAGTTCAATGATAATCACCAAAACTGCATAATCGAATGCTAGATACACTTCAGAATTTAATAATTGTCAGTTTTACTGTATGTTCAATAACAAGCAATAAACTTTGTTTCTTTCAACCAACATGATTCCTCATCAATCCGTAGAGATTTATCGCACTGCACCAATTCAATAAGTGAATTGCATAGTAAGTAAGAAAGTTTGATGTTAAGCTTCGAAGGTTTTATTTATTATTTGGATAAAAGATGTGCATGACTGTGTTACCTGAGTCCAGTAGGATATCCAAATGATGCGGATTTCATGAGTAACCTTTGCATCTGATAGTGCATCAATCCATCTCTTTATGAAGCGTTCTTGCCTGCAGGTATAAAATATAGTTACTTCGTCCGCAAACACGCGGAGCTCAAGGATCCCCTTGGAAGCGCTTTTACAAAGTGTACATCTTTTTTATCCATTTTTTCATAAAAGTAATCATTTGGATCCAACATAAAAACAGCTTTACGACACTTTCAAAGTTTATTTGATTTATTTAAAATAAAAATAAGTAAACTTTGGGATATATTAACAATTTTATTTTTGAACTTGTTTGCTTTTAAAATCAAAATACCTATATAATAAAAGCAAAAACAGTTCTACTTATAGTTGCCAAATGTATATAAATGTTATAGGTTATACCTGGCTGGATCCCACAGCTGTATCTCTTGGTTCTTCGGATCTGTAGTTGCCAAAGCAAAAACTTGCGATGAAGAAGAAAAATAAATACAAACAGGTAGGAAGTACACATTCCGATCGTCCCAACGATCTTCACGTACTCTTGGTTCTTCGGATCTGTAGTGTCCCCCAGATGATTGTATTTCCCTGCCATGAATAACACTATACCTAAGCATTCTAACCAAACAATAGTTTTAGTTTAGAGTCAAATTACCATGGTATATTTATCCAAATTAAGAGCAGATTTCAACTTTGGAACATTAATCAGATGAAAGCAAGTGCGTTTCGAATATTAATAGCGGCGACAAGGCCCATGTAAATCGTCTACCCAAGAACACTATAGGGACAATTGGAAAATTGATGCACGAAATGAAATAATATAACAAGAATGCATTTCAAATTTATAGCATGTTTACTGCAAGCTTCAAATAATATATCGTTATATGAATATTAGCCTCACGCATGATTCTTGTTATACCTTATAATATAGCAAGATACATGCTAATGATATAATTATTATATTCAATAATTAATTCCTGCAACCTGGTAAACCAGTGATCACCGACGTTTGAAAGCAACCTGCCAAACATGTAAACACGGTAGCCCAATACTTCGTAGGATACAACTTATACAGTTTCACCTGATCATTACATATACATGAAAATACCGATAGTCAAATACTAATTAGCTACAAACTTCATAAAATATATCAGAAGTGTATGGAAACATAATAAAAACCAGAACAAGAAAATAAGAAGCATAGCTAATGCAACTACCGACCAAGGACAAACTTCCACGTAACCAGTGATGCTTATTTTACATGACATAAGTTGATGATTCATAGTGCAAGACCGTATGGGTAGGACAAATATGTAATACTTTGCCTTTGTATAAAGTTATAACCATAGTTCCTGTTACACATATGACCGTACCAATAAGCTTGAGAAGAATGCTGCTATTGTGCATTTAAGCCTATAGTTTTGAAGACCCATTCCTACTGTTAATCTGCATCACTTCATTTTTTTTAGAATATGTTATTATAATCACTACTACAAAAGTGGGCATATTCGACACTATTTTACTGTGGCCGTAGATCAAAAAAGCGTTGCAGTAGCCCCTTTTTTCAAATAGGCAACACCAGGGGGGCGTGGCATCCGCGGCCGTTGCATTAGCCATCTAAGACAACGCTTTAGCACATCTACTGCCACAGAAAGAAAGTGTTGCGTTATAGACGTAATGCAACACTAATTGTACATAATGCAACATTATTCAGCGTTGCTTGAAAATTAGTTAGATCCTGGGTACCAGGTCACGATAGCGGCGGCCACGTCAGCTTTCCATGTCAGCTGCCACCGTGTCACACGACACGTCAGATCTCCACGTCAGCTGCACACGTTTCACATGCCATGTCAGCTGTGGCGTTTACGTGCCACGTGGACTTACTACTATTTTACGTAATGCAACATCACTGTATTATGGAATGCGACACCATTATCTTGAAACACGACATCAGGAAAAAAGCAAATGCAACAGTAAAAGAAGGCAAATACAACACTTTAATTATAAATTTTGCAATATCAGTTTTTACATAGAAGAAACACATCCATTACATTCATCATCACATTCAAACCTTCAATACATACCGCCTTCAATACATCCGATCAAATATATAACACATACGATCAAATACATAATTTAAAAGTAGTAAAAGTGCCAACACATACCACCTTCAATACAAGTGCCAATAAATACGATTAGTGTGCATTCTACAAAGTAGCAATGCCATGAACCAGAAACTGTATCTCTATGTCATTTCAGGTCCTCCACTTGCCGGCTGTATCTCCCCACGTCATTTCAGATCCTGCAATTTGAATTTACAAGTTATTAATTTGATAAGTGCATATGTGCTGTGTGCATGCATCTGTGCATTTGGCCATCTAATTAACTTATAAATCTTAGTGAGTTACGCATACAATTATAACAGTTGACCAATCATCATTGGTCACTACGTGCCACCTCATCAGAAATAGAATTGAGTATGCTTCGTCTTCTGTGCAAGCATTTCCAGTTCACATATCTGCCTGACACCATCCATTGGGTCCCTCGCACATCCTTTCCAGCGTCAGAACATCATCTCCTCCATATCCCCTAAACCCCAATCTTCGAAATTTTAAAAAGAAACAAAAACAATGGACTCGTCTCTATACATCACAGCCACTGTTATTAAGGGACATTGGAATTTCGAAGCTGTGCAAGACGTTCTTAAGGTGGCTCTCAATCATAATTCGTGGCCTATACGGGTAATACCCAACAACTCTTTTCTAGTATCATGCCCATCGTACAGAATTCGTGATCATGCCCTAATGTTGAAAGTTTTTACAAAACCTGGTGGTGCTATTTACCTGCAATCATGGTCTGATGAAGAATTTGAGCCCTCACCAGCGTTAGAAGTGGAATCATGGGCTAAAGTTGATGGCTTTCCCGAGTTCCTAAAGAGTAATGTTCCTGCTGTTGAAGAAGTAATGAAGCCAATGGGACGTGTGCTTGCAATTGACGATTGTTACTGGTCTCAGTATGACCATACATCTTTCTACCTGAAAATGCAATTTTATGAAGGCATTGGCAATATAAATACTTTTGCTGCTCAAATCAATAACAAGGTTTACTTCATTAAGGTTCAGCGCTGTACCCATGCTCATCCTGGGACAAGGCCTGAACTTCTTTATGTGAGCAATAGGGAGGAAGAGGTGGTTCCATGTTTGCATCATTACGGATGGGAATGGGAAATGGATTCAGATGAAAGATTTAATGCAATGATACAAGAAGCTGCTGAGCTACCCCCCTTGCCAAGCTTATTTCCGGAAGCCGCCCATGACATACATGTTGATAACCAAGCCCCAATGAACCAGAGGAATGATCAGTGGGTAGATAGAGAAGTTGATCAGGAATTTGACTGGCCAAACTACCTCACCCCTTGTCCTGATGCTGCGGGTCCATCACATGCGGCTGCTCACTTCGGACCGGCTCTCCCACAGCCGCAAAGCCCTAACGAATCAGTTGGAAGTTCCACTGCCTCGCAACCCTGATCTGGTATGAATTGATGCTACTATAATTTCATTTTTTGGATGTGTATATCTTAAGTTAACTTTATGATACTTTTGGATGTGTATGTTATTTTTTGGATGTGTATGGTATGAACTGATCAATGCTGCCTTATTATACTTGTGCGTGTGTATATACTTGTGCGTGTATGAACTGATCGATGCTGCCTTATGATACTTGTGCGTGTGTGTATACTTGTGCGTGTATGGTATGAACTAATGTGTATTGTATGGACTGATGCTGCCTTATAATACTTGTGCGTGCGTGTTAGATACGGGTATTTGTATCACAAAACCGCAGTGCGACACATGTATTTGTATCACAAAACCTCAAGCATACAGTTGTATGTCATTTTTTGGATGTGTATGGTATGAACTGATGCAAAACTGAGCATATGTTTCCAAAATCGAAACATTGAAATTGGTAGTTTCCAAAATCAAATGGAAAATACCTGTGCATGTTATAAGATACGGGTGAACGACTCGTCCGGATCGGGAAATTGTTAGCCTCAAGCACACCGCAGTGCAAACACACCGCATTACTACACATGTATATGTATCACAAAACCTCAAGCATACAATTATATGTCAGTGTAAATGAACGCAAAGTGCAAATCACTTTCGACTGTACAATCCCCATTCCTTAACTAGCTCGATCTCTATAATAAACCAATGTCTTTTTCATGCCAATAGCCCGGTTCTCATGGTTTATTGCTGGGTACAATTTTCGAATAAACCTCAGCATAATCCCAAATCCCAAATCAATGGTCAAAGCGCAACTAATTACTCATAATCTAATATTTCATCGACTAATCACTCATAAGCGAACGGGTTTCCCTAAGTTTGGGATGTCCGAGCAACTAATTACTCATAAGCGAATGGGTTTTCCAAAGTGTAACAAATGAACTACTTACTAATTACTCATAATCCAATCTATAATAAGTGTAACTAATTCACAGTGCTATACAAACTGATCCTGAGTGAAAAAACTGGCGATGTCAATGCCCTGAGCAATCAAAGATAGAAAGCATTTCAAAGCTTCAACCTTTTCAGAATAGAATTTGCTGTTGAGGAGAGGAGTGATACTGACATGAATTTAGGTTTAAATTTTTGTCAATAGTAAAAAGGGGGAAAACGATTAGATGATAGAGAAGAAAACAATTTCGTGAAGGGAGAAGATCGCGCCAAAATTTCGTCAAAATAATGCAATGACGTGGCTGTCAATGATTGGATGATGGCTATCGTTAAGATCATCAGACCAACAGATGGTTTGAACCGTTGGATTAATCTTGCATCTACGGTTGGGGTTTTAATATATTGATAAGGTGGATCGCTGAGCTGGATTATATATATGTAATGCTACGCTTTTAACTGGTGTTGCACGTCAAAACACTAGAATTCCCACCGCAACAGTGCATTCACATATATGCAACAACATATGAATATTGTTGCAGAAGATCAAAGAAAGCATAGCTTTCGCCACACTTTTCATGCAACGCACACAAATTAGTGTCGAATATGCCCACTTTTGTAGTAGTGAATCTTCTTTTTCCTTAACACGCCTACATGTATGTAAATTAAAATAGAACATATATCCCAATAATCCACCAATTGAAGTCCAAATAACAATCTTCATGTTAATCTTCCACAACATTTCCCTGCAAAATAAGTATAGAATTAAATACAAATTAAGTGATAGTACAAAGACCATGAATAGATGAATAAATGCCTTACGAAGAAGAAGGCAAAAGGATAAATGTTGTTCTAGGTTCTCGCTGATTGGATAAATGTTGTTCCGAAACTGATGCAGTATTGGATGGCATTCATACAGCCTTAGGTAGTCTCATAAAATAAACTAGGTAAAAAATAGCATATTAGTTGTACTCCTTTTTGCACTAATTTACCACTAAGTACATATACTATATATCTTTCTCTGAACACAACCGCTTACAGTGTCCCCAAGATTCCCACATTCATGGAGTTTTACACCAGTTTTTTGCTTTTTATTTATAGGCAAAGACTTGAGATTTTGCAGTTGTTTTATCTTCAATAACAACATAGTCTGTTTTTCATTGACATGTAGAGACTGGAAATTTTACTATTGTGCTTTATCTTCTTTAACAACACAGATTGCTTTTTACTGACAGGCCAAGACTTGAAGTTATGCCGCTACTTACCTTTCCGTAAGAACATATAATACGCTATTATATGGCAGAAAAAACTTGAAGTTATGCCGCTGCTCATAGAAAAAATTTGAAACACCTTATCCACTTATTAACTTATAAGTTAAAAATGAGAAAAAGTGACAGATTTCTATTTATGACTTATAAGTTAAAAATTATATAAATTACTTGCATGTTCGATAAAATTCTGGTATTTGTTGAACTTAACATGCTTGATAAGTCTAATTCTAACAAATATTGCCAGAAGTATTGTGCAAACATGGTACGCAGAAAGCAAATAATAGTACCTTCTGTCATTGTCTCCACAGCAACAATCATCCTCCTTTAGTAAATTCCATCAAAAGAAAGATCAAGCGAATAAAATTCAAATATTAGCTCAACTACTGGACCAATTAAATTGTAGTTTATATCTAAATACCTGGTCCCAGGCAGCATGAAATAATATCATATACTTGAATATAATAGAAGAATTGTCATTGTCAAAACTTTCAGTAACCATCCTTTACGTACCAATTATATTATAAGGTATAACAAGAATCATGAGTGATATAACAAGAATCTATCTTCTTACGTACCTGAATAAAAATTGGAGCTTGAAGGATTCACTCCAAAACTAATATATAGATGATCAGGTGCAGGAATTTACCTAGTTCATCCTAAAAACCTCTACACCTCTAAACCTAAATTAAATCAAATATTCTAAAAGTCAAGCCAACTCAAAACATCATAAATTCCAACCAAACCAATCAATATGCAAATCCAATATAACAGAATCACCAAAAAGCATGGGTAATAGAATGGACAATGCAAAATTGATCAAAATGATACCTGAAATGGAGCCGATGTACATATTAAACAGTAGAAGGCAATCAACGAAGTAGAAGCGTTCGTTCTGCACACAGGTGAAATCAATATGTAAAACGATACAAATAGTAGAAAATTAAAATCAAAAGCAATAAGTGAAAAGGATTGAAAATCATAAGAAATTCAAGGTGACAGGAATACAAATAGAGAAGAGCATCGAATACAAATATGGAAAAGGGTAGAAAACGGAGGAAGATTCAATATTTACCGTGGAGGAGACAGACAATTGTTGATTGCTGAGACGATTCTTTTTCATTGAAGGGTTAGGGTTTACCCATATTAGCTAGAGAAATAACCTTCATAACATTGATTTGCGGACCTTAGAAAAGCATTGAGGCAAACAAAAATTACGAACTTGGAATAATGGAAATTGGATTGAATTCAGGGAGAAATAGGTCGGTTCCTGGTGGAGATTGAATTTTGAACGTTTTTTTTTTGCCACATTTTATTAACTCGCGCGAAATATTGACCTTTTCCCTCCATACGTGTTCATTATTTAATTGAACGAAAAACTATTTTTGCGTCTGTTTACGACTATTAGACGCAAATTATATAATTTAAAAGCCTGTTTGCGTCTACTTGTACAACGAACAGACGCAGAGAGTTATATCTTAATTTTCCTCCCTCCATACCGCGTCGGTTCGTAGACCACAACAGATGCAAAGTGCGGGGTAATATTTAATTTCACTTATTTGCGTCTATTGTAGGGTAGGAACAAATGCAAATTGTACTATTTGCATCTGTTGCTTATACAACAGATGCAAATGAAGAGACACAAAAGACAAGTTTTGTACTAGTGTCTGTTATTTGTTTTGATGTGTTGTATGCCCAGAGTTAACGTATGCGGGATTCGAATGGTCTTGTTCGGTTTATAGATCGATTGATTCCGAGCGAAATCTGTATCGTTACATATGGTATCAGAGCTTTGGCTTTACAGAGCTCGAGAATATGGCACATTAGAACCGAACAGAAGAATTCATCAGAGATTGGATTAGTAATATCCAATAAGAATGACTCGTTAGAGATAGGATCTGTAGTATCCTAGAACGAGTGTGAAGAGTAGTGTTTTTAAAATAAAAATGAAAAAAAACAAATTTTATTTTGAAAATTTAAACCATTTTATACGTATTTGTATATTTATTTTATATTGATATATTGAATTCGGACAATTAAGTATATAAAGATTTTGCATATACGCCTCACAAACGTTTATTCGAAGTTTTAATATACTGGATAGATATAGAATCACACTGTAGTCGTCCGCAGATGATTATGTTGATGACTACGTAGCATCAGCAGTTTGTGTTCGAGTTTCGAAAGTGGGATATCTACATATTTCCAATTGACTAGTATGTGAACCAAAACTTGATAGGATTTATTGTTGTAAATTGGCATCAAAAACCTGATTTTTGACTATGTATTAAAGTTATGTGTTTGAAAAACTAATCAACTAATTGATTGTCGGCTGTGTTGTTTGATAATTAGTTCACTAATTAAATTATTCAAACCCATATGATAATATAAGGTAAATTTACTCAAATTTGAACTGAATTGCAAATTGTTTGGAAAAATTGCATGTATGTACATATATATGTGTGAACAGGTCATAGCAAGGAGGATAAATAGAGGAATAAAATTGTATGCCCGACAAATAGGTACATGTTTACTATTTTCTTGGGTTTGGATGATTTTATGAGCCGATTGGCTTTTTCTTTTTCTTTATGGATGATGAGGGCCTTGCGTGGCTAGTTGCGGTTTTAAATGTCTCCCCGTACAAAGGAGGTTATGGCGAATTTTTTCAAAAATTTAGGGTGTTAGCCAAATTTTTGAAAAATTAGAAATTCTTAGAAACTGGAAAGTTGAAGAATAAAGGCCAGAATGAAAGTTGAGTTGATTAGTTAAGCAACTTTCAGCTCCGTTCCTTTTCGAGGACGAACAGATTTTAAGTGGGGGTGATTTTAACAACCCAGAAAATCAGAACCAAATTAATTTTTTTATTTTGGCAATTTTAATGAATTTTGAATATTTAAAATGATTTATTCTAAATAATAACGACTAGAAATTTATTTTGAATAGAATTAGAACATATAAATTTATTTAAATTGAAGTTAGAATATAAATATTTATTTTAATTATAAAAGGAATTGCAAATGGCGCGGTAGTTTGAAATTTTGATTTCAAATTTCAAATGAATGTACAGGATTCAAAATAAACCGGATTTTATTAAAACCAGAAATATTTGAATCTGTTTGAAAATATCTTTCCAAGAATGTGAAAAATCCAGATTACATAACAGGAATAAAAAGTTATGTCCAGTTGAAAATTCAGAATAGTTTATATGGAATTTAATATATATAGCCCTTAAAAATAGCGATTTTGCAAATGACCTCCGTTTTCGACGAGACCACTTTTATTGGATCCGGAATGTCAAATTATTGCTAGATTCCAATTTTCATAATTTTTGGAATCAATATGTGAGCGCGGGGAATTTAAACGTGTTTGGTAGTTTCAGTTCGAATTTAATCGACTGGAAAAGGACCGTTTTTCAAACGGTCTCCAAATTCGACGAAATTAGTTTTGTTAAGACTGTATCGTCAAAACATAGCCAGATTTATTTTTCTGGAATTTTCGGAGTCAGTATGTGGCCCCAGTAAATTAAAATGTGCGTTCAAATTGAATATGTACTGATTTAAATGTTAATTTAGCGAAAACAAAACGTAACGATGGATTTGCTTATGGGGCATATCCCATTGCGATCGGAATGGTGGTAATTAGCTAGGAGCGACTGTCGTTGGGTCTCATTTGGAGGTCGAATAAAATGGTTGACTTCTTATGAAATTTAAAAATAAAATAAATTAATTTATAAACCCCCCTTTATCCCTTTATCTCTCTTGCCCAAATAGTTTTATAGAAGAAAAATATATAAAAAAAACATCGTTCGGGGAACCCCCCCTCCAAATCGATCGACAAAACCGCCTCCGCCCCACACCCTGACGGCCGTCGCCATCTCTGACACCCCCCTCGCGCCTCTCTCTCCTCCTTCCCCCTCTTTTCGTTCTCCATTTGTAGCCGATGCCCCCCACAACCCCAAATCGAGAAACCGCCGCCGCCACCCCTTTAGCTGCCGCCTCGGGTCATACTGCCACCCCTCTGCTCCACACCGCCACCACCTCCGACGCGCCATTCCCCCCTTTCCGTTCACATCAACTGTAAGTTTTTTATTTTATTTTATTTAGTTGTTTATTTTTACTTATTTAAAAATAATTGGTTTTATAGAAATAAAAATATGGGTTTTATATATATTATAGCAATGAAAAGATTTGATTTTTTACAATGAAAAAATGAGATTTTTAAAAATATAAAAATGAGATTTTTAAAAATATAAAAATGAGATTTTTATCGTATGAATCATAATGGTTTTAGTTAGATAAAAATTCGATTTTTAGTTAGATAAAAATTTGATTTTTAGTTATATAAAAATATGATTTTTATTATATATATAGCGATATAAAAAAATGCGATTTATATATATAAACATCATATTAAAAATGTGATTTTTACTATGAACAGCGTAGAAAAAGATTGCATTGGAATTTCGGGTAAATCCAAACTGTTCAGAAATTCAGAAAAGCACGGCAGAGTGGATCCTAATGTGAGAACTTCTCACTCTAACTTTATTTTCTAGATAAATACACATACTAGGATGCAGACGGTGCTTAGTAGCACCCGACACCTTTGTTTGAAACCATGGTTGTTTGCTTTGATTGTTTTGTTTGTTTGAATTTGGTTTGGGATGTTAATGAATTGATTAGAATTTGGTTTGTATATGGCGCGAGCCATTATTAGGCGAGGGATAAGGCTAGACCTTATTCCGGTTCTAGTATCGCGCCATTATGCTGCCGAAATTTTCTAAAAATGTTAGAATAATAAAAATATCATTTTTATTGTATAAATGAACTATATAAAATATTCATGTGTTGAAATAAATATTTTATCGTTAAAAATATAATTTTTAACGAGTATATGAACGAAAATAAATATTCATTTGCAAATCGGATGTCTTGTTTATGTACACACATTTGACTGATATTGATTGGGACAATATATTTTACAACTGGACAAATAAAATCTGTGTGTGTTAATTGAAATCCTAGATGGGTATTGGGATGATATTTGACATACACTAATCCCAATTATTTAGTTGTATGTCAATCGATTGGTTGAAAAACTGTTGTAGGCATTAATTATTTATATTTAATGCTTACGTAGTTGTGTAATGCACTCTGGATGATGGTTGACTGTGTTTGATTATTGTTGTGTACATGTGTGTATGAAATCCATATAAATAAAATTATATGGTAATTGACTGTATTTGATTCCAATTCGGAAAGAAAGAATATTTTAAATTAACAAATATTTTAAAATGACAATTAATGAATATTTTTAATTAACTAATATTTTAAAATAATATGCAGTAATGGATCAAAATATGATTTTGATGTCCTATTTGGGATGGACACGAAAATATTTAAATATATGAAGCTGTGTTGACTAGATTAACGCCACTTTGACGTGAACGATATTTATATCGGTTTTATTCATTTTTATAATGAATATAAAAAAGGAAATGATTTCAAAATCTGATATTTTGAAAATATTATCATTTATATATTATAATGATAAGGAAAATTCAATTTTGATTTAAAATTGAAAATGAAGTTAGAATCGTTTTAAAACGAATTTATAAAATATGTTTTCAATGGAAATCAATGAAACATATAATATATATTATATATATTTAATGGTCTGAATAGAACGAGCTACGGCGCGGCAGTTCGCGAATTTCGACCATAGACTTCGAATGGACATTACGGGAGATCCAATTGTTGGATTCTCCTAAAATCAGAAATGTGGGTTCGTATCGAAAAGAGCTTTCCAACGAATATAGGATATTTGAAATCTAATGGTTGGATTTGGAATTATGTCCAATTCAAATTTGGAAAAGGTCGCTATAAGTGCACACTACAAGAAAAGCTGTAAATAGCGGCAGATTTTTAGCAGCGGAAAATTCCGTCGCTAATTAGCGACGGATTTTCGTGGACTTTGTAAGAGATGATATTTTGAATTTTATATGTCACTTTATTTTAAATTATTACCGTCGAATATTATTTCTGTCGCTAAATTATTGGAAATTGCAGCACTTTACCGGCATAAATTATTTGACGCTAAATTCCGTTGCTAATAGAGTCGGATTACCGTCGACAAAATTTTGAAGCTATTTTTGCAGCAGTTTTTCAAGAGATTTGAAAAGAACTTTTATATTTATTATTTATAAAATGTTTTACATTTGTGTTATTGCTTAGTAATTAATAAGTAAATATAAATTTTAAATAATTAATGTAATAATATAATAATAATAAATAATAAATAATTTAGTGAACCAATTTTCAAAAATAAAATAAAAATAAATAATAAATAATTTCTATTAAAAGTAAATAATATTCAATAATTAATAATTACTTTATTAAATAATAAATATTATATAATTTATAAGTAGTAGTTAATGTTGAATAAATAATATGTAATAAGTAGTGATTACAGTAATTAAATAATAATATTGAACGATTGATACATCTTGTTGAATTTGAATAAAGTTATTAATAATTATTAGTTATCAAGTAAAGTTTTATTAAGTAATTAATAATTAACTTGTAATAGTTAATATTAAATATATAATATTTAGTAATTTTAATTTTTGTAAATTATTCGAACTTCCATTTTAATAAACATTTGTCCTTGCATTTGTATTGGTGAAAACTTTGGCGTCACTTCTAATTTTTGGCTCCAGTTGAAAACTTTGGCTCCAACTTAATTTTTGGTGAAAACTTTGGGACCGCTTCGTATTGCCTCCTAACCCTAACCCAATAGCCGCCTTCCTTCGTTCATTTCCCAATCTAAAACAAAAAAAAACGAAACAAAAGAATGGCCTCCTAACCCTAAATCTCTAGCCACCTACCACAGCACGCACGATTTTAAATCTTCTGGCACGTTCTGAGGATCAGGTGAAGATCCATTTGCTGCTCGCTAAACCTAATCCAGTCATGGTTGCTTGACGTCGCCTCTGATTTTGGTCTTAATCGACAGCTTCGAGTGTCCTTGTTGAATTTGGAATCAATTGAAAGAGGTACGATTTGTCAATCTCGTCGCTTGTTGCGCTGCTCCAGATCAGAATACACTTATTGTTGAAGTCGTTGGCCATGGAAAAAACATCTCAATTGTTGTCGGCAACTGCATAGGGAAAAAGTTTTCTATTGCAGCTATCATCTCTTTAGGTAATTTTTTTCTTTTGCCAATGCTAATTTTTGATTAAAATATAAAGGCATGAAATAAGCTTAACTTCAGTGAGCCAATGAAAAATATATTTGAGCTACTGTAGTTTTGATGCATGCTTGATAGGCTAGGTACTACATTTTCTTCCAAAATCATGCGATACTCAACAGCTGACAGTAGACTTTTTACGTAGCTTTAATGATAATGAATTTAGGCCTATTTGAATACATAATGTGAAAACTGTGGTGAAATTCAGTTGATTACCAAGATTTCATTGACTAATCTATGTGTCTTCTCCCCGTCAGGTGTTGACAACAAATACAGATAATAACTTCTGGGCCTTTTTGACAAATAGTTGCAAACAGCTTCCTTTGTACTAAATCCCTTTTTAACACAGATTTCTACATAGAAAATTTTAATTATAAATCGTTTTTGGAGTTAAGGCATAGGCTAACGTTTTAAAAAATATAAATCAGACGGACCCTAAAACTCTAGAATTTCAATGATTAGAAATTATAATTAGAAAAATTATGATATATTGATGACAAAAGTATGCTTAATTCAAGTAGAGCATTCATTTCAACTTACAATCTATTATGAATAAAAGTTTGCTAATTGTTTCAAAATTCAAAGTACTCGAAGATGAATATTTTTCAAATTTAGAAATGGGTAGAAGGTCGAAAAATTTAGAAATGGGTAGAAGGTCGAACCTTTATATTCAAAAGATTCATAGTTGAAATTAAAGGTTATGGTTTTTAATTTTAGAGAGTAAAAGCTAAAAATTCGTAATGAAAAGTTAACAGTTTAGTATTAAAACCAAAAAATAATTTTTTATTAAAAAAATTTCAGGGTTATTGAAAAAAATACAAATTCTAGAAAACAAATTTAAGTAAACACATAGAAAATACGAAGTATATCATATTTGTGCTTTACAAGTCAATTTAAAATCTGAATTACATAAATAACTAAAAATATTACCCATTTCACATATTAATTTTTTTTCTGTCTTTCAAGTAAATCAAGCTATAAGTTTGGATCATAAAATTAATAGAGTTTAAAACTAGAATTACTGAGAAGCACGAGTTCAAACTATATATGTTTCTTACGCGATTCTACTCTATTTGTTACCTCATGGCACACCTGTGGTGCCATGCTAAAAATATATTCTGACATTTTTAGCTCAGTTAACAATCCAAAATGCAGAGTACTCATTTCTCCAGTATTATTTGACTAATAAGCGGTTGCTGCTTGCTTTTAGAGAACCAAAAAAAAAACTTGGCTCAATCGCACTAAATCCTGTTACTATTTCAATTTTTGTTTTTAATTTATGAACACTCATGCCGCCAGTTTAATAAAAATCTACATCATCAAAATAAGATAAGTTGACAAAAAATGACGTTAGCGATGATAGAATCAAAACAAATCAACCAGTGACACAATTTATGTTTATCAAAGTAGCTGATCCTAATTTAGATTCTCCAACTTGCAAATTTGGTCATACCTCAGCACTGCATACCTTTTTAGCTTATTGTGATAACATTGTATTTTGTAGAAGAGACAAACCTAAAGTGAACGGTGCTTTATTTTTAGTTCAATTTCATATGGTGGTTGCAGTTGGGATGTTCTCTAAGGTAGTTTTGAAAAAGCAGTTATAATTTTGTTTCTTACATCACAAATTCAATTACCATTGTTGATGAATTTAGAATAACATTTGTTTACTATCTTTGTTTACAGATTCAACAATCATCACTGGAAATGAACAAAAAGGAATAACTATATTAGGATGAACAAAAATGTACTTTTACACGAAAAGAACAATTTAACATGTTACCTTTCTACAAAAATTTGTTAGCGTATTCATTCATTGTTTTCTTTATAACTTTGATAAATTACGCAGCTCGGTGTTCAAGTTTGAGATTGATATATGTAGTTGAACCTACCCTTATGTAGCTGTCTTTCAAGAATATCCTTACGCGTAGTCTTTTGAAATGTACTTTCAGTGTTGTAAATGGATCTGTTTAGAATTGTTTACGTAGATTTGAAATTGGGTCTGTTATTTATATTAGTTTATACATTGTTGGAGCATCTTGCTTGCTAATAGATGTCTTATTATAAAATTGCCATGCTTGGTTTCCTTTG
The DNA here is from genome assembly GCA_030737875.1 of Allium sativum. NCBI lineage: Eukaryota > Viridiplantae > Streptophyta > Magnoliopsida > Asparagales > Amaryllidaceae > Allium > Allium sativum. The sequence goes on from CM060915.1 coordinate 988,548,040, forward strand.
CATTTATTTATGCTGTTTATATGCAATATTTATTTCAGGCATCATTAATTGCTATATGACTCTGAATGAATTTGTGCTTTTATTGCAAAAATTAAGTTATTGCATTATATTCTTATTTGCTGGTACGGAAAGAGATTTCCATTAGTAAATACCTGTAATTGGAAGCATTATTGCTGAAAAATAGACATGCTTATTAGCATGGTTATTATCCAAGTGGTTGACTTGGCTATTGTAGTGGCTTACTAGGCAAACTTTCTACTTTTGTTGCTTCAGTCAGTTACTTCCAACTTTGAACCATGACATTTTCTTAGGATCATCATGTAACTTATCAATTCTCTTATATATAAAATCTAATGGCAAACTTTGAACAATTTCTATAATAGCCGATGCTTACGTATACACGTTATTTTTGTATTTGTACATCTATTAGCAATATTCAATTTGTTAATTTTGTGCTCCGCTCTATGCCACTGCTCTATGCTACTGCTCTGTGCCAATGTAAAATAAATAACTTTTGGATGTAGGGTCATATTGGAATATCAAACACTGCTCAAGCTGATGGTCCATTAATACCATTATCTATACCAACTGTTGAAGGGAATCTTCTCTAGAGAAGTCAAGTGTTATGGAATCAAGAATCCATGATTATGTAAGCAATTTGCGCTTATCTACTTCGCCAGCAGCCTTTTTCCAAGTCATATATAAAAGTTATCTGTTGCTTTATTTTGTCGAAATTTATGCATACTCACATCCCATTAAACCACACAGGTTAACACTCTTGCTTTAGAAAAAATGCACGCACTTGTGGATGATTGGGCCAAGCTGAGTCCAGATACATTGTTGTTTGACAGTTGTGGAACAGGAACTATTGGCTTAACTTTCGCACATCAAGTTGGAATGGTGAGTATTTATACATATTTATGTTTAAATACATGTACATTTATATATATAGTATAGCCATTATTTGCCATGTTGCATATGACGATTGTTGAAGTTTCAATTAAAAAGGCAAGATAAATTTTGTAGCAGTAGATTTTAGAGTTAATAATAAGGATAATTTGTTTAAGAACATATGCTAAAACTATTGTACCAGTTTATATCTGAACTTATTTTTGTGGCTTGAAAGGTAATTTCTAGGCAATAACACCACATTATGGTTTCATCTTCGAGTCTCTGTATGCTACATAATATTTTGCCTACATAACTCATTATTGTACGTCCTGACTTGGTCATTGGTCATGCTTTAAGAACTCTCAATCTAGAGGGTTTGTCTAATTCGATTTAAATGTTGCATGGACAATGTGCATTGTTTTAGGCGATAAAAACGTTTTAATAAGGAAATGTCATAAACTAGCCATACTTTTTTCTTTTTCAATAGGATAGTTGAAACTTACCCCACTGAATTATGATATTTAATAGATTAAAAATAAAAGATTGGATGGATGATGAAGATTGAATTGAACATTTGGAAAATCGTAAATAAGCGGCTAAGGTGATATCGACCCAAAACTGAGATACTCTGTATAAAATAGAGAAACTGCTACTCTTGATAGATCACGGGATCATAAAAATTATGATAGTCAAATCAGATCATGGTTTAACTTCCCGAGAGTCTTAATTGCATGTGGACAAATGGGTCTATACATATGACATTAGGAAGAGGTGTATGTCATTGTAGTCTCAGTTTGCCAAAACTCAGTATGCATATTAACAGAGGAATCTTTGGTTGGATTTTGTGAAACCACTATGCTGTAATATAAACCTATGTAAGAACAAGTAAAAGTCTAGCACATTCGTAAATATAATGGAGAGGAAGATATAAATGTAGCAGAGTAACAGTAAAGGAAAAAATAATTTATTACAATATTACAAATAGTTTTAACATTGTATATGAATATGAACAGAGTGTAGGGAAGCGGAATTAAAATACTTGAATGTAGGAATGTGTTAACATGAGGCTTGAATAGGGGCTTGCCATCAAGAAATTTACCTTCGAACAATGGCTTTGATAAGGGATAAATCACCACATGCAACTTTCAACCTGTAAAGCACTGTTAGTAATGATCCAAATGGTTCAACAGTTTCATCATATTGGCCTTTTTATCAGTATCTAAAATTATATTTCTTTGCAGAATCAGAAGGGTATTTCATGCATGAAAGTCATATTTGACTACAAAACTTATTGTGTAGGACATACAAATAGTTTGCCAAAACTCAGTATGCATTGCAAACACAGTGAAAACTGCTAACTCAGTATCAAGTGCACGGAAGCTAAAAGCCATATCTCTGATGGGGGTGTGCAGAGATGAACTGTTAGTCATTTGAGATAAAATTATACCCAAGCTTATATCTGTGTTGCTATTTTGACATGATATGTTGAGTGAAAGCAGCAGCAACAAAAAACAACAAGATATTTAACTGGACTGCCATTTGGAATGAATGACAGGTATGTTTCTTAGCTATCATGCATTGAAATGAAGGCGGTGCCTTTGGCAAATATATAAATTATAAGAGAGATGGTCAATGTTCTTCAACATCAGTAGTTGAGATAAATTCATTATTCCCTACGCTTTGATTAGTGATTGCCTATTTATTGACCATGGACCAAATGTTATTAGGTCTTTCGGATAATTTTCGCATGATTTATTCTTTGTTGACTCGAGTCCATCTGGAGAATACCCGATTTTTACACGGCTTCTCGTCAATGTGATTGTAGCTACACAAGATGGATGCAGCCCTGTAAATTCGTTCTTCTTCTTAGTGACTTTGTTTAATGTTCTATAATCTTTACTACAAGAGGTCTAAAATCAAACCAGTATGGGAGCGGCGCTCAATTATTTATGCATCCTTGTTACATACATGTATATGAGATCCCTACTCTTGGCCAGGTACATACCATTTCCAGTTATGTAAAACCCTAATATTGTACCTTTTATGTGTGTATTATTTGTAAGATATTTGTGAAACGTACGACTGCCTTCACAGACAGTGTTATGTATTATGTGTAAGATATTTACAGTGTGAAATATTATGGATCCATTATGTATTTTTGATGTAAGTGTTAAGTATGTCTTTTATGTAATGTTGAATGTTGATTATGAAATGTGTGTGTTGATATTAATTGTGTTGTATTTAAATTAGGATTGTGTATTGAATGGAACACAAGTTATATGTGTGTTGAGTATGTATGTATGTATATGTATATATATGTATATATATACATATGTATATGTATATATATGTATATATATACATACATACAGACAGATCAGAAGGGGAATAGCAGCGGATTACCAACAAAAAAGGGAGGTTAAGTTTACCTTAATTTAATTTTCGTCGCTAATCCCTTGGTAATTAGTAAGGATTTACCAACGTCTTTTATAAATAATATTTTATTATAAATTAATTATTCGTCGGTAAATAGTCGGTATATAAATTAAAATTATGTTAATAAATAAAATTTTATTTTTATTATAAAATTAGTAAAATGACGGAAAAATGTCGGAAAATTCATGCTAAATTCCGTCGTAAAATCTGACACAGATACCGTCATGGTTTTTACCGACCATAAGGTTTTGTAGGAAATCCGTCGCTAAAGCCTGTTTAGCGACGGATTAGAAGCGGATTCTGCCGCTGCTATATGTTGTTTTTCTTGTAGTGGCAGTTCGGTGGCCGTTATTGGAAACTGACTGTACAAGCCTTGATAAAATTATTAAAAATATTAATAATTTGTGTAAAATCATACTAAATGATTTGGAAAGTATTTTGATGAAAAATTACAATTTTGTAAAGATAAAAATATATTTTTATCAAAAAGAACTAGTTATTCAATAGAAATAATAATCCAATATTTTTAAATAAATAAATTGGGTTGAAATGGTTTTAATAACCATAATCTTTCAATGTATGAATTGGAATCGATTTGAATGGAAATAATCTTCGTAATATTTCGATATTGGATTCCATGATTATACGGATATTGTGGAGGGATTTGGAAGATATATATATCGTTATACCCAATATGATATTTGTTGATTTTAGAATTTGATATTGAATATAAGCCGATATTATTTTCTATTCAGAGCCTTGTATTTAATATCAAATTGGATTTCGGGTTTGTCGTGAATGGTGTCTTCATTAACACTGTTCTTAAACCCAATTGAGAAAAGATTAAATCTTTTAATTAAGATGTAATGAAGTTTACCAATTAATTAATATTTAATTGGAATTGAATTGAAGTTGAATTTTAAGTTTGTCATGAACTGTGTTTAAATGACATTAGTTCTTTAACCAGAGTAAAAGCAGGATTAATTTCTAGAAAGTTGAACAATTAATAAGAAATGATTTTTGGGATTAAAACGAATTGGAGTTTGAATAAATCTTTAATTAGATTGTGAATGAATAAATGGTAATTGAATTTACCAAAACATGTGATGTGATTAAACCAAATTTACTTGGTTGTTGATATTCATGATTGTGATTGATTGATTGTTTGGATTGTGCTCGACTAGTTTATGAGCAAGATACGCTTTTACAATTAGTATTGGGTTGGGTAGAAATAGTGGTATGCTAACATCTTGTGAAACACTTCACAATTTGACTACGAGATGTGTAGCGATGTTGTTGTGTTCATTTCAAATTTAATGAATGATTTTGAAATGATATTTTTCTTAAGTGAAAAGAAATGTATTCCTGATTTTGGACAGGGAATGTTTTATAAAAATGTTTTATAAAACAGAAAGGATTTCGAGGCCTAACCCCGATGATTTCTAAAATGATTTGGAAATGTATTATGTGTTTGACATTGTAGTTCATCGCATATTCGATTAGTCGCTATTGATAACGTATCTGTTTGGTGTTGGAGAATTTATTCTCTTGCTTAACACCCTTCTATGAGACGTATGAGCTCAAATGTTATGTGATTAATAGTGACTGATTATATGTGTGAATTGTTGATGTAAAGTACTATAGTTTGAAAGTACTTGTGATTATTGTGTTGTGAAATGATTTTCCCTACTTCGGGATATAAAATGATTTAGTGTGTGGCTAAAGATTCGGGTGACCCGAGAGCGACTAAAAGTATGGGCTGGATCTAGTGCCTTACAGTGAGTGGTCAGCAGTGTAGCCTGTTCCATGCATGGGGGGTGCGCACACACACACAAATATATATATATATATATATATATATATATATATATATATCGAGTTGGACTTGCGCTTACTGCCCTGTCTGAGGGATGATTCCCGATATTTTGTTGCATACTTGTTTGTATGCATTGTTATGTTTTGGAATTCATATTTCTAAACGATTTGGTTTGAGATCCCGAAGTGAAATCTACTTTGATATAAAAGTGAGATATGTATTTCAAATGATTTGAAATAGAAATCGGGAAATAAAGTCCAAAGGAATAATTTCTGTAAATTGAATTGGATTTGGAAAATCTAAGTGTGGTTATTAATCTAAATGAGTAGATTGGGATATTGCATGTTGATTGATGCATAGTTGATCCATATCTATATTACTGATTGTTGTTTATACACTGGCATTCATGGGGGTAAACCCGTTCCGCGTTAGAGGCGTGGTCCTGTGATTTGCCTAATCATTTAAATAAGTTAATTTTAAATAACTGTTTTGAGTTCTCACATCAGCCCCATGACTGACCTATAGTTTGTTTTTCCCTTGCAAACTCGGGTGCCCTTACTTTCAACACGGGCAGTCGAGTGGTTTGTTTTGCAGATATTTTATTTATTGAGCAGGATTCTGGATCGAACCTTAAAGCTGTGTCCAGAGCATTTATAGTCTTCTGCTGTGTTAGTTTATTTGTTTCCGCTGCATTGTATTACATTTATTGTAAATTAATCTTCCGCTGTATTATATTTTGATATACTCTGATATATTCTGCACTCTGATATAACATTATTATGATGTTTATAAAAGTCTTCTGTTACTTGTTCTAATGTGTTGTATGCCCTGAGTTAGCATATGCGGGACTCGAACGGTCTTGGTCGGTTTAGCGATCGATTGATTCCGAGCGAAATCCGTATCGTTACATGTTCAGAAATTCAGAAATAAAAACTGGTGGAGTGGAAACGAAAGTGAGAAATCTTTCTCACTCAACTATGTTTGTTATGTAATTATATCATAGGTTGTAGATGGGGCTTAGTAGGTCCTGACACTATTTTTTCTGTTAAACCATGGATGATTGGTGTGATATGATTGTGTTGTGGGAAAATTATTGGATTGAATTGTTGGATTGAAATCGACGATATATGAAATTATATACGCGTTGTATAAAACATATATATGCTATATATAAAATAGTCATGATATGGTAATATTATTAGTTCAATAAAAATATAATTTTTATCGCATATATTCAGTATATAAAATTGTCATTCTATGAAATAACTAATTATTAGGTTAAAATATTATTTTTAACAGATATATATGATATATAAAATTATCATGAAATGAAGTTGGAATAAATATTCATTTACAAGTCGAACGGCTTGTTTATGTGCACCTATTTAACTGATATTTATTGGGACGATAATTTTTACACATCGCCCGACGGCACAAATAATCATCAGTATTTGTTGTTTGAAAACCCCACACGGGTATTGGGATGATATTTGCCATACACTAATCCTAATATTTAGTTGTATGTCAATAGATGGGTTGATAGGCTGTGATGAGCGTTATTTATTTATTTAATGCTTATACAGTTGTAAAATACACTCTGGAAGATGTTTGATTGTTAAATGATTATTTATCATTATTGTTGAATACATGCGATGTATGAAATCCATATAACTGAAATTATGGTAATTGATTGAATCGCATTTCGATTCAGAAATAAAGAATATTTTAAAATAAAGAGTATTTTAAAACGACAAATATTTTAAAATAATATTCAGTGAAGAACAAAATCATGAATTTGATGTCCGATTTTGGATAGACACAAAAATATTGAAATGTAAAGCCGAGTTAGTAGTTAAATGCCATTTTAACCCGAACGGGTTTATAGAATGATTTATTCATTTTATAAAGAATACGAAAGGGAAATGGATTTCAAAATCTGATATTTTGAAAGTACTATCATTTTAATATTATAATGATATGGAATATTCAATTTTGATTTAAAATTGAAAACGAAGTTAAAATCGTTGAAAATGAATTTATAAATATTTTATAAACTACATTTTAAATAGAAGTCGACGATATATATATTATATATAAAACAGCCTGAGTAGAACGCGCCGCGCAGCGACCGTTCGCGAATTGCGATCATTAACTTCAAATGGATGTAACGGGAGATCCAACCGTCGGATTATCCTAAAACCAGAACCATTGGGTTCGTATCGAAAAGAGCTTTCCAATGAATATAAGAGATTTGAAATCCAACGGTTGGATTTGGATTTTTGTCCAAATCAATTTCATAAAAGGTCGCTATGAATGCAGTTCAGTGGTCGATATCGGAAACCGACTGTAATGACCTTAATAAAAATTATTAAAGATATGGAAAAATTATGTAAAATCATAATAAATGATTTGGAAATATTTTGGATGAGAAATTCCAAGTTTTGAAAAGAAAAAATATATTTTTATCTAAACGAACTAGTTATTAACTAGATTAGAAATCCAATGTTTTTTTTAAATTAATAAATTAGATTTGAAAAAAGGGTTTTGAAATAACCAGGAATTCAAACGTATGAGTTGGAATGGATTTAAATGGAAATAATCTTCGGAATATTTCGGTATTGGATTCCGTGATTATAAGGATATTGTTATGGGAATTTGGATGATACAGATATCGTTATTCCCAATACGATACCTGTTAGTCTCAGAATTTGATATTGAATATAAGACGACATAATTTCTATTTAGAGCCTTGTATTTAGTATCAAATTGGATTTTGGGTTCGTCGTGCATGGTTCTTAAATAACACTATTCTTAAACCCCGATGAGAAAAGAATAAATCTTTTAATTAAGATTTAGAGAAATATACAAAGAATTGATATTCAATTGGAATTTAATTGAAATGTGATTTTGGGTTTATCATCAATGGTGTTTTAAATAACATTTGTTCTTTAACCCAATTAACAATGAAGAGATGACTTGGGATTTATAAATATTTTTATTAAGGTTTAATGGAAATTTTCCAAAGTAAAGTTTTCCAATTTAATATATTAAATTGGAATTGAATGGAATTCAATTTGGTAATAATCGAGATGAGCTTCTGTGAAGGAAGACCGTTACTATATATGGAATTTAAAAGGCTTTGTCATTATTCCATTTATAGTATTAATTGGATACAGAAATTTATATCGATTATATATTGATCTGTTTTCCGTGAAGATTCCATAGTTAATGGAAGCTGATTTGGGTTTATTGTGAACTATGTTTTAAATCACATTAGTTCTTTAACCCAATTTAAGATAAGATTAATTTCTTAAATTTGAATAATCATTAAGTAATGATTTTTGAGATTAAAACTGAATTGGAGTTTTAAGTGAATCTTTAATTAGATTGGAATGAGAATAGATAATTAAATTTATCGAATTCATGAAATGATCGAGAATGGAGTACCACCAGTTTTACTCCACGCGATAGTTAAATCTTTAATTAGATTTGAACGTTAAATAGTAAATAATTTTACCAATAACCCAATGGGTGTTAGATTTGGAGTACTACCAGTTTTGCTCCATGGGATGAATAGGTTGGGACTGGATAAATGAAATAAATGATTATTCGGTATGGCTCGATAATCCCGACTTTTTTATAAACCTTAATTTGGTTTAGAATTGTGAAAAGATATAATAAAATCTTTTTGAAAATGAAATCAAAAAGAAGATTAAAGAGAAAATTTAGAAGAACTTATATTTGATAAAATTAATGGGAACCTTTCCCTAATGATGTGAATAATTGAATAAAAGAATAATCTGAATTGGAATGAGGCATATGATGTGTTTTTATAGCAACTGATTATAAAATACGTGAGTTATTCGAAAAGACCGGGTTTAACCCATTCTAAATAATTGATATGAAGTCGACGATGAAGATGGTGGTTGAAGACCGGAGATCTTCACACGTTTGGATGATTACTAATGTCTTGATTGGGATGTACACCCAGGACAAAGTAATAAGTGGTGATCGTCCAGACGTACTTGGAGATCGACCGGATATGCGAGGCCCTCTCTCCTGTATCGGACATATGGGACGAGGAATAAGGTGCCTCCATTTCGTTCAGACCCAGAACGGACTTACAAATAGATATTGCATTTGTGTGTATGACATTGTATTCCTTTATAATGTATTTGTTGATCTCTGCAAAATATATATCTGTTTGGCGACGGAGAATTTATTCTCTTGCTTAACACCCTTCTCTGAGACGTACGAGCTTAGAGGTTATATATTGGTGGAAATCAGTGGTGCGATATGGATTGACAGTGTGACATGCTGAGACGCAAATGATCAAGGCTTTTGTTGAAAAATAGAGTCTTGTGGTTGATGATCAAAGCACAGCTTTAAGTAGCACAGCTTTGTGTAGCATTAATTCGCGAGCTTCACTCCCCGGTATGAACCTAAAACGGGATTAGGACCGCAGGGGAATGGACATATGTTAGTTCTAGCTATGAGTAACGTCATGGTATGGAGCCCAGACTGTTTACTCATGTGGGTGTTAGAAATCTTTACTGATGGAAAGCGATGTACCTCGGATATGATTTGAGTACCTAGTGGCTCTAGAGTGGTCGACATTACTTGTGATAGCCCCAAACTTCCGTTGACCGAAAGTAAGGATAATCATTTGGAATACAACATATTTACAACAATAACAGATCTCAGATAATATCATAACACATAAACATTGCAGCGGAAAAGACAAATGTCATAAACATTAAGCAACTGAACATCAGAGTACGCAGTTTACAGGATACAACTTAGCAAAAATAGAAAGTCTGAATAAAAGGACATAAGTCTCAACTCCAAATGTACATTAAAATACAAGATGGAATAAGGTCTCTAAAACAAAATCAAAGATAAAAGAGAAGTCTTCGTCTTCCTCCTCAGCAGTCTTCAATCCAGACACTCCTCAAAACCTGTCACTCGGTTGCCGGTGTAAAGAGAGGGCACCCCAGTTTGCAAAGTGAAACAAACTTTGAGTCAGTCATGGGACTGGTATGAGAAATCTTTCTATACTAACTAACAATATGGCGAACCATAGGACCACGCCGCTAACGCGGAACGAGTTTACTCCATCGGGTTGCCAGTGCATAATTAAATAAAGTTGATACAAAATAACGCAATGACTTTTGAAAAATGAAATCATTATAAGACTCAAGTCCCATCACACAATGCAACGCAAACCGGAGGATAGAGATTCACCTTATAATGATCAAACATGCTTAATACGTGTAAATATAATATTTTAGTATTATTATTAGTGTCTAAGCAGTTTAAAAATACTTCAAAGTAAATGTATCAATCCTAGACGGCATAGTACCCCATCCTACTATGTCGCCATATATAAGTTTACAACTAATTAAGCCGTAGTGTCGTATTGGAGATTTGGTTTCCATCATGAATCGAGGCTTGGGATCGTCCTCTCCGATTCGAGACACTCTAGCAGATGCTTCAGGATTCCCCGCAGTGAACCCTTGGATCTTCAGGGCCGGTCCACACCTGTCGAAAGTGGATTGGCAATTCCTGAACACACGCTTGCTGGTCCTTTTGGACCTCGATATGGCCACTAACAACCTATAAAACCCGAGGTACCTCAAAATCCATCATCCACATAAGTAAAATGTCAACGCTGGTAGGTCCCTGACATCACTCTAGCTAGAAAGAAATGTGTGCACTCCCTGTAGTCCTAATCCCGTTTTGACTCATACCGAGGTGTGAGGCTCGCGAAGTCACGCTATACTCAAAGCTACGCCTAAATAGACTATGCTTTGATCATCAACCACAAGGCCTGCTTTTCAACAAAGCCTTGATCATCTGCATCTTGGCGTGCCACATTGATAACTCACGCCATGCGATCGATAACTATTACTATATACCAGAGTGTTAAGAAGAGAATAAATTCTCCATCACCAATCAGACATACATTAATACAAATCGATTTAATTACATGAAATGAATTCCAATGTCAGACACGCATCCATTTACATGTCCGTTCTGGGTCTGAACGAAACCGGAGATACCCGAGTGGTTCTCGCTTATCTGGAAAATCAACACATACGTCCGGACAACTACTACTTCAACTCCTTCCTGGGAGCAAGTCAGTCCAAGGTATCAGTAATCGTCGTCCATCCGATGTGAAGATCGTCTGTCTTCAATCACCGTCTTCTTATATATTTGATTTAATCATCGTGTAATTATTTGAAATGAGTTAAACTCGGTCTTTTCAAATAATTCTCGCATAATTTATCATTTAAATCATTTCATATCGTTAATACTTATTTATAATGATTTATCGCTATTTTTATTTATTTAAAATAGCTCAATTATAATTAAACGACGCTTCGGGTCAAAGGGCGACTCTGGCGCTGTTTTTACCAAATTTAGATTTACACATATCTTGAAATCTAACCGTTGGATTTTGACAAAATTTATATCGTTGGGAAGATCTTCCCAAAGAGGTCCTAACGGTTCCAGTTTTGGGAAAATCCGACGGTCGGATCTTTCGGTATAACCGTTTAAAGTTACGATTGCCGATACGCGAATTGCCGTGCGCGTTTCGTTTAAATTCTATATTTATATTTATATATATAAATATAAATCGTTTGGCGATTTCAATTATAAAAATCCATTCCCTTTATCGCATCTAAAATGACGATAAAAAATATCACTTTTAATATCTCTGTTTTATTTTTCTATCTTTTTGTTTTATTTACACTAAATGTAAATAAATCATTCTTTTTCTATCTTTTCTTTTATTTACACTAAATGTAAATAAATTATTCTTTTTCTATCTTCTCTTTTATTTACACTAAATGTAAATAAATTATTCTTTTTCTATCTTCTAATTACATCTAAATTGTAATTAAAATATCATTTTATAAATTCATGTTTTTATTTGCATAGAAAAAAATGCAAATAAAAAGTATACTTCTTTTTCTATGTTTTATGTGCATATAAAAATGCAAACAAAAATGTAATTCTTCTTTCTATGTTTTGTGTACATATAAAAATGTAAACAAAAATATATAATTCTTTTTCTGTGTTTTGTTTACATATAAAAATGTAAACAAAGATATATAATTCTTTTGTGTCATGTTTATTTACTCTAAATGTAAATAAATGTAATCTTTTCTTTTTCCATGTTTATTTACACTAAATGTAAATAATTGCAATCTTTTTCTTATTTACTTATTTATTTACATTACATGTAAATAAATGTTTACTTTTCTATTTACATATTTATTTACACTACATGTAAATAAATGTTTCTTTTCTATATACATATTTATTTACACTACATGTAAATAAATGTTTACTTTTCTATATACATATTTATTTATATAAACACAATGTTATTGCAAAATTTGTTCTTTTATTCACATAGGAAATGTAAATAAAATTCCATCGCTAAATTTGTTCATTTTATTTACATAAGAAATGTAAATAAAATTCCATCGCTAAATTTGTTCATTTTATTTACATAAGAAATGTAAATAAAGTTTCATTACTAAATTTGTTCATTTTATTTACATAAGAAATGTAAATTTACGTTACAATGTCAAAATCTCCTTTTAAATTACATTGAAAAATCCCCTTATTAATTACATTAAAAATGTGATTAACAATACGGTGAAAGATTCTATCTTGTTAAATTACACTAAAAATGTAATTTTGATTACAACGTCAAATTCTTCTTTCTAATTACATTAAAAATGTAACTTACATTACGGTGCAAATTCCTATTTTTTAAATTACATAAAAATGTAATTTTGATTCCAATGTCTAATTCTTCACATTTTTTTATTTTTTTATTTATATATCTAATTTACATAAAAATGTAAATAAATGTCTTCTTTCATTTCATGTCCTATTTACATAACAATGTAAATAAATGTGTTCGCAAGTTTCATTCTTTTGATTTACACAAATAAATGTAAATAAAATGGCATCACAAGTTTCATTCTTTTTATTTACACAAACAAATGTAAATAAAATGGCATCACAAGTTTCATTCTTTTTATTTACACAAACAAATGTATATAAAATGGCATCACAAGTTTCATTCTTTTTATTTACACAAACAAATGTAAATAAATTGGCATCACAAGTTTCATTCTTTTTATAATGATCAAAATTTGTACTTTTCCTAATAATCAAAATTTTTACTTACAATTATATTGTAAATAAAAAGGAATATACTTCTGTTTATTTCCTAGAATCAAAGTTTTATTTACCACTAGATGTAAATAAAAGAAATGGCCTTTTGTTTATTTTTTATAATCAAGTTTTATCCTCTTTTATTTACAAATGAAAATGTAAATAAAATCTACTTTTCATGTTTGTTCTATTGGACCTAACATGTTAAATTCACATACAAATGTGAATCTCAATAAGCCACCTAAACAAGATGAGATGATTTGGGTTTTTAACTACTCCTACTTAACTCAAAAATAAATTTTTGAATCCACACATCTAATGCATATATAAATCTCAATAAAATGAGATTTTCAACGGACGAACAAACATTCATAGCAATAAATAAATAGAAAATCCAAAATTACCACATCGCAGATCTATACTATTTACGTACATAACAATGATTTAAACCATCACGAACAAAAATTAAATTATTTAATTATTTTAAAGGTAAGAAATCTCACCTTGATTGAAGCAGTTTAAAGAAATCCCAATGAATTCAGAATTTGTCCCAATCACTTTCAAGAAGTTCTATTCGATGTTACGGTTCAAACGAATCTGAAATTATTCAATTCGGGGTTCATATGAATAAATTATCAATTTTAAAATCAAATAAATAAATTTGTCACGCTTATACATGTTAGGATTTCAATTTTATTACCTCAGAACAAAGGCCGTATATTTCTGTTTTTGTTCAAAATTTCAGATACAAAAATCAGTCAATCGGAGCAATGGTTTTCAGATCGGACAGGGGGAAATCGACGGCCTTGGAGCGACGCCTGAACGCTGGCGGTGGCGGTGAGCTCGGTGGCGTGGTCTGGTCGGGGAGGAGGTCGAACAGCGACGGGTTCTCGGAGGTGATTCGCGAGCTACAAGCGACGGTTTTGAGATCAACCCGTATGGATTGAAAGCTGGAAGATTTCTCTTCGATAAAGTCAAAATAGGAGGTGCTTTTTACTGAATGGATCGATGGTTTTAGTGGACGAAGTTAGGAAGCATTTCGGCCATGGATTAATAGGGGTGGCGGCTGTAGATGATGACGGTGAATAGTGTATTAGGGTTTTAAATTTCGAATATTTATAATGTTTTTAATGTGTTTTTTACAATTAAATCCATATCTTTCTAACCGGTCCAAATCTAGTCCAGCAGAAAGTGACCCTAGCCAATACTTATGTTCTGGATCCAACGGGCTAGGTCCCGTCAGCCCAAACGGCTGTCTGTGGCCTGACTTATTTAATTTAATAATTAATTCCTTTATTAAATTTATTCGTTCGAATAAATAAATTCACCGAGGCCACATACGGACTCAGAAAAATCCAGAAAAAATATATTTGGCTTCGATATGACGATACGGTCCTAACAAAATTAGCTTCGTAGAATTCTGAGACCATTTGAAAAATGGCTATTTTTCAGTCGACCAAATTTGACTTAATTGATCAAATCACATTTTCTTTCGCCGCACTCACATATTAATTCGGAAAATTCTAAAAATTGAAACCTAGTAATAATTTGACATTCGGGTCCCAACAAAAGTGGTTTCGTCGAAAACAGAGGTCGTTTGAAAATTGGCTATTTTCACTGGCTTTAATATTATTTAAAAATGATGTTTTTTAATTTCTGGCACATTTTCCAACCAAATTATTTAAAATAAAATTTTTAAATTGGTTCGGATTTTCCAGGTCATTACATTACTGACCCATTTTGGAGGTTCGATAGGACCGTCTAACATATAGTTTATGGTATTGTCAATCATCGACGGAAGACCGGCCCTGCCGCTTCCAAGGGTTGGCCATAGCTGCGATCCTGAGGCATTTGCTAGAATGTCTCGAACTCGAAAGGACGATCCCTTGCCTTGGTTCATAGATGGAAACCCAATTTCCAATACATGATTTCACGATTTTAGTTGTAAATATACATATGGCGACGTAATATAATGGTACCTACACCGTCTATGATTGATACATTTACGTTGAAGTTGATCTCTTTACTTATATAATAATAAAAGATGAAATTTTGCGTATCAAGCATATTTGACTATTATAAGGGAAAACTCTATCCTTCAGCTTACATTGCATTGTGTGATGGGACCTGAGTCTTATAATAGTTTCATTTTTTTCTTTAGCATTGCGTTGTTACTTTTATGCACTGGTATCCATGGGGGATAAACCTATTCCATGTTATATGGTATGGTCCCGTGATTTACCTAACTTTAAAATCAAGTTAATAACTGTTTTGGTTCTCACACCAGTCCCATGACTGACTCAGAGTTTAATGTTTTAATCTAAACTCTGGGTGTCTATATTTTCCACACGGGCAACTATTAGTTTTGGTTTTCGCAGATATTTCTTTTCATAGGATCCTGGATTACAGCTGGGGCTATATTCGGAAAGCTTCGTATCCGTGTATTTCATTTGGTTGTGCCAGTTGATGTACTTCGGGCTACGCATTGTATTTATACATTTTATTTTCGCTGCTATGTATTTTATATCTCTAATATTTATTCGTACTCTGATATATTCTTGTACTCTGATGTAAATTGTTATAATAGCATTGAAACGTTCTTATTTTTGTGTTTTGATGCGTTGTGTTCTTGACTCAATCCGGGCTTTCCCGTAAGGGGGGTTTCGCGTCGTGGTTTTCGCAGATATTTCTTTTCACAGGATCCTGGATTACAGCTGGGGCTATATTCGGAAAGCTTTGTATCCGTGTATTTCATTCGGTTGTGCTAGTTGATGTACTTCCGATATGCATTGTATTTATACATTTTATTTTCGCTGCTATGTATTTTAAATCTCCAATATTTTTCTGTGTATTATTTATTCATACTCTGATATATTCTTATACTCTGATGTAAATTGTTGTAATAGCAATGAAATATTTTTGTGTTTATGTTTTGATGTGTCGTGTTCTCAACTCAATCCGGGCTTTCCTGTAGGGGGGTTTCAGGTCGTTTCAGTTTGGTATCAGAGCTTTAGTTTACAGAGCTCGAGAACAAGACACATTAGAACAGAATGAGAGAACTCATCAGAGATAGGATTAGTAATATCCTATAAGAATGACTCATTAGAGATAGGGTTATTAATACCCTAGAATGAATTCGAAGAGTGCTATTTTATAAAAACAAATTTAGTTTTGAAATTTATATCTTATTATACATATTTGATTATTTTATTTTAAATTGATTTTGGACTATCGGGTATAAAGAGATTTTTAATATACGTATGATCCTCGTGTATATGGAGTCTCAAGTATACTGGATAGATATAGAATCACACTCTAGTCGCCCGGAGATGATTCTGATGATCGTCCGGACATCATCAGAATTTATATTCGAGTTTCGAAAGTGGGTTATCTATATATTTCCAATTGACTGGTGTGAGAACCAAAACTTAGTTAGAGTTATTGTTGTGATTTGACACTAGAAATATAATTTTTGGGTATATATTAAAGTTATATGATTGAAAAGCTAACCTACTAATTGATTGCTAGTTGTGATGTCTGATTATTAATTTAACTAATAAAATTATTGGAATGGTAATTAATTTAACCAATAAGAGAATGAAAAGTAAATTTTAGCCAATTGAATCAAATATTGAACTGAATTGAAAATTGATTAGAATTGCATATATGTACATGTATAAATAATGGACAGGTCATAGCACGAAAGCTAAGAAGAGGAATAAAATTGTATGCCCGACAAATAAGTACATGTTTATTGTATTTCTTGTGTTTTGATGATTTTATGAGCTGATTGGCTTTTTCTTTTTCATTTTGATCAATGAGTGCCCTGTGTGGCAAGTTGTAGTTTTAACGATCAGCCCGTACAAAGGAGGTTATGGCGAACTTTTTCGAAAATTCAAGGTGTTAGCCAAATTTTTGAGAAATTTGAAAATTCTTAGAAACTGAAAAGTTAAAGACAGAAAGTTAAAATGAAAGTTGAGTTGGTTAGTTAAACAATTTTCATCTCCGTTCCTTTTCGAGGATGAAATTTTTTTAAGTGGGGGAGAGTGTAACAACCCGGAAATTCTGAACCAATTAATTTTTTTTATTTTAGCTATTTTAATCGATTTTTAATATTTAAAATGATTTATTTTAAATAATAACAGCTAAAAATTAATTTTAAATCAAAGTTAGAAAATATATATTTATTTTAAATATAAAAGGAGTTTGAAACGACGCGGTAGTTTGAAAATTCGATTTTAAATTTCAAACGAATGTATAAAATTCAAAATAAATCGAATTTCAGTAAAACAAGTAATATTTGAATCTGTTTGGCTATATCTTTCTAACGAATGTGAAAAATTCAGATTTCATAATATAAATTGAAAATTATGGCCAGTTTAAAATTTAAAATAGTCATTGTGGAATTTATATGTATTTTTAAATAATATATAGCCCTTAAAAATAACCATTTTGCAAACGACCTCTGTTTTCGATGAAACCACTTTTGTTGGATTTAGAATGTCAAATTATTGTTAGGTTTCAAATTTCATAATTTTTGGAATTAATATGTGAGCATAGTAAATTTAAATGTGTTTTGTCAATTTAGTTTGAATTTAATCGACCTTGAGACAACCTGAACTTTCCCGTGAAGGAAAGCACGGATTGTACTGAGGATAAGACACATCGGAACAGAAACAGAAGAACATTTCATTGCTTATTACAATAATTCCATCAGAATACAAGAATCTTACAGAGTATGAATGAATAAAATACATTTGATAAATATCAGAAATTACAATACATTACATAGCAGCAGCAAATAATACAATACACAACTGGAAGTAATACATGGATACAGAGCTTTCCGAATAGCGCTTCAGCTATAAATCAAGATCCTGTGAATATAAATCTGCAAAACCAAAACTACTAGCTGCCCGTGCGGAAAATAGGGGCACCTAGAGTTTAGGTTAAAACAATAAACTCCAGGTCAGTCATGTGACTGGTGTGAGAACTAAAACAGTTATTAATCTTTATTTTAAAGTCAAGTAAATCAAGGGATCACGCCGTATAACACGGGATGGGTTTCCTCCCAAGAATACCAATGCATAAAACAACAGTGCAATGCTAAATAAAGAATAATGAAGTTATTATAAGACCCAGGTCCCATCACACAATGCAACACAAGTCAGAGGATAGGGTTTTACCTTATAATAGCCAAAGAATGCTTGATACGCTAAATTTCATCTTTTATTATTACTATAAGTGTATAGTGTCAAAACAATTTCAATCATAAGTATCAATCATAGACGGCATAAGTGCCCTATACCACTATGTCGCCATATATAGGTTTACAATCAAAACCGCAAAGTCACATATCGGAAGTTGGATTTCCATCTGTGAACCAAGGAAAGGGATCATCCTCACCGCTTTGAGACGCTCTAGCCCACCCCTCAGGACCCAGACTCAGGTGGTCCCTTGGATCGTCAGGGTCGGTCCACCGATATGTATTAAAATGCCTGAACACTGCGTTTCCCCGCCCTTTGGGGCATAAATGAGTCCTATGACTCCATCGGCTCCACATAGTCACCGATATATCCGAGGCTCCTCGCTAGAAGGAAACACATGCCCTCCCTGATGTCGTCTCCCGTTTCTGGTTCACAACCGGGGCGTGAGGCTCGCGAATTAACGTTATACACAAAGCTATGCCACGCAGGTGGTGCTTTGATCATCAACTACAAGACTTTGCTTTTCAACAAAAGCCTTGATCCTTTGCTTCTCAGCATGCCACACAGGCAATTCACGCCATGCAACTAATGGCTATCAATCACAAAAAATGAAATCCAATGTCAGACACACAGTCCATTTACAAGTCCGTTCTGGGTCTGAACAAAACCGGAGGAACCTTATTCCTCGCATATCCATCGATCTCCAAGTACGTTTGGATGATCACCAACTGATTCCCTCCTCTCGGATGTACAGCCCAATTAAGATCATTAGTAATTATCCAAATGATGTGAAGACCTCCGGTCTTCAACCACCGTCTTCATCCTCGACACATCATCGATTCAGTTATTCAGAATGGGATAAACCCGGCCTTTCCGAATAACTCGCGTATATAATAAACAAGTGTTACACAAACACAACATACGCCTCATTCCAATTCAGAATATTCTTTTATTCAAATATTCTTATACTTTGGGAAAGGTTCCCATTAATTTTATCAAAGATGAATTCTTTATATTTATTCTTTAATCTTCTTTTGAATATCAATTCAAACCAAATAATGGTTTATCCAAATGAGTCGGGATTAGCGAACCTTACGAAGTAATCACTTGTTAAATTTCCCAACCCCAACCTATTCATCCCATGAAGTAAAACGGGTCGTACTTCATATCTAGCACCACGGTGTTATCGGTATATTCAATTACCGTTTCGCGTTCAAATCTAATTAAAGATTTAACTATCGCCTAGAGCAAAACTGGTGATACTCCATTCTCAATCATTTCAATCTAATTAAAGATTCATTAAAACTCCGCTTGGTTTTAATCTTCCCAAAAATCACCATTAATGATTATTTAACTTGGGAAATCATATCCTGTCTTCAACTGGATTAAAGAACCAATGTCATTTAAAACACGGTTCACGATAAACCCAAAATCACATTCTATTCCATCAGCCTTTAACCATAAATTAGCAAGTGAACAATTCCCTAAGTAATAACCCTAAAGGCCGAAACCAACATCAGATCAATACCCAGGAAACCATTCAACTTAACTAATCTTCAGTTAGTTTCTGATTTTCTTAACTCCGTTGGGTCTAAGAACAGTATTATTAAAGATACCGTTCACGACAACCCAAAATCACATTCCATTTACAATGGAATCTTCATGGAAAACAAATCGATATATATAACCGATATAAACTTCCATATCTGACTAATAATATAAATGGAATAACGGTAAAGCCTTTTAAATTCCATATATATATTAGCAGTCCTCATCCACAGAAATTCACTTTGATTATTACCAAATCGAATTCCATTCCATTCCAATTTATTTTATTAAATTGGAAAACTTTACTTTGGAAAATCTCCTTTAGATCTTAACAAAATATTTATAAATTCCAAATCACATTTCACTATAAATCGAGTTAAAGAACGAATGTCATTAAAACACAGTTCACAACAAACCCAATTCACATTCCATTAATTATCGGGTTAAAGAACAAGTGTTATTTAAAACACCATTCACGACAAACCAAAATCCCATTTGATATTAAATACAAGGCTCTGAATAGAAAATATATCGGCTTATATTCAATATCAAATCCTACAACCAACAAATATCCTATTGGAAATAACGATATACATATCTTTCAAATTTCCATAACAATATTTGTATAATCACGAAATCCAATATCGAAATATTCCGAAGACAATTTCGGTTCAAATCCATTCCAATTTATATATTGGAAATTCTGGTTATTTTTGAAACCATTTCAAATCCAATTTAGTTATCTTAAAAATAAATGGATTATAATTCTAGTTCAAACTAGTTCATTTCGATAAACGTCTATTTTTATCTTTTCAAATATGGAGTTTTTCATCCCAATTCTGTTCAAATCATTTCTTATGATTCTACACAAATTATTGCTATTTTTAATAATTTTATCAAGGCCCGTACAGTCGATTTCCATCAACGGCCATCGAACTGCACTTACACCGACCTTCTTCAAATTTGATTTGGACATAATTCCAAATCCAACCGTTAGATTTCAAATCTCTAATATTCGTTAGAAAGCTCTTTTCGATATGAACCCAACGGTTCTGGCTTTAGGAGAATCCGACAGTCGGATCTTCCGTAATGTCCATTCGAAGTCAATGGTCGAAATTCGCGAACTGCCGCAGCGCGGCGCGTTCTATTCAGGCCATTATATATATAATATATATATTTCATCGATTTCCTTTTAAAACGTATTTTATAAATCGTTTTAAATTCGTTTTCAAAACGATTTCAACTTCATATTCAATTTCAAATCAAAGTTGAATATTCCATACCATCGATATATAAATGATAATATTTTTAAAACATTATATCTGAAATCAATTCCTTTTCGATATTCATTATAAAAATGAATAAAATCGATATTGATATCGTTCACGTCAAAATGGCGTCAATCTAATCGACACGGCTATATATATTTAAATATATTCGTGTCCATCCCAAATCGGACATCAAAATCAAATTTTGATTCTTTTCTGAATATTATTTGAAAATATTCGTTATTTTAAAATAATCGTTATTTTAAAATATTCTTTTTTTCTGAACTGGAATGAGACACAGTCAATTACCATATAATATGATTATATGGATTTCACACAACAAATGTGTATAACCACAATGAAAACAGCAATCCATCATCCAGAGTGCATTCTACACTGTATAAGTATCAAATATAAATATTTAACGCTTATAACAGTCTGTCAATCAATAGATCGACATACAACTAATTGTTGGGATTAGTGTATGTCCAATATCATCCCAATACCCATGTAGGGTTTCAAACAATCAAACACAGGTTTTATTTGTGCAGTTGGGCGATGTGTAAAATTATCGTCCTAATCAATATCAGTTAAATGTGCGTATATAAACAAATCGTCCGATTTGTTTATAAATATTTATTTTATATACACGTTAAAAATTATATTTTTAACTATAAAATATTTTCAACTATAAAATATTTTATTCCATCCCACATCACACAATCAACTTTCACAACACATCTATTAAACAAACAAGTCATCCATGGTCTGTGGATGTAATAACCCGGAAATCTAAGCCAATTTAAAATTTTTATTTTGGCAACTTTAGTGAATTTTGAATATTTAAAATGATTTATTTTAAATAATAGTGACGAGAAATTTATTTTGAATAGAATTAGAACTTATATATTTAGAACTTATATATTTATATACGTCGACGTTAGAATATAAATATTTATTTCTATTCATAAAAGGAATTGAAAATGGCGCAGTAGTTTGAAATTTCGATTTCAAAGTTCAAACGAATGTACAAGATTCAAAATAAATCGGATTTTAGCTAAATCAAAAAGGAATCTATTTGAAAATATCTTTCCAACGAATCTGAAAAATTGAAATTTCATAGCGAGGATAAAAAGTTATGTCCAATTGAAGATTCAGAATAATCGCTATAGAATTTTGGCCCTTAAAAATGGAAATTTTGTAAACGACCTCGGTTTTCGACGAAACCACTTTTGTTAAATCCATGATGTCAAATTATTGCTAGATTCCAAAATTCGTAATTTTTCGAATCAATATGTGAGCGTGGTGAAAGAAAATGTGTTTTGACAGTTTTAGTTGATTTTAATCGACTAGAAAATGACCATTTTTCAAACGGTCTCAGAATTCGATGAAATTAGTTTTGTTAGGACCGTATTGTCAATTACGAAGCTAGAAAATAATTTTCGGGAATTTTTAGAGTCAGTATGTGGCCCCGGTAAATTGAAATGCGCGTTCAAATTCAATATATAGATTTATATTTTGATTTTAGCGAAAACTGATCGAAATAGCTGAACTGGCTTACGATACATATCCCATTGTGTTCGAAATGGGGGTAATTAGCTGGAGGCGACAGTCGTTGGGTTCGATTTGGGGTTTGGTTGAAAAGTTAACTTTTTAAAAGAGAGAAAAATAAAATAATAATAAATATATATATATATATATTAAAGCCCCCCTTCATCGTTTCTCTCTCCCCAGATAAACACCCCCCGTTCGATTTAGAAAAAAGAAACCTAGGGCGCAGCCGCCACTGGCGATCGCCACCCCCCTCATCGTGCCTCCCCTAAGCCGTCGCCCTCTGACAACTCCCACTCCACCTCGACGACCTCGCGTGACTTCCCCCTCCGTTCCGCTCCAACCAACGAACCCCCAAACCCGAAGAGAACCGCCGCGCCAAAGCCTCCCCCACCCCATCGATGACACCACGTGCCGCAATCACCTCCAGCGCTACCTCCGGTTGATCAGTGGCCCCCCCTCCATCGAAAATCCAATTCCTGCAAAGAAACGTGAGTTTTTATTTTTATTTTAATTATTCATGTAATTAGAATGTGATGTATAGGTAATTAAAGTTGCAATTTTTATTTAAAGAAAGTTATGATTTTTAATAAAGTAAAGTTTATATATTTTTATTTATAAAAAGATTTTATTTTTATATATAATAAAAGAAATGATTTTTATATATGAAAAGGCTGGATTTTTATATATGAAAAGGTCAAATTTTTATACATGAAAAAGGTGAATTTTTATGTCATGAAAGATATTATTTCTACTTAATAAAAATATAATGTTTTCTTGAAAAGAAATGATTTTTAATGATAAGAAATATTGATTTTTATACATAAAAGGATTTGATTTTGAATATATAAAATAGCAAGGAAGAACATGATTTTCATATGAATGATTACATATTAAAGATTAGATTTTTATATTGAAAAAGAAGAGATCTTTAAATAAGAAAAAGAAAATATTATCTTTGTTTATAGAAAGTTATGATTTTTATCGTTCAAATAGTAAGATAAAAATATAATTTTTATTTAGGTAGAGTAATAAAAATATAATTTTTATTTATGTAGCGACATTATAAAAATGTGATCTTTATACAATTAGTGATAAAATAAAAATACGAGATTTTTTAATGTATAATCTTCATATTAAAAATGCGATTTTTAATATGAATAGAGTGAAATAGACTGCGATGAAACCAATTGGGATCAAATTCAATTTCGAACCGTCCAGAAGTAAAGAATGATGGAGTGGAACCCAAAGGTGAGAACTCCTACTTTTATTTTAATTTAGTTTAAATATATACTAGGATGCTGACGGTGCTTAGTAGCACCCGACACCCGTCGTCCGCAGACCATGGACGACTTTTATGCTTGTGTGATTGTTTGTGTTGTGAAGTAAAATATATATTCATGTGTTGAAATAAAATATATATTCATGTGTTGAAATAAAATATATATTAATGTGTTAAAGTAAAATATATATTCATGTGTTGAAGTAAAATATATATTCATGTGCTGAAATAAAATATATATTCATGTGCTGGAATAAAATATATATTCATGTGCTGAAGTAAAATATGTATTCATGTGTTGAAGTAAAATATATATTCATGTGTTGAAGTAAAATATATATATATATTCATGTGTTGAAATAAAATATATATTCATGTGTTGAAATAAAATATATATTCATGTATTGAAATAAAATATATATTTGTGTTGAATTAAAATATATATTCATGTGTTAAAATAAAATATATATTCATGTGTTGAAATAAAATATATATTCATGTGTTGAAATAAAATATATATTCATGTGTTGAAGTAAAATATATATTCATGAGTTGAAGTAAAATATATATTCATGTGTTGAAGTAAAATATATATTCATGTGTTGAAATAAAATATATATTCATGTGTTGAAATAAAAATATATATTCATGTGTTGAAATAAAATATATATTCATGTGTTGAAATAAAATAAATATTCATTTACAAATCGAACGATTTGTTTATGTACACCAATTTGACTGATATTGATTGGGACGATAAATTTTACACATCACCAAACTGCACAAATAAAAATCTGTGTTTGTTGATGTGGAAACCCACACGGGTATTGGGATGATATTTGACGTACACTAATCCCGATTGTTTAGTTGTATGTCAATCGATGGGTTGAAAGACTATGTAAGCGTTAATTATTTATATTTAATGCTTATGCAATTGTGTGGTGCACTCTGGATGATGGTTGATGATTTATCGTTGCTATTATATACATATATTGTAGAAAATCCATATAATTAACCTTATATGGTAATTGATTGGGCCTCATTCCGATTTGGAAAATAAGGAATATTATAAAAATAAATTCATGTGTTGAATAGAATAAATATTCATGTGTTGAATAGAAAATAAAAATTCACGTGTTGAATAGAAATAAATTCATGTGTTGAATAGAAATAAAAATTCATGTGTTGAATAGAAAATATATTCATGTGCTGAATAGAATAAAAATTCATGTGTTGAATAGAAAATAAATTCATGTGTTGAATAGAAATAAATTCATGTGTTGAATAGAAATAAAAATTCACGTGTTGAATAGAATAAATATTCATGTGTTGAATAAAATAAACATTCATGTGTTGAATAAAAGCCGTGTTGACTAGATTGACGCCATTTTGACGTGAACGATATTTATATCGATTTTATTCATTTTTATAATGAATATAAGAAAGAAAGTGATTTCAAAATATAACGTTTTGAAAATATTATCATTTGCATATCGATGATGTGGAATATTCAATTTTGATTAGAAATTGAATATGAAGTTGAAATTGTTTTGAAAATGAATTTAAAACGATTTATAAAATACGTTTTAAAACAAAATAAATATATATAATATATATAGAATGGCCTGAATAGAACGCGCCGCGGCAATTCGCAAATTTCGACCATTGACTTCGAATGGATATTACGGGAGATCCGACCGTCGGATTCTCCTAAAACCGGAACCATTGGGTTCGTATCGAAAAGAGATTTCTAACGAATATTAGAAATTAGAAATCTAACGGTTGGATTTGGAATTATGTCCAAACCAAATTTGGAAAAGGTCGTTGTAAGTGCAGTTCAATAGCCGTGGATGGAATTCGACTGTACGGGCCTTGATAAAATTATTAAAAATAGTAATAATTTGTGTAAAATCATAAGAAATGATTTGTGAAGAATTGATATGAAAAAATTCAAATTTGAAAGGATAAAAATAGATTTATATCGAAATGAACTAGTTTGGAACTAGAATAATAATTTATTTATTTTTAAATAAATAAGTAGGATTTGAAAGGGTTTTAAAAGTAACCAGAAGTTTCAATAATTGAATTGTAATGGAATGTGATTTTGGGTTTATAGTGAACCGTGTTTTAAATGACATTGGTTCTTTAACCCAGTTAAAGACAGGATATGATTTCCCAAGTTAAATAATCATTGATAGTGATTTTTGGGAAGATTAAAACCAAGTGGAGTTTTAATGAATCTTTAATCGGATTGAAATAATCGAAAATGGAGTATCGCCAGTTTTGCTCTAGGCGATAGTTAAATCTTTAATTAGATTTGAACGTGAAGTGGTAATTGAATTTAGCGATAACACCGTGGTGTTAGATATGAAGTATTACTAGTTTTACTTCATGGGATGAATAGGTTGGGATTGGGAAATAAAATAAATGATTACTTCGGTGTGGTTCGCTAATCCCGACTAGTTTGAATTGATATTCAAAAGAAGATTAAAGAATAAATTTAAAGAATTTATCTTTGATAAAATTAATGGGAACCTTTCCCTAAGTATAAGAATATTTGAATAAAAGAATATTCCGAATTGGAATGAGGCATATGTTGTGTTTGTGTAACACTTGTTTATTATATACGCGAGTTATTTAGAAAGACCGAGTTTATCCCATTCTGAATAACTGATTCGACGTGGTGTCGAGGATGAAGACGGTGGTTGAAGACCGGAGGTCTTCACATTGTTTGGGTGATTACTGATGATCTTGATTGGGCTGTACACCCAAGAGGAGGGAATCAGTTGGTGATCGTCCAGACGTACTTGGAGATCGATGGATATGCGAGGTACAAGGTGCCTCCGGTTTTGTTCAGACCCAGAACGGACTTGTAAATGGACTGTGTGTCTGACATTGGATTTTATTCTGTGTGATTGGTTTCTATTAAATATATATTTGTTTGGCGGCGGAGAGTTTATTCTCTTGCTTAACGCCCTTCTCTGAGACGTACGAGCTCAGAGGTTATATATTGATGGATATCAAGCGCATGGAGTGAATTGCCTGTGTGGCATGCCTAAGTGGCAATATGATCAAGGCTTCTGTTGAAAAGAAGAGTCTTGTGGTTGATGATCAAAGCACGGCCTGTGTGGCATAGCTTTGTGTAGCGTTGATTCGCGAGCCTCATACCCCGGTTGTGAACCAAAAATGGGAGAGGACCTCAGGGAGGACATGCATCTCCTTCTAGCTAGGGTGGTGTCAGTGACCTACCAGCCCTGACATTTATATTATTTTCACATGTGTGGTTGTTGCTGTTGCGAGGCGCCTCAGATATATCGGTGATTGTGTGGAGCCGATGGAGTCATTTGGCTCATTTACGCCCCCAAAGGGTGGGGAAACGCAGTGTTCAGGCATTTTAATCCACATTGGTGGACCGACCCTGTCACTCCAAGGGCTTGACTGAGTACTTTTCCTGGGGCTCGGGCTAGAGAGTCTCGAATTCGGTGAGGACTATCTTTTTCCTCGGTCCACAGATGGAAATCCAGCTTCCAATACGTGACTTTACGGTTTTGATTGTAAACCTATATATGGAGACATAGTGGTATAGGGCACTTATGCCGCCTATGATTGATACTTATGCTTTGAAATTGTTTTGACACTATACACTTATAGTAATAATAAAACATGAAATTTCACGTACCAAGCATTCTTGGCTATTATAAGGTAAAACCCTATCCTCCGGCTTGCGTTGCATTGTTTGATGGGAGCTGGGTCTTATAATAGCTTCAATTTTCTTTATTTAGCATTGTGCTGTTGTTTTATGCACTGGTGTTCGTGGGATGAAACCCGTTCCGTGTTATACGGCATGGTCCCTTGATTTACCTAACTTTAAAATAAAGATTAATAACTGTTTTTGTTCTCACACCAGTCACACGACTGACCTGGAGTTTATTGTTTTAACCTAAACTCTGGGTGCCCTTATTTTGACATAGGCAACTAATAGTTTTGGTTTTGCAGATTTATATTCACAGGATCCTGATTTACAGATGGAACGATACCCGGAAAGCTCTGTATCCGTGTATTACTTCTAGTTGTGTATTTATTATTTTCCGCTGCTATTTAAATGTAATTTAAATCTCTGATATTTTCTGTGTAATATTTATTCATACTCTGTAATATTCTTGTATTCTGATGAATTGTTGTAATAAGCAATGAAATGTTCTTCTGTCTGTGTCCCGATGTGGCATGTTCTCAATTCAATCCGGGCTTTCCTTACCGGGGAAGTTCGGGTCGTCTCATCGTGGTATCAGAGCTTTGGTTTACAAAGCTCGAGAACAAGACACATTAGAACCAAACGAAAGAATTCATCAGAGATTGGATTGGTAATATCCAATGGGAATGACTGTTAGAGATGGGATCAGTAGTATCCTAGAACGAGTGTGAAGAGTATAATTTTAAAATGAAAACAATTTTTGGTTTGAAAATTTAAATCAATTATTCGTATTTGAATATTTATTTGTGTTGATTTGGACAATCAAATATATAAAGATTTTTCGTATACGTCTGATCCATGTGTATTCGAAGTTTTAATATACTGGTTATATATAGAATCACACTCTAGTCGCTCGGAGATGGTTCTGATGATCGCTATAGTACGTACATCATCACAATTTATATTCGAGTTTCAAAAATGGGATTTCTATATATTTCCAATTGACTGGTGTGAGAACCAAAATTAGATAGGGCTTATTGTTGTGATTTGGCATCAAAAATGTGATTTTTGACTATATATCAAAGTTATGAATTTGAAATGATAATTCACTAATTGATTGATGGTTGTGTTGTTTGATTATTGTTTGAATAATTAAATGTTGAACCTTTAGCCAACTTGAACCAAATAGTGAATTGTATTGAAAATTTGTCGCATTTGCATACATATACATGTACTTACATTGAACAGGTCATTGCAAGGAGGCTAGAGAAGAGGAATAAAATTGTTTGACCGACAAATAGGTACATGTTTATTGTATTTCTTAGGTTTTTGATGATTTTATGAGCCGATTGGCTAGCCGCTTGGCTATTTCTTTTTCCTTTTGGATTGGTGAGGGCCATGGGAGGCTATTTGAAATATCCCGAAGCTCCCGGTGCAGGGGAGGTTATGGCAAAAAAATTCGAAATTTTAGGGTGTTAGCCAAATTTTTGAAAAAATTGGAAAAGTTCTTAGAAACTGAAAAGTTGAAGAACTTAAGCCGTAATGAAAATAATGAAAGTTGAGTTGATTAGTTAAACAACTTTCGGCTTCGTTCCTTTTCGGGGACGAAAAGTTTTAAGTGGGGGAGATTGTAATAACCCGGAAATCTGAGCCAATTTAAAATTTTTATTTTGGCAATTTTAGTGAATTTTGAATATTTAAAATGATTTGTTTTAAATAATAGTGATGAGAAATTTATTTTGAATAGAATTAGAATGTATATATTTATATACGTCGTCGCTAGAATATAAATATTTATTTCTATTCATAAAAGGAATTGAAAATGGCGCGGTAGTTTGAAATTTCGATTTCAAAGTTCAAATGAATGTACAGGATTCAAAATAAACTGGATTTTAGCGAAACCAAAAATATTAGAATCAATTTCAAAATATCTTTCCAACGAATCTGAAAAATTGAAATTTCATTGCGGGGATAAGAAGTTATGTCCAATTGAAAATTCAGAATAGTCGCTATAGAATTTTGGACCTTAAAAATGGAAATTTTGCAAACGACCTCGGTTTTCGACGAAACTACTTTTGTTGGATCCGTGATGTCAAGCTATTGCTAGATTCCAAAATTCAGAATTTTTCGAATCAATATGTGAGCGTGGCGAAAGAAAACGTGTTTTGACAATTTTAGTTGATTTTAATCGACTGGAAAATGGCCATTTTTCAAACAGTCTCAGAATTCGATGAAATTAGTTTTGTTAGGACCGTATCATCAATACGAAGCTAAAAAATATTTTTCGGGAATTTTTAGAGTCAGTGTGTGGCCCCAGTAAATTTAAATGCGCG
Source organism: Allium sativum (assembly GCA_030737875.1). Classification (NCBI taxonomy): domain Eukaryota; kingdom Viridiplantae; phylum Streptophyta; class Magnoliopsida; order Asparagales; family Amaryllidaceae; genus Allium; species Allium sativum. Next base: position 988,578,262 of record CM060915.1, read on the forward strand.
TTCAAATTCAATATATAGATTTATATTTTAATTTTAGCAAAAATCGATCGAAACAGCCGAACTGGCTTACGATACATATCCCATTGTGTTCAGAATGGGGGTAATTAGCCAGGGGCGACAGTCGTTGGGTTCGATTTGGGGTTTGGTTGAAAAGTTAACTTTTTAAAAGAGAGAAAAATAAAATAATAATAAATAAATATATATTAAAGCCCCCCTTCATCGTTTCTCTCTCCCCAGATAAACACCCCCTGTTCGGTTTAGAAAAAGAAACCTAGGGCGCAGCCGCCACTGGCGATCACTACCCCCCTCATCGTGCCTCCCCCTAAGCCGCCGCCCTCTGACAACTCTCCCTCCACCTCGACGACCTCGCGCGGCCTCCCCCTCCATTCTGCTCCAACCAACGAACCCCCAAACCCAAAGAGAACCGCCGCGCTAGAGCCTTACCCACCCCATCGACGACACCACACACCGCCATCACCTCCAGTGCTACCACTGGTTGATCAGTGGCCCCCTCTCCATCGAACAATTCCTGCAAAGAAATGTGAGTTTTAATTTTAATTTTAATTATTCATGTAATTAGAATGTGATGTATAAGTAATTAAAGTTGTGATTTTTATTTAAAGAAAGTTACGATTTTTAATAAAGTAAAGTTTATATATTTTTATTTATAAAAAGATTTTATTTTTATATATAATAAAAGAAATGATTTTTATATATGAAAAGGCTGGATTTTTATATATGAAAAGGTCGAATTTTTATACATGAAAAAGGTGAATTTATATGTCATGAAAGATATTATTTTTACTTAATACAAATATAATGTTTTCTTGAAAAGAAATGATTTTTAATGATAAGAAGAATAGATTTTTATACATAAAAGGATTTGATTTTGAATATATAAAATAGTGAGGAAGAACATGATTTTCATATGAATGATTACATAATAAAGATTAGATTTTTATATTGAAAAAGAAGAGATCTTTAAATAAGAAAAAGAAAATATTATCTTTGTTTATAGAAAGTTATGATTTTATCGTTTAAGTAGTAAGATAAAAATATAACTTTTATTTAGGTAGAGTAATAAAAATATAATTTTTATTTATGTAGCGACGTTATAAAAATATGATCTTTATACAATTAGTGATAAAATAAAAAGACGAGATTTTTTAATGTATAATCATCATATTAAAAATGCGATTTTTACTATGAACAGAGTGAAATAGACTGCAATGAAACCAATTGGGATCAAATTCAATTTCGAACCGTTCAGAAGTAAAGAATGATGGAGTGGAAACCAAAGGTGAGAACTCCTCACTTTTATTTTAATTTCTAGTTGAAATATATACTAGGATGCAGATGGTGCTTAGTAGCACCCGACACCCGTCGTCCACAGACCATGGACGACTTGTATGCTTGTGTTGTGAAGTAAAATATATATTCATGTGTTGAAATAAAATATATATTCATGTGTTGAAATAAAATATATATTCATATGTTGAAGTAAAATATATATTCATGTGTTGAAGTAAAATATATATTCATGTGTTGAAGTAAAATATATATTCATGTGTTGAAGTAAAATATATATTCATGCGTTGAGATAAAATATATATTCATGTGTTGAAATAAAAAAATATATTCATGTGTTGAAAAAAAATATATTCATGTGTTGAAGTAAAATATATATTCATGTGTTGAAGTAAAATATATATTCATGTGTTGAAGTAAAATGTATATTCATGTGTTGAAGTAAAATGTATATTCATGTGTTGAAGTAAAATGTATATTCATGTGTTGAAGTAAAATATATATTCATGTGTTGAAGTAAAATAAATATTCATTTACAAATCGAACGATTTTTTTATGTACACCGATTTGACTGATATTGATTGGGACGATAAATTTTACACATCGCCCAACTGCACAAATAAAAATCTGTGTTTGTTGATGTGAAACCCCACCCGGGTATTGGGATGATATTTGATGTACACTAATCCCGATTGTTTAGTTGTATGTCAATCGATGAGTTGACAGACTGTGTAAGCGTTAACTATTTATATTTAATGCTGATGCAGTTGTGTGGTGCACTCTGGATGATGGTTGATGATTTATCGTTGCTATTATATACATGTATTGTAGAAAATCCATATAATTAACCTTATATGGTAATTGATTGGGCCTCATTCCGATTTGGAAAATAAGGAATATTATAAAAAATAAATTCATGTGTTGAATAGAATAAATATTCATGTATTGAATAGAAAATAAAATTCATGTGTTGAATAGAAATAAATTCATGTTTTGAATAGAAATAAAAATTCATGTATTGAATAGAAAATATATTCATGTGTTGAATAAAATAAAAATTCATGTGTTGAATAGAAAATAAATTCGTGTGTTGAATAGAAATAAATTCATGTGTTGAATAGAAATAAAAATTCATGTGTTGAATAGAATAAATATTCATGTGTTGAATAGAATAAACATTCATGTGTTGAATAAAAGCCGTGTTGACTAGATTGACGCCATTTTGACGTGAACGATATTTATATCGATTTTTATCATTTTTATGATGAATATAAGAAAGAAAGTGATTTCAAAATATAACGTTTTGAAAATATTATCATTTGTGTATTGATGATTTGGAATATTCAATTTTGATTAGAAATTGAATATGAAATTGAAATCGTTTTGAAAATGAATTTAAAACGATTTATAAAATACGTTTTAAAAGGAAATCGACGAAATGTATATAATATATATATTATATATATAGAATGGCCTGAATAGAACACGCTGCGCTGCGGCAGTTCGCAAATTTCGACCATTGACTTTGAATGGATATTACGGGAGATCCGACTGTCGGATTCTCCTAAAACTGTAACCATTGGGTTCGTATCGAAAAGAGATTTCTAACGAATATTAGAAATTAGAAATCTAACGGTTGGACTTGGAATTATATCCAAAGCAAATTTGGAAAAGGTCACTGTAAGTGTAGTTCGATGGCCGTGGATGGAATTCGACTGTACGGGCCTTGACAAAATTATTAAAATTAGTAATAATTTGTGTAAAATCATAAGAAATGATTTGTGAAGAATTGAGATGAAAAATTCCAAATTTGAAAGGATAAAAATAGATTTTTATCGAAATGAACTAGTTTTGAACTAGAATAATAAATTATTTATTTTTAATAAATAAATTGGATTTGAAAGGGTTTTAAAAGTAACCAGATTCAATAATTGAATTGGAATGGAATGTGATTTTGGGTTTATAGTGAACCGTGTTTTAAATGACATTGGTTCTTTAACCCAGTTAAAGGCAGGATATGATTTCCCAAGTTAAATAATCATTGAAAGTGATTTTTGGGAAGATCAAAACCAAATGGAGTTTTAATGAATCTTTAATTAGATTGAAATAATCGAGAATGGAGTATCACCTGTTTTGCTCCAGGCGATAGTTAAATCTTTAATTAGATTTGAACGTGAAATGGTAATTGAATTTACCGATAAAACCGTGGTGTTAGATATGAAGTATTACCAGTTTTACTTCATGGAATGAATAGGTTGGGATTGGGAAATAAAATAAATGACTACTTCGGTGTGGTTCGCTAATCCCGACTAGTTTGAATTGATATTCAAAAGAAGATTAAAGAATAAATTTAAAGAATTTATCTTTGATAAAATTAATGGGAACCTTTCCCGAAGTATAAGAATATTTGAATAAAAGAATATTCTGAATTGGAATGAGGCGTATGTTGTGTTTGTGTAACACTTGTTTATTATACACGCGAGTTATTCAGAAAGACCGAGTTTATCCCATTCTGAATAACTGATTCGACGTGGTGTCGAGGATGAAGACGGTGGTTGAAGACCGGAAGTCTTCACATCGTTTAGGTGATTACTGATGATCTTGATTGGGCTGTACACCCAAGAGGAGAGAATCAGTTGGTGATCGTCCAGACATACTTGGAGATCGATGGATATGCGAGGTACAAGGTGCCTCCGGTTTCGTTCAGACCCAGAATGGACTTGTAAATGGACTGTGTGTCTGACATTGGATTTTATTCTGTGCGATTGATTTCTATTAAATATATATCCGTTTGGCGGCGGAGAATTTATTCTCTTGCTTAACGCCCTTCTCTGAGACGTACGAGCTCAGAGGTTATATATTGATGGATATCAAACGCATGGAGTGAATTGCCTATGTGGCATGCCCAAGCGGCAATATGAACAAGGCTTCTATTGAAAAGCAGAGTCTTGTGGTTGATGATCAAAGCATGGCCTGTGTGTCATAGCTTTGTGTAGCGTTGATTCGCGAGCCTCACACCCCGGTTATGAACCAAAAACAGGAGAGGACCTCAGGGAGGACATGCGTTTCCTTCTAGCTAGGGTGGTGTCAGTGACCTACCAGCCCTGACATTTATATGACTTTCACCTGTGTGGTTGTTGTTACGAGGTGCCTCGGATATATCGGTGACTGTGTGGAGCCGATGGAGTCATTTGGCTCATTTACGCCCCAAAGGGTGGGGAAACGCAATGTTCAGGCATTTTAATCCACATCGGTGGACCGGCCTTGTCGCTCCAAGGGCTTGACTGAGTACTTGTCCTGAGGCTCGGGCTAGAGAGTCTCGAATTCGGTGAGGACTATCTTTTGCCTCGGTTCACAGATGGAAATCCAGCTTCCAATACGTGACTTTGCGGTTTTGATTGTATACCTATATATGGCGACATAGTGGTATGAGGCACTTATGCCGCCTATGATTGATACTTATGATTTGAAATTGTTTTCACACTATACACTTATAGTAATAATAAAACATGAAATTTCACCTACCAAGCATTCTTGGCTATTATAAGGTAAAAACCCTATCCTCCGGCTTGCGTTGCATTGTGTGATGGGACCTGAGTCTTATAATAGCTTCATTTTTCTTTATTTAGCATTGCGCTGTTGTTTTATGCACTGGTGTTCTTGGAAGTAAATCCGTTCCGTGTTATACGACGTGGTCCCTTGATTTACCTAACTTTAAAGTAAAGATTAATAATTGTTTTAGTTCTCATACCAGTCACATGACTGACCTGGAGTTTATTGTTTTAACCTAAACTGTGGATGCCCTTATTTTGACATGGGCAGCTAGTAGTTTTTGGTTTTGCAGATTTATATTCACAGGATCCTGATTTACAGTTGGAACGGTACCCGAAAAGCTCTGTATCCGTGTATTACTTCTAGTTATGTATTGTATTATTTTCCGCTGCTATTTAAATGTAATTTAAATCTCTGATATTTTCTATGTAATATTTACTCATACTCTGTAATATTCTTGTATTCTGATGAATTGTTGTAATAAGCAATGAAATGTTCTTTTGTCTGTGTCCCGATGTGGCTTGTTCTCAATTCAATCCGGGCTTTCCTTACTGGGGAAGTTCGGGTCGTCTCAGTGGACAACGGGTGTCGGGTGCTGCTAAGCACCGTCTGCATCCTAGTATATATATTTCAACTAGAAAACAAATTAAAAGTGAGAAGTTCTCACCTTTGGGTTCCAATCCGCCATTTTTTATTTCTGAACGGTTCGAATTTCGTTTTGATTTCAGTCTAATCCATCGCCATCTATTTCGCGTAGTTAATTAATAAAAATCACATTTTTATACTGTTACTTCATACATAAAAATCATATTTTTATTTTTCTAATCAAACGATAAAAATTATATTTTTATACCGCTACTATATATGAAAAAATCTAATTTTTATCTGAACGTTATGTATATAAAAATCGCAACTTTATATGTTATCCATAGAAATAAAAATCAAATCTTTTTATCATTACATACATATAAAAATCGATTATACATCTAATAAGATTATAACTTTATATGATAAAAATCATAACTTTTCATGTATAAAAAATCTTATCTTTATCTATGTAAAAATCAAATTTTTACAAAACTAAAAATCATATTTTTATTCAACTAAAGATCGTATTTTTATGCTTCTAAAAATCAAATCTTTGTAATTTTAAAAATCCTAGCTTTTCTGTTTTAAAAATCATATCTTTATTCTTCTAAACATATAAACTTTCATGAATGAAAAATTAAAACTTTATCCTCATGAACATACTATAAAAATCTAATCTTTAACACTTTTAAAAATCAAATCTTTAATACTTTTAAAAATCAAAACTTTATACTTGCTTACAAATATATATAAATTCTTTTCTTGCTTTCTATTTATATGAATAAGAGGGAAATAATAATAAAAATAACAATAAAAAGTAAAATAAAAGTAAAAAAACTTACTGGTCTAAGTTGAATAGAGAGGAGGGGGTCGGAGTTGCATCGGCGGCGGGTGTGACTGGCGTGGTGGAGGGCGTGGGTTCGATTTGGGTGTTTGGGTTAGGGTTTGGAAGGGGCCATCGTACAGAAGAGGAGAGAGAACGGGGAGGGGGGCGGAGGCCGATCTGAGGTGGAGGGGGGGTTGTCGCGATCGTCGGCGGTGGTGGAGGGTGGAACGCGGCAGCGCTTTTTTTTTAATCTCGTCTGTAATGAACGATAAGGGAGTGGAGAGAGAGACAAAGGAGTTGACTTAATTATTTAAATATATTTTTATATTTAATTTAGTACCAAAAAGTAACTTTTAAATTGGATCTCCAAACGAGACCCACCGACTATCGTCCACAACTAATTACCCCCATTCCGAACACAATGGGATATGTATCGTAAACTGATTCAATCGTTTCAACCAGTTTTCGTCAAAATCAAAATATAAATCTATACATTGAATTTGAACGCGCATTTCAATTTACCGGGGCCACATACGGACTCTAAAAATTCCCGAAAAATATTTTCTAGCTTCGTATTGAGGATACGGTCCTAACAAAACTAATTTCGTCAAATTCTGAGATCGTTTGAAAAATGGCCATTTTCTGGTCGATCGAAATTGACTGAAACTATCAAAATACGTTTTCTTGTGCCACGCTCACATATTGATTCAGAAAATTATGAATTCTGGAGTCTAGCAATAACTAGATATCCTGGATCCAACAAAAGTGGTTTCGTCGAAAACCGAGGTCATTTGCAAAATTTCCATTTCTAAGGGCCAAAATGCCATAGCGATTATTCTGAATTTTCAATTGGACATAACTTTTTATCCCCGCTATGAAATTTCAATTTTTCGGATTCGTTGGAAAGATATTTTCAAATAGATTCTAATATTTTTGGTTTCGCTAAAATCCGGTTTATTTTGAATCCTGTACATCCATTTGAAACTTGAAATCGAATTTTCAAACTACCGCGCCATTTTCAATTTCTTTTATAATTAAAATAAAATATTTATATTCTAACGACGATTCAAATAAATATATACGTTTTAATTCCATTTAAAATAAATTTCTCGATGTTATTATTTAAAATATTTCATTTTAAATACTCAAAATTCGATAAAGTTGCCAAAATAAAAAAAATTAATTGGTTCGGATTTCCGGGTTATTACAATCTCCCCTACTTAAAACTTTTCGTCCCCGAAAAGGAACGAAGCTAAAGTTGTTTAACTAATCAACTCAACTTTCATTATTCTCTTTATGGCTTAAGTTCTTCAACTTTTCAGTTTCTAAGAATTTTTCAAATTTTTTCAAAAATTTGGCTAACACCCTAAATTTTCGAAAAATTTCGCCATAACCTCCCCTGCACGGGAGCATGGGGAAAATCCTGAAATTGCCATACAGGCCGCTCAAATCCAAAAAGAAAAAGAAACAGCCAAGCGGCTAGCCAATCAGCTCATAAAATCATCAAATACCCCAAGAAATACAGTAAACATGTATCTATTTGTCGGGCAAACAATTTTATTCCTCTTCTCTAGTCTCCTTGCTATGACCTATTCACACATATATATATATATACATGCATGCATTTCCAAATAATTTTCAATACAGTTCAATATTTGATACAATTTGGCTAAATGGTTCAAATTTTAATTAATCAATCAATAATCAAACAACACAATCTACAATCAATTAGTTGATTAGCTTTCAATCACATAACTTTAATATATAGCCAAAAATCAGATTTTTGATGCCAAATCACAACAATAAGCCCTATCTAGCTTTGGTTCTCACACCAGTCATTTGGAATCATATAGAAATCCCACTTTCGAAACATGAAAATAAATTCTGATGATGAAGCGTCAATCATCAGAATCATGTCCAAGCGACTAGAGTGTGATTCTATATCTATCTAGTATGTTAAAACTTCGAATACACGTGGATCAGACGTATACGCAAAATCTTTATATACTGGATTGTCCAAATTCAATATAAAATAAATAATTAAATATGAATAATTGATTTAAATTTTCAAAACAAAAATTATTTTCATTTAAAAAAAATACTATTTACACTCGTTCTAGGATACTTCTGATCCCATCTCTAACGAGTCATTCCCATTGGATATTACTAATCCAATCTCTGATGAATTCTTTCGTATGGTTCTAATGTGTCTTTTTCTCGAGCTTTGTAAACCAAAGCTCTGATACCAAACCGAGACAGACCCGAACTTCCCCGTGAAGGAAAGCATGGATTGTACTGAGGACAAGATACATTGGAACACAAACAGAAGAACATTTCATTGCTTATTACAACAATTCCATCAGAATACAAGAATTTTACAGAGTATGAATGAATAAAATACATTTGACAAATATCAGAGATTACAATACATTACATAGCGGCCGAAAACAATACTATACACAACTGGAAGTAATACACGGATACAGAGCTTTCCGAATATCGCTTCAGCTGTAAATCAGGATCCTGTGAATATAAATCTGCAAAACCAAAACTACTAGCTGCTCGTGTGGAAAATAGGGCCACCCAGATTTTAGGTTAAAACAATAAACTCCAGGTCAGTCATGTGACTGGTGTGAGAACTAAAACAGTTATTAATCTTTATTTTAAAGTTAGGTAAATCAAGGGAACATGTTGTATAGCACGGAATGGGTTTCCTCCCAAGAATACCAGTGCATAAAACAACAACGGAATGCTAAATAAAGAATAATGAAGCTATTATAAGACCCAGGTCCCATCACACAATGCAACACAAGCCGGAGGATAGGGTTTTACCTTATAATAGCCAAAGAATGCTTGATACGCTAAATTTCATCTTTTATTATTACTATAAGTGTATAGTGTCAAAACAATTTCAATCATAAGTATCAATCATAGATGGCATAAGTGCCCCATACCACTATGTCGCCATATACAGGTTTACAATCAAAACCGCAAAGTCACGTATCGGAAGTTGGATTTCCATCTGTGAACCGAGGCAAGGGATCATCCTCACCGCTTCGAGACGCTCTAGCCCGCCCCTCAGAACCCAGACTCAGGTGAGCCCTTGATCGTTAGGGCCGGTCCACCGATGTGGATTAAAATGTCTGAACATTGCGTTTCCCCGCCCTTTGGGGGCGTAAATGAGTCATATGACTCCATCGGCTCCACATAGTCACCGATATATCCGAGGCGCCTCGCAATCCAACAACCACATAGGTGAAAATAATATAAATGTCAGGGCTGGTAGGTCATTGACACCACCCTAGCTAGAAGGAAACACATGCTCTCCCTGATGTCCTCTCCCGTTTTCGGTTCACAATCGGGGTGTGAGGCTCGCGAATTAACATTATACACAAAGTTATGCTACACAGGTGGTGCTTTGATCATCAACCACAAGACTTAGCTTTTTAACAAAAGCCTTGATCCTTTTCTTCTCAGCATGCCACACAGGCAATTCACGCCATGCAACTGATGGCTATCAATCATACAGAATGAAATCCAATGTCAGACACAGTCCATTTACAAGTCCATTCTGGGTCTGAACGAAACCGGAGGAACCTTATTCCTCGCATATCCATCGATCTCCAAGCACGTCTGGACGATCACCAACTGATTCCCTCCTTTTGGATGTACAGCCCAATCGAGATCATCAGTAATTATCCAAACGATGTGAAGACCTCCAGTCTTCAACCACCATCTTCATCCTCAACACATCGTCGATTCAGTTATTCAGAATGGGATAAACCCGACCTTTCTGAATAACTCGCATATATAATAAACAAGTGTTACACAAACGCAACATACGCCTCATTCCAATTCAGAATATTCTTTTATTCAAATATTCTTATACTTTGGGAAAGGTTCCCAATAATTTTATCAAAGATAAATTCTTTAAATTTATTCTTTAATCTTCTTTTGAATATCAATTCAAACCAAATTATGGTTTATCCAAACTAGTCGGGATTAGCGAACCTTACCGAAGTAATCACTTGTTAAATTTCCCAACCCCAACCTATTCATCCCATAAAGTAAAACTGGTCATACTTCATATCTAGCACCACAGTGTCATCGGTAAATTCAATTACCGTTTCACGTTCAAATCTAAATAAAGATTTAACTATCGCCTAGAGCAAAACTGGTGATACTCCATTCTCGATCATTTCAATCTAATTAAAAATTAATTAAAACTCCACTTGGTTTTAATCTTCCCAAAAATCACTATTAATGATTATTTAACTTGGGAAATCATATCATGTCTTTAACTGGGTTAAAGAACCAATGTCATTTAAAATACGGTTCACGATAAACCCAAAATCACATTCTATTCCATCAACCTTTAACCGTAAATTAGCAAGTGAACAATTCCCTAAGTAATAACCCCGAAGGCCGAAACCAACAACAGATCAATACCCAGGAAACCATTCAACTTAACTAATCTTCAGTTAGTTTCTGATTTTCTTAACTCCGTTGGGTCTAAGAACAGTATTATTAAAGATACCGTTCACGACAACCCAAAATCACATTCCATTTACAATGGAGTCTTCATGGAAAACAAATCGATATATATAACCGATAAACTTCCATATCCGACTAATAATATAAATGGAATAACGACAAAGCCTTTTAAATTCCATATATATATTAGCAGTCCTCATCCACATAAATTCACTTCGATTATTACCAAATCGAATTCCATTCCAATTTATTTTATTAAATTGGAAAACTTTACTTTGGAAAATCTCCTTTAAATCTTAATGAACGATTTATAAATCCCAAATCACATTTCACTGTAAATCGGGTTAAAGAACGAATGTCGTTAAAACACAGTTCACATCAAACCCAATTCACATTCCATTAATTATCGGGTTAAAGAACAAATGTTATTTAAAACACCATTCACGACAAACCCAAATCCCATTTGATATTAAATACAAGGCTCTGAATAGAAAATATATTGGCTTATATTCAATATCAAATCCTACAACCAACAAATATCGTATTGGAAATAACGATATATATATATATATATATCTTTAAAATTTCCATAACAATATATGTATAATCACGAAATCCAACACCGAAATATTCCAAAGACAATTTCGGTTCGAATCCATTCCAATTTATATATTGGAAATTCTGGTTATTTTTAAAACCATTTCAAATTTAATTTATTTATTTTAAAAATAAATGGATTATAATTCTAGTTCAAACTAGTCTATTTCGATAAAAATCTATTTTTATCTTTTCAAATATGGAGTTTTTCATCCTAATTCTTTCCAAATCATTTCTTATGATTTTACACAAATTATTGCCACTTTTAATAATTTTATCAAGGTCCGTACAGTTGATTTCCCTCAATGGCCATCGAACTGCACTTACAACAACCTTTTCCAAATTTGATTTGGACATAATTCCATATCCAACCATTAGAATTCAAATCTCTAATATTCATTAGAAATCTCTTTTCGATACGAACCCAACGGTTCCGGTTTTAGGAGAATCCGACGGTCTGATCTCCCGTAATGCCCATTCGAAGTCAATGGTCGTAATTCGCGAACTGCTGCAGTGCGGCGCGTTTTATTTAGGCCATTATATATATATATAATATAATATATATATCTCGTCGATTTACATTTAAAACGTATTTTATAAATCGTTTTAAATTCATTTTCAAAACGATTTCAACTTCATATTCAATTTCAAATCAAAGTTGAATATTCCATACCATCGATATATAAATGATAATATTTTCAAAACATTATATTTTGAAATCAATTCATTTTCGATATTCATTATAAAAATGAATAAAATCGATATAGATATCGTTCACGTTAAAATGACGTCAATCTAATCGACAAGACTGTATATATTTAAATATATTCATGTCCATCCCAAATCGGACATCAAAATCAAATTTTGATTCTTTTCTGAATATTATTTGAAAATATTCGTTATTTTAAAATAACCCTTATTTTAAAATATTCTTTTTTTTCTAAACTAGAATCAAACACAGTCAATTACCATATAATATGATTATATGGATTTCACACAACAAATGTGTATAACCACAATGAAAACAGCAATCCATCATCCAGAGTGCATTCTACACTGTATAAGCATCAAATATAAATATTTAACGCTTATAACAGCCTGTCAATCAATCGATCGACATACAACTAATTATTGGGATTAGTGTATGTCCAATATCATTCCAATACCCATGTGGGGTTTCAAACAATCAAACACAGGTTTTATTTGTGCAGTTGGGCAATGTGTAAATTTATCGTCCCAATCAATATCAGTCAAATGTGTGTATATAAACAAATCGTCCAATTTGTTTATAAATATTTATTTTATATACACGTTAAAAATTATATTTTTAACTATAAAATATTTTCAACTATAAAATATTTTATTCCATCCCACATCACACAATCAACTTTCACAACACATCAGTTAAACAAACAAGTCATCCATGATCTGTGGACAACGGGTGTCGGGTGCTGCTAAACACCATCTGCATCCTAGTATATATTTCAACTAGAAAACAAATTAAAAGTGAGAAGTTCTCACCTTTGGGTTCCACTCCGCCATTTTTTATTTCTGAACGGTTCGAATTTCGTTTTGATTTCAGTCTGATCCATCGCCATCTGTTCCACGTAGTTGATTAATAAAAATCACATTTTTATACTGTTACTTCATACATGAAAATCATATTTTTATTTTGCTAATCAAACGATAAAAATTATATTTTTATATCGCTACTATATATGAAAAAAATCTAATTTTTATCCGAATGTTATGTATATAAAAATCGCAACTTTATAGGTTATCCATAGAAATAAAAATCAAATCTTTTTATCATTACATACATATAAAAATCGATTATACATCTAATAAGATTATAACTTTATACGATAAAAATTATAACTTTTCATGTATAAAAAATCTTATCTTTATCTATGTAAAAATCAAATTTTTACACAACTAAAAATCATATTTTTATTCAACTAAAGATCGTATTTTTATACTTCTAAAAATCGAATCTCTTTAATTCTAAAAATCGAATCTTTTTAATTTTAAAAATCCTAGCTTTTATATTTTAAAAATCATATCTTTATTCTTCTAAACATACAAACTTTCATGAATTAGAAATTAAAACTTTATCCTCATGAACACACTATAAAAATCTAATCTTTAACACTTTTAAAAATCTAATCTTTAATACTTTTAAAAATCAAAATTATATACTTTAAAAATCAAAACTTTTACTTGGTTACAAATATATATAAATTCTTTTCTTGCTTTCTATTTATGTGAATAAGAGGGAAATAATAATAATAATAATAATAATAATAATAATAATAACAATAAAAAGTAAAATAAAAGTAAAAAAACTTACTGGTCTAAGTTGAACAGAGAGGAGGGGGTCGGAGTTGCGTCGGCGGCGGGTGTGACTGGCGCGGTGGAGGGCATGGGTTCGATTTGGGGGTTTGGGTTAGGGTTTTGGAGGGGTCGTTGTACAAAAGAGGAGAGACAATGGGCAGGAGGGCGGTGGCCGATCTGAGGTGGAGGGGGGTCGGCGCGGTCATCGGCGATGGTGGAGGGTGGAGCGCAACAGCGCTTTTTCTTTTTCTTTTTTTTAATCTCGTCTGTAATGAACGATAAGGGAGGGGAGAGAGACACAAAGGAGTTGACTTAATTATTTAAATATATTTTTATATTTAATTTAGTACCAAAAAGTTACTTTTAAATTGGATCTCCAAACGAGACACACCGTCTGTCGTCCATAACTAATTACCCCCATTCCGAACACAATGGGATATGTATCGTAAGCTGATTCGATCGTTTCGACCTGTTTTCGTCAAATCAAAATATAAATCTATATATTGAATTTGAACGCGCATTTCAATTTACCGGGGCCACATACAGACTCTAAAAATTCCTAAAAAATATTTTCTAGCTTTGTATTGACGATACGGTCCTAACAAAACTAATTTTGTCAAATTCTGAGATCGTTTGAAAAATGGCCATTTTCTGGTCGATTGAAATTGACTGAAACTGTCAAAACACGTTTTCCTGTGCCACACTCACATATTGATTCAGAAAATTATGAATTTTGGAATCTAGCAATAACTAGACATCTCAGATCCAACAAAAGTGGTTTCATCGAAAACCGAGGTCGTTTGCAAAATTTCCGTTTCTAAGGGCCAAAATTCCATAGCGACTATTCTGAATTTTCAATTGGACATAACTTTTTATCCCCGCTATGAAATTTCAATTTTTCAGATTCGTTGGAAAGATATTTTCAAATAGATTCTAATATTTTTGGTTTCGCTAAAATCCGGTTTATTTTGAATCCTGTACATCCATTTGAAATTTGAAATCGAATTTTCAAACTGCCGCGCCATTTTCAATTTCTTTTATAATTAAAATAAAATATTTATATTCTAACGACGATTCAAATAAATATATACATTCTAATTCCATTCAAAATAAATTTCTTGTCGTTATTATTTAAAATAATTCATTTTAAATACTCAAAATTTGCTAAAGTTGCCAAAATAAAAAATTTAAATTGGCTCGGATTTCCGGGTTATTACAGACCTAAATAGGGCCATTTTTCAAATGGTCTCGAAATTCGATGAAATTAATTTTGTTAGGACCGCATCGTCAAAACATATCTAGATTTATTTTTCTGTAATTTTTGGAGTCAGTATGTGGCGTGGTAAATTAAAATGTATGTTCAAATTCTATATATATTGATTTATATTTTAATTTAAAGAAAAACTAGTCAAAACGTAGAATTGGCTTATAAAACATATTCCATTATGTCTGGAATGAGGGTATTTAGCTAGGGGCGTCAGTCGTTAGCTTCGATTCGGAGTTCGTGGCATTAAATAAGTGAATTTGGAATTAAATATTGTTAAAATATTAATATATATATTTATAAAATCCCAAAACCCTAGGGTTATTATCAGAGCCGCCAGCTTGAAGGGCGGAAAACATTCAAACCAACCTCCCCAAATCGCTCTCGATTTTCACTGAATTGAAAGGAGAAATTAAAATGAAAATTGTTGTATTTCGTTTGTTCTTCAAATTGGTACTGGAAAGAAGAGTTTTCTTTTTATATTCTTTTCGAAATTACTACTCAAAGCCGCTGCTTTTGGGCGTGAATTCTGAGATCACCAGTGGTGCAAGTCTGATAAGGCGACGACGGTTGTTGAGGACGGCTAGGGCTTTAATGTGCTGGTGCCGGATCGTCGGTCAGTCGTTGGAAGAAGGACCGATGGGTGGATTCTTTGATCGAGCAGTGGGTTCTTTGGTCCAGAAAAGAAACGATGGCGGGGAGATGATTTAATAAATGTAATTAGTGTTAATCATGTCATTAAATATATTTAATTTATTAATTATTTAATTAATATATAAAATTGTATAACTTTTGCATATGATATCAGAATTCAGTGAAACTAGTTGCATTGCACTCGTATCGTCGAACACTACATTTTAGAACTGACAGGGACATAAACGGAGCACGTTGGAATTTTAGGCAATTTCAAATCCAAACTGTTCAGAAATTCAAAAAAAACTAGCGGAGTGGAAACGAAAGTGAGAATTCTTTCTCACTCAACTATTTTTGTTATGTGATTTTATCATAGGTTGCATACGGGGCTTAGTAGCTCATGACACTATTTTTTTGTTAAACCATGGATGATTGGTGTGATATGATTGTGTTGTGGGAAATTTTTTGGATTGAATTGTTGGATTGAAATCGATGATGTATGAAATTATATATGCATTGCATAAAACATATATATGCTCTATATAAAATAGTCATGATATGGAAATATTATTAGTTCGATAAAAATATAATTTTTATCGCATATATTCAGCATATAAAATTGTCAATCTATGGAATAACTATTTATTGGTAAAAATATTATTTTTAACAAATATATACGATATATAAAATTATCATGAAATGAAATTGGAATAAATATTCATTTACAAGTCGGACGACTTGTTTATGCAAAACTATTTAACTGATATTGATTAGGACAATAATTTTTACACATCGCCCAACGGTACAAATAATAATCAGTATTTGTTGTTTGAAAATCCCACACGGGTATTGGGATGATATTTGACATACACTAATCCCAGTATTTAGTTATGCATCAATCAATGGGTTGGCAGGCTGTGATGAGCGTTATTTATTTATTTTAATGCTTACAAAGTTGTAAAATGCACTCTGGATCATGTTTGATTGTTAAATGATTATTTATCATTATTGTTGAATACATGCGATGTATGAAATCCATATAACCGAAATTATATGGTAATTGATGGAGTCGCATTCCGATTTAGAAATAAAGAATATTTCAAAATAAAGAATATTTTAAAATAATGAATATTTTAAAATAATATTCAGTGAAGAATAAGATCATGATTTTGATGTCCGATTTTGGATGGACATAAAAATATTAAAATATGAAGCCAAGTTAGTGGTTAAACGCCATTATAACCCGAATGGGTTTAAAGATCGATTTTATTTATTTTATAAAGAATACGAAAGGGAAATGGATTTCGAAATCTAATATTTTGAAACTATTATCATTTTACTATTATAATGATATGGAATATTCAATTTTGATTTAAAATTGAAAACAGAGTCAAAATCATTTTAAAATGAATTTATAAATATTTTATAAAATACGTTTTAAATGAAATTGACGACATATTATATATATATAATGGCCTGAATAGAATGCGTCGCGTAGCGACCGTTTGCGAATTTCGACCATTAACTTCAAAAGCACGTAACGGGAGATCCGACCGTCGGATTCTCCTAAAACCGGAACCGTTGGGTTTGGACTGAAAAGACATTAGCCGGCGACCGAAGCCCCGGTGAACGGCGACCGTAACTATAACGGTCCTAAGGTAGTGAAATTCCTTGTCGGGTAAGTTCCGACCCGCACGAAAGGCGTAACGATCTGGGCTTTCCAATGAATATAAGAGATTTGAAATCCAATGGTTGGATTTGGAATTAAGTCCAAATCAATTTCAGAAAAGGTCGCTATGAATGCAGTTCGTTGGTCAATATTGGAAACCGACTATAAAGACCTTAATAAAATTATTAAAAATATGGAAAATTATGTAAAATCATAATCAGTGATTTGGAATATTTTGGATGAGATATTCCATGTCTTGAAAAGATAAAAGATATTTTTATCCAAATGAACTAGTTTATAACTAGATTAGAAATCCAATGTTTTTTTTTAAAATTAATAAATTAGATTTGGAAAAGGGTTTTGAAATAACCAGAAATCCCAACGTATGAGTTGGAATGGATTTAAATGGAAATAATCTTTGGAATGTTTTGATATTGGATTCTGTTATTATATGGGTATTGTTGTGGGAATTTGGAAGATACAAATATTGTTATTCCCAATACGACATCCGTTACTCTTAGAATTTGATATTGAATATAAGCCGATATAATTTCTATTTAGAGCCTTGTATTTAATATCAAATTGGATTTTGGGTTTGTCGTGAATGGTGTCTTAAATAACACTATTCTTAAACCCCGATGAGAAAAAAATAAATATTTTAATTAAGATTTAGAGAAATACACCAATTAATTAATATTTAATTGGAATTGAATTGAAATGGGATTTTGGTTTTATCGTGAACGGTGTTTTAAATAACATTTGTTCCTTAACCCAATTAACAGTGAAGAAATGACTTGGGATTTATAAAACTTTTTATTAAGGTTTAATGAAAATTTTCCAAAGTAAAGTTTTCCAATTTAATATATTAAATTGGAATTCGATGGAATTCGATTTTGTAATAATCAAGATGAGCTTCTGTGAAGGAAGACCGTTACTATATATGGAATATAAAAGGCTTTGCCATTATTCTATTATAGTATTGATTGGATATAGAAATTTATATCAATTCTATATTGATCTGTTTCCCGTGAAGATTCCATAGTTGATGGAAGCTGATTTGGGTTTATTGTGAACTGTGTTTTAATGACATTAGTTCTTTAACCTAGTTAAAGATAAGATTAATTTCTTAAATTTGAATAATCATTAAGTAACGATTTTTGAGATTAAAACTGAATTGGAGTTTTAAATGATTCTTTAATTAGATTGGAATTAGAATGGGATAATTAAATTTATCGAATTCATGAAATGATCGGGAATGGAGTACCACCAGTTTTACTCCAGGCGATAGTTAAATCTTTAATTAGATTTGAACGTGAAATGGTAATTAATTTTACCAATAACCTAGTGGGTGTTAGATATGAAGTACTACCAGTTTTGCTCCATGGGATGAATAGGTTGGGATTGGATAAATAAAACAAATGATTATTTCGGTATGGCTCGATAATTCCGACTAGTTTTATAAACCTTGATTTGGTTTAGAATTGTGAAAAGAGAAAATAAAATCTTTTGAAAATGATATCAAAAGGAAGATTAAAGAGAAAATTTAAAGAATTTATCTTTCATAAAATTAATGTTAACCATTCCCTAATGATGTGAATATTTGAATAAAAGAATATTCTGAATTGGAATGAAGCGTATGATATGCTTTTATAGCACTTGATTATAAATTACGCGAGCTTTTCGGAAAGACCAGGTTTAACCCATTCTGAATAATTGATACGACGATTAAAAGTCAACGATGAAGATGGTGGTTGAAGACCGGAGATCTTTACATCATTTGGATGATTACTGATGTCTTGATTGGGATGTACACCCAAGACAAGGTAATAAGTGGTGATCGTCCAGACGTACTTGGAGATCGACCGGATATGCGAGATCCTCTCTTCTGTATTGGACATATGGGATGAGGAAAAAGGTGCCTCCGGTTTCGTTCAGACCTAGAACGGACTTGCAAACGGATAGTGTGTCTAACATTGTATTCCTTTATACTGTGTTCGTTGATCTCTACCAAATATATATCTGTTTGGTGGCAGAGATTTATTCTCTTGCTTAACACCCGTCTCTAAGACGTACGAGCTTAGAAGTTATATATTGGTGGAAATCAGTGCTGCGGTATGGATTGACAGTGTGGCATTCTGAGATGCAAATGATTAAGGCTTTTGTTAAAAAATAGAGTCTTGTGGTTGATGATCAAAGCACAGCTTTAAGTAGCACAGCTTTGTGTAGCGTTAATTCGCGAGCTTCACTCCTCGGTATGAACCAGAAACAGGATTAGGACCACAGGGAAATGGACATTTGTTAGTTCTAGTTATGAGTAACGTCATGGTATGGAGCCCAAACTGTTTACTCATGTGGATGTTGGAAAACTTTACTGATGGAAAGCGAGGTACCTCGAATATGATTTGAGTCCCTAGTGGCTCTAGAGTGGTCAACATTATCGACCCATTTTGGAGGTTCGATAGGACCGGCTAACATATAGTTTATGGTGTTGCCAATCATCGATGGATGACCGGCCATACCGCTTCCAAGGTTGCCCATAGGTGTGATCCTGAGGCATTTGCTAGAATGTCTCGAATTCAGAAGGACGATCCCTTTCCTTGGTTCATAGATAGAAACCCAATTTCCAATACGTGATTTCACGATTTTAGTTGTAAATATATATACATATATATATATATATATATATATATATATATATGGTAACATAATATAATGGTACCTACGCCGCCTATGATTGATACATTTACATTGAAGTTGATTTCTTCACATATAGTAATAATAAAAGATGAAATTTCGCGTATCAATCACATTTGGCTATTATAAGGGAAAACTCTATCCTCCGGCTTGCGTTGCATTGTATGATGGGACCTGAGTCTTATAATAGTTTCATTTTTTTATTTAGCATTGCACTGTTTATTTTTATGCACTGGTATCCATGGGGGATAAACCTGTTCTGTGTTATACAGCGTGGTCCCGTGATTTACCTAACTTTAAAATCAAGTTAATAACTATTTTACTTCTCACACCAGTCCCATGACTGACTCGGAGTTTATTGTTTTAACTTAAATTCTGGGTGCCCATATTTTCCATACGGGTAGCTAATAGTTTTGGTTTTCGCAGATATTTCTTTTCACAGGATCCTGGATTACAGCTAGAGCTATATTTAGAAAGCTTTGTATCTGTGTATTTCATTCGGTTGTGCTAGTTGATGTATTTCCGCTACGCATTGTATTTATACATTTTATTTTTGCGGCTATGTATTTTATATCTCTGATATTTTTCCGTGTAATATTTATTCGTACTATGATATATTCTTGTACTCTGATTGTTGTAATAGCAATGAAACGTTCTTGTTTTTGTGTTCTAATGCGTCGTGTTCTCGATTCAATCCGGGCTTTCCCGTAAGGGGGGTTTCGGGTCGTTTCAATAAATTTGGAGTTAATTTACAAACAAATAATCCATGTTGTTGACTGAGGTACACATAAAAATGCATTTACTGTTGAAGTATTCATGAAGGACGCTAAATTGTTGACATAATACAAGAACGAAGGTTGTATATTTAAAGAGATGATAATCACCAAAACTCAAGCATCTATTATCCCCTGCTGCCCAAACAAATAATTACATTCAACATTGGATGGTATGTATATTCCCACAAGGAATCCTCTATTTACACCAACCAATTAAATAAAGATAACAAATGCTAATCAAAAAGGTAAAATAATACATCCATCATTGACCTGAACTTGCAAATCATGGGTTCCAACTTTCATACTGCGTATTGTTGACGTCAAAAAGTGGTTCTTTTGACAGTCAACCCACAAATGCACAAACCATACGCAAATCACAAAATATTAGAAAGCTGTAAAACAGGGGAATACGCAAGATTTTTATAGTGGTTCGGCATTAACGATGCTATGTCCACTTTATAATATATTATTTATAGTGTCAGATTAAAAGATACAGTTGTATGTATTTAAGAAAAGTAGAGATAAGAAGTGATTTTTCCAAACACGAAGTCCATGTGATGGTAATAGAGTTCGGCCTTTCAATGGTGCAAAATCCTTGTGTGAATGCTATTAGGGAAATGGCCGATCAAAAGTCTCCCTCAATATGTCCAAAAAATGTGTATTTATAGGCAATGACTGTTAGGGATTGAAATGTTGATGATGACGGTTTTAATGACAACAACCTTGTTTCAATTACTATTATTATAAAATATATACTAATACTACTCTCTAGAATATATATATATATATAGGAAATTTATGCAGATATTGGTTATTGAAGACTGTACAATTTATAGAATCAAGATTTCAAGGGAGAAGAGTTTAGGATACAAGAATTCAAGAGTTCAACAAATAAAAAAGTAACTGTGTTTAAATTTTTGTTAAAACTTTGGTTAGCATTGAATTCTTATTTCAAACTTTTTCTCACTATTTTCAAATGATTTTCAAATTCCTCGTTTTAAAAATATTTTCAAAATTATTTCAAAATTACTTCCTTATTTTTAAATCTATATTTCTTTATTCTTAAATTTATTTTAACTCCTATTTTAAAATATATTTTCTAATATATTTTGTCTTCTGAATCAAATATTCTTATTTACAGATTTAACACTAATTTTATTATAATTACTTATGTTTTTAATTTCCTTGTTTTTTGATCATTTTTAAATCATTTTAATATATATTTTTACTTGAAAAACTCTATTTTAATATAAAGAAATATAGTTTGTTTTAACTCACAAGTCACCATAATTTATTTAATCATTATTTTCCTTAATTCAAAATTTTATTTTATTTTGAAGTTTTTCTAAGGCATGCCGACATATGTATTTTTACAAGTCATATGTACCGTTTCTTTTCAAATTTAAATTTTGAAATGTTGTGTCTTTGAATTCAGAACTATTCTAAAAGGATTTGACTGTGGGGAGACTATAAATAGACTTCTAAATTCGATTTTTAACTAACTTTTCATCATCATCATCATCTTCTTCCATTCTTCTCTCTCCATTATTCTTTCCAATTTTTTATCTATTTTCAAAGAGAATTATTTCAATCTATTTCAATTCTCCATCAATCTCTCTCTCAAATTCAAGTGCTACTCAAGAGTTATAGGATTTATGTAATCAAGGATCACATGATCAAGTTATATCGAGTCTATCCTCCAAAACTGATACTGAGAACGGTGTGGTCACGTCCCGTATAAACCGACTGGTGTGATTGGGTCCCGAAAATAAATTGGGTGTAGGTTGTGGCCTAGAAACCAATTGAATCTCACTGTACTCCAGAAATTAGAGTGGGTGTTTCCTTGTAGCCCTGAAATAAAGGGTTGTAATATTGAATATTAGTTAAAAAGAAATCCACATCAACCCAGCATTGTGTGGGACTGGATGAAGGGTAACACTGAACCAGTATAAAATCCCGGTGTGTACTTTCAATTTACTGCTTTTTATTTTTATTATCTGCATCTATGACTGATTCTATGATTATTAATATCTTTGATTTTCATAACATTTTGATAAACTTAAAAAGATTTCAAGAAATTAAAAAAAATCCATAAAATACCATTCACCCCTTCTAGTGTTTAGTTTGCCTTAAGATCCTTAATCTTCATCCCCAACAATTAGTATCAAAGCATTGGTTTTCAAAGTCTTCATAATTTGGTTTTTTGAAATGTTTAAATGGCAACGAACATTGGAATTGTCAATGCTAATAGTTCATTTGTAGAGGGTCAATCCACTCTTAGACCATTATTATTCAATGCTAGTAATTATGCATATTGGGATTGTAGATTGAAAGTTTATTTACAATTTGTAGGATTAGACACTTAGAATATCATACAAATTGAATATATTGAGCCCACTATTAATTTTGTATAATGGACTAATGATCAAAAAGCCACTGCACAAAGTAATTCAAAGTCTATGAATGTTTTATTCTATTCACTATATATAAATGAATTTAAAAGGGTATCCATTTGTATATCTGCATATGAAATCTGGAAAACTTCACAAGTGACTCATGAAGGAACAAACAAAGTTAAACAGACCAAAATATCTATGTTAACCAATCAGTTTGAATTATTTAAAATGAATCTGAATGAGTCTATCTCCGATATGTACTTCAGGTTTAAAAGATCCTGCATTCACTATTAGCTTTAGGAAAAACATATTCTAAGGAAGACCAAGTTAGTAAAATTCTAAATTCATTAACTTCATGTTGGGATCAAAAGACACTAGCAATTGAAGAGGCCAATGATATCTATGCAACGAAAATTGAAGAATTAACTGGAAATCTAATGTCGTTTGAAGTCCAGATGCGAGGAAGAAAAGAAAATAGGTCGTTAGAAAAGAAATCGATAACTTTTAATGCAACAACCGAAGATTCTGGCTCAAGCAGTGATGCTGATGAAGAAACAACTTTAATGACAAGGAATTGAAGAAAATTCCTTAGATATAGAAAAAGAAGTAATTTCAAGAGGAATGAACAAAGAACTTCATTGAAAAACAATAAAATTACAAATAATGTCAGATGTTTTAACTGTGATAAACCAAGCCACCTTAAAAGATTCTATCCATATCAGGAGAAAAAAAATCAATTTTCAAATGACAATTCATTGAAGAAGAGAAAAAGAGCATATAGTACGCCACAGAGGGCCTATCGCAACGAAAATCCATGGTGTTGCTGGCTACAATGTTGCCATTGTTATGCTGTTTTTTGTTTATTGCAACACACACTTCGGTGTGTTAGGATATATATCAAATTGTGTTGCAGTGGCTATAGATATATTCTAAATAAAAATATTTAAAAAAATAAATACACCTCAGCGATCCATACCATTAGTTTAAACAAAATCTCATTCGTCCGTCCACATCATCAATCCGCACCTCACTTATTTCTATTCCCGCTTTTATTTTCTTTCTATTGCCTCTCTTTTCATTTCGTTTCTACCCCAAATTCCCAAAATCACCGATCCCTAATTCCAAATCGAATGACCATCAATTCTCCCTTTTAATTTCCATTTACAATCAAATTGGTTGGCTTTGAGACAATCAGTGTCCCTTCTCATCGTCGCTGTTTCGTTTCTCCTACCACTTCTTACTGTCGCCCTCTGCCTCAGCTATTTCCCCTTTATTGTCCGCCGCAATTCCAAATTGTTGTTGTTCTCTTCCTCCAATTCCATATGTGCGACAGTCTGGTTATTTTGTCAGTTGTCTCCCTTACACTTTGCATTTATTGAGGTAAGATTCCTAATTTTTTGTTTCACACAATCCAATTTGTTTCACACAATTCATTTTCAAACAGTGCGTTACCTCAAATACTGAGCTTGTGTTCAATAAAGATACTTTGAGATATACTGGCAAAAACTGAGCTTCAGAATGCACTGTCTCAGACTATAATCCAAAATCTTCATCTACAAACAAGCCTGAAACTGAGTCTAGTTGTTTCGTCTAGAACAATGCTTCTAAATATGTGCAATACAAGTTTGATTCTGGGTTTGTATCTTACTTTAGTTGAAGGATTTTTGAAACTTAAAAACTAAGGTAGATATGACCAGCAATATTGGGCATGATAATGAAACAAAAAGTTGAAACTAAGATCTATAAATTGTAGATGGTGGTGTATTTTTGTGGTTTCGTTGTATGTAGATCCACTAAAATGTTCTTTGAGTCGCTATTTGGTTGTTAATCAATTTATTAAAACAGAACTTTAGTTCCTAGTGAAGTGTGGTTGTGAACAATTAGACCAACGACCTTATATGAGCTGTATGTTCTAAACAACTGCTCGGGTTTCCCAGGTTGCTGTTGCCTGTGATGAATGAGACATGATACACTGGTTTATGAAAATGGTTTCATAAGGATGCTTACATATACATGATAGTTATCATTTCTTAAGTATTATCATGATCTATTTCAGTAAGACCGTTGATTAACATAGAAATGTGTTTATTTTATGCTCTTATATTTTATCTTTTGTAAATAAATAAATGATACTTTGGGTACTTTTGTGTGTTTTTACAGGATGTCAAGAAATGCCTCCTTCATTTCAAATTAAAGGCCAACTACAGATAAAAAGCTACTTCCCCGTATTAAAGCCATCTCAATTACAAAAGACGTTGTAGCTCACTGGTAATTGCGTGGAAATTTGTACTGAGAGACCTGAGTTCGATCCCCGTCGAGCTCACTTTTTTTTTTGCCGAAGAACAGAACGCGTTCACACTGCCCTTTGCTATGAAGAATATATTAATTAGTGTTATATTATATATATACATATTCATGTGTATGTATGATATTCACTAATAGACATTTCAGGAATAGTCATGGAAATCAATTCAGAACATTCATTTTTCAATTTCCAATAAGAAGAATTTCTGATTGATTTATTGCCAAGAAAAGATCAATTTTGAAGATTTCATCCTTTGTTGCCTTTGGAGTTTGATGAGCATCCTTGTTTGGAGTAATTAATCGCATGCAATCTAATTACCAATCAACTAGCCATACGGAGAATTTGGAAGATATTCACCAAGATATGCATCAGATATTCTTAAGAGAATTATTTCCAAACAAGCCTAGTCAAGGAAGGCAAGAGATATGATATTACTTCTTGGGAAAAGAGGGCCATTTAGTCATTGGTTTGATTAGGATTTGGTCTACATCTCTATAAATATACATGATGTCCCATTGTAAATGCCAATTCATTTTTTGCTATTCTGTATTCTCTTTTGTTCTAATAAAAGTCTTTTCTTTTCTAGTTTTATTGTTATTTTAATTTCATAACAATTTGTGTTATCTACCTAATTAGGTTTGGGTAGAATGCATATTGTTATTGTCTTTTATTACTGCTTGTTAGCGATTCACTGTTGATTAGTTTCAACAGGAATCCTACTTTTAATTTCTGTTATTGTTCTAGTTGTTATTCTCTTTTTCTAGTAATTGTTCCTTTTCTTTTCAATTGTTGAATTTGATACTGATTAGATTCGGAGTAATTTCAACAACATAAAAAACAACAACTCCAAACTTCGTCTAACACGCCCAAGAAGAAATAAATAATAATTTTTAACTACACCTCCCTGTGTTCGACCTGTATGCTACACACCTGTATGCTTGCAGTATTTATTTTAAATATCGCGCTTTTCTAGCGTCGATCAAGTTTTTGGCGCCGTTGCCGGGGAGGTTAATATTAAATTTTATTATTTGTTTAATTTCCGGTTCGTGTTAGTTTTTCTTTTTTTTCTTTTTTTTTTGTGTATATATAGAAAAAAATCTTGGTTAGTAACGTGGTGTGTCAATTTCATTGGCACTATCATGGACTAAACAAGAGAAAAAAAATTGCCAAATTTTCTCAAAATTCTTTCCACCTTTCAATAACCTTTCTAGTCTTTCCATCTTCGATTTCCGTTCCTATTTTCTTTTCATTTCTTTCCTTTTATTTTTTTTTTTAAAAAAGCAACATTAAATTTCTTTCTGCTAATTTTATTTCTTTCCTATTTTCTTAAATGCCTTAATTCTCTCATCTGTCAAAAATTCTCTTCCCTTTTCTCAAATTTCTTTCTCTTTCTACAAGTGTTCACTATCCACAAATTTCAATTTAAAAAAAAAGCAAAAATTCCTTTGTAATTTTTTCTTCTTATCTGTCCATCTGCAAATACGTTCAAATCATCTTCACAAACAAATACGACAAACTTCCTCATTCACCGAACAAACACCATACCACTGCATCTCCATCAATCCCCACAACAAACTAAACCTCCAGCACCACTAAAACATTCCCAATACACGCAACATCCTTTGCCAAATACCCATCCTTCAACAAATACCCAGCCTTCAACAAACACCTCCATGCCCCTTCCTCAATCAACTCCTGTAACAACCACTGTCCTGCTACCATACCAAACTTCTTAGATCCACCCAATCGCACAATCCTGAGTACAGTCGCTGTCCTCATCACCACAGTCGCAGGCACAACTCCATCATCACAGTCCTCAAATACCAACTTTGCAAGCTTTGTTTTCTTCCACCCTCTGCCAAAAAAAAAATCTTCCACGCACAGAACCATACATTTTGGCATTCACCACTTGCAACTCAACAATTCAAACCCGCCTGGCCAATTGCCAAAACGCCAAACCGAACTCTGCCAAAATCCTTCTGCACCAAACCCCTTATTCCCCCTGCGAAACTACCCCAGCCCTTCAATTCAAACGATCACCTCGACCTCACACACCACAATTCCCCAAATCGCAACTTCATCATCGCGCAATTCCAATCACAGACCCGAAACCCGATTTGTATGTGGTGAAAATCACGAACCAGTATCGTGATTTTAGTGGTACTGAGAAGCGACTGATTTTTGGTCAAATCCGAACTAAAAAACCGCTTAAATTGAGGGCGAACTCAAAAAGACAAAAAAAAAACACAAAGGGGGCTCGAGTTCCTTGGTATGATAGTTCGTTACTTTGTGTGAATGCCTGAGGTCTAAAAGAGCGTGACATTTTGTTTTCGGTGTGAATAGATTGGGGACGTCTGGTTGTTGTTTTATATTTGGGTGCGGTGCGACTTTGGATCACTGAGAACCAGAGGGTACTACGTGTAATTTTCTTCTTTGTTGTTGGTTTTGAGTCTTGACTGTTTATTTTTTATGCTATACGGTTTAGTTTAGTTCTTTTTAGTCCATTTTGTTTTTGTTTTTAACTCCAAGTCAATTTAAGTTCATTTGTTTTCCTTTCCTTTCTTTTTTTTTAAAAAAAAAACCAAGTTCAGAAGCGAGAAAAGGTTCGAACAAGGGATTCTGAAAAAGGATCTGCAAACAACAAAAATTTGAATTGTTGGAGCGGTTGCACACCAAGTGGGGTGTGAACGCGCTAGCGCTTCCCAAATTCACTGGACGGACTGCCGATCAAGGTGATAAAATTTTAAAACTTTACAGGTGCTCTGCTGCAAAGAAAAAAATATATATAGACAATTGTTGTAAAAAAATTCTGCAGGGGCAGCGGCTTGAATGTACAATTTTTAATTTCTGCAATTGTTTTGTGTGATTGTTGTTATTTCTGCACTTTTTATTCATTCTGTTAAGGGCAACACCCCAATTCACATAAGGTGAGGGATTTCATCACCCTTTCCTTAGCCCACAAATTGCATTTCATCATAGAATCTGACTAATAATAACGGTTAGACATTGGACTTAAGGGAGTCACGGGCTCATCTAAAGCTTAATTGTATTGTGATAGTTGATTCATTTGGAACGAATTATTTCTTGGTGTCTAGACTACGGCAGAGAAATAACCGTTTATAAATATTACGGTGATTCGTAAATATTATATCGGTTGTTACTCTGAAGGTACTTAAACCTTCGGCTGCATTGCTAGGGTGATTCCTGGTGCACCGATAACTCCTGTCCGTTAACTGGCTGAGAAATCTTTTGATCTAAGTAATCAAATGCATCACTTTATAATTTTGGGTTAGGAGCCAATAAGGACAGAAAATTTCATTGTAGCTAATTTCTGTGCTTGCATTTAACAAAAATGAGTGAAAAAAGTGTTAGCCAACAAAATTCTCCTAGGGGTTCTCGAATCAACCAAAATTTTCCAACCGAATTGGATCAAAATCGAGTGAATCAAAACTTTCCAAACTTTGGGGATCAAAATCAAATAAATCAAAATTTTCAAAATCTCAATATCCAAATGGATAAACCCTTGTCTCTTCGTGATCGATGTTATCCTACTAGGACCGTTCAACCATTTTTCATTGTGTTCCCACCAGCTGAAGGAAACAATTTTGAGCTAAAACACTCTTTTATTCAAGGGGTACCAAAATTTACTGGGTCTGAAAATGCTTATGAATTTCTAAGTGAATTTGAATTGTATGCTTCCACAACAAAAATGCAACAATTATCTAACGAATCGATCAAGCTAAGGCTAATCCCATTTGCACTACTTGAAAGCGCTAAAAGATGGCTAAATTCTCTTCCACGACATTCCATAAGAAGTTGGGATGAATTTGTCACTGCATTCTTGAAAAAGTTTTTCCCTTTCCATAAAACTCTAAAAATCCGAACCGAGATAAATCAATTTTGTCAAAATGAGGGGGAAACTTTTTCAAAATACTTTGAGAGATTCAACCAGCTATTATATAGTTGTCCTCATCATGGAATTCTAAAAGATCACTTATGTCAAATTTCATATGAAGGGCTAAACTATCAGACTAGAACTCAACTAGAATCAATGTGTGGAGGAGATTTTATGTCTAAGACGGCCGATGAAGCTTGGCGGTTTTTAGAAGACTATTCTGAAAAGGACATGCAATGGGAATCGATTCGTGTTCCCATTCAGAGGAGTGCATGTCGTAGACCCAAATAAAATTCCTTTAGAAAATCAAACTCCTCAAGTCGGAGAAGGGTTACCCCACTATTACTCTCAGGACCAAGCTAATGCCATAGCTCAAAATAACCCTTACTCAGCCACGTACAATCCTGGTTGGAGGAACCACCCAAACTTTTCTTGGTCAAACCCCAATAATTCGGCCAACCCAGCTCACATGCAACCCTTTATTCCCAACCCAAATTATCAAGCTCCACCTCCAATTTCTCAAACATCTCAAGATTCACCTCAATCCAAACAACCTTATAGGCACCCCAATTTTCAATCATCGAACCAATCCTCTCAATCTTCTCAACCGTCACAAGAAATTGTGCGTCTAGAAAAACAGTTGAGCTCTTACGAAGCCAAAATAAACTTGCAAGACGCTAAAATGGACCAAATGATGAATATGATAAAGGAGGCGAAAAATAATGAGAGGGGAAAATTGCCGAGTCAACCTGAGGTGAATCCAAAATATAACTCTCGTGCTGTGAATTCTTGTGAGGACGAAAACCATAATCCAGTCAACGTTATTACGACCCTTCGATCTGGAAAGAGGATTGATAATAATGTGGGCAACCCTGACGAACCTTCTAACTCGACCCCAATCCCTAATCTTGATGATCACCCATTGGCTTCGAATGCCAATTCTTCTAAACCTCCATTTTCCTCAAATGTTGGCAATCCCAACAGTTCTTCTCCCAGTGTCGACAAACCCGACCCACCTTCGAAAATTAATGTTGGCAATACCAACATTCCATCTTCTACGACCTTACCACCTTCTATTTCCTTGGATAAACCTTCTTCCTCGAATGATGAAACTCATCACAGAGTCGAAAAACCAATAGCTCCATTTCCCCATAGGCTCAATAATAAGAAGAAAGCGGCAAATTTTGATAAAATCTTAGAAATTTTCAAACAAGTCCGTGTGAACATTCCCCTTTTAGACACAATTGAACAAATTCCTCAATATGCCAAATGTCTTAAGGAATTGTGCACACAAAAACGTGCAACTAATGTTCCAAAAACCGCCTTTCTAACTGCGAATACAAGCTCTGCTCTTTCGAATCTTACCCCAGTCAAGTACAAAGACCCTGGCTGCCCTACGATTGATTGCAAAATAGGAAACACCCATATCTCTCGTGCCCTACTCGACCTTGGTGCCAGTGTCAATCTTCTTCCTTATACTGTTTATTGTCAACTTGGGTTAGGGGAAATTAAACCAACAAACATCACTCTTCAGTTAGCAGATCGATCTGTCAAAAAGCCATTGGGAATTATCGAAGACTTCTTGATACAAATCGAACAGTTTTACTTCCCTGTCAATTTCATAGTTTTAGAAACAGAGCCTGTCTCAAATTCCAAAGTTCAAATACCATTGATTTTAGGACGGCCCTTCTTAGCAACCTCAAATGTTGTCATTAATTGTAGGAACGGTCAACTTCGACTTTCCTTCGGGCACCTAACCATTGAGCTAAATATCTTCAATCTCAACAAACAACCTAGGGATTTTGAGACTGATGAAATCGACATGATTCAAACCATAGTTAACGAAACCTCTAATGACACTTCTGAAGCCTTGAAAATGTGTCTGGAACATTTCGACTCCGATTTCGACGAACTTGAATACATTTCTGAACTAAATGAATTTCTTGACTTAAATCCTTCGTCTTCTGAATCTAACCAAGGAATGTTAACCAACGTTAACACTCAAGAACATCCTAAGTTAGATCTCAAACCCTTGCCACAAGACCTTAAGTACGCATACTTAGACTCCTCAGAAACTCTTCCCGTAATCTTGGCCTCTGATCTTACCGAGAACCAAGAAGAAAAACTCTTAGAAATTTTGCAGGAAAATAAAGATGCTTTGGGGTGGGAACTGAGCGATATAAAAGGAATTAGCCCATCAATTGTGGAACATCGCATACACTTAGTTGATGAGGCTAAACCCACCCGTGAGGCTCAAAGGCGATTAAACCCAAACATGAGAGAAGTGGTCAAGGAGGAGATAATCAAATGCCTAGACAATAACATCATCTATCCCATCTCTGATAGTACCTGGGTGAGTCCGGTACAAGTCGTACCAAAGAAATCGGGAGTCACAGTGATCAAAAATGAAAGTAATGAGCTCGTCCCAAAAAAAATCAAAACAAAATGGCGTGTGTGTATCGACTATCGAAAGCTTAACTCAGCCACACGAAAAGACCATTTTCCCTTACCTTTCATTGACCAAATGCTCGAACACTTAGCGGGTCATGAGTACTACTGTTTTCTCGACGGATACTCTGGCTATAACCAAATCCCTGTTGCTTTAGAGGATCAACACAAGACCACCTTTACTTGTCCCTTTGGAACCTTTGCCTATCGTCGCATGCCTTTTGGTCTTTGTAATGCCCCCGCGACTTTCCAAAGGTGTATGATGAGTATCTTCTCTGACATGGTGGACGAATTCTTGGAAATATTCATGGATGATTTTTCAATCTATGGATCATCTTTTTCCCAATGCCTCACTCATTTAGAACTCGTCCTAAAACGTTGTAAGGAAAAATCACTCGTGCTTAATTGGGAAAAATGTCACTTCATGGTAAAAAGGGGGATAGTTCTAGGTCATGTCGTCTCCAAAGATGGCCTTGAAGTTGATAAATCTAAAATCGATTTGATTGCTAATCTGCCTCCTCCTAAGTCTGTTAAAGATGTTCGCTCATTTCTTGGCCATGCGGGATTCTATAGAAGATTCATTAAGGATTTCTCGAAAATTTCAAAACCTCTCTCAAATTTACTTGCCAAAGACGTTAAGTTCGAATTCTCCAATGACTGCAAAACATCTTTTGAAACTCTTAAGTCAATCTTGACCACAGCTCCCATCATTCAACCTCCTGATTGGACTCAGCCCTTCGAACTTATGTGAGACGCTTCTGACTTTGCAATTGGAGCCATCCTAGGTCAGCGTATCGATAAACTCCCTCGAGTCATTTATTACGCTAGCAAAACCTTAAACGAGACCCAATTGAATTACTCAACTACTGAAAAGGAATTTTTGGCAGTTGTCTTTGCTCTTGAGAAATTTAGACCATATCTCATAGGATCCAAAGTCATAGTTTACACTGATCATGCTGCCCTCCGATATTTGCTTTCTAAAAAGGATGCCAAGGCCCGCTTGATTCGTTGGATCCTTCTTCTTCAAGAATTCGATATAGAAATACGAGATAAAAGGGGTTCTGAAAATGTTGTAGCTGATCATCTCTCTCGAATTGTGCACGAAAATGTTAACGACACCCAAATCGATGACTATTTTCCTGACGAACAACTCCTTTCGATCTCTAACACCCCTTGGTACGCTGACATTGTGAATTATCTTGTCACACAACAAATGCCCGCTGAATGGTCGAAACAAGATAAACAAAAATTTCTCTCGAAAGTTCGAAACTTCTACTGGGACAACCCATATCTTTTCAAATACTGTCCAGACCAAATCATTCGAAGGTGTGTGCCCGATCATGAACACCAAAGTATTCTCTCCTTCTCACATGACCATGCTTGTGGCGGTCACTTTGGAGCAAGAAAAACTGCTGCAAAAGTATTGCAAAGCGGTTTTTATTGGCCCACACTCTTCCGTGACGCTTTCGAATTTTGCTCTAAATGTGAGCGATGTCAAAGAACGGGTCGAATCACTAAGCGAAACATGATGCCTCTCAACCCCATTTTAGTGATTGAATTATTCGATGTTTGGGGCATCGATTTCATGGGACCATTCCCTAATTCATTTGGGAATCTTTACATCTTGCTTGCGGTAGATTATGTCTCCAAATGGGTTGAAGCCATTCCGACCAAAACCAACGACAACAAGGTTGTTGTCAAATTCCTCAAAGAAAACATCTTTTCACGCTTTGGCACACCTCGAGCTATCATTAGCGATAATGGCACTCACTTCTATAATCGTGCTTTTGAGTCCTTGCTCAAGAAATACTCAATCACACACAAGCTGTCGACCCCCTACCATCCACAAACTAGTGGACAAGTAGAAGTTTCCAATAGACAAATCAAACAAATTCTTGAGAAAACCATGAATTCCAATAGAAATGATTGGTCCGTAAAACTGATTGATGCACTTTGGGCTTTTCGCACTGCTTATAAAACCAATCTAGGGATGTCACCATATCGATTAGTCTTCGGAAAGGCCTGTCACTTACCTCTTGAATTAGAGCATCGTGCCCTTTGGGCCATAAAATTCTTGAATTTTGACTTAGAAAAAGCCGGCTCACATAGGAAATTACAAATTTCGGAATTAGAGGAATTAAGAAATGAGGCGTATGAAAATGCAAAAATCTACAAAGAAAGAACCAAAGCCCAACACGACAAAACCATACTTCGTAAGGAATTCATTGTAGGTCAAAAAGTTCTTTTATACGACTCTAGACTTCACTTGTTTCCAGGAAAACTCAGATCTCGATGGACTGGACCTTATGTTGTGAAAACAGTATATCCTCATGGAGCGGTTGAAATTGAAAATCCTAGGGATGGAAAAGTCTTCAAAGTAAACGGTCAACGACTGAAACCATTTTTGGAATTCGATCAATATGACGAAGATGACTCTATCGATCTACATGATCATCCACCATGAAATCAGGTGGTACACGTTCTTTTTCTTTTATTTTTCTTTTTCATTTTTCATTTTATTTTTGTTTTTCTGCCTTAGACAGTTGGGACACTGTCTCAATCAAGTGGAGGGGGGGGGAGTCTGCATTGCATTCTTTTGATTTTTCTTTAATTTTTCTTTCTTTCTTTTCATGTAGGACCATCATACATTTTATATCGTAGTAACATACCATAAATTTTTTTTCTTTATTTTTCTGCCTTAGCCAGTTGATAGTATTTTTTTTCTCTCAACTTAGATCGAATAAGAAATATAATGAAAAGTTTAATTTTGAGGGATAATAGTGTAATCGGTACATAGGGAGACTCTTAGGTGATGGCCATGAAATCTATTCTATATTGTATACTTTGTTTAAATAAGTGGAGGACTTAAAATACTTATAATGGCTTGTCAAATCTTTAAAACTAAGTTATGTTAAGTTGAATTCGCGTAACCCTTTTTTTGTGCTTATAAATTCAATAATAATAATAGTAATCCAAGGGTATCCAACATTGCTTGTATATCGAGCGTTGGTGTGCAAACCCGCCAAGCTCTATCCGACACGTTGTTGACAAAGTCAGCATTGGAATATCTTGGTCTCATTTTATGAGATTGGACACCTAAGGATTACCGACATGTTGTTGACAAAGTCAAAGTCGGCCTGCACAATCCGCCAAGCTCTTTACCCACTCTCCGTTAGTCCGCGAGGCAGTGCATGGGTGGTAAACCTTGGTCTTCTAAGTTAGGTGTATGTACATAATCATAAATTTTAAAATTTTATAGAATAAAGAATAAGCGATGATGCCCAAACACTTCTTGACCTTATTGATTTGACTAGCCATACATGAGAAAATTTGAATACCATTTACAAACTGTGCCAAGCAAACTAAGAATTTATTTCATGGCTGCACTATGTTATCAACCGAACTAACTGGCCAAACTGGAATTTAACATTTGAAAACTTGATTTATATTGAAAATTTGTGACAAGTTGAGGTATCTAAAATAAAATCAACTGATTAGAAATTATTAACTTAATTTGTTGTACCACCTTCCTGAAATAAGTCGTGTTTTCATTTTTCGTTTTTATCTGCATATGTCCATTGCATTCATGTAGTTCATTAGAATCATAGCATACTGCATTTGGATTTTGTGGGTAGTATCCGCTGAAAACCCTCACGAGACACCACTCGTCCTACTAGGGACACCTAGAGGTTTAACGGCTTGTTGCGTACGCTCAATGCAATCGTGTTTCCTACGAAAGTGCGACCTATCTAGTTAGTTTTTCATTTCTTGTTTTACTCGAGGACGAGTAAAAGATAAGTGTGGGGGTATTTGATTAACATAGAAATGTGTTTATTTTATGCTCTTATATTTTATCTTTTGTAAATAAATAAATGATACTTTGGGTACTTTTGTGTGTTTTTACAGGATGTCAAGAAATGCCTCCTTCATTTCAAATTAAAGGCCAACTACAGATAAAAAGCTACTTCCCCGTATTAAAGTCATCTCAATTACAAAAGACGTTGTAGCTCACTGGTAATTGCATGGAAATTTGTACTGAGAGACCTGAGTTCGATCCCCGTCGAGCTCACTTTTTTTTGCCAAAGAACAGAACGCGTTCACACTGCCCTTTGCTATGAAGAATATATTAATTAGTGTTATATTATATATATACATATTCATGTGTATGTATGATATTCACTAATAGACATTTCAGGAATAGTCATGGAAATCAATTCAGAACATTCATTTTTCAATTTCCAATAAGAAGAATTTCTGATTGATTTATTGCCAAGAAAAGATCAATTTTGAAGATTTCATCCTTTGTTGCCTTTGGAGTTTGATGAGCATCCTTGTTTGGAGTAATTAATCGCATGCAATCTAATTACCAATCAATTAGCCATACGGAGAATTTGGAAGATATTCACCAAGATATGCATCAGATATTCTTAAGAGAATTATTTCCAAACAAGCCTAGTCAAGGAAGGCAAGAGATATGATATTACTTCTTGGGAAAAGAGGGCCATTTAGTCATTGGTTTGATTAGGATTTGGTCTACATCTCTATAAATATACATGATGTCCCATTGTAAATGCCAAATCATTTTTTGCTATTCTGTATTCTCTTTTGTTCTAATAAAAGTCTTTTCTTTTCTAGTTTTATTGTTATTTTAATTTCATAACAATTTGTGTTATCTACCTAATTAGCTTTGGGTAGAATGCATATTGTTATTGTCTTTTATTACTGCTTGTTAGCGATTCACTGTTGGTTAGTTTCAACAGGAATCCTACTTTTAATTTTAGTTATTGTTCTAGTTGTTATTCTCTTTTTCTAGTAATTGTTCCTTTTCTTTTCAATTGTTGAATTTGATACTGATTAGATTCGGAGTAATTTCAACAACATAAAAAACAACAACTCCAAACTTCGTCTAACACGCCCAAGAAGAAATAAATAATAATTTTTAACTACACCTCCCTGTGTTCGACCTGTATGCTACACACCTGTATGCTTGCAGTATTTATTTTAAATATCGCGCTTTTCTAGCGTCGATCAACCGTCTAATAAGTATACGCATGATTTCTTAAGTGTGTGTGTGTGTAATACTGACTAATAAATATACATATGTTTTGTTTTGATTATGCACACAAATACTGAGTACACATGAAACACATGCTTGAAAGCCTACTGAATGATTTGCAGTTTGTGATATCACTTCAATTCTTCCTTCAAATCGGGTTGAATGACCGCTAAATCAATTTCTAATTCAAATTCGTCAACAGCGGCTGCGAGAAAGAACTGCCACCACAAAATCCCAGCGAAGATGAGGACTGTGAAGGTAGGGTCGAATGCGAGGAGAAGTTTTTTGGTTGCTCCATGTGGCCAGTAAGTATAATTTAGGTTTTTTTGGTTGCTCCATGTCGATTATCATATCTTTCATTGATGTTTTACTCGAGAATTTAATATATGTGCATAATGGCGATTGCGGGTATTTTATGTGGCATGACGAAGTGTATGAAATCAATAACAATTCTGAATTGGATGATACTACTGTTAAGTTAAATTGATGGAAAAAGAAAAGACTATATCGCAATTGCTCGTGGAAAAAAAGACAATTGAATAAAAGCTGCTGAAGCAAAAGCAAAAGAGGGCAAAAGCTGATGAATTTGTGGAAGATATGAAGAAAGAGTTGGCCCTAATGCGCATTGAATGTGGAAAACACGAGACAGGAGATTTTTTTTTTTTTGCAAAAGCTTTAGCTATGTCCTGGATCATGTTTGGAGTTCTTTTGTGTGTTATTATGGCAATGTAGAGCAGTGAAGTAACATGAAATAACATGCATTGATAGTTTTTCAGATATAATTTTAAGTTTTGTCACATTGTAGATTAGCGATAATTTTTGCCACATTGCAGATTAGTGATAATTTTTGCCACATTGCCCATTAAACCTAAATTACTGATTACATAATTTTTGCTACGCTGCCACACTTGTATACACATTGTTTAGATCAGTTATGTAACTCGGTTATGTTTAGATCAGTACACTTGTATCCACATTTTGCCTTTGTTATGTAACTCAGTTATGTAAATGAAACGCAAATGCAAATGAAACTCAGTTATGTTTAGATCAGTATACACTTGTATACACATTGTTCAGAATAGTTATGTAACTCACACATTGTTTAGATCAGTACACTTTTATACACATTGTTTAGATCAATATACTATGTTATACTGAAATGCAAATGGAATTCAATTTTGAAACTCAGTTTGTGCTGAAAGGAAACTCAGTTATACTATGACCATAGTTTGTGCTAAAATGCAATTGAGGCATGCATACCTCTTATTTTGTGCTGAAATGCAACTAATGTATGCAGGTGAAGGAGGTACACGATGCAGTAGAGGCATTGAACGCATTGAAGGCTTGCGCTATATTTTGAAACCATTTTAGTTTTACGTAAACATGAATTTAGGACTTGCTGTGTTTGTTTTTGAAATGTCTGTAAAATTGAATTTAGTGGCTATGTTTTGTTATTTTGTAGTTGACTAAGTACTACTTGTGTTTGCTGGTTAATTTGAAATAAAAAGTTCTTTGTTAATTTCAGTTTGATGTTATGTTATGTAATGTTGTCGTATATATGATATAATGTTGCAGTATGTGATATTAAATGTTGCCATAGCTATGATATAGTGTTGCCATTGGATGGTAAAATTGTTGCCATAGATTTATGCATGTGGGCCCCACAACTGGATTCCGCGAACCCAGGCTACATATTTTAGTGGCGATTCCGTAAGCCCAGGTTACAGATTTTAGTGGATCCCACATTTTTGTAAATTTAGCACAAGAGACAACAGCTATGTTGATGTTGCCTTAGGGTCGCAAATGTGTTGCCTTTGACTCTAAGGCAACGCAGCAAAAGGCAACCCCAAAAAAGTGTTGCCACAGATCATTTTTTTCCTACAACAACACTTTTTGGCACCTACTGCGTCATTTCTCTGGGGTTGTCGTAGGCCATCTATGGCGTAGTGTATGTAGCAACTCTAGATGATTCTGATTCATCTTCAAGTGATGAAGAGAAAGAAACAAACAAATTGAATATATGCTTCATATCAATTCACAAATCAGAAGAAATTAGAAAACAGATCCAAAAATAGATACGCCTTTATAATAATTTTTCGGTTGAATTTTTTGAATGGTTGCTTGTTTGTTTGCTTTGTTTGAAAATTTGAATTTTAAAACTCAAAATTTGAAAATTGAAATTTTAAAATAATAATTATTTAATAAAATAATAATATAAAAAGTATTTTTATAATAAATATTATCCTAATAAATAATTATATAAGAATATGAGATATAAATTAATCAAAAAGTCAAAATAAATATCACTTGAAAAATTCAGAAGGTATGTCGACATATGTGTGAAATTTTGAATTTTCCTCCACCCTTTCGCTACACCTAATGTACTGAAAAGGTGTTTCTTGACTAGAGAACATGTCATTTGATTCATTATTTAACCACTTATTCCAATCATCCCTTTCTACCTTTAATTCAAAATTCAAACTTATCTTCATATCACTATACTCTTCAAAACAGTTCTTAACGGCTTCCTCAAGCACATCAAGCACAATGAGGCTGACCAAGACCACTAAGGGCCTTCTTTACAACAACCAAGATGTTATCAAAGGTTACATAAGCTATGTAAACTTTGGTAAAGTCGATACGGGAAAATTTGCAATATTTAGTGATTTCGCTTCTTATGACCTTCTATCTCTTTGTAACAACCCGGAATTTTGGGACCAATTTAAAATTTTTATTTTAGAAATTTTAAAGGATTTAAAATGATTTCTTTTATATAATAATGGTGGAAAATTTATTTTAATCGAAGTTAAAATGAATAAATTTAATTTAATTATAAAAGGAGTTTAAAACAACACTGCAGTTGAAATTTTGATTTTAAACTTTAACTGAATGTACAGGATTCAAAATAGATCAGAATTGAGCGAAACCAAAAATATTTAAATCTGATTAACTATATCTTTCTAACGAATCTGGAAAACTGAAATTTCACTTTGAAAATAGAAAGTTATGGCCAGTTTAAAATTTAGAAAAGCCGCTGTAGAATCTATATATATTTTAATATAATATATAGCCGTTAGAAATAGCCATTTTGCAAACGACCTCTGTTTTTGACGAAATCACTTTTGTTGGAACCAGAATGTCAAATTATTGCTAGGTTTCAATTTGCATAATTTTTAGAATTAATATGTGGGCGTGGCAAAAGGAAATGTGTTTCGCCAGTTTCAGTCAAATTTAATTGACTGGAAGATAGCCATTTTTCAAACAGTCTCGGAATTCGACGAAATTAGTTTTGTTAGGACCATATCGTCAAAACATAACCGGAAATAATTTTTCTGTAATTCTTAGAGTCCATATGTAGCCCTGGTGAATTTATATATACGGTTAGATTAAATATTAAAAGATTTATATTTTAAATTAAGGAAAACTAACTGAAAACATCCATTTGGGCTCATGGGACATAGCCCATTGGGTTCAGAATAGGGTTTATCAGCTAGGAACGACTGTCATTGGACCTGAATTGGAGTTAGTGGCTAAACGAGCCTTTATAGCGTTAATTAAACTATTAAAATATTATAAATACCAAAGGAAATTCAAACCCTAATCCTATTTCCTAAACCTAGCCGCTAGACAATACTTCCAATGGCCACAAAGCTTCGGTAATGATTCACTAATTATTCCTAATCCATAAACTAATTTTCAAAACCCATAGAGTAAAATTCGAGAGCAAGGTGAGCACTTCAGTTCTATATGGAGATGATCGGGTCTAGGGGGCGGAGGCAGTCAGGATTTGGTGGCAAAACCTGCGGCTTTGGACTGGAATTCACGGCGATGGGGGCCACCGCAAGTGGTGGTGCTACTGGTGCAAGGAGAGGTCAGTGAGGGCTTCGTGATGGTGGCGTCGGATCTGAGGTCGACAGCCTTTGGTGATGGCGGTGGCGGTACTTTAAAGTGGATGATGGGTTTATGTTACGGTCCAGAAGGAGGATGATGTACAGAAGGTAGTTAGCAAGGAGATTAATCCTCTAAA
This sequence comes from Allium sativum, assembly GCA_030737875.1. Lineage (NCBI taxonomy): Eukaryota > Viridiplantae > Streptophyta > Magnoliopsida > Asparagales > Amaryllidaceae > Allium > Allium sativum. The sequence goes on from CM060915.1 coordinate 988,619,124, forward strand.
GATGTAATGGATGTAAATTAATCATATTTAATTTATAAATTGTAACTAACACATATATTGCTATAACTTCTTCGTACAGCAACGAAATCAAACGAAATGAAAAGCGTTGGAATCATATAAATGAGATCTACAGTATGAAGCTGACTAGAGCTGAAATCGAGCATGTTGAAATTTCAGACAAACCAATGTGAGATTTTTATTTTGTAATTTAAAATTAATTATTTACTGAAATGTGAAATTTATATTTATTTCATATAAAGTTCATGTTTATGTTGTGTATATATTTATTCAGCGTTGGTTGTTTTATGATTGCGATGAATCATTGAATTGATTGTGTGTCTCATGTTTGTTAAATTTAGATTAACGATAAAAATTTCACTTTTATCGTTTACATGAAGTTATTGTTTGTTAAATTTAGATTAACGATAAAATTTCACTTTTATCGTTACATGAAGTATAGTTTGGCAATTCAATATAAAATGTTATTTTGTCATTTTTGTTGAATTGAATTAGTTTGTCAATTCAATTATAAGTATCATTTTGGTCATATTTGTTAAATTGAATTAGATTGCCAATACAATTAAAAATATCATCTTGTCATGATTATTGAATGGTATAGAATTGTGAATTCAATTAAAGGTATCATTTTTGTTATATTATTGAATTGAATTAGAATTTTCAATTCAATAAAAACATCACCTTGTTTATGTTATTGAATTGAGTTAAATTTTCAATTCAATATAGAATACATCACTTTTTATGTTGATTGATAAAAACAACACCTTTGTTGTTGTTTGATTGTAGTAGAAAGAAAAAGATTACATTTAGATGTAATGAAAGAATGAATAGAAAAAGATTAAATTCTTTAATGTAAAGAAAGAAATTATAAAAATGTCATGTTTTTAAAATAATAAAAACATGTTTACATTAGAAAAGAGTAGACAATAAAAATTATATTTTTATTGTGATGTGAATCATTAGAAAAGAGTAGACAATAAAATTATATTTTTATTGTAATGTGAATCATTAGAAAAGTGTAGACAATAAAAAATTATATTTTTATTATAATATGAATCATAAGGAAAAAGGTAAACAATAAGGATTGCATTTTTATTGTATTGTGAATCATTTTGTCGAAATAAAATATATTAAGTAGAAATATCACTTTTATTGTTAACATGACATCGTTTGGTAAAATTAGATTAACAATAGAAATATCACTTTTATTGTTAACATGACATCGTTTGGTAAATTTAGATTAACAATAAATATCTCACCTTTATTGTTAACATGGAACACTGTTTTGTCAAATTATAATTATTGTATAAATATTCTTTTATATGTTATTTGAAAACATAGAAAATGTTAACATATAAAATATTCTTTTATATGTTATTTGAAAACATATAAAATATTCTTTTATATGTTATTAGAAAACATAGAAAATGTTAACATATAAAATATTCTTTTATATGATATTTGAAAACATAGAAAATGTTAACATATAAAATATTCTTTTATATGTTATTAGAAAATATAGAAAAATGTTAATATATAAAATACTCTTTTATATGATATTTGAAAACATAGAAAATGTTAACATATAAAATATTCTTTTATATGTTATTAGAACACATAGAAAAGGTAAACAAATAAAATCTTCTTTTATATGTCACAAGAGTACATAAGAAAAGAGTATGGAAAGAAAGGTGTTATATTAGTTGAAAACAAAGTGTACAATTTGTCAAAATAAAAGAGTTAAAAAACAAAAACTACATTTTTGTTAAATAAAAGAATTAAAAATAATTTTGTCAAATTAGAATTGTTGAAACCAAAATGAACATTTTGACAAATTAGAATAGTTGAATTAGAAATATACATTTTTGGCCATTTAAAAGGATGTGACAAAATATACATTTTTGTCATTTAAAAGGAATGAAATCAAAATATACATTTCGGTCATTAAGAAGAAAGATTACATTTTTTATCATTAAAAGGGATTAAAGAAAAGATGAAACAATTTTGTTCATTTAAAATGATTAAACAAAAGATACATCTTTGTCCATTAAGAAGAAAGTATACATTTTTGTTCCTTAATAAGAATGAGACATTTTTGGTTTATTGAAAGAGAGAGACATTTTTGTTGATTAATCAAAGATAGACATTTTTGTTCATTTAAAAGGATTAAACAAAAATAGACATTTTTGTCTATCAAAAAAGTTTAAAAGAAGAATATACAGTTTTGTCATGAAAAAGTACATTTTTATTTACAATTTAGATATAAATAAAAACATAGAAATATAAGTGACATTTTAATTTAGATATTAGATGTAATCAAAAAGATAGAATTTAATGTTATATTTTTATTGTCAAAAAAATTAAAATCAAAAGTTATATTTTTATTTACATTTTTAGATGTAGATAAAAAGAATTAATTTGAAGTTACATCTTTATTTACATTCTAGATGTAAATAAAAGGATAGATTTAAAAGCGATATTTTTATTGACATTTTATATTCAATAAAAAGATTAGAATTAAAAGAAGCATTTTTATTGTCATTTTAGGGACAATAAAAAGAGTAGATTTAAAAGTGACATTTTTATTGATGTTCTATACTCAATAAAAAGAATATGTTTTGATGTTATATTTATCGTCATTTTAGATTGCGATAAAAAGAAGAGATTTTAATATTACCCTTTTTATCGTCATTTTAGATGCGGTAAAAAGAATAGATTTTAAAGTTGCATTTTAGGTATGATTGATGGAAAGTAGTTGAAATCGTCAAACGATGTATATTTATATTTATATAAATATAAATTATAAATTAAACGAATCGCACGCGGTAGTTTGCGTTTCGGCAATCGTAACTTTAAACGATTATACCGAATGATCCGAGCGTCGGAATTTCCTAAAACTGGAACTGTTAGGACCACTTTGGGAAGATCTTTCCGACGATATAAATTTCGTCAAAATCCAACGGTTAGATTTCGAGAAATGTGTAAATCAAATTTTGGTAAAAACATCGCCATGCCTGCCCATTGACCCGAAGCATCGTTTAATCATATTGAGCTATTTTTAAATAAATAAAAATAGCGATAAACTGTTATAAATAAATATGGGCAATATGAAATGATTTAAAAGATAATTATTTTAAGATTATTTGAAAAGACCGAGTTCGATTCATTTCAAATAATTACTACGACGATTTAAGTCGAAGATTTGAAGACGGTGATTGAAGACCGACGATCTTCACATCGAATGGATGAGGACTACTGACGCCCGTGATTGGAGTAGCTACCTTGAAGGGGCGGCAGTGGTAGTTGTCCAGACGTATTTGTTGATTGTTCGGATATGCGAGGAATAAGGTGCCTCCGGTTTCGTTCAGACCCAGAACAGACTTGTAAATGAATGGTATGTCTGACGTTTTATTCCTTTATGCTGTGTTCGTTGGTCTCTACTAAATATATATCTATTTGGTGTTTAACACCCTTCTCTGAGACGTACGAGCTTAGAAGTTATATATTGGTAGGAATCAATAGTATGATATGGATTGACAATGTGGCATGCTAAGATGCATGGATCATGGCTTCTGTTGAAAAGAAGAGCCTTGTGATTGATGATCAAAGCATAGCCTGTTTAGGCGTAGCTTTGTGTATAGCGTGACTTCACGAGCCTCACACCCCGGTATGAGTCAAAAACGGGATATGGACTGTAGGGAGTGCATACGTTTCTTTCTAGCTAGAGTGGTGTCAGCGACCTACCAACCCTGACATATTTACTTATGTGGATGATGGATTATGAGGTACCTCGGTTTAATAGGTTGTTAGTGGCCATATTTGAGGTCCAAAGGGACCGGGAAACGTGTGTTCAGGAATTGCCAATCCACTAACGTTAGGTGTGGACCGGCTCTACCGCATCCAAGGGTTACTTATAGGTGTGATCCTGAAGCATTTGCTAGAGTGTCTCGAATCGGAGAGGACGATCCCTAGCCTCGATTTCATGATGGAAAACCAAATCTCCAATATGACATTACGGTTTTGATTGTAAACCTATATATGGTGACATATTCTATGGTACCTATGCCGACTAGGAATTGATACATTTACTTTGAAGTATTTTAATACTGATTAGACACTATTAATAATATTAATATATTATTTTATACGTATCAAGTCATGTTTGACCATTATAAGGTAAAACTCTATCCTCCAGTTTGCGTTGCATTGTATGATGAGACTTGAGTCTTATAATGGTTTCATTTTTCTAAAAAGCATTGCGTTGTTTAACGATTCACTTTATTTTATGCATTGGCAATCCATTGGAGTAAACCCGTTCCACGTTAGCGTCGTGGTCCTGTGATTGGCCTTATTTTTAGATTAGTTAAGTTAGATTTCTCATACCAGTCCCATGACTGACCTGTAGTTTGTTTCACTTGCAAACTCGGGTGCCCTCTTTTCCACACGGGCAGTCGAGTAGCTTTTTTGCAGATATTTATCTCTTGAGCAGGATTCTAGATCGAAGCCTAAAGTTGTGTCCAGTGCATAGAAAATCTTCCGCTGCATATTGTATTAATTTATTGTAATAAGTCTTCCGCTGTATTTTATTTATCGATGTACTCTGATATTCTGTACTCTGATGTAACATTATTATGATGTTTATAAAAGTCTGCTATTTTTGTTCTAATGTATTGTATGCCCAGAGTTAATGCATTCGAAAATTTCCAACTTTTGGATCAGACCTGTGTGGTTTATGGTCGATTCAAAGGGCTGGGATTTTCGGGTCATTACACTCTTTTTCATTAAAACGGAATTTCAAGTTTAATTGATTATCGGGAGAATGATGAACTTTGGTACCCGAATCTTGTCAAAATGTTTTATGCAAACTTGAATCATAGTTTTTATCAGGAAAATGAAAATGAAACATGGAGTGGTGTAAAAGTAACTTAAATTGTTTCAAATTGCGATGCTTTGGGTGATATTTTGTGTAACGACCAGTATTCTACGCATCATAGGATCGTAGGATATTTATTTCTTTCACATATGAAGTCGTATGGTCATGTAACTTTGGGAGACGACTATTGGGGTCATTTCCCATGTTCATGATTTTTCCCGATTTTTAAATGACCATTTTACCCCTAGTTGGCACTGTTTTGGCCATAACTTTTGACTAGAAAGGAATTTTGACCTAAAACCACTTCCATCGGCTCCGGATGATGGTTTACAATTCCGTAGAGTGGTCACATTAGCCAAACGGACTCACCGTTTGGGAGATATGGCTTGAACAAGTTTCAGATGGTGAAAAACAGCTTAATTGGGCTTAACCGGGTGATTAGCAGCTAGGCCCAGAGGGGAATTTCGGGTTTAGAGGTATAGGAGGACTGATTAGGGTTAGGAAATCACTTTCATTTCAGTTTTGAGCCGCCACAAACCTTCTTGAAACCTTAGTAATGGCTTCCATCCTCTAAAACCACTCCAAAACACATTTTTAGTGAAGATTAAGCCTAAACTACATCAAAGCAAGGCCAAATAACAACAGAGCAAGGTTGGAGCTGTTGCTATACATAGGAATTCGACCCAAACAGAGAGTATTTCAGATTTGGTGTTTCATTTGTGGCCAAGGTGAGTGATAGCATCGTTTTGACACTAATTACAGTTAATTAAGGGTAATTAGTGAAGATTAGCGAATTTATACACTCATAAATTCTGGAAAAATGTTTAGAAATTCTTAAATAATATTTTATGCTTCTGTTAGAAATTTGGTTCGATTTGATTAAGGTTTGTTAACCCTATGATTAGTTCTACTTAAACATGCTATGGGAAAATATGAAGTTTTAGTCACTTTTGATCCATTTTGATTCATTTGAATTGTTGTTTGCTGTTTTTGGTTGCTATTACATGTTGCTATGACTCTATGGTATGTTTTATGATTGATTAGAATAGTTAAATTGGTCGAAAACGTCGTCGAATGGCGTAGAAAGCTCGCTGGAAAGTTGCAGAAATGTGCAGGTTCCTAACCGGTTCGGATCGGATGAGGCTCGGATCGGATATGTGAACTGGGCAAGAAAACCGACCCGAACTGGAGTTTGGCACATAGGAGACTTGGCAAAAAGGAAGGCCGTTTACTTAGAGTCGGAGTGGACAAAAGGGGATCGGATCGGAAGAATAATGGGGGCCAGATTGGATCGACTTGGAGACGCAGGGCTCGGATCGGAAGTAAACTCTTTGGTGGACTAGCAAGAGGGAAAGCCACGTGGATCAGACAGCAAGAGCGGATCGGATCGGAGTAGATGGAAAACGAGGGAGCTGATCGGAGAAAACTGGAAGGAAGACAGCAACCCGACCCGACCCGGATGAGGACACCGACCCGACCCGGATGAGGACACCGACCCGACCCGAAGCATAGTACCCGACCCGAACCGACGAGGGTGATGACTACCGAACCGAACCGAATTCTAGGACTGTTACTGCGCGACAATTCTTCTGAAGACCCACTCCAATTCGACCAAACCCGAGATGCAAAGGAAGTCCAAATGAGAAGTTAGAGCTCAAGATTCAGATGGGAATCAACGAGCTCGCTTCATGATTGGGCTTTGCTGCGGGACGCGTGCCAAGGGGTTATCGACGTCTATAGCTTTGGACCACTATGGTAGAAGGTGCGAAGGCGGATTCAGGGCCATTATGGCATCGGTAGGACCAAGGGCTACAACCAATGAAGTGGGTCATTGAAATGTTTGGTCATGACTCCATATGTTTAGCTTGGTCATAGCAGGGTTTCTACAAATCGGGATTCGTCGTTACCTCAGTTTGTCTAGTGTTCCAAAGTGGTAGATATCGTACGCTTTACGCACTGAGTGAGAGATGTTAGGATGGTTGCTATGGATGATTTGTTTGCTATCATTGTGACATGCACACCCCCACCCCCGTATTCTTACACCATTTGTTATGGCACCTTAGAGCATTGTACGGTATGTGGTACTAACTCTTTGGTTGCAGGTCCAGGTTCAGGTATGGTTTAGTATACCTGTTATTGTTCTGTTTAGATGCTTATCGCTCATACCAGGCTTTATGTTTGACCCAGAGTTTTATGTCTCCTCTTATTACTCTGGGTGCTCACACGAGCAGACTAGAGACAGGTTAGCTGGTGATGCACGGGTAGATGATCCGGAGACGAGCAGGAGGCTTCCACGTACTATATACATAATATTCTCCCTGTGTTGTTGAAGATCACTGCTTGGGCATTGGTGGTGTATCTTCTACTTTAGCTTTCTTTTGTTTAGAGACAGTAAATTTGGAAAATTGTAATAAGCTGTAGTTGAATTTCCGCTGCTCTGATGATTGATGTTGATTTTAGTTATCAGCTTATGCACTGTCTCACCTGTTTTATGTCAAGTATGTTATTATTATATTTTATTCCATGCGCTGTGAGACATTCTACAGGTTCCTTGATTAGTTCATTCCCTTCTTTCCTTTCTTTGGCGACCGTTCCGTGCTAGTCGGGACATGTGTACAGCGCACTTCCGGAGGAAATGTAGGCTGGTGCGGAGCGGGCCGTCACACTTGGTATCAGAGCTCTAGGTTGCGTAGTTAACCTAGGGAAGTTATCAGGGAGAGATAATATACGTATAAGAGAGAGCGTATTTGTGATTACTTTGGTTTTTAAAAGCTATATATATATATACTATTAGTAGTATATGGATGAAGTCGTACTGCACTAGCACCACTATGGAGTCGTTAATCGTTTCCTTTTTCAAATTGACGATGAGCCGATATGTTAGAGGTACCGGTAGAGGGGCCAATAATGGGAATGCTGCTGACATGAGGACGATGTTTACTGACCTCATGAGAGAGATGCTTAGAGATGTACATAGGGCGGCTCCCAATGGTGGAAATGGTGGTGGTCCAATAGTGCAGGCGCCAAGAGTCGACTTCGCCAAGCTGAATAAGGATTATACTAGCCTTGGTGGGAAGTCGTTCCATGGAACGGAGTCGGCCACGGATGTTCAGGATTGGTTGGATAGTTGCGAACGTATCTTCGAGGATTTGGGTATCGAGGATGCGATGAAGAGAAAGCTAGCGTCCCGTCAACTGCAAGGGCGGGCAATGAATTGGTGGAATGCTATAAAGGCAGCTACTCCCGAAGATCAGATTACTTGGGAGCAGTTTAAGGCTCGCTTTAGTGTGAAGTTCATTCCATCTGCTCAGAAGTCAGTGCTGTTTAAGAAGTTCTTGGAGCTCAAGCAGAATGGCAGAGCTGTCTCGGAGTATATTGCTGAATTTGACACTTTGTCAAAATATGGGTTATCTCTTATTGATACTGCGGAGAAAAAGAATGAGAAATTCATAACTGGTTTGGATCAGCACTTGGGGGAAAAACTTATTAACCACATCGATGAGACGTTTGAATCGATTGTGGGGAAAGCATTAAGATCAGAAAGTCTCTACCCTAAGCCGCAGACTGAGGTTGCATCCGCAGATGAGCCAAAGCCACAAGCAGGTGGTGGAGGCAAGGGTGGTCCCCAGAATAAGAGAAAGCAGAATCAGACTAAGGATGGCCAGAAGAAAAAGAAAAAGCAAGATGTGGAGTGCTTCAGCTGTGGTAAGAAGGGCCATTATTCTAGTAATTGTCGGGCCAAGCCAGCGGATAGGAAGTGCTTCAACTGTGGCCAAATGGGACATCACAAGGACAAGTGTCCGCAGCCCCTAAAGAAAAGCAAATAGTGAAAGCATATGCCCTTAATGCTATTCCTTCTTCGTCGAATGCCCCAACTGCGGCGGAGAAAGGAAAGAATGTCGTCATTCAAGGTATGCTTTCTGTTTACGATGTTCCTGTTAGAGTTTTGTTTGATACCGGAGCTTCCAGTTCTTTCATATCTAGTGACCTGGTAGATAGGTTGGGATTGGAGCCCGAGATTGTCGATAGACCTTTAGTAGTGACGAACCCGATTGGTGGTTCGACTAGCCTTAGCATGATTTGTCGTAATGTGATCTTATCGAGTCATGGATGCATGTTTGTTTGTGATTGCTTTGTTTTGGGCTTTACTGGGTTTGGCATTATTTTGGGAGTAGATTGGCTCCAAAGATACGGGGTGGTGGTAGACTGTGAGGGCTTTTTAGTGACAGCTAGAGCGGATGATGGGCGGAGGATAGTGTTTGGTGGTCTACCCAGTAAGGGGGTATTGGCTAGTTTTCTAAACTCCCTCGACATTCCGTATAGTGAGTTGTCAGGTTTGCCCGTGGTTGGCCAGTATCCGGATGTTTTCGAAGAAGTGACCGGACTTCCACCACACCGAGAGATTGAGTTTCGTATTGATTTGGTAAAGGATGCCACTTCGTCGTATGGCACCAAGGGAGCAGCGAGAGCTCGAGGTGCAAGTCAGCGATCTTTTGAAGAAGGGATTTATCAGAAGGAGTGTTTCTGAATGGGGAGCACCAGTTGTGTTTGCTACCAAGGCGGATGGTTCCCTTCGTTTGTGTGTAGACTACCGCGAGTTGAATAAAGTGACGAGGAAGAACAAGTATCCTCTACCGCGGATAGATGATTTGTTCGATCAGTTGAGTAGCGCGAGAGTATTTTCTCAGTTGGATCTCACGACAGGTTTTCATCAGCTTAGAGTGGAAGCTGAGAGTATAGCTAAAACAGCATTTCGAACGCCGTCTGGATTTTATGAATGGTTGGTTATGCCATTTGGGCTGACTAATGCCCCGGCATATTTTGTGGGTCTTATGAATAGGGTATTCAGAGATCAGTTGAATAAGTCTGTCCTTGTGTTCATTGATGATATTTTGGTCTATTCGAGGACAGAGGAAGAACACAAGGAACATTTAAGAGTAGCGATGGAGGTGTTGAGAAAACACCAATTGAAAGCAAAATTTTCTACGTGTCACTTCTGGAAGAGGGAAGTGAGGTTCTTGGGTCATGTTGTATCAGAGAATGGTATTGCCGTGGACCCGACGAAGGTGGCTACGGTACAAGATTGGCCTACGCCCAAGAACGCAACAGATGTAAGAAGTTTCTTGGGATTAGCTGGATATTATCGTAAGTTTATCCAAGGTTTCTCCAAGATAGCAGCACCCTTGACCCAGTTGACTAAGAAGAATCAAGCTTTTGTCTGGGATGAAAGGTGCGAGAATGCATTCAAAAGCCTAAAGGACAAGTTGACAAGCGCACCAGTGTTAGTCATTCCTAAGGGGGATGAAGAGATGACGGTATACACGGATGCCTGTGGTACCGGACCGGGTGCCGTATTGATGCAAGGCGGTAGGGTTGTAGCTTACGCAAGTCGGCAATTGAAACCGCACGAGAGAAGATACCCTACCCATGATCTAGAATTGGCAGCGATCGTGTTCGCGTTAAAGATGTGGAGACACTATCTCTTGGGAGAAAGATTTGAGTTGTTTACAGATCATAAGTCGTTAAAGTATCTCTTCTCTCAGAAAGATCTGAATCTCCGTCAGCAGAGATGGTTAGAGTTCTTAGCTTCCTATGATTTTGACATCGCATACACACCGGGAAAGGGCAATGCGGTGGCTGATGCATTGAGTAGAAGACATGCCAGCTTAGGGGCTATGTTCCTTGAATGGAAGCAACTGGAGTATATCGCGGGGTTTGATTTCAGACCAAAGTGCGAATTGGATCCAGAAATGTTAGCAAGTTTGAGCGAATCGGCTCTAGTCAGAGGGACGATCCTAACCCATTGGAAATCATCTCCAAGTTAGAGATGTGTGTCGATGAGGAGGTGAACAAGTATGGGCTTGGTCGAGATGGATGGCTTAGAAAGGATGGAAAGCTTGTTGTACCCAATGTCAATGGATTGAGAGATGAAGTGCTTAGAGAATGTCATCACTCAAAGCTGACTATACACCCCGGTGGTAACAAGATGTATCGAGATATGAAGCAGACTTACTACTGGGAAGGGATGAAAAGAGACGTTGGGAAGTTTATATCCAAGTGCATGAATTGCCAGCTAGTTAAAGCCGAGCAAAAGAAGCCTAGTGGGTTGTTACAGCCCTTAGAAATTCCCGAATGGAAATGGGAGCAAGTCTCGATGGATTTCATCGATGGTTTACCAAGGACTAGATCGGGATATGACAGCATTTGGGTAATTGTAGATCGACTGACTAAAAGTGCAAGGTTTATACCAGTCAAATCGACCAGAACGGCAGCTAAGTTAGCAGAATTGTATATGAAGTGGGTAGTGAGATTTCATGGAGTACCTAAAGGCATTGTGAGCGACCGAGACCCGTTGTTCACTAGTGGGTTTTGGAAGAGCTTACAAGAGGCTCTAGGGTCAGAGTTACATCTCAGTACCGCATATCATCCTCAGACCGACGGTCAGACGGAGAGGGTGAATCTTATTTTGGAAGATCTCTTGAGAGCGTGTATATTGGATTTTGGTGGATCATGGGATGACCATTTGCATCTAGTAGAGTTTGCATATAATAATAGCTACCAATCCAGTATTGGTATGGCTCCGTTTGAAGCTTTGTACGGAAGACCGTGCAACTCACCATCATGTTGGATAGAGACTGGCGAGAAGTTTATGCTTGGACCAGATGTGGTGAGGGAAACTTCAGATAAGATCAAGATCATTCAACAACGAATGAAGGCTGCCCAAGATAGGCAGAAGAGTTATGCTGATAAGAGGAGAAGAGACCTAAAATTCTCCGTTGGTGACTTGGTGTTTGTCAAGATTTCTCCGTTGAAGAGCGTAATACGATTTGGCAGGAGAGGCAAGTTGGCACCAAGATTTGTTGGCCCATTCCCTGTTCTTGAACTAGTCGGGAATTTGGCATACAGAATTGACTTACCGGAGAAGATGGCGGGAGTTCACGACGTATTTCATGTTTCCCAATTAAGGAAGTTCGTTCACGGTTCAGATATGACTATTTCACCTGATCAGTTAGAGGACTTCGAAGTAGAACCCGAGGCGGTTGGGAACCGCAAGCCGGCCCGTATTGTCGCGCACGACATGAAGCGACTTCGAAGGAAGGCGGTGAAGCTAGTCAAGGTACAGTGGAGCGAGGACGAGAATGATTGTACTTGGGAGACAGAGGAGAACATTACGAAGACACACCCAGAACTCTTTGCCTGGTAAGATTTTGACTTCGATTTAGTTTTCCGCATGCTAGGATAGGCTTGTTTGCTTGTTTTGCATGTTTGATTGTTGTATGTGGTTGTTAGGCATGCGGGATCCTTTGTATATTTTGGGTTAAGGAATTTCGCGGACGAAATTTCTTAAGGGGGGAGAGTGTAACGACCCGTATTCTACGCATCATAGGATCGTAGGATATTTATTTCTTTCACATATGAAGTCGTATGGTCATGTAACTTTGGGAGACGACTATTGGGGTCATTTCCCATGTTCATGATTTTTCCCGATTTTTAAATGACCATTTTACCCCTAGTTGGCACTGTTTTGGCCATAACTTTTGACTAGAAAGGAATTTTGACCTGAAACCACTTCCATCGGCTCCGGATGATGGTTTACAATTCCGTAGAGTGGTCACATTAGCCAAACGGACTCACCGTTTGGGAGATATGGCTGGAACAAGTTTCAGATGGTGAAAAACAGCTTAATTGGGCTTAACCGGGTGATTAGCAGCTAGGCCCAGAGGGGAATTTCGGGTTTAGAGGTATAGGAGGACTGATTAGGGTTAGGAAATCACTTTCATTTCAGTTTTGAGCCGCCACAAACCTTCTTGAGACCTTAGTAATGGCTTCCATCCTCTAAAACCACTCCAAAACACATTTTTAGTGAAGATTAAGCCTAAACTACATCAAAGCAAGGCCAAATAACAACAGAGCAAGGTTGGAGCTGCTGCTATACATAGGAATTCGACCCAAACAGAGAGTATTTCAAATTTGGTGTTTCATTTGTGGCCAAGGTGAGTGATAGCATCGTTTTGACACTAATTACAGTTAATTAAGGGTAATTAGTGAAGATTAGCGAATTTATACACTAATAAATTCTGGGAAAATGTTTAGAAATTCTTAAATAATATTTTATGCTTCTGTTAGAAATTTGGTTCGATTTGATTAAGTTTTGTTAACCCTATGATTAGTTCTACTTAAACATGCTATGGGAAAATATGAAGTTTTAGTCACTTTTGATCCATTTTGATTCATTTGAATTGTTGTTTGCTGTTTGTGGTTGCTATTACATGTTGCTATGACTCTATGGTATGTTTTATGATTGATTAGAATAGTTAAATTGGTCGAAAACGTCGTCGAATGGCGTAGAAAGCTCGCTGGAAAGTTGCAGAAATGTGCAGGTTCCTAACCGGTTCGGATCAGATGAGGCTCGGATCGGATATGTGAACTGGGCAAGAAAACCGACCCAAACTGGAGTTTGGCACATAGGAGACTTGGCAAAAAGGAAGGCCGTTTACTTAGAGTCGAAGTGGACAAAAGGGGATCGGATCGGAAGAATAATGGGGGCCAGATCGGATCGACTTGGAGACGCAGGGCTCGGATCGGAAGTAAACTCTTTGGTGGACTAGCAAGAGGGAAAGCCACGTGGATCAGACAGCAAGAGCGGATCGGATCGGAGTAGATGGAAAACGAGGGAGCTGATCGGAGAAAACTGGAAGGAAGACAGCAACCCGACCCGACCCGGATGAGGACACCGACCCGACCCGGATGAGGACACCGACCCGACCCGAAGCATAGTACCCGACCCGAACCGACGAGGGTGATGACTACCGAACCGAACCGAATTCTAGGACTGTTACTGCGCGACAATTCTTCTGAAGACCCACTCCAATTCGACCAAACCCGAGATGCAAAGGAAGTCCAAATGAGAAGTTAGAGCTCAAGATTCAGATGGGAATCAACGAGCTCGCTTCATGATTGGGCTTTGCTGCGGGACGCGTGCCAAGGGGTTATCGACGTCTATAGCTTTGGACCACTATGGTAGAAGGTACGAAGGCGGATTCAGGGCCATTATGGCATCGGTAGGACCAAGGGCTACAACCAATGAAGTGGGTCATTGAAATGTTTGGTCATGACTCCATATGTTTAGCTTGGTCATAGCAGGGTTTCTACAAATCGGGATTCGTCGTTACCTCAGTTTGTCTAGTGTTCCAAAGTGGTAGATATCGTACGCTTTACGCACTGAGTGAGAGATGTGAGGATGGTTGCTATGGATGATTTGTTTGCTATCATTGTGACATGCACACCCCACCCCCGTATTCTTACACCATTTGTTATGGCACCTTAGAGCATTGTACGGTATGTGGTACTAACTCTTTGGTTGCAGGTCCAGGTTCAGGTATGGTTTAGTATACCTGTTATTGTTCTGTTTAGATGCTTATCGCTCATACCAGGCTTTATGTCTGACCCAGAGTTTTATGTCTCCTCTTATTACTCTGGGTGCTCACACGAGCAGACTAGAGACAGGTTAGCTGGTGATGCACGGGTAGATGATCCGGAGACGAGCAGGAGGCTTCCACGTACTATATACATAATATTCTCCCTGTGTTGTTGAAGATCACTGCTTGGGCATTGGTGGTGTATCTTCTACTTTAGCTTTCCTTTGTTTAGAGACAGTAAATTTGGAAAATTGTAATAAGCTGTAGTTGAATTTCCGCTGCTCTGATGATTGATGTTGATTTTAGTTATCAGCTTATGCACTGTCTCACCTGTTTTATGTCAAGTATGTTATTATTATATTTTATTCCATGCGCTGTGAGACATTCTACAGGTTCCTTGATTAGTTCATTCCCTTCTTTCCTTTCTTTGGCGACCGTTCCGTGCTAGTCGGGACATGTGTACAGCGCACTTCCGGAGGAAATGTAGGCTGGTGCGGAGCGGGCCGTCACATTTTGGGTTGCAAAAATACTGGAATGAATCACATGAATTTTAAGATTAATGAAAATGATTTAGAGACCTTTCACCATATTTTGAAATTGATGAACATTTGGAGTTAAAAAACCGTTATTGTCGTCCTAAGGCAAGGATTGTTAACTTACTTCCTCAGCATACCATCACTCCACGTTTTGGAAATTTCAATAACCCAACATTGAAAGTTTGTAAATCTCTTTTTGCTATTTTGGGATTTATGACATAAATTGGGCTCGAGTGATTTTAATTGAATTTTTACTAAAGGATTTTTCTTCAAAAGAAAATACGTTATATCATGAAGTTTACCTTGCTCGTATTTTCAAATATTTTGGAGTGAATTTCAAAGGTGAAGCGTATGTTCCTAGAAAGGTTCTCAATTCCGAAAATATCTCTTATGAAGATTCCACTTGTATTTCAAAGAAAGAATGAAACAAGAAGAAAAAGATGATCAAATGGAAATCGAAAAAGAGCAAGAAGATGAAAATACTTCCTTAGAAAGTATAGATTTTCTCGCTTACACTTAAAACCCCTCCAAGAAAGCCCTCCTCAAAAATTAAATGATTATAGCCAAAAACCAAAAGACACTAAAAATATCATTTAGTAAGAAATTTGAAAAGATGTCTAATAAAATGAGCATTTTTTGGGAAAATTGGTGGAAAACATTGCTTGTCTTCATCCTCATTGTAACGTCCCAGATTTTAAAAGTTTTATTTAATGTTTTAAAATGGTTTTCATTGTTGTTTTTGAATTTAATTAGCTTGAATTTAATAATTTTGAATATTTTATTAATATAAATAATAAAATAATAATTTAAATTCTGGAATGGTCGGGATTTGTTGGATTTGTAATATAATGTGAACTGACAATTTAAAAGAATTTAATATTATTTGGTTTTGAATTATAATAACGATTTCGTTTATTAAACAATGTTGGAACGTTTAATTTATAATTTAATTATAAAACGAGCTGCAGCGGCGGAGTAGTTCGTAATTTAACGTTTTGAACTTTAAATGGCTGTACATGATCCAATATAAGTCGGATTTCTTCAAAACAAGAAACATCCGAATTTATTTGATAATATTTTTCCAATGGAAGAGAAAATTCGAGTTTTCATACTGTAGATTTTGTTTTATGTCCAAATCAAATTTTCAAATAGTCGCTATGGATTTCATTATAAATTATAACATTTAATTATATAAAATAAAAGGATTTTTAATATATTTAATATCATTTTGACTTAGATTTCAACTCGAGATAATTTATTATGAAATTATGGTCAAGTATGGCTGATTATAATAAAATATTATTATATTGAGGTATTTTTAAATTATTTTATTTTAATTTAATTTGGACCATTAAAAAGGGACTTTATTCAAACAACTTCCCGTTTCAACGAAACAAATTTTATTTAGACTATAATAGCTAATTATTGCAAGATTTCAAATTTCACGTCGATTGAAATTATTTTGTGAGCATAGCAAAAATTAAATGCAAACTAATCGACCATTTAGGCTCGAACAAGAGCCATTTGAGCAAACAGACTCGGAATTCGACAAAACAAGTTTCATTAGGACCATAACTTGAATTATAGCATGATGTCCATTTTCATCGTGAACGAAGTTCGCAGATAAGTATAGAAACCAATAAACAACGTATAAAAATGGCGATAGATATGAAAAGAATATCGTTAGTCATTTGAATAAAAATCTTCCGTCATTTCAATTAAAAATCCTTAGTCCAAATCAGTCAGAAACCTAAATCCTTATGCGATGTGGACATATGGTTTCTACAGTGGGCCAGGTCTATAAATTAAACCTGTCTCCATTCTTCTTCATCAAAATATAGTAAGTCATTTGTTTCATCCTCATCCTCTTCAAAAACGAAAACATCAAAGCCAATTTCTCTTTATATAAAAAATATGTCCTCGAAACACTCCGTTTCTTCTTCAACAAACAATAGTAAGTCGCCTAGATTTCCTGCAACGAACAGGGATTTTCGACCCCGGAAATTGACATAAAAACACGATGTCGACTATTCAAGCATCGAAAATACCAGATCATTAATAAAAAGAAGTTAGAGGTGAGAAATAAAAAGAAAGAAAGTTAGAATAGAAGAAGAAGAACACAACTGAACAGAATCAGAGTAAACATGAATCTCTTAGCGGAACGAATAAAATATATTGTATAAAACTTTTGAAATACAAAATTGTAACTGTATATTCATACCATTACCAGAGTAAAACATATAACATCACAACGGAAACCTTCTCTATATACATCTAATGTTGAAGCCTCTTGCTCTAAGCTCCACCAAGTGTATCTAAAATATCCTGACTACTTGACTGTCCAAACAAATTTAGGCACCCAAGAGTTTAAGGTAAAACAAAACAAAATAAACTCTGGGTCAGTCATGGGATTGGTGTGAGTAAACTCCAACCATTTGGTTTAACTTTTCAAAAATCCTTTTCAAAAAGAACATATAATCATAAGACCAATCCACATATAAACACGGATGGTTTTTACCTTACGTTAACTCAAAACATTCTTATAAAACAATATTATTCTGGTATTATAATAGTGTCTAATACAAGTAAATAACAATCTAGCGGAACACTTGCATCTCAAGCTCCACATATATAATATATAATCAAAACCATGGGATCCTATTGGAGAACGGATTTCCCACTATGACAAGGTTTGGAACCACCTTTCGATCGGTGTACTCTAGAGGGGATACACTGGAGTTCCAGAAGAACATCTTGCAACTCAGCCACACATGACCGACCATTCATTTCGCTTGAATGTTCCGAATATATTTTCAGCTTTAAAAATATATTAGTTATTTAGGATTGGTGTTTGTGACTATTATATATATTGGTGATTGGATAGTTCCCGCGGTACCATTAGCGGATGCCAGCAGTATCATTAACGGATGACCCTATATGCCCCCACAATATGATAGTAGATGACCTTCTATACCGCGATATCCTGTCTTGAAGTAGGATGGGTATTATTTATGTTGGCTAACGTTTGTGAATGCAGGAAAACAGGTTGGAGGAATTGTAACAACCCGGAAAATCAGGGCCAATTTAAAATTTTTATTTTAAAGAATTTTGTTGGAAAATGTGCCAGAATTTAAAATTTTCAATTTTAAATAATATTAAAGCCAGTGAAAATAGTCAATTTTCAAACGACCTCTGTTTTCGACGAAACCACTTTTGTTGGAACCGGAATGTCAAATTGTTGCTAGGTTTCAATTTTTAGAATTTTCCGCGTTAATATGTGAGCGTGGCAAAAGAAACTGTGTTTTGTCAGTTTCGGTCAATTTTAATCGACTTAAAAATAGCCATTTTTCAAGCAGTCTCAGAATTCGATGAAATTAGTCTCGTTAGAACCGTATCGTCAAAACATAACCAAAAATAATTTTTCTGGATTTTTCTGAGGTCGTATGTAGCCCCGGTAATTTAAAATGTACGTTTGAATTTAATAAAAAAAAAAAATTATAATTTAATTTAAATAAAAACATATCGTAACAGCCGAATTGGGTTACGAAACATGTTTCATTGTGTCCGGGATGGGGGTTATTAGCTAGGGGCGACACTCGTTGGGTTCGATTTGGTGTTCGTATTGATAGTTATGAATTTTTGAATTAATTAAATAAATAAATATAAAATACACACTAAATACGGTATAAATACACATGGAAATACGCTAAACCCTAAATTACATTAGCAGCCGCCTTGTCCCTTATCCAATGGCCGATTCTTCATGATTTTAATCCCTATTTTCTTTCAATACGATTCGAATTGGATCTCAATCCAAACATAAAACCAAAGCACTCCTTCCAATCTTCAATCCTGTACGGTTGGATCCCATGTAGCGTCGTATTTCGCCCGAACCAGACCCGCAAACATTCGCCGTTAGGACCGCCGCCAGGCCTCCTGGTCGCCGTCGAGTTGGGGGCCACCACCACCGTTGGAGGCGCCGTTCCTCCCTCCCCAGCGTGGTGTCTTCCGATCTGTCCCTCGTGCCTCGGCCCGCGTGCAAAGTTCAAACCTAGGATCGGACGGAAGTTGAATACATCGACTGTAACTATTTGAGGAAGAAGGTGTTACTTATTTAATTAATTAATTATTTAATTAGTTTAAATATAATCAAATCTTTTAATGAACATATCTTGTTCACACGTTGATGAAATTCGACGAAACAGGTAGCGTTGGACTCGTGAGGCTGAGATCTACAATGCTAGACTAACCGGGGTGGATTCTGAACGGATTGGATTTTGGCAAAAATTTTGATTCTGAATTATTCAGAATAAATAAAAGAAAAAAACCACTGTGAGATTTCTCAGTTTTATAAATATATTTATTTATTTCTTTATTCATTTATTTAAATGGATCGTGATTGTGATTGTATATGGATGCACCATATAAATTGATTGACTGACTGTATTGATGATGAGTTGTTGAATCAAATTCTTGTAGGATTTAAAATAAAATCTTTGAATTGGTTAAGTAAAAATACCAATTATGTTAGAACAAAAATGTCGACTTGTGAGATAATTTCATGTTAGAATTGAAAAGGCATTTTTAGTGATGCTTGACATGTTGGAATTGAATCGTCACCTTAGTTTCAAATGACATGTTAGAATTACCTTTTTTCATATTATATAAAGTTAACACTTTTGTTAGAATTGTTATGTAAAGATATATATACATATATATATATTAGCATTTTGATTATAAAATGTGACACTAGAGAAAACAACATTTTCTTTGTGTGTCATTAGGTTAAAATGACAAATTTTGTTAAGAAAGGTCTAAAAATGACATTTTTATTTACAAATATTATGATAGCTTAAGAATGTCAAAATGTTACATTAAAAATGTTTTCATATTAAAATGTCGTTATAATTAGAAATGTCATGAGATTTAAGAATGCCATTTTGATGTAAAAATGTTATTAGAAAAATTAACCTTTTTGCATAAAGATGTACGATAGGAAAGAAATTTCATTTTTAGTATAAAAATGTACATTATGAAAGAAATCACATTTTTGAATAAAAATGATCATTAGGAAAGAAATTTCATTTTTGTTTACTTGAAAAGAATGAAAACAAAATTTACCTTTTGTTCACTTGAAAAGAATGAAAACAAAATTAACCTTTTGTTCACTTGTAAAAGAATGGAAAAGGGCAAAAATTAACATTTATTTTTGATTGAAATGAAAGACAAAATTAACATTTCTTTTGTTGAAATAAAAAGAAACATTCTGTCACTTTGAAAAGGAATGAATTGAAACCATTCACTTTTGTCACTTTGAAATAAGGGAAATTAAAAGAATAATTTTATTTGTCATTTTCTTTTTAAATAAAAGAAACATATTTGGGGTCATATCCTTTTTGAATACAAAAGGAATAAATTTTTATTGTCAAGTGGATAAAATAAAAAGATTACATTCAAAGGAACGATTAGTGAATAGAGTAACATTATTTTTGTCAAAATATGATATAGAAATAAAATCACATTTTTGGACTAGTTAAAATCACTATTTTGTTTTACATTGGGATTTGTGAATAAAATCACCATTTTGTTTTGCATTGAGATTTATGAACAAAAATCACTATTGTGTCTGCATTTAGAATTTATGAACAAAAAATCTCATTTTTGTGTGCATTGAAAAGAATAAAAGTTAAAACAAAAATAAACATTTTTATTAAAGAATAAAAGTTGAAACAAAAATTAACATTTCTGTTAAAGAATAAAAGTGAAACCAAAATTAACATTTTTGGTTAAAGAATAAAGTTGAAACAACAAAACCTCATTTTTGTTAAAGAAAAGAGAAAAAGAAACATATTTTTCTTATGTAAAGAAAAAAAAAGAAAAAAGCAAACATTTTTCTATGTTAAAGAAGAGGCAAACATTTTTCTATGTTAAAGAAAAAGAAAACATATTTCTAATTTAAAGGAAAGTACATTTTCTTTATAGAAGAAAATAAAAGGATAAAAAGTACATTTTCTTTATAGAAGAAAATAAAGGGATAAAAAGTACATTTTCTTTGTAAAAGGAAATAAAAGTTAAAAAGAAAGGAGAAATGAAATAAGAAAAATGAACATCATTTTCTAATGTAAAGAAAATAAGAAAATGAACATTATTTTCTAATGTGAAGGAAATAAGAAAAATGAACATTACTTTTTATGTAAAAGTAAAAGAAAACAATTTTCTTATGTAAAAGAAAAGAAAACACTTTTTATGTAAAAGTAAAAGAAACCAATTTTCTTATGTAAAAGAAAATAAAATGTTAATATGAATAAAAAAGGACATTTTGTCTATTTAATGTTAATATGATTAAAAAGGACATCTTGTTTAGAAATGTTAAATACGATAAGAATAACATTTTGTGGTAAACTTGATTAATGAATAAAATTAGCATAATTGTCAATTAGGCCATGTTAAACAAAATTTACATTTTGTTTAATATAAAGAATGGAAGCAAAACAAATATTTTATTTAAAAGAAAAAGTAGTAAAGATAAAATATATTTTGTTAAGATAAAAGATAAAATATACATTTGGTTAAATAAGGAAGTTTAGAAAAGAATTAAAGAAATACAATTATTTACATTTACTATGTAAATAAGATTTGCAAAGGAAAATGAAACTATTTATTTACAAATAGGGTAAATAAATATGAATAAGAAATTAGATACATTTGTTTACAATTAATGTAAATAAATATAGCAAAAGAAAAAAAAAACATTTATCTACATTTAGGTAAATAAATAAGAAAAGGATAAGAATATATTTATTTACATTTAGGTAACTAAATAAAATAAGAAAGGAATATAATTTATTTACATTCAGTAAATAAGACGAATGATAGATAAAGCATAATTTACATTTAGGGTAAATAAAACAAGTGATATTTTTATCGTCATTTTAGATGCGATAAAAAGAATAGACTTTTGAAATTGGAATAGTCAAATGATTTATATTTATATATATAAATATAAATTATAAATTAAACGGAATGCGCGTGGCAGTTCGCGTATCGGCAATCGTAACTTTAAACGGTTATACAGAGAGATCCGACCGTCGAAATTTCCCAAAACTGGAGCCGTTTGGACCGCTTTGGGAAGATCCTTCCAATGACATAAATTTCGCCAAAATCCAACGGTTAGATTTCGAGATATGTGTAAATCAAATTTGGTTGAAAACAACGCCAGGGTCGCCCATTTACCCGAAGCGTCGTTAAATTAATTTAGGCTATTTTTATATAAATAAAAACAGCGATATGTTGTTATCAAATATTAATAACGATATGAAATGTTTTCAAATTATATATATATATATATATATATATATGCGAGAATCATTTGAGAAGACCGAGTTCAATCTCATTTCAAATGATTATATACGACGTTTTAAATCTAAGAGTTGAAGACGGCGATTGAAGACCGACGATCTTCACATCGAATGGGTAACTAACGTTGAGGTCCTGGATTGATTTGCTCCCAAGACGGGGCTAAGATGGTAGTTATCCGGACGTAGTGTTGATTTGTACGGATTTGACTTTCGCTCAGACCCAGAGCATAAGTTTATAAATGGAATGTATGTCTGACGTTGTAGTCCTTTATACTACATTCGTTGATCTCTGTTAATACATATCTGCTTGGTGGTTAACACCCTTCTCTGAGACATATGAGCTTAGAGGTTATATATTGGCAGAAATCAATGGTATAGTATGGATTGACAATGTGGCATGCTAAGATGCATTGATCAAGGCTTTTGTTGAAAAGCAGGCCTTGTGGTTGATGATCAAAGCACGGCCTGTTTAGGCATAGCTTTGTGTATAGCGTGACTTCGCGAGCCTCACACCCCGGTATGAGTCAAAAACGGGATATGGACCGTAGGGAGTGCACACGTTTCTTTCTAGCTAGAGTGGTGTCAGCGACCTGCCAGCCCTGACATTTTACTTATGTGGATGATGGATTTTGAGGCGCCTCGTTATTTTTATAGGCCGTTGGTGGTCATACTATAGGTCCAAAGGGACCGGGAAACGTGTGTTCAGGCATAACCAATCCACTGCCCATAGGCGGGGACCGGCCCTACCGCTTCCAAGGGTTCACTGCGGGGAATCCTGAGGCATTTGCTAGAGTGTCTCGAATCGGAGAGGATCTTGCCCCTAGCCTCGACTCATGATGGAATCCAAATTTCCAATACGCCCTTGCGGTTTTGATTGTAGAACTAGTATTGGCGACATGCTATATGGTAACCATGCCGTCTAGGATTGATACTTATGATTCAAATCTTTTTATTTAAAACATATATACACTAATAATAATATCAAATTCGTTTTATACGTATCAAGCATCTTTTGACCATTATAAGGTAAAACCCTATCCTCTGGTGTGCGTTGCATTGTGTGATGGGACCTGGGTCTTATAATGGTTTCATTTTTCCAAAAAGACATTGCGTTATTTCTCGATTTACTTTGGTTTATGCACTGGCAATCCATAGGAGTAAACCCGTTCCGCGAAAGTGGCGTGGTCCTTGGATTTGTCTTATTAGTTATATTAGTTTAGAATTCTCACACCAGTCCCATGACTGACTCGTAGTTTGTTTCACTTTGCAAACTCGGGTGCCCTCTTTTCCACACGGGCAGTCGAGTAGCTTTTTGTAGATATCTATTCTTTTAGCAGGATCCTGGATCGAAGCCTAAAGCTGTGTCCAGAGCTTAGTAGTCTTCCGCTGTTTACTGTATTTTATTTTATGTATTAAATCTTTTGTAGTTTATCTTCCGCTGTAATTTTATTTCAATGTACTCTGATATATTCTGTACTCTGATGTAACATTATTATAATGAAATAAAAGTCTGCTGTTGTTGTTCTAATGTTTTGTATTCCCAAAGTTAAAGTATTCGAAGATTTCCAACCTTTGGGTCAGACCTGTGTGGTTTATGGTCGATTCAAAGAGCGGGAATTTCCGGGTCTTTACAGGTGGTATCAGAGCTCTGGTTAGCTCAAATCTTTGAGGTACAACTCGTTAGAACTGAACAAAAGACTCATCAGAGATTGGATTGGTAATGTCCAATAAGAATACTCATTAGAGATAGGATCAGCAGTATCCTAGAATGAGAATACTCATTAGAGATGGGGTTAGTAATGCCCTAGAATGAGTTCAGAGTGATAAGCTTATGATTAGCGTATTTTTGATTATATAATCTATTTTTGGAAATATGATTTTTATATATAAGGGTATGTATATTTGATAAGTTATTCAACAAATGAAATTAATAAGAGAAATTAAAATTTAGTTAGTTAATTAAACAACTTTTAGCCTAGTTCCTTTTCGAGGACGAAAAGATTTTAAGTGGGGGCGACTGTAACAACCCGGAAAATCAGGGCCAATTTAAAATTTTTATTTTAAAGAATTTTGTTGGAAAATGTGCCAGAATTTAAAATTTTCAATTTTAAATAATATTAAAGCCAGTGAAAATAGTCAATTTTCAAACGACCTCTGTTTTCGACGAAACCACTTTTGTTGGAACCGGAATGTCAAATTGTTGCTAGGTTTCAATTTTTAGAATTTTCCGCGTTAATATGTGAGCGTGGCAAAAGAAACTGTGTTTTGTCAGTTTCGGTCAATTTTAATCGACTTAAAAATAGCCATTTTTCAAGCAGTCTCAGAATTCGATGAAATTAGTCTCGTTAGAACCGTATCGTCAAAACATAACCAAAAATAATTTTTCTGGATTTTTCTGAGGTCGTATGTAGCCCCGGTAATTTAAAATGTACGTTTGAATTTAATAAAAAAAAATTATAATTTAATTTAAATAAAAACATATCGTAACAGCCGAATTGGGTTACGAAACATGTTTCATTGTGTCCGGGATGGGGGTTATTAGCTAGGGGCGACACTCGTTGGGTTCGATTTGGTGTTCGTATTGATAGTTATGAATTTTTGAATTAATTAAATAAATAAATATAAAATACACACTAAATACGGTATAAATACACATGGAAATACGCTAAACCCTAAATTACATTAGCAGCCGCCTTGTCCCTTATCCAATGGCCGATTCTTCATGATTTTAATCCCTATTTTCTTTCAATACGATTCGAATTGGATCTCAATCCAAACATAAAACCAAAGCACTCCTTCCAATCTTCAATCCTGTACGGTTGGATCCCATGTAGCGTCGTATTTCGCCCGAACCGGACCCGCAAACATTCGCCGTTAGGACCGCCGCCAGGCCTCCTGGTCGCCGTCGAGTTGGGGGCCACCACCACCGTTGGAGGCGCCGTTCCTCCCTCCCCAGCGTGGTGTCTTCCGATCTGTCCCTCGTGCCTCGGCCCGCGTGCAAAGTTCAAACCTAGGATCGGACGGAAGTTGAATACATCGACTGTAACTATTTGAGGAAGAAGGTGTTACTTATTTAATTAATTAATTATTTAATTAGTTTAAATATAATCAAATCTTTTAATGAACATATCTTGTTCACACGTTGATGAAATTCGACGAAACAGGTAGCGTTGGACTCGTGAGGCTGAGATCTACAATGCTAGACTAACCGGGGTGGATTCTGAACGGATTGGATTTTGGCAAAAATTTTGATTCTGAATTATTCAGAATAAATAAAAGAAAAAAACCACTGTGAGATTTCTCAGTTTTATAAATATATTTATTTATTTCTTTATTCATTTATTTAAATGGATCGTGATTGTGATTGTATATGGATGCACCATATAAATTGATTGACTGACTGTATTGATGATGAGTTGTTGAATCAAATTCTTGTAGGATTTAAAATAAAATCTTTGAATTGGTTAAGTAAAAATACCAATTATGTTAGAACAAAAATGTCGACTTGTGAGATAATTTCATGTTAGAATTGAAAAGGCATTTTTAGTGATGCTTGACATGTTGGAATTGAATCGTCACCTTAGTTTCAAATGACATGTTAGAATTACCTTTTTTCATATTATATAAAGTTAACACTTTTGTTAGAATTGTTATGTAAAGATATATATACATATATATATATATATATATATTAGCATTTTGATTATAAAATGTGACACTAGAGAAAACAACATTTTCTTTGTGTGTCATTAGGTTAAAATGACAAATTTTGTTAAGAAAGGTCTAAAAATGACATTTTTATTTACAAATATTATGATAGCTTAAGAATGTCAAAATGTTACATTAAAAATGTTTTCATATTAAAATGTCGTTATAATTAGAAATGTCATGAGATTTAAGAATGCCATTTTGATGTAAAAATGTTATTAGAAAAATTAACCTTTTTGCATAAAGATGTACGATAGGAAAGAAATTTCATTTTTAGTATAAAAATGTACATTATGAAAGAAATCACATTTTTGAATAAAAATGATCATTAGGAAAGAAATTTCATTTTTGTTTACTTGAAAAGAATGAAAACAAAATTTACCTTTTGTTCACTTGAAAAGAATGAAAACAAAATTAACCTTTTGTTCACTTGTAAAAGAATGGAAAAGGGCAAAAATTAACATTTATTTTTGATTGAAATGAAAGACAAAATTAACATTTCTTTTGTTGAAATAAAAAGAAACATTCTGTCACTTTGAAAAGGAATGAATTGAAACCATTCACTTTTGTCACTTTGAAATAAGGGAAATTAAAAGAATAATTTTATTTGTCATTTTCTTTTTAAATAAAAGAAACATATTTGGGGTCATATCCTTTTTGAATACAAAAGGAATAAATTTTTATTGTCAAGTGGATAAAATAAAAAGATTACATTCAAAGGAACGATTAGTGAATAGAGTAACATTATTTTTGTCAAAATATGATATAGAAATAAAATCACATTTTTGGACTAGTTAAAATCACTATTTTGTTTTACATTGGGATTTGTGAATAAAATCACCATTTTGTTTTGCATTGAGATTTATGAACAAAAATCACTATTGTGTCTGCATTTAGAATTTATGAACAAAAAATCTCATTTTTGTGTGCATTGAAAAGAATAAAAGTTAAAACAAAAATAAACATTTTTATTAAAGAATAAAAGTTGAAACAAAAATTAACATTTCTGTTAAAGAATAAAAGTGAAACCAAAATTAACATTTTTGGTTAAAGAATAAAGTTGAAACAACAAAACCTCATTTTTGTTAAAGAAAAGAGAAAAAGAAACATATTTTTCTTATGTAAAGAAAAAAAAAGAAAAAAGCAAACATTTTTCTATGTTAAAGAAGAGGCAAACATTTTTCTATGTTAAAGAAAAAGAAAACATATTTCTAATTTAAAGGAAAGTACATTTTCTTTATAGAAGAAAATAAAAGGATAAAAAGTACATTTTCTTTATAGAAGAAAATAAAGGGATAAAAAGTACATTTTCTTTGTAAAAGGAAATAAAAGTTAAAAAGAAAGGAGAAATGAAATAAGAAAAATGAACATCATTTTCTAATGTAAAGAAAATAAGAAAATGAACATTATTTTCTAATGTGAAGGAAATAAGAAAAATGAACATTACTTTTTATGTAAAAGTAAAAGAAAACAATTTTCTTATGTAAAAGAAAAGAAAACACTTTTTATGTAAAAGTAAAAGAAACCAATTTTCTTATGTAAAAGAAAATAAAATGTTAATATGAATAAAAAAGGACATTTTGTCTATTTAATGTTAATATGATTAAAAAGGACATCTTGTTTAGAAATGTTAAATACGATAAGAATAACATTTTGTGGTAAACTTGATTAATGAATAAAATTAGCATAATTGTCAATTAGGCCATGTTAAACAAAATTTACATTTTGTTTAATATAAAGAATGGAAGCAAAACAAATATTTTATTTAAAAGAAAAAGTAGTAAAGATAAAATATATTTTGTTAAGATAAAAGATAAAATATACATTTGGTTAAATAAGGAAGTTTAGAAAAGAATTAAAGAAATACAATTATTTACATTTACTATGTAAATAAGATTTGCAAAGGAAAATGAAACTATTTATTTACAAATAGGGTAAATAAATATGAATAAGAAATTAGATACATTTGTTTACAATTAATGTAAATAAATATAGCAAAAGAAAAAAAAAACATTTATCTACATTTAGGTAAATAAATAAGAAAAGGATAAGAATATATTTATTTACATTTAGGTAACTAAATAAAATAAGAAAGGAATATAATTTATTTACATTCAGTAAATAAGACGAATGATAGATAAAGCATAATTTACATTTAGGGTAAATAAAACAAGTGATATTTTTATCGTCATTTTAGATGCGATAAAAAGAATAGACTTTTGAAATTGGAATAGTCAAATGATTTATATTTATATATATAAATATAAATTATAAATTAAACGGAATGCGCGTGGCAGTTCGCGTATCGGCAATCGTAACTTTAAACGGTTATACAGAGAGATCCGACCGTCGAAATTTCCCAAAACTGGAGCCGTTTGGACCGCTTTGGGAAGATCCTTCCAATGACATAAATTTCGCCAAAATCCAACGGTTAGATTTCGAGATATGTGTAAATCAAATTTGGTTGAAAACAACGCCAGGGTCGCCCATTTACCCGAAGCGTCGTTAAATTAATTTAGGCTATTTTTATATAAATAAAAACAGCGATATGTTGTTATCAAATATTAATAACGATATGAAATGTTTTCAAATTATATATATATATATATATATATATATATATGCGAGAATCATTTGAGAAGACCGAGTTCAATCTCATTTCAAATGATTATATACGACGTTTTAAATCTAAGAGTTGAAGACGGCGATTGAAGACCGACGATCTTCACATCGAATGGGTAACTAACGTTGAGGTCCTGGATTGATTTGCTCCCAAGACGGGGCTAAGATGGTAGTTATCCGGACGTAGTGTTGATTTGTACGGATTTGACTTTCGCTCAGACCCAGAGCATAAGTTTATAAATGGAATGTATGTCTGACGTTGTAGTCCTTTATACTACATTCGTTGATCTCTGTTAATACATATCTGCTTGGTGGTTAACACCCTTCTCTGAGACATATGAGCTTAGAGGTTATATATTGGCAGAAATCAATGGTATAGTATGGATTGACAATGTGGCATGCTAAGATGCATTGATCAAGGCTTTTGTTGAAAAGCAGGCCTTGTGGTTGATGATCAAAGCACGGCCTGTTTAGGCATAGCTTTGTGTATAGCGTGACTTCGCGAGCCTCACACCCCGGTATGAGTCAAAAACGGGATATGGACCGTAGGGAGTGCACACGTTTCTTTCTAGCTAGAGTGGTGTCAGCGACCTGCCAGCCCTGACATTTTACTTATGTGGATGATGGATTTTGAGGCGCCTCGTTATTTTTATAGGCCGTTGGTGGTCATACTATAGGTCCAAAGGGACCGGGAAACGTGTGTTCAGGCATAACCAATCCACTGCCCATAGGCGGGGACCGGCCCTACCGCTTCCAAGGGTTCACTGCGGGGAATCCTGAGGCATTTGCTAGAGTGTCTCGAATCGGAGAGGATCTTTCCCCTAGCCTCGACTCATGATGGAATCCAAATTTCCAATACGCCCTTGCGGTTTTGATTGTAGAACTAGTATTGGCGACATGCTATATGGTAACCATGCCGTCTAGGATTGATACTTATGATTCAAATCTTTTTATTTAAAACATATATACACTAATAATAATATCAAATTCGTTTTATACGTATCAAGCATCTTTTGACCATTATAAGGTAAAACCCTATCCTCTGGTGTGCGTTGCATTGTGTGATGGGACCTGGGTCTTATAATGGTTTCATTTTTCCAAAAAGACATTGCGTTATTTCTCGATTTACTTTGGTTTATGCACTGGCAATCCATAGGAGTAAACCCGTTCCGCGAAAGTGGCGTGGTCCTTGGATTTGTCTTATTAGTTATATTAGTTTAGAATTCTCACACCAGTCCCATGACTGACTCGTAGTTTGTTTCACTTTGCAAACTCGGGTGCCCTCTTTTCCACACGGGCAGTCGAGTAGCTTTTTGCAGATATCTATTCTTTTAGCAGGATCCTGGATCGAAGCCTAAAGCTGTGTCCAGAGCTTAGTAGTCTTCCGCTGTTTACTGTATTTTATTTTATGTATTAAATCTTTTGTAGTTTATCTTCCGCTCTAATTTTATTTCAATGTACTCTGATATATTCTGTACTCTGATGTAACATTATTATAATGAAATAAAAGTCTGCTGTTGTTGTTCTAATGTTTTGTATTCCCAAAGTTAAAGTATTCGAAGATTTCCAACCTTTGGGTCAGACCTGTGTGGTTTATGGTCGATTCAAAGAGCGGGAATTTCCGGGTCTTTACAGGAATCCAACTGGATTCCTTAAAAATTTATTATCGCTTGTTCATATATATATATATATATATATTATCATATATGATGTGTTAGAAAACCTGAAATTAATACTTAAGTGTTTTGGATGTTTAAAATATCATTGGGCCTAAATGTTGATTTATAAAAATATCGTGAAAAGGAAATTTTGAAATTTAAACGATAAAATCTATTTTCTAAAATAGAATTTGAATTTCGAATGGACTATAAATATGTTAACTTGTTTTGAATGAATAAAACAAGTATTGAATTTATAAACGATGTTTATAAATTAAATAATGTAGGAAATTAAAGTAAATTTACAAACGGTGTTTATAAATAAAATAGAATGATTTTCATTGGATAATCAGGGAATTGAAGTGAATTTATAAATGGTATTTATAAATGAAATGGAACAATTATCATTGGATAATTTGAATATTTAAATTCAAATGTGAATTTAAAAATGGAAATTTGGAATCGTTTTAAAGAAGTAACGATGAAGTTTTTTCTAATGTTTAGAATATTATTTAAACTAAAATAAATCCGTAAGGATTTATGATTTGAATTCGATTAGTTCGAATTTATTTAAGTAAAATATATCTAGAAAAAATATTAGGATTATATTAAATAGAAGTTAAATTTAAATATAAAAATAGATTCTATGTTATATATGGAGAAGTTAAAATAAATAGAATATTCCAAAATAAGATTTTGGTTTTAAATATATTTTTAAATGGAACTTGTTTTAATATATAAAACAAGTAAATTTATAAATGATGTTATAATTGTAGTGAATTAATTATCAGAAGATAATTTGAAATTTTAAATTCAAGTGTGAATTTAAAAATAGAAAGTTGAAATCATTTCGAAAAGGGAACGACGATTCATATTCCAGAATTCGGAATATAAAAGGAATGGAGTTTCAAAAAGAATCTTGAGATGGAAACTTGTTTTAATATATAAAACAAGGAGATTAAATTTTATAAACAAAATTTATAAATTAAGTTAGATAATTATCATTTGGATAATTTAATTATTTAAATTCAAATATGAATTTAAAAGTGAAACGGGAAGTGTTTGAAATAGAACGATTGATTATATTTTGGAATTCAGAATATAAGCTGAATTGAGAAGAATCCAACGGGTTTAAAATTGAAATTCGATTATATCGAATTTTATAAATAATCTATTTATAAAAGGAATTGGAATTGAATATAGAAGATCGAAGTATAAATAAATTTATAACTGAGTTACGAAATAATCGACGATTAGGAATAATCAAAATATTTAGTTAGATTTGGGAAACGGGTTTAATTTATATTTAATACTTAAGAAATGGAGTTGGAATTTATTATAAATGAAGTTTAAACGTTTTTTATGCTAAATATAATTAAAATGAACTCGCCGCAGCGCGGTAGTTCGTAATTTGGCGTTTTGAACTTAAATTGAGTTTACAAAACTCAAGTTAAGTCGGAATTCTTTGAAACAAAAATCATCATGACCGACTTGATAATAGTTTTCTAATAAAAGAGAAAAATATGGATTTTGTTGTATTGATTTTAAGTTATGTCAAAATCAAATTTTCATAAAAGCAGCGCCATAACTATTATAAAACCATAACAGTTTATTAACTAAAATCGAGGTATTTTAAGTTAATAAAATATGATTTTTAATTTAAAAATCCAGATTTGATAGTAAAATAAATACGAACTCATGTTGTGTAAATGGAATGATTTTTGAAACAAAAATCATATGTTTAATTATGGAATGGAATTAACTAATTTGAAGAATAATTAGTTAATCGAGTTTAGAATTGAAATTGGGCGTTGGATAAGTGAATGCTAGTTATGAATTTATATTCGAAATCGAATATGAAACTCGAGTTGAAATGGAATTAGACTAGGATAAGTAAATTAAATATATATATATATATGAACGTGATATGTTCAATTAAATAGTGGAATATGCAAATGACATAATTAAAGAATAAATTAGTAAATTGAGTTAAAAATGATCAGATTGAGTTGGAATAAATTAAGAGTAGACGTATATGGTTTAGGCAGGAATGGAATGAAGTGTATGAAGATTTTGATTCGTATGCCCGACAAAAAGGTACACGTTTAAATTCTATATGAGATTTTATATGCCGAATCGGCAAGCCACTTGGCTTCTTTATTTTCTTTTTGAATGGAAAGGGCCTAGAGATGAGTTGTAGTTTGAGCTATTGACCGGTACAAAGGAGGTGCTGACGATGTTTTTCGAAAATTTAAGGAGTTCGAATATTTTTTTAAAAATTCGATAACCAGAAATCAATATATATATATATATATAACATTCGTTAAGGAAACAAACTAAAAATAGAATATTATAAACAAAAAGGAAATCTATAATTAAATCTAGTAAAAACAGAATAGAGAATCGTATATAAGTTTTAAAAATGATTAATTGGTTTTTATGGTGTTGATTATTCGAGGTAAGTGATCTTTTCTGTTTTGAAGTTAATAATGTTATTCGGTCAAGGTCTGAGAGGTAGTTGTACCCCAACTTGATTAATTTCATTATTAACCGATAAATAGCAAGATTCGGTCTCGAAGAGAAATGTTTGAATATGATTTAGTTGAATGCAGTATTTTGGGTTGTTGTAACGATGTTTTACACAACATTCATTTTAACCCAAGAAAGTGGAATTTAGGAAATATAATAATAAATATTTCCTAAGTATGGAAACAAACAAGTCGAGAAAAGGGATAAATAATTGGAATGTATTCCAATATTAAATAGGAAATATTTTCTACGTATAAAAAATAAAAGGAGTCGATATATGGAAATATTTTTCCAAATAGTGTAAGAGGCCAAGATGATGGTCGAAAATATTTGGTTAACAAATATTGATAAGAAAATGGAGAAGTGATTTAATTAATGAAATATTAATTAAGGGATCCAGTGCTTGTTTGATGCTTTGAATGGATGTTTGTTTTTCTTCGATAGTTAAATAACCAACTATCGAAGTATTTGATAATATCGTTGTCAATATGGAGAGACCGGTTGGATCATTATCCGAGGACCACTCTGTATTGATAGTAGTGTTGCGAATTAGATTATATGAAGATAATCGAAGATGGAGTGAAGCGCAAGTACTTTTTCTATTAATCCTAGGTGGAAATTGCCTAAGATGGATTAATGGAAATTGTGCCTTTGGTTTCGTTCAGTCCTACAACGAAGTATATGGACGAATGTCTAACGGAGTATTTTCAGTGACCACATACGTTGGTCTGTATAAATATATACAGTGGCGGGGATATTATTCTCTTAGCATAATATCCTGATTATATTTATGCAAATCAATTAGTGATTAAAGGATCTGATAATGTGGCATTCAAAGTGATTATGCTATAAATGAATGGTAAGTAATCGTAGCCTCAGGCCTCAACAACCGGGAAATGACAAAAATCGGGCAGGCGGCATGGCTAAGTGTGTAGCTCCCAATTAGGGTGTATTATCACCTATCTAGAGAAATTCATTTCATTCTTTATTCTATTCGATGCTGTCCTATTCGGGAAAACAGTTGCTGATCCCAACCGTTGGTGATATACATTCGATACACTCAAGCGAAATGAGTGGTCGGTCATGTGTGTCCGGGTTACAAGATGTTCTAGTTGAACCCAGTGTATTCTCTTCTAGAGATACACTATCAGAAGGTAGTTCCATACCTTGTCATAGTTGGAAATTCATTACCCGATAAGTGCTCATAGTTTTGATTGTATATTAAATATATATGGAGCGTGAGATGCAGACGTTCCACTAGATTGTCATTTATTTGATTTAGACACTATCATAATATCAGAAGAGTTTTGATGATTATTGTTTCTTTCAAAAGGATGTTGAAAGTTGAATCAAGTGTTTTGGATGCTCATAAGGGAAAAACCCGTTCCGTGTTATACGGCGTGGTCTTATGAGATATCGTTTATTTTTTCAAACTATTTTAAATTGTTTACTCATACCAGTCCCATGACTGACCCAGAGTTTATTTTGTTTTACCTAAACTCTTGGGTGCCCAAATTTGTATAGGCAGTCAAGCAGTTTAGGATTTTACAAATCTATCTAAAGGAGCTTGGAGCAGGAGGCTTCAGTGTAAGATATGTAGTATTTTCATTTCCGCTGTGTTGTAAGTGTTGTACTCTGATAATTGTATGTTATACAGTTAAAATTTCGTATTTTCAAAAGTTATGATATATTATATTTTGTTCCGCTGCGATATGAGATTTAGTGTTGTTATTTCTGTTCTTGTTCTACCTTTTTCTTCTTAAAAAATGATTCGTATTTCTGTGATATTTGGGTTGGACGTGTGACGTATGTAGTCAACTCAGATAGTACGGATTTGCGGGCCATCACAGTTGGTATCAGAGCTTAGGTTGAGCGAATAACTAGGCTTTAGTAGGTAGCTACTCATTAGAGATAGAGTCAGCAGTACCCTAGAATGAATTGAGTGTGTGTGTGTGTGTATACACATGAGAGTGCGTATCTGTTAATTATAAACACTTGTTTTATATTGTGTTGGCTGGTCTGTTGAGTGACTCATGAATTCTGGTCGAATCGTGGGACGCCACGGCGTCGATAAGAGTTTGTAAATACTTGAACAGAAGATTTGACACGATATTGTTTTAAGTAGGTAAATGAAATAATTTTACCCAAAAATCTATATTGATATAAGAAGAATAATTTTCTGAATTTATTATAATATATGGATGTGTTGGTTGTTGATATTATAATCCAATGAGATTATATAACTGAAATGGATATATATAACCAAATATAATTTGTATAAGTGTAACAACCCGGATTTTTAAGGATGATTGTAACGGCCTTGAAAGTTTGACGTTTTAAAAAAATCTAAATTAAATTAAGATATAACGTTAAGATAAACATTTATATTTGGATTTTGACATAAAATTTGGACTTTACCAAGTTTGAGTATAGATCTTTTAAATTTAAATTTCGTATGAATGATTTGAAAAGGAGAAATAATTATAATAAATTTGCATAGGATTCTTGTCGTGAACTTAGTTTTAATATAAACGTTTTGATAAATAAACAAGATTTACAATATTAAATAAATTGTATATCACATTTGACATTTTAGCTTGAATTTAAACGGTGTTATTTATTTAGAAAATCGAAAAATATGTCGAAATATGAAATGAGACATATTCACAAATTTAAGGGCTAATTTATTTTAAAATTTGTTAGAAATCAAATTTATTTTAAAGCGTGATTTCCAATGAAAAGTTAAAATTTTAATTTTAATTGTTGTTTGAATTTTTGTCTGAATAAAGCATTAAGTGTACATATAATTCAAGACGGCAACGGAGGAATATACAGTTGATGTATTAAAAGGGAAAATGTTGGAATAAATTACACATACTATTGCGTTAACATTAAATTTATTTTATGGTTAATAGCTGCTAAATTTATAATGCGTAGACATTGTGCACTTCAGTTGTGTTCCGTTCGCTTGTAACGTTCGTTCAGAACAATATTTGAAATCCGAACATTGGTCATGTATCTCATTTTAACAATATTCAAACCATTTCTGGAAAATTCTGGTTTAAGATTTGTGTTTGCCACTTGTCCTTCTCTGTCTGAATTTGGTTAACACGTGTAGCTTTGTTTTCGGTTGTCGGTTCCTTAGGGCAAATCCCACAAAAGGCTACATATCAAAAATTATGATATTCGCACCCAAATTGGCCTCCAACGGGGTGTTTATCCAGGCGTATGTTTAACATATGCGCAGATTAGTAATAATTTAGATGTGTGCTACTTATGTTACTTCCGTTGATTTAAAAATTTAGGCACGAAGATGTAATTAAACAAAAACGATCAACGGTTACAAAAGCTTAAGATACATGATTTCACTAACAATTAACGAATACATAGTTTCAGATACTGATTAAAGGTTACAGTACACTATTAGAACTACTAAAGCAACGAAAACACAACAACTAAGGGTAAATAGTTTTATTGACTTTCAACAAAGTTCCACAGATGATCTGTTAAAACACAACAACTATTAGAACTACTAAGGTAGCGTTTGATTTTTAAACTTTCCAGTTAATGTTCGAGTCCATGTCGAACGCTTCCGACGCGTCGATGTGGGGCCCACACCAGTTGCCCCTTCCAGCCGAACAGTTCAAATGTTAGCTTTCGCGTCCGACGCGGCGACGCGTCCGACGCGGCGACGCGTCCGACGCAAGCCAATAGCAATTTTTTTACCCTTTTATACATACCCATGCAAATAAAACACATACAAATAATTAATAAAATAATAACTTTGCCCCTTTCAGTTTACCCCTTTTGTAAATAAAAACATAATCCCCTTCAAAAAAACCTTCCAAATACCCTTCCACTCTGCCCTTCCCATTCAAAATCAAACGGACCCTTATCAACAGCTGATTCATTTTTTTGTTTCCCCAAAAAATAAAATAAAATGAATTCACCTCTAAATCAGATTTAATGGCCACCTCAACTTGAGCTTCAGCTCCGCCTCCATACGGTCGCTGCCGCCATCCCCAAGCCGCATGTGCCTGAAACCACCCTTAGCCTTCGACGCAAGGACTTGATTTCCTCTCAGCTCTCCGTTCGTAGCCTGGAACCCGAAAGTGGAAGAAGACAGAGCAGCAGTGGCGCCGCCTGAGCTCGCTTGGAGCAGCTGTCTCTCCGTCGTCGAAGCCGATCCACCGTTGCTGCTTGCTCTCCGAAGACGAACCCGAAAGTGGAAGAAGACAGAGCAGCAGTGGCGCCGCCTGAGCTCGCTTGGAGCTGCTGTCTTTCCGTCCTCGAAGCTGGTCCACCGCTGCTGCTCGCTCTCTGAAGACGACTTCCAAATTCCAATCAGTTAAAGTTACTTCATTCAGTGGAAACATCATTCCAAAACGCTAGAGAATTTGAAACACTTGGCTATGTTGGAGAGAGTTTTGGGGCTGTACTGAAGCGTATGGTTATAACTGGAAGGTACGTATTTTTAATGAGGCAACAAAACCTCTTATTACAGTTTTTTTTGGTATTCAACAAAAGACTTTCTTTCTTTGTTCACCCATTTATTTACCATCATATTATGATAAATCTGACTTAACTATTTGCCTTACATGTTTTTACTTTTCATTGTGCATGTTACTGCTTTACCCAAATAGAATGGCGTACTGCCTTACGTTTCTATGGTTGTCCTCTTGGTCTTTCAATTGTCTGTCTCTCAGTAACTGTTGGAAACAATGGTTCGGCTGAGTCATGGACTAGGTCACTTTCTTGAAGACGTTTCGGCGATCTACTCAAGGTGAAAAGTAGTTCATACTGTTCGCCACCGCCTCTGGGATAAAACAGCCTCTTCCTTGTTTTTCTTTAATATATCAGATCATTTATACATATGAATCCGACTCAGTTTGCACTCTAAAAATAATACTGCTCATGTATATTTTTCTTTCTAATTTTTCAAAAGAGTGGTGGAAGAGAAGATAGAGAAAAAAATATGTTTTCTTCCTGTGGAAGAGGAAGAGAGAGAGAGAGATTTTCCTTCTATATTTTGTATTTTATGTTCTGTGTATTTCCTGGTCTATAACCAAGTTCTTATATAGAAGAAACTGTAGCTATTCTAGTGGGAGGAGAATCGGACTGCAATTAATGCCATATTAAATGAAAGAAACGTTCAAAGAAATTTGCAATATGTAAATTGCATACGTTTCAAAAAAGAGATGAATGTTAATAAATATTAATTTATTACCATTCATTGCAATTTGTTAATTCTATTTATATTTTGTAACAGCTCAATCATATACATGTATATATGTGCATATATATATACACACCCATAACTGTTATGCAAATGTAACAGCTCCAAAATTAAATTACTGATACAAAATATAATACCGTTTATAACTTCCAACGGCTCTATGCATTAATGGCTCATAAATATATTTATATGTATGTAAATATATTATCGTTAGAGAATTTCAACGGCTCTATTACATTAATTGCATTACAATAATGGCTCAAATATATGTTACCGTTATTAACTAACAACGGCTCAATTTTTTTTTAATAAATTCACAAAATATTCCAACAATCCCCCACTTGAATTTCTTAAAAAAAAAATTTTGAGCAGTTCATTAAAAATATATAAGATTGTGCATAAACAAAGGTGTCATCCGACTTGAACCTTTGCATAGTGAGTAAGATTCAGTTTTTACTAGAGTGACACGTAGTCTTGAACTCTAATTCTGACATCAAACCACACACAACCTTTCTAGAGTGCAATCAAATAAGCCCGTGCATTTATGGCCATGCACGTCTATCCCAGTTTAGTGAACGCTCTAGGAATCTTGCCCAAAACTCCATAGGAAACGGCCACATTTCCACATTCACACAGGTGAGTCTATCAAGAGTACTCCTGAAGGTAGGTACTCCACTCCAAATAGAGTATAGATCTCATTAAGAGTTTCTATTAACTCATCCTCTAATCACTTCATGAATACATACTTCTTAATATATAAATTTAGCATGTTCATTTATTATCACTACACAACTTGTTTTTACCCACTGAAACTAGTTCTTGGAATCTCCAGTCATTTAGGTCGGGTTACCATTGTGCGTGATTTCACAATCTAAGGGCAATAGTCCCATTCTTTCAGAATCATTAAGGACTTTCTTTCTGGCCAGTCCTTTCGTCAAAGAATCTGCCAAAGTATCATCACTTCATATGTGATGTTCTCTAAGAATACTGTGCATACGACTGTTATTTCTTACCATTGTAATATCAGTTCTGTCCTTCTTTCAATAGTCGTCAAATTTTCATCACTATGTATGTGATGTTCTCTTACAGTATTGTACTTACGACTCTCGTCTTATACCGTTGTAATAACGGTTCTGAAATTTTTGCAATAGTCGCAGAACTATCGCAATAGATTACACCACGGTGTCAGTTTTTCCATATGGAGATCTCCATTAGCAGATTTCTTTAGTTCTCTGCTTCTTCACTAGTTGTGGCTGGTGCTATTATCTCAGTCTCTATACTGAGTCAAAATAATATGTTTCCTTGATTTTTTGTTTCAAGAAACAACTACTCCAGCAATGCTAATTTTATATATAGCCACTGGTCGCCTTTGAATCATCAGATTAAGTATTCCAGTCTGCATTGAAATATCCTTCAAGTATAGCTGGAAACTTTTCATAATGTAATCCAATGTTCATGATTTATTTTAGTTGTAATCCAAGGCTCATGGTTTATTTTAGGTATCTCATGACCCTCTCAATAACATGTTAATGCTCTATACTAGGTCTACTGATAAACCTGCATAATAATACCATGACATTGGCAGTGTCGGGTCTAATACAATCATTGGCAAACTGTAGGCTGTCAATGATGCTCTCATAGTCATACTGTCTTACACCTTCACTAGTGTTTTTGCTTCACACTAGGATCATATGGTGTTCATGCAGGTTTACAGTCGAAGTAATTGTATTTCTTTAGAATCTTCTCAAAATAATGAGATTGATCCAAAGAAAGTCCTTTTTGAATCTAGTAATCTTAATACCATGGATTCCATTCGTCTAACTTAGATCTTTTATATCGATGTTGACACTTAGTAAGGATTTAACAATGTTTATGGCATGAATGTTTGACCCAAAAATAAATAGGTCATCTACATATAAACATATAATAGTACAAATGTCATTTTCAGATTTATAATAAATGCATTTGTCACTTTCATTAACTTTAAATCCATGTGGGATTATAAAGTTATCAAAATTTTCATGCCATTTCTTGTGTGTTAGTTTTAAACCATATAATGATTTATCTAATTCGTAAATTTTACGTTCTTGACCATGAACTATAAATTATTCAAATTGGCCCATATAAATTTTATGTTTCAATTCATCAATTTTTACATCCATTTTTTTTTTAATTTCGAAATTATGCAAGTGAAGTAATGCTCAAATGGATGTAGTTCCAATTACAGGAGAAATGATGCCAATAAATTATATATCTTTCCTTACATCATTTACCTATTAAATAGGCTACATATTTATCAATTGTGCCTTCATATTTTAATTTCCTTTTAAGCACTCGTTTATTTTTTCTAGATTTACACCAGGTGGTAAATTCACTAAGTGTCAAGCCTTATTAGATTCCAAAGAGTCTAACTCATCATTTATAGCCCCTTGCCAAAGAATTGACATCTAAATTAGATAGGCCTCTTGGAGGTTTTAGGGGATTCTTTTTTTTGGAGTAAAGGAACAAAAAAAATAAAAATATAAACCAAGATCTTTTGCCTTTCTTTTTCTCTTTCTAGATCCATCATTAAGAAAAAAATTAACATTTATTTAGGGCGTTACAAAAGCAGGAAAGTAGCAAGTCAAATTAATACCTAAATAAATGTTATTCTTGAATAGTTGAAAGCAACCCCCACTATTAAAAGAAACCCTCACTATTAAGAGAAACCCCCACTATTTTTCTCAAATTAAAAACTATACTATATGATTCTTCATCTATACATTCATCCAAAGTCATTTGATTACATGACTACTTAATGAATGTTCGTTATTCATTCAATAAAATTTTTCATTTAATGACATCTTTAAAAATGTATATGCATTTATTGTTAAATAAATGTTATTCAATTAATGTTATTTCCTACAACATTTTCTAAATTCACATTTAATTAATGTCAATTTTTATTAGTGACATTTTCTAAATTTATGCATATAAGGTATGTCAATATATTTTGATGCAAGAACTTGTTCAACAAATTAATGTCAATTCTTAATGACATTATCAAATAACATACGCATTCTATTAATGTCAAATATTTAGTGACATTTCCAAATATATACGTTCTATTAATGTCAATTCTTACTGACATTTTCAAATAACATATGCGTTCTATTAATGTCAATTTATTTTGACATTTTCAAATAAATATATGCATTTTAATAATGCCAAAATTTTAATGACATTTTCAAATAATATATGCATCAATTTATTTTGACATTTCCAAATAAATATATGCATTTCAGCAATGTCAAAATTTTAAGGACATTTTCAAAATAAGTATGCACTTAATTAATGTCAATTTATAATAAAGACATTTTCAAAATTTGCGTTCAATTAGTGCTTATTCTAATGGCACTTTCAAAACAAATTCCCTTTAATTACTACTGTTCATAAGTTGTAAATAACAACATCGGAACAATCATCAATAAATGTAATATGATACTGATTTTGTGTATAAGCTCATTACTTCAATTAGCTCTCACATGAAATAAATCTGAAATTCAGATTTTCTAATAAAAAAAAATCTTCCAAACTCATCATATTTGATCAAAAGTAAACAATTAATCTTATACCAATATTTAAAGTCTGTTACAACTTTAAATTCACTAATTGAGTTTTATTATAATGTTAATCACCGATCAAATGTGATTACTCTCATTCATTATATCATTAAATGTTGTTTAATAACATTTATCATACAATTAAATGTTCAATTACAAACATTTTATTGCCTCATTTAAAATTCTCTAAACAAGAAGGACAAATTTCGAAATATATGCTTCTTGTAAAAGTTTTTTTCTTTTACTAATTTTACTAATTAGTAAACTATTAATATACACCTTAATAAATCATACAAGCACTTTCACACGGTTCTCTAAAACAGTTGTTTTAGCTTAACATGAATGAATATAACATCACAATCTTTAGTTAACAATATAATTATATTTATATTGTTTTTTTAATCTTAATCAATCTTTGACCAAATTTATTCCATTCAAAATCAATTTCAGGACTTATAAGATTAACTATTGTTTTCCAATAGTCTCCTAATTGATTTTTCTTAATTAGCAAGTCGATGCATAATCCAAAATAATAATAATGGACAAATTCTTTTCAAACTCAGAGCGGTTTCTCAATTATAACAGCAATACAACTGTTCATATAAAGTCATACCTTTGGAGATGATCTCAAAAGCTATTTCAAAGCTTATGTGATGCATCTCTACTAACCATTGAAAACTTGAAACTTGGATGACGGGGCAGCATCGTCAAGATTTGCAGTCGACGCCATTGTTTTTCGAGTAACGTCTTCAAATTGTTGGAAACAATGGTTCAGCTGAGTCGTGGACTAGGTCACTTTCTTGAAGACGTTTCGGCGATCCACTCAAGGTGAAAAGTAGTTCGTACTGTTCGCCGCCGCCTCTGGGATAAAACAGCAT
This sequence comes from Allium sativum, assembly GCA_030737875.1. Classification (NCBI taxonomy): domain Eukaryota; kingdom Viridiplantae; phylum Streptophyta; class Magnoliopsida; order Asparagales; family Amaryllidaceae; genus Allium; species Allium sativum. Next base: position 988,661,561 of record CM060915.1, read on the forward strand.
CTTCCTTGTTTTTCTTTAATATATCGGATCATTTGCACATATGAATCCGACTCAGTTTGCACTCTAAAAATAATACTGCTCATGTATATTTTTCTTTCTAATTTTTCAAAAGAGTGGTGGAAGAGAAGATAGAGAAAAAAATATGTTTTCTTTCTGTGGAAGAGGAAGAGAGAGAGATTTTCCTTCTATATTCTCTATTCTATGTTCTGTGTATTTCCTGGTCTATAACCAAGTTCTTATATAGAAGAAACTGTAGCTATTCTAGTGGAAGGAGAATTGGACTGTAATTAATGCCATATTAAATGAAAGAAACGTTCAAAGAAATTTGCAATATGTAAATTGCATACGTTTCAAAAAAGAGATGAATGTTAATAATTATTAATTTATTACCATTCATTGCAATTTGTTAATTCTATTTATATTTTGTAACAGCTCAATCATATACATGTATATATGTGCATATATATATACACACCCATAACTGTTATGCAAATGTAACAACTCCAAAATAAATTTACTGATACAAAATATAATACCGTTTATAACTTCCAACGGCTTTATGCATTAATGGCTCATAAATATATTTATATGTATGTAAATATATTATCGTTAAAGAATTTCAATGGCTCTATTACATTAATTGCATTACAATAATGACTCAAATATATGTTACCGTTATTAACTTACAACGGCTCAATTTTTTTATTTATTCTTATTTTTTTAAAAAAAAATTCACAAAATATTCCAACAGTAACTATGCTGGTATTTTCTGAATTGTTTTACTAGAAAAGAGAAGAAACAGAAAAACATATTTGGTAATTAGAAAGCAGTGGGTAACATACTAAACAGCAAAACGTTGAAAGAAAAAAGAAAAAGGAAATTTTGAAGCAAATTTGTTTATTTAATTGGAATAGGTATTTCATCCGATGAGCGATTTTGTTTGCTATAAATTTTTGGTTGACATGTGTTTATCCCTTTGTGCTTTTGAAAAGATATTTGTTGTCTGTAAAGGTATATATGGTCTTATTTCAGTGCTTTGTTATATGCATCGAAATCTAGTGTATACTTGTAAAAGCCCATGGTTTTTTTTTTGTGAATTAATAGACATTCTTGAAAATTCTTTGGTTATCCTCCAGCTTAGCATTGTTGTATTCACATGAAGCCATTGGTTTGTACAATTTCGCTGCTTTGTTATACATTGCTCTGTTGGGCAATCAGTTGTATTGACCCAGTCTTGTACTATAACTATTGTTACATTAATTTCAAGTCAAACATTGTTTGAATTCTCAGGGCATGCTATAGAACACATCTAAGTGTTGTTTAGCAAGTTAATTTAGGACAAAAATCAAACCATGCGTTATAGCAAATAAACAGGTTCATTTAAAAACAGCAAATATTATTGAACAGAACAAACGCTGCATATTTGGTAACATGTATTTGTTGGCAAACAGTAAAAACTGAAATGGCAAGATACCAAAAACAGTTAATAATTAATTGCAGGATGCAAACTTATCCAGTGCAGTGGTAGGTATGACATGTTTTATACAGTTCGAACTACCACATGCATGTTTCATGTTAAGGATGTTTTTTTATGTTGAGGATTTATGCATCGGTGTTCTTAAAATTTATTTCGGCAATATCATTTTGTTAATTGAATTAGCTCACCCGCTCAAAATTTATATCTCTCAATTCCTTGAAAGATTCATTTTGTTACCATATTTCCATGTATGGAAAATAGATGTAAATAAACCCATTCAATTTCTTAGAAAACAGCCTCATGTTTACATTATTATGTCACCATCATCATGACAAAAATAAACAAATAAATAAATACAATAATAATTCATTCACAGGATAATTCCGACCTGCCTTCATATAATTTTGAAGTTTTTGCTTCTTTTGATGTATGGTTAACAAACTTCCATTCACAGTTGCCCGATTAATAAATTACAATTGGTTACTTTAATTTTTGTCTATTACATATATATATATATATATATATATATTTAATCACAGTTGTTCTTATTGTGCTCGTCATTTTTTTAATGTGGCAAAACATATTTTATTGATATTCTTAAAGTATCATTAGAAGACAGTTGACAGCGGCATCTTCATTTCTCTTTATATTTTTGATATTGTAACGATTCGTCATTTTCTACGTTTGAACTGCGACTAAATCAAAATTTGTCTCGAATGTTAGCAGTCAATAAAAAAAATTGATTTTTGGTATGCGTCCATTTAAAGATAGCTTGTGGTAAATTTTCGTCGGTAAATTTAAAAGTCCATTTGGTAGCGTTATTTCAACGTAAGTCGGTTCAAATAGTGAACGAACGAAATTATTTTTTTTGAAACCTAAATGTCTGTACATAAAAATATATATTTTACTGATACTGAAGACGACGACATAATTCATTTCGCGAAATTCGGACGCTTCTAGCTCCGTTTGAATTTTTCCATACGAAGTAGCAGTGTACCGTAATTTAAAAATATGAGTTTTGATAGGAGAATCATGACACTAATGTTTTTGTACCATTACGCCTGTCTTGTCGCGCTGATCACCATGATATATTCATTTGCATGTTTTGGTGTCCGTCGGACAACCGTATTTATAAAGCGACGTATTATATCGGTACCTTACACTATGTTATTTTTTTGAGTTTTATGTCCATACGTGTGTCTTTTTGGAGTTGTGACACGACCTGCATTACGTTTCTGCCTTACTTTCAGCCACCATCACTTCGGATTCTTGGATTTGAATTTTTATTTTATTTTCACATGCAAGTGGGATAAAGTGCATGGCGCATGGCATGTTACAAAGCATGTTACGTCCATTCTTTTGTTTTGTTCTTTTTGTTGTCTTCAAATTGTAAATGCAACGCAACAAAATTTTTAAATTTGAATTTTCTTAGTTGGATCCTATTTATCTTCAAGGAACGTGTCCACGTTCTTCCATTAAGCCGTGCGTATAGCTTGGAATAGATAACGTAAGTACTGTTCATCTTCATTTTAAAACATTCGCCTGTAACCATTTTTCTTCCTCTTACAGTTAAATCTTCCACTATTGAATCTTTAAAAAAAAAAAAACTACGCAATCTCTGTAGCCAAATCATTGAACTCGCAAGCCACCAGAACGCATCAACTCATCTCCGCCGTGTAGCGTGCTCCGCTTTCCTTTCTTTGGACGTGAGCAAGCTTTAGAGACGTAAGTTCTTTAAGTTAATTTTTACGTGTTCTGTGCTTCATATATGATAAAAATGTTAATATGTGTACTGTTTCCCAATGATCTCAATGTCCAATTTACACCGTGTTTTATATGTATATTGTATATATATAAAAGTTAATACCAATGTCAATATTTTATATGTAGTAAAGTTTTATTAATATGGTTTCTCAGTTTTGATAAATGAATAAGTATAAAAGTTTTATGTGAAAGGATTTTCGGTTTTGTTCTGTATACATATACATAAGTTGCGTATGGCCAATTATATATGTACGGTATATATAAACTGGTTTGAGTTTTTCTGTAACTATTTGAATAAGTTTAAATTGTTTTCTACCTTGAACGTCTACACTATTTTGTAATAAAGATATATGTACTTCTTTTGGTAATATATGGTATAAGACATATTGTATACGCGAGTCAGTCATTACAAATTGTTTTTCCGTCTTATGATTATGTACAAATATTTAAATACTTATGTATTTTGTTTGGAGTCTAAGTTTCCAGACTTTATATTAATTTATATAAGTAACATCATTTCTACAGATGTTATTCTGGAATTTGTGTTTATTTTCTATCCTATAACATGATATTATATCTGATTTCAAGCTAACCATAGTAAACATAGGGTTTTAATGTTAACACAGTAAGCTATAAATGAAAGACTGAGAACCCATGAACTTGTATATGTATAAAATCTATTTTCAACGAGTTACTGGAAGTGTTTTGAGAAAACATTTGTTTATGCTGTACATCTTCAACATGCACATTGAAACTTTTGGAAAATGAGAACTAAATTTTGTACCAGGTATTTGCGTAAAAAAAAGGAAACTGTTTTTTTTTTAATTCTAACTTCGCTACATTTTTACGTATGTTGACCGTAACTTGTTTGTCCAGTTCGGTGTAGTTTTGGTGTCGTTCTTTTCAGCGTTTATCAGTTGTTGTCTCTATTCTGCGCCACTGAAGGTGAGTTCAACTCACACCTGACTAATATTTTCATGGAAATGAAATAACTGTATTTGAAATGTTATTGGAATGTTAGCACTGTATATGCAAGTATGAAACACCGACACACACGACTTGTACTGATATTATGTTTGGCTTGATGATTGATATTGTTTCTGTGTTTATTTGATTACTGAAATTCACGATGCAAGTACCCTGTACCTTAGAAAATCATTGTGGGTTGAAATGATATATACCCGAATCACTGTATAGATTTAGGGACAAAACTGAATCGATTTGGGATGCGGTTTGAAATGATACACACCCGGAATTTGAAACTTGACGGATTGAAATGATATACATCTGTAATACCTTATCTAGGTAGAAAATTATTATATGGACACTGTTGGTCTATTTTTGAATTTTTTTCTTCTTTCTAAAATTATAAAATATTTTACTTATAAATTATTTTGGATTTTAGATTTTCTTATGCTTTTGGTTAATAAAAGTTAAATATGTATATGTATTTTAGAAGTTATCAAATCAGTTTTATTCAAATCTAGAGTTTTCCTTTAAAGTAAATTATTTTTCAAGGTATTTTATATAAACATAAAGTAATAAGATTTTAGGTAATTTAACAAATATTTTATTTTAACTTATTATACATATGTTTCTAAAATTATTTAAATCTAAGATTTCCTATAAACGATTTTAAAGAGTGATTATAAATAATGACCATGGTGTGAAAAATGTAAACGATTGGTTATTAAAGAGACCGGGATCGGCTATTGTCATACTCTCTGCCAATACCGAAAACCACTTTAACAACTGTGTACGCGGTGGAGCTCCAGGATAAAGTAGGATGGTTTGACGAACGCTACTGGAATGAAGTAAGAGAACGATAATGGATAGCCTTGACCTTCGGGTCATAATTAAAATGACTAAAACAAGATCTATACCGAGACCAATGGGGTCATACCCCTTATTGAGCATGCTTCTTCGAACCCATTCTATTACTTTTGTGATCAATTTGGTGTGCACCTTTGATTCGAAGTTTGTTCGAGGTGGGCAGTAGTTGCGGCTATGCGTCACCACCAGTCCGGTTTTGTAAATGGTAGATTCCTACCCTTGGTATTGCCTCGCGTGCCTTGTCATATTTATATTGATCGCGCCCACTACGAGTTTGTTTTGTACCGTACCTATGGAGTACTCCCTGAGTATCCCACCGGTTTGGAGGGGCTTACAGTACTGTATAGACTACGGGAATATTTATAAACGGTGTAAGGGTAATATGGTAATCCCGCTTACACTATTTTGATACTTTACTTTACTGGTAGACATTATCGTACATATCGTATTCTATCATGTAGTAAATAGTTTAACGGATCCTTGGAGGATGGTGATCCCAACATCCTTTAAGTTACTTCGCATTTCAGTTGACATTTCACTTGAGTTTGTTTACTTACATGAAAATGTTAGTCCTGACTAGAGTGTTTTGTTTTTACTTTACTCTCGGGTCAGCCCGAGTGTTGTAGCTTTAGGAATTCTTCTTGGAGCTGAAGCCATTGGAGTTCGCTGGATATTTATCTATTCAGTTTTCTGTTATTCAGTTATTTCCATTCAGATTCATGTTATTTGTTTTGTTAGCAACTTCGCTATTTTTGGACCTCTCTTATGTATTTGTTCTGAGACTTGTTTACTTCTAGTAGTTTCATGAAGTACTATGTTGTTTATTCCGCTGCAAATGTTGTAATACTCTGTGTCTGTGATTCTGTGATTGGTTTATTTACTGTATATGTTAAGTATTGCCAATTTATATAACAATTTACTATTTTGAGCAATTCAAGTCAGACATGTGTGGTTTATTGTCGATTTGAATCGTTTGAAATGGTAGGCCGTTACAAGTGGTATCGGAGCCAGGTTTTGGAAAACTTAGCATATAGAGTAAATCTCATTAGAGATAGGGTATTAATACTCTATAGTGAGAAAATTAATCGTAGAATTATATTCGTTTGACCATGAAACCCTCGATGTAGATTCTTTTGTTTTCTTTTGACTATAATCTTTACCCCTTGTTCTAAGATTCGTTTGAACCTTTCCAGATGAGTACTAGAAGGAATCCCAGAGGTAGGGGTCGGGGAGGTGGCCCAGTTGAGCTCGCATCAGTTATTCAGCCAGCCCAACCAACCAAGTTTACTAAGCTTTGCAAGGAGTATGATCAGCTAGGAGGTACCAAATTCACGGGTTTAGAAGGTGTCGTAGAAGCTGAGCAGTGGCTGGATAATCTCGAGAGGATTTTCACCGATCTTGTTATCACTGATGCTCAGACGCGTCAATTAGCTGCTTGGCAGATGAAGGGTGTTGCCTATAATTGGTGGCGGACAGTTATAGCTAGTACCATCGAATCAAACATCACCTGGTAGCAGTTCAGGTATAGATTGTTCTTCCTATCTTGGTTGCTCTTTCTTCGAATCTATCTTGATTTTAAATCAATCTCTTTCCAGGGATGTCTTTGTGACAAAGTGGATGCCTGACTCGGGGAAAACTCAGCTTTACATAGAGTTTATGTATTTAGAGCAGGGTGATATGACTTTCGCGGAGTACGAAAGAAAATTTAATGAACTCTCAAAGTATGGTCCCAATTTGATTGAAACCCCGTTGCATAAGAATGAAAAGTTTATTCGTGGTGCCAAACCAGAGTTTTATGACCGCTTGATTAGCCATGTCCGTGGCACTTTTATAGATCTCGTCGATATGGCGATTAGGGTTGAGAATCCCAGCAATAAAGGCAAGAAGAAACAGGTGGTGCAGCCATCTCAGTCACAGGGAAGTTCTGACAATTCTAAGAAAAGGAAGTCCAAATTTGAACAGCAAAAGAGTAACTGGCAGAAGACTCAGGGCATTGGTAAGAAGCCTACCGACTTATCTACTATCACCTGCTTCAAGTGCAATCAGAAGGGCCATTATTCCACCAATTGTCCAACCAATTCCAAAGCCGTCATCCCTCCACCTCAGACGACTCAGACCAACTTATGCCACATTTGCTTGTAGCCTGGTCAATTTAAGAAGGACTGTCCCACCCAACAAAGAGGCAAGGCGAGTGGAGTCTTTGCCATGACATCTTCTACTCCTCCCGCTACTCATGATGACCAAGGTACCCTTTAGAGCACTTTTACTTTATTCGATTTGCCTATTCGTGTTCTTTTTGATACTGGAGCCTCGCATAGTTTTATTTCTATTGACCTTTGTGATAAGTTTGAGCACCTTTTGCATCCTCAAGTAGCAACTGAACCTTTATGTGTGTCTAACCCTATTGGTCGTCCCGCCAATTTGAGTATGATTTGTAAAGGAGTGAAACTCCTTCACAGCAGGCAACGATTCACTGGAGATTTCTATGTTTTGGTTTTTGATGCCTTTGATATTTTAGTTGGAGGAGATTGGCTCAGAAAGTACGATGCTGTTATTTCTTGTAAAGCCCGAACCGTTACTTTAGTAAGCGATTGGGGTGTATCCTTAGTCATCGAATGTCGAATGCCTCAGGACTATGCAGGCAGTTTTATATTCTCTCTTGATTCCCATCCGAGTGACCTTGAATCTACTCCTATAGTCAAGGATTTTTCCGATGTATTTGGTGAGGTCACTTCTCTTCCACCTAGACGCGAAATTGAATTTCACATTAATCTTATTCCTGGAGCCCGTCCAGTTTTCCTTCCTCGCAGACGAATGGCACCTAAGGAGAAAGTCGAATTGAAGAACCAGATTGATGATTTGTTTTCCAAAGGTCTAATTAGACCTAGTTTTTCTGAATGGGGAGCTTCTGTTGTTTTTGTCACTAAGTCTGATGGTTCTTTAAGGATGTGTGTTGATTATAGAGAGCTGAACAAACTCACAATGAAGAACTGTTATCCCATGCCTCGTATTAATGACATGTTCGATCAGCTTTATGGAGCTAAAGTTTTCTCTCAGCTTGATTTGGCTACTGATTTCCACCAACTTAGAGTAGCCGAGGAGAGTATTCCTAAGACATCTCTCCGAGCATGCCTTTTGGATTAACCAATGCTCCAGCTTTCTTTGTTGATCTTATGAATCGAGTTTTTCGAGATGTTCTTAACCAGTTTGTCCTTGTCTTCGTCGATGACATTCTTGTGTTTTCTAAGTCTGAGAAGGAGCATCTAGCACACTTGACCTTTGTCGTTCAAACACTTAGAAACCATCAGCTGGAAGCCAAGTTCTCTAAATGCCATTTCTGGAATGATGAAGTCCGATTCCTTGGGCACATTGTTTCAGAGAATGGAGTTTCTGTTGACCCAGTTAAGATTGCTGCGATAAATGTAAGCATTTCCACCTTTCTTTTGTTATTTGAATTCCTTTCTTTCTTCATAACTCAATCACCCTATTCTATTTCAGGATTGGGAGAGACCTAGGACTCCGACTGATATTCGTAGCTTTTTGGGTCTAGCTGGTTATTATAGAAGATTTATCGAGAATTTTGCTCAAATTTCTGCCCCTCTTACTGCTTTGACTCGAAAGAATGTCAAGTTTGACTGGAGCAATAAGTGTGAAAATGCATTTAATGAGTTGAAGCAAAAGCTTACCTCTGCTCCTATTCTTACCGTTCCAAATGGAAGTGAAGGATTAATGGTATACATTGATGCTTGTAAAGAAGGATTAGGAGCTGTGTTGATGCAGAATGGGAAGGTTATTGCTTATGCTAGTCGCCAGCTGAAGACGCATGAAGTTAATTATGCCACTCATGATTTGGAATTGCTCGCTGTTGTGTTTGCCTTGAAGTTATGGAGGCACCATCTTTTAGGTACTAAGTTTGAGCTCTTTACCGATTATCAGTCGCTTAAGTATATATTTTCCCATAAGGATCTGAATCAGAGGCAAGTTAGGTGGCTCAAGTTCTTAGCAGCTTATGACCTCGACATTAATTATACACCAGGGAAAGGCAATGTGGTAGTGGATGCCTTGAGTCGAAAGAAGGCCATGTTGTGTCAGATAGTGGCTACTTCATCTCTTATAGACCATATAAAAGCCAAACAAGATGATGATGTAATGCTTAAGCTCATGAAGGATAATATTCAAAATAGAGAAGGAGATCAACATAATGAATTAGGGGCTCATATTGATCAACACGGGGTTTTACGAATAAATAATCGTATTTGTGTACCGAATGCTGATGGCTTGAGGCAAGAAGTTCTTAAGGAGAATCATCGTTCCAGACTTTCTATCCATCCCGGTGTCACGAAGATGTATCAGAATATGAAGGAGTTGTATTGGTGGAGCGGCATGAAGCGGGATATCTCCACATATGTTAGTAAGTGTGCCACTTGCCAACAGGTCAAGGCTGATCACCAGAAGACCACGGGATTGTTGCAACCTCTTGAGATCCTTATTTGGAAGTGGGATCAGGTTTCTATGGATTTTATTGATGGTTTGCCTAGGACGAGGAGAGGTAACGAGAGTATTTGGGTAGTAGTCGACCGATTGACCAAATCCGCTCATTTTATTCCGGTCAAAGCTAGTCGCACAGCTTCGAGCTTAGCAGAGATTTATATGAAGGAGATTGTAAGGTTTCATGGTGTTCCATCCAGTACAGTTTGCGATCGTGATCCTATCTTTACTAGCAATTTTTGGAAAACTTTTCAAGAAGCTCTAGGTACCCGTCTAAATCTCAGCACTGCCTACCATCCTCAAACTGACGGTCAAACGGAACGTGTAAATCAGGTTCTAGAGGATCTTCTTCATGCTTGTGTTCTTGATTATGGAGGATCTTGGGAAGATCATCTCCATCTCGTCGAATTCACCTATAATAACAGCTATCAGGTATAGCTTTTATTTAGATTTAGAATCAGTCGTGTTTAGATCAAATTTTGATTTAATTGAATTCCGTCCTTTTAAATTCAGGCAAGCATCGAGATGTCTCCGTTTACCGCTCTTTACGGACGGCCTTGTAAATCACCAGCTTGTTGGATTGAGCCGGGCGACCGCCTTGTTCTTGGGCCTGATATGATACTGGAAGCAACTGAGAAAGTCGAGGAGATTAGAAGGAAGATGCGAATCGCTCAGGATAGGCAGAAGAAATATGCGGGCAAACGGAGAAAGGATCTTGAATTTGCAGTAGGGGATCAAATTTTCCTTAAGATCTGACCGTTGAGGAATGTGATTCATTTTGGTCGGAAAGGGAAGCTAGCTCCTAGATTCATTGGTCCTTTTCGTATCTTGGATAGAGTTGGTTCTTTGGCTTATAGATTGGAGTTGCCTGAGAAATTGTCGGGAGGGCACAACGTGTTTCACATTAGAGACTTTGGATGTGGAGCCGGATCTCACCGTCGAGAGGAAGCCACTACGTATTGTCGATAGTAGGACGAAACATCCAAGAAGAAAATATGTCAACTTGGTCAAAGTACAGTGGAGTACGAACGATCGAGATTGTACCTGTGAGACGACCCCAAACCCCGTACTCACGGCGGCAAGGGTAATCCGTGGAATATAACACAGAAACAGATAATAGCAGAACAGAAATAAATAAATAAATACCTCAGATAATGAACAATAGAATATACTGGATAAGAGTAATCATCAGAGTTACACAGTATACAGGATCATACTTAGTAAAAATACAGTTCAGCTATACATAAATGTCTACAGCAGAAAACAAACATAATATGTACAATAGGAGCTGAACAGCATAAAAAGAGATAAATGATAGAATCCATCTTCATCTCCAGCTATCCAGAAAGAACCAACTAAACCTGAATACAAGGCTGCCCGTGTAGAAAAAAGGGGCACCCGAGTTTGAAAGTGAAACAAACTACGAGTCAGTCATGGGACTGGTATGAGAAATCTACTCAACACATATATAATTTGGCTAATCACAGGACCACGCCACTTTCATGGAACGGGTTTACTCCATTGGATCGCCAGTGCTTTAAAACAAATCTTTCTTTTAAACAACGCAATGCATTTTATAAAAATGAAACCATTATAAGACTCAGTTCCCATCACACAATGCAACGCAAACCGGAGGATAGAGTTTTTACCTTATAACGGCCAAGATATGCTTGATACGAATAAAACAAAGGCATTTGATATTATTGCTAGTGTTTATATGTTTTGAAAACAATTTCAAATCATAACTATCAATCATAGACGGCATTAATGCCCCATACCACTATGTCGCCATATATAGGTATACAATCAAAATCGCACAGTCACGTATTTGGAAATTGGATTTCCGTCATGAACCAAGGCAAAAGATAGTCCTTACCGAATTCGAGACTGCCTAGCCCGAGTCTCAGGCAAGCGCGCAGGCAAGCCTTGGATCGTCAGGGTCGGTCCACCGATGTGGATTATTATGCCTGAACACTACGTCTCCCCGCCCTTTGGGGCGTAAACGAGCCAACGAATGACTCCATCGGACCCGGATCGTCCGATCAAACCGAGGCGCCTCGCAACAGCAACAACCACACAGGTGAAAAGTATATAAATGTCAGGGCTGGTAGGTCACTGACACCACCCTAGCTAGGAAGAAACGCAGGCCCTCCCTGATGTCCTCTCCCGTTTCTGGTTCATACCGGGGTGTGAGGCTCGCGATTTCACGTTATACACAAAACTACGCCACACGACGGTGCTTTGATCATCACCACAAGACTTTGCTTTTCAACAGAAGCCCTGATCATTTGCCACTTAGGCATGCCACACTAGCAATTCATGCCATGCGACTGATGTCCATCGATATACAACCTCTGAGCTCGTGCGTTTCAGAGAAGGGCGTTAAGCAAAAGAATAAATTCTCCGCCGCCAAACAGATGTATATTTAACAGAGATCAATCAACACAGAATAAAATCCAATGTCATACACACAGTCCATTTACAAGTCCGTTCTGGGTCTGAATGAAACCGGAGGCACTAAATACCTCGCAAACCCATCGATCACCACGTACGTCTGGACGATCACCACTCATTATCCATATTTCGGGATGCCTCCCAATCAGGACCTCGGTTACCATCCAAACGAGGTGAAGATCTCCGGTCTTCGACCATCGTCTTCATCTTCGACTTTCAATCGTCGGTCAATTATTTGAAATGAGAATTAACTCGGCCTTTTCAAATAATTCACGTATTTTTAGAATTTCAAATCAATTTATTTCAATGGTTAAATCAATCGACAACACCAACTTGTTCTTTAATGTATTTTTCACACCAAACACATTCAACCATCAAAAGCCACACAAATCGAGCAAATTCAGTTTATTTCCATTCCATATCGTTTATGATATTTTATAACAATTTATCGCTATTTTTATTTATTTTAAAATATCCAATTTAGTCAAAACGACGCTTCGGGCCATAACGCGGCTGTGGCGCTGTTTTTCTTCAGATTTGATTTACACATATCTGAAAATCTAACCGTTGGATCTTTACAAAATTTACATCATTAGAAAGATCTTTTCAAAACGAATCCAACGGTTCAGTTTCGGGAAAATCCGACGGTCGGATCTCCCGGTACAATCGTTTGAAGTTTCGATTTCAAAATACGAACTGCAGCGTCGTTATTCGATTAAATATAATTGTATATATATATATATATATATAATCGTTTCTGGCGCTGTTTTTCTTCAGATTTGAATTAAACATTCCAGACAATCCAACCGTTGGATTTTTACAAAGTTGGTGCCGTTGGAAAGATATTTCCAAGGCGAACCCAACAGTTGCGGTTTCGGGAAAATCCAATGGTCGGATTTCCCGCACTAGTTGTTTGAAATCACGGTTTCAAAACACGAACTGCATGGCCACGTTTCGTTTTAATTTTATTTATATTTATATAAATATAGTTCATTCAACAATTTCTATATCGTTTTCACTTCAAATATTTCACTAACGCCTTTAAATTTTGGAAAATTTCGCCATAACCTCCTTTGTACGGGAGGGGCTGGGAAAATTCCTAAATAGCCACACTGGCGTCTCATGTCAAAAAGAAAAAGAAAAAGCCAAGCGGCTAGCCAACAGGCTCATAAAATCATCACCCAAACAAAATAGTAAATGTGTACCTATTTGTCGGGCACAAAATTTTATTCCTCTTCTCTAGCCCCTTTTGCTATAACCTGTTCAATAAATATGCATGTACATATATACAGTTCTTATCACTTATCATTTTCCATTCAACTTCATATTTGATTCCATTTGGTTTAAAAACACCATTCATTCTAATGTTGCATGCATAGGCAAAAATCATATCATTAGCTAATTAATGAATATTTCGACTCATGCATATTTATTTGAACGAGTTGCTATCTTTAACACTTCACATTTCAACAAATCATGTATATAATAAAATGTGATTTTTTATTGTAAAACAATTCATTTCAAAACACTATTATTTTATATAGTTTATATAGGTGATAAAAATAGGATTTTTTATTATAAAACAATTTCTTTTAAAACGAGATTATTTTACATAGTCCATATAGTTGATAAAAGGTGACTTTTTATTATGAAACAATTTATTTCAAAATATGAATACCATTCAACACATGAATTTCAATTCAACGAATGAATATCGATTCAACACATGAAGGTTTTCTATAGTTTCTAAATATAGATAAAAATGTGATTTTTATATTTAAAACACGAATACCATTCAACCATCAATTTATAATCAACGAATGAATATCGATTCAACACATGAAGGTTTTCTATTCAATGAATAAATATGGTTTCAGCAAATGAAAATAATTCAAACACATGAATATTATTCAAAAATTTCGGCAGCATAACGGCAGGGTAGTTAAAACCGGGACCGTCCCTAGTACGGCTCCTCGCTCTACCTTAAAACCTCGCGGTTTTTGACAATGGGAATCATGCATCTAGTTCGCACGCAGGCGGCATGTATATATTTATTTCATTTCCACAAACTAATCCTATGTGGTTTCAACCAAATATTTCTCAACCACAAACGGGTATTTTTCAACCACAATCAATCAATATCAACCACAAACAATCCCAAACAACAATTCGCTATCAATCAATTTTCACACCAATCACAACCAATAAATATCGTCTATGGTTTGTGGACGAGGGGCGTATATATATATATATATATATATAGCAATTCACTTCTATTTCAACACATATATAATTTTTACAACGCATATATAACTTATACATCGAACGTACAACTTATACAACGCTTATACAAGAGGTGTACAACGCTTATATAACTCATACATCGACTATATAATTTATACATCGTCGTTTTCCATATCGTTTATAAATTAGAAATCTCACTTTGGGTTCCACTCCACCAAAAATAGCAGAAGGCTCAGAAAAATATGCGGTCTCTTCTAAAATGTGGATTATGTCCACACGAGTCCACTGTCTCTTGTTTCACTGAATTTCGACCACAAAGCAAAAGGATATGATTTTTAGAAGTTTGCAACGCTTAAAAGTGTTATTTTCAATTCAGAATAATCAAAGCCGTACCTCAGCAGTTTGGTTCGAAACTAGGTTTTAGGATTTCTCTCAATCCGTTGAACGTTGCAACGATCGGCCAGCACCACCTTCAAGGCCTTGGAGAGGCGCAGCGATCGACGTCTGGTGGGCCCCCTGCGATGGCAGATCGGAGGAGCGAGGCGGCGATGAACGTGTCAACTTCGGGCGCGAGATTCGAGGCACACACGCGATGATAGGATCTCTAACCCGTATGGATTTGAAGTACTCGAGCTCCACTACAAAATCTTCCACAGGGGCGATGGGTTTTATTGCTTGGATTGAGGGGAATCAAAGCGGGAAGGGAGGAAGGCTTCTTCGCCATTGATCGCAGGTGCTACGGGGGTTTTCCGAGAAAAAGGAAATTATGAAATAATAAAAGGAATTATTTTATTGGTCGGAAACTATATTAAGTCGAAAAATAGTGTTTCTCTATACGAACACCAATTCAAACCCAACGACTGTCGCCCCTAACTAAATACCCCCATTCCGAACACAATGGGATATGTTTCGTAGGCCTATTCGATTGTTTCAGTCAGTTTTCCTTCAAATTAAAATAAAGAATATTCAATATTTTATTTGAACGTACATTTCAATTTGCCAGGGCCACAAACTGATTCGAAAAATTCCAGAAAAATAAATCTAGCTATGTTTTGATGATACGGTCCCAACAAAACTAGTTTCATCGAATTCTGAGACCGTTTGCAAAAAGGCCCATTTCTGGTCGATCCAATTTAACTGTAATTGACCAAAACACATTTTCCTTTGCCACGTTCACATACTAGCTTCAAAAATTATGAAATTTGAAACCTAGCGATAACTTCACATCCCGGATCCAACAAAAGTGGTTTCGTCGAATTCCGAGGTCGTATGCGAAATGGCCAATTTCACGGGCTATATAAATTCCATAGCGACCTTTCTGAAAATTCATTTGGCCATAACTTTTGCTTTCCGCTATGAAAATTCAATTTTTCAAATTCGTTAGAAAGGTATTCACTAACAGATTTAAATATTTTTGGTTTCACTCAAATCCGTTTTGTTTTTCACCCGGTACATTCCGACAAAGTTTGAATTCAAATTTTGAAACTGCAGCGCCTTTTCAAGCCTTGTTTATAATTAGAATTAATTATATTCGTTTTCAATTATCGATTCAAACTCACTTTTCATTGCCATTATTTAAAATATTTATTTTAAATATTTAAAATCCATTATTTCAGCCAATTTAAAATTTTTAAATTGGTTCAGATTTTCTGGGTCGTTACAATCTCCCCCACTTAAAACTTTTCATCCCCAAAAAGGAACAAAGTCGAAAGTGATTTGATTAATCAACTCTACGTTCGATCTGGCTTCAATTCTCAAACTTTCCAGTTTTTGAGAAATTTCAAATTCTTCACAAATTTGGCTAACACCCGGAATTTTCGAAAAATTTCGCCATAACCTCCTTTGTACGGGGAGAGGTTTGGAAATTTATTGGGCCGTATTAGGTACCCAATAAATCCTAATAAGCATACACATATTTATAGTGATATATTCTGGTGTTTACAGGGGAGCATGTATTGATAATAACTCCAGAGAATAAATTCTCGTCACCCTGCCCCGTGTGGGAAATAAATAGTCCATGTGTCGTATCTAATAACTAGAGAGACGTGATTATTGTCAACTCCAGACCCGTGTGGGGTTTTTTTATTAATCTGGCAATTTAATCGTTACAATTTAAATAGTCCATATCAGTCATCAGTTCAACCTGTAAAATATAGTCATCGCCATACAAGCCTCTCGCTCGTATGGTAAATCTTCCACCTCGTCACACAAGCTCCAAATGCTGATGTGGTATATGATGAAGTATGCCATGCAATATAGTTCAAAATTTACTGTTACTATCCTATGGTGACGTTTATTATTTCACACAGAAAAACCAGCACTCCGCATCCAATGGCATTCACAGGAGTTGATATAATAATATTTCGCATCCAACTCATTAAGGTTTACCTATTTGTCGGGCACGCAAATAAAATCTTTACTCAACAGATAATCCATTTACCTGTTCAAACATATATAATACACAAGTGTATATTTCTATCTATTTTTAAATCAGTTCAATGTGTGATATAATCGAACAAATTCCAACATTATCCTATTATTGATTAAATTAACTATCGTTTCAATAATTTTTAATTAATCAAATTTACTAACACACAACACAACCAACAAGCAATTTGTTTTTAACCTTTCAAAACCATTTAAATTAATTCCTATTCTCCTTTTAAAATCATTCAGACTATAGAGTTAAAAGTGCACATCCGTGGAAAGAAAATAACAATAGAATAGAGAATTAAATGGTGATGTAAAGTATGGTAAATATACCTTGCACCGGAGTCAATCAGAGATATCCACTCGACATCTAGGATAAGCTTTCTGAATGCTCTCCTCAGTTTCCCAAGTACAATCTCGCGGATCTCCACTCCATTGCACTTTGACCAAGTGAACCTTCTTGTTCCTCAGCTCTTTGGTTTCTTTGCCGATAATCTTTAGCGGCTCTCTTCTCACAGCTAGTTCTGGAGTAATTTCAATATCCTGTTGAGCTGCTTCTTCCATGATCAAGTCTGGATCATGAACGTGCTTTCGGAGTTGAGATATGTGAAATACATCATGAACTCCAGGCAACCAATCAGGAAATTTAACCCTATAAGCGAGAGTCCCGATCCGTTCAAGAATAGGAAACGGACCAATGAATTTGGGTGCCAACTTTCCAGTTTTACCAAATCGGATAACTCCTCTCATCGGCGATACTTTCAAATATACATAGTCGCCAGCAGCAAAGGATATATCTCTTCTTCTTCTATCGGCATAGCTCTTTTGTCGGCTTTGAGCGACGAGTAATCGCTTCTTAATAAAATCGACTTTGTCGGCAGCTTCTCGAATCATATCAGGACCCAACACAAGTCTATTTCCAGGCTCTACCCAACAAGCAGGAGATCGGCACGGTCTACCATACAATGCTTCGAATGGAGACATTGTCAGACTCGCCTGGTAGCTGTTGTTATATGAGAATTCAGCCAAATGCAGATGGTCCTCCCAAGATCCACCGAAATCTATAACACAAGCCCGCAATAGATCTTATAAAATACGATTCACCCTCTCAGTCTGACCGTCTGTCTGAGGATGATAAGCGGTGCTTAAGTTCAACTTCGTTCCCAGTTCGACTTGAAATGCTTCCCAGAATTTGCTAGTGAATATTGTATCTCTATCACTGACTATATTGACCGGCACTCCATGCAGTCTAACTATTTCCCTGAAGTATATCTGCGCCAGACTCTGAGCAGATCTATTTGATCTAACAGGTATGAAATGGGCGGTCTTCGTGAAGCGATCTACGATCACCCAAATATTGTCATTTCCTTTTCTGGTTCTGGGTAGACCATCAATGAAATCCATAGAAATATGTTCCCACTTCCAACCAGGAACTTCTAGTGGTTGTAACAATCCAGCCAATTTCTGTTGGTCGCTTTTGACTAGCTGGCAAGCAGGGCATCGTCTAACATATATTGAAACGTCTCTTTTCATAGCCTTCCACCAGAATGTTCGTTTGAGATCGTTATACATTTTGGCCACACCAGGATGGATACTCAGCTTGGACTTGTGACACTCATCTAACACTTCCCTTTTGAGCTCGGGAATGTCAGGAACACAAATCCTTCCTTTCAACCTCAAGGTCTCGTCGTTATCTATTTGAAAACACGAGGGTTCGCCTTTCTGAATCCTTTTGATCATATCCTTAATAAAGTTATCCTCCTTCTGAAGAATAGATATTTTGTCAATCAAGGAAGTCGTGATAATAAAGCTGGCGATCATTACATTCTTTCGGCTCAGCGCATCGGCCATAACATTGGCTTTCCCTGGAGTGTATATAATCTCAAAGTCATATGCTGCAAGAAACTCCAGCCAACGTTGCTGCCTCAGATTCAAGTCCTTCTGAGTGAACAGATATTTTAACGATTGGTGATCTGTAAACAGTTCAAATCTCTCACCCAGAAGATAGTGTCTCCAGATTTTCAAGGCGAATACTATGGCCAATAACTCAAGATCATGAGTGACATAGTTTTTCTCGTGCGGCTTCAGCTGACGGCTAGCATAAGCAATCACTTGACCCCTTTGCATTAACACTGCACCAAGGCCTTCTCTAGAAGCATCAGTCCAGACTTTCAAGTCCTGATTGCCATCGATGATTGTTAACACTGGAGCAGTTGCTAATCTCAACTTTAGCTCTTCAAAAGCCTCCTCACTTTCTGGAGTCCATTTGAATTTAGAGTGCTTCTTTGTAAGCTTCGTTAAGTGACCAGATATCTTCGAAAAGTTTTTAACGAACTTCCGGTAATAACTAGCCAATCCGAGGAAACTGCGGACTTCAGTGGGGGTGCTAGGCTGTTTCCAATTTTGAATAGCCATGATTTTACTTGGATCCACAGCGATTCCTTCTTTCGATACGACGTAGCCTAGAAATTTTACTTCATCTTGCCAGAATATACATTTGGAAAACTTTGCTTTCAATACATTCCTTCTCAGAATTTCTAGAACCTGTTCCAAATGCTTTTCATGTTCGGCCTTTGACTTAGAGAAGATCAGAATATCGTCAATAAAAATCAGAACAAATTTATTTAATACTCCTCTGAATACTCTGTTCATTAGATCGACGAAATAAGCTGGAGCGTTACATAAGCCGAACGACATTACTAACCACTCGTAGAATAAGTCGGGACCTTTGAATGCTGTCATTGGAACACACTCTTCGGCAATTCGAAGTTGATGGAAACCTGTAGCTAGGTCCATCCTTGAGAATACTTGTGCGCCATTTAATCGATCCAACAAATCATCAATCCGCAGCAATGGATATTTATTCTTTATGGTCTGCTTGTTCAAATCACGATAATCCACACATAGACGTAGAGTACCGTCAGATTTTGGGACAAATACCACTGCTGCACCCCAATCAGAGAAACTGGGCCTGATCAGACCCTTCCATACTAGCTGTCGTGTTTGATTGTCAAGTTCTTCTTTCTCTTTCAAGGACATTATTCGAATAGCGTGAACTACCGGCCTTGCATTCGGAATTAAAGCAATTTTGAAATCTATTTCTCTTTGCGGAGGTAAGCGAACTACTTCCTCGAACACATCCGCATAGTTCTTGATGACAGGAATACCTTTCACTAGGTCGGGAATATTCTCTGTGACTTCAGGGACATTTTCCATTTGGGCTGGGGAAACATCGAGAGCTGCCCAGAAGTCTTTTCTATTAGATTTCTGACTTTCACACGGTATGGTTATATAACTTCCTGATTTAATCCTAGCCCTAACAACTCTCTCGGCGCATCTAACCTCTGCTTCATATTTGGTTAGCCAATCCAATCCCAGAATAATATCGAATTCATTAAAATTCATGACGATAGAGATAATAGGGAATTTATAGCAAGAAAAGGAGACAGGTACTGCACAAATCCAACTGAGATTGATAGAACCCCCGACCTGATTCTGGACAGTCATTGGTTCCTTGAGCTTCCTCAAATTCAAATCTAGCTTCTTAGCTGCACTCTTGGCAATAAAGCTTCGCGATGCACCTATGTCAAACAGTACTTTGACTGGAATGTTTTTGACAGTAAGCGTTCCTTCTAAGACATCAGCCCTTTCCTGAGCAGACGAAGATGCAGGCACTTCGGCCACTTCATTTACCTGAGCCTCTTTGGTCTTTTTTAGCAGCCAGCAATCTCGCTTTATATGACCGGCCTAATGACAAAGATTGCACTCCCGAGTCACAGGAAACTTGCCCTTGGATTTAGACCCACCCTCCTTTCGCTTCTTCGAGGATTTACAACTTCTGGTCAAATGCCCTGGTTTCTTGCAGTTAGAGCACGTGGCCGTCGTGGCTGGTTCCTTTTCAGATCTAGCCCTTTTTTGATTGACTTTGGGCTTCTTGCTCATCTCAGATATCGCACTGCCCTCGGGATTATCAGTTTCAGGCTCCTCTTCATTACTATAACTGACCCCTTCTTTGTTAGGTAACATGCCCTTCCTGTCGAGATCTTCGTATTGATAAGCCATATAAATCATTTCTGAGAAAGGAACTTTCACATTCCTCATCACACTATTCTGATATTTTCTTTGCAGGCCATGAATAAATCTCAGATTTTTCCTCTTTGGATCTTGAATCAGATGAGGAGCAAAGTGAGCAAGTTCGTTGAATTTCTTATGATATTCTGGGATGGTCATATCACCTTGTATCAAATAAGAAAATTCATCACATAATCGCTCGGTTGCTTCGGGAGGAGTAAATCTTTCTAAGAAAATCACTTTGAATCTGTCCCAGGTGATATCACCTTCTGGATTATCTTTAATAACCGAATCCCACCAAAACAAAGCTTCTTCTTTGAGTGCCCAAGACGCCAGTAATCTTTTTTGATCGTCTCTCAGCTTTAAACCCTCAAAGATTTTCTCTGTAGAATGAATCCAAGCTTGTGTTTCCATAATGGACTCTTTGCCTAAGAATGGTGATCCACCCAGATTTCGAAATCTCTTTAATAGAACTTCTATATCGGATTCTGGCTACGGGAGCACAACTGACTCATTAACCGGTCGAGCCATACGATTATTTCTTCTGTTCCCGTCACTCATTTTCTAGTACGTCTGCAATTAGCAGACAAAGTGTCAGGTCAACAGAAAAGATATTTCAAAATATAGAGACAAATACTTCAATGTAAATGTGTCTACTGGGGTGTATTCCATTCTGCTTTACTTATACTAGGATATTACTGATCCTATCTGTATAGAGTTACCCGTCCTAGAACACTACTGGTTCTATTTCTGACGAGCTCGTTCAAATGTTATATTCCAGAACTAAGCTTAACCAAAGCTCTGATACCAAATGAGACGACCCCAAACCCCGTACTCACGGCGGCAAGGGTAATCCGTGGAATATAACACAGAAACAGATAATAGCAGAACAGAAATAAATAAATAAATACATCAGATAATGAACAATAGAATATACTGGATAAGAGTAATCATCAGAGTTACACAGTATACAGGATCATACTTAGTAAAAATACAGTTCAGCTATACATAAATGTCTACAGCGGAAAACAAACATAATATGTACAATAGGAGCTGAACAGCATAAAAAGAGATAAATGATAGAATCCATCTTCATCTCCAACTATCCAGAAAGAACCAGCTAAACCTGAATACAAGGCTGCCCGTGTAGAAAAAAGGGGCACCCGAGTTTGAAAGTGAAACAAACTACGAGTCAGTCATGGGACTGGTATGAGAAATCTACTCAACACATATATAATTTGGCTAATCACAGGACCACGCCACTTTCGTGGAACGGGTTTACTCCATTGGATCGCCAGTGCTTTAAAACAAATCTTCTTTTAAACAACGCAATGCATTTTATAAAAATGAAACCATTATAAGACTCAGTTCCCATCACACAATGCAACGCAAACCGGAGGATAGAGTTTTTACCTTATAACGGCCAAGATATGCTTGATACGAACAAAACAAAGGCATTTGATATTATTGCTAGTGTTTATATGTTTTGAAAACAATTTCAAATCATAACTATCAATCATAGACGGCATTAATGCCCCATACCACTATGTCGCCATATATAGGTATACAATCAAAATCGCACAGTCACGTATTTGGAAATTGGATTTCCGTCATGAACCAAGGCAAAAGATAGTCCTTACCGAATTCGAGACTGCCTAGCCCGAGTCTTAGGCAAGCGCGCAGGCAAGCCTTGGATCGTCAGGACCGGTCCACCGATGTGGATTATTATGCCTGAACACTACGTCTCCCCGCCCTTTGGGGCGTAAACGAGCCAACGAATGACTCCATCGGACCCGGATCGTCCGATCAAACCGAGGCGCCTCGCAACAGCAACAACTACACAGGTGAAAGTATATAAATGTCAGGGCTGGTTGGTCACTGACACCACCCTAGCTAGGAAGAAACGCAGGCCCTCCCTGATGTCCTCTCCCGTTTCTGGTTCATACCGGGGTGTGAGGCTCGCGATTTCACATTATACACAAAGCTACGCCACACGGCGGTGCTTTGATCATCACCACAAGACTTTGCTTTTCAACAGAAGCCCTGATCATTTGCCACTTAGGCATGCCACACTAGCAATTCATGCCATGCGACTGATGTCCATCGATATACAACCTCTGAGCTCGTGCGTTTCAGAGAAGGGCGTTAAGCAAAAGAATAAATTCTCCGCCGCCAAACAGATGTATATTTAACAGAGATCAATCAACACAGAATAAAATCCAATGTCAGACACACAGTCCATTTACAAGTCCGTTCTGGGTCTGAACGAAACCAGAGTTGCTAAATACCTCGCAAACCCATCGATCACCACGTACGTCTGGACGATCACCACTCATTATCCATATTTCGGGTTGCCTCCCAATCAGGACCTCGGTTACCATCCAAACGAGGTGAAGATCTCCGGTCTTCGACCATCGTCTTCATCTTCGACTTTCAATCGTCGGTCAATTATTTGAAATGAGAATTAACTCGGCCTTTTCAAATAATTCACGTATTTTTAGAATTTCAAATCAATTTATTTCAATGGTAAAATCAATCGACAACACCAACTTGTTCTTTAATGTATTTTTCACACCAAACACATTCAACCATCAAAAGCCACATAAATCGAGCAAATTCAGTTTATTTCCATTCCATATCGTTTATGATATTTTATAACAATTTTTCGCTATTTTTATTTATTTTAAAATAGCCAATTTAGTCAAAACGACGCTTCGGGCCATAACGCGGCCGTGGCGCTGTTTTTCTTCAGATTTGATTTACACATATCTGAAAATCTAACCGTTGGATCTTTACAAAATTTACATCATTAGAAAGATCTTTTCAAAACGAATCCAACGGTTCCAGTTTTGGGAAAATCCGACGGTCGGATCTCCCGGTACAATCGTTTGAAGTTTTGATTTCAAAATACGAACTGCAGCGTCGTTATTCGATTAAATATAATTATATTCATATAAATATAAATATAATCATTTCTGGTGCTGTTTTTCTTCAGATTTGAATTAAACATTCCAGACAATCCAACCGTTGGATTTTTACAAAGTTGGTGCCGTTGGAAAGATATTTCCAAGGCGAACCCAACAGTTGCGGTTTCGGGAAAATCCAATGGTCGGATTTCCCGCACTAGTTGTTTGAAATCACGGTTTCAAAACACGAACTGCACGGCCACGTTTCATTTTAATTTTATTTATATTTATATATTTATATAAATATAGTTCATTCAACAATTTCTATATCGTTTTCACTTCAAATATTTCACTAACGCCTTTAAATTTTGGAAAATTTCGCCATAACCTCCTTTGTACGGGAGGGGCTGGGAAAATTCCCAAATAGCCACACTGGCGTCTCATGTCAAAAAGAAAAAGAAAAAGCCAAGCGGCTAGCCAACAGGCTCATAAAATCATCACCCAAACAAAACAGTAAATGTGTACCTATTTGTCGAGCACAAAATTTTATTCCTCTTCTCTAGCCCCTTTTGCTATAACCTGTTCAATAAATATGCATGTACATATATACAGTTCTTATCACTTATCATTTTCCATTCAACTTCATATTTGATTCCATTTGGTTTAAAAACACCATTCATTCTAATGTTGCATGCATAGGCAAAAATCATATCATTAGCTAATTAATGAATATTTCGACTCATGCATATTTATTTGAACGAGTTGCTATCTTTAACACTTCACATTTCAACAAATCATGTATAATAAAATGTGATTTTTTATTGTAAAACAATTCATTTCAAAACACTATTATTTTATATAGTTTATATAGGTGATAAAAATAGGATTTTTTATTATAAAACAATTTCTTTTAAAACGAGATTATTTTACATAGTCCATATAGTTGATAAAAGGTGATTTTTTATTATGAAACAATTTATTTCAAAATATGAATACCATTCAACACATGAATTTCAATTCAACGAATGAATATCGATTCAACACATGAAGGTTTTCTATAGTTTCTATATATAGATAAAAATGTGATTTTTATATTTAAAACACGAATACCATTCAACACATGAATTTCTAATCAACGAATGAATATCGATTCAACACATGAAGGTTTTCTATTCAATGAATAAATATGGTTTCAGCAAATGAAAATAATTCAAACACATGAATATTATTCAAAAATTTCGGCAGCATAACGGCAGGGTAGTTAAAACCGGGACCGTCCCTAGTACGGCTCCTCGCTCTACCTTAAAACCTCGCGGTTTTTGACAATGGGAATCTGTGACGGCAAGGAATTTCGCTCGGTCCGAACCAGTCGCTAAACCGATCCAGGCCGTTCGAAACGCCCTATCGTTTGAGAACACGACAAATCAGAACGCATATAAAAGAACATTTCACTGTATATTACAACAATGCATCAGATTACAAGAATATACAGAGTAAAAATGAATATTACACAGAAATATCAGAGATTTAAATTACATTAAATACATAGCAGCGGAAAATAATACAATACACAACTAGAAGAGATATACGGATACAAAGCTTTCCGGATATCGTTCCAGCTGTAAACCAGGATCCTGTGAATATAGATCTGCAAAAACCAAAACTACTAGCTGCCCGTGTCAAAATAAGGGCACCCAGAGTTTAGGTTAAAACAATAAACTCCAGGTCAGTCATGTGACTGGTGTGAGAACTAAAACAGTTAATCTTTGTTTTTAAAGTTAGGTAAATCAAGGGACCACGCCGTATAACACGGAACGGGTTTCCTCCCAAGAATACCAGTGCATAAAACAAACAGCGCAATGCTAAATAAAGAAAAATGAAGCTGTTATAAGACCCAGGTCCCATCACACAATGCAACGCAGTCGAGGATAGGGTTTTCCCCTATAACAGCCAAAGAATGCTTGATATGTTTTAAAACAAATCATTTGATACTATTATAAGTGCATAGTGTATAAAACACTTCAAATCATAAGTATCAATCATAGGCGGCATGAATGGCCCATAACACTATGTCGCCTTATATAAGTTTACAATCAAAACCGCAAATGTCGTATTGGAAGTTGGGTTATCATTTATGGTATGAACCGAGGCTAGGGGCAAGATCCTCTACCGATTCGAGACGCTCTAGTCCGTGTCTCAGGCAAGCGCGCAGACAAGCCTTGGATCGTCAGGGCCGGTCCACCGATGTGGATTATTATGCCTGAACACTACGTTTCCCCGCCCTTTGGGGCGTAAGCCTGGCCCGTCAGCCGACCAGAAGCATCGGCCGAAACCGATATCACGAGGCGCCTCGCTTTTCAGCAAGTAATAATAAGTAACATCCACATGAGTCAAACTCGTCAGCCAGTTCAAGCACTGACGCCACTCATAACTAGAAAGAAACGTAGGTCCTCCCTGATGTCCGTCTCCCGTTTTTGATTCATACCGAGTGTGATACTCGCGAATCAACGTTACACAAAGCTACGCCACAAAGGCCGTGCTTCGATCATCAACCACAAGACTTTGCTTTTCAACAGAAGCCTTGATCATTTGCCTCTTAGCATGCCACACAGGCAATTCACTCCATGCGATTGATATCCATCAATATACAACCCCTGAGCTCGTACGTCTCAGAGAAGGGCGTTAAGCAAGAGAATAAATTCTCCGCCGCCAAACAGATATATATTTAATAGAGATCAATCACACGGACTAAAATCCAATGTCAGACACACAGTCCATTTACAAGTCCGTTCTGGGGCTGAACGAAACCGGGGGCACCTAGTACCCCGCATATCCATCGATCTCCAAGTACGTCTGGACGATCACTAACTGTTTCCATCTTCTTGGGTGTACAGCCCAATCAAGATCATCAGTAATTACCCAAACGACGTGAAGACCTCCGGTCTTCGACCACCGTCTTCATCTTCGACTTATCGTCGTATCAGTTATTCAGAATGGGATAAACCCGGTCTTTCCGAATAACTCGCATATATATTATAAAAGTGTTACACAAACACAACATACGCCTCATTCCAATTCATTAGTCACTAACCGTAAATTAATCAAGAGAATAATTTCCCAAATATTAACCCCGAAGGCCGAAACCAACATCAGATCAATATCCAGAAAACCATTCTGCTTGGCTAACCGACAGTTAGTTTCTAAATTTCACATTCATAGGGAAAGGTTCCCATAAATTTTATCCAAGATAAATTCCTTGAATTTATTCTTTAATCTATTTTTGAATATCCATTCAAACTAGTCGGGATTAACGAACCTTACCGAAGTAATCATTTGTTTTAATTTCCCAATCCCAACCTATTCATCCCATGAAGTAAAACTGGTAATACTTCATATCTAACACCACGGTGTTATCGGTAAATTCAATTACCATTCCACGTTTAAATCTAATTAAAGATTTAACTATCGCTTGGAGCAAAACTGGTGATACTCCATTCTCGATCCTTTCAATCTAATTAAAGATTCATTAAAACTCCACTTAGTTTTAATCGTTAACTGGGTTAAAGAATCAGTGTCATTTAAAACACGGTTCACGATAAACCCAAAATCACATTCCATTAATTATCGGGTTAAAGAACGAGTGTTATTTAAAACATTGTTCACGATAAACCCAAAAATCAATGTCAATTCAATTCCAATTAAATATTATTTAATTGGTACACTTCATTAAATCTAAATAAAAAGATTTAATCTTTTCTCAACTGGGTTCAAGAACAGTGTTAGTGAAGACACCATTCACGGCAAACCCAAATCACATTTGATATTCAATACAAGGCTCTGAATAGAAAAATATACCGGCTTATATTCAATATCAAATTCTACGACCAACAAATATCGTATTGGAAATAACTATATATAAATATCTTTCAAATTTCCATAACAACACCTGTATAATCCCGAAATTCGACATCGAAATGTTCCGAAGACAATTTCGATTCAAATCCATTCCAATGCAATTATTGGGAATTCTGGTTATTTTCAAAACCATTTCAAATTCAGTTTATTTATTTAAAAATAAATAGAATTCTAATTCTAGTTCAAAACTAGTTCATTTCGATAAAAATCTATTTTTATCTTTTCAGATAGGGAGTTTTTCATCCCAATTCTTTCTAAATCATTTCTTATGATTTTACATAAATTATTACTATTTTTAATAATTTTATCAAGGCCCGTACAGTCGATTTCCATCAACGGCCATCGAACTGCACTTACAGCGACCTTTTTCGAATTTGATTTGGACATAATTCCAAATCCAACCGTTAGATTTCTAATTTCTAATATTCGATAGAAAGCTCTTTTCGATACGAACCCAACGGTTCCGGTTTTAGGAGAATCCGACGGTCGGATCTCCCGTAATGTCCGTTTGAAATAAATGGTCGAAATTCGCGAACTGCCGCGGCGCGGCGCGTTCTATTCAGGCCATTATATTATATATATAATATATATATAATATATATTTCGTCGATTTCTATTCAAAACGAATTATATAAATAGTTTTAAAATTCGTTTCAAATTCTATTTCAACTTCTATTTCAATTTAAAGCAAAATTGAATTCTTCTTTATAAATTCGTTTTAAAATTCATTCCTATTCAATTCAAATTTCAATTCAATTCGAATTCGTTTTTAAAATCGATATAAATATCGTTCACGTCAAAATGGCGTCAATCTAATCAACACGGCTTCATATATTCCTTTATTTTCAAATATTCTATTTCAAATATTTCTTTTTCAAGTATTTCTGTTCAAATATTTCTTTTTCAGAACTGGAATGAGGCCCAATCAATTACCATATAAAATTAATTATATGGATTTTCATACAACACATGTATATAATAGCATTGAAAATAATCAACCATCAACCAAAGTGCACTACACTGTATAAGCATCAAATATAGATATTCGATGCTTATAACAGCCTGTCAATCAATCGATCGACATATTTAATCAATCAGGATGAGTGAACTTCAAATTTCATCCCAACACCCGTGTGGGGTTTCAAACAATCAAACACATATTTTATTTGTGCAGTTGGGCGATGTGTAAAATTTATCGTCCCAATCAATGTCCTTTAAATAGGTGTACATAAACAAACCGTCCGGTTTGTAAATGAATATTTATTTATTCACATTCACGTTAAAAAATTATATTTTTAACGATAAAACATTTTATTTCAACCTATGAATTTCTATTCAATTCATTTATTAAATAAATGATATTTTTATTTTTCTAACATATTTTAGAAAATTTCGGCGGCATAACGGCACGATACTAGAAACGGGACGAGGCCTAGCCTTATCCCCGGTCTAGTGAAGGCCCACGCCATTCACACATCAATCAAATCAATTTCATCTCACCAAACAATTCAAACAAATAATCCAACTAATCTATGCAACCAAACAAACAAGTCCATGGTCTGTGGACGGGTGTCGGGTGCTACTAAGCACCGTCTGCATCCTAGTATATATATATATATAACTAGAAAATAAATTTGAAAGGTGAGAAATTCTCACCAATAGCTAAACCAAACGCCACGTCTCTTCATATGTAGGAAATCTTCGCCGTGCTTCTAACGAGATCTGTTCAACATCGTTTATGTTAAAAATTATATTTTTAACAACGCAACTTCCTATATAAAGATTATATTTTATATCGCTGCTTTATATATATAAAAATCTAATTTTTATCTTCACTTTCAAAATGAAAATCTAATTTACTATGAAAAATCTAATTTTTTTCTTCTATTAAAGATCAAAACTTTTTATTGAACAAAATATAATCTTTTCGATTTCAAAAATCTAATCTTTTCGATTTCAAAACAATGATATTTATTTTCATAACAACACGATATATATTTTTAAAAAACGATTCCACTTATATTTTTAAAAATATCTCATAAATAAAAAGATCACATTTTTATTTTTATTTAAAAAAAAAGACAAAGCAAATTTTACTTTAAAACTTTCGCTAATTTTATTTTTGAAAATCCACACTATTTATATTTTTAAAATCAATGTCCTTTATATTTTTCAACACAATGTTATTCATAGAAGACAAAAAAAATCACGCTTAAAAAATGTTGCTACCTTCCTCATCTTCTTCCAGGTCACGGCTGACTGAAACCCATCCCGTCGAGTCTAGGGTTTCCTCCTAGCACGCAAACCGGAGCTCGAGGCCCCAATCAGGCCAAACGCCGTCGAAGCCCGCCGTGCCATGCCCCAGCGCCGTGAATGCCACCCCGTCCGATGGCCCCCTCCGCCTGTAAATTGCGTGCGACTGCGCAACCTTTGTGGCCAGAATCCGACTGTTATACTTCACTATCGATGATCAAACAAGCGCAGATAGGAAGATCTCACTCTCCACTTTAATTTCTGTTTTGAAATCTTTGAAATCGCTGAAGAGATTGAAAGAATTTTGTTGAAGAAATTTTAAGCTTTCGTGGTCCTTCGTTCTTGAGTGGCGGCTACAGATAGCCCTAGGGTTTTAAAGAAAAAGTGGGGTTATTTATATTATTTTAAATAATAATATTTTATTCATTTAATTTTCTAATTAATTCGTTCCACATCTGAACTCCAATCAAACACCAACGACTGTCGCCCCTAGCCAAATACCCCCATTCCGAACACAATGGGATATGTTTCGTAAACCCAATTCTGCTGTTACGATCATTTTTAGTTTAAATTAAAATATAAATCTATATATATTCAATTCAAACGTACATTTTAAATTACCGGGGTCACGCACTAACTAGAAAAATTCCCAAAAAATATTTTCTAGCTTCGTATTGACGATACGGTTCTAACAAAACTAATTTCGTCGAATTCTGAGACCGTTTGAAAAATGGCCATTTTCCAGTCGATTAAAATCAACTAAAACTGGTCAAACGCGTTTTCCTTTGCCACGCTCACATATTGATTCGAAAAATTATGAAATTTGGAATCTAGCAATAATTCGACATCACGGACCCAACAAAACTGGTTTCGTCGAAATCCGAGGTCGTTTGCAAAATGTCCATTTTTAAGGGCCTGAATTCCATAGCGACTATTCAGAATTTTCAACTGGACATATCTTTTGATTCCCGCTATGAAATCTCGATTATTCGGATTCGTTGGAAAGATATTATCAATTAGATCCTAATGTTTTTGGTTTCACTAAAATTCGGATTGTTTTGCACCCGGTACATTCAATTGAAGTTTGAAATCGAATTATCGAACTACCGCGCCATTTTCAATTCTATTTATAATTATATATAAATATTTATTCTAACGACGACGTATATAATTACGTCGATTTATATTCAAAATAAATTTCTCGTCGATATTATTTAAAATAATTCATTTTAAATAATCTAAATTCGCTAAAATTGCCAAAATAAAAATTTTAAACTGGCCCAGATTTTCGGGTTGTTACAATCTCCCCCACTTAAAACTTTTCGTCCCCGAAAAGGAACAAAGTCGAAAGTGGTTTGATTAATCAATTCTACGTTCGATCTGGCTTCCATTCTCCAACTTTTCAGTTTCTGAGAATTTTCTAAAATTTCAAAAATTTGGCTAACACCCTAAATTTTCGAAAAATTTCGCCATAACCTCCCCTGCACCGGGAGCATCGGGGAATTTCAAATAGCTTCCCCGGTCCTTCAGATCTCAAAAAGAAAAAGAAAAAGCCAAGCGGCTAGCCAATAGGCTCACAAAATCATCATCACCCAAACAAAACAGTAAATTATGTAGTAAACATGTACCTATTTGTCGGGCAAACAAATTTTATTCTCTGGCTCTAGCCTCCTTGCTATGACCTGTTCAATGATATATATGTATATGCAAGCAAGTGCGACAAATTTCAATACAATTCATTATTCGGTTCAATTAGGCTAAATGGTTCGAAATTAGCAAACAAATGAACAAACAACTCAAACATCAATCAATTAGTGGATTAACGTTTCAAATTCATAACTTTGATACATATACAAAAATCAGATTCTTGATGCCAAATCACAACAATATGCCCTATCTAATTTTGGTTCTCACACCAGTCAATAGGAAATATATAGAAAATCACACCTTCGAAACTCGAACATAAATGTTGATGATGCGATCGCTATCATCAATATCATCTTCGGGCGACTAGAGTGTAATGCTATATCTATCCAATATATTAAAACTTTGAATACACGCGGATCAGACGTATACGCAAAATCTATATATACTGGATTGTCCACATCAATATAAATAAATAACCAAATACGAATAATTGATTTAAATTTTCGAAACAAAAATTTGTTTTCACTTTCAAAATTATACTCTTCACACTCGTTCTAGGATACTACTGATCCTATCTCTAACGAGTCATTCCTATTGGATACTACTAATCCAATATCTGATGAATTCTTTCGTATGGTTCTAATGTGCCTCGTTCTCTGAGCTTTGTAAACCAAAGCTCTGATACCAACTGTGACGGCAAGGAATTTCGCTCGGTCCGAACCAGTCGCTAAACCGATCCAGGCCGTTCGAAACGCCCTATCGTTTGAGAACACGACAAATCAGAACGCATATAAAAGAACATTTCACTGTATATTACAACAATGCATCAGATTACAAGAATATACAGAGTAAAAATGAATATTACACAGAAATATCAGAGATTTAAATTACATTAAATACATAGCAGCGGAAAATAATACAATACACAACTAGAAGAGATATACGGATACAAAGCTTTCCGGATATCGTTCCAGCTGTAAACCAGGATCCTGTGAATATAGATCTGCAAAAACCAAAACTACTAGCTGCCCGTGTCAAAATAAGGGCACCCAGAGTTTAGGTTAAAACAATAAACTCCAGGTCAGTCATGTGACTGGTGTGAGAACTAAAACAGTTAATCTTTGTTTTTAAAGTTAGGTAAATCAAGGGACCACGCCGTATAACACGGAACGGGTTTCCTCCCAAGAATACCAGTGCATAAAACAAACAGCGCAATGCTAAATAAAGAAAAATGAAGCTGTTATAAGACCCAGGTCCCATCACACAATGCAACGCAGTCGAGGATAGGGTTTTCCCTTATAACAGCCAAAGAATGCTTGATACGTTTTAAAACAAATCATTTGATACTATTATAAGTGCATAGTGTATAAAACACTTCAAATCATAAGTATCAATCATAGGCGGCATGAATGGCCCATAACACTATGTCGCCTTATATAAGTTTACAATCAAAACCGCAAATGTCGTATTGGAAGTTGGGTTATCATTTATGGTATGAACCGAGGCTAGGGGCAAGATTCTCTACCGATTCGAGACGCTCTAGTCCGTGTCTCAGGCAAGCGCGCAGACAAACCTTGGATCGTCAGGGCCGGTCCACCGTTGTGGATTATTATGCCTGAACACTACGTTTCCCCGCCCTTTGGGGCGTAAGCCTGGCCCGTCAGCCGACCAGAAGCATCGGCCGAAACCGATATCACGAGGCGCCTCGCTTTTCAGCAAGTAATAATAAGTAACATCCACATGAGTCAAACTCGTCAGCCAGTTCAAGCACTGACGCCACTCATAACTAGAAAGAAACGTAGGTCCTCCCTGATGTCCGTCTCCCGTTTTTGATTCATACCGGGTGTGATACTCGCGAATCAACGTTACACAAAGCTACGCCACAAAGGCCGTGCTTCGATCATCAACCACAAGTCTTTGCTTTTCAACAGAAGCCTTGATCATTTGCCTCTTAGCATGCCACACAGGCAATTCACTCCATGCGATTGATATCCATCAATATATAATCCCTGAGCTCGTACGTCTCAGAGAAGGGCGTTAAGCAAGAGAATAAATTCTCCGCCGCCAAACAGATATATATTTAATAGAGATCAATCACACGGACTAAAATCCAATGTCAGACACACAGTCCATTTACAAGTCCGTTCTGGGGCTGAACGAAACCGGGGGCACCTAGTACCCCGCATATCCATCGATCTCCAAGTACGTCTGGACGATCACTAACTGTTTCCATCTTCTTGGGTGTACAGCCCAATCAAGATCATCAGTAATTACCCAAACGACGTGAAGACCTCCGGTCTTCGACCACCGTCTTCATCTTCGACTTATCGTCGTATCAGTTATTCAGAATGGGATAAACCCGGTCTTTCCGAATAACTCGCGTATATATTATAAAAGTGTTACACAAACACAACATACGCCTCATTCCAATTCATTAGTCACTAACCGTAAATTAATCAAGAGAATAATTTCCCAAATATTAACCCCGAAGGCCGAAACCAACATCAGATCAATATCCAGAAAACCATTCTGCTTGGCTAACCGACAGTTAGTTTCTAAATTTCACATTCATAGGGAAAGGTTCCCATAAATTTTATCCAAGATAAATTCCTTGAATTTATTCTTTAATCTATTTTTGAATATCCATTCAAACTAGTCGGGATTAACGAACCTTACCGAAGTAATCATTTGTTTTAATTTCCCAATCCCAACCTATTCATCCCATGAAGTAAAACTGGTAATACTTCATATCTAACACCACGGTGTTATCGGTAAATTCAATTACCATTCCACGTTTAAATCTAATTAAAGATTTAACTATCGCTTGGAGCAAAACTGGTGATACTCCATTCTCGATCCTTTCAATCTAATTAAAGATTCATTAAAACTCCACTTAGTTTTAATCGTTAACTGGGTTAAAGAATCAGTGTCATTTAAAACACGGTTCACAATAAACCCAAAATCACATTCCATTAATTATCGGGTTAAAGAACGAGTGTTATTTAAAACATTGTTCACGATAAACCCAAAAATCAATGTCAATTCAATTCCAATTAAATATTATTTAATTGTTACACTTCATTAAATCTAAATAAAAAGATTTAATCTTTTCTCAACTGGGTTCAAGAACAGTGTTAGTGAAGACACCATTCACGGCAAACCCAAATCACATTTGATATTCAATACAAGGCTCTGAATAGAAAAATATCCCGGCTTATATTCAATATCAAATTCTACGACCAACAAATATCGTATTGGAAATAACGATATATAAATATCTTTCAAATTTCCATAACAACACCTGTATAATCTCGAAATTCGACATCGAAATGTTCCGAAGACAATTTCGATTCAAATCCATTCCAATGCAATTATTGGGAATTCTGGTTATTTTCAAAACCATTTCAAATTCAGTTTATTTATTTAAAAATAAATAGAATTCTAATTCTAGTTCAAAACTAGTTCATTTCGATAAAAATCTATTTTTATCTTTTCAGATAGGGAGTTTTTCATCCCAATTCTTTCTAAATCATTTCTTATGATTTTACATAAATTATTACTATTTTTAATAATTTTATCAAGGCCCGTACAGTCGATTTCCATCAACGGCCATCGAACTGCACTTACAGCGACCTTTTTCGAATTTGATTTGGACATAATTCCAAATCCAACCGTTAGATTTCTAATTTCTAATATTCGATAGAAAGCTCTTTTCGATACGAACCCAACGGTTCCGGTTTTAGGAGAATCCGACGGTCGGATCTCCCGTAATGTCCGTTTGAAATAAATGGTCGAAATTCGCGAACTGCCGCGGCGCGGCGCGTTCTATTCAGGCCATTATATTATATATATAATATATATATAATATATATTTCGTCGATTTCTATTCAAAACGAATTATATAAATAGTTTTAAAATTCGTTTCAAATTCTATTTCAACTTCTATTTCAATTTAAAGCAAAATTGAATTCTTCTTTATAAATTCGTTTTAAAATTCATTCCTATTCAATTCAAATTTCAATTCAATTCGAATTCGTTTTTAATTCAATTCATTTCGAAATCGTTTTTAAAATCGATATAAATATCGTTCACGTCAAAATGGCGTCAATCTAATCAACACGGCTTCATATATTCCTTTATTTTCAAATATTCTATTTCAAATATTTCTTTTTCAAGTATTTCTGTTCAAATATTTCTTTTTCAGAACTGGAATGAGGCCCAATCAATTACCATATAAAATTAATTATATGGATTTTCATACAACACATGTATATAATAGCATTGAAAATAATCAACCATCAACCAAAGTGCACTACACTGTATAAGCATCAAATATAGATATTCGATGCTTATAACAGCCTGTCAATCAATCGATCGACATATTTAATCAATCAGGATGAGTGAACTTCAAATTTCATCCCAACACCCGTGTGGGGTTTCAAACAATCAAACACATATTTTATTTGTGCAGTTGGGCGATGTGTAAAATTTATCGTCCCAATCAATGTCCTTTAAATAGGTGTACATAAACAAACCGTCCGGTTTGTAAATGAATATTTATTTATTCACATTCACGTTAAAAAATTATATTTTTAACGATAAAACATTTTATTTCAACCTATGAATTTCTATTCAATTCATTTATTAAATAAATGATATTTTTATTTTTCTAACATATTTTAGAAAATTTCGGCGGCATAACGGCACGATACTAGAAACGGGACGAGGCCTAGCCTTATCCCCGGTCTAGTGAAGGCCCACGCCATTCACACATCAATCAAATCAATTTCATCTCACCAAACAATTCAAACAAATAATCCAACTAATCTATGCAACCAAACAAACAAGTCCATGGTCTGTGGACGGGTGTCGGGTGCTACTAAGCACCGTCTGCATCCTAGTATATATATATAACTAGAAAATAAATTTGAAAGGTGAGAAATTCTCACCAATAGCTAAACCAAACGCCACGTCTCTTCATATGTAGGAAATCTTCGCCGTGCTTCTAACGAGATCTGTTCAACATCGTTTATGTTAAAAATTATATTTTTAACAACGCAACTTCCTATATAAAGATTATATTTTATATCGCTACTTTATATATATAAAAATCTAATTTACTATGAAAAATCTAATTTTTTTCTTCTATTAAAGATCAAAACTTTTTATTGAACAAAATCTAATCTTTTCGATTTCAAAAATCTAATCTTTTCGATTTCAAAACAATGATATTTATTTTCATAACAACACGATATATATTTTTAAAAAACGATTCCACTTATATTTTTAAAAATATCTCATAAATAAAAAGATCACATTTTTATTTTTATTTAAAAAAAAAGACAAAGCAAATTTTACTTTAAAA
Source organism: Allium sativum (assembly GCA_030737875.1). Classification (NCBI taxonomy): domain Eukaryota; kingdom Viridiplantae; phylum Streptophyta; class Magnoliopsida; order Asparagales; family Amaryllidaceae; genus Allium; species Allium sativum. Next base: position 988,698,408 of record CM060915.1, read on the forward strand.
CTTTCGCTAATTTTATTTTTGAAAATCCACACTATTTATATTTTTAAAATCAATGTCCTTTATATTTTTCAACACAATGTTATTCATAGAAGACAAAAAAAATCACGCTTAAAAAATGTTGCTACCTTCCTCATCTTCTTCCAGGTCACGGCTGACTGAAACCCATCCCGTCGAGTCTAGGGTTTCCTCCTAGCACGCAAACCGGAGCTCGAGGCCCCAATCAGGCCAAACGCCGTCGAAGCCCGCCGTGCCATGCCCCAGCGCCGTGAATGCCACCCCGTCCGATGGCCCCCTCCGCCTGTAAATTGCGTGCGACTGCGCAACCTTTGTGGCCAGAATCCGACTGTTATACTTCACTATCGATGATCAAACAAGCGCAGATAGGAAGATCTCACTCTCCACTTTAATTTCTGTTTTGAAATCTTTGAAATCGCTGAAGAGATTGAAAGAATTTTGTTGAAGAAATTTTAAGCTTTCGTGGTCCTTCGTTCTTGAGTGGCGGCTACAGATAGCCCTAGGGTTTTAAAGAAAAAGTGGGGTTATTTATATTATTTTAAATAATAATATTTTATTCATTTAATTTTCTAATTAATTCGTTCCACATCTGAACTCCAATCAAACACCAACGACTGTCGCCCCTAGCCAAATACCCCCATTCCGAACACAATAGGATATGTTTCGTAAACCCAATTCTGCTGTTACGATCATTTTTAGTTTAAATTAAAATATAAATCTATATATATTCAATTCAAACGTACATTTTAAATTACCGGGGTCACGCACTAACTAGAAAAATTCCCAAAAAATATTTTCTAGCTTCGTATTGACGATACGGTTCTAACAAAACTAATTTCGTCGAATTCTGAGACCGTTTGAAAAATGGCCATTTTCCAGTCGATTAAAATCAACTAAAACTGGTCAAACGCGTTTTCCTTTGCCACGCTCACATATTGATTCGAAAAATTATGAAATTTGGAATCTAGCAATAATTCGACATCACGGACCCAACAAAACTGGTTTCGTCGAAATCCGAGGTCGTTTGCAAAATGTCCATTTTTAAGGGCCTGAATTCCATAGCGACTATTCAGAATTTTCAACTGGACATATCTTTTGATTCCCGCTATGAAATCTCGATTATTCGGATTCGTTGGAAAGATATTATCAATTAGATCCTAATGTTTTTGGTTTCACTAAAATTCGGATTGTTTTGCACCCGGTACATTCAATTGAAGTTTGAAATCGAATTATCGAACTACCGCGCCATTTTCAATTCTATTTATAATTATATATAAATATTTATTCTAACGACGACGTATATAATATATACGTCGATTTATATTCAAAATAAATTTCTCGTCGATATTATTTAAAATAATTCATTTTAAATAATCTAAATTCGCTAAAATTGCCAAAATAAAAATTTTAAACTGGCCCAGATTTTCGGGTTGTTACAATCTCCCCCACTTAAAACTTTTCGTCCCCGAAAAGGAACAAAGTCGAAAGTGGTTTGATTAATCAATTCTACGTTCGATCTGGCTTCCATTCTCCAACTTTTCAGTTTCTGAGAATTTTCTAAAATTTCAAAAATTTGGCTAACACCCTAAATTTTCGAAAAATTTCGCCATAACCTCCCCTGCACCGGGAGCATCGGGGAATTTCAAATAGCTTCCCCGGTCCTTCAGATCTCAAAAAGAAAAAGAAAAAGCCAAGCGGCTAGCCAATAGGCTCACAAAATCATCATCACCCAAACAAAACAGTAAATTATGTAGTAAACATGTACCTATTTGTCGGGCAAACAAATTTTATTCTCTGGCTCTAGCCTCCTTGCTATGACCTGTTCAATGATATATATGTATATGCAAGCAAGTGCGACAAATTTCAATACAATTCATTATTCGGTTCAATTAGGCTAAATGGTTCGAAATTAGCAAACAAATGAACAAACAACTCAAACATCAATCAATTAGTGGATTAACGTTTCAAATTCATAACTTTGATACATATACAAAAATCAGATTCTTGATGCCAAATCACAACAATAGGCCCTATCTAATTTTGGTTCTCACACCAGTCAATAGGAAATATATAGAAAATCACACCTTCGAAACTCGAACATAAATGTTGATGATGCGATCGCTATCATCAATATCATCTTCGGGCGACTAGAGTGTAATGCTATATCTATCCAATATATTAAAACTTTGAATACACGCGGATCAGACGTATACGCAAAATCTATATATACTGGATTGTCCACATCAATATAAATAAATAACCAAATACGAATAATTGATTTAAATTTTAGAAACAAAAATTTGTTTTCACTTTCAAAATTATACTCTTCACACTCGTTCTAGGATACTACTGATCCTATCTCTAACGAGTCATTCCTATTGGATACTACTAATCCAATATCTGATGAATTCTTTCGTATGGTTCTAATGTGCCTCGTTCTCTGAGCTTTGTAAACCAAAGCTCTGATACCAACTGTGACGGCAAGGAATTTCGCTCGGTCCGAACCAGTCGCTAAACCGATCCAGGCCGTTCGAAACGCCCTATCGTTTGAGAACACGACAAATCAGAACGCATATAAAAGAACATTTCACTGTATATTACAACAATGCATCAGATTACAAGAATATACAGAGTAAAAATGAATATTACACAGAAATATCAGAGATTTAAATTACATTAAATACATAGCAGCGGAAAATAATACAATACACAACTAGAAGAGATATACGGATACAAAGCTTTCCGGATATCGTTCCAGCTGTAAACCAGGATCCTGTGAATATAGATCTGCAAAAACCAAAACTACTAGCTGCCCGTGTCAAAATAAGGGCACCCAGAGTTTAGGTTAAAACAATAAACTCCAGGTCAGTCATGTGACTGGTGTGAGAACTAAAACAGTTAATCTTTGTTTTTAAAGTTAGGTAAATCAAGGGACCACGCCGTATAACACGGAACGGGTTTCCTCCCAAGAATACCAGTGCATAAAACAAACAGCGCAATGCTAAATAAAGAAAAATGAAGCTGTTATAAGACCCAGGTCCCATCACACAATGCAACGCAGTCGAGGATAGGGTTTTCCCTTATAACAGCCAAAGAATGCTTGATACGTTTTAAAACAAATCATTTGATACTATTATAAGTGCATAGTGTATAAAACACTTCAAATCATAAGTATCAATCATAGGCGGCATGAATGGCCCATAACACTATGTCGCCTTATATAAGTTTACAATCAAAACCGCAAATGTCGTATTGGAAGTTGGGTTATCATTTATGGTATGAACCGAGGCTAGGGGCAAGATCCTCTACCGATTCGAGACGCTCTAGTCCGTGTCTCAGGCAAGCGCGCAGACAAGCCTTGGATCGTCAGGGCCGGTCCACCGCTGTGGATTATTATGCCTGAACACTACGTTTCCCCGCCCTTTGGGGCGTAAGCCTGGCCCGTCAGCCGACCAGAAGCATCGGCCGAAACCGATATCACGAGGCGCCTCACTTTTCAGCAAGTAATAATAAGTAACATCCACATGAGTCAAACTCGTCAGCCAGTTCAAGCACTGACGCCACTCATAACTAGAAAGAAACGTAGGTCTTCCCTGATGTCCGTCTCCCGTTTTTGATTCATACCGGGTGTGATACTCGCGAATCAACGTTACACAAAGCTACGCCACAAAGGCCGTGCTTCGATCATCAACCACAAGACTTTGCTTTTCAACAGAAGCCTTGATCATTTGCCTCTTAGCATGCCACACAGGCAATTCACTCCATGCGATTGATATCCATCAATATATAACCCCTGAGCTCGTACGTCTCAGAGAAGGGCGTTAAGCAAGAGAATAAATTCTCCGCCGCCAAACAGATATATATTTAATAGAGATCAATCACACGGACTAAAATCCAATGTCAGACACACAGTCCATTTACAAGTCCGTTCTGGGGCTGAACGAAACCGGGGGCACCTAGTACCCCGCATATCCATCGATCTCCAAGTACGTCTGGACGATCACTAACTGTTTCCATCTTCTTGGGTGTACAGCCCAATCAAGATCATCAGTAATTACCCAAACGACGTGAAGACCTCCGGTCTTCGACCACCGTCTTCATCTTCGACTTATCGTCGTATCAGTTATTCAGAATGGGATAAACCCGGTCTTTCCGAATAACTCGCGTATATATTATAAAAGTGTTACACAAACACAACATACGCCTCATTCCAATTCATTAGTCACTAACCGTAAATTAATCAAGAGAATAATTTCCCAAATATTAACCCCGAAGGCCGAAACCAACATCAGATCAATATCCAGAAAACCATTCTGCTTGGCTAACCGACAGTTAGTTTCTAAATTTCACATTCATAGGGAAAGGTTCCCATAAATTTTATCCAAGATAAATTCCTTGAATTTATTCTTTAATCTATTTTTGAATATCCATTCAAACTAGTCGGGATTAACGAACCTTACCGAAGTAATCATTTGTTTTAATTTCCCAATCCCAACCTATTCATCCCATGAAGTAAAACTGGTAATACTTCATATCTAACACCACGGTGTTATCGGTAAATTCAATTACCATTCCACGTTTAAATCTAATTAAAGATTTAACTATCGCTTGGAGCAAAACTGGTGATACTCCATTCTCGATCCTTTCAATCTAATTAAAGATTCATTAAAACTCCACTTAGTTTTATTAAAATTCAATTACCATTCCACGTTTAAATCTAATTAAAGATTCATCAAAACTTTTTATTGAACAAAATATAATCTTTTCGATTTCAAAAATCTAATCTTTTCGATTTCAAAACAATGATATTTATTTTCATAACAACACGATATATATTTTTAAAAAACGATTCCACTTATATTTTTAAAAATATCTCATAAATAAAAAGATCACATTTTTATTTTTATTTAAAAAAAAAGACAAAGCAAATTTTACTTTAAAACTTTCGCTAATTTTATTTTTGAAAATCCACACTATTTATATTTTTAAAATCAATGTCCTTTATATTTTTCAACACAATGTTATTCATAGAAGACAAAAAAAATCACGCTTAAAAAATGTTGCTACCTTCCTCATCTTCTTCCAGGTCACGGCTGACTGAAACCCATCCCGTCGAGTCTAGGGTTTCCTCCTAGCACGCAAACCGGAGCTCGAGGCCCCAATCAGGCCAAACGCCGTCGAAGCCCGCCGTGCCATGCCCCAGCGCCGTGAATGCCACCCCGTCCGATGGCCCCCTCCGCCTGTAAATTGCGTGCGACTGCGCAACCTTTGTGGCCAGAATCCGACTGTTATACTTCACTATCGATGATCAAACAAGCGCAGATAGGAAGATCTCACTCTCCACTTTAATTTCTGTTTTGAAATCTTTGAAATCGCTGAAGAGATTGAAAGAATTTTGTTGAAGAAATTTTAAGCTTTCGTGGTCCTTCGTTCTTGAGTGGCGGCTACAGATAGCCCTAGGGTTTTAAAGAAAAAGTGGGGTTATTTATATTATTTTAAATAATAATATTTTATTCATTTAATTTTCTAATTAATTCGTTCCACATCTGAACTCCAATCAAACACCAACGACTGTCGCCCCTAGCCAAATACCCCCATTCCGAACACAATGGGATATGTTTCGTAAACCCAATTCTGCTGTTACGATCATTTTTAGTTTAAATTAAAATATAAATCTATATATATTCAATTCAAACGTACATTTTAAATTACCGGGGTCACGCACTAACTAGAAAAATTCCCAAAAAATATTTTCTAGCTTCGTATTGACGATACGGTTCTAACAAAACTAATTTCGTCGAATTCTGAGACCGTTTGAAAAATGGCCATTTTCCAGTCGATTAAAATCAACTGAAACTGGTCAAACGCGTTTTCCTTTGCCACGCTCACATATTGATTCGAAAAATTATGAAATTTGGAATCTAGCAATAATTCGACATCACGGACCCAACAAAACTGGTTTCGTCGAAATCCGAGGTCGTTTGCAAAATGTCCATTTTTAAGGGCCTGAATTCCATAGCGACTATTCAGAATTTTCAACTGGACATATCTTTTGATTCCCGCTATGAAATCTCGATTATTCGGATTCGTTGGAAAGATATTATCAATTAGATCCTAATGTTTTTGGTTTCACTAAAATCCGGATTGTTTTGCACCCGGTACATTCAATTGAAGTTTGAAATCGAATTATCGAACTACCGCGCCATTTTCAATTCTATTTATAATTATATATAAATATTTATTCTAACGACGACGTATATAATATATACGTCGATTTATATTCAAAATAAATTTCTCGTCGATATTATTTAAAATAATTCATTTTAAATAATCTAAATTCGCTAAAATTGCCAAAATAAAAATTTTAAACTGGCCCAGATTTTCGGGTTGTTACAGAATCATGCATCTAGTTCGCACGCAGGCGGCATGTATATATTTATTTCATTTCCACAAACTAATCCTATGTGGTTTCAACCAAATATTTCTCAACCACAAACGGGTATTTTTCAACCACAATCAATCAATATCAACCACAAACAATCCCAAACAACAATTCGCTATCAATCAATTTTCACACCAATCACAACCAATAAATATCGTCCATGGTTTGTGGACGAGGGGCGTATAGATATATATATATTTATTTATATATAGCAATTCACTTCAATTTCAACACATATATAATTTTTACAACGCATATATAACTTATACATCGAACGTACAACTTATACAACGCTTATACAAGAGGTGTACAACGCTTATATAACTCATACATCGACTATATAATTTATACACCGTCGTTTTCCATATCGTTTATAAATTAGAAATCTCACTTTGGGTTCCACTCTACCAAAAATAGCAGAAGGCTCAGAAAAATATGCGGTCTCTTCTAAAATGTGGAAGACGTCCACACGAGTCCACTATCTCTTGTTTCACTGAATTTCGACCACAAAGCAAAAAGATATGATTTTTAGAAGTTTGCAACGCTTAAAAGTGTTATTTTCAATTCAGAATAATCAAAGTCGTAACTCAGCGGTTTGGTTCGAAACTAGGTTTTAGGATTTCTCTCAATCCGTTGAACGTTGCAACGATTGGCCAGCACCACCTTCAAGGCCTTGGAGAGGCGCAACGATCGACGTCTGGTGGGCCCCCTGCGATGGCAGATCGGAGGAGCGAGGCGGCGGTGAACGTGTCAACTTCGGGCGCGCGATTCGAGGCACATACGCGATGATAGGATCTCTAACCCGTATGGATTTGAAGTACTCGAGCTCCACTACAAAATCTTCCACAGGGGCGATGGGTTTTATTGCTTGGATTGAGGGGAATCAAAACGGGAAGGGAGGAAGGCTTCTTCGCCGTTGATCGCAGGTGCTACGGGGGTTTTCCGAGAAAAAGGAAATTATAAAATAATAAAATGAATTATTTTATTGGTCGGAAACTATATTAAGTCGAAAAATAGTGTTTCTCTATACGAACACCAATTCAAACCCAACGACTGTCGCCCTAGCTAAATACCCCCATTCCGAACACAATGGGATATGTTTCGTAGGCCCATTCGATTGTTTCAGTCAGTTTTCCTTCAAATTAAAATATAGAATATTCAATATTTTATTTGAACGTACATTTCAATTTGCCAGGGCCACAAACTGATTCGAAAAATTCCAGAAAAATAAATCTAGCTATGTTTTGACGATACGGTCCCAACAAAACTAGTTTCGTCGAATTCTGAGACCGTTTGCAAAAAGGCCCATTTCTGGTCGATCCAATTTAACTGTAATTGACCAAAACACATTTTCCTTTGCCACATTCACATACTAGCTTCAAAAATTATGAAATTTGAAACCTAGCGATAACTTCACATCCCGGATCCAACAAAAGTGGTTTCGTCGAATTCCGAGGTCGTATGCGAAATGGCCAATTTCACGGGCTATATAAATTCCATAGCGACCTTTCTGAAAATTCGTTTGGCCATAACTTTTGCTTTCCGCTATGAAAATTCAATTTTTCAAATTCGTTAGAAAGGTATTCACTAACATATTTAAATATTTTTGGTTTCACTCAAATCCGTTTTGTTTTGCACCCGGTACAGTCCGACAAAGTTTGAATTCAATTTTTGAAACTGCAGCGCCTTTTCAAGCCTTGTTTATAATTAGAATTAATTATATTCGTTTTCAATTGTTGATTCAAACTCACTTTTCATTGCCATTATTTAAAATATTTATTTTAAATATTTAAAATCCATTATTTCAGCCAATTTAAAAATTTTAAATTGGTTCAGATTTTCTGGGTCGTTACAACCTGGGAGACTGAGGAAAGCATACGTGCTTCGAACCCAAAGCTATTTGATTCAGGTATTCTTCTTCTCAAATTTATCATTTCTGTCTTATCTTGTTTGCTATTTTCCCATTTCATTTCTTTTCGAGGACGAAAATTGTTAAGTGGGGGAGAGTGTAACGATTCGTCATTTTCTACGTTTGAACTGCGACTAAATCAAAATTTGTCTCGAATGTTAGCAGTCAATAAAAAAAATTTGATTTTTGGTATTCGTCCATTTAAAGATAGCTAGTGGTAAATTTTCGTCGGTAAATTTAAAAGTCCATTTGGTAGCGTTATTTCAACGTAAGTCGGTTCAAATAGTGAACGAACGAAATTATTATTTTTTGAAACCTAAATGTCTGTACATTTTTTTTTTACTGATACTGAAGACGACGACATAATTCATTTCGTGAAATTCAGACGCTTCTAGCTCCGTTTGAATTTTTCCGTACGAAGTAGCAGTGTAACGTAATTTAAAAATATGAGTTTTGATGGGAGAATCATGACACTGATGTTTTTGTACCATTACGTCTGTCTTGCCGCGCTGATCACCATGATATATTCATTTGCATGTTTTGGTGTCTGTCGGACAACCGTATTTATAAAACAGCGTATTGTATCGGTACCCTATACTGTTATTTTTTTGAGTTTTATGTCCATACGTGTGTCTTTTTGGAGTTGTGACATGCCCTGCATTACGTTTCTGCCTTACTTTCAACCACCATCACTTCAGATTCTTGGATTTGAATTTTTATTTTATTTTCGCATGCAAGTGGGATAAAATGCATGGCGCATGACATGTTACAAAGCATGTTACGTCCATTCTTTTGTTTTGCACTTTTTGTTGTCTTCAAATGGTAAATGCAACGCAGCAAAAATTTTAAATTTGAATTTTCTTAGCTGGATCCTATTTATCTTTAAGGAACGTGTCCACGTTCTTCCATTAAGCCGTGCGTATAGCTTGGAATAGATAACGTAAGTACTGTTCATCTTCGTTTTAAAACATTCGCCTGTAACCATTTTTCTTCCTCTTACAGTAAATCTTCCACCATTGAACCTTTAAAAAAAAAAACCAACGTAATCTCTGTAGCCGAATCATTGAACTCGCAAGCCACCGGACCGCATCAACTCATCTCCGCCGTGTAGCGTGCTCCGCTTTCCTTTCTTTGGACGTGAGCAAGCTTTAGAGACGTAAGTTCTTTGAGTTAATTTTTACGTGTTCTGTGCTTCATGTATGATAAAAATGTTAATATGTGTACTGTTTTCCAATGATATCAATGTCCAATTTCCACCGTGTTTTATATGTATATTGTATATATATAAAAGTTAATACCAATGTCTATATTTTATATGTAGTAAAGTTTTATTAATATGGTTTCTCAGTTTTGATAAGTGAATAAGTATAAAAGTTTTATGTGAAAGGATTTTCGGTTTTGTTCTGTATACACATATATAAGTTGCGTATGGCCAATTATATATGTACGGTATATATAAACTGGTTTGAGTTTTTCTGTAACTATTTGAATAAGTTTAAATTGTTTTCTAGCTTGAACGTCTACACTATTTTGTAATAAAGATATATGTACTTCTTTTGGTTATATATGGTATAAGATTTACTATATGCGTGAGTCAGTCATTACAAATTGTTTTTCCGTCTTATGATTATGTACAAATATTTAAATACTTATGTATTTTGTTTGGAGTCTAAGTTTCTAGACTTTATATTAATTTATATAAGTAACATCATTTATACAGATGTTATTCTGGAATTTGTGTTTACTTTCTGTCCTATAACATGATATTATATCTAATTTCAAGCTAACCATAGTAAACATAGGGTTTTAATGTTAACACAGTAAGCTATAAATGAAAGACTGAGAACCCATGAACTTGTATATGTATAAAATCTATTTTCAACGAGTTACTGGAAGTGTTTTGAGGAAACATTTGTTTATGCTGTACATCTTCAACATGCACATTGAAACTTTTGGAAAATGAGAACTAAATTTAGTATCAGGTATTTGCGTAAAAAAAGGAAACTGTTTTTTTTTAATTCTAACTTCGCTACATTTTTACGTATGTTGACCGTAACTTGTTTGTCCTGTTCGGTGAAGCTTCGGTGTCGTTCTTTTCAGCGTCTATCAGTTGTTGTCTCTATTCTGTGCCACTGAAGGTGAGTTGTTCAACTCACACCTAACTAATATTTTCATGGAAATGAAATAACTGTATTTGAAATGTTATTGGAATGTTAGCACTGTATATGCAAGTATGAAACACCGACACACACGACTTGTACTGATATTATGTTTGGCTTGATGATTGATATTGTTTCTGTGTTTGTTTGATTACTGAAATTCACGATGCAAGTACCCTGTACCTTAGAAAATCATTGTGGGTTGAAATGATATATACCCGAATCACTGTATAGATTTAGGGACAAAACTGAATCGATTTAGGATGCAGTTTGAAATGATACACACCCGGAATTTGAAACTTGACGGATTGAAATGATATACATCCGTATTACCTTATCTAGGTAGAAAATTATTATATGGACACCGTTGGTCTATTTTTGAATTTTTTTCTTCTTTCTAAAATTATAAAATATTTTACTTATAAATTATTTTGGATTTTAGATTTTATTATGCATTTGGTTAATAAAAGTTAAATATGTATATGTATTTTAGAAGTTATCAAATCAGTTTTATTCAAATCTAGAGTTTTCTTTTAAAGTAAATTATTTTTCAAGGTATTTTATATAAACATAAAGTAATAAGATTTTAGGTAATTTAACAAATATTTTATTTAACTTATTATACATATGTTTCTAAAATTATTTAAATCTAAGATTTCCTATAAACGATTTTATAGAGAGATTATAAATAATGACCATGGTGTGAAAAATGTAAACGATTGGTTGTTAAAGAGACCGGGATCGGCTATTGTCATACTCTCTGCCAATACCGAAAACCACTTTAATAACTGTGTACGCGGTGGAGCTCCAGAATAAAGTAGGATGGTTTGACGAACGCTACTGGAATGAAGTAAGAGAACGATAATGGATAGCCTTGACCTTCGGGTCATAATTAAAATGACTAAAGTAGGAGCTATACCGAGACCAATGGGGTCATACCCCTTATCGAGCATGCTTCTTCGAACCCATTCTATTACTTTTGTGATCGATTTGGTGCGCACCTTTGATTCGAAGTGTGTTCGAGGTGGGCGGTAGTTGCGGCTATGCGTCACCACCAGTCCGGTTCTGTAAACGGTAAATTCCTACCCTGGGTATTGCCTCGCGTGCCTTGTCATATTTATACTGATCGCGCCCACTAAGAGTTTGTTTTATACCATACCTATGGAGTACTCCCAGAGTATCCCACTGGTTTGGAGGGGCTTACAGTACTGTATAGACTACGAGAATATATATAAACGGTGTAAGGGTAATATGGTAATCCCGCTTACACTATTTTGATACTTTACTTTACTGATAGACATTATCGTACATATCGTATTCTATTATATAGTAAATAGTTTAACGGATCCTTGGAGGATGGTGATCCTAACATCCTTTAAGTTACTTTGCATTTCAGTTGACATTTCACTTGAGTTTGTTTACTTACATGAAAATGTTAGTCCCGACTCGAGTGTTTTGTTTTTACTTTACTCTCGGGTCAGCCTGAGTGTTGCAGCTTTAGGAATTCTTCTTGGAGCTGAAGCCATTGGAGTTCGCAGGATATTTATCTATTTAGTTTTCTGCTATTCAGTTATTTCCGTTCAGACTCATGTTATTTGTTTTGTTAGCAACTTCGCTATTTTTGGACCTCTCTTATGTATTTGTTTTGAGACTTGTTTACTTCTAGTAGCTTCATGAACTACTATGTTGTTTATTCCGCTGCAAATGTTGTAATACTCTGTGTCTGTGATTCTGTGATTGATTTATTTACTGTATATGTTAAATGTAACACCCCGGCTCCGCCAGGGTCACTCGCGGAGGAATGCACTAGCTTTAGAGGGGCATTATTGGTAAACATGCACAGAAATATCACAAGACAGAACATATAAAATAGCGGAAGTAAAAAATCAAACTTTCATAACATGAATAAATAAGGTCTAAAGCCTTTTACATCAGAGTACATCAAAACCTGTCTTGCAATAGTAAAGAAGCATAAAGACTTTTTCATAAATTATTCCCCAAGTAAAAACAGTAAAGTAGCCATAGCCAAGAAAAGTCCAAGCCATCCATGATGACCTTCAAGCAGAAGAAGTCCGAACTAAATAGCAGTATTTCCTCCCTGTAACCTGGGGGGGAAACGGAAGAAAAGAGGCGAAACAAAACGGGTCAGTCAAAAAGACTGAGTAAGCCCTATCTACTATCAGCATAAAAACTAGTAAAGTTAACTGACATGAGAAACTGAGATGAACATAAGCATGATAACAAGATAGATAAGCTAAATCAAAATAACAGGATGAACTACTGAACTCAGATAAACTAAGGTGTCACGATAAATTACGATGTCAAGATAAAACAAGGTATCACATCGTCAGGTTCCTGTCAAGTATAATATTCCCAAGATATCTATCACGTATAACGTCCCATGATATCTACCCTGTATTTTAGCTCTGCACCTACCGTACTAGTATCCCCACCGTGTCATGTGTTAACCAAGAATGACCCTCACTCAAAAGTCGTGTAGTGGTCCATGCCAACCTAATATATCGCATATATAGGTTACTCAACTTGTATGTTTTATTCCATGTAAATGTTCAGTCCCTTGCCGTAGACCATACGGGCTTTCCCATGAGATTCTATATTACTTTAACATAGTTCCATGATCCTTAAGATCGGTTTGGACTGTTACCCTAAACCTAGCTAGGGTCTTCCAACATGAATTATCGTTTGTACAACTAGGACTTATGCTACCTAGGGCTACTAGGGATTACGCTTACCTATTGCACGTTTTCGTATCTCGGTTTTGGTTCAACCACCCAGGGCCACTAGGATTTACGCTAACCGTCAACCGCGCCCTTTTTCCCACGCATTCATCGTGAATCGTTTTTCCATGACTGTATGCACATGTATCACATCGTGCCATCCGAGTCCTGTCACAGGGCAGACCAGGAAATACAGGACTCGGTCGGGAGCTTTCAATTTATCTGCCGATGCAGATGCTAAGGTCTGTTTTTTTCTATACGTGGCTATGGTCCCACGAGACCACTCCCTCAACTAGCGAAAGACAAGATAGGATAAATCCTGTATGAGAACACAACACTGGCCAACCCACATCCAAGCCTTACCGCACCCATAATTAGATAGCAATTATGGTCTATTGGGTGTTCTCTGCCTTTCCGTACGTACACGCTTGACCAAAGATGGTAGGTAGCCTGACGAAAATGCTATCTAGGGTACGACCGTGTATCGTCGACTATCCCCTATCCATCCCCGTCTTTAGGTCGCTCGTATAGCAACCAAGACATACTCTTGGTTCTTCTAATGCAGACCTTAACCTCTCATGAGCCTAGTATAATCACCTGGCAGCTCATAGAGGGATACCAAGAATACCCTCACGTTCCCCGAAGCCGCTGCTTCGTTACCCAGTTCGCTGGAGCCTTTATCCAAATCAGATACTTGCTCCTACTTGTATACTTAAACGATGACCTACCGTATTAGGTTACTCATCTATCTATGAACTGGTCTAAACTTCCTTGACTAAGAATCATTACTTAGTTATTCTTCAACTAAGGTTTACCACTTAGCCTTATTCCCGCTATCCTTGTTAACTACGGTTATCCACCTAATCCTCAGGACTAGGGTTTACATAATGGATTAAGTGTCACTTAAGTTCATGACTTAACCCGTCTACAAATCATGTCAAAATTGGCTAAGTATCCAAGTCCAAGACTTAACCCTACAAACCATGTGTCAAGTTGGTTAAGTATATTAAGCAATTCGCGACTTAACCTCGTCCAATCATCATTCTAGATTGGTTAAGTATATATTAGCTTGACCCTATCAATTTACTTAGTCAAATCGGTCAAGTGTATTCAAGCGATTCGTGACTTAGCCTTATCATGTTTTCACGTTATATTGGTTAACTTAACCACATCAAATTAACGAGTTAGATTGGTTAAGTATAGGTCACTTAACCACATCAAATCATCATGTTTAGATTAGTTAAGTGTTTAACTTAACCCCCATTTAACTACCAAGTGGGATTAATTAAGTCTAGGCTAACTTAACCCCATCCGATTTCCATGTTTAGACTAGTTGAGTATAATCTTAACCCCATCCATTAACTGTATCTTTCGGTTAAGTGTCATTAAGAAAACTTACTTAACCTTACCAAATTATCGTGTTGGATTGATTAAGTGTTGGTTAACTTAACCCCATCCACTAGTCGTATAAAAATGGTTAAGTGTCATTAGGCAAATCAAGTCACTTAACCTACCTAACCTAGTCATGTTTTGTTAAGTATCATTAGTCTAATCAAATTACTTAACCCCTTTGTCCATGTCATATTTGGTTAAGTGTCATTAATCAAATTAACTTAACCCTATCGTGTGGCATTAATTTCTTAATGCACCTTCACCTCTCACATTAGACTTTGTTGTGGTTACTAGTTAAGCCGGTCGGTTCCGGGTAGCTTTACACCACAACTTGGTCTAACCTCGGGTTCAAGCACAACATGACCAACTTCTCACATTGGGTCCTATTGTTTGCAACTACTAGTTAGGCCGGTCGGTTCCGGGTAGTTTTACGTTGCAAACTCAACCCAACCTCGAGTTGGCCACACTTATATTATCTAAGTGTCATGTCCATTATGTTTCCCACACATATTACAAGTTTTCAAGCAATTGGGTAGACCTAACTTAATAGGTAAATTCCCAATGGGTAGACCTAACTTAATAGGTAAATTCCCAAGCTTATGTTTTCAAGCATACTTACATGTCAACTTCCATGTTATATTTCAAGTCATGTTTTCAAGTTGTATTTTCATGTCATTAGAAATTACCCATAACATAACCCAACGTTTTTAAACTCGCATATACGTTCGCAACAACGTAATGGATTAAAAGAAGAGACTTGGCAAAGGCATGACAAAAATGGATATTAAGCCACAAGTTAATCATGGTGGCAAATGAGGCACAAATGTGTTCATTAGCTTGCATGTTACATTCTTAAGCCTCACAAAAACATGCATAAACCCAAACTTGGCGCATAAGTGAATCATGGTGACAAAAGACATGGAATGATGACTAGTAACTCGCATATATCATCATATAAGGGTTATGACTTCATATGCAAGTTGACATAAATATTATGAAGGTTCTCATGTTGCATAATGCAACATTTCAACACAAAGGTTGTAGCTTTTAGCTCATAAGATCAAGATAATGACTTCATAAACTTGCATGACATGATAGCATGTATCATTCTCAATGATCAAACCCAAACTTGCAACATGAACATTTAACTTCATAGTTAATATCTAAGAGTAGGGAAAGGGCTTACATTGCTATGAAGGCACAAATCGAAATGCAAAACAAAGATTGTGATGAAGCCTATGCATGCCATCACCCAAAAACCCAAAGATGAACACTCCAAATCAATAAAAACCCCATCTTTATGAACAAAGATCAAAGCTTTTGCCTTGAAATCAACTTGAGAAGCTCTCATACTAACATAGGGACTCTCTAATACTCTCATGATCATGAAACCTCTCATAGAAATGAAGTGGAGGCTAGGATTTTGAGTGGAGGCCATGAGAGGAGCAATTTTGCCATAGTTTAGTTGCATGAATGAATAATGAGGGTTTAGGGGTAGGTTAGGGGCTTATTTATAGAGATTAGGAGTGATTAGGACCTTAGGATTAACCCTAGGATCAACCTGAGCCGTCAGATTTCAAACCAGGCCCAAAAACCTAGCCAAGATAGGAAATAGGTGCACCAGACAAAACTGCCCGGCCACCATATGTCGACCCCCAAGTCGACAGGGCTGTCGACTTGGGTCGAGCCATGTCGACTCCCAAGTCGACAGGGCTGTCGACTTGGGGTGCCTGGCGGGAATTTTTCCGCCTAGCCTTCCAGCCCTAATTTTCGAAATTAGAACTTGTTTTTCAACTCGAATTTTCTGAAAACTTCGTCGGACCATATCTTGGTCATACAGACTCCGATTCTCGAAAACTCAGACTCTATTTCGCGTATTTTTCCGAGACGAACGCAATGGCATAGCCCGTTTTACTTGATTCAGAATTTAAAATTAAATTCTGCCTTGATTCTCGTCTTAACATGTTATCGAAATACGGGTTGTTACATTCTCCCCACCTTTTAGGATTTCGTCCCCGAAATCTCTAGGTTAGGAAGAACATATCCTACCATCCATCATTCATCTACTCAAAACATCATCCACAAGCAACCATTGTCCTTAGATGATTTCTAATGCTGTATGAATATATGCAAAACGTGTGTGTACATGTTCCTTAGCTAATGCTAATGATCAGGCCTGAATAATCTTTCTAATGCAAAAATATGTATTGTGCCATGAATCCAACATGTGTGCAAATAGTCCTAGTCATATAGATACTATATGCGTGCACAATCATTCATTCATGTGCAACAATCGCATGATAACACATTCGATTTCATCCATAAACAAGTATAAATACTCGTGCATATGCAATATGAAATGTGACCGAGTCGAGCTAGTATCTAATGTGTATTCGCGCATCCACGAGCAACCACTTGCAACCATATCAATCATAACATGTTTCAAATACATGTTTACATCCATAGGGTTCTACCTAGGATTCCCTGAAACAGGGTCGAGAAGATAAACAAGACAAACTCCTTACGGGGTTTGTAACAGAAAATAGGACCGAGAGGACGTCCACAAAAGATAGCCTACAAGTAAGCTCTACAGAAAACAGGGATCAAGGATATACTCCCAAAAAGAGATATCATGCGCGTATCTAGTCTTTGACCATCAAAGTCGTATTTCCGTGAGCTTAATTCCATTGTGCCTTGACCGTCTTTTAACTTCGTGATTTCGTAGTTTCTTATTTCCTGTTTCCATAACATGAGCTGGAACTCATTTCCTCGTCGCCTCTCGTTCCACTTGCACACTTGGCGCAAACATGACTGCGTACTCATGATCTCATGCAAGCTTTCCAAAATTCACTAGTGAATCTTGGATCTCGTTTATATACTATAAGGTATTCCATGTAGAAGAACTTTCTCTTGAAAGTAAACAGATGATAACCAGGTTATCAAGCGCACTTACTAGGGTGATTTCTATGACCCCTGCATAAGTGAAATGAACCATCCGTCTTATCGGCGACCACCACTCGATCGGGCTTCCAATTTCCAATAAAGGCATCCAGGGATTCTAAGTAACTAGTCATGACAGAACCTCAAAAAGGTTACACGATACTTCGAGGGTATTACCAAGGCTAGTCAAAAGGTCTAACTACCCTCCTATCAAAACCGAGAGTGGCACCCCCTACTGGATAACCACTTCATCCCTAGAATCCATCCATAGCTTATAAACATAAGCATTATTTCCAAACTCAATTCTTGACATAGACATTCTCAAATCCAAACAAGTCATGTATAAATGGACTGATTTCCCAATAGGACTCTGAGACAAAAATGGGATTCTCTATTACGCTAGTACTTAAGGTGCAGAGACTCAACTATCGAAGCAGACTTAAATGATACGATGATCAAAACAAAGTCCTAACGGG
The DNA here is from genome assembly GCA_030737875.1 of Allium sativum. Lineage (NCBI taxonomy): Eukaryota > Viridiplantae > Streptophyta > Magnoliopsida > Asparagales > Amaryllidaceae > Allium > Allium sativum. The sequence continues at coordinate 988,716,479 of CM060915.1, forward strand.
ATGATAGAGACGAAGAGCTAAACCTTTAACAAGATCGTTACCCTCCTTCCGAGGTACCCTAGAAATGAGAACATACTATTGCCCTCCCGATGATCTTGTCCTTGTCCCATAATACTTAACTATCCGCCCCGTTTTACCATGCCAAAGGTATTCTCTCGTCATGGGTTTCATTGTTCATCTTTCTCCCTCCTTTGAGGACTAAGCTATACCAACAAGTTGCTCATCCTTAAGCTCGTATCCTTTTTCTCACTGTCCTTTCTTATAACGCGGCCACTGGTCTCTCGAGAACCACCTCCATCGCATGGAAAGCACTTTCGTAGATAGAAAAGACTAGTCGTAGTTAAAACCACTGTGACTACAGATGGAGGAAAGAAAGGAGAAGAGATTCAATTAAGGAAACAAGGATAGTGCTGATGGCCTTTGGGGAATAGCCTTTTTCTTTTAAAAGAAAATTTTCTTGAAAAATGCTTCTTTGTAAACGATTTTCAAGTAGTCTTCAGAAGGTCTTTAAAAACTTTTGCCCAGTCTGGTAACCTTCTGCTCTGATACCAAATGTAACACCCCGCCTCCGCCAGGGTCACTCGCAGAGGAATGCACTAGCTTTAGAGGGGCATTATTGGTAAACATGCACAGAAATATCACAAGACAGAACATATAAAATAGCGGAAGTAAAAAATCAAACTTTCATAACATGAATAAATAAGGTCTAAAGCCTTTTACATCAGAGTACATCAAAACCTGTCTTGCAATAGTAAAGAAGCATAAAGACTTTTTCATAAATTATTCCCCAAGTAAAAACAGTAAAGTAGCCATAGCCAAGAAAAGTCCAAGCCATCCATGATGACCTTCAAGCAGAAGAAGTCCGAACTAAACAGCAGTATTTCCTCCCTGTAACCTGGGGGGGGAAACGGAAGAAAAGAGGCGAAACAAAACGGGTCAGTCAAAAAGACTGAGTAAGCCCTATCTACTATCAGCATAAAAACTAGTAAAGTTAACTGACATGAGAAACTGAGATGAACATAAGCATGATAACAAGATAGATAAGCTAAATCAAAATAACAGGATGAACTACTGAACTCAGATAAACTAAGGTGTCACGATAAATTACGATGTCAAGATAAAACAAGGTATCACATCGTCAGGTTCCTGTCAAGTATAATATTCCCAAGATATCTATCACGTATAACGTCCCATGATATCTACCCTGTATTTTAGCACTGCACCTACCGTACTAGTATCCCCACCGTGTCATGTGTTAACCAAGAATGACCTTCACTCAAAAGTCGTGTAGTGGTCCATGCCAACCTAATATATCGCATATATAGGTTACTCAACTTGTATGTTTTATTCCATGTAAATGTTCAGTCCCTTGCCGTAGACCATACGGGCTTTCCCATGAGATTCTATATTACTTTAACATAGTTCCATGATCCTTAAGATCGGTTTGGACTGTTACCCTAAACCTAGCTAGGGTCTTCCAACATGAATTATCGTTTGTACAACTAGGACTTATGCTACCTAGGGCTACTAGGGATTATGCTTACCTATTGCACGTTTTCGTATCTCGGTTTTGGTTCAACCACCCAGGGCCACTAGGATTTACGCTAACCGTCAACCGCGCCCTTTTTCCCACGCATTCATCGTGAATCGTTTTTCCATGACTGTATGCACATGTATCACATCGTGCCATCCGAGTCCTGTCACAGGGCAGACCAGGAAATACAGGACTCGGTCGGGAGCTTTCAATTTATCTGCCGATGCAGATGCTAAGGTATGTTTTTTCTATATGTGGCTATGGTCCCACGAGACCACTCCCTCAACTAGCGAAAGACAAGACAGGATAAATCCTGTATGAGAACACAACACTGGCCAACCCACATCCAAGCCTTACCGCACCCATAATTAGATAGCAATTATGGTCTATTGGGTGTTCTCTGCCTTTCCGTACGTACACGCTTGACCAAAGATGGTAGGTAGCCTGACGAAAATGCTATCTAGGGTACGACCGTGTATCGTCGACTATCCCCTATCCATCTCCGTCTTTAGGTCGCTCGTATAGCAACCAAGGCATACTCTTGGTTCTTCTAACGCAGACCTTAACCTCTCATGAGCCTAGTATAATCACCTGGCAGCTCATAGAGGGATACCAAGAATACCCTCACGTTCCCCGAAGCCGCTGCTTCGTTACCCAGTTCGCTGGAGCCTTTATCCAAATCAGATACTTGCTCCTACTCGTATACTTAAACGATGACCTACTGTATTAGGTTACTCATCTATCTATGAACTGGTCTAAACTTCCTTGACTAAGAATCATTACTTAGTTATTCTTCAACTAAGGTTTACCACTTAGCCTTATTTCCGCTATCCTTGTTAACTACGGTTATCCACCTAATCCTCAGGACTAGGGTTTACATAATGGATTAAGTGTCACTTAAGTTCATGACTTAACCCGTCTACAAATCATGTCAAAATTGGCTAAGTATCCAAGTCCAAGACTTAACCCTACAAACCATGTGTCAAGTTGGTTAAGTATATTAAGCAATTCGCGACTTAACCTCGTCCAATCATCATTCTAGATTGGTTAAGTATATATTAGCTTGACCCTATCAATTTACTTAGTCAAATCGGTCAAGTGTATTCAAGCGATTCGTGACTTAGCCTTATCATGTTTTCACGTTATATTGGTTAACTTAACCACATCAAATTAACGAGTTAGATTGGTTAAGTATAGGTCACTTAACCACATCAAATCATCATGTTTAGATTAGTTAAGTGTTTAACTTAACCCCCATTTAACTACCAAGTGGGATTAATTAAGTCTAGGCTAACTTAACCCCATCCGATTTCCATGTTTAGACTAGTTGAGTCTAATCTTAACCCCATCCATTAACTGTATCTTTCGGTTAAGTGTCATTAAGAAAACTTACTTAACCTTACCAAATTATCGTGTTGGATTGATTAAGTGTTGGTTAACTTAACCCCGTCCACTAGTCGTATAAAAATGGTTAAGTGTCATTAGGCAAATCAAGTCACTTAACCTACCCAACCTAGTCATGTTTTGTTAAGTATCATTAGCCTAATCAAATTACTTAACCCCTTTGTCCATGTCATATTTGGTTAAGTGTCATTAATCAAATTAACTTAACCCTATCGTGTGGCATTAATTTCTTAATGCACCTTCACCTCTCACATTAGACTTTGTTGTGGTTACTAGTTAAGCCGGTCGGTTCCGGATAGCTTTACACCACAACTTGGTCTAACCTCGGGTTCAAGCACAACATGACCAACTTCTCACATTGGGTCCTATTGTTTGCAACTACTAGTTAGGCCGGTCGGTTCCGGGTAGTTTTACGTTGCAAACTCAACCCAACCTCGAGTTGGCCACACTTATATTATCTAAGTGTCATGTCCATTATGTTTCCCACACATATTACAAGTTTTCAAGCAATTGGGTAGACCTAACTTAATAGGTAAATTCCCAATGGGTAGACCTAACTTAATAGGTAAATTCCCAAGCTTATGTTTTCAAGCATACTTACATGTCAACTTCCATGTTATATTTCAAGTCATGTTTTCAAGTTGTATTTTCATGTCATTAGAAATTACCCATAACATAACCCAACGTTTTTAAACTCGCATATACGTTCGCAACAACGTAATGGATTAAAAGAAGAGACTTGGCAAAGGCATGACAAAAATGGATATTAAGCCACAAGTTAATCATGGTGGCAAATGAGGCACAAATGTGTTCATTAGCTTGCATGTTACATTCTTAAGCCTCACAAAAACATGCATAAACCCAAACTTGGCGCATAAGTGAATCATGGTGACAAAAGACATGGAATGATGACTAGTAACTCGCATATATCATCATATAAGGGTTATGACTTCATATGCAAGTTGACATAAATATTATGAAGGTTCTCATGTTGCATAATGCAACATTTCAACACAAAGGTTGTAGCTTTTAGCTCATAAGATCAAGATAATGACTTCATAAACTTGCATGACATGATAGCATGTATCATTCTCAATGATCAAACCCAAACTTGCAACATGAACATTTAACTTCATAGTTAATATCTAAGAGTAGGGAAAGGGCTTACATTGCTATGAAGGCACAAATCGAAATGCAAAACAAAGATTGTGATGAAGCCTATGCATGCCATCACCCAAAAACCCAAAGATGAACACTCCAAATCAATAAAAAACCCATCTTTATGAACAAAGATCAAAGCTTTTGCCTTGAAATCAACTTGAGAAGCTCTCATACTAACATAGGGACTCTCTAATACTCTCATGATCATGAAACCTCTCATAGAAATGAAGTGGAGGCTAGGATTTTGAGTGGAGGCCATGAGAGGAGCAATTTTGCCATAGTTTAGTTGCATGAATGAATAATGAGGGTTTAGGGGTAGGTTAGGGGCTTATTTATAGAGATTAGGAGTGATTAGGACCTTAGGATTAACCCTAGGATCAACCTGAGCCGTCAGATTTCAAACCAGGCCCAAAAACCTAGCCAAGATAGGAAATAGGTGCACCAGGCAAAACTGCCCGGCCACCATATGTCGACCCCCAAGTCGACAGGGCTGTCGACTTGGGTCGAGCCATGTCGACTCCCAAGTCGACAGGGCTGTCGACTTGGGGTGCCTGGCGGGAATTTTTCCCGCCTAGCCTTCCAGCCCTAATTTTCGAAATTAGAACTTGTTTTTCAACTCGAATTTTCTGAAAACTTCGTCGGACCATATCTTGGTCATACGGACTCCGATTCTCGAAAACTCAGACTCTATTTCGCGTATTTTTCCGAGACGAACGCAATGGCATAGCCCGTTTTACTTGATTCAGAATTTAAAATTAAATTCTGCCTTGATTCTCGTCTTAACATGTTATCGAAATACGGGTTGTTACATTCTCCCCACCTTTTAGGATTTCGTCCCCGAAATCTCTAGGTTAGGAAGAACATATCCTACCATCCATCATTTGAGGCAATTTTTCGATGCCAACAAGTTGGATATTGGATGCCTAAATTTCTTATGATTTCTTAATTTGACTAAAATACTGGAATGAAATGAGAAATCTTATCATTTGCACTCTGTTTCTTGGTTTGCAGCCATTCGGTTGGTCTCTTTTGTTACTTTCAACATAAACCTTATGCGGTTTGAAAGCTATGTTTTCCTTTGTATGCTATGGTTACCCACTTGCTGGCTTGTTTCCTTGTTTTGATCGCACATATACATATTTTGCTGCATTTGGGCACACCCTAACGTGCATCACTCTTATACTGTCGTTCCCTTTTCTGTTTGTATTCAACCATTTATTTTTCCTTGTTATATATTAGTTTAGTTATTCAATGCTGGTTCATTATATTTGATGATATTTTGTGTTAAAAGGAGAGGGTGGCTGGTATTTATCTCTTAGCATCTTGCTGTTCATTTTCAACTTAGGACTCTGTTAGTCTGTTGCATTGTGTTTACCGCTCTCCAGTAAGGATTTTGAAGAGGACTGACAACTTGTGAAGTTGGATATATAATCAGAACAATGTTGGATTAAATTATTAACTGCAAATAAGTTTAAAGAAATTGATGTATAAATTATATTATTTCGCTGTATTAATATTGTAAACTTTGATATTTTATTTTATGAAATTCATTCCGCTGCAAATTTTATACTTTGTGATTCTATGTTTAGTTCTGTTTAAACCTGTAAGCCAATAACAATCCGTTGTTTTGAACGCTTCGAGTTGGTTTAATCACTGAATTGGGTCGGTCGAAAGGAGGGGCTGTTATAATAAGAATGAAATATACAAATGGGATGAACTAGAAGTTGATGCAAACTAGAATTTGGAATATAATCCTAGGAAGTTTGAAAATAATTTTCGAAGTATATTAAAATAATATAGCTTTGTTTTGGAAGGATTTTTGATTTAAAATCATTTTAGATGGATTTTGAAAGTAATTAAGCACTGAATTCACTTCAGTGGCTGGAAAATAATTCTGTTGATGAGTGCAACATCATCAGTGTTCATTTTCGAGTTCTAAATGATGAATTGCTATCTTAGAAAAGTTTGATGGAAATTTGTTTGAAAGAAAACAAGTTGGTTTAGAAAATTCAAATGTTTTGAATTTGAGATGGAAATAAATATAAATATATATTTATGTGATTTCTAAAGAATTTGAAATCAAAGACCTAGGAATTTGAATTTTGGAATATAAATTTAACTTAAATAAGTTGAATAGATTAAAGTGAATAGATTGATTAAAATCAATTTGAATGAATATGAATTGGATTGTGTTAATGTATGGTTTGTAGATCATTCGAATTAAATGAATAGAAATGAAAAGTTGTAGGTAGAATTAAATTTGTTGAAATGTGAAATGTTAAGTTTCAAAATAAGTGGGTTTTTGAAAAGATAATGGTTCTGAAGCATATTTCCAACCTTACTAATTTTAGAGACGAAATTATTTAAAGAGGGGAAGAATATAACGACCCTAATTTTCGGTCAAGTAATTTTAAATATTTAATATCGTTTTAAATATTGAGTTGATAATATAAATGAATTTTTATATTAAGTTATCGATTTAAAAATCAGTTTCAATTTAATATCGAATATATTAAATTATCGTAATACGAAATATAATTGAAATCGAAATTAAGAACTGAATCAAAATGATTCAGATGATAAACAGGAATTTTATTTGACTATAAACGATAATAATAGCAATTTATTATGGAGAAATTGATTTGTTTCTGAATTTAAATTATATTAATTTATTATGGTTATTTTATATATACGTTCAAATTAAATTTCAGAATATATTTTGTTGAGCTCAGAATATCGTTATTACATTTAAATGTCGGTCTATATGCTAAAATAGCGTTTCGCGATTTAAATTAATGGACCCCGAGATATTTGATTGTGGATAGGTTCGAAATCAAATCGATATCTGTTCAAAAAGAATAAAAATCTCTTTATTTCGAATCGTTTTAAGTACGACACCAAATCGATTTAGAAACGAATCAAATCGAATTAAATTTTGGTGTACTTCTGCCAACCTACGTCCTACCTACTTTGTGCGTTCCTAGACTAAAAGGCAAATTCTATTCAAACTCACCAAACTGCGAGGTTCCTACATGTACCACGCAGTGCCCCTGCGTGGTACATGAGATAACCTCGTAGTCACACTGCTAGAATATCTGCCGATTTGAAGAAAAAAATAAACACACGAAAATGATGCTTTCGTCATCAGAAGTTTTCAAGAAAAGAGGGCAGCTATTCCAAGAGTCTAAAAAAAGAATTTGCCATACCTGCCTAAGTTTCTTCAGTTATAAATGCAACATCCTCCCCCTTTATAATTCATTTATTTTTGTTCTGCAAAAAATCCAAATCCAAGAGCTTCAAATTGGAATGTCAAACCTTTTTATAAAGAATCAATTCAGCACTTTAAAACTAAAATAAAAATGGAGCAAAAGGGAATCGCGATGTTCCCTAGAGCACGGTGGCAAGGAAGTTGAATACCGTTGTGCGATTTAGGGGGAACTCACGCACGTTAAAAAGGGGATCTCGAGACAACTGGAGGTGATTTGGGGTATTATTTCCGCCGTTGCCTCCGACCCCTTCACTGTAGCTCCAGGCGGTATCGTTTCCATTCGCGTCCCCCACCCGACACCGTTTAACCACCTCGAGCCCATGCTCTGCCGCGACCGTCGATCATCCGCTTCTCCTTTTCTGAGTCGTGCTCCTCTTTTGAGCATGGGGGAAATCAGCTCAGTATGGTGTTCTTTGCCGCCGCCTCCCACATGCTCTCACTTCGTCGACTCAAAGTAAGTTAGCTTACGATTATACTTATTTTAAGTTGGTTATTTCGCATGCTCACTGAGTATGGTTGATCGATTGTTGCATGTTATTGTTTGAAGGCTGTCTTAGCTGTTTGTATCGATTTTCATTAGATGCGTAATCTGTGTAGTATTCACCTGGTCCATTTATCCATAATTGGGAAAGCCTTCTCTGTTGTGTTCCCTTGAATATGAATAAAGAAATTCAGGTGACACTTCAAAAATTGCTTTGTAATTTTACATAGTATATACGAATTTTGCAGCCGCTACTATATATATATGTCGTACCCTACCATACTGAGACAAGCAATTTAGTATTGGCACCTCTCCTACATGCGTTGAAATGTTGACTTAAGTAGTCAGGTTAACATGATAAACATGTGTTTTGCTTGAGCTCTCTTTAACTGAGTCACCCTTTAGTTGAGTCAGTACATAATCGAACTGACCCAACATGTTTTGTCTATATTGGAAATATGTTTGTTTTTGGTTGAGTGTTTGGAAATCACTTCTGCTCCATGTTTGTTTTTGGTTGTGAGTTTGGAAACCACTTTTGCTCTTTAAACATTTAATTGGAACATATTTTATTAAGAGCTTAACACATATTCAAGGCTGTTCATGTTTGCAGTAGGTTTGTTAAATATTTGTAATGGCAACAGAACCAACCTGACACCTGATTGGTTGCATACGCACATCAGTTGTTGCCTTGCCTCTGTGTATTATTGGTTGTTCGAATTTTTCCAGTTTTTCCCGCACTCCTTCTAAGTTTGATTTTTTTCTTTCTTTCTTTTTACTATATCTTCAGTCTAGTTTTTCATGGGACAATATTAGAAGACAGCGCAAATCTTATCTGGTATCATTTGGTAGTACCATTACAACATATGTTCGTTATACAATTGTTCTGTTCTTTTTTAACTTCCATTCAATCTTCTATTATCACATTAAATCTTATATTATCATAGCTTCATTTTTTTTACTTGTTACTAGGAAGGGATGGGATATTTAAACATACGTTATATTGGTCCTGAGGAGGTCAGAGGTTTACTTTTAAGCATTGATACTTTTTGTCAACATGTACATGTATTTAAATGAATGCACTAAGTGTGGCAGTTTATATTTAAAATACGTACTTGATGGCTTCAGCGACATAGGAATTTGCTTAGCTCAAGGCTACTAGTTCATTGTTGAAACCAAATCTAGATGACAGATGCTGCATTGTTTGGGGTTTTGTTCATTCAAGTTTATGGACATATATATATATATATATATATATATATATTCTTCTTTGATGGGGATGAGCATCGTAATTTACACTGGTTCTAATGACATAAACAATATGGTATTTAAGTAACGTAATGGTAACAATGAATAATTTGAGTGTGATTTTCTTATTGATGTGTATATCTTATGTAGTGATAAAAATATACATTGTTTAAATACAATTGACAAATTATTAAAGAGATTTTTAATATATTATTTAAATGGATCTTAATTATCATATTATAGAGGGGTGTGTGTGTGTGTGTATATATATATATATATATATACTGCCTCAATACTCGAAGTAGATACACTGCTAGCGGCACACTTCGAGTACCATTTTCTTTCTGTCAGCTATTCTGATCAGAAATCTACACCCAAGTAAACGCGATGAACATGCAAATCACTTCATTCATGTCGTAGCAATCATGTTAATACGGTAATACCCTCCCTAGTTTACAGCGACAAACACTTCACCGGTCTGCTCTATTGCCAGGCATCGTCTATGTACCCTTCTTTCACACGGCCGTCCTGTGGTATGTTTACCTTGTGACTAACACAGTTTCCTTGGTCACGTCCTACTGAATGCGCAAGTTTCTCATGATGTGCTGGCTATAGATAAACCCTTATTCGAACTTGCTCTTGCATAAGGTTGTACAGTTCACTTAGTCTAATAAAGATTTAGGCTTGCACTGTTTAGTAATGCTTGCATGGTCTGTCATCTGTATGGACGACATATTTTATTTTTCCCTTCTTCACTGTGGCTAAGCGATCGGCATGTTGCTATCTCATCTAAGTTTATGGATTAACCACGTTTCCGATTTGAACCATTGCATGATCAAACAACATCCCCTTTTTTACTACCACTCCTGCTATTATTGATGCATGCAAGCATTTTTGATCTTCTTGGTATACAGCATGGCAGTTATGATTGGTAATTTTATTTATGTGAATTATTCGAAGTGACTTACTTGAAATAAGTTAAATCCTGACTCGGGTGTTTTGTGTTTTTGTATGGAACACTCGAGTCAGGCCCAAGTGTTATAGATGCAATGGATTAGCTCTTAAAGAGGAGAGCCTCGAGAAGACGCGTGCGCGCGCAAGGCCAGTAAAAAGTGTAAACTTTAATTTTTAAAGATTTATGTATATATTTTATTTACTTTCGATGTACAAGTCTTTGTAAAAATCTGATTTTTATTTTTATTTTTTTATTTTTATGTATAAAATTTTGGTTATGAGATATTGATGTTCTCGGTCTGTGATTCTATATTTATTCTGTTTAAACCCCGTAAGCCGATAATAATCCGTTATTTTGAATGTCTCAAGTCGGTTTATTTTCCTTTTTGGGGCGGTCAAAATTGCGGGCTGTTACAGTTAATGAAGAAGAAATATAATGTCAATATGAACTAATGTAAAATCATAAATCCATAAAAAGATTATTATCAAAATAAGTAATAATGGACGGAAAAATTCTTCTTAAGAGACATAACATAAAACTATGAGTAATAGTAAATTATCAGAAAATTATTTTATTTGTATTGGCAATACTATGAAAATACATCATCATATTGATTTTCATGGCAACATTCACCCTTGTACATTCCCATTTCACTAATTAAATAGTTGAAGCTGGATGATGCCATTTGCTTTGTCGATCCAACAAAGTTGGATGATGCCATTTACTTTCTTCATCACCGACGGATGGATAACGCCATTTGCTTTTTTCGTTAGTGGTCGGTGAATGATGCTCTTCTTTCGGTTCTTTTAAGCATTGTTTCTCTTTTAAGCATTAATGCTCCTTTAAGCATTGTTGCTCCTTTGTGCATTGTTGCTCTTTTAAGCATTGCTGCTCTTTTAAGCACTGTTGCTCCTTTGTCCACTGCTGCTCTTTTAAGCATTGCTGCTCTTTTAAGCACCGTTGCTCTTTTAAGCATTGCTGCTCGTTTAAGCATTGCTGCTCTTTTAAGCATTGCTGCTTTTTTGTACGTTGTAATTCAATAGGTTGAAGTAACCTAGATGCCAAAGAAGTTTCAGTAGTGATAAAAAAGAACAACATTAAAGTTAACATGACCATATATGCTTTGGTCATGTTTATGTGTGATATAATGTTAAAAAAAAAAGATGGTTCTTATAGGATTCAATGATAACACTTGGATTCTTGAAGCCAATTAAGCTATTATACACTAATAGAGATGATCTCAATTAGTTTATTCATTTTCATATAATGTACATTCATATAATCTTTAATTGTGTTTTAGCTTGCTTTCTATGATATATGTAAGCAAAATTTACCTTTTTTTTTTGACAGAAGGGATTCTTGCATATTAAGTAGTAATTCCTATGTAAACTTTCTATCACGGAAATGATCTAGGAAAAAGAAAATAATTAGAAAAATATATGAACACTCGTATCTTATAATTTATAATATAATCAACCATTATTGGCCAAAAAAACGAAAAGAAAAGGCAAAATTAAGCATTATGATGAAAGTTAATTTGTGGAACAAAAATGATTTTGACAACCCTCATTTGTTACGTCTTAAAATTTATCAAATGAATAATTTTCATAGTAATAGCAATGTAATTATAGTGGTCAACTATCATCTTATACCAAGTATGTGTGAAACTTTGTTTTTTCATGCATTTTCATTAAAATGTACAATATTTTCATTAAAAATGCTTTAATTTTGTTTACATATTTTTAGGATTTTATTCATTATCAAACATCTATTTTGTATTTTACCATTCAAACGTGGATTTAATATACGAGAAAGAAGCTAGGGGCCCTTATTCTTTATGCTTTTGTAATAAATGTTCCTGATGGAGGCAGGGATTTTTCAAAGCAAATATTAGTCCAGCGTCCCTAGAAACTTTCATAATGTAAACGACCTCCCTCCCATGTTTAGAATACGAAGCGGGTTCCTAGAATTCATGTTATGTGGTTTTCCCCAAAAAAATGCGCTGTCCAATAAAAAAAAAAGTCTAAAATTAGGAAATAGTTCCATAAGACTACAAAAAAAATTGCATACATGTATGCAAGTAAACCCAATAGTTGTATCCGTGTATGCAACTATTTCTAGAGCAGGTTGCATAGAAAATCTGCATGAATTCTTACATACGTGTATGCAAGTATTTTAAATACATGCATGTATGCAAATAATTCATGAAGATTTCACGTTCAAAAATCTGCATGAATACTTGCATGCATGTATGCAAGTATTCTGTTTTCTTGCATACATGTATGCAAGTAAAAATAAACTGATATTCATGCCTATGGATTGTTGCATGTGTGCATTTATTTTGAATACTTGCATGCATGTATGCAAATAAATATGAACTGATCTGCATGCCTACGAGTTATAGCATACTTGTATACAAGAATTCTGAATTACTTGCATGCTTGTATACAAAAAAGTCAACACAGATGCATAACTGGAATAGTTGCACAGCTGTGCGCAAAAATTTCAAATATATGCATCCTGCGATGCAATAAACTGTTGTTTCGCTGTTTTTTTGTTATTTTTGTTTTTGACGTGTTTTTCAGTGGTTTTTTCAACTGATTTTTTTTTTAATATTTTCGTGTTTTATTTAAATATGAATTTACGTGATTTTTTTATTATTTTTTGACCTATTTTAGAAATATAGGGACCAAATTTATAATAAGTTTAGCAACAGATGTGAGTCTAATTTCCAAACTTATTGCGGACCTGAGACAAACGAACCCTTTTTTAAATAAGGTAATGTGACGACCTAGACTTCACCGATCCCCGAAGAGACGGAGAAGCCCGGATTGTTTTGAGAACGCGACTCATCAAAACACAAACATGAGAACATTTCATTGCTATTACAATTTACATCAGGGTACAAAAATATATCAGAGTTCAAATAAATAATTTACAGCGTAAAAATAAATATAAGAGATTTACAAATACATTAATATAAAATGTATAAATACAATGTACAGCGGAAATACATCAACTAACACAACTGAAAGAAATACATGGATACAAAGCTTTCCTAATATAGCTCTAGTTTCAATCCAGAATCTCGTGAAAAGAAATATTTGCAAACCAAAACTACTAGCTGTCCGTGTGGAAAATATGGGCATCCAGAGTTTAAGTAGAAACAATAAACTCCGAATCAGTCATGGAACTGGTGTGAGAACTAAAACCATTACTAATTTTATTTTAAAGTTGGGTAAATCAAGGGACCACGCCGTATGACGCGGAACGAGTTTTCTCCCAAGAATAACATAAAACAAACAACGAAATGCTAAAAAGGAAAAATGAAGCCATTATAAGACTCAAGTCCCATCACACAATGCAAACACAAACCAGAGAATAGAGTTTCACCTTATAATGGCCAACAATGTTTGGTACGCGAAATTTTATCTTTTATTATTATTATAAGTGAAGAATCAACTTCAAATATAAATGTATCGATCATAGACGGCATAGTACCCCGTCCTACTTGTAGTGACCCTCCCTCTCGGTAGATCCAAATTGATCGTTAAACCGACTTAAATCTTACCAAAAAGACAGATACGCTAACTTTGGGCGCACAACACATCAGAACAAACAACAAAGACTTTTATAAACATCATAATAATGTTACATCAGAGTACAAAATATATCAGAGTACATCGAAAATGATATACAGCGGAAAATAAATTTACAATAAATATAATACAATGCAGCAGAAACAAATAAACTAACACAACGAAAGACTATCAATGCTCTGGACACAGCTTTAAGCTTCGATCTAGAATCCTGCTAAATGAAATAATCTGCAAAACCAAAACTACAAGTTGTCCGTGTGGAAAATATGGGCACCTAGAGTTTAGGTAGAAACAATAAACTCCGAGTCAGCCATGGGACTGGTATGAGAACTCAAAACAGTTATTAAACTTTACTTTCAAATATGGTAAATCACAGGACCATGCCATATGTCATGGAACGAGTTCACCCCCATGAATACCAGTGCATAGACAACAACTAATAACAATCATATGGATCTACAATGCATCATACAACATGCGATTCCTCAATCTAACCATTTAGGCTTAATCCCAAATTTAGAATTTCAAAATCCAATTCACTTTATAGAAATTATTCTTTTGGACTTTATTTCCCGATTTCTTATTTCAAATCATTTTGAAATACATATCTAACTTTATATCAAAGTAGATTTCACTTCGGATCTCAAACCAAAATATTTGGAAATATGAATTCCAAAACATAACAATGCATACAAGCAAGTATGCAAGCAAATATCGAGCTCCCCTTAGAAACGGCAAAGGGTATGTACCTCACCAACTCGATATACATATGTGCACCTCCCACGATGGAACAGGTTACACTGACCACTCACCAATTAAGGCCCTGGGTCTCTCTCACCCATACTTTTATTCGTCCAGGTTACTCGAATCTTTAACCACATACCAAATCATTTCATATCCCGAAGTGGGGAAAATCATTTCACAACATAATAATCACAAGTACTTTCCAGAATATAGTACTTTACATTAGCAATTCACACATATGATCAATCACTATTTATCACATAACCTTTGACTCGTACGTCTCAAATAACGGTGTTAAGCAAGAGAATAAATTCTCCACCACCAAATAGATATATCATCAATGACAACTAATCGGTTATGTGATGAACTACAATGTCAAACACATAATACATTTCGAAATCATTTCGACAACATCGGGTTTAGCCCTTGAAATCCTTTCTGTTTTATAAAACATTTTTATAAAACATTCCCTGTCCAAAATCGGGAATACATTTCTTTTCACTTAAGAAAAATATCATTTCAAAATCATTCATTAAATTTGAAATGAACTCAACAACATCACTACACATCTCATAGTCAAATCTTGAAGTATTTCACAAGATGTTAGCATACCAATATTTCAACCCAACCCAATGCTAAATGTAAAAACATATTTGCTCATAAACTGGTCGAGCACAATCCAAACAAACAATCAATATCAACAACCAAGTATATTTGGTTTATACCACATCTCGTGTTTTGGCAAATTTAATTACCATTCATTCATTCCAATCTACTTAAAAATTTATTAAAACTCCAGTTCGGTTTTAATCTCAAAAATCACTACTTGATGATTATTCAACTTTTAGGAAAATTAATCCTGCCTTTAACTGGGTTAAAGAATCAATGTCGTTTAAAACATTATTCACGGTAAACCCAAAATCATCTTCCATTCAAATGGAACTTTCAGGGAAATCATAAGAGTATATAATCGATATAAATTTCCGTATCAAACTAATACTATAAGTGGAATAGCGGCCAGGCCTTTTAAATTCCATAAATAGTAACGTTCTTCATTCACAGAAGCTCATCTCGATTATTACCAAATTGAATTCCATTCAATTCCAATTTCTTTTATACTAAATTGGAAAACTTTTCTTTGGAAAATTCCATTAATCTTATTTAAACGATTATAACTTCCAAATCATATCTTCACTGTTAATTGGGTTAAAGAACGATTGTTATGTAAAACATTGTTTACTATAAATCCTAAAATCCAATTTGATATTAAACATAAGGCTCTAAATAGAAATAATATCGGCTTATATTCAACATCAAATTCCGAAACCAACAAATATCGTATTGGGAATAAGGATATATATAACTTCCAAATTCCTCAACAATATCCATATAATCACGGAATCCAATACCGAAATATTCCGAAGATTATTTCCATTCAAAACCATTCCAATTTGTACATTGGTAAAATTCTGGTTATTTTAACCCATTTTCAATCCAATTTATTATTTCTAAAAATAATTGGATTATTATTCTAGTTAATAACTGGTTCATTTTGATAAAAATATCTTTTATCTTTTCAAATATGGATTTTTTCATCTAAAATCTTTCCAAATCATTTATTATGATTTTACACAATTTTTCCATATTTTTAATAATTTTATTAAGGCCGGTACAGTCGATTTCCAATAATAGCCACAGAACTGCATCCATAGCGACCTTTTCCAAAACAGATTTGGACATACCTTAAAATCCATCCGTTAGATTTCAAATCTCTTGTATTCATTGGAAAGCTCTTTTCGATACGAATCCAACGGTTCCGGTTTTAGGAGAATCCGACGGTCGGATCTCCCATTATATAAATTTTAAGTTAATGGTTGAAATTCGCGAACGGTCGCTGTGCGGCGCGTTCTATTCAAGCCATTATATATATAATATATATATCTTCGATTTCCATTCAAAACGTATTTAATAAATCGTTTATAAATTCGTTTTAAAAACAATTTCAACTTCCATTTCAATTTTAAATCAAAATTGAATATTCCATTACATGACAATTTTATACAGTGCATATCTATGTTAATTTTTTTTAACAATCCAATAATTATTCCATTATATGACAATTTTATTCATCGCTATTAATATATTTCATACAACGCATATATATTTTATTCACATCTCATATATATATATATATTATTCACATCGCATACATATATATATATATATATATATATATATATTATTCACATTGCATATATATTTTATTCCTACCGAAATCCATATTAATTCTAATCTTTATGAAATTTGGAAATTTTAGATTGGTTCCAAATTTCCGGGTCGTCACACTTTTATGTTGCTATATAGGTTTACAACTAAAGCCGAAAAGTCGCGTATTGGAAATTGGATTTCCATCATGAGTTGAGGCAAGGGAAGGCCTCATTACCGATTCAGATCACCTCTAGAAAGATGACCCAGGACTCGGACGCTAGCGAGCCCTTGGATCTTGCAGTGTAGGTCCACACTTACTTTAGTGGATTGGTTATTCTTGAACAATACGTTTCCCGATCCTATCGGACCTCCAAAATGGTCAGTATATCGACCAATCATTTCCGAGGCGCCTTGCATCCATCAACCACATAAGTAAAATGTCTTGGCTCCATACCATGACACCACTTCTTGCTAGAAAGAAACGTACGCACTCATTACGCCCCCTTATTTTGTTTTTGACTCATACCGTGGTGTGAGGCTCGCGAATTAACGTTATACACAAAGCTATGCTACTTAAAACTGTGCTTTGATCATCGTCCATAAGGCCCTACTTTTCAACAAAAGCCTTGATCATTTGCATCTTAGCATGCCACATTGTCAATCCATACCGTACCACTGATGTCCACCAATATATAACCTCTAAGCTCGTACGTCTCAGAGAAGGGTGTTAAGTAAGAGAATAAATTCTCTGCCACCAAACATATATATATTTAGCAGAGATCAACGAATACAGTATAAAGAAATACAATGTCAGACATATCATCCATTGGCAAGTCCGTTCTGGGTCTGAACGAAACCGGAGGCACCTTATTCCTCATTCCATATGTCCAATACAGGAGAGAGGTCCTCGCGTATTCGGTCGATCTCCAAGTACGTTTGGACAATCACCACTTATTACCTTGTCTTGGGTGTACAGCCTAATCAAGACATCAGTAATCATCCAAATGTTGTGGAGATCTTCGGTGTTCAACCACCGTCTTTATCGTCGACTTTTAGTCACCATATTAGTTATTCAGAATGGGATAAACCCAGTCTTTCTGAATAACTCACGTATTTTATAATCAATAATCAAGTGCTATAAAAACGCATCATACGCCCCATTCCAATTCAGAATATTCTTTTATTCAAATATTCTCATCTTAGGGGAAAAGTTCCCATTAATTTTATCAAAGATAAGTTCTTTTAAACTTATTCTTTAATCTTCGTTTGGATATCAAGTTCAAAAAAATTTATTATATCTTTTCACAATCTAAACCAAAACAAGGTTTATTGACAAGTCGGGATTATCAACCCTTACCGAAGTAATCATTTATTTATTAATCCCAGTCCCAACTTATTTATCCCATGGAGCAAACTGGTAGTACTCCATATCTAACACACACGGTGTTATCGGTAAATTTAATTACCATTTCACATTCAAATCTAGTCAAAGATTTAACTATCGCCTGGAGTAAAACTGGTGATATTCCATTCTCGATCATTTCTTGAATTCAACAAATTTAGTTACCTTATTCACATTTCAATCAAATTAAACATTCGTTAAAACTCTAGTTCGGTTTTAATTACAAAAATCATTACTTAATGATTATTCAACTTTAGGAAAATTAATCCTGTCTTTTACCAAGTCAAAAAACCAATGTCTTTTGAAACACCGTTCACGATAAACCCAAAATCATCTTCCAACAAAATGGAACCTTCGCGGAAATCCTAACAGTATATAATCGATATAAATTTCCGTATCGCATCAATACTGTAAATGGAATAACGACAAGGCCTTTTAAATTTCATAGATAGCAATGGTCTTCCTTCACAGAATCTCATCTCGATTATCACTAAATCTAATTCCATTCAGTTCTAACTTAATGTATTAAATTGGAAAAGTTTACTTTGGAAAAATACCGTTAAATCTTAATTAAAAGATTTATAAATTCCAAATCATATCTTCAATGTTAATTGGGTTTTAAGAACAAATGTTATTTAAGCATCGTTCACAACAAACCCAAAATCAACTTCCATTTAATTCCAAATTATATGTATTAATTGGAAAACTTCATTAATCTTAATTAAAATATTTATTCATTTCTCAACTGGGTTTAAGAACAGTGTTATTGAAGACACCATTCACGACAAACCCAAAATCCAGTTTGATATTAAATATAAGGCCCTGAATAGAAACATATCGGCTTATATTCAATATCAAATTCTGAAACCAACAAATATTGTATTGGGAATAACGATATCTATATCTTCCAAATTCCTCAGTAATATTTGTATAATCACGGAATCCAATATCGAAATATTCCGAAGATTACTTCCATTCAATTCCTTTCCAATTTATATGTTGGAAAATTTTGGTTATAACAAAACCATTTCAATTCCTTTTCAGTTCTTTACTTAAGTTGCAAAACAACTTATTCTGATAAAAATATCTTTTATCTTTACAAACGTGGAATATTTCATCCAAACTCTTTCCAAATCATTTATTATGAATTTACATAATTTATTCATATTTTTAATAATTTATTCAGGCCTTTACAGTCATTTCCAATATCGGCCACCGAACTACATCCACAACGACCTTTTTCCAAAACTGATTTGGACATATTTTAAAATCTTACCATTGGATTTCAAATCTCTTATTATCATTCAAAATTTCTTTTCGAAACGAACCCAACGGTTCCGGTTTTAGGAGAATCCGACGGTCGGGTCTCCCGTTACATCAATTCGAAGTTAATGGTTGAAATTCGTGAACGGTCGCTGCGCGATACGTTCTATTCAAACCATTTAAATATATATAATATATTTCATCGATTTCCTTTTTAAAATGTATTTTATAAATTTTTTATAAATTCATTTTAAAATGATTTCAACTTCCTTTTCAATTTTAAATCAAAATTGAATATTCCATATCATTATAATATTAAAATGATAATATTTTCAAAATATCAGATTTTGAAATCAAATATTTTCGATATTCATTATAAAATGAATAAAATCGAAAGAAAATTCAATTCAAGTTAAAATGGTGCATATCTACTTAACTCGGCTTCACATATTTCAATATTTTGGTGTGCATCCAAAATCGGACATGAAAATCATATTTTGATTCTTTACTGAATATTATTTTAAAATATTCGTTATTTCTGAATTGGAAATAAACTCAATCAATTACCATATAATTTTATTTATATGGATTACATACATCGCATGTATTCAAAAATAGTGATAAACAACTTTAAACTTTCAATTCACATCCAGAGTGCAATTTACAATTGTATAGGCATTAAATAATTAAATAACCCATATAACAGTCTGTCAATCAATCGGTTGACATACAATCAAATCCAAGGGAGATGTGAATTAATTATCGTTCCCAGACCCATGTGGGGTTTTCAACCATCAACAGTAATTGGGCGATGTGTAAAATTATCGTCTCAATACCCGTGTGGGATTTACATCAAAATCCACGTGATTTTATCTACGTCTCAATAATAATGGCATTAAAACTGTAAGCATCCATCATCCAACAAACAAATATTGCAATCACAGGCAGTACATAAAAATAAAGTTACAAAAAAAATAATTGTAAAAGATTTTGAGTGAGAGAGTGTGACGGCCCAAATTTCCGGTACCTTTTGAGCTGACCAAAACAACACCAGTCTAACCCAAATTGTACTGGAAACCCAGATGCCAATAGGAAGAATTTAGAGGGTGAGATAAGAAAGAAAGAAATATTAGAATAGAAGAAATAAGAGAAAGAAAACACAACTGAACCAGAGTCCCACATCGCAGCGGAACAAAATATAATATGTAAATAAACTTTATTGAGAGCTTGAAATAAACTTACAATCATCAGAGTACATCAATACATCTGGACAGTTATAGATATTTGTCCTCATATACAACACACAGCGGAATAAATACTAATACGTCTGAACTCCTCCTGCACGTCTTCTGAACTTTGTAGTATCCAACAACCTAAACCTGAAAACCCCCGGGCTAACTCGAGCATTAAGAATGTCGGATCAGTCTGGTGAACCAGAGTGAGAAACCCACAAAGTTTATAACCAACACCCAACTTGATTTTAAAGTTCAAAAAAATCTTTTCGAAAGAAAAGGATAATCGTAAAACTAAATCCACACATAAATACGGGTGGTTTTTACCTTACGATAACCAAAACATTTTTGAAAACATATATATATTTTGATATTATAATAGTGTTTGAATACAAGTACATACCAATCTAGCGGAACGCTTGCATCTCACGCTCCACATATATAGTATACGATCAAAACCACAGGCTCTTATTGGAGATTGGATTCCGACTATGACAAGGTATGGAACCACCTGTCGATAGTGTATCTTTAGAGGGAATACACTGGGTTTAACAAGAATGTCTTGCAACTCAGCCCACACATTACCGACCACCCATTTCGCTTGCGTGTATCGAATGTATATCACCAACGGTTGGGATCAACAACCGTTTACTGAAAGGGATAACATCGAAATAGATCAAAGAAGGAAATGGAATTTCTCTAGATAGGTGATTATACACCCTAATGCGAGTGACCCACATAGCCATGCTGCCTGCCTGATTTTTTTCTTTCCCGGTTGTGAGGCTTGAGGTTAGAATTTACCTTTTTAAGATAGCACACCACCATTCACTTTGAATGTCACATCGTCAGATCTGCTAGAAATCACTAATTAATGTCCACAAAAATACCCTGGTTGGGAGCGACCCAATTATGGTATGTTTGAAGAAATCAATGTATGCGACCCATTTGGAAATACTCTATCAGACATCCATCCATACAAGTCATCCAAAAACAGGATGAACCAAAGGCACCCTCCTACCACATCCTAGGTATCACCCTATAGATCAGTAGCGAGTAGTCCTTGCAATCCCTTGATTTCAACCATGACAAAACCACAATGTATCTCGGGCCGCTAAGACAGAGATTATAAGTAATCATTCCGCTTTATAAAGATCCACGGCCTTCAAATTCTTCATCTTGATTAGTATTTGATATCTTCAATAATTCGTATTTTCTGGACGGAATAGTTTTCAAATATAAATCCGATCTCGGTCTTTCCGTACTAACAATCGTATTGGCCAGATTTGGTAATCGGTTATTTAACTATCAAATAAACAAAAATAAAATGAATTCATTGGTTCAATACCCATCACCACTTGGCCCTTTTTTAACTATAAATAATTAATGGATGATTAAATAACTTCTAAATCTATTAATATATTAAAATACAATATCATTTCTTATTCTAATATAAGAGTCTTCTCAAAAGAATTTAAATACTTAAGACCATATATTATATAGCCATATCTCACTTCCCAATTTATTATCATTTTAAAACATTAGTTATAACATTATTCAATTATTTCTGCACCTCAACATTTATTAGCCCCTGACTGTAAATCGGTAAGTGAATTATTTTGTAACAACCCGGAAAATCAGAACCAATTTAAATTTTTTATTTTGGCAATTTTAATGAATTTTGAATATTTAAAATGAATTATTTTAAATAATAACGAATATAAATTTATTTTGAATAGAACTAGAATGCATAAATGTATTTAAATCGAAGTTAGAATATAAATATTTATTTTAATTATAAAAGGAATTGAAAATGGCGTGGTAATTGAAATTTCGATTTCAAATTTCAAATGAATGTACATGATTCAAAATAAACAAGATTTTGGAGAAACCAAAAATATTTGAATCTATTTGAAAATATCTTTCCAATGAATGTGAAAAATCCAGATTTCATAACGGGAATAAAAAGTTATGTCCAGTTGAAAATTCAGAATAGTCACTATGGAATTTTAGCCCTTAAAAGTTGATATTTTGCAAACGACCTCCATTTTTGATGAGACCACTTTTGTTGGATCCGGAATGTCTAATTATTGCTTGATTCCAATTTCATAATTTTTGGAATCAATATGTCGGCGTGGCGGATTTAAACGTGTTTGGCCAATTCAATTTGAATTTAATCGACTGGAAAATGACCGTTTTTTCAAATGGTCTCCAAATTCGACGAAATTAGTTTTATTAGGACCATATCATCAAAACATAGCCAAATTTATTTTTCTGGAATTTTTGGAGTCAATGTGTGGCCTCAGTAAATTAAAATGTATGTTGAAATCAATTTTGAACGTTATATTAATTTATATTTTAAATTTGATAAAGTTGAACGAAATAGTCGAATTGACTTAGGATACATATCCCATTGTGTTCGGAATAGGGGTAATTAGCCAGGGGCGACAGTCGGTGGGTTTGATTTCGAGTTCGAATTAAAATCTAACTTTTTGGAGAAATAAAGGAAAAATAATAATATAAAATGTATATTGCCCCCCTTTTTAATCTCTCTCCCTCCTCCCCGTTGAACATTCATATCGAAATCAAAAGGAAAAAGAAAAAACGCACCGTGATTCCCATCGCCCCCATAGGCGGCGTCACCGCGTCGGAGCACCTCTCCACCACCAGAGCAACCCGCCGCCTCCTCTCTCTTCCACTGGCCTCCCCCTTCTTCCCCCCTTCCCTCCTTAAAACCATGAAAATCCATGCCGTGGCCCACTGCACTGGAAGCCATCCGCCACCCTAGCACCACCTCCAGCGATGCCACCCACCGCCATCTTCACCTCCAGCGCACTGAACCCCCCTCTCTCGCTAAAACCTGTAAGTGTTTTTATTATTATATATAGCTTTGTTTTTTTATTTATTTATATGATTTTTGTGTTAATGAAAAATATGTTTTTATGTTAATAAAAAGGGGATTTTTATGTTAGTAAAAATAGGATTTTTAGGTTAATAAAAATAGAATTTTATAAGTAGAAAGATTGAATTTTTATATGTTGAAAGATTATATTTTTATATGTTGAAAGATTATATTTTAAAAATAGTAAAGATTATATTTTAAAAATAGTAAAGATTATATTTTCAAAATAGAAAGATTATATTTAAAAAAAAAAGATAAGATTTTTTAAAATAAAAAGAGGAGATTTTTAAAATGGAAAGGACATGATTTTTCGTAATATAAAAATATTATTTTTATTCATGTGAATAATATAAAAAGATTTGATTTTTTTTATATAAATATATAATTTTTATAATGAAGTAGCGAAATAAAGATATGATTTTTATTTATATGAATAACGTATAAAGATGTGGTTTTTATTTATACATTAGCAATATAAAAATGTGATTTTTATATATGAAGTAGCGAAATAAAAATGAGATTTTTTATATGTTGTAGCGAGATAAAAACTCGATTTTGAGTTATAAAAATATGATTTTTATAATATAAATATCAGTATAAAAATATGATTTTTAATATATAAACATCATATTAAAAATGTGATTTTTATTATGAACGACGTGAAAAAGACTACGTTGGAATTTCGGGCATCGAAATGATTCATAAATTCAGAAATAAACTAGAGGAGTGGATCCCAAAGGTGAGAAATTCTCACTCTAATTTATTTTCTAGTTAAATATATATACTAGGATGGAGACGGTGCTTAGAAGCACCCGACACCTTTGTTTGAAACCATGTTTGTTTGGTTGTTTGGTTGATTAGATTATTTGGTTGAATTTGGTTTGGAAAATGAAATGAATTGATTAGAATTGGTATGTACATGGTGCGAGCCATTAGTAGGCGAGGGATAAGGCTAGATCTTATTCCGATTCTGGTATCGCGCCGTTATGCCATTGAATTTTTCTAAAAATATTAGAACCATAAAAATATCATTTTTATTGTATAAATGAACTGTATAAATATTTTATAGTTAAAAATATAATTTTTAACGTGTATATGAATAAAATAAATATTCATTTACAAATCAGACGATATGTTTATGTACACACATTTGACTGATATTGATTGGGACGATATATTTTACACATCGCCCAACTACACAAATAATAATTAGTGTTTGTTGTTTGAAAACCCCACACGGGTATTGGGATGATACTGGACATACACTAATCCCGATATTTAGTTGTATGTCAATCGATGGGTTGACAGACTGTTGTAAACGTTAATTATTTATGTTCAATGCTTATGCAGTTGTGTAATGCACTCTGGATGATGGTTGACTGTGTTTGATTATTGTTGTGTACATGTGTGTATGAAATATATATAAATCAAATTATATGGTAATTGGCTGTGTTTGATTCCAATTCGGAAGGAATGAATATTTTAAAATAACGAATATTTTAAAATGGAGAATAATTAATATTTTAAAATAATATTCAGTAATAGATCAAAATATGATTTTGATATCCGATTTGGGACGGCACGAAAATAATTAAATATATAAAGCCGTGTTGATTAAATTAACGCCATTTTGACATGAACGATATTTATATCGATTTTACTCATTTTTATAATAAATATCGAAAAGGAAGTGATTTCAAAATCTAAAGTTTTGAAAATATTATCATTTATATATTAATGATATGGAATATTCAGTTTTGATTTGAAATTGAACATGGACTTGAAATCGTTTTGAAAACGAATTTAAAATGATTTATAAAATACGTTTTAAAAGAAAATCGACGAAGTATATATAATATATATATTTAATGGCCTGAATAGAACGCGCCGCGCAGCGGCAGTTTGGGAATTTCGACCATTGACTTCGAAT
This sequence comes from Allium sativum, assembly GCA_030737875.1. Taxonomy (NCBI): domain Eukaryota; kingdom Viridiplantae; phylum Streptophyta; class Magnoliopsida; order Asparagales; family Amaryllidaceae; genus Allium; species Allium sativum. The sequence goes on from CM060915.1 coordinate 988,741,804, forward strand.
GGACATTACGGGAGATCCGACCATCGGATTCTCCTAAATACCGAACCGTTGGGTTCGTATCGAAAAGAGCTTTCCAACGAATACAAGAGATTTGAAATCCAACAGTTGGATTTGGAATTATGTCCAAATCAAATTTGGAAAAGGTCGCTGTAAGTGCAGTTCAATGACTGTTTATGGAAATTGACTAAAAGGGCCTTGATAAAATTATTAAAAATATCGATAATTTATATAAAATCATAATAAATGATTTGGAAAGAATTAGGATGAAAAATTCCATATTTGAAAAGATAAAAATATATTTTTATCGAAATGAACTAGTTATGAACTAGAATTATAATCCAATATTTTTAAATAAATAAATTGGATTTGAAATGGTTTTAAAAATAACCAGAATTTCCAATATATGAATTGGAATGGATTTGAATCGAAATCATCTTCGGAATATTTCAATATTGGATTTCGTGATTATACGGATATTGTTATGGAAATTTGGAAGATATATGTATATTGTTATTTCCAGTACGATATTTGTTGATTTCAGAATTTGATATTGAATATAAGCCAATATAATTTCTATTCAGAGCCTTGTATATAATATTGAATTGGATTTTGGATTTTTCGTGAATGGTGTCTTAAACAACACTGTTCTTAAACCTAGTGTGAAAAGAATAAATCTTTTAATTAAGATTTAGAGAAGAATTACAATTAATTAACATTTAATTGTAATTGAAAATGGAATGTGAATTGGGTTTGTTGTGAATTGTGTTTTTAACGTTATTCGTTCTTTAACCCGATTTTCAGTGAAATGTGATTTGGAATTTATAAATCTTTTTATTTAGATTTAACGGGAATTTTCCAAAGTAAAGTTTTCCAATTTATTATATTAAATTGGAATTGAATGGAATTCGATTTGATAATAATCGAAATGAGCTTCTGTGAAGGAAGACCGTTAATATATATGTAATTTAAAAGGCTTTCTCGTTATTCCATTTATATTATTAGTCGGATACGGAAATTGATATCGATTATATATGTTGATCTGTTTTTCGTGAAGATTCCATGATTAATGGAATGTGATTTTGGGTTTATCGTGAACTATGTTTTAAATGACATCAGTTCTTTAACCCAGTTAAAGACTGGATTACATGTCTAACATTGTATTTCGAACTGTGTGGTTGATCTCTGCTAAATATATATTTGTTTTGGGGCGGAGAATTCATTCTCTTGCTTAACACCCTTCTCTAAGACGTACGAGCTTAGAGGTTATATATCAGCAGAAATCAATAATACGGTGTTGATTGTCGATGCAGCATGTTAGTGTTTCCAAAATTAAATAATCATTAATATTGATTTTTGGGAAGATTAAAACTAAGTGGAGTTTTAATGAATCTTTAATTAGATTGAAAAGCGAATGTGATAATTTAAATTATCAAATTCGGGAAATGATCGAGAATGGAGTAGCACCAGTTTTGCTCCAAGCGATAGTTAAATCTTTAATTAGGTTTGAACGGGAAATGGTAATTAATTTTACCGATAATACCGTGGTGTTAGTTATGGAATATTACCAGTTTTGCTCCATGGGATGAATAGGTTAGGATTGGGAAATTAAACAAATGATTACTTCGGTAAGGTGCGTTTATCCCGACTAGTTTGGAAAACCTTAAAATGGTTTGAATTGATATCCAAAGGAAGATTAAAGAATAAAAGAATTTATCTTTAATAAAATTAATGGGAACCTTTCCCAAAGGATATGAATATTTATATAAAAGAATATTCAGATTTGGAATGAGGCGTATAGTGTGTTTTTACCGCACTCGTTTTTTACATATGCGAGTTATTCAGAAAGGCCGGTATTATACCCATTCTGAATAACTGATTCGACGATAAGTCGACGATGAAGACGGTGGTTGAAGACCGGAGGTCTTCACATCGTTTGGATGATTACTGATGTCTTGATTGGGTTGTACACCCAAGACAAGGTAATAAGTGGTGATCGTCCAGACGTACTTGGAGATCGACCTGATATGCAAGGACCTCTCTCCTGTATTGGACACAGGATGAGGAATAAGGTGCCTTCGGTTTCATTCAGACCCAGAACGAATTTGTAAATGGATGTGTGTCTGACATTGGATTTTATTCTGTGTTGATTGATCTCTATTAAATATATATCTGTTTGGCGGTGGAGAATTTATTCTCTTGCTTAACACCCTTCTCTGAGACGTACGAGCTCAGAGGTTATATATCGATAGACATTAGTCGCATGGCGTGAATTTCCTGTGTGGCATGCTGAGATGCAAATGATCAAGGCTTCTGTTGAAAAGCAGAGTCTTGTGGTTGATGATCAAAGTATGGCTTTAATATAGCATAGCTTTGTGTATAGCGTTAATTCGCGAGCCACACACCTTCGTATGAGTTAAAAACAGGATAAGGGAACACAAGAAGGACATGATGTTTTTTTCTAGCTATGGGTGGTGTCGGGGTTTTGCAAGCCCAGACATTTATATTATTTTTACCTTTGTGGTTGTTGGAATACGAGGCGCCTCGGATATATCGGTCTCTACGGAGCCGATGGATATTGAGTCATCTGGCTCATAGACACCCGATAGGGAGGGAAAACGTGTGTTCAGGAATTGCCAATCCTCAAACTTAAGGGAGGACCGGTGTTGGAGGATCCAGGGGTCTTCTGCGGGGGATCCTGAGGCATTTGCTAGAGTGTCTCGAAGCCGACGAGGAGTACATCCCTTGCCTCGACTCATGATGGAAATCCAATTTCCAATACGTGACATTTTGGTTTTGATTGTAGAGCCTAGTATTGGCAACATGATATATGGTACCCATGCCGTCTATGATTGATACATTTATATTTGAAGTTGTTTTATACACTATGCACTTATAATAGTATCAAATGATTTGTTTTAAACGTACCAAGTATGTTTGACTATTATAAGGGAAAACCCTATCCTCCGGCTTGCGTTGCATTGTGTGATGGGACCTGGGTCTTATTATAACTTCATTTTCCAAAAAACATTGTGTTGTTTATAATTGTATATGCACTGGTAGTCTCTGGAGGAAACCCGTTCTGTGTTATACGGCGTGGTCCCTAGATTTGCTTTATTTTTAAAGTAAAGTTTTAAATAACTGTTTTAGTTCTCACTCTAGTCACATGACTGACCTGGAGTTTATTGTTTTAACCAAAACTCTGGGTGCCCCTATTTTCCACATGGGCGGCTAGTAGTTTTGGTTTTGTAGATTTATGTAGGATCCTGGTTTACAGCTGGAGCTATATTCGGAACGCTCTGTATCCGTGTATTTCTTTAAGCTGTGTTATGTATTATTTTCCACTGCTATGTAATGTATTTTAAATCTCTGATATTTTTCAGATGTAATATTTATTCATACTCTGTATATTATTGTACTCTGATGTAAATTGTTGTAATATGCAATGAAATGTTCTTCTGTTTGTGTTCTGATTTGTCGTGTTCTCAACTCAATCCGGGCTTTCCTTTACGGGGAAGTTCGGGTCGTTTTAGTTGGTATCAGAGCTTTGGTTTACAAAGCTCGAGAATAAGACGCATTAGAACCGAACGAAAGAATTCATCAGAGATTGAATTAGTAATATCCAATGAGAATGACTCGTTAAAGATAGGATCAGTAGTATCCTAGAACGAGTGTGAAGAGTGTATTTTTGAAATAAAAAATGAAAAACAAATTTTGTTATGAAGATTTAAACCATTTTATATGTATTTGGTTATTTATTTTGTATTGAATTTGGACAATCTAGTATATGAAGATTTTGCATATACGCCTAGCTAGCATGTATACGAAGTCCCAAATATACTCGATAGATATAGAATTACACTCTAGTCGCCTGGGGATGATTCTGAAGATGTGACCACATCATCAGCATCTGTGCTCGAGTTTCGAAAGTGTGATTTCTATATATTTCCAATTGACTTGTCTGAGAACCAAAATTAGATAGGATTTATTTGTTGTGATTTGGCATCAAAAATACGATTTTTTTATATATATATAAAAGTTATGTGTTTGAAACGATAATCAACTAATTGATTGTTGATTGTGTTGTTTGATTATTGGTTTGATTAATTGAAATTTTGAACCATTAAGCCAAACTGAATCAAATGTTGAACTGACTTGAAAATTGGTTGCAATTGCATGCCTATACATGTATATACATTGAACAGGTGATAGCAAGGAGGCTAAAGAAGAGGAATAAAATTGTATGCCCGACAAATAAGTACATGTTTACTAATTTATTGGGTTTTGGTGATTTTATGAGCCGATTGGCTTTTTCTTTTTCTTTTCAGATGATGAGGGCCCTGCGTGGCTAGTTGAGGTTTTAAATGTCTCCCCGTACAAAGGAGGTTATGGCGAAATATTTCAAAAATTTAGGGTGTTAGCCAAATTTTTGAAGAATTGGAAAATTCTTAGAAATTGAAAAGTTGAAGAATGAAAACCAAACTGAAAGTTGAGTTGATTAGTAAAACAACTTTCAGCTCCGTTCCTTTTCGAGGATGAAAAGATTTAAGTGGGGGAGATTGTAATAACCCGGAAAATCAGAACCAATTAAATTTTTTTATTTTGGCAATTTTAATGAATTTCAAATATTTAAAATGAATTATTTTAGATAATAACGACTAGAAATTTATTTCGAATAGAATTAGAATGCATAAATTTATTTAAATCGAAGTTAGAATACAAATATTTATTTTAATTATAAAAGGAATTGAAAATGGTGCGATAGTTTGAAATTTCGATTTCAAATTTCAAATGAATGTATAGGATTCAAAATAAACCGGATTTTAGTGAAACCAAAAATATTTGAATCTATTTGAAAATATCTTTCCAACAAATGTGAAAAAACTAGATTTCATAATGGGAATAAAACGTTATGTCCAATTAAAAATTCAGAATAATCGCTATGAAATTTTAGCCCTTAAAAGTGGATATTTTGCAAACGACCTCCGTTTTCGACGAGACAACTTTTGTTGGATCCGGAATGTCAAATTATTACTTAATTCCAATTTTCATAATTTTTGGAATCAATATGAGGGCGTGGCAGATTTAAATGTGTTTGGTCAATTCAGTTTGAATTTAATCGACTGGAAAATGACCGTTTTTCAAACGGTCTCCAAATTCGACGAAATTAGTTTTGTTAGGACCGTATCATCAAAACATAGCCAGATTTATTTTTCTGGAATTTTTGGAGTCGGTATGTGGTCCCGGTAAATTAAAATGTACGTTGAAATCAATTTTGAATGTTATATTAATTTATATTTTAAATTTGATGAAAATTGAACGAAACAGTCGAATTGGGTTACGATACATATCCCATTGTGTTTGGAATATGGGTAATTAGCTAGGGGCGACAATCGGTGGGTTTGATTTCGAGTTCGAATTAAAATCTAACTTTTTGGAGAAATAAAGGAAAAATAATAATAATATAAAATATATATTGGCCCCCCTTTTAATATATCCCCCTCCTCCCCGTTGAACATTCAGATCGAAATAAAAAGGAAAAATAAAAAAAAAAACGCATCGCGATTCCCATCGCTCCCCCCAGGCGGCGCCACCGCGCCGGAGCACCTCTCCACCACTAGAGCAACCCGATGCCCCCTCTCTCTTCCACTGGCCTCCTCCTTCTTCTCCCCTTCCCTCCTTAAAACCGTGAAACCCCACGCCGTGGTCCACCGCACTAGAAGCCAGCCACCACCCTTGCATCACCTCCAACGACGCCACCCACCGCCATCTCCACCTCCAGCGCACTGAACCCCCCTCTCTCGCTAAAACCTGTAAGTGTTTTTTTATTATTATATATAACTTTGTTTATTTATTTATATGATTATTATGTTAATGAAAAATATGATTTTTATGTTAATAAAAAGGGGATTTTTATGTTAATAAAAATAGGATTTTTAGTTTAATAAAAATAGAATTTTTATAAGTAGAAAGGTTGAATTTTTATAAGTAGAAAGATTGAATTTTTATATGCTGAAAGATTATATTTTTATATGTTGAAAGATTATAAAATATATGTAGAAAGATTATATTTTAAAAATAGTAAAGATTATATTTTCAAAATAGAAAGATTATATTCTTAAAAAAAAGATAAGATTTTTTAAAATAAAAAGAGGAGATTTTTAAAATGGACAGGACATGATTTTTCATAATATAAAAATATGATTTTTATTCATGTGAATAATATAAAAAGATTTGATTTTTTTAATATAAAAATATAATTTTTATAATGAAGTAGCAAAATAAAGATATGATTTTTTTTATATGAATAACATATAAAGATGTCATTTTTATTCATACATTAGCAATATAAAAATGTGATTTTTATATACGAAGTAGCGAAATAAAAATGAGATCGTTATATATGTTGTAGCGAGATAAAATTTCGATTTTGAGTTATAAAAATATGATTTTTATAGTATAAACATCAGTATAAAAATATGATTTTTAATATATAAACATCATATTAAAAATGTGATTTTTATTATGAACAGCGTGAAAAAGACTACATTGGAATTTCGGGCAAATCCAAACGATTCAGAAATTCAGAAATAAACAGGAGGAGTGGATACTAAAGGTGAGAACTTCTAGCTCTAATTTATTTTCTAGTTAAATATATATATATATATATATATATATATATATATATATATATAAGGATGCAGACGGTGTTTAGAAGCACCCGACACCTTTGTTTGAAACCATGTTTGTTTGGTTGTTGGGTTGATTAGATTATTTGGTTGAATTTGGTTTGGGAAATGAAATGAATTGATTAGAATTGGTATGTACATGAAGCGAGCCATTAGTAGGCGAGGGATAAGGCTAGACCTTATTCCGGTTCTAGTATCGCGCGGTTATGCCGTCGAAATTTTCTAAAAATATTAGAACAATAAAAATACCATTTTCATTGTATAAATGAACTATATAAATATTTTATTGTTAAAAAAATAATTTTTAACGCGTATATGAATAAAATAAATATTCATTTACAAATCGAACGATTTGTTTTTATACACACATTTGATTGATATTGATTGGGACGATATATTTTATACATCGCCCAACTGCACAAATAATAATCAGTGTTTGTTGTTTGAAAACCCCACATGGGTATTGGGATGATATTGGACATACACTAATCCCAATATTTAGTTGTATGTAAATTGATAGGTTGATAGACTGTTGTAAATGTTAATTATTTATATTTAATGCTTATGCAGTTGTGTAATGCACTCTGGATGATGGTTGACCGTGTTTGATTATTGTTGTGTACATGTATGTATGAAATCCATATAAATCAAATTATATGGTAATTGGCTGCGTCTGATTCCAATTCGGAAGGAATGAATAATTTAAAATAACGAATATTTTAAAATGGCAAATAATGAATATTTAAAAATAACTAATATTTTAAAATAATATTCAGTAATGGATCAAAATATGATTATGATGTCCGATTTGGGATGGGCACGAAAATAATTAAATATATAAAGCCGTGTTAATTAAATTAACACCATTTTGACGTGAACGATACTTATATCGATTTTATTCATTTTTATAATGAATATCGAAAATGAACTGATTTCAAAACCTAGTGTTTTGAAAATATTATCATTTATATATTAATGATATGGAATATTCAATTTTGATTTGAAATTGAATATGAAGTTGAAATTGTTTTGAAAACGAATTTAAAACGATTTATAAAATACGTTTTAAAAGGAAATCGATGAAATATGTATAATATATATATTATACATATTTAATGGCTTGAATAGAACGTGCCGCGCAGCGGCAGTTCGCGAATTTCGACCATTGACTTCGAATGGACATTACGCGAGATTCGACCGTCGGGTTCTACGAAAACCAGAAATGTTGGGTTTGTATCGAAAAGAGTTTTCCAACGAATATAAGAGATTTGAAATATAATAGTTGGATTTGGAATTATATCCAAATCAAATTTGGAAAAGGTCGTTGTAAGTGCAGTTCGATGACCGTTTATGGAAATCGACTGAAAGGGCCTTGATAAAATTATTAAAAATATCGATAATTTGTGTAAAATCATAATAAATGATTTGGAAAGAATTAGGATGAAAGATTCCATATTTGAAAAGATAAAAATATATTTTTAACGAAATGAACTATTTATGAACTTGAACTATAATCTAATATTTTTAAATAAATAAATTGGATTTGAAATGGTTTAAAAAATAACCAGAATTTCCAATATATGAATTGGAATGGATTTGAATCGAAATCATCTTCGGAATATTTTGATACTGGATTTCATTATTATACAGATATTATTATTGAAATTTGGAAGTTATATGTATATCGTTATTTCCAATGCGATATTTGTTGATTTTAGAATTTGATATTGAATATAAGCCAATATAATTTTTATTCAGAGCCTTGTATTTAATATTGAATTGGATTTTGGGTATGTCATTAATGGTGTCTTAAACAACACTGTTCTTAAGCCCTATGTGAAAAGAATAAATATTTTAATTAAGATTTAGAGAAGAATTACCAATTAATTAACATTTAATTGGAATTGAAAATGGAATGTGAATTGGGTTTGTAACGACATTCGTTCTTCAACCCGATTTACAGTGAAATGTGATTTGGAATTTATAAATCTTTTTATTTAGATTTAACGGGCATTTTCCAAAGTAAAGTTTTCCAATTTAATATATTAAATTGGAATTGAATGGAATTCTATTTGATAATAATGGAAATGATCTTCTGTGGAGGAAGACCGTTAATATATATGGAATTTAAGAGGCTTTGTTGTTATTCCATTTATATTATTAGTCGGATACAAAAATTGTTATCAATTATATATATTGATCCGTTTTCCATGAAGATTCCATGATTAGTGGAATGTGATTTTGGGTTTATCGTGAATTGTGTTTTAAACGACATCAGTTTTTTAACCCAGTTAAAGACAGGATTACATGTCTAACATTGTATTTCGAACTGTATGGTTGATCTCTGCTAAATATATATCTGTTTGGGGCTGAGAATTTATTCTCTTGCTTAACACCCTTCTCTAAGACGTACGAGCTTAGAGGTTATATATCGGCAGAAATCAATAGTACAGTGTAGATTGTCGATGCGACATGTTAGTGTTTCCAAAGTTAAATAATCATTAATATTGATTTTTGGGAAGATTAAAACTAAGTGGAGTTTTAATGAATCTTTAATTAGATTGAAAGGAGAATGTGATAATTTAGATTATCAAATTCGGGAAATGATCGAGAATGGAGTAGCACCAGTTTTGCTCCAAGCGATAGTTAAATCTTTAATTAGATTTAAACGGAAAATGGTAATTAATTTTACCGATAATACCATGATGTTAGTTATGGAGTGTTATCAGTTTTGCTCCATGGGATGAATAGGTTGGGATTGGGAAATTAAACAAATGATTACTTCGGTAAGGTACGTTAATCCCGACTAGTTTGGTAAACCTTAAAATGGTTTGAATTGATATCCAAAAGAAAATTAAAGAATAAATTCAAAAAAATTATCTTTGATAAAATTAATGGGAACCTTTCCCAAAGGATATGAATATTTAAATAAATGAATATTCAGAACTGGAATGAGGCGTATGGTGTGTTTTTATAGCACTTGTTTATTATATACGAGAGTTATTCGAAAAGGCCAGGTTTATACCCATTGTGAGTAACTGATTCGACGATAAGTCGACGACGAAGACGGTGGTTGAAGACCAGTGGTCTTCACATCGTTTGGATGATTACTGATGTCTTGATTGGGCTATACACCCAAGACAAGGTAATAAGTGGTGATCGTCCAGATGCCTCTGGAGATTGACCGGATATGCGAGGACCTCTCTCCTGTATTAGTCACGGGACGAGGAATAAGGTGCTTCCGGTTTCATTCAGACCTAGAACGAACTTGTAAATAGATGTGTGTCTGACATTGGATTTTATTCTATATTGATTGATCTATATTAAATATATATCTGTTTGGCGGTGGAGAATTTATTCTCTTGCTTAACGCCCTTCTCTGAGACGTACGAGATCAGAGGTTATATATCGATAGACATCAATCGCATGTCGTGAATTGCCTGTGTGGCATGTTGAGATGCAAATGATCAAGGCTTCTGTTGAAAAGTAGAGTCTTGTGGTTGATGATCAAAGCACGGCTTTAATATAGCTTAGCTTTTTGTATAGCGTTAATTCGCAAGCCTCACACCTCGGTATGAGTTAAAAACGGGATAAGGGAACCTAAGGAGGACATGACGTTTCTTTCTAGCTACGGGTGGTGTCGGGGTTTTGCAAGCCTTGACATTTATATTATTTTACCTTTGTGGTTGTTGGAATGCGAGGCGCCTTGGATATATCAGTCTCTACGAAGCCGATGGATATTGAGTCATCTGGCTCATAGACGCCCGATAGGGCGGGGAAACATGTGTTCAGCAATTGCCAATCCTCAAACGTAAGGGAGGACCGGCCTTGGAGGATCCAGGGTTCTTCTGCGGGAGATCCTGAGGCATTTGCTAGAGTATCTCAAAGCCGGCGAGTAGTACATCCCTTGCCTCGACTCATGACGGAAATCCAATTTCCAATACGTGACATTTCGGTTTTGATTGTAGAGCCTAGTATTGGCGACATGATATATGGTACCCATGCCGTCTATGATTGATACATTTATATTTGAAGTTGTTTTATACACTATGCACTTATAATAGTATCAAATGATTTGTTTTAAATGTACCAAGCATGTTTGGCTATTATTAGGGAAAACCCTATCCTATGGCTTGCGTTGCATTGTGTGATGGGACCTGGGTCTTATAATAGCTTCATTTTCCAAAAAAACATTGCGTTGTTTATAATTTTATATGCACTGATAGTCTCGGGAGGAAACCTGTTCCGTGTTATACGGCATGGTCCCTAGATTTACTTTATTTTTAAAGCAAAGTTTTAAATAACTGTTTTAGTTCTAACACCATTCACATGATTAACCTGGTGTTTATTGTTTTAACCTAAAATCTGGGTGCCGCTATTTTCCACACGAGCAGCTGGTAGTTTTGGTTTTGCAGATTTATTTATACAGGATCCTGGTTTATAGCTGGAGCTATATTTGAAATGCTCTGTATTCGTGTATTTCTTTAAGCTGTGTTATGTATTATTTTCCATTACTATGTAATGTATTTTAAATCTCTGATATTTTTTAGATGTAATATTTATTCATACTCTGTATATTCTTGTACTCTGATGTAAATTTTTGTAATAAGCAATGAAATGTTCTGATTTGTCGTGTTCTCAACTCAATCCGGGCTTTTCTTTACGGGGAAGTTCGGGTCGTTTTAAATTCCCTTTGTATTAACCCCGAAGACCGAAATCAACATCAGATCAATACTCAGAAAATCACTCAACTTAACAATCTCCAGTTAGGTTCTAATTCTTATTTTTACTTGTCATCAACCCATTATATTACTCTTCTAATTCATTTAACCATTTTCCTCTTTGCAAATCTCGTTTTCAAATTTATTGTTAGGTAACGTTAATTTAAAACTTAACGTTTAGCCTTACGCTCCCTTTTCTATAAACTTTGTCCATACAACTCTGATTTAATATACCACCTTTTAATTCGCTTCCCTTTTCTCTATCCATGTAGTAAAATTTAAGCTATCGTATCAGCTTAAAATCTCTTTTATAACTTGGTTATAAAAATCGGTTTTAATATAAAACTTGTTCATCAACTCTTTTCAAAAATTCAATTATATTCCACTATCAACTTTGATTACTTACATCAATGAATCTCATCTACGGCTTGATCACTTAAATCAATAATGATCTATGTCATCATTAACTATTGTAGAAATAGTTAACTTCTTATTTAACTCAATTAATCAGTAAATTCCTTTTTAAATCTTATTAAAGTAAAAATAAATATTTGTTAAACTATTTTATTTGATTAATTAAAAATAAATTAATCAAATAACTAATTAACTTCATCAGTTCAAACCATGCTTATCTTGTTAATCAATTCTAAATTGTCCTTCATTTAAATTAATTTATAGTATAATTAATTTAAATAATTTTGTTTAATTGTCTCTCTTAAGCAACTAATCCAATTATTAATCGTTTTGTTAATCTCTGCTCATATGGTCATAAATCTTATTATAAAATCATTTAATAACTTCTTAAAAGGAAACAATAAATATACAATGTGCTCATTGGTTGAGTACTTTGCAGAAGTTGGTAATCGATATTTATAAAACGATATTTTTTTGGGCCAACTTCTGAAAAGTACTCAACCAATACTACCCATTGGTTAAAATAAAACAAACATCGAATTTTCAGTCAACGATCAATAATCACTTCAATAATCCACTCATATTGGCTAAACAGTTCATATCATGATCATATGAAAGTAAACAATAAATTTTAGGAATCCGGTTGGATCCCTCCAACCCGTTTTTACCTGCATCCAAATAAGTTATCTCAACAATATCATTTATTTTGATCAACAAATATAATATTCACAATCAAAAAATAATAGCAAGCCAAACATTCATTTATAATTTTAACACGTTTATATTATTATAAACGTGACCAACGAGGCAAGTTACCTCATTTGGAAATAAACGTTAAAAATAACGATTGGTTTAAATTAAATTAAATGAACGTTTAATTTAATCAGTTCAGTCACCGCATATCAATCAATTCAGTAAACACCCAACAGTAAACAATCATAGCACACAAATATTTAAACCCGACTTATATAAAATATAAGTGGATAAACTGAGTGAGTTGAACTCACATTGATTTGACCTTCTGTTAAAATGTTGGTTTTAGTTGATTCCAACGTGCCCAGACCAACTCTAAACTGTTACGTTTGTCGATATGTATCCAACATCTCTGGTTTGTTTCAACCCCGTAATATTACGCTCGTTGATAAGATTCCAACGTTCTTTGTTTTGTCTGTTTCTGTTAATATATGAGCGTGACGCACAAGATATAATTATACGTCGTTCATAAATTTTAAAATAATTATTATTAAAGCTTTAGTTATAATTATTAATCCAATCTTTAATCAATGTTAATATAATATTTGTTAGGCACGTGTATTACTTAATAACCATTTATATATCTATTCTTACGTTAATAATACTTTGATTAGGCATATTACAAGTTCGCAACGTTTTGGGTACATTTCATATATTCAGGCAACACTAGAAATAAGACTGGACAAATTTACAATGTAGTTTACAGGCATATTAATTTGGTGCAATATTAATAAGGTTAGGACCATAAACCGGATTAGGCCCAATAAATATACCCAAGCTTCGATGTATATATTACCCCGATCCATATAAATCTAATAAAGAATTAGGTACATTAAAATTTTGATCAGGCCATGTAACCGTGAATTGGCATGTTTATATAAAAACACGTTTAGGCATATCTTAAACACATCCCGGGATTCGTTTCAAATACCCTTTATGTTAACCACTATATAAACATTCCGATACGACATGTTTATTCCCAGGTCAAGAGACCAATTCTTCTGTCCCCCCATGTTCCTCTAATCAAATCTCCCCCTTTCCACTCTTTTGCATTTAAGTCCTCCAACAATTGAGCGATTTAACTGCAAAAGTTGGAAATTAGGGGGCTGTGATTGGGTGGAACACGGGAGGACAGGGGAAATGGGGACAGAACAATTGGTGCGCCAGATCACACTACTACTGAGTATTTGTTAACCACTCTTACATTTAGCCAAGTTAGTGAACATCAGACTACTGTTTTTAATTTATCCATTAGTTAAAATATAAATTATTAAACTAAACAACATACTTGCCTTGATTCTAACTCACGGTTTAGGCACTTTTATCTACAGTGACTCCTTTTCTTCTTCCTACTAACATTTCTCCCACGCACATATACAATTCGAACCCACCACTTCTTTACTAGTCTTCACATTCTCCTTCGCATTCTTCATCTGAAAATCACGCAAGCTGTCTTCCTCAAAACATACGAAAACTGCTGCTTCCTCTATGCAGACTTCACGTCCATCCTTGCACTGGTTCTCCCCCGCATGCTACCTCCCATCAACGCCATATGTGACTTTAGAGCACCGACACTTCATGAAAACCCACTGCCTCATCATTTGCTATCAAACATCGTGACCCAACATTTGAACTGCACCATATAAACAAGAGAGCACCCCCCACGAGCTGCTCCCTGAAACACTCCACTGTTTCTACTATGATCTGCCAACTGACCCCTCCCTCCTTACCGTTGAAAATCGCAGGTCTCCCCTACTATTTCCCACGTCCAAAACTGGCCCATGCACTCCACCGTTTATTAAACATACCGCAACTCTCCCTGTAACACAAAACTGCCCAGCTCCTGCTTGTTTCCTTCCAGTTCAGTGCTTACTTCACATGACCAAGACTCAGCTTCACCTACCCTCTTCTGTTCACATGAAAAACTCCCCATTTTATTCACCCAAGATAGTTTCAAAACCTCCTATTGCTTAAACTCACTCCACCATGAACCGCGTTGTCTCCTAACTTCTTATATATATATTTCTTCTTCTTAAACTGAGGACTCACGCCCACCTCTCCAACCTCTCGACTTCCTGCTCACATCAATTTTTTTATATTTCGAACCCTCCACATATATATATATATATATATATATATATATTATTTCCGAACCTGTTTGCAAAAGACCCACGCACGCGATGATGTTACTTCTCTCCTCTTCATTTATAGTTTTGACTTCAGCAGCTGGTGCGTTTTAATTTTAGTTGTAGGAAGTTGTTTCCAATTTTGATTTATTTCTTCAATTTGCAGAAAGAGATGGCCACCTAGGATGAGGCCAAAGCAGATAGGATCAAAGTCATTCAATGGTGTTAGGTTTCAATACATAGAGCTTGACATTTTATTTCTTCCGTGAGTTCAAGAAAGGACTTGCTGGAAAAGAAATGACGGGAAACTTGATTTGGACCTGTCCCTTGATTTGAAAAAAGTAGGTTGGTAGGAGAAACAATGTAGCTAATTATGTTGTCTTGTAAACCGCCATGTACATTGGTGTGAGTCCCAAAATCTCGGTCGGCAAGTGTATGTATTTGAAAAGATATTACATGCAATTGGATAGGTTAGCTGTGGAATTAAGAAATAGGACTTCCTGGACTGATGTAGGCGGCTTGTGTTGTTATATCAATTAGCTTGTAGAAGAGTACATGAGTTCATAGCCTGCTGCTACCCCTAGTACGTGCAGCTTAAATGAAAATATAGTGATCGAGCTGTTTTAGTTTTTTTTTTACTTTGAAGTAAAGATACAAAGCTAGTGTACTTTTATAGATTGGTAGTTTAAGGAGTTAGGAATGCAAGAAAAAGATGGCAATGTACTCTCACTTTAATTAGGCCAATGTCCATTTCTTAGGGTAGGCCGTTTGAAAAGATAACACGTTTCTGTTTTGAGGTTGGCAGACATGGGTTACTTAGCAATGAAGAATTATTATATATAAAATTGGGTATTAAACTCCACCGCTAACCATTATGTACCATTAACTGTTTAATATACATACCCCAGATGCGAGCTCCAAACACAATTGAAACTTGGCACACCGCTACGTTTCAATATTCCGGTCTAAATGAAACTAATTTCGTTGAAAACGGACTCCGTTTGCTCAACGGCGTTATTTTATTGTATCGGTTCACCTTTAAATTACACATACCGATAAAATTACTCCAATTGACTTCAAATTGTAAATCTAGCAATAATTAATTATACGCATTCCAATAAAATCCGTTTCGTTGGAAATGGGGATCGTTTGAAAAGAAACCTGTTTTTTAAGGTTTATTTAATATCGATTGAATATATTTAAATCCAAAACAATTTAATTTAAATAAAAATAAATTATTATTATTGTATATCTCAAAATAAAATATCACATAGTTATAATATAGACCAATATATACTTTAAATTCCATATTTAAAATATTCCTGGTTAAACGAATGTTCGAATTAGATAGAAATCATTTATTATAAATTAAATAAACGTTACCGTTTATTAACGAATTCCATAGCGACTATTTGAAAATTTGAACTGGACATAACTAGCAATCTATGAATTGAAATTTCCATTTTTCTTTTCCATTAGAACAATATAATCGAATCAATCCGAACGATTCTTATTTACAGAATTTCGACTTATATCGGATTCAATATACTCAGTGGAAGTTCAAATCGCTAATTATGAACTACCGCGACATTTCGAGTTCGTTTTATAATTATATATAAAATTATACATTCAAACTTCGTTATATAAACGAAATATATATTATAAATCCATTTAAAATCCCAAATCAATATTTAATATAATAAAATAAATTAAATATTAGACTACCAAAAATACGGGGCGTTACATTCCTTCCCCCTTAAAAGAATTTCGTCCCCGAAATTACTATGTAGGAAGATTGTTCCAATCCTAAATATTTTCAAAATAATTATATTAAAATATTATCAAAAATTTTTGGGTTATATAAATTTACGAAAAATTCGCCAGCATCTCCACTGCGCTGCTTGATCAGAACAACTGCAAACACCACTCCGAGCCTCACACATCTCGAAAAAGAACAAAACCAAATGGCTATCCAACTCAAGGGTATAAATTCAATCACCAATCGATATAATTAAGGTTTACCTTTTTGTCGGGCAACCAAACTCTAATTCCAAAGCATAGCAATTAATAACTCATCTCGTTTTCCAACCAACCTGTGCTCAACTTGTTTACAATGCAAATAATAATACAGGGTTATTCAATTTTATTTCATAATCAAATTTTATTAATACTAATTATACTGGAATTTAGTTTCAATTCATTCAATTTAGTTATTAAACCATTAATGAATTCTATTCAATCCATCTAACAAAAAATCAACAATAAATGCACAACCATAATCAATACACAACCAACTTAACTAAACTAATCAATTTGTATTTTACTCAGATTCTAAATGCCAAACTGAATTAATTCAACAACAAAAATCCAATTTACCTCCAATATCCTGTAACAACCCGGGATTTCAGAACCAATTTAAAATTTTCATTTTAGCTATTTTAATGAATTTTGGATATTTAAAATGATTTATTTTAAATAATTTCGACTCAATTTTTTATTTAAGTCAAAGTTTGAACTTATAAATTTATTTTAATTGTAAAACGAGTCTGAAATGGCGCGGTAGTTTGAAAATTTGATTTTAAATTTCAAATGAATGTATAGAATTAAAAATAAACCGAATTTCAGTAAAACCAGAAACGTTGGAATCTAGTTAACTAAATCTTTCTAATGAATCTGAAAAATTCAGATTTCATAATATAAATTGAAAGTTATGTCCAGTTTAAAATTTAAAATAGTCACTATGGAATTTATATATATTTTAATATAAAATAAAGCCCTTAAAAATAGCCATTTTGCAAATGACCTCCGTTTTCGACATAACTACTTTTGTTGGATCCGGAATGTCAAATTATTGCTAGATTCTAATTTTTATAATTTTTGGAATTAATATGTGAGCACAGTAAATTTAAACGTGTTTTGTCATTTCAGTTTGAATTTAATTGAGTGGAAAATGATCATTTTTCAAGCGGTCTGCAAATTCGATGAAATTAGTTTTGTTAGGACCGTATCGTCAAAATATAACTAGATATATTTTTCTGGAATTTTTGGAGTCAGTATGTGGCCCCCGTAAATTAAATGTACGTTGAATTCAATTTTGAACATTATATAGATTTATATTTTAATTTTGATAAAAACTGATTGAAATAGTCAAAATGGATTATGAGACATATACCATTGTGTTCAGAGTAGGGGTATTTGGCTAGCGGCAATAGTCGTTAGGTTCGATTTGGAGTTTGAATAAAAAAGTAACTTATTGGAATTAAAAAATTTAATTAATTATATAAAGTCAAACCCCTTTCTCTTCCTCTCTTCCTCTCTTCCATTGTTCAAAGCAAAGAAAGAAAAAAACCGCAGACCCGTCGCTCCTCCTGCCAACCGTCGTACCCCCCAGCACCGCCTCCGGTCGCCGCCAGTAACAACCCGTATTTTTGGAACCAATTTAAAATTTATTTTAATAGATTTTCGTAGAAATTATATATTTTAGATGAATTTTTCCAGGAATAAACGATTTAAAATTCATTTGAATCGATGTTAGAACGTATAAATTTAAAACTTATTTTAGAATAGTTGCTATGGAATTTATATATATTTTAAATATTATATATGGCCCTAAAAAATTAGTCATTTTGCGAATGACTACCATTTTCAACGAAACCACTTCCATTGTGTTCGGAATTTCATTTTGTTGTTCGAAAACTGTAAACATCGATACCTTTAGAGTTGGAGAAATTTTGGTCTTTTTCATTGGATATAAGATCAAAATATCACTTTTTGCATATGGATGAATTTGGACCTGAAACCACTTCCATTGAGTCCAAAATGTCGTTTAGAACGTTAAAAAGTATAAACTTCGATATATTCCGAGTTTCGGAAATTTGGCACTTGGGTTGGGTCTTGGTTTGGCTAAACCTAGCCCACCATATAACCCTAAATCAGCCCTCTCCCTCTCATTCTCCCTCAACACTTAGAATAAAATAGAAATGGGGAAAGGGAATGGGAAATTTAAATTCCCTAAACCTAATTTAATCCTTGGAGCTCTATTCTTCTTGAAATCAAGTGCAAATCGAAGGAAAAACTCAACTAAGTTCCATATCCATCTTCTCCAACTCAATTCCTCTTTGATTGTTGAGATTTCCTATGACCTAATTCTTAGGAAACATGTTCATATGATCCTAGGTTGTTGATTCTAGAGTTTTTGTCGAAGAGAGGTTGTTCTAGCTTGCTATTGGATTGATTCATAGCTTCTAACCATCAAAGGTGAGAGCTTTGTGAGTTCTTCATGAATTCACATCTATGACACAAACCTAGAGGCTTGTAAAGTGTAATTTAGGTCCATTTTGATTCGTGTATATGCATATGAATGGGTTAGATAAGCATACACTTTCCAGTTCATTAGTTTTAGTTACATAAAATTGAAAATTCTCATTTGGATTGTATCCACAATCATATGCATCAACTAGGAGTGGTTTGGGTGTATTGTGAAGCTCCATTGTCACCCCGGCAAAGTCTTAATTCTTCATGAATCACTTAAATAGCTTTTGCATGCTTTGATTTGGAATTTAGGTCACATTTTAATTTATAAGCCGAATCATTGCAAATCTCTTTTATGAATGTTTGTGTATATGCATTTGGGTGTTATAAGTTGTTTCTGCATGTCTTAGAAGCCTCGTATACATGTACATAACATCATATGCCTTTGGGCATTTGTCGATATCATTTTGAGCTTGTTATCTAGTCAATATTGGGCTTAGGAGCAGGTTCAAACATCGAATATTTTGGGGCAGATATCTGACCTGCTTCAAGTAATTATAGTTTAAAGCAACAAAATTCAGATGTCTGAAATTTTTAACTCAGATGTCTGAATTATAATTCAGACGTCTGACCAAAAAAATTCAGACGTTTGAAATAGCTCAAAAATTAACTAACTTCTTGCGGGTTCAGGAAATTCCAAATTCAGACGTTTGACCTAAATGATTTAGACGCCTGAATCTATTTTTGAACTGTTGACCAGTGGAAACCACGGTCAACAGTTTAGATCCATTCAGGCTCTTTCCCAGTCAAGTTTCGGCCCATTTCGACCTCGTTTGTGACTTGTCAGTTTCACTAGTTCGTAGATTTCAGCAGCCAGATTCTTACGAAATCGTTTCAATAAAATCGTCAATTAAAGAATGACGGAGTGGAAACCAATGGTGAGAATTCTCTCACTCAAACTATTTTTATAGTTATTATAGCTATGGCAAAATATATATGTTGATTGCCTATGATTGCAGTATTTGTTTGATGGTTGATGGATGTTTACAGTTTTATAGTTACGATTATATTAAACTGTGAAAATATGGGATAAGTTGACATGGATTGTGATGTAAACATCACACGGGTATTGGGACGATAATTTTACACATCGCCCATGTATGCAAATGATAATCATTGGTTGTTGATTGAAAATCCCACACGGGTCTGGGGATGATAATAACTTCGCACATCTCCCTTGTGTTTAGTTGTATGTCAATTGATTGATTAACAGGCCGTCGTAAGCATTATTTAATTATTTAATGCTTATGCAGTTGTAGATTACACTCTGGATGTGAATTGGAGGTTAAATAGTTGTTAATCACTATTTTTGAATACATGCGATGTATGGAATCCATATAAATAATATTATATGGTAATTGATTGAGTCACATTCCAATTCGGAAAACAACGAATATTTTGATATAATATTTAGTGAAAAATATTAAAGATTAGTTTTGATGTCCAATTTTGGATGGATACAAAAATATTAAATATTAGTTTTAATGTCCAATTTTGGATGGACACGAAAAGTAACTGAAATGAATTGAAATGGTTTTGATAACCAAAATTATTCCTAATACATTATCTGTTGATCTCAGAATTTGATATTGAAGATAAGTCGATATGATTTCTACTTAGAGCCTTATATTTAATATCAAATTGGATTTTGGGTTTGTCGATAATGGTGTCTTCAATAACATTGTTTTTAAACCCAGTGGAGAAAAGAATAAATCTTTTAATTAAGATTTATGGAAGTTTTCTAATTAATAAAAATAATTAGATTTAAATGAAAGTTGATTTTTGGTTGATTGTGAACAATGTTTTAAACAACATTAGTTCTTAAACCCGATTAACAGTGAAGTTAAGATTTGGAATTTATAACTCTTTATTCTAAGATTTAATGGAAAATTTCCGAAGTAAAGATTTTTCCAATTTAGTAAAAGAAATTGGAATTGAATGGAGTTAGATTTAGTGATAATCGAGATGAGATTCTGTGAAGGAAGGCGTTTAATATCTATGGAATTTAAAAGGCTTTGCCATTATTCCGCTTATAGTATTAGTCTGATACGGAAATTTATATCGATTCTATACTGTTATGATTTCCGTGAAGATTCCATTTTGATGGAAGAGTATTTTGGGTTTATTGTGAACTGTGTTTTAAGTGACATTGGTTCTTTAACCCAAGTAAAAGCAGGATTAATTTTCCGAAAGTTGAATAATCATTAAGTAATGATTTTTGGAGATTAAAACTAAGTAGAGTTTTAATGAATCATTAATTATATTGAAAAGGCAATGAGGTAAGAAAATTTACTGAATTCAAGAAATGTTGAAAATGGAGAACTACCAGTTTTACTCCATGCGATAGTTAAATCTTTAAAAACATTTGAAACGTTAAGTGGTAATTGAATTTACCGATAACACAATGAGTGTTAGATATGGAGTACTACTAGTTTCGCTCCATGGGATGAACAGGTTGGGATTGGGATAATAAAGTAAATGATTATTTTGATAAGGTTCGTTAATCCCGACTAGTTGATAAACCTTAATTTGGTTTAAGCTGCGAAGAGATATTATAAAATCTTTTGAAATGATTTCCAAAGAAAGATTAAAGAATAAATTTAAAAGAATTTATCTTTGATAAAATTAATGGGAACCTTTCCTCAAAGATATGAATATTTAAATAAAAGATTATTCTGAATTGGAATGAGGCGTATGATGTGTTTTTATAGCACTTGATTTTAAGATATGCGAATTATTCGGAAAGACCGGGATTAACCCATTTTGAATAATTAATACGACGATTGAAAGTCGACAATGAAGACGGTGGTTGAAGACCGGAGATCTTCACATCGTTTGGATGATTACTGATGTCTTGATTAGGCTGTACACCCAAGACAAGGTAATAAGTGGAGATCATCCAGACATACTTGGAGATTGATCGGATATGCGAGGACCTCTCTTCTGTATTGGACATATGGGACGAGGAATAAGGTGCCTCCGGTTTGGTTCAGACCCAGAACGAACTTGTAAATGGATTATGTTTGACATTATATTTCGTTCTGTATTGATTGATTTCTATTAATTATGTACCTGTTTGGTGGCAGAGAATTTATTCTCTTGCTTAACACCCTTCTTTGAGACGGACGAGCTCAGAGGTTATATATTGATAGACATCAGTTGTATGGCATGAATTGACAATGTGGCATGTCAAGATGCAAATGATCAGGGCTTTTGTTGAAAAGCAGGGCCTTATGGATGATTATCAAAGCACAACTTTAAACAGAATAGCTTTGTGTATAGCGTTAATTCGTGAGCCTCACACCTCGATATGAGTCAGAAACGGGATAAGGGACGCAGGGAGTGCATACGTTTCTTTCTAGCTTGAAGTTGTGTCATGGTATGGATCCCAGACATTTTTACTTATGTGGATGTTGGATTACGCGGCGCCTCGGATATGATTGGTTGTCAAAGGCCAAGTGATAGGTACGATAGGACCGGGAAATGTATTGTTCAGGAACAACGAATCCACAAACGTTAGGTGTGGACCGACCCTGCAGGATCCAAGGGTTGCCCATAGGTATGATCCTGGTTCATCTTGCTAGAGGAGACCCGAATCGGTAAGGAGACCATCCCTTGCCCTGACTCATGATGGAAATCCAATTTCCAATACCACGTTGTACGATTTTAATTGTAAACCTATATGGCGGCATAGTGGCATGGGATGTTCATGTCGTCTAGGATTGATACATTTATGTTGAAATTGTTTTTTAAACATCTAGACACTAATAATAATATCAAATGAGTTTTGTTTTATGAGTATCAAGCATGTTTGTCCATTATAAGGTAAAACTCTATCCTCTGGTTTGTGTTTGCATTATGCGATGGGACCTGAGTCTTATAATTGCTTCGTTTTTCAAAAAGCATTGCGTGGTTTTATGTCTTAAACTAGTATTCACGGGAGTGAACCCATTCCGTGACATGCAGCGTGGTACCATGAAGTACCCTACTTTTAAGTAAAGTTTAATAACTGTTTTGAGTTATCACACCTGTCCCATGACTGACTCAGAGTTTATTATTTCTACCTAAACTCTGGGTGCCCATATTTTCCACACAGGCAGCTATAGTTTTGGATTTGCAGATATTTCTTTTCACATGATCCTGGATTACTGCTGGAGCTATATTTGGAAAGCTTTGTATCCATGTTTTCTCTTCATTTGTGCTAGTTGATGCATGTTCCGCTGTACCTTGTATTTATACATTTTAAATTTCCACTGCAATGTATTTTAGTCTCTGATATTATTTTTCTGCTGTGTAATATTTATTCGTGCTCTGAAATATTCTTTTACTCTGATGTAAATTGTTGTAATAGCAATGAAATGTTCTTATGTTTGTGTTCTGATGCGTCACGTCCTCAACACAATCAGGGCTCCTCTGTCTCCTCGGGATTGGGAGAGTTCGGTGCGTGATAGTTTGGTATCAGAGCTTTGGTTTACAAAGCACGAGAACAAGATACATTAGAACCAAATGAGAGAATTCATTAGAGATAGGATTAGTAATATCCTATAGAATGACTGGTTAGAGATAGGGTTAGTAATGCCCTAGAATGAGTTTGAAGAGTGCTATTCTAAAAATGACTTTAGACTTGAAAATTATATCTTATTATAAGATTTAAGTATTTTATTTTAGTTTGGACTATCTAGTATACAAAGATTTTGCATATACGCGTCATGAACATATATTCAAAGTCTCAAATACACCGAGTAGATATAGAATCACACTCTAGTCGCCCGGAGATGATTCTGACAATAGCATCGCATCATCAGCATTTATGTTCGAGTTTCGAAAGTGGGATATCTATATATTTCCATTTGACTGGTGTGAGAACCAAAACTTAGTTAGGATTTATATTGTGGCTTGGTATAGAAATATGATTTTTGGGTCTATAAAAGTTATATATTTGAAAAGCTAATTAACTAATTGATTGCCGGTTGTGATGGATGATAATTAGTTTGACTAATTAAAATATTGGAATAATACATTCAATATGAGAATGAAAGGTAAAATAAGCCAAATCAAATTTGAAGTTAAAGTTGAAATAAATTGGAATTGGATACATATACATGTATATATATGGAACAGGTCATGGCATGGAAGCTAAGAATAGGAATAAAATTGTATGCCCAACAAATAGGTACATATTTACTATATTGATTGGGTTTGATAATTTTATGAGCCGATTGGCTTTCGAATTTTTCTTTTGGTATATGAGAGCCCATGGAGGCCATTTGTGGTTGTATCGATCAACCCGTACGAAGGAGGTTATGGCGAAATTTTTCGAAAGTTTAAGGCGTTAGCCAAATTTTGAGAAATTAGAAAGTTCTTAGAAACTGAAAAGTTGAAGAACTTGAGTCAGGCGAAGGTTGAGTTGGTTAAGTAAGACCTTCAGTCCCTTCTTCCTTTTCGAGGACGAAAAGATTTTAAGTAGGGGAGATTGTAACAACCCGTAATTTTGGAACCAATTTAAAATTTATTTTAACTGATTTTCATAGAAACTATATATTTTAGATGAATTATTCCGGGAATAAACGATTTAAAATTTATTTGAATCAAAGTTAGAACATATAAATTTAAAACTTAATTAAAATTTAGAATAGTTGCTATGGAATTTATATATTTTTTAAATATTATATATGGCTCTAAAAAATAGTCATTTTGCAAACGACTTCCATTTTCAACAAAACCACTTCCATTGAGTTCGGAATGTCGTTTAGGTGTTCGAAAACTGTAAACAATGATACCTTTGGAGTTGGAGAAATTTTGGTCTTTTTCATTGGATATAAGATCAAAATATCACTTTTTGCATATGGATGAATATGAACCTGAAACCACTTCCATTGAGTCCAAAATGTTGTTTAGAACGTTAAAAAGTATAAACTTCGATATATTCCGAGTTTTGGAAATTTGGCACTTGGGTTGGGTCTTGGTTTGGCTAAACCTAGCCCACCATATAACCCCAAATCATCCCTCTTCCTCTCATTCTCCCTCAACACTTAGAAAAAATAGAAATGGGGAAAGGGAATGGGAAATTAAAATTCCCTAAACCTAGTTTAATCCTTGGAGCTCCATTCTTCTTGAAACCAAGTGCAAATCGAAGGAGAATCAATTAAGTTCCATAACCATCTTCTCCAACTCAATTCCTCTTTGATTGTTGAGATTTCCTACGACCTAATTCTTAGGAAACATGTTCATATGATCCTAGGTTGTTGATTCTAGTGTTTTTGTCGAAGAGAGGTTGTTCTAGCTTGCTTTTGGATTGATTCATAGCTTCTAACCATCAAAGGTGAGAGATTTGTGAGTTCTTCATGAATTCACATCTATGACACAAACCTAGAGGCTTGTAAAGTGTAATTTAGGTCCATTTTGATTCGTGTATATGCATATGAATGGGTTAGATAAGCATATACTTTCCGGTTCATTAGTTTTAGCTTATAAAATTGGAATTTCTCATTTGGATTGTACCCACAATCGTATGCATCTGCTAGGAGTGGTTTGGGTGGTATTGTGAAGCTCCATTGTCGCCCCGGCAAGGTCTTAATTCTTCACGAATCACTTAAATCACTTTTGCATGCTTTGATTTGGAATTTAGTTCACATTTGAAATTATAAGCCGAATCATTGCAAATCTCTTTTATGAATGTTTGTGTATATGAATTTGGGTGTTATAAGTTGTTTTAGCAAGTCTTAGAAGCCTCATATACATGCACATAACATCATAGGCCTTCGGGCATTTGTCGTTATCATTTTGAGCTTGTTATCTAGTCAATATTGGGCTTAGGAACAAGTTCAGATGTTTGAATATTTTGGGGCAGACGTCTGACCTGCTTCAAATAATTATAGTTTCAAGCAACAGAATTCAGATGGCTAAAATTTTTAACTCAGATGTATGAATTGTAATTCAGACGTCTGACCAAAAAATTCAAATGTCTAAAATAGCTCAAAAATAAACTAAATTCTTGCGGGTTCAGGAAATTGCAAATTCAGACGTCTGACCTAAATGATTCAGATGTATGAATCTATTTTTAAACTATTAACCAGTGGAAACCACGGTCAACAGTTTAGATCCATTCAGACTCTTTCCCGACCAAGTTTCAGCCCATTTCTACTTCATTTATGACTTGTCAGTTTCACTAATTTGCAGATTTCAACAGCCAGATTCTTACGAAATCCTTTCAATAAAATCGTCAATTATAGAATGACGGAGTGGAAACCAATGGTGAGAATTCTCTCACTCAAACTGTTTTACACTTATTATAGCTATGACAAAATATATATGTTGATTTCCTGTGATTGCAATATTTGTTTGATGGTTGATGGATGTTTACAGTTTTATAGTTACCATTATATTAAACTGTGAAAATATGGGATAAGTTCACATGGATTGTGATGTAAACCCCACATGGGTATTGGGACGATAATTTTACACATCGCCCAAGTATGCAAATGATAATCATTGGCTGTAGATTGAAAACCCCACACAGGTCTGGGGATGTTAATAACTTCGCACATCTTCCTTGTGTTTAGTTGTATGTCGATCAATTGATTGACAGACCGTCATTAGCGTTATTTAATTATTTAATGCTTATGCAGTTGTAGATTACACTCTGGATGTTAATTGGAGGTTAAATAGTTGTTAATCACTATTTTTGAATACATGCGATTTATGGAATCCATATAAATAATATTATATGGTAATTGATTGAGTCACATTCCAATTCGGAAAACAGTGAATATTTTGATATAATATTTAGTGAAAAATATTAAAGATTAGTTTTGATGTCCAATTTTGGATGGACACAAAAATATTAAAGATTAGTTTTGATGTCCAATTTTGGATGGACACAAAAATATTAAAGATTAGTTTTAATGTCCAATTTTGGATGGACACGAAAAGGAACTGAAATGAATTGAAATGGTTTTAATAACCAAAAATTTTCCAATGTATAAATTGGAATGGATTTGAATGGAAATAATCTTCGGAATATTTTGATATTGGATTCCGTGATTATACGGATATTGTTGAAGAATTTGGAAGATACAAATATCGTTATTCCCAATACGATATCTGTTGATCACAGAATTTGATATTGAAGATAAGTCGATATAATTTCTATTTTGAGCCTTATATTTAATATCAAATTGGATGTTGGATTTGTCGTGAATGGTGTCTTCAATAACATTGTTTTTAAACCCAGTGGAGAAAAGAATAAATCTTTTAATTAAGATTTATGGAAGTTTTCTAATTAATAAAAATAATTAGATTTAAATGAAAGTTGATTTTGGGTTAATTGTGAACAATGTTTTAAACAACATTAGTTCTTAAACCCGATTAACAGTGAAGTAAAGATTTGGAATTTATAAATCTTTATTCTAAGATTTAATGGAAATTTTCCAAAGTAAAGTTTTTTTACAATTTAATAAAAGAAATTGGAATTGAATGGAGTTCGATTTAGTTATAATCGAGATCAGCTTCTGTGAAGGAAGGCGTTTACTATCAATGGAATTTAAAACGCTTTGCCATTATTCCGTTTATAGTATTAGTCCGATATGGAAATTTATATCGGTTTTATACTGTTATGATTTCCGTGAAGATTCCATTTTGATGGAAGAGGATTGTGGGTTTATTATGAACTGTGTTTTAAGTGACATTGGTTCTTTAACCCAAGTAAAAGCAGGATTAATTTTCCGAATGTTGAATAATAATTAAGTAATGATTTTTGGAGATTAAAACTAAAGTAGAGTTGTATTGAATCATTAATTAGATTGAAATGGCAATGAGGTAAGAAAATTTACTGAATTCAAGAAATGTTGAGAATGGAGAACCACCAGTTTTACTCCATCCAATAGGAAAATCTTTAAATAATTTGAAACGTTAAGTGGTAACTGAATTTACCGATAACACAATGTGTGTTAGATATGGAGTACTACTAGTTTCACTCCATGGGATGAATAGGTTGGGATTGGGATAATAAAGTAAATGATTACTTCGATAATATTCGTTAATCCCGACTAGTTGATAAAACTTATTTTGGTTTATGCTGCGAAGAGATATTATAAAACCTTTTGAAATGATTTCCAAAGGAAGTGTAACATCCCGTATTTTCTAGGAAATTATTTAATTTATTTTATTATTTAAAATGTGGATTCGAATTTAAATAATTGAATTTAACCATTTTATTTTGATTATTTTATTTATATTAATGATAAAATGATATTTTAATTCCAGAACGGTTGGAAAATGTTGTGTTTGCATTATAATGTGAACGGACAATTTAAAATGGTTTAATGTTATTTATATTGAATTTATAATAGCGTATTCGTTAATTTAACGATGGTTGATCGTATAGTTTATAATTTAATTATAAAACGAGCCGCGGCGGCGCGGTAGTTCGTAATATTGCGGTCTGAACTTTAAATGGCTGTACAGGGCCCAATATAAGCCGGATTTTCTCGAAACAAGAAACGCTAGAATCTTTTTGATAATAGTTTTCTAATGGAAGAGAAAAATTGAGTTTTCATAGCGTAGATTTTGTTTTACATCCAAATCAAATTTTAAAATAGCGCTATGGAATTCCTTTATAAATTATATTGATTTATTTTATATAAATAAAGGATTTTTAATATTTTTAATATCGAACTGGCTTGGATTTCAACTTGGAGTATTTTATTTTGAATCTATATAAAATTCTGGTCGGGTATGACCAATTATAATATTTTTTTTTACATTGAAGTATTTTAAAATTGATTTATTTTAATTCAAATTGGACCTTTAAAAAGGGACTTTATTCAAACGACCTCCGTTTTCGACGAAACAAATTTTATTGAGACCTTAATAGCAAATTATTGCTAGATTTCAATTTGCACGCAAATCAGAGTTATTCTTTGAGTGTGCCAAAATAAAATGTAAATAAAAAAACCATTTGAAGTGAACGAGCGCCATTCGAGCAAACGGACTCGGAATTCGATGAAACAAGTTTCATTAGGACCGTAATGTCAAATTTTGCCATGGGGGTCCATTTTCACCACGAACGGAGTTCGTATGTGGTCATAGTAGCGAATAAACGATGTTCAGAATTGTGATAGGCACGAAATAAAAATCGTTAGTCGTTGTCAATAAATATCGTTAGTCACCTCATGGATATTAAATTATTATCTTCCCCCATATATGTTGTTCTCTCACCTCGGCCTACAGAACCCAAAATACGTTCACCACCATATTATTTGCAGAAAAGTCCTAATCCACCAAATAATTTATATCTTGGAATTGAATGAGAATCAGAGGGGGCCGTCAACATGAAAAGTGAAGATCAGGTAGAGGGCTATCTACGTTCAAAATTTCAGGACCTATGGTTGACCGTGGTTGCCGAAATTGGCAGAAAACCAAGGGAAACAATTTCTGAAATTTCCTTGATTTCGGGGGTTTGGGTTGTTATTTGATGATATGGCCTAAATGGGAGTTATAGGGGACATGAAGAGCTTTCGATTGGTGGTGGTGCGGCAGGCTATCGTTGACGGTGGTTGGAGAAATCAGTAGTTGAACTGAGGTGTCGAGTTGGGGTGTTGTTTTTTGGAGCACGGTCCGTTTTGCTTCGAAATCACGGCGATGGGGACGGAGTTGGTGTTGGTTCTGAAGGTCGACGAAGCGGGGTGGCAAGGCACGGGGACTGGTGGAGTTTGGCGGGTCCTGGTGGTCTCTGGAGATCGAAAAGCTGGGATGAACGCAAATCGATCATGGCGTGTTTTCAAGCGATGGAGATGGATGAAGATAGCGGCGCTTGGTGTGGTGGTACGCCGTAATCCAGCGACGGAGATGGAGGGGTTGAGCGGAGGTTCGGTGGCTAGGATCGATAGTGGCGACGGTTTAAAGGTGGGTTGAGTTATGGGTTTCTGGAGAAGATGACGTCAGGTTTGGATTTATGGTTCCAGGAAGACGCATGATCAAAATCTGACGTGGACAAAGTTTTTAAAGGTAAGATTTAGTAGATTAAAATTAATTAATTTAAATAGTTAATAATTATCTTACATAAATATATGTTAAACCTTGTCTTGGCAATAACATTATCATACATTAACGGATTTCAGCGAAACTGGATTTGTTGGGATCGTGGTGATGGGCACTACGCTGTCGAGCTGGTCTGAACTGAAATGGAAGCAGCTGGAGATTCGTGTAATTTTAAATGTCAGTTTAAAATTATACGATATAACACATCAACCATCAATCGTAAAATTGGTGAGTTAATTCTCACACTTTTCTTGACTGCTATGATGTGATAAATCCATATAATATCATTAAAAATATATATTGATTGATTGGCTGTTTGGTTGCTTATGGTTGATCTAATGGTTGTTGTTAATTTATCATCGTTAATTATTTAAAATTATATGCTATTATGAAATGTTATAATAATCCGTGATGCAGGGAAGGACCGGTTGGTGGGATCCGATCGGAATCCTCAAATATCATGTATTGTTATTTTTATATGGTTTACACATGAACTGATTGAACCCCCAATAACATTGAAACCTGCCTGAATGTTGATGGTTGAATGGATGTGATCATTGTTGTGATTTTAATCAATCGGCAGTATTGATTAGATGGTTGGCAGTGAGGGCCTAAAATCTACTGTTTCAAGACATCGTTTTGCCGTCAGGCAAATTAGCGCAGTTTTAAGTTATAAAATTTATTTTATAACTAAACTAAAGTATTGAGATTATTTTATATTTAAAAATGAAAACAATTTTATAAAAATATTTATACGTTATAATCATGTTTTAATAGAAGTTAATAGTTTATAATAAGAATTTAAGGTCATTAATGAGATTCATGAAATGTAGTCAGAAACTAACTAACGGGTTAGTGAAATAGAATAATTGTTTTTATAAAACAATTAATTGATGTTTTTAAATTAATTAAGTTGTTTAATTAATTTAAGGAGGAAATAATAACAGGAAATCAGTTAACAGTTAACTGATATGCACGGTTGGCAAAGATCAACCGTTTAATTTGAAATTGACGATTGGATTAAATTTGATTTAAATTAGTCAAATCAATGGTTTTCAAAATATTCGTTAACTTAATGAATATTGTAGAAGTTAGTTAATCATAGATTAACTAAATTTTAAATGATTATCAAAGTGTTTATTTATAAATTAAGTTAATTATTATTGAATAACCTTTGTAAAATCATATAATTATCCTACCTTTAATTAATAATGAAGTCAATTAATGAATAATTAATTATTAAATAGACTTTTTTTATTTGGTTAATAATGAGGTAAATTATTATATTAATAATAATTAAAGTTATTGCTCGAATTATTGGAATTTCTTTCCAAAAAGGAAATAGAGTTATAATGAGGTCTAATTAAGAAAAGGGTTAAAAAATGAATTTTGTTGAAAATCCCAGGATTTTATAAACATAAGTTAATAAAGGACTCTCGTGCTAAAATCATATTGAAGTTAAGCTTTGAATGTAGTAGAACCGAGGTGATCGAAAAGGGATTTCAAAAGTAAAATCTATAAAAGGGATTAGCATTCAAAAGATTTGGAATTTTCCTTTTAACAAAATAAAAGTTATTAAATAGATTAGTATGAAAAGGGATTTGAATTTATTTCAAATCGTATAAACAAGATTTGATTAGTATGAAAAGGATTTGAATTTATTTCAAATCGTATAAACAAGATTTGTAAATATGGCTGTAAGTTAAGGCGTACATTTCAATTAGATTTTCACTTAATTAAGTAAAAGGAATTAACTTGTATAGTGGGTTTTGAAATAAAAGAAAATGGTTTGTAAGGCCATATTAAATGGAAATGAGAATGATGTAGCAGAATTAGGTATTGTAAACTGGTATTAACTTGAGATGAGAATGTTGTCGATCAAGGTCTGAGAGATAATTAAAATACCCCAACTTGAGCGGCTTCACTATTATCGAAAGGTAATATTAGTTTATAATAGTTTGGAAAGTGATTACAGAGTTATTTGCGATTAATATAATTTATCATTATTTAAATAACCTTTTAAAAGGAATTAACTATGCTAGTTTTGGTTAAACGAAAAGATAACTACGTGTATTTAATTGTAACTAAATCGAGTACATTACGATTGGAATTCTTTTCAAAAAAGGGAATTACGTTATGAAATGGATTAGCATGGAAAGGATTTGAATTTAATTCAAATCATATAAACGAAGTTGTAAAAGGGGTTTTACGCAAACCGATGATTTAAAAAAAAATAAGCATTCACCTAAGAGGTGAATTAAGTGAAAATGGTATAATCGAAATAAGGGAAAGATTTTGGTAATTAATCATATGCCCTTGGATTGAATAGAAATATAATGATATGCCAAATGGTAAAGGAAATGTAAAGTGGAATTATAGAACGATAGCAGTGATTTCAAATCAAAGAAAAATCAAAAAGGGGGTTTGACTAAATTAAACGGTGTTTCCATTACAGAGGAAAATAAAAGATGTTGATAATGAATATAGTAATATTTCCAGACAAAGGAAATAAAAAAGAGAAGTTGATAAAAGAGTGTTGAGTAATGTTTTCATAATAACGAAACCAGAAGTTTTGATAAGATAAAATTTATGGAATCGATTATAAGAGATCGATGAAATGGTTAAATGAAATTCATATAAAGGACCCAAGCTGCCAATTCACCTAGATATACTGTTATGATTTGATAGTTAAAAAACCGACTATCAAAATCTGGCCTTTTATCGATTGTTGGTACAGAAAGACCGGGATCGAATGTATATTCGAAAACCATTCCGACCAGAAAATACGTAATGTTGAAAAAAATCAGAGGATGGTCAAGATGGAGCATTGAAGACCGTTGATCTTCGTGAGTGGAAGAACTACGTGTTAAATTTCTCTGGCTAGCTACCAGAGTTATGATGACTTGTGACTCTGTCATGATTGAAATCTTCGGATTTGCAAGGACTTCTCGCTACTGATCTATAGGGTAATAGCTATGATGCGTTAGGAGAGTACCTTTGGTTCATCCTGTTTCTGGATGACTTGTATGGACGGATGTCTAATAGAGTATTTCCTTAAGAATCATGTACGTTGATTTTTATAAATATACCAAGTTTGGTGGCGGAGAAATTCTCTTGCTTAACACCCAGAGTATATTTATGGACGTCAATGAGTGATTTGATGGATCTAACGATGTGGCATTTAAAGATGTGCTGATTATTAAGATAAATGTAACCTCAAGTCTCATCAATCGGGAAATGGCACAAAATCGGGTAGGCAACATGTCTATGTGGGTCGCACCCATTAAAAGGTTATATCATTACCTGATCTAGAGCAATCAAATGCCTTCGGTTGTCCCATTATTTTTACATGTAAGCTATCAGCTCGGTCGGCTGGCCCCCAACCGTGGTAATGATATATTCGGTACTCTCAAGAGAAATGAGGGGCCGGTCATTTATAACTGGGTTGCAAGACGTTCTTGTTGAACCCCAATGCATTCATCTCCGGAGGTACACTGTCGGAAAGGTGGTCCCATACCTTGCCAGTAAATCCATTCTCCAATAAGCGTATGCGGTTTTGATTGTATACTATATATGTAGAGCATGAGATGCAAGCGTTCTGTTAGATTTCTATTTATTTGTGATTTGATAGACATTATTATAATATCAGAAAAGAAATTGATTTCAAAAATGTTTTGGGTTATAGTAAGGTAAAAACCGTCCGTGTTTATGTTTGGGCTGGTCTTACTATTATCCTTTTATTTCAAAAAGGATTTTAAAAAAGTTAAAAAGTTGTTTCTGCTGTGAATTTATCACTGAAAGTATTCCAGACCGATCCGGGTGAATTTTGCTTTGCATCAAATGTGCTTGGGTCAGACTGAGTATATTCCATGTTAGGTTTCGCTTGGAGTTCAGGAGCTGGAGCAGGAGGCTTCACCGGTGTTATATAAAGTGTATTTCCGCTGTAACAGATATACGCTGTACTCTGATGATTTGTATTTGTATACAGTTTTCTATTGTATAAAGTGTTTCGATATATTATATTTATTCGTTCCGCTGTGAGATTCTGATGTGTTCCTCTTTTTCTTTTATTCTAATATTTCTTTTTTTCTATTTCTCATCCTCTAACTTCGTTCTATTAACAGTCTAGGGTTTGATACTTGGGTTTTTGACAAGAAATACAGGATTATGTATTATTGTTAAAAATTCGAGTTGCGAATTTTTTTCCGGGCCGTTACAAGAAGATTAAAGAATAAATTTAGAAGAATTTATCTTTGATAAAATTAATGGGAACCTTTCCCCTAAGATATGGATATTTGAATAAAAGAATATTCTGGATTGGAATGAGGCGTATGATGTGTTTTTATAACACTTGATTTTAAGATATGCGAAGTATTCAGAAAGACCGGGATTAACCCATTTTGAATAATTAATACGACGATTGAAATCGACAATAAAGACGGTGGTTGAAGGCCGGAGATCTTCACATCGTTTGGATGATTATTGATGTCCTGATTGGGCTGCACACCCAAGATAAGGTTATAAGTGGTGATCATCCAGACGTACTTGGAGATCAATCGGATATGCATGGACCTCTCTCCTGTATTGGACATATGGGACGAGGAATAAGGTGCCTCCAGTTTCGTTCAGACCCAGAACAAACTTGTAAATGGATTATGTCTGACATTGTATTCCATTCTGTATTGATTGATTTCTATTAAGTATGTATCTATTTGGTGGAGGAGAATTTATTCTCTTGCTTAACACCCTTCTTTGAGATGTACGAGCTCAGAGGTTATATATTGATAGAAATCAGTTGTATGGCATGAATTGACATTGTGGCGTGTTAAGATGCAAATGATCAGGGCTTTTGTTGAAAAGCAGGACCTTGTGGATGATGATCAAAGCACAGCTTTAAATAGCATAGCTTTGTGTAAAGCATTGATTCGTGAGCCTCACACCTGCTATGAGTCAGAAACGGGATAAGGGACGCTGGGAGTGCATACGTTTCTTTCTAGCTAGAAGTTGTGTCATGGTATGGAGCCCAGACATTTTTACTTATGTGGATGTTGGATTGCGAGGCGCCTCGGATATGATTGGTCACCAATGGCCAAGTGATAGGTCCGATAGGACCGGGAAACTTATTGTTCAAGAACTACCAATCCACAAACGTTAGGTGTGGACCGACCCTGCAGGATCCAAGGGTTGCCCATAGGTATGATCCTTGTTTATCTTGCTAGAGGTGACCCGAATCGGTAAGGAGACCATCCCTTTGTAATGACCCGCATCGTTAGCGGTATAATAATTAATTTATTTAATTATTTAAAAGGTGATTAAAAGGATTTAATGGTCATGGAATTAAATAACTGGGAATATTTAATTAAAATAATGATTAAATAATATATTTAATTCTGAAATAATCAGAATTGGCTGAAATGGCGATATGGTGTGAACTGGATCATCTGTGATATTTAATTCAGTTTAGAATTGAATTAGAATAACGAAAATATTTAAATAACGACAGTTGAACGTAAAATATATATTATAATTAAAATCGAGCTCGAAAAGGCGCGACAGTTCGCTATTTGGCGATTTGAACTTCAACTGGATATACAGGGTTTGTTTTAAATCGGATTTCTGTGAAACAAGAAACGTGTGGAGCTGGTGGAGTATATTTTTCTAATGGAAGAGAAAAATCTGGATTTCGTCGGGTAGATTTTGATTTATGTCCAAATCAAATTTTAGAAAAGTCGCTGTGGAATTCCTTTATAATTTGCGACGCTTTAATTACGTTGTAAATGGATTTTCGATATAAAACTGAAAATCGATTAATCTGGAATTCTGAAATATCGAGATATAAGTCTGGTATGATAATCTGAGGCTGTACGATATCGTATACGAATATATATGGTAATATTAATTTATTAATATTATATTTAAATATATTTATATATTTAAATGGTCTATTCAACGCTTTAAAAATAGCCAGTTTTGAAAACGACCTCGGAATTCGACGAAACTAATTTTGTTGGATCCAAAATGTTAAATTATTGCTAGATTCTAAGTTCTGTGATTTTTAGAGTCACTGTGTGGCCGTACGGATTTTTAATGTGAGAAACAGTTAGTATTTCGACGGTTAAAAATACGTTGTTTGAGCAAACGGAGTAGGAATTCGACGAAACCAGTTTTGTTGGAACCGTAATGTCGAACTCTAGTTGTATGTCCAGTTTCATAATTTTTGGATATTGTATGTGACCGTAGGAATTTTTAGAACATAAAAAGGAATATAATTTAATTAAATTATTGTGCACCCTAAATCAATATTTTGGAGATTTCACAGAATACGTCAACTAGTCTATATTTTTATATTTTTGGGATCGTGGGACATTGCTCGTCTCACTGGTATTTTTATTTTTGTCGATAATGATTTTAAATGATAAAAAAAATAAATGAAGCTTCGAGGTACCCTAAATAAGTCTATATAAACACTTTAACTCCTCTAAACCTAAGCACTTCTGCTCAAGAATCCCGCCGCCATTTCTATCTTCCAAACGTGAAATTCCAGAGTTTCAATAAATCAAAAGAAACCAAATAAAATCATAGAAATCCAATAATGTTTATATTCGAGATCCAGAGATGATTATCTTCAATTTAGTGGTACTTAAGTTGGGTTCCTTTGTGATAGCAGTCGCACAAAATTGAAGCAGCGAAGCTAGGGTCCATTCATTCTGGATTTTGAGGCTTTAATCGACGAAGCCATGGTGCTAATGGAGTTCGGGAGGTGATTGCAAGCTTGTTGGGATCATTTCGTGAAGATCCATGCTCGGAGACGTCGTGAGTCTCACACGACAGAAGGCTGTCGACGGAAATCCAACGGAGGTCGAGCTAGCCATTTTAGGGGTTAGCTTGAGGGAGTTTGAAGGGATCGGTGATGAGGCGTTTGATGTTGATGGGAGTTTGTGGTGAAGACTGACTTCGGTGTTAGGTGGAGATGAAGGTGAGTGGTAGGATTTTTGTGAAGAACGGTGAAGGAACGTTTCAGTCATGGTCTGTGTTTGGGCGTGTAGCAGGTCACGGGGTCAGTGTAGAAGGAATGAAGGGATGTTGGGATGCTGGTGTATTGATGAGCGGTGTTTTAGAGTTCTGGAGGAAGACAAAGGGGATATTGGGTGCGGTGGTCTTTTGTGTTAATGGGCCGAAGTCAAATAAAAGGGGAATCTCGAGTAGTTTGATTTGTTGGAACAACGTGAGGGCAGACTACATTTTTGGAAATTGGTTCAGAACCAATTGGAGCTCCTTAGGGGTGTATGGCCGAATAAAACGACTGATCAAAATCAATCCGACGTAAATTGTTATTCAACAATTAATGGACCATGTGAGTAAATCTCACTAACTCTGAACAGCTTATAATTTCATGTTGTATTTTTAGAACTGTTAAATATAGGCTGATTGACTGTGTGTTGACTGTTTGATTGAACTGCTAGTCAGTTAGTTGAATTTCTATATTGATTATGTTTAACAGAATATATCATATAGAACTGAAAGTGATGTTGATTTTTATTGTGTAACATCTGTGGATGCAGGGAAACAGGTTGGAGGAATCCGACTGGATTCCTCAACAGCTAATTTACTGTTTTCTATATATTGTGATATATGATGTGATATATAATCTGTTGTCAATTATATGACGATATTGGAATATTTATAAATAGGGAATATTGTTAAGGGGAATTTTAACTGAAGGGTAACCTTTATAAATGGAATATTTATAAAGTGAATTATTTATATAGGATAAATAAATAAGATGTTATAAAAGGGACTATTTACTTAGAAAATAAATAGGAGATAATAAGTGAGATATTTATTTGTTAAATAAATAGGATAAGACAACGGATTATTTATTTGTTAAATAAATAGAATAAGAAAAGGACATATTTATTTGTTAAATAAATAGGGTTATTAAAGGAAACATTCAAAATAAATAAATAGGATATTAAACGGATTATTTATTTAGGAAATGAATAAGTTATGATAAAGGGATATTGACATAGAAATTGAATAAGTTATAAAAGAGATGTTAAGGAAAATAAATAGAATAAAGGATTATTTATTTGGAAAATAAATAGAGGAGTTAATCGAATCGAGTTAATCGAACAGAGTAAATCAAATAGAGTTAAGCAAAATTAGAAATTGACTAGAGATTAGTAAATTGAATGGTTTTCTAAGTGTCGATCTGATGTTGGTTTCGGCCTTCGGGGTTTATACTTAGAGAATTGTTCTCCTACTAGTTTACAGTCAGGGACTGATAGTTGTGAAATGATAGTGATATGTAAATAAGTTATGGAAATGTTTTCCGGCGGTAACGTATATTTTCTAAACATAGAAAATAAGGAAATATGAATATATATATATATGATTGATGATTGATTTGATAGAATTTCCATCTGGAAATAATATCGTTGTTTGCACACGTATTTTTCTTTGATAGTTAAATCACAGACTATCAAAGTTTTGACCATTTTAACGTTGTTAATATGGAGAGACCAGTTGAGTTATTATCCAAAGAACCACTCTGTATTGGCATAAGCGTTGCAAATCATATATGCCAAAGATAATTGAAGACGGAGTAAAGTGCAAAGGCTATTGTATAAGTCTTAGATAACAATGCCTAAGATGGATATACTGAATAGTACCTTCAGTTCATCCTGTTTCTGGATGACTTGTATGGATGAATGTCTGACAGAGTATTTCCAGAAAGGTCACATACATTGATTTCTTCAACCGTACCAAGAGTGGAAGCGGAGAAGGAAACTTCTTTAGCCAAAACGTAATGTACTGTTGTAGATGTCAATTAGTGATTTTCGATGGATCTGACAATGTGGCATTCGAAGTGAATCTGATGTGATGATGAAGCGTAACCTCAAGCCTCATCAACCGGTAAATGATAAAAATCGGGCAGGCAGCATGGCTAAGTCGGTCGCTCCGAAGTAGGGTGTATAATCACCTGATCTAGAGTTTCATTTACTTCTAAAAATCTATTGTTGATGCTGTCCCATTCGGGAAATGGTTGCTGATCCCAACCGTTGGTGATATACATTCGATACACTCAAACGAAATGAGTGGTCGGTCATGTGTGGTCGGGTTGCAAGATGTTCTTGTTGAACCCAGTGTATTTCTTTCTAGAGGTACACTAGTGAAAGGTGGTTCCATACCTTGTCATAGTTGGAAATCCATTGCCCAATACGTGCCTGCGGTTTTGATTGTATACTATATATGTAGAACGTGAGATGGAAGCGTTTCTGCTAGATGATTATTATATTGTGTTGATAGACATTATTATAATATCAAAAGGTTTCTGATATAAAGATAATTTGGATTATCATAAGGGAAAAACCCGTTCCGTTATACGGCGTGGTCTTATGAGATATCATTTACTTGTTCAAACTGTTTTAAACTATTTTACTCATACCAGTCCCATGACTGACCCGTAGTTTATTTGTTTGTTTCCCTAAACTCTTGGGTGCCTAAATTTGTACGGGAAGTCAAGTAGTCGGGATTTACAGAGATACTTGAAGAGCTGGAGCAGGAGGCTATAGGATCATATAGCTATAGTTTATTTCAGCTGTGTTGTAAGTGCTGTACTTTGAAAATGATATGTATATTCAAGTACAGATTTATATTTCAAAGATATGTTATCTATTATATGTTATTCATTCCGCTGTGAGGTTCGTGTTACTCTGATGTTGTGTTCTTCTTCTTCTTCTATTCTACGTTCTATCTTATCTTTCCTCACCCTCTAATTTATTTCATTTACTATTCGGTTATTTTCGATCCTTGGATGTTCGATATGTGTTGTATATCGGATAACCAAGATCGCTAAATTTCCGGGTCATTACAGTTGATATCAGAGCTTAAGTTAAGAATTACCTTGGCTCTGTGGCGTGACTCAGTAGAGATGGGGTTAGTAATACCCTAGATTGAGTTTGAGTGTATATATACGAGTGAACGTATTTGTTATTTGATATAAAAATTTGTTTTATATTGTGGAGACTTATTGATTGAGTGGCTTATGAATTTCTGGTCGATCGGTTTGATCCACTGTATCGATAGGAGTTACTAAACACTCGAATACGATGGGTCGACACGATATGTTTTGAAAAGAGGGTAAATTAAAATAAGTTACCCAAGGTATATCTTGATATAGAGAAGATATATATATATATATATCAAAATTATAATATAGTGGATATATTGGTTGTTATTATAATCGAGTAAGGTTATAAATTAAATGATTATGTAAATAACCAATCAGAATTCATATAAGTGAGATACATGAAATCAGATGAGTTAAATCTGAAATTTTAACCAGAAATGGAATTAAAATTCTGGAAAATTGGATAAGTGTTTGTAAATGGATTTGGATTAAAAATAAGGAAAATTTAAGATCCTGGAAGATTTTAAATTGTTTTACAAGCAGTGTGAATTATATTTTGAATTGATTTTCAAAGTGGAAATGTTTAGAAATGGTTTTATAGTATTGAACTCACTTCGATCGCTGGAAAATAGATTCCGATGATGACAGCTGCATCATCAGTATTCATTTTCGAGTTGTAAGTGACGAATTACGACCAGAGATACTGTTTTGAATTTGTTTTGGGAAAGACAAGTTGTGTTGAATTTCAAAATGGGATTTATAATATAGAATTTGAATATATAGAATTTGAATATAGAAATTCAAATGGGATTTATAATATAGAATTTGAATAGAATTTGATATATAGAATTTGAATAATAGAAGTGATATAAAATTTGAATAGAATTAACTAAGTCGAAGAGGAATTAGTTAATCGAGTTTTGAATTTGAAGTTGAACTTTGAAAGGTGAATTGGATTTGTAAATGGATATTCGAAATCGAATATAGAACTTAAATTTGAAATTTGGATTCAAATTAGTTAATAAGCAAGTTAAAAAATATTTGAACATGTCATGTTCAAATATAAAAGTGAAATAGACTAAAGAGTTAATTAACAAATTAATTAACGAATTGAGTTAAAACGACCAGGTATAGTTAAAATAGATTGGACAGGTATAAATATACATGAGATAGGTATGGATAAGGTATGAAGGTATATAAATAGAATGCTCGACGAAAAGGTATGTATTTAATTCATATATGAGATTTTATGCGCCGTATCGGCTAGCCGCTTGGCTTTTTCTTTTTCTTTTGGATTGGTGAGGGCCATGGGAGGCTATTTGAAATATCCCGATGCTCCTGGTACAAAGGAGGTTATGGCGAATTTTTCCGGGAATTTAAGGAGTTAGAATATTTTTAAGATAGTTTGATAGTTAGAAATCAACGTATCGATATATATATAGAAGTCGATAAGGAAACGAACTTAGAAATAGAATAGTAAAATCAAAAAGGAAGACTAAGAATAAAATCTAGTAAGAATAGAAAGAGGAAGCGTATACGTGTTTAAAAGTGAATAAGTAGTTGTATGGTATTGATTATTCGAGTAAGTAGTCATACCTATTTTGACGTTATAAATGTTATTCAATCAAGGTCTGAGAGGTAGTTATACCCCAACTTGATTGATTTCATTATTAACAAATAAATAGTAAGATTTCAGGCTCGAAGATCAATGTAGAATAAGAGTTAGTTAAATACAATATTTGGGTTGTCGTAACGATGTTTTACACAACATCCGTTTTAACCCAAATAAGTGTAAGCTTGGAAATACAATAAAGAATATTTCCTAAGTATAGAAATAAACGAGATCGGAAAAGAGATAAGTAATTGGAATATTTTCCAATTATAAATAGCATATATTTTCTAAAGTTTAGAAAATAAAGGAAGGCGATATTCAGAAATGTTTTCCAAATAACATAAAAGGCCAATATGGTTATTGAAAATATTTTGTTAACAAATATTGATAAAGAAATAGAGAAGTGATTTAACTAATGGAATATTAATTAAGGGCTCAGTGACATGTTCAAAAGGAAAATTTGATTTTTGAAAAGAGTAAACTGTTTGAAAACTCCCAGGGATAGACTGTTTGAATTAAAAACAAATTTAACAGAAATTTGTGAAAGCAAAATTGAATTAAAGTAAAGCCAGTAAAGTGGTAACTGAGATTGAATTAGAATGATATCAAGACAAATTGGATTGTGAGATTCAAATTTGAAGTGTAATGTGATAATCAAGTTAAGAGTTGGGAATCGAGAAGAAACTCGAGTTGAAATGATATTTGGCTCGGATATAAGCGAATGGTTGTGTTATGGATAAAAGCAGATAGGAATTTGATCGGGATGACCCTTGTATCCTCTGAATTGATAACAGGTGGAAAGGATAAAATGATATGCCGACAAAAGGTACAAGTTTATATTTCTATTGGATATAAGATTTATGAGCCGAATTGGCAAGCCGCTTGGCTGTTTGATTTTCTTTTGGGTTGGAGATGGCCCAGAGAGGCGAGTGGTGGTTTGACCTATTGACCAGTACAAAGGAGGTACTGGCGAAATTTTTCGAAAAGTTAAGGCGTTAGAAAATTTTCAGGATTTTTGAAAATTTTCGATAATAAGAATTAAAAATTTAATTGAAATTAAATTGGTTCAGTTGAAACTGAAGTTAAGAAGTGAACAAATAAGATCTAACCAGTCGATAGGGTCGTCCTCTACCTTAGCAATTTCGAGGACGAAATTATTTTAAGTGGGGAAGAATGTAATGACCCGCATCGTTAGCGGTATAATAATTAATTTATTTAATTATTTAAAAGGTGATTAAAAGGATTTAATGGTCATGGAATTAAATAACTAGGAATATATAATTAAAATAATAATTAAATAATATATTTAATTCTGAAATAATCAGAATTGGCTGAAATGGCGATATGGTGTGAACTGGATCATCTGTGAAATTTAATTCAGTTTAGAATTGAATTAGAATAACGAAAATATTTAAATAATGACAGTTGAACGTAAAATATATATTATAATTAAAATCGAGCTCGAAAAGGCGCGACAGTTCGCTATTTGGCGATTTGAACTTCAACTGGATATACATGGTTCGTTTTAAATCGGATTTCTGTGAAACAAGAAACGTGTGGAGCTGGTGGAGTATATTTTTCTAATGGAAGAGAAAAATCTGGATTTCGTCGGGTAGATTTTGATTTATGTCCAAATCAAATTTTAGAAAAGTCGCTGTGGAATTCCTTTATAATTTACGACGATTTAATTACGTTGTAAATGGATTTTCGATATAAAACTGAAAATCGATTAATCTGGAATTCTGAAATATCGAGATATAAGTCTGGTATGATATTCTAGGGCTGTACGATATCGTATACGAATATATACGGTAATATTAATTTATTAATATAATATTTAATTATATTTAAATATATTTATATATTTAAATGGTCTATTCAGCGCTTTAAAAATAGCCAGTTTTGCAAACGACCTCGGAATTCGACAAAACTAATTTTTTTGGATCCGCAATGTTAAATTATTTCTAGATTCTAAGTTTCGTGATTTTTAGAGTCACTGTGTGGGCGTACAGATTTTTAATGTGAGAAACAGTCAGTATTTCGACGGTTAAAAATACGTTGTGTGAGCAAACGGAGTCGGAATTCGACGAAACCAGTTTTGTTGGGACCGTAATGTCGAACTCTAGTTG
Source organism: Allium sativum (assembly GCA_030737875.1). Lineage (NCBI taxonomy): Eukaryota > Viridiplantae > Streptophyta > Magnoliopsida > Asparagales > Amaryllidaceae > Allium > Allium sativum. The sequence continues at coordinate 988,785,509 of CM060915.1, forward strand.
TTTGTCCAGTTTCGTGATTTTTGGATATTGTATGTGACCGTAGGAATTTTTAGAAGACAAAAAGGAATATAATTTAATTAAATTATTGTGCACCCTAAATCAATATTTTAGAGATTTCATAGAATAAATCAACTAGTCTATATTTTTATATTTTTGGGATCGTGGGACATTGCTCGTATCACTGGTATTTTTATTTTTGTCGATAACGATTTAAAATGATAAAAAAATTAAACGAAGCTTCGAGGTACCCTAAATAAGTCTATATAAACACTTTAACTCCTCTAAACCGAAACACTTCTGCTCAAGAATCCCGCCGCCATTTCTATCTTCCAAACGTGAAATTCCAGAGTTACAATAAATCAAAAGAAACCAAATAAAATCATAAAAATCCAATGATGTTTATTGTAACACCCCACATCCGTTAGTGTCACTCACAAAGGGAATGCACTAAGTTCTGTAGAGTATTTTTGGGTAAAAGATGCAGATAAATTACAAGACAGACAGAATATAAACAGCGGAAAATAAAACTTTACTTTATTGATAAAATGATTTGTACAACGATTTCTTTACAATATCAGAGTATCATCTGTCTTACAAAATAAATAAGCATAAAACAATATTTATATTCCCCAATTGTAGCAAGAGCCAGCCATAGCATCCGAAAAGAGAATCCAAGCAAAACTTTGACAAATCTTCAAGCTGGGAAAGAGTGACAATCCAACTTAACCTGAGCTATACTATTCCCTCCTTTACTACCTGGGGGGGGGGGGAACGGAAGAAAAGAAGACGAAAGAAAAACAGATTCAGACATAAAGCCTAAGTAAGTTCAGTAACTTCTAGCATGTGAACATAGAAAACAGAACGACATGAATTAACAGAATACAAGATAACACCATGATGATAGGGTTGGCAAGATTAGACAAGATAATCACAAGATATGCTAAGATAAGATAATCTGGGTATGCTCTAATACTTTCGCCGCTTCGCTATTTCCTTATTATACTGGTGTCTATATCTCTGCACCATCTAACTAGTGTCCCAACTAGTAACGATAACGTGATCCCAATCCCTGTATTTTCCATTGCCTTCAGGCATACATTTATTATTTATTACCTAGATCTAATATAGGGTTTCCTATCAAGTGCTTTCTAGATTCAACTAGAGTTTACGCTATCTGCTGAACGCTTTTCGGATTCAGGGTTTATACCACCTAGTTCAACTAGGTATTATGCTACCTGTCGAACGACGCCCCCAAGTCTAGGACACACTACCTAGAGTGGTATATGTTCCTATACTTCCCCACGCATGTATCGCGAAACGTTATCGCTTGTCTAGATGCACATGTCCTGTAATGTGCGACCCGAGTCCTGTGGCAGGGCAAATCAAGGAATACAGAACTCGGTTGGGAGCTTTCAGATATCTGCCGATGCAGATGCTAAGGTCTATTTTTATTCCAGTGGCTATGGTCCCACTTGACCCCTCCCTCAACTAATGAAAGGCACACCTTGAAAAATGAGAACTATACGCAGGCCCCCGATGCCCCACTATCATATGGCCATCCTCACCCATAACTAGATAGCAAGTATATGGTTTTTTGGAGTTCTCCGCCTTTCCGCTTCACGTATCTCGATCGACTGAAGATGGATGGTAGACGACGAGTTGCTATCACAGGGCTACCGTTTTCTCGCCAAATCACGCCGGTCCATCCTATTCTTTAGGTTGCCATGTATTGCAACCAAGGCATACGCCTGGTTCTTCTACGCAGACCTTAACCTTTGTGAGCCCAGGAGGAACATCTGCAGCCTCACAGAGGGATACCAAGAGTACCCTCACGTCCCCTCGAAGCTTCGGGCTTCGTAACCCAATTCGTTGGAGCCTCCTTTTTACTAAGACGGACATTCGCTCCTTCTCGTGTTATACTAAGAATTACTACTTAGTTTTACTAACTAAGATTTACCACTTAGTTTCCAGAATCGCTGTCTTCTTAACTAAGTTTTACTACTTAGCTCCTTTTAACTATGGTTTACTACTTAGTTCTCTTTCTCGTCAATTTGGATTGGTTAAGTGTCCTTAGTCAATTCAAGCTAACTTAACCCTCTTCATTTATCCTGATAAACTGGTTAAGTGTTATCAATAATTCATGTTGACTAAACCCTACCACAAACCAAGTTATATTGGTTAAGTATTTCTTATTACTTAACCCTACCCGTTCATCATGTATTGGTTAAGTGTTCCTTTTTAACTTAACCTTGCCCGTATGTTTTAACTAACATGTTATTATTAATGGTTAAGTATTATCCCTTCATGTTTTAGACTTAACCCTATTCCTTTATCACAATCTGATGGTTAAGTGTTCAAGTTTACTTAACCCTATGGTCTAGCTCAGCTAACATATCAAATTGGCTAAGTGTATTAAATTTTACTTAACCCCAACCTCTAGTCTAGTTAACATGTTAATTTGGCTAAGTGTTTTCTTAGTTACTTAACCCCTACAAGTCTTGTCTTGTTACGACGTTTAAGTGGGTTAAGTGTCCCTATCGACTTAGCCCTCCTATTCTAGCTGAACTGTATTAAGTTGGTTAAGTGTTCCTATGGACTTAACCCTCCCATTCTAGCTTAAATGTGTCAAGTTGGTTAAGTGTTCCTATGGACTTAACCCTCCCATTCTAGCTTAACTGTGTTAAGTGTTTGTATGAACCTAACCCCACCCACCGGTCTGGCTATCATGTTGAATTGGTTAAGTATCTTAGTTACTTAACCCTACCATTCTTGTTCTAGCTTTAACTAAATAAATTAAAGCCGCTACCACTCACATTAGACAGATATTGTTGCGAATACTGGATGTGCCGGTTGGTTCCGCGCAGGTTTACATCGCAACTCAGTCTAACCTCGGGTTAGGCATATTCGTGTTTTCTAAGTTCAAAGGGTTTTGATTAATTTTCAAATCAGGTTTTGAAAGTAACCATCCCGTCCGTCGGATCAGTTAGGGATAGCCAGGGAGAGCAGGAAACTTGTATTTTCCAAACCCAAGCCTAGACACTATCCTCTCTGTCACCCTAGAACTTTCTGGTGTATTATTAAAAGAGATGTCGTTAAGAAACCTTTAATTTGCCTAAATTTACATTTCTCATTTAGGACAAATTCTATAAGTAAATCATTCCTAGTTTACTCATTTCCTAATTCCTCTTTTAATGTAAATTGTCAACATTTATTCTTACGGCCCATTTTCCCCTCTATATCATATTAATGCCTTTTGGTATGTGAACTATACCAAATTAAATGTCACTTACCATGATTTTGCTAAACCTGACAAGTACACCCAATTATGGCCTATTTCAAATTTATGCCAATATACTTATTATGCCAAATTAGCTAATCCAATTCTGATTTACATTCTAATTACGGTTCGTGTCAAACTAGACTTATTATTCTAGTTCACAATTCATGTAAATGCTAGATTTACAAGTCAATACTAGATTCAAATTACACATCCTATAATTCACGTCAAATTTATCCAATTTGAATTTCTATGAACATGCCATAATACATGTTTCCGATTTATGCCAATTTTCAAGTTAAAAACTACGTTTCTAGTAAATTTCATATTTTCCCCAAATCGTATTCCCATCGTTCGTATAATCGTGATTCAATCTAGATTATAGATAAATCTAGATTCGTAGAAAATAGGGAATGAACCAAAGATGCTATGAAAAAGGATGGACATAATAACTGGCATAAAAAGGTTTGAATAACGACGTAGGTTCAAGAACATGGGTAGACCTAACTTAATAGGTAAATTCCCAAGGTCTAAAACCAAGAATAGACAGAGTAGGTTCAAGAACATGGGTAGACCGAACTTAATAGGTAAATTCCCAAGGTCTAAAACCAAAGAAAACCAAGAATAGACAGAATAGAAAATCAGGTTTATACCCAATTTCACAGTCACAAAACTTAAACAACACTTTCCTAGTCATGAATCATAGGTGTTTAGTCACAATTGTCCTCGTTATGTCATAGGCAATAGTTTATGTTTTCTAATCAAAGGCATAGGCTTGTGTTCATGGTCAAGGAAATAATTCTTATAGTCACAATCACAGTCATAGGCAATGCTCATAGTCATAGGCAATGTTCATAGTCATAGGCGATGTTCATAGTCATAGGCGATGTTCATAGTCATAGGCGATGTTCATAGTCATAGGCAATGCCTAATTGGTCATCGAATCATCTTAATTAGGTCCAAAGATATAAGCACTGATTCGAATAGAGAGAGAGATTTGGCATATTCTTTTATTCCTTTAATTTCATGTCACGAAAAGAGAAACGTTCAAATCTAAGAAGTAACTGACTTACAGAGATTAGATTAGATTCGTAGAAAAACAGTCGTTGCAGTCGTTTGAATCTTCATTTGAAATCCTAGCTTGACTTGAACCTCTTCTTGAAAGTCTTGAACAACATCTCCTCGTCTTGATTTATTTTATATATTATTTTATTCTCTTATTTATTTATTTTCTCAGAGGCAGCATAAGGATAGAAAAGAATTGTGAATAGAGAAGGAGACTAGGGCTGTTTATATAGTGTAGAAGTCAAGGAATCTGGTCAGAAGGGCATCTAGATACAGAGAAACGAACCAGGTTCCGAAAGCTGGAAAAAGCTGGGGGGTCGACCCACAGGTCGACTACCCAGTCGACCTGGGTGACCCAGGTCGACTACCCAGTCGACCTGGGTGCCTTGGGCGGGAAAATTCCCGCCCAGCCCAATCTAGGTCCGATTTTTGAATTTGAACTCGTTTTTGACCTGTTTTGAAATTTGAACTTCGCTGAATCTTCCGGAGGCCATATCTTCCTCATACGGACTCCGATTTACGCAAACTCGGACTCGTTTTCATGCAGAATTCCGAGACGAATGCAATGGCGCAGCTCGTTTCCCTTGATTTTGATTTTAGAATTTAATTTTGCCTTGATTTGTGAATCCTAGTGTTACAGAATTACGGGGTGTTACATTCTCCCCCACTTAAAAGGATTTTGTCCCCGAAATCTTCAAGTTAGGAAGAATGTGTCCTACCATCCAATCACCTATCTACTCAACCATTCAATCACAGGCATTCATCGTCCTTAAAAGATTCCTAATGCTTTCATGTTCATATGCATAGTGTGTGTATATGTCTTTATCTAATGCAAGATCAGGCGGTCTACTGATTCAGTTGACCTCCTTAATGCAAATCATGTCAGTGCCATGCGTCCAATCATGTATGCAAGCATCCCTAGTTATGTAAATACTACATGCATGCACAACCATTCATCCATATGCAACATCCACATGATAACATATCAGGCTTATCTTACAAACAAATACATATCTGTAAATGCAATATGAAAGCGTCTGAACTGATCTAGTGCCTAATACGTATGCATATGTATTAACGAGCAACCATTTGCAACCACTTGCAACCATCAACCATAACATGTTTCAAATACATGTTTACATCCATTGGCTTCTACCTAAGGATCGAAGATACGACCTAGAGGATATACTTTGGAAAGAGAGAAACAATTATGCGTAAAGCTCCTACCAATAAAAGAAATCAAGGATGCACCCTTAAGGAAAATGGTATGATGCTAGTATCTAGCCTTCTTGAGCTTTACTCCACTGTATCTTAATTAATTTAACTTCACGATTGTGAAGTTTCTGACCTCCATTTCCAAAATAAACAAATGTTAACTATGATACCAAGTGTACATACCAAGATGGTTTGAGGCCTTTCCTCTTAGCTTTATCCATCATGCCATAACTATAAGGGTCGAAAAGGTCACTACGTGCTTTGTAAAGTGCCTGTCACAACTATTCATCTCTCACGCAAACCATCCTAGTCGAACTCGACATTCCTCAAGTACAAGCCCCAAAGGCCTAAACCAATATTAGACAAACACCCAAGGAATATCTCCTCCGAATTTAGACGATCTACGTGAGATGATATAAGCAAATTCGATAGCTATTCTCAAATCCCTACTAACAAAAATAAACTGGTCGGACCACCAATTGGATTTGAGACTCTAGTGGGATCTTTCTACTATACAAGTACTATGGTGTAGAGACTCAACTATGAAAGTGGATATGAACAAATGCGAAGCGCTCAAACGAACAGCAAAACTAGACTCTTCTAACAGGACTTTACTACCTTTCTCCTAGGTACTCTTGGCGGTGAAAGTATGTACTTGCCCTTCTAAAAATCTTGTTCTTCGTTCTTGCCCTTGTCCTTAATTATATGCCCTATCATACCCTAGTAAAGATACTGCCTCTTGTCTTAGGTTTTATAATTCCTTCCTCCTTCGTAAGCTAAATCTACATCCATGAATTCCCCATCCTAGGGTTATGCTCCTTTGCCAAACTCCTCATCCCCTTCCGTGTGTAACCATGTTGACAAATCTCTCGAAAGCTGCTTCCATCGTACAGAAAACCCTATAAGCCTGAAAGAAAACTGGCCGTAGGTGAAACAACTACGGCTATGGATGGAAGTCAGGCACGACTTCGCCCATCGATGAGGTTACCTCCCAGAAAGCTAGGAGCCCCAGTGACTCAAGAAAGAAGGAGACAAGAATTCAAACAGAGGAAGAGAAGATAGTGCGTATGGCTTTTTGGGGAATATGCCTTTAAAACAAATCTTTTCTCTTGAAAATGCTTCTTTTAAAACCGTTTTGAAAATAATTTTTCAAATCTTTTATCTGATCCGGTAACCTTCAGCTCTAATACCACGTGTAACACCCCACATCCGTTAGTGTCACTCACAAAGGGAATGCACTAAGTTCTGTGGAGTATTTTTGGGTAAAAGATGCAGATAAATTACAAGACAGACAGAATATAAACAGCGGAAAATAAAACTTTGCTTTATTGATAAAATGATTTGTACAATGATTTCTTTATAATATCAGAGTATCATCTGTCTTACAAAATAAAGAAGCATAAAACAATATTTATATTCCCCAATTGTAGCAAGAGCCAACCATAGCATCCGAAAAGAGAATCCAAGCAAAACTTTGACAAATCTTCAAGCTGGGAAAGAGTGACAATCCAACTTAACCTGAGCTATACTATTCCCTCCTTTACTACCTGGGGGGGGGGAACGGAAGAAAAGAAGACGAAAGAAAAACAGATTCAGACATAAAGCCTGAGTAAGTTCAGTAACTTCTAGCATGTGAACATAGAAAACATAACGACATGAATTAACAGAATACAAGATAACACCATGATGATAGGGTTGGCAAGATTAGACAAGATAATCACAAGATATGCTAAGATAAGATAAACTGGATATGCTCTAATACTTTCGTCGCTTCGCTATTTCCTTATTATACTGGTGTCTATATCTCTGCACCATCTAACTAGTGTCCCAACTAGTAACGATAACGTGATCCCAATCCCTGTATTTTCCATTGCCTTCAGGCATACATTTATTATTTATTACCTAGATCTAATATAGGGTTTCCTATCAAGTGCTTTCTAGATTCAACTAGAGTTTACGCTATCTGCTGAACGCTTTTCGGATTCAGGGTTTATACCACCTAGTTCAACTAGGTATTATGCTACCTGTCGAACGACGCCCCCAAGTCTAGGACACACTACCTAGAGTGGTATATGTTCCTATGCTAAGGTCTGTTTTTATTCCAGTGGCTATGGTCCCACTTGAACCCTCCCTCAACTAATGAAAGGCATACCTTGAAAATTGAGAACTATACGCAGGCCCCCGATGCCCCACTATCCTATGGCCATCCTCACCCATAACTAGATAGCAATTATATGGTCTTTTGGAGTTCTCCGCCTTTTCGCTTCACGTATCTCGATTGACTGAAGATGGATGGTAGACGACGAGTTGTTATCACAGGGCTACCGTTTTCTCGCCGAATCACGCCGGTCCATCCTAGTCTTTAGGTTGCCATGTATTGCAACCAAGGCATACCCCTGGTTCTTCTACGCAGACCTTAACCTCTGTGAGCCCAGGAGGATCATCTGCAGCCTCACAGAGGGATACCAAGAGTACCCTCACGTCCCCTCGAAGCCTCAGGCTTCGTAACCCAATTCGTTGGAGCCTCCTTTTTACTCAGACGGACATTCGCTCCTTCCTGTGTTATACTAAGAATTACTACTTAGTTTTACTAACTAAGATTTACCACTTAGTTTCCAGAATCGCTGTCTTCTTAACTAAGTTTTACTACTTAGCTCCTTTTAACTATGGTTTACTACTTAGTTCTTTTTCTCGTCAATTTGGATTGGTTAAGTGTCCTTAGTCAATTCAAGCTAACTTAACCCTCTTCATTTATCCTGATAAACTGGTTAAGTGTTATCAATAATTCATGTTGACTTAACCCTACCACAAACCAAGTTATATTGGTTATGTATTTCTTATTACTTAACCCTACCCGTTCATCCTGTATTGGTTAAGTGTTCCTTTTTAACTTAACCTTGCCCGTCTGTTTTAACTAACATGTTATTATTAATGGTTAAGTATTATCCCTTCATGTTTTAGACTTAACCCTATTCCTTTATCACAATCTGATGGTTAAGTGTTCAAGTTTACTTAACCCTACGGTCTAGCCCAGCTAACATATCAAATTGGCTAAGTGTATTAAATTTTACTTAACCCCAACCTCTAGTCTAGTTAACATGTTAATTTGGCTAAGTGTTTTCTTAATTACTTAACCCCTACAAATCTTGTCTTGTTACGACGTTTAAGTGGGTTAAGTGTCCCTATCGACTTAGCCCTCCCATTCTAGCTGAACTGTATTAAGTTGGTTAAGTGTTCCTATGGACTTAACCCTCTCATTCTAGCTTAACTGTGTCAAGTTGGTTAAGTGTTCCTATGGACTTAACCCTCCCATTCTAGCTTAACTGTGTTAAGTGTTGGTATGAACCTAACCCCACCCACCGGTCTGGCTATCATGTTGAATTGGTTAAGTGTCTTAGTTACTTAACCCTACCATTCTTGTTCTAGCTTTAACTAAATAAATTAAAGCCGCTACCACTCACATTAGACAGATATTGTTGCGAATACTGGATGTGCCGGTTGGTTCCGGGCAGGTTTACATCGCAACTCAGTCTAACCTCGGGTTAGGCATATTCGTGTTTTCTAAGTTCAAAGGGTTTTGATTAATTTTCAAATCAGGTTTTGAAAGTAACCATCCCGTCCGTCGGATCAGTTAGGGATAGCCAGGGAGAGCAGGAAACTTGTATTTTCCAAACCCAAGCCTAGACACTATCCTCTCTGTCACCCTAGAACTTTCTAGTGTATTATTAAAAGAGATGTCGTTAAGAAACCTTTAATTTGCCTAAATTTACATTTCTCATTTAGGACAAATTCTATAAGTAAATCATTCCTAGTTTACTTATTTCCTAATTCCTCTTTTAATGTAAATTGTCAACATTTATTCTTACGGCCCATTTTCCCCTCTATATCATAATTATGCCTTTTGGTATGTGAACTATACCAAATTAAATGTCACTAACCACGATTTTGTTAAACCTGACAAGTACTCCCAATTATGGTCTATTTCAAATTTATGCCAATATACTTATTATGCCAAATTAGCTAATCCAATTCTGATTTACATTCTAATTACGGTTCGTGTCAAACTAGACTTATTATTCTAGTTCACAATTCATGTAAATGCTAGATTTACAAGTCAATACTAGATTCAAATTACACATCCTATAATTCACGTCAAATTTATCCAATTTGCATTTCTATGAACATGCCATAATACATGTTCCCGATTTATGCCAATTTTCAAGTTAAAAACTACGTTTCTAGTAAATTTCATATTTTCCCCAAATCGTATTCCCATCGTTCGTATAATCGTGATTCAATCGAGATTATAGATAAATCTAGATTCGTAGAAAATAGGGAATGAACGAAAGATGCTATGAAAAAGGATGGACATAATAACTGGCATAAAAAGGTTTGAATAACGACGTAAGTTCAAGAACATGGGTAGACCTAACTTAATAGGTAAATTCCCAAGGTCTAAAACCAAGAATTGACATAGTAGGTTCAAGAACATGGGTAGACCTAACTTAATAGGTAAATTCCCATGGTCTAAAACCAAAGAAAACCAAGAATAGACAGAATAGAAAATCAGGTTTATACCCAATTTCACAGTCACAAAACTTAAACAACACTTTCCTAGTCATGAATCATAGATGTTTAGTCACAATTGTCCTCGTTATGTCATAGGCAATAGTTTATGTTTTCTAATCAAAGGCATAGGCTTGTGTTCATGGTCAAGGAAATAATTCTTATAGTCACAATCACAGTCATAGACAATGCTCATAGTCATAGGCAATGCTCATAGTCATAGGCGATGTTCATAGTCATAGGCGATGTTCATAGTCATAGGCGATGTTCATAGTCATAAGCAATGCCTAATTGGTCATCGAATCATCTTAATTAGGTCCAAAGATATAAACACTGATTCGAATAGAGAGAGAGAAATTTGGCATATTCTTTTATTACTTTAATTTCATGTCACGAAAAGAGAAGCGTTCAAATCTAAGAAGTAACTGACTTACAGAGATTAGATTAGATTCGTAGAAAAACAGTCGTTGCAGTCGTTTGAATCTTCATTTGAAATCCTAGCTTGACTTGAACCTCTTCTTGAAAGTCTTGAACAGCATCTCCTCGTCTTGATTTATTTTATATATTATTTTATTCTCTTATTTATTTATTTTCTCAGAGGCAGCATAAGGATAGAAAGAATTGTGAATAGAGAAGGAGACTAGGGCTGTTTATATAGTGTAGAAGTCAACGAATCTGGTCAGAATGGCGTCTAGATACAGAGAAACGAACCAGGTTCAGAAAGCTGGAAAAAGCAGGGGGGTCGACCCCCAGGTCGACTACCCAGTCGACCTGGGTGCCCCAGGTCGACTACCCAGTCGACCTGGGTGCCTTGGGCGGGAAAATTCCCGCCCAACCCAACTGGGTCCGATTTTTGAATTTGAACTCGTTTTGACCTGTTTTGAAATTTGAACTTCGCTGAATCTTCCGGAGGCCATATCTTCCTCATACGGACTTCGATTTACGCAAATTCGGACTCGTTTTCATGTAGAATTCCGAGACGAACGCAATGGCGCAGCCCGTTTCCCTTGATTTTGATTTTAGAATTTAATTCTGCCTTGATTTGTGAATCCTAGTGTTACAAAATTTCGGGGTGTTACATTTATATTCGAGATCCAGAGATGATTATCTTCGATTTGGTGGTACTTAAGTTGGGTTCCTTTGTGATAGCAGTCGCACAAAATTGAAGCAGCGAAGCTAGGGTTCGTTCATTCTGGATTTTGAGGCTTTAATCGACGAAGCCATGGTGCTAAAGGAGTTCGGGAGGTGATTACGAGCTTGTTGGGATCATTTCATGAAGATCCATGCTCGGAGACGTCGTGAGTCTCACACGACAGAAGGCTGTCGACGGAAATCCAACGGAGGTCGAGCTGGGCATTTGAGGGGTTAGCTTGAGGGAGTTTGAAGGGATCGGTGATGAGGCGTTTGATGTTGATGGGAGTTTGTGGTGAAGACTGACTTCGGTGTTAGGTGGAGATGAAGGTGAGTGGTAGGATTTTTGTGAAGGAACGTTTCAGTCATGGTCTGTGTTAGGGCGTGTAACAGGTCACGGGGTCAGTGTAGAAGGAATGAAGGGATGTTGGGATGCTGGTGTATTGATGAGCGATGTTTTAGAGTCCTGGAGGAAGACAAAGGGGATATTGGGTGCGGTGGTCTTTTGTGTTAATGGGCCGAAGTCAAATAAAAGGGGAATCTCGAGCAGTTTGATTTGTTGGAACAACGTGAGGGCATACTACATTTTTGGAAATTGGTTCAGAACCAATTGGAGCTCCTTAGGGGTGTATGGCCGAATAAAACGACTGATCAAAATCAATCCGACGTAAATTGTTATTCAAAAATTAATGGACAATGTGAGTAAATCTAACTAACTCTGAACAGCTTATAATTTCATGTTGTATTTTTAGAACTGTTAAATATAGGCTGATTGACTGTGTTGACTGTTTAATTGAACCGCTAGTCAGTTAGTTGAATTTCTATATTGATTCTGTTTAACATAATATATCATATAGAACTGAAAGTGATGTTGATTTTTATTGTGTAACATCTGTGGATGCAGGGAAACAGGTTGGAGAAATCCGACTGGATTCCTCAACAACTATTTTACTGTTTTTCATATATTGTGATATATGATGTGATATATAATCTGTTGTCAATTATATGTGTATGGATGATATTGGAATATTTATAAATAGGGAATATTGTTAAGGGGAATTTTAATTGAAGGGTAACCTTTATAAATGGAATATTTATAAAGTGAATTATTTATATAGGATAAATAAATAAGATGTTATAAAAGGGACTATTTACTTAGAAAATAAATAGGAGATAATAAGTGAGATATTTATTTGTTAAATAAATAGGATAAGATAATGGATTATTTATTTGTTAAATAAATAGAATAAGAAAAGGACATATTTATGTGTTAAATAAATAGGGTTATTAAAGGAAACATTCAAAATAAATAAATAGGATATTAAATGGATTATTTATTTAGGAAATGAATAAGTTATGATAAAGGGATATTGACTTAGAAATTGAATAAGTTATAAAAGAGATGTTAAGCAAAATAAATAGAATAAAGGATTATTTATTTGGAAAATAAATAGAGGAGTTAATCGAATTGAGTTAATCGAACAGAGTAAATCAAATAGAGTTAAGCAAAATTAGAAACTGACTAGAGATTAGTAAATTGAATGGTTTTCTAAGTGTCGATCTGATGTTGGTTTCGACCTTCGGGGTTTATACTTAGAGAATCGTTCTCCTACTAGTTTATAGTCAGGGACTGATAGTTGTGAAATGATAGTGATATGTAAATAAGTTATGGAAATGTTTTCCAGCGGTAACGTATATTTTCTAAACATAGAAAATAAGGAAATATGAATATATATATATGATTGATGATTGATTTAATAGAATTTCCATCTGGAAATAATATCGTTGTTTGCACACGTATTTTTCTTTAATAGTTAAATCACAGACTATCAAAGTTTTGACCATTTTAACGTTGTTAATATGGAGAGACCGGTTGGATTATTATCCAAAGAACCACTATGTATTGGCATAAGCGTTGCGAATCATGTATGCCAAAGATAATTGAAGACGGAGTAAAGTGCAAGGGCTATTGTATAAGTCTTAGATAACAGTGCCTAAGATGGATATACTGAATAGTACCTTCAGTTCATCCTGTTCCTGGATGACCTGTATGGATGAATGTCTGACAGAGTATTTCCAGAAAGGTCACGTACATTGATTTCTTCAACCGTACCAAGAGTGGAAGCGGAGAAGGAAACTTCTTTAGCCAAAACGTAATGTACTGCTGTAGACGTCAATTAGTGATTTTCGATGGATCTGACAATGTGGCATTCGAAGTGAATCTGATGTGATGATGAAGCGTAACCTCAAGCCTCATCAACCGGTAAATGACAGAAATCGGGCAGGCAGCATGGCTAAGTCGGTCGCTCCGAAGTAGGGTGTATAATCACCTGATCTAGAGTTTCATTTACTTCTAAAAATCTATTGTTGATGCTGTCCCATTCGGGAAATGGTTGCTGATCCCAACCGTTGGTGATATACATTCGATACACTCAAGCGAAATGAGTGGTCGGTCATGTGTGGCCGGGTTGCAAGATGTTCTTGTTGAACCCAGTGTATTCCTTTCTAGAGGTACACTAGCAAAAGGTGGTTCCATACCTTTTCATAGTTGGAAATCCATTACCCAATACGTGCATGTGGTTTTGATTGTATACTATATATGTATAACGTGAGATGGAAGCGTTTCTGCTAGATGATTATTATATTATGTTGATAGACATTATTATAATATCAAAAGGTTTCTGATATAAAGATAATTTGGATTCTCATAAGGGAAAAACCCATTTCGTTATACGGCATGGTCTTATGAGATATCATTTACTTGTTCAAGCTGTTTTAAACTGTTTTACTCATACCAGTCCCATGACTGACCCGGAGTTTATTTGTTTGTTTCCCTAAACTCTTGGGTGCCTAAATTTGTATGGGCAGTCAAGCAGTCGGGATTTACAGATATACTTGAAGAGCTGGAGCAGGAGGCTTCAGGATCATATAGCTATAGTTTATTTCCGCTGTGTTGTAAGTGCTGTACTTTGAAAATGATATGTATTTTAAGTACAGATTTATATTTCAAAGATATGTTATCTATTATATGTTATTCGTTCCGCTGTGAGGTTAGTGTTACTCTGATGTTGTGTTCTTCTTCTTCTTCTATTCTAAGTTTCTATCTTATCTTTCCTCACCCTCTAATTTCTTTCATTTACTATTCGGTTATTTTCGATCCTTGGATGTTCGATATGTGTTGTATATCGGATAACCAAGATCGCTAAATTTTCGGGTCATTACACCCTTGCCCTGACTCATGATGGAAATCCAATTTCCAATACGACGTTGTGCGGTTTTAATAGTAAACCTATATGGCGGCATAGTGGCATGGGACATTCATGTCGTCTAGGATTGTTACATTTATGTTGAAATGGTTTTTTAAACATCTAAACACTAATAATAATGTCAAATGAGTTTTGTTTTATGAGTATCAAGCATGTTTGGCCATTATAAATTAAAACTCTATCCTTTGGTTTGTGTTTGCATTGTGTGATGGGAACTGAGTCTTATAATGGCTTCATTTTTCAAAAAGCATTGCGTGATTTTATGTGTTAAACTAGTATTCATGGGAGTGAACCCGTTCCGTGACATGCGGCGTGGTCCCGTGAAGTACCCTACTTTTAAGTAAAGTTTAATAACTGTTTTGAGTTATCACACCTGTCCCATGACTGACTCGAAGTTTATTGTTTCTACCTAAACTCTGGGTGCTCATATTTTCCACATAGGCAGCTATAGTTTTGGATTTGCAGATATTTCTTTTCACAGGATCCTGGATTTCAGCTGGAGCTATATTCGGAATGCTTTGTATCCGTGTATTCTACTCCGTTGTGCTAGTTGATGTATTTTCCGCTGTACATTGATTTATACATTTTAAATTTCCACTGCTATGTATTTTAATCTCTGATATTATTTTTCCGTTGTGTAATATTTATTCGTGCTCTTAAATATTCTTGTACTCTGATGTAAATTGTTGTAATAGCAATGAAATGTTCTTATGTTTGTGTTCTGATGCGTCGTGTTCTCAATACAATCCGAGCTCCTCCGTCTCCTCGGGATCGGGAGAGTTCGGTGCGTGATACCACCGCACCTCCCCAAAACCACCGTGTAACAACCCGGAAAATCAGAGCTAATTTAAAATTTTTATTTTGGCTATTTTATTGAATTTTAAATAGTAAAAATAATAACAATTAAAAATTTATTTAAATCGAAGTTAGAACGAATATATTTATTTTAATTTTAAAAGGAGTTAGAAATAGCTCAGTAGTTTGAAAATTTGCATTCGAACTTTGACTGAATGTGCAGGATGCAAAATAAATCGGATTTTAGTGAAACCAAAAATATTAGAATCTGTTTAATAATATCTTTCCAACGAATCCGAAAAATTGAAATTTCATAGCGGGAACCAAAAGTTATGGTCAGTTGAATATTTAGAATAGTCATTATGGAATTTAATATAATATATAGCCCGTATAAATAGCCATTTTGCAAACGACCTCCGTTTTCGACGAAACCACCCTGGTTGGATCCGGAATGTCAAATTATTGCAGGATTCCTATTTTCATAATTTTTGGAATTAATATGTGAGTGTGGCAGATGAAAATGTGTTTTGACAACTTCAATCAATTTCGATCGATCAGAAAATGGTCATTTTTCAAACGGTCTCCAAATTCAATGAAATTAATTTTGTTAGGACCGTATCTTTAAAAACATAGCTAGATTATTTTTCGTGAATTTTTGGAGTCAGTATGTGGCCCCGGTAAATTAAAATGTTCGATCAAATTAAATAATTAAATGTATTATTATTTAATTTGAGGAATAACTAACTAAAATAGTTGAATGGGCCTACAGGACATATCCCATTGTGTCCGGAACGTGGGTATTTAGCTAGGGGCGACACTCGTTGGGTTTGATTTGGAGTTAGGAGCGATATAGAAATTATATCGGAATTAAATGGAATTAATAAAATAAAAAAATACATGTATATATACAGTATAGATACGCGTATACCTTGTATACTGTATTCTCCTTAATCGTATTCATCCCGTAACCCCAAAAACGAACGGAGGCACCCTTCGTTCCTTTCTTCCCCGATTGCTCCCAAACCATTCAATAGAATTCGATGCTCCTTTAGACAAATCTGAAGAGAATCTCTTCCCCGTTATATCCATACGAGTTTGGGGATTTATCACGTAGAATTCATCGAGATCCAGCCTCAGGAAGTCACGTCATTGCGCGCTAGAATCTACCTCCCTCCGACGGCGAGTTCAACGAGAAGCCCACCGCCAAGCGCGTCGCACGAAGCTCCTCACCGTGGCATGAACTGATCGTCTTCAGGCTTGCAGATCCGATCGCAAAAGTGAACCCTAGTTTCAAATCTAGTAGTAAATACGACGGCCTTAAAACTGTATTGGGGAAGAAAGGTAATAATTAATTAATTTAAATATAACTAAATCTTTAAATGATCGTATCTTGTTCATATTTGATTAGAATTCGAAAAAACTGAATTCGTTGGAATCGCAACGACGAGATCTACATTTCAGAACTGACCACAGAATTTTTGGAGCATTCGACAATTTTAGAAGAAATAGAAAGTAAAGTGAGATTTCTGAATCCGAATTAATTAAATAAAATTATATTTGGATGCAGATGGAGTTTAGAAACTCCCGACACCCGTCGTCCACAGACCATGGATGACTTGATTGTTTTGTGGTATGCAATTGGTTGATTTTTGGTGTTAGATTGTGGTTGGAAAATGAAATTGATTGATATTATGGCATTAGACTGCCTAGAAAAATGTATTAGGAAATTAAACCCCTTGTAAACGCCGCGAGGCCTAAGGTAGTGCGAGGAGCCGTACATCGTGACGGTGCCGGTCTTTAATTACCCTGCCGTTATGCTGCCGAAATTTTCTGAAATATTTTGTATAATAAAATATTCATGTTATTATATATTAATTGTTTGAATAATATGATAATCAGGTTTTTAATATATACATACATACATACATACATATATATATATATATGAAAATGATCATTATATGTTAACATAAAATCTACATTTTCAAGGTAATCAAAAAATGGTCATTTGTTTCATAAAAATAAATTTACATTTAAATTTACATTTTTAATGTAAATGTAACATTAAAAATAAACATTTATACATAAAAATGAATTTACATTTGATTTTACATTTTTAATGTAAATGTGACATCAAAATAAACATTAGAGAAAACATTATGAAATAAAAATGTATTTACATTAGATTTACATTTCAATGTATAGGAAAACATTAAAATAAACGTTTTGATGTAGAAATATATCTACATTGGAAATTTACTTTTCAATGTATATGAAAACATTAAAATATCATATTGCTATATAAAATGTATTTACACTAGATTTTACATTTTAAATGTTTTACATTAAAATGGACATTGTTGTATTAAAATGTCTTTACTTTAAAATATATATTTTTAATGTAATTCAACATTAAAAACAACCATTTGTTAAATAGAAATGCATTTATACTAAAATATATATTTTTAGTGTAATGCAAGATTAAAAATAGACATTGTTAAACAGAAATGTGTTTAGATTGAAATATACACTTTGAATGTAATGCAGCATTAAAAATAGTCATTTGTTATATAGAAATGTATGAACATTGAATTATACATTTTTATTGAAATGAAAAATTACATTTTTCAATGTAATCATATATTGAAATGAAAAATTACATTTTTTTTCAATGTGATCATATATTGAAATCAAAAGTCACATTTTTATATGTAAATAAATTATGAAATCAAAAGTTACATTTTTTATGTAAATAAATTATGATATCAAAAGTTACATTTTTATATGTAAATAAATTATGAAATCAAAAGTTACATTTGTATATGTAAATAAAGAATGAAATAGGAAGTTACATTTTTATATGTAAATAACGAATGAAATAGGAGTTTACATTTTTATATGCAAACAAAGAATGAAGTGAGAATTTACAATTTTATATGTAAATATATAAAGAAATAAAAGATTACATTTTTCAATGTAATTATATACTGAAATAAAAGATTACATTTTCCAATGTAATTATATAGAAAAAAAAGATTACATTTTTCAATGTAATTATATACAGAAAAAAAGATTACATTTTTCAATGTAATTATATACAGAAATAAAAGATGGCATTTTTCAACGAAATTATATACAGAAATAAAAGATTACATTGTTCAATGTAATTATATATTGAAATAGAGGATTATTTTTTTTTCAATGTAATTATATACTGAAATAAAAGATTACATTTTTCAATGTAATAATTTATTGAAATAAAAGTTTGCATTTTCAGTGTAATGATATATTGAAATAAAAGTTTACATTTTTTTTCAATGTAACAACATATTGAAATAAAGGATAACATTTTTCAATGTAATAAAGGGATAAATAATAAGATTTCATTTTTAACGTAATAAATAAGGGATAAAATAAATTACATTTTTATGTAATATATGAATCATATAAAAGATTCAATGTTAGAAGAAATTGTATTAACAATAAAAATTTCATTTTTAATATAATGTATGATTTCATATATTAAAGAAATCAATATTTAATTGAAAATGGTTTGAAATCGTTGAACGAATTATATTTATATATAAATATAAATTAAATTAAAATGAATCGCGCTGCTGCAGTTTGCGTTTTGAAATCGTAACTTCAAACGATTATATTGAAAGATCCGACCGTTGGATTTTCCCAAAACTGGAACCATTGGGTTCGTTTTGGAAAGATCTTTCCAACGATATAAAATTCGCTAAGATCCAATGGTTAGATTTTGAGAAATGTGTAAATCAAATTTTGATGAACAGTGCTAGGGTCATGTAATGACCTGAAGCGTCGTTTAATTAAATATGGGTATTTTTAAATGAATAAAAATAGCCATAAATCGTTATAAAATATTACTAACGATATGGAATAAAAAGAATGATTTAAATTATATATATTCAAGAATTATTTGAAAAGGCCGAGTTAACTCTCATTTCAAATAATTATACGACGATTGGAAGTCGAAGATTTGAAGACGGTGATTGAAGACCGGCGATCTTCACATCGAATGGACGACTACTGATGCCCTAGACCGATTTGCTCCCAGCAAAGGGTTATAGTGGTAGTTGTCCGGACGTACTTGTTGATTGTCCGGATTAGCGAGCACCTCTCTTCCGTATTGGACATATGGGACGAGGAATAAGGTGTCTCCGGTTTCGTTCAGACCTAGAACGGACTTGTAAATAGATGTATGTCTGATATTGGATTTTATTCTGTGTTGATTGATTTCTATTTAATATATATCTGTTTGGTGGTGGAGAATTTATTCTTAACACCCTTCTCTGAGACGTATGTGCTCAAAGGTTATATATTGATAGTTATCAGTTGTAACAATCTGGAAAATCAGAACCAATTTAAAATTTTTAATTTGGCTATTTTAAGGAATTTTGAACATTTAAAATAAATAATTTTAAATAATAATGACTAAAAATTTATTTGGATCAATGTTACAGGGAATATATTTATTTTAATTATAAAACAAGGCCTGAAATGCCGCGGCTGTTTGAAAATTTGAATTCGAACTTTGACTGACTGTACAGGATGCAAAATAAACCCGATTTTAGTGTAACCAAAAATATTTAAATCTGTTTAAGAATATCTTTCTAGCAAATCTGAAAAATCGAAATTTCATAGCGGGAATCAAAAGTTATGGCCAAATGAAGTTTCAAAAAGGTCACTATGGAATAAATATAGCCCGTAAAAATAGACATTTTGTAAACGACCTCCATTTTCGACGAAACCACTTTTGTTGGATCCGGAATGTCAAAATATTGCTAGATTCCAAATTTCATAATTTTTGGAGTTAAAATGTGAGTGTAGCAAAAGAAAACGTGTTCGTTTAATATAAGTCAATATGGATCGACCAAAAAATGATCATTTTTCAAACGGTCTTCAAATTCGACGAAATTAGTTTTGTTAGGACCATATCAACAAAACAAAGCCAGATACAATTTTTCTGTAATTTTTAGAATCAGTACGTGGCCCCGGCAAATTAAAATGTATGTTCAAATTAAGAATTGAATGTTTTATATTCTAATTTGAAGAATAACCGACTGAAACAGTCGAATGGGCTTACGAAACATATTCCATTGTGTTCGGAATGGGGGTATTTAGCTAGGAGTTACAGTTGTTGGGTTTGAATTGGAGTTCGTATGGAGAAACAGATATTTTTGTATTTAAAAGGAATTAAAAATAAATATATATATTATTGGTCAATCAGATTACATCGTTCACTTTTTCTCTCCCTGTAACCCTCTGTAACCGACGGTGACTTTTACTCCCATCTTCTCTCCTCGTTTTCTCCTAAATCACTGAACGAAACCGAGGGCTCCAGTGGAAGAATTTGTAGTACTCTCCAAGAGCTCCACATCCATAGCAGGTGCACCCTCTATCGTCGCTTGTACATGGAGAATCGAGCTCGTGAACGCCGGACCCTTCCAGCTCCGCCACGCCTTAGATCCTCCATTGTGCCTGGCCCCACCACCGTGTGCGGAGGCGCCCTTCCTAGCTCGACGCTGCTGCGAAGTCCGATCGGCCTAAAACTACACGGATTTGAAGATAAATTGAGACCTAGTTTTGAACCACTTTTGAGTAGTAACGGCCTGGTTATAGTTCAACTGTTTTCAATATTTAAAGCCGTCGCGAAGTGTTATTTTAGTATAAAAATCGTATCTTTATCATACGATAACGTAATTCGATGAAACAGGAGATATTGGACTCGTGTGGACGTCTTATATATTCTAGAAGAGACTGGAGATTTTTTAGAGCTTGCTACAATTTTTGGCAAAACGAAAAGCAATGTGAGATTTCAAAATTCAATTTAATTTAGAAATAAAATATTAGGATGTAGACGGAGTTTAGAAACTCCCGACACCCGTCGTCCACAAACCATGGAGGACTTGATTGTGGTTGATGTGAAATTTGGTTGATATTGCGAATGGTTGTTTGTGGTTGAAACATAATCGGAATTGTTTGTGGAAAAATTCAGTGTGATATGAAAATGATCGAAATGATTAGATCCTTAGGATAAGCCCCTTAGGGAATGCTGCGAGGCCTAAGGTAGTGCGAGGAGCCGTACTCGGGACGGTGCCGGTTTTAAACCCCTACCGTTATGCTGCCGAAATTTTCTGAAATATTCATGTTTTTTAATTATATTTATATGTTGAAATATATTCATGTGTTGATAATTTATTCATGATTGAAATAAATTGCTTAGACAATAAAAATCACATTTTATCATGTATATGAAGTATATAAAATATTCATATGTTGAGAAAAATATCAAAACAATAAAAAATCACATTTTTATCGAATGGATGAAGTTAGAAAAATATTCACATATTGAATAAATTCTTTGAACGATAAAAAAACATTATTTTTATCAAGTATATGAAGTGTTAAAAATATTCATGGGTTGAATAAATGGTTTGAACAATAAAATTTACATTTTATTTTATGGATAATTCGCTAAAAATATTCACGTGTTTAAATAAATATTTGTTGGTTAAAAATATTATTTTTAAAACGTATATGAAGTGAAAATGGTTTGGAAATTGAAGAATAAATTATATATATATAAATATAAAATAAAACGACGATGTAGTTCGTGTTTTGAAATCGTAACTTTGAACGATTATACCGAGAGATCCGACCATCGGATTTTCCCAAAACTGGAACCGTTGGGTCCGCTCTGAAAATATATTTCCAACGATACCAAATTGTAAAGATCCAACGGTTAGACTGTGTGAAATGTTTAATTCAAATCTGAATAAAAACTGCGCCAGAATGGATTATATATATATGTATATATATAAATAAAGTAAAAAGAATAACGACGCCGCAGTTCGTATTTTGAAATCATAACTTTAAACGATTACGTCGGAAGATCCGACCGTCGGATTTTCCCAAAACTGGAACCGTTGGGTCCGTTTTGAAAAGATATTTCCCACACATTTGTTCATATAATCGTACTAAAGACGGAGCCATTTTCATTGTTACGGTACCGGCTGTTAAAATTAGGTCTGCTTGCCTAGGGCTCGATCTTGGTACTAATCCATAACAATCAAAGTCGAATCGCGAGCCTATTAATGAAGTAAATTCAATGAAACAACAACAGAATGATATAAAATTTATAAATATCCAACGGCTAGATTTTCAAATATGTGTAAATCAAATCTGAATAAAAACAACGCCATGGCCGCGTTATGGCCTGAAGCGTCATTTAAATAAATGGGCTATTTTTAAATAAATAAAAATAGCGATAAATCGTTATAAAATATTGTAAACGATATGGAATGTAAATAAACCGAATTTACTCGATTTATTGGATATTTGATGGTTGAATGTGTTTGACATAAAAATTATCTTAATGAACTGAATTATGGATGTTAAATAATTTAACCATTGAAATGAATGGATTTGAATTCTAAATATACGTGAATTATTTGAAACGGCTGAGTTAAATCTTATTTCAAATAATTAGTCGACGATTAGAAATTGACGATGAAGACGGTGGTTGAAGACCGGAGGTCTTCATGTCGTTTGGATGATTACTGATGTCTTGATTGGTAGGCATCCCAAGACAAGGTAATAAGTGGTGGTCGTCCAGACGTACTTGGAGATCGACCGGATGTGCGAGGGCCTCTCTCCTGTATTGTACATATGGGACGAGGAATAAGGTGCCTCCGGTTTCGTTCAGACCCAGAACGGACTTGTAAATGGATGTGTGTCAGACGTTGTAGCTTGACAACGTGGCAAGCTGAGATGCAGTGTTCAAGGCTTTTGTAGAAAAGCAGAGCCTTGTGGTTGATGATCAAAGCACGGCTTTAAATAGCATTGCTTTGTGTATGGTGTTAATTCGCGAGCCTCACACCCCAGTATGAACCAGAAACGGGAGAGGACCTCAGGGAGGACATGCGTTTCCTTCTAGCTAGGAGTGGTGTCTGGGTTTTACACGCCCGGATGTTTTACTTATGTGGATGATGGATAGCGAGGCGCCTCAGTTATTTTGGTCTCTACAGAGCCGATGGATGGTCTTTATAAAGACCAGATTTACACCCCACAGGGCGGGAAAACGCAGTGTTCAGGCATTTTAATCCAGTCCATATGGACCGACTCTGACGATCCAATTGTCGATGCACTCTGACCCTGAGGCTCGGGCTAGGGAGTCTCGAAGCGGTAAGGACGATCCCTTGTGTAACAACCCGTATTTTTAAATAACATGTTACAACATAAACCAAGGCAGAATTAAATGATAAAATCTGAATCAAGGGAAACGGGCTGTGCCATTGCGTTCGTCTCGGAAAAATACGCGAAATAGAGTCCAAGTTTTCGAAAATCGGAGTCCGTATGACCAAGTTATGGCCCGTCGAAGTTTTCAGAAAATTTCAAGTTCAAAAACAGTTCAAATTTGAATTCAGAATTCAAATTCAGCCAAGCAGAACAGGCGGGAAAAATTTCCGCCACCCCATGTCGACTTGGGAGTCGACACACCCCAGGTGGTGTCGACTGCCCAGTCGACACCCCTGTCGACTTGGGTGGTCGGCCAGTTTGGCCTGGGTGCACCTGACTTGTTCCTCAAGACATGCTTTAGGGCTGGTGACGGATTTTAATGGCTCAGATCTGAATTAGGGTTAATCCTATGGCCTAAACTAACCTAAACTTCTATAAAAAGGACCCTAATACCTATCCTAAATCAACACAAATCATTCCTACAACTAAACAATGCCAAAATGCTTCCTAATCATGGCCTCCACCTTCATATCATGGCCTCCATCCTCTTCATGAAAGTTTGAGTGTTCTAAGCTAGTAAAAGAGCCATCTTTCTTCATCAAAACAAGGATCTTTCTTCATACAAATCAAAGGAGCTTCTTGTTTCTCAAGACAACTTGGAGCTGATATTCAATTGGGGATTTTTAGTGTTGCTATTGTGGCTTCGTCTCAATCTTGTTTTATTTTATAGTCTTCATAGCATTGTAAGCCCCATTCTACTCTTAGATTCTAACTATGAAGTTAAATATGACATGTTGCTAGTTTGAGTTTGGGCCTAAGTATGATTTGTGCTTTGATTCTATCATGTTATGCATAGATTTATCCTATGCATGTTTGTAAAGCTATCACCTTGACTTTGTGCATAGAAAGCTATGAGCTTTGATTTGAAATGTTGCATAAAGCAACATAGAAACTCTCATAACCCTTATGTTGTCTTGCATATGATGTTATATGCGAATCACTAGCTATCATCCTATGCCATTTATGACCATGTTTCACCTATTTTGCTAAAGTTTGATATCATGCATGTTTTGAGGCTTATAATGTAATATGCAAGTTTATGAACACATTTGCCTCATATGCCACCATGTTTAACTTGTGGCCAAATCACCATATATGCTATTATGCATGCTTGTGGCCAAATCACCCTTATGCTATTATGCATGCTTGTGGCCAAATCACCCTTATGCTATTATGCATGCTTGTGGCCAAAGCACCCTTATGCTATTATGCATGCTTGTGGCCAAAGCACCCTTATGCTATTATGCATGCTTGTGGCAAAATCACCTTTATGCTATTATGCATGCTTGTGGCAAAATCACCCTTATGCTATTATGCATGCTTGTGGCCAAATCACCCTTATGCTATTTGATATGTTTGAGGCCAAGTCACCTTTTATACTATCATACATGTTGAGGCCATATGCTAGTATGTTGAACCCCCTTTGGCCTCAAATATCACCATGTTTAACTTGTGATAAACTTTGCCACCTTATGCCCACCTTGTCATATGGTTATGTTCCCCCTTTTTGATCTATTTGCGTTGATGCGAACTTACGTGCGATGGGGTTACGTTATGGGTAAACTCTAATGACATGAAACATGCCTTGAAAATATGACATGTGATTATGCTTGAAAACATGAACGTGGACATGACATGTAGAAAACATGAAAGTGGCCAACTCGAGGTTGGGTTGAGTTTGTAGCATAAATCTACCCGGAACCGACCGACTTAACTAGTGGCTACAAACAATAGGACCTAATGTGAGTAGTTGGTCACATCGCACTTAAAACCCGAGGTTAGACTAGATTGTGGTGTAAAGCTACCCGGACTCACCCGGCTTAACTAGTAACCACAACAAAGTCTAATGTGAGAGGTTGGGGTGCATTAAGTTAATTAATGCCACATGATAGGGTTAAGTCATGGACCGCTTGAATACTTAACCAGTTAAACACGATGGGTTGGTAGGGTTAAGTCATGGACTACTTGAATACTTAACCAATTAAACACGATGTATTGATAGGGTTAAGTCATGAACTGCTTGGATACACTTGACCGACTCAATACATGGTTAGGATAGGGTTAACCACACTTAACCCGCTTGAAATCCTAGTTACGAGGTCCTTTTCAGCAGTAACCCACTTGGGAGTATCTGGATACCCTGGACTAGGCTAGGGTGGGGCACGATTCCTGGACTGATTGTAAGAGACCAAAAGAGACGGCTGAATGGTGCGCCGGTTGTTCAGGCGGACCATGGTCGTGCACATTAAGTCCGGAGTTGAGCATGGGCACCAGTAGGTTTAGACTGTGCGTGCTTGAATTGTGTCTGTGGTTTACACCCTAGGGTTGGATACACCCTAGGGTGGACCTTGCACAGTTAACTACATTCCATGATTAAGCCGTATGACACCGATACACGACGAGTTAGGCTTATAGGGAGCCGATCGACTAGACCGAGTAGTTGGACCTTGATTTAGGTCACCTCATGATGTTGGGCCAGCTTTGGGCCAAGGGATCATTTCTTGTTTATACTTGACATGGATTGGAATACTAGTACACACTTGGTGCAACTTAACCTTGTATATGCGATGCCATACTTGATCTATCTTGTTAACTTTTCACCATGCCAGTTATCATCCTATGTTTCATCTCTGCTTTACATGTCCAGTTAACTTTATTAGTTTTTATACTAATAGTAGGTAGGACTTACCAGTCTTTTTGACTGACCCGTTTTCTTTCGCCTCTTTTCTTCCGTTTCCCCCCCAGGTTCTCAGGGTGGGAATACTAGCATCTAGCTGGATCTTTAGCTTGCTTACTGGATAGCTCATGTACGGTTTGGACTTGAGCTCGCTATGGCTTACCACATCTACTTTGGGGATAGTCTACTTTATGTTATTTCTAGTTTTCAGTTTATGTTTTCTAGACTTTGTTTTGTTGCAAAATGATGACTAAGTACTTTGATGTAACTTGACTATGGTTTTGAAATAGAAATTTTATCCGCTGCTTTACTTACTCTGTTTTACTTATATGTTCTGTCTTGTGATATCTCATGCATGTTTACCTCGTTTAACGCCCCTCCAAAGCCAGTGTACTTGCAAGAGTGACCCTGGCGGAGGTGGGGTGTTACATTTGGTATCAGAGCATAAGGTTTACAAGGTTGAACAAAAGGTTTTTGAAACTTACCTTTTGGAAAACTATTTTCAAAACCAATTAAGTATTTTCCAAGAAAAGTCTAGTTTATTTTAAAAGGCTATTCCCCAAAAGCCATTAGCACTATCCTTTGTTTCCTCGTTCTCAATCTATCTTTTTCTTCGTTTCAGTATGGCCGATAATTTTGCCATTCTGGAGGGCGTACCAGTACCTATTTGGTTTAGAAGGTACATGGAGGCAAGGGCGAATGAAGCCGGCCCCGCAGACATTCCTCCTCCTTCCCCCGTGGCTAACATTCCTCCCCCTCCCGTAGCTGAGGTTCCTCCTCCTCAGCATCCACAAGCAGATTTCGCAAAGATTTGCAAGGACTTTAAGGTGATGGGTGGCAAGAATTTTATTGGGACGGAGACTTTTGTTGAGGCAAGGAACTGGTTGAAGGAAACTGAAGACCTCTTTGCCATCTTTGATGTGGAAGACCGTAGAAAAGTTCTGTTGGCAGTATGGCTATTGAAAGAGGAAGCTGCATATTGGTGGTTAGTCACCACCACTACTAGGCCAATCCAGACTTGGGATGACTTTAGGAGAAGGTTTGGACTAAGGTTTCTATCATCGACAGAAGAGAACCTTCAGATGGAGAGGTTCCTATCACTAAAGCAAGGGGACATGACCGTTAGGGAATACGTCGATAAGTTTAATCAACTTGCTCAATTCGGTCTAGACTTGGTTAACACAGCTCAGAAGAAGGCCCTACACTTTGCTCTAGGATTGAATGAGCCATTGCACGGTTTGGCCATGTCCCATATACCCATGGGGGCGACCTTCGAGAGTTTGGTGAATATGGCCCTACTTCAAGAGGAAGATAAGAGTGGCAAGAAGGAGGTCAAGGCAAATGAGTCTCAAGGCAAGAAGGAAGATTCCGAGAAAGGAGACAAGAACAACAAGAAGGGAAACAAGGCCAACAACAACAAGGCAAAGGACACAAGAAAGTGCAACTTCTGTAGGATCACTGGGCACATAGTCAAAGACTGTAGGAAGAAGAAGAGGAAGTTATACAAGTGCTTTCATTGTGGAGAGTCTGGACACTATAGTATGGATTGCCCGAAAAAGCAAGGACAAAGGAAAAGGCAAATTCAGCGAGCAGGACCCTCTGGAGGGCAGTTTCAGGCTCTCCTTACTCTTCCAGGTTTTGATCGAGGTAGTGTTTCTATAGAAAGTCATGTTTACATTTCTGATTTCCCTGTTCGTACCTTATTTGATTCTGGCACATCGTATAGTTTGCACCTAAGTACTAGTCTAGTTGAAAATCCCGTTAGTATTTCAAATCCGATTGGGGGTTCCGCCCATCTATCTGCGATTCGTATGGATTTGAAAATCTTTATCTTGAGCGTAGAATTCATGTGTAATGCTTATGCTCTCGGGTTTATGGGACACGGGTTGATTTTGGGCATGGATTGGTTGTCCAGTTATGGAGCCATTCTCGATTTTGAGCATAGGGTAGTGAGGCTTATGACTCGCCTTGGCAATACCCTAGAGATTCCTTGTAAACCTCTGGATCCCGTCATGTTATGTTATCTTGAATCCCTCGACTCGTCTATTGACAACCTTCAATTTGTGAGGATGGTCCGAGAATATCCTGGTGTCTTTGAAGAGGTTAAGGGGTTACCCCCTAAACGTGAGATAGACTTCCGTATTCGTCTTGTTGATAATACCAAGCCAGTTTCATTGCCTGTTAGGCACATGGCCCCGCAAGAAAGAAGGGAGCTTAGCAAGCAAATCAAGGAGTTGCTTGAGAAAATTTTTGCTAGGCGAAGCATTTCAGAATGGGGTGCTCCGGTGGTGTTCGCCACTAAGGCGGATAGTCCATTCCGCTTAAGCATGGGTTATAGAAATCACCCTAGTAAGTACCTTTGGCAACGTGGATTGGCATTTGTTTTCAAGAGATAGTTCTTCTGCGTGGAATACCGTATAGGATGTAAACGAGATCCAGGATTCACTAACGAATTTTGGAAAGCTTGCATGAAACCATGAGCACGCAGTTATGTTTAAGCCAAGTATTCTAGGGAAAGAATAAGTGGAAGTGGAATGAGAAGCAACGGTGAAATAAGTTCTAACTCATGTTTTGGAAATAAGAATTAAGAAGCTACGGAATTGTGAAGTTAAAAGACGGTCAAGGCACGATAGAATTAAGCTCAAGAAAATGCGACTTAGAAGATTGAAGACCAGATACGCGCATCATATCTCTTTTTAAGAATATATCCTTGATCCCTACTACTCTGTAGAGCTTACTCGCATGCTATCTTTTAAGTATATCCTCTCAGTCCTATTCTCAATCTTAGTTTTGTTGCAAACCCCATAAGGAGTATGACTCGCCTGTTTGTGATATATAGTTGGGGTGAAGATGTCCGTCAAGTTGACCAAACTATTTGGGCTTTATGGGATATGGGTCATAGTGGATAGACTCACGAAGAGCGCCCATTCTATTCCAGTAAAGAGCAAGAGGACCGCACCATGGCTAGCATCTGTTTATGTTCGAGGGATAGTGCGATTGCATGGAGTTCCTTCAAGCATAGTCAGCGATCGTGACCCAACCTTCACTAGCCAGTTCTGGAATAGTTTGCAAGAAGCGATGGGTACGCGATTGAATCTAAGTACAGCCTATCACCCCCAGACGGATGGCCAAACCGAAAGGGTGAATAGAGTGCTAGAAGATCTTTTGAGGCTTTGTGTACTTGACTTTGGTGGTACTTGGGAAGACCACCTTCCTCTTGTAGAGTTTGCTTATAATAATAGCTATCAAGCTAGCATAGGGATGGCACCATTCGAAGCTTTGTATGGGAGGCCGTGCAAGTCACCAACATGTTGGTGGGAGACGACGGATAAGCTTATACTTGGGCCCGACATGATAAGGGACACATCCGAGAGGGTTGAATTGATTCGAAGACGGATGAAAACGACCCAAGACAGACAGAAATCCTATGCAGACAAGCGAAGGACAGACTTAGAATTTAAAGTTGGAGATATGGTATTTGTAAAGGTTTCTCCTTTGCGAAATGTGGTTCATTTTGGAGCAGTTGGGAAGCTGGCACCAAGGTTCGTAGGACCCTTCCCTATCATAGAAAGAGTTGGGAAGATGGCTTATAAGGAAGAATTGCCCGAGAAGCTGGCCGGAGTGCACAATGTTTTTCATGTCTCGCATCTCCGAAAGTGCCTACATGAGTCAGCCGAGGTAGTTGAACCTAGCATTCTTGACGACATGGAGGCAGAGAAAGAGGCAACCTTGAGGCGAGCTCCGATTCGCATCTTGGGAACGAAGATCAAGAAGCTAAGAAATCGAGAAGTCAAATTGGTGAAGGTTCAGTGGAGTGAGGCCGAAAAGGATGCAACTTGGGAAACCGAGGAGAAGATGCGTGGGCTTTATCCATTTCTTTTTGAGGGTACATTCTCAATCTCTTTTCCTAGTTAGCATATCTTTCTTTTGCTATCCATGTTTATCTTGTTATCTCGTTAATCTTGTCATGAGAACCTTAGGTAGAAACCCTTTGGATGAAACATGTATTTGAAACATGTTATGCTTGATGTTTGCAAGTGGTTGCAAGTGTTTGCAAGTGGATACTCGTGGATGCATGATACACATTAGGCACTAAGATCGGCTCACACACTTTCATATTGCATATGCATTAGTGCTTATACTTATTCATGGATGAAACTTGTTATGCTATCTCGTGGATGTTGCATATGGATGGATGTTATGTGCACTCATGTAGAGATTATGAATTACGTTAGGAATTTTCATACATATGGACTCATTTCACTAACATACTTTGCATTAAGGAGGTTTACTGAATCAGTAACCGCCGATTTTTGCATTAGATAAGCACATATACACACACTTTTCGCATATGTTCATACAACATTAGAAATCTTTTAAGGACAATGACTGCTCGTGGATGATGTTTTGAGTAGATGGATGATGGATGGTAGGATATGTTCTTCCTAACTTGAAGATTTCGGGGACGGAATCCTTTAAGGAGGGGAGAATGTAACAACCCGTATTTTTAAATAACATGTTACAACATAAAACAAGGCATAATTAAATGATAAAATCTTAATCAAGGGAAACGGGTTGTACCATTGCGTTCGTCTCGGAAAAATACGCGAAATAGAGTCCGAGTTTTCGAAAATCGGAGTCCGTATGACCAAGTTATGGCCCGTCGAAGTTTTCAGAAAATTTCAAGTTCAAAAACAGTTCAAATTTGAATTCAGAATTCAAATTCAGCCAAGCAGAACAGACGGGAAAAATTTCCGCCACCCCAAGTCGACTTGGGAGTCGACTTGGGAGTCGACACACCCCAGGTGGTGTCGACTGCCCAGTCGACACCCCTGTCGACTTGGGTGGTCGGCCAGTTTGGCCTGGGTGCACCTGACTTGTTCCTCAAGACATGCTTTAGGGCTGGTGACGGATTTTAATGGCTCAGATCTGAATTAGGGTTAATCCTATGGCCTAAACTAACCTAAACTTCTATAAAAAGGACCCTAATACCTAGCCTAAATCAACACAAATCATTCCTACAACTAAACTATGCCAAAATGCTTCCTAATCATGGCCTCCACCTTCATATCATGGCCTCCATCCTCTTCATGAAAGTTTGAGTGTTCTAAGCTAGTAAAAGAGCCATCTTTCTTCATCAAAACAAGGATCTTTCTTCATACAAATCAAAGGAGCTTCTTGTTTCTCAAGACAACTTGGAGCTTATATTCAATTGGGGATTTTTAGTGTTGCTATTGTGGCTTCGTCTCAATCTTGTTTTATTTTATAGTCTTCATAGCATTGTAAGCCCTATTCTACTCTTAGATTCTAACTATGAAGTTAAATATGACATGTTGCTAGTTTGAGTTTGGGCCTAAGTATGATTTGTTCTTTGATTCTATCATGTTATGCATAGATTTATCCTATGCATGATAGTAAAGCTATCACCTTGACTTTGTGCATAGAAATCTATGAGCTTTGATTTGAAATGTTGCATAAAGCAACATAGAAACTCTCATAACCCTTATGTTATCTTGCATATGATGTTATATGCGAATCACTAGCTATCATCCTATGCCATTTATGACCATGTTTCACCTATTTTGCTAAAGTTTGATATCATGCATGTTTTGAGGCTTATAATGTAATATGCAAGTTTATAAACACATTTGCCTCATATGCCACCATGTTTAACTTGTGGCCAAATCACCATATATGCTATTATGCATGCTTGTGGCCAAATCACCCTTATGCTATTATGCATGCTTGTGGCCAAATCACCCTTATGCTATTATGCATGCTTGTGGCCAAAGCACCCTTATGCTATTATGCATGCTTGTGGCCAAAGCACCCTTATGCTATTATGCATGCTTGTGGCAAAATCACCTTTATGCTATTATGCATGCTTGTGGCAAAATCACCCTTATGCTATTATGCATGCTTGTGGCCAAATCACCCTTATGCTATTTGATATGTTTGAGGCCAAGTCACCTTTTATACTATCATACATGTTGAGGCCATATGCTAGTATGTTGAACCCCCTTTGGCCTCAAATATCACCATGTTTAACTTGTGATAAACTTTGCCACCTTATGCCCACCTTGTCATATGGTTATGTTCCCCCTTTTTGATCTATTTGCGTTGATGCGAACTTACGTGCGATGGGGTTACGTTATGGGTAAACTTTAATGACATGAAACATGCCTTGCAAATATGACATGTGATTATGCTTGAAAACATGAACGTGGACATGACATGTAGAAAACATGAAAGTGGCCAACTCGAGGTTGGGTTGAGTTTGTAGCATAAATCTACCCGGAACCGACCGGCTTAACTAGTGGCTACAAACAATAGGACCTAATGTGAGTAGTTGGTCACATCGCACTTAAAACCCGAGGTTAGACTAGGTTGTGGTGTAAAGCTACCCGGACCCGCCCGACTTAACTAGTAACCACAACAAAGTCTAATGTGAGAGGTTGGGGTGCATTAAGTTAATTAATGCCACATGATAGGGTTAAGTCATGGACCGCTTGAATACTTAACCAATTAAACACGATGGGTTGGTAGGGTTAAGTCATGGACTACTTGAATACTTAACCAATTAAACACGATGTATTGATAGGGTTAAGTCATGAACTGCTTGGATACACTTGACCGACTCAATACATGGTTAGGATAGGGTTAACCACACTTAACCCGCTTGAAATCCTAGTTACGAGGTCCTTTTCAGCAGTAACCCACTTGGGAGTATCTGGATACCCTGGACTAGGCTAGGGTGGGGGCACGATTACTGGACTGATTGTAAGAGACCAAAAGAGACGGCTGAATGGTGCACCGGTTGTTCAGGCGGACCATGGTCGTGCACATTAAGTCCGGAGTTGAGCATGGGCACCAGTAGGTTTAGACTGTGCGTGCTTGAATTGTGTCTGTGGTTTACACCCTAGGGTTGGATACACCCTAGGGTGGACCTTGCACAGTTAACTACATTCCATGATTAAGCCGTATGACACCGATACACGACGAGTTAGGCTTATAGGGAGCCGATCGACTAGAACGAGTAGTTGGACCTTGATTTAGGTCACCTCATGATGTTGGGCCAGCTTTGGGCCAGCTTTGGGCCAAGGGATCATTTCTTGTTTATACTTGACATGGATTGGAATACTAGTACACACTTGGTGCAACTTAACCTTGTATATGCGATGCCACACTTGATCTATCTTGTTAACTTTTCACCATGCCAGTTATCATCCTATGTTTCATCTCTGCTTTACATGTCCGGTTAACTCTATTAGTTTTTATACTAATAGTAGGTAGGACTTACCAGTCTTTTTGACTGACCCGTTTTCTTTCGCCTCTTTTCTTCCGTTTCCCCCCCAGGTTCTCAGGGTGGGAATACTAGCATCTAGCTGGATCTTTAGCTTGCTTACTGGATAGCTCATGTACGGTTTGTACTTGAGCTCGCTATGGCTTACCACATCTACTTTGGGGATAGTCTACTTTATGTTATTTCTAGTTTTCAGTTTATGTTTTCTAGACTTTGTTTTGTTGCAAAATGATGACTAAGTACTTTGATGTAACTTGACTATGGTTTTGAAATAGAAATTTTATCCGCTGCTTTACTTACTCTGTTTTACTTATATGTTCTGTCCTGTGATATCTCATGCATGTTTACCTCGTTTAACGCCCCTCCAAAGCCAGTGTACTTGCCAGAGTGACCCTGGCGGAGGTGGGGTGTTACACCTTGCCTTGGTTCATGACGGAAGTCCAATTTCCAAATACGACATCGTGCGATTTTGATTGTAAACCTATATATGGCGACATAATGGTGTAGGGCATTTATGCCATCTATGATTGATACTTATGATTGAAATGGTTTTTGAAACATATAAACACTAGTAATAATATCAAATGCTTTTGTTTTATATGTATCAAGCATATTTTGGCCATTATAAGGTAAAACTCTATCCTCCGGCTTGCGTTGCATTGTGTGATGGGACCCAAGTCTTATAATGGCTTCATTTTTGTAAAAAGCATTGCGATGTTTAAATGATTTACTTGTTTTAAGCACTGGAAATCCAATGGAGCAAACTCGTTCTGCGTTAGCGGTGTGGTCCTGCGATTGGCCTTATTGTAAAATAAGTTAACTAGATTTCTCATACCAGTCCCATGACTGACTCGTAGTTTGTTCCACTTGCAAACTCGGGTGCCCTATTTTCTACACGGGCAGGCATGCATTCAGGTTTTAGCAGGCTCTCTCTGGATAGCTATGGAGCTGAAGATGGATTCTATCGCTTCTTTTATGCTTTTCGGCTCCTGTTATGTATATTATGTTTGATTCCACTGTAGAAATTTTATAAAAAGCTGAAACTGTATGTTGTACTAAGTGTGATCCTGTGTACTGTGTAACACTGATGATTATGTTTATCTAGTGTATTCTATTGTACATTATCTGGTGTAATTATATATTTCTATTATGCTGTTACTATTTATGTAACGACCCGCAATCTACGCATCGGAGGATCGTAGAAAATTTATTTCATTATCATATGAAGTTGTATAGTTGTGTAACTTTGGGGAATGACTATTAGGGTCATTTCCCATGTTCATGATTTTTGTGGATTTTTAAATGACCGTTTTGCCCCTAACTGATTTTGTTTTGGCCATAACTTTTGATTGGTAAGGAGTTTTGACCTGAAACCACTTCCATTTGATCCGGATGATGGTTTACCTTTTCGTAGAGTGGTCACATTAGCAAACAGACTCACCGTTTGGGAGATATGGCCGAAACAAGGTTTAGAAGGTGAAAAACAACTTAACTGGGCCTAATTAGGGTGATTAGGAAGAGGGCCCGTAACCCATTCCAGGATTAGGGTTATGGGGAGGCTGAAATAAGTTAGGAAACGATCTATTTTTATTTTATCAGCCGCCTAAAACATTCCCCTAACCCTAACAATGGTCTCCAACACCCAAATCTTCTTCTAATCACCATGTAATCAAGTTTTAGCCAAATCTACATTTAATCAAGGCAAATTTGCATCAAATTGGAAATAGAGCTGCTGGAACACACAGAGATTTGACCTATGTCAGAGATACTTTCAGATCTATAAGTAATTTGTGGCTAAGGTGAGTGATTTGTATTGTTCTTCACTAATTATGGCTAATTAGGGGTGATTAGTGATAATTAGCGAAATTTTGGCTCAGAAAAATCTGGAAAAATTTGTAAAATTCTAAATTATTATTTTAGGGCTTTAATAGAAATTTGGGCTAATTTGGATAAGTTTTGCTAATTGCATGCTTAAACATGATTAAGGGGGATTAAGGGAAAAACATGGGTTTTTGTGTATGTTTGATCCGTATAAACATGTTAAATTGTGTTTTGCTGTTTATGGTTGATTAGACATGTTGCTATGACTGTTTGGAATGTTTAGAATAGTTAGAATGGTCGAAAACGCCGTCGTGTGGCGTAAAAACAGTCGTTGGAAGTTGCAGGAAAAATATGCAGGAGCTAGACCGGATCAGATCGCCCCTACCCGAACCGACCCGCTCGTGGATCACTCCACGACCACGATCCGTTCAAGTCAGATAACCCCATACTGTGAAGTTTTCCATCCCCGAATCGAACCGCTTCTGCTTGGTGACCATGAACCGAAGTGCCACAAGTGGACTGCTCACGAACCGAGGAGCTCGATCCGCCTGGGGGAGTTGTCTTACATGAGCCAATCTGAAGCATGTAACCACGAGCCGAACCACCAGGGAAGCATCAGCACGAACCGACCCGACCTGGGGAGGAACTCACGACTCGACCTAAACAGGGTTGATGACCATGGACCGAACGAGGAGAAGTGGACCGAACCGAATGGAAACTTGTTTCTGAACCGATTTGGAGGGGACCATAACCCGAGATGCAAAGGTAGCCCAGATGGGAAGCTTATACCCAGGATCCAGTTGGGAACCAACGAGTTAACTTCATGATTGGACTTTGTTGCGGGACGTGTGCTAAGGAGTTGTTGACGTCCGTAGCTTTGATTCACCACCGAGAGACGATTGTTAGGCTACGGATTAGTGAAGTGGGGGTAGTTATTACTCCATGGGGCAGAGTGATCGTAGAATGGCTATAAGCCAGTGCAGTGGAGTCGTCATGACTTGATGGGGCAGAGTGGACATAGCAAGGACAAGTGGCTATGGATCAGTGCGGTGGATTCGCTATGACTCCATGGGGCAGAGTGATCATAGCAAGGATTTGGGTGATCAAAGCGGTGGATATCGTATGCTTTACGCACTAAGTGAGAGATGTGAGGATGGTTGCTATGCTTGATTGTTCGACATCACTATGACATGCACACCCCCACCCCCATATCTTTACACCATATGTTAGTGTCATCTTAGTGTATTGTACATCTCGTTGTGCTAACGTTTTGGTTGTAGGTCTAGGTTCAGGTATGGTTTAGTATAGCTGTTATTGTTCTGTTTTGCTGCTTATCGATCATACCAGACTTTTGTCTGATCCAGAGTTTTATGTCTCTTCTTATTACTCTGGGTGCTCTTAAACGGGCAGACTAGAGACAGGTCAGGTGATTATGCACGAGTAGCTGTGCCGGGGACGAGTATGAGGCATCCACGTATGATATATATAGATATTCTCCTTGTGTCGTTGTTGGTCACTACTTTGGGCATTAGTAGTGTACCTTTCTTATTTTTCTTTAGAGCCAGTTTTAAAATTTGTTATAATGATGATGTGGAACATAAGCTGCATTTTGAATTTCCGCTGCTATGATGATTATAGTTTAGTTCTCAGCTTGTGCACTGTCTCGCCTGTTTTATGTCAAGTATGTTATTATTATATTTTATTCCATGCATTGTGAGACATTCTACAGGTTCCTTATTAGTTCAAATTCCCTTCTTTCAGTTCTTTGACGACCGTCCCGTGCTGGTTGGACATTGGCACATCGCACTTTCATTGGAAATGTCGGCTGGTGCGGGGCGGGCCGTCACACTTGGTATCAAAGCTCTAGGTTGCGTAGTTAACCTAGGGAAAGACACCAAGGAGAGATAGTACGTATATGGGAGCGCATATTTGTGATATTTTGGTTTTCAAAAAGTTATACATATATATACTATTAGTATATTCAAGGATGGAGTCGCACTGCACTGGCACCACTGAAGAGATGGTTAATCGTTTTCTCCTTACAGATTGAACGATGAGCCGATATACTAGGTGTACTGGTAGAGGAGCTAATAATGGGAATGCTCCTGATATGAGGATGATGTTCAATGACCTCGTGAGAGAGATGCTTAGGGATGTTCAGAGGGCAGCTCCTAATGTTGCAAATGGTGGTGGTGCAGCGGTGCAGGCGCCTAGGGCCGATTTCGCCAAGCTATGCAAGGATTACACTAGTTTTGGTGGGAAGCCGTTCCACGGAACGGAGTCGGCTACAGAAGTTCAGGATTGGCTTGATAGTTGTGAGCGTATCTTCGAGGATTTGGGAATTGAAGACGCGATGAAAACGAAGCTGGCATCCCGTCAGCTACAAGGATGGGCAGTGAATTGGTGGAATGCTATTAAAGCAGCTACCCCTGAGGATCAAGTCACTTGGGATCAATTTACGACCCGATTCAGTGATAAGTTTATCCCATCTACATAGAAATCAGAATTGTTTAGGAAGTTCTTGGAGCTTAAGCAGAATGGTAGGGCAGTCCCGGTGTATATTGCTAAGTTCGATACTTTATCGAAGTATGGATTATCCCTTATTGACACTCTCGAGAAGAAGAATGAGAAGTTCATAAAAGGCTTAGATCAGTACTTAGGGGAAAGGCTTGTAAACCATATTGATGAGACTTTTGAATCAATTGTTGGAAAAGCATTGAGGTCAGAGAGCCTTTATCCTAAGCCCAAGACTGAAGTCGTTGTTGCATCCGCAGAGGGGCCAAAGCCACAAGCAAGCATTGGAGGCAAGAAAAATTCTCAGAATAAGAGGAAGCAAAGCCAAGCTAAGGATGGTCAGAAGAAGAGTAAGAAATATGTTGAGTGATTTAGCTGTGGCAAGAAGGGCCATTATGCTAAAGAATGTCGAGCAAAGCCAGCGGATAGGAAGTGTTTTAACTGCGGCCAAGTGGGACATCACAAAGATAAATGTCCACAACCCCCGAAAGAAAAGCAGAATGTGAAAGCGTATGCTATCAATGATGTTCCTTCTTCGTCGAATGCCCCAACTACGGCGGATAAAGGATAGAATGTCGTCATTCAAGGTATGTGTAACGACCACGAATTTCGCCCGGACCTAATCGGTCGCAAAATCGACCAAGACCGTTCAAAACCCGGATACGCTAACTCTGGGCATACAACACATCAGAACAAATAACAGAAGACTTTTATTACATCATAATAAAGTAACATCAG
The DNA here is from genome assembly GCA_030737875.1 of Allium sativum. Taxonomy (NCBI): domain Eukaryota; kingdom Viridiplantae; phylum Streptophyta; class Magnoliopsida; order Asparagales; family Amaryllidaceae; genus Allium; species Allium sativum. The sequence goes on from CM060915.1 coordinate 988,824,202, forward strand.
AGTACAAAATATCAGAGTACATCGATAAATAATATAGCGGAAGATAAATTACAATAATTTAATACTGTGCAGCGGAAATGAATAAACTAGCACAGAGGAAGACTATCAATGCTCTGGACATGACTAAAAGCTTCGATCCAGAATTCCACTCAATATATCTGCAAAATAAGCTACTCGACTGTCCGTGTGGAAAAGAGGGCACTTGAGTTTGCAAAGTGAAACAAACTACAGGTCAGTCATGGGACCGGTATGAGAAATCTTTCCTAACTTATCTAATAATAAGGCTAATCTCAGGACCACGCCGCTAACGCGGAACGGGTTTACTCCATTGGATTGCCAGTGCATAAATAAAGTAAATCGTTTTAAAACAATGCAATGCTTTTTAGAAAAATGAAACCATTATAAGACTTAAGTCCCATCACACAATGCAACGCAAACAGGAGGATAAAGTTTTACCTTATAATGGTCAAAAATGCTTGATACGTATAAAATGGAGTTGATATTATTATAGTGTATATATGTTTCAAAAACATTTCAATCATAATGTATCAATCATAGACGACATAGCTACCATATACTATATCGCCATACTAGTTATACAATCAAAACCGCATGGTGTCATATGGGAAGTTGGATTTCCATCATGAACCAAGGCAAGGGATCGTCCTTACCGAATTCGAGACTCTGTAGCCCGACCCTCAGGACTCAGTCGCAACTGTACTTGGAGCCACAGGGCCGGTCCCCAACTTACGTTGGTGAATTATATATAAATTCCTGAACAATACGTCTCCTCGCCCTATGGGGCGTAAAATCTGTATCGTTACAGTATACTTTCTATTTATGATGTTCCTGTTTGAGTATTGTTTGATACCGGAGCTTCCCGTTCCTTCATATCTAGTGATCTGGTAGATAGGTTGGGATTGGAACTCGGGATAATCGATAGACCTTTAGCAGTGGCGAACCCGATTGGCGGTTCGACTAGCCTTAGTATGATTTGTCGTAATGTGGTCTTATCGAGTCATGGATGTATGTTTGTTTGTGATTGCTTTGTTTTGGGCTTTACTGGGTTTGGCATTATTTTGGGAGTCGATTGACTCCAAAGGTACGTGGTGGTGGTAGACTGTGAGGGCTTTTTCGTGAAAGTTAGAGCGGATGATGGGCGGAGGGTAGTGTTTGGTGGTCTACCTAGTGATGGAGTAATGGCTAGTTTTCTAAATTCCCTCGACATCCCGCATGATGAGTTGTCAGATGTGCCCATGGCTAGCCAGTATCTGGACGTCTTCGAGGAAGTGACCGGACTTCCACCACACCGAGAGATTGAGTTTCGGATAGATTTAGTGAAAGATGCCAGACCTATTGTGATGCCACTTCGTCGTATGGCACCAAGGGAGCAGCAAGAGCTCGGGGTGTAAGTGAGCGATCTTTTGAAGAAGGGATTTATCAGAAGAAGTGTTTCCGAGTGGGGAGCACCAGTTGTGTTTGCTACTAAGGCCGATGGTTCCCTTCGATTGTGTGTGGACTACCGCGAGTTGAATAAGGTGACGAGGAAGAATAAGTATCCTCTACCGCGGATAGATGATTTGTTTGATCAGTTGGGTGGTGCGAGAGTGTTCTCCCAGTTGGATCTCGCGACAGGTTTTCATCAGCTTAGGGTGGAAGCTGAGAGTATGGCTAAAACTACCTTTCGGACGCCGTCTGGATTCTATGAGTGGTTAGTCATGCCATTCGGGTTGACCAATGCACCAGCATATTTTGTAGATCTTATGAATAGAGTATTCCGAGATCAATTGAGTAAGTTTGTTCTTGTGTTCGTGGATGATATACTTGTCTACTCGAGAACAGAGGAAGAACACAAGGAACATTTGAAGATAGTGATGGAGGTGTTGAGAAAACACCAATTGAAAGAAAAGTTTTCTAAGTGTCATTTCTGGAGGAGGGAAGTGAGATTCTTGGGCCATGTTGTTTCGGAGAATGGTATTGTCGTGGACCCTGCGAAGGTGGCTATGGTACATGATTGGTCTACGCCCAAGAATGCAATAGACATAAGAAGTTTCTTGGGATTAGCTGGATATTATCGTAAGTTTATCCAAGACTTCTCCAAGATAGCAGCACCGTTAACTCAGTTGATCAAGAAGAATCAAGCTTTCGTTTGGGACGAAAGTTGTGAAAATGCATTCAAGAATCTAAAGGAAAAGTTGACATGCGCACCAGTGTTAGTCATTCCTAAGGGGAATGAAGAGATGACAGTATATACAGATGCATGTGGTACCAGACTAGGTGTTGTACTGATGTAAGAAGGTAGGGTTGTAGCTTACGCTAGTCGGCAACTGAAACTGCATGAGAAAACATATCCTACCCATGATTTGGAATTGGCAGCGATCATATTCGTGTTGAAGATGCGGAGGCATTATCTCTTGGGAGAAAAATTCGAGTTGTTTACTGATCATAAATCGTTAAAGTATCTCTTTTCTATGAAGGATTTAAATCTCCTATAGCAAAGATGGTTAGAATTCTTGGCTTCCTATGATTTCGATATCACATATACACCTGGAAAGGGCAATGCGGTAGCTGATGCATTGAGTAGAAGACATGCCAATTTAGGGGCTATGTTTCTTGAGTGGAAGCAACTGGAGTATATCACAGGGTATGATTTCAGACCAAAGTGTGATTGGATCCAGAGATGCTAGCAAGTTTGACGATCAGATCCACTTTGATTAAGCGGATTGGTTCCAGTCAGAGGGACGATCCATGAGGCTATTGGAAATCATCTCCAAGTTAGAGATGGGTATCGACGAGGAGACGAACAAGTATGGGCTTGATCGAGATGGATGGCTTAGAAAGAATGGAAAGTTAGTTGTACCCAACGTGAATGGATTGAGAGGTGTAGTGCTAAGAGAATGTCATCACTCAAAACTGACTATACATCCTGGTGGTAATAAAATGTATCGAGACATGAAGCAGACCTACTACTGGGAAGTGATGAAAAGAGACGTTGGGAAGTTTATATCCCAATGCATGAACTGCCAATTAGTTAAAGCTGAGCAAAACAAACCTAGTGGTTTGTTGCAACCATTAGGAATTCCAGAATGGAAATAAGAACAAGTCTCAATGGATTTCATTGATGGGTTACCAAGGACTAGATCGGGCCATGATAGCATTTGGGTGATTGTGGACCGATTGACCAAGAGTGCAAGGTTTATACTCGTCAAGTCGAATAGAACAGCAGCTAAGTTAGCAGAACTATATATGAAGTGGGTAGTGAGATTTCATGGAATACCCAAGGCATTGTGAGGGACTAAGATCCATTGTTTACTAGTGGATTTTGGAAGAGCTTACAAGAGGCATTAGGATGCATTGTGAGAGATTGAGATCCATTTTTTTACTATTCGGGTCATTTCCCATGTTCACGATTTTTGTTGATTTTAAATGACCGTTTTGCCCCTAGCAGATCTTGTTTTGGCCATAACTTTTGATTGGTAAGGAGTTTTGACCTAAAACCACTTCCATCAGATCCGGATGATGGTTTACCTTTCCGTAGAGTGGTCACATTAGCCAAACAGACTCACTGTTTGGGAGATATGGCTGAAACAAGGTTTAGAAGGTGTAAAACAGCTTAACTGGGCCTAATTAGGGTGATTAGCAAGAGGGTCCATAACCCATTTCGGGATTAGGGTTATGGGGAGGCTGAAATCAGTTAGGAAATGATCTATTTTCATTTTCTCAGTCGCCTAAAACATTCCCCTAACCCTAACAATGGCCTCCAACACCCAAATCACCTTCTAATCACCATTTAATCAAGTTTTAGACTAATTTACATCTAATCAAGGCAAATTAGCATCAAACTGAGAATAGAGCAGCTAGAACACACAGAGATTCGACCTATGTCAGAGATACTTTCATATCTATAAGTAATTTGTGGCTAAGGTGAGTGATTTGCATTGTTCTTCACTAATTATGGCTAATTAGGGGTGATTAGTGATAATTAGCGAAATTTTGGCTCACAAAAATCTGGAAAAATTTGTAAAATTCTAAATTATTATTTTAGGACTTTGATAGAAATTTGGGCTAATTTGGATAAGTTTTGCTAATTGTATGCTTAAACATGAATAAGGGGGATTAAGGGAAAAACATGGGTTTTTGGGTATGTTTGATCTGTATAAACATGTTAAATTGTTGTCTTGCTGTTTATGGTTGATTATACATGTTGCTATGACTGTTTGGAATGTTTTGGGATTGTTTAGAATTGTTAGAATGGTCGAAAACGCAGTCGTGTGGCGTAAAAACAGTCAATGGAAGTTGCAGGAAAAATATGCAGGAGCCAGACCGGATCGGATCGCCCCTACCCGAACCGACCCACTCGTGGAGCACTCCACGACCCCGATCATCTCATGTCAGAGAACCCCGGACCGTGAGGTTTGCCATCCTCGAATCGAACCGCTTCTGCTTGGTGACCATGAACCGAAGTGCCACAAGTGGACTGATCACGAATCGAGGAGCTCGATCCGCCTGGAGGAGTTGTCTTACACGAGCCAATCCGAGGCATGTAACCACGATCCGAACCCCCAGGGAAGCATCAGAATGAACCGACCCGACATGGGGAGGAACTCAAGACCCAACCCGAACAGGGTTGATGACCACTGACCGAACGAGGAGAAGTGGACCGAACCGAATGGAAACTTGATTCTGAACCGATCTGGAGGAGACCATAACCCGAGATGCTAAGGTAGTCCAAATGGGAAGCTTATACACGGGATCCAGTTAGGAACCAACGAGTTAACTTCATGATTGCACTTCGCTGCAGGACGTGGGCTAAAGAGTTGTCGACGTCCATAGCTTTGATTCACCACCGAGAGACGATTGTTAGGCTACGGATCAGTGCAGTGGGGTAGTTATTACTCCATAGGGCAGAGTGATCGTAGCATGGCTATGAGCCAGTGCAGTGGAGTCGTCATGACTTTATGGGGCAGAGTGGACATGGCAAGGACTAGTGGCTATGGATCAGTGTAGTGGAGTCATCATGACTCCATGAGGCAGATTGACCGTAGCAAGGATTTGGGTAATCAAAGCGGTGGATATCGTATGCATTACACACTGAGTGAGAGATGTGAGGATGGTTGCTATGCTTGATTGTTCGACATCACTATGACATGCACACGCCCACCCCCGTATCTTTACACCATATGTTAGTGTCACTTTAGAGTATTGTACATCTCGGTCTGCTAACTCTTTGGTTGCAGGTCCAGGTTCAGGTATGGTTTAGTATACCTGTTATTGTTCTGTTTTGCTGCTTATCGCTCATACCAGACTTTTGTCTGACCCAGAGTTTTATGTCTCTTCTTATTACTCTGGGTTCTCTTAAACGGGTAGACTAGAGACACGTCAAGTGATTATGCACGAGTAGGTGTGCCGGAGACGAGTAGGAGGCTTTCACGTATGATATATATAGATATTCTCCTTGTGTCGCTGCTGGTCACTACTTTGGGCATTAGTAGTGTACCTTTCTTATTTTTCTTTAGAGACACTTTTAAAAATTGTAATAATGATGATGTGGAACATAAGCTGTATTTTGAATTTTCGCTGCTATGATGATTATGGTTTAGTTCTCAGTTTATGCACTGTCTCGCCTGTTTTATGTCAAGTATGTTATTATTATATTTTATTCCACGCACTGTGAGACATTCTACAGGTTCCTTGTTAGTTCAAATTCCCTTCTTTGACGACCGTCCCGTGCTGGTTGGACCTTGGCACTGCGCACTTTCATTGGAAATGTCGGCTGGTGCGGGGCGGGCCGTCACAGTTTATGTGTTATATTCCAAAGATTACCCTTGCCACCGGGGAACGGGGGTTTGGAGTCATCACACGTAGTATCGGAGCTTTGGTTAATCTTAATTCAATATAACATATTAACGAACTCGTCATAAATAGAATCAGAAGTATTCTATGACGAATAACTTATTTCAGATAGGATCAGTAATATCCTAGAAGGAGTGTAGCAGAATGAAATACACCCCTATAGACACATTTACATTCAAGTATATGTCTCTATGCTTTAAAATACCTTTTCTGTTGGCCTGAAACTTTATCTACTATTTGCAGACTTAGTAAAAATGAGTGGAAGAAGCAAAAGAAGTAAACCTATGGTTCGAAAATTTAATGACCCAGTTGTGCTCCTACAGCCAGGATCAGATATAGAAGCTCTATTAAAGAGGTATCGAAATCTGGGTGGAGTACCGTTCTTGGGCAATGAATCCATTATTCAAACTCAAGCTTGGATGCGTTCTGCTAAGAGGATTTTTGAAGGTTTCAAGCTGAGAGATTATCAGAAAAGATTACTGCCATCTTGGGCACTCAAAGACGAAGCTTTAATTTGGTGGGAAGCTGTTATTAAGGATAATCCAGAAGGTAATATTACCTGGGATAAATTTAAAGAAATTTTTAATGAAAGATTTATTCCTCCAGAAGCAACTAATCGGCTATATGATGAATTCTACTATCTGATACAAGGAGATATGACCATTCAGGAGTATCAGGATAAATTCAGCAGACTTTCTCGTTATGCACCTGAGCTAATTGAAAATCCTAAGAGAAAGAATCTGAGGTTTATTAACGGGCTCTAAAGAAAGTACCAAAATTGGGTAACAACACATGTGAAACTTCCTTTTTCTGAAATGATATACATGGCTTATCACTATGAAGAACTTGATAAGTAAGGTCTTTTGGAGCACGAAGATGAAGTCAATTCTAACAGCAAGGGGAAGTCTGTTGATAGCCCTGAGGCGAGCATGACGCCTGAAGTCAGAAAGAAGCCTAAAGCTAAGAGGAAAAGGGTTAAATCTGAGAAAGAACCAATAATGACTGCCGTATGCAATAACTGCAATAAGCAAGGACATTTGTCGATAAATTGCAGAGCTTTAAAGAAACAAAGAAAGGATGGATCAAAATCCAATCGGAAGTAGAAGATTAAAGGATTTAAACCCGATAACAAGTTTCAAGAGAATAGAAAATGCAATCAATGCCATCAGACTGGTCATCTTGCAAAGGATTGCCAGCTCTTAAAGAAATCTGAAAAGGTACATGTAAATGAAGTGGCAGAAACTTCAGCACCCTCAGTCAGTCAAGTGAGGCCAGATGTTTTAGAAGGCACGCTTACTGTCAAGGATATTCCAGTCAAAGTACTATTTGATACAGGTGCGCCGCGAAGCTTTATTGCAAGTAATGCAGTTAAGAAATTGAATTTGAAATTGAAAATGCTTAAAGAAGCCATCACTGTTCATAATCCGGTTGGGGGTTCCCTCAATCTTAATTGGATAAGTGGGTTGCCGGTCTCTTTTTCCCATTATCGGTTCCCTACCATCGTGATCGTCATGAATTTTACAGAATTTGATCTTATTTTGGAATATGATTGGTTAACCAAATCTGAAGCTGAGGTAAATGCGCCGATAGAGTCGTTAAGGCGAAGATTAAATCAGGCGACTATATAACCATTCCATGTAAAGGTCCGAATTCGGATTGAAAGGACTTTTGGTCAGCTCTAGATGTTTCTCCTGCTCAAATAGAAAATATTCCTGTCGTTACAGAGAATACTCCTATCAACATAGAAAGTATTCCTGTCGTCAAGAATTATGCGGATGTGTTTGAAGAAGTTGTTAGCCTACCTCCGCGTAGAGAAATCGATTTCAAAATCGCTTTAATTCTGAATGCAAGGCCAGTAGTTCACGCCATTCGAAGAATGACTTTGAAGGAAAAAGAATAGTTAGACAATCAAACTCTACAGCTTGTATGGAAGGGTCTGATCAGGCCTAGTTTCTCTGATTGGAGAGCAGCAGTGGTGTTTGTCCCAAAGTCAGATGGTACTCTCCGACTATGTGTGGATTATCGTGACTTGAATAAGCAGACGTTAAAGAATAAATATCCATTGCCGCGAATTGATGATTTGTTGGATCGTCTGAATGGAGCGCAAGTATTTTCACGAGTGGACCAAGCTACAGGTTTCCATCAGCTTCGTATTGCCAAAGAATGTGTTCCTTTGATAGCATTCAGAGGTCCAGACTTATTCTATGAGTGGTTAGTAATGCCTTTCGGCTTATGTAACGCTCTAGCTTATTTTGTCGATCTAATGAATAGAGGATTCAGAGAAGTATTGAATAAATTCGTACTGGTTTTCATTAATGACATATTGATCTTCTCTAAGTCAGAGAGCGAGCATGCAAAACATTTGGAACAAGTGTTAGAGATTCTGAGAAAGAATGTTTTAAAAGAAAAAATTTCCAAATGTATATTCTGGCAAGAGGAGGTAAAATTCCTTGGTCACGTCGTATCAAAGGAAGGAATTTCTGTAGATCTAAGTAAAATCACTGCTATTCAGGATTGGAAACAGCCTAGTACTCCCACAGAAGTCCGAAGTTTTCTGGGATTGGCAATTTATTATCGGAAGTTCGTTAAAGATTTTTCGAAGATATCTAGTTCCTTAACAAAGCTTACTAAGAAACATTCAAGGTTCAATTGGACTCCAGAATGTGAGACAGCTTTCCAAGAGCTGAAGTTAAGATTGACAACTGCTCCAGTGTTAACAATTATCGATGGCAATCAAGACTTGAAAGTCTGGACAAATGCTTCTAAAGAGGGTCTTGGTGCAGTATTAATGCAAAGAGGCCAAGTAGTCGCTTATGCTAGCCGTCAGTTGAAGCCGCATGAGAAGAATTATGCAACTCACGATCTTGAATTGTTAGCCATCGTGTTTGCTATGAAAATCTGGAGACATTATCTATTGGGTGAGAAGTTCGAATCATATACCGATCATTAATCATCGAAGTATTTATTCACCCAGAAAGATCTGAATATGATGCAGTAGCGTTGGCTAGAATTTCTTGCGGCATATGATCTTGATATTTTGTATACTCCGGGGAAAGCCAGTGTTGTGGCTGATGCGCTCAACAGAAAGAATGTGATCATCGCCAATCTTATCATTACGCCTTCATTGATAGATAAGATATCCGTTCTTCAGAAAGACGATAATTTTGTTAAAGAGATGATCAAAAGAATTCAAAAGGGCGAAGTCTCCAGTTTCCAAGTGAATAGCACAGGAGTTCTGAGATTGAAAGGAAGAATTTGTGTTCCCGACATCCTTGAGCTCAACAGAGAAGTATTGGATGAGTGTCACAAGTCCAAACTGAGTATCCACCTAGGGGTAAGTAAAATGTATAGTGACCTCAAGCGAACCTTCTGGTGGAAGGCGATGAAAAGAGACATCTCTATATATGTTAGCAGGTGTTCTACTTGTCAACAAGTCAAGAGCGATCAACAGAAACTTGCCGGATTGTTGCAACCATTGGAAATTCCAAATTGGAAGTGGGAACAAATTTCTATGGATTTCATAGATGGTTTGCCCAGAACCCAGAGAGGAAATGACAGTTTTTTGGGTGTCGTTTCACGAAGACTGCCCATTTTATACCTGTCAGATCAAATAGAACCGCTCAGAGTCTGGCGCAGATTTATTTTAAAGAAATTGTTAAACAACATGGAGTTCCCACAAGTATCTTTAGTGATCGTGATCCGATTTTCGCTAGTAAATTCTGGGAAGCATTCCAAGTAGAATTGGGAACAAAATTGAATCCGAGCACCGCATATCATCCTCAAACAGATGGCCAAACTGAGAGGGTGAATCGTGTTCTAGAAGATTTATTGCGGACTTATATTATTGATTTTGGCGGATCATGGGAAGACGACTTGCATTTGGCTGAGTTCTCATACAACAACAGCTACCAAGCGAGCCTGAAAATGTCACCGTTCGAAGCATTGTATGGTAGACCGTGCAGATCTCCCGCATGTTCGGTAGAACCTGACAATAGACTTGTATTGGGACAAGATATGATTCGCGGAGCTTCAGACAAAGTCGATTTCATTAAGAAGCGACTGCAAATAGCTCAAAGCCGACAGAAGAGCTATGCAGACTCGAGAAGAAGAGATTTAGCTTTTGTTGTTGGTGACTATGTGTATTTGAGGGTTTCTCCGATGAGAGGAGTAGTCCGATTTGGCAAAACAGGGAAGTTGGTGCCCAGATTTATTGGTCCATTTCCCATACTTGAACGGATTGGAACTCTCGCTTATAGGGTTTAATTGCCTGATTGGTTGCCTGGAGTACATGATGTGTTTCATGTATCTCAACTTCGAAAGCATGTGCATGATCCAGACTTGGTCATGGAAGAAGCCGCGCAACAAGATTTGGAAATTACTCCAGAATTAGCTGTGAGGAGGGAGCCGATAAAGATTATTGGCAAAGAAACTAAATAGCCGAGGAACAAGAAGGTTCACTTAGTCAAAGTGCAATGGAGTGGAGATCCGCGAGACTGTACTTGGGAAACTAAGGAGAGCATTAAGCAAGCTTATCCCAATTGCAGAGTGGATATCTCTGATTAACTCTGGTGCAAGGTACATGTACAGTATTTTGCCTTTCTGTTTTGTTTTCTACTTTGCTGATTGTTTCCTTTTCATGGATGTAATTTTTTTAATTATATAGTCTGATGATTTTAAAAGAGTATATAAATTAATTATTAAATTTTTGAAAAGTTAAAAAAAAATTGATTGTTGTTTGTGTTGTATGATTATGATTTAACTAATTAATAACATTGGAATAACAAAACCCATAAGAGAATGAAGAGTAAATTTATGCAAATTGAATCAAATATTGAACTGATTTGAAAATTGATTGAAATATACGCATGTACATTATATATGTTAAAAACAGGTAAATGGATTTGTTGTTGAGTAAAGAATTTATTTGCGTGCCCAACAAATAGGTAAACCTTAATGAGTTGGATGCGCAATTTTATTTATTATATCAACTCCTGTGAATGCCATTGGATGCGGAGTGCTGGTTGTTTTGTGTGAAATTATAAACATCGCCATCGGATAGTAACAATTAATTTTGAACTACACTACATGACATACTTCTTGAAGATAGCATACCCTATCATATACCACATAAGCACTTGGAGCTTGTGTGACAAGGTTGAAGATTTACCATACAAGCGAGAAGCTTGTATGGCGATGACTATATTACAGGTTGAACCGATGACTGATATGGACTATATAAAATGTAACGGTAAATTGCTAGATTAATAAAAAACCCACATAGGTCTGGAGATGACAATAAACACGTCTCTCTAGTCATTAAGGCACAAAAACTATTTATAGGGTGACGAGAATTTATTCTATGGAGTTAAGATCTATACACACTCCCTGTCGACACCAGAATATATCACTATAAATATGTGTATGCTTTTTAGGATTTATTGGGTACCTAATACGACCCAATAAATTTCCAAACCCCTCCCCGTACAAATGAGGTTATGGCGAATTTTTTCGAAAATTTAGGGTGTTAGCCAAATTTCTGAAGGATTAGAAAATTCTTAAAAACTGAAAGGTTGAGGAATGAAAGCCAAAATGAAAGTTGAGTTGGTTGGTTAAAAAACTTTCACCTTCATTCCTTTTCCAGGACGAAAAGATTTTAAGTGGGGGAGATTGTAACAACCCGGAAAATCAGAACCAATTTAAAATTTTAAATTTGGCTATTTTAATAAATTTTGAACTTTTAAAATAAATTATTTTTAACGACTAAAAATTTATTTGGATCGAATTTATAGCGAATATATTTATTTTAATTATAAAACAAGGCCTGAAATGGCGCAGCAGTTTGAAAATTTGAATTCGAACTTTGACTGACTGTACACAATGCTAAATAAACCAGATTTTAGTGAAACCAAAAATATTTAAATCTGTTTAAGAATATCTTTCTAACCAATCTGAAAAATCAAAATTTCATTGCGGGAATCAAAAGTTATGGACAAGTGAATTTTTAGAAAGGTCGCTATGGAATAAATATAGCCCGTAAAAATAGACATTTAGCAAACGACCTCCGTTTTCGACGAAACCACTTTTTTGGATCCGGAGTGTCAAAATATTGCTAGATTCCAAATTTCATAATTTTTGGAGTTAATATGTGACCATGGCAAAAGAAAACGTGTTCAGTTAATTTCAGTCAATTTGGATCGACCAGAAAATGGCTATTTTTCAAACGGTCTTCAAATTCGATGAAATCAGTTTTTTTAGGACCGTATGGACAAAACCAAGCCAGATACAATTTTTCTGTAATTTTTGGAATCAGTATGTGGCCCCGGCAAATTAAAATGTATGTTCAAATCAAAAATTGAATGTTTTATATTTTAATTTGAAGAATAACCGATCGAAACAGTCGAATGGGCTTACAAAACATATTCCATTGTATTCGTAATGGGGGTATTTAGCTAGGGGCGATAGTCGTTGGGTTTGAATTGGAGTTCGTATAGAGAAACATATATTTTTGAATTTAAAAAGAATTAAAAATAAATATATATATTATTGGCCAATCAGATTGCATGGTTCACTTTCTCTCTCCCCGTAACCCTCTGTAACTGACGACGACTTTTTCTCCCATCTTCTCTCCTCTTCTTCTCCTAAATCACTCAACGAAACCAAGGGCTTCAGTGGAAGAATTTGTAGTACTCTCCAAGAGCTCCACATCCATAGCAGGCGCACCCCTGTCGTCACTTGTACAGGGAGAATCGAGCTCGTGAACGCCGAACCTTTCGAGCTCCGCCACGCCTTAGATCCTCCATTGCGCCTGGCCCTACCACTGTGCGCGAAGGCGCCCTTCCTAGCTTGATGCCGCTGCGAAGTCCGATTGGCCTGCAACTACACAGATTTGAAGATAAATCGAGATCTAGTTTTGAACCTCTTATGAAAGGTAACAGCCTGGTTATAGTTTAACTGTTTTCAACATTTAAAACCGTCGTGAAGTGTGATTTAATATAAAAATCATATCTTTATCATACGATAATAAAATTCGATGAAACATGAGATATTGGACTCGTGTGGACGTCTTCTACATTCTAGAAGAGACCGGAGATTTTTCAGAGCTTGCTACAATTTTTGGCAAAGTGAAAAGCAATGTGAGATTTCTAAATTCAATTTAATTTAGAAATAAAATATTAGGATGTAGACGGAGTTTAGAAACTCCCGACACCTGTAACAACCCGAAAAATCACAACCAATTTAATTTTTTTATTTTGGCAATTTTAATGAATTTGGAATATTTAAAATGAATTATTTTAAATAATAACGACGAGAAATTTTTTTGAATAGAATTAGAACGTATATATTTATTTGAATCAAAATTAGAGTATAAATTTTATTTTAATTATATAAAAGGAATTGAAAATGGCGCGGTAGTTTGAAAATTCAATTTCAAATTTCAAATAAATGCACTGGATTCAAAATAAACCAGATTTTAGCGAAACCAAAAATATTTGAATCGGTTTGAAAATATCTTTCCAACGAATCTGAAAAATCAAAATTTCATAGCGGGAATAAAAAGTTAAGCCCAGTTGAAAATTCAGAATAGTCGCTATGGAATTTATATATATTTTAATATATATATGGCCCTTAAAAATAGCTATTTTGCAAACGACCTCCGTTTTTTGACGAAACCGTTTTTGTTGGATTCGGGATGTGAAATTATTGCTTGATTCCAATTTTCATAATTTTTGGAATCAATATGTGAGCGCAACAAAAGAAAACGTATTTTGTTAGTTTTAGTCAATTTGGATCGACCAGAAAATGACCATTTTTCAAACGGTCTACAAATTTGACGAAATTAGTTTTGTTAAGACCGTATCGTCTAAACATAGCCAGATTTATTTTTCTGGAATTTTTGGGGTCCGTATGTGGCCCCAGTAAATTGAAATGTGCGTTCGAATTCAATCTATAGATATATATTTTGATTTTGGCGGAAACTGATCGTAACAGTTGAATTGGCTTACGAAACATATCCCATTGTGTTCGGAATGGGGGTAATTAGCTAGGGACGACAGTCGTCGGGCATGAATCGGAGTTCGAATAAAAGTCAACTCTTTGGGAATTAAAAATAAAATAAAATAAAATAAAAAATATGTATTCCTATAACCCCCTTTTCTGTCTTCTCTCTCCCTGTGAGCTCTTTTAAAATAAAAAAAATTAAAACCCTAAATCGATCGAGCGCGCCCCCCTCCGCCCCATCACCGACGTCGAACTTCAGCCCCACCTCGCCAGGGCGCGGCGCCGTCTCCATCTTCTCCCCCTCCGTCCGCATCTCCTTCTCCTCTTCCGCGCACCCTTTCCCCCTTCCTCTAAAACCACCGTGCCCTCTAAACCCCCTCCGCCTGAAGACCGCCACCGCCTACCACCGAGATCCGCACCTCCGGCCGCCGACGTCAACATAGCCACCCGACCCCGAGTCCCCCCCATAATTCCATATGTAAGTTTTTAAAAATTAATTTTGTTTTATTTTATTTTTATGATTTTATTTGAAATGTAAAACATATATTTTTAAACAAGAAAAGCATATAGTTATACATGAAAAGAATAGCTTTGTATATGAAAAATGAATAGATTTTTATATGCAAAAAGATTTGATTTTTATCTACCTAGCGTTGACAAAAAAATGAGAACTTTATTTATAATATAGAGATAACAAAAATGTGATTTCTATATTATAGAGATAATAAAAATATGATTTTTATATTATTGAGATAATAAAAATATGATTTTTATATTATAAAGATAATAAAATATGATTTTTATTGTATGGACATCGAAATAAAAATATTATCTTTATAATGTAAACATCGTGTTAAAGATGTGATTTTTACACATATGGTTTTGAAGTAAAAATATATAGCGAAGTAAAAATATAATTTGTAGAATTGAAATAAAAATGTGATTTTTAAAATATAAATATCGTTGATTAAAAATATGATTTTTAATGGATAAACATCATATTAAAAATGTGATTTTTACTATGAACAGCATGGAAAAGCTTGAGTTGGAATTTCGGGAAAATCCGAATCGTTCAGGAATAAAGAATGGAGGAGTGCATCCCAAAGGTGAGAACTTCTCACTTTAATTTATTTTCTTGTTAGAAATATATACTAGATGCAGACGGTGCTTAGCAGCACCTGACACCTGTCGTCCACAAACCATGGACGACTTGTGTTATTATGATGTGTTGTAAAAATTGATTGTGATGTGGAATAATAAGGTGTTTGAACAATAAGGTGTTAGAACAATAAATATATCATTTTTTTGTATAAATGAATGAAATAAAATATTTACTGAAATAAAATATATATTCATTTACAAATCGGACGATTTGTTTATGTACACTCATTTTACTGGTATGATTTGGGACGATAAGTTTTACACATCGCCCAACTGCACAAATAAAATATGTGTTTGTTGATTGAAACCTCACACGGGTATTGGGATGATAATTGACATACACTCCAATTGTTTAGCTGTATGTCAATCGATTGGTTGACAGACTGTAGTAGGCAATGATTATTTATATTTAATGCTTATACAATTGTGAAATGCACTTTGGATGATGGATGATTGTTTATTTTTGTTATGATATACATGTGTTGTATGGAATCCATATAATTTAAATTATATGGTAATTGATTGGGTCTCATTCCAATTTGGAAAATAAAGAATATTTTTAAATAATATTCAGAGAAGGATTAAAATTATTCATATGTTGAATAAAATAAATATTCATGTGTTGAATAAAATATATATTCATGTGTTGAAAAGAATATTCATGTGTTGAATAAAGTATTTAAACAACAAAAATATCATTTTTATTGAATGTATAAACCATTTAAAATATTCATGTGTTGAATAGCCGTGTTGATTAGATATACGCCATTTTGATGCGAACGATATTTATATCGATTTTATTCTTTTTTATAATGAAAATCGAAATGGAAATGATTTCAAAATATAATATTTGAAAATATCATCATTTATATATTAATGAAATGGGATATTCAATTTTGATTTGAAATTGAATATGAAGTTGAAATCGTTTTGAAAACGAATTTAAAACAATTTATAAAATACGTTTTAAATGGTAATGGACGAAATATATAATATATATATATATATATATATTATATAATTAATAGCCTGAATAGAACGCGCCGCGCCAGTTCGTGAATTTCGACCATTGATTTCAAATTGACGTTACGGGAGATCCGACCGTCGGATTCTCCTAAAACCAGAACCCTTTGGTTCGTATCGAAAAGAGCTTTCCAACCAATATAA
Organism: Allium sativum; assembly: GCA_030737875.1. Classification (NCBI taxonomy): domain Eukaryota; kingdom Viridiplantae; phylum Streptophyta; class Magnoliopsida; order Asparagales; family Amaryllidaceae; genus Allium; species Allium sativum. The sequence goes on from CM060915.1 coordinate 988,840,381, forward strand.
GGAATTTGAAATCTAACGGTTGGATTTAGAATTATGTCCAAATCAAATTTGGAAAAGGTCGCTGTAAGTGCAGTTCGATGACCGTTTATGGAAATCGACTGTACGGGCCTTGATAAAATTACTAAAAATATCAATAATTAGTGTAAAATCATAATAAATGATTTGGAAAGAGTTGTGATGAAAAATTCCATATTTGAAAAGGTAAAAATATATTTTTATTGAAATGAACTAGTTATGAACTAGAATTATAATCCAATATTTTTAAATAAATAAATTGGATTTGAAATGGTTTTAAAAGTAACCGGAATTTCCAATATATGAATTGGAATGGATCGGAATCGAAATTATCTTCGGAATATTTCGATATTGGAATTCGTGATTATACGGATATCGTGGAGGAATTTGGAAGATATATATATATCATTATTCCAATACGATATTTGTTGGTTTCAGAATTCGATATTGAATATAAGCCGATATATTTTCTATTCAGAGCCTTGTATTTAATATCAAATTGGATTTTGGGTTTGTCGTGAATGGTATTGTAATAACCCGGAAATCCGAACCATTTTAAAAATTTTATTTTGGCAATTTTAATAAACTTCGAATGTTTAAAATGAATTATTTTAAATAATAGCACCGATAAATTTATTTTGAATAGTATTAGAACGTATATATTTATATAGCTCATCGTTAGAATATAAATATTTATTTTAAATTATAAAAGGAATTGAAAATGGCGTGGTAGTTCGAAAATTCGATTTCAAATTTTAAATTTCAAATGAATGTACAGGATTCAAAATAAAACAGATTTTAGCGAAACCAAAAATATTTGTATCTATTTGAAAATGTCTTTCCAACGAATCTGAAAAATTAAAATTTCATAGCGGGAATAAAAAATTATGACCAGTTGAAATTTCAGAATAGTCGCTATGGAATTTTGGCCCTTAAAAATGGAAATTTTGCAAACGACCTCTGTTTTCGACGAAACCACTTTTGTTGGATCCATGATGTCAATTTATTTCTAGATTCCAAAATTCATAATTTTTCGAATCAATATGTGAGCATGGCAAAAGAAAATGTGTTTTGACAGTTTCAGTCAATTTCGATCGACCAGAAATTAGCCATTTTTCAAACAATCTCATAATTTGATGAAATTAGTTTTGTTAGGACCGTATCGTCAATACGAAGCTAGAAAATATTTTTCGAGAATTTTTAGAGTCCATATGTGGCCCTTGTACATTGAAATGCACGTTCAAATTCAATGTATAGATTTATATTTTGATTTTGACGGAAACAGATCGAAACAGCCGAACTGGCTTACGATACATATCCCATTGTGTTTGGAATGGGGGTAATTAGTTATGGACGACAGTCGTTGAGTCCGATTTAGGGTCCGAACTAAAAAGTGACTTTATGGAATATAAAATAATTATATATATATATATATTATATAATCTTCCTCACCTCTCTCTCTCTCATGGTCAGAAGTCAAACCCGAAGTTTGAATAAAAGAAGGGGAAAAGAAGCGACGAAGGAGCCCGTCGATCCCGCCCGCCTCAACGGCCACCGCCGCTCGCCCAGGCTGAGCGCCGCCGCAACCAGACCCCCCTCCCCCCTCACGCCCTCTCTCCTCCTTCCCCTCTTCTCAAACTCGCGAAACCCAACTCCAAATCACGGAACCCTAGCCACGCCCCCCTTACAGACCACCACCGCGTCGGCGCTGCTGCCACCGCCAAGCTCCGCCTCCATTTCCGACTATAGACCCCTTTTTATTCGCCGGTGAGTTTCAATTCGATTTTTATTTGTTTAGGTAACTAAAAATGTATTTTTTTAATGGAATAACATTGTTTACAAATCAGTTTTTATATATAAAAAGCATTGTTTTTAAAAATCAGTTTTTATATGTATTTAGCATTATAAAAGTATGATTTTTAGTTGCATAAAAATCGGATCTTTATATTTTGAAAAGTTCGATTTTTATATGTAGAAAGGAATGATTTTTATAATGTAGAAAAGGTTAGATTTTTAATGATATAAAAATATGATTTTTATATTATAGAGATAATAAAAATATGATTTTTATATTATAGAGATAATAAAAAATAGAATTTTTATATAATAGAGAATATAAATATAATTTTTTTATATATGTAGTGAAATAAAAATCTGATTTTTTATTATATATGTGTTGAGATAAAAAATGTGATTTTTATAGCGTCGAAATAAAAGTTCGATCTTTATATAAGAAGTAGGAAAATAAAAATATAATTTTTATATAGAAAGAAGCGTCGAAAAAATATATGAAGTAGAAATAAAAATGTGATTTTTATTTATTGGAATGAAGCAATAAAAATATAATTTTTATTATGAACAACGTGGTAAGGACTGCATTGGAATTCCAAGCAAATCCAAACGGTTCAGATGTTCAGAAATATAATGGAGGAGTGGAACCCTCGGTGAGAACTTCTCACTTTTAAATTGTTTTCTAGTTGAAATATATACTAGGATGCAGACGGTGCTTAGCAGCACCCGACACCCGTTGTCTACAGACCATGGACGACTTGTTTGTTTGTTGTTTGTGGTGTGAATATTGATTTTGTGATGGGGAATGGAATAAAATATTTTATAGTTAAAAACATAATTTTTAACGTGTATATAAAATAAATATTTATAAACAAATTAGACGGTTTGTTTATGTACACCCATTTGACTGATGTTGATTGGGACGATAAATTTTACACATCGCCTAACTGCACAAATAAAAATATGTGTTTGTTGATTTGAAACCCCACACGGGTGTTGGGATGATATTTGGCGTACACTAATCCCAAATAATTAGCTGTATGTCGATCGATTGATTGACAGGCTGTTATAAGCGTTAAATATTTATATTTGATGCTTATGCAGTGTAGAATGCACTCTGGATGATGGTTGATTATTTATCGTTGCTATTATATACATGCGTTGTAGGGAATCCATATAATTAACATTAAATGGTAATTGATTGGGCCTCATTCCAAGTTGGAAAATAAAGAATATTCATATGTTGAATAAAAGAAAATTCATGTGTTGAATAAAATATATATCCATGTGTTGAATAAAAGAAAATTCATGTGTTGAATAAAATATATATTCATGTGTTGAATAAAAGAAAATTCATGTGTTGAATAAAATATATATTCATGTGTTGAATAAAAGAAAATTCATGTGTTGAATAAAATATATATTCATGTGTTGAATAAAAGAAAATTCATGTGTTGAAGAAAATATTCATTTGTTGAATAGAATAACGAAGTTATTGAAATATATAAAGCCGTGTTGATTAGATATGCGCCATTTTGACGTGAACGATATCTATATCGATTTTATTCATTTTTATAATGAATATCGAAAAGGAATTGATTTCAAAATATAATATTTTGAAAATACTATCACTTATATATCGATGATATGGAATATTCAATTTTGATTTGAAATTGAATATAAAGTTGAAACCATTTTGAAAACGAATTTAAAACGATTTATAAAATACGTTTTAAAAGGAAATCGACGAAATATATATAATATATATATATATATATTATATATAGTGGCCTGAATAGAACGCGCCGTGCTGTGGCAGTTCGCGAATTTCGACCATTGACTTCGAATGGACATTACGGGAGATCCGACCGTCGGATTCTCCTAAAACCGGAAGCGTTGGGTTCGTATCGAAAAGAGCTTTCTAACAAATATTAGATATTTGAAATCTAATGGTTGGATTTGGAATTATGTCCAAATCAAATTTGGAAAAGGTCATTGTAAGTGCAGTTCGATGGCCGTTGATGGAAATCGACTGTACGAGCCTTGATAAAATTATTAAAAATATCAATAATAAGTGTAAAATCAAAAGAAATGATTTGGGAAGAATTGGGATGAAAAATTCCAAATTTGAAAAGATAAAAATAGTTTTTTATCGAAATGAACTAGTTTTGAACTAGAATTATAATCCATTTATTTTTGAGATAAATAAATTGGATTTGAAAGGGTTTTAAAAGTAAACAGAATTTCCAATAACTGAATTGGAATGGATTTGAATCGAAATTGTCTTTGGAATATTTCGATGTTGGATTTAGTGATTATACAGATATTGTTATGGAAATTTGAAAGATATATTTATACCGTTATTTCCAATACGATATTTGTTGGTCATAGAATTTGATATTGAATATAAGCCGATATATTTTATGTTCAGAGCCTTGTATTTAATATCAAATGGGATTTGGATTTGTCGTCAATGGTGTCTTCATTAACACTGTTCTTAAACCCAGTTGATAAAAAGATTAAATCTTTTAATTTAGATTTAATGAAGTATACCAATTAAATGGTATTTAATTGGAATTGAATTTGAATTGATTTTTGGGTTTATCATGAACGGTGTTTTAAATAACATTGGTTCTTTAACCCGATAATTAATGGAATGTGAATTGGGTTTACCTTGAACTGTGTTTTAACGACATTCGTTCTTTAACCCGATTTACAGTGAAATGTGGTTTGGAATTTATAAATCTTTTGTTAAGATTTAAAGGAGATTTTCCAAGGTAAACTTTTCCAATTTAATAAAATAAATTGGAATGGAATTCGATTTAGTAATAATCGAAGTGAATTTCTGTGGAGGATGACAACTAATATATCTGGAATTTAAAAGGCTTTGCCGTTATTCCATTTATATTATTAGTCGGATATAGAAGTTTATATCGATTATATATATCGATTTGTTTTCCATGAAGATTCCATCGTTAATGGAATGTGATTTCAGGTTTATCGTGAACCGGGTTTTAAATGACATTGGTTCTTTAACCCAGTTAAAGACAGGATATGGTTTCCCAAGTTAAACAATCATTAATATTGATTTTTGGGAAGATTAAAACCAAGTGGAGTTTTAATGAATCTTTAATTAGATTGAAATGATCGAGAATGGAGTATCACCAGTTTTGCTCCAGGCGATAGTTAAATCTTTAACTAGATTTGAACGTGAAATGGTAATTGAATTTACCGATAACACCGTGGTGTTAGATATGGAGTATGACCAGTTTTACTCCATGGGATGAATAGGTTGGTGTTGGGAAATTTAACAAGTGATTAATTCGGTAAGGTTCGCTAATCCCGACTAGTTTGGATAAACCATAATTTGGTTTGAATTGATATTCAAAAGAAGATTAAAGAATAAATTTATAGAATTTATCTTTGATAAAATTAATGGGAACCTTTCCCAAAGTATAAGTATATTTGAATAAAAGAATATTCTGAATTAGAATGAGGCGTATGTTGTGTTTGTGTAATAATTGTTTATTATATATACGAGTTATTCGGAAAGGCCGGATTTATCCCATTCTGAATAACTGATTCGACGATGTGTCGAGGATGAAGACGGTGGTCGAAGACCGGAGGTCTTCACATCGTGTGGATAATTACTGATGATCTTGATTGGGCTGTACACCCAAGAGGAGAGAATCAGTTGGTGATCGTCCAGACATACTTGGAGATCGATGGATATGCGAGGTACAAGGTGCCTCCGGTTTCGTTCAGACCCAGAACGGACTTGTAAATGGACTGTGTGTCTGACATTGGATATCATTCTGTGTGATTGATGGATATCGGTTGCATGGAGTGGTTTGCCTGTGTGGCATTCTAAGATGCAAATGATCAAGGATTTTGTTGGAAAGCAAAGTCTTGTGGTTGATGATTAAAGTACCGCCTGTGTGGCATAGCTTTGTGTAGCGTTAATTCGCGAGCCTCACACCCAGTTGTGAACCAGAAACGGGAGAGGACATCAGGGAGGGCATGCATTTCCTTCTAGCTAGGGTGGTGTCAGTGACCTACCAGCCCTGGCATTTATATTATTTTCATCTGTGTGGTTGTTGGATTGCGAGGCGCCTCGGATATATCGGTGACTATGTGGATCCGATGGAGACATTTGGCTAATTGACGCACCAAAGGGCGGGGAAACACAGTGTTCAGGCATTTTAATCCACATCGGTGGACTGGCCCTGACGATACAAGGGCCCACCTGAGTCTGGGTCCTGAGGGGCGAGCTAGAGCGTCTCGAATTCGGTGAGGACGATCCCTTACCTCGGTTCACAGATGGAAATCCAACTTCCAAATACGTGACAATTGCAGTTTTGATTGTAGAGCCTAGTATTGGCGACATGATATATGGTACCCATGCCATCTAGGATTGATACATTTATATTTGAAGTTGTTTTATACACTATGCACTTATAGTAGTATCAAATGATTTGTTTTAAACGTACCAAGCATGTTTGGCTATTATAAGGGAAAACCCTATCCTCCGGCTTGCGTTGCATTGTGTGATGGGACCTGGGTCTTATAATAGCTTCATTTTTCCAAAAAGCATTGTGCTGTTTTGTTATATGCACTGGTTTTCTTGGGAAACCCGTTCCGTGTTATACGAGGTGGTCCCTTGATATATCTGATTTAAAGTAAAGTTTTAAATAATTGTTTTAGTTCTCACACCAGTCACATGACTGACCTGGAGTTTATTGTTTTAACCTAAACTCTGGGTGCCCCTATTTTTGACACGGGCAGGTAGTAGTTTTGGTTTTGCAGATTTATAATCACAGGATCCTGATTTGCAGCTGGAACGATATTCGGAAAGCTCTGTATCCGTGTATTACTTTCAGTTGTGTTTTGTATTATTTTTCCGCTACTATGTAATGTATTGTAATCTCTGATATTTATCAAATGTATATTATTTGTTTATACTCTGTATATTCTTGTATTCTGATGGAATTGTTGTTATAAGCAATGAAATGTTCTTCTGTTTGTGTTCTGATTCATCTTGCCCTCAAAACAATCAGGGGTTTCAAACGGTCTTGGTCGGTTTAGCGATCGATTCGTATCAAGCGAAATTCGCCTCACAGTAATTCGTTCTTTCTCTTCTCTTCGGAGATTGGGGAAGAATGGGTCGCTTCAGGTTTCTTTAATAATACTATTCTTAAACCCAATGGAGTTAAGAAAATTAGAAACTGACTAGAGATTAGCTAAGTGAATGGTTTCCTGGTTATTGATCTGATGTTGGTTTCGGCCTTCGGGGTTAATACTTAGGGAATTGTTCTCTTACTAATTTACGGTTAGAGACTGATGGGATTTTGGGTTTGTTGTGAACTGTGTTTTAATGACATTCGTTCTTTAACCCGATTTGCAATGAAATATGGTTTGGAATTTATAAATCTTTTTATTAAGATTTAACGGGAATTTTCCAAAGTAACGTTTTCCAATTTAATATATTAAATTGGAATTGAATGGAATTCGATTGATAATAATCGAAGTGAACTTCTGTGGAGGAAGACTGTTAATACATATGGAATTTAAAAGGCTTTACCATTATTCCATTTATATTATTAGTCAGATACGGAAATTGATATCGATTATATATTGATTTGTTTTTCCGTGAAGATTCCATAATTAATGGAATGTGATTTGGGTTTATCGTGAACTGTGTTTTAAATGACATTAATTCTTTAACCCAGTTAATGGCATGATTACATGTATGTCATTGTATTTCGAACTGTATGGTTGATCTCTGCTAAATATATATTTTTTTGGTGGCAGAGAATTTATTCTCTTGCTTAACACTCTTCTCTGAGACGTACGAGCTTAGAGGTTATACATCGGTAGAAATCAATAGTACGGTGTGGATTGTCGATTCGACATGTTTGTGTTTCCAAAGTTAAATAATCATTAATATTGATTTTTGGGAAGATTAAAATTAAGTGGTGTTTTAATATATCTTTAAATAGATTGAAAAAGGGAATGTGGTAATTTGAATTATCAAATTTGGGAAATGATCGAGAATGGAGTATCGCCAGTTTTGCTCCTAGCGATAGTTAAATCTTTAATTATATTTAAACGTGAAATGATTATTAATTTTACCGATAACACCATGGTGTTAGATATGGAGCATTACCAGTTTTGCTCCATGGGATGAATAGGTTGGGATTATGAAATTAAATAAATGATTACTTCGGTAAGGTGCGTTAATCTCGACTAGTTTGGAAAACCTTAATATGGTTGATATCCAAAGGAAGATTAAAGAATAAATTTTAAAGAATTTATCTTTGATAAAAATAATGGGAAACTATTCCCTAATGATGTGAATATTTGAATAAAAGAATATTCTGAATTGGAATGAGGCGTATGTTGTGTTTGTGTAACACTTTTTTATTATATACGCGGGTTATTTGGAAAGGCCGGGTTTATACCCATTCTGAATAACCGATTCTACGATAAGTCGACGATGAAGACAGTGGTTGAAGACCGGAGGTCTTCACATCGTTTGGATGATTACTGATGTCTTGATTGGCTGTACACCCAAGACGAGGTAATAAGTGGTGATCGTACAGATGTACTTGGAGATCAACGGATATGTGAGGACCTCTCTCCTGTATTGGACATATGGGACGAGGAATAAGGTGCCTCTGGTTTCATTCAGACCCAGAACGAACTTGTAAATGGGCTGTGTGTCTGACATTGGATTTTATTCTGTGTTGATTGATCTCTATTAAATATATATTTGTTTGGTGGCGGAGAATTTATTCTCTTGCTTAACGCCCTTCTCTGAGACATACGAGCTCAGAGGTTATATATCGATAGACATCAGTCGCATGGCGTGAATTGCCTGTGTGGCATGCTGAGATGCAAATGATCAAGGCTCCTGTTGAAAAACAGAGTCTTGTGGTTGATGATCAAAGCATGACCTGTGTGGCATAGCTTTGTGTATAGCGTTAATTCGCGAGCCTCACACCTCGGTATGAGTCAAAAACGGGATCGTGACTGCGGGGAGTGCACGACGTTTCTTTCTAGCTATGGGTGGTGTCAGCGTTTTAGAAGCCCTGACATTGAAATTATTTTTACCTGTGTGGTTGTTGGAATGCGAGGCGCCTCAGATATATCGGTCTCCACGAAGCCGATGGGTAGGTCCTAAAGGACTGGGAAACGTGTGTTCAGGTATAACTTATCTGCTATGTATGGACCGACCCTGAAGATCCAAGGGTTTGCTAGCGTACGAACCCTGAGACATTTGCTAGAGTGTCTCGAAGCGGCGAGGAGTCATCCCTTGCCTCGACTCATGATGGAAATCCAATTTCCAATATGTGATATTTTGGTTTTGATTGTAGAGCCTAGTATTGGCGACATGATATATGGTACCCATGCCGTCTATGAGTGATACATTTATATTTGAAGTTGTTTTCATACAATTTACACTATAATAGTATCAAAATGATTTGTTTTAAATGTACCAAGCATGTTTGGCTATTATAAGGTAAAACCCTATCCTCTGGCTTGCGTTGCATTATGTGATGGGACCTGGGTCTTATAATAGCTTTATTTTTCCAAAAAGCATTGCGCTGTTTGTTTTATGCACTGGTATTCTTGGGAGGAAACCCGTTCCGTGTTATACGGCGTGGTCCCTTGTTTTACTTTATTTTTAAAGTAAAGTTTTAAATAACTGTTTTAGTTCTCACACCAGTCACATGACTGAACTGGAGTTTGTTGTTTTAACCTAAACTCTGGGTGCCCCTATTTTCCACATGGGCAGCTAGTAGTTGGGTTTTTGCAGATTTACATTCACAGGATCCTGATTTACAACAGAAGTGATATTTGGAAAGCTCTGTATCCATGTATTACTTTCAGTTTTGTTTTGTATTATTTCCGCTGCTATGTACTTAAATGTAATTTAAATCTCTGATATTTTTCTGATGTATAATATTTATTCATACTCTGTATATTCTTGTATTCTGATGGAATTGTTGTAATTAGCGATGAAATGTTCTTCTGTCTGTGTTCTGATTTGTCATGTTCTCAGACAATCCGTTCTTTCTCTTCTCTTCGGAGACTGGGGAAGTTCAGGTCGTCACAATACCCATTGTCCACAAACCATGGACGACTTGATTGTAGTTGATGTGAAATTTGGTTGATATTGGGAATGGTTGTTTGTGGTTGAAACAGAATCGGAATTGTTTATGGAAAAATTCAATGTGATATAAAAATGATCGAAACGATTAGATTCTTAGGATAAGCCCCTTAGGGAACGTCGTGAGGCCTAAGGTAGTGCGAGGAGCCGTACTCGGGACTGTGCTGGTTTTAAACCCCTACCGTTATGCTGCCAAAATTTTCTGAAATATTCATGTGTTTTAATTATATTTATATGTTGAAATATATTCATGTGTTGATAATTTATTCAAATTGCTTAGACGATAAAAATCACATTTTTATCATGTATATGAAGTATATAAAATACTCATATGTTGAGAAAAATATCAGAACGATAAAAAATCACATTTTTATTTAATGAATGAAGTTAGAAAATATTCACGTATTGAATAAATTCTTTGAACGATAAAATAAACATTTTTTTATCAAGTATATGAAGTGTTAAAAATATTCATAGGTTGAATAAATGGTTTGAACAATAAAATTTAAATTTTATTGTATGGATAAGTCGCTAAAAATATTCACGTGTTTAGATAAATATTTGTTGGTTAAAAATATTATTTTTAAAACGTATATGAAGTGAAAATGGTTTGGAAATCGAAGAATAAATTATATATATATATATAAAAATATAAAATAAAAATAAAACAACGCTACAGTTCATGTTTTGAAATTATAACTTTAAACGATTATACCGGGAGATCCGACCATCGGATTTTCCCAAAACTGGAACCGTTGGGTCCGCTTTGAAAATATCTTTCCAACGATACCAAATTTGTAAAGATCCAACATTTAGATTATGTAAAATGTTTAATTCAAATCTGAATAAAAACAGCGCCAGAATGGATTATATATATATATATAATTAAAATAAAACGAATAACGACGCTGCAGTTCATATTTTGAAATCGTAACTTTAAACGATTATACCGGGAGATCTGACCGTCGGATTTTCCCGAAACTGGAAACGTTGGGTCTGTTTTGAAAAGATCTTTCCAATGATATAAAATTTATAAAGATCCAACGGCTAGATTTTCAGATATGTGTAAATCAAATATAAAGAAAAACAGCTCCATGGCCGCATTATGGCCTGAAGCGTCATTTAAATAAATGGGCTATTTTTAAATAAATAAAAATAGTGATAAATCGTTATAAAATATTGTAAATGATATGGAATGGAAATAAACTGAATTTACGCGGTTTATTGGATGTTTGATGGTTGAATGTGTTTGACATAAAAATTATCTTAATGAACTGAATTATGGATGTCAAATAATTTAACCATAGAAATGAATGGATTTGAATTCTGAATATACGTGAATTATTTGAAAAGACCGAGTTAAATCTCATTTCAAACAATTAGTCGATGACTAGAAATCGACGATGAAGACAGTGGTCGATGACCGGAGGTCTTCACATCGTTTGGATGATTACTGATGTCTTGATTGGGAGGCATCCCAAGACAAGGTAATAAGTGGTGGTCGTGCAGACATACTTGGAGATCGACCGAATGTGCGAGGGGCTCTCTCCTGTATTGGACATATGGGACGAAGAATAAGGTTCCTCCAGTTTCGTTCAGACCCAGAACGGACTTGTAAATGGATGTGTGTCTGACGTAGTAGCTTGACAACGTGGCATGCTGAGATGCAGTGATCAAGGCTTTTGTCGAAAGCAGAGCCTTGTGGTTGATGACCAAAGCACGACTTTAAATAACATAGCTTTGTGTATGGTGTTAATTCACGAGCCTCACACCACGGTATGAACCAGAAACGGGAGAGGACCTCAGGGAGGACATGCGTTTCCTTCTAGCTAGGAGTGGTGTCTGGGTTTTACATGCCTGAATGTTTTACTTATGTGGATGATGGATAGCGAGGCGCCTCGGTTATTTCGGTCTATGCGGAGCCGATGGATGGTCTTTATATAGACCCGATTTACGCTCCACAAGGCGGGGAAACGCAGTGTTCAGGCATTTTAATCCACTCCGTGTGGACCGGCCCTGACGATCCAAGGGTCGATGCGCTCTGACCTTGAGGCTCGGGCTAGAGAGTATCGAAGCGGTAAGGACGATCCCTTGCCTTGGTTCTTGACAGAAGTCCAATTTCCAAATACGACATCGTACGGTTTTGATTGTAAACCTATATATGGCAACATAGTGGTATGGGGGCACTTATGCTGTCTATGATTGATACTTATGATTGAAATGGTTTTTGAAACATATAAACACTAGTAATAATATCAAATGCTTTTGTTTTATACGTATCAAGCAAATTTTGGCCATTATAAGGTAAAACTCTATCGTCTGGATTGCGTTGCAGTGTGTGATGGGACTTGAGTTTTATAATGGCTTCATTTTCGTAAAAAGCATTGCGATGTTTAAATGATTTACTTGTTTTAAGCACTGGGAATCCAATGGAGTAAACCTGTTCCGCGTTAGCGGCGTGGTCCTGCGATTGGCCTTATTGTCAAATAAGTTAAGTAGATTTCTCATACCAGTCCCATGACTGACTCGTAGTTTGTTTCACTTGCAAACTCGGGTGCCCTATTTTCTACATGGGCAGTCTTGTATTTAGGTTTTAGCAGGCTCTCTCTGGATAGCTATGGAGCTGAATATGGATTCTATCACTTCTTTTATATTGTTCAGCTCTTGTTATGTGTATTATGTTTGATTGCGCTGTAGACATTTTATATAATGCTGAAACTGTATGTTGTACTAAGTGTGATCCTGTATACTGTGCAACGCTGATGATTATGTTTATCCAGTTTATTCTGTTGTACATTATCTGGTGTAATTATATATTTCTGTTCTGCTGTTACTGTATATGTGTTATATTCCAAAGATTACCCTTGCCACCGTGAACGAGGGTTTGGGGTCATCACATCAGTCACATGGCATGAATTTTCAGTGTGGCATGCCAAGATGCAAATGATCAAGGCTTATTGTTGAAAAGCAGAGCCTTGTGGTTAATGATCAAAGCACAACTTTATTGTAGCATAACTTTGTGTATAGCGCTACTTCGTGAGCCTCACACCCCGGTATGAACCAGAAACGGGAGAAGGACCCCACGGAGAACATGCGTTTCTTTCTAGCTAGAAGTGGTGTCTTGGTTTGACAAGCCTAGATATTTTTACTTATGTGGATGATGGAAAGCGAGGTACCTCGGATTTAAGTCCCTAGTGGCTCTATTTACGCCATATAGGGTAGGGAGACATATTTTTCAGGCATTACTAAACCACTAACATTATTTGTGGACCGGTCCTGATGCTCCTAAGGGCTCACCTGAGTCTGAGTCCTGAATCATGGGCTAGATTGTCTTGAATTCGGTAAGGACGATCCCTTGCCTTGGTTCATGATGGAAATCCAACTTCCAATATGACACATGTGGTTTTGATTGTATTACTAGTATGGTGACATAATATATGGTAACTATGCCGTCTATGATTGATATATTATGATTGAAATGTTTTTGAAACATATATGCACTAATAATAAAATCAAATCCATTTTATCGTATCAAGCATTTTTGACCATTATAAGGTAAAACTCTATCCTCCGGTTTGCGTTGCATTGTGTGATGGAACTTGAGTCTTATAATGGTTTCATTTTTCTAAAAAACATTGCGTTGTTTAACGATTTACTTTATTTATGCACTGGCAATCTAATGGAGTAAAGACGTTCCGCACTAGCGGCGTGGTCCTATGATTAGCCTTATTATTAAATAGGTTATAGTAGATTTCTCATACCAGTCCCATAACTGACTCGTAGTTTGTTTCACTTTGCAAACTCAGGTGCCCTCTTTTCCACACAGGCAGCCTTGTTTACAGGTTTTAGCAGACTCATTCTGGATAGCTATGGAGTTGAAGATGGATCTTATCATTTCTATTATGCTATTCAGACTTCATTTAGTATATTATGTTTGATTCCGCTGTAGACATTTTATATTAAGTTAAAATTGTATTTTTACTAAGTATGATCCTATTATGCTGTGTAACTATGATGATATATTATTCCCAGTGTAATTTGATGTACATTATCTGCTGTAATTCTATATTTCTGTTCTTCTATTATTGTTTATGTGTTATATTCCAATGACTATCCTTGCTTTCGTACTACGGGAGTTTGGGGTTATCACACACCACCTTCTCCTTCTCCTCTCTCTTCTCCTCTCTTTCTCCCCTTTTCACAAACCCTAAGCCCAAATCCGCCAACCACCGCCACCTCCGGCCACCATCCTGCCGCCTCCACCCCCACCACCACAAGTAGGTCCCGCCGCCGCCTCTGACCACCCAACTCTAACCGTGGGTCCCCCAATTTCCACTAATTTCAGTATTTGTAAATAACCCCTATGACTATTTCACAAATAACTTGCAATCCGAGCGCTTTTGGCTAAAATTGTAGTACCAAAATCGAAGAGCACGATTTTCTCTTCGATTTGAGTATACTGAAGTCATATTTTGGATCGTGGAGTTTTTGAGAAAACACGTCCAAAGTCTGCTGTCCAAATACCGTCTTTTCGCGATATCCGGCGAAATGGAGCATTTTCGGGAAAAAGTGCATTAGTCGAAAGTTGTTCGGAATGGCGCGTTTAAGCTAGAAAAAAATACCGTGTGAAGATTGGAGCTCGTTTGCAAATTCTGGAACCAGAACAGCGAATCAGAGCGTCAAAAAATAACGGTGGAGTGGATCCCAATGTGAGAACACATTCTCACTCAATTTATTTTGTAGTTAAATATATACTAGGTTGAAGACAGGGCTTAGTCGCCCCTGACACTATTTATTATACAAACCATGGTTGTTGTTTGGATTGTATTGTGGAAAATTGACTATATTATGGTTATTGATTGTATTGTGGTTTTGTTGATTGGATTGAATATTGTGTATGGCGCTAGCCAACATCAGGAGAGGTGTAATGCTATACATTGCTCCGGTTCTAATATCGCGTCATTGCCGAAATTTTTTGAAATGAATATTATTCATTAAAAATATCATTTCGAATGTGTATATGAACTATATAAAATCTTCATGTGTTGAATAAAATGTTTGAACAATAAAAATACCATTTTTATTAAGTGTATGAAGTATATAAAATAGTCAAGTGTTGAAATAAATATTTTATCGTTAAAAATATAATTTATAACGTATATGTGAACAACATAAAATTCTCCTGAAATGAAAATAAATATTCGTTTACAAATCAGATGATTTGTTTATGTACACTCATTTTACTGACATGGATTGGGACGATAAATTTTTCACATCGCCCAACTACATGAATAATATTCATTATTTGTTGGTTGAAACCCAACACGATTATTAGGATGATATTTGACATACACTAATCCCAATTGTTTAGATGTATGTCAATCGATGGGTTGACAAACTGTCGTAAGCGTTAATTATTTATTTTTAATCATTATGCAGTTGTGTAATACACTATGGATGTTGGTTGATTGTGTATCATTATTGTTGTGTACATGTGTTATATAAAATCCATATAACTAATAATATATGGTAATTGATTGGGTCTGATTCCGATTTAAAAATAATGAATATTTTAAAACAAAATTCCGTAAAGGATTAAAATGTGAATTTGATGTTCGATTTTGGATGGACACGAAAATATTGAAATATATGAAGCCGTATTGATTAGATTTGCATCAGTTTAACATGAACGATTTTCATACCGATTTTATTCATTTTTATAATGAACATCGAAAAGGAAACGACTTCAAAATATAATATTTTGAAAATATTATCATTTAAATATTATAAAGATAATGAGTATTCAATTTTGGTTTAAAATTGAATTGAAAGTGGGAATCGTTTTTAAAACGAACTTATAAAATACATTTTGAACGAAATATTATATATATATATATATATATATATATATATATATATATATATATTAATGGCTTGAATAGAACGGGCCGCGATCGTTCGTGAATTTCAACCATTGACTTCCAATTAACATTACGGGAGATCCGACCGGATTCTCCTAAAACCAAAACCGTTGGGTTTGTATCGAAAAGAGCTTTCCAATGAATATAAGAGATTTAAATTTGAACGGTTGGATTTGGAATTATGTCCAAATCAAATTTGAAAAAGGTCGCTATGGATGCAGTTCGGTGGCCGTTGTTGGAAACCAACTGTACGGGCCTTGATAAAATTATTAAAAATATTAATAATTTGTGTAAAATCATAATAAATGATTTGGAAAGAATTTGGATGAAAAATTCCACGTTTGTAGAGATAGAAATATATTTTTATCAAAATGAACTAGTTATTAACTAGATTTGAAATCCAATAATTTTTAAATAAATAAATTGGATTTATAAACGGTTTTAATAAAACCAGAAATTTCCAATATATAAATTGAAGTGGATTTGAATAGAAATCATGCTTGGGATATTTTGATATTGGATTCCGTGACTATACGGATATTGTGGAGAAATTTGGAAGATAGATATATATCGTTATTCCCCTTACGATATGTGCTGGATTCAGAATTTGATATTGAATGTAAGCCGATATAATTTCAGATTAGAGCCTTATATTTAATATCAAATTGAATTTTGGATTTGTCGTGAGTGGTGTCTTAAATAACACTATTCTTAAACCCCGTGTGAAAAGGATAAATTTTTAATTAAGATTATTAGAGTTTCCAGTTATATTTATTAAGTGGAATAAAGTGGAATGCGAATTGGGTTTATTGTGAATTGTTTAATGACATTCATTCTTTAACCCGATTAACAGTGAAATGTGATTTGGAATATATAAATCTTTTATTAAGATTTAGTGGAAATTTTCCAAAGTAAAGTTTTCCAATTTGATATTTTAAATTGGAATTAAATGAAATTCGATTTGGTAATAATTGAAGTGAGCTTCTGTGGAGGAAGACTGTTACTGTATACGGAATTTAAAAGGATTTACCGTTATTCCATTTATATTATAAGTCAGATACGGAAATTGATATCGATTATATATTGATCTGTTTATTGTGAAGATCCCATGGTTAATGGAATGTGATTTTGGGTTTATTGTGAACTCTGTTTTAAACAACATTAGCTCTTTAACCGAGTTAAAGACATGATTACATGTCTAACATTGTATTTCAAACCGTATTGTTGATCTCTGCTAAACATATATCTGTTTGATGGTAGAGAATTTATTCTATTGCTTAACACCCTTCCCTAAGACGTAGAAGCTTAGAGGTTATATATTGGCAGAAATCGATGGTACGGTGTAGATTGTCGATGCATCATGTTTGATTTCCCAAAGTCAAACAATCATTAATAATGATTGTTGGAAAATGAAAACTAAGTGGAGTTTTAATGAATCTTTAATTAGATTGAAATGTGAATGTGATAATTTAAATTATCAAATTTGGGAAATGATCGAGAATGGAGTACCACCAGTTTTTACTCCAAGCAATAGTCAAATCTTTAATTAGATTTAAATGTGAAATGGTAATTAAATTTACCGATAACACCGTGGTGTTAGATATGGAGTATTACCAGTTTTGCTCCATGGGATGAATAAGTTGGGATTAGGATTAATGAATAAATGATTACTTCGGTAAGGCTCGATAATCCCGACTAGTTGATAAACCTTAATTTGGTTTAGAATTGATATCCAAAGGAAGATTAAATCATAAATTTAAAAGAATTTATATTTGATAAAATTAATGGGAACCTTTCCCAAAGTATATAAATATTTAAATAAAAGAATATTCAGAATTGGAATGAGGCGTAAGATGTGTTTTTATAGCACTTGATTATTGATTATAAAATACGAGGGTTATTAAAAAAGACCGGGTTTATGCCCATTCTGAATAACTGATTCGATGATAAGTCGATGATGAAGACGGTGGTTGAAGACCGGAGTTCTTCACATCGTTTGGATGATTACTGATGTCTTGATTGGGCTGTACACCCAAGACAAAGTAACAAGTGATGATCGTCCAGACGTACTTGGAGATCGATCGGATATGCGAGGACCTCTCTCCTATATTGGACATATGGGACGAGGAATAAGGTGCCTCCGGTTTCGTTCAGATCCTGAACGGACTTGTGAATAGACTTGTGTCTGACATTGGATTTTATTCTGTGTTAATTGATTTCTAATAAATATATATATGTTTGGTGGCGAGGAATTTATTCTCTTGCTTAACACCCTTCTCTGAGACGTATGAGCTTAGAGGTTATATATCGATAGACATCAGTTGCATGGCGTGAATTGTCAGTGTGGCATGCAGAGATGCAGTGATCAAGGCTTTTGTTGAAAAGTAGAGTCTTGTTGTTGATGATCAAAACATGGCTTTAAATAGCAAAGCTTTGTGTATAGCGTTAATTCGCGAGCCTCACACCTCGGTATGAGTCAAAAATGGGATAAGGGACCCAAGGAGTGCACGATGTTTCTTTCTAGCTATGGGCGGTGTCATGGTATGAAGCCCAGACATTTATTTATTTTTACCTGTGTGGATGATGGATAGTGAGGCGCCTCTGATATTGGTGCCTAGTGGCCAAGTGATAGGTCCGATAGGACCGTGAAACGTGTGTTCAAGAATAACCAATCCTCAAACGTTAGGGAGGACTGGCCTTGGAGGATCCAAGGGTTCACTGCGGGGGATCCTAGGTCATCTTGCTGGAGGTGATCTGAATCTATGAGGAGTACATCCCTTGCCTCGACTCATGATGGAAATCCAATTTCCAATACATGACATTTCGGTTTTAGTTGTAAAACCTAGTTTGGCGACAAAGTAGCATGGGATACTATGCCGTCTATGATTGATAAATTTATATTTGAAGTTGTTTTGACACTATACACTTATAGTAATATCAAAATGATTTTTTTTAAACGTATCAAGCATGTTTGACTATTATAAGGTAAAACTCTATCCTCCAGCTTGCGTTGCATTGTATGATGGACCTTGAGTCTTATAATAGCTTCATTTTCCAAAAAAGCATTGCCCTGTTTGTTTTATGCACTAGTATTCTTGGGAGATAACCCGTTCCGTGTTATACGGCGTGGTCCCTTGATTTACTTTATTTTAAAGTAAAGTTTTAATAACTGCTTTAGTTCTCACACCAGTCCCATGACTGACTCGGAGTTTATTGTTTTAACTTAAACTCTGGGTGCCCATATTTTCCACACGGGTAGTCAGCAGTTTCGGTTTTCCAGATTCCTATTTGCAGGATCCTGGTTTACAGCTGGAGCTATATTCGGAAAGCTTTGTATCCATGTATCCCTATCAGTTGTGTTATGTATTATTTTTCTGCTGCTACGTAAATTATTTTTATATCTGATATTTTTCTGATGTATATTATGTATTCATACTCTGTTATATTCTTGTACTCTGTGTAAATTGTTGTAATATCAATGAAATGTTCTTCTATTTGCGTTCTGATTTGTCGTGTTCTCAACTCTATCCGGGCTTTCCCTTACGGGTGAGTTTGGGTCGTTTCATATCCATTGTTAAATAAATCTGACTTAACTAAGTTTCAAATCCATATCCAAATAACTATTTGATTTTCTAATTTATTCACTTCTATTTCAAATTCACATTCTGACTTTATTAAAAATCATCCGCTTTCTCTTCCTAATTTGGTTTTATTTAACTTATCTCCAAGTTAAATTCTAATTCATAAATTTCTATTTAACTTTTATTAGTTAAATCTCATTCATTCAATTCCATAATATTTACTAATTTCATATATGAAATTCCTGGTTATATTAAACCAGTTCAAATTTCTATACCAATTTGAATTCCATTCAATCAAACAAACAACTAAATATCTTAATAATTTTATAAAATTATTTTCTTTTTATACAAAAATGTAATTTGATCAAAATTATTCCATTTGACCCTCTTCACAAAATAATATCGTGTCAGTTGTTAGTTCAATATTGAACCAATCGTATAACACAATATAAAACATTTGTATAGGAAATTTACAAATATGCGCTCTCATATATATTCCCTCAAAATCAATTTAGGGTATTACTAACCCCATCTTTATCGAGTTACGCCACAGAGCCAAGGTTATTACTAAACCAATAGCTCTGATACCAAGTGTAACGACCCAAATTTCCAGTACAATTTGGGTTAGACTAGTGTTGTTTTAGTCAGCTCAAAAGGTACCGGAAATTTGGGTCGTCACCGAGAGTTCTCACATTTGATTTCCACTCCGTCAGTGTTTATTTGAAGATTTATTTTTAAACTAAATTAAATGAGTGTTTAATTTAGCTTTTAAAAAAAAAATCAACTTGCTCCGTTTCTGTTCTGGTCAGTTCCATGTTGTAGAGTTTTTTTACCATGATTCCAACGCAACTGAAATCGTTGGATTTCAATCTCATATGAAAAAGATATGATCTTTAATACATTGTATAATTCAATAAATACTTAATTAAAATAATTAATCTCTAATTACATCATTAAGGGGCTAACCCCTTTTCTTCCTCTTTGTATTTCTTCTAGGAACGAAACCGAACCCTTCGCAACTCCTTTCCACGATAATGCGCGCCGCCATAGGTTATTTGATGACATCGGAGGTGACCACTTCAAAGCTCCTTCCCCGCGCAGCCATCGCCGGCCACCATGCACAGTTCGAACACCCCATCGTCCTAGAATGACGTGCAAACGCAACGACTTCATGCTTGAATTTTGAGCAAACCACATAACGAAAATCCGTCAAACCTATATAGAATCGAAGTGCTCGAAAATCTCTCCAAGATACACGTTGGAAGTTTGTTAAATTATTGAATGGATTAGGAGAAAAATAGGGAGAAAGAATCGAACCATTTTTGCCCTTAAAACGTAAGTGGCAGCTGTAACAACCTGGAAAATCAGAACCAATTTAAAGTTTTTATTTTGGCAGTTTGAATGAATTTTGAATATTTAAAATGATTTATTTTAAATAATAATGACTAAAAATTTATTTTGAATAGAATTTGAATGTATAAATTTATTTTAATAGAAGTTAGAACGAATAATTTTAATTTAATTATAAAACAAATTGGAAATGGCGCAGTAGTTCGAAAATTTGATTTCAATTTCAATTGAGTGTACAAGAATCAAAATAAACCGGATTTTAGTGAAACTAGAAATATTTGAATCTGTTCGAAAATATCTTTCTAATGAATCAGAAAAATTAAAATTTCATAGCAGGAATCAAAAGTTATGGTCAGTTGAATATTCATAATAGTCGCTATGGAATAAATATAGCCCTTGAAAATAGCCATTTTGCAAACGACCTCCGTTTTCGACGAAACCACTTTTGTTGGATCCAGAACTTTAAGTTATTGCTAGATTCCAATTTTCATAATTTTTGGGATCAATAT
This sequence comes from Allium sativum, assembly GCA_030737875.1. Lineage (NCBI taxonomy): Eukaryota > Viridiplantae > Streptophyta > Magnoliopsida > Asparagales > Amaryllidaceae > Allium > Allium sativum. The sequence continues at coordinate 988,861,721 of CM060915.1, forward strand.
GTGTGCGTGGCGAAGTTAAACGTGTTTTGATAGTTTAGTCAAATTGGATCGGCCATAAAAATGGCCATTTTTCAAACGGTCTCCAAATTGGACGAAATCAGATTTGTTGGGACCGCATCGTCCCAACATAGCCAGATTTATTTTTCTGAAATTTTTTAGAACTAGTATGTGGTCCCAGTAATTTAAAATGTACGTTTAAATTCAATATATATTGCTTTAAATTTTGATTTTGACGAAAACTAATCGAAACAGTCGAATTGAGTTTCGAAACATATCCCATTGTGTTCGGAATGGGGGTATTTAGCTAGGGGCGACAGTCTTTGGGGTTCGTTCGGAATTCGTGACGTTAAACAATCAATTGGAGAAATAAATATTAATAAATTAAAGTAAAATGGCTATAAATAGCCCCAAAAATAAAAACCCTAATTCCTTCTTAAAATCCGCGACCTCCATCAGAATTAACGTCCCAGGGCGTTCGAAATTTGATTGCTTAATTATTCCCAATTTACACTGAATTAAACTCCGATTCAAAACAAAGTTCAGTGAGCAAATCCCTATCTTTGTAACCAACGGTTGTGATGATATCTCGTGGAGTAATCCGTGCGAATTGGGGCTTCAAACCCACAGCATCCAAACGCAATTTCACGGTCGTCGAGGACTTCGAGTCCGGCAAGACGAGCGATGGAGATGCATTGCGAGTGGGGCTTCGATGTGGCATTGTGTGATCAGTCTCCGGCAAGGTCTGGTGAGAGCAAGATGGTGGTTTAGGGTTCGAAGAAAATGGGTTTAGCATTCCAATACTGATCGATGTAGGAGGAAGTGAAAGAGGGAAATTAGGCAGTGTAAATTATTTAAATTAATTATTTAATTTATGTAATTAAGGTATAAACGGCTATATCTTTTTCAATTCCTATCAGAATTGAATGAATTCAGATGCGTTGAGATCGCAACGACGAGAGCTTCGCAATGGAATTAACTAGAACATGATTGGAGCAAATCAGAATTTTAGGAAAATTCAAACTCAAACCGAACTGAAATCACCAGTTAAAGAATGGCGGAGTGGAACCCAATGTGAGAATTTCTCACTAAAATATTCTGTAAAGTAATTTATTTTATAACTGCATATATGAACTGCTCCCCGTCGTCCACAGACCATGGACGATTTATTTGATTGTATTATATTGTGGTTGTAGTGTGAAATGAATATATATATATATATAAGATGTGAAATGAAAAATATATACAATGTGAATAATATGTATATACGATGTGAAATAAAATATATATACGATGTGAAATATATTTATACAATGTGAAATAAAATATTTATACGATGTGCAATATATTTATACGATGTGAAATATATTTATACGATGTGAAAAATATATTTATAAGATGTGAAATGAAATATATATACGATGTAAATAATATGTATATACGATGTGAAATAAAATATATATGTGATGTGAAATGGAAAATATAAATATATATGCGATATGGAATATATATATACACACACGATATGGAAAATAAATAAATATATATATATATGGAATGAAAAATATGAATATATATATGGAGTGGAAAATAAATATATATGGAATGAAAAATATGAATATATATGGAATGAAAAATATGAATATATATATATATACGATATGGAAAATAAATATATATATGGAATGAAAAATATGAATATATATATATATGGAATGGAAAATAAATATATATATGGAATGAAAAACATGAATATATATATGGAATGAAAAATATGAATATATATATTGAATGGAAAATATATATATATATGGAATGGAAAATAAATATATACATGGAATGGAAAATAAATATATATATGAAATATTCAATTTTGATTTAAAATTGAATATGAAGTTGAAATCGTTTTTAAAACGAATTTAAAATGATTTATATAATACGTTTTAAATGAAAGTCGATGAAATATATATAATATATATATTACATATATTAATGGCCTGAATAGAACGCGCCGCGCAGGGACCATTCACGAATTTCGACCATTGACTTCGAACGGACATTACGGGAGATCCGACCGTCGGATTCTCCTAAAATCAGAATTGTTGGGTTCATATCGAAAGAGCATTCCGACGAATATAAGGGATTTGAAATCTAACGGTTGGATTAGGAATTATGTCCAAACAAAATTTGGAAAAGGTCGTTGTAAGTGCAGTTCGATGACCATTTATGGAAATCGACTGTATGAGCCTTGATAAAATTATTAGAAATATCAATAATTTGTGTAAAATCATAATAAATGATTTAGAAAGAATTGGGATGAAAAATTCCATATTTGAAAAGATAAAAATATATTTTTATCGAAATGAACTAATTACGAACTAGAATTATAATCTAATATTTTTAAATAAATAAATTAGATTTGAAATGGTTTTAAAATAACCAGAATTTTCCAACGAATAAATTGGAATGGATTTGAATCGAAATTATCTTCGGAATATTTCGATATTGGATTCCGTGATTATACGGATATTGTGGGGGAATTTGAAAGATATATATATCGTTATTCCCAATACGATATTTGTTGATTTCAGAATTTGATATTGAATATAAGCCGATATAATTTCTATCCAGAGCCTTGTATTTAATATCGAATTGGATTTTGGGTTTGTCGTGAATTGTGTTTAAATGACATTAGTTCTTTAACTCGAGTAAAAGCATGATTAATTTCCAGAAAGTTGAAAAATCAATAAGAAATGGTTTTTGGGATTAAAACCAATTGGAGTTTGAATAAATCTTTAATTAGACTGTGAATGAATAGATGGTAATCAAAACACGTGATGTGATCGAACCAAATTTACTTGGTTGCTGATATTGATTGTGTTTGATTGATTGTTTGGATTGTGCTCGACCAGTTTATGAGCAAGATATGCTTTTATATTTAGCATTGGGTTGGGTAGAAATACTGATAGGCTAACATCTTGTGAAACACTTCATGATTTGACTATGAGATGTGTAGCAACGTTGTTAGGTTCATTTCAAATTTAATGAATGATTTTGAAATGATATTTTTCTTATGTGAAAAGAATAGTATTCCCGATTTTGGACAGGGAATGTTTTATAGAAATGTTTATAAAACAGAAAGGATTTCGAGGGCTAAACCCGATGATTTCGAAATAATTTGGAATTGTATTATGGTCTTACATTGTAGTTCATCACATATTCGATTAGTTGCTGAAACACCCCACCTCCGTTAAGGTCACTCACAAAGGGAATGCCTTAACTTTGGTGGAGCGTTTTAGGTAAAAGATGCAGATAAATTACAAGACAGACAAATAAAGCAGCGGAAAATAAAGTCATTTTATAAACAATGTGGTTCAGTCAAGCTTTTACAACAATTGTCTCAATCATACTTAAAAATAATACATAGAACTTCTGTCTTGATTCAAAAACTTCCAAGTATAAAAGAAGCATAAAATAACAATGATATTCCCCAATAAAGCATGAACCAGCCATAGCAGTGGAAGAGAGAGTCCAAAGCAATACATCGACTATCTTCGAGGCTGGAAAGAAAATTGAGCTAAGTGGTAACATTTCCTCCCTGTGAACCTTGGGGGGGGGGAGCGAAAGAAAAGAGGCGAAACAAACTAGGTCAGACATGAGTCTGGTAAGTCTAGTGACTTTCAACATGTAAATAGGCAAAATAATCATGGCATGAATAAACCGAATATAAGACAATACCGTGATAACAAGATAACATACGATTGGCATAGATATGATAAGGCAAGATAAACTGAATGCACTTCTGTTTTTCTACTACCCTGTTATTCTGATTTCTATATCTCTGCACCGCATAACTAGTGTCCCAACTAGTAATCTGTGTAAAATGATAATATTATAATGTGATCCCAATCCCCGCAATTATGGTAGCCTTCAGGTGTACATCCAGTATGAGGATCTTACCTCAATCAGCCTAATTGCCATGAAGATGTTAGATGTACCCTTACTACCCTATCGATTGGCTCCCTACTCGTATTAATTTTCCTTGTGTCTGTGTCAATCGGCCCTCTCTTGCGTGTAGATACCCTGTGCTGGTCCTACTAAAAGGTGTATCAATCCTTATGATAGCAACCCGACATGATTCAAGATGCACATTGTATAACTACTGGTACCCAGTGCCTGCTTTTTCCCACTCCGGAGTACGTGCATGCCCATAATTCGTTGGAACCTACACTGACATACCCCCTACTGCTATTTTGACCACTTATAATCAGCCTAGTAATCGTGTTCCACCCTGCCTAGTTTCAGGGTACCTTGATACATCTATGTGGGTTACTGCTGAAATGGATCCCCGTTACTAGGGTTTCTTGCTGGTTAAGTTTTGTGGGCCTATATACACGGATATTACCCACCAACCCGTTATGTACTTAACCCTCCCACTGATTCAAGCATGTTTATTTAATGGTTAAGTTTGTGGGCCTATATTTACTAATATTACCCACCAACCCGATATGTACTTAACCCTCCCACACATTATGTCATACTAGTTAAGTGTTGTCCATTCATGTTAACTTAACCCACCTACTCATCATGTCATGTTGGTTAAGTGTTTCTTATTAACCCTTCTAACTTGTCATGTTGGATTGGTTAAGTGTTTCCTATTAACTTAACCCCATTCATTCATCATGTTGTATTGGTTAAGTATTTCCCATTTACTTAACCCCATTCGTTCATCAAGTTACATTGGTTAAGTGTTCCTTCTTGTGAAAACTTAAGCCTCCCATGCATCCTGTTATATTGGTTAAGTGTTGCTATCTTGTTTTAACTTAACCCTACCTATTAATCATGTCATATTGGTTAAGTGTTTTAAATTTACTTAACCCTACTCATTCATCATGTCATATTGGTTAAGTGTTTCTTATTAACTTAACCCTTCTCATTCATCATATCATATTGGTTAACTTAACCTGCTCACTTGCCTAATTAACATATTATAACAGTTAAGTGTTCTAAATCTACTCAACCTCACCTTCTTGTCTAATTGACATGTTATAACGGTTAAGTGTTCTAAATTTACTTAACCCTATCTTCTTGTCTAGTTAACATGTTATAATGGTTAAGTGTTGCCTTAGTTAACTTAACCCTACCATTCTTAACGGGTCATGTTCATTAGAATTAATTGATTTATTAATGCACCAACCTCTCACATTAGATCAATGTTGTTGCGGTTACTGGATGTGCCGGGCGGTTCCGGGCAGTTTTACACCACATCTCAATCTAACCTCGGGTTTTTCTTGGGCATGATGCACTAACCTCTCACATTAGATAGGTGTTGTTGCGGTTACTGGATGTGCCGGGCGGTTCCGAGCAGTTTTACACTGCAACTCAATCTAACCTTGGGTTAGGCACGTTTATCTTTTAGCATATTTACCATACATGTCCAAGTCTAGATTTTATATGCTAATCATCCTAAATTCACTAAACTAGCCATGTTCCAATTCTCAAGTTATGCCCCCAACAAAGCTGATTGCAAGTTATGCCCCATAAATTAAAATTCAAATTATTACTCAAAATAGGTTACACCCAATTTTCCCAAATTTGCAATAATAGTCATGCCCCCAAAATCACGATATAACACATGCCCTAAGGTTTAGTCATATTGCACCGTACAAAATATTCTCCAAAAACTCCTAATCATGATTCACAACATAAATTATGCCAAATTATAGCCTTTAATTACAGTGCATACCAATTACCCAAAATCGCAATTTAGGCGTGTTCACATTTAACAGTTATCCCTATCTTACTATAGGTTTTCATGCCTAAGCCATATATCACTATACACAAGAATCTCCTTCTTCCAAGTCATGAACTATCATATATAATATGCCCCAATTTTAAGTCTTAAACCACATCATGTGCTATGCCTTACATGTTTACAGTTCAATTTATGCCCCAAATCCAAGTCATATGTCCAATATACTTTATGCCTCAAATCTTAAGTCATATATTCGATACACTTTATGTTTTAAATACAACATGTGTTATGTCCTCAAATCCGTTACAAATCAGTTATGCCCAATTATACATAATTTAATACTTTTCCCAATTTTAGCGTTGGTCATGTCCAAATTATATATTATGCCCAATTTTAGCGCTGGCCATGTTCAAATCATATATTATGCCCAATTTTAGCGTTGGCCATGTTCAAATCATATATTATGCCCAATTTTATTTCCAATGTACGTTCATCTCTTATGAGATTTAGCTCAGGCTCGAAGTAGCCTGGCTATAAAAACAAAAAGGGAAGAAGGAAAGAAGAGACAAAGAATGGACATAATATTATCAATGAGATAGATCCAATGGATATAGAAAGACAGATAGAATATAGGCATAATCTCAGATTCAGATTTATTACAATGTCAGAATCACAATTAACTTTTATTTCTGAAAGTAACATGAACTTACAAATTACAGAACGGTCTAGAATTCTGGGATCTGATTTCTGAAACTAAAAAGCTATCCGTTGACGTAGACTATCGATTCTCCAATTTAGATTTGATTCGTAGCTTCTAACTTGTTTTCTAGTTTGCTTTCCTAGTTGGAGAAGAAACGGTGGCTGTGCTAGGTTGACCATGGACAGCATGGTGGCTCCTTGGAATGAAATTGTGTGATTTAGGGTTGAGGGTTGGGGTTGCTTTTATAGAGGTTTAGATTTATGTGAGCCGTTAGATCAACCTAGGAGCAATCAGAACCGTCCAGACAAGATAGAGCTATCCAGAATCGCCACCTATGTCCTAGTGACTCAGCAACAAGTCAGAAAATCGTCACTGTTTGGATCTGGGTGAGGGGGTCAACCCCTATAGGGGGGTCGACACCCCTCTTGGGGGTCGACACCCCTCTTGGGGGGTCGACACCTATGTCGACCCCCTTGGGGGGAGTCGACCCCTATGGGCGGGAATTTTCCTACCCAGCTGATTCACGTGATTTTTCAAAATTCGAACTGTTTTTGTTTTATTTAATTATTTAATTTTCTGTTTAAACATGAAATCTTCTGAACTCAATAACTTCTTCATACAGAGTCCGATTCACACAAACTCGGACTCTATCTCAAGCAGAATTCCGAGATGAACGCAATGGCATAACCCATTTTATCTAATTCTTCTTTTAGTAATTAATTATTCTTTAATTATCTCTTATGTCCCATTTTAAAATTATGGGGTGTTACATTCCCCCCTACTTAAAGGATTTCGTCCCCGAAATCTTCAAGTTAAGAAGAATGTATATCCTACCATCCAACATCCATCTACTCATCCATTCAATCACATGCATCCATTGTCCTTAAAAAGATTTCTAATGCTTTTCATGAACATATGCATAGTGTGTGTATATGTCCTTATCTAATGCAAAATCAGGCGGTCTACTGATTCAGTTGACCTTCCTTAATGTGAATTATGTCAGTGCCATAAGTCCATCATTTATGCAATTTTTCCTAATTGTACTTTTAACTTCTACATGAGTGCTCAATCATTCATACAAATGCAACATCCATATGATAACACATCGAGTTTCAACCCATATATATAAAACTTAACTCATGCATATGCAATATGGAAGTGACGGAGCCGATCTAGTGCCTATTGTGTGTATATGCATCCACGAGCAACCACTAGCAAACACTTGCATCCACTTGCAACCATCAGTCATAACATGTTTCAAACACATGTTTACATCCATTGGCTTCTACCTAAGGATCGTGGATAGAACTGAGAGGATATACTTAAAGGATAAAGACTAGCGTGCAAATAAATTTTACAGAAAAAGAGAGATCAACGATATACCCTCAAAAAAGGGTATGATGCGCGTATCTAGTCTTCAGTCTTCTAAGGCGCATCTTCTTGAGCTTCGCTTCATTGTGCTCCGACTGTCTTGACTTCACGATTGCATAACTCCTTAATTTCTGCTTCCAAAATATGAGTTGGAACTTATTTCAATGTCGCCTATCGTTTCTCCTTTTCTTCTTATAGTGTACTTGGCACTACAACTTCTGTCGTGTCATGCTAACATTCCCAGAACTATCTCTTGAAAATAAATAGATGTTAACCATGTTACCAAGTGTATATACTAAGATGATTAGATTCTTCTTCGTCAATCTAGTAAGTGGGGCTAATACCTTCGCAAAGTCCTTAATGAACTTCCTATATTAGCCCGCTAGTCCAAGAAAGCTTCTTACTTCTGTTGCATTCCTTGGGACCTTCCAGTCTTGCACCGCAACTACTTTTGCAGGATCTACTGCTATCCCTTCTTTGGGCGCCACATGTCCTAGAAACCTTACTTCTTCTCTCCAAAAATGACATTTTTGGAGAACTTCGCCTTAAGTTGATGCGCTTGGAGGGTATCCGAGACTTCCCTTAGATGCAAAGCATGTTCTTCCTCATTCCAAAATATCATCTATGCACAAGTGAAGTGAACCATCCGCCTTTGTAACGAAAATGACTGGAGCACCCCATTCAGAAATACTTCACCTTATGAACCTTTTTTTAAGTAACTCTTTTACTTGCTTACTAAGCCCTTCCTTTCCCTTGGATTTATGTGTCGTGCAGGTAATGCAACCGGTTTTGCATTGTCAACTAGATATATGCGGAAGTCTATCTCGCGTTTTAGGGGACATACCCCTAACCTAGTCAAAAACATCTGCATACTCATGGACTACTCCAACGGATCGCAAATCGTCGATAGATGCATCAAGTGATTCTAGGTAGCTAAGACAAACTGATCCCTTAGGATCGCACGAAATCTCAAGGGTATTCCCGAGGCAAGTCGAAAGTCTAACCACCCTCCTTTCACAATTACTAGCTAACCAATCCATGCCTAGAATCAACCCATAGCCCATGAAACCAAAAAAACTTAAGCATTACACTTAAACTCAATACTTAATAAAGCTATTCTCAAATCCTCACAAACCAAAGATAAATGAGACGAACTACCAATTGGATTTGAGACAATAATGGGATCTTCTACTATACAAGCACTAAGGTGCAGAGACTCAACTATGGAAGCAGATATAAACAAATGTGAAGTGCTAAAATAAAAAAGAGTACTAACAGGATGATCAAAAAGAAAAACTAGACTTTTTTCAACAGAAATTTAACTACCTCTCTCTCAGGTATGCTGGCGGTGAGAGCATGCATTTGCCCTCCTGAAAATCCTGTCCTTTGTTCTTGCCCTTGCCCTTAATTATATGACCCGTTATACCTAAAAAAACACTTCCTTTAGTCTTAGATTTTTCTATTCTTTCCTCCTCCGTGAACAAGGTCCATATCCATGAGTTTCTCATCCTTTGGTTGTGTTCCTTAACCAAACTCCCTCATTCTCATCTTTGCCATCCTAGTGTAACTTGTTGACAAGTCTCTTGAAAGCTGCCTCCATCACACGGAAAACCCTACAAAGCTTGGAGGAGAATTAGCCGTAGGTGAAACTACTGCGACTATGGATGGAAGTTGGGAACTTCTTTGCCCTTTGACAGGTGTCGTAGTCTCATCAACCCTACGGAACCATGCCGCGATGAGGTTACCTCCCAGAAAGCCAGGAGCCCCAGAGACTCAGGAAAGAAGGAAACAAGGATTCAAACAAAGGATCAAAAGATAATACATAAGGCTTTGGGGAATATGCCTTTAAAACAAAACATTTCTTTTGAAAATTCTTCTTTTAAAACCGTTTTGAAAATAATTTTTCAAATCTTTTATCTGATCCAGTAACCTTCAGCTCTGATACCAAGTGAAACACCCCACCTCCGTTAAGGTCACTCACAATGGGAATGCCTTAACTTTGGTGGAGCGTTTTAGGTCAAAGATGCAGATAAATTACAAGACAGACAAATAAAGCAGCGAAAAATAAAGTCATTTTATAAACAATGTGGTTCAGTCAAGCTTTTACAACAATTGTTTCAATCATACTTAAAAATAATACATAGAACTTCTGTCTTGATTCAAAAACTTCCAAGTATAAAAGAAGCATAAAATAACAATGATATTCCCCAATAAAACATGAACCAGCCATAGTAATGGAAGAGAGAGTCCAAAGCAATACATTGACTATCTTCGAGCTTGGAAAGAAAATTGAACTAAGTGGTAACATTTCCTCCCTGTGAACCTGGGGTGGGGGGGAGAGGGAACGGAAGAAAAGAAGCGAAACAAACTAGGTCAGACATAAGTCTGGTAAGTCCAGTGACTTTCAGCATGTAAATAGGCAAAAGCATCATGACATGAATAAACTGAATATAAGGCAATACCGTGATAACAAGATAACATACGATTAGCATAGATATGATAAGGCAAGATAAACTGGATGCACTTCTGTTTTGCTACTACCTTGTTATATCGATTTCCATATCTTTGCATCGCCTAACTATTGTCCCAACTAGTAATCTGTGTAAAATGATAATATTATAATGTGATCCCAATCCCCGCAATTATGGTAGCCTTCAAGTGTACATCTGTATGAGAATCTTACCTCAATCACCCTAATTGCCATGAAGATGTTAGATGTACCCTTACTACCCTATCGATCGGCTCCCTACTCGTATTAATTTCCCTTGTGTCTGTGTCAATCGGCCCTCTCTTGCATGTAGATACCCTGTGCTGGTCCTACCATAAGGTGTATCAATCCTTATGATAGCAACCCGACACGATTCAAGATGCACAATGTATAACTGCTGGTACCCAGTGCCTGCTTTTTCCCACTCCGGAGTACGTGCATGCCCGTAATCCGTCGGAACCTACACTGACGTAACCCATGATGCTATTTTGACCACTTATAATCAGCCCAGTAAACGTGCCCCACCCTGCCTAGTTTCAGGGTACCTTGATACATCTATGTGGGTTACTGCTGAAATGGGTCCCCGTTAATAAGGTTTCTTACTGGTTAAGTTTTGTGGGCCTATATACATGGATATTACCCACCAAACCGTTATGTACTTAACCCTCCCACTGATTCAAGCATGTTTATTTAATGGTTAAGTTTGTGGGCCTATATTTACTAATATTACCCACCAACCCGATATGTACTTAACCCTCCCACACATTATGTCATACTGGTTAAGTGTTGTCCATTCATGTTAACTTAACCCACCTACTCATCATGTCATGTTGGTTAAGTGTTTCTTATTAACCCTTCTCACTTGTCACGTTGGATTGGTTAAGTGTTTCCTATTAACTTAACCCCGTTCATTCATCCTGTTGTACTGGTTAAGTATTTCCCATTTACTTAACCCCATTCGTTCATCAAGTTACATTGGTTAATTGTTCCTTCTTGTGTTAACTTAACCCTCCCACGCATCCTGTTATATTGGTTAAGTGTTGCTCTCTTGTTTTAACTTAACCCTACCCATTCATCATGTGATATTGGTTAAGTGTTTTAAATTTACTTAACCCTACTCATTCATCATGTCATATTGGTTAAGTGTTTCTTATTAACTTAACCCTTCTCATTCATCGTGTCATATTGGTTAACTTAACCTACTCACTTGTCTAATTAACATGTTATAATGGTTAAGTGTTCTAAATCTACTCAACCTCACCTTCTTGTCTAATTGACATGTTATAACGGTTAAGTGTTCTAAATTTACTTAACCCCATCTTCTTTTCTTGTTAACGTGTTATAACGGTTAAGTGTTGCCTTAGTTAACTTAACCCTACCATTCTTAACATGTCTTGTTCATTAGCATTAATTGATTTATTAATGCACCAACCTCTCACATTAGATCTATGTTGTTGCGGTTACTAGATATGCCGGGCGGTTCCGGGAAGTTTTACACCATAACTCAATCTAGCCTCGGGTTTTTCTTGGGCATGATGCACTAACCTCTCACATTAGATAGGTGTTGTTGCAGTTACTGGATGTGCCGGGCGGTTCCGGGCAGTTTTACAATGCAACTCAATCTAACCTCGGGTTAGGCACGTTTATCTTTTAGTATATTTACAATACATGTCCAAGTCTAGATTTTATATGGTAATCATCCCAAATTCACTAAACTAGCCATGTTCCAATTCTCAAGTTATGCCCCCAACAAAGCTAATTGCAAGTTATGTCCCACAAATTCAAATTCAAGTTATTACTCAAAATAGGTAACACCCAATTTGTCCAAATTTGCAATAATAGTCATGCCCCAAAAATCACGATATAACACATGCCCTAAGGTTTAGTCATATTGCACCGTACAAAATATTCTCCAAAAACTCCCAATCATGATTCCCAGTATAAACTATGCCAAATTATAGCCTTTAATTACAGTGCATACCAATTACCCAAAATCCCAATTTAGGCATGTTCACATTTAACAGTTATCCCTATCTTACTATAGGTTTTCATGCCTAAGCCATATATCACTATACACAATAATCTCCTTCTTCCAAGTCATGAACTATCATATATAAATATGCCCCAATTTTAGGTATTAAACCACATCATGTACTATGCCTTACATGTTTACAGTTCAATTTACGCCCTAAATCCCAAGTCATATGTCCAATATACTTTATGCCTCAAATCTCAAGTCATATATTCGATACACTTTATGTTTTAAATACAACATGTGTTATGTCCTCAAATCCGTTACAAATCAGTTATGCCCAAATATACATAATTTAATACTTTTCCCAATTTTAGCGTTGGTCATGTCCAAATCATATATTATGCCCCATTTTAGCGCTGTCCATGTTCAAATCATATATTATGCCCAATTTTAGCGCTGGCCATGTTCAAATCATATATTATGCCCAATTTTATTTCCAACGTACATTCACCTTTTATGAGATTTGGCTCAGGCTCGCAATAACCTAGCTATAAAAACAAAAAGGGAAGAAGGAAAGAAGAGACAAAGAATGGACATAATATTATCAATGAGGTAGATCCAATGGATATAGAAAGACAGATAGAATATAGGCATAATCTCATATTCAGATTTATTACAATGTCAGAATCACAATTAACTTTTATTTTTGAAAGTAACATGAACTTACAAATTACAGAACGGTCTTGAATTCTGGGATCTGATTTCTGAAACTGAAAAGCTATCCGTTGACGTAGACTATCGATTCTCCAATTTAGATTTGATTCGTAGCTTTTAACTTGTTTTCTAGTTTGCTTCCTAGTTGGAGAAGAAATGGTGGTTGTGCTAGGTTGACCATAGACAGCATGGTGGCTCCTTGGAATGAAATTGTGTGATTTAGGGTTGAGGGTTGGGGTTGCTTTTATAGAGGTTTAGATTTATATGAGCCGTTAGATCAACCTAGGAGCAATCAGAACCGTCCAGACTAGATAGAGCTATCTAGAATCGCCACCTATGCCTTAGTGACTCAGCAACAAGTCAAAATATTGTCACTGTTTGGATCTGGGCGAGGGGGTCAACCCCTATAGGGGGGTCGACACCCCAGTCGACACCCCTCTTGGGGGGTCGATACCTATGTCGACCCCCTTGGGGGGAGTCGACCCCTATGGGTGGGAATTTTCCTGCCCAGCTGATTCACGTGATTTTTCAAAATTCGAACTGTTTTTGTTTTATTTAATTATTTAATTTTCTGTTTAAACATGAAATCTTCTGAACTCAATAACTTCTTCATACTAAGTCCGATTCACGCAAACTCGGACTCTATCTCAAGCAGAATTCCGAGACGAACGCAATTGCATAACCCGTTTTTATCTAATTCTTCTTTTAGTAATTAATTATTCTTTAATTATCTCTTATGTCCCATTTTAAAATTACGGGGTGTTGCAGTTGCTATTAATGATGTATCTGTTTGGTGGCGGAGAATTTATTCTCTTGCTTAACACCCTTCTTTGAGACGTAAGAGCTCAAAGGTTATGTGATTAATAGTGACTGATCATATGTGTGAATTGCTGATGTGAAGTACTATAGTTGAAAGTACTTGTGATTATTATGTTTTGAAATGATTTTCACTACTTCGGGATATAAAATGGTTTAGTGTGTGGCTAAAGATTCGGATGATCCGAGAGCGACTTAAAGTATGGGCTGGATCCAGTGCCTTAGGGTGAGTGGTCAGCAGTGTAGCCTGCTCCATGCGTGGGAGGTGCACATATATATATATATATATATATATATATATATATATATCGAGTTGGAGGGGCGCTTACTGTCCGGTCCGAGGAAAGATTTCCGATATTTGGTTGCATATTTATTTGGTTGCATTGTTATGTTTTGGAATTCATATTTCCAAAGTGATTTGATTTGAGATCCCGAAGTGAAATCTACTTTGATATAAAAGCTAGATATGTATTTCAAATGATTTGAAATAAGAATCGGGAATAAAGTCCAAAAGAATAATTTCTCTGTAAATTGAATTGGATTTGGAAAATCTAAGTGTAGTGATTAATCTAAATGGGTAGATTGGGATATTGCATGTTGATTGATGCATAGTAGATCCATATCTCTATTGCTGATTGTTGTTTTATACACTGGCATTCATGGGGGTAAACCCGTTTCGCGTTAGCGGCGTGGTCCTGTGATTTGTCTTATTTAAAATAAAGTTAATAACAGTTTTGAGTTCTCACACCAGTCGCATGAATGACCCGGAGTTTTTGTTTTAACCTAAACTCTGGGTGCCCATATTTTCCATATGGGCAGTCAGCAGTTTGGTTTTGCAGATATTTCATTTAGCAGGATTCTGGATCGAAGCTTAAAGCTGTGTCCAGAGCATTTATAGTCTTCCGCTGTGTAGTTTACTTGTTTCGACTGCATTGTATTACATTTATTATAAATTAATCTTCCGTTGTATTTTATTTCGATATACTATGATATATTCTGTACTCTGATGTAACATTATTATGATGTTTATAAAAGTCTTCTGTTATTTGTTCTGATGTGTTGTGTGCCCAGAGTTAGCGTATCCGGGTTTTGAACGGTCTTGGTCGATTTAGCATCGACTGGGTCCGAGCTAAATACGTATCGTTACAGCAGCGGTAGAAGGAAATTAGGGTTTAGGTTAGATGTTAGGGAACTGTACCATATTTTATTATTATTTAATTCCCAAATTACTCGTTATTGTTTCGAACTTCAAATCACACCCAAGACTGTCGCCCCTAACCAAACACCCTCATTCCAAACAACATTGGGATATGTTTTGTAAGCCAATTCAGCCGATTCGATCAGTTTTCATCAAAATTAAAATATAAATTAATATAACGGTCAATATTGAATTTCAACGTACATTTTAATTTACTGGACCACACGCTGACTCCAAAAATTATGAAAATTGAAATCTAGCTATGTTTTGATGATACGGTCCTAACAAAATTGTTTTCGTCCAATTTGGATACATTCTAAAAAATGGCCTTTTTATCTGGCTTATTAAATCGAAATTGAAATTGAAAACACGTTTGTAACAACCCGAATTTTGATAACATGTTAAAACAAGAAATCAAGGTAGAATTAAATTTTAAAATAAGAATCAGGGAAACCGGGTTGTGCCATTGCGTTCGTCTCGAAATTTTACATGAAATAGAGTCTGAGTTTTGAAAATCGGAGTCCGGATGAAGAAGTTATGGCCTATAGAAGATTCAGCAGATTTCATGCAGCACTGGACCAGGGGGTCGACCTACCCCCCCAGGTCGACCATAGGGTCGACCTATCCCCCAGGTCAACCATAGTGTTGACCTCCCCCCTTATAGGTCAACCTGGTCGGCCTATTTTGACCCAGAACTCATTTTTAAGCCTGAGACGTGTTTTGATGGTCCGGATTGATTCTAGGGTTTATCTAAGGGCCTAAACTAGTTCCTACACCTATAAAAACACCCTAAGTCCTAACCTAATTCACAACAAATCTTTATTACACTATTATGCTGTTGAACTCCCTCTTGAACCATGGCCTCCGCCCCCAAATTAAAGCTTAAGCATTCAAACTCAAATCAATTCGAAGAACAAAGCTTCAACAATGGTTCAAACCATAAATCAACATTACTACAACGTTCTATGACAATTTCAGTTCTTAATTCGTTAGTCTTGCTCTGTAAGTTCTAGTTATTTTCAGATTAAAATATTTAAATATAATATGGGCATGTGATGAAGTGAAATTGGATTTAAGTATGTTTATCGATCTATTTCTGTTGCTTCTTGGATCTTGAGTTTTGAGACTTGTCTATCTTTATTCCTATGTCTAGTTTATGATATATTCAGCCTGTTGTAAATCAGTTTTCTTGATTCATATTGATATTATTACCAAGTTGTAATCTTCATGCCTGTGATGATGTTTTTCTCTCTGATCTTATTTTTATGCAAAATTCTACCTTCCCCTATTTATTTTCTTTTGATGAACCTAGTTTAATTTCGGACCTAGGCCTAAACTACGATATATGTGCGATGGTATATGGGGGAAATATTGGAATATTGCCTAGTGGAATATATGTGTTTGGTGGAATTGATGACATAACATAAAAATTGGATATTTGGGTATTACTACCATTAACATGAAATTGGATATTTGGGTATTACTACCATTAACATGAAATTGGATATTTGGGTATTGTCAGTATAATTGAAAATTGCAAGATTGGGCCTTGGCATAAATAATTTGGCATGAAGTGGGCATACATGAATTGGCATGTAAATTAAATCACGAGTTTGGGACTATGTAAATTAAATCACGAGTTTGGGACTATGTAAATTAAATCAAAAGATTGGGCTCATGTTAATTAGGCATATGTAGAATTGGGAATTTGAACATGAAAGCAATCGTAAACTTGATAGTTGGCATAAACATGTATTATGAACTTGGGCAACTGACATGTACTATAATAAAAAGATTATAGTTTGGGATAACTACATCATTAATCATGATTTGGGTTTATTGGGTATGAAACTTGATACATGTAATTTTGGCTAGAACTTGATATGGTGAAATGGCATACATGTAAAACGGCATAAATTGAATATAGGTAAATTTGGTACGAATTGGGCATATGTAAAATTTACATGTAATCTAGAACTTGGGCATATGTTAATTATGTAAAAATTTGGAGTTGAAACATATATGATAATTTATGACTTAGTAGAGGTTTAATATGAACGTGCCTAAGTTGGGTTTTGGGGTAATTGGCATGTATTGTAAATAAAAGGCTATAACTTGGCATAACCTTATAGTGAATTATGATAATAATTTGGGAATACGTTTTGGGGTAAAAACGTGAATCATGAACATTTCTATATGTTAAACACATGAACTGATATTGGGGTTTTGGGTGGAATACGACCATTAAAGAACCTTTGACACGAGGTTAGACACAGTTTGTGGTGTAAACCTACCCGGAACCGCCCGGCAAATCCAGTGGCCACAAAGTGTCAGTCTAATGTGAGAGGTCGAAGGCCAAATTGTAGGCGTAACGGTTTATGACACGAGGTTAGACCCAGTTTGTGGTGTAAATCTGCCCGGAACCGCCCGGCAAATCCAGTGGCCACAAAATGCACGGTCTAATGTGAGAGGTCATGATTCGTTCATCATAATGAATGAATTAAGGAATACTAACCATAATAAGACGTGGGTATGGTTAGAGGGTTAGGTGGGATGACATGGAAATTTGACATGTAAATGTGGACCTAACCGGTATGAGTTAAGAACATGTAAAACTTATAAATGTAGGCTCAACCAACATAACTGTTAACCAGACCAATGGGTGGGTTAAGTAATATGACTAGACTAATGACACTTAACCAATATGATATGAATGGGTGGGTTAAGTAACGTGGCTAGGCTAATGACACTTAACCGTTATAACATGACTAGCGGATGGGTTGGGCTAACTTGAATAGGTTGATAACACCCAATCGATATAACCTGATGTGCGGTAGGGTTAAGTAAACACACGAGGGTAACACTTAACCATTATAATATGACTGGTGGATGGGGTTAAGTTAACATGCACTTAACCATTATAACGTGATGCGTGATAAGGTTAAGTAACAACAGAGGGTAACACTTAACCGTCACAACATGATAAGTAGGTGTGCTAAGTCAATGTACACTTAACCAATATGACATGACATGCGGTGGGGTTAAGTTAACACAAGGGAGAATACTTAGCTAGTTTAACAAGGCTTGCAGTAGGGTTAAGTAACACAAGGAACAACACTTAACCGATATAACATGATGTGTGGTAGGGTTAAGTAAAACAAGAGAAAACACTTAACCAACTTAACGTGATGGACGGAGAGGGTTAAGTACATATCGGGTTGGTGGGTAATATTAGTAAATATAGGCCCGCAAACTTAACCATTAATAAGCATGCTTGAATCGGTGGGTTAGGTACATCACGAGAAGGTGGGTAATATCTGTATATATAGGCCCACAAACTTAACCAGTATGAAACCCTAGTAACGGGGACCCATTTCAGCAGTAACCCAATTAGGTATCATGGTACCCTGAAACTAGGCAGGGTGGGGCACGATTACTGGGCTGATTGTAAGTGGTCAAAGCGACGGCAGGTGGTGCACAGTGTGGTTCTAACGGAGTGTGGGCGTGCACGCAACTCCGTAGCAGAAAAACAGGGCACTGGAGGGCACCAGTAGTATACCCTATGCATTCTAGAATTGTGCCGGGCCACCACCATGGGACTGAATACACCCCATGATGGGACCAACATAGGTATCTACAATCATTGGGGCCCGTATGATACACGTAGGTAGCATAATCCCTAGGTTGTACCTAGGTGGCATAAACCCTAAATCCGAGAAGCATTCAATAGGTAGCATAATCCCTAGGTTGGACCTAGGTTGCATAAATCCTGGCTGAATCTAGGAAGCGCTCGATAGAAAACCCTAGATTAGATCTAGGTAATAAATAATAGTAGTACACGTGAAAGCAACCTTAATTTCGGGGATTGGGATCACGTTATGATTTTATCATTTTATATAGATTACTAGTTGGGACACTAGCTAGGTGGTGCAGAGCAAATATATATCATTTTAATGGTGAAGCAGAGAAATCTTGCGATGCTTGATAGAAATCTTGCGAAACTATACTTAGTTCATCTTGGATGGGAACCTTGCAATGTTATACATGACATAAATCCTATGATGTTATTCTTAGTTATCGTGCCTGTAGCTTATCTTGTCATCATGCTTATGTTTACTTTCAGTTTATTCATGCCATGTTATCTTTACCTGTTTTTATGCTGAAAGTCACTAGGACTTACTCAGTCTTTATGACTGACCCGTTTTGTTTCGCCTCTTTTTCTTCCGTCCCCCCCCAGGTTCGCAGGGTGGGAATACAGCTTAGTTCGGATCTTACCAAGCTCCAAGGCTCTTTCATATACTGCTTGGATTTCTCTTGGCTATGGCTTGCTTTGCTTTATTGGGGAATACTACAATTTATTTTTATGCTTCTTTGTTTTTGAGCAAGACAGATATTTTAGCTATGTAATTGGGTATTGGAAGTTGATGGGCTTTTATTGTAAACAATTATATTTAATAAATGATTTGAAGTACTTTTACTTTACTTTCCGCTGTTTTATATATGTCTGTCTTGTAATATTTCTGTTCCAGTACCCATAATGCTCCATTGAAGCTAAGGCATTCCCTTTGTGAGTGACCTTAACGGATGTGGGGTGTTACAACGTTGAAATTTACTGTGCTCACATACTAATTCCAAATGACTTGAAATTTTAAACCTAATATTAATTTGATGTTCTGGATCTAACAAAAGTGGTTTTATCAAAAGCGGAGGTCGTTTGCAAAATGGATATTTTTAAGGGCTCTGTAACACCCCACCTCCGCCAGGGTCACTCACAAAGGAATGCACTAGCTTTGGTGGGGCGTTTTGGTAAACCAGGTAAGCATAATGATATAGCAAGGCAGGACATGACATATATATATATATGTAAATAAACAGAGTAAGTAAATAAAACAGCGGAAGATTTATAAACCATTTCAAAACACAAGTCTGGTACATCAAAATGTCAATTTCCCAAAATTACAAGTCTAGATAAATACATCATCTGATAAACTGAAAAATACATAAGTACTATCCCCAAATAAGAGTGATAAACCATAGCGGCTCAAGTCCAAGCATACTTGAGCTATCCAAGGAAGCAGCTAAAGTCCAAGCTAGGCTCCAGTATTCCCTCCCTGAGAACCTGGGGGGGGGGGGGGAAACGGAAGAAAAGAGGCGAAACAAAACGGGTCAGTCAAAAAGACTGAGTAAGCCCTGCTACGATCAGTCTATGAACTAATAAAGTTAACATCATGATGGAAACTGAGATGATCATAAATAACAACATACTGGCATGATAAATCAACTACAAGATAGATAGAGGTGTCATCGCATAAAACAAGGTTAAGTTTTTGCACCACGGTGTACTAGCAAACCAACAAAACAGATCTTGATCCCTTAGCCCAAACTTTGGTCCAATAACATGAAGTGACCTTAGTATAAGGTCCAGCCCAACGGTCTAGTCGATCGGCTCCCTATAAACCTAACACGTCAAGTGTTGGTGTCCATATGGCCCACATATGGTTGTAGTTAGTCTGTGCTGGGTCCACCTTTGGGTGTATCAAGCCCTCGGGTGTTAACCCCGGACACTTAATCAATAATGCACAGCCCTAACCTACTGGTACCCGTGCCTCGAGCTTTGTCCAACATCAGACTACGTGCACGTCCGTAGCCCGCCGGACCCGCACCGCTGTACCACTCGGCCATCGCCCTTTGGTCGCTTACATCAGTCCAGTAATCGTGCCCCGCCCTAGCCTAGCCTCTAGGGTTGTGAATGATACCAAACTGGGATTACTGCTGGAACAGACCACGTTGCTAGGGTTTCTAAGAGGGTTAAGTGTGGTTTAACCCCTTACTAATCATGGATTAAATTAGTTAAGTGTGACCAACAGTTCACCTCTTAACCCCATCTAATCCCTCGTATCCCCAAATGGATTAAATTGGTTAAGTGTAACTTAACCCCATTTTTCATCCCCCGAATTTCCAAATTGGTTAAGTATTAGTGGACCCTGACTTAACCCTAATCATGAGGCATTAATTAATTTAATGCACCTTAACCTCTCACATTAGACCTTGTTGTGGTTACTAGTTAGGCCGGGCGGATCCGGGTAGGTTTACACCACAACTCAGGCTAATCTCGGGTTTTGGCACCACATGACCAACTTCTCACATTGGGTCCTATTGTTTGTAGCCACTAGTTAAGCCGGTCGGTTCCGGGTAGGATTACGCTACAAACTCAACCCAACCTCGAGTTGGCCACACTTATGTTTTCTAAGTGTCATGTCCACTTTATTTCAAAACATAATTACAAGTCAACAAATACTTGGGTAGACCTAACTTAATAGGTAAATTCCCAAGGGGTAGACCTAACTTAATAGGTAAATTCCCAATCTTATATTTTTATGTATTTTAAGTTTACCCAAACCCCCAACGTCATTCTATCGCTTACATATTCGTGATAACGCATAAAGGATAGGAAGAGGGACCTTGGCACAACATACATGATAAACTTGCACAACAATCTTGCATAACATGTTAGACTTGTACAACTTAGCATAGTGAACTTGCATATTGCCATAAACATGCATAACATGGTTAAACTTGCATAACTTAGCATAGTGAACTTGCATATTACCATAAACATGCATAACATGGTTAAATATGCACAACTTGCCATTTTAAACTTGCATAAACATGCATAGCTTGTCAAACATGCATAACTTGCCATTTTAAACTCGCATAAACATGCATAACTTGTTAAACTTGCAAATCAAGGCTTAGTAAACTCGCATAAACATGCATACTCAAATAAACTTGCAAATCATGGTTTAGCAAACTCGCATAAACATGCATACTCAAATAAACTTGCAAATCATGGTTTAGCAAACTCGCATAAACATGCATACTCAAATAAACTTGCAAATCATGGTTTAGCAAACTTGCATAAACATGCATAACTCAATAACTTGCAAATCATGGTTTTGCAAACTCGCATAAACATGCATACTCAAATAAACTTGCAAATCATGGTTTAGCAAACTCGCATAAACATGCATACTCAAATAAACTTGCAAATCATGGTTTAGCAAACTCGCATAAACATGCATACTCAAATAAACTTGCAAATCATGGTTTAGCAAACTCGCATAAACATGCATAACTCATTTAACTTGCAAATCAAGGCTTAGCAAACTTGCATAAACATGCATACTCAAATAAACTTGCAAATCATAGCTTAGTAAATCCGCATATGCATGCATAACTTGTGAAACATGTAAAACATGGCATAGTAAATCCGCATATGCATAACTTGTGAAACATGTAAAACATGGCATAGTGAGTTCGCATAAGCAAGCATAATCAAATAAACTCACATAAATCTCAATTTTCACCACATATTAACTTTAGAGTTTACAAAGTGAAGGTAAGAGGGCTTACAATGCTTATGCGGACTCAAATGAGTATAACAAATGCAAGAAACCCCTTATGCAACCAATTACAACCCCCAAATGCAAGCAAACTTGATCAAAACTCCTCTTTTATGGTGCCAATTGAAAAACAAGCCTTTAATGCAAGCTAAGGAGGATCATACAAGCCTAAATATGCTTGTATGCATTTAAATCACTTAGGAATTAAATTAGGATTTGTATGAAGAGGGTGGAGGCCATGAGAGTTTGGATTTTGGCATAGTTTAGTTACTAGGATGAATAATGAATGATTTAGGGTAGGTTAGGGTCTTATTTATAGATTAGGTTAGTGATTTGAACCATAGGATTAACCCTAGATTCAATTTGGTCCATCAGATCCCGGAACTCTCTAGAACCAAGCCACAAGACCCAGCCCAAATCAGAAATGGTGCACCAGGCTAAACAGCCCGGGCACCCCCTGTCGATAGGGCTGTCGACAGGGCAGTCGACCTGCCAAGACCCCTGTCGACAGGCCTGTCGACATGGGGTCCATGGCGGGATTTTTCCCGCCTTGGCCCAGCTGGCCCAATTCTTGATTTTAAATTTTAAATTTAAATCTGTTTTAATTATGGAAATTTCTGAAAACTTCCATGGGCCTTAACTGGGTCATGCGGACTCCGATTTTCGAAAACTCGGACTCTATTTCGCGTATTTTTCCGAGACGAACGCAATGGCATAGCCCGTTTCCCTTGATTCAGATTTTAAAATTAAATTCTGCCTCAATTTACATTATTACAGGTTATTGAAAATACGGGTTGTTACATTCTCCCCTCCTTAAAGGATTTCGTCCCCGAAATCTTCAAGTTAGGAAGAACGTATCCTACCATCCAATCATCCATCTACTCAAAGCATCATCCACGAGCAATCATTGTCCTTACAGGATTCTAAATGCTGGATGAACATATGCAAAAGTGTGTGTATATGTACTTACCTAATGCAAAAATCAGGCGGTTACTGATACAGTAAACCTCCTTAATGCATATGTATGTAAATCAGGCGGTTACTGATACAGTAAACCTCCTTAATGCACATGTATGTTAGTGAAATGAATCCATATGTATGCAAATTCCTAACATAATGTATAATATCTACATGCGTGCTCAATCATACATCCATATGCAACATCCATGTGATTGCATACAAATTTCATCCAAGAATAAGCATAAACACTCATGCACATGCAATATGAGGAGTGTGTGAGCCGATCTAGTGCCTAATCGTGTATAATGCATCCACGAGCAACCACTTGCAAACACTTGCAACCACTTGCAACCATCAAGCATAACATGTCTCAAACACATGTTTCATCTAAAGGGTTTCTACCTAAGGTTCTCATGACAAGATAAACACGATAAACTAGATAAACTAGATAAACTCCTTTTTGGATTACAAGAAATCCATTCAAACTTTGACATATAGTACTAACCGATGAGTCTTAACCCCCTTATGGAGTTTACAACAGAAATAAGATTGAGAATGGGACCGAGAGGATATATACAAAAGATAACTTGCAAGCAAGTCCCACAGGAAAACAAGGATCAAAGATGCACTCTTAAAAAAAAGAGATATGATGCGCGTATCTCGTCTTCACTCTTCTTAGTCACGTTACCTTGAGCTTTGATTCCACTGTGCTTTGACCGTCTCTTACTTCATGATTCCTTGACTTCCTAACTCCTATTTCCCAAATTCGAGTTGGAACTTATTTCATTATTGCCTCTCGTCTTCCCTTTTCCACTTATTCTTCTTTCTTAAACACAACTGTAACCTCATGATTTTATACCAGCTCTCCAAAATTCACCTGGATCTCGTCTACTTACTATAAAGTGTCCCACGCAGCAGAAAATACCAATCCACGTTGCCAATTGCCCCTTATAAACGTGATTTTCTATAACTCATGCTTAATCGAAATGAACTATCTGCTTATGAGTGATAAGTCATACCTAGATTCCGCTGCCTACTCATGGCTTCCTGTAGGCTATTTTTGGCCAACTTCTTGAGGGTAAACCGTTGCTAACCATGATGCAGTCCTCTCGCTCTTTATCGGACTGAAATGAGCACTCTTCGTGAGTCTACCTATTATGACCCTCATACCCGTGTTCCCTTTCTTTGATCTAGGTAGTCCATCCACATAATCTGTCGGGATGTTTTCACACTTCCCTTGCGGAACCTCTAATGGAGGTAATGGCTCACTGGGCTTCTATGACTTGGCCTTAACCTGGTGGCACATGCATCCGGAGACCAACTCGGCCGCCTCCTCGAGTGATGCGCATCTTCAAGAACCTTCTTTACCAAGTCTTCCACTCGAGGAACACATAATCTCTCATCGTGCCTTAGTCATCCCTTGTTATCTATAATATATCTAACGAGGTGACTTAACATCTCGCCTTGAATCAACTGGTCCATGTTCTTGACTAACTGCGGGTCTTCTTCCTGTGAAACCCCCTTCTTGATCCAGAAGAGTAAGTCTAAGCTCAGGGATTGCTAACTAACTAGCCAAACGGAGGAAGCTTCTTACTTCAATTGCCCTCCTCAGAGTTTTCCGGTTTTAAACCGCAACCACTTTAACGGAATCCACCGCTAAGCCTTACTTAGGAACTATGTGCCCAAGAAATCCAACTTCTTTCCTCCAAAGTGACATTTGGAGAACTTGACCTTCAACTGGTTGCTCTAAGCGTATCCATCTCCTCCTTGAGATGTATAGCATGTTCTTCCTCGTTCTTTTGAGGAGATCAAAATATCGTCTATGACGACCATGACAAACTTGTTCAAGGACTCCCTAAACACCCTACCCATCAAGTCCATGTAATATGCGGGTGCATTAGTCAAACCAAATAGCATGACTAGCCATTCTAAAAATCCATCTAGAGTCCTAAACGCAGTCTTGTCAATTCCATCCTCAGCCATCCTAAGCTGATGGAATCCGGTAGCTAGATCAAAAGGAAACAGATGCTCCTACAAGCCGATCAAACAAATCATTGATCCTTGGTAATGGTTATCTCACGATAATCAACGTATAAGCGAAACAAACTGTCCATATCAGTAGCGAATACTTCTGGAGCACCCTACTCGAAAATGCTTCGTCTCAGGAAGTTCTTCTCAAGCAACTCCTTAACTTACTTTCTTAACTCTCTTCTCGTGAGGTCATGTGCCTAACCGGCCACGAAACTGGCTTGGTGTTACCAACCAGATAATGCGGAAATCTATCCCCAGATATCAGGATATTCTCGGACCACCCTCACAGGTTGCAAACTATCAATAGACGAGTTGAGGGATTCAAGATAACATAACATGACGGGACCCATAGGGTTGCTAGAAATTTCTAGGGTATTACCGAGGCGAGTCATGAGCCCCCCACACCCTATATACAAAGACCCAGAATGGCTCCAAAATAGGACGACCATTCCATGCCCAAAACCAACCCATATCCCCCGAAACCGAGAATATAAACATCCCACGAGAATTCTATACTCAAGATAGAAATTTTTCAAATCCACTCAGACCACAGACAGGCGGGCAGAACCCCCAATTGGATTTGAAACACATACGGGATCATCAACTAGGCTAGTACTTAGGTGCAAAACTTTCAACTAGATCAGATGAAATAAACTATGCGATGTGCCAGAATCGAACAAAGTTCGAACAGGAAAAATCAGAAAATGCAAACAAGATTTTCAACAGAAACACTACCTCTATCATAAGCTGGAAGAACGGGGTTGAGGGGATGAATTCGCCCTCCAGATAGTCCTGCACACTGAGTCTGGCCTTGCCCCTGTTTCCTCGGGCAATCCCTGCTGAAATGTCCAAATTCACCACAATCAAAGCATTCGCCCCGCTTTCTCTTCTCCTTCTTCCTACATTCCCTGGCTATATGTCCAACTGTACCACAGAAGCTACATTTTATATTCTTGCCCCGTTTCCTGGAATTTACTCTCTTGCCTTGAGACTCATTTGCCTTGACCTCTTTCTTATCATTGCTACCTTCTTCTTGAAGTAGGGCCAAATTCACTAAACTCTCGCAAGTCGCCCCCAAGGGTATATGAGACAGGGCCAAATCATGTAATGGCTCGTTTAATCCTAGAGCAAAGTGTAGGGCCTTCTTCTGAGCTGTATTAACCAAGTCTAAATCGTCCTGAGCCAGTTGATTAAACTTATCTATGTATTCCCTAATAGTCATGTCCCCTTGCTTCAGTGATAAGAATCTCAGTCCGAACCTTCCTCTAAAGTCATCCCAAGTCTCAATTGGCCTAGTAGTGGTGGTGACTACCCACCAACGTGCAGCTTCTTCCTTTAGCAACCATACTGCCAATAAAACCTTCCTGCGGTCACCTATATCAAAGGTGGCTAAAAGATCTTCGGTCTCTTTCAACCAATTCCTTGCTTCTACAAAAGTCTCGGTTCCAAAGAAATTCTTGCAACCTATCGCCTTAAAATCTTGGCAAATCTCGGCGAAGTCAATTTGAGGATGCTGAGGGGAAGGAGGAAGAGGAACATCAACTACCGGAGGAGGAGGAGGAACAGCGGCCTCGACTGGGGAGACAACATTAGGGACACCCGGGACCGGTGCCGTGACTTCCAAGTACCGACGAAACCAATCGGGTATCGTTACTCCTTCGGGCAAGATGAGATTATCAGACATGCTGGAAACGAAAAGAAAAGAGTTTAAACGAGGAGTCCAAGGATAGTGCTAATGGCCTTTGGGGAATAGCCTTTAAAAACAACTAGACTTTTCTTTGGAAAATACTTTATACTTGGTTTTGAAAATAGTTTTTCAAAAGTTTTTAAAACCTTTTTATCCCTTCTCGTAAACCTTATGCTCTGATACCAAATGTAACACCCCACCTCCGCCAGGGTCACTCACAAAGGAATGCACTAGCTTTGGTGGGGCGTTTTGGTAAACCAGGTAAGCATAATGATATAGCAAGGCAGGACATGACATATATATATATATGTAAATAAACAGAGTAAGTAAATAAAACAGCGGAAGATTTATAAACCATTTCAAAACACAAGTCTGGTACATCAAAATGTCAATTTCCCAAAATTACAAGTCTAGATAAATACATCATCTGATAAACTGAAAAATACATAAGTACTATCCCCAAATAAGAGTGATAAACCATAGCGGCTCAAGTCCAAGCATACTTGAGCTATCCAAGGAAGCAGCTAAAGTCCAAGCTAGGCTCCAGTATTCCCTCCCTGAGAACCTGGGGGGGGGGGGGAAACGGAAGAAAAGAGGCAAAACAAAACGGGTCAGTCAAAAAGACTGAGTAAGCCCTGCTACGATCAGTCTATGAACTAATAAAGTTAACATCATGATGGAAACTGAGATGATCATAAATAACAACATACTGGCATGATAAATCAACTACAAGATAGATAGAGGTGTCATCGCATAAAACAAGGTTAAGTTTTTGCACCACGGTGTACTAGCAAACCAACAAAACAGATCTTGATCCCTTAGCCCAAACTTTGGTCCAATAACATGAAGTGACCTTAGTATAAGGTCCAGCCCAACGGTCTAGTCGATCGGCTCCCTATAAACCTAACACGTCAAGTGTTGGTGTCCATATGGCCCACATATGGTTGTAGTTAGTCTGTGCTGGGTCCACCTTTGGGTGTATCAAGCCCTCGGGTGTTAACCCCGGACACTTAAGCAATAATGCACAGCCCTAACCTACTGGTACCCGTGCCTCGAGCTTTGTCCAACATCAGACTACGTGCACGTCCGTAGCCCGCCGGACCCGCACCGCTGTACCACTCGGCCATCGCCCTTTGGTCGCTTACATCAGTCCAGTAATCGTGCCCCGCCCTAGCCTAGCCTCTAGGGTTGTGAATGATACCAAACTGGGATTACTGCTGGAACAGACCACGTTGCTAGGGTTTCTAAGAGGGTTAAGTGTGGTTTAACCCCTTACTAATCATGGATTAAATTAGTTAAGTGTGACCAACAGTTCACCTCTTAACCCCATCTAATCCCTCGTATCCCCAAATGGATTAAATTGGTTAAGTGTAACTTAACCCCATTTTTCATCCCCCGAATTTCCAAATTGGTTAAGTATTAGTGGACCCTGACTTAACCCTAATCATGAGGCATTAATTAATTTAATGCACCTTAACCTCTCACATTAGACCTTGTTGTGGTTACTAGTTAGGCCGGGCGGATCCGGGTAGGTTTACACCACAACTCAGGCTAATCTCGGGTTTTGGCACCACATGACCAACTTCTCACATTGGGTCCTATTGTTTGTAGCCACTAGTTAAGCCGGTCGGTTCCGGGTAGGATTACGCTACAAACTCAACCCAACCTCGAGTTGGCCACACTTATGTTTTCTAAGTGTCATGTCCACTTTATTTCAAAACATAATTACAAGTCAACAAATACTTGGGTAGACCTAACTTAATAGGTAAATTCCCAAGGGGTAGACCTAACTTAATAGGTAAATTCCCAATCTTATATTTTTATGTATTTTAAGTTTACCCAAACCCCCAACGTCATTCTATCGCTTACATATTCGTGATAACGCATAAAGGATAGGAAGAGGGACCTTGGCACAACATACATGATAAACTTGCACAACAATCTTGCATAACATGTTAGACTTGTACAACTTAGCATAGTGAACTTGCATATTGCCATAAACATGCATAACATGGTTAAACTTGCATAACTTAGCATAGTGAACTTGCATATTACCATAAACATGCATAACATGGTTAAACATGCACAACTTGCCATTTTAAACTTGCATAAACATGCATAGCTTGTCAAACATGCATAACTTGCCATTTTAAACTCGCATAAACATGCATAACTTGTTAAACTTGCAAATCAAGGCTTAGTAAACTCGCATAAACATGCATACTCAAATAAACTTGCAAATCATGGTTTAGCAAACTCGCATAAACATGCATACTCAAATAAACTTGCAAATCATGGTTTAGCAAACTCGCATAAACATGCATACTCAAATAAACTTGCAAATCATGGTTTAGCAAACTTGCATAAACATGCATAACTCAATAACTTGCAAATCATGGTTTTGCAAACTCGCATAAACATGCATACTCAAATAAACTTGCAAATCATGGTTTAGCAAACTCGCATAAACATGCATACTCAAATAAACTTGCAAATCATGGTTTAGCAAACTCGCATAAACATGCATACTCAAATAAACTTGCAAATCATGGTTTAGCAAACTCGCATAAACATGCATAACTCATTTAACTTGCAAATCAAGGCTTAGCAAACTTGCATAAACATGCATACTCAAATAAACTTGCAAATCATAGCTTAGTAAATCCGCATATGCATGCATAACTTGTGAAACATGTAAAACATGGCATAGTAAATCCGCATATGCATAACTTGTAAAACATGTAAAACATGGCATAGTGAGTTCGCATAAGCAAGCATAATCAAATAAACTCACATAAATCTCAATTTTCACCACATATTAACTTTAGAGTTTACAAAGTGAAGGTAAGAGGGCTTACAATGCTTATGCGGACTCAAATGAGTATAACAAATGCAAGAAACCCCTTATGCAACCAATTACAACCCCCAAATGCAAGCAAACTTGATCAAAACTCCTCTTTTATGGTGCCAATTGAAAAACAAGCCTTTAATGCAAGCTAAGGAGGATCATACAAGCCTAAATATGCTTGTATGCATTTAAATCACTTAGGAATTAAATTAGGATTTGTATGAAGAGGGTGGAGGCCATGAGAGTTTGGATTTTGGCATAGTTTAGTTACTAGGATGAATAATGAATGATTTAGGGTAGGTTAGGGTCTTATTTATAGATTAGGTTAGTGATTTGAACCATAGGATTAACCCTAGATTCAATTTGGTCCATCAGATCCCGGAACTCTCTAGAACCAAGCCACAAGACCCAGCCCAAATCAGAAATGGTGCACCAGGCTAAACAGCCCGGGCACCCCCTGTCGATAGGGCTGTCGACAGGGCAGTCGACCTGCCAAGACCCCTGTCGACAGGCCTGTCGACATGGGGTCCATGGCGGGATTTTTCCCGCCTTGGCCCAGCTGGCCCAATTCTTGATTTTAAATTTTAAATTTAAATCTGTTTTAATTATGGAAATTTCTGAAAACTTCCATGGGCCTTAACTGGGTCATGCGGACTCCGATTTTCGAAAACTCGGACTCAATTTCGCGTATTTTTCCGAGACGAACGCAATGGCATAGCCCGTTTCCCTTGATTCAGATTTTAAAATTAAATTCTGCCTCAATTTACATTATTACAGGTTATTGAAAATACGGGTTGTTACAGGCTCTATATAACAATAACATATATATAAATTCCATAGCAACTATTTTGAATTTTAAACTGGACATAACTTACAATTTATAGTGAAATCTCAAATTTTCACATTCATTACAAAGATATAATTAAATAGATTCAAACGTTTCTTATTTTACTGAAATCCGATTTATATTGAATTACGTATATTCAATTGAAGTTTAAAACCAAATTTTCAAACTACCGCGCCATTTTGAGTTTGTTTTAATTAAATTTTATATTTAAATGTTCCAACTTCAATTTAAATAAATTTTAAAACATTAATTCTCAAAATAAACCATTTTAAATTTTTAAAATCCAATTTTTCAAACTACCACGTCATTTCGAGTCTGTTTTAATTAAATTTTAAATTTAAATGTTCTAACTTCGATTTAAATAAATTTTAAATCGTTATTCTCAAAATAAATCATTTTAATTTCTTTAAATCCATTAAATCAATTAAAAATAAAATTTTAAATTAGTTTCAAAAACCAGGGTTGTTACAATCTCCCCCACTTAAAATCTTTTCGTCCCCGAAAAGGAAGATAAAATCAAAGGTTGTTTACTTAATGAACTTAACCTTCGCTTGTCTCAAGTTCTTCAACTTTTCAGTTTCTAAGAACTTTCTAATTTCTCAAAATTTGGCTAACGCCTTAAATTTTCGAAAAGTTTCGCCATAACCTCCTTTGTACGGGTTGATCGGTAAAACCACAACTTGCCTCATAGGGCCCTCATCAATCAAAAAAGAAAAAGAAAAAGCCAAGCGGCTTGCCAATTGGCTCATAAAATCATCAAACCCAATGAACATTGTAAACATGTACCTATTTGTCGGGCATACAATTTTATTCCTCTTCTTAGCTTCCATGCTATGACCTGTTTATATATATATATATATATATATATATATATATATATATATATATATATATACATGTATGCAATTCCAATCAATTTTCAATTCAGTTCATAATTAAATTCGATTTGGCTTAATTTTACCTTTCATTTTCATATTGGTTTTATTAGTCCAATATTTTTATTAGTTAATTTAAAAATCACACAACACAATCAACAATCAATTAATTGATTAGCTTTTCAAATATATAACTTTTATATGCTCAAAATCATATTATTAGTACCAAATCACAAACAATAAATTGTAACTAAGTTTTGGTTCTCACACCAGTCAACTGGAATCTTATAGATATCCCACTTTCGAAACTCGAACATAAATACTGATGATGTAGCTACTATCATAAAATCATCTCCGGGCGACTAGAGTGTGATTCTTTATCTACCCAGCATATTTGAGACTTCGAATATACGTTCATGACGCGTATATGCAAAATCTTTGTATACTAAATAGTACAAAATCAATATAAAATAAAATATTCAAATACGTATAATAAGATATAATTTTCCAAATTAAATTTGTTTTTATCAACAATACTCTTCAAACTCATTCTAGGGTATTACTAACCCTATCTCTAATGAGTTATTCTTATAGGATATTACTAATCCTATCTCCGATGAATTCTTTCGTTTGGTTCAAATGTGTCTTGTTCTCGAGCTTTGTAAACCAAAGCTCTAATACTACCTGTGACGACCTAGACTTCCTCGATCCTCGAATAGATAGAGGAGCCCGGATTGTCTTGAGAACACAACTCATCAAAACACAAACATAGGAACATTTCATTGCTATTACAACAACTTACATCAGAGTACAAGAATGTATCAGAGTTCAAATAAATAATATACAGCGGAAAAATAAATATCAGAGATTTACAAATACATAAATATAAAATGTATAAATACAATGTACAATGGAAATACATCAACTAACACGACTTAAAGAAATACATAGATACAAAGCTTTCCGAATATGGCTCCATTTGTAATCAAAGATCCTGTGAAAAGAAATATCTGCAAAGCAAAACTACTAGCTGCCCGTATGGAAAATATTGGCACCCAGAGTTTAGATAGAAATAATAAACTCCGAGTTAGTCATAGGACTGGTTGAGAACTAAAACAATTATTAATTTTATTTTCAATTTGGGTAAATCAAGGGACCACGCCGTATAACACGGAACGGGTTTTCTCCCAAGAATACCATAAAACAAACAACGCAATGCTAAAAAGGAAAAATGAAGCCATTATAAGACTCGGGTCCCATGACACAATGCAAACACAAACCAGAGGATAGAGAATTACCTTATAATAGCCAAAAATGCTTGGTACGCGAAATTTTATCTTTTAAAATTATTATAAGTGAAGAATCAACTTCAAATATAAATGTATCAATCATAGACGGCATAGTACCCCATCCTAGTATGTCGTCATATAGATTTACAACTAAAGCGAAAAGTCGCGTATGGGAAATTTGATTTCCATCATGAGTCGAGGCCAAGGATGGTCTTCTTATCGATTCGGATCACATCTAGCAAGAAGACCTAGGACTCGGACGTTGGCGAGCCCTTGGATCCTACAGTGCTGGTCCACACTTACTTTAGTGGATTGGTTATTCTCGAACAATACGTTCACGGTCCTATCAGACCTCCAAAATGGTCAGTATGTCGACCAATCATATCCGAGGTGCCTCGCATCCATCATCGACATATGTAAAAATGTCTGGGCTCCATACCATGATACCACTTCTAGCTAGAAAGAAACGCATGCACAAACTGCGCCTCCTTATCCCATTTTTAACACACACCGAGGTGTGAGGCTCGCGAATTAACGCTATACACAAAGCTATGCTACTTAAAGTTGTGCTTTCATCATCATCCATATGGCCCTATTTTTTAGCAAAAGGCTTGATCATTTGCATCCTAACATGCCACATTTTCAATCCATACCATACTACTGATATCCACCAATATATAACCTCTAAGCTCGTACCTCTCAAAGAAGGGTGTTAAGCAACAGAATAAATTCTCTGCCACCAAACAAATATATATTCAGCAGAGATCAACGAATAAAGTATAAAGGAATACAATGTCAGACATACCATTGATTTGCAAGTCCGTCTGGGTATGAACGAAACCGGAGGCACTTTATTCCTCGTCCCATATGTCCAATACAGGAGAGAGGTCCTCGCATATCCGGTTGATCTCCAAGTACATCTGGACGATCACCACTTTTTACCTTGTCTTGGGTGTACAGCCCAATCAACGCATCAGTAATCATCCAAATAATGTGAAGATCTCTGGTCTTCAACCACCGTCTTCATCGTCGAATTTTAGTCGCCATACTAGTTATTTAGAATGGGATAAACCCGGTCTTTTCGAATAACTCACGTATTTTATAATCAATAATCAAGTGCTATAATAACACATCATACGCCTCATTCCAATTCATAATATTCTTTTATTCAAATATTATTAAGGGAAAGGTTACCATTAATTTTATCAAAAATAAGTTCTTTTAAACTTATTCTTTAATCTTCTTTTGGATATCAATTTCAAAAGATTTTATTATATCTTTTCACAATCTAAACCAAAACAAGGTTTATTAACAAGTCGGGATTGTTGAGCCTTACCGAAGTAATCATTTATTTATTAATCCCAATCCCAACCTATTCATCCCATGGAGTAAAACTGGTAGTATTCCATATCTAACACCAACTGTTTTTTCGGTAACTTTAATTACTATTTCACGTTCAAATCTAATCAAAGATTTAACTATAACCTGGAGTAAAACTGGTGATACTCCATTCTCGATCATTTCTTGAATTCAGTCAATTTAGTTACCTTATTCACATTTCAATCTAATTAAAGATTCATTAAAACTCTAGTTTGGTTTTAATTTCAAAAATTATTACTTAATGATTATTTAACTTTAGGAAAATTAATCCTGTCGTTTACCGGGTCAAAGAACCAATGTCATTTAAAACACCGTTCACGATAAACCCAAAATCATCTTCCATTAAATTGGAACCTTCATGGAAATCATAACAGTATGTAATCGATATAAATTTCCGTATCGCATCAATACTATAAATGGAATAAAGGCAAGGCTTTTAAATTCCGTAAATAGTAATGGTCTTCCTTCAAAGAATCTCATCTCGATTATCACTAAATGTAATGCCATTCAGTTCCAATTTAATGTATTAAATTGGAAAAGTTTACTTTGAAAAAATTCCGTTAAATCTTAATTAAAAGATTTATAAATTCCAAATCATATGTTCACTGCTAATTGGGTTTTAAGAACAAATGTTATTTAAAGATCGTTCACAACAAACCCAAAATCAACTTCTATTTAATTCCAATTATATTTATTAATTGGAAAACTTCATTAATCTTAATTAAAAGATTTATTCTTTTCTCAACTGGGTTTAAAACAGTGTTATTGAAGATACCATTCACAATAAACCCAAAATCTAATTTGATATTAAATGCAAGTCTCTGAATAGAAATCATATCGACTTATATTCATTATCAAATTTTGAAACCAACAAATATCATATTGGGAATAATGATATCTATATCTTCCAAATTCGTCAACAATATCCATATAATCATGGAATCCAGTATCGAAATATTCCAAGGATTACTTCCATTCAATTCCTTTCCAATTCGTATGTTGGAAAAATTTGGTTATAACAAAACCATTTCAATTCCTTTTCAGTTCTTTACTTAAGTTGCAAAACAACTTATTCTGATAAAAATATCTTTTATCTTTACAAACACGGAATATTTCATTGAAACTATTTCCAAATCATTTATTTTAAATTTACATAATTTATTCATATTGTTAATAATTTTATTAAGGACCTTACAGTCGATTTCCAATATCGGCCACCGAACTACATCCACAAAAACCTTTTCCAAAACTAATTTGGACATATTTAAAAATCTAACCATTGGATTTCAAATTTCTTATTACCATTCGAAATCTCTTTTCAATACGAACCCGATGGTTCCAGTTTTTGGAGAATCTGACTGGAGGATTTCCTGTTACGTCAATTCGAAGTAAATGGTCGAAATTTGCGAACGGTCGCTGCGCGATACGTTCTATTCAACCCATTTAAATATATATAATATATTTCATGTGCATATCCCATTGTGTTTAGAATGGGGGTAATTAGCTAGGGGCGACAGTCGTTGGACTCGATTTGGAGTTAGAATTGGTAAACAATTAAAATTGGAAATAATATTAATAAAATAGTAAAATAAAAATTCTATAAAAAGTCCCTCCCTCTTTCAGAACCCTAGCCGCCTCACTTACAGATGAATGACCGATATACTTGAATTCATTTCTCCTTTCTTTCTCTTAATTCTCCAATCAAATCGAGGAAATTATATAATGGATTTTGCAGAGGGTTTCGAGAGCTAGAATTTGGTATAAGTAAGATCGTAATTCGTGAAGCGTAAGTGGAGGAATTGGGGCTTGAACAGCTGACTGTCGGCTACGATTTTTGGGTCCACCGGTGATGCAAGTTGACCAGGAGGAGGTGACCAGAGGTGCACCTCTCCGAGCTCTCCAACGTGGAGAAGCCCGATCGTCAGCAAGTGCCATGGATATAAAGAAAAATTATGACCTAGTTTTGAATAGTGAAGACTAACGTCGGCCTGATACCGACTGAGGAGGAAGAGGTTTAGATTTTTAATTAATTATTTAAATTAATTATTCGCTAATGTAATTAAAAGTAAATGATATTATATCTCCTTCATACAAGCTCAGAATTAGACAATTCTAGTTGCGTTGCGATCGTCGCGGAGAACTCTACAACATGGAACTAACCAGAATGAAAATAGAACACATTGGAATTTCAGGCAATTTCAAATCGAAACAGAACAGAAATTCAAAAAAAAGAACCAATGTGCGAACTTCTCACTAAAATTATTTCTGTTCAGTTATTTATTTTATAACTGCATATATGAACTACTCCCCGTCGTCCACAGACCATGGACGACTTGTTTGTTTGATTGTATTGTATTGTGAAAATTGATTGTGATGTGAAATGGACTGTATAAATATTCATGTGTTGAATAAAATATTTGAATAATAAAAATATCATTTTTTTTATTGTGTAAATGAACTGAATAAAATATTCATGTGTTGAAATAAATAATTTATCATTAAAAAATAATTTTTAATGGATATATGAATGAAAATTTCATTTACA
The DNA here is from genome assembly GCA_030737875.1 of Allium sativum. NCBI lineage: Eukaryota > Viridiplantae > Streptophyta > Magnoliopsida > Asparagales > Amaryllidaceae > Allium > Allium sativum. Next base: position 988,898,600 of record CM060915.1, read on the forward strand.
AATCAGACGATTTGTTTATGTACACTCATTTTACTGATATGGATTGGGATGATATATTTTACACATCGCCCAAATGCACAAATAATATCCAGTATTTGTTGGTTGAAACCCCATACGGGTATTGGGATGATATTTGACGTACACTAATCCCAATTATTTAGTTGTATTCAATCAATTGGTTGACAGACTGTTATAAGCGGTAAATATTTATATTTAATGCTTATGCAGTGTTGCATGCACTCTGGATGATGGTTGATTGTTTATCATTGTTATTCGATACATGTGTTGTATGAAATCCATATAAATAACATTATATGGTGGATGATTGTGTCTGATTCCAGTTCAGAAAGAATGAATAATTTAAAATAACGAATATTTTAAAATAATGAATATTTTAAATTAATATTCAGAAAAGAATCAAAATATGATTTTGATGTCCGTTTTGGGATGGACACAGGTATATTTAAATATATAAAGCCGTGTTGATTAATTTAACGCCATTTTGACATGAATGATATTTATATCGATTTTATTCATTTTTATAATGAATACTGAAAAGGAATTGATTTCAAAATCTAATATTTTGAAAATATTATCATTTATATATTAATGATATGGAATATTCAATTTTGATTTGAAATTGAATATGAAGTTGAAATCGTTTTGAAAATGAATTTAAAACAATTTATAAAATAAGTTTTAAGTGGAAATCGACAAAATATATTATATGTATATATTATATATAATATAATGGCCTGAATAGAACGCCCCGCGCCGTGGCAATTCTCAAATTTCGACCATTGACTTCGAATGGACATTACGGGAGATCCGACCATTGGATTCTCATAAAACCAGAACCTTGGGTTCGTTTCAAAAAGAGCTTTCTAATGAATATAAGAAATTTGAAATCTAACAGTTGGATTTGGAATTATGTCCAAATCAAATTTGTAAAAGGTCGCTGTAAGTGCAGTTCAATGGCCGTTTATGGAAATCGACTGTACTGGCCTTGATAAAATTATTAAAAATAGCAATAATTTGTGTAAAATCATAATAAATGATTTGGAAAGAATTGGAATGAAAAATTCCATATTTGAAAAGATAAAAATCGATTTTTATCGAAATGAACTAGTTATTAACTAGAATTATAATCCAATATTTTTAAATAAATAAATGATTTGAAATGGTCTTAAAAATAACCAAAAATTTCCAATATATGAATTGGAATGTATTTGAATCGAAATTATCTTCGGAATATTCGATATTGGATTCCGTGATTACACGGGCATTGTGGAGGAATCTGGAAGATATATATATTGTTATTTCAATACGATGTTTGTTGAGTCTAGAATTTGATATTGAATATAAGCTGATATATTTTCTATTCAGAGTCTTGTATTTAATATCAAATGGGATTTTGAGTTTGTCGTGAATGGTACCTTTAACAATACTGTTCTTAAACCCAATGGAGTTAAGGAAATTAGAAACTAACTAGAGGTTAGCTAAGTTGAATGGTTTCCTGGGTATTGATCTGATGTTGGTTTCGGCCTTCGGGATTAATACTTAGGGAATTGTTCTCTTACTAATTTACGGTTAGAAACTGATGGAATGGTGTCTTCATTAACACTGTTCTGAAACCCTGTGTGAAAAGAATAATTCTTTTAATTAAGATTTAAAGAAGAATTACCAATTAAGGAACATTTAATTGGAATTGAAATGGAATGTAAATCGGATTTATTGTGAACTGTGTTTTAACGACATTCGTTCTTTAACTCGATTTGCAGTGAAATGTGATTTGGAATTTATAAATCTTTATTCTAAGATTTAATGGAATTTCCAAAGTAAATTTTTCCAATTTAATAAATTAAATTGGAATGGAACGGAATTCGATTTGATAATAATCGAAATGAACTTATGTGGAGGAAGACTGATAATATATATGGAATTTAAAAAGGCTTTTCCGTTATTCCATTTATAATTTTAGTCGGTTACGGAAATTGATATCGATTATATATTGGTTTGTTTTTCCATGAAAATTCCATAATTAGTGGAATGTGATTTTGGGTTTATCGTGAACTGTGTTTTAAATTACATTAGTTCTTTAACCCAGTTAAGGACAGGAATTATTTTCTGAATTGGATAAATCATTAAGAAATGATTGTTGGAAATTAAAAAAGAATTAGAGTTTTAATGAATCTTTAAATAGATTGAAAGGAGAATTTGATAACTAAAATTATCAAATCCAAGAAATAATCGGGAATGGAGTATCACCAGCTTTGCTCCAAGCGTTAGTTAAATCTTTAATTAGATTTGAACGTGAAATGGTAATTAATTTTAACGATAACACTGTGATGTTAGATATGAAGTATTACCAGTTTTACTTCCTCGGATGAAAAGGTTGGGATTGGGAAATTAAAACAAATGATTACTTCGGTAAGGTTCGCTAATCCCGACTAGTTTGGATAAACCATAATTTGGTATGGATTGATTTCCAAAGGAAGATTAAAGAATAAATTTAAAGAATTTATCTTTGATAAAATTATTGGGAACCTTTCCCAAAGGATATGAATATTTAAATAAAAGAATAGTTAGAATTGGAATGAGGTGTATATTGTGTTTTTATAGCAACTGTTTATTATATACGCGAGTTATTCAGAAAGACCGAGTTTATCCCATTCTGAATAATTGAATCGGCGATGAGTCGATGATGAAGACGGTGGTTGAAGACCGGAGGTCTTCACATCGTTTGGATGATTACTGATGTCTTGATTGGGCTGTACACCTAAGACAAGGTAATAAGTGGTGATCGTTCCAGACGTACTTGGAGATCGACCGGATATGTGAGGGCCTCTCTGCTGTATTGAATATACGAGACGAGGAATAAGGTGCCTCTGGTTTCATTCAGACCCAGAATGAACTTGTAAATGGATGTGTGCCTGACAACGGATTTCAGTCTGTGTGATTGATAGACATTGGTTGCATAGCGTGAATTTCCTATGTGGCAAGCTGAGATGCAAATGATCAAGGCTTCTGTTGAAAAGTAGGGTCTTGTGGTTGATGATCAAAGTACGGATTTAATATAGCATAGCTTTGTATAGCGTTAATTCGCAAGCCTCACACCCCGGTGTGAACCAGAAACGGGAAAGGACCTCAGGGAGGGCATGCGTTTCCTTCTAGCTAGGAGTGGTGTCTGGGTTTTGCAAGCACATATGTTTTACTTATGTGGATGATGGATAGCGAGGTGCCTCGGATATATCGACACTGCGGGCTGATAGATGATATGGTCTTTTTACAGAACAAACTTATGCCCCATAGGGCGGGGAAACGCATGTTTAGGCAATTTAATTCACCCTTTGCACTTCGGGTGGACCGGCTCTGACGGTCCAAGGGCCCACCTGAGTCTGGGCCCTGAGACATGGTAGGCTAGATTGTCTCAAAGCGGTAAGGACGATCCCTTGCCTTGGTTCACAGATCGAAATCCAACTTCCAATACGTGACATTGCGGTTTTGATTGTAGAGCCTAGTATTGGCAATATGATATTTGGTACCCATGCCGTCTAGGATTGATACATATATATTTAAAGTAGTTTTCATACACTATGCACTTATAATAGTATCAAATGATTTGTTTTAACGTATCAAGCATGTTTGACTATTATAAGGGAAAACCTATCCTCCGGCTTGCGTTGCATTGTGTGATGGGACTGGGTCTTATAATAGCCTCATTTTTCCAAAAAGCATTGCGCTATTTATTCTATGCACTGGTATTCTTAGGAGGAAACTCGTTCCGTGTTATACGGCGTGGTCCCTTGATATATCTGATTTAAAGTAAAGTTTTAAATAACTGTTTTAGTTCTCACACCAGTCACATGACTGACCTGGAGTTTATTATTTTAATCTAAACTCTGGGTGCCCCTATTTTCCACACGGGCAGCTTGTAGTTTTGGTTTTGCAGATTTATATTCATAGGATCTTGGTTTACAGCTAGAATGATATTCGGAAAGCTCTGTATCTGTATATTCTTTTCAGTTGTGTTTTGTATTATTTTCCGCTGCATTGTAACTTGTAAATCTCGGATATTTAGTAAATGTGTAATATTTGTTAATACTCTGTATATTCTTGTACTCTGGTGAAATTGTTGTAATAAGCAATGAAATGTTCTTCTGTATATGTTCCGATGTGTGTTGTTCTCGACTTAATCCAGGCTTTCCTTCACAGGGAAGTTCAGGTCGCTTCATTTGGTATCAGAACTTTGGTTTACAGAGCTCGAGAACAAGGCACACTAGAACCAAACGAAAGAATTCATTAGAGATTGGATTAGCAATATCCAATGAGAATGACTCGTTAGAGATAGGATCAGTAGTATCCTAGAGCAAGTGTGAAGAGTGTTGTTTTAAAATAAAAAATTAAAAAACATTTTTGTTTTGAAATTTTAAACCATTTCATACATATTTGAGTATATTATTTTATTTTATTTTGGACAATCGAGTATATGAGATCTTGCATATACGTCTGATCCACATGTATACGAAGTCTTAATATAATGGATTGATATAGAATCACACTCTAGTCGCCCGGAGATGACTCTGATGATACTGGTGATTGGCATGTTAGCATCAGTAGTTTATATTTGAGTTTCAAAAGTGGGATATCTATGTATTTCCACTTGACTGGTGTGAGAACCAAAACTAAATAGGGTTATTGTTGTAAATTGGCATCAAAACATGATTTTCTGTATATATGTCAAAATTATGAATTTGAAACATTAATTCACTAATTGATTGATGGTTGTGTTGTATGATTATTTGTTATCTAACAAAACCATTATGTGAAAGAACGGTACATATAACCAAATTGTATCAAATATTGAACTGAATTGAAAATTGTTTGAAATTGCATGCATATACATGTATATACATTGAACAGGTCATTGCAAGGAGGCTGGATGTAACATCCCGCATTTTTGTAATTAAATATTTAATGTATTCTATTATATTAAATATTGAATTGGATTTTTAGATAGATTTATAACATATAATTCATTTATTTAACGACGATTGAACGTAAAATTTGTATATTATCAAAAACCGAACTCGAACCGTCGTATTTTTTCGTAATCTACAATTTGAAATTTCATATATATATATATATATATATATATACGGTACGAACATAAAACGCTTAACGACATTTGACGATGAATAATCATACAAAATAGAACGTTTGAATCAATGCGTTGTTTACCTTATGATGAGGCCCGTGCTTCGCACATGGAAAATTGTTCGATATGTTATATCGCCGTTAGAAATAATTTTTTTCAAACAATCACCGTTTTCGACGAAACGAATTTCATTGGGAACAGGACGTTGAGACGTAGTAGTATATTCATTCTCATTGCGATTGGAGTTCGTGTGTGGGATACATATATTAACTGGTTCGCGGTAAACAACAGTTAGCGATAAGATTAAAAACCAAAATAAAATTTAATAACAAATAGAACTTCAGGTATCCCCAAATTCTTTTAGAAGCATGCTCCTCAATCCTTTTTAAAACCATGCTCACCACGGCATTTTTACTTTCGTGCGTATCAAGGTGTTTAGTCCCGTGCTACCCAAGCTGTCTCAGCCGTGTTATCCACGCTTGTTCTTCTTTAAATACTCATCCCCAGTTTCGTTCTCATACAGAAAACAAAAGCTTCAAAAAACCAAACTTCTCTCTACAAATATATGACACGCAAGCTTCTGAATCGAAGTAAAAATGAAAATTTCCCTCACCAAATTAATAATAAATATATCACTCAGCAAAAGAAAACCCAAATTCCCTCACTTCCATTAGGAATAAACACACAAGCCTTAAATCAAAACAACACCCATATCCACCCTTCTCTAAATACAATAACACATCACCAACCGTTGATAGTTTCTCGGGTGCGCTGTTGTGTTGTGAGGTGGCAAAAACGTGGAACTGGGATATCAGTGGGAGTTCTGAGTTGGTCGGAGTTCGAGGCGGAGGAAGAGTGGAGAAGTGGATCCGGTGGGGGATGTACTGAGTACGGTGTTAGAGTTCATTGAGAAACAGTAGTTAAATTTTTGAACATTGGTGTGAGGAGAGTAACAACAGCTTCGCATGGGGAGGGTCCTGTTCACAAACAGTTGCCAGAACAAAAAGGAAAAAAATGATTCAGGCGAGGTGGCACTGTGTGTGTGGATTTTCAGTCACTCGAAGGAAGCTTAGGGATGGTCTGTTAGAGCAAGAAGCGTATTGAGTATAGAAGAAGCACCGAGTGGCACATGTTTGGGGTTGATGGCAGACGACGTGTCAGCGCTGCTGATAGTGACCATCGACCGAGTTCGGGTGGTGCATGGACGGGGCGCCAGTCAGTTTTGAGGTCAGTGCTTTCCGTGATGGAAGCAGCAATATATAAGAAAAAGAAAAAAAATGTCAAAGCAAAACTTACGGCAGCAGGGGAGTAGTTTAACGAGGTGGCCTGTCCATGAGAATGGGATGGATTGAGGAGCTGTATGGGGGCAGGTTGTATTTACAACGCAACCGACAAAGAAAAAAAAATATAAGTAAAAGAAGAGGAAGGGGGAGCCTGCGTTGGGAAGAGGAGGAATAACAAGCATGAAAAAGAAGCGTGAACAGTGTTTCACCTGGTAAATATAAATATGTTTAAATTAAATTAATATGCTTAATTTGCCTAATTGTATTACTAACGTAATCATCATTAATTTAGAGGTAATATAACATGGCCTTTGTAATTATGTGTAGAACCTGACCTGAAGTTAGAATATTGTGCTCCATTCATAACTAGATATAACGTGGCCTGAAGACTATTAGTGTTTAATTATTATTTTTGTTGAGCCTAATAACATGAGAAACTAATCAGGTTAAAAATATAATATAATATAATGTACTTGGAAAGAAGTTGAGCTGCATATACTGTGCCCACATTCATAAATGCCTAATCTCCATTTATAATGTCCCCGATTCATTGCTAAAAAGTCTAATCACCTATTAACCAATCACCTATTAATTATGCCCAAAACCTGTTTCAAACATGCGTGTTTCAAATAGGATTAACGTTAGTACGAATAACATAAGTATTTGAATATGCATAATAATCAGTATATATGCTAAGACGTGCCTAATTAGTATATTATAGTACGCCAATTTAAGTTTTTGCCTGGGTAGTGTATGGATTGAGTATACTTAAATATGAAAAAAATGCCCATTCCTACGTAACGTACCCAATGTCGGTGGTGGAGTACTTGAGCCAACCCAATATAATACATAACCGACTGTATAATTATGTGTTAGAACAAACATGAATAATTAATAACTAGTTTCTCATTGTATTACGTTTCAATTTACTTGTAACACCCCACGTCCATTAATGTCACTCACAAAGGGAATGCATTAACTTCCATGGAGCATTTTAAGTGAATATAGAACAGAAAATCACAACAAGACAGATATAAAGCAGTACTTGAAAATTTAAAACTTTATTTATTGCAGCAGAAGGTAAATATGTTTGGTTACATCATCAAAAACCATATACCAAAGTCAAGTACATAATATCCATCTTGATAAAACAAAGTACATAATCCCACTACTACAAATGGCCATACAGAAAATGATAGGCTGAACTTTACTTCGGCAATCCAAATCCAAGTGCTCCCAAAGAGATCCCAATCAAGCTCCACTAGTACTAGTCCCACCCTTAGAACCTGGGGGGATAAGGAAGAAAAGAGGTGGAAACAAAGGGGGTCAGACATAAAGTCTGGCTAGTGCGATAACTCTAACAACATAATTATTAAAGCAATATGATAAGATACAAGCTGGAGAATAAGGTAATGACTGTGTGAACCACATGGGTATGGCAAGGCAATCAAGAGAAACAAAGATAATGTAAATGGCGCTTCCTAATCTATATAGGATAATTACTATACTCTACCGTACTGTATCATACTGTTCTGTACTAACACTAACTGCACCCCTACTAGTCACTATAGAATTTTGATCCCTCTTGGCTGAATAGATCGATGATAGCTTCGTGTACTACTAGATGTACCCACTATCCTCCATGTTTGACTGTATATCTCTAGTTGCTATCATAGGTACCCAGCGTGTACCTATCCCTACTAGATGTACCCCTTCATTAAGTAATAATGGTAATTCTATGTACTCCTAGCTGACATCATAGGTGCCGCCTGCTCCTATCTCCACTAGGTGTACCCCCTTAGTAATTATTAATAATAGTGGTAGCTTCATGTACCCCTAGCTGACAACATAGGTGTCGTCTGCTCCTATCTCCACTAGGTGTACCCACTACCCTCCCCCATTCGATCGGCTCCCTAACTCGTAGATACCCGTGTTGGCCCCACTGTGGGGTGTATCACTCCCCAAAGTGGCAACCCGATACAACCAAGAATGCACGGCTTATACCTACACGATGCAACAACGTCTTACCTACCAGCCCGGGTCCACACACGCATATGAACCCGTTGGACTTGCGTTGCCACTGCTAACCCGGTTTGGCCTCTTACAGTCAAGCCCAGTATGCGTGTCCCGTCCTCGACTTGGGTCGAGCCCACAAAGATACGTATGGGTTACTGGTTGAAATGGGCCCCCATGACTTGACACAAGCTATCCACCTAAGCTTGGTCCCCTCTAGTATTTCCCACTTAACCCCACTTCTTATTCATGTTTCAATTACATGTTTCAATCTTGGTTAAGGGTTTCTATTAGTAATTCCACATGCCACCCAAGGTACCCACTTAACCCCTATGTCCCACTTACATGTTTTACCTTGGTTAAGTGTTACTAATCGTATTTCCTCATGCCACCCAAGGCACCCACTAGATTCCACATGCCACCCAAGGCACCCACTTAACCCCCTCATGTCCCACTACATGCTTATCTGGTTAAGTTTTTCTTAATTCATTAAGACTGTAACCTCATAAAGACCTCTCACATTAGACTGACATTTGTGGCAACTGGATTTGTCGGGTGGGTCCGGGCAGTCTTACACCACAAAAGAGCCTAACTTCGTGTCTTTACAACTGTTACGTAGTTAGTTTATGCCTAAGACCTCTCACATTAGACTGACATTTGTGGCGGCTGGATTTGCCGGGCGGGTCCGGGCAGTCTTACACCACAAAAGAGTCTAACCTCGTGTCTTAGACGATTAATTACTCCTAATTAATCATTCCCCAATTTGAATTACTTTCCCTATTCAAATTATCAATCAATTCCAAATTTAACGATGTCCATAATTGACTCAATTATGTCCATCCATTTATGGTATGTAAAATCATACCCATTTTCACCACAATTATATTTTATGCCTTTTAGGGCATTTATGCTCATCTATTTATGGTATATAAATTATACCAATTTCATTACTAATTAATTTTATTTCTTAAAATTAATTACATGCCTTTTTAGGCCATTACATGCCAATTTAATATTACCCCCTTCGTACCCCCGTCATTCGTTCGCTCAACATGACATATTCATATTAGACTAGCAATTAGTCTAATACTTAAAAAAAGGAATAAACGTCACAAATTCACATACACACAATAATAGATCTAATTTGCATCAAACTTGCAATTAAGAATTTCAACATACTTGCATAGTCTTTGTATTATCAAGGATCAAAAATCATAGATCTAAAAGGTGTGGGGTTGCATGTTTGAACATAATTTTACACCCAACTAGCCTAAGTAATTATCACAAACTTACATAAACTGTGTATGTCGTCAACCTAAACATAAAGGTGTCATCTTGCATAACTATGGATCCAATAAAGGTGTTAACTTGAGTAAACTATGGATCCACATAAAGGCGTAAACTTTCATAACTAGGCATGTCATAGATTCAACATAAAAATGTCAACTTGAATATGGATCTAAACTTTAAAGGTGTGAACTTGTATATATACATATGAATCCAATTATCACTTAAACTTGCATATGAACATAATACCTATACGAACTAGCATATGTTCCACATCCATATTCGCATAAAAACTAATGTTATAAACCTAGGTGGTTGGATTATAAAAAGGGATTCATTAACACAAGTTAACATCATGAAATACTAGCATATATTTTAGATCCAAACTTACATAACATCATATACAAAACTTGCATAACATCATATATAAAACTTGCATAATATCATATATGAAACTAGCATAACATCATATATAAAACTTGCATAACATCATATGTGAAACTGGCATAACATCATATATAAAACTTGCATAACATCATATGTGAAACTTGCATAACATCATATGTGAAACTTGCATAACATCATATACAAAACTTGCATAACATCATGTATAAAACTTGCATAACATCATATATAAAACTTGCATAACATCATATATAAAACTTGCATAACATCATATAATTTGAATCAAGTTAACATACATGATTAAACATATGAATTAGATTCACAACCACAACTTATAATCCAACGTATATCACATCATAACTGATTTAGCAATTATTTTGTTAAGGTGATCGAACTCACAACTCAAAAGCAGTCTTGAGTTCTGAATTCTGATTTCTGGAGTTGAATTAGCGCTCCTTTGATGAAGAATCGCTGTTAGGGTTGAATAGTTCTGATTTGATTCTCTGTTCTTCCTCTTTAATTTGGTGGCGGCTGCTCTAGGGTTCAAGACAACAGCATGACGGCCATAGGTTTAGTTTTAATTCTGATTTAGGGTTTGAGTCTATGGGTCTTTTTATAGAGTTATGAATTAATTTAAGTCGTCAGATGTTCTTAGGGTTAATTAAAACCATTCAGTCCAGATTAGAACTGTCCAGAAACCCTAATGACTCATTAACTAGTCAGAAATGACTCAGCACTGACTCACCGTTCGAACCAGATGGCTGTGCAGGTTTTCTCTCATCCTGGGCGCACTTGGGAAGTGCGCCAATGCAAATTTGTACTGGCGCACTTCCCAAGTGCGCCAGTGCATTTTCTTTTCAAACTTCGTTCGTCCATATCTTCTTCATACGGTATCCGTTTTACGCAAACTCAGACTCTATCTCAAGCAGAATTCCGAGACGAACGCAATGGAACGACCCGTTTTCCTTAATTCCCACATTTGAAATTAAGTATTCTTAAATTTAGTTAATCTGATTATTCAAAAATACGGGGTGTTACATTCTCCCCTACTTAAAGGATTTCGTCCCCGAAATCTCCAAGTTAAGGAGAATGCATATCCTACCATCCAAACAACCATCTACTCAACCATCAAACACGGGCATCCATTGTCCTTATAAAATTTCTAATGTTGTATGATCATATGCAAGAAGTGTGTGTATATGTTCCTTACCTAATGCAAAATCAGGCGGTCTACTGATTCAGTTGACCTCCTTAATGCAAACCATGATAGTGTCATGCGTCCATTATGTATGCGAAAGAACCCTATCGATACATATTATTTTTACATGTGTGCACAACCATCCACCAAAATGCATCATCCATATGATAGTACGACCATTATACATCCATTACTTAAATATGTACACACATTTATATGCAATATGCGGTATGAAGTGACTGAGCCGATCTAGTGCCTAAAGTGTGTGTATATGCATCCACGAGCAACCACTAGCAAACACTTGCATCCACGTGCGTCCATCATCCATAACATGTCTCAAACACATGTTTCAACCATAGGACTACCCTATCTAAAGGTCAAAGATACTAGCGAGAGGACGTACTAAAGATAAGATAAGTACAAGGTAAGCGATAAAGGAGAAACTAAAAGACATACCCTCGAAAAGAAAAGGGTATAATGAACGCATCTTCGCTTCCGTCTCCCAAGTAGCGTTGCTCTCATCATCTCCCCATTGCACTTTGACTAGCTTGACCTCTCGATTCCTTAACTTCCCAATCTTCGACCCAAGAATGCGCGTAGGAGCTCGTTGAATCGTCGCATCACGCTCGATCTCCACCTCTCTAAGCAAGCTCGGCTCTACCACCTCCGCGGTCTCGTGCAAGCACTTCCTCAAGTGTGATACATGGAATACGTTGTGTACACCACTAAGTCTCTCGGGAAACTCCACTCTATACGCCATCTGCCCAATCCTTTCCTTAATAGGAAACGGCCCTACGAACCTTGGTGCTAACTTCCCAACGGACCCAAAGCGAACGACGTTCCGTAATGGAGACACTTTGACAAAGACCATGTCCCCAACATCAAACTCAAGATCTGACCTCCTCTTGTCCGCATAAGATTTCTGCCTATCTTGCGTCGTCTTCATCCTTCTTCAGATCAAATCAATCTTTTCCGAAGTCTCTCTAATCATATCGGGCCCAAGCAAGATCTTATCTGTAGCTTCCCACCAACATATAGGCGAACGACACGGCCGTCCATAAAGAGCTTCGAACGGTGCCATGCCAATGCTAGACTGAAAGCTGTTATTATATGCGAACTCCACCAATGGAAGATGTTCCTCCCATGTACCTCCGAAATCTAAAACACACAATCTCAATAAGTCCTCTAGAATACGATTCACCCTCTCGGTCTAGCCGTCCGTCTGAGGATGATATGCGGTGCTCAAACATAACTGAGTCCCTACCGCCTCTTGTAAGCTCTTCCAAAATTCGCTAGTGAAAATAGGATCGCGGTCGCTCACTATGCTAGAAGGAACACCGTGCAAACGAACTCTCTCTCTAATGTATACAGAGGCTAGCCATGGAGCAGTCCTCTTACTCTTTACGGGAATGAAATGAGCGCTCTTAGTAAGTCTGTCTACCACGACCCAAATCCCCGTATTACCCTTTCTCGATCTCGGTAATCCGTCAATAAAGTTCATCGAGACGCTTTCCCACTTCCATTGTGGAACCTCCAATGTGTGTAGCAATCAACCAGGCTTCTTTTGCTCGGCTTTTACTTGTTGTCACACTAAGCATCTAGAGACATACTCGGCCACATCCCTCTTCATGCCGGCCCAAAAGTAAACTCGTCTCATGTCCATGTACATCTTGTCCCCGCCGGGATGAATGGTCATCTTCGAACGATGTGCATCATCAAGAATGGTCTTCCTCAAATTCTCGTCCCGTGGTACACAAAGTCTACCGTCCCTACGCAACCAACCCTTATCATCTAGGGTATACCTACGGTGATGGTTTGATGACTCCCCTCTTTTGAGCTTCTCTACTAACTCAACCAACTGTGGGTCGTCTCGCTGTGCCTCGCCAATCCATCCCAAAAGCGTAGGTCTGACCTCTAAGGATGCTAGCTAACTGGGTACAAAATCACTGGATGGTCTAAAGTCAAAGGTAGAGATAAACTCTAAGCTACGCCGCTCGACAAACAAAGGACTCAATGTCAACTTTCCCTACTCAAGGCATCCGCCACAACGTTACCCTCGTCAGGGATGTATGCTATCTCAAAATCGTAGGACGCCAAGAACTCCATCCACCATAACATATCACCCTTCCCTAGAGACCACATGCCCAAAATTCCTCACTTCTTTCCTCCAAAAATGGTATTTTGGAGAACTTAGCTTTAAGCTGGTGCACTCGTATGGTCCCTAAGCTTTCCCTAAGATGTAGGGCATGCTCTGCTCTGCTTCTAGAGAAAACCAGGGTATTATCCCATGCAAAATCGTCACAACTATCCATCTCTCACGCAGACCATCCTAGTCGAACTCGACATCCCCCAAGTGCAAGCCCCAAAGGCCTAAACCAATATCAGACAAACACCCAAGGGATACCTCCTTCGAATTCAGACGACCTACGTGAGATGATACTAGTAAGACGGTCAACCAATTGAGCACTTGACCGACTCTGGTTGTCCTTGCCAGTCTTGCTCCAAAACCACCGCTGATTACACAACTAGCTTTGCTTAATCTATTAAGCACGTACGAAAACTTATTTCGCGCCTCTGGGTAAACCCCGCACTTTATCAAAGATGTCTCCATACTCACAGACCACACAAACAGATTCCTAATCATCGTTGGATGCATCAAAAGATTCTAGGCAGCTAAGCATCACTGAACCCCTAGGGTCGCAAGAAATATGAGGGTCTTTCCATAACGAATAAATAGTCTAACTACCCTCCTTTGACAATCTAGGATGGCACCCCACCTGGCTAGCCAATCCACCCCTAGAATCAAACTATAGCCCGTGAAACCAAGGACGAAGGCGTTGCATTCAAATCAAACGCCCAAGATAGACACTCTCAAATCCCGACAAACCATTGAAGGATGAGCCGAACCACCAATAAGATTTGAGACTAGGATGGGATCCTTAACTAGACTAGTATTTAGGTGCAGTGTTTCAACTAACGAAGCAGATACTAACGAGTATGAAGTGCCAGATTCAAAAAAAGTTCAAACAGGATGATAAAGAAAACCAAATTTCAACCTAGACGGTCCTACCCCCATCAGGTATACCAGCCGTGAGGGAATACAGCTACCCTCCAAAAGATCCTGTACTTTGTCCTTGCCTCTTTGTACAATCCTAAGGTGTCCTATTTCTCCAAAACAACTAGCCTTCTTCTTCACATCCTCCATTCGTGACCTCCCACTAAGATGAGGTTTCGTCCTTTGTTAACCAAACAGCTATTTGAACCTTCCTTCCATCGTATATCTTAAAGGTACCAACAAGCCCTCCACTTCCTTGGACTAACTTCTAGCCAAAAAAGGTCTAAGTCCCTTGAAATGGTTTTCCGTCCTTCGTACGGAAGTCCTTATTTATCTTAGAAAAAAAAACATCTATACACGGAGGGGGAAAAACTCAAAAAGAGAAAGAGGAAGAGATTCAAAATGGGGAATCGAAGGAAGGATATATGGCAATTGGGGATTATGTTCTTAAAATAAACCTTTCTTTCAAAAATACTCTTCTACAAACATATTTTTGAAAGTATTCTTTATAAAAATGCTTTTGAAAAATAGTTTTTCAAAATATATTATCTGTTCTGGTAACCTTCAGCTCTGATACCACGTGTAACACCCCACGTCCATTAATGTCACTCACAAAGGGAATGCATTAACTTCCATGGAGCATTTTAAGTGAATATAGAACAGAAAATCACAACAAGACAGATATAAAGCAGTACTTGAAAATTTAAAACTTTATTTATTGCAGCAGAAGGTAAATATGTTTGGTTACATCATCAAAAACCATAAACCAAAGTCAAGTACATAATATCCATCTTGATAAAACAAAGTACATAATCCCACTACTACAAATGGCCGTACAGAAAATGATAGGCTGAACTTTACTTCGACAATCCAAATCCAAGTGCTCCCAAAGAGATCCCAATCAAGCTCCACTAGTACTAGTCCCACCCTTAGAACATAGGGGGAAAAGGAAGAAAAGAGGTGGAAACAAAGGGGGTCAGACATAAAGTCTGGCGAGTGCGATAACTCTAACAACATAATTATTAAAGCAATATGATAAGATATAAGCTGGAGAATAAGGTAATGAATGTGTGAACCACATGGGTATGGCAAGGCAATCAAGAGAAACAAAGATAATGTAAATGGCGCTTCCTAATCTATATAGGATAATTACTATACTCTACCGTACTGTACCATACTGTACTGTACTAACACTAACTGCACCCCTACTAGTCACTCTAGAATTTTGATCCCTCTTGGCTAAATAGATCGATGATAGCTTCGTGTACTACTAGATGTACCCACTATCCTCCATGTTTGACTGTATATCTCTAGTTGCTATCATAGGTACCCAGCGTGTACCTGTCCCTACTAGATGTACCCCTTCATTAAGTAATAATGGTAATTCTATGTACTCCTAGCTGACGTCATAGGTGCCGCATGCTCCTATCTCCACTAGGTGTACCCCCTTAGTAATTATTAATAATAGTGGTAGCTTTGTGTACCCCTAGCTGACTACATAGGTGTCGTCTGCTCCTATCTCCACTAGGTGTACCCACTACCCTCCCCATTCGATCGGCTCCCTAACTCGTAGATACCCGTGCTGGCCCCACAGTGGGGTGTATCACTCCCCAAAGTGGCAACCCGATACAACCAAGAATGCATGGCTTATACCTACACGATGCAACAACGTCTTACCTACCAACCCAGGTCCACACACGCATATGAACCCATTGGACTTGCGTTGTCACCACTAACCCGGTTTGGCCTCTTACAGTCAAGCCCAGTATGCATGTCCCGTCCTCGACTTGGGTCGAGCCCACAAAGATACGTCTGGGTTACTGGTTGAAATGGGCCCCCATGACTTGACACAAGCTATCCCCTCTAGTATTTCCCACTTAACCCCACTTCTTATTCATGTTTCAATCTTGGTTAAGGGTTTCTATTAGTAATTCCACATGCCACCCAAGGCACCCACTTAACCCCTATGTCCCACTTACATGTTTTACCTTGGTTAAGTATTACTAATCGTATTTCCTCATGCCACCCAAGGCACCCAATAGATTCCACATGCCACCCAAGGTACCTACTTAACCCCCTCATGTCCCACTACATGCTTATCTGGTTAAGTGTTTCTTAATTCATTAAGACCGTAACCTCATAAAGACCTCTCACATTAGACTGACATTTGTGGCAGTTGGATTAGCCGGGCGGGTCCGGGCAGTCTTACACCACAAAAGAGCCTAACCTCGTGTCTTTACAACTATTACGTATTTAGTTTATGCCTAAGACCTCTCACATTAGACTGACATTTGTGGCAGCTGGATTTGCCGGGCGGGTCCGGGCAGTCTTACACCACAAAAGACTAGCAATTAGTCTAATACTTAAAAAAAGGAATAAACGTCACAAATTCACATACACACAATAATAGATCTAATTTGCATCAAAATTGCAATTAAGAATTTCAGCATACTTGCATAGTCTTTGTATTATCAAGGATAAAAAATCATAGATCTAAAAGGTGTGGGGTTGCATGTATGAACATAATTTTACACCCAACTAGCCTAAGTAATTATCACAAACTTACGTAAACTGTGTATGTCGTCAACCTAAACATAAAGGTGTCATCTTGCATAACTATGGATCCAATAAAGGTGTTAACTTGAGTAAACTATGGATCCACATAAAGGCGTAAACTTTCATAACAAGGCATGTCATAGATTCAACATAAAAATGTCAACTTGAATATGGATCTAAACTTTAAAGGTGTGAACTTGTATATATACATATGAATCCAATTATCACTTAAACTTGCATATGAACATAATACCTATACAAACTAGCATATGTTCCACATCCATATTCGCATAAAAACTAATGTTATAAACCTAGGTGGTTGGATTATAAAAAGGGATTCATTAACACAAGTTAACATCATGAACTACTAACATATATTTTAGATCCAAACTTACATAACATCATATACAAAACTTGCATAACATCATATATAAAACTTGCATAACATCATATATGAAACTAGCATAACATCATATATAAAACTTGCATAACATCATATGTGAAACTGGCATAACATCATATATAAAACATGCATAACATCATATGTGAAACTTGCATAACATCATATGTGAAACTTGCATGACATCATATACAAAACTTGCATAACATCACGTATAAAACTTGCATAACATCATATATAAAACTTGCATAACATCATATAATATGAATCAAGTTAACATACATGATTAAACATATGAATTAGATTCATAACCACAACTTATAATCCAACGTATATCACATCATAACTGATTTAACAATTATTTTGTTAAGGTGATCAAACTCACAACTCAAAAGCAGTCTTAAGTTCTGAATTCTGATTTCTGGAGTTGAATTAGCGCTCCTTTGATGAAGAATCGCTGTTAGGGTTGAATAGTTCTGATTTGATTCGCTGTTCTTCCTCTTTAATTTGGTGGCGGCTGCTCTAGGGTTCAAGACAACAACATGACGGCCATAGGTTTAGTTTTAATTTTGATTTAGGGTTTGAGTCTTTGGGTCTTTTTATAGAGTTATGAATTAATTTAAGCCATCGGATGTTCTTAGGGTTAATCAAAACCATTCAGTCCAGATTAGAACTGTCCAGAAACACTAATGACTCATTAACTAGTCAGAAATGACTCAGCACTGACTCACCGTTCGAAGCAGATGGCTGTGTAGGTTTTCTCTCGGCCTGGGCGCACTTGGGAAGTGCGCCAATGCAAATTTGTACTGGAGCACTTCCCAAGTGCGCCAGTGCATTTTTTTTTCAAACTTCGTTCGTCCATATCTTCTTCATACGGTATCCGTTTTACGCAAACTCGGACTCTATCTCAAGCAGAATTCTGAGACGAACGCAATGGAACAACCCGTTTTCCTTAATTTCCACATTTGAAATTAAGTATTCTTAAATTTAGTTAATCTGATTATTCAAAAATCCGGGGTGTTACATTCTCCCCTCCTTAAAGGATTTCGTCCCCGAAATCTCCAAGTTAAGGAGAATGCAAATCCTACCATCCAAACAACCATCTACTCAACCATCAAACACGGGCATCCATTGTCCTTATAAAATTTCTAATGATGTATGAACATATGCAAGAAGTGTGTGTATATGTTCCTTACTTAATGCAAAATCAGGCGGTCTACTGATTCAGTTGACCTCCTTAATGCAAACCATGATAGTGTCATGCGTCCATTATGTATGCGAAAGAACCCTATCGATACATATTATTTTTACATGTGTGCACAATCATGTCTTTCTAACGAAGCCAAGAAACTGAGATTTCACTTTAGAGGTCGAAAGATATGTCCAGTTTAAAATTCAGAAAAGTCGTTGTGGAATTTATATATATTTTTATATATATATATAAAGGCCTTGAAAATGGAAATTTTACAAACGACATCGGTTTTCGACTAAACCACTTTTGTTGGATCCGTGATGTCAAATTATTGCTAGGTTTCAAAATTCATAATTTTTTGAATCAATATGTGAGCGTGGCGAAGTTAAACGTGTTTTGATAGTTTTAGTCAATTTCGATCGACCAGAAAAGGGCCATTTTTCAAACGGTCTCAGAATTTGATGAAATTAGTTTTGTTAGGACCGTATCATCAATATGAAGCTAGAAATAATTCTTCTGGAATTTTGAAAGACTGTATGTGGCCCCGGTAATTTAAAATGTACGTTCAAATTGAATATATACGAATTTATATTTTGATTTTGATGAAAACTGATCGAAATAGCCGAACTGGCTTACGATACATATCCCATTGTGTTCGGAATGGGGGTAATTAGCTAGCGACGATAGTCATTGGGTTTGAATTGGGATTCAAACTGATAAGCAAGCGAATTGGAAATTAAATAATATTTAAATATATATAATACCCTAGACATTCAAACCCTTGGTCAAACACCATTCGTTGGTCAACGCTCCAGGAAAATTCCGCCATCCCCAACTCAACAGCAATGGACGATTCTTCACCATCGTCTCCCCCTTTTCACTCCTCATCCGCCACGAATTAAGAAAAACTCTTAACTACAAAAGCTTCGTCTCCATGAGATCCTTATTTTGAACGGTCACGATCAGCTTCCGTTCATCGATGAAGCCGGAATTAGGCTGCGATGGCGCAGTGTTTGAGGGATGATTGCGGGCGAGATAGGGCATCGGGATGCTCGAGATGTGGGGCGGAGCTCGGGGACGCTCAGGCGCAGGGATGGCCGGTTTATTGATTGGGGTCTGGTGCACTGGGGAGGCCGCGACAGAGAGGGGAATGGCGACGCTAATGGGTTCAGCTGCTCCTGTAGATGAAGAAGAGGAAAGAAGGGGGCGGCCATGGTTTCTTTTTCAAACAAGACTAACAGTGAGCTGTTTTAATTTTTAAATTATTTATTTTCCATGTAATTGGTTTAATTAAATTGGTTATTCTACTTATAAAGAAAATTTGATTTTTTAATTTGCATGATTGGAAAAATAAACCATCTTTGTTTTGAAAAAAATAAAAAACCATCTTTGTTTTAAAAAATAAAAACCATCTTTGTTTGGAAAAAATAAAAACCATCTTTGTATTGTAAAATAAACCATCTTTGTATTGTAAAATAAACCATCTTTGTATTGTAAAATAAACCATCTTTGTTTGGAAAAATAAACCATCTTTGTTTGGAAAAATATAATAATAACCCATCTTTGTTTTGAAAATATAACCATCTTTGTTTTGAAAATATAGAACGTAGTATAAAATTTGATTTTTTTTTAAATATATAACATAGTATAAATTGTATAACATAGTATAAAATGTATAACATAGTATAAAATTTGAATTTGAAAAATAAGTTCTCTCTGATTTTGAAAATATAAATTTCTTTGAAATGAAAACGAGATTTTCTAAGATAGGAAATTTTGATTTCCTTTAATATGAAAAATCCATTTCCTTTGTTATGAAAAATACGTTTTTTAGTTAGATAAAAATAGAATTTTTATCTATATAGTAGCGGTATAAAAATAGAATTTTTATCCATGTAGCGTAGTTATAAAAATTTGATTTTTATATACATGGCAACAATATAAAAATATGATTTTTATATATGTAGTGTATACGGGCAATGAAATTGACAAAAGGTGAGCACGACGAAGATTTCGACATATGAAGAATCGTGGCGTTTGGTTTAGCTAGTCGGTGAGAACTCCTCACCTTTATTTTAATTTCTAGTTTGAAATATATACTAGGACGCAGACGGTGCTTAGCAGCACCCGACACCCGTCGTCCACAGACCATGGATGACTTGTTTGTGTGATTGTTTGTGTTGTGAAATTTGATTGTGTGATGTAGAATGAAATAAAATATTTTATAGTGGAAAATATTTTATAGTTAAAAATATAATTTTAACGTGTATATGAAATAAATATTTATAAACAAATCGGACGATTTTTTTATATACACTGATTTGACTGATATTGATTGGGACGATAAATTTTACACATTGCCCAACTGCACAAATAAAATCTGTGTTTGTTGATTTGAAACCCTATAAGGGTATTGGGATGAGATTTGACGTACACTAATCCCGATTGTTTAGTTGTATGTCAATCGATGGATTGACAGACTGTGTAAGCATTAATATTTATATTTAATGCTTATGCAGTTGTGTGGTGCACTCTGGATGATGGTTGATTATTTATCGTTGCTGTTTATATACATGTGTTGTAGAAAATCCATATAATTAACATGATATGGTAATTGATTGGGCCTCATTCCAATATAGAAAAT
Organism: Allium sativum; assembly: GCA_030737875.1. Lineage (NCBI taxonomy): Eukaryota > Viridiplantae > Streptophyta > Magnoliopsida > Asparagales > Amaryllidaceae > Allium > Allium sativum. The sequence goes on from CM060915.1 coordinate 988,919,791, forward strand.
GAATTCGTGTGTTGAATTGAAAATAAATTCATGTGTTGAATTAGAAAATATTCATGTGTTGAATAGAATAAACATTCATGTGTCGAATAAAAGCCGTGTTGATTAGATTGACGCCATTTTGACGTGAACGATATTTATATCGATTTTATTCATTTTTCAATGAATAGTGATTTTGAAATTCAAATTAAACTGAAATGAATTGAAATTCGAATTAAATTGAAATGAATTGAAATTCGAATTAAATTGAAATGAATTGAAATTCAAATATAATTGAAATGAATTGAAATTCGAATTAAATTGAAATGAATCGAAATTCGAATTAAATTGAAATTGAATTGAAATCGATTTGAAATGAAATTAAAACGAATTGATATTGAAAAATTCAATCTTGATTTGAATTTGAAAAGGAAGTTGAAATCGTTTTGAAAACGGATATTACGGGAGATCCGACCGTCGGACTCTCCTAAAACCGGAACCGTTGGGTTCGTATCGAAAAGAGCTTTCTAACGAATATTAGAGATTTGAAATCTAACGGTTGGATTTGGAATTATGTCCAAATCAAATTTGGAAAAGGTCGCTGTAAGTGCAGTTCGATGGCCGTTGATGGAAATCGACTGTACGGGCCTTGATAAAATTATTAAAAATAGTAATAATTTGTGTAAAATCATAAGAAATGATTTGTGAAGAATTGGGATGAAAAACTCCATATTTGAAAAGATAAAAATAGATTTTTATCGAAATGAACTAGTTTTGAACTAGAATTATAATTCTATTTATTTTTAAAATAAATAAAGTGGATTTGAAATGGTTTTGAAAATAAACAGAATTTCCAATAATTTCAAAACAGAATTTCCAATAATTGAATTGGAATGGATTGGAATCGAAATTATCTTTGAAATATTTCGATGTTGGATTTCGTGATTATACAGATATTGTTATTGAAATTTGAACGATATATTTATATCGTTATTTCCAATATGATATTTGTTGGTCGTAGAATTTGATATTGAATATAAGCCGATATATTTTCTGTTCAGAGCCTTGTATTTAATATCAAATGTGATTTGGGTTGTCGTGAACGGTATCTTCAATAATACTGTTCTTAGACCCAAAGGAGTTAAGAAAATCAGAAACTAACTGGAGATTAGTTAAGTTGAATGGTTTGTTAGGTACTGATGTGATGTTGGTTTCGTTCTTCGGGGTTAATACTTAGGGAATTGCTCACTTGCTATTTTACGGTTAAAGGCTGATAGAATGGAATGTGATTTTGGGTTTATCGTGAACCGTGTTTTAAATGACATTGATTCTTTAACCCAGTTAAAGATTAAGACTAAGTGGAGTTTTAATGAATCTTTAATTAGATTGAAAAGATTGAGAATGGAGTATCACCAGTTTTGCTCCAAGCAATAGTTAAATATTTAATTAGATTTGAACGTGAAATGGTAATTGAATTTACCGATAACACTGTGGTGTTAGATATGAAGTATTACCAGTTTTACTTCATGGGATGAATAGGTTGGGATTGGGAAATAAAATAAATGATTACTTCGGTGTGGTTCGCTAATCCCGACTAGTTTGAAGTGATATTCAAAGGAAGATTAAAGAATAAATTAAAAAGAATTTATCTTTGATAAAATTAATGGGAACCTATCCCTAAGAATGTGAAATTTAGCAACTAACTAAAGATTAGCTAAGATGAATGGTTTCCTGGGTATTGATCTGATGTTGGTTTCGGCCTTCGGGGTTAATATTTGAGGAATTGTTCCCTTACTAATTTACGGTTAGTGACTGATGAATTGGAATGAGGCGTATGTTGTGTTTGTGTAACACTTGTTTATTATATACGCGAGTTATTCGAAAAGACCGGGTTTATCCCATTCTGAATAACTGATACGACGATAAGTCGAAGAAGAAGACGGTGGTCGAAGACCGGAGGTCTTCACGTCGTTTGGGTGGTTACTGATGATCTTGATTGGGCCGTACACCTAAGAGGAGGGAATCAGTTAGTGGTCGTCCAGACGTACTTGGAGATCGATGGATATGCGAGGTACAAGGTGCCTCCGGTTTCGTTCAGACCCCGAACGGACTATGTGTCTGACATTGGATTTTATTCTGTGTGATTGATCTCTATTAAATATATATCTGTTTGGCGGCGGAGAATTTATTCTCTTGCTTAACGCCCTTCTCTGAGACGTACGAGTTTGAGGTTATATATTGGTGGATATCAATCGCATGGAGTGAATTGCCTGTGTGGCATGCCTAAGTGGCAAATGATCAAGGCTTTTGTTGAAAAGCAAAGTCTTGTGGTTGATGATCAAATCACGGCCTGTGTGGCATAGCTTTGTGTAGCATTGATTCGCGAACCTCACACCCCGGCTGTGAACCAGAAACGGGAGAGGACATCAGGGAGGGCATGCGTTTCCTTCAAGCTAGAAGTGGTGTCAGTGGTTTTACACACCCTGACGAGTTTGACTTATGTGGTTGTTGCTGTTGCGAGGCGCCTCGGATATATCGGTGACTATGTGGAGCCGATGGAGTCATTTATTGGCTCATTTACGCCCCATAGGGCGGGGAGACGTATTGTTCAGGCATAATAATCCACTCTGTGTGGACCGGCCCTGACGATCCATGGTGCAGTTGTGGCTGTTCCTGAGACATGGGCTAGATTGTCTCGAATTAGCACAGGACGATCCCTTTGCCTCGGTTCACAGATGGAAATCCAACTTCCAATACGTGACATTTCGGTTTTAGTTTTAATCCTATATATGGCGACATAGTGGGATGGGGCGCTCATGCCGTCTATGATTGATACTTATGATTTGAAATTGTTTAGACACTATACACCTATAGTAATAATAAAAGATGAAATTTCACGTATCAAGCATTCTTGGCTATTATAAGGTAAAAACCCTATCCTCCGGCTTGTGTTGCATTGTGTGATGGGACCTGGGTCTTATAATAGCTTCATTGTTCTTTATTTAGCATTGTGCTGTTGTTTTATGCACTGGTATTCTTGGGGGGAAACCCGTTCCGTGTTATACGGCGTGGCCCTTGATTTACCTAACTGTAAAATAAAGATTAATAACTGTTTTAGTTCTCACACCAGTCCCATGACTGACCTGGAGTTTATTGTTTTAACCTAAACTCTGGGTGCCCTTATTTTGACATGGGCAGCTAGTAGTTTTGGTTTTGCAGATTTATATTCACAGGATCCTGATTTACAGCTGAAGTGATATTCGGAAAGCTCTGTCTCCGTGTATCTGTTTTCAGTTGTGTATTGTATTATTTTTCCGCTGCGATGTATTTAAATGTAATTTAAATCTCTGATATTTTCTGTGTAATATTTATTCATACTCTGTATATTCTTGTATTCTGATGGAATTATTGTAATATACAATGAAATGTTCTTCTGTCTGCGTTCTTTTGTGTATTGTTCTCGAAGTATCCGCTCTTCCCTTCACGGGGAAGTTACGGGTTTTCACAGTAATGTTGATCTCTGCTAAATATGTATCTGTTTGGTGGCGGAGAATTTATACTCTTGCCTAACACCATTCTCGAATATGTACGAGTTTAGAGGTTATATATCGGTAGGAATCAATGGTACGGTGTAGATTGTCAATGCGAAATGTTTGATTTCCTAAAGTTAAATAAACATTATTATTGATTTTTGGGAAGATTAAAACTAAGTGGAGTTTTAATGAACCTTTAATTAGATTGAAATGTGAATGTGATAATTTAAATTATCAAATTAGGGAAATAATCAAGAATGGAGTATCCCCCAATTTTTCTCCAAGCGATAGTTAAATCTTTAATTAGATTTAAACGTGAAATGGTAATTAAATTTACCGATAACACCATTGTGTTAGATATGGAGTATTACCAGTTTTGCTCCATAGGATGAATAGGTCGGGATTGGGAAATATATAACAAATGATTACTTCAGTAAGGTGCGCTAATCTCGACTAGTTTGGATAAACCTTAAATTGGTTTGAATTGATATCCAAAATAGGATTAAAGAATAAATTTAAAGAACTTATCTTTGATAAAATTAATGGGAACCTTTCCCAATGGATATGAATATTTAAATGAAAGAATATTCAGAATTGGAATGAGGCGTATGTTGTGTTTTATATCACTTGATTATAAGATACGTGAATTATTTGGAAAAGCCGGGTTTATAGCCATTCCGAATAATTGATTCGACGATAAGTCGGCGATGAAGACGATGGTTGAAGACCGGAGGTCTTCACATCGTTTGGATGATTACTGATGTCATGATTGGGCTGTACACCCAAGATATGGTAATAAGTGGTGATCATCCAGACATACTTGGAGATCGACCGGATATGCGAGGACCTCTCTCCTGTATTGGACATATGGAACGAGGAATAAGGTGCCTCTGGTTTCGTTCATACCTAGAATGAACTAGTAAATGGATGTGTGTCTTACATTGGATTTTGTTTTATGTTGATTGATCTCTATTAAATACATATCCGTTTGGTGGTGGAGAATTTATTCTCTTGCTTAGCACCCTTATCTGAGATGTACAAGCTCAGAGGTTATATATTGATAGACACTAGTTGCATGGCGTGAATTGTCAGTGTGGCATGCTGAGATGCAAATGATCAAGGCTTCTATTGAAAAGCAGAGTCTTGTGGTTGATTTTCAAAGCATGTCTTTAAATAGCATAGCTTTGTGTATAGCATTAAATCGCGAGCCTCACACCTCGGTATGAGTCAAAAACGGGATCAAGGACGCAGGGAGAACATGATGTTTCCTTCTAGGTATGGGTGGTGTCATGGTATGGAGCCCAGACATTTATTATATTTTTACTTATGTGCATGATGGATAACAAGGCGCCACAGATATATCGGTTACTACAGAGCCGATGGATAGGTCTTATAGGACCAGGAAATGTGTGTTCAGGAATAACTAATCCTCAAACATAAGAGAGGGTCGGCCCTGCAGGAACCAAGGGTTGCCCAGAGTGTGTAATCCTAAGACATTTTCTAGAGTGTCTCGAAGCCAGCAAGGACGATTGTAACACCCTGAATTTTCTGTGAATATTAAAATAAACTAATTTAAGAATACTTAATTGTTAAAGTGAGAATTAAGGGAAACGGGTTACGCCATTGCATTCGTCTCGAAATTCTTCTTGGAATAGAGTCCAAGTTTTCGTAAATCGGACTTCGTATGAGGAAGTTATGGCCTTCGGAAGTTTCAGGAATTTTATATAAATTTAAAAACAGTTCAGAGAAAAATTCAAATTTCAAAATTCAAACAGGGAAGCGGGCTGGGTGGGATTTCTCCCGCCCAAGGCCAGGTCGACCAGGGGGTCGACCTACCCTATGCATGTCGACCAGGGGGTCGACCTCGGGGTCGACCTACCCCCCGGGGCAGATCAGAAATTTGGCGATCCTGACTTGTTGCTGAGTCTTACCTGACCTGTTGCTGAGTCGCTAGGGCAGTGGTGGAAATTCTAGATAACTCTATCTAGTCTGGATGGTTGGGATTGCTCCTATGATACTCTAACGGCTTAGGTTGATTTAAACTTCTATAAAAGCACACTTAGACTCAAAACTAAATTAGTCTCTTGGCCACCATGCAGCTGCTAGAGTAGTTCTTCTTCCTAAAGCTTAGGGATTGGCAAATCAGAATTCTAATACAAACGACGAACGAATTATTCTCTTCTCTAACCTGTCTTTGTGAGTACAATTTCTTTCACAAAATAATTAATAAATTAATTATGATGAGTTATAATTGGGATTATGAGAACATGTCTGTTGAATCATGTGATGTTGTTTAACTTTATTATCGTTTGGTGGTAAACATATGAAAGTTTTGATTAACCTATGTTAGTAGATCCATTTCATATGTCTAATCATATATGTTTAACTTGATTCATTTTATGACATCAGTTTATATGCAAGTTTGGGATGTAAATCATATGCTAGTGAATCTTATGCAAGTCTGTTTTTACATATGCCAGTTTGTATGTGAATCTTATGCAAGTCTGTATGCGAATTATACACAAGTTTATATGTGAATCAAGTATATACATATGCTAGTTTATATGCAAAACGTGTGATATCAGTTTACATGTTTGATTCATGATGTTGGTTCATATGTCTAAAACACATATGCTAGATTTGATTCATTTTGTGATACTTACATGTCTAAATCATATGCAAGTGTAAATGTAAATCTTAATTTACATGTCTAAATTATATATGCAAGTATATATATAAGTTTGATGAGAATCATATGCTAGTTTATATGTAAGTTTGTATGTGAATCATATGTAAGTCTTAATTTACATGTTTAAATTTCATATGCAAGTTTAATACAAGTTTGTAGGAATCCATATGCAAGTTTAGGTGAAAACTATATTCACATTTTTAGGTGAAAACTATATTCATATATGCAAGTTTACAATTTTATGTTTAGATCTATATTTAGATCCATGGTGGTTTATGAAAATTTATGTTCTATATGTTCATTGCCTATGCAAGTTATTGACTATGCAAACTTATGTTATAATTCTTATTCGCAAGTTAGATCTATTTTATGTGTTATGCAAGTTGTGATGTTGCTTTTATTTTTATGAGTTAGACTATTTGCGAGTCTAACATATTTCATGTTAAATGTACGAACGACGTTGGCATAATGGGAAAATATTAATAATACATATTGTGAATTGGCATAAAATGGCTTTAAAGGCATATAATTAAATTGAGACATTAATTGGTATAATTTATATACCTAAAAAGTATGGACATAATTTAGGTGACAATTATGGACATAGATTAATTTGGAAGTTATTGACTATTTGAAATAGGGATATTAATTCAAATTGGGGTTGAATAATAATGTGTAATAATTAATGCCTAAGACACGAGGTTAGACTCGTTTGTGGTGTAAGACTGCCCGGACCCGCCCGACACATCCAGCAACCACAAACGGTAGTCTAATGTGAGAGGTCAAAGGCATAAATTAAATGCATAATAAATGCCTAAGAAACGAAGTTAGACTCGTTTGTGGTATAAGACTTCCCGGACCCGCCCGACACATCTAGCAACCGCAAACGGCAGTTGTAACAACCCGAAAATCTGGGCCAGTTTAAAATTTTTATTTTGGCAATTTTAGCGAATTTTGAACATTTAAAATGAATTATTTTAAATAATATCAACGATGAATTTATTTTGAATATAATTAGAACGTATATGTTATATACGTCGTCGTTAGAATATAAATAATTATATATAATTATAAATAGAATTGAAAATGGCGCGGTAGTTCGATAATTCGATTTCAAACTTCAATTGAATGTACCGGGTGCAAAATAAACCGGATTTTAGTGAAACCAAAAACATTAGGATCTAATTGATAATATCTTTCCAATGAATCCGAAAAATCAAGATTTCATAGCGGGAATCAAAAGATATGTCCAGTTGAAAATTCTGCATAGTCGCTATGGAATTCAGGCCCTTAAAAATAGCCATTTTGCAAACGACCTCGGATTTTGACGAAACCACTTTTGTTGGATCTGGGATGTCAAATTATTTCTAGGTTTCAAATTTCATAATTTTTCGAATCAATATGTGAGCGTGACAAAGAAAAACGCGTTTGACCAGTTTCAGTTGATTTTAATCGACTGGAAAATGGCCATTTTTCCAACGGTCTCAGAATTCGACGAAACTAGTTTTGTTAGGACCATATCGTCAATACGAAGCTAGAAAATATTTTTCGAGAATTTTTAGAGTTAGTATGTGACCCCAGGTAAATTGAAATGCGCGTCCAAATTCAATATATAGAGTTATAGGTTGATTTTAACGGAAACTGATCGAAACAGTCGAATCAGCCTACGATACATATCCCATTGTGTTCGAAATGGGGGTAATTAGCTAGGGACGATAGGCGGTGGGTTTCATTTCGAGTTTGAAATTTAAAGTTACTTTCTAGAGAATAATTAATTATATAAAAAAAACATATATAATATACACCCCCTCCCTTATTATCTCAGCACCCCCCGGTTATATTCTAAACCTAAATCGAACCCGTCGTTCTAAAGCCTCCCACGTCGCTCGACTTTCTCCATCGCCACCCCGTCCCTAGCCGCCGCCGTCGATGTCACTACCCCCCTTCTCTCAGCTCCTCCTCCCTCCCCGATAATCTCCCTCTCGTGCGAGCCCAGGGCGCGAAACCATCTTCAAACAGTCGCGAGTCTTCCCCCCACCAAATCATCGGTGAGCGCCTGAGGTCGCGCACACCTTCCTCCGTCGAAGAACAGGGCCGTTTGACTCCCGCTGGTCCTCCGGTGGCTCGCGGATCGGTGAAGAAGGCGGTGCAATTTAGGGTTAACGGTTCCAGACTATTAGCAGTAAGTCTTGTTGTTAGTTTAACTAATTTTTATTTATTTCTATTTATTTACTTTTCAGTTAACATATAGTAAATGTGTTTAGAGAAAAAAATCTATATTCTTTTATATTGAAGAAGTTTTAAATAAAAATCTGAATTTTGATAAATAACAAGTTTAGATTTTTATTTATGACAGGATTAGACTTTTATTTATTTAAAGATTGGTTTTTATTTTTCAATGAAAAAGAAGTGATTTTTCATTACGAAAAGAAGTGATTTTTCATTGGTAAAAGAAATGATTTTTAGTTATGTGAAAATATAATTTTATATATAATCAAGGTAGGATTTTTATATATTGAATAGCATAGTAAAAATTCGATTTTTATATATTCATTAGCAAAGTAAAAATTAGATTTTTATATATTGAATAGCAAAGTAAAAATTCGATTTTTATAAATTTATTAGCAAAGTAAAAATTCAATTTTTATATATTCATTAGCGATAGGAAAATATGGTCTCTATAATGAATACCGTAGTAAAAATAGAATTTTTATCAATATAGTAGCGAAGTAAAAATAGAATTTTTACCTATATAGTATCGATGTAAAAATAGAATTTTTATCTATATAATAGCGAAGTAAAAATAGGATTTTTATATATTGTATAGCAAAGTAAAAATTCGATTTTTATATAGAGAGGAGCGTTATAAAAATATAATCTTTATTATATGAACATCGATGTAAAAATAGAATTTTTATCTATATAGTAGCGTTGTAAAAATAGAATTTTTATCCATAAGGAGTAATTATAAAAATATAATTTTTATATACATGGCAACAATATAAAATTGTGATTTTTATATATGTAGTGGCTACGGGCAATGAAAGTGACAAAAAGGGTGAGAACGACGAAGATTTCTACATATGAAGAGTCGTGGCGTTTGGATTAGCTATTGGTGAGAACTTCTCACTCTAAAATTCTATTTCTAGTTATATATATACTAGGATGCAGACGGTGCTTAGCAGCACCCGACACCCGTCATCCACATAACATGGATGGCTTGTTTGTTTGATTGATGTGTTGTGAAAATTGTTTGTGATGTTGATGTAAAATCGATAATAAAAGTAGATGTGTTGAAATAAATTAATTATCGTTAAAAATATAATTTTTAACGTGAATGTGAGTAAATAAATATTTATAAACAAATCGGCCGATTTGTTTATATACACTGATTTGACTGATATTGATTGGGATGATAAATTTTACACATCGCCCAACTGCACAAATAAAAATATGTGTTTGTTGATTTGAAACCCCACACGGGTGTTGGGATGATATTTGGGTACACTAATCCCAATTATTTAATTGTATGTCGATCGATCGGTCGACAGACTGTGTAAGCGTTAATTATTTATATTTGATGCTTATGCAGTTGTGTGGTGCACCTTGGATGATGGTTGATTGTTTATCATTGATATTATATACATGTGTTGTATGGAATCTATATAATTAACGTTATATGGTAATTGATTTGGCCTCATTCCAATCGGGAAAATAATGAATATTATAAAAGAAAATTCATGTGTTGAATATGAAAATAGTCATGTGTTGAAAATATTAGTGTGTTGAGTAAAATATTTTAATAATAAAATTTACATCTTTATCATATTTAAAATTAGAACTACTTCACGGTGGAGTCTGATGAAAATCAAACGATAGATACCATAATATTTTAATAATAAAATTTACATCTTTATCATATTTAAAATTAGAACTACTTCACGGTGGAGTCTGACTGAAAATCAAACGATAGATACCATAATTTTATAAAATATTTTACATAACAAAAATAGTCGTGTGTTGAAAGAAATATAGGTTCATGTGTTGAATAGAATATATATTCATTTGTTGAATAGAATAACGAAGTTTTTTTGAAAAATATAAAGCCGTGTTGATTAGAGATGCGTTATTTTGACGAGAACGATATTTATATCGATTTTATTCGTTTTATAATGAATATTGAAAAGTGATTTAAAGATTTAATATTTTGAAATGAAATTCAAATTAAATTAGATTAAAATTCAAATTGAAATTTTATTGAATCAATTTGAAATGAATTCGAATCGAATAGAAAATGAATTCGATTCGAATTGAATAGAAAGTGAATTTGAATTCAAATTGAATAGAAATGAATTCAAATTGAATTAAATTGAAATTGAATTAAAACGAATTGAAATCGTTTTGAATGAAATTTGAAACGAACTGAAATTGAATTGAAATCAATTTGAAATGAATTCAAATTGAATTAAATTGAAATTGAATTAAAACGAATTGAAATCGTTTTGAATGAAATTTAAAACGACCTGAAATTGAATCAAAATCAATTTGAAATGAATTCGAATTGAATTAAATAGAAGGTAAATTCAAATTGAATTGAAACGAATTAGAATTTGAATTGGATTGAAACGAATTTGAATTCGAATTAAATAAAATTGAAATGAATTCGAATTGAAATGAATTCGAATTTATTTGAAATTGAATGTAGCGTTGAAATGGTTTTGAAAACGAATTTAAAACGATTTATAAAATACGTTTTAAAAAGGAAATCGACGAAACATATATAATATATATATATTATATATATAATGGCCTGAATAGAACGCGCCGCGCCGCGGCAGTACGTGAATTTCGACCATTGACTTCGAATTGACATTACGGGAGATCTGACCGTCGGATTCTCCTAAAACCAGAACCGTTGGGTTCGTATCGAAAAGAGCTTTCCAATGAATATTAGAAATTTGAAATCTAACGGTTGGATTGGGAATTATGTCCAAATCAAATTTGAAAAAGGTCGCTGTAAGTGCAGTTCGATGGCCGTTGATGGAAATCGACTGTACGGGCCTTGATAAAATTATTAAAAATATCTATAATTTGTGTAAAATCATAAGAAATGATTTGGGAAAAATTGGGCTGAAAAATTCCATATTTGAAAAGATAAAAATAGATTTTTATCGAAATGAACTAGTTTTGAACTAGAATTAAAATCAATTTATTTTTGAAATAAATAAATTGAATTTGAAAGTGATTTTAAAAATAATCAATATTCCCAATACGTGAATTGGGCTGGAGTTGAATCGAAATTATCTTCGGAATATTACGATGTTGGATTTCGTGACTATACAGATATTGTTATGGGAATTTGAAAGATATATTTTATATCGTTATTTCCAGTACGATATTTGTTGGTTTCAGAATTTGATATTGAATATAAGCCGGTATATTTTCTATTCAGAGCCTTGTATTTAATATTAAATGTGATTTGGGTTTATCGTGAATCGTGTTTTAGATGACATTGGTTCTTTAACCCAGTTAAAGGCAAGAGGTTGATTTTTGAAAGGATTAAAACTAAGTGGAGTTTTAATGAATCTTTAATTAGATTAAAATGTGAATTGATAATTTAAATTATCTAATCTGAAAAGTGATCGAGAGTGGAGTATCACCAGTTTTGCTTCAAAGCGATAGTTAGATCTTTAATTAGATTTGAACGTGAAATGGTAATTAATTTTACCGATAACACCGTGGTGTTAGATATGGAGTATTACCAGTTTTGCTCCATGGGATGAATAGGTTGGGATTGGGAAATAAAACAAATAATTACTTCGGTGTGGTTCGCTAATCCCGACTAGTATGAAATGATATCCAAAGGAAGATTAAAGAATAAATTTAGAAGAATTTATCTTGGATAAAATTAATGGGAACCTTTCCCTAAGAATGTGATTTTGTGAATAAAAGAATATTCTGAATTGGAATGAGGCATTTGTTGTGTTTGTGTAACATTTGTTTATCATATACGTGGGATATTCAGAAAGGCCGGGTTTATACCCATTCTGAATAACCGATTCGACGAGATGTCGAAGAGGAAGACGGTGGTTGAAGACCGGAAGTCTTCACATCGTTTGGGTGATTACTGATGATCTTGATTGGGATGTACACCCAGGATGAGGGAAACAGTTGGTGATCGTCCAGACGTACTTGGAGATGGATGGATATGCGAGGAAAGTGCCTCCGGTTTCGTTCAGACCCAGGACGAACTTGTAAATGGATTGTGTGTCTGACATTGGATTTTATTCTGTGTTGATTGATCTCTATTAAATATACATCTGTTTGGCGGCAGAGAATTTATTCTCTTGCTTAACGCCCTTCTCTGAGATGTACGAGCTCAGAGGTTGTATATCGATGGACATCAGTCGCATGGAGTGAATTGCCAGTGTGGAACGCGTAAGTGGCAATTGATCAAGGCTTCTGTTGAAAAGCAAAGTCTTGTGGTTGATGATTAAAGCATGGCCTGTGTGGCGCAGCTTTGTGTATAACGTGAATTCGCGAGCCTCACACCTCGGTATGAGTCAAAAACGGGAGACGGACCGCTGGGAGAGCACGACGTTTCTTTCTAGCTAGGGTGGTCTCAGTGACCTACCAGCCCTGACATTTATATACTTTTCACCTGTGTGGTTGTTGGAATGCGAGGTGCCTCGGATATAGGTCTGTAAGGACCGGGAAACGTGTGTTCAGGAATTGCCAATCCTCAAAAGTAAGAGAGGACCGGCCCAGCCGATTCCAAGGATCAAAGTGGGGTCCTGAGACATTTGCTAGAGTGTCTCGAACGCGGAGAGGAGCTTGCCCCTTGCCTCGACTCATGATGGAATCCAATTTCCAATACGTGATAATTCGGTTTTATTTGTAGAACCTAGTATGGCGACATAGTGGTATGGGTCATTCATGCCGCCTATGATTGATATTTATGATTGAAATTTTTTTGTCACTATACACCTATAATAGTACCAAATAATGTGTTTTAAACGTATCAAGCATGCTTTGGCTGTTATAAGGTAAAAACCTTATCCTCCAGCTTGCGTTGCATTGTGTGATGGGACCTGGGTCTTATAACAGCTTCATTTTTCTTTATTTAGCATTGCGCTATTTGTTTCATGCACTGGTATTCTTGGGAGGAAACTCGTTCCGTGTTATACGGCGTGGTCCCTTGATTTACCTAACTTTAAAAATAAAGATTAATAACTGTTTTAGTTCTCACACCAGTCACATGACTGACTTGGAGTTTATTGTTTTAACCTAAACTCTGGGTGCCCCTATTTTCTACACGGGCAGCTAGTAGTTTTGGTTTTGCAGATTTATATCCACAGGTTCCTGATTTACAGCTGGAACGATGCTCAGAAAGCTCTGTATCCGTGTATTACTTTTAGTTGTGTTTTGTATATTTTTCCGCTGCTATGTAATTTATTGTAATCTCTGATATTTATCGAATGTATGTTTATTCATACTCTGTATATTCTTGTATCTGATGGAATTGTTGTAATAACAATGGAATGTTCTTCCGTTTGTGTTCTGATTTGTCCTGTTCTCAAAACGATCAGGGGTTTCGAACGGTCTTTGTCGGTTTAACGATCGATTCAGATCGAGCGAAATTCCTTGCCGTTACAGTTGGTATCAGAGCTTTGGTTTACAGAGCTCGAGAGCAAGACACGTTAGGACCATATGAAAGAATTCATCAGATATTGGATTAGTAATATCCAATTAGAATGACTCGTTAGAGATAGGATCAGTAGTATCCTAGAACGAGTGTGAAGAGTATATTTTTCAAATGAAAACAATTTTGTTTTTAAAATTGAAATCTCTTTATACATATTTGAATATTTATTTATATTGAATTTGGACAATCGAGTATATAAATATTTCGCGTATACGCGTCATGAACGTATATTCGAAGTTTTAATATATTGGATAGATATAGAATCACATTCTAGACACCCGGGGATAATTCTGATGATGTGGCCACATCATCAGTATTTATGTTCGTATTTCGAAGGTATGATTTCTGTATATTTCCATTAGACTGGTGTGAGAACCAAAACTTATATAGATAGATTTATTTGTTGTGATTTGGCATCAAAAACATGATTTTTGTATATGTATCAAAATTATGAATTTGAAACGTTAATCCACTAATTGATTGATGTTTGTGTTGGTTGTTTATTTGTTTGATAATTTTGAACCATTTAGCCTAATAGAACCGAATATTGAATTGTATTGAAATTTGGTCGCATTTGCTTGCATATACATGTACTTACATTGAACAGGTCATAGCAAGGAGGCTAGAGCCGAAGAATAAAATTTGTTTGCCCGACAAATAGGTACATGTTTACTATATAATTTACTGTTTTGTTTGGGTGATGATGATTTTATGAGCCGATTGGCTAGTCGCTTGGCTTTTTCTTTTTCTTTTTGAGATCAGAAGGCCTATATGGCAATTTCGGGATTTTCCCATGGCTCCCGGTGCAGGGGAGTTTATGGCGAAATTTTTCGAAAATTCCGGGTGTTAGCCAAATTTTTGAAGAATTTGAAAATTCTTAGAAATTGAAAAGTTGGAGAATGAAAACCAGATCGAACGTAGAGTTGATTAATCAAACCACTTTCGACTTCGTTCCTTTTCGGGGACGAAAAGTTTTAAGTGGGGGAGATTGTAACAACCCGAAAATCTGGGCCAGTTTAAAATTTTTATTTTGGCAATTTTAGCGAATTTTGAACATTTAAAATGAATTATTTTAAATAATATCAACGATGAATTTATTTTGAATAGAATTAGAACGTATATGTTATATACGTCGTCGTTAGAATATAAATAATTATATATAATTATAAATAGAATTGAAAATGGCGCGGTAGTTCGATAATTCGATTTCAAACTTCAATTGAATGTACCGGGTGCAAAATAAACCGGATTTTAGTGAAACCAAAAACATTAGGATCTAATTGATAATATATTTCCAATGAATCCGAAAAATCAAGATTTCATAGCGGGAATCAAAAGATATGTCCAGTTGAAAATTCTGAATAGTCGCTATGGAATTCAGGCCCTTAAAAATAGCCATTTTGCAAACGACCTCGGATTTCGACGAAACTACTTTTGTTGGATCCGGGATGTCAAATTATTTCTAGGTTTCAAATTTCATAATTTTTCGAATCAATATGTGAGCGTGGCAAGGGAAAACGCGTTTGACCAGTTTCAGTTGATTTTAATCGACTGGAAAATGGCCATTATTCCAACGGTCTCAGAATTCGACAAAACTAGTTTTGTTAGGACCATATCGTCAATACAAAGCTAGAAAATATTTTTCGAGAATTTTTAGAGTTAGTATGTGACCCCAGGTAAATTGAAATGCACGTTCAAATTCAATATATAGAGTTATAGGTTGATTTTAACGGAAACTGATCGAAACAGTCGAATCAGCCTATGATACATATCCCATTGTGTTCGAAATGGGGGTGATTAGCTAGGGACGACAGGCGGTGGGTTTCGTTTCGAGTTCGAAATTTAAAGTTACTTTCTAGAGAATAATTAATTAAAAAAAAACATATATAATATACCCCCCCTCCCTTATTATCTCAGCCCCCCCCGGTTATATTCTAAACCTAAATCGAACCCGTCGTTCTGAAGCCTCCCCCGTCGCTCGACTTTCTCCATCGCCACCCCGTCCCTAGACGCCGCCGTCGATGTCACTACCCCCCTTCTCTCAGCTCCTCCTCCCTCACCGATAATCTCCCTCTCGTGCGAGCCCAGGGCGCGAACCCATCTTCAAACAGTCGCGAGTCTTCCCTCCCCTACCAAATCATCGGTGAGCGCCTGAGGTCGCGAACACCTTCCTCCGTTGAAGAACAGGGCCGTTCGACTCTCGCTGGTCCTTCGGTGGCTCGCGGATCGGTGAAGAAGGCGGTGCAATTTAGGGTTAACGGTTCCAGACTATAAGCAGTAAGTTTTGTTGTTAGTTTAACTAATTTTTATTTATTTCTATTTATTTACTTTTCAGTTTATATATTGTAAATGTGTTTAGAGAAAAAAATCTATATTCTTTTATATTGAAGAAGTTTTAAGTAAAGATCTGAATTTTAATAAATAACAAGTTTAGATTTTTATTTATGACAGGATTAGACTTTTATTTATTTAAAGATTGGTTTTTAATTTTCAATGAAAAAGAAGTGATTTTTCATTACGAAAAGAAGTGATTTTTCATTGGTAAAAGAAATGATTTTTAATTATGTGAAAATATAATTTTATATATAATTAAGATAGGATTTTTATATATTGAATAGCATAGTAAAAATTCGATTTTTATATATTCATTAGCAAAGTAAAAATTCGATTTTTATATATTGAATAGCAAAGTAAAAATTCGATTTTTATATATTGAATAGCAAAGTAAAATTTGATTTTTATATATTCATTAGCAAAGTAAAAATTCGATTTTTATATATTCATTAGCGATAGGAAAATATGGTCTCTATAATGAATACCGTAGTAAAAGTAGAATTTTTATCTATATAGTAGCGAAGTAAAAATAGAATTTTTACCTATATAGTATCGATGTAAAAATAGAATTTTTATCTATAAAATAGCGAAGTAAAAATAGGATTTTTATATATTGTATAGCAAAGTAAAAATTCGATTTTTATATAGAGAGGAGCGTTATAAAAATATAATCTTTATTATATGAACATCGATGTAAAAATAGAATTTTTATCTATATAGTAGCGTTGTAAAAATAGAATTTTTATCCATAAGGAGTAATTATAAAAATATAATATTTATATACATGGCAACAATATAAAAATGTGATTTTTATATATGTAGTGGCTGCGGGCAATGAAAGTGACAAAAAGGGCGAGAACGACGAAGATTTCTACATATGAAGAGTCGTGGCGTTTGGATTAGCTATTGGTGAGAACTTCTCACTCTAAAATTCTTTTTCTAGTTATATATATATACTAGGATGCAGACGGTGCTTAGCAGCACCCGACACCCGTCATCCATAGACCATGGATGGCTTGTTTGTTTGATTGATGTGTTGTGAAAATTGTTTGTGATGTTGATGTAAAATCGATAATAAAAGTAGATGTGTTGAAATAAATTAATTATCGTTAAAAATATAATTTTTAACGTGAATATGAGTAAATAAATATTTATAAACTAATCGGCCGATTTGTTTATATACACTGATTTGACTGATATTGATTGGGATGATAAATTTTACACATCGCCCAACTGCACAAATAAAAATATGTGTTTGTTGATTTGAAACCCCACACGGGTGTTGGGATGATATTTGGGTACACTAATCCCAATTATTTAATTGTATGTCGATCGATCGGTCGACAGACTGTGTAAGCGTTAATTATTTATATTTGATGCTTATGCAGTTGTGTGGTGCACCTTGGATGATGGTTGATTGTTTATCATTGCTATTATATACATGTGTTGTATGGAATCCATATAATTAACGTTATATGGTAATTGATTTGGCCTCATTCCAATCGGGAAAATAATGAATATTATAAAAGAAAATTCATGTGTTGAATATGAAAATAGTCATGTGTTGACGATGTTCATGTGTTGAAAATATTAGTGTGTTGAGTAAAATATTTTAATAATAAAATTTACATCTTTATCATATTTAAAATTAGAACTACTTCACGGTGGAGTCTGATTGAAAATCAAACGATAGATACCATAATATTTTAATAATAAAATTTACATCTTTATCATATTTAAAATTAGAACTACTTCACGGTGGAGTCTGATTAAAAATCAAACGATAGATACCATAATTTTATAAAATATTTTACATAACAAAAATAGCCGTGTGTTGAAAGAAATATAGGTTCATGTGTTGATTAGAATATATATTCATTTGTTGAATAGAATAACGAAGTTTTTTTGAAAAATATAAAGCCGTGTTGATTAGAGATGCGTTATTTTGACGCGAACGATATTTATATCGATTTTATTCGTTTTATAATGAATATTGAAAAGTGATTTCAAGATTTAATATTTTGAAATGAAATTCAAATTAAATTAGATTAAAATTCAAATTGAAATTTTATTGAATCAATTTGAAATGAATTCGAATCGAATAGAAAATGAATTCGATTCGAATTGAATAGAAAGTGAATTTGAATTCAAATTGAATAGAAATGAATTCAAATTGAATTAAATTGAAATTGAATTAAAACGAATTGAAATCGTTTTGAATGAAATTTAAAACGAACTGAAATTGAATTGAAATCAATTTGAAATGAATTCAAATTGAATTAAATTGAAATTGAATTAAAACGAATTGAAATCGTTTTGAATGAAATTTAAAACGAACTGAAATTGAATTGAAATCAATTTGAAATGAATTCGAATTGAATTAAATAGAAGGTAAATTCAAATTGAATTGAATTGAAACGAATTTGAATTTGAATTGGATTGAAACGAATTTGAATTCGAATTAAATAAAATTGAAATGAATTCGAATTGAAATGAATTCGAATCGATTTGAAATTGAATGTAGCGTTGAAATGGTTTTGAAAACGAATTTAAAACGATTTATAAAATACGTTTTAAAAAGGAAATCGACGAAATATATATAGTATATATTATATATATAATGGCCTGAACAGAACGCGCCGCGCCGCGGCAGTTCGTGAATTTCGACCATTGACTTCGAATTGACATTACGGGAGATCCGACCGTCGGATTCTCCTAAAACCGGAACCGTTGGGTTCGTATCGAAAAGAGCTTTCCAATGGATATTAGAAATTTGAAATCTAACAGTTGGATTGGGAATTATGTCCTAATCAAATTTGAAAAAGGTCGCTGTAAGTGCAGTTCGATGGCCGTTGATGGAAATCGACTGTACGGGCCTTGATAAAATTATTAAAAATATCTATAATTTGTGTAAAATCATAAGAAATGATTTGGGAAAAATTGGGCTGAAAAATTCCATATTTGAAAAGATAAAAATAGATTTTTATCGAAATGAACTAGTTTTGAACTAGAATTAAAATCAATTTATTTTTGAAATAAATAAATTGAATTTGAAAGTGATTTTAAAAATAATCAATATTCCCAATACGTGAATTGGGCTGGAGTTGAATCGAAATTATCTTCGGAATATTTCGATGTTGGATTTCGTGACTATATAGATATTGTTATGGGAATTTGAAAGATATATTTTATATCGTTATTTCCAGTACGATATTTGTTGGTTTCAGAATTTGATATTGAATATAAGCCGGTATATTTTCTATTCAGAGCCTTGTATTTAATATCAAATGTGATTTGGGTTTATCGTGAATCGTGTTTTAGATGACATTGGTTCTTTAACCCAGTTAAAGGCAAGAGGTTGATTTTTGAAAGGATTAAAACTAAGTGGAGTTTTAATGAATCTTTAATTAGATTAAAATGTGAATTGATAATTTAAATTATCAAATCTGAAAAGTGATCGAGAGTGGAGTATCACCAGTTTTGCTCCAAAGCGATAGTTAGATCTTTAATTAGATTTGAACGTGAAATGGTAATTAATTTTACCGATAACACCGTGGTGTTAGATATGGAGTATTACCAGTTTTGCTCCATGGGATGAATAGGTTGGGATTGGGAAATAAAACAAATAATTACTTCGGTGTGGTTCGCTAATCCCGACTAGTTTGAAATGATATCCAAAGGAAGATTAAAGAATAAATTTAGAAGAATTTATCTTGGATAAAATTAATGGGAACCTTTCCCTAAGAATGTGATTTTGTGAATAAAAGAATATTCTGAATTGGAATGAGGCATTTGTTGTGTTTGTGTAACATTTGTTTATCATATACGTGGGATATTCAGAAAGGCCGGGTTTATACCCATTCTGAATAACCGATTCGACGAGATGTCGAAGAGGAAGACGGTCGTTGAAGACTGGATGTCTTCACATCGTTTGGGTGATTACTGATGATCTTGATTGGGATGTACACCCAGGATGAGGGAAACAGCTGGTGATCGTCCAGACGTACTTAGAGATGGATGGATATGCGAGGAAAGTGCCTCCGGTTTCGTTCAGACCCAGGACGAACTTGTAAATGGATTGTATGTCTGACATTAGATTTTATTCTGTGTTGATTGATCTCTATTAAATATACATCTGTTTGGCGGCGGAGAATTTATTCTCTTGCTTAACGCCCTTCTCTGAGACGTACGAGCTCAGAGGTTGTATATCGATGGACATCAGTCGCATGGAGTGAATTGCCAGTGTGGCACGCGTAAATGGCAATTGATCAAGGCTTCTGTTGAAAAGCAAAGTCTTGTGGTTGACGATCAAAGCACGGCCTGTGTGGCGCAGCTTTGTGTATAACGTGAATTCGCGAGCCTCACACCTCGGTATGAGTCAAAAACGGGAGACGGACCGCTGGGAGAGCACGACGTTTCTTTCTAGCTAGGGTGGTGTCAGTGACCTACCAGCCCTGACATTTATATACTTTTCACCTGTGTGGTTGTTGGAATGCGAGGCGCCTCGGATATAGGTCTGTAAGGACCAGGAAACGTGTGTTCAGGAATTGCCAATCCTCAAAAGTAAGAGAGGACCGGCCCAGCCGATTCCAAGGATCAAAGTGGGGTCCTGGGACATTTGCTAGAGTGTCTCGAACGCGGAGAGGAGCTTGCCCTTTGCCTCGACTCATGATGGAATCCAATTTCCAATACGTGATAATTCGGTTTTATTTGTAGAACCTAGTATGGCGACATAGTGGTATGGGTCATTCATGCCGACTATGATTGATATTTATGATTGAAATTGTTTTGACACTATACACCTATAATAGTATCAAATAATGTGTTTTAAACGTATCAAGCATGCTTTGGCTGTTATAAGGTAAAAACCCTATCCTCCGGCTTGCGTTGCATTGTGTGATGGGACCTGGGTCTTAAAACAACTTCATTTTTCTTTATTTAGCATTGCGCTGTTTGTTTCATGCACTGGTATTCTTGGGAGGAAACCCGTTCCGTGTTATACGGCGTGGTCCCTTGATTTACCTAACTTTAAAAATAAAGATTAATAACTGTTTTAGTTCTCACACCAGTCACATGACTGACCTGGAGTTTAATGTTTTAACCTAAACTATGGGTGCCCCTATTTTCTACAACGGCAGCTAGTAGTTTTGGTTTTGCAGATTTATATCCACAGGTTCCTGATTTACAGCTGGAACGATGCTCGGAAAGCTCCGTATCCGTGTATTACTTTCAGTTGTGTTTTGTATATTTTTCCGCTGCTATGTAATTTATTGTAATCTCTGATATTTATCGAATGTATATTTATCCATACTCTGTATATTCTTGTATCTGATGGAATTGTTGTAATAACAATGAAATGTTCTTCCGTTTGCGTTCTGATTTGTCCTGTTCTCAAAACGATCAGGGGTTTCGAACGGTCTTTGTCGGTTTAACGATCGATTCAGATCGAGCGAAATTCCTTGCCGTTACAAGTCTAATGTGAGAGGTCGTAGGCATAATTAAAAGATGCTTAAACACGAGGTTAAGTCTGGCTTGTGGTGGAAGTTTGCCCGGAACTGCCCGACATATCCAGCGACCACAAGCAATCGACTTAATGTGAGAGGTCTGTGCATTAATAATTAATTAATGCTGATCAACGACGAATATGAATGACAAACAGAAGTTTGGTTGAGTTGAGTAATTATCTGAGTACCAATCTGATGTTCATTTCGGTCTTCAAGGTTGATATTTAGGGAGTTATTCTCTTAACCAATGTATCTGTGAACTAAGATGTACTTAATAATAAATTAAGTAAAACATGTCATACGATATATATATATATATATATGATACATAAAACATGATAAGTGGATAGGGTTAAGACTGGCTTAACTAATAATCTGATAAGTGGATAAGGTTAAGACCAACTTAACCAATAATGTATATTAATTTGATAAGTGAGTAGGGTTAAGACCAGCTTAACCAATAATATATATTAATCTGATAAGTGGATAGGGTTAAGACACACTTAACCGATAATATATAAGTGGATAGGGTTAAGACCAACTTAACCAATAATATATAAGCGGATAGGGTTAAGACCGGCTTAACCAAATGTATATATATTGGTCTGATAAGCGGATAGGGTAAAGATAAGCTTAACCAATAACACATGTTGATTTGATAAGTGGGTAACATGGGTTACATGTGGGATATAATTATAAACACTTAACCAAGTTGAAACATGTAAGAAGACTTGAATAAGAAGGGTTTAAGTGGAAAATCTTAGTGGGGACCAAGCATAGGTGAAAAGCTTGTGTCAAGCATGGGGGACCCTTTTCTAACCAGTAGCCATTAAGTATCTTTGTGATCTTGAGTTAGATCGAGGACGGGACACGCTTACTGAGTTTGATTGTAACAGGTCAAAAGGGGTTAACGGTGGCAACGTAAGTCCAACGGGGTCATGTGCGTGCGTGGGCCCGAGCTGGTAGGTAAGACGTTGTTGCATCGTGTAGGTATAAGCCGTGCATCTTTAGTGGCATCGGTTTGCCACTTTGGGAAGTGATACACCCCATTATGGGACCAGCACGGGTATCTACGAGTTAGGGAGCTGATCGAATGGGGAAGGTAGTGGGTACGACTAGCGGAGATAGGAGCAGGCGGCACCTATGAAGACAGCTAGGAGTCCAACTACCATATTATGAATAAATGTTGTAATTAGGAGGGGAGGGCAGTGGGTACAACTAGTGAAGATAGGAGCAGGCGGCACCTATGAAGATAGCTAGGGGTACACGAAACTACCATTATGATTATTATGTTTCAGGAGGATGGTTCAACTTTTAGGGTGACTAGTAATGGTGCAGTATAGTAATTATCCTATAGTGATTAGGAGCGAGATTAACGCTAGAATATTCCTCCTGTTTGTTTTGTCTTGCCCACTTGTTTCACATTCATTCCTTGTTTTACCAATTTATGCCTTATCCTAATTACTTTAACAATTATATTATTAAAGTTATTAGACTCACCAGACTTTATGTATGATCCCTTTTGTTTTAGCCTCTTTTCTTCCTTACCCCCCTTGGTTCTCAGGGTGGGACTAGTGCTAGTGGAGCTTGATTTGGATCTTTCTCTCTCTTTGGAAGTGCATGGATTGCTGAAAGTAAAGTTCAGCTCATCTCTTTTATGGCTACTTATGTTGGGGTTATGCTTTTTTACTTTATGTACTCTGAAAATAATTTGTCAAGAGGGATATTAAGTGTACTTGGTTTTATTGTTGGTTTTTGGTGTTGTTGTAACCAAACTATTTCTCTGCTGCAATAAAAAATGATTTAATTTTTCAAGTACCAATATATGTATCTGTCTTGTTATATTCTGTTCTATACACCAATAATACTCCATGAAAGTTAATACATTCCCTTTGAGAGTGACATTAATGAACGTAGGGTGTTACAACGATCCCTTGCCTCGACTCATGATGGAAATCTAATTTCCCATACGTGACATTTTGGTTTTAGTTTTAAACCTATATGGCGACATAGTAGCATGGGTTACTTTGTCGTCTATGATTGATACATTTATATTTGAAGCTGTTTGATACACTATGCATTTATAGTAATATCAAAATGATTTGTTTTAAACTGTACCAAGCATGTTTGGATATTATAAGGTAAAACTCTATCCTCTGGCTTGCGTTGCATTGTGTGATGGGACCTGAATCTTATAATAGCTTCATTTTTTCAAAAAGCTTTGCGTTGTTTGTTTTATGCACTGGTATTCTCGGGAGGAAACCCGTCCCGTGTTATACGGCGTGGTCCCTTGATTTACTCTTTTTTAAAGTAAAGTTTTAAATAATTGTTTTAGTTCTCACGCCAGTCACATGACTGACCTGGAGCTTATTGTTTTAACCTAAACTCTGGGTGCCCCTATTTTCTACACGGGCAGCTAGTAGTTTTGGTTTTGCAGATTTATATTCACAGGATCCTGATTTACAACTGGAACGATGCTCGGAAAGCTCTATATCTGTGTATCACCTTCAGTTGTGTTTTATTATTTTTCCGCTGCGATGTATTTAAATGTAATTTAAATTTCTGATTTACAGCTAGTAGTTTTGGTTTTTGCACGGGCAGCTAGTAGTTTTGGTTTTTGCAGATATTATATTCACATGATCCTGGATTTACAGCTGAAGCTATTCCCGGAAAGCTCTGTATCCATGTATTTCTTTAAGCTGAGTTATGTATTATTTTTCCGCTGCTTTGTAATTTGAATCTCTGATATTTGTCAAATGTATATTATTTATTCATACTCTGTTATATTTTTGTACTCTGATGTAATTGTTGTAATAAGCAATGAAATGTTCTTCTGTTTGTATTCTAATTTGTCGTGTTCTCAACTCAATCCGGGCTTTCCCGTATGGGGGGAGTTTGGGTCGTTTCAGTACGTATTTTAACGCGTTACTTCACCATTAAGTTTGGTTTAATATTATTTAATTTATGGGTCACCAATATATATATATATATCCTTTTGAGGTCAAACCCTAAACTATTTTCTTGCATGGTCAACACTGCTCCTTTCTACGCCTCCACCTATTAAACCAACGAACAAAAATCATCCACCTTCATCCTCAAAATTTATACGATCCGATCATCCATAGCAAACCTTTTCAACAGGAAAACTTTCGAGCTTGGTGAGCTCGTCAACCTGAAAGGGAGTGATCAAAATTTGAGACTTATGGCGACTGGAACTACGCTAGAACGCTGCTGCGTTCATGGACTTCATAGAGGCCGAAGGGAGGACTAAGTGGCGTGTTATTTTGGGCGATGGGGACCATGCTTTAGCGCATGTCCAGGTAAAAGCTTATCATCGTTAGGTGGACGATCATGGAGTGCAGTGGTTTTTTTTCCTTCGTGTATGGGTGTGTAAATTTCTGGAAATGAAGCAAACTAGGAGCAGCAGTACGATCAAAGAAAATAGTTCGGGCGCCAATCGTGGATGAAGCTCTGGGTCCAGTTTTCAATGCAAATGGTGAGATAGGTTGTGCGTGAGTTCGGGTTCTGGAGTTTATAAAAGAATGAAGGCAAAGCAGATGTTGGGAATGAAGAAAACACCTTGGAGGAAATCATAAAAGGATCGTCCTACAGTTTATATGCAAACGTAATTTAGTGTTGATTTTTATGGGCCCTATTCTATTATTTAAAAAAAGAATTAAGTATAAGTATTATTTAATTAAAAATGGGGTTAGGAGTACTGATACAAAAAAACAGTAAACGATAATATAGGACTCGTCATAATTTTTAAACAGAAGCAATAAAGATAAGGGGTACTGTAACACCCCACGTCCATTAATGTCACTCACAAGGGGAATGCATTAACTTCCATGGAGGTTATAAGTGAATATAGAACAGTAAAATTACAACAAGACAGATATAAGATAGTAATTGGAAATTAAAAACTTTGTTTTATTGCAGCAGAAGTCAAAACATGTTTGATTACATCTTAATACCATAAATCAGAGTCAAGTACAATATCCATCTTTTCAAAACAAATACATAATCCCATTACACAAATAGCCATTATATAAAAAAAGATAACAAGTTGGAGTTTACTTCAGCAGTCCTAGCTTTCCGAAAGAGATACGCAATCCAATCTGACTCCACTAGAGCTGGGTCCAACCTGAGGATCTGGAGGGAGAAAAAATATGGAAAAGAGGGGGGGGTCAGACATAAAGTCTGACGAGTATGATAATTCTACAATACTATTATCAAAATAACTAGACTAAGGCATAAACTGGAAAACAAGGAAATGTCTATGAAAGATCAGATAAAGGACATAGACAATCGCTAAAGGCAACTTTTTAGGCACTCCTTAATTACTAAAGGATAATTATTACACTGCACCACACTGGTCTGCTAACACTGATATTACTGGCGTTTGCTAATCAATATAGGATAATTATTATATTCTACTGTACTGTACCGTTCTGTACTGTACTAACACTAACTGCACCCATACTAGTCGCTCTAGAAACTTGATCCCTCTTGGTTAAATAGAATGATGATAGCTTCGTGTACTACTAGATGTACCCGCTATCCTCCTCGTTTAACAGTATATCTCTAACTGCTACCATAGGTAACCAACGTGTACCTATCCCCTCTAGATGTATCCCCTTAAATGGTAATTCCATGTACTCCTAGCTGACGTCATAGGTGCCGCCTGCTCCTATCTCCACTAGGTGTACCCCCTTAGTAATTAAATGATAGTGGTAGCTCTATATACCCCTAGCTGACTACATAGGGCCGCCTGCTCCTATCTCCACTAGGTGTGTCCACTACCCTGCCCCATTCGATCGGCTCCCTAACTCGTAGATACCCGTGCTGGACCCACAGTGGGGTGTATCACTCCCCTAAAGTGGCAACCCAATACAACGGAGATGCACGGCTTATACCTACACGATGCAACAACGTCTTACCTACCAGCCCGGGGCCACGCACGCACGTGAACCCGTTGGACTTACGTTGCCACCGCTAACCCGCTTTGGCCTCTAACAATCAGGCCCAGTAGGCGTGTCCCGTCCTCGACTTGGGTCGAGCTTACAAAGATACGAAATGGGCTACTGGTCTGAAAAGGGCCCCCACCAAGCTTCCCACCTAGGCTTGGTCCCCTCTAGTATATCCCACTTAACCCCTCCATGTCTACTTACATGTCCGAATTTGGTTAAGGGTTCTTATAGTAATTCCACCTGCCACCCAAGGCACCCACTTAACCCCCATGTCCCACTTACATATTTACTTTGGTTAAGTGTTACTAATCATATTTTCTTATGCCACCCAAGGCACTTACTTAACCCTTTAGTCATGTTCATTTACATGTGTGTTTGGTTAAGTCTTTACTAATCATATTTCAAATGCCACTAAGGGCAACCACTAGATTCCTCATGCCACCTAAGGCACCTACTTAACCCCCATGTCCCACCTTACATGATTATCTGGTTAAGTATTTCTTAATTCATTAAGGCCATAACCTCATAAAGACCACTCACATTAGACTGGCATTTATGGCAGCTGGATTTGCCGGGCGGGTCCGGGCAGTCTTACACCATAAAAGAGTCTAACCTCGTGTCTTTACAACTGCTATGCTATAGTTTGGGCCTAGGACCTCTCACATTGGGCCGACATTTGTGACTACTGGATTTGCCGGGCGGGTCCGGGCAGGTTTACGTCACAAACGAGTCCAACCTCGTGTCCTAAGCATTGATTATTATTAATAATCCATTTTCCCCCAATTTTAATAATTCCCTATTTGAGTTATTAATTAATTTCCAGTTTTAACGATGTCCATAATTGACTCAATTATGGCCATACATTTATGGTATGCAAAATCATACCAAATTTCATCACAAGTTCATTATATGCCATTAAAGGCATTCTAATTCAAGTTAATCCATAATTAGATTATGTCCATTATTCCACATTAATTTTCCAATTAATGTCTTAATTAAATTTTCCACCTTTTAAGGCAATTTCTTAACATCTAAATTTTGTTATATGCCTTTTTAAGGCTATCTCATGCAAATTCTCAATATTAAATCTTTTAATATTATTCCAACCCCACGTTGTACGTTTCGTTCATTAAACGTAAAATATACGTTAGACTCGAATAGTCTAACTCATAGCATAAAAGAAATTATCACAGCAACCACAACATATACATGTGACTAAAATAGATCTAGTCATAAAAAGGGTGAAACTTGCATATATGTCAAAATACAACTTGCATAAGAATTATACATGTCATGGATCTAAAGGTGTCAACTTGTTCATGATTCACATAATATGATCTTAATCCAATTTCATAAACTTGCACAGGTACATGTGTGAATCAACATCATCTAACTTAACAATATGGTTTTATATGGATACACCTAACTTAATAGGCAAATTCCCATAATCAAGTTTCATTTAATCATAGATTCATGTTTATGGGTACACCTAACTCAATAGGCAAATTCCCATAATCAAGATCCATTAAATTGTAGATTCATGTATATGGGTACACCTAACTTAATAGGCAAATTCCCATAATCATGATCCATTTAATTTTTAGAAGAAAAACATGAACTTTAAAACATGATCCAATTCGCATAAATAACGACATCATGATTTTACAACTTGTACGATTCAACACAACTTAGCATGATATCATAATCATATAACTTATGGATTTCCAACATGTGTGATAATATTAGATCTACAACATATATAAGATTTACAACATAACATAGCATAGTTTACAACATAGCATAGCATGATAGCATAACGTTGCATAACATGATTTACATCATAGCATAGTTTACAACATAGCATAGCATGATAGCATAACGTTGCATAACATGATTTACATCATAGCATAACATAGCATAGGAGCCTTTACAACATATAATTCACAACAACATATGACAGCATAATAGAATAACAAGAGATCCACAATATAGAATTTACAATTACAATTCATATCACTTTCTTGTGATCCATTCATAACTTAATCAAATTATTTTATAATATCATTGTGGGAATCATCATACTCACTATTTTAAGACGAGAAAGAGAAAGAGTCTTTTGATTTTGATTTGTTGTTGAGTAGATTTAGTTTGTAGGTTAGGCTTTCTTCTTCTTCTTTAATTTGCGACGGCTACGCTGAACTCCATGGCAACGGCATGACGGTGGCTCTCCAATTTTCAAGTGATTTAGGGTTAGAGTCTACCCACTTATTTATAGATGTTAGGATGCATTTAAGCCATTAGATTAACCCTAGAATAGATTAGAGCCATTAGATTTCGACCAGCCCTCAAAACACAGCCCGAAAACCCAACCAGATGCACCCAGGTCACCTGGGCTCGACCAGGGAGGTCGACTCCCAGGTCGACTCTAGTGTCGACCTGCCCCCCCCCCCCAGGTCGACCCCCATGTCGACCTGGTCTGGGCGGGAGTTTTCCCGCCTGCCTCCATTTCTGCGTTTTTGAAATCTGTTTTAAAATTTGAATTTTTCGTGAAACTTCTCGAGGCCATATCTGGGTCATACGAACTCTGATTTACAAAATTTCGGACTCTATTTCGCGTATTTTTCCGAGACGAACACAATGGCGCAGCCCGTTTCCCAATATTCTTATATTTGAAATTAATTATTCTTTCATTTGTGAATATTAGCATAAACTGATTTACGGGGTGTTACATTCTCCCCTCCTTAAAGGATTTCGACCCCAAAATCTTCAAGTCAAGAAGAATGTTTAACCTAACATCCAATCAACCATCTACTCAATCATCAAACACTGGCATCCACTGTCCTTATAGACTTCTAATGCTTTTATGTTTAAATGCATAGTGTGTGTATATGTCCGTATCTAATGCAAAATCAGGCGGTCCACTGATTCAGTTGACCTCCTTGATGCAATTCATGACAGTGCCATGCATCCATTATGTATGCAAAAGATCCTAATTGCTTACATACTACTTCTATATGCGTGCACAACCATTCAACCGAATGCAACATCTATATGATGGTACAACCATTATACATCCATTATACTAAATACATTTATTTATGCAATATGCAATATGTAGTGACTGAGCCTATCTAGTGCCTAAAGTGTGTGTATATATGCATCCACGAGCAACCACTAGCAAACACTTGCATCCATTTTGCATCCATCATACATAACATGTCTCAAACACATGTTTCAACCATAGGATTATCCTAACTAAAGGTCAAAGATACTAATGAGAGGACATACTAAAGATAAGATAAGATAAGTTATGCGATAAAGGAGAAATTAAAAGACATACCCTCAAAAAGAAAAGGGTACAACGAACGCATCTTCTCTTCTGTCTCCCAAATAGCGTTGCGCTCATCATCTCCCCATTGCACTTTAACTAGTCTGACCTCTCGATTCCTCAACTTTTTGATCTCCGACCCAAGAATGCCTGTAGGAGCTCGTCGAATTGTTGCATCACGCTCTATTTCCACCTCTTTAGGCAAGCTCGGCTCCACCACCTCTGTGGTCTCGTGCAAACACTTCTTCAACTGTGATACATGGAATACATCATGTATACCACTACGTCTCTTAGGCAACTTCCACTCTGCCCAATCCTCTCCTTAATAGGAAGCGGCCCTACTAATCTTGACGCTAACTCCCCCTCTTGATCCAAAGCGAACATTGTTCCTTAATGGAGATACCCTGATAAAGACCATGTCCCTTATGCGAAACTCCAGCTCGGTCCTCCTTTTGTTGGCATATAATCTTTGCCTACCTTGCGCCATTTTCATCTTTCTTTGAATCAAGTCGATTCTCTTCCGTAGCCTAAGACACATGACCTAAAAGAAAGAAATACTCAAGAATATGATTCACCCTCTTGGTCTGGCCATCTGTCTGAGGATGATATGCGGTGCTCAGACATAACTGAGTCCCTACCGCCTCTTGTAAGCTCTTCCCAAATTCGCTAGTGAAGATAGGGTCGCGGTCGCTCACCATGCTAGAAGGAACACCGTGCAAACTAATTATCCCCTTAATGTATGCGGAAGCTAACCATGGAGCAGTCCTATTACTCTTCACGGGAATGAAATGGGCGCTCTTAGTAAGTCTGTCTACTACAACCCAAATCCTCGTATCTTGATTTTGGTAACCCATCGGGTTTCCTTTGCTCTGCTTTTACTTGATGGCACTCCGAACATTTAACGACATATTCGGCCACATCCATCTTCATACCGACCCAAAAGAAAACTTGCTTCATGTCCTTTTTCGTCTTGTTCCCGCCAGGATGAATGGTCATTTCTAAATGATGTGCATCATCAAGAATAACCTTCCTTAAGCTCCCGTCCCGTGATACACAAAGTCTATCGTACTCATGCAACCAACCCTTATTATCTAGGTATATCTACTTAGGTGGCTTGATGACTCCCCTCTTATGAGTTTCTCTACTAACTCTATCAACTGTGGGTCATCACGCTGTGCCTCTCCAATCCGTCCCACAAGCGTAAGTCTAATCTTAAGGATGCTAGCAAACCGAGTACAAAACCAATGGATGGTCTACAGTAAATGGTAGGGATAAACCCTAAGCTATGCCGCTCAACAGACAAAGGACTCGATGTCGATCCTTCCCTACCTAAGGCATCCACCACAACGTTACCCTTTGCAAGGGGTATATGTTACCTCGAAATCGCAGGACGGCAAGAACTCCATCCACCTTTTCTGCCTCTAGTTCAAATCTTTCCGAGAGACCAAAACTTTAGCGACTTATGGTCTTTAAACAACTCAAACTTTTACCAAGACTTGAGCACAAAAGCTATGGCGGCCAATCCTAGGTCATGGGTAGGGCAATTTTTCTCATGGACTTTCGATAGTCTTCCTTCATAACATATTACCTTTCCTCTGAGACCTCCCTAAGATGTAGGGCATGTTCTTCTCTGCTTCTAGAGAAAACCAGGATGATATCCCATGCAAAATCATCACAACTATCCATCTCTCACGCAGACTATCCTAGTCAAACTCGACATCCCCCAAGTGCAAGCCCCAAAGGCCTAAACCAATATCAGACAAACACCCAAGGGATACCTCCTTCGAATTCAGACGACCTACGTGAGATGATATTAGTAAAACGGCCAAATAATTGAGCACTTAACCGACTCTGGCTGTCCTTGCCAGTCTTGCTCCAAAGCCGTCATTGCTCACCTAACTGGCTTTGAACTATCCACTAGGCACACACGAAGGCTTACTTCGTGCCTCTAGGTAAACCCCGCACTTCATCGAAGACGTCACTATACACAAACAAATTCCAAATCACCGTTGGATGCGGCAAAAGATTCTATGCGGCTAAGCATTACTGAACCCCTAGGGTCTCAAGAAATATCGAGGGTCTTTCCATAACGAGTCACAGTCTAACTACCCTCCTTTCCCCATCTAGGATGGCACCACACCTGGCTAGCCAATCCATCCCTAGAATCAAACTACAGCCCGTGAAATGAAGGCGTTGCATTCAACCCCAACGCTCCAGATAGACACTCTCAAATCCCAACAAACCATTTAAGGATGAGCCGAACCACCAACCAGATTTGAGATTAGAATGGGATCCTTAACTAGACTAGTATTTAGGTGCAGTATTTAAACTAACTGAGCAGATACTAACGAGTATGAAGCGCCAGAATCGAATAAGGTACGGACAGGATGATCAAACTGAAAAACTAAGCTTTCAACAGAAATTTTTCTACCTCGTTCTTGCAGCGGTGGGGCCTCAATAGCCTGAACTTGCCCCCTTGCCGGCCTGGGTGCCATAAGAGCCTGCACCTGTCCTCCTGAGGTAGACTCTGCCCTCTGCCCCTCCTTTGGGCAGTCCTTCACTAAATGTCCTATAACTAGCCTTCTTCTTCTCATTCTCCATTCGTGACCTCCCACCAAGATGAGGTTTCGTCCTTTGTTACCCTAACAGCTATTTGAACCTTCCTCCCCATTGTCCATCTTTAAAGGTACCAACAAGCCATCCACTTCCTTGAATCAACTTCTAGCCCGTCAAACGTCGAAGTCCCTTGAAGTGGTTTTTCCGTCCTTCGTACGGAAGTCCTTATTTATCTTATCTACACGCGGAGGGGAAAGATTCGAAAAGGGAAAGAGGAAGAGACTCAAGCGGAGAATCGAAGGAAAGGATATGGCTATTGGGGATTATGTTTTTCATAAAACTTTCCTCTTAAAATTACTCACTAAGACATGTTTTTGGAAACACTTCTTCCAAAAATACTTTAGAAAAATAGTTTTTCTAAAAAAAAAAATCTGTTCTGGTAACCTTAAGCTCTGATACCACGTGTAACACCCCACGTCCATTAATGTCACTCACAAGGGGAATGCATTAACTTCCATGGAGGTTATAAGTGAATATAGAACAGTAAAATTACAACAAGACAGATATAAGATAGTACTTGGAAATTAAAAACTTTGTTTTATTGCAGCAGAAGTCAAAACATGTTTGATTACATCTTAATACCATAAATCAGAGTCAAGTACAATATCCATCTTTTCAAAACAAATACATAATCCCATTACACAAATAGCCATTATATAAAAAAAGATAACAAGCTGGACTTTACTTCAGCAGTCCTAGCTTTCCGAAAGAGATACGCAATCCAATCTGACTCCACTAGAGCTGGGTCCAACCTGAGGATCTGGAGGGAGAAAAAATATGGAAAAGAGGGGGGTCAGACATAAAGTCTGGCGAGTATGATAATTCTACAATACTATTATCAAAATAACTAGACTAAGGCATAAACTGGAAAACAAGGAAATGTCTATGAAAGAGCAGATAAAGGACATAGACAATCGCTAAAGGCAACTTTTTAGGCACTCCTTAATTACTAAAGGATAATTATTACACTGCACCACACTGGTCTGCTAACACTAATATTACTGGCGCTTGCTAATCAATATAGGATAATTATTATATTCTACTCTACTGTACCGTTCTGTACTATACTAACACTAACTGCACCCATACTAGTCGCTCTAGAAACTTGATCCCTCTTGGTTAAATAGAATGATGATAGCTTCGTGTACTACTAGATGTACCCGCTATCCTCCTCGTTTAACAGTATATCTCTAACTGCTACCATAGGTAACCAACGTGTACCTATCCCCTCTAGATGTACCCCCTTAAATGGTAATTCCATGTACTCCTAGCTGACGTCATAGGTGCCGCCTGCTCCTATCTCCACTATGTGTACCCCCTTAGTAATTAAATGATAGTGGTAGCTCTATATACCCCTAGCTGACTACATAGGGCCGCCTGCTCCTATCTCCACTAGGTGTGTCCACTACCCTGCCCCATTCGATCGGCTCCCTAACTCGTAGATACCCGTGCTGGACCAACAGTGGGGTGTATCACTCCCCTAAAGTGGCAACCCATTGTCCATCTTTAAAGGTACCAACAAGCCCTCCACTTCCTTGAATCAACTTCTAGCCCGTCAAACGTCGAAGTCCCTTGAAGTGGTTTTTCCGTCCTTCGTACGGAAGTCCTTATTTATCTTATCTACACTCGGAGGGGAAAGATTCGAAAAGGGAAAGAGGAAGAGACTCAAGCGGAGAATCGAAGGAAAGGATATGGCTATTGGGGATTATGTTTTTCATAAAACTTTCCTCTTAAAATTACTCACTAAGACATGTTTTTGGAAACACTTCTTCCAAAAATACTTTAGAAAAATAGTTTTTCTAAAAAAAAAAATTATCTGTTCTGGTAACCTTAAGCTCTGATACCACGTGTAACACCCCACGTCCATTAATGTCACTCACAAGGGGAATGCATTAACTTCCATGGAGGTTATAAGTGAATATAGAACAGTAAAATTTCAACAAGACAGATATAAGATAGTACTTGGAAATTAAAAACTTTGTTTTATTGCAGCAGAAGTCAAAACATGTTTGATTACATCTTAATACCATAAATCAGAGTCAAGTACAATATCCATCTTTTCAAAACAAATACATAATCCCATTACACAAATAGCCATTATATAAAAAAAGATAACAAGCTGGACTTTACTTCAGCAGTCCTAGCTTTCCGAAAGAGATACGCAATCCAATCCGACTCCACTAGAGCTGGGTCCAACCTGAGGATCTAGAGGGAGAAAAAATATGGAAAAGAGGGGGGGGGTCAGACATAAAGTCTGGCGAGTATGATAATTCTACAATACTATTATCAAAATAACTAGACTAAGGAATAAACTGGAAAACAAGGAAATGTCTATGAAAGAGCAGATAAAGGACATAGACAATCGCTAAAGGCAACTTTATAGGCACTCCTTAATTACTAAAGGATAATTATTACACTGCACCACACTGGTCTGCTAACACTGATATTACTGGCGCTTGCTAATCAATATAGGATAATTATTATATTCTACTGTACTGTACCGTTCTGTACTATACTAACACTAACTGCACCCATACTAGTCGCTCTAGAAACTTGATCCCTCTTGGTTAAATAGAATGATGATAGCTTCGTGTACTACTAGATGTACCCGCTATCCTCCTCGTTTAACAGTATATCTCTAACTGCTACCATAGGTAACCAACGTGTACCTATCCCCTCTAGATGTACCCCCTTAAATGGTAATTCCATGTACTCCTAGCTGACGTCATAGGTGCCGCCTGCTCCTATCTCCACTAGGTGTACCCCCTTAGTAATTAAATGATAGTGGTAGCTCTATATACCCCTAGCTGACTACATAGGTCCGCCTGCTCCTATCTCCACTAGGTGTGTCCACTACCCTGCCCCATTCGATCGGCTCCCTAACTCGTAGATACCCGTGCTGGACCCACAGTGGGGTGTATCACTCCCCTAAAGTGGCAACCCAATACAACGGAGATGCACGGCTTATACCTACACGATGCAACAACGTCTTACCTACCAGCCCGGGGCCACGCACGCACTTGAACCCGTTGGACTTGCGTTGCCACCGCTAACCCGCTTTGGCCTCTAACAATCAGGCCCAGTAGGCGTGTCCCGTCCTCGACTTGGGTCGAGCTTACAAAGATACGAAATGGGCTACTGGTCTGAAAAGGGCCCCCACCAAGCTTCCCACCTAGGCTTGGTCCCCTCTAGTATATCCCACTTAACCCCTCCATGTCTACTTACATGTCCGAATTTGGTTAAGGGTTCTTATAGTAATTCCACCTGCCACCTAAGGCACCCACTTAACCCCCATGTCCCACTTACATATTTACTTTGGTTAAGTGTTACTAATCATATTTTCTTATGCCACCCAAGGCACTTACTTAACCCTTTAGTCATGTTCATTTACATGTGTGTTTGGTTAAGTCTTTACTAATCGTATTTCAAATGCCACTAAGGGCAACCACTAGATTCCTCATGCCACCCAAGGCACCTACTTAACCCCCATGTCCCACCTTACATGATTATCTGGTTAAGTATTTCTTAATTCATTAAGGCCATAACCTCATAAAGACCTCTCACATTAGACTGGCATTTATGGCAGCTGGATTTGCCGGGCGGGTCCGGGCAGTCTTACACCATAAAAGAGTCTAACCTCGTGTCTTTACAACTGTTATGCTTTAGTTTGGGCCTAGCACCTCTCACATTGGGCCGACATTTGTGACTACTGGATTTGCCGGGCGGGTCCGGGCAGGTTTACGTCACAAACGAGTCCAACCTCGTGTCCTAAGCATTGATTATTATTAATAATCCATTTTCCCCCAATTTTAATAATTCCCTATTTGAATTATTAATTAATTTCCAGTTTTAACGATGTCCATAATTGACTCAATTATGGCCATCCATTTATGGTATGCAAAATCATACCAAATTTCATCACAAGTTCATTATATGCCATTAAAGGCATTCTAATTCAAGTTAATCCATAATTAGATTATGTCCATTATTCCACATTAATTTTCCAATTAATGTCTTAATTAAATTTTCCATCTTTTAAGGCAATTTCTTAACATCTAAATTTTGTTATATGCCTTTTTAAGGCTATCTCATGCAAATTCTCAATATTAAATCTTTTAATATTATTCCAACCCCACGTTGTACGTTTCGTTCATTAAACGTAAAATATACGTTAGACTCGAATAGTCTAACTCATAGCATAAAAGAAATTATCACAGCAACCACAACATATACATGTGACTAAAATAGATCTAGTCATAAAAAGGGTGAAACTTGCATATATGTCAAAATACAACTTGCATAAGAATTATACATGTCATGGATCTAAAGGTGTCAACTTGTTCATGATTCACATAATATGATCTTAATCCAATTTCATAAACTTGCACAGGTACATGTGTGAATCAACATCATCTAACTTAACAATATGGTTTTATATGGATACACCTAACTTAATAGGAAAATTCCCATAATCAAGTTTCATTTAATCATAGATTCATGTTTATGGGTACACCTAACTCAATAGGCAAATTCCCATAATCAAGATCCATTAAATTGTAGATTCATGTATATGGGTACACCTAACTTAATAGGCAAATTCCCATAATCATGATCCATTTAATTTTTAGAAGAAAAACATGAACTTTAAAACATGATCCAATTCGAATAAATAACGACATCATGATTTTACAACTTGTACGATTCAACACAACTTAGCATGATATCATAATCATATAACTTATGGATTTCCAACATGTGTGATAATATTAGATCTACAACATATATAAGATTTACAACATAACATAGCATAGTTTACAACATAGCATAGCATGATAGCATAACGTTGCATAACATGATTTACATCATAGCATAGTTTACAACATAGCATAGCATGATAGCATAACGTTGCATAACATGATTTACATCATAGCATAACATAGCATATGAGCCTTTACAATATATAATTCACAACAACATATGACAGCATAATAGAATAACAAGAGATCCACAATATAGAATTTACAATTACAATTCATATCACTTTCTTGTGATCCATTCATAACTTAATCAAATTATTTTATAATATCATTGTGGGAATCATCATACTCACTATTTTAAGACGAGAAAGAGAAAGAGTCTTTTGATTTTGATTTGTTGTTGAGTAGATTTAGTTTGTAGGTTAGGCTTTCTTCTTCTTCTTTAATTTGCGACGACTACGCTGAACTCCATGGCAACGGCATGACGGTGGCTCTCCAATTTTCAAGTGATTTAGAGTTAGAGTCTACCCACTTATTTATAGATGTTAGGATGCATTTAAGCCATTAGATTAACCCTAGAATAGATTAGAGCCATTAGATTTCGACCAGCCCTCAAAACACAGCCCGAAAACCCAACCAGATGCACCCAGGTCACCTGGGCTCGACCAGGGAGGTCGACTCCCAGGTCGACTCTAGTGTCGACCTGCCCCCCCCCCCAGGTCGACTCCCAAGCCGACCCCCAGGTCGACCTGGTCTGGGCGGGAGTTTTCCCGCCTGCCTCCATTTCTGCGTTTTTGAAATCTGTTTTAAAATTTGAATTTTTCGTGAAACTTCTCGAGGCCATATCTCGGTCATACGAACTCCGATTTACAAAATTTCGGACTCTATTTCACGTATTTTTCCGAGACGAACACAATGGCGCAGCCCGTTTCCCAATATTATTATATGTGAAATTAATTATTCATTCATTTGTGAATATTAGCATAAACTGATTTACGGGGTGTTACAGGTACAGTTTATTTGTTAGAAAACATAATTAGCTAAATAATTATATTAATTAAGGGTCAATTATTTAATTTAAAGTGTTCAACTTAGATGCTAATATCTAGTACGTTTATAACCAGAATGGAACAAAAAAGCGATGTCAGAACGGTGTGTATGAAATCTACATTTTGGAACTGTTTTGGACATAAATGAAAAGCACAACATTAAAGTTAAATTAAACAACTGTTTAATTTATATTGTAACCAAGACGCTTCAACGATAAATGGAATCAAGGTGAGTTAAACAAACACAGTTATCCCACTTATATCTTATATAAGTCGGGTTAATTGTTTGTGTTCTATGTTTGTTAGTTGTTGAATGATTGGATGGTCGTTTGCCTATATACTGAATATTTTTATATAACTTATTTAAATTAAATGTTCGTTTAATTTAAATGAAATCAAATCATTATTCTTAACGATTATTTCAAAATGAGGTAAGTTACCTTATTAGTTACGTTTATAAAAATATAAACGTATTAAATTTAATTGGATGCTTGTATTGTTGTTAGTTGAACGTTATTAGTTGAACTGATTGTTCATGTTTATAATTGCAAATAATATATTGTTGTATTGAAGGTTGGTTTTGTTTGAGTAATTTTTTAGATACAGGGAAGAACAGGTTGGAGGGATCCAACGAGATTCCTCAATTTTATTATTTATTTTCATATTACAATTATATGAACTTTTTAACCCATATGTTTGGATAATTGACTTGATCAATTATTGTTTAATCTAAATTCAACAATTGTCTTGGTATTCACAAATGGCTAGTATTGGCAGCATATGGCCTATAAATCAACCGTTTATAAATATCGATTTACCATTGGGCGAATCGATATAAATGAAGTTATAAAATTTATTCTATAACTGAAGACAGATTATTAAATCTGTATTTTGAATAAAAGTTGTTAAAAGGAAATAAATATTTATTATTTAAGTTTATAATTAATTATTATTGATTTTATAAAGTAAATTCCTATGTTAATCAGATTTATAAATAAGAGAGTAGAAAATTAACCTAATGGTTAAGAGTGGGATAAATGTTTTTAAACAAACAATTAAATGGAATCATTTAAATTAATCATATTATTAATTAATTTAAAGCCAGGAGTAATTGGAATCAGTTAATGAAATAATTGTGTTTTGGGTTGACTAAGTCAACAATTTAAAGTGAGAGTGATTATTAATTAATTTGTATTGAATTAATCTAAAGAAATGGTTTAACGAATATTGTTTTAATTCAATAAGATTTTAAAAATGAAATTTGTTATTTATTTTAGTTAATAAAGGAATTAAGTACTTCTATTGTAGTTAGTGATTGAAGTAAATTATTATTATTTTTAATAATAATTTAGGAGATTACTTTTTAATTGAAATTCATTTAATAAGAAATCAGAGTTGAAATGGAATTGAATTGAATTAAATTGTGAATGGAGATTATGAACGGGTTTCATATTGAAACCTGAGTTTTTATAACAAAGTTATAAAAGGGAAGTTTAAGCGAATATGATAGCTTAAATTTAATGTTTACTTAAATATTGAATTAAGTAAAAGGAAATTGAAATTAAAAGGGTTTATATTAAACCAAAATTGTAGATACAAAATTAATAAGTAGAAATGAGGTGTTAAAATGTTAATCTTAAATTAACGTTACTTAATAATGAAATTAAGTAAAATGGGGAAAATTGAAATAAGATTTTCAAAGCATAAAAATGGATGAAGTGCATTAGAAAAGAGGTTGTTAAAAGTGAATTTAGTAAAAAAGTGAGTAATAGGATTTTGGAACAAAAATCCATGTTATAAAACAAATTGTTTAAAGAAGTAGAAGTTAAAGGTGATATTTTAATAAGGAATTTATTGATCAATGAATTAAGAAATAATGGTTATATTTGAGAAGGTGATCCCCAAAGTATGAAAGTTTTATAAAACTATATTTTAAATAAAATAGAAAATGGGATTTGTTCAGGTATTAAAATGAAATATCGGTTTTTGAATTACAACTCATATTTGTCTTAAGATAAGAACGTTGGTTATCAAGGTCTGAAAGGTAAATAAATACCCCAACTTGAATGACTTCGGGATTATATGAGGATGATATTAGTGTAATGGGAAATAGGTTAAGAACAATTTATTATTTCAATTTGTGAAATAATAACGCAATGTTAATCGAAATATTTGAGAATATATGTTGAGATTTCCAAAGTAACGGAAATAAAACGGATGTGAGAATATTTATAAGGAGATTTCTAATGTAGGAGAATATATATATATAACGATATTTCAAAAAGTAAAAGGAAATAAAAAGGTTAAGCCTTTGGAATGAGTTTATTCACAGAATAGAAATTGGATTTTTTTTCAAGTATTAATGTTTTACGTCAAATTTGTTAAAGCCAAGGTTGGGAATATATATATATATATATATATAATTTAATTCCAATGAAATTGGAAATATTTTTGAAAATAAATCATAAATTTAAATAAGAAGTAAACACCGTATTTTAAAATATTGAAAGGTTTTGAAGTCTTAACTAACTAGTCGTTACTTATATTCAGAAAGACCAATGATAGTTAAATAATTAATGATCAAATCTGGCCAAATGCATTGTTGGTACGGAAAGACCAGGTTCGAATTTATATTCAGAAAGCCATTCCTTACTAGCAAGTACAAAAGTATAAAGATTGAAGATGGAACATTGAAGACCGTGGATCTTTATAAAGCGGAAAAATTACTTAAAATCTCATGTTTAGCAGCCTAAGATATACTATGATTCTGTCATGGTTGGAATCTACGGATTGCAAGAACTACTCGCTACTGATCCATAGGGTGATACCTAGGATGTGGTAGAGGGTACCTTCGGTTCGTCCTATTCCTGGATGACTTGTATGGACGGATGTTTGATAAAGTATTTGCAAAGGAATCACGTACTTTGATTTCTTCAAACGTACCAAAGTTGTAGCGGAGAAGGGCCCGTCTCTTAGCTTAACTGTTGGGTACAACAATGTGTTGTATGATTTTTGTTTGATGATAACAAATATATAATATTATTTGAATGTGTTTGTAACTATACTATTTTATATTTCATTTCATAGAAATAAATATTTAGTGAATAATATATTATTATACACAGTTCATAGTATATTTATTCAATTAAATATTTTATTTCAAAATCTGAAACAGTACAACATTATAACTCCACTATTGTATATTCACAGTTATAATATTTTACATGGAATTGTAATAACTGAATTAATTTGAATATGATATACAAATTTATTTGAACACAATAAAATAATATTTTATTCAAATTTGATTATTACAAATATTAGTACAATCTTCTCATACAGTACATTTGTTCCACACTACAACACTCATCACTTTGTACACAGTCATTGCCTTACTATAGTAACACTCGTTCACTCGTATACAGACTCATACAATTTTTTTTACACGTATACTTGTCTTCATGTGGCCTAGATCCAGTCTAGCTATCATTCACCATCTTCATATCAGTCACAAATAGAAAAAGCACACAAATGCAATAGAAATAAAACTGAATATGTGCAAATATAAATTTATTTTAAATTTTATTTGCCGTAGAATTTCGGTGTGTTTCTCATCATTTTTCTGATTCAGTCTGATATACAAGGACAAGAATATTTTCTAAATGGCTGCATATACATACGCATACACGTGTGCACTGCCTCGCCAATCCAGTGTGCAACTAAGCAGTAGCCACATGGACCATCTTGACTCAGTGCAATAATAATCAATGTGGTCGAGCACAAGTAAACATGGCATGGTCGAGCCAAAAGTGAAAGTCAAACAATTATTCAAACAGCCCAAGTGTCGAGCCGAATGATAGCATGGCACATGTACAAGTGCAGCCCAAGCATGGTTCAAATCATATCCATGGAAATCAAAAAGCTAAGACAAGTGATCTCAGTATTTTCATAATGACAAGCTGCACCAAGCATGAATAATTGATTCAGAACTCCAAGTTTGTGTATAATGGCCGATCAACAAGGTGAACGAGACAGGCAAGATATGGCAAGCATTATGATCTCATATAATAAGTCATGGCAACTATTATTCAGAGTGCTCATTTCAGCATGGACAAGAAAAATCCAACATGTACATGGTCACAGCAATGCAACATCATTCATGGATGAGTAGCAAAGGCAGTTGTTCAGGCAAATGCTTGTATACATGTTGGAGCAAGTAGCTACAAGATGGACAAGTATACAAGCTAGCATGTTTCAGTTACATGGATATACATAGTTCAAACAAGTGCACCTATGTGGTTAAAAGAAAGAGCAACTAAGAGCACATGGCACAATATACATCAAGCTAGTGGTCGAGCGACAAATGACTCAAAATGGTGCATGACTCATTCACATTATGGAATTAGATGAAGACACACAATAATATCAAATGCATCATATTTAAGAGTAATGCACAACAACAAGAAATATCATATGGACATGCACATGCTCAAAAGTACGAATGCAGGTCTCAAGTGATAATACACTACTCAATAAGTCATGGCAAGTAACACAGGTTAAGACAATAGAAAAGACATTCACAGGATCTTGGTTTACAACTGGAATGATATTCGAAAAGCTCTGTATCCGTATATTCTTTTTAGTTGTGTGTTGTATTATTTTTCCACTGCATTGTAACTTGTAAATCTTTGATATTTAGTAAATGTGTAAAATTTATTCATACTCTGTATATTCTTTATTCTGATGGAATTGTTGTAATAACAATGAAATGTTCTTCTGTTTGTGTTCTGATTCGTCGTGTCCTCATTATAATCCGTATTTTCCTTCACGGGGAAGTTCGGGTCGTCTCAGTTTGGTATCAGAGCTTTGGTTTACAGAGCTAGAACAGAAGACACATTAGAACCAAATGAAAGAATTCATCAGAGATTGGATTAGTAATATCCAATGAGAATGACTCGTTAGAGATAGGATCAATAGTATCCTAGAACGAGTGTGAAGAGTATATTTTTAAAATGAAAACAATTTTTGTTTTGAAAATTTAAACCATATACGTATTTGAATATTTTATTTGTATTGAATTTGGACATATGATATATGAAGATTTTGCATATACGCTTAGCTAGTGTGTATACGAAGTCCCAAATATCCTGGATAGATATAGAATCACACTCTAGTTGCCCGGAGATGATTCTGATGATCAGTATACCATCATCAGTGTTTATGTTCG
Organism: Allium sativum; assembly: GCA_030737875.1. Lineage (NCBI taxonomy): Eukaryota > Viridiplantae > Streptophyta > Magnoliopsida > Asparagales > Amaryllidaceae > Allium > Allium sativum. The sequence goes on from CM060915.1 coordinate 988,963,479, forward strand.
AGTTTCGAAAGTGGGATTTCTATATGATTCCAATTGACTGGTGTGAGAACCAAAACTAGATAGGGCTTATTGTTGTGACTTGGCATCAAAAATATGATTTTCTGTATATATGTCAAAATTATGAATTTGAAACATTAATTCACTAATTGATTGATGATTGTTTTGTGTGATTATTCCTTTAAACCATTATGTGAAAGACTGGCAAATTTAGGCCAAATGGTACCAAATATTGAACTGTATTGAAAATTGTTTGGAAATGCATGCATGTATATACATTGAACATGTCATAGCAAGGAGGCTAGAGCAGAGGAATAAAATTGTTTGCCCGACAAATAGGTATATGTTTATTGTATTTCTTGGGGTTTTTGATGATTTTATGAGCCGATTGGCTAGCTGCTTTGCTGTTTCTTTTTCTTTTTGGATTGGAGAGGCCTATATGGCAATTTCAGGATTTTCCCGGTGCTCCTGTTCAGGGGAGGTTATGGCGAAATTTTTCGAAAATTCAGGGTGTTAGCCAAATTTTTTAAAATTTGAAAAGTTCTTGGAAACTGAAAAGTTGAAGAACTTAAGCCATTATTAAAATAATGAAAGTAGAGTTGGTTAGTTAAACAACTTTCAACTCCGCTCCTTTTCGGGGAAGAAAAGATTTTAAGTGGGGGAGATTGTAACAACCGGGAAAATCCGAACCAATTTAAAATTTTTATTTTGGCAATTTTGATGAATTTTGAATATTTAAAATGAATTATTTTAAATAATAACGACGAGAAATTTATTTTGAATAGAATTAGAACGTATATATTTATATAAATCATCATTAGAATATAAATATTTGTTTTTAATTATAAAAGGAATTGAAAATGGCGCGGTAGTTCGAAAATTCGATTTCAAATTTCAAATGAATGTATAGGATTCAAAATAAACCGGATTTTAGCAAAACAAAAAATATTAGAATCTATTTGAAAATATCTTTCCAATGAATCCGAAAAATCGAAATTTCATAGCGGGAATAAAAATTTATGCCCAGTTGAAAATTCAGAATAGTCGCTATGGAAAAAATAGCCCTTAAAAATGGAAAATTTGCAAACGACCTCCGTTTTTGACGAAACCACTTTTGTTGGATCCGGGATGTCAAGTTATTGCTAGATTCCAAAATTCATAATTTTTAGGGTTAATATGTGAGCGTGGCGAAGTAAAACGTGTTTTGTCAGTTTAAGTCAATTTGGATCGACCAGAATATGGCCATTTTTCAAACGGTCTCCAAATTTTAAGAAATTAGTTTTCTTAGCACCGTATCGTCAATACGAAGCTAGAAAATATTTTTCGGGAATTTTTAGAGTCCGTATGTGGCCCCGGTAAACTGAAATGTATGTTCAAATTCAATATATTGATTTATATTTTGATTTTGAGGGAAACTGATCGAATCATCCGAACTGGCTTACGAAACATATCCCATTGTGTTTGTAATGGGGGTAATACGCTAGGGACAATAGTTGGTGGGTCTCGTTTGTAGGTCGAAATTAAAAGTTACTTTTTGGAAATTTAAATATAATTAAATATATAAAGTATATAACCCCCTCTCTCTTCCTTATCCCCCCCAGGTCAACGTTTAATTCAGAGGAAAAAAAATATAAAAAAATTAAAAACCCATTAACCCCTCTGCCCCCCCCCCCCCCCGCTGCCACGGCCGTTGTCGGAGGACCCCCACCCGCCGTCACCGCCAAAGGCGCCTCCCCTCTCTCTCCTCTAGATCCTACTTTCTCCACTCGAAATCCCTAATACCCAAATAACCAAATCCGACTGCCAATAGCCCATCGCCTCTATCGTGTCCCACGCCCCACCGGTATTCACCGCCGGAGCACCCCACCATCGTGCTAACCCACCTCCGACCACTGTCCTCCCTCCTCCGGACTCTTTTCCCCTAAAACCCACCGCAGCCCAAACCGAACCCTAAAACCACCGCCATACCATTTCTCCAACCACCAACGGCCCGGCGCCGTCCTCTGCCACCTCCAGCGCCACATCAGGCCGATCAGTGGTGCCCGCCTTCAACGTAGATCCAATTTTACAAGAAGAAAGGTGATTATTCTTTTTATTTTATAAAACGATGTTTTTAAAATCAGTTTTAATTTATAAAAAGCATTGAAACAAAATAAAAGAAGTGATTTTTCTTATGTATATCATTATATAAAAGAAGTGATTTTTATACGTTTAGCGTTGATATAAAAGATATGATTTTTATATATATAGTTGCGCTATAAAGATATGATTTTTATATATGTAGTAGTGAAATAAAAATGTGATTTTTATATTATATAGATAATAAAAGTTTGATTTTTATATTATAAAGATAATAAAATTATGATTTTTTTATAATTTGAATAGCGATATGAAAATATTATTTTTAGTTAGATAAAAATATAAATTTTATCGTGTGTATGTAATAATATAAAAATTAGATTTCTATTATATATGAAGCAAAATAAAAATTCGATCTTTATATCAGAAGTAGAAATTTAAAAATGATTTTTATTTATTGGAATGAAGCGATAATAATATAATTTTCATTATGAACAGCGTGGTAAGGACTGCATTGGAATTTCAAACAAATCCAAATGGTTCAGAAGTAAAACTGGCAGAGTGAAACCCGAAGGTGAGAACTCCTCACTTTTTAATTTATTTTCTAGTTGAAAAATATATACTAGGATGCAGACGGTGCTTAGCAGCACCTGACACCCGTCGTCCATAGACCATGGATGACTTGTTTGTTTGATTGATGTGTTGTGAAAATTGATTGTGTGATGTGGAATGGAATAAATATTTTATAGTTAAAAAAATATATTTTTTAACGTGTATATGAATAAAATAACTATCCATAAACAAAGCAGACGATTTGTTTATGTACACACATTTGACTGATATTGATTGGGATGATAAATTTTACACATCGCCAACCAGCACAAATAGAACCTGTTTTTGATTATTTGAAACCCCACACGGGTATTGGGATGATATATGACATACACTGGTCCCAGTAATTAGCTGTATGTCGACCGATTGATTGACAGGCTGTTGTAAGCGTTAAATATTTATATTTGATGCTTATGCAATGTAGAATGCACTTTGGATGATGGTTGACTGTGTTTGATTGTTGTTGTATACATGTGTGTATGAAATCCATATAAATCACATTATATGGTAATTGACTGTGTCTGATTCCAGTTCAGAAAGAATAAATATTTTGAAATAACGATTACTTTAAAATAATGAATATTTTAAAATAATATTCAGTAATGGATCAAAAATGTGATTTTGATGTCTGATTTGTGATGGACACGAATATAGTTAAATATATATAGCCGTATTGATTAGATAATTTCATTTTGACGTGAACGATATTTATATCGATTTTATTCATTTTTATAATGAATATCGAAAAGGAATTGATTTCAAAATATAATGTTTTGAAAATATTATCATTTATATATCGATGATATGGAATATTCAATTTTGATTTGAAATTGAATATGAAGTTGATATCGTTTTGAAAACGATTTATAAAATACGTTTTAAAAAAAAATCGACGAAATATAATATATATATATATATATATATATATATATATATATATATTATAATGGCCTGAATAGAACGCGCCACGCTGCGGTAGTTCGCGAATTTCGACCATTAACTTCAAACGGACATTACGGGAGATCCGTCCGTCGGATTCTCCTAAAACTGAAACTGTTGGGTTCCTATCGAAAATAACTTTCTAAAGAATATTAGTTATTTTAAATCTAACGGTTGGATTTGGAATTATGTCCAAATCAAATTTGGATAAGGTCGTTGTAAGTGCAGTTCGATGACCGCTTATGGAAATCAACTGTACGGGCCTTGATAAAATTATTAAAAATATCGATAATTTGTGTAAAATCATAAGAAATGATTTGAAAAGAATTGGGATGAAAATTTTCATATTTGAAAAGATAAAAATAGATTTTTATCGAAATGAACTAGTTTTGAACTAGAATTATAATCCATTTATTTTTAAAATAAATAAATTGGATTTGCAATGGTTTTAAAAATAACCAGAATTTCCAATATATAAATTGGAAATGGATTTGAATCGAAATTGTATTCAGAATATTTCGATGTTTGATTTCATAAATATACATATATTTTTATGGAAATTTGAAAGATATATATTTATATTGTTATTTCCAATACGATATTTGTTGATTTCAAAATTTGATATTGAATATAAGCCGATATGTTTTTTATTCAGAGCCTTGTATTTAATATCAAATTGGATTTTGGGTTCGTCAAGAATGGTATCTATAATAATACTGTTCTTGAACCGAACGGAGTAAAGAAAATTAGAAACTAATTGGAGATTAGTTAAGTTGAATGGTTTCCTGGGTATTGATCTGATGTTGGTTTCGGCCTTCGGGGTTAGTACTTAGGGGATTGTTCTCTTACTAATTTACGGTTAGAGGCTAATGTGAATTGGGTTTATCGTGAACTGTGTTTTTAACGACATTCATTCTTTAACCCGATTTACAGGGAAATGTGATTTGGAATTAGAAATCTTTTTATTAAGATTTAATGGGAATTTTCCAAAGTAAAATTTTCCAATTTAATATATTAAATGGGAATTGAATGGAATTCAATTTGATAATAATCGAAATGAAATTCTGTGGAGGAAGACTATTAGTACAGATGGAATTTAAAAGCCGCTGCCGGTATTCCATTTATATTAGTGGTCAGATACGGATATCGATATCGATTATATATTAATTTGTTCTTCCGTGAAGATTCCATAATTAATGGAATGTGATTTGGGTTGTTGTGAATGGTATCTTTAATAATACTATTCTTAGACCTTATGGAGTTTAGAAAATCAGAAACTAACTGGAGATTAGTTAAGTTGAATGGTTTCATGGGTATTGATCTGATGTTGGTTTCGGCCTTCGGGGTTAAAACTTAGGGAATTGTTCACTTACTAATTTACGGTTAAAGGCTAATGGAATGGAATGTGATTTTGGGTTTATCGTGAACCGTGTTTTAAATGACATTGATTCTTTAACCCAGTTAAAGACAGGATATGGTTTCCCAAGTTAAACAATCGTTAATATTGATTTTTGGGAAGATTAAAACCAAGTGGAATTTTAATGAATCTTTAATTAGATTGAAATGATATCCAAAGGAAGATTAAAGAATAAATTTAAAGAATTTATCTTTGATAAAATTAATGGGAACCTTTAACAAAGTATAAGAATATTTGAATAAAGGAATATTCTGGACTGGAATAAGGCGTATGTTGTGTTTTTGTAGCACTTGTTTATTATATATGCGAGTTATTCAGAAAGACCGGGTTTATCCCATTCTGAATAACTGATTCGACGATATGTCGTGGATGAAGACGGTGGTCGAAGACCGGAGTTCTTCACATCGTTTGGATGATTACTGAGGTCTTGATTGGGTTGTACACCCAAGACAAGGTAATAAGTGGTGATCATCCAGACGTACTTGGAGATCGACCAGATATGCGAAGACCTCTCCCCTGTATTCGACATATGGGGGAGGAATAAGGTGCCTCCGGTTTCGTTCATACCCAGAGCGAACTTGTAAATGGATGTGTGTCTGACATCGGATTTCATTCTGTGTGATTGATTTACATCGGTTGCATAGCGTGAATTGCCTGTGTGGCATGCTGAGATGCAAATGATCAAGGCTTCTGTTGAAAAGCAGAGTCTAGTGGTTGATGATCAAAGCACAGCTTTGATAAAGAGTAGCTTTGTGTAGCTTTAATTTACGAGCCTCACACCCCGGTGTGAACCAGAAATGGGAGAAGGACTTCAGGGAGGGCATGCGTTTCCTTCTAGCTAGGAGTGGTGTTTTGGGTTTTACACGCTCGGGCATTTTACTTATGTGGATGATGGATAGCGAGGCGCCTCAGTTATATTGGTTGATCCAGGACTGATGGAGTCATTTAGCTCATTGATGCCCCATAAGGTGGGGAAATGCAGTGTTCAGGCATTTTAATCCACATCGAGTGGACTGGCCCTGACGATCCAAAGGTCACTCGAGCTTTGACCTGAGACACGGGCTAGAGCGTCTCGAAGCGATAAGGATGATCCCTTGTCTTGGTTCACAGATGGAAATTCAACTTCCAATACGACATTTTGTGGTTTTGATTGTAGAGCCTAGTATTGGCGACATGATATATGGTACCCATTATGATTGATACTTATGATTGAAATTGTTTTGACACTATACACTTATAGTAATGATAAAATATGAAATTTCACGTGTCAAGCATTATTTAGCTATTATAAGGTAAAACCCTATCCTTCGGCTTGCGTTGCGTTGTGTGATGGGACCTGGGTCTTATAATAGATTCATTGTTCTTTATTTAGCATTGCGATGTTATTTTATGCACTGGTATTCTTGGGAGGAAACCCGTTCCGTGTTATACGGCGTGGTCCCTTGATTTACCTAACTTTAAAATCAAATTTATAACTGTTTTAGTTCTCACAACAGTCACATGACTGACCTGGAGTTTATTGCTTTAACCTAAACTCTGGGTGCCCCTATTTTCCACACGGGCAGCTAGTAGTTTTGGTTTTGCAAATTTATATTCACAGGATCCTGGTTTACAACTGGAATGATATTCTGAAAGCTTTGTATCCATATATTCTTTTCAGTTGTGTTTTATATTATTTTTCCACTACATTGTAACTTGTAAATCTTTGATATTTAGTAAATGTGTAATATTTATTCATACTCTGTATATTCTTGTATTCTGATGGAATTGTTGTAATAACAATGAAATGTTCTTCTGTTTGTGTTCTGATTCGTCTTGTCCTCATTACAATCCGTCCTTTCCTTCACGGGGAAGTTCAGGTCGTCTCATCATTCTAGCAACTTAAGCAATCATAATTGATTTGGGAATTCATAAGAAAATACTAGTTTGAAAAGCCGCCGCCATTTTCAATTCTCAGAGGAAAAGAGAACGGGTTGAACCGAATTGCAAAGAGGCCGGCCAATATTACTTAAGGACTTAAAAGAATTTACTCTTTAAAACTAGGATTTAGTTTTGTATTAAGGGTTTTAATTGTTTTTTCCTTTTCAGATTTTTAATTTGTAATCGAATTTATAGTTTTCTAGTTTGTCTTTAAAACTAGGGAGACGAATTACAGGATTTGTAATTCGGGGAAATCTGGTTTCGAGGATAGAAACATTGCAGGGTTTTGAGCGTAAGGTTAAGAATAGTTGGGAGCGAGTGTTGCGAGTTTACAGGGGATTGTAAGCGTAGAGATTGTTTTAACTCCTAGTAGAAACCTTGGGAATGCAGCAGTACGCAGGGTTTTGCCGAAGCTGGGTATATCTGTGTGTCATTGATTTTCTGCATTTATTTTGATTATTATCTATGTTGTTATTATTTAATTACTCAGCAAAAATCTGTGATAAACCCTATTCACCCCCCTCTAGGGTTAATTTAGATCCTATAAGTGGTATCAGAGTTAGTATTTTTTATTTTATTTTAACTCTAGAGTCATGAATCTATCTAATAATGCTTTTTCTGAGGGTCAGTCCATAGCTAGTCCACCAATGTTTAATGGAATTGATTATGCCTATTGGAAAGCTAGGATGAAAATTTATTTGAGTTCAGTCGATTATGATGTGTGGGATATTATTGAAACAGGTTATAGATCTCCAACGTTATTGTTAATGGTGTTGAAATTCCTAAATCAAAAGACAGGTGGGATGCTAAAGATAAAAAATTATTTTCAGCTAATGCCAAAGCGATGAATGCTTTAATATGTGCTCTTGATAAAACTGAATTTAATAGAATATCTCATTGTGAGACTGCGTAGGAAATATGGCATATGTTGGAGGTCACACACGAAGAAACATCTCAAATGAGGGAATCTCGTCTTGCTCTACTCAGCAACGAATATGAAAATTTCACTATGAAAAGAGATGAAGATATAAAAGAGATGTATGGACGATTTTCATCACTAGTCTACAATGCAAAAGCTCTTGGCAAAACTTATACCGAAGTGTAATTGATCAGAAAAATATTGAGAGTGCTCCCGATGAATTTTGAAGCTAAGGTGATGGCGATTCAAGAATTAAAAGATCTAAATAAAATAAGCATGGAAGAGTTGATCGGAAATTTAATTACTTACAAGATGGAGTTAAAAGCAAGAGAAGAACAAAAGAATTCTGAATCAAAGAAAAAGACGATCTCTCTAAATAATACTGTTGAAAGTGATGATGAAGATCCCGCTGAAGAGCTAGCCATGGTTTTGAGAAAGTGGGCCAAAGGAAATTATAAGCCACAAAAGAAGAATTCAAAAACTAACAAGTCTGAAAGTTCAAAAAGTTGAGACGATGAAGCGTTTTGCTACAATTGCAAGAAACCCAGACATATTAAACCAAGTTGCCCACAGCTTAAAAATGAAAAGAAGAAGATGTTTAGAAGAAAGAAGAAGGCTTTTGCTGCTACATGGGATGACGAGGAAGGAGAAGAAGTTTCTGAAGGTGATGAAGAGGAAGCTAATTTGTGTCTATGGCTCAATCTGATTCGGAAAGTAGTGAAGAGGATTGAAGCGAGGTATCGAATTTTACTTATAAAGATTTAATTTTAATGTGTCACGATCTCACAAAAACTGTTGATTCTCTTCAACTAAAAGTTAAGAAATTGAAATATGATAGGTCAAAACTAGTTCAAGAAAATAACAGTTTAGAAAGAAAACTTGAAAGAGTTAAGAATTCACCGTTTTCAGAATGCAAAAAATGTCAATTTTTGACTAATGATCTTCTGAAATTCAAAACTGATTTTGAGTTACTTAAAAGTGAAAACGTGAATTTGAAGGATGAAAATCATGATTTTGAGAAGGAGATTGAAATGCTTAGAGAATCTGAAAAACTTGATTTTGAAAAGCGAAAACAATTTGGAATTGAAATATCTAAGTCCAATGCTAAAATCAAAGCACTTGAAAACAGAAATTTTGCTTTAAAACAAACTGATGCTGAAAAGAGGAAAATCGCTATTAATCATTGTTCAAATTTAATGAAAGAAAATAACGATCTTAAATTTGAAATTCAACAACTTGAGTCAACTTTGACTAAATTTTCTAAAGGAGATAAATCATTGAATATGTTGTTAAAAAACAATTTTTTTGTTCAAAATAAAAAGGGACTTGGTTTTGGATTTGATCAAGTTGAAAAACAAAATTCTAATAATTTTAAATATCCTTTAAATGATTTTGAAAACGATCGAATTGAAATTTTGAAATCTAATAATTTCAAAGGGTTTATAAATCATAAACGAAATAAAAACTAGTTTAAAAACAATTCATTTAAACATGTTTGGATTCCAAAAAATAACAAAATGAATTTAAATAAGTCTAAACGAATTTGGGTTCCAAAGGGTACTTTAATAGATAATAATGGATTGTTATATAAATGGGTTTGGGTACCAAAATGTGTAAACGAAGATAAGAGTTGTAAAACAACTTTTGTTAGACCACTCGATCCTATTAACATTTAAGTACCGAGGGAGGCTAAGGAACAACTGTGCTTAAAAGAGATAAAATTCAAGTTGTTCCACTTTATTGAATTGTTTGAAATTCCGTAGCCATTGATTCTGAGTTGGAGATTCACTGGTTCACATTGATTATAGTAAGACAGGTATGATCTCTAAACTCTTGTTTTTATTTTATTTCCTTTTAATTTTACTTCCTTTTTTATTCTATTTTATGCTGATTTATGTTGATAGGGTCATAACATTTTGAGCACATCTTGAACACTGTAAATTAGAATTTTTAAATTTATGATGTTCTCGAATGCTAATGAAATTTCACACATTTTTACTATTTTGAGTTACTTCTTAATTTTGGAAAATATTGAAAAACTGAACTCAATACAGTGGATTACTTGAAAGCCATGATTGATTATTTGTGAAAATTTCATTTTTTTTACTTGGCTTGATTATATTGATTTTGAAATCATTCGTTATTGATTATTGAATTTCTTGGATTATAAAAATTTGATTTTTTTTCTTAAGTGATTCCAAATAATTATCTTCATATTTGATCGCAGACTTTTTCTTGTGCTTGTTTAAAAATTCTCTGAGAAAACTCACTTGTGATTCTTGCTTTGAAAATTATCTTATGCTGCTCTGATAAGGAAATTTGATTTGATTCGTTTGAATACCTTGGTGATTGGATAGTGAGTTGAAAAATCAATCATTAAATTTCTTTAAAATTTGAATTTCATATACAAGTATTTTTTTTTTTAAATTGTTTAGGAGCAATCATGTTAGAAATATTAGAAAATTCCATATTCTACTGATTGATTTTTGAAACTGATTTTCAGCTTGCATTGATATTTTCAAAACCCCTCTTGAAATTGATATTTTCAATTTTAAAATCATTTTTGATTATTTATTCAAAAATAGAAATTATTGACAAATTTGAACCGTCTTGGAACTCATCAAAATTATTAATAGATTTATGAAGTTGTGATGATTTATGACTATGGTATAATTCATAACTAGAGGAGATGTTATTTTAAATCTCATGATGATTGGACATATTTTATAATATCTTTGAATTAGAGCTTATTTCACGACCATCTTCTATATCTACCATATTTCTGTCATTTATCATGGTTTTATTTATTTGGGGAGTTCAAATTATTCTTGGAAATAAAATTAAAATTAAAAGAAGAGAAAAAGAAAAATATATATATTATATTATTTATCCTTGGTATTCACTCCCATTTAAAAGTCCTCACGGTTATGTATGGGTGAATTACCTTAATCTCTATGTGCTTCCATTCTCACTTAAAAAACCTTTGGGTCGTGCATGGACGGAACTCATTAGAGAGGATAAAGTTAAGTTACTACTAACCCCATTTAAAAGACGTTTGGGTTATCGTGGTTAGAAAGTGCTTAACACAATTTGAGTTTATTTAAAATCTTTAAAATTCATATTCAAATATTCAATTTTATTGAACTCTCCTCATTCTATAGAATCCATCGTAAATCCACACATTCTAAAAGTGAAATTTTGCCTCTGATTTAAAGATTATTATGATTTTTGTTTGATTCAATGGGATTTGCGATATATATTGTCTCTCTTGATTTGAATTTATATTTCTAGTCTGTATTCATCAATGTTTCGATTTCTATTATCCTTTTGATGATAACAAAAGGAGAGAATTGTCAAGATTTGATAGATGAGTATTTGATTCAAAAATATTTTAAGATTGGAAATTAAATATCTAGGGGCAGAATGGTCAATTGAATTTCATTATTTATATTTTCCACATATACAGAGGTAGTTCAGTTGTAGGGGGAGTATACAAATAGGGGGAGCAATACATTTCACGTTCAAACACATTTTACACATTCAAAATCTTGTATATGTTTGCCATCATCAAAAGGGGGAGATAGTTGGGTACAACAATGTGTTGTATGATTTTTGTTTGATGATAACAAACATATAATATTATTTAAATGTGTTTGTAACTGTACTATTTTATATTTCATTTCATAGAAATAAATATTTATTGAATAATACACTATTGTACATAGTTCACAATAAATTTATTCAATTAAATATTTTATTTCAAAATTTGAAATAGTACAACATTATAATTCCACTATTGTATTTTCGCAGTTATAATATTTTACATGGAATTGTACTAACTGAATTAATTTGAATATGATAGACAAATTGATTTGAACACAATAAAATAATATTTTATTCAAATTTGTTTATTACAAATATTAGTACAATCTTCTCATACAGTACATTTATTCCTCACTACAACTCTCATCACTCTGTACACAGTCACTGCCTTACTACAGTAACACTCGTTCACTCATATATAGACTCATACAATTTTTTTTACATGTATACTTGTCTTCATGTGGTCCAGATCCAGTCCATCTATCAGTCACCATCTTCATACCTGTCAAAAATATAAAAGGCACACACAGTACACTGCAATAGAAATTAAACTAAATATGTGCAAATGTAAATTTATTTTAAATTTTATTTGCCTCAGAATTTCGGTGTGTTTCTCATCATTTTTCTGATTCAGTCAGATATACAAGGACAAGAATATTTTTTGAATGGCTGCATATACACACGTGTATATGCATACACATGTGCACTGCCTCGTCAATCCAGTGTGCAATTAAGGAGTAGCCATGTGGACCATCTCGACTCAGTGCAATAATAACCAATGTGGTCGAGCACAAGTAAACATGGCACGGTCGAGCCAAAAGTGAAAGTCAAACAAATATTCGAACAGCCCAAGTGTCGAGCCAAATGATAGCATGACACATATACAAGTGCAACCAAAACATGGTTGAAATCATATGCGTGGAAATCAAAAGGCTAAGACAAGTGATCTCAACATTTTCATAATGATAAGATACAACAAGCATGAATAATTGGTTCAGAACTCCAAGTTTGTTTATAATGGTCGATCAACATGTTGAACGAGACAGGCAAGATATGGCAAGCATTATGATCTCATGTAAAAAGTCATGACAACTATTATTCAGAATGTTCATTTCAGCATGGACAAGCAAAATCCAACATGTACATTGTCACAACAATGCAGCATCATTCATGGATGAGTAGCAAAGGCAGTTGTTCAGGCAAATGCTTGTATACATGTTGGAGCAAGTAGCTACAAGATGGACAAGTATACAAGCTAGCATGTTTCAGTTACATGGATATACATAGTTCAAACAAGTGCACCTATGTGGTTAAAAGAAAGAGCAACTAAGAGCATAAGGCACAATATACATCAAGCTAGTGGTCGAGCGACAAATGACTCAAAATGGTGCATGACTCATTCACATTATGAAATTAGATGATGACACACAGGAATATCAAACGTATCATATTTAAGAGTAATGCACAACAACAAGAAATATCATATGGACATGCACAAGCTCAGAAATATGAATGCAGGTCTCAAGTGATAATACACTACTCAATAAGTCATGGCAAGTAACACAGGTCAAAACAAGAGAAAAAAACACAATCCACAACTACAAAACAAAAATAGGCATACAGGTTCAAGAATGCTGAGATTCACATACAAGTCCAAGCATATCTGTAACACCTCGTAATTTTATAATATTAAAATTTACAAATTAAAGAATACTTAATTTTTAGAAGCATAATTAAGGGAAACTAGTTACGCCATTGCGTTCGTCTCGGAATTCTGCTTGAGATAGAGTCCGAGTTTGCGTAAAACGGATACAGTATGAAAAAATTATGGAGCTTAGAAGATTTCAGTTTAAACCAGAATTAAAATAATGACTAAAATCAAATTTGAAATTCAAATCAGCAAGAAGTGGGATGGGCGGGAATTATCCCGCTCTAGGGTGTCGACCCCCTTAGGGGAGTAGACATAGGTGTTGACCCCCCTATAAGGGTGTCAATATAGATGTCGACCCCCCTGTAGGGGTCGACCTCATCGGCTAGATCTGGGCAGTGACAAATTTTGGAGAATTAGGGCTTATGTGGCATTATCTGATTGGCTGGGTGATGTGTTTTTCTGGTTTGGATGGTTTAGATGGAACCTAACCCAATCTAAAGGCCCTAATTCACCTAATACACCTATATAAACACACCTAGACCTAACCCTAATTTCATTACACTAATTCATACGCCTCCATGCTGCCACAACCTAAACTAGTCTTTCTTCTACACTAAAGAAAATCGGAATAAATTATTCATATTGGAAGATAAGAATCAAATTCTACAACAACAGTTTAGCTAATCAAATTCAGAATACAGAATTCAGATCTATTTTCTTTTCTACCACTATGAGTCCACGTTACTTTCACTTATAATTAATTAAAAGTAATTGTGATAAGTTTGTAAATTGGACTATATGAACATGCCTGTAAGATGAATAATATTATGTTTAGTGAATTCTTATCTTTTTTTGATTCATACCTAAAGTTCATGCTCCATATGCCTTATTGGATCTATTTTGTTGTTCTATGCCAGTTTATGTTCCAAATGCTAATTGGATCTATCTTATTGTCCTATGTCATTTTATGTTCCATATGCTAATTAGATCTATTTTGTTGCTCTATGCCAGTTCATATGCCTAATTAGGTCTATTTTGTTGTTCTATGCTAGTTCTTACTTCTTATGCTTATTTTTATGCCAGTTTTGGTGTCATGGTTCTCTTCCCCTCTTCTCTTCTTTTCCTTTTTTTGAGATTAGGCTAACTGCGAGCCTAACATATTATTATACATGTGAATGACGTGGGAATGTTGTGGAAAATTTTTGGGGAGATTATTGAATAATATGCAGTTGGGCATAAAAAGACTTGAAAATCATGTAACTGATTTGGGGCATGAATTGGTACAATTTGTTTACATGAGATTATGGACTTGAATTTGGATTAAAATGATGAACATAATTTAGATTGGAAATTATGGGTATATATATTAATCCAAGATTTGAAATTGGGGACATGAATTGAAAAAGTGATAATGAACGCCTAAGACACGAGGTTAGATTCGAATTGCGGTATAAGACTGCCCAGAACTGCCCGACACATCCAGCAACCGCAATTTTGTAATCTAATGTGAGAGGTCAAAGGCAGAAATTAGATACGTAATAATGCAAAGACACGAGGTTAGATTCGGATTGCGGTATAAGACTGCCCAGAACCACCCGACATATCCAGCAACCGCAAAACGACAATCTAATGTGGGAGGTCTTGCAAGATTACGGTTATAATGAACTAAGGAACACTTAACCAAGATAAGACATGTAGTAAGACATGAGGGTTAAGTGGGTGACATGGGTGACGTGTGAAATATAATTAGAATCACTTAACCAAGGTGAAACATGTTAGAAGACTTGGGAATAAAAAGGGGTTAAGTGGGAACTCCTAGTGGGGACCAAGCTTAGGAGGGAAGCTTGTGTCAAGTGTGTGGACCCTTTTCAACCAGTAACCCATTCTGTATCTATATGAGCTCGAGCTAGGTCGAGGATAGGACATGCGTACTGGGTTTGATTGTAAGAGGTCAAAAGAGTTAGCGATGGCAGTGCAAGTCCAACAGAGTCATGTGCGTGCGTGGGTCCGGGCTGGTAGGTAAGATGCTGTTACATCGTATAGGTATGAGCCATGCATTCTAGTAGTATTGGGTTGCCACTTTAGGGAGTGATACACCCTACTGTGGGAATAGCACGGGTATCTACGAGTTAGGGAGCCGATCGAATGGGGAGGATAGTGGGTACAACTAGTGGAGATAGGAGCAGACGACACCTATGACAACAGCTAGGAGTACACGAAACTACCATTATTATTATTATTAGTAGTAAGAGGGATCAACTTTTAGTATGGGACTAGTAATGGTGCGGTGTAATTAGCACTGGTGCGGTGTTGGAATTATCTTGTAGTGATTAGAAGCGCAATCAACCTTATATCCTGTTCATCATATTCACCTTGTTATACTTGCTTATGTTACAATCATTTCTTATATCCAATTTATGTCCTTTTCCTATTACTTTACTAATTATATAGGTAAAGTCACTGGACTCGCCAGACTTTGTGTCTTACCTGTTTTGTTTTGCCTCTTTTCTTTCCTTTTCTCTCCCCCCATGTGCTCTAGGTGGGACTAGTGGAGCTTGACTTGGATTTCTTTCTTCTTGAAGCACTTGGAAGTGCTTATAGTAATGCTCAGCTTCATATCTTTTCCATTATGGCTATTTGGAGTGGGATTATAATTTTACTTTTATGTACTCTGATAATAAGTTCGTTCAAGATGGATATTTATGTACTTGACTCTAGTATGTTGTTTTGATGTTGTAACTAAACATGTTTTGCTTTTCCGCTGCAATGAATATATTTTAAATTTTCTTAAGTACCATTTTATATATTTGTCTTATGATATTCTGTTCAATACTCTTTTAATACTCCATGAAAGTTATTGCATTCCCTTAGTGAGTGACATTAATGGACGTGGGGTGTTACACGTGGTATCAGAGCTGAAGGTTACCAGAACAGATAAAAGATTTTGAAAACCGATTTCAAAAGCATTTTTAGAAAAAAGTATTTTCAAAAACATGTTTTAAAGAGAGTATTTTCAAGAAAAAGGTTTATTATGAAAAACATAATTCCCTAGAGCTATATATCTATCTTTCGATTCTCTAATTTTAATCTCTCCCTTTTTCCTTTCTGTATGTTTGGAGAACCCGAAATACCCGAGGGCGTACAGATACCAGGCTAGTTCAGAAGGTATCTGGAGGCAAGTGCTAATGCCGCAGGCCCAGCAAACGCTCTCCCTCCTTCTCCTCCTCCTTCTCCCCCTCCTCGGGTAGACGCTTTTTCGAAGATATGCAAAGACTTCCGTGCGATGGGCGGGAAACCGTTTCATGGGACTGAGATGTTTGTTGAGGCTAGAAATTGGCTCAAGGAAGTGGAGGACTTGTTTGGTATCTTTGAGATTGACGTTGGAAGGAAGGTTCAGCTAGCTGCTTGGTTGATGAAGGACAAAGCTTCCTTTTGGTGGGAAGTAACTAATGGAGGGCGTCCAGTGGAGATGTGGATAGACTTTAGGAGAAGGTTCGGGTTGAAATTTCTTTCACAGGCAGAGGAGAGTTTATACATGGAGAGGTTCTTGGCATTGAAACAGGGGAGTTTGTCTATGAAGGAGTACGTTAACAAGTTTAACTAGTTAGGAAGATTTGGTATGGAATTAGTTAACACACCACATAAGAAGGCCTTGAGATTTGCTAAGGGACTGAATGAACCACTACATGGGTTAGCTATGTCCCACCTTCCTATGGAGGCTACTTTCGTGAAACTTGTTAACATGGCGTTGATGTATGAAGAGGAGAAAGATGCTAATTTTGATAAGGCACATGATAAGAAAGGGGATCCAAAGAAGTCACAACAAAAACAAAACAAAGGTGGTAAGGATAACAAGGGCAAAGGGAAGAAAATGCTTTTTAATTGTGTTCCACTTGAGCAAGGAATGTAGGAAGAAGAAGACGGGTTGCTTCCAGTGTTGTGAGGCATGACATATGACTAAAGACTGCACAAGGATGCAAGGACAAGGGCAAGGACAGAGGACAAGATCTACTTCTGGAGGTCAGGTTCATGCTCTCATGGCATCTACGCAAAAGAGAGGTAGAAACATTTCTGCTGAAAGTTTGATTTTCTTTTTTGATCATCATGTTCGAAATTTGTTTGATTCTGGCGCTTCACATTCGTTTATATCTGCTTCGTTAGTGGAAACACTGCACCTAAATGCTAGTCTAGTTATGGATCCCTTAAATGTCTCAAATCCTATTGGGGGAACGTCTCATCTTTCTATGTTATGTCGGGATTTGAGAATATATTTGTACGACGTTGAGTTCGAAAGCAACGCTTATATGCTTGGTTTCACGGGCTATGGGTTGATTCTAGAAGTGGATTGGCTAACCAGATATGGTGCCATTCTCGATTGTGAAAAGAGGGTAGTTAGACTGTTGACTAGGTTGGGTAATACTCTCGATATCTCATGCGACCCTAAGGGTTCTGTTATGCTTAGCTACCTAGAATCTCATGACACATCTATTGATGATTTGCAATCTGTTCAAGTAGTCCGTGAGTATGCAGATGTCTTTGAGGAGGTTAGGGGCTTACCTCCAAAACGCGAGATAGATTTCCGTTTATACTTGGTGGACAAGCAAAGCTAGTTGCATTGTTGGTGCGCTACATGGCTCCAAGAGAAAGGAGGGAGCTGAGTAAACAAGTGAAAGAGTGGCTTGAGAAAGGGTTCATAAGAAGAAGTATCTCGGAGTGGGGTGCTCTAGTTGTTTTTTCTATGAAGGCTGATGGTTCGCTTAGATTTCGCGTGGACTATAGGGAGCTGAATAAGCTCACGAAGAAAAACAAACACCCGTTGCCGAGGATAGATGATCTATTCGATCAGTTGGTTGGTGCTTCGGTTTTCTCGCAGTTGGACTTAGCTACAGGATTTCATCAGTTGAGAGTAGCTGAGGATATTATAGATAAGACTGCTTTTAGGACTCCCGATGGTTTCTTCATGTGGCTCATCATGCCTTTTGGTTTGATGAATGCACCCGCATATTTCGTAGACTTGATGAGTAGGGTGTTTAGGGAGTTTCTAAACAAGTTTGTGATGGTCTTTGTGGATGATATTTTGATATTTTCTAGAAGCGAGGAAGAGAATGCCCTATATTTTAGGGAAGTATTAGAGACCCTTCGAACACATCAACTCAAAGCTAAGTTCTCCAAATGTCATTTTTGGAGGAAGGAAGTGAGGTTCTTAGGGCATGTGGTCTCTAAGGAAGGGATGGATGTGGATCCCGCGAAGGTGGTAGAAATCCAAGATTGGAAGGTTCCTAAGAATGCAACAGAAGTAAGAAGTTTTCTTGATTTAGCGGGCTATTACAGAAAGTTCATCAAGGACTTTGCTAAGATATCAGCCCCACTTACACGGTTGACGAAAAAGAATTTGACCTTTTCTTGGGATGTTGACTGTGACAATGCTTTCCAACGTTTAAAGAGGGCATTGACGATAGCTCCAGTTTTAGTTTCGCCGGATGGGAGTAAACCGCTCAAAGTGTATACCGATGCTTGCGGGATAGGGCTTGGCGCGGTTTTGATGCAAGAGGGAAGGGTGATATGCTATAGTGGAAGGCAGTTGAAAGTCCATGAGAAGAATTACCCTACCCACGACTTGGAGTTAGAGGCCATAGTTTTTGCGCTTAAGTATTGGCATCACTATTTGCTTGTAGAGAGGTTTGAGTTGTATACAAACCATAAGTCGCTTAAATACTTTTTCTCTCAAAAAGATCTAAACTTAAGGCAATAGAGGTGGATGGAGTTCTTAGCATCCTACGATTTTGAGATTGCATATACCCCTGGTAAGGGTAACATTATAGCGGACGCGTTGAGTAGAAAGAAGTTGACTTTCAGTCCTTTGTTTGTCGAATGGCAGAGCTTAGAGTATATCTCTACCTTTGACTTTAGACCCTCTATTGATTATGTACACGGTTTGTTGGCATTATTAGAGGTGCGACCGTCACTTTTGGGACAGATAGGTGTGGCATAGCGAGATGACCTACAGTTGATGGAGATAGTAGACAAGCTCATAAGAGGGGAGTCTTAGAGCCATCTTAGTAGGTATACTATAGATGAGAAAGGTTGGTTGCGTAAGGATGGGAGACTTTGCGTATCTCGAGACGAGAGTTTGAGAAAGACAATCCGTGAAGAAGCACATCGCTCTAAGCTGACCATACATCCCAGTGGAGACAAGATGTATAGGGACATGAAGCGAGTTTTCTTTGGGCCGGAATGAAGAAGGATGTGGCTGAGTTCATTTCTAGATGCTTAGTGTGCCAGCAATTCAAGGCTGAGCAAAAGAAGCTTGGTGGTTTGCTTCACCCTTTAGAGGTTCCACAGTGGAAATGAGAAAGTGTTTCCATGGATTTCGTCGATGGGTTGCCGAGGTCAAGGAAGGGTAATATGGGGATTTGGGTAGTATTGGATAGACTTACCAAGAGCGCCCATTTCATTCCCATTAAGAGTAAAAGAACAACGGCATGGTTAGCATTTGTTTATCTCCGAGAGATAGTTCATCTACATGGCATACCTTCAAGTATTGTGAGCGATCGAGATCCCATTCTCACTAGTGAGTTTTGGAAGAGCTTGCAAGAGGCGGTAGGAACGCAATTGTATTTGAGTACCGCTTATCACCCTCAGACAGACGGCCAGACGTAAAGAGTGAATCGGATTATGGAAGATCTTTCGAGGTTATGCATCTTGGACTTTGGAGGAACATGGGAGGAACATCTTCCATTAGTAAAGTTCGCCTACAAAAACAGCTATCAGACTAGTATTGGCATGGCACCTATTGAAGCTCTATATGGACGACCTTGCCAATCACCTACTTATTGGTGGGAATCTACGGATAAGATTTTGCTTAGGCCCGAGATGATTAGGGAAACTTTAGAGAAGATAGACTTGATTCGAAGACGCATGAAGACGACACAGGACCTGCAAAAGTCATATGCTGGTAAGAGAAGGACCGATCTTGAGTTCGATGTTGGAGACATGGTCTTTATTAAAGTATCACCGTTGAGGAATGTAGTTCGCTTTGGAGCTGTAGGGAAATTGGCACCAAGGTTCGTAGGGACATTCCCTATTACAGAGCGAATTGGACAAATGGCCTACAGAGTAAAGTTGCCCGAGAAGCTTAGTGGTGTGCATGACGTGTTTCATATGTCACACATAAGGAAGAGTTTTCATGATACTGCGGAAGTAGTAGAGCCGAGCATGCTTAGAGAAGTGGAAGTAGAGCAAGATGTCATGATTAGACGAGCTCCCACATGCATACTTGGATCAGAGGTCAAGAAGTTACGCAACCGAGAGGTCAAGTTGGTTAAAGTCCAATGGGTATATGATCAAGGAGACATGACTTGGGAAACAGAAGATAAGATACGTACATCGTACCCTTTCCTTTTTAAGGGTATGTTCTTAATTTCTCCTTTTTCTACCACTTTGTTTATACTTGCTCTATCGTTTAGTGTATCCTCTCGATTATATCTTCTATAGTTAGGTAGAAAATCTTATGGTTGTAAACATGTGTTTGAAACATGTTATGTTTAGTGGATGCAAGTGGTTGCTCGTGGATGCATTTACACACACTTTAGGCACTAAGATCGGCTCAGTCACTTTCATATTGCACATTGCATATATTTGTTTATTGATTGAAATTTGATGTGTTATCATGTAGATGTTGCATTTGAGTGAATGACTGTGCACTCATATATAAGTTATAAAGTGCATTAGGGATAATTGCATACATAATCGACGCATGGCACAATCAAATTTTGCATTAAGGAGGTCAACTGAATCAGTAGACCGCCCGATCTTTGCATTATATAAGGAACATATACACATATTTTGCATATGTTCATATAGTATTAGAAATCTTTTAAGGGCAATGGATGCCTGTGGATGGTGGATGAGTAGATGGATGTTTGGATGGTAAGATACATTCTTTTTAAAATGAAGATTTTGGGGACGAAATACTTTAAGGAGGGGAGAATGTAACACCCAGTAATTTTATAATATTAAGATTGAAAAATTAAAGAGTTCTTCATTTTTAAAAGAAGAATTAAGGGAAACGGGTTACACCGTTGCGTTCGTCTCGGAATTCTTCTTGAGATAGAGTCCGAGTTTGCGTAAAACGGATACAATATGAAGAAGTTATGGAGCTTAGAAGTTTTAAGTTTAAACCAGAATTAAAATAATGATTAAAATCAAATCTAAAATTCAAATCAGCAAGAAGTGAGATGGGAGGGAATTATCCCGCTCTAGGGTGTCGACCCCCCCAGGGGAGTCGACATAGGTGTCGGACCCCCTATAGATGTGTCGACATAGGTGTCGACCCTCTGTAGGGGTCGACCCCATCGGCCAGATCTGGGCAGTGACGAATTTTGGAGAATTAGGGCTTATGTGGCATTCTGTGATTGGCTGGGTGATGTGTTTTTCTGGTTTGGATGGTTTATATGGAACCTAACCTAATCTAAAGGTGTTAATTCACCTAATACACCTATATAAACACACCTAGACCTAACCCTAATTTCATTACACTAATTCATACACCTCCATGCTGCCACAAACTAAACTAGTCTTTCTTCTGCACTAAAGCAAATCAGAATAGAGTATTCATATTGGAAGATAAGAATCAAATTCTACAATAACGGTTTAGCTAATCAAATTCAGAATACAGAATTCAGATCTATTTTCTCTTCTTCCACTGTGAGTCCACATTATATTCACTTATAATTTATTAAAATTAATTGTGATAATTTTGTGAATTGGACTATATGAATATGCATGTAAGGTGAATCATATCATGTTTGGTGAATCCTTATAATTTAGATTCATACCTAAAGTTCATGTTCCATATGCCTTATTGGATCTATTTTGTTGTTCTATACCAGTTTATGTTCCAAATGCTAATTGGATCTATCTTATTATCCTATGTCAGTTTATGTTCCACATGCTAATTAGATTTATTTTGTTGCTCTATGCCAGTTCATATGCCTAATTAGATCTATATTGTTGTTCTATGCCAGTTCATACTTATTATGCTTATTTTTAAGCCAGTTTTGATGTCATGGTTCTCTTCCCCTCTTCTCTTCTTTTCCTTTTTATGAGATTAGACTAATTGCGAGCTAACATATTATTATACGTACGAATAACGTGGGGAACGTTGTCGGAAAAGTTTTTGGAAATTATTGAATAATATGAAGTTGGGCATAAAACGACTTGAAAATCATGTGATTGATTTGGGGCATGAATTGGTACAATTTGTTTACATGAGATTATGGACATAAATTTGGATTAAAATGATGAACATAATTTAGATTGGAAATTATGGGTATATATATTGATTTGAAATTAGGGACATGAATTGAAAAAGTGATAATGAACGCCTAAGACACAAGGTTAGATTCGAATTGCGGTATAAGACTGCCCGTAACCGCCCAACACATCCAGCAACCACAATTTTGTAGTCTAATGTGAGAGGTCAAAGGCAGAAATTAGATACGTAATAATGCAAAGACACGAGGATAGATTCGGATTGCGGTACAAGACTGCCCGGAACCGCATGGCGTATCCAGTAACCGCAAAATGGCAATTTAATGTGGGAGGTCTTGCAAGATTACGGTTATAATGAATTAAAGAACACTTAACCAAGATAAGACATGTAGTAAGACATGAGGGTTAAGTGGGTGACATGGGTGACATGTGAAATATAATTAGAATCATTTAACCAAGGTGAAACATGTTAGAAGACTTGGGAATAAAAAGGGGTTAAGTGGGAACTCCTAGTGGGGACCAAGCTTAGGATGGATGCTTGTGTCAAGTGTGTGGACCCTTTTCAACCTGGAACCCATTATGTATCTATGTGAGCTCGATCTAGTTCGAGGATGGGACATGCTTACTGGGTTTGATTGTAAGAGGTCAAAAGAGTTAGCGATGGAAGTGCAAGTCCAACGGAGTCATGTGCGTGCGTGGGTCCGGGCTGGTAGGTAAGACGTTGTTGCATCGTGTAGGTATAAGCCGTGCATTCTAGTAGCATCGGGTTTCCACTTTAGGGAGTGATACGCCGTACTGTGGGACCAGCACGGGTATCTATGAGTTAGGGAGCCGATCGAATGGGGAGGGTAGTGGGTACAACTAGTGGAGATAGGAGAAGGCGGCACCTATGACAACAACTAGGAGTACACGAAACTACCATTAATATTATTATTAGTAAGAGGGATCAACTTTCAGTATGGGACTAGTAATGGTGCGGTGTAATTAGCAATGGTACGGTCTAGGAATTATCTTATAGTGATTAGAAGCGCAATTAACGTTATATCATGTTCATCTTATTCACCTTGTCATACTTGCTTATGTTACAGTCATTTCTTATATCGAGTTTATGTCCTTATCCTGTTACTTTACTAATTATATAGTTAAAGTCACTGGACTCACCAGATTTTGTGTCTGACCTTTTTTGTTTCGCCTCTTTTCTTTCCATTTCCCCCCCCCCCAGGTGCTCAGGGTGGGACTAGTGGAGCTTGACTTGGATTTCTTTCTTCTTGAAGCACTTGGAAGTGTTGAGAGTAATGCTCAGCTTTATCTCTTTTCCATTATGGCTATTTGGAGTGGGATTACGATTTTACTTTTATGTACTCTGATAATAAGTTCGTTCAAGATGGATATTTATGTACTTGACTCTAATATGTGATTTTGATGTTGTAACCAAACATGTTTTGCTTTTCCGCTGCAATGAGTAAATTTTGAATTTTCTTATGTACCATTTTATATATCTGTCTTGTGATATTCTGTTCTATACTCTTATAATACTCCATGAAAGTTAATGCATTCCCTTAGTGAGTGACATTAATGGACGTGGGGTGTTACAATGTTAGCGATCGGCAAGCCTACAAGTTTAATGGCAAGATCAATTACACAAGACATAGCACAGTATCAGTTCATATATGTGGGAAACAAGTGTAGTATCAGTTCTTTTTAAAGGAGCGGTTTTTGGTTAATAAATTATGGCAGTTATTTTAAGTTTATAGGGACCAATTCAAAGTCCAAAGAATATAGCAAATAAAGTCAACACGCAATGTTGAATTTATAAATTTGTTTTATATCAAGATTTTCTAGAAGGAAGATTAAATCAAAAAGGAATTCTCATGAAAGTTTTATTTCCAAAAAGTTTGAAGAATTCAAACTCTATAACTTTAAAGCCAGGGATTTCTGAAACCCGAAAATATACGAAGATTTCAAGCCAAAATTTCGTATATATCATGACCAAATCGTATACAAAATTAGAGAAAATATTTAGGATTTTTAATCCTATAAAACACTTATCATCATTGGCTTATAATCATCGAAAATCAGAACACAAATCTAAGAGCAGAAATCTTTTCAAATAAATTTACTCACTTTTGTTTTTCGATCGAGAGTCAGAGAGAGGAATCCCAAAAATCGAAGCATCGGAGAACAACATCACTTGAAGATCATTTGAGATTACATCGTTCTAGCAACACAAGCAATCACAATCGATTTGGGAATTCATATGAAAACCCTAGTTTGTAAAGCCGCTGCCATTTTCAATTCTCAGAGGAAAACAGAACGGGTTGAACCGAATTGCAAAGAGGCCGGCTAATATTACTTAAGTACTTAAAGGAATATACTGTTTAAAACTAGGGTTTAGTTCTGTATTAAGGGTTTTAATTATTTTTTCCTTTTCAGTTTTTTAATTTGTAATCAAATTTATAGTTTTCTATTTTATCTTTAAAACTAAGGAGACAAATTATGGGATTCGTAATTCGAGGAAATCTGGTTTCAGGGATAGAAACCAATGCAGGGTTTTGAACGTAGGGTTAAGAACAGTTGGGAGCAAGTGTTGCGAGTTTACAAGGGATTGTAAGCGTATAGATTGTTTTAACTCCTAGTAGAAACCTTGGGGAATGCAGCAGTAGGCAGGGTTTTGCCGAAGCTGGGTATATCTATGTGTTATTTATTTTTCGCATTTATTCTAATTATTATCTATGTTGTTATTTAATTACTCAGCAAAAATCTGTGATAAACCCTATTCGTCCCCCCTCTAGGGTTAATTTAGATCCTACATTAACAGCTAGTGTATTTTTGGTGACGTCAATTAGTAATTTCTGACGGATTTGACGATGTGGCATTCAAAATGAATGGTGGCCAGATATTCTAAAGGTATTTTTTTAAACTTAAGCCTCATCAAATGGGAAATGGCACAAAATTGGGTAGATCGCATGGCTATGTTGGTCGCACCGATCAAAAGGGTATATTTTTTCCTAATCTAGAGAAATCAAATGCCTTCGGTTGTCCTTTTTTTGTATGCATGCTATTGGTTTGGTTGTTTGGCCCTCAACCGTGATAATGGTATATTTGGTACTCTCAAGAGAAGTGAGAGGTTGGTCATGTTTAGCCTAGGTTGCAAGATGTTCCTGTTGAACCCCAATGTATTCATCTTGGAGGTACATTATCAGAAAGGTGGTCTCATACCCTGCCAGGAAATCCATTCTCCTATAAGAGCCCGTGATTTTGATTGTATACCATATATGTAGAGCGTGACATGCAAGCATTCTGCTAGACTGATATTTATTTGTATTTAGACACCAATATAATATCTGAAAAGATATTGATTTCAAAAATGTTTTGGGTTATCGTAAGGTAAAAACCGTCTTATTTATCTATGGATTTGGTTTTACAATTGTGACACCCCATGTCCGTTAATGACACTCACAAAGGGAATGCATTAAGTTTCGTGAAGCGTTGTAGGTAAACAGACACGGAATATTACAAGACAGATATAATTAAGATAGCAGCGGAAATTCAAATATTCATTTCAAACCCATCATACATCATCGCCCAAAATACCATAAGTCGCAAAAACCATTACAACAATATAACTTTTGTCTTTTACCATCAGAGTACATAAATACTTAAAAGAAAACATAATACCCTAAATAAAAGAGACAAAGCCATAGTAGAGATAAGAACTTGAGCTATACTTCGAACGGATCTCTAGCAAGATGATATCTTAGTCATGACTAAGCCTGAGTGTTTCCTCCCTGAGAACCTAGGGGGAAATGGAAGAAATAAGAGGAAACAAAAGGGTCAGACATGAAGTCTGGCGAGTCTAGTTACTTTTAGCAAGTAAATAAATAAAAATAGCATGACAAACATATAAAGTGGATAAGAAAGATAACTACATAAATGGCAGGTGTGACAAGATAGACAAGATAAGGTGTATATTCTTCTCTAATAGACAAGATAAGGTGTATATTCTTCTCTAATGATTACTCTGCACTATTTCTAGTATAACCAGAATGATATGTTCCCTTCCGCTGTAAGGTGGTAGACTTAGGCATACGTCCAAATGAACCCTAACAACTACCCTAATCGATCAGCTCCCTACTCCGTAGATATTTTTTGTTAGCCCCTCAGTAGGATGTATCGCATCCTAAAGTGGCAATCCCTCGGTGATATGCATAGCCCCATAGCTACAGGTGTCATGGTCGTCTTATCCCCTTCTGCTCGGCTCATGCACGCACATGGCCCAGTCGGTTTGCGCCGCCCACACCATCCTCCACGTTTGGATCTCTTACAATCAGTCCAGTAAGCATGCCCTTCTCTGACCTAGTACGGAGTACACGTTTTGATACCTACTCCGGGTTACTGGATGGAACGGATCCCACACAATATGATACAAGCTCTCCCCTTTGTCTTGTATCCCCCACTAGGTTTTTTTGGCTATGTATACCACTAGGTGTCTTTAACTACATAACTTTATCATTTGTACAAGTTATGTTTACCCTAAAAGGTGTCTTTAATTACATAACTTTATTACTCCAACATGTCATGTATACCACTAGGTGTCTTTAATTACATAACCTTAGTGGGTTAAGTTTGTTGTCCTATATGTAAATATTACCCACCTCCTCTAGATTTGCTTAACCCATCCACTATCCAATCAATTTTACTTAACCCTAACTTTAGTTCACAATCATACAATCCCTATGGATTAGATTTGGTTAAGTAGTCCAATCTATCACCATGTCCATTTATTGTTTATAATGGGCTAGACCTCCCACATTAGGCCTACCACTTGTGGATGCTGGATATGCCGATCGGGTCCGGGCAGTCTTATTCCACAAGTTGGGCCTAACCTCGTGTCATAGCCTGATTTTTATTTGCGTACTTAGACCTCTCACATTAGGTTCAACATTAGTGGCTGCTGGATATGCCGGTCGGGTCCGAGCAGACTTCCACCACTAATGCAACCTAACCTCGTGTCATAAGCGCCATTACAATTTGTAACAGTAATCCTAGGCATTCATTATTAATTAATCAATTAATTAAACTTATGCCTTTATCTGTGTTAATGCCCATTTTACCCAATAATTTGAATTATATGTCCAATGATGTTTATATTCAATTTATGCCAACAATAATCTTTTTCCCCCGTTCCTTAACTAGCGCACTCACAAAATTGGTGGCATGCCTAAGCTAGATAATAACCAGCATGCCTAGGCTAGATAATAGCCTAGTCATAAATGATAAAAGGAAAAAATAATAGGAATATCATCAAAGTGATTGTTTTAACATAACTTGTCATAATCATAAACCAGCATGGTGATAAGGTGGACATATGAGCATACATCTGATGAACTTGTAGCAATTACTAGTTCTGACATAACTATGATGTCATAGTGAACATAATAGGATCTAAATTAACCATTTAGATGTCCAACTATTCAGATCTAACATAATAGGCACCAGATGATAATCTAGATCTGGCTAACAAATTAAATGTACACACGATTTGGATCCAATAGTTTAAAAGTAGATCTACACAATTAAGGCTTAAGATTCACATCATGGCTTGTCATAGAAAGTACAATAGGTCCGTCTAGATAGAGGTTTAGATCCAAATCCTAACCAATTCAGAATGTCATATAATCACAATTTATAATGGATCTGATACAATCAAGGCATATGAACAAATCTTAGTCATAGTCGTGTCATATTTACGTTTAAATATTCAAATTTAAAAGCAACTAGGGACATACAAAGTTTGGATAAGAAGATAGAACTATAAAAGATTGGATCTTGAATATCCAATTGATTTTCTTTAGTTGAAGAAGATAACGGATCCAGATCAGTTCAGATACCAGTATAGTTTGGCTACCATGAATTCTCAATGAAGAAAACAAGAGAAATGACCACGTATATATAGCTTCCAGACCCTCTGAAACCGACTGCCATGCCAGCCCTAGAGGTGTCGACACCCCTGTGGGTGGGTCGACCCTGGTGTCGAAACCCCTCTGTAACACCCCACTTCCGTTAAGGCCACTCACAAAGGGAATGCCTTAACTTCAGTGGAACGTTATAAGTATACAGAACAGAAATTTACAAGATATATATGTAAAATAGTGCTTGAAAATTTTATAATTTTATTACAGCAGAAACAGAAATAAGTTTGGTTACATCACAATGCCAAAACCCAAGTACACAAATATCAATCTTATACAAAATCCTTCATAATGTATTATTTTAAATCCATAATCCCCAACAGAGAATGCCATAAATTGGTAGAATCAAAGCCAAGCAATATTTCAAGCGCTTCTAGCACTTCAAGCAGATGGAACCTGAATCAAGCTCCTATGTTTCCACCCTGAGAACCTTGGGGGGGGAACGGAAGAAAAGAGGTGAAACAAACTAGGTCAGACATAAGTCTGGTGAGTCCAGTTACTTTCAGCATATAAACAGATAATAGTATCATGACATGTAAATAAAACTGGATGAGAGATAACCATAACAGGAGTAGCAGGTTAACAGAAGAGACAGAATGATATAGGCTAAACTAAGCTTCTTACATGGTTTTCACTTCTCTGCACTACTACTAGTATAACAGAATTAGGTGTTGTCCTAATGTCTACACAGAACAATCTCTTCAGAAACACGATGCTAGTAATGGGCCTTTACCACCCTAACAGAGACAGACGGTACAGGGATAGAATGCTAGTAATGGGCCTTTACCACCCGAACAGAGATAGACGGTATAGAAACAGAGGAAGAAACATAATCACAGACGGAAACAGAATATTTCCTACGGAAACAGAATATTAGAATTAGGTGTACACAAGTAATGGGCCTTTACCACCCCAACATACGGTACCACACAGAAACAGACAGGTGTTACCACCCAACAGAAACAGACGGTACCCCAACAGAAATAGACAGAACTAAGTGTACCCTAAATTCTACCCCAAGCGATCGGCTCCCTAATACATAAATACCCAGTGCCGGCCCCATAGAAGGGTGTATCATTCCCTAAAGTGGCAACCTATAGACACAGACCTATTTACAGATGTCATGGTGTCATACTTCCTCAGAGAAGACCGGATCCATGCACGCACATGACCCGATTGGAATGCGCCATCAACACCCCTCGCCATTAACAGAGTGAACCTCTTACAATTAGTTCAGTAAGCGTGCCCTGGACTCCTACCTAATGTTGGGTCATAGTTTGATACCAGAAAGGGTTACTGACTAATATGGGTCCCAAACAACAGATGACACAAGTAATTACCCCTCCTAACCTTGTGTCCCCATACTAACAGATTTTAGATTAACTTGCTTACAGATTTTAGATGTACAAAGTTCAGATTAACTAGTTCTCAGATAAGACATACAGGTTAACAAGTTTTCAAACTAACGGATCAGATATACAGATCAACTAGTTTTCAGACTAACGGATCAGATGTACGGATTAACAGACTTACAGATTGTTTCACCTAACTTTGTATTGGGCCTACAGATTCACGAAACAGGTTTATTAGATTCATCAGTCCAGTTGATTTAACCTTATCCACCCAACATGTTTTAGGCATCATATTTATCCTAGATTTTCATTAATTAATTATTAATGCACAGACCTCTCACATTAGGTCGGTAGCTTGTGGTCGCTGGATATGCCGGGCGGTTCCGGGCAGACTTCTGCCACAAGCCAGACCTAACCTCGTGTCAAAGCATCTTTTATGCCTACGACCTCTCACATTAGACTGACAATTTGCGGTTGCTGGTTAGTCCAGTTGGGTCCGGGAAGGCTTCTACCACAAACAGAGTCTAACCTCGTGTCTCAGCATTCTTATTTTTAGCTAATATATTCATTCACAGATTATGCCAATATCAGACTAATTATGCCAATTCAAAAAATTAACTTATTTACAAGTTACAACAAATTACCCAAAGTTCTATTAATGTGTTTTGCTCAATTTTAGATCGAGCCCACAGATTTCCATACCCCAAATTACCGTATTCAGTTTCAACAGATTTAGTAGATTAGGCAATTTAACAGATTTAATCATCCCTTAAAATTCCATTGACATACCTCGCCTAATCATAAAATTAAGCCTAATTTTACATGCCCAAATTATGGTCATAATTCACAATATAACCTATGTCCCAAATTTTAGTTAAATTTGCGTCGTACAGAATATTCTCTAAAAAAAATCAAATCATGATGCACAATATAAATTATGCCAAATTATAGCCTTTGATTACCCCGTATGTCAAATATCCAAAAATCCGAATTAGGCGTATTCACATTTATAATTATCCCTATTATAATATAGGTATTTCAGGCCTAGGTCACGTATCCTTTTCTTCTAGGTCATAGATCTTCATATAAAATACGCCCCAAATCTAGATCTTAAATTACAACATGTATTATGTCCCCAAAATCAGATCTTGAATTATAACATGCATTATGTCCCCAAATTACAAGTCATATATTGTCATACAATAATTCTCCTTCTTCCAAATCACAAACCATCATATATAGTATGCCTAGATCTAAATCTTAAATTACAACATATACCCTTTTCTTAAATCAGTCACAAATCAGTCATGTCCAATTATGCATCATTCATTATTTTCCCCAAATTTAGCGTTCACGCGTCAATCTCTTATGAGATTTGGCTCAGGCTCGTGGTAGCCTGGCTATAGAAAAGGAGGAAGGAAGAGATACAGAATAGTTACAATAATATTAATAAGATAGATCTACACAGAAAAAATGATCTGATAAACAGGAATAAGATAGATCTACACAGAAAAACAGATCTGATAAACAAGAATAAGATAATCTCCAATTCAGATTTATAACCATGTCAAGATCATAATTAAATTTTATATCTAAAAATAACTATACTCACCTTGGTTGGATTCTAAAAGAAAAAGGGTTGTAGTTGTTCTCTTTTAATCCTATTCAGATTGGAAGAAGAAGGAGCGCTTGTTCGATCTAGCTTAGGTTTCAGCAGAGTAGCGACGCCATTGATTTATTTTAATATGAATTAGGGTAGAGTAAAGGTGTAATGAAATTGTGTGGAGAGAAAGTGAGGTTTGGGGTTGTTTAAATAGCTTAGGAGCAACGAATCTGGTCAGAACGGGCGTCTAAATGAAGAAAAACGAATCTGTCCACGGATCTGGAAAAGGGGGAGAGGTCAACCCTAAGGTCGACCCCATAGTCGACTTGTTCTAACCAAGTCGACCCCCTGGCCAACCTGGGTCCTGGGCGGGAAATTTCCCGCTCAACCCGGGTGTGTGATTTGAATTTTGAAACTTTAAATTTGAATTCGGGCTGGTTTTTATTTTAAATTCCTGAAACTTCTAAGTGCCATAACTTCTTCATACGGAGTCCGATTTACGCAAACTTGGACTCTATCTGAAGAAGAATTCCGAGACGAACACAATAGCGCAACCCGTTTCCCTTAAATTTTCTTTTAAAAAATTAAGTATACTTTGTTTTGTTACTTTATGTTCACAGAAAATACGGGGTGTTACATTCTCCCCTCCTTAAAGGATTTCGTCCCCAAAATTTTCAAGTTAAGAAGAATGTGTCCTACCATCCAATCACCCATCTACTCAAACATCATCCACAAGCATCCATTGTCCTTAGAAAACTTCTAATGTTGTATGAACATATGCAAAAGCGTGTGTATATGTCTCTTATCTAATGCAAAGACCAGGCGGTCTACTGATTCAGTTGACCTCCTTAATGCGAATTATGTTAGTGCCATGAGTCCACTTATGTATGCAAGAAATCCTATTTGATACACATCATTTCTATATGAGTACATAACCATTCATCCAAATGCAACATCCATGTGATGAGTCAATCATTTTGCATCCACAAAAATTGAAAAATGCACACACATCCATATGCAGTATGAGAGTGTTTTTGAGCCGATCTAGTGCCTAGTGTGTGTATATGCATGCACGAGCAACCACTAGCAACCACTTGCATCCACTTGCAACCATCAAACATAACATGTCTCAAACACCTGTTTACACCCATTAGTTTCTACCTAAAGGTCGAAGACTCGATTGATAGGATACAGCCGAGTGATAGAAGCAAGTACAATTAAAACAAAAGTTCTGTTCCCATTAGACATCGGTTAAGAGAATAAATACCTAAGTATCAAACCCGAAGACCGAAATCAACATCAGATTGACACTCAGAGAATTACTCACATTAAACAATGTCAAAACTGGAAATCTACTTCATGCTTCGTGTAAAAACCCCTATCCTTTTCAAAAATATTCAGATACTTACAGACTACTGGTACAGATCAGATTACCAAAACCCAGAATGTATGCATCACAGTCAACTTAACGCCCAATACAGATACCCCCAACTTATCACAAACATATGAGTTGTAACCCTTATGGGGTTTGAGACTATAGCGGGATCAACAACAAGACTAGTATTAAAGTGCAGAGTCTTAATTACAGAATCAAAATCCCAGAATTAAAAAGAGTTTTAACTCAATAATCAGATAAGGAAATTAAACCTCCTACAGAATTTTTCCTATCCCTATCCTATCCACCAGCCACGTGAGCATTCACCTGCCCTCCAGAAGTAGTTTCTGTCCTCTGCCCTTGCCCTCGTTTCTTCGGGCAGTCCTTGGTGAAATGTCCCATTTTTCAACAGTTGAAGCAAGCGCCCTTCCTCTTTCTGCAATCCTTGTTCAGATGAGTCAATCTTTCACAAGTAAAGCACTTTTTCTCCTTCTTATTTTCAGACTTTTCATCCTTCTTTTGTGTTTCCTTTTTGGGCCACGCTTTCTTGTTCTGTGGTCCTTCAAGCTTTCCCTCTTTTTTCTCACTTTTGGCTTCCTCTTCATGCATCAATGTCATGTCAACCAATTTCTCGAAGGTAGCCCCCATAGGAATGTGGGTCATAGCCAACCTGTGTAGCGGCTCATTCAAACCTTTAACGAATCTCATGGCCTTCTTTCCAGGTGTGTTCACCAAGTCTAAGCCAAATCTCACCAACTGATTGAACTTGTTAACGTACTCCTTTACTGATAAATTCCCCTGCTTCAATGCCAAGAACCTCTCCATGTATAAATTCTCTTCTCCTCATGAGAGAAATTTTATCTCGAACTTATGCCTGAAATCCATCCATGTCTCTACTGGACGTTCTCCATTCGTGACCTCCCACCGAAACGAGGCTTCGTCCTTCATTAACCAAGCAGCTAATTGGACCTTCCTTCCATCTCCTATCTTGAAGATACCAAACAAATCTTCCACCTCCTTAAGCCAATTTCGAGCATCAACAAACGTCTCTGATCCATGAAAAGGTTTCCCGCCCATTGCCTGAAAGTCTTTGCATATCTTCGAAAAAGTATCAACGTGGGGAGGGGGAGGAGGAGGAGCGACTGCAGCTGGGGGAGGAGGAACATCTGCTGGGCCTGCGGCGATGGCCCTAGCCTCCAAATACCTTCTGAACCAGGTTAGTATCGGTATGCCCTCAGGTATCTCTCGTACCCCAGACATGCTAAAAAGAAAAAGGAAGAGGTTCAAAATGGAGAATCGAAAGACAGATATATGACTTTTGGGGATTATGTTTTTCAAAATAAACTTTACTTTTGAAAATACTTCCTTTGTAAAACCTTTTTGGAAATAGTTTTCAAAAACGTTTTATCAAATCTAGTAACCTTCAGCTCTGATACCAAGTGTAACACCCCACTTCTATTAAGGTCACTCACAAAGGGAATGCATTAACTTCAGTGGAACGTTATAAGTAAACAGAACAGAAATTTACAAGACAGATATGTAAAATAGTACTTGAAAAATTTACAATTTTATTACAGTAGAAACAGAAATAAGTTTGGTTACATCACAATGCCAAAACCCAAGTATACAAATATCAGTCTTATACAATATCCTTCAGAATGTATAATTTTAAAGCCATAATCCCCAGCAGAGAATGCCATAAATAGGTAAAATCAAAGCCAAGCAATATTTCAAGCACTTCTAACACTTCAAGCAGATGGAACCTGAATCAAGCTCCTATATTTCCACCCTGAGAACCAGGTGGGGGGGAACGGAAGAAAAGAGGCGAAACAAACTAGGTCAGACATAAGTCCGGTGAGTCCAGTGACTTTCAGCATATAAACAGATAACAGTATCATGACATGTAAGTAAAACTGGATGAGAGATAACCAAAACAGGAGTAGTAGGTTAACAGAAGAGACAGAATGATATAGGATAAACTAAGCTTCTTACTTGGTTTTCACTTCTCTGCACTAATACTAGTATAATAGAATTTGTTGTCCTAATGTCTAAACAGAAAACAGAACGATCTCTTCAGAAACACGATGCTAGTAATGGGCCTTTACCACCCTAACAGAGACAGACGGTACAGAAACAGAATGCTAGTAATGGGCCTTTATCACCCGAACAGAGACAGATGGTATAGAAACAGAGGCAGAAACAGAATCACAGACGGAAACAGAATATTCCCTACGGAAACAGAATATTAGAATTAGGTGTACACTAGTAATGGGCCTTTACCACCCTAACAGACGGTACCACACAGAAACAGACAGGTGTTACCACCCAACAGAAACAGACGGTACCCCAACAGAAATAGACAGAACTAAGTGTACCCTAAATTCTACCCAAGCGATCGACTCCCTAATACATAAATACCCTATGCCGGCCCCACAGAAGGGTGTATCATTCCCCAAAGTGGCAACCTATAGACACAGACCTATTTACAGATGTCACGATGTCTTACATCCTCAGAGCAGACCAGATCCATGCACGCACATGACCCGGTTGGAATGCGCCATCAACACCCCCCACCATTATCAGAGTGAACCTCTTACAATTAGTTCAGTAAGCGTGCCCTGGACCACTACCTAATGTTGGGTCATAGTTTGATACCAGAAAGGGTTACTGACTAATATGGGTCCCAAACAACAGATCACACAAGTAATTACCCCTCCTAACCTTGTATCCCCAGACTAACAGGTTTCAGATTAACTTGCTTACAGATTTCAGATGTGCAAAGTTCAGATTAACTAGTTCTCAGATAAGACATACAGGTTAACAAGTTTTCAGACTAACGGATCAGATATACAGATTAACTAGTTTTCAGACTAACGAATCTGATGTATGGATTAAAAGACTTACAGATTGTTTCACCTAGCTTTGTATTGGACCTACAGATTCACGAAATTGGTTTATTAGATTCATCAGTCCAGTTGATTTAACCTTATCCGCCCAACACGTTTTAGCATCATATTTATCCTAGATTTGCATTAATTAATTATTAATGCACATACCTCTCACATTAGGTCGGTAGCTTGTGGCCGTTGGATGTGCCGGGCGGTTCCGGGCAGACTTCTGCCACAAGCCAGACCTAACCTCATGTCTAAGCATCTTTTATGCCTACGACCTCTCACGTTAGACTGACGGTTTGCGGTTGCTGGTTAGGCCGGTTGGGTCCGGGAAGGCTTCTACCGCAAACAGAGTCTAACCTCGTGTCTCGGCATTCTTATTTTTAGCTAAAGTATTCATTCACAGATTATGCCAATATCAGACTAATTATGCCAATTCAACAAATTAACTTCTTTACAAGTTACAGCAGATTACCCAAAGTTCTATTAATGTGTTTGGCTCAATTTTAGATCGAGCCCACAGATTTCCATACCCCAAATTACCGTATTCAGTTTCAATAGATTTTGCAGATTAGGCAATTTAACAGATTTAATCATCCCTTAAAATTCCACTGATAGACCTCGCCTAATCATAAAATTAAGCCAAATTTTACATGCCCAAATTATGGTCATAATTCATAATATAACATACGTCCCAAATTTTAGTTAAATTTGCATCGTACGGAATATTCTCTAAAAAACCCAAATCATGATGCACAA
Organism: Allium sativum; assembly: GCA_030737875.1. Lineage (NCBI taxonomy): Eukaryota > Viridiplantae > Streptophyta > Magnoliopsida > Asparagales > Amaryllidaceae > Allium > Allium sativum. The sequence continues at coordinate 988,999,841 of CM060915.1, forward strand.
TATAAATTATGCCAAATTATAGCCGTTGATTACCGCGTATGTCAAATATCCAAAAATCCGAATTAGGCGTATTCACATTTATAATTATTCCTATTATAGTACAGGTTTTTCAGTCCTAGGTCGCATATCCTTTTCTTCCAAGTCATAGATCGTCATATAAAATACGCCCCAAATCTAGATCTTAAATTACAACATGTATTATGTCCCCAAAATCAGATCTTGAATTATAACATGCATTATGTCCCCAAATTACAAGTCATATATTGTCATACAATAATTCTCCTTCTTCCAAATCATAAACCGTCATATATAGTATGCCTAGATCTAAATCTTAAATTACAACATATACCCTTTTCTTAAATCAGTCACAAATCAGTCATGTCCAATTATGCATCATTCATTATTTTCCCCAAATTTAGCATTCGCGTGTCAATCTCTTACGAAATTTGGCTCAAGCTCGTGGTAGCCTGGCTATAGAACAGGAGGAAGTAAGAGATACATAATAGTTACAATAATATTAATAAGATAGATCTACAAAGAAAAACAGATCTGATAAACAGGAATAAGATAGATCTACAAAGAAAAACAGATCTGATAAACAAGAATAAAATAATCTCCAATTCAGATTTATAACCATGTCAAGATCATAATTAAATTTCATATCTGAAAATAATTGTACTCACCTTGGTTGGATTCTAAAAGAAAAAGGGTTGTAGTTGTTCTCTTTTAATCCTATTCAGATTGGAAGAAGAAGGAGCACTTGTTCTAGCTTTGGTTTCAGTAGAGTAGAGACGCCATTGATTTATTTTAATATGAATTAAGGCAGAGTAAAGGCATAATGAAATTGTGTGGAGAGAAAGTGAGGTTTGGGGGTGTTTAAATAGCTTAGGAGCAACGAATCTGGTCAGAACGGGCGTTTAAATGCAGAAAAACGAATTTGTCCATGGATCTGGAAAATGGGGGAGGTCGACTCCCAAGTCAACCCCATGGTCGACCTGTTCTGCCCAGGTCGACCCCCTGGTCGACCTGGGTCCTGGGTGGGAAATTTACCGCCCAGCCCTGGTGTGTGATTTGAATTTCGAAACTTTAAATTTGAATTCGGGCTGGTTTTTATTTTAAATTCTTGAAACTTCTAAGTGCCATAACTTCTTCATACGGAGTCCGATTTACGCAAACTCGGACTCTATCTCAAGAAGAATTCCGAGACGAACACAATGGTGCAACCCATTTCCCTTAAATTTTCTTTTAAAAAATTAAGTATACTTTGTTTTGTTACTTTATGTTCCCGGAAAATACGGGGTGTTACACCCTCTATGGGGTAGACCCCCTAGAGCGGGAAAATTGCCGCCACTTTTTCTTTTTCAAATTCAATCAGTTTTGGATAAAATTCTGACTTATGCCTAGCTTATGTGTATATATATAATTCTTCTATGTGTATACAAACTTAAAACCCTCATAACTTCTTCATACGGTGTCCGTTTTATGCAAACCAAACATCTATCTTGACCAGAATTTCGAGACGGACGTAATAGCATAGTCCATTTTTCTTAATTCTGAATTTTAAATTAAGTATAATTGAATTTATCCTATTTTAGTATCGCTAAAAATACGGGGTGTTACATTCTCCCCTACTCAAAGGATTTCGTCCCCAAAATCTCTATGTTGAGAAGAATGCATATTCTACCATCCATCACTCATCCATCAATCACTGGTATCCATTGTCCTTAAAGACTTCTAATGCTTATATGAATATATGGAAGGGTGTGTATATATGTCCCAACACTAATGCAGAAATTAGGCAGTCTACTAATTCAGTTGACCTCCTTAATGCAATGTATGTTAGTGCCATGAATCCAATATTTATGCAAATAATCCTATTATAACATGTGAGTTCTATATTTGTGCACACTTATTCGTCCAAATGCCACATCCATATGGTACTACTTCCATTTCCATCCATAAAAGAGAAGAAAATGCGCACACATCCTTATGCAATATGAGAGTGATTGAGCCGATCTAGTGCTTAATGTGTGTGTATATGCATCCACAGGCAACCACTTGCAAACACTTGCATCCATCAAACAAAACATGTCTCAAACACAAGTTTACATCAATAGGATTCCTATCTAAAGGTCGAGAATACTATGGATAAGATATATTCAAATGATAGAAACAAGCATAGATAAAACATTGGAAAGAGGAGTTAAGAACATATCCTCGAAAAGAAAAGGGTATAAAGCATGAACCTTGGCTTCGGTCTCCCAAGTAGCATCCTCTGGGTTGTCTCCCAATTGAACCTTTAGCAACTTGATCTCTTTATTGCGTAGCTTATTAACTTATGATTCAAGAATACGGGTAGGGACTCGCCTGACTATCGCCTCCCGTTCCACTTCTACCTCTTCCAATACACTCGGGTCAACGACTTCTGCGGTGTCATGCAAACACTTTCGTAGATGAGAAACGTGGAAAACATCATGAATACCAGATAGATTTTCTATGAGCTTAACTCTATAGGCCATTTGGCCAATCCTCTCGGTTATGGGAAATGGTCCCACAAACCTAGGTGCCAACTTCCCTACTGATCTGAAGCGAACCACATTCCTCAAAGGCGATACTTTAATAAAAACCAAGCCTCCAACTTCAAATTCGACGTCAGTCCTCCTCTTGTCTACATAGGATTTCTGCCTATCTTGAGCTATCTTCATCCGCCGTCGAATAAGGTTAATCTTTTCGGATGTTTCCCTAACCATATCTAGTCCATGTAATAATCTTTCTGTAGATTCCCACCAACAAGTTGGTGATCTACAGGGTCGTCCATACAATATTTCAAAGGGTGCCATGCTGATGCTGGATTGATAGCTGTTGTTATAGGCAAACTTTACTAAAGGAAGGTGCTCTTCCCAACTTCCTCTGAAATCTACGATACACAGCCTCAAAAGATCCTCTAGAATTCTGTTTACCCTCTCTGTCTGCCCATCGGTATGAGGATGATAAGCGGTGATCAAACACAACTGTGCACCTAACGCTTCTTGCAAGCTCCTCCAAAATTCACCGATAAAGATGCGGTCATGATCGCTCACGATGCTGGAAGGTACTTCATGAAGACGAACTATCTCACGAACATAAATTGCTTCAAAACATGATGCCGTCCTCTTTGCTCTTAACTGGGATAAAGTGAGCGCTCTTAGTGAGTTTATCTACCACAACCCAGATACTGGTATTGCCTTTCTTCGATCTAGGCAAACCATCTAACAATCCGTTGAGACACTCTCCTATTTCCACTGAGGAACCTCCAACGGATAAAGTAAACCACCGGTCTTCTTTTTCTCAGCATTAACTTACTGGAAAACTAGACATTGGGAAACAAGTTCGGCCACATCTTTCTTCATCCCAGCCCAAAAGAAAACCCTTTTCATGTCTCTGTACATCTTATCACCGCCTGGATGAATAGTCATCTTAGAATGGTGGGCTTATTCTAGGACTGGCTTTATCAAGCGTCCAGTTTGAGGAACACTAAGCCTTCCAACTCGTCGCAACCTCCCCTTTTCATCTATGGCATATCTACTGAGGTGACTAGAAGTCTCCCCTTTTCTTAGCTTTTCCATGATGTCTAAATTCTGCGGGTCACCTTATTGCGAAGCTACTATCTAATCCATAAGAGTTGGTCGTATTTCCAAGGATACAAACAAATCAGGCAAAATCTCAATGGAGGGTCTAAAATCAAAAGCTCATATGAACTCCAAGCTCTTCCTCTCCACAAACAAAGGACTCAAGGCCATCCTCTGTCTACTTAGCGCATCTGCCACCACATTACCCTTGCCTGGGGTATAAGCAATCTCAAAATCATAAGAAGCTAGGAACTCCATCCACCGTTGTTGCCTTAAATTGAGATCCTTCTGCGAGAACGATACTTGAGAGATTTATGATCGATGTAAACTCGAACTTCTCTACAAGTAAATAAAGGCGCCACGTCTTAAGCGCGAATACTATGGCTGCTAGCTCTTGATCATGGGTGGGGTAGTTCTTCTTATGATCTCTCAACTGTTTACCCCCATAACACACTACTTTCCCATCTTGCATCAAAACCGCACCAAGCCCTATACCACGTGCACCAGTGTAAACCGTAAACACTTTGTTCCATTGGGCAAGGTCAAGACTGGGGCTATTGTCAGAGCCCTCTTTAAAAGTTGGAAAGCAATGTCACAGTCTATATCCCATGAAAATGCCAAGTTCTTCTTCGTCAGCCTGGTGAGTGGGGCTGATATCTTTGCGAAGTCCATAATGAACTTCCTATAATAACCTGCCAACCAAAGAAAGCTTCTCACTTCTGTTGCATTCTTAGGAATCTGCCAATCTTGCACCGCAACTACTTTCTCAGGGTCCACAGCTATCCCTTTTTTGGAGACTACATGCCCTAAGAATCTCACCTCCTTTCTCCAAAAATGGCATTTGGAGAACTTTGCCTTAAGTTGATGGTAACGGAGAGTTTTCAAAACTTCTCTCAAATGTTGGACATGCTGTTCTTCGCTCCTGGAGAAGATCAAAATATCATCAACAAAGATGGCTACAAATTTATTTAGGAACTCCCAAAACACCCGACTCATCAAATCGACAAAATAGGCGAGTGCATTCATCAGCCCAAAAGGAATAACTGGCCATTCAAAGAAACCATCTTGAGTCCTAAAAGTAGTCTTATCTATGCTATCCTCAGCCACCCTCAAGTGATGAAACCTCGTAGCCAAGTCTAACTGGGAAAATACTGAGGCACCAACAAGCTGATCAAATAAATCATCAATCCTCAGGAGCGGGTGACTATTTTTCTTTGTGAGTTTATTCAACTCTCTATAGTCAACACACAAACGAACCGAACCATCTGCCTTAGTTGCGAATACAACTGGAGCACCCCATTCAGATATGCTTCGTCTAATAAATCCTTTCTCAAGTAGCTCCCCTACTTACTTAGTCAGCTCCCTCCTTTCCCTCGGAGCCATATGGCGCACTGGTAATGCAACTGGCTTTGAATTATCCACTAGATATATACGAATATTGATCTTGTGTCTCAGAGTTAAACCCCGTACCTCATCAAAAACATCAGAATAATCTCGGACCACTGGAACACATTGTAGATCGTCGATAAATACATCAAGAGACACTAGGAAACCAAGCATAACCGATCATTGCGGGTCACAAGAAATCTCGAGGGTCCTCCTATGATAATTTAAAAGCCTAACGACCCTCCTCTCGCAATCCAGAATGGCACCATACGTGGTAAGCCAATCCATTCCTAGAATCAACCCATTTCCCATAATCCCCAGCACATACGCATCGTATTCAAACTCGACGCCTAAGACAGATATTTTCAAACCCCGACAAATCATAGATAAATGAGCCGAACCACTAGTGGGGTTTGAAACAACTATGGGATCCACTACCATACTAGTAATTAAGTGCAGAGATTCAACCATAGAACTAGATATAAATGAATGTGAAGCGCTAGAATAATAAACTGTTATAATTAATTAGAAAGAGAAATTAAACCTTCCACAGAAATTTTTCTACCTCTATCAGGAGCACTGATCGCGAAAGCATGCACCTTCCCTCCGGAAGTTCTTGCCCTTTGACCTTATCCCTGCGATCCTTGCTTCTTCGTGCACTCCCTAGCAAAGTGTCCGACCTCTCCACAGTAGTAGCAAGAGTTCTTCCTTTGCTTACAGTCTTTGACCAAGTGACCCTCTTTCCCACAGTTGTGACATTTTATCTTATCCTTGCCTTTGTTTTTCTTTCCACCTTTCTTCTGCTGTTGTTGTTGAAGTTTCCCCTTCTTGGGCCACACCTTCTTATTTTGCGATGTTTCCTCAGCGTTTACTTCCTTCTTTTTTCCCTTGTCTTCCTCATGCATTAGGGCCATATTGACAAGCTTTTCAAAAATGGCTCCCATTGGAATATGGGACATGGCTAGCCCATGAAGGGGTTTATTTAGCCCTTTAGCAAACCGCAACGCCTTCTTGTGCGGAGTATCCACCAATTCTAAGCCGAACCTAGCTAGCTGATTGAATTTGTTCACATATTCTTTCACCGTTAAGTTCCCTTACGTGAGTGCCAAGAACCACTTCATCTGCATGCTTTTCTTGGCTTGAGAAAGAAACTTTATTTTAAACCTTTTTCTAAAATCTTCCCAAATTTCCACCGGACGTCCAGCCTGGGTAACTTCCCACCAAACTAAGGCTTCGTCTTTCAGTATACAAGTGGCTAACTAAACCTTCCTTCTATCCTCTACTTCAAAGATTACGAACAAGTCCTCGGTCTCCTTGAGCCAATTTTGTGCTTCCGCAAATGTCTCATTACCATGGAATGGCTTCACTCCCATAGCACGAAAGCCTTTGCAGATCTTAGCGAAATTATTTGCTCTTGAAGGGGGAGGAGGAATAACTGGTGCAGCTGTTGGAGGAACGTTTCCTTGGCCCTCGGCAGGTGTCGTGGTCTCGAGATACCTACGGAACCATCCAGGTATTGTAATTCCCTTAAGAATATTAGTAATGTTTGGTTCCCCAGACATGTTGAAAAGAAAAAGGGAAGAGATTTAGACAAAGGACCGAAGGATATTACATATGGCTTCTTGGGGAATGTCTTTCAAAACAGACTTCTCTTTTTGAAAATGCTTTCTTTTAAAACCTTTTTGAAAATAATTTTCAAAAACTTTTATCTAATCTCGTAACCTTCGACTCTGATACCAAGTGCGACACCCCATGTCCGTTAATATCACTCATAAAGGGAATGCATTAAGTTTCATAAAGAGTTATAGGTAAACAAACATAGAATATTACCAGACAGATATAATTAAGATAGCAGCGAAAATTCAAACTTTTATTTCAAACACAAATATACATCGTGGTCCAAAATACAATAAGTTACAAAAACCGTTAGAATAATATAACTTCTGTCTTTTACCATCAGAGTACATAAATACAAAAAAGAAAACATGACTCCTTAAATAAAAGAGACAAAGCCATAGTGGAGATAAGAACTTGAGCCATACTTTGAAAACAACTCTAGAAAGATGATATCTGAGTCCTGACTAAGCCTGGGTGTTTCCTCCCTGAGAACCTGGACGGGGGTGGGAAACGAAAGAAAAAAGAGGAAACAAAAGGGTCAGCCATGAAGTATGGCAAGTCTAGTTACTTTTAGCAAGTAAATAAATAAAAGTAGCATGACAGGCATATAAAGTGGATAAGAGAGATCACTACATAAATGCCAGGTGTGACAAGGTAGACATGATAAGGGGTATACGCTTCTCTAATAATTAATCTGCACTATTACTAGTATAACCAGGGTGAGATGATCCCTTCCACTATAAGGTGGTAGACTTAGGCATACGTCCAAATGTCCCCTAACTACTACCCTAATCGATCGGCTCCCTACTCCGTAGATACTCTGTGTCGGCCCCATAGTAGGATGTATCACGTCCTAAAGTGGCAACACCTCGCTGATATGCACAACCCCATATCTACAGGTGTCACGGTCGTCTTATCCCCTTCTGCCCGGCTCATGCACGCACATGGCCTGATCGGTTTGCATCGCCCACACCATCCTCCACGTTTATTTCTCTTAGAATCAGTCTAGTAAGTATGCCCCTTCTTCGACCTAGTATGGAGTACATGTTTTTATACCTACTCTGGGTTACTGGATGAAATGGATCCCATACAATATGATACAAGCTCTCCACTTTGTCTTGTATCCCCCACTAGGTTTTCTTTTGCTATGTATACCACTAGGTGTCTTTAATTACATAACCCTATGATTTCTACAAGTTATGTTTACCCTAAAAGGTATCTTTAATTACATAACTTTATTATTCCAATCGGTCAAGTATACCACTAGGTGTCTTTAATTACATAACCTTATCGGTTAAGTTTGTGGTCCTATATGTAAATATTACCCACCTCCTCCAGATTTGCTTAACCCATCCACTATCCAATCAATTTTACTTAACCCTAATTTTAGTTCACAATCATACAATCCCTATGGATTAGATTTGGTTAAGTAGTCCAATCTATTACCATGTCCAATTATGGTTTATAATGGGCTAGACCTCCCACGTTAGGCCTACCACTTGTGGATGTTGGATATGCTGGTCGGTTTCGGTCAGTCTTATTCCACAAGTTGGGCCTAACCTCGTGTCATAGCCCGATTCATATTTGTGCACTTAGACCTCTCACATTGGGTTCAGCATTAGTGGCTGCTGGATATGCCGGTCGGGTCCGGGCAGACTTCCACCACTAATGCAACCTAACCTCGTGTCATAAGCGCCATTACAATTTGTAATAGTAATACTAGGCATTCATTATTAATTAATCAATTAATTAAACCTATGCCTTTATAGGTGTTAAAGAACGTTTTACCCAATAATTTGAATTATATGTCCACTGACGTTTCTATTCAATTTTTGCCAATATTAACCTTTTCCCCCTATTCCTTAACTAGCGCACTCACAAAATTGGCGGCATGCCTAGGCTAGATAATAGCCTAGTCATAAAAAATAAAAGGGAAAAATAATAGGAATATAACCAAAGTGAGTTTTTTAAAATAACTTGGCATAAACATAAACTAACACGGTGATAAGGTGGACATATGAGCATAAATCTGATGAACTTGTAGCAATTACTAGTTCTGACATAACTATGATGTCATATTGTAACACCCCGAATTTTTAACAACATTAAGAGAATAAATTAAATAATAATTAATTTAATAATCAGAATTAGAGGAAACGGATTGTAGCATTGTGTCCGTCTCGAAATTTTGGTCATGATAGACATTTGGTTTGCGTGAAACGGACACCGTATGAGGAAGTTATGAGGGTTTTAAACTTGTATACGCATAGAAGAATTATATATATACACAAGAGTCAGAGGTGAGTCAGTGATGAGTCAGAATTTTATCCATAAAGATTCAAATTCGAAAAATTCGTCAGAGCGGCAAAATTCCCGCTCTAGGGAGTTGACCCCCCTAAAGGGGTGTCGACCTAGGGGTCGACCCACCTACAGGGCAGTCGAAACCCCTAGGGCTGATGTAGCAGTTGGTTTCAGGGGGTTCTGCAGCTATAAATATGTGGCTATTTCTCATATTTTTGTCATTGGAAGCCATGGAGGCCATATGCTGCTGGAGTGCGAACTGAACCATTTTCTACAACAACATACTTTGCAAATCAAGTTTAGAAATTCTAGATCCATTCTTTCTCAATTCTCTAAACCTAACGCTATGAGTTTTTAGTTGTTTTTAGATTTATATAAATAAAAGTAAATTGTGAATGACTAGGACTTGGATATGTTGTAAATTATGATTCTGTGCTTGTGTAAATCCTATACTGCATCATGATAGATCTATTCCCCTAGATCTAATAAAATTATAGTTGTTTTATTATATTGCCTATGTGGACCTTGACTTGTAACTATATTATGGTGAATGTACATCTATTAATTTGGACAATTGCAATAATGGCTAGATCTAGTTCCCTATGTAAATCTTCTTTCACCTGTCAGATTGTGATCAATCTGATATATTGTAAACTTGACATGTAAAGCCATTTTTAGATCTAAACATGTTACTATGTCACCCTAATTATGCTAGATCTGAATAATTGGACACCTAAAGTGTTAATTTAGATCTCATCATGTTTGCTTTGATGTCATAGTAATTGCACCAGGTTATCAGCTTTATGTCCACCTTGTGATGATGTTAATTACATATCCATTCACCTTACTATCATGTTAAGTTTATGTGTATGTCAAGATATGTTGAAAACTATCACCTTTGTCATATTCCCTTTTTATTGTTGTGGCTAGGCTACTTTATGGCCTAGAAGCCGCCAAAATACTTTTGAATACGTTAGTTAGGAAACGAGGAAAAAGGGGTTTATAATTGGCATAATTTATGTAATATTAGACATTTAGTTCAAATGGGGAAACATAGAAATAACTACCTATAATGATATAGGTAGATTTGGATAATAATGGAATATTTAGTAATTACAATTAGGAATTGTAATTGTACTTATGACACGAGGTTAGGTTGCATTAGTGGTGGAAGTCTGCCCGGACCCGACTGGCATATCCAGCAACCACTAATGCTGAACCTAATGTTGGAGGTCTAAGTGCGCAAATACGAGTTGGGCTAAGACACGGGGTTAGGCTCAACTGTGGAATAAGACTGCCCAGACCCGACCGGCATATCCAGCATCCACACGTTGTAAGCCTAATGTGGGAGGTCTAGCCCATTATAACCATAATTGGACATGGTAATGAATTGGACTACTTAACCTAATTTAATCCATATGGATTGCATGATTATGAACTTAAGTTAGGGTTATGTAAAATTGGATGGGTAATGGGTGGGTTAAGTAAATTAGAGGGGGGAGGGTAATATATATATATATATATATATATATATATATATATATATATATATGCCCACAAACTTAACCCAATAAGGTTATGTAATTAAAGACACCTAGTGGTATACATAACAGGTGGAAAATATAATAAAGTTATGAAATTAAAGACACCCTTTAAGTTAAGCATAACTGACCTAGGGCTATGTAATTAAAGACAACTAAGGGTATACATAGTCAGTGAAAAACCTAGTGGGGATACAAGAGAAAGGGGGAGCTTGTATCATATTGTGTGGGGCCCATTACAATTCAGTAACCCAGAGTAGGTATCAAATAAAGAACTCCGTACTAGGCGGAGAAGGGGCACGCTTACTGATTGAATATAAGAGATCCAAATGGAACGGACGGTGTGGGCGGTGCAAACCGACCGGGCCATGTGCGTGCATGAGACGGGCAGAAGCGGATAAGACGACCGTGAAACCAGTAGATATGATTGTGCATATCTTGGGAATTTAGGGTTGCCACTTTAGGGATTGATACCTCCTATTGTGGGGTCAGCACAAGATATCTACGGGGTAGGGAGCCGATCGATTAGGGTAGCGGTTAGGGTACACTCGGATGTGTAACCTAAGTCTACCAACTTATAGCGGAAGGGATCATCTCATTTTAGTTATACTAGTAATAGAGCAGAGTAATCTTTAGTGAGGCACATACACCTTATCTTGCTTACCTTGTCACACTTGCCATTTATGTAGCGATCAATCTCTTATCCACTTTATATGCCTATCATGTTGCTTTTATTTATCTACTGGCTAAAAGTAACTAGACTCTCCAAACATTATGTCTGACCCTGTTGTTTCTCCTTCTTTCTTCCATTCCCCCCAAGGTTCTCACGGAGGAAGCACTCAGACTTAATCAGGACTCAGATATCATCTTGCTAGGAGCTACCTCTTAAGTATGGGTCAAGTTCCTGTCTCTACTTTAGCTTAATTCTTTTAATTAGGGATTTATGCTTTTTATTTACTTATGTACTCTGATGGTGCAATACAGAAGTTATTTTATTGTAATGGTTTTTTTGAATTATGAAATTGTGGGCCACGGTATTATGCTTTATGGTTGAAATAAAAATTTAAATTTTCCGCTGCTGCCTTATTTATATTTTTTTTGTAATTATTCTGTGTCTATTTACCTATAGCGCTTCATGAAATGTAATGCATTCCCTTAGTGAGTGACATTAACGGACGTGGGGTGTCACACTTGGTATCAGAGCTTAAGGTTACCAGATTAGATAAAAGTTTTTGGAAATTATTTTCAAAAAGGTTTTTAAGGAAAGAATTTTCAAAATAAAAGTCTATTTTGAAAAACATTCCCCAAAAATCCATATGTAGTATCCTTCGGTCCTTTATCTAAATTTCTTCCTTTTCCTTTTTTCAGCATGTCTAGAGAACAAAACATCCCTAATAACCCGGAGGGCGTCACAATACCCGGATGGTTCCGTAGGTATTTGGAGGCCACGGCGCCTGCCGAAGGTCAAGGAAATGTTCCTCCCCTAGCTGCACCAGTTATTCCTCCTCCTCCTCCCCCTCCAAGAGCTGAAAACTTTTCCAAGATCTACAAAGACTTACAGGCTATGGGAGGAAGGCCATTCCATAGGAATGAAACATTCGTAGGAGCTCGGAATTGGCTTAAGGAGACCGAGGACATATTCGTAATCTTTGAAGTGGAGGACCGAAGAAAAATTCAGTTAGTTGCTTGGCTGTTAAAGGACGAAGCCTCATTTTAGTGGGAAGTCACCAGAGCTGGACGTCCAGTGGAAACTTGGGACGACTTTGGACAGAGGTTCGAAATGAAATTTCTTTCCCAAGCTGAAAGAAGCATACAGATGGAGAGTTTCTTAACACTCAAACAAGGAAAATTGACGGTGATGGGGTATGTGAATAAGTTCAACCAGTTGGCAAGGTTCGGGTTAGAGATGGTGGATACACCGTATAAAATGGCTTTGCGGTTTGCTAAAGGGCTGAATGAGCCTCTGCATGGTTTAGCCATGTCCCATATTCCAATGGGGGCCACTTTTGAAAAGCTTGTTGATATGGCTTTAATGCATGAGGAGTAAAAGAGAGAGAAGAAGGACGCAAAGACTGCGGGGACATCGCAGAATAAGGTGTGGCCCAAGAAGGGGCAGCAGCAACAACAACAACAAAAGAAAGGAGGGAAAGATGACAAAGGCAAGGATAAGAGAAAATGTCACCATTGTGGAAAGGAGGGTCACTTGATCAAAGATTGTAAGAGAAGGAAGGCCAATTGCTTTAATTGTGGAGAGGTCAGACACTTCTCTAAAGAGTGCCCAAAGCAACAGGGATCGCAGGGACAAGGTCAAAGAGTAGAGACTTCTGAAGGGCAGGTGAATTCTCTCGCGATCAGTGCTCCTGAAAGAGGTAGAAAAATTTTCATATAAAGTTTAGTTTCTCGTTCAAACCATCCAATTAGAACACTTTTTGATTCTGGTGCTTCACACTTGTCTATATCTAGTTCTGTGGTTGAATCTCTGCACTTTATTACTAGTATAGTAGTAGATCCTATAGTTGTTTTGAAACCCATTGGTGGTTCGGCTCATTTATCGATGATTTGTCAGGGTTTGAAAATATCTGTGTTAGGCGTCGAGTTTGAATGCGACGCATATGTGCTCGTGTTAATGGGTTATGGGTTGATTCTAGGAATGGATTGGCTTACCACGTATGGGGCCGTTCTGGATTGTGAGAGGAAGGTTGTTAGACTCCTGAATTGTCATGGGAAGACCCTCGAAGTTTCTTGTGACCCCCAAGGGTCTGTTGTGCTTAGCTTCCTAGAGTCTCTAGATGCATCCATAGATGATTTGCTATCTGTTCCAGTGGTTCGAGATTATTCCGATGTTTTTGATGTGGTACGGGGTTTACCTCCAAGGCGCGAGATTGACTTCCGCATATATCTAGTGGACAATGCAAAGCCAGTTGCATTACCAGTGCGCCACATGGCTCTAAGAGAAAGGAGGGAGCTGAGTAAGCAAGTAGGAGAGCTACTTGAGAAGGGGTTTATCAGACAAAGCATATCGGAATGAGGTGCTCTAATAGTATTCGCAACTAAAGCAGATGGTTCACTTCGTTTGTGTGTTGGCTATAAAGAATTGAATAAGCTCACAAAAAAGAATATGCACCCGCTTCCGAGGATTAATGATTTATTTGATCAGCTTGTTGGTGCCTTGGTATTTTCTCAGTTGGACTTGGCTACAGGATTCCATCAGTTAAGGGTGGCTGAGGACAGCATAGATAAGACTGCTTTCGAAAATCCGGACGGTTTCTTTGAATGGCTAGTTATGCCTTTTGGGTTGATAAATGCACCCGCCTATTTTGTTGATTTGATGAGTAGGGTGTTTCGGAAGTTCCTAAACAAATTCGTCATAGTCTTCATTGATGATATTTTGATCTTCTCCAAGAATGAAGAAGAGCATGCCCAACATTTGGGAGAAGTTTTGAAAACTCCCCGTGACCATCAATTAAAAGCAAAGTTCTCCAAATGCCATTTCTGGAGAAAAGAGGTGAGATTCATGGGGCACGTAGTCTCCAAAGAAGGGATAGCTGTAGATACCGTGAAGGTGGTCGCAGTGCAAGATTGGCAGATTCCTAAAAATGCAACCGAGGTGAGAAGCTTTTTTGGGTTGGCAGGTTATTACATGAAGTTCATTAAGGACTTCGCGAAGATATCAGCCCCTCTCATCAGGCTGACAAAGAAGAATTTGGCATTCTCATGGGACATAGACTGTGATGCTGCTTTCCAACAACTAAAAAAGGGGTCTGACAACAGCCCCGGTCTTGACCTTTCCTGATGGAAGTAAACTGTTTGCTTTTTACACTGATGCATGAGGTACAGGGCTTGGTGCGGTTTTGATGCAAGAGGGGAAAGTAATATGATATGAGGGTAGATAATTGAGAACTCATGAGAAGAACTACCCCACCCTTGATCTAGAGCTAGCTTCCACAGTATTCGCGTTAAAGACATGGCATCATTATTTACTTGGAGAAAAGTTCGAGTTATACACCAATCATAAATATCTCAAGTATTTATTCTCACAGAAGGGTCTCAACTTAAAGCAACAATGGTAGATGGAGTTCTTAGCATCATATGATTTTGAGATTGCTTATAACCCTGGCAAGGGTAATGTGGTGACAGACCCACTAAGTAGGCAGAGGATGGCCATGAGTCCTCTATTTGTGGAGAGGAAGAGCTTGGAGTTCATATCAGCTTTTGATTTTAGACCGTCCATCGAGATTTTGCCTGATTGTTTGCATCCTTGGAGATACGACCGACCCTTATGGACCACATAGGGCTTTGCAACAAGGTGACCCACAGATTCTAGACATCATGGATAAGCTCATAAAAGGTAGACTTCTACTCACCTCAGTAGATATTCCATAGATGAAAAAGGGCGGTTGCGACGGAATGGAAGGCTTTATGTTTCTCAAATTGGAAGCTTGATAAAGGCAGTCCTAGAAGAAGCCCACCATTCTAAGATGATCATTCATCCAGGCGGTGATAAGACGTACAAGGACATAAAGAGGGTTTTCTTTTGGGCTGGGATGAAGAAAGATGTGGCCGAATTTGTTTCTCAATGTTTAGTTTGCCAGCAAGTCAAAGCTGAGCAATAGAAGCCCGGTGGATTACTTCATCCGTTGGAGGTTCCGTAGTGGAAATGGGAGACCGTCTCTATGGACTTCATAGATCGTTCGCCTAGATGGAAGAAAGGTAACACCAGCATTTGGGTAGTAGTGGATAGACACACTAAGAGAGCTCACCTTATTCCAGTTAAGATTAAGAGGACGACACCATGGTTGGCAGCAATTTATGTCCGAGAGATAGTTTGTCTTCATGGAGTACCTTCCAGCATCGTGAGCGATCATGACCCCATCTTTACCAATGAATTTTGGAGGAGTTTGCAAGAAGCATTAGGTACATAGTTGTCTTTGAGAATCGCTTATCATCCTCAAACCGATGGGCAAACAGAGAGGGTGAACATAATTCTAGAAGATCTTTTAAGGCTATGTATCCTAGACTTCGGAGGGACTTGGGAAGAGTATCTTCCTCTAGTAGAGTTTGCCCATAACAACAGCTATCAAGCTAGCATCGACATGGCACCCTTCAAAGCATTGTACGGGCGACCCTATAGATCGCAACTTGTTGGTGGGAATCTACAGAAAGTTTATTACTTGGACCAAATATGGTTAGGGAAACGTCCGAAAAGATTGACCTTTTTCAACGGCGGATGAAGATAGCTCAAGATTGGCAAAAGTCCTATGTAGACAAGAGAAGGACTGACATCGAATTCAAAGTGGGAGACTTAGTTTTTACCAAAGTATCGCCTTTAAGGAATGTAGTTCGCTTCGGATCAGTAGGGAAGTTGGCACCTAGGTTTGTGGAAACATTTCCCGTAATGGAGGGGATTGGCTAAATGGCCTACCGAGTAAAGCTCCCAGAAAATCTATCCGTGTTCACGACGTTTTTCACGTCTCTCATCTGCAAAAGTGCCCGCATGACACAACAAAAGTTGTTGAGCCGAGTATGTTGGAAGAAGTCGAAGTGGAATGCGAGGCGACAGTCAAACGAGTCCTTACCCGTATTCTTGGGTCAGAAGTTAAGAAGCTACGCAATAAGGAGATCAAGTTGCTAAAGGTTAAATGGGGAGATAACCCAGAAGATGCGACTTGGGAGACCGAAGACAAGATTCTTGCTTTGTACCCTTTTCTTTTCGAGGGTATATTCTTAACTCCTTTTCCTAAGTTTTATCAGTGCTTGTTTCTGTCAATAGAGTATATCTTGTCCATAGTATTTTCGACCTTTAGATAGGAATCCTATGGATGTAAACATGTGTTTGAAACATGTTATGTTTGATGGATGCAAGTTTTTGCTAATGGTTGCCTGTGGACGCATATACACACATTAGGCACTAAGATCGGCTCAATCACTTTCATACTGCATATGGATGTGTGTGCATTTTCTTTTCTTTTATGGATGAAAATGGATGAAGTAGCACATGGATGTTGCATTTGGACGGATGGGTATGCACACATATGGAACTTATATTGTAATGGCCCGAATTTCCGTACTCTTTGAGTCGACTAATAATACCACACGTCCAACCCAAATTGCACAGAAATACGAACCATTATTAGAAAGAAGTTAGAGGATGAGAAATAGAAAGAAAGAAACATTAGAATATAAGAAAACGAAGATCACAACTCTCAGAGAAACGAATAAAATATATTAAATAACAAAACTTTTTGAAATACAAATCAGAACTGTATATATATACATACCATCATCAGAGCACAACAGATATTTCGGGAATAGTTATAAACACCTGTTTCCAGATACAAACATAATACACAGTGGAAAAATATGAGTCTATAGTAAACTGGTGAAGCCTCCTTTTTCAAACTCCTCCAAGTGAATCTATAAAATCCCGCCTACTTGACTGCCCGTACAAATTTGGGCACCCAAGAGTTTATGGAAAACAAAACAAAATAAACTCTGGGTCAGTCATGTGACTGGTGTGAGTAAAATCCAACCATTTGTTTAACTTTTAAAACCCTTTAGAAAGAAAAGATAATCATAAGACCAATCCACACATAAACACGGATGGTTTTTACCTTACGATAAACCAAAATATTTTTGATATCAAATCCAGTGATATTACAATAGTGTCTACATCAACTAAATAGAATCTAGCGGAACGCTTGCATCTCACGCTCCATATATAATATAAAATCGAAAACCGCAGGGAGCTTATTGGAGATTGGATTTCCAACATGGCAAGGTATGGAACCACCTTCCGATAGTGTATCTCTAGAGGGGAATACACTGGGTTCAACAAGAACTTCTTGCAACCCGGCCCACACATGACCGACCACTCATTTCGCTTGAGTGTATCGAATGTATATCACCAACAGTAGGGATCAACAACCGTTTCCCGAAAGGGTCAGCATCGATAGATTAAAGAAGCAAATGGAATTTTCTCTAGATAGGTGATTATACATCCTAATGGGAGCGACCCACATAGCCATGCTGCCTGCCCAATTTTTGTCAATTCCCGGTTGTGAGGCTTGAGGTTTGAATTATCTTCCAGAACATTTGGCCACCATTCACTTTGAATGCCACATCGTCAGATCCATCGGAAATCACTAATTGATTCCCATAGAAATACTCAGATTGTTAGGCTAAAGAAGTTTCCCTTCATTGCCACCAACTTCGTACGTTTGAAGGAATCAATGTACGTAATCCCTTTGGAAATACTCTGTCAGACACTCGTCCATACAAGTTGTCCTGGGTCTGGACAAATTGAAGGCACCGTTCTATTAATCCATCTTGAGAAATTTTTACCTAGGGTTAATAGAAAAGCCCTTGCACTTTACTCCATCTTCATAATCTCTTCAACATAAGTTGATTCGTAACGCTTATGCCAATACGGAGTGGTTTTCAGATATTAAATCTGATCCCGGTCTCTCCATATTGACAATGGAGGTATAAAAAAGATCAAAAACTTTGATAGTTGGTGATTTATCTATCAAAGGAATATCCATTCAACCAACGACCCTATTTCCAAATGTAAATTCTACTGTTCAACCATCAAGCAATAATGGCCCCAATTTATATAAATTCCTTATTTTGTTATCAATTCCAAATTTCAATCTTTCCTATCTTTTCAAAGCTCGATTGTCTCTCTCGATAATTGGAAAATATTTACAATATCCTAATTTCTTTATTCAAGAAAATATCTCTTACTCCGGTTAGAAAACATTTCTATATATTCACAATCATTTTTTTTATATTCAGAAAATATCCCTTATTAATATTGGAAAATATTCCCATATTACATTTATTAATTCCTCATTGACCAATTTATTTCATTTCCTATGCTTAGAAAATATTTCTTATTTTATTTGGGAAACATTTCAAATTTCTTTAAATTAACGCGATGTTATAAAACATCGTTATTATCACACAAACCATTAATCATTTATTAACTAACCATATTGCTAACCAATCTTCACTATCGAACCTTAACTATTCCTCCATCAATCATGAAGTCAATCAGGTTGGGGTATAGTTACCTCCAAACCTTAATTGAACAACATTCTCAACTTTGAAATAGTCAAAGCTCATAGCTTCAAACAAAACATCGCTTATGCGACTTTCGGATTTAATCTAATAACACACTTCTTTTACGGAAAACATTGATTATAATGGTAGCATTATAATCGCTGTTTCCACATATTTGATTTATAAAACATTACTTTTAACAACAACGTTACAATCGTTGTCTAGAATTATAGAACACTTATTATAACAATAGCGTTTAGATCGCTGTTTAGAATTACAAAACATTTATGATAACGGCAGCGTTAAAATCGTTATTTACAAACATTTGGTTTATAAAAATATAACTTGTACTTATTCATTTCAATAAATAAATCAATAAGTAAATAAATAAATAAATAAAGAAATAATTAAATTTGATTCAAACCTGAAAGTAAAAGTAACTACTTTCTAAATTCGATATAATCGAATTCCAATAAATAATTTTCTCTCAATAATCTAAATTCGACTTATATTCCGAACTTCGGAATTTATCTACCATTTCAGGTTGATTCAAATTATAAATTCACTATTGAATTTATCCTTTCCGAATCATTACCAAATTCTTTTATAACCATTCCGGTCTACAGACGTTATCACATTTTATTTCGCATTCCAAAATTTGAACTAAAACTCGTCGTTTTCTTTTAAAATGATTTCCTTTTTCCATCCAAGATCCAATTTGGATTTCATATTTCAAATCTGAATTTCTTTTAGAGATAATTCATTTGCAAAACGTTTACTCTAAACTATTATTCACTTTAATCATGAATATATCTCTTTTATATACAATCAAATCAGTTTAATTTCATACTTATAAATAATATCTTAAACCCAAATCCTATTTATAACTTCTATTCATGTTTTTCCATACCAATCTCATTTGTATTGTAATCATTTAAAATCTCGTTTATAAATTCCTTTATAATTTTCTAAGTTCAAATCTCATTTTCAAATATTGGTTTCAAAAACGTTTTCCCCTTTTTCATATAAGTTCACCTTTGAATTTATATTTCAATTTACATAACTCACTTAATTTATACTCTCGTTTATAAACAATTACTTGTTTTCTTCATTAACATGTTTTTAAATTTCAACCCTATTCGAAATTTACATTCCTATGTTTTTGAAATAAATTTCTTTTTTTTTAACTCAAATTTCATTTTCTATTTTCGAAAATATTTTTCGGTATATAAACACCAAGTTTCTAGGGCCAGGGTTATTTAAAACAGCATAATTAGTCACAATACATATCATACTAAATAACAAACAATAATATAAATGTTGAGGAATCCAGTTGGATCCCTCCAACCTGTTTCCCTGCATCCACAGATGTTAATCAACATTTATTTCACATAAATATGAGATATCATAGTAAACATAACTAATAATCGATCAACTATCAACCATTTCAACCAAACAATCATCACAAAGTAAAAATTTACTATAATTAAATTTAAAACTTGTTTATATACAAATATAAACGAGTCAGAATTAGTGAGTTTACTCACCTTATTTCGCAGCTGACGGTTCTGCTTCCGTTTCGTTTTAAAATCAACAGTGTTTGATTTTATCAAGAAATTCTAATAGCTTTGCTCTTGGGAAAATAGCTCCACAACGTAGATCTTGCTGCTACAATTCTAACATAACCGCTTTCGCTTGATTCTGATTATGGATGGATAAATTATATTCATTACAATTCTAGACGAATTAAAATAAAATAAATAGGTTTATATAAATTGCAGCGATTAACTTGTAGCCTTAATTACCCAGGCCAATTATATTTTGTTCAAATTGGTTGCTTCGATCATGTTCAAACCTTCAACAGTAGCCGTCAAAATCTGACCCAAAAATAGTTTATGATTACTCCTTCCAGGTCCTCTGTTGGAAAACACCCAGCTTTCTTTCTTCTACACGCTGATACCTTTTCCTTGATGAAAGGCACATGAACAGTGTCTTCACCATTTTCGAACTCCAGGATAAACACGATTAACTTCTTCATTAATCGTTCATTAGATCTCCACGAAACACAAGATGACATGGTGATACTTAACCATGTTTTTAATAATAATCCTCCCTTAACCACCGTCACTAGCCAGTTAAATTCCTTCTTCCTAGGCAAAAATTCATACAACAGTACTGCCATTGCTGAAATCTCTTAGTCCTTCTCCTTCAGAAAAATACGAATTACTTCATTGTTGTGCCTAAACCAAAAACCCGTCACCGTTCATTATCATTTTCCACCTTGCCACGTTCTCCGAAAATCCTTCCTCCCTGCGTTAATTTCTACTTCCAGAAATATACCTCACCCAACAAATTTCTTTCCTATTATCTTCATTCAAGACTAAAACCCATCCACTTCTTCATTCAAAGGAAAGAGCGAAAGCCTGCTCAAAAATCCACAATCACCATGCGTATCCCCCATCCATCCTCTCTCATTACTACTCCGTTTAACCCACCGTTAACGCCAATCATCTCCCCTTCGCAACGTTCTTCTGACCATTGCTGCCAGCCCCAACTCGCACCACCACCCCCACAGCGTTGAACAACCGTATACTTCCCCTCACAGCAACAGGGTACGAAAAAAATTCACCCAGAATCCCACAAAAAAAAATCACAGCGTCCACCTTGCTGCCAGTAATCCGACTCCACCTTCGATTCAGCCCAGTTCGCCCCATGTTGAAATCGGATAGAAGCCCTAGGTGCTCTGTCTTTGAATGAACGACATAAATCGCAACTGAATCAATTGAAATATATACTGGATTGAAGAGTTTGAGAAAAGAAATCAAGGAATTCGGAATTACGAATTTTCATTTTGAATTGGATTTAAAAGGCGTGATTTGGTTGTGTTGAGGGAGGAGCTTTTGTTTTGGATATGAGAACCAGAATTGAGAAAAAGCTTGAACCGTATTTAAAGGCACAATAGCTTGGGGGACACGGAGTTAAATTACTTGGGCCGCACGGTTATGAAATTCCTTGCAATGCACGGTTCTTAAAACTTGGCTTGATAGGCACGGATTCAAGATGGCTCAAATTTTCCTTTTTGCAGTGAACGTTTTTCTTAGATTAGCGCATAGGCATGTGAATTATAGGAGCTAGTGTCCGTTGTCAATTCCTTCAACACCAAGGATTCAAATTTAGAAACATTTATATATGTACATATTAATTTGATTTTATTTATATTTTATAAATTGCTATGGTTTGAGTTAAACAAAACTGCTATATATATATAGCAGATCAGTGTACTTGCAATACCAAGTTATACAAAATTATGTTCGCATACGAGCTGCCACGGACATAAATAAAAATGCGATCGTGTCGAGCGAGGTGCCATGATCACAAAAATATAATAATATCGGTAGTTTAAGTTATATTATGAAACCTCAAAATATAGATATAGGGTGCAAAATACTCCAAATAAAAAGTTACGTATTTAATTCATTAAAAATTACAGTAAAATTCTAAAAAATTAAATTATAACTACGCTTCAAAAGAATTTTGTCCAAATTCGTAACAAATCTCTAGTTATATTAAATAAACTGTCGTGGTCCATAAACAATTCTACAGCGACTATTTAAATATTTGATTTGGATATAAAACAAAATCTACAATATGAAAACTCGATTTTTCTCTTGCATTAGAAAAATATAATCAAATAGATCCGAATGTTTCTTCTTTCAAAGAAATTGGACTTATATCGGATCCTGTATATTCAATTGAAGTTTAGATCGTAAATTACGAACTACCGTGACTATTTCGAGCTCGTTTTAAATTATATTATAAATTATACATTTAAATATCATTTTATTAAATAATTTCTTATAAATTCCTATATATAATTCAAATAACAAATTTAAATATTCAGAATTCAATGGCTGAAAATCCTGGTCGTTACATTCCTTCCCCCTTAAAATAATTTCGTCCTCGAAATTGCTAAGCAGTAAAAATGCTATAACTCTAACTCCTCATAACCTGCTTAGTTGAAATCTTATATTCCATGTCTTATAACCCAGTTTTTACCCAACCTTCGAATTCTCATACCAATACTCGACCATTCAAAATTCTTTCCAAATGATCTGTCCACTATTTTTGGACAATTCATCGTCACTTTCTCGTCTTCAATCCATATGCTCTTCCGCATATCCACACTCATTCCAATTGATTTTGAATCCATTTATCAATTTCATTATTCCACTTGAAATTTTATTAACCAATTCTGGTTTTCTTATTCAATTACAGTTAACAACTCGATTTTAAATAATCAAAAAAATTCTAACTCTTTATATTTTCGAAAAATTTCACCAGCATCTCCTTTGCACGGCTCAATCGGTACAACCACAACTCGCCTTTCTAGGCCTTTTCCAATCCAGAAAAAAATCATAAAGCCAAGCGGCTTGCCCCCATAGGCTCTGTAACACCCCACGTCCATTAATGTCACTCGCAAGGGGAATGCATTAACTTCCATGGAGCATTTTAAGTGAATATAGAACAGAAAATCACAACAAGACAGATATAAAGCAGTACTTGAAAATTTAAAACTTTATTTATTGCAGCAGAAGGTAAATATGTTTGGTTACATCATCAAAACCATAAACCAAAGTCAACTACATAATATCCACCTTGATAAAACAAAGTACATAAACTGAAAGACATAATCCCCAACATCAAAATAGCCATAAATAAAAGAGAAGCCGAACTTTACTTCAGTGATCCAAGCAATCTTCTAAAAGCAGTCCAAAATCAAGCTCCACTGGTGCTAGTTCCAACCTGAGCACCTAGGGGGAAAGGGAGAAAAGAGGAGGAAATAAAGGGGGTCAGACATAAAGTCTGGCGAGTGCGATAACTTTAACAATATAATTAACAAAGTAACTAGGCTAAGGCATAAGTTGGAAAAATAGGGAAATGATCATGAACCATTGAGTATGGCAGAGTAAATAAGGAAACAGGATGAACAACAATATCGTCAAAGCGCACCTAAACCACTATAGGATGATTACTAAACTACACCAACACTATAGGATAATTGCTATACTGCACCACCACTAATCACCCTAAGGTTGATCCCGCCTACAGACTTAATATTGATATTGGTAGTTTCGTGCACCCCTAGCTGCCTTCATAGGTGCCGCCTGCCCCTATCTCCACTAGGTGTACCCACTACCCCCAAGCGATCGGCTCCCTAACTCGTAGATACCCATGCTGGCCCCACAGTGGGGTGTATCACTCCCCAAAATGGCAATCCGATACAACCAACAATGCACGGCTTATACCTACACGATGCAACAACATCTTACCTACCAGCCCGGGTCCACACACGAATATGAACCCATTGGACTTGCGTTGCCACCGCTAACCCGTTTTGGCCTCTTACAGTCATGCCCAGTATGTGTGTCCCGTCCTCGACTTAGGTCGAGCCCACAAAGATACGTATGGGTTACTGGTTGAAACGGGCCCCCATTACTTGACACAAGCTATCCACCTAAGCTTGGTCCCCTCTAGTACATCCCACTTAACCCACTTCTTATTCATGTTTCAATTACATGTTTCAATTTTGGTTAAGTGTTTCTAATCGTATTTCCAAATGCCACCCAAGGCACCCACTAGATTCCTCATGCCACCCAAGGCACCCACTTAACCCCCTCATGTCCCACTACATGCTTATCTGGTTAAGTGTTTCTTAATTCATTAAGACCGTAACCTCATAAAGACCTCTCACATTAGACTGGCATTTGTGGCAGCTGGATTTGCCGGGCTGGTCCGGGCAGTCTTACACCACAAAAGAGCCTAACCTCGTGTCTTTACAATTGTTACGTATTTAGTTTATGCCTAAGACCTCTCACATTAGACTGACATTTGTGGCAGCTGGATTTGCCGGGCGGGTCCGGGCAGTCTTACACCACAAAAGAGCCTAACCTCGTGTCTTAGACTCAATTATGTCCATCCATTTATGGTATGAAAATCATACCAATTTTCACCACAATTATATTTTATGCCTTTTAAGGCATTTATGCCAATTAAATCTTTTTTATATTATCCCCTTTACCCCACGTTGTACGTTTGTTCGTTTAACGTAAAATATATGTTAGACTCGAATAGTCTAACTCATGGAATAAAGAGAAAACATCACAATATACACATAATTAAAACATAGATCTAACATAGGGGTGAACTTGCATATGTGAATGATGTTCTACATCTAAAACTTGCATAGACCAAAGTTACAACTTGCATAAACAACATATGTCATGGATCCAAATCTAAAGGTGTGAACTTGCTGAGTTAATGGCCACAAAATTGCATAAATCATGTATTGTCATAGATCTATATCTAAAGGAGTAAACTTGCATAGGTAATAACCCTAAACTTGCATAACATGATTCATATCCAACTTATAAACTTACATATGTGATTTATACATCGCAACAATGGTGTAAACTAGTATCTAACATGTAAAGTATCATGTAGAATTTAGCATATAACTCACACATGTCATAGCCTAACTTTCAAATAAATTTTCACATAAACTAGGTGTCATAATGATGTAAGGTCACATATAATTCTACCCAACTTGTATATGATTCATGTTTGAATCAAAATCTAAACTTGCCTACATATGATTTATCATATGAATCAACATAACCAAACTAACATATGGAACATGATGATTTGATTGTATATAAAATGACAACATGGATGATATCAACATAACTTTACATCATAAATGATAGCATCACAACATAACGTCATAGAGATTTAAATCACAATCCTACAACATAATTACAACATGCAATCAATACTTCACATCACATCCATACAATCCGCATTATAACTTAATCCAATTAAATTACTAATTATTTTATTAAAACTATCGAACTCACAACTCAAAAGCAGTCTTGAGTTCTGAATTCTGATTTCTATAGTTGAATTAGCTCTCCTTTGAAGAAGATTCGTTTTTAGGGTTGAGTAGAACTGATTTGATTTGTTGTTCTTCCTCTTTAATTTGGTGGCGGCTGCTCTAGGGTTCAAGACAACAGCATGACGACCATAGTTTTAGTTTTAATTCTGATTTAGGGTTTGAGTCTATGAGTCTTTTTTATAGAATTTTGAATTAATTTAATCCGTCGGATGATCTTAGGGTTAATCGAAACCATTCAATCGGGATAGGGTGATACCTCAGCGCTAATGACTCAGCAAGGTTTCAGAAAGGACTCAGCAACATGGGTCAGCCTGAACCAGAAAGCTGTGCAGACTTGCTGCCTCGGCCTGGGCGCACTTGGCAGGTGCGCCAGTGCAAATTTGTACTGGCGCACTTCCCAAGTGCGCCAGTGCAATTTTTTTTCTCTTTTGCCACCGAACTTCGTTCGTCCATAACTCCTTCATCCGGTACCCGTTTCCCGCAAACTCGGACTCTATTTCAACTAGAATTCGAGACGAACACAATGGCGCAACCCCATTACCTTAATTCTCATGTCTAAGATTAATTATTCTTTAATTTAGTTAATTCGATTTTTCAAAAATCCGGGGTGTTACATTCTCCCCTCCTTAAAGGATTTCGCCCCCGAAATCTCCAAGTTAAGGAGAATGCATATCCTACCATCCAAACAACCATCTACTCAACCATCAAACATGGGCATCCATTGTCCTTATAAAATTTCTAATGCTGTATGAACATATGCAAGAAGTGTGTGTATATGTTCCTTATCTAATGCAAAATCAGGCGGTCTACTGTTTCAGTTGACCTCCTTAATGCAAACCATGATAGTGCCATGCATCCATTATGTATGCGGAAAAAAAAACTTATCGATACATATTATTTCTACATGTGTGCACAACCATTTACCAAAATGCAACATCCATATGATGGTACAACCATTATACATCCATTACTTAAATATGTACACACATTTATATGCAATATGCAATATGAAGTGATTGAGCCGATCTAGTGCCTAAAGTGTGTGTATATGCATCCACGAGCAACCACTAGCAATCACTTGCATCCACATGCATCCATCATACAAAACATGTCTCAAACACATGTTTCAACCATAGGACTACCCTATCTAAAGGTCAAAGATACTAGCGAGAGGACACACTAAAGATAAGATAAGTACAAGGTAAGCGATAAAGGAGAAATTAAAAGACATACCCTTAAAAAGAAACGGGTATAATGAACGCATCTTCTCTTCCGTCTCCCAAGTAGTGTTGCTCTCATCATCTCCCCATTGCACTTTGACTAGTTTTACCTCTCGATTCCTCAACTTCTTAATCTCCGACCCAAGAATGCACGTAGGAGCTCGTCGAATCGTCGTATCACGCTTGATCTCCACCTTTCTAAGCAAGCTCGGCTCTACCACTTCCGCGGTCTCGTGCAAGCACTTCCTCAAATGTGATACATGGAATACGTTGTGTTCACCACTAAGTCTCTCGGGCAACTCCACTCTATACGCCATCTGCCCAATCCTTTCCTTAATAGGAAACGACCCTACGAACCTTGGTGCTAACTTTCCAATGGACCCAAAGCGAACGACGTTCCGTAATGGAGACACCTTGACAAAGACCATGTCCCCAACATAAAACTCAAGATCTGACCTCCTCTTGTCCGCATAAGATTTCTGTCTATCTTGCGCCGTCTTCATCCTCCTTCGAATCAAATCGATCTTTTCCGAAGTCTGTCTAATCATATCGGGTCCAAGCAAGATCTTGTCTGTAGACTCGCACCAACATGTAGGCGAACGACACGGCCGTCCATAAAGAGCCTCGAACGGTACCATGCCAATGCTTGACTGAAAGCTGTTATTATATGCGAACTCCACCAACGGAAGATGTTCCTCCCATGTACCTCCGAAGTCTAAGAAACATAACCTCAATAGGTCCTTTAGAATACGATTCACCCTCTCGGTCTGGCCGTCCGTCTGAGGATGATATGCGGTGCTCAAACATAACTGAGTCCCTACCGCCTCTTGCAAGCTTTTCCAAAATTCGCTAGTGAAAATAGGATCGCGGTCGCTCACTATGCTAGAAGGAACACCATGCAAACGAACTATTTCTCGAATGTATACGGAGGCTAACCATGGAGCAGTCCTCTTACTCTTTACGGGAATGAAATGGGCGCTCTTAGTAAGTCTGTCTACCACGATCCAAATCCCCGTATTACCCTTCCTCGATCTCGGTAATCCGTCAACAAAGTCCATCGAAACACTTTCCCACTTCCATTGTGGGACCTCCAATGGGTGAAGCAATCCACCAGGCTTCTTTTGCTCTTCTTTTACTTGTTGGAACACCAAGAATCTAGCGACATACTCGGCCACATCCTTCTTCATGCTGGCCCAAAAGTAAACTCGTCTCATGTCCATGTACATCTTGTCCCCACCGGGATGGATGGTCATCTTCGAACGATGTGCATCATCAAGAATGGTCTTCCTTAGGTCATCGTCTTTTGGTACACAAAGTCTACCGTCCCTACGTAACCAACCCTTATCATCTAGGGTATACCTACAGAGATGGCTCGATGACTCCCCTCTTTTGAGCTTTTCTACTAACTCAACCAACTGTGGGTCGTCTCGCTGTGCCTCGCCAATCCATCCCAAAAGCGTAGGTCTGGCCTCTAAGGATGCTAGCAAACCAGGTACGAAGTCAATGGAAGGTGTAAAGTCAAACGTAGAGATGAACTCTAAACTTCGCCGCTCAACAAACAACGGACTCAAGGATAACCTTTTTCTACTTAAGGCATCTGCCACCACGTTACCCTTGCCAGGGGTATATGCTATCTCGAAGTCGTAGGATGCTAAGAATTCCATCCACCTTTGCTGCCTTAAGTTCAAGTCCTTCTGAGAGAATAAGTATTTTAGCGATTTGTGGTCAGTGAATAATTCGAATTTTTCGCCAAGAAGATAATGACGCCAAGACTTAAGCGCGAAGACAATAGCGGCCAACTCTAGGTCATGTGTAGGGTAATTTCTTTCATGCACTCTCAACTGCCTTCCACCATAGGCTATTACCTTTACCTCTTGCATTAAGACTGCGCCTAGTCCTGTCCCACAAGCATCGGTATAAACGGTAAATGGCTTACTCCCATCTGGAAACACTAAGACTGGGGTTGTGGTTAAAGCTCTCTTTAAACGTTGGAACGCATCATCACAATCTACGTCCCACATGAAAACTAAGTTCTTCTTCGTCAAGTGTGTTAATGGGGCTGATATTTTTGCGAAGTCTTTGATGAACTTCCTATAGTAACCAGCCAACCCTAAGAAACTCCTCACCTCGGTAGCATTTTTAGGAACCTTCCAATCTTGGATGGCCACTATCTTAGTGGGATCCACGGCTATCCCTTCTTTGGAAACCACGTGCCTTAAGAATCGCACTTCCTTCCTCCAAAAGTGACATTTAGAAAATTTAGCTTTAAGGCTATGCGCTCGAAGAGTCTCCCACACTTCCCTAAGATGTAGGGCATGCTCTTCTTCTCTTTTAGGAAAGATCAAGATGTCATCCACAAAGACTACCATGAATCTATTAAGGTACTCCCTAAACACCCTACTCATCAAGTCAACAAAGTATGCGGGGGCGTTTGTCAAACCGAAGGGCATCACAAGCCACTCGAAGAAACCGTCTGGAGTCCTAAAGGCAGTCTTGTCTATGTTATCCTCAGCCACTATCAACTGATGGAAACCCGTGGCTAATTCCAACTGCGAAAACACTGAGGCGCCAACCAATTGATCGAAAAGATTGTCAATCCTCTGCAGTGGGTGTCTATTCTTCTTTGTAAGCTTATTAAGTTCCCTATAGTCCACACAAAGTCTAAGGGACCCATCTGCCTTCGTGGCTAATACTACTGGAGCACCCCACTCTGATATACTACGTCTGATGAACCCCTTCTTAAGAAATTCCTTCACTTGCTTACCGAGTTCTCTCCTCTCTCTTGGAACCATGTGGCGCACTGGCAATGCAACCGGCTTTGCATTATCTACTAGATATATTCGAAAGTCTATTTCACGTTTTGGGGGTAAACCCCTCACCTCATCGAAGACATCATCATATTCACGGACTATGGGAACAGAATGTAAATCATCATCGGATGCGTCAAGGGATTCTAGGTAGCTAAGCATTACTGGACCTCTAGAGTCACAAGAAATATCAAGGGTCTTTCCAGAACGAGTCAACAATCTAACTACCCTTCTTTCACAATCTAGGATGGCCCCATATCTAGTTAGCCAATCCATACCTAGAATTAAACCGTAGCCCATGAAGCCAAGAACAAAAGCGTTGCACTCAAACTCAACGCCCAAGATAAACACTCTCAAATCCCGACAAATCATAGAAAGATGAGTCGAACCACCGATAGGATTTGAGACTACTAAGGGATCAGTAACTAGACTAGTATCAAGGTGCAATGTTTCAACTAATGATGTAGAAATAAACGAATGTGATGCGCCAGAATCGAATAAAGTACGGACAGGATGATCAAACAGAAAAACTAAACTTTCGACGGAAATTGCTCTACCTCGTTCTTGCAGCGGTGGGACCACGAGAGCCTGAACTTGTCCCCTTGCCTTCCCTGGTGCCATAAGAGCCTGCACCTTTCCTCCCGAGGTAGACCCTACCCTCTGCCCTTTCTTTGGGCAGTCCTTAATAAGATGTCCCGCCTCGCCACAGTGGAAACAACCGGTCTTCTTTTTCTTCCTACAATCTTTGCTTAGATGGCCGGGTGTCCCACAGTTAAAGCATTTCTTCTTCCCCTTAGCATTATTGCCTTTGCCACCTTTCTTGTTCTGTTGTTGCTGTTGCGACTTCTTTTGATCCCCTTTCTTCTCGGGTGCCTTATTAGCATTGGCAACCTTCTCATCTTCATGCATGAGCGCCATGTCAACTAGTCTCTCGAAGGTAGCCCCTATGGGAATGTGGGTCATAGCTAACCCATGAAGCGGCTAACAATTCTTAGTGTCTTTTTTTCTGGAGTATTCACCAAGTCCAAGCCAAACCTTGCCAATTGGTTGAATTTGTTGACGTACTCTTTCACCGATAGATTCCCTTGCTTCAGCGCCAAAAACCTTTCCATGTATAGATTCTCTTCAGCCCACGAGAGAAAATTCGCCTCAAACCTCTGCCTAAAATCTGGCCAGGTATCGACTGGATGTCCCCCATTAGTGACCTCCCACCAAAACGAGGCCTCATCTTTCATTAGCCAGGCAGCTAGCTGGACTTTTCTTTCATCATCCACTTCAAAGATTCTAAACAATTCTTCCACCTCCTTTAGCCAGTTTCGAGCTTCAACAAATGTCTCCGTCCCGTGAAAAGGTTTTCCTCCCATTGCTCTAAAGTCCTTACATATCTTAGCAAAAGTATCGACGCGAGGAGGAGGGGGAGGAGGAGGTGCATTTGCTGAACCAGTAGTGGCGGCCCTAGCCTCAAGATATAGACGAAACCAACCGGGTACATGAACACCCTCTGGTATCTCAGATGCTTCAGACATGCTGAAACGAAAAAGGAAACATTCAATACAAAAGAACCAAAGGAAAGATATATGGCTCTTGGGGTTATGCTTTCTAAAATATATTTTTCTCTCGAAAATTCTTTCCTTAAAATGAACTTTTGAAGGTACTTCTTTATAAAAATGCTTTTGAAAAACAGTTTTTCAAAATTCATATCTGTTCTGGTAACCTTCAACTCTGATACCACGTGTAACACCCCACGTCCATTAATGTCACTCGCAAGGGGAATGCATTAACTTCCATGGAGCATTTTAAGTGAATATAGAACAGAAAATCACAACAAGACAGATATAAAGCAGTACTTGAAAATTTAAAACTTTATTTATTGCAGCAGAAGGTAAATATGTTTGGTTACATCATCAAAACCATAAACCAAAGTCAAGTACATAATATCCATCTTGATAAAACAAAGTACATAAACTGAAAGACATAATCCCCAACATCAAAATAGCCATAAATAAAAGAGAAGCTGAACTTTACTTCAGCGATCCAAGCAATCTTCTAAAAGCAGTCCAAAATCAAGCTCCACTGGTGCTAGTTCCAACCTGAGCACCAGAGGGGAAAAGGGAGAAAAGAGGAGGAAACAAAGGGGGTCAGACATAAAGTTTGGCGAGTGCGATAACTTTAACAATATAATTAACAAAGTAACTAGGCTAAGGCATAAGTTGGAAAAAAAGGGAAATTATCATGAACCATTGAGTATGGCAGAGTAAATAAGGAAACAGGATGAACAACGATATCGTTAAAGCGCACCTAAACCACTATATGATGATTACTAAACTACACCAACACTATAGGATAATTGCTATACTGCACCACCACTAGTCACCCTAAGGTTGATCCCGCCTACAGAATTAATAAGGATATTGGTAGTTTCGTGCACCCCTAGCTGCCTTCATAGGTGCCGCCTGCCCCTATCTCCACTAGGTGTACACACTACCCCTAAGCGATCGGCTCCCTAACTCGTAGATACCCGTGCTGGCCCCACAGTGGGGTGTATCACTCCCCAAAGTGGCAACCCGATACAACCAACAATGCACGGCTTATACCTACACGATGCAACAACGTCTTACCTACCAGCCCAGGTCCACACACACATATGAACCCGTTGGACTTTTGTTGCCACCGCTAACCCGGTTTGGCCTCTTACAATCAAGCCCAGTATGCGTGTCCCGTCCTCGACTTGGCTCGAGCCCACAAAGATACGTATGGGTTACTGGTTGAAACGGGCCCCCATTACTTGACACAAGCTATCCACCTAAGCTTGGTCCCCTCTAGTACATCCCACTTAACCCACTTCTTATTCATGTTTCAATTACATGTTTCAATTTTGGTTAAGTGTTTCTAATCGTATTTCCAAATGCCACCTAAGGCACCCACTAGATTCCACATGCCACCCAAGGCACCCACTTAAGCCCCTCATGTCCCACTACATGCTTATCTGGTTAAGTGTTTCTTAATTCATTAAGACCGTAACCTCATAAAGACCTCTCACATTAGACTGGCATTTGTGGCAGCTGGATTTGCCGGGCGGGTCCGGGCAGTCTTACACCACAAAAGAGCCTAACCTCGTGTCTTTACAATTGTTACGTATTTAGTTTATGCCTAAGACCTCTCACATTAGACTGGCATTTGTGGCAGCTGGATTTGCCGGGCGGATCCGGGCAGTCTTACACCACAAAAGAGCCTAACCTCGTGTCTTAGACGATTAATTACTCCTAATTAATCATTCCCCAAATTTGAATTACTTTCCCTATTCAAATTATCAATCAATTCCAAATTTAACGATGTCCATAATTGACTCAATTATGTCCATCCATTTATGGTATGTAAAATCATACCAATTTTCACCACAATTATATTTTATGCCTTTTAAGGCATTTATGCCAATTATCTTTTTAATATTATCTCTTTACCCCACGTTGTACGTTTGTTCGTTTAACGTAAAATATACGTTAGACTCGAATAGTCTAACTCATGGAATAAAGAGAAAACATCACAATATACACATAATTAAAACATAGATCTAACATAGGGGTGAACTTGCATATGTGAATGATGTTCTACATCTAAAACTTGCATAGACCCATGTTACAACTTGCATAAACAACATATGTCATGGATCCAAATCTAAAGGTGTGAACTTGTTGAGATAATGGCCAAAAACTTGCATAAATCATGTATTGTCAGAGATCTATATCTATAGGAGTAAAATTGCATAGGTAATAACCCTAAACTTGCATAACATGATTCATATTCAACTCATAAACTTACATATGTGATTTATACAT
The DNA here is from genome assembly GCA_030737875.1 of Allium sativum. NCBI lineage: Eukaryota > Viridiplantae > Streptophyta > Magnoliopsida > Asparagales > Amaryllidaceae > Allium > Allium sativum. The sequence goes on from CM060915.1 coordinate 989,033,170, forward strand.
CGCAACAATGGTGTAAACTAGTATCTAACATGTAAAGTATCATGTAGAATTTAGCATATAACTCACGCATGTCATAGCCTAACTTTCAAATAAATTTTCACATAAACTAGGTGTCATAATGATGTAAGGTCACATATAATTCTACCCAACTTGTATATGATTCATGTTTGAATCAAAATCTAAACTTGCCTACATATGATTTATCATATGAATCAACATAACCAAACTAACATATGAAACATGATGATTTGATTGTATATAAAATGACAACATGGATGATAGCAACATAACTTTACATCATAAATGATAGCATCACAACATAACGTCATAGAGATTTAAATCACAATCCTACAACATAATTACAACATGCAATCAATACTTCACATCACATCCATACAATCCGCATTATAACTTAATCCAATTAAATTACTAATTATTTTATTAAAACTATCGAACTCACAACTCAAAAGCAGTCTTGAGTTCTGAATTCTGATTTCTATAGTTGAATTAGCTCTCCTTTGAAGAAGATTCGCTGTTAGGGTTGAGTAGAACAGATTTGATTTGCTGTTCTTCCTCTTTAATTTGGTGGCGTCTGCTCTAGGGTTCAAGACAACAGCATGACGGCCATAGTTTCAGTTTTAATTCAGATTTAGGGTTTGAGTCTATGGGTCTTTTTATAGAGTTTTGAATTAATTTAAGCCATCGGATGATATTAGGGTTAATCGAAACCATTCAATCGGGATAGAGTGACACCTCAGCCCTAATGACTCAGCAAGGAGTCAGAAAGGACTCAGCAACATGGGTCATCCTGAACCAGAAAGCTGTGCAGGCTTGCTGCCTCGGCCTGGGCGCACTTGGCAGGTGCGCCAGTGCAAATTTGTACTGGCGCACTTCCCAAGTGCGCCAGTGCAATTTATTTATTTATTTTTATTTTTTTCTCTTTTGCCACCAAACTTCGTTCGTCCATAACTCCTTCATCCGGTACCCGTTTCCCGCAAACTCGGACTCTATTTCAACCAGAATTCCGAGACGAACACAATGGCGCAACCCCATTCCCTTAATTCTCATGTATAAGATTAATTATTCTTTAATTTATTTAATTCGATTTTTCAAAAATCCGGGGTGTTACAGGCTCATAAAACCATCAAACCCAAATAATATTGTAAACATGTACCTTTTTGGTTGGGCATAATTCTATCCCTTGCATTTGCTTCCATTCAATATCTGCTCAGCATATATTTATCCATTTCTAGTTGGTTTCAAATCAATCCAACTTCCAGGTTTTAACTCTCTAATCAATTTCTGATTAGTTCACTTCCATTCCATCAATTCAAATCTGATTTCTATTCAATTCAATCCACTTATTATACTTGGATCCAATTCAATTCCAATTAACAACATCCAATATATATTCAACTGGCTTATTCATAAGTCGAATTCATATTAATAATTCGAATCTCAACATTTCTCTTATTTAATTTCATTCGGAATTATTTCTAATTCAATCCAATTTTATTTAACTTAATTTAAGTTAAATTTCAATCCATTTTATTTATTTCCACCATTTCAATTTATTCAGCTTATACCAGTTAAATTTTACTTTCAGAATTCAAATTCCCGGCTTTTGTTTCCAAATCGGTTTGAAACCATATAATTATACACATATATTTATAATCAACTCAATTCAAAACATTTGAATTTCTAAAACAACTTGTCCTTTTCAAACAAATTTTTCATTCCCAAATCACTATTGTAGCAATCCGTCACTCAGAAACTTGAAAATGAATACCGATAATGTCGCGATCCATTATCAGAATTATTTTCTCGCCACTGAAGTGCTTTCAGTGGTTAATCCCTTTAAAAAATCTATTTAAACCATTCTTATTCGAAAATACTTTAAATTAATGTTATATTACTTTATAATATTTTAGAAAATATTTTCTAAATACTAGGAATTTAAATCCCAAATCTGGTTTGAACTTAATCTTGGTTTATCTCATTTGTATACGTTATCCGTATACAAATTATATCACCATTTCATAATTTGATAATTTCATTTGACTGTAATAACAATCAACACATTCATATACTATAACAATTCAAAAATTATTCTTTTCATATCAAAATAATTTTTGGGCAAAATTATTTCATTTACCCATTTTAAAACAATATTGCGTCGAATTGTTCTGTTCGAGAGTTTAGAAACACCTATCGATACAGTTGTACATCCTGTATCGACCAGAATTCATAAACTACTCAACAAACCAGCCAATACAATATAAAACAATATTATATCAAATCTACAAATACGCGCTCATATGTATACACACAAACTCAACCTAGGGCATCTCTAACCCCATCTTTATTGAGTTACGCCACAGAGCCAAGGTTACTACTCAACCTTCAGCTCTGATACAAAATGTAATGGCCCGAATTTCCGTACTCTTTGAGTCGACTAATAATACCACACGTCCAACCCAAATTGCATAGAAATACGAATCATTATTAGAAAGAAGTTAGAGGATGAGAAATAGTGAAACACCCCACCTCCATTAAGTTCACTCACAAAGGGAATGCCTTAACTTTGGTGGAGGTTTATAAGCAAAAGCCACAGATGAACTCAAGACAAATATAAATACACATATTTTAAACAGCGGAAACCAAACAAACTTTTATTTCATCAATACGTGTATCAAACAAAGATTTCCATAATTTTCTCAAAATACTTCCAACATTACAACCTCATAACTGCCTTGATTATTAAAGAAGCATGAAAACATAAATAAAGTGACAAAAATCCCCATAGTGATATCCAAAGCCATTTTCCGAGCAAAAAAGATCCAAATCATACATCTACGTCCTTGGTGCTTGTAAAGAGCCTGACTGAGTTGAGCTGTTTCCTCCCTATGGACCTTGGGGGGAAATGAAAGAAAAGAAGACGAAAAGAAAATAGGGTCAGACATAAAGCCTGAGTAAATCTAGTAACTCTTCAATATATAAAAAAGAAAAGGGTATGATGGATGTAAACTAAAAATAGGAAAGTGTCACAAGCTATGGAAGTGTCGAATGTACTATCACACCCATACCATATCTCTGCACCTATTTGAATTCATTCTAACTGGCATCCCATGGTGAGGGTGAAGTGATCCCCATTCTTATTAAAGATCGGCTCCTACTCGCGTTAACATGTGTCATACGGCCCCCAAGAATTGTAGATACCTATGCTGGTCCCACCATGGGGTGTATCAAGACCCATGGTGGCGGCCCTGACACAAAACTAGAAGACATAGGTTATACTACTGGTGTCCCCAGTGCCCTGGTTGTCTGCTCCGAAGTGTGTGCACGCCCGCACCCCGTTAGACCTGCACTGTGCACCCACCGCCGTCGTTTGACCGCTTACAATCAGCCCAGCAATCGTGCCCCACCCTGCCTAGTTTTAGGGTACCGCTGATACCTAACTTTGGGTTACTGCTGAAACGGGTCCCTCGTTACCAGGATTTTCTAGTCAAACATGTTAAGTGGTTAAGTGTCTGTATTTACCTAACCCCACCCATCAATTCTTGTTAACATGCCGAATTTGGTTAAGTGTTATAGTTGACTTAACCCTACCATCTATCCTTAGCCTCTTAGGAGCACCAGACCACTCACATTAGACAGGTATTGCTACGGTTACTGGATGTGTCGGTCGGTTCTGGGCAGGTTTACACCGTAGCTCAGTCTAACCTCGGGTCCTTATTGGGCTCAATGCTTAACCACCCACATTGGATAGGTATTGTTGTGACTACTGGACAGCCGGGCAGGTTTACATCACAACTCAATCCAACCTCGGGTTAAGCATATCGTGTTTTCTAAATTTACATATTTTATTACTTTTCAACTATATGTAAATGTCATATCTTTTATTTTTGGGTATTTCAATTCATACCGCTTATGTGTCATAATCATTGGCATGTGCCAAACATGCCAACATATATTTTCATATTTTACACCCAACGTTATTACCCCCGTTTGTTCGCAACGTTATAACATGTGTTGGGCTTGTCACAATTCAGCCCAACTTTATAAACGTGAGGAAAAGGGGAAATCAAGAACATGTAATACATAAAGGTGTGTGGCGCATGAACTTGCAATTTGGCGATTCAACTAACATATAACATGGGTCATGTGAACTTGCATTCAAATCAAAGTATGACTAAGTAGGTGACATATGAAATGGCATAGTTTAGGCAAATACAAACTTGTGTTTAAACATGTTAACTTGGCATAATATCGACCACAAAACTAGCATGTTATATGTGAAAACCCGTAACTTCCCCGTAAAGGAAAGCGTCGGATAGTTCGAGAACAAGCCACAGAAAAACGCATACGGAAGAACATTTCATTGTTATTACAACAATTCCATCAGGATACAAGAATATACAGAGTATAAATGAATATTACACAGAAATATCAGAGATTTAAATTACATTTAAATACATAGCAGCGGAAAATAATACAATACACAACTAGAAGAGATATACGGATACAAAGCTTTCCGGATATCGTTCCAGCTGTAAACCAGGATCCTGTGAATATAAATCTACAAAACCAAAACTACTAGCTGCCCGTGTCAAAATAAGGGCACCCAGAGTTTAGGTTAAAACAATAAACTCCAGGTCAGTCATGTGACTGGTGTGAGAACTAGAACAGTTATTAATCTTTATTTTTAAAGTTCGGTAAATCAAGGGACCACGCCGTATAACACGGAACGGGTTTCCTCCCAAGAATACCAGTGCATAAAACAACAGCGCAATGCTAAATAAAGAAAAATGAAGCTATTATAAGACCCAGGTCCTATCACACAATGCAACGCAAGCCGGGGGATAGGGTTTTTACCTTATAATAGCCAAGAATGCTTGATATGTTTTAAAACAAATCATTTGATACTATTATAAGTGCATAGTGTATAAAACAACTTCAAATCATAAGTATCAATCATAGGCGGCATGAATGCCCCATACCACTATGTCGCCATATATAGGTTATACAATCAAAATCGCAAAGTCTCGTGTTTGGAAATTGGATTTCCGTCTGTGAACTGAGGCCAGGGATCGTCCTCTACCGATTCGTGACTCTCTAGCCCGAGCCACAGGACCCAGACTCAGGTGGGCTCTTGGAGCGACAGGGCCGGTCCACCGATGTGGATTAAAATGCCTGAACACTGCGTTTCCCCGCCCTTTGGGGCGTAAATGAGCCAACGAATGGCTCCATCGGACCCGGATCGTCCGATCTAACCGAGGCGCCTCGCAACAGCAACAACCACACAGGTGAAAAGTATATAAATGTCAGGGCTGGAAGGTCACTGACACCACCCTAGCTAGAAAGAAACGCATGCCCTCCCTGAGGTCCTCTCCCGTTTTTGGTTCACAACCGGGGTGCGAAACTCGCGAAGTAAACGTTACACAAAGCTACGCCACAAAGGCCGTGCTTTGATCATCACCACAAGACTTTGCTTTTCAACAGAAGCCTCGATCAATTGCCACTTAGGCATGCCACACAGGCAATTCACTCCATGCGTTTGATATCCATCAATATATAACCCCTGAGCTCGTACGTCTCAGAGAAGGGCGTTAAGCAAGAGAATAAATTCTCTGCCGCCAAACAGATATATATTTAATAGAGATCAATCACACGGACTAAAATCCAATGTCAGACACACAGTCCATTTACAAGTCCGTTCTGGGGCTGAACGAAACCGGAGGCACCTAGTACCCCGCATATCCATCGATCTCCAAGCACGTCTGGACGACCACCAACTGTTTCCATCTTCTTGGGTGTACAGCCCAATCAAGATCATCAGTAATCACCCAAACGACGTAAAGACCTCCGGTCTTCGACCATCGTCTTCATCTTCGACTTATCGTCGTATCAATTATTCAGAATGGGATAAACCCGGTCTTTTCGAATAACTCGCGTATATATATTATAAAAGTGTTACACAAACACAACATACGCCTCATTCCAATTCATCAGTCACTAACCGTAAATTAATCAAGAGAATAATTCCCTAAACATTAACCCCGAAGGCCGAAACCAACATCAGATCAATATCCAGGAAACCATTCTGCTTAGCTAACCGACAGTTAGTTTCTAAATTTCACATTCATAGGGAAAGGTTCCCATTAATTTTATCCAAGATAAATTCTTTAAAATTTATTCTTTAATCTATTTTTGAATATCAATTCAAACTAGTCGGGATTAACGAACTTTACCGAAGTAATCATTTGTTTTAATTTCCCAATCCCAACCTATTAATCCCATGAAGTAAAACTGGTCCTACTTCATATCTAACACCACGGTATTATTGGTAAATTCAATTACCATTTCACGTTCAAATCTAATTAAAGATTTAACTATCGCCTGGAGCAAAACTGGTGATACTCCATTCTCGATCATTTCAATCTAATTAAAGATTCATTAAAACTCCACTTAGTTTTAATCTTTGACTGGGTTAAAGAATCAGTGTCATTTAAAACACGGTTTACGGTAAACCCAAAATCACCTTCCATTAATTATCGGGTTAAAGAACAAGTGTTATTTAAAACACTGTTCACGATAAACCCAAAAATCAATACTAATGCGACTCCAATTAAATATCATTTAATTGGTACACTTCATTAAATCTAAATAAAAAGATTTAATCTTTTCTCAACTGGGTTCAAGAACAGTGTTAGTCAAGACATCATTCACGACAAACCCAAATCACATTTGATATTAAATACAAGGCTCTGAATAGAAAATATATCGGCTTATATTCAATATCAAATTCTACGACCAACAGATATCGTATTGGAAATAACGATATATATATCTGTATCTTTCAAATTTCCATAACAACATCTGTATAATCACGAAATCCAACATCGAAATATTCCGAAGACAATTTCGATTCAAATCCATTCCAATGCAATCATTGGAAATTCTGGTTATTTTTAAAACCCTTTTCAAATTCAATTTATTTATTTAAAAATAAATAGAATTATAATTCTAGTTCAAAACTAGTTCAGTTCGATAAAAATCTATTTTTATCTTTTCAAATATGGAGTTTTTCATCCCAATTCTTTCTAAATCATTTCTTATGATTTTACACAAATTATTACTATTTTTAATAATTTTATCAAGGCCCGTACAGTCGATTTCCATCAACGGCTATCGAACTGCACTTACAGCGACCTTTTTCAAATTTGATTTGGACATAATTCCAAATCCAACCATTAGATTTCAAATTTCTAATATTCGTTAGAAAGCTCTTTTCGATACGAACCCAACGGTTCCGTTTTCAGGAGAATCCGACGGTCGGATCTCCCGTAATGTCCGTTTGAAATAAATGGTCGAAATTCACGAACTGCCGCGGCGCGGCGCGTTCTATTCAGGCCATTATATTATATATATAATATATATAATATATATTTCGTCGATTACTATTCAAAACGACTTTTATAAATAGTTTTTAAATTCGTTTCAAAATTCATTTCAACTTCCATTTCAATTCAAAGCAAAATTGAATTCTTCTCTATAAATTCGTTTTAAAATTCATTTCTATTCAATTCAAATTTAAATTCAATTTGAATTCATTTCAATTCGGTTTCAAAGTCGTTTTCTATTCGATTCAATTCAAATTGGTTTTCTATTCAATTCATTTCGAAATCGTTTTATATTCCATTCATTTCCGTTTTCTATTTGAATCAAATTCATTATATATTCAATGGAAATCAAATTCGTTTTATAATCAATTCGAATTCAATTCGTTATATATTCAATTCGAATTCGTTTTCTATTCAATTTGATTCAAATTTCATTTCAAAATATGCGTTTTCGAAATCACTTTTCAATATTCATTTTAAAATGAATAAAATCGATATAGATATCGTTCACGTCAAAATGGCGTCAATCTAACCAACACGGCTTCATACATTTCTATTTTCAAATATTCTATTCAACAAACGAATATTTATTTTTGTCAACACACGACTAATCTCAACGAATGAGTACTGTCCACGTGTGACTATTTTTGTTAAATTATTTCGTTCAACACATGACTAATCTCAACGGATGAGTACAGTCAACACATGAACCTTTATTTTATATTATTCTTTATTTTCTAAATTGGAATGAGGCCCAATCAATTACCATATAGCGTTAACTATATGGATTTCCATACAACACATGTATATAATAGCATTGAAAAATAATCAACCATCAACCAAAGTGCACTACACTGTATAAGCATCAAATATAGATACCTAACGCTTATAACAGTCTGTCAATCAATCGATCGACATAATTAATCAATCAGGATGAGTGAACTTCAAATTTCATTCCAACACCCGTGTGGGGTTTCAAACAATCTAACACATATTTTATTTGTGCAGTTGGGCGATGTGTAAAATTTATCGTCCCAATCAATGTCCTTCAAATAGGTGTACATAAACAAACCGTCCGGTTTGTAAATGAATATTTATTTACATTCACTATATTCATATTCACGTTAAAAATTATATATTTTTAACGATAAAACATTTTATTTTAACATATGAATTCCTATTCAGTTCATTCTTTAAATAAAATGATATTTTTATTTTCTAATTTATTTTAGAAAATTTCGGCGGCATAACGGCACGATACTAGAAACGGGACGAGGCCTAGCCTTATCCCCGGTCTAGTGAAGGCCCACGCCATTCACACATCAATCAAATCCATTCATTTCACCACACAGTTCAATTTCAATCAAATGATCTAACTAATTTTTGCAATCAAACAAACAAGTCCATGGTCTGTGGACGATTGTGTCGGGTGCTACTAAGCACCGTCTGCATCCTAGTATATATATAACTAGAAAGAGAAATTGAAAGGTGAGAAATTCTCACCGATAGCTATCCTAACTCCACGGCACTTCCAATGTAGGAAATCTTCACTGTTCTCGTCTCTTATCACTTTCTTCGCCCGTATTCTCTACATATGTAAAAATCGAATTTTTACTTTGCTATTCAATATATAAAAATCACATTTTTACTTCGATGTTCAATATATAAAAATCACATTTTTACTTCGATGTTCAATATATAAAAATCACATTTTTACTTCGATGTTCAATATATAAAAATCACATTTTTACTTCGATGTTCAATATATAAAAATCACATTTTTACTTCGATGTTCAATTTATAAAAATCACATTTTTACTTCGATGTTCAATATATAAAAATCACATTTTTACTTTGATGTTCAATATATAAAAATCACATTTTTACTTTGATGTTTCCATTATATTAACCATATTTTTATAACGCTACTTTCATCATAAAAATTTCGCCTTTTCTCATATAAAGATTTTATCTTTACAAATATAAAGATCAAACCTTTTCAAAATTTAAAGATTTTACCTTATCTAATTTAAAGATTTCTAAGTAAAAATCATTGCTTTATAACATAAAATAAAATCAGTTTTTATATATAACTGAAATCAGTTTTTAAATTAAAATAAAACATTAAAAACTCACCTTTTTCCGAGTTGAAAGGGGGGGGGTCGCTGCTACGAACGGAGACGGAGGGTGGCGGTCTGCTGGGACGCGGCGGCGGTGGGAGGAGGTGCGCTCGAGGTTAGGGTTTCGGGGGTTTTGGGGGCGACGGTCCGTGGGTTCTTCGATGGAGGAGGGGCTTCGATTGGCTGTGGGGGAAGGAGGGCGAGGGCTTGGAGGTGGAGAGGTGGCCGCGGTGATGAGGAGGGTGGCGGCGGTCGGTTTCCGTCATCGACGGTTTCGTTTTTTTTTATCTGAGTGGGAGAGAGAATATAGAGGGGGGGGGAATGTATATATAATATATATTATTTAATTTATTTTCCACCTTAAGGTTGACTTTTCGTTCAAACACCAACCGAGGTCCAACGACTGTCATCCATAGCGTTTTACCCCCATTCCGAACACAATGGGATATTTATCGTAGGCTGATTCGGTTGTTGCAATCAGTTTCCGTTAAATTTACATTTAAATCACTATATTGAATTTTAAACGTACATTTCAAATTACCGGGGTCACATACTAACTCTATAAATCCCATAAAAATATTTTCTAGCTTCGTATTGACGATACGGTCCTAACAAAACTAATTTCGTCAAATTCTGAGACCGTTAGAAAAATGGCCATTTTCCAGTCGATTAAAATCATCTGAAACTGGTCAAACGCGTTTTCCTTTTCCACGCTCACATACTGATTCGAAAAATTATGAAATTTGAAACCTAACAATAATTTGACATCACGAACCCAACAAAAGTGGTTTCGTCGAAATCCGAGGTCATTTGCAAAATTCCCATTTTTATGGGCCCGAATTCCATAGCGACTATTCAGAATTTTCAACTGGACATATCTTTTGATTCCCGCTATGAAATCTTGATTTTTCGGATTCGTTGGAAAGATATCATCAATTAGATCCTATTATTTTTGGTTTCACTAAAATCTGGATTGTTTTGCACCCGGTACATTCAATTAAAGTTTGAAATCGAATTATCGAACTACCGCGCCATTTTCAATTCTATTTATGATTATATATAATTAATTATATTCTAACGACGACGTATATAATATATACGTTCTAATTATATTCAAAATAAATTTCTCGTCGATATTATTTAAAATAATTCATTTTAAATAATCAAAATTCGCTAAATTGCCAAAATAAAAATTTTAAACTGGCCCAGATTTTCGGGTTGTTACAATCTCCCCCACTTAAAACTTTTCGTCCCCGAAAAGGAACAAAGTCGAAAGTGGTTTGATTAATCAACTCTACGTTCGATCTGGCTTCCATTCTCCAACTTTTCAGTTTCTGAGAATTTTCAAATTCTTCAAAAATTTGGCTAACACCCTAAATTTTCGAAAACTTTCGCCATAACCTCCCCTGCAACGGGAGCATCGGGGAATTTCAAATAGCTTCCCCGGTCCTTCTAATCTCAAAAAGAAAAAGAAAAAGCCAAGCGGCTAACCAATAGGCTCATAAAATCATCATCACCCAAACAAAACAGTAAATTATGTAGTAAACATGTACCTATTTGTCGGGCAAAAAAAATTTATTCTCTGCTCTAGCCTCCTTGCTATGACCTGTTCAATGTAAGTACAAGTATATGCAAGCAAATGCGACCAATTTTCAATACAATTCAATATTTGATACAATTAGGCGTAATGGTTCAAAATTATCAAACAAATAAACAAACAACACAAACATCAATCCATTAGTTGATTAGCTTTTGAAATTCATAACTTTGATACATAGTCAAAAATCACATTTTTGATGCCAAATCACAACAATATGCCCTATCTAATTTTGGTTCTCACACCAGTCAATAGGAAATATATAGAAATCTCACTTTCGTTACTCGAAAATAAATACTGGCGACAGTGCCCCATCACCAGAATTATCCCCGGGCAACTAGAGTATGATTCTATAACTATCCAGTATATTAAAACTTCGAATACACGTTTGCAAGACATATATGCAAAAATTTTATATATCGGATTGTCCCGATCAATATAGAATAAATAATCAAATACGAATAGTTGATTTAAATTTTCAAAACAAAATTGGTTTTCATTTTTTTAAAATATACTCTTCACACTCGATCTAGGATACTACTGATCCCATCTCTAACGAGTCATTCCCATTGGATATTACTAATCCAATATCTGATGAATTCTATCGTATGGTTCTAATGCGCCTTGTTCTCTGAGCTTTGTAAACCAAAGCTCTGATACCAACTGTGAAAACCCGTAACTTCCCCGTAAAGGAAAGCGTCGGATAGTTCGAGAACAAGCCACAGAAAAACGCATACGGAAGAACATTTCATTGTTATTACAACAATTCCATCAGAATACAAGAATATATAGAGTATAAATGAATATTACACAGAAATATCAGAGATTTAAATTACATTTAAATACATAGCAGCGGAAAATAATACAATACACAACTAGAAGAGATATACGGATACAAAGCTTTCCGGATATCGTTCCAGCTGTAAACCAGGATCCTGTGAATATAAATCTGCAAAACCAAAACTACTAGCTGCCCGTGTCAAAATAAGGGCACCCAGAGTTTAGGTTAAAACAATAAACTCCAGGTCAGTCATGTGACTGGTGTGAGAACTAGAACAGTTATTAATCTTTATTTTTAAAGTTCGGTAAATCAAGGGACCACGCCGTATAACACGGAACGGGTTTCCTCCCAAGAATACCAGTGCATAAAACAACAGCGCAATGCTAAATAAAGAAAAATGAAGCTATTATAAGACCCAGGTCCTATCACACAATGCAACGCAAGCCGGGGGATAGGGTTTTTACCTTATAATAGCCAAGAATGCTTGATACGTTTTAAAACAAATCATTTGATACTATTATAAGTGCATAGTGTATAAAACAACTTCAAATCATAAGTATCAATCATAGGCGGCATGAATGCCCCATACCACTATGTCGCCATATATAGGTTATACAATCAAAATCGCAAAGTCTCGTGTTTGGAAATTGGATTTCCGTCTGTGAACCGAGGCCAGGGATCGTCCTCTACCGATTCGTGACTCTCTAGCCCGAGCCACAGGACCCAGACTCAGGTGGGCCCTTGGAGTGACAGGGCCGGTCCACCGATGTGGATTAAAATGCCTGAACACTGCGTTTCCCCGCCCTTTGGGGCGTAAATGAGCCAACGAATGGCTCCATCGGACCCGGATCGTCCGATCTAACCGAGGCGCCTCGCAACAGCAACAACCACACAGGTGAAAAGTATATAAATGTCAGGGCTGGAAGGTCACTGACACCACCCTAGCTAGAAAGAAACGCATGCCCTCCCTGAGGTCCTCTCCCATTTTTGGTTCACAACCGGGGTGCGAAACTCGCGAAGTAAACGTTACACAAAGCTACGCCACAAAGGTCGTGCTTTGATCATCACCACAAGACTTTGCTTTTCAACAGAAGCCTCTATCAATTGCCACTTACGCATGCCACACAGGCAATTCACTCCATGCGTTTGATATCCATCAATATATAACCCCTGAGCTCGTACGTCTCAGAGAAGGGCGTTAAGCAAGAGAATAAATTCTCCGCCGCCAAACATATATTTATTTAATAGAGATCAATCACACGGACTAAAATCCAATGTCAGACACACAGTCCATTTACAAGTCCGTTTTGGGGCTGAACGAAACCGGAGGCACCTAGTACCCCGCATATCCATCGATCTCCAAGCACGTCTGGACGACCACCAACTGTTTCCATCTTCTTGGGTGTACAGCCCAATCAAGATCATCAGTAATCACCCAAACGACATAAAGACCTCCGGTCTTCGACCATCGTCTTCATCTTCGACTTATCGTCGTATCAATTATTCAGAATGGGATAAACCCGGTCTTTCCGAATAACTCGCGTATATATATTATAAAAGTGTTACACAAACACAACATACGCCTCATTCCAATTCATCAGTCACTAACCGTAAATTAATCAAGAGAATAATTCCCCAAACATTAACCCCGAAGGCCGAAACCAACATCAGATCAATATCCAGGAAACCATTTTGCTTAGCTAACCGACAGTTAGTTTCTAAATTTCACATTCATAGGGAAAGGTTCCCATTAATTTTATCCAAGATAAATTCTTTAAAATTTATTCTTTAATCTATTTTTGAATATCAATTCAAACTAGTCGGGATTAACGAACTTTACCGAAGTAATCATTTGTTTTAATTTCCCAATCCCAACCTATTAATCCCATGATGTAAAACTGGTCCTACTTCATATCTAACACCACGGTGTTATTGGTAAATTCAATTACCATTTCACATTCAAATCTAATTAAAGATTTAACTATCGCCTGGAGCAAAACTGGTGATACTCCATTCTCGATCATTTCAATCTAATTAAAGATTCATTAAAACTCCACTTAGTTTTAATCTTTGACTGGGTTAAAGAATCAGTGTCATTTAAAACACGGTTCACAGTAAACCCAAAATCACCTTTCATTAATTATCGGGTTAAAGAACAAGTGTTATTTAAAACACTGTTCACGATAAACCCAAAAATCAATACTAATGCGACTCCAATTAAATATCATTTAATTGGTACACTTCATTAAATCTAAATAAAAAGATTTAATCTTTTCTCAACTGGGTTCAAGAACAGTGTTAGTCAAGACACCATTCACGACAAACCCAAATCACATTTGATATTAAATACAAGGCTCTGAATAGAAAATATATCGGCTTATATTCAATATCAAATTCTACGACCAACAGATATCGTATTGGAAATAACGATATATATATCTATATCTTTCAAATTTCCATAACAACATCTGTATAATCACGAAATCCAACATCGAAATATTCCGAAGACAATTTCGATTCAAATCCATTCCAATGCAATCATTGGAAATTCTGGTTATTTTTAAAACCCTTTTCAAATTCAATTTATTTATTTAAAAATAAATAGAATTATAATTCTAGTTCAAAACTAGTTCAGTTCGATAAAAATCTATTTTTATCTTTTCAAATATGGAGTTTTTCATCCCAATTCTTTCTAAATCATTTCTTATGATTTTACATAAATTACTACTATTTTTAATAATTTTATCAAGGCCCATACAGTCGATTTCCATCAACGGCTATCGAACTGCACTTACAGCGACCTTTTTCAAATTTGATTTGGACATAATTCCAAATCCAACCGTTAGATTTCAAATTTCTAATATTCGTTAGAAAGCTCTTTTCGATACGAACCCAACGGTTCCGTTTTCAGGAGAATCCGACGGTCGGATCTCCCGTAATGTCCGTTTGAAATAAATGGTCGAAATTCACGAACTGCCGCGGCGCGGCGCGTTCTATTCAGGCCATTATATTATATATATAATATATATTTCGTCGATTACTATTCAAAACGACTTTTATAAATAGTTTTTAAATTCGTTTCAAAATTCATTTCAACTTCCATTTCAATTCAAAGCAAAATTGAATTCTTTTCTATAAATTCGTTTTAAAATTCATTTCTATTCAATTCAAATTTCAATTCAATTTGAATTCATTTCAATTCAATTCGGTTTCAAAGTCGTTTTCTATTCGATTCAATTCAAATTGGTTTTCTATTCAATTCATTTCGAAATCGTTTTATATTCCATTCTTTTCCGTTTTCTATTTGAATCAAATTCATTATATATTCAATGGAAATCAAATTCGTTTTATAATCAATTCGAATTCAATTCGTTATATATTCAATTCGAATTCGTTTTCTATTCAATTTGATTCAAATTTCATTTCAAAATATGCGTTTTCGAAATCACTTTTCAATATTCATTTTAAAATGAATAAAATCGATATAGATATCGTTCACGTCAAAATGGCGTCAATCTAACCAACACGGCTTCATACATTTCTATTTTCAAATATTCTATTCAACAAACGAATATTTATTTTTGTCAACACACGACTAATCTCAACGAATGAGTACTGTCCACGTGTGACTATTTTTGTTAAATTATTTCGTTCAACACATGACTAATCTCAACGGATGAGTACAATCAACACATGAACCTTTATTTTATATTATTCTTTATTTTCTAAATTGGAATGAGGCCCAATCAATTACCATATAGCGTTAACTATATGGATTTCCATACAACACATGTATATAATAGCATTGAAAAATAATCAACCATCAACCAAAGTGCACTACACTGTATAAGCATCAAATATAGATACTTAACGCTTATAACAGTCTGTCAATCAATCGATCGACATAATTAATCAATCAGGATGAGTGAACTTCAAATTTCATCCCAACACCCGTGTGGGGTTTCAAATAATCTAACACATATTTTATTTGTGCAGTTGGGCGATGTGTAAAATTTATCGTCCCAATCAATGTCCTTCAAATAGGTGTACATAAACAAACCGTCCGGTTTGTAAATGAATATTTATTTACATTCACTATATTCATATTCACGTTAAAAATTATATATTTTTAACGATAAAACATTTTATTTTAACATATGAATTCCTATTCAGTTCATTCTTTAAATAAAATGATATTTTTATTTTCTAATTTATTTTAGAAAATTTCGGCGGCATAACGGCACGATACTAGAAACGGGACGAGGCCTAGCCTTATCCCCGGTCTAGTGAAGGCCCACGCCATTCACACATCAATCAAATCCATTCATTTCACCACACAGTTCAATTTCAATCAAATGATCTAACTAATTTTTGCAATCAAACAAACAAGTCCATGGTCTGTGGACGATTGTGTCGGGTGCTACTAAGCACCGTCTGCATCCTAATATATATATAACTAGAAAGAGAAATTGAAAGGTGAGAAATTCTCACCGATAGCTATCCTAACTCCACGGCACTTCCAATGCAGGAAATCTTCACTGTTCTCGTCTCTTATCACTTTCTTCGCCCGTATTCTCTACATATGTAAAAATTGAATTTTTACTTTGCTATTCAATATATAAAAATCACATTTTTACTTAGATGTTCAATATATAAAAATCACATTTTTACTTCGATGTTCAATATATAAAAATCACATTTTTACTTCGATGTTCAATATATAAAAATCACATTTTTACTTCGATGTTCAATATATAAAAATCACATTTTTACTTCGATGTTCAATATATAAAAATCACATTTTTACTTCGATGTTCAATATATAAAAATCACATTTTTACTTTGATGTTCAATATATAAAAATCACATTTTTACTTTGATGTTTCCATTATATTAACCATATTTTTATAACGCTACTTTCATCATAAAAATTTCGCCTTTTCTCATATAAAGATTTTATCTTTACAAATATAAAGATCAAACCTTTTCAAAATTTAAAGATTTTACCTTATCTAATTTAAAGATTTCTAAGTAAAAATCATTGCTTTATAACATAAAATAAAATCAGTTTTTATATATAACTGAAATCAGTTTTTAAATTAAAATAAAACATTAAAAACTCACCTTTTTCCGAGTTGAAAGGGGGGGGGGTCGCTGCTACGAACGGAGACGGAGGGTGGCGGTCTGCTGGGACGCGGCGGCGGTGGGAGGAGGTGCGCTCGAGGTTAGGGTTTCGGGGGTTTTGGGGGCGACGGTCCGTGGGTTCTTCGATGGAGGAGGGGCTTCGATTGGCTGTGGGGGAAGGAGGGCGAGGGCTTGGAGGTGGAGAGGTGGCCGCGGTGATGAGGAGGGTGGCGGCGGTCGGTTTCCGTCATCGACGGTTTCGTTTTTTTTTATCTGAGTGGGAGAGAGAATATAGAGGGGGGGGGAATGTATATATAATATATATTATTTAATTTATTTTCCACCTTAAGGTTGACTTTTCGTTCAAACACCAACCGAGGTCCAACGACTGTCGTCCATAGCGTTTTACCCCCATTCCGAACACAATGGGATATTTATCGTAGGCTGATTCGGTTGTTGCAATCAGTTTCCGTTAAATTTACATTTAAATCACTATATTGAATTTTAAACGTACATTTCAAATTACCGGGGTCACATACTAACTCTATAAATCCCATAAAAATATTTTCTAGCTTCGTATTGACGATACGGTCCTAACAAAACTAATTTCGTCAAATTCTGAGACCGTTAGAAAAATGGCCATTTTCCAGTCGATTAAAATCAACTGAAACTGGTCAAACGCGTTTTCCTTTTCCACGCTCACATACTGATTCGAAAAATTATGAAATTTGAAACCTAACAATAATTTGACATCACGAACCCAACAAAAGTGGTTTCGTCGAAATCCGAGGTCATTTGCAAAATTCCCATTTTTAAGGGCCCGAATTCCATAGCGACTATTCAGAATTTTCAACTGGACATATCTTTTGATTCCCGCTATGAAATCTTGATTTTTCGGATTCGTTGGAAAGATATCATCAATTAGATCCTATTATTTTTGGTTTCACTAAAATCCGGATTGTTTTGCACCCGGTACATTCAATTGAAGTTTGAAATCGAATTATCGAACTACCGCGCCATTTTCAATTCTATTTATGATTATATATAATTATTTATATTCTAACGACGACGTATATAATATATACGTTCTAATTATATTCAAAATAAATTTCTCGTCGATATTATTTAAAATAATTCATTTTAAATAATCAAAATTCGCTAAATTGCCAAAATAAAAATTTTAAACTGGCCCAGATTTTCGGGTTGTTACATTATATATTCATCAAAATGTACAATTTTTACATCTAATCATATAGCCTATTTCAACATGAAATTGCATAGTCAATGAAACCCAAATGATGTTTGACATAGAACCAATTATATTTTGCAAATAAACATGAACTTGCATAGTTTATGAAACATAGATCCAATTATACTTGCAAACATAGATCTAATTATACTTGCCAATAAACATAAGAATGATATCATAGGTTTTGGGTCATGTAGGCATAGAAGGTCTATAACATGTTTACATAAATTCTAATTTAGACTAAGGGAATATACATAGTCCATGCCATCGACATATACAAAAAGGGATCAATTTCTAGTTTTTGCCACAAACTTGCAAGTGCCATTGTTTTCATATACAATTGTTCAATAGGCTTGCATCAATCAATTTATGCCACAAACATCAATACACAAGTCATGATAGAACCATCACAATACACAAAGATTATAACAACACGATTCTATTTTCATTTACATCAAATCACATCACAGTTTTTATTCATATTTTGAAAGGTCACTATACTTACAACGTGTGATGAATTCTTGTTTTCTGATTTCTGTTATTCTGATTTGGAGATGCTCTCCTTTGGGTAGCAAAGTTGCGTTGAATGATTTGATTAAGCTTTGATCTTCTTTTAATTTGATTCGTCTCTTAGGCTTGATGGCTTGTCTCTAGGCTTTCTTAATTGACGGCCATTCCTAGTTCCTCTCCAGCAGCATGACGGCTTTTGTATTTTATTATTTGTGTGAATTTAGGGTTAGACTTGAGTTGTATTTATAGAATTTTAAATTGATTTGAGCCATCGATGAAGCTAGGGTGAATCCAGACCATCCATCTCAAGATAGGCCAATAAGAAAGAGACATGTAAGCCCTAGTGACTCAGCCAAGCATCAGAATTCGACCAGACCCTGACCAGACCATGCAGGGCCTGACCAGCAGGTCTTTCTGACCTGGGCGCACTTGGCAGGTGCGCCAGGCCAAAATTGTACTGGCGCACTTCCCATGTGCGCCAGTTCAACTTTGTTCTGGTGCACTTCACAAGTGCGCCAGTGCATTCTGACCCGTTTTCCGGTTTTTCTGCCCAACTTCGTTCGTCCATATCTTCTTCATACGATATCCGTTTTACGCAAACTTGAACGCTATCTCAAGCAGAATTTCGAGACGAACGCAATGGCGTAACCCATTTCCCTTGATTTCATCATTTATAATTAATTATACTTCAATTCGTGAAGCTTAACGTTATAGAATTCACGGGGTGTTACATTCTCCCCTACTTAAAAGTATTTCGTCCCCGAAATCTTCAAGTTAGGAAGAATGTATATCCTACCATCCAACAGTCCATCTACTCAACCAACAAACACTGGCATCCACTGTCCTTAAAAGACTTCTAATACTTCATGATCATATGCATAGTGTGTGTACATGTCCTTATCTAATGCAGAAATCAGGCGGTCTACTGATTCAGTTGACCTCCTTAATGCGAATCATGTAAGTGTCATGAATCCATTATGTATGCAAATTTTTCCTACTCATAATTCTACATGAGTGCACAACTATTTATACAAATGCGACGACCATATGACAGCATATCAAGTTTACAACCATATACAAATAAGAATACATATATGCATATGCAGTATGAAGTGATTGAGCCGATCTAAGACCTAGGTTGTGTGTGTATATGCATCCACGAGCAACCACTAGCAACCACTTGCAGCCATCAACCATAACATGTTTCAAATACATGTTTACATCTAAAGGGGTTTCTACCTAAGGATAAAGGATAATATCGAGGAGATATACCTAAAAAGATAGATACAAGCACAACTTAAGAAAAAGAGAGGTCAAAGATGTACCCTCAAAAAGAAGAGGGTAGGAAGCGCGTATTCTGTCCTCAGTTTCCCAAGTCGCGTCTTCCTCGGCGTCGCTCCACTGAACTTTAACGAGTTTGACTTCGCGGTTGCGTAGCTTTTTTATTTCAGTTCCTACGATTCGAGTTGGAACTCTCCTTACAGTTGCTTCACGTTCCACTTCGGCTTCTTCTAGAATGCTTGGCTCCACCACTTCCGCTGATTCATGTAGACATTTCCGTAGATGAGAAACGTGAAAGACGTTGTGAATTCCAGCCAATCTTTCAGGCAGATCTACTCTACAAGCCATTTTCCCAATCTTCTCGATGATAGGGAACGGTCCTACAAATCTTGGTGCTAGCTTTCCTGCGGATCCAAAGCGAACGACGTTCCTTAAAGGGGATACCTTAAGGAAAACCTTGTCCCCAACCTCAAACTCAAGGTCGGTCCTTCTTTTGTCGGTGTAGGATTTCTGTTTGTCTTGGGCTGTCTTCATTCTCCTACGTATCAAGTCCACTTTCTCTAAAGTTTCTCGAATCATGTTTGGCCCAAGTATGAGCTTATCTGTAGACTCCCACCAACAAGTTGGTGATTTGCACGGTCTTCCATACAAGGCTTCGAAGGGTGCCATGCCGATGGTAGCTTGGTAGCTGTTGTTGTAGGCAAATTCCACTAAAGGAAGGTGATCCTCCCATGTCCCTCCAAAGTCAAGAACGCAAAGTCTTAAAAGATCCTCTAAAACTCTATTCACCCTTTCCGTCTGGCCATCTGTTTGGGGGTGATAGGCCGTGCTCAAACATAGCTGTGTGCCTACAGCTTCTTGCAGACTCCGCCAAAACTCACTTGTGAAAATAGGGTCTCGGTCACTAACAATGCTGGAGGGTATCCCATGGAGTCGAACTATTTCCTTGAGATAAAGAGATGCTAGAGATGAGGCAGTCCTTCTACTCTTGATAGGTATAAAGTGGGCGCTTTTAGTAAGCCTATCCACTATTACCCAAATGCTAGTGTTGCCTCTTCTCGACCTAGGCAGTCCATCAATGAAGTCCATTGAAATGCTATCCCACTTCCACTGTGGGACCACTAGAGGGTGAAGTAGTCCTCCAGGCTTCTTTTGTTCCGCCTTGACCCGTTGGCAGGTCATGCACTTAGAAACGAAATCTGCCATGTCTTGCTTCATGCCGCTCCAAAAGAAAGTCCTTTTTATATCCTTGTACATCTTATCACCGCCAGGGTGTATAGTCATCTTGGAATGATGCGCTTCCTCGAGAACCTTCTTTGTCAACTCCCTTGCTTGTGGGACGCATAATCTTCCATCTCGCCTCAGCCAACCCTTATCATCGATGGCGTACCTACTGAGGTGACTAGAAGTCTCACCCCTAATAAGTTTATCAATCACATCAACAACCTGAGGGTCTTCACGTTGTGCAGCCCCTATTGAGTCCAAGAGAGTAGGGCGTACTTAGAGAGATGCTAACAAACCCGGTACAAAATCCGAGGAGGGCCTAAAATTAAAACTGGCTATATACTCCAAGTTTTTCCTTTCCACAAAGAGAGGGCTTAGGGTCAGTTTCTTTTGGCTCAACGCGTCTGCTACCACGTTGCCTTTTCCAGGAGTATAAGAAATTTCAAAATCATACGAGGCAAGAAACTCCATCCATCTTTGCTGCCTCAAGTTAAGATCCTTCTGGGAGAAGAGATATTTCAACGATTTATGGTCAGTGTATAATTCAAACTTCTCACCTAGGAGATAATGGTGCCAAGACTTAAGTGCAAAGACGATGGCGGCCAACTTAAGATTGTGGGTTGGGTAGTTCTTTTCATGAACCTTCAATTGTCTTCCGCCATAAGCTACTACCCTTCCTTCTTGCATTAGAACAATGCCTAGTCCCGTTCCACATGCATCCGTGTATACTGTGAACATTCTTCTTCCGTCAGGCAGAGTTAGAACTGGGGCTGTTGTGAGAGCCCTTTTTAATCGTTGGAAAGCAAACTCGCAGTCCAAATCCCAAGTGAACGCCAGATTCTTCTTTGTTAGCCTTGTGAGTGGGGCTGATATTTTCGCGAAATCCCTAATAAACTTTCGATAAAAAATGGCTAGCCCAAGAAAGCTTCGAACTTCGGTTGCATTTCTCGGTGTCTTCCAATCTTGCACTGCCACCACTTTCGCGGGGTCCACAGCCAACCCTTCTTTGGACACTATATGCCCAAGAAACCTTACTTCTTTTCTCCAGAAGTGACACTTGGAGAATTTGGCTTTTAGTTGATGTGCACGGAGAGTATCCATGATTTCTTTCAGATGCTGAGCATGTTCTTCCTCACTCTTTGAGAAGATTAAGATATCATCTACAAAGACAACCACAAATTTGTCGAGGAATTCTCTGAACACCCTGCTCATTAGGTCTACGAAATAATCGGGTGCATTATCTTCCAGAACATCTGGCTACCATTTAGTTTGAATGCCACATCGTCAGATCCATCGGAAATCACAAATTGATTCCCATAAAAATACTCAGATTGTTAGGCTAAAGAAGTTTCACTTCTTTGCCACCAACTTCGAACGTTTGAAGGAATCAATGTACGTAATCCCTTTGGAAATACTCTGTCAGACACTTGTCCATACAAGTTGTCCTGGGTCTGGACAAATTGAAGGCACCGTTCTATTAATCCATCTTGGGAAATTTCTACCTTGGGTTAACTGTACAGCCCTTGCACTTTACTCCATCTTCATAATCTCTTCAACATAAGTTGATTCGTAACGCTTATTCCAGTACGGAGTGGTTTTCAGATATTAAATCTGATCCCGGTCTCTCCGTATTGACAACGGAGGTATAAAATAAATAAAAAACTTTGATAGCTGGTGATTTAACTATCAAAGGAACATCCATTCAACCAACGAGCCTATTTCCAAATGGAAATTCTACTGTTCAACCATCAAGCAATACTGGCCCCTATTTATATAAATTCCTTATTTTGTTATCAATTCCAAATTTCCATCTTTCCTATCTTTTCAAAGCTCGATTGTCTCTCTCGATAATTGGAAAATATTTCCAACATCCTAATTTCTTTATTCGAGAAAATATCTCTTATTCTGGTTAGAAAACATTTCTATATATTCTCAATCATTATTTTCTATATTCGGAAAATATCCCTTATTAATATTGGAAAATATTCCCATATTACATTTATTAATTCCTCGTTGACCAATTCATTTCATTTCCTACGCATAGAAAATATTTCTTATTTTATTTGGGAAACATTTCAAATTTCATTAAATTAACGCGATGTTATAAAACATCGTTATTATCACACAAACCATTAATCATTTATTAACTAACCATATTGCTAACCAATCTTCACTATCGAACCTTAATTATTCCTCCATCAATCATGAAGTCAATTAAGTTGGGGTATAGTTACCTCCAGACCTCAATTGAACAACATTCTCAACTTTGAAATAGTCAAAGCTCGTAGCTTCAAACAAAACATTTCTTACACGACTTTCGGATTCAATCTAATAACATACTTCTTTTATGGAAAAACATTGATTATAACGGTAGCGTTATAATCGCTGTTTCCACATATTTGATTTATAAAACATCATTTTAACAACAACGTTACAATCGCTGTCTAGAATTATAGAACACTTATCATAACAATAGCGTTAAGATCGCTGTTTAGAATTACAAAACATTTATGATAACAGCAGCGTTAAATTCGCTGTTTACAAACATTTGGTTTATAAAAATATAACTTGTACTTATTCATTTCAATAAATAAATCAATAAGTAAATAAATAAAGAAATAATTAAATTTGATTGAAACCGGAAAGTAAAAGTAACTACTTTCCTAAATTCGGTATAATCGAATTCCAATAAATAACTTTCTATCAATAATCTGTATTCGACTTATATTCCGAACGACGGAATTTATCTACCATTTCAGGTTGATTCAAATTCTAAATTCACTATTGAATTTATCCTTTCCCGATCATTGCCAAATTCTTTTAAAACGATTTCCCATTTCCCTTTTCCATTCAAAATCCAATTTGGATTTCATATTTCAAATCTAAATTTCTTTTAGAAATAATTCATTTGCAAAACGTTTACTCTAAACTATTACTCACTTTATTCGTGAATATATCTCTTTTATATACAATCAAATCAGTTTAGTTTCATACTTATAAATATTATCTTAAACTCAAATCCTATTTATAACTTCTGTTCATGTTTTTCCATACCAATCTCGTTTGAATTGTAATCATTTAAAATCTCGTTTATAATTTCCTTTACAATTTTCCAAGTTCAAATCTCATTTTCAAATATTGGTTTCAAAACCATTTTCCCCTTTTTCATATAAGTTCACCTTTGAATTTATATTTCAATTTACATAACTAACTTAATTTATACTCTCGTTTATAAACGATTACTTCTTTTCTTCGTTAACATGTTTTCAAATTTCAACCCTATTCGAAATTTACATTCCTATGTTTTTGAAATAAATTTCTTTTTTTTTAAACTCAAATTTCATTTTCTATTTTCGAATATATTTTACGGTATATAAATACCAAGTTTCTAGGGCCAGGGTAATTTAACACAGCATAATTAGTCACAGTACATATCATAGTAAATAAAAAACAATAATATAAATGTTGAGGAATCCAGTTGGATCCCTCCAACCTATTTCCCTGCATCCACAGATGTTAATCAACATTTATTTCACATAAATATGAGATATCATAGTAAACAGAACTAATAATCGATCAACTATCAACCATTTCAACCAAACAATCATCACACAGTAAAAATTTACTATAATTATATTTAAAACTCGTTTATATAAAAATATAAACGAGTCAGAATTAGTGAGTTTACTCACCTTATTTCGCAGCTGACGGTTCTGCTTCCGTTTCGTTTTAATATCAACAGTGTTTGATTTTATCAAGAAATTCTAATGGCTTTGCTCTTAGGAAAATAGCTCCACAACGTAGATCTTGCTGCTACAATTCCAACATAACTGCTTTCGCTTGATTCTGATTACGATGGATAAATTATATTCGTTACAATTCTAGACGAATTAAAATAAAATAAGTAGGTTTATATAAATTGCAGTGATTAACTTGTACCCTTAATTACCCAGGCCAATTATATTTTGTTCAAATTGGTTGCTTTCATCATGTTCAAACCTTTAACAGTAGCCGTCAAAATCTGACCCAAAAATAGTTTATGATAACTCCTTCACGGTCCTCAGTTGAAAAACACCCGGCTTTCTTTCCTCTACACGCTAATACCTTTTCCTTGATGAAAGGCACATGAACAGTGTCTTCACCATTTCCGAACTCCAAGATAAACCTGATTAACTTCTTTATTAATCATTCATTAGATCTCCAGGAAACACAAGTTGACACGGTGATACTTAACCATGTTTTAAATAATAACCCTCCCTTAACCGCCGTCACTAGCCAGCTAAATTCCTTCTTCCTAGGCAAAAATTCATACAATAGTACTGCCATTGCTGAAATCTCTTAGTCCTTCTCCTTCAGAAAAATATGAATTACTTCATTGTTGTGCCTAAACCAAAAACCTGTCACCGTTCTTTATCATTTGCCACCTTGCCACATTCTCCGAAAATCCTTCCTCCCTGCGTTAATTTCTACTTCCAGAAATATACCTCACCCAACAAATTTCTTTTTTGTTATCTTCATTCAAGACTAAAACCAATCCACTTCTTCATTCAAAGGAAAGAGCGAAAGCCTGCTCAAAACTCCACCATCACCATGCGTATCCCCATCCATCCTCTCTCATTACTACTCTGTTCAACCCACCGTTAACGCCAATCATCTCCCCTTCGCAACCTTCTTCTGACCATTGCTGCCTGCCCCAACTCGCACCACCACCCCCACGGCGTCAAACAACCGTATACTTCCCCTCACAGCAATAGGGTGCGAACGAAATTCACCCACAATCCCACAAAAAAATCAAAGTGCATCCACCTTGCTGCCAGTAATCCAACTCCACCTTCGATTCAGCCCAGTTCACCCCATGTTGAAATCGGATTGAAGCCCTCGGTGCTCTGTCTTTCAATGAACGACGTTAATCGCAACCAAGTCAATTGAAATATATACTGGATTAAAGAGTTTGAGAAAAGAAATCAAGGAATTCGGAATTACGAATTTTCGTTTTGAATTGGATTTAAAAGGGGTGATTTGGTTGTGTTGAGGCAGGAGCTTTTGTTTTGGATCTGAGAACCAGAATTGAGAAAAAGCTTGAACCGTATTTAAAGGCACAGCCGCTTGGGGGACACAGAGTTAAATTACTTGGACCGCACAGTTATGAAATTCCTTGCTATGCACGGTTCTTAAAACTTGGCTTGGTATGCACGGATTCAAGATGGCTCAAATTTTCCTTTTTGCGGTGTACGTTTTCCTTAGATTAGCGCATAGGCATGTGAATTATAGGAGCTAGTGTCCGCTGTCAATTCCTTCTACACCAAGGATTCAAATTAAGAAATATTTATTTATGTACATATTAATATGATTTTATTTATATTTCATAAATTGCTATGGTTTGAGTTGAACAAAACCGTTATATATATATATAGAGCAGATCATTGTACTTGCGATACCAAGTTATACAAAATTATGTTCGCATACGAGCTGCCACAGACAAAAATAAAAATGCAATCATGTCGAGAGAGGTGCCATGATCCCAAAAATATAATAATATCGGTAGTTTAACTTATATTATGAAACCCCAAAATATTGATATAGGGTGCAAAATCCTCCAAATAAAAAGTTGCGTATTTAATTAATTAAAAATTATAGTAAAATTATAAAATTTAAATTATAACTATGACTCAAAAGAATCTTGTCCAAATTCGTAACAAATCTCTAGTTATATTAACTAAACCATTATGGTCTATAAACAATTCTACAACGACTATTTAAATATTTGATTTAAATATAAAACAAAATCTACAATATGAAAACTCGGATTTTCTCTTCCATTAGAAAAACATAACCAAATAGATCCGAACGTTTCTTGTTTCAAAGAAATTCGACTTATATCGGATCCCGTATATTCAATTGAAGTTTAGATCGTAAATTACGAACTACCGCGACTATTTCGAGCTCGTTTTAAATTATATTATAAATTATACACTAAAATATCATTTTATTAAATAATTTCTTATAAATTCCTATATATAATTCAAATAAAAAATTTAAATATTCAGAATTCAACGGCTGAAAATCTGGGTCGTGACATATATGATACCATAGGATTATTTGCATACATATTGGATTCATGGCACAAGCATACGTTGCATTAAGGAGGTCAACTGAATCAGTAGACCGCCTGATCTTCGCATTAGTGTTGGGACATATACACAAAGCTTCACATAAATTTATATAAGCATTAGAAATCTTTAAGGACAATGGATGTCAGTGGTTGGTGGATGAATAGATAGATGATGTATGGTAAGATATGCATTCTTCTCAACTTAGAGATTTCATGACGAAATCTTTTGAGTAGGGGAGAATTTAACACCCTGAATTTTTAATGACATTAAAGAGAATAAATTAAATAATAATTAATTTAATAATCAGAATTAGAGGAAACGGGCTACACCATTGTGTCCGTCTCGAAATTCTGGTGAAGATAGACATTTGGTTTGTGTAAAATGGACACCGTATGAGGAAGTTATGAGGGTTTTAAGCTTGTATATGCGTAGAAGAATTATATATATACGCATGAGTCAGAGGTAAGTCAGTGATGAGTCATAAATTTATCCAGAAAGATTCAAATTTGAACAATTCCTTAGAGCGGCTAAATTCCCGTTCTAGGGTGTCGACCCCCCTAGAGGGGTATCAACCCACCCACAGGGGTGTCGACACCCCTAGGGCTGAGGTGGCAGGCGATTTCAGAGGGTTCTGCTGCTATAAATATACGGCTATTTCTCATATTTTCTTCATTTGAAGTTATGGAGGCCATATGCTGCTGAAGTGCGAACTGAACCGTTTTCTACAACATACTTTGAAAATCAAATTCAGAAATTCTAGATCTATTCTTTCTCAATTCTCTAAACCTAACGCTGTGAGTTTCTAGTTGTTTTTAGGTTTAGATAAATAACAGTAAATTGTGAAAGATTATGACTTGGATATGTTGTAACGTATGATTTTGTGCATGTGTAAATCCTATAATGCGTCATGATAGATCTATTCCCCTAGATCTAATACAATTGTAGTTGTTCAATTATATTTCCTATGTGGATCTTGACTTGTAACCATATTATGGTGAATGTACATCTATTAATTTGGACAATTGTAACAATGGCTAGATGTAGTTCCTTATGTAAATCACCTTTCACCTGTCATATTGTGATCAATCTAATACGTTGTAAACTTGACATGTAAAGCCATTTTTAGATCTAAACATGTTACTATGTCACCATAATTATGCTAGATCTAAATAGTTGGAGACCTAAAGGGCTAATTTAGATCTCATCATGTTTGCTTTTATTTATTTACTTGCTAAAAGTAACTAGACTCGCCAGACATAATGTCTGACCCTGTTGTTTCTCCTTTTTTTTCTTCTATTCCCCCTCTCCCCCCCAATAGGTTCTCAGGGAGGAAACACTCAGACTTAATCAAGACTCAGATATCATCTTCCTAGGAGCTACTTCTGAAGTACGACTCAAGTTCTTGTCTCTACTATGGCTTAACTCTTTTAATTGGGGAATTATGCTTTTTATTTACTTATGTACCCTGATGGTGCAAGACAGAAGTTATTTTATTGTAATGGTTTTCATGACTTATGAAATTGTGGACCATGGTATTATGATTTATGGTTGAAATAAAAAATTAAATTTTCCGCTGCTGCCTTATTTATATTTGTCTTGTAATTATTCCGTGTCTGTTTACCTATAGCGCTTCACGAAACTTAATGCATTCCCTTAATGAGTGACATTAACGGACGTGGGGTGGAACACATAGTGAGCATAATAAGATCTAAATTAACCATTTAGATGTCTAACTATTCAGATCTAAAATAATAGGCACAAGATGATAATCTTGATTTGGTTAACAAATTAAATGTCCATACAATTTAGATCTAATAGTTTAAAAGTAGATATACACAATTAAGGTTTAAGATTCACATCATGGCATGTCATAGAAGTTACAATAGATCCGTCTAGATAGAGGTTTAGATCCAAATCCTAACCAATTCAGAATGTCATATAATCACAATTTACTATGGATCTGATATAATCTAGACATATAAACAAATCCAAGTCATAGTCGTGTCATATTTACTTTTAAATATTCAATTCTAAAAGCAACTAGGGACTCACAGAGTTTGGATGAGAAGATAGAACTAGAAAAGATTGGATCTTGAATCTCTAATTGATTTTCTTTAGTTGAAGAAGATAACGAATCCAAATCAGTTCAGATACCGGCAGAGTTTGGCCACCGTGAATTCTCAATGAAGAAAACAAGAGAAATGACCACGTATATATAGCTGCCAGACCCTCTGAAACCGACTGCCACGTCAGCCCTAGGGGTGTCGACACCCCTGTGGGTGGGTCGACCCCGGTGTCGACACCCCTCTAGGGGGGTCGATCCCCTAGAGCGGGAAAACTGCCGCCACTTTTTCTTTTTCAAATTTGAATGGTTTTGGATAAAATTCTGACTCATCCCTGACTCATGTGTATTTATATAATTCTTCTACGCATATACAAACTTAAAACCCTTATAACTTCTTCATACGGTGTCGGTTTTACGCAAACCAAATGTCTATCTTGACCAGAATTTCGAGACTGACGCAATGGCACCGTCCATTTTCCTTATTCTGAATATTAAATTAATTATAATTTAATTTATCCTCTTTTAGTATCGTTAAAAATACGGGGTGTTACAACATTATCCTTTTCTTTTGAAAAGATTGACTTAAAACTCAAGTTGTGTGATACCTTTAAACGTGTGTTTTTCTCACTTTGGTTCACCAAATTGATCCGGCGTTTGTAATGCTCGGGTTAGACCGGGTTATAGAGGTTTAGGTTATCGGATGTTGTGGATTTCAAAAGATGTGCTGGAGAAGTTCAGACGTATGATATATATTTGGTGTGTATTCCGATGTTTGTTGTATATAAGGACAGATTATTATAACTGTCAAGATGTGTTGATGTACTTTGATGATTGAAAGTATTTTTAAAGCTCCCAGTAAAGATATATTTCTATATTATATTTTGTTCCGTTGCGATGTGAGACTCTGTGTTGTGTTGGTTTTTCTTCTTCTTCTATTCTAATTTTTCTTTCTTATTTCATCCTCATATTTCTTTCTAATAGCTATCTACTTTTCTGTATAATTTGAGTTGAAAGGATTGATAATAAGTCGGCTTAAACTATACTAAAAAGTGGTTCGTTACGTTACTAGTTGAGTACCCTGGGCAATCATGAAGGGCTTAGTCGTCATGGTTGGAAAAACATATGTATCTTTGAAAGGCATATGGAGTTTGAGCTAGAACTGGGGTAACCATTAGCCCTTGACATATTGTAACACCCCACATCCGTTAATGTCACTCACTAGGGGAATGCATTAACTTTCATGGAGCGTTATAAGAGTATAGAACCGAACATCACAAGACAGATATATAAAATGGTACTTAAAAATTCAAAATTTATTCATTGCAACGGAAAAGCAAAACATGTTTGGTTATAACATCAAAACCACGTACTAAATCCAAGTACACAAATATCCATCTTGAACAAAATTATTATCAGAGTACGTAGAAGCAAAACCATAATCCCACTCCAAATAGCCATACTGAAAAAGAGATAAAGCTGAGCATTACTTTCAACACTTCCAAGCACTTCAAGAGGAAAGAGATCCAAGTCAAGCTTCACTTATTCCACCCTGAGGACCTGAGGGGGGAAGAAAGAAAAGAGGCGAAACAAAAAGTGGTCAAACATAAGTCTGGCGAGTCTAGTGACTTTAGCAATATAATCAGTAAAGTAATAGGATAAGAACATAAATTGGATGTAAGAGATGACAGTAATATAAGCAGATGTGATAAGGTAAACAAGGTAAGCAAGATAGGACATCGACTGCGCTCCTAACCACTATAAGATATGCTCTGCACCGTACCAACATAGTAGTTACCTATTAAGAGATGATCCCTCCCTACTAATCATAATAATGGTAGCTTCGTATACTCCTAGCTGCTCTCGTAGGTTCCCTACTTGCTCCTACCACCACTAGTTGTACCCACTAACCTTCCCATTCGATCAGCTCCCTAACCTCGTAGACACCTGTGTTGGTTCCACAATAGGGTGTATCACTCCCTAAGGTGGCAACCCCGATACTACTGAAATGCACAGCTTATATCTACATGATGCAATAGCGTCTTACCTACCAGCCCGGACCCACGCACGCACATTACTCCGTTGGACTTGCACTGCCATTGCTAACTCTTTATTGACCTCTTTCAATCAACCCCAGTAAGTGTGTCCCTGTCCTCGACCTAGTTCGAGCTCATATAGATACTAAAATGGGTTACTGGTTGAAAGAGGTCTACCCACTTGACACAAGCTTCCCTCCTAAGCTTGGTCCCTACTAGGAATTCCCACTTTACCCCTCTTTGTCCCCATGTCTAATCACATGTCTCATATTGGTTAAGTGCTTTTATTATGTTTCACGTGCTACCTATGTTACCCACTTAACCCTTTATTATACCTATGTCTAACCACATGTCATATCTTGGTTAAGTGTTCAATAATTCATTATAACCGTAATCTTGCAAGACCTCCCACATTAGATTGTCGTTGCGTGGTTGCTGGATATGCCAGGCGGTTCTGGGCAGGCTTATATCGCAATCTGAATCTAACCTCGTGTTTTTGCATTATTATGCATCTAATTTCTACCTTTGACCTCTCACATTAGATTACCATTTTGTGGTTGCTGGATATGCCGGGCGGTTCAAGGCAGGTTTATACCGCAATCCGAATCTAACCTCGTGTCTTAGGCGTTTATTATTACTTTCTTGATTCAAGCCCCAATTTCAAATCTTGGATTATAATATATTCCAATCATCCATAATTTCCAATCTAAATTATGTTTATAATTTTGATTCAAATTGTGCATATAATCTCATGTGTACAAGTTATGCCAAATTACGCCCAAACCAATTTATGCCAAATCTCATGTATATAAGTTATGCTAAATTATGCCCAAACCAGTTTCCTTATTCATTAACAATTTATGCCAATAATCTCATTTCATTCCATATTTCCTAAACTTTTCCCAATTGTTTCAACGTTATTCGTACGTAAATCTCAACACAATATGTTAGGCTCGAAGTTAGCCTAATCTTATAAATAAAAGGAAAAGAAGAAGGGAAGAGAATCAAAACATCAAAACTGGCATAAACATATAAATGGGCATGTGAAATGAATAACGACAAAGTAGATCAGATAGGCATATGATAATAGCAATTGGTTATGAATCTAAAGGATAACAAATTACAAAACTTGATATGATTCATCTTATTTACAGGCATATACATCAAATCCAATTTACAATCTGTAACACCCTGTAATTTTAAAATATTAAAATTAGAAAATTTAAGGACACTTAATTTTTAGAATAAGAACTAAATGAAACAGGTTACGCCATTGCGTTCGTCTCGGAATTCTGCTTGAGATAGCGTCCGAGTTTGCGTGAATCGGGCTCCATATGAAGAAGTTATGGAGTTTAGTTGATTTCAAGTTTAAACAAAAATTAAATTAAAATAATAATTAATATCTAAAACCAGTTCGAATTTCAAAACAGCAGAATTGGGTTGAACGCGAAATTTCCCGCTCAGGGGTGTCGACCCTCCCCCCTCCCCACCCTCAAGGGTGTCGACATGGGTGTCGACCCCCCTATAGGGGTATCGACATAGGTGTCGACCCCCTATAGGGGAGTCGACCCCTGTCGGCCAGGTTGGGCTGACGTGTTCGAGTGACGATTTTTCTGATTTTAGGGCTTATGTGGCTTCATTTGATTGGCTGAGTGATGTGTGAAATGGATGGTTTAGATTGATCTAAGCTAATCTAAGGGCTCTAATTAATCCTACACATCTATATAAACACTCATAAACCTAAACTCTAATCTAAACATAAGCCGCCATGCTGTTGCATCCTAACTAAGCTAGTTTCTTCTCCAACGAATTAAAGCTTAGGAATTGTTAAAAGGATTCTAGAACAACAACGAACAAATCTATTCTTTCTTCTATCACTGTGAGTACAGTTGCTTTCACAAGATGATTAATTAAAATAATTATGATAAGTTGTGATCTAGACTGTATGAATATGCCTGTTGAATCATATGCTATTAGCCAGTTCTGTTATCATCTATTTTGTTAATATATGCCAGTTTGTTATCATACGTAATCAGATTCATTTTATGATGTTAATTCCTATGTCTAATTACATATGCTTGATTAGATTCATCAATGCAAGTTATGTTTATCTATACAAGTTATGCAAGTTATGTTTATCTATGCAAGTTATGAAAGTTTATCTATGAAAGTTATGTTCATCTATGCAAGTTTATGCTTATATGTTTAGATCCGTGCCAGTTTTTATGTTTAAATCTATATCAGTTTATATTGCATATGTTAATTGGATCCATCTTATATGCCAGTTCACGTTTATATGCTTGATTAGATTCATTCTATGCAAGTTATGTTCTATGCAAGTTTATATGCAAGTTATGTTCATCTATGCAAGTTTATAATCAAATTATGTTCATTTATGCAAGTTTGTATGCAAGTTATGCTCATCTATGCAAGTTTATGCTTGTATGTTTAGATCCATGCCAGATCATATGTTTAGATCTATGTCAGTTCACATTGCCTATGTTAATTGGATCCATCTTATATGCTAGTTCACGTTTGTATGCTTAATTAGATTTATGTTGTTCTATGCCAAGTTTATGTTACACATGCTTAATTAGATCTATATTGTTTTATGCCAGTGTGGATGTTATATGCCTCTTTCTTTTCCTTTTCTTCTGAGTTAGGCTAACAACGAGCCTAACGTATTATGTGAATTATACGTAAGAACGACGTAGGAACGTTGGGGAATAGTTTGGGAAATATTAAATATTGGATGTTATGTAATTGGCATAAATTGATCAGTAACCATGTAATTTACTTAAGACATAAATTGGTATAGTTTATATACATGGAAATTATGGACATAATTTGGAGGATAATTGTGAACATAGCTTGAATTGGAAATTATGAACAGTTTGAAATAGGGATGTTAATTCAAATAGGGGGTGAATAATAAAATGAGATAATGAAAATGCCTAACCCGAGGTTAGATTGAGTTGCGGTGTAAGACTGCCCGGAACCGCCCGGCACATCCAGCAACCGCAACAACAGGTCTAATGTGAGAGGTTAGTGCATCAAACCCAAAACCCGAGGTTAGAATGAGTTTGCGGCAGAAGTCTGCCCGAAACCACCCGACACATCCAGCAACTGCAAACAACAGTTCTAATGTGAGAGGTTAGTGCATTAATAAATCAATTAATGCCAATGAACAGACATGCTAAGAATGGTAAGGTTAAGTAACATGAATATGCGACACTTAACCAATACAACATGTTAATTAAACAAATGGGTCGGGTTAGGTTAAATTGAGAACACTTAACCGTTATAACATGTTGATTAGGAAACCCTAGTAACGGGAACCCATTTCAGCAGTAACCCACATAGATGTATCATGGTACCCTGAACTAGGCAGGGTGGGGCACAATTACTGGGCTTATTATAAGAGGTCAAAAGAGCGGTGGGTGGTGCGTCAGTGTTGGTTCCAACAGAGTATCGGCGTGCACGTGCTCCGGAGTGGAAAAATCAGGCACTGGGCATTAGTAGTTATACATTGTGCATCTTGAATTGTGTCGGGTTGCCGTCATAGGGATTGATACACCCCATGGTGGGACCGACACAGGTTTCTACAAACAAGCGAGGCCGAATGACTCAAGTAATAAATACACACGAGTTAGGGAGCCGATCGAATGAGGAGGGTATTGGGTACAACTAGTGGAGATAGGGGCAGGCGACACCTACGACAGCAGCAAGGGGTACATGAAACTACCATTATTATTATTACTACCATTATGATTAGTAAGAGGGGTCAACTTTTAGAGTAAATAGGGTTGGTGCAGTGTAGTAATTATCCTATAATGATTACAAGCGCAATCAACGTTTACCTTATTCATCTTCCTTACCTTGTCATATATACTTATGTTACAGTCGTTTCTTACTTTTCAGTTTATGTTCTTATCCTATTACTTTAATAATTATATTGTTAAAGTTACTGGACTCGCCAGACTTTATGTCAGACCTTGTTTGTTTCGCCTCTTTTCTTTCCGTTCCCCCCCACCCGGGTTCTCAAGGTGGGCCTAGTGGAGTTTGATTTGGATCATTTTCTCTCCCTTTTGGAAGTGCTTGGATTGTTGAAAGTAATGTTCAGTTTTATCTCCTTTTCATTATGGCTTTAAGATATGGAATTATGGTTTTTAAAAAAATATACTCTGATAGATTTTGTACAAGACTGATATTATGTACTTGGTTTTGGTGTTTGAAGATGTAAACAAACTTATTTTCTGTTTCCGCTACAATAAATTTACAAATTTTTCAAGTACTGCTTTTTGTATCTATCTTGTGATATTCTATTCTATACTCTTATAATACTCCACGAAAATCAATGCATTCCCTTTGTGAGTGACATTAACGGACGTGGGGTGTTACACGTGGTATTAGAGTTGAAGATTACCGGAACAGATAAAAGATTTTGAAAATCGTTTTCAAAAGCATTTTTTTAAGAAGTATTTTCAAAAACATGTTTTAAAGAGAGTATTTTCAAGAGAAAAGTTTATTATGAAAAACATAATCCCCAAGAGCCATATATCTTTCTTCTGATTCTTTGTTTCGAATCTCTTCCTCCTCCCTTCTTGAGTCCCTTTCCCCGCGTGTTGATGCTTTTTCTAAGATATGAAAGGACTTTCGTGCGATGGGCGGATAATTGTTTCATAGGACTGAGATGTTTGTCGAAGCTAGAATTCGCTTAAGGAAGTGGAGGACTCGTTTGGTATCTTTGAGATAGACGATGGAAGGTAGGTTCAGCTAGCTGCTTGGTCGATGAGGGAGTTTAGGCTAAGAAGCACAACTCAAGAATGAGGAATTTGTTGATATGATTTTAATCCATTAAGAAGGTAAAGGAGAAAGTGGAAAGAATAATTAACCCAGTGACAAAAGAAGGTGTCTTTATTATGGTATAACGGGCCATGTAATTAAGGACTGTTGGAAGAAGAAGAAGCCTGGTTGTTTTCATTGCGGTGAGGCAGGACATCTGATTAAAGACTTCCCGAGGAGGCTACGGCAGGGGCAAGGGCAGAGGACATAACCTACTTTTGGAGGACAGGTTTATGCTCTCTTGGCACCAGGACAGGAGAGAGAGATAAAAGTGTTTTTGTTGAAAGTTTGATTTTCCTTTTTGATCATCCTATTCGAACTTTGTTTGACTCTGGCGCTTCACATTCGTTCATATCTGCTTCGTTAGTTGAAACATTGCAGCTAAATACTAGTTTAGTTATGGATCCCATTGTAGTCTCAAATCCTATTGATGGTTCGGCTCATTTATATATGCTTTGTCGGTATTTGAATGTGTCTATCTTGGGCGTTGGGATTGAATGCAATGCCTACGTTCTTGGTTTCATGGCCTACGAATTGATTCTAGGGATTGGTTGGCTAGCTAGGTATGGTGCCATCCTAGACTGTGAAAGGAGGGTAGTTAGATTGTTGATTCATTGTGGAAGAACCCTTGATATTTCTTGTGACCCTAGAGGTCCAGTGATGCTTAGCCTTGTAGAACTCTTGACGCATCCATCGATGATTTGGAATCTGTTCGTGTAGTCCATGAAGTATGGTGACGTCTTTGATGTGGTTCGAGGTTTACCCCCAAGGCGCGAGATAGACCTCTGTATATACTTAGTAGATAATGCAAAGCCAGTTGCATTACCAGTGCGCCACATGGCTCCGAGAGAGAGAAGAGAACTCAGTAAGCAAGTGAAAGAGTTGCTTGATAAAAGGTTCATAAGAAGAAGCATTTCGGAATGGGGTGCTCCAGTTGTTTTTGCTATGAAGGCTGATGGTTCGCTTAGATTGTGCGTGGACTATAGAGAGCTGAACAAGCTCACGAAGAAGAATAGACACCCATTGCCGGGGATAGACGATTTGTTCGATCAGTTGGTTGGTGCTTCGGTTTTCGCACAGTTGGATTTAGCTATAGGATTTCATTAGCAAAGGGT
The DNA here is from genome assembly GCA_030737875.1 of Allium sativum. Classification (NCBI taxonomy): domain Eukaryota; kingdom Viridiplantae; phylum Streptophyta; class Magnoliopsida; order Asparagales; family Amaryllidaceae; genus Allium; species Allium sativum. The sequence continues at coordinate 989,070,630 of CM060915.1, forward strand.
GGCTCAGGACAGCATAGATAAGTCTGCTTTTAGGGCTCCCGATGGTTTCTTCGAGTGGCTCGTCATGCCTTTTGGTTTGACGAATGCACCCGCATATTTCGTAGACTTGATGAGTAGGGTGTTTAGGGAGTTTCTAAACAAGTTTGTGGTAGTCTTTGTGGATGGTATTTTGATTTTCTCTAGAAGCGAGGAAGAGCATGCCCTACATCTTAGGGAAGTCTTAGAGACCCTACGAGCGCATCAACTCAAAGCTAAATTCTCCAAATGTCATTTTTGGAGGAAGGAAGTGAGGTTCTTAGGGCACGTGGTCTCTAAGGAAGGGATAGCAGTGGATCCTGCAAAGGTGGTGGCAATCCAAGATTGGAAGGTTCCTAGAAAAACAACGGAAGTAAGAAGTTTTCTAGGGTTGGTGGGCTACTATGGGAAGTTCGTTAAGGACTTTGTGAAGATATCAGCCCCAGTTTGACTTTGCTAGATAGGAGCAAACCGTTCACAGTATATACCGGTGCTTGCGGGACAGGGCTTGGAGCAGTTTTCGATGCAAGAGGAAACGGAAAAAGGTGGTAGGTACGTAGTTATGTTTGAGCATCGCGTATCGTCCACAGACGGATGGACGGACAGAAAGGGTGAATAGAATCCTTGAAGATCTTTTGAGGTTATGTATCCTAGATTTTGGAAGGACATTAGAAGAGCATCTTCCATTTGTGGAGTTCGCTTATAACAACAGTTGTTAAGCTAGTATTAGGGTTTTTATGGATGACTGTGTCGATCACCAACTTGTTGGTGGGAGTCTACAGATAAGATTTTACTTGGACTCGAGCTGATTTGAGAGAAACTTCGGAGAAGATGGACTTGATTCGAAGATGAGTGAAGACAGCACAGGACCGGCAAAAGTCAAACGCTGACAAGTGACGAACCTATCTTGAGTTCGATGTTGGAGACATGGTTTTTATTAAAGTGTCACCATTGAGGAACGTAGTTCGCTTTGGGAAGTGCGGGGAAATTAGCACCAAGGTTCGTAGGACCCTTTCCCATTACAAAGAGGATTGGATAGATGGCGTACAGAATGAAGTCGCCGGAGAAGCTTAGTGGTGTTCATGACGTGTTTCATGTGTCGCATTTGAGGAAGTGTTTACATGATACCGCGGAAGTTGTGGAGTCGAGCATGCTTAGGGAAGTGGAAGAGGAGCGGGATGCCATGATTAGACGAGCTCCTACATGCATCCTTGGATCGGAGGTTAAGAAATTACGCAACCGAGAGGTCAAGTTGGTCAAAGTCCAATGGGGAGATGATCAAGGAGACGCGATTTGGGAAACGGAAGACAAGATACATGCATTGTACCCTTTTTTTCGAGGGTATGATCTTAACTTCTCCTTTTTCTACCGCTTTGTTTCTACTTGTTCTATCATTTAGTATGTCCTCTCCATTTCATCTTCGATCTTTAGGTAGGAAATCCTGTGGTTGTAAACATGTGTTTGAGACATGTTATGTTTGGTGGATGCAAGTGGATGTCAGTGTTTGCTAGTGGTTGCTCGTGGATGCATTTACACACACATTAGGCACTAGATCGGCTCAATCACTTTCATATTGCATATGAATAAGTGTGCATATTTAAATTAATGGATGTATATTGATTGTGTTATCATATGAATGTTGCATTTGAATGAAATGATTGTGCACTCCTATAGAAATAAAATGTATTATTAGGATTCTTTTGCATACATAATGGACGCATGGCACTATCGTGATTTGCATTAAGCAGGTCAATTGAGTCAGTAGACCGCCTGATTTTGCATTAGATAAGGAACATATACACACACTTTTTGCATATGTTCATATGGCATTTGAAATCTTTTAAGGACAATGGATGCCTGTAATTGATGGCTGAGTAGATGGATGATTGGATGGTAGGATATACATTCTTCTTGACTTGAAGATTTCAGGGACGAAATCCTTTAAGGAGGGGAGAATGTAACACCCTGTAATTTTAAAATTTTAAAATATACAAATTTAAGGACACTTAATTTTTAGAAGAAGAATTAAGTGAAATGGGTTACGCATTGCGTTCGTCTCGGAATTATGCTTGAGATAGAGTCCGAGTTTGCGTGAATCGGGCTCCATATGAAGAAGTTATGGAGCTTAGAAGATTTCAAGTTTAAACAGAAATTAAATTAAAATAATAATTAATAATCTAAAACCAGTTCGAATTTAAAAATAGAAGAATTTGGCTGAGCGGGAAATTTCCCGCTCAGGGATGTCGACACAGGTGTCGACCCCTTATAGGGGTGTCGACACAGGTGTCGACTGTTCTATAGGGGAGTCGACCCCTGTCGGCCAGGTTGGGCTGACGTGTTCGGGTGACGATTTTTCTGATTTTAGGGCTTATGTGGCTTCATTTGATTGGCTAATGATGTGTCACTATGAAATGCATGGTTTAGATTGATCCTAAGCTAATCTAAGGGCTCTAATTAATCCTACACATCTATATAAACACCCATAAACCTAAACCCTATTCTAAACATAAGCCACCATACAGCTGCATCCTAACTAAGCTAGTCTCTTCTCCAACAATTCAAAGCTTAGGAATTGTGAAAAGGGATTCTAGAACAACAACGAACGAATCTATTCTTTCTTCTATCACTGTGAGTACAGTTGCTTTCACATGATGATTAATTAAAATAATTACGATAAGTTGTGATATGGACTATATGAATATGCATGTTGAATCATATGCTATTAGCCAGTTCTGTTATCATCTATTTTGTTAATATATGCTAGTTTGTTATCATATGTAATTAGATTCATTTTATGATGTTAATTCCTATGTCTAATTACATATGCTTGATTAGATTCATTTATGCAAGTTATGTTTATCTATACAAGTTATGCAAATTATGTTTATCTATGTAAGTTATGCAAGTTTATATGCAATTTATGTTCATATATGCAAGTTTATGCTTATATGTTCAGAACCATGCCAGTTCTTATGTTTAGATCTATGTCAGTTTACATTGCATATGTTAATTGGATCCATCTTATATACTAGTTCACGTTTATATGCTTGATTAGATTCATTCTATGCAAGTTATGTTCTATGCAAATTTATATGCAAGTTATGTTCATCTATGCAAGTTTATATGCAAGTTATGTTCATCTATGCAAGTTTATATGCAAGTTATACTCATCTATGCAAGTTTATGCTTGTATGTTTAGATCCATGCCAGATCATATGTTTAGATCTATGTCAGTTCACATTGCCTATGTTAATTGGATCCATCTTATATGCTAGTTCACGTTTGTATGCTTAATTAGATTTATGTTGTTCTATGCCAAGTTTGTGTTACACATGCTTAATTAGATCTATACTGTTTTATGCCAGTGTGGATGTCATATGCCTCTTTCGTTTCCTTTTCTTATGAGTTAGGCTAACAGCGAGCCTAACGTATTAGGTGAATTGTATGTACGAACGACGTGGGAACGTTGGGGAATATTAAATATTGGATGTTATGTAATTGGCATAAATTGGTTAGTAACTATGTAATTAGCTTGAGAAATAAATTGGTATAGTTTATATACATGGACATTATGGACATAATTTGGAGGCTAATTATGAACATATCTTGAATTGGAAATTATGAACAATTTGAAATAGAGATGTTAATCATACTGGGGTTGAAAAATAAATTGAGACAATGAACATGCCTAACCCGAGGTTAGATTGAGTTGCGGTGTAAGACTGCCCGGAACCGCCCGGCACATCCAGCAACCGCAACAACAGGTCTAATGTAAGAGGTTAGTGCATCAAACCCAAAAACTGAGGTTAGAATGAGTTTGCGGTAGAAGTATGCCCGAGAACCACCCGGTACATCCAGCAACCGCAAAAAACGGTTCTAATGTGAGAGGTTGGTGCATTAATAAATCAATTAATGCCAATGAACAGACATGCTAAGAATGGTAAGGTCAAGTAACATGAATAGGCGACACTTAACCAATACAACATGTTAATTAAACAAATGGGTGGGGTTAGGTTAAATTCAGAACACTTAACCGTTATAACATGTTGATTTGGAAACCCTAGTAACGGGGACCCATTTCAGCAGTAACCCACATAGATGTATCATGGTACCCTGAACTAGGCAGGGTGGGACACGATTACTGTGCTGATTATAAGCGATCAAAATAGCAGCGGGTGGTGCGTCAGTGTAGGTTCTGATGGAGTATGGGCATGCACGTGCTCCGTAGTGGAAAAATCAGGCATTGGGCATTAATAGTTGTAAACTGTGCATCTTGAATTGTGTCGTGTTGCCATCATAGGGATTGATACACCCCATGGTGGGATCAGCATAGATATCTACAAACAAGCAGGGCCGAATGACACAAGTAATAAATACACACGAGTTAGGGAGCCAATCGAATGGGGAGGGTAGTGGGTACAACTAGTGGAGATAGGGGCAGGCGGCACCGACGGCAGCAGCTAGGGGTACACGAAACTACCATTATTACTATTATCATTATGATTAGTAAGAGGGATCAACTTTCAGAGTAAATTGCGTTGGTGCAGTGTAGTAATTATCTTATAGTGATTAGAAGTGCAATCAACGTTTACCTTATTCATCTTGCTTACCTTGTCATATATACTTATGTTAGAGTCGTTTCTTACTTTCTAGTTTATGTTCTTATCCTATTACTTTAATAATTATATTGTTAAAGTTACTGGACTCGCCAGAATTTGTGTCTGACCTCGTTTGTTTCGCCTCTTTTCTTTCTGTTTCCTCCCCCCTCCCCCCCCCAAGGTTCTCAGGGTGGGCCTAGTGGAGTTTGATTTAGATCTCTTTCTCTCTCTTTTGGAAGTGCTTGGATTGCTGAGAGTAATGTTCAGTTTTATCTCCTTTTCATTATGGCTTTAAGATATGGGATTATAGTTTTTTTTTTTAAATGTACTCTGATAGCTTTTGTACAAGACTGATATTATGTACTTGATTTTGGTGTTTGAAGATGTAACCAAACTTATTTTCTGTTTCCGTTGCAATAAAGTTACAAAATTTTCAAGTACTAATTTATGCATCTATCTTGTGATGTTCTGTTCTATACTCTTAAAATACTCCACGAAACTTAATGCATTACCTTTGTGAGTGACATTAACGGATGTGGGGTGTTACACAAACCTATCACAATTACTTTTTAATTTAATTATATGTGAAAGTAACATAGACTCACAGCGATAGGATTCTTAGAAAAGAGAATTAGATGTTGTTGTAGCAATTATGATCTTGAATAATATCTACTTTGATTTGTAGATCTGATCTTCTAATTGGAATACTCCTATTCTGATTTTTTTTTTCTTGGAGAAGAAAGGCTAGTTTATATTAGAGCAGCATAGAGGCACCATGGATGATAACAATGAGATTAGGGTTAGGTTTAGGTGTTTATTTATAGATCTGTTAGGTGTATTAGGACCTTTAGATTAGATTAGAGACCATCATAACCATTCAGATTAAAAAGACAAGTCATCCAGCCAATCCCACAAAAACACGTCAGCATGGAACTCTTTAGAATTCTGTAGAGCTAGCTCGGCCTGGGTGCACCTCCCTGGTGTGCCAGTGCAATTTTGTTCTGGCACACTTCACAAGTGCGCCAGTTATCCTGGCCTATTTTCAGTTTTTTCTTTCCAACTTCAATCGTCCATAACTCCTTCATATGGTACCCGTTTTATGCAAACTCGGACTTATCTCAAGCAGAATTCTGAGATGAACACAATGGCTTAACCCTTTTTACTCAATTCTTCTTTTTAAAATTAATTATTCTTTAATTAACTCTTTTGTCCTGTTTTAAAACTATGGGGTGTTACATTCCCCCCTACTTAAAGGATTTCGTCCGCGAAATCTCGAAGCTGAAAGGAATGCATGTCTTACCATCCATCATCCATCTACCCATCCATCAATCACGGGCGTCCATTGTCCTTAAAAGTTTTCTAATGCTTTCATGAACATATGCAAAGTGTGTGTATATGTCCTTATCCTAATGCAAAATAAGGCGGTCTACTGATTCAGTTGACCTCCTTAATGCAAATCATGATAGTGCCATGCATCCATTATGTATGCAAAATAATCCTAATGATACATATCATTTCTATATGAGTGCACAACCATTCATCCAAATGCAACATCCATATGATAACACACTCAATATACATCATTAATTTAAATATGCACACTCACCCATATGCAATATGAAAGTGACTGAGCTGATCTAGTGCCTAATATGTGTGTAAATGCACCCACGAGCAACCACTAGCAAACACTTACATCCACTTGCATCCACCAAACATAACATGTCTCAATCACATGTTTACAACCATAGGATTTCTACCTAAAGATCGAAGATATAATCGAGAGGATACACTAAACGATAGAACAAGTATAAACAAAGTGGTAGAAAAAGGAGAATTTAAGAACACACCCTTAAAAAGGAAAGGGTACGACGCATGTATCTTATCTTCTGTTTCCCAAGTCGCGTCTCTTGATCGTCTCCCCATTTGACTTTGACCATCTTGACCTCTCGGTTGCGTAATTTCTTGACCCCTGATCCAAGGATGCGTGTAGGAACTCGTCTAACAGTGGCATCTCCCTCTACTTCTACTTCTCTAAGCATGCTCGGCTCTACCACTTACGCAATATCATGTAAACACTTCCCCAAATCCGACACGTGAAATACGTCATGAACACTACTAAGCTTTTGAGGCAACTTCACTCTGTAGGCCATCTGTCCAATTCTTTCTGTAATGTGGAATGGCCCTACGAATCTTAGTGCCAATTTCCCTACAGATCCGAAACGAACTACATTCCTCAATGGTGATACTTTAATAAAAACTGTGTCCCCTACATCGAACTCAAGATCAGCTCGTCTCTTATCAGCATATGACTTTTGCCGGTCTCATGTCATCTTCGAATCAAGTCTATCTTCTCCAAAGTTTGTCTAATCTTCTCGGGCCCAAGCAAAATCTTATCCGTAGATTCCCACCAACAAGTTGGTGATCGGAAAGGTCATCCATATAGAGCTTCAAAAGGTGCCATGCCAATACTAGTCTGATAGCTATTGTTTCAGGAGAACTCTACTAATGGAAGGTATTCCTCCCATGTCCCTCCAAAGTCCAAGATGCATAATCATAAAAGATCTTCTAGAATTCGATTCACTCTTTTCATTTGGCCGTCCGTCTGAGGGTGATAAGCTGTAACGGCCCAGGAAAATTCATCACTCGAATTTTCAATAATAATGCATAATCTCACTTGCCAAAAATCCAAGTATCGAACCCCGACTATTAATAGAAAGAAGTTAGAGGGTGAGAAGAAGAAAGAAAGAAATGTTAGAATAGAAGAAAAGAAGAAGAACACATTAGAATCTCACAGTGGAACGGATAAATATAATACATCAAATCTCTTTACAAAAGAAACTGTATATATATACATAACAATCATCAGAGTACATCATATATCAGACACAGCGGAAATAACTTTGAATAACAAACGGTGAAGCCTCCTGCTTCCAGCTCTTGAAACTCCAAGCGAAACCTAACCTGTAAATATACTCGGTCTGACCTGAGCACATTTGAAGCAAAGCAAAATTCACTCGGATCAGTTTGGAATACTTTCAGTGTTAAATTCACAACTCAAACAACTTGTTTAACTTTATAAATCCCTTTGAAATAAAATGATAATAGTAAGACCAGTCCACACATAAACACGGACGGTTTTTACCTTACTATAACCCAAAACATTTCATATATTTTCTGATATTATCATAGTGTCTATCAAACCACAAATAAATAACAATCTAACAGAACGCTTGCATCTCACGCTCTACATATATAGTATACAATCAAAACCGCGGCGCTTATTGGGAATTGGATTCTGACTATGACAAGGTATGGAACCACCTGCTAATAGTGTATCTCTAGAGTGGAATACACTGGGTTCAACAAGAACGTCTTGCAACCCAGCCCACACATGACTGACCACTCATTTCGCTTGAGTGTATCGAATGTATATCACCAACGGTTGGGATCAGCAACCGTTTCCCGAAAAGGGACAGCATCAAAATAGATTAAAGAAGAAAATGGAATCTCTCTAGACAGGTGATTATACACCATAATGGGAGCGACCCACATAGCCATGTTGCCTGCCCGATTTTTGTCAGTTCCCGGTTGATGAGGCTTGAGGCTAGGTTTCCTACTTTGTCAAATCAGCACATCACTTTGAATGCCACATCGTCAGATCCGTCAAATCACTGATTGACGTCCTCAAAAATACACTGGGCACGTTTGAAGAAATCAATGTACATGACCATCTGGAAATACTCCGTCAGACACTCATCCATAAAAGTCATCCAGGAACAGGATGAACCGAAGGAACCTTCCTACCGCATCCTATATAGGAATCACCCCAAGGATCAGTAGCGAGAAGTCCTTGCAATCCATAGATTCCAACCACGAAAGAACCCCAGTATATCTCTGCACCGACTAAGAGATTGTAAGTAGTTCTTCCATTTCTGAAAATCTATGGTATTCAATGCTCCAGCCTTATAGCTTGCACGTTAGTTGCGATCGCGCAGTTGATTCAAAGTGGTTTTGGATCTAGTCCCCATCCCGGTCTCTTCGAAACAACACGTCAAAAGGTAAATAGAATATTTCATTTGATAGTCTTTTGTTTAACTGTCAAGTCATAACAATACTGTTAAGTACATTGGTAGCTCAGGTCGTTTATATTCAAATACTTCATTAAACCATTTTATCGATTCTTATAATCAATTTTATAAACTTTATCTTAGAAAGATCTCCTAGTCCATTACTTTGAAAATATAAATCAATACTCTTTTTAGAATAATGTATTTACCAACTTTACTTTTATTTCCTTTGTTCGAAAATATACTTTACATTTCATAAAACATCTTTATTTCTTATTATCTTGAAAACCTCGTTTTTAATGTCAAAACCTTTTACATTTCTTGTCTTTGCACATATCACTATAGTTCCATAAGACCACATTCCATTCCTCTTAACATTGGTAATATCGATATATATACAGTTAACCAATCAATATAAGTTTCCTTACCAATTTTATATGGTTATAATATCGTCAAGTGACGTATTTCTTATAATATAACCTTATATGAATTTATTAACTTTAAAATAATCGCGCTACTAGAAATCATAACTACATTTCCAATATAATTCCATTTTAAACCATTATAATTCTTTATTTCATGTCATCCATGAAGAACTAAAATTTATCTACTTATTTCTTCGAATAAGCACACTTACCAAAACATACTATTTCATTACTCTGGAAACAGTATTATATAATTAATCTAATTATATAAGTATAATCATATTTCGCGTTTGACCCAAATAATACACTGCTTATTTAAACCTAGTGGTTTTAGTGTATTTCTAAACCATTACAAATTAATATTGCAATGATTTCTCAATCAATTATTCCTAACATCCTCTACCATTGCAAACTAATATCATCTTTTGATAATAGAGAAGTCGCCCAAGTTGGGATATTTTAATTACCTCTCAGACCTTGACTGACCCCGTTCTTATCTCTATACAATAAGAGTTTGCAACTCAAAACCTGATATTCCATTCCCACTTCTACCTATAGTTTTACAAAACCATTTCTTTTTATTCAGAAACCCACTTTACACGTTAATTCCCATTCCTTAATTTAGTAAACTTCCTCGACAAAACCTCATTTACCATTGGATTCCAATATGGTTTTATAACCTTATATCTTACAGTGGAAATCTCCTTGTACTTCTTTACTTAATTTTTTAAGTAAATATTTACCAACCACTTTTGAGTCATAATCTTAACCATACCCAATTTACTTAATTAAATAAATTCTTATTGGAATTCTCGCATTAGCTTACGAGTCACCTTTTACAAACTTTGTTTGTAAACCCAGGTTATAACCCTCTTATAAAGCTCTTACTAAATCTTAATCAACTTATTCCCATTTGATCACCATTTAATTTAATTTACCATTAAAATAATCACTTTAATTATCATTATTTAAAATGATAATTTACTTCAACATTAGCCACTTTAAAAGTAGTTAATTCCATTATAAATTAGAAATAGAGTAATTAATCATTTTAAGGGATTATTAAATAATAAATAACTTTATAAACGAAAATCCAAATTTTATAAACACTTTTTAATTATAGTTAATCAGATGTTAACAAACTTCTAAAAACATTCATATTTTTGGAAACCATCCATTAGATTATTTCAAAACCAAATTAAACTAATCGTCAACTTCAATTAAAGACCATCGACTTTATCAACCGTACACGTCAACTAAACTGTTGACTGATTTTCATTTCATCTCTTATAAAATTCTTACTAAACCATACTCCATCTTATGGGCACTGGGTTATTTCTTAATAAAATTCTAATTAAAAGTAATCGCTTTAATTAATTAAAATAATAATTAACTACATCATTAACTACATTAAAATAGTTAATCCCATTTTCAACTAGAAATAAAATAATTAATCATTTTTTTAAATATAGTTAATCTAAGATTAACTAACTTTGAACAGCCTTCGTTAAATTTAACGAATATTCGAAAACTATCGATTAGATTAATTAAAATCAAATCATCCCGATCGTCATCTTTAATTAAAACAATCTCTTTTGTCGACCGTCAACATCAGTTAATTATTAACTGATATTCATTCATAGTTTCCCTTTCTAAAATCAATTAATAACTTAATTAATTTTAAAAACATCATTTAATTGTTTTATAAAAACAATTATTCAATTTTACTAACCCATATATTAATTTCTGCCTTTCTGACAAAATAATTCATTATATGAAATGTTTAACAAATTCTTTGATAAACATGATTATAAATATAAATACATTTATAAATTTCTATTTTAATTAACTTGTATAAATCAGTTTAAAATTTCATTTCAGTTAAAATAAATAAATTTATAACTAAAATCTTCGTCAGTTCGCCTTGCGGCAAAATGACGCCATAAATAACTGATTTTTGGCCATTAATGCCAATCACTTAATTAATACTGTCGATTGATTAAAAATCACAACACGATTAACATCTATTCAATCTAAACATATTTTGATATTATTTGAGGTAACAATTCATATATAAACCATATGAAATAAATAATACACAAAAATTGAGGAATCCGGATTGATTCCTCCGACTTTTCACCCTTGCATCACATATCACAATAATATTGGATAATAACATACGAAATGATTTCTTTAATATAACGCATTAAAATGATGAATAGATAGTGTCAACCAATCAAACAATAACTACCAATAGCAACCTTAGCATCCAATCAACCAATTTATACTATCAATCGTGTGTTGTAATTATATGAATTTAGCACATCACAATATTCCAGAAAAGCGTGAGAATTAACTCACCATTAATTTCAGTCGACGATTTCAGCGCCATTTTCGTATAATTTTAAACAGCGTTTAAAATTACACGAAATTCCAGCTGCTCCCGTTTCTGACCCGACTAGCTTGTATGTGTAGCCTCTGTCGCCACGATCCCAACGGATCCTGTTTCGTCAGATTTCGTTACCATAAGAAAAAGATATCACGGTTTAAAGTTTTATATAAATTAACAATTATAATTAGACTAACTATTATTAATTAATTAATTAATTTTATAATTACCTTTTACTTAGTCCACGTCAGCACCACTTAATCCTCCCAAGCATTTTCCCCAATTGCAAATCCCAGAAACCCGTCTTCCTCTTGATCGAAGAAACCACGCAATCTTCAGGGGTTCGCCGCACCGCCACCGTTGACCTATAGCCACTTTTGACTTCACCGCTGACCCCGCCTGAACTAGCCCCACCGTCACCAGTAAGAACGCTGCCCAGCTCCGCCTCAATTTGCCATAAATCCCGATCGAACGGAATCCGTTCAAACCAGCAATTCAATCGCCACAGGGACTGGTGACCGACCGCACCTCCTCCAAACTGACTGCCGACCTCCCCTCTTTGATCAACATTCAGACCCCTGCCACCAATGATCAACCCCGACGCCCGAATCAACCCATTTCCGACCATCATGTGTAAAAACAAACCTAAAACTTCGCCTCCGTTCAACTCCCAACCACGGCTACAACAGCCAATATCTGACCCTACGACAAAAAGCAAAAACATAGCCCTCTTCCTCCTCTACAACCTTGCCATAGACCCCATCACCAATTGAAAACCCAATCTTCCCTAAAATCCATAAAAACTGTAACAACCCGAATTTTGATAACATGTTAAAATAGGAAATCAAGGCAGAATTAAATTTTAGATTAAGAATCAGGGAAAACGGGTTGCGCAATTGCGTTCCTCTCGAAATTTTACATGAAATAGAGTCCGAGTTTTCGAAAATCGGAGCCCGGATGAAGAAGTAATGGCCTGTAGAAGATTCAGCAGATTTCAGGCAGCACTGGACCAAGGGGTCGACCATAGGGTTGACCTACCCCCCCTAGGTCGACCATAGGGTCGACCTACCCCCCAGGTCGACCATAGTGTCGACCTCCCCCCTTACAGGTCGACCTGGTCAGCCTGTTTTGAACCAGAACTCATTTTTGAAGCCTGAGACGTGTTTTGATGGTCCGGATTGATTCTAGGGTTTATCTAAGGGACTAAACTAGTTCCTACACCTATTAAAACACCCTAAGTCCTAACCTAATTCATAACAAATCTTTCTTACACTATTATGTTGCTGAACTCCCTCTTGAACCATGGCCGCCACCCCAAAATTAAAGCTTAAGCATTCAAACTCAAATCAATTCGAAGAACAAAGCTTCAACAATGGTTCAAACAATAAATCAACACTACTACAACGTTCTATGACAATTTCAGTTCTTAATTCGTTAGCCATGCCCTGTAAGTTCTAGTTATTTTTAGAGTAAAATATTTAAATATAATATGGGCATGTGATGAAGTGAAATTGGATTTAATTATGTTTATCGATCTATTTCTGTTGCTTCTTGGATCTTGAGTTTTGAGACTTGTCTATCTTTATTCCCAAGTCTAGTTTATGATCTATTCAGCCTGTTGTAAATCAGTTTTCTTGATTCATATTGATATTATTACCAAGTTGTAATCTTCATGCCTGTGATGATGTTTTTCTCTCTGATCTTATTTTTATGCAAAATTCTACCTTCCCCTATTTATTTTCTTTTGATGAACCTAGGTCAATTTCGGACCTAGGCCTAAACTACGATATACGTGCGATGGTATACGGGGGAAATATTGGAATATTGCCTAGTGGAATATATGTGTTTTGTGGAATTGATGGCATAACATAAAAATTGGATATTTGGGTATTACTACCATTAACATGAAATTGGATATTTGGGTATTGTCAGTATAATTGAAAATTGCAAGTTTGGGCCTTGGCATAAATAATTTGGCATGAAGTGGGCATACATGAATTGGCATGTAAATTAAATCACGAGTTTGGGACTATGTAAATTAAATCAAAAGATTGGGCTCATGTTAATTAGGCATATGTAGAATTGGGAATTTGAACATGAAAGCAATCGTAAACTTGATAGTTGGCATAAACATGTATTATGAACTTGGGCAACTGACATGTACTATAATAAAAAGATTATAGTTTGGGATAACTACATCATGAATCATGATTTGGGTTTATTGGGTATGAAACTTGATACATGTAATTTTGGCTAGAACTTGATATGGTGAAATGGCATACATGTAAAACGGCATAAATTGAATATATGTAAATTTGGTAGGAATTGGGCATATGTAAAATTTACATGTAATCTAGAACTTGGGCATATGTTAATTATGTAAAAATTTGGAGTTGAAACATATATGATAATTTATGACTTAGTAGAGGTTTAATATGAACGCGCCTAAGTTGGGTTTTGGGTAATTGGCATGTATTGTAAATAAAAGGCTATAAATTGGCATAACCATATAGTGAATTATGATAATAATTTGGGAATACGTTTTGGGGCAAAAACGTGAATCATGAACATTTCTATATGTTAAACACATGAACTGATATTGGGGTTTTGGGTGGAATACGACCATTAACGAACCTTTGACACGAGGTTAGACTCAGTTTGTGGTGTAAACCTGCCCGGAACCGCCCGGCAAATCCAGTGGCCACAATGTGTCAGTCTAATGTGAGAGGTCGAACGCCAAATTGTAGGCGTATGGGTTTATGACACGAGGTTAGACCCAGTTTGTGGTGTAAATTTGCCCGGAACCGCCCGGCAAATCCAGTGGCCACAAAATGCACGGTCTAATGTGAGAGGTCATGATTCGTTCGTCATAATGAATGAATTAAGGAATACTAACCATAATAAGACGTGGGTATGGTTAGAGGGTTAGGTGGGATGACATGGAAATTTGACATGTAAATGTGGACCTAACCGGTATGAGTTAAGAACATGTAAAACTTATAAATGTAGGCTCAACCAACATAACTGTTAATCATACCAATGGGTGGGTTAAGTAATATGACTAGACTAATGACACTTAACCAATATGATATGAATGGGTGGGTTAAGTAACATGGCTAGGCTAATGACACTTAACCGTTATAACATGACTAGCGGATGGGTTGGGCTAACTTGAATGGGTTGATAACACCCAATCGATATAACCTGATGCGCGGTAGGGTTAAGTAAACACACGAGGGTAACACTTAACCATTATAATATGACTGGTGAATGGGGTTAAGTTAACATGCACTTAACCAATATAACGTGATGCGTGATAAGGTTAAGTAACAACAGAGGGTAACACTTAACCGTCACAACATGATAAGTAGGTGGGCTAAGTCACTGTACACTTAACCAATATGACATGACATGCGGTGGGGTTAAGTTAACACAAGGGAGAATACTTAGCTAGTATAACAAGGCTTGCGGTAGGGTTAAGTAACACAAGGAACAACACTTAACCGATATAACATGATGTGTGGTAGGGTTAAGTAAAACAAGAGAAAACACTTAACCAACTTAACGTGATGGACGGAGAGGGTTAAGTACATATCGGGTTGGTGGGTAATATTAGTAAATATAGGCCCGCAAACTTAACCATTAATAAGCATGCTTGAATCGGTGGGTTAAGTACATCACGGGAAGGTGGGTAATATCTGTATATATAGGCCCACAAACTTAACTAGTAGGAAAACCTGGTAACGGGGACCCATTTCAGCAGTAACCCAATTTGGTATCATGGTACCCTGAAACTAGGCAGGGTGGGGCCCGATTACTGGGCTGATTGTAAGCGGTCAAAGCGACGGAAGGTGGTGCACAGTGTGATTCTAACGGAGTGCGGGCATGCACGCAACTCCGGAGCAGAAAAACAGGGCACTGGAGGGCACCAGTAGTATACCCTATGCATTCTAGAATTGTGTCGGGCCGCCACCATGGGACTGGATACACCCCATGGTGGGACCAACATAGGTACCTACAATCATTGGGGGCCGTATGATACACGTAGGTAGCATAATCTCCAGGTTGGACCTAGGTGGCATAAACACTAAATCCGAGAAGCATTCAATAGGTAGCATAATCCCTAGGTTGGACCTAGGTGGCATAAATCCTGGTTGAATCTAGGAAGCGCTCGATAGAAAACCCTAGATTAGATATAGGTAATAAATAATAGATGTACACGTGAAAGCAACCTTAATTTCATGGATTGGGATCACGTTATGATTTTATCATTTTATATAGATTACTAGTTGGGACACTAGTTAGGTGGTGCAGAGCAAATAGATATCATTTTAATGGTGAAGCAGAGAAATCTTGCGATGCTTGATAGAAATCTTGCGAAACTATACTTAGTTCATCTTGGATGGGAACCTTGCAATGTTATACATGACATAAATCCTATGATGTTATTCTTAGTTATCGTGCTTGTAGCTTATCTTGTCATCATGCTTATGTTTACTTTCAGTTTATTCATGCCATGTTATCTTTACCTGTTTTTATGCTGAAAGCCACTAGGACTTACTCAGTCTTTATGACTGACCCGTTTTGTTTTGCCTCTTTTTCTTCCGTTCCCCCCCCCCCAGGTTCACAGGGTGGGAATACAGCTTAGTTCGGATCTTACCAAGCTTAAAGGCTCTTTCATGTACTGCTTGGATTTCTCTTGGCTATGGCTTGCTTTGCTTTATTAGGGAATACTACAATTTATTTTTATGCTTCTTTGTTTTTGAGCAAGACAGATATTTTAGCTATGTAATTGGGTATTGGAAGTTGATGGGCTTTTATTGTAAACAATTATATTTAATAAATGATTTGAAGTACTTTTACTTTACTTTCCGCTGTTTTACATATGTCTGTCTTGTAATATTTCTGTTCCAGTACCCATAATGCTCCATTGAAGTTAAGGAATTCCCTTTGTGAGTGACCTTAACGGATGTGGGGTGTTACATTTGGTATCGGAGCAGAAGGTTACCAGACTGGGCAAAAAGCTTTTAAAAACCTTCTGAAATTATTTTCAAAACGTTTACAAAGAAGCATTTTTCTAAAGAAAAGTTTTGTTTTACGAAAGGTATATTCCCCAAAGCCATATGCACTATCTTTTGATTCTCTCTTTGAATCTCCTCTTTCTTTCTTTTTCGCCATAATTTTGTAGGCGTACGACAAAAGTCGGAGGGCAAAGAAGTGCCCAAACTCCATCTGTAGATGCAGTAGTTCCATCTGCGACTAATCTTATTTCAAGCTTTGTAGGGATGTAGTGTGATGGAGATAGCTTTCGAGAAACCGGCCAACAAACTATAGAAGGATAGTAAGAACGAGGATAAAGAACACAAGCCTAAGTACAAGATCGTCGAGAGGGCAATTGTATGCTCTCACTACTAGCATACCTAAGAGAGGTGGTAACGTTTCTGTTAAAAGTTTAGCTTTTCTTTTCTATCATACCGTGGGAACTTTGTTTTTAGTACATCGCATCCTTTTAATTCTGCTTCGATAGTTGAGTCTCTGCACCTTAGTACTAGCGTAGTAGAGGATCCCATTTTTGTCTCTAGTCCTGTTAGGGAATCGGCTCATTTATTCATGACTTGTTTGGATTTGAGAATGTCTATGCTAAGTGTTGAGTTTAGAAGTAAAGCTTATGTTTTTGGGCTATGGGTTGATTCTAGGGATGGAGTGGTTGTCCAGAAATGGTACCATTCTCGAGTATGAAAAGAGGGTAGTTATAAGCTTTACTTGCCTTGGTAATGCCCTCGAAGTCTAGTGTGACCCTTAGGGTTCTTCCATGTTTAGTTACCTAGAATCTCTTGATACATTTATCGATCCGCTCTTGATACATTTATCGATCCGCTCGAGTAGTGTTCGCCACTAAGGCGGATGGTTCATTTCGCTTATGCATGAGTTATAGAAAATCACCTTAGTAAGTACATTTGGCAACATGGTTGACAATTGTTTGATAGTTCTTCTGCGTGGAATACCTTATAGTGAGTAAACGAGATCCATGATTCACTAGTGAATTTTGGAGAGCTTGCATGAAACCATGAGTACGCGGTTATGTTTAAGCCGAGTATACTAGGAGAAGAATAAGTAAAAGTGGAACGAGAGGCAACAGTGGAATGAGTTCCAACTCATATTATGGAAATAGGAATTAAGAAGCTACGAAATTGTGAAGCTAAAGACGGTCAAAGCACAATGGAGTTAAGCTCAAGGAAATGCGACTTAGAAGATTGAAGACTAGACACGCGCATCATATCTCTTTTTAAGAGTATATCCTTGATCCCTCTTTTCCTGTAGAGCTTATTTGCATGCTATCATTTAAGCATATCCTCTCGGTCCTATTCTCCATCCAATTTCTGTTGCAAACCCCATAGGGAGTATGACTCATCTGTTAGTAATACATGTTGGGGCTTGAGGGTGTCCGTTGGGTTGACTAAACTTTTTGGGTTTTATAGGATATGAGTTGGTCTTAGGAAGGGATTTCTTGTGACCAAAAAGGAGTCCATCATGCTTAGTTTCCTAGAAACATATATATTGGTTGGTCAATTCTTTGGGTATCAGTTTGATATTGATTTCGGTCTTCGGGGCTGGTGCTTAGGGAGTTCTTCTCCTAATCAGTATATATGTGACATAGATTTCCAGTTTTGACATTGCCTAATAGGCACAAAGTTTTTACTTGCTTCTATCGTTCGACTATATCTTTAGGTAGGAACAATTGGGCGTAAACATGTGTTTGAGACATGTTATGATTGATGGTTGCAAGTGGTTGCTAGTGGTTGCTCGCGGATGCATATACACGCACCTTAGACACTAGATCGGCTCCGTCACCTTTCATATTGCATATGCATAAGTGTTTATACTTGTTTATGGATGAAAATTAAATGTATTATCATGTGGATATTGCATATGGATGGATGTTTGTGCACACATATAGTGTTTATGTGACTAGGACTTTTTGCATACATGTTGGATTCATGGCACTAAACATATTTTGCATTGAGAAGATCAATCAGGCCTGATCATTTGCATTAGATAAGGAACATATACACACACTTCTCACATATGTTCATACAGCATTAGAAATCTCTTAAGGACAATGAATGCCTTTGATTGATGATTGAGTAGATGGATGATTGGATGGTAGGACACATTCTTCTTAACTTGAAGATTTCGGGGACGAAATCCTTTAAGGAGTGGAGAACGTAACAACCCGAATTTTGATAACATGTTAAAACAAGAAATCAAGGCAGAATTAAATTTTAAAATAAGAATCAGGGAAAACGGGTTGCGCCATTGCGTTCCTCTCGAAATTTTACATGAAATAGAGTCCGAGTTTTCAAAAATCGGAGTCCGGATGAAGAAGTTATGGCATGTAGAAGATTCAGCAGATTTCAGGCAGCACTGGACCAGAGGGTCGACCTACCCCCCCCAGGTCAACCATAGGGTCGACCTACCCCCCAGGTCGACCATAGTGTCGACCTCCCCCCCCCCTACAGGTCGATCTGGTCGGCCTGTTTTGACCCAGAACTCATTTTTGAAGCCTGAGACGTGTTTTGATGGTCCGGATTGATTCTAGGGTTTATCTAAGGACCTAAACTAGTTCCTACACCTATAAAAACACACTAAGTCCTAACCTAATTCACAACAAATCTTTCTTACACTATTATGCTACTGAACTCCCTCTTGAACCATGGCCGCCGCCCCCAAATTAAAGCTTAATCATTCAAACTCAAATCAATTCGAAGAACAAAGCTTCAACAATGGTTCAAACAATAAATCAACACTACTACAACGTTCTATGACAATTTCAGTTCTTAATTCGTTAGCCATGCCCTGTAAGTTCTAGTTATTTTCAGATTAAAATATTTAAATATAATATGGGCATGTGATGAAGTGAAATTGGATTTAAGTATGTTTATCGATCTATTTCTGTTGCTTCTTGGATCTTGAGTTTTGAGACTTGTCTATCTTTATTCCCATGTCTAGTTTATGATCTATTCAGCCTGTTGTAAATCAGTTTTCTTGATTCATATTGATATTATTACCAAGTTGTAATTTTCATGCCTGTGATGATGTTTTTCTCTCTGATCTTATTTTTATGCAAAATTCTACCTTCCCCTATTTATTTTCTTTTGATGAACCTAGGTCAATTTTGGACCTAGGCCTAAACTACGATATACGTGCGATGGTATACGAGGGAAATATTGGAATATTGCCTAGTGGAATATATGTGTTTGGTGGAATTGATGGCATAACATAAAAATTGGATATTTGGGTATTACTACTGTTAACATGAAATTGGATATTTGGGTATTGTCAGTATAATTGAAAATTGCAAGTTTGGGCCTTGGCATAAATAATTTGGCATGAAGTGGGCATACATGAATTGGCATGTAAATTAAATCACGAGTTTGGGACTATGTAAATTAAATCAAAAGATTGGGCTCATGTAAATTAGGCATATGTAGAATTGGGAATTTGAACATGAAAGCAATCGCAAACTTGATAGTTGGCATAAACATGTATTATGAACTTGGGCAACTGACATGTACTAAAATAAAAAGATTATAGTTTGGGATAACTACATCATGAATCATGATTTTGGTTTATTGGGTATGAAACTTGATACATGTAATTTTGGCTAGAACTTGATATGGTGAAATGGCATACATGTAAAATAGCATAAATTGAATATATGTAAATTTGGTAGGAATTGGGCATATGTAAAATTTACATGTAATCTAAAACTTGGGCATATGTTAATTATGTAAAAATTTGGAGTTGAAACATATATGATAATTTATGACTTAGTAGAGGTTTAATATGAACGCGCCTAAGTTGTGTTTTGGGTAATTGGCATGTATTGTAAATAAAAGGCTATAACATGGCATAACCTTATAGTGAATTATGATAATAATTTGGGAATACGTTTTGGGGCAAAAACGTGAATCATGAACATTTCTATATGTTAAACACATGAACTGATATTGGGGTTTTGGGTGGAATACGACCATTAATGAACCTTTGACACGAGGTTAGACTCAGTTTGTGGTGTAAACCTGCCTGGAACCGCCCGGTAAATCCAGTGGCCACAAAGTGTCAGTCTAATGTGATAGGTCGAAGGCCAAATTGTAGACGTAACGGTTTATGACACGAGGTTAGACCCAGTTTGTGGTGTAAATCTGCCCGGAACCGCCCGGCAAATCCAGTGGCCACAAAATGCAAGGTCTAATGTGAGAGGTTAGGATTCGTTCGTCATAATGAATGAATTAAGGAATACTAACCATAAGAAGACGTGGGTATGGTTAGAGGGTTAGGTGGGATGACATGGAAATTTGACATGTAAATGTGGACCTAACCGGTAAGAGTTAAGAACATGTAAAACTTATAAATGTAGGCTCAACCAACATAACTGTTAATCAGACCAATGGGTGGGTTAAGTAATATGACTAGACTAATGACACTTAACCAATATGATATGAATGGGTTGGTTAAGTAACGTGGCTAGACTAATGACACTTAACCGTTATAACATGACTAGCGGATGGGTTGGGCTAACTTGAATAGGTTGATAACACCCAATCGATATAACCTGATGCGCGGTAGGGTTAAGTAAACACACGAGGGTAACACTTAACCATTATAATATGACTGGTGGATGGGGTTAAGTTAACATGCACTTAACCAATATAACGTGATGCGTGATAAGGATAAGTAACAACAGAGGGTAACACAACCGTCACAACATGATAAGTAGGTGGGCTAAGTCAGTGTACACTTAACCAATATGACATGACATGCGGTGGGGTTAAGTTAACACAAGGGAGAATACTTAGCTAGTATACCAAGGCTTGTGGTAGGGTTAAGTAACACAAGGAACAACACTTAACCGATATAACATGATGTGTGGTAGGGTTAAGTAAAACAAGAGAAATCACTTAACCAACTTAACGTGATGGACGGAGAGGGTTAAGTACATATCGGGTTGGTGGGTAATATTAGTAAATATAGGCCCGCAAACTTAACCATTAATAAGCATGCTTGAATCGGTGGGTTAAGTACATCACGGGAAGGTGGGTAATATCTGTATATATAGGCCCACAAACTTAACCAGTAGGAAACCCTAGTAACGGGGACCCATTTCAGCAGTAACCAAATTAGGTATCATGGTACCCTGAAACTAGGCAGGGTGGGGCACGATTACTGGGCTGATTGTAAGCGGTCAAAGCGATGGCAGGTGGTGCACAGTGTGGTTCTAACGGAGTGCGAGCGTGCACGCAACTCCGGAGCAGAAAAACAGGGCACTGGAGGGCACCAGTAGTATACCCTATGCATTCTAGAATTGTGTCGGGCCGCCACCATGGGACTGGATACACCCCATGGTGGGACCAGCATAGGTACCTACAATCATTGGGGGCCGTATGATACACGTAGGTAGCATAATCCCCAGGTTGGACCTAGGTGGGATAAACCCTAAATCCGAGAAGCATTCAATAGGTAGCATAATCCCTAGGTTGGACCTAGGTGGCATAAATCCTGGTTGAATCTAGGAAGCGCTCGATAGAAAACCCTAGATTAGATCTAGGTAATAAATAATAGATGTACACGTGAAAGCAACCTTAATTTCGGGCATTGGGATCACGTTATGATTTTATCATTTTATATAGATTACTAGTTGGGACACTAGTTCGGTGGTGCAGAGCAAATAGATATCATTTTAATGGTGAAGCAGAGAAATCTTGCGATGCTTGATAGAAATCTTGCGAAACTATACTTAGTTCATCTTGGATGGGAACCTTGCAATGTTATACATGACAGAAATCCTATGATGTTATTCTTAGTTATCGTGCCTGTAGCTTATCTTGTCATCATGCTTATGTTTACTTTCAGTTTATTCATGCCATGTTATCTTTACCTGTTTTTATGCTGAAAGTCACTAGGACTTACTCAGTCTTTATGACTGACCCGTTTTGTTTCGCCTCTTTTTCTTCCGTTCCCCCCCAGGTTTGCGGGGTGGGAATACAGCTTAGTTCGGATCTTACCAAGCTCCAAGGCTCTTTCATGTACTGCTTGGATTTCTCTTGGCTATGGCTTGCTTTGCTTTATTGGGGAATACTACAATTTATTTTTATGCTTCTTTGTTTTTGAGCAAGACAGATATTTTAGCTATGTAATTGGGTATTGAAAGTTGATGGGCTTTTATTGTAAACAATTATATTTAATAAATGATTTGAAGTACTTTTACTTTACTTTCCGCTGTTTTATATATGTCTGTCTTGTAATATTTCTGTTCCAGTACCCATAATGCTCCATTGAAGTTAAGACATTCCCTTTGTGAGTGACCTTTACGGATGTGGGGTGTTACAAAAACGAAATCATTTTTCTACCGTTCCTTGAAACTTCCGGCCACCACACTCGACGAAACCACACCAATTATTGTCAGCGACTAGCCCCCGATCGGATCTACGTTTTTTCTTCAGGTCCCCATAGCAAATTCATCATGGATTCGAAGATATAAATTGTTTTAGGATTACAGACTTTTTTGCAAAAATGGCTGCCGGGAATGAATTGGGGATGGGAGAATTCTGGTTTGGGGGGTTTATACAAGTGGGTTTTATTATATTTTATCATTATGTGATGACTGACAATGACCGGCGATTTTTATTTTGTGGTTATCGCTATTTTGAACGCTTTTTATTGGTTACTGTGGTTACAAACAAACTCTATTCATCACAAAAATGGACGACACAATATAATTTGACGTTACGGTCCTAATGAATCTTATTTCATCGAATTCCGAGTCCGTTTACTCAAACAGCGCTCGTTCACGTCCAAATGGTCGTTTTATTTGCATTTTATTTTGCTATGCTCACAAAATAACTCCGATTGACATGCAAATTGAAATCTAGCAAAAATTAGTTGTTACGGTCTCAATAGAATTTGTTTCGTCGAAAACGGAGGTCGTTTGAATAAACTCCCTTTTAAAGGGTCCAATTTAAATTAAAATAAATCAATTTTAAAATACTTCAATAAAAAAAAAAATTATAATTGGTCATACTCGACCAGAATTTCATGTATCACCAAAATAAAATATCCCGAGTTGAATTCCAAGGTGAAACGATTTTTAAAATATTTAAAAACCCCTTTATTTATAAAATAAATCGTTATAAATTATAAAGGAATTCCATAGCGACTATTTTTAAATTTGATTTGGGCATAAAATAAAATCTACATTATGAAAACTAGAATTTTCTCTTTCATTATAAAAATATTGCACAATAGATGCAGACGTTTCTTGTTTCGAAGAAATCAGACTTATATTGAATCTTGTACGGCCAATTAAAGTTCAAAACTCCATATTACGAACTACCGCGCCGCTGCAGCTCGATTTATAAATAAATCATATATTATACATTTAACTGTCGTTAAATAAACGAAATCGTTAATATATTTTCAATATAAACAATATTAAACCATTTTATTTGGCCATTACACATTATACTTCAAATTCAACAAATTCCAAATATTTTGGAATTAAAATATTATATTATTATTTATTAAATAAAATATTCAAAATAAAATGATTAAATTCAAACTGACATTTTAAATAATAAAATAATTTAAATAATTGGCTAGAAAATACGGGACGTTACATTCCTTTCCCCTTAACAGAATTTCGCCCTCGAAATTACCAAGGCATAAAGAATGGTACAACCCCATTATCTTTACAGAAATATTTAATTAAATACACGGTTTTATTTCCAAAACTTATCTAATTCGTTTTAAAACCATTTTATTTAAAATAATATAATTCTCTCAAAATCTTCAAAAAAAATCTAACACCTTAAATTTTGGAAAATTTTCGGCAGAGTCTCCCCTGTGCGGAGGGACATCTGCAATATTGCAGGTTCAAGAAATACATATACATCGACTCTCATGGTCGGAAAATCCAAAATCAAATCTCAAAACCCAAATCAGAACCCAAAAAGTTATATTCTGCATAGGCGTACCTTCTTGCGAGTGTTATTAAGCATGATTCTCAATTTATAGCGATATACGCAATCAAATTCTACATTCAAAGCCGTCTCATACCTGTACTTAACTTCATCATCAAGTAAGTTCCCAACACATGAAATAATATTTCAATGATTAACCTGTGATTTCACAAATTCCTAGAATCAAACACTTGGCATCATTATGGGGTTAAATCCTTTGGTTTTCGATCAAACTTATAATACTGAAATTTATTTACTTGACCTTCCAATTTATCCAACTTTTTAATTATAACTATTGGTGAATTTTCTACAACCCATCCAACAACCAAACAAACAGGGCATAACAATCCAACCAAATCATTCAGATTCAACCTTAATATTTCTTGTTTGTTTTCACTATGGTTTAACATATTCCAATATCAATTGGTTCATATCAAATTGATTTCTTTTTCAATTGTTAGTTCGATTACCAAATTCCAAATGTATTTTATTCAATCCCAACACCACATCCCTTCCTGATTTAACTCGACTTATCCTAGGTAAGTTGTATTTCCATATTTGATTTTAGCCTCATTCAAAACAATCAAACAATAATATATCTCAATAATTCAATAAAATAATTTCCCTTTTTATACAAAAAGATCATTTGGGAAAAATTATTTCATTTACCCTTCTTACAAGATCTTAAAAATAATTTTATATTCAATTACAAATACGCGCTCTCATATATATACACTCAACTCAATCTAGGGTATTACTAACCCAATCTCTATTGAGTTACACCACAGAGCCAAGATTATCACAAAACCAACAGCTTTGATACCACTATAACGGCCCAGGAAAAATTCGACACTCGAATTTTCAACAATAATACATAATCCTGTATCACTTGCAAAAAATCCAAGTATCGAACCCCAACTGTTAATAGAAAGATGTTAGAGGGTGAGAAGAAGAAAGAAAGAAATGTTAGAATAGAAGAAAAGAAGAACACATCAGAATCTCACAGCGGAACGGATAAATGTAATACATCAAATCTCTTTATAAAAGAAACTGTATATATATACAAAGCAATCATCAGAGTACATCATATATCAGACACAGCGGAAATAACTTTGAATAACTAACGGTGAAGCCTCCTGCTTCCAGCTCCTGAAACTCCAAGCGAAACCTAACCTGGAAATATATTCGGTCTGACCCGAGCACATTTGAAGCAAAGCAAAATTCACCAGGATCAGTCTAGAATACTTTCATTGTTAAATTCACAACTCAAACAACTTGTTTAACTTTATAAATCCCTTTGAAATAAAAGGATAACAGTAATATCAGTCCACACATAAACACGGACGGTTTTTACCTTACTATAACCCAAAACATTTTGAAATCATATCTTTTCTGATATTATCATAGTGTCTATCAAACCACAAATAAATAACAATCTAGCAGAACGCTTGCATTTCACGCTCTACATATATAGTATACAATCAAAACCGCAGCGCTTATTGGGAATTGAATTCCGACTATGACAAGGTATGGAACCACCTGCCGATAGTGTATCTCTAGAGGGGAATACACTGGGTTCAACAAGAACGTCTTGCAACCCGGCCCACACATGACCGACCACTCATTTCGCTTAAGTGTATCGAATGTATATCACCAACGGTTGGGATCGGCAACCATTTCCCGAAAAGGGACAGCATCGAAATAGATTAAAGAAGCAAATGGAATCTCTCTAGATAGGTGATTATACACCCTAATGGGAGCGAACCACATTGCCATGTTGTCTGCCCGATTTTTGTCATTTACCGGTTGATGAAGGCTGAGGCTAGGATTTCCTACTTTGTCAAATTAGTACATCGCTATGAATGCCACATCGTCAGATCCGTCAAATCACTGATTGACATCCTAGAAAATACACTGGGCATGTTTAAAGAAATAAATGTACGCGACCATCTGGAAATACTCTGTCAGACACTCGTCCAGACAAGTCATCAAGAAACAGGATGAACCGAAGGCACCTTCATACCGCATCCTATATAAGAATCACCCAAGGATCAGTAGCGAGAAGTCCTTGCAATCCATAGATTCCAACCACGACAGAACCCCGATATATCTCTGCGTCGACTCAGAGATTGTAAGTGGTTCTTCCATTTATGAAAATCTATGGTCTTCAATGCTCCATCTTTTTAGCTTGCACGTTAGTTGCGATCGCACAGTTGATTCGAAGTGGTTTTGGGTCTAGTCCCCATCCCGGTCTCTTCGAATCAACACGTCAAAAGGTAAATAGAATATTTCATTTGATAGTCGGTTGTTTAACTATCAAATCATAACAATACTGTTAAGTACATTGGAAGCTCAGGTCGTTTATATTCAAATACTTCATTAAACCATTTTATCGATTCTTATAATCAATTTTATAAACTTTATCTTACATAGCTCTCCAGGTTCATTACTTTGAAAATATAAATCAATACTCTTTTTAGAATAATGTATTTACCAACTTTACATTCATTTCCTTTATTCGGAAATATACTTTACATTTCATAAAACATCTTTATTTCTTATTATCTTGAAAACCTCGTTTTTACTATCAAAAACTTTTTACATTTCTTAGCTTTGCACATATCACTGTAGTTCCATAAAACCACATTCCATTCCTCTTAACATTGGTAATATCGATATATATATACACTTAACCAATCAATATAAGTTTCCTTACCAATTTTATATGGTTATAATATCGTCAAGTGATGTATTTCTTATAATATAACCTTATATGAATTTATTAACTTTAAAATAATCGCGCTACTGGAAATCATAACTATATTTCCAATATAATTCCATTTTAAACCATTATAATTCTTTGTTTCATGTCTTCCATGAAGAACTAAAATTTATCTACTTATTTCTTCGAATAAGCGCACTTATCAAAACATACTGTTTCATTACTTCGGAAATAGTGTTATATAATTAATCTAATTATATAAGTATAATCATATTTCGCGTTTGACCCAAATAACACACTACTTATTTAAACCCAATGGTTTTATTATATTTTTAAACCATTACGAGTTAATATGGCAATGTTTTCTCAATCAATTATTCCCAACATCCTTTACCATTGCAAACTAATATCATCTTTTGATAGTAGTGAAGTCGCCCAAGTTGGGATATTTTAATTACCTCTCAGACCATGATCGACCCCGTTCTTATCTCTAGGCAATAAGAGTTTGCAACTCAAAACCTAATATTCCATTCCCACTTCTACCTATGGTTTTACAAAACCATTTCCTTTAATTCAAAAACCCACTTTACACGTTAATTCCCATTCCTTAATTTAGTAAACTTCCTCGACAAAACCTTATTTACCATTGGATTCCTATATGGTTTTATAACCTTATATCTTGCATTGGAAATCTCCTTGTACTTCTTTACTCAATTTATTAAGTAAATATTTACCAACCACTTTTGATTCGTAATCTTAACCATACCCAATTTAATTAATTAAATAAATTCTTGTTGGAATTCTCGCATTAGCTTACGAGTCACCTTTTACAAACTTTGTTTATAAACCCTGGTTATAACCCACTTATAAAGCTCTTACTAAATCTTAATCAACTTATCCCATTTGATCACCATTTAATTTAATTTACCATTAAAATAATCTCCTTAATTATCATTATTTAAAATGATAGTTTACTTCAACATTAACCACTTGAAAAGTAGTTAATTCCATTATAAATTAGAAATAGAGTAATTAATCATTTTAAGGGATTATTAATTAATAAATATCTTTATTAACAAAAATTCAATTTTGATAAACACTTTATAATTATAGTTAATCAGATGTTAACTAACTTCTAACAACATTCATATTTTTGGAAACAATCCATTAGATTAATTCAAAACAAAATTAAATTAATCGCCAACTTCAATTAAAAACCATCGACTTTGTCAATCGTACATATCAACTAAACTATTAACTGATTTTCATTTCATCTCTTATAAAATTCTTACTAAACATTACTCCATCTTATCGGCACTGGGTTATTTCTTAATAAAATTCTAATTAAAAGTAATCGCTTTAATTAATTAAAATAATAATAAACTACATCATTATCTACATTAAAATAGTTTTTTTTAAAATGGGTAAACCGCCTCGTTAAATACCTATGGAAGTACTCAACGTGAGTGCAATATAGGAAAAAGAGTGCGGCACTTTATTGATAGCATATCAATAAATATATATACAATGTTTCAAGTACAAACGGGCTAATAAACAACATAAGGAAACATATGCCCTACCCTTAGCCATGAAAAAAGGATACATAAACCCACGGCTAAAAAAAGGCACACACAATTAAAACCTTCACAAGGCAACCCCAGAAGAAAAGCATGCCCAATGGAAGGCCTATTTCGATCCAAAACGTAAAAGACTCCTTAAACTTCTAGAACCATCAATTCGGTCAACCACTTGAACTCATACTTTCCCCAAGTAGAACGACGACCTACTTTAGAGAAAAACAGACGAAGACCATCTTCCTCCTTCCAAAGATACGACGACTAAATTAGCCTCCATCCGTAAGTTCAATGGCCCATTTATCTATCAACCTCACTTCGCCATGGCTCTGAACCCGTCGATTTGAATTACTCAGTAAGTATTTAATGTCTAAATTGATAAGCTCCCATCTCTTATACTTTTCTAAGCGCAAATCACGATGGATTCGGTCATTTCTTTCTTTCCAGATGTGATAGACAGTTGTGACAAAGCTACAGAAAGCTGCATCTTGAAAGAAACTACAGTTGTTGAATTTCACTTTAAGTAGAAGCATTTTGTTATCTATCAGTACTGGTTCAGCATCATGGGAGGCAAACAGAGATTGATTCTACTCCGAACCCAAAGATAAGCAGCATATGGACACTGGAAGAACAGGTGATCCCTATTTTCTTCGCTTTCTTCACATAACACACACATAGGGTTCACTTCATAACCCCAAGAAATCAATCTGTCTTTAGTACTTAGATGATTTAGATTAGCTTTATAAGTGCACAAAGACATTTTTGGACTGTTTATATAATTCCAAGTCACTTTACACCAGTCAAGTTCAGGTGAGTGTTCTCTAGCTATATTCCAAGCCGAATAGAAGGAGAACCCATTGAATTTATCATTCCAACTCCAGTGGTCCATGTCGCGTGAATGACGAATAGTGACATCTTTAATTTTATTAGAAACCATACGCGTAGGAAGAAGTCTGCTAACATTGAACTCACCATTCCGAACAATGTCAGTGACTAGCAAGTTGTCACCACCACAAATGCTTAAATAATCCCATCCTAGCATATTAACCAAAATATCATTATTTATCCATGGATCGAACCATAGCTTAGAATCCTGTCCATTAACAATGCAGCGATTTATGCTTTGTAGGCTCAATTGTCTATGTCTAAGTATGAGTTTCCATGTGCAAGAGATATTAAGGTCACATTTCATAACCCAAAATTGATCCCCAGCTTCATATCTATTTTCCATCCAACGTTTCCAAAGACTATCCCCATTAATAAAGTGCCAAAGAAGTTTTAGCGCTGTAGCCATTTTAATGTCTTTACACTTTCTAAGACCAACTCCCCCTTCAATTTTTGGACTACACATGGTTTCCCAAGCTATTTTGTGTGTTTTTGCAGCCCAAATGAAATTTGTGCACAACTTATTTATATTCCCTATAGCCCCTGCAGGCAAATGATATATTAGCAGCCAATACATAACCATCGGCATGATAACTGATCGAATAAGTTCCACTCTTCCAGCCATTGATAAAAGTCTACAATCCCAAATGTCCATTCTACCTCTTATTTTATCAAAAAGTTCCCCACAATCTGCAAACTTAAGATAATTTGTAGACAATGGAATCCCCAAGTATTTAATTGGTAAATTTCCTTCTTTCATGTTGAGAAGCTGAAGGATTTGTAATTTATTACCTACTCCTCTACTAAAAAACACTTTGGATTTGGTATTATTAAGCTTTAAACCAGCAACTTCCCTCAAACTCTTTAAAACCTTTTTAATTTCCATCACACCTTTAATTTTTGATCTAGCAAAAATCATAAGATCATCGGCATAAATCAGATGAGTGATAAAAGGCTCATGTTTGAAAACCGGCTCCACTACATTCATATATGCTGCCTTAAACATAAGAATGGAAAAATACTCCATAGCAACACAGAAAAGATATGGTGAGAGAGGATCTCCTTGTCTTAACCCACGATTACTATGGATAAAACCCTTTGGACTACCCTGAATTAAAATTGAGAAGGTTGGGGGTGGTGATGCATGTTCTAATGATACGAACTATGATTTTTGGAAAACCTATCTTACGTAACATGTGACATATAAATTCTCTATTTATCATGTCATACGGCTTTTGTAAGTTGATCTTTATGCACATTTTACCACTTCCCTTTCTATTAAAATTTCTGACGTGTTCATGTGCCAAGAGAATGTTTTTAGCTATAAATCTTCCAGGAATAAAAGCCGATTGATTATCTGAAATTAAATGTATAAGATATGGCTTTATTCTATTGCAAATATCCTTGGAAATAATCTTATAAATCACATTACAACAAGATATAGGTCTAAAATCAGTAATACTATATGGTTTATCAGATTTGGGTATAAGCGTGATAAAAGTATGATTAATGCCACTTGCTAGCTTACCAATTCTGAAAATTTCCTGAATCATCTCCAACATAATATCGCTTAATTCAACCCAATGTAACTTCAAAATTTTTGCAGAGAAACCATCCGGACCCGGGCTTTTATCATCAGGTATGGAAAAAATAGCCTTGCGAATTTCCTCCATGCAAATATTGGCAGACAGGTTATTGCGCCCCCTCTCATTAACAATAACTTTACAGTTCATGTCAATAAAACTACTATTTCCTAGCGAGTTAGACATGAAGATATCTGTAAAGTAATTTATAGCTTCCCTTGCCATGAAATCCTCATCCTGTTTAAAATCTCCATTATCTAGAAACAAATTACGCTAATTATTTCTATGCTTCTTGTGAGACATTTTTGCATGAATTTTTTTGGTATATGAGTCCCCTTCAGTCAGCCATTTAATTTTTGACTTCTGCCGGTCATTAATATACTGAATCTTGCTTTGTTCCTTCCATTCATAGTAAGCGAATTTGAGGTTTTCAAAAATAGCATGATCAGTAGGGCGTTCATCCAATTATTCCAATATATCCTTATAGTTCTCTTCCATCATCTTTTTGACATTCTCGTCTTTTGTTCTAAGTCTGTTCCATCTCTTTAATAGGATTTTGCATTCTCTCAGGAATAGTTGAAATCTATGGCTTCTTTTCCCCTGCCAGGAACATAGGTAAATCTTTTCAAAAGCATTGATGAAGCAGTCCAAATAACCTTCATCGTAGTGCCAGGAATTTACATATCTGAAAGGTATATTTTTCTGAACTATCCTTTCCATCTTGAAATGAATACGTATAGGAATATGATCGCTTAGGGGATTGACTTGACCAATAGCATTAAGATCCAGGAAAATCAATATAAACTCGCTATTGCAGAAAACCTTATCTATTTTAGTTGCTACGCCTTTTTTCTCCAAGTGTATTTAAAACCAGAAATGTTAATTTCCATAAGCCCAGAGCTAACGATGCAATCAATAAGTCCAGATATAAGTCTAAAAGGAATAGTAGTACCTCCCTTTTTATCATTTAGTGATGTAATATTTTTGAAATCACCTAAAACTAACCAAGGAACGTTAACCAATCTGGCTTCATTCGATGTTTCCTGCCATAATCTTTCTGTGTCTATCAAGAAATTGCTTGCATAGATAAAAGAAAATCTGCATTAGAAACCCCCGACATTTCCAGCTAAGATAGAGATATGTTGGTAAGATTTGCATTCAACATGAACAGACCATATACTTGAATCCCATAGGATAAGAATTCTACCCTTACTTCCACACACATTGTTGTCGACAACTGACCAATTTACATGTAGAATATTTTATACATTTCTAATCTTTTCCTCGGATAGTTTATTTTCCAACAGGCCAATTATAGATGGCCTGAATTTGTTAAGGAACTTGATTACTTCGTACATTTTGTTTGGAAAATTCAGTCCCCTAACATTCCATGCAACTATGTTCATTTTATTTTACTTTGGCTCCTGGTCGTGACTTTAGGAGGAGCAATAATATTAGTAGAAGTATTCCCTTTCTTTTTGAACATATTACTCAAAGCATCCATCTCTTCATAGAATTTCTTGTTACTCTCAATATTATCTGACACATCCAAATCTTTTTTAGGTGGCGCGAAATCTTTGTCAGAAACACCAATATGATCAGCTTGTTCTTCGTCGGAATCAGCCCAGTCTTCCACGTGGCCCTCCTTCTGCAAGTCATTACTGTTCGGATCACCATTCTGTTCAGTCAAGATGTCAACTGCAGTCTTAGAAATTGCTTTATGGTTAGAACCAACCAGATTCATATCTTTTGAATTATTGTCTGTTAGATTTGTCATATTAGTTTCAATTTCTTTTTGAGCCAATAAATCAAACTTGTTTTGTATGATGGGAACATTAATTATATGAACACTTGAACAGTTCTGATTGTCTTCGTTATGTTGCATGTTAGTAACTTCTTCTACTGTAGAATTACCAGTTCTCCCCTCGGGGTTATCCTCAATAATAAGAGGTGTATCATGAGTACCAACAGTGGTCTCATTAACGTTATTATTCATAATATTTGTCGCGTCCAAGGGTGCCTCATTGATCTCCATGCATCCACCATCGGAGATGACCATATCATCTTGTTCATTTTCTTTGTCTGCCTCGGCAGTACTTACACCATTTGTAATATTATTTGGTACCCAAAATTCCTCTAGCTTTGTTTTACATTGTTCAGAAGAATGACCGAACACTTTGTAATTTCGACAACAAATGGGCTTATAAACATAATCAACCTTCACCTTAAGCTCCTCTCCCATATGTAAAACAACATCAACTTCATTTGGAAATTCAGACCACGCATACATTTCAACTAGAATTCTAGAAAAAGCCACTCTTGACTCATCAGCAGTTATTTTGTCCATTTTGATAGGTCTTCCCAGCACACTAGCAATTGCACTTAAAGCTTCTTTGTCCCACAATTCTAATTTGAGATTGGAAAACTTGACCCATAAAGGCACGGATGATAATAAATCTTTTTTAAATCTCATGCCAACAGTCCATTTTTTCAAAATAATTATTTTATTATCAAACATGTAAGGTCCACCTTTCAAAATATTCTCAGTCTGTCGAGTTTTCAAACGGTATGATAAAAAAACCGTTTTCTTTTGATTGCAGCACAAATTTTCCTATCGGCTTCCACATACATTCAACATATTTTTTAAGATGTGTATGATAAGGACGTGTGCCGTATACATAAAAAATAATCGAATTTTTTCATTTATTTGTAGATCAAGAAGCCGCGCTCTCCGAAACACACGCCTTTTTCTTGTTATTTATAGTTTCCGGTTGAATATACTCCAGATCCACAAAACCGTCTTGTGTATGGCAAACTCCACCTGTAGCCGTGCTACTCGAGGACTTTGAGCTTCCAGCCAAAACCTCTTCCTGTACGGAGCTTCAATTGTTTTAATAGAATCTCGAATTTCTACTATTCACACGTTGTCCAGTTTGGGTTCCTAACCTAATTCGTTCCCCCCAAGTTATTTACCCCAGGTTGACGTACCATGTGAGTAGTATTTTGGGTAGCCGATACCCCGTTAATCCTCTGGCCGCGATGACTAGCAGAAATTGAAGATCCCCTTCCTCTTGATCTACCAATTTGACTGAACGTAGAAGAGCTAGATCGCACCCATGTTCCCTCAACTGATTGTTGATCCCTTGTATAAGAAGATTTTACAGGCCCCATCTCCATCGCTTCTTTCCCTGCTCTCTGATCTGAAGTTTGATCAGGAGGGCGACCTTTATCATTTGAAGTTCCAGATTTAAAAGCATCCGCCATTAATTTGGAGGCCATATTATTAACTAGAAATAAAATAATTAATCATTTTGTTTAAATATAGTTAATCGAAGATTAACTAACTTTGAACCGCCTTCATTAAATTTAAAGAATATTCGAAAACTATCGATTTGATTAATTAAAATCAAATCATCCCGATCGTCGTATTTAATTAAAATAATCTCTTTTGTCGACAGTCAAAATCAGTTCATTATTAACTGATATTCATTCATCGTTTCCCTTTTTAAATTAATTAATAACTTAATTAATTTTAAAAACATCACTTAATTGTTTTATAAAAGCAATTATTCAATTTTACTAACCCGTATATTTTTTCTGCCTTTCTGACAAAATAATTCATTATATAAAATATTTAACAAATTCTTTGATATACATGATTATAAATATGGGATAATAACATACGAAAAGATTTCTTTAATATAACGCATTAAAATGACGAATAGATAATGTCAACCAATCAAACAATAACAACCAATAGCAATCATGGCATCAAATCAAACAATTTATACTATCAATCGAGTGTTGTAATTATATGAATTTAGCACATCACAGTATTCCAGAAAAGTGTGAGAATTAGCTCATCATTAATTTCAGTCGATGATTTCGGCGCCATTTTCGAATAATTTGAAATAGCATTTAAAATTACATGAAATTCCAACGGCTCCCATTTCTGACCCGACCAGCTTGTATGCGTAGCCTCTGTCGCCACGATCCCAACGGATCCTGTTTTGTTAGATTTCGTTACCGTATGAAAAAGATATCATGGTTTAAAGTTTTATATAAATTAACGATTATAATTAGACTAATTATTATTAATTAATTAAATTTATAATTACCTTTTACTTAATTCACATCAGCACCACTTAACCCTCCCATGCGTTTTCCCCAATTGCAAATCCCAGAAACCCGTCTTCCTCTTGATTGAAGAAACCCTGCAACCTTCAGGGGTTCGTCGCACCACCACCGTTGACCTAGAACCCCCCTTGACCTCACCGCTGACCCTTCCTGAACTAGCCCCACCGTCACCAGAAAGAACGCCGCCCAGCTCCGCCTCGATTTTCCAGAAATCCTAATCGAACATAATCCGTTCAACCCAGCAATTCGACTGCCACATGGAATGGTGACCGACCGCACCTCCTCCAAACTGACCGCCAACCTCGCCTCTTCGATCAACCTTCAGACCCCTGCCACCAATGATCAACCTCGACACCGGAATCAACCCATTTCCGACCGTCATGTGTAAAAACAAACCCAAAACATTGCCTCCGTTCAACTCCCAACCACGGCTACCACAGCTAATATCTGACCCTCCGACGAGAAGCAAAAACATAGCCCTCTTCCTCCTCTACAACCTTGCCATTGACCCCATCGCCAATTGAGAACCAAATCTTCCCCAAA
Organism: Allium sativum; assembly: GCA_030737875.1. Taxonomy (NCBI): domain Eukaryota; kingdom Viridiplantae; phylum Streptophyta; class Magnoliopsida; order Asparagales; family Amaryllidaceae; genus Allium; species Allium sativum. Next base: position 989,106,587 of record CM060915.1, read on the forward strand.
AAACATAAAAATGAATTCAGTTTTCCGCCGTTCCTTGCGATTTCTGGCCACCACACTCGACGAAACCACACCAATTTTTGTCACCGACTAGCCATTGACCGGATCTACGTTTTTTCTTCAGGTCCCCATAGCAAATTCATCACAGATTTGAAGATATAAATTGTTTTATGATTAGGGACTTTTTTGCAAAATTGGCTAACGGGAGTGAATTGGGGATGGGATAATTCTGGTTTGGGGGGTTTATATAAGTGGGTTTTATTATATTTTGTCTTGATGTGATGAATGACAACGACTGACGATTTTTATTTCGTGGTTATCGCTATTTTGAGCGCTGTTTATTGGTTATTGTGTTAACATACAAACTCCATTCATCACAAAAATGGACAGCATAATATAATTTGACGTTACAGTCCTAATGAATCTGTTTCATCGAATTCCGAGTCCGTTTTCTCAAACGGCGCTCATTCACGTCCAAATGGTCGTTTTATTTGCATTTTATTTTGCTACGCTTACAAAACAACTCCGATTGACGTGCAAATTGAAATCTTGCAATAATTAGCTGTTACGGTCTCAATAAAATTTGTTTTGTCGAAAACGAAGGTCGTTTGAATAAAGTCCCTTTAAAAAGGTGCAATTTAAATTAAAATAAATCAATTTTAAAATACTTCAGTATAAAAATATAAAATATTATAATTGGTCATACCCGACTAGAATTTCATGTGTCACCAAAATAAAATATCCCGAGTTGAATTCCAAGCTGAAACGATTTTCAAAATATTTAGAAACCCCTTTGTTTATAAAATATGTTATAAATTATAAAGGAATTCCATAACGACTATTTTAAAATTTGATTTGGGCATAAAACTATGAAAACTCGATTTTTCTCTTTCATTAGAAAAATATTGTTCAATAGATCCGGACGTTTCTTGTTTAAAAGAGATCCGACTTATATTGAATCCTGTATGGCCAATTAAAGTTCAAAATTCCATAATACAAACTACCACGCCGCTGCAGCTCGATTTATAATTAAATTATAAATTATACGTTCAACTGTCATTAAATAAACGAAATCATTATTATATTTTCAATATAAACAATATTAAACCTTTTATTTGTCCAATACACATTATACTGGAAATTCAACAAATTCCAAATATTTTGGAATTAAAATATTATATTATTATTTATTAAATAAAATATTCAAAATAAAATGATTAAATTCAATTATTTAAATTCAAACTGACATTATAAATAATAAAAAAATTTAAATAATTGGCCAAAAAATATGGGACGTTACATAAGCGGTGCTCAAACACAATTGTGTTTGTACCGCCTCTTGCAAGCTCTTCCAAAACTCACTGGTGAAAATGGGATCTTGATCGCTTACGATACTAGAAGGTATGCCGTATAGACAAACACTCTCTCAGAGATAAACAAATGCTAATCATGCTGCTGTTCTTTTACTCTTAACGGGAATGAAATGGGCGCTCTTGGTAAGTCTATCTACTACTACCTAAATCCCCGTATTACCCTTCCTTGACCTCGGCAACCCATCGACGAAATCCATGGAAACACATTCCCATTTCCACTATGGAACCTCTAAAGGGTGAAGAAAACCACCAGGCTTCTTTTGCTCAACTTTAACTTGCTGGCACACTAAGCATCTAGAAATGAACTCAGCCACATCCTTCTTCGTTCTGGCCCAAAAGAAAACTTGCTTCATGTCCTTATACATCTTGTAACCACCGGGATCTATGGTCATCTTAGAACGATGTGCTTCTTGAAGGATTGTCCTTCCCAAACTCTCGTCTCGTGATACGCTAAGTCTTCATCCCTACGCAGGCAACCTTTGTCGTCTATAGTATATCTACCAAGATGGCTCGAAGACTCCCCTCTTGTGAGCTTGTCTACTATCTCTATCAGCTGTGGGTTAACTCGTTGTGCCGCATCTATCTGTCCCAAAAGTGTAAGTCGCACCTCTAATGATGCCAACTAACTAGGTACATAATCGATAGAGGGTCTAAAGTCAAAGGTAGATATATACTCTAAACTCTGTCGCTCGACAAACAAAGGACTCAGTCAACTTCTTTCTACTTAAGGCGTCGGCTACAACGTTACCCTTGCCAGGGGTATATGCAATCTCAAAATCGTAGGATGCTAAGAACTCCATCCACCTCTACTGCCTTAAGTTTAGATCTTTTTGAGAGAACAGGTATTTTAGTGACTTATGGTCTGTATACAACTAAAACCTCTCACCAAGCAAGAAATGGCGCCAAGACTTAAGTGTAAAAACTATGGCAGTTAATTCTAAGTCGTGGGTAGGGTAATTCCTCTCATGGACCTTCAACTGCCTTCCACCATAACATATCACCCTTCCCTCTTGCATCAAAACTGCGCCAAGCCCTGTCACGCAAGCATCGGTATACACTATGAACGGTTTACTCCCATCCAACCAAACTAAAACTGGAGCTCTCGTTATTGGCCTCTTCAATCATTGAAAAGCATCGTCACAGTCAACGTCCCAAGAAAAGGTCAGATTCTTTTTCGTTGACCGAGTAAGTGGGGCTGATATCTTAGCAAAGTCCTTAATGAACTTCCTATATTAGCCCTCCAAACCAAGGAAACTTCTTACTTCCGTTGCATTCTTAGGAATCTTCCAATCGTGGATTGGCACTACCTTCGGGGGATCCACTGCCATCCCTTCTTTAGAGGCCACGTTCCCTAAGAATCTTACCTCCTCCCTCCAAAAGTGACATTTGGAGAACTTAGCCTTGAGTTGATGTGCTCGAAGGGTCTCTAAGACTTCCTTAAGATGCAAGACATGCTCTTCCTCGCTTCTAGAGAAGATCAGGATATCATCCACAAAGACTACCATGAACTTGTTTAGAAACTCCCTAAACACCCTACTCATCAAGTCAACGAAACATGCGGGTGCATTCGTCAAACCAAAAGGCATGACGAGCAATTCAAAGAAACCGTCTGGAGTTCTAAATGCAGTCTTATCTATGTTGTTCTCAGCCACCCTTAGCTGATAAAATCCTATAGCTAAATCCAACTGCGAGAAAACCGAAGCACCAACCAACTGATCGAACAAGTCACCTATCCTTGGTAATGGGTGTCTGTTTTTCTTCGTGAGCTTATTCAGCTCCCTATAGTCCACGCACAATCTAAGCGAACCATCAGCCTTAGTAGCAAAAACAACTGGAGCACCCCACTCTGAGATACTTCTTCTTATGAACCCTTTCTAAAGCAACTCTTTCACTTGTTTACTAAGCTCCCTCCTTTCTCTTGGAGCCATGTGGTGCACAGGCAATGCAACTGGCTTTGCATTGTCCACCAAGTATATACGGAAATCTATCTCGCGTTTTGGAGGTAAGTCCCTAACCTCCTCAAAGACATCTGCATACTCACAGACTACTCGAACAGATTGCAAATCATCAATAGACGTGTCAAGAGATTCCAGGTAGCTAAGCATAACAGAACCCTTATGGTCGCATGAGATATCGAGAGTATTACCCAAACTAGTCAATAGTATAACTACCCTCTTTCCACAATCGAGAATGGGACCATACCTGGCTAGCCAATCCATTCCTAGAACCAACCCATATCCCATGAAACCATGCACATAAGCATTGTATTCGTACTCAACGACATACACAGGTATTCTTAAATCCAGACATAACATAGACAGATGAGCCATACCCCCAATAGGATTTGAGAAAACAACAGGATCCACTACTATACTAGTATCTAGGTGCAGAGACTCAACAATAAAAGCAGATATAAACGAATGAGAAGCGCCAAAATCAAACAAAGTACATACAGGATGATCAAAAAGGAAAATCAAACTTTCAACAGAAATTTTTGTACCTCTCTCTTGCATAGGTTCCATGAGAGCATGAACCTGCCCTCAAGAAGTAGATCCTGTCCTCTATCCTTGCCCTTGTCCTTGCCTCCTTGGGCAGTCTTTAATCATATGTCCTACCTCACAACATTGGAAGCAACCAGTCCTCTTCCTACAGTCCTTCTTCAAATGGCCAGGTATTCCACAATTGTTACTGAGCCCTTATTATCCTTACCACCCTTCTTTTGTTGTTGTTGTGCCTTCTTTGGATCCCCTTTCTTATCCTGTGCATTAGCACCTTTCTATTCTTTATATATCAACGTCATATCAACAAGATTCTCGAAAGTAGCCCTCATAGGAATGTGAGACATAGCCAACCCGTGTAATGGTTCATTCAGACCTTTGGCAAATCTCAAATCCTTCTTATGTGATGTATTAACTAATTCCATACCAAATCTTGCTAACTAGTTAAATTTGTTAACGTACTCCTTCACAGACAAACTCCCTTGTTTCAAATCCAAGAACCTCTCCATGTATTAACTCTCCTCTGCTTATGAAAGAAATTTCAACTTGAACCTTTGTCTAAAATCCATCCACGTCTCCACTGCACGTCCTCCATTAGTTACTTCCCACCAAAAAGAAGCTTCATCCTTCATCTACCAAGCAGCTAGCTGAACCTTCCTTCCATCGTCTATCTCAAAGATACCTGTAATAACTCGGAAATTCTGAGCCAGTTTAAAATTTTTATTTTGGCAATTTTAATGAATTTTGAATATTTAAAATGAATTATTTTAAATAATATCGACGAAAATTTATTTTGAATATATTTAGAACGTATATATTTATATGCGTCGTCGTTAGAATATAAATAATTATATATAATTATAAAAAGAATTGAAAATGGCGCGGTAGTTCGATAATTCGATTTTAAACTTCAATTGAATGTACCGGGTGCAAAACAATCCGGATTTTGGTGAAACCAAAAATAATAGGATCTATATGAAAATATCTTTCCAACGAATCCGAAAAATCGAAATTTCATAGCGGGAATCAAAAGTTATGCCCAGTTGAAAATTCAGAATAGTCGCTATGTAAATTCTACATGGCCCAAAAAGTCAAATTTTGCATATGAATAGATTTGGACTCGAAACCACTTCCATTGAGTTCAAAATGCCATTTAGAACTCCGAAAAGTATAAGCTTTGATATATTCCGATATCCGGAATTGTGGCAATTGACAGGAGCTTTTCGGTTAACAAAACATAGCCCTTAAAAAGTGAAATTTTGCATACGAGCTCAGAATTCGACAAGATAAATTTTCATGGATTCATAATGACAAATCATTGTTGAGTTCCAAATGGCGCGTCGAACGGAGTTAATATGTGGCCGTGCGAGCTGAAACAGTTCCGGGTAAAGCGAGCAGTCATTTTACAAAGGAACATTATTGATACGACCTCAGAATTCGATTTCGTTTTTTTTATAGATTCGTATCGTCTAATAATGGTTAAATCCAAGAGGGCTTGATTTTTTGAGTTAGCATGTGAGCGTGCGAGAAGAAAAGGTGCGCCAAAATCGCATTTTTAGAGCTTATTTGAGAATTTTTGTGATTTTTTTTGAATGGTCAAACGAACTCGGAATTCGACGAAACTTGTTTCGTTGGACTCCTCTACTATCCCGTGCCCGAAATCCGCGGCCATCGGAGATCGCTAGCGTTCAGGCGATACGCGAGAAACTAGCATATAAACACTTTTACTTCCTTTTCTTCTTCACTTTCTTCCTCTTCCTCTTTCTTCAAAAAAACTCATTAATGGCCACCGCCTCCTCCTTGCCGCTGCCACCGCCCTCCTCCCCGCTGCCGCACCACCTCAGGCCGCCGCACCCCCTCCTCCTCCTCCTCCTCCTTCTCTCTCCTCTTTTCATAAACCCTAAGCCACCACCACCACTCCGGGCCCCACCACCACCGCCACCTCCCACCAGCGGACTCCCCCACCTCAATTAGGTCCGGCGCCCCCCCCCTCAGGCCATCCCTCCGGCCGTGGGCCCCCCGGTCACCAAAAACTCATTTTACACTAATCGCCCGTTTTGCAAATAACACTCTGTCCTTATTTCGCAAATAACTCCCAAAGGGTGCGTTTTTGGCCAAAGTTCCTCTAAACCAAAGTTGTAGAGCACGAAATTCTCTTCGATTTAGCTATATGGAAGTCGTGTTTTGGAGCTCGGGGCTGCTCGGAAAACGCGTTCGAAGTCTGCTGTTCAAAAGCGGTAAAATTCGTGTACTTTCGCGAATTCTGGCGAATTGGAGCATTTTCGGCAAAAAGACCCTTAGGCAAAAGTTGTCCGGAATGGCGCGTTTAAGCTAGAAAAAAGATGGTGTGAAGATTGAAGCTCGTTTGAAAATTCTAGGACCCGAACAGCGAATCCGGACGTTAGAAAAAAAGTGAGTTTTCTCCATTTTAAAGTTTTTACAGTTTTTGACATATGAAGTAAATAAAAATATGATCTTTATATTATAGAGAGGATAAAAATCCGTTTTTTAACTTATAGAAGATATAAAGATAAGATTTTTATATAATGTAGATAATAAAAATGTGATTTTTATACATGTAATGGCTACGGGCAACGAAAGTGACAAAAGGCGAGAACGACAAGATTTTCTACATAAGAAGAGTCGAGATGATTGGATTAGCTAGTCGGTGAGAACTTATCACTCAAAATCTCTTTTTCTAGTTATATATATATACTAGGATGCAGACGGTGTTTAGTAGCACCCAACACCATCGTCCATAGACCATGGACTTGTTTGTTTGGTTGTGTAGTTGGTTAGATTATTTGGTTTGAATTGAATTGTTTGGTGAAATGGAATGGATTTGATTGATGTGTGAATGGCGTGGGCCTTCACTAGACCGGGGATAAGGCTAGACCTCGTCCCGTTTCTAGTATCGTGCCGTTATGCCGTCGAAATTTTCTAAAACAAGTTAGAAAAACAAAGATATCATTCTATTTGTAAATGAACTGAATAGAAATTCATGTGTTGAAATAAAATGTTTTAACGTTAAAAATATAATTTTTAACGTGAATGAGAATAAATGAATATTCATTTACAAACCGGACGGTTTGTTTATGTACACCTATTTGAAGGACATTGATTGGGACGATAAATTTTACACGTCGCCCAAATGCACAAATAAAATCTGTGTTTGATTGTTTGAAACCCCACACGGGTATTGGGATAATATATGACATACACTAATCCCAATAATTAGTTGTATGTCAATCGATTGATTGACAGGCTGTTATAAGCGTTAGATATCTATATTTGATGCTTATACAGTGTAGTGCACTTTGGATGATGGTTGATTATTTATCGTTGCTATTATATACAAGTGTTGTATGGAATCCATATAATTAACTTTATATGGTAATTGGTTGGGCCTCATTCCAATCGGGAAAATAAAGAATATTATAAAATAAAGGTTCATGTGTTGACAGTACTCATCCGTTGAGATTAGTCATGTGTTGAACGAAATATTTTAACAATAAAATTTACATCTTTATCTTTATAAAATAAAGGTTCATGTGTTGACGGTACTCATCCGTTGAGATTAGTCATGTGTTGAACGAAATATTTTAACAATAAAATTTACATCTTTATCATATATAAAATTAGAAACTAATTGGAAAATAGATAAGATGAGTGGTCCCCTGGATATTGATCTGATGTTGGTTTCGGCCTTCGGGGTTAATATTTAGGGAATTGTTCTCTTACTAATTTACGGTTGGAGTCTGATTTAAATCAAATGATAGATACCACGATTTTTATAAAATATATTAAATAACAAAAATAGTCACACGTGGACAGTACTCATTCGTTGAGATTAGTCATGTGTTGACGAAAATATAGATTTATGTATTGAATAGGATAAATATTCATTTGTTGAATAGAATAACGAAGTTATTGAAATATATAAAGCCATGTTGATTAGAGTTGCGCTATTTTGACGTGAACGGTGTTTATATTGATTATATTCGTTTTTATAATGAATATTGAAAAGGAAGTGATTTCAAAATATAATGTTTTGAAAATATTATCATTTATATAGTAATGATAGGAAATATTCAATTTTGATTTGAAATTGAATATAGAATTGAAATGGTTTTGAAAACGAATTTAAAACGATTTATAAAATATGTTTTAAAAGGAAATTGACGAAATATATATTATATATATTATATATATAATATAATGGCCTGAATAGAACGCGCCGCGCCGCGGCGGTTCGCGAATTTCGACCATTGACTTCGAATGGACATTACGGGAGATCCGACCGTCGGATTCTCCTAAAACCGGAACCGTTGGGTTCGTATCAAAAAGAGCTTTCTAACGAATATTAGAAATTTGAAATCTAACGGTTGGATTTGGAGATAGGTCCAAATCAAATTTGGAAAAGGTCGTCGTAAGTGCAGTTCGATGGCCATTGTTGGAAATCGACTGTACGGGCCTTGATAAAATTATTAAAAATAGTAATAATTTGTGTAAAATCATAAGAAATGATTTGGGAAAAATTGGGATGAAAAACTCCATATTTGAAAAGATAAAAATAGATTTTTATCGAAATGAACTAGTTTTGAACTAGAATTAAAACCCATTTATTTTTAAATAAATAAATTGGATTTGAAATGGGTTTTAAAAGAATTGATTTGTGGGTTCATCGTGAACAGTGTTTTAAATAACACTAGTTCTTTAACCCGATAATAAATAGAATATGATTTGGGTTTATCGTGAACTGTATTTTAAATGACATTAGTTCTTTAACCCAGTAAAAGGAGTTTTAATGAATCCACAATTAGATTGAAATGTGAATTGATAATTTAAATTATCAAATTTAGAAAGTGAGCGAGAATGGAGTATCACCAGTTTTGCTCCAAAGCGATAGTTAAATCTTTAATTGGATTTGAACGTGAAATGGTAATTAATTTTACCGATAACACTGTGGTGTTAGATATGGAGTATTACCAGTTTTGCTTCATGGGATGAATAGGTTGGGATTGGGAAATAAAATAAATAATTACTTCGATGTGGTTCGCTAATCTCGACTAGTTTGGAAAACCATAATTTGGTTTGAAATGACATCCAAAGGAAGATTAAAGGATAAATTTTAAAGAATTTATCTTGGATAAAATAAATGGGAACCTTTCCCTAAGAATATGAAATTTAGAAACTAGCTGTAGGTTAGTTAAGAAGAATGGTTTCCTGGATATTGATCTGATGTCGGTTTCGGCCTTCGGGGTTAATATTTGGGGAATTGCTCTCTTACTGATTTACGGTTAGTGACTAATAAATTGGAATGAGGCGTATGTTGTGTTTGTGTAACATTTGTTTTTAATATATGCGGGTTGTTCGGAAAGTCCGGGTTTATACCCATTCTGAATAACCGATTCGACGATATGTCGAAGATGAAGACGGTGGTTGAAGACCGGAAATCTTCACATCGTTTGGATAATTACTGATGATCCTGATTGGGCTGTACACCCAAGAGGATGGAAATAGTTGGTGGTCATCCAGACGTACCTGGAGATCGATGGATATGCGAGGAAAGTGCCTTCGGTTTCGTTCAGACCCAGAACGAACTTGTAAATGGATTGTGTGTCTAACATTGGATTTTATTCTGTTTTGATTGATTTCTGTTAAATATATATCTGTTTGGCGGCGGAGAATTTATTCTCTTGCTTAACGCCCTTCTCTGAGACGTACGAGCTTAGAGGTTATACATCGATAGATATCAATCGCATGGCATGAATTGCCTGTGTGGCACGCTGAGTTGCATGGATCAAGGCTTCTGTTGAAAAGCAAAGTCTTGTGGTTGATGATCAAAGCACGGCCTACGTGGCAGCTTTGTGTATAACGTGAATTCGCGAGCCTCACACCTCGGTATGAGTTAAAAACGGGATAAGGACTGCAGGGAGAGCACGACGTTTCTTTCTAGCTTTGGTGGTGTCAGTGACTTACCAGCCCTGACATTTATATACTTTTCACCTATGTGGTTGTTGGATGAGGCGCCTCAATTTTAGGTCTATAAGGACCGGGAAACGTGTGTTCAGGCATAATTAATCCTCTAACGTAAGTGAGGACCGACCCTGAAGATCCAGGATTGCCCAGAGTGTGTAGTCCTGAGACATTTGCTAGAGTGTCTCGAAAGCGGAGAGGAGCTTGCCCCTTGCCTCGACTCATGACGGAAATCCAATTTCCAATACGTGTATTTCGGCTTTATTTGTAGAGCCTAGTATGGCGACATAGTAGCATGGGATGCGATGCCGTCTATGATTTATATTTATGATTGAAATTGTTTTGACACTATACACTTATAATAGTATCAAATGATTTGTTTTAAACGTACCAAGCATGTTTGGCTGTTATAAGGGAAAACCTTATCCTCCGGCTTGCGTTGCATTGTGTGATGGGACCTGGGTCTTATAATAGCTTCATTTTTCGAAAAAGCATTGCGTTGTTTATTGATATGCACTGGTATTCTTGGGAGGAAACCCGTTCCGTGTTATACGGCGTGGTCCCTTGAATTACTCTCTTTTAAAGTAAAGTTTTAAATAACTGTTTTAGTTCTCACACCAGTCACATGACTGACCTAGAGTTTATTGTTTTAACCTAAACTCTGGGTGCCCCTATTTTCGACACGGGCAGCTAGTAGTTTTGGTTTTGCAGATTTATATTCACAGGATCCTGATTTACAGCTGGAACGATGCTCGGAAAGCTCTGTATTCGTGCATTACTTTCAGTTGTGTTTTATATTGTTTTTCCGCTGCTATATAATTTATTGTAATCTCTGATATATATCGAATGTAATTTATTCAATTATACTCTGTATATTCTTGTATCTGATGGAATTGTTGTAATAGCAATGAAATGTTCTTCCGTCTGCGTTCTGATTTGTCCTGTTCTCAAAACAATCAGGGGTTTCGAACGGTCTAGATCGGTTTAACGACTGATTCGGATCGAGCGAAATTCCCGGCCGTCACATTTGGTATCAGAGCTTTGGTTTACAGAGCTCGAGAACAAGACACATTAGAACCATACGAAAGAATTCATCAGATATTGGATTAGTAATATCCAATTAGAATGACTCGTTAGAGATGGGATCAGTAGTATCCTAGAACGAGTGTGAAGAGTATATTTTTCAAATGAAAACAATTTCGTTTTGAAAATTTAAATCGTTTTAAACGTATTTGATTATTTATTTATTTTGAATTTGGACAATCGAGTATATAAAGGTTTTGCATATACGCGTCATGAACGTATATTCGAGGTTTTAATATACTGGATGGATATAGAATCACATTCTAGACACCCGGAGATGGTTCTGATGATTGATCGATCATCATCAGAACTTATGTTCGTGTTTCGAAGGTATGATATCTATATATTTCCATTAGACTGGTGTGAGAACCAAAACTTATATAGATAGATTTATTGTTGTGATTTGGCATCAAAACATGATTTTTGTATATATATCAAAATTATGAATTTGAAACTCTAATTCACTAATTGATTGATGTTTGTGTTGTTTGTTTATTTGTTTGATAATTTTGAACCATTATGCCTAATTGAACCAAATATTGAACTGTATTGAAAATTAGTCGCATTTGCTTGCATATACATGTACTTACATTGAACATGTCATAGCAAGGAGGCTAGAGCAGAGAATAAAATTTGTTTGCCCGACAAATAGGTACATGTTTACCATAATTTACTGTTTTGTTTGGGTGATGATGATTTTATGAGCCGATTGGCTAGCCGCTTGGCTTTTTCTTTTTCTTTTTGAGATCAGAGGGCCTATATGGCAATTTCGGGATTTTCCCGTGCTCCCCGTACAAAGGAGGTTATGGCGAATTTTTTCGAAAATTCCAGGTGTTAGCCAAATTTTCGAAGAATTTGGAAATTCTCAGAAACTGAAAAGTTGGAGAATGGAAGTCAGAATGAATGTAGAGTTGATTAATCAAACCACTTTCGACTTTGTTCCTTTTCGGGGACGAAAAGTTTTAAGTGGGGGAGATTGTAATAACCCGGAAATTCTGAGCCAGTTTAAAATTTTTATTTTGGCAATTTTAATGAATTTTGAATATTTAAAATGAATTATTTTAAATAATATCGACGAAAATTTATTTTGAATATATTTAGAACGTATATATTTATACGCGTCGTCGTTAGAATATAAATAGTTATATATAATTATAAAAGGAAATGAAAATGGCGCGGTAGTTCGATAATTCGATTTCAAACTTCAATTGAATGTACCAGGTGCAAAACAATCCGGATTTTGGCGAAACAAAAAATAATAGGATCTATATGAAAATATCTTTCCAACGAATCCGAAAAATTGAAATTTCATAGCGGGAATCAAAAGTTATGCCCAGTTGAAAATTCAGAATAGTCGCTATGTAAATTCTACATGGCCCAAAAAGTCAAATTTTGCATATGAATAGATTTGGACTCGAAACCACTTCCATTGAGTTCAAAATGCCGTTTAGAACTCCGAAAAGTATAAGCTTCGATATATTCCGATATCCGGAATAGTGGAAATTGACAGGAGCTTTTCGGTTAACAAAACATAGCCCTTAAAAAGTGAAATTTTGCATACGAGCTCAGAATTCGACGAGATAAATTTTTATAGATTCATAATGACAAATCATTGTTGAGTTCCAAATGGCGCGTCAAACGGAGTTAATATGTGGCCGTGCGAGCTGAAACAGTTCCGGGTAAAGCGAGTAGTCATTTTACAAAGGAACATTATTGATACGACCTCAGAATTTGATTTCGTTTTTTTTATAGATTCGTACCGTCTAATAATAGTTAAATCCAAGAGGGCTTGATTTTTGGAGTTAGCATGTGAGCGTGCGAGAAGAAAAAGTGCGCCAAAATCGCATTTTTAGAGCTTATCTGAGCATTTTTGTGATTTTTTTTGAACAGTCAAACGAACTCGGAATTCGACGAAACTTGTTTCGTTGGACTCGTCTTCACGTCTACTATCTCGTGCCCGAAATCCCCGGCCATCGGAGATCGCTAGCGTTCAGGCGATACGCGAGAAACTAGCATATAAACACTTTTACTTCCTTTTCTTCTTCACTTTCTTCCTCTTCCTCTTTCTTCAAAAAAAACTCATTAATGGCCACCGCCTCCTCCTTGCCGCTGCCACCGCCCTCCTCCTCGCTGCCGCACCACCTCAGGCCGCCGCACCCCTCCTCCTCCTCCCCTCCTCCTCTTCCTCCTCCTTCTCTCTCCTCTTTTCATAAACCCTAAGCCACCACCACCACTCCGGGCCCCACCACCGCCACCTCCCACCAGCGGACTCCCCCACCTCAATCAGGTCCGGCGCCCCCCCCCCCCTCAGGCCATCCCTCCGGCCGTGGGCCCCCCGGTCACCAAAAACCCATTTTACACTAATCGCCCGTTTTGCAAATAACACCCTGTCCTTATTTCGCAAATAACTCCCAAACGGTGCGTTTTTGGCCAAAGTCCCTCTAGACCAAAGTTGTAGAGCACGAAATTCTCTTCGATTTGGCTATATGGAAGTCGTGTTTTGGAGTTCGGGGCTGCTCGGAAAACGCGTTCGAAGTCTGCAGTTCAAAAGCGGTAAAATTCGTGTACTTTCGCGAATTCTGGCGAATTGGAGCATTTTCGGCAAAAAGACCCTTAGGCGAAAGTTATCCGGAATGGCGCGTTTAAGCTAGGAAAAAAATGGTGTGAAGATTGAAGCTCGTTTGCAAACTCTAGGACCCGAACAGCGAATCCGGACGTTAGAAAAAAAGTGAGTTTTCTCCATTTTAAAGCTTCTACAGTTTTTGACATATGAAGTAAATAAAAATATGATCTTTATATTATAGAGAGGAAAAAAATCCGATTTTTAACTTATAGAAGATATAAAGACAAGATTTTTATATAATGTAGATAATAAAAATGTGATTTTTATACATGTAGTGGCTACGGGCAACGAAAGTGACAAAAGGCGAGAACGACAAGATTTCTACATAAGAAGAGTCGAGATGATTGGATTAGCTAGTCGGTGAGAACTTATCACTCAAAATCTCTTTTTCTAGTTATATATATACTAGGATGCAGACGGTGTTTAGTAGCACCCGACACCATCGTCCACAGACCATGGACTTGTTTGTTTGGTTGTGTAGTTGGTTAGATTATTTGGTTTGAATTGAATTGTTTGGTGAAATGGAATGGATTTGATTGATGTGTGAATGGCGTGGGCCTTCACTAGACCGGGGATAAGGCTAGACCTCGTCCCGTTTCTAGTATCGTGCCGTTATGCTGCCGAAATTTTCTAAAACAAGTTAGAAAAATAAAGATATCATTCTATTTGTAAATGAACTGAATAGAAATTCATGTGTTGAAATAAAATGTTTTAACGTTAAAAATATAATTTTTAACGTGAATGAGAATAAACGAATATTCATTTACAAACCGAACGGTTTGTTTATGTACACCTATTTGAAGGACATTGATTGGGACGATAAATTTTACACGTCGCCCAAATGCACAAATAAAATCTGTGTTTGATTGTTTGAAACCCCACACGGGTATTGGGATAATATATGACATACACTAATCTCAATAATTAGTTGTATGTCGATCGATTGTTTGACAGGCTGTTATAAGCGTTAGATATCTATATTTGATGCTTATACAGTGTAGTGCACTTTGGATGATGGTTGATTATTTATCGTTGCTATTATATACATGTGTTGTATGGAATCCATATAATTAACTTTATATGGTAATTGGTTGGGCCTCATTCCAATCGGGAAAATAAAGAATATTATAAAATAAAGGTTCATGTGTTGACAGTACTCATCCGTTGAGATTAGTCATGTGTTGAACGAAATATTTTAACAATAAAATTTACATCTTTGTCTTTATAAAATAAAGGTTCATGTGTTGACAGTACTCATCCGTTGAGATTAGTCATGTGTTGAACGAAATATTTTAACAATAAAATTTACATCTTTATCATATATAAAATTAGAAACTAATTGGAAAATAGATAAGATGAGTGGTCCCCTGGATATTGATCTGATGTTGATTTCGGCCTTCGGGGTTAATATTTAGGGAATCGTTCTCTTACTAATTTACGGTTGGAGTCTGATTTAAATCAAACGATAGATACCATGATTTTTATAAAATATATTAAATAACAAAAATAGTCACACGTGGACAGTACTCATTCGTTGAGATTAGTCATGTGTTGACGAAAATATAGATTTATGTATTGAATAGGATAAATATTCATTTGTTGAATAGAATAACGAAGTTATTGAAATATATAAAGCCGTGTTGATTAGAGTTGCGCTATTTTGACGTGAACGGTGTTTATATTGATTATATTCGTTTTTATAATGAATATTGAAAAGGAAGTGATTTCAAAATATAACGTTTTGAAAATATTATCATTTATATAGTAATGATAGGAAATATTCAATTTTGATTTGAAATTGAATATAGAATTGAAATGGTTTTGAAAACGAATTTAAAACGATTTATAAAATATGTTTTAAAAGGAAATTGACGAAATATATATTATATATATTATATATATAATAAAATGGCCTGAATAGAATGCGCCGCGCCGCGGCGGTTCGCGAATTTCGACCATTGACTTCGAATGGACATTACGGGAGATCCGACCGTCGGATTCTCCTAAAACCGGAACCGTTGGGTTCGTATCGAAAAGAGCTTTCTAACGAATATTAGAAATTTGAAATCTAACGGTTGGATTTGGAGATAGGTCCAAATCAAATTTGGAAAAGGTCGTCGTAAGTGCAGTTCGATGGCCATTGTTGGAAATCGACTGTACGGGCCTTGATAAAATTATTAAAAATAGTAATAATTTGTGTAAAATCATAAGAAATGATTTGGGAAAAATTGGGATGAAAAACTCCATATTTGAAAAGATAAAAATAGATTTTTATCGAAATGAACTAGTTTTGAACTAGAATTAAAACCCATTTATTTTTAAATAAATAAATTGGATTTGAAATGGGTTTTAAAAGAATTGATTTGTGGGTTCATCGTGAACAGTGTTTTAAATAACACTAGTTCTTTAACCCGATAATAAATAGAATATGATTTGGGTTTATCGTGAACTGTATTTTAAATGACATTAGTTCTTTAACCCAGTAAAAGGAGTTTTAATGAATCCACAATTAGATTGAAATGTGAATTGATAATTTAAATTATCAAATTTAGAAAGTGAGCGAGAATGGAGTATCACCAGTTTTGCTCCAAAGCGATAGTTAAATCTTTAATTGGATTTGAACGTGAAATGGTAATTAATTTTACCGATAACACCGTGGTGTTAGATATGGAGTATTACCAGTTTTGCTTCATGGGATGAATAGGTTGGGATTGGGAAACAAAATAAATAATTACTTCGATGTGGTTCGCTAATCTCGACTAGTTTGGAAAACCATAATTTGGTTTGAAATGACATCCAAAGGAAGATTAAAGGATAAATTTTAAAGAATTTATCTTGGATAAAATTAATGGGAACCTTTCCCTAAGAATATGAAATTTAGAAACTAGCTGTAGGTTAGTTAAGAAGAATGGTTTCCTGGATATTGATCTGATGTCGGTTTCGGCCTTCGGGGTTAATATTTGGGGAATTGCTTTCTTACTGATTTACGGTTAGTGACTAATAAATTGGAATGAGGCGTATGTTGTGTTTGTGTAACATTTGTTTTTAATATACGCGGGTTGTTCGGAAAGTCCGGGTTTATACCCATTCTGAATAACCGATTCGACGATATGTCGAAGATGAAGACGGTGGTTGAAGACCGGAAATCTTCACATCATTTGGATAATTACTGATGATCCTGATTGGGCTGTACACCCAAGAGGATGGAAATAGTTGGTGGTCGTCCAGACGTACCTGGAGATCGATGGATATGCGAGGAAAGTGCCTCCGGTTTCGTTCAGACCCAGAATGAACTTGTAAATGGATTGTGTGTCTGACATTGGATTTTATTCTGTGTTGATTGATTTTTGTTAAATATATATCTGTTTGGCGGCGGAGAATTTATTCTCTTGCTTAACGCCCTTCTTTGAGTCGTACGAGCTTAGAGGTTATATATCGATAGATATCAATCGCATGGCATGAATTGCCTGTGTGGCACGCTGAGTTGCATGGATCAAGGCTTCTATTGAAAAGCAAAGTCTTGTGGTTGATGATCAAAGCACGGCCTACGTGGCAACTTTGTGTATAACGTGAATTCGCGAGCCTCACACCTCGGTATGAGTTAAAAACGGGATAAGGACTGCAGGGAGAGCACGACGTTTCTTTCTAGCTTTGGTGGTGTCAGTGACTTACCAGCCCTGACATTTATATACTTTTCACCTATGTGGTTGTTGGATGAGGCGCCTCGATTTTAGGTCTGTAAGGACCGGGAAACGTGTGTTCAGGCATAATTAATCCTCTAACGTAAGTGAGGACCGGCCCTGAAGATCCAGGATTGCCCAGGGTTTGTAGTCCTGAGACATTTGCTAGAGTGTCTCGAAAGTGGAGAGGAGCTTGCCCCTTGCCTCGACTCATGACGGAAATCCAATTTCCAATACGTGTATTTCGGCTTTATTTGTACAGCCTAGTATGGCGACATAGTAGCATGGGATGCTATGCCGTCTATGATTTATATTTATGATTGAAATTGTTTCGACACTATACACTTATAATAGTATCAAATGATTTGTTTTAAACGTACCAAGCATGTTTGGCTATTATAAGGGAAAACCCTATCCTCCGGCTTGCGTTGCATTGTGTGATGGGACCTGGGTCTTATAATAGCTTCATTTTTAGAAAAAGCATTGCGTTGTTTATTGATATGCACTGGTATTCTTGGGAGGAAACCCATTCCATGTTATACGGCGTGGTCCCTTGAATTACTCTCTTTTAAAGTAAAGTTTTAAATAACTGTTTTAGTTCTCACACCAGTCACATGACTGACCTGGAGTTTATTGTTTTAACCTAAACTCTGGGTGCCCCTATTTTCGACACGGGCAGCTAGTAGTTTTGGTTTTGCAGATTTATATTCACAGGATCCTGATTTACAGCTGGAACGATGCTCGGAAAGCTCTGTATTCGTGCATTACTTTCAGTTGTGTTTTATATTGTTTTTCCGCTGCTATATAATTTATTGTAATCTCTGATATATATCGAATGTAATTTATTCAATTATACTCTGTATATTCTTGTATCTGATGGAATTGTTGTAATAGCAATGAAATGTTCTTCCGTCTGCGTTCTGATTTGTCCTGTTCTCAAAACGATCAGGGATTTCGAACGGTCTAGATCGGTTTAACGACTGATTCGGATCGAGCGAAATTCCCGGCCGTCATAATACCAAACAAGTCCTCCACTTCCTTGAGCCAATTCTGAGCCTCAACAAATGTCTCAGTTCCGTAAAACTGTTTTCCGCCCATCGCACGGAAGTCCTTGCATATCTAAGAAAAAGCGTCTACACGGGAGGAGGAGGAGGAGCGGCTGCAGCTGGGGGAGGAGGAACGTTTGCTGGGCCTGCCGCAGTAGCCCTAGCCTCCATATACCTTCTGAACCAGCCTAGTATTTGTACGCCCTCGGGTATATTGGTTTCTCCAGACATGCTGAAAGGAAAAAGGAAGAGATTCAAAATAGAGAATCGAAAGAAAGATATATGGCTTTTGGGGATTATGTTTTTCATAATAAACCTTTCTCTTGAAAATACCTTCTTTAAAACATGTTTTTGAAAACGGTTTTCAAAATCTTTTATCTGTTCTGGTAACCTTCAGCTCTGATACAACGTGTAACACCCCACGTCCGTTAATGTCACTCACTAAGGGAATGCATTAACTTTTAAGGAGCGTTATAAGATTATAGAATAGAACATCACAAGACAGATATATAAAATAGTACTCAAAAATTCAAAATTTATTCATTGCAGCGAAAAAGCAAAACATGTTTGGTTACATCATCAAAACCACATACTAAAGCCAAGTACACAAATATCCATCTTGGACAAAATTATTATCAGAGTACATAAAAGCAAAACCATAATCCCACTCCAAATAGCCATACTAAAAAAGAGATAAAGCTGAGCATTACTTTCAACAATTCCAAGCACTTCAAGTGGAAAGTGATCCAAGTCAAGCATCACTAATCCCACCCTGAGGACCTAAGGGGGAAAGAAAGAAAAGCGGCAAAACAAAAAGGGGTTAGACATAAGTCTGGCGAGTCTAATGACTTTAACAATATAATCAGTAAAGTAACAAGATAAGAACATAAATTGGATATAACAGATGACTGTAATATAAGCAGATGTGATAAGGTAAACAAGGTAAGAAAGATAGGACATCGACTGCGCTCCTAACCACTATAAGATATGCTCTGCACAGTACCAACATACTAGTTACCTATTAAGAGATGATCCCTCCCTACTAATCATAATAATGGTAGCTTCGTGTACTCCTAGCTTCTCTCGTAGGTGCCCCAATTGCTCCTACCACCACTAGTTGTACCCACTACCCTTCCCCATTCGATCGGCTCCCTAACCTCGTAGATACCTGTGTTGGTCCTACAATAGGGTGTATCACTCCCTAAGGTGGCAACCCCGATACTACTGAAATGCACAGCTTATATCTACACGATGCAACAGCGTCTTACCTACCAGCCTGGACCCACGCACGCACATGACTCTGTTGGACATGTACTGCCATCGCTAACTCTTTATTGACCTCTTACAATCAACCCCAGTAAGCGTGTCCCTGTCCTCGACCTAGTTCGAGCTCATATAGGTACTACAATGGGTTACTGGTTGAAAAGGGTCCACCCACTTGACACAAGCTTCCCTCCTAAGCTTGGTCCCCACTAGGAATTCCCACTTAACCCCTCTTTATCCCTATGTCTAATAACATGTCTTATCTTGGTTAAGTGCTTTTATTATGTTTTACATGCTACCCATGTTACCCATGTTACCCATTAGGACCTTTAGATCAGATAAGAGACCATCAGAACCATTTAGATTAAAAAGACATGTCATCCAGCCAATCCCAGAAAGACATGTCAGCATGGAACTCTCCAGAATTCTGCAGAGCTGGCTTGGCCAGGGCGCACTTCCGAGGTGCGTCGGTGCCATTTTGTTCTGCCGACTTCACAAGTGCGCCAGTTATCCTGGCCTATTTTCTGATTTTTCTGCCCAAATTCTATCATCCATAACTCCTTCATACGTTGTCCGTTTTACGCAAACTCAGACTCTATCTCAAGCAGAATTCTGAGACGAACGCAATGGCCTAACCCATTTTACTTAATTCTTCTTTTAAAAATTAATTATTATTTAATTATCTCTTTTGTCATGTTTTAAAACTACGAGGTGTTACACATATGGAAAGGTTGGTCGTCACAAGGTTAACAAAAGTTTCGAAGCAGGATTGGCGGTGATAGCCAGAGTCAGTTATGAATATTTGATTGTTTTGTGTGTACCATCTCATTTAAGTTGTCCGAGGTCGAAGGAGATATTCCTTGAGTGCTTGTTTGATATTGGTTTAGGCCTTTGGGCTTGTAGCTTGAGGGGCATTGATCTCGATTTGGATAGCTTACGTGGAATATAACTAGTTGCTGGTTGTCATTTTTTGGTTACTTCTGGTTACCATGAATGTTTAACTGTTGGTTGTTCTTTGATTTCCATGGAAATATGGTTATTCCCAATTACATGTTTTGTAAAGTCTATCACTGTCGGATGTGGGGAAGGTTGGTTTGGGTTCTTCTCTAGGGTTGGTAGGTTGGTTTGTTAATCTACCTATTCTCATGTACTTTATTGTTGATGTTTTTAGTTGTTTTATCACTTACTAAGACTGTTGTCTGACTCAAGGTTTTATGTTTCCCTCTTATTACCTTAGGTTGTTCATCCGGTTGTGGATGGGCAGACTGAGTAGCAGGTAACCAGTGATATCTTTGTGGGGACAATGATGTCGTTCGATTGAAAGCTGAAGAATTACGCACAATTTTTATTACTATCTAGTATTTCTGTTTTCGCTGTTGTGTTTCTCCATGAGTGATTGTAGTGAGGCTTCATGTATAGAATTTGATATTTTGTATGATGTATGGATGATCTTTCGGGATGTTGTGAAAGTTTCAGAAGTTTGCTATATAATGCTCCACTATTTTTTCATGTTTTATAAGTTCTATTATATTTTATCCTTATGCTGTGAGTTCTACGATAGGTTCCGTTTGTGTTATCATACCATGGTAATTTTCCATAGCTTCCTGGCACGTCTTTCAGCTCATTATTCCTCTTATTTAGTGCAGGGGTTATGGGCGGTCGTCACACAAGTTGAACCTTTGTTGGAATCCAATGGTCGTGGTTCACCTCAGGGGTCCTAGGCCGTAGACGTCTTCGGGGATGGACATCGGGATCATCCTCATCCATGTCATCGTAATTGTTCGCCTGATTTTGGTATGGTTGATGAGGCTGAGCCGGTTGATTTTGATTAAGCATAACTTGGACCTATTGGTTTGCTGGAAGCGTAAGCACCAAGTTCAAAGCAATGACAGTTGGGTTCTACTGAGGAGGGGGTCAGTTACTGGAACCTGGCTCATCATTAATAACCAACAGGGAATGTTCACTTTGACATGTTCCCTCGCTGAAAATCACGGTAGTTCCATTACTGTTTCTGTTGTCATTACTGTTGACATTAGCATTAGTGTAGGCGAGGGCATTAGCATTAGCAGTCGTCCTTCGTCGCTGGATTAAGTCCCGAGTATCAAAAGAAGAACTTTCTAAGGAGTTGAGCTGCGACCAAGTGTTGTTTTGATTGAGTTGAAGATGAGCAACATGATGTTGACTTTCTTGAAGTCGGTTAAGTCAATGTTCACCTTTAACGTGTCGTTGAGCTCTCGAGTTATATCCTCCAATTTTTAATTAAGCACCAAAAGTTGTGCTTGAGTTGAGGAGTAACGAGGTCCATAGAAGGAACGCTTTCCATGTCGACCGGCTTTTCCATAGGTTGGGGCTGATGTGAAGTAGCAGTGTCAACCGCGGTGGAGATTCCGACCATCAAATTACTTACCCATCTAACCATCATTAGCGAATTTGAGCGATGGGTTAAGAAGAAACCTAAGTAGCACGCCGAAGTTGAGATGCAGATGTGCGAGAGGAATCGATTTCAAGGTCTTAGTGAAAGCACCAAAGTGTTGACGTAAAAAATGGTCGTCATACCAATAGATTCTCTGAACTCGAGAATTAGAATTTCCTATACGGAAAATTAATGTACGGAAAATAGAAAATAACACATAGATTTATAGTGGTACATTCAGTGAGGAGCCTAAGTCCACTTTGAAGGCTTTTGTTGATCTTTATTCACAAATGAGAGTTACAAGCATTGAACATCATCATGACATTAAGTTGTTCTAAGTACGCGAGATTCATAATTTTTATATGCCAAGTCTTGGGAAAAAAGTATGTAGTTTTCTTATTCCTCAAGAGCTATGTTGCCATTAATGGGGTTCTAGGAGTTTGTAGAGCTGTCAAATCAGCAAAAATCCAACCCTTATGAAGAACGAGCAAGGGGTATTTATAGGTAGTGGAGTAGGTACAAGTTGGTGAGATTTGGGGTCTACATAGCAGAATTTCGCATCCCCGATGAGCAGAACCAGGAAATTCGCATCCATTCGCATTATCGAAGAATTTCGCATCCCTCATGTGGGATGTGGAAATTTGCATCCCTCAGGTGGGATGTGGATTTTCGCATCTTAAAGAATGCGGAAATTCGAATCCTAGAGGTATGTGGTTCGTTGCCTTCGGGAGAGGGGATTATGATTGTATCGCATCCGAGGGATGCGATTACACCTTATCTAGAAGAATGCAATTACATTGCATCCTGATGGATGCTATATATATCGCATCCCAAGGGATGTGATGCTTGGTTTTGGGTTGTGCAATGTAGAGGGACGCGAAAATTTCGATGGAGTGATGCAAAGTAGAGGGAGTTAGATCTTGGGATACGAGGCCATGAGAATTCAGAATGTGGGATGCGATATTCAGTTTAAAGGTGGTGTGAGGTCTATTCTCGTGCATCTCCTCTCGGCGTTGGTCCCATATTATTCTGGCAACAATTTGAGCTTGGTTCCACACAACGGGCCAAGTCGAGTGGCTATGTATGCTTTTGAGAACCGGACCAAAAAGCCAGTTAACAGGTACGTTGGTCGCATGAAGTCTAGAAGACTACAAATGAAATCATCTCCAAAGGTATGACTCTTGACAAATAGTTTCAAATTCCTGTTACATATAATAAATCACCCTAGGTTGGAAGGATTTTGAGAGTGTGCTTAGACACAAAATTAAAGAATTCTTCTTAGAATGCTTGATCACTCACCTCCTTATTGAGGAGAAGGCTTGTAAGCAAGGCCAAAAAGAGGAATTTCTTTTTGTTACAAACAACTACACTAAAAATATGATGCCTATGGTTCTGAAATCGAACCTGAAAAAAATTCAAGAATTACAACCATAACTGCAAACAAACATGGTTAGAACTCTTAAGGGAATAAAAAGAAACAGTAGAAACATACCCAAAAGAGCGACTCTAGATAGTTATTTCTAAGTTACAACTATGGAAATCCATGCCATATTTAATTGGAACAGGCCAGGCCCTCCTAGGATAAACCGATTGAGGAGCCTCTTACGACTATGATTTATGAGGTCCGCCTTATTGGAAGATCTAAGGATTGATTGGTAGATACCGGTGCTTCCCGATATGTCTACTACGATCGTGCTATGTTCAGTACATACACTGATGTTAAGGATCAAAAAGTGTTGATGGGACAATCTCACACCACTATAGTTGCTGGCATTGGTAATTAGGAAATCAAGTTTACCACTTGAAAGATAGTTATTTGAAAAGGTGCAGTGCATACTCCAAAAATAAGAAAGAATTCGACTTTGGGCTTTCTTCTGGATAAGTCATGATTTTCTCAAGTTATTATGGATGACTTATACGCCTTAACATATAAAAGGATGTTTGTAGGGAAGGGTTATGCTTATAAGGGCATGTTTACACTAAATGTTTAATCTAATAAAGTGCCTAGATTTTCTTATATGTTGTGTGACTTCAACAGTTGGCATAATAGACTCTGTCATGTTATAATTCAAAATATTAACACTCCAGGTATAACTCCTAAAATGACATAGAACTGAATTTGTTAAATGTGAATCCTTTAGTCAAGCAAAAATTACTAAGAAACCTCTTAGGTAAGTTTCTAGAGTTTCTAAACCATTGGAATTTATCGATTTTGATATATAAGAAGTTGATAGAGTTCAACTAGAGATAGTAAAAGATATTTTATGACATTCATTAATGATTGTTCTAATTTCACTTATGTATATATTGTATAAAAATAGAATTGATGCACTAGATATGTTTGAGTTATTTATCATTGAAATAGAAAACTAGTTTAATTAGAAAATTGAAAGACTTCGTAGTGATGAGGAATATAATATGAGTCTTCCTTATTTCATGATTCTAAAACTTATACTGCGTAATTCATGAAAGAACTGCACCTTATTCACCAAAACTATATGGTAAAGAAGAAAGAAAGAAAGAAGAAGACCTTTATCGAATCAATTGTAGTATTTTATTAGATTCACACGTAGTAAAACATTGGTAAGGTGAAATTTGATTGTTTGTTACATATGTTGAATACCAAACTCCACCATTTGTTATTTTGATAAATAAGAAATCTTAATTGTCTTATTTTTGAACTAGGGAAAGTTTGGCATATGCTAGAATTACTAATCTTAAAAGAATGAAACTAGCAAGTAGAGCTCGTGACATTTTATATTGGATGCATTTACACACACATTAGGCACTAGATCGGCTCAATCACTTTCATATTGCATATGAATAAGTGTGCATATTTAAATTAATGGATGTATATTGATTGTGTTATCATATGATTGTTGCATTTGAATGAAATGATTGTGCACTCTTGTAGAAATAATATGTATTATTAGGATTCTTTTGCATACATAATGGACGCATGGCACTATCATGATTTGCATTAAGCAGGTCAACTGAATCAGTAGACCGCCTGATTTTGCATTAGATAAGGAACATATACACACACTTTTTGCATATGTTCATATGGCATTAGAAATCTTTTAAGGACAATGGATGCCTGTGATTGATGGCTGAGTAGATGGACAATTGGATGGTAGGATATACATTCTTCTTAACTTGAAGATTTTAGGGACGAAATCCTTTAAGGAGGGGAGAATGTAACACCCTGTAATTTTAAAATTTTAAAATATACAAATTTAAGGAGACTTAATTTTTAGAAGAAGAATTAAGTGAAATGGGTTACGCATTGCGTTCGTATCGGAATTATGCTTGAGATAGAGTCCGAGTTTGCGTGAATCGGGCTCCGTATGAAGAAGTTATGGAGCTTAGAAGATTTCAAGTTTAAACAGAAATTAAATTAAAATAATAATTAATAATCTAAAACCAGTTCGAATTTAAAAATAGCAGAATTGGGCTGAGCGGGAAATTTCCCGCTCAGGGGTGTCGACACAGGTGTCGACCCCCTATAGGGGTGTCGGCACATGTGTCGACCCTTCTATAGGGGAGTCGACCCCTGTCGGCCAGGTTGGGCTGACGTGTTCGGGTGACGATTTTTCTGATTTTAGGGCTTATGTGGCTTCATTTGATTGGCTAAGTGATGTGTCACTGTGAAATGGATGGTTTCGATTGATCCTAAGCTAATCTATGGGCTCTAATTAATCCTACACATCTATATAAACACCCATAAACCTAAACCCTAATCTAAACATAAGCCACCATACTACTGCATCCTAACTAAACAAGTCTCTTCTCCAATAATTCAAAGCTTAGGAATTGTGAAAAGGGATTCTAGAACAACAACGAACGAATCTATTCTTTCTTCTATCACTATGAGTACAGTTGCTTTCACAAGATGATTAATTAAAATAATTATGATAAGTTGTAATCTAGACTATATGAATATGCCTGTTGAATCATATGCTATTAGCCAGTTCTGTTATCATCTATTTTGTTAATATATGCTAGTTTGTTATCATAAGTAATTATATTCATTTTATGATGTTAATTCCTATGTCTAATTACATATGCTTGATTAGATTCATTTATGCAAGTTATGTTTGTCTATACAAGTTATGCACGTTATGTTTATCTATGCAAGTTATGCAAGTTTATATGCAATTTATGTTCATCTATGCAAGTTTATGCTTATATGTTTAGATCCATGCCAGTTCTTATGTTTAGATCTATGTCAGTTTACATTGCATATGTTAATTGGATCCATCTTATATGCTAGTTCACGTTTATATGCTTGATTAGATTCATTCTATGCAAGTTCTGTTCTATGCAAATTTATATGCAAGTTATGTTCATCTATGCAAGTTTATATGCAAGTTATGTTCATCTATGCAAGTTTATATGCAAGTTTATGCTTATATGTTTAGATACATGCCAGATCATAAGTTTAGATCTATGTCAGTTCACATTGCCTATGTTAATTGTATCCATCTTATATGCTAGTTCACGTTTGTATGCTTAATTAGATTTATGTTGTTCTATGCCAAGTTTGTGTTACACATGCTTAATTAGATCTATATTGTTTTATGCCAGTGTGGATGTCATATGCCTCTTTCTTTTCCTTTTCTTATGAGTTAGGCTAATAGTGAGCCTAACGTATTATGTGAATTGTATGTACGAACGACATGGGAACGTTGGGGAATACTTTGGGGAATATTAAATATTGGATGTTATGTAATTGGCATAAATTGGTTAGTAACTATGTAATTAGCTTGAGACATAAATTGGTATAGTTTATATACATGGAAATTATGGACATAATTTGGAGGATAATTATGAACATAGCTTGAATTGGAAATTATGAACGATTTGAAATAGGGATGTTAATTCATATTGGGGTTGAAAAATAAAATGAGATAATGAACATGCCTAACCTGAGGTTAGATTGAGTTGCGGTGTAAGACTGCCCAGAACCGCCCGGCACATCCAGCAACTGCAACAACAGGTCTAATGTGAGAGGTTAGTGCATCAAACCCAAAACCCGAGGTTAGAATGAGTTTGCGGTAGAAGTCTACCCGGAACAGCCCGGCACATCCAGCAACCGCAAAAAACGTTCTAATGTGAGAGGTTGGTGCATTAATAAATCAATTAATGCCATTGAACAGACATGCTAAGAATGGTAAGGTCAAGTAACATGAATAGGCGACACTTAACCCATACAACATGTTAATTAAACAAATGGGTGGGGTTAGGTTAAATTGAGAACACTTAACCGTTATAACATGTTGATTTGGAAACCCTAGTAACGGGGACCCATTTCAGCAGTAACCCACATAGATGTATCATGGTACCCTGAACTAGGCAGGGTGGGCACGATTACTGTGCTGATTATAAGCGGTCAACATAGCAGCGGGTGGTGCGTCAGTGTAGGTTCTGACGGAGTATGGGCGTGCACGTGCTCTGGAGTGGAAAAATCAGGCTCTAGGCATTAGTAGTTGTAAACTGTGCATCTTGAATTGTGTCGGGTTGCCATCATAGGGATTGATACACCCCATGGTGGGATCAAGATAGGTATCTACAAACAGGCCGAGCCGAATGACACAAGTAATAAATACACACGAGTTAGGGAGGCAATCGAATGGGGAGGGTAGTGGGTACAACTAGTGGAGATAGGGGCAGGCGGCACCTACGGCAGCAGCTAGGGGTACACGAAACTACCATTATTACTATTATCATTATGATTAGTAAGAGGGATCAACTTTCAGAGTAAATTGGGTTGGTGCAATGTAGTAATTATTCTATAGTGATTAGAAGCGCAATCAATGTTTACCTTATTCATCTTGCTTACCTTGTCATATATACTTATGTTACAGTCGTTTCTTACCTTCTAGTTTATGTTCTTATCCTACTACTTTAATAATTATATTGTTAAAGTTACCGGACTCGCCAGACTTCATGTCTGACCTCTTTTGTTTCGCCTCTTTTCTTTCCGTTCCCCCCAAAGGTTCTCAGGGTGGGCCTAGTGGAGTTTGATTTGGATCTCTTTCTCTCTCTTTTGGAAGTGCTTGGATTGCTGAAAGTAATTTTCAGTTTTATCTCCTTTTCATTATGGCTTTAAGATATGGGATTATAGTTTTTAAAAAAATGTACTCTGATAGCTTTTGTACAAGACTGATATTATGTACTTGGTTTTGGTGTTTGAAGATGTAACCAAACTTATTTTCTATTTCCGTTGCAATAAAGTTACAAATTTTTCAAGTACTACTTTATGCATATATCTTGTGATATTCTGTTCTATACTCTTAAAATACTCCACGAAACTTAATACATTCCCTTTGTGAGTGACATTAACGGAAGTGGGGTGTTACACAATCCTATCACAATTACTTTTTAATTTAATTATATGTGAAAGTAACATAGACTCACAGCGATAGGATTCTTAGAAAAGAGAATTAGATGTTTTTGTAGCAATTATGATCTTGAATAATATCTACTTTGATTTGTAGATCTGATCTTCTAATTGGAATACTCCTATTCTGATTTGTTTTCTTGGAGAAGAAAGGCTAGTTTAGATTAGAGCAGCGTAGAGGCACCATAGATGATAACAATGAGATTAGGGTTAGGTTTAGGTGTTTATTTATAGATCTGTTAGGTGTATTAGGACCTTTAGATTAGATTAGAGACCATTATAACCATTCAGATTAAAAAGACAAGTCATCCAGCCAATCCTACAAAGACACGTCAGCATGGAACTCTTTAGAATTATGTAGAGCTAGCTCGGCCTGGGTGCACCTCCCAGGTGTGCCAGTGCAATTTTGTTCTGGCGCACTACACAAGTGCGCTAGTTATCCTGACCTGTTTTCTGATTTTTCTTCCTAACTTCTATCGTCCATAACTCCTTCATATGGTACCCATTTTATGCAAACTCGGGCTTATCTCAAGCAGAATTCTGAGATGAACGCAATGGCTTAACCTGTTTTACTTAATTCTTCTTTTTAAAATTAATTATTCTTTAATTATCTCTTTTGTCATGTTTTAAAACTACGGGGTGTTACATTCCCCCTACTTAAAGGATTTCGTCCGTGAAATCTCGAAGCTGAAAGGAATGCATGTCCTACTATCCATCATCCATCTACCCATCCATCAATCACGGGCGTCCATTGTCCTTAAAAGATTTCTAATGCTTTCATGAATATATGCAAAGTGTGTGTATATGTCCTTATCCTAATGCAAAATCAAGCGGTCTACTGATTCAGTTGACCTCCTTAATGCAAATCATGATAATGCCATGCATCCACTATGTATGCAAAATAATCCTAATGATACATATCATTTCTATATGAGTGCACAACCATTCATCCAAATGCAACATCCATATGATAACACACTCAATATACATCATTAATTTAAATATGCACACTCACCCATATGCAATATGAAAGTGATTGAGCCGATCTAGTGCCTAATGTGTGTGTAAATGCACCCACGAGCAACCAATTACATCCACTTGCATCCACCAAACAAAACATGTCTCAATCACATGTTTACAACCATAGGATTTCTACCTAAAGATCAAAGATATAATCGAGAGGATACACTAAACGATAGAACAAGTATAAACAAAGTGGTAGAAAAAGGAGAAGTTAAGAACATACCCTCAAAAAGGAAAGGGTACGACGCATGTATCTTGTCTTCCGTTTCCCAAGTCGCGCCTCCTTGATCATCTCCCCATTTGACTTTGACCCTCTTGACCTCTAGGTTGCGTAATTTCTTGGCCCCTGATCCAAGGATGCGTGTAGGAACTCGTCTAACATTGGCATCTCCCTCTACTTCTACTTCTCGAAGCATGCTCAGCTCTACCACTTCCGCAGTATCGTGTAAACACTTCCTCAAATCCGACATGTGAAATACGTCATGAACACCACTAAGCTTCTAAGGCAACTTCACTCTATAGGCCATCTGTCCAATTCTTTCTGTAATGGGGAATGGCCCTACGAATCTTAGTGCCAATTTCCCTACAGATCCGAAACGAACTGCATTCCTCAATGGTGATACTTTAAAAAAAAACCGTGTCTCCAACATCAAACTCAAGATCAGTTCGTCTCTTATCAGCATATGACTTTTACCGGTCTCATGCCGTCTTCATGCGTCTTCGAATCAAGTCTATCTTCTCCAAAGTTTCTCTAATCTTCTCGGGCCCAAGCAAAATCTTATCCGTAGATTCCCACCAACAAGTTGGTGATCGGAAAGGTCATCCATATAGAGCTTCAAAAGGTGCCATGCCAATACTAGTATGATAGTTGTTGTTTTAGGCGAACTCTACTAATGGAAGGTATTCCTCCCATGTCCCTCCAAAGTCCAAGATACATAATCACAAAAGATCTTCTAGAATCCGATTCACTCTTTTCGTTTGGTCGTCCGTCTGAGGGTGATAAGCTGTAATGGCCTGGGAAAAATTCAACACTCGAATTTTCAATAATAATGCACAATACCGTATCACTTGCCAAAGATATAAGCATCGAACCCCAACTATTAATAGAAAGAAGTTAGAGGGTGAGAAGAAGAAAGAAATGTTAGAATAGAAGAAAAGCAGAAGAACACATTAGAATCTCACAGTGGAACAGATAAATATAATACATCAAATCTCTTTACAAAAGAAACTGTATATATATATATATATACATACCAATCATCAGAGTACATCATATATCCGACACAACGGAAATAACTTTGAATAACAAATGGTGAAGCCTCCTGCTTCCAGTTCTTGAAACTCCAAGCCAAACCTAACATGTAAATATACTCGGTCTGACCCGAGAACATTTGAAGCAAAGCAAAATTCACCCAGATCAGTTTGGAATACTTTCAGTGTTAAATTCACAACTCAAACAACTTGTTTAACTTTATAAATCCTTTGAAATAAAATGATAATAGTAAGACCAGTCCACACATAAACACAGACGGTTTTTACCTTACTATAACCCAAAATATTTCATATCTTTTCTGATATTATCATAGTGTCTATCAAACCACAAATAAATAACAAACTAACAGAACGCTTTCATCTCACGCTCTACATATATAGTATACCATCAAAACCGCGGCGCTTATTGCGAATTTGATTCTGACTATGACAAGGTATGGAACCCACTGCCGATAGTGTATCTCTAGAGTGGAATACACTGGGTTCAACAAGAACGTCTTGCAACCCAGCCCACACATGGCCGACCACTCATTTCGCTTAAGTGTATCGAATGTATATCACCAACGGTTGGGATCAGCAACCGTTTCCCGAAAAGGGACAGCATCAAAGTAGATTAAAGAAGAAAATGGAATCTCTCTAGATAGGTGATTATACACCCTAATGGGAGCGACCCACATAGCCATGCAGCCTGCCCGATTTTTGTCATTTCTCGGTTGATGAGGCTTAAGGCAAGGATTTCCTACTTTGTCAAATCAGCACATCGCTTTAAATGCCACATCGTCAGATCCATCAAATTACTGATTGACGTCCACAAAAATACACTGGGCACATTTGAAGAAATCAATGTACGTGACCATCTGGAAATACTCCGTCATACACTCGTCCATAAAAGAAATCCAGGAACAGGATGAACCGAAGGAACCTTCCTACCGCATCCTATATAGGATCACCCCAAGGATCAGTTGCGAGAAGTCCTTGCAATCCATAGCTTCCAACCACGAAAGAACCCCAGTATATCTCTGCATCGACTTATAGATTGTAAGTGGTTCTTCCATTTATGAAAATCTATGGTCTTCAATGCTCCAACTTTATAGCTTGCATGTTAGTTGCGATCGCACAGTTGATTCAATGTGGTTTTGGGTCTAGTCCTCATCCCGGTCTCTTCGAAACAACACGTCAAAAGGTAAATAGAATATTTCATTTGATAGTCGGTTGTTTAACTGTCAAGTCATAACAATACTGTTAAGTACATTGGCAGCTCAGGTCGTTTATATTCAAATACTTCATTAAACCATTTTATCGATTCTTATAATCAATTTTATAAACTTTATCTTACAAAGCTCTCCTGGTTCATTACTTTGAAAATATAAATCAATACTCTTTTTAGAATAATGTATTTACCAACTTTACTTTTATTTCCTTTGTTCGGAAATATACTTTACATTTCATAAAACATCTTTATTTCTTATTATCTTGAAAACCTCGTTTTTACTGTCAAAACCTTTTTACATTTCTTATCTTTGCACATATCACTATAGTTCCATGAAACCACATTCCATTCCTCTTAACATTGGCAATATCGATATATATACACTTAACCAATCAATATAAGTTTCCTTACCAATTTTATATGGTTATAACATCGTCAAATGATGTATTTCTTATAATATAACCTTATATGAATTTATTAACTTTAAAATAATCACGCTACTAGAAATCATAACTATATTTCCATTTTAATCCATTATAATTCTTTATTTCATGTCTTCCATGAAGAACTAAAATTTATCTACTTATTTCTTCGAATAAGCACACTTACCAAAACATACTATTTCATTACCTCGGAAATAGTATTATATAATTAATCTAATTATATAAGTATAATCATATTTCGTGTTTGACCTAAATAATACACTGCTTTTTTAAACCTAATGGTTTTATTGTATTTCTAAACAATTACGAATTAGTATTGCAATGTTTTCTCAATCAATTATTCCTAACATCCTCTACCATTGAGAACTAATATCATCTTTTGATAATAGTGAAGTCGCCCAAGTTGGGATATTTTAATTACCTCTCAAACCTTGATCGACCCCGTTCTTATCTCTAGACAATTAGAGTTTGCAACTCAAAACCTGATATTCCATTCCCACTTCTACCTATGGTTTTACAAAACCATTTCTTTTTATTCAAAAACCCACTTTACACGTTAATTCCCATTCCTTAATTTAGTAAACTTCCTCGACAAAACCTTATTTACCATTGGATTCCAATATGGTTTTATAACCTTATATCTTATAGTGGAAATCTCCTTGTACTTCTTTACTTAATTTATTAAGTAAATATTTACCAACCACTTTTGAGTCATAATCTTAACCATACCCAATTTACTTAATTAAATAAATTCTTATTGGAATTCTCGCATTAACTTACGAGTCACCTTTTACAAACTTTGTTTGTAAACCCAGGTTATAACCTTCTTACAAAGCTCTTACTAAATCTTAATCAACTTATTCCCATTTGATCACCATTTAATTTAATTTACCATTAAAATAATCAATTTAATTATCATTATTTAAAATGATAATTTCCTTCAACATTAGCCACTTTAAAAGTAGTTAATTCCATTATAAATTAGAAATAGAGTAATTAATCATTTTAAGGGATTATTAAATAATAAATAACTTTATAAACGAAAATCCAAATTTTATAAACACTTTATAATTATAGTTAATCGGATGTTAACTAACTTCTAAAAACATTCATATTTTTGGAAACCATCCATTAGATTAATTCAAAACCAAATTAAACTTATCATCAACTTCAATTAAAAACCATCGCCATTGTCAACCGTACACATCAGCTAAACTGTTGACTGATTTTCATTTCATCTCTTATAAAATTCTTACTAAACCTTACTCCATCTTATGGGCACTGGGTTATTTCTTAATAAAATTCTAATTAAAAGTAATCGCTTTAATTAATTAAAATAATAATTAACTACATCATTAACTACATTAAAATAGTTAATCCCATTATTAACTAGAAATAAAATAATTAATCATTTTTCTAAATATAGTTAATCGAAGATTAACTAACTTTGAACAACCTTCGTTAAATTTAACGAATATTCGAAAACTATCAATTAGATTAATTTAAATCAAATCATCCCGATCGTCATCTTTAATTAAAACAGTCTCTTTTGTCGAACGTCAACATCAGTTAATTATTAACTGATATTCATTCATAGTATCCCTTTTTAAATTAATTAATAACTTAATTAATTTTAAAAACATCATTTAATTGTTTTATAAAAACAATTATTCAATTTTACTAACCCGTATATTAATTTCTGCCTTTCTGACAAAATAATTCATTATATAAATATTTAACAATTTCTTTGATAAACATGATTACAAATATAAATATATTTATAAACTTCTATTTTAATTAACTTGTATAAATCAGTTTAAAATTTCATTTCAGTTAAAATAAATAAATTTATAACTAAAATCTTCGTCAGTTCGCCTAGCGGCAAAATGACGCCATAAATAACTGATTTTTGGCCATTAATGCCAATCACTTAATTAATACTGTCGATTGATTAAAAATCACAACATGATTAACATCTATTCAATCTAAACATATTTTGATATCATTTGAGGTAACAATTCATATATAAACCATATGAAATAAATAATACAAAAAAATTGAGGAATCCGGATTGATTCCTCCGACTTTTCTCCCCTGCATCACATATCACAATAATATTGGATAATAACATACAAAATGATTTCTTTAATATAATGCATTAAAATGATGAATAGACAGCGTCAGCCAATCAAACAATAACTACCAATAGCAACCTTAGCATCCAATCAACCAATTTATACTATCAATCGTGTGTTGTAATTATATGAGTTTAGCACATCACAATATTCCAGAAAAGTGTGAGAATTAACTCACCATTAATTTCAGTCGACGATTTCAGCGCCATTTTCTTATAATTTTAAACAGCGTTTAAAATTACATGAAATTCCAACTGCTCCCGTTTCTGACCCGACTAGCTTGTATGCGTAGCCTCTGTCGCCACGATCCCAACGGATCATGTTTCGTCAGATTTCGTTACCGTATGAAAAAGATATCGCAGTTCAAAGTTTTATATAAATTAACGATTATAATTAGACTAATTATTATAAATTAATTAATTAATTAAATTTATAATTACCTTTTACTTAGTCCACGTCAGCACCACTTAATCCTCCCATGCATTTTCCCCAATTGCAAATCCCAGAAACCTGTCTTCCTCTTGATCAAAGAAACCACGCAACCTTCAGGGGTTCGCCGCGCCACCACCGTTGACCTGGAGCCCCCTTTGACTTCACCTCGGACCCCGCCTAAACTAGCCCCACCCTCACCAGAAAGAACGCCGCCCAGCTCCACCTCGATTTGCCAGAAATCCGGATCGAACAGAATCGGTTCAACCCAGCAATTCGACCGCCACAGGGACTGGTGACCGACCGCACCTCCTTCAAACTGACCGCCGACCTCCCCTCTTTGATCAATATTCAGACCCCTGCCACCAATGATCAACCTCGATGCCGGAATCAACCCATTTCCGACCGTCATGTGTAAAAACAAACCTAAAACTTCGCCTCCGTTCAACTCCCAACCACAGCTACCACAACCAATATCTGACCCTCCGACCAGAAGCAAAAACATAGCCCTCTTCCTCCTCTACAACCTTGCCATAGACCCCATCACCAATTAAAAACCCAATCTTCCCTAAAAACCATTAAAACGAAATCATTTTTCTTCCATTCCTTGCAATTTCCGGCCACCACACTCGACGAAACCACACCAATTTTTGTCAGCGACTAGCCCTCGACCGGATCTACGTTTTTTCTTCAGGTCCCCATAGCAAATTCATCACGGATTCGAAGATATAAATTTTTTTAGGATTAGGGACTTTTTTGCAAAAATGGCTGACGGGAATGAATTGGGTATGGGAGAATTCTGGTTTGGGGGGTTTATATAAGTGGGTTTTATTATATTTTACCTTGATGTGATGACTTACAACGACCGGAGATTTTTATATTGTGGTTATCACTATTTTGAACGTTGTTTATTGGTTACTGTGGTTACATACAAACTCCATTCATCACAAAAATGGACGGCATAATATAATTTGACGTTACGGTCCTAATGAATCTTATTTCGTCGAATTCCGAGTCCGTTTACTCAAACGGCGCTCGTTCACATCCAAATGGTCGTTTTATTTGCATTTTATTTTGCTACGCTCATAAAATAACTCCTATTGACATGCAAATTGAAATCTAGCAATAATTAGCTGTTACGGTCTCAATAGAATTTGTTTCATCGAAAACGGAGGTCGTTTGAATAAAGTCCCTTTTAAAGGGTCCAATTTAAATTAAAATAAATCAATTTTAAAATACTTCAATATAAAAAAATAAAATATTATAATTGGTCATACTCGACCAGAATTTCATGTATCACCAAAATAAAATATCCCGAGTTGAATTCCAAGCTGAAACGATTTTTAAAATATTTAAAAACCCCTTTATTTATAAAATAAATCGTTATAAATTATAAAGGAATTCCATAGAGACTATTTTAAAATTTGATTTGGGCATAAAATAAACATTATGAAAACTCGATTTTTCTCTTTCATTAGAAAAATATTGTTCAATAGATGCGGGCGTTTCTTGTTTCGAAGAAATCCGACTTATATTGAATCCTGTACGGCCAATTAAAGTTCAAAACTCCATATTATGAACTACCGCGCCGCTGCAGCTCGATTTATAATTAAATCATAAATTATACATTTAAATGTCGTTAAATAAATGAAATCGTTAATATATTTTCAACATAAACAATATTAAACCAATTTATTGTGCCAATACACATTATACTTCAAATTCAACAAATTCCAAATATTTTGGAATTAAAATATTATATTATTATTTATTAAATAAAATATTCAAAATAAAATGATTAAATTCAAACTGACATTTTAAATAATAAAATAATTTAAATAATTGGCTAGAAAATACGGGACGTTACATTCCTTCCCCCTTAAAAGAATTTCGTCCTCGAAATTACCAAGGCAGAAAGAATGGTACAACCCCATTATCTTTACAAAAATATATAATTAAAAACACGGTTTTATTTCCAAAACTTATCTAATTCGTTTTAAAACCAATTTATTTAAAATAATATAATTCTCCCAAAATCTTCAACAAAATTCTAACACCTTAAATTTTGAAAATTTTTCTGCAGAGTCTCCCCTGTGCGAAGGGACATTTGCAATATCGCAGGTTCAAGAAATACATATACATTGACTCTCATGGTCGGAAAATCCAAAATCAAATCTCAAAACCCATATCAGAACCCAAAAATTTATATTCTGCATAGGCATACCTTTTGCGAGCGTTATTAAGCATGATTCTCAATTTATAGCGATCTACGCAATCAAATTCTACATTCAAAGCTGTCTTATACCTGTACTTAACTTCATCATCAATTAAGTTCCCAACACATGAAATAATATTTCAATGATTAACCTGTGATTACACAAATTCTCAAAATCAAACACTTGGCATCATTATTGTGTTAAATCCTTTGGTTTTCGATCAAACTTATTATACTGAAATTTAATTACTTGACCTTCCAATTTATCCAACTTTTTAATTATAACTATTGGTGAATTCTGTAAACCCATTGAACAACCAAACAAACAGGGTATAACAATCCAACCAAATCATTCGGATTCAACCTTAATATTTCTTGTTTGTTTTCACTATGGTTTAACATATTCTAATATCAATTGGTTCATATCACATTGATTTCTTTTTCAATTGTTAGTTCGATTACCAAATTCCAAATGTATTTTATTCAATCCCAACACCACATCCCTTCCTGATTTAACTCGACTTATCCAAGGTAAGTTGTATTTCCATATTTGATTTTAGCCTCATTCAAAACAATCAAACAATAAGATATCTCAATAATTCAATAAAATAATTTCCCTTTTTATACAAAAAGATAATTTGGGCAAAATTATTTCATTTACCCTTCTTACAAGATCTTAAAAATAATTTTATATTCAATTACAAATACGCGCTCTCATATATATACACTCAACTCAATCTAGGGTATTACTAACCCATTCTCTAGTGAGTTACACCACAGAGCCAAGGTTATCACTTAACCAACAGCTCTGATACCACTGTAACGGCCCGGGAAAAATTCGAAACTTGAATTTTCAACAATATTACATAATCCCGTATCACTTGCCAAAAATCCAAGTATCGAACCTCGACTGTTAATAGAAAGAATTTACAGGGTGAGAAGAAGAAAGAAAGAAATGTTAGAATAGAAGAAAAGAAGAAGAACACATCAGAATCTCACAGTGGAACGGATAAATGTAATACATCAAATGTCTTTATAAAAGAAACTGTATATATATACAAAGCAATCATCAGAGTACATCATATATCAGACACA
This sequence comes from Allium sativum, assembly GCA_030737875.1. Classification (NCBI taxonomy): domain Eukaryota; kingdom Viridiplantae; phylum Streptophyta; class Magnoliopsida; order Asparagales; family Amaryllidaceae; genus Allium; species Allium sativum. The sequence continues at coordinate 989,144,767 of CM060915.1, forward strand.
GCGGAAATTACTTTGAATAACTAACGGTGAAGCCTCTTGCTTCCAGCTCCTGAAACTCCAAGTGAAACCTAACCTGGAAATATATTCGGTCTGACCCGAGCACATTTGAAGCAAAGCAAAATTCACCTGGATCAGTCTGGAGTACTTTCATTGTTAAATTCACAACTCAAACAACTTGTTTAACTTTATAAATCCCTTTGAAATAAAAGGATAATAGTAAGACCTGTCCACACATAAACACGGACGGTTTTTTCCTTACTATAACCCAAAACATTTTGAAATCATATCTTTCTGATATTATCATAGTTTATATCAAACCACAAGTAAATAACAATCTAGCAGAACGCTTGCATCTCACGCTCTACATATATAGTATACAATCAAAACCGCAGCGCTTATTGGGAATTGGATTCCGACTATGACAAGGTATGGAACCACCTGCCGATAGTGTATCTCTAGAGGGGAATACACTGGGTTCAACAAGAACGTCTTGCAACCCGGCCCACACATGACCAACCACTCATTTCGCTTGAGTGTATCGAATGTATATCACCAACGATTGGGATCAGCAACCATTTCCCGAAAAGGGACAGCATCGAAATAGATTAAAGAAGCAAATGGAATCTCTCTAGATAGGTGATTATACACCCTAATGGGAGCGACCCACATAGCCATGCTGCCTGCTCGATTTTTGTCATTTACCGGTTGATGAAGGCTGAGGCTAGGATTTCCAACTTTGTCAAATCAGTACATCGCTATGAATGCCACATCGTCAGATCCGTCAAATCACTGATTGACATCCTCAAAAATACACTGGGCATGTTTGAAGAAATAAATGTACGTGACCATCTGGAAATACTTTGTCAGACACTCGTCCATACAAGTCATCCAGAAACAGGATGAACCGAAGGCACCTTCCTATCGCATCCTATATAGGAATCACCCCAAGGATCAGTAGCGAGATGTTCTTGCAATCCATAGATTCCAACCACAACAGAACCTCGGTACATCTCTGCGTCGACTCAGAGATTGTAAGTGGTTCTTCCATTTATGAAAATCTATGGTCTTCAATGCTCCAACTTTTTAGCTTGCAAGTTAGTTGCGATCGCACAGTTGATTCGAAGTGGTTTTGGGTCTAGTCGCCATCCTGGTCTCTTCGAAACAACACGTCAAAAGTTAAATAGAATATTTCATTTGATAGTCGGTTGTTTAACTATCAAATCATAACAATACTGTTAATTACATTGGAAGCTCAGGTCGTTTATATTCAAATAATTCATTAAACCATTTTATCGATTCTTATAATCAATTTTATAAACTTTATCTTACATAGCTCTCCTGGTTCATTACTTTGAAAATATAAATCAATATTCTTTTTAGAATAATGTATTTACCAACTTTACATTTATTTCCTTTGTTCGGAAATATACTTTACATTTCATAAAACATCTTTATTTCTTATTATCTTGAAAACCTCGTTTTTACTATCAAAACCTTTTTACATTTCTTATCTTTGCACATATCACTATAGTTCCATAAAACCACATTCCATTCCTCTAAACATTGGTAATATCGATATATATACACTTAACCAATCAATATAAGTTTCCTTACAAATTTTATATGGTTATAATATCATCAAGTGACGTATTTCTTATAATATAACCTTATATGAATTTATTAACTTTAAAATAATCGCTCTACTGGAAATCTTAACTATATTTCCAATATAATTCCATTTTAAACCATTATAATTCTTTGTTTCATGTCATCCATGAAGAACTAAAATTTATCTACTTATTTCTTCGTATAAGCACACTTATCAAAACATACTGTTTCATTACTTCGGAAATAGTGTTATATAATTAATCTAATTATATAAGTATAATCATATTTCGCGTTTGACCCAAATAATACACTGCTTATTTAAACCCAATGGTTTTATTATATTTCTAAACCATTATGAATTTATGTTGCAATGTTTTCTCAATCAATTATTCCCAACATCCTTTACCATTGCAAACTAATATCATCTTTTGATAATAGTGAAGTCGCCCAAGTTGGGATATTTTAATTACCTCTCAGACCTTGATCGACCCCGTTCTTATCTCCAGACAATAAGAGTTTGCAACTCAAAACCTAATATTCCATTCCCACTTCTACCTATGGTTTTACAAAACCATTTCCTTTAATTAACCCACTTTACACGTTAATCCCCATTCCTTAATTTAGTAAACTTCCTCGACAAAACCTTATTTCCATTGGATTCCAATATGGTTTTATAACCTTATATCTTACATTGGAAATCTCCTTGTACTTCTTTACTTAATTTATTAAGTAAATATTTACCAACCACTTTTGAATCATAATCTTAACCATACCCAATTTATTTAATTAAATAAATTCTTATTGGAATTCTCGCATTAGCTTACGAGTCACCTTTTACAAACTTTGTTTATAAACCCCGGTTATAACCTACTTATAAAGCTCTTACTAAATCTTAATCAACTTATTCCCATTTGATCACCATTTAATTTAATTTACCATTAAAATAATCTCCTTAACTATCATTATTTAACATGATAATTTACTTCAATATTAACCACTTGAAAAGTAGTTAATTCCATTATAAATTAGAAATAGAGTAATTAATCATTTTAAGGGATTATTAAATAATAAATATCTTTATTAACAAAAATTCAATTTTGATAAACACTTTATAATTATAGTTAATCAGATGTTAACTAACTTCTAACAACATTCATATTTTTGGAAACAATCCACTAGATTAATTCAAAACCAAATTAAACTAATCGTCAACTTCAATTAAAAACCGTCGACTTTGTCAACCGTACACATCAGCTAAACTGTTAACTGATTTTCATTTCATCTCTTATAAAATTCTTACTAAACCTTACTCCATCTTATCGGCACTGGGTTATTTCTTAATAAAATTCTAATTAAAATTACTCGCTTTAATTAATTAAAATAATAATTAACTACATCATTAACTACATTAAAATAGTTTTTTTTTGAAAATGGGTAAACTACCTCGTTATAAACCTATGGAAGTACTCAATGTGAGTACTAGATAGGAAAAAAGAGTGCGGCGCTTTATTGACAGCATATCAATAAATATATATACAATGTTTCAAGTACAAACGGGCTAATAAACAACATAAGGTAACATATGCCCTACCTTAGCCATGAAAAAAGGATACATAAACCCACGGCTAAAAAAATCACAAACAATTAAAACCTTCACAAGGGAAGCCCAGAAGAAAAGCAGGCCCAATGGATGGCCTATTTCGATCCAAAACGTAGAAGACTCCTTGAACTTCTAGAACCATCAATTCGGTCAACCACTTGGACTCATACATTCCCCAAGTAGAACGATGACCTACTTCAGAGAAAAACAGATGAAGACCATCTTACTCCTTCCAAAGATACGGCGACTAAATTAGCCTCCATCCGTAAGTTCAATGGCCCATTTATCTATCAACCTCACTTCGGCATGGCTCTGAACCCGTCGAATTGAATTACTAAGTAAGTATTTAATGTCTAAATTGATAAGCTCCCATCTCTTATACTTATCTAAGCGCAAATCACCATGGATCGGTCATTTCTTTCTTTCCAGATGTGATAGACAATTGTGACAAAGCTATAGAAAGCTGCATCTTGAAAGAAACTATGGATGTTGAATTTCACTTTAAGTAGAAGCATTTTGTTATCTATCAGTAACGGTTCAGCATCATGGGAGGCAAACAGAGATTGACTCTACTCCGAACCCAAAGATAAGCAGCATATGGACACTGGAAGAACAGGTGATCCCTATTTTCTTCGCTTTCTTCACATAACACACACATAGGGTTCACTTCATAACCCCAGGAAATCAATCTTTCTTTAGTACTTCGATGATTTAGATTAGCTTTATAAGTGCACAAAGACATTTTTGGACTATTTATATAATGCCAAGTCACTTTACACCCGTCAAGTTCAGGTGAGTGTTCTCTAGCTATATTCCACGCCGAATAGAAGGAGAACCCATTGAATTTATCATTCCAACTCCAGTAGTCCATGTCGTGTGAATGACGAATAGTGACATCTTTAATTTTATTAGAAACCATACGCGTAGGAAGAAGTCTGCTAACATTGAACTCACCATTCCGAACAATGTCACTGACTAGCAAGTTGTCACCACCACAAATGCTTAAATAGTCCCATCCAAGCATATTAACCAAAATTTCACTATTTATCCATAGATCGAACCATAGCTTAGAATCCTGTCCATTAATAATACAGCGATTTATGCTTTGTAGGCTCAATTGTCTATGTCTAAGTATGAGTTTCCATGTGCAAGAGATATTAAGGTCACATTTCATAACCCAAAATTGATCCCCAGCGTCATATCTATTTTTCATCCAACGTTTCCAAAGACTATCTCTATTAATAAAGTGCCAAAGAAGTTTTAGTGCTGTAGCCATTTTAATGTCTTTAAACTTTCTAAGACCAACTCCCCCTTCAATTTTTGGACTACACATGGTTTCCCAAGCTATTTTGTGTGTTTTTGCAGCCCAAATGAAATTTGTGCACAACTTATTTATATTCCCTATAGTCCCTACAGGCAAATGATACATTAGCAGCCAATACATAACCATTGGCATGATAACTGATCGAATAAGTTCCACTCTTCTAGCCATTGATAAAAGTCTACAATCCCAACTGTCCATTCTACCTCTTATTTTATCAAAAAGTTCCCCACAATCTGCAAACTTAAGATAATTTGTAGACAATGGAATCCCCAAGTATTTAATTGGTAAATTTCCTTCTTTCATGTCGAGTAGCTGAAGGATTTGTAATTTATTACCTACTCCTCTACTAAAAACACTTTGGATTTGGTATTATTAAGCTTTAAACAAGCAACTTCCCTCAAACTCTTTAAAACCTTTTTAATTTCCATCGCACCTTTAATTTTTGATCTAGCAAAAATCATAAGATCATCGACATAAATCAGATGAGTGATAAAAGGCTCATGTTTGAAAACCGGCTCCACTACATTCATATAGGCTGCCTTAAACATAAGAATGGAAAAATACTCCATAGCAACACAGAACAGATATGGTGAGAGAGGATCTCCTTGTCTTAACCCAAGATTAATATGGATAAAACACTTCGGGCTACCCTGAATTAAAATTGAGAAGGTTGGGGTGGTGATGCATGTTCTAATGATACGAACTATGATTTTTGGAAAACCCATCTTACGTAACATGTGACCTATAAATTCTCTATTTATCATGTCATACGGCTTTTGTAAGTCGATCTTTATGCACATTTTACAACTTCCCTTTCTGTTAAATGTCTGACATGTTCATGTGCCAAGAGAATGTTTTTAGCTATAAATCTTCCAGGAATAAAAGCCGATTGATTATCCGAAATTAAATGCATAAGATATGGCTTTATTCTATTGCAAATAACCTTGGAAATAATCTTATAAATAACATTACAACAAGATATAGGTCTAAAATCAGTAATACTAGATGGTTTATCAGATTTGGGTATAAGCGTGATTAAAGTATGGTCAATGCCTCTTGCTAGCTTACCAATTCTGAAAATTTCCTGAATCATCTCCAACATAATATCGCTTAATTCAACCCAATGTAACTTTAACTTTTTTGCAGAGAAACCATCCGGACCCGGGCTTTTATCATCAGGTATGGAGAAAACAGCCTTGAGAATTTCCTCCATGCAAATATTGGCAGACAGGTGATTGTGCCCCCTCTCATTAACAATAACTTTACAGTTCGTGTCAATAAAACTACTATTTCCTGGCGAGTTAGACATGAAAATATCTGTAAAGTAATTTATAGTTTCCCTTGCCATGAAATCCTCACCCTATTTAAAATCTCCATTATCTAGAAACATATTATGCTAATTATTTCTATGCTTCCTGAGAGACATTTTTGCATGAAATTTTTTGGTATATGAGTCCCCTTCAGTCAGCCATTTAATTTTTGATTTCTGCCGGTCATTAGTATACTGAATCTTGCTTTGTTCCTTCCATTCATAGTAAGCAAATTTGAGGTTTTCAAAAACAGCATGATCAGTAGGGCGTTCATCCAATTCTTTCAATATATCCTTATAGTTCTCTTCCATCATCTTTTTGACATTCTCGTCTTTTGTTCTAAGTCTGTTCGAACTCTTTAATAGGATTTTGCATTCTCTCAGGAATAATTGAAATCTATGGCTTCTTTTCCCCTGCCAGGAACATAGGTAAATCTTTTCAAAAGCATTGATGAAGCAATCCAAATAACCTTCATCGTAGTGCCAGGAATTTACATATCTGAAAGGTATATTTTTCTGAACTATCCTTTCCATCTTGAAACAAATACATATAGGAATATGATCGCTTAGGGGATTAGCTTTACTAATAGCATTAAGATCCGGGAAAATCTATATAAACTCGCTATTGCAGAAAACCGTATCTATTTTAGTTGCTACGCCTTTTTTCTCCAAGTGTATTTAAAACCAGAAATGTTAATTTCCGTAAGCCCAGAGCTAACGATGCAATCAATAAGTCCAGATATATGTCTGAAAGGAACAGTAGTACCTCCCTTTTTATCATTTAGTGATGTAATATTTTTGAAATCACCTAAACCTAACCAAGGAACGTTAACCAATATGGCTTCATTCGATGTTTCCTGCCATAGTCTTTCTGTGTCTATCAAGAAATTGCTAGCATAGATAAAAGAAAATCTGCATTAGAAACCCCCGACATTTTCAGGTAAGATAGAGATATGTTGGTAAGATTTGCATTCAACATGAACAGACCATATACTTGAATCCCATAGGATAAGAATTCTACCCTTACTTCCACACTCATTGTTGTCGACAGCTCACCAATTTACATGTAGAATATTTTGTACATTTATAATCTTTTCCTCGGATAGTTTATTTTCCAACAGGCCAATGATAGATGGCCTGAATTTGTTAAGGAACTTGATTACTTCGTACATTTTGTTTGGAGAATTCAGTCCCCTAACATTCCATGCAACTATGTTCATTTTATTTTACTTTGTCTCCTTTTCGTGACTTTAGGAGGAGCAATAATATTAGTAGAAGTATTCCCTTTCTTTTTGAACATATTACTCAAAGCATCCATCTCTTCATAGAATTTCTTATTACTCTTAATGTTATCTGACACATCCTAATCTTTTTTAGGTGGCGCGAAATCTTTGTTAGAAACACCAATATGATCAGCCAGTTCTTCGTCAGAATCAGCCCAGTCTTCCATGTGGCCCTCCTTCTGCAACTCATTACTGTTCGGATCACCATTCTGTTCAGTCAAGATGTCAACTGCAGTCTTAGAAATTGCTTTATGGTTAGGACCAACCAGATTCATATCTTTTGAATTATTGTCTGTTAGATTTGTCATATTAGTTTCAATTTCTTTTTGAGCCAATAAATCAAACTTGTTTTGTATGATGGGAACATTAATTATATGAACACTTGAACAGTTCTGATTGTCTTCGTTATGTTGCATGTTAGTAACTTCATCTACTGTAGAATTACCAGTTCTCCCCTCGGGGTTATCCTCAATAATAAGAGGTGTATCATGAGTACCAACAGTGGTCTCATTAATGTTATTATTCGTAATATTTATCGCGACCAAGGGTGCCTCATTGATCTCCATGCATCCACCATTGGAGATGACCATATCATCTTGTTCATTTTCTTTGTCTGCCTCGGCAGTACTTACAACATTTGTAATATTATTTGGTACCCAAAATTCCTCTAGCTTTGTTTTACATTGTTCAGAAGAATGACCGAACACTCTGCAACTTCGACAATAAATGGGCTTATAAACATAATCAACCTTCACCTTAAGCTCCTCTCCCGTATGTAAAACAACATCAACTTCATTTGGAAATTCAGACGACGTATACATTTCAACTAGAATTCTAGCAAAAGCCACTCTTGATTCATCAGCAGTTATTTTGTCCATTTTGATAGGTCTTCCCAGCACGCTAGTAATTGCACTAAACGCTTCTTTGTCCCACAATTATAATTTGAGATTGGAAAACTTGACCCATAAAGGCACGGATGATAATAAATCTTTTTTAAATCTCATGCCAACAGTCCATTTTTTCAAAATAATTATTTTATTATCAAACATGTAAGGTCCACCTTTTAAAATATTCTCACAGTCTGTCGAGTTTTCAAACCGTATGATAAAAAAACCGTTTTCTTTTGATAGCAGCACAAATTTTCCTATCGGCTTCCACATATGTTCAACATATTTTTTAAGATGTGTATGATAAGGACGTGTGCCTTATACATAAAAAATAATCGAATTTTTTCATTTATTTGTAGATCTACCAGTCGCGCTCTCTGAAACACATGCCTTTTTCTTGTTATTTATAGTTTTTGGTTGAATATACTCCAGATCCACAAAACCGTCTTGTGTACGGCAAACTCCACCTGTAGCCGCGCTACTCCAGGACTTTGAGCTTCCAGCCAAAACCTCTTCCTGTACGGATCTTCAATTGTTTTCATAGAATCTCGAATTTCCACTATTCACACGCTTTCCAGTTTGGGTTTCTAACCTAGTTCGAACATTCGTTCCCCCTAAGTTATTTACCCCAGGTTGACGTACCACATGAGCAGTATTTTAGGTAGCCGATACCCCGTTAATCCTCTGGCCGCGATGACTAGCAGAAATTGAAGATCCCCTTCCTCTTGATCTACCAATTTGACTGAACGTAAAAGAGCTAGATTGCACCCATGTTCCCTCAACTGATTGTTGATCCCTTGTATGAGAAGATTCTACATGCCTCATCTCCATCGCTTCTTTCCCTGCTCTCTGATCTGAAGGTTGATCAGGAGGGCGACCTTTATCATTTGAAGTTCCAGATTTAAAAGCATCCGCCATTAATTTAGAGGCCATATTATTAACTAGAAATAAAATAATTAATCATTTTGATTAAATATAGCTAATCGAAGATTAACTAACTTTGAACAGCCTTCGTTAAATTTAACGAATATTCGAAAACTATCGATTTGATTAATTAAAATCAAATCATCCCGATCGTCATCTTTAATTGAAACAATCTCTTTTGTCGACCGTCAACATCAGTTAATTATTAATTGATATTCATTCATCGTTTCCCTTTTTAAATTAATTAATAACTTAATTAATGTTAAAAACATCATTTAATTGTTTTATAAAAACAATTATCCAATTTTACTAACCTGTATATTATTTTTTGCCTTTCTGGCAAAATAATTCACTATATAAAATATTTAACAAATTCTTTGATATACATGATTATAAATATAAATATATTTATAAATTTCTATTTTAATTAACTTGTATAAATTAGTTTAAAATTTCATTTTAGCTAAAATAAATAAATTTATAACTAAATTCTTCGTCAGTTCACCTAGCGGCAAAATGACGCCATAAATAACAGATTTTTCCATTACTGCCAATCACTTAATCAATACTGTCGATTGATTAAAAATTACAACACGGTTAACATCTATTCAATCTAAACAGAATTGATATCATTTGAGGTAACAATTCATATATAAACCATATGAAATAAATAATACCCAAAAATTGAGGAATCCGGATTGATTCCTCTGACATGTTCTTCCCTGCATCACATATCACAATAATATTGGATAATAACATACGAAATGATTTCTTTAATATAACGCATTAAAATGACGAATAGATAGCGTCAACCAATCAAACAATAACAACCAATAGCAATCATGGCATCCAATCAAACAAATTATACTATCAATCGTGCGTTGTAATTATATGAATTTAGCACATCACAGTATTCCAGAAAAGTGTGAGAATTAACTCACCATTAATTTCAATCGATGATTTCAGTGCCATTTTCGTATAATTTTAAACAGCATTTAAAATTACATGAAATTCCAACTGCTCCCATTTCTGACCTGACCAGCTTGTATGCGTAGCCTCTGTCGCCACGATCCTAACGGATCCTGTTTCGTCGGATTTCGTTACCGTATGAAAAAGATATCGTGGTTTAAAGTTTTATATAAATTAACGATTATAATTAGACTAATTATTAATTAATTAATTTATATTTACCTTTTACTTAGTCCACATCGGCACCACTTAACCCTCCCATGCGTTTTCTCCAATTGCAAATCCCAGAAACCCGTCTTCCTCTTGATTGAAGAAACCATGCAACCTTCAGGGGTTCGCCGCGCCACCACCGTTGACCTAGAACCCCCCTTGACCTCACCGCTGACCCTGCCTGAACTAACACCACCATCACCAGAAAGAACGCCGCCCAGCTCCGCCTCGATTTTCCAGAAATCCTAATTGAACAGAATCCGTTCAACCTAGAAATTCGACCGCCACAGGGACTGGTGACCGACCGCACCTCCTCCAAACTGACCGCCGACCTCCCCTCTTCGATCAACCTTCAGACTACTGCCACCAATGATCAACCTCGACGCTGAAATCAACCCATTTCTGACCGTCATGTGTAAAAACAAACCCAAAACTTCGCCTCCGTTCAACTCCCAACCACGGCTACCACAACCAATATCTAACCCTCCGACGAGAAGCAAAAACATAGCCCTCTTCCTCCTCTACAACCTTGCCTTTGACCCCATCGCCAATTGACAACCCAATCTTCCCCAAAAAACATAAAAACGAATTCAGTTTTCCACCGTTCCTTGTGATTTCCGGCCATCACACTCGACGAAACCACACCAATTTTTGTCAGCGACTAGCCCTCGACCGGATCTACGTTTTTTCTTCAGGTCACCATAGCAAATTCATCACAGATTTGAAGATATAAATTGTTTTATGATTAGGGACTATTTTGCAAAAATGGCTAACGGGAGTGAATTAGGGATGGGAGAATTCTGGTTTGGGCGGTTTATATAAGTGTGTTTTATTATATTTTTTCTTGATGTGATGACTGACAATGACTGACGATAATTATTTCGTGGTTATCTCTATTTTGAACGCTGTTTATTGGTTACATACAAACTCCGTTCATCACAAAAATGGACGGCATAATATAATTTGACGTTACAGTCCTAATGAATCTGTTTCGTCGAATTCCGAGTCCGTTTTCTCAAACGGCGCTCGTTCATGTCCAAATGGTCGTTTATTTGCATTTTATTTTGCTATGCTCACAAAACAACTCCGATTGATGTGCAAATTAAAATCTTGCAATAATTAGCTATTACGGTCTCAATAAAATTTGTTTCATCGAAAACAGAGGTCGTTTGAATAAAGTCCCTTTTAAAGGGTCCAATTTAAATTAAAATAAATCAATTTTAAAATACTTCAATATAAAAAAATAATATAATTGGTCACACTCGACTAGAATTTCATGTATCACCAAAATAAAATATCCCGAGTTGAATTCCAAGATGAAATGATTTTCAAAATATTTAGAAACCCCTTTGTTTATAAAATAAATCGTTATAAATTATAAAGGAATTCCATAGCGACTATTTTAAAATTTGATTTGGGCATAAAATAAAATCTACACTATGAAAACTCGATTTTTCGCTTTCATTAGAAAAATATTGTTCAATAGATCCGGACGTTTCTTGTTTCAAAGAAACCCGACTTATATTGAATCCTGTACGACCAATTAAAGTTCAAAACTCCATAATACGAACTACCACGCCGCTGCAGCTCGATTTGTAATTAAAATATAAATTATACGTTCAACTGTCATTAAATAAACGAAATCATTAATATATTTTCAATATAAACAATATTAAACCCTTTTATTTGTCTAATACACATTATACTTCAAATTCAACAAATTCCAAATATTTTGGAATTAAAATATTATATTATTATTTATTAAATAAAATATTCAAAATAAAATGATTAAATTCAATTATTTAAATTCAAACTGACATTTTAATTAATAAAATAATTTAAATAATTGGCCAAAAAATACGGGACGTTACATAAGCGGTGCTCAAACACAATTGTGTTCGTACCGCCTCTTGCAAGCTCTTCCAAAGCTCACTGGTGAAAATGGGATCTTGATCGCTTACGATACTAGAAGGTATGTTGTATAGACAAACTATCTCTCGGAGATAAACAGATGCTAATCATGCTGCTGTTTTTTTACTCTCAACGGGAATGAAATGGGCGCTCTTGGTAAGTCTATCTACTACTACCAAAATCCACGTATTACACTTCCTTGACCTCGGCAACCCATCGACGAAATCCATGGAAACACACTCCCATTTCCACTATAGAACCTCTAAAGGGTGAAGAAAATCACCAGGCTTCTTTTGCTCAGCTTTAACTTGCTGGCACACTAAGCATCTAGAAATGAACTCAGCCACATCCTTCTTCATTCCGGCCCAAAAGAAAACTCGCTTCATGTCCTTATACATCTTGTGACCACTGGGATGTATGGTCATCTTAGAACGATGTGCTTCTTCAAGGATTGTCCTTCCCAAACTCTCATCTCGTGATACGCTAAGTCTTCCATCCCTACGCAGCCAACCTTTATCGTCTATAGTATATCTACCAAGATGGCTCGAAGACTCCCCTCTTATGAGCTTGTCTACTATCTCTATCAGCTGTGGGTTAACTCGCTGTGCCGCACCTATCTGTCCCAAAAGCGTAAGTCGCACCTCTAATGATGCCAACAAACCGGGTACATAATCGATAGAGAGTCTAAAGTCAAAGGTAGATATATACTCTAAACTCTTCCGGTCGAAAAACAAAGGACTCAAAGTCAACTTCTTTCTACTCAAGGCGTCAGCTACAACGTTACCCTTGCCAAGGGTATATGCAATCTCAAAATCGTAGGATGCTAAGAACTCCAACCACCTCTGTTGCCTTAAGTTTAGATCTTTTTGAGAGAACAGGTATTTTAGTGACTTATGGTCTGTATACAACTAAAACCTCTCACCAAGCAAGAAATGGCGCCAAGACTTAAGTGTAAAAACTATGGCAGCTAATTCTAAGTCGTGGGTAGGGTAATTCCTCTCATGGACCTTCAACTGCCTTCCACCACAACATATCACCCTTCCCTCTTTCATCAAAACTGCGCCAAGCCCTGTCTCGCAAGAATCGGTATACACTATGAACGGTTTACTCCCATCCAGCCAAAATATAACTGGAGCTCTCGTTATTGCCCTTTTCAATCGTTGAAAAGCATCGTCACAGTCAACATCCAAGGAAAAGGTCATATTCTTTTTCATTGACCGAGTAAGTGGGGCTGATATCTCAGCAAAGTCCTTAATGAACTTCCTATAATAGCCCGCCAAACCAAGGAAACTTCTTACTTCCATTGCATTCTTAGGAATCTTCCAATCTTGGATTGGTACTACCTTCGCGGTATCCACTGCCATCCCTTCTTTAGATGCCACGTTCCCTAAGAATCTTACCTCCTCCCTCCAAAAGTGACATTTGGAGAACTTAGCCTTGAGTTGATGTGCTCGAAGGGTCTCTAAGACTTCCTTAAGATGCAAGGCATGCTCTTCCTCGCTTCTAGAGAAGATCATGATATCATCCACGAAGACTACCATGAACTTGTTTAGAAACTCCCTAAACACCCTACTCATCAAGTCAACGAAACATGCGGGTGCATTTGTCAAACCAAAAGGCATGACGAGCCATTCAAAGAAACCATCTGGAGTTCTAAATGCAGTTTTATCTATATTGTTCTCAGCCACCCTTAGCTGATGAAATCCTATAGCTAAATCCAACTGCGAGAAAACCGAAGCACTAACCAACTGATCGAACAAGTCATCTATCTTTGGTAATGGGTGTCTGTTTTTCTTCGTGAGCTTATTCAGATCCCTATAGTCCACGCATAATCTAAGCGAACCATCAGCCTTCGTTGCAAAAACAACTGGAGCACCCCACTCCGAGATACTTCTTCTTATGAATCCTTTCTGAAGCAACTCTTTCACTTGTTTATGAAGCTCCCTCCTTTCTCTTGAAGCCATGTGGCGCACAGGCAATGCAACTGGCTTTGCATTGTCCACCAAGTATATACAGAAATCTATCTTGCGTTTTGGAGGTAAGCTCCTATCCTCCTCAAAGACATCTGCATACTCACAGACTACTCGAATAGATTGCAAATAATCAATAGATGTGTCAAGAGATTCCAGGTAGCTAAGCATAACAGAACCCTTAGGGTCGCATGAGATATCGAGAGTATTACCCAAACTAGTCAATAGTATAACTACCCTCTTTCCACAATCGAGAATGGGACCATACCTGGCTAGCCAATCCATTCCTAGAATCAACCCATATCCCATGAAACCAAGCACATAAGCGTTGCATTCGAACTCAACGCCATACATCCCGACATAACATAGACAGATGAGCCATAACCCCAATAGGATTTGAGACAACAATGGGATCCACTACTATACTAGTATCTAGGTGCAGAGACTCAACAACAAAAGCGGATATAAACGAATGTGAAGCGCCAGAATCAAACAAAATACATACAGGATGATCGAAAAGGAAAATCAAACTTTCAACAGAAATTTTTGTACCTCTCTCTTGCATAGGTGCCATGAGAGCATGAACCTGCCCTCCAGAAGTAGATCATGTCCTCTATCCTTGCCCTTGGGCAGTCTTTAATCATATGTCCTGCCTCACCACATTGGAAGCAACCAGTCCTCTTCCTACAGTCCTTCTTCAAATGGCCAGGTATTCCACAATTGTTACACTTTCTTTTCTCTGAGCCCTTATTATCCTTAACGCCCTTCTTTTGTTGTTGTTGTGCCTTCTTTGGATCCCCATTCTTATCATGTGCATTATCACCTTTCTATTCTTTATATATCAACTTCATATCAACAAGATTCTCGAAAGTAGCCCCCATAGGAATGTGAGACATAACCAACCCGTGTAATGGTTCATTCAGACCTTTGGCAAATCTCAAAGCCTTCTTATGTGATGTATTAACTAATTTCATACCAAATCTTGCTAACTAGTTAAATTTACTAATGTACTCCTTCACAGACAAACTCCCTTGTTTCAAAGCCAAGAACCTCTCCATGTATAAACTCTCCTCCGCTTGTGAAAGAAATTTCAACTCGAACCGTTGTCTAAAATCCATCCACATCTCCACTGCACGTCCTCCATTAGTTACTTCCCACCAAAAGGAAGCTTCGACCATTATCAACCAAGCAGCTAGCTGAACCTTCGTTCCATTGTCTATCTCAAAGATACCAAACAAGTCCTCCACTTCCTTGAGCCAATTTCGAGCCTCAACAAACGTCTCAGTTTTGTAAAACTGTTTTTCGCCCATCGCACGGAAGTCTTTGCATATCTAAGAAAAAGCGGCTACACGGGGGAAGGAGGAGGAGCGGCAGCAGCTGGGGGAGGAGGAACGTTTGTTGGGCCTGCGGTAGTAGCCCTAGCCTCCATATACCTTCTGAACCAGCCTAGTATCTGTACGCCCTCGGGTATATCGGATTCTCCAGACATGCTAAAAGGAAAAAGGAAGAGATTCAAAACAGAGAATCGAAAGAAAGATATATGGCTTTTGGGGATTATGTTCTTCATAATAAACCTTTCTCTTGAAAATACCTTCAGCTCTGATACCACGTGTAACACCCCACGTCCGTTAATGTCACTCACTAAGGGAATGCATTAACTTTCAAGTAGCGTTAGAATAGAACATCACAAGATAGATATATAAAATAGTACTCAAAATTCAAAATTTATTCATTGTAACGAAAAAGCAAAACATGTTTGGTTACATCATCAAAACCACATACTAAAGCCAAGTAAACAAATATCCATCTTGAACAAAAATATTATCAGAGTACATAAAAGCAAAACCATAATCCCACTCCAAATGGCCATACTAAAAAAGAGATAAAGCTGAGCATTACTTTCAACACTTTCAAGCACTTCAAGTGGAAAGAGATCCAAGTCAAGCTTCATTAATCCCACCCTGAGGACCTGGGGGGGAAAGAAAGAAAAGAGGCGAAGAAAAAAGGGGTTAGACATAAGTCTGGCGATTCTAGTACTTTAACAATATAATCAGTAAAGTAACAGGATAAGAACATAGACTGGATATAAGAGATGACTGTAATATAAGCAGATGTGTTAAGGTAAACAAGGTAAGCAAGATAGGACATCGGCTGCGCTCCTAACCACTATAAGATATGCTCTGCACCGTACCAACATACTAGTTACCTATTAAGAGATGATCCCTCCCTACTAATCATAATAATGGTAGCTTCGTGTACTCCTAGCTGCTCTCGTAGGTGCCCCCACTTGCTCCTACCACCACTGGTTGTACCCACTATCCTTCCCACTCGATCGGCTCCCTAACCTCGTAGATACCTGTGTTGGTCCTACAATAGGGTGTATCACTCCCTAAGGTGGCAACCCCGATACTACTGAAATGCACAACTTATATCTACACGATGCAACAGCGTCTTACCTACCAGCCCGGACCCACGCACGCACATGACTCCGTAGGACTTGTACTGCCATCGCTAACTCTTTATTGACCTCTTACAATCAACCCCAGTAAGCGTGTCCCTGTCCTCGACCTCGTTCGAGCTCATATAGGTACTACAATGGGTTACTGGTTGAAAAGGGTCCACCCACTTGACACAAACTTCCCTCCTAAGCTTGGTCCCCACTAGGAATTCCCACTTAACCCCTCTTTATCCCTATGTCTAATAACATGTCTTATCTTGGTTAAGTGCTTTTATTATGTTTTACATGCTACCCATGTTACCCATGTTACCCACTTAACCCTTTACTATCCCCATGCCTAATCACATGTCTTATCTTAGTTAAATGTTCATTAATTCATTATAACCGTAATCTTGCAAGACCTCCCACATTAGATTGCCGTTTTGCGGTTGCTGGATATGCCGGGCGGTTCCGGGCAGGCTTATACCACAATCTGAATCAAACCTCGTGTCTTTGCATTATTACGCATCCAATTTCTGTCTTTGACCTCTCACATTAGATTACCGTTTTGCGGTTGCTGGATATGTTGGGTGGTTCAGGGCAGGCTTACCGCAATTCGAATCTTACCTTGTGTCTTAGGCGTTTATTATTACTTTCTTCATTCAAGCCCCAATTTCAAATCTTGGATTATAATATATTCCATTCACCCATAGTTTCCAATCTAAATTATGTTTATAATTTTGATCTAAATTATGCCTATAATCTCATGTGTACAAGTTATGCCAAATTACGCCCAAACCAATTTATGCCAAATCTCATGTATACAAGTTATACTCAATTATGACCAAACCAATTTCCATATTCATCAACAATTTATGCCAATAATCTCATTTCATTCCATGTTTTCCAAACATTTCCCAATCGTTCCAACGTTTTTCGTACATAAATCTCAACGCAATATGTTAGGCTCGAAGTTAGCCTAATCTCATAAAGAAAAAGGAAAAGAAGAAGGAAAGAGAATCAAAACATCAAAACTGGCATAAACATATAATTGGGCATGTGAAATGAATAACGACAAAGTAGATCAGATAGGCATATGATAATAGCAATTGGGTATGAATCTAAAGGATAACAAATACAAAACTTGATATGATTCATCTTATTTACACGCATATACATCAGATTCAATTTACAATCCTATCACAATTACTTTTTAATTTAATTATATGTGAAAGTAACACAGACTCATAGTGATAGGATTCTTAGAAAAGAGAATTAGATGTTATTGTAGCAATTCTAGTCTTGAATAATCTCTACTTTGATTTGTAGATCAGATCTTCTAATCGGAATACTCCTATTCTGATTTGTTTTGGTAGAGAACAAAGGCTAGTTTAGATTAGAGCAGCATAGAGGTGCCAAGGGTGATAACAATGAGATTAGGGTTAGGTTTAGGTGTTTATTTATAGATGTATTAGGTGAATTAGGACTTTTAGATCAGATAAGAGACCATCAGAACCATTTAGATTAAAAAGACATGTCATCCAGCCAATCCCAGAAAGACATGTCAGCATGGAACTCTCCAGAATTCTGCAGAGCTGGCTTGGCCAGGGCGCACTTCCGAGGTGCGTCGGTGCCATTTTGTTCTGCCGACTTCACAAGTGCGCCAGTTATTCTGGCCTATTTTCTGATTTTTCTGCCCAAATTCTATCATCCATAACTCCTTCATACGTTGTCCGTTTTACGCAAACTCAGACTCTATCTCAAGCAGAATTCTGAGACGAACGCAATGGCCTAACCCGTTTTACTTAATTCTTCTTTTAAAAATTAATTATTATTTAATTATCTCTTTTGTATTGTTTTAAAACTACGGGGTGTTACACATATGGAAAGGTTGGCCGTCATAAGGTTAACAAAAGTTTCGAAGCAGGATTAGCAGTGATAGCCAGAGTCAGTTATGAGTATTTGATTGTTTTGTGTGTGACATTTCATTTAAGTTGTCCGAGGTCGAAGGAGATACTCCTTGAGTGCTTGTTTGATATTGGTTTAGGCCTTTAGGTTTGTAGCTTAAGGGGCATTGATCTCGATTTGGATGGCCTACGTGGAATATAACTAGTTGTTGGTTGTCATTTTGTGGTTACTTCTGGTTACCATGAATGTTTAACTGTTGTTTGTTCTTTTATTTCCTTGGAAAAATGGTTATTCCCTGTTACATGTTTTGTAAAGTCTATCACTGTCGGATGTGGGGAAGGCTGGTTTGGGTTCTTCTCTAGGGTTGGTAGATTGGTTTGTTAATCTACCTATTCTCATGTACTTTATTGTTGATGTTTGTTAGCTGTTTTATCACTTACTAAGACTATTGTATGACTCAAGGTTTTATGTTTCCCTCTTGTTACCTTGGGTTGTTCATCCGGTTTTGGATGGGCAGACTGAGTAGCAGGTAACCAGTGATATCTTTGTGGGGACAATGATGTCATTCGATTGAAAGCTGGAGAATTACGCACAATTTTTATTACTATCTAGTATTTCTGTTTTCGCTGTTGTGTTTCTCTATGAGTGATTGTAGTAAGGCTTCATGTACAGACTTTGATATTTTGTATGATGTATGGATGATCTTTCAGGATGTTGTGAAAGTTTCAGAAGGTTGTTATATATTGCTCCACTATTTCTTCATGTTTTATAATTTCTATTATATTTTATCCTTATGCTATGAGTTCTACGACAGGTTCCGTTTGTGTTATCATACCATGATGATCGTCCATAGCTGCCTGGCACGTCTTTCAGCTCATTATTCCTCTTATTTAGTGCAGGGGTTATGGGCGGTCGTCACACAGGTTGAACCTTTGTTGGAATCAAATGGTCGTGGTTCACCTCAGGGGTCCTAGACTGTGGACGACTTCGGGGATGGACATCGGGATCATCCTCATCCATGTCATCGTAATTGTTCGCCTGATATTGGTATGGTTGATGAGGCTGAGCCGGTTGATTTTGATTAAGCATAACTTGGACCTATTGGTTTGCTGGAAGCGTAAGCACCAAGTTCAAAGCAAAGACAGTTGGGTTCAACTGAGGAGGGGGTCATTTACTGGAACCTGGCTCATCATTAATAACCAACAGGGAATGTTCACTTTGACATGGTCCCTCGCTGGAAATCACGGTAGTTCCATTACTGCTTTTGTTGTCATTACTGTTGACATTAGCATTAGTGTAGGCGAGGGCATTAGCAGTCGTCCTTCTTCGCTGGATTAAGCCCCGAGTATCAAAAGAAGAACTTTCTGAGAACTTGAGCTGCGGCCGAGTATTGTTTTATTGAGTTGAAGATGAGCAACATGATGTTGACTTTCTTGAAGTCGGTTAGGTCAATGTTCGCCTTTAACGTGTCGTTGAGCTCTCGAGTTATATCCTCCAATTTTTAATTAAGCACCAAAAGTTGTGCTCGAGTTGCGGAGTATCAGGGTCCATAGAAGGAATGATTTCCATGTCGATCGGCTTTTCCATAGGTTGGGGCTGATGTGAAGTAGCAGTGTCAACCGCGGTGGAGATTCCGACCATCAAATTACTTGCCCATTTAACCATCGTAAGCGAATTTGAGCGATGGGTTGAGAAGAAACCTAAGTACCACGCCGAAGTCGAGATGCAGATGTGCGTAAAGAATCGATTTCAAGGTCTTAGTGAAAGCACCAAAGTGTTGACGTCAAAAATGGTCGTCATACCCATAGATTCTCTGAACTCGAGAATTAGCATTTCCCGTACAGAAAATTAAAGTGCGGAAAATAGAAAATAACACATAGATTTGTAGTGGTACAATCGTTGAGGAGCCTAAGTCCACTTTGAAGGCTTTTGTTGATCTTTATTCACAAATGAGAGTTACAAGCATTGAACATCATCATGACATTAAGTTGTTCTAAGTACTCGAGATTCATAATTTTTATATGCTAAGTCTTGGGAAAAAAGTATGTAGTTTTCTTATTCCTCAAGAGCTATGTTGCCATTAAGGGGGTTTTAGGAGTTTGTAGAGCTGTCAAATCTGCAAAAATCCAACCCTTATGAAGAATGAGCAAGGGGTATTTATATGTGTGGAGTAGGTGCGAGTAGGTGAGATTTGGGGTCTACATAGCAGAATTTCGCATCCCCGATGAGCAGAACCAGGAAATTCGCATCCATTCGCATTATGGAAGAATTTCACATCCCTCATGTTGGATGTGGAAATTTGCATCCCTCAGGTGGGATGCGGATTTTCGCATCTTAAAGAATGCGGAAATTTGAATCCTAGAGGTATGTGGTTCGTTGCCTTCGGGAGAGGGGATTATGATTGTATCGCATCCGAGGGATGCGATTACACCTTATCTAGAAGGATGCGATTACATTGCATCCTGATGGATGCTATATATTGCATCCAGAGGGATGTGATGCTTGGTTTTGGGTTGTGCAATGTAGAGGGATGTGAAAATTTCAATGGAGTGATGCAAAGTAGAGGGAGTTGGATCCTGGGATACGAGGCCATGAGAATTCAGAATGTGGGATGCGATATTCAGTTTAAAGGTGGTGTGAGGTCTATGCTCGTGCAGCTCCTCTCAGCATTGGTCCCATAGTATTCTGGCGACAATTTGAGCTTGGTTCCACACAACGGGCCAAGTTGAGTGGCTATGTATGATTTTGTGAACCGGACCAAAAAGCCAGTTAACAGGTACGATGGTTGCATGAAGTCTAGAAGACTGCAAATGAAATCATCTCCAAAGGTATGACTCTTGACAAATAGTTTCAAATTCCTGTTACATATAATAAATCACCCTAGGTTGGAAGGATTTTGAGAGTGTGCTTAGACACAAAATTAAAGAATTCTTCTTAGAATGCTTGATCACTCACCTCCCTATTGAGGAGAAGGCTTGTAAGCAAGGCCAAAAAGAGGAATTTATTTTTGTTACAAACAACTACACTAAAAATATGATGCCTATGGTTCTGAAATCGAACCTGAAAAAAATTCAAGAATTACAACCATAACTGCAAACAAACATGGTTAGAACTCATAAGGGAATAAAAAGAAACAGTAGAAACATACCCAAAAGAGCGACTCTGGATAGTTATTTCTAAGTTACAACTATGGAATGCCATGCTATATTTAATTGGAATAGGCCAGGCCCTCCTAGGATAAACCGATTGAGGAGCCTCTTATGACTATGATTTATGAGGTCCACCTTATTGGAAGATCTAAGGATTCATGGGTAGATACTGGTGCTTCCCGATATGTCTACTATGATCATGCTATGTTCAGTACATACACTGATGTTAAGGATCAAAAAGTGTTGATGGGACAATCTCACACCACTATAGTTGCTGGCATTGGTAATAAGGAAATCAAGTTTACCACTTGAAAGATAGTTGTTTGAAAAGATGCAGTGCATACTCCAAAAATAAGAAAGAATTCGACTTTGGGCTTTCTTCTGGATAAGTCATGATTTTCTCAAGTTATTATGGCTGACTTATACGCCTTGACATATAAAGGGATGTTTGTAGGGAAGGGTTATGCTTATAAGGGCATGTTTACACTAAATGTTTAATCTAATAAAGTGCCTAGATTTTCTTGTATGTTGTGTGACTTCAATAGTTGGCATAATAGACTCTGTCATGTTATAATTCAAAATATTAACACTCCAGGTATAACTCCTAAAATGACATGGAACTGAATTTGTTAAATGTGAATCCTTTAGTCAAGCAAAAATTATTAAGAAACCTCTTAGGTAAGCTTCAAGAGTTTCTAAACAATTGGAATTTATTGATTTTGATATATAAGAAGTTGATAGAGTTCAACTAGAGATATTAAAAGACATTTTATGACATTCATTAATGATTGTTCTAATTTCACTTATGTATATATTGTAAAAAAATAGAATTGATGCACTAGATATGTTTGAGTTATTTATCATTGAAATAGAAAACTAGTTTAATTAGAAAATTGAAAGACTTCGTAGTGATGAGGAATATAATATGAGTCTTCCTTATTTCATGATTATAAAACTTATACTGCGTAATTCATGAAAGAACTGCACCTTATTCACCAAAACTATATGATTAAGAAGAAAGAAGAAGACCTTTATCGAATCAATTGTAGTTATTTTATTAGATTCACACGTAGTAAAACATTGGTAAGGTGAAATTTGATTGTTTGTTACATATGTTGAATACCAAACTCCACCATTTGTTATTTTGATAAATAAGAAATCTTAATTGTCTTATTTTTGAACTAGGGAAAGTTTGGCATATGCTAGAATTACTGATCTTAAAAGAATGAAACTAGCAAGTAGAGCTCGTGACATTTTATATTGGATATGCCATAAATAGTAAAGAACGTAGATTTTATGATTTTAAAGAACATGTTATAATTGAATCTAATGGTGTCGGCTCTTATGAAAATTAATTTCCATTTGAACTAAACAATAGTTTGGGCATGTCTGTTAGTAATATTCATGTTATTAGGCATAATGAGTCTAATTATGATATATAATATAAACCTTGAAGAAATAAGAGGGTTAAATTAAAAAAAGACCATGGTCTGGATTTTTTCGCTTATACCATAGAAAATGGCCCTTCTAATCTCAAATAAGAATTATCCTCTATTGAGATCGGATTTTGACAAAAATCAATTGATGATGAAATAAATTCTCTTCAATTAAATCAAACTTGGCATTCAGTAGATTATCTCCATATTGCAAGTCAATTGGTTGTAGATAGGTACTTAAAATGAACCTAGCGCCTATTAAACAGAGAAATACAAGGCCCTCCTAGGCTAAGGGTTTGACGAGAAAATAATTCCTTTTTTTAATAAACTTTCACATATAACTATAATAACATATATATGAGTGTTGATTTCTCTAGCGGCAATTTATGACTTATTAATGCACCAAATGGATGTTAAAATTTCTTTTTAATAGTGAATTAGAAGAAAAAATTTATATAGACTAAGCCAAAGGTTATGTAGTTCCCTATTAAGAACATAAAGTTCTCAAATTAGATAAATCGTTATATAGTCATAAATAAGCTTATAAGCAATGACATTAAAATTTTGATAGTCATTTCAAATGGATTTAATGTTAATAAAATTAATGAACGCATCTATTGCAAAATTTGAGTGACATTTGACGATTATATGCCTATATATTTGGGATTTTCTGATATTTGCATCTAATATTCATGCTATAAATGAGGTTAAAATTTTATCGAGTGCTAAATTTGACATGAAAGTTCTTGGAGAGGAAAATATAATCTTAAGATTACTAAGTCAAAAATGTACTTTCTTTGGATCAATCTTGCTCTATTTGGAAGATTTTAAAGAAATATGTTTGTTTTGACTGTAAACCTACTTGTACACTCTATAATCCTAGTTAAAGCTATATGAGAACACTTCTAAAGTTGTAAGACAATATAATTGTATGAGCGTCATTAGTAGCATTAATATGACATAATTGTATTAGACCTAACATTGCATACATCATGGGATTATAATGAAGGCTTACTAATATACCTAACATAAGGCATTGGTACGCTCTGAGAGTTGTGTGTTTATTGTCTCAATATTGCAACACTATACACTGATATATCACGTAGCTAATTTATACCGCTATGAGTTTTCAAAATAGCCTCTAAAATACCCTTTTCGTTTTAAGCCCCACTATATTTCGCTATTTCTGATATGTCTCATTGTTTACATACATTTCACTGTTTTTGTTACATCTTCTACAAAATAAACAAATTATGAAATAATATTAATACATTATAAAAATTATGAAATTAATTTTTTATTTGAATTTTTAACATATATTTTCAAAAATAAAAATACTCTAATATTTTATTGAGTTTAATTGGTTTGGATAAAAGCTTAGGTTTATTTACATATAATTGTAGTTTTTTATATAAAAATTAGAGTGTACTAACTATAATTAAATTGATTGTTAATTTTTCATGTAGCTATCGCTTATACATTTGTATAAACAGGAAGAACGAGTTTCGTATGCCAATTTAAAGTCAACCGTTGTTTCCTCGCTTTATCCAAACTATGACATTTTACATCTATGCTGCATTGAATCTACTAAGCACTTTAACTGTGCAGATTGAGAGGTTAACGAGATACCTTAAAAGAACCATAAATCTTGGATTACATTATGACTTTCAACTATTCTTGAAGGATATAGCGATGCAAATGGAATATATTATTTGTTGATTCAAATGTAACTAGTGGCTACATATTTAGCATTGCTGGTAGAGCTGTTTTTTGAAGATCTAAAAAATGAACTATTTTAGCTTAGTCTACCGTGAAATCTAAGGTGATAGCACTAGCCATAATTAGTGAAGAAGTAGATTACTTAAGAAGCTTGCTGACCAAGAGTCCAAAAACAACCTAACTCCTTGACTTTAAAAGTTAACATTAATACATCCTCGATATTCACATGTCGTAGGTCTGTTATTAGAGAGTTAGATGGTTCAGGGTAAAAAGAAAGTATAGATAGAAAATAGAATAATTAAAATCTCACATCGCAATAAACTTCAGTAATATACATTAGGTAGTGCAAAGAAATAGTCTGAACATTAGTCTGGTGGGAATGGTTATATAACCCATTCGTTCAAGTGCTGCTATACATAAGTGAATCAAAATGATAAGTAAATAAAACAATAGGGTCCGAAAGCTCCAAGCTCTAATAGCCTCCGAAATGCTCTAAGGCTTTGTGCTCTATAACGATGCTATCAATCTAATATCTAGGATGTTTGGAGAAAATGAAGCATGCACCCAGAGTTTATGGAAAGAAAATAAACTATTGGTCAATTATAGGAACGGTATGAAAAAAATTAATTCATTATTTAAAAATAATGGTATCCCATAATACCATGACCACACATAAATATGACGTGCGCTTTTCCTTTATAGTAACCAAATCTTTGCACATAAAATTATCTGATACTATTTTTATTGAATTATATGGACAAGAACGATTAAAACAAATCAAATCAAAGTACGAAATCATTACCATTATTAAATTACATGTATTTTAAGCAATACAAACAAAATCGCAATCTCTTATGGAGAATGAACTTTAATACAATGGCAGGCTAACAGACTGTCTTCTGTACAATATATCTCTAGAGGAATGTACCTGAGGATGCTTACAGCCCTCATGCCGGCAAGACAGATCCAGCTACACAGACATAAAGGTGGTGTACCGACCTAATATGATATCACCTCTATCATAACCGACCTATTTCGGGATCCTAGCATACACTATATACTCGATATATAAATAGTAGTATAGAAAGATGATGACCATATCCTAATGGGTATGACCCAGATAGGCTTACTACGTTTTCTTTTTTCTGTCGTTACAAGTTGGTGAAACTTGAGGACATCGATTACCTTGTACCAAGCACATCCTTTACATTGAATGCCATGTTGCCAAGTCTTTTACATGAAACTAATTTCCACTAATGTACAACCTTCGAGTTCGTACATCTTAGAGATAGGTGTATATAGTGTATAGGAGTCACTTCCTACATCACTAAACATATGTATATTCGTGCAGAATGATATACGCATATCATAACTGCAAGTTCATACATTTGTTTATGCAATTTGTCCTGTGTTTGGATAAACTAAAGACACTACCCTCATAAGATTATGTAATCTAATAAAGGTTATCCCTTGCATCAAAGATCTTAATGTAGAATTGTCATCGGTTTAGTAATGTTGGAATATTTCCTCGAGGGTCAGTGACAACAACTGATCATTTAACCTCTATCATTCTTGTTCATTAATCATCCTTGCTTCCGAAATGTTCAATTTTTTCGGAGTGGTTTTCCAATAGGAATCATCCAAATTCGATCCTGTTCTCTTGAAATCATTCATCCCAAAAATATTGTTTATGTAATGTTGGGTGTTCTTTATTCCTTAGTCATTACTTTATAAAACATTTTTAAGGATGTATATCTTCCAAATATTCTTCGAGTGTAGATATGGAATTATTAAATCTCATTCATTATGTCATCTTGGATGGTAATCCATTTTAGTATAATAGATTCAAATAAATCATACTTATTTTAGTCGGTATCAATTTTAGTGCTAAATTTCTACAAATTATTGAATAATAATGTAATAACCTTTTATATTCTTATGGGTAGTAATGGTTCCCACTTCAAAATTTGATACTAAATGTAGCAAGAACGTCTCTAAGTAATACGATTCATTTATCTTAAGAAAACTTGCTCTTTTATCGTTAACCCGTTTCCGACATTTTAACCTTATTTATCCCTCACTAAGGAAAGGGCCGGGTAGCTGGGGAACTAGTTACTCTTGAAAATCTCCTTGGTTAAATACCCACCTTTAGATCACAAACATAGAAAAATCAGGTTTGCTCGTCGGATTATAAGAGCCAAGATTAAAACATTTGCTTGTTATTGCTTTTGGTCAAATTCAATTAGTAAATCACTTTTAAACAAGTTATAGAACTTTTAAATAATATTTAAAACACTTGTTTAATCATTTGAAACATTCTATATTTGGATAGAACTGTTAAGTTCAAACTTGTATTTAATCGTCATAGAAAAAAGTGCTGCGGAAAATGTTACTTTAGATTTATTGATCAAATTGACTTTTCTATCATTGAAAAATTGATATATTCAACTTAAATCGCTTTCAAAATATTTTAAATTATTTATAAGATTTATTTCATATTTGTTAAACATAAAAAAAATCTTTATTTCAAACAAGTGCATTTTCTGGATTTCAAACTGCAAAACTACGATGTTTTTCAAAATTTATTTTGGTCATATATAAAATTCTACTCGGTAGAATCTTGATTTTTTTTGATTCATTGGAAAGCTATGGTTATGAGAGTTTGAAAAAAGTCTTATTTCAAAAAAAAATTCTTATTTTTTCATATAAAAATATCGACTTTTAAGGAGCGTAATCGCGAATTACCATTTCACGACACAACAAAATTTATTCAAATTTCATATTCTTTTCAAACTTTATATTTACCCTCAAAAGTGTTTATTGGTCATTTTTAAATCATTTCAAACCATTTTCAAGAGGTTTATTCATTTCATTACATTGTTTCATTCTTGATAGGAAAGTAAATTACTTCGTGCTTATTGATATTATTTAGCATGACCTATGTAGTTAAAGCCCCGCTAAATCCCCTTAAAACCCCTGCTATAGCTCGTAATGCTCTTCCATCGCTACATTATTTTAGTTTAGTGCTGATTAATAGGAGATATGCTTTTAGCCCTGTTATCTTCTGCTACTTCCGTAAATCAAGGCTTTTTAGAATCCTCTTTAGCAATATTAATACATAGAGCTTGATTTGACTAGTTCTCATTACAAAAAGTTCAATAAAGTTTGTGTAAAAAGATAATTTTAAAGCATAATTGTCTAACATATTATAGAAATTTACTATAGTCATCAAATTTAGTTTGCATAACATTGATATTCTTTGGTTTTTTAACATAAGATTAATTAATATTAGTTTTTCTACACAAATAATATGAGAATGAAAATTAATTAGTTTTAAATATTTTGTTTCAACACTTATTTAATCTTTTTGTGCTTCCGCTATATCCCCATTATTTCCCTGCTTTATCCTCGCTACAACTTTTTGCATCTCTACCGTTATAGAACTGCTAAGCGCTTTAACTACACTGAGCATGACCAGCTATATAATCCATACATTAAGCATATTATAAATCAATCTTAGTAAACAATTGTCATAACATATGCCAACACCATTAATCATCATTATAGCAAGCATAATCATTTTCATAATATATGGATAATCATAGTCATTTATAGTTTAGTTACTTACCTTGGATTTGAATTAAATGCTAACAAAACTAGCTATTGTAGGTCCTAAGTTAACCCTGAAAGGGGTGAATAGGATTTATTGCAAATTGTCACAGAATAATAATTAATAAAAAATCAACACAGATAATAATCAGAGTAAATGCAGAAAGCTAAACAATACACAGAAATACCTAGCTTCAGCAAAATCTTGCCCACTATAGCCCCTAAGGTTTCTACTAAGAGTTAGACAATCTTTACGCTTACAATCCCTATAAATTTGCGACACTCGCTCTCAGTTGTCCTAACCCTAGGCTCAAAACCTTGACACAACTTAATCCCCAGAGCTGTGATTTCCTAACTACAAATCCCTGCAGTTACTATCTCAAAAACTAAACTTTGTTTAAACATGAATAGAAAAAGCAAATAAATAAACCAAATTTAACTCTAGTTATAAAATATAAGCTAAGATAATTAAAAAATAATAATGGCCGGCCCTTTTTCTTAGTGCTTCGATTTTTGATTTTAATTTTTTACACACATGCTTGTGATGATTATTGGGTGTATATATAGGGTTTTCGAAACTTTATTTCTTAGATTCTAGAAATTCCTTTTGATTTGAATAATTCCTCCTTGCCAAAAATAATACTTGTGATTTTTGGAATGTTTGATTTGTTCTTCTTGCCCAAAGTAAAAAAATTCGAATCTCGTATATGTTGACTTTTATGGTAATTTCGAATATGACCAATTCAACCTAGTTATGCATCACTTCTTTGAAAGGTTTGAAATTATTTTACTTGGTCCACTGTATATTTTCCTTTTTCCTTGTGCTTCCCTATTTCTCTATCTTGTGCACGCTATGTATATTGGGAAAAAAACTTGTTTCCTTTCCATCCCACCTGAAACTGAATTTTTGCATGTCATTATATTTTAATGCTTTGTCCTTCACTTGCTTGCTGTGTTCTTTTTTCTGCCATCATTGCCTTGAAAGACCAAACATTTGATACTGCTGTATTATGTGTATTTTTGCACTGCTGTGTTGACTGGCCATTTGTTACTTTGGCTTCACCCTTCAACATTTTTTCGAGATTAACCTTTATGTCACTTTCTCTTCTTGCGCTTTTGTACCACTTCCACGTTTTTCCACTTCTACTTGTTCATGTGCAATTCTTTTGCACTCTTGCACTTGTGCATGTCCTCAATGCCTTGTCATGAAATCTTTACTTATGCACTTGTTCACCTTTATAGTTTTGAATATTTTGTACCAATTTTGATTTTCCTTGCTTCTATCCATTGCTTGTGACCATCACTGATGTACTTGTTAGTGCATGTGTTTGCACTTGCTATTGCACAAATGTGGTGTTCATCATGTTCTAGTGACTTGTTGTGCCATACATTGTTTATGCTTCTTTAACCCTGTTTTTGCTTGGTGCTATGATCATATGCACTGTCTTTTGTATTTGTTGCATGCACTTGTTTCTTCTTACACTTTGTGGCCTGAAATTTTTGAAATGTTGTTGCCTGTGTACTTTGTTGTTTGAACATGGCCCACCTTGTTTCTTTTAATTCTTATTCTTGTAACACTGACCTTCCATGGTATTTTTTGTGACATTTTTTGTTCATTATCTTGTTGTTCCTTGACCGGTGCGCTTGTACATGACCTATGTGCTACTGTGGCTTGTAATATAGCCTTGACTGATTTGCATGTCCAACCTATTCCCTATGTGAAGTTCTGTGACAGGCATACATGTGACTAGACTGGATGCTGGAGCATATGAATTCTATGTATGTTTGTATATATATGAGAGTGTCTGTATATGTAACTGAGTGTGTAACGGAGTGAACTGAGTGATCAGTCTGTAGTAAGGAATGTATGTATATATGGTTGTTTGTATTATATAATATTGAGTTATACAGTAGAGGAGTCTGAAAATTATACTATTTCAAATATTAAACTAAAATATTTAAGTGAATAAAATAATTGTTTGAGTATCAAATTCTGTGCAATAGCATTTTATTCAATACAAATATTTATTTGTATATGAGATTAACATAGAATAGGACAGTTACAAACATATTTATATAACAGAATATATATATTTGTTATCTTCAAACAAAAATCATATTGTTATACATAACGATCTCCTCCTTTTGATGATGATAGACATACACTAAGATTTGTAATATGATAAATGTGTTTGATTGGGAAATGAAATACTCCCCTTATTTATATGCTCCATCCTACAACTGAACTCCCTCTTTATAAATGCATATGAGAAAACTTAAATTCAATTGAATTTCAAATATTAAAATTTTCCTGATTTATTCACTCATCAATCAAAATCTTAACCATTCTCCCCCTTTTGTTTTCATCCACAGAACAATAGAAATCAGAACAGTGATGAACGTAGACTAGACATATAAACTCAAATCAAATGAGAAAATATATATACTAAAGATCATTTTATCAAACAAAAATCATAAAATTTCTTAAATTAGAAGCAAATTTCACTTTTCAGAATGATGGATTTATATTCAATTTTGTAAAATGGAGAGAGTTTATAAATTTCAAATATAAGAATATGCATTTTGATTTTTTCAAATGAATTTTAAATTTAAGCACAATTTTGAATAATTTTCTAATCACGCATAACTGTTAGGACTTTTAAATGGGGTTCGTAGTGACGTAAAAATTGTTAAGGATTTCCTAACGATCCGTAACTGTGAGGACTTTTAAATGAGATTAGAAACTATTTATCCAACAAAATTACGCGCACTTCGATAGATTGAACTTGAACATTTAATAAGAGACGTTCACTAAAGCCTTTATTGGTCAGTCGAGCATAAAAGAAAGAGGTCCGATTGTTATTAGAGGGTCGAGCAGGTGTTGTTTGAATACAACAAGACTCGTATATATTCTAGGTCAATCACACTTACTCAAGTCGTGCAAGCCTCCAAGGTCGAGCATCCAGGCCTGGTCGAACAGTCTTATGGGTCAAACGTAGCTCAGGGTCGAACGAACATAAAGAGCTTGCACACACCTATAAGGGCGGTCTAATGCTATGGCTCGCACACGCACCTCCTGGGTCGGTCGAACACTAATTTAGGTAGACAGCTGGTTACAATTATCAACAGCTGATCGACCCACAACCTGCACATAAAATCTCAGCTCACCCTTCATTCCATCTTGTCCTATAAGTAGGTCATGGCTTCCATATTTTTAGAAACCGATTTCGATAACCCTGAAGGTTTCCAAATTGCTTTCTCTCCTATTCAAAGTGATTCTAATATCATTTATTATCTCCAAGAAATGATATAGAGCCTAATCCACCATGAAATCTGTCAAATTCGATCAAGTGTTCTAGAGATTGAAAGTCTTCTTTCATATTCCTTGCATTTGGGGATTGGATCTTTTCTTCGTTGATTTGTGAAGATTATAGTGAATTCCTAGTGTAAAAGAAGCAACAAATGTACTTAGAAGTGATTTAAGCCTTGTAACTCTCAAGTTCATAATGAAAACCATTGCCAAAGTAGATGTAGATCTATTTTAGATCGAACCACTATAAAAATCTTTGTTGTATTTACCTTTTTATTGCAATTGTGGTCTCATTTCCTACCAATTTGTGAAGTGCCTTCGTGACACTTTTGATGTTCGAACTAATTTGGGTTTATACATTTGGCCCCCACTATGGGGCGCATTTGCACTTCCTTTTTCTAAGTCATTCACAAAGGTGGAGGTTGGAGCTCGTTCCTCCTATAGATTTTCCAAATCTAGAGTTCGAGCAATTGAAAAACTCTCTCCTAATTTCAAGGCCTTGTCCAAGTTATGGGTAGACAATCGAAGAAAATCGCTAGTAAAACTGTAGAAGAGACCGACAACCTCACCAACAACACTACACCGCCCCCCGACCACTTTGAAGTTGGTGAGTCTTCTAGAGATGGAGCGGCTGTAACAAGGAAAGAGTTGGATGAAGTTATTGCGGGCCTAACAAGTCAAATGGATATCGTATACAATGTTATGTTGAAAAAGTTAGAATCTATGTTCGCTAATCAAGTCGCAATAGTGAAAGTTACCATGAATTCCCCCCGTACTAAACCTGCTCAGACTGCTTGTACAAAAAACGCGAGTTCCTCCTCTTTAAGCCCGAATCAAGAAGATTCTGTCCAAGAGGTTAGAGATCCTAATGATCCTGATCTCCATCACAAAGAAGTAAAACCACCTACCCGCAACCATTTAGACAAAGCAACCTCTCGACAAGTGCTTGGTTCCACCAAAGGGGCACCTCATCAAGGGGTGGCCCAGGGCCCCAGATTCCGAACCGTGACTGTTTGATTAGGTAGACATTCGGTAAGGAGGAAGGCGTCCGCCCCATGGACCAACACAATGAAGAGGAGCGCATATAAGAAATGGTACACAAGATCATGGAGAAAAGCTTGAAAAAAGAGGATGACGAAAAAGAGTGGGGATTCTCTCCTACTAAAACCCCACTCACGGAGAGGATCAAGATGGCTCCATACCTAAACAAGTTCAAACCTCCAACGGTGTAAGCCTATAATGGGACAAATGATCCCAACGTGTTCTTGTTCAAATATGACCAACATATGGATGGGGCACATGCCACAGATGAGCTCAAGTGTCTGTACTTCCCAACTTACCTAGAAGGGGTGGATTATCTTTGGTTCATGAAATTACCACCAAATTCTATGGATGATTTTGCAACTTTGGTCAAGCTGTTCAGGAAGCAGTTCAGGCTCCAAGCAACCAAGATCCGGGATGTTATGGAACTGAATGAGCTAGAGAAAATGCCAGGGGAATCCATTAAGGCTTTTCTCAATCGTTTCAATGCGGTTGAAACCGAAGTTGGGAATCATGAGCCCCACTTAGTTCTGATAGCTTTGAAGGGAGCCATATGTAAAAAGAACAAGTTCGGGTGATGGATCTAGAAGAAGCTCAGTACACTCGAGCAACTATTCGATAAAGCTGAAGAATACATGAGTATCGAAGAGGATCCAGCCTATGACCTAGATGCTCCTAAAAGTAATGCACAACCAGAAAAGAAAGATGTGCAAAGTGGCCAAAAGAATCTTGGGGGTCAGAAAAGGGGAAACGAGGGAAAGGATAACCAGACCAACAAGAAACTCTGCTTCCTTAAGAATTATGAGCGGACTCCTCTCAATGACACCATAGAAAATATCTTCATGGAAACTAAGGATACTGAGGAGTATCCATCGCCAGGAAAAATAAAGGTCAATGATGTTGCAATAAAGTTGGGTTGGTTTTGCCGATTCCACAACCAGCCAGGTCACAATATGAATGAATGCTGACATCTGAAGAGCTTAATTGAAGATTTAATAAGGAAGAATATACTCTAGGATTATATGAAAAATCCGCAGAATACTCAAGCCGCTCAAGGACAAGGAACATCTACAGGACAGTCTAGACTGAGAGAGAGTAATCCAGTTGTCATTATTCCAAGATCAATCATCAACACGATTTCAGGAGGACCTCACACAGCCAGAAGAAGCTGGGGAGACACCGTGAAGTATACTGAAGAGATGAAAAGCCTTCCCAAAGAAGAAGGACTCATGGTTGTGAACAATGCCTTTCCTGCAAAAATTCCAAAGACTTCATGGGATGATGTCGTGTCTAGAGATAGAGATTCATATGGATGGCTAACGCCAACGGTCAATCCAATGGTCGTTACCATTGGTCTGGGTCCAGCCATAGTCAGAAGAGTCTTGGTTGATAGTGAGGCGTATGTCAATTTTCTTTTCATTAATGCATTTAACAAGATGAATCTCTCTTTTGATGATGTGAGAGCTTGCCAAAGTAAGATCCATTGTTTCACGGGGCAACCCACTGAACTAATCGGCACCATCGACTTACTTGTTGAGCATGAAGAAGGAAAACAGAAAGTGCCATGAAGCAAACTTTTGTTATAGTCGATGAGCTTTCGTCCTATAATGCCTTCCTCGAGAGACCAACCCTTGTCGCATTCAGGATTGCAATGGCTCTGTGGTGCATAACCATGAAATTCCCTATTGAAAATGGAATCAGTATGATTGGAGGCGACCAGAAGGCAGCAAGGGAGTGTTACATGGCAGAACTGGTCGAAGCTAGGAAGAATGAGACGAAGAAGAATTTGGAGGCTCCGATCCACGATCATGACTCCCCCTTATAGCAACTAGGGCGAGGACCTCACACTGGCGATCATAGTGGAGCTCAAAAGGAAATCGACCTAAGAAAAGCCAGTGTGGGGGAGAATAGAGCGGCACCAGCTGAAGCTACAACCTCAATTCAAGTGCATGACAGAGATCCTGACAAAGTATTGAAAATAGGTTCTTAGTTGGGCCTGAAGCTGCAAAAATAATTAACTTTGTTTTTAAAAGCGAATTTGGATGTTTTTGCTTGGACACATTCCGATATGTGTGGAATTTCATTTGATGTAATAGTGCATAAATTGAATGTAAATCCAAGTTTAACTCCAATAAAACGAAAGAGATGAATTTAAGGACTAGAAAGATCTGTGGCATTAAAAGAAGAAGTGGATAGGTTTTTCAAAAATAACTTTATAAGAGAATCCACATATCCTGATTGGGTTTCCAATCCGGTCCTTGTTAAAAAGTACAATGGCAAATGGATGGTGTGCATAGACTATTCAAACCTCAACAAGGCATGTCCTTAGGACCGTTTTCCATTGCCTAGAATCGATCAACTTGTTAATGCAACAGAGGGGCACGAATTATTATCCTTCATGGACCCATACTCCGAATACAATCAGATTATGATGCACAAGCTGGATAAGGAAAACACAGGTTTCATAACAAATAGAGGCTTGTGTTGCTACAAGGTCATGCCATTCAGACTGAAAAATGCAGGAGCAGCATACCAGCACCTTGTGAATTCCATATTCAAATCCCAAATTTGGAATACAATGGAAGTCTATGTGGATGATATGCTGGTGAAGTGGAAAAAGCAGATGACCATTTTGAAAATCTAGCTGAAATGTTTCATATCCTCAAAAAGTATAGGATGAAGCTAAATCCACTTAAGTGCTCATTTGGAGTTGCATTGGGTAAGTTTCTTGGGTTCGTAGTCAATGCCATGTGCATTAAAGCAAATCCTTCTCAAGTCACAGCCTTATGGGAGATGCGTGCTCCCAGGATGAAGAAAGAGCTTCAAAGCCTAAACAGGAAGGTAGCTGCTCTTAACCGATTTATCTAAAATGCCACAGATCGGTGCATTCCACTCTTCGATGCTTTAAAGAAAGGAAAGAAGGATTTCCAATGGACTCCTGAATGCCAAACGGCCTTCGAAGAGTTGATCAAACACATTGGGTCACCTCCAATGCTGTCAAAGCCTAAAGTTTTGGCTATCTCATCTCATGTATTAAGCGTCACGCTTATCCGGGAAGATGCCAAGGTTCAATGGTCAGTTTATTATATCAGTAAAGGCTTGCTGGGGTTGAGATAAACTATCCCAAGTTAGAGAAGCTTGCGTATTGTCTACTTATTGCCTCAAAAAAGCTAAGGCCATACTTCCAAGCCCACCCTTTAAAGGTTCTCACCAACCAACCGCTAAGACAAGTCCTTTTCCACCCAGAAACTTCAGGGAGACTATTGAAGTGGAACAAAGAGCTCAGCCAATATGACATCACTTATCATCCTTAAGAGCTATTAATGGGCAGGCTTTAGCGGATTTTATAACCGAGTTCATGGATTGGGGGGGGGGAAACGGAAGAACCAACAGAGGAGGTAGCTAGCTGGAAGTTATTCGTTGATGGATCCATGAATGATTACTGCTCGAGGGCAGGGATAGTTCTGGAAACTCCTGAACACCACTCCTTATGCTACGCCTTAAGGCTGGAATTCCCGTCAACCAATAATGAAGCTGAGTATGAAGCATTGATAATAATTCTGAAATTAGCAAAACAGTTGAATCTGAAAACCTTGCAAATTTTCAGAGACTCGCAACTAGTAGTATGTTAAGTTCGTAAAGAATTCCAAGCCAAAGTCGGAAACCTTCCTGGTTATCTAACTAAAGCCTTGGAACTTCTCAACAGTCTCGACTACTACACTATATCCCACTTTTCTAGGGAAGAAAACACAAAGGTAGGTTCTCTCGCCAAATACGCGAGTTCCTCAGATGCACAGTTGCTGGGTTTGATACTCGTCGAAGTCCTTTCAACTCCCGCGATTGAAGAAGCAGATACTGACTAGATCATGGAGGCTGTTGAAGAGCCTGTATCCTGGATGGCCCTAATCAAGGAATATATCCTCAATGGAACACTTCCATAGGAACCAAAAAAGCGACGAAAAATATTGCGCAAAGCTCCATTGTACCTTATCCGGGATGGAAGGTTGTATAGGCGAGGCTTCTCTATTCCACTGCCGCGGTGTTTAACCAAAGAGGAGTCCAGAGAAATTTTGGTAGAATTACATGAGAGAGAATGCGGAGGTCACACAGGAAGTCAAACATTAGCAAAGAAAATTCTGCGATATGGCTACTTCTGGTCTGATGTGAACTTGGATGCAATGACCTATGCTAAAAAAATGTGATAGATGCCAAAGATTTTCAAAGATTCCAAAAGAGCCTCCTACAGAATTGACCCAAATAGTCAGTCCATGGCCATTTGATGTTTGCGACATAGATTTAATCGGAACATTGCCTACAGCTAAGTCAAGTATGAAGTATGCAATAGTTGCAGTTGATTATTTCACCAAATGGGCCAAAGCAGAGCCATTAGCTACAATTACTTTGAAAAAGGTGATCAATTTTTCCTGAAGAACATCATCTGCAGATTTGGGGTACCACAGAAAATAATCACAGATAACGGGACTCAGTTCGAGAGTAGAGAATTCTTAGATTTTTGTGATAAATACAAAATCAAAAGAGTTTCGCAGTCGTTGCTCATCCGCTGGTCAACGGGAAAGTTGAAGCAATCAATAAGAATTTAATATCAACCATTGAGAAGCTTATAGAAAAAGATAAAGGTGGTCGGGTAGACGAGCTTCCTCTTGCACTATGGTAATACCGCACAACTCATAAAACTGTGACTGGGCACACTCCATTCTCGCTTGCATTTGGACCCGAGGCTATGATCTCGGTTGAGCTGGAAGTTCCCACTCACTGAAGAATCCACTTTAACAAGAAGAAAATGAGAAATTGCAGCTTGAAGCACTCGATTTGCTTGAAGAGAAAAGGAACGAAGCAGAACTCAGAATTTTTGCTCATCAAAGGACGATAGCCAGATATTTTAATGTTAAAGTCAAACGAAGAACTTTTAAAATTGGGGACCTTGTTCTGAAGAGAATTATGACAGGAAATGGAGTATTCGGACCCAATTGGGAAGGACCGTATATGATAAGCCAAAAATTCTCGAATGGCACATTCGAACTAAAAACAACGGACGGGATCCAACTTCCCAGAACTGGAATAGCATACACCTCCGTCATTACTTTGCTTAATGTTTCTTTCGCATATTTTGTAAAGTTGTAAACATCATGCAATGGAAATACCATGCAACATTGTCACAAGCTTTGTACATATTGATGAAAGAAAATGCTTTACTTGCCTGAATCGTATGTTTGTAAATTCTTGATTACAAGTTGCTAAAATTTGATTTTAATTGCAGGTCCCCTAAGAGAACATCGACGCATCCATAACCTAGTAAGGCCTGGTGACCGTTGCATCACATCCCGATTGGCATAGCTCAAGCTCCCGTCGCTCAATGCTCATAACATCATTCGCAACAAATACGAAGATGTGGAGCGCAAAATTACAAATAAGGGCCACCAGGAATTGAGTGGTCGAATGATGTGGCGTTCAGACTACAAACAAAGTTGTAAGTTTCAGCATAGGGGCACCTTCTTAATTGCAAGGTCCAGGACCCTAGTTCTAACAAATCATGGTAAAACCCGATAAATAAATTGGCGCCTGCCTCGTGAAACGACGCAACTCCAAACCAAAGACCTCCTCGAGGGGCAACTAGTTGATCATCAGTGCCATAATAGACGGCCTGATTGCGACAAACACTGGGTTGCTAAACCAATGACCTCCTCGAGGGGCACCCAGTTGATCGTCAATGCTATTAATACATGGACCGATTATGACAAACACTGGGTTTCTAAACCAAAGACCTCCTCGAGGGGGACCCAGTCGATTGTCAGTGCCATTAATACATGGCCCGATTATGACAAACACTGAGTTAGTAAACCAAAGACCTCCTCGAGGGGAACCCAATTGATCGTCAGCGCCATTAATACATGGCCCGATTGCGACAAACACTGGGTTTCTAAACCAAAGACCTCCTCGAGGGGCTCCCAGTCGATTGACAGCGCCATTTATACATGGGCCGGTTACGATAAACCCTGGGCCTTTAAAGACCCCTTCAGGGGCATCCAATCATAAGCCGGGTCTTCTAAATTCGGTTAGTGACGGACCCAAATACATTTTTGAAGGCGTCTGACAAATTCTATAAGTGCTGAATTATTCAGTCACAATGAATAAAGGATTTACAAAGACCTCTTTAGGGGTGCAAAAACAAAGACATCTCCGGGAGTGTACGTTCAAATTTGTTCTCTTAAGTGCCTCGATTGCTAGGTTAGCGAGAAACAAGATTGAATATAGTAAAATATAAGACCTCTCAAGCTGGGGCACAAAAACAAAAATTCTTCTCCATTGAAAGTTATGAACTTGATTGACCAGACCGGAAACCCTTGGTTCATGAGCAATCCAGGAAATTTCAAATGTGATGGCACAAGAACATGACCAGGAGATTCCAAATATAGTCAATCACAAATGTCACGCCTAACCTTTAAAGTCTGTGATGAACTTTGGTACGGGGGGCATTACCACAACATTAAGGAAATTCAATAATGCTTTCTTAAACATACCATAAGCTCATCACAAATTTACATTAAAGGCTTGGCATCTATAAGGATTACTCTGAACAACAAAGTTGAATCTCTTGAAATGGCCAAGGCATGTTCGAGAACTTCGATACAGTGAATATTTCCCCAATCAAAATCAAGAAACTTTAGTTACAATTGGTCAAGTAAATCCAGCTAATAGTGATTTGTGGCTACAACTGAAACTCATTATTTACAAAAACGTACCACGAGGTCATTGTAATACCATACATTGCAATAACAAATGGCTTAAGATATAAAGACTTGTGTTATAAGCATGAAGAGAAATAAGTGCAAGATGCAAAAAGTACGTTAGAGCTAAAAACTTAAGTACATATTAAGTAGCATAAAGCAGAAAGCGAGGACAGGCACCCACATATACAACCAGTCTAAAACATAGCATAGGAAATAACGAAAGATGAAGCAGGTCGGTCATAGCCCTTAGTTCTTTTTCTTTCCATCGCCAGATCTTCCTGGTTCCTGAACGGTGCGCTTTCCTCCTCTGCGCCGAGAATGCGATGAAGACATAGCCCTCTTGTTCTCGTCTTTCAAACCGACTGGTTCCACATCCCTTTGGGCGAAGGAGGCAATGATTCTGTCTCGGGATTCAAGGGCATTGATAAGCTCAATCTTGTCATTTCTAAAGTATGAATTCGCTCGATGTTCTCCCTATTTAATCTTTGCAGATCACAAGCAAGCATATGCCAAGCACCCAATTGCTTTACATCATGATTCCTAACCATATTCATTTGCGTCCCTAACTGATCCTTAGTAGCATCAAATTGTGAGAGCATGAGATCTTCCGTAGCATCCATCTTGCCAGCAACGATCCACTTGTCTTATAGGTTATGTCCAAGTTAAAGCTCGTACCTTGCAGACACAAACCCTCGAATCGTTCAGCAAGCACAGGATTGCATGGTTTAGAAACATAACAAGGCCTATGTATGATCATTTGAAGATCAACAGATTTTTGAGTTGTGGATGGATAAGACAAAGTTGGTTGATCGGAAATAATTTGGATATCTAGCATGCGAAGTTCGTCCAGTTTATGACACCTCCAATGGCCACCTTTGTCCAAATTCCTCCCATTCTTCTTCAGCATGTTTTCCTTGTTATTTTTCTCCACCATCTTCCTCTTCAATCCTTTTAACATAAGGAGTTTCATCCTTGGACCTAGGAAAAGTGACAAAAGCGACAATTTAGTTTGTGGTGTAGCACAACAAGATGACCTAATAAATGACAGAAGGCTCCAATCAAACGGTGAGCCCACGCTCAACACCAGGCAATTCAAACATGCACGAGCCCAAACAGGATCGAGCATGTTCGAGCCTAGACTAAGTTGAGCTTGCTCAAACCTATGTTAGGACGAGCATGCCCGACCCATAGGGGTCGAGCACGTTCGAACCTAAACAAGATCAAGCGTGTTCAGACCCACACGGGGTCGAGTACGCTCGATCTCAAACCGAGTCGAACATGACCAACCACACAGGCATCGGACATACTCAAACCTAAGCTGGGTCGAGCGTGTTAACACCGAGTCGAGCAGGGCCATTAGGAAGGGTATGGAATTGTGTTGTGATTTAGAGTAGCATGATCGGGTTATTGCTAAAGCTCAACATCAAGTTTTCACATAGCAATAACCAACTCAAATATCATTCAAGATTCAAGATAACAACTAAAATTTAAATGACCAGAAACTATTCCGAGAAGTTCAATTTTGTCAAACTCAGCTAAAAATCCGAGCTATTGGGTAAGCAAATTCAAACGTACAAGCAAGTCAACAAACTAGAAATAATTTCGTAGTTCAGGCATTTCATCGAATACATCATGGGCGTACAAGTTATACCAAGATTTAAAGGGTCTTGGACAATTTAGATTTCTCAAAAAAATTCCAATACGTATCCTCATCCCAATCCAACCCAATTCATAATTGTTTACAGTCATTAACATCCCAAAAAGTTCAATCCACAACTATACCCAAATATCCAAAACCTTACGCATCTACAAACCAATTCAATGCAAAAATAGCATGAAATAAAAAGGAAAAAATCACCTTTAAATTGTAAAGTGATTCAAATACGAGAAGGCAGCTCCGAATTGATTTGATGATTGACTTGGTTTTGTTGCTATGGAGATCGAGCATAGGGTTCATGGTGATCAATGATCCAATTTAAGTAGATTACGAAGAAAGGGGGATTGCGACGCGAGATCCTTCAAGAAAATACTTCAGCCGCCATTAAGTTTCTCCCTCCAGCGAAAGAAATGAATTGCAAAAAATGAGGGGAAGAAGGAAATATATAACAGGGAAGATGAGCGGATTCGGTCGACCCAGGGTGCATGCCTTCATGACACGTTTGCTCGACCCATGGAAACACATACAGCTTTGTTCGTGCATATTTGAGTGCAACCGACCCATGGGAGCATACGCAAACATAGTTACCCTTTATAGTGTACTATGTACAACTGTCTGATGAGAATCGAAACTTAATCTATCAAGTTGTGCCATATTCATTCATTTCGAAGCTTGTAAATTTTACAAAAAAGAAAAAGTACAAACTTCGAGGGGAAAATGTTTATCCAACAAAATTACGCGCACATCAATAGATTGAACTTGAACATTTGATAAGAGAAGTTCACTTAAAGCCTTTACGGGTGAGTCGACCATACAAGAAAGGGGTTCGATCGTTATCAGAGGGTCGAGTGGGTGTCGTTCGAATACAACAGGACTTGTACATATTATGGGTCGATTGCACTTACTCCAGTCGTGCAAGCCGCCAGGGTCGAGCATCCGGGCCTGGTCGAACGGTCTTCTGGGTCGAACGTAGCTCAGGGTCAAATGAACATGAAGGGCTCGCACACACCAATAGGGTTGATCGAATGCTATGGCTCGCATATGCACCTCCTAGGTCAGTCGTACAATAATTTAGGTAGACAGCTGGTTACAGGTGTCAACAACTGATAGTGGCATTTCTGTAATTACCTGCATGTTCGACCCACAGCCTGCACATACAAATCTCAACTCACCACTTCATTCCACCTTGTAACAACCCGAAAATCTGGGCCAGTTTAAAATTTTTATTTTGGCAATTTTGGCGGATTTTAATTATTTAAAATGAATTATTTTAAATAAAATCAACGAGAAATTTATTTTGAATATAATTCGAACGTATATATTATATACGTCGTCGTAAGAATATAAATAATTATATATAATTATAAAAGGAATTGAAAATGGCGCGGTAGTTCGATAATTTGATTTCAAACTTCAATTGAATGTACCGGGTGCAAAACAATCCGGATTTTAGTGAAACCAAAAACATTAGGATCTAATTGATAATATCTTTCCAACGAATCCGACAAATCAAAATTTCATAGCGGGAATCAAAAGATATGTCCAGTTGAAAATTCTGAATGGTCGCTATGGAATTCAGGCCCTTAGAAATAGACATTTTGCAAACGACCTCGGATTTCGACGAAACCAGTTTTGTTGGGTCCGTGTTGTAAAGTTATTGCTAGGTTTCAAATTTCATAATTTTTCGAATCAATATGTGAGCGTGGCAAAGGAAAACGCGTTTGACCAGTTTCAGTTGATTTTAATCAACTGGAAAATGGCCATTTTTCCAACGGTCTCGGAATCCGACGAAACTAGTTTTGTTAGGACCGTATCGTCAATACGAAGCTAGAAAATATTTTTATAGGCTTTATAGAGTTAGTATGTGACCCCAGTAATTTGAAATGCGCGTTCAAAATTCAATATAATGATTTAAATGTAAATTAAACAGAAACTGATCGAAACAGTCGAATCAGCCTACGATACATATCCCATTGTGTTCGGAATGGGGGTAATTAGCTATGGATGACAGGCGGTGGGCCTCGTTTCGAGATCGTATGCAAAAGTCAACTAAATTGAAAATAAAATAAAATAAAATATCAGATCTTTCCTCTCCTCCCCTTAAATTCTGCTGGCCCCCCCTTCTCCTTCATTCGATTCAGAATGTAAATTAAAAAAAAAAAAAAAAGAGACGATAACGGAAGCGCGCAGCCCCCCTCGTCATCGACGACGATGCCCCCACTCCTTCGCCACCGCGAACTCCAGACCCCGCCAACCTGCCACCAACTTCGCAGCCGCCTCCAGGCTGAAGGGGGCCGGCGAGCTCGACACTGCGGAGGGGGAAGGCGCGCCTCGCGACGCCAGAGGAGGTAGCGTTCTCTGATTGGGCCCACGGTGACCGTGGCGACGGAAATCGCCAACCCTAGGCTGGAGCAGTATCGAACGACGTCGGCAAGAAGGTGAACAAATCGCTTTTATTAAATTTCAGTACTTTTTTTTTTGTAAATATAAATACATTTTAATTTCAAATTCTTTTTTTTTAATATAATAACATGGTGAAATCAGTTTTAAAAATAAAAATGTGATTTTAATAACGAAATTGTTAAAATATATATATATATATATATATATATATATGAGTTCGTATTTAAATAGAACATGAGTTTTAAAAATAAAATTAGAACTGATTTTGAGAAAGTAGAAATAGAATTGTTTTTGAAAATATGAAATACTTTGATTTGAAATAAAAATATGATTTTTTATGCTAGTATAAAGTAATGATGTTTATAGATAGAAAATATAATTTTTATATTATAGAAGTATTAAAATTTTGATCTTTATATAAGGAATAGTAATATAAAAATATAATTTTTAGTTGGAATAAAAATACGATTTTTATTCTATTTATAGCGATGAAATAAAAAAAACGATTTTTATATATTGAACATTGAAGTAAAAATGTGATTTTTATATATTGAACATCGAAGGAAAAATTTGATTTTTATATAATGAATAGCATAGTAAAAATTTGATTTTTATATAGTGAACATCGAAGGAAAAATTTGATTTTTATATAATGAATAGCATAGTAAAAATATGATTTTTATATATTGAACATCGAAGGAAAAATATGATTTTTATATATTGAACATCGAAGGAAAAATATGATTTTTATATATTGAACATCGAAGGAAAAATATGATTTTTATATATTAAACATCGAAGGAAAAATATGATTTTTATATATTGAATAGCGAAGGAAAAATATGATTTTTAAAATTGAAAGTAAACAAATAAAAATGTGATTTTTATTTTAAAGACACCAAAATATAAAAATGTGTGATTTTTATATATGTAGAGAATACGGGCGACGAAGGTAACAAAAAGGCGAGAACGAAGAAGATTTATATCAAAGAAGAGTCAAGATGTTTGGATAGCTATTGGTGAGAATTTCTCACCTTTCAATTTCTTTTTCTAGTTATATATATATATTAGGATGCAGACGGTGCTTAGTAGCACCCGACACAATCGTCCACAAACCATGGACTTGTTTGTTTGGTTGCATAAATTAGTTAGATGATTTGGGCTGAATTGAATTGTTTGGTGAAATGAAATTGATTTGATTGATGTGTGAATGGCGTGGGCCT
This sequence comes from Allium sativum, assembly GCA_030737875.1. Classification (NCBI taxonomy): domain Eukaryota; kingdom Viridiplantae; phylum Streptophyta; class Magnoliopsida; order Asparagales; family Amaryllidaceae; genus Allium; species Allium sativum. The sequence goes on from CM060915.1 coordinate 989,189,403, forward strand.
TCACTAGACCGGGGATAAGGCTAGGCCTTGTCCCGTTTCTAGTATCGTGCCGTTATGCCGCCGAAATTTTCTAAAATAAGTTAGAAAAATAAAAATACCATTTTATTTGAAGAATGAACTGAATAGAGATTCATATGTTAAAATAAAATGTTTTATCGTTAAAAATATAATTTTTAACGTGAATGTGAATAAATATTCATTTACAAACCGGACGGTTTGTTTATGTACACCTATTTGAAGGACATTGATTGGGACGATAAATTTTACACATTGCCCAACTGCACAAATAAAATATGTGTTTGATTGTTTGAAACCCCACACGGGTGTTGGGATGAAATTTGAAGTTCACTCATCCTGATTGATTAAATATGTCGATCGATTGATTGACAGGCTGTTATAAGCGTTAGATATCTATATTTGATGCTTATGCAGTGTAGTGCACTTTGGTTGATGGTTGATTATTTTTCAATGCTATTATATACGTGTGATGTATGAAAATCCATATAATTAACTTTATATGGTAATTGGTTGGGCCTCATTCCAATTTGAAAAATAAAGAATATTATAAAATAAAGGTTCATGTGTTGACAGTACTCATCCGTTGAGATTAGTCATGTGTTGAACGAAATATTTTAGTAATAAAATTTACATCTTTATCAATATAAAATAAAGGTTCATGTGTTGACAGTACTCATCCATTGAGATTGGTCATGTGTTGAACGAAATATTTTGATAATAACAACTATTTTGAAAAAGAAATATTTGAAATAGAATATTTGAAAATAGAAATTTATGAAGCCGTGTTTATTAGATTGACGCCATTTTGACGTGAACGATATTTATATCGATTTTATTCATTTTAAAATGAATATTGAAAAGCGATTTCGAAATCGAATATTTTGAAATGAATTGAAAACGATTTTGAAATGAAATGAATTGAAAACGATTTCGAAATGAAATGAATTGAAAACGATTTCAAAATGAAATGAATTGAAAACGATTTCGAAATGAAATGAATTGAAAACAATTTCGAAATGAATTGAATTGAAAACGATTTCGAAATGAATTGAATTGAAAACGATTTCGAAATGAATTGAATTGAAAACGATTTTGAAATGAATTGAAAACGATTTCGAAATGAATTGAACTGAAAACGATTTTGAAATGAATTGAAAACGATTTCGAAATGAATTGAACTGAAAACGATTTTGAAATGAATTGAAAACGATTTCGAAATGAATTGAATTGAAAACGATTTCGAAATGAAATGAATTGAAAACGATTTCAAAATGAATTGAATTGAAAACTACTTCGAATTCGAATTGAATTTAAAACGAATTGAAATGAATTCAAATTGAATTGAAATTTGAATTGAATAGAAATGAATTTTAAAACGAATTTATAAAGAAGAATTCAATTTTGATTTGAATTGAAATAGAAGTTGAAATTGTTTTTGAAACGAATTCCAAGCGATTTATATAATTCGTTTTAAATAGAAATCGACGAGATATATATATTATATATATTATATATATAATATAATGGCCTGAATAGAACGCGCCGCGCCGCGGCAGTTCGTAAATTTCGACCATTTATTTCAAACAGACATTACGGGAGATCCGACCGTCGGATTCTCCTAAAACCGGAACCGTTGGGTTCGTATCGAAAAGAGCTTTCTAACGAATATTAGAAATTCAAATTCTAACGGTTGGATTTGGAGTTACGTCCAAACCAAATTTGAAAAAGGTCGCTGTAAGTGCAGTTCGATATCCATTGATGGAAATCGACTGTACGGGCCTTGATAAAACTATTAAAAATAGTAATAATTTGTGTAAAATCATAAGAAATGATTTGGGAAAAATTGGGATTAAAAACTCCATATTTGAAAAGATAAAAATAGATTTTTATCGAAATGAACTAGTTTTGAACTAGAAATATAATTCTATTTATTTTTAAATAAATAAATTGAATTTGAAAAGGGTTTTAAAAATAACCAGAATTTCCAATGATTTCATTGGAGTGGATTTGAATCGAAATTGTCTTCGGAATATTTCAATGTTGGAATTCGTGATTATACAGATGTCGTTATGGAAATTTGAAAGATATATATTTATATCGTTATTTCCAATACGACATTTGTTAATCGTAGAATTTGATATTGAATATAAGCCCATATATTTTCTATTCAGAGCCTTATATTGAATATCAAATGTGATTTGGGTTTGTCGTGAATGGTGTCTTCACTAACACTGTTCTTGAACCCAGTTGAGAAAAGATTAAATCTTTTTATTTAGATTTAATGAAGTGTACCAATTAAATGATGTTTAATTGGAATTGAATTGGTATTGATTTTTGGGTTTATCGTGAACCGTGTTTTAAATGACACTGATTCTTTAACCCAGTTAACGATTAAAACTAAGTGGAGTTTTAATGAGTCTTTAATTAGATTGAAATAATCGAGAATGGAGTATCACCAGTTTTGCTCCAGGCGATAGTTAAATCTTTAATTAGATTTGAATGTGAAATGGTAATTGAATTTACCGATAACACTGTGGTGTTAGATATGAAGTAAGACCCGTTTTACTTCATGGGATGAATAGGTTGGGATTGGGGCATTAAAACAAATGATTACTTCGGTAAGGTTCGCTAATCCCGACTAGTTTGAATTGATATTCAAAAATAGATTAAAGAATAAATTCAAGAAATTTATCTTGGATAAAATTAATGGGAACCTTTCCCTATGAATGTGAAATTTATAAACTAACCGTCGGTTAGCTAAGCAGAATGGTTTTCTGGATATTGATCTGATGTTGGTTTCGGCCTTCGGGGTTAATATTTGGGGAATTATTCTCTTGATTAATTTACGGTTAGTGACTGATGAATTGGAATGAGGCGTATGTTGTGTTTGTGTAACACTTATTTAAAATATACGTGAGTTATTCGGAAAGACCGGGTTTATCCCATTCTGAATAACTGATACGACGATAAGTCGAAGATGAAGACGGTGGTCGAAGACCGGAAGTCTTCACGTTGTTTGGGTGATTACTGATGATCTTGATTGGGCTGTACACCCAAGAAGATGGAAACAGTTGGTGATCGTCCAGACGTACTTGGAGATGGATGGATATGCGAGGAAAGTGCCTCCGGTTTCGTTCAGACCCAGAACGGACTTGTAAATGGACGGTGTGTCTGACATTGGATTTTAGTCCGTGTGATTGATCTCTATTAAATATATATCTGTTTGGCGGCGGAGAATTTATTCTCTTGCTTAACGCCCTTCTCTGAGACGTACGAGCTCAGGGGTTATATATTGATGGATATCAATCGCATGGAGTGAATTGCCTGTGTCGCATGCCTAAGTGGCAAATGATCAAGGCTTCTGTTGAAAAGCAAAGCCTTGTGGTTGATGATCGAAGCACGGCCTTTGTGGCGTAGCTTTGTGTAACGTTGATTCGCGAGTATCACACCCGGTATGAACTAAAAACGGGAGACGGACCTCAGGGAGGACATGTGTTTCTTTCTAGTTAGGAGTGGCGTCAGTGCTTGAACTGACTGATGAGTTTGACTCATGTGGATGTTACTTATTATTACTTGCTGAAAAGCGAGGCGCCTCGTGATATCGGTTTCGGCCGATGCTTCTGGTCGGCTGACGGGCCAGGCTTACGCCCCAAAGGGTGGGGAAACGTAGTGTTCAGGCATAATAATCCACATCGGTGGACCGGCCCTGACGATCCATGGGGCAGTTGCGGCTGTTCCTGAGACATGGGCTAGATTGTCTCTAATCGGTAGAGGATCTTGCCCCTAGCCTCGGTTCATACCATAAATGATAACCCAACTTCCAATACGACATTGCGGTTTTGATTGTAAACTTATATATGGCGACATAGTGGTATGGGGCATTCATGCCGTCTATGATTGATACTTATGATTTGAAGTTGTTTTATGCACTATACACTTATTATAGTATCAAATGATTTCTTTTAAACGTATCAAGCATTCTTTGGCTGTTATAAGGGAAAACCCTATCCCCCGGCTTGCGTTGCATTGTGTGATAGGACCTGGGTCTTATAACAGCTTCATTTTTCTTTATTTAGCATTGCGCTGTTTGTTTTATGCACTGGTATTCTTGGGAGGAAACCCGTTCCGTGTTATACGGCGTGGTCCCTTGATTTACCTAACTTTAAAAACAAAGATTAATAACTGTTTTAGTTCTCACACCAGTCACATGACTGACCTGGAGTTTATTGTTTTAACCTAAACTCTGGGTGCCCCTATTTTGACACGGGCAGCTAGTAGTTTTGGTTTTGCAGATTTATATTCATAGGATCCTGGTTTACAGCTGGAACGATATCCGGAAAGCTTTGTATCCGTATATCTCCTTCTAGTTGTGTATTGTATTATTTTCCGCTGCAATGTAATTTAAATCTCTGATATTTCTGTGTAATATTTATTCATTTATACTCTGTATATTCTTGTATTCTGATGCATTGTTGTAATATACAGTGAAATGTTCTTTTATATGCGTTCTTTTGTGGCTTGTTCTCGAACTATCCGAAGCTTTCCTTAATGGGGAAGTTGCGGGTTTTTACAGACCTTCTCCTATAAATAGGCCACAGCTTCTGTACTTTGAGGGACCAATTTCTATGACCCCTAAGGGTTGCCAAATTGCTTTCTATCCTATTCCAAGTGATTCTAACATCATTTAGCATCTCCAAGCAAAGATGTAGAGCCTAATCCACCATGAAATCAGTCAAATTCGATGAAGTGTTCTAGAGATTGAAAGTCTTCTTTCATATTCCTTGCATTTAGGGAGATTTGATCTTTTCCTCGCTGATTTGTGAAGACTAAAGTGAATTACTAGTGTAAAAGAAGCAATGAATGTATTTAGAAATGATTTAAGCCTTGTAACTCTCAAGTTCATAATGAAATCCACTGCCAAAGTGGACGTAGATCTATTTTTGATCGAACCACTATAAAAATATTTGTGTATTTACCTTTTTGTTGCAAATGTGATCTCATTTCTTACCAACTAGTGAAGTGCCTTCATGGCACCTTTGGTGTTTGAACTAATTTCGATTTAAACAGAAACATACTTAACATTTATCCGTCTTTTGTATGAGTTCCATCTATACATAACCGTGAGGACTTTTAAATGATAATGGACACACATATACAGAGATTAAGGTGATTCACACATGCATAACCGTGAGGACTTTTAAATGAGAATGAATAACAAGGATAAAAATAATTTTAAAAATATTTTCTTATTTTCAAAACATAATTTAAAATCTCAACATTATATAAAACCGTGACGAATGGTAGAAAGATGATAGAAAAAATGAAGATGGTCATGAAATAAGCACCAGGAAAAAATGAAGATGATCAAGAAAAAATGAAGACGATAGAAAAAATGAAGATGATCAAGAAAAAATGAAGATGATAGCAAAAATGATGATGATCAAGAAAAAATGAAGATGGTCATGTCGAAAACACTTGGGTTTTCATAACCCTTAATCATGGTCAAAACTTGTTAATATGACAAGTCACATCATGTTTAGTAATATGTGTGTAAGTGCATGGTCGTGTAAGAGTCAGAGCATGCAAGAGGTATGTTATTATTTAAATAAAGTAAACTTCTTTTGTCCTTACTTACTTGTTTTTTCTAACATTTTCTTTATATTAATTAATCTTCTTATTAATTACTTATGTATATGTTATCATACACATATATATGTGCATGCGTATGTTTCGCCTTTGCACAACTTTTATTCGTCAAATCCTTGAGAATCCATAATCTATTTATCGATCACCCTTTCCGTTTTGAGTTAAACTATCTTTCCGAGTAAACGAAATATGAAAATGATTGCCTTATTACGTAGGAATTATTAAAACATGGTTATTTAAGTAATAAAACCCTATTAAATCATATTAATAATTATTTTCAAATATTGGGATTCTATCAATTTAGTTTTATCAGCTTTTTTCTTATATTCTACAACAGAATATATAATTTTTCAAAACTTCTTATATATTATCAGTAATGTCTTTCCCCAGTATTTATCATTAAATTTTTGAAAGAAGTCGGAATTTTAATTAGTTAATTTCTTAATAAAATTGATTTTTTAAAGGTGCATCATCAATTGGGAATTAAATAATTATAGTATATGGGAGAATACTTTCTTAACTCACAATAGTTCAACCACTACGTATCCCCACTCGGCCCCTGTTTCTTTGTTTGGGCCAAAAGAGGTAAGCCTTGGCCACTTTCATATTGTATTAGTATTACTAACTATAATTAATAAGTAAGATATTTTGACTTAACAAGAGGATAAATATCTAAAATATCAACTTTTCCGACTATGCTGGATGAAAAAGTACTCGATTAAATTTCCAATTTTTTTCAATTCCTTTATGAGAAAAACCGATTCTAGCCATATTGATTTATTGCGATAGTACTGTAGCTATTGTAAAAGTCCAGAACTATTTTTATAATGTTAAGAGATGACAAATACATGATAAGCACTATAATGTAAGAGAATTTCTCTCTTCAGGAGATGTTAGAGTGGATCATGTACGTAGTGATAACAATTTGACTAATCTTTCAATGAAAGGGATGGCCAGAAAGAAAGTCTACATAGCTTCAAAGGTTACGAGATAATTGCCCTTAGTTAAGAAGTCACACAAAATGGCAATCTTGCCTAATAATGGAGATCCCAAGAACTAGGTTCAATGAATAAAAACAAATTGTAAAGTGATATGAGTTGAACACGCTATTTTTTAATATATTTAGAATCATTTATTGCTGAAGTGATTAGAGAATGAGTTAATAGAAACTCTCGAAGAGATTTATATTTTATATGGAGAGGAACACTTACCCTAAGGATTACTCTTGTTAGACTCGTTTATGCGAATGTTGAAATGAGGTTGTTTCCTATGGATTTTTAATGTAGAAACTCCTAGAGCATTCACTATATCGAGATAAGGTATGACCTTAAACGCACAGGCTTTTAGATTGTACCCTAAAAGGATTGTATATGGTTTAATGTCAAATATATAGTTTAAAACTATGAGTCACTCCATCATATTTTGAATTAATTCACTCTAAAAAATTCCAGTCTGAAAGAAAAAAAATTATGTGCAATCTTGTAATCTTAGAAATTGCTCGAAAAATATATACGAAAAATCAAGTGGGAAATTGTTCGAATTTGTGAATTATTTTAAAATGAAAATTATGAATAAGTCCATTTATTAGTAACTCTCGAATAGTGGGAAGCAAGAAAAATTACTCATATTTATATAAGTTTTCTTGCTCATTAATTGTTCTATGTAATGTCCCGCATTTTTATCAGTTTGAATTTGAATATTTAAATCAGTTTAAATATTAAATTCATAATACAAGTGGATTTATATATTAATTAAAACGGAGTTGAATGTATAAAAAATATATTAAATATAACCGAGCCCGTAATATCGCGGCAGTTCGTAATTTAACATTCTGAACTTCAACTGAGTGTACAAGACCCGTTATTTTTTAGATTTCCTTGAAACAAAAAAAATGTTGGAATCTGTTGAACTATATTTTTCTAATGGAAGTGAAAAATCGAGATTTCGTGTTATAGATTGCAAGATATGTCCAAATCAAATACTCAGAAAGTCGCTATGAAATCATATATCGACCGTAACGGTTTATTTGATACATTTAAATATCGGATTCGAATTGGGACAAGATTCTTTTGAGACATAGTGAAAAATTAATTTTTAGAATTTTGCTGTAATTTTTAATTAATTAAATATGCAACTTTTTATTTGGAGTATTTCGCACCCTATATCAATATTTTGGGATTTCAAATTATGAGTCAACCTACCGATATTACTATATATTTGGGATCGTGGCACCTCGCTAGACACGACCATAATTTTATTTCTGTCCATAGGAACTCGGACATGAACAAAATGTTACGTAATGGGATACACTAATACACAAAGATTTAACATAAATATACCCTGATGTACATCTTACATTTCATTAAGCCTACCCATACTTTGTCCCTTTTAAAATCCTTGCCAAAACTCAGTGAATTGCACGGAAACGTGCAGACCATATTCATTAACATGGAGGATAAACTTTTATATTAAATATATACATTACTTTGCATCAAAGTATCGTACACCTGTCCCTTCCCAAATGCAGGCTACTCCCCTAGTTATATCATACCATACCCTCGAATTAAAAGAACCATACCCTATTGATCCTACTCCTTCGCTCTTAAGTAACTTAAAACTATAAAAATACACTGACTCATCTTCTTTTCTGCACAATCAAAACATTATTTTTCGTCCTCTACTGAAATCATAAAACAACAGAAATCACCTCCCCATTCTTAATATAAACATGACGTTGCCTTCCACTTTCCCCGTACAAAATAACAGCTGCTCCTTCTTTCTCGAAAGAACGTAAGTTGTGTTCTTCTTCTTCTTCTATTCTATTAGTTCTATCTTTTCTATCTCATCTTCTAACTTCTTTCTATTATTGATCTGAACTTTCGTGCACTTTGAGTTGAATGTGTAGGATATTAGTCAGCTCAAATTGGTATAGATTTTCAGGCCATTACAATTGGTATTAGAGCATAAGGTTAAGTCATTACCTTGGCTCTGTGGCGTAACTCAATAGAGATGAGGTTATTAATACCCTAGACTGAGTATGAGTGTATATATATGAGCACGTATTTGTAATTTATATTAAAAACTGTTTTATATTGTGTTGGTTGGTTTGTCGAGTGGTTTGTGAATTCTAGTCGATACGGTAGTGCAAACTGTGTCGATAGGTGCTTCTAAACTCTTGAACGGAGTAATTCGACACAATATATTTTGAAAAGAGGGTAAATGAAATAATTTTACCTAAAATATACTTTGATATACAAAGAAATATATATATCTTGATATTATTATTATATATGGGATGTATGATCATTATTATGATCGAACAGGATTATAATTGAGATTGTTATATTAATAACCAAATCGCAATATTATATAAGTATAATATGAAAAACTCAGATGAACTGAATCTGAATTTAAAACCAGAATTGAAATAAAACTCTAGAAACTTGGAAAAGAGTTGGAAATAATGTCTGGATTAAATATATCGGAATTTTAAAATTCTGGGAGATTTGAAATTGTTTTCCAAGTGCTGTGAAAGATATTTTGAAATAAAATTCAAAGTGGAAGTGTTTTAAAATGATGTTTGAATGTGATATAGTATTGAACTCACTTCGGCAGCCGAAAAATAATACCGATGATGGATGGCCACATCAACAGTATTTATTTTCGAGTTTCTAAAGTGACGGATTACTACCAAAGATTTTGTTTTTATTGTGAGGAAACAAGTTGTCAGAAATTCAAATGTTTTGAATAATATATGATTTCAAACTGATTTGAAATCAATCCCAGGAATTTGAATTCTGAAATAAAGATTTAACTTATAAAGTTAAAATGATAAAAGTGGAACTTAAACTAAGATAAACAAATTTGGATTGAATTTGGAACGATCCAGAATGGAAATTGTAAAAGAGAAATATTGGAAATTCAAGTTATTAAAATGAATTGATTCTTGGAGAATAAGAATCGAATTTTGAATTTGGAGATGAAGATAACTGATTTGAGAAATAAATCAGTAAATGGAGTTGGAGTTGAAATGAAATTTGGCTCGGTAAAAGCGAATTGACGAAAATTAAAGATAAACTGAGTGGAGATCAATTGGAATTCTAGAGTATAGGCTGAATTGGTAGCAAAAATAGAGTTAAATGCTGACTAAAGGTACACGTTTATATTTTAATAGAGTATGGGATTTATGAGCCTGTTTGGTAAGCCGCTTGGTTGTTTATTTTCTTTTGGGGTGGAGAAGGCCTAGAGTGGCGAGTCGTAGTAGTACCGAATGAGCCGTGCAGAGGAGATCCTGGCAGAATTCTCCGAAAATTTAAGCTGTTAGGAAATTTTCAGAATTTCTGAAAGTATTTGTTAATAAGAAGGAATCAATATTTTAATTAGAATTAATCAGTTCAGTTGAAACTGAAATTAAGAAGTAAAACAAAATATTTTAATCTGGTTATAATAGGTTTTGTAGCATTTTTTCAACCGTAGTAATTTCGGAGACGAAATTCTTTTAAGGGGGAAGGAATGTAATGTCCCGCATTTTTATCAGTTTGAATTTGAATATTTAAATCAGTTTAAATATTAAATTCGTAATACAAGTGGATTTATATATTAACTAAAACGGAGTTGAACGTATAAAAATATATATTAAATGTAATCGAGCCCGTAATATCGCGGCAGTTCGTAATTTAACATTCTGAACTTCAACTGGGTGTACAAGACCCGTTATTTGTCAGATTTCCTTGAAACAAAAAAAGCGTTGGAAGTGAAAAATCGAGATTTCGTGTTATAGATTGCAAGATATGTCCAAATCAAATACTCAGAAAGTCGCTATGAAACTGTATATCGATCGTAACGGTTTATTTGATATATTTAAATATCGGATTCGAATTCGGACAAGATTCTTTTGAGACATAATGATAAATTAATTTTTAGAATTTTACTATAATTTTTAATTAATTAAATACGCAACTTTTTATTTGAAGTATTTCGCATCCTATAACAATATTTCGGGGTTTCAAATTATGAGTCAACCTACTGATATTATTATATATATGGGATCGTGGCACCTCGCTAGACAAGACCATAATTTTATTTATGTCTATAGCAGCTCGGATATGAACAAAATGTTACGTAATGGGATACACTAACATGCACAAAGATTTAACATAAATATACCCTGATTTACATCTTACATTTCATTAAGCCTACCCATACTTTGCCCCTTTTAAAATCCTTACCAAAACTCAGTGAATTGCACGGAAACATGCATACCATATTCCTTAACATGGAGATAAACTTTTATATTAAATATATACATTACTTTGCATCGAAGTATCGTACACCTGTCCCTTCCCAAATGCAGGCCACTCCCCTAGTTATATCATACCATACCCTCGAATTAAAAGAACCATACCCTATTGATCCTACTCCTTTGCTCTTGAGTAACTTAAAACTATAAAAATAAATCGACTCATCATCTTTTCTGCACAATCAAAACATTATTTTTCGTCCTCTACTGAAATCATAAAACAACAGAAATCACCTCCACATTCTTAATATAAACATGACGTTGCCTTCCACTTTCCCCGTACAAAATAACAGCTGCTCCTTCTTTGTCAAAAGGACGTAAGATGTGAACCCAACTGTGGGTTAGGGCTGCAACGGGCTCAGGTCTAGTTAGCGGAAAGGGAATGGGTAAGGCGGCGATGGGTCGACAAGGAGAAGCATGTAAGCGTTCATGTCGATCAGGGCTTCGGTTTCTGGGTCAAAGGAGGGACGTAGGCTATAGTGTGCGAAAGAATAGGGAAATGGGAGCTGGAGAGTTGGCATGTGATAAGTGGGAGGTCACGCAAGTAATGGTGATAATATGGTAAGGGTTCAGAAGTGTGCTGCATGTAGTGGCAGGCATTTGGCTTACATGGAGAAATGGTTTTTGGTGTGAAGCGCGAAGTGAAAGGACTAGAAACATGGAAAACGAGGCTGTGACATGGAGATACAAAGGACGTTTCAATGTGTTCTAGAAGGTGGGTGGTCCGAGTTGAAGTGCTCGACCATGGAGCTTGGACTGGATGCAAAACATGGAGAGTAGCAGTATTTCAAAAAGGAGGGTGCCAACTCATAGTATGGTGCGTACAAGAGGAGTATAAGGGAGCGTGGGGCTAAGGAAGAGACTGCAACAAACAGATGTGGAGGGACGAGATATTCAAGGTGGCAGACAAATGGTTTGGACTTTGGAGGGACTGCAACATGTTTTGGTTGGGAGCGTTGAACGTTTTGTGGCATGAGCTTGAAATGTTATAGAGTGGAACACATTATTTTTGTTTTTAGAGTACTTCTACGTTAATGTTTGCGTATGGCTCTATGATATACGTTGTTAGGATAAAGTGGGGTTCCACAATGTCGATCCGAAATGTGTGCTTGAGGAGGAAAGCGAACGGTAGATGGAGAAATGACGTGAGGCCCATGGAGTACATGCCGTGAGGTTAACGCTAAGGGTATAGGGAGTTTAGTAGTATTTTAAGAGGTGTATTACACAGATCAGCATAAGGGATCATTTCGTGTATAATGCAGCAGCATGAGTTATTTGAACCAAAGGAAGAAACAGTCAGCAATGGTATGCTGAGCTGGAAGTTCAAAGGAGGAAGAGGGGTATTGTTTGAAGCGGGTATCTTGATTTGGGCTTGGGCCGCTAGTTAAAAGAAGATAAGAACGAAAAGAAAAAAATAAAAGGGCCCAAGAGAAAAAAAGAGTGAAGGAAGCGAGAGATATGGCGAAGAGAATGCTGATGGATCAAAATGCGTCTGCGTTCAGAACGTTGTTGGGAGTGAGTGAGAAGCACGAAGATGAAGAGGTTTGGACGTACTGAAGCGAAGTAGCAAGCATGAAGCGTTCATGTCTTGAGCGAGCCGGCAGATGTTTCAGCTTGAACGATGGCAGAATTAATCGCCTGATCTGATTTACTGACGCAAATCGTTATTTAACGGTTAACGCGCCAAGGTGAGTAAATTCACTAACTCTGATCTATTTAAAATATTATAATTATATTTTAAAATAATGGTTGAATGTTGTGTGATGGTTAATTGGGTAAATTACACTTAAATTAGTTGAATATCGTCGTATATATACACATCATTGGTTGGATATTGATTCCATCGATAATATATTCGATACACTCAAGCTAAATGAGTGGTCGGTTATGTGTGGCCGGGTTGCAAGACGTTCTTGTTGAATCCAGGTGTATACCCTCTAGAGTACACTGATCGGTAGGTGCTCCCATACCTTGTTTGTTGGAATCCAATTCCCAATAAGCGCCCTGCGGTTTATGATTTTATACTATATATATGTGGAGCGTGTGATGCAAGCGTTCTGCTACTTGAATATTTATTTGTTTAGACATTATAATAATATCATTGGATTTGATATCAAAGTATCTTGGGTTATACTAAGGTAAAAACCGTCCATGTTTATATGTTGGCTGGTCTTACTATTATCCTTTTGTTTCAAAAGGTTTTTCAAAGTTAAACGGTATGGTTGGAATTTACTCACACCAGTCCCATGACTGACCCAGAGTTTATTTTGTTTGTTTTTCCCTAAACTCTTGGGTGCCCAAATTCGTACGGGCAGTCAAGTATTTCAGGCTTTTACAGATACGTTTGGAGGAGCTCAAAGCAGGAGACTTCACAGTTAGTTATGTAGAGTTATTTCCGTTGTGATATATCATGTGTTGTACTCTGATATGGTATGTATATACAAATTCAGATTTGTATTTCAAGATTATGTTGTATAATATATTTTGTTCAGTCCACTGTGAGTTTCGTGTTTACTCTGATTTTGTTTAGTTGTGTTCTTCTTCTTTAATTCTATTAGTTCTATCTTTTCTATCTCATCTTCTAACTTCTTTCTATTAATGATCTGAACTTTTGTGCACTTTGAGCTGAATGTGTAGGATATTAGTCAGCTCAAATTGGTACGGATTTTTAGGCCATTACACTCTAGGGTACCCAATATGGCTATTTTTAATGAAAAGTGAGCTCATACAAGACCATCACACATGATCGTGTGTTGACCGATGGATCGACTCGACAAGACCTGACCTAACCCAGATCGAGGTAGGTTAGGCTTGGTATGTGTGCTGTAGCACTTATTTTTGATATAAAATTCTCAATGGACCGGGGCATTCTTGTCGATTCGGGGCCATATATATTAGAGGACATTCTGTAATGTTCATAGTAGAATCCTTCTATTTAAATCCAAAATTTTAGATTGCGCCTCCTGTAACAGTAGTAATATTCTTCCATCGTTCCGCCTACTTAACTGATAAGTAAATAAAACAAAAGGAACTACACTCACTGATGTCTGTACATCCTTCTTCTTAGCCATTTTATTTCATACAAAATACAAATTAAGTAATACTTTTTTCCTAGTGGGTGTACAAATCAAATTGTTAGAACTATATGCAAAGTTCAGAAGAAATTTTTTGATTGATTTATTCTAAAAGTGACAATTCATTTCAGCTTGTCGTGCAAAAATTCGGATAGAGCGGTGAAATATCTTAAATAGAGTGCTCTAGTACGCGACTCAGCCAGCACCTTAGACATTTTCTTCCAACGCTTGATCTAATAAGGAGGCTTTGAAAGGCAGTTTCTGTAACAACCCATACTTTAAATATCGGAAAATCGTAAAATAATTATATTTTATTCCTTAGCGGTCAGGTCATTCTCATTTTTTAATATGTTGTCCATAAGGATGTGAGACATATCCAAGATTTTTACCGAATCGGCTTGTGACCATTTTTCCCTTTTGAATAATTTTTTTAATATAACTTTTGATAGAGATCAAACGAGGTGTTAAAATCGATCTTATTTGATCGGAATGGCGGTTGACAATTCTGTAGAGTGGTCACATTAAATATTTGACTCGACGGTTTAGGAGAAATCGTTTTTTTAAGTTTCAGTTTCTGCTTGGCAGACTAATTAGTTGTTAATGGGTTGATTAGTGAAGGCCATTAGGCTAATTGAAACGAGCTAGACTTCCCCGATCCCCAAAGAGACGGAGGAGCCTAGATTGTTTTGAGAACACAACGATTCAGAACACAAACAAGAGAACTTTTCATTGCTATTACAACAATTTACATCAGAGTACAAGAATATCAGAGTTCAAATGAATAATATACAGCGAAAAAATAAATATCAGGGATTTACAAATACAAAGCAGTGGAAAATATATTACATAAATATAGTGTGCAGCGTAAAACAACAACTACCACAGCTAAAAGAAATACATGGATACAAAGCTTTCCGAATATAGCTCCAACCGTAATCCAGTATGAAAACAAATATCTGTGAAAACCAAAACTACCAACTGCCCGTGTCGAAAATATGTGCACCCACAGTTTAGGTAGAAACAATAAACTCTAAGTTAGTCATGGGACTGGTGTGAGAATAAAAACAGTTACTAAATTTATTTTAAAGTTAGGCAAATAAAGGGACCATGCCA
The DNA here is from genome assembly GCA_030737875.1 of Allium sativum. NCBI lineage: Eukaryota > Viridiplantae > Streptophyta > Magnoliopsida > Asparagales > Amaryllidaceae > Allium > Allium sativum. The sequence continues at coordinate 989,204,553 of CM060915.1, forward strand.
TATAACATGGAACGGGTTTTCTCCCGAGAATACAATAAATCCAAAAGCGCAGTGCTAAAAGGAAAAATGAAGCCATTATAAGACTCAGGTCCCATCACACAATGTAAACACAAAGCAGAGGATAGAGTTTTACCTTATAGTGGCCAAACATGTTTGGTATGCGAAATTTATCTTTTGTTATTACTATAAGTGAAGAAATCAACTTCAAATATAAATATATTAATCATAGACGGCACAGTACCCCATCCTACTATGTCGTCATATAGGTTTACAACTAAAGCCGAAAAGTGTCATATTCGAAATTGGATTTCCATCATGAGTCGAGGCAAGGGATCTTCCTCACCGGTTTCGAGACACTCTAGCAAATGCCTTAGGACTCTGATGCTGGCGAGCCCTAGTTTGTGTCATGGTCGGTCCACACTTATGTTAGTGAATTGGTTATTCCTGAACACACGTTTCCCGGTCCTATAGGACCATCACTAAGCCATTAGTGACCAATATACCCAAGGCGCCTTGCTATCCATCATCCACATAAGTAAAAATATCTGGGCTCCATACCATGACACCGCTCCTAGCTAGAAAGAAACTTCATCTCCTCCCTGAGGTCCTCATCCTGTTTTTGACTCATACCGAGGTGTGAGGCTCACGAATTAAAGCTATACACAAAGCGGTGCTAATTAAAGTTGTGCTTTGATCATCAACCACAAGACTTTGCTTTTCAACAATAGCCTTGATCATTTGCATCTTAGCATGCCACACTGATAATTTATGCCATACAAATGTTGTTAAGCAAGTACGTCTCAGAGAAGGGTGTTAAGCAAGAGAATAAATTCTCCGCCACCAAACAGATATATATATTTAATAGAAATCAATCAACACTGAATGAAATCCAATGTCAGCCACACATTCATTTACAAGTTCGTTCTGGGTCTGAACGAAATCAGAGGCACCTTATTCCTCGTCCCATATGTCCAATACAGGAGAGTGGTCCTCGCATATCCGGTCGATTTCTAAGTATGTCTGGACGATCACCACTTATTACCTTATTTTGAGTGTACAGCCCAATCAAGACATTAGTAATCATGCAAACGATTTGAAGATCTCCGAACTTCAACCACCATCTTCATATCATCGACTTTTAGTCGTCGTTTCAGTTATTCATAATGGGATATCTTTCCGAATAACTCGCTTATTTTATAATCAATAATCAAGTGCTGTAAAAACACATCATACACCTCATTCCAATTCAGAATATTCTTTTATTCAAATATTCACAAATTAGGGAAAAGTTCCCATTAATTTTATCAAAGAGAAGTTCTTTTAAATTTATTCTTTAATCTTCCTTTGGATATCATTTTCAAAATATTTTATTTTATTCTTTAACCATTCGAAACCAAATTAAGGCTTATAAAACTAGTTGGGATTATCAAGCATTACCGAAGTAATCATTTATTTTATTATCCCAATCCCAACCTATTCATCCTATGGAGCAAAATTGGTAGTATTCCATATCTAACACCCCCAGTGTTATTGATAAATTAAATAACCATTTCACATTCAAATCTAATTAAAGATTTAACTATCTCCTGGAGTAAAACTGTCGGTACTCTATTCTCGATCATTTCATAAATTTGATAAATTTAATCATCCCATTCTCATTCTTAATCTACTTAAAGATTCATTAAAACTCTAGTTCATTTTTAATCTCAAAAATCATTACTTAATGATTATCCAAATTTTAGGAAATAAATCTTGTCTTTACTTAGGTTAAAGAACAAATATCGTTTAAAACATTATTCACGATAAACCCAAAATCATATTCCATCAAAATGGAATCTTCATGGAAAACAAATCAATATATAATCGATATAAATTTCCGTATCAGACTAATAATATAAATGGAATAATGGCAAAGCTTTTTAAATTCCATATATAGTAACATTCTTCATTCACAGAAACTCATCTCGATCGTTATTGAATCGAATTCCATTCAATTCCAATTTAATGTATTAAATGGGAAAACTTTACTTTGGAAATTTTCCATTAAATCTTAATAAAAAAGACTTATAAATTCCAAATCATATCTTCACTGTTAACTGGGTTTTAAGAACAAATTTATTTAAAATATTGTTCACAATAAACCCAAATTCAACTACCATTTAATTTCAATTTATATTTATAAATTGGAAAACTTCATTAATCTTAATTAAAAGATTTATTCCTTTCTCAACGGGGTTTAAGAACAATGTTATTTAAGACATCATTCACGACAAACCCAAAATCCAGTTTTATATTAAATACAAGCTCTTAATAGAAATCATATTGGCTTATATTCAGTATCAAATTCTGAAATCAACAAATATCGTATTGGAAATAATGATAAATATATATCTTTCAAATTCCCATAGTAATATCTTTATAATTAGGGAATCCAATGTCGAAAATATCCGAAGATAATTTCCATTCAAACCCATTCCAATTTATTCGTTGGAAAACTCTGGTTATTTCAAAACCATTTACAAATCAAATTTATTAACTTAAAAATTATTGGATTTCAATTCTAGTTGTTAACTAGTTCATTTAGATAAAAATATCTTTTATCTCTTCAAAACTTGGAATATTTAATTCAAAATCTTTCCAAATCCTTTATTATGATTTTTTATAATTTATTCACATTTTTAATAATTTTATTAAGGCCCTTACTGTTGGTTTCCAATATCAGCCAACGAACTGCATTCATAGCGACCTTTTCCAAAACTGATTTAAACCTATCTTAAAATCTAACCATTAGATTTTAAATATCTTATTATCATTCGAAAGATCTTTTCGATATGAACCCAACGGTTCCGGTTTTAGGAGAATCCGACAGTCAGACTCCCGTTTCGTCAATTCGAAGTTAACGGTTGAAATTCGCGAACGGTCGTTGCGCGATACGTTCTATTCAAACCATTTACAAATATATATAATATATTTCATCGACTTCCTTTTTAAAACGTATTTTGTAATTTTTTATAAATTCAATTTAAAACGATTCAACTTTTGTTTCAATTTTAAATAAAAAATGAATATTCCATATCATTATAATATTAAAATGATAATATTTTCAAAATATTAGATCTTGAGATCAAATCTTTTCGATATTCATTATAAAATGAATAAAATCGACAGAAAATTTTGTTCGAGTTAAAATGGCGTACATCTACTTAATTTGGCTTTGTATTCATTCCAATATTTTCGTGTCTATCCAAAATCAGACATCAAAATCATATTTTGATTCTTCACTTAATATTATTTTAAAATATTTGTTATTTCTGAATTGGAATCAGACTCAATCAATTACCATATAATTTTATCAAAATGGATTCCGTACATTGCATGTATTCAAAAATACTGATAAACAACTATTAAACAGGCAATTCACATCCAGAGGGCAACTGACAACTGTATAAGCATTAAATAATTAAATAACACTTATAACAGTCTGTTAATCTATCAATTGACATACAGTCAAATCCGTGGGAGATGTGAATTAATTATCATCCCCAGACCCGTGTGGGGTTTTCAATCATCAACAAATAATTGGGCGATGTGTAAAATTATCGTCCTAATACCCGTGTGGGATTTACATCACAATCCATGTGAATTTATTTAGAGTTTAATAATAATGACATTAAAACTATAAACATCCATCATCCACCAAACAAAAATTGCAATCAGTGCAATCAATATATATTCAGTTATAAAAATAAAAAATTGTACAAAATTTTGAGTGAGAGAGTTATCACATTGATTTCCACTCCGTCAGTCTTTATTTGAAGATTTTATTTTTAGACTAAATTAAACGAGCATTTAATTTAGCTAAAAATCCAACTTGCTCCATTTCCGTGTTGATCAGTTCTACAACGTTGTGCTCGTCGCCACGGTTCCAATGAATCTAAGTTTGTCCGATTCTGACAACGTACAAGTGAGTTATTAACATTTTAAGTTAATACGATTAAATAGATAAATAAATCCCCTAATCGCCATAATTAAACAATTTACAATTTAATTATAAAGTTAAGGTTAATTAAACCATTCTTCCCGTTGCCTTCTTCTATGTAAAAAACGAATCGGGCTCTAATTAAAAATTCACTCTCGCACGCACCCCCACGTCGCTAGACCACGATCGTCCTCCTGACGCGCCTTGGCATCATCCGCCCCTACCCTGAACGCCGGTGAACTCGGCGGCCTCCAAGACCCCCAAATCCCATTCGAAAGTTGTGAGTTCAAGCTCAAAATATCACCCATAATACACCACAAAAATTGATTAACCCCATACCATTGTAAAGCCCTCTCAATCCTCCTTGATTTTTGTTCTAGAAGATTGGATTAATTTATGGTAGATTGGGAGGAATTAAAGGATTAAATTTCAAGTATTTTAGCCTTTCGACTTTTTGATGAAAGTGGCAGCTATAGGGTTGACCATGACTGCGTTTTGACCTAGGGTTGGGAATGAATTTGGGTATATATACTGTATATATTATTATTTAATTCATACTTTAGTCGTTTACCACCCCAAACTCCAAATGAGACCCAACGACTGACGTCCCTAACCAAATACCCCCTTCTAGACACAATGGGATATGTTTCGTAAGCTAATTCGACTGTTTCCATCAATTTTTATTAAAATTAAAATATAAATTCATATAACGTTCAATTTTGAATTTCAACATAAATTTTAATTTACCGGGGCCACATACTGACACCAAAAATTATGAAAATTGAAATCTAGTTATGTTTTAACTATATGTTCTTGCCAAAATTAATTTCGTCAAATTTGGAGACCGCTTGAAAAATGGCCTTTATTCTAGCTTATTAAATTTGAACTGAAATTGAAAACGCGTTTAAATTTAATACGCTCACATATTAATTCCAAAAATTATGAAATTTTAAACCTGACTATAATTTGACATTCCGGATCCAACAAAAGTTGTTTCATCGAAAAGGGAGGTCGTTTGCAAAACGGCTATTTTTAAGGGCTTATATATTATTAAAATATATATAAATTCTGTAGCGAGCATTTAAAATTTTAAATTGGACATAACTTACCATTTATAAAATGAAATCTAAATTTTCCACATTCATGAGAAAGATATAATTAAACATATATTAACGTTTCTTGTTTTATCCAATTCTGACTTACATTGAATTCTGTATACTCAATTGAAGTTTAAAACCAAATTTTCAAACTACCATTCCATTTCAAGTTCGTTTTAATTAAATTTTAAATTTATACGTTCTAACTTCATTTTAAACAAATTTTAAATTGTTATTTCTCAAAATAAATCATATTAAATTCTTAAAATCCATTAAATCAATTAAAAATAAAATTTTAAATTGGTTCCAAAATTACAGGTTGTTACACTAATGACTTGCTGCTTATAAATAAAGAGGTTCAAGTTGAGAATTAAGGTTTCTCTCTTCATTCAACGATTCAGGCATGTGTCTGTGATTCTCCGAATTCAATTTAAGCCCTAATTTCTCCATTCTATTTATTCTAATTCATCATAAATCGCATTTAGAGGCTAGATCATCATCTAGGAAAATTATATCACATCAAATTCCATCGATTTTTGGGAATTTCATCGTAGTCCACATCTGATTTCATTAGATTTGCATTGGATCTTGAAATTGGTGAGTGATATATTTCTCTCACACAGAAACTACGGATTATATGGGTTAAATTAGGGTCATTTCACATTTTATACGTCAAATTCACCTCAGATCTGATCATATATGTTTAATTTAGAATTAGACATCTTAGGATAATCTAATTTAATCATATAAACCAGCAAGAAGTTATATTAATTATGTTCTTGAATATGTTTTGGTCCATATTATGTTAGATTCATTGTTTTATGATATGTTTAACATATGTGTATGTTTATTGTAATGTTCCATATTTTTGATAGTCAAATATTTAATTTAATTTATTATTTTAAATATTATATTTGGAATGTTAATGGATTTTAATATTTAATTCGTTTATTAAAACAAAGTTTGAACATTAAATTTATATATAATTTAAGTCGAGCTCGAAATGGCGCGGTAGTTCTTAATATTGAGTTTTGAACTTTAAATGGATATATAGGATCCGTTGTAAATCGGATTTCTATGAAATAAGAAACGTCTGAATCTTGTCGATTATAATTTTCATATGAAAGAGAAAATTTGAGATTTCGTGTTATAGATTGTTAGTTATGTCTAATTAAAATTTTAAAATAGTCGCTATGGAATTTGTTAATAAACAATAACATTTATTTAATAATTTGAAAGGATTTAATATAATTTTGATACCGTTTTAACTCGAAATGGATGATATTGAGTTGCATAATTTATATTTAAAGCTATATGATTTTTCCAGTTGGGTATTTATGATTATAATGATTTACTATTATTTAATTTGATTATTTTGAAATTTGTATAATATATTATTAATATTTTATAAGCCTTTAAAATGGCCATTTTGCAAACAGCCTCGGTTTTCGATGATAGTAGTTTTATTGGAACCGTAACGTATATTAAATTTCGTGGCATTCCGATATCGTACGTGACTTCGGTAGCCAAAAAATGTCCCTGTTTTTATTTAATCGTTTAAATTATTTTGGCCATTTTAGACAAGGGTAACTTTATAGGAATGAACAACAGGCCAAACGAACTCCGATTTTAACGAAACAAATTTCAACGGATCTGTAAGGAAAAGGATTAGTAGGAGATCGTGGTGGTGGTTGCAATATCTCAAAGCCAGCGGGGTTCATTGTAACAAACCGGAAAATACGAGCCAATTTAAAATTTTTAAAAGTGTTATTTCAATGCAATTTGAACAATTGAAATAGAATATTTCAATAAAATAATGGATTAGAAATAGTGAGGCAGTTTGAAAATTTGTATTCAAACTTTGACTGACTGTGCCGGGTGGAAAATATAACGGATTTCAGTGAAACCAAAAATATCTAAATCTGTCAGTGAATATCTTTCTAACGAATCTGAAAAATCGAAATTTCATAGCGGGAATCAAAAGTTATGGCCAAATGAATTTTCAGAAAGGTCGCTATATAGAATATATAGCCCTTGAAAATAGACATTTTGCAAACGACCTCGGTATTCGACGAAACCACTTTTGTTGGATCCGGGATGACAAATTATTGCTAGGTTTCAAATTTCATAATTTTTGAAGCTAGTATGTGGGCGTGGCAAAAGAAAATGTGTTTGGTCAATTTCTGTTAAATTGGATCGACCAGAAAATGGCCGTTTTTCAAACGATCTCAGAATTCGACAAACTAGTTTTGTTGGGACCGTAGCGTCAAAACATAGCTAGATTTATTTTTCTGGAATTTTTCGAATCAGTTTGTGGCCCTGGCAAATTGAAATGTACATTCAAATTGAAAATTAAATGGTTTATACTTTAATTTGAAGAATAACTGACTGTAACAGTCGAATTGGCCAACGAAACATATCCCATTGTGTTCGAAATGGGGGTATTTAGCTAGGGACGATAGTCGGTGGGTTCGGATTGGTGTTCGCTTGTAAAAACACTATTTAAAAATTTAATAAAACCCATGGGCCAATCAAATTTCATCATTCATTATTTTAAAAATTAAAAACCATCAGGAAACCCTCACCGCCTCTCTCTCACCGACGGTTCTCGAGCTCGATCCTTTTCGGCCCTTTTCCCATCGCCTCGGCCATCGCCACCACTTCACCTCGACTCGCCTCCCTCCCCTCTTCAAATCCAACCCTACCTCGACACCTCTCGTCACCGCATCGACGAGATCCATGGCCACGAAGTCAGCGACTTCCCAGCGTCGCCACGGCCAACTCCGGCCACCGATCCGGCCAAAACCCACCTCCACCTGCTCGCCTCTCTCCCCTCTTCCACGTGATACCCTCCGATCCTTCCAACACTTCGCGGATTTCGAGAAAAATCCTAACCCTAGTTCGAACCAAAACAGAAAGGTATCGGCTTTGTAATTTTTGAATAGAAAATAACACTTTTAAGTGTTACAAGCTTTGAAAAATCATATCTTTTTAGTGTGTTGACGAAATTCGATGAAACATGAAACATCGGGACCGCAAGGAGGCTCTCTACCACATAGCAGAGACCGCGGATTTTTCTGAGCCATCTACGATTTTTAGCACTCCGAAAACCAATGTGAGAAATCTAAATTAAATGAAATTGAATAGAAAATGCCATGTGTAAATTATATAAACAAAATATAATTTATATACGTGTTGTATACCTCATATACATGCGTTGTATAAGTTGTATGAGCGAAGTATGAATTATACATGCATTGTTTAAATGATATGTGTGTTGAAATGCAAGTGAAATAATATATATATACTCCCCTCGTCCACAAACCATGGACGATATTTATTGTTGTGAATTGGTGTGAAAAATTGGGTGAAAAATTCAAATGGTTGAATAATTGTTTGTGGTTGATATTGTTTGGTTGTGGTTGAAAAATACCCATTGGTGATTGAAACAAATTGGAAATAATTGTGGAAATGAAATAAAACATGTTGCCTGCGTGCGAACTAGATGCATGAATCCCCATTGTCAAAAACCGCGAGGTTTTAAGGTAGAGCGAGGAGCCGTACTAGGGACGGTGCCGGTTTTAACTACCCTGTCGTTATGCTGCCGAAATTTTGAATAATATCTATGTGTTAGAATTATTTTCATATGTTGAAATTATTTTCATTCGTTGAAACTAAAGTCATGTGTTGAAACTATATCCATGTGTGGAAATGCTCATGTGTTGAGAAGCGATGTGTGAAAATTAAATTCATGTGTGAATGAATAAGGTGTTTAAATTATAAAAATCACATTTTTATAATATATATGAAGTATGTAAAATATTCTCCTTATATATAAATAGTTTCAACAATAAAAATTTCATCTTTCTTATATGAACAAACTATATAAAATATCCATGTGTGGAAATGCTCATGTGTTGAGAAGTGATGTGTGAAAATGAAATTCATGTGTTGAATAAAAGGTTGAACAATAAAAATTACATTTTTATTGAAACTACGAAGTGTTAAAAACATTCATGTGTTGAATAAATATTTTAGATGATGAAAATACCATTTTTATCATACATGTGATTTGCTAAAGATACACTAGTGTTGAAATAAATATTTGTGAAGTGAATATTATTTTTAACATGTAAAGGAACTAAATAAAATAGTCGTGTGTTGAAATATATTTTAGTTCGCCAAAAATATCATTTTTATTGAAATGTGAAGGGTTAAAAATAATCACTCGTTCAAATAAATATGCATGAGTTGAAATATTCATTAATTCGCTAATGATGTGATTTTGCTTAGGAATGCAACATTAGAATGAATGGTGACTTTAAACCAAAATGAACCGAAAATGAAATTGAATAGAAAATGATAAGTGATGAAAATTGCATATATGTACATGCATATTTATTGAACAGGTTATAGCAAAGAGGCTAGAGAAGAGGAATAAAATTGTGTGCCCGACAAATAGGTACATGTTTACTGTTTTGTTTGGGTGATGATTTTATGAGCCTATTGGCTAGCCGCTTGGCTTTTTCTTTTTCTTTTTGAGATGAGACGCCCGTGTGGCTATTTGGGAATTTTCCCAGCCCCTCCCGTACAAAGGAGGTTATGGCGAAATTTTCCAAAATTTAAAGGCGTTAGTGAAATATTTGAAGTGAAAACGATATTGAAATCGTCGAATGAACTATATTTATATAAATATATAAATATAAATAAAATTAAAACGAATCGTAGCCGTGCAGTTCGTATTTTGAAACCGTGATTTCAAACGACTAGTGCGGGAAATCCGACTATTGGATTTTCCCGAAACCGCAACCGTTGGGTTCGCCTTGGAAATATCTTTCCAACGGTACCAACTTTGTAAAGATCCGACGGTTGGATTGTCTGGAATGTTTAATTCAAATCTGAAGAAAAACAGCGCCAGAATCGATTATATTTACATATAAATATAAATATAATTAAATTAAATCGAATAACGACGCTGCAGTTCGTAATTTGAAACCGTGTTTTCAAACGACTTGTGTGGGAGATCCGACCGTCGGATTTTCCCAAAACTGAAACCGTTGGATTCGTTTTGAAATGATCTTTCTAATGATATAAAATTTGTGAAGATCCAACGGTTAGATTTTCAGATATGTGTAAAACAAATTTAGTGAAAAACAGCGTCAGTCCTTCGGCACGACCTGAAATGTCGTTTAGTTGAATATGGCCGTTTTTAAATAAATAAAAATGGCGATATATCGTTGAAAATATTATTGACGATATAGAATGGAAATAAACCGATTTTGCTTGGTTTGCTTGATATGTGATGGTTGAATGCATTTAACATGAAAACTATACTAAGGAACTAAAATGTGAATGTTGAGTGATTTAACCATGTGATGAATTGATTTGAAAACCTAAATATACGTGGATTATTTGAAAAGGCCGAGTTTATTCTCATTTCAAATAATCAATCGACGATGTGAAGTCGAAGAGTTGAAGACGGTTGAAGACCGACGATCTTCACATTGGATGGATGGGCTCTACTGATGCTCATGATTGGAGTAGCTACCTTGAAGGAGCTGAAGTAGTAGCCGTCCGGACGTATTGTTGATTGTGCAGATAAGCGAGGAATTTGGTGCCTCCGGCTTCGTCCAAACCCAGGACGAACTTGTAAATGGACTGTGTGTCTGACATTGGATTTTGTTCTGTGCTGGTTGATCTCTATTGAATATTTATCTGTTTGGCGGCGGAGAATTTATTCTCTTTCTTAACGCCCTTCTCTGAGACGTACGAGCTCAGAGGTTATATATAGATAGAAATCAGTCGCATGGAGTGGATTGCCTGTGTGGCACGCCTAAGTGGCATGTGATCAAGGCTTCTGTTGCAAAGCAAAGTCGTGTGGTTGATGATCAAAGCATGGTCTGTGTGACGTAGCTTTGTCTATAGCGTGGATTCGCGAGCCTCACACCTCGGTATGAGTCAAAAACGGGATAGTGACTGCAGGGAGAGCACGACGTTTCTTTCTAGCTAGGGTGGTGTCAGTGACCTACCAGCCCTGACATTATATATACTTTTCACCTGTGTGGTTGTTGGAATGCGAGGCGCCTCGATATAGGTCTGTAAGGACCGGGAAACGTGTGTTCAGGAATTGCCAATCCTCAAAAGTAAGAGAGGACCGGCGTTGAAGATCCAAGGATTGCTGTGTGCGATCCTGGGACATTTGCTAGAGTGTCTCGAACAGAGAGGAGCTTGCCCCTTGCCTCGACTCATGATGGAATCCAATTTCCAATACGAAATTGCGAACGTGATTGTATTACTAGTATGACGACATAGTGGTATGGGTCATTTATGCCGCCTATGATTGATATTTATGATTGAAATTGCTTTTGAAATATATATGCACTAGTAATAATATTAAACACTTTCGTTTTATACGTATGAAGCATTTTTGGCCATTATAAGGTTAAAACTCTATCCTCCGGCTTGCGTTGCATTGTGTGATGGGACCTGAGTCTTATAATGGCTACATTTTGATAAAAATCATTGCGATGATTTAACCGTGTACTTTATTTCATGCACTAGCACTCATTGGAGTAAACCCGTTCCGCGAAAGTGGCGTGGTCCTTTGATTTGCCTTATTATTGTTGTTTAGTAAGTTAAGTAGATTTCTCATACCAGTCCCATGACTGACTCGTAGTTTGTTTCACCTTGCAAACTCGGGTGCCCTAATTTTCACACGGGCAGCCTAGTTACAGGTAGCTGACATATTTTGGGCATGGCACCGCAGTAGAGGTGCACTTTTGGCTTATGGCGAGGCTTGACTACATTGTGATGATTGTGACTTTTCCGCCATTATTGTATATGTATTATGATTCCGCCATAGGCGATGTAGACTCATGTTTAGTTTATGTACTCTTATGTATTATGATTCCGCCATTGGCAATGTTGACTAATTATGTATTATTATGCACTAAGTAGTATCCTGCACTGTGCTCTCTGATGTGGTGATATATATATATGATTCCGCTGTCATATTGTGTAAATTATTCTATTTCTTGTTTATGCTATTATCTGTACTCTGCTAATGATGATTAATGTGTTATATTCCAATGATTATCCTTAACACCGTGGTACGGGGTTTTGGGATCGTCACAGCTGGTATTAGAGCTTTGGTTAACCTTAGTTCCGGAATTTAACACATTAAACACTTCGTCAGAATAGAATCAGTAGTATTTTATGACGAGTAGCTCATTAGAGATAGGACTAGTAATGTCCTAGAATGAGCTAAGCAGAATAGCAAAAACAATTTGATCAGTCCATCGTTATCTTTCCTTAAGTTTTTCCGCTTTACCATACAATAAAATTATCGTTTCTGTAAGATGACTCTTTTCTTGCTTATACAGAACTTGAACAATGGTTACCCGAGCAGCCGCTGGTAGAGGAGGCCGAGCTGGCCGTGGCAGAGGACGTGGTGGAGTCCCAGCAGAAGATGGACCTTTAATACAACCCCTGGCCGCTCAACAATTCGAGCTGGACCGCATGGCTAAAAGGTACAAGAATCTAGGAGGCAAAACCTTCTCGGGTACGGGCACTGTAATTGAGGCCTTAGCATGGCTCAAAACATGCGAGAAAATACTCGGAGGCCTGAGGCTGGGCGATCAAGATAAAGCTATTATGGGTGCCTGGCTTATGCAGGAAGAAGCCGAGCTATGGTGGGAAGCTCTCACCGCAAGGAACAGAAATGTTGGCAGAACCTGGGACGAATTCAAAGAATTATTCAAAGAGAAGTATGTCCCAGAACAAGCCCTGGAGCGCATGCACGACGAATTCGCCAACCTCCAGTAGGGGGATCTCTCAGTGCAAGATTATCTGAACAAATTTACACAACTGGCCCGTTATGCTCCCGAACTCGTCGCCACCGCAAAGTCCAAGAACAAGAGGTTTATCCTCGGGCTGAAGCGAAAGTACCAGGATAGGGCAATGGCCCACATCAAGCTAGGTTTTAATGAATTGGTGGAGATGGCGTGTAACTACGAAGACCTAGCTTTTCTAGTTGGGATGCAGCTGTAGTGTTTGTCCCAAAGTCAGACGGTACTCTTCGATTGTGTGTTGATTACCGAGACCTTAACAAACAGACGCTCAAAAACAAATACCCATTACCCCGCATCGATGATCTGCTAGATCAATTAAATGGGGCGAGAGTATTTTCCAGAATGGACCTAGCTACAGGGTTCCATCAATTGAGAATTGCAGAAGAGTGTGTTCCTTTGACAGCTTTCAGAGGTCCAGACATATTTTATGAATGGTTAGTAATGCCGTTCGGCCTATGCAACACTCCAGCATACTTCATCGATCTAATGAATAGAGTGTTCAGGGGAGTTCTAAATAAATTTGTCCTCGTATTCATCGATGATATTTTAATCTACTCCAAATCAAAACCCAAGCATGAAAGACATTTAGAACAAGTATTGGAGATTCTGAGAAAGAACGTCTTCAAAGCCAAATTCTCTAAGTGTGTCTTCTGGCAAGAAGAAGTGAAGTTCCTTGGGCATGTCGTGTCAAAGGAAGGGATTTCTATAGATCCGAGTAAAATTACAGCAATTCAAGATTGGAAACAGCCAACCACACCCACAGAGGTTAGAAGTTTTATGGGGTTGGCTAGTTATTATCGAAAATTCGTTAGGGATTTCTCGAAGATATCCGATCCATTAACAAAGCTTACAAAGAAGCATGAGAAATTTAAGTGGACTTCCGACTATGAAGAAGCTTTCCAGGAATTGAAATCGAAACTGACAACCGCTCCAGTGTTAACCATTATCGATGGCAATCAGAATTTGACGGTTTGGACAGACGCTTCTATTAGAGGTCTTGGTGCAGTGTTAATGCAAAGAGGCCAAGTAGTCGCTTATGCAAGCCGCCAGCTAAAACCGCATGAGAAGAATTATGTAACTCATGATCTTGAGTTGCTAGCTATCGTTTTTGCTTTGAAAATCTGGAGGCATTACTTGCTGGGTGAGAAATTCGAACTATTTACTGACCCTCAATCACTAAAGTATTTGTTCACCCAGAAAGATCTGAACTTGAGACAACAGCGTTGGCTAGAATTTCTTGTCGCGTATGATCTAGATATTCTGTATACACCGGGAAAGGCTAACGTAGTAGCTGTGCGCTCAGTAGAAAGACTGAAATCATTTCCAGTTTTATCGTTACGTCTTCATTGAATGACAAGATCTCCGTGCTACAGAAAAACGACAATTTTGTTAAAGAGATGATCAGAAGAATTCATGAAGGCGGAAGCTCTAATTTCCAAGTGGATGGTGAGGGAGTTCTGAGGTTAAATGGGAGAATTTGTGTACCCGATATCCCTGAGCTCAAAAGAGAGGTGCTAGATGAATGCCATAAATCCAAACTTTGCATCCATCCCGGTGTGAGCAAAATGTACAACGATATCAAGCGCACTTTCTGGTGGAAGGCAATGAAGAGGGACATTTCTTTATATGTTAGCAGATGTCCTACATGTCAACTAGTCAAGAGCGACCAACAAAAACTAGCAGGATTGTTGCAACCGTTGGAAGTCCCAGGTTGGAAATGGGAACAGATTTCCATGGATTTCATAGATGGTTTGCCCCGAACCAAGAAAGGTAATGACAGTATTTGGGTAATCGTAGATCGCTTCACGAAGACTGCCCATTTCATACCTGTCAGATCCAATAGAACCGCTCAAAGTCTAGCACAGATATATTTCAAAGAAATTGTTAAGCGGCATGGAATTCCCATCAGCATAGTCAGTGATAGATACCCAATTTTTGCTAGCAAATTCTGGGAGGCATTCCAGACAGAATTGGGAACGAAATTAAATCTAAGCACTGCTTATCACCCTCAGACGGATGGCCAAACTGAGAGTGTGAATAGAATTCTAGAAGATCTACTGCGGGCTTGTATTATTGATTTTGGCGGGTCAAGGGAAGATCACTTTCATTTGGCAGAATTCTCATATAACAATAGCTATCAAGCAAGTTTGAGAATGTCGCCGTTTGAAGCATTATATGGTAGACCGTGCAGATCTCCAGCATGTTGGGTAGAATATGGCAACAGACTTGTGTTAGGACCCGATATGATTCGAGAAGCATCTGATAAAGTCGATTTCATCAAGAAGCGATTGAAAACCACACAAAGCCGACAGAAAAGTTATGCAGATTCCAGAAGAAGAGATTTGACATTTGCTGTTGGTGATCATGTTTATTTGAAAGTATCTCCGATGAGAGGAGTGATCCGATTCGGTAAAACTGGGAAGTTAGCACCCAGGTTTATTGGTCCCTTTCCTATACTGGAACGAATTGGAACTCTTGCTTATAGGGTTCAATTACCTGATTGGTTGCCTGGAGTGCATAATGTGTTTCACGTATCTCAACTTAGAAGACATGTGCATGATCCGGATCTTATTGTAGAAGAAGCAGCGCAACAGGATATAGAAATCACTCCAGAATTAGCAGTCAGAAGAGAGCCATTAAAAATTGTTGGCAAAGAAACTAGAGAACTAAGAAGCAAAAAGGTTCATTTAGTTAAAGTGCAGTGGAGTAGTGATCCTAGAGACTGTACTTGGGAGGCTGAGGAAAGCATTAAGCAAGCTTACCCCAAATGCAGAGTGGACATCTCTGACTAACCCCGGTGCAAGGTACCTTCGCAATCCTTTGCATTTACATTTTGTTTCCTACTTTACTATTGTTTCCTTTTCGGGGATGAAAAGTTTTAAGTGGGGGAGATTGTAACAACCCGGAAAATACGAGCCAAATTAAAAAATTTAAATTGGTTATTTCAATGCAATTTGAACAATTGAAATAGAATATTTCAATAAAATAATGGATTAGAAATAGTGAGGCAGTTTGAAAATTTGAATTCAAACTTTGACTGACTGTGCTGAGTGGAAAATATAACGGATTTCAGTGAAACCAAAAATATCTAAATCTGTCAGTGAATATCTTTCTAACGAATCTGAAAAATCAAAATTTCATAGGGGGAATCAAAAGTTATGGCCAAATGAATTTTCAAAAAGGTCGCTATATAGAATATATAGCCCTTGAAAATAGACATTTTGCAAACGACCTCGGTATTCGACGAAACCACTTTTGT
Source organism: Allium sativum (assembly GCA_030737875.1). NCBI lineage: Eukaryota > Viridiplantae > Streptophyta > Magnoliopsida > Asparagales > Amaryllidaceae > Allium > Allium sativum. The sequence continues at coordinate 989,220,738 of CM060915.1, forward strand.
TGGATCCGGGATGACAAATTATTACTAGGTTTCAAATTTCATAATTTTTGAAGCTAGTATGTGGGCGTGGCAAAAGAAAATGTGTTTGGTCAATTTCTGTTAAATTGGATCGACCAGAAAATGGCCGTTTTTCAAACGAACTCAGAATTCGACGAAACTAGTTTTGTTGGGACCATAGCGTCAAAACATAGCTAGATTTATTTTTCTGGAATTTTTCGAATCGGTTTGTGGCCCTGGCAAATTGAAATGTACGTTCAAATTGAAAATTAAATGTTTTATACTTTAATTTGAAGAATAACTGACTGTAACAGTCGAATTGGCCAACGAAACATATCCCATTGTGTTCGGAATGGGGGTATTTCGCTAGGGACGACAGTCGGTGGGTTCGGATTGGTGTTCGTTTGTAAAAGACACTATTTAAAAATTTAATAAAACCCATGGGCCAATCAAATTTCATCATTCATTATTTTAAAAATTAAAAACCATCAGGAAACCCTCGCCGCCTCTCTCTCACCGACGGTTCTCGAGCTCGATCCTTTCCGGCCCTTTTCCCATCGCCTCGGCCATCGCCACAACTTCACCTCGACTCGCTTCCCTCCCCTCTTCAAATCCGAACCTACCTCGACACCTCTCGTCACCGCATCGACGAGATCCACGGCCACGAAGTCAGCGACTTCCCAGCGTCGCCACGGCCAACTCTGACCATCGATCCGGCCAAAACCCACCTCCGCCTGCTCGCCTCTCTCCCCTCTTCCACGTGATACCCTCCGATCCTTCCAACACTTCGCGGATTTCGAGAAAAATCCTAACCCGAGTTCGAACCAAAACAGAAAGGTATCAGCTTTGTAATTTTTGAATAGAAAATAACACTTTTAAGTGTTACAAGCTTTGAAAAATCATATCTTTTTAGTGTGTTGACGAAATTCGATGAAATAGGAAACATCGGGACCGCAAGGAGGCTCTATACCACATAGAAAAGACCGCGGATTTTTCTGAGACATCTACGATTTTTAGCACTCCGAAAACCAATGTGAGAAATCTAAATTAAATGAAATTGAATAGAAAATGCCATGTGTAAATTATATAAGCGAAATATAATTTATATACGTGTTGTATACCTCATATACATGCGTTGTATAAGTTGTATGAGCGAAGTATGAATTATACATGCATTGTTTGAATGATATGTGTGTTGAAATGCAAGTGAAATAATATATATATATATACTCCACTCATCCACAAACCATGGACGATATTTATTGTTGTGAATTGGTGTGAAAAATTGGGTGAAAAATTCAAATGGTTGAATAATTGATTGTGGTTGATATTGTTTGGTTGTGGTTGAAAAATACCCATTGGTGATTGAAACAAATTGGAAATAATTGTGGAAATGAAATAAAACATGCCGCCTGCGTGCGAACTAGATGCATGAATCCCCATTGTCAAAAAACGCGAGGTTTTAAGGTAGAGCGAGGAGCCGTACTAGGGACGGTGCCGGTTTTAACTACCCTGCCGTTATGCTGCCGAAATTTTGAATAATATCTATGTGTTAGAATTATTTTCATATGTTGAAATTATTTTCATTCGTTGAAACTAAAGTCATGTGTTGAAACTATATCCATGTGTGGAAATGCTCATGTGTTGAGAAGCGATGTGTGAAAATTAAATTCATGTGTGAATGAATAAGGTGTTTAAATAATAAAAATCACATTTTTATAATATATATGAAGTATGTAAAATATTCGCCTTAAATATAAATAGTTTCAACAATAAAAATTTCATCTTTCTTATATGAACAAACTATATAAAATATCCATGTGTGGAAATGCTCATGTGTTGAGAAGTGATGTGTGAAAAATAAATTCATGTGTTGAATAAAAGGTTGAATAATAAAAATTACATTTTTATTGAAACTACGAAGTGTTAAAAACATTCATGTGTTGAATAAATATTTTAGATGATGAAAATATCATTTTTATCATATATGTGATTTTCTAAAGATACACTAGTGTTGAAATAAATATTTGTGAAGTGAATATTATTTTTAACATGTAAAGGAACTAAATAAAATAGTCGTGTGTTGAAATATATTTTAGTTCGCCAAAAATATCATTTTTATTGAAATGTGAAGGGTTAAAAATAAATACTCGTTCAAATAAATATGCATGAGTTGAAATATTCATTAATTAGCTAATGATGTGATTTTGCTTAGGAATGCAACATTAGAATGAATGGTGACTTTAAACCAAAGTGAACCGAAAATGAAATTGAATAGAAAATGATAAGTGATGAAAATTGCATATATGTACATGCATATTTATTGAACAGGTTATAGCAAAGAGGCTAGAGAAGAGGAATAAAATTATGTGCCCGACAAATAGGTACATGTTTACTGTTTTGTTTGGGTGATGATTTTATGAGCCTATTGGCTAGCCGCTTGGCTTTTTCTTTTTCTTTTTGAGATGAGACGCCCATGTGGCTATTTGGGAATTTTCCCAGCCCCTCCCGTACAAAGGAGGTTATGGCGAAATTTTCCAAAATTTTAAGGCGTTAGTGAAATATTTGAAGTGAAAACGATATTGAAATCGTCGAATGAACTATATTTATATAAATATATAAATATAAATAAAATTAAAACGAATCGTGGCCGTGCAGTTCGTATTTTGAAACCGTGATTTAAAACGACTAGTGCGGGAAATCCGACCATTGGATTTTCCCGAAACCGCAACCGTTGGGTTCGCCTTGGAAATATCTTTCCAACGGTACCAACTTTGTAAAGATCCGACGGTTGGATTGTCTGGAATGTTTAATTCAAATCTGAAGAAAAACAGCACCAGAATCGATTATATTTACATATAAATATAAATATAATTAAATTAAATCGAATAACGACGCTGTAGTTCGTAATTTGAAACCGTGTTTTCAAACGACTAGAGTGGGAGATCCGACCGTCGAATTTTCCCAAAATTGAAATCGTTGGATTCGTTTTGAAATGATCTTTCTAATGATATAAAATTTGTGAAGATCCAACGGTTAGATTTTCAGATATGTGTAAAACAAATTTAGTGAAAAATAGCGCCAGTGCTTCGGCACGACCTGAAATGTCGTTTAGTTGAATATGGCCGTTTTTAAATAAATAAAAATGGCGATATATCATTGAAAATATTATTGACGATATAGAATGGAAATAAACCGATTTTGCTTGGTTTGCTTAATATGTGATGGTTGAATGCATTTAACATGAAAACTACACTAAGGAACTAAAATGTGAATGTTGAGTGATTTAACCATGTGATGAATTGATTTGAAAACCTAAATATACGTGGATTATTTGAAAAGGCCGAATTTATTCTCATTTCAAATAATCGATCGACGATGTGAAGTCGAAGAGTTGAAGACGGTTGAAGACCGACGATCTTCACATTGGATGGATGGGCGCTACTGATGCTCATGATGGGAGTAGCTACCTTGAAGGAGCTGAAGTAGTAGCCGTCCGGACGTATTGTTGATTGTGCGGATAAGCGAGGAATTTGGTGCCTCCGGCTTCGTCCAAACCCAGGACGAACTTGTAAATGGACTGTGTGTCTGACATTGGATTTTGTTCTGTGCTGATTGATCTCTATTGAATATATATCTGTTTGGCGGCGGAGAATTTATTCTCTTGCTTAACGCCCTTCTCTGAGACGTACGAGCTCAGAGGTTATATATAGATAGAAATCAGTCGCATGGAGTAGATTGCCTGTGTAGCACCCCTAAGTGGCATGTGATCAAGGCTTCTGTTGCAAAGCAAAGTCTTGTGGTTGATGATCAAAGCATGGTCTGTGTGACGTAGCTTTGTGTATAGCGTGGATTCGCGAGCCTCACACCTCGGTATGAGTCAAAAACGGGATAGTGACTACAGGGAGAGCATGACGTTTCTTTCTAGCTAGGGTGGTGTCAGTGACCTACCAGCCCTGACATTATATATACTTTTCACCTGTGTGGTTGTTGGAATGCGAGGCGCCTCGATATAGGTCTGTAAGGACCGGGAAACGTGTGTTCAGGAATTACCAATCCTCAAAAGTAAGAGAGGACCGGCCCTGAAGATCCAAGGATTGCTGTGTGCGGTCCTGGGACATTTGCTAGAGTGTCTCGAACGGAGAGGAGCTTACCCCTTGCCTCGACTCATGATGGAATCCAATTTCCAATACGAAATTGCGAATGTGATTGTATTACTAGTATGGCGACATAGTGGTATGAGTCATTTATGCCGCCTATGATTGATATTTATGATTGAAATTGCTTTTGAAATATATATGTACTAGTAATAATATTAAACACTTTCGTTTTATACGTATGAAGCATTTTTGGCCATTATAAGGTAAAAACTCTATCCTTCGGCTTGCGTTGCATTGTGTGATGGGACCTGAGTCTTATAATGGCTTCATTTTGATAAAAAAGCATTGCGATGATTTAACCGTGTACTTTATTTCATGCACTAGCACTCATTGGAGTAAACCCGTTCCGCGAAAGTGGCGTGGTCCTTTGATTTGCCTTATTATTGTTGTTTAGTAAGTTAAGTAGATTTCTCATACCAGTCCCATGACTGACTCGTAGTTTGTTTCACCTTGCAAACTCGGGTGCCCTTATTTTCACACGGGCAGCCTAGTTACAGGTAGCTGACATATTTTGGGCATGGCACCGCAGTAGAGGTGCACTTTTGGCTTATGGCGAGGCTTGACTACATTGTGATGATTGTGACTTTTCCGCCATTATTGTATATGTATTATGATTCCGCCACAGGCGATGTAGACTCATGTTTAGTTTATGTACTCTTATGTATTATGATTCCGCCATTGGCGATGTTGACTGATAATGTATTATTATGCACTAAGTAGTATCATGCACTGTGCTCTCTGATGTGGTGATATATATATGATTCTGCTGTCATATTGTGTAAATTATTCTATTTCTTGTTTATGCTATTATCTGTACTCTGCTAATGATGATTAATGTGTTATATTCCAATGATTATCCTTAACACCATGGTACGGGGTTTTGGGATCGTCACATTCATGGTCAATAACTGGGTGGTAACAGACATCGAGCTGAACGTGTCTAAGGACGTGAGTCGGCGAAGTCAAGAGGCAGGGGACGGCGATGTCTGATCGTCGGCTAGGTGACGGAAGTGGCACGACTGAGATGGAGTTCGCGCATGAGGAATTCTAGAGCTTGTAATAGACAAGCAAGATGAGAAAATGACGAAGATAATCGGGCCTTATTTCTCTTAAGCCAAAGTAATTAATTAGTGTATTGGACTTAATCAAGGAATTTAAAAGATTTAATTAAATTGGTAAATTAAAACATGAATTTTGGTCGCAGGCTCTTTGGTCTTGAGGGTCGCAGAACGGAGAATACGAAGGAGCACATAATTTATCAGCCGACTATAAATTTTTAACATATAATTAGTTAATTACAATAATTAAGAAATATTAATTATGATTAAAATAATATACCTTAAAATATTAATAACAAATGCATATATTATCATAATGGGACGATTAAAATTGCGTTACGATCTTCTAAATGCGACCTACATTGTGGAGCTAATTTGGACAAGAATGGAAGTAACATGAATTTACAGTTAAATTAAACGATTGTTTAATTTAACCATAACCGAGCCGTTTCATCAACAGAATGAGATCAAGGTGAGTTAAACTCACTCAGCTCTTCCCACTTATATTTTAGATAAGTCGGGTTTTATAATTGTGTGCTATGGTTGCTAATGACTGATTGTTTGTTAATTATATATTCATATGTTGATTAAAATTGATGAAATTAAACGTTGTTTAATTTCAATGAAAAACAAAAATCATTATTTTAACGATTGGACCCATTGAAGGTAATTACCTGTTGGTCTCGTTTATAAAATAAATGTGTTTAATTTAGTGAATTATTTGGATTATTTTGTTAATATTAAATAAATTAGATGTTGTTTAATAGTCGTTATTTATTGTTATAGAAATAATCAGTTAAATTGAATTGAATGAATTTATGTGAGATAACCTATCTGGATACGGGGAAGAAAAGGTTGGTGGAATCCATTTGGATTCCTCAAATATATTAAATGCTATTTATTTTCATATTATCAATGTATGAACTGTCTGATTAGGTGATTGATTTGGTTGTTGACCAATGTATGAACTGTCTAATTAGGTGATTGATTTGGTTGTTGACCATTGACCTGAAATTCAACATTTGTTTTCTTTAAACCAATGGGTAATATTGGCTGGGTAATTAGCAGTGTATGGCCTATAAATAAATCGTTTTCCAAATATTGATTTACCGTCAGGTGAATCGATAAAAATGAAGTTATAATATATAATTTATAACTGACAATAAATTTTGAGATTTATTGTTTTGATGAAAATTATCAAAAGGAAATAAATATTTATTATTTATTATTTAAGTTTATATTTAATTATTAAATGATTTTATAAAGCAAATTATGATATTAATCAGATTTATAAGCAAGAGAATAGAAAATTAACCTAACGGTTAAGAGTTGAATAATTGTTTTTAGGAAACAGTTAAATTAAATTATTTAAATTATTTATATTATTAATTAATTTAAAGAAGGATCAATCAAATTTGGTTACCAAGATAACTGTGTTTTGAGTTGACTAAGTTAAATCGTTTTAATTGGGATTGAATATTAAATGAATTTGTTTTGGATTAATGAATTAGTTTAACGAATATTTGTTTAAATTTTAAATAAGATTTAAAAAAGGGAATTTACTATTTATTTTAGCTAATAAAGAAATTAACTACTTCTGCAGTAGTTAATGATTGAAGTAAATTATTATTTCAGTTAGCAATAATTTAATAGAATACTTTTTAAATGGGAATTCATTTAAGAAGTAATCGAAGTTGAAATGGAATCTAATAGAATTGTGAAAGGTGTGCATGAACGGGTTTTAAATCAAAACCCGAGTTTTTATAACATAGTTATAAAAGGGATTTTCAAACAAATACATAGCTTAAATTGAATGTTTACTTAATACTTGAATTAAGTAAAAGGAAATTTAGATAAAAAGGGGTTTATACTAAACCATAGTTATATAAACAAGGTTTATAAAAAGGGATGAGGTGTTAAAGTGTAAATTTTAAATCAACATTATTTAAAAATGGAATTAAGAGTACTGAATGGAATTGAAATAAGATATTCAAGGTGGGAAAGGATTGAATGGTTTAGAAAAATAGACTGTTAAAAGTGAATTTGGTAAAAGAAGTGAGTAATAGGATTTGGTATCTAAATTCGAGTAATAAAATGAATTGTTTAAAGAAGTAGATGGGAAAAGGTGACATTTTAGTAAGTATTCCTTATCGATGAATTAAGAAATAATGGTTATGTTCGAGAAGAGGATTTCCAAATGTAAGAGGGCTATATAAAACCATATTTTAAATAAAATAGTTAAATGGATTTGTTTTGATATTAGAATGAAATATGGGTCTTTAAATTACATCTCATTTCTATTTTAAGATAAGAACGTGCCGATCAAGGTCTGAGAGGCAATCAAAATACCCCAACTTGAACGACTCCAGGATTATCTGAGGATGATATTAGTTGTAATGGTAAAAAGGTATAGAATGATTTATTATTTCCATATGAGAAATAATAACGTGGTGATAACTTCAATGTAATATGTATAATGAGATTACCAAAGCAACGGAAATGGAAAGATTGGAGAATATATATATATAATGATGTTTCCGAAGTGAAAGAAATTAAAGTTGATTAGGTGAATTATAACGGTATTTTTGAGATAAAAATGAAATGAAAAGGGAGTTTTGGAATGGATTTGTTCTAAAGAATAAGGGTTGGTTATTATTTCAAATAATAAAACAAGAAAGATTTCATAACGTTGTTTTAAAAACGGTAAGATGCATTTATTTTCCAATTATAGATAATGAGTAATGAGATAGCATATGTTTTGGAATGATAGAGTACTAAATCAGTGAACTCATTTTATTTTCTTGCTTATTTATTTGATAGTTAAATAACCAACTATCAAAATCTGACCTATATGATTATTGGTACGGAAAGAACGGGATCGAATTTATATTCGAAAACCATTCCGAACCTGCAAATATGTGGAAGATGCTGATTAAAGATGGAGCAATTGAAGACCGTGGATTTTCATGAGCGAAAGGATTATTTGTTAAATCTCTCTGATTAGTGCCAGAGGTATTTCGATTGTGGTTCTGTCATGATTGGAATCTTTCGGATTGCAAGGACTTCTCACTACTAATCTGTAGGGTAATTCCTAGGATGTAGTAGGAGGGTGCCTTCGGTTCATCCGGTTCCTGGGTGACGTGTATGGATGGATGTCTAACAGAGTATTTCCAGAAAGGTCTCGTACATTGATTTCTTCAACCTTACCAAGAGTAAAGGTGGAGAAGGAAACTTCTTTTAGCTAACACGTAAATTATTGTTGTGGATGTCAATTAGTGATTTTGATGGATATTGTTGTGGACGTCAATTAGTGATACTGATGGATCTGATGAAGTGGCATTCGAAGTAAATGTGATGTGCTGATTATAAAGGTAAAGCGTAGCCTCAAGCCTCATCAACCTGAAAATGGAAAAAATCAGGTAGGTCACATGGATATGTGGGTCGCACCCATTAGGGTATATCATTACCTTATCTGGAGAAATCATATGCCTTCGGATGTCCCTTTTATTTTTATTTGTATGCTTTTGGCGGTTGGCTGGCCCCCAACCGTGGTGAAACGACCCAGACTTCCCAATCCCCCAAGAGACGGAGGAGCCCGGATTGCTTTGAGAACACAAAGCATCAGAACACAAACAATAGAACATTTTATTGCTATTACAACAATTTACATCAGAGTACAAGAATATATCAGAGTTCAAATAAATAATATACAGTGGAAAATAAATATTAGAGATTTACAAATTACAAAAGCAGCTGAAATATAGCACATGAATAAAATGTGCAGCGGAAAACATCAACTACCGCAACTGAAAGAAATACATGGATACAAAGCTTTCCGAATATAGCTCCAGTTGTAATCCAGGATCATGGGAAAAGAAATATCTGCGAAAAGCAAAACTACTAGCTGCTCGTGTGGAAAATATGAGAACCCAGAGTTTAGGTGGAAACAATAAACTCCGAGTCATTCATAGCACTGGTGTGAGAACTAAAGCAGTTATTAACTTTATTTTAAAGTAGGGTAAATCAAGGGTCCACGCCATATAACACGGAACGGGTTTCCTCCCAAGAACACCATAAACAAACAATGCAATGCTAAAAAGGAATAATGAAGCGATTATAAGACTCATGTCGAATCACACAATGCAACGCAAGCCGAAGGATATATTTTTACCTTGTAATGGCCAAACATGCTTGGTACACGAAATTTATCTTTTATTATTACTATAAGTGAAGAAATCAACTTCAAATATAAATGTATCGATCATATACGACATAGTACCACATCCTACTATGTCGCTATATTGGTTTACAACTAAAACTGAAAAGTCACGTATTGGAAATTGGATTTCATCTATGAGTCGAGGCAAGGGATCTTCCTCACCGGTTTCGAGAAGCTCTAGCAAATGCCTCAGGACTCGGACGCTAGCGAGCCCTGTGAATGGGAGGGTTGGTCCACACTTACTTTAGTGGACTGGTTATTCCTGAACAAACGTTTTCAGGTCCTATCGGACCTATCTTTGAGCCACTACGGACTCAATATCTGAGGCGCCCTATTCCATCATCCACATAAGTAAAAATGTCTGGGCTCCATACCATGACACCACTTCTAGCTAGAAAGAAACATCATGCACTCCCTATGGTCACTATCCCATTTTAGACTCATACCGGGTGTGAAGCTAGCAAATTAACGCTATACACAAAGCTATGCTAATTAAAGACATGCTTTGATCATCATCCACAAGACTCTACTTTTCAAAAAAATCCTTGATCATTGCATCTTAGCATGCCACATTATCAATCCATATCGTACCACTGATTTCCACCAGTATATAACCTCTAAGCTCGTACGTCTCAGAGAAGGGTGTTAAGCTAGAGAATAAATTCTCCGCCACTAAACAGATATATATTTAGTAGAGATCAATGAATATAGTATGAAGGAATACAATGTCAGACATACCATCCATTTGCAAATCCATTCTGGGTCTGAACGAAACCGGAGGCACCTTATTACTCGTCCCATATGTCCAATACATAAGAGAGGCCCTCGCATATCCGGTCGATCTCCAAGTACGTCTGAACAATCACCACTTATTACCTTGTCTAGGGTGTAAATCCCAATCAAGACATCAGTAATCATCCAAACGATGTGAAGATCTCCGGTCTTTGTAACAACCCAGAAAATCAGAACCAATTTAAAATTTTTATTTTGGTTATTTCAGTGAATTTTGAATAGTTAAAATAATTTATTTTAAATAATTATGATTAAAAAATTTAGTTAATTGGCCTTATGGCGAATATATCTATTTTAATTTCAAAGGGAATTAGAAATAGCACAGTAGTTTGAAAAGCCAAAGCTGGACTTTGGCTGATCATACGGGATTCAAAATTTAACGGATTTTAGTGAAACCAAAAATATCTAAATCTGTTTAAAAATATCTTTTCAAAGAATCCGAAAAATCGAAATTTCATAGCGGGAGTCAAAAGTTATGGCCAGTTGAATATTTAGAATAGTCGTTATAGTATAATTTATAGCCCGTATAAAAGGCCGTTTTACAAACGATCTCCATTTTCGATGAAACCACTTTTGTTGGATTCGGAATGTCAAATTATTGCTAGGTTTCAATTATCATAATTTTTCGAATTAATATGTGAGCGTGGCAAAAGAAAATGTGTTTTGTCAAATTTAATCGACTTGAAAATGGCCATTTTTCAAACGGTCTCCAAATTCGATGAAATTAATTTTATTAGGACCGTATCGTCAAAACAAAGCCAGAAATAATTTTTCTGGAATTTTTAGAGTCTGTATGTGGCCCCGGTGAATTTAAATATACGATCAAATTTATTTAATAAAGGATTTAAATTTTAAATTAAAGAAATTAGGCCACAAACAGTCGTTTGGGATGACGGGACCTAATCCATTAGTTTCGGAACAGGGGCAATTAGGTGGAGACAACTCCTGTTGGACAGAAATTGGAGTTGTTAAGAATTTATGGATTTTTTTTTGGAAAAATTAGAAATAAAATATTATAAAAATGCTTTTTGTCTTCTTCCCCAAACCCTAATATCTTAGTAGCTGCCGCCTCCTCTGATTCATGGCCATAATCCTTCCTTACTTCTTCATCTAATTGCCATCAATCCAAACTATAAAATCCTTCAAATTCTTTAGACTTTATTGAAGATATTTTTCTCCTCTCTCCATCCATACGGACATTAGCACCTGTAGTGGGGTGTTTCGAGAGCTCCAAACCCCTAAACCCGACGAGTTTGAACCGCCGCCGCCCCCTATAGCCGCCATCACGCCTGTCATGGGTGGGACCCCCCTGTGCGCCGTCCTTCCCCCTTCGACGTGCCATTGTCCAATCGGTCTCTAGCTTCACCAATTCAAAGAAATTCCTAGACCTAAGTTTTAATCAATTTGAAAAACCCCGGCCTTGTTTGTCTGAAGAAGAAGAAACGGTAAAATCCTTTTATTATTTTAATAATTTAATTTGAAAATATTAACAATGTAAATTAATTCGTATCTAACTCATACGAACTCGGAATCGAAAAATTTCAGATCCTGTACGATCGTGGAACTGAGTTCTACGTTGTTGTCCTCACTAGAACCGATTCTGAGCTGATCGAATTTTGGAACAAAATTGCAGAACTGAACCATTCATATTCAAACGATAGTGAGAAATTCTATTTATTTTTATTTTATTATTTTCTAAATAATTGGAATAAATCATGATTGTATTATCATTGATCCGTTGTAAATTTTCTATATGCTATGCTACGTGATTTGATATGTATGTGATGTGTTAATACAGATCTGTTAGTTTAGGTGATATTGTGGTATAATCGAATTTGCCTTAAAAATGAATGAAACATTTTTGGTGTTATTTTGTTGAACAAAAATAAAACGTCACCTTTGTTATTATTTGATTGAACTAGAATTTTCAATCAAATAAAATGTCACCTTTGTTATTATTTGACTGAACTACAATTTTCAATCAAATAAAATGTCACCTTTGTTATTATTTGATTGAACTAGAATTTTCAATCAAATAAAATGTCACCTTTATTATTATTTGATTGAACTAGAATTTTCAATCAAATAAAATGTCACCTTTGTTATGGTTTGATTGATCTAGAATTTTCAATCAAATAAAATATCACTTTGTTGTTATTGATTGAATTTACAATGAATCAAACATTTTTGATGTTATTTTTGTTGAATCAAAATATTCAACAAAAGTGAAGCATCGCCTTTATTATATTTTATTGACGGTATACTTGCAATAAAAATGAATCAAACATTTTTTTTGTTATTTTGTTGAATCAAATATAACCAACAAAAATGGAGCATCATCTTTATTTCCTTTGGTTGGAATTAAATTTTCCATAAAAATAAAAATATCACTTTTTTATTGTTTGATTGAACTAGAATTTTCAATCAAAATGAATATCCATTTTGTTGAATTAGAATTTTCAACAAAAATGGAATATATATTCCTATGTCATTTTGTTGAACTAGAGTCTTCAACAAAATTAAAGTATACATTTGTGTCTTTTTGTCGAATTAGAATTTTCAGCAAAAAAATAGAAGTATACATTTGTATGTCATTTGTTGAACTAGAGTTTTCAACAAAATCAAATATCAATTCCTATCACTTGTTGAATTAGTTTAGAAAGGAAAGAAAAGTTCATGTTTTTAAAATATAAAAAAAAAGTGTTTACATTAAAAATCCACATTTTTAATGTAATGATTGAAATTAGAAAAATGTACATGTTTTAGGAATAAAAACATGTAGTCATTAAAAACCATATTTTATTGTCATTTATGAAATTAGAAAAATGTACATGTTTTAGGATTAAAAACATGTAGTCATTAAAAACCATATTTTATTTTCATTTATGAAATTAAAAAAATGTATGTGTTTTAGGATTAAAAACATGTAGTCATTAAAAACCATATTTTATTGTCATTTATGAAATTAGAAAAATGTACATGTTTTAGGAATAAAAACATATAGTCATTAAAAGCTATATTTTATTGTCAGTTGTTAAATTAGAAAAATGTACATGATTTAGGAATAAAAACATGTAGTCATTAAAAGCCATATTTTAATGTCATTTGTGAAATTAGAAAAATGTACATGTTTTAGAAATAAAATCATGTAGTCATTAAAAACCATATTTTAATGTCATTAAGAAAATTAGCAAAATGTTCATGGCTTGAACAAAAACATGATTTCATTAAAATATACATTTTTAATGTTAAGAATATAAATATAGAAAAGGATCATGGTTTGAACAAAAACATGATTTCACTAAAATATACATTTTTACTGTTAAGAATATAAATATAGAAAAGGATCATGGTTTGAACAAAAACATGATTTCATTAAAAATATGCATTTTTAATGTAATAAGAAAAATGTACATGTTTCTAAATCAAAACATGTTTTCATTAAAAATGCACATTTTTAATGTAATGTTAAGAATAAGGAAAATGTACATGTTCTATATCAAAACATGGTTACATTAAAAATATACATTTTTAATGTAATGCTGAAAATAGGAAAAATGAACATTTTTTTAATTAAAACATGATTTCATTAAAAACATACATTTTTAATGTAATGTTAAAAGTACGAGAAAAGATTCATGTTTTAAAATTCAAAACATGTTATACATTAAAATTACAGTTTTAATGTGATATTAGAAAACTAGACAAGATTCATGTTTTAAATTGCAAAACATGTTATACATTAAAGTTTCATTTTTTAATGTAAAAATAGAAATGTAGAAAAAGAAACATGTTTTAAAAAGAAAATATGTTTTACATTAAAAATTCACTTTTTAATGTAGTAATAAAAGTTGGACAAACATGCATGTTTTCAAAATAAAACATGTTTACATTAAAAACTTTGTTTTTAATGAAATGGATAAAATTTCATTTATAATTACATCGCATATATTAAAATCTATATGCATTGTTAGAGGCATATTTATATTACATCACATATATTAGAATTTATATGCATTGTTAAAATTTCATTTATAATTACATCGCACATATTAGAATCTATATGCGTTGTTAAAGGCATATTTATATTACATCGCATATATTAGAATTTATATGCGTTATTAAAATTACATTTATAATTACATCGCATATATTAGAATCTATATGCGTTGTGAAAGGCATATTTATATTACATTGCATATATTTGAATTTATATGCATTGTCAAAATTACATTTATATTTACATTTGCATATGTTAGAATTTATATGCAAAATAGACTCGATATTGGATCAATTTTCATGTAAATGGTATATTCTGTTTGACGGTACATAGATATAATGTGTCAATGAAAACATTCTTTTATTTTGCATGTTAAATACGTTAGAGAAATCGTCGAAGAGTTTATATATATAATTATATATATATATATAAATATAAATTAAAAATAAACGAATCGCGCGCGGTAGTTCGTGTTTCAAAATCGTAACTTTAAACGATTATCCGAAACATCCAACCGTCGGATTTTCCCAAAACTGGAACCGTTAGGACCGCTTTGGGGAGATCTTTCCAACGATATAAATTTTGTTAAAATCCAACGGTTAGATTTCGAGATAAGTGTAAATCAAATTTTGATAAAAACAGCACCAGGCCCGCCCAATGACCCGAAGCGTCGTTTAAATTATTTAGCTATTTATATATATATATATATATATATTTAATAGCGACACATCGTTATTAAATACTGTTAACGATATGAAATGTTTTAAACTATATATATGCGAGAATCATTTGAAAAGACAGAGTTAAATCTCATTTCAAATGATTATACGACGATCTAAATTGAAAATCTTAGAAGACGGCAATTGAAGACCGGCGATCTTCACATCGAAAGGATAACTACTAACGCCCGACATTGGTTAGCTAGCAGTAAAGGGTTAAAGTGGTAGTTGTCTGGATGTACTTGTTGATTGTCCGGATATGCGAGCACCTCTCTTCCGTATTGGACATACAGGACGAGGAATAAGGTGACTCCGATTTCGTTCAGACCCAGAACAGACTTGTAAATGGATGTTTGTCCGACATTGAATTTCGTTCTGTGTAATTAAGTTGATTTCTATTTAATATATATCTGTGGTGGCGGAGAATTTATTCTCTTGCTTAACACCTTCTTTGAGATGCATGAGCTCAAAGGTTATATATTGGTAGTTATCGATTGCAAGGCGTGAATTGTCAATGTGACATACCAAGATGCAATTGATCGAGGCTTTTGTTGAAAAGAAAAGCCTTGTGGATGATGATCAAAGCATAGCCTATTTCAGGATAGCTTTGTGTATTACGTTACCTGGCGAGACTCACACCCCAATAGAGTCAGAAACGGGACAAGGGAACGCAGGGAGTGCACATGTTTCCTTCCAGCTAGAAGTGGTATCAGGGTTTTGCAAGCCCGGGCATTTTACTTATGTGGTTGATGGAATGAGGCGCCTCGGTTTTATTTGGTCGATTGTGACCATTTTATAGGTCCAATAGGATCGGTAAGTTTAACGACCCGGTTTTTAGCGACTTTGGTTATTGACATAAACTCAATGACGACTAACCAAACATCGAAAAATACCGGTAGTTAATGAAAGAAATTAGAGGGTGAGAATAGATAAGATAGAAACTTAGAATAGAAGAAGAACAACAACACAACATCAGAGTAACACGAACCTCACAGCGGAACGAATAACATATAATATATAACATAACTTCGAAATATAAATCTGTACTTGAATATACATATCATTTCCAAAGTAGAGCACTTACAACACAGAGGAAAATAACCATAGCTATATAATTCTGAAGCCTCCTGCTCCAGCTCTTCAAGTATCTGTAAATCCCGACTACTTGATTGCCCGTACAAAATTGGGCACCCAAGAGTTTAGGGAAGACAAAACAAAATAAACTCCGGGTCAGTCATGGGACTGGTATGAGTAAAACAGTTTAAAACAATTTGAGCCATTAAACGATATCTCATAAGACCACGCCGTATAACGGAATGGGTTTTTCCCTTATGAGAAATTCAAAATATCTTTATATCAAAAACCTTTTGATACTATAATAATGTCTATCAACCACAATATAATAATCATCTAGCATAAACGCTTTCATCTCACGTTCTACATATATAGTATACAATCAAAACCGCAAGCACGTATTGGGTAATGGATTTCCAACTATGGCAAGGTACGGAACCTGTAACGACACGGATTTCGCTCGGACCTAATCGATCGCTAAATCGACCAAGACCGTTCGAATCCCGCATACGCTAACTCTGGGTATACAACACATCAGAACAAATAACAGAAGACTTCTATAAACATCATAATAATGCTACATCAGAGCACAGAATATCAGAGTATATCGAAATATAATCAATACAGCGGAAGATGATTTTACAATAAATATAATACAATGCACAGCGGAAATAAATAAATAATACAGCGGAAGACGATACATGCACTGGATACAGCTTAAAGCTTCAATCCAGAATCCTGCTCAATACATCTGCAAAATAAAACTACTCGACTGGCCGTGTGGAAAATAGGGGCACCCGAGTTTGCAAGGTAAAAGCAAACTACAGGTCAGTCATGGGACTGGTGTGAGAAACTCTAAACAGTTATAATTAACTTATTTAATAATATGGCATATCACGGGACCACGCCGCTGATGCGGAACCGGTTTACCCCCATGAATGCCAGTGTATAAACAACAATCAATATAGATATATGGATCTACTATGCATCAATCAACGTGAAATATCCCAATCTACCCACTTAGATTAATCACTACACTTAGATTTTCCAAATCCAATTCAATTTACAGAAATTATTCCTTTGGATTTTATTCCCGATTTCTTATTTCAAATCATTTGAAATACCTATCTAACTTTCTATATCAAAGTAGATTTCACTTCGGGATCTCAAATCAAATCATTTGGAAATATGAATTCCAAAACATAACAATGCATACAAACAAGTATGCAACCAAATATCGTGCTCCCCATCAACAAGGCAAAGGGTACGCACCTCGCAACTCGATATATATAAATGTGCACCTACCTCACATAGGAGCAGGCTACACCGACGATGCACCTCCCACACATGGAGAGCATACACCGCCCTCTCACCCATACTTTTAGTCTCAGGGTTACCCGACTCTTTAGCTACATACTAAATCATTTCATATCCCGAAGTAGGGAAAATCATTTCACAACATAATAATCACGAGTACTTTCAAAACATAGTACTTCACATCAGCAATTCACACATATGATCAGTCACTATTAATCACATAACCTTTGAGCTTGTACGTCTCAAAGAAGGGTGTTAAGCAAGAGAATAAATTCTCCGCCACCAAACAGATATGTTATCAATAGCAACTAATCGAATACGCGATGAACCACAATGTAAAACATAATACATTTCTAAATCATTTTAGAAATCATCGGGTTTTAGGCCTCGAAATCCTTTCTGTTTAGTAAAACATTTCTATAAAACATTCCCTATCCAAAATCGGGAATATATTTCTTTTCACTTAAGAAAAACAACATTTCAAAATCATTCATTAAATTTTGAAATATATAACATCGCTAAACACCTTATAGTCAAATCGTGAAGTGTTTCACAAGGTGTTAACACACAGATATTTTTACCCAACCCAATGCTAAATGTAAAAGCATATTCTGCTCATAAACTGGTCGAGCACCATCCAAACAATCAATCAACCACAATCAATATCAACAACTAAGTAACTTTGGTTTAATCACATCACGTGTTTTGGTAAATTTAATCACCCTTCATTCATTCAAATCTAATTAAAGATTTATTCAAACCCCAACTGGTTTTATCTCTAAAATCATTTCATATTGATTGTTCTACTTTTTGGAAATTGATTCTGCTTTTACGCAGGTTAAAGAACTAATGTCATTTAAACACAGTTCACGACAAACCCCAAATCCAATTTATTTATTTCTATAAATAAATAAATAAATATTCTAGTTAATAACTACTTCATTTCGATAAAATTATATTTTTATCTTTTCAAATATGGAGTTTTTCATCTCAGTTATTTCCAAATCATTTCTAATGATTTTACACAAATTATTGATATTTTTAATAATTTTATCAAGGCCCGTACAGTCGATTTCCATCAACGGCCATCGAACTGCACTTACACCGACCTTTTCCAAATTTGATTTGGACATAATTCCAAATCCAACCGTTAGATTTCAAATTTCTCATATTCTTTAGAAAGCACTTTTCGACACGAACCCAACGGTTCCGGTTTCAGGAGAATCCGAAGGTCGGATCTCCCGTAATGTCCATTCGAAGTCAATGGTCGAAATTCGCGAACTGCCGCAGCGCGACCCGTTCTATTCCGGCCATTATATTATATATATAATATATATTTCGTCGATTTCTATTTAAAACGAATTTTATAAATCGTTTTAAATTCGTTTCAAAAACAATTTCAACTTCCATTTCAAATTCAAATCAAAATTGAATTTTTCCTTATAAATTCGTTTCAAATTCATTTCAATTCAATTCAAATTTCAAATTCAATTCAATTTGAATTCATTTTCTATTCAATTCAATTCGAATTCATTTTCTATTCAATTCAATTCGAATTCATCTTCTATTCAATTCAATTCGAATTCATTTCAATTCGAATTCATTTTCTATTCAATATCAAAATCGAATATTTCATATACATGACAATTTTATACAGTGTATATATATATGTTAAAAATTATATTTTTAACAATCAAATCATTTTCACATTTCATATGTATACTTTTTTCATACTTCATATATATATATATATATATTATTCACATCTTATATATAATATTTTCACTTCAATATATATAATGTTTTCACTGTTCATATATATAATCTTTTCACTTCAATATATACAATATTTCACTTCAATATATATAATGTTTTCACTTTCATATTCATAATCTTTTCACTTTAATATATACAATATTTCACTTCAATATTCATAATCTTTTCACTTCAATATATACAATATTTCACTTCAATATATATAATGTTTTCACTTTCATATTTCGTATATATAGTTTTCACATTTCACAGTTCATATACATTTACCATTCGCATTTCATATATATATATATATTCACACAGAATACAAGCAAACAAGTCGTCCATGGTCTGTGGACGACGGGGAGCAGTTTATATATGCAATTATAAAATAAATAATTGTACAGAAAATTTATAGTGAGAGAATTTTTCACATTGGTCGGTTTCTGAAATCGTTGATAACGGTTGTTTTCAACTAGATTAAACTCTGCGTTTAATTCAATCAAAATTCCATACTACTTCTGAATTTGCTCCGGTCAGTTCTGGAATGTAGATCTCGACTTCGCGGTTCCAACGGTTCCGGTTTCATTGGATTCTGTGTTCGGATGAATGCGATACAGTCATTTGAATATCAAGCGATAAATTAAATAATTAATTTATTAATTCAACCTTAATTTTCATTAACCCCTTAATGACTCTTCTTCCACTTCAGTAAACAGCCGTAACCTGCTCCTCCATGTCTCTTTTCATGCACCAAACTTCCTTCGCATCTCCTCCTTCTCTTCACTAAACCACAAACCGACAACACCATTCAACATCTCATTGAAATCTCTTCAACCTTGGCACCTTCTTATGGAGTTCGACGTCCATTTAAAAATCGCGATGAACTGCTATGTTGCTCACGCAACAGTATAGGTCTCGAACATTTTTATGTTCGAAAATTCTGAAAATCAACCCACAAGCCCCATTCCATCTCATGATTCCATAGACAACACTTAGAACTTGAATTAGAACTCCAACATCAAGAATTTCTCAACCCTAGCTGACACGGGTTGAAAACAGCGACTTCGAACTTCCTGAAAAGCTTACGGTGTTGAAGCGCACCACATCAGAAAATCGAATACATTTGTCTCCTGATTTATGAATTTTTGTACCATTTTGTATTGATTTTAAAAGACACGATTTTTAGTTGATGAAGAAAAGAAACCTGGCGGCTGATAAGAGCGTTTACCACGGTGAACAAAGAAGTATGGTTTGACTAGGTCTAAGGGATATTTATAAAAGAATTATATTATTATTTAATTTAAATAATTACTCTAAGGTCAATTTTAAAATCCGAACTCCCATTGAATCCCAACGACTATTGCCCCTAGCCAAATACCCCCATTCCGAACACAATGGGATATGTATCATAAGCTGATTCGACCATCTCGATCAGTTTTCGTCAAAATCAACATATAACTCTATATATTGAATTTGAACGCGCATTTCAATTTACTAGGGTCACATACTAACTCGAAAAATTCCAGAAAAATATTTTCTAGCTTTGTATTGACGATACGGTCCCAACAAAACTAGTTTCGTCGAATTCTAAGACCGTTTGAAAAATGGCTATTTTCCAGTCGATTAAAATCAACTGAAACTGGTCAAATGCGTTTTCCTTTGTCACGCTCACATATTGATTTGAAAAATTACGAAATTTGAAACTTAGCAATAACTTGACATCACGGATCCAACAAAAGTGGTTTCGTCGAAAACCGAGGTCGTTTGCAAAATTTCCATTTTTATGGGCCAGAATTCCATAGCGACTATTTTGAATTTTCAACTGGGCATAACTTTTTATTCCCGCTATGAAATTCAAATCTTTCGGATTCGTTGGAAAGATATTCACAAATAGATTCTAATATTTTTAGTTTCACTAAAATCCGGTTTATTTTACACTCGGTACATTCATTTGAATTTTGAAATCGAATTATCGAACTACCGCGCCATTTTCAATTCCTTTTATAATTTTAAATAATTATTTATATTCTAACGACGATCTATATAAATATATACATTCGAATTCTATTCAAAATAAATTTCTCGTCGTTATTATTTAAAATAATTCATTTTAAATAATCAAAATTCGCTAAAATTGCCAAAATAAAAAATTTAAATTGGCTCAGATTTCCGGGTTATTACAGAACCACCTTTCGCTAGTGTACCTCTAGAGAGGAATACACTGGGTTCAACAAGAACATCTTGCAACCCGGCCACACATGACCGACCACTCATTTCTCTTGAGTGTATCGAATGTACATCACCAACGGTTGGGATCAGCAACCGTTTCCCGAATGGGACAGCATCGACAATAGATTTTTAGAAGTAAATGTAACTCTAGATCAGGTGATTATACACCCTAATAGGTGCGACCTACATAGCCATGCTGCCTGCCCGATTTCTGTCATTTTCCGGTTGTGAGGCTAGAGGCCACACTTATCTCTAACAGATCACACGTTTATTCACTTTGAATGTCACATTGTCATACCCGCCAAATCACAAATTGATTTCCCAAAAAATACCACGGGTATACAGCTAAGAGAAACGAATTCCTCCGCCACCAAACGTACGTACGTTTGAAGAGATCAATTTACGCGATCTATTAAAAATATACTCTGTCAGACATTCTTCCATACAGGTCATCCTGGGACTGGACAAACCGAAGGCACTATTCAGTACAACCATTTTAGGCAATTGTTATCTAAGATTTATACAACAACCCTTGCACTTTACTCCGTCTTCAATTATCTTTGGCATATACGACTCGCAACGCTTATGCCAATACGGAGTGGTTCTTTGGATAATAATCCAACCGGTCTCTCCATATTAACAACGCTAAAATGGTCAAAACTTCGATAGTCTGTGATTTAACTATCAAAGAAAAACATGTCTGTGTACACACAACGATCTTATTTCCAAATGGAATTATCGATCCAATCATCAAACACACACACACACACATATATATATATCCTCATTTTCTATGTTTAGAAAATATACGTTATTAACACTAGAAAACATTTCCATGGCTTAATTACGTATCACTATTCTTCCACATCTATCAGACTCTAACTATAAACTAACAAGAGAACAACTTCCTAAGTATAAACCCCGAAGGCTGAAACCAACATCAGATCGATACTTAGGAAATCATTCAACTTATTAATCTCTAGTCAGTTTCTAATTTTTGTTTAACTCCATTTTGATTAACTATGTTCGATTAACTCCTTTTCATTAACTCTATTTATTTTCCCAATAAATATTCCTTTATTCTATTTATTTTCTAAATAAATATTCCTTTTTAATCTATATGTAAATGTTTTACAAATATTTCCTTTTAAATTCTATTTGTAAATGTTTTACAAATATTCCTTTTCTATTTCTATTTGTAATTGTTTTACAAATATTTTTTTTTCTATTCTATTTATAAATGGTTTACAAATATTTATCTTTCTATTTGTTTGACAAATATTTTCCTTTATATTTGTTTTACAAATATCTTCCTTTATATTTGTTTTACAAATATTTTGTCCCTTATATTTGTTTCACAAATATATTCTTTTTAACTCTTTTGATTTTAGAATTTTTTTTTCCTTTAATAAAATCCTTTTTCCTTTTATATATAAAATCCATTGATTTTATATAAATAAATTATTTTCACATTATACTTTGAAAATCCCCTTTTATCATTATGGTATTCTTATGGTACTTAACATACCATATCACAATGATCGATATCACTCAAACACACACAATCAACAACAGATTATATATCACATCATATATCACGATATATGAATAACAGTAAAATAAATGTTGAGGAATCCAGTGGGATTCCTCCAACCTGTTTCCCTGCATTACAGATGTTAAACGATATAGATAGCATCACTTTCATTTCAAGAAGAAATATTCTGATCGATAGAATTAATATTTAATAACGATATATATATGTATGTATATATATAACCATAACTGTGTTTTCACTCAATTATTTAACAGTCCATCTAAACCATCCATACACAACAATCAATCAATATTTATCAAAAATAAAGTACAGTTTACAAAAATATAAACTGAACAGAGTTAGTGAGATTTACTCACATTGGACGGTCATCGTTAATAACGATAACCATCGCTTGATTCAGACAGACAATTTATTTTGCTATAAATTGTAACGAGTTCCGATGGACGACCAGTCAGTTCCATCGTGTAGTGTTCGTCCATACGATCCTAATGCAACTTACGGTTCGTCAATCGGACTTCGTACGAGCAAGATACAGATGTTTCAAGTTAATACATTTAATTAAGAATAAAACATGGATTTAAAATAAATAAACGGGCCTTAACTTAAATCCCTTGGCCCATTGTAACAATTAGGAATTTCGCTCGATCCGAGTCGATCGCTAAACCGACCAAGACCGTTTGAAAGCCCGGATTGCTTTGAGAACACGACGAATCAGAACACAAATAGAAGAACATTTCATTGTTTATTACAACAATTCCATCAGAATACAAGAATATACAGAGTATGAATAAATATTATACAATAAAGAATATCAGATATTTAAATACATTACTACATCGGAAAAATAATACAAAACAAAACTGAAAGAAATACAAGGAACAGAGCTTTCCGAATATCACTTCAGCTATAAACCGGGATCCTGTGAATATAAATCTGCAAAACCAAAACTACTAGCTGCCCGTGCGAAAAATAAGGGCACCCAGAGTTTAGGTCAAAACAATAAACTCCAGGTCAGTCATGTGACTGGTGTGAGAACTAAAACAGTTATTTAAAACTTTACTTTAAAAGAGAGTAATTCAAGGGACCACGCCGTATAACACGAAATGGGTTTCCTCCCAAGAATACCAGTGCATAGAACAAAACAGCGCAATGCTTTTTGGAAAAATGAAGCTATTATAAGACCCAGGTCCCATCACACAATGCAACGCAAGCCGGAGGATAGGGTTTTTACCTTATAATAGCCAAGAATGCTTGGTACGTGAAATTTCATGTTTTATTATTACTAGAAGTGTATAGTGTCAAAACAATTTCAAATCATAAGTATCAATCATAGACAGCATAAGTGCCCCCATACCACTATGTCGCCATACTAGGCTCTAGAATTAAAAACCGCAAAGTCACGTATTTGGAAATTGGATTTCCATCTAAGAACCGAGGTAAGGGATCGTCCTCAACCGATTCGAGACTGTCTAGCCCGAGCCTTAGGACCCAAACACAGGTGAGCCCTTGAATCGTTAGGGCCGGTTCACCGATGTGGATTAAAATGCCTGAACAGTACGTTTCCCCGTCCTTTGGGGCGTAAATGAGCCAAATGACTCCATCGGCTCCACACGGTCACCGATATATCCGAGGCGCTTTGCAACAGCAACAACCACACAGGTGAAAATAATTTAAATGTCAGGGCTGGTAGGTCACTGACACCACCCTAGCTAGAAGGAAACGCATGCCCTCCCTGATGTCCTCTCCCGTTTCTGGTTCACAACCGGGGTGTGAGGCTCGCGAATCAACGTTACACAAAGCTATGCCACACAGGCGGTGCTTTGATCATCAACCACAAGACTTTGCTTTTTCAATAGAAGCCTTGATCAATTGCCACTTAGGCATGCCACACAGGCAATTCACTCCATGCGACTGATATCCATCAATATATAACCCCTGAGCTCGTACGTCTCAGAGAAGGGCGTTAAGCAAGAGAATAAATTCTCCGCCGCCAAACAGATATATATTTAATAGAAATCAATCACACATAATAAAATCTAATGTCAGACACACAGTCCATTTACAAGTTCGTTCTGCGTCCGAACAAAACCGGAGGCACCTTGTACCTCGCATATCCATCGATCTCCAAGCACGTCTGGACGATCACCAACTGATTCCCTCCTCTTGGGTGTACAGCCCAATCAAGATCATCAGTAATCACTCAAATGATGTGAAGACCTCCGGTCTTCGACCACCGTCTTCATCCTCGACACCACGTCGAATCAGTTATCCAGAATGGGATAAACCCGGTCTTTCTGAATAACTCGCGTATATAATAAACAAGTGTTACACAAACACAACATACGCCTCATTCCAATTCAGAATATTCCTTTATTCAAATATTCTTACACTCTGGGAAAAGTTCCCATTAATTTTATCAAAGATAAATTCTTTAAATTTATTCTTTAATCTCCTTTTTAAATATCAATTCAAATTAGTCGGGATTAGCGAACCACACCGAAGTAATCATTTATTTTATTTCCCAATCCCAACCTATTCATCCCATGAAGTAAAACTGGTAATACTTCATATCTAACACCACGATATTATCAGTAAATTCAATTACCATTTCACGGTCAAATCTAATTAAAGATTTAACTATCGCTTGGAGCAAAACTGGCGATAGTCCATTCTCGATCACTTCAATCTAATTAAAGATTCATTAAAACTCCACTTAGTTTTAATCTTCCAAAAATCAATATCCTGTCTTTAACTGGGTTAAAGAACCAATGCCATCTAAAACACGGTTCACGATAAACCCAAAATCCTATTTAAATTCAATTCCAATTAAATACTAATTAACTGGACAATTTCACTAAATCTTAAATAAAGATTTATTCTTTTCCACACAGGGTCCAAGAACAGTGTTATTTAAGACACCATTCACGACGAACCCAAAATCCCATTTGATATTAAATACAAGGCTCCGAATAGAAAATATATCGGCTTATATTCAATATCAAATTCTGAAACCAACAAATATCGTATTGGAAATAGCGATATAAATATATCTTTCAAATTTCCACAACCATTCTGTATAATCACGAAATCCAACATCGAAATATTCCGAAGATAATTTCGATTCAAATCCATTCCAATTCGTATATTGGAAATTCTGATTATTTTTAAAACCACTTCAAATCTAGTTCAAAACTAGTTCATTTTGATAAAAATATATTTTTTATCTTTTCAAATATGGAATTTTTCATCCCAGTTCTTTCCAATTCATAGATTATGATTTTACACAAATTATTGATATTTTTAATAATTTTATCAAGGCCCGTACAGTCGGTTTTCAATAACGGCCACCGAACTGCACTTACAGCGACCTTTTCCCAATTTGATTTGGACATAATTCCAAATCCAACCGGTAGATTTCAAATTTCTAATATTCATTGGAAAGCTCTTTTCGATACGAACCCAACGGTTCCGGTTTCAGGAGAATCTGACGGTCGGTTCTCCCGTAACGTCAATTCGAAGTCAATGGTCGAAATTCGCGAACTTCCACAGCGCGGCGCGTTCTATTCAGGACATTTAATATATATAATATATATTGTATATATTTCGTCGATTTCAATTCGAAAAGTATTTTATAAATCGTTTTAAATTCGTTTTCAAAACGATTTCAACTTCATATTCAATTTCTAATCAAAATTGAATATTCCATATCATTAATCTATAAATGATATGATTTTCAAAACGTTATATTTTGAAATCACTTCCTTTTCTATATTCATTATAAAAATGAATAAAATCGATATAAATATCGTTCACGTCAAAATGACGCATATCTAACCAACAAGGCTTTATATATTTCAATAACTTCGTTATTCTATTCTACAAATGAATATTTTCTATTCAACACAAGAATTTTCTTTTATTCAACACATGAATATATATTTTATTCAACACATGAATTTATCTTCTATTCAACACATGAATTTATTCTATTCAACACATGAATTTTATATTTTATTCAACACATGAATTTATTCTATTCAGCACATGAATTTATTCTATTCAACACATGAATTTTCTATTATTCAATACATGAATATTATATTTTACTCAACATATGAATTTATTCTATTATTCAACACATGAATTTATATTTTATTCAACACATGAATATTTATTTTATTCAACACATGAAATTACTATTATTCAACACATGAATATTTATTTTATTTAACACATGAATTTACTATTATTCTCTAAATTGGAATGAGACCCACTCAATTACCATATAATATCATTTATATGGATTCTATACAACACATGTATATAATAGCAATGATAAATAATCAACCATCATCCAAAGTGCACCACATAACTGCATAAGCATCAAATATAAATAATTAACGCTTACACAGTCTGTCAACCCATCGATTGACATACAACTAAACAATCGGGATTAGTGTACGTCAATATCATCCCAACACCCGTGTGGGGTTTCAATCAATCAAACACATATTTTATTTGTGCAGTTGGGCGATGTGCAAAATTTATCGTCCCTATCAACATCAGTCAAATCGGTGTACATAAACAAATCGTCCGATTTGTAAATGAATATTTATTTCATTCATATACACGTTAAAAATTCTATTTTTAACGATAAAATATTTTTAACTATATATATTATATCATTTAACATCACACAATCAAATTTCACCACAACAAACAATCAAACATACAAGCCATCCATGGTCTGTGGACGACGGGTGTCGGGTGCTGCTAAGCACCGTCTGCATCCTAGTATATATTTTAACTAGAAAAGAAAATTTAAAGTGAGAAGTTCTCACCGACTAGCTAAACCAATTCACCGCGACTCTACATATGTAGGAAATCTTCATCGTGCTCTCCTTTTGTCACTTTCGCCGTCCGTGTTTGCTACATATGTAAAAATCACATTTTTATATTCTCTCTACTTCACGATAAAAATAAAGTTCAGATTTTTATTTCACTTCATATATTTACTACGCTTCTTTCTATATAAAAATTATATTTTTATATTTCTACTTCTCATATAAAGATCGAATTTTTATATCATCGCTATAAAAATCACATTTTTATTTCAACGTATATATAATAAAAATCAGATTTTTATTTCGCTACATATATAAAGATCAAATTTTTATTATCTACATTATATAAAAATCATATTTTTAGTATCTACATTATATAAAAATCATATTTTTACACCGCCTTCATGATAATAAAAATCAAAACTTTATCATTTAAAAATCATTTCTTTTCTACTTTAAACATCCCGCCTTTTCACTACTAAAAATCTAACCTTTCTATATTATACAAATCGTCCTTTTCATTTTTAAAAATACAACCTTTTCATTTCTAAATATACCATCTTTTCATTTCTAAATCTTTTTAATTTTTAAAACTAATCTTTTTAATTTTAACCACAATTAAAAACTGAACATAGAAATTAAAATCGGATTTATGTCTAAAACTAAATAAATAAAAATAAATTAAAGGCTCACATTTCTTGGTTTGGATGCCGAGTGGAAGGTGGGGGGGCTGCTCGCCGGCGCTCAGGCGAAGGCACTGCCTTCGGTGGTCGCGGCTAGCGGTGTTGGGCTTTTCTGGGTGGCGGCTCTCGATTTGGGGAAGGGAAGGTGGCTCGTGGAAGAGGAGGGCGCGAGGGGGAGAGAAGAGAGGGGAGTAACGGGGGGTGCGACGCATCGCCTGAGGAGGGGGAGGCGTACGTCGCCGGCGGCGGTTGAGGAGGGGAGCGGCGGGAAAAGAGGATCGGGCCTTTTTCTTTTTTAAATTTTCTCTTTCTTCGTTGACTGAAGAAAGAAAGAGAGGGGGGTTTATATAATTATATATATATATATATATATTATTTTCAAAATCCAAAAAGCAACTTTTATTTCGAACTCGAAATCGAACCCACCGACCGTCGTCCCTAGCTAATTACCCCTTTTCCAAACACAATGGATATGTCTCGCAGACTGATTCGACTGTTTCGATCAGTTTTCGCCAAAATCAAGATATAAATCTATATATTGAATTTGAACGCACATTTCAATTTACCGGGGCCACATACGGACTTTAAAAATTCCCGAAAAATATTTTCTAGCTTCGTATTGACGATACAGTCCTAACAAAACAAATTTCATCAAATTCCGAGGCCGTTTGAAAAATGGCCATTTTCCAGTCGATTAAAATCAACTTAAACTGGTCAAACGCGTTTTCCTTTGCTACGCTCACATATTGATTCAGAAAATTACGAATTTTGAAACCTAGCAATAACTTGACACCACAGATACAACAAAAGTGGTTTCATCGAAAACCGAGGTCGTTTGCAAAATTTCCATTTTTAAGGGCCAGAATTCCATAGCGACTATTCTGAATTTTCAACTGGGCATAACTTTTTATCCCCGCTATGAAATTTTGATTTTTCGGATTCGTTGGAAAGATATTTTCAAATAGATCCAATATTTTTGGTTTTGCTAAAATCCGGTTTATTTTGAATCCTGTACATTCATTTTAACTTTGAAATTGAATTTTCGAACTACCGCGCCATTTTCAATTCCTTTTATAATTAAAAATAAATATTTATATTCTAACGATGATCTATATAAATATATACGTTCGAATTCTATTCAAATAAATTTCTCGTCCTTATTATTTAAAATAATTCATTTTAAATAATCAAAATTGCCAAAATAAAAATTTTAAATTGGCTCAGAATTTCTGGGTTATTACAATCTCCCCCACTTAAAAATTTTCGTCCCCGAAAAGGAACAAAGCCGAAAGTTTTTTAACTAATCAACTCAACTTCCATTGTTTTCATTACGGCTAAAGTTCTTCAACTTTTCAGTTTCTAAGAACTTTTCAAATTTTTCAAAAATTTGGCTAACACCCTAAATTTTCGAAAAATTTCGCCATAACCTCCCCTGCACCGGGGACTTTGGGATATTTCAAATAGCCTCTCATGGCCCTCATCAATCCAAAAAGAAACAGCCAAGCGGCTCATAAAATCATCAAAAACCCAAGAAATACAATAAACATGTACCTATTTGTCGGGCAAACAATTTTATTCCTCTTCTCTAGCCTCCTTGCTATGACCTGTTCAATGTAAGTACATGTATATGCATGCAAATGCGACTAATTTTCAATACAACTCACTATTTGGTTCAATTTGGCTAAAGGTTCTAATTTTAATTAACCAACCAATAATCAAACAACACAACCATCAATCAATTAGTTGATTAGCTTTTCAAATTCACAACTTTGATATATAGCCAAAAAATCACATTTTTGATGCCAAATCACAACAATATATTCTAACTATATTTTGGTTCTCACACCAGTCTAATGGAAATATATAGAGATCCCACTTTCGAAACACGAAAGTAAATACTGGCGATGGTGCCCCATCACCAGAATTATCCCCGGGCAACTAGAGTGTGATTCTATAACTATCCAGTACATTAAAACTTCGAATACATGTTTGCAAGCGTATATGCAAAATCTTTATATATTGGATTTTCCAAATTCAACACAAATAAATATTCAAATACGTATAAAACGATTTAAATTTCAAAACAAAAATTGTTTTCATTTTAAAAATATACTCTTCACACTCATTCTAGGATACTACAGATCCTATCTCTAACGAGTCATTCTCGTTGGATATTACTAATCCAATCTCTGATGAATTCTTTCGTATGGTTCAAATGTGTCTTGTTCTCTGAGCTTTGTAAACCAAAGCTCTGATACCACTGTAACAATTAGGAATTTCGCTCGATCCGAGTCTATCGCAAAACCGACCAAGACCGTTCGAAAGCCCGGATTGCTTTGAAAACACGACGAATCAGAACAAAAACAGAAGAACATTTCATTGTTTATTACAACAATTCCATCAGAATACAAGAATATACAGAGTATGAATAAATATTATACAACAAAGAATATCAGAGATTTAAATACATTACTGCAGCGGAAAAATAATACAAAACATAACTGAAAGAAATACACGGATACAGAACTTTCCGAATATCACTTCAGCTATAAACCAGGATTCTGTGAATATAAATCTGCAAAACCAAAACTACTAGCTGCCAGTGCGGAAAATAAGGGCACCCAGAGTTTAGGTCAAAACAATAAACTCTAGGTCAGTCATGTGACTGGTGTGAGAACTAAAATAGTTATTTAAAACTTTACTTTAAAAGAGAGTAATTCAAGGGACCACGCCGTATAACACGGAACGAGTTTCCTCCCAAGAATACCAATGCATAGAACAAAACAGCGCAATGCTTTTTGAAAAAATGAAGCTATTATAAGACCCAAGTCCCATAACACAATGCAACGCAAGCCGGAGGATAGGGTTTTTACCTTATAATAGCCAAGAATGCTTGGTATGTGAAATTTCATTTTTTATTATTACTATAAGTGTATAGTGTCAAAGCAATTTCAAATCGTAAGTATCAATCACAGACAGCATAAGTGCCCCATACCACTATGTCGCCATACTAGGCTCTACAATCAAAAACCGCAAAGTCACGTATTTGGAAATTGGATTTCCATCTGCGAACCGAGGCTAGGGATCGTCCACAACCGATTCGAGACTGTCTAGCCCGAGCCTCAGGACCCAGACACAGGTAAGCTCTTGGATCGTCAGGGCCGGTCCACCGATGTGGATTAAAATGCTTGAACACTGTGTTTCCCCACCCTTTGGGGCGTAAATGAGCCAAATGACTCCATCGGCTCCACACAGTCACCGATATATCCGAGGCGCCTCGCAACAGCAACAACCACACAGGTGAAAATAATTTAAATGTCAGGGCTGGTAGGTCACTGACACCACCTTAGCTAGAAGGAAACGCATGCCCTCCCTGATGTGCTCTCCCGTTTCTGGTTCACAACCGGGGTGTGAGGCTCGCGAATCAACATTACACAAAGCTATACCACACAGGCGGTGCTTTGATCATCAACCACAAGACTTTTCTTTTCAACAGAAGCCATGATCAATTACCACTTAGGCATGCCACACAGGCAATTCACTCCATGCGATTGATATCCATCAATATATAACCCCTTAGCTCGTACATCTCAGAGAAGGGCGTTAAGCAAGAGAATAAATTCTCCGCCGCCAAACAGATATATATTTAATAGAAATCAATCACACATAATAAAATCCAATGTCAGACACACGGTCCATTTACAAGTTCATTCTGGGTCTGAACGAAACCGGAGGCACCTTATACCTCGCATATCCATCGATCTCCAAGTACGTCTGGACGATCACCAACTAATTCCCTCCTCTTGGGTGTACAGCCCAATCAAGATCATCAGTAAACACCCAAACGATGTGAAAACCTCCAGTCTTCAACCACCGTCTTCATCCTCGACACCACGTCGAATCAGTTATCCAGAATGGGATAAACCTGGTCTTTCTGAATAACTCGCGTATATAATAAACAAGTGTTACACAAACACAACATACGCCTCATTCCAATTCAGAATATTCCTTTATTCAAATATTCTTACACTTTGGGAAAAGTTCCCATTAATTTTATCAAAGATAAATTCTTTAAATTTATTCTTTAATCTCCTTTTTAAATATCAATTCAAATTAGTTGGGACTAGCGAACCACACCGAAGTAATCATTTATTTATTTCCCAATCCCAACCTATTCATCCCATGAAGTAAAACTGGTAATACTTCATATCTAACACCAAGGTGTTATCGGTAAATTCAGTTACCATTTCACGTTCAAATCTAATTAAAGATTTAACTATCGCCTGGAGCAAAACTGGTGATAGTCCATTCTCGATCACTTCAATCTAATTAAAGATTCATTAAAACTCCACTTAGTTTTAATCTTCCAAAAATTAATATCCTGTCTTTAACTGGGTTAAAGAACCAATGTCATCTAAAACATGGTTCACGATAAACCCAAAATCCCATTTAAATTCAATTCCAATTAAATACTAATTAACTGGACAATTTCACTAAATCTTAATTAAAAGATTTATTCTTTTCCACACTGGGTCCAAGAACAGTGTTATTTAAGACACCATTCACGACGAACCCAAAATCCCATTTGATATTAAATACAAGGCTCTGAATAGAAAATATATCGACTTATATTCAATATCAAATTCTGAAACCAATAAATATCGTATTGGAAATAGCGATATAAATATATCTTTCAAGTTTCCCGAACCATATCTGTATAATCACGAAATCCAACATCGAAATATTCCGAAGATAATTTCGATTCAAATCCATTCCAATTCGTATATTGGAAATTCTGATTATTTTTAAAACCACTTCAAAACTAGTTCATTTTGATAAAAATATATTTTTATCTTTTCAAATATGGAATTTTTCATCCCAGTTCTTTACAATTCATAGATTATGATTTTACACAAATTATTGATATTTTTAATAATTTTATTAAGGCCCGTACAGTCGGTTTTCAATAACGGCCACCGAACTGCACTTACAACGACCATTTCCAAATTTGATTTGGACATAATTCCAAATCCAACCGTTAGATTTCAAATTTCTAATATTCATTGGAAAGATCTTTTCGATACGAACCCAACGGTTCAGGTTTCAGGAGAATCCGACGGTCGGATCTCCCGTAACGTCAATTCGAAGTCAATAGTCGAAATTCGCGAACTGCCGCAGCGCGGCGCGTTCTATTCAGGCCATTTAATATATATAATATATATATTGTATATATTTCGTCGATTTCAACTCAAAACGTATTTTATAAATTGTTTTAAATTCGTTTTCAAAACGATTTCAACTTCATATTCAATTTCTAATCAAAAATGAATATTCCATATCATTAATCTATAAATGATATGATTTTCAAAACGTTATATTTTGAAATCACTTCCTTTTCTATATTCATTATAAAAATGAATAAAATCGATATAAATATCGTTCACGTCAAAATGGCGCATATCTAACCAACACGGCTTTATATATTTCAATAACTTCGTTATTTTATTCAACAAATGAATATTTTCTATTCAACACATGAATTTTCTTTTATTCAACACGTGAATATATATTTTATTCAACACATGAATTTATCTTCTATTCAACACATGAATTTATTCTAATCAACACATGAATTTTATATTTTATTCAACACATGAATTTATTCTATTCAACACATGAATTTATTCTATTCAACACATGAATTTTCTATTATTCAACTCATGAATATTATATTTTATTCAACACATGAATTTATTCTATTATTCAACACATGAATTTATATTTTATTCAGCACATGAATATTTATTTTATTAAACACATGAATTTACTATTATTCAACACATGAATTTATATTTTATTCAACACATGAATATTTATTTTATTCAACACATGAATTTACTATTATTCTCTAAATTGGAATGAGACCCACTCAATTACCATATAATATTATTTATATGGATTCTATACAACACATGTATATAATAGCAATGATAAATAATCAACCATCATCCAAAGTGCACCACACAACTGCATAAGCATTAAATATAAATAATTAACGCTTACACAGTCTGTCAACCCATCGATTGACATACAACTAAACAATCGGGATTAGTGTACGTCAATATCATCCTAACACCCGTGTGGCGTTTCAATCAATCAAACACATATTTTATTTGTGCAGTTGGGCGATGTGCAAAATTTATCGTCCCCATCAATATCAGTCAAATCGGTGTACATAAACAAATCGTCAGATTTGTAAATGAATATTTATTTCATTTATATACACGTTAAAAATTCTATTTTTAACGATAAATATTTTTAACTATATAAATATTTTATTTCATTTCACATCACACAATCAACTTTCACCACAACAAACAATCAAACATACAAGTCATCCATGGTCTGTGGACGACGGGTGTCGGTGCTGCTAAGCACCGTCTGCATCCTAGTATATATTTTAACTAGAAAAGAAAATTTAAAGTGGGAAGTTCTCACCGACTAGCTAAACCAATTCACCGCGACTCTTCATATGTAGGAAATCTTCATCGTGCTCGCCTTTTGTCACTTTCGTCGTCCGTGTTTGCTACATATGTAAAAATCACATTTTTATATTCTCTTTACTTCACAATAAAAATAAAGTTCAGATTTTTATTTCACTTCATATATTTACAACGCTTCTTTCTATATAAAAATTATATTTTTATATTTTTACTTCTCATATAAAGATCGAATTTTTATATCATCGCTATAAAAATCACATTTTTATTTCAACGTATATATAATAAAAATCACATTTTTATTTCGCTACATATATAAAGATCAAATTTTTATTATCTACAATATATAAAATTCATATTTTTAGTATCTACATTATATAAAAATCATATTTTTACACCGCCTTCATGATAATAAAAATCAAAACTTCATCATTTAAAAATCATTTCTTTTCTACTTTAAACATCCCGCCTTTTCACTACTAAAAATCTAACCTTTCTATATTATTAAAATTGTCCTTTTCGTTTTTTAAAATATGACCTTTTCATTTCTAAATATACCGACTTTTCATTTCTAAATCTTTTTAATTTTTAAAACTAATCTTTTTAATTTTAATCACAATTAAAAACTGAACATAGAAATTAAATTCGAATTTATGTCTAAAACTAAATAAATAAAAATAAATTAAAGGCTCACATTTCTTGGTTTGGACGTCGAGTGGAAGGTGGGGGGCTGCTCGCCGGCGCTCAGACGGAGGCACGGCCTTCGGTGGTCACGGCTAGCGGTTGTGGGCTTTTCTGGGTGGCGGCTCTCGATTTGGGGAAGGGAAGGTGGCTCGTGGAAGAGGAGGGCGCGAGGGGGAGAGAAGAGAGGGGAGGAACGGGGGGTGCGGCGCATTGCCTGAGGAGGGGGAGGCGTTCGTCGCCGACGGCGGTTGAGGAGGGGAGCAGCGGGAAAAGAGGATCGGGCCTTTATTTTTTTAATTTTCTCTTTCTTCGTTGACTGAAGAAAGAAAGAGAGGGCGGGTTTATATAATTATATATATATATATATATATATATATATATTTCATTTTCAAAATCCAAAAAGCAACTTTTATTTCGAACTCGAAATCGAACCCACCGACTGTCGTCCCTAGCTAATTACCCCTATTCCGAACACAATGGGAAATGTCTCGCAGGCTGATTCGACTGTTTCGATCAGTTTTCGTCAAAATCAAGATATAAATCTATATATTGAATTTGAACGCACATTTCAATTTATCGGGGCCACATACGGACTTTAAAAATTTCCGAAAAATATTTTCTAGCTTCGTATTGACGATACGGTCCTAACAAAACTAATTTTGTCAAATTTCGAGGCCGTTTGAAAAATGGCCATTTTTCAGTCGATTAAAATCAACTTAAACTGGTCAAACGCGTTTTTCTTTGCCACGCTCACATATTGATTCAGAAAATTACGAATTTTGAAACCTAGCAATAACTTGACACCACGGATCCAACAAAAGTGGTTTCGTCGAAAACCGTGGTCGTTTGCAAAATTTTCATTTTTAAGGGCCAGAATTCCATAACGACTATTCTGAATTTTCAACTGGGCATAACTTTTTATCCCCGCTATGAAATTTTGATTTTTCGGATTCGTTGGAATGATATTTTCAAATAGATCCCAATATTTTTAGTTTTGCTAAAATCCTGTTTATTTTGAATCCTGTACATTCATTTGAACTTTGAAATTGAATTTTCAAACTACCGCGCCATTTTCAATTCCTTTTATAATTAAAATAAATATTTATATTCTAACGACGATCTATATAAATATATACGTTCGAATTCTATTCAAATAAATTTTTTGCCATTATTATTTAAAATAATTCATTTTAAATAATCAAAATTCATCAAAATTGCCAAAATAAAATTTTTAAATTGGCTCAGAATTTCCGGGTTATTACACCCATCCTCTTGAAACCCGATCCGCCCAATGATCCTTCTTCCCCAATGACACTGAAACCCGCTCCTCTAGTAAACCTCCACCATTTTCAGACCGTTTTCCCCTCGTTCATCCTCACCAAATCACGAAATCCAAAACTGGAAAGACCATTAAATTCCTCCTTCTCTCCTCTTCCTCCCTATATGTAAATGATCAAACTCGCATCCCCAAGGAAATATTCGACATCATCCCCTCCGTGCAACTACAGTAAGGAGCATCGACATTTATAACTCCAGAAAAATCCCACAAAATCAAAACAAGTGCCATTCTCTTCACCGAATCTAAATCTAACCACCACTTCGTGAATAAACACTTGAATCAAGAGATTATCTTAAACCTAGGTTTACAGCTACAAAATCCAACGAACCAGACTGGAATCGCACCCCTCCGTTCTCACATATAATCGAAGCTCGGCCTCCGACGATCTCAACAAACTTGGTTTCAAGAATTAAGGATTTATCTCCGATTTGTTTTTTATTTTAGGATGCCACGATTTATTTTTTTGGAAACAACAGAGTGGCGGCTTCAAGAAAATATATATATACGAGGACCCTATATGTTGTGTGGCTGTAAAAGATGGTTGGGTGGCTTGATTTGGTTCACTAAGAACTTAGGATAATTTATTTAATCTTATTTTATATTTGTTTCTGACTTCTAAAAATTCGTGTGGTCACACATGATACCCAAAAATCACGAAACTAGACATGTAGCCGGAGTTCGACATTACGGTCCCAAAGAAACTGGTTTCATCAAATTCCGACTTTGTATGCTCACACAGCGTATTTTTAACCGTCAAAACACTGACTGTTCTTCACATTAAAATCCCGTACGGCGACATACTGACTTGAAAAATCACGAAAATTGAAATCTAGCAATAATTTAACATTGCGGATCCAACAAAATTGGTTTCGTCGAATTCTGAAGTCGTTTGCAAAACTGACTATTTTTAAAGCTCTAAATAACCCTTTTAAATATATAAATATATTTAAAAGTAATTAAATTAAATATTATCGTATATATTCACATAAGATATCATACAGCTCTAGAATATTCCTATATGAATTTCTACTCAATATTTCAAATCCCGATTAAATCAATATTCAATTTATTATGAAATTCCTTTTGTAAATATAAATAAATTATAAAGGAAATTCCACAGCGACTTTTCTAAAATTTGATTTGGACATAAATCAAAATCTACACGACGAAATCCCGATTTTTCTCTTCCACTAGAAAAATATACTTCACCAGCTCCTAACGTTTCTTGTTTCACAGAAATCCGATTTAAAACGGCTTCTGTATATTCGTTTGAAGTTCGAATCGCCAATTTACGAACTACATCGCCATTTCGAGCTCGATTATAATTATATTGTAATTTATACGTTCAACCATCGTTAATTAAATATATTCGTTATTATAATTCAACTCTAAACTGAATTATATATTTTGAATTTCCCAATTCATACCATATCGCCATTTCAGCCAACCCTGATTATTTCAGAATTAAATATATTATTTAATTATTATTTTAATTAAATATTCACTCTTATTTAATCCAACGACCATTAAATCCTCTTAATCACCTTTTAAATAATTAAATTAATTAATTATTATATCGCTGAAAATGCGGGTCATTACAGTAAGCGTGTGTTCAGGTATAACTAATCCACTAAAGTATTTGTGGACCGGCCCTGCAGGATCCAAGGGTTCGCCAGCGTCCAAATCCTGAGACATCGCTAGAGTGTCTCAAATCGGTTAGGAGATCGTCCCTAGACTTGACTCATGATTGAAATCCAATCTCCAATACGACATTACGGTTTTGATTGTAAACCTATATATGGCGACATAGTAGGATGGGGTACTATGCCATCTAGGATTGATACATTTATTTTGAAGTATTTTTTAAGCATATTAGACATTAATAATAATAAACAACATTATTTTCCATGTATCAAGAATTTTTGATCATTATAAGGTAAAACTCTATCCTCCGGTTTGCGTTGCATTATGTTATGGGACTTGAGTCTTATAATGATTTCATTTTCTAAATAGCATTGCGTTTTTTGAAATAAAATTTATTAAACTTATGCACTAGCAATCCAATGGAGTAAACCCGTTCCGCATTAGCGGCGTGGTCCTGTGATTAGCCATATGGTTAGTTAAGAAAGATGTAACAACCCGCATTCTACGCATCGGAGGATCGTAGAATATTTATTTCTTTCCCATATGAAGTCGTATGGTCATGTAACTTTTGGAAACAACCATTAGAGTCATTTCCCATGTTCATGATTTTTGTCGATTTTTAAATGACCATTTTGCCCCTAGTTGGTCTTGTTTTGGTCATAACTTTTGATTGGAAAGAAATTTTGACCTGAAACCACTTCCATTAGATTCGTTTGATGGTTTACCTTTCCGTAGAGTGGTCATATGTGAAAAACGGACTTACCGTTTGGGAGATATGGCTGAAATAAGGTTTGGAAGGTGAAAAAAACTGCTTAACCGGGCCAAATAAGGTGATTAGTGAATAGCCCCATAACCCATTTCGGGATTAGGGTTATGGGGAGGCTGAAATGAGTTAGAGAATCATTCCATTTCAGTTCTCTAGCCTCCACTTAGCTCCAAGGAACCCTAAAAATGGCCTCCAACCTCTAAATCACCTCCAAATCATCTTTTGATCAAGGATTAAGCTTAGCAACATCAAATCGAGGAAGATCTACACCAAATCAACATTGGAGCTGCTGTTTAGCATTGGGATTCGCATCAAATCAGAGATTTATTTCAGATCTTAGTTTATTTGTGGCTAAGGTGAGTGATTTGCATAGTTCCTCGCTAATTATGGCTAATTAAGGGTAATTAGTGTTAATTAGCGAATTTAAACATGACAAAATTCTGGAAAAATGTTCATAAATTTTTAAATGATGTTTTAGACCTCTGATATGAATTTGGGTTAATTTGGTTAAGTTTTGCTAATCCTATCATTAGTTTCACCTAAACATGCTTAAGGGGAAATATGGGGTTTTGGGTATGTTTGATCCATTTTAACCCATCATATTGATGTTTTGATGTTTGTGGTTGATTATGCATGTTGCTATGACTGTATGATATGCTTTGTGATTGATTTCAATAGTTAGAATGGTCGAAAACGTCGTCGAATGGCGTAAAACACTTGCTGGAAAAGTTTCAGGAAACAGTGCAGGATCGGATCGGATCGGATATGGTGGCTCGGATCGGATAAGTGAACTGGGCAAGGGATTCGATCGGATCGGAACTAGGCACTCGAGAGACTTGGCAAAAAGGAAGGCCATGCTAATTAAACTGGGATCGGATCGGATAAAGGAGGGGGAATCGGATCGGAGCATATGAAGAACGAGGGAGCTGATCGGAGCGGGAGCACGAACTGGATGGGAGATGGCAACCCGACCCGACCCGAAGTGGGACACCCTACGTGAACCAATGCAACGCTGTGAACCCGAACCGAACTGCTACAGGGGAAGACAACACACCGAATCGACGCAACGTAGTGCACCCGACCTGTAACACCCCATATTTTCTGTAAACTTAAGAAGTACAAATCTGAGTACAATTAGAGTATAAAATAAAGAATCAAGGCAGAATTAAATTTTAAAATCTGAAACAGGGAGAACGGGCTGTGCCATTGCGTTCGTCTCGGAAAAATACGCGAAATAGAGTCCGAAATTTTGTAAATCGGAGTCCGTATGACCTAGTTATGACCCAAAGAAGATTTCAGAAAATTCAGCCCGAAATTCAGCCAATCAGAGTAGGCGGGAAAAGATCCCGCCAGACCAAGGGAGGTCGACTGGGGAGTTGACCCCCCCCCCCAACCAGGTCGACACTAGTGTCGACCTGGGAGTCGACCCCCCCCCCCCCCCCCCACAGGTCGACACCTGTGTCGACTTGGGTGTCGACCTGCCTCCCGAAACTGCTTTTCTGCCTGGGTACGTTCTGATGTATCGACCTGCCTCCCGGAACCGCCCGACACATCCAACAGCCACAAGCTAGCAACCTAATGTGAGAGGTCTGGGCATTAATAATTAATTAATGTAAATCTGAGATAAGAATGACATCTAAACGTGTTGGGGGAATAGGGTTAAACCAACCGGACCAATATGTGTAGTAAACTCGTTCACGAATCTGTAGGCCCAATACAAAGTTAGACAAATCTGAAAATCTGTTAAATCTGTACATCTGATCTGTTAGTCTGAAAACTTGTTGATTTGATCTGTGAACTAGTAAATCTGAACTCTGTCTGAACTTGTAAACAAGTTAATCTGAAATCTGTTATTCTGGGGACACAAGGTGTGGAGGGGAAATACTTGTGTCATCTGTTGTTTGAGGCCCATATTAGTCAGTAACCCGTTCTGGTATCAAAACGTTGACCCCACACTAGGTAGGGTCCGGGCACGCTTACTGAACTAATTATAAGTGGTTCATTCTGATAATGGCGAGGGGTGTTGATGGTGCGTTCCAACTGGGTCATGTGCGTGCATGGATCCCGGTCTGCCTCTGTGGATGTAAGACGCCGTGACATCTATAAATAGGTCTGTGTCATTCAAAGGTTGCCACTTTAGGGAATGATACACCCTTCTGTGGGGCTGGCACGGGGTATTTATGTATTAGGGAGCCGATCGCTTGGGGTAAGATTTAGGGTACACTAAACTCTGTCTGTTTCTGTGGGTACCGTCTGTTTCTGTTAGGTGGCAACACCTGTCTGTTTCTGCGTGGTACCGTCTGTTTGGGAGGTAAAGGCCCATTTCTAGTGTACACCAAATTCTGACATTCTGTTTCTGTGTGGATTATTCTGTTTCCGTCTGATCGGGTGGTAAAGGCCCATTATTCTGTTTTCGTATGTTGGGGTAGTAAAAGGCCCAATACTAGCACTCAGTAGGAATTATTCCGACTCACTCTGTTTCTGTTATAGAGCGTTAGGGTAACACCTAAACCTGTTAAACTAGTATTAGTGCAGAGAAGTGTAAAGTTATAGCTTATAACATTCTGTTTCTTCTGTTAATTTTAAAGTATATCTGCTAATCCGGTGACGTTATCTCTTGTCCAGCTTTATGTTCATGTCATTATTACTATTATCTGTTCATAACTGAAAATCACTGGACTTGCCAGACTTTATGTCTGACCTTGTTTGCTTTCGCCCCTTTTCTTCCGTTTCCCCCCCCAGGTTTCCTTAGGAGGAAGTACCATAGCTTGACCTGGATTCCGTCTGCTTGAAGTTCTCTAAAGTATGGCTTGGCTCAAGATAGCTTCTGTTCTGTGGGGATTATGCTTTTAAAATTTTGTACTCTGATAGTTTTGAACAAGGCTGATATTTATGTACTTGATTCTGATATTTGTTAAAGATGTAACCATACTGATTTCTGCTTTCCGCTGTAATAAAGTTATAGTTTTTCAAGTACTATTTATCTGTCTTGTAATATTCTGTACTGTTTACTAAA
The DNA here is from genome assembly GCA_030737875.1 of Allium sativum. NCBI lineage: Eukaryota > Viridiplantae > Streptophyta > Magnoliopsida > Asparagales > Amaryllidaceae > Allium > Allium sativum. The sequence goes on from CM060915.1 coordinate 989,263,092, forward strand.
ATGCTCCATCAAAGTCAAGGCATTCCCTTTGTGAGTGACCTTAACGGAGGTGGGGTGTTACACTTGGTATCAGAGCTGAAGGTTACCAGATTTGATAAAGAATTTTTGAAAACTATTTTCAAAAAGGTTTTAAAAGGAGGTATTTTCAAAAGTAAAGCCTATTTCGAAAAACATAATCCCCCGAAAGCCATATATATCTTTCTTTTGATTCTCCATTTTGAATCTTTTCTCTTTCGTTTCAGCATGGCTGAAGATTTGAACCTTCCGGAGGGTGTGACGATACCAGGATGGTTTAGGAGGTATTTAGAGGCTAGGGCCACCACTGCAGGCCCAGCCGATGCTCCTCCACCAGTTGCACCCGTTCCTCCTCCTCCTCCTCGCAATTATACTTTTGCAAAGATGTGCAAGGAGTTTAAGGCTATGGGTGGAAAGACTTTTCAAGGGTCAGAGACGTTTGTTGAAGCCAGAGACTGGCTTAAGGAGACGGAGGAATTACTTGGAATCTTTGAAGTAGAAGACGAAAGGAAGGTCCGTTTAGCAGCTTGGTTAATGAAGGGGGAGGCCTCATTTTGGTGGGAGGTCACTAACGGAGAACGTCCTGTTGACTCTTGGGCAGATTTCAGGCGTCGGTTTGAGGCAAAGTTTCTCTCACGGGCAGAAGAGAATCTACACATGGAAAAGTTTTTGACATTAAAGCAGGGAAGCTCATCAGTGAAAGAATATGTCAACAAATTTAATCAGTTAGCAAGGTTTGGCTTGGAATTAGTAAATACACCGGAGAAGAAGGCGCTGAGGTTCGTTAAAGGCTTGAATGAGCCATTGCAGGGGTTGGCTATGACCCACATCCCTATGGGAGCCACCTTTGAAAAGCTAGTAGAAATGGCACTCATGCACGAGGATAAGGCATCCGAGAAGAAAGAGGCAAAGAAAGAAGAACCGCAGAACAAGAAAAATTGGCCCAAAAAGGAAAACTAAAGGAAAGATAAGGAGTCTGAAGACAAGAAGGATAAAAAGTGTTTTACCTGCGGGAGCACAACTCATCTGAATAAGGACTGCCGAAAGAGGAAGGGCGCTTGCTTCAATTGTGGTGAGATGGGTCACTTTACTAGAGACTGCCCGAAGAGACGTGGACAAGGGCAGAGGGCAGGACCAACTTCTGGAGGGCAGGCCAACACTCTCGAGGCTAGTGGATAGGGTAGAAATAGGGAAAATTTTTGTAGAAGGTTTAATTTTCTTGTCTGGTTATGGAGTTAAAACTCTTTCTGATTCTGGCATTTTGATTCTGTACTTGATACTCTGCACTTGAATACTAGTATTGTTTTTGATTCTGCTGTAGACTCAGACCCACAAGGGGTATGACTTATCTGTTTTAAGTTAAGGTTTGAGGGATATCTGTATTAGGCGTCAAATATGACGCATATATTTTGAGTTTCTGTGGGATATGATTTTATCATACCTAGCTTCCTAAGAATCATTAGGGAATCTAATCTGTACCAATAGTCTGTAGATATCTGAATTTTTCTGATAAGATTTCCCGTTTTGACATTGTCTAAAGATGGTAACCCTCTGGGTGTCAATCTGATGTCGATCTCGGTCTTCGGGGTTGATACTTAGGGGAATTACTTTCTCAACCAATGTTTAATAGGAATCAAGTTTTTGTTTTACCTGTACTCGCTTCCATCACTCGACTGTATCCTATCGATCGAGTATTCAGCCTATAGATAGGAATCCTATGGATGAAAACATGTGTTTGAGACATGTTATGTTTGATGGTTGCAAGTGGATGCAAGTGGTTGCTAGTGGTTGCTCGTAGATGCATATACACACACTAGGCACTAGATCGGCTCGAAAGCACTCTCATACTGCATATGGATGTGTGAGCATTTTTAAATTTTTATGGATGCAAAATGGTTGAATCAGCATATGGATGTTGCATATGAATGAGCAGTTGTGCACTCATATAGAAATGATATGTATCAAATAGGAAAATTTGCATACATATTGGACTCATGGCACTAACATGATTTGCATTAAGGAGGTCGACTGAATCAGTGGGCCGCCTGATTTTGCATTAGATACGGACATGAACACACACTGTGCATTTAAACATGAAAGCATTAGAAGTCTATAAGGACAATGGATGCCTGTGGTTGATGATTGAGTAGATGGATGATTGGATGGTAGAACACATTCTTCTCAACTTGAAGATTTCGAGGACGAAATCCTTAAAGGAGGGGAGAATGTAACACCCCATATTTTCTGTAAACTTAAGAAGTACAAATCTGAGTACAATTAGAGTATAAAATAAAGAATCAAGGCAGAATTAAATTTTAAAATCTGAATCAGGGAGAACGGGCTGTGCCATTGCGTTCGTCTCGGAAAAATACGCGAAATAGAGTCCGAAATTTTGTAAATCGGAGTCCGTATGACCCAGTTATGACCCAAAGAAGATTTCAGAAAATTCAGCCAATCAGAGTAAGCGGGAAAAGATCCCGCCAGACCAAGGGAGGTCGACTGGGGAGTCGACCCCCCCCAACCAGGTCGACACTAGTGTCGACCTGGGAGTCGACCCCCCCCCCCCCACAGGTCGACACCTGTGTCGATTTGGGTGTCGACCTGCCTCCCGAAACTGCTTTTCTGCCTGGGTACGTTCTGATGTATCTGGCCATGTTTTCTATCTAGATTCATCTGCCAAAACCTATTTAAACAACCCCAAACCCAGCCTTCTCTGCACACAAATCCATTCTGCTTCTACTCTGCCTCTGTTCTTAATAAAAATAAAATGGCATCGCTACTCTGCTGGAATCTAAACTAGAAGACAATCAACATCAATCTAAATTCAAGATTAAAGCTTCAACAACAGTTAAAGAGAATCAACTAACGACGCTACAACTAAAGTTCTTTCCTTAATCCAATCAAGGCAAGTACAGTTATTTTCCGATATAAACGTTAATTCTGATTGTGACATGAATTGTAGATCTGGATCTGAGGTTATGTCTGTTCTGTTCTGTTTAGATCTATCTTATTCTGTAACTCTTTCTGTTTTCTGTTTTATAGCCAGGCTACCACGAGCCTGAGCCAATCTCATAAGAGATTAACATACGTTAAAATGTTTGGGACAATCAAATGAATATGCATAAATGGGGCATGACCGATATGTGACTGATTTAAGGAAAGAACATAGGATGGATTTGGAATTTAGAACACAAATCTATGGCATAATTGGACTGATCTGTGACTGGTTTGAATAAAGGACATAGGTTGAAAACTGGATCTAGATTTGTGCATATATGACAGTTTGGGAATATCATATGATAATATATGACTTGTAAATCTGGAATATTAAGATCTAAGCTAAAGGACATATCACATATTAGATCTAGATCCTTGGACATATGATTTGAATAGAAAGGAATATGTTGTTTAGGCGTAAAAGACCTATATTATAAATGTGAACATGCCTAAATATTGATTTTGGATAATTGGCAATAAAGGCTATAACTTGGCATAATTCATACGATGATTTGGGAATTTACCTATTGAGTTAGGTCTACCCATATTCATGCGTCTAGGTATATGATTTGGGGTTTTTAGAGAATATTCTGTATTATACAAAGTTTAACTAGTATTTTGGGATGAATTATGACCATGGTTTAAGGCATGAGAGTTTAGGCATAATTTATGATTAGGCAAGATGGGAATAGAGTTCTAAAGTAATGTTAAATCTGCTAAATCTGTTAATCCATTCAATATGTTGAAATGCCTATTTTGCTAAGTTATCTAAACTGCTAGGCCTGTTATCTGCTAAATCTGCTAAGTTGCCTAATCTGCTAGTTTTGTTAAGATTTGCCTAAACTGCTAATTAGATGGGGATGCCTAATCTGTTAAATTTGTCTGTTGAGATGCGTAATCTGTTATATGCCAAAATCTGCTAAGTTGCTTAATCTGTTAAGTCTATTAAGTCACCAAATCTGCTAAAATCTGTTATCTGTTATATCAGTTGAGTTGATATAATTATTCTGTTATTGATATAATCTGAATTGGCATATATATGGGGCGTGCGCATAAACGGTAAATAATTAATTAATTGGCCGCAAAGATAAACATGACTAACTCGAGGTTAGAATGAGTTTGCGGCGTAAATCTGCCCGGAACCGCCCGGCACATCCAGTGGCCGCAAACAATAGGTTCTAATGTGAGAAGTTAGTCATGACCTGCTTAAGACACGAGGTTAGGTCTGGCTTGTGGCAGAAGTCTGCCCGGAACCGCCCGACACATCCAGCAGCCACAAGCTAGCAACCTAATGTGAGAGGTCTGGGCATTAATAATTAATTAATGTAAATCTGAGATAAGAATGACGTCTAAACGTGTTGGGGGAATAGGGTTAAACCAACCGGACCAATATGTGTAGTAAACCCGTTCACGAATCTGTAGGCCCAATACAAAGTTAGACAAATCTGAAAATCTGTTAAATCTGTACATCTGATCTGTTAGTCTGAAAACTTGTTGATTTGATCTGTGAACTAGTAAATCTGAACTCTGTCTGAACTTGTAAACAAGTTAATCTGAAATCTGTTATTCTGGGGACACAAGGTTTGGAGGGGAAATACTTGTGTCATCTGTTGTTTGAGTCCCATATTAGTCAGTAACCCGTTCTGGTATCAAAACTTTGACCCCACACTAGGTAGGGTCCGGGCACGCTTACTGAACTAATTATAAGTGGTTCATTCTGATAATGGCGAGGGGTGTTGATGGTGCGTTCCAACCGGGTCATGTGCGTGCATGGATCCCGGTCTGCCTCTGTGGATGTAAGACGCCGTGACATCTATAAATAGGTCTGTGTCATTCAAAGGTTGCCACTTTAGGGAATGATACACCCTTCTGTGGGGCTGGCACAGGGTATTTATGTATTAGGGAGCCGATCGCTTGGGGTAAGATTTAGGGTACACTGAACTCTGTCTGTTTCTGTGGGTACCGTCTGTTTCTGTTAGGTGGCAACACCTGTCTGTTTCTGCATGGTACCGTCTGTTTGGGAGGTAAAGGCCCATTTCTAGTGTACACCAAATTCTGACATTCTGTTTCCGTATGGATTATTCTGTTTCCGTCTGATCGGGTGGTAAAGGCCCATTATTCTGTTTTCGTCTGTTGGGGTAGTAAAAGGCCCAATACTAGCACTCAGTAGGAATTATTCCGACTCACTCTGTTTCTGTTATAGAGCGTTAGGGTAACACCTAAACCTGTTAAACTAGTATTAGTGCAGAGAAGTGTAAAGTTATAGCTTATAACATTCTGTTTCTTCTGTTAATTTTAAAGTATATCTGCTAATCCGGTGACGTTATCTCTTGTCCAGCTTTATGTTCATGACATTATTACTATTATCTGTTCATAACTGAAAATCACTGGACTTGCCAGACTTTATGTCTGACCTTGTTTGCTTTCGCCCCTTTTCTTCCGTTTCCCCCCCCCCCCCAGGTTTCCTTAGGAGGAAGTACCATAGCTTGACCTGGATTCCGTCTGCTTGAAGTTCTCTAAAGTATGGCTTGGCTCAAGATAGCTTCTGTTCTGTGGGGATTATGCTTTTAAAATTTTGTACTCTGATAGTTTTGAACAAGGCTGATATTTATGTACTTGATTCTGATATTTTGTTAAAGATGTAACCATACTGATTTCTGCTTTCCGCTGTAATAAAGTTATAGTTTTTCAAGTACTATTTATCTGTCTTGTAATATTTTGTACTGTTTACTAAAATGCTCCATCAAAGTCAAGGCATTCCCTTTGTGAGTGACCTTAACGGAGGTGGGGTGTTACACTTGGTATCAGAGCTGAAGGTTACCAGATTTGATAAAGAATTTTTGAAAACTATTTTCAAAAAGGTTTTAAAAGGAGGTATTTTCAAAAGTAAAGCCTATTTCGAAAAACATAATCCCCCGAAAGCCATATATATCTTTCTTTTGATTCTCCATTTTGAATCTTTTCTCTTTCGTTTCAGCATGGCTGAAGATTTGAACCTTCCGGAGGGTGTGACGATACCAGGATGGTTTAGGAGGTATTTAGAGGCTAGGGCCACCACTGCAGGCCCAGCCGATGCTCCTCCACCAGTTGCACCCGTTCCTCCTCCTCCTCCTCGCAATTATACTTTTGCAAAGACGTGCAAGGAGTTTAAGGCTATGGGTGGAAAGACTTTTCAAGGGTCAGAGACGTTTGTTGAAGCCAGAGACTGGCTTAAGGAGACGGAGGAATTACTTGGAATCTTTGAAGTAAAAGACGAAAGGAAGGTCCGTTTAGCAGCTTGGTTAATGAAGGGGGAGGCCTCATTTTGGTGGGAGGTCACTAACGGAGAACGTCCTGTTGACTCTTGGGCAGATTTCAGGCGTCGGTTTGAGGCAAAGTTTCTCTCACGGGCAGAAGAGAATCTACACATGGAAAAGTTTTTGACATTAAAGCAGGGAAGCTCATCAGTGAAAGAATATGTCAACAAATTTAATCAGTTAGCAAGGTTTGGCTTGGAATTAGTAAATACACCGGAGAAGAAGGCGCTGAGGTTCGTTAAAGGCTTGAATGAGCCATTGCAGGGGTTGGCTATGACCCACATCCCTATGGGAGCCACCTTTGAAAAGCTAGTAGAAATGGCACTCATGCACGAGGATAAGGCATCCGAGAAGAAAGAGGCAAAGAAAGAAGAACCGCAGAACAAGAAAAACTGGCCCAAAAAGGAAAACTAAAGGAAAGATAAGGAGTCTGAAGACAAGAAGGATAAAAAGTGTTTTACCTGCGGGAGCACAACTCATCTGAATAAGGACTGCCGAAAGAGGAAGGGCGCTTGCTTCAATTGTGGTGAGATGGGTCACTTTACTAGAGACTGCCCAAAGAGACGTGGACAAGGGCAGAGGGCAGGACCAACTTCTGGAGGGCAGGCCAACACTCTCGAGGCTAGTGGATAGGGTAGAAATAGGGAAAATTTTTGTAGAAGGTTTAATTTTCTTGTCTGGTTATGGAGTTAAAACTCTTTCTGATTCTGGCATTTTGATTCTGTACTTGATACTCTGCACTTGAATACTAGTATTGTTTTTGATTCTGCTGTAGACTCAGACCCACAAGGGGTATGACTTATCTGTTTTAAGTTAAGGTTTGAGGGATATCTGTATTAGGCGTCAAATATGACGCATATATTCTGAGTTTCTGTGGGATATTATTTTATCATACCTAGCTTCCTAAGAATCATTAGGGAATCTAATCTGTACCAATAGTCTGTAGATATCTGAATTTTTCTGATAAGATTTCCCGTTTTGACATTGTCTAAAGATGGTAACCCTCTGGGTGTCAATCTGATGTCGATCTCGGTCTTCGGGGTTGATACTTAGGGGAATTACTTTCTCAACCAATGTTTAATAGGAATCAAGTTTTTGTTTTACCTGTACTCGCTTCCATCACTCGACTGTATCCTATCGATCGAGTATTCAGCCTATAGATAGGAATCCTATGGATGAAAACATGTGTTTGAGACATGTTATGTTTGATGGTTGCAAGTGGATGCAAGTGGTTGCTAGTGGTTGCTCGTAGATGCATATACACACACTAGGCACTAGATCGGCTCGAAAGCACTCTCATACTGCATATGGATGTGTGAGCATTTTTAAATTTTTATGGATGCAAAATGGTTGAATCAGCATATGGATGTTGCATATGAATGAGCAGTTGTGCACTCATATAGAAATGATATGTATCAAATAGGAAAATTTGCATACATATTGGACTCATGGCACTAACATGATTTGCATTAAGGAGGTCGACTGAATCAGTGGGCCGCCTGATTTTGCATTAGATACGGACATGAACACACACTGTGCATTTAAACATGAAAGCATTAGAAGTCTATAAGGACAATGGATGCCTGTGGTTGATGATTGAGTAGATGGATGATTGGATGGTAGAACACATTCTTCTCAACTTGAAGATTTCGAGGACGAAATCCTTAAAGGAGGGGAGAATGTAACACCCCATATTTTCTGTAAACTTAAGAAGTACAAATCTGAGTACAATTAGAGTATAAAATAAAGAATCAAGGCAGAATTAAATTTTAAAATCTGAATCAGGGAGAACGGGCTGTGCCATTGCGTTCGTCTCGGAAAAATACGCGAAATAGAGTCCGAAATTTTGTAAATCGGAGTCCGTATGACCCAGTTATGACCCAAAGAAGATTTCAGAAAATTCAGCCAATCAGAGTAGGCGGGAAAAGATCCCGCCAGACCAAGGGAGGTCGACTGGGGAGTCGACCCCCCCCCAACCAGGTCGACACTAGTGTCGACCTGGGAGTCGACCCCCCCCCCCCCACAGGTCGACACCTGTGTCGATTTGGGTGTCGACCTGCCTCCCGAAACTGCTTTTCTGCCTGGGTACGTTCTGATGTATCTGGCCTTGTTTTCTATCTAGATTCATCTGCCAAAACCTATTTAAACAACCCCAAACCCAGCCTTCTCTGCACACAAATCCATTCTGCTTCTACTCTGCCTCTGTTCTTAATAAAAATAAAATGGCATCGCTACTCTGCTGGAATCTAAACTAGAAGACAATCAACATCAATCTAAATTCAAGATTAAAGCTTCAACAACAGTTAAAGAGAATCAACTAACGACGCTACAACTAAAGTTCTTTCCTTAATCCAATCAAGGCAAGTACAGTTATTTTCCGATATAAACGTTAATTCTGATTGTGACATGAATTGTAGATCTGGATCTGAGGTTATGTCTGTTCTGTTCTGTTTAGATCTATCTTATTCTGTAACTCTTTCTGTTTTCTGTTTTATAGCCAGGCTACCACGAGCCTGAGCCAATCTCATAAGAGATTAACATACGTTAAAATGTTTGGGACAATCAAATGAATATGCATAAATGGGGCATGACCGATATGTGACTGATTTAAGGAAAGAACATAGGATGGATTTGGAATTTAGAACACAAATCTATGGCATAATTGGACTGATCTGTGACTGGTTTGAATAAAGGACATAGGTTGAAAACTAGATCTAGATTTGTGCATATATGACAGTTTGGGAATATCATATGATAATATATGACTTGTAAATCTGGAATATTAAGATCTAAGCTAAAGGACATATCACATATTAGATCTAGATCCTTGGACATATGATTTGAATAGAAAGGAATATGTTGTTTAGGCGTAAAAGACCTATATTATAAATGTGAACATGCCTAAATATTGATTTTGGATAATTGGCAATAAAGGCTATAACTTGGCATAATTCATACGATGATTTGGGAATTTACCTATTGAGTTAGGTCTACCCATATTCATGCGTCTAGGTATATGATTTGGGGTTTTTAGAGAATATTCTGTATTATACAAAGTTTAACTAGTATTTTGGGATGAATTATGACCATGGTTTAAGGCATGAGAGTTTAGGCATAATTTATGATTAGGCAAGATGGGAATAGAGTTCTAAAGTAATGTTAAATCTGCTAAATCTGTTAATCCATTCAATATGTTGAAATGCCTATTTTGCTAAGTTATCTAAACTGCTAGGCCTGTTATCTGCTAAATCTGCTAAGTTGCCTAATCTGCTAGTTTTGTTAAGATTTGCCTAAACTGCTAATTAGATGGGGATGCCTAATCTGTTAAATTTGTCTGTTGAGATGCGTAATCTGTTATATGCCAAAATCTGCTAAGTTGCTTAATCTGTTAAGTCTATTAAGTCACCAAATCTGCTAAAATCTGTTATCTGTTATATCAGTTGAGTTGATATAATTATTCTGTTATTGATATAATCTGAATTGGCATATATATGGGGCGTGCGCATAAACGGTAAATAATTAATTAATTGGCCGCAAAGATAAACATGACTAACTCGAGGTTAGAATGAGTTTGCGGCGTAAATCTGCCCGGAACCGCCCGATACATCCAGTGGCCGCAAACAATAGGTTCTAATGTGAGAAGTTAGTCATGACCTGCTTAAGACACGAGGTTAGGTCTGGCTTGTGGCAGAAGTCTGCCCGGAACCGCCCGACACATCCAGTAGCCACAAGCTAGCAACCTAATGTGAGAGGTCTGGGCATTAATAATTAATTAATGTAAATCTGAGATAAGAATGACGTCTAAACGTGTTGGGGGAATAGGGTTAAACCAACCGGACCAATATGTGTAGTAAACCCGTTCACGAATCTGTAGGCCCAATACAAAGTTAGACAAATCTGAAAATCTGTTAAATCTGTACATCTGATCTGTTAGTCTGAAAACTTGTTGATTTGATCTATGAACTAGTAAATCTGAACTCTGTCTGAACTTGTAAACAAGTTAATCTGAAATCTGTTATTCTGGGGACACAAGGTTTGGAGGGGAAATACTTGTGTCATCTGTTGTTTGAGGCCCATATTAGTCAGTAACCCGTTCTGGTATCAAAACTTTGACCCCACACTAGGTAGGGTCCGGGCACGCTTACTGAACTAATTATAAGTGGTTCATTCTGATAATGGCGAGGGGTGTTGATGGTGCGTTCCAACCGGGTCATGTGCGTGCATGGATCCCGGTCTGCCTCTGTGGATGTAAGACGCCGTGACATCTATAAATAGGTCTGTGTCATTCAAAGGTTGCCACTTTAGGGAATGATACACCCTTCTGTGGGGCTGGCACAGGGTATTTATGTATTAGGGAGCCGATCGCTTGGGGTAAGATTTAGGGTACACTGAACTCTGTCTGTTTCTGTGGGTACCGTCTGTTTCTGTTAGGTGGCAACACCTGTCTGTTTCTGCGTGGTACCGTCTGTTTGGGAGGTAAAGGCCTATTTCTAGTGTACACCAAATTCTGACATTCTGTTTATGTATGGATTATTCTGTTTCCGTCTGATCAGGTGGTAAAGGCCCATTATTCTGTTTTCGTCTGTTGGGGTAGTAAAAGGCCCAATACTAGCACTCAGTAGGAATTATTTCGACTCACTCTGTTTCTGTTATAGAGCGTTAGGGTAACACCTAAACCTATTAAACTAGTATTAGTGCAGGGAAGTGTAAAGTTATAGCTTATAACATTCTGTTTCTTCTGTTAATTTTAAAGTATATCTGCTAATCCGGTGACGTTATCTCTTGTCCAGCTTTATGTTCATGTCATTATTACTATTATCTGTTCATAACTGAAAATCACTGGACTTGCCAGACTTTATGTCTGACCTTGTTTGCTTTCGCCCCTTTTCTTCCGTTCCCCCTCCCCCCAGGTTTCCTTAGGAGGAAGTACCATAGCTTGACCTGGATTCCGTCTGCTTGAAGTTCTCTAAAGTATGGCTTGGCTCAAGATAGCTTCTGTTCTGTGGGGATTATGCTTTTAAAATTTTGTACTCTGATAGTTTTGAACAAGGCTGATATTTATGTACTTGATTCTGATATTTTGTTAAAGATGTAACCATACTGATTTCTGCTTTCCGCTGTAATAAAGTTATAGTTTTTCAAGTACTATTTATCTGTCTTGTAATATTCTGTACTGTTTACTAAAATGCTCCATCAAAGTCAAGGCATTCCCTTTGTGAGTGACCTTAACGGAGGTAGGGTGTTACACTTGGTATCAGAGCTGAAGGTTACCAGATTTGATAAAGAATTTTTGAAAACTATTTTCAAAAAGGTTTTAAAAGGAGGTATTTTCAAAAGTAAAGCCTATTTCGAAAAACATAATCCCCGAAAGCCATATATATCTTTCTTTTGATTCTCCATTTTGAATCTTTTCTCTTTCGTTTCAGCATGGCTGAAGATTTGAACCTTCCGGAGGGTGTGACGATACCAGGATGGTTTAGGAGGTATTTAGAGGCTAGGGCCACCACTGCAGGCCCAGCCGATGCTCCTCCACCAGTTGCACCCGTTCCTCCTCCTCCTCCTCGCAATTATACTTTTGCAAAGACGTGCAAGGAGTTTAAGGCTATGGGTGGAAAGACTTTTCAAGGGTCAGAGACGTTTGTTGAAGCCAGAGACTGGCTTAAGGAGACGGAGGAATTACTTGGAATCTTTGAAGTAGAAGACGAAAGGAAGGTCCGTTTAGCAGCTTGGTTAATGAAGGGGGAGGCCTCATTTTGGTGGGAGGTCACTAACGGAGAACGTCCTGTTGACTCTTGGGCAGATTTCAGGCGTCGGTTTGAGGCAAAGTTTCTCTCACGGGCAGAAGAGAATCTACACATGGAAAAGTTTTTGACATTAAAGCAGGGAAGCTCATCAGTGAAAGAATATGTCAACAAATTTAATCAGTTAGCAAGGTTTGGCTTGGAATTAGTAAATACACCGGAGAAGAAGGCGCTGAGGTTCGTTAAAGGCTTGAATGAGCCATTGCAGGGGTTGGCTATGACCCACATCCCTATGGGAGCCACCTTTGAAAAGCTAGTAGAAATGGCACTCATGCACGAGGATAAGGCATCCGAGAAGAAAGAGGCAAAGAAAGAAGAACCGCAGAACAAGAAAAACTGGCCCAAAAAGGAAAACTAAAGGAAAGATAAGGAGTCTGAAGACAAGAAGGATAAAAAGTGTTTTACCTGCGGGAGCACAACTCATCTGAATAAGGACTGCCGAAAGAGGAAGGGCGCTTGCTTCAATTGTGGTGAGATGGGTCACTTTACTAGAGACTGCCCGAAGAGACGTGGACAAGGGCAGAGGGCAGGACCAACTTCTGGAGGGCAGGCCAACACTCTCGAGGCTAGTGGATAGGGTAGAAATAGGGAAAATTTCTGTAGAAGGTTTAATTTTCTTGTCTGGTTATGGAGTTAAAACTCTTTCTGATTCTGGCATTTTGATTCTGTACTTGATACTCTGCACTTGAATACTAGTATTGTTTTTGATTCTGCTGTAGATTCAGACCCACAAGGGGTATGACTTATCTGTTTTAAGTTAAGGTTTGAGGGATATCTGTATTAGGCGTCAAATATGACGCATATATTCTGAGTTTCTGTGGGATATGATTTTATCATACCTAGCTTCCTAAGAATCATTAGGGAATCTAATCTGTACCAATAGTCTGTAGATATCTGAATTTTTCTGATAAGATTTCCCGTTTTGACATTGTCTAAAGATGGTAACCCTCTGGGTGTCAATCTGATGTCGATCTCGGTCTTCGGGGTTGATACTTAGGGGAATTACTTTCTCAACCAATGTTTAATAGGAATCAAGTTTTTGTTTTACCTGTACTCGCTTCCATCACTCGACTGTATCCTATCGATCGAGTATTCAGCCTATAGATAGGAATCCTATGGATGAAAACATGTGTTTGAGACATGTTATGTTTGATGGTTGCAAGTGGATGCAAGTGGTTGCTAGTGGTTGCTCGTAGATGCATATACACACACTAGGCACTAGATCGGCTCGAAAGCACTCTCATACTGCATATGGATGTGTGAGCATTTTTAAATTTTTATGGATGCAAAATGGTTGAATCAGCATATGGATGTTGCATATGAATGAGCAGTTGTGCACTCATATAGAAATGATATGTATCAAATAGGAAAATTTGCATACATATTGGACTCATGGCACTAACATGATTTGCATTAAGGAGGTCGACTGAATCAGTGGGCCGCCTGATTTTGCATTAGATACGGACATGAACACACACTGTGCATTTAAACATGAAAGCATTAGAAGTCTATAAGGACAATGGATGCCTGTGGTTGATGATTGAGTAGATGGATGATTGGATGGTAGAACACATTCTTCTCAACTTGAAGATTTCGAGGACGAAATCCTTAAAGGAGGGGAGAATGTAACACCCCATATTTTCTGTAAACTTAAGAAGTACAAATCTGAGTACAATTAGAGTATAAAATAAAGAATCAAGGCAGAATTAAATTTTAAAATCTGAATCAGGGAGAACGGGCTGTGCCATTGCGTTCGTCTCGGAAAAATACGCGAAATAGAGTCCGAAATTTTGTAAATCGGAGTCCGTATGACCCAGTTATGACCCAAAGAAGATTTCAGAAAATTCAGCCAATCAGAGTAGGCGGGAAAAGATCCCGCCAGACCAAGGGAGGTCGACCCCCCCCAACCAGGTCGACACTAGTGTCGACCTGGGAGTCGACCCCCCCCCCCCCCTACAGGTCGACACCTGTGTCAATTTGGGTGTCGACCTGCCTCCCGAAACTGCTTTTCTGCCTGGGTACGTTCTGATGTATCTGGCCTTGTTTTCTATCTAGATTCATCTGCCAAAACCTATTTAAACAACCCCAAACCCAGCCTTCTCTGCACACAAATCCATTCTGCTTCTACTCTGCCTCTGTTCTTAATAAAAATAAAATGGCATCGCTACTCTGCTGGAATCTAAACTAGAAGACAATCAACATCAATCTAAATTCAAGATTAAAGCTTCAACAACAGTTAAAGAGAATCAACTAACGACGCTACAACTAAAGTTCTTTCCTTAATCCAATCAAGGCAAGTACAGTTATTTTCCGATATAAACGTTAATTCTGATTGTGACATGAATTGTAGATCTGGATCTGAGGTTATGTCTGTTCTGTTCTGTTTAGATCTATCTTATTCTGTAACTCTTTCTGTTTTCTGTTTTATAGCCAGGCTACCACGAGCCTGAGCCAATCTCATAAGAGATTAACATACGTTAAAATGTTTGGGACAATCAAATGAATATGCATAAATGGGGCATGACCGATATGTGACTGATTTAAGGAAAGAACATAGGATGGATTTGGAATTTAGAACACAAATCTATGGCATAATTGGACTGATCTGTGACTGGTTTGAATAAAGGACATAGGTTGAAAACTAGATCTAGATTTGTGCATATATGACAGTTTGGGAATATCATATGATAATATATGACTTGTAAATCTGGAATATTAAGATCTAAGCTAAAGGACATATCACATATTAGATCTAGATCCTTGGACATATGATTTGAATAGAAAGGAATATGTTGTTTAGGCGTAAAAGACCTATATTATAAATGTGAACATGCCTAAATATTGATTTTGGATAATTGGCAATAAAGGCTATAACTTGGCATAATTCATATCATGATTTGGGAATTTACCTATTGAGTTAGGTCTACCCATATTCATGCGTCTAGGTATATGATTTGGGGTTTTTAGAGAATATTCTGTATTATACAAAGTTTAACTAGTATTTTGGGATGAATTATGACCATGGTTTAAGGCATGAGAGTTTAGGCATAATTTATGATTAGGCAAGATGGGAATAGAGTTCTAAAGTAATGTTAAATCTGCTAAATCTGTTAATCCATTCAATATGTTGAAATGCCTATTTTGCTAAGTTATCTAAACTGCTAGGCCTGTTATCTGCTAAATCTGCTAAGTTGCCTAATCTGCTAGTTTTGTTACGATTTGCCTAAACTGCTAATTAGATTGGGATGCCTAATCTGTTAAATTTGTCTGTTGAGATGCGTAATCTGTTATATGCAAAAATCTGCTAAGTTGCTTAATCTGTTAAGTCTATTAAGTCACCAAATCTGCTAAAATCTGTTATCTGTTATATCAGTTGAGTTGATATAATTATTTTGTTATTGATATAATCTGAATTGGCATATATATGGGGCGTGCGCATAAACAGTAAATAATTAATTAATTGGCCGCAAAGATAAACATGACTAACTCGAGGTTAGAATGAGTTTGCGGCGTAAATCTGCCCGGAACCGCCCGGCACATCCAGTGGCCGCAAACAATAGGTTCTAATGTGAGAAGTTAGTCATGACCTGCTTAAGACACGAGGTTAGGTCTGGCTTGTGGCAGAAGTCTGCCCGGAACCGCCCGGCACATCCAGCAGCCACAAGCTAGCAACCTAATGTGAGAGGTCTGGGCATTAATAATTAATTAATGCAAATCTGAGATAAGAATGACGTCTAAACGTGTTAGGGGAATAGGGTTAAACCAACCGGACCAATATGTGTAGTAAACCCGTTCACGAATCTGTAGGCCCAATACAAAGTTAGACAAATCTGAAAATCTGTTAAATCTGTACATCTGATCTGTTAGTCTGAAAACTTGTTGATTTGATCTGTGAACTAGTAAATCTGAACTCTGTCTGAACTTGTAAACAAGTTAATCTGAAATCTGTTATTCTGGGGACACAAGGTTAGGAGGGGAAATACTTGTGTCATCTGTTGTTTGGGGCCCATATTAGTCAGTAACCCGTTCTGGTATCAAAACTTTGACCCCACACTAGGTAGGGTCCGGGCACGCTTACTGAACTAATTACAAGTGGTTCATTCTGATAATGGCGAGGGGTGTTGATGGTGCATTCCAACCGGGTCATGTGCGTGCATGGATCCCGGTCTGCCTCTGTGGATGTAAGACGCCGTGACATCTATAAATAGGTCTGTGTCATTCAAAGGTTGCCACTTTAGGGAATGATACACCCTTCTGTGGGGCTGGCACAGGGTATTTATGTATTAGGGAGCCGATCGATTGGGGTAAGATTTAGGGTACACTAAACTCTGTCTGTTTCTGTGGGTACCGTCTGTTTCTGTTAGGTGGCAACACCTGCTGTTTCTGCGTGGTACCGTCTGTTTGGGAGGTAAAGGCCCATTTCTAGTGTACACCAAATTCTGACATTCTGTTTCTGTATGGATTATTCTGTTTCCGTCTGATCGGGTGGTAAAGGCCCATTATTCTGTTTTCGTCTATTGGGGTAGTAAAAGGCCCAATACTAGCACTCAGTAGGAATTATTCCGACTCACTCTGTTTCAGTTATAGAGCGTTAGGGTAACACCTAAACCTGTTAAACTAGTATTAGTGCAGAGAAGTGTAAAGTTATAGCTTATAACATTATGTTTCTTCTGTTAATTTTAAAGTATATCTGTTAATCCGGTGACGTTATCTCTTGTCCAGCTTTATGTTCATGTCATTATTACTATTATCTGTTCATAACTGAAAATCACTGGACTTGCCAGACTATGTCTGACCTTGTTTGCTTTCGCCCCTTTTCTTCCGTTCCCCCCCCCCAAGGTTTCCTTAGGAGGAAGTACCATAGCTTGACCTGGATTCCGTCTGCTTGAAGTGCTCTAAAGTATGGCTTGGCTCAAGATAGCTTCTGTTCTGTGGGGATTATGCTTTTAAAATTTTGTACTCTGATAGTTTTGAACAAGGCTGATATTTATGTACTTGATTCTGATCTTTTGTTAAAGATGTAACCATACTGATTTCTGCTTTCCGCTGTAATAAAGTTATAATTTTTCAAGTACTATTTATCTGTCTTGTAATATTCTGTTCTGTTTACTAAAATGCTCCATCAAAGTCAAGGCATTCTCTTTGTGAGTGACCTTAACGGAGGTGGGGTGTTACACGACCCGAACCGATGGCTTGAAGAGGAACCCGACCCGACCCAGTATTGAGCAATAACCCGAGATGCAAAGGTAGTCCAATATGGGAAGTTAGAGCTCAGGATCTAGTTGGGAACCGATGAGTTCACTTCATGGTTGGGCTTTGCTGCGGGACGTGTGCTAAGGAGTTGTCGACGTTCATAACTTCGATTCACCATTGAAAATGAATGATGGGCTACTTATCAGTGCAGTAGAGTCACTATGACTCGAGGGGCAAGGTGATGGTAGCAAGACTACGTTATCAGTGCAGTAGAGTCATTACGACTCGAGGGGCAAAGTGATGCATAGTAAGACTATGAGCCAGCGCAGATGGGGTGAATAACGCCATGGGGCAAGTGGACATAGTAAAGGATTGGTAAGGCTACGAGCCAGCGCAGATGTGGTGAATAACTCCATGGGGCAAGTGGACATAGCGAAGGATTACTGGCTACGTTATCAGTGCAGTGAAGCCATTTATGACTTAATGGGGCAAAGTGATCGTAGCAAGGTATGTTGGGTGATCGAAGTGGTGAATATCGTATGCTTTATGCACTGAGTGAGAGATGTGAGGATGGTTGCTATGTTTGATTGTTTGCCATCACTATGACATGCACACACCCACCTCTGTATCTTTACACCATTTGATATGGCACCTTAGAGTGTTGTACAGTATGTAGTGCTAACTCTTTGATTGCAGGTCCAGGTTCATGTATGTTTTAGTCTACCTGTTATTGTTTTATTTAGATGCTTATCGCTCATACCAGGCTTTATGTCTGACCCAGAGTTTTATGTCTCCTCTTATTACTCTGGGTGCTCACACGAGCAGACTAGAGACAGGTTAGCTAGTGATGCGCGAGTAGCTGATTCGGAGGCGGGCAGGAGGCTTCCACGTATGATATATAGATATTCTCCCTGTGTCGTTGGTGGTCGCTACTTGGGCATTAGTAGTGTACCTCCTTTATCTTGCTTTTGCTTTGAGACAGTTTGAAAAGTTGTAATAATGTTTAACTTTGGATCATAAGCTGTACTTGGATTTTCCGCTGCTATGTTAGTTGTTTCAGCTTATGCACTGTCTCATCTGTTTTATGTCAAGTATGTTATTATTATATTTTATTCTATGCGCTGTGAGACATTCTACAGGTTCTTTGTTAGTTCATTTCCTTCTTCCCTTTCCTCCTGACGACCCGTTCCGTGCCAACTGGACATGTGTACAGCGCACCTTTGGAGTAAATGTCGGTTGGTGCGGGGCGGGCCGTCACATTTGGTATCAGAGCACTAGGTTGCGTAGTTAACCTAGGGAAAGACACTAGGGAGAGATAGTACGTATATGAGAGCGCGTATTTGTGATTACTTTGGTTTTCAAAAGCTATATATATATACTATTAGTAGTATAAGAATGAAGTCGTACTGCACTAGCACCACTATGGGGTCGTTAATCGTTTTCCTTTTACAGATTGACGATGAGCCGATATGCTAGAGGTGCTGGTAGGGGAGCCAATAATGGGAATGCTGCTGACATGAGGGCGATGTTTACTGACCTCATGAGAGACATGCTTAGGGAGGTGCAAGGGGCAGTTCCCAATCCCGGAATTGGCGGTGGTCCAGTAGTGCAGGAGCCTAGGGTCGATTTCGCCAAGTTGTGCAAGGATTACACTAACCTTGGTGGGAAGTCGTTCCACGGGATGGAGTCGGCCACAGATGTTCAAGATTGGTTGGATAGCTGTGATCGTATCTTCGACGACTTGGGTATCGAGGATGCGATGAAGAGAAGGTTAGCGTCTCGTCAGCTGCAAGGGCGAGCGATGAATTGGTGGAATGCCATTAGAACAGCTACTCCAGAAGATCAGGTTACTTGGGATCTGTTCAAGGCTCGCTTTAGCGAGAAGTTCATTCCAGCTGCCCAGAAGTCAGTGTTGTTTAAGAGATTCTTGGAACTCAAGCAGAGTGGTAGGGCAGTTTCTGACTATATTGCCGAGTTCGACACCTTGTCAAAGTATGGGCTATCTCTTATCGATACTCCTGAGAAGAAGAATGAGAAGTTCATTACTGGGTTGGATGGATACTTGGGGGAAAGGCTTATCAACCACATCGATGAGACTTTTGAATCGATTGTGGGGAAAGCTTTGAGATCGGAGAGTCTTTACCCTAAGTCAAAGACTGAAGCTGCATCTGCAGAAGGGCTGAAGCCGCAAGCAGGCGGTGGAGGCAAGGATAACTCTCAGAATAAGAGGAAGCAGGGCCAATCTAAGGGTGGCCAGAAAAAGAAAAAGAAAGAAGTTGAGTGCTTCAGCTGTGGTAAGAAGGGCCATTATGCCAAAGATTGTCGGGCCAAGACAGCGGATAAGAAGTGTTTCAACTGTGGTCAAGTGGGACATTTCAAGGATAAGTGTCCGCAACCTCTGAAGGAGAAGCAGATTGTGAAATCATATGCTATTGATGTTGTTCCTACTTCGTCGAATGCCCCAACTGCGGCGGAGAAAGGAAAGAATGTTGTTATTCAAGGTATGCTTTCTATTTATGATGTACCAGTTCGAGTTTTGTTTGATACTGGGGCTTCCCGTTCCTTCATATCTAGTGACCTGGTAGATTGGTTGGGACTGGAACCCGAGATAGTCGATAGACCATTGGTTGTGACGAACCTGATTGGTGGTTCGACTAGCCTTAGTATGATTTGCAGGAATTTGGTCTTATCGAGTCATGGATGTATGTTTGTTTGTGATTGCTTTGTTTTGGGCTTTACTGGGTATGGCATTATATTGGGAGTCGATTGGCTCTAAAGATATGGGGTGGTGGTAGACTGTGAGGGCTTTTTGGTGACAGTTAGGGCGGATGATGGGCGGAGGGTAGTGTTTGGTAGTATACCTAGTGATGGGGTAATGGCTAGTTTTATAAATTCCCTCGACATCCCGCAGGATGAGTTGTCAGATGTGCCCGTGGTTGGCCAGTATCCGGACGTCTTCGAGGAGGTGACCGGGCTTCCACCACACCGAGAGATTGAGTTCCGTATTGATCTAGTGAAAGATGCCAGACCTATAGTGATGCCACTTCGTCGTATGGAACCAAGGGAGCAACGAGAGCTCGGGGTGCAAGTCAACAATCTTTTGAAGAAGGGATTTATTAGAAGAAGTGTCTCCGAGTGGGGAGCACAAGTTGTGTTTGCCACTAAGGCAGATGGTTCCCTTCGTTTGTGTGTGGACTATCGCGAGTTGAATAAGGTAACGAGGAAGAATAAGTATCCTCTACCACGGATAGATGATTTTTTTGATCAACTGGAAGGAGCAAGAGTGTTCTCCCAGTTGGACCTCGCGACAGGATTTCATCAGCTCCGAGTAGCGGATGAGAGTGTTCCGAAAACGGCATTTAGGACGCTGTCTGGATTCTATGAGTGGTTGGTCATGCCATTTGGGTTGACCAATGCACCGGCCTACTTTGTGAATCTTATGAATCGAGTATTCAGAGATCAGTTGAATAAGTTTGTTCTCGTGTTCGTAGACGATATCCTTGTTTACTCGAGGACAGAGGAGGAACACAAGGGACACTTGAGGATAGTGATGGAGGTGTTGAGAAAACACCAATTGAAAGCGAAATTCTCTAAGTGTCACTTTTGGAGAAGGGAAGTGAGATTCTTGGGCCATGTTGTTTCAGAGAATGGTATTGCCGTGGACCCTGCGAAGGTGGCTACGATACAGGATTGGCCTACACCCAAGAATGCAACAGATGTAAGAAGTTTCTTGGGATTAGCTGGATATTATCGTAAGTTTATCCAGGACTTCTCCAAGATAGCAGCACCGTTGACTCAGTTGACTAAGAAGAATCAGTCCTTCGTCTGGGACGGGGTGTGTGAGAATGCATTCAAGAGTCTAAAGGAAAAGTTGACGCGTGCGCCAGTATTAGTCATTCCTAAAGGGAATGAAGAGATGACGGTATACACGGATGCTTGTGGTACCGGACTAGGTGTTGTATTGATGCAAGGAGGTAGGGTTGTAGCTTATGCTAGTCGGCAGCTAAAGCCGCAAGAAAAGAAGTATCCTACCCATGACTTGGAACTGGCAGCGATTGTGTTCGCATTAAAGATGTGGAGACACTATCTCTTGGGAGAAAGATTTGAGTTGTTCACCGATCATAAATCGTTAAAGTATCTCTTCTCCCAGAAGGATCTAAATCTCCGTCAGCAAAGATGGTTAGAGTTCTTGGCTTCGTATGATTTTGATATCGCATACACACCTGGGAAGGGTAATGCGGTAGCCGATGCCTTGAGTAGGAGGCATGCCAGTTTAGGGGCTATGTTTCTTGAATGGAAGCAACTGGAGTATATCGCGGGGTTTGATTTCAGACCAAAGTGCGAATTGGATCCAGTCATGCTAGCTAGTTTGGCGATCAGACCCACTTTGATAGAGCGGATTGGTTCCAGCCAGAGGGACGATCCTAATCTATTGGAAATCATCTCCAAGTTAGAGATGGACATCGACGGTGAGGAGGTGAATTTGTATGGGCTTGATCGAGATGGATGGCTTAGAAAGAATGGAAGACTAGTTGTACCCAACGTGAATGGTTTGAGAGATGAAGTGCTTAGAGAATGTCATCACTCAAAACTGACTATACATCCCGGTGGTAATAAGATGTACCGAGACATGAAGCAGACTTACTACTGGGAAGGGATGAAAAGAGACGTTGGGAAGTTTATATCCAAATGCATGAATTGCCAGCTAGTAAAAGCCGAGCAAAAGAAGCCTAGTGGGTTGTTGCAACCATTAGAAATTCCCGAATGGAAATGGGAGCAAGTCTCGATGGATTTCATCGATGGTTTACCGAGGACTAGGTCGGGACATGATAGCATTTGGGTAGTTGTGGATCGATTGACTAAGAGCGCAAGATTTATACCAGTCAAATCGACCAGAACAGCAGCCAAGTAGGCAGAATTGTATATGAAGTGTGTAGTGAGATTTCATGGAGTACCCAAAAGCATTGTGAGTGACCGAGACCCGTTGTTCACAAGTGGGTTTTGGAAGAGCTTACAAGAGGCTCTAGGGTCAGAATTACATCTCAGTACCGCATATCATCCTCAGACTGATGGTCAGACGGAGAGGGTGAATCGTATATTGGAAGATCTCTTGAGAGCTTGTATATTGGATTTTGGTGGATCATGGGATGACCATTTGCATCTAGTAGAGTTTGCATATAATAATAGTTACCAATCCAGTATCGGTATGGCTCCATATGAAGCTTTGTACGGAAGACCGTGCAACTCACCATCATGTTGGATAGAGACTAGCGAGAAGTTTATGCTTGGACCAGATGTGGTGAGGGAAACTTCAGATAAGATTAAAACCATTCAACAACGAATGAAGGATGCCCAAGATAGGCAGAAGAGTTATGCTGATAAAAGGAGAAGTGATTTAAAATTCTCCGTTGGTGACTTGGTGTTTGTCAAGATTTCTCCGTTGAAGAGCGTGATTCGATTTGGCAGGAGAGGCAAGTTGGCACCAAGATTTGTTGGCCCATTCCCTGTTCTTGAACTAGTCGGGAATTTGGCATATAGAGTTGGCTTACCAGAGAAGATGGCGGGAGTTCACAACGTATTTCATGTTTCCCAACTAAGGAAGTTCGTTCATGACCCAAATATGACTATTTCACCTGATCAGTTAGAGGACCTCGTAGTAGAACCCGAGGCGGTTGGGAACCGCAAGCCGATTCATATTGTCGAGCACGATACGAAGCAACTTCGAAGGAAGGCGGTGAAGCTAGTCAAGGTTCAGTGGGGCGAGAACGAGAATGACTGCACTTGGGAGACAAAGGAGAGCATTAGAAAGATGCATCCAGAACTCTTTGCCTGGTAAGATTTACCTTGTAATTTAGTTATTCCGCATGCTAGGATAGACTTGTTTTGCATATTTGATTGTTGTTTTATGGTTGATAGGCATGCGGGACCCTTTGTGTGTTTTTGGTTAGGGAATTTCGGGGGCGAAATTTCTTAAGGGGGGGAGAATGTAACAACCCGCATTCTACGCATCGGAGGATCGTAGAATATTTCTTTCTTTCCCATATGAAGTCGTATGGTCATGTAACTTTGGGAAACAACCATTAGAGTCATTTCCCATGTTCATGATTTTTGTCGATTTTTAAATGACCATTTTGCCCCTAGTTGGTCTTGTTTTGTCCATAACTTTTGATTGGAAAGGAATTTTGACCTGAAACCACTTCCATTAGATTCGTTTGATGGTTTACCTTTCCGTAGAGTGGTCATTTGTGAAAAACGGACTTACCGTTTGGGAGATATGGCTGAAATAAGGTTTGGAAGGTGAAAAAAACTGCTTAACCGGGCCAAATAGGGTGATTAGTGAATAGGCCCATAACCCATTTCGGGATTAGGGTTATGGGGAGGCTGAAATGAGTTAGAGAATCATTCCATTTCAGTTCTCTAGCCTCCACTTATCTCCAAGGAACCCTAAAAATGGCCTCCAACCTCTAAATCACCTCCAAATCATCTTTTGATCAAGGATTAAGCTTAGCAACATCAAATCGAGGAAGATCTACACCAAATCAACATTGGAGCTACTGTTTAGCATTGGGATTCGCATCAAATCATATATTTATTTCAGATTTTAGTTTATTTGTGGCTAAGGTGAGTGATTTGCATAGTTCCTCACTAATTATGGCTAATTAAGGGTAATTAGTGTTAATTAGCGAATTTAAACATGACAAAATTCTGGAAAAATGTTCATAAATTCTTAAATGATGTTTTAGACCTCTGATATGAATTTGGGTTAATTTGGTTAAGTTGTGCTAATCCTATCATTAGTTTCACCTAAACATGCTTAAGGGGAAATATGGGGTTTTGGGTATGTTTGATCCATTTTAACCCATCATATTGATGTTTTGATGTTTGTGGTTGATTATGCATGTTGCTATGACTGTATGATATGCTTTGTGATTGATTTCAATAGTTAGAATGGTCGAAAACGTCGTCGAATGGCGTAAAACACTTGCTGGAAAAGTTTCAAGAAACAGTGCAGGATCGGATCGGATCGGATATGGTGGCTTGGATCGGATAAGTGAACTGGGCAAGGGATTCGATCGGATCGGAACTAGGCTCTTGAGAAATTTGGCAAAAAGGAAGGCCATGCTAATTAAACTGGGATCGGATCAGATAAAGGAGGGGGAATCAGATCGGAGCATATGAAGAACGAGGGAGCTGATCCGAGCGGGAGCACGAACTGGATGGGAGATGGCAACCCGACCCGACCCGAAGTGGGACACCTTACCCGAACCAATGCAACGCTGTGAACCCGAACCGAACCGCTACAAGGGAAGACAACACACCGAACCGACGCAACGTAGTGGACCCGACCCGAACCGATGGCTTGAAGAGGAACCAGACCCGACCCAGTATTGACCAATAACCCGAGATGCAAAGGTAGTCCAATATGGGAAGTTAGAGCTCAGGATCCAGTTGGGAACCGATGAGTTCACTTCATGGTTGGGCTTTGCTGCGGGACGTGTTCTAAGGAGTTGTCGACGTTCATAACTTCGATTCACCATTGAAAATGAATGATGGGCTACTTATCAGTGCAGTAGAGTCACTATGACTCGAGGGGCAAGGTGATGGTAGCAAGACTACGTTATCAGTGCAGTAGAGTCATTACGACTCGAGAGGCAAAGTGATGCGTAGTAAGACTATGAGCCAGCGTAGATGGGGTGAATAACTCCATGGGGCAAGTGGACATAGTAAAGGATTGGTAAGGCTATGAGCCAGCGCAGATGGGGTGAATAACTCCATGGGGCAAGTGGACATAGCGAAGGATTAGTGGCTACGTTATCAGTGCAGTGAAGCCATTTATGACTTCATGGGGCAAAGTGATCATAGCAAGGTATGTTGGGTGATCGAAGTGGTGAATATCGTATGCTTTATGCACTGAGTGAGAGATGTGAGGATGGTTGCTATGTTTGATTGTTTGCCATCACTATGACATGCACACCCCCACCTCCGTATCTTTACACCATTTGATATGGCACCTTAGAGTGTTGTACAGTATGTAGTGCTAACTCTTTGGTTGCAGGTCCAGGTTCATGTATGTTTTAGTCTACCTGTTATTGTTCTGTTTAGATGCTTATCGCTCATACCAGGCTTTATGTCTGACCCAGAGTTTTATGTCTCCTCTTATTACTCTAGGTGCTCACACGAGCAGACTAGAGACAGGTTTGCTAGTGATGCGCGAGTAGATGATTCGTAGGCGGGCAGGAGGCTTCCACGTATGATATATAGATATTCTCCCTGTGTCGTTGGTGGTCGCTACTTGGGCATTAGTAGTGTACCTCCTTTATCTTGCTTTTGCTTTGAGACAGTTTGAAAAGTTGTAATAATGTTTAACTTTGGATCATAAGCTGTACTTGGATTTTCCGCTGCTATGTTAGTTGTTTCAACTTATGCACTGTCTCACCTGTTTTATGTCAAGTATGTTATTATAATATTTTATTCTATGCGCTGTGAGACATTCTACAGGTTCTTTGTTAGTTCATTTCCTTCTTCCCTTTCCTCCTGACGACCCGTTCCGTGCCAACTGGACATGTGTATAGCGCACCTTTGGAGTAAATGTCGGTTGGTGCGGGACGGGCCGTCACAAAAGATTTCTCATACCAGTCCCATGACTGACTCGTAGTTTGTTTATCTTTGCAAACTCGGGTGCCCTCTTTCCACACAAGCAGCCAAATGACAGGTTTTACATATGGATACTTTCTGGACTGGAGCTTGCTAAGGAAGAAGATGAAGAACATTTACCTTTTTATCTTTTATTTGCTTCTTGAGACATTTAGACATTATTCAGCTTTGATGTATTTGGTGGAGATTGAGACTTTAAATCTTTTCTTGGTTTAGACTTCTATTTTTCTAAGTGTATCCTATAACCGCGTACTCTGACATTTGTGATGTTATGCTGTGATGACATTTCCATTTCCGCTGTAATGATTTATGTGTTATGCCATTATCTGAGAAATGTTATTGTTGTAATTATGTTATGCTCCTATGATTATCCTTGCTTTTGTACCATGGAAGTTTGGGGTCGTCACAGTTGGTATCAGAGCAAAAGGTTAACCTTAGCTTCGGAGTATAACATTTTTAGAACAATTCGTCTAGATAGAATCAGCGGTATTCTAAGACGAGTAGCTCATTAGAGATAAGATAAGTAATGTCCTAGAATGAGCACAATAGAATAGCACATATTAATCAGTCATTACATCATTATCATCTTATCATATGTCTCTACTTTTAACCTTTCCTTTAAAATTATCATTTCTGTTAGTCTGACTCTTTCCTTGATGGTATAGAACTAATTAAGAAATGAGCACCAGAGCACGAGGCAGAAGTGGGGCTAGAGGACCCGCTAGAGATGAGACTCCTACGGCCTAGGAACAGCCCACTCCAGAGGCTATGACACCACCTCCTCCCCCGCAGCCATTTGATTTGGACAAAATGTCCAAGAAATACAAAAACTTAGGGGGCGTATCCTTTACTGGCCGAGAGACTGTGATTGAGGCATAGGCATGGCTGAAGAACTATGAGAAAATCTTTGAAGGTTTGGAATTGGAAGATCAACTCAAGCGCTTCCTGGCAACATGGCTATTAAAGGACCAAGCTGAAATTTGGTAGGGCACTGTCAAAATAGGCAATGATGTGGCCAACATGTCTTGGGCCAGGTTCAAATAGCTTTTCAGTGATAAGTATAACCCTCTGCAGGAAGTTGAGAGGCTCCATGATCAATTTGCAAATCTGCAGCAGGGAGAGATGAGTATTTCAGAATATGTGCTGAAGTTCGAGGAACTTTCCCGCTAAGCTCCAGAGCTAGTTCAAGAACCAGTGCAGAAGAACAAGAGATTTATCAACGGCCTCTCCAAGATGTACCTGAACAGGGTCACTGCTCACACCAAGCTCCCCTTCAATGAAGTAATCGAGAAGGCTAACTGTTATGAAGATAATGATAGGAATGCACAGCAGGAGCATAAAAGAATCAGAGCATTAATAAAAGAAAGCAAGCTGACAGGAAAGCAGAGGTGAGTAATTCTTCTACCGCCAAGCCCCAAGAGAAAAAGAAGAGGGACAAATCTAAGGTCAAATGCTTCAATTGTTAGAAGATGGGGCATTTTGACTACGAATGCCGAGCCCCGAAGAGACCAAGAAGGAATGAATCTGGACCCGGTCAGAATAGTAGACAGAGTTCTCATGGCCCCAGGGAATGCTTTAATTGCCACAAGCCTACGCATCTTATCATGAACCTCTGCTAAAGAAATCTAAAGTAGCACATGTCTATGATGGAGCGTGTAACACCCCGGATTTTTGAATAATCGAATTAACTAAATTAAAGAATAATTAATCTCAGACGTGAGAATTATGGGGATTGGGTTGCGCCATTGTGTTCGTCTCAGAATTCTGGTTGAAATAGAGTCCGAGTTTGCGGGAAACGAGTACCGGATGAAGGAGTTATGGACGAACGAAGATTGGTGGCCAAAAGTAGAAAAAAAATGCATTGGCGCACTTGGGAAGTGCGCCAGTACATATTTGCACCGGCGCACCTGCCAAGTGCGCCCAGGCCAAGGCAGGAGCCTACACAGCTTTATGGTTCAGGCTGACCCATGTTGTTGAGTCCTTTCTGACTCCTTGCTGAGTCATTAGGGCTGACTCATCACCCTATCATGATTGAAAGGTTTTGATTAACCCTAAGATCATCCGACGGCTTAAATTAATTCATAACTCTATAAAAAGACCCATAGACTCAAACCCTAAATCAGAATTAAAATTGAAACTATGGCCGTCATGCTGTTGTCTTGAACCCTAGAGCAGCCACCACCAAAATTAAGAGGAAGAACAGCAACCAAATCAGAACTATTCAACCCTAACAGCGAATCTTCATCAAGGGAGAGCTAATTCAACTCCAGAAATCAGAATTCAGAACTCAAAACTGCTTTTGAGTTGTGAGTTCGATAGTTTTAACGAAATAATTAATAAATGAATTGGATTGAGTTATAATGCGGATAATTTGGATATGATATGAATTGTTGATTGCATGTTGTAATTATGTTGTAGAATTGTGTTGTAATTTCTATCATATTATGTTATGATGCTATCATTTACGATGTAAAGTTATGATGTTATCACCCATGTTATAATCCTATGATTGGCTTAGGTCTAGTTGAATCATCATGTTTCATATGCTAGTAGATGTATTGATTCATATGGTAAATCATATGTATGCAAGTTTGGATTTTGTTTTAAACATGAATCACATACAAGTTGGGTAGAATTTTATGTGAACTTACGTGGTTATGACATCTAGTTTATGTGAAAATTTAATTGAAAGTTAGGCTATGACATATGCTAAATTCTACATGATACTTTACATGTTAGATACTAGTTTACACCATTGTTGCGGTGTATAGATCACATATGTGAGTTTATGAGTTGGATATGAATCATGTTATGTTATTACCTATGCAAGTTTCCCCCCTTAGATATAGATCTATGACACATGTTGTTTATGCAAGTTTGTGGCCATTATTTCATCAAGTTCACACCTTTAGATTTGGATCTATGTCATACATGATTTATGCAAGTTTGTGGCCATTAACTCATCAAGTTCACACCTTTAGATTTGGATCCATGACATATATTGTTTATGTAAGTTGTAACTTTGGCCTATGCAAGTTTTAGATGTAGAACATCATTCATATATGCAAGTTCACCCCTATGTTAGATCTATGTTTTAATTATGTGTATATATTGTGATGTTTTCTTTTATTTCATGAGTTAGACTATTCAAGTCTAACGTATATTTTACGTTAAACGAACAAACGTACTACGTGGGGTAAAGGGGATAATATTAAAAATGTTTAATTGGCATAAATGCCTTAAAAGGCATAAAATATAATTGTGGTGAAAATTGGTATGATTTTACATACCATAAATGGATGGACATAATTGAGTCAATTATGGACATCGTTAAATTTGGAATTGATTGATAATTTGAATAGGGAAAGTAATTCAAATTAGGGAATGATTAATTAGGAATAATTAATCGTCTAAGACACGAGGTTAGACTCTTTTGTGGTGTAAGACTGCCCGGACCCGCCCGGCAAATCCAACTGCCATAAATGCCAGTCTAATGTGAGAGGTCTTAGGCATAAACTAAATACGTAACAATTGTAAAGACACGAGGTTAGGCTCTTTTGTGGTGTAAGACTGCCCGGACCCGCCCGGCAAATCCAGCTGCCACAAATGTCAGTCTAATGTGAGAGGTCTTTATGAGGTTACGGTCTTAATGAATTAAGAAACACTTAACCAGATAAGCATGTAGTGGGACATGAGGGGGTTAAGTGGGTGCCTTGGGTGGCATGTGGAATCTAGTGGGTGCCTTGGGTGGCATTTGGAAATACGATTAGAAACACTTAACCAAAATTGAAACACGTAATTGAAACATGAATAAGAAGTGGGTTAAGTGGGATGTACTAGAGGGGACCAAGCTTAGGTGGATAGCTTGTGTCAAGTAATGGGGGCCCGTTTCAACCAGTAACCCATACGTATCTTTGTGGGCTCGACCCAAGTCGAGGACGGGACACACATACTGGGCTTGACTGTAAGAGGCCAAACCGGGTTAGCGGTGGCAACGCAAGTCCAACGGGTTCATATGCGTGTATGGACCCGGGCTGGTAGGTAAGACGTTGTTGCATCGTGTAGGTATAAGCCGTGCATTCTTGGTTGTATCGGGTTGCCACTTTGGGGAGTGATACACCCCACTGTGGGGCCAGCACGGGTATCTACGAGTTTGGGAGCCGATCGTTTGGGGGTAGTGGGTACACCTAGTGGAGATAGGGGCAGACGACACCTATGAAGGTAGCTAGGGGTGCACGAAACTACCAATATCATTATTAAGTCTGTAGGCGGGATCAACCTTAGGGTGACTAGTGGCGGTGCAGTATAGCAATTATCCTATAGTGTTGGTGTAGTTTGGTAATTATCTTAGTGGGCGCTTAAACAATATCGTTGTTCGTCTTGTTTCCTTGTTTACTCTGCCATACTCAATGGTTCATGGTCATTTCCTTATTTTCCAACTTATGCCTTAGCCTAGTTACCTTGTTAATTATATTGTTAGAATTATCGCACTCGCCAGACTTTATGTCTGACCCCCTTTTTTCCATCTCTTTGCTCCCCCCCCCCCCCCAGGTGCTCAAGTTGGAACTAGCACCAGTGGAGCTTGATTTTGGACTGCTTTTCGAAGATTTCTTGGACCGCTGAAGTAAAGTTTAGCTTCTCTTTAATTATGGCTATTTTAATGTTGGGGATTATGTCTTTCAGATTATGTACTTTGTTTTATCAAGATGGATATGATGTACTTGACTTTGGTTTATGGTTTTGATGATGTAACCAAGCATATTTACCTTCTGCTGCAATGAATAAAGTTTTGAATTTTCAAGTACTGCTTAATATCTGTCTTGTTGTGATTTTCTGTTCTATATTCACTTAAAATGCTCCATGGAAGTTAATGCATTCCCTTTGCGAGTGACATTAATGGACGTGGGGTGTTACACGTGGTATCAGAGCTGAAGGTTACCAGAACAGATATGAATTTTGAAAAACTATTTTTCAAAAACAATTTTTATAAAGAAGTACCTTCAAAAGTATGTTTTAAGGAAAGTATTTTCAAGAGAAAAGTATATTTTGGAAAGCATAACCCCAAGAGCCATATATCTTTCCTTCGGTTCTTTTATATTGAATCTTTCATTTTTCGTTTCAGCATGTCTGAAGCATCTGAGATACCAGAGGGTGTTCATGTGCCCGGTTGGTTTCGTCAATATCTTGAGGCTAGGGCCGCCACTGCAAGTCCAGCTAATGCTCCTCCTCCTCCTCCCCCTCCTCCTCGCGTCGATACTTTTGCTAAGATATGTAAGGACTTTAGAGCAATGGGTGGAAAACCTTTTCACGGGACGGAGACATTTGTTGAAGCTCGTAACTGGCTAAGGGAGGTGGAAGAATTGTTTGGAATCTTTGAAGTGGATGATGGAAGAAAGGTCCAGTTGGCTGCCTGGCTAATGAAGGATGAGGCCTTGTTTTGGTGGGAGGTCACTAATAGAGGACGTCCAGTCGATACATGGCTAGATTTTAGGTAGAGGTTTGAGGGGAAGTTTCTCTCACAGGCTGAAGAGAATCTATACATGGAAAGGTTTTTATCACTGAAGCAAGGGAATCTATCGGTGAAAGAGTACGTTAACAAATTCAACCAATTCTCAAGGTTTGGCTTAGACTTGGTAAACACTCCAGAAAAGAAGGCTCTAAGATTTGTTAAGGGTTTAAACGAGCTGCTTCATGGGTTAGCTATGACCCACATTCCCATGGGGGCTACCTTTGAGAGGTTAGTTGACATGGCACTCATGCATGAAGAGGAGAAGGGCGCCAATGCTAATAAGGCACCCGAGAAGAAAGGGGATCAAAAGAAGTCGCAACAGCAACAACAGAACAAGAAAGGTGGCAAAGGCAACAATGCTAAGGGGAAGAAGAAATGCTTTAACTGTGGGACACCCGGCCATCTAAGCAAAGATTGTAGGAAGAAAAAGAAGACTGGTTGTTTCCACTGTGGCAAGGCGGGACATCTTATTAAGGACTGCCCAAAGAAAGGGCAGAGGGCAGGGTCTACCTCTGGAAGACAGGTGCAAGCTCTTATGGCACCAGGGCAGGTAAGGGGACAAGTTCAGGCTCTCGTGGTCCCACCGCTGCAAGAACGAGGTAGAGCAATTTCCGTTGAAAGTTTAGTTTTTCTGTTTGATCATCATGTCCGTACTTTATTCGATTCTAGCGCATCACATTCGTTTATTTCTACGTCATTAGTTGAAACACTGCACCTTGATACTAGTCTAGTTACTGATCCCTTAGTAGTCTCAAATCCTACTGGTGGTTCGGCTCATCTTTATATGATTTGTCGGGATTTGAGAGTGTTTATTTTGGGCGTTGAGTTTGAGTGCAACGCTTTTGTTCTTGGCTTTATGGGCTACGGTTTAATTCTAGGTATGGATTGGCTAACTAGATATGGGGCCATCCTAGATTGTGAAAGAAGGGTAGTTAGATTGTTGACTCGTTCCGGAAAGACCCTTGATATTTCTTGTGACCCTAGAGGTCCAGTAATGCTTAGTTACCTAGAATCCCTTGACGCATCCGATGATGATTTACATTCTGTTTCCATAGTCCGTGAATATGCTGATGTCTTTGATGAGGTGAGGGGTTTACCCCCAAAACGTGAAATCGACTTTCGAATATATCTAGTAGATAATGCAAAGCCGGTTACATTACCAGTGCGCCACATGGCTCCAAGAGAGAGAAGAGAACTCAGTAAGCAAGTGAAAGAATTGCTTGAGAAGGGGTTCATCAGACGTAGTATATCGGAGTGGGGTGCTCCAGTAGTGTTTGCCACGAAGGAAGATGGGTCCCTTAGACTTTGTGTGGACTATAGAGAACTTAATAAGCTTACTAAGAAGAATAGACACCCACTGCCGAGGACTGACGATCTCTTCGATCAGTTAGTTGGCGCCTCAGTGTTTTCCCATTTGGACTTAGCCACGGGTTTCCATCAGTTGAGAGTGGCTGAGGATAGCATAGACAAGACTGCCTTTAGGACTCCAGACGGTTTCTTCGAGTGGATGGTGATGCCCTTCGGTTTGACAAACGCCCCCACATACTTTGTTGACTTGATGAGTAGGGTGTTTAGGGAGCACCTTAATAAATTCGTGGTAGTCTTTGTGGACGATATCTTGATCTTTTCTAAAAGCAAAGAAGAGCATGCCCTACATCTTAGGGAAGTGTTGGAGACTCTTCGAGCGCATAGTCTTAAAGCAAAATTTTCTAAATGTCACTTTTGGAGGAAAGAAGTGTGATTCTTAGGGCACGTGGTTTCCAAAGAAGGGATAGCCGTGTATCCTGCGAAGATAGTGGCCATCCAAGATTGGAAGGTACCTAAAAATGCGACCGAGGTGAGGAGTTTCTTAGGATTGGTTGGCTACTATAGGAAGTTCATTAAAGACTTCGCAAAAATATCAGCTCCATTAACACGCTTGACGAAGAAGAACTTAGTTTTCACGTGGGACTTAGATTGTGATGATGCGTTCCAACGTTTAAAGAGAGCTTTGACCACAATCCCAGTCTTAGTGTTGCCAGATGGGAGTAAGCCATTTACCGTTTATACCGATGCTTGTGGGACAGGACTAGGCGCAGTCTTAATGCAAGAGGGAAGGGTAATAGCCTATGGTGGAAGGCAATTGAGAGTACATGAGAGAAATTACCCTACACATGACCTTGAGTTAGCCGCTATTGTCTTCGCGCTTAAGTCTTGGCGTCACTATCTTCTTGGCGAAAAATTCGAATTATTCACTGACCAAAAATCGCTAAAATACTTATTCTCTCAGAAGGACTTGAACTTAAGGCAGCAAAGGTGGATGGAATTCTTAGCATCCTACGACTTCGAGATAGCATATACCCCTGGCAAAGGGAACGTGGTGGCAGACGCCTTAAGTAGAAAAAGGTTGCCCTTGAGTTCGTTGTTTGTTGAGCGGCGAAATTTAGAGTTCATCTCTACGTTTGACTTTACACCTTCCATTGACTTCGTACCTGGTTTGTTAGCATCCTTAGAGGTCAGACCTACGCTTTTGGGATGGATTGGTGATGCACAGCGAGACGACCCACAGTTGGTTGAGTTAGTAGAAAAGCTCAAAAGAGGGGAGTCATCGAGCCATCTCCGTAGGTATACCCTAGATGATAAGGTTTGGTTGCGTAGGGACGGTAGACTTTGTGTACCAAGGGACGAGAATCTGAAGAAGACCATTCTTGATGATGCCCATCGTTCGAAGATGACCATTCATCCCAGCGGAGACAAGATGTACATGGACATGAGACGAGTTTACTTTTGGGCCGGCATGAAGAAGGATGTG
Source organism: Allium sativum (assembly GCA_030737875.1). NCBI lineage: Eukaryota > Viridiplantae > Streptophyta > Magnoliopsida > Asparagales > Amaryllidaceae > Allium > Allium sativum. Next base: position 989,297,349 of record CM060915.1, read on the forward strand.
GCCGAGTATGTCGCTAGATGCTTGGTGTGCCAACAAGTAAAAGCAGAGCAAAAGAAGCCCGGTGGATTGCTACACCCATTGGAGGTCCCACAATGGAAGTGGGAAAGTGTTTCGATGGACTTTGTTGACGGATTACCAAGATCGAGGAAGGGTAATACGGGGATTTGGGTCGTGGTAGACAGACTTACTAAGAGCGCCCATTTCATTCCCGTAAAGAGTAAGAGGACTGCTCCATGGTTAACCTCCATATACATTCGAGAGATAGTTCGTTTGCACGGTGTTCCTTCTAGCATAGTGAGCGACCGCGATCCTATTTTCACTAGCGAATTTTGGAAAAGCTTACAAGAGGCGGTAGGGACTCAGTTATGTTTGAGCACCGCATATCATCCTCAGACGGACGGCCAGACCGAGAGGGTGAATCGTATTCTAGAGGACTTATTGAGGTTATGTGTCTTAGACTTTGGAGGTACATGGGAGGAACATGTTCCATTGGTGGAGTTCGCATGTAATAACAGCTTTCAGTCTAGCATTGGCATGGCACCGTTCGAGGCTCTTTATGGACGGCCGTGTCGTTCGCCTACATGTTGGTGGGAGTATATAGATAAGATCTTGCTTGGACCCGATATGATTAGAGAGACTTCGGAGAAGATCGATCTAATTGAAGGAGGATGAAGACGGCGCAAGATAGGCAGAAATCTTATGTGGACAAGAGAAGGTCAGATCTTGAGTTTGATGTTGGGGACATGATCTTTGTCAAGGTGTCTCCATTACGGAACGTCGTTCGCTTTGGGTCCGTTGGGAAGTTAGCACCAAGGTTCGTAGGGCTGTTTCCTATTAAGGAAAGGATTGGGCAGATGGCGTATAGAGTGGAGTTGCCCGGGAGACTTAGTGGTGTACACGACGTATTCCATGTATCACATTTGAGGAAGTGCTTGCACGAGACCGCGGAGGTGGTAGAGCCGAGCTTGCTTAGAGAGGTGGAGATCGAGCGTGATGCGATGATTCGACGAGCTCCTACGCGCATTCTTAGGTCGGAGATTAGGAAATTAAGGAATCGAGAGGTCAAGCTAGTCAAAGTGCAATGGGGAGATGATGAGAGCGACGCTACTTGGGAGACAGAAGCGAAGATGCGTTCATTATACCCTTTTCTTTTCGAGGGTATGTCTTTTAAATTTCTCCTTTATCGCTTATCTTGTACTTATCTTATCTTTAGTATGTCCTCTCGCTAGTATCTTTGACCTTTAGATAGGATAGTCCTATGGTTGAAACATGTGTTTGAGACATGTTATGTATGATGGATGCATGTGGATGCAAGTGTTTGCTCGTGGTTGCTCGTGGATGCATATACACACACTTTAGGCACTAGATCGGCTCAGTCACTTCATGTTGCATATTGCATATAAATGTGTGTACATATTTAAGTAATGGATGTATAATGGTTGTACCATCATATGGATGTTGCATTTTGGTGAATGGTAGTGCACACATGTAGAAATGATATGTATCGATAAGGTTCTTTCGCATACATAATGGACGCATGACACTATCATGGTTTGAATTAAGGAGGTCAACTGAATCAGTAGACCGCCTGATTTGCATTAGATAAGGAACATATACACACACTTCTTGCATATGTTCATACAGCATTAGAAATTTTATAAGGACAATGGATGCCCGTGTTTGATGGTTGAGTAGATGGTTGTTTGGATGGTAGGATATGCATTCTCCTTAACTTGGAGATTTCTGGGACGAAATTCTTTAAGGATGGGAGAATGTAACACCCCGGATTTTTGAATAATCGAATTAACTAAATTAAAGAATAATTAATCTCAAACGTGAGAATTATGGGGATTGGGTTGCGCCATTGTGTTCGTCTCGGAATTCTGGTTGAAATAGAGTCCGAGTTTGCGGGAAACGAGTACCGGATGAAGGAGTTATGGACGAACGAAGATTGGTGGCCAAAAGTAGAAAAAAAATGCATTGGCGCACTTGGGAAGTGCGCCAGTACATATTTGCACTGGCGCACCTGCCAAGTGCGCCCAGGCCAAGGCAGGAGCCTACACAGCTTTCTGGTTCAGGCTGACCCATGTTGTTGAGTCCTTTCTGACTCCTTGCTGAGTCATTAGGGCTGACTCATCACCCTATCATGATTGAATGGTTTTGATTAACCCTAAGATCATCCGACGGCTTAAATTAATTCATAACTCTATAAAAAGACCCATAGACTCAAACCCTAAATCAGAATTAAAATTGAAACTATGGCTGTCATGCTGTTGTCTTGAACCCTAGAGCAGCCGCCACCAAAATTAAGAGGAAGAACAGCAACCAAATCAGAACTATTCAACCCTAACAGCGAATCTTCATCAAGGGAGAGCTAATTCAACTCCAGAAATCAGAATTCAGAACTCAAAACTGCTTTTGAGTTTTGAGTTCGATAGTTTTAACGAAATAATTAATAAATGAATTGGATTGAGTTATAATGCGGATAATTTGGATATGATATGAATTGTTGATTGCATGTTGTAATTATGTTGTAGAATTGTGTTGTAATTTCTATGATATTATGTTATGATGCTATCATTTACGATGTAAAGTTATGATGTTATCGCCCATGTTATAATCCTATGATTGGCTTAGGTCTAGTTGAATCATCATGTTTCATATGCTAGTAGTTGTATTGATTCATATGACAAATCATATGTATGCAAGTTTGGATTTTGTTTTAAACATGAATCACATACAAGTTGGGTAGAATTTTATGTGAACTTACATGGTTATGACACCTAGTTTATGTGTAAATTTAATTGAAAGTTAGGCTATGACATATGCTAAATTCTACATGATACTTTACATGTTAGATACTAGTTTACATCATTGTTGCGGTGTATAGATCACATATGTGAGTTTATGAGTTGGATATGAATCATGTTATGCTATTACCTATGCAAGTTTCCCCCCTTAGATATAGATCTATGACAGATGTTGTTTATGCAAGTTTGTGGCCATTATTTCATCAAGTTCACACCTTTAGATTTGGATCTATGTCATACATGATTTATGCAAGTTTGTGGCCATTATCTCATCAAGTTCACACCTTTAGATTTGGATCCATGACATATATTGTTTATGTAAGTTGTAACTTTTGCCTATGCAAGTTTTAGATGTAGAACATCATTCATATATGCAAGTTCACCCCTATGTTAGATCTATGTTTTAATTATGTGTACATATTGTGATGTTTTCTTTTATTTCATGAGTTAGACTATTCGAGTCAAACGTATATTTTATGTTAAACGAACAACATACTACGTGGGGTAAAGGGATAATATTAAAAAGGTTTAATTGGCATAAATGCCTTAAAAGGCATAACATATAATTGTGGTGAAAATTGGTATGATTTTACATACCATAAATGGATGGACATAATTGAGTCAATTATGGACATCGTTAAATTTGGAATTGATTGATAATTTGAATAGGGAAAGTAATTCAAATTGGGGAATGATTAATTAGGAATAATTAATCGTCTAAGACACGAGGTTAGACTCTTTTGTGGTGTAGGACTGCCCGGACCCGCCCGGCAAATCCAGCTGCCACAAATGCCAGTCTAATGTGAGAGGTCTTAGGCATAAACTAAATACGTAACAATTGTAAAGACACGAGGTTAGGCTCTTTTGTGGTGTAAGACTGCCCGGACCCGCCCGGCAAATCCAGCTGCCACAAATGTCAGTCTAATGTGAGAGGTCTTTATGAGGTTACGGTCTTAATGAATTAAGAAACACCTAACCAGATAAGCATGTAGTGGGACATGAGGGGGTTAAGTGGGTGCCTTGGGTGGCATGTGGAATCTAGTGGGTGCCTTGGGTGGCATTTGGAAGTACAATTATAAACACTTAACCAAAATTGAAACATGTAATTGAAACATGAATAAGAAGTGGGTTAAGTGGGATGTACTAGAGGGGACCAAGCTTAGGTGGATAGCTTGTGTCAAGTAATGGGGGCCCGTTTCAACCAGTAACCCATACGTATCTTTGTGGGCTCGACCCAAGTCGAGGACGGGACACGCATACTGGGCTTGACTGTAAGAGGCCAAACCGGGTTAGCGGTGGCAACGCAAGTCCAACGGGTTCATATGCGTGTGTGGACCCGGGCTGGTAGGTAAGACGTTGTTGCATCGTGTAGGTATAAGCCGTGCATTCTTGGTTGTATCGGGTTGCCACTTTGGGGAGTGATACACCCCACTGTGGGGCCAGCACGGGTTTCTACGAGTTAGGGAGCCGATCGTTTGTGGGTAGTGGGTACACCTAGTGGAGATAGGGGCAGACGGCACCTATGACGGCAGCTAGGGGTGCACGAAACTACCAATATCATTATTAAGTCTGTAGGCGGGATCAACCTTAGGGTGACTAGTGGCGGTGCAGTATAGCAATTATCCTATAGTGTTGGTGTAGTTTGGTAATTATCTTAGTGGGTTAGGTGCGCTTAAACGATATCGTTGTTCATCTTGTTTCCTTGTTTACTCTGCCATACTCAATGATTCATGGTCATTTCCTTATTTTCCAACTTATGCCTTAGCCTAGTTACCTTGTTAATTATATTGTTAGAATTATCGCACTCGCCAGACTTTATGTCTGACCCCCCCCCCCCTTTTTCCATCTCTTTCCTTCCCCCCCCCCCCCAAGGTGCTCAAGTTGGAACTAGCACCAGTGGAGCTTGATTTTGGACTGCTTTTAGAAGATTTCTTGGACCGCTGAAGTAAATTTCAGCTTCTCTTTAATTATGGCTATTTTAATGTTGGGGATTATGTCTTTCATATTACGTACTTTGTTTTATCAAGATGGATATGATGTACTTGACTTTGGTTTATGGTTTTGATGATGTAACCAAACATATTTACCTTCTGCTGCAATAAATAAAGTTTTGAATTTTCAAGTACTGCTTAATATCTGTCTTGTTGTGATTTTCTGTTCTATATTCACTTAAAATGCTCCATGGAAGTTAATGCATTCCCTTTGCGAGTGACATTAATGGACGTGGGGTGTTACAGAGCGGCTGCACCGGCTTCTTCTGAAGGAGCCGGTAAACCTGATGTTTTAGGAGGTACTCTTAACATTAAGAGCATTCCTACTACAGTTTTGTTTGACACTGGTGCATCAAGAAGTTTCATATCTAATGACGTGATTAAAAAGTTAAAATTGAAACCAAGAAAACTTAAAGAACCGATTAGAGCCCATAGCCCGATAGGAGGCTCACTTATTCTCGACCAGTATTGTAGAGTGCATGTTTCTTATTCCTACTTCCAATTCCCTTTTAATTTGATCATTATGAATTTCTCCGGGTACGATATCATACACGGAATGGATTGGCTAACGAAGTATGAGGCTGAGGTACTATGCGCTGAAAGAGTAGTCAGAATTAAAACCAAATTTGGAGATATTATTGCTATTCCATGCCACGGCTCAGCCACAGATAGGAAAGAATTCTGGTTTTCTCTAGAAGTCACTCCTGCTTCTATTGAGGATATTCCTATCCAGAGATTATGCGGATGTGTTCGAAGAAGTTGACAGCTTACCTCCACGCAGAGAAATCGACTTCAGGATTGACTTAGTTCCAAATGCAAGGCATGTTGTGCACCCCATTCGGAGAATGACCCTGAAAGAAAAAGAGGAGCTGAGCAATCAAACTAATATACTTTTGTGGAAGGGTCTGATCAGGCTTAGTTTCTCAAGCTGGGGTGCCGCAGTGGTGTTTGGCCCAAAGTCAGACGGTACCCTCAGGCTATGTGTGGATTACCGTGACCTCAATAAGCAAACGCTGAAAAATAAATACCCACTGCCACGCATTGATGATCTGTTAAACCGCTTGAATGGAGCACGAGTATTCTCTAGGATGGACCTAGCTACAGGTTTCCACCAATTACGCATTGCCAAAGAATGTGTGCCTTTGACAGCTTTCAGAGGACCAGACTTATTTTATAAATGGCTAGTGATGCCCTTCGGCTTATGCAACGCTCCCGCATACTTTGTTGATCTGATGAATAGAGTATTCCGAGATGTTTTAAATAAATTCGTGCTGGTGTTCATCGATGACATCCTGATCTTTTCTAAAACCACTTCTGAACATGAAAAGCATCTGAAAGAAGTCTTGGAGATTTTGCGAAGAAATGTGTTGAAAGCCAAATTCTCCAAATGCATATTCTGGCAAGAAGAGGTGAAATTCCTTAGTCATGTTGTATCAAAGGAAGGCATTTCAGTAGATACAGGAAAGATCTCAGCCATCCAAGATTGGATGCAGCCTAGCACGCCCACAGAAGTCAGAAGTTTTTAGGACTGGCTAGCTATTATCGAAAATTCGTTAAGTATTTCTCGAAATTATCTTGTCCTTTGACGAAGCTGACTAAGAAACATACAAAGTTCATTTGGACACCCGAATGTGAGGAAGCTTTACAAGAACTGAAACGGAGGTTGATCACTGCTCCTGTGTTGACCATTATTGATGACAACCAGGATCTGAATGTCTGGATAGACGCTTCTACAGAAGGTTATTGTTTTCATCTAAATAAACATGTCAGAGATGACATTTTTATTGTCAAATCTTATTTTAACATGTTATCCTTTTATCAATTTAAGGTATTGGTGCGGTGCTAATGCAAAGGGACAAAGTAGTTGCATATGCTAGCCGTCAGTTAAAACCACATGAGAAGAATTACGCCACTCATGATCTTGAGCTAATGGCCATCGTATTTGCTCTAAAGATATGGAGGCACTACCTCTTGGGTGAGAAATTCGAGCTGTATACTGATCACAAATCTTTAAAGTATCTGTTCACCCAAAGAGATTTGAACTTGAGACAATAGCGTTGGGTTGAATTCCTTGCACCCTATGACCTGGACATCTTATATACTCCAGGGAAAGCCAATGTAGTAGCCGACGCACTCAGCAGGAAGAATACGGCCAACACCAATCTTATCCTCGCCAGTCTCATTATTACACCTTCCTTGATCGATAAGATCTCTGCCCTCCAGAAAGATGATAAATTTATTTAGATGATTAGCGAGCGAGTTCGAAGGGGCGAAGCGTCAAGTTTTCAAATAGATAGCAAGGGAACCCTTAGATTGCAAGGGCGAATATGTGTGCTGGATATTCCTGAGCTAAAAAGAGAAGTTATGGATGAATGTCACAAATCTAAGCTCAGCATCCATCCAGGAGTAAGCAAGATGTATCATGATCTTAAGCGTACTTTTTGGTGGAAGGCAATGAAGAGAGACATTTCTATATATGTTGCTAGATGTCCCACCTGCCAGCAAGTCAAAAGCGATCAGCAAAAGCTAGCAGGTTTGTTGCAACCGCTGGGGGTTCCAAGTTGGAAGTGGGACGAAATTTCTATGGACTTTATTGATGGCTTGCCCCGGACTAGGAAAGGCAATGACAGTATATGGGTGATTGTAGATTGCTTCACAAAGACTGCCCATTTCATCCCTGTCAAATATAATAAAACAACTCGAAGTTTGGCATAGCTTTATTTCAGAGAGATTGTCAAACTACATGGAGTTCCCAGTAGCATCGTTAGTGATCGTGATCCGATATTTCCTAGAAAATTCTGGGAAGCTTTCCAAGAGGAGCTAGGGACCAAGTTGAATCTGAGCACTGCTTATCACCCTCAGACAGATGGCCAGACTGAGAGGGTGAACCACATATTGGAAGACTTGTTGCGAGCATGCATCCTTGATTTTGGCGGGTCAAGGGAAGATCATTTGAACTTGGTTGAGTTCTCTTATAATAACAGCTACCAAGCAAGCTTGCAGTTGTCGCCATTCGAAGCATTATATGGCAGGCCATGCAGATCTCCCGCATGCTGGGTGGAACCCGACAATTGATTAGTATTGGGTCCCGACATGATTCGTGAAGCAGCAGATAAAGTTATTTTATTAAGAAGCGATTACTGGCTGCTCAAAGCCGACAGAAGAGCTATGCAGACTCACGAAGAAGGGATTTAGAATTCTCTGTTGGTGATCTTGTATACTTGAGGGTTTCCCCACTGAGAGGTGTAATTTGATTTGGGAAGACTGGGAAATTGGCGCCGAGATTCATTGGTCCATTTCCAATTCTCGAAAGGATTGGAACCCTCGCTTTTAGAGTGCAGTTGCCCGAATGGTTGCCAGGGGTTCATGATGTATTCCATGTGTCTCAACTTCGGAAGCATGCTCATGATCCAGACTTAGTTATGGAGGAAGCAACACAACAAGGTTTGGAGATTACCCCGAGCTTAGCAGTGAGAAGGGAGCCAGTGAAAATTGTCGGCAAGGAAACACGAGTGCTGAGGAACAAGAGGATCCACTTAGTCAAAGTGCAGTGGAGCGGGGATCTTAGAGAGTGTACAAGGGAGACTAAGGATAGCATCAAACAGGCTTATCCCAAGTGCAGAGTGGACATCTCCGAGTAACTCTTGTGTTGAGGTACATTTACAATACCTTGCATTTTCCGTTTTGTTTCCTACTTAACTATTGTTTCCTTTTCTGGGACGAAAAGCTTTTAAGTGGGGGAGATTGTAACAACCCGGAAAATCAGAACCAATTTAAAAAAAATTATTTTGGCTATTTCAGTGAATTTTGAATAGTTAAAATAATTTATTTTAAATAATAACGATTAAAAATTTTAGTTAATCGAATTTAGAGCGAATATATCTATTTTAATTTCAAAGGGAATAAGAAATAGCACGGTAGTTTGAAAAGTCAAAGAAGCTGAACTTTGACTGATCATACGGGATTCAAAATTTAACGGATTTTAGTGAAACCAAAAATATCTAAATCTGTTTAAAAATATATTTTCAACGAATTCGAAAAATCGAAATTTCATAGCGGGAATCAAAAGTTATGGCCAGTTGAATATTCAGAATAGTCGCTATAGTATAATTTATAGCTCGTATAAAAGGCCATTTTACAAACGATCTCCGTTTTTGACGAAAACACTTTTGTTGGATTTGTAATGTCAAATTATTGCTAGGTTTCAATTTTCCTAATTTTTTGAAGTAATATGTGAGCGTGGCAAAAGAAAATGTGTTTTGTCAATTTTAGTCAAATTTAATCGACTTGAAAATGGCCATTTTTCAAACAGTCTCCAAATTCGACGAAATTAATTTTATTAGGACCATATCATCAAAACAAAGCCAGAAATAATTTTTCTGGAATTTTTAGAGCCTGTATGTGGCCCCGGTGAATTTAAATATATGATCGAATTTATTTAATAAAGGATTTAAATTTTATATTAAAGAAACCAGGCCACAAACAGTTGTTCGGGCTGATGGGACCTAGCCCATTGGTTCCGGAATAGGGGCAATTAGGTAGAAACAACTCCTGTTGGACTGAAATTGGAGTTGTTAATAATTTATGGATTTTTTTGCAAAAAATAGAAATAAAATATTACAAAAATGCTTTTTGTCTTCTTCCCCAAACCCTAACATCTTAGTAGCCGCCGCCTCCTCTGATTCATGGCCATAATCCTTCCTTGCTTCTTCCTCTAATTGCCATCAATCCAAACTATAAAATCCTCCAATTCTTTAGACTTTATTGAAGAGATTTGTAACACCCCGAATTTTCTGAGAATATTAAAATTAACAAATTCAAGAACACTTAACTTTTAGAAGAAGAATTAAGTGAAATGGGTTGCACTATTACGTTCATCTCAAAATTTTGGTCAAAATAGACATTTGGTTTGCATAAAATGGATACCTTATGAAGTTATTAAGCCTTGAAGTTTGTATGCATATGAGAAATATATATATATATATATATTTAAAAAATAAATAAATATGCAAAAAGTTCAAAACAGCGAATCGGGAGGGGGAATAACCGAACCGGTCCATTTTTGAGGACGATCTGAGCCCCGCTGGGTCGACTAGGGGTTGATTCAGGGTGTTTGGTTGTCAACCCATGGGCCGATTCGCTCTAAGGAAGATGTGGCATTGATTGGTTCTGATGGACTCCTTGCTAAGTCATTAGGGCTGATGTAGCTATTCTATCTTGTCTGAATGGCTTTGATTTGCTCTAGGTTAATCTGACGGATCCTATTAAATCAAACTTCTATATAAGCAACCTAAATCTAAATCCTAAGCCACACAAAAATATTCCTAGAGCCGTCATGCCGTCAATGGTGAACCTAGAATTGCCGTCATCTCTTTCAACTCAAAGGAAAGGTAGAAGCTACATCAAAATCAAATCAAAACTAATATAATTCAACTAAGAGAATTCAACGATCTACATCAAAGGCGAGCAATTCAGTTTTAGAATATAGTTCCCTAAAATCAAGTTTTTCCTTTTGATTGTAAGTGTAGTTATCTTTTAGAAGTGAATAAATTAAAGACATGATTTGTAATGAATTGTAAAATAGAATTGTATCAAGTTGTATGTGATTCTGATTCATGTTTATTCATGTCTATTCTATCATATATGCCTATGAATTATTGTGGTCTATCTAACCTATCATGTTATATGGAAATTGGTGAGTAAACCTATGATGTTGTATAGGAATTTGGGGATGAAATGATCATATGTAAGTTTGGTGATATTATGATACATACAAGTTTTAGGCTAAGTCATGTCGTTTATGCCTAATTGTTTAGAGCCATTATGCATACATGTTTAGATCTACGACCTTATATGTTTAGATCTACAACTTTATATGTTAGATCCATATGCCTTTATGCTAGATATAATTTGCAAGTTCAACACTACATGCCAAGTTTAACTTGTATAGTTTTATGTAAATTCATATGCTTGTGTATCATGTTGCATAGATCAAATTTGCAAGTTCATAGTTAAAAGTATATTGTTCTATGCCAAATCCATGTGACATATGTATAGTAAGATCCATACTTTTGTATGATGTTGGAATGTTGCAAAGTTCCTCTTTTCCCCTTTTTGTTTTATAAGTTAGGCTAAAATATCGAGCCTAACATGTTAACTAAACTGATGGGTGAGGTTAAGTAAATTTAGAATACTTAATTGTTATAACATGTTAATTAGACAAGTGGGTGAGGTTAAGTAAATTTAGAACACTTAACCGTTATAACATGTTAATTAGACAAGTGGGTAAGGTTAAGTAAATTTAGAACACTTAACCATTATAACATGTTAATTAGACAAGTGGGTGAGGTTAAGTAAATTTAGAACACTTAACCTTTATAACATGTTAATTAGACAAGTGGGTGAGGTCAAGTAAATTTAGAAACACTTAACCAATATAACTTGATTTATGGAAAGGTTAAGTTAAAATAAGAGGGCAACACTTAACCAATATAACTTGATTTGTAGTAGGGTTAAGTTAACATAAGAAGGCAACATTAACCAAAGTAACATGACACGTAGGTGGGTTAAGTTAACTTGAATTGATTGATGACACTTAACCAATACAACAAGAAGAATACATGGGGTTAAGTTAACAAGAAACACTTGACCAATATAACTTGATGAACGAACGGGGTTAAGTTAATAGGAAACACTTAACCGATTCAACATGATAAGTAAGGAGGGTCAAGTTAATAAGAAATGCTTAGCCAACATGACATGATGAATGAGTGGGTTAAGTTAACATGAGCGGACAACACTTAACTACTATGGCGTAATGTGCAGGAGGGTTAAGTACATATCGGGTTGGTGGGTAATATTAGTAAATATAGGCCCACAAAACTTAACCATTAAATAAACATGCTTGAATCAGTGGAAGAGTTAAGTACATATCGAGTTGGTGGGCAATATTAGTAAATATAGGCCCACAAAACTTAGCCATTAAATAAACATGCTTGAATTAGTGGAAGGGTTAAGTACATATCGGGTTGGTGGGTAATATTAGTAAATATAGGCCCACAAAACTTAACTATTAAATAAACATGCTTAAATCGATGGAAGGGTTAAGTACATCTCGTGTAGATGGGTAATATTAGTATATATAGGCCCACAAAACTTAACCGTTTATTAAAAATGCTTGAATCGATGGGATGGTTAAGTACATATCGGGTTGGTGGGAAATATTAGTAAATATAGGCCCACAAACTTAACCAATAGGAAACCCTAGTAATGGGGACCCATTTCAGCAGTAACCCACATGGATGAATCACGGTACCCTGAACTAGGCAGGGTGGGGCACGATTACTGGGCTGATTATAAGTGGTCAAAGCAGCGGCAGGGGGTACATCAATGTAGATTCCGACGGTTTACGGACGTGCACGTACTCCGGAGTGGGAAAAAGCAGGCACTGGGTACCAGTAGTTATACGCTGTGCATCTGGAATCGTGTCGGGTCGCTGTCATAAGGATTGATACACCTTATGGTGGGACCTGCACAGGGTATCTACACGCAAGAGAGGGCCGATTGACACATACACATGGAACATGAATACAAGTAGGGAGCCGATCGATAGGGTAGTAAGGGTACATCTAACATGTTCATGAAAATTAGGCTGATTGAGGTGGAATCCTCACAATAGATGTTCACCTGAAGGCTACCACAATTACGGGGGTTGGGATCACGATTATCATTTTATACAGATTACTAGTTAGGACACTAGTTAGGTGGTGCATAGAAAAAGTATAAGCGCATTCAGTTCACCTTGCACTTATCTTGTCTTTAGTTACCTTGTTTTTATGGTATTGTCCTATTTTCGGTTTATTCATGTCATGATCCTTTATCTTGTTTGTATGTTGAAAGATCACTAGACTTACCAGACTTATGTCTGACCTAGTTTGTTTTTCGCCTCTTTTCTTCCGTTCCCCTCCGCAGGTAGTCAGGGAGGGAATAGCTCAGCCTAACGTGGACATCTTCTCTTTCCAAGCTTGAAGATTAGTTGGTGTATCTCTTTGGACTCTCTCTCTCTTCCACTGCTATGGTTGGTTCATGTTTTATTGGGGAATATCATTGTTTTTATGCTTCTTTTATTTTTGGAAGTTTTTAAATCAAGATAGAAGTTCTATGTATTACATTTAAGTATGATTGAGGAAATTGTTGTAAAAGCTTGACTGAATTAAGTTGTTTATAAAATGAATTTATTTTCCGCTACTTTATTTGTCTGTCTTGTAATTTATCTGCATCTTTTACCTATAATGCTCCACCAAAGTTAAGGCATTCCCTCTGTGAGTGACCTTAATGGAGGTGGGGTGTTTCACTTGGTATCAGAGCTGAAGGTTACTGGTTCAGATAAAAGATTTGAAAAATTATTTTCAAAACGGTTTTAAAAGAAGCATTTTCAAAAAAAAAGTTTTGTTTTAAAGGCGTATTCCCCAAAGCCATATGCACTATCTTTGATCCTCTGTTTGAATCCTTGTTTCCTTCTTTCCTGAGTCTCCGGGGCTCCTGGCTTTCTGGGAGGTAACCTCATCGTGGCATGGTTCCGTAGGCTCGACGAGACTACGACACTTGTCAAAGGGAAAACAAGTGCCCAACTTCCATCTATAGCCGCAGTAGTTTCACCTACGGCTAATTTTCTTTTGAGCATTGTAGGATTCTCCGTGCGATGGAGGCAGCTTTCGAGAGACATGTCAACAAGTTACACAAGGATGGCAAAGATGAGAATGAGGGAGTTTGGCTAAGGAGCATAACACAAGGATGAAGAACTCATGGATATGGACTTGGTTCACAAAGGAGGGGAGGAAAGAATAGTAAAACCTAAAACAAGAGGAAGTATCTTTATTTTTGTATAACAGGTTGTATAATTAAGGGCAAGGGCAAGAACAAAAAACAGGATTTTCCAAAAGGCAAGTGCATGCTCTCACCACCAGCATACCTGAGAGAGAGGTAGTAAGGTTTCTGTTGAAAAGTTTAGTTTTTCTTCTTGATCATCCTGCTAGTACTCTTTTTGATTTTTGCACTTCGCATTCGTTTATATCTGCTTCCATAGTTGAGTCTCTGCACCCTAGAGCTTGTATAATAGAGGATCCCATTATTGTCTCAATTCAAATTTGTGGTTCGGCTCATTTATCTTTGGTTTGTAAGGATTTGAGATACTTTTGTTTTTGGTTTCATGGGCTATGGGTTGATTCTAGGCATGGATTATATAGCTAGTAATTGTGAAAGGAGGATAGTTAGACTTTCGACTTGCCTCGGGAATACCCTCGAAATTTCATGCGATCCTAAGGGATCAGTTTGTCTTAGCTACCTAGAATCACTTTATGTATTTATCGACGATTTTTGATCCGTTAGAGTAGTCCATGAGTACGCAGATGTTTTTTTTTTTGATTAAGGTTAGGAGTTTTCCCCCTAAAAACTCGAGATAGACTTCCGCATATATCTAGTTGACAATGCAAAGCCAGTTATGCGATCAACGATGGTTTTGGGGCTGGATTGGCGAGGATAGCCAGAGTCTGTTAAGTGCTCAATTGTTTGGTTGTTTTACTACTATCATCTCACATAAATCGTCCAAATTCAGAGGAGGTATTCCATGGGTGCTTGTCTGATATTGGTTTAGGCCTTTGGGGCTTGTACTTGAGGGATGCCAAGTTCAACTAGGATGGTTTGCGTGAGAGATATCGACCCTCAGATTTGTGACGTGAGGGATAAGCTAAGTAGAAGAGAGACCTTTAATCATCTTAGTATATACACTTGGTATCATGGTTAACTTCTGTTTATCTTGGAAAGATAGTTCGACAGCATTGGATACCCTCTAGCATAGTAAATGATTGAGGTCCTATCTTTACTGGTGGGTTTTGGAAATGGAGGTCAAGAAGCTTCACAATCGTGAAGTTAAATTAGTTAAGGTACAGTGGAGTGAAGCTCAAAGAAGATGCGACTTAAAAGACTGAAGACTAGATACGCGCGTCATACCCTTTTTGAGGGTATATTCTTGATTCCTCTTTTTTCTGTAATATTTATTTGCATGCTAGTCTTTATCTTTTAAGTATATCCTCTCGGTCCTATCCTCGATCCTTAGGTAGAAGCCAATGGATGAAAACATGTGTTTGAGACATGTTATGATTGATGGTTGCAAGTGGTTGCAAGTGTTTGCTAGTGGTTGCTCGTGGATGCATATACACACATTAGGCACTAGATCGGCTTAGTCACTTTCATATTGCATATGCATATTAATGTATTTGTATATGGATTGAAACTTGATGTGTTATCATATGGATGTTGCATATGGATGAGTGAATATGCACACATATAGTATTTACATGATTAGAGATATCTGCATACATACTGGACGCATGACACTCTCATGATTCACATTAAGGAGGTCAATTGGATCAGTAGACCGCCTGATTTTGCACTAGATAAGAGACATATACACACACTCTGCATATGTTCATATGGCATTAGAAGTCTTTTAAGGACAATGGATGCTTGTGGATGATGGATGAGTAGATGGATGATTGGATGCTAGGATGCATTCTTCTTAACTTGAAGATTTCGGGGACGAAATCCTTTAAGGATGGGAGAATGTAACACCCCGAATTTTATGTGAATATTAAAATTAAGAAATTCAAGAACACTTAATTTTTAGAAGAAGAATTAAGTGAAATGGGTTGCGCTATTACGTTCGTCTCAAAATTTTGGTTAAGACAGACATTTGGTTTGCATAAAACGGATACCTTATGAAGAAGTTATTAAGCCTTGAAGTTTGTATGCATATGAGAAATATATATATAGATATATATAAAAATTAAATAAATAAATATGCAAAAAAGTTCAAAACAGCGAATCGGGATGGGGAATAACCGAACCGGCCCATTTTTGAGCTCGACCCAAGCTTCGCTGGGTCGACTAGGGGTTGATTCAGGGTGTTTGGCTGTCAACCCATGGGCCGATTCGCTCTAAGGCAGATGTGGCATCTGATTGGTTCTGATGGACTCCTTGCTGAGTCATTAGGGCTGATGTGGCTATTCTATCTTGTCTGAATGGCTTTGATTTTCTCTAGGTTAATATGACGGTTCCTATTAAATCAAACTTCTATATAAGCAACCTAAATCTAAACCCTAAGCCATACAAAAATATTGCTAGAGCCGTCATGCCGTCAATGGTGAACCTAGAATTGTCGTCATCTCTTTCAACTCAAAGGCAAGATAGAAGCTACATCAAAATCAAATCAAAACTAATCTAATTCAACTAAGAGAATTCAATGATCTACATCAAAGGCGAGCAATTCAGTTTCAGAATACAGATCCCTGAAATCAAGTTTTTCCTTTTGATTGTAAGTGTAGTTATCTTTCAGATGTGAATAAATTAAAGACATGATTTGTAATGAATTGTAAAATAGAATTGTATCGAGTTGTATGTGATGCTGATTCATGTTTATTCATGTCTATTCTATCATATATGCCTATGAACTATTGTGGTCTATCAAACCTATCATGTTATGTGGAAAATGGTGAGTAAACCTATGATGTTGTATAGGAATTTGGGAATGAAATTATCATATGTAAGTTTGGTGATATTATGACACATACAAGTTTTAGGCTAAGTCATGTCGTTTATGCCTAATTGTTTAGAGCCATTATGCATACATGTTTAGATCTACGACCTTATATGTTTAGATCTACAATTTTATATGTTAGATCCATATGCCTTTATGAAAGATCTAATTTGCAAGTTCACCACTACATGGCAAGTTTAACTTGTATAGTTTTATGTAAATTCATATGCTTGTGGTTCATGTTGCATAGATCAAATTTGCAAGTTCATAGTTAAAAGTATATTGTTCTATGCCAAATCCATGTGACATATGTGTAGTTAGATCCATACTTTTGTATGATGTTGGAATGTTGCAAAGTTCCTCTTTTTCCCTTTATGTTTTATAAGTTAGGCTAAAATATCGAGCCTAACATTCTATGTAATTTTGCAAACGTACAACGGGGGTAACATTGGGGAAAACATGTAATTGACATGTTTGACACATAAGCATGATAAGTGGCATCAAAATGGTATAATCTATATACCTAAAATTTTGAACGTGATTTAGAAGGAAAGTCGGCCATGACAATAATTGATTTATAATTTACATGTAAATATGTAGGATAAACATGAAAAATTACATGGCATAGATTGGTTCATGAAATGGTATATTTAGTATACCAATAATTGTGAGCATAATTAAAAGGATAATTATGGCATAATTAAATTGGGAATAATTTACATATGGAATTTGTCATAAAAAAAGAAATATGTAAATTTAGAAAAAACGAATATGCCTAACCCGAGGTTAGACTGAGTTGTGGTATAAAACTGCCCGGAACCGACCGGCACATCCAGTAACCACAACAATACATGTCTAATGTGGGTGGTTAGTGCATTGAGCCCAAAAAGGACCCGAGGTTAGACTGATTTGTGGTGTAAAACTGCCCGGAACCGACCGGCACATCCAGGGACCACAATAATACCTGTCTAATGTGAGTGGTTGGTGCTTTAATAAAGCTAAGTCAAGATTGGTAGGGTTAAGTCAATTAAGGAAACACTTAACCAATTCAACATGTTAACTAAACTAATGGGTGAGGTTAAGTAAATTTAGAACACTTAACCATTATACCATGTTAATTAGACAAGTGGGTGAGGTTAAGTAAATTTAGAACACTTAACCGTTATAACATGTTAATTAGACAAGTGGGTGAGGTTAAGTAAATTTAGAACACTTAACCGTTATAACATGTTAATTAGACAAGTAGGTGAGGTTAAGTAAATTTAGAACACTTAACCTTTATAACATGTTAAATAGACAAGTGGGTAAGGTTAAGTAAATTTAGAAACACTTAACCAATATAACTTGATTTATGGAAAGGTTAAGTTAAAATAAGAGGGCAACACTTAACCAATATAACTTGATTTGTAGCAGGGTTAAGTTAACACAAGAAGGCAACACTTAACCAAAGTAACATGACACGTAGGTGGGTTAAGTTAACTTGAATTGATTGATGACACTTAACCAATACAACAAGAAGAATACATGGGGTTAAGTTAACAAGAAACACTTGACCAATATAACTTGATGAACGAACGGGGTTAAGTGACCGATTCAACATGATAAGTAAGGAGGGTCAAGTTAATAAGAAATGCTTAGCCAACATGACATGATGAATGAGTGGGTTAAGTTAACATGAGCGGACAACACTTAACTACTATGGCGTAATGTGCAGGAGGGTTAAGTACATATCGGGTTGGTGGGTAATATTAGTAAATATAGGCCCACAAAACTTAACCATTAAATAAACATGCTTGAATCAGTGGAAGAGTTAAGTACATATCGGGTTGGTGGGCAATATTAGTAAATATAGGCCCACAAAACTTAGCCATTAAATAAACATGCTTGAATTAGTGGAAGGGTTAAGTACATATCGGGTTGGTGGGTAATATTAGTAAATATCGGGGAATATCATTGTTTTTATGCTTCTTTTATTCTTGGAAGCTTTTAAATCAAGACAGAAGTTCTATGTATTACATTTAAGTATGATTGAGGAAATTGTTGTAAAAGCTTGACTGAATTAAGTTGTTTATAAAATGACTTTATTTTCCGCTGATTTATTTATCTGTCTTGTAATTTATCTGCATCTTTTACGTATAATGCTCGACCAAAGTTAAGGCATTCCCTCTGTGAGTGACCTTAACGGAGGTGGGGTGTTTCAAGATTTTTCTCCTCTCTCCATCCATACGGACATTTGCACCTATAGTGGGTATTTCGAGAGCTCCAGACCCCTAAACCCGACGGGTTTGAACCGCCGCCGCCTCCTATAGCTTCCACCGTGCCTGTAGCGGGTGGGACTCCCCTGCGTGCCGTCCTCCCCCTTCGACGTGCCATTGTCTGATCGATCTCCATCTTCACTAATTCGAAGAAATTCCTAGACCTAAGTTTGAATCAATTTGAAAAACCACGGCCTTGTTTGTCTGAAGAAGAAGAAAGGGCAAAATCCTTTTATTATTTTAATAATTTAATTTGAAAATATTAAAAATGTAACTTAATTCGTATCTCACTCATACGAACTCGAAATCGAAAAATTTCAGATCCTGTACGATCGTGAAACTGAGTTCTACACTGATGTCCGGACTAGACCCAATTCTGAGCAGATCCAATTTTGGCAAAAATTTGCAGATCTGAACCATTCAGATTCAAACAGTAGTGAGAAATTCTATTTTATTTTATTTTTATTTTTTTCTAAATAATTGGAATAAATCACGATTGTATTATCATTGATCCGCTGTAAATTTTCTATATGCTATGCTACGTGATTTGATCTCTATGTGATGTGTTAATATAGATCTGTTAGTTTGGGTGATATTGTGGTATAATCGAATTTGCTATAAAAATGAATGAAACATTTTTGGTGTTATTTTGTTGAAAAACATAAAATGTCACCTTTGTTATTTTTTGATTGAGCTAGAATTTTCAATCAAATAAAATGTCACCTTTGTTATTATTTAATTAAACTACAATTTTCAATCAAATAAAATGTCACCTTTGTTATTATTTGATTGAACTAGAATTTTCAATCAAATAAAATGTCACCTTTGTTATTATTTGATTGAACTAGAATTTTCAATCAAATAAAATGTCACCTTTGTTATGGTTTGACTGAACAAGAATTTTCAATCAAATAAAATAACATTTTGTTGTTATTGATTGAATTTACAATGAATCAAACATTTTTGTTCTTATTTTTGTTGAATCAAAATATTCAACAAAAGTTAAGCATCACCTTTATTATATTTTATTGACGGTATATTTGCAATAAAAATGAATCAAACATTTTTGTTGTTATTTTGTTGAATCAAATATATCCAACAAAAATGGGGCATCATCTTTATTTATTTTGGTTGGAATTAAATGTGCCATAAAAATAAAAATATCACTTTTGTTATTGTTTGATTGAACTGGAATTTTCAATCAAAATGAATATCACTTTTTAATCAATTTTGTTGAATTAGAATTTTCAACAAAAATGGAATATATATTTCTATGTCATTTTGTTGAACTAGTGTCTTCAACAAAATTAAGGTATATATTTGTGTCTTTTTGTCGAATTAGAATTTTCAACAAAAAAAAATAGAAGTATACATTTGTATGTCATTTATTGAACTATAGTTTTCAACAAAATCAAATATCAATTCCTATCACTTGTTGAATTAGTTTAGAAAGGAAAGAAAAGTTCATGTTTTTTTTTAAATGTCTACATTAAAAATCCACATTTTTAATGTAATGATTGAAATTAGAAAAAAGTACATGTTTTAGGAATAAAAACATGTAGTCATTAAAAACCATATTTTATTGTCATTTATGAAATTAGAAAAATTTACATGTTTTAGGATTAATAACATGTAGTCATTAAAAACCATATTTTATTATCATTTATGAAATTATAAAAATGTACATGTTTTAGGATTAAAAACATGTAGTCATTAAAAACCATATTTTATTGTCGTTTATGAAATTAGAATAATGTACATGTTTTAGAAATAAAAACATGTAGTCAATAAAAGCCATATTTTATTATCATTTATGAAATTAGAAAAATGTACATGTTTTAGGAATAAAAAAATGTAGTCATTAAAAGCCATATTTTAATGTCATTTTAAAATTAGAAAAATGTACATGTTTTAGAAATAAAAACATGTAGTCATTAAAAACCATATTTTAATGTCATTAGGAAAATTAGCAAAATGTTCATGGTTTGAACAAAAACATGATTTCATTAAAATATACATTTTTAATGTTAAGAATGTAAATATAGAAAAGGATCATGGTTTGAACAAAAACATGATTTCATTAAAATATACATTTTTAATGTTAAGAATATAAATATAGAAAAGGATCGTGGTTTGAACAAAAACATGATTTCATTATAAATATGCATTTTTAATGTAATAAGAAAAAAGTACATGTTTTTAAATCAAAACATGATTTTCATTAAAAATATACATTTTTAATGTAATGTTAAGAATAAGGAAAATGTACATGTTTTAAATCAAAACATGGTTACATTAAAAATATACATTTTTAATGTAATGTTGAAAATAGGAAAAATGTACATGTTTTAAATCAAAACATGATTTCATTAAAAACATACATTTTTAATGTAATGTTAAAAATAAGAGAAAAGATTCATGTTTTAAAATGCAAAACATGTTATACATTAAAATTACACTTTTAATGTGATATTAGAAAATTAGACAAGATTCATGTTTTAAATTGCAAAACATGTTATACATTGAAATTTCACTTTTTAATGTAAAAATAGAAACGTAGAAAAAGAAACATGTTTTAAAAAGAAAATAAGTGTTACATTAAAAATTCACTTTTTAATGTAGTAACAAAAGTTGGACAAACATGCATGTTTTCAAAGTAAAACATGTTTATATTAAAAACTTTGTTTTTAATGAAATGGATAAAATTTCAATTATAATTACATCGCATATATTAGAATATATATGTGTTGTTAAAGGCATATTTATATTACATCGCATATATTAGAATTTATATGCGTTGTTATAATTTCATTTATAATTACATCGCACATATTAGAATCTATATGCGTTGTTAAAGGCATATTTATATTACATCGCATATATTAGAATTTATATGCATTGTTAAAATTACATTTATAATTACATCGCATATATTATAATCTATATGCGTTGTTAAAGGCATATTTATATTACATTGCATATATTATAATTTATATGCACTGTCGAAATTACATTTATATTTACATTTGCATATGTTAGAATTTATATGCAAAATAGACTCGACATTGGATCAATTTTCATGTAAATGATATATTCGGTTTGACGTTACATAGATATGATGTGCCAATGAAAACATTTTTTATTTGGCATGTTAAATACGTTAGAGAAATCGTCGAAGAGTACATATATATATAATTTTATATATAAATATAAACTAAAAATAAACGAATCGTGCGCGGTAGTTCGCGTTTCGAAATCGTAACTTTAAACGATTATACCGAAAAGATCCAATCGTCGAATTTTCCCAAAAATGGAACTGTTAAGACCGCTTTGGGAAGATCTTTCCAAAAATATAATTTTTGTTAAAATCCAACGGTTAGATTTCGATATAAGTGTAAATCAAATTTCGATAAAAACAGCGCTAGGGCCGCCCATTGACCTGAAGCGTCGTTTAAATTATTTAGCTATTTTTATATATATATAATAGCGACAAATCGTTATTAAATGCTATTAACGATATGAAAAGTTTTAAACTATATATATGCGAGAATCATTTGAAAAGACCGAGTTAAATCCCATTTCAAATGATTATACAATGATCTAAATTGAAGATCTTAAAAGTCGGCGATTGAAGATTGGCGATCTTCACATCGAAAGGATAACTACTGATGCCCGGCAATGGTTAGCTACCAGTGAAGGGTTAAAGTGGTAGTTGTCCGGATGTACTTGTTGATTGTCCAGTTACGTGAGCACCTCTCTTCCATATTGGACATACGGGACGAGGAATAATGTGACTCCGGTTTCGTTCAGACCCAGAACAAACTTGTAAATGGATGTGTGTCCGACATTGAATTTCATTCCGTGTAATTAAACTGATTTCTATTTAATATATATCAGTGGTGGCGGAGAATTTATTCTCTTTCTTAACACCCTTCTTTGAGACGCATGAGCTCAAAGGTTATATATTGGTAGTTATCGATCGCATGGCGTGAATTATCAATGTGACATGCCAAGATGCAATTGATCGAGGCTTTTATTGAAAAGCAGAGCCTTGTGGATGATGATCAAAGCATAGCCTATTTCAGCATAGCTTTGTGTATTACGTTACTTCGCGAGCCTCACACCCCGGTAAAGTCAGAAACGGGACAAGGGAACGCAGGGAGTGCACATGTTTCCTTCTAGCTAGAAGTGATATCATGGTTTTGCAAGCCCTGGCATTTTACTTATGTGGTTGATGGAATAAGGCACCTCAGTTTTATTTGGTTGATTGTGACCATTTTATAGGTCCAACAGGATCGGGAAGCGTGTGTTTAGGCAGAACTAATCCACTAAAGTATTTGTGCACCAGCCTTGCAGGATCCAAGGGTTCGCCAGAGTCTGAATCCTGAGACATCGCTAGAGTGTCTCGAATCGGTTAGGAGATCGTCCCTAGCCTTGACTCATGATGGAAATCCAATCTCCAATACGACATTACGGTTTTGATTGTAAACCTATATATGGCGACATAGTAGGATGGGGTACTATGCCATCTAGGATTGATACATTTATTTTGAAGTACTTTTTAAACATATTAGACACTAATAATAATAATATTAAACATTATTTTCCACGTATCAAGCATTTTTTATAATTATAAGGTAAAACTCTATCCACCAGTTTGCATTGCATTGTGTGATGGGACTTGAGTCATATAATGATTTCATTTTCTAAAAAGCATTGCGTTGTTTTGAAATAAAATTTATTAAACTTATGCACTGGCAATCCAATGGAGTAAACCCGTTCCGCGTTAACGGCGTTGTCCTGTGATTAGCCATATGGTTAGTTAAGATGATTTCTCATACTAGTCCCATGAATGACTCGTAGTTTGTTTCACTTTGCAAACTCGGGTGCCCTCTTTCCACACGGGTAGCTAAATGACAGGTTTTAGGTATGGATACTTTCTGGACTGGAGCTTGCTAAGGAAGAAGATGAAGAACAATTACCTTTTTATATTTTATTTGCTTCTTGAGACATTTAGACATTATTGAGCTTTGATGTATTTGGTGGAGATTGAGACTTTATTTCTTTCCTTGTTTAAGACTTCTATTTTGCTAAGTGTATCCTGTAACTGCGTACTCTGATGTCTGTGATGTTATGTTGTGATGACATTTCCATTTCCGCTGCAATGATTTATGTGTTATGCTATTATCTGAGATCTGTTATTGTTGTAATTACGTTATGCTCCTATGATTATCCTTGCTTTCGTACCACGGAAGTTTGGGGTTGTCACAATCTTCAATCACCGTCTTCATCGTCGACTTTTAGTCATCGTATTAGTTATTCAGAATGGGTTAAACCCGGTCTTTCAGAATAATTTGTGTATTTTATAATCAATAATCAAGTGCTATAAAAGCACAGCGTATGCCTCATTCTAATTCAGAATATTCTTTTATTCAAATATTCACATCTTTTGGGAAAGATTCCTATTAATGAGGTTAGACACGTTTGCGGTATAAGACTGCCCGGACCCGCCAGGTAAATCCAGCAACCGCAAACGGGTGTCTAATGTGGGAGGTCTTACAGGGTTACGGTAACAATGAATTAAGTAACACTTAACCAAGATAAACATGTGGTGGGACATGGGGGTTAAGTGGGTGACATGGGTAGCATGTGAAATACGATTAGAAACACTTAACCAAATTTAAACATGTAAGAAGACATGAATAAGAAGGGGTTAAGTGGAAAATGCTAGTGGGGACCAAGCATAGGTGGAAAGCTTGTGTCAAGCATGGGGAACCCATTTCAAACTAGTAACCCATTAAGTATCTTTGTGAGCTTGAGTTAGATCGAGGACGGGACACGCTTACTGAGTTTGATTGTAAGAGGTCAAAACGGGTTAACGGTGGCAACGCAAGTCCATCGGGGTCATGTGCGTGCGTGGGCCCGGGCTGGTAGGTAAGATGTTGTTGCATCGTGTAGATATAAGCCGTGCATCTTTAGTGATTTCGGGTTACCACTTTGAGGAGTGATACACCCCACTGTGAGACCAGCACGGGTATCTACGAGTAGGGAGCCGATCGCATGGGGGTAGTGGGTACAACTAGTGGAGATAGGGGCAGGCGGTACCTATGAAGACAGCTTGGGGTACACAAAACTACCATTATGATTAGTGTGTTCAGTTGGCGAGATCAACTTTTAGGGTGACTAGTAATGGTGCAGTATAGTAATTATCCTATAGTGATTAGGAGCTAGATTAACGCCAGAATATTCCTCCTGTTTGTTTTGTCTTGCCCACTTGTTTCACAATCATTCCTTATTTTACCAGTTTATGCCTTATCCTAACTACTTTAATAATTATATCGTTAAAGTTATGGTACTCGCCAGACTTTATGTCTGACCCCCTTTGTTTTCGCCTCTTTTCTTCCTTCCCCACCCCCCACCAAGGTTCTCAGGGTGGGACTAGTACTAGTGGAGCTTGATCTGGATCTTTCTCCCTCTCTCTTGGAAGTGCTTGGATTGCTAAAAGTAAAGTTCAGCTCATCTCTTTTATGGCTACTTGTGTTGGGGTTATGCTTTTTACTTTATGTACTCAGAAAACAAATTGTCAAGATGGTTACTAAGTGTACTTGGTTTTTCTGTTGGTTTATGAAGTTGCTGTTATCAAACTATTTCTCCGCTGCAATAAAAGTTGTTTTAAAATTTTCAAGTACCAATATATGCATCTGTCTTGTTATATTATGTTCTATTCACCAATAATACTCCATGAAAGTTAATGCATTCCCTTTGAGAGTGACATTAACGGACGTGGGGTGTTACACGTGGTATCAGAGCTGAAGGTTAACAGAATAGATAAGAGATTTTGAAAAACTGTTTTTCAAAAGAGTTTTATAAAGAAATACTTTCAAAAGCATGTTTTAAGGAGAGTATTTTCAAGGGAAAATTTTGTTTTAAAAACATAACCCCCAAGAGCCATATATCTTTCTTCTGAATTCTCCGTTTTGAATCTCTTCATTTTCTTTTCAGCATGTCTGGGTTACCCGAGATACCTGAGGGAATACCGATACTAACCTGGTTCAGAAGGTATCTGGAGGCTAGGGCCACCGCCGCAGGCCCAGCAGACATCCCTCCTCCCCCAGCTGCAGCCGCTCCTCCTCCCCCTCCCCGTGTTGATACTTTTTCAAAGATATGCAAAGACTTTCGAGCAATGGGCAGAAAACCTTTTCACGGATCAGAGATGTTTGTTGAAGCTCGAAATTGGCTTAAGGAGGTAGAAGACTTGTTTGGTATCTTCGAGGTAGAAGATGGAAGGAAGGTCCAATTGGTCGCTTGGTTAATGAAGGACGAAGCCTCGTTTTGGTGGGAGGTCACGAATGGAAAGCATCCAGTAGTGACGTGGATGGATTTCAGACATAGGTTCGAGATGAAATTTCTCTCACGAGCAGAAGAGAATAAATACATGGAAAAGTTCTTGGCATTGAAGCAGGGCAGTTTATCAGTAAAGGAGTATGTCAACAAGTTCAATCAGTTGGCGAGGTTTGGCTTAGACTTGGTGAACACACCTGAAAAGAAGGCCCTGAGGTTCGTTAAAGGTTTGAATGAGCCGCTACATGGGTTAGCTATGACCCACATTCCTATGGGGGCTACCTTTGAGAAACTGGTTGATATGGCGCTTATGCATGAAGAGGAGAAAGGCGCTAATGCTAGTAAGGCACCAGAAAAGAAAGGGGATCAAAACAAGTCACAGTAGTAACCTAAGAAAGGTGGTAAGGACAACAATAGCAAAGGAAAGAAAAGATGCTTTAATTGTGGAACACCAGGCCATCTGAGCAAGGACTGTAGGAAGAAGAAGAAGAAGAAGACTGCCTGTTTCCACTGTGGAGAGGTAGGACATCTAATTAAAGACTGCCCGAGAAAACAGGGACAATGGCAAAGAACAGGGTCTACTTCTGGAGGACAGATTCAGGCTCTCATGGCACCTGGGCAGGCAAGAGGGCAGGTTCATGCTCTCATGGCACCAGGACAGGAGAGAGGTAGAAACATTTCTGTTGAAAGTTTGGTTTTTCTGTTTGATCATCCTGTTCGTACTTTGTTTGATTCTGGCACTTCACACTCGTTTGTGTCTGCTTCGTTAGTTGAAACACTGCACCTAAATACTAGTCTAGTTACGGATCCCATAGTAGTCTCAAATCCTATTGGTGGTTCGGCTCATCTTTCAATGATTTGTCGGGATTTGAGAGTGTCTATCTTGAGCGTTGAGTTTGAACGCAACTCCTTCGTTCTTGACTTCACGGGCTGTGGATTGATTCTAGGCATTGATTGGTTATCCAGTAATGGTGCCATCCTCGACTGTGAAAAGAGAGTGGTTATACTTATGACTCGCCTTGGCAACACTCACAAAATCTCTTGTAATCCCATACATTCTGTTATGCTTAGTTACCTAGAATCTCTTGATGCGTCTGTTGAAAACTTGTAGTCTGTTAGAGTAGTCTGTGAATACTCAGATGTATTTGAAGAGGTGAAGGGCTTACCTCCAAAGCGGGAGATAGACTTCCGCATATACCTTGTTGATAATGCAAAACCCGTAGCTCTACCCGTTGGATACATGGCTACTAGGGAGAGAAAAGAGCTCAGTAAGCAAGTCAAAGAGCTGCTCTAAAAGAGGTTTATAAGGCGGAGTATTTCTGAAAGGGGTGCTCCAGTAGTATTCGCAACCAAAGAGGATGGTTCACTTTGCCTATGCGTTGATTATAGGGAGCTAAACAAGCTGACTACGAAGAATAGGCACCCACTTCCTAGAATAGATGACTTGTTTGATCAGCTTGTAGGTGTGTCTATTTTCTCCCAACTAGATTTGGCCATCGGGTTGCATCAGCTAAGAGTGGCGGAAGACAGCATTGATAAGACCGCATTCAAAACCCTGGATGGTTTCTTTGAATGGCTTGTCATGCCTTTCGGCTTGACAAACGTACCCGCTTACTTAGATGACTTGATGAGAAGGGTGTTTAGAGAATTCCTTAATAAATTTGTGGTGGTCTTCATAGACGACATTTTGATCTTCTCGAAGAATGAAGAAGAGCATGCTTTGCATTTAAGGGGAGTCATGGATACTCTTTGTGCACATCAGCTGAAAGCCAAATTCTCCAAATGCCATTTTTGGAGAGAAGAAGTGAGGTTTCTTGGACATGTGGTGTCCAAAGAAGGGTTAGCTGTGGACCTCGCAAAAGTAGTTGCGGTGCTAGATTGGAAGTTTCCACGGAATGCAACCGAAGTCCGAAGCTTTCTTGGGCTAGCGGGCTTTTACCGAAAATTCATTAAAGACTTTGCTAAAATCTCAGCCCCACTCACAAGATTAACGAAGAAGAACCTAACTTTCACTTGGGATTTGGATTGCGATATTTCTTTCCAACGTTTGAAAAGGGCTCTAACAACAGCCCCAGTTCTGACATTGCCGGATGAGAGCAAGATATTTACCGTATACATGGATGCATGTAGTCCAGGACTAGGTGATATCTTGATGCAGGAAGGGAAGGTAGTAGCTTATGGAGGCAGACAGTTGAAAGTACATGAGAAAAACAACCCAACCCACGATGTAGAGTTGGCATCCATCGTCTTTGCGCTTAAGTCTTAGCGCCATTATCTCCTAGGTGATAAATTTGAATTGTATACTGACCATAAATCGTTGAAGTACCTTTTCTCGCAGAAAGATCTTAACTTAAGACAACAAAGGTGGATGTAATTTCTGGCCTCATATGATTTTGAGATTTCCTATACCCCAGGCAAGGGTAATGTGGTAGCAGATGCCTTAAGTAGGAAGAAGCTGACCTTGAGTCCTCTCTCTGTAGAAAGGCAAAGCTTAGAGTATATAGCAAACTTTAATTTTAGACCCTCCTCTGAAATTGTGTCTGGTCTGTTAGCATCGCTAGAGGTGCGTCCTACTCTTTTGGACTCAATAGGAACCGCGCAACGAGAAGACCCTCAGCTAGCTGACATGATGGATAAGCTAGTTAGGGGTGAGACTTCTAGTCACCTCACTAGATACTCCATCGATGATAAGGGTTGGTTGAGACGGAATGGAAGGCTATGCATCCCACAAGTAAGGGATTTAGTGAAGACGGTTCTCGAAGAAGCACACCATTCTAAGCTAACCATGCACCCAGGCGGAGACAAGATGTATAAGGATATAAAAAGGGTTTTCTTTTGGAATGGCATGAAGAGTGATGTAGCTGAATTCATCGATAAGTGTTTGATATGCCAGCAAGTCAAAGCGGAGCAGAAGAAGCCCGGTGGTCTGCTTCATCCTCTCGAGGTCCCACAGTGGAAGTGGGATAGCATTTCGATGGACTTTGTTGATGGGTTGCCTAGGTCAAGAAGGGGCAATACCAGTATTTGGGTAATAGTGGACAGGCTCACTAAAACGCTCACTTTATACCTGTTAAAAGTAGAAGGACTGCCTCGTCCCTAGCATCCATTTATCTTAAAGAAATAGTTCGAATCCATGGGATACCCTCCAGCATAGTGAGTGATCGAGATCCTATCTTTACGAGCGAGTTTTGGAAGAGTTTGCAAGAGGCAGTAGGGACATAATTATGCTTAAGCACGGCCTATCACCCATAAACTGATGGTCAGACGGAAAGGGTGAACAGAGTATTGGAAGACCTCTTGAGATTGTGCATTCTTGACTTTGGAGGGACATGGGAGGATCATCTTCCTTTGGTGGAATTCAACTACAACAATAGCTACCAAGTCACCATAGGCATGGCGCCCTTTGAAACTTTATATGGAAGACCGTGTCGATCACCAACTTGTTGGTGGGAGTCTACAGACAAGCTTGTACTTGGGCCAGACATGATTAGAGAGACCTCAGAAAAGGTGGACTTGATAAGAAGATGGGTGAAGGCTGCACAAGATAGACGGAAGTCCTATGCAGACAAAAGAAGGACCGACCTTGAGTTTAAGGTTGGAGATAGGGTGTTCCTTACAGTATCTCCTTTGAGGAATGTCATTCGCTTTGGGTCTGTAGGAAATCTAGCACCAAGGTTTGTAGGGCCATTTCCTATCATTGAAAGGATTGGGACGATGGCTTACAGAGTAGAGCTACCTGAGAGACTGGCTGGAGTTCATAATGTTTTTCATGTTTCTCAACTATGAAAGTGCTTACGTGAATCTGCGGAAGTGGTGGAGCCAAGTATACTAGAGGAAGTAGAAGTGGAACGAGAAGCGATTGTGAGAAGAGTTCCAACTCGTATCTTGGGTACGGAAGTCAAAAAGCTACGCAACGTGAAGTCAAGCTTGTTAAAGTTCAATGGAGTGATGTTGAGGAAGACGCGACTTGGGAAACTGAGAGGAAAATACGCTCAGCCTACCCTTTTCTCTTCGAGGGTACCTCCATGATCTCTTTTTCCATAAGTTTATTCATGCTTATATCTATCTTTTAAGTATATCTCCTCAGTCCTACTCTTTAGCCTTAGGTAGAAACCGATGAATGTAAACATGTATTTGAAACATGTTATGATTGATGGTTGCGAGTGGTTTCTAGTGGTTTCTGGTGTATGCATGTACACACACTTTAGGCACTAGATCGGCTCAATCACTTTCATATTGCATATAAATGTGTGTGCATACTTAAATTAATGGATGTATAATGGTTGTGTTATCATATGGATGCTGCATTTTGATGAATGGTTGTGCACGCATGTAGAAGTAATATGTATAGTTAGGATACTTTTGCATGCATAATGGACGCATGGCACTATCATGATTTGCGATAAGGAGGTCAACTGAATCAGTGGATCGGCTGATTTTGCATTAGATAAGGAACAAATACACACACTTTTTGCACATGTTCATACGACATTAGAAATCTTGTAAGGACAATGGATACCTGTGTTTGATGGTTGAGTAGTTGGATGATTGGATGTTAGGATATACATTCTCCTTAAATTGAAGATTTCTGGGGAAAAATCCTTTAAGGAGGGGAGAATGTAACACCCTGAATTTTCTGTGAATAATCCTAAGAATACTTAATTATTAAAGTGAGAATTAAGGGAAATGGGTTACGCCATTGTGTTCGTCTCGGAATTCTGCTTGAGATAGAGTCCGAGTTTGCGTGAATTGGACACCGTATGAAGAAGTTATGGCCTTCCGAAGTTTTAGAATTCAAATAAATTAAAAACAGTTCAGAATAAAAAAAATTTGAAATTCAAATTCAAACAGGGGAGCAGGCTGGGCGGGAATTCTCTTGCCCAAGGGCCAGGTAGACCAGGGGGTTGACCTGGGGGTCGACCTACCCCCCTCGGGCAAATCTGAAATGTGACGATTTCTGACTCTGTGCTGAGTCATTAGGGTTGATGTGGCTGTTCTAGATAACTCTATCTAGTCATGGATGGTTGGGATTGTTCCTATGATAATCTAACGGCTTAGGTTGATTCAAGCTTCTATAAAAGAGTGCCTAGACTCAAACCCTAAATCAAAACAAAAATTGCCTCATGGCCACCATGCTGCTGCTAGGATAGTTCTCCTTCCTAAAGCTTAGGATTTAGCAAGTCAGAATTTTAATTCAAAAGACGAACAAATCATTCTCTATTCTAACATATCTTTGTGAGTACTATTTCTTTCACAATATAATTAATAAATTAATTATGATAGGTTGTAATTGGATTATGAGAACATATCTGTTGAATCACATGATGTTGTTTAACTTTGTAGATCTATTTCATATTTAACTTGATTCATTTTATGCAAGTTTGGGATGTTAAATCATATGTTAATTTGTGAATCTTATGCAAGTTTGGATGTTAAATCATATGCTAATTTGTATGTGAATTTTATGCAAGTTTGGGATATTAAATCGTATGTTAGTTTGAATATGAATCTTATACAAGTTTATATGTGAATTGTACATAAGTTTATATGTGAATCAAGTATATACATATGCTAGTTTATATGCAAAATCGTGTGATAAATTCATATGCAAGTTGTAGAAATTCATATGCATGTTGTAGGAATTCATATGCAAGTTGTAGAAATCCATATGCAAGTTTAGGCGAAAAACTATATTCACATTTTCGGTTGAAATTTATACTCACATATGCAAGCTAAGTGAGACCCATAATTTATATATGCAAGTTCACAATTTCATATTTAAATCTATATTTAGATCCATGGTAGTTTATGCAAATATATGATTCTATATGACCATTGTCTATGCAATTCTATGTTATAATTTCTATTTGCAAGTTAGATCTATTTTTATGTGTTATGCAAGTTGTGATGTTTCTTTTTTTATAAGTTAGACTATTTGCGAGTCTAACATATTTCATATTTGAACGCACAAATAGCGTGGGGACTATGGGAAAATATTAATTATGTAAATTGTGAATTGGCATAAAATGGCTTTAAAAGCATATAATTAAATTGAGACATTAATTGGTATAATTTTTATACCTAAAAAGTATAGAAATAATTTAGGTGACAATTATGGACATAACTTATTTAGAAATTATTGACAATTTGAATAGGGATAATTAATTCAAATTGGGGTGAGATAATCTGTAATAATAAACGCCTAAGACACGAGGTTAGACTCGTTTGTGGTGTAAGACTGCCCGGACCCGCCCGACAAATCCAGCAACCACAAACGGTAGTCTAATGTGAGAGGTCGAAGGCACAAAATTAAATGTGTAAGAATTGTAAAGACATGAGGTTAGACACGTTTGCGGTATAAGACTGCCCGGACCCGCCAGGTAAATCTAGCAACCGCAAACGGGAGTCTAATGTGGGAGTTCTTACAAGGTTACGGTCACAATGAATTAAGTAACACTTAACCAAGATAAACATGTGGTGGGACATGGGGGTTAAGTGGGTGACATGGGTGGCATGTGAAATACGACTAGAAACACTTAACCAAATTTAAACATGTAAGAAGACATGAATAAGAAGGGGTTAAGTGGAAAATGCTAGTGGGGACCAAGCATAGGTGGAAAGCTTGTGTCAAGCATGGGGGACCCATTTCAAACCAGTAACCCATTAAGTATCTTTGTGAGCTCGAGCTAAATCGAGGACGGGACACGCTTACTGAGTTTGATTGTAAGAGGTCAAAACGAGTTAACAACGCAAGTCCAACGGGGTCATGTGCGTGCGTAGGCCCGGGCTGTTAGGTAAGACGTTGTTGCATCGTGTAGATATAAGTCGTGCATCTTTTGTGGTTTCAAGTTGCCACTTTAGGGAGTGATACACCCCACTGTGGGACCAGCACGGGTATCTACGAGTAGGGAGCCGATCACATGGGGGTAGTGGGTACAACTAGTGGAGATAGGGGCAGGCGGCATTTATGAAGACAGCTAGGGGTACACAAACTACCATTATGATTAGTGTGTTCAGTGGGCAGGATCAACTTTTAGGGTGACTAGTAGTGGTGTAGTATAGTAATTATCCTATAGTGATTAGGAGCGATATTAACGCCAGAATATTCCTCTTGTTTGTTTTGTCTTGCCCACCTGTTTCACAGTCATTCCTTATTTTACCAGTTTATGCCTTATCCTAATTACTTTAATAATTATATCGTTAAAGTTATGGTACTCGCCAGACATTATGTCTGACCCCCTTTGTTTTCGCCTCTTTTCTTCCTTCCTCCCCCCCCCCCCCAGGTTCTTAGGGTGGGACTAGTACTAGTGGAGCTTGATCTGGATCTTTCTCTCTCTCTTGGAAGTGCTTGGATTTCTAAAAGTAAAATTCAGCTCATCTCTTTTATGGCTACTTGTGTTGGGGTTATGCCTTTTGCTTTATGTGCTCAGAAAACAAATTGTCAAGATGGTTACTAAGTGTACTTGGTTTTTCTATTGGTTTATGAAGTTGTTGTAATCAAACTGTTTCTCCGCTGCAATAAAAGTTATTTTAAAATTTTCAAGTACCAATATATGTATCTATCTTGTTATATTCTGTTCTATTCACCAATAATACTCCATGAAAGTTAATGCATTCCCTTTGAGAGTGACATTAACAGACGTAGGGTGTTACAATATCAAATTCAAAAGATTTTATTTTATCCTTTAACAATTCTAAACCGAATTAAAGTTTATAAAACTAGTCGGGATTATCGAGCCTTACCGAAGTAATCATTTATTTATTAATCCTAGTCCCAACCTATGCATCCTATGGAGCAAAACTGGTAGTACTCCATATTTAACACCCACTGTGTTATCGGTAAATTTAATTACCATTTCACGTTCAAATCTAATTAAAGATTTAACTCTCGCCTGGAGTAAAACTTGTTGTACTCCATTCTCGATCATTTCATAAATTCGATAAATTTTATTACCCCATTCTCATTTTAATCTACTTAAAGATTCATTAAAACTCTAGTCCAGTTTTAATCTCAAAAATCATTACTTAATGATTATTCAAACATTAGGAAATTAATCCTGCTTTTAACTGGGTTAAAGAACCAATGTCATTCTAAAACAAAGTTCACGATAAACCCAAAATCATATTCCATCGAAATGGAATTTTCACGAAAATAATAACAGTATATAATCGATATAAATTTCCATATCAAATCAATACTGTTAATGGAACAGCGGCAAGGCCTTCTAAATTCCATAATTTGTAACAGTCTGCATTCGTTGAAGCTCATCCCGATTATTAAATCGAATTCCATTCAATTCCAATCCAATATATTAAATTGGAAAACTTTACATTGGAAAATTTCCATTAAATCTTAATAAAATATTTATAAATTCCAAATCATATCCTAACTGTTAATTTGGTTTTAAGAACAAATGTTATTCGAAACATCATTCACAATGAACCCAAAATCATGTTCCCTTTTAATTCCAATTTATAGTTATAAATGGGAAAACCTCATTTATCTTAATTAAAAGATTTATTCTTTTCTCAACAGGGTTTAAAAACGGTGTTATTAAAGACACCATTCACGACAAACCCAAAATCCAATTTTATATTAAATACAAGGCTCTAAATTGAAATCATATCGGCTTATATTCAATATCGAATTCTGAAACTAATGGATATTGTACTGGGAATAATGATATCTGTATCTTCCAAATTCCTCAACAATATCCATATAATCACAGAATCCCATATCAAAATATTCCAAAGTTTATTTTCATTCAAATCCTTTCCAATCCATACGTTGGAAAATTCTAGTTATATTAAAATCTTTTACAAATCCAATTTATTTTTTAAAAAAAATTGTATAGTGACCCGAAAATCCGGTCCAATTTGAGCTGACTAAATAACACAAGTCCAACCCCAACTTGCACTAGATATTCAAGAAACTAATAGAAAGAAGATAGAGGATGAGGATAAATAAGATAGAAACTTAGAATAGAAGAAGAAGAAGAACACAACATCAGAGTAACACGATCATCACATCGGAACGAATAACATATAATAGATAACATAACTTTGAAATATAACAGTTATGTATACAATAGCACTTATCAGAGTACAACACTTACAACATAGCGGAAATAAACTATAGCTATATGATCCAGAAGCCTCCTGCTCCAGCTCTTCAAGTATATCTGTAAATCCCGACTACTTGACTGCCCGTACAAATTTAGGCACCTAAGAGTTTAGGGAAAACAACAAAGTAAACTCCGGGTCAGTCATGGGACTGGTGTGAGTAAAACAGTTTAAACAGGTGTATGAACAAGTAAACGATATCTCATAAGACCACGCCGCAGAACGGAACGGGTTTTTCCCTTATGAGAATCCAAAATATCTTTATATCAAAAACATTTTGATATTATAATAATGTCTATGTACAAATAGATATCAACTAACAGAAACGCTTTCATCTCACGTTCTACATATATAGTATACAATCAAAATCGCAAGCACGTATTGGGTAAAGGATTTCCAACTATGACAAGGTATGGAACCACCTTCCGATCAGTGTACTCTAGGAACGATACACTGGAGTTCAACAAGAACATCTCGCAACTCAGCCACACATGACCGACCACTCATTTCGCTTGAGTGTATCGAATGTACATCACCAACGGTTAGGATCAGCAACCGTTCCCGTATATATATATGGGACAGCATTGATAGATTTAAGAAACAAATGAATATTCTCTAGATAGGTGATTATACACCCTACTTCGGTGCGACCGACTTAGCCATGCTGCCTGCCCGATTTCTGTCATTTACCGGATGATGAGGCTAGAAGCTACGCTTTATCATCACATTAGATTCACTTCGAATGCCACATTGTCAGATCCATCGAAAATCACTAATTGACGTCTACAACAGTACATTACGTGTTAGCTAAAGAAGTTTCCTTCTCCGCTTCCACTCTTGGTACGGTTGAAGAAATCAAAGTACGTGACCTTTCTGGAAATACTCTGTCAGACATTCATCAACACAAGTCATCCTCATTCACTTAGAATGTCACATCGTCATACCCGCCAAATCACAAATTGATTTATCCAAAAATAACACGGGTATACAGCTTAGAGAAACGAATTCCTCCGCCACCAAACGTGAATACGTTTGAACAGATCAACTTACGCGATCCATTGGATATACTCTGTCAGACCTTCGTCCATACAAGTTGTCCTGGGACTGGACAAACCGAAGGCACTATTCAGTATATCCATCTTAGTCACTGTTATCTAAGACTTATACAACAGCCCTTGCATTTTACTCCGTCTTCAATTATCTTTGGCATATATGATTCGCGACGCTTATGCCAATACAGAGTGGTTCTTTGGATAATAATCCAACCGGTCTCTCTATATTAACAACGTTAAAATGGTCAAAACTTTGATAGTCTGTGATTTAACCATCAAAGAAAACAAGTGTGCAAACAACGATATTATTTCCAGATGGAAATTATATCGGTAAATCATCAACATATATCTATATATATATTCACATTGCCTTATTTTCTATGTTTAGAAAATATATGTTATTAACACTGGAAAACGTTTTCCATTTGCTTATTTACAAATCACTACTCTTCCCCAACTATCAGTCCCTGATTGTGAACTAGTATGAGAACAATTCCCTAAGTATAAATCCCGAAGGCCGAAACCAACATCAGATAGGCACTTAGTAAAACCATTCAATTTACTAATCTCTAGTCAGTTCTAATTTTACTTAACTCTATTTGATTAACTCTGATTGATTAACTCTAACTGGTTTTACTTGGTTTGACTAACTCAATTTATTAACTCGACTGACTACTTCAACTCGATTAACCTAACTTGATTTACTTATCTCGATAATCTAACTAATCACTTTGATTAACTCGACTAATTCACTTTGGTTAACTTAACCAATTCACTTAACTAATTCACTTAGTTTAACTTAACTAATTCACTTAACTCCTGTCGAATAAACTATATTCGATAACTCCTCTAACTCTATTCGAATAAACTATATTCGATTTACTCATTTACTCTATTCGAATAAACTATATTCGATTAACTCCTTTTCTCTATTCGAATAAACTATATTCGATTAACTCCTTTTCTCTATTCGAATAAACTATATTCAATTAACTCCTTTTCTCTATTCGAATAAACTATATTTGATTAACTCCTTTTCTCTATTCGAATAAACTATATTCGATTAACTCCTTTTCTCTATTCGAATAAACTATATTCGATTAACTCCTTTTCTCTATTCGAATAAACTATATTCGATTAACTCCTTTTCTCTATTCGAATAAACTATATTCGATAATCTCCTCTCGAATAAACGATATTCGATAATCTTCCCTTTCGATTTAACAAATCGATAACTCCTTTTCGAATAACTAAATTCGATAACTCCTTTCGATTTAACTAATCGATAACTCCTTTCGATTTAACTAATCGATAACTCCCTTTGATGAAACTAACATCGATATTCCTTTCGATGAAACTAACATCGATACTCCTTTCGATTTAACTAATCGATACTCCTTTCGATGAAATTAACATCGATTAACTCCTTTCGATGAAACTAACATCGATTAACTCCTTTCGATGAAACTAACATCGATTAATTTAACTCGACGAACTTAACTCGACTCACTTATCTCGATAATCTAACTCAAGAACTTAACTCCTATCGAATGACTAATATTCGATTTAACTTCATTCGCTTGACTCTAGATCGCAGCGATCACAATGGTTACGCCTGACTCCCTCAGGAAACATCCGACCGCTGTAGGCTATATACAGCCCTGCGAATTACGCTAGCAGTCGTACGAGATGGCAACTTATCCTGAATAACTCAGTTTGACTAACTCTATCTCAAATAACTATATTTGATAACTTCTACTTCGATTAAGTGGTATTCGATAACTTAACTCGATTATCAACTCGAAAATCTTAACTCGAATCGATTAACTCCAACTGATTAACTTGACTTACTTAACTCACTGGTTAACTCTATTGAACTGGTTAACTCTACTGAACTGGTTAACTCTATTGAACTGGTTAACTCTACTGAACTAGTTAACTCTATTCAACTAACTCGACTCGACTAACCCCTTTCGAATAGCATATTCGTTTTACTAACTTTCGAATACCATATTCGATTTACTCCCTTCGAATACCATATTCGATTTAACTCCTTTCGAATACCATATTCGATTTACTTTATTCACTTTATAAAGATTTCCTTTTTTAACAACGTTTTATTCATTTGAAAAGATTTACTTTTAAATAACAGTTCTACACTTTAAAAATGATTTCCTTTTTATAACGTTTCCTTTTCAATTCTATTTGTAAATGGTTTACAAATATTTCCTTTTCAAATTTATTCTTGAAATATTCTAACTCCTTAAATTCTCTGAAAAATTCGCCATAACCTCCTTTGTAACGGGAGCATCGGGAAAATCCCCAAACCCGCCACACAGGCCTTTCCATTCAAAATGAAAATGGTTTGAAATTATTTCCTTTTTGAATATCTCCTATTTATAAATATTCCAATTTATAAACATTTCTTATTTATAAATATTCCACTTTATAAATATCTCTTATTTATAAATATCCTATTTTATAAATATTCTATTTTCAATATCACTTTGAAAATCCCCTTATCAACATTTCGGTATGTTATGGTATTCAATCATATCAAATCACGATGTTCAATATCGTCCAAGCACATATAATCGCCCACAGATTTTATATCCCATCATATAACAATATATGAAAAACAATAAAATAACTGTTGAGGAATCCAGTCGGATTCCTCCAACCTGTTTCCCTGCATCACAGATGTTAGACAATAGAATAACATCGATTTCACTTCACTGTTAAATATTCTGATAAACAGAATCGACATATAAATATTTAACAGTTTATATATATATATAATATTTCTACTAACTGACTAGCAGTTCAATCAATCAACCAACACACAGCCATCAGATAATTTTAACAGTTCTAAAAATACAATATGAAAATATAAACTGTTTAGAGTTGGTGAGTTTTACTCACATTTGCGCGTTAGCCGTTAAATAACGGTTTGCGTTATTTGATTCAGTCTGACAATTTATTTCGCCATAAATTCAAACGAGCTCGAATCCACTTCCAGTCAGCTCCATGGTGTAGCCACCATCCATACGATCCTGTCGGATCTTGTTTCGCTGAATTTCGGTAATGTATGACCAAGATATGGTCATTACAAATTTATATACTTTAAATAAACAAAAACACTTGGATTTTAAATTACTAAATGGGCCTTACCCTATCAACTAAGCCCATCTTCCTTGGTTTAAACCCAACCAAAACGTCTTCTTCCTCCAATTCAATCGTGGCTCTCCTGTAACCACTCAAGCCATAGACGTTTCTTCCTCCTCTCGTATCTCCTCTTCTACTCTACGTCAGTCCAAACTAAAAGCTCCGACAAACTCCTCATCTCGTCTCCTACACCCCCAACACCGAAAGATCGAACTCACTCTCAAAAATGGACTACCGTCCTCTGTCCAGATCCAGGCTACAGGGATCGCACATCCCATTTATTGATCGGAAACCACCAAATTACACCACAAGCCTCACGACTCCACAACGAACCCAGATACATACTCGGATTCACAAATCATTTCTTCCATTCACCACAATATCCAACTCTAACCCACGGTGAAACCTCGACCTCGCCCAAATCAGACGTCGAACACCATAAGAAGTACACCAAAATGAAGAGCACACTCATGTAAATCTAAATATATATGTAAAATGATTTATGGTATTTGATTTCTATTTCTTATGATTTTTCTTTCTTCGAGAGTTTACTGAGGATGGAAAAAAAAGACTGGCGGCGGAATTTCGCTGTGTTGACTTCTAAGGGAAATTTTCTAAGGGTTTGGAGGAGGTAATGGGTATTTATAGAGTTAGGGGAGGAGATATTTTCATTATAAATATTCAATTATATTATAACGCTGCCAATATTCGCCTTCTAAAAATTCCTTTGATCACACACGATACCCAAAAATCTCCAAACTGGACATGCACCTTCAGTTCGACATTACGGTCCCAACGAAACTGGTTTCGTCGAATTCCGACTCCGTTTGCTCACACAGCGTATTTTTAACCCTCAAAATATTGACTGTTTCTCACATTAAAAATCCGTACGGCCACACACTGACTCTAAAAATCACGAAACTTGAAATCTAACAATAATTTGACATTGCGGATCCAACAAAATTAGTTTCGTCGAATTCCGACTTCGTTTGCAAAAACTGGCTATTTTTAAAGCTCTGAACGACTCATTTAAATATATAAATATATTTAAATATAATTAAATTTAATATTAATAAATTTATATTATCGTATATATTCACAGTGGAATACCATATAGCTCTAGAATATTCCTCTATGAATTTCTAACTTGATATTTCAAATCTTGATTAAATCGATATTCGATTTATATTGAAATTCCTTTTTAAAATATAAATAATTCCTTTATAAATTATCAAGGAATTCCACAGCGACTTTTCTGAAATTTGATTTGGACATATCTCAAAATCTACACGACGAAATCCCGATTTTTCTCTTCCACTAGAAAGATATACTCCACTAGCTCCACGCGTTTCTTGTTTCATAGAAATCCGACTTGGAACGGACCCTGTATATTCAGTTGAAGTTCGAGTCACCAAATAGCGAACTGCCGCGCCATTTCGAGCTCGATTTTAATTATAATATAATTATACGTTCAAACTGTCGTATATATAATATATTTGTTATTCTAATTCAAATTCTGAACTGAATTATATATTTTGAATCTCCCAGTTCACACCATATCGCCATTTCGACCCAATCTGATTATTTCAGAATTAAATATATTATTTAATTATTATTTTAATTAAATATTCACTATTATTTAATTAACGACCATTTAATTCTCTAATTCACCATTTAAATAATTATAATAAATTAATTATTATCTCGTCAAAATACGGGTCATTACACATTGGATTATTATTCTAGTTAATAACTAGTTAATTTCGATAAAAATATCATTTATCTTTACAAATATGGAATATTTCAACCCAACTCTTTCCAAATCATTTATTATGTTTTTACGTAATTTATTCATATTTTTAATAATTTTAATATCGCCATTTCAGTCGATTTTCATATACGGTAATGAACTGCATTTAC
The DNA here is from genome assembly GCA_030737875.1 of Allium sativum. NCBI lineage: Eukaryota > Viridiplantae > Streptophyta > Magnoliopsida > Asparagales > Amaryllidaceae > Allium > Allium sativum. Next base: position 989,338,599 of record CM060915.1, read on the forward strand.
AGCGACCTTTTCCAAAATTGATTTGGACATAATTTGAAATCCAACCGTTCACATTTAAATCTCTTATTATCATTCGAAAGCTCTTTTTGATACGAATCGAAAAGTTCCAGTTTTAGGAGAATCCGACGGTCGGATCTCCCATTGCATCAAATTGAAGTTAATGCTTGAAATTCATGAACGGTCGCTGCATGGCGCATTCTATTCAAGCCATTTAAATATAATATATATATGTATCATCGATTTCCATTTAAAACGTATTTTTATAAATTCGTTTTAAAAAAGATTCCAACTTCCGTTTCAATTTTAAATCAAAATTGAATATTCCATATCATTATAATATTAAAATGATATTATTTCCAGAATATTAGATTTTGAAATCCATTTCCTTTAACTACCCGAAAAATCCGAACCAATTTAAAATTTTTATTTTGGTAATTTTAATGACTTTTGGATATTTAAAATGATTTATTTTAAATAATAACGATGATAAATTTATTTTGAATAGAATTAGAACGTATATATTTATTTGAATCAATGTTAGAATATAAATATTATTTTTAATTATAAAAGGAATTGAAAATGGCGCGGTAGTTTGAAAATTCGATTTCAAATTTCAAATGAATGTACAGGACACAAAATAAACCGGATTTTAGCGAAACCAAAAATATTAGAATCTATTTGAAAATATCTTTCCAACGAATCCAAAAAATTGAAATTTCATAGCGGGAATAAAAAGTTATGCCCAGTTAAAAATTCAGAATAGTCGCTATGGAAAATATGGCCCTTAAAAATAGAAATTTTGCAAATGACCTCCGTTTTCGAGGAAACCACTTTTGTTGGATCCGAGATGTCAAGTTGTTGCTAGATTCCAAAATTCATAATTTTCTGAATCAATATGTGAGCATGGTAAAAGAAAACATGTTTTGACAGTTTCAGTCAATTTGGATCAACAAGAAAATGGCCATTTTTCAAACGGTCTTCAAATTTGACGAAATTAGTTTTGTTAGGACCGTATCATCAATACGAAGTTAGAAATAATTTTTCGGGAATTTTTAAAGTTAGTATGTGGCCCCGGTAAATTAAAATGTACGTTTAAATTGAATATACACTGAATTATATTTTAATTTTGATAAAAACTGATTGTAACAATCAAATTGGCTTACGAAACATATCTCATTGTGTTCGGAATGGAGGTATTTAGCTAGGGACTACAGTCATTGGGTTTGAATTGGAGTCTGATGTGTTAAACAAATAAATTCCCAAATTAAATAATTATTATAATATATATAAAGGCAAGTCAAAGGGTCAAAAACCCAAGGAAAATCATTCCATGGTCAACTCCTCAGACCTCTGCCTTCTTCCTCAAAGAACGAACGAAATCGTTCGTTATTTCAAGCCCTAAATTCTTCAACTTCACTCAATAGTTTTTAAAACTTATAAACCAAAATTGTAGAGCTCTCTAGGATCTTTACGTCCGACGGCTGAGATTGGGTTTAATTTCCTAGATGATGAGAAAACGCTGCTCCAAGATGCTGGCGTCGAACTGAGTTTGGTGGCTATGGGGGGGATTGAGTTTCAAGATAATCAGGGTGGCGATGTCTCTCACGAAGGGCTATCGTGTGGTGATGGCGGATCGAAGCAATAATGATCATGGTGGCGGCGCACAAGGGATTGTGGAGGCGGAGCAAGTTCGAGTTTTCCTTAAAGCAGTTAGAACGTGGAAGATGATTAAAGAGGGGGTTTGAATAATTAATGTAATTAATTATCATTGTTAATTCATTAATGTAATTAACATATAGATGACTATAACTCGTTCAAATCTTATCAGAATTTAGCGAGATCAACTCCGTTAGAATCGAGAAAGCAAGCACTACATTACAGAACAGACCAGAACAAAAATCAGAGCAGTTGGAGATTTTAATTAAATTAAACATCGGATTTAATTTAATTAAAATAATCGTTTTTAATGATTTCAATACCGACCACTGTGATAACTTCTCACTTTTATTTTATTTTCTAGTTAAAATATATACTAGGATGCAGACGGTGGTTAGAAGCACCCGACACCCGTCGTCCATAGACCATGGACGACTTGTTTGTTTGTTTGATTATGTTGTGAAAGTTGATTGTATGATGTAGATTAGAATAAAATATTTTATAGTTAAAAATATAATTTTTAACATGTATATGATTAAAATAAATATCCATAAACAAATCGTACAATTTGTTTATGTACACACATTTGACTGATATTGTTTGGGATGATAAATTTTACACATCGCTGAGACGACCCGAACTTCCCCGTGAGGGAAAGCACGGATGGCGTTGAGAACAACACACATCGGAACGCAAACAGAAGAACATTTCATTGTTTATTACAACAATTCCATTAGAATACAAGAATACACAGAGTATGAATGAATATAATACATTCGATAAATATCAGAGATTACAATAAATTACATAGCAGCGGAAAACAATACAAAACACAACTGAAAGTAATACACGGATACAGAGCTTTCCGAGCATTGTCCCAGCTGTAAATCAGGATCCTGTGAATATAAATCTGCAAAACCAAAACTACTAGCTGCCCGTGTCGAAAATAGGGGCGCCCAGAGTTTAGATTAAAAAAATAAACTCCAGGTCAGTCATGTGACTGGTGTGAGAACTAAAACAGTTATTTAAAACTTTACTTTAAAAGAGAGTAATACAAGGGACCACGCCGTATAACACGGAACGGGTTTCCTCCCAAGAACACTAGTGCATATAACAAAACAGCGCAATGCTTTTTGGAAAAATGAAGCTATTATAAGACCCAGGTCCCATCACACAATGCAACGCAAGCCGGAGGATAGGGTTTTCCCTTATAATAGCCAAACATGCTTGGTACGTTCAAAACAAATCATTTTGATACTATTATAGTGTAGAGTGTATGAAAACAACTTCAAATATAAATGTATCAATCATAGACAGCATAGTATCCCATGCTATTATGTCTCCATACTAGGCTCTACAAATAAAACCGAAATATCACGTATTGGAAATTGGATTTCCGTCATGAGCCGAGGCCAGGGGCAAGCTCCTCTCCGCTTCGAGACACTCTAGCAAATGTCTCAGGACTACTCTCCCTGGGTAACCATTGGATCTTCAGGGCCGGTCCTCTCTTACGTTTGAGGATTGGAAATTCCTGAACACACGTTTCCCGGTCCTTACAGACCTATAATCGAGGCGCCTCGCATTCCAACAACCACATAGGTAAAAATAATATAAATGTCAGCCAGTTTAAGCACTGACACTACCTCTAGCTAGAAAGAAACGTCGTGTTCTCCCTGCAGTCACTATCCCGTTTTTGACTCATACCGAGGTGTGAGGCTCGCGAATTCATGCTATACTCAAAGCTGCGCCACACAGGCTGTGCTTTGATCATCAACCACAAGACTTTGCTTTTCAATAGAAGCCTTGATCATCTGCCACTTAGGCATGCCACACAGGCAATTCACTCCATGCGACTGATGTCCATCGATATACAACCTCTGAGCTCGTACGTCTCAGAGAAGGGCGTTAAGCAAGAGAATAAATTCTCCGCCGCCAAATAGATGTATATTTAATAGAGATCAATCTACGCAGAATAAAATCCAATGTCATACACACGGTCCATTTACAAGTTCGTTCTGGGTCTGAACGAAACCGGAGGCACTTTCCTCGCATATCCATCGATCTCCAAGTACGTCTGGACGATCACCAACCGATTCCCTCATCTTGGGTGTACAGCCCAATCAAGATCGTCAGTAATCACCCAAATGATGTGAAGACTTCCGGTCTTCAACCACCGTCTTCATCTTCGACTTATCGCCGAATCGGTTATTCAGAATGGGTATAAACCCGGCCTTTCCGAATAACCCGCGTATATAATAAACAAATGTTACACAAACACAATATACGCCTCATTCCAATTCATCAGTCGCTAACCGTAAATTAGCAAGAGAACAATTCCCCAAATATTAACCTTGAAGCCTGAAACCAACATCAGATCAATACCCAGGAAACCATTCCTCTTAGCTAACCTACAGTTAGTTTCTAAATTTCACATTCTTAGGGAAAGGTTCCCATTAATTTTATCAAAGATAAATTCTTTTAAATTTATTCTTTAATCTCCCTTTGGATGCCAATTCAAACCATGTTAATGTTTTCCAAACTAGTCCGGATTAGCGAACCACACCGAAGTAATTATTTATTTTATTTCCAAATCCCAACCTATTCATCCCATGAAGCAAAACTGGTAACTAACACCATGGTGTTATCGGTAAAATTAATTACCATTTCACGTTCAAATCTAATTAAAGATTTAACTATCGCTTTGGAGCAAAACTGGTGATACTCCATTCTCGCTCACTTTCCAAATTTGATAATTTAAATTATCAATTCACATTTCAATCTAATTCAGATTCATTAAAACTCCACTTAGTTTTAATCTTTAACTGGGTTAAAGAACCGATGTCATTTAAAACACGGTCCACGATAAACCCAAAATCACATCCCATTGTTAATCGGGTTAAAGAACAGGTGTTATTTAAAACACCGTTTACTATAAACCCAAATATCAATTTCAATTTAATTCCAATTAAATATTAATTAACTGGACAATTTCACTAAATCTTAATTAAAAGATTTATTCTTTTCTAAACTGGGTTCAAGAACAGTGTTAATGAAGACACCATTCACGACAAACCCAAATCACGTTTGATATCAAATACAAGGCTCTGAATAGAAAATATATCGGCTTATATTCAATATCAAATTCTACGACCAACAAATATCGTATTGGAAATAACGATATAAATATATCTTTCAAATTTCCATAACAATATTTATTTCATCACGAAATCTAACATCGAAATATTCCAAAGACAATTTCGATTCAAATCCATTCCAATTCAATTATTGGAAATTCTGGTTACTTTTAAAACCATTTCAAATCCCCTTTATTTATTTTTAAAAATAAATAGAATTATAATTCTAGTTCAAAACTAGTTCATTTCGATAAAAAACTATTTTTATCTTTACAAATGTGGAATTTTTCATACCAGTTCTTTTCAAATCATATATTATGATTTTACACAAATTATTGATATTTTTAATAATTTTACCAAGGCCCGTACAGTCGGTTGCCATCAACGGCCATCGAACCGCACTTACATCGACCTTTTCCAAATTTAATTTGGACATAATTCCAAATACAACCGTTAGATTTCAAATTTCTAATATTCATTGGAAATCTCTTTTCGATACGAACCCCACGGTTCCGATTTCAGGAGAATCCGAAGGTCGGATCTCCCGCAACGTCAATTCGAAGTCAATGGTCGAAATTCGCAAACTGCCGCGGCGCGACGCGTTCTATTCGGGCCATTATATATATATATATATATATATATATATATATATATATATATATATATATTTCATCGATTCCCTTTTAAAACGTATTTTATAAGTCGTTTTAAATTCGTTTTCGAAACGATTTCAATTTCATATTCAATTTCGAATCAAAATTGAATATTCCACATCATCGATATACAAATGATAATATTTTCAAAACGTTATATTTTGAAATCACTTCCTTTTCTATAATCATTATAAAAACGAATATAATCGATATAAATATCGTTCGCGTCAAAATAGCGCATCTCTAATCAACACGGCTTTATATTTTTCAATAACTTCGTTATTCTATTCAACAAATGAATATTTATTCTATTCAACACATGAATCTATATTTCTTTCAACACATGACTAATCTCAACACATGAGTACTGTCAACACATGACTATTTTGTTATTTACTATATTTTATAAAATTATGATTTCTATCGTTTAAGTTTTAATCAAACTCTAACTGTAAATTAGCAAGAGAGCAATTCCCTAAATATTAACCCCGAAGGCCGAAACCAACATCAGATCAATATCCAGGAGACCACTCATCTTATCTATTTTCCAGTTAGTTTCTAATTTTATATATGATAAAGATGGAAATTTTATTGTTAAATAATTTCGTTCAACACATAAATCTATATTTCTTTCAACACATGACTAATCTCAACACATGAGTAATGTCAACACATGAATCTTTATTTTATAATATTCTTTATTTTCCCAATTGGAAAGAGGCTCAATCAATTACCATATAATGTTAATTATATGGATTCCATATAACACATGTATATAATAGCAACGATAAATAATCAACCATCATCCAAAGTGCATCACACAACTGCATAAGCATTAAATATAAATAATTAACGCTTACAAAGTCTGTCGACCAATCGATCGACATACAACTAAATAATTGGGATTAGTGTACGTCAAATATCATCCCAACACCCGTGTGGGGTTTCAATCCACAAACACTGAATATTATTGGTGCAGTTGGGCGATGTGTAAAATTTATCGTCCCAATCAATGTCCTTCAAATAGGTGTACATAAACAAACCGTCCGGTTTGTAAATGAATATTTTATTTTATTCACATATACGTTAAAAATTATATTTTTAACGATAATTAATTTATTTCAACACATGAGTGTTTTATTATCTATTTCACATCAACATCACAAACAAATTTCACAACACATCAAACAAGCATACAAGTCATCCATGGTCTGTGGACGACGGGTGTCGGGTGCTGCTAAGCACCGTCTGCATTCTAATATATAATTTTAACTAGAAAACAAGATTTAAAGTGAGAACTTCTCACCGACTAGCTAAACCAACGCCACGACTCTTCATATGTAGAAATCTTCGTTGTGCTCGCCTCTTTGTCAATTTCATTGTCCGTAGCCACTACATATATAAAAATCATATTTTTACACCGCTACTATATAGATAAAAATTCAATTTTTACACCGCTACTATATAGATAAAAATTCTATTTTTACACCGCTACTATATAGATAAAAATTCTATTTTTATCACGCTATTACAATAAATAAAAAAAATCATATTTTTATATCTTCTTCATATATTTTTACAATGCTTCTTCCTATATAAAAATTATATTTTTATATTACTAATTCTTATATAAAGATCGAATTTTTATTAGCTATATAATATAAAAATTCGACCTTTTCTATTTCTACTATATAAAAATCGCATCTTCATTATTTCTACTATATAAAAATCCTATTTTTATAAATCTAACTTCATAGTAAAGGCCATATCTTTATTTCAAATCTATATCCATAAAAATCCTATCTTTTTATTCTTCCAATACTATAAAAATCATATTTTTACTGCTCCCTTACATGTATAAAAATCGTATTTTTATACCATCATTATATATATATAAATCGTTCCTTTGTAGCGCTACTTAACTTTTATATGTTAAAAATCTTAACACCTATATGTTAAAAGTCTTAACTTCTACAAATTAAAAATCAAAGCTTTAATAAAATCACATTTCTATTTAAAAATCCTAATTTTATATGATAAAAACATTAACTTTATATAATAAAGCTAAAAAAATGATTTTTATATATAAAAAAACTAATTTTAGTAAATAACAAAATTAAATAAAGCTATTAAAGCTTACCGGCGGGTCTGGAGGGGTATGGCCGGCATTGGGGCTGCAGGCGGCAGGGGTTGGCGTGCATCACCGGCGGCGGGTCCCATTGGGGCTGGAGGTTGCGGTTTGGGCGTTGGAGGGAGCTGGGGCTTTTGGGGTACGGGTTTTAGAGGGAGGGAGAGAGGGCAGCGCGAGGTAGAGGGGGCGGCGCCGGTCCGTTGACGGCGGCGGGTGGCGTGGGGATCGAATCGCGGTTTCCTTTTTTTTATTTTTTCTATTTCAATTCCTGTCGATCGAACGGGGGGGCTGAGAGGAAATAAGGGAGAGGAGAGAGTTATTATTTTATTTATTTATTTATTTTCATAAAGATACATTTTGTTTCGACTTCGAAATCGAACTCACCGACTGTTGTCCATAGCTAATTACCCCCATCCCGAACACAATGTGATATGTATCACAGGCTGATTCGACTGTTTCGATCAGTTTTCGTCAAAATCAAAATATAACTCTATATATTGAATTTGAACACGCATTTCAATTTACTGGGGCCACATACTAACTCTAAAAAATTCCCGAAAAATATTTTCTAACTTCGTATTGACAATACGGTCCTAATAAAACAAATTTCGTCAAATTTCGAGACCATTTGAAAAATGGCCATTTTCCAGTCGATTAAAATTGACTAAAACTGTCAAAACACGTTTAACTACGCCACGCTCACATATTGACTCGAAAAATTACGAATTTTGAAAACAAGCAATAATTTGACATCCCGGATCCAACAAAAGTGGTTTCGTCGAAAACCGAGGTCATTTGCAAAATTTCCATTTTCAAAGGCCTTTATATATATTAAAATATATATAAATTCCACAGCGACTTTTCTGAATTTTAAACTGGACATATCTTTCAACTTCTAAAGTGAAATCTCAGTTTCTTACATCCGTTAGAAAGATATCGTCAAACAGATTTATATATTTCTTGTTTCGTCCAATTCCGACTTAAAACGAATTATGTATATTCATTTGAAATTCAAAATCGAATTTTCGAACTGTAGTGCCATTTCAGGCTCGTTATATAATTAAAATAAAATTATTCGTTTTAACTTCGTCGAAAATAAATTTTCGTCGTTATTATTTAAAATAATTCATTTTAAATATGCAAAATTCATAAAAATCGCCAAAATAAAATTTTTAAATTGGCTCAGAAATTCCGGGTTGTTACAATCTCCCAACTGCATAAATAAAATTCATTATTTGTTGATTGAAACCCCACACGGGTGTTGGGATGATATATGACATACACTAGTCCGAATAATTAGTTGTATGTCGATCGATTGGTTGACAGGCTGTTGTAAGCGTTAAATATTTGTATTTGATGCTTATGCAGAGTAGTATGCACTCTGGATGATGGTTAAATGTGTTTGATTGTTGTTATGTACATGTGTGTATGAAATCCATATAAATCAAATTATATGGTAATTGACTATGTCTGATTCTAGTTCAGAAAGAATGAATATTTTAAAATAACAAATATTTAAAAAGAATAAATATTTTAAAATAACGATTAATTTAAAATAATGAATATTTTAAAATAATATACAGTAATAGATAAAAAATCTGATTTTGATGTCCGATTTGGGATAGACACGAATATATTTAAATATATAAAGCCATGTTGATTAAATTAATGCCATTTCGACATGAACAATATTTATATCGATTTTATTCATTTTTATACTGAATATCGAAAAGGAATTGATTTCAAAATCTAATGTTTTGAAAATACTATCATTTATATATCGATGATATGGAATATTCAATTTTGATTTGAAACTGAATATGAAGTTGAAATCGTTTTTTGAAACGAATTTAGAACGATTTATAAAACACGTTTTAAATGGAAATCAATGAAATATATAATATATATTATATATATATATGTAATGGCCTTAATAGATGCGCCGCGCAGCGGCAGTTCGTGAATTTCGACCATTGACTTCGAATGGACATTACGGGAGATCGACTATCGAATTCTCCTAAAACCGGAACCGTTGGGTTCGTATCGAAAAGAGCTTTCCAAAGAATATTGGAGATTTGAAATCTAAATTTGAAATCTAACGGCTGGATTTGGAATTATGTCCAAATCAAATTTGAAAAAGGTCATTGTAAGTGCAGTTCGATGGCCGTTTATGAAAATCGACTGTACGGGCCTTGATAAAAATATAAAAAATATCAATAATTAATGTAAAATCATAACAAATGATTTGGAAAGAATTGGGATGAAAAATTCCATAATTGAAAGGATAAAAATATATTTTTATCAAAATGAACTAGTTATGAACTAGAATTATAATCCAATATTTTTAAATAATTAAATTGGATTTGAAATGGTTTTAAAATAACCAGAATTTCCAACATATGAATTGGAATGGATCGGAATCGAAATTACCTTCGGAATATTTCGATATTGGGTTTCGTGATTATACGGATATTGTGGATGAATTTGGAAGATATATATATATATATATATATCATTATTCCAATACGATGTTTGTGGGTTTCAGAATTCGAAATTGAATATAAGCCGATATATTTTCTATTCAGAGCCTTGTATTTAATATCGAATTGGATTTGGGGTTTGTCGTGAATGGTATCTTTAATAATACATTTCTTAGACCCAATGGAGTTAAGAAAATTAGAAACTGACTGGAGATTAGCTAAGTTGAATGGTTTCTTGGGTATTGATCTGATGTTGGTTTCGGCCTTCGGGGTTAATACTTAGGAATCGTTCTCTTACTAATTTGCAGTTAGAGACTGATGGGATTTTGGGTTTGTTGTGAACTGTGTTTTTAACGACATTCGTTCTTTAACCCACTTTATAGTGAAATGTGATTTGGAATTTATAAATCTTTTTATTAAGATTTAACGGGAATTTTCCAAAGTAAAGTTTTCCAATCTAATATATTAAATTGGAATTGATTGGAATTCGATTGATAATAATCGAAGTGAACTTCTATGGAGGAAGACTGTTAATACATATGGAATTTAAAAGGCTTTGCCGTTATTCCATTTATATTATTGGTCGGATACGGAAATTGATATCGACTATATATTGATTTGTTTTTCCATGAAGATTCCATTATTAATGGAATGCGATTTTGGGTTTATCGAGAACCGTGTTTTAAATGACATTGGTTCTTTAACCCAGTTAAAGACAGGAAAAAGATTTTGGGTTGTCGTGAATGGTATCTTTAATAATATTGTTATTAGACCCAATGGAGTTAAGAAAATCAGAAACTAACTGGAGAATAGTTAAGCTGAATGGTTTCCTTGGTATTGATCTGATGTTGGTTTCAGCCTTCGGGGTTAATACTTAGGAAATTTGTTCACTTGCTAATTTACGCTTAAAGGCTGATGGAATGGAATGTGATTTTGGGTTTATCGTGAACCGTGTTTTAAATGACATTGGTTCTTTAACCCAGTTAAAGGCAGGATATGATTTACCAAGTTAAACAATCGTGAATATTGATTTTTGGGAAGATTAAAACCAAGTGGAGTTTTAATGCATCTTTAATTAGATTGAAATGATATCCAAACGAAGATTAAAAAATAAATTTAAAGAATTTATCTTTGATAAAATTAATGGGAACATTTCCAAAAGTATAAGAATATTTGAATAAAGGAATATTCTGGACCGGAATGAGGCGTATGTTGTGTTTTTATAGCACTTGTTTATTATGTACGCGAGTTATTCAGAAAGACCGGGTTTATACCATTCTGAATAACTGATTCGACGATATGTTGAGGATGAAGATGGTGGTTGAAGACCGGAGGTCTTCACATCGTTTGGATGAAACTGATTTCTTGACTTGGCTGTACACCCAAGACAAGGTAATAAGTGGTGGTCGTCCAGACGTACTTGGAGATCGACCGGATATGCGAGGACCTCTCCCCTGTATGGACATATGGGGGAGGAATAAGGTGCCTCCGGTTTCGTTCAGACCCAGAATGAACTTGTAAATGGATGTGTGTCTGACATTGGATTTTATTCTGTATGACTTTTATATTAAATATATATCTGTTTGGCGGCGGAAAATTTATTCTCTTGCTTAACGCCCTTCTCTGGGACATACAAGCTCAGAGATTATATATCGATAGACATCAGTCGCATGGCGTGAATTGCCTGTGTGGCATGCTGAGATGCAAATGATCAAGGCTTCAGTTGAAAAGCAAAGTCTTGTTGCTGATGATCAAAGCACGACTTTAATATAGCATAGCTTTGTGTAGCGTTAATTCACGAGCCTCACACCCCGGTACGAACCAGAAACGGGAGAGGACGGCAGGGAGGGCATTGCGTTTCCTTCTAGATAGGAGCGATGTCAGCGTTTTACCAGCCCTGACATTTTACTCATGTGGATGTTGCATATGTTGCTTATTACATGATGGATAGCGAGGTGCCTCGGTTATGTCGATCGATCCGGGAATGATGGAGTCATTTGGCTCATTTACACCCCATAGGGAAGGAAACGCATGCTCAGGAATTATTAATTCACCATTGCACTTAGTGTGGACCGGCCCTGCATGTTGCCTAAGTACAGTTGCGGCTGAGTCCTGAGACATTTGCTAGATTGTCTCAAAACGGTAGGATTGCGCCTTGCTTTGGTTCATGATGGAATCCAACTTCCAATACGCGACTTTGCGGTTTTGATTGTAGAGCCTAGTATGGCGACATAGTGGGATGGGGCACTCATGCCATCTATGATTGATACTTATGATTGAAATTGTTTTGACACTATACACTTGTAGTAATAATAAAATATGAAATTCCACATACCAAGCATTTTTGGCTATTATAAGGTAAAACTCTATCCTCCGGCTTATGTTGCATTATGTGATGGGACCTGAGTCTTATAATAGCTTCATTGTTCTTTATTTAGCATTGCGTTGTTGTTTTATGCACTGGTATTCTTGGGAGGAAACCCGTTACATGTTATACGGCGTGGTCCCTGGATTTTCCTAACTTTAAAATAAAGATTAATAACTATTTTAGTTCTCACACTAGTCACATGACTGACCTGGAGTTTATTGTTTTAACCTAAACTCTGGATGCCCCTATTTTCCGCACGGGCAGCTAGTAGTTTTGGTTTTGCAGATTTATATTCACGTGATCCTGGTTTACAGCTGGAATGATATTCGGAAAGCTCTGTATCTGTATATTACTTTCAGTTGTGTTTTGTATGGATTTCCACTGCTATGTATTTAATTGTAAATCTCTGATATATTTGTTCTGTATATTATTCATGTATACTCTGTATACTCTTGTACTCTGATGAAATTATCGTAATAAGAAGTTCTTCTGTTTGTGTTCTGATTCATCTTGTCCAAGTTCAATCCGGGATTTCCTTCACGGGGAAGTTTGGGTCGTTTCATTTCCTTTTCGTTTTCATTATAAAATAAATAAATTCGATCGATAAACCCATTCGAGTTAAAATGGCGTTTATCTACTTACTCGGCTTCATATATTTCCATATTTTCATGCCCATCCAAAATCGGACATCAAAATCTTATTTTGATTCTTTACTGAATATTATTTTAGAATATTCGTTCATATTCTGGATCGGAATGCGACTCAATCAATTAGTATATAATTTTAGTTATACGGATTTCATGCATCGCATGTATACAACAATAATGATAAATAATCATTAATCGTTCAAACATCATCCAGAGTGCATACTACAACTGTATAACCATTAAAATAAATAAATAACGCACAACACAGTCTATCAACTCATCGATTGACATACAACTAAATATTGGGATTAGTGTATGTCAAATATTATCCCAATACCCGTGTGCGGTTTTCAAACAACCACAGTCGATTCAAATAAATCATTGGTTAATAAATTTAACCAATTCTAATTCGGTTTGAATTATTTTTCAACTCAACCAATTTTCACTATTTAAATTATAAATAGATATTTGTAATTTAATTTTAACTACCACATTAATGTTAAAATTATTTTTAATATGTTAATCATCACAATCACAGTACACAAATCACCAAACCATCCATATAAATAAATACTCAACTACCCAATGCCATTTACGGCGCCACAAGTGGCCATCCGTGGAGTATGAAATGCGAATGTCGCTAATATCCATACATCGCTTTCAATTCAAATGATTTGTGTAAGTTCGTGTGTTGAACTCCAAAAATAACTACATGATAAAATATTGAGTGAGAAGGAGTTCTCACTTTGGTTTCCACTCTGTCGATCTTTATTTCTGAATTTATGTTTTTAAACTAATTAAACACACTTTTAATTTAGCTTAAAATTCAATTTGCTCCGTTTACGCTCTGGTCAGTTCCATATTGTAGTGCTCATCTTCATGATTCCAACGAGCCCTTGTTTGCTGAATTCTGATTTTATACAAAGAAGATATAACCATTTAAAAACTTAATTACATTTAGTTAACTAATTAAATAATTAATAATAACTTAGTTAACTTCTCTACTCTCGTCTTCCTTGTGTATCGTTCATGAAAAGCTCCCTCGCCTATTTCACCTGCGCGCGACGATCGAGGACACTGGAGCCAGATCCAACCACGCTACGTCGTATGGCTGACCATCGCCTTCCTCCTCCATGGACCACAGCGAACTCGATCGTCACTTCCACCTCGAATTTCGCACCAAAATCCGTGGCTATGAGCCCTACAATCTTACAACATACGAACCCATAACTGATCATAACCATACGTATTTGAAGATCTAAAGGAGGCCAAAATATTCGTGGTGAATGTTTGCTAAATCATTCAGTGGATTTTGCGAATTTGGGGGAATTGTTTTGGAGCAAATTCGGTCGTTCAATCATGACTGGCGGCTCCAACGAATAGGGTTAGGGTTTAGACCAATTAAGGGTATTTATACCAATTTATATTAATATTTTAAATCCAAAAAGCGAAATTTTCATTTGAACTCTAAATCAAACCCAATGACTATCGCCTCTAGCTAAATACCCCCATTCCGGACATAATGGAATATGTTTCGTAAGCCAATTCGATTGTTTTGATCAGTTTTTATCAAAATTAAAATATAAATTAATATAACGTTTAATATTGAATTTCAATGTACATTTTAATTTACTGGGGCCACATACTGACTCCAAAAATTACGAATACCTAAATCTAGCTATGTTTTGATGATACATCCTAACAAAATTATTTTCGTCGAATTTGGAGACCGTTTGATAAATGGCCATTTTCTTGTCGATTAAATTTAAACTAAAATTACAAAACACGTTTAAATTTACTACGCTCACATATTAGTTCCAAAAATTATGAAATTTTAAACCTAGCAATAATTTGACAATCTGTATCCAACAAAAGTGGTTCCATCCAAAATGGAGGTCTTTTGCAAAATGGCTATTTTTAAGAGCTATATATATTATAAAAATATATATAAATTCCATAGCGACTATTCTAAATTTTAAACTGGACATAACTTATAATTTATAAAGCGAAATCTCAATTTCTCACATTCATTAAAAATATATAGTTAAATAGATTCTAACGTTTCTTGTTTCGTCCAATTCTGATTTATATTGAAATTTGTACATTCATTTGAAATTTAAAATCGAATTTTCAAACTACCACGCCATTTCATGTTCGTTTTAATTAAAATAAATTTATATGTTCTAACTTCAATTTAAATAAATTTTTAGTCATTATTATTTAAAATAAATCATTTTAAATATTCAAAACCCATTAAAATAGCTAAAATAAAAATTTTAAATTGGTTCAGAAATTACGGGTTGTTACAATCTCCCACACTTAAAATCTTTTTGTCCTCGAAAAGGAACGGAGCTGAAAGTTGTTTAACTAACCAACTCAACTTTCATTCTGGCTTGAGTTCTTCAACTTTTCAGTTTCTAAGAACTTTTTAATTTCTCAAAAATTTGGCTAACACCCTAAATTTTCGAAAAATTTCGCCATAACCTCATTTGTACGGGGAGGGTCTGAAAAATTTATTGGGCCGTATTAGGCACCCAATAAATCAATAAAAAGCATACACAATTTTGTGACCTATCTATGCCCAAGGGAGATGTGTAAAAGGATTGAAATCTCATACCTTGCCCTAGTGTTGGAAATAAAATAATCCATGTGCCTTAATTAACAATAAGAGAGACGTGAGTTTTTGTCATCTCCAGACCTGTGTAGGGTTTTTATTAAATCCTGCCCCGAGCACCGTTACATGTATTTCTTAATTAAGTCCATAATCAGTCTTCCGTTCAACCTGTAATTCAGTCCTCGCCATACAAGCATCTCGCTCGTATGGTAATCCATACCTCGTCATATAAGCGCCAAATGCTTATATGGAATATGATATAGTATGTTGTCTTCCTATAGTATGCCATGCGGTGTTATTCATAATTTATTTGTCGCTATCCTATGGCTTGGGTTTATAATTTCACACATAACAACCATCATAACGCATCCATATCACTTATTGGAGTTGATATAATAATAAACTTGTGTAACCAACTCATTAAGGTGCACCTGTTTTTCGAGTACGCAATTTATTTCTTTACTCAACAAGGAATCCATAACCTGCTCAACATAAATGTATATGCATCTCCATCTATATATAAATCCAATTTGAACTAAATTTTCAATTCAGTTCTTCCTTATATTTGGTTTGGTTTAATTTAACATTCATTCTCTTATGGGTTAAATTAATTACCATTTCAATAATTTTATTAGTTAAATTAATAATCATACAACACAACCAGAAATCAATTTGTTAATTAAATTTTCAAACATTTAACTTTTATATACTCAAAAATCATTTTCAAGACCTAATCACAAACAATAAATTGTAACTAAGGTTTTGGTTCTCACACCAATCAATTGGAAATATATAGATATCCCACTTTCGAAACTCGAATATAAACACTGATGATGCTAACAATCATCAGAATTTTCTCTAGGCGACTAAAGTGTGATTCTATATCCATCCAGTATATTTGAGACTTCAAACACACGTGGATCATACGTATATTAAAATTTTCGTTATACCCTATAGTCCAAAATCAATATAAAATAAAATACTCAAATACGTATAATGAGATATAGTTTTCAAAACTAAATTCATTTTTTATAAATAACACTCTACTAACTCGTTCTAGGTTATTACTAACCCTATCTCTAACGAGTCATTCTTATAGGATATTACTAAACCTATCTCTAATGAATTCTTTCGTTCGTTTCTAATAGGTCTTGTTCTCGAGCTTTGTAAACTAAAGCTCTGATACCAAAATGAAACGACCCAGACTTCACAATCCTCGAAGAGACGGAGGAGCCCGGATTGCTTTGAGAACATGACGCATCAGAACACAAACAATAGAACATTTCATTGCTATTACAACCACTACTACAAAAAAGGTCAGTTGCTTCGGTTATCTATAAAACAAAAGCAAATAGTAACAGTTGCTTCTGTTCCTTCATCACATTGGAAGCAACTACTTCACAGGAAGCCGTAGATATTTGACATATACGAAATTACTTCCGTTGTTGTAGGAACCAAAGCAACTGTGTGAAGCCAATATAGCTATTTGCTTCTAACCTTTCTAAAACCGACGTTTTAAACCTGAGTTAGTGCACCAACCAAATTAAAAAACATTGGTTTCATGAAATCCGACATTTTAAAATGGGCCAAAGCCAGTTTACCGCGTTTTTTTGGCTCCCGCCACATACTCTTCCGTCTTTGACTAAGTCAGATTTTTTTTTTCTTCCTTTTCTAAATCAATAATCCAGTCAAGCTGTCAGATAATGCATGGTGCCTTCAATCCGCATCGAATCTTGCAGAAGCCCCCTCGCTATCGGATCTCTGATTCTCGATGCCCAATTTCACATTGTCGAGCCCCTGGATCGCTTCTCAGATAATCCACTGGATCTCTATCGGTAAATTTAGTAAACCCTTATTTCCTTGTTTTGCTGTGTTTTTTATCAGAAGTTGTCTTTCATTCACGTTAGCTTTCATCTTTTTTGCCTATGGTTTCGGAAGCTTGAATTGAAAAATTTTAGAACTGCTATCTAGAAATCAGCTACTTTAATTTTATCAGTTATTTAGATGAGTTTAGTCTTGAATGAGATTATCTTTAATCAAGTAGTACAGTCTTGTATTATGCATAACAAAAGTGACATTAATATATGCTTAATAAAAATACGAATTAGAGCATTTCCAGCATGAAGGGAGAACGCCAAAAATGAGAAAGTATATACGTGAATTTGAACATGAAAAAGGAAAATAAATAAAGCTTTATTTTTCTTTGTTCTTTAAAGACGACTTATAAACGAAAAACAGATATTAGTTTATAACTTAAAATGTTTTTTTGTTTCTCGTTTAGGATTTAATTCTCATTATTTTACAGAAAACCTTCTATATATAAATAAGAGTAATGTTTTACCAGATAATGATCAAACCACTTTACACCTTCGAGTGGAATATTGGTCATGCAAGTAAATAAACATGATATTTGCATTGAATATGTTAATGTGGATGACTAAACTACTAGATGAATAGAGTTAAAAACAAGAGAATGGGAGAAAATTGGGAAAAGAAGATTTAGAAGAAAGCCTTGGTTGAGTGGTATGTATTTGAAATTTTGTGGAGCCTATAGTAAATGAATGAGGTATGAAGTCTCATGATTTTCGCTTGCCTGAGCCCACGGGTACATTTCTCATTGACCCGCCTGACGTCCAGTACCTTTGACAGTTTTTGCAGAAGTGTCGAGGTTGGTTGATGTTTTGGTTGTTGAAGTAGTAGAACTTGGTGTTTTTACTTTTGCAGCAAGGGCATGGAAGGTATTCATTCAGTTTATGGTCATGCTTGATGTTGAGATCTATAGACAATTCTTCCCTGTTACTTGAGTTGTTCACAATCGAAGAATTGGAGACTAATGATTTCTGAACTTTGGTTTTTGCACGTAGATCGTCCTATAAACATATAAGGAAAATAAGTTTGAATGCAAAGTTGTTTTAGATAGACATGTGGAACAAATAAACAGTAGATAAATACAGGTCAATTAGGTGTTTCAGATGTAAATCTTTCTTTTATCTTTGCAAGCAGTCATACATTTGACATTGCATGCTGAAACACATTTTAACTCAAACTAACTTACTATGTTTAGTTGCTAAAAGAAATGAAGCCAAAATAAATTCATATGCAAGTCCATCTCTGGAACCACAATTACAAGGAAGATTAACTAAGTGTAATCAGTTGGGGTCTAATGTAATTTATGAAACAAGCCTTGTCCTTGTCAATGTTTCTGGTAACCAGTTAGATAATTTTGTTAAATTGGCCTGATTATTATGCAAGATACAAATGCAGTGGGGTGGGGGGTGTATATTTAATTTTTTATTGGACACAACTAGCAACTTACCACTAATGCTTTAGCATACTGCCTAGTAGAAAGCTGTCTTTAGACTAGCTACCATATAGAGGCTTGCAAGATTTGCATTGGTGTTTTAGTTGTCACAATAAAATCTCAAGAAATAAAATAGTATGCTTTCTAGAGTGGCTTATAAGTGATGATAGATTTATATGTTTCACTTTATTTACTGAAAATAATTTGCTAAACCAAAGCCTGTTTGCTTAAACCTTTTGTTCTCAAACCCATCAAAAAACAAGCTATTCTTTATCGAAATATGATGAATTGATACAGTTAGACCAAAATCGGTGAATAAAAATATTTTGAAACCATGAAAATGCAATAATTTATCAAGGATTCAATGGAGGAATGGATTTAACCTTCTAGATGGATAGTATAAATTTTTATATCTATATTTTATGATTTATTATCATTTTACTCCTGCTTATAAGCTAGTATAGGATTTTGTGCACTAAAAATCAGCCAAAAGGTTCATTTTGACAAAAATCATAGCAATCTAGCCTGCTTTAACCAAAGTGAAAATCTACATGACATGTAAATTGTTTACATTTTTTGTACACCTGAATCAATAGAAATAAAAGGTCTCTCATTTATCTCTTGTTCTGTTTAATAGCTACATGACTTTTCTGCAATCTACATGACTTTTCTACAATCTACATTCCTATGTAAACATGGTCATAGCTAGTTTAACCTTGGGTTTTCTTTTCTATACTTAGGAAAACCTGATAGGTCGATCAAAATGAAATTTAAGTTATGTATGTCCATTTCAATTCATTATACATGTAACATCTGTTCCTCTTTTACAAAAAATACATTCGTGGCAAGACTTGAATGTGGATTTATTACCAGATCTAAGGACTGTTTTCTACTGCTCAACGTCTTCGAATTTTGCGGTAGCTAGACTTGCATGAAGAACGTTTTAACATAGGAAAAAGGAACTGTTACTAAAATAAAATGTAAAATTATTGCTTTCCATTAATTACTTTAGCAAATTTATAGTAAAGTAAATATATCTATTAGTGTGTGTGCATATGCATAGTTATGTATGTATAATTATAATGAAAATATAAAAGTTGGCATGGTTTTGTCGACTTTACTGGTTATCAGAGCAAGAATCTGTCTACACTTTAGTTACCGTCTGGTAATAGGATAACCATTGAGAAATTTCAAGTTACAATTAAATTTGTGCCTAAATAATGAAAATGATCAGATATAAATAAAGTGCATTGTTGATTTTTTCTTTTTTTTTTCTTTTTTTATACTTCATCAATAGAGTCGAAGGCAGCATTAGAGGACTGAATACGTGAAGCCATGAACAAGTTATTAAAATGAATGTGATATTAACATATAAAATGAATTCTATTTTATTTTTTATGTAGAATGCTTTAAGAGCTGTAATTTTGAGATTTTTTATTTATCATTTTGATACATAACCATAGTCTTTCTTTTGATTAATAATAAAAAAAAGACTTCATTTTATTAATTATTAGTTATGAGGAAGAGAGAGTGGAAGGGGGGATAACCTATTCCAGTAACATGAACAATCATAAAATTTTCAGTTCTAAGTAAATGGAAACTTTTATAATTTTCAGTTCTAAAACCGTCTGGCAGAAACTTCATTTAAAATAATTGATAATAAAATTTTATGTGCAAATTGACTGACGGAATAAACTTCCTTTATTGCTGATCGATATTACAATTGCAGAAACTTCCTTCATTTAAAATAACTAATAATAAAATTTTATGTGCAGATTGACTAATGGCAGAAACTTTATTGCTGATCGATATTACAATTTCAGCCCAATTACAAAAAAAATACGAGATTTGAGTTTTTAATTAAAAAAAAGAAAAAAGGTAAATTATCACACAAAAAGTTTCTTAGTTGTCCCCCTGATCTTCACAAAAAATGAAAACACTTTGATTCCCCTAGTTAAACCGGGTTGAAAATTGAAAAAAGAAATCTCTCTCTTACTTACTGTGTAACGACCCGGGATTCCGACGATCTTGGTTATCCGATATACAACACATATCGAACATCCAAGGATCGAAAATAACCGAATTGTTAATAAAAGAAGTTAGAGGGTGAGGAAAGATAAGATAGAACTAATAGAATAGAAGAAGAAGAAGAACATCATCATCAGAGTAAACACGAATCTCATAGCGGAACGAATAAAATATAACATACCTTTTGAAATACAAACAGTATATGTATACAATAGCACTTATCAGAGTACAACACTTACAACAACAGCGGAAATAATAGTAACTATAGAATCCTGAAGCCTCCTGCTCCAAGCTCTCCAAATTTATCTGTAAAATCCCGACTACTTGACTGCCCGTACAAATTTAGGCACCCAAGAGTTTAGGGAAAACAACAAAGTAAACTCCGGGTCAGTCATGGGACTGGTATGAGTAAAACAGTTTAAAACAGTTTGAACAAGTAAACGATATCTCATAAGACCACGCCATATAACGGAACGGGTTTTTCCCTTATGAGAATCCAAAATATTTTTATATCAAAAACCTTGTGATATTATAATAATGTCTATCAACCACAATATAATAATCATCTAGCAGAAACGCTTTCATCTCACGTTCTACATATATAGTATACAATCAAAACCGCAAGCACGTATTGGGTAATGGATTTCCAACTATGACAAGGTATGGAACCACCTTCCGATCAGTGTACTCTAGGAACGATGCACTGGAGTTCAACAAGAACATCTTGCAACTCAGCCACACATGACCGACCACTCATTTCGCTTGAGTGTATCGAATGTACATCACCAACGGTTGGGATCAGCAACCGTTCCCGTATATATATATGGGACAGCATTGATAGATTAAAGAAGCAAATGAATATTCTCTAGATAGGTGATTATACACCCTACTTCGGTGCGACCGACTTAGCCATGCTGCCTGCCCGATTTCTGTCATTTACCGGATGTGAGGCTAGAAGCTACGCTTACTTTCCATTCATTGATAACACGACCACTTTGGATGCCACGTTATCAGATCCATTAATCATTAGTTGGTTTATACAAATATCTTGGATGTTATGCTAAGGGATAAATCCGTTGCAACCATGTATATTTATACAGACCAACCCATTCGATCATTGGAAATACTCTGTCAGACACTCGTCCATATACGTTCGTTCTAGTACTGAACGAAACCGAAGGCACTATTCAGTACATCCATCTTAGTCCATTGTTATCTAAGATTTATACAACAGCCCTTGTACTTTACGTCGTCTTCAATATATTCAGCATACTTGATTCGCAACGGTTATGCCAATACGGAGTGGTTCTTCGGATAATAATCCAACCGGTCTCTCCATATTAACAACGTAAATATGGTCAAAACTTGATAGTATGTGATTTAACTATCAATGAAAACATGTCGGTGTACAAACAACGATCTTATTTCCAAATGGAATTATCGATCCAATCATCAACCATAAATATATACATATATATTCGTATTCCCTTATTTTCTATATTTAGAAAATATACGTTAACATTGGAAAACATTTCCATAGCTTATACACGCACCACTACTATTCCACAATCATTAGTCCCTAACTGTAAACTAGTAAGAGAACAATTCTCTAAGTATAAACCCCGAAGGCCGAAACCAACATCAGATCGATACTCAGAAAACGATTCAACTTACTAATCTCTAGTCAGTTTCTAATCTTGCTTAACTCTATTTCTTTAACTCTATTCGATTAACTCTAACTGATTAACTCAAATTCGAATAACTTATATTCGATTTACTCCTTTAAATAACGTTTATCCATTTATAAAGATTTACTTTTAGTAACGGTTCTTCACTTTAAAAATGTCCTTTTTATAACGTTTCTCCACTTATAAAGATTTCCTTTTTAACAGCGTTTAATCATTTATAATGTTCCCTTATAACAGCGTTTAATCACTTCTAATGATTTCCTTATAACAGCGTTTATCTTTTTATAACATCCTATTCCGTTATAAATAATTCCCTTTTCAAACTCTATTTATTTTCTACATAAATAACCCCTTTTATACTTCTATTTATTTCTCAAATAAATATTCTATTTTAATTTATTTATTTAACAAATAAATAATTCTCTTATCTTTTCTATTTATTCTATCTGCAAATGGTTTGCAAATATTTCCTTTCGAATTTTATTTCTAAGTATTTCCTAGTTATAAATAATCCATTTATAAATAAATTTCTATTTTTATAAATATTCCATTTATAAATAATTCCTTTTATACTTCTTCTTTGATTTTATAAATATTATCTCTTTTATAAAATCCCTTGATTTTATAAATAATCTATTTTCAATATTCATTTTTTTGAAAATACCCTTTTTAACACTCCGGTATTCCTTATGGTATCTAACGTACCATATAACAACGATCGGTATCATTCAAACATATAAAATCATCAACAGATTTCATATCACATCCTATAACAGAATATATGAAACGAACAGTATTTATATATTGAGGAACCCAGTTGGGTCCCTCCAACTTGTTCCCCTGCATCACAGAAGTTAAACCATATAATTAACATCAACTTCGTTTCAGTATGAATTGTTCTGATAAACAACATCAATATTTAATGGTGTGTATATATAATTTCAACTAACTGTCTAGCAGTTCAATCAACCAATCTACACACAACAGTCAATCAATATCTAACAGTTCTAAAAGTACGTTATAAAAATATAACTGTTCAGAGTTGGTGAGTTTTACTCATATTTCGCGTTAACCGTTAAATAACGATTTGCGTCTGTTGATTCAGACGGACAATTTATTTTGAAATAAATTGTAACGAGCTTCGTTGGACTTCCAGTCAGATCCATTCTGTAGCCACCGTCCATACGATCCCATCGGATCTTGTTTCGCTGATTTTCGTTCACATATGATCAAGTTATGCAATTCACAAATTTAAACCAGTATTTAAATAAATTTTATTTTAATTAAAATGAATTGGGTCATTACCCAACATCCTCGGCCCAAATCTTCCTTTGAACTAAAGCCCATTTTGTCTTCCTTTCGAATGTTTTGAGACCGGCCATTCGTTTCCCCAATGCTTCAACAAAGACACAACTTTCATGCTACAGCACCAAGTTATCATTTGGTTGCCATCGTTACCTTTCCTGTCCCACCATACTTTTTTTTTCATGCATTCCTGCTTATTCACGTGTCCCATGTCCTCTTCTGGACTCAACGTTTGCCCCCGCTTTGTTTTTATTTTCACTTAAGCTTCATGTTCAAAAAGCTTCAGCGCTTACTTCTTTGTTTAAACCTGCTCTTCACAACTTCGTCCAAACTGTGAAGCTGCTAGTGGTTCGCAACATTGACCACTTCATCCTCCTCTAACACTCCGTCCTCCGCTACGAACCAAGTCCGGCAAATCCACTTCGTTCCAGAACTGCTCGACACTACTGCGTGTTCACGAACCCGAACAGCTGACCTTGTTCACGTTTTTGAACCCATCCCCTTCTTAAATTTAGTTCCTTTTCCCATTTACTGAACGTGAAAAGCCATGCACGTTGATTTACTCACACTCTTCCCACCCTCGTCATCTTCCTCGATGAAAACCCTCTCCTCACCTTCACCATTAACGAAACTTCAACAGTCAACAGCAAGTACCAAGAAATTTCAAAAAGTAAGTCCATCGCCATCAGAATTTACACTCGCAGTCCACCTTTTTTATTTTCGTTACACCCCCTTTCCACGCATAGTACTCACAGCTCGTTTAAAATGGTACTCCTCCTTCCACTTCATATATCTAAAACAAACAACTCCTCCTCCGTCACTACAACTGACAGCCCTACTCCTCACAAACCTCCTACTCCCCTTCGCCATTCAACCAACTCGTTCCCACACCAAAACAATGTCGACCAGACCACAGCACTCAGATCCGACCCCTACTATCAGCCATCACCGCCTCTTTTCAGACATCGACCCTTCGAACTCCAGGAACTAGCAAGACCAACCATGTGAAAGAGCTGCTCCTCTCGTATAGTTGCAAAAGAGCTCGGCTTCGATACACAACTGAGAGCGAGCTTCCAGAAACGGATATCATCTTGAAGAGAAAACCAGCGAGAAGCTAAAGATAGAAGTTTTGGAATTTATAGATTTGATTTCGATTTGTTTATGTAGTATGGGGTATATATCATTTTATTCTTTTGTTCGATTTCCATTTTGAGAGTTCGGCAAATGGCAAAGTTCTCTGAAGCAGATGAATGCTTTATTTATAGGATTGGATTTTCTTCTATTACCACGGCTGGTTTCAGGTTTCGGTTTAGGTTATAAGGAATGAAAATATCTAGATATTTTTGTGGACAAATCATTATTTTATTCTATTATAACTTACTCTCGAAGTCTCATATAAAAATAACCACGTACGATCTCTGTTTTTGACAAACTAAGCTATTCCTAACATAGAAAAATATTCCGGACCCAATGGGACAGGTTTCGTCGAATTCCGACACCGTTTGCGAAAATCTTTTAGAAAATATCGATGAAAAACACCGAGCATTAATTCCTTAAAATTACAAAAAAAATCCTAAAAATATGAGGCCTTGACGTTTCACTAGACCTCTTCCTAAGGTTTCGTATGAAACTTGTTTCGTTGAATTTCGAGTTCGTTTGACCCGTTAACCATTCAGTTTAGTTTGTTTTAAGCTAAAAACATAGTGTACCGTACTATGAAATATTCTGTTCACGTAGGGGCTGTTATGGACAGAAACAAAAATACCATTGAAATGAGTGATGTGCTCTGGTCCCAAAAATGTAATAATACCGGTAGATGAACTCATATTGTGAAACCCCGAAATGTCGATACAGGGTGCCAAATACTCCAAATAAAAAGTTGCTTATTTAATTAATTAAAATTTACCATAAAATTCTAAAAATTAAATTATCACTATTTCCCAAAAGAACCTTGTCTGAATTCAAACCCGATCTCTAGTTATATCGAATAAATCGTTATGGTCGATAAACGATTCTATAGCGACTATTTTAAAATTTGATTTGGACATATCTCAAAATCTATACGATGAAATCTCGATTTTTCTCTTCCACTAGAAAGATATACTCCACCAGCTCCGTACGTTTCTTGTTTCACGGAAATCCGATTTAAAACGAATCATGTACACTCAGTTGAAGTTCGAATCGCCAAATTACGAACTGCAGCGCCATTTCAAGCTCGATTTTAATATATATATATATATTACGTTCAACTGTCGTTATTTAAATAATATATTCGTTATTTAAATAATTAAATAAGTTAATTATTACACCGTCAAATATCCGGGTCATTACATACTGTCACGCTAATGTGGTATCTTCATGATACCACGTGGTGGCTTGACGTAGTAGATCACCATATATCGACACTATTTTGAAACTTCAAAGCATCACGCATGTCATTACATATTGAAAATAAAATAAAAAAGAAACATAAATTTCAATATAAAGTAAGTGAGAAGTATCCTTGTTTTTTTTAAATAAAATGCAGGTAAATTCAGCAAATTGCCGAGTCCAAGTACATTTTGCCAAAGAAAATGTGAAAGTCAAGTTGGTTGATTTCGAATTTAAATGAAGTCCAACTACAAATCAGTAAAAATCAAAATGTTTATTTTTGGCTATTGCAAGCTATTTACTATGAGCCTCACGATATAATAGTCGAATCATCACAAGAATCTTTTAAAAATGTAAAGTCGAAGTCAGCAAGAAAACTAATAAAAAATAAAGCTCTGGAAAAATTAAGTTTGTTTGACATCCATCTCTATTCGAGAGCTCAAGATGTTTGGTTTGTATTGTTATAACTCTCATCTAAGACATGAATTAGAATAAAAAACATACAAAAATGACGTTAAGAGCACATCAATATGTCTATCTCTTTTCTTTTGTGCATGATTTACTCAATAAATTATGTCCATTCATTTTGCATTTGATATTTAAATTTTTCTACTTTGATAAAAAAAATGGATGTGATTCTCATAGCATATGGAAATATGTAATTTGGGAACAATAGAACTGAGCCCATTATCAGTAATTCAAAATTAATTTTTACCTTCTTAATGAATCTTGGCATATAGATCATCGCATATTACTTGTACTAAATGATTGGCATGTTTTGTTTTTTTGTTATTTGGTTTTCATTTTTTTTAGCTTGTTTGTAGTATTCTCACATGGATCGTAGTTGGATGTACAACGTAAAACGTTGCGATGACAAATTTCTCAATAAAATGGAAGAGTTCATCAATTGTGCATTAACAATCAATCAAGAAGAGGGGATGAACATATTTTTTTTCCTTGTAGACTCTGCAAAAATGCCAGAAGATTCCGTAACATAGATCAAATTAGAGATCATATAATTCGCAATGGGCTCAAGCAAAATTATATGCAGTGGATATGGCATGGTGAAAGTATACTTTGTAGACCTAGTTCTAGTGCTCATGTGACCGTTGAGAATGAACGTGAGAATAATGGGAATAATGAGGTGAATAAAGATAATGATTGTATGCATGAGATGTTTCGTGATGTCGAAGATCATCTGATGGAGGAGCCATAATTATGCGAAAAAATATTAATAGATGCCAAAAAGCCTTTGTTTAATAATAGTTCTTTTACGGTATTGTCTGCGGTGCACAAGCTTTTTAATTTGAAATCAAAGCATGGGTGGAGTGATACAAGTTTTACTTCTTTATTGAAACTTTTGAAAGACATGCTTCCAGAAGGTAATGAGCTTCCTATTTCTAAATACGAGGCGAAGAAAATTATGTGCCCTATCGGTATAGGGTACAAAAAGATACATGCATGTCCAAATGACTATATATTGTATCGAAATTAATATGAGGATTTAAATGAGTGTCCCAAATGTGGATTATCCCGTTACAAGTCCCAGGGAAATGCTCATAACAATTCAAATAAGAAACGACCTCCCATAAAGGTCTTATGGTATTTGCCAATAATTCCAAGGTTTAAACGCTTGTTTGCAAATAAAGAAAACGCAAAAAACTTAAGATGGCATGCAGATGTAAGAAAAAATGATGAGTTACTTAGGCATCCAGCAGATTCTCCACAGTGGAGAAATTTTGATGCAACATATCCCGAATTCGGTGAAGAAGTAGGAATCTCAGACTTGGTCTTTGCACGGATGGCATAAACCCATTCGGAAACCTAAGTAGTCAACATAGTGCTTGGCCCGTTCTTTTGGTGATTTACAATCTGCCACCTTACTTAAGTTTGAAGCGCAAGTATATCATGCTGCCTCTTCTAATCTCTAGACCATGACAACCAGGAAACGACATTGATGTTTACCTAGCTCCTCTTATTGATGATCTAAAACTTCTATGGGATAAAGGTGTGTGTGTGTTTGATGCATATAGTAAAAGTGATTTCAAATTGTGTGCCATGATTTTTTGTACTATAAATGATTTTCCTGCCTATGGTAACTTGTCTGGATATAGTACTAAAGGCGCTAAAGTTTGTCCAATTTGTCAAGATGATATGGTTGTTGAGCATTTGCATTTTTGCAAGAAGAATGTGTATATGCATCATCGTAGATTTCTTCCTATTAATCATCATTATCGTAGAAAAAAATGCCTTTTAATGGAGAAATAGAAAATGGAGTTGCTCGTTTACCATTAACGGGAAATGATGTTTATGAACAAGTCATGAATATTGAAAATGCATTTGGCAAAGTCCTTCCTCTTCGTGAAGGCTCATGGAAGAAGAAATCTATATTTTGGGAGCTTCCATATTGGAAACATTTAGATGTCAAACATTGCTTAGATGTAATGCATATAGAAAAAAATGTTTGTGACAGTATCATTGGGACACTCTTGAATATACCTGGTAAGACAAAGGATGGCGAGAAAGCTAGACAAGGTATGTTGAAAATCGGTATTCGGAAGGAGCTAGCATCGGTGCAGAGAGGTAAACGTACTTATTTGCCCCCTGCATGTTATACATTGTCAAAAAAGAGAAAACCAATTTATGTGAGTGTCTTCGTGGTGTGAAGGTTCCAGTAGGCTATTCTTCAAATATTAGCAGTCGTGTATCAATAAAGGATTTGAAATTGACCGGCACGAAGTCTCATGATTGTCATGTGTTAATGCAACATTTGTTACATGTTGCAATTCGAGGTATATTACCTAAACATGTTAGACATGTTATTACGAAGCTATGTATCTATTTTAGTGCAATTTGTAGTAAGGTGATTCATCCTGATACTATGGTACATTTGATTGTTCATCTTGTAAGAGAAATCAAAATTTGTGGTCCTATCTTCAAGAGATATATGTATCCATTTGAAATGCACATGGGATCTTTGAAAAGAAAAACAAAAAACAGATATAAACCCGAAGCTAGTATTGTAGAAGGTGTTGTGGCTGAGGAGGGTATTGAATTTATCACTCAATACGTACCTAGTGTTGAACCTATTGGACTTCGAAAGTCTCGGCATGAAGACCGACTTGACGGTCATGGCATAATTGGGTTTAAAATGACTTCTATTGGTGATGAAATGTTTCAAAAAGCTCAATTACTTGTTTTACAACACCTTAGTGAGGTCCGCCCTTACTTGGAGGAGCACATGACACTTCTAAAGTCTAAGAATCCTTCAAAAAAAGAAAGATGGTTGACAAATGAACATAACCGCACTTTTGTCGAATGGTTTAAAACCAAAGTAATGGATCAATTGACTGAAGCAAATCATAATGTTTCTGATACATTAAGATGGTCAGCATATGTGCCTCGATTTTAAGTTCACTCTTATGAAGGATATGATATTAATGGTTGCGCCTTTTATTCGAAACGCCAGGATGAGAAGAGTAAAATGCAAAATAGCGGAGTTAGTGTCGTGCCTTCTTCTCGAGAATTCGCTAGTGCTAAAGATAACAAACCAATAAATGCAACAATGCCATATTATGGGATAATTGAGGATATTTGGGTGCTTGATTATAAGGACTTCACGATTCCATTATTTCGATGTAGATGGGTTGACATTTATCGTGGTGTACGAGTAGATGAACATGGATTCACACTGGTTGACTTTAGTCGAGCGAGTCATGATAATGTGTAGCGACCCAAAATTCCAGTACCCTTTGAATCGACTAATTACACTCTAGTCTAACCCAAAGTGCATGGAAGATGGATTACTGAGGAAAGAAGTTAGAAGTTAAGGAAGTTAAGAAAGAAAACTAGAATAGAAGAAGAAGAAAAACCAACACTAAACTAGAGTCGCACATCGCAGCGGAACAAAATATAATATAGAAATAATCTTTGTAAGAACTTGGATAAATATACTTACATACATCAGAGTACAGCGAACAAATCTGGACAGTTATAATATCCTGTCCTCATATACAATACACAGCAGAATAAATATTACGTATACCATACGTCTAGACTCTTCCAGCTCATCCTTGAACTTCACAACATCCGATAACCAGGACCTATAACTCGGGCTAACCCGAGACATTACAAACGCCACAGATCCGTCTGGAGAACCAGCATGAGAAAAACTCACCAAGTTTAAATAACATTCATATTGCTTAACTTTAGAAAATCCTTTTGAAAGAAAAGGATAATAGTAAGACCAGCCCACACATAAACACGGACGGTGTTTACCTTGTTATAACCCAAAACATTTTTGATATATCGAAATCCATTGATATTATAATAGTGTCTATCAATTCACAAATAAATAACCAAGTAGAAGAACGATTGCATCTCACGCTCTACATATATTATATAAAATCAAAAACCGTGGGCGCTTATTGGAGATTGGATTCCATCTATGACAAGGCATGGGATCACCTTCCGATCAGTGTACTCTAGAAGGGATACACTGGGGTTCAACAAGAATGCCTTGCAACCCGGCCACACATGACTGCCCACTCATTTAGCTTGAGTGTAGCGAATGTATTATCACCCAGCAGTTTTAAGGGCCCAAGGCACATCCGCGGAGATACTGAATCGAAAGAAGAACAAATAACGAATTTCTCTAGATGGTGATAATACACCCTGCTTGGGTATGACCCACCTAGTCATGCTGCCTGCCCGATTTTTGCCATTTCTTGGTTGATGAGGTTTGAGGTAACATTTATCTTCAGAGAACAGCACAACATTCTTTGAATGCCACATCGTCAAATCTGTCAAATCACTAGTTGACGTCCACAAATATACTTTGGGTGTTAAGCAAGAAAATTTCTCCGCCACCAAACTTGGTATATTTGTAAAAATCAACGTACGTGACCTTTAGGAAATACTCTGTCAGACATTCATCCATACAAGTCATCTAGGTACAAGATGAACCGAAGACACCCTCCTACTGCATCCTTATATAGGAATCACTCCAAGGATCAGTAGCGAGAAGTCCTTGCAATCCGAAGATTTCAATCACGATAGAATCACAAGTCATAATAACTCCGGTAGCTAGCCAGAGAAATTTAATGAGTAGTCCTTCCGCTTATGAAGATCCCTGGTCTTCAATGCTCCATCTCGATCGACTTCTGATGTCTTCAACATTTAAGTATTTACTGGTCGGAATGGTTTTCGAATATAAATTCGATCTCGATCTTTCCGTACCAATAATCGATAAAAGGCCATTTTTTGATAGTCGACTATGTAACTATCAAAATAAACATCCACGCATCCAAAAACAAAGTGGATCTATTGGTTCAATATACAATGTCATTTGGCCACTTTAAGCTTACCAGTAGTAAATCGAAACTGTTAAATCTTCAAATATTTGGATCACCCCATTCCATTTATTTTAAACAAGAATATTCTTAGAATCATTTTACTCAACTAAAAACTTGAAATTTAATGGAAATACTAGATTATTTTCCCTATCTACCCTTGTTTCCAAACTAATATCATCCTTTGGATAATCATGAAGTCATTCAAGTTGGGGTATTATAATTACCTCTCAGACTTTGATTGACGAAACATTCTTACCTTCAGAATAAATAGAAGTTTGTTAACAAAACTAAATCTTCAATAATTAACAATAAAATTCCATATATTATTCGACTTAAACATGGGATTTTAAAACCATACTCTTTACTTTGAAAACCTCATTTCCAATATCAAACATCTCTATTCAAATAAAATCATATCGATTACTTTTAAAAAAAAACATCATTCCAATAATGTATACGAGTCTTTGTTATGTTATAAACAACACTACTAATAAGTTAGTTCCAGACTTATTTTGAATTCATCTCAAATAAACTTCCTTTTTAAATATTCCAATTTAAATTGAATTAACAAGCTTAGCTTTCATCTCCAATTTCAAATCCATTTTAATTTGCTATTTTAGCTTCACTTCATGCATCCCCGCCTTTATACCTTTAAATTCCATTTAGGCTTCCTTAAGTTTATAATCAAATTATAATCTCATTTGATTGTAGAAAATCGTTTACATTATTAACCCATTTAAATCAATTAATTTAGATATCTCACTTAATTGTTTCGTAAAATAATTAATTCCAGTCATTAACCCTTTGGTTAACACCAAACTTATTTGTTTATAAAACTTAATTAACAACAAAAAATTTCTTATAAAATTGTTACAAAAGTAATAATAAATATTGGCTTTTCTTTTAGTAAATTTTTATTTAAAATAGCTTATGTAAATAAATTTCAAAATCTATTTTCTGTTATAAGATAAATTTGTAACTTTATTTCAGTCAATTCACCTAACGGTAACTCAATGTTTATAAACAATAGATTTCCTTGGCCATCTGTTGCAATCACTCAACCAACATTGCCCATTGGTTAGCAATCATACCAACGTTGAACAGTCAACAATCAATCAATAACATCCATACAAGCATCCAATTATCTATCAACTACGTTTATATTATTATAAGCATAACCATCAAGGTAAGTTACCTCAGTTGGAAATATAATTATTAAAATAACGATGTAATCCGATTAAATTAAACAAACATTTAATTTAATTTATGAATATTTAAAATATTCAGCATTCATGCAAACAATCAATCACTAGAAAACATTTCAAACAATATAAAAAACCGGTTTAAATATAAATGGGACAAACTGAGTGAGTTGAACTCACATGAATCTCATTAAGAGTTGAAATGGTTTATTTCTAGCTGCGTCCAGCTCTGTCCGAACTGTTTTAAAATGTTACCCCGTTGCTATGGTTCCAATACTCCCTATTTGATCGCTGCGGTTCACTACTGTTCACGTAGGCTTCCCTTTCATACTTAAACTTCTCCAACTTTAATCCATCCGCTGCCACCTACAACGCTCCTTCTCTGTCACTTGACACCCGCTTTCAAGTGGTTTTGATACTTCTGTCGACTACTACTTTTATTTCTGCATCACATCAGATTCCTAATACAATTAATTTTCGTGGATCAAGGAATGAACAGCCGCCATTTCATTACAAGGAAATAAGCCCAAACTTTTTCTTTGCTCACGATAACCTAGGCATCATATATATTTTGTTTTTTTTCTTCTTTCGAAAATAATGGCCGTAGCCACCCATAGTCCACGTTTTCTTCCTCAAATCCGAAAGCCCAACATGTTGATCAAGCCCATGCTTCATGCAACGATCCACCCCCACGTTCTTCTCTATCCTACGCACATAGGCATTTCTCCATATCTCACCACGTTATCTCACCGCCCATTCTTCATTATTCCAAATAAAGGCTACAGCCAGTGTTATCATGACCGTACCCGATGGTGAGTTAACCGTAAGAAACCGTCGACTGTTGATCTTGGCGGTATGGAGCATAATCAGACCACCTCCATGCACCAGCCATCGGCTTAACCTCAGAACCGCGGTGAACCGTGGCCTAAAATCAAACCGTACAGCTGCTTTTTCGGATTTTTCCTCCAAATTGAAAAACCCTAATACCTAATCGGCGCTGCAACCTCCGTCATAGCCATTGGCGGATCTATATAGGGTCCAGTGGGGGCAGTGGCCCCCACTGAGATTAAAAAAACAATTTCTTTATATTATATATATGTTTGTCCTATTCACAGCAAAGCAGCGTATTCCTTTTCTCTTCAAAAAAGCAACAGGCAGCACAAAGGTTTGTCTCCAAATCAAAAGACAACAGCAGGTCTCCAACTCCATTCCAACAGGCAACAGTCCAAAAGAAAACTGCAAAAGGTATCATCTTTAATACGTTTCCTTTTACTTTATACTTGGTTATCAATTAACAATGCAATGAAATTAACAATTAACTATGCTAGTGAAAAGGTATGATCTTCAGTTTTTATCAATTAACAATGCATGCAATTTGTTTGTGAAAATGACATAACCATGTAATGAAACTTAATTTGTTTTTTATGTGAAAATAAATAATATGTGTATGACAGTGTGAGTGTATCATTGTCAATTTAATATAGGAAAACATGGAAAAATATTTCAAAAGAGCATCATCAAATATGCTAGAGTCTAAAGCTATAGATCCTGATAATTCAAAAAGAAGTTGTCTTGATGTTAATATGGAAGACCTCCCTTCTGATCCTGGATTACGAACTCATATATTAGACTATCATCCAAATATTCAAGATGAAGTTCGAAGACATTATTTACAACAAGGCCCTTGTCAACCAAGAGATCACGATTTTCCATTTAGTAATTTTGGAAAATCTAAACGTCGTTTTGTATCCGAATGGTTTGATGATTTTCCTAATTGGTTGGAATATAGCAAAGAAAAAGATCGTGCATTTTGTTTATGTTGTTATCTTTTCAAACCGGTTGCCGGAAAACAAGCCGGTGGAGATTCATTCGTTGGGGAAGGATTTAAGACATGGAAGAAAAAAGAAAGATTTTTATGTCATGTAGGCGATCAAACTAGTGCTCACAATGATGCATACAGAAAATGTCTAGCTTTGATGAATGAAAAACAAAATATTCAAAACATAGTGCATAAGCATTGTGATGAAGAACGAGTTAGATATCGTATTCGTTTAACTGCATCTATCGATTGCATTCGTTTTCTTTTACGACAAGGCCTTGCATTTTATGTTAGTTTCATCACAAATATTTTTTATATGTTAAATAGGAATTTTCTTCACTATTGTATCCAATTTGGTAAATATTGTTGGAGCTTCATCTAAACGCCGTGACATACTCCGAGAAAAACATGCTCGCAAGGTCGTAGAAGCTTTAAATGATGGAGTACTTTCAAGTGGGAAAGGCTTAAATCAAGAAATTGGTATAAAACGTCCATGTGACACACGTTGGGGTACACACTTTAATACTTTGCTAAGTATTGTTGCCATGTTTTCATCTTTGATTGATGTGCTTGAAGAAATAGCGAATGATAGAACAAATAGTGATCAAAAATATGAAGCGTCTATTATGTTAGGATTGGTACAAACGTATGACTTTGTATTTAGTTTGCATTTTATGAAGACCATGTTTGGAATTACAAATGAGTTATCACAAGTCTTACAAAGAGATGATCAAGATTTAGTGAATGCCATGGATTTAGTTAAAGTATGCAAGGAACAATTACAAAAAATGAGGGATAATGGATGGGACTCTTTAATGAAGACGGTTGTTGACTTTTGTGATCAACAAAAAATTGATGTCTTGGGTATGGATAATATGTATCACCCTCAAGGAAGATCACGACGCAAGGTTCAAAAAATCACAAATATGCATTATTATCGATTTGATTTTTTCAATACGGTAATTGATATGCAACTACAAGAGTTGAACAACCGTTTCAATGAGGTTAACACAGAGTTGCTACTTTGCTTGGCATGTTTGTCTCCTAATAATTCATTTGAAGCTTTTGACAAAGGAAAACTGATTCGTCTTGCCCAACTTTACCCATACGATTTTTCTACTATAGAATTGATGGTGCTAGAAAGTCAGCTTGACACTTATGTTTGTGATATGCGATCTAATCTCATGTTCTCGGACTTGAAAGGAATTTCGAATCTTGCAAAAAAACTTGTGGCGACAAAAAAACATGAGGTGTATCAACTGGTGTATTTGCTAATCAAGTTGGCGCTAACATTGCCGGTTGCCACTGCTTCTGTCGAAAGAGCTTTCTCTGCTATGAACATTGTGAAGAATCATATGCGAAATAGGATTGGTGATCAATGGTTAAATGACTGTTTGACTGTGTATGTTGAAAAAGATATATTCAATAGCATTTCAAATGAGCCAATTCTTCAACGTTTTCAGAACATGAAGTCTCGTCGAGGACAACTTTAAATATATGAACTAGTTTATGTATGAACTAATTTTTGTATGAACTAATTCTTGTGTGAACAAGTTTATGTATTATTTTTATTATTAGTTTTTGTATGAAAAAATATTTTGCCCCCACTGGAATTACTTTCTGTATCCGCCACTGGTCATAGCCATTGGCGGATCTATATAGGGTCCAGTGGGGGCAGTGGCCCCCACTGAGATTAAAAAAAACAATTTCTTTATATTATATATATGTTTGTCCCATTCACAGCAAAGCAGCGTATTCCTTTTCTCTTCAAAAAAGCAACAGGCAGCACAAAGGTTTGTCTCCAAATCAAAAGACAACAGCAGGTCTCCAACTCCATTCCAACAGGCAACAGTCCAAAAGAAAACTGCAAAAGGTATCATCTTTAATACGTTTCCTTTTACTTTATACTTGGTTATCAATTAACAATGCAATGAAATTAACAATTAACTATGCTAGTGAAAAGGTATGATCTTCAGTTTTTATCAATTAACAATGCATGCAATTTGTTTGTGAAAATGACATAACCATGTAATGAAACTTAATTTGTTTTTTATGTGAAAATAAATAATATGTGTATGACAGTGTGAGTGTATCATTGTCAATTTAATATAGGAAAACATGGAAAAATATTTCAAAAGAGCATCATCAAATATGCTAGAGTCTAAAGCTATAGATCCTGATAATTCAAAAAGAAGTTGTCTTGATGTTAATATGTAAGACCTCCCTTCTGATCCTGGATTACGAACTCATACATTAGACTATCATCCAAATATTCAAGATGAAGTTCGAAGACATTATTTACAACAAGGCCCTTGTCAACCAAGAGATCACGATTTTCCATTTAGTAATTTTGGAAAATCTAAACGTCGTTTTGTATCCGAATGGTTTGATGATTTTCCTAATTGGTTGGAATATAGCAAAGAAAAAGATCGTGCATTTTGTTTATGTTGTTATCTTTTCAAACCGGTTGCCGGAAAACAAGCCGGTGGAGATTCATTCGTTGGGGAAGGATTTAAGACATGGAAGAAAAAAGAAAGATTTTTATGTCATGTAGGCGATCAAACTAGTGCTCACAATGATGCATACAGAAAATGTCTAGCTTTGATGAATGAAAAACAAAATATTCAAAACATAGTGCATAAGCATTGTGATGAAGAACGAGTTAGATATCGTATTCGTTTAACTGCATCTATCGATTGCATTCGTTTTCTTTTACGACAAGGCCTTGCATTTTATGTTAGTTTCATCACAAATATTTTTTATATGTTAAATAGGAATTTTCTTCACTATTGTATCCAATTTGGTAAATATTGTTGGAGCTTCATCTAAACGCCGTGACATACTCCGAGAAAAACATGCTCGCAAGGTCGTAGAAGCTTTAAATGATGGAGTACTTTCAAGTGGGAAAGGCTTAAATCAAGAAATTGGTATAAAACGTCCATGTGACACACGTTGGGGTACACACTTTAATACTTTGCTAAGTATTGTTGCCATGTTTTCATCTTTGATTGATGTGCTTGAAGAAATAGCGAATGATAGAACAAATAGTGATCAAAAATATGAAGCGTCTATTATGTTAGGATTGGTACAAACGTATGACTTTGTATTTAGTTTGCATTTTATGAAGACCATGTTTGGAATTACAAATGAGTTATCACAAGTCTTACAAAGAGATGATCAAGATTTAGTGAATGCCATGGATTTAGTTAAAGTATGCAAGGAACAATTACAAAAAATGAGGGATAATGGATGGGACTCTTTAATGAAGACGGTTGTTGACTTTTGTGATCAACAAAAAATTGATGTCTTGGGTATGGATAATATGTATCACCCTCAAGGAAGATCACGACGCAAGGTTCAAAAAATCACAAATATGCATTATTATCGATTTGATTTTTTCAATACGGTAATTGATATGCAACTACAAGAGTTGAACAACCGTTTCAATGAGGTTAACACAGAGTTGCTACTTTGCTTGGCATGTTTGTCTCCTAATAATTCATTTGAAGCTTTTGACAAAGGAAAACTGATTCGTCTTGCCCAACTTTACCCATACGATTTTTCTACTATAGAATTGATGGTGCTAGAAAGTCAGCTTGACACTTATGTTTGTGATATGCGATCTAATCTCATGTTCTCGGACTTGAAAGGAATTTCGAATCTTGCAAAAAAACTTGTGGCGACAAAAAAACATGAGGTGTATCAACTGGTGTATTTGCTAATCAAGTTGGCGCTAACATTGCCGGTTGCCACTGCTTCTGTCGAAAGAGCTTTCTCTGCTATGAACATTGTGAAGAATCATATGCGAAATAGGATTGGTGATCAATGGTTAAATGACTGTTTGACTGTGTATGTTGAAAAAGATATATTCAATAGCATTTCAAATGAGCCAATTCTTCAACGTTTTCAGAACATGAAGTCTCGTCGAGGACAACTTTAAATATATGAACTAGTTT
The DNA here is from genome assembly GCA_030737875.1 of Allium sativum. Lineage (NCBI taxonomy): Eukaryota > Viridiplantae > Streptophyta > Magnoliopsida > Asparagales > Amaryllidaceae > Allium > Allium sativum. Next base: position 989,377,305 of record CM060915.1, read on the forward strand.
ATGTATGAACTAATTTTTGTATGAACTAATTCTTGTGTGAACAAGTTTATGTATTATTTTTATTATTAGTTTTTGTATGAAAAAATATTTTGCTCCCACTGGAATTACTTTCTGTATCCGCCACTGGTCATAGCCCCCTGCCATAACCACCTTCAGTCCTAAGCGATGTCTTCACATTTCGTGTGGTTACTGTCTGAAGCTCCTGCGAGTTAGCCACCAGTCTTAAGCGATGTCTTCGTCTTTCATATGGTTACAATCTGAAGCTCCTGCGGGTTCAATACTCTTATTTTTAGTATTTTTAGCATTATTAGCTACAGGTTTTTTTTTGGATGTAATTAGCTAAAAAGATTAACCAAATAACAACTTATGATTTATTTTAGTCAAAGAATCAAATAGGCAGGATGGATGAAGATAGTAGAAAATAGGAAAATGTTGAATATGCTATTACTGTGTATACCAATACATTGCTGATCCTTTATTTTGTGATATTTTTGTGTATATATTTATTCTTTATTTTTAAATTTTGTTCAAATTTAACATGTACGGTTCTGACGGTCCAACCGGTCAAACCCTCGAAACCTTAAACCTTAGGTCACTACGGTTTGATTGACGGTCCGGTGATGATAACATTGGCTACAGCAACTACCTCCATATCTCCATATTCACTTATCCTTCCCATATTTCCTTCAGTTTACGCAAATGCTTATCCAGGTAAAAGCATGACATCCACCTTGAAACTCCATCACCCAACATACTATGCTACAGCACCATACCTTCTTCTTCATTGTTTACTCCAACTTCAGCAAACACGTCCCCTCTAATACCACTGTTTCCATTTCATTTTTCCATTATGAAACTTAACATGCTTCCCCTTTAAACCTTCCTGCTACACTCCCATATATTATACACTTCTCACATCTTTTCCTTATTTTTGTTTCTTCTTCTTTTTTTTCTTTTTTTTTTCCTTTTATATAACCGTAGCCAAAGCCCGCTAGAAATAAATCTCAGCCCACCGAAAATCCTTCTTCCTTTCTAATTCATTTTCTTGTTTTCATTTCCACATATACTCCATCCTTCTCCTATACTTTCCACCACCGCATCGACTTCGCCTTCGACTAATAACCTATGTCGGCTGTGACATATGTTAAGAGATATAATGTAATAGTATAGTAGGTTGGGCCTTTACCCACTTTCTTTATTTTCTTTCTCAGCACATTCAGCCCACGAGAAAACTGTATATATTTACATCTCCTTGTACATTTCGTTTCATTCAATAGAAAATAATTCTTCAACACTTTACACTTTCAATTGCATTAACAAAATACAAATTCTCAAAAGCTTTCTTGGTATCAGAGCAAAAGCTCCTCACGGCATAACAAAATACTGAAACAGAGTGTTTAAAATTTTCATATCCATCAGAGTATTGCTTCATCATATGGATATGGCTCATCAAAGCGGATTCCTCATCATTTGAGAGAAGATACATCATAATTGCCCACTGCCTCGCCTGAAAACAGGTTTGTCAGGCTGCATCTGAACAATCTGGTATACCTTCTAATATCAGAGACAAAGATCACCAGAAAATAAACCAAGAACTCAAGAAAACATCAAAACAAGTAAGAGCCTCGCCTAGAGATATCTTCAGAATAAGGTACGATTTAATCTAGCATAGATTCATCACTAGAAATCTCGGACTGTTGCATACCTGTTTGAGAAATCCTCGGATTCTTGATTAATAGCGGCATTCTCTTGTTCTGATTTCTTGATAACTCTGTCATCATTTGCCTGTCACTATGGTTGATCCAACGCCTTCAGCGACATCAGACAATGGTCAGACTGTTTCCAATGAACCTGGGCCTGTAAATCCAACAACGAAGACTGTTATTAGTCTTAAGAGTCAATTAATCATAATACATCTCGAAGAAGATAACTATCTTCTTTGGAAATTACAAGTTGAAACAGCCATTCAAGGATATGGTCTTGAAGGATATATTCTTGGCACTGTTGATATACCAGCCAAGTACATTACAGATGCAAACAATCGAACAATTGCAAATGAAAAATATATACAGTATCACAAACAAAATAGACTCATCAGTTCTTGGTTGCTGTCATCTATAAGTGCAAGTCTATTTCCACAAGTTATTGGATGTACCTCTACTTATGATATTTGGACTAAAGTGGAAAAAGAATTTAATAATCAATGTTCTGCAAAAGTTCTTCACTATAAGAATCAGTTGCAAAGTGTTAAAATGGAAATTCTGACCATGAGAGAGTATATTGCAAAGGCTAAAAGGCTATGTGATTTACTAAATGCTAATGGAAATAGAGTATTGAATAGTGATCAAGTTTTGTACTTAGTCAACGGTTTTAACAATGATTATGAAGCTATTGTTGCGGTTATAACTTCTCAAAAAGTGGTGCCTACTATTAATGAGGTACATTCTATCATACTCTCTCATGAGGTAAGAATAAATGCCAAGAAACCACAAGAAATGGATTATGCAGTGAATTTCACTACTGGGTTCAAAAGAAAAAAATCAGAATTTTAATAATAATAGAAATGATCAGTCTTACCCAAAAGGTGGTAGTGCAAGAAAAGGACGTGGCAGAGGTAGATGGACTAATACCAATAGGCCAAAGTGTCAAATTTGTCAGAAGATGGGTCACACAGCATTGAACTGCTACTTCAGATTCAACACTAATTATACAGCTAACCAAAATCAGAGGAATAATGGTAACCCGAGTGTGAACATAACTTTATCTCAATCTGAAAACAGCAGTCAAGATAATACAAGCAAAAGTGGTAATCAAAATGACACTGCAAAACTTGAAACTGTGCAAGATAATAGCTGGTAACCAGATTCAGGAGCCACTCATCATATTACAAATAATCTTGACAGTTCAAACTTGGGGTGCAAAGAATATAGAGGTAATAACTCTATCTTATTAGGCAATGGTAAAAGCATTAACATTACTCACATTAGCAATACTAATTTAAGTGGTAGGAGACAATTATATTTGCACAACCTTTTAAGAGTTCCAAAGATCAAGAAAAAATTAATAAGTGTTTCTCAGTGTGCTCGAGATAATAATGTCTTCTTTGAATTTTAGCCTAAATATTGTTTAGTTAGGGACATTCTAACTAGAGAACCCATTTTACAGGGTAACATGATAGGAGGCCTTTACAAGTTCAACACTATTAAAAATAACAGTGTGATAAAAAGGGAAAAACACTGTAATTTGAATATTCTTGACAAGGCTGATAGCAACAAAAAAGTCTTTGATCTTTGGCATTACGAACTTGGTCATCCAAGTGCCAAAATTGTAATGAAAATATTAGATGAGAACAATATTCAGTATAATAATGTCTCTTTACCATATATTTGTGAGTATTGTCAAGTAGGCAAAATTCATAGACTACCATTTTTTGACTCTGAAACAGTTTACACTGAACAACTGCAGTTAATTGCTACTGACTTATGGGGTCCTGCTCCTATAAATTCAGATTTTGGATTTAAATATTATATTGCTTTTGTAGATGCATACTCAAGGCATACTTGGATTTATTTTCTGAAAGCTAAATCAGAAACCATTAATGCTGTTACTAATTTCATTTCTATGGCTGAAAGACAATTTAATACCCTAGTTAAAATAATTCAGTCTGATGGTGGAAGTGAATTCAAGTGCTTAAACCAGTACTTTATTAAGAAGGGAATTATTCATAGAATTACTTGTCCATATACTTCACAACAAAATGGGCTAGTTTAACAAAAACACAGGCACATTGTTGAGTCTTGTTTAACCCTACTGGCACAAGCTAAACTACCCCTAAAGTTTTGGCTAGAGGCCTTCAGTACATCTATACACTTAATCAATAGGCAACCAACCAAGGTACTGAAGGATATGACACCATTAGAAAAATTGTACAACATAAAACCAGATTATAAGAGTCTAAAACCATTTGGATGTTTGTGTTTTCCTTATTTAAGGCCCTATAATTCTAACAAGTTGGATTTCAGATCAAAATCCTGCACTTTCTTGGGGTATACTACTAGACAAAAGGGATACAAGTCTCTGGATGAAAGTGGTAAGATATACATAAGCAAACATGTTGTATTTGATGAAACTGTATTTCCTTTTAGCAGTAAACTAATCTCAACTACTAGTAAGCTAAGAAATCCAAACATTTCCATACCTGAAATCCCAATTTATTCTGAAAATTAGGATAATAATGATGAAAGTGAGGCTGCTGAGTCAAGCAAAACATCACAAATTCATTCTGAAGAAGGTGATGAATCACAGCAACCCAGCCTCGCCTTTTACAATCCTAAAAATTCAAAGAACCAAGGGTTAGAAGAAAACATAGGTTCACAAAGTACAAGGTCAGAATATTCATCAAATTCAGATAATGACAGCAGCTCACCATCATCTGAACCACCAACTCAGACTGAGCATCCTATGGTTACTAGGGCAAAAAGTGGTATTTTCAAACCAAAAGCATATATAGCTTCATCCAGCGATTGTGAACCTGATTCCTTTGAGCAGGCTATCAAAAACAAAAACTGGAAGAAAGCCATGGATGAGGAGTATAATGCACTCATCAGAAATAAAACCTGGGAGCTTGTATGTCCACCTGCCAATAAAAATATTGTTGGGTGCAGATGGACATACAAACTTAAAAAGAACCCAGATGGGTCAATAAATAAGTATAAAGCCTGGTTAGTTGCAAAGGGGTTTACTCAGGAGTATGGGTTTGATTTTAATCAAACTTTCTCACCTATAGTAAAACCTACAACCATTAGGCTCATTCTTACTGTAGCCTTTTATAAAAGATGGCAGGTTAAACATTTAGATGTTAACAATGCCTTCTTAAATGGTATTCTTGAGGACGAAATATATATGAGGCAACCACAAGGCTACAATCTCAATCAAAGCTTAGTATGTAAATTAAATAAAGCTATTTATGGTCTAAAACAGGCCCTCGAGTTTGGTTTGATAGACTGAAAAATACTCTAATTAAATTAGGATATCAGTCTACCAAGTCAGACAGTTCATTATTTACCAAAATAAATAGCTCTATAATAATTTGCATACTAGTATATGTATATGACCTCATTATAACTAGAAATAATACCGATGATATTGACAAGCTAACTCAGTACTTAGATAAACAGTTTTCCATTAAAAATTTAGGAGATCTAAACTATTTTCTGGGCATAGAAGTATCCAGAACTGAATCTGAAATAAATCTATGTCAAAGAAAATATATAACTGAGTTGCTTGTCAAAACAAAAATGATAAATGCCAAACCCGAACCTACTCCAACGGTAAGTAGTCAGAATTATTCAAAGTATGGGGGAGAGGCTATGTAATGTCCCGTATTTTGAATGGATAATAATTAATTTGTTTAATTATTTAAATAGTGATATAGAGATTTAAATGGTCGTTGAATTAAATAATGTTGAATAATTAAATAATATAATAAATAAATAATATATTTAATCTTGAAATAATCAGAAATAGAGAATTGACAATATAATGTGAACTGGACAATTCAAAGTATTTAATTCAGCTTAGAATTGAATTAGAATGACGAATATATTATTTGAACGGCAGTTTGAACGTATAATTTATATTATAGTTAAAATCGAGCTCGAAATGGCGTGGCAGATCGCTATTTGGCGATTTGAACTTCAACTGAATATACAGGGTCTGTTTTAAATCGGATTTCTGTGAAACAAGGAACGTAAGGAGCTGTTGAAGTATATCTTTCTAATGGAAGAGAAAAATCGGGATTTCATTGTGTCGATTTTGATTTATGTCAAAGTCGCTATAAAATTCCTTTGAAATTTATAAATATATATTTACGTTATAAAAGGATTTTTAATATAAATTGAATATCGATTCAACCGGGATTTGAGTATCGAGTTGTAAATCCCAGTGGAGCTGTATGATATTCTATTGTGAATATATATGATAAAATTTATTTTTAAATATTAAATTTAATTGTTTTTCAATATATTTATATATTTAGATGGGTTATTTAGAGCTTTAAAAATAGCCAGTTTTTCAAATGACCTCCAAATTCGACGAAACCAATTTTGTTGGATTCGTAATGTCAAATTATTGTTAGAATTCAATTTTCGTGATTTTTGAAGTCAGTATGTGACCATGCGGGATTTTAATATGAAAAATAGTCAATTTTCTGACTTTAAAAATACGTTGTGTGAGCAAACGGAGTCGGAATTCGACGAAACCAGTTTCGTTGGGTCCGCAATGTCGAACTGTAGCTGCTGTCCATTTCCGTGATTTTTGGGTGTTGTGTGTGATCACAGGGATTTTTAAACACAAAGGTAAGCAGCGACAGCTTAAATATTAATTTAAAAATCAAATAAAAAAAATGAATAAACTACTCTATAAATACTCATAAACTTCAGCTAACCCTAAATCTATTTCTCCTGGTCAAAGAATGCGCCGTTCTCCTTTTTCATCATCATAGAAAAAAGCGGCCTTCAGAAATCAATGGAAAATCAAATGTAAATCGATAAATCTCAAAACCAACATTTCTACACTCCTCTGTTCATTTGCTTCGAGTTTTACTTGGGTCGACATCAGATTGGCCCACTGGAAATTTATCAGCGTCAGCTAGGGTTCACTCCGATAGGAAATTGGTGAATTGATTTGGGTTTCGATTGTTGTATTCATGGTTATTGGGAAGATTGGCATCGATTGGGGAGGTTTGGGGTGTTTCGACACCAAGAACTGTCGCAACTTGTACGGTGAGAGGAAGATAAAGTCGATGTCGGAATTTGAATGGAGAGTGCGAGTTCTTCATGTTTAGGTGGAAGATAAAGAGGATGTGAAGCAAATCATTTTTGTTATTTTAGTTGGATTTTTAAAATCATGTGGAAGGGGATTAGTGGATTTAAAGAATTCGAAATAGCTGTTGGAGGAACCTGCGTGAGTCTCGTTCCAGGAGGAAGAAGGTATATGCGGATCACCGTCCAATGTGAGTAAATCTCACTAACTCTGCTCAATTTATATTTTTATAAAATATTTTTAGAATCTATAAATGATGGTTGTTTGCTATGTGTTGGCTGTTTGGTTGAATTTCTAGTTAATTGGTTGAAAATATAGATAACGATATATATATATATATATTGTTAATCGAATATTGATTCTGTTATCAGAATATTTCATATTCGTGTTATTCATGTGATTAACATCTATGGATGCAGGGAAACAGCTCGGAGGGACCCAACTGGGTTCCTCAACATTTATTTTACTATTTTTCATATATTGTGTTATATGGTGTGATATGAAATCTGTTGTTGATTTTGTATGCTGGAATGATACCGATCATTGTTATATGGAACGTTAAATACCATAAGGGATACTGGAATGTTAAAAAGGAGATTTTCAATGTTATATTGAAATAGAAATATTTTTAAAATCAAAAGATGTTATAAAAAGAAACATTTTTAAATATGATATTATAAAAACAAATATTTATTTAGGGAAATAAATATTATAAAATACAAAGAGGAAATATTTGTGAAAACAAATAAAAAAGGAAGTGTTTGTAAAACATTTACAAATAGAATTGAAAAGGGAAGATTTGTAAAACATTTACAAATAGATTTTTAAATAGAAATGTTTATTTAGAAAATAAATAGAATCATAAAGAAATATTTATTTAGGCAAATAAATAGAATTATAAAGGAAATATTTATTTTGAAAATAAATAGATTATAAAAAAGAAATACTTGAAAAATGAATGGAGTTGTATAAAAAGAAAATTTTACACTAGGAAGGATTAGACCCGTTCTTCGCACATGGGTATAACAGAATATGAAATTAAAGTAGATTTTTAATAGAAATCTATTTTAACCGATAAGTGGAGAAGATAAATTTATAAATAATATTTTATAAATCAAATGAAATGTTTATCATTGGATAAATAGAATATATAAGTCAGGACTTATATAGAAAAGTAAGAATCGATTTCAACATCGATATTTGGAATGGAATATGGACGAAGAATTAAATCAAAGGAGTTAATCGAATTATAGTTAATCGATTTGAGTTAGAGTTAGAATTAATCGATTAGAGTTAGAGTTAATAGATTAGAGTTAATTGATTAGATTTAATTGATTAGAGTTAACCAGTTAGAGTTAATCAGTTTGAGTTAACCAGATAGAGTTAATTGAATATAGTTAATCGAATTAGGATAAATTGAATATTAGTTATTCGATTAGAGTTGATCGAATATAGTTATTTGAGATAGAGTTAGTCAAACATAGTTATTTAGGATGTGTTGCCCAATTCATACGACTGCTAGCGTAATTCGCAGGGCTGTAGATAGCCTACGGTGGTCAGATGTTTCCTGAGGGAATCAGGCGTAACCATTGTGATCGCTGCGATCTAGAGTTAAGTGAATGGAGTTAAATCGAATATGAGCCATTCGAAATAAAGTTAAAGCAGACAAAGTTATTCGAATATAAGTTAATCGAATATTAGTTATTTGATAGGAGTTAAATAAGTTGAGTTAAATAAGTAAGTTAATCAAGTTAGTCAAGATGAGTTAATCAAACCGAGTTAATCCAAATGAGTTAATCCAAAGGAGTTATTCAAAATAGTTTATTCGAATAGAATTAAGGGAGTTACTCGAATATAGTTTATTCGAAAGGAGATTAATCGAATGTAAATCATTCGAAGAGAATTAATCGAATGTAAATCATTCGAAGAGAGATTGTCGAATATAGTTATTCGAAGAAAGAGTTGTCGAATATAGTTATTCGAAGTTAGAGTTATCGGATATAGTTATTCGAAGAAAGAGTTGTCGAATATAGTTTATTCGAAAGGAGTTATCGAATATAGATTATTCGAAAAAGAGAATTATACATTGAACTCGATTATATCGAATTCAGGAAAGTAATATTTACTTTCCGTTTTTAATCAAGATTTACTTATTTATTAATATATTAGTGTTTTAGTTATTTAGTTAAATTAAGGAATAAAAGTTATATTTTGAAGTTGGATATTTAAGAAGAAAGGATTATAACGCTATAGTATAATCAATGTTTTAAAATAAAGAAGTAGATTCATAAACAGAATCTGTGTTACGTAAGGAAGTTGTTAAAGATTTACAAGTTGTACTTTGTCTATTTCGAGGTAAGGAATGTTGTTCAGTTAATGTCTGAGTGGTAATTATACCCCAACTTGATTGACTTCGTTTTTAACTCAGGGATGGGTAAGATTCAATAGTGAAGGTTGATTAAGTGAATTTAGTTAATGAGTGTAATGGTTTGAATTGGCTTAGTGATGTTTTATTTAAACATCTATTTAAATCAAATGAAGGAGTTTTGGAAATGTTTTTCCCAATAAGAATCAGAAATGTTTTCTAATATAGAAAATAAGGAATGGAGCAAATATGGAAATGTCCAATGATCAATAAAGTATATTTTCTAAATCTAGAAATAAGAATTTACAAATATATAGAAATGGGAAATGAGTAAATTAATGGTAAATTAAATTAAAGAAGATCAGTGTTGATTGATGATTGATCGATCGAATTTCTATCTGGAAATAAGATTGTTGATTGTACACCTATTTTTCTTTGATAGTTAACTCACCAGCTATCGAAGTTTTTGACCATTTTTCCGTCATCAATACGGAGAGACCAGGATTAGATTCATTATCTGAAAACCACTCTGTATGGACGTTAGCGTTGCGATCAATTATGATGAAGATAATTTAAGACGGAGTTATGCAAGGGCTATCCTGTTTACATAATAGTGCCTTCGGTTTGTCCAGTCCCAGGACAACGTGAATGGACGAATGTCTGACAAAGTATATCTAACAGATCGCATAAGTTGATCTCTTCAAACGTACTTACGTTTGGTGGCAGAGGAATTCATTTATTTGAGCTTTATACCCGTGGTATTTTTGGGGAAATCAATTTGTGATTTGGCGGGTATGACGATGTGGCATTCAAAGTGAATGGTGGTCAGGTGTTCCAAATGATACGTTATGACCTCAAGCCTCATCAACCGGGAAATGACAGAAATCGGGCAGGCAGCATGGCTAGGTGGGTCGCTCCCATTAGGGTGTATATCACCTATCTAGAGAAAATCCAATTCATTCTTTTATCTATTTTCGATGTTGTCCCTTTTCGGGAAACAGTGGGTAGCTCCCAACCGTTGGTGATATACATTCGATACACTCAAGCGAAATGAGTGGTCGGTCATGTGTGGGCCAGGTTGCAAGACGTTCTTGTTGAACCCAGTGTATTCGCCTCTAGAGATACACTATCGGCAGGTGGTCCCATACCTTGTCATAGTCGGAATCCAATCTCCAATAAGCGCCCGCGGTTTTGTTTGTATACTATATATGTGGAACGTGAGATGCAAGCGTTCTGCCAGATTGTTATTTACTTGTGATTAGACATTATTATAATATCAGAAGAGTATTGATTTTGAAAGTGTTTTGGGTTATCGTAAGGTAAAAACCATCCGTGTTTATGTGTGGATCGGTCTTACGATTACCTTTTCTTTTGAAAAGGATTTTGAAAAGTTAAACCAAATGATTTGAGTTTACTCACACCAGTCCCATGACTGACCCAGAGTTTATTTTGTTTTGTTTTCCCTAAACTCTTGGGTGTCCAAATTTGTACAGGCAGTCAAGTAGTTCAGGTCTTTACAGATATACTTGGAGGAGCTTGAAGCAGGAGGCTTCAGGATTATATAGCTATTGTTATTTCCGTTGTGTGTAAGTGTTGTACTCTGATAATGTTATTATATATATATTGTTTTATTACAAAGTTATGTTATATATTATATTTTATTCGTTTAGCTGTGAGATTCGTATTACTCTGATTCTATTCTGTGGTGATCTTCTTCTTATATTCTAATTTTCTATCTTGTCTATTCTCACCCTCTAACTTCCTTCTATTAATGATCAGGAATTTCCGATGTCTGAATAGTCAACATGGTAGTTTTGTGTTGATTTTCGGAGTCAAAAATCCCAGTTCATTACAGTGGTATCAGAGCTGAAGGTTAAGTGATTACCTTGGCTCTGTGGCGTGACTCAGAAGAGATGGGGTTAGTAATGCCCTAGATTGAGTTTGAGTGTATATATACGAGTGAACGTATTTGTAGATTTTATAAAAAAAATGTTTTATATTGTGGAGATTTATTGGTTGAGTTGTTTATAAGTTCTGGTCGATCAGTTTGATCCACTGTATCGGTAGGGGTTTATAAATACTCGAACATGATGAACCGACACAGTATGTTTTGAAAAGAGGGGAAATGGAATAATTTCACCCAAATTATATTTTACTATAAAAGAATGATTAACATTTGAAACATTATAGTATATTGGACGTGTTGGTTGATTATAATTGAAATGGTTATATAAATAACCAATTAGAGTTCGTATAATATCAAAATCAGATGGATTAAATCTGAATTTAAATCAAGATTGAAACTAAAACTCTGGAAATTTGAATAAGTGTTTATAAATGGGTTTGGATTAAATATATGAGAATTTTAAAATCCTGGGAGATTTTAAATTGGTTTACAAGCATCGTGAATAATATTTTGAAATGAATTTCAAAATGAAAGTGTTTAGAAATGGTTTTAAAAGGGATATAGTATTGAACTCACTTCAATCGCTGGAAAATAACTCAGAGGATGGTGGCCACATCATCAGTGTTCATTTTTGAGTTCTAAGTGATGGATTACTACCAAAGATTTGTGTGAGATTGTTTGAGGAAAACAAGTTGTTTGAAATCTGAAAAGGAATGTTGGTTTTAGAAAAGCTAAGCTATTTAAAAACTCCCAGAAAGAGACTGTTTGAATTAAAACAAATTTTAAAAAAAATGGCAAAAGCAAATTGAAATTGAATTAAAACCAGTAAGGGGAAATTGAATTGAAATAGAACGATATCGAATGAAGTTGGATTTGTGTGTTATGAATTTGTTTAAATATATTGGATGGTTAAGTAAGAGTTAAAATTGGTAATGGAATTTGAGATTGAGAATGAGATTTGGTTTGAAAATAGGATGATTGGATTTGAGAACAGATAATTGGAGATTGATTGGGATGACTTTGGTATATGCTGAATTGGCTGCAGAATGAAAGGATTTAATGATATGCCCGACAAAAAGGTACACGTTTATTGTGACGGCCTGGAATTTCGCTCGATCCGAATCAGTCGTTAAACCGATCTAGACCGTTCGAAACCCCTGATCGTTTTGAGAACAGGACAAATCAGAACACAAACAGAAGAACATTTCATTGCTATTACAACAATTCCATCAGAATACAAGAATATACAGAGTATAATTGAATTAATTACATACGATAAATATCAGAGATTACAATATATTACATAGCGGCGGGAAAATAATACAAAGCACAACTGAAGGTGATATACGGATACAGAGCTTTCCGGATATCATTCCAGCTGTAAACCAGGATCCTGTGAATATAAATCTGCAAAACCAAAACTACTAGCTGCCCGTGCGGAAAATAGGGGCACCCAGAGTTTAGGTTAAAACAATAAACTCCAGGTCAGTCATGTGACTGGTGTGAGAACTAAAACAGTTATTTAAAACTTTACTTTAAAAGAGAGTAATTCAAGGGACCACGCCGTATAACACGGAACGGGTTTCCTCCCAAGAATACCAGTGCATAGAATAAACAGCGCAATGCTTTTTCAAAAAATGAAGCTATTATAAGACCCAGGTCCCATCACACAATGCAACGCAAGCCGGAGGATAGGGTTTTCCCTTATAATAGCCAAACATGCTTGGTACGTTTAAAACAAATCATTTGATACTATTATAAGTGTATAGTGTCAAAACAATTTCAATCATAAATATCAATCCTAGGCGGCATGGGTACCATCTATCATGTCGCCATACTAGGCTCTACAAATAAAACCGCAATACACGTATTGGAAATTGTATTTCCGTCATCAGTCGAGGCAAAGGGCAAGATCCTCTCCGCTTCAAGACATTCTAGCAAATGCTCAGGACTACACACTCTGGGCAGCCACTGGATCGGTTGGGCTGGTCCTCACTTACGTTAGAGGATTATTTATTCCTGAACACACGTTTCCCGGTCCTTACAGACCTATAATCGAGGCGCCTCGCATAAAACAACCACAAAGGTGATAAGTATATAAATGTCAGGGCTGGTAAGTCACTGACACCACCAAAGCTAGAAAGAAACGTCGTGTTCTCCCAACGGTCTGTATCCCGTTTTTAACTAATACCGAGGTGTGAGGCTCGCGAATCCATGCTATACACAAAGCTGCCACGTAGGCCGTGCTTTGATCATCAACCACAAGGCTTTGCTTTTCAACAGAAGCCTTGATCCATGCAACTCAGCGTGCCACACAGGCAATTCATGCCATGCGATTGATACCTATCGATATATAACCTCTAAGCTCGTACGTCTCAGAGAAGGGCGTTAAGCAAGAGAATAAATTCTCCGCCGCCTAATAGATATATATTTAACAGAAATCAATCAACACAGAATAAAATCCAATGTCAGACACACAATCCATTTACAAGTTCGTTCTGGGTCTGAACGAAACCGGAGGCTCTTTCCTCGCATATCCATCGATCTCCAAGTACGTCTGGACGACCACTAACTGTTTCCATCCTCTTGGGTGTACAGCCCAATCAGGATCATCAGTAATTATCCAAACGATGTGAAGACTTCCGGTCTTCAACCACCGTCTTCATCTTCGACATATCATCGAATCGGTTATTCAGAATGGGTATAAACCCGGCCTTTCCGAACAACCCGCGTATATTAAAAACAAATGTTAAACAAACACAACATACGCCTCATTCCAATTCTTAGGGAAAGGTTCCCATTAATTTTATCCAAGATAAATTCTTTAAAATTTATCCTTTAATCTTCCTTTGGATGTCGTTTCAAACCAAATTATGGTTTTCCAAGCTAGTCGAGATTGGCGAACCACACCGAAGTAATTATTTATTTTATCTCCCAATCCCAACCTATTCATCCCATGAAGCAAAACTGGTAATACTCCATATCTAACACCAGTGTTGTCGGTAAAATTAATTACCATTTCACGTTCAAATCTAATTAAAGATTTAACTATCGCTTGGAGCAAAACTGATGGTACTCCATTCTCGCTCATTTTCCAAATTTGATAATTTAAATTATCAATTCACATTTCAATCTAATTGCAAATTCATTAAAACTCCTTTTACTGGGTTAAAGAACTAATGTCATTTAAAACACAGTTCACGACAAACCCAAATCACATTCTATTTATCATCGGGTTAAAGAACTAATGTTATTTAAAACACCGTTCACGATAAACCCACAATCAATTCTATTTAAAACCCGTTTCAAATCCAATTTATTTATTTTAAAAATAACGGGTTTAATTTTAGTTCAAAACTAGTTCAATTCGATAAAAATCTATTTTTATCTTTTCAAATATGGAGTTTTTCACCCCAATTTTTCCCAAATCATTTCTTATGATTTTACACAAATTATTACTATTTTTAATAATTTTATCAAGGCCCGTACAGTCGATTTCCAACAACGGCCATCGAACTGCACTTACAACGACCTTTTCCAAATTTGATTTGGACGTATCTCCAAATCCAACTGTTAGATTTCAAATTTCTAATATTCGTTAGAAAGCTCTTTTCTATACGAACCCAACGGTTCTGGTTTTAGGAGAATCCGACGGTCGGATCTCCCGTAATGTCCATTCGAAGTTAATGGTCGAAATTCGCGAACTGCCGCGGCGCGGCGCGTTCTATTCAGGCCACTATATTATATATATAATATATATAATATATCTCGTCGATTTCTATTTGAAACGAATTTTATAAATAGTTTTGAATTCGTTTCAAAAACAATTTCGACCTTTATTTCAAATTCAAATCAAAATTGAATTTTCTATTAAAAATCCTTTTTTCCTTCATTTCTATTTGATTTCAATTCGATTCGAATTCATTTTCTTTTCAATTCAATTCGAATTCGTTTTCTTTTCGATTCAATTCAATTCAATTCGAATTCGTTTTCTTTTCAATTCAATTCGAATTCAATTCGAATTCATTTCGTTTTCTTATCAGTTCGAATTCATTTCGTTTTCTAATCAGTTCGAATTCATTTCGTTTTCTATTAAATTTGAATTCATTTCGTTTTCTATCCAATTTGAATTCATTTCGTTTTCTAATCAGTTCGAATTCATTTCGTTTTCTATTCAATTTGAATTCATTTCGTTTTCTATTCAATTTGAATTCATTTCGTTTTCTATTCAATTTGAATTCATTTCGTTTTCTAATCAGTTCAATTCAAATTGGTTTTCTATTCGATTCGATTTAAATTGGTTTTCTATTCGATTCGATTCAAATTGGTTCAAATCTCATTTCAAAATATTCGATTTCGAAATCACTTTTCAATATTCATTTTAAAATGAATAAAATCAATATAAATATCGTTCACGTCAAAATGGCGTCAATCTAATCAACACAGCTTCATATATTTCTATTTTCTAATATTCTATTTCAAATATTTCTTTTTCAAATATTTCCTTTTCAAATATTTCTATTTCAAATATTTCTATTTCAAATATTTCTATTTCAAATATTTCTATTTTTAAAATATTTCGTTCAACACATGACTAATCTCAACGGATGAGTACTGTCAACACATGAACCTTTATTTTATATTGGTAAAGATGTAAATTTTATAATTAAAATATTTCGTTCAACACATGACTAATCTCAACGGATGAGTACGGTCAACACATGAACCTTTATTTTATAATAATAAAGATGTAAATTTTCTTGTTAAAATATTTCGTTCAACACATGACTAATCTCAACGGATGAGTACTGTCAACACATGAACCTTTATTTTATATTATTCTTTATCTTCTAAATTGGAATGAGGCCCAATCAATTACCATATAAAGTTAATTATATGGATTCCATACAACACATGTATATAATAGCAACGACAAATAATCAACCATCATCCAAAGTGCACTACACTGTATAAGCATCAAATATAGATAACTAACGCTTATAACAGCCTGTCAATCAATCGATCGACATACACCTAATTATTGGGATTAGTGTATGCCGTATTTTATCCCAATACCCGTGTGGGGTATCAAACAATCAAACTCAGATTTTATTTGTGCAGTTGGGCGATGTGTAAAATTTATCGACCCCAATCGATATCAGTCAAATCAGTGTATATAAACAAATCGGCCGATTTGTTTATAAATATTTATTTATTCACTTTCACTATATTCATATTCACGTTAAAAATTATATTTTTAACGATAAAACATTTAATTTCAACACATGAATTTCTATTCAGTTTATTCTTTAAATAAAATGATATTTTTATTTTTCTAACTTGTTTTAGAAAATTTCGGCGGCATAACGGCACGATACTAGAAACGGGACGAGGCCTAGCCTTATCCCCGGTCTAGTGATGGCCCACGCCATTCACACATCAATCAAATCAATTTCATCTCACCAAACAATTCAATTCAAACCAAATAATCTAACCAACTATACAACCAAACAAACAAGCCCATGGTCTGTGGACGATTGTGTCGGGTACTACTAAGCACCGTCTGCATCCTAGTATATATATATATAACTAGAAATGAAATTGAAGAGTGAGAAATTCTCACCGAAAGCTATCCCAACTTCACGACACTTCATCTATAGAAATCTTCATCGTTCTCGCCTTTTGTCACTTTCGTTGCCCGTAGCCACTACATATATAAAAATCGAATTTTTACTTTGCTATTCAATATATAAAAATCGAATTTTTACTTCGCTATTCAATATATAAAAATCAAATTTTTACTTCGCTATTCAATATATAAAAATCAAATTTTTACTTCGTTATTCTATATATAAAAATCGAATTTTTACTTCGCTATTCAATATATAAAAATCGAATTTTTACTTTGCAAATCAATGAATAAAAATCCAATTTTTATTTGCTCTTTGTTATTAAAAATATAAACTTTCTTGTTATAAAAATATAACTCTTCATCGTATAAAAATATCGCCTTTTCAATATGAAAAATATCGCCTTTTCAATATAAAAATATCGCCTTTTCAATATGAAAAATATCGCCTTTTCAATATAAAAATATCGCCTTTTCAATATAAAAATTATAACTATAAAAATCGTAGCTTTATATTAAAATTATAACTTTACATTATAAAAAATCTTATCTTTTCCTTTTTTAAAATCACAACTTTATGCGTGTAAAACATATGATCTAAATTTTCCCTAACTTCTTAATAATAAAAATTCTATCTTTGTTCCTATATAACTCTAAGCTTAATGTTTTTATAAAAATCTAAGTTTTTAAATAAATTAAAAAAAATCAAAGTTTTCCTATTTCACAGGTCTTTAAAAATCGTATCTTTCTTTAAACTAAAAGTCATATTTTTATATAACTTAAAAATTATATATTTTTCCCTATAACAAAAATCATAGCATTTTATCTATATCAAAATTCGTATTTTTATACGATCAAAAATCAAATCTATCTAATTACATAAATGAATAGAAATTAAAATATAAAATCACATTTTTATAGACTAATTTCCATTATATTAAACCCGGTTTTTAAAGCTAAGTATTTAAATTAAATAAAAACAGAAAAAAAAAACAAAACAAAAAACTTACTGTTGTTTGACCTGGGGGGGATTGCGTGTCCACCGGAGGTGGAGTTCGTCGGTCGAAGGCGGCTGCTGGCGCGGGTCAGGTGGTGGGGTTTGCGGTCTTCGATGGTGGGTTGCGGCAGAGGCGCATGGGGTTCGGTGTACATCGGAGGAGAGAGAAGGAGGGGGGTGCGAGGTGCGGAAGCAGGTGGTGGCGATCAATCAGGGGGGCGGCGATGGCCTGAGGCGGAGGCGCAGCGCCTTGGCACGGCGGCGGGATCGATTCGATCGCGAGTCCCCTTTTTTTTTCTTTTCTGTTTCGATTTGGAAATAAAAAAGGGGGGCCAGAGGAAATAAAGGAGAGGAGAGAGAGAGGGGTTAATTATTTTATATTATTTAATTTCTAAAAGTTGACTTTTACATACGACCTCTAAACGAGGCCCACCGCCTGTCGTCCATAGCGTATTACCCCCATTCCGAACACAATGGGATATGTACCATAAGCTGATTCGACTGTTTCGATCAATTTCCGTTGAAATCAACATATAACTCTATATATTGAATTTGAACGCGCATTTCAATTTACTGGGGTCACATACTAACTCTAAAAATTCCAGAAAAATATTTTCTAGCTTCGTATTGACGATATGGTCCTAACAAAACTAGTTTCGTCGAATTCTGAGACCGTTAGAAAAATGGCCATTTTCCAGTCAATTAAAATCAACTGAAACTGGTCAAACGCGTTTTACTTTGCCACGCTCACATATTGATTCGAAAAATTATGAAATTTGGAATCTAGCAATAACTTGACATCGCGGATCCAACAAAAGTGGTTTCGTCGAAATCCGAGGTCGTTTGCAAAATTTCCATTTTTAAGGGCCTGAATTCCATAGCGACTATTCAGAATTTTCAACTGGACATATCTTTTGATTCCCGCAATGAAATTTTGATTTTTCGGATTCGTTGGAAAGATATTCTCTATTAGATCCTATCATTTTTGGTTTCGTTAAAATCCGAATTGTTTTGCACCCGGTACATTCAATTGAAGTTGGAAATCGAATTATCGAACTACCGCGCCATTTTCAATTCTATTTATAATTATATATAATTATTTATATTCTAACGACGACGCGTATAAATATATACGTTCGAATTATATTCAAAATAAATTTCTCGTCGATATTATTTAAAATATTTCATTTTAAATGTTCAAAATTCGCTAAAATTGCCAAAATAAAAAATTTAAACTGGCCCAGAATTTCCGGGTTATTACAATCTCCCCCACTTAAAACTTTTCGTCCCCGAAAAGGAACAAAGTCGAAAGTGGTTTGATCAATCCACTCTACGTTCGATCTGGCTTCCATTCTCCAACTTTTCAGTTTCTGAGAATTTTCAAATTTTTCAAAAATTTGGCTAACACCTTAAATTTTTGAAATTTTTTGCCATAACCTCCCCTGCACCGGGAGCCACGGGAAAATCCCGAAATTGCCATAAAGGCCTTCTGATCTCAAAAAGAAAAAGCCAATCGGCTCATAAAACATCATCACCCAAATAAAACAATAAATTATATAGTAAACATGTACCTATTTGTCGGGCAAACAAATTTTATTCTCTGCTCTTGCCTCCTTGCTATGACCTGTTCAATGTAAGTACATGTATATGCAAGCAAATGTGACCAATTTTCAATACAGTTCAATATTTGGTACAATTAGGCATAATGGTTCAAAATTATCAAACAAACAACGCAAACATCTATCAATTAGTGGATTTAACGTTTCAAATTCATAATTTTGATATATATACAGAAAATCTTGTTTTTGATGCCAATTCACAACAATGTGTTCTAGCTATATAAGTTTTGGTTCTCACACCAGTCTAATGGAAATATATAGATATCACACCTTCGAAACACGAACATAAATACTGATGATGTCATGACAATTATCAGTACCATCTCCGGGCGACTAGAATGTGATTCTATATCTATCCAGTATATTAAAACTTCGAATATACGTTCATGACGCGTATATGCAAAATCTTTATATACTAGATTGCCCAAATCAATACAAATAAAATATTCAAATACATATAAAACGATTTAAATTTTCAAAACAAAATTGTTTTCATTTGAAAAATATACTCTTCACACTCATTCTAGGATACTACTGATCCTATCTCTAACGAGTCATTCTAATTGGATATTGCTAATCCAATATCTGATGAATTCTTTCGTATGGTTCTAATGTGTCTTGTTCTCGAGCTCTGTAAACCAAAGCTCTGATACCAAATGTGACGGCCTGGAATTTCGCTCGATCCGAATCAGTCGTTAAACCGATCTAGACCGTTCGAAACCCCTGATCATTTTGAGAACAGGACAAATCAGAACACAAACAGAAGAACATTTCATTGCTATTACAACAATTCCATCAGAATACAAGAATATACAGAGTATAATTGAATAAATTACATACGATAAATATCAGAGATTACAATATATTACATAGCAGCGGAAAAATAATACAAAGCACAACTGAAGGTGATATACGGATACAGAGCTTTCCGGATATCATTCCAGCTGTAAACCAGGATCCTGTGAATATAAATCTGCAAAACCAAAACTACTAGCTGCCCGTGCGGAAAATAGGGGCACCCAGAGTTTAGGTTAAAACAATAAACTCCAGGTCAGTCATGTGACTGGTGTGAGAACTAAAACAGTTATTTAAAACATTACTCTAAAAGAGAGTAATTCAAGGGACCACGCCGTATAACACGGAACGGGTTTCCTCCAAAGAATACCAGTGCATAGAGTAAACAGCGCAATGCTTTTTTAAAAAATGAAGCTATTATAAGACCCAGGTCCCATCACACAATGCAACGCAAGCCGGAGGATAGGGTTTTCCCTTATAATAGCCAAACATGCTTGGTACGTTTAAAACAAATCATTTGATATTATTATAAGTGTATAGTGTCAAAACAATTTCAATCATAAATATCAATCCTAGGCGGCATGGGTACCATCTATCATGTCGCCATACTAGGCTCTACAAATAAAACCGCAATACACGTATTGGAAATTGGACTTCCATCATGAGTCGAGGCAAGGGGCAAAATCCTCTCCGCTTCGAGACATTCTAGCAAATGCTCAGGACTACACACTCTGGGCAGCCACTGGATCGGTTGGGCTGGTCCTCACTTACATTAGAGGATTATTTATTCCTGAACACACGTTTCCCGGTCCTTACAGACCTATAATCGAGGCGCCTCGCATCCAACAACCACAAAGGTGGAAAGTATATAAATGTCAGGGCTGGTAAGTCACTAACACCACCAAAGCTAGAAAGAAACGTCGTGTTCTCCCAATGGTCTGTATCCCGTTTTTAACTCATACCGAGGTGTGAGGCTCGCGAATCCACGCTATACACAAAGCTGCCACGTAGGCCGTGCTTTGATCATCAACCACAAGACTTTGCTTTTCAACAGAAGCCTTGATCCATGCAACTCAGCGTGCCACACAGGCAATTCATGCCATGCGATTGGTACCTATCGATATATAACCTCTAAGCTCGTACGTCTCAGAGAAGGGCGTTAAGCAAGAGAATAAATTCTCCGCCGCCAAATAGATATATTTAACAGAAATCAATCAACACAGAATAAAATCCAATGTCAGACACACAATCCATTTACAAGTTCGTTCTGGGTCTGAACGAAACCGGAGGCTCTTTCCTCGCATATCCATCGATCTCCAAGTACGTCTGGACGACCACCAACTGTTTCCATCCTCTTGGGTGTACAGCCCAATCAGGATCACCAGTAATTATCCAAACGATGTGAAGACTTCCGGTCTTCAACCACCGTCTTCATCTTCGACATATCGTCGAATCGGTTATTCAGAATGGGTATAAACCCGGCCTTTCCGAACAACCCGCGTATATTTAAAACAAATGTTAAACAAACACAACATACGCCTCATTCCAATTCTTAGGGAAAGGTTCCCATTAATTTTATCCAAGATAAATTCTTTAAAATTTATCCTTTAATCTTCCTTTGGATGTCGTTTCAATCCAAATTATGGTTTTCCAAGCTAGTCGAGATTGGCGAACCACACCGAAGTAATTATTTATTTTATCTCCCAATCCCAACCTATTCATCCCATGAAGCAAAACTGGTAATACTCCATATCTAACACCAGTGTTGTCGGTAAAATTAATTACCATTTCACGTTCAAATCTAATTAAAGATTTAACTATCGCTTGGAGCAAAACTGATGGTACTCCATTCTCGCTCATTTTCCAAATTTGATAATTTAAATTATCAATTCACATTTCAATCTAATTGCAAATTCATTAAAACTCCTTTTACTGGGTTAAAGAACTAATGTCATTTAAAACACAGTTCACGACAAACCCAAATCACATTCTATTTATCATCGGGTTAAAGAACTAATGTTATTTAAAACACCGTTCACGATAAACCCACAATCAATTCTATTTAAAACCCGTTTCAAATCCAATTTATTTATTTTAAAAATAACGGGTTTAATTTTAGTTCAAAACTAGTTCAATTCGATAAAAATCTATTTTTATCTTTTCAAATATGGAGTTTTTCACCCCAATTTTTCCCAAATCATTTCTTATGATTTTACACAAATTATTATTATTTTTAATAATTTTATCAAGGCTCGTACAGTCGATTTCCAACAACGGCCATCGAACTGCACTTACAACGACCTTTTCCAAATTTGATTTGGATGTATCTCCAAATCCAACTGTTAGATTTCAAATTTCTAATATTCGTTAGAAATCTCTTTTCGATACGAATTCAACGGTTCCGGTTTTAGGAGAATCCGACAGTCGGATCTCCCGTAATGTCCATTCGAAGTTAATGGTCGAAATTCGCGAACTGCTGCGGCGCGGCGCGTTCTATTCAGGCCATTATATTATATATATAATATATATCTCGTCAATTTCTATTTTAAACGTATTTTATAAATAGTTTTGAATTCGTTTCAAAAACAATTTCAACCTTTATTTCAAATTCAAATCAAAATTGAATTTTCTATTAAAAATCCTTTTTTCCTTCATTTCTATTTGATTTCAATTCGATTTGAATTCATTTTCTTTTCAATTCAATTCGAATTCGTTTTCTTTTCAATTCAATTCAATTCGAATTCGTTTTCTTTTCAATTCAATTCGAATTCGTTTCGTTTTCTAATCAGTTCGAATTCATTTCGTTTTCTAATCAGTTCGAATTCATTTCGTTTTCTATTCAATTTGAATTCATTTCGTTTTCTATTCAATTCGAATTCATTTCGTTTTCTAATCAGTTCGAATTCATTTCGTTTTCTATTCAATTTGAATTCATTTCGTTTTCTATTCAATTTGAATTCATTTCATTTTCTATTCAATTTGAATTCATTTCGTTTTCTATTCAATTTGAATTCATTTCGTTTTCTAATCAGTTCAATTCAAATTGGTTTTCTATTCGATTCGATTCAAATTGGTTTTCTATTCGATTCGATTCAAATTGGTTCAAATCTCATTTCAAAATATTCGATTTCGAAATCACTTTTCAATATTCATTTTAAAATGAATAAAATCAATATAAATATCGTTCACGTCAAAATGGCGTCAATCTAATCAACACGGCTTCATATATTTCTATTTTCTAATATTCTATTTCAAATATTTCTTTTTCAAATATTTCCTTTTCAAATATTTCTATTTCAAATATTTCTATTTCAAATATTTCTATTTTTAAAATATTTCGTTCAACACATGACTAATCTCAACGGATGAGTACTGTCAACACATGAACCTTTATTTTATATTGATAAAGATGTAAATTTTATTATTAAAATATTTTGTTCAACACATGACTAATCTCAACGGATGAGTACGGTCAACACATGAACCTTTATTTTATAATAATAAAGACGTAAATTTTATTGTTAAAATATTTCGTTCAACACATGACTAATCTCAACGGATGAGTACTGTCAACACATGAACCTTTATTTTATATTATTCTTTATCTTCTAAATTGGAATGAGGCCCAATCAATTACCATATAAAGTTAATTATATGGATTCCATACAACACATGTATATAATAGCAACGATAAATAATCAACCATCATCCAAAGTGCACTACACTGTATAATCATCAAATATAGATATCTAACGCTTATAACAGCCTGTCAATCAATCGATCGACATACAACTAATTATTGGGATTAGTGTATGCCGTATTTTATCCCAATACCTGTGTGGGGTTTCAAATAATCAAACTCAGATTTTATTTGTGCAGTTGGGCGATGTGTAAAATTTATCGACCCAATCAATATCAGTCAAATCAGTGTATATAAACAAATCGGCCGATTTGTTTATAAATATTTATTTATTCACTTTCACTATATTCATATTCACGTTAAAAATTATATTTTTAACGATAAAACATTTTATTTCAACACATGAATTTCTATTCAGTTTATTCTTTAAATAAAATGATATTTTTATTTTTCTAACTAGTTTTAGAAAATTTCGGCGGCATAACGGCACGATACTAGAAACGGGACGAGTCCTAGCCTTATCCCCGGTCTAGTGATGGCCCACGCCATTCACACATCAATCAATTTCATCTCACCAAACAATTCAATTCAAACCAAATAATCTAACCAACTATACAACCAAACAAACAAGCCCATGGTCTGTGGACGATTGTGTCGGGTGCTACTAAGCACCGTCTGCATCCTAGTATATATATATATATAACTAGAAATGAAATTGAAGAGTGAGAAATTCTCACCGAAAGCTATCCCAACTTCACGACACTTCATCTATAGAAATCTTCATCGTTCTCGCCTTTTGTCACTTTCGTTGCCCGTAGCCACTACATATATAAAAATCGAATTTTTACTTTGCTATTCAATATATAAAAATCGAATTTTTACTTCTCTATTCAATATATAAAAATCGAATTTTTACTTCGCTATTCAATATATAAAAATCGAATTTTTATTTCGCTATTCAATATATAAAAATCGAATTTTTACTTCGCTATTCAATATATAAAAATCGAATTTTTACTTTGCAAATCAATGAATAAAAATCCAATTTTTATTTTCTCTTTGTTATTAAAAATATAAATTTTCTTGTTATAAAAATATAACTCTTCGTCGTATAAAAATATCGCCTTTTCAATATGAAAAATATCGCCTTTTCAATATAAAAATATCGGCTTTTCAATATGAAAAATATTGCCTTTTCAATATAAAAATATCGCCTTTTCAATATAAAAATTATAACTATAAAAATCGTAGCTTTATATTAAAATTATAACTTTACATTATAAAAAATCTTATCTTTTCCATTTTAAAAATCACAACTTTATGCGTGTAAAACATATGATCTAAATTTTCCCTAACTTCTTAATAATAAAAATTCTATCTTTGTTCCTATATAACTCTAATCTTAATGTTTTTATAAAAATCTAAGTTTTTAAATAAATTAAAAAAATCAAAGTTTTCCTATTTCACGGGTCTTTAAAAATCGTATCTTTCTTTAAAATAAAAGTCATATTTTTTATATAACTTAAAAATTATATATTTTTCCCTATAACAAAAATCATAGCATTTTCTCTATATCAAAATTCGTATTTTTATACGATCAAAAATCAAATCTATCTAATTACATAAATGAATAGAAATCAAAATATAAAATCACATTTTTATAGACTAGTTTCCATTATATTAAACCGGGTTTTTAAAGCTAAGTATTTAAATTAAATAAAAACAGAAAAAAAAAAAAAAACAAAACAAAAAAACTTACTGTTGTTTGACCTGGGGGGGATTGCGTGTCCATCGGAGGTGGAGTTCGTTGGTCGGAGGCGGCTGCTGGCGCGGATCGGGTGGTGGGGTTTGCGGTCTTCGATGGTGGGTTGCGGCAGAGGCGCACGGGGTTCAGTGTACAGCGGAGGAGAGAGAAGGAGGGGGGTGCGAGGTGCGGAAGCAGGTGGTGGCGATCAATCCGAGGGGGGCGGCGATGGCCTGAGGCGGAGGCGCAGCACCTTGGCACGGCGGCGGGATCGATTCGATTGCGAGTCCCCTTTTTTTCTTTTTTTTCTTTTCTGTTTCGATTTGGAAATAAAAAAAGGGGGGCCAGAGGAAATAAAGGAGAGGAGAGAGAGGGGTTAATTATTTTATATTATTTAATTTCTAAAAGTTGACTTTTACATACGACCTCTAAACGAGGCCCACCGCCTGTCGTCCATAGCGTATTACCCCATTCCGAACATAATGGGATATGTACCATAAGCTGATTCGACTATTTCGGTCAGTTTCCGTTGAAATCAACATATAACTCTATATATTGAATTTGAACGCGCATTTCAATTTACTGGGGTCACATACTAACTCTAAAAATTCCCGAAAAATATTTTATAGCTTCGTATTGACGATACGGTCCTAACAAAACTAGTTTCGTCGAATTCTGAGACCGTTAGAAAAATGGCCATTTTCCAGTCGATTAAAATCAACTGAAACTGGTCAAACGCGTTTTCCTTTTCCACGCTCACATATTGATTCGAAAAATTATGAAATTTGGAATCTAGCAATAACTTGACATCGCGGATCCAACAAAAGTGGTTTCGTCGAAATCCGAGGTCGTTTGCAAAATTTCCATTTTTAAGGGCCTGAATTCCATAGCGACTATTCAGAATTTTCAACTGGACATATCTTTTGATTCCCGCTATGAAATTTTGATTTTTGGATTCGTTGGAAAGAAATTCTCTATTAGATCCTATCATTTTTGTTTTCGTTAAAATCCGATTTGTTTTGCACCCGGTACATTCAATTGAAGTTGGAAATCGAATTATCGAACTACCGCGCCATTTTCAATTCTATTTATAATTATATATAATTATTTATATTCTAACGACGACGCGTATAAATATATACGTTCGAATTATATTCAAAATAAATTTCTCGTCGATTTTATTTAAAATATTTCATTTTAAATGTTCAAAATTCGCTAAAATTGCCAAAATAAAATTTTTAAACTGACCCAGAATTTCCGGGTTATTACATTTATTTTTATGGATTTGGTGATTTATGGGCCGATTTGGCAAGCCTCTTGGCTGTTTGATTTTCTTTTGGATTGGAGAAGGCCTAGAGAGGCGAGTTGGGGTTTGAACTATTGACCGGTACAAAGGAGGTGCTGGCGAAATTTTCCGAAAATTGAGAGTGTTAGAAAATTTTCAGAATTTTATAAAATTATCGTTGATAAGAATTAATTAATATTTTAATTGAAATTAAATTGGTTCAGTTGAAAATAAGGCTGATAACTAAACAAATAAATTTGTCCTAGTCAATAGGGTTTTTTCTCTACCTTAGCAATTTCGAGGACGAAATTATTTTAAGGGGGGAAGAATGTAATTTCCCGTATTTTTAACGGATAATAATTAATTTATTTAATTATTTAAATAGTGATATAG
Source organism: Allium sativum (assembly GCA_030737875.1). Lineage (NCBI taxonomy): Eukaryota > Viridiplantae > Streptophyta > Magnoliopsida > Asparagales > Amaryllidaceae > Allium > Allium sativum. Next base: position 989,404,500 of record CM060915.1, read on the forward strand.
AGATTTAAATGGTCATTGAATTAAATAATGTTGAATATTTAATTAATATAATAATTAAATAATATATTTAATCCTAAAATAATCAGAAATAGTGAATTGACAATATAATGTGAACTGGACAATTCAAAGTATTTAATTCATCTTAGAATTGAATTAGAATGACGAATATATTATTTGAACAACAGTTTGAACGTATAATTTTATTATAATTAAAATCGAGCTCGAAATGGCGTGGCAGTTCACTATTTGGCGATTTGAACTTCAACTGAATATACATGGTCCGTTTTAAATCGGATTTCTGTGAAACAAGAAACGTTAGAAGCTGGTGAAGTATATCTTTCTAATGGAAGAGAAAAATCGGGATTCCATTGTGTAGATTTTGATTTATGTCCAAATCAAATTTTAGAAAAATCGCTATGGAATTCCTTTGAAATTTATAAATATATATTTACGTTATAAAAGGATTTCTAATATAAATTGAATATCGATTCAACCGGGATTTGAGTATCGAGTTGTAAATCCCAGTGGGGCTGTATGATATTCTATTGTGAATATATACGATAATATTTATTTTTAAATATTAAATTTAATTGTTTTTAAATATATTTATATATTTAAATGGGTTATTTAGAGCTTTAAAAATAGCCAATTTTTCAAATGAACTCCAAATTCGACGAAACCAATTTTGTTGGATTCGTAATGTAAAATTATTGTTAGATTTCAATTTCCATGATTTTTGAAGTTAGTATGTGACCATATGGGATTTTAATATGAAAAACAATCAATTTTCTGACTTTAAAAATACGTTGTGTGAGCAAACAGAGTCTGAATTCGACGAAACTAGTTTCGTTGGGTCCGTAATGTCGAACTGTAGCTACTGTCCATTTCCGTGATTTTTGGATGTTGTATGTGATCACAGGGATTTTTAAACACAAAGGTAAGCAGCGACAGCTTAAATATTAATTTAAAAATCGAATAAACAAATGAATAAACTACCCTATAAATACTCATAAACTTCAGTAACCCTAAATCTATTTCTCCTGGTCAAAGAATGCGTCGTTCTCCTTTTTCATCATCACAGTAAAAAAACCGGCCTTCAAAAATCAATAGAAAATCAAAAGTAAATCGATAAATCTCAAAACCAACATTTCTACACTCCTCTGTTCATTTGCTTTGATTTGGTATAACTTTTACTTGGCTCGACATCAGATTGGCACGTTGGAAATTTATCAGCGTCAGCTAGGGTTCGCTTCGGTAGGAAATTGTTGAATTGATTTGGGTTTCGATTGTTGTATTCATGGTTATTCGGAAGATTGGCATCGATTGGGGAGGTTTGGGGTGTTTCGACACCAAGAACTGCCGCATCCTGTACGGTGAGAGGAAGACAAAGTCGGTGTCGGAATTTAAATGTAGAGTGCGAGTTCTTAACGTTTAGGTGGAAGATAAAGAGGACGCGAAGCAAATCATTTTTGTTATTTTAGTTGGATTTTTAAAATCATGTGTAAGGGGATTTGTGGATTTGAAGAATTCGAAATGGCTGTTGGAGGAAGCATGTGTGAGTCTCGTTCCAGGAGGAAGAAGGCATATACGGATTGGGCTTTAACGGTAGTGGATGGGCTGAGACCCAGTAACCAAGTTATTTAAATTTTAACTATTTAAAAGATTATATAAACTTGTAGTTATGATATTTTACTCATACGATATCAGAATTTCGAACGGTCAGATCCGTTGGGATCGTATGGACGAGGGCTACACCATGGAACTGACCAGGAATGAATTGGAGCTCGTCTCAATTTATGGTGAAAATAAACGCCTGAATCAAATTAATGACCAATTGTCGTTATTTAACGATCACCGTCCAATGTGAGTAAATCTCACTAACTCTGCTCAATTTATATTTTTATAAAATATTTTTAGAATCTATAAATGACGGTTGTTTGCTGTGTGTTGGTTGTTTGGTTGAATTGCTAGTTAATTGGTTGAAAATATAGATAACGATATATATATATATATATATATATATATATATATAAATCGTTAATCGAATATTGATTCTGTTATCAGAATATTTCATATTCGTGTTATTTATGTGATTAACATCTGTGGATGCAGGGAAACAGGTTGGAGGGACCCAACTACCTCCACATCTCCATATTCACTTATCCTTCCCATATTTCCTTCAGTTTACGCAAATGCTTATCCAGGTAAAAGCATGACATCCACCTTGAATCTCCATCACCCAACATACTATGCTACAGCACCATACCTTCTTCTTCATTGTTTACTCCAACTTCAGCAAACACGTCCCCTCTAATACCACTGTTTCCATTTCAGTTTTCCATTATGAAACTTAACATGCTTCTCCTTTAAACCTTCCTGCTGCACTCCCATATATTATACACTTCTCACATCTTTTCCTTATTTTTGTTTCTTTTTTTTCTTTTATATAACGGTGGCCAAGCCCGCTAGAAATAAATCTCAGCCCACCTAAAATCCTTCTTCCCTTTTAATTCATTTTCCTGTTTTCGTTTCCACATATATTCCATCCTCCTGCTATATTTTCCACCATCGCATCGACTTCGCCTTCCACCTGTAATACCGCTCCACCATTCACCTTCCCATTTTCAAACAAAAGAAGTCATCTTCACTTCAAACAATTCACGCCTGCTTGTATATTTCATTACTATTCTGTCTCCCCTACGACAAACTGCAACCTCTCCTGTTTTTGAACGCCACTTCAACCACGCGCTACCTCTAGTTCACCACGTTGCTCCATCAGAACGTCACCAGCGACAAGTTCCAGGCCTCCCCACTACAAACATCCCACACTGTAGACACCATTTCTTCCTTTCCTCTTTCATATTGAATACCTGTAGCTTATTCAAAAACACCCATCAGGCCATTAGCATACATACAAAGCTTCCCTTCCAACAAAAACACCTCGGATGCCATAAAACTAAGCTCGCACCCTCCACATAATTCCGAGCTTCCTGTACACAACACCCTAGACATTGCTTCATGGCACTCGCACCCTCATACACCGACTGCACAGCTTGCGAACGCCACCCTCCTTCCGGAGACCCCACGTTGGTTCAAGTGTAAAGAAATGGGGAGTTTCGGTTTAGTTTCTCGCATTGAAAAGATGAAAAGAATAAGAGGTTTTGGGTTTGTTTCATGCTGGGAAGAAGATGGAGAAGTGGCGGAAGAAATGAATGTCCAGAGCGCTATTTATAGAAGAAACGAGATGATAGAATCACCATCTATCAGGGTACGATTTGCTGAAACATGTCTCTACGTGAGGGGTATGAATGAAATACATAGGTCGGCTGTTATGGGATGTTATGTATAAAATTGTACCGGCAAGACTTAATTATATGTCTACTTTTTTACATGGTTGAATTGATATCCATTTGTTTCCGCTGAGAGCAATTCTTCTGTGCCCAACCCCCCTGTCCCCGCGTGTGCCCACCAATCAAACCTCTCCATTTCCCTTTTTTGCATTTAATTTTCCGAACAATTGAGGGATTTAACTGCAAAAAGCGAAAATCGGGGGGTTGTGATTGGCTGGAGACACGGGGCACATACAAAAAGGGGACAGAAGAATTGGTGTGGTTTCCGCTGGGACACATGGAAATGCAAAAGAAAATAAGTTTTTTCGAACAAAAGGGACAAGAGCGGTCATTTTATCTTGTAGAATGTAACTAAAACGACCGACATATCATTTTATATATACATTTTCACCTTTCAAAGATTTGGTTTTTACTGTGTATTCAGGGATATGTAGTATATGCAAACTACAAACGATCATAAAAACTAGTAACAACTTTGTAGGCTATAATCACAGCAGAGAAAAATATAGAAAGACGCTTAGCCTTTAACTTAATGCGATTAGGACTAACTATTTTTATTGGTTTGGTACGGCGATTTTACACGGTTATTAAATTATATTGGTTTTACCGTTGTTTGCATTGAACATTTAACATTCGTACTGATATCAGCGAATCCCAAATATAATGAAAATGAACACACTGCTTCGTCTTGACATTCTGGATCTAATGAAATTAATTTCATTGAAACGGACTTTATTTGCAAAAACTGTGCTATTTTAATTTATCGGTTTACCCTTCTAATTTTGTCTATCGACAAAACAACTCCGTTGGGATCCAAACTGGAAATATAGCAACAATTAGTTATACATTTCCAACTTAATATTTTCAACCATTAAATAGGAGTATCTTCCTATGTGCAGAGCACAGGCCTCATCCCAGTGTATATATATATATATATATAGATATAGAGAGAGAGAGAGTAATTTACGTCAAACGCTCTAAATTCGTATCGATATTCATGGACTCCCTTTCTTTTTATAAATAAATTTGACATAAAATTCATTTATATTTCCAAATAAATATTTAAAAAGGATTTAATTATTTGTAATTAACGTTTAAAAATCCGGGACGTTACATAATGATCCACTCATCTTGGCATCTTAAGCAAAACAAGTTTTTTATGTGACCGATCCAGCTGTCAATAAGTGGTTTGTTGTTCTTCTTAGCAAAAGACGTATTGTTGGGATTAGTGACGTGGTAGACGAAGAAGAATATGATCAATTTGATGAGAACCCACCTTTCTCCGTTGGAGTTTGGCTAGCGGGGTATTTTTTTCATATATGTTTCATGCTTATAGTTTTCATTTGAAAGCGTGGATATGACATTTGACATTTTCTACAATACCTTTTAAAGAATAACTAGTAGAAGTTGAGGTAAATATGTAGCTTAAAGAAAAATTTGTTGCTGTCAAATTGGCGTGCTTCTTGTTTGTTTGTTTCTTGCGCACATAGTATGACAATAGAGTGCACATTCTTTTTATCTAGCGTCTCATAAAATAAAATTGCATCTGATCTTAAATGTTAGTATGTTTGTGTTGTACTTGTTACATTATGTTTTTTTAATGACGGTGCATTCACACTTGCTGACCTATGCATGACTTTGCAGTACATTGGGATATTTATCTAAGCGATAACGATGCATTCACACTTGCTAACCTGTTCATGACTCAGCAGAGCATTCAGATATTTATCTACGCCATAATGGCTATTTATCATTTTAGGAATTTTCCTATTTTGCAAATGTGAATGTTACTGTTTTCCAACTATATATTCCAGCAATGTTTTCATTTGTAAATATAACATTGTTATTATAATAAATAATACAAACTCTTATTTTCCCATTATGGTATCAGAGCCGTTAAAGCCGAAAGGCATCTCATCTCATTCATATTGTTTCGATCTAGAAGATCTTTCTTCCTTCTCCTCAGTTTGCAGAAGGGCACTACTCTCACCGATTCAGTTGTTGTCTCTCACCGATTCAGTTGATGTCTCTTCTCTGTTTGGACAATCTCATTGCTGTTTTTCACCGGTTGCAGTCATCTTTGCCTCGCCATGGCGCAAGACAACGAAAGGACTTCTGCTGTATCTGACACCAATGCTAGCATTTCACCCCCCAAGGAACACAAACCTGATTAAACTGAAAAATCAGGTTATAACAATGTTATTAGATGAAGATAATTATATATTATGGAAATACCAAATTGAGATTGCTCTAAGGGGGTATGGCTTACTGGAGTATATAGAAGGCACATTAACTATCCCCCCAATAATGATAACAGATCAAGAAGGAAGAACTACACCAAATCCTGAACATACCTGATTTCAAAAACAGGATAGCTTACTCTCATCGTGGCTTTCTCATCATACGAGATATGGACGACAATCGAGCAAATTTTCAGTTCACAGTCTACAGCTAGAGTTATGCAATATAGAAGAGAATTGCAAAATTCGAAGAAAGAAGACATGAGCATGAATGAGTACTTAAGCAAAATAAAAAATTTGTGCTACAAGTTAAGTGCGGTTGGACATAAAATAAATGACAGTGAGCAAATTCTATTCATCACTGGAGGATTAGACGAAGAGTACGACTCTCTAATTACTGTTATAGTTACTCAACAAACCCTACCAGATCTACAATTTGTTCGCTCTGCTCTTCTCGCCCACGAGGGGAGAATAGAACAGAGGAAAAGTACCCAAGGATAATTCTCTGCGAATTATGCCACAGCTAGAAACAACCAAAATCAAAGGAACAACAACCTAAATTGACAAAACAGTCAGTTTCAGAGGGGGTGTCAACCTCAGAGAGCATATCAACCACCAAGAGGTCGTGGAAGAGGCTGATGGAATAATAACAATAGGGTAAAGTGTCAGATATATCAAAAATTCGGCCATATAGCAACCAAGTGTTATTTTAGGTATAATACCGATAACATTGGACGACAATCTGATCAAATCAACTCAATACCAAAAGCAAATGTAGCGGCCATAAGCAATCAAAGCAGAAACATTGGTGACAACAACAAAGGACAACAACAATGAAGACGACTATAGGACTTATGAAATTGATTTGGACGAATGGCATCCAGACTTGGGAGCTACGCACCATGTCACAAACAATCCCTAAAACTTAAACAATGGAAGTAAGGGGTACTCAGGTATGAAATCACTGCATATGGGTAATGGTAACATTGCATACATCACACACGTTGGAAAAGGAATCATATTAGGAAGAAGACAACTTAAATTAAATGATTTACTTGGGGTCCCCACCATTAACAAGAATTTACTAAGTGTTTCTAAATTTGCTAAAGACAACAATGTTTTCTTTGAATTTCACCCTAAGTTTTGCCTTGTTAAAGACCTTCTAAGTCGAGAAACATTACTACGGGGTGATCTACATGATGGGCTTTATAAATTTGGCAACTCAAAGACTAGAAATGATTCTGGAAAAGAATTTTGGTGCAAAAATGTAGATGTCGGTAGTAGCAATAATAGCCATAGCACTACCAGTAATATCTGCTGCAATGACAAAAGCAATTATGTTGTAGAAACTGGTAGCAATAATAATAATATTAGCAATAATGTTAGCAATAATGTAGTAGAATCTTAGCATGTAAGACTTGGTCATCCTAATTTAAAAACTGTAAGAAATGTTTTGAATAAAAATGGCATTTACTTCGAAAACATACCTGTCAAACACACTTGCACACACTACCAACTCGGCAAGAGTCATAAACTTCCATTCAGCAAATCTGAAACAGTTTATAACAAACCATTGGAGCTTGTCGCAGCTGATCTGTGGGGACCAGCAACTCTAAACTCATACAAAGGCTACATGTATTATCTATCACTAGTTGATGCTTATTCAAGATATACATGCTCAAGCACAAGTCAGAGGCATGCAACATAATAATTCAGTTCATAATTTTATGGAGAAACAACTTAACTGCAATGTAAAAGTTGTGCAAACAGACGGTGGAGGCGAGATTAAGCCACTCAAAAATTACTTCATTAAAAATGGGATAAATCATAGATTAACCTACCCTCACACATCTAAGCAAAACGGTTTGGTTGAGCGAAAACACAGACATATAGTTGAGACTGGTTTAACATTACTATCACAAAGTGCGTTACCGATGAAATATTGGAACAAAGCATTCAACACTACCGTGTATCTCATAAATAGACTACCCACGAAAGTGTTGAATAATAAAACACCATATGAAGTGATATTTAATGTTAAGCCAGACTATAGAGATTTAAGAGATTTTGGATGTCTGTCTTTCTGTGTTTAAGAGATTATAACAAATATAAACTCAGTATGTGATCGAGTCCATGTACTTTTATTGGGTACCCACAAAATCAAAAGGGCTATAAGTGTTTGGACAAAAATGGTAGAGTTTACATATCAAGACATGTTACTTTTGATGAACATATGTTTCCACATGCAGTTAAGAAAGCAGCAAAGTAGGAGATTGGACAAAAGCAAGAAATTAAAAGCATAAATGTACCAGTCTTAACTCAGCAAATAACATGGATCACTAATGAAAGGAGGGACACAATGGATAATCACAAACAGAATAATTCCACTGAAACACCCATCATCTAAACAAATGATAGCAACAATGGCAATGATACTATACATAGCAGTCATGATGAGCATGAAAGCGAAGGGAACAGCAACAACACAAGTACAACAAGGGCCACAACCAAATGTCAACCACAACAACATGAAGTTCTGACGGGGCATCCAATGGTCACTAGATCGAAAAGTGGGATATACAAGCCAAAGGTGTACAATGTATCATTGATTGAAACTAAACCAGGAAACTACACTCAAGCAGCAAAAGAAGAAAAATGGAGAAATGCAATGGATGTTGAATACGAAGCTTTGATAAAATACAAAACCTGGAGCTTAGTTACACCACCTACCCATAAGAACATCATTGGATGTAGGTGGACTTATAAAATTAAGAGGAAAGCTGATGGGACAATAGAAAGTACAAAGCCAGGCTCGTCGCAAAAGGGTATGCTCAACAATTTGGTTTTGACTTCAACGAGACAAGAAAAACATAGATATGTTTGAGGGAGGCTAATGACGGTGCATTCACACTTGCTGATCTATGCATGACTTTGCGGTACAATGGGATATTTATCTAAGCCATAACGATGCATTCACACTTGCTGACCTGTTCATGACTCAGCAGAGCATTCAGATATTTATCTACGCCATAACGGCTATTTATCATTTTAGGAATTTTCCTATTTCGCAAATGTTAACGTTAATGTTTTCCAGCTATATTTTCCAGCAATGTTTTCATTTGTAAATATAACATTGTTATTATAATCAATAATACAAACTCTTATTTTCCCATTATCATTTACTAAATAATTAATACTTTTGTGTTTGCAGAGATAGAGATACGGATCCATGATCTCAACCATCCATCAGCAATTTTAAAGGTAACCAATTTAATTGTGGAGTATTATCTTTCTAATGGTGGTTTAATTTCTCGATTTATACCGCAAAGTAGTTCCATTAGCATAACTCATGTCATATTGGAGTTTAAAAAATGTACTGGAGTAAAAAAAAAATCTCAACTGTCAAAGTGAGTCGGTACTCCTACCCTGCTCTAATAGTTAAACAGATGACTTAATGGTGTTTCGGGTTTTTTTTGGTAAGGATGAAAGTTGTACTTCAAATAAAGTATTATAAGTACTAGCAAAAATCCAAAACCCACTTGATTAGCCATTTGTTTCCATTGATTCTGACCTATTTTTATGTCACTATGCTTATAAACATGGTACTTTGAATAATTAATCAAGAATCCACACATTGGGAATTCTGACATGGCTATAAACTGAATTATTTTTAAGTTATTTTTTCTTCTCTTGAGCCTTCATGATAAAAAACAATAAGTTACTTTTGCAAATAAATATACTTTATCATTTTGGGACAACCATCTTTTTCCAATTCAGCTCAAGTAATGTGGTTTTATTAGCATGACATTTAAATCCATATTATACTGCTCAGTCTACTTAGCACCTAGCATAAGAAAAAAGCCATCCCTTCATTTTATTTTGTTCAATGATACTATGTGAATTCATACCAGTTCTCCATATCAAATTTCTTGTAGCAGTTCCAATTCATAAGGTCTAATTGTGTTTCCACTTCATGATGGAAAATCATACTGAAAGGAATAGCTTGGCTGTTAATTTTGTAGGATTATAGCATGTCTGGCTCAGTCAAGGTGCTAAAACGTGAAACCCTTGTATTGCAGGTTTTCATTTCGAATGCGAATTAGAACAAAAAAAACAATATATACAAATTTGTTTGTGCAAAAATATTGGATTATTCAAACAATGTCCATTCATTGTCTAACTTATACAAATAAATTCTGAATTTGATGTTTAACAGATTCTTTTTTGTCTGAATCTCTTACTGGACAGAAACAGAACATATCTCGATCTCCTTGTTTTCATTCATGTAAAGAGGCTTGTAAATTTCCTATCAATTGGTATCTGTATTACCAAAAATGGAACTTAGTAACTTTAATAAATGATGCTATCAAAGAACGAAAGGCCATAATTTTCATGTGCTTTGAGGCATGCATTATTGTAGGCTACCTGGAGACGGTTCTATATAATTCAATGCTGAAAAAAACAAAAACGGAATGGAGTGGGTCTGTTGTTGAATCATAATAGCTGATGTTGATTTTATTGGAGACAGAGATATAGAATTCGTTTTAAAACACTTCACAGTTTTAATTATTTATTTTTGCGTCGAAGAAATGGGGTTTTTCTAAAGAATTCCATAGGGGATAAATTATCAAGTGAGCATAATGTATATTTCACATTAACTTTTTTATTAACTTAGTCACTAAAATTATCAAGTGAGCATAATGTTATGTCATTCAGTTGCTTTCTAGTACATCAAGTTTCTTTAGCAGTTTCCTTGCATGCACTATTCGAAATTTGAAATTTTAACGGTTTAGTGTAAACCATTAACAGGAAATGCAAAAGGCTAAATTCAAGAACCTATAGAGTAAAAAATGTGTTTTGACTACAATGATATACTTATGATCTCCTATTTCTGTTAATAAACATATCTGCCATTACTTTCACAATGCATAGATCTGCCATTAATTTCTTACTGGTAATATATTATTGGGGTTTTTAGTGTGAAGGACAAAGTCAAACAAAAACTTGTTCATAAGGACGGTCAACAAAAAAATTATCCCCAAGGACAATTTTACACTAGATAGTGGAATTCAGGGGGCCCATTGTTTTTCCACTTTACACTAAAAGTTGGTCTTTTAAGCAATTTTTTTGGCTCTTGTCCTTTTGGGCAAACTTTTTGCTTTTTTTGTCCTTCACAATTTTTTCTTGTATATTATTTCGGTGCTTTATTTCCACTGATACAGCAATAATGGAAATGGAACCATATAGACACAATGAAGATAAAAACGGTTCTTCTACCTAGTCTTTCTCTAAGAAGAGGCGAAGAGGTCCTACAACAGGAAAAAATATTGTAGAACACAAGAGCAAAAATATATTGAGTGGAGCGATAATGGCAAACACATTGGGAAGTGGGTGAAGTCTTACAAAGCGTATGTGGGCGACGCAGCTCGATCCAAAATCGATATCACTATTAAGAGTTGGGATGACGTTAGCCAAGGGCTTAAGGACACTATTTAGGAAGATGTTAAGTATTATAATTTCATTTGTATTTGCTTGTTCATCATAATCTTGCCATGTAATTATTAGGTTTCTTTAATTAGTATTGACATCCACCTAACACGACGATTCGGGATAAATGAACAGAAGGCTTAAATTAGAAGTATTGGAACTAAAATATTGTGGTGTGGGATCAAAATGTGTTTTAAATTTAGTATTGATGACCTGAAATCATCTGCGAGTAAGACTGCAAGGTTAGACCTGAACTCATCTGCGAATAAATAAACATGTTTTTTTATATGAAATTGTCACCATAAGAAAAACTGTTGTTCGCATAAAACAGCACAAAGGGAGATAAACCCTTAATGTGATTAAAACATTGGAAAAGAACAAGAAAATATATGGCTGATGCAAACCATTCTCTAAGCATACAAGACAAAAAAAATTAAACCCTGCATACAAATCGAACTAGGATAGCAGAGTTTCTAAAAACAGGGCAAAGTTAAGAAGGTGAGTAAACTCAACTTTTAATACCTTTAAAATCTTTACCTTTTTTGTTATTAATTGTTTATGTGTTCAGTTTTTAAACCCTGCATATTGATTTATGATTAACATAAGCATAAAACCCCTGTATATGTATATAAAAAGAGCATAGGAAAAACACCCACTGTTTCTGTGTTATAAATCATGTCGTGATCATTTTTACTTAACATTGATTCCTACAAGTTGTTTAAATTTTTGTTGGTATATGTAATAACTCACATATTATATATGTGTGTGTTGGATATGAGGATTGGGGTGTATACTATAAACATTTGGGAAAAACATGCCTCTGTATATATATATATATATATATATATATATATATATATATATATATATATATATATATAGAAGCAAAGCTTATACTCTATAATTTAAAAAAATCTATAACCCGAAATCAAATAGGTTATAAGGCTTGATTTCTACGCGAAAATTGTTTATATATCTCTATAGCATACAACAAAATAATTTTAGTTTATATAATTGTGTATACCCATCGATATGCCCACTTTCCTGTAACAACTCTAAAATATGAATTTCTCGACCAACTTGAAATTGCATTTCAGGCATATGAATTTCTCGACCACACGCACATGCACAGACGTGCAGGCACACACATTCAAAATTGATCTCACACCACACCATCCTTATGTATATTTGCAGAGATAATATGTGACAACTAGTTAAAAATAAAATAAGCATTGCTCACAAGGTGTTTGCCTTCACGTCATGACTTGTCCATTTAGTTTAGTAATAATCACTTGTCTATTCGATGATTCGGCACTATATTCATCGCTCATTACTTTTGGGAAAAAATTCTGTCAACTTTTGGGGAAAATAATAGTAGGTGGGGGATGCATATTTTGTATAAACTTGTTCATTTTTAATTACTACAGACCGAATACCATATTGATGATAAAACGAAAAGCATTGTGCTAAAGAATATTTGGGAACAATGGAAAGATTTCAAAATCAAATTGGTTAGTGGCTGGATCACAAAGACAAGACAGCTTTCAGAGGGCCATAAAGAGCCGTACGAGTTCTACGACGGAATTACACAAGAAAAATGGGAAACATTCAAAAAAAATTGCGAAACCGATGAATTTAAGGTATGACTTTTATTAATTTTAGAAACAAGGCTGTTTCGGATATAAGTTTTTATCTTCATTCAGAAAGGCGATTACTTTGTGTTTCACACCTAATTACTGCAATTAACATTTTCCTTGTCTATTGGCAATAAGTGGTTTGTCAGAAGTAAACCAGTTTTGACCATGTATTCGGGTACATTACATGGTATATTTCCTTGAGGATGTTTGATTTAGCCTTTTGCATGGTGTATTTCATTGAGGCTAAAATAAAAAGGCTAAATCAAACAACCTCAGTGCATGGTATATTTCATTCAGGATGGTCATAAATATATCATAAATATGCCATTGAGGATGGTCATAAATACATCATAAAAATACCATGTAAATATACATAGTTTTGACCATGTAACAGAAATAAATACAGTAAAAAATGTGTAAACCATTAACAGTAAAAACTGTGTATTTTAATTGTTGAAATGAAAAATGCAGTAAAAATGGTTTACACATTGACTGTAAAACTGTGTATTTTAACGGCTACAATGATAGTGTAAACCATTAACAGTAAACCATTTTTGTCTACAATAATATATTTATGATGTTAAAATACCCACTTGATGCTAATGGTTTACACTATCCTCAATGAAAAATACACAGTTTTTACTGTTAATGGTAAACCATACACAGTTTTTACTGTTATTGGTTTACACTATCATAGTTTTGACCATGTAAATGTAAATACACATGTAAATATACCATGTAAATATACACAGTTTTGACCATGTGTTTTGACCATGCATTGAGGATGTTTGATTTAGCCTTTCTATTTTAAGATTATTAGATGAATCTGTGTTAGTTCAGCCTTAATGTCCATAATTGTGTATGTATTTATGTTATTAAACAGTGAACAAGTGAGAAAGCTAGACAGAGCCAGATGTGCAATGTACATCCTCACTATTTAGGGCAAGCTGGATATGCCCGAAAAAAAAGCTAAATGGATATCCGAAGGCTATAATTCCTCGATGACATTGCTTAGTGGTTCTGTCTTGGATCGAAGTATTAGTTGGGTTTTGGCAAGATCGAAAAAGGGAGTTGATGGAAATTATACAATCCCAAATGAGAAAACTAGGCAAGTTGCAGAAAAAGCGGTATGATTAGTTTTCATCCATTCATTGTATCTCTTTACAGTACTGTCTTGCAATACATAACAATACATTATTATGTAATTATGTTTTTGTTTATAGAATGATTGAAGAGAAAAAACCGTAGAAGGAGCTTGGATTCCAAATTAACACGACGATGTGCTAAATCGTGCTCTTGAAAATTCAAGGCTGAGTTAGGGGAATTGGTGGATTGATCGGTATCAAAGACGTATTTGGGGAGGCACAAAGAACTAAAGGTCCAAATGGCGTAATATCGGTAGATGACCTACATGTTATCACTCAGGATTTAGAAGGTAAAATGAATCAAAAATTTGAATCTATGTTGAATACAATGGTTGAGCAAAAGATTACTACTATTTTGAACATGATGGGTATGAAGGTACCAAATGATATTGGGGAAGGCAGCATACCTTCAATTTGTATTCGTAGTAGCTGCCAATCAGTACATGTGGACAAATTACAATCTACAACCAAAGCTTAGGATACATATCCTTTTGTATAATTGTTGGTATTTCGAATATCGAAGTCAAAATATCAAATTACCCTAGCAATGTTAATGTCCTTCAGTTTACCATGCAAGTGTTAAGCATATTTCCGGTTATGCGAAACTGAAAAATAGAATTATTGAAGAACAAACAATTTGCTAAATCCGTGTTGTTTGCTAAATCGGTGTTGTTTGCTAAATCAGTTTTGTTTATAGCAAAGTGATAAACTTGCTATAAACAGCACTTTGCTGATTATGCTGATGTTTTATGTGCTTTTGCCTTCTACAAAGATGATTTGGTTATTATGAACCTACATTTTCAACTGGCTTTAATTTTTCTTTTATGTGGGTGTGCTTTTGTCTTAAATTTATAATGAATTTTCATGGAGTAGGTAAAGCGGCTCATGATATATGAGTAGAATTGACCAAATAATTATACCAATGTTAAAAGGCATAATTAAAAACAGATTGAATCCTTATGAGTTTCTGATGATAATTATATTTATGATCGGTAGATAACAAAATGTTTATGATTGGCAGATAATTATATTTATGATAAGCTTGCTATAAACTAGGAAGAAGAATATATTGAACTCCCAGTGTACACTTTGAATAAACATAAGCATATGAAACTGGCATGGATTAAACCCTTGACGTTGCTTGTGAGAACCACATGTCATGACCAACCACGCTACTCTTTGGAGCTAACTGGCGTACTCTTTATTAGTTTTAAAAAAAATACGATGCATTGATTGTTTATATTTTCGTGGTTAAATATGAATTATTGAAGTTTTAACTATGTTTATTCATTGCATATCAATAGCTTTTGCAATCAGTTCTTACAAAAGTTTAAATTCGATTCGCATTAGCTCCATGGTTTTCTTAATTATGATATGCCATTAGCACACCAAATGTGGTTGAGTTGAACACTTGAAAGTAGGCCTGAATCGTTATGCCTCAATTCAAACGTTTATGTCTGTAAATATATATCATTTTATGCATCTAATATGTGAATGAAAAATATTTTTTTGTTATTGTCATCCTTAGGAACCAACAAAATGTCGTCTAGCTGTGAATTTCAACTTCAAAATTATCGAAGTGGGTCGTGGTAGGTACATCCTACTTCAAGATCTGGAGATCGATGCCATAATCAACAACTCTTGGATGATCATGTAAAGGTTGGGATTGACATGGTGGAGCATATTCATGAAGGAGTCTCACTTCCAGATCCAGCTCAATATCACATCACAATAGGAGAAGCAGTTGGTAGTTTTGTTCAGTGGCCTAAAAATCTTGTGCTTTTAGGAGAAAACAATGCGGTAAAATCTCTTATGCATGTGCATTATTATGCTTACCTAATATATCATTATTGATTTGATTTTGTACACAAGCATGTTAATCATATAAGTTAAGCTTTAGCAGACCAATAAATAACAGGTCGTACAACTATTAGGGATCACGAATATTATAACTAGGATGTCTTTTACTATATAAACTCCTTTCCATTATCAAACTGATTTTTTTATTGGCTAATTTCTTCGCCATTATATAAGTTCTTGATATGCAGGAAATGGTAGAAAAGGCAACATTTGAGAATGTAAATCAATTATAACTTTATGTGTAGGCTATACCTATAGCGAGCACAAACAAAGTGAAACAATATGGTGCCAAAACGATCAATAAGAACGAAATGGTCATGAATACAATGTCCAATCAATTTGTGAAGCATAAGGCAATCGTGGGAAAAGATATCCTGAAAAATTTGATGGATGAGTGTAAATATTTCCAAGACTTGATAGTTCAAATGCCAACCGATGATGGTGTTATCATTGCAATTCACATTAATAAGGATTTATTTACGTCAGACGAGGACTTTGAAATTCATATAAAGACGGATGACATTATCTAATTTCTTAGTATGGCATGGCTGAATGCATCATGGTTACAGATTTGCATCTTGTGAGTATTTACATTTTTTTCTGAACGAATAAAAATAATGTTGATTACATGTTTAAATAATGTAGATGGTTAAATCATATGTGCAATAATCTCGAAGTGAAGAACATTGGGTTTATGTGTCCTCGGTTGCTTTCCCAAGTACGGAAACATCCAGATGCGACAAATAGATATATCTCAAACTCGTGGCATGTATCACAGTCTAAGTGCTTATTCTTAGTTCCATACTACGAAGGGTATGAATATTATACTTTTAGTAAATAGTTACCAGTTTGTTGTTGATTTATTTTTTATAAACTTATATTGTAGGAAGCATTGCCTGCTGCTTGTTTTCTGTATCGAAAATAAACGAGGTTTATGTTTTTGATCCCCAGGGCGAAATCAAACTCAATCTAGAGATCAAGCCACAAGTAAATGTGTATGTTTTATTTGTTTGTCTTTTGTTTAGATATGTCTTTTGTTACATTATTTGTGTAGAGGTCACATGCACGTTGCATGATCATTCTTTAGATTAAGATTATGGGTTCATTTGTTGCATTTTCAGGGCCTTCAAAACTTACAAAGCATTAGGTGGCAAGTCTATCTCGAGGAACTAACTTGAAATGGAATATCGTTAAGGCGAATTGTTATGTGACAAAAAAAATTATATGTCGTTTGGGATATAAATTCATTATAACTTGACTTTTTTTTAAAATATTGCTAGTGTCCCAAACAATTAGGACCAACGGATCGTGTGTATTATGTGATGAGGTATATGCATGATATATTAAAAAAACCACCATCAAAGTATTGATTTTCATGAGGTACTACTTTCTTAGTTTTATTTTTTTCTTTTATATTCAATATAAATAATTGTACGATTAATTATTTTGAAAAAATCTCTTTATTGTAGGACTTTTTACAAGCTGTTTCTGTTGAGAAACAATGGCTGAGTCGCGGACTAGGTCGCTTTCTTGAAGACAATTCGGCGATCTGGTCAAAGGTGCAAACCAGTTCGTTCCTTCGTCGCCGCCTCTAGGATAAAACAGCCTCTAAAAACGATAACCGTTTGCTTGCACAACAAATCAGTGCAGATTTGCACTTTCGAAAATAATATTGCTCGAATTTTCTGAAAGAAAGATTTAATGGCAGAGGCTAGAAAAATAATAGAACTCGGTATGTTTTCTTGTCTGCCGATAAAAATTATATATAGAACGAGGATTAGGGTTTGGGAGAAAAAATCGGATCTGCTGAAATTTTGGGGGACAAAGTTTTTACCGTTGCAGAAAAATTATTGGTGCAGAAAATTATTTTCCATAAAAAAAACGGTTCGAAAACTGCAAAGTTTTATGGTCCAAAAATATAAGTGTCTACACCACAAAGCCCAAGCCCGAGCCCGAACCGGACCGGGCCGGGTCGAGTCGAGTCGGTCGGTCGGTCGCGCGCGTGTGTGGTGTCATGATGCATGGTCTCCCTCCTCATAACAAAGCATGTATTGGGAGCCCAAGGCCCCAACATGATTTCTTAGAAATAAGTATAAATCCTTGCCTCTTCCATATAATCCCATGATGTGGGACTATTCACACATAAGAGCCATTCATACACTTACTCAACATTTTTAATAATTCACTTAATGTTTGTAAAACATTTCCAATCCCCCACTTGAATTTTTAAAATTATTTTCGAGCAATTTCTAAAACCATAAGATTGTGCATAAACAAAGGTGTCATCCGACTTGAACCTTTGCATAGTGAGTAAGATTCAGTTTTTACTAGAGTGACACGTAGTCTTGAACTCTATTCCTGACATCAAACCACACACAACCTTTTCTATAGTGCAATCAAATAAGTCCGTGCATTTATGGCCATGCACGTCTATCCTAGTTTAGTGAATGCTCTAGAAGTTTTGCCCAAAACTCCATAGGAAACAGCCACAATTCCACATTCACAAAGGTAAGTCTATCAAGAGCACTCCTGAAGGTAGGTACTCCACTCAAAATGGAGTATAGATCTCATTAAGAGTTTCTATTAACTCATCCTTTAATCACTTCAGGAGTACATGCTTCTAGGTTTATTAAATAGCATGCTCAACTCCTATCACTACACAACTTGTTTTTATCCATTGAACCTAGTTCTTGGGATCTCCAGTCATTTAGGTCGGGCTACCGTTGTGCGTGACTCAACAATCTAAGGGCAATAGTCCCATTCTTTTAGAAGAATTGTGGACTTTCTCTCTTGACAGTCCTTTCGTCAAAGGATCTGCCAAATTTTCTTCACTACGTACGTAATCCACTCTAACGGTACCTGTGGAAAGTAGTTCTCTAATCGTGATGTGCTTACGACGTATTTGTTGTCTCTTACCATTATAATAACGGTTCTGAACTTTTGCAATAGCCGTGGTACTATCGCAATGTATCAACAGAACTGGTATCGGTTTTTCCCATAAGGGAATCTCAGCTAGCAGGTTTCTCAAATACTCTGCCTGTTCACTAGCTGTAGCTAGTGCTATCATCTCAGACTCCATAATAGACTGAGCCAAAATAGTCTATTTCTTAGATTTCCAAGAAACAGCTCCTCCGGCGATGCTAAATATATAGCCACTGGTCGCTTTAGAATCATCAGATAAGGTATTCCAGTCTACATCAGAATATCCTTCAAGTACAGCTGGAAACCTTTCATAAGGTAATCCAAGGTTCATGGTTCGTTTAAGGTATCTCATCACCCTTTCAATAGCATGCCAATGCTCTATACTAGGTATACTGATGAACCTGCACAATAATCCCACGACATAGGCAATGTCAGGTATAGTACAATCAATGGCATACCGAAGGTTGCCAATGATGCTCGCATAATCAGACTGTCTTACACCTTCACCAGTGTTCTTAAATAACTTTACATTGTGATCATATGGTGTACTTGCAGGTTTACAGTCAAAGTAATTATATTTATTTAGGATCTTCTCAATGTAATGAGATTGATCCAAAGAAATTCCCTTTTCTGACTAGTAATTTTAATACCAAGGATTACACTCGCCTCACCTAGATCTTTCATATCAAAATTGGCACTTAATAAGGATTTGACTAAGTTTATGGCATGAATGTTTGACCCAAAAATGAGTAGGTCATCTACATAAAGGCATATAATAGAAATGTCATTCTCAGATTTGTAATAAATGCATTTGTCACTTTCATTAACTTTAAAACCATGTGAAATGATTAAATTATCAAATTTTTCATGCCATTGTTTAGGTGCTTGCTTTAAACCATATAGTGATTTAACTAATTTGCATACTTTATGTTCTTGACCATGTACCACAAATCCTTCAGGCTGGTCCATATATATTTCTTGTCTAATTCACCGTTCAAAAATGCGGTTTTCACATCCATTTGGTGTATTAACAAATTATGAATAGAGGCAAGTGAGACTAATACCCAAATGGATGTGATTCTAGTAACAGGTGAAAAAGTGTCGAAGAAATATATGTTTTCTTTTTGTTTAAAACCTTTGGCTACTAGTCGTGCTTTATATTTATCAATAGTTCCATTAGGTTTTAATTTCTTTTTAAGTACCCATTTACAGCCTACTTACAACCAGGGGGTAAATCTACCAAGTGCCAAGTCTTATTGGAGTCTAAAGAATCCATCTCATCATTTATATCCTCTTGGAAAAAATCAGCATCTAAGGAAGATAAGGCCTCATGGAGGTTTATGGGATCCTCCTCAATAGTAAAAGCACAAAAATCTGAACCAAAATCTTTTATGGTTCTTACTCTTTTACTTCTTCTAGGTTCAGCTTCAAAATTTTCATTAAGTTCTGTTCTAATAGGCATACTTGAAGTGCCCCCACTATTCTTTAATTTAAAAGGAAATTAAGTTTCATAAAAATCGGCATCATTTGATTCAATTATATTATGTGCATTAAGGTCATAAAATCTGTATGCTTTGCTATTAATAGCATAGCCTATAAATACACATTCATATTCTCTACTTGCCAATTTTATTCTCTTAGGGTCTGGAATGCGAACATATGCTAAACAACCCCAAGTTCTAAAATATGAGACATTGGGTTTATGATTCTTTAAAATTTCATAAGGTGAAATTTAATTCTTAGATTTGAGGATTCTATGCAGAATATAGCATACAGTTAATAAAATGTCCCCCCACCAATGTTTTGCTGCACCAAAATTTAGTAATATGGCAACTACAAGTTCGGTAAAGGTCCTATTTTTCCTTTCAGCTTTACCATTCATCTCAGGAGAATATGGTGCAGTTCTTTCATGTACTATACCATGCTGTTTATAGAATTCCAGAATTGAAGTAGATTCATATTCTGCTCCTCTATCACTACGAAATCTCTTAATTTTCCTATTTACTTGATTCTCAATCTCAGTTCTGAATGTTTTAAACATATCAAAAGCATCACTTTTAATTTTCATAAGGTATACATATGTGAAATCAGAACAGTCATCAATAAAAGTGGTAAAATAACGATGTCCTTGTCTAGTCAAAGTGCCATCAAGTTCACATATGTCAGAATGAATCAAGTCTAAGGGTTCAGAAATTCTATCAACAGATATATAAGGTTTCTTTGTGATTTTTTCTTGTGTACATAATTCACATTTATCAAGTTCAGATTCTGTCAATTTAGGAATCATATCTAAGGTGCTCATGTGGTGAATTATTCATTTATTAACATAACATAATCTAGAGTGCCAAATATTAAAATCACACAACATATAAGCAGAAGTAGTCACTTTATTTGTTTCAACATTCAGTTTAAACATACCCTCACAAGCATAACCCTTTCCCACAATAGTTCCCTTATAAGTTAGTGTATACAAATCAGCCCCAATAACTTGAGTAAACCCAGCCTTATTAAGGAGAAAGCCAGACATCAGATTCTTCCTAATCTCTGGAGTATGCATAACATCTTTCAGAATTACAGTCTTTCCAGAGGTAAACTTAATTTCTACATTGCCAATCCCTGCAACTTTAGTGGTGTGAGAATCTCCCAACAACACTTTTTGATTTTCAGCAGCCGTGTATGTAGAGAACAAGCCACGATCATAGCAGACATGGAGAGAGGCACCATTGTCTACCCACCAACCCTCTGATCCACCAACAAGGTGAATATCAGTAATCATAGCCGTAAGAGGCTCTTCAGTCAGGTTAGCCTGCGGTGCAGAGCTTGGCCTGTTCCGACACTTTCATGCCATATGACCTGGTTTTCCACAGTTGTAGCAAAGAAACAACTGTCCAGAATCATTCTTTTGGGCTGGTTTCTGCTGTCCTTTTGGGTTTCCTTGAGGATTCCCATTCTGTTTGTTGCACCTGTTCTGATTCTTAAAAGATTTCTAATTTGGTTTCAGAACAACGGGTGTGGTCTTTTTAGTATTGTTGTTATTGACAATCAACACCTCTTCTTTCTGGTCCTGTTTGCGTGCCTCCTCCTCAATACGGAGGCGCGTGATCAAGCTTTCTAAGGAAAATTCCTTAGTCTTATGACGTAAAACATTTTTAAAATCTTTCCAGCCAGGGGGTAATTTGTCAATGATAACAGCAATTTGAAATTGTTCGTACAATGCCATACCTTTAGAGATGATCTCATGAGCTATTTTCTGTAGCTCATGAGACTGCATCTCAACTGATCTGTCGTCAGTCATCTGGTACTTTAGGTAGTGGCCTATAGCATATTTCTTTACCCCTGCCTCCTCTGTATCATACTTCTTTTTTTCAATGCTTCCCAGATCTCCTTTGCTGTCTTCTCTTCTGAGTTATAGCAATCATACAGATCATCGCTCAGTCCATTCAGAATGGAGTTCTTGCATAGATAATCATGTTCAGTCCAGGTCTGCAGTTCCTTTGACTGTTCAGTCCATGATGCCATCTTCGCTGCATCAGCCTCGTCAGGTTTATCTGGTAGCTGCGGTTTTTCAGAAGTCAGCGCAGCCACAACCTTTCTAATCGTGAGGAAGAACTCCATCTTCTGACGCCATCGCTTGAAATACAAGCCTTCGAATTTGAATGGAGTAGCGGTCACGAGAGGGTTCTGGAAAGCAGAGGGTGGAGCAGCATCGTCTACGGTTGAGTTTGAAGCCATTGTTTCAGATCGTCTTCAAATTGTTGAGAAACAATGGCTGAGTCGCGGACTAGGTCGCTTTCTTGAAAACGATTCGGCGATCTGGTCAAAGGTGCAAACCAGTTCGTTCCTTCGCCGCCGCCTCTAGGATAAAACAGCCTCTAAAAACGATAACCGATTTGGTTGCACAACAAATCAGTGTAGATTTGCACTTTTGAAAATAATATTGCTCGAATTTTCTGAAAGAAAGATTTAATGGCGGAGGCTAGAAAAAAAATAGAACTCGGTATGTTTTCTTGTCTATCGATAAAAATTATATATAGAACGAGGATTAGTGTTTGGCAGAAAAAATCGGATCTGCTAAAATTTCGTGGGACAAAGTTTTTACCGTTGCTAATTTTTTACCGTTGCAGAAAATAATTTTCCACAAAAAAAAAACGGTTCGAAAACTGCAAAGTTTTATGGTCTAAAAATATAAATGTCTACACCACAAAGCCCAAGCCCGAGCCCGAGCCGGACCGGGTCAGGTCGAGTCGGTCGTGCGCGCGTGTGGTGTCATGATGCATGGTCTCCCTCCTCACAACAAAGCATGTATTGGGAGCCCAAGGCCCCAACATGATTTCTTAGAAACAAGTATAAATCCTTGCCTCTTCCATATAATCCTATGATGTGGGACTATTCACACATAGGAGCCATTCATACACTTATTCAACATTTTTAATAATTCACTTAATGTTTGTAAAACATTTCCAACAGTTTCATATGGTCAAAAAGAGATGGACGAGATCCAAGATAATATAGTTACTTATATCATGCATAACTGGATGTAGTCATCGTATATGCTACAATATTGTGACTTTACTCACGTCTCTTTTAGTTGCATCATATTAATATGAAAATATGGGTTCCTAGAGTTAATATATGTTCAATTTATTTTCATTTATCAAACCATGTGTTTAGTTTAGTTGCTTCATTGTACAATGTATTTTATTGAAAACCACTCATATGCAAGTTATGGTGTGATTGCAATGCGAAATGCAAAACAAAGTAATGAGAAATCTATGTCAAAACAAAGTAATGAGAAATCAGACGAGATCATATTAGTTATTCCCTTGTTTTTCTAAAATTGAAACCTCTTTCAACAAAGCTATTAAATTAACTTACAGTAGAATATAAAAAATCTGTAGCTGCCTTTAGCGCTTAACGTTCACTGTGGGTTGACATTCCTTAATGTCTTTATCACGTGAGCTAATTAACCTTTGATAAGTTAAATGTTGAGCAATCGGAATGCAAGAATTCCTGGATATCGAATGTATTTTAATCTCATTTTCTTAATTAAAAACGTGTTAAAACTACGGAATGGAAAACATGACGTTCACATTGTGCCTTTTTTTCCCCATGGAAAATACGACGCTTGAGACTTTCTATTGAACATGCGCTGACCTCATGAATAACAAAAATGCTATAAATTTTTTGTATTTTTGAAATTACAGCAGTAACTTTTTGTATTTTTGGGTAGAACATATTCCATCTTTCAAACCAGCCCACCCTCTCATGAATACTATAAACGAAGTTTTGGATGCAAGAAGATAACAACAACTTTGAAGCTTTTTTTCCTTCATAGAAGAAAGCTCATGATGGAAACTTGTCTGAACAAAACTGAAAGACTACAAATTTAAGAACAAAACTGAAAATAGTATTCTCAGCAGTAACTAAAAGACTATCAATACTTATAAACGAAGTTTGTTCGAAGGACTATTACAAATTTGGGATGGATTATTTGCAGCGAGCGTGAGCATGTAAAGCCAGCCTTTTTCTGATAACATCTTGTTCGCAATAGGAAGTATGCGATCGATTACTTTTCAACCGTTCTCGCCACCGGCCCATGAAGTTATTCCTTCTTGACCAACTTTGTCATCTGGAGTTGGCACATATGATGGATTTACCACTATGACATCAACCAAGCCTATGATGAATTATGCAACCGGCATATATTAGAACTCAAATATATAAAAATATGAATGTGTGTGCGTATTTATATATTTATATGTATATGGATATGTTAGTATGTATGTATGTATGTGCGTGTGTGTGTGTGTATATATATATATATATGTACATGTACGTATATATATATATATATATGTATGTATGTATTTGTGTGTATTTATATGATTGGGGTGCTGCACTATTTGGGGAGTCACTAAACAGTCCTCGATATATAAACACACACGTGCACATACACACACACTTAAAATATATATACTGGACTCACACACAAATTCGAAAAGAATAAGGGTATTGCTACTTAAAATGGAAAATCTATGCGCGGTTTTAATGATAGAAACAAGTTCAATACGATTGTCCTTTAACAAATCTGATTTTCAAAATAATTCAAATTAATTATAATGGAGAAAAAAGAAGTATAGATAGATTGTTAAAATTAAATATTCATGGTAGTAATTAGAACATAACAAATTTGTGTCAATGGTTAATACCGATGAAGCGGTAAAATTCCAAATTGTAAGACTAGATGATTTGGGATTAAATCTTCTTGACATTAATTATCAATTTGCAGAAAATTAAAGTAAAATAAAGGCACAAGCTTATTAGGAGAATAGTAACTTTTCTTAAAAGCGTTGTAAGCTGTCAGGAGTATATTTAGATTTATCTATTGAAAAATTATTGGACTTATTTTTTCATATTATATGGTTTTCTAAATCTTGAACTAAAAATGTAAATCTTTAGTCAAAACAGAGATTTAATTTACTTCAAAACCATGATCGATTTAATAACAGTATTCTGGCAAAACGAGAAAAAAAGCGAACTGTCTGGAGAACATTTAAATTTATTGCAAAATTAAAGGACTTATTTGCAGATAATATGTTTTTTAGATCTTAAACTAAAAATATGTAAAAGACTTGTCAAGACAAAAATATAACTTGCTCCAATATAACAAGGAAAATCACATTGATCAGTTTAATAATAGTCGTTTGGCAATTGATAACAAGGGGATTTCAGAACTACCGGAATTTCCCAAAAAAATCAACAGTGTAGAAATAAAATAAAAACCCTCAAAATTAGGATATTCTTCTCAAACTTTCCTGTTTCCAAATCAAAATTGCATAAAGTGAAATGTGTGCATCAAAAGTTGGAATTTTCACTAAACTAACAGGGGATATTGACATAGTAATTAATCCCTAAGATACCATATTATTTAATATCTCTCCAATTTGATGTTATTACCTGATTTCTATGACAAGTGATATAAGCATTGATACCTTGATAACATCGTTAAAATCAATATGCAAATTCAAAAACTGTAGAAGCCATAACATTTAGCATGCAATTTTAGTTGAATGATGACTTCAGAAATGATATGGGTGTCGCTTGTTTTAGAAGTTCCATTATATCTATTATCTCCATTTTTTCCTCCCTCCCTTCAAAAATTCTACAAGATTATACTTTTTTCTGAGAAAATAATAGTACAAGGTTGTATATTTAACAGGAACTTAATACTTAGTGGAGGTAATGTGAATGTTATCGATGATGTTTCCTATATTTTTAACAGTATTTGAGTTGTTTTATTCATACATGACACATGCTGCATCTTCCTATGTTTGCATTTTTTCCTGTGCTCATATCTTCCAGTTTGCAGTAGGTTTCATCTCCAGCTCAGTTCACTTCGTTCGCAAGAGGAATGCTCAATTCACTTTGTTTGCATCAAGTACGCGGTTCGAGCAATAGCACAAATATTTTTGCTGTCTGTAAGGCATACTGTAATACTGTAGTTTGGAAAATAGTACCAGTATTACATCAGAAACCATCCGAAAAGAGTAGCAGTATAAATCCAACCGCAGTATTACAGATATGCGATCTTTAATACTGCAGTATAGCATACTGTAGTATCGCATCTGTAATACTGCAGTATAGCATAGCATACTGCAGTATCGCATCTGTAATACTGCAGTATAGCATACTGTAGTGTTGCATCTGTAATACTGCAGTATTACAGATCGCATATCTGTAATACTGCGGTTGGATTTTGTAATAACCCGTAACTTCCTCGGTAAGGAAAGCCCAGATTTCTTTGAGAACACGCCACATCGGGACGTAAACAGAAGAACATTTCATTGTATATTACAACAATTTCATTAGATTACAAGAATATATAGAGTATGAATCAAATAATATACATTATAAAATATCAGATATTACAATACATTACATAGCAGCGGAAAATAATACAATACACAACTAGAAGTAATACACGGATACAGAGCTTTCCGAGTATCGTTCCAACTGTAAATCAGGATCCTATGAATATAAATCTGCAAAACCAAAACTACTAGCTGCCCGTGTCAAAATAAGGGCACCCAGAGTTTAGGTTAAAACAATAAACTCTAGGTCAGTCATGGGACTGGTGTGAGAACTAAAACAGTTATTTGTCTTTATTTTAATGTTAGATAAATCAAGTGACCACGCCGTATAACACGGAACGGGTTTTCTCCCAAGAATACCAGTGCATAAAACAACAACGCAATGCTAAATAAAGAACAATGAAGCTGTTATAAGACCCAGGTCCCATCACACAATGCAACACAAACCGGAGGATAGGGTTTTACCTTATAATAGCCAAAGAATGCTTGATACGCTAAATTTCAGGTTATATTATTACTATAAGTGTATAGTGTCAAAACAATTTCAATCATAAGTATCAATCATAGAAAGCATAAGTGCCCCATCCCACTATGTCTCCAATACTAGGCTCTACAATTAAAACCGCAAATGTCACGTATTGGAAGTTGGATTTCCATCTGTGAACCGAGGCAAAAGATAGTCCTCTACCGATTCGAGACAAACTAGCCCACCATGTCTCAGGTAAGCGCACAGACAAGCCTTGGATCGTCAGGGCCGGTCCGCCGATGTGGATTAAAATGCCTGAACACTACGTTTCCCCGCCCTTTGGGGCGTAAACGAGCCAACGAATGACTCCATCGGTCCCGGATCGACCGATATAACCGAGGCGCCTCGCAACAGCAACAACCACACAGGTGCAAATAATATAAATGTCAGGGCTGGTAGGTCACTGACACCACCCTAGCTAGAAAGAAATGCATGCCCTCCCTGATGTCCTCTCCCGTTTCTGGTTCACAACCAGGGTGTGAGGCCCGAGAATCAATGTTACACAAAGTTATGCCATACAGGCGGGGCTTTGATCATCAACCACAAGACTTTGCTTTTCAACAGAAGCCTTGATCAATTGCCACTTAGGCATGCCACACAGGCAATTCACTCCATGCGTTTGATATCCATTAATATATAACCTCTGAGCTCGTACGTCTCAAAGAAGGGCGTTAAGCAAGAGAATAAATTCTCCGCCGCCAAACAGATATATATTTAATAGAAATCAATCACACAGAATAAAATCCAATGTCAGACACACAGTCCATTTACAAGTTCGTTCTGGGTCTGAACGAAACCGGAGGCACCTTGTACCTCGCATATCCATCGATCTCCAAGTACATCTAGACGATCACCAACTGATTCCCTCCTCTTGGGTGTACAGCCCAATCAGGATCATCAGTAATCACCCAGACGATGTGAAGACCTCCGGTCTTCAACCACCGTCTTCATCTTCGACTAATCGTCGTAACAATTATTCAGAATGGGATAAACTCGGCCTTTTCGAATAACTCGCGTATATAATAAACAATTGTTACACAAACACAACATACGCCTCATTCCAATTCATCAGTCACTAACCGTAAATTAGCAAGAGAATAATTCCCCAAACATTAACCCTGAAGGCCGAAACCAACATCAGATCAATACCCGGGAAACCATTCTTCTTAGCTAACCTACAGTTAGTTTCTAAATTTCACATTCTTAGGGAAAGGTTCCCATTAATTTTATCAAAGATAAATTCTTTTAAATTTATTCTTTAATCTTCCTTTGAATATCACTTTAAACTAGTCGGGATTAGCGAACCACACCGAAGTAATTATTTATTTTATTCCCCAATCCCAACCTATTCATCCCAAGGAGCAAAACTGGTAATACTCCATATCTAACACCACGGTGTTATCGGTAAAGTTAATTACCATTTCATGTTCAAATCTAGTTAAAGATTTAACTATCGCTTGGAGCAAAACTGGTGATACTCCATTCTCGATCATTTCAATCTAATTAAAGATTCATTAAAACTCCACTTGGTTTTAATCTTCCTGTCTTTAACCAGGTTAAAGAATCAATGTCATTTAAAACACGGTTCACGATAAACCCAAAATCATATTCCATTCTATCAGCCTTTAACCGTAAAATAGCAAGTGAGCAATTCCCTAAGTATTAACCCCGAAGGCCGAAACCAACATCAGATCAATACCCAAGAAACCATTCAACTTAACTAGTCTCCAGTTAGTTTCTGATTTTCTTAACTCCGTTGGGTCTAAGAACAGTATTATTGAAGATACCGTTCATGACAACCCAAAATCACATTCCATTAATTATCGGGTTAAAGAACAAGTGTTATTTAAAACACCGTTCACGATAAACCCAAATATCAATTCAAATTCAATTCCAATTAAATACCATTTAATTGGTACACTTCATTAAATCTAAATAAAAGATTTAATCTTTTTCTCAATTGGGTTTAAGAACAGTGTTAATGAAGACACCATTCACGACAAACCCAAATCCCATTTGATATTAAATACAAGGCTCTGAATCGAAAATATATCGGCTTATATTCAATAGCAAATTCTACGACCAACAAATATTGTATTGGAAATAACGATATAAATATATCTTTCAAATTCCCATAACAATATCTGTATCATCACGAAATCCAACATCGAAATATCCCAAAAGACAATTTCGATTCAAATCCATTCCAATTCAATTATTGAAAATTCTGGTTACTTTTAAAACCATTTCAAATCCACTTTATTTATTTCAAAAATAAATGAATTATAATTCTAGTTCAAAACTAGTTCATTTCGATAAAAAATTATTTTTATCTTTTCAAATTTGGAATTTTTCATCCTAATTCTTCACAAATCATTTCTTATGATTTTACACAAATTATTACTATTTTTTATAATTTTATCAAGGCCCGTACAGTCGATTTCCATCAACGGCCATCGAACTGCACTTACAGCGACCTTTTCCAAATTTGAACATAATTCCAAATCCAACCATTAGATTTCAAATCTTTAATATTCGTTAGAAAGCTCTTTTCGATATGAACCCAACGGTTCCAGTTTTAGGAGAATCCGACGGTCGGATCTCCCGCAAAGTCCATTCAAAGTCAACGGTCGAAATTCGCGAACTGCCGCAGCGCGGCGCATTCTATTTAGGCCATTATATATATATTATATATTTCGTCGATTTCCTTTTAAAACGTATTTTATAAATTGTTTTAAATTCGTTTTCAAAAGATTTCAACTTCATATTCAATTTCTAATCAAAATTGAATATTCCACATCATCGATATACAAATGATAATATTTTCAAACGTTATATTTTGAAATTATTTCCTTTTCGATATTCATTATAAAAACGAATAAAATCGATATATAAACATCGTTCACATTAAAATGGCGCATATCTAACCAACACGGCTTTATATATTTCAATAGCTTCGTTATTCAATTCAACAAATGAATATTTTCTTCAACACATGAATATATATTTTTATTCAACACATGAATTTTCTTTTATAATTTTCCTTATTTTCCAAATTGGAATGAGGCCCAATAAATTACCATATAATGTTAATTATATGGATTCCCTACAACACATGTCTATAATAGCAATGATAAATCATCAACCATCATCCAGAGTGCACCACACAACTGCATAAGCATTAAATATAAATAATTAACGCTTACACAGTCTGTCGACCAATCGATCGACATACAGCTAAATAATTGGGATTAGTGTACACCAAATATCATCCCAATACCCGTGTGGGGTTTCAAATCAACAAACATAGATTTTATTTGTGCAGTTGGGCGATGTGTAAACTTTATCGTCCCAATCAATATCAGTCAAATCAGTGCATATAAACAAATCGTCCGATTTGTTTATTGCTATTTATTTTATATACACGTTAAAAATCATATTTTTAACTATAAAATATTTTCCACTATAAAATATTTTATTTCATTCCACATCACACAATCAAATTTCACAACATAGCAACCAAACAAACAAGTCATCCATGGTCCGTGGACGATGGGTGTTGGGTGCTGCTAAGCACCGTCTGCATCCTAGTATATAATTTTAACTAGAAAACAAGATTTAAAGTGAGGAGTTCTCACCGACTAGCTAAACCAAATGCCGCGACTCTTCATATGTAGGAAATCTTCGCCACTCGCCTTTTGTCACTTTCGTCGTCCGTGCTCACTACATATATAAAAATCACATTTTTATATTCTCTATTATATAAAAATCATATTTTTATAACTACGCTATATGGATAAAATTTCTATTTTTATACCGCTACTATATAGATAAAAAAAAGTTCTATTTTTATAACGGTACTCATATAATAAAGATCAAATCTTTACTATCTATATAATATAAAAATCGTATTTTTATATTTTCTATCTCATAAAAATCATATCTTTAATTTCTGCATATAATAAAAATTATATTTTTATTATGCTACATATATAAAGATCGTATTTTTACTTCGCTTTTAAGATGATAAAAATCGAATCCTTACTTCGCTTTTATATTTTTCAAAACCATGTCTTTATATATATAAAAACCATGTTTATATAAAGCTAAAAATCATATTTTTATTTAAACCCCAAGCAAAAAAATTCCATTTGATATTTCTAAAAGTCTCCTCCCTATATTTTTTAAAAATAAAACTTCTCTTGTTTGAAAAATGAAAGCTTTTCTTGTTTGAAAAATCAAAGCTTTTCATAAAAATAAAGATCAAACTTCTCTTGTTTTAAAAACCATAAAAATCCTACCCTAACCCGCTTAAAAATCACATTTTTATGGTGTTAAAAACTGAAAACAAAAATTAAATGATAAAATAAAAAGACTCACTCGCAAGAAGAGGAAGAAGGACTATGCGTTGGAGGTGGTCGGAGGGTCTGAAAAGGGGGAGGGGTTTCGCGGTTTCTAACTGAGCAAGGAAGAGGGTTTTTGGGTGCGACGGTGGCCAGAGGGGGGCGAGGTGGAGCGCGGCGGCGGAAGTGGATGGTGGCGCAGCGGGTGTGGATGAGTAGGGTCGCGGATTCCGGAGTTAGGGGGGTTTCGAGATGGAGGAAGGAGGAAAAGGGGAAGAGAGGAGCGAAGGGGGGTAGAGATGGAGGAAGAGGAGGAGAGAGGGAGGGAGGGCGCCTCGCGCTGGCGGCGGCGGCGCGCTGATCGGAGGAGCGGCGGCTCCTCCCCCTCTTCTTTCTCTTTCTTTTTTTTTTACTTTCTATTTGTTCTGAATGAAAAGGAGGAGGGAGAGAAAGGATTTAGGGGGCCTTTATATAAATATATATATATATATTATTATTAAATTTCCTAAAAAGCAACTTTTATTTTCGACCTTGAAATCGAACCCACCGACTATCGTCCATAGCTAATTACCCCTATTCCGAACACAATGGGATATGTATCGTAAGCTGATTCGATCGTTTCGATCGGTTTTCGTCAAAATCAAAATATAAATCTATATATTGAATTTGAACGCGCATTTCAATTCACCGGGGCCATGTATGGACTCTAAAAATTCCAGAAAATTATTTTCTAGCTTCGCATTGACGATACGGTCCTAACAAAACTAATTTCATCGAATTCTGAGACCGTTTGAAAAATGGTCATTTTCCAGTCGATTAAAATCAACTAAAACTGGTCAAACGCGTTTTCCTTTGCCACGCTCACATATTGATTCGAAAAATTACGAATTTTGAAACCTAGCAATAATTTGACATCACGGATCC
The DNA here is from genome assembly GCA_030737875.1 of Allium sativum. Lineage (NCBI taxonomy): Eukaryota > Viridiplantae > Streptophyta > Magnoliopsida > Asparagales > Amaryllidaceae > Allium > Allium sativum. The sequence goes on from CM060915.1 coordinate 989,436,805, forward strand.
AACAAAAGTGGTTTCGTCGAAAAACGAGGTCGTTTGCAAAATTTCCATTTTTAAGGGCCAGAATTCCATAGCGATTATTCTGAATTTTCAACTGGACGTAACTTTTGATTCCCGCTATGAAATTTCAATTTTTCGGATTCGTTGGAAAGATATTTTCAAATAGATTCTACTATTTTTGGTTTCGCCAAAATCCGGTTTATTTTGCATCCTGTACATTCATTTGAACTTTGAAATCGAATTTTCGAACTACCGCGCCATTTTCAATTCCTTTTATAATTATAAATAAAATATTTATATTCTAACAATGCTCTATATACCTATATACGTTCTAATTGTATTAAAATAATTTTCTCTTCTAATTATTTAAAATAATCTATTTTAAATATTCAAAATTCGCTAAAATTGCCAAAATAAATTTTTTAAATTGGCTCAGATTTCCGGGTTGTTACAATCTCCCCCACTTAAAACTTTTCGTCCCCGAAAAGGAACGAAGCTGAAAGTTGTTTAACTAACCAACTAAATTTCCATGATTTTCTTTACGGCTTAAGTTCTTCAACTTTTCAGTTTCTAAGAACTTTTCAAATTTTTCAAAAATTTGGATAACACCCTAAATTTTCGAAAAATTTCGCCATAACCTCCCCTGCACCAGGAGCTTCGGGATATTTCATATAGCCTCCCATGGCCTTCTTCAATCCAAAAGAAAAAGAAAAAGCAAAGCGGGTAGCCAATCGGCTCATAAAATCATCCAAACCCAAAGAAATACAATAAACATGTACCTATTTGTCGGGCAAACAATTTTATTCCTCTTCTCTAGCCTCCTTGCTATGACCTGTTCAATGTAAGTACATGTATATGCATATAAATGCGATAAATTTTCAATACAGTTTAATTTTTGGTTCAGTTTGGCTTAATGGTTCAAAATTTCAAATAAATAAAAACCAACAATTAAACAACACAACCAGCAATCAATTAGTGGATTATCGTTTCAAATTCATAATTTTGATATATATACAGAAAATCATGTTTTTGATGCCAAATCACAACAATAAACCTATCTAGTTTTGGTTCTCACACCAGCCTGATGGAAATATATAGAAATCCCACCTTCGTTACTCGAAAATAAATACTGATAACGCTGCAGCATTATCAGAATCATCCCCAGGCGACTAGAGTGTGATTCTATATTTATCCAGTATATTAAAACTTCGATTATACATTTGCAAGGCGTATATGCAAAATCTTTATATATTGGATTGTCCAAATTCAGTACAAAATAAATATTCAAATACGCATGAAATGGTTTAAATTTTTAAAACAATATGTTCTCCTTTTAAAAATATACTCTTCACACTCATTCTAGGATACTGCTGACCCTATCTCTAACGAGTCATTCTTATTGGACATTACTAATCCAATTTCTGACGAATTCTTTCATTCGGTTCTAATGTGTCTTGTTCTCGAGCTCTGTAAACCAAAGATCTGATACCAAATGTAATAACCCGTAACTTCCCCAGTAAGGAAAGCCCAGATTTCTTTGAGAACACGCCACATCGGGACGTAAACAGAAGAACATTTCATTGTATATTACAACAATTTCATCAGATTACAAGAATATACAAAGTATGATTCAAATAATATACATTATAAAAATCAGAGATTACAATACATTACATAGCAGCGGAAAATAATACAATACACAACTAGAAGTAATACACGGATACAGAGCTTTCCGAGTATTGTTCCAGCTGTAAATCAGGATCCTGTGAATATAAATCTGCAAAACCAAAACTACTAGCTGCCTGTGTCAAAATAAGGGCACCCAGAGTTTAGGTTAAAACAATAAACTCTAGGTCAGTCATGGGACTGGTGTGAGAACTAAAACAGTTATTTGTCTTTATTTTAAAGTTAGGTAAATCAAGGGACCACGCCTTATAACACGGAACGGGTTTCCTCCCAAGAATACCAGTGCATAAAACAACAGCACAATGCTAATTAAATAAAGAACAATGAAGCTATTATAAGACCCAGGTCCCATCACACAATGCAACACAAGCCGGAGGATAGGGTTTTACCTTATAACAGCCAAAGAATGCTTGATACACTAAATTTTAGGTTATATTATTACTACAAGTGTATAGTGTCAAAACAATTTCAATCATAAGTATCAATCATAGACGGCATAAGTGTCCCATCCCACTATGTCGCCAATATTAGGCTATACAATTAAAACCGCAAATGTCACGTATTGGAAGTTGGATTTCCATCTGTGAACCGAGGCAAAAGATAGTCCTCTACCGATTCGAGACAATCTAGCCCACTATGTCCCAGGCAAGCACGCAGACAAGCCTTGGATCGTCAGGGCCGGTCCACCGATGTGGATTAAAATGCCTGAACACTACGTTTCCCCGCCCTTTGGGGCGTAAATGAGCCAACGAATGACTCCATCGGTCCCGGATCGACCGATATAACCGAGGCGCCTCGCAACAGTAACAACCACACAGGTGAAAATAATATAAATGTCAGGGCTGGTAGGTCACTGACACCACCCTAGCTAGAAAGAAACGCATGCCCTCCCTGATGTCCTCTCCCGTTTCTGGTTCACAACCGGGGTGTGAGGCCCGAGAATCAACGTTACACAAAGCTATGCCACACAGGCGGTGCTTTGATCATCAACCACAAGACTTTGCTTTTCAACAGAAGCCTTGATCAATTGCCACTTAGGCATGCCACACAGGCAATTCACTCCATTCTCGATCATTTCAATCTAATTAAAGATTCATTAAAACTCCACTTGGTTTTAATCTTCCTGTCTTTAACCGGGTTAAAGAATCAATGTCATTTAAAACACGGTTCACAATAAACCCAAAATCATATTCCATTCTATCAGCCTTTAACCGTAAAATAGCAAGTGAGCAATTCCCTAAGTATTAACCCCGAAGGCCGAAACCAACATCAGATCAATACCCAAGAAACCATTCAACTTAACTAATCTCCAGTTAGTTTCTGATTTTCTTAACTCCGTTGGGTCTAAGAACAGTATTATTGAAGATACTGTTCACGACAACCCAAAATCACATTCCATTAATTATCGGGTTAAAAAACAAGTGTTATTTAAAACACCGTTCACGATAAACCCAAAAATCAATTCAAATTCAATTCCAATTAAATACCATTTAATTGGTACACTTCATTAAATCTAAATAAAAGATTTAATCTTTTTCTCAATTGGGTTTAAGAACAGTGTTAATGAAGACACCATTCATGACAAACCCAAATCCCATTTGATATTAAATACAAGGCTCTGAATAGAAAATATATCGGCTTAAATTCAATATCAAATTCTACGACCAACAAATATTGTATTGGAAATAACGATATAAATATATCTTTCAAATTCCCATAACAATATCTGTATCATCACGAAATCCAACATCGAAATATTCCAAAGACAATTTCGAGTCAAATCCATTCCAATTCAATTATTGGAAATTCTGGTTACTTTTAAAACCATTTCAAATCCACTTTATTTATTTCAAAAATAAATGAATTATAATACTAGTTCAAAACTAGTTCATTTCGATAAAAATCTATTTTTATCTTTTCAAATTTGGAATTTTTCATCCCAATTCTTCACAAATCATTTCTTACGATTTTACACAAATTATTACAATTTTTAATAATTTTATCAAGGCCCGTACAGTCGATTTCCATCAACGGCCATCGAACTGCACTTACAGCGTCCTTTTCCAAATTTGATTTGGACATAATTCCAAATCCAACCATTAGATTTCAAATCTTTAATATTCTTAGAAAGCTCTTTTCGATACGAACCCAACGGTTCCGGTTTTAGGAGAATCGGACGGTCGGATCTCTCGCAATGTCCAGTCGAAGTCAATGGTCGAAATTCGCGAACTGCCGCAGCGCGGCGCGTTCTATTCAGACCATTATATATATATAATATATTATATATATTTCGTCGATTTCCTTTTAAAACGTATTTTATAAATCGTTTTAAATTCGTTTTCAAAACGATTTCAACTTCATATTCAATTTCTAATCAAAATTGAATATTCCACATCATCGATATACAAATGATAATATTTTCAAACGTTATATTTCGAAATTATTTCCTTTTCGATATTCATTATAAAAACGAATAAAATCGATATATAAACATTGTTCACGTCAAAATGGCGCATATCTAACCAACACGGCTTTATATATTTCAATAACTTCGTTATTCTATTAAACAAATGAATATTTTCTTCAACACATGAATATATATTTTTATTCAACACATGAATTTTCTTTTATAATATTCCTTATTTTCCAAATTGGAATGAGGCCCAATTGATTACCATATAATGTTAATTATATGGATTCCCTACAACACACGTATATAATAGCAATGATAAATCATCAGCCATCATCCAGAGTGCACCACACAACTGCATAAGCATTAAATATAAATAATTAACGCTTACACAGTCTGTCGACCAATCGATCGACATACAACTAAATAATTGGGATTAGTGTACGCCAAATATCATCCCAATACCCGTGTGGGGTTTCAAATCAACAAACACAGATTTTATTTGTGCTGTTGGGCGATGTGTAAAATTTATCGTCCCTATCAATATCAGTCAAATCAGTGCATATAAACAAATCGTCCGATTTGTTTATTGCTATTTATTTTATATACACATTAAAAATCATATTTTTAACTATAAAATATTTTCTACTATAAAATATTTTATTTCATTCCACATCACACAATCAAATTTCACAACATAGCAACCAAACAAACAAGTCATCCATGGTCTGTGGACGACGGGTGTCGGGTGCTGCTAAGCACCGTCTGCATCCTAGTATATAATTTTAACTAGAAAACAAGATTTAAAGTGAGGAGTTCTCACCGACTAGCTAAACCAAACGCCGCGACTCTTCATATGTAGGAAATCTTCGCCACTCGCCTTTTGTCACTTTCGTCGTCCGTGCTCACTACATATATAAAAATCACATTTTTATATTCTCTATTATATAAAAATCATATTTTCATAACTATGCCATATGGATAAAATTTCTATTTTTATACCGCTACTATATAGATAAAAAAAGTTCTATTTTTATAATAGTACTCATATAATAAAGATCAAATCTTTACTGTCTATATAATATAAAAATCGTATTTTTATATTTTCTATCTCATAAAAATCATATCTTTAATCTCTACATATAATAAAAATTATATTTTTATTATGCTACATATATAAAGATCATATTTTTACTTCGCTTTTAAGATGATAAAAATCGAATCCTTACTTTGCTTTTATATTTTTCAAAACCATGTCTTTATATAAATAAAAACCATGTTTTTATAAAGCTAAAAATCATATTCTTATTTAAACCCCAAGCATAAAAATTCCATTTGATATTTCTAAAAGTCTCCTCCCTATATTTTTTAAAAATCAAACTTCTCTTGTTTGAAAAATGAAAGCTTTTCTTGTTTGAAAAATCAAAGATTTTCATACAAATAAAGATCAAACTTCTCTTGTTTTAGAAACCATAAAAATCCTAACCTAACCTGCTTAAAAATCACATTTTTATGGTGTTAAAAACTGAAAACAAAAATTAAATAATAAAATAAAAAGACTCACTCGCAAGAAGAGGAAGAAGGACTGTGCGTTGGAGGTGGTCGGAGGGTCTGAAAAGGGGGAGGGGTTTCGCGGTTTCTAACTGAGCAGGGAAGGGGGTTTTTGGGTGCGACGGTGGCCAGAGGAGGGCGAGGTGGAGCGCGGTGGCGGAAGTGGATGGTGGCGCAGCGGGTGTGGATGTGTGGGGTCGTGGATTCCGGAGTTGGGGGGGTTTCGAGATGGAGGAAGGAGGAAAAGGGGAAGAGAGGAGCGAAGGGGGGGTAGAGATGGAGGAAGAGGAGGAGAGAGGGAGGGTGCCTCGCGCTGGCCGCGCGCTGATCGGAGGAGCAGCGGCTCCTCCCCCCTCTTTTTTTTTCTATTTGTTCTGAACGAAAAGGAGGAGGGAGAGAAAGGATTTAGGGGGCCTTTATATATATATATATATATTATTATTAAATTTTCTAAAAAGCAACTTTTATTTTCGACCTCGAAATCGAACCCACCGACTGTCGTCCATAGTTAATTACTCCCATTCCGAACACAATGGGATATGTATTGTAAGCTGATTCGATCGTTTCGATCGGTTTTCGCCAAAATCAAAATATAAATCTATATATTGAATTTGAACGCGCATTTCAATTCACCGAGGCCACGTACGGACTCTAAAAATTTCAGAAAAATATTTTCTAGCTTCGTATTGACGATACGGTCCTAACAAAACTAATTTCATCGAATTCTGAGACCGTTTGAAAAATGACCATTTTCCAGTCGATTAAAATCAACTAAAACTGGTCAAACGCGTTTTCCTTTGCCACACTCACATATTGATTCGAAAAATTACGAATTTTGAAACCTATCAATAATTTGACATCTCGGATCCAACAAAAGTGGTTTCGTCGAAAACCGAGGTCATTTGCAAAATTTCCATTTTTTAGGGCCAGAATTCCATAGCGACTATTGTGAATTTTCAAATGGACGTAACTTTTGATTTCCGCTATGAAATTTCAATTTTTCTGATTCGTTGGAAAGATATTTTCAAATAGATTCTACTATTTTTGGTTTCGCCAAAATCCGTTTTATTTTGCATCCTGTACATTCATTTGAACTTTGAAATCGAATTTTCGAACTACCGCGCCATTTTCAATTCCTTTTATAATTATAATTAAAATATTTATATTCTAACGACGCTCTATATAACTATATACGTTCTAATTCTATTAAAATAAATTTCTCGTCTAATTATTTAAAATAAACTATTTTAAATATTCAAAATTCGCTAAAATTGCCAAAATAAAAATTTTAAATTGGCTCAGATTTCCGGGTTGTTACAGATTTATAGTGCATTTTGTGCTCAATACACTTTTGTTTTCTTTGTAATACTGCAGTTTATTGAAAGTTTGTTTTTGAAATTTTGCAGGTAGATGTATATTATTACGTAGTAGATATTCTACGAAGCGATTGGTTTGTTTTTGTATGTCGGGATTTAGTTAGCAAGACTGGTTATATATGTTGTATTTGGTTCTTTCTTGGAGTATGACTGAATTATATATGTTGTACGTATTTGGTTCTTTCTTGTAGTAAGACCGAATTATTGACACTATCTATGAATTATTGTTTTCTTATTAATATGTTGTTGCTATTAAATGTGAGGATTATTAATATTATCAATGAAATTATACATTTATTCCTGTATTGTTATATATCCTGACTATCATTAATTATTTGTTTTGATACATTGATAATATTGGTGATATATATAGGGGAGTAGGTTTTATTAAAGAGGATTTTTTGCTTCGGTTGTGGTTACAACCGAAGTAACAAGGAAGTCTATTATATGCTCCCTCCTTTTTTATACGTCGGTTGTTGATAACCGAAGCAATAAATTATTTTTTGCTTCGTTTATCCATCCAAAGCTACAATCTTCCCTTTATTGCGCCTTCTTCAATTGCTTCTGTTGTTAAACCGAAGCAACAATGGGAAATAACCGAAGCAATAGAGTAATATTTGCTTCGGTTGCTTGTCTGAAGCAACAACTGTTTGGTCTGTTGCATCTGCAGCAGTTGCTTTGGTTGCAAAACTGAAGCAACAAGGGGTAAACAACTGAAGTAACTGACATGTTTTGTAGTAGTGAACAATTTACATCAGAGTACAAGAATATATCAGAGTTCAAATAAATAATATACAGCGGAAAATAAATATTAGAGATTTACAAATTACAAAAGCAGCGGAAATATAATACATGAATAAAATGTGCAGCGGAAAACATCAACTACCACAACTAAAAGAAATACACAGATACAAAGCTTTTCGAATATAGCTCCAGTTGTAATTCAGGATCCTGGGAAAAGAAATATCTGCGAAAACCAAAACTACTAGCTGCCCGTATGGAAAATATGGACACCCAGAATTTATGTGGAAGTAATAAACTCCGAGTCAGTCATGGGACTGGTGTGAGAACTAAAACAGTTATTAACTTTATTTTAAAGTTGGGTAAATCAAGGGACCACGCCGTATAACACAGAACGGATTTCCTCCCAAGAACACCATAAATAAACAACACATGCTAAAAAGGAAAAATGAAGCCATTATAAAACTCAGGTCCCATCACACAATGCAACGCAAGCCGGAGGATAGAGTTTTACCCTGTAATGGCCAAATATGCTTGGTACGTGAAATTTATCTTTTATTATTACTATAAGTGAAGAAGTCAACTTCAAATATAAATGTATCAATCATGGACAGCATAATACCCCATCCTGCTATGTCGCCATATAAGTTTATAAATAAAACCGAAAAGTCGTGTATTGGAAATTGGATTCCATCTAGGAGTCGAGGCAAGGGATCTTCCTCACAAGTTTCAAGACACTCTAGCAAATGCCTCAGGACTCGGACGCTGGCGAGCCCTTTGAACGGTAGGGCCAGTCCGCACTTACTTTAGTGGATTGGTTATTCTTGAACACTCGTTTCCCGGCCCTATCAGACCTATCTCTGAGCCAGTAGGGACTGAATATCCGAGGCGCCTCATTCCATCATCCACATAAGTAATAATGTCTGGGCTCCATACCATGACACCACTTCTAGCTAGAAAGAAACGTCGTGCACTCCCTAAGGTCACTATCCCGTTTATGACTCATACCGGGTGTAAGGCTCGCGAATTAATGCTATACACAACGCTATGCTAATTAAAGCTGTGCTTTGATCATCATCCACAAGACTCTGATTTTCAACAAAAGCCTTGATCATTTGCATCTTAGCATGCCACATTGTCAATTCATACCGTACCACTGATTTCCACCAATATATAACCTCTAATGTAGTGACCCGCATTTTTAGCTGTTGAACAATTAATTTATTTAATTATTTAATATCGATTTATCGATATCGAGAACGTGAATTAAATAATATTGAATATTTAATTAATAATTATAATATAATAAAATATATTATAATGTCGAAATAGTCAGAAATAGTGAAATTCACAATATCGTGTGAATTGAATAGCATACGAGATTTGGTGGAGTTTCGATTCGAAATATAATAACGATTTTTATTGAATCGACGACAGTTGAACGTATAGTTTATAATATATTTATAAACGAGCTCGAAATGGCGCTGCAGTTCGCTATTTGGCGATTTGAACTTCAACTGAATGTACATGATTCGTTTTAAGCCGGATTTCAGTGAAACAAGAAACGTGTGGAGCTGGTGGAGTATATCTTTCTAGTGGAAGAGAAAAATCGAGATTTCGTCGTGTAGATTTTGATTTATGTCCAAATCAAATTTCAGAAAAGTCGCTGTGGAATTCCTTTATAATTTGCGACGCTTTATATACGTTATAAATGGATTTTCAGTATAAACTGAATATCGAGATAATCTGGAATCTGAAATATCAAGCTGAAAATTCTGATATGATATTCTGGGGCTGTACGATATCATATGTGAAGATATACGATAATAATTAATTTTAAATAATTAATTCAATTATATTTAAATATATTTATATATTTAAATAGGCTATTTAGAGCATTAAAAATAGCCACTTTTGCAAACGAAGCCGGAATTCGACGAAATCAGTTTTGTTGGATCCGCAATGTCAAATAGTTGTTAGATTTCCAGTTTCGTAATTTTTAGAGTCACTGTGTGGCCGTACGGATTTTTAGAGTGGAAAACAGTCAGTATTCTGACGGTTAAAAATACGCCGTGTGAGCAGATGGAGTTGGAAGGAGCTTTGTTTGTATTGACAGTTCAAATGAAGAGGGGAGCTCGAAATCTGGGTTGGTGAAGAAATTACGGGTTTGCAGAAAAATCATTGGGGAGGAAGCTTGCTGTTTGCAAGCAGATCAGTTTGGCGTGGAGTAAATGTTGTACTAGAGAACATAGAGGGATTATCGAATATCGTTTATTCGAGAAGAAGTTAATCGAATATAGGTTATTCGAAGAAGAGTTAATCAGATAGAGATTTCTCGAAGAGAGTTAATCGGCAAATTCGATTATATCGAATTCGGGAAAGCACTTATACTTTCCAGTGTTTAAATAGAGATTTATTTATTTATAAATAATTAAGTGTTAGGTTAATTATTCACTAATAGGAATAGAAGTTATAATTAAAGTTAGATAATTCGAAAGTAGGGATTATAGCGTTATCGTTATAACCAATGTTTTAAATATAGAAGTGGACTAGTAAAATTGAATCCGAGAAAGGCGTAAAGAATTTGTTAAAGATTAAAAGATAAACTTTGACCATTTCGAAGTTATAACGTTGTTCAGTTAAGGTCTGAGAGGTAATTATACCCCAACTTGAGTGACTTCCTTCTTAACTAAGAAATGGTAAGGTTTGATCGTAATGGAGTTTTGGAAATGTTTTCCAAACGAGAATCAGAAATGTTTTCTGATAAAAGAAAATAAGAATTTAGAATATAGGGAAACATGAGATAAGTAAATAAATGAACTAAAGAGATTAATGTTAAATGATGTTTGTTCGATATAATTTCCATCTGGGAATAATATCGTTGTTTGCACACTTGTTTTTCTTTGATGGTTAAATCACAGACTATCGAAGTTTTGACCATTTTAACGTTGTTAATATGGAGAGACCGGTTGGATTATTATCCATAGAACCACTCTGTATTGGCATAAGCGTTGCGAATCATATATGCCAAAGATAATTGAAGACGGAGAAAAATGCAAGGGCTATCCTGTTTACAGAATAGTGCCTTCGGTTTGTCCAGTCCCAGGACAACTTGTATGGACGAAGGTCTGACAGAGTATATCCAATGGATCACGTAAGTTGATCTGTTCAAACGTATTCACGTTTGGTGGCGGAGGAATTTGTTTCTCTAAGCTGTATACCCGTGTTATTTTTGGATAAGTCAAATTGTGATTTGGCGGGTATGACGATGTGACGTTCTAAGTGAATGAGGATGACTTGTATGAATGAATGTCTAACAGAGTATTTCCAGAAGGGTCACGTACATTGATTTCTTCAACCGTACCAAGAGTGGAAGCGGAGAAGGAAACTCCTTTTAGCTGACACGTAATGTATTGTTGTAGACGTCAATTAGTGATTTTCGATGGATTTGACAATGTAGCATTCGAAGTGAATCTGATGTAATGATAAAGCGTAGCTTCTAGCCTCATCAACCGGTAAATGACAGAAATCGGGCAGGCAGCATGGCTAAGTCGGTCGCACCGAAGTAGGGTGTATAATCACCTATCTAGTGAATATTCATTTGTTCCTTAAATCTATCAATGCTGTCCCATATATATACGGGAACGGTTGCTGATCCCAACCGTTGGTGATGTACATTCGATACACTCAAGCGAAATGAGTGGTCGGTCATGTGTGGCTGAGTTGCAAGATGTTCTTGTTGAACTCCAGTGTATCGTTCCTAGAGTACACTGATCGGAAGGTGGTTCCATACCTTGTCATAGTTGGAAATCCAATCATCCAATACGTGCTTGCGATTTTGATTGTATACTATATATGTAGTAACGTGAGATGCAAGCGTTTCTACTAGACTGATATTTATTTGTACTTAGACATTATTATAATATCAGAATCATATTGCTTTGCAAAGTTATTTTGATTCTCATAAGGTAAAAACCCGTTCCGTATTCACGGCGTGGTCTTATGAGATATCATATACCTGTTTAAATGATTTGAGTTTATTCACACCAGTCCCATGACTGACCCGGAGTTTATTTTGTTGTTTTCCCTAAACTCTTGGGTGCCTAAATTTGTACGGGCAGTCAAGTAGTCGGGATTTTACAGATACACTTGGAGAGCTTGGAGTAGGAGGCCTCAGGATTCTATAACTATTATTATTTCCGCTGTGTTGTAAGTGTTGTACTCTGATAAGTGCTATTGTATACATATACTGATGTTATTTCAAAGATATGTTATGTTATATTTTATTCGTTCCGCTGTGAGATTCGTGTTTACTCTGATGATGATGTTCTTCTTCTTCTTCTATTCTATAAGTTCTATCTTATCTATTCTCACCTTCTAATTTCTTTCGTTAATTACCGGGATTTTTCGATGGTTTGGTTATCGACGTCGTGCTTACGTCGATAACCAAAGCCGCTCAAAAATCCGGGTTACTACAGTTGGTATCAGAGCATTGGTTTAGTTATTACCTTGGCTCTGTGGCGTGATTCAGTAGAGATGGGATTAGTAATATCCTAGACTGAGTTTGAGTGTATATATACGAGTGAACGTATTTTTTAGTTAATATAAAATGATTTTATATTGTGGAGTTTTATTGGTTGAGTTGTTTGTGAATTCTGGTCGATCGGTTTGATCCACTGTATCGATGGGGGTTACTAAACACTCGAATACGATGAACCGTCATGGTATGTTTTGAAAGAGGGTAAATGGAATAATTTTACCCGAATATATTTGATATAGTATATTGGTTGTTATTATAATCGAGTAAGATTATAAAAAGGTAAAATGATTATAAATGACTAATCAGAATTCATATAAGTAAAGTATATGAAATAAAATGAAGGGAAAATCTGAATTTAAATCAAATTGGAATTAAAATAAGGAAATTTTAAGTTCCTGGGAGATTTTGAAAACGTTTTTCAAACTGAAGGTGATATAGTATTGAACTCACTTCGATAGCTGGAAAATCGATTCTGATGATGAATCGCGACATCATCAGTGTTCATTTTCGAGTTCTAAGTGACGGACTACTATTAAAGGTTTTGTTTTTGAATTATTTTGAGAAAACAAGTTGTTTAGAAATTCAAAGGTTTTGAATTGGCATTGTAATTTCAAATTGATTTGAAATAGACCCAGGAAATTAAGTTTCGGAATTTAATTTTAACTTATGAAGTTAAATAGAATAAGATAGTAGAGATAAATTGAAATATTAACTTGAACTGAGTTAAATAAAATTGAATTGGATTAGAGAATAATCTGTTATGAAATTGGGTTGATGAGTCAATAATTTGGAATTTGATATTCGGGTTCGAATGAAATTCGATTTGGTTTTGAGGATATGAACTGATTGGAATTTGATGGAAATAACACTGGTATATGCTGAGTTGATAGCATATGGAAGTGATAGAGTTGATATTCCCGACAAAAAGGTACCAGTTTATATTATATATGGATATGAGATGTATGAGCCGAATTGGCAAGCCCCTTGGCTGTTTGATTTTCTTTTGGGTTAAAGAAGGCCCAGAGAGGCGAGTTGGAGTTTGAGATATTGACCAGTACAAAGGAGGTGCTGGCAAAAAATTTCGAAAAGTTAAGGCGTTAGAAAATTTTCAGAATTTTTGAAAATTTAGTTAGTCGGAATAAATTAATATTTTAGTCGATATTAATTGGTTCAGTTGAAACCGGAGACAAGAGGTAAACAGATAAATTTTTACCCAGAAGATAGGGTCATCCCCTAGCTTAGCAATTTCGAGGACGAAATTATTTTAAGGGGGGAAGAATGTAGTGACCCGCATTTTTAGCTGTTGAACAATTAATTTATTTAATTATTTAATATCGATTTATCGATATCGAGAACGTGAATTAAATAATATTGAATATTTAATTAATAATTATAATATAATAAAATATATTATAATGTCGAAATAGTCAGAAATAGTGAAATTCACAATATCGTGTGAATTGAATAGCATACGAGATTTGGTGGAGTTTCGATTCGAAATATAATAACGATTTTTATTGAATCGACGACAGTTGAACGTATAGTTTATAATATATTTATAAACGAGCTCGAAATGGCGCTGCAGTTCGCTATTTGGCGATTTGAACTTCAACTGAATGTACATGATTCGTTTTAAGCCGGATTTCAGTGAAACAAGAAACGTGTGGAGCTGGTGGAGTATATCTTTCTAGTGGAAGAGAAAAATCGAGATTTCGTCGTGTAGATTTTGATTTATGTCCAAATCAAATTTCAGAAAAGTCGCTGTGGAATTCCTTTATAATTTGCGACGCTTTATATACGTTATAAATGGATTTTCAGTATAAACTGAATATCGAGATAATCTGGAATCTGAAATATCAAGCTGAAAATTCTGATATGATATTCTGGGGCTGTACGATATCATATGTGAAGATATACGATAATAATTAATTTTAAATAATTAATTCAATTATATTTAAATATATTTATATATTTAAATAGGCTATTTAGAGCGTTAAAAATAGCCACTTTTGCAAACGAAGCCGGAATTCGACGAAATCAGTTTTGTTGGATCCGCAATGTCAAATAGTTGTTAGATTTCCAGTTTCGTAATTTTTAGAGTCACTGTGTGGCCGTACGGATTTTTAGAGTGGAAAACAGTCAGTATTCTGACGGTTAAAAATACGCCGTGTGAGCAGATGGAGTTGGAAGGAGCTTTGTTTGTATTGACAGTTCAAATGAAGAGGGGAGCTCGAAATCTGGGTTGGTGAAGAAATTACGGGTTTGCAGAAAAATCATTGGGGAGGAAGCTTGCTGTTTGCAAGCAGATCAGTTTGGCGTGGAGTAAATGTTGTACTAGAGAACATAGAGGGATTATCGAATATCGTTTATTCGAGAAGAAGTTAATCGAATATAGGTTATTCGAAGAAGAGTTAATCAGATAGAGATTTCTCGAAGAGAGTTAATCGGCAAATTCGATTATATCGAATTCGGGAAAGCACTTATACTTTCCAGTGTTTAAATAGAGATTTATTTATTTATAAATAATTAAGTGTTAGGTTAATTATTCACTAATAGGAATAGAAGTTATAATTAAAGTTAGATAATTCGAAAGTAGGGATTATAGCGTTATCGTTATAACCAATGTTTTAAATATAGAAGTGGACTAGTAAAATTGAATCCGAGAAAGGCGTAAAGAAGTTGTTAAAGATTAAAAGATAAACTTTGACCATTTCGAAGTTATAACGTTGTTCAGTTAAGGTCTGAGAGGTAATTATACCCCAACTTGAGTGACTTCCTTCTTAACTAAGAAATGGTAAGGTTTGATCGTAAAGGAGTTTTGGAAATGTTTTCCAAACGAGAATCAGAAATGTTTTCTGATAAAAGAAAATAAGAATTTAGAATATAGGGAAACAGGAGATAAGTAAATAAATGAACTAAAGAGATTAATGTTAAATGATGTTTGTTCGATATAATTTCCATCTGGGAATAATATCGTTGTTTGCACACTTGTTTTTCTTTGATGGTTAAATCACAGACTATCGAAGTTTTGACCATTTTAACGTTGTTAATATGGAGAGACCGGTTGGATTATTATCCATAGAACCACTCTATATTGGCATAAGCGTCGCGAATCATATATGCCAAAGATAATTGAAGACGGAGAAAAATGCAAGGGCTATCCTGTTTACAGAATAGTGCCTTCGGTTTGTCCAGTCCCAGGACAACTTGTATGGACGAAGGTCTGACAGAGTATATCCAATGGATCACGTAAGTTGATCTGTTCAAACGTATTCACGTTTGGTGGCGGAGGAATTCGTTTCTCTAAGTTGTATACCCGTGTTATTTTTGGATAAGTCAAATTGTGATTTGGCGGGTATGACGATGTGACGTTCTAAGTGAATGAGGATGACTTGTATGAATGAATGTCTAACAGAGTATTTCCAGAAGGGTCACGTACATTGATTTCTTCAACCGTACCAAGAGTGGAAGCAGAGAAGGAAACTCCTTTTAGCTGACACGTAATGTATTGTTGTAGACGTCAATTAGTGATTTTCGATGGATTTGACAATGTAGCATTCGAAGTGAATCTGATGTAATGATAAAGCGTAGCTTCTAGCCTCATCAACCGGTAAATGACAGAAATCGGGCAGGCAGCATGGCTAAGTCGGTCGCACCGAAGTAGGGTGTATAATCACCTATCTAGTGAATATTCATTTGTTCCTTAAATCTATCAATGCTGTCCCATATATATACGGGAACGGTTGCTGATCCCAACCGTTGGTGATGTACATTCGATACACTCAAGCGAAATGAGTGGTCGGTCATGTGTGGCTGAGTTGCAAGATGTTCTTGTTGAACTCCAGTGTATCGTTCCTAGAGTACACTGATCGGAAGGTGGTTCCATACCTTGTCATAGTTGGAAATCCAATCATCCAATACGTGCTTGCGATTTTGATTGTATACTATATATGTAGTAACGTGAGATGCAAGCGTTTCTACTAGACTGATATTTATTTGTACTTAGACATTATTATAATATCAGAATCATATTGCTTTGCAAAGTTATTTTGATTCTCATAAGGTAAAAACCCGTTTCGTATTCACGGCGTGGTCTTATGAGATATCATATACCTGTTTAAATGATTTGAGTTTATTCACACCAGTCCCATGACTGACCCGGAGTTTATTTTGTTGTTTTCCCTAAACTCTTGGGTGCCTAAATTTGTACGGGCAGTCAAGTAGTCGGGATTTTACAGATACACTTGGAGAGCTTGGAGCAGGAGGCCTCAGGATTCTATAACTATTATTATTTCCGCTGTGTTGTAAGTGCTGTACTCTGATAAGTGCTATTGTATACATATACTGATGTTATTTCAAAGATATGTTATGTTATATTTTATTCGTTCGGCTGTGAGATTCGTGTTTACTCTGATGATGATGTTCTTCTTCTTCTTCTATTCTATAAGTTCTATCTTATCTATTCTCACCTTCTAATTTCTTTCATTAATTACCGGGATTTTTCGATGGTTTGGTTATCGACGTCGTGCTTACGTCGATAACCAAAGCCGCTCAAAAATCCGGGTTACTACATCTAAGCTCGTACGTCTTAGAGAAGAGTGTTAAGCAAGAGAATAAATTCTCCACCACTAAACAGATACATATTTAGCAGAGATTAACGAATACAATATAATGGAATACAATGTCAGAGATACCATCCATTTGCAAGTCCGTTCTGGGTTTGAACGAAACCGTAGGCACCTTATTCCTCGTCCCATATGTCTAATACAGGAGAGAGGCCCTCGCATATCTGGTCGATCTCCAAGTATGTCTGGACGATCACCGCTTATTACCTTGTCTTGGGTGTATAGCCCAATCAAGACATCAGTAATCATCCAAACGATGTGAAGATCTCCGGTCTTCAACCATCGTCTACATCGTCGACTTTTATTGTAGATATTCAGAATGGGTTAAACCCGGTCTTTGCGAATAATTTGCGTATTTTCTAATCATTAATCAAGTGCTATAAAAACACATCATACGCCTCATTCCAATTAAGAATATTCTTTTATTCAAATATTCACATCTTTAGGGAAAGGTGTCCATTAATTTTATCAAAGATAAGTTCATTTAAACTTATTCTTTAATCTTCCTTTGGATATCAAATTCAAAAGATTTTATTTTATCCTTTAACAATTCTAAACCGAATTAAGGTTTATAAATCTAGTTGGGATTATCGAGCCTTACCGAAGTAATCATTTATTTATTAATCCCAACCTATTCATCCCATGGAGCAAAACTGGTAGTACTCCATACTTAACACCCACTGTGTTATTGGTAAATTTAATTACCATTTCATGTTCAAATCTAATTAAAGATTTAACTATTGCTTAGAGTAAAACTGGCTGTACTCCATTCTCGATCATTTCATGAATCCGATAAATTTAATTATCCCATTCTCATTTTAATCTACTTAAAGATCTATTAAAACTCTAATTCAGTTTTAATCTCAAAAATCGTTACTAAATGATTATTCAAACTTTAGGAAATCAATCCTGCTTTTAACTAGGTTAAAGAACCATTGTCATTTTAAAACAAATTCACGATAAACCCAAAATCATCTTCCATCGAAATGGAATTTTCACAGAAATCATAACAGTATATAATCGATATAAATTTCCGTATCAAATCAATACTATAAATGCAATAGCGGAAGGCCTTCTAAATTCCATAAATAGTAACGATCTTCATTCACAGAAGCTCATCTCGATTATTAAATCGACTTCCATTCAATTCCAATACAATATATTAATTTGGAAAACTTTACTTTGGAATATTTACATTAAATCTTAATAAAAGATTTATAAATTCCAAATCATATCTTAACTATTAATTTGGTTTTAAGAACAAATGTTATTTAAAATATCGTTCACAATGAACACAAAATCATCTTCCCATTTAATTTCATTTTTTAATTATAAATTGGAAAACTTCATTTATCTTAATAAAAGATTTATTCGTTTCTCAACGGGGTTTAAGAACGGTGTTATTAAAGACATCATTCACGACAAACCCAAAATCCAATTTGATATTAAATACAAGGCTCTAAATAGAAATCTTATCAGCTTATATTCAATATTGAATTCTGAAACTAACGGATATCGGTATCTTCCAAATTCCTCAACAATATCCGTATAATCATGGAATCCCATATCGAAATATTTCGAAGATTATTTCCATTCAAATCCTTTCCAATCCATACGTTGCAAAATTTTGGTTATATTAAAACCATTTACAAATCCAGTTTATTTATTTAAAAACACTGGATTATTTTTCTAGTTAATAACTAGTTCATTTCGATAAAATATCATTTATCTTTACAAATATGGAATATTTCATCCCAACTCTTTCCAAATCATTTATTATGATTTTTCATAATTTATTCATATTTTTAATAATTTTAATATCGCCATTTCAGTCGACTTTCATATACGATCATCGAGCTGCATTTACATCGACCTTTTCTAAAACTGATTTGGACATAATTTGAAATACAACCGTTCAAATTTAAATCTGTTATTATCACTCGTAATCTCTTTTCGACACGAACCCAACGGTTCTGATTTTAGGAGAATCCGACGGTCGGATCTCCCATTACATCAATTTGAATTTAATGGTTGAAATTCGCGAACGGTCGCTGCGTGGAGCGTTCTATTCTAGCCATTTAAATATATATAATATATATTGTCGATTTCCATTTAAAACATATTTTTATTAATTCGTTTTAAAAACGATTCCAACTTCTATTTCAATTTTAAATCAAAATCGAATATTCCATATCATTATAATATTAAAATGATAATATTTTCAGAATATTAGATTTTGAAATCCATTTCCGTTTCGTATTCATTATAAAATAAATAAATTCGATCGATAAACCCGTTCGAGTTAAAATGGCATTTATCTACTTTCTCGGCTTCATATATTTCCATATTTTCGTGTCCATCCAAAATCAGACATCAAAATCATATTTTGATTCTTTACTGAATATTATTTTAAAATATTCTTCATATTCTGAATCGGAATACGACTCAATCAATTACCATATAATTTTAGTTATACGGATTTCATACATCGCATGTATACAACAATAATGATAAATAATCATTAACCATTCAAACATCATCCAGAGTTCATTCTACAAATTTATAAGCATTAAAATAAATAAATAACGCTCAACAAAGTCTGTCAACCCATCAATTGACATACAACTAAATATTGGGATTAGTGTATGTCAAATATCATCCCAATACCCGTGTGGGGTTTTCAAACAACCAAAGTCAATTTAAATAAATCATTAGTTAATAAATTTAACCAATTCTAATTCGGTTTGAATTATTTTTCTACTTAACCAATTTTCACTGTTTAAATTATAAATAGATATTTATAATTTAATTTCAACTACCATATTAATGTTAACAATATTTTCAATATGTTAATCATCACAATCACAATACAATAATCACCAAACCATCCATATAAATAAATACTTAACTACCCAATGCCATTTACGGTGTCACAAGTGGCCATCCACGGAGTATGAAATGCGAGTGTTGCTAATATCCTTACATCGCTTCCAATTCAAATGATTTGTGTGAGTTTGTGTGTTGAACTCCAAAAATAAGTACATGATAAAATATTGAGTGAGAAGGAGTTCTCACTTCGGTTTCCACTCCTTTAGTCTTTATTTCTGAATTTCTGTTTTTAAACTAAATTAAACACGCGTTTAATTTAGCTTAAAATTCAATTCGCTTCGTTTCCGTTCTGTTCAGTTCCATGTTGTAGTACCCGTCTTCACGATTCCAACAAGCCCTTGTTTGCTGAATTTTGATTTTATACGAAGAAGATATGACCATTTAAAACCTTAATTACATTTAATTAAATAATTAATGAAATTAATAACTTAATTAACTTCTCTAATCTCGTCTTCCTTCTGTATCGTTCACGAAAAGCTCCCTCGCCTGTTTCACCCGCGCGCGACGATCCAGGACACGAGAGCCAGATCCAACCACGTCATGTCGTAGGGCTGACCATCGCCTTCCTCCTCCATGGACCACGGCGAACTCGATCGCTGCTTCCACTTTGAATTCCGCACCAAAAAACGCGGCTTTGAGCCCTACAATCGAATAGCATATGAACACACAACTGATCATACCCATATAGTTTTGAAGATCTAAAGGAGGCTAACAATATTCGCGTTGAATGTTTGCTACATTGTTGAGTGGATTTTGCGAATTTGGGGGAATTGTTTTGGAGCAAATTCGACCGTTCAATCGTGACTGGTGGCTCCAACGAATAGGATTAGGGTTTAGACCAATTAAGGGTATTTATACCAATTTATATTAAATTTTAATTCTAAAAAGTGAATTTTTCGTTCGAACTCCAAATCAGATCTAATGACTATCGCCCCTAGCTAAATACTCCCATTTCGGACACAATGGAATATGTTTTGTAAGCAAATTCAATTGTTTTGATCAGTTTTTATCAAAATTAAAATATAAATTAATATAACGTTCAATACTGAATTTCAACGTACACTTTAATTTACTAGGGCCACAAACTGACCCTAAAATTACGAATATCGAAATCTAGTTATGTTTTGACGAAACGGTCCTAAAAAAATTAGTTTCGTTAAATTAGGAGACCATTTGAAAAATGGACATTTTCTAGTTGATTAAAATTAAACTGAAATTACAAAACACGTTTAAATTTACTATGCTCACATATTAGTTCCAAAAATTATGAAATTTTAAATCTAACAATAATTTGACATTCCGGATCCAACAAAAGTGGTTTAGTCGAAAACGGAGATCGTTTGCAGAATGGCAATTTTTAAGAGCTATATATATTATAAAAATATATATAAATTCTATAGCGACTATTCTATATTTTAAATTGGACATAACTTATCATTTATAAAGTAAAATCACAATTTCTCACATTCATCTGAATGATATAGTTAAACAGATTCTAACGTTTCTTGTTTCGTCCAATTCTGATTTATATTGAATTCTGTACATTCTTTTGAAATTTAAAATCGAATTTTCAAACTACCGTGCCATTTCAAGTTCGTTTTAATTAAAATAAATTTGCATGTTCTAACTTTAATTTAAATAAATTTTTAGTCGTTATTATTTAAAATAAATCATTTTAAATATTCAAAAACCATTAAAATAGCTAAAATAAAAATTTTAAATTGGTTTAGAAATTTCGGGTTGTTACACGTGGTGATGATATATATGGTACTCTCAAGTAAAGTGAGGGGCCGGTCATGTTTAGCCTAGGTTGCAATATGTTCTTGTTGAACCCCAATGTATTCATCTCTAGAGGTATATTGTCGGAAAGGTGGTTGCCCATACCTTGCCATGGAAATACATTCTCCAATAAACGCCCACGGTTTTGATTGTGTACTATGTATGTAGAGCGTGAGATGCAAGCATTATGCTAGATTGATATTTATTTGTCTTGACACTATTATAATATTAAAAAAATGATCAAAAAAAAATTGTTTTGGGTTATTGTAAGGTAAAACCATCTGTATTTATGTGTGGATTTGGTCTTACAATTATCCTTTTATTTTGAAAAGATTTTGACTTTAAAATCAAGTTGTGTGATACCTTTAAACTTAGTGTGTTTTTCTCCTCTGGTTCACCAGACTGGTCTGACGTTTGTAATGCTCGGGTTAGACCAGGTTTTACAGGTATAGATTCGGATGCTGCAAACTTCATAAGACGTGTTGGAGGAGTTCAGACGTATAATATATATTTGGTGTGTATTCCGCTGCGTGTTGTATATAAGGACAGGATGTTATAACTGTCCAGATGTGTTGATGTACTATGATGATTGTAAGTTTTATTTCTAGCACTCAATAAAGATTTATTTCTATATTACATTTTGTTCCGCTGCGATGTGAGACTCTATGTTGTGTTGTCTTCTCCTTCTTCTATTCTAACTTTCTTTTTTTCTTATCTCACCCTCTAATATTCTTTTTACTAATTATCTGGTGTTTTTCGATACTTGGGTTTTGACAAGTAATACGAGTTTGTGTATTATTTTTGGATTTTGGGCGTCGAATTCTCTTGGGTCGTTACATTTATATGATCAAGATTTAATGAATTCTTGTTTGTTTTGATTGAATTGAATGCATTTCTTGAATTGTTTATTAGAATTATTTATCGTAGATCTTAGGACTAAAAAAGAAAGAAATCAAAGGTTTAAATGATCTAATTTAGGCGAAACTTGGTGGAGGAACTCTGGAGGATATCAGGATAACGCTAAAAAAAATTCACTGAGAAATACACTAAATGTATAGAGCGATACGATCCATAGCCGATGGACTGGTGCCGATCCATTAGCATTGGTCAGATGGTTTCGAAAATTGGCATGTGGACTTGGGAGACGAATACAAGGCTGCGTGAAAACTATCGAGGCATTTGGATGGATCAGAAAAAGATTGCTCGAGCATTGGTTGATGGACTAGCGGGAAAATTCATCGAAAAAGGGATTTAGTTTCGAGAATGGACAGGTAGGAAGTTCTCGAGGATGGGATTGGAGAGATTTAACACTTAGTCGATTTTCGACTAAATGTATGGACCGTTACCAGTCATAGCTGGTGGACCGGTACGATCCATCGTATGACATGATGGGGAGCTCAGTTTTGGTGAGCGCGATGATGTGACTACTTGATGATGTCTGGTGAAGTTTGGTAGTAAAAGGATTTTAGATGATTGAGACGCAATTCAAGTAGGATTGGAGCTTCAATTGTGAACTCCAACCGAAGTGGTTGAAGTGGGATTGACGTGATGCTGATCGTGGGATGATGCACGATGCAGTATGATGATAGATTGACTCAGATGAGAGTTGGATGACAATGGAATTGATTTGAGAAGTGGATCGAACTAATAGATGAAGTCGCCGAGAAGGAAGGCTTGAAAGATCGAAAGTGCCAAGGAATCGTTGGTTATCGAAGGTTCTAGCGGGCTCAAAGCAGATGTATCGTGGAGACGCCCATCAGGATCAGACGAATCTTTTACCCTTTATCGAGCTCTGAGAGTGATATAATTATCTCCGATGAAGAAAAACATATGCATTTGATGTGCGACAATCTGACTAGAACTGGGGTATCTATTAGCCCTTGATGGACGCCAACAACCGGTCATTCGATGATTGATTTATTTATGACTTTAGTCGGTGATAGATGGGTTAATGGTTGCTACGGATAATGTGGTTGATTGTGTGCTTTCTTACTCTATTTCTCTCAGTAGGTTATCATTGTAGGTCGTCGAAGAGAAGTGGGATTGGAGGATGTCATTTTCTATTCTGGAGTGGCATATGATAGATGATTATCATGTACTAATCCTTTGGTTGCAGAGACAACTCATATGGTTAAACTATCTATGTCATTTGCACATATGTTTTGTACTGATGACTCTGAGATGTTATAGAGATTGGATTTTCTGTTATGTTATGCTTCACTACTATATCCTGTTGTACTTTTCCTATTATATGTTATTCATGTGCCGGGAGTTATACGACATGTTTATTTAGAGTTATTTTTATTTGATGATCGTCCCATATCGGCTTGACACGTCATACAACGCGCATCTTCCTTAGTTTAGTGCATGAGTTATCGGGCGGTCATCGCAGTTTCGGACACAGAAAAAGAATAGCTTAAGCATCAAGACTTAATTCAACTCCAAGCATCTACAATAATTTCAAAATCCAGGCAAACACGTCGATCATCTCAGAACTTGATGTCATAATTTGGGCATCCTACGCATCTCTATACACTAATCATTCAAACCTACGACAGACAGTACAACATCAAGTATGCAATCCGCGATGTTCGTGGACAAACGAAGGAGCGACATCATAAGTGCGGTCGATAGCTTACGGTGGCGATCAACGATGCTCAATTAACAAATAAGAAAAAAAGCTGGTAAAAATTCCGAAGCTTTTGAGAAGTTGATATATTAAGGAGAAACCGGATTAGAGACAAAGGGGGAAGTTGAACATAAGGTGCGTGGTAAGTGGAAGAAAGTTATTTATTTTGTCCTATACTTTGACATTTGATTTTACTATTTTGTCTTGTATTTTCTCCTTTTGAATTTTAAACTCTAGATTTTATAGGGCTATAGATTATGATCACAACATTCTTAAGTTCATGTAGGTTATTAAACATAGGATTAATATGTTCACATTAGCATGAAGTGCGAATTTAGTGATGTTGTAAGTATTCAAATGCTCCCTCCTGTTCATAATGTAAGAAAGTTTTAGTGGTTTGCACAAGGTATAAGAAAAAAATTAAATGATACTTTACCTCATACTTAAATAAGTTTTATCTTGCACATTAATTTCTCTTCTAATGTCTGCAAACTACTATTCTTATTTTCATGCAAAGTAACTCTTGGGTTTCTATCATTTATTATGAATCAAAGATAAAGTTGAAATAACAAACTTAAATACCGTATATTTTGTAACAAAACAAACCCTTTAAAACTTCTTTCATTATGAACCGGAAGGATTATATAATTCATGTAGTAATTTTTTGGATAGCGGTTCAAGTATGCATTTATGAGTTAGTGGTTGCAAGTGGATACATCCAATGTTTGCTTCGGAAAGATTCTTTTATTGTCTTTTTAGTGATTTATTCACTAGGTGGGTCGGGTGCTGTTGCTGGTGGGTTCGGCCCGTGACGCCCATTTCAACAGCCAGCTCAGAATTTCTCATAATAACGTCACAGAAATCTTCGTCGTATCGATTATTATTCCCACCTTCTCACTGCTAAACCTCTGCCGAGAAACAAAGCAGATTTACAAATTGATTAAATTCCGTCTCGAATCGCCATGGATTCATTCCGCCCCCAAAAATCGCCTAGTTCGGACCGGTTTCTCGGCCTCTATTCTTCCTCCCCTTCCCCTTCCCCTTCCCCTTCCTCTTCATCCCTTTTCGAGCTCGACGAACACGACATTTTCTCCACCGTTACCAATGCAAAGGCCAATACCATCCCTACAAACGGTAAATCCATCTCTACCACCGTTCTAAAATCCGCAAACCCTAGCCCTCGAAAGTCGCCTCTTTGTCCATTCCAGGCAGAACGCAATTTCGGTATTCTCGCTGCCCTTCCTGAAGAGTCGGAACCCCAGAACCCTAAATTCGTGCAGCGTAAACCCTCGTTTTCGTCCAGACCACCGTCGACTTTGTCAGCTTCGAGACATATCCCCGTGACGCCGAAGCAGAAAACGGAGAGGGTGGGGCAGCATAAGTATCAGTCGGCGCCAGTCAGCGTGCCGGCGAGGATGAGAATGCCAACGTGGGAGTTTGAAGAGGAAGATGAAAATGATGAGATGATGCTGCCGCCGCATGAGATCGTGGATAGGGCGCAACGGAAAAGAGAGCCGTTGACAACTTTCTCGGTGTTGGAAGGAGCTGGGAGGACGCTGAAAGGGAGGGATCTGAGACGCGTGCGCAATGCTGTTTGGCACAAAACAGGTTTTCTTGATTGAATTTATAAGTTACTATTATTTTAATCTTATTACTGTAGTGAGAGTATTGGGCTTCCATATACTGATAAATTTCCAGGAGAAATCAGAAATTGATGTATGTTATTGAGTGGGTCTTCTGTTTGTATGAATTTGGTATAGCACTGTATTATATACATGCTGCTGCAATTGGAATGAGTGCATTTTTGGGTTGGTTTTTTTTTTTTTCAAACATATTTGTTCCCATTGATTTCGTCCATGAAGGCTTCTTGTCTTGTTGCATAAAAAATCATTTGACCTGCTCTCATGCATTCATAGTGTACTATATAGAGTTAACGTTCTTGATTTGATTCATCTTCATTAATGATTTTCTTGTGGTTTTATGTGTAATCTGGATTTACCAACCGGGTGACATTGGTGTCATATTCACTTAACACTTACATGGGCATATTTTGCATGATTCCACTGCTTGCTGTTCCCTTGGGTGTAAATGAGTCAACCTATTATTTCATAGTTTATACCAAATTCAAAGCCACGGTTAAGGTGTAAATGAATTACCCTGTTATCTCCTACTAAATTCGAAGCCACAGTTAAGATCATTCTCAACAAATAAATTATTCATCAATGGAAATTTTTTACTTGAATAAATCGTCCATTCATCGAGGAACCTCAAGGCCAATAATGGAACCTCTTCAATAGACCATCCATGAACATATAAAACGACGAACGGTGCATTCACAGACGCATAAAAACGTTATAGAAAAATTTTCAAGCCAGAATTACGTCTGGGCTAACATAGATAACTCACACGTGACATTTACATCAACGTTTTAATGAAGAACGTTTATAGGTGGTGTCTGGTCTTGTGTATGATCTCTTTCCCTATTTTGGGATCGTCTTAGGCATCACGTACCAAACAAACATCGCCGTTAGATTAAGCAAGGCTACATCCACTATGGGTAGTATACTTGCATCATACGCCATGATTTGGAGCTCACTTGATTGTTTATATACTGTCTTATCAGGAAATTGTTCTTTAAAGTAGTAACACTATACAGGTTAGTTACCTTTAGATTGTGATTAGTTTGCATTCCTATAGCACTATTACGTCCAGTTGAGTACTCCTATATTGACTATTAGCAATGTTTGAATGTGACGTTTCCGAATGAGTGCATGCTTTATCTTTTTGTTTGCGTGAGTTATTGCAAAATTGATATTTTGAGTATTCATGCAGCTTCCACTTCATCACTTGACTTCATATACTTTGACTTTTCCCCTTGTGTAATGTTTTAGTTGGAGGTGGAACAATGCATCTTGACACTGTATTCTTCATCAACCTGGGAGTTGCGTCAGCAGGAGGTATAAGCAAGAATTAATATCCTGATTAGAAGATAAGAAATGAAGTGGTTCCTGTCCGCAAAAAAGAAAAAAGAACCTATTTTATGGTCTTTCTGGCAACTTAAAAGCA
Organism: Allium sativum; assembly: GCA_030737875.1. Taxonomy (NCBI): domain Eukaryota; kingdom Viridiplantae; phylum Streptophyta; class Magnoliopsida; order Asparagales; family Amaryllidaceae; genus Allium; species Allium sativum. The sequence continues at coordinate 989,464,094 of CM060915.1, forward strand.
TAAGCGCTTCGGCTAATACGGTAAGTATTTCCACGTTTAAAAAGTCAAAAAGTTTGTATAACAACGACTTATAAGTCCAAAAAATAAAAAGTTAATATGGATAAAATTGTATATTCATAATAGTTTTTTTGGCTTTGTTCAAATTTTTAGATATATATATTTCAATAGTTAATTGACAATGATATAATTGATATTTAAATCACAAAATATGCGAAAAACGAATCTTGACATATACATAAATACTCGCATGTTGTTCGCACATAAATAAAGCTGTTAAGTTTATTTAAAGTTACAAAATCAAACAACACAATAGAAGTTGATCTTTTACACAAATATCAAGTATTACAATAAAAAGGGATTGTTATTTAAACTTAAAATTAGACACAAATTGATAAATCTAGAGTCTTGGCCATTGGATCATTTTATCCTTTTATGAAGGAATGAAATTCGGAGGATGATACAATGGTTGAAAACAATTGTGTTGAAATATTGTGTCTAAATAGGCTTATTAAAAACTTTTAAAGGCATATTGAACCTTAAATGGCAAATAATAAAAAAAAAGTCATGTTTAGTTGAATTTGTTCTTTTTTGTCATTGAAATCTTGTATTTCTCTTGAGTTGCATCCACTTCAGTGGAACTTTGATTGGATTCAATGATATTGTACAAAGTGGTTTGACTAGTCAATGACTGCCCACCGTACAATATGATATAATTTTAATGACACTGTAATCATAATACTACTCCATATGATATCAACAACGTAATCATAATTAACAGAAAATGGAATATAGAAAAATGGTACTGAATCTTAACAATCATACCACATGCAATATTCAATTCAAACACTATATAATCATAATGAAAAATTAACATATGATCTTAACAAATTACTAAAATCATAAAAATCAAATTCATGCCAAATGAAAACACAGTACCATTTTAGCAGAAAAAGAAACCGGTAACAATTTTAATAGAACTAAACTGAATTAGTTTCATAAAGGACTGAAGTCACTGAACTGAACTATGAATCAAATAAAACAATGTCGAACTTCTAGAAGTTACAAGATTTAGTTTTAAGAGCAACAAGAAATTGAGCAATTAGGTAGAAGATCCAAAAATGACAGCTATATTCCAATATCATATATCATTGCGTAGTGGTGTCTTCATTGTGCTTCATTTACATAATGATAATTTTACTAAATGGTAAAAGAATGTCATGCATAGCAACAATGTGAGCTATAAGAGGAAAAATAAGATGGTCAAGCATAAGAGAACAATGGCAGTTTACTTAGCAAAACAACTATGATTTAATTACAAAATGACAGTACCCAGTTTATCACCTTTCTTTGTTATGTGCTAAAAAATATATCAGCAAAATCACATTACATTGCTCCGAAATGAATTTACATAATATAATGAAGGAACTAATGGTGCTAACTACTGTAAAGCATATGTTCAAAGAAATCAATCATATTGTTAATTTTGGATATCAGTTTTTATATGACATGATGAAATACCTTCAGTTTGTTAACTCTTCACGAAATAAATGTCCACGGTCTTATTGTATGACACTTAAAAGTACACCTGTTTGAAAGCGAATCGAAAATAATGACAAAAAGAACAATAACTGGTTTTGAATGTACGCTCCTAGACTAATTATCTGATCAGACATTGATCTTGTAAATTTTCTATGTTAGCAAACAAGACTTGGAAATAAATAATCTAAACATTAAACAATTAAACAATGTTTAATGTAAAAGAAGAATAATAATAATTAAAATAATGAGGACGACGTTAAACAATGTCCATTTTATTAAGCTGCAAATAGTGGGCTGCGGATCCACTGTACCTCAGCCCACAACTAGCATGCATAGGTAACGTAGGGTAGGGGTGTTAATTGGACAGGACGGTCTGTTGTACGATTCAGTCCAAATGGGTAAGGTGTCAAGTCCGTGTCCGTATGATACTCATTTGGGACATGATATAGGACAAGAAAAAGTATACGAAAATATGTTCGAAAATATTTGATGTTTTTATATTGTCCGAACTTTGTCCGTCCGTCGTCCGGCCTGTACGAACAATGTCAGGGAGTCCGAAAGTCTTATAGGACAGGACACGAATACCTGTCTGTTCGGTCCGATCCGCCCGATTAACACCTTTACTGACAGATGAGAAAACTGTCTGACCTGAAAATGCAAGTTAATCGCTCTTATGCAAGCAACGGCAGTAATATCATTTATTTTTCCCATCACAACTTATAATTAGAATTAGGCAATAACTTTTCACATTAACAAATATAACAACACCTGCTCGTATGTTATTTTCTTTAAATTGGCGTGATGCACACAGTCAATTTTTAGTCTAACTTTCAACATAATTCTGCAGCTTGCAAAGCTAGCTCCCTGCGTGCATTGAATTCAATCAGACAATCATTTAAAAAGCGCTACCTCTAAAGCCATATTCAGACCATAAAACTCATATTCAATTTTAAAGTCTCACATTCAACGTCCATTAAAGATTTAAAATTTCTCATAGCAATATTTCTATTGAACGTCCTGCAAATATTGGTTCGTTTTAGTTCCCACGGCTGTTAACTTGGGCCTCAGCACTTGAGTCTTTAATGAGCCTTGTGAGCTTTTCTTAACCCATTGAAGAATTCCTCATCATTTTTGTCCTTTTAATAATCTTTTTTGTTCTTTTGCAGTAACGCTACGAACTGTGGAGGTAAGCTTTCCAACATGTGAGGGATACCTCCACACGGTTAAGGATACCATAGAACATACAACTAATCTTTCAGTGATTTTAAATGATGTCAACCTTTGTCATGTTTGGTTACTAGGTCCAACTTAAACAATATGTGGAGGAATTTTTGAACCCTCACCACACGATCTATGATAACTTGATTTTTCGACCATAGAAATCGATACTAATGCATTTACTATATTCACATGTTTAACATTTAAGTGTCAAAAAGTCAAATCATTGAAGTAAAAGAAAACGAAGAAAGAACATAATCTCACAGTCATGACGAGTAATATATAATATATAGGTCTTTATAAATAGAAAGGAACTTAAATATACATAACAACAGAGTAACTAATTCTGTCATCAGTCTTGGACAATCATAACAACATGTCCTTACAATTGCTGATAAAATACATTCAAACAATTACTATGAAAGAATAAAGGAAATACTTAGATATGTCTTAGGCCTCTAGCTCATCTTTAATGTTCAAGCTTAATCTAGAAATATCCTCGGGCCTTATCCGAGCATTATAGGAAAAATAATGCTTGGATTAGTATGGTATACCAACACGAGTAAACACACATTACTTTGATTCATTCTATCTTATAAGGCCTTTGTAATAAATGGTTTATCGTAAGTACTCGCCGCACAAAAATACTAACCGTTTTTACCTTGCTTTAACTAAAAGCTTTTATCATAAACCCAGCGATATTATAATAGTGTTTGAAATCCGTGAACGAGTATAGAATATGACCGAAATGCTTGCATCTCTTGTTTCAGCATAGCTATGTATAACTACGTCCGTGCGATGTTCATTTGACATCGTATTTTCCTCAATAACTAGGCTCTTGGGCTATCGTCAACAACAACCCACCTCTAGGAAATGTGCTAAAAGCCTTAGCTAACTTTCTACAAATTAGGATCGATAAACCCTTTACTAGATTGTACTAAATATTTCGTCACTACGGTTGCTTGCAACCTTTTTTGATAGCTTCCATGCACGATGAAATCTATAGATATGTATATATCTTGAAGGGTGCTGACTATATGCTAATGGGTGTGATTCACATGGTTGGAGCATATTCCATGTTTTATTCATTCCCGATTAACGAGGTTACATTTTACCTTTTCACATAACAGTTCCACTTTACCCTCTAGGCTTCAATGCAATGTAGCATTCATCTGTACAAGTTGTCTAGGTCATGAACAAACCGAAGGCATCACTTCTACTATATTCTCAAGATTAGTAGCAAATTACCCTTACATTTTAGGTCGCTTCATCTTTGGTTACCTTTAAGACATCTTTCACTTTTGAACGCTTAAGCCAGTTCGAATTAGTTTTCTGACAAAATATTCGATCTCAATCTTTTGAATCGATCGCGACAATATTATGGAAATAACAGACAATACATAAGAGCGAGGATCATCCATAACTGTTTAAGTGAATGAACCTCGTTATCATTTGTCTTATATATTTCCAAAATAAAAAAAAACTAGCCAAGGTCTTATGATCGATTATTCAACTATCAAATTAACACATAGTCAATCGTAGATTCAATTTTCTACGGATATTGTCAAGTCTCTTATAGTTAATCTCTTATTAACTAAAAATCTCTTTAATTCTTTTCTCAAATAATTCATATACTTATCTCACCAACATAAGAGCACTCCAACCAAGGATTGGGTGGGGGAAGCAACCAAGCCCGATAGGTGGTCGGTTGTGCTCATCTGGGTTGCTTTGGCAACCTAAAAGGTTTCCAAAACAACCAAATAGTTGGTTGGTTGCTTTAGAAACCAGACATTAGCCGGCTAAAATATAACTACTGGTTACTGCTCGTTTGGGCAACGATTAAAAAAAAGACTGTTGCTCCTTTGTTGTCTAATACTTAGCCATCTAAGGGCGATAATCACTTTTTTGACCGTTGCTCCTTGCCTTCCTGTATGTAAACCTATATTCTATTTTTCTAATTACACAAATTTCTCTTCAATTTTTGTGTTCTTCAATACAAAACTTCAGCTAAAATCAATAATGTCAAAACACCAGAAGAAAAATCTTTTTCACAACCAATATCCGATAATCAAATTCTTAATCTACGCAATCAAATCGGTTTCAATCTCAACAAGATCGAAACTAATATCATTCCCATTAAGGTATTAATTCATATCAACTTCCATAAAATCAAAGTTTCTACAATTCTTAGTAGAAATCAAACCAGCACCATAAATTCCAAAATTCAAATTAACAATGAAGATTGAGTTCTTACCCTGCTCAGAATTTGAATACAAATCTTGTAACAACCCAAATTTAACCAAACCCAATTTTTCGCAAAATTCTAAAAATCCAAGTTTACTGAAACCCGAGTTGGTTTATCGGGTATCCTACAGAAAAACAAAGATAATATATATCAAAGCTCACAGTAAAATATCTCACAGTAAAATATCTCACAGCGGAACGAATAAAATACAATAGTAAGTAAATACATGCCTTAATAATGACACTGTCTAACAAGTGTATCTAAACTAAATAATCTGTGTCAGTTGTTTAACCTACGGGTTTGTTATGACGAAGGGGTCGGAACAAAAGTTCTAGTGAATGAACAAATTGAACTTTCTATAAGTAACACTACATATACCGTTCTATCACTAGTTTACCTTTATCAAGTTATTTTGGGATTATTACACATTACACTTCCGATTTCACACATAAATCATACCTATATACTCTCTAGCAGATTAACTTAGTAAATTATATATATGTAGCTATATGCCCAATATATCAAGGCACTCCCTATAGTACCCTCCTCAAGTGGTCTTCATTGCTTCGGTGCAAATACGTACGAGACCTCCATCACCACGCTACGAAAACATGCTAGACCATACTGCGAAGACGCACTATGTCTACATCACTACCCCATGAAAGTGTACTAAGCTGCGCTATAAAAGTGATAGTTTCCACCACGGCATCATAACGACGCCCTAAACCTGAGTTCTTCCATGGAACTCAGGCGGAAGCTTTCCATAACTGTCACGAATGTCCTTGCTATGCCCAAAATAATGACTTCGTTAAACCAATAATACAGACATAAAATTTGGTATGTCTCTTTATGGTTGCTATGGCCCCACCTATCCCTCCCAACTTATGAAAGACCATTCAAAGAGCTAAGTGATCGCTTTAACAATCAATCTAAACATTTATGTGCTCCTTCGTCCAATGATTCGATAGTGTAGATCACTGGCCTCTTGGTTTTGCTCCAGTCTTTCCTGTACTTGCTCCAATTGACGATTAAAGGCGTTCGACGACCTATAATTCTTTGTTAGGTCGTGACCACAAAGCCTCCCACCCTGAGGCAGCCGTCGGATTATTCTAGAAATCATCCCAATCAATCTTTAGGTTGACCACAATGATAGATGCAGCCGAGGCATACTGTAACGGCCCATCAGATTTTCAACCCCGAAAATTGACACAGAACATCATGTCAACTATTCAAGCATCAAAAATACCGGATCGTTATTGAAAGAATATAGAGGGTGGGATAAGAAAGAAATATTAGAATAGAAGAAGAAGCACAACAACACTGAGTCTCACATCATAGCGGAACAAAATATAATATAGAATTAAATCTTTATAGAGATCTTGAAAATAAAATTTACAGTCATCAAAGTACATCACATATCTGGACGGTTATAATGACCTGTCCTCATATACAACACACAGTGGAGTAAATATATATATATATATATCATACGTCTGGACTCTTCCAGCTCGTTTCTTCAGTACATCTGATAACCTGAACCTGTACACCTCAGTCTAACCCGAGCATTACAAACGCACGGATCAGTCTGGTGAACCAAAGTGAGAAAAAGCACACTAAGTTTATAGGTAACATCCAACTTGATTTTAAAATTAAAATCTTTCGAAAAAAAGATAATCGTAAGACCAAATCCACGCATAAATACGGACGGTTTTTACCTTATGATAACCCATAACACTTTTGAAATCAATATATCTTCTGATATTATAATAATGTCTAATATCAAGTAAATAGAAATCTAGCGAACGCTTGCATCTCGAGCTCTACATACATAGTATACAATCAAAACCGCGGGCGCTTATTGGAGAATGGATTTCCAGCTATGGCAAGGTATGGGACCACCTTCTGACAATGTACCTCTGGAGATGAATACATTGGGGATTCAACAAGAACATCTTGCAACCCCGGCTAAACATGACCGGCCCCTCACTTCGCTTGAGAGTTCCAAATATATCATTACCACGTTTGGGGGCTAGCCAACCGAACAGATAACATATATATAAAAATAAAAGGGACAACCAAAGGCATTTGATTTCACCAGATCAGGTAATGAACATACCCTTTTGATGGTGCGACCCACATAGCCATGCGACCTACCCGATTTTATACCATTTCCCGGTTGATGAGGCTTGAGGTCATAATTAATTAATTACGAATATATCATTATTCATTTATTTTATGTTTCATTTCTTTGAGCATTTGGCCACCATTCACTTTGAATGTCACATCATCAGATCCTCCTGAAAATCAATAATTGACGTCCACAGAAATACCCTGGGTGTTCACGCAAAAAGAACGAATTCTTCTGCCACCAACAAAAGTATGTTTGAAGAAATCAACATATGTAATCCTTTGGAAATACTCTATCAGACATTCGACTATACGAGTTGTCCTAGGACTGGACAAACCGATGGCACCCTCCTACCACATCCTTGAATTACCCTACGGATCAGTAGCGAGTAGTTCTTGCAATCTGAAGATTCCAACCATGATGGAACCACGTTAGAATAGCTTTGGTTGCGCTCCAGAGAATATTCGACATGTAATCCTTCCGCTTATGAAGATCCACAGTCTTCAATTTGTTCCACCTTCTATCTTCAACGTATTTGTTGGTTCGGAATGGTTTTCGAATATAAATTCGATCCCGGTCCTTCCGTACCAACAATCGTATAGGACAAATTTTGATAGTCGGTGATTTAACTATCAAATAAATAATCATGAGAATTAAATGAGTTCACCGATTCAGTAATCGGCATTACTTGGCCTTTTTAATTAAAACAATTAATGAATGTTAATTTCAAATTCTTTAAATATTTCGATATTACGAATATAGCTTTTATTTCTTATTTAACACAAGATTATTTTCAAACTCTTTTATTTTAAAACATTATATAATCATATCTAATACTGCATTCTTTTATCATTTTCAAAACAATTCCTATATCAATACTCATCATTTATAATTGGGAAAATCAATTTAACTTATCATTCGTAAAACATCGTTACGAAATCTATTTTAGTTTGTTATTGAAAACAAAATCTAACACTTCTCTTTTTAGAAAAAACTCATTTCAAAGCTCAAATTTTCATTCCATTTTTGCTTTGAGAATAGCGTTATGATTTTACATAATCTCTTTTATTTCCTTTATTTCGAGAAATTCCTTATCTTAAGTTCATATTATTTTATTTCCAAGCCATTCAACTATTCCGCTTTGAAATCTTGTTTCAATTCATATCACTTAATATCATTATTAAGTACTACTAATTTAATCTTAACGTTTTAACTCCACAATCTTCTTATAAACCTTGTTTATAAACCTCCAGTTTAATATAAAACCCTTTTTCCTCGATTCCTTTTAATTCAAATGTCAAGTCAACATTTGTTTAAACCATTATATTTGCTTAAAACTTCTTTTCTTAACCTAATACAAATCACTTTTACCAATCCATTTTCCTCTCCGAAAATCTCATTTCAATTCCATTTATCTTAATTCATCATTAAGTACTGCCAATTCAAATTAACGCTTTGACTTCTCATTCCATTTATAAACCTTGTTTATAAAATCTCAGGTTTAAGATAAACCCTCTTTTTATCTTATTTCTTCTACTTAAGTAATCGTATTCGTTTAAATCTCTTTTATAACTTCGTTATAAACTCGGTTTCATAACCTCTTTTCAAACCTCAACCATATTCCATTACAAAATCGGCTACTTACTTAAATGTATTCATTTAAGAAGTAATTACTTAAATTATTTTTAAAATAATAATTTACTTCATCGTTAACTAGAATTAGTATTAAATTTCTTTTTAAAATCTTATTTAAGTTAATAACTATATTCTAAATTATTTCATTTCTAATTGCCCCAAACTAATTTAATCGAATAATCAGTTTCAATTAAAACAGTTGACTTGGTCAACTCTAAAACATGATTAACTCGTTGATCAACTTTAACTCGTGTCTTCATTTAGAATAATTAATAAATTAATTTAAATAATATCATTTACGTCGATTAATATTAAATAAATAATAATATAATCTCATTTTAATTGTTTCTTAAAAACAATTAATTTCAGTTATAAATCGTTACATTAGTTAATATGAGGCACGTGCTTCACACATGGATGATTTCTCTTTTTATAAACTTCATTTTTAAATAATATATTTAAAATCCTATATTCAGTTATAAAACAAATTTTATAACTTCATTTTTATCGATTTACCTGATGGTAAATCACTATTTCAGAGCAATTGATTTATAGGCCAACTGCTGCCAATTACTCAACCAATACTGCTCATTGGTTAAAATAAAATGGATGTTGAATCTCAAGTCAATAATCAACAAACAAATCAATCATCCAAACAGATGGGTTTAAACAGCTCATATAATGATAATACGAAAATAATTAACAACTAATACATTTGAGGAATTCGGTTGGATTTCTCCAACCTGTTCTTCTCTACATCCAAATGGGTTATATCATATGATATCATTCAATTCAATTTTACTGATTTAATTGTAAAACAGTAAATAACGACTAACAAACAATTCAAATAATTAAACACGGTTATTTCATAGCCGTGACCGACAAGGTAAGTTACCTTCATTAGATCCAATCGTTAAAATAACGGTTTGGTTTTTCATTGAAATTAAACAAACGTTTAATTTCATTGGTTCAAGCAATATATGAATATATATTTAACAATAAAACAAACGGTCAAATCATTAACAATCATAGCACACAAAATAAACCCAACTTATATAAAATATAAGTAGGGAGAACTGAGTGAGTTTAACTCACCTTGATTTCATTCCGCTATCGCTAAGCGGTTCAGTTCCCGTTAAATTAAATACGCGTTTAATAAAATTCTAGCAGTTGACATTCTTGTCTAAAATAAATTCTAGAACGTAGAATTCGATCATACGATCCCAACGCAATTGGTTTGGTCAAATTCTGTTCATACGTGCGAAGGATATAAACAATATAAGCACACAATTTAAATTATTTTAATTAACTCCTTAATCAAAATAACTAATTACTTCTAACTACGTTTAATTACTAATTATTTCTTAACCATTTATTTAAGAAATTATTTACATTAGTGTATACAGATCAGGCTGACAAACTTTTATCTGCATTATTTGAAACCCTTACAGGCTCGCTACTTATTCATTGACTAATTTAAAATATGATATAGCTATTAATAAATTAAGACTGTATAATATAAATTAAACTAAATTTAATTCCCAATTAGTTTCTAATAAAATAACTTAAGTATTTTACATTTAATATAATGCAGCTGATAATTATACTTTGTTGCCTTCCGGAATTTTGCACCACTATTCGATCATTGTTTGGAAAAAATACAGGCGGCTTCTTCTTGTTCACGATTGTTCCCGGTCTTCATTTCAATTCCTAAACCCACGCTGACTTGTGCAAATAAGATAGTAACCAATTTCATTTGACTTGGAAAAACCCCACGAGTCACAACCTTCCTGCTCGTCATGTCCAGTTCTGGCCAACTACCCTATCAAGAATTTAAACACTGGATATCATATTGTAGTTTATAAGGCGATTAAGTTGATTTAATCACATTTTAACAATGCTTTAATTACTAAATAATTTAGTTTATTACTTCTCTGAAATTAAACGCAGACTGATAAATTTCTTCCTTTCAAAATGCCCAACATCTTTATTTCCTAGGCTCGACTTCATCATCATTCATGAGGTTTTCATTTGTGGCTAATTCTATTAATACCCCTCATTTTGCTTTTGACACCCCACTATAGATTCAAAAAATAAAATAACATATTTACCCTCATTTGTTATTAAACTTGACATGTTCATGATTTCATTTTATTATGCATTTTAATCATAGTGAAATGAAAAAATAAGACGAGAATAATAAAGTTGACTGAAGAAAGCAAATATGATTTACAGGAAATTGATGTTATATTTTAGATTTGATTTTTTTTCTTAATATCTTTTTTTCAAGAATTTGATTTATAGTTCAATTGTTTTTTTTAATTAAACTGAAATATAATATTTTAGACCATGCTATTGATGAAAATAAAAATAAAAAGTAATTACGAACTACAATTCTATTGTTTTTTGGATTTTATATCTTCTTTCATTCCATTATTAATTTTAAGTTGTTAGTTTTAAGAATAAAATAAAGGGTAGTTTTGGTATATTATGGGGTGAGAAAGGCAAAAGATGGGGTGTGGTAAATTTTGTTTAAATGGTGGGGTGGCAAAGGCAATAGTTGGGGTGGAAATAGATTTAGCCTTCATTTGTTTCCTTCGATCTGCAGTTAAACAGTTTTAGCCAATTAATATTCTCAATTTACGTTTAACACCATAGTTAAGTATAAACTAATTACTGAACTTAATAACTTAATCACGTTTTAATCTAAAGAGGCCGATACTCTATTTCTCGCTCACGTTTTTTCTCAGCTTCAGACACCCGAAATGACCTCGACTTCATCAACAAAAGCCACCACACCTCAAAGCTCCGGCCATCGGACCACCATCAGGGTTCACCGAAACCCACGCCGAAGGTTCCTCCACTTGTGCCCCAAGTTTCATTCACACCGAAATCCTCCTTTTCCTGGGAAAGCCTTCGAACTGCGGGTACTTCGAGGTCAAAATCTGGCCAATCCAGATCACGAAATGCCATCATTACCGTTCAATAGCTAGGGTTTGCTGTGTTCTAGGATTTTGAAGTTGATTTTTTTTGGATTTGATCGAAGGATTTGGAGGAAATAGTGGGAGAAGGTTATGGAATTTCAACCGTTAAAACTAAAGTGGAGGCGGGTCAAAAAGAAGCTATTGACCACGCTAGAGATTATGTTGCGCAAATTAGGGTTACGAGGGGAATATATATAGTATGGATGGAGTATTATTAAAATATTAATATAAACACATAGCAACGAAGTATCGTTTTAAAACCGACACAAACGACTTCTATTTTTCGATAAAAATGCTAATCCTAACGTAAAAAAATAGTCCGGACCCGACGAGATAGGTTTTGTCGAATTCCGAGGTCGTTTGTGAAAAGTCCTTATAAATATCGATGAAAAATCAAGCTTTTAAAATTCCTATAATTACAGAAAAAATTTAATAAATATAGGCCTTAACATTTTACTAGACCTCTTCCTAGTGGATCCAATGAATCTTGTTTCGTTAAATTTGGAGTTTGTTTGGCTAGTCGTTTATTCGTTAAAAGTCACCCATAAATAAATTATATAAATAATTAAACAGAAACAAAGACGTTTTTGGCCACCGAAGTCACATACGATATCGGTTTGCCACGAAATTTGATTTTCTTACAATGATTTAACGATACGGTTCTAATGAATCTAATTTCATCGAAATCTGAGACTGTTTGCAAAAATGGCTATTTTTAACTCTTATATAATATCGATTAAAATATTAATTAAATCCCAAATAATTCCAATAAATCATAATAAATTTATTTCAACTTATATATCCAAATAGAATATATATACAATTCCAAATATAATTTATACAACTCAATATCGCAAATTTTCGGGTAAACCAAATTTTAAATTTCCCTTTTTAATGTTAATAAACGTTATATTTTAATAACACTTTCCATAGCGTCTATTTTAAAATTTGAATTGGCCATAACTATCAATTTATAACATGAAATCTGGATTTTTCTCTTTCATTAGAAACTTATAAACAATTAGATTCCAACGTTTCTTGTTTGACAGAATTCTGACTTAAAACGGATTTTGCATATCTAGTTAAAGTTCATAACTCCATATTACGAACTACCGCGCCATTTCGAGCTCGTTTTAAATTATATATAAATTTAACGTTCAAACTTCGTTCAAATAAACGAATTCAATATTAAAATCCATTAATATTCCAAATATAATATTTAAAATAATAAATTAAATTAAATATTTGACTACCAAAAATACGGGACATTACAATCTTTCCCCCTTAAAAGAATTTTATCCCCGAAATTACTAAGGTAAGGAAAATGTTACGAACCCATTTATTATTTCAAAGTCCAATTTATTATGGTAAAATAAAATTTTCAAAAATATCGAAAATCTTCTAACACCTTAAATTCCAGGAAAAATTTAGCAGAGTCTCCCTTATACGGAGTGAGATCTGCGATATTGCAGGAACAAATAATGTATACACGTCGACCTAGAAGGTCGGAAAACAAATCCAAAACCAAAATTTTATATTTCGCGCAGGCGTACCTTTTACAAGCGTTATTGAGCATACCTACTCAACGTATATGCGATTTATTCAACCAAAATCTACTCCTCAAACCTATCTGGCACCTGTACTAAACTCAATTCAACATGTAAGTGACAATTATATGAAATTCTTAAATATTATTTCACTAATCAACAAGTAACTATACCAATTCCCAAAAATCAAACACGAACACCACCCAAATACATGAATTAATTTCAATTCATATGTAGTTTTACTCCAGTTTATAATACCAGAATTTATTTTTCAGTTCATTCAACTCTATTATTAAGCTATTGATGATTTATATTCATACCAGCAACAAACAATCAACAATCATTAACAACCAACTAAATAAACCAATTGAATTTACATTCGGTATTTATATTTACTTGAGTTTACATATTTGAACACCAATCGGTTAATATCCGATCAGTTTCCATATAATTATTATTCATTAATTCAATTTCTAAATTCCAAATCCTAAATTTATCTAATTTAATTTCGATATCATTCTTAATTTAATTTCACTTAACCAAGTTAAGTTTCAATTCAACTTGAATTCCATTCTGTAACGTACCGAAAATTTTCGACTTAGAAAATTCGACATACAACAACATGTCGAGTATTCAAACATCGAAAACGTCGGATAGTCCATGAAAGAAGTTAGAGGGTGAGGATAGATAAGATAGAAACTTATAATAGATGAAGAAGAACATACAACATCAGAGTAACACAAATCTCACAGCGGAACGAATAAAATATAACATAACTTTGAAATAAAAGATTGTACTTGAATATACATATCATCATCAAAGTACAACACTTACAACACAACGGAAATAAACAATAGCTACACAAACACTGCTAAAGCCTCCTGCTCCAACTTTCCAAGTATATCTGTAAAATCCCGACTACTTGACTGCCCGTACAAAATTGGGCACCCAAGAGTTTAGGGAAAACAAAACAAAATAAACTCTGGGTCAGTCATGTGACTGGTGTGAGTAAAACAATTTAAAACAGTCTGAGCAATTTAAACGATATCTCATAAGACCACGCCGTATAACGGAACGGGTTTTTCCCTTATGAGTATCCAAAGATAAATCTTTATATCAAAATTCTTTTGATATTATAATAGTGTCTATCAATCACAATATAACAATCATCTAGCAGAAATGCTTTCATCTCACGTTCTACATACATAGTATACAATCAAAATCGCAAGCACGTATTGGATAATGGATTTCCAACTATGACAAGGTATGGAACCACCTTCCGATGGTGTATCACTAGAGGAGAATACACCGAGTTTAACAAGAACATCTTGTAACTCAGCCACATATGACCGACCACTCATTTCGCTTGAGTGTATCGAATGTATATCACCAACAGTTGGGATCAACAACCGTTTCCCGATAAGGGACAACATCGATAGGTTAAAGAAGCAAATGAATATTCTCTAGATAGGTGATTTTATACCCTAATGGGAGCTACCCACATAGCCCTGTTGCCTGCCCGATTTTTGTGATTTACCGGATGTGAGGCTAGAAGCTACGCTTATCTTCTACATGCCACATCTTCATTCACTTAGAATGTCACATCGTCATACCCTTTAAAATCACAAATTGATTTATCCAAAAATAACACGGGTATATAGCTAAGAGAAACGAATTCCTCCGCCACCAAACGTGAATACGTTTGAAGAGATCAACTTACGCGATCTATTAGATATACTTTGTCAGACCTTCTTCCACACAAGTTGTCCTGGGACTGGACAAACCGAAGGCACTATTCAGTACATCCATCTTAGGCAATCTTTACCTAAGATTTATATAACAACCCTTGCACTTTACTTCGTCTTCAATTATCTTTTGCATATATGATCGCAACGCTTATGCCAATACGGAGTGGTTCTTCGGATAATAATCCAACTGGTCTCTCCATATGAACAACGTTAAAATGGTCAAAACATTGATAGCCGGTGATTTAACTATCAAATGAAAATATGTCCGTGTACAAACAATAATCTTATCTCCAAATGGAATTATCGATCAAATCATCAAACATATATATATATATATATATATATATATCATATTTCCTTATTTTCTATATTTAGAAAATATCTCTGATTATATTTGGAAAACGTTTTCAAAACTCATTTATGCGTATTTCAACCGAACGTTGTATAAAACATCGTTACGACCGCTCAACCCATAAATCGCTTATTACTTTACTGTATTTCTAACTAATTCTCGCCATCGAACCTCAACTACTTCTTAGTTAAGTAAGGAAGTCAATCAAGTTGGGGTATAATTACCTCTCAGACCTTAACTGAACAACGTTCTTAACCTTGCAATAGATAAAGCTCACCGCTCCGATTTCTACAATCATTTGCTTACGCAAATTCTCTGATTCAGATTACGAATCCACTTCTTTTAAGAAAAGACATATTATAACGATAACGTTATAACCCTACTTCTGAAATATCTAACTTAACATCTAACTTTTTATTTCTTACTTTGAATAATTAACCTACTCTAATTTATTTATAAATAAATAAATCTTGATTTAAAACGGAAAGTAAATAATACTTTCCCGAATTTGATATAATCGAATCCGACGTATAATTCTCTTTCGAGTAAATCTTTATTTGATTAACTCTCCTTCGAATAACTAATATTCGATTAACTCCCTTCGAATAACTTATATTCGATTAACTCACTTCGAATAAACTATGTTCGCGAACTCCTTTCTTTGAATAACTATATTCGATTAACTTCTTTCGAATAAACCATATTCGATTACTCTTCTCGAATAAACTATATTCGATTTAACTCCTTTCGAATAAACTATATTCGATAACTCTTCTCGAATAAACTATATTCGATAAATCTTTCTTCGATTCAAATAAACTATATTCGATTACTTCTTTCAAATAAACTATATTTGATAAGTCCTTTCCAATTAACTCTAACTCTAATCGATTAATTCTAACTCTAATCGATTAACCCTATCTCTAATCGATTAACTCTAACTCTAACTCAATTCAATTAATTGTATTCGATTAATTCTATTCGATTAACTCTAATCCTATTTTACTCTAATTGGTTAACTCTAACTGATTAACTCTAACTGGTTAACTCTAACTGATTAACTCTAACTGGTTAACTCTAACTGATTAACTCTAACTGGTTAACTCTAACTGATTCACTCTAACTGATTAACTCTAACTGGTTAACTCTAACAGATTAACTCTAACTGGTTAACTCTAACTGATTAACTCTAACTGATTAACTCTAACGGGTTAACTCTATTTAATTAACTCTAATCAATTAACTCTAACTCTAAACAATTAATTCTAACTCTAATCGATTAATTCTAACTCTAATCGATTAACTCTAACTCTAATCGATAAATTCTAATTCGATTAACTCCTCTAACTCATTTTGATTAACACATTTTGATTAACTCTTTTGGTTAACTCTACGTCCATATTCAGTGTAACACCCCATGGCCATTAATGTCACTCACAAAGGGAATCCATTAATGTCATGAAGCGTTATAGTAGTATAGAACAGATAAATTACAAGAGTAAATAAATAAAACACAGCGGAAGATAAAACTTTTTTCATAGCATCATAACTTCAAAACAAGCTTACATAAGTAGTCTCCAAAACCATTACAACAGGATCAATTGTCTTTTCCAAAAACTTCAAAGTACATAAAGAAGCAAATACTTAAATAACATAAATGCAAAAATCCCCACTGAGCATAAGCAAAGCCATAAAGATGAGAGAGTCCAAAGCGATACATCTACTCTTTTCAAGCAACTGAAAGAAATCGGCACTAAGCTGTAGTATTCCCTCCCTAAAACCTGAGGGGGGGGGGGAGGAAAGAAAAGAGGTGAAAAAAAAACGGGTCAGACATAAAGTCTGGCGAGTCCAGTAATTTTAACAAATAATAGGTAAGGTAAATGATCAAGACATAAATAGGCATCATGATATGGCTGTAACATAGATAAGGTAGATAAAAAGGATGGACAAGATGATTTCGTTCCTAAGTACTAAGACAATCCTACACCTTGGCTAAGCGAACAACCCTCCAAGTACTAACCCCGAAGACCGAAGTCAACATCAGACTAACACCCAAACGACTATCCAACTCAACCAACATGTATTTCGTTACACCGCACTTTTGCTAAGTTACACCACATTACTTAATTACACCGCACATCTACTAGTCTCTATTTACTAAAGGTTGATCCCTTCCCACTAACTGTACCCACATGACATACTTGGTAGTTACTTGTACCTCGCTGCTATCGTAGGTGTCGGCTTGCTCCTACCACCGCTAAGGTACCCTTACTCTGCCCATTCGATCGGCTCCCAAAACCTCGTAGGCACCCGTGCTGGCCCCACAGTGGGGTGTATCACTCCCCAAAGTGGCAACTCCGATACTAACATAAAATTCACGGCCATACCTACACGATGCAACAACGTCTTACCTACCAGCCCGGACCCGTGCACGCACATGAACCCGTTAGACTCGCGTTGCCACCGCTATTCACGTTTTGACCTCTTACATTCAAGTCCAGTAAGCGTGCCCCAACCCCGGCCTAGTACCGGGCCCAATTAGATACTCAAACAGGTTACTGGTTGAAACGGGTCCCCCATCCGACATAAGCCTCCCACCTATGCTTGGTCCCCACTAGGTTTTTCTCCCAATTATCCATTTTAAATGTCCATGTCTTACACATGCTATGGTTAAGTCCATACTTACATGTCATAATTTACATGTCTTATCTTATACCGGTTAAGTCCATATTTACATGTCATAATTTACATGTCACCCCACTTAACCCTCTAACCATACCCATGTCTTATTATGGTTAGTATTCCTTAATTCATTCCTTATGACGAACGGTGCATGACCTCCCACATTAGACTGAACGCTTTGTGGCCGCTGGATTTGCCAGACGGTTCCAGGCAGTCTTACGCCACAAACCGGGTCTAACCTCGTGTCATTAACCGTTGCGCCTACAATTCATTCCTTTGACCTCTCACATTAGACGTCTAATTGTGGCAGCTGGATTTACCGGGCGGTTCCGGGCAGTCTTACGCCACAATTGCGCCTAACCTCGTTTCAAAGGTTTATTAATAATCGTATTTCACCCATACCCAATTTTCATGTCATGTATATCCAATTAAATATATAATCATGTTTATAATATTGCCTATTCCAAATTGTCACTAATTACATATTAATTAGCCTCAATTACAAATTTACAATTATAGGCAATTTCATCAATTCCATGTAATTCATACCCAAATATGCCAATTTCACCTATTATCCAATTATCCAAAATATCCAATAATATACAATTTTCCATATTTCACATATTCCCATCGTTCCCACGTATTTGCATTCGCGCATATTTTTAACATAGACTCGAAGGTAGCCTAGATCCAAAAATAAAAGGAATAGGGATAAGAAGAGAGAATCAAATCACAGAAAATTGGAATTAATACAACATCATGAAATAAAGGGGCATGTAAACTGGCATAGATGCATAATGATAGATTCAACATGAATAAACTGATAAATGTATGAACTTTACATAGAAACATAGGCATATGGTGATATGAATCAAAAACGTGAAGACTTGGATGAGATTTAAATTACATACATACATATGAATCCTCTTTACAACTTCATCATGTTACTTTTAATCCCATTATATTATGAAAATCACCGTACTCACCTTTCGTGGTTAAAGAATAGAATTATGCACTGAAATTGGTGTAGAAACGTTGCGGTGTTGCTGATTTATCTTCTTGAATTGTTGTAGAAGCTCTAATCTTTAATTTGAGTTGAAGTTGAATACTTGAGATTTAATTTAGAGGCGGCGACTAGGGTTTAAGAGAGAGTTTGACAGCACAATGGTGTCATAGATAATATTTATGAATTAGGGTTAGGTCTTAGGGTGTATATATAGTTATAGGAAGTTATTTAGGACCATTAGATTAACCCTGAACCATGAGAACCAATCAGATGCCACTTCTGCCTTTGAGCGAATCGGCCCACGGGTTGACAGCCAAACAACCTGAATCAACCCCTAGTCGACCCAGCGAGGCTCGGGTCGACCTCAAAAATGGGTCGGTTCGTTAATTCCCCCTCCCAATTCGCTGTTTTGAACTTTTTTTCATATTTATTTATTTAATTATATATATATATATATTTCTCTCATATGCATACAAACCTCAAGGCTTAATAACATCTTCATAAGGTACCTGTTTTCTGCAAACCAAATGTCTATCTTGACCCAAAATTTTGAAACGAACATAATAGCGCAACCCATTTCACTTAATTATTTTCTAAAAATTAAGTATATTTTAATTTATGAATTTTAATATTATAAAATTACGGGGTATTACATTCTCCCCTCCTTAAAGGATTTCGTCCCCGAAATCTCCAAGTTAAGAAGAATGTATCATACTATCCAATCATCTATCTACTCAACCTTCATCCACAAGCATCCATTGTCCTTAAAAAGATTTTAATGCTTTTCATGTACATATGCATAGTATGTGTATATGTCCGTATACTAATGCAAAATCAGGCGGTCCACTGATTCAGTCGACCTCCTTAATGCAAATAATGATAGTGCCATGTATCCATCTTGTATGCAAAGAACCCTATACATATCATTACTACATGTGTGCACAGCCATTCATTTAAATGCAACATCCATATGATACACACATTCAATGTACATTCATTTTACTAAATACATCCATTTATATGCAATATGCAATATGAAAGTGACTGAGCCGATTAATGCCTAAAGTGTGTGTATATGCATCCACGAGCAACCGCTAGCAAACACTTGCATCCACATGCATCCACCATACATAACATGTCTCAAACACATATTTCAACCATTGGACTACCCTATCTAAAGGTAAAAGATACTAGCGAGAGGACATGCTAAAGATAGAACAAGTACAAGCTAAGCGATAAAGGAGAAATTAAAAGACATACCCTCGAAAATAAAAGGGTACGATGAACGCATCTTCTCTTCCGTCTCCCAAGTAGCGTCGCTCTCATCATCTCCCCATTGCACTTTTGTAACACCCCACCTCCGCCAATGCCACTCTTGCAAGGACACTAGCTTTGGAGGGGCGTTAAACAAGGTAAACATGCATGCAGATATCACAAGACAGAACATATATGTAAAACAGAGTAAATAAAGCAGCGGATCAAACTAGCTTTTCAAAACCATAGTCATGTTACAACAAAGTACTTGATCATTATTTTCCAACAAACAAAGTCTAGATAAAAGCATAAACTGAAAAACTGAAATACATAAAGTACTATCCCCAAAGTGAAGTGATAAACCATAGCTAGCTCAATGTCCAAACCCGTACATGAGCAAATCCAGTAAGCAAGCTAGAAAGATCCAAGCTAAGCTCCAATGTTCCCACCCTGAGGACCTGAGGGGGGGGGGACGGAAGAAAAGAGGCGAAAGAAAACAGGCCAGTCAAAAAGACTGGTAAGCCCTACCACTATCTGTCTATGAACTAGTAAAGTTAACTAGCATGAGAAGCTGAGATGAACATAAGGATAACAACATACTGGCATGATGATTAACTAACAAGATAGATAAAGGTGTCATCGCATAATCAAGGTTAAGTTTTGCACCACGGGTGTACTAGCATTCTAACATGTCAAGTAAAAACAAGAATTGATCCCTTGGCCCAAGCTTGGCCCAAATAGTTTGAGATGACCTAGATCAAGGTCCAACTACTCGGTCTAGTCGATCGGCTCCCTATAAGCCTAACTCGTCAAGTGTCGGTGTCATACGGCGTAATCATGTAATGTAGTTGACTGTGCAGGTCCAACCTAGGGTGTATCTGGCCCTACGGTGTAACCCTCTGACACCATACCATGATACACAGTCCAAACCTACCGGTGCCCATGTTCAACTCCGGACTTGATGTGCACGACCATGGTCCGCCTGAACAACCGGGGCATCATTCAGCCGTCTCTTTTTGGTCTCTTATAATCAGCCCAGTAATCGTGCCCCACCCTAGCCTAGTCCTAGGGTCTTATGATACAACTAGAAGGTTACTGCTGAAAAGGACCACGCAACTAGGGTTTCTTAATGGGTTAAATGTGGTTAACCCGATCCACACGTGGATTAAATTGGTTAAGAGTACCCAAGGCTCCTGACTTAACCTCGATTAACCCATCAAGCCCATATTGGTTAAGTATTAAGTGGACCATGACTTAACCCTAATCAGGAGGCATTCATTAACTTAATGTGCTTTAACCTCTCACATTAGACCTTGTTGTGGTTACTAGTTAAGCCGGGCGGGTCCGAGTAGCTTTACACCACAACCTGGTCTAACCTCGGGTTCGAGCACAACTTGACCAACTTCTCACATTGGGTCCTATTGTTTGTAGCCACTAGTTAAGCCGGGCGGGTCCGGGTAGATTTATGCTACAAACTCAACCCAACCTCGAGTTGGCCACACTCATCTTTTATAAGTGTCATGTCCATTATGTTTCCAAAACATAATTACATATCACGTCATGTTATAAAAATCATGTTCATGTCATTATGTTACCCAACCCCAACGTAATCTCATCGTTTACATAATCGCAATAACGCATAAAGGATAAAATAGGGAACTTGGCATAACCATGACAAAAAGGTGTTGAAGCCACGAGTTTAACATGGTGGCATATGAAATGTACATATGTTCATATACTTGCATATTGCATTATGAGGCTTCAAAAGCATGCATAAAACCAAACTTAGCATATGAGTGATACATGGTGATAAATAACATGTAGAGGTTGCTAGAAGTTCGCATTTGGCCTCACATGCAAGTTATCATAAGGGATATGATAACTTTCATGTTGCCAAAATGCAACTTTTAACATAAAGCTTGAAGCTTTAAGGTCAAAAACCCAAGTTTAACTTGCATAACATGATAACATGATCAACCCAAACTTGCATAACATGATAACATGATCAACCCAACTTGCATAACATGATAACAAGATCAACCCAAAATTGCATAACATGATAACATGATCAACCCAAACTTGCATAACATGGCAACATGTGTCATACATAACTTGCATAATGATCAACCAAACTTGCATATGATGATCAACCAAACTTGCATATAATGATCAACCAAACTTGCATAACATGACAACATGTGTCATACATAACTTGCATAATGATCAACCAAACTTGCATATGATGATCAACCAAACTTGCATATAATGATCAACCAAACTTGTATAACATGGCAACATGTGTCATACATAACTTGCATAATGGTCAACCAAACTTGCATATGATGATCAACCAAACTTGCATATGATGATCAACCAAACTTGCATATAATGATCAACCAAACTTGCATCATTCATTTAACTTTAGAGTTGAAAGAAAGAAAGTAGAAAAGGGCTTACAATGCTATGAAGACACAAATAAATATTTATTATAAAGATTGAGACGAAGCCCTTATGTAAGCACCAAAAACCCAAATATGCAAGCTCCAAATGAAAACCCTTGAGCCAAATCAATAAAAACCCTTGCTTTGTAATAGAAATGTTGAAACTTGACTTGAATGCAAACTAAGAACACTCATACAAGCTTGAAAACACTTGTATGCACTCAAAATCTCTCATACAAATAGACTTAGGAATTTTAGCATGAGAGTGGAGGCCATGAGAGGAACAATTTTGGCATAGTTTAGTTGTAGGAATGAATAATGATGATTTAGGCTAGGCTTAGGGTCCTTTTTATAGAAGATTAGGATAGTATTAGCCATAGGATTAACCCTAGATTCAATCCAAGCCATCAAAGCATGTCTTGGGGAAGAAGTCGAGTGTAGGAACCATCTAGGGCCTTTAGATTAAAGCTGAACTATGAGAACCATTCAAATGCAAAATCTGCATTTGAGCGAATCGGCCCACGGGTTGACAGCCAAACACCCTGGATTAACCCCTAGTCGACCCAGCGAGCTCGGGTCGACCTCAAAAATCGGCCGGTTCGGTTATTCCCCTCTCCCAATTCGCTGTTTTGAACATTTTTGCATATTTAATTTTCAATTGTATATATATATTTCTCTGCGCAACCCATTTCACTTAATTAAGTATACTTTAATTTGTGAATTTTTCGTGAAACTTCATAAGGCCATATCTTGGTCATACGGACTCCGATTTTCGAAAACTCGGACTCTATTTCGCGTATTTTTCCGAGATAAACGCAATGGCACATCCCGTTTCCCTTGATTCAGATTTTACAGTTTAATTCTGCCTCCATTTGTGTTATAACATGTTATTCAAAAATACGGGTTGTTACATTCTCCCCTCCTTAAAGGATTTCGTCCCCGAAATCTCCAAGTTAGGAAGAACGTATCCTACCATCCATCATCCATCTACTCAAAACAACATCCACGTGCAGTCATTGTCCTTAAAGGATTCTAAATGCTGTATGATCATATGCAAAGGTGTGTGTATATGTACTTATCTAATGCGAAAATCAGGAGGTTACTGATTCAGTAAAGCCCCTTAATGCAAAATATGTTAGTGAAATGAGTCCATATGTATGCAAATTCCTAACATAATTTATGATCTCTACATGAGTGCACATAACATCCATCCATATGCAACATCCATGTGATAGCATACAAGTTTCATCCATGAATAAGCATAAACACTCATGCATATGCGGTATGAAAGTGTGTGAGCCGATCTTAGTGCCTAATGTGTATCATGCATCCACGAGTATCCACGTGCAAACACTTGCAACCATTTGCAACCATCAAGCATAACATGTTTCAAATACATGTTTCATCCAAAAGGTTTCTACCTAAGGTCCTCATAACAAGATTAACGAGATAACAAGATAAACAAGATAATCATGGATAGCAAAAGAAAGATAGGAAAAGAGATCGAGAATGTACCCTAAAAAAGAAATGGATAAAGCCCACGCATCTTCTCCTCGGTTTCCCAAGTTGCGTCCTCATCGGCTTCACTCCACTGAACTTTCACCAATTTGACTTCTCGATTCCTTAGCTTCTTGATCTCTGTTCCCAAAATACGAATCGGAGCTTTTCTCAAGGTTGCTTCTTTCTCTACCTCAATGTCTTCAAGAATGCTTGGTTCAACCACCTCAGCGGACTCATGTAGGCACTTCCGGAGATGCGAGACATGAAAGACATTATGCACTCCGGCTAGCTTCTCGGGCAATTCCACCTTATAGGCCATCTTTCCAACTCTTTCTATAGTAGGGAAGGGTCCTACGATCCTTGGTGCCAGCTTCCCAACTGCTCCAAAACGAACCACATTACGCAAAGGAGAAACCTTCACGAAAACCATGTCCCCAACTTCGAATTCCAAATCTGCCCTTCGCTTGTCAGCATAGGATTTCTGTCTATCTTGGGCCGCTTTCATCCTTCTTCGAATCAATTCAACCCTCTCGGATGTGTCTCGTATCATATCGGGCCCAAGTATAAGTCTATCTGTTGTCTCCCACCAACAAGATGGTGACCTACACGGCCTCCCATACAAAGCTTCAAATGGTGCCATCCCTATGCTGGCTTGATAGCTATTATTATAAGCAAACTCTACAAGGGGAAGGTGGTCTTCCGAAGTACCACCAAAGTCAAGAACACAAAGTCTCAAAAAGATCTTCTAGCACTCTATTCACCCCTCTCAATTTGGCCATCCGTCTGGGGGTGATAGGCTGTACTCAGATTCAATCGCGTACCCATCGCTTCTTGCAAACTGTTCCAAACTGGCTAGTGAAACTCGGGTCACGATCGCTAACTATGCTAGAAGGAACTCCATGCAACTGCACTATCTCTCGAAGATAAATAGATGCTAGCCATGATACGGTCCTCTTGCTTTTCACTGGAATGAAATGGGCTCTCTCTTTGTAAGTCTATCAGTTATTACTCATATCCCATAAAGTCCAAATGGTTTGGTGACGAACATCTTCACCGCAACTATATATCACAAACAGGCGAGTCATACTCCTTATGGAGTTTGCAACAGAACTAAGGTTGAGGATAGGACCGAGAGGATATTCTTAAAAGATAGCATGCGAGCAAGCTCTACGGAACAATAGGGATCAAGGATATACTCTTAGAAAGGGATTTAATGCGCGTATCTAGTCTTCAATCTTCTAAGCCGCATTTTCTTGTGCTTAATCCCATCGTGCCCTGACCGTCTTTTAACTTCACAATTCCGTAGTTCTTAATCCTTATTTCCAAAATATGAGTTAGAACTCATTTCAACGTTGCCTCTCATTCCCCTTCCACTTATCCTTTGCCTAAAATGCTTGGCTTCCACATAACTGCGTGCTCATGGTTTCATGCAAGCTTTCCAAAATTCGTTAGTGAATCTTGGATCTCGTTTACATATTATACGGTATCCCACGCAGAAAACTATCTCTTGAAAACATGTGCCAATCCACGTTACCAAATGTACTTACTAGGGTGATTTCCCTAACCCATGCTTAAGTAAAATGGACTATCCGCCTTAGTAGCGAATACCACCGGAGCACCCCATTCTAAAATGCATCGCCTAATGAAATTTTTTCTCAAGCTACTCCTTGATTTGCTTACCAAGCTCTCTCCTTTCTCGCGGGGCCATGTGCCTAACGGGCAATGTAACTGGCTTGGCATTATAATATATGATTGATGCGGAAATCTATCTCCCGCTTAGGGGGTAACCCCCTTACTTCTTCAAAGACATCAGGATAGTCTCGGACCACCCTTACAGATTACAGATCATCGATGGACGAGTCAAGAGATTCAAGATAACATAACATGACGGGACCTCTAGGGTTACAAGAAATTTCTAGGGTATTACCGAGGCGAATCACGAGCCTCACCACCCTAAGTTCACAACCAATCCACACCCAAAATCAACCCATATCCCATAAACCCGAGAACCTAAGCATTACACATGAATTCTATGCTCAAGATAGAGATTTTCAAATCCGCACAAATCACAGATAGATGGGTGGAACCCCCAATTGGATTTGAAACAATAACAGGATCTCAACTAGACTAGTACTTAGGTGCAAATTTTCAACAAGATCAGAAATAAAACTATGCGATGCGCCAGAATCAAATAAGGTATGAACAGGGAAATCAGAAATGTAAACAAGACTTTCTACAGAAATACTACCTCGATCCTGAGCTGGAGCAGCGTTGAGAGCATGCACTTGCCCCCCAGAAGGTCCTGCACGCTGATTCTGCCCTTGCCCTTGTCCTTGCTTCTTGGGGCAATCCTTGCTAAGATGTCCAGGCCCTCCACAGTGAAAGCATTCGCCCAACTTCCTCTTCTTCTTTCTACGATCCTTGGCTATGTGCCCAACAATTCCACAGTAGTTGCATTTTCTTGGGTCCTTTGACTTGTTGTCCTTGCTGTTGTTGTTGTTCTTATCTCTTTTCTCAGTATCTTCCTTCTTGCCTTGGGACTCATTTGCCTTGACCTCCTTCTTGACACTCTTATCTTCCTCTTGAAGTAGGGTCATATTCACCAAACTCTCGAAGGTCGCCCCCAGGGGTATATGAGATATGACCAAACCGCGCAATGGCTCATTTAATCCTAGAGCAAAGCGTAGGGCCTTCTTCCGAGCGGTGTTAACCCATTCTAGACCGAACTGAGCAAGTTGATTAAACTTATACACGTATTCTCTAACGGTCATGTCCCCTTGCTTTAGTGACAGGAACCTCTCTAGCTGGAGGTTCTCTTCTGTCGATGATAGAAACTTAAGCCCAAATCTCGTCCTAAAGTCGGCCCAAGTCTCAATGGGTCTAATAGTGGTGGTGACTACCCACCAATAAGCAGCTTCCCCTTTTAATAGCCATACCGCCAAAAGAACTTTCCTACGATCTTCCACATCAAAGATAGCAAAGAGGTCTTCAGTTTCCTTTAACCAATTTCTTGCCTCCACGGAAGTCTCCGTCCCAATAAAATTCTTGCCACCCATCGCCTTAAAGTCTTTGCAAATCTTAGCGAAATCTGCTTGCGGATTCTGAGGAGGAGGAGGAGGAACTTCCGTTATGGTGGGGCTAGTCGCTGGGCCCGCATCGTTGGCCCTAGCTTCCAAGTACCTCTGGAACCATCCGGGAATGGTCACTCCCTCGGGAAGGTTATGATCGGCCATACTGAAACGAAGAAAAAGATAGATAGATTCAGAACGAAGAAACGAAGGATAGTGCTATGGCTTTTGGGGAATAGCCTTTTTAAAATAACTAGACTTTTCTCGGAAAATACTTAATTGGTTTTGAAAATAGTTTTTCAAAAGGTAAGTTTAAAAAAAAAACCTTTTGCCCAAATCTTGTAAACCTTATGCTCTGATACCAAATGTAACACCCCACCTCCGCCAATGCCACTCTTGCAAGGACACTAGCTTTGGAGGGGCGTTAAACAAGGTAAACATGCATGCAGATATCACAAGACAGAACATATATGTAAAACAGAGTAAATAAAGCAGGGGATCAAACTAGCTTTTCAAAACCATAGTCATGTTACAACAAAGTACTTGATCATTATTTTCCAACAAACAAAGTCTAGATAAAAGCATAAACTGAAAAACTGAAATACATAAAGTACTATCCCCAAAGTGAAGTGATAAACCATAGCTAGCTCAATGTCCAAACCCGTACATGAGCAAATCCAGTAAGCAAGCTAGAAAGATCCAAGCTAAGCTCCAATGTTCCCACCCTGAGGACCTGAGGGGGGGGGGGAACGGAAGAAAAGAGGCGAAAGAAAACAGGCCAGTCAAAAAGACTGGTAAGCCCTACCACTATCTGTCTATGAACTAGTAAAGTTAACTGGCATGAGAAGCTGAGATGAACATAAGGATAACAACATACTGGCATGATGATTAACTAACAAGATAGATAAAGGTGTCATCGCATAATCAAGGTTAAGTTTTGCACCACGGGTGTACTAGCATTCTAACATGTCAAGTAAAAACAAGAATTGATCCCTTGGCCCAAGCTTGGCCCAAATAGTTTGAGATGACCTAGATCAAGGTCCAACTACTCGGTCTAGTCGATCGGCTCCCTATAAGCCTAACTCGTCAAGTGTCGGTGTCATACGGCGTAATCATGTAATGTAGTTGACTGTGCAGGGTCCAACCTAGGGTGTATCTGGCCCTACGGTGTAACCCTCTGACACCATACCATGATACACAGTCCAAACCTACCGGTGCCCATGTTCAACTCCGGACTTGATGTGCACGACCATGGTCCGCCTGAACAACCGGGGCATCATTCAGCCGTCTCTTTTTGGTCTCTTATAATCAGCCCATAATCGTGCCCCACCCTAGCCTAGTCCTAGGGTCTTATGATACAACTAGAAGGTTACTGCTGAAAAAGACCACGCAACTAGGGTTTCTTAACGGGTTAAATGTGGTTAACCCGATCCACACGTGGATTAAATTGGTTTACCCAAGGCTCCTGACTTAACCTCGATTAACCCATCAAGCCCATATTGGTTAAGTATTAAGTGGACCATGACTTAACCCTAATCAGGAGACATTCATTAACTTAATGTGCTTTAACCTCTCACATTAGACCTTGTTGTGGTTACTAATTAAGCCGGGCGGGTCCGGGTAGCTTTACACCACAACCTGGTCTAACCTCGGGTTCGAGCACAACATGACCAACTTCTCACATTGGGTCCTATTGTTTGTAGCCACTAGTTAAGCCGGGCGGGTCCGGGTAGATTTATGCTACAAACTCAACCCAACCTCGAGTTGGCCACACTCATCTTTTCTAAGTGTCATGTCCATTATGTTTCCAAAACATAATTACATATCACGTCATGTTATAAAAATCATGTTCATGTAATTATGTTACCCAACCCCAACGTAATCCCATCGTTTACATAATCGCAATAACGCATAAAGGATAAAAGAGGGAACTTGGCATAACCATGACAAAAAGGTGTTGAAGCCACGAGTTTAACATGGTGGCATATGAAATGTACATATGTTCATATACTTGCATATTGCATTATGAGGCTTCAAAAGCATGCATAAAACCAAACTTAGCATATGAGCGATACATGGTGATAAATAACATGTAGAGGTTGCTAGAGGTTCGCATTTGGCCTCACATGCAAGTTATCATAAGGGATATGATAACTTTCATGTTGCCAAAATGCAACTTTTAACATAAAGCTTGAAGCTTTAAGGTCACAAACCCAAGTTTAACTTGCATAACATGATAACATGATCAACCCAAACTTGCATAACATGATAACATGATCAACCCAACTTGCATAACATGATAACATGATCAACCCAAACTTGCATAACATGATAACATGATCAATCCAAACTTGCATAACATGGCAACATGTGTCATACATAACTTGCATAATGATCAACCAAACTTGCATATGATGATCAACCAAACTTGCATATAATGATCAACCAAACTTGCATAACATGGCAACATGTGTCATACATAACTTGCATAATGGTCAACCAAACTTGCATATGATGATCAACCAAACTTGCATATGATGATCAACCAAACTTGCATATAATGATCAACCAAACTTGCATCATTCATTTAACTTTAGAGTTGAAAGAAAGAAAGTAGAAAAGGGCTTACAATGCTATGAAGACACAAATAAATATTTATTATAAAGATTGAGACGAAGCCTTTATGTAAGCACCAAAAACCCAAATATGCAAGCTCCAAATGAAAACCCTTGAGCCAAATCAATAAAAACCCTTGCTTTGTAATAGAAATGTTGCTACTTGACTTGAATGCAAACTAAGAACACTCATACAAGCTTGAAAACACTTGTATGCACTCAAAATCTCTCATACAAATAGACTTAGGAATTTTAGCATGAGAGTGGAGGCCATGAGAGGAACAATTTTGGCATAGTTTAGTTGTAGGAATGAATAATGATGATTTAGGCTAGGCTTAGGGTCCTTTTTATAGAAGATTAGGATAGTATTAGCCATAGGATTAACCCTAGATTCAATCCAAGCCATCAAAGCATGTCTTGGGGAAGAAGTTAAGTGTAGGAACCATCTAGGGCCTTTAGATTAAAGCTGAACCATGAGAACCATTCAAATGCAAAATCTGCATTTGAGCGAATCGGCCCACGGGTTGACAGCCAAACACCCTGGATTAACCCCTAGTCAACCCAGCGGGCTCGGGTCGACCTCAAAAACCGGCCGGTTCGGTTATTCCCCTCTCCCAATTCGCTGTTTTGAACATTTTTGCATATTTATTTATTTAATTTTCAATTGTATATATATATATATATATTTCTCTGTGCAACCCATTTCACTTAATTAAGTATACTTTAATTTGTGAATTTTTCGTGAAACTTCGTAAGGCCATATCTTGGTCATACGGACTCCGATTTTCGAAAACTCGGACTCTATTTCGCGTATTTTTCCGAGATGAACACAATGGTACAGCCCGTTTCCCTTGATTCAGATTTTACAGTTTAATTCTGCCTCCATTTGTGTTATAACATGTTATTCAAAAATACGGGTTGTTACAACTTTGACTAGCTTGACCTCTCGATTCCTCAACTTCTTAATCTCCGACCCAAGAATGCACGTAGAAGCTCGTCGAATCGTCGCATCACGCCCTATCTCCATCTCTCTAAGCAAGCTCGGCTCTACCACTTCCGCGGTCTCATGCAAGCACTTCCTCAAATGTGATACATGGAATACGTCGTGTGCACCACTAAGTCTCTCGGGCAACTCCACTCTATACGCCATCTGTCCAATCCTTTCCTTAATAGGAAACGGCCCTACGAACCTTGGTGCTAACATCCCAATGGACCCAACGCGAACAACATTACGTAATGGAGACACCTTGATAAAGACCATGTCCCCAATATCAAACTTAAGATCTGTCCTCCTCTTGTCCGCATACGATTTATGCCTATCTTGCGCCGTCTTCATCCTCCTTCGAATCAAATCAATCTTTTTCGAAGTCTCTCTAATCATATCGGGATCAAGCAAGATCTTATCCGTAGATTCCCACCAACATATAGGTGAACGACAAGGCCTTCCATAAAGAGCCTCGAAAGGTTCCATGCCAATGCTAGACTGAAAACTATTATTATATGCGAACTCCACCAAAGGAAGATGCTCCTCCCATGTACCTCCGAAGTCTAAAACACATAGCCTCAAAAGGTCCTCTAGAATATGATTCACCCTCTCGGTCTGGCCGTCCGTCTGAGGATGATATGCGGTGCTCAAACATAACTGAGTCCCTACCGCCTCTTGCAAGCTCTTCTGAAACTCGTTAGTAAAGATAGGATCACGATCTCTCACTATGCAAGAAGGAACACCGTGCAAACGAACTATCTCTCGAATGTATACGGAGGCTAACCATGTAGCAGTCCTCTTACTCTTCACGGGAATGAAATAGGAGCTCTTAGCAAGTCTGTCTACCACGACCCAAATCCCCGTATTACCCTTCCTCGATCTTGGTAACCCATCAACAAAGTCCATCGAGACACTCTCCCACTTCCATTGTGGGACCTCTAATGGGTGAAGCAACCCACCGGGCTTCTTTTTCTCTGCTTTTCCTTATTGGCACACCAAGCATCTAGCGACAAACTTGGCCACATCCCTCTTCATACCGGCCCAAAAGTAAACTCGTCTCATGTCCATGTACATCTTGTCCCCGCTGGGATGAATGGTCATCTTCGAACGATGTGCATCGTCAAGAATGGTCTTCCCCAAGTTCTCGTCTCGTGGTACACAAAGTCTACCGTCCCTACGTAACCAACCCTTATCATCTAGGGTATACCTACTGAGATGGCTCGATGACTCCTTCCTTATGAGCTTCTCTACCAACTCAACCAACTGCGGGTCATCTCGCAGTACCTCACCAATCCGTCCAAAAAGTGTAGGTCTGACCTCTAAGGATGCTGGCAAACCGGGTACAAAGTCAAGGGAAGGTCTAAAGTCAAAACTAGAGATGAACTCTAAGCTTCGCCGCTCAACAAACAACGGACTCAAGGACAACCTTTTCCTACTTAAGGTGTCTGCTATCACGTTACCCTTGCCAAGGGTATATGCTATCTCGAAATCGTAGGATGCTAAGAATTCTATCCACCTTTGCTGCCTTAAGTTCAAGTCCTTCTGAGAGAACAAGTATTTTAGCAATTTGTGGTCTGTGAACAATTCAAATTTCTCTCCAAGAAGATAATGGCGCCAAGACTTAAGCGCGAAAACAACAGCGGCCAACTCTAGGTCATGTGTAGGGTAATTTTTCTCATGCACTCTCAACTACCTTCCTCCATAGGCTATTACTCTCCCCTCTTGCATTAAGACTGCGCCTAGTCCTGTCCCACAAGCATCGGTATAAACGGTAAATGGCTTACTCCCATCCGGCTACACTAAGACTTGGGATGTCGTCAAAGCTCTCTTTAAACGTTGAAACACATCATCACATTCTACGTCCCACGTGAAAACTAGGTTCTTCTTCGTCAATCATGTATTTGGGGCTGATATCTTTGCGAAGTCCTTGATAAACTTCCTATAGTAGCCATCCAACCCTAAGAAACTTTTCACCTCGGTAGCATTTTTAGGGACCTTCCAATCTTGGATGGCCACCATCTTCGCGGGATCCACAGCTATACCTTCTTCGGAAACCACGTGCCCTAAGAATCGCACTTTCTTCCTCCAAAAGTGACATTTAGAAAATTTAGCTTTAAGGTTATGCGCTCGAAGGGTCTCCAACACTTCCCTAAGATGTAGGGCATGCTCTTCCTCGCTCTTAGAAAAGTTCAAGATGTCATCCATAAAGACCACCACGAATTTATTAAGGTATTCCCTAAACACCCTACTCATCAAGTCAACAAAGTATGCGGGGGCGTTTGTCAAACCAAAGGGCATCACAAGCCACTCACAGAAACCGTCCGGAGTCCTAAAGGCAGTCTTGTCAATGCTATCCTCAGTCACTCTCAATTGATGGAAAGCAGTGGCTAAGTCCAACTGCGAAAACACTGAGGCGCCAACTAGCTGATTGAAGAGATCGTCAATCCTCGGCAGTGGGTGCCTATTCTTCTTAGTAAGCTTATTAAGTTCTTTATAGTCCACACAAAGTCTAAGGGACCCATCCGCCTTCGTGGCAAATACTACTGGTGGACCCCACTCTGATATACTACGCCTTATGAACCCCTTCTCAAGCAACTCCCCTACTTGCTTATTGAGTTCCCTCCTCTCACGAGGAGCCATGTGGCGTACTGGCAGAGATACGGGTTTTGCATTGTCTGCAATATAAATATGAAAGTCTATCTCACATTTTGGGGGTAAACCCCTCACCTCATCGAAGACATCAACATATTCACGGACTATACGAACAGAATGTAAATCATCATTGGATGCGTCAAGTGACTCCAGATAACAAAGCATCACCGATCCTCTAGGGTACAAGAAATATCAAGGGTCTTTCCACTACAAGTCAACAATTTTACCACCCTTCGTTCATAATCTAGGATGGCACCATGTCTGGCTAGCCAATCCATCCCTAGAATCAACACATAGCCCATGAAACCAAGCACAAAAGCATTTCATTCAAAACCAACGCCTAAGATAGACAATCTCAAATCCCTACAAACCATGGATAAATGAGCCGACCCACCAATAGGATTTGAGACTATAATGGGATCCACAACGAGACTAGTATTTAAGTGCAGTGTTTCAACTAATGATGTAGAGATAAACGAATGTGATGCGCCAGAATCGAATAAAGTACGGACATGATGATCAAACAAGAAAATCAAACTTTCAACAGAAATTTTTCTACCTTCTTCCTGTCCCGGAGCCATGAGAGCGTGAACCTGCTCTCTGCCCTTGCTTCTTAGGACAGTCCTTCACAGCATGACCTGCGTCACCATAATGATAACAAGCGAACTTCTTCTTCTTTCTACAGTCTTTCTTCAAATGGTCGGGTATCCCACAGTTGTGACACTTCCTCTTTTCTTTACCACCCTTCTTTAGTTGTTGGGATTTTTTGGATCCTCCTTCTTATCTTGCGGCCTAAAAGTACTTACACCCTTCTCTTCTTCATGCATGTATGCCATATCAACAAGCTTTTCATACGTAGCCCCATTGGAACATGGGACATAGCCAAACTATGAAGCGGTTCATTTAGGCCCTTTACAAACCTCAAGGCCTTCTTGTGAGGCGTATTCACCAACTCTAGTTCAAACCTCGCCAACATATTAAATTCGGTCACATACTCCTTCATGGTCAAGTTTTTCTGCTTCAATGTCAAGCACTCTCCATGTACATACTCTCCTCAACTTGAGAAAGGAATTTCAACTCAAACCTTCCCCTAAAATCTGCCCACGTCTCTACATCACGTTCTCCATTAGTAACCTCCCACCAAAACGAAGCTTCATCCTTCATCAACCAAGCAGCCAATTGGACCTTCCTACAATCGTCCAAATCGAAAATGCCAAACTGATCCTCCACTTCTTTCAACCAATTTCTAGCTTCAACGAACGTTTCAGACCCACTAAAAGGTTTTCTAACCATCGAACGAAAGTCTTTACATATCTTGGAGAAAGCATCTCCACGCAGAGGAATGACTAAAGCTGGGGGAGGAGGAGGAGGAACGTCGGCCGGACCCACGACAACGGCCCTAGCCTCGAGATATTGACGAAGCCAACCGGGTACATGAACACACTCTGGTATCTCAGATGCTCCAGACATGCTGAAAAGAAAAAGAAAGAGTTTCAAAACAAGGGAAGCGAAAGAGAGATGTATGGCTTGCGGGGATTATGCTCTTTAAAGTAAACTTTCCTTGAAAATAGCTTCTTTAAAACAAGTTTTCGAAAATACTTTCTAGGAAAATAATTCTTTTGAAAACACTTTTCAAAACTTTTTATCTGTTCTTGTAACCATAACTCTGATACCACGTGTAACACCCCATGACCGTTAATGTCACTCACAAAGGGAATGCATTAATGTCATGAAGCGTTATAGTAGTATAGAACAGATAAATTACAAGAGTAAATAAATAAAACACATCGAAAGATAAAACTTATTTCATAGCATCATAACTTCAAAACAAGCTTACATAAGTAGTCTCCAAAACCATTACAATAGGATCAATTGTCTTTTCCAAAAACTTCAAAGTACATAAAGAAGCAAATACTTAAATAACATAAATGCATAAATCCCCACTGAGCATAAGCAAAGCCATAAAGATGAGAGAGTCCAAAGCGATACATCTACTCTTTTCAAGCAACTGAAAGAAATCGGCACTAAGCTGTAGTATTCCCTCCTTGCAAACCTGAGGGGGGGGGGAGGAAATAAACGAGGTGGAAACAAAATGGGTCAGACATAAAGTCTGGCGAGTCCAGTAATTTTAACAAATAATAGGTAAGGTAAATGATCAAGACATAAATAGGCATCATGATATGGCTGTAACATAGATAAGGTAGGTAAAAGAATGGACAAGATGATTCCGTTCCTAAGTACTAAGACAATCCTACACCTTGGCTAAGCAAACAACCCTCCAAGTACTAACCCTGAAGACTGAAGTCAACATCAGACTAGCACCCAAAGGACTATCTAACTCAACCAACATGTATTTCGTTACACTGCACTTTTGCTAAGTTACACCACATTACTTAATTACACCACACATCTACTAGTCTCTATTTACTAAAGGTTGATCCCTTCCCACTAACTGTACCCACATGACATACTTGGTAGTTACTTGTACCTAGCTGCTATCGTAGGTGCCGGCTTGCTCCTACCACCGCTAAGGTACCCTTATTCTACCCATTCGATTGGCTCCCTAAACCTCGTAGGCACCCATGGTGGTCCCACAGTGGGGTGTATCACTCCCCAAAGTGGTAACCCCGATACCAACATAAAATGCACGGCCATACCTACACGATGCAACAACGTCTTACCTACCAGCCCGGACCCGTGCACGCACATGAACCCGTTGGACTTGCGTTGCCACCGCTATTCACGTTTTGACCTCTTACATTCAAGTCCAGTAAGCGTGCCCCAACCCCGGCCTAGTACCGGGCCCAATTAGATACTCAAACGGGTTACTGGTTGAAACGGGTCCCCCATCCGACACAAGCCTCCCAATTATGCTTGGTCCCCACTAGGTTTTTCTCCCACTTAACCATTTTAATTTAAATTTCCATGTCTTACACGTGCTATGGTTAAGTCCATACTTACATGTCACAATTTACATGTCATATCTTATACCGGTTAAGTCCATATTTACATGTCATAATTTACATGTCACCCCACTTAACCCTCTAGCCATACCCATGTCTTATTATGGTTAGTATTCCTTAATTCATTCCTTATGACGAACGGTGCATGACCTCCCACATTAGACCGAACGCTTTGTGGCCGCTGGATTTGCCGGGCGGTTCCGGGCAGTCTTACGCCACAAACCGGGACTAACCTCATGTCATTAACCGTTGCGCCTACAATTCATTCCTTTGACCTCTCACATTAGACGTCCATTTGTGGCAGCTGGATTTGCCGGGCGGTTCCGGGCAGTCTTACGCCACAATTGCGCCTAACCTCGTGTCAAAGGTTTATTAATAATCGTATTTCACCCATACCCAATTTTCATGTCATGTATATCCAATTAAACATATAATCATGTTTATGATATTGCCTATTCCAAATTGTCACTAATTACATATTAATTAGCCTCAAATACAAATTTACAATTATAGGCAATTTCATCAATTCCATGTAATTCATACCCAAATATGCCAATTTGACATATTATGAAACGCCCTACCTCCATTAAGGTCACTCACAAAGGGAATACCTTAACTTCGGTGGAGGTTTATAAGTAAAAGTCACAGATAAAACACAAGATAGATATAAATACATATATCTAAACAGCGGAAAAACAAACAGATTTCATATCATAAATACGTGTTCATACAAAACATTTCCATAATTGCCTCAAAACAAACTTCTAATTATTACAACCATAATACTGTCTTGATTTAAAACTTAAAGAAGCATGAAACATAATTAAAACTGCATAAATCCCCATAGATGTGTCCAAAAGCCATAGCCAAGGAAAGAGAGTCCAAAGCATACATCTACTATCTTGAAGCTTGCAAAGAGTCTGACTAAGCTGGATTGTTTCCTCCCTGTGGACCTGGGGGGGGGGGGGGACGGAAGAAAAGAGGACGAAAAAAAAATAGAGTCAGATATAAAGCCTGGTAAGTCTAGTGACTTTTCAGTGTGTGAATAAGAAAAAGGGCATGATAGGAATAAACTGAAAATAGGAAAGTATCATAAACTAAGATAAAGTAGTTTAGCGCCGAATATACTATCACACCCCACACTATATCTCTGCACCTACTTGTACTGTCTCAACTGGCACCCCATGATCAGGGTGAAGTGGTCCCCATTTTTTAAAGATCGGCTCCTACTCGCATAGTCATATGTGTCATACGACCCCACTTGATTGTAGATACCTATGCTGGTCCCACCATGGGGTGTATCAAGTCCCATGGTGGCAGCCCGACACAATTTTAGAATGCATAGGTTATACTACTGATGCCTAGTGCCCTGTTTGTCTGCTCCGAAGTGTGTGCACGCCCGCACTCCGTTAGAACCTACACTGCTGCACCAACTGTCATCGCTTTTGAACGCTTACAATCAGCCCAATAATCGTGCCCCACCCTGCCTAGTTTCAGGGTACCATGATACCTAATTGGGTTACTGCTGAAATGGGTCCCCGTTACTAGGGTTTTCTAGTCAAACATGTTAAGTGGTTAAGTGTTCAGATTAACCTAACCCCACCCATTAGTTTTAGTTAACATGTTGAGTTGGTTAAGTGTTTTAGTTAACTTAACCTACCAATCCTAACTTAGCATTAATCTATTCATTAAAGCACCAACCACTTACATTAGACAGGTATTGTTGCGGTTACTGGATGTACCGGTTGGTTCCGGGCAGGTTTACACCGCAACTCAGTCTAACCTCGGGTCCTTATTGGGCTTAATGCCTTAACCTCCCACATTGGATAGGTATTGTTGTGATTAATGGACAGCCGGGCGGGTCCGAGGAGGTTTACATCCCAACTCAATCCAACCTTGGGTTACGCATACTCGTATTTTCTAAATTTACATATTTGTTGTTTTTATTCTTATATGTAAATTTGTTAACAATTAAATGTTATGGCCCACTTTCTAAGTTCATCATTTTTGGTATAAGAATTTATACCATTTAAGTGCCACCAATTATTGGCATGTGCCAAACATGCCAATTTCGTATATTTTTATGTCTAACCCCAACGATATCCCCCGTTTGTACTTCGAAAGATTTTAATGAGTGTTGGGCTCGATATTTCAGCCCAACTTATCAACATAGAAGGGGAAAGCGATAAACATGAAATATTCTAAATAACAATAAGGGTGTGTGACATATGAACTTGCAACTTTATGATCTAATAATCATAAATCATGGGTTTCAACTTGTCATGTGAACTTGCATTGAAAAGGGAATCTAACTAAACATGTGTCACATGAATTAGCATATGATTTAGACAACATAAGCCTAAACATGTTTAGATCTAGGAATTATCTCAAACACAAACTAGTATATGACAAAATTATGTCACGTCCATAAAGTATGTATAATTTTTAACACATAGGTGTGAACTAGATCAAATAATGTTTACTACTATAACATGAAACTTGTATTAAAATGGATCTTGGCATGGATCCAATTATGAACTTGCAACTTTTGTATGAACATATGAGCATGTATATGAACTTAATCATGTAGGCATAAAGGTTTTATCATAAAGTATATACATGAGATCTTAACTTAGATATAACACATACAACCTATATTAATCACATAAACATATAGGTGTAGATTATAACATGAACTATATAACTTGCATGTGGTGTTGTTTCATTTGAATAGATCCAACACCAAGTAAATTTTAACCACAAACATTCCAATGAAATCATCGCAGTCAACAAATATGAATTTACTTTGTTAATGTTATACAACATAGTATGATTCCAATTTTTATTTCATATCAAATCGCGTTCTATTTCTATTCATATCTCAAACGTAACTAAACTTACAACGAACGATGAACTTGAGTTCTGGATTCTAAGTTTTGGAATTGAGTTGCTTTCCTTCGGGTAGATAAACGTTGTTTTAATTTTAATTTTGAATTAGATTTGTTCGTCTCTTAGCTTTCTTCAAGTGGAGGCTACTCTCAGTTTTCTCCCAACAGCATGGCGGCTCTGGTTCTAATTTTTATGTGAATTTAGTTTGGAGACTTAGGTTGTTTGTATAGAATTTCAAACTAATTAGAGCCGTCCGATGAAGCTAGAGTTAATCAAGGCCATCCATTTCAAAAGAAGCCAATCAACAAGCGACAAATCAGCCCTAATGACATAGCCAAGCCCCAGAAACCGAGCCAGGACCAGACCAAGCAGGTCAGGCCGAACAAGCAGGTCGACCCATACGTCGACCCCCAGGTCGACCTGGGTCCTGGGCGGGAATTTTCCCGCCCAGCCTAATTCTGATCCTGTTTTCGAAATTTGAACTGTTTGAGCTGGTTTGAATTTTAAATTAATTCTGCAACTTCCGAAGGTCATATGCGGAGTCCTATTTACACAAACTTGGACTCTATCTCAAGAAGAATTTCAAGACGAACGCAATGGCGTAACCCGTTTCCCTTAATTCTTTCATTTAGAATTAATTATACTTTAATTTGTTAATTTATTGTTAACAGAAAATTCGGGGTGTTACATTCTCCCCTCCTTAAAGGATTTCGTCCCCGAAATCTTCAAGTTTAGAAGAACGTATATCCTAACATCCAATCGTCCATCTACTCAACCAACAAACACAGGCGTCCATTGTCTTGAAAAGACTTCAAATGCTTCATGATCATATGCATTGTGTGTGTATATGTCCTTATCTAATGCAAAATTAGGCGGTCTACTGATTCATTGACTTCTTTAATGCGAATCATGTAAGTGTCATGAATCCATTATGCATGCAATTTTTTCCCTATTCATAATTCTACTTGAGTGCGCAACCATTCATACAAATGCGACATCCATATGACAACATATCAAGTTTCAATCACATACAAATATGAATACATATATGCATATGCAATATGGAAGCGACTGAGCCGATCTAATACCTAGGGTGTGTGTATATGTATCCACGAGCAACCACTTGCAACCATCAATCATAACATGTTTCAAATACATGTTTACATCCATTAGTTTCTACCTAAGAAGTTAGGAGAAAAAGGACCGAGAAGATACACTAAAAGGTTGATACAAGCATAAACTTATGGAAAAAGAGTGATAAAAGATGTACCCTAAAAAAGAAAAGGATAGGCATCGCGTATTTTGTCCTCAGTTTCCCAAGTCGCGTCTTCCTCGGCATCGCTCCATTGAACTTTAACAAGCTTGACTTCGCGGTTGCGTAGCTTTTTGATTTCAGTTCCTACGATTAGTTGCAACTCTCCTCACAGTTGTTTCTCGTTCTATTTCAACTTCTTCTAGAATGCTTGGCTCCACCACTTCCGCAGACTCATGTAAACATTTCCGGAGATGAGAAACGTGAAAGACATTGTGAATTATAGCCAACCTTTCGGGCAACTCTACTCTATAAGCCATCTTCCCAATCTTCTCGATGATAGGGAACTGTCCTACAAACCTTGGCGCTAGCTTTCCTGTGGATCCAAAGCGAACGACATTCCTTAAAGGAGATACCTAAAGGAAAACCCTGTCCCCAACCTCAAACTCAAGGTCGGTCCTTCTTTTGTCTGCATAGGATTTCTGTCTATCTTGGGCAGTCTTCATTCTCCTTCGTATCAAGTCCACTTTTTCTGAAGTCCCTCTAATCATGTCTGGCCCAAGTATAAGCTTGTCTGCAGACTCCCACCAATAAGTTGGTGATCGACACGGTCTTCCATACAAAGCTTCGAAGGGCGCCATGCCGATGGTGGCTTAGTAGCTGTTGTTGTAGGTGAATTCCACTAAAGGAAGATGATCCTCCCATGTCCCTCCAAAGTCAATAACGCACAGTCTCAAAAGATCTTCTAATACTCCGTTCACCCTTTCCGTCCGACCATCAGTTTGGGGGTGACAGGTCGTGCTCAAGCATAACTGTGTGCCTATAGCTTCTTGCAGACTTCGCCAAAACTCGCTTGTAAAGATAGGATCTCGGTCACTCACTATGCTCGAGGGTATTCCATGGAGTCGGACTATTTCCTTGAGATAAAGAGATGCTAGAGATGAGGCAGTCCTTCTACTCTTGATAGGTATAAATGGGGCGCTTTTTGTGAGCCTGTCCACTATTACCCAAATGCTAGTGTTGCCCCTTCTTGACCTAGGCAACCCATTAATGAAGTCCATTGAAATGCTATCCCACTTCCATTGCGGGACTTCTAGAGGATGAAGCAGTCCTCCAGGCTTCTTCTGTTCCGCCTTGACTTGTTGGCATATCATGCACTTAGAAACGAAATCTGCCACGTCCTTCTTTATGCCGCTCCAAAAGAAAACTCTCTTTACATCCTTGTACATCTTGTCTCCACCTGGGTGTATTGTCATCTTGGAATGGTTGGCTTCCTCGAGAACCATCTTTACCAAATCCCTTTCTTGTGGGATGCATAGTCTTCCATCCCGCCTCAGCCAACCCTTATCATCGATGGAGTACCTATTGAGGTGACTGGAAGTTTCACCCCTAATTAGCTTATCAATCACATCAACAAGCTGAGGGTCTTCACGTTATG
Source organism: Allium sativum (assembly GCA_030737875.1). Classification (NCBI taxonomy): domain Eukaryota; kingdom Viridiplantae; phylum Streptophyta; class Magnoliopsida; order Asparagales; family Amaryllidaceae; genus Allium; species Allium sativum. Next base: position 989,506,235 of record CM060915.1, read on the forward strand.
CGGCCCCTATTGAGTTTAAAAGAGTGGGCTGTACTTCTAGTGATGCCAACAAACCAGGTACAAAATCAGAGGAGGGGCTAAAGTCAAAACTGGCTATATACTCCAAGCTTTTCCTTTCTACAAAGAGAGCGCTTAAGGTCAGCTTCTTTCTACTCAAGGTGTCTACTGCTACGTTGCCCTTGCCAGGAGTATAGGAAATCTCAAAATCATATGAGGCAAGAAACTCCATCCACCTTTGCTGCCTCAAGTTAAGATCTTTCTACGAGAAAAGATACTTCAACGATTTATGGTCAATATACAATTCGAACTTTTCACCTAGGAGATAATGGCGCCAAGACTTAAGCGCAAAGACGATAGCGGCTAACTCAAGATCGTGGGTTGGGTAGTTCTTTTCATGAACTTTCAATTGTCTTCCACCATAAGCTACTACCTTCCGTTCAAGCATTTGAACAGCGCCTAGTCCGTGCCGCATGCATCTGTGTATACTGTAAACATCTTGCTTCCATCTGGCAATGTAAGAACCGGGGCTGTTGTGAGAGCCCTTTTCAATCATTGGAAAGCAAACTCGCAATTCAAATCCCAAGCGAAAGTCAAGTTCTTCTTCGTCAGCCTTGTAAGCGAAGCTGAGATTTTGCAAAATCTCTGATGAACTTTCGGTAAAAGCCTGCTAGCCCAAGAAAACTTTGGACTTCGGTTGCATTCCTTGGTGCCTTCCAATCTTGCACCACAACTACTTTCGCGGGGTCCACGGCGAACCCCTCTTTGGACACTACATGTCCAAGAAACCTTACTTCCTCTCTCCAAAAGTGACACTTGGAGAATTTGGCTTTCAGCTGATGTTCTCGAAGAGTCTCCATGATCTCCTTTAGATGCTGAGCATGCTCTTCCTCATTCTTTGAGAAGATCAAGATATCATCTACGAAGACCACCACAAACTTATTGAGGAACTCCCTGAAGACCATGCTCATTAGGTCTACAAAATAAGCGGGTGCGTTTGTCAAGCCGAAAGGCATGACAAGCCACTCGAAGAAACCGTCTGGGGTTCTGAATGTCGTCTTATCAATGCTACCTTCAGCCACTCTGAGCTGATGAAACCCGGTAGCCAGATCAAGTTGGGAGAAAACCGATGCACCTACAAGCTGATTAAACAAATCGTCTATTCTGGGAAGAGGGTGCCTATTCTTCTAGGTCGGTTTGTTTAGCCCCCTATAGTCAACGCATAGACGAAGCGAACTGTCCGCTTTGGTTGTGAACACCACTAGAGCACCCCATTCCGAAATGCTCCGTCTAATGAACCCCTTCTTGGGAAGCCCTTTAACTTGCTTACTGAGCTCCTTCCTTTCCGTTGGAGGCATGTGTCTGACAGGTAAAGCTACGGGCTTTGCACCATCAACAAGGTATATGCGGAAGTCTATTTCCCGCCTCGGAGTTAAGCCCTTCACCTCTTCAAAGACATTCGGATATTCACGGACCACTCTAACAGATTGCAAATTCTCAACAGAAGCATCAAGCGACTCTAGATAACTAAGCATAACAGCATTCAAGGGATTACAAGAAATTTCTAGAGTGTTACCGAGCCGAGTCAAGAGTCTAACCACTCTCTTCTCACAATCAAGAATGGCACCATTATTGGATAACCAGTCTATGCCTAAGATCAATCCATATCCCAAAAAGCCCAAAACAAAGGCACTACATCTAAACTCAACACTTAGAATAAAGATTTTCAAATCCAAACAAACCATTGACAAATAAGCTGAGCCCCCAATCGGATTTGAAACAACCAAGGGATCTTCTACCATACTAGTGTCTAGGTGCAGAGATTCTACTAAAGCAGATGAAATAAAAGAGTGCGATGCGCCAGAATCAAAGAGAGTGCGAACTTGATGATCATAAAGATAAACTAAGCTTTCTACAGAAATATTTCTACCTCGTTCCTATGGAGGTGTCACCAGCGCGTGAACCTGTCCCCCTGAAGTGGATTCAGTCCTCTGTCCCTGCCCTCGCTTCTTTGGGCAGTCCTTAGCCATGTGTCCAGTCTCGCCGCAATGGAAACAACCACCATTCATCTTCGCCATCTTCTTTCTGCAGTCTTTCACTACATGTCCAACAATACCTCAGAAATTACACCTTCTCTTTTCACGGGATTTTTTGTTATTCCCGCCTTTCTTGAAGTCTGTTTTCTTAGCCTGTAAACCCTCTTTCTTTTCTTGAGGCACTTCCACCTTTGCCTCTTTCTTGCCTTTATCTTCCTTATGTAGCAGCGCCATGTCCACCAAGCTTTCATAAGTCGCTCCCATGGGTATATGGGTCATAGCAAGGAAGTGTAGAGGCTCATTCAGACCTTTGACAAAGCGAAGAGCCTTCTTGTGTTGGGTGTTTACTAAATACAGTCCAAATCTGGCCAGCTAATTAAATTGATTGACGTACTCCATGATCATCATACTTCCTTGTTTAAGAGCTAGGAACTTCTCCATCTGCAGGCTTCTTTCAGCTTGGGAGGGGAATTTCATCTCAAACCTCATCCTGAAATCTTCCCAAGTTTCCAATGGCCTCTCAGCATGGGTAACTTCCCACCAATAAGAAGCTTCGCCTTTAAGCAACCACACTGCTAGTTGTATCTTTTGCCTGTCGTCAACTTTGAAGATGATGAACAAATCTTTCGGTCTCCTTCAGCCAGTTCCTTGTTACCACAAAGGATTCAGTCCCATAAAAGTCATTTCCACCCATAGCCTTGAAGTCTCTACACGTATTTGCGAAAGCATTTCCACGAGGAGGAGGAGGAGGAACCGCTGCCACTGGGGGAGGAGGAATGTCTGCTGGGCCCACGTCATTGGCCCTAGCCTCTAGGTACCTTCAGAACAAGCCAGGTACCGGTACTCCTTCTGGAAGGTTAAGATCTCCAGCCATGCCGAAACAAAAAGGAAAGATTCAAAACAAAAGGATAGAGAGATAGTGCATATGGCTTTGGGGAATTATGCCTTAAAAAAAACAACAACGCTTTTTCTTGAAAAAAAATGCTTCTTTAAACTTCTTTTTGAAAATAGTTTCAAAAACCTTTATCCAATATGGTAAACTTGTGCTCTGATACCAAGTTAAACATGTAACACCCCGCATTTTTTTAGTTTTGAAAATAAGAGATTTATATATATATATATATAAAAATAGGTATACGCGAGCGGGTTAATTAAAGAACCACGGTAACAAAAGATATTCTGTTTATATTCTAAGAATTAAGTTAAACGGGTTTCACCATTCCGTTCGTCTCGGAAAAATACGCGAAATAGAGTCCGAGTTTTCGAAAATCGGAGTCTGTATGACCAAGTTATGGCCCGTCGAAGTTTTCAGAAAATTCCAAGTTCAAAACAGTTTAAAACTAGGGCAGAATTCAAAATTCAAACACACAGGGGGGAGGGCGGGAGAATTCCCGCCCAAGTCAAGTCGACAGGGGTGTCGACTGTGCAGTCGACACCGTCACCCCCCCCCCCCCCCCGTGTCGACTGCCCAGTCGACACGGGTGTCGACCTGCCTGGTCGAGCCCAGGCAACCTAGGTGCACCTGCTTGCTGTTTGGACTGATTTTGGGGGCTTGTGACGAATTCTGACGGTTCTGATCTATCCTAGGGTTAATCCTATGGCCTAAACTAACCTAAACTCCTATAAAAAGATCCCTAGACCTAGCTTAAACCCTCACAATTCACTCTTGCCACGAAGTGCTGCCCAAATCTCTCTTGATCATGGCCTCCACCTTCATCTTCAAAAGCTTATGCATGCAAACTAGATTCAAGGCAAAGGAGCAAGCTTTCTACACCAAATCAAGAGTTTTGATCATCATCTCAACATGGGTTCTACGACAAGACGATTCATGCTCTTAATCCCATAGCCACGCTATGTAAGTTTCTAGCTACTTCTAGATCTAAACGGTAGTTTTAATGATGGCATGGAATGAAACGAGATTAAACTAAGTATGCTAGCCTATATGAACCTTGTCATGTCTCTGTTGCTTGAATCTATGACTTTAGGCTATGTTTAGTGACTAAATCAAGTTACTCATGTTGCATTGGACTTAGTTTGCCATGCAAGATTGAACCATTACTTGTGGGATGTTGGCATGAACACTTGGAACCACTTTGAGTTGTGAAATATGTGCATGAACATGACTTGGGGCTTATGCATATAAATGAGACCAAAACCCCATATGATATTATGCATGTTCGAGACCAAAACCCCTTATGATACTTTGCATGCTTGAGGCCAAATCCTTTATGATATTATTCACGTTTGTGGATAATCCCTTTATGACATCGTGCATGTTTAGAGGCCAATATGCAATATGCTAGTTATGTGAACACCTTTGCCTCAATTTTCACCATGTTTAACTTGTGATTCATCTTTGCCATCTTGTACCCATCTTTGTCATATTATCACAAATATGTTGATTCGCTTTCATGTGCGTTGGGGACACGCTTTGGGTAGTTTAGGCAAACTTGAAAATTGGCTATGATCTTGACATGAAATTACATGTAACATGTAATGATAAATAACGTGAATATGACACAAAAACTTGACATGGGGCTACATGAAAACATGGACTTAACAAGGGGTCTAAATTTGACATGAACATGACACGTAGAAAAACATGGAAGTGGCCAACTCGAGGTTGGGTTGAGTTTGTAGCATAAATCTGCCCGGACCCGCCCGACAAATCCAGTGGCTACAAACAATAGGACCCAATGTGAGTAGTTGGTCACATCGCGCTTGAAAACCCGAGGTTAGACGCGATTGTGGTGTAAATCTGCCCGGACCCGCCCGACGTAACCAGTAACCACAACAATGTCTAATGTGAGAGGTTGGGAGTGCATTAATTTACTTAATGCCACATGATAAGGTTAAGTTAATTTGACTAATGACACTTAACCAATATGACGGGAATGGGTAGATTAAGTGAAACCGGGCTTGGCTAGTTAATGAAACTTGACCGTGTGACATGACTAGTGAATGGGGTTAAGTTAACCCACACTTAACCAATCCGACTCGATAAATTGATGAGGTTAAGTTAACCTATACTTAACCAACTTGACACATGGTTTGTGGGGATAAGTCCTGAACTTAGATACTTAGCCAATTTTGACATGATTCGTAGGCGGGTTAAGTCATGAACTCGAATGACAACACTTAACCCATTAGGCAAAACCCTAGTTCAGGAGGCTAGGTGGAAGACTCGTAGTTAACAAGGATAACGGGAAGGGAAACTAAGTGATAAACCTTAGTTTAGGATAACTAAGTAATAATTCTTAGTCAAGGGAATTAGACCAGTTCACGAACGGATAAGTAACCTGATACGATAGGTCATCTCTTAAACAAATACACGAGGCGGAGCAATATCTGACTTAGATAAGGGCTCCAACGAACTGGGTAACGAAGCGGAAGCTTCGGGGGACGTGAGGATACTCTTGGTATCCCTCTGTGAGGTTGCAGATGATCCGCCTGGGCTCACAGAGGTTAAGGTCTGCGGTAGAAGAACCAAGAGTATGCCTTGGTTGCTATGCGAGCAACCTAAAGATGGGGATGGATTAGCGTGGAGTCGACGATACTTGATTTTTGCCCTGGATAGCGCGTCGTCGACTACCTACCATCTTTAGTCAATCGTGTACGTACGGAAAGGCAAAGAACTCCCAACAGACCGTATACTTGCTATCGAGTTATGGGTGAGGTTGGCCAATAGGAAAGTGGGGCTATAGTGGGGCCTGGATGTAGTTCTCATACATGGTTTTTCATGGATTGCCTTTCAGTAGTGGAGGGAGGGGTCACGTGGGACCATAGCCACAGATACAAAAACAGGCCTTGATATCTACACCAGCAGATGACTTAAAGCTCCCGACCGAGTTCTGTATTTCCTGATTTGCCCTGGCATGGAACTCGGATGGCACATTGTGATACATGTGCGTCTAGACATAGAAAACGATTCACGATACATACGTGGGATAAAAAGGCGTGGTTGACGGGTGGCATAATCCCCAGTGGCCCTAGGTGGCTTGAACCCAAACCGAGACATGGAAACGTTCATTAGGTAGCATAATCCCTAGCGGTCCTAGGTGGCATAAATCTTAAGTGAACACGCGATAATTCATGGTAAGAAAACATAACCAGATCAAGGGTAGCAGTCCAAAACAACATCAAGGATAAAATGGTACTACGTTGAGGTGGTACAGATTTACATGGGAAAGCCCGTACGGCCTACGGCAAAGGACTGAACTTATACATGGAAAGAAACATACGAGTGGGGAAAACCAACATAGGCTATATATTAGGTTGACATGGACCATTACATGACATTGGGCAAGGGACACTCATAGTTAATACATGACGCGGGTTGGGATACTAGTACGAGAGGTGCAGGGCAAATATACATATTAGAACCATGAGGAATATACTTGATAGTAACCTCGGGATGTTATACATGATAGATACCTTGGGACACTATACTTGATAAAAACCTGACGATGTGATACCTTGACTTATCTTGACACCGTAGTTTATCATGATACCTTAGTCTATCTTGATACAGCAGTTCAGCCTGTTATCTAGGTTTAGCTTATCTATCTTGTAGTTATCCTTATGTTTACTTTCAGTTTATGCATGTCATGTTAACTTTACCTGTTTTTATACTGGAAGTAGATAGGACTTACCAGTCTTTATGACTGACCCCGTTTTGTTTTCGCCTCTTTGTCTTCTGTTTCCCCCCAGGTTTTCAGGGAGGAAACACTGTTGTTTAGTTCGGACCTCTTCTGCTTGAAGGTCATCATATATGGCTTGGACTTCTTTTGGCTATGGCTACTTTACCAGTTTGTTTTGGGGGAATAATTTATGAAAAGGTTTTATGCTCCTTTACTATTTACAAGACAGGTTTCTATGTACTCTGATGTAAAATGGCTTTAGACCTTGATGTTTTATAAAGTAATGAAACTTGTGTTACTCCCGCTGTTTTATATGTTCTGTCTCGTAATATTTCTGTGCATGCTTTCCAATAATGCCCCTCCAAACCTAGTGCATTCCTTTGTGAGTGACCCTGGCGGAGGTGGGGTGTTACAAAACACCCCACCTCCGTTAAGGTCACTCACAAAGGGAATACCTTAACTTCGATGGAGGTTTATAAGTAAAAGTCACAGATAAAAAACAAGACAGATATAAACACATATATATAAACAGCAGAAAAACAAACAGACTTTCATATCATAAATATGTGTTCATACAAAACATTTCCATAATTGCCTCAAAACAAACTTCCAATTATTACAACCATAATACTGTCTTGATTTAAAACTAAAAGAAGCATGAAACAAAATTAAAACTGCATAAATCCCCATAGATGTGTCCAAAAGCCATAGCCATGGAAAGAGAGTCCAAAGCATACATCTACTATCTTGAAGCTTGCAAAGAGTCTGACTAAGCTAGATTGTTTCCTCCCTGTGGACCTGGGGTGGGGGGACGGAAGAAAAGAAGACGAAAGAAAAATAGAGTCAGACATAAAGCCTGGTAAGTCTAGTGACTTTTCAGTGTGTGAATAAGAAAAAGGGCATGATGGGAATAAACTGAAAATAGGAAAGTATCATAAACTAATATAAAGTAGTTTAGCACCGAATATACTAGCAAACCCCACACTATATCTCTGCACCTACTTGTACTGTCTCAACTAGCACCCCATGATCAGGGTGAAGTGATCCCCTTTTTTTAAAGATCGGCTCCTACTCGCATAATAGTATGTGTCATACGGCCCCACTTGATTGTAGATACCTATGCTGGTCCCACAATGGGGTGTATCAAGTCCCATGGTGGCGGCCCGACACAATTCTAGAATGCATAGGTTATACTACTGATGCCCAATGCCCTGTTTGTCTGCTTCGAAGTGTGTGCACGTCCGCAATCCATTAGAACCTACACTGCTGCACCAACCGCCGTCGCTTTTGACCGCTTACAATCAGCCCAGTAATCGTGCCCCACCCTGCCTAGTTTCAGGGTACCATGATACCTAATTGGGTTACTGCTGAAATGGGTCCCTATTACTAGGGTTTTCTATTCAAACATGTTAAGTGGTTAAGTGTTCAGATTAACCTAACCCCACCCATCAGTTTTAGTTAACATGTTGAGTTGGTTAAGTGTTTTAGTTAACTTAACCCTACCAATCCAAACTTAGCTTTAATCTATTCACTAAAGCAACAACCACTCACATTAGACATGCATTGTTGCTGTTACTGGATGTGCCGGTTGGTTCCGGGCAGGTTTACACCGCAACTCAGTCTAACCTCGGGTCCTTATTGGGCTCAATGCCTTAACCTCCCACATTGGATAGGTATTGTTGTGATTACTGGACAGCCGGGCGGGTCCGGGCAGGTTTACATCACAACTCAATCCAACCTCGGGTTAAGCATACTCGTATTTTCTAAATTTACATATCTGTTGTTTTTATTCTTATATGTAAATTTGTTAACAATTAAATGTTATGGCCCACTTTCCAAGTTCATCATTTTTGGTATAAGAATTTATACCATTTAAGTGCCACCAATTATTGGCATGTGACAAACATGCCAATTTCATATATTTTTATGTCTAACCCCAATGATATCCCACGTTTGTACTTCGCAAGAATTAATGAGTGTTAGGCTCGATATTTCAGCCCAACTTATCACCATAGAAGGGGAAAGCGACAAACATGAAATATTCTAAATAACAATAAGGGTGAGTGACATATGAACTTGCAACTTTAAGATCTAATAATCATAAATCATGGGTTTTAACTTGTCATGTGAACTTGCATTGAAAGGGGAATCTAACTAAACAGGTGTCACATGAATTAGCATATGATTTAGATAGCATAAGCCTAAACATATTTAGATCCAGGCATAATCTCGAACACAAACTAGTATATGACAATATTATGTCATGCCCATAAAGTATGTATAATTTTTAACACATAGGTGTGAACTAGATCAAATAATGTTTACTACTATAGCATGAAACTTGTATTAAAATGGATCTTGGCATGGATCCAATTATGAACTTGAAACTTACTTGCAACTTTTGTATTAACATATGAGCATGTATATGAACTTAATCAAGTAGGCATAGAGGTTTTAGCATAAAGTATATACATGAGATCTTAACTTGGACATAACACATACAACCTATATTAATCACATAAACATATAGGTGTAGATTATAACATGAACTATATAACTTGCATGTGGTGTTGTTTTCATTTGAATAGATCCAACACCAAGTAAATTTAACCACAAACATTCCAATGAAATCATCGCAGTCAACATATATGAATTTTCATTGTTAATGTTATACAACATAGTATGATTCCAATTTTCATTTCATATCAAATCGCGTTCTATTTCTATTCACATCTCAAACGTAACTAAACTTACAACGAACGACGAACTTGAGTTCTGGATTCTGAGTTCTGGAATTAAGATGCTTTCCTTTGGGTAGATAAATGTTGTTTTGATTTTAATTTTGAATTAGATTTGTTCGTCTCTTAGCTTTCTTTTTGGAGGCTACTCTCAGTTTTCTCCCGACAACATGGCGGCTCTGGTTCTAATTTTTATGTGAATTTAGGTTGGAGACTTAGGTTGTTTATATAGAATTTCAAACTAATTAGAGCCGTCCGATGAAGTTAGAGTTAATCAAGGCCATCCATCTCAAAAGAAGCCAATCAACAAGCGACAAATCAGCCCTAATGACACAGCCAAGCCCCAGAAACCGAGCCAGGACCAGACCAAGCAGGTCAGGCCGACCAAGCAGGTCGACCCATAGGTCGCCCCCCAGGTCGACCCCCTGGTCGACCTGGGTACCTAGGTCGACCCCCAGGTCGACCTCCCGGTCGACCTAGGTCCTGGGCGGGAATTTTCCAGCCTAGCACAATTCTGAACCTGTTTTCGAAATTTGAACTGTTTTGAGCTGGTTTGAATTTTAAATTTATTCTGCAACTTCCGAAGGTCATATCTCCTTCATGCGGAGTCCTATTTACACAAACTTGAACTCTATCTCAAGCAGAATTTCAAGACGAACGCAATGGCGAAACCCGTTTCCCTTAATTCTTTCATTTAGAATTAATTATACTTTAATTTGTTAATTTATTGTTAACAGAAAATTCGGGGTGTTACATATTATCCAATTATCCAAAATATCCAATAATATCCAATTTTCCATATTACACATATTCCCATCGTTCCCACGTATTTGCATTCGCGCGTATTTTTAACATAGGCTCGAAGGTAGCCTAGATCCAAAAATAAAAGGAATAGGGATAAGAAGAGAGTATCAAATCACAGAAAATTGGAATTAACACGACATTATGAAATAAAGGGGCATGTAAACTGGCATAGAGGCATAATGACAAATTCAACATGAATAAACTGATAAATGTATGAACTTTACATAGAAACATAGGCATATGATGACATGAATCAAAAAGGTGAAGACTTGGATGAGATTTAAATTACATACATACATATGAATCCTCTTTACAACTTCATCATGTTACTTTTAATCCCATTATATTGTGAAAACTACCGTACTCACCTTTCGTGGTTAAAGAATAGAATTGTGCACTGAAATTAGTGTAGAAACGTTGCGGTGTTGCTGATTTATCTTCTTGAATTGTTGTAGAAGCTCTAATCTTTAATTTGAGTTGAAGTTGAATACTTGAGATTTGATTTAGAGGCGGCGACTAGGGTTTAAGATGAGTTTGACAGCATAATGTTGTCATAGGTAATATTTATGAATTAGGGTTAGGTCTTATGGTGTATATATAGGTGTAGGAAGTTATTTAGGACCATTAGATTAACCCTGAGCCATGAGAACCAATCAGATGCCACTTCTTCCTTTGAGCGAATCGGCCCATGGGTTGACAGCCAAACACCCTGAATCAACCCCTAGTCGACCCAGCGACGCTCGGGTCGACCTCAAAAATGGGCCGGTTCGGTTATTCCCCCTCCCAATTCGCTGTTTTGAACTTTTTTTGCATATTTATTTATTTAATTTTTTTATTTATCTATATATATATTTCTCTCATATGCATACAAACTTCAAGGCTTAATAACATCTTCATAAGGTACCCATTTTGTGCAAACCAAATGTCTATCTTGACCCAAAATTTTGAAACGAACATAGTAGCGCAACCCATTTCACTTAATTCTTTTCTAAAAATTAAGTATACTTTAATTTGTGAATTTTAATGTTATAAAATTACGGGGTGTTACATTCAGTTTCAAATATCGATGTTCAAATCGATTCTTACTTCTTTATCTAAGTCCAGGCTTATATATTCCATTTATCTAATGATAAATATTTTACTTAATCTATAAATTATTATTTATAAATTAATCTTCCTAGTTTATCTGTTAAAACAAATTTCTATTTAATTCCACTTTAAAAAAATCTTTTCCATTTATTTGTTAAAAACAGATTTCCATTTCCTATTCATTTTCTAAATATTCCTTTGATTTAATTCTATTTATTTCCAAATATTTAATCCTATTTATTTAACAAATAAATATTTACTTTCAATTCTATTTATTTAACCAATAAATATTTCCTTTTTATCTTTTTATTTATTTTCTAGATAAATTTCTCATTTATAACATTCTATTTATTTCCTATAAATATTCCTTTTATTTAATTCTATTTATTGTAACAACCCGTATTTTTGAATAACATGTTATAACATAAATGGAGGCAGAATTAAACTGTAAAATCTGAATCAAGGGAAACGGGCTATGCCATTGCGTTCGTTTCGGAAAAATACGCGAAATAGAGTCCGAGTTTTCGAAAATCGGAGTCCGTATGACCAAGATATGGCCTCGCGAAGTTTCACGAAAAATTCCCTAATTAAAGTATACTTAATTAAGTGAAATGGGTTGCGCAGAGAAATATATATATATATTGATATATATATATATATATATAATTGAAAATTTAATAAATAAATATGCAAAAATGTTCAAAACAGCGAATTGGGAGAGGGAAATAACCGAACCGGCCGATTTTTGAGGTCGACCCGAGCTCGCTGGGTCGACTAGGGGTTAATCCAGGGTGTTTGGCTGTCAACCCGTGGGCCGATTCGCTCAAATGCAGATTTTGCATTTGAATGGTTCTCATGGTCCATCTTTAATCTAAAGGCCCTAGATGGTTCCTACACTTGACTTCTTCCCCAAGACATGCTTTGATGGATTGGATTGAATCTAGGGTTAATCCTATGGCCTAAAACACTTGACTAATCTATAAATAAGACCCTAACCTACCCTAAATCATCATTATTCATTCTACCAACTAAACTATGGCAAAATCAATCCTCTCATGGCCTCCACTCTCTTCATAAATTCCTAAACAAATTCTTATGAGATTTTCCATGCATACAAGTGTTTTTAGACTTGTATGATCATCATTAGCTTGCATTCAAGTCAAGTTTCTATCTTTGCATCTTAAAGAGAGAGTTTTGATCTATTTTGCTTGCATTTTGGGGTTTAATTGGTTGCATAAGGGTTTTCTTACATTTGCTATACTCATTTGAGTCCGCATAAGCATTGTAAGCCCTATTCCTTTCATACTTAAACTCTAAAGTTAAATGTATGATATGCAAGTTATCATATGTTATGCAAGTTTGTTTATGCAAGTATGATATGCAAGTTATCATATGTTATGCAAGTTTGTTTATGCAAGTATGATATGCAAGTTGTCATATGTTATGCAAGTTTGTTTATGCAAGTATGATATGCAAGTTGTCATATGTTATGCAAGTTTGTTTATGCAAGTTTGATATGCAAGTTGTCATATATTATGCAAGTTTGTTATGCAAGTGTCATATGATATGCAAGTATGTTATGCAAGTTTGGGGATGGTCATATGGTTCATGTTATCATGTTATGCAAGCTTATTTTGAGTATGTGAACATAAAGCTTCAAGCTTTATGCCAAAGGTTGCATTTTGGCAACATGTAAGTTATCATATCACTTATGATAACTTGCATGTGAGGCTAAATGCGAACTTGTGGCCATTCTTACATGTCATTTAGCACCATGTATCATGAATATGCCAAGTTTGGTTTTATGCATGCTTTTTGGGCCTAAAAATGTAATATGCAAGTGTATGAACACATGAACCTTTCATATGCCACCATGTTGAACTTGTGGCTTTAACATTTTTATGTCATGATTATGCCAAGTTCCCTCTTTCTATCCTTTATGCGCTATTGCGATATGTAAGCGATGGGATTGCGTTTGGGGTTGGGTAAACTTAAAAGACATAAAAACATAAGCTTGGGAATTTACCTATTAAGTTAGGTCTACCCATTGGGAATTTACCTATTAAGTTAGGTCTACCCAATTGCTTGAAAATTTGTAACATGTTTTGGAAACATGATGGACATGACACTTAGAAAAGATAGGTGTGGCCAACTCGAGGTTGGGTTGAGTTTGTAGCGTAAACCTACCCGGAACCGACCGGCCTAACTAGTTGCTACAAACGATAGGACCCAATGTGAGAAGTTGGTCATGTTGTACCTTGGACCCGAGGTTAGACCAAGTTGTGGTGTAAAGCTACCCGGACCCGCCCGGCCTAACTAGTAACCACAACAAAGTCTAATGTGAGAGGTTAAGGCGCATTAATTAATTAATGCCTCACGATTAGGGTTAAGTCATGGTCCATTTAATACTTAACCAATTTGGGCTTGGTAGATTAACGGGGTTGAGTTAACCTACACTTAACCAATCTGAACTCGGTAATTTCACGGGGTTAAGTTGAACTATACCAATCCAACTCAGTAATTTGATAAGGCTGAGAACCGATTTGATATCTGGTCTGGATAAACTAACTTGATTGATAAGTTAAACGAACCTGCTTTGCGGATTTGTAGGACCCACACTAAGTTAGGCAGGTTTGTAAATCTGTTATCTGATCCGTTAGTCTGAAAACTAATCGTCTGAACTTTGTATGTCTGAACTCTATTAATAAGTTAATCTGAATCTGATAGTCTGGGGACACAAGGGGGAATACTTGTGTCATCTGTTGTTTGGGACCCATATTAGTCAGTAACCCTTTCTGGTATCAAAACTTTGACCCAACTGTAGGTAGGGTCCGGGCACGCTTACTGAACTAATTATAAGTGGTTCATTCTGATAATGGCGATGGGTGTTGATGGTGCGTTCCAACCGGGTCATGTGCGTGCATGGATCCCGGTCTGCCTCTGAGGATGTAAGACGCCGTGACATCTATAAATATGCCTGTGCCAATTGGTTGCCACTTTAGGGGGTGATACACCCTATCGTGGGGCCGACACAGGGTATTTATGTATTAGGGAGCCGATCGCTTGGGTAGGATTTAGGGTACACTTAGTTCTGTCTGATTCTGTTGGTACCGTCTGTTCTGTTGGGTGGCAACACCCGTCTGTTTCTGCGTGGTACCGTTCTGTTAGGGTGGTAAAGGCCCATTATAGTTAGTATTCCGTTTCTGTACTTTATCTGTTAGGGTGGTTAAGGCCCATTATTGTTAGCATTCCGTTTCTGTACTTTATCTGTTGGGATGGTAAGAGACCATTTTTCCCAAGCTCTATTTCTGTATGGACCATTCTGTTCCGTCCTGTTTCGATGTGAACATTGGGGTAACACCTAATCCTGTTATACTAGGATTGGTACCAAGAAGTTGGATCTTGATTTGAGTCAAACACCTGATACTGGGCCAAGTTTAGGCCAAGGGATAAATTCTTGATTATACATGACATGTTAGAATGCTGATACACCTGTGGTGCAAAACCTTAAACCTGATTATGCGATGACACCTTTATCTACCTTGTTAGTTAATCATCATGCTAGTATGTTGTTATCCTTATGTTCATCCCTGCTGCTCATGCCAGTTAACTTTATCAGTTTACATTGATTGTAGTAGGGCTTACTCAGTCTTTTTGACTGACCTGTTTTCTTTCGCCTCTTTTCTTCCGTTTCCCCCCCCAGGTTCTCAGGGAGGGAATATTGGAGCTTAGCTGGATTTCTGATCGCTTGCTTGTGGGATTAGCTCATGTACAGTCTTGACATGAAGCTAGCTATGGTTATCATTTATTTTGGGGATAGCACTTATGTATTTCAGTTTTCAGATGATGTTGTTTTATCTAGACTTGTTTATTTGGAAAGTTGATATTATGTTGTACCAGACTTGTTTTGAAATGGTTTAAAATCTTCCGCTGTTTTATCTATGTTATTTACTCTGTTTACATATATACATATGTTCTTGTTCTGCCTTGATATATCATTATGCATGTTTACCTGATTCAAACGCCCCTCCAAAGTCAGAGTGCTTGCAAGAGTTACCCTGGCGGAGGTGGGGTGTTACATTTGGTATCAGAGCATATGGTTTACGAGAAGGAACAAAAAGGTTTTTAGAAAACTTTTAGAAACCTATTTTCAAAACCAAGTATAAAGTATTTTCCAAAGAAAAGTCTAGTTTATTTTGAAGGCTATTCCCCAAAAAGCCATTAGCAAAAATCCCTTCGTTTTTCTCTATTCTGAATCTGTCTTTTTCTTCGTTTTCAGTATGGACGATAACCTTGCTATTCCGGAGGGAGTACACGTACCTGTTTGGTATAGGAGACTTTTGGAGGCTAGGGTGACCGAAGCCGGCCCCGCAGATGTCCCTCCTCCTCCTCCTCCAGTAGTTAATATTCCTCCTCCTGTCGCTAATGTTCCTCCTCCTCCTGTCGCTGAGGTTCCTCTTCCTCCTCCCCCTCAGCATCCTCAGGCTGACTTCGCAAAGACTTGCAAGGATTTCAAAGCAATGGGTGGCAAGAACTTTCAAGGCACCGAGACCTTTGTAGAGGCCAGAAATTGGTTGAAAGAGACCGAGGATTTATTCGCTATCTTTGGATTAGATGATCAGAGAAAGATTTTGTTGGCGGTTTGGCTTATGAAGGATGAAGCCGCTTATTGGTGGGAGATCACCACCGCGACTAGGCCCGTTGAGACATGGGTCGATTTCAGGACAAGATTCGGGCTTAAGTTTATGTCTTCTACTGAAGAGAACTTGCAAATGGAAAGGTTTATTGCTTTGAAGCAAGGAGACATGTCTGTTAAAGAATATGTGAACAAGTTCAATCAGTTAGCTTGTTTTGGCTTGGATATGGTGAGTACTACTCAGAAGAAGGCTCTTCGTTTTGTTAGAGGATTGAATGAGCCGTTACAGGAGTTAGCTATGTCTCATGTGCCCATGGGGGCCACGTTTGAGAGTTTGGTAGATATGGCCCTACTCCATGAAGAGAACAAGAGTGCAAAGAAGGAGGTCAAGGTGAATGAGTCTCAAAACAAGAAAACGGGGCCCAAAAAGGAAATGCAAAAGAAGGAGGAGAAGTCTGAAGATAAGAAGGAATAGAGGTGCTTTACTTGTGGAAGCTCAACCCATCTAAACAAGGATTGCAGAAAGAGGAAGGGCACTTGCTTTAACTGTGGAGAGATGGGACACTTCACTAGGGACTGCCCGAAGAAGAAAGGGACTACATCGGAAGGAACGGTGAATACTCGCATGGCGGGTGAATAGATTAGGGCTAGAATAATTTGTCTGTAGGATGTTTAATTTTCCTTGTCTAATTTTCAGTTTGAAACTCTTTTTCTGGTATTTTGATTCTGTAATGGAAACTCAGTACTTTAATGCTAGTCTTGCTTCTGATCTGGTAATAGTCTCAAACTCCCTGAGAGTTATAACTCATCTGTTTGTGATAAATTGGGATTTGAGAGTATCTGTGTTGGGCATGAGGGTGACTATAACGAATACATTCTGGGTTTCTACCATGCTTAGTTTCCTAAGAATCATTTGGGGAAAATCTGATCTGTACTAGTAGTCTGTAAGTATATGTACCAAGTTTTTGTTTTATCTGTACTCGCTTCCATCACTCGACTGTGTCTTGTTAAGATAGGAATCCTATGGATGTAAACATGTGTTTGAGACATGTTATGTTTGATGGTTGCAAGTGGATGCAAGTGGTTGCTAGTGGTTGCTCGTGGATGCATAAACACACACTAGGCACTAGATCGGCTTGAAATACACTCTCATATTGCATATGGACGTGTGTATATTTTCAATTCTTATGGTTGCAAGATGGTTAATGCGGCACATGGATGTTGCATATGGATGAATGTTTGTGCACACATATAGTATTATATGATTAGGACTATTTGCATACATAATGGATTCATTTCACTGACATACTTTGCATTGATGATCTTTGCATTAGATAAGAACATATACACACACCTTTTGCATATGTTCATACCGCATTAGAATCTTGTAAGGACAATGATTGCTCGTGGGTGATGTTTTGAGTAGATGGATGATTGGATGGTAGGATACGTTCTTCCTAACTTGGAGATTTCGGGGACGAAATCCTTTAAGGAGGGAGGAATGTAACAACCCGTATTTTTGAATAACATGTTATAACATAAATGGAGGCAGAATTAAACTGTAAAATCTGAATCAAGGGAAACGGGCTATGCCATTGCGTTCGTTTCGGAAAAATACGCGAAATAGAGTCCGAGTTTTCGAAAATCGGAGTCCGTATGACCAAGATATGGCCTCGCGAAGTTTCACGAAAAATTCCCTAATTAAAGTATACTTAATTAAGTGAAATGGGTTGCGCAGAGAAATATATATATATATTGATATATATATATATATAATTGAAAATTTAATAAATAAATATGCAAAAATGTTCAAAACAGCGAATTGGGAGAGGGAAATAACCGAACCGGCCGATTTTTGAGGTCGACCCGAGCTCGCTGGGTCGACTAGGGGTTAATCCAGGGTGTTTGGCTGTCAACCCGTGGGCCGATTCGCTCAAATGCAGATTTTGCATTTGAATGGTTCTCATGGTCCATCTTTAATCTAAAGGCCCTAGATGGTTCCTACACTTGACTTCTTCCCCAAGACATGCTTTGATGGATTGGATTGAATCTAGGGTTAATCCTATGGCCTAAAACACTTGCCTAATCTATAAATAAGACCCTAACCTACCCTAAATCATCATTATTCATTCTACCAACTAAACTATGGCAAAATCAATCCTCTCATGGCCTCCACTCTCTTCATAAATTCCTAAACAAATTCTTATGAGATTTTCCATGCATACAAGTGTTTTTAGACTTGTATGATCATCATTAGCTTGCATTCAAGTCAAGTTTCTATCTTTGCATCTTAAAGAGAGAGTTTTGATCTATTTTGCTTGCATTTTGGGGTTTAATTGGTTGCATAAGGGTTTTCTTACATTTGCTATACTCATTTGAGTCCGCATAAGCATTGTAAGCCCTATTCCTTTCATACTTAAACTCTAAAGTTAAATGTATGATATGCAAGTTATCATATGTTATGCAAGTTTGTTTATGCAAGTATGATATGCAAGTTATCATATGTTATGCAAGTTTGTTTATGCAAGTATGATATGCAAGTTGTCATATGTTATGCAAGTTTGTTTATGCAAGTATGATATGCAAGTTGTCATATGTTATGCAAGTTTGTTTATGCAAGTTTGATATGCAAGTTGTCATATATTATGCAAGTTTGTTATGCAAGTGTCATATGATATGCAAGTATGTTATGCAAGTTTGGGGATGGTCATATGGTTCATGTTATCATGTTATGCAAGCTTATTTTGAGTATGTGAACATAAAGCTTCAAGCTTTATGCCAAAGGTTGCATTTTGGCAACATGTAAGTTATCATATCACTTATGATAACTTGCATGTGAGGCTAAATGCGAACTTGTGGCCATTCTTACATGTCATTTAGCACCATGTATCATGAATATGCCAAGTTTGGTTTTATGCATGCTTTTTGGACCTAAAAATGTAATATGCAAGTGTATGAACACATGAACCTTTCATATGCCACCATGTTGAACTTGTGGCTTTAACATTTTTATGTCATGATTATGCCAAGTTCCCTCTTTCTATCCTTTATGCGCTATTGCGATATGTAAGCGATGGGATTGCGTTTGGGGTTGGGTAAACTTAAAAGACATAAAAACATAAGCTTGGGAATTTACCTATTAAGTTAGGTCTACCCATTGGGAATTTACCTATTAAGTTAGGTCTACCCAATTGCTTGAAAATTTGTAACATGTTTTGGAAACATGATGGACATGACACTTAGAAAAGATAGGTGTGGCCAACTCGAGGTTGGGTTGAGTTTGTAGCGTAAACCTACCCGGAACCGACCGGCCTAACTAGTTGCTACAAACGATAGGACCCAATGTGAGAAGTTGGTCATGTTGTACCTTGGACCCGAGGTTAGACCAAGTTGTGGTGTAAAGCTACCCGGACCCGCCCGGCCTAACTAGTAACCACAACAAAGTCTAATGTGAGAGGTTAAGGCGCATTAATTAATTAATGCCTCATGATTAGGGTTAAGTCATGGTCCATTTAATACTTAACCAATTTGGGCTTGGTAGATTAACGGGGTTGAGTTAACCTACACTTAACCAATCTGAACTCGGTAATTTCACGGGGTTAAGTTGAACTATACCAATCCAACTCAGTAATTTGATAAGGCTGAGAACCGATTTGATACCTGGTCTGGATAAACTAACTTGATTGATAAGTTAAACGAACCTGCTTTGCGGATTTGTAGGACCCACACTAAGTTAGGCAGGTTTGTAAATCTGTTATCTGATCCGTTAGTCTGAAAACTAATCGTCTGAACTTTGTATGTCTGAACTCTGTTAATAAGTTAATCTGAATCTGATAGTCTGGGGACACAAGGGGGAATACTTGTGTCATCTGTTGTTTGGGACCCATATTAGTCAGTAACCCTTTCTGGTATCAAAACTTTGACCCAACTGTAGGTAGGGTTCGGGCACGCTTACTGAACTAATTATAAGTGGTTCATTCTGATAATGGCGATGGGTGTTGATGGTGCGTTCCAACCGGGTCATGTGCGTGCATGGATCCCGGTCTGCCTCTGAGGATGTAAGACGCCGTGACATCTATAAATATGCCTGTGCCAATTGGTTGCCACTTTAGGGGGTGATACACCCTATCGTGGGGCCGACACAGGGTATTTATGTATTAGGGAGCCGATCGCTTGGGTAGGATTTAGGGTACACTTAGTTCTGTCTGATTCTGTTGGTACCGTCTGTTCTGTTGGGTGGCAACACCCGTCTGTTTCTGCGTGGTACCGTTCTGTTAGGGTGGTAAAGGCCCATTATAGTTAGTATTCCGTTTCTGTACTTTATCTGTTAGGGTGGTTAAGGCCCATTATTGTTAGCATTCCGTTTCTGTACTTTATCTGTTGGGATGGTAAGAGACCATTTTTCCCAAGCTCTATTTCTGTATGGACCATTCTGTTCCGTCCTGTTTCGATGTGAACATTGGGGTAACACCTAATCCTGTTATACTAGGATTGGTACCAAGAAGTTGGATCTTGATTTGAGTCAAACACCTGATACTGGGCCAAGTTTAGGCCAAGGGATAAATTCTTGATTATACATGACATGTTAGAATGCTGATACACCTGTGGTGCAAAACCTTAAACCTGATTATGCGATGACACCTTTATCTACCTTGTTAGTTAATCATCATGCTAGTATGTTGTTATCCTTATGTTCATCCCTGCTGCTCATGCCAGTTAACTTTATCAGTTTACATTGATTGTAGTAGGGCTTACTCAGTCTTTTTGACTGACCTGTTTTCTTTCGCCTCTTTTCTTCCGTTCCCCCCCCCCCAGGTTCTCAGGGAGGGAATATTGGAGCTTAGCTGGATTTCTGATCGCTTGCTTGTGGGATTAGCTCATGTACAGTCTTGACATGAAGCTAGCTATGGTTATCATTTATTTTGGGGATAGCACTTATGTATTTCAGTTTTCAGATGATGTTGTTTTATCTAGACTTGTTTATTTGGAAAGTTGATATTATGTTGTACCAGACTTGTTTTGAAATGGTTTAAAATCTTCCGCTGTTTTATCTATGTTATTTACTCTGTTTACATATATACATATGTTCTTGTTCTACCTTGATATATCATTATGCATGTTTACCTGATTCAAACGCCCCTCCAAAGTCAGAGTGCTTGCAAGAGTTACCCTGGCGGAGGTGGGGTGTTACATTTATTCTATAAATAAATATTTCCATTTAATATATTTGTAAATGTTTTAGAAATATTTCCTTTTAAATTCTATTTGTAAATGTTTTACAAATATTTTCTTTCGAATTCCATTTGTAAATGTTTTCCCTTTTTATTTCTATTTGTAATTATTTTACAAATATTCCTTTTTCTATTCTACTTGTAAATGTTTTACAAATATTTCTCTTTCTATTTTATTTGTAAATGGTTACAAATATTTTCTTTTATATTTGTTTTACAAATATTTTCCTTTATATTTGTTTTACAAATAATTTCCTTTATATTTGTTTTACAAATATATTTCCTTTTTAACTCTGTTGATTTTATAATTATTTCCTTTTATAAAATCCTTTTTCCTTTTATATATAAAATCCATTGATTTTATAAAAATAAATTATTTTCAAATATACTTTGAAAATCCCCTTTTTACATCCCACTATTTCTTACGGTATTTAAAATACCAAACACAGTGATCGATGTCATCCAAACACACATAATCATCAACGGATTATATATCACATCATACATTACAATATATGAAAAATAGTAAAATAAATGTTGGGGAATCTAGTTGGATCCCTCCAACCTGTTTCCCTGCATCACAAATATTAAACAATATAATTAACATAGGCAATATTTCACTATGAAATATTCTGCTAAACAGAATCAATATTTGATTAAGTATTTATATATATATCGTTATCTATAATTTCAACCAACACATAAGCAATTCAACCAAACAGTTAACACACAGCAATCAACAGATAACTATCAGTTCTAAAAATATACTGTAAAAATATAACTGTTCAGAGTTGGTGAGTTTTACTCACATTTCGCGTTAACCATTAAATAACGATTTGCGTCTGTTGATTCAATAGGACAATTTATTTTTCCATAAATTGTAACGAGCTCCAATCCACTCCCAGTCAGTTCAATGGCGTAGTGTTCGTCCATACGATCCCAACGGATCTTGTTTCGCCGAATTTCGTTTACGTTTGACCAAGTTACGAATTTTACAAGTAATACAATTATTTAAAATAGAATTAACTTAATCAATTTATATTCGGGCCTCACCCAACTTCTTCACCGGCCCAAGCCCACCTTCAATACCCAACCGCTTCCGTTACTTCTTCTTCCAACAGGAAAATGACGGCTTCCTCCTGTAAACACCATAGCCGACATTTACACTTCCACCACTCCTCCTTCTTCCAACATAAAATCGAACAAAAATCATGGCTAAGCTCCTCATCTCGAACTCCCAAAAATCACGAAACTAGACATACACCTACTTTCTGACATTACGGACCCAACGAAACTAGTTTCGTCAAATTCCTCCTCCACCCCATAAAGTCCAACTCGAACCCAAACTCCAGATCGCGTCGTCAGGTCCCCCTCTCCCTGGTGATGACTTGTGCGACATTTTTTTCCCACAAAAATTATCCAAATTTTGGCAACCTTTGGTATTCTATCCTCTCATCGCAAATCCAACTTCTCCTTCATGAATCAAAGCTTATTTGACACAAAATCACGAACCCTACCTCTACTGCCCAGATTTTGAATGATCGCAACTTCCACCGTATTTAACAAAACGGACCACAACCTAAAGCTCTTCCCCTTGCGATTCAACCAAAACAAACGATCCTCGATTTCGTTGTGAATTGGATTTAATATGATTTTCCAAACATTTTCTCCTTCACGTTTTAATTTGTGGTGACGGCGGAAAAAGTGTTTGACTGCGGAATGAGGTATTTTAGGTTTAGAGAGGATAAAAGTTATTATATAGGGTATTTAGATATATTTTTTATTCGATTATTTAATTCATTTTTAAGCAAACACTACTTCTATTTGGCTTCTAAAAATCCGTACAATCACATACGATACCCAAAAATCACGAAACTGGACATACACCTACTTTCTGACATTACGGACCCAACGAAACTGGTTTCGTCGAATTCCGACTTCGTTTTCTCGCATAGCGTATTTTTAACCGTCAAAATACTAATTGTTTTTCACTCTATAAATCCGTACGGCCACACAGTGACTCTAAAAATCATGAAACTTGAAATCTTACAATGATTTAACATTGTGGATCCAACAAAATTAGTTTCGTCGAAAACAGAGTTCATTTGCAAAACTGGCTATTTTTAAAGCTCTAAATAACCCATTTAAATATATAAATATATTTAAATAAAATTAAATTAAATATAAATAAATTTATATTATCGTATATATTCATAGTGGAATACCATACAACTCCAGAATAATCCTATATGAATTTCTAACTCGATATTTCATCATTAGAGTTATATTGATATTAAATTAAAAATAGAAATAATTAAATAACACGTTATGGTTTTTAAAAGGTTATGGCGCTGTTTTTCTGAGAATTTTATCTGGACATAAATCAAAATCTACACGATGAAATCTCGATTTATCTGTTCCACTAGAAAAATATACTTCACCAGCTCCATACGTTTCTTGTTTCACAGAAATTTGATTTAAAACGCACCCTGTATATCCAGCTGAAGTTCAAATTGCCAAATAGCGAACTGCCGCGACGTTACGGGCTCGGTTATAATTAAAATATAATTATACGTTCAACCATCGCTTAAATAATATATTCGTCAATATAATTCAACTCTAAACTGAATTATATATTTTAAATAATCCAATTTACACAATATTGTGAATTCCACTATTTTTGATTATTTCTGAATTAAATATATTATTATATTATTAATTTTAATTAAATAATCCATATAATTTAATTAAACGACCATTTAAATTTCTAAATCACTATATAAATAATTAAATTAATTAATTATAACATCGTAAAAATACGGGTCGTTACATTCTTCTCCACTTAAAATAATTTTATCCTCGAAATTGCTAAGGTAGAAAACAAACCCTATTACTGGTACGAACTTATTTGTTCACTTCTTTAATTTTAGATTCAACTGAACAATTTTAATTTCAATTAAATATTAATTAATTCTTATTATCGAAAAATTTCAAAAATCCTGAAAATTTTCTAACACACGAAATTCCGAAAAATTTCGCCAGCACCTCCTTTGTACTGGTCAATAGGTCAAACTCCAACTCGCCTCTCTGGGCCATCTCCAGCCCAAAAGGAAATCAAACAGCCAAGCGGCTTGCCAATTCGGCTCATAAATCTCATGCTTATATCAAATATAAACTTGTACCTTTTTGTCGGGCATATCAACTCTATCTCTATCACCTGTTATCAATTCAACATATACCAATGTCATCTCAACCCATTTACAATCAATATCTGTTCAACACAGCTATTCGCTTATATCCAAGTCAAATTCAATTTCAAATCAAAGTTCTATTCCCGATTTTCAAATTCTTAACTCATCAATCCAATACCATTTCAGATTCTATCTCACAATACAAAATCTGATTATATTTCAATTCAGTTTCAATTACTACTTAACTGGTTTTAATTCAATTTCAATCTATTTCCACAAATTTTATTTAAAGTGGTTTTTAATTCAAACAACCTTTTCCTGGGAGTTTTAAACAGCTTTGCTTTTCAAAAAGTCAAACTATTCATTTCAGAGTATCAAAACATCTTGTTTTTCTCAAAATAATTCAAAAACAAAATCTATGGTAGTAATCCGTCACTTAGTACCTAGAAAATGTGTACCGATGATGGTCGACTTCATCATCGGAATATATTTTCTAGCGATCGAAGTGAATTCAATGCTATATCATTTTCAACACCATGTCTAACATTTCCATTTTGAAATCAATTCAAAATACCATTCACCATTCTTGTAAAACAATTTAAAACCTCGCAGGATTTTAAAATTCTCATATATACAATCCAAATCCGTCTACAAACACTTTTCCAATTTCCAGGGTTTTAATTTCAATTCTGATTTAAATTCAGATTTTTCCTTATCTCGATCTTATATATTTCACTTATTTGAATTCTGATTGGTTATACATAACCATTTAATTAATAATCTTACTCGATTATAATAACAACCAATATATCCAATATATTATAATTCCAATATATATTTTCTCTATATCAAAATATACCTTGGGTAAACTTATTTTCGTATACCCTCTTTTCAAAACATATCGTGTCGACCCATCGTATTCTAGTGTTTAGGAACTCCTACTGATACAGTGGATCAAACTGATCGATCAGAACCCATAAACAACTTAACCAATAAATCTCTATAATATAAAACCATTTTTATATCAAATAACAAATACGCTCACTTGTATATATACACTCAACTCAATCTAGGGTATTACTAACCCTCTATCTCTACTGAGTCACGCCACAGAGCCAAGGTAAATCACTTTACCTTAAGCTCTGATACCACTGTAACAAACCAAAAATTTTCGACTTAGAAAATTCGACAACAACACCATGTCGAGTATTCAAACATCGAAAACGTCGGATAGTCCATGAAAGAAGTTAGAGGGTGAGGATAAATAAGATAGAAACTTAGAATAGAAGAAGAAGAAGAAGAACATACAACATCAGAGTAACACGAATCTCACAGCGGAACGAATAAAATATAACATAACTTTGAAATAAAAGATTGTACTTGTATATACATATCATCATCAAAGTACAACACTTACAACACAGCGGAAATAAAAAATAGCTACACGAACGCTGCTGAAGCCTCCTGCTCCAACATTCCAAGTATATCTGTAAAATCCCGACTACTTGACTGCCCGTACAAAATTGGGCACCCAAGAGTTTAGGGAAAACAAAACAAAATAAACTCTAGGTCAGTCACGTGACAGGTTTGAGTAAAACAGTTTAAAATAGTCTGAGCAATTTAAACGATATCTCATAAGACCACGCCGTATAACGGAACGGGTTTTTCCCTTATGAGTATCCGAAGATAAATCTTTATATCAAAATTCTTTTGATATTATAATAGTGTCTATCAATCACAATATAATAATCATCTAGCAGAAATGCTTTCATCTCACGTTCTCCATACATAGTATACAATCAAAATCGCAAGCACGTATTGGATAATGGATTTCCAACTATGACAAGGTATGGAACCACCTTCCGATGGTGTATCTCTAGAGGAGAATACACTGAGTTCAACAAGAACATCTTGTAACTCAACCACACATGACCGACCAATCATTTCGCTTGAGGGTATCGAATGTATATCACCAACGGTTGGGATCAGAAACCGTTTCCCGATAGGGGACAACATCAATAAATTAAAGAAGCAAATGAATATTCTCTAGATAGGTGATTTTACACCCTAATGGGAGCTACCCGCGTAGCCATGATGCCTACCCGATTTTTGTCATTTACCGGATGTGAGGCTAGAAGCTACGCTTATCTTTTACATGCTACATCTTCATTCACTTAGAATGTTACATCGTCATACCCTTTAAAATCACAAATTGATTTATCCAAAAATAACACGGGTATACAGCTAAGAGAAACGAATTCCTCCGCCACCAAACGTGAATACGTTTGAAGAGATTAACTTACGCGATCTATTAGATATACTCTGTCAGACCTTCTTTCATACAAGTTGTCCTGGGACTGGACAAACCGAAGTTACTATTCAGTACATCCATCTTAGGCAATCTTTACCTAAGATTTATACAACAACCCTTGCACTTTACTCCGTCTTCAATTATCTTTGGCATATATGATTCGCAACGCTTATGCCAATATGGAGTGGTTCTTCGGATAATAATCCAACACGTCTCTCCATATTAACAACGTTAAATGGTCAAAACTTTGATAGCCGGTGATTTAACTATCAAATGAAAATATGTCCATGTACAAACAACAATCTTATCACCAAATGGAATTATCGATCAAATCATCAAATATATATATATATATATATATATATATGAGGAGCGTTCAATGGCACCCCAAATAGTGAGCACCCCAAATGCCCCAACAGAAACCAAGTATTTATAGTAGTTTAACTTAGTGGGAGGTGAGAGAATGAGTGTAGGGGGAGAGAAACAGAATATATGGTGGAAATCAGGGGGCATTTAGGGGTGCTGCACTGTTTCGGGTGCCATTGAACGCTCGCCTATATATATATATTCACATTTCCTTATTTTCTGTATTTAGAAAATATCTCTAACTATATTTGGAAAACGTTTCGAAAACTCATTTATGTGTATTTCAACTGAACGTTGTATAAAACATCGTTTCAACCGCTCAATCCATAAATCGCTTATTACTTTACTGTATTTCTAACTAACTCTCGCCATCGAACCTCAACTACTTCTTAGTTAAGTAAGGAAGTCAATCAAGTTAGGGTATAATTACCTCTCAGACCTTAACTGAACAAGATTCTTAACCTTGCAATAGATAAAGCTCACCGCTCCGATTTCTACAATCATTTGCTTACACAAATTCTCGGATTCAGATTACGAATCCACTTCTTTTATGAAAACACTTATTATGACGTTAACGTTATAGCCCTACTTCTGAAATATCTAACTTAACATCTAACTTTTTATTTCTTACTTTGAATAATTAACCTACTCTAATTTATTTATAAATAAATAAATCTTGATTTAAAACGGAAAGTAAATAATACTTTCCCGAATTCGATATAATCGAATCCGACGTATAATTCTCTTTCGAGTAAATTTTTATTTGATTAACTCTCCTTCGAATAACTAATATTCGATTAACTCCCTTCGAATAACTTATATTCGATTAACTCACTTCAAATAAACTACATTCGCGAACTCCTTTCTTCGAATAACTATATTCGATTAACTTCTTTCGAATAAACCATATTCGATTACTCTTCTCGAATAAACTATGTTCGATTTAACTCCTTTCGAATAAACTATATTCGATAACTCTTCTCGAATAAACTATATTCGATTTAACTTCTTTCAAATAAACTATATTCGATAACTCTTCTCGAATAAACTATATTCAATAAATCTTTCTTCGATTCGAATAAACTATATTCAATTACTTCTTTCGAATGAACTATATTTGATAACTCCTTTCCAATTAACTCTAACTCTAATCGATTAATTCTAACTCTAATCGATTAACCCTAACTCTAATCGATTAACTCTAACTCAATTCAATTAATTCTATGCGATTAACTCTAATCCTATTTTACTCTAACTGGTTAACTCTAACTGATTAACACTAACTGGTTAACTCTAACTGATTAACTCTAACTGGTTAACTCTAACTGGTTAACTCTAACTGGTTAACTCTAACTGGTTAACTCTAACTGATTAACTCTAACTGATTAACTCTAACTGGTTAACTCTAACGGGTTAACTCTATTTAATTAACTCAAATCAATTAACTCTAACTCTAAACAAGTAATTCTAACTCTAATCGATTAATTCTAACTCTAATCGATTAACTCTAACTCTAATCGATAAATTCTAATTCGATTAACCCCTCTAACACATTTTGATTAACACAATTTGATTAACTCTTTTGGTTAACTCTACGTCCATATTCAGTGTAACACCCCATGGCCATTAATGTCACTCACAAAGGGAATCCATTAATGTCATGAAGCGTTATAGTAGTATAGAACATATAAATTACAAGAGTAAATAAATAAAACACAGCGGAAGATAAAACTTTTTTCATAGCATCATAACATCAAATCAAGCTTACATAAGTAGTCTCCAAAACCATTGCAACAGGATCAATTGTCTTTTCCAAAAACTTCAAAGTACATAAAGAAGCAAATACTTAAATAACATAAATGCATAAATCCCCACTGAGCATAAGAAAAGCCATAAAGATGAGAGAGTCCAAAGCGATACATCTACTCTTTTCAAGCAACTGAAAGAAATCGGCACTAAGCTGTAGTATTCCCTCCTTGCAAACCTGAGGGGGGAAGGGGGGGGGAGGAAAGAAATGAGGTGAAAACAAAACGGGTTAGACACAAAGTCTGGAGAGTCCAGTAATTTTA
Organism: Allium sativum; assembly: GCA_030737875.1. Lineage (NCBI taxonomy): Eukaryota > Viridiplantae > Streptophyta > Magnoliopsida > Asparagales > Amaryllidaceae > Allium > Allium sativum. Next base: position 989,535,343 of record CM060915.1, read on the forward strand.
ACAAATAATAGGTAAGGTAAATGATCAAGACATAAATAGGCATCATGATATGGCTGTAACATAGATAAGGTAGATAAAAAGGATGGACAAGATGATTTTGTTCCTAAGTACTAAGACAATCCTACACCTTGGCTAAGCGAACAACCCTCCAAGTACTAACCCCGAAGACCGAAGTCAACATCAGACTAGCACCCAAAGGACTTTCCAACTCAACCAACATGTATTTCGTCACACCGCACTTTTTCTAAGTTACACCACATTACTTAATTACACCGCACATCTACTAGTCTCTATTTACTGAAGGTTGATCCCTTCCCACTAACTGTACCCACATGACATACTTGGTAGTTACTTGTACCTAGCTGCTATCGTAGGTGCCGGCTTGCTCCTACCACCGCTAAGGTACCCTTACTCTACCCATTCGATCGGCTCCCTAAACCTCGTAGGCACCTGTGGTGGCCCCACAGTGGGGTGTATCACTCCCTAAAGTGGCAACCCCGATACCAACATAAAATGCACGGCCATACCTACACGTTGCAACAACGTCTTACCTACCAGCCCGGACCCGTGCATGCACATGAATCCATTGGACTCGCGTTGCCACCGCTATTCACGTTTTGACCTCTTACATTTAAGTCCAGTAAGCGTGCCCCAACCCCGGCCTAGTACCGGGCCCAATTAGATACTCAAACGGGTTACCGGTTGAAGCGGGTCCTCCATCCGACACAAGCCTCCCACCTATGCTTGGTCCCAACTAGGTTTTTCTCCCACTTAACCATTTTATTTTAAATGTCCATGTCTTACACATGCTATGGTTAAGTCTATACTTACATGTCTTACCGGTTAAGTCCATATTTACATGTCATAATTTACGTGTCACCCCACTTAACCCTCTAGCCATACCCATGTCTTATTATGGTTAGTATTCCTTAATTCATTCCTTATGACGAACGGTGCATGACCTCCCGCATTAGACCGAACGCTTTGTGGCCGCTGGATTTTCCGGGCGGTTCCGGGCAGTCTTACGCCACAAACCGGGTCTAAGCTCATGTCATTAACCGTTGCGCCTACAATTCATTCCTTTGACCTCTCACATTAGACGTCTAATTGTGGCAACTGGATTTGCCGGGCGGTTCCGGGCAGTCTTACGCCACAATTGCGCCTAACCTCGTTTCAAAGGTTTATTAATAATCGTATTTCACCCATACCCAATTTTCATGTCATGTATATCCGATTAAACATATAATCATGTTTATAATATTGCCTATTCCAAATTGTCACTAATTACATATTAATTAGCCTTAATTACAAATTTACAATTATAGGCAATTTCATCAATTCCATGTAATTCATACCCAAATATGCCAATTTCACATATTATCCAATTATCCAAAATATCCAATAATATCCAATTTTCCATATTTCACATATTCCTATCGTTCCCACGTATTTTCATTCGTGCATATTTTTAACATAGGCTCGAAGGTTGCCTAGATCCAAAAATAAAAGGAATAGGGATAAGAAGAGAGAATCTAATCACAGAAAATTGGAATTAACACATCATGAAATAAAGGGGCATGTAAACTGGCATAGAGGCATAATGACATATTCAACATGAGTAAACTGATAAATGTATGAACTTTACATAGAAACATAGGCATATGATGACATGAATCAAAAAGGTGAAGACTTGGATGAGATTTAAATTACATAAATACATATGAATCCTCTTTATAACTTCATCATGTTACTTTTAATCCCATTATATTGTGAAAATCACCGTACTCACCTTTCGTGGTTAAAGAATAGAATTATGCACTGAAATTGGTGTAGAAACGTTGCGGTGTTGCTGATTTATCTTCTTGAATTGTTGTAGAAGCTCTAATCTTTAATTTGAGTTGAAGTTGAATACTTGAGATTTGATTTAGTCGCGGTGATTAGGGTTTAAGTGAGAGTTTGATAGCATAATGGTGTTATAGATAATATTTATGAATTAGGGTTAGCTCTTAGGGTGTATATATAGGTGTAGGAAGTTATTTAGGACCAATAGATTAACCCTGAACCATGAGAACCAATCAGATGCCACTTCTGCCTTTGAGCGAATCGGCCCACGGGTTGACAGCCAAACACCCTGAATCAACCCCTAGTCGACCCAGCGAGGCTCGGATCAACCTCAAAAATGGGCCTGTTCGGTTATTCCCCCTCCCAATTCGCTGTTTTGAACTTTTTTGCATATTTATTTAATATATATATATTTCTCTCATATGCATATAAACTTCAAGGCTTAATAACATCTTCATAAGGTACCCGTTTTGTGCAAACCAGATGTCTATCTTGACCCAAAATTTTGAAACGAACATAATAGCGCAACCCATTTCACTTAATTATTTTCTAAAAATTAAGTATACTTTAATTTATGAATTTTAATATTATAAAATTGCGGGGTGTTACATTCTCCCCTCCTTAAAGGATTTCGTTCTCGAAATCTCCAAGTTAAGAAGAATGTATCCTACTATCCAATCATCCATCTACTCAACCATCATTCACAAGCATCCATTGTCCTTAAATATATTTCTAATGCTTTTCATGTACATATGCATAGTGTGTGTATATGTTTGTATACTAGTGCAAAATCAGGCGGTCCACTTATTCAGTCGACCTCCTTAATGCAAATAATGATAGTGCCATGTATCCATCATGTATGCAAAGAACCCTATACGTATCATTACGACATGTGTGCACAACCATTCATTTAAATGCAACATCCATATGATACACACATTCAATGTACATTCATTTTACTAAATACATCCATTTATATGCAATATGAAATATGAAAGTGACTGAGCCGATTAATGCCTAAAGTGTGTGTATATGCATCCACGAGCAACCACTAGCAAACACTTGCATCCACATGCATCCACCATACATAACATGTCTCAAACACATGTTTCAACCATAGGACTACCATATCTAAAGGTAAAAGATACTAGCGAGAGGACATGCTAAAGATAGTACAAGTACAAGCTAAGCGATAAAGGAGAAATTAAAAGACACACCCTCGAAAAGAAAAGGGTACAATGGACGCATCTTCTCTTCCGTCTCCCATGTAGCGTCGCTCTCATCATCTCCCCATTGCACTTTGACTAGCTTGACCTCTTGATTCCTCAACTTCTTAATCTCCGACCCAAGAATGCACGTAGGAGCTTGTCGAATCGTCGCATCACGCCCTATCTCCACCTCTCTAAGCAAGCTCGGCTCTACCACTTTCGCGGTCTCATGCAAGCACTTCCTCAAATGTGATACATGGAATACGTCGTGTACACCACTAAGTCTCTCGGGCAACTCCACTCTATACGCCATCTGCCCAATCCTTTCCTTAATATGAAACGACCCTACGAACCTTGGTGCTAACTTCCCAATGGACCCAAAGCGAACAACATTCCGTAATGGAGACACCTTGATAAAGACCATGTCCCCAATATCAAACTCAAGATCTGTCCTCCTCTTGTTCGCATATGATTTCTGCCTATCTTGCGCCGTCTTCATCCTTCTTCGAATCAAATCAATCTTTTCTGAAGTCTCTCTAATCATATCGGGCCCAAGCAAGATATTATCCGTAGATTTTCACCAACATATAGGTGAACGACAAGGCCTTCCATAAAGAGCCTCGAAAGGTGCCATGCCAATGCTAGACTGAAAACTATTATTATATGCGAACGCCACCAAAGGAAGATGCTCCTCCCATGTACCTCCGAAGTCTAAAACACATAGCCTCAAAAGGTCCTTTAGAATACGATTCACCCTCTCAGTCTGGCCGTCCGTCTGAGGATGATATGCGGTGCTCAAACATAACTGGGTCCCTTCCGCCTCTTGCAAGCTCTTCCAAAACTCGCTAGTAAAGATATGATCGCGATCGCTCACTATGCATGACGGAACACCGTGCAAACGAACTATCTCTCGAATGTATACGGAGGCTAACCATGGAGCAGTCCTCTTACTCTTCACGGGAATGAATTGGGCGCTCTTAGTAAGTCTGTCTACCATGACCCAAATCCCCGTATTACCCTTCCTCGATCTTGGTAACCCATCAACAAAGTCCATCGAGACACTCTCCCACTTCCATTGTGGGACCTCCAATGGGTGAAGCAACCCACCGAGCTTCTTTTGCTCTGCTTTTACTTGTTGGTACACGAAACATCTAGCGACAAACTTGGCCACTTCCCTCTTCATACCGGCCCAAAAGTAAACTCGTCTCATGTCCATGTACATCTTGTCCCAGCCGGGATGAATGGTCATCTTCAAACGATGTGCATCATCAAGAATGGTCTTCTTCAAGTTCTCGTCTCGAGGTACACAAAGTCTACCGTCCCTACGTAACCAACCCTTATCATCTAGGGTATACCTACTGAGATGGCTCGATGAATCCTCCCTTATGAGCTTCTCTACTAACTCAACCAACTGTGGGTCATCTCGCTATGCCTCAGCAATCCGTCCCAAAAGCGTAGGTCTGACCTTTAAGGATGCTAACAAACCGGGTACAAAGTCAATGGAAGGTCTAAAGTCAAACGTAGAGATGAACTCTAAGCTTCGCCGCTCAACAAACAACAGACTCAAGGACAACCTTTTCCTACTTAAGGTGTCTTCCACCACGTTACCCTTGCCAGGGGTATATGCTATCTCGAAATCGTAGGGCGCTAAGATTTCTATCCACCTTTGCTGCCTTAAGTTCAAGTCCTTCTGAGAGAACAAGTAATTTAGCGATTTGTGGTCTGTGAACAATTCTAATTTCTCGCCAAGAAGATAATGGCGCCAAGACTTAAGCGCGAAAACAATAGCGGCCAACTCTAGGTCATGTGTAGGGTAATTTTTCTCATGCACTCTCAACTGCCTTCCTCCATATGCTATTACCCTCCCCTCTTGCATTAAGACTGCGCCTAGTCCTGTCCCTCAAGCATCGGTATAAAAGGTAAATGGCTTACTCCCATCCGGCAACACTAAGACTGGGGCTGTGGTCAAAGCCCTCTTTAAATGTTGGAACGCATCATCACAATCTATGTCCCACGTGAAAACTAGGTTCTACTTCGTCAAGCGTGTCAATGCGGCTGATATCTTTGCGAAGTCCTTGATAAACTTCCTATAGTAGCCAGCCAACCCTAAGAAACTTCTCACCTCGGTAGTATTTTTAGGGCCTTTCCAATCTTGGATGGCCACCACCTTCGCGGGATCCATAGCTATCCCTTCTTTGGAAACCACGTGCCCTAAGAATCGCACTTCCTTCCTCCAAAAATGACATTTAGAAAATTTAGCTTTAAGGTTATGCGCTCGAAGGGTCTCCAACACTTCCCTAAGATGTAGGGCATGCTCTTCCTCGCTCTTAGAAAAGATCAAGATGTCATCCACAAAGACCACCACAAATTTATTAAGGTATTCCCTAAACACCCTACTCATCAAGTCAACAAAGTATGCGGGGGCGTTTGTCAAACCGAAGGGCATCACAAGCCACGCATAGAAACCGTCCGGAGTCCTAAAGGCAGTCTTGTCTATGTTATCCTCAGCCACTCTCAATTGATGGAAACCAGTGGCTAAGTCCAACTGCGTAAACACTGAGGCGCCAACTAGCTGATCGAAGAGATCGTCAATCCTCGGCAGTGGGTGCCTATTCTTCTTAGTAAGCTTATTAAGTTCTTTATAGTCCACACAAAGTCTAAGGGACCCACCCTCCTTCGTGGCAAATACTACTGGAGCACCCCACTCCGATATACTACGTCTTATGAATCCCTTCTCAAGCAACTCCCCTACTTGCTTATTGAGTTCCCTCCTCTCACGAGGATCCATGTTGCGTACTGGCAGAGATACGGGTTTTGCATTGTCTACAATATAAATACGAAAGTCTATCTCACGTTTTGGGGGTAGACCGCTCACCTCATCGAAGACATCAACATATTCACGGACTATACGAACAGAATGTAAATCATCATTGGATGCGTCAAGTGACTCAAGATAACTAAGCATCACCGATCCTCTAGGGTCACAAGAAATATCAAGGGTCTTTCCACTACAAGTCAACAATTTTACTACCCTTCGTTCACAATCTAGGATGGCACCATGTCTGGCTAGCCAATCCATCCCTAGAATCAACCCATAGCCCATGAAACTAAGAACAAAAGCATTACATTCAAAACCGACACCTAAGATAGACAATTTCAAATCCCTACAAACCATGGATAAATGAGCTGACCCACCAATAGGATTCGAGACTATAATGGGATCCACAACGAGACTAGTATTTAAGTGCAATGTTTCAACTAATGATGTAGAGATAAACGAATGTGATGCGCCAGAATCGAATAAAGTACGGACAGGATGATCAAACAAGAAAATCAAACTTTCGACAAAAAAATTTCTACCTTCTTCCTGTCCCGGAGCCATGAGAGTGTGAACTTGCCCTCCCGAAGTAGAACCTGCTCTCTGCCCTTGCTTCTTAGAACAGTCCTTCACAGCATGACCTGCATCACCACAATGATAACAAGCGAACTTCTTCTTCTTCCTACAGTCTTTCTTCAAATGGTCGGGTATCCCACAGTTGTGACACTTCCTCTTTTCTTTACCACCCTTCTTTTGTTGTTGGGCTTTTTTGGATCCTCCTTCTTATCTTGCGGCCTAAAAGTACTTACACCCTTCTCTTCTTCATGCACGTATGCCATATCAACAAGCTTTTCATACGTAGCCCCATTGGAACATGGGACATAGCCAAACTGTGAAGCGGTTCATTTAGGCCCTTTGCAAACCTTAAGGCCTTCTTGTGAGGCGTATTCACCAACTCTAGTCCAAATCTCGCCAACTTATTAAATTCGGTCACATACTCCTTCACGGTCAAGTTTTTCTGCTTCAATGTCAAGAACCTCTCCATGTACATACTCTCCTCAGCTTGAGAAAGGAATTTCAACTCAAACCTTCCCCTAAAATCTGCCCACGTCTCTACAGCACGTTCTCCATTAGTATCCTCCCACCAAAAGGAAGCTTCATCCTTCATCAACCAAGCTGCCAATTGGACCATCCTACAATCGTCCAAATCGAAAATGGCAAACAGATCCTCCACTTCTTTCAACCAATTTCTAGCTTCAACGAACGTTTCAGACCCACTAAAAGGTTTTCCACCCATCGAATGAAAGTCTTTACATATCTTGGAGAAAGCATCTCCACGCAGAGGAATGTCTGGAGCTGGGGGAGGAGGAAGGAGGAGGAACGTCGGCCGGACCCGCGGCAGCGGCCCTAGCCTCAAGATATTGACGAAACCAACCGGGTACATGAACACCCTCTGGTTTCTCAAATGCTCCAGACATGTTGAAAAGAAAAGGAAAAAGTTTCAAAATAAGGGAAGCGAAAGAGAGATGTATGGCTTGCGGGGATTATGCTCTTTAAAGTAAACTTTCCTTGAAAATAGCTTCTTTAAAACAAGTTTTTGAAAATACTTTCTAGGAAAATAATTCTATTGAAAACACTTTTCAAAACTTTTTATCTGTTCTTGTAACCATAACTCTGATACCACATGTAACACCCCATGGCCATTAATGTCACTCACAAAGGGAATGCATTAATGTCATGAAGCGTTATAGTAGTATAGAACAGATAAATTACAAGAGTAAATAAATAAAACAAAGCGGAAGATAAATCCTATTTCATAGCATCATAACTTCAAAACAAGCTTACATAAGTAGTCTCCAAAACCATTACAACAGGATCAATTGTCTTTTCCAAAAACTTCAAAGTACATAAAGAAGCAAATACTTAAATTACATAAATGCATAAATCCCCACTGAGCATAAGCAAAGCCATAAAGATGAGTGAGTCCAAAGCGATACATCTACTCTTTTCAAGCAACTGAAAGAAATCGGCACTAAGCTGTAGTATTCCCTCCTTGCGAACCTGAGGGGTGGGGGAAGGAAAGAAAAGAGGTGGAAATAAAACGGGTCAGACATAAAGTCTGGCGAGTCCAGTAATTTTAACAAATAATAGGTAAGGTAAATGATCAAGACATAAATAGGCATCATGATATGGCTGTAACATAGATAAGGTAGATAAAAAGGATGGACAAGATGATTCCGTTCCTAAGTACTAAGACAACCCTACACCTTGGCTAAGCGAACAACCCTCCAAGTACTAACCCCGAAGACCGAAGTCAACATCAGACTAGCACCCAAAGGACTATCCAACTCAACCAACATGTATTTCGTTACACCGCACTTTTTCTAAGTTACACCACATTACTTAATTACACCGCACATCTACTAGTCTTTATTTACTGAAGGTTGATCCCTTCCCACTAACTGTACCCACATGACATACTTGGTAGTTACTTGTACCTAGCTGCTATCGTAGGTGCCGGCTTGCTCCTACCACCGCTAAGGTACCCTTACTCTACCCATTCGATCGGCTTCCTAAACCACGTAAGCACCCATGGTGGCCCCACAGTAGGGTCTATCACTCCCCAAAGTGGCAACCCCGATACCAACATAAAATACACGGCCATACCTACACGATACAACAACGTCTTACCTACCAGCCCGGACCTGTGCACGCGCATGAACCCGTTGGACTCGCGTTGCCATCGCTATTCACGTTTTGACCTCTTACATTCAAGTCCAGTAAGCGTGCCCCAACCCCGGCCTAGTACCGGGCCCAATTAGATACTCAAACGGATTACTGGTTAAAACGGGTCCCCCATCCGACACAAGCCTCCCACCTATGCTTGGTCCCCACTAGGTTTTTCTCCCACTTAACCATTTTAATTTAAATGTCCATGTCTTACACATGCTATGATTAAGTCCATACTTACATGTCATAATTTACATGCCTTATCTTATACCGGTTAAGTCCATATTTACATGTCACCGCACTTAACCCTCTAGCCATACCCATGTCTTATTATGGTTAGTATTCCTTAATTCATTCCTTATGACGAACGGTGCATGACCTCCCGCATTAGACCGAACGCTTTGTGGCCGCTGGATTTGCCGGGCGGTCCCGGGCAGTCTTACACCACAAACCGGGTCTAACATCGTGTCATTAACCATTGCGCCTACATTTCATTCCTTTGACCTGTCACATTTGACGTCCAATTGTGGCAGCTGGATTTGCCGGGCGGTTCCGGGCAGTCTTATGCCACAATTGCGCCTAACCTCGTGTCAAAGGTTTATTAACAATCGTATTTCACCCATACCCAATTTTCGTGTCATGTATATCCTAATAAACATATAATCATGTTTATAATATTGCCTATTTCAAATTGTCACAAATTACATATTAATTAGCCTCAATTACAAATTTACAATTATAGGCAATTTCATCAATTCCATGTAATTTATACCCAAATATGCCAATTTCCCATATTATGAAACAATCCACCTCCGTTAAGGTCACTCACAAAGGGAATACCTTAACTTCGGTGGAGGTTTATAAGTAAAAGTCACAGATAAAACACAAGACATATATAAACACATATGTATAAACAGCGGAAAAACAAACAGACTTCATATCATAATTACGTGTTCATACAAAACATTTCCGTAATTGCCTCAAAACAAACTTCCAATTATTACAACCATAATACTGCCTTGATTTAAAACTTAAAGAAGCATGAAACATAATTAAAAATGCATAAATCGCCATAGATGTGTCCAAAAGCCATAGCCAAGGAAAGAGAGTCCAAAGCATACATCTACTATCTTGAAGCTTGTAAAGAGCCTGACTAAGCTGGATTGTTTCCTCCTTGTGCACTTGAGGGGGGGGAGGGAACGGAAGAAAAGAAGACGAAAGAATAATAGAGTCAGACATAAAGCCGAGTAAGTCTAGTGACTTTTCATTGTGTGAATAAGAAAAAGGGCAAGATAGGAATAAACTGAAAATAGGAAAGCATCATAAACTAATATAAAGTAGTTTAGCACCTAATATACTATCACACCCCACACTATATCTCTGCACCTACTTGTACTGTCTCAACTGGCACCCCATGATCAGGGTGAAGTGATCCCCTTTTTTTAAAGATCGGCTCCTACTCGCATAATCATATTTGTCATACGGCCCCACTTGATTGTAGATACCTATGCTGGTCCCACCATGGGGTGTATCAAGTCCCATGGTGGCGGCCCGACACAATTCTAGAATGCACAGGTTATACTACTAATGCCCAGTGCCCTGTTTGTCTGCTCTGAAGTGTGTGCACGTCCGCACTCCGTTAGAACCTACACTGCTGCACCAACCGCCGTCGCTTTTGACAGCTTACAATCAGCCCAGTAATCGTGCCCCACCCTGCCTAGTTTCAGGGTACCATGATACCTAATTGGGTTACTGCTGAAATGGGTCCCCGTTACTTGGGTTTTCTAGTCAAATATGTTAAGTGGTTAAGTGTTCAGATTAACCTAACCCCACCCATCAGTTTTGGTTAACATGTTGAGTTGGTTAAGTGTTTTAGTTAACTTAACCCTACCAATCCTAACTTAGCTTTAATCTATTCATTAAAGCACCAACCACTCACATTAGACAGGTATTGTTGCGGTTACTGGATGTGCCGGTTGGTTCCGGGCAGGTTTACACCGCAACTCAGTCTAACCTCGGGTCCTTATTGGGCTCAATGCCTTAACCTCCCACATTGGATAGGTATTGTTGTGATTACTAGACAGCCGGGCGGGTCCGGGGAGGTTTACATCACAACTCAATCCAACCTCGGGTTAAGCATACTCGTATTTTCTAAATTTGAATATTTGGTCTTTTTATTCTTATATGTAAATTTGTTAACAATTAAATGTTATGGCCCACTTTCCAAGTTCATCATTTTTGGTATAAGAATATATACCATTTAAGTGCCACCAATTATTGGCATTTGCCAAACATGCCAATTTCATATATTTTTATGCCTAACCCCAACGATATCCCCTGTTTGTACTTCGCAAGATTTTAATGAGTGTTGGGCTCGATATTTCAGCCCAACTTATCAATATAGAAGGGGAAAGCGATAAACATGAAATATTCTAAATAACAATAAGGGTGTGTGACATATGAACTTGCAACTTTAAGATCTAATAATCATAAATCATGGGTTTCAACTTGTCATGTGAACTTGCATTGAAAGGGGAATCTAACTAAACAGGTGTCACTTGAATTAGCATATGATTTAGACAACATAAGCCTATACATGTTTAGATCTAGGCATAATCTCAAACAAAAACTATTGTATGACAAAATTATGTCATGTCCATAAAGTATGTATAATTTTTAACGCATAGGTGTGAACTAGATCAAATCATGTTTACTACTATAACATGAAACTTGTATTAAAATTAATCTTGGCATGGATCCAACTATGAACTTGCAACTTACTTGCATGTTTTGTATGAACATATGAGCATGTATATGAACTTAACCATGAAGGCATAGAGGTTTTAGCATAAAGTATATACATGAGATCTTAACTTGGACATAACACATACAACCTATAGTAATCACATAAACATATAGGTGTAGATTATAACATGAACTATATAACTTGCATGTGGTGTTGTTTTCATTTGAATAGATCCAACACCAAGTAAATTTAACCGCAAACATTCCAATGAAATCATCGCAGTCAACATATATGAATTTACATTGTTGATATTATACAACATAGTATGATTCCAATTTTCATTTCATATCAAATCGCATTCTATTTCTATTCACATCTCAAACGTAACTAAACTTACAACGAACGATGAAATTGAGTTCTGGATTCTGAGTTCTGGAATTGAGTTGCTTTCTTACAGGTAGATAAACGTTGTTTTGATTTTAATTTTGAATTAGATTTGTTCGTCTCTTAGCTTTCTTCAAGTGGAGGCTACTCTCAGTTTTCTCCCGACAGCATGGCGGCTCTGGTTCTAATTTTTGTGTGAATTTAGGTTGGAGACTTAGGTTGTTTATATAGAATTTCAAACTAATTAGAGTCGTCCGATGAAACTAGAGTTAATCAAGGCCATCCATCTCAAAAGAAGCCAATCAACAAGCGATAAATCAGCCCTAATGACACAGCCAAGCTCCAGAAACCGAGCCAGGACCAGACCAAGCAGGTCAGGCCGACCAAGCAGGTCGACCCATAGGTTGACCCCCAGGTCGACCCCCTGATCGACCTGGGTACCTAGGTCGACCCCCAGGTCGACCTCCTGGTCGACCTGGGTCCCGAGCGGGAATTTTTCCGCCCAGCCCAATTCTGATCCTGTTTTCGAAATTTGAATTGTTTTGAGCTGGTTTGAATTTTAAATTAATTCTGCAACTTCCGAAGGTCATATCTCCTTCATGCGGAGTCCTATTTATACAAACTTGGACTCTATCTCAAGAAGAATTTCGAGATGAACGCAATGTGTAACACCCCACCTCTGCTAGGGTCACTCACAAGGGAATGCACTAGGTTTGGTGAAGCATTATCGAGGTAAACATGCACAGAAAGTATTATAAGATAGAACATATATAAAACAGCGGAAGTAAAACAAATTTCATTACCTTATAAAATAAGGTCTAAAGCCTTTTACATCAGAATACATCAAAACCTGTCTTGCAATAGTAAAGAAGCATAAAACCTTTTCATAAAATATTTCCCCAAAATAAAGCGGTGAAGCAGCCATAGCCAAGAGAAGTCCAAGCTATACATGATGACCTTCAAGCATAAGAGGTCCGAATTAAACAACATCATTTCCTCCCTGAAAACCTGGGGGGGGGGGGGGGGAACGGAAGACAAAGAGGCGAAACAAAATGGGGTCAGTCATAAAGACTGGTAAGTCCTATCTACTTCCAGTAAAAAAACAGGTAAAGGTAACATGACATGCATAAACTGAAAGTAAACATAAGGATGACGACAAGATAGATAAGCTAAACCAAGATAACCGGATGAACTAATGTAGCAAGATAAACTAAGGTATCATGATAAACTACGGTGTCAAGATAATTCAAGATATCACATCGTCAGGTTTCTATCAAGTGTACTATCCCAAGGTATCTATCATGTATAACATCACACGGTATCTATCATGTATAACATCCCAAGGTATTTATCATGTATATTTGCTCTGCACCTCTCGTACTAGTATCGCAACCCGCGTCATGTGTTAAGTATGAATGTCCCTTGCCCAATGTCATGTAATGGTCCATGTCAACCTAATATATAGCATATGTAGGTTTTCCCAACTCGTATGTTCCTTTCCATGTATAAGTTCAGCCCTTTGCCGTAGGCCGTACGGGCTTTCCCATGTAAATCTATACCACCTCAAAGTGGTACCATTTTATCCTTGAAATTATTTTGGACTGCTACCCTTGATCTGGTTATGTTTTCTTACCATGAACTATCGCGTGTCCACTTAGGATTTACGCCACCTAGGACCACTAGGGATTATGCTACCTAATGAATGTTTCCGTGTCTCGGTTTGGGTTTAAGCCATCTAGGGCCACTAGGGATTATGCCACCTGTCAACCGCGCCCTTTATCCCGCGTATGTATCGTGAATCGTTTTCCATGTCTAGACGCACATGTTCCTCAATGTGCCATCCGAGTTCCGTGCCAGGGCAAATCAAGAAATACGGAACTCGGTCGGGAGCTTTAAGTCGTTTGCTGATGCAGATATCAAGGTCTGTTTTTGTATCCGTGGCTATGGTCCCACGTGACCCCTCCCTCAACTACTGAAAGGCAATCCAAGAAAATCATGTATGAGAACCACATCCCGGCCCCACTATAGCCTCACTTTCCTATGGGCTAACCTCACCCATGACTCGGTAGCAAGAACATGGTCTGTTGGGAGTTCTCTGCCTTTCCGTTCGTACACGATTGACTAAAGATGGTAGGTAGTCGGCACGTGCTATCCAGGGCAAAATCAAGTATCGTCGACTCCACGCTAATCCATCCCAGTCTTTAGGTCGCTCGCATAGCAACCAAGGCATACTCTTGGCTCTTCTATCGCAGACCTTAACCTCTGTGAGGCCGGGTTTCATGGACCACCTGCCACCTCACAGAGGGATACCAAGAGTACCCTCACGTCCCCCGAAGCTACCGCTTCGTCACCCAGTTCGTTGGAGCCTTTATCCAAGTCGGATAATTTGCTCCTCCTCGTGTGTTTAAGCGATGACCTACCATATCGGGTTACTCATCCATTCATGAACTAGTCCCATGTCCTTGGCTAAGAATTATTACTTAGTTATACTTAACTAAGGTTTACCACTTAGTTTCTTTTCCCCGTTACCCTTGATTAACCACGATTTTCTACCTAGTTCCTCTAACTAGGGTTTTGTCTATTGGGTTAAGTGTTGTTATTCAGGTTCATGACTTAGCCCGCCTACGAATCATGTCAAGATTGGCTAAGTATTTAAGTTCAAGGCTTAGCCCTACAAGTTGGTTAAGTATACCAAGAAGCGCATGACTTAACCCTATCAAGTCAAATTGGTTAAGTATCGTTTTGTCTTAACCCTATCAGATTATCGTGTTAGATTGATTAAGCATAGATTATCTTAATCGCATCAGATCATCGAGTCGGATTGGTTAAGTATGGGTTAGCTTAACCTCATCCAATAATCGTACTACAAGGGTTAAGTATATTCAAAAGGTCTTGTGACTTAACCCTACCAAGTCCACATGTTAGATTGGTTAAGTATAGGTTACTTAACCTCATCAAATCATCATGTATAATTGGTTAATTATAAGTTACTTAACCCCATTAAATTATCATGTTAAGTTGGTTAAGTATTGGTTGCTTAACCTCATTGAATTACCAAGTTTAGGTTGGTTAAGTGTTTAACTTAACCCCATTGAATTACCGTGTTTAGATTAGTTAAGTATAGGTTACTTAACCCCATCTAATTACCGTGTTTAGATTAGTTAAGTCTAAATTACTTAACCCCATCTAATTACCAAGTCGGATTAGTTAAGTGTAAATTACTTAACCCCATCTAATTACCAAGTCGGATTAGTTTAGCGTAAATTACTTAACCCCATCCCCTAAATTGTCTTGTATGGTTAAGTGTCATTAAGAAATCAAGCCCGGTCCCACTTAACCTACCCATTCGTGTCATATCGGTTAAGTGTCATTAGTCAAATTTACTTAACCTTATCATGTGGCATTAATTTAATTAATGCACTCTCAACCTCTCACATTAGACCTTGTTGTGGTTACTAGTTAAGCCGGGCGGGTCCGGGTAGTTTTACACCACAACCTAGTCTAACCTCGGGTCTTAAGCGCGACATGACCAACTTCTCACATTGGATCCTATTGTTTATAGCCACTAGTTAAGCCGGGCGGGTCCGGGTAGATTTATGCTACAAACTCAACCCAACCTCGAGTTGGCCACTTTCATGTTTGGTCTAGTGTCATATTACACTTACAACCCACACGTGTCTAGTTTCAAGTCCCATGTTTACCCCCACATGTCATGTCCCCATTTAGGTGTATCATGAGTGTCATATTTTCATGAAATCCCATGTCAAATTATCATGTCATAATCACGCTCGTCTATCCTACCCCAAACCGTGTTTCCAACCCAAGTAAAAGCGAGTCAACATAGTAAGGATACTATGCTACATATTGGCCTCAAAACATGCACGATGCCAAAAAGGGGTTGGCCACAAATATGCATGGTATCATAAGGGGGTTTGGCCTCAAAATATGCATAGCATCATAAGGGGTTTTTAGCCACAAACATGCATAGTATCATAAGGGAATTTGACCACAACCATGCATAGTATCATAAGGGAATTTGGCCACAAACATGCATAGTATCATAAGGAAATTGGCCACAAACATGCATAGTATCATAAGGGAATTTGGCCACAAACATGCAAGTATCATAAGGGAATTTGGGTTCATTCACATGCATAAGCCCCAAAGTCAAGTCTTTGCCAATGTTTCACAAGTCAAATGGTTCCCAAAGGTTCATGCTGGCATTCCATAGATAAAGATTCAAACTTGCAAGATAAACTAGGTTAATCATAACATGAATAACATGATTTAGTCACTAAGCATAGCCAAAAGTCATAGGTTCAAGCAAAAGAGGCATGACAAGGTTCATATAGGCTAGCATACTTAGTTTAATCTCGTTTTATTCCATGCCATCATTAAAACTACCGTTTAGATCTAGAAGCAGCTAGAACTTACATAGCGTGGCAAGAGGGCTAGGAGCATGAATCGTCTTGACGAAGAAAGGTGGCTCCTTTGTCGAAGAATCGTCATGAAACTTGTGTAGAAACGTTGATCTTCCCTCGATTTGATGTTGAAAGTTTGCACCTTTTGATTTGAACCCGATTTGAATGCAAAAGCCCTTAGAGTTGGAGATGGAGGCCATGATCAAGATTGATTTTGGCGGCACTTCGTGGCATGAGTGATTTATGAGGGTTTAGGGTAGGCTTAAGGGTCTTTTTATAGAGATTAGGAGTAGTTTAGGCCATAGGATAAACCCTTGGATAGATCTGAGCCCTCAAAATCCATTACAAGCCTCCAAACCTGTCTTGAGGAACAAGTCAGGTGCACCCAGGCCAGACGGGTCGACCACCCAAGTCGACAGGGGTGTCGACTGGGCAGTCGACACCACCTGGGGGGTGTCGACTCCCAAGTCGATTCCCCAGTCGACTTCGGGGTGGCGGGAATTTTTCCCGTCTCTTCTGCTTGGCTGAATTCGAAATCTGAATTCAAATTTGAACTATTTTTGAACTTGAAATTTTCTGAAAACTTTGACGGGCCATATCTTGGTCATACGGACTCCGATTTTCGAAAACTCGGACTCTATTTCGCGTAATTTTCCGAGACGAACGCAATGGCATAGCACGTTTCCCTTGATTCAGATTTTATAATTAAATTCTGCCTTGATTCTTGTCTTAGCATGTTGTAGAAATCTGGGTTGTTACATCCTCCCCAACTTAAAGGATTTCGTCCCCGAAATCTCCAGGTTAGGAAGAACGTATCCTACCATCCATCATCCATCTACTCAAAACATCATCCACAGGAAACCATTGTCCTTAGACGATTTCTAATGCCATATGAACATATGCAGAACGTGTATGTATATGCTCCTTAGCTAATGCTAATGATCAGGCCTGAATGATCTTTCTAATGCAAAATATGTTTAGTGCCATGAGTCCAGCATGTATGCAAATAGTCCTAGTCATATAAACACTATATGTGTGCACAAACATTCATTCATATGCAACATCCGCATGACAACACATTCAATTTCATCCATAACCAAGTATAAATACTCGTGCATATACAACATGAAACGTGACCGCGTCAATCTAGTATCTAATGTGTATTCGCGCATCCACGAGCAACCACTTGCAGCCATTTGAAACCATATCAATCATAACATGTTTCAAATACATGTTTACATCCATAGAGCTCTATCTAAGGTTCCCAAGATAAGATCGAGGAGATAAACAAGACAAACTCCTTACGGGGTTTGTAACAGAAACAGGACCGAGAGGATATCCACCAAGCGATAGCATGCAAGTAAGCTCTACAGGTGAACCAAGGATCAAAGATATACTCTTAATAAGAGACATGATGCGCGCGTCTAAGCCGCATTTCCTTGAGCTTAATTCCATTGTGCCTTGACCGCCTTTGACTTCATGATTTCGTAGCTCCTTGATTCCTATTTCCAAGGTATGAGTTGGAACTCATTTCACTATCGCCTCTCGTTCCACTTTCACTTATTCTTTCCCTAGTATACTTGGCTCAACCATATCTGCGTACTCACGCAAGCTCTCCAAAATTCACTAGTGAATTCTGGATCTCGTTTACTGATGCCAATCCATGTTACCATGCGTACCTACTAGGGTGATTCCTATAACCCATACTTAAGCAGAATGAACCATCCGCCTTATCGGCGAACATTTCTTGAATGCATTAAGAGATTCTAGGTAACTAACCATGACAGAACTCATAAGGTTACACGAGACTTCGAGGGTATTACCAAGGAAAGCCAAGAGCCTGACTACCCTCTTTTCAAAAACGAGAATGGCATCCATTACTGGATCACCACTTCATCCCTAGAATCCATCTATAGCTCAACAATAGAAGCATTGCTTCTAATCTCAACACTTGGCATAGACGTCCTCAAATCCAAACAAGTCATGAATAAATGGACCGACTCTCCAACCAGATTTTTGGGACTAAAGTGGGATCTTCTACCATGCTAGTACTAAGGTGCAGAGACATAACTATCGAGGCATACTTAAATGATGCGATGATCAAATAAAAGTCTAGACGGGACGATAGAAAAGAAAGGCTAAGCCTTTAACAGAAACAGTACCATTCCTCTTAGGTACGCTAGAAATGAGAGCATACAATTGCCCTCTCACTGATCTTTTCCTTATCTTCCTTTGTGGGTCAAGCAATACCAACAAGTTGCTTATTCTTAAGCTCGTGTCCTTTATCCTTGCTCTTATTATCCCTTCTTATAACTTCGGTAACAGGTCTCTCGAGAACTTCCTCCATCGCACGGGAAAACACTTACGTAGCTAGACAAGGATTAGTCGCAGTTAAAACTACTGTGACTACAGATGGAGGAAAGAAAGGAAAAGAGGTTCAATCAAGGAAACAAAGGATAGTGCTAATGGCTTTTGGGGAGTAGCCTTTAAAATCTTTTCTTGAAAAAAATGCTTCTTTGTAAACGGTTTGTCAAATAGTTTTCAGAAGGTTTTTTGAAAACTTTTGCCCAGTCTGGTAACCTGGCTCTGATACCAAATGTCACACCCCACCGCCGCTAGGGTCACTCACAAGGGAATGCACTAGGTTTGGTGAAGCATTATCGAGGTAAACATGCACTGAAAATATTACAAGACAGAACATATATAAAACAGTGGAAGTAAAACAAATTTCATTACCTTATAAAATAAGGTCTAAAGCCTTTTACATCAGAATACATCAAAACCTGTCTTGCAATAGTAAAGAAGCATAAAACCTTTTCATAAAATATTTCCCCAAAATAAAGCGGTGAAGTAGCCATAGCCAAGAGAAGTCCAAGCTATACATAATGACCTTCAAGCATAAGAGGTCCGAACTAAACAACATCGTTTCCTCCCTGAAAACCTTGGGGGGGGGGGGACGGAAGACAAAGAGGCGAAACAAAACGGGGTCGGTCATAAAGACTGGTAAGTCCTATCTACTTCCAGTATAAAAATAGGTAAAGGTAACATGACATGCATAAACTGAAAGTAAACATAAGGATGACGACAAGATAGATAAGCTAAACCAAGATAATCAGATGAACTAATGTAGCAAGATAAACTAACAGACTTTCATATAAACACACACACACACACATATATATATATATATATATATTTATATATATATAAACAGCGGAAAAACAAACAGACTTTCATATCATAAATACGTGTTCATACAAAACATTTCCATAATTGCCTCAAAACAAACTTCCAATTATTACAACCATAATACTGTCTTGATTTAAAACTTAATAAGAAGCATGAAACATAATTAAAACTGCATAAATCCCCATAGATGTGTCCAAAAGCCATAACCAAGGAAAGAGAGTCCAAAGCATACATCTACTATCTTGAAGCTTGCAAAGAGTCTGACTAAGATGGATTGTTTCCTCCCTGTGGACCTGGGGGGCGGGGACGGAAGAAAAGAAGACGAAAGAAAAATAGAGTCAGACATAAAGCCTGGTAAGTCTAGTGACTTTTGATTGTGTGAATAAGAAAAAGGGCATGATAGGAATAAACTAAAAATAGGAAAGTATCATAAACTAAGATAAAGTAGTTTAGCGCCGAATATACTATCACACCCCACACTATATCTCTGCACCTACTTGTACTGTCTCAACGGGCACCCCATGATCAGGGTGAAGTGATCCCCTTTTTTTAAAGATCGGCTCCTACTTGCATAATCATATGTGTCATACGACCCCACTTGATTGTAGATACCTATGCTGGTCCCACCATGGGGTGTATCAAGTCCCATGGTGGCGGCCTGACAAAATTCTAGAATGCATAGGTTATACTACTAATGCCCAGTGCCCTGTTTGTTCTCTTCGAAGTGTGTGCACGCCCGCACTCCGTTAGAACCTACACTGCTGCACCAACCGCCGTCGCTTTTGACCGCTTACAATCAGCCCATTAATCGTGCCCCACCCTGGCTAGTTTCAGGGTACCATGATACCTGATTAGGTTACTACTGAAATGGGTCCCCGTTACTAGGGTTTTCTAGTCAAACATGTTAAGTGGTTAAGTGTTCAGTTTAACCTAACCCCACCCATCAGTTTTAGTTAACATGTTGAGTTGGTTAAGTGTTTTAGTTAACTTAACCCTACCAATCCTAACTTAGCTTTAATCTATTCATTAAAGCACCAACCACTCACATTAGACAGGTACTGTTGCGGTTACTGGATGTACCGGTTGGTTCCGGGCAGGTTTACACCGCAACTCAGTCTAACCTCGGGTCCTTATTGGGCTCAATACCTTAACCTCCCACATTGGATAGGTATTGTTGTGATTATTGGACAGCCGGGCGGGTCCGGGCAGGTTTACATCACAACTTAATCCAACCTCGTGTTAAGAATACTCGTATTTTCTAAATTAACATATTTGTTCTTTTTATTCTTATATGTAAATTTGTTAACAATTAAATGTTATGGCCCACTTTCCAAGTTCATCATTTTTTGTATAAGAATTTATACCATTTAAGTGCCACCAATTATTGGCATGTGCCAAACGTGCCAATTTTATATATTTTTATGTCTAACCCCAACGATATCCCCCGTTTGTACTTCGCAAGATTTTAATGAGTGTTGGGCTCGATATTTCATCCCAACTTATCAACATAGAAGGGGAAAGCGATAAACATGAAATATTCTAAATAACAATAAGGGTGTGTGACATATGAACTTGCAACTTTAAGATCTAATAATCATAAATAATGGGTTTCAACTTGTCATATGAACTTGCATTGAAAGGGGAATCTAACTAAACAGGTGTCACATGAATTAGCATATGATTTAGACAACATAAGCCTAAACATGTTTAGATCTAGGCATATTCTCAAACACAAACTAGTATATCACAAAATTATGTCATGTCCATAAAGTATGTATAATTTTCAACACATAGGTGTGAACTAGATCAAATCATGTTTACTACTATAACATGAAACTTGTATTAAAATGGATCTTGGCATAGATCCAATTATGAACTTGCAACTTACTTACAACTTTTGTATGAACATATGAGCATGTATATGAACTTAATCATGTAGGCATAGAGGTTTTAACATAAAGTATATACATGAGATCTTAACTTGGACATAACACATACAACCTATATTAATCACATAAACATATAGGTGTAGATTATAACATGAACTATATAACTTGCATGTGGTGTTGTTTTCATTTGAATAGATCCAACACCAAGTAAATTTAACCACAAACATTCCAATGAAATCATCGCAGTCAACAGATATGAATTTACATTGTTAATATTATACAACATAGTATGATTCCAATTTCCATTTCATATCAAATCGCGTTCTATTTCTATTCACATCTCAAACATAACTAAACTTACAACGAACGACGAATTTGAGTTCTGGATTCTGGGTTCTGGAATTGAG
The DNA here is from genome assembly GCA_030737875.1 of Allium sativum. NCBI lineage: Eukaryota > Viridiplantae > Streptophyta > Magnoliopsida > Asparagales > Amaryllidaceae > Allium > Allium sativum. The sequence goes on from CM060915.1 coordinate 989,556,977, forward strand.
ATGCTTTCCTTTGGGTAGATAAACATTGTTTTGATTTTAATTTTGAATTAGATTTGTTCGTCTCTTAACTTTCTTCAAGTGGTAGCTACTCTCAGTTTTCTCCCGACAGCATGGCTTCTCTGGTTCTAATTTTTGTGTGAATTTAGGTTGGAGACTTAGGTTGTTTATATAGAATTTCAAACTAATTAGAGTCGTCCGATGAAGCTAGAGTTAATCAAGGCCTTCCATCTCAAAAGAAGCCAATCAACAAGCGACAAATCAGCTCTAATGACACAACCAAGCCCCAGAAACCGAGCCAGGACCAGACCAAGCAGGTCAGGCCGAACAAGCATGTCAACCCCCAGGTCGACTCCCTGGTTGACCTGGGTACCTAGGTCGACCTCCTGGTCGACCTGGGTCCTGGGCGGGAATTTTCCCGCCTAACCCAATTCTGATCCTGTTTTCGAAATTTGAACTGTTTTGAGCTGGTTTGAATTTTAAATTAATTCTGCAACTTCTGAAGGTCATATCTCCTTCATGCGGAGTCCTATTTACACAAACTTGGACTCTATCTCAAGCAGAATTTCGAGACGAACGCAAAACCCGTTTCCTTTAATTCTTTCATTTAGAATTGACTATACTTTAATTTGTTAATTTATTGTTAATAGGAAATTTGGGGTTTACATATTATCCAATTATCCAAAATATCCAATTTTCCATATTTCACATATTCCTATCGTTCCCACGTATTTGCATTCGCGCGTATTTTTAACATAGGCTCGAAGGTAGCCTAGATCCAAAAATAAAAGGAATAGGGATAAGAAGAGAGAATCAAATCACAGAAAATTGGAATTAACACAACATCATGAAATAAAGGGGCATGTAAACTGGCATAGAGGCATAATGACAGATTAAACATAAATAAACTGATAAAGGTATGAACTTTACATAGAAACATAGGCATATGATGACATGAATCAAAAAGGTGAAGACTTGGATGAGATTTAAATTACATACATACATATGAATCCTCTTTACAACTTCATCATGTTACTTTTAATCCCATTATACTGTGAAAATCACCATACTCACCTTTCGTGGTTAAAGAATAGAATTATGCACTGAAATTGGTGTAGAAACGTTGCGTTGTTGCTGATTTATCTTCTTGAATTGTTGTAGAAGCTCTAATCTTTAATTTGAGTTGAAGTTGAATACTTGAGATTTGATTTAGAGGCGGCGGCTAGGGTTTAAGAGAGAGTTTGACATCATAATGGTGTCATGGATAATATTTATGAATTAGGGTTAGGTCTTAGGGTGCATATATAGGTGTAGGAAGTTATTTAGGACCATTAGATTAACCCTGAACCATGAGAACCAATCAGATGCCACTTCTGCCTTTGAGCGAATCAGCCCACGGGTTGACAGGCAAACACCCTGAATTAACCCCTAGTCGACCCAGCGAGGCTCGGGTCGACCTCAAAAATGGGTCGGATCGGTTATTCCCCCTCCCAATTCGTTGTTTTGAACTTTTTTGCATATTTATTTGTTTAATTTTTTTTATATATCTATATATATATTTATATTTCTCTCATATGCATACAAACTTCAAGGCTTAATAACATCTTCATAAGGTACCCGTTTTGTGCAAACCAAATGTCTATCTTGACCAAAAATTTTGAAACGAACATAATAGCGCAACGCATTTCACTTAATTCTTTTCTAAAAATAAAGTACATTTTAATTTGTGAATTTTAATGTTATAAAATTACGAGGCGTTACATTCAGTTTCAAATGTCGATGTTCAAATCGATTCTTAGTTCTCTATATAAGTCCTGACTTATATATTCCATTTATCCAATGCTAAATATTTTAATTAATTTATAAATTATTATTTATAAATTAATCTTCCCAGTCTATCTGTTAAAACAAATTTCTATTTAATTCCACTTTAAATAAATATTTTCCATTTATTTGTTAAAACAGATTTCCGTTTCCTATTCATTTTCTAAATATTCCTTTGATTTAATTCTATTTATTTCCAAATATTTAATCCTATTTATTTAACAAATAAATATCTACTTTCAATTCTATTTATTTAACCAATAAATATTTCCTTTTTATCTATTTTCTAGATAAATATCTCATTTATAACATTCTATTTATTTCCTGTAAATATTCCTTTTATTTAATTCTATTTATTCTATAAATAAATATTTCCATTTAATCTATTTGTAAATGTTTTACAAATATTTCCTTTTAAATTCTATTTGTAAATGTTTTATAAATATTTTCTTTCGAATTCCATTTGTAAATTTTTTACTAATGTTTTCCCTTTTTATATCTATTTGTAATTATTTTACAAATATTCCTTTTTCTATTCTATTTGTAAATGTTTTACGAATATTTCCCTTTCTATTTTATTTGTAAATGGTTTACTAATATTTTCTTTTATATTTGTTTTACAAATATTTTCCTTTATATTTGTTTTACAAATAATTTCCTTTATATTTGTTTTACAAATATATTTCCTTTTTAACTCTGTTGATTTTATAATTATTTCCTTTTATAAAATCCTTTTTCCTTTTATATATAAAATCCATTGATTTTATAAAAATAAATTATTTTCAAATATACTTTGAAAATCCCCTTTTTACATCCAACTATTTCTTACGGTATTTAAAATACCAAACACAGTGATCGATGTCATCCAAACACACATAATCATCAACGGATTATATATCACATCATACATTACAATATATGAAAAATAGTAAAATAAATGTTGAGGAATCTAGTTGGATCCCTCCAACCTGTTTCCCTGCATCACAAATAGTAAACAATATAATTAACATAGGCAATATTTCACTATGAAATATTCTGCTAAACAGAATCAATATTTGATTAATGATTTATATATATATATATATATATATATATATATATCGTTATCTATAATTTCAACCAACACATAAGCAATTCAACCAAACAGTTAACACACAGCAATCAGCAGATAACTATCAGTTCTAAAAATATACTGTAAAAATATAACTGTTCAGAGTTGGTGAGTCTTACTCACATTTCGCGTTAACCATTAAATAACGATTTGCGTCTGTTGATTCAATAGGACAATTTATTTTTCCATGAATTGTAACGAGCTCCAATCCACTCCCAGTCAGTTCCATGGCATAGTGTTCGTCCATACGATCCCAACGGATCTTGTTTCACTGAATTTCGTTTACGTTTGACCAAGTTACGAATTTTACAAGTAATACGATTATTTAAAATAGAATTAACTTAACCAATTTATATTCGGGCCTCACCTAACTTCTTCACCGGCCCAAGCCCACCTTCAATACCCAACCGCTTCCGTTACTTCTTCTTCCAACAGGAAAATGATGGCTTCCTCCAATAAACACCATAGCAGACATTTACACTTCCACCGCTCCTCCTTCTTCCAACATAAAATCGAACAAAAATCATGGCTAAGCTGCTCATCTCAAACTCTTCCTCCTCCACCTCATAAAGTCCAACTCGAACCCAAACTCCAGATCGCGTCATCAGGTCCCCCTCTCCCTGCTGATGACTTGCGCGACGTTTTTTTCCCACAAAAATTATCCAAATTTTGGCAACCTTTGGTATTCTATCCTCTCATCGCAAATCCAACTTCTCCTTCACGAATCAAAGCTTATTTGACAAAAAATCGCGAACCCTTCCTCTACTGCCCAGATTTTGAACGATCGCAACTTCCACCGTATTTAACAAAATGGACCACAACCTAAAGCTCTTCCCCTTGCGATTCAACCAAAACAAACGCTCCTCGATTTCGTTGTGAATTGGATTTAATATGATTTTCCAAACATTTTCTCCTTCACGTTTTAATTTGTGGTGACGGCGGAAAAAGTGTTTGACTGTGCAATGAGGTATTTTAGGTTTAGAGAGGATAAAAGTTATTATATAGAGTGTTTAGATAATTTTTTATTCGATTATTTAATTGATTTTTAAGCAAACGCTACTTCTATTTGGCTTCTAAAAATCCATACGATCACATACGATACACAAAAATCACGAAACTGGACATACACCAATTTTCTGACATTACGGACCCAACGAAACTAGTTTCATCGAATTCCGACTCCGTTTGCTCACACAGCGTATTTTTAACCATTAAAATACTGACTGTTTTTCACTTTATAAATCCGTACGGCCACACAGTGACTCTAAAAATCACGAAACTTGAAATCTTACAATGATTTAATACTGCGGATCTAACAAAATTAGTTTCGTCAAAAACAGAGTTCGTTTGCAAAACTAGCTATTTTTAAAGCTCTAAATAATCCATTTAAATATATAAATATGTTTAAATAAAATAAAATTAAATATAAATAAATTTATATTATCGTATATATTCACAGTGGAATACAATACAGCTCCAGAATAATCCAATATGAATTTCTAACTCGATATTTCATCATTAGAGTTATATCAATATTTAATTAAAAATAGAAATAATTAAATAACCCGTTATGGTTTTTAAAAGGTTATGGCGCTGTTTCACAGAAATCTGATTTAAAACGCACCCTGTATATCCAGCTGAAGTTCAAATTACCAAATAGCGAACTGCCGCGACGTTACGGGCTCGATTATAATTAAAATATAATTATACGTTCAACCATCACTTAAATAATATATTCGTGAATATAATTCAACTCTAAACTGAATTATATATTTTAAATAATCCAATTTACACAACATTGTGAATTCCAATATTGTGAATTCCACTATATTGTGAATTCCACTATTTTTGCCAATTCGGCTCATAAATATCATGCTTATATCAAATATAAACTTGTACCTTTTTGTCGGGCATATCAACTCTATCACTATCACCTGTTATCAATTCAACATATACCAATGTCATCTCAACCCATTTCCAATCAACATCTGTTCAACACAGCTGTTCGCTTATATTCAAGCCAAATTCAATTTCAAATCAAAGTTCTATTCCCGATTTTCAAATTCTTAACTCATCAATCCAATACCATTTCAGATTCTATCTCACAATTCAAAATCTGATTATATTTCAATTCAGTTCCAATTACTACTTAACTGGTTTTAATTCAATTTCAATCTATTTCTACAAATTTTATTTAAAGTGGTTTTCAATTCAAACAACCTAACTGGTTTTAATTCAATTTCAATCTATTTCCACAAATTTTATTTAAAGTGGTTTTTAATTCAAACAACCTTTTCCTGGGAGTTTTAAACAGCTTTGCTTTTCAAAAAGTCAAACTATTCATTTCAGAGTATCAAAACATCTTGTTTTTCTCAAAATAATTCAAAAACAAAATCTTTGGTAGTAATCCGTCACGTAGTACCTCGAAAATGTGTACTGATGATGGTCGACTTCATCATCGGAATATATTTTCCAGCGATCGAAGTGAATTCAATACTATATCATTTTCAACACCATTTCTAACATTTCCATTTTGAAATCAATTCAAAATACCTTTCACCGTTCTTGTAAAACAATTTAAAATCTCACAGGATTTTAAAATTCTCATATATTCAATCCAAATCTGTCTACAAACAATTTTCCATTTCCAGGGTTTTAATTTCTATTCTGATTTAAATTCATATTTTTCTTCATCTCGATCTCATATATATCACTTATATGAATTCTGATTGGTTATACATAACCATTTAATTAATAATCTTACTCGATTATAATAACAACCAATGTATCCAATATATTATATTTCCAATATATATTTTCTCTATATCAAAATATACCTTGGGTAAACTCATTTTCGTATACCCTCTTTTCAAAACATATTGTGTTGACCCATCGTATTCGAGTGTTTAGGAACTCCTACCGATACAGTGGATCAAACTGATCGATCAGAACTCATAAACAACTCAACCAATAAATCTCTACAATATAAAACCATTTTTATATCAAATAACAAATACGCTCACTCGTATATATACACTCAACTCAATCTAAGGTATTACTAACCCTATCTCTACTGAGTCACGCCATAGAGTCAAGGTAAATCACTTTACCTTAAGCTCTGATACCACTGTAACAAACCGAAAATTTTCGACTAAGAAAATTCGACATACAACACCATGTCGAGTATTCAAACATCGAAAACGTCGGATAGTCCACGAAAGAAGTTAGCGGGTGAGGATAAATAAGATAGAAACTTAGAAGAGAAGAAGAAGAAGAAGAACATACAACATCAGAGTAACACGAATCTCATAGCGGAACGAATAAAATATAACATAACTTTGAAATAAAAGATTGTACTTGAATATACATATCATCATCAAAGCACAACACTTACAACACAGCAGAAATAAACAATAGCTACACAAACACTGCTGAAGCCTCCTGCTCCAACTTTCCAAGTATATATGTAAAATCCTGACTACTTGACTGCCCATACAAAATTGGGCACCCAAGAGTTTAGGGAAAACAAAACAAAATAAACTCTGGGTCAGTCATGTGACTGGTTTGAGTAAAACAGTTTAAAACAGTCTGAGCAATTTAAACGATATCTTATAAGACCACGCCGTATAACGGAACGGGTTTTTCCCTTGTGAGTATCCGAAGATAAATCTTTATATCAAAATTCTTTTGACATTATAATAGTGTCTGTCAATCACAATATAATAATCATCTAGTAGGAACGCTTTCATCTCACGTTCTCCATACATAGTATACAATCAAAATCGCAAGCACGTATTGGATAATGGATTTCCAACTATGACATGGTATGGAACCACCTTCCGATGGTGTATCTCTAGAGGAGAATACACCGAGTACAACAAGAACATCTTGTAACTCAACCACACATGACCGACCAATCATTTCGCTTGAGTGTATCGAATGTATATCACCAACGGTTGGGATCAGCAACCGTTTCCCGATAGGGGACATCATCGATAGATTAAAGAAGAAAATGAATATTCTCCAGATCGGTGCTTTTACACCCTAATGGGAGCTACCCACATAGCCATGCTGCCTGCCCGATTTTTGTCATTTACCGGATGTGAGGCTAGAAGCTACGCTTATCTTTTACATGCCACATCTTCATTCATTTAGAATGTCACATCGTCATACCCTTTAAAATCACAAATTGATTTATCCAAAAATAACACGGGTATACAGCTAAGAGAAGCGAATTCCTCCGCCACCAAATGTGAATACGTTTGAAGAGATCAACTTACGCGATCTATTAGATATACTCTGTTAGACCTTCTTCCATACAAGTTGTCCTGGGACTGGACAAACCGAAGTTACTATTCAGTACATCCATCTTAGGCAATCTTTACCTAAGATTTATGCAACAACCCTTGCACTTTACTCCATCTTCAATTATCTTTGGCATATATGGTTCGCAACGCTTAGGCCAATACGGAGAGGTTCTTCGGATAATAATCCAACCCATCTCTCCATATTAACAACGTTAAAATGGACAAACTTTGATAGTCGGTGATTTAACTATCAAATGAAAATATGTCCGTGTACAAACAACAATCTTATCACCAAATGGAATTATCGATCAAATCATCAAACATATATATATATTCATATTTCCTTATTTTCTGTATTTAGAAAATATCTCTGATTATATTTGGAAAACGTTTCCAAAACTCTTTTATGCGTATTTCTACCAAATATTGTATAAAACATCGTTACGACCGCTCAACCCATAAATCGCTTATTAATTTATTGTATTTCTAACTAACTCTCGCCATCTAACTTCAACTACTTCTTAGTTAAGTAAGGAAGTCAATCAAGTTGGGGTATAATTATCTCTTAGACCTTAACTGAACAATGTTCTTAACCTTGCAATAGATAAAGCTCATCGATCCAATTTCTACAATCATTTGCTTATGCAAATTCTCGGATTCAGATTACGAATCCACTTCTTTTATGAAAACACTTATTATAATGATAGCGTTATAGCCCTACTTCTGAAATATCTAACTTAACATCTAACTTTTTATTTCTTACTTTGAATAATTAACCTACTCTAATTTATTTATAAATAAATAAATCTTGATTTAAAAACGGAAAGTAAATAATACTTTCCCGAATTCAATATAATCGAATCCGACGTATAATTTTCTTTCGAGTAAATCATTATTTGATTAACTCTCCTTTGAATAACTAATATTCGATAAATCCCTTCGAATAACTTATATTCGATTAACTCACTTCGAATAAAGTATATTCGATAACTCGTTTTGTAACGACCCGTATTTTCACGGTATATAAATAATTTATTTAATTATTTAAATAGCGATTTAGAGAATAAAGGGCTGTCTAAATAAATTATATGGAATATTTAATTAATTAAATAATATATTTAATTTCTGAAATAATCAGAAATAGTGAATTGACAATATAATGTGAACTGGGCAATTCAAATTATATAATTCAGTTTATAATTGAATTAGAATAGCGAATATATTTAAATAATGATAGTTTGAATGTATAATTATATTATAATTATAATCGAGCTTGAAATGGCGCGGTAGTTCGCTATTTGGCGATTTGAACTTCAATTGGATATACAGGGTCCGTTTTAAATGGGATTTCTATGAAACAAGAAATGTATGGAGTTGGTGAAGTATATTATTCTAGTGGAAGAGAAAAATCGAGATTTCATCGTGTAGATTTTGATTTATGTCCAAATCAAATTCTCAGAAAAACAGCGCCATAAAACCATAACGGTTTATTTAATTTTATAAAAGGATTTAAATATAAATCGAATATCGATATAACTCTGATGATGAAATATCGAGTTAGAAATCCATATAGGATTATTTTGGAGCTATGTGGTATTCCACTGTGAATATATACAATAATATAAATTTGTTTATATTTAATTTAAATATATTTATATATTTAAAAGGTTATTTAAGGCTTTAAAAATAGCCGGTTTTGCAAACGACCTCCATTTTCGATGAAACTAATTTTGTTGGACGCATAACATTAAATTATTGTTAGATTCCAAGTTTGGTGATTTTTAGAGTCACTGTATGGCCGTACCGATTTTTAATGTGAAAAACAGTCAGTATTTCGACGGTTAAAAATACGCTGTGTGAGCATACGGAGTCGGAATTCGACAAAACCATTTTCGTTGGGTCCGTAATGTCGAACTATCGCTACATGTCCAGTTTCGGGATTTTTGGGTATCGTATATGATCACAGGAAATTTAGAGGACAATTATAGTTAACGATTGCTTAAAAATCGAATATAAAAATATTTAAATCTCTTTTATAAATAGGTCACTAGCTCTCTAACCCTAATTAAAACCTTGCCAAAGTCAACAGACAAACTGGCCGCCACATTTTCTTCCAAAACAAGAAAATATCCTCCTTTGAAAATCAAAAGAAAATCAAACAAAAACGTATAAATACTGAAATGTATATTTACGTGTCCGGGGTGGATTTCTCTTCAATCTAATATAATTTTTGTAAAGCTTGACAATGTTTTGGTCGACATCGTTTTGTACATCAATGGGTTCCAAAGCTAGGGTTGGGAAATTTGTGATTTATGGTGCTTGAATCACGGTTTCATCGTGGTATTTGAGGTCGCAATGGAATTTCGCAATTGTTGTGAGGATTTTGTGGGAATCCGTGAGTAAAAGTGTCGATTTGTTATGGTGGATGGCTGTTGCGACGCGACTCTGGTGGCCTGCGAGTTGATCGAGACGGGTAGGAGTGGATGTGGTTTTGGAAGAGGAACTCAATGGTGAAATCCGTTTTGAGAATCATGGATCGAAGAGGTAGGAGTCGAAGCCTGTAATCATGAAAATGATGATTAAAATTTTCTGTTGCGAAGTGTATGGTCGGGGAAGAAGGAATGTGGGCGGGCTGCGGTTGTTCATTTGAAATGGGCCGGGAGAAATCAAATAAGGTTAAAGGCCCAAACCTTTTTAATTTAAGTTTTTATTTAAGTTCAAATAATGTATTCAAACTTATAAATCGTATAACTCTTCCATACATTATCGAAATTCAGCGAAAAAAGATCCGACAGGATCGCATGGACGACGGCTACGCACTGGAACTGACTGTGAGTGGAGTGGAGCCTGTTACAATTTATAGCAAAATAAATAGTCCATCTGAATCAACAGACGCAAATCGTTATTTAAAGGTTAACGCGAATTGTGAGTAACACTCACCAACTCTGAATAGTTATATTTTTATAATGTATTCTTAGAACTGATAATTATCTGTTGATTGCTGTGTGTTAACTGTTTGGTTGAACTGCTTATGTGTTGGTTGAAATTATAGATAACGATATATATACATATATATCGTTAATCTAATATCAATTTTGTTTAGCAGAATATTTCATAGTGAAATATTATCGATGTTAGGTATATTGTTTAACATCTGTGATGCAGGGAAATAGGTTGGAGGGACCCATCTGGGTTCCTCAATATATAAAATACTGTTTTGTTTCATATACTGTGATGTATGATGTGATATATAATCTGTTGATGATTATGTGTGTTTGAATGATATCGATCACTGTGTTTGGTATTTTAAATACCGTAAGAAATAGTGGGATGTAAAAGGGAGGTTTTCAAAGTATATTTTGAAAATAATTTATTTATATAAAATCTATGGATTTATATATAAAAGGAAAAAAGATTTTATAAAAGGAAATAATTATAAAATCAAAAGAGTTAAAAAAAGGAAATTTTTTGTAAAACAAATATAAATGAAAATATTTGTGAAACAAATATAAAAGAAAATATTTGCAAAACATTTACAAATAAAATAGAAAGAGAAATATTTGTAAAACATTTACAAATAGAATAGAAAAGGGAGTATTTTTAAGACAATTACAAATAGAAATAAAAAGGGAAAACATTTTTAAAACATTTACAAATGGAATTGGAAACAAAATATTTGTAAAGCATTTACAAATAGATTAAATGGAAATATTTATTTATAGGAAATAAATAGAATGTTATAAATGAGATATTTATTTAGAAAATAAATAGAAAGATAAAAATAGAAATATTTATTGGGTAAATAAATAGAATTGAAAGTAAATATTTATTTGTTAAATAAATAGGATTAAATCAAAGGAATATTTATTTGGAAAATAAATAGAATTAAATCAAAGAAATATTTAGAAAATAAACAGAAAATGGAAATCTGTTTTAACAGATAAATGGAAAAGATTTATTTAAAGTAGAATTAAATAGAAATATCTTTTAACAGATAATTTGGGAAGATAAATTTATAAATAATAATTTATAAACTAAGTAAATATTTATCAGTGGATAAATAGAATATATAAGTCAAGACTTATATAGAGAAGTAAGAATCAATTTCAACATTGATATTTGAAACTGAAGATGGACATAGAGTTAATCAAAGGAGTTATCGAATATTAGTTATTCGAATAGAGTTAAAAGGAGTTATCGAATATTAGTTATTCGAATAGAGTTAAAAGGAGTTATCGAATATTAGTTATTCGAATAGAGTTAAAAGGAGTTATCGAATATTAGTTAATCTATTAGAGTTAATTGATTAGAGTTAGAGTTACTCGACTAGAGTTAGAATTAATTGATTAGATTTAGAATTACTAGATTAAAGTTAGAGTTAATTGATTAGAGTTAATTAAATAGAGTTAACCAGTTAGAGTTAATCAGTTAGAGTTAACCAGTTAGAGTTAATCAGTTAGAGTAAACCAGTTAGAGTTAATCAGTTAGAGTTAACCAGTTAGAGTTAATCTAATAAGAGTTAATCGATTAGAGTTAAATAGAATTAGAGTTAATCGAATAGAATTAATCGAATAGAACTAATTGAATTGAGTTAGAGATAATCGATTAGAGTTAGAGTTAATCGATTAGAGTTAGAGTTAATTGAAAAGGGGTTATCGAATATAGTTCATTCGAAAGTAGTAATCGAATATAGTTTATTCGAATTGAAGAAATATTTATCGAATATAGTTAGGTAATCGAATATTAGTTATTCGAAGAAAGGAGTAATCGAATTTAGTTTATTCGAAGTGAGTTAATCGAATAAAATCTATTCGAAAAGAGATAGTCGAATATAATCTACTCGAAAAGAGATAATCGATATAATCTATTCGAAAAGAGATAGTCTAATATAGTCTATTCGAAAAGAAATAGTTGAATATAGTCTATTCGAAAAGAGATAGTCGAATATAATCTGTTCGAAAAGAGATAGTCGAATATAATCTATTAGAAAGGAGATAATCGAATATAATCTATTCAAAGAGAGTTAATCGAATATTAGTTATTCGAAGGAGAGTTAATAAAATAAAGATTACTCGAAAGGGAGTTATACGTCGAATTCGATTATATCGAATTCAGGAAAGTATTATTACTTTCCGGTTTTTAATTCAAGATTTATTTATCTATAAATAAATTAGAGTAGGTTAATTATTCAAAGTAAGAAATAAAAGGTTAGATGTTAAGTTAGATATTTCAGAAGTAGGGTTTATAATGTTAACGTTATAATAAATGTTTTCATAAAAGAAGTGGATTCATAATCTGAATCCGAGAATTTGCGTAAGCAAATGATTGTAGTATTTGAGCGGTAAACTTTGTTTATTCCGAAGTTAAAACATTGTTCAGTTAAGGTTTGAGAGGTAATTATACCCCAACTTGATTGACTTCCATCTTAACTAAGGAATGGCTAAGGTTTGATAGTAAATGATGGTTAAGTGAATTTAGTTAGTGAGTGAAATGGTTTAAGTTGGCATGGCGATGTTTGATTTAAACATTAGTTTAAATCCAGTGAAGGAGTTTGGAAATATTTTCCAAATAAGAAATCTGGAATGTTTTCTGATAATAGGAAATAAGAATTTAGAATATAAGGAAATAGGAGATAAGTAAATTAATGAACTAAAGAGATAAATGTTAAATGATGTTTGATCGATATAATTTCCATCTGGAAATAATATCTTTGTTTGCACACGTGTTTTTTCTTTGATAGTTAACTCACCGACTATCGAAGTTTTTGACCAATTTTCCGTTGTCAATACGGAGAGACCATGATCAGATTCATGACCTGAAAACCACTCCATATGGGCATTAACGTTGCGAATCAAGTATGTTGAATATAATTGAAGACGGAGTTTATTTAAGGGTCGTTCTGTCAAATCCTAGGTAGAAATTGCCTAAGATGGATTTACACAATAGTACCTTCGGTTTGTCCAGTCCCAGGACGACCTGTATGGAAGAATGTCTGACAGAGTATATTTAATAGATTGCGTAAGTTGATCTCTTCAAACGTATTTACGTTTGGTGACGGAGGAATTCGTTTCTCTTAGCTGTATACCCATGATATTTTTGGGGAAATCAATTTGTGATTTGGCGGGTATGACGATGTGACATTCAAAGTTAATAATTGTGTGATCTGTTAGAGATAAGCGTGGCCTCTAGCCTAACAACTGGGAAATGCCAAAAATCGGCCAGACAACATGGCTATGTAGGTAGCTCCCATTAGGGTGTATAATCACCTATCTAAAGAATATTCATTTGCTTCTTTAGTCTATCAATGTTGTCCCTTATCGGGAAATGGTTGCTGATCCCAACCGTTGGTGATATACATTCGATACACTCAAGAGAAATGAGTGGTCAGTCATGTGTGGTTGAGTTACAAGATGTTCTTGTTGAACTCGGTGTATTCTCCTCTAAAGATACACGAGCAGCAGGCGGTCCCATATCTTGTCATAGTTGGAATCCATTACCCAATACACACCCGGGTTTTTTGATTATATCCTATATATGTGGAACGTGAGATGAAAGCGTTCTGCTAAATTGATATCTATTTGTATTTAGACATTATTATAATATCAGAATGATATTGCTTTTCAAAAATGTTTGGATTCTCATAAGGGAAAAACCCGTTCTGTATTTACGGCGTGGTCTTATGAGATATCATATACCTATTCAAACTGTTTTAGATGTTTACTCACACCAGTCCATGTTGCGTGCTTAGTGCATTGTCGCCTGATAAGGGGTTCTCGCTTTTCGTTAGGTTGCGAACGGGAGACTCTTACCCCTACATGTCCCGAAAATGAGGGTTGGTTGTAAAGTCGAAAGGCTGGAGTTTGTTTTGTTTTGTTTTCCCTAAACTCTTGGGTGCCTAAATTTGCACGGGCAGTCAAGTAGTCGGGATTTACAGATATACTTGGAGAGCTTGGAGCTGGAGGATTCAATATTTTATAGCTATTGTTTTTCCACTGTGTTGTAAGTGCTGTACTCTGATAAGTGTTATTACATACATAACTATTTTATTTCAAAGTTATGTTGTATTTTATTCGTTCCGCTGTGAGATTCGTGTTTACTCTGATGTTGTATGTTCTTCTTCTTCTTCTATTCTAAGTTTCTATCTTATCTATTCTCACCCACTGTTTTCTTTCTATTAGTTTTCTGTTTTCCTGTACAATGTGGGTTGGACTTGTGTTATTTGGTCAGCTCAAATTGGACCGAAATTTCGGGACACTACAGATGGTACCAGAGCTTAAGGTTAAAGTTATTACCTTGGCTCTGTGGCGTGACTCAGTAGAGATGGGGTTAATAATATCCTAAATTGAGTTGAGTGTACATATACGAGTGAGCGTATTTGTTATTTGATATAAAAATCGTTTTATATTGTGTAGATTTATTGGTTGAGTTGTTTATGGGTTCCGATCAATCGGTTTGATCCTCTGTATCGGTAGGAGTTTCTAAACACTCAAATATAATGGGTTGACACGATATGTTTTGAAAAGAGGGTAAACTAAAATAATTTTACCCAAATTATTTGTTTATATAGAGAAAATATATATTGGAATTATATTATATTGGATATGTTGGTTGTTATTATAATTGAGTAAGATTATAAAGTGAAATGGTTATGTAAGTAACCAATCAAAATTCAGATAAGTGTAATGAACTGAAATAAATCTGAAGTTAAAATCAGAATTGGAATTAAAACCCTAGAGATTTGGAAAAGTGTTTGTAAAATGGATTTGGATTAAGTATACGAGAATTTTAAAAATCCTGGGAGATTTTAAATTGTTTTACGAGCATTGTGAATGGTATTGTGAAATTTGATTTCAAAATAGAAATGATTTAGAAATGATTTTGAAAGCGAATATAGTATTGAACTCACTTCGATCGCTAGGAAATAACTCTGATGATGCTGGCCACATCCTCAGTGTTTATTTTCGAGTTGTAAGTGACGGATTACTACCGAAAAGATTTTGTTTTTGAATTGTTTTAAGAGAAACAAGTTGTTTGAAATCCAAAAAGGAGTATTTGGTTTTAGAAAAGCAAAGCTGTTTGAAAACTCCCAAGAAAAGATTATTTGTATTAAAACCAAATTAAGCAGAATTTTGGGAAAGCAAATTGAATTAAATCTAGTTAAGTGGAAATTGAATCGGATTAGAACGATATCAAGAAAATTGGATTTGTGACATAGGGATTTCGAAATGGTATTGGGTTGGTGAGTTATGGATTTGAAATCGAGAATGGAACTTTGATTAGAAATTAAATTCGACTTAGGTATAAGAGAATGGTTGGATTTGTGGACAATAACAGATTGGAATTTGTTTGAAATGACATTGGTATATGTGGATTGATAACAGGTGAAAGTGATAGAGTTGATATGCCCAACAAAAAGGTACGTTTATATATCTATTGGATATGAGATTTATGAGCCGAATCGGCAAGCCGCTTGGCTGTTTGATTTTCTTTTTGGTTGGAGATGGCCCAGAGAGGCGAGTTGGAGTTTGACCTATTGACCAGTACAAAGGAGGTGCTGGCCAAATTTTTCAGAAATTTCGGGTGTTAGAAAATTTTCAGGATTTTTAAAAATATTCGTTAATAGAATTAAATTAACAATTTAATTAAAATTAAATTAATAATTTAATTAAAATTAAATTAGTTCAGTAAAAACAGAAGTTAAGAAGTGAACAAATAAGTTCTAACCAATAATAGGGTTTGTTTTCGACCTTAGCAATTCCGAGGACGAAATTATTTTAAGTGGGGAAGAATGTAACGACCCGTATTTTCACGGTATATAAATAATTTATTCAATTATTTAAATTGCGATTTAGAGAATTAAAGGATTTAAATTTAAATAGCGATTTATTCAATTATTCAATTATTTAAATAGCGATTTAGGGAATAATGGTTTATTTAATTTTATAAAAGGATTTAAATTTAAATCGAATATCGATATAACTCTGATGATGAAATATCGAGTTAGAAATCCATATAGGATTATTCTGGAGCTGTATGGTATTCCACTGTGAATATATACGATAATATAAATTTGTTTATATTCAATTTAATTCAAATATACTTATATATTTAAATAGGTTATTTAGAGCTTTAAAAATAGCCGGTTTTGCAAACGACCTCCGTTTTCGACGAAACTAATTTTGTTGGATTCGTAACATTAAATTATTGTTAGATTCCAAGTTTGGTGATTTTTAGAGTCACTATATGGCCGTACTGATTTTTAATGTGAAAAACAGTCAGTATTTCAATGGTTAAAAATACGCTGTGTGAGCAAATGGAGTCGAAATTCGATGAAACCAGTTTTGTTGGGTCCGTAATGTCAAACTGTAGTTGCGTGTCTAGTTTCATGATTTTTGGGTATCGTATGTGATCACAAGAATTTTATAGGACAACTACAGTTAACGATTGCTTAAAAATCGAATATAAAAATATTTAAATCTCTTTTATAAATAGGTCACTACCTCTCTAACCCTAATTAAAACCTTGCCAAAGTCAACAGACTAACTGGCCACCACATTTTCTTCCAAAACGAGAAAATATCCTCCTTTGAAAATAAAAAGAAAATTAAACAAAACCCTATAAATCCTGAGATGTATATTTATGAGTCCGGGGTGGATTTCTCTTCAATCTAATATCATTTTTGTAAAGCTCTACAATGATTTGGTTGACATCGTTTTGTACAGCAATGGGTTCCAACGCTAGGGTTGGGAAATTTGTGATTTATGGTGCTTGAATCACGGTTTCATCGTGGTATTTGAGGTCGCAATGGAATTCCGCAAGTGTTGTAGGGATTTTGTGGGAATCCGTGAGTAAAAGTGTCGATCTGTTGTGGTGGAAGGCTGTTGCGATGCGACTCAGGTGGCCTGCGAGTTGATCGAGACAGGTAGGAGTGGAGCAGCTTTGGAAGAGGAACTCAATGGTGAAATCCGTTTGGAGAATCATGGATCGAAGAGGGAGGAGTTGAAGCCTGAAATCGTGAAAATGGTGATTAAAATTTTCTATTGTGAAGTGTATGGTCGGGGTAGAAGGACGACGGCTACGCACTGGAAATGATTGGGAGTGGATTGGAGCCCGTTACAATTTATAGCAAAATAAATTGTCCATCTGAATCAACAGACAAAATCGTTATTTAATGGTTAACGCGAATTGTGAGTAAAACTCACCAACTCTGAACAGTTATATTTTTATAATGTATTCTTAGAACCGATAATTATCTGTTGATTGCTGTGTGTTAACTGTTTGGTTGAATTGCTTATGTGTTGGTGGAAATTATAGATAACGATATATATATACATATAAATCGTTAATCTAATATCGATTCTGTTTAGCAGAATATTTCATAGTGAAATATTATCGATGTTAATTATATTGTTTAACATTTGTGATGCAAGGAAATAGGTTGGAGGGACCCAACTGGGTTCCTCAATATATAAAATACTGTTTTCTTTCATATACTATGATGTTTGATGTGATATATAATTTGTTGATGATTATGTGTGTTTGAATGATATCGATCACTGTGTTTGGTAATTTAAATATCGTAAGAAATAGTGGGATGTAAAAAGGGGGTTTTCAAAGTATATTTTGAAAATAATTTATTTATATAAAATCAATGGATTTTATATATAAAAGGAAAAAAGATTTTATAAAAGGAAATAATTATAAAATCAAAAGAGTTAAAAAAGGATTTTTTTTGTAAAACAAATATAATGGAAAATATTTGGGAAACAAATACAAAATAAAATATTTGTAAAACATTTACAAATAAAATAGAAAGAGAAATATTTGTAAAACATTTACAAATAGAATAGAAAAAGGAATATTTGTAAAACAATTACAAATAGAAATAAAAAGGGAAAACATTTGTAAAACATTTACAAATGGAATTGGAAAGAAAATATTTGTAAAACATTTACAAAGAGCATTTAAAAGGAAATATTTGTAAAACATTTATAAATAGATTAAATGGAAATATTTGTTTACAGGAAATAAATAGAATGTTATAAATGAGATATTTATTTAGAAAATAAATTGAAAGATAAAAAAAGAAATATTTATTGGTTAAATAAATAGAATTGAAAGTAAATATTTATTTGTTAAATAAACAGGATTAAATCAAAGGAATATTTATTTGGAAAATAAATAGAGTTAAATCAAAGAAATATTTAGAAATAAATAGAAAATGGAAATCTGTTTTAGCAGGTAAATGGAAAAGATTTATTTAAAGTAGAATTAAATAGAAATCTGTTTTAACAGATAAATTGGGAAGATAAATTTATAAGTAATATTTTATAAATTAAGTAAATATTTATCAGTGGATAAACAGAAAATATAAGTCAGGACTTATATAGAGAAGTAAGAACCGATTTCAACATCGATATTTGAAACTGAAGATGGACATAGAGTTAATCAAAGGAGTTATCGAATATTAGTTATTCGAATAGAGTTAAAAGGAGTTATCGAATATTAGTTATTCGAATAGAGTTAAAAGGAGTTATCGAATATTAGTTAATCGATTAGAGTTAGAATTACTCGATTAGAGTTAGAATTAATCGATTAGAGTTAGAATTACTTGATTAGAGTTAGAGTTAATTGATTAGAGTTAATTAAATAGACTTAACCAGTTAGAGTTAATCAGTTAGAGTTAACCAGTTAGAGTTAATCAGTTAGAGTAAACCAGTTAGAGTTAATCAGTTAGAGTTAACCAGTTAGAGTTAATCGAATTAGAGTTAATCCATTGGAGTTAAATATAATTAGAGTTAATCGAATAGAATTAATCGAATAGAACTAATTGAATTGAGTTCGAGTTAATCGATTAGAGTTAGAGTTAATCGATTAGAGTTAGAGTTAATTGAAAAGGGGTTATGGAATATAGTTTATTCGAAAGAAGTAGTCGAATATAGTTTATTCGAAAGAAGGTAATTGAATATTAGTTATTCGAAGAAAGGAGTAATCAAATTTTGTTTATTCGAAAGGAGTTAATCGAATATAATTTATTCGAAAGGAGATAATCGAATATAATTTATTCGAAAAGAGATAGTCGAATATAATCTATTCGAAAAGAGATAGTCGAATATAATCTATTCGAAAAGAGATAGTCGAATATAATATATTCGAAAAGAGATAGTCGAATATAATCTATTCGAAAAGAGATAGTCGAATATAATCTATTCGAAAAGAGATAGTCGAATATAATATTTGAAAGGAGAAAATCGAATATAATCTATTCAAAGAGAGTTAATCGAATATTAGTTATTCGAAGGAGAGTTAATCAAATAAAGATTACTCGAAAGGGAGTTATACGTCGAATTCGATTATATCGAATTCGGGAAAGTATTATTTACTTTCCGATTTTTAAATCAAGATTTATTTATCTATAAATAAATTAGAGTAGTGTTTGACCAGGCTGCGGTAACATAGATTTCAAGCAATAGGAAGTCTAGTTAAACCCAGCAGTGTTTGACATTTGGCGCCCACCATGGGGCCCGATTGCCAATCCATTTCTCGCTCTATCACAAGGTAGAAGGCCTTGCATTGGAATTTTGACTACACTCCGATAATCTAAGTTGTCCGAATTGAAATACTTATCTCTAAAGCCATGGGTAAACTAGGTAGACCATCGAAGAAAGCTACAAGCAAGAGTGTCGAAAACATCGATAATGCCACTAACACGGAAAACACTCTGCCTACTAATAAGTTTGAAGTCGGTGAAAGTTCAAAAGTCGGAACCGCCGTAACAAGAAGAGAATTAGATGAAGTGGCAGCAGGACTAACAAGTCGAATGGATATTGCGAATGAAGCCATGATGAAGAAGCTTGAAACCATGTTCGCCATGCAAGCTGCAACGACCAAGGTCACCTTGAGTGCAACCCGTCTTAAATCTGCTAAAACCGCTAGAACGGGAGATACTGGATCTTCTTCCTCAAGCACTTTCGTGGTTAAAGAATAGAATTATGCACTGAAATTGGTGTAGAAACATTGCGGTGCTGCTGATTTATCTTCTTGAATTGTTGTAGAAGCTCTAATCTTTAATTTGAGTTGAAGTTGAATACTTGAGATTTGATTTAGAGGCGGCGGCTAGGGTTTAAGAGAGAGTTTGACAGCACAATGGTGTCATAGATAATATTTATGAATTAGGGTTAGGTCTTAGGGTGTATATATAGTTGTAGGAAGTTATTTAGGACCACTAGATTAACCCTGAACCATGAGAACCAATCAGATGCCACTTCTGCCTTTGAGCGAATCGGCCCACGGGTTGACAGCCAAACAGCCTGAATCAACCCCTAGTCGAACCAGCGAGGCTCGGGTCGACCTCAAAAATGGGTCGGTTCGTTTATTCCCCCTCCCAATTTGCTATTTTGAATTTATTTGCATATTTATTTATTTAATTTTATATATATATATATATATATGTGTGTATATATATATATATATATTTCTCTCATATGCATACAAACCTCAAGGCTTAATAACTTCTTCATAAGGTACCCGTTTTCTGCAAACCAAATGTCTATCTTGACCCAAAATTTTAAAACGAACATAATAGCACAACCCATTTCACTTAATTATTTTCTAAAAATTAAGTATATTTTAATTTATGAATTTTAATATTGTAAAATTACGGGGTGTTACATTCTCCCCTCCTTAAAGGATTATGTAACACCCCGCCTCCGCTAGGGTCACTCGCAAGGGAATGCACTAGCTTTAGAGGGGCATTATTGGTAAACATGCACAGAAATATCACAAGACAGAACATATAACATAGCGGAAGTAAAATCGAACTTTTATAAACATTAATAATTAAGGTCTAAAGCCTTTTACATTAAAGTACATCAAAACCTGTCTTGCAATAGTAAAGAAGCATAAAGACTTTTTCATAAATTATTCCCCAAGTAAAAACAGTAAAGTAGTCATAGCCAAGAAAAATCCAAGCCATCCATGATGACCTTCAAGCAGAAGAAGTCCGAACTAAGCAGCAGTGTTTCCTCCCTGTAACCTGGGGGGGAAACGGAAGAAAAGAGGCGAAACAAAACGGGTCAGTCAAAAAGACTGAGTAAGCCCTATCTACTATTAGTATAAAAACTAGTAAAGTTAACTGTCATGAGAAACTGAGATGAACATAAGCATGATACAAGATAGGTCAATTAAATCAAAATAACAGGATGAACTACTGAACTCAGATAAACTAGGGTGTCGTGATAAACCACGATGTCAAGATAAAACAAGGTATCACATTGTCAGGTTTCTATCAAGTATAATATCCCAAGATATCTATCGCGTATAACGTCCCATGGCATCTATCCTGTATATCCGCTCTGCACCTCTCGTACTAGTATCCCAACCTGCGTCATGTGTTAACCATGAATGTCCCTTGCCCAACGTCATGTAATGGTCCATGTCAACCTAATATATAGCATATGTAGGTTTTCCCAACTCATATGTTTCTTTCCATTTATAAGTTCAGTCCTTTGCCGTAGGCCGTACGGGCTTTCTCATGTAAACGTTTTATCCTTGAAGTTGTTTTAGATTGCAACCCTTGATCTAGTTGTGTTTCCTTACCATGAACTATCGCGCGTCCACTTAGGATTTATGCCACCTAGGACCGCTAGGGATTATGCTACCTAATGAACGTTTCCGTGTCTCGGTTTGGGTTTTGGCCACCTAGGACCACTAGGGATTACGCCACCCGTCAACCGCGCCCTTGATCCCACGTATGTATCGTGAATCGTTTTCCATGTCTAGATGCACATGTTCCCCAATGTGCCATCCGAGTTCCGTGCCAGGGCAAATCAAGAAATGCGGAACTCGGTCGGGAGCTTTAAATCGTCTGCCGATGCAGATATCAAGGTCTGTTTTTGTACCCGTGGCTATGGTCCCACGTGACCCCTCCCTCAACTACTGAAAGTCAATCCAAGAAAAATCATGTATAAGAACCACTCCACGGCCCCACTATAGCCCCACTTTCCTACGGGCCAACCTCACCCATGACTCGATAGCAAGCACATGGTCTGTTGGGGGTTCCCTGCCTTTCCGCACGTACACGATTGACTAAAGATGGTAGGTAGTCGGCGATGTGCTATCCAGGGCAAAAACCAAGAATCGTCGACTCCACGCTAATCCATCCCAGTCTTTAGGTCGCTCGCATAGCAACCAAGGCATACTCTTGGTCCTTCTAACGCAGACCTTAACCTCTCATGGGCCTAGTATAATTACCTGGCAGCCCACAGAGGGATCCCAAGAATATCCTCACGTCCCCCGAAGCTTCCACTTCGGCACCCAGTGCGCTGGAGCTTTTATCCAAGTCAGATAACTTGCTCCCCCTCGTATACTAAGCGATGACCTACCGTATCAGGTTACTCATCGCTTTATGAATTAGTCCTATGTCCTTAGCTAAGAATTATTACTTAGTTACCCTTAACTAAGGTTTACCACTTAGCTTCCTTTCCCGTTATCCTTGATTAACCAAGATTTTCTACCTAGTTCCTCTAACTAGGGTTTGTCTATTGGGTTAAGTGTTATCATTCAAGTCCATGAATTAACCCACCCACGAATCACGTCAAGATTGGCTAAGTATTTAAGTTCAAGACTTAGCCCTACAAGTTGGTTAAGTGTACCTAGAGGCTCATGACTTAACCCTATCGAGTCAAATTGGTCAAGTACCAGTTTATTTTAATCCTATCGGATTATCTTGCTAGATTGATTAAGCATAGATTATCTTAATCCCATCAAATTATCGAGTCGGATTGGTTAAGTATAGGTTGGCTTAACCCCATCCCCTAATCGTACTACAATGGTTAAGTATATTCCAAAAAGGTCTTGTGACTTAACCTTATCAGGTCCGCGTATTAGATTGGTTAAGTGTGGATTACTTAACCTCATCAAATCATCATGTATAATTGGTTAAGTATAAGTTGCTTAACCCCATTAAATTATCACGTTAAGTTGGTTGAGTATTGGTCACTTAACCTCATTGAATTACCAAGTTTAAATTGGTTAAGTGTTTAACTTAACCCCATCGAATTACCGTGTTTAGATTAGTTAAGTGTGGATTACTTAACCCCATCTAATTACCGTAGTTGGATTAGTTAAGTATCAACTACTTAACCCCATCTAATTACCATGTTTAGATTAGTTAAATCTTAATTACTTAACCCCGTCTAATTACCGTGTATAGATTAGTTAAGCCTTAATTACTTAAACCCATCTAATTACCAAGTCGGATTAGTTAAGTGTAAATTACTTAACCCCATCCCCCAATCACCTTGCATGGTTAAGTGTCATTAAGAAATCAAGTCCGGTCCCACTTAACCTTATCAAGTTATCATGTTGGATTGATTAAGTATTGGTTAACTTAATCCCCGTCCACTAGTCGTATAAAAATGGTTAAGTGTCATTAGGCAGATCAAATCACTTAACCTACCCAACCTTGTCATGTTTTGTTAAGTATCATTAGCCTAATCAATTTACTTAACCCCTTTATCCATGTCATATTTGGTTAAGAGTCATTAATCAAATTAACTTAACCCTATCATGTGACATTAATTACTTAATGCACCCCAACCTCTCACATTAGACTTTGTTGTGGTTACTAGTTAAGCCGGTCGGTTCCGGGTAGCTTTACACCACAACTTGGTCTAACCTCGGGTTCAAGCACAACATGACCAACTTCTCACATTGGGTCCTATTGTTTGCAACTACTAGTTAGGCCGGTCGGTTCCGGGTAGTTTTACGTTGCAAACTCAACCCAACCTTGAGTTGGCCACACTTATACTATCTAAGTGTCATGTTCATCATGTTTCCAAAACATGTTACAAGTTTTTCAAGCATTTGGGTAGACCTAACTTAATAGGTAAATTCCCAAAGGGTAGACCTAACTTAATAGGTAAATTCCCAAGCTTATGTTTTTATGCATACTTACATGCCAACTTCCATGTTATATTTCAAGTCATGTTTTCAAGTTGTATTTTCATGCCATTAGAAATTACCCATAACATAACCCAACGCTTTTAAACTCGCATATACGTTCACAACAACGTAATGGATTAAAAGAAGAGACTTGGAAAAGGAATGACAAAAATGGGTATTAAGCCACAAGTTAATCATGGTGGCAAATGAGGCACAAATGTGTTCATTAGCTTGCATGTTACATTCTTAAGCCTCAAAAACATGCATAAACCCAAACTTGGCACATAAGCGAATCATGGTGACAAAAGACATGGAATGATGGCTAGAAACTCGCATATATCATCATATAAGGATTATGACTTCATATGCAAGTTGACATAAAGATTATGAAGGTTCTCATGTTGCATAATGCAACTTTTCAACATAAAGGTTGTAGCTTTTAGCTCATAAGATCAAGATAATGACTTCCTAAACTTGCATGACATGATAGCATAAATCATACTCAATGATCAAACCCAAATTTGCAACATGAACATTTAACTTCATGGTTAATATCTAAGAGTAGGGAAGGGCTTACATTGCTATTAAGGCCTAAATCGATTACACTAAAGCTTGTAATGAAGCCTATGCATGCCATCACCCAAAAACTCAAAGATGGATGCTCCAAATCAACAAAACACCATCTTTATGAACAAAGATCAAAGCTTTTGCCTTGGAATCAACTTGAGAAGCTCTCATACTAACATAGTGACTCTCTAACACTCTCAAGATCATGAAACCTTTCATAGAAATGAAGTGGAGGCTAGGATAGTTGAGTGGAGGCCATGAGAGTAGAAATTTGGCCATAGTTTAGTTACATGAGTGAATAATGAGGGTTTAGGGGTAGGTTTAGGGTCTTTTTATAGAGATTAGGATAGTTTTAGGCCCTTAGATTAACCCTAGGACTAACCTGAACCGTCAGATTTCAAACCAGGCCCAAAAACCTAACCAAGATAGAAAATAGGTGCACCAGGCCAGAATCAACCGACAGGGCAAGTCGACAGCCCTGTCGACTTGCCTGTCGACATGCCTGTCGACTTGCAAGTCGACAGCCCTGTCGACAGCCAAGTCGACTTGTCTGGGCGGGAATTTTCCCGCCTGGCCCCATCTCTGCATGTTTCGAAATTCAAATTTCCCGAAAACTTCTTTGGGCCTTAACCGGGTCATACGGACTCCGATTTACCAAATTTCGGACTCTATTTCGCGTATTTTTCCAAGACGAACGCAATGGCATAGCCCGTTTTACTTGATTCAGAATTTAAAATTAAATTCTGCCTTGATTCTTGTTTTAACATGTTATCGAAATACGAGTTGTTACATTCTCCCCACCTTTTTGGATTTCGTCCCCGAAATCTCCAAGTTAGGAAGAACATAGCCTACCATCCATCATCCATTTACTCAAAACATCATCCACAAGCAATCATTGTCCTTAGATGATTTCTAATGCTATATGAATATATGCAAAACGTGTGTGTACATGTTCCTTAGCTAATGCTAATGATCAGGCCTGAATGATCTTTCTAATGCAAGATATGTTAAGTGCCATGAATCCAACATGTATGCAAATAGTCCTAGTCATATAGATACTATATGCGTGCACAATCATTCATTCATATGCAACAACCGCATGATAATACATTCGATTTCATCCATAAACAAGTATAAATACTCGTGCATATGCAATATGAAATGTGACCGAGTCGAGCTAGTGTCTAATGTATATTCGCGCATCCACGAGCAACCACTTGCAACCATATCAATCATAACATGTTTCAAATACATGTTTACATCCATAGGGTTCTACCTAGGATTCCCTGAAATAGGGTCGAGAAGATAAACAAGACAAACTCCTTATGGGGTTTGTAACAGAAAATAGGACCAAGAGGATGTCCACAAAAGATAGCCTACAAGTAAGCTCTACAGAAGACAGGGATCAAGGATATACTCCCAAAAAGAGATATCATGCGCGTATCTAGTCTTTGACCATCAAAGTCGTATTTCCTTGAGCTCAATTCCATTGTGCCTTGACCGTCCTTTAACTTCGCGATTTCGTAGCTTCTTATTTCCTGTTTCCATAACATGAGCTGGAACTCATTTCTTCGTCGCCTCTCGTTCCACTCGCACACTTAGCGCAAACATGACTGCGTACTCATGATCTCATGCAAGCTTTCCAAAATTCACTAGTGAATCTCGGACCTCGTACCATAAGGTATTCCACGTAGTAGAACTTTCTCTTGAAAGTAAACAGATGCCAACCGGGTTATCAAGTGCACTTACTAGGGTGATTTCCATAACCCATGCATAAGTGAAATAAACCATCCGTCTTATCGGCGAACACCATTCGATCGGGCTTCAAATTTCCAATAAAGGTATCAAGGGATTCTAGGTAACTAATCATGACCGAACCCAAAAGGTTCCACGAGACTTCGAGGGTATTACCAAGGCTAGTCAAGAGTCTAACTACCCTCCTATCAAAACCGAGAGTGGCACCCCTTACTGGATAA
Source organism: Allium sativum (assembly GCA_030737875.1). Classification (NCBI taxonomy): domain Eukaryota; kingdom Viridiplantae; phylum Streptophyta; class Magnoliopsida; order Asparagales; family Amaryllidaceae; genus Allium; species Allium sativum. Next base: position 989,583,703 of record CM060915.1, read on the forward strand.
CCACTTCATCCCTAGAATCCATCCATAACCGAGGCATGTCATTCTCAAATCCAAAACAAGTCATGAATAAATGGACCGATTCTCCACAGGACTTGAGACAAAAATGGGATTCTCTATTACGCTAGTACTTAAGGTGCAGAGACTCAACTATCGAAGCAGACTTAAATGATACGATGATCAAACCAAAGTCCTAACGGGATGATAGAGAAGAAAAGCTAAACCTTTAACAAGATCGTTACCCTCCTTCCGAGGTACCCTAGAAATGAGAGCACACTACTGCCCTCCCGATGATCTTGTCCTTGTCCCATGATACTTAACTATCCGCCCCGTTTCACCATGCCAAAGGTACTCTCTTGTCATGGGTTTCATTGTTCATCTTTCTCTCTCATTCTGAGTTGAGCCATACCAACAAGTTGCTCATCCTTAAACTCGTATCCTTTATCCTCTTTCTCACTATCCTTTCTTATAACGCGGCCACTGGTCTCCCGAGAACAGCCTCCATCGCATGGAAAGCACTTTCGAAGATAGAAAAGACTAGTCACAGTTAAAACCACTGTGACTACAGATGGAGGAAAGAAAGGAAAAGAGATTCAATCAAGGAAACCAGGATAGTGCTAATGGCCTTTGGGGAATAGCCTTTTTCTTTTTAAAAGAAAATTTTCTTGAAAAATGCTTCTTTATAAACGATTTTCAAATAGTTTTCAGAAGGTCTTTAAAAACTTTTGCCCAGTCTGGTAACCTTCTGCTCTGATACCAAATGTAACACCCCGCCTCCGCTAGGGTCACTCGCAAGGGAATGCACTAGCTTTAGAGGGGCATTATTGGTAAACATGCACAGAAATATCACAAGACAGAACATATAACATAGCGGAAGTAAAATCGAACTTTTATAAACATTAATAATTAAGGTCTAAAGCCTTTTACATTAAAGTACATCAAAACCTGTCTTGCAATAGTAAAGAAGCATAAAGACTTTTTCATAAATTATTCCCCGAGTAAAAACAGTAAAGTAGCCATAGCCAAGAAAAATCCAAGCCATCCATGATGACCTTCAAGCAGAAGAAGTCCGAACTAAGCAGCAGTGTTTCCTCCCTGTAACCTGGGGGGGAAACGGAAGAAAAGAGGCGAAACAAAACGGGTCAGTCAAAAAGACTGAGTAAGCCCTATCTACTATTAGTATAAAAACTAGTAAAGTTAACTGTCATGAGAAACTGAGATGAACATAAGCATGATACAAGATAGGTCAATTAAATCAAAATAACAGGATGAACTACTGAACTCAGATAAACTAGGGTGTCGTGATAAACCACGATGTCAAGATAAAACAAGGTATCACATTGTCAGGTTTCTATCAAGTATAATATCCCAAGATATCTATCGCGTATAACGTCCCATGGCATCTATCCTGTATATCCGCTCTGCACCTCTCGTACTAGTATCCCAACCTGCGTCATGTGTTAACCATGAATGTCCCTTGCCCAACGTCATGTAATGGTCCATGTCAACCTAATATATAGCATATGTAGGTTTTCCCAACTCGTATGTTTCTTTCCATTTATAAGTTCAGTCCTTTGCCGTAGGCCGTACGGGCTTTCTCATGTAAACGTTTTATCCTTGAAGTTGTTTTGGACTGCAACCCTTGATCTAGTTGTGTTTCCTTACCATGAACTATCGCGCGTCCACTTAGGATTTATGCCACCTAGGACCGCTAGGGATTATGCTACCTAATGAACGTTTCCGTGTCTCGGTTTGGGTTTTGGCCACCTAGGACCACTAGGGATTACGCCACCCGTCAACCGCGCCCTTGATCCCACGTATGTATCGTGAATCGTTTTCCATGTCTAGATGCACATGTTCCCCAATGTGCCATCCGAGTTCCGTGCCAGGGCAAATCAAGAAATACGGAACTCGGTCGGGAGCTTTAAATCGTCTGCCGATGCAGATATCAAGGTCTGTTTTTGTACCCGTGGCTATGGTCCCACGTGACCCCTCCCTCAACTACTGAAAGGCAATCCAAGAAAAATCATGTATAAGAACCACTCCACGGCCCCACTATAGCCCCACTTTCCTACGGGCCAACCTCACCCATGACTCGATAGCAAGCATATGGTCTGTTGGGGGTTCCCTGCCTTTCCGCACGTACACGATTGACTAAAGATGGTAGGTAGTCGGCGATGTGCTATCCAGGGCAAAAACCAAGAATCGTCGACTCCACGCTAATCCATCCCAGTCTTTAGGTCGCTCGCATAGCAACCAAGGCATACTCTTGGTCCTTCTAACGCAGACCTTAACCTCTCATGGGCCTAGTATAATTACCTGGCAGCCCACAGAGGGATCCCAAGAATATCCTCACGTCCCCCGAAGCTTCCACTTCGGCACCCAGTGCGCTGGAGCTTTTATCCAAGTCAGATAACTTGCTCCCCCTCGTATACTAAGCGATGACCTACCGTATCAGGTTACTCATCGCTTTATGAATTAGTCCTATGTCCTTAGCTAAGAATTATTACTTAGTTACCCTTAACTAAGGTTTACCACTTAGCTTCCTTTCCCGTTATCCTTGATTAACCAAGATTTTCTACCTAGTTCCTCTAACTAGGGTTTGTCTATTGGGTTAAGTGTTATCATTCAAGTCCATGACTTAACCCGCCCACGAATCACGTCAAGATTGGCTAAGTATTTAAGTTCAAGACTTAGCCCTACAAGTTGGTTAAGTGTACCTAGAGGCTCATGACTTAACCCTATCGAGTCAAATTGGTCAAGTACCAGTTTATTTTAATCCTATCGGATTATCTTGCTAGATTGATTAAGCATAGATTATCTTAATCCCATCAAATTATCGAGTCGGATTGGTTATGTATAGGTTGGCTTAACCCCATCCCCTAATCGTACTACAATGGTTAAGTGTATTCCAAAAAGGTCTTGTGACTTAACCTTATCAGGTCCGCGTATTAGATTGGTTAAGTGTGGGTTACTTAACCTCATCAAATCATCATGTATAATTGGTTAAGTATAAGTTGCTTAACCCCATTAAATTATCACGTTAAGTTGGTTGAGTATTGGTCACTTAACCTCATTGAATTACCAAGTTTAAATTGGTTAAGTGTTTAACTTAACCCCATCGAATTACCGTGTTTAGATTAGTTAAGTGTGGATTACTTAACCCCATCTAATTACCGTAGTTGGATTAGTTAAGTATCAATTACTTAACCCCATCTAATTACCATGTTTAGATTAGTTAAGTCTTAATTACTTAACCCCGTCTAATTACCGTGTTTAGATTAGTTAAGCCTTAATTACTTAACCCCATCTAATTACCAAGTCGGATTAGTTAAGTGTAAATTACTTAACCCCATCCCCCAATCACCTTGCATGGTTAAGTGTCATTAAGAAATCAAGCCCGGTCCCACTTAACCTTATCAAGTTATCATGTTGGATTGATTAAGTATTGGTTAACTTAATCCCCGTCCACTAGTCGTATAAAAATGGTTAAGTGTCATTAGGCAGATCAAATCACTTAACCTACCCAACCTTGTCATGTTTTGTTAAGTATCATTAGCCTAATCAATTTACTTAACCCCTTTATCCATGTCATATTTGGTTAAGAGTCATTAATCAAATTAACTTAACCCTATCATGTGACATTAATTACTTAATGCACCCCAACCTCTCACATTAGACTTTGTTGTGGTTACTAGTTAAGCCGGTCGGTTCCGGGTAGCTTTACACCACAACTTGGTCTAACCTCGGGTTCAAGCACAACATGACCAACTTCTCACATTGGGTCCTATTGTTTGCAACTACTAGTTAGGCCGGTCGGTTCCGGGTAGTTTTACGTTGCAAACTCAACCCAACCTCGAGTTGGCCACACTTATATTATCTAAGCGTCATGTTCATCATGTTTCCAAAACATGTTACAAGTTTTTCAAGCATTTGGGTAGACCTAACTTAATAGGTAAATTCCCAAAGGGTAGACCTAACTTAATAGGTAAATTCCCAAGCTTATGTTTTTATGCATACTTACATGCCAACTTCCATGTTATATTTCAAGTCATGTTTTCAAGTTGTATTTTCATGCCATTAGAAATTACCCATAACATAACCCAACGCTTTTAAACTCGCATATACGTTCGCAACAATGTAATGGATTAAAAGAAGAGACTTGGCAAAGGAATGACAAAAATGGGTATTATGCCACAAGTTAATCATGGTGGCAAATGAGGCACAAATGTGTTCATTAGCTTGCATGTTACATTCTTAAGCCTCAAAAACATGCATAAACCCAAACTTGGCACATAAGCGAATCATGGTGACAAAAGACATGGAATGATGGCTAGAAACTCGCATATATCATCATATAAGGATTATGACTTCATATGCAAGTTGACATAAAGATTATGAAGGTTCTCATGTTGCATAATGCAACTTTTCAACATAAAGGTTGTAGCTTTTAGCTCATAAGATCAAGATAATGACTTCCTAAACTTGCATGACATGATAGCATAAATCATACTCAATGATCAAACCCAAATTTGCAACATGAACATTTAACTTCATGGTTAATATCTAAGAGTAGGGAAGGGCTTACATTGCTATTAAGGCCTAAATCGATTACACTAAAGCTTGTAATGAAGCCTATGCATGTCATCACCCAAAAACCCAAAGATGGATGCTCCAAATCAACAAAACACCATCTTTATGAACAAAGATCAAAGCTTTTGCCTTGGAATCAACTTGAGAAGCTCTCATACTAACATAGGGACTCTCTAACACTCTCAAGATCATGAAACCTTTCATAGAAATGAAGTGGAGGCTAGGATAGTTGAGTGGAGGCCATGAGAGTAGAAATTTGGCCATAGTTTAGTTACATGAGTGAATAATGAGGGTTTAGGGGTAGGTTTAGGGTCTTTTTATAGAGATTAGGATAGTTTTAGGCCCTTAGATTAACCCTAGGACCAACCTGAACCGTCAAATTTCAAACCAGGCCCAAAAACCTAGCCAAGATAGAAAATAGGTGCACCAGGCTAGAATCAGCCGACAGGGCAAGTCGACAGCCCTGTCGACTTGCATGTCGACAGCCCTGTCGACAGCCAAGTCGACTTGTCTGGGCGGGAATTTTCCCGCCTGGCCCCATCTCTGCATGTTTCGAAATTCAAATTTCCCGAAAACTTCTTTGGGCCTTAACCGGGTCATACGGACTCCGATTTACAAAATTTCGGACTCTATTTCGCGTATTTTTCCGAGACGAACGCAATGGCATAGCCCATTTTACTTGATTCAGAATTTAAAATTAAATTCTGCCTTGATTCTCGTTTTAACATGTTATCGAAATACGAGTTGTTACAGATTACGTCCCTGAAATCTCCAAGTTAAGAAGAATGTATCCTACTATCCAATCATCCATCTACTCAACCATCATCCACAAGCATCCATTGTCCTTAAAAAGATTTTAATGCTTTTCATGTACATATGCATAGTATGTGTATATGTCTGTATACTAATGCAAAATCAGGCGGTCCACTGATTTAGTCGACCTCCTTAATACAAATAATGATAGTGCCATGTATCCATCTTGTATGCAAAGAACCCTATACATATCATTACTACATGTGTGCACAACCATTCATTTAAATGCAACATCCATATGATACACACATTCAATGTACATTCATTTTACTAAATACATCCATTTATATACAATATGCAATATGAAAGTGACTGAGTCGATTAATGCCTAAAGTGTGTGTATATGCATCCATGAGCAACCGCTAGCAAACACTTGCATCCACATGCATCCACCATACATAACATGTCTCAAACACATGTTTCAACCATTGGACTACCCTATCTAAAGGTAAAAGATACTAGCGAGAGGACATGCTAAAGATAGAACAAGTACAAGCTAAGCGATAAAGGAGAAATTAAAAGACATACCCTCGAAAATAAAAGGGTACAGTGAACGCATCTTCTCTTCCGTCTCCCAAGTAGCGTCGCTCTCATCATCTCCCCATTGCACTTTGACGAGCTTGACTTCTCGATTCCTCAACTTCTTAATCTCGGACCCAAGAATGCACGTAGGAGCTCGTCGAATCGTCGCATCATGCCCTATCTCCACCTCTCTAAGAAAGCTCGGCTCTACCACTTCCGCGGTCTCATGCAAGCACTTCCTCAAATGTGATACATGGAATACGTCGTGTACACCACTGAGTCTCTCGAGCAACTCCACTCTATACGCCATCTGTCCAATCCTTTCCTTAATAGGAAACGGCCCTACGAACCTTGGTGCTAACATCCCAATGGACCCAACGCGAACAACATTCCGTAATGGAGACACCTTGATAAAGACCATGTCCCCAATATCAAACTCAAGATCTGTCCTCCTCTTTTCCGCATACGATTTATGCCTATCTTGCGCCGTCTTAATCCTCCTTCGAATCAAATCAATCTTTTTCGAAGTCTCTCTAATCATATCGGGCTCAAGCAAGATCTTATCCGTAGATTCCCACCAACATATAGGTGAACGGAAAGGCCTTCCATAAAGAGCCTCGAAAGGTTCCATGCCAAAGCTAGACTGAAAACTATTATTATATGCGAACTCCACCAAAGGAAGATGCTCCTCCCATGTACCTCCGAAGTCTAAAACACATAACCTCAAAAGGTCCTCTAGAATATGATTCACCCTCTCAGACTGGTCGTCCGTCTGAGGATGATATGCGGTGCTCAAACATAACTGAGTCCCTACCGCCTCTTGCAAGCTCTTCCAAAACTCGCTAGTAAAGATAGGATCGCGATCGCTCACTATGCAAGAAGGAACACCGTGCAAACGAACTATCTCTCGAATGTATACGTAGGCTAACCATGGAGCAGTCCTCTTACTCTTCACGGGAATGAAATGGGAGCTCTTAGTAAGTCTGTCTACCACGACCCAAATCCCCATATTACCCTTCCTCGATCTTGGTAACCCATCAAAAAAGTCCATCGAGACACTCTCCCACTTCCATTGTGGGACCTCCAATGGGTGAAGCAACCTACCGGGCTTCTTTTGCTCTGCTTTTCCTTGTTGGCACACCAAGCATCTAGCGACAAACTTGGTCACATCCCTCTTCATACTGGCCCAAAAGTAAACTCGTCTCTTGTCCATGTACATCTTGTCCCCGCTGGGATGAATGGTCATCTTCGAACGATGTGCATCATCAAGAATGGTCTTCCTCAAGTTCTCGTCTCGTGGTACACAAAGTCTACCGTCCCTACGTAACCAACCCTTATCATCTAGGGTATACCTACGGAGATGGCTCGATGACTCCTTCCTTATGAGCTTCTCTACTAACTCAACCAACTGCGGGTCATCTCGCTGTACCTTACCAATCCGTCCCAAAAGCGTAGGTCTGACCTCTAAGGATGCTGGCAAACCGGGTACAAAGTCAAGGGAAGGTCTAAAGTCAAAAGTAGAGATGAACTCTAAGCTTCGCCGCTCAACAAACAACGGACTCAAGGACAACCTTTTCCTACTTAAGGTGTCTGCCACCACGTTACCCTTGCCAAGGGTATATGCTATCTCGAAATCGTAGGACGCTAAGAATTCTATCCACCTTTGCTGCCTTAAGTTCAAGTCCTTCTGAGAGAACAAGTATTTTGGCAATTTGTGGTCTATGAACAATTCGAATTTCACGCCAAGAAGATAATGGCGCCAAGACTTAAGCGCGAAAACAACAGCGGCCAACTCTAGGTCATGTGTAGGGTAATTTTTCTCATGCACTCTCAACTACTTCCTCCATAGGCTATTACTCTCCCCTCTTGCATTAAGACTGCGCCTAGTCCTGTCCCACAAGCATCGGTATAAACGGTAAATGGCTTACTCCCATCCGGCTACACTAAGACTGGGGATGTGGTCAAAGCTCTCTTTAAACATTGGAACACATCATCACATTCTACATCCTACGTGAAAACTACGTTCTTCTTCGTCAATCATGTCAATGGGGCTGATATCTTTGCGAAGTCCTTGATAAACTTCCTATAGTAGCCATCCAACCCTAAGAAACTTTTCACCTCGGTAGCATTTTTAGGGACCTTCCAATCTTGGATGGCCACCACCTTCGCGGGATCCACAGCTATACCTTCTTCGGAAACCACGTGCCCTAAGAATTGCACTTTCTTCCTCCAAAAGTGACATTTAGAAAATTTAGCTTTAAGGTTATGCGCTCGAAGGGTCTCCAACACTTCCCTAAGATGTAGGGCATGCTCTTCCTCACTCTTAGAAAAGTTCAAGATGTCATCCATAAAGACCACCACGAGTTTATTAAGGTATTCCCTAAACACCCTACTCATCAAGTCAACAAAGTATGCGGGGGCGTTTGTCAAACCAAAGGGCATCACAAGCCACTCATAGAAACCGTACGGAGTCCTAAAGGCAGTTTTGTCAATGCTATCCTCAGCCACTCTCAATTGATGGAAACCAGTGGCAAAGTCCAACTGTGAAAACACTGAGGCGCCAACTAGCTGATTGAAGAGATCGTCAATCCTTGGCAGTGGGTGCCTATCCTTCTTAGTAAGCTTATTAAGTTCTTTATAGTCCACACAAAGTCTAAGGGACCCATCCGCCTTCGTGGAAAATACTACTGGAGGACCCCACTCCGATATACTACGCCTTATGAACCCCTTCTCAAGCAACTCCCCTACTTGCTTATGGAGTTCCCTCCTCTCACGAGGAGCCATGCGGCGTACTAGCAGAGATACGGGTTTTGCATTGTCTGCAATATAAATACGAAAGTCTATCTCACATTTTGGGGGTAGACCCCTCACCTCATCGTAGACATCAACATATTCACGGACTATACGAACAGAATGTAAATCATCATTGGATGCGTCAAGTAACTCAAGATAACTAAGCATCACCGATCCTCTAGGGTCACAAGAAATATCAAGGGTCTTTCCACTACAAGTCAACAATTTTACTACCCTTCGTTCACAATCTAGGATGGCACCATGTCTGGCTAGCCAATCCATCCCTAGAATCAACGCATAGCCTATGAAACCAAGCACAAAAGCATTACATTCAAAACCAACGCCTAAGATAGACAATCTCAAATCCCTATAAACCATGGATAAATGAGCCGATCCACTAATAGGATTTGAGACTATAATAGGATCCACAACGAGACTAGTATTTAAGTGCAGTGTTTCAACTAATGATGTAGAGATAAACGAATGTGATGCGCCAGAATCGAATAAAGTACGGACAGGATGATCAAACAAGAAAATCAAACTTTCAACAGAAATTTTTCTACCTTCTTCCTGTCCCGGAGCCATGAGAGCGTGAACCTGCTCTCTGCCCTTGCTTCTTAGAACAGTCCTTCACAGCATGACCCGCATCACCACAATGATAACAAGCGAACTTCTTCTTCTTCCTACAGTCTTTCTTCAAATGGTAGGGTATCCCACAGTTGTGACACTTCCTCTTTTCTTTACCGCCCTTCTTCAGTTGTTGGGCTTTTTTTGGATCCTCCTTCTTATCTTGCGGCCTAAAAGTACTTACACCCTTCTCTTCTTCATGCATGTATGCCATATCAACAAGCTTTTCATACGTAGCCCCATTGGAACATGGGACATAGCCAAACTATGAAGCGGTTCATCTAGGCCCTTTGCAAACCTCAAGGCCTTCTTGTGAGGCGTATTCACCAACTCTAGTCCAAATCTCGCCAACTTATTAAATTCGGTCACATACTCCTTCATGGTCAAGTTTTTCTGCTTCAATGTCAAGAACTCTCCATGTACATACTCTCCTCAACTTGAAAAAGGAATTTCAACTCAAACCTTCCCCTAAAATCTGCCCACGTCTCTACATCACGTTCTCCATTAGTAACCTCCCACCAAAACGAAGCTTCGTCCTTCATCAACCAAGCAGCCAATTGGACCTTTATACAATCGTCCAAATCGAAAATGCCAAACTGATCTCCACTTCTTTCAACCAATTTCTAGCTTCAACGAACGTTTCAGACCCACTAAAAGGTTTTCCAACCATCGAACGAAAGTCTTTACATATCTTGGAGAAAGCATCTCCACGCAGAGGAATGACTGGAGCTGGGGGAGGAGGAGGAACGTCGGCCGGACCCACGACAACGGCCCTAGCCTCGAGATATTGACGAAACCAACCGGGTACATGAACTCACTCTGGTATCTTAGATGCTCCAGACATGCTGAAAAGAAAAAGAAAGAGTTTCAAAACAAGGGAAGCAAAAGAGAGATGTATGGCTTGTGGGGATTATGCTCTTTAAAGTAAACTTTCCTTGAAAATAGCTTCTTTAAAACAAGTTTTCGAAAATACATTCTAGGAAAATAATTCTTTTGAAAACACTATTCAAAACTTTTTATCTGTTCTTGTAACCATAACTCTGATACCACGTGTAACACCCCATGACCATTAATGTCACTCACAAAGGGAATGCATTAATGTCATGAAGCATTATAGTAGTATAGAACAGATAAATTACAAGAGTAAATAAATAAAACACATTGGAAGATAAAACTTATTTCACAGCATCATAACGTCAAAACAAGCTTACATAAGTAGTCTCCAAAACCATTACAACAGGATCAATTGTCTTTTTGAAAAACTTCAAAGTACATAAAGAAGCAAATACTTAAATAACATAAATGCATAAATCCCCACTGAGCATAAGCAAAGCCATAAAGATGAGAGAGTCCAAAGCGATACATTTACTCTTTTCAAGCAACTGAAAGAAATCGGCACTAAGCTATAGTATTCCCTCTTTGCAAACCTGAGGGGGGGGAGGAAATAAAAGAGGTGGAAACAAAACGGGTCAGACATAAAGTCTGGCGAGTCCAGTAATTTTAACAAATAATAGGTAAGGTAAATGATCAAGACATAAATAGGCATCATGATATGGTTGTAACATAGATAAGGTAGATAAAAGGATGGACAAGATGATTCCGTTCCTAAGTACTAAGACAATCCTACAACTTGGCTAAGCAAACAACCCTCCAAGTACTAACCCCAAAGACTGAAGTCAACATCAGACTAGCACCCAAAGGACTATCTAACTCAACCAACATGTATTTCGTTACACCGCACTTTTGCTAAGTTACACCACATTACTTAATTACACCACACATCTACTAGTCTCTATTTACTAAAGGTTGATCCCTTCCCACTAACTGTACCCACATGACATACTTGGTAGTTACTTGTACCTAGCTGCTATCGTAGGTGCCGGCTTGCTCCTACCACCGCTAAGGTACCCTTATTCTACCCATTCGATTGGCTCCCTAAACCTCGTAGGCACCCATGGTGGCCCCACAGTGGGGTGTATCACTCCCCAAAGTGGCAACCCCGATACCAACATAAAATGCATGGCCATACCTACACGATGCAACAACGTCTTACCTACCAGCCCGGACCCGTGCACGGACATGAACCCGTTGGACTCGCGTTGCCACCGCTATTCACGTTTTGACCTCTTACATTCAAGTCCAGTAAGCGTGCCCCAACCCCGGCCTAGTACCGGGCCCAATTAGATACTCAAACGGGTTACTGGTTGAAACGGGTTCCCCATCCGACACAAGCCTCCCACTTATGCTTGGTCCCCACTAGGTTTTTCTCCCACATAACCATTTTAATTTAAATTTCCATGTCTTACACATGCTATGGTTAAGTCCATACTTACATGTCATAATTTACATGTCTTATCTTATACCGATTAAGTCCATATTTACATGTCACCCCACTTAACCCTCTAGCTATATCCATGTCTTATTATGGTTAGTATTCCTTAATTCATTCCTTATGACGAACGGTGCATGACCTCCCACATTAGACCGAACGCTTTGTGGCCGCTGGATTTGCCGAGCGGTTCCGGACAGTCTTACGCCACAAACCGGGACTAACCTCATGTCATTAACCGTTGCGCCTACAATTCATTCCTTTGACCTCTCACATTAGACGTCCAATTGTGGCAGCTGGATTTGCCGGGCGGTTCCGGGCGGTCTTACGCCACAATTGCGCCTAACCTCGTGTCAAAGGTTTATTAATAATCGTATTTCACCCATACCCAATTTTCATGTCATGTATATCCAATTAAAAATATAATCATGTTTATGATATTGCCTATTCCAAATTGTCACTAATTACATATTAATTAGCCTCAAATACAAATTTACAATTATAGGCAATTTCATCAATTTCATGTAATTCATACCCAAATATGCCAATTTGACATATTATGAAACGCCCCACCTCCGTTAAGGTCACTCACAAAGGGAATACCTTAACTTCGGTGGAGGTTTATAAGTAAAAGTCACAGATAAAACACAAGACAGATATAAACACATATATCTAAACAGCAGAAAAACAAACAGACTTTCATATCATAAATACATGTTCATACAAAACATTTCCATAATTGCCTCAAAACAAACTTCCAATTATTACAACCATAATACTGTCTTGATTTAAAACTTAAAGAAGCATGAAACATAATTAAAACTGCATAAATCCCTATAGATGTGTCCAAAAGCCATAGCCAAGGAAAGAGAGCCCAAAGCATACATCTACTATCTTGAAGCTTGCAAAGAGTCTGACTAAGCTGGATTGTTTCCTCCCTGTGGACCTCGGGGGGGGGGGGGGGGACGGAAGAAAAGAAGACGAAAGAAAAATAGAGTCAGATATAAAGCCTGGTAAGTCTAGTGACTTTTCAGTGTGTGAATAAGAAAAAGGGCATGATAGGAATAAACTGAAAATAGGAAAGTATCATAAACTAAGATAAAGTAGTTTAGCGCCGAATATACTATCACACCCCACACTATATCTCTACACCTACTTGTACTGTCTCAACTGGCACCTCATGATCAGGGTGAAGTGATCCCCATTTTTTAAAGATCGGCTCCTACTCGCATAATCATATGTGTCATACGGCCCCACTTGATTGTAGATACCTATGCTGGTCCCACCATGGGGTGTATCAAGTCCCATGGTGGTAGCCCGACACAATTTTAGAATGCATAGGTTATACTACTGATGCCCAGTGCCCTGTTTGTCTGCACCGAAGTGTGTGCACGCCCGCACTCCGTTAGAACCTACACTGCTGCACCAACCGCCGTCGCTTTTGAACGCTTACAATCAGCCCAGTAATCGTGCCCCACCCTGCCTAGTTTCAGGGTACCAAGATACCTAATTGGGTTACTGCTGAAATGGGTCCCCGTTACTAGGGTTTTCTAGTCAAACATGTTAAGTGGTTAATTGTTCAGATTAACCTAACCCCACCCATCAGTTTTAGTTAACATGTTGAGTTGGTTAAGTGTTTTAGTTAACTTAACCCTACCAATCCTAACTTAGCTTTAATCTATTCATTAACGCACCAACCACTCACATTAGACAGGTATTGTTGCGGTTACTGGATGTACCGGTTGGTTCCGGGCAGGTTTACATCGCAACTCAGTCTAACCTCGGGTCCTTATTGGGCTCAATGCCTTAACCTCCAACATTGGATAGGTATTGTTGTGATTATTGGACAGCCGGGCGGGTCCGAGAAGGTTTACGTCCCAACTCAATCCAACCTTGGGTTAAGCATACTCGTATTTTCTAAATTTACATATTGGTTGTTTTTATTCTTATATGTAAATTTGTTAACAATTAAATGTTATGGCCCACTTTCCAAGTTCATCATTTTTGGTATAAGAATTTATACCATTTAAGTGCCACCAATTATTGGCATGTGCCAAACATTCCAATTTCATATATTTTTATGTCTAACCCCAACGATATCCCCCGTTTGTACTTCGAAAGATTTTAATGAGTGTTGGGCTCGATATTTCAGCCTAACTTATCAACATAGAAGGGGAAAGCGATAAACATGAAATATTCTAAATAACAATAAGGGTGTGTGACATATGAACTTGCAACTTTAAGATCTAATAATCATAAATCATGGGTTTCAACTTGTCATGTGAACTTGCATTGAAAGGGGAATCTAACTAAACATGTGTCACATGAATTAGCATATGATTTAGACAACATAAGCCTAAACATGTTTAGATCTAGACATAATCTCAAACACAAACTAGTATATGACAAAATTATGTCACGTCCATAAAGTATGTATAATTTTTAACGCATAGGTGTGAACTAGATCAAATCATGTTTACTACTATAACATGAAACTTGTATTAAAATGGATCTTGGCATGGATCCAATTATGAACTTGCAACTTACTTGCAACTTTTGTATGAACATATGAGCATGTATATGAACTTAATCATGTAGGCATAGAGGTTTTAACATAAAGTATATACATGAGATCTTAACTTGGACATAACACATACAACCTATATTAATCACATAAACATATAGGTGTAGATTATAACATGAACTATATAACTTGCATGTGGTGTTGTTTTCATTTGAATAGATCCAACACCAAGTAAATTTAACCACAAACATTCCAATGAAATCATCGCAGTCAACAGATATGAATTTACATTGTTAATATTATACAACATAGTATGATTCCAATTTCCATTTCATATCAAATCGCGTTCTATTTCTATTCACATCTCAAACATAACTAAACTTACAACGAACGGCGAACTTGAGTTCTGGATTCTGAGTTCTGGAATTGAGATGCTTTCCTTTGTGTAGATAAACGTTGTTTTGATTTTAATTTTGAATTAGATTTGTTCATCTCTTAACTTTCTTCAAGTGGAGGCTACTCTCAGTTTTCTCCCAATAGCATGGCGGCTCTAGTTCTAATTTTTGTGTGAATTTAGTTTGGAGACTTAAGTTGTTTCTATAGAATTTCAAACTAATTAGAGCCGTCCTATGAAGCTAGAGTTAATCAAGGCCATCCATTTCAAAAGAATCCAATCAACAAGCGACAAATCATCCCTAATGACACAGCCAAGCCCCAGAAACCGAGCCAGGACCAGACCAAGCAGGTCAGGCCGAACAAGCAGGTCGACCCATACGTCGACCCCCAGGTCGACCCCCTGGTCGACCCCTAGGTCGACCTGGGTCCTGGGCGGGAATTTCCCCGCCCAACCCAATTCTGATCCTGTTTTCGAAATTTGAACTGTTTTGAGCTGGTTTGAATTTTAAATTAATTCTGCAACTTTCGAAGGTCATATCTCCTTCATGCGGAGTCCTATTTACACAAACTTGGACTCTATCTCAAGAAAAATTTTGAGACGAACGCAATGGCGTCACCCGTTTCCCTTAATTCTTTCATTTAGAATTAATTATACTTTAATTTGTTAATTTATTGTTAACAGAAAATTCGAGGTGTTACATTCTCCCCTCCTTAAAGGATTTCGTCCCCGAAATCTTCAAGTCTAGAAGAACGTATATCCTAACATCCAATCGTCCATCTACTCAACCAACAAACACAGGCGTCCATTGTCTTGAAAAGACTTCAAATGCTTCATGATCATATGCATAGTGTGTGTATATGTCCTTATCTAATGCAAAATTAGGCGGTCTACTGATTCATTGACCTCCTTAATGCGAATCATGTAAGTGCCATGAATCCATTATGCATGCAAATTTTTCCCTATTCATAATTCTACATGAGTGCGCAGCCATTCATACAAAAGCGACATCCATATGACAACATATCAAGTTTCAATCACATACAAATATGAATACATATATGCATATGCAATATGGAAGTGACTGAGCCGATCTAATACCTAGGGTGTGTGTATATGTATCACGAGCAACCACTTGCAACCACTTGCAACCATCAATCATAACATGTTTCAAATACATGTTTACATCCATTAGTTTCTACCTAAGAATTTAGGAGAAAAAGGACCGAGAAGATACACTAAAAGGTAGATACAAGCATAAACTTATGGAAAAAGAGAGATAAAAGATGTACCCTAAAAAAGAAAAGGGTAGGCAGCGCGTATTTTGTCCTTAGTTTCCCAAGTCGCGTCTTCCTCGGCATCGCTCCATTGAACTTTAACAAGCTTGACTTCGCGGTTGCGTAGCATTTTGATTTCAGTTCCTACGATTTGAGTTGCAACTCTCCTCACAGTTGTTTCTCGTTCTATTTCAACTTCTTCTAGAATGCTTGGCTCCACCACTTCCGCAGACTCATGTAAACATTTCCGGAGATGAGAAACGTGAAAGACATTGTGAATTCTAGCCAACCTTTTGGGCAACTCTACTCTATAATCCATCTTCCCAATCTTCTCGATGATAGGGAACGGTCCTACAAACCTTGGCGCTAGCTTTCCTGTAGATCCAAAGCGAACGACATTCCTTAAAGGAGATACCTAAAGGAAAACCCTGTCCCCAACCTCAAACTCAAGGTCGGTCCTTCTTTTGTCTGCGTAGGATTTCTGTCTATCTTGGGCAGTCTTCATTCTCCTTCGTATCAAGTCCACTTTTTCTTAAGTCCCTCTAATCATGTCTGGCCCAAGTATAAGCTTGTCTGCAGACTCCCACCAACAAGTTGGTGATCGACACGGTCTTCCATACAAAGCTTCAAAGGGCGCCATGCCGATGGTGGCTTAGTAGCTGTTGTTGTAGGTGAATTCCACTAAAGGAAGATGATCCTCCCATGTCCCTCCAAAGTCAAGAACGCACAGTCTCAAAAGGTCTTCTAATACTTCGTTCACCCTTTCCGTCTGACCATCAGTTTGGGGGTGATAGGTCGTGCTCAAGCATAACTGTGTGCCTACAGCTTCTTGCAGACTTCGCCAAAACTCGCTTGTAAAGATAGGATCTCGGCCACTCACTATGCTAGAGGGTATTCCATGGAGTCGGACTATTTCCTTGAGATAAAGAGATGCTAGAGATGAGGCAGTCCTTCTACTCTTGTTAGGTATAAAGTGGGCGCTTTTTGTGAGCCTGTCCACTATTACCCAAATGCCAGTGTTGCCCCTTCTTGACCTAGGCAACCCATCAATGAAGTCCATTGAACTGCTATCCCACTTCCATTGCGGGACTTCTAGAGGATGAAGCAGTCCTCCAGGCTTCTTCTGTTCCGCCTTGACTTATTGTCATATCATGCACTTAGAAACGAAATCTGCCACGTCCTTCTTTATGCCGCTCCAAAAGAAAACTCTCTTTACATCCTTGTACATCTTGTCTCCACCTGGGTGTATTGTCATCTTGGAATGGTGCGCTTCCTCGAGAACCATCTTTACCAAATCCCTTTCTTGTGGGATGCATAGTCTTCCATCCCGCCTCAGCCAACCCTTATCATCGATGGAGTACCTATTGAGGTGACCGGAAGTTTCACCCCTAATTAGCTTATCAATCACATCAACAAGCTGAGGGTCTTCACGTTGTGCGGCCCCTATTGAGTTTAAAAGAGTAGGCCGTACTTCTAGTGATGCCAACAAACCAGGTACAAAATCAGAGGAGGGGCTAAAGTCAAAACTGGCTATATACTCCAAGCTTTTCCTTTCTACAAAGAGAGCGCTTAAGGTCAGCTTCTTTCTACTCAAGGTGTCTGCTGCTACGTTGCCCTTGCCAGGAGTATAGGAAATCTCAAAATCATATGAGGCAAGAAACTCCATCCACCTTTGCTGCCTCAAGTTAAGATCTTTCTACGAGAAAAGATACTTCAACGATTTATGGTCAGTATACAATTCGAACTTCTCACCTAGGAGATAATGGCGCCAAGACTTAAGCGCAAAGACGATGGCGGCTAACTCAAGATCGTGGGTTGGGTAGTTCTTTTCATGAACTTTCAATTGTCTTCCACTATAAGCTACTACCTTCCGTTCAAGCATTAGAACAGCACCAAGTCCTGTGCCGCATGCATCTGTGTATACTGTAAACATCTTGCTTCCATCTGGCAATGTAAGAACCGGGGCTGTTGTGAGAGCCCTTTTCAATCATTGGAAAGCAAACTCGCAATCCAAATCCCAAGCGAAAGTCAAGTTCTTATTCATCAGTCTTGTAAGCGAAGCTGAGATTTTGCAAAATCTCTGATGAACTTTCGGTAAAAGCCTGCTAGCCTAAGATAACTTCAGACTTCGGTTGCATTCCTCAGTGCCTTCCAATCTTGCACCACAACTACTTTCGCGGGGTCCACGACGAACCCCTCTTTGGACACTACATGTCCAAGAAACCTTACTTCCTCTCTCCAAAAGTGACACATGGAGAATTTGGCTTTCAGTTGATGTTCTCGAAGAGTCTCCATGATCTCCTTTAGATGCTGAGCATGCTCTTCCTCATTCTTTGAGAAGAACAAGATATTGTCTACGAAGACCACCACAAACTTATTGAGGAACTCCCTGAAGACCATGCTCATTAGGTCTACAAAATAAGCGGGTGCGTTTGTCAAGCCGAAAGGCATGACAAGCCACTCGAAGAAACCGTCTGGGGTTCTAAATGTCGTCTTATCAATGACACCTTCAGCCACTCTGAGCTGATGAAACCCGGTAGCCAGATCAAGTTGGGAGAAAACCGATGCACCTACAAGCTGATTAAACAAATCGTCTATTCTGGGAAGAGGGTGCCTGTTCTTCTTGGTCAGCTTGTTTAGCCCCCTATAGTCAATGCATAGACGAAGCGAACCGTCCGCTTTGGTTGTGAACACCACTGGAGCACCCCATTCCGAAATGCTCCGTCTAATGAACCCCTTCTCGAGAAGCCCTTTAACTTGCTTACTGAGCTCCTTCCTTTCCGTTGGAGGCATGTGTCTGACATGTAAAGCTACGGGCTTTGCATTATCAACAAGGTATATGCGGAAGTTTATTTCCCGCCTCGGAGTTAAGCCCTTCACCTCTTCAAAGACATTCGGATATTCACGGACCACTCTAACAGATTGCAAATTCTCAACAGAAGCATCAAGCGACTCTAGATAACTAAGCATAACAGCATTCAAGGCATTACAAGAAATTTCTAGAGTGTTACCGAGCCGAGTCAAGAGTCTAACCACTCTCTTCTCACAATCAAGAATGGCACCATTATTGGATAACCAGTCCATGCCTAAGATCAATCCATATCCCAAAAAGCCCAAAACAAAGGCACTACATCTAAATTCAACACTTAGAATAGAGATTTTCAAATCCAAACCATTGACAAATAAGTTGAGCCCCCAATTGGATTTGAAACAACCAAGGGATCTTCTACCATACTAGTGTCTAGGTGCAGAGATTCTACTAAAGCAGATGAAATAGAAGAGTGCGATGCGCCAGAATCAAAGAGAGTGCGAACTGGATGATCATAAAGATAAACTAAGCTTTCTACAGAAATATTTCTACCTCGTTCCTGCGGAGGTGCCACCAGCGCGTGAACCTGTCCCCCTGAAGTGGATCCAGTCCTCTGTCCCTGCCCTCGCTTCTTTGGGCAGTCCTTAGCCATGTGTCCAGTCTCGCCGCAATGGAAACAACCACCATTCATCTTCGCCATCTTCTTTCTGCAGTCTTTCACTACATGTCCAACAATACCACAGAAATTACACCTTCTCTTTTCACGAGATTTTTTGTTCTTCCCGCCTTTCTTGAAGTCTGTTTTCTTAGCCCGTAAACCCTCTTTCTTTTCTTGAGGCACCTCCACCTTTGCCTCTTTCTTGCCTTTATCTTCCTCATGTAGCAGCGCCATGTCCACCAAGCTTTCATAAGTCGCTCCCATGGGTATATGGGTCATAGCAAGGAAGTGTAGAGGCTCATTCATACCTTTGACAAAGCGAAGAGCCTTCTTGTGTTGGGTGTTTACTAAATCCAGTCCAAATCTGGCCAGCTAATTAAATTGATTGACGTACTCCTTGATCATCATACTTCCTTGTTTAAGAGCTAGGAACTTCTCCATCTGCAGGCTTCTTTCAGCTTGGAAGAGGAATTTCATCTCAAACCTCATCCTGAAATCTTCCCAAGTTTCCAATGGCCTCTCAGCATAGGTAACTTCCCACCAATAAGAAGCTTCGCCTTTAAGCAACCACACTGCTAGCTGTATCTTTTGCCTGTCGTCAACTTCGAAGATGATGAACAAATCTTTCGTTCTCCTTCAGCCAGTTCCTTGCTACCACAAAGGATTCAGTTCCATAAAAGTCCTTTCCACCCATAGCCTTGAAGTCTCTACACGTCTTTGCGAAAGCATTTCCACGAGGAGGAGGAGGAGGAGGAACCGCTGCCACTGGGAGAGGAGGAATGTCTGCTAGGCCCACGTCATTGGCCCTAGCCTCTAGGTACCTTCGGAACCAGCCAGGTACCGGTACTCCTTCTGGAAGGTTAAGATCTCCAGACATGATGAAACAAAAAGGAAAGATTCAAAACAAAAGGATAGAGAGATAGTGCATATGGCTTTGGGGAATTATGCCTTTTAAAAAACAACGCTTTTTCTTGAAAAAAATGCTTCTTTAAACTTCTTTTTGAAAATAGTTTCAAAAACCTTTATCCAATCTGGTAAACCCGTGCTCTGATACCAAGTGAAACACCCCACCTCCGTTAAGGTCACTTACAAAGGGAATACCTTAACTTCGGTCGAGGTTTATAAGTAAAAGTCACAGATAAAACACAAGACAGATATAAACACACACACATATATATATATATAAACAGCGGAAAAACAAACAGATTTTCATATCGTAAATACGTGTTCATACAAAACATTTCCATAATTGCCTCAAAACAAACTTCCAATTATTACAACCATAATACTGTCTTGATTTAAAACTTAATAAGAAGCATGAAACATAATTAAAACTGCATAAATCCCCACAGATGTGTCCAAAAGCCATAGCCAAGGAAAGAGAGTCCAAAGCATACATCTACTATCTTGAAGCTTGCAAAGAGTCTGACTAAGCTGGATTGTTTCCTCCCTGTGGACCTGGGGAGGGGGGGCGGAAGAAAAGAAGACGAAAGAAAAATAGAGTCAGACATAAAGCCTGGTAAGTCTAGTGACTTTTGAGTGTGTGAATAAGAAAAAGGGCATGATAGGAATAAACTAAAAATAGGAAAGTATCATAAACTAAGATAAAGTAGTTTAGCGCTGAATATACTATCACACCCCACACTATATCTCAGTACCTACTTGTACTGTCTCAATGGGCACCCCATGATCAGGGTGAAGTGATCCCCTTTTTTTAAAGATCGGCTCCTACTCGCATAATCATATGTGTCATACGGCCCCACTTGATTGTAGATACCTATGCTGGTCCCACCATGAGGTGTATCAAGTCCTATGGTGGCGGCCTGACACAATCCTAGAATGCATAGGTTATACTACTAATGCCCAGTGCCCTGTTTGTCTGCTTCGAAGTGTGTGCACGCCCGCACTCCATTAGAACCTACATTGTTGCACCAACCGCCGTCTCTTTTGACCGCTTACAATCAGCCCAGTAATCGTGCCCCACCCTGCCTAGTTTCAGGGTACCATGATACCTAATTAGGTTACTACTGAAATGGGTCCCCGTTACTAGGGTTTTCTAGTCAAACATGTTAAGTGGTTAAGTGTTCAGTTTAACCTAACCCCACCCATCAGTTTTAGTTAACATGTTGAGTTGGTTAAGTGTTTTAGTTAACTTAACCCTACCAATCCTAACTTAGCTTTAATCTATTCATTAAAGCGCCAACCACTCACATTAGACAGGTATTGTTGCGGTCACTGGATGTACCAGTTGGTTTCGGGCAGGTTTACACCGCAACTCAGTCTAACCTCGGGTCCTTATTGGGCTCAATGCCTTAACCTCCCACATTGGATAGGTATTGTTGTGATTACTGGACAGCCGAGCGGGTCCGGGCAGGTTTACATCACAACTCAATCCAACCTCGTTTTAAGAATACTCATATTTTCTAAATTAACATATTTGTTCTTTTTATTCTTATATGTAAATTTGTTAACAATTAAATGTTATGGCCCACTTTCCAAGTTCATCATTTTTGGTATAAGAATTTATACCATTTAAGTGCCACCAATTATTGGCATGTGCCAAACGTGCCAATTTCATATATTTTTATGTCTAACCTCAATGATATCCCCCGTTTGTACTTCCCAAGATTTGAATGAGTGTTGGGCTCGATATTTCATCCCAACTTATCAACATAGAAGGGGAAAGCGATAAACATGAAATATTCTAAATAACAATAAGGGTGTGTGACATATGAACTTGCAACTTTAAGATCTAATAATCATAAATCATGGGTTTCAACTTGTCATGTGAACTTGCATTGAAAGGGGAATCTAACTAAACAGGTGTCACATGAATTAGCATATGATTTAGACAACATAAGCCTAAACATGTTTAGATCTAGGCATAATCTCAAACACAAACTAGTATATGACAAAATTATGTCATGTCCATAAAGTATGTATAATTTTTAACGCATAGGTGTGAACTAGATCAAATCATGTTTACTACTATAACATGAAACTTGTATTAAAATGGATCTTGGCATGGATCCAATTATGAACTTGCAACTTACTTGCAACTTTTGTATGAACATATGAGCATGTATATGAACTTAATCATGTAGGCATAGAGGTTTTAACATAAAGTATATACATGAGATCTTAACTTGGACATAACACATACAACCTATATTAATCACATAAACATATAGGTGTAGATTATAACATGAACTATATAACTTGCATGTGGTGTTGTTTTCATTTGAATAGATCCAACACCAAGTAAATTTAACCACAAACATTCCAATGAAATCATCGCAGTCAACAGATATGAATTTACATTGTTAATATTATACAACATAGTATGATTCCAATTTCCATTTCATATCAAATCGCGTTCTATTTCTATTCACATCTCAAACATAACTAAACTTACAACGAACGGCGAACTTGAGTTCTGGATTCTGAGTTCTGGAATTGAGATGCTTTCCTTTGTGTAGATAAACGTTGTTTTGATTTTAATTTTGAATTAGATTTGTTCATCTCTTAACTTTCTTCAAGTGGAGGCTACTCTCAGTTTTCTCCCAATAGCATGGCGGCTCTAGTTCTAATTTTTGTGTGAATTTAGTTTGGAGACTTAAGTTGTTTCTATAGAATTTCAAACTAATTAGAGCCGTCCTATGAAGCTAGAGTTAATCAAGGCCATCCATTTCAAAAGAATCCAATCAACAAGCGACAAATCATCCCTAATGACACAGCCAAGCCCCAGAAACCGAGCCAGGACCAGACCAAGCAGGTCAGGCCGACCAAGCATGTCAACCTATAGGTCGACCCCCAGGTCGACCTGGGTACCTAGGTCGACCCCCAGGTCGACCTCCTGGTCGACCTGGGTCCTGGGCGGGAATTTTCCCGCCTAACCCAATTCTGATCCTGTTTTCGAAATTTGAACTGTTTTGAGCTGGTTTGAATTTTAAATTAATTCTGCAACTTCCGAAGGTCATATCTCCTTCATGCGGAGTCCTATTTACACAAACTTGGACTCTATCTCAAGCAGAATTTCGAGACGAACGCATTGGCGTAACCTGTTTCCTTTAATTCTTTCATTTAGAATTGACTATACTTTAATTTGTTAATTTATTGTTAATAGGAATTTTGGGGTGTTACATATTATCCAATTATCCAAAATATCCAATTTTCCATATTTCACATATTCCCATCGTTCCCACGTATTTGCATTCGCGCGTACTTTTAACATAGGCTCGAAGGTAGCCTAGATCCAAAAATAAAAGGAATAGGGATAAGAAGAGAGAATCAAATCACAAAAAAATTGGAATTAACACAACATCATGAAATAAAGGGGCATGTAAACTGGCATAGAGGCATAATGACAGATTCAACATGAATAAACTGATAAAGGTAAGAACTTTACATAGAAACATAGGCATATGATGACATGAGTCAAAAAGGTGAAGACTTGGATGAGATTTAAATTACATACATATATATGAATCCTCTTTACAACTTCATCATGTTACTTTTAATCCCATTATATTGTGAAAATCACCATACTCACCTTTCGTGGTTAAAGAATAGAATTATGCACTGAAATTGGTGTAGAAACGTTGCGTTGTTGCTGATTTATCTTCTTGAATTGTTGTAGAAGCTCTAATCTTTAATTTGAGTTGAAGTTGAATACTTGAGATTTGATTTAGAGGCGGCGGCTAGGGTTTAAGAGAGAGTTTGACAGCATAATGGTGTCATAGATAATATTTATGAATTAGGGTTAGGTCTTAGGGTGTATATATAGGTGTAGGAAGTTATTTAGGACCATTAGATTAACCCTGAACCATGAGAACCAATCAGATGCCACTTCTGCCTTTGAGCGAATCAGCCCACGGGTTGACAGGCAAACACCCTGAATCAACCCCTAGTCGACCAAGCGAGGCTCGGGTCGACCTCAAAAATGGGTCGGTTCGGTTATTCCCCCTCCCAATTCGCTGTTTTGAACTTTTTTTGCATATTTATTTATTTAATTTTTTTTTATATCTATATATATATTTATATTTCTCTCATATGCATACAAACTTCAAGGCTTAATCACATCTTCATAAGGTACCCGTTTTGTGCAAACCAAATGTCTATCTTGACCAAAAAATTTGAAACGAACATAATAGCGCAACCCATTTCACTTAATTCTTTTCTAAAAGTTAAGTACATTTTAATTTGTGAATTTTAATGTTATAAAATTACGAGGCGTTACATTCAGTTTCAAATGTCGATGTTCAAATCGATTCTTAGTTCTCTATATAAGTCCTGACTTATATATTCCATTTATCCAATGATAAATATTTTAATTAATTTATAAATTATTATTTATAAATTAATCTTCCCAGTTTATCTGTTAAAACAAATTTCTATTTAATTCCACTTTAAATAAATCTTTTCCATTTATTTGTTAAAACATATTTCCAATTCCTATTCATTTTCTAAATATTCCTTTGATTTAATTCTATTTATTTCCAAATATTTAATCTTATTTATTTAACAAATAAATATCTACTTTCAATTCTATTTATTTAACCAATAAATATTTCCTTTTTATCTTTTTATTTATTTTCTAGATAAATATCTCATTTATAACATTCTATTTATTTCCTGTAAATATTCCTTTTATTTAATTCTATTTATTCTATATATAAATATTTCCATTTAATCTATTTGTAAATGTTTTACAAATATTTCCTTTTAAATTCTATTTGTAAATGTTTTATAAATATTTTCTTTTGAATTCCATTTGTAAATTTTTTACTAATGTTTTCCCTTTTTATATCTATTTGTAATTATTTTACAAATATTCCTTTTTCTATTCTTTTTGTAAATGTTTTACGAATATTTCTCTTTCTATTTTATTTGTAAATGGTTTACAAATATTTTCTTTTATATTTGTTTTACAAATATTTTCCTTTATATTTGTTTTACAAATAATTTCCTTTATATTTGTTTTACAAATATATTTCCTTTTTAACTCGGTTGATTTTATAATTATTTCCTTTTATAAAATCCTTTTCCTTTTATACATAAAATCCATTGATTTTATAAAAATAAATTATTTTCAAATATACTTTGAAAATCCCCTTTTTACATCCCACTATTTCTTACGGTATTTAAAATACCAAACACAGTTATCGATGTCATCCAAACACACATAATCATCAACGGATTATATATCACATCATACATTACAATATATGAAAAATAGTAAAATAAATGTTGAGGAATCTAGTTGGATCCCTCCAACCTGTTTCCCTGCATCACAAATATTAAACAATATAATTAACATAGGCAATATTTCACTATGAAATATTTTGCTAAACAGAATAAATATTTGATTAATGATTTATATATATATCGTTATCTATAATTTCAACCAACACATAAGCAATTCAACCAAACAGTTAACACACAACAATCAACAGATAACTATCAGTTCTAAAAATATACTGTAAAAATATAACTGTTCAGAGTTGGTGAGTTTTACTCACATTTCGCGTTAACCATTAAATAATGATTTGTGTCTGTTGATTCAATAGGACAATTTATTTTGCCATAAATTGTAACGAGCTCCAATCCACTCCAAGTCAGTTCCATGGCGTAGTGTTCGTCCATACGATCCCAACGGATCTTGTTTCGCTGAATCTCGTTTACGTTTGACCAAGTTACGAATTTTACAAGTAATACGATTATTTAAAATAGAATTAACTTAACCAATTTATATTCGGGCCTCACCCAACTTCTTCACCGGCCCAAGCCCACCTTCAATACCCAACCGCTTCCGTTACTTCTTCTTCCAACAGGAAAATGATGGCTTCCTCCAATAAACACCATAGCAAACATTTACACTTCCACCGCTCCTCCTTCTTCCAACATAAAATCGAACAAAAATCACGGTTAAACTCCTCATCTCAAACTCTTCCTCCTCCACCCCATAAAGTCCAACTCGAACCCAAATCCAGATCGCGTCGTCAGGTCCCCCTCTCCCTGCTGATGACTTGCGCGACGTTTTTTCCCACAAAAATTATCCAAATTTTGGCAACCTTTGGTATTCTATCCTCTCATCGCAAATCCAACTTCTCCTTCACAAATCAAAGCTTATTTGACACAAAATCGCGAACCCTACCTCTACTGCCCAGATTTTGAACGATCGCAACTTCCACCGTATTTAACAAAATGGACCACAACTTAAATCTCTTCCCCTTGCGATTCAACCAAAACAAACGCTCCTCGATTTCGTTGTGAATTGGATTTAATATGATTTTCCAAACATTTTCTCCTTCACGTTTTAATTTGTGGTGACGGCGGAAAAAGTGTTTGATTGCGCAATGAGGTATTTTAGGTTTAGAGAGGATAAAAGTTATTATATAGGGTGTTTAGATAATTTTTTATTCGATTATTTAATTCATTTTTAAGCAAACGCTCCTTCTATTTGGCTTCTAAAAATCCATACGATCACATATGATACACAAAAATCACGAAACTGGACATACACCAACTTTCTGACATTACGGACCCAACGAAACTAGTTTCATCGAATTCAGACTCCGTTTGCTCACACAGCGTATTTTTAACTGTTAAAATACTGACTGTTTTTCACTTTATAAATCCGTACGGCCACACAGTGACACTAAAAATCACGAAACTTGAAATCTTACAATGATTTAATACTGCGGATCCAACAAAATTAGTTTCGTCAAAAACAGAGTTCGTTTGCAAAACTGGCTATTTTTAAAGCTCTAAATAACCCATTTAAATATATAAATATGTTTAAATAAAATAAAATTAAATATAAATAAATTTATATTATCATATATATTCACAGTGGAATACAATACAGCTCCAGAATAATCCAATATGAATTTCTAACTCGATATTTCATCATTAGAGTTATATCGATATTTAATTAAAAATAGAAATAATTAAATAACCCGTTATGGTTTTTAAAAGGTTATGGCGTTGTTTCACAGAAATCTGATTTAAAACGCTCCCTGTATATCCAGCTGAAGTTCAAATTGCCAAATAGCGAACTGCCGCGACGTTACAGGCTCGATTATAATTAAAATATAATTATACGTTCAACCATCACTTAAATAATATATTCTTGAATATAATTCAACTCTAAACTGAATTATATATTTTAAATAATCCAATTTACACAATATTGTGAATTCCAATATTGTGAATTCCACTATATTGTGAATTCCGCTATTTTGCCAATTCGGCTCATAAATCTCATGCTTATATCAAATATAAACTTGTACCTTTTTGTCGGCCATATCAACTCTATCACTATCACTTGTTATCAATTCAACATATACCAATGTCATCTCAACCCATTTCCAGTCAACGTCTGTTCAACACAGCTATTCGCTTATATTCAAGCCAAATTCAATTTCAAATCAAAGTTCTATTCCCGATTTTCAAATTCTTAACTCATCAATCCAATACCATTTCAGATTCTATCTCACAATTCAAAATCTGATTATATTTCAATTCAGTTCCAATTACTACTTAACTGGTTTTAATTCAATTTCAATCTATTTCTACAAATTTTATTTAAAGTGGTTTTTAATTCAAACAACCTAACTGGTTTTAATTCAATTTCAATCTATTTTCACAAATTTTATTTAAATTGGTTTTTAATTCAAACAACCTTTTCCTAGGAGTTTTAAACAGCTTTGCGTTTCAAAAGTCAAACTATTCATTTCAGAGTATCAAAACATCTTGTTTTTCTCAAAATAATTCAAAAACAAAATCTTTGGTAGTAATCCGTCACTTAGTACCACGAAAATGTGTACTGATGATGGTCGACTTCATCATCGGAATATATTTTCCAGCGATCGAAGTGAATTCAATACTATATCATTTTCAACACCATTTCTAACATTTCCATTTTGAAATCAATTCAAAATACCATTTCTAGAGTTTTAATTTCAATTCAAATCTGTCTACAAACAATTTTCCATTTCTAGGGTTTTAATTTCAATTCTGATTTAAATTCATATTTTTCTTCATCTCGATCTCATATATATCACTTATATGAATTCTGATTGGTTATACATAACCATTTAATTAATAATCTTACTCGATTATAATAACAACCAATGTATCCAATGTATTATAATTCCAATATATATTTTCTCTATATCAAAATATACCTTGGGTAAACTTATTTTCGTATACCCTCTTTTCAAAACATATCGTGTTGACCCATCGTATTCGAGTGTTTAGGAACTCCTACCGATACAGTGGATCAAACTGATCGATCAGAACTCATAAACAACTCAACCAATAAATCTCTACAATATAAAACCATTTTTATATCAAATAACAAATACGCTCACTCGTATATATACACTCAACTCAATCTATGTTATTACTAACCCTATCTCTACTGAGTCACGCCACAGAGCCAAGGTAAATCACTTTACCTTAAGCTCTGATACCACTGTAACAAACCGAAAATTTTCAACTAAGAAAATTCGAAATACAACACCATGTCGAGTATTCAAACATCGAAAACGTTGGATAGTCCATGAAAGAAGTTAGCGGGTGAGGATAAATAAGATAGAAACTTAGAATAGAAGAAGAAGAAGAACATACAACATCAGAGTAACACGAATCTCACAGCGGAACGAATAAAATATAACATAACTTTGAAATAAAAGATTGTACTTGAATATACATATCATCATCAAAGTACAACACTTACAACACAACGGAAATAAACAATAGCAACATAAACGCTGCTGAAGCCTCCTGCTCCAACTTTCCAAGTATATCTGTAAAATCCTGACTACTTGACTACCTATACAAAATTGGGCACCCAAGAGTTTAGGGAAAACAAAACAAAATAAACTCTGGGTCAGTCATGCGACTGGTTTGAGTAAAACAGTTTAAAACAGTCTGAGCAATTTAAACGATATCTTATAAGACCACGCCGTATAACGGAACGGGTTTTTCCCTTGTGAGTATCCGAAGATAAATCTTTATATCAAAATTCTTTTGACATTATAATAGTGTCTGTCAATCACAATATAATAATCATCTAGTAGGAACGCTTTCATCTCACGTTCTGCATACATAGTATACAATCAAAATCGCAAGCACGTATTGGATAATGGATTTCCAACTATGACATGGTATGGAACCACCTTCCGATGGTGTATCTCTAGAGGAGAATACATCGAGTACAACAAGAACATCTTGTAACTCAACCACACATGAACGACCAATCATTTCGCTTGAGTGTATCGAATGTATATCACCAACGGTTGGGATCAGCAACCGTTTCCCGATAGGGGACATCATCGATAGATTAAAGAAGCAAATGAATATTCTCCAGATCGGTGCTTTTACACCCTAATGGGAGCTACCCACATAGCCATGGTGCTTGCCCGATTTTTGTCATTTACCGGATGTGAGGCTAGAAGCTACGCTTATCTTTTACATGCCACATCTTCATTCACTTAGAATGTCACATCGTCATACCCTTTAAATCACAAATTGATTTATCCAAAAATAACACGGGTGTACAGCTAAGAGAAACGAATTCCTCCGCCACCAAACGTGAATATGTTTGAAGAGATCAACTTACGCGATCTATTAGATATACTCTGTTAGACCTTCTTCCATACAAGTTATCCTGGGACTGGACAAATCGAAGTTACTATTCAGTACATCCATCTTAGGCAATCTTTACCTATGATTTATACAACAGCCCTTGCACTTTACTCCGTCTTCAATTATCTTTGGCATATATGGTTCGCAACGCTTAGGCCAATACGGAGAGGTTCTTCGGATAATAATCCAACCGGTCTCTCCATATTAACAACGTTAAAATGGTCAAAACTTTGATAGTCGGTGATTTAACTATCAAATGAAAATATGTCCGTGTACAAACAACAATCTTATCACCAAATGGAATTATCGATCAAATCATCAAACATATATATATATATATTCATATTTCCTTATTTTCTGTATTTAGAAAATATCTCTGATTATATTTGGAAAACGTTTCCAAAACTCTTTTATGCGTATTTCTACCAAATGTTGTATAAAACATCGTTACGACCGCTCAACCCATAAATCGCTTATTACTTTACTGTATTTCTAACTAACTCTCACCATCTAACTTCAATACTTCTTAGTTAAGTAAGGAAGTCAATCAAGTTGGGGTATAATTATCTCTCAGACCTTAACTGAACAACGTTCTTAACCTTGCAATAGATAAAGCTCATCGATCCAATTTCTACAATCATTTGCTTATGCAAATTCTCGGATTCAGATTACGAATCCACTTCTTTTATGACAACACTTATTATAATGATAGCGTTATAGCCCTACTTCTGAAATAACTAACTTAACATCTAACTTTTTATTTCTTACTTTGAATAATTAACCTACTCTAATTTATTTATAAATAAATAAATTTTGATTTAAAAACGGAAAGTAAATAATACTTTCCCGAATTCAATATAATCGAATCCGACATATAATTTTCTTTCGAGTAAATCATTATTTGATTAACTCTCCTTCGAATAACTAATATTCGATTAACTCCCTTCGAATAACTTGTATTCGATTAACTCACTTCGAATAAAGTATATTCGATAACTCGTTTTGAAACAACCCGTATTTTCATGGTATATAAATAATTTATTTAATTATTTAAATAGCGATTTAGAGAATAAAGGGCTATTTAATTAAATTATATGGAATATTTAATTAATTAAATAATATATTTAATTTCTGAAATAATCAGAAATAGTGAATCGACAATATAATGTGAACTGGGCAATTCAAATTATATAATTCAGTTTATAATTGAATTAGAATAGCGAATATATTTAAATAACGATAGTTTGAATGTATAATTATATTATAATTATAATCGAGCTCGAAATGGCGCGGCAGTTCGCTATTTGGCGATTTGAACTTCAATTGGATATACAGGGTCCATTTTAAATCGGATTTCTGTGAAACAAGAAATGTATGGAGCTGGTGAAGTATATTTTTCTAGTGGAAGAGAAAAATCGAGATTTCATCATGTAGATTTTGATTTATGTCCAAATCAAATTCTCAGAAAAATAGCGCCATAAAACCATAACGGTTTATTTAATTTTATAAAAGGATTTAAATATAAATCGAATATCGATATAACTCTGATGATGAAATATCGAGTTGGAAATCCATATAGGATTATTTTGGAGCTATGTGGTATTCCACTGTGAATATATACGATAATATAAATTTGTTTATATTTAATTTAAATATATTTATATATTTAAAAGGTAATTTAAGGCTTTAAAAATAGCCGGTTTTGCAAACGACCTCCATTTTCGATGAAACTAATTTTGTTGGACGCGTAACATTAAATTATTGTTAGATTCCAAGTTTGGTGATTTTTAGAGTCACTGTATGGCCGTACTGATTTTTAATGTGAAAAACAGTCACTATTTTGTAACACCCCGTATTTCAGTTAATGCTAAAATTCACTAATTGCAGAATAAATAATCTCAAATATGAGAATTGGGGGAAACGGGCTGCGTCATTTTGTTCGTCTCGGAAAAATACGCAGAATAGAGTCCGAAATTTTGTAAATCGGAGTCCGTATGGCCCAGTTATGGCCCAATGAAGTTTGCAGAAAATTAAAAGTTCAAAACAGATTTAAAATTCAGGTTTAAAATTCAAAATTGGGGCCATTGGGCGCTGGAGGGAAAAACTCCCGCCTGGCTACCCGTGTCGACAGCCCTGTCGACAGGGCAGTCGACTGGGTAGGACCAGGTCGACAGCCCTGTCGACTTGGGTGTCGACAGGGGGTACTCGACCAGTTAAACCTGGTGCACCATTTTAGGGTTTGGCTGTGTTTTGGGCTAATCTCTAGAAACTTCCTAAATCTGGCGGACCTAATTTAGCCTAGGGTTAATCCTATGGTCTAAAACACACCCTAATCCTATAAATACACCCTAATGCAAGCCTAATCCATACTAAAAATAGAAATGATGCCATCATGCCGCCAAAATCAAACTTAAGAGGAGCCTCCACTAGTTTATGAAGAAAGTTGCAAGCTAATCAACCTCTAATCATCACCATCTTCAAATATAGCAACTAGTTCTACTTCATAAGTTTGCTAATCTTGGTTTTGGTGAGTTTCTATCACTTTAATAACCAATTGCTAAATTAAGTAGATGAGATATGATGAGATCATGCGGTTTTGTATGCGGGTTAGTGGGTTTTAAGTCATATGATATGATGTTAGTTTGCTAATCTATGTTTAATGTTAACCCTATGTTTATGCAAGTTAAGTATGTGGGTTTATGCAAGTTAAGTATGTGGGTTTATGCAAGTTAAGTATGTGGGTTTATGCAAGTTAAGTGGTGGGTTTTATGCATGCTAAGTATTTGATTTTATGCATGCTAAGTATTTGATTTTATGCATGCTAAGTAATTGATTTTATGCATGCTAAGTGTTTGGTTTTATGCATGCTAAGTACTTGATTTCATGCATGCTAAGTATTTGATTTTATGCATGCTAAGTGTTTGGGTCTATGCATGCTAAGTACTTGATTTCATGCATGCTAAGTGGTTGGTTTTATGCATACCTTATGACATGCAAGTTTACCCTTTTTAAATAAGATGCATACATATGCAAGATGACACCTTTGTATGCTATGCATACATATGCATGTTTACCCTATTTTATGATGCAAGTCACATATGCAAGTTCACCCTTTTTGTAGCCTATGAACACTTATGCAAGTTACCTTTATATAACATATGTGTACACATGCAAGTTGGGTTATTTAATGATGTTAGTTGGGTTTAATATCATGATGCAAGTTGACACCTTTTAAACCCATGTAAAAGCCAATGTTGTGCTAAGATTGAACCCATTACATTTATGGTGAACCTTCCCATTTATATGACATGTTATGAAAACGAATTACGTAGGAAACGATGGGGTTAATATGCATGTTAATAAAAATGTGTATAACATAAAATGAATGGACATAATTGGGAATTTACCTATTAAGTTAGGTCTACCCATATTATGGAGTTGGGAATTTACCTATTAAGTTAGGTCTACCCATAGTATGGAATTGGGAATTTACCTATTGAGTTAGGCCTACCCATATTCTTAAAAATGTGTAATTAATTAGGGATAATTAATACAAATTATGGGGATGATTAATTAGGTGTAATTAATCAACTAAGACACGAGGTTGGACCCTTTTGTAGCGGAAGTCTGCCCGGAACCAACCGGCAAATCCAGCAGCTACAAATGATTGACCCAATGTGAGAGGTCTTAGTCATAAATTAAATACGTGATTAAAGTAAAGACACGAGGTTAGACCCTTTTGATGACAGAAGTCTGCCCGGAACCAACCGGCATATCCAGCAGTCATAAAAAACGGTCTAATGTGAGAGGTCTTTATGAGGTCATGATCTTAATTAATTAATTAAGAAACACTTAACCATATTAGCATGTAGAGGGACATGAGGGGTTAAGTGGGTGCCTTGGGTGGCATGTGGAAATCTAGTGGGTTGCCTTGGGTGGCAATAGAAAATACGATTAGAATACTTAACCAAGTGGAAACATGTAATTAAACATGATTAAAGGGTTAAGTGCGATGCACTAGAAAAAGGGACAAGCTTAGGTGGGTAGCTTGTGGGGGCCCATTTCAACCAGTAACCCATATGTATCTTATTGGGCTCGACCCATGTCGAGGACGGGACACGCGTACTGGGCTTGACTATAAGAGGCCAAAACGGGTTAGCGGTGGCAACGCAAGTCCAATGGGTTTCATATGTGTGTGTGGACCCGGGCTGGTAGGTAAGACGTTGTTGCATCGTGTAGATATAAGCCGTGCACCGTTAAATTATATCGGGTTGCCACTTTGGGGAGTGATACACCCCACTGTGGGGCCGGCACGGGTATCTACGGTAGGGAGCCGATCACTTGGGAGTAGTGGGTACACCTAGTGGAGATAGGGGCAGACGGCACCTATGTAGTCAGCTAGGGGTACACGAAACTACTGGGTAAATTTTCTAAGTCCTTGGGAGGGATCAACCTTTAAGTAGGAATGACTGGTGTGGTGCAGTGTAGTAATTATCCTTGGGTGGGTAAATGCGTCTTTACGGTCATCTTAGTTTATCCTAAGTCTACCAAGCTGCTTAGTGTAGCCATTCATCCCCATACATTACCGTATATCAAGTTTATGTCTTCTCTGGTTACTTTATGATTGTATTGTTAAAGTTATAGGACTCGCTCAGACTTATGTCTGACCCCGTTGTTTTTTTATCTTTTTCCCAACCCTCAGGTTCTCAGAGTGGGCCCAGCACGAGTGGGCTTTGATCAGGCTGCTTTTATTACTCTCTTGGAGCTTGGACCCTAGATGTAGAGCTCAGCTTACCCTTTCCTTTTATGGCTATCAGTTCATGTATTGGGATTATGTATTTTCATTTATCAGGATGGATATTTTGTACTTGACTCTTATTATGGTTTTTGTGATGTAACCAAACATGTTTTACTTTCCGCTGTAATGCAATGATGTTTTAGAATTTTCAAGTATTACTTATATCTGTCTTGCTGTAATTTCTCTGTTCTATATTCACTTAAAATACTCCACCGATGTTATGGCATTCCCTTAGCGAGTGATCATAGCGGGTGTGGGGTGTTACACGTGGTATCAGAGCAAAGGTTACCGGAACAGATAAAATTTTTAGAAAACTATTTTTCTAAAAACATTTTTGGAAGAGATATTTTCAAAAACATGTCTTTAAAGAGAAAAGTTTTTGAAAGAAAAGCATAATCCCCAATAGCCATATCTTTATCTTTCGAATTCTCCGTTTTGAATCTTTCCTTTTTCGTTTCAGCATGGCTGAGGATCTTAACTTTGCGGAGGGTGTGACGGTACCAGTATGGTATAGGAGATTGATGGAGGCTAGGGCCACCACTGCGGGTCCAGCAAATGGTCCTCTACCAACCGTAGCACCCGATCTTCCTCCTCCCCCTCCTCCCCGCACGGATACTTTTGCTAAGACTTGCAAGGAATTTAAAGCTATGGGAGGGAAATCTTTTCAAGGATCTGAAACTTTTGTGGAGGCTAGGGATTGGCTTAAGGAGGTGGAAGAGTTGATAGATATCTTTGAGATGGAAGAAGGAAAGAAAGTCAAGTTAGCTGCTTGGTTAATGAAGGGAGAGGCCTCATTCTGGTGGGAGGTCACTAATGGAGAACGCCCCGTTGACTCTTGGGCGGATTTTAGGCAAAGATTTGTGGCAAAGTTTCTCTCAAGGGCGGAAGAAAACTTGTAAATGGAAAGATTCTTGACTCTAAAGCAAGGAAATCTCTCTGTGAAGGAATATGTCAACAAGTTTAATCAATTGGCAAGGTTTGGCATAGACATGGTGAATACACCGGAGAAGAAGGCTTTGAGGTTCGTGAAAGGCTTGAATGAACCGATGCATGGGTTGGCTATGACTCATATCCCTATGGGGGCCACCTTTGAGAAGCTAGTTGACATGGCACTCATGCATGAAGAAGAGAAGGGTCCCAATGCTAATAAGGCACCCGAGAAGAAGGGAGATCAAAAGAGACCTCAGCAACAACAGCAAAACAAAGGTGGGAAAGGCAACGGTGGCAAGGGCAAGAAGAAGAAGTGTTTCAATTGTGGGACACCTGGCCACCTAAGCAAGGATTGTCGCAAGAAGAAGAAGACTGGCTGCTTCCACTGTGGCGAAGCAGGGCATCTAGTGAAAGACTGTCCTAAGAAAGGGCAAAGGACGAGGTCTACCTCAGGAGGACAGGTGCAAGCTCTTATGGCACCGGGTCAGGCTAGGGGGCAAGTACAGGCTCTCGCGGTTCCACCGATTCAGGAAAGAGGTAGAACTATTTCCGTTGAAAGTCTGGTTTTTCTATTTGATCATCCTGTCCGAACATTGTTTGATTCTGGCGCATCGCATTCGTTTATCTCATCATCATTAGTTGAGTCACTGCACTTAGACACCAGTCTAGTAGATGATCCCTTGGTTGTTTCAAACCCAATTGGGGGCTCCACTTATTTGTCCATGATATGTTTGGGTTTGAAGATTTCTATACTTAGCATTGAGTTTAGATGTGATGCTTTTGTGTTGGGCTTCACGGGCTATGGGTTGATTTTGGGCATGGACTGGTTATTCCAGTAATGGTGCCGTTCTTGATTGCGAAAGGAGAGTTGTTAGGCTCATGACCCGCTTGGGTAACACTCTCGAGATCTCTTGTAATCCCATGGATTCTGTTATGCTAAGTTATCTTGAATCGCTTGACGCTTCGGTCGAGAGTTTGCAATCTGTTAGAGTGGTCCGGGAATACTCGGATGTGTTTGAGGAGGTGAAGGGCTTACCTCCGAAGCGGGAGATTGACTTCCGAATATATCTGGTGGATAATGTTAAACCTGTATCTTTACCAGTGCGCCACATGGCTCCTCGTGAGAGGAGGGAACTCCATAAGCAAGTAGGGGAGTTGCTTGAGAAGGGGTTCATAAGACGAAGTATATCGGAGTGGGGTGCTCCAGTAGTTTTTGCTACGAAGGCGGATGGGTCCCTCGGACTTTTTGTGGACTATAGAGAACTCAATAAGCTCACAAAGAAGAATAGACACCCATTGCCGAGGATTGATGATCTTTTCGATCAGTTGGTTGGCGCTTCGGTATTTTCTCAGTTGGATTTAGCCACGGGGTTTCATCAGTTGAGGGTGGCTGAGGATAGCATAGACAAGACTGCCTTTAGGACTCCGGATGGTTTCTATGAGTGGCCGGTGATGCCATTTGGGTTGACGAACGCCCCTGCATACTTTGTTGATTTGATGAGTAGGGTGTTCAGGGAGTTCCTTAATAAGTTCATGGTGGTCTTTGTGGATGATATCTTAGTATTTTCTAAGAGTGAAGAAGAGCATGCCCTACATCTTGGGGAGGTGTTGAAGACTCTTCGAGCACATAGCCTTAAGGCGAAATTCTCTAAATGTCACTTCTGGAGGAAGGAAGTGCGGTTCTTGGGACACGTGGTCTCCAAGGAAGGGATAGCTGTGGATCCCGCGAAGGTAGTATCAATTCAGGATTGGAAGGTTCCGAAGAATGCTACCGAAGTGTAACACCCCGAATTTTTTATTAACACTAAAGTTGCTAAAATAATAATAAGTGTGTAGAAGAGGGGATGTATCTAATATGAATATAAAAATATTAATAAGTATGTAAGAGAGGGGATGTATCTAATATGAATATAAAAATATTAATAAGTATGTAAGAGAGGGGATGTATCTAATATGAATATAAAAATATTAATAAGTATGTAAGAGAGGGGATGTATCTATTATGAATATAAAATATTAATAAGTATGTAAGAGAGGGGATGTATCTAATATGAATATAAAAATATTAATAAGTGTGTAAGAGAGGGGATGTATCTAATATGTATATAAAAACAATAATAAGTGTGTAAAAGGGGGGATGTATCTAATGTGTACATTGTAGAATATATATATATATATATATATATATATATATGGGCAGTTAATGCAAACATGAATAGAAGTTTATTAATTTGCTGACTGTTTGCTGAGTCACTTCTGACTCATTGCTGAGTCAACAAGATAAACCCCATCTTGTCTGAACGGCTGCGGTTATTTCTAGGTTAAATCTAATGGCCTAAATGAATTCTAAAATCTATAAATAAGTGGGTAGACCCTAGACCTAAATCACTTGTAAAATTAGAGAAGCTACCGTCATGCTGCTGCCATGGAGTTCAGCATTGCCGTCACAAACTAAGAAGAGGAAGCCTAATCATCTACAACTAAATCTACACAAATCAAATCAAAAGATCTCTCTTTCTCTAATTCTTTTCTTTTGTTGGTGAGTATGATGATTCTCACAAGACTATTACAAACTAATTTGACTCAGTTATGAATGGATCACAAGAAAGTGATGTGATTTGTAATTGTAAATTCTATATATTGTGGATCTCTTATTATGTTATTATGTTGTCGTATGATGTAAATTATATATGCTATGTCATGCTATGTTGTAAATTCTCTTATGCTATGTCGTGCTATGTTGAGAATCATGTCAAGCTATGTTATGCTATCATACTATGCCATGTTATAAATCATGCTATATTATGTTGAAAAATCATGATGTTGTTGGATCATGCTTAAAGTTATGTTTTTTTTCTTAATTTAAATGGATCTTGTTTATGGGAATTTGCCTATTAGGTTAGGTGTACCCATAAACTTGAAACTATAATTAAATAAAACTTGATTATGGGAATTTGCCTATTGAGTTAGGTGTACCCATATAAAACCATGTTGTTAAAAAATTAGATGATGTTGATTCACACATGTTCATATGTAAGTTTATGAAAATTGATTGAGATTATATTAGGTGAATTTTGAACAAGTTGACACCTTTAGGTCCATGACATGTATAATCTATGCAAGTTGGACATATGCAAGTTTCACCCCTTATTATGATTCATTTGGTCACATATACATGTTGTTATTATGATAATCTCTTTTATGCTATGAGTTAGGCTATTCGAGTCTAACATATGTTTTGCGAATAAACGTTCAAACGTGGGGTAGGGGTAATATTAGGAATTAATAAATTGGGTGCAATTTTGTAAGATGTTGCATACCATGAATGAATGTCCATAATTGAGTCAATTAGGGACATTGTTAAAAATTGGAAGTAATTAATAATTCAAGTAGGGAATTATTAAAATTGGGGGAAAGTGGATTATTATTAATAATCAATGCTTAGGACACGAGGTTGGACCCGTTTGTGATGTAAACCTGCCCGGACCCGCCCGGCAAATCCAGTAGTCACAAATGTCGGCCCAATGTGAGAGGTCCTAGGCCCAAACTAAAGCATAACAGTTGTAAAGACATGAGGTTAGACTCTTTTATGGTGTAAGACTGCCCGGACCCGCCCGGCAAATCCAGCTGCCATAAATGCCAGTCTAATGTGAGAGGTCTTTATGAGGTTATGGCCTTAATGAACTAAGAAATACTTAACCAGATAATCATGTAAGGTGGGACATGGGGGTTAAGTAGGTGCCTTGGGTGGCATGAGGAATCTGGTGGTTGCCTTTAGAGGAATTTGAAATACGATTAGACTTAACCAAACACACATGTAA
This sequence comes from Allium sativum, assembly GCA_030737875.1. Taxonomy (NCBI): domain Eukaryota; kingdom Viridiplantae; phylum Streptophyta; class Magnoliopsida; order Asparagales; family Amaryllidaceae; genus Allium; species Allium sativum. Next base: position 989,623,244 of record CM060915.1, read on the forward strand.
ATGAACATGACTAAGTGGGTTAAGTGGGATGGACTAATGGGGACAAGCTTAGGTGGAATGCTTGTGGTAAATAGTGGGGGCCCATTTCAACCAGTATCCCAAAACGTATCTTTGTGGGCTCGGCCCAAGTCGAGGACGGGACACGCATACTGGGTTTGACTATAAGAGGCCAAAACAGGGAGCGGTGGCAACGCAAGTCCAACGGGTTTCATATGCGTGTGTGGACCCGGGCTGGTAGGTAAGACGTTGTTGCATCGTGTAGGTATAAGCCGTGCATGTCCGTTGTATCAGGTTGCCACTTTAGGGGAGTGATACACCCCACTATGGGGCCAGCACGGGTATCTACGAGTTAGGGAGCCGATCGAATAATGGGAAGTAGGGTACACCTAGTGGAGATAGGGGCAGGCGGCACCTATGTAGTCAGCTAGGGGTACGTAAAGCCATTGGGAAAGTTTCTAAGTGAAGCTAAGTGGGATGAATCTTTAGGGTGACTGGTGTGGTGCAGTATAGTGTTTATCCTTTAGTATTTAGGAGCGCCTATAACGTTGCCTTTAGCGATTGTCTATGTCCTTAATCTGCTCTTCATAGACATTTTCTTGTTTTCCAGCTTATACCTTAGTCCAGTTATTTTGGTAATAGTATTGTAGAATTATCATATTCACCAGACTTTATGTCTGACCCCCTCTTTTCCATCCTTTTTCTCCCTTCAGGTCCGCAGGTTGGGCCAAGTTCTAGTGGAGTCTAGTTGGATCGCTTATCTTCTGGAAAGCTTGGACTGCTGAAGTAAAGTCCAGCTTGTTATCTTTCTTTTTAATGGCTATTCATGTAATGGGATTATGTACTTGTTTTATCAAGATAGATATTGTACTTGACATTGAATATGGTGTTATGATGTAATCAAACATGTTTTGACTTCTGCTACAATGAAATAAAGTTTTTGAATTTCCAAGTACTATTTTATATCTGTCTTGTTGTAATTTTACTGTTCTATATTCACTTAAAACCTCCATGGAAGTTAATGCATTCCCTTTGTGAGTGACATTAATGGACGTGGGGTGTTACACGTGGTATCAGAGCATAAGGTTACCAGAACAGATAAAAAAAAATTTAGAAAAATATTTTTTTTCTAAAGTATTTTTGGAAGAAGTGCTTTCAAAAAAAAAACATGTTATTTAAAGAGAGTTTTTATGAAAAACATAATCCCAAATAGCCACATCCTTATCTTTATCTTTCGAATTCTCCATTTTGAATCTTTCCTTTTTCGTTTCAGCATGGCTGAAGATCTTAATCTCCCAGAAGGTGTGACGATTCCAGGGTGGTTTAGGAGATACTTGGAGGCTAGGGCCACCACTGCAGGCCCAGCGGATACTCCTCCACCCCTAGTTGCACCCATTCCTCCTCCTCCTCCTCCTCCTCGTGTTGACACTTTTGCAAAGACGTGCAAGGAATTCAAGGCTATGGGAGGAAAAACTTTTCAAGGGACTGAGACGTTTGTGGAGGCCAGAGATTGGCTTAAGGAGACTGAGGAATTGTTGGATATCTTTGAAGTGGAAGATGGGAGGAAAGTCCGTTTAGCTGCTTGGTTAATGAAGGGAGAGGCCTCGTTTTGGTGGGAGGTCACTAACGGGGAACGTCTAGTTGATTCATGGGCGGATTTCAGACGAAGGTTTGAGGCAAAGTTTCTTTCAAGGGCAGAGGAGAACTTAAATATGGAAAAATTCCTGGCACTAAAGCAAGGGAGCTCATCAGTAAAGGAATATGTCAATAAATTTAATCAGTTAGCAAGGTTTGGCTTGGAGTTGGTGAACACGCCAGAGAAGAAAGCTTTGAGGTTCGTTAGAGGCTTGAATGAACCGTTGCAAGGGTTGGCTATGACCCACATCCCTATGGGAACCACCTTTGAAAAGCTAGTAGAAATGGCACTTATGCATGAGGATAAGGCAGTTGAAAAGAAAGGGGATCAGAAGAAACCCCAACAGCAAAATAAGAAGGGTGGTAAAAACAATAATGGCAAAGGGAAGAAGAAATGCTTCAATTGTGGGACGCCTGGCCATCTCAGCAAAGATTGTAGAAAGAAAAAGAAGACTGGTTGTTTTCATTGTGGAGATGCGGGACATTTAGTGAAGGACTGTCCAAAGAAGGGGCAGAGGGCAGGGTCTACCTCGGGAGGACAGGTGCAGGCTCTTATGGCACCAGGGCAGGCAAGGGGGCAAGTTCAGGCTATTGCGGCCCCACCGCTGCAAGAAAGAGGTAGAACAATTTCTGTTGAAAGCTTAGTTTTTCTGTTTGATCATCCTGTCCGTACCTTATTCGATTCTGGCACATCTCATTCGTTTATCTCTGCATCATTAGTTGAATCACTGCACTTGAACACCAGTTTAGTAGAGGATCCCTTGGTCGTTTCAAATCCAATTGGGGGTTCGGCTCATTTAACCATGATATGTTTGGATTTGAAAATCTCTATACTTAGCGTTGAATTTAGATGTGATGCTTATGTATTGGGCTTCACGGGCTATGGGCTAATTTTAGGAATGGATTGGTTGTCTAGAAATAGGGCCATTCTTGATTGTGAAAGGAGAGTAGTTAGGCTTGTGACTCGCCTTGGTAATGCTCTCGACATCTTTTGTAATCCCATAAATTCCATTATGCTAAGTTATCTTGAATCGCTTGACGCGTCTGTAGAGAACCTGCGATCGGTAGAAGTGGTCCGGGAATATCCGGATGTGTTTGAGGAGGTGAAGGGCTTACCTCCAAAGCGGGAGATAGACTTTCGAATTTATCTTGTGGATAATGCTAAACCCGTATCTTTGCCAGTGCGCCACATGGCTCCTCGTGAAAGGAGGGAACTCAATAAGCAAGTAAAGGAGTTGCTTGAGAAGGGGTTCATAAGACGTAGTATATCGGAGTGGGGTGCTCCAGTAGTTTTTGCCACAAAGGCGGATGGGTCTCTTAGACTTTGTATGGACTATAGAGAACTAAACAAGCTTACTAAAAAGAACCGACACCCACTGCCAAGGATTGACGATCTCTTTGATCAGTTAGTTGGCGCCTCAGTGTTTTCGCAGTTGGACTTAGCCACTGGCTTTCATCAACTGAGAGTGGCTGAGGATAATATAGATAAGACTGCTTTTAGGACTCCTGACGGATTCTATGAATGGCTAGTGATGCCCTTTGGTTTGACAAACGCCCCTGCATATTTTGTTGATTTGATGAGTAGGGTGTTTAGGGAATACCTTAACAAATTCGTGGTAGTCTTTGTGGATGACATCTTAGTCTTTTCTAAGAATAAAGAAGAGCACTCCCTACATCTTAGGGAAGTGTTGGAAACCCTTCGAGCGCATAACCTTAAGGCAAAATTTTCTAAGTGTCACTTCTGGAGGAAGGAAGTACGGTTCTTAGGGCACGTGGTTTCCAAAGAAGGGATAGCAGTGGATCCCGCAAAGGTGGTGGCCATCCAAGATTGGAAGGTCCCTAAAAATGCAACCGAAGTAAGAAGTTTCTTGGGGTTGGCTGGCTATTATAGGAAGTTTATCAAAGACTTCGCAAAAATATCAGCTCCATTAACACTGTTAACGAAGAAGAACCTGGTTTTTACGTGGGACAAAGATTGCGATGATGCGTTCCAACGTTTAAAGAGAGCCTTAACTTCAGCCCCAGTCTTAGTGCTGCCAGACGGGAATAAACCGTTTACCATCTATACTGATGCTTGTGGGACGGGACTTGGCGCGGTCCTCATGCAAGAGGGAAGAGTAATAGCCTATGGTGGAAGGCAGTTGAGGGTTCATGAAAAGAATTACCCCACGCATGACTTAGAGCTAGCCGCAATTGTTTTCGCGCTTAAGTCTTGGCGTCGCTATCTTCTTGGTGAGAAATTCGAACTGTTCACTGACCACAAATCATTAAAATACTTATTCTCTCAGAAGGATTTGAATTTAAGGCAGCAACGGTGGATGGAATTCTTAGCCTCCTACGATTTTGAAATAGCATATACCCCGGGCAAGGGTAACGTGGTGGCAGACGCCTTAAGTAGGAAAAGGTTGTCCTTGAGTCCGTTGTTTGTTGAACGACAAAGCTTAGAATTCATCTCTATGTTTGACTTTAGACCCTCCGTTGACTTAGTACCCGGTCTGTTAGCATCCTTGGAGGTTAGACCTACACTTCTAGGACGGGTTGGTGAGGCACAGCGAGACGACCCACAGTTGGTTGAGATAGTAGAAAAGCTCAAAGGGGGGAGTCGTCAAGCCATCTTCGTAGGTATACCCTAGACGATAAGGGTTGGTTACGAAGGGATAATAGACTTTGTGTACCACAAGACGAAGACTTAAGGAAGGCCATTCTTGATGATGCTCATCGCTCAAAAATGACCATTCATCCCGGCGGGGATAAGATGTACAAAGATATGAAGCGGGTTTTCTTTTGGGCCGGTATGAAAAAGGATGTGGCCGAGTACGTCGCTAGATGCTTGGTGTGCCAACGAGTTAAAGCAGAACAAAAGAAACCCGGTGGGTTGCTTCACCCATTAGAAGTTCCACTATGGAAATGGGAAAGCATCTCAATGGATTTTGTGGATGGATTACCAAGATCAAGGAAGGGTAACACGGGGATTTGGGTTATAGTAGATAGACTTACTAAAAGCGGCCATTTTATTCCCGTGAAAAGTAAGAGGACTGCTCCGTGGTTGGCTTCTGTATACATTAAGGAGATAGTTCGTTTGCACGGTATTCCTTCTAGTATAGTAAGCGACCGTGACCCCATCTTTACTAGCGAATTTTGGAAGAGTTTACAAGAGGTGGTAGGGACTCAGCTATGTTTGAGCACCGCATATCATCCTCAGACAGACGGCCAGACCGAGAGGGTGAATCGCATTCTAGAGGATCTTTTAAGGCTTTGTATCCTAGACTTTGGGGGTACATGGGAAGAGCACCTTCCGTTAGTAGAATTCGCATATAATAATAGCTTTCAGTCTAGTATTGGCATGGCACCTTTCGAAGCTCTTTATGGAAGGCCTTGCCGTTCGCCTACATGTTGGTGGGAATCTACCGATAAAATCCTACTTGGGCCCGATATGGTTAGGGAAACCTCGGAGAAGATTGAGTTGATTCGAAGGAGGATGAAAGCAGCACAAGATAGGCAGAAATCGTATGCTGATAAGAGGAGGACAGATCTTGAGTTTGACATTGGGGACATGGTTTTTATCAAAGTATCTCCGTTACAAAATGTTGTTCGCTTTGGGTCCGTGGGGAAATTAGCACCAAGGTTTGTAGGGCCGTTTCCTGTAAAAGACAGGATTGGGAAGATGGCATATAGGGTGGAGTTGCCTGAGAAACTTAGTGGAGTACACGACGTATTCCATGTATCACATTTGAGGAAGTGTTTGCACAAGACCGCGGAGGTGGTAGAGCCGAGCTTGCTTAAAGAGGTGGAAATAGAGCGTGATGCAACAATTAGACGAGCTCCTACATGCATTCTTGGGTCGGAGATCAAAAAGTTGAGGAATCGAGAGGTCAGACTGGTTAAAGTGCAATGGGGAGATGATGAGAGAAACGCAACTTGGGAGACAGAAGAGAAGATGCGTTCGTTGTACCTTTTTCTTTTTGAGGGTATGTCTTTTAATTTCTCCTTTATCGCTTAGCTTATCTTATCTTATCTTTAGTATGTCCTCTCATTAGTATCTTTGACCTTTAGTTAGGATAATCCTATGGTTGAAACATGTGTTTGAGACATGTTATGTATGATGGATGCAAAATGGATGCAAGTGTTTGCTAGTGGTTGCTCGTGGATGCATATATACACACACTTTAGGCACTAGATCGGCTCAGTCACTACATATTGCATATTGCATATATATATGGATGTATTTAGTAAAATGGATGAACGATGGTTGTATTACCATGTGGATGCTGCATTCAGATGATGGTTGTGCACGCATATAGAAGTATTATGTAGCATTAAGAATCTTTTGCATACATAATGGATGCATGGCACGATCATAGTTGCATTAAGGAGGTCAACTGAATCAGTGGACCGCCTGATTTTGCATTAGATACGGACATATACACACACTGTGCATTTAAACATGAAAGCATTAGAAGTCTGTAAGGACAATGGATGCCTGTGTATGATGGATGAGTAGATGGACGTTTGGATGGTAGGATATACATTCTTCCAGACTTGAAGATTTCGGGGACGAAATCCTAAAAGGAGGGGAGAATGTAACACCCCGAATTTTCTATTAACACTAAAGTTGCTAAAATAATAATAAGTGTGTAGAAGAGGGGATGTATCTAATATGAATATAAAAATATTAATAAGTATGTAAGAGAGGGGATGTATCTAATATGAATATAAAAACAATAATAAGTGTGTAAAAGGGAGGGATGTATCTAATGTGTACATTGTAGAATATATATATATATATATATATATATATATGTGTGTATATATATATATATATATGTGGGCAGTTAATGCAAACATGAATAGAAGTTTATTAATTTGCTGAGTGTTTGCTGAGTCACTTCTGACTCATTGCTGAGTCAACAAGATAAACCCCATCTTGTCTGAACGGCTGCGGTTATTTCTAGGTTAAATCTAATGGCCTAAATGAATTCTAAAATCTATAAATAAGTGGGTAGACCCTAGACCTAAATCACTTGTAAAATTAGAGAAGCTACCGTCATGCTGCTGCCATGGAGTTCAGCATAGCCGTCACAAACTAAGAAGAGGAAGCCTAATCATCTACAACTAAATCTACACAAATCAAATCAAAAGATCTCTCTTTCTCTAATTCTTTTCTTTTGTTGGTGAGTATGATGATTCTCACAAGACTATTACAAACTAATTTGACTCAGTTATGAATGGATCACAAGAAAGTGATGTGATTTGTAATTGTAAATTCTATATATTGTGGATCTCTTATTATGTTATTATGTTGTCGTATGATGTAAATTATATATGCTATGTCATGCTATGTTGTAAATTCTCTCATGCTATGTCGTGATATGTTGAGAATCATGTCAAGCTATGTTATGCTATCATACTATGCCATGTTATAAATCATGCTATATTATGTTGAAAAATCATGATGTTGTTGGATCATGCTTAAAGTTATGTTTTTTTTCTTAATTTAAATGGATCTTGTTTATGGGAATTTGCCTATTAGGTTAGGTGTACCCATAAACTTGAAACTATAATTAAATAAAACTTGATTATGGGAATTTGCCTATTGAGTTAGGTGTACCCATATAAAACCATGTTGTTAAAAAATTAGATGATGTTGATTCACACATGTTCATATGTAAGTTTATGAAAATTGATTGAGATTATATTAGGTGAATTTTGAACAAGTTGACACCTTTAGGTCCATGACATGTATAATCTATGCAAGTTGGACATATGCAAGTTTCACCCCTTATTATGATTCATTTGGTCACATATACATGTTGTTATTATGATAATCTCTTTTATGCTATGAGTTAGGCTATTCGAGTCTAACATATGTTTTGCGAATAAACGTTCAAACGTGGGGTAGGGGTAATATTAGGAATTAATAAATTGGGTGCAATTTTGTAAGATGTTGCATACCATGAATGAATGTCCATAATTGAGTCAATTATGGACATTGTTAAAAATTGGAAGTAATTAATAATTCAAGTAGGGAATTATTAAAATTGGGGGAAAGTGGATTATTATTAATAATCAATGCTTAGGACATGAGGTTGGACCCGTTTGTGATGTAAACCTGCCCGGACCCGCCCGGCAAATCCAGTAGTCACAAATGTCGGCCCAATGTGAGAGGTCCTAGGCCCAAACTAAAGCATAACAGTTGTAAAGACACGAGGTTAGACTCTTTTATGGTGTAAGACTGCCCGGACCCGCCCGGCAAATCCAGCTGCCATAAATGTCAGTCTAATGTGAGAGGTCTTTATGAGTTTATGGCCTTAATGAACTAAGAAATACTTAACCAGATAATCATGTAAGGTGGGACATGGGGGTTAAGTAGGTGCCTTGGGTGGCATGAGGAATCTGGTGGTTGCCTTTAGAGGCATTTGAAATACGATTAGACTTAACCAAACACACATGTAAATGAACATGACTAAGTGGGTTAAGTGGGATGGACTAATGGGGACAAGCTTAGGTGGAATGCTTGTGGTAAATAGTGGGGGCCCATTTCAACCAGTATCCCAAAACGTATCTTTGTGGGCTCGACCCAAGTCGAGGACGGGACACGCATACTGGGTTTGACTATAAGAGGCCAAAACAGGGAGCGGTGGCAACGCAAGTCCAACGGGTTTCATATGCGTGTGTGGACCCGGGCTGGTAGGTAAGACGTTGTTGCATCGTGTAGGTATAAGCCGTGCATGTCCGTTGTATTAGGTTGCCACTTTAGGGGAGTGATACACCCCACTGTGGGGCCAGCACGGGTATCTACGAGTTAGGGAGCCGATCGAATAATGGGAAGTAGGGTACACCTAGTGGAGATAGGGGCAGGTGGCACCTATGTAGTCAGCTAGGGGTACGTAAAGCCATTGGGAAAGTTTCTAAGTGAAGCTAAGTGGGATGAATCTTTAGGGTGACTGGTGTGGTGCAGTATAGTGTTTATCCTTTAGTATTTAGGAGCGCCTATAACGTTGCCTTTAGCGATTATCTATGTCCTTAATCTGCTCTTCATAGACATTTTCTTGTTTTCCAGCTTATGCCTTAGTCCAGTTATTTTGGTAATAGTATTGTAGAATTATCATATTCACCAGACTTTATGTCTGACCCCCTCTTTTCCATCCTTTTTCTCCCTTCAGGTCCGCAGGTTGGGCCAAGTTCTAGTGGAGTCTAGTTGGATCGCTTATCTTCTGGAAAGCTTGGACTGCTGAAGTAAAGTCCAGCTTGTTATCTTTCTTTTTAATGGCTATTCATGTAATGGGATTATGTACTTGTTTTATCAAGATAGATATTGTACTTGACATTGAATATGGTGTTATGATGTAATCAAACATGTTTTGACTTCTGCTACAATGAAATAAAGTTTTTGAATTTCCAAGTACTATTTTATATCTGTCTTGTTGTAATTTTACTGTTCTATATTCACTTAAAACCTCCATGGAAGTTAATGCATTCCCTTTGTGAGTGACATTAATGGACGTGGGGTGTTACACGAAGTAAGAAGTTTCTTGGGGTTGGCGGGTTACTATAGGAAGTTTATCAAAGACTTCGCAAAGATATCATCCCCTTTAACCCGCCTTACGAAGAAGAATCTTGTTTTCACATGGGACGTAGATTGTGATGATGCGTTCCGACGGTTAAAGAGAGCTTTAACCACCGCTCCAGTTTTAGTGTTGCCAGATGGGAGTAAGCCATTTGTTGTCTATACCGATGCTTGTGGGACAGGGCTGGGCGCAGTCTTAATGCAAGAGGGAAGGGTGATAGCCTTTGGTGGAAGGCAGTTGAGGGCACATGAGAAAAATTACCCTACCCATGATTTAGAGTTGGCCGCTATTGTTTTTGCGCTTAAGATTTGGCGCCATTATCTTCTTGATGAGAGATTCGAATTGTTCACTGACCACAAATCATTGAAGTACTTGTTTTCTCAGAAGGATTTGAATTTGAGACAGCAAAGGTGGATGGAGTTCTTAGCATCCTATGATTTCGAGATAGCGTATACCCCTGGCAAGGGTAACGTGGTGGCGGACGCCTTGAGCAGAAAAAGGTTGTCCTTGAGTCCATTGTTCGTGGAACAACGAAGCTTGGAATTTATCTCGATGTTTGATTTCAGACCATCCATTGACTATATAACCGGTTTGCTAGCATCCTTGGAGGTCAGGCCTACTCTTTTGGGGCGAATTGGAGAAGCACAGAGGGACGACCCACAGTTGGTTGAGTTGGTAGAGAAGCTCATAAGGAGGGAGTCGTCCAGCCATTTGAGTAGGTACACCCTAGACGATAGGGGGTGCTTGCGTAGAGACGGTAGACTTTGTGTACCGCAAGACGAGGGTTTGAGGAAGGCTATTCTTGATGATGCACACCGTTCTAGGATGACCATTCATCCCGGTGGGGACAAGATGTACCAAGATATGAAGCGGGTTTTCTTCTGGGCCGGTATGAAGAAAGATGTGGCCGAGTATGTCGCTCGATGCTTGGTGTGCCAACAAGTGAAAGCGGAGCAAAAGAAACCAGGTGGGTTGCTTCACCCATTGGAAGTTCTGCAATGGAAGTGGGATAGCGTCTCGATGGATTTTATTGATGGGTTACCCAGATCGAGAAAGGGTAATACGGGAATTTGGGTTGTGGTAGACAGACTTACTAAAAGCGCCCATTTCATACCTGTGAAGAGCAAGAGGACTGCTCCATGGCTAGCTTCAGTATATCTTCAAGAGATAGTTCGATTGCATAGGGTACCCTCTAGCATAGTGAGTGATCGAGATCCTATCTTCACTAGCGAGTTCTGGAAAAGTTTGCAAGAAGCAGTGGGGACTCAATTGTGTCTGAGCACCGCATATCATCCTCAGACGGACGGCCAGACTGAGAGGGTGAATCGTGTCCTAGAAGACCTTTTGAGGCTTTGTATCTTAGATTTTGGAGGTACATGGGAAGAGCATCTTCCATTGGTGGAGTTCGCATATAATAACAGCTTTCAGTCCAGTATTGGTATGGCTCCTTTCGAAGCTCTCTATGGAAGGCCTTGTCGATCACCTACATGTTGGTGGGAATCTACGGACAAGATCTTGCTTGGGCCTGATATGGTTAGGGAGACTTCTGAAAAGATTGACTTGATTCGAAGAAGGATGAAAGCAGCGCAGGATAGGCAAAAATCTTATGCGGACAAGAGAAGGACAGATCTTGAGTTTGAAGTTGGGAACATGGTCTTTGTCAAAGTGTCTCCGTTACGAAATGTAGTTCGCTTTGGATCTATTGGGAAGTTAGCACCAAGGTTCGTAGGGCCGTTTCCTATTAAGGAAAGGATTGGACGGATGGCATATAGAGTGGAGTTGCCCGACAGACTTAGTGGGGTACATGATGTATTCCATGTGTCACATTTGAGGAAGTGCCTACATGAGACTGCAGAGGTGGTAGAGCCAAGCTTGCTTAGAGAAGTGGAAGTAGAGCGTGATGCAACGATTCGACGAGCTCCTACTCGCATCCTTGGGTCAGAGACTAGGAAGTTGAGAAACAGAGAGGTTCAACTAGTCAAAGTGCAATGGGGAGAAGATGAGAGCAACGCAACTTGGGAGACGGAAGCGAAGATGCGTTCATTGTACCCATTTCTTTTTTAGGGTATGTCTTTAATTTCTCCTCTATCGTTGTCTAGTACTTATCTTATCTTTAGTATGTCCTCTCGTTAGTACTGTTTGACCTTTAGGTAGGGTAAACCTATGGTTGAAACATGTGTTTGAGACATGTTATGGTTGATGGATGCAAGTGGATGCAAGTGTTTGCTAGTGGTTGCTCGTGGATGCATATACACACACTCTAGGCACTAGATCGGCTCAGTCACTTCATATTGCATATTGCATATAATTGTGTGTAGATAGCTATATTTATGGATGTATAATGGTTGTGTTATCATATGGAAGATGCATTTTGGTGAATGATTGTGCACTCATGTAGATGTTGTATGTGTCGATAGGGTTCTCTCGCATACATAATGGATGCATGGCACTATCATGGTTTGCATATGTTCATACATTAGATAGGGAACATATACACACACTTTTTGCATATGCTCATACATCATTAGAAATTGTTTTAAGGACAATGGATGCCCGTGTTTGATGGATTGAGTAGATGGTTGTTTGGATGGTAGGATATGCATTCTCCTTAGCTTAGAGATTTCGGGGACGAAATCCTTTAAGGAGGGGAGAATGTAACACCCCGTATTTCAGTTAGTGCTAAAATTCACTAATTGCAGAATAAATAATCTCAAATATGAGAATTGGGAGAAACGGGCTGCGTCATTTTGTTCGTCTCGGAAAAATACGCAGAATAGAGTCCGAAATTTTGTAAATCGGAGTCTGTATGGCCCAGTTATGGCCCAATGAAGTTTGCAGAAAATTAAAAGTTCAAAACAGATTTAAAATTCAGGTTTAAAATTCAAAATTGGGGCCATTGGGCGCTGGAGGGAAAAACTCCCGCCTGGCTACCCGTGTCGACAGCCCTGTCGACAGGGCAGTCGACTGGGTAGGACCAGGTCGACAGCCCTGTCGACTTGGGTGTCGACAGGGGGTACTCGACCAGTTAAACCTGGTGCACCATTTTAGGGTTTGGCTGTGTTTTGGGCTAATCTCTAGAAACTTCCTAAATCTGACGGACCTAATTTAGCCTAGGGTTAATCCTATGGTCTAAAACACACCCTAATCCTATAAATACACCCTAATGCAAGCCTAATCCATACTAAAAATAGAAATGATGCCATCATGCCGCCAAAATCAAACTTAAGAGGAGCCTCCACTAGTTTATGAAGAAAGTTGCAAGCTAATCAACCTCTAATCATCACCATCTTCAAATATAGCAACTAGTTCTACTTCATAAGTTTGCTAATCTTGGTTTTGGTGAGTTTCTATCACTTTAATAACCAATTGCTAAATTAAGTAGATGAGATATGATGAGATCATGCGGTTTTGTATGCGGGTTAGTGGGTTTTAAGTCATATGATATGATGTTAGTTTTCTAATCTATGTTTAATGTTAACCCTATGTTTATGCAAGTTAAGTATGTGGGTTTATGCAAGTTATGTATGTGGGTTTATGCAAGTTAAGTATGTGGGTTTATGCAAGTTAAGTATGTGGGTTTATGCAAGTTAAGTATGTGGGTTTATGCAAGTTAAGTGGTGGGTTTTATGCATGCTAAGTATTTGATTTTATGCATGCTAAGTATTTGATTTTATGCATGCTAAGTAATTGATTTTATGCATGCTAAGTGTTTGGTTTTATGCATGCTAAGTACTTGATTTCATGCATGCTAAGTATTTGATTTTATGCATGCTAAGTGTTTGGGTCTATGCATGCTAAGTACTTGATTTCATGCATGCTAAGTGGTTGGTTTTATGCATACCTTATGACATGCAAATTTACCCTTTTTAAATAAGATGCATACATATGCAAGATGATACCTTTGTATGCTATGCATACATATGCATGTTTACCCTATTTTATGATGCAAGTCACATATGCAAGTTCACCCTTTTTGTAGCCTATGAACACTTATGCAAGTTACCTTTATATAACATATGTGTACACATGCAAGTTGGGTTATTTAATGATGCTAGTTGGGTTTAATATCATGATGCAAGTTGACACCTTTTAAACCCATGTAAAAGCCAATGTTGTGCTAAGATTGAACCCATTACATTTATGGTGAACCTTCCCATTTATATGACATGTTATGAAAACGAATTACGTGGGAAACGATGGGGTTAATATGCATGTTAATAAAAATGTGTATAACATAAAATGAATGGACATAATTGGGAATTTACCTATTAAGTTAGGTCTACCCATATTATGGAGTTGGGAATTTACCTATTAAGTTAGGTCTACCCATAGTATGGAATTGGGAATTTACCTATTGAGTTAGGTCTACCCATATTCTTAAAAATGTGTAATTAATTAGGGATAATTAATACAAATTATGGGGATGATTAATTAGGTGTAATTAATCAACTAAGACACGAGGTTGGACCCTTTTGTAGCGGAAGTCTACCCGGAACCAACCGGCAAATCCAGCAGCTACAAATGATTGGCCCAATGTGAGAGGTCTTAGTCATAAATTAAATACGTGATTAAAGTAAAGACACGAGGTTAGACCCTTTTGATGACAGAAGTCTGCCCGGAACCAACCGGCATATCCAGCAGTCATAAAAGACGGTCTAATGTGAGAGGTCTTTATGAGATCATGATCTTAATTAATTAATTAAGAAACACTTAACCATATTAGCATGTAGAGGGACATGAGGGGTTAAGTGGGTGCCTTGGGTGGCATGTGGAAATCTAGTGGGTTGCCTCGGGTGGCAATAGAAAATACGATTAGAATACTTAACCAAGTGGAAACATGTAAATAAACATGATTAAAGGGTTAAGTGGGATGCACTAGAAAAAGGGACAAGCTTAGGTGGGTAGCTTGTGGGGGCCCATTTCAACCAGTAACCCATATGTATCTTATTGGGCTCGACCCATGTCGAGGACGGGACACGCGTACTGGGCTTGACTATAAGAGGCCAAAACGGGTTAGCGGTGGCAACGCAAGTCCGACGGGTTTCATATGCGTGTGTGGACCCGGGCTGGTAGGTAAGACGTTGCATCGTGTAGATATAAGCCGTGCACCGTTAAATTATATCGGGTTGCCACTTTGGGGAGTGATACACCCCACTGTGGGGCCGGCACGGGTATCTACGGTAGGGAGCCGATCACTAGGGAGTAGTGGGTACACCTAGTGGAGATAGGGGCAGACGGCACCTATGTAGTCAGCTAGGGGTACACGAAACTACTGGGTAAATTTTCTAAGTCCTTGGGAGGGATCAACCTTTAAGTAGGAATGACTGGTGTGGTGCATTGTAGTAATTATCCTTGGGTGGGTAAATGCGTCTTTACGGTCATCTTAGTTTATCCTAAGTCTACAAGCTGCTTAGTGTAGCCATTCATCCCCAGACATTACCGTATATCAAGTTTATGTCTTCTCTGGTTACTTTATGATTGTATTGTTAAAGTTATAGGACTCGCTCAGACTTATGTCTGACCCCGTTGTTTTTTATCTTTTTCCCAACCCTCAGGTTCTCAGAGTGGGCCCAGCACGAGTGGGCTTTGATCAGGCTGCTTTTATTACTCTCTTGGAGCTTGGACCCCAGATGTAGAGCTCAGCTTACCCTTTCCTTTTATGGCTATCAGTTCATGTATTGGGATTATGTATTTTCATTTATCAGGATGGATATTTTGTACTTGACTCTTATTATGGTTTTTGTGATGTAACCAAACATGTTTTACTTTCCGCTGTAATGCAATGATGTTTTAGAATTTTCAAGTATTACTTATATCTGTCTTGCTGTAATTTCTCTGTTCTATATTCACTTAAAATACTCCACCGATGTTATGGCATTCCCTTAGCGAGTGATCATAGCGGGTGTGGGGTGTTACATATTTCGACGGTTAAAAATACGCTGTGTGAGCAAACGGAGTCGGAATTCGACAAAACCAGTTTCGTTGGGTCCGTAATGTCGAACTATAGCTACATGTCCAGTTTCGGGATTTTTGGGTATCGTATGTGATCACAGGAAGTTTAGAGGACAATTACAGTTAATGATTGCTTAAAAATCGAATATAAAAATATTTAAATCTCTTTTATAAATAGGTCACTAGATCTCTAACCCTAATTAAAACCTTGCCAAAGTCAACAGACAAACTGGCCGCCACATTTTCTTCCAAAACAAGAAAATATCCTCCTTTGAAAATCAAAAGAAAATCAAACAAAAACGTATAAATCCTGAAATGTATATTTACGTGTCCGGGGTGGATTTCTCTTCAATCTAATATCATTTTTGTAAAGCTTGACAATGTTTTGGTCGACATCATTTTGTACATCAATGGGTTCCAAAGCTAGGGTTGGGAAATTTGCGATTTATGGTGCTTGAATCACGGTTTCATCGTGGTATTTGAGATCGCAATGGAATTTCGCAATTGTTGTGAGGATTTTGTGGGAATCCGTGAGTAAAAGTGTAGATTTGTTATGGTGGATGGCTGTTGCGACGCGACTCAGGTGGCTTGCGAGTTGATCGAGACGGGTAGGAGTGGATGCGGTTTTGGAAGAGGAACTCAATGGTGAAATACGTTTTGAGAATCATGGATCGAAGAGGTAGGAGTCGAAGCCTGTAATCGTGAAAATGATGATTAAAATTTTCTGTTACGAAGTGTATGGTCGGGGAAGAAGGAATGTGGGCGGGCTGGGGTTGTTCACTTGAAATGGGCCGGGAGAAATCAAATAAGGTTAAAGGCCCAAACGTTTTTAATTTAAGTTTTTATTTAAGTTCAAATAATGTATTCAAACTTATAAATCGTATAACTCTTCCATACATTATCGAAATTTAGCGAAACAAGATCCGACAGGATCGCATGGACGACGGCTACGCACTGGAACTGACTGGGAGTGGAGTGGAGCCCGTTGCAATCTATAGCAAAATAAATAGTCCGTCTGAATCAACAGACGCAAATCGTTATTTAAAGGTTAACGCGAATTGTGAGTAAAACTCACCAACTCTGAATAGTTATATTTTTATAATGTATTCTTAGAACTGATAATTATTTGTTGATTGCTGTGTGTTAACTATTTGGTTGAACTGCTTATGTGTTGGTTGAAATTATAGATAACGATATATATACATATATATCGTTAATCTAATATCGATTCTGTTTAGCAGAATATTTCATAGTGAAATATTATCGATGTTAAGTATATTGTTTAACATCTGTGATGCAGGGAAACAGGTTGGAGGGACCCATCTGGGTTCCTCAATATATAAAATATTGTTTTGTTTCATATATTGTGATGTATGATGTGATATATAATCTGTTGATGATTATGTGTGTTTGAATGATATCGATCACCGTGTTTGGTATTTTAAATACCATAAGAAATAGTGGGATTTAAAAAGGAGGTTTTCAAAGTATATTTTGAAAATAATTTATTTATATAAGATCTATGGATTTTATATATAAAAGGAAAAAAGATTTTATAAAAGGAAATAATTATAAAATCAAAAGAGTTAAAAAAAGGAAAATTTTTGTAAAGCAAATATAAATGAAAATATTTGTGAAACAAATATAAAAGAAAATATTTGTAAAACATTTACAAATAAAATAGAAAGAGAAATATTTGTAAAACATTTACAAATAGAATAGAAAAGGAGTATTTATAAAACAATTACAAATAGAAATAAAAAGGGAAAACATTTGTAAAACATTTACAAATGGAATTGGAAACAAAATATTTGTAAAACATTTACAAATAGATTAAATGGAAATATTTATTTATAGGAATAAATAGAATGTTATAAATGAGATATTTATTTAGAAAATAAATAGAAAGATAAAAATAGAAATATTTATTGGGTAAATAAATAGAATTGAAACTAAATATTTATTTGTTAAATAAATAGGATTAAATCAAAGGAATATTTATTTGGAAAATAAATAGAATTAAATCAAAGAAATATTTAGAAAATAAATAGAAAATGGAAATCTATTTTAACAGATAAATGGAAAAGATTTATTTAAAGTAGAATTAAATAGAAATTTGTTTTAACAGATAATTTGGGAAGATAAATTTATAAATAATAATTTATAAACTAAGTAAATATTTATCAGTGGATAAATAGAATATATATGTCAAGACTTATATAGAGAAGTAAGAATCAATTTCAACATTAATATTTGAAACTGAAGATGGACGTAGAGTTAATCAAAGTTGTTATCAAATATTAGTTATTCGAATAGAGTTAAAAGGAGATATCGAATATTGATTATTCGAATAGAGTTAAAAGGAGTTATCGAATATTAGTTAATCTATTAGAGTTAATCTATTAGAGTTAATCGATTAGAGTTAGAGTTACTCGATTAGAGTTAGAATTAATCGATTAGATTTAGAATTACTCGATTAAAGTTAAAGTTAATTGATTAGAGTTAATTAAATAGAGTTAACCAGTTAGAGTTAATCAGTTAGAGTTAATCAGTTAGAGTAAACCAGTTAGAGTTAATCAGTTAGAGTTAACCTGTTAGAGTTAATCTAATTAGAGTTAATCGATTAGAGTTAAATAGAATTAGAGTTAATCGAATAGAATTAATCGAATAGAACTAATTGAATTGAGTTAGAGATAATCGATTAAAGTTAGAGTTAATCGATCAGAGTCAGAGTTAATTGAAAAGGGATTATCGAATATAGTTTATTCGAAAGTAGTAATCGAATATAGTTTATTCGAATCGAAGAAAGATTTATCGAATATAGTTTATTTGAAAGAAGGTAATCGAATATTAGTTATTCGAAGAAAGGAGTAATCGAATTCAGTTTATTCGAAGTGAGTTAATCGAATATAATCTATTCGAAAAGAGATAGTCGAATATAATCTATTCGAAAAGAGATAATCGATATAATCTATTCGAAAAGAGATAGTCTAATATAGTCTATTCGAAAAGAAATAGTCGAATATAGTCTATTCGAAAAGAGATAGTCGAATATAATCTATTCGAAAAGAGATAGTCGAATATAATCTATTAGAAAGGAGATAATCGAAAATAATCTATTCGGAGAGAGTTAATCGAATATTAGTTATTCGAAGGAGAGTAATAAAATAAAGATTACTCGAAAGGGAGTTATACGTCGAATTCGATTATATCGAATTCAGGAAAGTATTATTACTTTCCGGATTTTAATTCAAGATTTATTTATCTATAAATAAATTAGAGTAGGTTAATTATTCAAAGTAAGAAATAAAAGGTTAGATGTTAAGTTAGATATTTCAGAAGTAGGGTTTATAATGTTAACGTTATAATAAATGTTTTCATAAAAGAAGTGGATTCATAATCTGAATCCGAGAATTTGCGTAAGCAAATGATTGTAGAATTTGAGCAGTAAAATTTGTTTATTCCGAAGTTAAAACATTGTTCAGTTAAGGTTTGAGAGGTAATTATACCCCAACTTGATTGACTTCCTTCTTAACTAAGGAATGGCTAAGGTTTGATTGTAAATGATGGTTAAGTGAATTTAGTTAGTGAGTGAAATGGTTTAAGTTGGCATGGCGATGTTTGATTTAAACATTAGTTTAAATCCAGTGAAGGAGTTTGGAAATATTTTCCAAATAAGAAATCAGAAATGTTTTCTGATAATAGGAAATAAGAATTTAGAATATAAGGAAGTAGGAGATAAGTAAATTAATGAACTAAAGAGATAAATGTTAAATGATGTTTGATCGATATAATTTCCATCTGGAAATAATATCTTTGTTTGCACACGTGTTTTTCTTTGATAGTTAACTCACCGACTATTGAAGTTTTTGACCAATTTTCTGTTGTCAATACGGAGAGACCATGATCAGATTCATGACCTGAAAACCACTCCATACGGGCATTAACGTTGCGAATCAAGTATGCTGAATATAATTGAAGACGGAGTTTATGCAAGGGTCGTTCTGTCAAATCCTAGGTAGAAATTGCCTAAGATGGATTTACAGAATAGTACCTTCTGTTTGTCCAGTCCCAGGACGACCTGTATGGAAAAATGTCTGACAGAGTATATTTAATAGATCGCGTAAGTTGATCTCTTCAAACGTATTTACGTTTGGTGACGGAGGAATTCGTTTCTCTTAGCTGTATACCCATGGTATTTTTGGGGAAATCAATTTGTGATTTGATGGGTATGACGATGTGACATTCAAAGTTAATAATTGTGTGATCTGTCAGAGATAAGCGTGGCCTCTAGCCTAACAACTGGGAAATGCCAAAAATCGGGCAGACAGCATGGCTATGTAGGTAGCTCCCATTAGGGTGTATAATCACCTATCTAAAGAATATTCATTTTCTTCTTTAGTCTATCAATGCTGTCCCTTATGGGGAAATGGTTGTTGATCCCAACCGTTGGTGATATACATTCGATACACTCAAGAGAAATGAGTGGTCAGTCATGTGTGGTTGAGTTACAAGATGTTCTGGTTGAACTCGGTGTATTCTCCTCTAAAGATACACCAGCAGCAGGTGGTCCCATATCTTGTCATAGTTGGAATCCATTACCCAATACACACCCGGGTTTTTTGATTGTATCCTATGTATGTGGAACGTGAGATGAAAGCGTTTTACTAAATTGATATCTATTTGTATTTAGACATTATTATAATATCAGAATGATATTGCTTTTCAAAGATGTTTGGACTCTCATAAGGGGAAAACCTGTTCTGTATTTACGGCATGGTCTTATGAGATACCATATACCTATTCAAACTGTTTTAGATGTTTACTCACCCCTGTCCATGTTGCGTGCTTAGTGCATTGTCTCCTGATAAGGGGTTCTCGCTTTTCGTTAGGTTGCGAACGGGAGACTCTTACCCCTACATGTCCCGAAAATGAGGGTTGGTTGTAAAGTCGAAAGGCTGGAGTTTGTTTTGTTTTCCCTAAACTCTTGGGTGCCTAAATTTGCACGGGCAGTCAAGTAGTCGGGATTTACAGATATACTTGGAGAGCTTGGAGCTGGAGGATTCAAGATTTTATAGCTATTGTTTTTCCACTGTGTTGTAAGTGTTGTACTCTGATAAGTGTTATTACATACATAACTATTTTATTTCAAAGTTATGTTGTATTTTATTCGTTCCGCTGTGAGATTCGTGTTTACTCTGATGTTGTATGTTCTTCTTCTTCTTCTATTCTAAGTTTCTATCTTATCTATTCTCACCCACTGTTTTCTTTCTATTAGTTTTCTGTTTTCCTGTACAATGTGGGTTGGACTTGTGTTATTTGGTCAGCTCAAATTGGACCGGAATTTTGGGACACTACAGATGGTACCAGAGCTTAAGGTTAAAGTTATTACCTTGGCTCTGTGGCGTGACTCAGTAGAGATGGGGTTAGTAATATCCTAAATTGAGTTGAGTGTACATATACGAGTGAGCGTATTTGTTATTTGATATAAAAATCATTTTATATTGTGTAGATTTATTGGTTGAGTTGTTTATGGGTTCCGATCAATCGGTTTGATCCTCTGTATCGGTAGGAGTTTCTAAACACTCAAATATAATGGGTTGACACGATATGTTTTGAAAAGAGGGTAAACTAAAATAATTTTACCCAAATTATTTGTTGATATAGAGAAAATATATATCGGAATTATATTATATTGGATATGTTGGTTGTTATTATAATTGAGTAAGATTATAAAGTGAAATGGTTATGTAAGTAACCAATCAAAATTCAGATAAGTGTAATGAACTGAAATAAATCTGAAGTTAAAATCAGAATTGGAATTAAAACCCTAGAGATTTGGAAAAGTGTTTGTAAAATGGATTTGGATTAAGTATACGAGAATTTTAAAAATCCTGGGAGATTTTAAATTTTTTTACGAGCATTGTTAATGGTATTGTGAAATTTGATTTCAAAATAGAAATGATTTAGAAATGATTTTGAAAGCGAATATAGTATTGAACTCACTTCGATCGCTAGGAAATAACTCTGATGATGCTGGCCACATCCTCAGTGTTTATTTTCGAGTTGTAAGTGACGGATTACTACCGAAAAGATTTTGTTTTTGAATTGTTTTAAGAGAAACAAGTTGTTTGAAATCCAAAAAGGAGTATTTGGTTTTAGAAAAGCAAAGCTGTTTGAAAACTCCCAAGAAAAGATTATTTGTATTAAAACCAAATTAAGCAGAAATTTGGGAAAGCAAATTGAATTAAATCTAGTTAAGTGGAAATTGAATTGGATTAGAACGATATCGAGAAAATTGGATTTGTGACATAGGGATTTCGAAATGGTATTGGGTTGGTGAGTTATGGATTTGAAATCAAGAATGGAACTTTGATTAGAAATTAAATTCGACTTAGGTATAAGAGAAAGGTTGGATTTGTGGACAATAACAGATTGGAATTTGTTTGAAATGACATTGGTATATGTGGATTGATAACTGGTGAAAGTGATAGAGTTGATATGCCCAACAAAAAGGTACAAGTTTATATATCTATTGGATATGAGATTTATGAGCCGAATCGGCAAGCCGCTTGGCTGTTTGATTTTCTTTTTGGTTGGAGATGGCCCAGAGAGGCGAGTTGGAGTTTGACCTATTGACCAGTACAAAGGAGGTGCTGGCGAAATTTTTTCGAAATTTCGAGTGTTAGAAAATTTTCATGATTTTTAAAAATATTCGTTAATAGAATTAAATTAACAATCTAATTAAAATTAAATTAATAATTTAATTAAAATTAAATTAATAATTTAATTAAAATTAAATTAATAATTTAATTAAAATTAAATTAGTTCAGTAAAAACTGAAGTTAAGAAGTGAACAAATAAGTTCTAACCAATAATAGGGTTTGTTTTCGACCTTAGCAATTTCGAGACGAAATTATTTTAAGTGGGGAAGAATGCAACGACCCGTATTTTCACGTTATATAATAATTTATTCAATTATTTAAATAGCGATTTAGAGAATTAAAGGATTTAAATTTAAATAGCGATTTATTCAATTATTCAATTATTTAAATAGCGATTTAGGGAATAATGGTTTATTTAATTTTATAAAAGGATTTAAATTTAAATCGAATATCGATATAACTCTGATGATGAAATATCGAGTTAGAAATCCATATAGGATCATTCTGGAGCTGTATGGTATTCCACTGTGAATATATACGATAATATAAATTTGTTTATATTCAATTTAATTCAAATATATTTATATATTTAAATAGGTTATTTAGGGCTTTAAAAATAGCCGGTTTTGCAAACGACCTCCGTTTTCGACGAAACTAATTTTGTTGGATCCGTAACATTAAATTATTGTTAGATTCCAAGTATGGTGATTTTTAGAGTCACTGTATGGCCGTACTGATTTTTAATGTGCAAAACAGTCAGTATTTCGACGGTTAAAAATACGCTGTGTGAGCAAATAGAGTCGGAATTCGATGAAACCAGTTTCGTTGGGTCCGTAATGTCAAACTGTAGCTACGTGTCCAGTTTCATGATTTTTGGGTATCGTATGTGATCACAAGAATTTTATAGGACAATTACAGTTAACGATTGCTTAAAAATCGAATATAAAAATATTTAAATCTCTTTTATAAATAGGTCACTACCTCTCTAACCCTAAATAAAACCTTGCCAAAGTCAACAGACTAACTGGCCGCCACATTTTCTTCCAAAACGAGAAAATATCCTCCTTTGAAAATCAAAAGAAAATCAAACAAAACCCAATAAATCCTGAGATGTATATTTATGAGTCCGGGGTGGATTTCTCTTCAATCTAATATCATTTTTGTAAAGCTCGACAATGATTTGGTCGACATCGTTTTGTACAACAATGGGTTCCAATGCTAGGGTTGGGAAATTTGTGATTTACGGTGCTTGAATCACGGTTTCATCGTGGTATTTGAGGTCGCAATGGAATTCCGCAAGTGTTGTAGGGATTTTGTGGGAATCCGTGAGTAAAAGTGTCAATCTGTTGTGGTGGAAGGCTATTGCGATGCGACTCAGGTGGCCTGCGAGTTGATCGAGATGGGTAGGAGTGGATGCAGTTTTGGAAGAGGAACTCAATGGTGAAATCCGTTTGGAGAATCATGGATCGAAGAGGGAGGAGTCGAAGCCTGAAATCATGAAAATGGTGATTAAAATTTTCTATTGTGAAGTGTATGGCCGGGGAAGAAGGAACGTGGGCTGCTTGGGGTTGTTCATTTGAAATGGGCCGGGAGAAATCAAATAAGGTTAAAGGCCCAAAAGTTTTTAATTTAAGTTTTTATTTAAATTCAAATAATGTATTCAAACTTATAAATCGTATAACTCTTCCACACGTTATCGAAATTCAGCAAAACAAGATCCCATAGGATCGCATGGACGACGGCTACGCACTGGAAATGATTGGGAGTGGATTGGAGCCCGTTACAATTTATAGCAAAATAAATTGTCCATCTGAATCAACAAATACAAATCGTTATTTAACGATTAACGCGAATTGTGAGTAAAACTCACCAACTCTGAACAGTTATATTTTTATAATGTATTCTTAGAACCGATAATTATCTGTTGATTGTTGTGTGTTAACTGTTTGGTTGAATTGCTTATGTGTTGGTTGAAATTATAGATAACGATATATATACATATAAATCGTTAATCTAATATCGATTCTGTTTAGCAGAATATTTCATAGTGAAATATTATCGATGTTAATTATATTGTTTAACATTTGTGATGCAGGGAAACAAGTTGGAGGGACCCGACTGGGTTCCTCAATATATAAAATACTGTTTTCTTTCATATACTACGATGTTTGATGTGATATATAATTTGTTGATGATTATTTGTGTTTGAATGATATCGATCACTGTGTTTGGTAATTTAAATATCGTAAGAAATAGTGGGATGTAAAAAGGGGGTTTGCAAAGTATATTTTGAAAATAATTTATTTATATAAAATCAATGGATTTTATATATAAAAGGAAAAAAGATTTTATAAAAGGAAATAATTATAAAATCAAAAGAGTTAAAAAAGGAATTTTTTTGTAAAACAAATATAATGGAAAATATTTGTGAAACAAATATAAAAGAAAATATTTGTAAAACATTTACAAATAAAATAGAAAGAGAAATATTTGTAAAACATTTACAAATAGAATAGAAAAAGGAATATTTGTAAAACAATTACAAATAGAAATAAAAAGGGAAAACATTTACAAATGGAATTGGAAAGAAAATATTTGTAAAACATTTACAAATAGCATTTAAAAGGAAATATTTGTAAAACATTTACAAATAGATTAAATGGAAATATTTATTTACAGGAAATAAATAGAATGTTATAAATGAGATATTTATTTAGAAAATAAATAGAAAGGTAAAAAAAGAAATATTTATTGGTTAAATAAATAGAATTGAAAGTAAATATTTATTTGTTAAATAAACAGAATTAAATCAAAGGAATATTTATTTGGAAAATAAATAGAGTTAAATCAAAGAAATATTTAGAAATAAATAGAAAATGGAAATCTGTTTTAGCAGATAAATGGAAAAGATTTATTTAAAGTAGAATTAAATAGAAATCTGTTTTAACAGATAAATTGGGAAGATAAATTTATAAGTAATATTTTATAAATTAAGTAAATATTTATCAGTGGATAAATAGAAAATATAAGTCAGGACTTGTTTAGAGAAGTAAGAACCGATTTCAACATCGATATTTAAAACTGAAGACGGACATAGAGTTAATCAAAGGAGTTATTGAATATTAGTTATTCGAATAGAGTTAAAAAGAGTTAACGAATATTAGTTATTCGAATAGAGTTAAAAGGAGTTATCGAATATTAGTTAATCGATTAGAGTTAGAATTACTCGATTAGAGTTAGAATTAATCGATTAGAGTTAGAATTACTTGATTAGAGTTAGAGTTAATTGATTAGAGTTAATTAAATAGACTTAACCAGTTAGAGTTAATCAGCTAGAGTTAACAAGTTAGAGTTAATCAGTTAGAGTAAACCAGTTAGAGTTAATCAGTTAGAGTTAACCAGTTAGAGTAAATCGAATTAGAGTTAATCGATTGGAGTTAAATATAATTAGAGTTAATCGAATAGAATTAATCGAATAGAACTAATTGAATTGAGTTCGAGTTAATCGATTAGAGTTAGAGTTAATCGATTAGAATTAGAGTTAATTGAAAAGGGGTTATGGAATATAGTTTATTCGAAAGAAGTAATTGAATATAGTTTATTCGAATCGAAGAAAGATTTATCGAATATAGTTTATTCGAAAGAAGGTAATTGAATATTAGTTATTCGAAGAAAGGAGTAATCAAATTTAGTTTATTCGAAAGGAGTTAGTCGAATATAATTTATTCGAAAGGAGATAATCGAATATAATCTATTCGAAAAGAGATAGTCGAATATAATCTATTCGAAAAGAGATAGTCGAATATAATCTATTCGAAAAGAGATAGTCGAATATAATCTATTCGAAAAGAGATAGTCGAATATAATATTCGAAAGGAGAAAATCGAATATAATCTATTCAAAGAGAGTTAATCGAATATTAGTTATTCGAAGGAGAGTTAATCAAATAAAGATTACTCGAAAGGGAGTTATACGTCGAATTCGATTATATCGAATTCGGGAAAGTATTATTTACTTTCCGGTTTTTAAATCAAGATTTATTTATCTATAAATAAATAAGAGTAGTGTTTGACCAGGCTGCGGTAACATAGATTTCAAGCAATAGGAAGTCTAGTTAAACCCAGCAGTGTTTGACATTTGGCGCCCACCATGGGGCCCGATTGCCAATCCATTTCTCACTCTATCACAAGGTAGAAGGCCTTGCATTGGAATTTTGACAACACTCCGATAATCTAAGTTGTCCGAATTGAAATACTTATCTCTAAAGCCATGGGTAAACTAGGTAGACCATCGAAGAAAGCTACAAGCAAGAGTGTCGAAAACATCGATAATGCCACTAACACGGAAAACACTCTGCCTACTAATAAGTTTGAAGTCGATGAAAGTTCAAAAGCCGGAACCGCCGTAACAAGAAGAAAATTGGATGAAGTGGCAGCAGGACTAACAAGTCGAATGGATATTGCGAATGAAGCCATGATGAAGAAGCTTGAAACCATGTTCGCCATGCAAGCCGCAACGACCAAGGTCACCTTGAGTGCAACCCGTCTTAAATCTGCTAAAACCGCTAGAACGGAAGATACTGGATCTTCTTCCTCAAGCCCAAATAAAGGAAATTCTGTCCAAGAGGTTGCAAATCCTAATCATAAAGGAATAAATCCACCTATTCATAACCACTCCAAAAAAGCGACTCCTCGACAAGCATTTGGTTCCACCAAAGGGGCACTTCCCCATGCGGGAGGTCCAGGGCCCCAGAATCTGAACCGCAACCGTTTGCGCAAACAAACATCCGGTAAAGAAGAAGGTGTCCGCCCTGTGGACCAACTCAATGAGGAAGAGCGTATATTTGGGATGGTACGAAAGATCATGAATGAGAGCCAGAAAAAGGTGGATGATGAGAAGGAATGGGGGTTTGCTCCCACAAAAACCCCACTTACAGAAAGAATAAAAATGACACCATATCCAGATAAATTCAAACCCCCAGTTGTGCAAGCCTATAATGGGATTGGCGATCCCAACGTGTTCCTATTCAAGTACGATCAGCACATGGATGGAGCACGCGCCACTGATGAGCTCAAATGTCTATACTTCCCTTCTTACTTGGAGGGGGTAGCTTGACTCTGGTTCACAAAACTCCAACCAAAATTCATGGATGACTTCGCTACCTTGGCCAAACAGTTCAGACAGCAATTCAGGCTTCAAGCAACCAAGGTACGTGATGTGATGGAATTGAATGAGTTGGAGCAAGGGCCAGGGGTGTCCCTTAAAGCCTTCCTTTCTCGCTTTAATACAGCCGCGACCGAAGTTGGGAACTATGAGCCACATTTGGCTTTGATGGCTCTAAAGGGAGGCATAAGTATAAAGACCAAACTTGGGCGGTGGATCAAGAAGAAGAAGCCTGCCACTCTCGAGGAGCTATTCGACAAGGCAGAGGAGTATATACGTGTGGATGAGGATCCGACCTACACAATGGAAGCTACTGAAAATAAGGAGCCATCAGAAAAGAGAGATTAAATGTGCAAGGAGGACAGAAAAACGCTGGAGGAAATCAGAAAAGGGGAAATGAAGGAAAAGATGGTCGAAACAACAAAAAGCTTCGATTCTTCAAGGATTCTTAAATGACTCCCCTTAACGATACCATAGAAAACATTTATATGGAAACCAAAAATACTGAGGAATACCCAGAGCCAGGGAAGTTAAGGGTCACTGATAATGCTATAAAGTCCGGCAGGTTCTGCCGATTTCATAACCAGCCGGGACATAGCACGAACGAATGTAGACATTTGAAAAGCTTAATTGAGGAACTGATAAGAAAAAACCGGCTTCAACAATACACAAAGAACTCCCAGAATGCTCAGGGAACTCCAGACCAAGGAACCTCCGAAGGACAGCCTAAGCAGAATGAGAGTGCTTCAGTTGCTGCTATACCAAGGATGATCATAAACACCATTTCAGGAGGCCCGTACCCAATGGGGAAAAGCTGGGGAGACATGGTGAAATATGCTCATGAGGTAAAGGACTTTTTGAAGAAAGGTGAACTCATGATCATGGATGAGGTTTTACCCGCAAAGACACCCAGAATCCTGCGAGATGATATCACATTCAAAGGTGAAAATCCAACTGGGATCATAACACCTACAGAGGATCCAATGGTAATAACCATTGGTCTGGGCCCAACCATAGTTAAAAGGGTGTTAGTCGATAGCTGAGCATCTGTTAATATCCTCTTCTTTAGCACATTCCATAGGATGAAGTTCTCCATAGACGACGTAAAAGCCTGTCAGAACAGGGTCCACGGGTTCACTGGTCAAGTTGTTCAACCAATTGGTGTTATCAGCCTACTAGTAGAGCTCGGAGAAGGAGAGCAAAAAGCCGCACTGGTACAAGACTTTGTTATAATCGATGAATCCTCCTCTTACAATGCCTTCTTGGGAAGACCTACTCATGCATCATTCAGAATAACTATGGCTCCGTGGTGCCTCACTATGAAATTCCAAACAGAGAATGGGGTTGGCACAATTGTAGGTGATCAGCAAGCAGCAAGAGAATGTTATTTGGTTGAATTAGCAGAGGCAAGGAAGAAGGAAACAAAAAAGGATGTGGAGCCATCGCTCCGCATCCAAAAAAATTTCTTATAGCAATTAAAGCAAAGCCCCCATACTGGTGAGCACAATGGCGCTCGAAAAGCAATTGATCCAAGAATAAACAGTATGGGGGAAAATAGGGCAGCGCCTGCCGAAGATACTATCCCCGTTCCAATGTCCGACAAGGACCCCAACTAAGTCCTGAAGATAGGATCTCAACTAGGCATGAAGCTGCAAAAGGAATTAATCTTATTTTTGAAAGCTAATCTAGATGTGTTTGCCGGGGAACACTCAGATATGTGTGGGATCCCACCGAGTGTAATTGTTCACAAGTTGAATATAAATCTAAAATTGACTCCTGTAAAACAAAAAAGGCGAATGTAGGGACTTGAGAGATCTGAGGCTCTAAAAGAAGAAGTAGATAGAATACTTCAAAATAATTTCATACGGGAAGCTACATATCCAGATTGGGTTTCTAACCCAGTTCTTGTTAAAAAGTCCAATGGGAAGTGGAGAGTGTGTATAGACTACTCAGACCTTAATATAGCATGCCCAAAAGATAGCTTTCCTTTGCCCCGTATCGACCAACTTGTAGATGCTACAGCGGGTCATGGGTTACAATCATTTATGGACGCGTATTCCGGATATAATCAAATTATGATGTACAAGCCGGATGAGGAGAACACGAGCTTCATAACGGATAGAGGGTTATACTGTTATAGGGTCATGCCGTTTTGACTGAAGAACGCGGGAGCAACCTACCAACGCCTCGTAAACTCCATGTTTAAATCTCAAATAGGGAATACAATCCAAATAGATGTGGACGATATGCTAGTCAAGTCAAAGAAGATCGAAAATCATCTCGAGGATTTGGCAGAAATGTTTCACATACTCAGGAAATACGGGATGAAACTAAATCCGTTAAAATGTTCGTTCGGAGTCTCTTCATGGAAATTTCTCGGGTTTATCATCAATGCTAGGGGCATCGAAGCAAATCCCTCTCAAATTGCGGCCTTAAGGGAAATGCGGGCTCCGAAAACCAAAAAGGAACTCCAAAACTTAAATGGAAAGGTAGCAACTTTAAACCGGTTCGTCTCCAAAGCAACAGATCGATGTATCCCGCTTTTCGATGACATGAAAAAAGGAAAGGACTTCCAGTGGACCTCAGAGTTCCAGGAGGCTTTCGAGGAATTGATAAGACATATGGAATCACCGCCAATGTTATCGAAACCTAAAGATGGGGAAGATCTATTTTTATACTTGGCAGTCTCATCACATGCTTTGAGCGCAGCACTAATCCGAGAAGAAGCAGGGGTGCAATTGCCGGTGTATTACATCAGTAAAAGACTTGTCGGGGCCACATTGAATTACCCTAAGCTAGAGAAGCTCGCATATTGCCTCCTCGTTGCCTCAAAAAAGTTGAGACCATATTTCCAATCTCACCCTATCAAGGTTCTTACCGATCAACCATTAAGGCAAGTTCTCTTTCGCCCGGAAACTTCAGGAAGGTTACTAAAATGGAACATCGAACTGAGTCAATATGACATCACTTACCATCCTTGAAGAGCGATTAATGGCCAAGCCCTAGCAGATTTTATTGCTGAGCTTACAGACAAAGGAGAGGAGATCGAGGAACCAGCGGAGACGGAGACCATTTGGAAACTATATTTTGATGGATCTAGAAATGAATATTGTTCGGGGGCTGGAATTGTCTTGAAAACCCCAGAGGGTCACTCTTTATGCTACGCATTAAGATTAGAATTTCCATCAACTAATAATGAGGCTGAGTATGAAGTGTTAATAACAGGGCTAAAGTTTGCAAAAGAGCTAAACCTAAAAACTTTGCAAATTCTTAGCGACTCTCAGTTGGTGGTGGGTCAAGTGCGCGAAGAGTTCCAAACCAAAACTGGGAATCTCCCCTCTTATCTAATCAAAGCTATGGAACTTCTAAACAACCTCAATCACTATGTTCTATCTCACATCCCAAGAGAACAGAATGCAAAAGCGAATTCTGTTGCCAAGTATGCCAGTTCATCAGATGCTCAGATGCTGGGTTTAATCCCCGTCGAGGTCCTTTCTACCCCCACCATTGAGGAAGAAAGTGTTGAATGGACAATGGAAATCACTGAGGAACCTACGTCATGGATGACTCCAATCAAAGAATATATCCTCTACGGGACACTTCCTGAAGAATGGAAGAACAAAAGGAAGATATTGCGCAAGGCTCCCTTGTATCTCGTTCAGGACGGAAGGTTATACCGATGAGGATTCTCCATGCCATTGCTGCAATGCGTGACCAAGAAGGAATCTAGAGCGATTTTAGCAGAATTGCACGAGGAAGAATGCAGAGGACACACTGGCGGTCAAACGTTAGCCAAGAAGATTCTGCGATATGGCTATTTCTGGCCTGATGTAAATCTAGATGCCATGACCTATGTAAAGAAGTGTGATAGATGCCAGAGGTTCGCTAAAATTCCAAGGGCACCTCCCACGGAACTAACTCAAATGGTTAGCCCGTGGCCATTCGCGGTCTGGGGCATAGATGTGATTGGGATATTACCCGCCGCAAAAGCAAACATGAAATATGCTATAGTAGCTGTCGACTACTTCACCAAATGGGCCGAGGAAGAACCTTTAGCCACTATCACATCAAAGAAAGTAATCAATTTTGTCTTAAAAAACATCATTTGTAGGTTTGAAGTGCCACAGAAGATCATTACGGATAATGGAACCCAGTTTGAAAGTAGCGAATTCCTAGACTTCTGCGCTAAATATAAGATCAAAAAGATTTTTTCGGTTGTGGCCCATCCGCAAGAAAACAGGCAAGTGGAAGCCATCAAAAAAATACTAAAGTCAACCATTAAGAAGCGTCTTGAAAAAGCCAAAGGCAACTGGGTTGATGAACTTCCCATTGCATTATGGTCATACCGGACAACTTATAAAACTGATACGGGGCACACCCCATTCCCACTTGCATTCGGGTCAGAAGCTATAATCCCAGTGGAACTAGAATAACCAACTCATCGCAGAATCCACTTTAACCAGAAGGAGAACAAAAAACTGCAATTGAAGGCACATGACTTACTCGAGGAAAAGCGAAAAGAAGCAGAGCTCAAAATAGCGGCCCATCAACGGAAAGTAGCCAGATATTTCAATGCAAAAGTCAAGCAAGTAACTTTTCAAATCGGGGACCTCATCCTGAAGAGAATTATGACAGGAACCGGGGTATTCGGACCCAATTGGGAGGTGCCGTACGTGGTTAGTCCGAAATTTGCAGATGGCATTTTTGAGCTAGAAACAACAGACGGAACCGCACTTCCTCGAGCATGGAATAGCATTCACCTTCGCCGTTATTTTGTTTGAAGTTTCTTTCACATATTTCGCATTATACATACATCATGGATTGTAAATATATCATGCATTGTGCATATCAAGAAAGTTTGTACAAGGCTTTTTAAGTAGACAAGAGCATGTTTAAATCTAAATAGAGCTCGATGAATGCTATAGCACATCCCAATAGGGAAAGCTCAAGCACCTCAAGCACCCATTGCTCAACACTTAAACAATCCCGCATTTCTTGGCGCAGAGGATGTGGAGTACTATGCCGCAAATAAGGGGCATCAAGAACTTTAAACCGGATCGATGTGACACCCGAACTACGGATCAAGTTTTGAATTTCATCGAAAGGGCAACTTCTTAACAATAAAGCTCAAGGCCCTAGTTCTAGCAAATCATACTAAAAATCTGATAAATGGACTAGCATCAGTCCTGTGAAACAATGCGACGATGAACCCAAGACCTCCCAGAGGGGCACCCAGTTCATCGCCGATGCCATTAAGATATGGCTGGATAGTGATACAAACACCGGGCTCTTTAACCCAAGACCTCCCAGAGGGGCACTCGGTTCATCGCCGACGCCATTAAGATATGGCCGGATAGCGATACAAACACTGCGCTCTTTAACCCAAGACCTCCCAGAGGGCACCCGATTCATCGCCGACGCCATTAAGATATGGCTGGATAGCGATACAAACACTGGGCTCTTTAACCCAAGACCTCCCAAAGGGGCACCCAGTTCATCGCCGATGCCATTAAGATATGGCTGGACAGCAATACAAACACTGGGCTCTTTCACCCAAGACCTCCCAGAGGGGCACCCGGTTCATCGCCGACGCCATTAAGATATGGCTGGACAACGATACAAACACCGGGCTCTTTAACCCAAGACCTCCCAGAGGGGCACCCGGTTCATCGCCGACGCCATTAAGATATGGCCGGACAACGATATAAACACTGGGCTCTTTAACCCAAGACCTCCCAGAGGGGCACCCGGTTCATCGTTGACGCCATTAAGATATGGCTGGACAGCGATACAAACACCGGGCTCTTTAACCCAAGACCTCCCAGAGGGGCACCCGGTTCATCACCGACGCCATTAAGATATGGCTAGACAGCGATACAAACACCGGGCTCTTTAACCCAAGACCTCCCAGAGGGGCACTCGGTTCATCGCCGACGCCATTAAGATATGGCTGGACAGCGATACAAACACAGGTTTTTCAAAGACCTCTTTGGAGGCATCCGCTCAGATGCTGGGTCTTCCAAATCCAGCTATTAATTCTGGGTCTTCCAAACCCAGTTACTGATGGACCCAAAGACCTCCTTGGAGGCATCCGACAAGTTTAAACAAGCGTCTGAATTATTCGGACTCAACAAACAATGGATCAGAAAATCCTTTCAAGGCATCTCGTTACAGACCAAGTCTCCCAAAAATTCGGTTAGTGACGGAGCCAAAGGAGATACTTAATAAATATACAAGTATCTGACCTACTCAGTTTAACAGATTTCTTTGTTTAACTATAAGTATCATATCTAATTGCATAATTTTCAAAATATTAAAACCAATTGTGATATGGAGGCACTGCCGGTGCATTAATAAAATTTAATGACACACTCTTAAACATACTACAATCCGGTTATAGTTTCATAAAAAAATCGGCATTAGATTATTTCAAAACTTAGCTTGTACTAACAAACAATTTATAGTGCAGAATCTGTATTACAAATGCAAAACAGGAAGATGCAACGAAGCTAAAAATAAAAGATTAAGTACGAGAGCAGAACACAGCTTCATTCTAGTGTCATCGGATAGCAAAACATACACACAACCAAAATTACATCTTCCACCAAGCAAGTCAAACACAAGATCAAGCATATAAGCTAAAATCATAAGTGAGGACTGGCACTCACATTAAACAATCCAGTCTAATAATTTACATACATGAGACGATAACCCAACTCGAGATAAGCATTTGGCAATGATTTGAAATCAAGCAAGGTTTTGTGGCATGATTGCTCACATCGTAGCCGCAACATAATAGTTTACCCATGTCGTCGCCACGGTCTAGAGACTAATGCCAAGGCACGACATGAGATTCAGGTCGGTACACGGCATGATACTTATGTCAGTTCACGACATAATACTGATATCAGTTCATGACGTGACATTCATGTCGATCCACAGTCTGAAACTCATATCGTTGAAGAGGCACAAGTCACGCGTATTACACAAAAATCAGGGTTTAGAGAAAATCAAAGGGTTTCAGAGCCTTCATACACAAGACAGGAAGCATAAGACGAACGAATTCAAAGTCAAAAGATCACCACAACAAATAATTTCTTTTTCTGGCCTTGGCATAAGGGTTTAATGTGCATCAGACAAAATACAGGTTCATTACTACATCACAAGTCCAGGACATAGGCATTGGACGCAAAATATCATAGGAGTATTAAGCGAGGACCGGCACTCGCATATACAACCAGTCTATAGCATGAACACGCAAAAGGAAAGTAACAAAAGATAAACAAGAGATCTACCTCCTTTCATCAATGGGTCAGTCCCCACCTTGAGCAGGGGGAGGAGAACCAGTCACCTTTGTATGGCCTTCGGGACTCGATAGTTCAGCAATGATCTCGTCCTGAGACCTAAGAGCCTTAATGAGCGTGGCCTTGTCCTTCTCCAAAGTGGTAATGAGCTCAATGTTTTCTTTATTCAGCCTCTGAAGCTCGCAAGTGAAGGTGTTCTAGGCTCCTAGTTTGCATGCATAATATTGACTGATTTCATCAAGGTGCTTGTCTGACCAAGTCCTAATCGCATAAAGATGCTCCAGCAAATGATTCCGCACGACGTCTAAATCTTCGGCGACTGAGCGATTATCAGATGAACGTATATCCAAGACAAACTGGTCAAATGTCACTCCGTGAAGATGCAAGCCTTCAAAGCGTTCGGCAATCTCAGAGGTGTGTGCTTTGGAGGCATAGCCAGGCTTGTCTGTGATGGCTTTTAGCTCAGCCAAACTAGGAGCAACCTCAGTCTCTGACATTAGGAGTTTTTCCTGTCTGCGGTGCTTTCAAGCTACGTCTTCACTTGAGGTTCCCTCGGTTCTCTTAGACATCCTGTACAAATAGCAACGTCAAGAAGAAGACAACGAATTAGAAGGCAGCTTGTTCGAAAGAGTTCAGAGCGTTCCTACCAACCTAAGTTTGCAAGGGTTCGGCGACCTAAAAGTTTAAGATGGGTTCAGCGACCCAAAATTTAAGCTAAAAAACATCGCAAATAAGCAAGCTCGAGGTCACAAAACCCATCGATATTGTCATCAACACACAATTGAAATTACGCCAAACAATAATTCTCATAAAGACAAGAAATATCTGGTTCAACTCAAAATGTACATGTGCATGCGGTAAATAAAATCGCACCTGATTTTCGGTGATGAAGAACTCTGAACTTGGTTATGAGACAAAGAGACTATTGGGACTTCAATTGCTTTGATGATGGTGTAAATCGGTGGATTTAGTTGATTTTGACCGCCATTATTGAGGGTTTTTGGCTTAAGAAAGGTTTTAAGAGAATGAAGGAGTAATGAAGGAATGGAGACCGTATTAAACCAAGTGGTCAGATCAGCGGTCTAATCCCAAGAAGAATACCAATAGACACTCACTAATGCACGACCTAGAATCTATGACGACTTAAAATTTTTGCGACGGCCTAAGTACTTGAGCGACCTAAAGGCTCTCATGCGACATGGAAAGGCTAAGGCAACTCGCAACATGGTGTTAACTCGCGACACATGCCCAAAAGCATGCTAACGAATTGACTGAAAATTATAAAAAAAATGTTGTCAATTCGAAGCATATGCTATTTCTAATAACACGGACTTCGAGGGGCAAAATGTTAACCCATAAAATATGAGTCAAAGATAATATACAAGTCATGCTGATATTAGTTAAGTCATTGAAGACACAATCAAGTACAATTCGCGTTCATGGCGTTCACGCCAAGGCGCTTCAAGATCATGTCGGCAGGAAGAGAACAACATCAAGCCAAGTCGTATCTCACCATGACGCGCCAAGGAGACTAAGGCGACCCCAGAAGATTAAGTTGTTCCCAAGCTATGTTGTACCTTCTTTCTATGTCATACAACGGTATGAAGTCATATCGGGCCCTACCGTGTCGAGCTCCACGTATAATATCAAAGTCAAATCGACATGCGACATGGCACCATGACGCGCTATAGCCTTAAGGCACTAAGACATACAGGGTCAAATGAAATGAATCATGTTGCCCTGTCTCTATGTCGTTATACGACATAAAGGGTCAGTCACTACTTAAAGTCTGAAGGTAAGCCATGTCGCACCCTACCCATGCCGTGTCTAGCTTTTACCGGGTTGTCAACAGCTAGCATCCAAACGATATGGCCCATGTCGAGGAGAGTCATATCATGTCGCAGGACCAAGGCGCCAAGAGCTAACCCGCCAAAAGACATGAGTTATGTCGCTTGACGACATGAAGGTCCAAGTCATGTCGGCAGGACATGAATCATGGCGTTTTTCCTGTATAATTACAAAACTGCCACCTGGTCTGGAAATCTCCTATAAATACCCCCTCACTTCTTCATTTGGGGGGATCGAATCTTGAAGCCACGAAGTGCTGCCGAAAATATTCCAAAACAATTCAAACATCTATCCAACATCATAGATTGAAGATTAATTCATGGGTCATGATCTCTATCAAATGCATCCAAAAGATTCGCGAGTTTAAGATTGATTAGGTGATCCAATGTCCAAAGAGGAACTGTACCAATTTTACACCATCTCCATCAAATCTCCACGGATCTATGCGTTTCTTCATCATCTCTAATGGATTTGAG
The DNA here is from genome assembly GCA_030737875.1 of Allium sativum. Taxonomy (NCBI): domain Eukaryota; kingdom Viridiplantae; phylum Streptophyta; class Magnoliopsida; order Asparagales; family Amaryllidaceae; genus Allium; species Allium sativum. Next base: position 989,659,852 of record CM060915.1, read on the forward strand.
TGTGATTTGAGAGTAAGAGAGGGATAAAAGTATTGTAAGAGGGAAGTTAATCTTTTAATCCTCATATTGATAATGGAGTTTCTTATGAAAGTGGACGTAGATCCTTATTGGATTGAACAACTATAAAGGCTTGTGTCTTCTACTTGCATTCTAATATTTGTGTGGCTCCACTTTTCATTTTTTTGTGAAATCTTCTTATACACTTTTGGTGTTTGCCCAATTTCGGGACAAACAAGTAGGTTAATTATTCAAAGTAAGAAATAAAAGGTTAGATGTTAAGTTAGATATTTCAGAAGTAGGGTTTATAACGTTAACGTTATAATAAATGTTTTCATAAAAGAAGTGGATTCGTAATCTAAATCCGAGAATTTGCGTATGCAAATGATTGTAGAATTGGAGCGGTAAACTTTGTTTATTCCGAAGTTAAAACGTTGTCCAATTAAGGTCTGAGAGGTAATTATACCCCAACTTGATTGACTTCCTTCTTAACTAAGGAATGGCTAAGGTTTGATAGTAAATGATGGTTAAGTGAATTCAGTTAGTGAGTGAAATGGTTTGAGTTGGCATGGTGATGTTTGATTTGAACATCAGTTTAAATCCAGTGAAGGAGTTTGGAAATGTTTTCCAAATAAGAAATCAGAAATGTTTTCTGATAATAGGAAATAAGAATTTAGAATATATGGAAACAGGAGATAAGTAAATTAATGAACTAAAGAGACCAATGTTAAATGATGTTTGATCGATATAATTTACATCTGGAAATAATATCGTTGTTTGCACACGTGTTTTTCTTTGATAGTTAATTCACCGACTATCGAAGTTTTTGACCAATTTCCCGTTGTCAATACGGAGAGACCGGGATCAAATTCATGACCTGAAAACCACTCCGTATGTGCATTAACGTTGCAAATCAAGTATGCTGAATATAATTGAAGACGGAGTTTATGTAAGGGTCGTTCTGTCAAATCCTAGGTAGAAATTTCCTAAGATGGATTTACAGAATAGTACCTTCGGTTTGTCCAGTCCCAGGACGACCTGTATGGAAGAATGTCTGACAGAGTATATTTAATAGATCGCATAAGTTGATCTCTTTAAACTTATTTACGTTTGGTGGTGGAGGAATTCGTTTCTCTTAGCTGTATACCCGTGGTATTTTTTGGGAAATCAATTTATGATTTGGCGGGTTTGACGATGTGACATTCAAAGTTAATAATTGTGTGATCTGTCAGAGATAAGCGTGGCCTCTAGCCTCATAACTGGGAAATGAAAAAATCAGGCAGGCAGCATGGCTATGTGGGTAGCTCCCATTAGGGTGTATAATCACCTATCTAGAGAATATTCATTTGCTTCTTTAATCTATCAATGATGTCCCTTATCGGGAAATGGTTGCTGATCCCAACCGTTGGTGATATACATTCGATACACTCAAGAAAAATGAGTGGTCGGTCATGTGTGGCTGAGTTACAAGATGTTCTTGTTGAACTCGGTGTATTCTCCTCTAGAGATACACCAGCGGCAGGTGGTCCCATACCTTGTCATAGTTGGAATCCATTACCCAATACGCACCCGAGGTTTTTGATTGTATCCTATGTATGTGGGACGTGAGATGAAAGCATTCTACTAACTTGATATCTATTTGTATTTAGACATTATTATAATATCAGAATGATATTGCTTTCCAAAGATGTTTGGATTCTCATAAGGGAAAAACCCGTTCCGTATTTACGGCGTGGTCTTATGAGATATCATATACCTGTTCAAATTGTTTTAGATGTATACTCACACCAGTCCATGTTGCGTGCTTAGTGCATGTGTCGCATGATAGGGGATTCTCGCTTTTCGTTAGGTGGCGAACGAGAGACTCTTACCCCTACATGTCCCGAAAATGAGGGTTGGTTGTGAAGTCGAAAGGCTGGAGTTTGTTTTGTTTTATTTTCCCTAAACTCTTGGGTGCCTAAATTTGTACGGGCAGTCAAGTAGTCGGGATTTACAGATATACTTGGAGAGCTTGGAGCAGGAGGCTTCAAGATTTTATAGCTATTGTTTTTCCACTGTGTTGTAAGTGTTGTACTCTGATAAGTGTTATTACATACATAACTGTTTTATTTCAAAGTTATGTTATATTTTATCCGTTCCGCTGTGAGTTTCGTGTTTACTCTGATGTTGTATGTTCTTCTTCTTCTTCTATTCTAATTTTCTATCTTGTCTATTCTCACCCTCTGTTTTCTTTCTATTAGTTTTCTTCTTTCCAGTACAATGTGGGTTGGACTTGTATTATTTGGTCAGCTCAAATTGGACCGGAATTTCGGGACACTACACCTTTCTTTGAATAACTATATTCGATTAACTTCTTTCGAATAAACAATATTCGATTATTCTTCTCGAATAAACTATATTCGATTTAACTCCTTTAGAATAAACTATATTCGATAACTCTTCTCGAATAAACTATATTCGATTTAACTCCTTTTGAATAAACTATATTCGATAACTCTTCTCGAATAAACTATATTCGATAAATCTTTATTCGATTTGAATAAACTATATTCGATTACTTCTTTCGAATAAACTATATTTGATAACTCCTTTCCAATTAACTCTAACTCTAATCGATTAATTCTAACTCTAACCGATTAACTCCAACTCTAATCGATTAACTCTAACTCAATTCAATTAATTCTATTCGATTAACTCTAATCCTATTTAACTCTAACTGGTTAACTCTAACTGATTAACTCTAACTGGTTAACTCTAACTGATTAACTCTAACTGGTTAACTCTAACTAGTTAACTCTAACTGATTAACTCTAACTGGTTAACTCTAACTGACTAACACTAACTGGTTAACTCTAACTGATTAACTCTAACTGGTTAACTCTAACGGGTTATCTCTATTTAATTAACTCTAATCAATTAACTCTAACTCTAAATGAGTAATTCTAAATCTAATCGATTAATTCTAACTCTAATCGATTAACTCTAACTCTAGTCGATAAATTCTAATTCGACTAACTCCTCTAACTCATTTTGATTAACACATTTTTATTAACTCTTTTGGTTAATTCTACGTCCATATTCAGTTTCAAATATCGATGATCAAATCGATTCTTACTTCTCTATATAAGTCTTGACTTATATATTCCATTTATCCAATGATAAATATTTTACTTAATTTATAAAATATTATTTATAAACTAATCTTCCCAATTTATCTGTTAAAACAGATTTCTATTTAATTCCACTTTAAATAAATCTTTTCCATTTATCTGTTAAAAACAGATTTCCATTTCCTATTCATTTTCTAAATATCCTTTGATTTAATTCTATATATTTCCAAATAATTATTCCTTTGATTTATCCTATTTATTTAACAAATAAATATTTCCTTTTTATCTTTCTATTTATTTTCTAGATAAATATCTCATTTTTAACATTCTATTTATTTCCTATCAATATTCCTTTTATTTAATCCTATTTATTCTATAAATAAATATTTCCATTTAATCTATTTGTAAATGTTTTACAAATATTTCCTTTTAAATTCTATTTGTAAATGTTTTACAAATATTTTCTTTCCAATTCCATTTGTAAATGTTTTACAAATGTTTTCCCTTTTTGTTCCTATTTGTAATTATTTTATAAATATTCCTTTTTCTATTCTATTTGTAAATGTTTTACAAATATTTCTCTTTCTATTTTATTTGTAAATGGTATACAAATATTTTCTTTTATATTTGTTTTACAATTATTTTCCATTATATTTGTTTTACAAATAATTTCCATTATATTTGTTTTACAAATATATTTCCTTTTTAACTCTTTTGATTTTATAATTATTTCCTTTTATAAAATCCTTTTTCCTTTTATATATAAAATCCATTGCATTTATATAAATAAATTATTTTCAAATATACTTTGAAAATCCCCTTTTTACATCCCGATATTTCTTATGGTATTTAAAATACCAAACAAAGTGATCGATATCATCCAAACACACATAATCATCAACAGATTATATATCACATCATATATTACAATATATGAAAAACAGTAAAATAAATGTTGAGGAATCCAGTTGGATCCCTCCAACTTGTTTCCCTGCATCACAGATGTTAAACAATATAATTAACATCGATAATATTCCACTATGAAATATTCTGCTAAACAGAATCAATATTTGATTAACGATTTATATATATATATATATCGTTATCTATAATTTCAACTAACACATAAGCAATTTAACCAAACAGTTAACACACAGCAATCAACAGACTATCAGTTCTAAAAATATACTGTAAAAATGTAACTGTTCAGAGTTGGTGAGTTTTACTCACATTTCGCGTTAACCTTTAAATAACGATTTGCGTCTTTTGATTCAGACAGACAATTTATTTTTCTGTAAATTGTAACGAGCTCCACTCCACTCCCAGTCAGTTCCATGGCGTAGTGTTCGTTCATACGATCCCAACGGATCTTGTTTTGCTGAATTTCGTTTACGTATGACCAAGTTACGAATTTTACAAGTAATACGATTATTTAGAATAGAATTAACCTAACCAATTTATATTCGGGCCTCACCCAACTTCTTCACCGGCCCAAGCCCACCTTCAATACCCAACCGCTTCCGTTACTTCTTTTTCCAACAGGAAAATGACGGCTTCCTCCTGTAAATACCATAGCCGACATTTACACTTCCACCGCTCCTCCTTCTTCCAACATAAAATCGAACAAAAATCACGGCTAAGCTCCTCATCTCGAACTCTTCCTCCTCCACCCCATAAAGTCCAACTCGAACCCATACTCCAGATCGCGTCGTCAGATCCCCCTCTCCCTACTGATGACTTGCACGACATTTTTTCCCATAAAAATTATCCAAATTTTGGAAACCTTTGTTATTCGATCCTCTCATCGCAAATCCAACTTCTCCTTCGCGAATCAAAGCTTATTTGACACAGAATCGCAAACCCTACCTCCACAGCCCAGATTTTGAACGATCGCAACTTCCACCGTATTAAACAAAATGGACCATAACCTAAAGCTCTTCCCCTTGTGATTCAACCAAAACAAACGCTTCTCGATTTCGTTGTGAATTGGATTTAATATGATTTTCCAAACATTTTCTCCTTCACGTTTTAATTTGTGGTGACGGCAGAAAAAGTGTTTGACTGCGGAATGAGGAATTTTAGGTTTAGAGAGGATAAAAGTTATTATATAGGGTGTTCAGATTTTTTTTTATTCGATTATTTAATTCATTTTTAAGCAAACACTACTTCTATTTGGCTTCCAAAAATCCATACGATCACATACGATACCCAAAAATAACAAAACTTGACATACACCTATTGTCTGACATTACGGACCCAACGAAATTGGTTTCGTCGAATTCCGACTCCGTTTGCTCACACAGCGTATTTTTATCCGTCAAAATACCGATTGTTTTTCACTCTTAAAATCCGTACGGCCACACAGTGACTCTAAAAATCCCGAAACTTGAAGTCTAACAATAATTTAATATTGTGGAACCAACAAAATTAGTTTCATCGAAAACGGAGTTCGTTTGCAAAATTGGCTATTTCTAAAGCTCTAAATAACCCATTTAAATATATAAATATATTTAAATAAAATTAGATTAAATATAAATAAATTTATATTATCGTATATATTCACAGTGGAATACCATACAGCTCCAGAATAATCCTATATGAACTTCTAACTCGATATTTCATCATTAGAGTTATATCGATATTTAATTAAAAACAGAAATAATTAAATAACCCGTTATGGTTTTTAAAAGGTTATGGCGCTATTTTTCTGAGAATTTGATTTGCACATAAATCAAAATCCACATGACGAAATCCCAATTTTTCTGTTCCACTAGAAAAGTATACTTCACCAGCTCCATAGTTTCGGGTTTCACAGAAATCTGATTTAAAACGGACCCTGTATATTCAATTGAGTTCAAATCGCCAAATAGCGAACTGCCGCGACGTTACGGGCTCGATTATAATTAAAATATAATTATACGTTCAACCATCGCTTAAATGATATATTCGTGAATATAATTCAACTCTAAACTGAATTATATATTTTAAATAATCCAATTTACATAATATTGTGAATTCCACTGTTTTTTACTATTTTTGAATTAAATATATTATTCTATTATTTATTTTAATTAAATAATCCATATAATTTAATTAAACGACCAGTTAAATTTCTAAATCACTATATAAATAATTAAATAAATTAATTATAACACCGTAAAAATACGGGTCATTACACATTCAAATCAATCAATACAAAATATCTCAATCATTTGGTAAAATTATTTCTTTTCCATACAAAAATATAATTTGGGTAAAATTATTTCATTTACCCTCTTTACAAAATAATATTGTCTCCATCCTTAGTTCAATGCTTCTCAACATTTGAACTGATCATACACACAATACAAAACATTTGTATATAAGATTTACAAATACGCGCTCTCGTATATATACACTCAAACTCGATCTAGGGTATTACTAACCTCATCTCTATCGAGTTATACCATAGAGCCAATAGCTCTGTTACCACTGTAACGGCCCGTCAGATTTTCAACCCCGAAAATCGACATAGAAAATCATGTCAACTATTCATCGAAAATACCGGATCATTATTGAAAGAATATAGAGGGTGATATAAGAAAGAAATATTAGAATAGAAAAAGAAGAACAACAACAACATAGAGTCTCACATCACAACGGAACAAAATATAATATAAAATTAAATCTTTATAGAGAGCTTGAAAATAAAACTTATAGTCATCAAAGTACATCACACATTTGGACAGTTATAATGACCTGTCCTCATATACAAAACACAGCGGAATAAATATATATCATACATCTGGACTCTTCCAGCTCGTTTCCTCAATGCATTGATAACCTAAACCTGTACACCCCGGTCTAACCCAAGCGTTACAAACGCATGGATCAGTCTGGTGAACTAGAGTGAGAAAAAATACACTAAGTTTATAGGTTACATCAACTTGATTTTAAAGTTAGAAATTTTTCGAAAAGCATATAATCGTAGGACCAAATCCACACATAAATACAGACAGTTTTTTCCTTACGATTACCCAAAACAATTTTGAAATCAATATATCTTCTGATATTATAATAATGTCTAATATCAAGTAAATAGCAATCTAGCAGAACGCTTGCATCTCACGCTCTACATACATAGTATACAATCAAAACCGCGGGCTCCTATTGGAGAATGGATTTCCAACTATGGTAAGGTATGGGACCACCTTCCGACAATGTACCTCTGGAGATGAATACATTGGGGTCCAGCCAACCAAACCGATAGCATACATATAAAAGTAAAAGGGACAACCGAAGGCATTTGATTTCACCAGATCAGGTAATGAATATACCCTTTTGACGGGGGCGACCCACAAAGCCATGTGACCTACCCGATTTTATACCGTTTCCCGGTTGATGAGGCTCGAGGTCATAATTAATTAATTAATTATGAATTTATCATTATTCATTTATTTTATGTTTCATTTCTCTGAGCATCTGGACACCATTCACTTTTAATGTGACATCTTCAGATCCGCCAGAAAATCAATAATTAACGTCCATAAAAATACATTGGGTGTTTACGCAAAAAGAACGAATTCTTCTACCACCAACAAAAGTATGTTTGAAGAAATCAACATACGTAATCCTTTGGAAATACTCTGTCCGACATTCATCCATACAAGTTGTTCTAGGACTGGACAAACCGATGACACCCTCCTACCACATCCTTGAATTACCCTACGGATCAGTAGCGAGTAGTCCTTGCAATCCGAAGATTCCAACCACGACCGAACGACGTCAGAATAGCTCTGGTTGCGCTCCAGAGAATATTCGACAAGTAATCCTTCCGCTTATGAAGATCCATGGTCTTCAATTTGCTCCATCTTCTATCTTCAACGTATTTGTTGGTTCAGAATGGTTTTCGAATGTAAATTCGATCCCGGTCTTTCCGTACCAACAATCGTATAGGTCAGATTTTGATAGTCGTTGATTTGACTATCAAATAAATAATCATGAAAAAAATGAGTTCACCGATTTAGTAATCGACATTACTTGGCCTTTTAATTAAAAAATTAATGAATGTTAATTTCAAATTCTTTAAATATTTCGATATTACGAATTTAGCTTTTATTTTTTATTTAAAACAAGATTAATTTCAAACTCTTTTATTTTAATACATTATACAATCATATCTAATACTCCATTCTTTTATCATTTTCAAAACAATTCCTATATTAATTCACATCATTTATAATTGGGAAAATCAATTTAACTTATCATTCGAAAAATATCGTTAAGAAATCTCTTTTTTTATTATTGAAAACAAAATCTAACACTTCTCTTTTTAGAAAAAACTCATTTCAAAGATCCACTTGTCATTCCCTTTTTACTTTGAGAATATCGTTATGATTTTACATTATCTCTTTTATTTCCTTTATGTCGAGAAATTCCTTATCTTAACTTCATATTATTTTATTTCCAAACCAATCCTCTTTGAAATCTTGTTTCAATTCATATAACTTAATATCATTATTAAGTACTTCTAATTTAATCTTAACGTTTTAACTCCACGCTCTTCTTATAAACCTTGTTTATAAACCTCCAGTTTAATATAAAACCGTTTTTCCTCGATTCCTTTTAATTCAAATGTCAAGTCAACATTTGTTCAAACCATTATATTTGCTTAAAGTTGTCTTTTACTAAACCCAATACAAATCACTTTTTATCAATCCATTTTCCTCTCTGAAAGTCTCATTTCAATCTCATTTATCTTAATTCATTATTAAGTACTGCCAATTCAAATTAACGCTTTGACTTCTCATTCCTTTTATAAACCTTGTTTATAAAATCTCAGGTTTAAGATAAACCCTCTATTTATCTTATTTCTTCTACTTAAGTAATCGTACTCGTTTAAATCTCTTTTATAACTTCGTTGTAAACTCGGTTTCATGACCTCTTTTCAAACCTCAACCATATTCCATTACAAAATCAACTACTTACTTAAATGTATTCATTTAAGAAGTAATTACTTAAATTATTTTTAAATTAATAATTTACTTCATCATTAACTAGAATTAGTATTAAATTCCTTTTTAAAATCTTATTTAAGTTAATATCTATATTCTAAATTATTTCATTTCTAATAGGCCCAAACTAATTTAATCAAATAATCTATTTCAATTAAAACAGTTGACTTGGTCAACTCTAAAACATGATTAACTTGTTGATCAACTTTGACTCCTTTCTTCATTTAAATTAATTAATAAATTAATTTAAATAATCTCATTTACTTCGATTAATATTAAATAAATAATAATATAATCTCATTTTAATTGTTTCTTAAAAACAATTAATTTCAGTTATAAATCATTACACTAGTTAAGATGAGGCACGTGCTTCGCACACGATTGATTTCTATTTTTATAAACTTCATTTTTAAATAATGTATTTAAGAATCTGTATTCAGTTATAAAATAAATTTCATAACTTCATTTTTATCGATTTACATGACGGTAAATCACTATTTCAAAACGATTGATTTATAAGCCAACTGCTGCCAATTACTCAACCAATACTGCCCATTGGTTAAAATAAAATGAATGTTGAATCTCAAGTCAATAATCAACAACCAAATCAATCATCCAAACAGATGGGTTTAAACAGTTCATATAGTGATAATTTGAAAATAATTAACATCTAATATATTTGAGGAATTCGGTTGGATTCCTCCAACCTGCTCTTCTCTACATCCAAATGGGTTATATCATATGATATCATTCAATTCAATTTTACTGATTTAATTCTAAAAAAGTAAATAACGAGTAACAAACAATTCAAACAATTAAACATGGTTATTTCATAACCGTGACCAATAAGGTAAGTTACCTTCATTGGATCCAATCGTTAAAATAATGGTTTGGTTTTTCATTGAAATTAAACAAACGTTTAATTTCATTCGTTCAAGCAATATATGAATATATATTTAGCAAACAAACAAACATTTAAATCATTAACAATCATAACACACAAAATAAAACCCAACTTATATAAAATATAAGTAAGGAGAACTGAGTGAGTTTAACTCACCTTGATTTCATTCTGCTGTCACTAAGCGGTTCAGTTCCCGTTAAATTAAACACGCGTTTAATAATATTCCAGCAACTTCCAGTCTTGTCCATAATAAATTCCAAAACGTAGAATTCGATCATACGATCCCAACGCATTTGGTTTGGTCAAATTCTGTTCGTACATGCGAAGGATATAAACAATATAAGCACACAATTTAAATTATTTTAATTAAATCCTTAATCAAAATAACTAATTACTTCTAGCCACGTTTAATTACTAATTATTTCTTACCCATTTATTAAAGAAATTGTTTACATTAATGTAAACAGATCAGGCCGACAAACTTTTATCCACATTATTTGAAACCCTAACATGCCCGCTAATTATTCATTGACTAATTTAAAACATGGTATAGTTTTTAATAAATTAAGATTGTATAATTTAAATTAAACTAAATTTAATTCCTAATTAGTTTCTAATAAAATAACTTAAGTATATTTACATTTAATATAATGAAGCTGATAATTATACTTTGTTGCCTTCCTGAATTTTGCCCTACTATTCGATCATTGTTTGGAAAAAAATACAGACGGCTTCTTCTTGTTCTTGGTTGTTCCCATTCTTCATTTAAATTCCTAAACCCACGCTGGCTTATGCAAACAAGATGGTAGCCAATTCCATTTGACTTGAAAAAACCCCACGAGTCACAACCTTCCTGCTCGTCATGTCCCATTCTATCCAACTACCCTATCAAGAATTTAAACACCACAGATCATATTGTATTTTATAAGGCGATTAAGTTGATTTAATCACATTTTAACAATGCTTTAATTACTAAATAATTTAGTTTATTACTTCTATGAAATTAAACGCAGGCTGACAAATTCTTCCTTTCAAAAAGCCCAACATCTTTATTTCCCAGGCTCGACTTCATCATCATTCATGAGGTTTTCATTTGTTTCTTTTGATCTGCAGTTAAACAGTTTTGGCCAATTAATATTCTCAATTCATGTTTAACACCATAGTTAAGTACAAACTAATTACCAACTTAATAACTTAATCACGTTTTAATCTAAAGAGGCCGATACTCTATTTCTCGCTCACGTTTTTTCTCAGCTCTAGACATCCGAAACGACCTCGACTTCATCAACAAATACCACCGCACCTCCAAGCTCCGGCCATCGGACAACCATCAGGGTTCACCGAAACCCACGCCGAAGGTTCATCCACCTGCGCCCCAACTTTCATTCACATCGAAATCCTCCTTTGCCTGGGAAAGCTTTCGAACTGCGGGTACTTCGAGGTCAAAATCTGGCCAATCCAGATCACGAAATGCCATCATCACCGTTCATTAGCTAGGGTTTGCTGTGTTCTAGGCTTTTGAAGTGGATTTTTTTTCGAATTTGATCGAAGGATTTGGAGGAAATAGTGGGAGATGGTTATGGAATTTCAGCCGTATAAACTAAAGTGGAGGCGGGTCAAAAAGAAGCTGTTGACCACGCTAGAGATTATGTTGCGCAAATTAGGGTTACGAGGGGAATATATATAGTATGGATGGAGTATTATTAAAATATTAATATAAACACTTAGCAACGAAGTACCATTTTAAAACCGACACAAACGACTTCTATTTTTCGATAAAATTGCTAGTCCTAACATAGAAAAATATTCCGGACCCGATGAGACAGGTTCGCCGAATTCCGAGGTCGTTTGTGAAAAGTCCTTTATATATATCGATGAAAATTCAAGCATTTAAAATTTCTATAATTATAGAAAAAATTCAATAAATATGAGGCCTTGACATTTTACTAGATCTATTCCTAATGGATCCAATCAATCTTGTTTCGTTAAATTTGGAGTTTGTTTGGCCAGTCGTTTATTCGTTAAAAGTTACCCCTGTCTAAATTATATAAATAATTAAACAGAAACAAAGACGTTTTTGGCCACCGAAGTCACATACGATATCGGTTTGCCACGAAATTTGATTTTCTTACAATGATTTAACAATACGGTTCCAATGAATCTAATTTCACGAAAACTGAGACTGTTTGCAAAAATGGCTATTTTCAATGCTTATATAATATCGATTAAATTATTATTTAAATCCCAAATAATTCCAATAAATCATAATAAATTAATTTTAACTTATATATCCAAACAAAATATATATACAATTCCAAATATAATTTATACAACTCAATATCATAAATTTTCGAGTTAAACAAAATTTAAATTTCCCTTTTAAATATTAATATACATTATATTTTAATAACGCTTTCCATAGCGACTATTTTAAAATTTGAATTGGCCATAATTAGCAATCTATAACATGAAATCTAGAAATTTTCTCTTTCATTAGAAAATTATAAACAATTAGATTCCGATGTTTCTTATTTGATAGAATTCCGACTTAAAACGGATTCTGCATATCTAGTTAAAGTTCAAAACTCCATATTACGAACTGCCGCGCCATTTCGAGCTCGTTTTAAATTATATATAAATTTAATGTTCAAACTTCGTTCTAATAGACGAATTCAATATTAAAATCCATTAATATTCCAAATATAATATTTAAAATAATAAATTTAATTTTATGTTTGACTACCAAAAATATGGGACATTACACATACTCATCAAATGGAACCGCATAGACCATACCTCTGTGGGTTCAGCTTCGTTAGGCCTACTACAGAGGGCCATCACGGAGTTTCCTCATGTCCCGTCGATGTCTTGCACTTCTTTCCAGTTCCATTGAATAAGTTGGACGTTCTCCTACGGCGTTTACGAACGCCTACGATGATTTTCCCCGTTAGGCTCTTCATCCATATGGACTGGTCAAAACACATATCATTATATTAATTAGAATTTATGTCAAATTTATCATTATGTGTTTCTGGGCCATCACAGAGTTTCCTCACGTCCCGTCGATGTCTCGCACATCTTTCCAGTCCCATTGAATAAGTTGGACGTTCTCCTACGGCGTTTACAAACGCCTATGATGATTTGCCCCGTTAGGCACTTCATCCCTACGGACTGGTCAAAACACATATCATTATATTAATTAGAAACTATGTCAAATTTATCATTATATGTTTCACTGTTTTTTTTCTTCTTTTTCGCTGAGTTACAATATTCGTGAACTTAATCGAATTATTTATAAATCAACTTTACTAGTTACCCAGTCGCAAGGCCACCGTATAATGTCTTTAAGCTTATCAAACTTAATTTTCAAAATCCTATTTATGTATAATAAGCTTTATTTATTTCTTTTCACATTCCAAATTATAATCCTTATGTTATAATCTTTCTTATACATTATTCTTACTAAACGGTGCTTACTGTTTTCTAGTTATAAGTTTGTAAGCCTTTATCTTTTTGTAACCTCTTTTAGTTATGTTACATTTTCTTCTTCTATTTTTGCAATTTATTCTTTTAGGAAGTTAGGTCCATTTCAATTGATTGGTTACCAAAACTGTATAAAATATATTTCCATAGTTTAAGGTAATGAATGACATAGAAACCCATAATTGCAAGACCTCTCTTTCAATTGTTATTTTAGGCTATTGAATAGTGCACAATAAGGCTAAATCCATATTTCGCAATAATCCATGCCTTTATTTATATTTAAACTTCCAATTATGTTTTTCGTAATTTCTTTTTCAAACCAAACTATGAAAATGTATTCCTTTTTTCCTAGCCAATTAATTTAGGCTATTTCTGATTTCATATTTTAACCGGTATACATTAGTTCCTGTTTTTAACTTATTTTCCTATTCTCCATGATTACATTAAATTTGGATACAATTAGATTATGTCCTTTTTTCAATCCCAATGATTTCTGTATTCATTTCATTCTAAATTTGAAAGGTAATATTTTCAACTAACATAGAAATTACTAGATTTACCATTTAACTACAAATTTACTATTCATATATTAATTATGTCACACCCACAATTATCGATTCCTCTTTTGTTTATAATCCCAACTAAATTATGATTTCCAATGCACATAAACAAAAAGGATTAAAATTAGTCGTATAAATTTAGCGCATAACTCATCATTTCAAATTTATACATGTTTTGCATATAGCTAGAAGTCAACATAAACTATGAATATACATATATGGGTATGTATATATATTCGGATGTAGAAAGGGGGAATGGAGGACAAAGAGAACATATTATAAATTCCTGCACGGTTCAAATGATGTAATATACTATTATAAGAAAATATAATTTAAATCCACTCACATGATTGCTTTCCAATTTCTGAACATAGTCTTTCTCTAATCAAATCTATTACTCGTATGGATGAGAAATCTGGGCTCTAATAGCCAAAATCTACAACCTTCATCTCTAAATCTTTAATCAGAAACCCTAAAACTAATATATATTTTCTAAAGAATTTGGAGGAGAAGAGAAATAAAAGAGTTCTGGCATCATCTCAGGAAATATGAGTTGGAGGCTAGGCCCTACTGGTTTATTTATAGCTGCCTAGGAAGATCGAAGATCACGTCCATTAGATTTAAAACAATCAAATCCGAGCCGTCTATGAAACAGAACAAAAGCAGATCTAGCCCGAATGCATCGATCCATGACGTAGTTGGTTGACCTCTTGGTTGACACATATGCCAACCCTTGGATCGACCCACTTTAGATATGGGTCGACACATATACCATTGTAAAAATCGTGTACTCAAGTCGTTTTGTTGTTTGATTATTGTCATGATTAAACGTATTGTTAATGTTATTTCTTAACAGTTTTCATTGATTTTCTGGAATTTATTTTCTATTTTAATGCATGTTTAAATTTTTGAATGCGTAATCAATGTGCGCATTCATTTTGCTTCCATTTTAAAATTCTTACGTGTTTAATTCTTGTAAGTACATGAATGTTATATTTAACGTTTAGTTTATCATCTTAACACACATTTTTATTTTCAATTTCAAACGCGCATTATTAATATGCGCACACCTAATTAATTAAAACTTTACTTAATTAATGTCTTTTCAACTTTATCTCATTAAATGGTTTTATACCATTTATGACGCATGCCTTTTTTTCTTATTACTTTTTGTAATTTGCGTCTACATTTATATTAAATATATCCACATGTGTGTTCACATTCTAGAATTAGTTATCTATTTCCAATCTTTGACGTTATTTCCAATGTTTCTCTTTTAATGTCATTTATATCATGCATTGTCAATCAAAGGTAATGTTGCCGTTTTAATATTAATTACTTTCCCTTTCTTAATTTAACCATTTCTACCACACACATGTCTTCTTATTTTATTAATTGGTTAAGTTTATAAATATTTTCACATTAATAATCCTCTGTTACTTTCAGATTCAAACTAACATTGTTTTTATTATTAATATGTGCATATATTTTCTAATTATTTAATAACGTACCATTTATTAACTTCCATTCATTCCCATTCATTCTTTCATTTCTTTTTATTTAATTTTATTATACCATTGCACGTTATATTTGCATAACGATAAATATTTATGTACATTACTACAAAAGTGGACATATTCGACACTAATCTATGTGCATTGCATGGAAAGTGTGACGAAAGCTATGCTTTCTTTGATCTTCTGCAACAACATTCATATGTTGTTGCTTTAGATATGAATGCAGTGTTGCGGTTGGAATTCTTGTGCTATGACATGCAACACCAGTTCAAAGTGTTGCTTTACATAAATACATTACAGGTCAGCGATCCGCGTTATCAGTTTAAACAAATAAATAACAATAGATGTTTGATTAGTCCAACGGTTCTAACGTATCCCTGCTTCAGTTTAGTGAAAATTTGGCGTGATCTTTTCCCCATTCACGAAATACTCCCCCCCAAAACAAATTTCTCCCATAATCCTCCTTTTGTCCGTTTCTCTCTCCATGAAATCCGTCCACGACGACCTTCGATTGCTACTCTATCGTTGTTACGAACTATAAACCTCTGATTGCTCCTATTTTACAAACTTTACGCCTCCGATTTGGATCATTTATATAGGTAGTTAGGGCTTCATCATTTCGTCTTTATTTAGATGATTTCATCTCTAACTTATTTTGGTCTACGTTCAAAGTCTCTGGGTGATTTGGGTATACCGATTGCCTTAAATTAAGGTTTTTTATACTTGAAGTGTTGTTTTTATATGTTTGCATGTGTTGAAATTGTGCAGGTTCTTTATTTTTATGTTTGCCAAACCATTAATATATTGGTAAATAATGCTTATTTCGACAGGTGGAAACAAAATTTAGAAGAAAAAAGAAATCCAATTTAAATGTTTAAATTTCTATTTTTGTTTGTAGTTAAATTGTGACGACCGGGAATTTTTCTCGATCCGAATCAGTCGCTAAACCGATCAAGACCGTTTGAAACACCTGATTGTGTTGAGAACACGACAAAATAGAACGCAGACAGAAGAACATTTCATTGTTAATTACAACAATTCATCAGAATACAAGAAGATACAGAGTAAAAACAAATAATATACACCAGAAAAATATCAGAGATTACAATAAATTACATAGCAGCGGAAAAATAATACAATACACAACTAGAAGTAATACACGGATACAGAGCTTTCCGAGTATCGTTGCAGCTGTAAATCAGGATCCTGTGAATATAAATCTGCAAAACCAAAACTACTAGCTGCCCGTGTCAAAATAAGGCCACCTAGAGTTTAGGTTAAAACAATAAACTCCAGGTCAGTCATGGGACTGGTGTCAGAACTAAAACAGTTATTAATCTTTATTTTTAAAGTTAGGTAAATCAAGGGACCACGCCGTATAACACGGAACGGGTTTTCTCCCAAGAATACCAGTGCATAAAACAAACAGCGCAATGCTAAATAAAGGAAAATGAAGCTATTATAAGACCCATGCCCTATCACACAATGCAACGTAAGCCGGGGGATAGGATTTACCTTATAATAGCCAAAGAATGCTTGATACGCTAAATTTCATGTTTTAATTCTTAATCAGACTCCAACCGTAAATTAGTAAGAGAACGATTTCCTAAGTATTAACCCCGAAGGCCGAAACCAACATCAGACTAATACCCAGGGAACCACCCATCTTAGCTCATTTCCAGTTAGTTTCTGATTTTATATACAATCATAAATATCAATCATAGGCGGCATGAGCGCCCCATCCCACTATGTCGCCATATATAGGATTACAACTAAAACCGTAATGTCACGTATTGGAAATTGGATTTCCATCTACGAACCGAGGCCAGGGATCGCCCTCACCATCTTCGAGACTCTCTAGCCCGACCTCAGGGTCAGAGCGCATCGACCCTTGGATCATCAGGGCCGGTCCACACGGAGTGGATTAAAATGCCTGAACATGCGTTTCCCCGCCCTTTGTGGCGTAAATGAGCCAACGAATGACTCCATCGGTCCCGGATCAACTAATATAACCGAGGCGCCTCCAATTCTAACAACCACATGAGTTAAACACGTCAGCCAGTTCAAGCACTCACGCCACTCCTAACTAGAAAGAAACGCATGCCCTCCCTGAGGTCCTCTCCTGTTTTTGGTTCACAACCGGGGTGTGAGGCTCGCGAATCAACGCTACACAAAGCTACGCCACAAAGGCCATGCTTTGATCATTAACCACAAGACTTTGCTTTTCAACAAAAGCCTTGATCATTTGCATCTTAGCATGCCACACAGGCATACCACTCCATGCAACCGATAACCATCAATCACACAGAATGATATCCAATGTCAGACACACAGTCCATTTACAAGTCCGTTCTGGGTCTGAATGAAACCGGAGGCACCTTGCACCTCGCTTATCCATCGATCTCCAAGTACGTCTGGACGACCACTAACTGATTCCCTCCTCTTGGGTGTACGACCCAATCAAGATCATCAGTAATCACCCAAACGACGTGAAGACCTCTGGTCTTCGACCACCATCTTCATCTTCGACTTATCGTCGTATCAGTTATTCAGAATGGGATAAACCCGGTCTTTCTGAATAACTCGCATATATAATAAACAAGTGTTACGCAAACACAACATATGCCTCATTCCAATTCATCAGTCACTAACCGTAAATTAGTAAGAGAACAATTCCCCAAATATTAACCCCGAAGGCCGAAACCAACATCAGATCAATACCCAAGAAACCATTCAACTTAACTAATCTCCAGTTAGTTTCTGATTTCACATTCTTAGGGAAAGGTTCCCATTAATTTTATCAAAGATAAATTCTTTAAATTTATTCTTTAATCTTCTTTTGAATATTAATTCAAACCAAATTATGGTTTATCCAAACTAGTCGGGATTAACGAATCTTACCGAAGTAATCAATTGTTAAATTTCCCAACCCCAACCTATTCATCCCATGAAGTAAAACTAGTAATACTTCATATCTAACACCACGGCGTTATCGGTAAATTCAATTACCATTTCATGTTCAAATCTAATTAAAGATTTAACTATCGCCTGGAGCAAAACTGGTGATACTCCATTCTCGATCATTTCAATCTAATTAAAGATTCATTAAAACTCAACTTAGTTTTAATCTTTAACTGGGTTAAATAATCAATGTCATTTAAAACACGATTCGCGATAAACCCAAAATCACATTCCATTTCAATCAGTCCCTAACCGTGAATTAGCAAGCGAGCAATTCCCTAAGTATTAACCCCGAAGGCCGAAACCAACATCAGATCAATACCCAAGAAACCATTCAACTTAACTAATCTCCAGTTAGTTTCTGATTTTCTTAACTCCGTTGGGTCTAAGAACAGTATTATTAAAGATACCATTCACGACAACCCAAATCACATTCCATTAATTATCGGGTTAAAGAACGAGTGTTATTTAAAACACCATTCATGATAAACCCGAAAATCAATTCCAATTCAATTTCAATTAAATATCATTTAATTGTCACATTTCATTAAATCTAAATAAAAAGATTTAATCTTTTTCTCAACTGGGTTTAAGTACAGTGTTAATGAAGACACTATTCACGACAAACCCAAATCCCATTTGATATTAAATACAAGGCTCTGAATAGAAAATATATCGGTTTAAATTCAATATCAAATTCTACGACCAACAAATATCGTATTGGAAATAACGATATTAATATATCTTTCAAATTCCCATAACAATATCTGTATCATCACGAAATCCAACATCGAAATATTCCGAAGACAATTTCGATTCAAATCCATTCCAATTTAATTATTGGAAGTTCTGGTTATTTTCAAAACCATTTCAAATCCACTTTATTTATTTTAAAAATAAATAAATTATTATTCTAGTTCAAAACTAGTTCATTTCGATAAAAAACTGCTTTTATCTTTTCAAATATGGAGTTTTTCATCCCAATTCTTCACAAATCATTTCCTATGATTTAACCCAAATTGTTACTATTTTTAATATTTTTATCAAGGCCCGTACAGTCGATTTCCATTAATGGCCATCGAACTGCACTTACAACGACCTTTTCCAAATTTTATTTGGACATAATTCCAAATCCAACCGTTAGATTTCAAATCTCTAATCTTCATTAGAAAGTTCTTTTCGATACGAACCCAACGGTTCAGGTTTTAGGAGAATCCGACGGTCGGATCTCCCGCAATATCCATTCGAAGTCAATGGTCGAAATTCGCGAACTGCCGCGGCGCGACGCTTTTCAGGCCATTATATTATATATATAATATATATAATATGTACTCCGTCGATTTCCTTTCGAAACGAATTTTATAAATTAATTTAAATTCGTTTTCAAAACGATTTCAATTTCCATCTCAAATTCAAATCAAAATTGAATCTTTCCAATATAAATTCGTTTTAAATTCATTTCAACTCGATTTCAATTCAAATCGGTTTTAATTTAAATCGATTTCAGTTCAATTTCAATACGTTTTAAATTCAATTCAAAAATGATTTCAATTCTATTTCAATTTAATTCGAATTTCAGTTCTTTTCAATTTAATTCGAATTTCAATTCAATTAAATATTATTCGAATTTTAATTTATTTCAAAATATCAGATTTTGAAATCACTTTCGATGATCATTATAAAATGAATAAAATCGATATAAATATCGTTCAGGTCAAAATGACGTAAATCTAATCAACACGGCTTCATATATTTCTATTTTCAAATATTCTATTTCAAATATTTCTATTTCAAATATTTCTATTTCAAATATTTCTATTCAAATATTTCCATTTCAAATATTCTATTTCAAAACTGGAATGAGGCCCAATCAGTTACCATATAATGTTAATTATATGGATTTTCTACAACACATGTATAAAATAACAACGATAAATAATCAGCCATCATCCAGAGTGCGTTCTACACTGTATAAGCATCAAATATAAATATTTAACGCTTATAACAGCCTGTCAATCAATCGATCGACATACAACTAATTATTGGGACTAGTGTATGTCATATATCATCCCAATACCCGTGTGGGGTTTCCAAACAATCAAACACAGATTTTATTTATGCAGTTGGGCGATGTGTAAAATTTATCGTCCCAATCAATATCAGTCAAATGTGTGTATATAAACAAATCCTTCGATTTATTTATATTTATTTCATTTTAAATACACGTTAAAAATTCTATTTTCAACTATAAAATATTCTTAACTATATAAATATTTCATTTCATTTCACATCACCTCACACAATCAACTACACATCAAAATCAAACAAACAAGCATACAAGTCGTTCATGGTCTGTGGACGACGGGTGTTACTAAACACCGTCTGCATCCTAATATATATTTATAACTAGAAATCTAAATTAAAGGTGAGGAGTTCTCACCTTGGGGTTCCACTCTACCATTTCATTTTTGAACCGTCTGAATTCCTTTTTGATTTTAATCAGTTCCATCTCGCTGTTCATAGTAAAAATCATAATTTTAATATGATGTTCATTTTAAAAATCTCATTTTTATAATTGCACTTTATATATAAAAATTATATATTTCTTCGCTATAAAAATCTATACTTTTCCTTATGTAAAAATTCTATTTTTACTTCGTTGCCACCTTATAAAATCTATATTTTATAGCGCTTCTTATAAAATAAAAATTATATTTTTACATCGCCTTTCCAACAATAAAGATCATATTTTTATTCTTCCTTTAATATAAAAATCATATTGTTAGTCTTCCTTTAATATAAAAATCATATTTTTAGTCTTCCTTTAATATAAAAATCATATTTTTATATCAATATCATTCATATGAAAATCACTTCTTTTTACTTTTGAAAATCTCTTCTTTTCATATAAACAAAATCGCATCTTTAAATTAAATAAAAATCTTATCTTTTAAATTAAACCATATACATAAAACTGATTTCAATTTATGCTAAAAACTGATTTTTTTATTCTTTCAAACTAATTACATTATATAATAAGTAAATAAATAAAAATTTACCTTGGATTCTATTTTTCTCTGAGGGATTGGGGTTCACATTGGTCGATGGCGGTCGGTGGAGGAGTGTCGCCGGTGGTGGGGTGGTGCGCCAGGACTTCGGTGGCGGTTTTGAGGTTGGGCGCAGTACGAGGGTTCGTGGTTTGTTGGAGAGAGAAGGGAGGAAAGGGAGGAGAGAGGGGAGCGAGAGGGTGGAGGCGCCGACCTAAGGAGGCACGGCGGCGAGTTTGGAGCTGGTGGCATTGCGATTTTAGGTCTTAGTTTTTTTTTCTTTTCGAATTAAACGGGGGCGCGGGGGGGGGGGGGGGTTGAGAGGAAAGGATATGGGGGTTTTTTTATTTTATTATTTAATTAATATTTTAATTCTAAAAAGCAACTTTTATTTTCGACCTCGAAACGAGACCCATAGCCTGTCGTCCATAACTAATTACCCCCATTCCGAACACAATGGGATATGTATCGTAGGCTGATTCGATCATTTCGATTCGTTTTCGTCAAAATCAACATATAACTCTATATATTGAATTTGAAGGCGCATTTCAATTTGCCGGGGCCACGTACTAACTCAAAAAATCATTAAAAAATATTTAGCTTCGTATTGATGATACGGTCCTAACAAAACTAGTTTCGTCAAATTCTAAGACCGTTTGAAAAATGGCCATTTTCCAGTCGATTAAAATCAACTGAAACTGGCCAAACGCGTTTTCCTTTGCTACGCTCACATATTGATTCAAAAAATTATGAATTTTGAAACCTAGCAATAACTTGACATCACGGATCCAACAAAAGTGGTTTCATCGAAAACGAGGCCGTTTGCAAAATTTCCATTTTTAAGGGCCTGAATTCCATAGCGACTATTCCGAATTTTCAACTGGGCGTATCATTTGATTCCCGCTATGAAATTTCAAATTTTCGGATTCGTTGGAAAGATATTCTCAATTAGATTCTAATATTTTTGATTTCGCTAAAATCCGGTTCATTTTGAATCCTATACATTTATTTGAATTTTGAAATCGAATTATCGAACTACCGCGCCATTTTTAATTCCTTTTATAGTTATAAATAAATCGATTCAAATAAATATATTCATTCTAATTCTATTCGGAAAAAAATTCCCGTCGTTATTATTTAAAATAATTCATTTTAAATAATCAAAATTCGCTAAAATTGCCAAAATAAAATTTTAAATTGGCTTGGATTTCCGGGTTATTACATAAATAATGCCTATTTCTCCTCCTACATCGTATGACTACGAAAATACCCTGGGCATAGGTGATTTACGACTGTCAAACCCATCATCACCACAAACTCCTATTGATTTTTATATAGATATGCAAGAAAGGAACTACGATGCTTTGCTTGAGTATGAAGTAGAGTAAGAAGAACTCCTAAGACAATGGAGAGAAGAAGAACGATGTAAAGAAAGGGCGATGCGACAGCATAGTCGTGCTGCCTTGCGTCGTCAGCATCAAAACATCCAAGTGGTTAACAAACAAAAAGCTGACTCACCAATCATAATGTGTGATTGTGGGTATGCCGCCGTAGAAGATGTTATTTCGATTGGATTCAAGATTGGTCATCGTTATTTTAGATGTCGTGTTTATCCCACAGGGTGTACCTTTTGGCAGTGGATTGACGAACAGTTTCCAAGTCGAGACGCTGAGTACGCAAATGTATTACAACATCAACTAACAAGCTGCAAAATCGAGTTATTGTTTTTCGAACAGACGTTAGTAGACTTAACGACCAACTTCAAGGGCTAAACATTAGAAGACAAAATTAAATTATTGTATTGTTCTTTGATTAGGTACAACTGTATCATCTTTGTATCTCCTGTATAGTCTTTGTATATGTACTATTTTGTTTTGGTGCAGTCATGTAATGTTATGAATTTATGTTCAGTATCCTTAGTTGCTTGTTTTATGTATTCTTCTAATAACTCAGTTCCAAAAGTTAGTGACAATTCATATCAAAATAATCATATTTTTATCATCACACTGATTATGTATATTTATAAATTATTAACTTGTTTTGTATTTATTTCTAATTTAGTCAAACCTTACAGGGTAGCCCTTGTTCGTGTCTTGAAACTATTAGTGGTATCAAATTTGGTCTTACTAGGCCGTGGTTAGATTGTGGCAATGGATAGTGAGTATTACATATGGGTAGGACTTACGAGATCGAGTGCAGAATATGTAAGAGGGGTAACAACTTTTCTAAGAAATGCATTTCCCATTTTTAAAGTAGGTGATGAGATGAATTGCCCCTGCAAAAAATGTACAGAACGTTATTGGTATTGTGAAAATGTCATAGACGGTCGTCTTATTTTTAATGGCCCTTCTCCATTACATACCGGGTGGATTTGTGAAGTTTCACAGACAAAATTAAGAGGTGTTAATGACCATATGGATTGTACAGCGGAGATGGATTTTGAGGATAATTTAGATATGATGTTCAAATGTGCAGGTTACAAATTTGGTCAAAATCCCAGGGACTTTGTAGTAGAACCAAATCCAGAGGCCGAGAAATTTTATCGGCATGTTAAAGAAGGAAAAAAACCGTTATATCCTGGCTGCACTAAATTTTCTCGACTAAGTTTCTTGATCAGGCTTTATCATTTAAAGTGTACTTATGGAATTAACGAGTCTGCGTTTGGGGAATTACTGAAGCTTATAAAAAAGAAGCCTTTCCTGATCCCATCTGGCTTTGACTTTTTATGCTCCAAAGAATGTCATTAAAGATTTAGGTCTTGATTACCATAAACTACATGCCTGCCCAAACCATTGCATGTTATATTGGGCAAAGAATAAAGATAAAGAGGCTTGTGACATTTGTGGATTTTCGAGGTGGGCTGTAAAAGAAAAAGAAGACATCATCGATAATAATGATCCACCAAAGTCGATTCCCAAAGTGCCGGCAAATGTTATGGGGTACTTTCCTCTAAGATCAAGGTTACAAAGGATGTTTATGTGCAAAGAATTTTCCAAACTTATGAGATGGCACCAAGTGGAACCAAAAGAAGATGGAAAATAAGACATCCGACTGATGGTGTGGCAAGGAAGATGATGGATGCTCGCTATCCTTATTTTTCATCAGAAAATTGTAATGTTAGATTGGGTCTAGCATCTGATGGATTTAATCCATATCGTTCAATGAATTCAAGTTATAGTACATGGTCAATTGTGTTGGTAAACTACAATCTTCCGCCTTGGTTATGTATGAAAAAAGAGAATTTGATTCTTTCAACATTAATATCTGTTCCAGATTCTCCAAAGAACAGTATTGACATATATATGTAGCTTTTAATTGCGGAATTGAAAGCGTTATGGAATGTTTGCGTCGAAACATATGATTCCATGACTGATGGGAATTTTAATTTACGTGCAAGCGACTTATGGACCATTAGTGATTTTCTGGGATATCCCATGTTGTCAGGTTAGAGCACAAAGGGGAAACTAGCGTGTCCAGTATGCTATTATGAAACTTCTTCAAATTATTTGAAGCATAGCAAAAAAAATGTGTTATATGCACCATAGAAAGTTTCTTGATCTGATACATAAGCGGAGGCTGGATAAGAGGAGACTTAATGGCGAAACTGAAATGGGGAGCATTCAAGAAATATTATCAGGAACTGATATTGAAGAGTTATTGCGGGGGTTCAAAAATCGATTTGGGAATAAGATGAAGAAACCTGGTAAAAGTGATGGCCCTTTTAAAAAATGGTCAATATTGTTTGACTTAACATATTGGTGTCATAATCCCCTTCGACATAACCTGGATGCCATGCACATAGAGAAGAGCATATGCGACAAAATATTAGGTACTTTACTTAATATAGGTCGCATGGCGAAGGATAACCTAAACGCTCGTTTGTATTTACAGGAATTGGGCATAAGGAAGGTCCTTCATCCTATTGAATGTGGTGATGGAAAGCATGTTGAAATTAGAGCTGCAATATTTGATATGACAAATAAGGAAAAAGAAATCTTTTGCTCTGTATTGAACAACGTCAAACTGCCCTACGGTTGTGCCTCGAATATTAGTCGGTACGTGCACATAAAAGAGAGAACGGTTGTGGGATATAAGAGCCATGATGCTTATTTCATACTCCACTATTTGTTACAATTTGCCATGAAGAAAGCGTCAAAACCCGAGGTTGCGGTATCAATGATCAGATTTAGTGCATTCCTTAGAGGACTATGGAGCAAGGTTATCGAAGTGGATGACATCAAGAGGCTGCAAAAAGAAATTGTCGAGATACTTTGTCATTTTGAAATGATTTTTCCTCAGACTTTTTTCGATATAATGGTACACTTGCCTATTCATTTATGCCGAGAAATCGAATATGGCGGGCCTAAACATTTTAGATGCATGTATCCAATTGGGCGATATCTAGGAAAGTTGAAATCTTATGTGCGAAATAGAAACAGACCGGAAGGTTCGATTGCAGAAGGTTACTTGCCAGAAAAGTGTGTGACCTTCTGTTTAAGATTGTTACGCGTTGACGGTGGAACGTAAAACACGTCGATTGATTTTGGAATATGTCCAACAGATTTGGAATATCATATTGGAACAAAGAAGAATAAAGATGGGAAGATGTCCAATTTGAAAAATGCAGATTGGAAGGCAACGCATCGCTATATTCTGTTCAATTCCATTAATAAAAAATTGAGAGTTTGATCGAGTAAGTTCTTAAGTTCCTATATCGTTTTCATTAACTATAAATTAATATTTGCATTTCGTAGTTTTTTGACCTTAATTATTATTTAGGGTTCATCGAGCTTTTGTGGATGGTCTAGTAAATCAAAGAAGATACAAGAGGGAATGAGAACATTTTGAAGAGTTTTGAAATTGGCTTAAAGAAGAGGTTCTAAAAAAGGACAATATTTCAACAGATTTAGAGGTGTTTGCATTAGGTCCTAATCGAGTAGCTAGGAAGTTTACCCGTTATATAGTAAATGGATATAGATTCCATACAAAATTTAAAGATTCTCGATGTACCACACAAAATAGTGGTGTATTTTTGATTTCCAAAACAACCAGCTTTGCAAGTTCGAAAGACCAAAACCCAATAGTGGGTGATGTCAATTACTACGCATCAATCAAAGAAATTTTTGAGCTTGATTATTAGGGGGCTTTCACAGTGGTCCTTTTTAAGTGTTGCTGGTACAAAGAGGAAAAAGATTCATATGGTCTTACTCAAGTAAATTTCATCAAGTGCCATAAAACTGATCCTTATGTCCTGTCTTTGCAAGTGCAGCAAGTATTTATATGGAAGAGGCCTTTGAAAAGAACAATCATTACGTTATTAAAAAATTGCCGAGAGATTGGTGTGATACTGAAAATCAGAATGCAATGGAAGAAGACATGAGCAATACACATTCACATGATATGAGCATAGATGGTGAACTAGAACCAGAAGTTGTTGATGGGGGTTGGACTAGGGATGATGTCCCCGTAATACAACTAGAAAGAGAACTAGAAGCAGAAGTTCCTAGTCCTGTTCCGTCTCGTTAGGACAAAAAATTTCTCTTTCTTATTACTTTAATTTGTTCTAATTTATGATTTATTTGGCACTTTTTGTTTTGGCTGGAAATTATTATCTTTGATGAATGTATTTGGCACTCTTTTCTCATAATGCAATCTACGTTGTGCATATGTTTTATGATTTAATGTCTTTCTTTACTGTCATCTAAATTGGTTATAGACCAAAATGTTATAGTTGTTGTTTTATGTCCACTTTAACATGCACGTACCTTGTTTTAATGTATTCATTTTGTACATGATGGATGAACTTATTAATATCTGATTGCAACATGGCAAACAATTTCGAAGGACATGTTACTCGGTGGAGAATCCTTCGTAGTAACAAAATATGATGTAGACCGCTTTTCTTACAGTGTGCTTATGGATTTTATTAAAGATGCTCTCCATTACACTGAAATAGGAGGAGTCTATATCATCAGCAAAGGAACGAGGGGTGGCTGGCAACTAATATTGAATGACAAGGACGTAAACGAGTACGTACAGGGATGAAATAAGCAAGAAGAAGTGGGTTTTTACATCGACAACACCATTGACAAAGACAGTGAGCCGTTGATTCAGCTGCAGCCACATGTAATCATACGGCCAAGGAAAAACACAATTCAAGGTATATATGTATATGTAGTATAGATCCAATCTTCTATATCTCTCTGTTTGTGTAAAGAACTATGAAGGAGGCCATCATTATTATTTTTATTGTTCTAGGTTCTGCTAAGAAGCCGGATGCAAAGCGTAAGTATACTACTGCACATAGACTTCAGCAACAACAGAAAATGATGAAAAACAACCCAACTCAAGTGGGTCTGTAACGACCCAACTTTCGAACACCTCGGAAGTCATGCCATTATTTAAGAATAAGAATAAATAAAAGATAGAACTAAAGAAAACATCAAAATCTCACAGCGGAACTTGAACAAAATATAATATAACATAATATGATACATCAGAGTCATAACACATCATAGTACAGTACATTAGATACATGGATATATGCCCATTTCAACTTACAAACTTTATAATTATACGTAGACAATGATAACTAACTTGCAAACTTCATAGATATAATATATAGAACACCTTGCAGAAACCATCCCATCTAGTTATTCCAAAAGTTATCCAACACCTGGTTCACTTGTCTACTCATAACAAGTGTTATGAGTACCTAAGAGTTTAGGGAAAACACAGAAAATAAACTCGGGTCAATCAGGGGACTGGTATGAGGAAACTATTTTTAAAACAAGCAAAGAAATAAAACTATCTCATAAGACCACGTCGTAAGTACAGAATGGGTTTTTTACCTTATGAGAACTAAATTTGTTTGTATATTTAAATCATATATTATAATAATGTCTAAGGTTCTCCACAAATAATTTAGAATCTAGAAGAATGCTTGCATCTCACATTCTACTATATAGTATACAAACAAAATCGCTTGGCGCTTATGGATAATGGATTTCCAACTATGACAAGGTATGGAACCACCTTCTGATAGTGTATCTCTAGAGAGGAATATACTGGGTTCAACAAAAACATCTTGCATCCCGGCCCACACATGACCGACCACTCATTTCTCTTGAGTGTATCGAATGTATTGTCATCGAAGGTTTGGCCCACATAACCGTTATCCGAAGATACAGAAGCGAAAGAAGTAACAAAGTGAATATTCTCTAGATGGTGAATGTACACCCTAATGGGAGCGACCCACATAGCCATGCTACCTGCCCGATTTGTGTCATTTTCCGGTTGTGAAACTTGAGGCTATACTTACCCTTAGATACATCAGATTGTTATTCCCTTTTAATGCCACATCGTCAAAATCTTCCAATCAGTGATTGACTTCCCCAAAAAATATATTACATGTATAAAGCTAAGAGAAATGAATTCCTATGCCACCAACATAAATACGTTTTGGAGAGATCAACGTACGTGATTGGGTTAAATATAATCTGTCAGAAATTTGTCCAAACAAGTTGTTTTGGGATTGAACAAACCGAAGGCACTATTCTGTAAATCCATCTTAGGCAATTGGTACCTAGGATTAACAGAACAGTCCTCGTAAAACTTCGTCTTCGATTGTCCTCAATAATCTCTGACTCGGTATAATCGAACCGAAGTGGAATATATACTTCAGACTCTTCGAAGCGATTAACGTTAATGTATTTTACGGTCAAGTGATACTTAAGGGAACAGATTATTTTATTTAAATTCGATATTTCAATTATTTGTTGTTGATTCGATTTCGAAACTCATCTCCTGATTTAAAAAAGTTATCGACTTAAGTCGAATTTATTTTATTAACATTATTTATTTATTTTATAACATTTGAATTCAACATAGTACAACAATGCTGACAGTCAACTCTATGACATAACCGATTATAATTCAGCATATCAGATTTTTATCAACTTTTAGCATTTATCGAATATATCTCCTTTCTTTGCTTTTAAATTATTCAAAATGGATAATTTAATTACTACTAAAATTTCGAATATAGATGAACGTTTACTTAATATTTATTGGACGACTTACATTTCCTGTTTTATTTCGTTATTACACAGTCAATACAATTATATCACTTGATTATCATTCTATTCTAATTTGGAACAAACGAATTGTTTAAGTTAATGTCTTGACTACTTACATCTAAAAAGGTTAACTAGCATCTATCATTATAGTAGTAAAGCGCTTCATAATGTCTTCAGTTATCTACAATGACGAATCTAAATAAAGCAAAGATGGTTCACATATGTTTGGATTCTACACGTGCTTCGTTATCATTCTTAGGGCTGTCAACGGATACTTTCGGATACGGATAGTGCCATATCCGTATCCGCATCCGAAATCATTTTTGAATATCGGATATCCGCATCCGCGGATACGGACGGATATCGGATAATTATCCTCTACGCCAACGGTCGATAAATCAGTGAATATAAATGAATTTTTTAAGCTTAATATTAAGTTTTTTTTTTCAACCTAATTGATTATAAAAGTGCTAAAAATAAATAAATATGATGATAATATTTAATTTTGAGCAATTAACATGCGTTTAGTAGACTTTCAATTTTGCAAAATAATAAATTAGCATATTTAAAATACACATAATTTAAGCTATAATCGTAAAAAAAACGGACGGATAATTTTCGAATGCGGATATGCCTGTATCCGCATCCGCTTTTCGGATATCAGATATTTATCCGCTTTTCAGATGCGGATGTGGACAGATTTCGGATTTTTCGGGTATCCGTTGATAGCTCTAATCATTCTTAACTTGAAGAGGTCCAATCTGCTTCTTCCTCCTATTCGAGTATTTATCCATTTGAGAAAAACTTCTGCTTATGTATATATAAATATCTCTTAAAAAAGTTACTTAATTAGTATTACACTTAGATTACCTTTCATGTTAAAAGTAACCATGTAGCTGTCATAAAAATAAATCAACAATGGAACAACGGCCGGTTGTATTGTAATGACCCCATTACATGCTACTATAGACTTGCACGAATTCATATGAAAACCATGACAGAAACTGCAGTTCGATTTAAAAGGATGGTTCACACAATCTTACAGATGAGCACAATGCCATACAATTCATGTCATAATATAGCCTAAGGAAGTAATAAATTGCT
Organism: Allium sativum; assembly: GCA_030737875.1. Lineage (NCBI taxonomy): Eukaryota > Viridiplantae > Streptophyta > Magnoliopsida > Asparagales > Amaryllidaceae > Allium > Allium sativum. The sequence goes on from CM060915.1 coordinate 989,690,606, forward strand.
CAACCACCCAAAGGAGTACAATCAAATCAATTTCTGTTGTTAGGGACAAACATTTTAACAATTGCAAAATTAGGGTACCTTCTGTTTTGAAATATCACAAGCTATACATTGGACCGAATACTAAATATGGATTGTTGATTACTAAATTACGAGTAGTTGACTGTTCATGTCCTCAAAACCTTTGATTAGGTTCCAGGGAAAATAAAATATTATGTTGATGATATTCCATTCAACATTTTACTCATCAATCTATCCCATTCATTTTTTAGCTGCAAGATGTATTTTCTTGTGAATACTAATGCACGTGGGAAAACTTCTCAACATGATGAACTGGGGAAGATGGATTATCCTTGGTTCTATTTTATATTTGATAATTCAAATAAATTTTCATCTAAATACCCACGACGTAGTTTAAAATCCGAGTATGGTACACCCAAACGTGGTAACTGGCAAACATTTTCTACTGTTCTTGGTTTAGTCCCTTGCTCCGTTTCTTCCTTCTCACTTAGTTACTTCTCAATGAACCAGCCATGCACCCTACCCTGTATCCACGTGATGCACACTCCCCAGCTTCTCTCTTTCTTTCTTCCATTTTGCTGCTACTTCTTTTAACTTCTTTACTTCTTTTATTTCTTTAATCGTCTCCCTACAGCTTTCCTATTGCTATTATTACCCTACTTCTAGAAAAATATGTTTTAGTTTCCCTGCTACCGGCATTGTTTCCCTACTTCTTAGTTTATTTTTGTTTTCCTGCTACGGACTCTCTCTGCTTTCTTTTTTCGCTGCTGTAGTCTTCTTTTAGCCTCTGTCTTGCTATTCCCCCTTTTATTAGTTACTACTGCTACCATCTCTTCCTTCATAATGTCACCCGAACACTTCAGTGCACACGCACAGTAGTGTGCACATGCACGAGTGATCGAACCATCTCGCATCGGTCAGTAGCTACTCCGCAAAAACAATGCTATCATCTAAGTCACCCCATGCTCTCAGGTCAGATCCCAATCTCTTCTATCAAATACTCCCCTTTAACCCGTATGAGAAAAAAACAGCACCTCCAAACCTCCGTCACAAAAATTATTACTGCTATCACCGTGTACCATCGGATTCGACCAAACTTCACCAGCATGACGTCAGCTCTAGGACGGAACTCCTCATCAAATATTAGACCACTCGGTTCACCATTGGTGACACAGTCCATCGCCAAATTCAGGCGTAAAAACAGTACCAAAAACCACGTTTCCACTTCATTCACTCGATCCACTAAATAGAAAAATTATTGAACATTTTTCCTATGATTATGGATCCCTCACGCTGGTCTGGACTTCACGCCTCGTCACTTAAACATCGAGATTGCCAAAAATTGATCGACCATGGTTTTCCGACCAACTTCCCTTATCTCGATTCCTACTTTATTAAATTTTATGAAATTTGTACTAAAATTCATGATTTTAATATACGAGTACATTTAAATGATTGAAATGCAAATTCGTAATGGTCGAAAAGTCTGTATTTAGAACTTAGATAAAGTGTTAATATCCGAGAATATATATGTTTATTCACCTTGAAACTATTTTGACTATATACTATAGATGTATATCAACAATTTTATTTAGCAACTAAACCCTATAACTCGTTTGAATTCAAGTTACGGATTTTAAATCAGCAAGGAATATGAAGTTTTGTCCAGCTTAATATACACAGTTTTGTTTAAGTGGGTTACACGGGTTTTCATGTTAATCAACAGATCCATATGTGAGCTGTATATGGTATTCTACATCCACAATCTAATATACATGCTTATGTAATGTGCACCATTCATTGAAACAATCAAATAAAATTTAGAAATGAACTTAACAGAAGGTTTACTCACCGATTTTGTTACTCTATTCTTTATTTTAGCCTGTGTTTCTCTCTACATACCTCTTGCTTAATTTCTCTTCAAGTGATCAGTGAGTGAATTGTGTGTGTAAATGTGTATAGGTACATATTTATAGGTAGAAAATATAAATAAACAATACATGTTATAAATCATAGGAGATGAAAATGGACAGAGGGTAGCTGAGGCTAGTCAGCTGTGTGTGTATTGATCGGAAAGAGGAGTCAGTGTTATGGCAATTCATGATTTAATTTCATCTTTCAGGTAGCATATGGCCAGGTTGAAGTGAAGTGTACATAGCACATGCAAGAATTGATTAAAATGGGTGCTTGGTTCTTAAGCAAACTACCTTTTCCTCTCTGATATGAAAACATGGGCTGTCATAGACTTCTAGGGTGCTAAGGCTAGAAGATTTTGATTGATTTTGATGCCGAAATGTAGAAATTTTGTACCCAAGCCATGCGCAAGTTGCCAAGCTATTTTAGCTTCTAAGTATTTTGCAGCTGTGTAAGTGTTTGGGAAGGAGTGGTTAAAAGTCCTTAAGCAACTAGCTGTTCGATTTTATATGTACAGTCAGTCTATGCTTCTAGCTTAAGAAACAAGTTTTATAGCTAGTTGTCTCGTGTGTGTGTGTCTATATATATATATATATATATATATATATATATATATAGATATATAACAACATAGTATCTAGCTTAAATATCAATGAAATGTACACTTTGCTTCTAGTCTTTCAATACAGCACATGCGTGTATATAGTTTACAAGATATGTTTTGTCTTAAATCAACTCAGCTAAATATGAAAACATAGGTTGTTGCTAGTGATGGTTTTCTTATGAATGCATAGGCATTTTATCATATATTTGTACCCTGTTATGTAAATATGAGTATTTAATGTATACTAAATTTATAAGTCTTCCTAGCTATTTGATTTCATTTGATTTAGATTGAATATTTGAGCACAAATCAAAAAAAAAAATATTAAGTAAAAAGGTTTAAACTTGCATATGTCCCTTATATGTGAAGTAATGAAATATTTAAATAATATATTTATTACGCTAAAAACTAATAAAAATGTAAACAAAAGTTAAAATATTATGCAATTCCTTATTTTAGAGGTATACAAATAAAATATTTTTATAACAAATTAATGTATATAACATATATATACACATTCATATAAATACACATTCGTATATATATATATAGGATTTAAAAAGATCGAAATTTAAAATTTCTACAGGTATTAACTCCAATTAATTTATTAATTGATAAAATCAAAATTTATCGATTAACAAAGTTAGTAATAATCTGGGACATTACAATCTACCCCCCCTTAAAAGAATTTCGTCCCTGATATTAAAGATTAACGAGTAGATTCCAGTTATAATTAGATTTATAATCACACATCATTAATTTGTTATTTATCACAGTTATTTCTATAACTAGAAATACCTATCACCTTGGTTGGAAAATATTTGCATCTCTACATTATTATTCCTCAACATTCATCAGTTCCTGACTGTACATCGGTAAGCGAATAATCTGCTAAGTGTCAACCTCGAAGACTGAAATAAACATCATATCGATACCCAGAAAATCATTCAACTCAGCCAATCTATAGTTAGGTTCCAATTTCTTAACCCCAAATCTTAATTCCTCATTAACTCACATTACTCTAAAATATCCTTGATTATGTTTGGAAAATAAATTCCAAATTTTATTTACTTCCTTGATTCGAATCTACCTGTTCAAATATATTTATTTGGTCCAAATTCTCTTTTTAAACTCAACTCCATTTTCAACTCACCAGGCCAATTCACTTAACCACGTTAAGTTTTATTCACAATCTTCCTTAACTAATTTATTCTTAAATTAGTTATCTCCATCCCATAACTTAGAAATCTGATTTTATTTCAGCAAAAATCAACTTGTACAGTTTCCATAAGCTCACATTCAGTTAAGTCTAGATTTAATTTAATGGAAATATAAAATTTTATTTCAATTTATAATTTTAACTATATTTCTTATATCAATATAATTAAATTTAATTCAACTCTATTCAATTTATCCTAAGGATGACCCTAATAAATTTAACTCTTTTTATTTAAAAAGCGTAAGCTATCTTCCGGCACTTCCTTCATTTAACTTGCTTAAGTAAAAATTTATTTCCAAAATTCAAATTGTCGGGTTTTTTTTTCAAATTCTTTTGAAATCGCACAAATATATACATATGTTTAAATTCAAAACATTTGAATTTTCAAACCACTTGTTTTCTTTCAAACAACTTTCCATCATAAAATTTTCTAAGGTAGCAATTTGTCACTGAGAAACTCGAAAATGAACACTGATGATGCTTTAGTCATCATCAGAATTATTTTCCAGTCACTGAAGTGAGTTCAGTGCTTTATCACTTTAAAAATCCATTCAAAAATGGTTTTTATCCAAAATTTTCAAAGTAATACTATATTACATCATATTTATTCAGAAAAATATTTTTCCAAACACCAATGATTTTAAATTCCAAAATCTGGTTTGAACCCAACCTTAATCCAAACCATTTTGTATATAACTTAAGTTGATCCTCCTATATATATATATATTTCTATAATAATATAAAATTACTAATACGCTTTCTCAATACTCACCTAAAGCCTAAGTATTCGGTAACCTAAGCTCTGATACCAACTGTAACGACCCAACTTTCGAACACCTCGGAAGTCGTGCCATTATTTAAGAATAAGAATAGATAAGAGATAGAACTAAAGAAAACATCAGAATATCACAGCGGAACTTGAACAAAATATAATATAACATAATATGATACATCAGTGTCATAATACATCATAGTACAGTACATCAGATACATGGATATATGCCCATTTCAACTTACAAACTTCATAATTACATGTAGATGCTGATAACTGACTTGCAAACTTCATAGATATAATATATAGACCACCTTGCAGAAACCATACTGTCTAATTATTCCAAAAGTTATCCAACACCTGGTTCACTTGCCTACTTATAACAAGTGTTATGAGTACCTAAGAGTTTAGGGAAAACACAGAAAATAAACTCCGGGTCAGTCAGGGGACTGGTATGAGAAAATGATTTTTAAAACAAGCAAAGAAATAAAACGTATCTCATAAGACCACGCCATAAGTACGGAACGGGTTTTTTACCTTTTGAGAACTAAATCTGTTTGTATATTTAAATCAGATAATATAATAATGTCTAGGGTTCTCCACAAATAATTTAAAACCTGGAAGAATGCTTGCATCTCACAATCTACTATATAGTATACAAACAAAACCGCTTGGTGGTTATGGATAATGGATTTCCAACTATGACTGTAACGACCCAGATTTTTGAATAATTTATTTTAAATATTTAATACTGTTTTAAATATTTAGTTGATAATATAATATTTTATATCAATTTAATATGGCCGTTTATATTTACATTCGAATTTAAATTTCAATATCAAATCACAGAGTTCAAAATAACGTTGCAATATTGGAGATGTCGGTTGTCACGTTTAAATAGCGGTTCAGAACCTCGAAATATATATATTTAAACGGATAAAAACTAAATCAAAATAAAAATAAAAATACATCAGTTCGAGCCACCCTAAGACTATACCAGGGCCGACCTAACACTTTTATCAACGCAAACCTATCTCTCTCGAGCTGTATATTCTGTCTCCCAGCCTCATCACTAAGGCAAACATGATTTTAATGGCCTCTCGTACGAATGTTCCCCAGTTCACTCCTATAAAAAAACAGACCTCGCCTTCAGTTTCTTCCATCATTTGAAACCCGAAGTAAATCCCGAAATCTAAACTCCAGTAAAACAAAGAAAAATGGCCACTTCGTTTTATCGCATCCGAGTTCCTTTTCGATTTACAATTCGAAACAACCGCGAGTTCAACATCAGGGAGGAGGCGTTCCGATTCAGTGCACGCTACAGTGTCGACTCTTGGAAAGTCGAGACCTTTTCTGGTGATAAATGGGGCACCGCGGTGTCAGAAATCGACGTTCGAAAATCAAGCTCAAGCTAGGAAGGTTAGAAATAGGTTCGAGCATGGATCTCAAATCAAACGGAGGCAGTGAATGAGAGTTCGATCAGTCAGAGGGGCATTTGAGGACCGCAATACTGTTTTGGGGGAAATCATCTAACGCAGATCGTGAATGAAGGGACTGTCGTGTTCAAAAATCGGAAGTCGGAGTTCGATTTTGAGGCAAAAGGATAGGCGAGTGGGGTTCTGGGCTAAGCACGACGTTGGTAGGGGAGCATGAGGCCTGATGGATGCTGGAGGAGTGCTGCCAACGTTGGGAAGTTCAGAGTTGACCTCGTTCAGGCGACTGAGTGGAATTCGAATTTGATTTGGCTGTAGAGCCAAGACCATATTCAAAAAGGGATTAAGGTAATTTTTTATTATTTATTTTAAATAATACAGGAATTTAATTTATACAATTGGTAGTCTATTTAAATTGAATTTATTTAGATATTAGTTTAGTTATGTTTCTTTTATGAAATCAGTTTGATTTATGTCAAAGATCATAAATAAAAATGGAAGAAAATAACAATTAAAATGTGTTATTTATTTGTTCGAGAAAAACCTAACATATATATATATATATATGTGTTTAAAGATACGTAGGTTAGTTTAATTTTATTTGTTAAGTAAGGTTTCAATTAATAACCTCTAAAAGAAAAAGAAAAATATAGGAAAGTATTTATTTATTTAAATAGTTAATTTAAATAAATATTATCATAGGTGCGAATTCATTCGAGAAGATTCATAGTCGATGGTTTGGAAATAAACAGGATATTCGACAACTGCAAATCAGGTGAGTAAATCTCACTCACCTTTAGAATTATTTTTATTTCATTAAAAATAAATTGTCTGTTGCTTGTGTGCATGTTTTATGGTTGTTTTATATATATTAGTTATTTAGGCTATATATATATATTGGGTTGATTGGTTGGTTGGATTCCCGCAGTCTCATTAGCGGATGCCCGCAGTTTCATGGCGGATGATTACCCTATACGCCCCACGCTATGATTAGTGGATGACCTTCTATACCGCGATATTCTGCCACGAAGCAGAATGGGTATTATTTATGTGCTAACATCTGTGGATGCAGGAAAACAGGTTGGAGGAATCCAACTGGATTCCTCAAAAATATATTATCTGTTTGTTTATTTGTTTGCATATATATATTGTTATATATGATGTGTTAGAAAAATAAACAATTGGTTGCTTTGTGTGTTTTATCACTGGGCTTAAGTAATGATATTTAAAAATATCGTGAAAGGATATTTGAGATTTAAAAAGGAAAATTCTATTTTTAAATAGAATTTGAATTTTTAAATGGAAATAAAATATAAACTTGTTTTGAAAAATAAAACAAGTAGTTTCTTTATAAACGAAGTTTATAAATAGTTCTTTTATAACGAAGTTATAAATGAAGTGAAAAGAATTATCATTTGATAATTCAGAAATAGAAATACAATTGTGAAATTGAAAGGGGAAATCTATCTTCAAAAGGAAAATAGAGATATTGATTTCAAAAAAGGAATCGAAGTCGAGACTTGTTTAAAGAAATTGAATAAAGAGAATTCAATGAAGTTAACTATAGAGATTTGAAAATATGATTCAAAAGGAAATTTAAATATAGAATTTGAATTCAAATAGAAAAGGAAATGGGAATTTGAATTTAGAAGTCAAATAGAAAATCCAAAGTGGATTTGAATATAGAACTTTCAAATGGTGTTTGAATATAGAGAATTTGAAATAGAATTTCCAAATAGAATTTGAAATAGGATTTGAAGACAGAATTTTCAAAAGAGAATTTGAATAGACTTTTGAAAATAGAATTTCAAAAATAGGATGGCAATGAAATTTGAATTCAAATATAATTGAAGGAGAATTTGACTATAGAAATTCAAAAGGAATTTAAATATGGGATTTGAATTCAAGGGAATTGAAATAGGATTTGAATTCAAAGGAATTCGAATGGGATTGGAATAAAGGAAATTCAAAATGGAATTTCAAATAAAAGAAATGTAATTTGAGATATTAAGAATTTCAAAGAAGAGGAAGTGGAATTTGAAACATGTAGAATTTCAAATAGAATTTAAAGGGAGATTTGAATATTTGAATTTCAAATAGAATTCAAATATGGAGTCTGAATGTAGCAGTTCAAATAGAATTTGAATAAATGAATTTGAATATAGAATTGCAAGGTAGAATTGTAATGAAATGTGAAATATCGAATTCAAGAGAATTGAATATGGATTTGAATTTAGAATTCAAAGAAGAATTGAATATAAACTTCAAATATAATCGAAATAGAGTCTGAATATATAACTCAAATAGAATTGAATATGAAGTTCGAATAAAGATTTGAAATAGAAATTCAAGTACTGATTTTGAATATCAAAGAAATTGGGAGTTGAAAATAGAATTCAAAGAAATTGGAATTTGAATCAAGAAATTCAAATAAAGGAAATTGGAGTTTGAATATTAGAAATTCGAATAGAATTAAAATGGAGTTGAATTCATTTTAACGAAGTTTAAAGGTTTATATATATATAAATATAGTTAAAACGAACGCGCCGCGGCGCTGCAGTTCGCAAAATAGCGATTCGAACTTCAATTGAATTTATAGAACTCGATTGAAGTCGGAATTCTTTGAAACAAGAAACGTCAGGACCGGTTTGATAATAGTTTTCTAATGAAAGAGAAAAATATGAATTTCGTCGTATAGATTTTGAGTTATGTCAAAATCAAATTTTCAGAAAAACAGCGCCAGAACTATTTAAAAACCATAACGGTTTATTTCATTTTATAAAGGGATTTTTAAGCGAATTTCTAATTAGAAAATTTCAGATTTGAGTTATAAAATATATGTGAACTCCAGTGGAGTAATGAGTTGATTTTTGAAACAGAAATCAGAATTTTGAATAGAGTTAACTAATTCGAATAGAAATTAGTTAATGAGATTTCGAATTAATATGGGACTTCGAACAAAGGAATTCGATTTAAAAATTTATATTCAAAATCAAAAGAGAACTAGAATTGAAATTGAAAATTCAATTTGGTTATGAACGAGTTAAATATTTTGTTTGAACATGTTATGTTCAACAAAGAAGTAAAATAGGCAAAATGGCCGATTTAAAGAATAAATGGGCGAAACAGAATTCAAACGATTAGACGGTATTGGATTGAGTTGAAAACAGGTGAACAGGTGTTGGACAGGTATGGAATGAAGTATATAAAGTATGTGAAGATTTTTATTTATGTGCCCGACAAAAAGGTACACGTTTAATTCATATATGAGATTTTATGCGCCGTATCGGCAAGCCGCTTGGCTTTTCCTTTTTCTTTTTGATCGAGGAAGATACCGGGATGCTATTTGAAATTTCCCGACGCTCCCGATACAGGGGAGGTTATGGCGAATTTTTCCGGGAATTTAAGGAGTTAGAATATTTTTAAGAAATTTGACAATTAGAAATCTATATATCGATATATATAGAATTCGATAAGGAAACGAAATCAAAAATAGCGAAAAGGGGCAATATGATTATTGAAAATATTTGGTTAACAAATATTGATAAGGAAATGGAGAAGAGATTTAATTAATGAATATTAATTAAAGAGCCCAGTGATTTGTTTGATATGTTTGGATGAACACTTGTTTTTATTCGATAGTTAAATCACAGACTATCGAAGTTTTGACCATCGTTGTCAATATGGAGAGACCGGTTGGATTATTATCCGAAGAACCACTCCGTATCGGCATAAGCGTTGCGAACCAAGTATGCTGAATATATATTGAAGACGGAGTAAAGTGCAAGGGCTTTTCTAATAATAGAAATAGTGCCTTCGGTTTCGTTCAATCCCAGAACGAACGTAAATGGACGAATGTCTGACAGAGTATTTCCAATGATCAAATGGGTTGGTCTGTATGAATATATATGGTTGCAACGGATTTATCCCTTAGCATAACATCCAGAATATTTGTGCAAACTCACTAGTGATTAACGGATCTGACAATGTGGCATTCAAAGTGATTGTGCTATCAATGAATGGTAAGTATGCGTAGCCTCAGGCCTCAACAACCGGGAAGGACAAAAATCGGGCAGGCAGCATGGCTATGTGGGTCGCACCCATTAGGGTGTATAATCACCTATCTAGAGAAATTCCTTTTGTTTCTAAATCTATCGATTCTGCCCATTCGGGAAACGGTGGTTTGAGTCCAACCGTTGGTGATATACATTCGATACACTCAAGCGAAATGAGTGGTCGGTCATGTGTGGGCCGGGTTGCAAGATGTTCTTGTTGAACCCAGGTGTATTTGCCTCTAGAGATACATCATCGGAAGGTGGTCCCATACCTTGTCATGTTGGAAATCCAATCTCCAATAAGCGCCATGCGGTTTTTGATTTTATACTATATGTGGAGCGTGAGATGCAAGCGTTCTGCTATTTGGTTATTTACTTGATGTAGACATTATTATAATAACACTGGATTTTTGCATCAAAGTGTTTTGGGTCATAGTAAGGTAAAAGCCGTCCATGTTTATGTGTGGACTGGTCTTACTATTATCTTTTCTTTTGAAAGGATTTTTGAAAGTTAAACAAGTGGTTGGAGTTTACTCACACCAGTCCCATGACTGACCCAGAGTTTATTTTGTTTTGTTTTCCCTAAACTCTTGGGTGCCCAAATTTTTGTACGGGCAGTCAAGTAGTCGGGATTTCACAGATTCAATTTGAGGAGCTGGAAGCAGGAGGCTTCACCGGTTAGCTATAGGCTATCAGATATTCCGCTGTGGACTTTGTTTGTATCTGGAAACAGGTGTTTATAACTGTTCCAGAAATAACTGTTGTGCTCTGATAATGGTATGTATATAAAGATACTGATTTGTATTTCAAAAGTATATGTTATATAATATATTTTATTCGTTCCGCTGTGAGTTTGTGATCTTCGTTTTTCTTCTATTCTAATATTTCTTTCTTTCTATTTCTCATCCTCTAACTTCTTTCTAATAATGAGTCGTATTTCTGTGTTATTTGGGTTGGACTTGTGGTGTATTTAGTCAACTCAGGTAGCACGGATTTGCGGGTCGTTACAGTTGGTATCAGAGCTTAGGTTGAGCGAACACCTAGGCTTGTGTGACATGTGCTCATTAGAGATAGGGTCAGTAGTACCCTAGAATGAGTTGAGTGTATATATGAGAGAGCGTATTTGTAAGTTGATATAAAAATTGTTTTATATTGTGTTGGCTAGTCTGTTGAGTGGTCTATGAATTCTGGTCGAATCGTGGGACGCCACGACGTCGATAGGAGTTTGTAAACACTTGGACAGAAGAATCGACATAATATTGTTTAAAGTGGGTAAATGAAATAATTTTACCCAAAAATTTCTATTTTGATATAAAAAGAATAATTTTTGAAATTATTATATTATATGGATGGGTTGATTGATATCATTATAATCAGATAAGATTATAAAAATTGAAATGGTTATTTATAACCAAACTGAATTTGTATAGGAATTAAATATACAAATGAGATGAATTAGAATTAAATTCGAACCAGAATTAAGAATTCAAAATCCTGGGAAATTGAAAAATATTTTTCAAAGTATGTTAAAGTAATATAGCATTAATTTGAAAAGATTTAAATCGAAATCATTTTAGATGGATTTTGAAATAATAAAGCACTGAACTCACTTCGGTGACTGGGAAATAATTCTGATGATGATTGCAACATCATCAGTGTTCATTTTCAAGTTTCTAAGTGATGGATTGCTACCTTAGAAAGTTTTGTTGGAAATTTGTTTGAAAGAAACATGTTGTTTTGGGAAGAATTCAAGTGTTTTGAATTTGAGATGGAAATAAATATATGTATATATATTTATGCATTTCAAAGGATTTGAAATGAAAAACCCAGGGATTTGAATTCTGGAATTTAAATTTAACTTAAGCAAGTTAAATGGGTCGAAGTGAATAGAATCAATTTGAATAGGTTTATTGGAATAAAGATTGGATATAAATGGATTAATCGTAGATCATTTGAATTAAATAGGTGAAGACCAAAAGTTTTGGTTGGAGCTAATTTGTTGAAATATGAGGAGTTGAGTTTCAATATAAAGAAGTTTTGAAAAGTAATGAGTTTGTACCATTTTTCCTATCTTAGCAATTTCGAGGACGAAATTATTTTAAGGGGGGAAGAATGTAACGACCCAGATTTTTGAATAATTTATTTTAAATATTTAATACTGTTTTAAATATTTAGTTGATAATATAATATTTTATATCAATTTAATATGGCCGTTTATATTTACATTCGAATTTAAATTTCAATATCAAATCACAGAGTTCAAAATAACGTTGCAATATTGGAGATGTCGGTTGTCACGTTTAAATAGCGGTTCAGAACCTCGAAATATATATATTTAAACGGATAAAAACTAAATCAAAATAAAAATAAAAATACATCAGTTCGAGCCACCCTAAGACTATACCAGGGCCGACCTAACACTTTTATCAACGCAAACCTATCTCTCTCGAGCTGTATATTCTGTCTCCCAGCCTCATCACTAAGGCAAACATGATTTTAATAGCCTCTCGTACGAATGTTCCCCAGTTCACTCCTATAAAAAAACAGACCTCGCCTTCAGTTTCTTCCATCATTTGAAACCCGAAGTAAATCCCGAAATCTAAACTCCAGTAAAACAAAGAAAAATGGCCACTTCGTTTTATCGCATCCGAGTTCCTTTTCGATTTACAATTCGAAACAACCGCGAGTTCAACATCAGGGAGGAGGCGTTCCGATTCAGTGCACGCTACAGTGTCGACTCTTGGAAAGTCGAGACCTTTTCTGGTGATAAATGGGGCACCGCGGTGTCAGAAATCGACGTTCGAAAATCAAGCTCAAGCTAGGAAGGTTAGAAATAGGTTCGAGCATGGATCTCAAATCAAACGGAGGCAGTGAATGAGAGTTCGATCAGTCAGAGGGGCATTTGAGGACCGCAATACTGTTTTGGGGGAAATCATCTAACGCAGATCGTGAATGAGGGGACTGTCGTGTTCAAAAATCGGAAGTCGGAGTTCGATTTTGAGGCAAAAGGATAGGCGAGTGGGGTTCTGGGCTAAGCACGACGTTGGTAGGGGAGCATGAGGCCTGATGGATGCTGGAGGAGTGCTGCCAACGTTGGGAAGTTCAGAGTTGACCTCGTTCAGGCGACTGAGTGGAATTCGAATTTGATTTGGCTGTAGAGCCAAGACCATATTCAAAAAGGGATTAAGGTAATTTTTTATTATTTATTTTAAATAATACAGGAATTTAATTTATACAATTGGTAGTCTATTTAAATTGAATTTATTTAGATATTAGTTTAGTTATGTTTCTTTTATGAAATCAGTTTGATTTATGTCAAAGATCATAAATAAAAATGGAAGAAAATAACAATTAAAATGTGTTATTTATTTGTTCGAGAAAAACCTAACATATATATATATATATATATGTGTTTAAAGATACGTAGGTTAGTTTAATTTTATTTGTTAAGTAAGGTTTCAATTAATAACCTCTAAAAGAAAAAGAAAAATATAGGAAAGTATTTATTTATTTAAATAGTTAATTTAAATAAATATTATCATAGGTGCGAATTCATTCGAGAAGATTCATAGTCGATGGTTTGGAAATAAACAGGATATTCGACAACTGCAAATCAGGTGAGTAAATCTCACTCACCTTTAGAATTATTTTTATTTCATTAAAAATAAATTGTCTGTTGCTTGTGTGCATGTTTTATGGTTGTTTTATATATATTAGTTATTTAGGCTATATATATATATTGGGTTGATTGGTTGGTTGGATTCCCGCAGTCTCATTAGCGGATGCCCGCAGTTTCATGGCGGATGATTACCCTATACGCCCCACGCTATGATTAGTGGATGACCTTCTATACCGCGATATTCTGCCACGAAGCAGAATGGGTATTATTTATGTGCTAACATCTGTGGATGCAGGAAAACAGGTTGGAGGAATCCAACTGGATTCCTCAAAAATATATTATCTGTTTGTTTATTTGTTTGCATATATATATTGTTATATATGATGTGTTAGAAAAATAAACAATTGGTTGCTTTGTGTGTTTTATCACTGGGCTTAAGTAATGATATTTAAAAATATCGTGAAAGGATATTTGAGATTTAAAAAGGAAAATTCTATTTTTAAATAGAATTTGAATTTTTAAATGGAAATAAAATATAAACTTGTTTTGAAAAATAAAACAAGTAGTTTCTTTATAAACGAAGTTTATAAATAGTTCTTTTATAACGAAGTTATAAATGAAGTGAAAAGAATTATCATTTGATAATTCAGAAATAGAAATACAAGTGTGAAATTGAAAGGGGAAATCTATCTTCAAAAGGAAAATAGAGATATTGATTTCAAAAAAGGAATCGAAGTCGAGACTTGTTTAAAGAAATTGAATAAAGAGAATTCAATGAAGTTAACTATAGAGATTTGAAAATATGATTCAAAAGGAAATTTAAATATAGAATTTGAATTCAAATAGAAAAGGAAATGGGAATTTGAATTTAGAAGTCAAATAGAAAATCCAAAGTGGATTTGAATATAGAACTTTCAAATGGTGTTTGAATATAGAGAATTTGAAATAGAATTTCCAAATAGAATTTGAAATAGGATTTCAAGACAGAATTTTCAAAAGAGAATTTGAATAGACTTTTGAAAATAGAATTTCAAAAATAGGATGGCAATGAAATTTGAATTCAAATATAATTGAAGGAGAATTTGACTATAGAAATTCAAAAGGAATTTAAATATGGGATTTGAATTCAAGGGAATTGAAATAGGATTTGAATTCAAAGGAATTCGAATGGGATTGGAATAAAGGAAATTCAAAATGGAATTTCAAATAAAAGAAATGTAATTTGAGATATTAAGAATTTCAAAGAAGAGGAAGTGGAATTTGAAACATGTAGAATTTCAAATAGAATTTAAAGGGAGATTTGAATATTTGAATTTCAAATAGAATTCAAATATGGAGTCTGAATGTAGCAGTTCAAATAGAATTTGAATAAATGAATTTGAATATAGAATTGCAAGGTAGAATTGTAATGAAATGTGAAATATCGAATTCAAGAGAATTGAATATGGATTTGAATTTAGAATTCAAAGAAGAATTGAATATAAACTTCAAATATAATCGAAATAGAGTCTGAATATATAACTCAAATAGAATTGAATATGAAGTTCGAATAAAGATTTGAAATAGAAATTCAAGTACTGATTTTGAATATCAAAGAAATTGGGAGTTGAAAATAGAATTCAAAGAAATTGGAATTTGAATCAAGAAATTCAAATAAAGGAAATTGGAGTTTGAATATTAGAAATTCGAATAGAATTAAAATGGAGTTGAATTCATTTTAACGAAGTTTAAAGGTTTATATATATATAAATATAGTTAAAACGAACGCGCCGCGGCGCTGCAGTTCGCAAAATAGCGATTCGAACTTCAATTGAATTTATAGAACTCGATTGAAGTCGGAATTCTTTGAAACAAGAAACGTCAGGACCGGTTTGATAATAGTTTTCTAATGAAAGAGAAAAATATGAATTTCGTCGTATAGATTTTGAGTTATGTCAAAATCAAATTTTCAGAAAAACAGCGCCAGAACTATTTAAAAACCATAACGGTTTATTTCATTTTATAAAGGGATTTTTAAGCGAATTTCTAATTAGAAAATTTCAGATTTGAGTTATAAAATATATGTGAACTCCAGTGGAGTAATGAGTTGATTTTTGAAACAGAAATCAGAATTTTGAATAGAGTTAACTAATTCGAATAGAAATTAGTTAATGAGATTTCGAATTAATATGGGACTTCGAACAAAGGAATTCGATTTAAAAATTTATATTCAAAATCAAAAGAGAACTAGAATTGAAATTGAAATTCAATTTGGTTATGAACGAGTTAAATATTTTGTTTGAACATGTTATGTTCAACAAAGAAGTAAAATAGGCAAAATGGCCGATTTAAAGAATAAATGGGCGAAACAGAATTCAAACGATTAGACGGTATTGAATTGAGTTGAAAACAGGTGAACAGGTGTTGGACAGGTATGGAATGAAGTATATAAAGTATGTGAAGATTTTTATTTATGTGCCCGACAAAAAGGTACACGTTTAATTCATATATGAGATTTTATGCGCCGTATCGGCAAGCCGCTTGGCTTTTCCTTTTTCTTTTTGATCGAGGAAGATACCGGGATGCTATTTGAAATTTCCCGACGCTCCCGATACAGGGGAGGTTATGGCGAATTTTTCCGGGAATTTAAGGAGTTAGAATATTTTTAAGAAATTTGACAATTAGAAATCTATATATCGATATATATAGAATTCGATAAGGAAACGAAATCAAAAATAGCGAAAAGGGGCAATATGATTATTGAAAATATTTGGTTAACAAATATTGATAAGGAAATGGAGAAGAGATTTAATTAATGAATATTAATTAAAGAGCCCAGTGATTTGTTTGATATGTTTGGATGAACACTTGTTTTTATTCGATAGTTAAATCACAGACTATCGAAGTTTTGACCATCGTTGTCAATATGGAGAGACCGGTTGGATTATTATCCGAAGAACCACTCCGTATCGGCATAAGCGTTGCGAACCAAGTATGCTGAATATATATTGAAGACGGAGTAAAGTGCAAGGGCTTTTCTAATAATAGAAATAGTGCCTTCGGTTTCGTTCAATCCCAGAACGAACGTAAATGGACGAATGTCTGACAGAGTATTTCCAATGATCAAATGGGTTGGTCTGTATGAATATATATGGTTGCAACGGATTTATCCCTTAGCATAACATCCAGAATATTTGTGCAAACTCACTAGTGATTAACGGATCTGACAATGTGGCATTCAAAGTGATTGTGCTATCAATGAATGGTAAGTATGCGTAGCCTCAGGCCTCAACAACCGGGAAGGACAAAAATCGGGCAGGCAGCATGGCTATGTGGGTCGCACCCATTAGGGTGTATAATCACCTATCTAGAGAAATTCCTTTTGTTTCTAAATCTATCGATTCTGCCCATTCGGGAAACGGTGGTTTGAGTCCAACCGTTGGTGATATACATTCGATACACTCAAGCGAAATGAGTGGTCGGTCATGTGTGGGCCGGGTTGCAAGATGTTCTTGTTGAACCCAGGTGTATTTGCCTCTAGAGATACATCATCGGAAGGTGGTCCCATACCTTGTCATGTTGGAAATCCAATCTCCAATAAGCGCCATGCGGTTTTTGATTTTATACTATATGTGGAGCGTGAGATGCAAGCGTTCTGCTATTTGGTTATTTACTTGATGTAGACATTATTATAATAACACTGGATTTTTGCATCAAAGTGTTTTGGGTCATAGTAAGGTAAAAGCCGTCCATGTTTATGTGTGGACTGGTCTTACTATTATCTTTTCTTTTGAAAGGATTTTTGAAAGTTAAACAAGTGGTTGGAGTTTACTCACACCAGTCCCATGACTGACCCAGAGTTTATTTTGTTTTGTTTTCCCTAAACTCTTGGGTGCCCAAATTTTTGTACGGGCAGTCAAGTAGTCGGGATTTCACAGATTCAATTTGAGGAGCTGGAAGCAGGAGGCTTCACCGGTTAGCTATAGGCTATCAGATATTCCGCTGTGGACTTTGTTTGTATCTGGAAACAGGTGTTTATAACTGTTCCAGAAATAACTGTTGTGCTCTGATAATGGTATGTATATAAAGATACTGATTTGTATTTCAAAAGTATATGTTATATAATATATTTTATTCGTTCCGCTGTGAGTTTGTGATCTTCGTTTTTCTTCTATTCTAATATTTCTTTCTTTCTATTTCTCATCCTCTAACTTCTTTCTAATAATGAGTCGTATTTCTGTGTTATTTGGGTTGGACTTGTGGTGTATTTAGTCAACTCAGGTAGCACGGATTTGCGGGTCGTTACAATGACAAAGTATGGAACCACCATCTGATAGTGTATCTCTAGAGAGAAATACACTGGGTTCAACAAGAACATCTTGCAGCCCGTCCCACACATAACTGACCACTCATTTCTCTTGAGTGTATCGAATGTATTGTCACCGACGGTTGGGCCCACATAACCGTTATCTGAGGATACAGAAGCGAAAGAAGTAACAAAGTGAATATTCTCTAGATAGTGACAATACACCCTAATGGGAGCGGCCTACATAGCCATGCTGCCTGGCCGATTTTTTTCATTTTCTGGTTATGAAGCTTGAGGCTATACTTACCTTTAGATATATCAGATCGTTATTCCCTTTGAATGCCACATCGTCAAAATCTGCCAATCACTAATTGACTTCCCAAAAAAAAAAGGGTATAAAGCTAAGAGAAACGAATTCCTCCACCACCAACATAAATATGTTTTGGAGAGATCAACGTACGTTATTGGGTTAGATATACTCTGTCGGACATTCGTCCATACAAGTTATTTTTGGATTGAATAAACCGAAGGCACTATTCTATAAATCCATCTTAGGCAATTGCTACTTACGATTAACAGAGCAGTCGTTGCAAAACTTCGTCTTCGATTATCTTCAATAATCTCTGACTCGTTATAATCGAATCGAAGTGGAATATATATTCTGGACTCTTCGAAGCGATTAACGTTAATGTATTTTAGGGTCAAGTAATACTTAAGGGAACAGATTATTTTATTCAAAATTGATATTTCATCCATTTGTTGTTGATTCGATTTCGAAACTCATCTCCTGATTTAAAAAAGTTATTGACTTAAGTCGGATTTATTTTATTAACATTAATTATTTATTTTAGAATATTTGAATTCAACATAGTACAACAATACTAATAGTCAACTACTTATGACATAACCGATTATAGTTCAGCATATCAGATTTTTATCAACTTTTAGCATTTATCGAATATATCTCCTTTCTTTACTTTTAAATTATTCAAAATGGATAATTTAATTACTACCAAAATTTCGAATATAGATGAATATTTACTTCATATTTATTCGACATCTTACATTTCCTATTTTATTTCGTTATTACACAGTCGATACAAATATATCACTTTATTATCATTCTATTTTAATTTGGAACAAACGAATTGTTTAAGTTAATGTCTTAACTACTTATATCTAAAAAGGCTAACTAGCATCTATCATTATAGTAGTAAAGCGCTTCATAATGTCTTCAATTATCTACGATGACGAATCTAAATAAAACAAAGATGGTTCACATATGTTTGGATTCTACACGTGCTTCGTTATCATTCTTAACTTGAAGAGGTCCAATCTACTTCTTCCTCCTATTCGAGTGTTTATCCATTTGAGAAAAACTTCTGCTTATGTATATATAAATATCTCTTAAAAAGTTACTTAACTATTATTACATTTAGATTACCTTTCATGTTAAAAGTAATCATGTAGCTGTCATAAAAATAAATCAACAATGAAATAACGGCCGGTTGTATTGTAATGACCCCATTACATGCTACTATAGACTTGCACGAATTCATATGAAAACCATGACAGAAACTGCAGTTCGATTTAAAAGGATGGTTCACACAATCTTACAGATGAGCACAATGCCATACAATTCATGTCATAATATAGCCTAAGCAAGTAATAAATTGCTCAACCACCCTAAGGAGTACAATCAAATCAATTTCTGTTCTTAGGGACAATTGTTTTAACAATTGCAAAATTAAGGTATCTGCTGTTTTGAAATATCACAAGTTGTACATTGGACCAAATAATAAATATGGATTGTTGATTACTAAATTACGAGTTGTTGACTATTCATGTCCCCAAAACCTTTGATAGGATTTCAGGAAAAATAAAATATTATATTGATTGCAACGACCCGTATTTTACGGTATTATAATTAATCTATTTAATTATATAAATAGAAATTCAGAGAATTTAATGGTCGCTAAATTAAATTATATGGATTATTTAATTAATTTAAATAATTGAATAATATATTTAATTCGTAAATAATCAAAAATAGTGGAATTCATAATATTATGTAAATTGGATTATTTAATATATATAGTTCAGTTTAGAGTTGAATTATATGAACAAATATATTCAATCGACGATAGTTTGAACGTATAATTATATTATAATTATAAATGAGCGCGTAACAGCGCGACAGTTCGCTATTTGGCGATTTGAACTTCAACTGGATATACAGGGTCCGTTTTAAATCGGATTTCTGTGAAATAAGAAACGTATGGAGTTGGTGAAGTATATTTTTCTAACGGAAGAGAAAAATCGAGATTTCGTTGTGTAGATTTCGATTTATGGCCAAATCAAATTTTAAAATAGTCGCTGTGGAATCGTTTATAAACCATAACGATATATTTAATTTTTATTAAATATTGGCTTCAAATTTAGATAAGCCCGTTAAGACGTAGTGCTAATTTAATTTTTAGAATTTTGCTGTAATTTTTAATTAATTAAATACGCGACTTTTTATTTTGGAGTATTTTGCACCCTATATCAGTATTTTTTTGGGTTTCACAATATGAGTTAACCTACTAATATTATTATATTTTTGGAATTCTAGCACATCGCTGATTACAATGGTATTTTTATTTCGTCGAATGAGGTCCGAAAACGAGTGGAGTTTTATGAAACAGGGTACCCTAAAAACTTATTAAACAAACATATCCTAATCTATTTCTACGATCAAATAAGAAGCCACGCTTCACTTCCTCAAAACCGTCAGTTCTCCTTGGTCCTCAAAGCAAACTCGTGGCTTTCACAAATCCACAAAATCAACAAAATCCCCTATATAATAGCTTTTTATTTCTAACCTAATTTCATTTGTTTTGCTGGTCAAAGTTTGTGGCCGTCGCTCCTTTTGTTCATCTCATCAACAACGTGAGACAATTTCCCTTTCAAAAATCAAATCAAATTGAAATCAAAATGGAATTCATTTTGGTTTGATTCATTGAGCAAATACAAACATGAGGTTCAATCTCGTACACATTATTATGTGTTCGATGTCAGGCTTCATTAGCTGAAAATAACAAGACGACTTAAGGTTTGAATATTTGGGGTTTTTGTGCTTATTCGAGCACTACAGGGGGGGGGGGGTCGGAGGAGGTCATACGAGTCGGAGAAGGAAGGGGGTTCGATGCCAGTCAGTCTGGTGGGGGTGCGATAGGAGCAGGTGGTCGGTGGCGTTTGTCAGGGCGACTCGAAGTGGTTCCGTTTGAGTAAGGATTCATGACAGAGGAAGAGGCGTTGGGGTCAAGGCCTTTGGTAGATGAACGATGACTGAGGTGCGGTTAAGGTGTGGGTGTCTGGTCGGAGTTCGAAGTACCAAGGAGGCGGCGGTGGATGATTTGGTGTGGGTGGTGTGACGTGCTGTTAGTTCGATGTTGAAGAAATGAGAAGGACTGGGTTTCAGATAAATGGAAGGGAAGGGTACGGTTCACATACAGGTTGAGTATAAAAGGGTAGGCCGCCAGAAATAAGGTTAAAGCCCAAATTTATTATAAAAGGGAAATTCAATTACTTTTAATTTAAAATAGTACAAACTTATAAAACGTATAACTATCTCGTACTGTATCAGAATTTCGAACGGTCAGATCCCTTGGGATCATATGGACGGACACTAAACGATGGAACTGACTGGAAGTCCATCGGAGCTCGTTACAATTTATAGCAAAATAAATTGTCCGTTTGAATCAAGCGATGGTTATCGTTATTAACGATGATCGTCCAATGTGAGTAAAGCTCACCAACTCTGAACAGTTATATTTTTATAACGTATTCTTAGAACTGATAATTATCTGTTGATTGCTGTGTGTTAACTATTTGGTTGAATTGCTTATGTTTTGGTTGAAAATATGGATCACGATATACGTATATAAATCGTTAATCAAATATTTATTCTATTTAGCAGAAATTTCATAGTGAAATATTATCGACGTTAATTATATTGTTTAACATCTGTGATGCAGGGAAATAGGTTGGAGGGACCCAACCGGGTTCCTCAATATATAAAATACTGTTTTGTTTCAATATATTATGATATATGATGTGATATATAATCTGTTGTTGATTATATGTGTTTGAATGATATCGATCACTTTTATTTGGTATTTTAAATACCCTAAGTAATATTGGGATGAAAAAGGAGATTTCCAAAGTATAATTTGAAAATAATTTATATATATAAAATCAATGGATTTTATATATAAAAGGAAAAAGGATTTTATAAAGGAAATAATTATAAAATCAAAAGAGTTAAAAAGAATTTGTTTGTTAAACAAATATAAAGGAAAATATTTGTTAAACAAATATAAAGGAAAATATTGGTAAAACAAATTAAAAGGAAATATTTGTGAAACATTTACAAATACAAATAAAAAGGAGATATTTGTAAAACATTTACAAATAGGATTTAAAAGGAAATATTTGTAAAACATTTACAAATAGATTAAAAGGGAATTATTTATTTATAGAATAAATAAAGTTTAAAAGGAATATTTATAGGATATAAATAGAAAGTTATAAACGAGATATTTATTTAAAAAATAAATAGAAAGAAAAAAAGTAAATATTTATTTGTTAAATAAATAGGATTAAATCAAAGGAATATTTATTTGGAAAATAAATAGAATTAAATCAAAGGGATATTTAGAAAATAAAAAAATTGGAAATTTGTTTTAACAGATAAATGGAAGAGGTTTATTCAAAGTGGAATTAAATAGAAATCCATTTTAACAGATAAAGTAAGAAGATTAATTTATAAATAAGGTTTTATAAATTAAGTAAAATATTTATCCTTGGATAAATAGAATATATAAGTCAGGACATATATAGAGAAGTAAGAATCGATTTCAACATCGATATTTGAAACTGAATATGGACGTAGAGTTAATCAAAGGAGTTAATCGAATTATAGTTAATCAATTAAAATTAGAATTAATCGATTAGAGTTAGAGTTAATCGATTAGAGTTAGAATTAATTGATTAAAGTTAGAGTTAATCAGTTAGAGTTAACCAGTTAGAGTTAATCTTCTAGAGTTAACCAGTTAGAGTTAATATGTTAGAGTTAACCAGTTAGAATTAAAGTTAGTGTTAATCTGTTAGAGTTAACCAGCTAGAGATAATCTGTTAGAGTTAACCAGTTAGAATTAAAGTTAGAGTTAATCTGTTAGAGTTAACCAGTTAGAGTTAATCTGTTAGAGTTAACCAGTTAGTGTTAATCTGTTAGAGTTAATCAGTTAGAGTTAACCCGATAGAGTTAATCGATTAGAGTTAGAGTTAATCAATTAGAGTTAATCGATTGAAGTTAAATCGGACTAGAGTTATTCAAATAGAGTTAAAAGGAGTTATCGAATATTAGTTATTTGAGTAGAGTTAAAAGGAGTAAATCGAATATTTTTTTATTCGAAGAAAGAGTATCGAATTTAGTTATTTGAGAGGAGTTAATCGAATTTAGTTATTCGAGAGGAGTTATTCGAATTTAGTTATTCGAAAGGAGTTAAATCGAATATAGTTCATTCGAGAAGAGTAATCGAATATAGTTTATTTGAAAGGAGAGAATCGAATATAGTTATTCGAAGAAAGGAGTTATCGAATATAGTTATTCGAAGTGCGATAATCGAATATAAGTTATTCGAAGGGAGTTAATCGAATATTAGTTATTCGAAGGAGTTAATCGAATAGAGAGTACTCGAAAGAGAATTATATGTCGAATTCGATTATATCGAATACGGGAAAATAATTTTACTTTCCAGTTTTTAAATCAAGATTTATTTATTTATAAATAAATTAGTTGTTAGATTAGTTATTCAAAGTAAGAAATAAAAAGTTAGAATTATAAGTTAGATATTGCAGAAGTAGGATTTATAACATTAACGTTATAATAAATGTTTTCATACAAGAAGTGGATTCGTAATCTGAATCTAAGAATTTGTGTAAGCAAATGATTGTAGAATTGGAGCGGTAAACTTTGTCCATTCCGAAGTTAAAACGTTGTTCAGTTAAGGTTTGAGAGGTAATTATACCCCAACTTGATTGACTTCCTTCTTAACTAAGGAATGGCTAAGGTTTGATAGAAAAGGATGGTTAAGTGAATTTAGTTAATGAGTGAAATGGTTTGAGTTGGCATAACGAGGTTTGATTTAAACATCAGTTTAAATCCAGTGAAGGAGTTTTGGAAATGTTTTCCAAATAAGAATCAAAAATGTTTTCTGAAAATAGGAAATAAGAATTTAGAATATATGGAAACAGGAGATAAGTAAATTAATGAACTAAAGAGTTAAATGCTAAATGATGTTTGATCGATATAATTTCCACCTGGAAATAGTATCGTTGTTTGCACACATGTTTTTCTTTGATAGTTAACTCACCGACTATCGAAGTTTTTGACCATTTTAACGTTGTTAATACGGAGAGACCGGTTGGATTATTATCCGAAGAACCACTCTGTATTGGCATAAGCGTTGTGAATCATATATGCCAAAGATAATTGAAGATGGAGTAAAGTGCAAGGGCTGTTGTATAAATCTTAGGTAAAGATTTGCCTAAGATGGATGTACTGAATAGTGCCTTCGGTTTGTCCAGTCCCAGGACGACTCGTATGGAAGAATGTCTGATAGAGTATATTTAATAGATCGCGTAAGTTGATCTCTTCAAACGTATATACGTTTGGTGGCGGAGGAATTCATTTTTCTTAGCTGTATACCTGTTGTATATTTGGGGAAATCAATTTTTGATTTGGCGGGTATGACGATGTGACATTCAAAGTGAATAATTGTTTGATCTGTCAGAGATAAGCGTGGCCTCTTGCCTCACAACCGGGAAATGACAGAAATCGGGCAGACATCATGGCTATGTGGGTTGCTTTCATTAGGGTGTATTATCACCTGATCTAGAGTTTCACTTACTTCTATAATCTATTGTCAATGTTGTCCCATTCGGGAAACGGTTGCTGATCCCAACCATTGGTGATAATACATTTGATACACTCAAGCGAAATGAGTGGTCGGTCATGTGTGGTCAGGTTGCAAGATGTTCTTGTTGAACCCAGTGTATTCCTCTCTAGAGGTACACTAGCAGAAGGTGGTTCCATACCTTGTCATAGTTGGAAATCCATTATCCAATATGCACCCACGGTTTTTGATTGTATACTATGAAGGTGGAACGTGAGATGAAAGCGTTCTGCTAGATTGATATCTATTTGTATTTTGACATTATTATAATATCAGAATGATATTGCTTTTCAAGAATTTTGGGATTCTCATAAAGGAAAAACCCGTTCCGTATTTACGGCGTGGTCTTATGTGATATTATATACCTGTTCAAACTGTTTTAGATGTTTACTCACACTAGTCAGATGACTGACCCAGAGTTTATTTTGTTTTATTTTCCCTAAACTCTTGGGTGCCCAATTTTGTACGGGTAGTCACGTAGTCGGGACTTTACAGATATACTTGGAGAGCTGAAGCAGGAGGCTTCAGCAGCGTTTATATGACTATTGTTTATTTCCGCTGTGTTGTAAGTATTGTACTTTGAAATGTTATGTATATTCAAGTACAATCTTTTATTTCAAAGTTATGTTATATTTTATTCGTTCCGCTGTGAGATTCGTGTTTACTCTTATGTTGTATGTTCTTCTTCTTCTTCTTCTATTCTAAGTTTCTATCTTATCTATTCTCACCCTCTAATTTCTTTCATGGACTACCCGGTATTTTACGATGCTTGAGTAGTCAACATCGTGTTATGTCGAGTACTTAGGATCGAAAAATCCTCGGGATGTTACAGTGGTATCAGAGCTTAAGGTTAAGTATTACCTTGGCTCTGTGGCGTGACTCAGTAGAGATGGGGTTAGTAATACCCTAGATTGAGTTGAGTGTATATACGAAAGAGCATATGTGTAGATTTTATAAAATGGTTTTATATTGTGTAGATTTATTAATCGAGTTGTTTATGGGTTCCGATCGATCAGTTTGATCCACTGTATCGGTAGGATTTTATAAACACACGAATACGATGGGTCGACACGATATGTTTTGGAAAAAAAGGGTAAATGAAATAATTTACCCCAAATTATATTGTGATATAAAGGATTTATATTGGAATGATTATAATATATTGGATATATTGTGTGTTATTATAATCGAGTAAGATTATAAATTAAATGGTTATGTAAATAACCAATTAGAATTCATATAAGTAAGGTATATGAAATAAGATGAATAAAATCTAAAAATTTAATCTGAATTGGAATTAAGAGTAAGGATATTTTAAAATCCTGGGAGATTTGAAAATGTTTTTCAAAAGGATTGTGAAGGAGATTTTTGAAGTGATTTCAAAATGGAAGGGTTTAAGACTGAGTTTTGAAAGTTATAGTATTGAACTCACTTCGATCGCTGGAAAATAGATTCCGATGATGAGCTAGACATCATCGGTGTTCATCTTCAAGTTCTAAGTGACAAATTACTACCAAAGATTTTATTTTTAAATGGTTTTGAGAAAACAAGTCGTTTTGGAATCCAAAGGTTTTGAATTGGTATTATGATTTCAAATTGATTTGAAATAAACCCAGGAATTTAAATTCTGAAATTGAAATTTAACTTATGTGTTAAATAGATTTAAAATGGTAAAATTGAATAAATGAATTAGAATTTAACTTGAACTAAGTTAAATAAAACTGGATTAATTAGAGAATAATCTGGAATGGAATTGAATGATGAGTTAAGAGTTGAAATTTGATATTAGAGTTTGAATGAGATTCGACTTGGGTATAAGCAAATTATTCGGTATTTCCGATTCTTGAATGGTCGACATGTTATATAGGAGACGTATTTATGTTGATTTTCTGGATCGAAAATCCTTGGGTCATTACAGCGGTATCAGAGCATAAGGTTGAGAAAGAACCTTGGCTCTGTGGTGTAACTCGATAGAGATAGGGTTAGAAATACCCTAGATTGAGTTTGAGTGTAATACGAGAGAACCTATTTGTAAATTTGTATAAAAGTGATTTTTACATTGCGTTGATTGATTTGCTGAGTGGTATAAAAATTTCAAATCAACACGTTTGGCTAACGTAGTTGATAGGGATTTCTAAACACTCGAACAGAATAATTCGACACAGTATCGTTTTAAAGGCTGGATAAATGAAATAATTTTATCCAAAATCATATTTTGATATAGAAAGGATAATTGTTTGGAATTACTATTATATATGAATGTGTTGATAGCTATTATTATAATCTTATAAGATTATATATTAAACCAAATTAAAATTGTATAAGAATGAAATATGCTAACATGAAGATTTGTTGGGTAAAAAAATTGGTTTGGGAAAATTCAAAGACTTTGAATTTACAATAGAATTGAGATATGTGATTTCATACGGGTTGAAATAAAAATAAAAAATGTGGGTTTTGGAGTTTGGAAATTTAACTAGAGTAAGTTAAATGAATTAGAGTTTAATTGAGGATAAACTGGTGAGTTAAATAGAATTTGAGTTTAAAAGGAAGAATTCGAAGCAGATAAATTTGTTTGGACAAGTTTGATTCAAATTAACGAATAAATGAGTTTTGGAATTATTTTTCGAATATAATCAGGAATATTTTTCTTTAAATAGAAAATGGAGTTATATGAGTTAATAAGGAATTAAAATATGGAGTTAATTAAAACCTAACTGGAGATTGGTTGAGTTAAATAATTTTCTGAGTGTCGATCTGATGTTTATTTCAGTCTTCGGGGTTGATGCTTGGAAAATTATTTTCTTACCAATTTACAGTCAGGGACTGATGAGTGTTGTATTATATGTTTTGAGTGCTGCGAAATGTTTTGGTAGGTAATCAGTGTGTTTTAGATGTCTTGTTTGTTGTGATGATTAGGAGATGACCCATGTATGTGTTTTGTTTTAAGTCTATGGCTTGATATATAATTGGAATCTCCTCGTTACTTTAATTTCGAGGACGAAATTCTTTTAAGGGGGGGGGGGGGGGGGGGTAGATTGTAACATCCCGGTTTTTGACTGAGTTTGCGATACAATTTATTTTGGATTATTTCCGTTATTGATTTGAAATAATAAATTTTAAGTAATAAATTATTGATAGATTCCAAGAGTATATATATAATAATGACTTAAAATATATTTTTTGATCATTGTATATATATGTGTATATGCTTATAAAAAAATTAAGTGATTTTGTTTTATATTTTTTTAGTTCTGGTCGAAATAGATAGTACTGGATTTTTGAATATTCTTGGAAACATTAGAATAATAATTTATAAAATCCTATGTGTTTACTTTAACTTGTTATATGAATATGTATATATAATTGCATTCAAACTTGTTTTTATAGAATTACGTGGAATAACTAATATGTATTTATGTAAAAATCTCATTTACTTCATATTAAAGTATATAAAATTAAAAGACATAAAATTAAATTGATATGAATGGTATAAGATCAATACATCAAATAGAATTGATTACTTAGAATCAAAGTAAAGTTTTATGTCCTTTTACACATAGACTAGTAACATATAGGTACATAGGCCTTTCATACTTAGTCTGGTTTCGAAACATTTTTGGCACATAGTTGTAAGCATACATACACCAAAAGTCTAGCTGTAGCACATGGCCTAGCCATGACACCTTACTGTAAGGTCTTGATGGGAAGAGCACAAGCACACAAATTTTCAAATCATATCAAAAGGAAGCCTAAACCATAGGTACCTAGGAGATTGAAAACTTAAAATACTTAGAAGCTAAGGCTAGTATCTTAGAACATGGTTGTACACATACAATGGTAAGGTTTGCACATGGCCGTAGTGTAAAGACTGAGTGAAGCAAAACATGACTGGCCTTAACATCATTTCCATTCAATCAAAATCAATAGTGCAGCTACCCTATTAGATAGGCTATATTACTTGGGGACCAAGTTTTTGTTTTCAACCAATTAGAATGTGAATGAGCATATATATGCACTTCAAAATTGCAAATGGCCGTGCAAACTTGATGAGCTGGAAAGTATCAGTAGTGAAATGGCATATGCATAACCTCACATCAATCTAAGCAATTGCAGCAGCTACTAACCCCAAATTTGCAGCTATATTTTCCCCTACTAATCCATTAACGTTGTAATATTTTAAAGCCTTAAATTCCTCTATAAATATTCACCCTTGATCACACATTTCACCCACACAAACCCATTGACTTTCGAATTAAAATAGAGGGGAGATTTGGGATAAGATGTAAGAAAAAGCTTGGCAAGAGAAAATCTGAAAATAGTGAAGTGAAACACCAGAGAAAAACTGGAAGTAGAAAGTGAGTGAACTCTGTTTTTTTTTAACTATTTAAAACATTATTGATCTTAGAATAAGATGCGGAGATGAATGGATGCATATGTATGTTTGAATGAATATGTTTATATAAATAAATCTTCCTGAAAAACCTGGATATAACAGTGGACTTTTTAAGTGAGCAAACTTTTGTTTCCCCAGTTGAACTGTTTTGTTAAGTATGTTATAAATAGGCTTATATATAGATATATATGTTCTGAAAATATTGGATATTAAGTTTGTTAAATCTCCATGTCAAAACTGGAGAAAAGAGAAGAAAAGAAAATATGTAAACTAAAATAGAAACCGGTGAACAAAATACAAAGCAAACTAAGACAGTGAGTGAAATGTGTGTACAACACTTTTCTTTCCTCTTTTAAACAGTTCTTGCTTGTACTTTGTAAACATACATGCATATAGGCTTATCTGTTTGGATGTGGTGAATGGAAAAATTAGATTTGCATGACAAGTGACAACAAGGAAATGAAAACATGAAAATTTGAAGTTTTGAAAACCAGTGGATAGAATACATAAAGCAGTAGTGTATTTTGGGAATAAACTCTCCCTTAAAACCAGTTAAACTATTATTGATTGTGTAGAATAGGATCCAGAGATATATTTATACATATGCATAAATGCTTCTAAAATAAGATTGTATTTAGCTAGCTAAGTATTCATGTTAAAACCAAAGCATGAAAACTGCAACAAAAACCAGTGAACACATTAAAAACAGTAGTGTATTCGTCAGTGATGCTAACCTTTATATAATTTAAACAATATACAGTAATTGTATGTTGATATGCATGAATGAATAATAGGCATGTGCCTGAGATGTGTAAGCATATTAGAGGGGGGGGGGGGGGGGGGGGGTATTGTGAAGCTATGCTTTAAGTTTCCTATAGTAGTTTTAAAACCTTATATCACAGTATTAACAAAAATTCAAACTCTCAATTCAAGTTCGTATCAGGGATCATTGTAAACAGGAGTAAGTTAGCAAAATTTTACCCTAGTTTAGTTTAAAATGAAGTTCATCTCGAAACCCCCTTAAGAAGAAGAAGTAGCAGTTTTAAATAAAAATACAGTAAGTACTAAAACCCAACATAATCCAAATATGATAAATAAATCATTTGAGTTTAAAATCATGAACGACAATCTAAATCAAGAATTTAGAAGGAAATTTGGGGATTTTTAGTTAAGGGGATCATTGAGAATATGTAGATCATCATCAAATGACTATTGGGCAAATTCTGGCGGAGACGGTGACCGGAGGAGGTGGAATTGATGATGGAGCTTCTGGACAATAAGGATAATCAAGGAAAAATGTTAAACAATTTTTCCAATGAATGAGTGGAGCAATCGAGATCGAAATTGAAAATTTCTTGCGTGTTTTTGGCCACCGTTCATAGTCAAACTGCTCCGATGGTGGGGGTACCTAGGTCATCGCGCCAAGGGGAAATGAAGGAGGCGGATGTTGGCAAAGTCGAGGTGAAGTTTGATGGTGACTGGACTGGTGATGTGGCGGCGCGAGGTGAACTAGTGGACGTGTTTTATGGAGGAACTCGGGTTGAACACCAAGATTTTGATTTGATTGATCAGAAAAGGAATAGGGAGTAAGGATGGGATCAGGAGGTTGTGGCCGACTTGGGTGGACGTTCATCATCGGCATGGGGTGGTCCGGGTGGTTGTGCCCGTGCATATGTGTACAGGTGTGCACTGATTAAATGAAGAAGAAGAAGAGTGATCAGGCAGAAAGAAGAGTGATGATCACATCGAGGTGATCAGTTTTTTTGTAGTGCCAGACTCGTGATTTTCAGCATTTGGATTTTGGCCATTTGGCAAGAGGATGGGCAGAAGAAATTAGTAATGGAGATGGGTGGATCCTTGCGTTTTTACTGTGCCAGACATTTTGGGCAATTTGGCAAAGGAACTGGCAAGCAAAAGAAAGTAAAAGAGGGTACGTGAAACCTTGGGCTGATGGGCCTTAACGGGCTAAGAATAAAATAATAAAAAAAAAATAGAAAAAAGGTATGGGCCGTAGAAAATCTGGGCCATGGGGATTTAAGATTTAATAGATTAAATAATAAAGAAAAGAGAGAAAAAATTAAGAAAGTAAGAAGAGGAGAGTGTTGATATATGTTAAAGTAAATCGGAAGGTTTTAAAACTCCAAGTTAACGTGTGGTTTATTTAAAAATAATAGAAAATTTAGTGTATATATATAAATATAATTTAAACCAAGTTATATTTTTATAAGTGAGAACTCAATTAAATTTTCCTTTGAATAATTTAAATGGTAAAGAAAAATGAAATTTATTTAATCATTTTCAAAACCGGATAATTGGTAAAAATCCAATGCGCTGCAAATCAACAATATATCGTAATTACAGGAAGATGGTGGATTGTGATTGATAAGTTCAATATTTTGAAATATACGTTGATTTGTTTTTTTGACTAAAGTTAATAATCATTTTATAATCAGTAAATGAAATAAGAAATCGAATGTATATCGATAAAAATGTAATTTCTGAAATAACTCGATGAACAATTAGAAATAAGATTTCAAAGGAAATCAAGTGATTAAATAGAACGAGTCAAGAAGAAGCATTATTAAAAAGTGAATAAGCAAAGGTTTTGAAGATGAGGATGGTTGAGAGTAATGTTGGTAAGAGAAATCTATTGACCAATAACGATGGAATTATTCTGGAGTTCCGAAAATAAATGGAAGATTGAAAGGAGACGTAGAATTGATATCGACTAAATTAAATTCAGGAAAAATATTGTTCACTTCCTGTATTTAAATAAGTTTTAAATATATTATATATTGAATTATTTATTCATCTAAAGAAATAAGGTAGATTGACCTATGAATTGTGATGATACTATTATAAGCAATAAACAGGATTATTAGAAAGAATAAAATCTTAGGTAAACATGCTTCGGAAATAATTATTTTCCAAGATCGACTAATTTACGAACGACTATTAGTTGAATTGGAATCATTGAACTATGATAGACAATATTTGTCATGGTGGTTGATCTGCTGTTTTGATTGATTGTGATGATGTGTTATGACCCAGTGAACTGGTTAGTTCAATTTAAACATTTACATGTTTTAATTAGGTATAATCAAACTGTTGTTGAAATCTAGAAGTTAATATATTTTCAGCAAATATGTCCTGATATCCAGTATTAATATTGAATTTTTTTTGAATAAGATAACCAATAAATATTTAATTTAATTGAATCCTTTAAGTATCACTTGGCCCTAAAAGATTTTAACGTTCATCGATCCAAAGAGACCGGCATTGGTTTTCTCAATGAAATTCAAATACCACTTTGTTTCGACCTAGGCGTTGATTAATTTAAAGTCAATATGAAGACCCTTAAAGACGGAGTTTATGCAAGGGCTGTTTTGTTTACAGAATAGTGTCTTCGGTTTGTCCAGATCCAGGACAACTTGTATGGACGAATATCCTATAAAGTATACCTAACAGATCGCGTAAGTGGATCTCTTCAAAACTATGTTTGGTGGCGGAGGAATTCATTTCTCTTAGCTTTGTACCCATTTTTTTTGGGGAAATCAATTTGTGATTTGATGGGTTTGACCATGTGGCATTTAAAGTGAAAAGACGTGATATACCTAAAGGTAAGTTTTAACCTCAAGCCTCACAACCGGGAAATGACAAAAATCGGGCAGGTAGCATGGCTATGTGGGTCGCTCCCATTACGGTGTATAATCACCTTTCTAGAGAAATTTCATTTGCTTCTTTAATCTATTTGATGTTGTCCCTCTTCGGGAAACAAATGTTGATCCCAACCGTTGGTGATATACATTCGATACACTCAAGCGAAATGAGTGGTCGGTCATGTGTGGCCGGGTTGCAAGACGTTCTTGTTGAACCCAGTGTATTCCCCTCTAGAGATACACTATCGGTAGGTGGTTCCATACCTTGTCATAGTCGGAACCCAATCTCCAATAAGCGCCCGTGGTTTTGTTTGTATACTATATATGTAGAGCGTGAGATGCAAGCGTTCCACAAGATTCTAATTTATTTGTGGAAACCCTAGACATTATTGTAATATCAGAGCGATTATGATTTCAAAATGTTTTGGGTTATCGTAAGATAAAAACCATATGTGTTTATGTATGGATCGGTTTTATGATTATCTTTTCTTTCAAACGAAATTTTTCCAAGTTAAGCAAACTGTTTAAATTTGTTTACTCACACCAGTCCCATGACTGACCCAGAGTTTATTATTCTGTGTTTTCCCTAAACACTTGGGTGCCCAAATTTGTAGGGGCAGTCAAGTAGTTCAGGATTTTACATATATCGTGGAAGGAGCTTGGAGCAGGAGGCTTCAACGTTAGATATATAAAGTTATATTCCGCTGTATTGTACATGTGATGTACTCTGATGATATATGTAAGTACTGATGCCAATTTGTGTTTACAAATGATGTTATATATTATATTTTGTCCATTCCGCTGTGAGATACGTGTTACTCTGTTTCTGTTGTGTTTTCTTCTATCTTATCTCTTCTATTCTAATTTTCTATCTTTCTATTTCTCACCATCTGAATACTTTCTATTAATGATCCGGTATTTTCGATTCTTGAATGGTCGACATGTTATACAGGAGACGTATTTGTGTCTATTTTCTGGGTCGAAAATGCTTGGGTCGTTACATTTTCAGTTTTCATTTCAGTTTTATTAATTCGGATGAAATCTTGTATTGCAAACTACTTTTTATTAAAATTCTGCACGTAAAAGCAAGAACTGATTTTAGTTGTTTTCTATTACTGCATTGATGTCCTATTCCGACCATGAACGCTGCAGCTAATTCAAGTAATTATTTGTTCTTTGTGCATGCATTCTGTCAAAATAGCAAGAACTGTTTATATGTCAACTCTATTTGGTTAACTAGTTTAATTTTACCATCTATGGTAATTAATGATTCTAATCTGCTTGCAGTTCTCACAACCATCAGTTTTGACGAAGTATGAACAAGAGAGAATCGCGCAAATGCAAGAAAACGATGTAGTTAGTAGATCACTTGGGGTGCCTTCATTGGTTAGTTGTATTCAAGAATCTGCCGCACGAAATAGGAAAGATAAAGATAAAGATGTTGTTGGACGTGATGAATACATCCAAAAAAATGCTGGTGAAGACGTCACTGATGATTCATCGAATTCGGAGGTAAAGATGTGTCACATGTCACTCCTGGTTCTTTGGACAGTTATATGCAAGAGCTGACCCAAAAAATAAGGCAAGAGCTTAGGCGGATTTGGAAGAAAAGGTGAATAGAAAAGTAAAAGAGAACGTGTCATTGGTGTTAAAAAAGCTAGGTGAAGCCAATCCAGATCTTAATTTAGACGTCGTAAACTTTTGTGTCACCACAACAAGTGATGAAGATGACATTGGTACCCCTGTAACCCCGGCAACTGACTGAAGTATTTGGATGGTATGTGTTAGCACTTGTGATATTTTCCGTTCTTTTATATTATGGCACCTGTGGTATGTGTTCGTGATGACACTTGTGTTATGTTTGGATGATGGCACTTGTGGTATGTGTTGGTGATGACACTTGTGAGTTGGTATATATAATTGGTTGGTCTGACTGTGGTTATGAATGTGTTGGGAGGATTTATTGTATGAATATTTTGGTATATATGTATGAGTGTAGTACAATGTTTTGGAATGAATATATGTAATGCAAAATTTGTAATTACACGGTTGTATTACAACTGCATTTGATTTTTTTTTCTGGTGTTGCATTTGATTTTTTTACCATTGCAGTTGATGTTTTCTGGTGTTGCAATACAGTATTGTGGTGTCGCATTAGATGGTACTGTGTTGTTGCATTAGATTGCTGTGGTGTTGCATTAGACTGTGCTGTGGTGTTGCATTAAGCGTAATATTATTAATTCCACAATGGTACGGCACGTGGGGCCCACAGCTTACGTGGTGCCACGTGGATAGCTGACGTGGCATGTGACACATGTGCAGCTGACGTGGCATGTGACACGTTGGCAGCTGATGTGGAAAGTACATGTGGACCCTACTACCATGACCTAGAGGCCAGGCTTCTACTTAAGGCAACGCTGTATGTTGTTGCATTACATGCATATACTGTTGCAATAGGGTTATAATGCAACACTTTCTTTCCATGTCCGTAGATAAGCAAAAGTGTTGCCTTAGATGGCTAATGTAACGGCCGCGGATGCCACGCCCCCTTGGTGTTATCTATTTGAAAAAATGGCCTACGACAACGCTTTTTTGATCTACGGCCACATAAAATAGTGTCGAATATGCCCACTTTTGAAGTAGTGGTATTTTTCATTTTATAACATCGTTGTTTCGAATTTCAAATGTGCATTACTAAGGTAATTATTTCGATAATTTTATTACTTAAAATGCAAGGTGTTACTTTCTCTATCCTTTAGGAAATTTCGTCCACAAAATTTAGTAAGGGTAAAATTATGTATTTCCTCGCATAATTTGCAACTATAATGTGTATATCACTTTTTACAACAATTTGTGCACTTGTGCAATGTGTCACACAACATAAAAATACAAGAATGCCTAAGCGGTACCTCCAATATGAATGCAAATTTTCTTGAAAACCTTTTGAAAACATGATGCACACATTCTAAATTCACTGGTAATTTCTATATGAATGCAATATTTTGGAGAAGAAAATTTACCTTTTCATCCAATTTTTCTCACATTCTTACGAAGTAAGAATGTTTGTATCCAATTTTTGCATCCAAACCCTACCAATCAACTTTAAATTTGCTAAATTCATAAAAATCTAATTTTCTGAATTCGAGTCCTTATGTTAGAAGAAGGTAGTGAATGGAAAATTCCATATTTTCTGTAACACCCCACGTCCATTAATGTCACTCACAAAGGATATGCATTAACTTCTATGGAACATTTTAAGTGTGTATAGAACAGAAACTTAACAACAAGACAAATATAAACAGTACTAAAACTTTAAAATTTTATTCATTGCAGCGGTAAACACATAGGTTTGATTACATCATCAAAAGCCAGAGTCAAAGTACATAATATCCATCTTGAATAAATCAAAGTACATAAACTGAAAGACATAACCCCAATACAAAATAGCCATAAAAAAGATAGGCTGAACTTTTACTTCAACGATCCAAGCAACTTCTAAAGCAAGAGATACAGCTGTTCAAAATCAAGCTCCACTGGTGCTAGTTCCACCCTGAGCACCTGGGGGGAGGGGGGGGGGGGGGGGGGAAGGAAGAAAAGAGGTGGAAACAAAGGGGGTCAGACATAAAGTATGGCGAGTGCGATAACTTTAACAATATAATTACCAAAATAACTAGGCTAAGGCATAAGTTGGAAAATAAGGAAATGACTGTGAACAATTGGGTAAAGCAGAGTAAACAAGGAAATAAGATGAACAAAGATAACGTTAAAGGCGCACCTAAACCATTATAAGATAATTACTATACTGCACCACCACTAGTAACCCTAAAGTTGATCCCACCTACAAAACTTAATAATGATAATGGTAGTTTCGTGCACCCCTAGTTGCCTTCATAGGTGCCACCTACCCCTATCTCCACTAGGTGTACCCACTACCCCCATGCGTTCGGCTCCCTAACTCGTGGATACCCGTGCTGGCCCCACAGTGGGGTGTATCACTCCCCAAAGTGGCAACCCGATACCACCAACAATGCACGGCTTATACCTACACGGTGCAACAACGTCTTACCTACCAGCCCGGACCCACACACACACATGAACCCGTTGGACTTGCGTTGCCACCGCTAACCCGTTTTTGCCTCTTACAGTCAAGCCCAGTATGCATGTCGCGTCCTCGACTTGGGTCGAGCCCACAAAGAAACGTATGAGTTACTAGTTGAAACGGGCCCCCATTACTTGACACAAGCTATCCACCTAAGCTTGGTACCCTCTAGTACATCCCACTTAACCCTTTTCTTATTCATGTTCACTTATATGTTTCAAATTTTGGTTAAGTGTTTCTAATCGTATTTCAAATGCCACCCAAGGCACCCACTAGATTCCACATGTCACCCAAGGCACCCACTTAACCCCTATGTCCCACCACATATTTATCTGGTTAAGTGTTTCTTAATTCATTAAGGCCGTAACCTTATAAAGACCTCCCACATTAGACTGGCATTTGTGGCAGCTGGATTTGTCGGACGGGTCCGGGCAGTCTTACACCACAAACGAGCCTAACCTCGTGTGTTTACAACTGTTACGCTTTTAATTTATGTCTAAGACCTCCCACATTAGACTGGCATTTGTGGCATCTGGATTTGCTGGGCGGGTCCGGGCAGTCTTACACCACAAAAGAGCCTAACCTCGTGTCTTAGACGATTGATTACACTTAATTAGTCATTCCCCAATTTGAATTAATTTCCCTATCCAAATTATCAATCAATTCCAAATTTAGCTATGGCCATAATTGACTCAATTATGTCCATCTATTTATGGTACGCAAAATCATACCAATTATCATCACAAATTTATTCTATGCCATTTAAGGCATTAATGCCAATTCTTAATATTAAATCTTTTAATATTATTCCATTGCCCCACATTGTACGTTCGTTCGTTTAACGTAAAGTATACGTTAGACTCGAATAGTCTAACTCATAGAATAAAGAGAAAACATTTCAAAATACATAGAAATAAAACTAGATCTAAGCATAAGCGGTGAACTTGCATGTGTGAATGAGGTTCTCCATCTAAAACTTGCATAGGCAAAAGTCACAAACTTGCATAAAACTACATATGTCATAGATCTAAATTTGAAGGTGTGAACTTGTTTAGGTAATAGTCACAACTTGCATAAACCATGTATGTCATGGATCTAACCATAAGGGGTAAACTTGCATAGGCGTGATTCATACTCCAAAACAACATATGTGTATATACTTGCATATGTGATTTATGCAACATAAACGATGGTGTAAACTTACATTTAAACATGTAAACGAGCATATAGAATTTTGTATACTAGCATATAACTCACACATGTTATAGCCCAACTTTAGATCCAATTTACACATAAAATAGATGTAATGAAACATGTACGGTTATACATAATTTTCACTAACTTGCATGTGATCCATGTCTTAGTTTACATCCTAACTTGCATATATGATTTATCATAAGAATTAGTCCCAACCACATAGCCAAACTAGCATATGAAATAACATTATGACTTGATTATACATAAGCCAATCATAGAATTACAACATAGATGATAACATCACAACTTTACAACATAGATGATAACATCATAGAATTTACAACATAAATGATAACATCACAATTTTACAACATAGATGATAACATACGATCAATAATTCACAACATAAACATATAATCCACATCATATCCCAATCCAATTAAATTGTTAATTATTTTATTAAAGAAATCGAACTCACAACTCAAAGAAGGTCTTGAGTTCTGAAATCTGAGTTCTGAAGTTGAATTAGCTTTCCTTCCTCTCTAATTTGTGGCGGCTATTCCAGGTTGCAAGGTGACGGCATGGAGGCTATGAGTCTAATTTTAATTTGATTTTAGGGTTTGAGTCTTTATGTGTTTTTATAGAGTTTAGGATTAATTTAAGCCGTCCGATCAACCCAGAATTAACCCCATCCATTCAGAGCAGATCGGAATCCCTAATGAATCAGCATACAGTCATAAAAAGGTCATCAAACAAATATGCCCGAGGGGGGGGGGGGAGGGGGGCAGTTCGACCTGGTTAGGGTAGGTCGACCCTATGGTCGACTCCCAGGTCGACCTGGCCTTCGCGGGAAATTTCCCGCCTAGCCCATTCTAACACTGAAATTTGAATTTTCGAAAACTGTTTTGAATTTTCTGAAATTGCCGATCACCATAACATCTTCATACGAAGTCCAATTCACGCAAACTCGGACTCTATCTCAACCAAAATTCCGAGACGAACATAATGGCACAACCCGTTTCCCTTAATTCTCACATCTGAGATTAGTTATTCTTTAATTTGTCACTTTAGTGTTAATAGAAATACGGGGTGTTACATTCTCCCCTCCTTAAAGGATTTTGCCCTCGAAATCTCCGAGTTAAGGAGAATGCATATCCTACCATCTAAACAACCATATAGTCAACCATCAAATACTGTCATCCATTGTCCTTATAAAATTCCTAATGCCGTATGAACGTATACAAGAAGTATGTGTATATGCTCTCTATATAATGCAAAATCAGGCGGTCTACTGATTCAGTCGACCTCCCTAAAGCAAACCATGATAGTGCCATGCATCCATTATGTATGCGAAAGAATATTATCGATACATATTATTTCTACAAGTGTGCACAACCATTCACCCAAATGCAATATCCATATATAGTACAACCATTATACATCCATTACTTAAATATGTACACATATTTATATGCAATATGCAATATGAAGTGACTGAGCCGATCTAGTGCCTAAATTGTGTGTATATGCATCCACGAGCAACCACTAGCAACCACTTGCATCCACATGCATCCATTATACATAACATGTCTCAAACACATGTTTCAACCATAGGACTTCCCTATCTAAAGGTCCAAGATACTAGCGAGAGGACATACTAAAGATAAAGCAAGTACAAGCTAAGCGATAAAGGAGAAATCAAAAGACATACCCTCGAAAAGAAAAGGGTACAATGAACGCATCTTCTCTTCCGTCTCCCAATTAGCGTCGCTCTCATCATCTCCCTATTGCACTTTGACTAGCTTGACCTCTCGATTCCTCAACTTCTTAATCTCCGACCCAAGAATGCACGTAGGAGCTCGTTGAATCATCGCATCACGCTCTATCTCCACCTACCTAAGAAAGCTTGGCACTACCACTTCCGCGGTCTCGCGCAAGCAGTTCCTCAAATGTGATACATGGAATACATCGTGTACACCACTAAGTCTCTCGGGCAACTCCACTCTATACGCCATCTGTACAATCCTCTCCTTAATAGGAAACGACCCTACGAACCTTGGTGCTAACTTCCCAACGGTCCCAAAGCGAACCACATTCCGTAATGGAGATACCTTGACAAAGACCATGTCCCCAATATCAAACTCAAGATCTGTCCTCCTCTTGTCCGCATAAGATTTCTGCCTATCTTGCACCGTCTTCATCCTCCTTCGAATCAAATCAATCTTTTCCGAAGTCTCTCTAATCATATCGGGCCCAAGCAAGATCTTATCCGTATATTCCCACCAACATGTAGGCGAACGACAAGGCCGTCCATAAAGAGCCTTGAACGGTGCCATGCCAATGCTAGACTGAAAGCTATTATTATATGCGAACTCCACCAAAGGAAGATGTTCCTCCCATGTACCTCCGAATTCTAAGACACACAACCTCAATAGGTCCTCTAGAATACGATTCACCCTCTCGGTCTGGCCGTCCATCTGTGGATGATATGCGGTGCTCAAACATAACTAAGTCCCTACCGCCTCTTGCAAGCTCTTCCAAAACTCGCTAGTAAAGATAGGATCGGGGTCGCTCACTATGCTAGAAGGAACACCGTGCAAATGAACTATCTCTCGAATGTATACGGAGGCTAACCATGGAGCAGTCCTCTTACTTTTCACGGGAATGAAATGGGCGGTCATAGTAAGTCTGTCTACCATGACCCAAATCCCCATATTACCTTTCCTCGATCTCGGTAACCCATCAATAAAGTCCATCGAGACACTTTCCCACTTCCATTATGGGACCTCCAATGGGTGAAGCAACCCACTGGGCTTCTTTTTCTCTGCTTTTACTTGTTGGCACACCAAGCATCTAGCAACAAACTCGGCCACGTCCCTCTTCATACCGGCCCAAAAGTAAACTCATCTCATGTCCATGTACATCTTGTCCCCGCCGGGATGAATGGTCATCTTCGAACGATGTGCATCATCAAGAATGGCCTTCCTCAAATTCTCATCCCGTGGTACAGAAAGCCTACCGTCCCTATGTATCCAACCCTTATCATCTAGGGTATACCTACTGAGATGGCTCGATGACTCCCCCTTTTGAGCTTTTCTACTAACTCAACCAATTGTGGGTCATCTCGTTGTGCCTCACCAACCCATCCCAAAAGCGTAGGTCTGACCTCTAAGGATGCTAGCAAACTGGGTACAAAGTTAATGGAAGGTCTAAAGTCAAACGTAGAGATGAACTCCAGGCTTCGCCGCTCAACAAACAACGGACTCAAGGACAACCTTTTTCTATTTAAGGCGTTTGCCACCACGTTACCCTTGCCAGGGTATATGCTATCTCGAAATCGTAGGACGCTAAGAATTCCATCCACCTTTGCTGGCTTAAGTTCAAGTACTTCTGAGAGAACAAGTATTTTAGCGATTTGTGGTCAGTGAACAATTCAAATTTATCGCCAAGAAGATAATGGCGCCAAGACTTATGAATGAAAACAATAGCGGCCAACTCTAGGTCATGTGTAGGGTAGTTTCTCTCATGCACTCTGAACTGCCTTCCTCCATAGGCTATTACCCTTCCCTTTTGCATTAAGACTACGCCTATTCCTGTCCCACAAGCATCGGTATAAACGGTAAACGGCTTACTCCCATCAAGAAACACTAAGACTGGGGCTGTGGTCAAAGCTCTCTTTAAACGTTGGAATGAATCATCACAATCTACGTCCCATGTGAAAACTAGGTTCTTCTTCGTCAGGCGTGTTAATGGGGCTGATATTTTTGTGAAGTCTTTGATAAACTTCCTATAGTAGCCAGCCAACCCTAAGAAACTCCTCACCTCGGTAGCATTTTTAGGGGCCTTCCAATCTTGGATGGCCACTACCTTCGCGGGATCCACAGCTATCCCTTCTTTGGAAACCACGTGCCCTAAGAATTGCACTTCCTTTCTCCAAAAGTGACATTTAAAAATTTAGCTTTAAGGCTATGCGCTCGAAGGGTCTCCAACACTTCCCTAAGATGTAGGGCATGCTCTTCCTCGCTTTTAGAAAAGATTAAGATGTCGTCCACAAATACTACCATGAATTTATTAAGGTACTCCCTAAACACCCTACTCATCAAGTCAACAAAGTATGCGGAGGCGTTTGTCCAACCGAAGGGCATCATAAGCCACTCGAAGAAGCCGTCTGGAGTCCGAAAGGCAGTCTTGTTTATGCTATTCTCAGCCACTCTCAACTGATGGAAACCCGTGGCTAAGTCCAACTGCGAAAGCACTGAGGCGCCAACAAACTGATCGAAGAGATCGTCAATCCTCGGCAGTGGGTGCCTATTCTTCTTAGTAATCTTATTAAGTTCTCTATAGTCCACTCAAAGTCTAAGGTTCCCATCTGCCTTCGTGGAAAATACTACTGGAGAACCCCACTCCGATATACTACATCTGGTGAACCCCTTCTCAAGCAATTCTTTCACTTGCTTACTGAGTTCTCTTCTCTCTCTTGGAGCCATATGGCGCACTGGCAATGCAACTGGCTTTGCATTATCTACTAGATATATTCGAAAGTCTATCTCACGTTTTGGGGGTAAACCCCTCACCTTATCGAAGACATCAATATATTCACGGACTATGTGAACAGAATGTAAATCATCATTGGATGCATCAAGGGATTTAGGTAGCTAAGCATTACTGGGCCTCTAGGGTCACAAGAAATATCAAGGGTCTTTCCACAACGAGTCAACAATCTAACTACCCTTCTTTCACAATCTAGGATGGCCCCATATCTAGTTAGCCAATCCATACCTAGAATCAAGCCGTGGCCCATGAAGCCAAGAACAAAGGTGTTGCATTCAAACCCAACGCCCAAGATGGACACTCTCGAATCCCGACAGATCATAGAAAGATGAGCCGAACCACCAATAGGACTTGGGACTACTAAGGGATCTGTAACTAGACTAGTATCTAGGTGTAGTGTTTCGCCTAATGATGTAGAAATAAACGAATGTGATGTGCCAGAATCGAATAAAGTACGGACAGGATGATCAAACAGAAAAACTAAACTTTCAACGGAAATTGCTCTACCTCATTCTTGCAGCGGTGGGACCACGAGATCCTGAACTTGCCCCCTTGCCTGCCCTGGTGCCATAAGAGCCTGCACCTGTCCTCCCGAGGTAGACCTTGCCCTCTTCCCTTTCCCTGGGCAGTCCTTAATCAGATGTCCCGCTTCACCACAGTGGAAACAGCCAGTCTTCTTTTTCTTCCTACAATCTTTGCTTAGATGGCCTGGTGTTCCACAATAAAAACATTTGCTCTTGTCACGGGGTTTATTATTCTTTGCACCCTTCTTAGGTTCTACTTTCTTACCCTGTGCCCTATCCATGCCTCCACTATACGTTCTCCATTTGTTACCTCCGACCTACAAGAAACTTTGTCCTTCATCAAGCAAGCAACTAGTCGAACCTTCCTCCTTTCGTCTATCTCAAAGATACCGACAAGTCATCCACTTTCTTGAGCCAACTTCTAGCCCCGACAAATGTCTAAGTCCCATGAAGCGGTTTTCCGCCCATCGTACGGAAATCCTCATATATCTTAGGAAAAAGCATCTATACGCGGAGGAAGAGATTCAAAAAGGGAAAGAGGAAGAGATTCAAAACGGAGAATCGAAGGAAAGATATATGGCTCTTGGGGATTATGTTTTCAAAATAAACCTTTCTCTTGAAAATACTCTCCTTAAAACATACTTTTGAAGGTACTTCTTAATAAAAGTGTTTTTGAAAAATAGTTTTTCAAAATTCATATCTGTTCTGGTAACCTTCAGCTCTGATACCACGTGTAACACCCCACGTCCATTAATGTCACTTACAAAGGGAATGCATTAACTTCTATGGAGCATTTTAAGTGTGTATAGAACAGAAACTTAACAACAAGACATATATAAACAGTACTAAAACTTTAAAATTTTGTTCATTACAGCGGTAAACACATAGGTTTGATTACATCATCAAAAGCCAGAATCAAAGTACATAATATCCATCTTGAATAAATCAGAGTACATAAATTGAAAGACATAACCCCAATACAAAATAGCCATAAATAAGATAGGCTGAACTTTTACTTCAGCGATCCAAGCAACTTCTAAAGCAAGACATACAGCTGTCCAAAATCAAGCTCCA
The DNA here is from genome assembly GCA_030737875.1 of Allium sativum. Lineage (NCBI taxonomy): Eukaryota > Viridiplantae > Streptophyta > Magnoliopsida > Asparagales > Amaryllidaceae > Allium > Allium sativum. The sequence continues at coordinate 989,735,026 of CM060915.1, forward strand.
CTGGTGCTAGTTCCACTCTGAGCACCTTGGGGGGGGGGGGGGAAAGGAAGAAAAGAGGTGGAAACAAAGGGGATCAAACACATAAATTCTGGCAAGTGCGATAACTTTAACAATATAAGTAACAAAATAACTAAGCTAAGGCATAAGTTGGAAAATAATGAAATGACTGTGAACAATTGGGTAAAGCAGAGTAAACAAGGAAAGAAGATGAACAAAGATAACGTTAAAGGCGCACCTAAACCACTATAAGATAATTACTATACTGCACCACCACTAGTCACCCTAAAGTTGATCCCGCCTACAAAACATAATAATGATAATGGTAGTTTCGTGCACCCCAAGTCGCCTTCATAGGGGTCACCTGCCCCTATCTCCACTAGGTGTACCCACTACTCCCATGTGATCGGCTCCTTAACTTGTAGATACCCGTGCTGGCCCCATAGTGGGGTGTATCACTCCCCAAAGTGGCAACCCGATACCCCCAACAATGCACGGCTTAGACCTACATGATGCAACAACGTCTTACCTACCAGCCCGGGCCCACACACGCACATGAACCTGTTGGACTTGAGTTGCCATCGCTTACCCATTTTGGCCTCTTACAATCAAGCCCAGTATGCGTGTCCCGTCCTCGACTTGGGTCGAGCCCACAAAGATACGTATGGGTTACTAGTTGAAACGGGCCCCCATTACTTGACACAAGTTATCCACCTAAGCTTGGTCCCCTCTAGTACATCCCACTTAACCCTCTTCTTATTCATGTTCACTTACATGTTTCAAATTTTGGTTAAGTGTTTCTAATCGTATTTCAAATGCCACCCAAGGCACCCACTAGATTCCACATGCTACCCAAGGCACCCACTTAACCCCTATGTCCCACCACATATTTATCTGGTTAAGTGTTTCTTAATTCATTAAGACCGTAACCTTATAAAGACCTCCCACATTAGACTGGCATTTGTGGCAACTGGATTTGCCGGGCGGGTCCGGGCAGTCTTACACCACAAACGAGCCTAACCTCGTGTCTTTACAACTGTTACGCTTTTAATTTATGTCTAAGACCACCCACATTAGACTGGCATTTGTGGCAGCTGGATTTGCCGGGCGGGTCCGGGCAGTCTTACACCACAAAAGAGCCTAACCTCGTGTCTTAGACAATTAATTACACCTAATTAATCATTCTATAATTTGAATTAATTTCCCTATTCAAATTACCAATCAATTCCAAATTTAGCTATGGCCATAATTGACTCAGTTATGTCCATCTATTTATGGTATGCAAAATCATACCAATTATCATCACAAATTTATTCTATGCCATTTAAGGCATTTATGCCAATTCTCAATATTAAATCTTTTAATATTATCCCATTGCCCCATGTTGTACATTCGTTCGTTTAATGTAAAGTATACGTTAGATCGAATAGTCTAACTCATAGAATAAAGAGAAAACATCACAACATACATAGAAATAAAACTAGATCTAGGCATGAGGGGTGAACTTGCATGTGTGAATGAGGTTCTCCATCTATAAAACTTGCATAGGCAAAAGTCACAAACTTGCATAAAACTACATATGTCATAGTTCTAAATCTAAAGGTGTGAACTTGTTTAGGCAATAGTCACAACTTGCATAAACCATGTATGTCATGGATCTAACCATAAGGGGTAAACTTGCATAGGCATGATTCATACTCCAAAACAACATATATGTATATACTTGCATATGTGATTTATGCAACATAAACGATGGTGTAAACTTACATCTAAACATGTAAACTAGCATATAGAATTTTGTATACTAGCATATAACTCACACATGTCATAGCCCAACTTTAGATCCAATTTACTCATAAAATAGATGTCATGAAACATGTAAGGTTATACATAATTTTCACTAACTTGCATATGATCCATGTCTTAATTTACATCCTAACTTGCATATATGACTTATCATAAGAATTAGTCCCAACCACATAGCCAAACTAGCATATGAAATAACATTATGACTTGATTATACATAAGCCAATCATAGAATTACAACATAGATGATAACATCACAACTTTACAACATAGATGATAACATCATAGAATTTACAACATAAATGATAACATCACAATTTTACAACATAGATGATAACATGCGATCAATAATTCACAGCACAACCATATAATCCACATCATATCTCAATCCAATTAAATTGTTAATTAATTTATTAAAGAAATTGAACTCACAACTCAAAGAAGGTCTTGAGTTCTGAAATCTGAGTTCTGAAGTTGAATTAGCTTTCCTTCCTCTCTAATTGGTGGCGGCTATTCCAGGTTGCAAGGTGACGACATGGAGGCTATGAGTCTAATTTTAATTTGATTTTAGGGTTGGAGTCTTCATGTGTTTTTATAGAGTTTAGGATTAATTTAAGCCGTCCGATCAACCTAGAATTAACCCCAGCCATTCAGAGCAGATCAGAAACCCTAATGACTCAGCATACAGTCATAAATAGGTCATCAAACAAATCTGCCCGGGAGGGGGGGGGGCAGGTCGACCCTATGGTCGACCTGGTTAGGGTAGGTTGACCCCCAGGTCGACCCTATGGTTGACCTGGCCCTGGCGGGAAATTTCCCGCCTAGCCCATTCTGACTCTGAAATTTGAATTTTCGAAATCTGTTTTGAATTTTCTGGAACTTCCGATAGCCATAACTTCTTCATACGAAGTCCAAATCACGCAAACTCGGACTCTATCTCAACCAGAATTCCGAGACGAACACAATGGCGCTACCCGTTTCCCTTAATTCTCACATCTGAGATTAGTTATTCTTTAATTTGTCACTTTAGTGTTAACAGAAATACAGGGTGTTACATTTTCCATCCAACTTTTACGTACATTTTTCACTATACTTAAAAACCTTAATCACTAACCTTACAAAAATTCCTGTTTTCTTTTCCAAGCACAATTTACGTAAGAAGAATTTTTCTCCAGTTTCCAAACATACTTTGAAAGATTTTTTTTATTGCTCCCATTTATAGCTGTTGTCATCTTCACTGCTTTCTGTAAATTCTATTTGTTTTTCTTTTAGTTGTTCATATTTTGCTTTCATTTTCAATATACTTACAATGTCCTATGTTTTTTTTCTTATTTAGTGATCATTACAAACACCTAGAAAGAAATATCCCACTAAACTATTTTATTTTTCTATAATAAAATAGAATACTACATAGGAGTGCAAATCTATACTAAAAGAAATAATGTTTTATTGCAATTACTATTAGGTAAAAGATATAATGACTAAATGTGGCTATCCACAAGGACTGGAGGCCTAAGACCACGTCCCTCTGACATAAAAAGGTCTTCTTCACTGAATTTAGACAACCATATCGCTTCTTCTTTCTATCTACTACTCTGTACAAACTTGTGTCGCATATCCCTAGTTCTCATTCCACCATAAATTGAGATAACTTGCCAAACCTCTATATTTCCTCAAGAAGTGTTGAAAAAGGATTTCCATTGATTACAAACCATGTCATAGTTCCACTTATAAGAATCTCAACTTGCTTTTTCTAGTTTCCTATGACTTCTTTACATTAAACAGTAACTACTTGAAACATCTTTTCAAAATGTGTTTTTTCTCAATTCTCTTACATCAATGATAGCCTATGATGTTTTCCATTTCTCGTTCTTACATCTTAATTTCTCCCTTAAGACTTCACTACTCAAGTTTAGGATTTACTCACATACTTAAATAATTCCTTGTAAGTTTACCAATCGATCATGCACACCACTAGAACCACTCTCACTATATCATCTTTAATTCAATGAAGTCTTGTATTCTCAAAACTTATCTCAAAAGTTATAACTAAGGAAGATAGAATTATGCACTTTAACTTAGTTGGAACTTTTGTTTATTTATTATATTTTTTCTAAGAGGAATTAATAAAATTAAATTTCTATGAATCTTTTCTAAAGAGAGAATTTGTGTTCTTTGTAAAGTAACAAGGAAAATCAATTTTTTTGTTGAAATATGTAGCACAAAATATGGTGCTTCACCTATATTTTGTGCACATCTTTGGCTGCGCATTTCCTTGTCATTTTAACAAAACACGTTTACTTATTGATTCATGAAGACTTGTCTTATAATTCTTCTTGTTACATAAGTAAAAGTATGTCACAATCGATCCAGAAAAACTTTTATACTTTCTTTTACTCAAAGTCGCATATGCACCACATATGGCTAATTCATTTATATTCGCGTTTTCTCTTAACCACTTATACTGCTTAACCTCACTACTTGCTCACACACATAACTCTTTTTTGAAACAAGTTTGCACAGTTGTCTCAAAAATTATTTTAATAAAATCCTTTATATTACAAACTAGTAAATTTCCAAAATTGTAAGCTTTTAAACTTGAAATTTGAAATTTTTTCTAGAAATCTTTTTCTATATTTGTATTTTTTTTAAAGTTCATTCTTTAAGTTTTAACCATGAGTCTTCGAACAAAGTGCCTTCTTAACTACCATTCTAATATCCTTTGCATGTAATTATACTTCTTCGTCGTAAATTTCTCTTTCCCACTAATTCCTCCAAAACTATGTCTGAACTGAAAATAAGAATAGCGCCAATTATGCGGCAAATGTGTATATATATAAATTCCTAATCCATTAATTTTTCTTCAACTTACAAGGCCATAGTGCTTAATCCAATAATTTAAAATACAAAATTTTGGATATTAATACATGGAATCTTTTTTTTTTCAAAACATATTATACACTTTTCTCTCTAGTCAACCATGGGCTTACTGTTCTCAAGTTTGCATAATCACTCCCTTAGTGTACAAAACTAATATTCCAACTTCCTCCATGTGTCGTTTTACTTGATTAGTGGGTTCCTCTATTGATATAGGTATATATAATTCTTATATTTTTAAGATACAAACACGTTCACTCACTATCTATACAGAAGTCCTAAACCTAATCTTTGATACCAGATGTAACTCAAATTCAGCAAGCCCAAGTTGTTCGAAAAATGCTAAAAATCCAAGTTCATTGAAACCCAAGTTGGTTTGTCTGGTATCCTACAGAAAAGCAAAGATAAAATATATCAGAGCTCACAGTAAAATATCTCACAATGGAACGAGTAAATATAATAGTAAGCAAATACTTACCCTAATAATGACACTGTGTAACAAGTGTCTCTAAGTTGAATAATCTCCGCCATCTATTTAATCTATGGGTTTTTTATGAGGAGGGGTCAGAAAAAAAAGTTCTGGTGAATTGGCAAAGTATACTTTCTATAAATAACACTACATACACCTTTTTATCACTGGTTTATCTTTATCAAGTTATTTTGGGTTTATTATACATTACACTTCCGATTTCACGCATAAATCGTATTCGTCTACTCCCTAGCAGATTAACCTAATAAATCATATATATGTAGCTATATGTATAATATATCAAGGTACTCCTTATAGTACCCTCCTCGAGTGTTCTTCGTCGCTGCACTACGAAAACGTACGAGACCTCCATCGTCAGGCTACGAAAGCGTACTAGACTATGCTGCGAAGGCGCATTATGTCTACATCACTATGCCATGAAAGTGTACTAAATTGCGCCATGAAAGAAAATAAGCTTTTAGCACTGCGCCATAAAGGCGCCCTGAACCTGTGTTCTTCCACGAAACATAGGCCGAACTTTCGATATCCATCACGAATGGCCTTGTTAGGCCCAAAATAATGGCTTCGTTAAGCCTATAATAAACATATCAAAACTTGGTTTGTCTCTTTATTGTGGTTATGGCCCCACCCGCCCTCCAACTAATGAAAGACTATTCAAAGAGCTAAGCGACTGCCCAAATAAGCAATCTAAACATCCATGTGGTCCTTCATCCAGTGACCCGATAGTGAAGATCATTGGCCTCTTAGTTTAGCGTTAGTTTATCGCATACTCGCTCTGATAGATGATGACTAGTATCCAACGATCTACTATCCTTGTTGGGTCCTAACCTCGAAGACTCGCCCCTTGAGGTAGTCGCCAAACCATCCTTGAAATCATCCCAATAAGTCTTTAGGCTGCCCACACCGACAAATGCAGCCAATGCATGCTCACCAGATGGAGTTGTATAGAACATGCCTCTGTGGGTACAACTTCGTTTGGCCTACCACAGAGGGCCATCACGGAGTATCCTCCGGTCCCGCCGAAGTACTACACTTCCTTCCCATCCCAACGAATAAGTTAGGTGTGCTCCCACCGCTTCTACGAACGCTTGCGATCATTTGTCTCGTTGGTCTCTTCATCCCCACAAACTGCTCCAAATGCATTCCGTTACATTAATTAGACATAATGTCTAATTTAACATTGTGCATTTCACTTTTTATTCTTTTTCGTTGATTTCCATTTTTAGTTAATCTAATCGAATATTATTTTTTATAAATCAACTTTACTAGTTACCATATAACCGCATAGTTGCAAGGCCAACATATAATATCTTTAAGCTTATTAAACTTAATTTCCAAACTCCTATTTATTTATAATAAGCTTTATTTATTTCTTTTCACTTTCCAGATTATAATCTTTATGTTATAATTTTCGTACATGTTATTCCCATTGAACTGTGCTTATTATATTCCAGTTATAAGTTTACATTAAGCCTTTATCTTTTTATAACCACTTTTAGTTATGTTACCTTTTCTTTTTCTATCTTTACAATTTATTCTTTAGGAAGTTAGGTCTATTCCTAATAGATTTGTTACCAATACTATATAAAAAATATTTCCATAGTTTATGGCAACGATTACCATAGAAACCCATAATTGCAGGACCTCTCTTTCAATTATTATTTTAGGCTCTACAATACGGCTAAATACCTATTTCGCACTAATCCATGCCTTTATTTATTTTTAAACTTCCAATTATGTTTTCCAATTTTTTTCAAACCAAACTATGGAAATATATTCCATTTTTCCAAACTATTCAGTCTAGGCTATTTCTGACTTTTTATTTTAATTGGTATACATTAATTCTTGTTTTAACTTATTTTCCTCTTCTTTCACAATTACTGTAAATTTAGATTTGGGTTTGTCCCTTTTTGAATCCCAATAATTTTTATACTCATTCCATTTTAGGTTTGAATGGTAATCTTTTCAACTAACATAGAAATGCCTAGATTTACCATTTAACTGCAAATTTGCTGTCCATATATTAATTGTGCATCACCAACAATTACCAAATCCTCCTTTGTTCATAATCACAATTAATTTATGTTCTCTAACACGTGTAAACAAAAAGGACTAAAATTAGTTATATAAATTTGGTGCATAGTTTAACTTTTTAGATTTATATATATTTTGCGCATAACCAGAAGCCAACGTAAAACATGTAAATATATATTCCGACGTTAAAAAGGGAAAAAGGGGAAGAAGAGAACATATTATAAATTCGAATAGGAATCAAATAATATAATATACTATTATAATAAAATATAGTTTAAATATAGTCACTTGATTGCTTTCCAATTTCCAAACGTGGTCTTTCTCTGATCTAATCTATTACTCGTACGGATGTGAAATATGGGCACCTATAGCCTAAATCTACAACCTCCATCTCCAAATCTTGAATCAGAAACCCTAAAAATTATATATATATATATTTGAAGTGTTTGGAGGAGAAGGGAAATGGCAGAGTTATGGCATGCACTCAGAAAATATGAGTTTGAGGCAGTTGACGACAAAATATGTCGTAAACATCCAAGATTCTTAGTTACTTAAGAATTATAGTTTCGCGTGGAAAAGTAAGTGCGGAAAGAAGTAAATAACAAAATAGATTTATAGTGGTTCGGTCTCTCTAGAGGCCTACGTCCACTTTGGAAGAGTCGTTGGAATATTATTAATAACAAAGAGTTACAAGTTTGAGACAATCTTATGACATCCCTTTACATACATCTCTAATTTATATGAGGCCATAATTGTCATATGCAAATATTAGGAAAATGAAACTTTTTCCCTTCTTCTTCCTTAAAGCATGGATGCCATTAAAGAGGCAACTTGGAGCTCTCAAGAGATGTCAAATCACTGAATTACAACCCCTTTGAGGTGTGAGCTTGAGTGGTATAGTGGAGTGGTTAAGTGGGAGTATGTAGAAGTAGGGGACCACATTAGGAATCTCGAATCGTATATTGCAAATTACCAGAACATCAGACCCCTCCGTGCACGGGCCCAAAACTAGTACCCCTCCCTATGGCATAAATTTTGAATCCGGTGGGGGTTTGAAAGTCATTCCCCAAGGGGTACAAAGGATATTGGGATGGGCACGGGGGAGCTGAGGTTATCGAGGCTCGTGGCTTTTTGGAGTCCGAGGTGTTGGTTTGGCGATGTTTGGAGGAATGGCGAGGTTCCTGTCAGCATGACCCCTCCTCGGCTTGTTTCATTAACTCCGTGGTGACACTCTTGTCGTTAACTTCATGCGATACATTGAGTCGAGCATGTCTTACATACGTTGGGGAACCGGACCAAAAGGCTGGTTAACATTTGCCTCCCAAAGTACGTCTGTTCTTGGCATGATGTGCTTTGCATTGGTTGAAGTAATTGTTGGTCGTCGATTTTTCCTGCAAACTCATGAAATTAGACGTTAGTTGTTAAGCTCGTGTGTGTTGTAACTGTAAACGAGCCGTTGTTGGTATGACGTCATGTTTACATCAATAACTACATGCACTGTATCGGATTTGCGCGCTTGTAATTGTTCGGGCATATGTACACAAAAAGAGATACATGCATTCGCCAATCCGAACACTACACATATATATCACATATATATGTGCATCACATATACATGAGTAAGTATAGTGCTTTCTCTCCTGCCTTTTTTTTACTCATACCCGCGCTTGGGGTACGAGAATTTCGTACCCCCAACGGGATACGAGAATTCGTGCCCTGCTGGGGAACACAAGGGGTCAGTTGTTTCCAATTATAAATATGGGCTCCCCTCACCATTTTTTCTTTCTTCTTTTTTCTATTTTCAATTTGGACTCCAAAAGCTTGAACTCGACATTGATGGTGGGTTAAATTCCAACCTTTGACAAACATGTCTCGGTCCGAACTCCTTGCCAACTCCATGCCCACGTCGGGTCTCGTGTTCGGAGGAAGAGGAACTCGGGGGGGGGGGGGGGGGGACCGAGAGATGGAGAGGAAGTATTTTTTATGGAGGAGAAGAAGGAAAGAGGTCGAAGTGTTTGGGTAATGGTCGGAGTAGGAGACATGGCGCGTAGAGAGAGAGAGAGCCGAAGCTTATTGCTTTCGGCGATGGATTCGTACCCCAAAATGGGTACGAACTTTCGAACCTCAGAAGGGATTTGAAACTTTAAACTCCAAAAGGGGTTCGATTTTTCGAACCCTGAATTGGGTTCGAGTTCTTGTCCCTCGGAAGGGGTTCGAAATAGCGAGCCCCGGAAGGTGTTCTAGTTTTCGAACCCGAATGGGGTTCGAGTTCCCAAAACCCGGAAGTGGTTCGAGTTTTCGAACCTTAAATGGGTTCGAGTTTTTGAACCCCAACTAGGGTGCAAGGTTGTGATTGACCCAGTTGCTTCGCATCACGCCTCTACGCGATATTATACTCCTTGCCTAGGACTTTGGTTCTTCGGCCTTTTTCTTCGGGACCTGCGTCGGTCTTGCGACATTGTGTGATTGGGTCAGCGCTTATGTTGGTCGTCTTACGGTTGGAGACCATTCCTTGCATATAGAATTAGAGCATACAAACTTGGTCTGTGACCGAACTTATAAAACCATTGATCTTGTTCCTTCGATTTTAATCGCATTGCAGTCGTCATTTGCCACGAACTCGGTAAAGTTTGGTGACCATGACGATGATTACAATCTCAAGGAATTTGTGGTTGTCATCATGCCTTGAGTATTCACTTTGTAAATCATATTATTTTTACATGGCATAACACTGCATGCACATGTTTATTTGCACCAACATGAGGTGTACAGGTTATTCGACTACAATGTCTAACGCTAGTTTGTTAAAAGTATAGCTAACGATCAAGACAAGGTCTATGACAGAGCAGGCTTCAGAAGCTGAAATTTCTCTACCGTCGTCGCACACCTCCGACTCAAGTAGCAATGCTAGCTCAACGGGCAGCGAGCTTAAGACTTCCGGAAGGTCCACTCCTTCCAAGACGACAAGTTTACTGGAACTACCCGAGCATGGGGAGCAACCAAAAAGACAACATTCTCTCGGTTGTCCATGAGGAGGTAGACATGTTGATGGTGCCAGACACGTTGCCGGACGCGGTTATACTAGAAAATCCATCGGATTCGGTGCCATTGCACATGGATGCATCGACGGTTAAGAAAATGGCGTTACGGTTTCACATTCCCGAAAGAGACATTCGCGCACTAGGAGAGGATGGTAGGGCTCATGTACCGCCAGAGGGATATACTGCCTGGAACAAGTAGGTTTGTATTATGGGTGCTTGCCCCCGGCCAACAAATTTATTTAGGACATGTTGTATTATTTCTGCCTTGCATCGTCACAGCTGCATCCAAATGTGTATGCTCCCTCTTAGGCACTTACGTTTTCTACCGGGATTATATGCAGTTAGAACCAACCGGGGAAGACATTTGATACTTATTTCAATTAAAGAGGAGAGCTACCGCCTCACCGTCTCTGTACTTCCAGGAGGCTTCGCCCACCACTAAGTTTTTTGTTGGAACGTGGCCCAAGTTGACCGTATACAAATATGAATGGTTCTTTGTGCGTTGTCCCCTTGGATTCGCGAGGAGGTGGCTGGAAGGAAGTAAGCATTCTTGAGATCCGTGTTTTATTTTCAAGTTCGTGGATTTGATGTCTTATGTTCGACTTTGTTTTGACATGACATGAAAGCCTAAGGAGAAGGTTGAGGCCCTGCGAGCGATATCGGTCACGTTCCACCAATAAAGTCATATGTCAAGATCGTCTTCGTCGTGCAGGAATGCTTCCTGACAATCGAGCTATAATTTGGCGAAGGCGAGGTAAGACAAAGAAGCTCCTAGTTGGAAGAGAAAGATGCCCCTTATTGGGCCTAAATGCAAAAGGCTGCTAAGACCAAAGGAGAAATTAGTGGGGATGTGGTTGGTGACAAGGAGCAAGTTGTCAGGGGCGAGGATCCGTTGAACGCTCTTGTTCCTCTTATGACAGATGAGGTGGGGGTAGGAGCGTCGACAAGCTCGTAGTCTCCGATGACTCCTTCAGAGACCGACATCCCACTCGAGAAAGAGGGCCAGTTTGATAATCTTAATAAACTTCCTCTAGACTTGTCTCTTTGGCTTGGTACGACAAGTATGGAAGAGCTAGCTTTGGCTGCGGAGGGGTTCACTCCTTTGTGCGGACCATCACCTGGTCTATTAAGAGAACACTTAGGACATACACTCATAAACACTACATAACATAGAGATTTCTCGTATGCGCGAAGTATCTGACTTGAATCGTTTCTTTGGTAGGTGAAATGGCAAGAGGACGTAGAGGATGACGCTATAGGCACGGAGGTCATCGATTCCCTAGGAACACTTTTCTTGAAAGTCTAGGAGAGGGACTAGCCTGTTTGGTGACTCTCTGCCTCCACCTGACTGCAGCAGTGAACATCATCACAGAGATCGATCTCGGTGTTCCCCAACTTCTCCTCCTCCCCTCTGAACATCCGAGGCAGATTTTCGGTTTGAGGTAGGAAGCTCGAGGCACTTGTCATCGACATCCCCTTCTCACACGGCGCCTTTGGATCCTACCCAAGTTACTAAGGGGAAGGAATCGTCGCTTAGCCATTCGAGTTCGAAGGGAACGACTACAACGAAGAAGCAGGATCATGCTAGGTCGGCTGGCGTATTGCCCCCAAGCCTGTGGACTTGAGGGCAGAACGATTTATACTCAGTCTCAATGCTGGGCTGAGATTCGAGTCAAGGTTATTTATAGTTGGTCGCGTCGCGGGCCGGGGACTCGAGTAGTGGTGTCGGCTCCCGTGCTTAGGGTGCCGATTGGTTCCGGTGGTGTTTGTCCTCGATGTTGCTTTGAGGTTTGAAAGGCGGCGTCAGCTCCCGTTCTTGGGGTGCCGATGCGGTGTTCGAACATTGGTTTACGTAAGTTAGCTGTGATGGTCAATCAATCATATTATGCAGGAAGTAAACATGGAGAGGTCACAGGAAACTGAACATCGTTCCTACTAATAACTTTGGCAGTACCAGCCTTTACAACGCCTTGAATTTAAAGAAAACAAAACATCGTTGGAAAGCATAAACAACCGTACACTAAGTTATGTAAAGTAGCGGCAGATGTGTTCGTTGTTCCATGCCCTGGTTAGCTCGTCTCCATATACGGTTGCTAGCTTTCTGAGCTTACGTTGTATGGCGTATGGGCCTTTCCAGCGAGGACTGAGGCCATCGGTGGGCGAAAGACCTGTTTTTGGATGAGGTTGCCGACGTTGAGATCTTTGTGGCGGACTTTGGAGTTGAAGTATGGGGCTACTCGTTGTCTTTGGGCGCCAGCTCTGAGTTTAGCTTCATTTCTCTTCTCCTCGAGTAAATCGAGAGATTACATAAGTAAATCTTGATTGATTTTCGGATCATTGTAGATAACTCAATGGGATTGAAGCTTTAGCTCAACGGGGATGACGACTTAGATCTATAGGCAAGGGCATTTGAGTGTGTCCGGCTGCTGACTTATGGGTGGCCCGGTAGGCCCATAGGGTCAGGGGGAGTTCATCTGCCCACATACCTCTAGCTATCTCCAGACACTTCTTGATGATGGATTTGATCACTTTGTTAACAACCACGACTTATCCATTGTCTTGAGGGTGAGCCACTGCCGAGAATCTCTTCTCGATGTTGTGTTGCTGACAGAAGGTTTTGAATTCAGCGCTCTCAAACTGGGTTCAATTGTCGGAGATGATGGCCTGAGGACCCCGTAGCGAGTGATGATGTTGCGGATGATGAAGTTGATTATTTTCTTGGTGGTGGTCGTGGCGAGAGGTTCGGATTCTTCCCATTTTGTGAAGTAATCAACTATGACGATGGCATACCATGCCCCTCGTCTAACCATTGGAAGAGTTCCAATAATATCTGTCCCCCACATGGCAAATGGCTAGGGACTGACCATTTGTGTCAACTCGATAGGCGGGGCTCTTGGAATCTTTGAGAAGCGATGACATCTGTCGCACTTGCGACCATAGTTCGTGGTGTATTGATCGAGCGTGGGCCAAAAGTAGCCATGCCTGTTTATTTTTCTTGCTAAGGTTTTACCTCCGGTGTGGTAGCCGCACTCGCCTTCGTGAACGTCTGTTAGCACACGGTTGACGTCGTCGTGGGCCACACAACGAAGTAGCGGGTGTAATAAGATGCATTTTACGTATCAGAGGATCATAAAACCTTTTATTTTATTCCCTGAGAGTTGGATCATTCTCATATTTTAATATGTTGTTTATGGGGATGTAAGACATGTCCGAAATTTTTTCCAATTTTATTTATGACAATTCCCCCCTGTTAATCTTGTACAGGGAGTAACTTTTGAATTGGATTTAATTAGGTGTTGAGAGTGGTATCATTGGAAACGAAATGAAGATTCCCATTCTGTAGAATGGTCACATTAATGATTTGGCTTAGCAGTTTGGGAGGAATCGCTGTTTTAAGGTTTTATAGTTGGCTGTTTGGGTTTTTAAGCCATAATGGGCTGATTTGGAGAGGCTCATTAGTGGGCTAGTGGAATGCTATAAATAAGGGGTAGGAGGAATGGAGAATAGATTACTTTCTCCATTCTCTCATTTGGAAGAGCTAGAGGTCCTCCATTACTCCGTTTTCTTCACCTTTCCACCATTAAAGCATAGAGAATCGAAGATCTACATTGTTTGAAGCTAGATCTACACCATTTCATGAGAAAGATCATCGAATTAAAGGTTTGGATCAAATTCTTTGTTGTCCGGATCTAGATCTAAGTGTTTTTGGGTTGTTTTAGGGAATCAGTGAGTGATATACATCTTTAACGCAGATTCAATCAAGTATTTGAGTTCTATAATCTTAATTTCATCATTTTCAAGTTGTTTTACTTATATCTACATCACGGTAAGTTTACTTCCATATGAATCCCCATAGGTTCTAATTAACAACCAAAAATCGGTAATTTCCATATATTTTCTTATGTTTATGCAAGTTAGATCCATTATTTAGTTTACATGTTCATTTATCATGATTTTGATGAATTTTTCATAATTGTTGATCATAATTGTCATTTTCATGTTGTTACTGATTTCATAACATATTTGTGGTCATGTTGAACGAATTGGATGAGTTGGTTTCGTCGAAATTGTCGTTTGGCGAAGTTTCGGTCAAATTTGGGGATGGTTTGGGTTTGTCCAGGTGTTGGATCTGTCAGACTTGAAATAGATCGATCATTGTGTGGATTAGGGAGCAAGTAAGGGATCGATCAGTCAGCAGAAATATGGGTCGGTCGTGATTTGGATCGGGGTCAGATTTGGATGGATGGGTCGGTTGGACATCTGGGTGATGGATCGGTCGGACACGGTGTGAACGAGTTGGATCAGTCAGAGTTGCATGGGATGGGTTGGTCTTGGATCGGGTCAGCATGCTTTCAATTGGAAGGGTCGGGCTCTGATGTGTAACGACCCGTAATTTTCTGGTAATTATTTAATTTATTTTATTATTTAAAATATTGGTTTGAATTTAAATATTTGAATTTAACGATTTCCTTTTGAATATATTATTTAAATAAATAATAAAATAACATTTTAATTTCCAAATAATCGGAAAATGTTGTGTTGGCGATATATTGTGAAAAGGCAGTTCAAAATGGTTCATTATGGTTTATATTGAATTCTATTGACGATTTCATTTGCTTAACGATGAATTGAATATATAGTTTATAATTTAATTATAAATCGAGCTGCAGTAGCGTGGCAGTTCGCAATATTGCGATCTGAACTTCAAACGGCTGTACAGGGCGCAAAATACGGCGGATTTTCTCGAAATAAGAAATGCTGCAATCTATTTGACGATATCTTTCCAATGGAAGAGAAAAATCGAATTTTCATAGTGTAAATTTTAATTAATGTCCAAACCAAATTTTGAAAAGGTCGCTATGGAATTCCTTTATATATATTATCGATTTATTTATATAAATAAAAGGTTTTTAAATATTTTAAATATCGAACTGACTTGGATTTCAACCCGAGTTATTTTATTTTAAATCTATATAAAATTCTGGCTGGGTATGATCAATTTCAATATTTTATTTTAATTATATTGAAGTATTTTTAAATTGATTTATTTTAATTCAAATTGGACCGTTTAAAAGGGACTTTATTCAAACGACCTCCGTTTTCAACGAAACAAATTTTGTTGACACTGTAATGGAAAATTATTGCTAGATATTCAAGTTGCACGCAAATCGAGGTTATTCTGTGAGCGTGACAAAATTAAATGAAAATAAAAACGACTATTTGGACGTAAACGAACACTGTTTGAACAAACGGACTCGGAATTCGACGAAACAAGATTCATTAAGACCGTAACGTAAAATTATACTATGATGTCCAGTTCCGTGGCGAACGGAGTTTGTATGTGAGCGCAGGAGCGAATAAACGGTATTTGAAATTGCGATAGACACGAATAAATATCGTTAGTCATCATCACACGTCACATCGACTTAAAATAATATTATTCCAATTATATATACACCTAAGCTCAGCCTAATCTTAGCCCAAAAATTTACACCGTCCACATTTTTTTAGAATATACAAATAAGTCCAGTTTTACAAAACAATTTATATATTTAAATCTGGAGCGAATCAGATGATGGAACCCAAAGCAAAGTTGTAGATCCAGTCGAGGCCAACCTTCACCAAAAATTTCAGGACCAACGGTCGCCTGAGTTGGCCGGAAATAACCAATTTCCATCGAGAATCAATTTCGTTTTTATGGATTTTACGGCGATTTGGGTTGACGATTGATATTGGATCCAAAGGTAGACTTGTAGAGGACGAAGAGGTGGTGATTTTTCCCATGAGGTCGAAGGCCTGAAAGTGCCTGTGGTGGCCGGTGGAGGGAGTTGAACGGAGGACGCTGTTTTGGGGGAGTTTTTCGAAGTTGAAAGTGGTAATCGAGATTTTCCGACTATTGGAGTTGATGAGGTGGTGGTGTGGTCAAAGGTGGTTGGTCGAGGGATGTGAGGCGAACCCAACAGCGCTGGTCCGGTGGCTTATGATGGTCGGAGGTGGAAGAAATCGAGGTGGAGGCGGGTTTGGGTCTTCACGGTTTTCCTAGCGAATCAGAGAGGGGTGGGGTCCGGCGTCTCAGGCATGGGTGGCTGCTGCAGTGGCGGTGGCGATGGTGTGGTCAGGGGCGGTGCAGGTCTCACGGTGGTGGCACTGTAAGGCCGAGACGTGGTGGAGCTTTCGTTTGAATTCAAGAGGAAGGATGGCCATCGGGCTAGACGGGGTTGAACGCGAGGAAAACGCTTGAAATAACAGTGTATAGGCTGACATGGCAGTTAATTGAAATGTAATAACCCGGAAAATCTGAACCAGTTTAAAATTTTTATTTTGGCAATTTTAATGAATTTAGTATATTTAAAATAGACTATTTTAAATAATATCGACGAAAAATTTATTTTGAATATAATTCGAACGTATATATTATATACGTCGTCGTTAGAATATAAATAATTATTTATAATTATAAATAGAATTGAAAATGGCGCGGTAGTTCGATAATTCGATTTCAAACTTCAATTGAATGTACCGGGTGCAAAACAATCCGGATTTTAGTGAAACCAAAAACATTAGGATCTAATTGATAATATCTTTCCAACGAATCTGAAAAATCAAGATTTCATAGCGGGAATCAAAAGATATGTCCAGTTGAAAATTCTGAATAGTCGCTATGGAATTCAGGCCCTTAAAAATTGACATTTTGCAAACGACCTCGGATTTCGACGAAACCACTTTTGTTGGATTCGCAGTGTCAAATTATTGCTAGATTTCAAATTTCATAATTTTTTGAATCAATATGTGAGCGTGGCAAAGGAAAACGCGTTTGACCAGTTTTAGTTGATTTTAATCGACTGGAAAGTGGCCATTTTTCATACGGTCTTAGAATTTGACGAAACTAGTTTTGTTAGGACCGTATCGTCAACACGAAGCTAGAAAATATTTTTCAGGAATTTTTAGAGTTCGTATGTGACCCCGGTTAATTGAAATGTACGTTTAAAATTTAATATAATGATTTAAATGTAAATTTAACGGAAACTGGTCGAAACGATCGAATCAGCTTACGATACCTATCCCATTGTGTTCGGAATGGGGGTAAAACGCTATGGACGACAGGCGGTGGGCCTCGTTTTGAGATCAAAAATAAAAGTTGCTTTTTGGCGAAAAATAAATTAATTAAATAATGAAAAAAAATAAATATACCTTTCTCCCCTATATCTCTGCCCCCCCCGTTCGATTCAATCAGAAAAAGAAAAGAAAAAAAAAGAAGAACGCGGAGACGACCATCGCGCCCCCCTAGGGCAGCGCCGCCCACCGTCGTGCCCCAAGTGGCGGCGCGCCACCTCCGAACCCCCCTCCCTTCGCCTGCGACATCGAGCCCCCCTCTGCCCTAAATCAAGACCGCAACCCCCTCGCCTGACCACCGCACCGCCCCCCTCTTGCCGATCCTCCACGCGCGCAACACCCAACCCACCGCCGCAGCCTCGCTTCTTTCACCTCCGCACCCACGGCCTCCTCTCCGACCTCCTCCAACGATGGGGCAGCAGAGCCCCCCCACCCCAAACGAAGGTGATTTTCTTATATATTTAATTCAGTTTATATATATATATTTAACATGAAAAGATTCAGTTTTTATATATATTTTTAACATGAAAAGATTCAGTTTTTATATATATTTTTAACATGAAAAGATTCAGTTTTTATATATATTTTTAACATGAAAAGATTCAGTTTTTATATATATTTTTAATATGATAAAAGATCTGATTTTTAATCGATTAAAAATATAATTTTTATAATATAGGAAGGTTAAAAATATGATTTTTATATTTTTAAAGTATTAAAAATATAAGCTTTACTATATAGAAGATGTAAAAATATGATTTTTGTTTATGAAGAGAATTAAAAATATAATTTTTACATGATAGGAATATTAGCAATGTCATATTTATTTTTGGAAAAAAGCGAAATATCATCTTTATATGTGTAGAAAAATAAAAATGTGATTTTTATAATGATATGCTTGTAAAGGCGAAATCTTTATTTTAGTAAAGGCGAAATCTTTATTTTAGAAAAGGCGAAATCTTTATTTTAGAAAAGGTGAAAGATCTATTTTTGAAAAGGCGGAAACTTTATATAGAGAATAGCGTGATAAAATAGAATTTTTATCCATATAGCGTCGAAGTAAAAATTCGATTTTTATATATTGAATAGCATAGTAAAAATTCGATTTTTATATATTGAATAGCATAGTAAAAATTCGATTTTTATATATTGAATAACATAGTAAAAATTCGATTTTTATATATTGAATAACATAGTAAAAATTCGATTTTTATATATTGAATAGCAAAGTAAAAATTCGATTTTTATATATAGAACAACAAAGTAAAAAATTCGATTTTTACATATGTAGTGGCTACAACAAGGAAGATGACAAAAATGCGATAGCAACGAAGATTTCTATAAAAGAAGAGTCAAGATGATTGGATAGCTATCAGTGAGAATTTCTCACCTTTCAATTTCTTTTTCTAGTTATATATATATACTAGGATGCAGACGGTGCTTAGTAGCACCCGACACAATCGTCCACAGACCATGGACTTGTTTGTTTGATTGCCAAAAATTAGTTAGATTATTTGATTGAAATTGAATTGTGTGGTGAAATGAATTGATTTGATTGATGTGTGAATGGCGTGGGCCTTCACTAGACCGTGGATAAGGCTAGGCCTCGTCCCGTTCCTAGTATCGTGCCGTTATGCAGCCGAAATTTTCTAAAATAAGTTAGAAAAATAAAAATATCATTTTTATTGTGTAAATGAACTGAATAGAAATTCATATGTTGAAATAAAATGTTTTATCGTTAAAAAGTATAATTTTTAACGTGAATATGAATATAGTGAATAAAATAAAATATTCATTTACAAACCGAACGGTTTGTTGATGTACACCTATTTGAAGGACATTGATTGGGTCGATAAATTTTACACATCGCCCAACTGCACAAATAAAATCTGTGTTTGATTGTTTGAAACCCCACACGGGTGTTGGGATGAAATTTGAAGTTCACTCATCCCGATTGATTAAATATGTCGATCGATTGATTGATAGGCTGTTATAAGCGTTAGATATCTATATTTGATGCTTATACAGTGTAGTGCACTTTGGTTGGTGGTTGACTATTTTCCAATGCTATCTTATAAGTGTGATGCATGAAAATCCATATAATTAACATTATATGGTGATTGATTCGGCCTCATTCCAATCTAGAAAATAAAGAATATTATAAAATAAAGGTTCATGTGTTGACTGTACTCATCCGTTGAGATTAGTCATGTGTTGAACAAAATATTTTAATAATAAAATTTACATCTTTATCAATATAAAATAAAGGTTCATGTGTTGACTGTACTCATTCGTTGAGATTAGTCATGTGTTGAACGAAATATTTGAAATAGAATATTTGAAATAAAATATTTGAAATAGAATATATGAAAATAGAATTATATGAAGCCGTGTTGATTAGATTGACGCCATTTTGACGTAAACGATATTTATATCGATTTTATTCATTTTAAAATGAATAGAAAACGATTTCGAAATGAATCGAACAGAAAACCTATTTGAATTGAATCAAATAGAAAACGAATTCGAATTGAAATGAATAGATAACGAATTCGAATTGAAATGAATAGATAACGAATTCGAATTGAAATGAATAGATAACGAATTCGAATTGAATTGAATAGATAACGAATTCGAATTGAATTGAATAGATAACGAATTCGAATTGAATTGAATAGATAACGAATTCGAATTGAATTGAATAGATAACGAATTCGAATTGAAATGAATAGATAACGAATTTGAATTGAAATGAATAGAAAACGAATTCGAATTGAATTGAAAGGATAACGAATTCGAATTGAAATGAATAGATAACGAATTCGAATTGAATTGAATGTAAAAGGATTTCGAAATGAATTGAATATAAAACGATTTCGAAATGAATCGAATAGAAAACCAATTTGAATTGAATCAAATTGAAAACGAATTCGAATTGAATTGAATTGATAACGAATTCGAATTGAATTGAATAAATAACCAATTTGAATTGAATTGAAAACGAATTCGAATTGGATTGGAAACAAATTGAAATGAATTCAAATTGAATTGAATAGAAATGAATTTTTAAACGTATTTATAAGGAAGAATTCAATTTTGATTTGAAATGAAATGGAAGTTGAAATTGTTTTTGAAACGAAATTAAAACGATTTATAAAATTCGTTTTAAATAAAAATCGACGAAGTATATATTATATATATATATATAATATAATGGCCTGAATAGAACGCGCCGCGCCGCGGCAGTTCTTAAATTTCGACCATATATTTCAAATGGACATCACGGGAGATCCGACCGTCGGATTCTCCTAAAACCGGAACCGTTGGGTTCGTATCGAAAAGGGATTTCTAACGAATATTAGAAATTTGAAATCTAACGGTTGGATTTGGAGATACGTCCAAATCAAATTCGAAAAAGGTCGCTGTAAGTGCAGTTCGATGGCCATTGTTGGAAATCGATTGTACGGGCCTTAATAAAATTATTAAAAATAGTAATAATTTGTGTAAAACCATAAGAAATGATTTGGGAAAATTTGGGATGAAAAGCTCCATATTTGAAAAGATAAAAATGGATTTTTATCGAAATGAACTAGTTTTGAACTAAATTTAAAACCCAATCATTTTTAAATAAATAAATTGGATTTAAAAAGGGGTTTTAAATAATCGGAATTTCTAATATATTTGATTGGATTTGAAATGGGTTTGTCGTGAACTGTGTTTTAAATAACACCTAGTTCTTTAACCCAGTAAAAGGAGTTTTAACGAATCTGCAATTAGATTGGAATGTAAATCTATAATCTAAATTATCAAATTTAGAAATGAGTGAGAATGGAGTATCGCCAGTTTTGCTCCAAAGCGATAGTTAAATCTTTAATTAGATTTGAACGAGAAATGGTAATTAATTTTACCGATAACACTGTGGTGTTAGATGTGAAGTACTACCAGTTTTGCTTCATGGGATGAATAGGTTGGGATTGGGAAATAAAATAAATAACTACTTCGGTGTGGTTCGCTAATCTCGACTAGTTTAGAAAACCATAATTTGGTTTGAAACGACATCCAAAAGAAGATTAAAGGATAAATTTTAAAGAATTTATCTTGGATAAAATTAATGGGAACCTTTCCCTAAAAATGTGATTTTGTGAATAAAAGAATATTCTGAATTGGGATGAGGCGTATGTTGAGTTTGTGTAACATTTATTTTAATATACGCGGGTTGCTCGGAAAGGCCGGGTTTATACCCATTCTGAATAACCGATTCGACGATAAGTCGAAGATGAAGACGGTGGTTGAAGACCGGAAGTCTTCACATCGTTGGGATAATTACTAACGATCCTGATTGGGCTGTACACCCAAGAGGATGGAAATAGTTGGTGGTCGTCCAGACGTACTTGGAGATGGATGGATATGCGAGGAAAGTGCCTCCGGTTTCGTTCAGACCCAGAACGAACTTGTAAACGGATTATGTGTCTGACATTGAATTTTATTATGTGTTGATTGATTTCTATTAAATATACATCTGTTTGGCGGCGGAGAATTTATTCTTTTGCTTAACGCCCTTCTCTGAGACGTACGATCTCAGAGGTTGTATATCGATGGACATCAGTCGCATGGCATGAATTGCCTATGTGGCACACTAAGATGCAATGACCAAGGCTTCTGTTGAAAAGCAAAGTCTTGTGGTTGATGATCAAAGCACGCCTACGTGGCAGTTTTGTGTATAACGTGAATTCGCGAGCCTCTCACCTCGGTATGAGTCAAAAACGGGATACAGACTGCAGGGAGAGCACGACGTTTCTTTCTAGCTTTGGTGGTGTCAGTGACTTACCAGCCCTGACATTTATATACTTTTCACCTTTGTGGTTGTTGGATGAGGCGCCTCGATTATAGGTCTGTAAGAACCGGGAAACGTGTGTTCAGGAATACTAATCCTCTAACATAAGTGAGGACCGACCCTGAAGCATCCAGGGGTTGCCCAGAGTGCGTAGCCCGGGGACATTTGCTAGAGTGTCTCGAACGCGGAGAGGAGCTTGCCCCTTGCCTCGACTCATGACAAAAATCCAATTTCCAATACGTGTATTGCGGTTTTAATTGTAGAACTAGTATGGCGACATGATATATGGTACCCATGCCGTCTATGATTTATATTTATGATTGAAATGTTTCGACACTATACACTTATTATAGTATCAAATGATTTGTTTTAAACGTACCAAGCATGTTTGGCTATTATAAGGGAAAACCCTATCCTCCGGCTTGCGTTGCATTGTGTGATGGGACCTGGGTCTTATAATAGCTTCATTTTTCGAAAAAGAATTGCGCTGTTTATTCTATGCACTGGTATTCTTGGGAGGAAACCCGTTCCGCGTTATACGGCGTGGTCCCTTGAATTACTCTCTTTTAAAGTAAAGTTTTAAATAACTGTTTTAGTTCTCACACCAGTCACATGACTGACCTGGAGTTTATTGTTTTAACCTAAACTCTGGGTGCCCCTATTTTCCGCACGGGCAGCTAGTAGTTTTGGTTTTGCAGATTTATATTCACAGGATCCTGGTTTACAGCTGGAATGATATCCGGAAAGCTCTGTATCCATATATCACCTTCAGTTGTGCTTTGTATTATTTTCCGCTGCTATGTAATTTACTATAATCTCTGATATTTATTCGAATGTATATTATTCGTTTATACTCTATATATTCTTGTATCTGATGGAATTGTTGTAATACAATGAAATGTTCTTCCGTCTGCGTTCTGTTTTGTCTTGTTTTCATGGTAATTCGTTCTTTCTCTTCTCTTCGGAGATGGGGAAGTTACGGGTTACTACAGTTGGTATCAGAGCTTTGGTTTACAGAGCTCGAGAACAAGACACATTAGAACCATACGAAAGAATTCATCAGATATTGGATTAGTAATATCCAATTAGAATGACTCGTTAGAGATGGGATCGGTATTATCCTAGAACGAGTGTGAAGAGTATATATTTCAATTGAAAACAATTTTGTTTTGAAAATTTAAATCAATTTTACGTATTTGATTATTTATTTATTTTGCATATGGACAATCCAATATATAAAGATTTTGCATATACGCGTCATGAACGTATATTCGAAGTTTTAATATACTGGATAGATATAGAATCATACTCTAGTGGCCCGAAGATGATTCTGATGGTTGAGTACTCGTCGTCAGAATTTATATTCGAGTGACGAAGGTGTGATATCTATATATTTCCATTAGACTGGTGTGAGAACCAAAACTTATATATAGTTAGAACACATTGTTGTGAATTGGCATCAAAAACATGATTTTCTGTATATATATCAAAATTATGAATTTGAAACGTTAATCCACTAATTGATTGATGTTTGTGTTGTTTGTTTATTTGTTTAATAATTTTGAACCATTATGCCTAATTGCATCAAATATTGAATATTATTGAAAATTGGTCGCATTTGCATGCATCTATATGTACTTACATTGAACAGGTCATAGCAAGGAGGCTAGAGCCGAAGAATAAAATTTGTTTGCCCGACAAATAGGTACATGTTTACTATAATTTACTGTTTTGTTTGGGTGATGATGATTTTATGAGCCTATTGGCTAGCCGCTTGGCTTTTTCTTTTTCTTTTTGAGATCAGAATGCCTATATGGCAATTTCAGGATTTTCCCGTGGCTCCCGGTGCAGGGGAGGTTATGGCGAAATTTTTCAAAAATTTAGGGTGTTAGCCAAATTTTTGAAAATTTGAAAATTCTCAGAAACTGAAAAGTTAGAGAATGGAAGCCGGATCGAACGTAGAGTGGATTAATCAAACCACTTTCGACTTTGTTCCTTTTCGGGGACGAAAAGTTTTAAGTGGGGGAGATTGTAATAACCCGAAAAATCTGAACCAGTTTAAAATTTTTATTTTGGCAATTTTAATGAATTTAGTATATTTAAAATAGACTATTTTAAATAATATCGACGAAAAATTTATTTTGAATATAATTCGAACGTATATATTATATACGTCGTCGTTAGAATATAAATAATTATTTATAATTATAAATAGAATCGAAAATGGCGCGGTAGTTCGATAATTCGATTTCAAACTTCAATTGAATGTACCGGGTGCAAAACAATCCGGATTTTAGTGAAACCAAAAACATTAGGATCTAATTGATAATATCTTTCCAACGAATCCGAAAAATCAAGATTTCATAGCGGGAATCAAAAGATATGTCCAGTTGAAAATTCTGAATAGTCGCTATGGAATTCAGGCCCTTAAAAATTGACATTTTGCAAACGACCTCGGATTTCGACGAAACCACTTTTGTTGGATTCGCAGTGTCAAATTATTGCTAGATTTCAAATTTCATAATTTTTCGAATCAATATGTGAGCGTGGCAAAGGAAAATGCGTTTGACCAGTTTCAGTTGATTTTAATCGACTGGAAATTGGCCATTTTTCATACGGTCTCAGAATTTGACGAAACTAGTTTTGTTAGGACCGTATCGTCAATACGAAGCTAGAAAATATTTTTCAGGAATTTTTAGAGTTCGTATGTGACCCCGGTTAATTGAAATGTACGTTTAAAATTTAATATAATGATTTAAATGTAAATTTAACGGAAACTGGTCGAAACGATCGAATCAGCTTACGATACCTATCCCATTGTGTTCGGAATGGGGGTAAAACGCTACGGACGACAGGCGGTGGGCCTCGTTTTGAGATCAAAAATAAAAGTTGCTTTTTGGCGAAAAATAAATTAATTAAATAATGAAAAAAATAAATATACCTTTCTCCCCTCTATCTCTGGCTCCCCCCGTTCGATTCAATCAGAAAAAGAAAAGAAAAAAAAGAAGAACGTGGAGACGACCATCGCGCCCCTCCTAGGGCAGCGCCGCCCACCGCCGTGCCCCAGGTGGCGGCGCGCCACCTCCGAATCCCCCTCCCTTCGCCTGCGACATCGAGCCCCCCTCTGCCCTAAATCAAGACCGCAGCCCCCTCGCCTGACCACCACACCGCCCCCCCTCTTGCCGATCCTCCACGCGCGCAGCACCCAACCCACCGCCGCAGCCTCGCTTCTTTCACCTCCGCACCCACGGCCTCCTCTCCGACCTCCTCCAACGATGGTGCAGCAGAGTCCCCCCACCACAAACGAAGGTGATTTTCTTATATATTTAATTCAATTTATATATATATTTTTAACATGAAAAGATTCAGTTTTTATATATATTTTTAACATGAAAAGATTCAGTTTTTATATACATTTTTAACATGAAAAGATTCAGTTTATATATATATATTTAATATGATAAAAGATCTGATTTTTAATCGATTAAAAATATAATTTTTATAATATAGGAAGGTTAAAAATATGATTTTTATATTTTTAAAGTATTAAAAATATAAGCTTTACTATATAGAAGATGTAAAAATATGATTTTTGTTTATGAAGAGAATTAAAAATATAATTTTTACATGATAGGAATATTAGCAATGTCATATTTATTTTTGGAAAAAAGCGAAATATCATCTTTATATGTGTAGAAAAATAAAAATGTGATTTTTATAATGATATGCTTGTAAAGGCGAAATCTTTATTTTAGTAAAGGCGAAATCTTTATTTTAGAAAAGGCGAAATCTTTATTTTAGAAAAGGTGAAAGATCTATTTTTGAAAAGGCGGAAACTTTATATAGAGAATAGCGTGATAAAATAGAATTTTTATCCATATAGCGTCGAAGTAAAAATTCGATTTTTATATATTGAATAGCATAGTAAAAATTCGATTTTTATATATTGAATAGCATAGTAAAAATTCGATTTTTATATATTGAATAACATAGTAAAAATTCGATTTTTATATATTGAATAACATAGTAAAAATTCGATTTTTATATATTGAATAGCAAAGTAAAAATTCGATTTTTATATATAGAACAACAAAGTAAAAAATTCGATTTTTACATATGTAGTGGCTACAACAAGGAAGATGACAAAAATGCGATAGCAACGAAGATTTCTATAAAAGAAGAGTCAAGATGATTGGATAGCTATCAGTGAGAATTTCTCACCTTTCAATTTCTTTTTCTAGTTATATATATATACTAGGATGCAGACGGTGCTTAGTAGCACCCGACACAATCGTCCACAGACCATGGACTTGTTTGTTTGATTTCCAAAAATTAGTTAGATTATTTGATTGAAATTGAATTGTGTGGTGAAATGAATTGATTTGATTGATGTGTGAATGGCGTGGGCCTTCACTAGACCGTGGATAAGGCTAGGCCTCGTCCCGTTCCTAGTATCGTGCCGTTATGCAGCCGAAATTTTCTAAAATAAGTTAGAAAAATAAAAATATCATTTTTATTGTGTAAATGAACTGAATAGAAATTCATATGTTGAAATAAAATGTTTTATCGTTAAAAAGTATAATTTTTAACGTGAATATGAATATAGTGAATAAAATAAAATATTCATTTACAAACCGAACGGTTTGTTGATGTACACCTATTTGAAGGACATTGATTGGGTCGATAAATTTTACACATCGCCCAACTGCACAAATAAAATCTGTGTTTGATTGTTTGAAACCCCACACGGGTGTTGGGATGAAATTTGAAGTTCACTCATCCCGATTGATTAAATATGTCGATCGATTGATTGATAGGCTGTTATAAGCGTTAGATATCTATATTTGATGCTTATACAGTGTAGTGCACTTTGGTTGGTGGTTGACTATTTTCCAATGCTATCTTATAAGTGTGATGCATGAAAATCCATATAATTAACATTATATGGTGATTGATTCGGCCTCATTCCAATCTAGAAAATAAAGAATATTATAAAATAAAGGTTCATGTGTTGACTGTACTCATCCGTTGAGATTAGTCATGTGTTGAACAAAATATTTTAATAATAAAATTTACATCTTTATCAATATAAAATAAAGGTTCATGTGTTGACTGTACTCATTCGTTGAGATTAGTCATGTGTTGAACGAAATATTTGAAATAGAATATTTGAAATAGAATATTTGAAATAGAATATTTGAAAATAGAATTATATGAAGCCGTGTTGATTAGATTGATGCCATTTTGACGTAAACGATATTTATATCGATTTTATTCATTTTAAAATGAATAGAAAACGATTTCGAAATGAATCGAACAGAAAACCTATTTGAATTGAATCAAATAGAAAACGAATTCGAATTGAAATGAATAGATAACGAATTCGAATTGAAATGAATAGATAACGAATTCGATTGAAATGAATAGATAACGAATTCGAATTGAATTGAATAGATGACGAATTCGAATTGAATTGAATAGATAACGAATTCGAATTGAATTGAATATATAACGAATTCGAATTGAATTGAATAGATAACGAATTCGAATTGAAATGAATAGATAACGAATTCGAATTGAAATGAATAGAAAACGAATTCGAATTGAATTGAATAGATAACGAATTCGAATTGAAATGAATAGATAACGAATTCGAATTGAATTTAAAAGGATTTCGAAATGAATTGAATATAAAACGATTTCGAAATGAATCGAATAGAAAACCGATTTCGAAATGAATCGAATAGAAAACCAATTTGAATTGAATCAAATAGAAAACGAATTCGAATTGAATTGAATTGAATAGATAACGAATTCGAATTGAATTGAATAAATAACCAATTTGAATTGAATTGAAAACGAATTCGAATTGGATTGGAAACAAATTGAAATGAATTCAAATTGAATTGAATAGAAATGAATTTTTAAACGAATTTATAAGGAAGAATTCAATTTTGATTTGAAATGAAATGGAAGTTGAAATTGTTTTTGAAACGAAATTAAAATGATTTATAAAATTCGTCTTAAATTAAAATCGACGAAGTATATATTATATATTATATATATATATATATATATATATATATATATATATATATATATATATAATATAATGGCCTGAACAGAACGCGCCGCGCCGCGGCATTTCGTAAATTTCGACCATTTATTTCAAACGGACATCAAGGGAGATCCGACCGTCGGATTCTCCTAAAACCGGAACCGTTGGGTTCGTATCGAAAAGGGCTTTCTAACGAATATTAGAAATTTGAAATCTAACGGTTGGATTTGGAGATACGTCCAAATCAAATTCGAAAAAGGTCGCTGTAAGTGCAGTTCGATGGCCATTGTTGGAAATCGATTATACGGGCCTTAATAAAATTATTAAAAATAGTAATAATTTGTGTAAAATCATAAGAAATGATTTGGGAAAATTTGGGATGAAAAACTCCATATTTGATAAGATAAAAATGGATTTTTATCGAAATGAACTAGTTTTGAACTAAATTTAAAACCCAATCATTTTTAAATAAATAAATTGGATTTAAAAAGGGGTTTTAAATAATCGGAATTTCTAATATATTTGATTGGATTTGAAATGGGTTTGTCGTGAACTGTGTTTTAAATAACACCTAGTTCTTTAACCCAGTAAAAGGAGTTCTAACGAATCTGCAATTAGATTGGAATGTAAATCTATAATCTAAATTATCAAATTTAGAAATGAGCGAGAATGGAGTATCGCCAGTTTTGCTCCCAAGCGATAGTTAAATCTTTAATTAGATTTGAACGAGGAATGGTAATTAATTTTACCGATAACACTGTGGTGTTAGATGTGAAGTACTACCAGTTTTGCTTCATGGGATGATGTGACGGCAAGGAATTTCGTTCGGTCCGAACCGGTCGCTAAACCGATCCAGGCCGCTCGAAACGCCCTATCGTTTGAGAACAGGACAAAACAGAACACATACAGAAGAACATTTCATTGTATATTACAACAATGCATCAGATTACAAGAATATACAGAGTAAAAATGAATATTACACCGAAATATCAGAGATTTAAATTACATTTAAATACATCGCAGCGGAAAATAATACAATATACAACTAGAAGAGATATACGGATACAAAGCTTTCCGGATATCGTTCCAGCTGTAAACCAGGATCCTGTGAATATAAATCTGCAAAACCAAAACTACTAGCTGCCCGTGTCAAAATAAGGGCACCCAGAGTTTAGGTTAAAACAATAAACTCCAGGTCAGTCATGTGACTGGTGTGAGAACTAAAACAGTTATTAATCTTTATTTTAAATCATTAGGTAAATCAAGGGACCACGCCGTATAACACGGAACGGGTTTCCTTCCAAGAATACCAGTGCATAAAACAAACAGCGCAATGCTAAATAAAGAAAAATGAAGCTGTTATAAGACCCAGGTCCCATCACACAATGCAACGCAGTCGAGGATAGGGTTTTCCCTTATAACAGCCAAAGAATGCTTGATACGTTTAAAACAAATCATTTGATACTATTAGAAGTGCATAGTGTATAAAACAACTTCAAATCATAAGTATCAATCATAGGCGGCATAAGCGCCCCATCCCACTATGTCGCCATATATAGGATTACAACTAAAACCGCAAATGTCACGTATTTGGAAATTGGATTTCCGTCTATGAACCGAGGCAAAAGATAGTCCTCAACCGATTCGTGACTCTCTAGCCCGAGCCACAGGATCAGAACGCATCAACCCTTTAGATCGTCAGGGCCGGTCCACCGATGTGGATTATTATGCCTGAACACTACGTTTCCCCGCCCTTTGGGGCGTAAATGAGCCAACTAAATGACTCCATCGGTTCGAGAACGACCGATCAATCCGAGGCGCCTCGCAACAGCAACAACCACATAAGTCAAACTCGTCAGGGCGTGTAAAACCACTGACGCCACTTCTAGCTAGAAAGAAACGCAAGTCCTCCCTGATGTCCTCTCCCGTTTTTGGTTCATACCGGGTGTGAAACTCGCGAAGCAAACGTTACACAAAGCTACGCCACAAAGGCCGTGCTTTGATCATCACCACAAGACTTTGCTTTTCAACAGAAGCCTTGATCATTTGCATCTTAGCATGCCACACAGGCAAACCATCCTATGCAACCGATATCAGTCACACAGAATGAAATCCGATGTCAGACACACAGTCCATTTACAAGTCCGTCCTGGGTCTGAACGAAACCGGAGGCACCTAGTACCCCGCATATCCATCGATCTCCAAGTACGTCTGGACGATCACTAACTGTTTCCATCTTCTTGGGTGTACAGCCCAATCAAGATCATCAGTAATTACCCAAACGACGTGAAGACCTCCGGTCTTCGACCATCGTCTTCATCTTCGACTTATCGTCGTATCAGTTATTCAGAATGGGATAAACCCGGTCTTTCCGAATAACTCGCGTATATATTATAAAAGTGTTACACAAACACAACATACGCCTCATTCCAACTCATTAGTCATTAACCGTAAATTAATCAAGAGAATAATTCCCCAAATATTAACCCCGAAGGCCGAAACCAACATCAGATCAATATCCAGAAAACCATTCTACTTAGCTAACCGACAGTTAGTTTCTAAATTTCACGTTCAAATCTAATTAAAGATTTAACTATCGCCTGGAGCAAAACTGGTGATACTCCATTCTCGATCTTTTCAATCTAATTAAAGATTCATTAAAACTCCACTTAGTTTTAATCTGTGACTGGGTTAAAGAATCAGTGTCATTTAAAAGCACGGTTCACGATAAACCCAAAGTCACATCCCATTAATTATCGGGTTAAAGAACAAGTGTTATTTAAAACACTGTTCACGATAAACCCAAAAATCAATATCCATTCAATTCCAATTAAATATTATTTAATTGGTACACTTCATTAAATCTAAATAAAAAGATTTAATCTTTTCTCAACTGGGTTCAAGAACAGTGTTAGTGAAGACACCATTCACGACAAACCCAAATCACATTCATTAATTATCGGGTTAAAGAACAAGTGTTATTTAAAACACTGTTCACGATAAACCCAAAAATCAATATCAATTCAATTCCAATTAAATATTATTTAATTGGTACACTTCATTAAATCTAAATAAAAAGATTTAATCATTTCTCAACTGGGTTCAAGAACAGTGTTAGTGAAGACACCATTCACGACAAACCCAAATCACATTCGATATTCAATACAAGGCTCTGAATAGAAAATATATCGGCTTATATTCAATATCAAATTCTACGACTAACAAACGTCGTATTGGAAATAACGATATAAATATATATATATCTTTCAAATTTCCATAACAACACCTGTATAATCACGAATTCCAACATCGAAATATTCCGAAGACAATTTCGATTCAAATCCACTCCAATGCAATCATTGGAAATTTTGGTTATTTTTAAAACCCTTTTTAAATTCAATTTATTTATTTAAAAATAAATAGAATTATATTTCTAGTTCAAAACTAGTTCATTCCGATAAAAATCTATTTTTATCTTTTCAAATACGGAGTTTTTCATCCCAATTCTTTCTAAATCATTTCTTATGATTTTACACAAATTATTGCTATTTTTAATAATTTTATCAAGGCCCGTACAGTCGATTTCCATCAACGGCCATCGAACTGCACTTACAGCGACCTTTTTCGAATTTGATTTGGACATAATTCCAAATCCAACCGTTAGATTTCAAATTTCTAATATTCGTTAGAAAGCCCTTTTCGATACGAACCCAACGGTTCCGGTTTTAGGAGAATCCGACGGTCGGATCTCCCGTAATGTCCGTTTGAAATAAATGGTCGAAATTCGCGAACTGCCGCGGCGCGGCGCGTTCTATTCAGGCCATTATATTATATATATAATATATATAATATATATTTCGTCGATTTCTATTTAAAACGAATTATATAAATAGTTTTAAAATTTGTTTCAAAATCTATTTCAACTTCCATTTCAATTCAAAGCAAAATTGAATTCTTCTTTATAAATTCGTTTTAAAATTCATTTCTATTCAATTCAAATTTCAATTCAATTTGAATTCATATTCAATTCCATTCAGTTCGAAATCGTTTTCAATTCAATTCATTTCGAAACCGTTTTCAATTCAATTCATTTCGAAACCGTTTTCAATTCAATTCATTTCGAAATCGTTTTCAATTCAATCCATTTCGAAATCGTTTTCAATTCAATTCATTTCGAAATCGTTTTCAATTCAATTCATTTCGAAATATTCGATTTCGAGATTACTTTTCAATATTCATTTTAAAATGAATAAAATCGATGTAAATATCGTTTACGTCAAAATGGCGTCAATCTAATCAACACGGCTTCATATATTCCTTTATTTTCAAATATTCTATTTCAAATATTCTATTTCAAATATTTCTTTTTCAAAACTGGAATGAGGCCCAATCAATTACCATATAAAATTAATTATATGGATTTTCATACAACACATGTATATAATAGCATTGAAAAATAACCAACCATCAACCAAAGTGCACTACACTGTATAAGCATCAAATATAGATATTCAACGCTTATAACAGCCTGTCAATCAATCGATCGACATATTTAATCAATCAGGATGAGTGAACTTCAAATTCCATCCTATCACCCGTGTGGGGTTTCAAACAATCAAACACATATTTTATTTGTGCAGTTAGGCGATGTGTAAAATTTATCGACCCAATCAACGTCATTTAAATAGGTGTACATAAACAAACCGTCTGGTTTGTAAATGAATATTTATTTATTCACATTCACGTTAAAAATTATATTTTTAACGATAACACATTTTATTTTAACATATGAATTTCTATTCAGTTCATTCTTTAAATAAAATGCTATTTTTATTTTTCTAACTTATTTTAGAAAATTTCGGCGGCATAACGGCACGATACTAGAAACGGGACAAGGCCTAGCCTTATCCCCGGTCTAGTGAAGGCCCACGCCATTCACACATCAATCAAATTCACTTTCGTTATGCAAACCACAAAATTTGGAGTAAGGGTCTAACCTAGCCTTACTCCTTCGCCTTATAACGGCGCACGTCTAATCCTAACCAATTTATCGATTCGATTTTTCACACCACAAACCACATTCAAACCAATATCACAATTAATAACCAAACAGCCAAACAAACAAGTCCATGGTCTGTGGACGATTGTGTCGGGTGCTACTAAACACCGTCTGCATCCTAGTATATATATATAACTAGAAAAGTAAATTGAAAGGTGAGAAATTCTCACTTATAGCTATCCTAGCTCCACGGCTCTTCTTTGGTAGAAATCTTCATCGCTATCGCATCTTCGTCATCTTCGTTGCCCGCTTTCAACAACTATGTAAAAATCGAATTTTTACTTCACTATTCAATATATAAAAATCGAATTTTTAGTTCGCTATTCAATATATAAAAATCGAATTTTTATTTCAAAGTTCAATATATAAAAATCGAATTTTTATTTCAAAGTTCAATATATAAAAATCGAATTTTTATTTCAAAGTTCAATATATAAAAATCGAATTTTTATTTCAAAGTTCAATATATAAAAATCGAATTTTTATCTCAAAGTTCAATATATAAAAATCGAATTTTTAGTTCGCTATTCAATATATAAAAATCGAATTTTTATTTCAAAGTTCAATATATAAAAATCATGTTTCTTTTTTATATAAATAAAAAATCTCATCTCTAGATAAATAAAAAATCTCATCTCTAGATAAATAAAAAAATCCAATCTTTATTAAATTAAAAATATAACTTCATATCTTCATTAAACATCTAATAAAAAATTTCTTCATTAAAAATATGAACTTTTCCTCTACACAAGTATGATCCCTTTGTCTACACACATATGGTATTTTCTTTACTAGAATCCTAATCTTTTTACTATAAAAATTCTAATCATTTTACTAACATAAAAATCTGTTTTTTTTTCTCTAACTTAAAAATCAGTTTTTACTAACTTAAAAATCAGTTTTTACTAACTTAAAAATCAGTTTTTACTTACTTAAAAATCAGTTTTTACTTACTTAAAAATCAGTTTTTACTTAACTTAAAAATCAGTTTTTACTAACTTAAAAATATCGTTCAAAAATCAAGCTAATTTCATTTCAAAAAGAATGTTAATTTTATTTCAAAAAGAATGTTAAATTAGTAAATTAACTAAACTAATTACATTAAATAACAAAGACAAATAAATTAATTAATTATTTAAAATTACCTTTTTTTCTCTTCCACTGTTTATCACGTCGGGGGGGGGGGGGGGGTCTTCGCTGCTGCGCCAGAGGACGGTGGGGGAAAGGAGGCGCATCAGGAGGGGGGCGACTGACGTAGGAAGGTGGGGGTTTCGGTGGTGGTTGCGGAGGGTGACTCGCGGTGTCCTGATTTCTGAAATGGGGAGGGCTAGCGTGTCGTTTTGGAGATGGGAGGGGGAAAAGGTGCGGATCGAGGAACGGAGGAGGGGTGGCGGACCTCTGGCAGGCGACGGTGGCGCTGTCGCCATGGGGAGCGACGAGCGGGTTTTTTTTTTTTTTTTTTTTTTTCCCAAATCTGAACGTTGACCTAAATGAGGGAGAAGGGGGTTTTTATAAAATATATTTATTTATTTTTAATTCTTCCATAAAAAGCAACTTTTATTTTTGACTTCAAAACGAGGCCCACCGTCTGTCGCCCATAGCGTTTCACCCCCATTCCGAACACAATGGGATATGTATCGCAGACTGATTCGGCTGTTACAATCAGCTTCCGTTAAATTTACATTATAAATCACTATATTGAATTTCAAACGTACATTTCAAATTACCGGGGTCACATACTAACTAGAAAAATTCCCGAAAAATATTTTCTAGCTTCGTATTGACGATACGGTCCTAACAAAACTAGTTTCGACGAATTCTGAGACCGTTTGAAAAATGGCCATTTTTCAGTTGATTAAAATCAACTGAAACTGGTCAAACACGTTTTCCTTTGCCACTCTCACATATTGACTCGAAAAATTATGAAATTTGAAACCTAGCAATAACTTGACATCACGGACCCAACAAAACTGGTTTCGTCGAAATCCGAGGTCGTTTGCAAAATGTCCATTTTTAAGGGCCTGAATTCCATAGCGACTATTCAGAATTTTCAACTGGACATATCTTTTGATTCTCGCTATGAAATCTTGATTCTTCGGATTTGATAGAAAGATATTATCAATTAGATCCTAAGATTTTTGGTTTCACTAAAATCCGGATTGTTTTGCACCCGGTACATTCAATTGAAGTTTGAAATCGAATTATCGAACTACCGCGCCATTTTCAATTCTATTTATAATTATATATAAATATTTATATTCTAACGACGACGCGTATAATATATACGTTCGAATTATATTCAAAATAAATTACTCGTCGATTTTATTTAAAATAATTCATTTTAAATATTCAAAATTCGCTAAAATTGTCAAAATAAAAATTTTAAACTGGCCCAGATTTTCCGGGTTGTTACAATCTCCCCCACTTAAAACTTTTCGTCCCCGAAAAGGAACAAAGTCGAAAGTGGTTTGATTAATCAGCTCTACGATCGATCAGGCTTCCATTCTCCAACTCTTTAGTTTCTGAGAATTTCTAAAATTTCAAAAATTTGGCTAACACCCTAAATTTTTGAAAAATTTCGCCATAACCTCCCCTGCACCGGGAGCATTGGGGAATTTCAAATAGCTTCCCCGGTCCTTCAGATCTCTAAAAGAAAAAGAAAAAGCCAAGCGGCTAGCCAATAGGCTCACAAAATCATCATCACCCAAACAAAACAGGAAATTATGTAGTAAACATGTACCTATTTGTCGGGCAAACAAATTTTATTCTCTGCTCTAGCCTCCTTGCTTTGACCTGTTCAATGATATATATGTATATGCAAGCAAATGCGACTAATTTTCAATATCGTTCAATATTTGATACAATTAGGCTAAATGGTTCAAAATTAGCAAACAAATAAACAAACAACACAAACATCAATCAATTAGTGAATTAGAGTTTCAAATTCATAATTTTACTACATATAAAGAAAATCATGTTTTTGATGCCAATTCACAACAATAGGCCCTATCTAATTTTGGTTCTCACACCAGTCAATAGGAAGTATATAGATATTACACGTTCGTCTCTCGAATATAAATTCTAATGATGGAGCTCCATCATCAAAACCATCTCCGGGCGATTAGAGTGTAATTCTATATCTATCCAATATATCAAAACTTCGAATACACGCTAGCTAGGCGCATACGCAAAATCTTTATATTTTGGATTGTCCTAATCAATATAAAATAAATAATCAAATACGAATAATTGATTTAAATTTTCAAAACAAAAATTTGTTTTCATTTTAAAAATATACTCTTCACACTCGTTCTAGGATACTACTGATCCCATCTCTAACGAGTCATTCTAATTGGATATTACTAATCCAATTATCTGATGAATTCTTTCGTAGGGTTCTAATGTGTCTTGTTCTCTAGCTTTGTAAACCAAAGCTCTGATACCAACTGTGACGGCAAGGAATTTCGTTCGGTCCGAACCGGTCGCTAAACCGATCCAGGCCGCTCGAAACGCCCTATCGTTTGAGAACAGGACAAAACAGAACACATACAGAAGAACATTTCATTGTATATTACAACAATGCATCAGATTACAAGAATATACAGAGTAAAAATGAATATTACACCGAAATATCAGAGATTTAAATTACATTTAAATACATCGCAGCGGAAAATAATACAATATACAACTAGAAGAGATATACGGATACAAAGCTTTCCGGATATCGTTCCAGCTGTAAACCAGGATCCTGTGAATATAAATCTGCAAAACCAAAACTACTAGCTGCCCGTGTCAAAATAAGGGCACCCAGAGTTTAGGTTAAAACAATAAACTCCAGGTCAGTCATGTGACTGGTGTGAGAACTAAAACAGTTATTAATCTTTATTTTAAATCATTAGGTAAATCAAGGGACCACGCCGTATAACACGGAACGGGTTTCCTTCCAAGAATACCAGTGCATAAAACAAACAGCGCAATGCTAAATAAAGAAAAATGAAGCTGTTATAAGACCCAGGTCCCATCACACAATGCAACGCAGTCGAGGATAGGGTTTTCCCTTATAACAGCCAAAGAATGCTTGATACGTTTAAAACAAATCATTTGATACTATTAGAAGTGCATAGTGTATAAAACAACTTCAAATCATAAGTATCAATCATAGGCGGCATAAGCGCCCCATCCCACTATGTCGCCATATATAGGATTACAACTAAAACCGCAAATGTCACGTATTTGGAAATTGGATTTCCGTCTATGAACCGAGGCAAAAGATAGTCCTCAACCGATTCGTGACTCTCTAGCCCGAGCCACAGGATCAGAACGCATCAACCCTTTAGATCGTCAGGGCCGGTCCACCGATGTGGATTATTATGCCTGAACACTACGTTTCCCCGCCCTTTGGGGCGTAAATGAGCCAACTAAATGACTCCATCGGTTCGAGAACGACCGATCAATCCGAGGCGCCTCGCAACAGCAACAACCACATAAGTCAAACTCGTCAGGGCGTGTAAAACCACTGACGCCACTTCTAGCTAGAAAGAAACGCAAGTCCTCCCTGATGTCCTCTCCCGTTTTTGGTTCATACCGGGTGTGAAACTCGCGAAGCAAACGTTACACAAAGCTACGCCACAAAGGCCGTGCTTTGATCATCACCACAAGACTTTGCTTTTCAACAGAAGCCTTGATCATTTGCATCTTAGCATGCCACACAGGCAAACCATCCTATGCAACCGATATCAGTCACACAGAATGAAATCTGATGTCAGACACACAGTCCATTTACAAGTCCGTCCTGGGTCTGAACGAAACCGGAGGCACCTAGTACCCCGCATATCCATCGATCTCCAAGTACGTCTGGACGATCACTAACTGTTTCCATCTTCTTGGGTGTACAGCCCAATCAAGATCATCAGTAATTACCCAAACGACGTGAAGACCTCCGGTCTTCGACCATCGTCTTCATCTTCGACTTATCGTCGTATCAGTTATTCAGAATGGGATAAACCCGGTCTTTCCGAATAACTCGCGTATATATTATAAAAGTGTTACACAAACACAACATACGCCTCATTCCAACTCATTAGTCATTAACCGTAAATTAATCAAGAGAATAATTCCCCAAATATTAACCCCGAAGGCCGAAACCAACATCAGATCAATATCCAGAAAACCATTCTACTTAGCTAACCGACAGTTAGTTTCTAAATTTCACGTTCAAATCTAATTAAAGATTTAACTATCGCCTGGAGCAAAACTGGTGATACTCCATTCTCGATCTTTTCAATCTAATTAAAGATTCATTAAAACTCCACTTAGTTTTAATCTGTGACTGGGTTAAAGAATCAGTGTCATTTAAAAGCACGGTTCACGATAAACCCAAAGTCACATCCCATTAATTATCGGGTTAAAGAACAAGTGTTATTTAAAACACTGTTCACGATAAACCCAAAAATCAATATCCATTCAATTCCAATTAAATATTATTTAATTGGTACACTTCATTAAATCTAAATAAAAAGATTTAATCTTTTCTCAACTGGGTTCAAGAACAGTGTTAGTGAAGACACCATTCACGACAAACCCAAATCACATTCATTAATTATCGGGTTAAAGAACAAGTGTTATTTAAAACACTGTTCACGATAAACCCAAAAATCAATATCAATTCAATTCCAATTAAATATTATTTAATTGGTACACTTCATTAAATCTAAATAAAAAGATTTAATCATTTCTCAACTGGGTTCAAGAACAGTGTTAGTGAAGACACCATTCACGACAAACCCAAATCACATTCGATATTCAATACAAGGCTCTGAATAGAAAATATATCGGCTTATATTCAATATCAAATTCTACGACTAACAAACGTCGTATTGGAAATAACGATATAAATATATATATATCTTTCAAATTTCCATAACAACACCTGTATAATCACGAATTCCAACATCGAAATATTCCGAAGACAATTTCGATTCAAATCCACTCCAATGCAATCATTGGAAATTTTGGTTATTTTTAAAACCCTTTTTAAATTCAATTTATTTATTTAAAAATAAATAGAATTATATTTCTAGTTCAAAACTAGTTCATTCCGATAAAAATCTATTTTTATCTTTTCAAATACGGAGTTTTTCATCCCAATTCTTTCTAAATCATTTCTTATGATTTTACACAAATTATTGCTATTTTTAATAATTTTATCAAGGCCCGTACAGTCGATTTCCATCAACGGCCATCGAACTGCACTTACAGCGACCTTTTTCGAATTTGATTTGGACATAATTCCAAATCCAACCGTTAGATTTCAAATTTCTAATATTCGTTAGAAAGCCCTTTTCGATACGAACCCAACGGTTCCGGTTTTAGGAGAATCCGACGGTCGGATCTCCCGTAATGTCCGTTTGAAATAAATGGTCGAAATTCGCGAACTGCCGCGGCGCGGCGCGTTCTATTCAGGCCATTATATTATATATATAATATATATAATATATATTTCGTCGATTTCTATTTAAAACGAATTATATAAATAGTTTTAAAATTTGTTTCAAAATCTATTTCAACTTCCATTTCAATTCAAAGCAAAATTGAATTCTTCTTTATAAATTCGTTTTAAAATTCATTTCTATTCAATTCAAATTTCAATTCAATTTGAATTCATATTCAATTCCATTCAGTTCGAAATCGTTTTCAATTCAATTCATTTCGAAACCGTTTTCAATTCAATTCATTTCGAAACCGTTTTCAATTCAATTCATTTCGAAATCGTTTTCAATTCAATCCATTTCGAAATCGTTTTCAATTCAATTCATTTCGAAATCGTTTTCAATTCAATTCATTTCGAAATATTCGATTTCGAGATTACTTTTCAATATTCATTTTAAAATGAATAAAATCGATGTAAATATCGTTTACGTCAAAATGGCGTCAATCTAATCAACACGGCTTCATATATTCCTTTATTTTCAAATATTCTATTTCAAATATTTCTTTTTCAAAACTGGAATGAGGCCCAATCAATTACCATATAAAATTAATTATATGGATTTTCATACAACACATGTATATAATAGCATTGAAAAATAACCAACCATCAACCAAAGTGCACTACACTGTATAAGCATCAAATATAGATATTCAACGCTTATAACAGCCTGTCAATCAATCGATCGACATATTTAATCAATCAGGATGAGTGAACTTCAAATTCCATCCTAACACCCGTGTGGGGTTTCAAACAATCAAACACATATTTTATTTGTGCAGTTAGGCGATGTGTAAAATTTATCGACCCAATCAACGTCATTTAAATAGGTGTACATAAACAAACCGTCTGGTTTGTAAATGAATATTTATTTATTCACATTCACGTTAAAAATTATATTTTTAACGATAACACATTTTATTTTAACATATGAATTTCTATTCAGTTCATTCTTTAAATAAAATGCTATTTTTATTTTTCTAACTTATTTTAGAAAATTTCGGCGGCATAACGGCACGATACTAGAAACGGGACAAGGCCTAGCCTTATCCCCGGTCTAGTGAAGGCCCACGCCATTCACACATCAATCAAATTCACTTTCGTTATGCAAACCACAAAATTTGGAGTAAGGGTCTAACCTAGCCTTACTCCTTCGCCTTATAACGGCGCACGTCTAATCCTAACCAATTTATCGATTCGATTTTTCACACCACAAACCACATTCAAACCAATATCACAATTAATAACCAAACAGCCAAACAAACAAGTCCATGGTCTGTGGACGATTGTGTCGGGTGCTACTAAACACCGTCTGCATCCTAGTATATATATATAACTAGAAAAGTAAATTGAAAGGTGAGAAATTCTCACTTATAGCTATCCTAGCTCCACGGCTCTTCTTTGGTAGAAATCTTCATCGCTATCGCATCTTCGTCATCTTCGTTGCCCGCTTTCAACAACTATGTAAAAATCGAATTTTTACTTCACTATTCAATATATAAAAATCGAATTTTTAGTTCGCTATTCAATATATAAAAATCGAATTTTTATTTCAAAGTTCAATATATAAAAATCGAATTTTTATTTCAAAGTTCAATATATAAAAATCGAATTTTTATTTCAAAGTTCAATATATAAAAATCGAATTTTTATTTCAAAGTTCAATATATAAAAATCGAATTTTTATCTCAAAGTTCAATATATAAAAATCGAATTTTTAGTTCGCTATTCAATATATAAAAATCGAATTTTTATTTCAAAGTTCAATATATAAAAATCATGTTTCTTTTTTATATAAATAAAAAATCTCATCTCTAGATAAATAAAAAATCTCATCTCTAGATAAATAAAAAAATCCAATCTTTATTAAATTAAAAATATAACTTCATATCTTCATTAAACATCTAATAAAAAATTTCTTCATTAAAAATATGAACTTTTCCTCTACACAAGTATGATCCCTTTGTCTACACACATATGGTATTTTCTTTACTAGAATCCTAATCTTTTTACTATAAAAATTCTAATCATTTTACTAACATAAAAATCTGTTTTTTTTTCTCTAACTTAAAAATCAGTTTTTACTAACTTAAAAATCAGTTTTTACTAACTTAAAAATCAGTTTTTACTTACTTAAAAATCAGTTTTTACTTACTTAAAAATCAGTTTTTACTTAACTTAAAAATCAGTTTTTACTAACTTAAAAATATCGTTCAAAAATCAAGCTAATTTCATTTCAAAAAGAATGTTAATTTTATTTCAAAAAGAATGTTAAATTAGTAAATTAACTAAACTAATTACATTAAATAACAAAGACAAATAAATTAATTAATTATTTAAAATTACCTTTTTTTCTCTTCCACTGTTTATCACGTCGGGGGGGGGTCTTCGCTGCTGCGCCAGAGGACGGTGGGGGAAAGGAGGCGCATCAGGAGGGGGGCGACTGACGTAGGAAGGTGGGGGTTTCGGTGGTGGTTGCGGAGGGTGACTCGCGGTGTCCTGATTTCTGAAATGGGGAGGGCTAGCGTGTCGTTTTGGAGATGGGAGGGGGAAAAGGTGCGGATCGAGGAACGGAGGAGGGGTGGCGGACCTCTGGCAGGCGACGGTGGCGCTGTCGCCATGGGGAGCGACGAGCGGGTTTTTTTTTTTTTTTTTTTTTTTCCCAAATCTGAACGTTGACCTAAATGAGGGAGAAGGGGGTTTTTATAAAATATATTTATTTATTTTTAATTCTTCCATAAAAAGCAACTTTTATTTTTGACTTCAAAACGAGGCCCACCGTCTGTCGCCCATAGCGTTTCACCCCCATTCCGAACACAATGGGATATGTATCGCAGACTGATTCGGCTGTTACAATCAGCTTCCGTTAAATTTACATTATAAATCACTATATTGAATTTCAAACGTACATTTCAAATTACCGGGGTCACATACTAACTAGAAAAATTCCCGAAAAATATTTTCTAGCTTCGTATTGACGATACGGTCCTAACAAAACTAGTTTCGACGAATTCTGAGACCGTTTGAAAAATGGCCATTTTTCAGTTGATTAAAATCAACTGAAACTGGTCAAACACGTTTTCCTTTGCCACTCTCACATATTGACTCGAAAAATTATGAAATTTGAAACCTAGCAATAACTTGACATCACGGACCCAACAAAACTGGTTTCGTCGAAATCCGAGGTCGTTTGCAAAATGTCCATTTTTAAGGGCCTGAATTCCATAGCGACTATTCAGAATTTTCAACTGGACATATCTTTTGATTCTCGCTATGAAATCTTGATTCTTCGGATTTGATAGAAAGATATTATCAATTAGATCCTAAGATTTTTGGTTTCACTAAAATCCGGATTGTTTTGCACCCGGTACATTCAATTGAAGTTTGAAATCGAATTATCGAACTACCGCGCCATTTTCAATTCTATTTATAATTATATATAAATATTTATATTCTAACGACGACGCGTATAATATATACGTTCGAATTATATTCAAAATAAATTACTCGTCGATTTTATTTAAAATAATTCATTTTAAATATTCAAAATTCGCTAAAATTGTCAAAATAAAAATTTTAAACTGGCCCAGATTTTCCGGGTTGTTACAGATGAATAGGTTGGGATTGGGAAATAAAATAAATAATTACTTCGGTGTGGTTCGCTAATCTCGACTAGTTTAGAAAACCATAATTTGGTTTGAAACGACATCCAAAAGAAGATTAAAGGATAAATTTTAAAGAATTTATCTTGGATAAAATTAATGGGAACCTTTCCCTAAAAATGTGATTTTGTGAATAAAAGAATATTCTTAATTGGGATGAGGCGTATGTTGAGTTTGTGTAACATTTGTTTTAATATACGCGGGTTGTTCGGAAAGGCCGGGTTTATACCCATTCTGAATAACCGATTCGACGATAAGTCGAAGATGAAGACGGTGGTTGAAGACCGGAAGTCTTCACATCATTTGGATAATTACTGACGATCCTGATTGGGCTGTACACCCAAGAGGATGGAAATAGTTGGTGGTCGTCCAGACGTACTTGGAGATGGATGGATATGCGAGGAAAGTGCCTCCGGTTTCGTTCAGACCCAGAATGAACTTGTAAATGGATTGTGTGTCTGACATTGAATTTTATTCTGTGTTGATTGATTTCTATTAAATATACATCTGTTTGGCGGCGGAGAATTTATTCTTTTGCTTAACGCCCTTCTCTGAGACGTACGAGCTCAGAGGTTGTATATCGATGGACATCAGTCGCATGGCATGAATTGCCTGTGTGGCACACTAAGATGCAATGATCAAGGCTTCTGTTGAAAAGCAAAGTCTTGTGGTTGATGATCAAAGCACGCCTACGTGGCAGCTTTGTGTATAACGTGAATTCGCGAGCCTCTCACCTCGGTACGAGTCAAAAACGGGATACGGACTGCAGGGAGAGCACGACGTTTCTTTCTAGCTTTGGTGGTGTTAGTGACTTACCAGCCCTGACATTTATATACTTTTCACCTTTGTGGTTGTTGGATGAGGCACCTCGATTATAGGTCTGTAAGGACCGGGAAACGTGTGTTCAGGAATACTAATCCTCTAACGTAAGTGAGGACCAGCCCTGAAGCATCCAGGGGTTGCCCAGAGTGCGTAGCCCTGGGACATTTGCTATAGTGTCTCGAACGCGGAGAGGAGCTTGCCTTTTGCCTCGACTCATGACATAAATCCAATTTCCAATACGTGTATTGCGGTTTTAGTTGTAGAACTAGTATGGCGACATGATATATGGTACCCATGCCGTCTATGATTTATATTTATGATTGAAATGTTTTGACACTATACACTTATTATAGTATCAAATGATTTGTTTTAAACGTACCAAGCATGTTTGGCTATTATAAG
Organism: Allium sativum; assembly: GCA_030737875.1. Lineage (NCBI taxonomy): Eukaryota > Viridiplantae > Streptophyta > Magnoliopsida > Asparagales > Amaryllidaceae > Allium > Allium sativum. Next base: position 989,779,708 of record CM060915.1, read on the forward strand.
GGAAAACCCTATCCTCCGGCTTGCGTTGCATTGTGTGATGGGACCTGGGTCTTATAATAGCTTCATTTTTCGAAAAAGAATTGCGCTGTTTATTCTATGCACTGGTATTCTTGGGAGGAAACCCGTTCCGCGTTATACGGCGTGGTCCCTTGAATTACTCTCTTTTAAAGTAAAGTTTTAAATAACTGTTTTAGTTCTCACACCAGTCACATGACTGACCTGGAGTTTATTGTTTTAACATAAACTCTGGGTGCCCCTATTTTCCGCATGGGCAGCTAGTAGTTTTGGTTTTGCAGATTTATATTCACAGGATCCTGGTTTACAGCTGGAATGATATCCGAAAAGCTCTGTATCCGTATATCACCTTCAGTTGTGCTTTGTATTATTTTCCGCTGCTATGTAATTTACTATAATCTCTGATATTTATTTGAATGTATATTATTCATTTATACTCTGTATATTCTTGTATCTGATGGAATTGTTGTAATACAATGAAATGTTCTTCCGTCTGCGTTCTGTTTTGTCTTGTTTCATGGTAATTCGTTCTTTCTCTTCTCTTCGGAGATGGGGAAGTTACGGGTTACTACATGAAAGGGTGAAACATTTATTTAGTTAATTAATTATTAATTAGTTAATTTAATTATCGTTTAAATTATTTAAACTTGTAACGGACGTAACTTTTACATACATTAACGGATTTCAGCGAAACTGGATCCATTTGGATCGTGGCGACGAGCGCTACGCGTATAAACTGGTTGGGTTGCAAACGGTGACAGCTGGAATTTCACATGATTTTAAACGTCCGTTTAAAATTGTGTGAAACAAACACATCAACCGTCAGCCATATTTACTGGTAGGTTAATTCACACACTTTTCTGGACTACTATGATGTGATAAATCCATATAATATCATTTAAAAATATATACCGTTTGATTGGCTGCATTTGTTGTTTATGGTAAATTTACTGGTTGCAATTAGTTATATTATTGCCGTTAATTTATTATTTAAATTATAATGTTATAACCATCTGTGATGCAGAGAAGGACAGGTTGGAGGGATCCGACCGGATTCCTCAAATATTATGGATGTTGTTTATTTTTATATTGTTTACACATGAACTGATTGTATCCCAAATGACATCAAAACCAATTTGAATCTTGATGGTTGAGTGGATGTGATTGTTGATGTGATTTTTAATCAATCGACAGTGGTTGGCAGTAAGGGTCTAAATTCTATTGTTTTCAAGGGGTCGTGTTGCCGTCAGGCGGACTGACGCAGTTTAAGTTATAAAATTTATTTTATAACTGAATTAAAAATTTGGGTTATTTTATTTAAAATAAAATAAAATGAAAAGGAGTTTTATAGATATATTTATACGTGTAATCATGTTGGAATAGAAATTATAAATATTTTATAGTTTGGATTAAATGTCATTTTTTTTTGAAGACTTATGAACCGTAGTCATAAAATAATTTACGAGGTAGAAAGGGAATTATTGTTTTTATAAAACAATTAACTGATGTTTTAAATTAATTAAGTAATTTAATTAATTTAAGGAAGAAACAGTAACATAAATCAGTTAAGGGGTAACTGATATAAGCGGTTAGCAAAAATCAACCATTTAATTGGGGAATTTGACGATTGGATTAAATTTGTTTTAAATTAATCCAATCGATGGTTTTCAAAATATTCTTTGACTTAACGGATATTGTGGAAATTAGTTAATCATCGATTAACTAGTATTTTAAGTGATTATTGAATTTGTTTACTTATAAATTAAGTTAAATATTATTGGATAACCTTTGTAAAAACATTTAATTATCATACCTTTAATTAATGAAGTTAATTTGTGAATAATTAATTATTGAAATTGACTGTTTTTATTTGGTTAATGATGAAGTAAATCATTATATTAATAATAGTTAAAGTTACTGCTCGAATAATTGGAATCTCTTTGCAAAAGGAAATCGAGTTATGGTGAGTTCCTAATTAAGGAAAAGGTTACCAAAGGAATTTGTAATAAATCCCAGAATATTATAAACATAAGTTGATATAGGACCATCGAGCCAGAGTGATATTAAAGAGAAGCCTTAAAATACAATTAAAGAAATGACTTTTAAGTGGGATTTAATTAAGAGGAAAATAAGTAGCGATAGTATTTGATTAAAAGTTAGTAAGGATTTATAATCCAAATTTACCAACAAGGCTTGTAAATAAGCTTTGTAAACTTATACGAGGATTTCAATAAGATTTTGTTAAGTAGAATAAGTAGGGATAAGTTAAGACTTAAAGGGGGTTTGGTAAAGTAACTATAAGGAAGTTTACCAAGGTGAGAAATCATTGCAAAACCATATGAGAATCAAATGGGTTTAGTGAAGTTTTACCAAATCGAGGAAATGGGATTAGCAGGTCAAGTGGGTTTCAAATAAAAGAAAATGATTTTTGAATCCCGACTATTTGGAAATGGAAATGATGTATCAGAACTGGAAATTACAAGCTTGTATTTATCTTGAATTAAGAACGCTGTCGATCAAGGTCTGAGAGGTAATTAGAATACCCCAACTTGAACGGCTTCACTATTATCGAGATATGATATTTGTTTGTAATGGATAGAGAAGTGATTATCGAGTTGTTCGCGATTAATGAAATTTATCATTATTTAAGATAACCTTTTTAAAAATGGATTTAACTATGATAGATTTAGTTAGGTGGAAATATAATTACTTTTAATTAATTATAACTAAAGCGAGCACTTTTCAATTGGAATTCTTTTCTGAAACGAGATAAAGCTAGAAATGAATTAGTATGGTAAAGATTTGAAGTTTAATTCAAATCATACAAACAAGTATGAAAAAGGGTTTTAACCTAACTGATGATTTAAAAATAAGTGTTCAACTCAGGCTGAATTAAGTGAAATAGTTTAATCGAAATAAGAGAGAGATTTTGGGTAATTAATCATATGTCGTTTGAGTAACATAGAAATATAATGATTTGGCCAAATGGTAAGGAAAATGAAAAGTGAGTTTTAATAACCATAGCGAAAATTTCAAATCAAAAAGGGAGTTTGAGTAAATCAAACGTTGCATCCACGATAAAGGAAAATAAAAGATGATTTTTAAAATAGGATAATATTTCCAGACAAAGGAAATAAAAAGAGTGGTTGGTAAAAGAGCGTTGAATAATGTTTTCAAGTAACTAACCCAGAAGAGTTTTGATAAGATTAAATTCATGGGATCGATTACAAGAATCGAGGAAAAAGAATCAATTAAATATATTAAATAAGGACCCAAGCAGCCAATTCACCTAGATACACTGATGTGATTAGATAGTTAAATAACCGACTATCAAAGTTTGCCCTTTTATCGATTGTTGGTACGGAAAGACCGGGATCGAATTTATATTCGAAAACCATTCCGACCAGCAAATATGTAACTTTGTAAAATCAGAAGATTGTCGAAATGGAGCATAGAAGACCGTTGATTTTCATAAGCGGAAGAACTACTTATTAAATTTCTCTGGCTAGCTACCAGAGTTATGATGACCTGTGATTTTGTCGTGATTGAAATCTTCGGATTTGCAAGGACTTCTCGCTACTGATCCTTGAGGTTATTCCTACATAGGATGCGGTAGGAGAGTGCCTTCAGTTCATCCTGTTCCTAGATGACTTGTATGGACGGATGTATGACAGAGTATTTCTAAAGAGGTCATGTACCTTGATTTCTTCAACCATACCAAGAGTGGAAGCGGAGAAGGAAACTTCTTTCTGCTAACATGTAATGTATTGTTATAGACGTCAATTAGTGATTTGGATGGATCTGACAATGTGGCATTCGAAGTGAATCTGATGTGATGAAAAAGCGTAGCCTTGAGCCTCATCAACCGGAAAATGACAAAAATCGGGCAGGCAGCATGGCTATGTGGGTCGCTCCCATTAGGGTGTATAATCACCTATCTAGAGAAATTCTATTTGCTTCTTTAATCTATCGATGCTGTCCCTTTTCGGGAAACGGTGGGTCGCATCCAACCGTTGGTGATATACATTCGATACACTCAAGCGAAATGAGTGGTTGGTCATGTGTGGGCCGGGTTGCAAGACGTTCTTGTTGAACCCAGTGTATTTGCCTCTAGAGATACACAATCGGCGGGTGGTCCCATACCTTGTCATAGTTGGAATCCAATTTCCAATAAGCGCCCACGGATTTTGATTGTACACTATATACGTAGAGCGCGAGATGCAAGCATTCTGGTAGATTGATATTTATCTGTGATTTGATAGACATTATTATAATATCCGAAAAGATATTGATTTCAAAAACTGTTTGGGTTATAGTAAGGTAAAAACCATCTGTGTTTATGTGTGGATTGGTCTTACTATTATCCTTTTATTTCAAAGGGATTTCCAAAGTTAAACAAGTTGTTTTTGCTGTGAATTTATCACTGAATGTATTCCAGACCGACCCGGTGAATTTTCCTTTGATTCAAATGTGCTCAGGTCAGACCGAGTATATTTACAGGTTAGGTTCCGCTTAGAGTTCCAGGAGCTGGAAGCAGGAGGCTTCATCGTTAGATATAACGTTTATTTCCGCTGTGATTGATGTATGTGTACTCTGATAAATGGTATGTATATATACAGTTTCTTTTACAAAGAGATTTGTTATATTACATTTATTCGTTCCGTTGTGAGATTCTGATGTGTTCTTCTTCTTTCTTCTATTCTAAATTTCTTTCTATTTTTCATCCTCTAATTTCTTTCTATTAACAGTCTGGGGTTCGATACTTGGGTTTTTGACAAGTGATACAGGGTTATGTATTATTGTTGAAAATTCAAGCATCGAAACTTTTTCGGGCCGTTACAGTTGGTATCAGAGCTATTGGTTTAGTGATAACCTTGGCTCTGTGGTGAACTCGATAGAGATGGGGTTAGTAATGCCCTAGATTTAGTTTGACTATATATATGAGAGCGCGTATTTGTAATTTCTTATAAAATTATTTTTATATAATTTTGCCGGATTATATTTTATATAAATATATTTTTCTCATATGAATATAATATGGAATTTTTTTTGAATGATTTGAATAAGAATTCAAATTGGAATATTCAATTGGAATAGATTTATATAACAAAAAGAGATTTCATTTGTGAAATCGAGTAAATGATGATTGGATGGAAATTAATCCAGTATAAATCAATTGATGTGAAGCCAAAGTGAAAGAAAAGGAGAAAATATTGATGTGAATCAAAATGGTTTGGTTGGATTGATATGCCTTGGTTGTTTTTTATATGTTGGATGGATTGTATAGAATTTGCCAACAATTGATTGAAAAACCAATCTGGAATAAATGAGTTGAAACTATTGAAATGGATCAAAGTATAATGTGGGAATCAAGGAATTGTGTGGTTGATTGCATTGGTATAAACCTGGAAAAGGTATAAACTTGATTGGAAATCAATCTGAAATGATCAAGTAAATGATTTAAACCAAGATAAATTAATTTGAATGGATGTTTAAATAAATAAATGGATTGCTAAGTCTTAGTTACAAAAAAATCCATCAGAGTTGAATAAAGTGGTAAGATTATTTCGAATTGTTTGGAATTGGATGATACGGATGATACAGACATTTGGATCTGACTGATATTTGTTTTGGGAACTAATGGATTTCATTGGAGTTGAGAACAGGTATGGAATTAATCCAAGGAAATTCTGGAGTGATTTTGAATCCATTTTGGCATGCTAGTCGAGTAAGCATGAATATATTTATCACTTATCGCGTAATAGCACTCGCGAAAAGGTACGCCTATGCAAATATAAAATTTTGGTTTTATTTGGGGTTTAAGTTTGGATTTTGGATTTTTCCAACCCTGTTGGTCGAGGTATAGACTCTGCCAAAAATTTTCCAAATTTTAAGGTGTTAGAAATTTTTTGAAATTTTTGAAAAATTTCGTTATTTGAAATAAATTGGTTTTAAAACCAGTTGGGTTAGTTTGGAAAAAACTGAGTTTTAATTAAATATATTTTTGTCAAAGAAATGGGTTTACAGCATTTTTCTACCTTAGCAATTTCGAGGACAAAATTATGACCCGTAATTTTTTGGTAATTGTTTAATTTATTTTATTATTTAAAATATTGGTTTGAATTTAAATATTTGAATTTAACGATTTCCTTTTGAATATATTATTTAAATAAATAATAAAATAACATTTTAATTTCCAAATAATCGGAAAATGTTGTGTTGGCGATATATTGTGAAAGGGCAGTTCAAAATGGTTCAATATGGTTTATATTGAATTTTATTGACGATTTCGTTTGTTTAACGACGAATTGAATATATATAGTTTATAATTTAATTATAAATCGAGCTGCAGCGGCGCGGTAGTTCGCAATATTGCGATTTGAAATTCAAAAGGCTGTATAGGGCCCAAAATAAGTCGGATTTTCTCGAAATAAGAAATGTTGGAATCTATTTGACGATATCTTTCCAATGGAAGAGAAAAATCGAATTTTCATAGTGTAGATTTTAATTTATCTCTAAATCAAATTTTGAAAAGGTCGCTATGGAATTCCTTTATATATTATCGATTTATTTATATAAATAAAAGGTTTTTAAATATTTTAAATATCGAACTGACTTGGATTTCAGCCCGAGTTATTTTATTTTAAATCTATATCAAATTGTGGCCGGGTATGATCAATTTCAATATTTTATTTTAATTATATTGAAGTATTTTTAAATTGATTTATTTTAATTCAAATTGGACCGTTTAAAAGGGACTTTATTCAGATGACCTCCATTTTCAATGAAACGAATTTTATTGAGACCGTAATGGAAAATTATTGCTAGATTTTCAAGTTGCACGCAAATTCGGAGTATTCTGTGAGCATAGCAAAATTAAATGCAAATAAAAACGACTATTTGGACGTAAACGAACGCTATTTGAGCAAACGGACTCGGAATTCGACGAATCAAGATTCATTAGGATCGTAACGTCAAATTATACTATGATGTCCAGTTCCATGGAGAACAAAGTTTGTATGTGAGCGCAGGAGTGAATAAACGGTGTCTGAAATTGCGTTAGACACGAATAAATATCGTTAGTCGTCATCACACGTCACATTGACTTAAAATAATATTATTCCAATTATATATACACCTAACCTCAGCCTAATCTCAGCCAAAAAATTTACACCGTCCACAATTTTTTCAGAATTTGCAAATAAGTCCAGTTTTACAAAACAATTTATATCTTTAAATCTGGAGCGAATCGGATGATAGAACCCAAAGCAAAGTGGTAGATCCAGTCGAGGCCAACCTTCACCAAAAATTCCAGGACCAACGGTCGCCTGAGTTGGCCGGAAATCACCAATTTCCGTCGAGAATCAATTTCATTTTTATGGATTTTACAGCGATTTTGGTTGACGATTGATATTGAATCCAAATGTAGACTTGTAGAGGATGAAGAGGTGGTGGTTTTTCCCTTGCGGTCTAAGGCCTGAAAGTGCCTGTGGTGGCCGGTGGAGGGAGTTGAACGGAGGAGGCTGTTTTGGAGGAGGTTTTCAAAGTTGAAAGTGGTAATCGAGATTTTCCGGCTATTAGAGTTGACGAGGTGGTGGTGTGGCCGAAGGGGGTTGGTCGAGGGATGTGAGGCAGACACAATGGTGGTGGTCCGATGGCTTATGGTGTTTGGAGGGGGAAGAAATCGAGGTGGAGGCGGGTTTGGGTCTTCACGGTTTTCCTGGCGAATCGGAGAGGGGTAGGGTCCGGCGTCAGGCATGGGTGGCTGCTGCAGTGGCGGTGGCGATGGTGTGGTCAGGGGCGGTGCACGTCTCACGGTGGTGGCGCTGTAAGGCCGAGATGTGGTGGAGCTTTCGTTCGAATTCAAGAGGAAGGATGGCCATCGGGCTTGAAGGGGTTGAACGCGAGGAAAACGCATGAAGTAACAGTGTATGGGCTGACGTGGCAGGTAATTTAAAGGGTGAAACGTTTATTTAGTTAATTAATTAATAATTAGTTAATTTAATTATCGTTTAAATTATTTAAACTAGTAACGGACGTAACTTTTACATACATTAACGGATTTTAGCGAAACTGGATCCGTTGGGATCGAGGCGACGAGCACTATGTGTACAAACTGGTTGGGTTGCAAGCAGAGACAGTTGGAATTTCACGTGATTTTAAACGTCCATTTAACATTGTGTGAAAAAAACACATCAACCATCAACCTTATTTACTGGTGCGTTAATTCTCACAATGTTCTGGACACTATAATGTGATAAATCCATATAATATCATTTAAAAATATATACCGTTTGATTGGGTGCATTGGTTGTTTATGGATGATTACTGGTTGCTATTAGTTATATTATTGTCGTTAATTTATTATTTAAATTATAATGTTATTACCATCTGTGATGCAGAGAAGGACATGTTGGAGGGATCCGACCGGATTCCTCAAATATTATGGATGTTGTTTATTTTTATACTGTTTACACATGAACTGATTGGATCCCAAATGACATCAAAACCAATTTGAATCTTGATGGTTGAGTGGATGTGATTTTTAATCAATCGACAGTGGTTGGCAGTGAGGGTCTAAATTCGATTGTTTTCAAGGGGTCGTGTTGCCGTTAGGCGGACTGACGCAGTTTAAGTTATAAAATTTATTTGAAACTGAATTAAAAATTTGGGTTATTTTATTTAAAATAAAATAAAATGAAAAGGAGTTTTATAGATATATTTATACATGTAATCATGTTGGAATAGAAATTAGAAATATTTTATAGTTTGGATTAAATGTCATTTTTTTGAAGATTTATGAACTGTAGTCATAAAATAATTTACGAGTTAGAACAATTAACTGATGTTTTAAATTAATAAAGTTATTTAATTAATTTGAGGAATAAACGGTAACATAAATCAGTTACGGGATAACTGATATGTGCGGTTAGTAAAAATCAACCATTTAATTGAGGAATTTGACGATTGGATGAAATTTGTTTTAAATTAATCCAATCGATGGTTTTCAAAATATTCGTTGACTTCACGGATATTGTGGAAATTAGTTAATCATCGATTAACTAATATTTTAAGTGATTATTGAAACTGTTTACTTATAAATTAAGTTAAATATTATTGGATAACCATTGTAAAAACATTTAATTATCCTACCATTAATTAATGATGTTAATTTGTGAATAATTAATTATAGAAATTCACTGTTTTTATTTGGTTAATGATGAAGTAAATCATTTTATTAATAATAGTTATAGTTATTGCTCGAATAATTGGAATCTCTTTCCAAAAGGAAATCAAGTTATGATGAGTTTCTAATTAAGGAAAAGGTTACCAAAGGACTTTGTTATAAATCCCAGAATATTATAAACATAAGTTGATATAGGACCATCGAGCCAGAGTGATATTAAAGAGAAGCCTTAAAATACAATTAAAGAAATGACTTTTAAGTGGGATTTAATTAAGAGGAAAATAAGTAGCGATAGTATTTGATTAAAAGTTAGTAAGGATTTATAATCCAAATTTACCAACAAGGCTTGTAAATAAGCTTTGTAAACTCAAAGGGTATTTGGTAAAGTAACTATAAGGAAGTTTACCAAGGTGAGAAATCGTTGCAAAATCATATGAGAATCAAATGGGTTATGTGAAGTTTTACCAAATCGAGGAAATGGGATTAGCAGGTCAAGTGGGTTTCAAATAAAAGAAAATGATTTTTGAATCCCGACTATTTGGAAATGAAAATGATGTATCAGAACTGGAAATTACAAGCTTGTATTTATCTTGAGGTAAGAACGTTGTCGATCAAGGTTTGAGAGGTAATTAGAATACCCCAACTTGAACGGCTTCGCTATTATCGAGAGATGATATTTGTTTGTAATGGATAGAGAAGTGATTATCGAGTTGTTCGCGATTAATGAAATTTATCATTATTAAAGATAACCATTTTAAAAATGGATTTAAATATGCTAGATTTAGTTAGGTGGAAATATAATTATTTTTAATTAATTATTACTAAAGCGAGCACTTTGCAATTGGAATTCTTTTCTGAAACGAGATAAAGCTAGAAATGAATTAGTATGGTAAAGATTTGAAGTTTAATTCAAATCATATAAACAAGTATGAAAAAGGGTTTAACAAAACTGATGATATTAAAAATAAGTGTTCACCTCAGGGCTGAATTAAGTGAAATAGTTTAATCGAAATAAGAGTGAGATTTTGGGTAATTAATCATATATTGTTTGAGTAACATAGAAATATAATGATTTGGCCAAATGGTAAGGAAAATGAAAAGTGATTTTTAAAAACCATAGCGAAAATTTCAAATCAAAAAGGCAGTTTGAGTAAATCAAACTTTGTTTCCACGATAAAGGAAAATAAAAGATGATTTTTAAAATAGGATAATATTTCCAGACAAAGGAAATAAAAATAGAGGTTGGTAAAAGAGCGTTGAATAATGTTTTCAAGTAACTAACCCAGAAGAGTTTAGATAAGATTAAATTCATGGGATCGATTACAAGAATCGAGGAAATAGAGTCAATGAAATATATTAAATAAGGACCAAAGCTGCCAATTCACCTAGATACACTAATGTGATTTTATAGTTAAATAACCGACTATCAAAGTTTGGCCTTTTATCGATTGTTGGTACGGAAAGACCGGGATCGAATTTATATTCGAAAACCATTCCGACCGGCAAATACGTAACGTTGTAAAATCAGAAGATGGTCGAAATGGAGCATAGAAGACCATTGATTTTCATGAGCGGAAGAACTACTCGTTAAATTTCTCTGGCTAGCTGCCAGAGTTATGATGACCTGTGATTTTGTCGTGATTGAAATCTTCGGATTTGCAAGGACTTCTCGCTACTAATCCTTGAGGTGACTCCTACATAGGATGCGGTAGGAGAGTGCCTTCGGTTCATCCTGTTCCTGGATGACTTGTATGGACGGATGTCAGATAGAGAATTTCCAAAGAGGTCACATACCTTGATTTCTTCAACCATACCAAGAGTGGAAGCGAAGAAGGAAACTTCTTTCAGCTAACACGTAATGTATTGTTGTAGACGTCAATTAGTGATTTCAATGGATCTGACAATGTTTCATTCGAAGTGAATCTGATGAGATGGAAAAGCGTAGCCTCGAGCGTCATCAACCGGAAAATGACAAAAATCGGGCAGGCAGCATGGCTATGTGGGTCGCTCCCATTAGGGTGTATAATCACCTATCTAGAGAAATTCTATTTGCTTCTTTAATATATCGATGCTATCCCTTTTCGGGAAACGGTGGGTCGCACCCAACCGTTGGTGATATACATTCGATACACTCAAGCGAAATGAGTGGTTGGTCATGTGTGCGCCGGGTTGCAATACGTTCTTGTTGAACCCAGTGTATTCGCCTCTAGAGATACACAATCGGCAGGTTGTCCCATACCTTGTCATAGTCGGAATCCAATTTCCAATAAGCGCTCGTGGATTTTGATTGTACACTATATATGTAGAGCGTGAGATGCAAGCGTTCTGCTAGATTGATATCTATCTGTGATTTGATAGACATTATTATAATATCAGAAAAGATATTGATTTCAAAAACAGTTTGGGTTATAGTAAGGTAAAAACCGTCTGTGTTTATGTGTGGATTGGTCTTACTATTATCCTTTTATTTCAAAGGGATTTCCAAAGTTAAACAAGTTGTTTTTGCTGTGACTTTATCACTGAAATTATTCCAAACTAACCCGGTGAATTTTCCTTTGCTTCAAATGTGCTCGGGTAAGACCGAGTATGTTTACAGGTTAGGTTCCGCTTAGAGTTCCAGGAACTGGAAGCAGGAGGCTTCATCGTTAGATATAACTTTTATTTCCGCTGTGATTGATGTATGTGTACTCTGATAAATGGTATGTATATATATAGTTTCTTTTACAAAGAGATTTGTTATATTACAATTATTCGTTCCGCTGTGAGATTCTGATGTTTACTTCTTCTTTCTTCTATTCTAAATTTCTTTCTTTCTATTTCTCATCCTCTAGTTTCTTTCTATTAAAAGTTTGGGGCTCGATACTTGGGTTTTTACAAGTGATACAGGGTTATGTATTATTGTTGAAAATTCGAGCGTCGAAACTTTTCCGGGCCGTTACATGATGGGTCCACCGAGTACGGATCGTTCCGTCAAAGCATGATGGGTCAGTCACCTTCGTTTGAAGCATGGGTCGGTCGGAGTGCTTCATGGCATGGGTTGGTCAGTATGCTCCAAAGTGTGGGTCAGTCGGGTCTGTCTGCTTCTAACGTAGGCAGGTCAACATGTATTTAAGGGTTATTACAGCGCTTTGAAAACATTGTGGTTGATGGGATGAACGTTGTAGTTTATTCCCGTCGCAAATGGATGGAACGCTATGGAATGTATTAAACCTTATGTTGGTGTTGTTTAGTTCAATGATAGATGTAGCCTCGGCAAGAGTTCGGGTAAGAATGTCTGAGGCGATGCGAGGTGATTCGCTGATCATCATAAAGCAACGAATGTAAAGGCAACTCAAAGGTCGTGAGTTTGTGGATAATGGTTGCTCGAGAAGGTCGCTTCTGCATTAAACTGCCGTCAAGGTTGGGTGATTAGAGATATTGAAGGCTGAGAGATTACCATTGTCGTAGGTTCGAACAGGTTCAAAGAAAGGGTACAATAGAGATATCTAAAAGACCGGTAGGTTGCTGGTCGAGTACCTTGGGTATCGTTGAACAACCTAGGTACATATCATTGAAAGGCGTATAGGGTTTCTGTTAGAACAAGGGTTCCATTAGCCCTTGACATATGGCAAGGTTAGCCGTCATATAATCAATAATGTTTTCAAAGAAGGATTGGGCGGTGACAGCCAGAGTCTGTCATGCTTGCTGGATGTTTTGTTTGTACTGTCTCATGTAGATTGTCCAACGTCGAAGGAGATGTTTCTTGGGTGCTTGTTTGATTCTGGTTTGGACCTCTGGGGCTTGTGCTTGAGGGACTTGGAATTCGATTAGGATGGTTTATGTGAGATATATATAATCTGGATGTTATGAGTGTTGTTATTGAGTTGTTTTTTTATTTCCAGGAATGATTGGTTGTTCTGACTACTATGGATGTATAGTTAGAATGTTTGTCGTAAAGGCAATGTAATGACCCGGGATTTTGACGACTTTGGTTATCGCCATAAACTCACTGATGACAGACCAAACATCGAAAAATATTGGTCATTTATGAAAGAAATTAGAGGGTGAGGAAAGATAAGATAGAAACTTAGAATAGAAGAAGAAGAAGAAGAACACAACATCAGAGTAACACGAACCTCACAGCGGAACGAATAACATATAATATATATAACATAACTTGAAATATACATCTGTACTTGAATATACACATCATTATCAAAGTACAGCACTTACAACACAACGAAATAATAATAGCTACATAATTCTGAAGCCTCCTGCTCTAGCTCTTCAATGTATCTGTAAATCCCGACTACTTGACTGCCCGTACAAAATTGGGCACCCAAGAGTTTAGGGAAAACAAAACAAAATAAACTCTGGGTCAGTCATGGGACTGGTATGAGTAAAACAGTTTAAAACAGTTCAAGCAGGTAAATGATATCTCATAAGACCACACCGTATAACGGAACGGGTTTTTCCCTTATGAGAATCCAAAATATCTTTATATCAAAAACCTTTTGATATTATAATAATGTCTATCAACCACAATACAATAATCATCTAGCAGAAACGCTTTCATCTCACGTTCTACATATATAGTATACAAATCAAAACCACAAGCATGTATTGTGTAATGGATTTCCAGCTATGACAAGGTATGGAACCACCTTTCGCTAGGGTACCTCTAGAGAGGAATACACTGGGTTCAACAAGAACATCTTGCAACCCGGCCACACATGACCGACCACTCATTTCGCTTGAGTGTATCGAATGTATATCACCAACGGTTGGGATCAGCAACCGTTTCCCGAATGGGACAGCATTAACAATAGATTTTTAGAAGTAAATGAAACTCTATATCAAGTGATTATACACCCCACTTCGGTGCAACCGACTTAGCCATGCTGCCTGCCCGATTTCTGTCATTTACCGGATGATGAGGCTAGAAGCTACGCTTTATCATCACACCAAATTCACTTTGAATGCCACATCGTCAAATCCATCAAATCACCGATTGACGTCCTCAACCATACATTATGTGTTAGCTAAAAGGAGTTTCCTTCTCCTCTTCCACTCTTGGTACGGTTGGAGAAATCAATATACGTGATCGTCTGGAAATACTCTATCAAACATCCGTCCATACAAGTCATCCAGGAACAGGATGAACCGAAGGCACAACTCTGTAAACAGGACAGCCCTTAAATTTTTCTCCATCTTCAATTATCCTTGGCATATATGATTCGCAGCGCTTATGCCAATACAGAGTGGTTCTTTGGATAATAATCCAACCGGTCTCCCCATATTAACAACGTTAAAATGGTAAAAACTTTGATAGTCTGTGATTTAACTATCAAAGAAAAATACGTGTGCAAACAACGATATTATTTCCAAATGGAAATTATATCAAACAAACATCATTTAACATTTATCTCTATAGTTCATTTTTCATCTCCTGTTTCCCTATATTCAACATTTTCTATTTTCTAAATTTAGAAAATATATGTTATTAACACTGGAAAACATTTCCATTTCTTGTTTTCTATATTAGAAAACATTTCTGGTTCTTGTTTGGAAAACATTTCCAAAACTCCTTTATTTGGGTTTAAACAGATGTTTAGATAAAACATCGCTATGCCAACTCAAACCATTTCCATTAATTACTAAATTCACTTAACCATCCTTTACTGCCGAACCTTAACCATCCCTTAGTTAAAAACGAAGTCAATCAAGTTGGGGTAGAATTACCTCTCAGACCTTAACTGAACAACATTTCTAACCTTGAAATAGGTAAAGTTCACTTTAAATTCCTTTAACTAACTTCCTTACTTAACTCTCTTTCAAGTAATCTCTATTCGATAACTCCTCCCTTCGAATAACTATATTCGATTAACTCTTTTCACTTAACTCTATTCGGTTTAACTCCTTTGGATTTAACTCTATTTGCTTTACTCTATTTGATTTACTCTATTCACTTAACTCCTGTCGAATAAACTATATTCGATAACTCCTCTAACTCTATTCGAATAAACTGTATTCGATTAACTCCTCTAATTCTATTCGAATAAACTATATTCGATTAACTCCTCTAACTCTATTCGAATAAACTATATTCGATAACTCCTCCAACTCTATTCGAATAAACTCTATTCGATTAACTCCTCTAACTCTATTCGAATAAACTATATTCGATTAACTCTATTTGAATAACTCTAACTAGTTAACTCTAACTCTAACTGGTCAACCCTCACTGATTAACTCTAACTGATAATCTCTAACTGGTCAACCCTAACTGATTTACTCTAACTAGTTAACTCTAACTGGTCAACCCTAACTGATTTACTCTAACTGGTTAAATCTAACTGGCCAACCCTAACTGGTAAATTCTATCTGTTTAACTCTAACTGGTTAATTCTAACTCAAATTGATTTATTCTAACTCTAATCGATCATTTCTAACTCTAATTGATTTCTTTTATTCGAATAACTTTTATTTGATAACGTTTATTCATTTATAAAGATTTACTTTTTGGTAACGGTTCTTCACTTTATAAATGTTCTCTTTAATAACGTTACATCACTTGTACAAGTGTTGTGTACCCATTCTATTTAAAACTATCAGTGTTAAAACCAATATCTCTTATCTATATAAGTTTAGACTTATATATTCCATTTATCTAATGATAAATATTTATTTAATTTATAAACTGTTATTTATAAATTAATCCTTTCTATTTATTCCCTACATAAATATATCCTTTTAATCTATTTGTAAATGTTCTACAAATATTTCTCTTTCTATTTGTTTTACAAATAATCTCCTTTATATTTGTTTTTAATAATATTTCCCTCTATATATGTTTAACAAATTCTTTCCCTTATATTTGATTTACAAATATAATTCCCTTATATTTGATTATCAAATATAATTCCTTTATATTAAAACTCCTTTTTCTTTTATAATATAAAATCCATTGATTTTATATAAATAAATTATTTTCAAAATATACTTTGAAAATCCCTTTTCCACATTCTGGTATTTCTCATGGTATTTAACATACCATATAATCAACGATAAATATCGTCCCATCACACAAAATCAACAATAGATTATATATCACATCATATATCACAATATATGAATCACAGTAAAATAAATGTTGAGGAATCCAGTTGGATTCCTCCAACCTGTTTCCCTGCATCACAGATGTTAAACAATATAGATAACATCACTTTCAGTTCCATATGATATATTCTGTTAAACAGAATCAATATAGAAATTCAACTAACTGACTAGCAGTTCAATCAAACAGTCAACACACAGTCAATCAGCCAATATTTAACAGTTCTAAAAATACAACATGAAATTATAAACTGTTCAGAGTTAGTGAGATTTACTCATATTGGACGATAATCGTTAATAACGATAACCATCGCTCGATTTGATTCAAACGGACAATTTATTTCACCATAAATTGTAACGAGCTCGGATTCACTCCCAGTCAGCTCCATGGTGTAGCCACCGTCCCTACGATCCTGTCAGATCTTGTTTCGCTGAATTTCGATACCGTATGGATAACTTACGTAGTTTATAAGTTGGTACAGATTTGAATTTAGAAATAATAAGATGCCCTTAAAATCAGTTGGGATTTACTCCTCCATCTCGGCCCATTCACCATCGTTTAAAGCCCACTGTGTATCCTTCTTCCACCGTTGACAAACCGGAGCCGCTGCTCCTTAGCGTTTCCATCACCGAAAACTTCCAACTCAAATTCCCATTCAGTTCTTCACAAAAATTGAAATCAATATCACCATTCTTTTCCTCACACCACTCTTCCTCCACTCGTACACAAACTGCACAACTCGACACCCCTAAACCGTCCCGTCGCTCCCAGGTTTTCACCGCCGAAGTGCCCCTCCGATCACCGGAGTTGATCGTACCAGCACCGCTGGGTGCGTCTCCGCCTCCACTACCAATTCCCTTCCGAACGTCGTCGTTGAACCCCTTCCATCAGCCGCTAGCCGCAACCCTAGTTTACTGTACATTTCGCCAACCCAAAAACATGAACCGAGCTCGACAAAGAGTATACCAGATCGAAGCCCATGTCATCCTGATCCCAAAGAACTGAACTTTGTGATTTATAGATTTATATTTGAATTCCTAACGATTTTTGAAGAGGAGGTTTCTCGTTGGAATTTATTTCGTGGCGGCTGCACTTTTGATCGAGGAAATAAAGTGAGTAGGTCTTAAGAGAATTTGTAAGGGGGGTATTTATAGTGTTAACAAATATCTAGATATTTTTTTCTAGATATTTATTTATATCCTTTTCTATTCGTATCCATCTTCTAAAAATCCGTACGATCACGTACGATGCCTAAAAATCATGAAAATTGACATGTAGCTAGAGTTCGATATTATGGTCCCAACGAAACTGGTTTCGTCGAATTCCGACTTCGTATGCTCACACAGGGTATTTTTAAAGGTCAAATTATCGACTGTATTTCACATTAAAATCCCGTACGGCCACATACTGATCCCAAAAATCACGGAAATTGAAATCTAGCAATAATTTGACATTACCATTCCAAGAAAATTGGTTTCGTCGAATTCTGAGGTCGTATGAAAAACTGGCTATTTTTAAAGCTCTAAATGACCCATTTAAATATATAAATATATTTAAATGTAACTAAATTAAATATAAATAAATTTATATTATCGTCTATATTCACAACAGAATATCATACAACTCCACTGGGATTTATTACTCGATATTTCAAATCTAGGTCAACCCGATATTCCATTTATATTGAAATTCCTTTTAAAAATACAAATAAATCCTTTATAAATTATAAAGGAATTCCACAACGACTTTTCTAAAATTTGATTTGGACATACATCAAAATCTACACAATGAATTCCCGATTTTTCTCTTCCACTAGAAAGATATGCTCTACCAGCTCCACACGTTTCTTGTTTCACAGAAATCCGGCTTAAAATGAATCCTGTACTTTCAGTTGAAGTTCAAATTGCCAATTTGCGAACTACAGCGCCATTTCAAGTTCGATTTTAATTATAATATAATTATACATTCAAACTCTCATTATTTAAATATATTCGTTATTCTAATTCAATTCTAAGCTGAATTAAATATCATAGATGATCCAGTTCACACCACATCGCCAGTTCAGCCAATTCTGATTATTTCAGAATTAAATATATTATTTAATTTATTATTTTAATTAAATATTCGCCATTATTTAATTCAACGAAAATTAAATCCTTTTGATCACCTTTTTAAATAATTAAATAAATTAATTATAATACCTCTGCAAATGCGGGTCATTACAGGCTATCTCTGTCCGATGTGGGGAAGATGGGGCGGAGTTCTTCTCTGGTGTTGTGGGTAGATTAGTACGTTTATCTGTCCGTCCTCACATACTTTATTGATGATGTTTGTTAGCTGTTTTATCACTCACTAGGACTGTTGTCTGACTCAAGGGTTTATGTTTCCCTCTTATTACCTTTGGTTGTTCATCCGGTTTTTGGATGAGTAGACTAGGTGGCAGGTGGCAGGTGATATCTTGGTGAGGATGATGTACCAGTTCGGTGGCGAGCGGGAGGCTGCCATATTATCTTTTACTACTATCTAGTATCTTTGTTTTTTGCTCTGTGATGATTGACTCTAAGTGTTGTATTGAGGAAAATTTGTACATACCTTATGTTGTAATCCCGGTGCTTGGATATACTTTGTAGTTGTTATGAAAGTTTGAGGTTTTCTGTTCTGATATGCTTTACTATTACTACCTGTTGTATTTGTTCTATTATATTTCATCCTTGCGCTGTGAGTTATATGACATGTTTCGTTTGAGTTTACCTACTCTAATGATCGCCCATGGCTGCCTGATACATCCTTCAGCGCATTATTCCTCTTGTCTAGTGAAGGGGGTGTAGGCAGTCGTCATATTTTGTATTAGAGATCTAGTTATCGATTTTAGACGTATTTGTAGATTTTAGTTGGATGTATACTATATAGTAGTATATAATATAGTAGCATTTTTACTTCTTTAGCATCTTTTCTTGTAAGTGGCTAATCATTCTAATTTGCAAATTTAGAATGAGTTGACGTACTTCAATACATACTACTAGGGAGGGGGCTGTCCCTAGAGGGGGTAATGGCAGTACACCAGATTACCCAGCCATGTTTGAGACCACAATGGAGGCATTCATGATAAAGGCACCCGCTCAGTGGAAGCCACGGTAGATGTAGGGGTGTAGGTTCCTAGGGATGTGCATTTCGCAAAGCTAAGAAAGGACTACACATCTCTAGGAGGGAAACCAATCAAAGAAACGGAGCCGACGAAAGAAGTCCAGAGGTGGTTAGATTATTTTGTTCATATTTTTGGAGACCTGGGATTGGATGATGCAACTAAGAGAAAGCTTACATCAAGGCAATTGCAGGGTAGGGCCATGGAGTGGTGGAATTTGGTCATGCTTGAGACCCCAAAGGAGGAAATAACTTGGGAACAATTCCAAGTTAAATTCAAGACAAAGTTTATCTCCACTGCTAAGAAGTCTGCTTTGTTCAAGAAGTTCGTTGAGCTGAAATAATGTAATGGCCCAAATTTTTGTACCCTTTGGATTGACTAATAACGCCACATGTCCAACCCAAATTGCATAGAAATACGAATCATTAGTAGAAAGAAGTTAGAGGATGAGAAATAGAAAGGAAAGAAAAATTAGAATAGAAGAAAACAAAGAACACAAATCTCACAGCACAACGAATAAAATATATTATATAACATAACTTTTGAGTACAAATCAGTACTTGTACATATATACCATCATTAGAGCACAAAAGTTATTCCTGGAACAGTTATAACCAACTGTTTCCTGATACAACATAGTACACATCGAAAAAATATGATAGTCTATAGCTAACTGGTGAAGCCTTCTGCTTCAAACTCCTCCAAGTGAATTTGTAAAATCCCTACTGCTTGACTACCCATACAAATTTGGGCACCCAAGAGTTTTCGGAAAACAAATAAAAATAAACTCTGAGTCAGTCATGGGACTGGTGTGAGTAAACTCCAACCATTTGTTTAACTTTCAAAAACCTTTCGAAAGAAATGATAATCGTAAGACCGATCCACACATAAATATGAATGGTTTTTATCTTACGGTAACCAAAAATATTTTGATATCAAAATCTGGTTATATTATAATAATATCTACATCAAATAAATAGAATCTAGCGGAACGCTTGCATCTCACGCTCCACATACAATATAAAATCGAAAACCGTAGGGCGCTTATTGGAGATTGGATTTCCAACATGACAAGGTATGGAACCACCTTCCGATGGTGTATCTCTAGAGGGGAATACACTGGGTTCAACAAGAATGTCTTGCATCCCGACCCACACATGGCTGACCACTCATTTAACTTGAGTGTATCGAGCATATTATCACCAACGGCTGTGATCAACCACCGTTACCGAAAGCATACAACAGCGAATAGAACAAGAAGCAAATGAATTTTGTCTAAATGAAGTGATAATACCCCTAATGGGAATGACCCACATGGTCATGTTGCCTGCCCGATTTCTGTCATTTCCCGGGTGATGAGGCTTGAGGTCACGATATATTTTAGAACATCTTTACACCATTTACTTTGCAAATCATGTCGTCAGAAATTCGTCCATATACGTTTTCCTGGGACTGGACAAACCGAAGACACCATTCTATTAATCCATCTTGGGCAATTTCCACCTTTGATTAATAGAACAACCCTTGCACTTAACTCCATCTTCATGTATCTTAAGCATAACTTGATTCATAATGCTTATGCAAATACGGAGTGGTTTTCAGGTAATAAACTGATCCCAGTCTCTTCGTATTGACAAAGGAGGTATAAAATAAAATAAAACTTTGATATTCGGTGATTTAACTATCAAAGAAAACATCCATACAACCAACGATCCTATTTCCAAATGGAAATTCTAACGATCAACCATCAAACAACACTGGCCCCTTTTTAAATTAATTCCTCATTGTTTTATCATTTCTAATTTCCATTTCCCATCTTTCGTATCCTTTCAAAGCTCTATTTTTGCTCTTGATTCTTGGGAAGACATTTCCAATATCCTAATTTCTTTATTCGAGAAAATATCTCTTATTCCAGTTAGAAAACATTTCTAAATATTCACAAATCCTTATTTTCTATATTCAGAAAATATACCTTAATAATATCGGAAAATATTTCCATCTTCGATTTCTTAATTCCTCGTTAATCAATTAATTTCATTTTCTACGTATAGAAAATATCTCTCATTTTATTTGAGGAAAACATTTCAAAATCCTTTAAATTAAACTGATGTTATAAAACATCGTTATTATGACTCAAACCATAAATCATTTGTTAACTAACGATATCACTAACCAATTCTTACTACCGAACCTTAACCATTTCTCCATAAATCATGTAGCCAGTCAAGTTGGGGTATAATTACCTCTCAGACCTTAACTGAACGACATTCTTAACTTTGAAATAGTCAAAGCTCACAACTTCTAACAAAACATCGCTTATGCAACTTTCAGATTCAATATAAGAACCCACTTCTTTTACGGAAATCTTGATTATAACGGTAGCGTTATGATCGCTGTTTCCAAAGATTTGATTTATAAAACATTTATTTTAACGGCAGCGTTAAAATCGCTGTTTAGCTTTACAGAACATTTATTATAATAGCAGCGTTAAAATCGCTGTTTAGATTTACAAAACATTTATTATAACAATAGCGTTATAATCGTTGTTTCCAAATTATTTAATTTATAAATATAACTTTTTATCTCATTCTTTAAATAAGTAAAAATAAAAGATTAAAACTTTATTTCAAACGGAAAGTAATTAATACTTTCCCCGAATTTGACATTGTCAAATTCCAATATATATAACTTTCTTCGAATAAATCTTATATCCGATCGACATTCTGAACATAGGAATATAACATTCAAAATTTTGGAATAACCCCATCATTACAGATCAACTCAATTTTCTGTTCCATTCCAATTCTTATTTGAAATCTAATTGCCAAACCAAATCCTTGTATAACCATTCCGAACTGCCACACATCTGCTTTTCAAGTCGTTATTCACTTTTCCAAAACAATTTTCCGCTTTAATTGAAATACCATTTCAAAATATCCAATTTTCTGCTTTCGAAACGTTTTTGTTTTTCTCTTTTTAATATCCCTTCTTTTGCTTATAAAATCAATACTTTGCTTATAAAACAACGACTATAACCTGTTGAATGTTATAGCTTCCCATTGAATTCTATAACTTCCATTTATAGATTTCCTTCGCTTATAAAATTCGATTATACAATTCCTTTTTACAAATTCTCGTTTAAGGCCCAAATTATTTATAATTTGGTTTATAAATTCCAAATCGACTTCAAATTCCATTATAAAATTATTGGTTTAAAACCAATATAAACCTGCTTACAAAATCTCCATTTTTATTTCATTTTATACAATTATAATTGTAACTCATTTGTAACTATTTGGTTATTCTACTTTTCTATTCTATTTACATCCCAATTTTTATGAAACTCATCGTTTTTGTCGAGCCGACTTCAAATTCCACTTCCTAAATTCAGACTTGAATTTATATTATTACATTATCCAATGATAGTTATTTTACTTTATTTAAAACATTATTATAAACAACTTCTTGTTTAATCCACTTAAACAAGTTTCTATTTCTAATCCATTTGAAATCTAATTTCTATTTTGGAAATAATTTCCTTTTAACACCTCAATTTCTTTTCTACATTCTAAAATATTTTGTGGTATTTAAATACCAAAATTTTGGGCTAGTGTAATTCAACCACAACAAAATCAATCATCGGTCGTATATCACATCATATTTCAAAATAAATAAATAAATAAACAGTAAATAAAATGTTGAGGAATCCAATTGGATCCCTCCAACCTGTTTCCCTGCATCCACAGATGTTAATCACATCAATGATATTATTTCACATCAGTATGAAATATCAGAACTAATAATCGATCAATGATGTAATTATATCAACCATTTCAACCAATTTTATCAACTATTCATCCAAACAACCATCACACAGTATAAAATTACTACAAATAAATTAAAAATTCGTTTATATAAAAATATGAATGAGTCAGAGTTAGTGAGTTTACTCACCTTGGTTTGCAATTTGACGGTTCTGCTGTTTGTTTCATTTAAAATCAAACGAGCATTTGCTTTTACTGCGAAACTCCAATATCTCAGTTCTCGACGGAATCGGTTTCACAATGTAGCTTCGGTTTCTACGATTCCAACATGACTAGTTTAGTCCAGTTCTGTTTTCATATTGGATGGTTACAAAATTTATAAACTATCTATTTATATAATATATATATTGTTTAATTAACTTAAATTAGAAATTAACCTTGGTTAATCATCCGATAACACATCATTAGGCATGCTAACCTTCTTTTCCCTCTGCTCAAAGTAATCGAAATTTTCCTGTAAATCTTTCCAATCCTCTTTCTATTTTTTTCCATATTTATACGCTGCAACCACCCTTTTGATCACCGTCTTAACAGGCTTCCCCACGAAATTCCTTTACCACTTCATAAATACAGACGGCAACATAAAACTCCTCATTAACCGCACTCCATTAATTCCCTTACCAACAACACTGTTCTTCACTTCCGCTACCTTCTCCAATTGCCAAAGCTTTGCCTGATGCCTGCGTTGAACACAGTAAATCACCCTTCTTCCTTCCAGTGCCTTGAACCGTTCTTTCTCCTTTACTGTAAATTTCGAGTCCCCCAAACTCCTCTCACACTTAAGCCACCAATTTTCATCACAACATCCAGCTCCTCCTAAAAGTCTAACTTCTGTCAACACAACATACCACTCTTCATAAAACAGATCGACCCCTACTAACCTCATAACTCCACCCATCCCCATTGCCAAAGATCCCTGGCTTCCACCGCCCCACTACTGAAGTCACACCATGACTGTGTCGCTCCTCTCAGACCAACACCAGACCCCAATAGTGCCTTTGGTTGCCAAAATCTTAGCCCTCACCTCATGCAAACTGCAGCGGCGAACTAAGGGCTTCAAACCTTAAAAGAATGTATATAATAATGAATAAAAATGAAGAGAGATTGCTTGCAAACCCGTAGGAATTGATTTTTGAATTTTCCTTGAAGGAAATGAATGATTTCGATCTTCTGAGGGGCGTTGTTTTTTCCCGTTAGTTGAGCGAAAATAAATGACAAGCTCGGATCTTATTTTCAGATGAAGGATTTAATTGTTTTGATTTTGATTTGAATTTGATTTACTGAAATTTAGATTGGGAAGCTGATGTATTATTTTCCTTATGTCTTTCAGTTTTAGAAGTGAGAGGATGGTCTCTAGTATTTGAAGAAAAAAGAAGCGTGATGGCCACGATTTTAATTAGCTTGGCATCCACGGTTCTTTAAAACTTCGCAGACACACTTCAATAGTTTGGACGGCACAGTTTCTACCTAGTCCGTTAGTTTTTTTCTAAAGAAACAAATAAAAATAATAATAGAGTACTACAGGTCCGTTTAATTAAATACTTAGGGGGATGAGTGTAAGTGGTTGGGTGTACGTACGATGTATTGGTTTTAAAATTTATGTAGTCACTATTATACAGGATTTCGTTTGTCTATGGGCTGCTACGGACAAAAATAAAAATATTGTTATGTTGAGCAATGCGCTACGATCACACAAATATAATAAAATAGACAAGTTAACTTATATTGTGATATCCCAACTGCTGATATAGGGTGTAAAACACTCCAAATAAAAAGTTGCTCATTTTTCAAAATAAAGTTTTCAAAAAATTCTATAAATTAAATTACAACTACGTCTAAAATATCTTATTCAAATTCGAAGTCAATATTTAACTTTATTAAATAAATCGTTATGGCTTATATACCACTCCACAACGACTTTCTAAAAATTTGATTTAGACATAACTTACAATCTATAAGAAGAAATCTTGATTTTTCGATTAGAAAGATATGTTTTAATAGATTCAAATGTTTCTTGTTTCGAAGAAATACAACTCATATTGGCTTCTTTATATTCAGTTGAAGTTGAAAACGTTATATTATGAACTACCGCGACATTACGAGCTCGTTTTAAATTTAATTAAAATTTAATACGTTCACCTTTGTTTTCAATTAATAATTTCCTTACGAATATAATTTATATTACCAATACAATCTCTAAAACCAATTTAAATATTTTAAAGTTAACAGCTAAAAATTCGGGTCGTTACATTCCTTCTCCCTTAAAATAATTTCGTCCTCGAAATTGCTAAGCAGTAAAAATGCTATAACTCTAACTCCTCACAACATACTTGGTTGAAATCCTATACTCCATATTTCCATAATCCAGTTCTTACCCGACCCTTCATAATTCTTTCGAAATGATATGTCCACCATTTTTGGACAATACATCATCACATTCTTGTCTTCTATCCATATGCTCTTCTGCGTATCCCCACCCATTCCAATTGATTTTTGTTGTGTCCTGAAATTCCGGTCCAATTTGAGCTGACCAAATAACACAAGTCCAACCCAAATTACACTGGAAAACAGAAAACTAATAGAAAGAAAACAGAGGGTGAGAATAAATAAGATAGAAACTTAGAATAGAAGAAGAAGAAGAACATACAACATCAGAGTAACACGAATCTCATAGCGGAACAGATAAAATATAACATAACTTTGAAATAACAGATTGTATTTGAATATACATATCATTATCAAAGTATAGCACTTATAACACAGCGAAAATAAACAATAGCTACACGAACGCTACTGAAGCCTCTTGCTCCAATTTTCCAAGTATATCTGTAAAATCTCGACTACTTGACTGCCCGTACAAAATTAGGCACCCAAGAGTTTAGGGAAAACAAAACAAAATAAACTCTGGGTCAGTCAGGGACTGGTGTGAGTAAAACAGTTTAAAACAGTTTGAGCAATAAAACGATATCTCATAAGACCATGCCGCATAACGGAACCTGTATTTCCTGTAACACCCCGTATTTTCTATAAACATAAGAGTAACAAATCAGAGAATAACTAAATTGTAGCAAAATAATTAAGGGAAACGGGTTACGCCATTGCGTTCGTCTCGAAATTATGCTTGGAATAGAGTCCAAGTTTGCGTAAATCGGACTCCGTATGAAGAAGATATGGCCTTCAGAAGTTTCAGTAAAAACCAGCCCGAAAATTCAAAATTCAGATTTCGAAATTCAAAAAAAACACCCGGGCTAGGCGGGAAAATTCCCGCCCAGGGCCCAGGTCGACACTAGGGTCGACCTGTGTAAACAGGTCGACACTAGGGTCGACCTCCCCCCCCCCTTTTCCAAATCTGTAGACAGATCCATTTTTCTGCACCTGGACGCCTTTCTGACCGGATTCTTGAGCTCTAACCTATTTAAACACCCCCAAACCTAGCTTTCTCTCCACACAATTTCTTTCTGCCTATACTTTGCCTCTATTATAATTTAAAATAAAAATAGCGTCGCTACTCTACTAGAATCAAAACTAGAACTAGTGCATCTTCTTCCAATCTGAATAGAATTAAAAGAGAATCAAATCTAATCGATAGTCTACGCCAAAGGAGTGCTATTCAGTGTCAGAATACAGATCCCAGAAATCAAGATTTACCTTTTCAATTGTGAGTACAGTTATTTTCAGATATGAAATTTAATAATTATCTTGACATTTTTGTGACTCTGGATCTGAGGTTATGCATACTTTTCTGTGGATCTATCTTGTTAATATTATTGTGACTGTTCTGTATCTGTTCCCTCTTTTCTTCCTTTCTGTTATAGCCATGCTACCATGAGCCTGCGCCAAATCTCATAAGAGATTAACGCATGAACGCTAAATTTTGGGACGAATAATGAATAATGCATAATTGGACATGACTGATCTGTGATTAATTTGAGAAAAGGACATATGTTGTAAAGTAGATCTAGGTCTGTGCATAGTCTGTGATTTGGAAGAAGAGGAACTATTGTAAGTTAACATATGACTTGAAACTTGGCAGGCATAACGCATGTTTAAAATTATGATCTAATTTTGAGATGTTATAAGTTAAAGATCTAGACTTTTGAGTAAATTTTATGTAACGATTCATGACTTGAAAAAGGAATATGAAACTTAGGCGTAGAGGCTTATATTAAAATAGGATAACCATTAATGCAAACACACCCAAAAGTGGATTTTTGGATATTTGGCATTAAAGGCTATAATTTGGCATAATTCATATTTTATATTATGATTTGGGGCTTTTAGAGAATGTTCTGTACTTTGCAAAGTTTAAACTAAAATTTGGGCATATGTTGTAATATGAATTCTGACCATGATTTAGGATTAGGAAAGATATGTAAATAGAATTTTAGAAATGATTAATCTGTTGAATTGCCTAATCTGCTAAATCTGTTATCTGCTAAATCTGTTGAATGGCCTAATCTGCTAAGTCTGTTTTCTGATAAATCTGTTGAATTGCCTAATCTGCCAAATCTGTTATCTGCTAAATCTGTTGAATTGTCAAATCTGCCAAATCTGTTATCGGCTAAATCTGTTGAATTGCCTAATCTGTTGAAAGCTAAATTATTGTAATTTGGGTATGAAAATTCTTAGGCTCGATCTAAGATTGAGTAAAACATGGAAATTTAATTAATCTACTGTAACCTGTAAGGAAGTTTAATCTATTAAATGGACATAAATTAGTCTGATATCAGTATAATATGTATTGGAATAAATTGGCTAGGACACGAGGTTAGACTCCGTTAGCAGTGGAAGCCTGCCCAGAACCAACTGGCTTAACCAGCGACCGCAAACTTTCAGTCTAATGTGAGATGTCGTAGGCATAACTAAAATATGCTTAGTCACGAGGTTAGGTCTGGCTTGTGGCAGAAGTCTGCCCGGAACCGCCCGGCATATCCAGCGGCCACAAGCTACAGACCTAATGTGAGAGGTCTGTGCATTAATAATTAATTAATGCAAATCTAAGATAAATATGATACCTAAAACGTATTGGGTGGATAGGGTTAAAACAATTGGACTGATGAATCTAATAAACCCGTTTCGTAAATCTGTAGGCCCAATACAAAGTTAGGTAAAACAATCTGTAAGTCCGCTAATCTGTATATCTGATCCGTTAGTCTGAGAACTTGTTAATCTGTATATCTGATCCGTTAGTCTGAAAACTTGTTAACTTGATTGTCTGATCTGTGAACTAGTAACCTGAACTCTGTCTGAAATATGTAAACAAGTTAATCTGAAATCTGTTAGTCTGGGGACACAAGGTTAGGAGGGGAAATACTTGTGTCATCTGTTGTTTGGGACCCATATTAGTCAGTAACCCTTTCTGGTATCAAAACTTTGACCCCATGCTATGTAGGGGTCCGGGCATGCTTACTGAACTAATTATAAGCGGTTCATTCTGATGATGGCGAGGGGTGTTGATGGTGCGTTCCAACCGGGTCATGTGCGTGCATGGATCCGGTCTGCTCTGAGGATGTAAGACACCGTGACATCTGTAAACAGGCCTGTGCCAATAGGTTGCCACTTTAGGGAGTGATACACCCTTCTATGGGGCCGATACAGGGTATTTATGTATTAGGGAGCCGATCTCTTGGGGTTAGGACTTAGAGTACACTTAGTTCTATCTGTTTCTGTTGGTACCGTCTGTTTCTGTTGGGTGGTAACACCTGTCTGTTTCTGCGTGGTACCGTCTGTTGGTGTGGTAAAGGCCCATTACTAGTGTACACCTAATTCTAACATTCTGTTTCCGTAGGGATTATTCCATTTCCGTTTCCGATTCTATTTCCGTACCTTCTGTCTGTTGGGGTGGTAAAGGCCCATTAGTTGGGTGGTAAAGGCCCATTATTAGTATCCTGCTTCTGTACCTTCTATCTGTTCGGGTGGTAAAGGCTCATTACTAGCATTCTGTTTCTGTAGAGATTATTCTGTTTCCGTTTCTGTTTCAGTTTAGACATTAGGGTAACACCTAATCCTGTTATACTAGTATTAGTGCAGATAAGTGAAGACTAAGTAAGGAGCTTAGTCTCTATCATTCAGTTAACCTGCTATTCATGTTACAGTTATCTCTCACCCAATTTTATTTACAAGTCATGATACTATTATCTATTTACATACTGAAAGTCACTGGACTCACCAAACTTATGTCTGACCTAGTTTATTTCGCCTCTTTTCTTTCCGTTTCCCTCCCAGGTTTTCAAGGTGGAAATACAGGAGCTTGATTCAGATTCTCTCTACTTGAAGTGTCTGAAGTGTTGCTTGGCTTTGGCTCTATCTTTCCATGGCAGTTTATGTTGGGGATTATGACTTTAAAAACTATGCATTCTAAAGGCTTTTGTACAAGACCGATATTTTGTACTCGAATTCTGATATTGTGATTTGGAAAGATGTAACCAAACTTATTTCTGTTTCCGTTGTAATAAAGTTATAAAATTTTCAAGTACTACTTTATCTGTCTTGTAAATTTCTGTTCTGTCTACTAAAACGCTCCATCAAAGTTAAGGCATTCCCTTTGTGAGCGACCTTAACGGAGGTGGGGTGTTACACTTGGTATCAGAGCTGAAGGTTACCGTATTTGATAAAAAGTTTTGAAAACTATTTTTATAAAGGTTTTAAAAAGGAAGTATTTTCAAAAGTAGAGTTTATTTTGAAAAACAAAATCCCCAAAGCCATATGCCTATCTTTCTATCCTTTGTTTTGAATCTTTCCTTTTCTTTCGTTTCAGCATGTTTGGGGATCTTAACCTTCCGGAGGGCGTACCAATACCTGGCTGGTTCAGGAGGTACCTAGAAGCTAGGGCTAATGATGCGGGCCCAGCAGACGTCCCTCCTCCCCCAATTGCAGCGGTTCCTCCTCCTCCTCCTCCGCGCGTGAATACTTTCCCGAAGACATGTAGAGACTATCGAGCCATGGGTGGGAAGAACTTTAATGGAACTGAATCCTTCGTGGAAGCAAGGAACTAGCTCAAAGAAACTGAGGATTTGTTCGTTATCTTCGAGGTGGACGATAGGCAAAAGATACAGTTGGCGGTATGGTTGCTTAAGGACGAAGTTTCTTTTTGGTGGGAGGTCACAAATGGAGAGCGTCCGGTAGAGAGATGGATGGATTTCAGGCATAGGTTCGAGATGAAATTTCTCTCATGAGCGGAAGAAAGTCTATACGTAGAGAGGTTCTTGGCGTTGAAGCAGGGGAATTTATCAGTGAGAGAGTATGTCAACAAGTTTAATCAGTTGGCGAGATTCATCTTAGATTTGGTAAATACACCGCATAAAAAGGCACTGAGGTTTGCTAAAGGTTTGAATGAGCCGCTACACGGATTGGCGATGTCCTACATTCCTATGGGGGTAACCTTCGAGAAATTGGTGGACATGGCGTTAATGCATGAAGAGGAAGCCGAAAGTAAAAAGAAAGAGGAAAAGCTTGAAGGACCACAGAACAAGAAGGCGGGGCCCAAAAAGGAAACACAAAAGAAGGATGAGAGGTCTGAAGATAAGAAGGAGAAGAAGTGCTTTACTTGTGGAAGCTCGACCCATATGAACAAGGATTGCACAAAGAGGAAGGGCACTTGCTTCAACTATTGTGAAATGGGGCACTTCACTAGGGACTGCCCAAAGAAACGAGGACAAGGGCAGGGGAAAGGACCTACCTCTGGAGGGCAGGCGAATGCTCGCGAGGCTGGTGGATAGGAAAGAAATCAGAAAATTTATGTAGAAGGTTTAATTTTCTTATCTGGTTGTGGAGTTAAAACTCTTTCTGATTCTGGCATTTTGGTTCTGTAATTGAAACTCTGCACTTTAATACTAGTCTTGTTTCTGATCCCGCTGTAGACTCAAACCCGTAAGGGTTATGACTCATCTGTTTGTGATAAGTTGGTGTTCGAGGGTATCTGTGTTGGGCATTAAGTTGACTATGACGCATACATTTTGGGTTTTTATCATGCTTAGTTTCCTAAGAATCATTTGGTAATCTGATCTGTACCAGTAGTTTGTAAGTATCTGAATATTTCTGAAAAGGATAGGGGTTTTTACTCAAAGCGTGAAGTAGATTTCCAGTTGGACATTTGTTCAATGGGAGTAATTCTATGAGTGTCAATCTGATGTTGATTTCGGTCTTCTGGGTTGATACTTAGGGGGTTGTTCTCTTAAATCGATGTCTAATAGGAACAAAGCTTTTATTTTAATTATACTTGCTTCTGTCACTCAGTTGTATCATATCGATCGAATCTTCGACCTTTAGGTGGAAACTAATGGGTGTAAACATGTGTTTGATACATGTTATGTTTGATGGTTGCAAGTGGATGCAAGTGGTTGCTATTGGTTGCTCGTGGATGCATATACACACACTAGGCACTAGATCAGCTCAAAAACACTCTCATACTGCATATGGATGTATGTGCATTTTTAAAATTTTTGTGGATGCAAATGGTTGACTCAGCGCATGGATATTGCATATGAATGAACGGTTGTGCACTCATATAGAAATGATATGTATCAAATAGGAAAATTGCATACATGTTGGACTCATGGCACTGACGTAATTCATATTAAGGAGGTCAACTGAATCAGTGGACCGCCTGATCTTTACATTAGATAAGGAACATATACACACACTTTTTGCATATGTTCATACAAAATTAGAAGTTTTCTAAGGAAAATGGATGCTTGTGGATGATGGTTGAGTAGATGGGTGATTGGATGGTAGGACACATTCTTCCTAACTTGAAGATTTCGGGGACAAAATCCTTTAAGGAGGGGAGAATGTAACACCCCGTATTTTCTGTGAACATAAGAGTAACAAATCAGAGAATAATTAAATTGCAACAAAATAATTAAGGGAAACAGATTACGCCATTGCGTTCGT
Organism: Allium sativum; assembly: GCA_030737875.1. Lineage (NCBI taxonomy): Eukaryota > Viridiplantae > Streptophyta > Magnoliopsida > Asparagales > Amaryllidaceae > Allium > Allium sativum. Next base: position 989,811,864 of record CM060915.1, read on the forward strand.
CTCGAAATTCTTCTTGGAATACAGTCCAAGTTTGCGTAAATCGGACTCCGTATGAAGAAGATAAGGCCTTCAGAATTTTCCGTAAAAACCAGCCCAAAAATTCAAAATTCAGACTTCGAAATTCAAAACAGACACCCGGGCTAGGCGGGAAAATTCCCGCCCAGGGCTAGGATCGACCTGGGGATCGACCTGTGTAAACAGGTCGACACTAGGGTCGACCTCCCCCCCTTTTCTAGATCGGTAGACAGATCCATTTTTCTGCACTTGGACGCCTTTCTGACCGGATTCGTGAGCTCTAACCTATTTAAACACCCCCAAACTTAGCTTTCTCTCCCCACAATTTCATTCTGCCTATACTTTGCCTCTATTCTAATTAAAAATAAAAATGGCTTCGCTACTCTGCTAGAATCAAAACTAGAACTAGTGCATCTTCTTCCAATCTGAATAGAATTAAAAGAGAATCAAATCTAATCGATAGTCTACGCCAAAGGAGCACTATTCAGTGTCAGAATACAGATCCCAGAAATCAAGATTTACCTTTTCAATCATGAGTACAGTTATTTTCAGATATGAAATTTAATAATTATCTTGACATTTTTGTGAATCTGGATCTGAGGTTATGCATACTTTCTGTGGATCTATCTTTTTAATATTATTGTGACTGTTATGTATCTGTTCCCACTTTTCTTCCTTTCTGTTATAGCCAGGCTACCACGAGCCTGCGCCAAATCTCATAAGAGATTAACGCACGAACGCTAAATTTTGGGACAAATAATGAATAATGCATAATTGGACATGACTGATCTGTGACTAATTTGAGAAAAGGACATATGTTGTAAAATAGATCTAGATCTGTGCATACTCTGTGATTTGGAAGAAGAGGAACTATTGTAAGTTAACATATGACTTAAAACTTATGGGGCTTAACACATGTTTAAAATTAAGATCCAATATTGAGATGTTATAAGCTAAAGATCGAGACTTTTGAATAAATTTTATGTAACGATTCATGACTTGAAAAAGGAATATGAAACTTAGGCGTAAAGGCCTATATTAAAATAAGATAACCATTAATGCGAACACGCCTAAAAGTGGATTTTTGGATATTTGGCATTAAAGGCTATAATTTGGCATAATTCCTATTTTATATTATGATTTGGAGCTTTTAGAGGATGTTCTGTACTTTTCAAAGTTTAAACTAAAATTTGGGCATACGATGTATTATGAATTATGACCATGATTTAGGATTAGGCAAGATATGTAAATAGAATTTTAGAAATGATTAATCTATTGAATTGCCTAATCTGCTAAATCTGTTATCTGCTAAATCTGCTAACTGATAAATCTGTTGAATTGCCTAATCTGCCAAATCTGTTATCTGCTAAATCTGTTGAATTGTCAAATCTGCCAAATCTGTTATCTGCTAAATCTGTTGAATTGCCTAATCTGTTGAAAGCTAAATAATTGTAATTTGGGTATGAAAATCTGTAGGCTCGATCTAAGATTGAGTAAAACATGGAAATTTGATTAATCTGCTGTAACTTGTAAGGAACTTTAATCTGTTAAATGGACATAAATTAATCTGATATCTGTATAATCTGTACTGGAATAAATTGGCTATGACACGAGGTTAGACTCCGTTTGCGGTGGAAGGCTTCCCGGAAACAACCTGCTTAACCAGCGACCGCAAACTGTCAGTCTAATGTGAGAGGTTGTAAGCATAACTAAAATATGCTTAGACACGAGGTTAGGTCTGGCTTGTGGCAGAAGTCTTCCCGGAACCGCCCGGCATATCCAATGGCCACAAGCTACCGACCTAATGTGAGAGGTCTGTGCATTAATAATTATTTAACGCAAATCTAAGACAAATGTGATACCTAAAACATGTTGGGTGGATAGGGTTAAAACAATTGGACTGATGAATCTAATAAACCCGTTTCGTAAATCTGTAGGCCCAATACAAAGTTAGGTAAAACAATCTGTAAATCTGTTAATCTGTATATCTGTTCCGTTAGTTCGAGAACTTGTTAATCTGTATATCTGATCCGTTAGTGTGAAAACTTGTTAACTTGATTGTCTGATCTGTGAACTAGTAACCTGAACTCTGTCTGAAATCTGTAAAAAAGTTAATTTGAAATCTGTTAGTCTGGGGACACAAGGTTAGGAGGGGAAATACTTGTGTCATCTGTTGTTTGGGACCCATATTAGTCAGTAAACCTTTCTGGTATCAAAACTTTGACCCCACGCTATGTAGGGGTCTGGGCACGCTTACTGAACTAATTATAAGCGGTTCATTCTGATAACGGCGAGGGGTGTTGATGGTGCGTTCCAACCGGGTCATGTGCGTGCATGGATCCGGTCTGCTCTGAGGATGTAAGACACTGTGATATCCGTAAATAGGTCTGTGCCAATAGGTTGCCACTTTAGGGAGTGATACACCCTACTTTGGGGCCGACACAGGGTATTTATGTATTAGGGAGCCGATCGCTTGGGGGTAGGACTTAGGGTACACTTAGTTCTGTATGTTTCTATTGGTTCTGTCCGTTTCTGTTGGGGGGTAACACCTGTCTGTTGGGGTGGTAAAGGCTCATTACTAGTGTACACCTAATTCTAACATTCGGTTTCCGTAGGGATTATTCTGTTTTCGATTCCGATTCTATTTCCGTACCTTCTATCTGTTGGGGTGGTAAAGGCCCATTAGTTGGGCGGTAAAGGCCCATTATTAGTATTCTGCTTATGTACCTTCTGTTTGTTCGGGTGTTAAAGGTCCATTACTAGCATTCTGTTTCTGTAGAAATTATTCTGTTTCCGTTTCTGTTTCAGTTTAGACATTAGGGTAACACCTAATCCTGTTATACTAGTATTAGTGCAGAGAAGTGAAGACTAAGTAAGAAGCTTAGCTTAGTCTCTATCGTTCTGTTAACTTGCTATTCCTGTTACGTTTATCTCTCATCCAGTTTTATTTACATGTCATGATACTATTATCTGTTTATATGCTGAAAGTCACTGGACTCGCCAGAATTACGTCTGACCTAGTTTGTTTCGCCTCTTTTCTTTCCGTTCCCCCCCTCCCAGGTTTTCAGGGTGGAAACATAGGAGCTTGATTCAGATTCTCTCTGCTTGAAGTGTCTGAATTATTGCTTGGGTTTGGCTCTATCTTTCCATGGCGGTTTATGTCGGGGATTATGACTTTAAAAATTATGCATTCTGAAGGCTTTTGTACAAGACCGATATTTTGTACTTCAATTCTGATATTGTGATTTGGAAAGATGTAACCAAACTTATTTCTGTTTCTGTTGTAATAAAGTTATAAATTTTTCAAGTACTACTTTATCTGTCTTGTAAATTTCTGTTCTGTCTACTAAAACGCTCCATCAAAGTTAAGGCATTCGCTTTGTGAGTGACCTTAACGGAGGTGGGGTGTTACATTTCTCTTATGAGAATCCAAAATGAGATTTATATCAACATTCTTTTGATATTATAATAATGTCTATCAACCAGAATATAATAAACATCTAGCAGAAATGCTTTCATCTCACATTCTACATACATAGTATACAAATCAAAATCGCAAGCACGTATTGGATAATGGATTTCCAACTATGACAAGGTATGGAACCACGTGCCGCTGGTGTATCTCTAGAGGAGAACACACCAAGTTCAACAAGAACATCTTGCAACTTAGCCACACATGACCGACCACTCATTTCGCTTGAGTGTATCGAATGTATATCACCAACGGTTGGGATCAGCAACCGTTTCCCGATAAGGGACAGTATTGATAGATTAAAGAAGTAAATGAATATTCTTTAGATAGGTGATTATACACCCTAATGGGAGCTACCCACATAGCCATGCTGCCTGCCCGATTTTGGCCATTTACCGGATGTGAGGCTAGAAGCTTCTCTTATCTTTTACATGCCACATCTTTATTCACTTAGAATGTCACATCGTCATACCCGTTAAAATCACAAATTGATTTATCCAAAATTAACATGGGTATACAGCTAAGAGAAACGAATTCCTCCGCCACCAAACCTGAATACGTTTGAAGAGATCAACTTACGCGATCTATTAGATATACTCTGTCAGACCTTCTTCCATACAAGTTGTCCTGGGACTGGACAAACCGAAGGCACTATTCCATACATCCATCTTAGGCAATCTTTACCTAGGATTTATACAACAGCCCTTGCACTTTACTCCTTCTTCAATTATCTTTGACATATATGATTCCCAACGCTTATGCCAATACGGAGTGGTTCTTCGGATAATAATCCAACTGGTCTCTCCATATTAACAACATTAAAATGGTCAAAACTTTGATAGTCGGTGATTTAACTATCAAAGGAAAATGTCCGTGTACACGCAACGATCTTATTTCAAAATGGAATTATCGATCAAATCATCAAACATATATATATATATATATTCATATTTCCTTATTTTCTATATTTAGAAAATATCTCCGATTATATTTGGAAAACGTTTCCAAAACTCATTTATGCGTATTCCAATCGAACGTTGTATAAAACATCGTTACCACCGCTCAACCCATAAATCGTTTATCTCTAATTAACATCTTGCCATCGAACCTCAACTATTTCTTAGTTAAGTAAGGAAGTCATTCAAGTTGGGGTATAATTACCTCTCAGACCTTAATTGAACATCGTTCTTAACTTTGCAATAGCTAAAGCTCACCGCTCCGATTTATACAATCATTTGCTTACGCAAATTCTCAGATTCAGATTACGAATGCACTTCTTGCGTGAAAACATTTATTATAATGTAAACGTTATAAATCCTACTTCTGCAACATCTAACTTTTAATTCTAATTTCTATTTCTTACTTTGAACAATTAACCTAACAACTAATTTATTTATATATAAATAAATCTTGACTTAAAAACTGGAAAGTAAATAATACTTTCCCGAATTCGATATAATCGAATTCGACGCATAATTCTCTTTCGAGTAATCTCTATTCGATTAACTCCTTCGTATAACTAATATTCGGTTAACTCGCCTTCGAATAACTTGTATTTGATTATCGAACTTCGAATAACTATATTCGATAAATCCTTTCTTCGAATAACTATATTCGATTAACTCCTTTCGAATAAACTATATTCGATTACTCTTCTCGAATGAACTATATTCGATTTAACTCCTTTCGAATAAACTATATTCGATAACTCTTCTCGAATAAGCTATATTTGATAACTCTACTTTGAATAAGTGATATTCGATAACTCTACTTCAAATAAGTGATATTCGATAACTCTACTTCAAATAAACGATATTCGATAACTCTACTTCGAATAAAATATAACTTGATTTTCTTAACTTGATAATCTTAACTCGATAATCTTAACTTAATTACCTTAACTTGATAACTTGATAATCTTAACTCGATTATCTTAACTCTAATTGATTAACTTAATTTGATTAACTCTAATTGATTAACCCTAACTGGTTAACTCTATCTGATTAACTCTAACTGATTAACACTAACTGGTTAACTCTATCTGGTTAACTCTAACTGATTAACTCTAACTGATTAACTCTAACTGGTTAACTCTAACAGATTAACTCTAACTGGTTAGCTCCAACTGGTTAACTCTAAGTGATTAACTCTAACTGGTTAACTCTAACTGGTTAACTCTAACTTGTTAACTCTAACTGGTTAACTCTAACCGATTTACTCTAACTGGTTAACTCTAACTGGTTAACTCTAAGTGATTAACTCTGACTGGTTAACTCTAACTGGTTAACTCTAACTGGTTAACTCTAACTGGTTAACTCTAACTGATTAACTCTAACTGTTTAACTCTAACTGGTTAACTCTAAGTGATTAACTCTAACTGGTTAACTCTAACTGGTTAACTCTAACTGGTTAACTCTAACTGGTTAACTTTATCTGATTAACTCTATTTAATTAACTCTAATCAATTAACTCCAACTCTAATCGAGTAATTCTAACTCAAATCGATTAACTCCTCTAACTCATTTTGATTAACACATTTTGATTTACTACTTTGGTTACTCTACGTCCATATTCAGTTTCAAATATCGATGTTGAAATCGATTCTTACTACTCTATATAAGTCCTGACTTATATATTCCATTTGTCCAATGATAAATATTTTACTTAATTTATAAAATATTATTTATAAATTAATCTTCCTAGTTCATCTGTTAAAACAAATTTCTATTTAATTCCACTTTAAATAATTCTTTTCCATTTATCTGTTAAAACAGATTTCCATTTTCTATTCATTTTCTAGATATTCCTTTGATTTAATTCTATTTATTTAACAACTAAATATTCCTTTGATTTAATTTTATTTATTTCTAAATAAATATTCCTTTTTATAACTTTATTTATTTTCTAAATAAATAAATCCTTTTAATCTATTTGTAAATGTTTTACAAATATTCCCTTTTTATTTGTTTTACCAATATTTTCCTTTATATTTGTTTTACAAATATTTTCCTTTATATTTGTTTTACAAATATTTTCCTTTATATTTGTTTTACAAATATATTTCCTCTATATTTGTTTTACCAATATTTTCCTTTATATTTGTTTACAAATATATTTCCTCTATATTTGTTTTACAAATATATCTCCTCTATAATTGTTTACAAATATATTTCCTTTTATTTCTTTGATTTTATAATTATTTCCTTTTATAAAATCCTTTTTCCTTTTATATATAAAATCAATTGATTTTATATAAATAAATTATTTTCAAAATATACTTTGAAAACCCCCTTTTTACATCCCACTATTTCTTATGGTATTTAAAATACCAAACACAGTGATCGGTATCATCCAAACACACATAATCATCAACAGATTATATATCACATCATATATTACAGTATATGAAAAACAGTAAAATAAATATTGAGGAATCCAGTTGGATTCCTCCGACCTGTTTCCCTGCATCACAGATGTTAAACAATATAATTAACATCGATAATATTTCACTAAGAAATATTCTGCTAAATAGAATCGATATTAGATTAACAATATATATATATATATATACATCGTTATCTATAATTTCAACCAACACATAAGCAATTCAACCAAACAGTTAACACACAGCAATCAACAGATAATTACCAGTTCTAAGAATACATTATAAAAATATAACTGTTCAGAGTTGGTGAGTTTTACTCACATTGGACGATCATCGTTAATAACGATAACCATCGCTTGATTTAGACGGACAATTTATTTTGCTGTAAATTGTAACGGGCTCCAATCCACTCTCAGTCAGTTCCATTGCGTAGTGTCCGTCCATACGATCCTAAAGGATCTGACCGTTTGAAATTCTGATACAGTATGAGATAGATATGATTTTTACAATTTCCTATATTATTTAACTTAAATAAAACTTAATCTATTTACTCATTTGGGCCTCACCAATTAATCACTTGGCCCAACAATCAAACCAGCACCTGTATAAACCCACATCCGCATACTTTTTCCTTCCCCAACCTAATTCGATCCACTCTAGTACACAACAGAAATTTCCGTGATTTCCCATCCTCCTCCCATCCACGTTTCTCCATGAAAACCCAAACTGAAACCACCGTCGTACTCCCCTTCGAACCCTCCTCCATGTTCACCCCACTACTATCAACTCGAGCTCCCCCATCTGGAAGCCAACTAAGGTCAGCAAATGCGTTGAAAAACACCACATCGACGACTTTCGCCATGTATTTTCATAAGACAATACACTCAAGTACTATTCGACGCCATAGCTCGGAATCCAACAATGAAATCCTCAAAAAAGCATCAAATCGCCAACATCATTAACCCTAGTTCTTGCGCCTACTACCTGAGAACGAACACAGTTGAGTCGAGTGCCTCAAAACTGATATTGAAATGAAGAGGACCACCTGATGAGCTCATATGTATATGTTGATGGATTTGTAGATTTTTATTTGAGTTTCTATTGTTTTCTCTTTTGACTTTCTTCCCACTGTTTTTCACAGGAGTAGCGGTGCAAAACATAGTTGACTAGAGGATGAATAAAATTAGGTTTAAGAAAAAATTTGGGGTTATTTATAGTAAGATTTAATATTATTTTAATCATTTTATATTCGTTTTTGTCTTTTAAAAATCCGTGTGATCACACACGAGATTCAAAAATCACGAAACTGGACATGCAGCTACAGTTCGACATTACTGACCCAAACGAAACTGGTTTCATTGAATTCCGACTCCGTTTGCTCACACAGCGTATTTTTAACCGTCAAAATACTGATAGTTTTTCACATTAAAAATCCGTACGGCCACACACTAACTCTAAAAATCCCGAAACTTGGAATCTAACAATAATTTGACACTGCGGATCCAATAAAATTAGTTTCGTCGAAAACAGAGTTCGTTTGCAAAAATGGCTACTTTTAAAGCTCTAAATAACCTATTTAAATATATAAATATATTTATATACAATTAAATTAAATAGTTATAATTAAATATTATCGTATATATTCACAGAGGAATACCATACAACTCAGAAAAATCCTATATGGATTTCTAACTCGATATTTCATCATCGGAGTTATATCGATATTCGATTTATATTTTAAATCCTTTTTAAAATATAAATAAATCGTTATGGTTATGGCGCTATTTTTCTGAGAATTTGATTTGGACATAACTCAAAATCTATACGACGAAATCCCGAATTTTCTCTTCCACTAGAAAATTTTACTTCATCAGCTCCGTACATTTCTTCTTTCACAGAAATCCGATTTAAAATGGACCCTGTATATTCAGTTGAAGTTCGAATCGCCAAATAGCGAACTGCCGCGACGTTACGGGCATGGTTATAATTATATTGTAAACTATACATTCAACTGTTGTCGATTGAATATATTTGTTCATATAATTCAACTCTAAACAGAACTATATATTTTAAATAATCCAAATTACACAATATTGTGAATTCCACTATTTTTGATTATTTCTCAATTAAATATATTATTCTATTATTTAAATTAATTAAATAATCCATATAATTTAATTTAGCGACCATTTAAATTCTCTGAATTGCTATTTAAATAATTAAATAAATTAATTATTACCCGAAAAAATACGGGTCGTTACATTTTTAAATCCATTTATCAATTTCATTATTTCACTTGAAATTTTATTAACCAACTCTGGTTTTCTTATTTCAATTATTAACAACTCGATTTTAAATTATCAAAAATTGATTGAAAATTTTCTAACTCTTTAAATTTTGGAAAAATTTCTCCAGTATCTTCTTTGCACGGGTCTGTCGGTACAATCACAACTCGCCTTTTTAGGGCTTTTACAATCCAAAAGAAAATCAAAAAGCCAAGCAGCTTGCCCTATAGGCTCATAAAACCGTCAAACCCAAGTAATATGGTAAACATGTACCTTTTATCGGGCATAATTTTATCTCTTGCATTTGCTTCCATTCAATATATGCTCCGCATACATATATCCATTTCCAGTTAGTTTCAAATCATTCCAAATTCTAGTTTTTAACTCTCTAATCAACTTTTGATTAGTTCAGTCCCATTCTACCAATCCAATTCTGGTTTATATTTAAGTCAATCCACTTATTATACTTGAATCCAAATTTAACACAATTCAATTTCAATTAACAACATCCAATATATATATTCAACTTGCTTATTCAAAAGTCGAATTTATATTAATAATTCGAATCTCAACATTTCTCTTTATTTAATTTCATTCAGAATTATTTCTAATTAAATCCAATTTTATTTAACTTAACTTAAGTTAAATTTCAATTCACTTGATATATTTTTACCATTTCAATTTATTCAACTTATACAATTTAAATTTTAATTTCAAAATTCAAATTCCTGGGTTTTATTTCAAATTAGTTTGAAATCATATATAGTCATTCACATATATTTATAATCAACTCAATTCAAAACATTTGAATTTCCAAAACAACTATATTTCTCTCAAACATTTTCCATTAATAAATCTATTATGGTAGCAATCCGTCACTTAGAAACTCGGAAATGAATACTGATAATGTCGTGATCCATTATTAGAATTATTTTCTTGTCACAAAAGTGATTTCAGTGCTTAACCCCTTTAAAAATTAATTTAAACCATTCTTATTCAAAAATATTTTGAAGTAATTTTATATTACTTTTTAATACTTCAAAAAAATATTTTCTAAACGCCCGGAATTTAAATTCTAATTCTGGTTTGAACTTAATCTTGGTTTATCTCATCTGTATACATTATCCATATACAAATTATATTACCATTTCAATATTTCATAATTCCATTTGATTATAATAACAATCAACACATTCATATATAATAATTCAGAAATTATTCCATTTATATCAAAATAATCTTAGGCAAAATTATTTCATTTACCCATTTCAAAACAGTATTGTATCGAATTATTCTGTTCGAGAGTTTAGAAACACCTATCAATACAGTTGTACATCCTGTATCGACCAGAATTCATAAATCATTCAACAAACTAGCCAACACAATACAAAACAATTTTATATCAAATCTACAAATACACGCTCAGATATATACACTCAAACTCAATCTACGGTGTTACAAACACCTTCTCTATTAAGTTATACCACAGAGCCAAGGTTACTGCTCAATCTTCAGCTCTGATACCAAATGTAATGGCCTGAATTTCTCTACCCTTTGGATCGACTAATAACACCACACGTCCAACCCAAATTGCACAGAAATACGAATCATTAGTAGAAAGAAGTTAGAGGATGAGAAATAGAAAGGAAAGAAAAATTACAATAGAAGAAAACAAAGAACACAAATCTTATAGCGGAACGAATAAAATATATTATATAACATAACTTTTGAGTACAAATCAGTAGTTGTATATACATATCATCATCAGAGCACAACAGTTATTCCTGGAACAGTTATAACCACCTGTTTCCAAATACAACATAGTACACATCGGAAAAATATGATAGTCTATAGCTAACTGGTGAAGCCTCCTGCTTCAAACTCCTCCAAGTGAATTTCTAAAATCCCGACTACTTGACTGCCCGTACAAATTTGGGCACCCAAGAGTTTAGGGGAAACAAGACAAAATAAACTATGAGTCAGTCATGGGACTGGTGTGAGTAAACTCCAACCATTTGTTTAACTTTCAAAAATCCTTTCGAAAGAAATGATAATCATAAGACCGATCCACGCATAAACACGGATGCTTTTTATCTTATGATAACCAAAAATATTTTAATATCAAAATCTGGTTATATTATAATAATGTCTACATCAAATAAATAGAATCTAATGGAACTCTTGCATCTCACGCTCCATATATAATATAAAATCAAAAACCATAGGGCGCTTATTGGAGATTGGAGTTCCAACATGACAAGGTATGGAACTACCTTCTGATACTGTATCTCTAGAGGGGAATACACTGAGTTCAATAGGAACGTCTTGCAACCCGGCCCACACATGGCTGACCACTCATTTAACTTGAGTGTATCGAGCATATTATCAGCAACGGTTGTGATCGCAACCATTACCGAAAGCATACATCAGTGAGTAGAATAAGAAGCAAATGAATTTTCTCTAGATCAGGTGATAATACGCCTAATGGGAATGACCCACATGGCCATGCTTCCTGCCCGATTTCTATCATTTCCCAGGTGATGAGGCTTGGGGTCATGATATATTTTAGAACATCTCGCCACCATTTTCTTTGAATATCACGTCGTCAGACATTCATCCATATACGTTGTCCGGGGACTGGACTAACCGAAGGCACCATTCTATTAATCCATTTTGGGCAATTTCCACCTAGGATTGATAGAACAGCCCTTGCACTTAACTGCGTCTTCATATATCTTCAGCTTAACTTGATTCGTAACACTTATGCAAATACGGAGTGGTTTTCAGGTAACAAACGGATCCTGGTCTCTCTGTATTGACAACGGAGGTATAAAATAAAATAAAACTTAGATAGTCGGTGATTTAACTATCAAAGAAAACATCCATACAACCAAGGATCCTATTTCAAATGTAAATTCTAACGATCAACCATCAAACAAAACTAGCCCCTTTTTAAATTAATTCCTCATTATTTTATCATTTCTAATTCCCATTTCCCATCTTTCGTATCCTTCCAAAGCTCTATTTTCTTTGTTGATTATTGAGAAAACATTTCCAATATCCTAATTTCTTTATTCGAGAAAATCTCTTATTCCAGTTAGAAAACATTTCTAAATATTCACGAATCCTTATTTTCTATATTTAGAAAATATACCTTAATAATATCGGAAAATATTACTGTCTTCCATTCCTTAATTCCTCGTTGATCAATTCATTTCATTTTCTATGCATAGAAAATATCTCTCATTTTATCTGAGGAAAACATTTCAAAATCCATTAAATTAAACTGATGTTATAAAACATCGTAATTATAACTCAAACCATAAATCATTTGTTAACTAACGATATCACTAACCAATTCTTGCTACCGAACCTTAATCAATTCTCTGTAAATCATGCAGTCAGTCAAGTTGGGGTATAATTACCTCTCAGACATTAACTGAATGACATTCCTAACTTTGAAATAGTCAAAGCTCACAACTTCTAACAAAACATCTCTTATGCAGCTTTCAGGTCAATCAATTCCCATTCAATTCTATATCTTCAATTTATAGATTTCCTTTGCTTATAAAATTCGATTATACGTTTCCTTTTTACAAATTCTCGTTTAAGGCCCAAATTATTTATAATTTGGTTTATAAATTCCAAATTGACTTCAAAATACATTAAAAAATTATTGGTTTAAAACTAGTATAAACCTGCTTACAAAATCTTCAATTTTATTTCATTTTATACAATTATAATTATAACTCGTTTATAACTATTTGGTTATTCTACTTTTCGATTCTATTTACATCCCAATTTCTATGAAACTCGTCTTTTTTGTCGAGCCGACTTCCAATTCCACTTCCTAAATTCACGCTTGAATTTATATTATTACATTATCCAATGATAGTTATTTTACTTTATTTAAAACATTATTATAAACAACTTCTTGTTTAATCCACTTAAACAAGTTTCTGTTTCTAATCCATTTGAAATCTAATTTCTATTTTGGAAATAATTTCCTTTTAACACCTCAATTTCTTTTCTACATTCTAAAATATTTTACGATATTCAAATACCGAAATTTTGGGCTAGTGTAATTCAACCACAACTAAATCAATCACCGTTCGTATATCACATCATATATCAAAACAAACAAATAAATAGTAAATAAAGTGTTGAGGAATCCAGTTGGATCCCTCCAAACTGTTTCCCTGCATCCACAGATGTTAATCACATCAATGATATTATTTCACATAAATATGAAATATCAGAACTAATAATCGATCAACGATGTAATTATATCAACCATTTCAACCAATTTTATTAACTATTCATCTAAACAACCATCACACAGTATAAAATTACTATAATAAATTTAAAATTCCTTTATATAAAAATATGAACGAGTCAGAGTTAGTGAGTTTACTCACCTTGGTTCGCAATTTGACGGTTCTGCTGTTTGTTTCATTTAAAATCAAACGAGCATTTGCTTTTACTGCGAAACTCCAATATCTTAGTTCTCGACGGAATCGATTTCACAATGTAGCTCCGGTTGCTACGATTCCAACATGATTAGTTTAGTCAAGTTCTGTTTTCATATTGGATGGTTATACAATTTATAAGCTATCTTGTAACAACCCAGAAAATCTGAGCCGATTTAAAATTTTTATTTTAGCTATTTTAATGAATTTTGAATATTTAAAATGATTTATTTTGAATAATTACGAACAAAAATTTATTTTGAATAGAATTAGAGCGTATAAATTATTTAAATCGAAGTTATAATATAAATATTTATTTTAAATATAAAAGAAATTGAAAATGGCGCGGTAGTTTTAAAATTTGATTTCAAACTTTGACTGAATGTACAAGATTCAAAATATATCGGACTTTGACGAAACAAGAAATATTTAAATCTGTTTAAATATTTTTTTTTAACGAATCTGAAAAATTGAAATTTCATAGCGGGAATAAAATGTTATGGCCAATTGAGTATTCAAAAGAGTCGCTAAGGAATAAATATAACCCTTAAAAATAGAAATTTTGCAAACGACCTCCGTTTTTGACGAAACCACTTTTGTTGGATCCGAGATGACAAATTATTACTAGGTTCCAAAATTCACAATTTTTGGAATTAATATGTGAGCGTTGCACAAGAAAATGTGTTTTGTCAATGTCAGTCAATTTGGATCGACCGGAAATTGGCCATTTTTCAAACGGTCTCCAAATTTGACGAAATTAGTTTTGCTAGGACCGTATCGTCAATAAGAAGTCATAAATAATTTTTTTGGAATTTTTAGGGTCAGTATGTGGCCCCAGTAAATTGAAATGCGCATTCAAATTCAATATATAAATTTATATTTTGATTTTGACGAAAACTGATCGAAACAGCCGAACTTGCTTATGATACATATCCCATTGTGTTCGGAATGGGGGTAGTTAGCTAGGGGCGACAATCGGTGGGTCCAATTTTGAGTTTGATTTAAAAAGCAACTTTTTAGAGAAATAAATAAATTAAAATATATAGTTTTATTTAAAACACCCTCCTTTCCCCGTGTGACGACCCCATTTCCCGTACAGACGGTGACAAGGGTAATCTTTAGAATATAACATAGAAACTGATAATAGTAGAACAGAATTGAATAAATACACCAGATAATGAACAAATAATATACTGGATAAACATAAACATCAGAGTTACACAGTATACAGGATCATACTTAGTACAAATACAGTTCAGCTATACATAAATGTCTATAGCGGAAAACAAACATAATATGTACAATAGGAGTTGAAAAACATAAAATAGATAAATGACAGAATCCATCTTCATCTCTAGCTATCCGGATAAAGCCTGCTAAACCTGAATACAAGGTTGCCCATGTAGAAAAAGGGGCACCCGAGTTTGAAAGTGAAACAAACTACGAGTCAGTCATGGGACTGGTATGAGAAATCTACTCAACACATTTAAAATATGGCTAATCACAGGACCACGCCACTTTCGTGGAACGGGTTTACTCCATTGGATTGCCGGTGCTTTAAAACAAATCATCCTTTTAAACATCGCAATGCTTTTTATAAAAATGAAGCCATTATAAGACTCAGTTCCCATCACACAATGCAACGCAAACAGGAGGATAGAGTTTTAACTTATAATGGCCAAAATATGCTTGATACGAATTAAATAAAAGCATTTGATTTTATTACTAGTGTTTACATGTTTCAAAAACAATTTCGAATCATAACTATCAATCATAGACGGCATGGGTACCATATATCATGTCGCCATATATATACGATGTCGTATTTGGAAATTGGATTTCCGTCATGAACCGTGGCAAAAGATAGTCCTTACCTCCTTCGAGACTCTCTAGCCCGAGCCTCAGGGTCAGAGCGCATCGACTCTTGGATCGTCTGGGCCGGTCCACCGATGTGGATTAAAATGCCTGAACAATGCGTTTCCCCGCCCTATGGGGCGTAAATGAAACAACGAATGACTCCATCGGACCCGGATCGTCCGATCTAACCAAAGCGCCTCGCAATAGTAACAACCACATAAGTCAAACTCGTCAGGGCGTGTAAACCTACTAACGCCACTTCTAACTAGAAAGAAACGCATGTCCTCCCTGAGGTCCTTTCTCCCATTTCTGGTTCATACCG
This sequence comes from Allium sativum, assembly GCA_030737875.1. Lineage (NCBI taxonomy): Eukaryota > Viridiplantae > Streptophyta > Magnoliopsida > Asparagales > Amaryllidaceae > Allium > Allium sativum. Next base: position 989,827,669 of record CM060915.1, read on the forward strand.
GGTGTGAGGTTCGCGAATTCACGTTATACACAAAGCTAAGCCACACAAGCGGTGCTTTGATCATCACCACAAGACTTTGATTTTCAACAGAAGCCCTGATCACTGCATCTTAGCCTGCCACACAGGCAATTCACACCGTGCAACTGATGGCTATCAATCACACAAAATAAATTCCAATGTCAGACACACTGTCCATTTACAAGTCCGTTCTGGGTCTGAACGAAACTGGAGGCACTATATACCTCGTAAACCCATCGATCACCACGTACGTCTGGACGATCACCACTCATTATCCATATTTCAGGATGCCTCCCAATCAGGACCTCGGTTACCATCCAAACGAGGTGAAGATCTCCGGTCTTCGACCACCGTCTTCATCTTCGATTTCTTATCGTCGATTCAGTTATTCAGAATGGGATAAACCCGGTCTTTCTGAGCAACTCGCGTATATGATAAACAAGTGCAACACAAATACTCATACGCATCATTTCAATTCATTAGTCACTAACCGTCAATCAGTAAGAGAGCGATTTCCCAAATATTAACCCCGAAGGCCGAAACCAACATCAGATCAATACCCAAGAAACCATTCAACTTAGCCAACCTTCAGTTAATTTCTATATTTCACATCCATATCATTTATAATATTTTATAACGATTTATCGCTATTTTTATTTATTTTAAAATAGCCAATTTATTCAAAACGACGCTTCGGGCCATAACGCGGCCGTGGCGCTGTTTTTCTCCAGATTTGATTTACACATATCTGAAAATATAACCGCTGGATCTTCACAAAATTTACAACATTAGAAAGACTTTTTCAAAATGAATCCGACGGTTCTGGTTTCGGGAAAATCCGATGGTTGGATCTCCCGGTATAATTGTTTGAAGTTTCGATTTCAAATTACGAACTGCAGCGTTGTTATTCGATTAAATATAATTATATATATATATATATATATAAATATAATCGATTCTGGTGTTGTTTTTCTTCAGATTTGAATTAAACATTCCAGACAATCCAACCGTTGGATTTTTACAAAGTTGGTGCCGTTGGAAAGATATTTCCAAAGTGAACCCAACGGTTGCGGTTTCGGGAAAATCCGATGGTCGGATCTCCCGTACTAATCGTTTGAAATCACGGTTTCAAAATACGAACTGCAGCTTCGTTATTCGATATATTTCAATTCTATATATATATATATATATATATATATATATATATCGATTCTTCGTTTTCAAAACTATATGAAATTTCATACATTTGATAAAAATGATATTTTTGTCTAACTGTCTTCTATTTCAACACTTCACTATATTTAACAATTCATGTATATAATAAAAATGTGATTTTTATTATAAAACTATTCATTTCAAAACACGATTATTTTATATAGTTCATATAGGTAATAAAAATGTGATTTTTATTATAAAACAATTTATTTCAAAATATGAATACCATTCAACACATGAATTTCAATTCAACGAATGAATTTCGATTCAACACATGAAGGTTTTCTATAGTTTTTATATATATATAAAGGTGATTTTTATATTTAAAACACGAATACCATTCAACACATGAATTTCAATTCAACGAATGAATTTCGATTCAACACATGAAGGTTTTCTATTGTTTCTATATATCGATAAAAAGGTGATTTTTATATTTAAAACAAGAATACCATTCAACACATGAATTTCAATTCAACGAATGAATTTCGATTCAACACATGAAGGTTTTCTATTCAACGAATAAATATAGTTTCAACAAATGGAAATAATTCTAACACATGAATATTATTCAAAATTTCGGCAGCATAACGGCAGGGTAGTTAAAACCGGGACCATCCCTAGTACGACTCCTCGCTCTACCTTAAAGCCTCGCAGCTTCTGACAATGGGGAATCATGCATCTAGTTCGCACGCAGGCGGCATGTATATTTTTTTCATTTCCACAAACTAATCCTATGTGGTTTCAACCAAATATTTCTCAACCACAAATGGTTATTTTTCAACCACAATCAATCAATATCAATCACAAACAATTCCAATCAACCATTTGCTATCAATCAATTTTCACACCAATCACAACCAATAAATATCGTCCATGGTTTGTGGACGAGGGGCGTATATATATATATATATATATATATATATATATATATATATATAGCATTTCACTTCCATTTCAACACATATATAATTTTTACAACGCATATACAACTTATACATTGAACGTACAACTTATACAACTCTTGTATAAGAGGTGTACAATGCTTATATAAGTCATACATTGATTATATAATTTATACATTGTCGTTTTCCATATCGTTTATAAATTATAAATCTCACATTGGGTTCCACACCACCGAAAATAACAGAAGGATCAGAAAAATATGCGGTCTCTTCTAGAATGTAGAAGACGTCCACACAGTCACGATGTTTCCTGTTTCATCGAATTTCGTCAATACACGAAAAAGATATGATTTTCAAAGTTTGCAATGGTTTAAAGGTGTTAAAACTGTTGAAATTAAACAAAGCCGTTACTTTTCTATTTTCTTCAAAACTAGGTTCAGGTTTTTCTTGAAATCCGTGGGGCTTGAGGAGGATCGGTCTATGCAGCGTCGTAGAGCTTCGAACCAGCTTCCCGGCGCTAGCAACTTCTTTCAGTTCGACGGCTCCAGTCAGGCTCGGCAGCGCTCGAAACTCGCGCACTTTGAGGTGACTGATCTCGCGAATGACAGGACGATATGGGAGTTCTTGGTGTGGATTGGAAGAGGATGGAGAGCCCTTCAAAAATCCCCAAAGGACCGAACTGATTCGCTGCGTGGTTGAGGAGTTATGGAGGAGAGATGGGAAGAAGGGGTTTTCGCCGTTGGTTTTGAGGGATCGGGGAAGAAAGAGAATAGATTAGCCAATAGGATTTTTTTATTATTTTATATATTTTTAAAATTTCAAAAATACCCTCTTTCACACCCGAACCCCAATCCGAACCCAACGACTGTCGTCCCTAGTGTTTTACCCCCATTCCGAACACAATGGGATATGTTTCGAGGGCCCATTCGACTGTTTCGGTCAGTTTCCATTCAAATTAAAGTATAAAACATTCAATATTCAATTTGAACGTACATTTCAATTTGCCAGTGCCACAAACTAATTCGAAAAATTCCAGAAAAATAAATCTAGCTATGTTTTGACGATACGGTCCCAACAAAACTAGTTTCGTCAAATTCAGAGACAGCTTGCAAAAAGGCCCATTTCTGGCCGATCCAATTTAACTATAATTGACCAAAACACGTTTTCCTTTGCCACGCTCACATACTAGCTTCAAAAGTTATGAAATTTGAAACCTAGCAATAACTTATCATCCCGGATCCAACAAAAGTGGTTACGTTGAATTCCGAGGTCGTTTGCAAAATGGCCAATTTCACGGGCTATATAAATTCCATAGCGACCTTTCTGAAAATTCATTTGGCCATAACTTTTGCTTTCCGCTATGAAACTTCGATTTTTCAGATTCGTTAGAAAGGTATTCACTAACAGATTTAAATATTTTTGGTTTCACTCAATTCCATTTTGTTTTGCACCCGTTCCATCCGACAAAGTTTGAATTCAATTTTTGAAACTGTAGTGCCTTTTCAGGCCTTGTTTATAATAAGAATTAATTATATTCGTTTTCAAACGTCGATTCAGACTCACTTTTCATTGTTATTATTTAAAATATTTATTTTAAATATTTAAAATCCACTATTTTAGCCAATTTAAAATTTTGAATTGGTTCAGATTTTCCGGATCGTTACACCCCGTTACCTCTCCCTTCCCCTTTCCTTCACCCGTTGACCTCAGTTTTCAATAGAAAAAGAAAAGAAAAACGCGACGCCACCAGATCTGCTCGCCCCACCGTGTCGTCGCACACCTGCCGCCGCCATGCACGGCCATTGTCGGATCCCCCTTCCTCCTTCGTGCCTCGTCCTCCCTTCCCCCATCTCTCCAGCACCGTACCCAAAACCTAACCCCCTTCTCCCAAATTAGCGACGCCGTTGGTCATCTATCCACACCCCGGACCTCTAGAGGTCCACCACGAGTCCTCCACCTTGAGGCACCACCTGAGCCGCCCTCCGCAACCCCACAGCCCCAAACCGCCCTTACATCCACCGTGGATAGTTGTAGCACGCCGGAGCACCACCCCGACCATCCCCTGACCACCAGCAAGCCCCGATGCCCCTCTGACCGCCACCAACGACCACCGTGGACTTCTCCGATCGAGATTTGTGAGTTTTCTATTTTTAATTCTTCGATTGAAATGGTTATTTTTAGCGATATAAAGTGGTGATTTTAACGCCATAAAGTTATGATTTTTAATGCCATAAAGTTATGATTTTTAACGCCATAAAGACATGATTCTAAAACGATAAAGATATGATTTTTAACACGGTAAAGTTATGATTTTTATAATATAAATATCGACATAAAAATGTGATTTTTATTATCTAGAGAGCGCTGTAAAAATATAATCTTTTCTATATATATTGCGTTGTAAAAATATAATCTTTTCAATATATATGGCGTTGTAAAAATATAATCTTTTCTATACATGTAGCGATGTTAAAAATGTGATTTTGAACATATACCACGTGAAACAGATCTCGTTGAAAACACGGCGAAGATTTTCTACATATGAAGAGTCGCGGTGTTTGGTTAAGCTTATAGTTGAGAACTCCTCGCTGAATTTTTTTATGCAGTTATTTATTTTTAATTGAATATATGAACTTCTCCTCGTTGTCCACAAACCATGGACGACTTGTTTGATTGTTTTGTTGATTGGAATATTTGTTTGAATTTGTTTTAAGGTATGAAACGAATTAATATGATTTGGTTTGGGTATGACGTGCACCATTATAAGTCGAGGGATAAGGCTAGACCTTATCCCATTTCTAGTATCGCGCCGTTATGCTGCCGAAATTTTCTAAAAAGTGTTAGAAAAATTTAATTAGTGGAAAAATAAATATCCATATAGAAATCAAACGGTTTGTTTATGTTCACCTATTTGACTGACATTGATTGGGACGGTATATTTTACACATCGCCCAATGGCACAAATAAAAATCTGTGTTTGATTGATTGAAACCCTACACGAGTATTGGGATGAAAATTGACGTACACTAATCCTAATTGTTTAGTAGTATGTCAATCGATTGGTTGACAAACTGTTGTAAGCGTTAATTATTTATATTAAATGCTTATGTAGTTGTGTAATGCACTTTTGATGATGGTTGATTATATACATGTGTTGTATGGAATCCATATAAGTAACATTATACGGTAATTGATTGGGTCTCATTCCAATTTGGAAAATAAAGAATATTTTGAAATAGAAATATTTTAAAATAACGAATATTTTAAAATAATATTCTGTAAGGGATTAAAATTGGAATTTGATGTCCGATTTTGGATGGACACAAAATATTGAAATATATTAAGCCGTGTTAATTAGATTTGCGCCATTTATGCGCGAACGATATTTATATCGATTTTATTCATTTTTATAATGAATATAGAAAAGGAAATGATTTCAAAATCAAATATTTTGAAAATAATATCATTTATAGTATAATGATATAGAATATTCAATTTTGATTTAAAATTGAAAAAGAAGATGGAATCGATTTTAAAACGAATTTATAAAATACGTTTTGAACGAAATATATAGAATATATATGATATATATATTATAATGGCCTGAATAGAATGCGCCGCGACCGTTCACGAATTTCGACCATTGGCTTCGCATTGACATTGTGGGAGATTCGACCGTCGGATTCTCCTAAAACCGAAATCGTTGCTTTTGTGTCGAAAAGAGCTTTCCAACGAATATAAGAGATTTGAAATCTAACGGTTGGATTTGGAATTATGTCCAAATGAAATTTGGAAAAGGTTGTTATGTATGCTGTTCGATGGCCGTTGGTGGAAATCGACTGTATGGGCCTTGATAAAATTATTAAAAATATCAATAATTTGTGTAAAATCATTATAAGTGATTTGGAAAGAATTAAGATGAAAAATTCTATATTTGAAAGGATAAAATATATTTTTATCGAAATGAACTAGTTATGAACTAGAATTATAATCCAATATTTTTAAATAAATAAATTGGATTTGAAATGGTTTTAAAAATAACCAGAATTTCCAATATATGAATTGGAATGGATTTGAATCGAAATTCTCTTCGGAATATTCCGATATTGGATTCCGTGATGATACAGATAGTGTTATGGGAATTTGGAAGATATATTTTATATCGTTATTTCCAATACGATATTCGTTGGTTTCAGAATTGGATATTGAATCTAAGCCGATATATTTTCTATTCAGAGCCTTGTATTTAATATCAAATTGGATCTTGGGTTTGTCGTGAATGATGTCTTCATTAACACTGTTCTTAAACCCCGTGTGAAACGAATAAATCTTTTAATTAATATTACTAGAGTTTCCAGTTATATCTAGTAATTGGAATAAAAATGAAATATGAATTGGGTTTATTGTGGATTGTGGTTTTAACGACATTCGTTCTTTAACCCGATTTACAAGGAAATATGATTTGGAATTTATAAATATTTTAAATAATATTTAAGGGAAATTTTCCAAAGAAAAGTTTTCCAATTTAAAAAAATAAATTGTAATGGAATGGGATTCGATCTGGTGATAATCGAAGTGAACTTCTATGGAGGAAGACTGTTATTATATATGGAATTTAAAAGGCTCTGCCGTTATTCCATTTATATTATCGGTTGGATATGGAAGTTTATATCGATTATATATTGATCTGTTTTCCATGATGATTCCATTGATAATGGAATGAGATTTTAGGTTTATCGTGAACTGTGTTTTAAATTACATTAGTTCTTTAACCCAGTTAAAGATAACATTAATTTCTTAACTTTGAAAAATCATTAAGTAATGATTTTTGGAAATTAAGACTGAATTAGAGTTTTAATGAATCTTTAATTTTATTGAAATATGAATCTGATAACTAAAATTATCAAATTCAAGAAATGATCGAGAATGGAATACCACAAGTTTTACTCCAGGCGATAGTTAAATCTTTAATTAGATTTGAACGTGAAATGGTAATTAATTTTAACGATAACATCGAGGTGTTAGATATGGAGTACTACCAGTTTTGCTCCATGGGATGAATATGTAACACCCCATGTCCATTAATGTCACTCACAAAGGAAATGCATCAATATCCATGAAGCGTTATTGTTGTATAGAACAGATAAATTACAAGAATAAATAAATAAAACAACACAGCGGAAGATAAAACTTATTTCATAGCATCATAACTCAAAACAAGCTTACATAAGTAGTTTCCAAAACCATTACAACAGGATCAATAGTCTTTTCCAAAAACTTCAAAGTACATAAAGAAGAAAATACTTAAATAACATAAATGCATAAATCCCCACTGAGCATAAGAAAAGCCATAAAGATGAGAGAGTCCAAAGCGATACATCTACTCTTTTCAAGCAACTGAAAGAAATCGGCACTAAGCTGTAGTATTCCCTCCTTGCAAACCTGAGGCGGGGGAGGGGGGGGGGGAAGGAAAGAAAAGAGGTGGAAACAAAAAGGGTCAGACATAAAGTCTGGCGAGTCTAGTAATTTTAACAAATAATACGTAAGGTAAATTATCAAGACATAAATAGGCATCATGATATGGCTGTAACAAAGATAAGGTAGATAAAAAGGATGGACAAGATGATTCCGTTCCTAAGTACTAAGACAATCCTTCACCTTGGTTAAGCGAACAACCCTCCAAGTACTAACCCCGAAGACCGAAGTCAACATCAGACTAGAACCCAAAGTACTATCCAACTCAACCAATATGTATTTCGTTACACCGCACTTTTTCTAAGTTACACCACATTACTTAATTACACCGCACATCTACTAGTCTCTATTTACTAAAGGTTGATACCTTCCCACTAACTGTACCCACATGACAAACTTGGTAGTTACTTGTACCTAGCTACTATCGTAGGTGCCGGCTTGCTCATACCACCACTAAGGTACCCTTACCCTACCAATTCGGTCGGCTCCCTAAACCCCGTAGGCACCCGTGCTGGCCCCACAGTAGGGTGTATCACTCCCCAAAGTGGCAACCCCGATACCAAAATAAAATGCATGACCATACCTACACGATGCAACAACGTCTTACCTACCAGCCCGGACCCATTCACGCACATGAAGCCGTTGGACTCGCGTTGCCACCGCTATTGACGTTTTGACCTCTTACATTCAAGACCAGTAAGCGTGCCCCAACCCCGGCCTAGTACCGGGCCCAACTAGATACTCAAACAGGTTACTGGTTGAAACGGGTCCCCCATCCGACACAAGCCTCCCACCTATGCTTGGTCCCCACTAGGTTATTCTCCCACTTAACCATTTTAATTTGAATGTCCATGTCTTACACATGCTATGGTTAAGTCCATACTTACATGCCATAATTTACATGTCTTATCGTATACCGATTAAGTCCATATTTACATGTCATAATTTACATGTCACTCCACTTAACCCTCTAACCATACCCATGTCTTATTATGGTTAGTATTTCTTAATTCATTCCTTATGACAAACGGTGCATGACCTCCGACATTACACCGAACGCTTTGTGGCCGTTGGATTTTCCTGGTGGTTCCGGGTAGTCTTACGCCACAAACCGGGTCTAACCTCGTGTCATTAACCGTTGCGCCTACAGTTCATTCCTTTGACCTCTCACATTAGACGTCCAATTGTGGCAGCTGGATTTGCCGGGCGGTTCCGGGCAGTCTTACGCCACAATTGCGCCAAACCTCATGTCAAAAGTTTATTAATAATCATATTTCATCCATACCCAATTTTCATGCCATGAATATCCAATTAAACATATAATCATGTTTATAATATTACCTATTCAAATTGTCAATAATTACATATTAATTAACGTCAATTACAAATTTATAATTATAGGAAAATTCATCAATTCCATGTAATTCATACCCAAATATGCCAATTTCACATATTATCCAATTATCCAAAATATCCAATAATATCCAATTTTCCATATTTCACACATTCCCATCGTTCCCACGTATTTGCATTCGCGCGTATTTTTAACATAGGCTCGAAGGTATCCAAGATCCAAAAATAAAAGGAATAGGGATAAGAAGAGAGAATCAAATCACAGAAAATTGGAATTAACACAACATCCTGAAATAAAGGGGCATGTAAACTAGCATTGAGGCATAATGACAGATTCAACATGAATAAACTGATAAAGGTATGAACTTTACATAGAAACATAGGTGTATGATGACATGAATCAGAAAGGTGAAGACTTGGATGAGATTTAAATTACATACATACATATGAATCCTCTTTACAACTTCATCATGTTACTTTTAATCCCATTATATTGTGAAAATCACCGTACTCACCTTTCGTGGTTAAAGAATAGAATTATGCACTGAAATTGGTGTAGAAATGTTGCGGTGTTGCTGATTTATCTTCTTGAATTATTGTAGAAGCTCTAATCTTCAATTTGATTTGAAGTTGAATACTTGAGATTTGATTTAGAGGCGGCAGCTAGGGTTTAAGAGGGAGTTTGACAGCATAATGGTGTCATAGATAATATTTATGATTTAGGGTTAGGTCTTAGGGTGTATATATAGGTGTAGGAAGTTATTTAGGACCATTAGATTAACCCTGAACCATGAGAACCAATCAGATGACACATATTCCTTTGGGCGAATCGGCCCACGGATTGACCGCCAAACACCCTGAATCAACCCTTAGTCGACCCAGCAGGGCTCGGGTCGACCTCAAAAATGGGCCGGTTCGGTTATCCCCCCTCCCCATACGTTGTTTTGAACTTTTTTGCATATATATATTTCTCTCATATGCATACAAACTTCAAGGCTTAATAACATCTTCATAAGGTATCCGTTTTGTGCAAACCAAATGTCTCTCTTGACCCAAAATTTTGAAACGAACATAACAGCGCAACCCATTTCACTTAATTCTTTTCCAAAAATTAAGTATACTTTAATTTGTGAATTTTAATGTTATAAAATTACGGGGTGTTACATTCTCCCCTCCTTAAGGGATGTCGTCCCCGAAATCTCCAAGTTAAGAAGAATTTATCCTACTATCCAATCATCCATCTACTCAACCATCATCCACAAGCAGCCATTGTCCTTAAAAGATTTCTAATGATTTTCATGTAAATATGCATAGTGTGTGTATATGTATGTATACTAATGCAAAATCAGTCGGTCCACTGATTCAGTCGACCTCCTTAATGCAAATAATGATACTGCCATGTATCCATCATGTATGTAAAGAACCCTATACATATCATTACTACATGTGTGCACAACCATTCATTTAAATGAAACATCCATATGATACACACATTCAATGTACATTCATTTTACTAAATACATCCATTTATATGCAATATGCAGTATGAAAGTGACTGAGCCGATCTAGTGCCTAACGTGTGTGTATATGCATCCACGAGCAACCGCTAGCAAACACTTGCATCCACCATACATAAAATGTCTCAAACACATGTTTCAACCATAGGACTACCCAATCTAAAGGTCAAAGATACTAGCGAGAGGACATGCTAAAGATAGAACAAGTACAAGCTAAGCGATAAAGGAGAAATTAAAAGACATACCCTCGAAAAGAAAAGGGTACAATAAACGCATATTCTCTTCCGTCTCCCAAGTAGCGTCGCTCTCATCATCTCCCTATTGCACTTTGACTAGCTTGACCTCTCGATTTCTCAACTTCTTAATCTCCGACCCAAGAATGCATGTAGGAGCTCGTCGAATCGTCGCATTACGCTCTATCTCCACATCTCTAAGCAAGCTCGGCTCTACCACTTCCGCGGTCTCATGCAAGCACTTTCTCAAATGTGATACACGGAAAACGTCATGTACACCACTAAGTCTCTCGGGCAACTCCACTCTATACGCCATCTGTCCAATCCTCTCATTAATAGGAAACAGCCCTACGAACCTTGGTGCTAACTTCCCAACGGACCCAAACCGAACAACATTCCGTAATGGAGACACCATGATAAAGACCATGTCCCCAATATCAAACTCAAGATCTGTCCTCCTCTTGTCCGCATACGATTTCTGCCCATCTTGTGCCGTCTTCATCTCCTTCGAATCAAATCAATCTTTTCCGAAGTCTCTCTAATCATATTGGGCCGAAGCAAGATCTTATCCGTAGATTCCCACCAACATATAGGTGAACGACACGGCCTTCTATAAAGAGCCTTGAAAGGTGCCATGCCAATGCTAGACTGAAAACTATTACTATACACGAACTCCACCAAAGGAAGATGCTCCTCCCATGTACCTCCGAAGACTAAAACACATAGCCTCAAAAGGTCCTCTAGAATACGATTCACCCTCTCGGTCTGGCCGTCTGTATGAGGATGATATGCGGTGCTCAAACATAACTGAGTCCCTACCGCCTCTTGCAAGCTCTTCCAAAATTCGCTAGTAAAGATAGGATCGCGATCGCTCACTATGCTAGAAGGAACACCGTGCAAACGAACTATCTCTCGAATGTATATGAAGGCTAACCATGGAGCAGTCCTCTTACTCTTCACAGGAATGAAATGGGCACTCTTAGTAAGTCTGCCTACCACGACCCAAATCCCTATATTACCCTTCCTCGATCTTGGTAACCCACCAACAAAGTCCATCGAGACACTCTCCCACTTCCATTGTGGGACCTCCAATGGGTGAAGCAACCCACCGGGCTTCTTTTGCTCTGCTTTTACTTGTTGGCACACCAAGCATCTAGCGACAAACTCGGCCACATCCCTCTTCATACCGGCCCAAAATTAAACTCGTCTCATGTCCATGTACATCTTGTCCCCGCCTCATCAAAGACATCAACATATTCACGGACTATACGAACAGAATATAAATCATCATTGGATGCGTCAAGTGACTCAAGATAACTAAGCATCACCGATCCTCTAGGGTCACAAGAAATATCAAGGGTCTTCCCACTACGAGTCAACAATTTTACTACCCTTCGTTCACAATCTTGGATGGCACCATGTCTGGCTAGCCTATCCATCCCTAGAATCAACCCATAGCCCATGAAACCAAGCACAAAAGCATTACATTCAAAACCAACGCCTAAGATAGACCATCTCAAATCCCTACAAACCATGGATAAATGAGCCTACCCACCAATAGGATTTGAGACTATAGTGGGATCCACAATGAAACTAGTATTTAAGTGCAGTGTTTCAACTAATGATGTAGAGATAAACGAATGTGATGCGCCAGAATCGAATAAAGCACGGACATGATGATCATACAAGAAAATCAAACTTTCGATAGAAATTTTTCTACCTCCTTCTTGTCCCGGAGCCATGAGAGCGTGAACCTGCCCTCTCGAAGTAGAACCTGCCCTATGCCCTTGCTTCTTAGGATAGTCCTTGACAGCATGACCTGGATCACCACAATGATAACAAGCGAACTTCTTCTTCTTCCTACAGTCTTTCTTCAAACGGCCGGGTATCCAACAGTTGTGACACTTCCTCTTTTCTTTACCACCTTTTTTTTGTTGGGCTTTCTTTGGATCCTCCTTCTTATCTTGCAGCCTAAAAGTACTTACACCCTTTTCTTCTTCATGCATGTATGCCATATCAACAAGCTTTTCATACGTAGCCCCCATTGGAATGTGGGACATAGCCAAACTGTGAAGCGGTTCATTTAGGCCTTTTGCAAACCTCAAGGCCTTCTTATGAGGCGTATTCACCAACTCTAGTCCAAATCTTGCCAACTTATTAAATTCGATCACATACTCCTTCACGGTCAAGTTTTTCTGCTTCAATGTCAAGAACCTCTCCATGTACATACTCTCCTCAGCTTGAGAAAGGAATTTCAACTCAAACCTTCCCCTAAAATCTACCCACGTCTCTATAGCACGTTCTCCATTAGTAACCACCCACCAAAACGAAGCTTCATCCTTCATCAACTAAGCAGCCAATTGGACCTTCCTACAGTCGTCCAAATCGAAAATGCCAAACAGATCCTCCACTTCTTTCAACCAATTTCTAGCATCAACGAACGTTTTAGACCCACTAAAAGGTTTTCCACCCATCGAACAAAAGTCTTTACATATCTTGGAGAAAGCTTCTCCACGCGGAGGAATGACTGGAGCCGGGGGAGGAGGAGGAGGAACGTCGGCCGGACTTGCGGCAGCGGTCCTAGCCTCGGGATATTGACGAAACCAACCTGGTACATGAACACCCTTTGGTATCTCAGATGCTCCACACATGCTGAAAAGAAAAAGAAAGAGTTTCAAAACAAGGGAAGTGAAAGAGAGATGTATGGCTTGCGGGGATTATGCTCTTTAAAGTAAAATTCCTTGAAAATAGCTTCTTTAAAACAATTTTTTTTTGAAAATACTTTCTAGGAGAATAATACATTTGAAAACACTTTTCAAAACTTTTTATTTGTTCTTGTAGCCATAGCTCTGATACCACGTGTAACACCCCATGTCCATTAATGTCACTCACCAAGGGAATGCATTAATGTCCATGAAGCGTTATTGTTGTATAGAACATATAAATTACAAGAATAAATAAACAGAACAACATAGCTGAAAATAAAACTTATTTCATAACATCATAACTCAGAACAAGCTTACATAAGTAGTCTCCAAAACCATTACAACAGGATCAATAGTCTTTTCAAAAATTTCAAAGTACATAAAGAAGCAAATACTTAAATAACATAAATGCATAAATCCCCACTGAGCATAAGCAAAGCCATAAAGATGAGAGAGTCCAAAGCGATACATCTATTCTTTTCAAGCAACTGAAAGAAATCGGCACTAAGCTGTAGTATTCCCTCCTTGCAAACCTGAGGGGGGGAAGGAAAGAAAAGAGGTGGTAACAAAACGGGTCAGACATAAAGTCTGGCGAGTGCAGTAATTTTAACAAATAATAGGTAAGGTAAATGATCAAGACATAAATAGGCATCATGATATGGCTGTAACATAGATAAGGTAGATAAAAAGGATGGACAAGATGATTTTGTTCCTAAGTACTAAGACAATCCTACACCTTGGCTAAGCGAACAACCCTCCAAGTATTAACCCCGAAGACCGAAGTCAACATCAGACTAGCACCCAAAGGACTATCCAACTCAACCAACATGTATTTCGTTACACCGCACTTTTGCTAAGTTACACCACATTACTTAATTACACCGCACATCTACTAGTCTCTATTTACTAAGGGTTGATCCCTTCCAACTAACTGTACCCACATGACAAACTTGGTAGTTACTTGTACCTAGCTGCTATCGTAGGTGCTGGCTTGCTCCTACCACCGCTAAGGAACCCTTACCCTACCCATTCGATCAGCTCCCTAAACCTCGTAGGCACCCGTGCTGGCCCCACAGTGGGGTGTATCACTCCCCAAAGTGGCAACCCCGATACCAACACAAAATACACGGCCATACCTACATGATGCAACAACGTCTTACAAACCAGCCCAGACCCATGCACGCACATGAACCGATTGGACTCGTGTTGCCACCGCTATTCACGTTTTGACCTCTTACATTCAAGTCCAGTAAGTGTGCCCCAATCCCGTCCTAGTACCGGGCCCAATTAGATACTCAAACGGGTTACTGGTTGAAACGGGTCCCCCATCCGACACAAGCCTCCCACCTATGCTTGGTCCCCACTAGGTTTTTCTCCCATTTAACCATTTTAATTTAAATGATCATGTCTTACACATGATATGGTTAAGTCCATACTTACATGTCATAATTTACATGTCTTATCTTATACCGGTTAAGTCCATATTTACATGTCATAATTTACATGTCACCCTACTTAACCCTCTAACCATACCCATGTCTTATTATGGTTAGTATTCCTTAATTCATTCCGTATGACGAACGGTGCATGACTTCCCACATTAGACCGAACGCTTTGTGGCCGCTGGATTTGTCGGGCGGTTCCGGGCAGTCTTACGCCACAAACCGGGTCTAATCTCGTTTCATTAAACGTTGCGCCTACAATTCATTCCTTTGACCTCTCACATTAGACGTCCAATTGTGGAAGCTGGATTTGTCGGGCGGTTCCGGGCAGTCTTACGCCACAATTGCGCCTAACCTCGTGCCAAAGGTTTATTAATAATCGTATTTCACCCATACCCAATTTTCATGTCATGTATATCCAATTAAACATATAATCATGTTTATAATATTGCCTATTCCAAATTGTCACTAATTACATATTAATTAGCTCAATTACAAATTTACATTTATAGGCAACTTCATCAATTCCATGTAATTCATACTCAAATATGCCAATTTCACATATTATCCAATTATCAAAAATATCCAATAATATCAAATTTTCCATATTTCACATATTCCCATCGTTCCCATGTATTTGCATTCGCGCGTGTTTTTAACATAGGCTCGAAGGTAGCCAAGATCCAAAAATAAAAGGAATAGGGATAAGAAAAGAGAATCAAATCACAGAAAATTGGAATTAACACAACATCATGAAATAAAGGGGCATGTAAACCGGCATAGAGGCATAATGACAAATTCAACATGAATAAACTGATAAAGGTATGAACTTTACATAGAAACATAGGCATATGATGACATGAATCAAAAAGGTGAAGACTTGGATGAGATTTAAGTTACATACATACATATGAATCCTCATTACAACTTCATCATGTTACTTTTAATCCCATTATATTGTGAAAATCACTGTACTCACCTTTCGTGGTTAAAGAATAAAATTATGCACTGAAATTGGTGTAGAAACGTTGCGGTGTTGCTAATTTATCTTCTTGTATTATCGTAGAAGCTCTAATCTTTAATTTGAGTTGAAGTTGAATACTTGAGATTTGATTTAGAGGCGGCGGCTAGGATTTAAGAGAGAGTTTGACAGCATAATGGTGTCATAGATAATATTTATGAAATAGGGTTAGGTCTTAGGGTGTATATATATGTGTAGGAAGCTAGTTAGGACCATTAGATTAACCCTGAACCATGAGAATCAACCAGATGCCACATCTTCCTTTGAGCGAATCGACCCCCGGGTTGATAGCCAAACACCCTGAATCAACCCCTAGTCGACCCAGCGCGGCTCGGGTCGACCTCAAAAATGGGTCAGGTCGATTATTCCCACTCCCAGTTCGCTGTTTTGAATTTTTTTGCATATTTATTTATTTAATTATATATATAGATATATATATATATATATCTATATATATATTTCTCTCATATGCATACAAACTTCAAGGCTTAATAACATCTTCATAAGGTATCCGTTTTGTGCAAACCAAATGTCTATCTTGACCCAAAATTTTGAAACGAACATAATAGCGCAACCCATTTCACTTAATTCTTTCCGAAAAATTAAGTATACTTTAATTTGTGAAATTTAATGTTATAAAATTATATGGTGTTACATTCTCCCCTCCTTAAAGGATTTCGTCCCTGAAATCTCCAAGTTAAGAAGAATGTATCCAACTATCCAATCATCCATCTACTCAACCATCGTCCACAAGCATTCATTGTACTTAAAAGATTTCTAATGCTTTTCATGTACATATGCATAGTGTGTGTATATGTCTGTATACTAATGCAAAATCAGGCGGTCTACTGATTCAGTCGACCTCCTTAATGCAAATAATGATAGTGCACTACAACAAAATGACCCTATTACAACGGTGGAACACCGTTGTAATATACTTTTTACAACGGTGATGCAACCGTCGTGTATTAAGAAGTTGTAATAGATAAAAATCTTTTACAACTTTTCTGCACCGTTGCAGCACCGTTGTAGCTTTGTATATTTTACAACTCTTTTCCACTGTTGTAATAAACTTTATTACAACTTTTATGCACCCTTGTAGTAATACCTACTACAACTTTTATGCACCGTTATGACTTTGTAATTTTACAACTATTTCTATCGATTTGTAATATACTTTATTATAACTTTAATTGAATAAATTTTGCAAATGCAACAAAAAGTGGATAAACAGAAAACAAATTGATATAAATTCAAAGCAACAAATCCATTCATACAAAAAACGTTACCATTTTATATTCAAAATACAAAACTAATGAATCATACATCATCAAAGTAATATATCAATTCTTCATTACAAACAATGATTACAAATCAGTACTATCCTAAAACTCTGCTTCAACTATCAGCATACTTCATCTTTGCACTTCCTCAACATCCCCACCACCATAAGACACCACCTGCATAATCACAAACATGCATATATATAAACATAACCTTAAGCTTGTAGTAAACATAAAATGATGGACATGTACTTTTCTTCTAAGTTGGATGAGGAGTTGAAAGTTCCTAAGATGGGAGTCTCTGCTATTTCTGCTATGCCTAATTTTAAGTCAAAATGTAAATATTATACGTCCGCTATAATAAGGCATTCTACAAACTAGTATTATGAATACTTGACCAAAAAAGGTAAATGTAAGAAATTATGTATGAACACTAAACCAAAACAGGTAATGTGAGAACTTATGTTCGGATATCAAAATGTGTTCCACCTCTTACAGAAACATACAAGATACATGTACATGCACTACCCATACAAGCAGTACTATAATATGTGGAAGTTTGCATATCATGTTACATAGTGATGCATGTCATAATCCTATATCTTCTCTTGTTATCATTAGATGTTAAAAACTGGAAAACATATATACAAGTGATTAGAACTAACAGGTTATTGCTGTAAGATTTAAAATATCTTACTTAGGTCTAGATAACCTGAAATCAAGCATCTAGATTCCAAACCTTCCACGGCTTAATGATTTATACTCTTTCATGACTAACATACTAAACTCTGTACTTGCACCAAACACTGTTTATATAGTTATGTACAGTGCGAAACCAAGTGAACTAGAAGTACATACCGCGGAAGATCTTAATTGCACATCTGTGCTATCATCATCCTCCCCAACCCTTATGCAATCAACTGCATCAAATTGTGTGCTACCCTAATATTCACAAGATCGCCTGCATGCTCAAAGACCTTATTCATGGTCTGAGAGGAATCGATTAAAGTTAATCCTCAAAATGAAACCAGCTCACCATAGAAAATTAAAATAAATGGTTCAATATAAATGCAAGAGAGATAAAGTAAAAGTAACAGATTACCGTAGACCACTATGATCGTAGCATCAAAGCTGAAGGAGCTTTGGCTGGAGAAACACAAGGGTAAAGATTGAAAATATTACATTTCAAGATAAGCAGTGCTTTACTGAATAGTTTCACATCAAAATTTAACCAATGTGGACTTGTCTACCATACATGAATAGGTCAGTAAAAACTTAGCAAACTGACTTTGTGGTAGAGGGGCAACTCATATAGTATTCAAAGGTAGAATTCTACTAAACAAAATTTAGTACACGACCTTCCCACTCCACAACATAATATGTATTATAGTAGAATAAGCCATACATAGGGAGACGTTTGCATCAAGGGCTCCACAGCTTGATGATTGATAATATGTATTATTACTGATAAATATTTACAGACATGAACATGAATGTTAATGGCAATATCAGTGACCTAATATGACATCTTTATCAATCCAGCATAACAATTCATAGTAAAGCTTTTATTGTTTAAGCTTGTTAATGAATAGGTGAATTAATTTGTTGAAACAATTCACAGTAAAGCATAACAATTCACAGTAAAAGCGTAAATAGTAACAATTCACCGAATCACCTATTCATTTGTTCACCAATTCATTAATTCAACTATTCACAGTAAAGCTCGTGTTATACAGTAAAGCTCATTAATTCAACTTTTCACCCAATATAATTATATAAATAAAATAACAATTCACTGTGACTAATTCACCAATTTTCCTTTCGATTGAGCATAACTGGCTGCATAATCATTAATTCAACAATTCAACTCAAGTTATTGAATAAATTACTAATCGGTAAGAACTGGAGGAAGAAGAAGACCCTGGAATTGGATCTCCTATCAGCGACGGCGGACTGCTGGCCTGCGGCCGCACGGGTGCGCAGTTCACAGTGGTGACGAGGTGCAGTACGGAGGGTAACTTTAGGCCTTACGAGGCGGCGCCGGTTCGAAGCAGCGGTAGAGGAGCTGGCTTCGCCTGGAGCAGCGGAAAAGCAAGAACGTGGTACGCCTCCTCCGGCGGTGGTTGAGGGACGCTGTTCCGATTGAAGGAGGAAGGTTTTCGTGGAGGCCATTACTGATTAGGTTTGGGAAAAAAGGATTTTGGGGAAAAGTTATTACGGTGGCAATTAAATGAAATGGGGAAGGATTACATGGTACGATAACCAAGGGACAGATGCGTAGGAAAAGAACAGGTGGAACCAGAATCAGAAGGATGAGAACATGTGCGGATATATATCAGAACAACAAACAAGGGGCAAAATTATCAAACAAATAAATTTTTTCAAGCATGGATACCAATAATTTGTCCAATGTACATACATGAAATTATACCCATTCAAATACAAGTTTTAACTCAATAAAATAAATTTTCAAATAAATAAATTAGATTAAAATTCCCAAAACTAAATTTATATTTCAAAATTTAAAATTTCTCAACAATATATTAATTTGTTCTTTTGGAAATATTAATGTCATTTAATTTGAACCAAATTTAACCATACAAATTTATTTAAATTACATTATACTTCTCAATAAAAAAAATTATAATTTCATTAATAGTATATGTCAATTTGATTTGAAACATTGCTAACGTTTAAATTTAACAAAACAACTTAGATTAAATATTTCAATTTCTAAATTTACACATATATACAACTAATTCAAAACTAAGTTTAAAATAGACTAAATCTAAAATTATAAATAATTTCTTAATATAAGTATAATTCCAAAAGACAATTTTAAACATGTATAAAATTAATTAAATCTACATAAATTAAAATAAATCTCAAGTTAAAATTAAAATTAAATAGAGTAGAATCATAACAATTATAAATTTCCTAAAAAAAATTAAATACCAAATTCAAATCAATTTCATAATTTTAAAACGCCGAAAATCTTGGTTCATTACAATAGGCATCTATTACAACTAATAAAATGAAAAGTTGTAAAAATATGTTTATTACAACTTTTGGGAATTGACTGTTGTAAAAAAATAATAATTACAATTGTGCTTTTCCCACAGTTGTAAAATTAAAGTTGTAATATGGTGTTTTTGTTGTAGTGGTGCCATGTATCCATCATGTATGTAAAGAACCCTATACATATCATTACTACATGTGTGCATAACCATTCATTTAGATGAAACATCCATATGATACACACATTCAATGTACATTCATTTTACTAAATACATCCATTATATGCAATATGCAATACGAAAGTGACTTAGCCGATCTAGTGCCTAAAGTGTGTGTATATGCATCCACGAGCAACCGCTAGCAAACACTTGCATCCACATGCATCCCCCATACATAACATGTCTCAAACACATGTTTCAACCATATGACGACCCTATCTAAAGGTCAAAGATACTAGCGAGAGGACATGTTAAAGGAAGAACAAGTACAAGCTAAGCGATAAAGGAGAAACTAAAAGACATACCCTCGAAAAGAAAATGGTATAATGAACGCATCTTCTCTTCCGTCTCCCAAGTAGCATCGCTTTCATCATCTCCCCTTTGCACTTTGACTAGCTTGACCTCTCGATTCCTCAACTTCTTAATCTCCGACCCAAGAATACATGTAGGAGCTCGTCGAATCGTCGCATCACGCTCTATCTCCACATCTCTAAGCAATCTCTGCTCTACCACTTCCACGGTCTCATGCAAGCACTTCCTCAAATGTGATACATGGAATACGTCATGTACACCACTAAGTCTCTCGGGCAACTCCACTCTATACGCCATCTGTCCAATCCTCTCCTTAATCGGAAACGGCCCTACGAACCTTGGTGCTAACTTCCCAACGGAACCAAAGCGAACAACATTCTGTAATGGAGACACCTTGATAAAGACCATGTCCTGTCCTCCTCTTGTCCGCGTACGGTTTCTGCCTATCTTGTGCCGTCTTCATCCTCCTTCGAATCAAATCAATCTTTTCCGAAGTCTCTCTAATCATATTGGGCCCAAGCAAGATCTTATCCGTAGATTCCCACCAACATGTAGACGAACGACATGGCCTTCTATAAAAAGCCTCGAAAGGTGCCATGCCAATGCTAGACTGAAAACTATTATTATACGCGAGCTCCACCAAAGGAAGATGCTCCTCCCATGTACCTCCGAATTCTAAAACCCATAGCCTCAAAAGGTCCTCTAGAATACGATTCACCCTCTCAGTCTGGCCGTTCGTCTGAGGATGATATGCGGTGCTCAAACATAATTGAGTCCCTACCGACTTTTGCAAGCTCTTCCAAAATTCGCAAGTAAAGATAGGATCGCGATCGCTCATTATGCTAGAAGGAACATCGTGCAAACGAACTATCTCTCGAATGTATACGGAGGCTAACCATGGAGCAGTCCTCTTACTCTTCACGGGAATGAAATGGGCGCTCTTAGTAAGTCTGTCTACCACGACCCAAATCCCCGTATTACCCTTCCTCGATCTTGGTAACCCATCAACAAATTCGATCGAGACACTCTCCCACTTCCATTTTGGGATCTCCAATGGGTGAAGCAACCCACCTGGCTTCTTTTGCTCTGCTTTTACTTGTTGGCACACCAAGCATCTAGCGACAAACTCGGCCACATCCCTCTTCATACCAGCCCAAACGTAAACTTGTCTCATGTCCATGTACATCTTGTCCCCGCCAGGATGAATGGTCATCTTCGAATGATGTGCATCATCAAGAATGGTCTTCCTCAATTTCTCGTCTCGTGGTACACAAAGTCTACCGTCCCTACGTAACCAACCCTTATCATCTAGGGTATACCTACTGAGATGGCTCGATGACTCCCCCCTTTTGAGCTTCTCTACTCACTCAACCAATTGTAGGTCATCTCGTTGTGCCTCACCAATACATCCCAAAAGCGTAGGTCTGACCTCTAAGGATGCTAGCAAATTCTGGGAGGCATTTCAAGTAGAACTGGGGACAAAGCTAAACCTAAGCACCGCATATCATCTTCAGATAGATGATCAAACTGAGAGGGTGAACCAAATTCTAGAATATTTACTACGGGCTTGTATTATTGATTTTAGAGGGTCATGGGATGATCACTTGCATTTGGCCGAATTCTCATACAACAACAGTTATCAGGCAAGCTTGAAAATGTCGCCATTTGAAGCATTATACGGTAGACCATGCAGATCTCCCGCATGCTGGGTAGCGTCTGGAAACCGACTTGTATTGGGCCCCAATATGATTCGAGAAGCTTCAGACAAAGTCGAGTTCATCAAGAAACGACTACAAACCGCCCAAAGCCAACAGAAAAGTTAGGCAGATTGTAGAAGAAGAGATTTAGCATTTGTTGTTGGTGATCATGTTTACTTGAGAGTTTCTCCAATGAGGGGAGTAATCAGATTCGGTAAAACTGGGAAGTTAGCACCCAGATTCATTGGACCATTCCCTATTCTAGAACGAATTGGAACTCTTGCTTATAGGGTTCAGTTACCTGATTAGCTGTCTGGAGTGCATATTGTGTTTCACGTATCGCAACTTAGAAAGCATGTGCATGATCCAGATCTCATTGTAGAAGAAGCCACACAACAGGACTTGGAAATTACTCCAGAATTGGCAATCAGAAGAGAGCCGATGAACATCATCGGCAAAGAAACTAAAGAGCTGAGGAACAAGAAGGTTCACTTAGTTAAAGTGCAGTGGAGTAGTGATCCTAGAGACTGTACTTGGGAGATGGAGGAAAGCATTAAGATTGCATATCCCAATTGCAGAGTTGACATCTTTGACTAACCTTGGTGCAAGGTACATTTATAATACTTTACATTTCCATGTTGTTTCCTACTGTACTGTTGTTTCCTTTTCGGGGACGAAAAGTTTTAAGTGGGGGAGATTGTAACAACCCGGAAAATCTGAGCCAATTTAAAAATTTTAATTTGGCTATTTTAGTGGACTTTAAATATTTAAAATAAAGTATTTTAAATAATAACGATGAAAAGTATGTTTGAATCGATGTTTGAAAATAAATATAATAATTTTTAATTATAAACAAGGCCTGAAATGGCGCGGCAGTTTCAAAATTTGAATTCGAACTTTGACTGACTGTACCAGGTGCAAGATAAAACGGATTTTAGTAAAACCAAAAATATTTAAATCTGTTTATGAATATCTTTCTAACGAATCTGAAAAATCAAAGTTTCATAGCGGGAATCAAAAGTTATGGCCAAATGAATTTTCAGAAAGGTCGCTATAGAGAATAAATAGCCCTTGAAAATAGACATTTTGCACATGACCTCAGAATTCGACGAAACCACTTTTGTTGGATCCGGGATGTCAATTTATTACTAATTTTATTTTTCCATAATTTTTGAAGTTAATATCTGAGCGTGGCAAAGGAAAATGTGTTTGGACAATTTCTGTTAAATTGGATCGACCAGAAAATGGCCATTTTTCAAACGGTCTCAGAATTCGATGAAATCAGTTTTGTTAGGACCGTATCGTCCGAACATAGCCAGATAAATTTTTCGGGAATTTTTAGAATCAGTATGTGGACCCGGCAAATTAAAATGTACGTTCAAATCAAATATTGAATGTTTTATACTTTAATTTGAAGTGTAACCGATTGTAACAGTTGAATTGGCCTAGGAAACATTTCCCATTGTGTTCGGGATGGGGGTATTTGGCTAGGTACGATAGTCGTTGGGTTGGAATTGGTGTTTGTATGTGAAGAGGGGTATTTTCGAAAATTAAATAAATTAAAAATAATTACATAACCCTTGAGCCAATAGGAATTCATCCCTTCCCTTTATCGTTTCTGGCCAAACCCGCTCCCTCTCTCCTCTCGACGAAGCACAGTGCTCCATCATTCCCAGGCCGATTCCGGCGAAACTGCTCACCCTTTCACCCTCCCCCTTTGCTACTTTTTGAAGCCCTCACTCCCCTCTTCAAATCCATACCACCTTCGCCTCCCTCGCTTCATGTACTTCGAGAACCGCGCCTGCAAAGTGGAGCCGCCTCGCGTTCAGAATCCTCCATCATCGTGCGTTCGAGTTCAGCAAGGTGGGGACCGCTAGGAAGCTCTCTCGGAGCTCTACACCGTGGTGAAACCTGATCGCTCCCTCGTGTGACGGATCGGAAGTTAATCGCGAACCCTAGTTCGAGCATCAACGAGAAAGGTATCAGTTTGGCCATTTTGAACTGATATAACACTTTTAAGTGTTGCAAATGATGATTTTGGGTTAAAAATCGTATCTTTAACGTGTGTTAACGAAATTTGATGAAACAGGAGACATCGAGACCGTAAGGACGCTCTCCACATTCTAGAAGTGTCCGAGGATTTTTCTGAGCTCGCTACTATTTTTAGCAAAGCAACAACCAATGTGAGATTTCTAAATTGAAATGTGAATGGAAATGCGTTGTATAAGTTATATGAGCGAAGTCTAAATTATATACGCGTTGTATACCTCATGTACATGTGTAATATAAGTTATATGAGCGATATATAAATTATACAAGCGTTGTATGAAACATATATGCATTGAAAATGAGTTGAAATGAAAGTGAAATATACTTATATATATATATATATATATACACACTACCCTCGTCCATAAACCATGGACGATATTTATTGATTGTGAATTGGCATGAAAAATTTGGTCAAAAATGCGAATGGTTGATGGGAATGTTTGTGGTTGATATTGTTTGATTGTGGTTGAAAAATACCATTATTGTTGAAAAATACCCGTTTGTGGTTGAAACAAAATTTAGAATAGATTGTGGAAAAGAAAAACATACTCGTCTGCGTACGAACTAGATTTATGAAATTCCCATTGTCAAAAACCGCGAGGTTTTAAGGTAGAGCGAGGAGCCGTACTCGGGACGGTGCCGGTTTTAAATACGCTGCCGTTATACTGCCGAAATTTTCAATAATATTCATGTGTTAGAATTATTTTCATGTGTTGAAATTATTTTCATATGTTGAAACCAAATTCATGTGTTGAATAGAAATTCATGTGTTGAATAAATTCTTTGAATAATAAAAACAACATTTTATCACATATATAGACTATATAAAATATTCATGTTTTAAATAAATTGTTTTAACTATAAAAATCACATTTTTATTGTATATATAAACTATAGAAATCATTCATGTGTTGAATAAAGGACTAGAACGATGAAAATCATATTTTTATCGTATATGTGAAGTCGATAACATTCAAGTGTTGAATATATGAATTAAACAATAAAATTAACATCTTTATTGTGAGTATGAAGTGCTAAAAACATTCATGTGTTGAATAAATATTTTTGATGATAAAAATATCATTTTTATCATGTATACGACTCGCTAAAATATACAAGTGTTGAAATAAATATTTGTTTGCTATGAATACTATTTTTAACATGTATATGAACTAAATAAAATAGTCATGCATTGAAATATATTTTTATTCGCTAAAAAATATCATTTTTATACGAAGAATGATGTGTTAAAAATAATCACTTGTTCAAATAAATATTTGTGTGTTGAAAATATATTTTTAACATGTGTAGGAAATGTTAAAAATAACCATGTATAGAAATAAACCTCTGTTCACTAGAAATATTATTTTTAGCTTAGTTTGCACATATATATACATGTGTTGAACAGGAAAATGGATTAGCTATTGAGTAAAGAATTTATTTGCGTGCCCGATAAATAGGTAAGCCTTAATGAGTTGGTTGCGCAATTTTATTATTATATCAACTCCTGTGAATGCCATTGGATGCGTAGTGTTGGTTGTTCTGTGTGTAATAATAAACGTCGCCATAGGATAGTAACAATTAATTTTGAACTACACTACATGGCATACTGCAAGAAGATAGAATACTTCATCATATACCACATTAGCATTTGGAGTTGATGTGACGAGGTTGAAGATGTACCATACAAGCAATAGGCTTGTATGGCGATGACTATATGGTACAGGTTGAACTGATGACTGATATGGACTATATAAAATGTAATGGTAAATTGCCAGATTAAGGAAAACCCCACACGGGTCTGGAGTTGACAATAAACACGTCTCTCTAGTTGGTAAGGCAACAAAACCATTTATAGGGTGATGAGAATTTATTCTCTGGAGTTATGATCTATACACACTCCCCTAAGGACACTAGAATATATCACTATAAATATGTGTTTGCGTTTTGGGATTTATTGGGTGCCTAATACGACCCAATAAATTTCCAAACCACTTCCCGTACAAAGGAGGTTATGGCGATTTTTTTTTGAAATTTAAAGGCATTAGTGAAATATTTGAAGTGAAAACGAGTTGGAAATTGTCAAGTAAATCATATATATATATATATATTATAAATAAAACAAATCGAGCCCCTGCAGTTCGCATTTTGAAATAGTAATTTCAAACGATTATACCGAAAGATCCGACCATCGGATTTGGACAAAACTGGAACCGTTCGGTTCGCTTTTGAGAGATCTTTCCAATGATATAAACTTTGTTAAGATCCAACAGTTAGATTTTCAGATATGTGCAAATCAAATCTGAAGAAAAACAGCGCCAATGCCACGGCATGACTTGAAACGTCGTTTAGTTAAATAGAGCCATTTTTAAATAAATAAAAATGGCGAGATATCGTTATAAAATACTATTGACGATACGGAATGGAAATAAACCGATAGTACTTGGTTTGCCTGTCATTTGATGGTTGAATGTGTTTGACATGAAAATTATACTAAAGAACTAAAATGTGAATGTCAAATAATTTAACCATGGATAGAATTGATTTGAATTCTAATATACGTGAATTATTTGAAAAGGCCGAGTCAATACTCAGTTCAAATAATTGATCAACGATTAGGAGTCGAAGATATGAAGACGGTTCAAGACCGACGATCTTCACATCGGATGGATGGGTGCTACTGATGCTCATGATTGGAGTAGCTACCTTGAATGGGCTGAAGTGGTAGCCGTCCGGACGTACGCATTGATTGTGTGGATATGCGAGGAATAAGATGCCTCCTGTTTCGTTCAGACCCAGAACGAACTTGTAAATGGATGCGTGTCTGACATTGGATTTTGTTCTGTGTTGATTGATCTCTATTAAATATATATCTGTTTGGCGACGGAGAATTTATTTTCTTTCTTAACGCCCTTCTCTGAGACGTACGAGCTCAGAGGTTATATATCGATAGAAATCAATCGCATGGAGTGAATTGCCTGTGTGGCATGTCTAAGTGGCAGATGATCAAGCCCTCTGTTGCAAAGCAAATTCTTGT
This sequence comes from Allium sativum, assembly GCA_030737875.1. Classification (NCBI taxonomy): domain Eukaryota; kingdom Viridiplantae; phylum Streptophyta; class Magnoliopsida; order Asparagales; family Amaryllidaceae; genus Allium; species Allium sativum. The sequence continues at coordinate 989,855,170 of CM060915.1, forward strand.
GGTTGATGATCAAAGCATAGCCTACGTGGCATAGCTTTGTGTATAGCGTGGATTCGCAAGCGTCACACCTCGGTATGAGTTAAAAACGGGATAAGGACCGCTGGGTGAACACGACATTTCTTTCTAACTACGGTGGTGTCAGTGACTTACTAGCCCTGGCATTTATATTATTTTCACCTGTGTGGTTGTTGGAATGCGACGCGCCTCGATTATAGGTCTGTAAGGACCGGGAAACGTTTGTTCAGGAATTGCCAATCCTCAAACGTAAGAGAGGACCGGCGCAGCCAATTCCAAGGGTTACCCAGAGTGTGTAGTCCCGAGGCATTTGCTAGAGCGTCTCGAAGCGGAGAGGACCTTGCCCCTTGCCTCGACTCATGATGGAATCTACGAAATTGCGGATTTGATTGTAGAACTAGTATGGCGACATAGTATATGGTAGCTATGCCGTCTATGATTGATATTTATGATTGAATTTGCTTTTGAAACATATATGCACTAGTAATAATATCAAACACTTTTGTTTTATATGTATCAAGCATTTCTTGGCCATTATAAGGTAAAACTCTATCCTCCGGCTTGCGTTGCATTGTGTGATGGGACCTAAGTCTTATAATAGCTTCATTTTTATAAAAATTATTACGATTAATAAATGATTTACTTTATTTCATGCACTGGCAATCACTGGAGTAAACCCGTTCCGCGAAAGTGGCGTGGTCTTATGATTTTCCTTATTATTGTTGTTTAATCGGTTAAGTAGATTTCTCATACCCATGACTGACTCGTAGTTTGTTTTCACTTTGAAAACTCGGGTGCCCTTATTTTCACACGGGCAGCCTAGTTGACAGGTGACAGGTTATATTTTGGCTTTTCACTGCAGCACGGAGTGCGTTTTTGGCTTGTATGGCGAGGCTTGACTTCTCAGTATTTTGGCTATTGATATTCCGCCATTATTATCTATGTATATGATTCCACTTATGGCGATGTAGACTGGCATCTCTTTTATGTACTCTCTATGTATATGTACCGCTTATGGCGATGTAGACTGATCATTTCCCTTTTATGCACTAAGTTGTATCACTGTGCTACTCTGATGTTATTACATGTTATGATTCCGCTGTCATATTGATGTAAATTATTCTATTATCTAATTATGCTATTATCTGTACTCTGCTAATGATGATTAATGTGTTATATTCCAATGATTATCCTTAACACCATCGTAAGGGGTTTTGAGATCGTCACACTAACAAACATCCAAAAATTATGTTTTATTATTTTATTTATTATTATTTTGAATTTCAAAATTCAAAATTTGAATTTCAAATTTCAAGTTTTAATTTTAAAGTTTTAACTTTTAAATTTAGAACAAAGCAAACAGACAAAGCAACCATTCAACCAAATAAAATTTAAAAATTAATTAAGGCGTACCCGGTTTTTAGATCCTTTTCTTCGAAATTTTCTGAATTCTGAATTGTCGTGTAGCACATATTTGAATTTACAGTTTTTGGCTCTTCATCAGTTGATGATGAATCTGAATCATCTAACGTTGCTGCATTTGCTTTCTTTCTCTTCCTTGACGAATTGCTGTTGTCTGTTTATTGAGTCTATTTTTCTAGATATGGACATATTCTCCTCATATGGCCTGGTTTGTTGTAGTTATAACATCGATCATCATTTCTTCTTGAATTTCCTTGGTTATTATTTTGAAAATAATTTTTCCTTCTATATTTCAGAAATTTTCTAAAATGTCTTGTAATAAGGGTTGTTTGTTCATCATCTTCACTACTCGAGCAAGAATCATTTGTTATTGCTTCAAATGCAATGGATTTCTTCTCAGTTGACCTGTTTTCCTTTCTTTTTTGTAATTGGATTTCAAAACACATCATATTTCTAATTAACCACTCAATCTTCATTTCATTGACATTATTGGCTTCGTCAACTGCCAAAGTCTTCGGATCCCATTTTGGAGTCAATGAACTTTATATTTTTCTGACTTGATCTTTTTTAGAATAATTTTTCCAAGTGTCCTTAATGAATGTAACATCTCTTGAAATCTACAATACATATCAGAGACAGATTTATTCTCGTTCATTTCGAGTAACTCAAACTGATTGACTAACATTGGTATCTAAGTTTGTTTAACTTTATTTGTTCCTTCATGAGTAACTCGTAATGTTCTCTAATATGCAGTTTTACATACTGACACTCTACTAAAATCATTCTTATCTAATGAACAAAATAACATATTCATGGCTTTAGAATTGCTTTGTGCAATAGTATTTTGTTCATTTGTCCATTGTGATAAAGCAGTTTCGGGTTCAATAAACTCATTTTGTGCACTATTCCATGTGTCTAATCCTACTGATTGTAAATATATTTTCATTCTACATGCCCAATATGAATGATTTCTACCATTAAACAATGGTGGTCTAATAGTGGACTAACCCTCTATAAGAGAACTATTATTGCTACCAGTGTTGGTTGCCAATATAACTGTGACGACCCACCACGTACTAGCCGACATTTCCCCGAAATACGATGTACTGATGTCCAACCAGCATGAGACGATCATCAAAGAAAAGGGTTTTAAACGATGAATCACCAAAGAACTTGTAGTATATCTCAAAGCGCATGGAATAAAATATAATAATAACATGACTTGACATAAAATAGGCGAGACAGTTCATAAGCTGAATACTAAACCATGTCCATCATAGCAGTGGAATCCAAAATACAGCTTATGATCCAAACCATTATTACAACTTTAGAATACTGTCTCTAAAAAGGAAATAGTAAAGGTACACTACTAATGCCCAAAGTAGTGCCAACAACAACACAAGGAGAATATATGTAAATAGTACATGGATGCCTCCAGCTCATCTTCGGACAACTACTCGTTCATAACCACCTAACCTGTCAATAGTCTGCTCATTTAGGAGCACCCAAAGTAATAAGAAGAGACATAAAACTTTGGGTCAGATCAAAGTCTCGTATGAGAGATTGCCAATCTATGCAGCTAAATAAAGAAATAACAGGTATAAATAATATACCTGAACCTAGACCTATAACCAAAGAGTTAGCACAACAAGATGCACAATACTCTAAGGTAACACTAACATACAGTGTAAAATGGGAGTGTATGTCATTGTGATAGCAAACACTAAACATGGCAATCATCCTCACATCTCTCACTCAGTGCGTAAATCATACGATATCCACCGCTTTGATCACCAAATCCATTGGAGCCATGACGGCAACTCCGTACAACTATTGCTATGACCATACTTCCCTGGTCTATAGTCAATAACCCCACCCAGTGCACACATCCCAGGCTCTAAGTTAAGGGCCAACTAGTCCATACTTCCCTAGCTCTGGTTCGTCTACATGCCCCCTCTCTTCCACAGTGAACCAAAGTTATGGATATCGATAATCCCTTTGCACACATCCCGCAACATATCCCAACTCTTGAAGTTATCTCCTTGGTTCCCAACTAGATCCTGAGTGATAACTTCTCACTTTGACTTCCTTTGCATCTTGGGTTGTTAGTCGAATTGGTGTCTGGTTCGGTTCGGTTGTGCTTAGTGCTTCAGTCATCATTGGTTCGGCTCGGTTTGATTCTCTCATGCCTCGGCTCGGTTCTCTCGTGCATCGGCTCGGTTCAGTTCTCCAAGCTTCCATTCAGTTCGGGCAAAGTGCTTGCTCACGGTTCGGTTCAGAGGAGCATTTCAAGTGGTACTCCGGTTCGGCCATCTGCTCAGCTCGAGTGCTTCGGAGCAGTTCGGTTTAGAGGATCTTCAAATGCGAGCAGATCAGTTTATGCTTACAGTGGTTCAGAGGAACCGAGCAGTTCGGAGTCTTCATATTTACAGGCGGTTCGGTTAGGGGAACTCGATCCGATCCGATCCGATACTTGCAACTTTTCCAACGAGCTTCCAAATCTCCTTTTTCGCCACACGACGGCGGTTTTCAACAATTCTAACTTTACTGAACAATCATGAAAGCATACCAAACAGCAGTAACAACATGTGTAATCAATCAAAAATATTAAAACATTAATCACATGTGTTATTTATGATCAAACATACCCAAATCCATGGTTTTCACCTTAATCCCCTAAATTTCGGGATTAGCAAACTTAATCCAAATTAACCCAAATTTTCACCAGTGACATAATATAATATTTTAGATTTTCTACATATTTTCCCAGATTTCTCTGATGTGTAATTTCGGTAATTATCACTAATCACCCTTAATTAGCCGTAATTAGTGAATAAAAGTGCAAATCACTCACCTTACCATAAATAAATTATAGATCTGAAAACTCCACTGATTTGGCATGGATTCATATGTGTAACGGCAGCTCTATCTCTGATTTGTTGCAAATTTTACTTGATTTGACGTAGTTTTTCTTAATTAGCGATTAGGAAGTGATTAAATTGTGATTTGAGAGATGGAAGCCATTATTGGGGTTCAAGAGATGTAAGTGGCGGCTAGAAAACTGAAATGAAATGTTTTCCCAAACCCATTCAGCCCTCCTATAACCCTAATCTTGAAATGAGTTATGGGCCTAGCTGCTAATTAACCTGTTAATCCCAATTAAGTTGTTTTCCATCTTCGAACCTTATTTCAGCCATATCTCCCAAATGGTAAGTCCGTTTGATTAATGTGACCACTCTACGGAAATTTAAACCATCATCCAAATTCAATGGAAGTGGTTTCAGGTCAACAATCCTTAACAAAAAAAGTTATAGGTGAAACAAGATTCGTTAGGGGCAAAACGGTCATTTAAAAATTGGAAAAAATCATGTACGTGGGAAATGACCCCAATATTCTTTTCCCAAAGTTACACGACTATATGACTTCGTACGAAAATAATATAAATATTCTACAATCCTCCGATACTGCGGGTTGTTACACTTTTCCCACCTTAAGAAATTTTTCCCTTGAAATTTCTTAACTAAGAAAAAATACAAAGGTATCCTGCATGCCTATCAACCATTTACAAACAACCAATCATACATAATAACACAACAAGCTTATCCTAGCATGCGGTTTACTAACAAGGGAATGACTATATCGCAATTAAAATTTTACCAAGCAAAGAGTTTTGGATACGACTTCCTTATGCTCTCCTCTGTTTCCCAAATACAGTCATTCTTAGTATTGCCCCACTGGACTTTGACTAGTTCCACCGTCTTACTTCGAAGTTGTTTCGTATCGTGTCCGACAATAAGGATCGTCCTGCGGCTCCCAACTGCCTCGGATTCGACCTCGATATTGCCCAACTGATCTATTGAAATAGTCATATCAGAATCGGGTGCAAACTTCCTTAACTTGGAAACATGAAATACGTCGTGAACTCCCGCCATCTTGTCAGGCAATCCAACTTTATATGCCAAATTCCCAACTTGTTCGAGAACTGGAAACGGACCAACAAACCTTGGTGCGAACTTACCTCTCCTACCAAATCTAATCACATTCTTCAACAAAGAAATCTTGATGAATATATGTCGTCGATGAAGAATTTTAAATCTCTTCATCTTTTATCAGCATAACACTTCTGCCTATCTTGGGCAGCCTTCATCCACTATTGAATAACCTTGATCTTATTTGAAGTTTCTCTTATTACATCTGGCCCAAGCACAAATTTCTCACTGGTTTCCAACCAACATGATTGTTGGCTAGCTTTTTGACCAAGCCACCAAGGTTCACACACAAGAAGAAAGTATGAAACTACATTCCCTAAGTACATGAAGGAACGGATCGCACCATCGACTCGCCCCTCACCGGATCGCACCTCATCGGATCGCCCCCATTTCATCAGCGAAACGACACCTCTATGCGATTCGATCTGTACATACATTACTGCCCAGTATAGACCGATCCGATCCCCTGATGCACGGCGAAGCCTCTGACCCGTTCAAGCACGAGCTAGTCTTCAACGATTCGAGATGCATGGATCCAGCGACACGTGTCCCCAACCGTCATTTTAACTGATTCTCCCCATTTGCTCGATCCGATTTTCGAGGGGATCGCGACACCTGTCCACAACGGCTAATTTGACTATTTCTTCATCGGCTGCGATGCGATCTGATGTTCTCGGGATTCGTGCCACGTGTTACCACGATCCGCCTGACAAAATCAGCTATAAATAGCCCGGAGCTTGGCATTTTTTGGGATCCTTCTGGCAATATTGAGGACTGATTCCGCTATTATTGTCATACTACCATTTCTTATCAGTTTTATTACTAGATTACTGAGAGAAATCACAATTGTAAAAGTGAGCTAGAGAGAGATCATTGATTGTACCAGCATTCAAAGTATAATCAATAATATATAAAGTGGACGTAGGCTTGTTAACGCCGAACCACTATAAATTCTGTGTGTTTTCTGCTTTTTATTCATTCTTCAGTTAAAACTCTATAAAAGTCAGAACGATTTGGGTGTTAGGTCCAAATTTTGATCTAACATTTTGGTGCTTTCACTGAGAAAAAAGTCCTAAAGTTTCACTATTCAGTTCTTTGAAGATTCCAGCGACATCTGATATCATGGCTGGAAAGAGATCTAAGGAAGTACGAGCTTCACAAACCAATGAAACCGTGAATGAAGCCGTCGAAGAAAGTGTGCACGAGCTAGGCAATGAGGGAACTTTGGATCGCGGAGCGCCGGGGGCGAACCGATCCGATGAAGATGCCACGCTCCGAGTCGATGAGAACGAGGCGATTCGGACTGCTGAAGGGGTTGTTACTTGATCCTGAGATAACGCCACGAATTCTCCGCGTACCGTAACCACGAATCGATCCCAGGGGGGCGCTGCGAGCCACCATCCTCGATCCACAGCGATCCGAATTGATGATCGGACTACAACTCGACCTGGAAATGAGCCTATGGCTCGCTCCTACCGTCCTGGCCCCTCCGCTCGACCTGGCTCAAGCTCTTTGCGCATAAGAGAAAGTGATGTTGACCAATATGACCCTGCTGCTCCCGTTACTGAGGGGGATCTCTCTCGCTTTTCCGAAATGTGGGAGACTGTTTGATGAATTGGCTGCCCAAAGGCAGGAAAGCTCCGTTCTACGAAAAATTTGACCCCTATGGATAGAAGGCTTAATGATATCGTAAGGCAAAGGATGCCGCCAGCTCGTCCGCTCACTCCAGGATATTCTTCTTCGTCAGAGGAATCGCCGAGACCTCCACGACGACCATATGAGAGACCCGAAAACATAAAGCAACTTCGGTTCGGGGCCCTGCCGTCACGAGAAGAAGAGGCACTGGGTGCAGGGCCTTCAAACTATAATGTGAACAATCACGCCGCAACTCCCGGAGCTCGAGGTGCGGACAGTCCTGTACAAAACAGACTACCTCAGCCCCGTCGCCGCGCAAATGCTCATGGTAACAGCGGGCAACAAAGCCCAATCCGAGCCCCGGATTTTGTGACTGCTCCCGGAAGAGAGATTAGAGAATCCCGCCGAGCAAGAAGCACTGACACTAAACCTCCGCTGACCAGTGCAAATGTTGCAGCTATGATCCATCAAATTCTGGCGGATAGCCGTGGACAACGGAATGAAGATTGGGGAATTGACCGCAGTCATACCCCTTTCACTGATTATATTTTGGATGCGACTTTCCCGAGGCGTTTCAACATGCCACAGATGAACCGATACGCGGGCAGATCTGATCCCGTCTAGCATCTGATGAGATATTCTTGGTCAATGACCGCTGCCGCAGCTTCTGACGCTGTCAAGTGCAAAGCATTTCCCATATTCTTGGAGGATGTAGCATTGTTATGGTTTACTCGCTTACCAGCAAGATCAGTCTCTAGCTTCAAGGAGTTGAGTGAAAGGTTCGTGGAACAATTCCGCATCTATGCACAAAAGACAAAGAGTGTGATTGACTTGTTCCTTGTCAAGCAGCGACCAGGCGAGAGTTTGAGGGTGTACCTAGACCGTTTCAACTTGGCCGCTACTGAAGTTAAAGATCCCCATGAGCCAACTGTTGTCGCAGCTCTGATTGATGGAGTAGATAAAGACACTGAATTTGGGAGATACCTGGCAGGCAAGCCACCCCATACTAGAGAGTTATTCTACGAAAAAGCTAACGTACATTTACGCCGGGAAGAAGTATATGCTAACCAAAAGGCAAAAACGGCCGATAAGGAGGAAATCCATAGCAATGTCGCCATTAAGCAGACAGGAGACAGCTCGGGGAAGTTCGAGGTTAATGTCGGAAATCGGAATCAGGGTGGTCGTCAGTCAGGGAACAATGATAATAATAGTAATGGCAACAACCGGAAGAGGAACCGAGGGAACGACTCCCAGAGAAGGACTCGTCCCAGGGCCTTTGAGAGTTATACGCCAATAAATGAAACTCTGGAAAATATCTTCATGGATTCGTACAACGTCCTCTAGAATAAGAGGCCACCTCCCAGAGAATCGACGGAGAAAGAACGTGAAACGGGGATGTTTTGTCTCTTTCATCAGATTCATGGCCATTCGACAAATGAATGCCGTCACCTAAGAGATGTAGTCGAGAGGCTTCTTCAAGAAGGAAAATTAGATGAATACAGAGTAACGCCCAGAGATAGGGGGCAAGCCGGGCAGGCCCCAAATCAGAACCAGAATCAACTTGCTGCCAGGCCAACTGCCCAGCAAAAGGGAAAGGACATCGTTATCAATACCGTAATCGGAGGGCTTTATCTCGCCGGACATAGTTCCAAGGCATTGGATCAATATGTAAATGCAGCCAAGCAACACCTCGAGGTAGGAGAGTGCAGCAACTCCGAGAACAATATCCCGGTAAAGCAACAAAAGATGATGTCCGACGATGTCGTTTTCCGCGAACGAGAAAGCGTTGGAGTCCATGCTCCGACTGAAGATCCATTTGTAATCACAGTATCTATTGGACCAACCATTGTTCATAAGGTTTAGTGGACAACGGGAGTTCCGTCAACATTCTTTTCAAAAGGACATTCGACCAGATGAACCTCGAAATAAAAGACTTGAAGCCCTGTCAAGGATGGATCCGTGGATTTAACGGAGCATCCACCGCTCCAATGGGTTATGTAGAGTTACCGGTTACGCTTGGGGAAGGAGAACGCCAGAGAGTGAGAATCCTTCCCTTCGTGGTTTTGGATGCTGAATCACCCTACAATGCCTTCTTGGGCCGACCGGCCCTCGCAAAGTTTAGAGCCTGTATAGCCCCTGGTGCTTATTATTGAAATTACCCACAGAAGCTGGCGTTGGTATTGTCAGAGGAGATCAGGTTGCCGCACGAGCATGTTATGTTGCTGAGCTAAAGTTACTTCGCAATGGAGGGGACATAGAAACCAAGGGCGCTTCTCCCCCTACAAGGGCGGAGACCTTATAGCAACTAAAGAGGATAACCGTAGGAGAGTCGCCCAGAGAGTTTCCCGAGGATATAGATCCCAGAGAGGACCAAGAACCTTGGGGCAGAATGACCACTCCCAACGAGACAACTATGGATGTACCGATCGATGATAGTGACCCAGAGAAGGTCCTTAAGATTGGATCCCAGTTAAATCCGAATCTCGCTAAAGAATTGACGGATTTCTTAAAAAATAACTTGGATGTATTTACTTGGTCCCACGCAGACATGTGCGGGATATCCCCATCAATCATGAGCCATTCATTAAGCATTAACCCTAAACATCCTCCGGTAAAGCAAAAAAGGCGAATGATGGGCCCAGAGAGGTCCGTTGCCTTGAAAGAAGAAGTTGGAAAGCTAAAGAGTAACGGATTTATCAGAGACTCGATCTACCCAGACTGGATTTCAAATCCAGTCCTGGTAAAGAAGGCCAACGGGAAGTGGCGAACATGTATCGACTTCTCGTAATTGAACAAAGCCTGCCCAAAAGATAGTTTTCCGTTGCCCCGGATCGACCAGTTGGTGGACTCGACGGCGGGTCATGAACTTCTCTCATTTATGGATGCTTACTTAGGATATAACCAGGTTCCAATGCATGTTCCAAATCAAGAACACACTAGTTTTATCACGGATCTGGGATTATACTGCTATGTAGTGATGCCCTTTGGCTTGAAGAAAGCAGACGCTACATATCAACGTTTAGTCAACAGAATGTTCTATAACCAGATTGGGAAAACAATGGAAGTATATGTCTACGACATGTTGGTTAAGTCCAAGCAGTCCTCCGATCACGCTACGGACTTGGCAGAGATGTTCGGCATTCTTCGAAAATACGGAATGAAACTCAACCCAACAAAATGTTCATTCGGTGTCGCCTCCGGAAAATTCTTGGGGTTCATCGTCAGTTCCCGTGGGATTGAGATTAATCCAGACCAGATCGCGGCAATCAGAGATATTCAGGAACCTAGGCAAATTAAGGATGTGCAAAGCCTTGCAGGAAAAGTAGCCGCACTAAGCAGATTTATCTCTAGGGCTACGGACAAATGCATCCCATTCTTCGAATTAATAAAGCGGGGAAAACGCCACTCCAAATGGACGCCTGACTGCGTAGAAGCATTTCAGAACTTACTAAGGCACCTGGAGAAACGTCCGATATTATCTAAGCCGATGGATCACGAGGACTTATTCGTGTACTTGGCAGTGTCATCCCACGCGATCAGCTTAGCGTTGGTAAGAGAAGAAGATAAGGTCCAAAGACCTGTATATTACGTGAGCAAAAAATTGACGGCAGCAGAGCGTAATTATCCAAGGATAGAAAAGTTGGCGTATAGTTTACTGATCGCCTCTAGAAAGCTTCGACATTATTTTCAGGCGCATCCCATTACCGTATACACCGATCATCCACTCAAGCAAGTTCTACAGAGACCAAAGGCGTCTGGAAGATTACTCAAATGGAACATTGAGTTAAGTCAATTTGATCTGAACTTTCAGCCCCGACGGTCAATTCGGGGGCAAGTGATAGCCGGCTTCATAGCAAAGTTTACCGTCCCGGAGGAGGATATAGCCAACGAAGAAGTTGATCCTTCAAAATTACTTTTCGATCCCAATGCCTGGAGATTGTATACTGATGGCGCTAGGAACGACGAAAGATCCGGCGCTGGAATAGTGCTTGAAACTCCCGAGAAACGATTGATATCCTATGCTATCTGGATGGAGTTCCACGCCACCAACAACGACTCCGAATATGAAGCCCTGATAGCCGGACTAAGGATCGCAAAGGAGTTAGAAGTCACAAAGCTGAACATCTTTTGCGACTCCAAGCTAGTTGTGAACCAGGTTACTGGAAAATTCCAAGCCAAAAGTGCAAGATTAATTCTATATTTGAAGAAAGTGAAGGAGATGCTGAATGACTTTGATCACTACAGCATATCTCACATTCCGCGGTCAGAGAATCAGCAGGCGGATAAGTTGGCAAAGATGGCTAGTTCCGACAATCCTGAAGAGACCGGGCTAGCCCCCGTTGAAGTGCTTCGGTCCCCTAGTATAGATCAAATGGAAATCGATCCAATACTAGAGACGGAACCAGAAAGGGAGTCGTGGATGACCCCTCTAAAGAATTTCTTGATGAATGGAGCGCTTCCGACCAAGAAAAGCGAGAGGCGTAAAGTAATTCGTAAAGCTGCCCGATACGTTCTGCAAGGCGGAGTTCTTTACAGACAAGGATTTTCGATGCCCCTTCTCCGGTGTATAGCCCACGATGACATCAAGCTTGTGCTGCAGGAGGTACACGAAGGCGAATGCGGCGATCACACTGGAGGGCAAACATTGGCAAAAAAGGTGTTGCAGTATGGTTATTTCTGGCCCACCATAAATAAGGATGCTGCAAAATACGCACGACGGTGTGATGCGTGCCAGAGATTTTCAAAGATACCTAGAACACCTCCTAATCAGTTAAAAACGATGACGAGCCCATGGCCTTTCGCCATGTGGGGAATTGATATCATCGGAAGTCTCCCCATAGCTAGGGGAGGAGCAAGGTTCGCTATAGTAGCCGTAGATTATTTCACTAAGTGGGACGAGGCTGAACCATTGACTACAATCACAACCAAGCAAGTGATCAATTTTATCTTCAGAAACATCATCTGTCGATTTGGGATTCCAAAGATTGTGATAACGGATAACGGATAACGGAACTCAGTTTGATAGCACTAAATTCAGAAATTTCTGCCAAAAATACCACATTGAGAATCGGTACACCTCTGTGGCGCACCCGCAATCGAACGGACAAGTCGAAGCGGCAAATAAAGTGATTAAGTCCATTCTGAAAAGAAAACTGAAGCGGGCCAGAGCCATGTGGGCTGATGAATTGCCCTTGGCACTTTGGGCCTACAGGACAACATATAAATCGGCAACAGGACATATCCCCTTCTCCTTTGCTTTTGGAACGGAAGCGGTCATCCTGGTTGAGATAAAGGTACCTTCTCACGGAGTGACCTATTATGATCCGATGACCAATAATGAATTGCTCCTTGAGTCCCTGGATATGATCGAAGAAAAGAGGGATGAAGCAGACCTGCGTGCCTTGAGATGCAAACAATAGGTCGCTCGATACTACAACAAAAAGGTTCGAGTCCGAACCTGGGAACCTGGAGACTTGGTTCTGAAACGTGTCTTTCCACCCCCAACTCATATGGGAGCGAAGTGGGAAGGACCGTATTCCATTCTGAGCAAGCTTGATAATGGAACCTTCAAGATGGCAACCGTAGATGGAAAGGAAATCCCCAGAGTATGGAATGCCCAACATTTACGGCCATACTTAACATAAAAATTTAAAATCTGTTCTTTTACTTTGTTAAGAACCATTTACAAGGCACGACTTGCCTAGAATAGTCTGATTTCTTAAAGAAAAAAATTATAAAGTGGAAGTAGGTCATGATTCGACCGAACCACTATAAAAATATTGTGTGTCATTTACCTTTATTGCGCCTTTATTTATCTCCCTTTTTATTTTTATGGAAATTGCTTTGAATAATGCAACGATCCCAGAAGCATATAATCATAAATGCCTCCCATCAGAATGGAATGTAATCGCAAGTCAAAATTCTGGGGATGCAATAAAGTAAATTATATCGTTGATAGCGCTCTAACTCTCCAGAGCCGAGAGAGAGCATAACGGACATGAAGCCGATGTCCATAAGTCATGGCGGTGTACCATGATCGGAACCGCCTTGACGGAACTCTAACTCTTTAGAGAGAGAGAAAATAAAAGCGTCTCCGATTGAGCGCTGAGAAAGAGCTCCTTCCCCGCTGAAGGATCGGGGAGCAATTGAATTGTTGAGCTCGAACTCTAACTCTCCAGAGAGAGAGAGAGTATAAAAGCGTCTCTGATTGAGCGCTGAGAATGAGCTCCTTCCCCGCTGAAGGATCGGGGAGCGATTGAATTGCTGAGCTCGAACTCTAACTCTCCAGAGAGAGAGAGTATAAAAGCGTCTCAGATTGAGCGCTGAGAAAGAGCTCCTTCCCCGCTGAAGGATCGGGGAGCGATTGAATTGCTGAGCTCGAACTCTAACCCTCCAGAGAGAGGGAGAGCATAAAAGCGTATCCGAGTAAGCGCTGAGAAAGAACTCCTTCCCTGCTGAAGGAACAAGGACCGACTGGACTATTGAATTTGAACTCTATCCTCGGCGACCGCCAGGAGAGCATAAAGGAGTCTATGATTAACCACTGAGAGAGGTGCCAGAAGTTCAGTACCACAAGAACAGTTATCTTATGAAATTTTCTAAGTCCCCCATATTCAGAAATAGGGGGCAACCTGTGAATAATGCTAATCAATCTTTAATAAGCCCTAGTTAAGCGCTACATTAACGATTGATTTGGGGTCATATGCATATACACATGAACAATGCAACGCGAATTTTTTTAATTTTTCTTTCTGTTGTTTGACTGATTTGTAGTTATAATTAGATAGTTTATGACTAAACATGGAAGGTTTATTTGAATACAGGTACACAATGATGCAAAAAGAGATAAACTTTCCTTTATATACTGCAAGCCTACAAAATGAAAACAACCTAGAAAACAAAAGTGAGGGCCAGTCTCATAATTACATTTCCTAGCCAGTGGGAAACCTAAAGACAAAATATAAACAAGCGGCAATATCCTATTTACGCTTTGACCTCTTCTCCTGCTTCTGTTTTTCCAGCTTCGCCTTGTCAGCGTCGGATTGATCTCCTTTCTTTCTCTTCATTTTGTCCATGAGAGGAACATCCGACTCTTAAGAAGATTCCTCTTCCGCCTCCTTTCTCTTCCTTTTATCAGTAAGGGAAGTTGGGAAATCATCAGGATTCGCGAAATGAAGTTGTATGCTGATGGATTTGGGCTGGATTTTCAAAATCATCCCAGTTTTGGGATCAAGTTCCGCGATAGGGACTATGTTCAGAGGCTCTTGTCCCACCATCTTCAAAGCTATCTCCTTTTCCTGCCTAGCTTTTCTGCTGGCCAAAGTTTCGTCATCATCGTCTTTGGTCTCTTTGGTGCCAATGATATCCTCCTCATCCTCTACATGGCGCCCGTCCATGTCTCTCAAGGCCTCGATGGTTTCAGCATCCCTAGGAACATCGGCACTAGGTGCCGGGACGCTTTTCTCTGCTGTTGTGTCCTCGGTCTGCTTCGATATATCAACACCGGCACCTGGCGAGACGACCTCCTTCTCCGCCTCTTTTCCTTTTTCAACACCCTTGTCGACGGGCTCACCACCTGTATTATGAGGAACACACGTTACTAATTTTATTGGTTGTTCTACCAGACGACGACAATTCACAATTGCTTTGACAAATTGTGGCAAAAAAGGGAGATACCTTCCACAGATCCTCCTTCTTGGGTAGCTGCAGGAGCTCCAACAACCACAGGAGTTAGGCCCAAAGGGATTAGTGGATCATCAGGATGGTATTCTTTAACTTCGGAGGTCTTGGGCTCCGCGGCTGAACTCGAACCTTCGTCAGCTTTGCCTTTACCCTTAGCCAGGGCCCTCTCCTTTTCCATTTCCGCTTGAATCAGACGACGACCTTCTGCCAGGTCCTCGGGCTCGTTACCCCTCAAGATGCTCTTCATCAACCCATCTTCATCAATTTCTTCGACTCCCAATCTCTGCTTCTCACCCTCAATGATGGCATCCCATAAATTGGCTAAAGTAACATGGTAATCCGGGATCCACGAGATGTTGCGGGTTTTGAGGACTTGGCCAAGGAAGTCAAAAATCATCTCTTCAAACCCCTCGATATCCTTCTCTCTATCAAGGAGCTTGTTGTTAGAAGCAGTAGCCATTTCGATGGCACTTTCAACATTCTTTTTGGCGAGAGTTGCCCGTCTCTCCGCATCCGCGACTTGATCATTCAAAATCACCTTTTCCGCTTCAGCCAAAGCTAAACTTTCTTTCAAACTTGCTTTTTCTGCCTCCCAAGCAGCTCTCTCAGCTTCAAAATGGCCTTGTGCTGTTTTCAACTCAATGTTGGCCATTTTGAGATCTTCTACTTCCTTCTTTAAAGCCATCTTTTCTTGGCTATTGGAGTCAAGTTCCGAATGAAAGCGCTTCTTAGCATTCTCCAATTCAATCTTATAATTTTCAGCATCTCTCCGCGCTAAGGCAAGTTGGGATTGAGCATCTTCCAAGTCCTTCTCCATCTTTGTTCTGGCCCTTTCGTTGTTATCAATTTTCACTTTAGATCTATGGGCTTCCATTTCAAGCGTTCGAATGACTTCGGAAAGATTAACCGCATGTTTCTTCATCATCTCATACTGTCTGGCTACATGGCGGATGTGCCCGACAACTTCATTATCCCAGTTATTAGGGACCGGTTCCAAGGCTGGAACAAACGTCATCCTTTCGAAGAAAATGTTTGGGAATTATTCCCGCAACTTTTCCAGCCTACCTTGAATCTCGGGACCATGGATATAATCCCGTGACCCGGGGGCAGCCAACTCTGGCTGGCTGGAAGGGACGATGTCACTCCTCTCCTTTTCAGACTCTTTGATTGGATCCTTGCCTTTATCCTTAGATTCGTGATGCCTTTTTGATGACCTGCTGTGAGAGGGTGCACTTTTCGGAGGAGTTAACTCTTTAGGAAGTTTCTTTCCCCCTGCAGGAACTACCGGATAACTAGGAAGCTTGGCAGATGTCGATTTCGGTGGAGACCGGGGTTGCGAGGAAGTCGGCTTGTGTGAAGGGCCGCGAGAGCGCTCAGTACCCGGATGAAGACTGGGTGTGCCCTCACGAAGAGAACGATAAGAATAAAATCGCCTGCGGGACATCTTTCCTGCAAAAAATAAAAGAGCATATTAAAACTTTGAATTTTGACGATATAAGAGTGCGGGGTCAGATAGTGTGTGTGATTTGTGCATCCCATATAATTCCCCCTAACAGACCCGGGCCTGAAGACAGGCTCATCTGACTAGTTTCTTGTTCTCTAGTTGGAGCGATGGTCTCTTCAGAAGTAGGGAAGAATGGCTCCCCTTCAAAGTCCCTCTCTATGTATACGTCATCAGGCAGAGGAATTTTGCTTAGCTCGTTGAATAACTGTTCTTCTGTCAAATCATCGGGAGCAGCGGGTTCGATTGGAGTAGAAACTGGGATTTTCTTGGACTTATCACCGCGGGCTTCATCCCCTCTGTATATGTTCAGGTCCTCATCGTCTTGGATGACTGTCGGGGAAGGACTCTTGCGAAATTTAGTTGTTTCTACTGCTTGCGATGTTCCTTCTCCCTCCGTTGGGGGCATGTATCTATAGGGTTTGCCGCCAGCGCCAAGTCCAAATCTTATATCCAGAAGATGATGCTTATGAAGATTCTCATCAGTGATGCACTTTTTGATCCTTAGAAAGTTGGATCTGCTTTGTAGAAGAATAGACAATTGATTATTGTATAACGGGCCCTCCGTTTTTGGGAAGACGTGATCTGTTTAAAACAAAGAAAAAGGGGGGAGAATGTTAATGCTTCGGCTTCTTGAACAAGATATTCAGTCAAAAGATTAAAGTTTACTTGATTTAAGCCATCTTCTTGAGCATCCGACCTGTTTCTTTATATAGAACCAATCAGACTTAGGATCCCCTATATTGCTATATCCGTCATTCAGAACCTTCCTATTCGCCACCGATTCAAAGAAAGAGAAATTTGGGGTTGCCGAGGAGCGATGCTTGAAAAGAAAGAAGAATGTTAAATCTCTAAATGTGAGTTCGGTATGTAGGATCTCCGCGTATGCAATATATAGGGTGTATAGAGATGCGTAGGCGTTAGGATGAAGCTGCATCAGAGCGATACCCAGTCGTTTTAAAGTCTCGATGAGGATTGGAGGAAACGGAGGAATAGCTCCTACCAAGCACATGGTTCGGCTGACTGCCATATACCCTTCCGGAGCTAAGTGGGGTCTATCTTCGGTATCGGGTGTTCTCACATCATCCCAAGGAATCCCATGTCTCAGGAAGATTCTTTTAAGCTTTATATCATCGAGTTTAGATGCTAAAGAATCAGAAAATTTCTCTATCCCGAGCGCGCCAGGAATCTCGTCGGGAGCTCGCCTGTCTATCTCGGACTCTTCACTAGATGAAGTACTTTCAGACGGATCCGATTCCGTTGCCTCGTATTCAGAGCCAGAATTTTCACCTCCTGGGTTAATTGGAGGGACCTCGGGGTTGTATCGCTCAGGAACCTCGGACTCCGTTTCTGTAACGGATCTTGAAGAAGATTGATTATCCAACATTACTGTTAGGCGAGAAAACATGAAAAATGAGATTAAAACTACCCGTTCCCCGTGTGTGCAAGTGCCGGTGTGTGTGCTTGTGCATGCATTAAAGAAAAGCGTAAAGGCTGATGAGATCGTCAAAATATTGGTTGTTTTATGTTGTTAAGTTATGCATTTGGTCAGTCCAGAATGTTCGTCATGAAGGGTCTAGCCTAACTGTCCATTGGTGTACTGGAATTAAATTGCATTGCTTATTCTACAAGTTCTTTGGAGCATTCACTCTTCGGTTCGTGAAAACCCTTTCGGATCGTGGGGTGTGGATCGGATCGTGGCGCGATCACGGGTTCGCGAGGCCAGCCTGGACCAGCAATAGAGGCGCTAACCCCAGGAAGTATTTCGGATCGGATCGCTATAATCTCGTAGCGATCCGTGTCCCCGCCACCTCGTCACGATCCGCTGCTTGATCTTCTCCCATCCTCACAAGCATCTCCACGATACGATTCACCACTTCACCATTTCCTCACTCCAATCCGATGCAAGACTTCACACTACTACTTTCCCCCTGCTCTTCGTATCGCCACAAACCGATGTCTCGCCATCTCCACGATCCACTGCTTTGCTTGCACCCACGCCAAAGCCTCACGAAGCGAACCGACCTGTCATTTTTCTCTCCTACTTCTTCTTTCCTCTCCTCTCTTTTCCTTCTCCTCCTCCTCTCCAGCGACTGTAACCCAATGGCCATGGCGTTCACATCGCCTCCAAAACCTCGAAAAACTGTAAATCCGCTACTTTTCTCCCACTAATTAGCGAAAAACTCAGAGAAAACGAGTGAGGGAGCTGTTAGCAAGTTTACCTTTCTTAAACTTAGGGGAATATGTGAACTGCTGAAGATTAATAGGGCTAGGGTTTTCGGTTTGGAAGACTGGCGGCGGAAGAAGAAGAAGGGAAGAGGGGAGATGGGTTCGACTTATATATACCGGGAGGCGACCGTTGCTCTTCTGTTTTTTGTCTCATGCGGACCGATGAGGCCGTGGGCCACGAGTCAGCCCATCAGAAATAAAGGGCACGGCCCGTTACGCTGGGGACCCAGTTAAGTCATGGATCGCGACGAACCTCCATCCCACGATTCACGCCATGTAGCATGCGATCCGAACCGACCAACAACATGATGAGATGAAAATTCAGAAATGATTGCAGAAAATTCAGAAGTTTACCTGAGTAACTCGATGATGAAGTCTCCAGAAAATTCCAGAAAAGAATTGCCCAATGAACAAGAAATAATCGAAAAGTATACTGGTATTTATACCCGTCGAGAGAAATGACCTTTCCGAATTGATACGACGTTCCGGACAGACGTAACTGCTGACTTGCATCATTTTGCGAAAAGATGTCTTTGCGACTTCGAAGCATGTTCCATCCTCGATAAAACATACTTTGAGGGGGCAAAATGTTGGCTAGCTTTTTGACCAAGCCACCAAGGTTCACACACAAGAAGAAAGTATGAAACTACATTCCCTAAGTACATGAAGGAACGGATCGCACCATCGACTCGCCCCTCACCGGATCGCCCCTCATCGGATCACCCCCATTTCATCAGCGAAACGACACCTCTATGCGATTCGATCCGTACATACATTACTGCCCGGTATAGACCGATCCGATCCCCTGATGCACGGCGAAGCCTCTGACCCGTTCAAGCACGAGCTAGTCTTCAGCGATCCGAGATGCACGGATCCAGCGACACGTGTCCCCAACCGTCATTTTGACTGATTCTCCCCATTTGCTCGATCCGATTTTTGAGGGGATCGCGACACCTGTCCACAATGGCTAATTTGACTATTTCTTCATCGGCAGCGATGCGATCCGATGTTCTCGGGATTCGTGTCACGTGTTACCACGATCCGCCTGACAAAATCAGCTATAAATAGCCTGGAGCTTGGCATTTTTTGGGATCCTTCTGGCAATATTGAGGACTGATTCCGCTATTATTGTCATACTACCATTTCTTATCAGTTATATTACTAGATTACTGAGAGAAATCACAATTGTAAAAGTGAGCTAGAGAGAGATCATTGATTGTACCAGCATTCAAAGTATAATCAATAACATATAAAGTGGACGTAGGCTTGTTAACGCCGAACCACTATAAATTCTGTGTGTTTTCTGCTTTTTCTTCATTCTTCAGTTAAAACTCTATAAAAGTCAGAACGATTTGGGTGTTAGGTCCAAATTTTGATCTAACAATGATGGTGAGTTACACGGTCTTTCGTACATAGCTTCAAGTGGAGCCAAACCAGTACTGGACTAATAACTATTATTGTATGAGAACTCAACTAGATGCAAATGGTCATCCCATGACCCTCCAAAATCCAATATGCAAGCCTTCAAAAGATCCTCTAATACACGATTCATCCTCTCTGTTTGACCATCGGTTTGAGGATGGTACGGGGTACTGAGATGTAATTCTGACCCTAAAGCCTCTTGTAAGCTCTTCCAAAACCAGTAGTAAATAATGGTTCTCGACCACTCACATTACCTTTAGGTACTCCATGAAGTCACACTACCTACTTCATTTACAGTTCTGCTAACTTAGTTGCCATTCTATTCGACTTGACTGGTATAAACCTTGCACTTTTGGTCAATCGATCTACAATCACCCAAATACTATCATGACCCTATCTAGTCCCTGGTAAACCATCAATGAAATCCATTGTAACTTGTTCCCATTTCCGTACGGGGATTTCCAGCGGTTGTAACAAACCACGAGGCTTCTTTTCCTTGACTTTAACTAACTGGCAATTCATGCACTTGGGTATAAACTTCCCAACGTCTCTCCACATCCCTTCCCAGTAGTAGGTCTGCTTCATGTCTCGATTCATTTTGTTACCACAGGGGTGTATAGTCAGTTTTGAGTGATGATATTCTCTAAGAACTTCATCTCTCAATCAATTGACACTGGGTACAATAGTCTACCATTCATTCGAAGCCATCCTTCTCAATCAAGTCCATACTTGTTCATATCCTCACCGTAGATATCTATCTCTACATTGGAGATGACTTCCAATAGATTAGGATCGTCTCTCTGACTGGAACCAATCCGCTCAATCAAAGTTGGTTTGATCGTAAAACTTGCTAACATCTCTGGATCCAATTGGCACTTAAGTCTGAAATCATATCCTAAAATATACTTCAGTTGCTTCCATTCAAGAAACATAACGCAAAAACTGGCAGGTCTCCTACTTAGTGCACCAGTTACCGCATTGCCCTTTCAAGGCGTGTATGCGATATTGAAATCATATGAAGCCAAGAACTCTAACCATCTCTGCTGACAAAGATTTAAATCCTTCTGAGAGAAAAGATACTTTAACGACTTATGATCGGTAAACAACTCGAATCTTTCTCCGAAGAGATTTGTCTCCACATCTTTAACGCGAACACGATCGCTGTCAATTCCAAATCATGCATAGGATATCTTTTCTCATGTGGTTTCAGTTGCCGATTAGCATAAGCTACAACCCTATCTCCTTGTATCAGTACAACACCTAGTCCGATACCACAGACATCCATGTATACTATCATCTCTTCATTCCCCTTAGGAATGACTAACACTGGTGCGCACATCAACTTTTCCTTTAGTCTTTTAAATGCATTCTCACACCTTTCGTCCCAGACGAAAGCTTGATTCTTCTTGGTTAGCTGAGTTAACGATGCCGCTATCTTGGAGAAGTCTTGAATAAACTTGCGATAATATCCAGCTAACCCCAAGAAACTTCTCATGTCCATTTCATTCTTGGGCGTAGGCCAATCTTGTACCGTAGCCACTTTCGCAGGATCCACGGCAATACCATTTTCTGAAACGACATGGCCCAAGAATCTCACTTCCCTTCTCTAGAAGTGACACTTAAAAAATTTCTCTTTCAATTGAAGTTTCCTCAAAACCTCCATCACTATCCTCAAATGTTCCTTGTGTTCTTCCTCTATCCTGGAGTATACCAAGATATTTCCCACGAACACAAGAACAAACTTATTTAGTTGGTTCCTAAAAACCCTATTCATAAGATCCACAAAATATGCAGGTGCATTGGTCAACCTGAATGGCTTGACCAATCACTCATAGAATCTAGACGGCGTCTGAAATGCCATTTTAGGAGTACTCTCAGTTTCTACTCAGAGTTGATGAAATCCTGTCGCGAGATCCAACTGGGAGAACACTCTTGCTCCATTCAGTTGATCAAACAAATCATCTATCCGTGGAAGAGGGTACTTATTCATCCTAGTCACCTTATTCAACTCGCGGTAGTCCACACATAAGCGAAGGGAATATTTCTGCGGATAAATCCCTTCTTCAAAAGATCGCTTACTTGCACCTCGAGCTCTCACTGCTCCCTTGGAGCCATACGTCGAAGTGGCATCACTATAGGTTTGGCATCTTTCACTAAATCAATCTGAAACTCAATCTCTCGATGAGGTGGAAGTCAGGTCACTTCCTCGAAGATGTCCGGATACTCGCCAGCACTAGGCACATTTGATAACTCATCACGCGGGATGTCGAGGGAATGTAGAAAACTAGTCATCACCTCATCACTAGGTAGGCAACCCAATACTACCCTTCGCCCATTGTCCTCTCTAATGGTAACCAAAGACCCCTCATAGTCTACCACCACCACATATCTTAGGAGCCAATCGACTCCCAAAATAATGCCAAACCTAGTAAAGCACAAAACAGAACAATCACAAGCAAACATGCATCCGTGAATCAATAAGACCAAATTACGACACATGCAAAGGCTAGTTGAACCACCGATCAGATTCGTCACAACTAAAGGTCTATCGACAATCTCGAGTTCTAATTCCAACCTATCTACCAGGTCACTAGATAAGAAGGAATGGGAAGCCTCGGTATCAAACAACACTCGAACAAGAATGTACTAAATAGAAAGCATACCTTGAATAATGGCATCTTTTCCCTTATAAGCCGCGGTTGGAGCATTCGACGAAGAAGGAACAACATTGATAGCATATGCTTTCACCGTTTGCTTCTCCATAGGGGATTGTGGACATTCATTTTTAAAATGTCCCACTTGGCCATAGTTGAAGCACTTATGTTCCCCTTGTTTTGCTCGACAATTGCTGGTTGCCACAGCTAAAGCACTCGATATCTTTCTTATTCTTCTTTTTATGACCGTCCTTGGTCTGGTTCTGCTTCCTCTTATTCTGGGAATTATTCTTACCTCCACCGCTTTCCTGGGACTTTGGCTCCTCTGCAAATGTAATAGCAATCTCGGTCTTCGACTTAGGGTAAAGGCTCTCCGATCTCAGTGCCTTCCCCACAATAGATTCGAATGTCTCATCGATATGGTTTATAAGTCTTTCCCCCAAGTACCATCTAGGCCAGTTATGAACCTCTCGTTCTTCTTCTCGGCAGTATCAATAAGAGATAATCCATATTTCGATAAGGTATCGAACTCAGTAACATATTCCGAGAATGCCCTACTATTATGCTTAAGCTCCAGAAATTTCATGAACAATTCTGATTTCTAAGCAATTGGAATAAATTTATCACAGAAGTGAGTCTTAAACTGATTCCAAGTAACTTGATCCTCGGGAGTAGCTTCTTTAATAGCATTCCACCAATTCATTGCTCGTCCTTGAAGCTGACGCGATGCTAGCTTTCTCTTCATTGCATCCTCGATCCCCAAATCCTCAAAGATGCGCTCACAACTATCAAGCCAGTCATGAACCTTCGTAGCTGATTCCGTTCCATGGAACGACTTCCCATTAAGACTAGTATAATCTTTGCTAAAATTGGCGAAGTCAAATCTAGGCGCCTGCACTACTGCATCACCACTATTAGAAGCATTAGGAATGCTCCCTGAGCATCCCTAAGCATCTCCCGCATAAAGGCAGTAAACATCGTCCTCATATCAGGGACATTCCCATTGTTGGCCCCCTGAAGCTTCTCCCTCTCCAACTCCCTATGCGGGATTCCTCACCGTGCTCCTCGTATTTCGGCTCATCGTTCAATCTGTAAAGAGAAAACGATTAACCATCTCCTTAGTGGTGCCAATGCAGTGCGACTTCATCCTTAGATATATTAATAGTATATATAGTTTTTGAAAACCAAAATATCACAAATACCCGCTCTCATATACGTATACTATCTCTCCTTGATGTCTTCCCCTAGGTTAAACTACACAACCTAAGACTCTGATACCAAGTGTGATGGCCCGCCCCGTACTAGCCGACATTTCCCGAAATGCGCTGTACCGATGTCCAACCAGCACGAGACAGTCGTCAAAGAAAAGGGTTTTAAACGATGAATCACTAAAGAGCCTATAGTATATCTCACAGCACATGGAATAAAATATAATAATAATAATAACATAACTTGACATAAAAGAGGCAAGACAGTGCATAAGCTGGAAACTAAGCCATGTCCATCAGATTAACGGAATCCAAAATACAGCTTATGATCCAAACCATTATTACAACTTCAAAATACTATCTCTAGAAAGGAAATTGAAAAGGTAAACTACTAATGCCCAAAGTTTGTACCAGGAACAACATAGGGAGAATATATGTAAATAGTACGTGGAAGCCTCCTTCTCGTCTCCGGACATCTACTCGTGCATAACCACCTAACCTCTCTCTAGTCTGCTTGTTTAGGAGCAACCAAAGTTATAAGAAGAGACATAAAAATCTGGGTCAGACAAATATCTGGTATGAGCAATAGCAAAGCTATGCAGCTAAATAAAGTAATAAAAAGTATAAATAATCATACCTGAACCTGGACCTGCACCCAAAGAGTTAGCACAACAAGATGCACAATACTCTAAGATAACACTAACATACAGTGTAAAATGGGAGTGTGTGTCATGGTGATAGCAAACATCAAACATAGCAATCATCCTCACATCTCTCACTCAGTGTGTAGAGCATACGATATCCACCGCTTTGATCACCAAATCCAATGGGGCCATGACGGCAACTCTGCACAACTATTGCTATGACCGTACTTCCCTAGTCTATATTCAATAACCCTATCTAGTACACACATCCTTGGCTCTAAGTTAAGGGCCAACCAGTCCGCACTTCCCTGACTCTGGTTCGTCTACATGCCCCCGCTCTTCAACGGTGAACCAAATTTATGGATATTAACAACCCTTTTGCACATGTCCCACAGCAAATCCCAACTCTAGAAGTTAACTCGTTGGTACCCAACTGGATCATGAGTGATAACTTCTCACTTGGACCTGCAACTTTTCCAATGAGCTTCCAAATCTCCTTTTTCGCCACACGGCGGCATTTTCCAACCATTCTAACTTTACTGAACAATTAAAAAATCATACCAAACAGTAGTAACAACATGTGTAATCAATCTAAAACATTAATCACATGTGTTATTTAGGATCAAACATACCCAAATCCATGGTTTTCCCCTTAATCCACTAAATTTCGGGATTAGCAAACTTAATCAAAATTAAACCAAATTTTCACCAATGACATAAAATAATATTTTAGAATTTCTACATATTTTTCAATATTTTTTGATGTGTAATTTCGCTGATTATCACTAATTAGCCGTAATTAGTGAATAAAAGTGCAAATCACTCACCTTAGCCACAAATAAATTATAGATCTAAAAACATCACTGATTTGGCATGGATTCCTAAGTGTAGCAGTAGCTCTATCTCTTATTTGATGCTTATTTGACGTGATTTGATGTAGTTTTGCTTAATTAGCGATTAGGAAGTGATTAAAGGGTGATTTGAGAGATGGAAGCAATTATTGAGGTTCAAGAGATGTAAGTGGTGGCTAAAAAACTGAAATGAAATGTTTTCCCAGACCCTTTCAGGCCCTCCCATAACCCTAGTTCCGAAATGGGTTATGGGCCTAGCTGTTAATTACCCTGTTAAGCCGAATTAAGCTGTTTTTCCATCTTTAAACCTTATTTCAGCCATATCTCCCAAACGGTAAGTCCGTTTGATTAATATGGCCACTCTACAGAAAGGTAAACCATCATCTGAATCCAATGGAAGTGGTTTTAGGTCAAAACTCCTTACTAATCAAGAGTTATAGGCAAAACAAGATTCGCCAGGGGCAAAGCGGTCATCTAAAATTGGCATAAATCATGAATGTGGGAAATGACCCCACTAGTCGTTTCATAAAGTTACACGACCATATGACTTCGTATGAAAATAATATATAAATTCGACGATCCTCCGATATGTAGAATGCGGGTCGTTACAATAACTATTTTCAAAAATCAGATTATGAACTTTTTGAAAGACCTTTCTCTAATATCAATTTATAGGGATTGCGGAATGGATCGGTAAGGCAAAACTAACACAAGAGGGGGGTGGGGGGTGAATAGTGTTTTTTAGAAATTAAACAAAATCTAAAACTCATATGATCCACTATATGAATCAAACACCACAGAAACAAATCACAAACATAGAATCAAACAAAAACACAACGACAAACAAAAATAAAACGCAGAAAATAAAAGAACACACCGGATTTTGGTACTGTTCGGAATTGCTCCAACGTCTAGTCCCACGCAACGCTGGATTGCACAAAGTTTTATTACTATATCAATATCCAAGTACAACCTCCTTGATTTGATGGCTACAAGGATAACACCAATTCCACACACTTGACCAAGTATATTCTCCTTGATTTCACGGCTACGAGGGCAACAGTGCACTCGTTCCTTGATTTCGCGGCTATAAGGAAAACACCGATTACCCAAACACTTCCCAAAAGATAACAATAGCCCTATAACTCTTCAATAGCACCCGATTCAGAGAGTAATGAGTAGAGTGTAACACCCCACGTCCATTAATGTCACTCACTAAGGGAATGCATTAACTTTCGTAGGGCATTGTAAGTAAACAGAACAGAATATTACAAGATAGATACATAAAATAGTACTTGAAAACTTTATAATTTTATTGCAGCGGAAACAGAAATAAGTCTGGTTACATTTTCAAAACTCATCATAATAAAATCAAGTACATAATCTCAGTCATGTACAAAAGCCATCACAGTACACAATTTTTAAAACCATAATCCCCAATCCAAGATACCAGAAGGAAAGTCCGAATCAAACTTCAGCACTCCCATCCTAGGAACCTGGGGGGAAAAGAAAGAAAAGGGCCAAAACAAAGAGGGTTAGACATAAAGTCCGGCGAGTGCAGTAAACTTTATCAATATAATAAGTAAAATAACAGGATAAGGAATAAAATGGATATAGGAAATGACCGTAACATAAAAGAGGTGACAAGGTAAATAAGGTAGGTAAGCTTTAACAACGATTGCGCTCCTAACTACTACAAGATATGCTTTGCACCGCACTAACATACTAAAAGACGATCCCTCTTAAACAACCATAATGATGGCAGTCTCGAGTACTTCTAGTTACTATCGTAGGTGCCAACTTGCTCCTATCCCCACTAGTTGTATCCACTATCCTCCATGTTTAATCATGTATCTCTAGCTGCTATCACAGGTAACCAACGTGTACCTATCACCGCTAGATGCACCCTCTTACTAAACATAGTAATAATAATAATAATGGTAGTTTCGTGCACTCCTAGCTGCCGTCATAGGTGTCGTCTGCTCCTATCTCCACTAGCTGTACCCACTACCCTCCCCATTCGACTAGCTCCATAACTCGTAGATACCCGTGCTGGTCCCACAGTAGGGTTTATCACTCCCTAAAGTGGCAACCGATACTACTAAAGGCACGAAGTATACCTACACGATGCAACAACGTCATAACTACCAGCCCGGACCCATGCATGCACATGACCCCGTTGGACTTGCACTGCCACCGCTATCTCTTTATTGACCTCTTACGATCAATCCCAGTAAGCGTGTCCCGTCCTCGACTTAGATCGAGCTCACAAAGATACTAAATGGGTTACTGGTTGAAAAGAGTCCCCACACTTGACACAAGCTTCCTTCCTAAGCTTGTTCCCCCACTAGGAATTCCCATTTAACCCCTTTTTATCCCAATGCCAAACCACATGTCATATATAGGTTAAGTGTTCAAATTATATTTTCACATGTCACCCATGTTACCCACTTAACCCTTCATCATCCCCATGCCTTACCACATGTCTTATCTAGGTTAAGTGTTCTAATTATATTTTCACATGTCATCCAAGTCACCCACTTAACCCTTTATTATCCCCATGTCTTACCACATGTCTTATCTTGGTTAAGTGCTTTTATTACATCATACATGCTACCCATGTCTTATGGTTATAATAACATGTTTTACTTAATTTATAATTAAATACATCTTAATTCACATATACATTGGTCAAGAGAGTAACTCCCTAAGTATCAACCCCGAAGACCGAAATCAACATCAGATTGATACTCAGAGAATTACTCAACTCAACCAATCTTATGTTATGTCATCCACATAATTGTAGTCTTGCAAGACCTCCCACATTAGATTATCGTTTTGCGGTTGCTGGATGTGTCGGGTGGTTCCGGGAAGGCTTATACCGCAATCCCAATCTAACGTCGTGTCTTTGCCATATTACGCACCTAGTTTCTGCCTTTGACCACTCACATTAGATACAGTTTGCGGTTGCTGGACATGCTGGGCGGTTCCGGGTAGGCTTACACCGCAAACCTATCTAACCTCATGTCTTAGTTGTTCATTATTCTAAATTCTTCTCAAATTATGGATTCTCCAATTTACCCATAAATTCCAACCCAAATTTATGTGACAAATTTTAATCACTTTATGCCCATAATCTCAAGTTTTATAGGTTATGTCAATTTTACACCCAAACCCACTTATGCCAAATTTCACTTTTGCATGTTATACACAATTATGCCCAAACCATAGTCATCATCAATTTATGCCAAACTACCAATTATCACAATTGAGGCCAAGTTACATATTATAACAATTTCCCAGACTTTTCTCCATTGTTTCCACGTTATTCGTACGCATAATTCGACGAAGTATGATTAGGCTCGAAGGTAGCCTAACCTCATAAAAGGAAAAAGGAAAATGAGAGGGAAGAGTGTCAAAACAGGCACAAACATACGAACATAAATAAGCATGTGAACATGAACGACATAGGAACATAAATAGGCATATGATAGGTTTATGAAAAAGTGTGAAACTTGAAAATTTGATAAGATCCATTACAAGCATAATCATATGATCACAATTTACAACTTATCATAATTACTTTAATTTCATTATCTTGTGAAAGCTACATGAACTCACAGATATAGGTTTAAGAAAGAAGAGAACAATTCTGGATTCTGATTTCTGAAGTTGATTTGCTAAACCGTTGATATAGGATTTGATTATTGTCTTCTAACTTGAATTTGATTGATTAGGGTAGAGGCTAGGTCAGTTTAGGATTTAGCAGCATAGAGGCGCCATTACTTTGATTAATGAATTTAGGGTTAGGTCTAGGGTTGTTTATATAGGTGTAGTGAGTTAATTAGGGCCTTAGGATTAGGTTAGGTTCCATCTAAACCCTCCAAATCCGAAATACACCTCACTCAGACAACCAGAAGTTGCCACGTAGCCCTAAACAACAAAATTTCATCACTGCCTGTACAAGCCGACAGGGATCGACTCCCTAGGTGGGGTCGACACCCCTATAAGGGGGTCGACACCTATGTCAACACCCCTATATGGGGGTCGACACTTGTGTCGACTCCCCAAGCGAGGTCGTCACCTCCTGGCGGGAATTTTCCCGCCAGCCTCCATTCTGCTTTTGAACCCCGAATTTGATTTATTTATTAATAG
Source organism: Allium sativum (assembly GCA_030737875.1). Classification (NCBI taxonomy): domain Eukaryota; kingdom Viridiplantae; phylum Streptophyta; class Magnoliopsida; order Asparagales; family Amaryllidaceae; genus Allium; species Allium sativum. The sequence goes on from CM060915.1 coordinate 989,884,578, forward strand.
TCTAATTTCTTGGTTAAACTTAAATCTTCTAACCTCCATAACTTCTTCATGTTGTACCCGTTTACGCAAACTCGGACTCTATCTCAAGCAGAAATCCGATACGAGCGCAATGGCATAACCCGTTTTACTTAATTCTTCTTCTAAAAATTAGGTATACATTAATTAGTGAATTTTAATGTTATAAAATTTCGGGGTGTTACATTCTCCCCGCCTTAAAGGATTTCGTCCCTGAAATCTTCAAGTTAAGAAGAATGTATCCTACCATCCAATCATCCATCTACTCAAACATCATCCACAAGCATCCATTGTCCTTAAAAGATTTCTAATGTTATATGAACATATGCAAAAGTGTGTGTATATGTTCCTTATCTAATGCAAAGATCAAGAGATCTACTGATTCAGTTGACCGCCTTAATGCGAATTATGTCAGTGTCATGAGTCCAACATGTATGCAATAGAACCCTAATAATACATATTATTTCTATATGAGTGCACAACCATCCACTCTGTAACAACCCGTATTTTCAGCGATATAATAATTAATTAATTTAATTGTTTAAATAGTGATTTAGAGAATACAATGGTTGTTTAATTAAATTATATGGAATATTTAATTAATATAAATAATAGAATAATATATATAATTCTGAAATAATCAAAAATAGTGGAATTCACAATATTGTGTGAATTGGATTATTTTTAAGATATAATTCAGTTTAGAATTGAATTATAATCACGAATATATTATTTAAGCGTAATTTGAACGTATAATTATAATATAATTTAAATCGAGCTCGAAATGGCGTGGCAGTTCGCTATTTGACGATTCGAACTTTAAATGGATATACAGAATCCTTTTTAAGCCGGATTTATGTGAAACAAGAAACGTTAAGAGCTAGTGAAGTATATTTTCCTAATGGAAGAGAAAAATCAGGATTTTGTCGTGCAGATTTCGATTTATGTCCAAATCAAATTTTCAAATAGTCGCTATGGAATTCCTTTATAATTTATAAAGATTTATAGAAGGATTTCTAATTTTAATTGAATATCGATTTGGCCCGGATTGGAAATATCGAGCTAGAAATTCATATAGGAAAATTCTGGAGCTGTATGATATTCTATTATGAATATATACGATAATATAAATTTATTTATATTTAATTTAATTATTTTTAAATATATATATATTTAAATGGGTTATTTAGAGCTTTAAAAATAGCTAGTTTTGCAAACGACCTCTGTTTTCAATGAAACTAATTTTGTTGGATCCGTAATATTAAATTATTGTTAGATTTCATGTTTGTTGGTTTTTGGAGTCAGTCTGTGACCGTACGGATTTTTAATGTGAATAACAGTAAGTATTTTGACGGTTAAAAATACGCTATGTGAGCAAACGGAGTCAGAATTCGACGGAACCAGTTTCGTTGGGTCCGTAATGTCGAACTCTAGTTGTATGTCCATTTTTGTGATTTTTGGGTATTGTACGTGATGATACGAATTTTTAAACATCGAATACAAACAACGGCTTATTAAAAATGAATAAAATAAGTGAATATAAAAATAACATATATCTCCTATAATTAATCTGTAAAATCCTAAACCTAATTCCTTCATTCTTTAGTCAATGATGCGCAGCCGACAGTTTTTCCTCCTCAAACCATTTTGGTGAGAAATATAAAACCATAACAATTCAAAATAAATTCCATAAATCATAAGAAAATGATATTTGGCTTCACGATTGGATTCTCTTAAGTCTAGCATCTGTTTGAGCGTGTTCGACATCACTGCTTTGGCTGCTTGTAGTTCAGCAACGCCTAGGGTTTTGATTCCCCTAAAATTCATGGCATCGGAACACGATTTAAGCATGGTGCTGGGATTCTGGAGGCAAGACGAGCATGTGGTGAGTTTTTGGGTTTGTTCGGTGATATTCTTGTTCGATCAAATCCTTAAGGCATGCGTGAGGTCATCAGTTCGGACCTGGGTAGATGGTGCAAGTCGCATTTGACAGAAGGGGCTCGAGCTCTTTGTTTAGGGTATGAAGTAGAGAGGAGAGTTTGGAGAGAAGAGAAATGGTGAAGTCGATTCTCGAATTCATGAAGGGATGAAGGAGTTAGGAGGAGGAAGGTTTCGATCTTAGTCTGTGTATTTTAAGGGAGCGGGTTTTAGTATTTTGATCAGAGAAGAAGGGGAAAAGTGCGGACCTGGGTATTCATGTATGAGGATGGGCCATTTTGTTTTGGTGAGGCTCAAGTTTTTAATGAATTAAATTAGTTTTAATTTTATAACATATGTAAACTTATAATTATTGTATCTTATTCAAACATTATCAAAATTGAGTGAAACAAGATCCGTTAGGATCGAATGGACGGTGGCTACATAATGGAACTGACAGGGAGTGAATTGCAGGTCGTTACAATTTATAGTTAAATAAATTGTCAGAATCAAATCAATGACAGTTATTCGTTATTTAACGATAACCGTCCGATGTGAGTAAAACTGAAACATCCCACCTCCGTTAGGGTCACTCTCAAAGGGAATGCCTAATTTTGGTGGAGGTTTATAAGTATAAGTCACAGATATACAAGACAGATATAGAACACATATTTTTGAACAGCGAAAAAACAACAACTTTTATTTCATTAAAATACGTGTTACAACAACCATACCATAATTGTCTTACAATACTTCCAAAAACATAACATCTTCATAACTGTCTTGATTACATTATTTAAAGAAGCATAAAGAAAACATAATTAAACTACAAAAGTCTCATAGTTTCTGTCCAAAGCCATAGTCCAAAACGAAAAGATCCAAGCAATACATTCTTTCTCTTCAAGCTGGATATGAAGGCTGGTCAAGCTGCGGTATTCCCTCCCTGTGGAGCGGGGGGGGGGAACGGAAGAAAAGAAGACGAAAGAAAAGTAGAGTCAGAAATAAAGCCTGAGTAAGTCTAGGACTATTCAGTCTATGAATAAAGAACTGGGTATGATAAGTATAAACTAGAAATGGGAAAGCGCCATAAACTTAGTTAAGTTGTCTAGGGTCGAATATACTATCGTACCCCATATTAATCTCTGTACCCATATAAACTAGTTCCCAACGGGCACCCTATAATCAGGGTGAAGTGATCCATTTTATGATTATCGGCTCCTACTCGCATAGTTACATGTGTCTTACGGCCCCCGATGTTGTAGTTACCTATGCTGGTCCCACCATGGGGTGTATCAAGTCCCATGGTGGCGGCCCGACACAATCCTATTATGCACAGGTATGCTACTGGTGCCCAGTGCCTTATTTTTCTGCGTCGGAGTGTGTGCACGCCCGCACCCTGTTAGAACCTACACTGCTGCACCACCGCCGTCGATTTGACCTCTAACAGTCAGCCCAATAATCGTGCCCCACCCTGCTTAGTTTCAGGGTATCATGATACCTTATAGGGTTACTGCTGAAAAGGGTCCCCCGCTACTAGGTTTTCTATTTCTAGCCAACATGCTAAGTTAGTTAAGTGTTTTATAAACCTAACCCCCAATCAGTCTGTTTAGTTTAGCATGTTCCATTTTGATTAAGTATTAATATAATTTACTTAATCCTATCAATCCTGACTCAGCCTTAATTGTCTTATTAAAGCCTTGACCTCTCACATTAGACAGGTATTGTTGTGGCTGCCTGTTGCCGGTTGGGTCCGGGCAATCTTACGCCACAACTCAGTCTAACCTCGGGTCCTTATTGGGCTCCATGTTTAACCACCCACATTGGATAGGTATTGTTGTGACTACTGGACAGCCGGGCGGTTCCGGGCAGGTTTACATCACAACTCAATCCAACCTCGGGTTAAACACATCGTATTTTCTACATTTACATATTTTGTCTTTCTTCTTTTTATATGTAAATATTTGCGGCCCATTATTCAAATTCATCTTTATTGGTTAAGATTTATTTATGCCACTTAATTGTTTTTTCAAAGTTATTGGCGTGCGTCAAACAAGCCAACACATACGTTCTATATTTTTAACCCAAACGTCATTTCCCCCGTTTTATTCGTTCGTTCCAATGTAAGGTGTGTTGGGTTTAATACTTAAACCCAATTTAGCCATATGAAAAGGGGAGGCTATAACATGGTGTTTATAAGGTGACATAAAAAGGGGAGTGTGAACGCATGAACTTGCAACATACGATCTAATTATCATAAGATAGGCATATGTGAACTTGCAATTGTAACAACATATAATATAAGCAATACTTAACCATGAATCATTCTATTCACAAAATCATGGTGTAAACGAAGCATGTAGTCTTGGCATAAATAGTACTTAAACATGAACCACTCTAATCATATAATTATGGCATAATCATTATTGAACATGAGTCCTTATATGGTCATGGCATAAACATAATTGATTATGAATCCTATTATTCATATAATCATGGGTTTTTGTCCAATCTATGTAACTTGTAAGGGTATGCAATTCTAGTGTAAATTTCTAATGTAGCTTATGCGCCAAAAATATATTATCATATGATTAAGATAACAACATAAGCTTAGAAAACATGTTTTTAACTAGGCATAATAACAAACATAGCTTAGACATGTTCATAAAATTAATACAAGCTTACAACGACGCTTGCTTTTGTCACTATCACAAAATCATGATTTTTATACTTGAACTATGATGCCAATTTCAACATAACCTTCATATGAATCATAATACTTAGGTGAATCAAATTACACTAAAGATGACCATAAAATTTTACATCATGTTGTCATAATAATAGATCATAGACTTGCATGAATTTCAAAATAAACTATTACAACATATAGTTGTTGTTTCAACATGAATCTTATACTTGCATTTACCAAATGGGTGTTGTAAATAACTACCACAAACATGTAATTTTCAATATGAATCATATGCTTGCATAAGTCCCAACCAAAATTCCACAACATGTGGTTGTCAACATAAGCCACATACTTGTATGAATCAAACCATAGCATTGCCAAATCGTTTAGAATCAAAATAACATACAAATATAAGTCATTATCGCCACAATTCCATTTCGTTTCCAATGCAAATCGCGTACTTGCAAATATCCAATCGTATACCATAATATTCCCAAATCGTTTAGCATCAAAGCAACATACAAATATAGATTATTATTGCCACAATTCCATTTCTTTCTTTACACAAATCAACACAATTATTTAATTCATATCGGAATAGCACTCTACTTACAACGTATGACGAATCTTCAATTCAGGAATCTGAATTCTGAATTTGGAGATGCTATCCTTTGTTGTAGGCGTTGCTTTGATTGATTTGATGTTGCTTTATGCTTTTGATTTATCTCCTAATTGTCTCTCTATTTCCGACGGCTATACTTAGTCTCTCCTCAGCAACATGACGGTCTCATCTCCATTTTAGTTTGTGTGAATTAGGGTTAGACTTAGGTCCTTTTTATAGAGTTTGTGAGTTGATTTAGACCATCGATGAAGCTTGGTTCAATAATAGCCGTTCGTTTGAAGAAGAGACCAACCAGGAGCTGACACCTAGCCCTAGTGACAAGGCAAGGCTCATAAAATCGACCAAACACAGACCTGGCCAGCCAGGACTTGACCAGACCTGACCAGCAGGTCATTTTTGACCTGAGCGCACTTGGCAGGTGCGCCAGGTCAAAAATGTACTGGCGCACTTCCCAAGTGCGCCAGTGCATTTTTGTTCTGGCACACTTCCCAAGTGCGCCAGTGCATTCTGACCCGTTTTCTGGTTTTTCGCCCAACTTCGTTCGTCCATATCTTCTTCATACGATATCCGTTTTACGCAAACTCAGACTCTATCTCAAGCAGAATTCCGAGACGAACGCAATGGCGTATCCCGTTTCCCTTAATTCTCTGATTTGAAATTAGTTATACTTTAATTTGTGAATTACACGGTTATAGAATACACGGGGTGTTACATTCTCCCCCACTTAAAAGGATTTCGTCCCCGAAATCTTCAAGTTCAGGTAGAATGTACATCCTAACATCCAAACATCCATCTACTCATCCATCAAACACGAGCATCCATTGTCCTTAAAAGACTTCTAATGCTTCATGATCATATGCAAAGTGTGTGTGTACATGTACTTATCTAATGCAAAATCAGGCAGTCTACTGATTCAGTTGACCTCCTTAATGCGAATTATGTAAGTGCTATGAATCCATTATGTATGCAAATCCTTCTATTCATGATTCTACATGAGTGCACAATCCTTCATACAAATGCAACATCCATATGACAACATACTAAACTTCAACCATATACGAATGCAAACATATATGCATATGCAATATGAAGTGATTGAGCCGATCTAAAACCTAGATTGTGTGTGTATATGCAACCATGAGCAACCACTAGCAATCACTTTCAACCACTTGCAATCATCATCCATAACATGTTTCAATTACATGTTTTCATCCAAAGGGCTTCTACCTAAAAGATAAGGTCGAGGAGATATCCCTAAAAAGATAGATAAAAGCGCAACTTAAGGAAAAAGAAAGATCAAGGATGTACCCTCGAAAAGAAAAGGGTAGGTAGCGCGTATTTTAGCTTCAGTTTCCCAAGTTGCATCTCCTTCGGCGTCGCTCCACTGAACTTTGACGAGCTTGACTTCGCGGTTGCGTAGCTTCTTCACTTCCATTCCTAATATGCGGGTTGGAACTTTCCTCACGGTTGCTTCGCGTTCCACTTCAGCTTCTTCTAGGATATTTGGCTCTACCACTTCAGCAGACTCATGTAGACATTTTCGGAGATGTGAAACATGAAAAACGTTGTGAACTCCGGCCAATTTTTCGGGTAGCTCTAATCTATAGGCCATTTTCCCAGTTGTTCCTATCTAAAGGTATAGTCGAATGATAGAAGCAAGTAAAAACTTTGTGCCCATTAGGCAATGTCAAAACTGGAAATCTATGCCACATATATATTGATTAGGAGAAGAACTCTCTAAGCATCAGCCCCGAAGACCGAAATCAACATCAGACTGACACCCAAAGAATTACTCAACCCAATCACTATATATGATTCTAGGAAACTAAGCATGATGGACTCCTTTTAGGTCACAAGGGAGTCCCTTCCTAAGACCAATCCGTATCCTATAAAACCTAAAAAGTTTGGTCAATCCAACGAACACCCTCAAGCCCCAACATGTGTTACTAACAGGTGAGTCATACTCCCTATGGGGTTTGCAACAGAAATTGGATTGAGAATGGGATCGACAGGATCTACAGAAAAGATAGCATGCAAGTAAGCTCTACAGGAAGAGAGGGATCAAGGATATACTCTTAAGAAGAGATATGATGCACTAATCTAGTCTTCAATCTTCTAAGTCGCATTTCCTTGAGCTTAACTCCATTATGCTTTGTCCGTCTTTAACTTCACAATTTCGTAGCTTCTTAATTCTTGTTTCCAAAATATGAGTTGGAACCTATTTCACTGTTGCCCCTCGTTCCTCTTTCACTTACTCTACTTCTAGTATACTCAGCTCAAACATAACGGTGTACTCATGGTTCCATGCAAGCTCTCCAAAATTCACTAGTGAATCTTGGATCTTGTTCACTTACTAGAACGTATTCCACATAGATGAATTATCTCTTGAAAATAAACAAATGTCAACTATGTTGCCAAATGTACTTACTAAGGTGATTCTTTACAACTCATGCGTAAGCGAAATGAACCTTCTGCCTTAGTGGAGAACACTACTGGAGCGCCCCATTCTGAAATGCTCCTCCTAATGAACCCCCTTTCTAGAAGCCCTTTAATCTGTTTACTAAGCTCTTTCCTTTCCCGTGGAGCCATGTGTCTAACGGGCAACGCAACGGGCTTTGCATTATCTACAAGGTATATGCGGAAGTCTATCTCCCGCTTCGGAGGCAAACCCTTCACCTCTTAGAAGACATCCGGATATTCCCGGACCACTCTAACCGATTGCAAATTTTCAATGGAGGCATCTAGCGATTCAAGGTAACTAAGCATAACCGCATACGAGGGATTACAAGAAATTTCCAAAGTATTACCGAGCTGGGTTAGGAGCCTAACAACCCTTTTCTCACAATCAAGGATGGCCCCATTACTGGATAGCCAATCCATGCCCAAAATCAAACCATATACCGAAAAGCCCAAAACAAAGGCACTACATTGAAATTCTATGCTTAGAATAGAAATTTTCAATCCCAAACAGATCATAGACAAATGAGCTGGGCCCCCAATTGGGTTTGAAACAATTAAGGGGTCCTCTACCATACTAGTTTTTAGGTGCAGAGATTCTAACTAAAGCAGACGAGATAAAGGAGTGTGACGCGCCGGAATCAAATAAAGTGCGAACGGGGTGATCATAAAGATAAACTACACTTTCTACAGAAGTATTTATACCTCGTTTCTTTGGGCAGTCCTTAGCCATGTGGCCTGCCTCACCGCAAGAAAAGCACCCACCATTCATCTTGGCCTTCTTTTTCCGGCAATCTTTCACTAAGTGCCCCACTTTGCCACAGAATTTACACTTCCTCTTCTCTCGGGACTTGTTGTCTTTCCCGCCCTTCTCAAAGTCGGTCTTATCAGGGCAGTCTATGCTGATGTGTCCAGTCTCCCCACAATGAAAACATTCTCCTTGCTTTCTTTTCCTCTTTCTACAATCCTTGTCTATGTGCCCTTCCGTACCACAGAAATTGCATTTCCTTTTATCACGTGAGTTGTCATTCTTTCCTCCTTTCTCGGAGTCTACCTTCTTATTCTTAGAATCGTTGGGCTTGACCTCTTTCTTCCCTTGAGAGTTTTCTGCCTTTGTCTCCTTCTTCCTTTGGCAGTCTCTAGCCCAGTGGCCTGTCTCCCTACACTGAAAGCAAGTAGCACTCATCTCCTCTTCTTCTTCCTGCAGTCTCCCTCCAGATGTCCAAGAATTCCGCAGAAATAACATTTCCTTTTTTCACATTTCTGGTCATTACTGTTACGATCCTTTCTTGTTTGACTATTATTCGTCTTCCTATTCTGGGACTCTTCCGCTTGCTGGTTCACGTGGAGGAGGAGGAGCGAAAGTGTCAGCAGCTGGGGAGTAAGGTCTCCGGACATGCTGAAACAGAAAGGATAGATTCAAAACGAAGGATAAGAGATAGTACCTATGGCTTTGGGGGGACTTTGCCTTTTTAAAATAAAATATTTTATCTTTTAAAAATGCTTCTTCAAATTTCCTTTTTGAAAATAATTTTTCAAAACTTTTTATCTTATCTGGTAAACCTATGCTCTGATACCAAGTGAAACACCCCACCTCCGTTAGGGTCACTCTCAAAGGGAATGCCCTAATTTTGGTGGAGGTTTATAAGTATAAGTCACTGATATACAAGACTGATATAGAACACATATTTTTAAACAGCGGAAAAACAACAACTTTTATTTCATTAAAATACGTGTTACAACAACCATACCATAATTGTCTTACAATACTTCCAAAAACATAACATCTTCATAACTGTCTTGATTACATTATTTAAAGAAGCATAAAGAAAACATAATTAAACTACAAAAGTCTCATAGTTTCTGTCCAAAGCCATAGTCCAAAACGAAAAGATCCAAGCAATACATTCTTTCTCTTCAAGCTGGATATGAAGGCTGGTCACGCTGCGGTATTCCCTTCCTGTGGACCTGGGGGGTGGGGAACGGAAGAAAAGAAGACGAAAGAAAAGTAGAGTCAGACATAAAGCCTGAGTAAGTCTAGGACTATTCAGTCTATGAATAAAGAACTGGGTATGATAAGTATAAACTAGAAATGGGAAAGCACCATAAACTTAGTTAAGTTGTCTAGGGTCGAATATACTATCGTACCCCATATTAATCTTTGTACCCATATAAACTAGTTCCCAACGGGCACCCTATAATCAGGGTGAAGTGATCCATTTTATGATGATCGGCTCCTACTCGCATAGTTACATGTGTCTTACGGCCCCCGATGTTGTAGTTACCTATGCTGGTCCCACCATGGGGTGTATCAAGTCCCATGGTGGCGGCCCGACACAATCCTATTATGCATAGGTATGCTACTGGTGCCCAGTGCCTTATTTTTCTACGCCGGAGTGTGTGCACGCCCGCACCCCGTTAGAACCTACATTGCTGCACCACCGCCGTCGATTTGACCTCTTACAGTCAGCCCAGTAATCGTGCCCCACCCTGCCTAGTTTTAGGGTATCATGATACCTTATAGGGTTACTGCTGAAAAGGGTCCCCCGCTACTAGGTTTTTCTATTTCTAGCCAACATGCTAAGTTGGTTAAGTGTTTTATAAACCTAACCCCCAATCAGTCTGTTTAGTTTAGCATGTTCCATTTTGATTAAGTATTAATATAATTTACTTAATCCTATCAATCCTGACTCAGCCTTAATTGTCTTATTAAAGCCTGGACCTCTCACATTAGACAAGTATTGTTGTGGCTGCCTATTGCCGGTTGGGTCCGGGCAGTCTTACGCCACAACTCAGTCTAACCTCGGGTCCTTATTGGGCTCCATGTTTAACCACCCACATTGGATAGGTATTGTTGTGACTACTGGACAACCGGGCGGTTCCGGGCAGGTTTACATCACAACTCAATCCAACCTCGGGTTAAACACATCGTATTTTCTACATTTACATATTTTGTCTTTCTTCTTTTTATATGTAAATATTTGCGGCCCATTATTCAAATTCAGCTTTATTGGTTAAGATTTATTTATGCCACTTAATTGTTTTTTCAAAGTTATTGGCGTGCGTCAAACAAGCCAACACATATGTTCTATATTTTTAACCCAAACGTCATTTCCCCCGTTTTATTCGTTCGTTCCAATGTAAGGTGTGTTGGGTTTAATACTTAAACCCAATTTAGCCATATGAAAAGGGGAGGCTATAACATGGTGTTTATAAGGTGACATAAAAAGGGGAGTGTGAACGCATGAACATACGATCTAATTATCATAAGATAGGCATATGTGAACTTGCAATTGTAACAACATATAATATAAGCAATACTTAACCATGAATCATTCTATTCACAAAATCATGGTGTAAACGAAGCATGTAGTCTTGGCATAAATAGTACTTAAACATGAACCACTCTAATCATATAATTATGGCATAATCATTATTGAACATGAGTCCTTATATGGTCATGGCATAAACATAATTGATTATGAATCCTATTATTCATATAATCATGGTTTTTTGTCCAATCTATGTAACTTGTAAGGGGATGCAATTCTAGTGTAAATTTCTAATGTGGCTTATGCACCAAAAATATATTATCATATGATTAAGATAACAACATAAGCTTAGAAAACATGTTTTTAACTAGGCATAATAACAAACATAGCTTAGACATGTTCATAAAATTAATACAAGCTTACAACGACGCTTGCTTTTGTCACTATCACAAAATCATGATTTTTATACTTGAACTATGATGCCAATTTCAACATAACCTTCATATGAATCATAATACTTAGGTGAATCAAATTACACTAAAGATGACCATAAAATTTTACATCATGTTGTCGTAACAATAGATCATAGACTTGCATGAATTTCAAAATAAACTATTACAACATATAGTTGTTGTTTCAACATGAATCTTATACTTGCATTTACCAAATGGGTGTTGTAAATAACTACCACAAACATGTAATTTTCAATATGAATCATATGCTTGCATAAGTCCCAACCAAAATTCCACAACATGTGGTTGTCAACATAAGCCACATACTTGTATGAATCAAACCGTAGCATTGCCAAATCGTTTAGAATCAAAATAACATACAAATATAAGTCATTATCGCCACAATTCCATTTCATTTCCAACGCAAATTGCGTACTTGCAAATATCCAATCGTATACCATAATATTCCTAAATCGTTTAGCATCAAAGCAACATACAAATATAGATTATTATCGCCACAATTCCATTTCTTTCTTTACACAAATCAACACAATTATTTAATTCATATCGGAATAGCACTCTACTTACAACGTATGACGAATCTTCAATTCAGGAATCTGAATTCTGAATTTGGAGATGCTATCCTTTGTTGTAGGCGTTGCTTTGATTGATTTGATGTTGCTTTAAGCTTTTGATTTATCTCCTAATTGTCTCTCTATTTCCGACGGCTATACTTAGTCTCTCCTCAGCAACATGACGGTCTCATCTCCATTTTAGTTTGTGTGAATTAGGGTTAGACATAGGTCCTTTTTATAGAGTTTGTGAGTTGATTTAGACCGTCGATGAAGCTTGGTTCAATAATAGCCGTTCGTTTGAAGGAGAGACCAACCAGGAGCTGACACCTAGCCCTAGTGACAAGGCAAGGCTCATAAAATCGACCAAACACAGACCTGGCCAGCCAGGACTTGACCAGACCGGACCAGCAGGTCATTTTTGACCTGGGCACACTTGGCAGGTGCGCCAGGTCAAAAATGTACTGGCGCACTTCCCAAGTGCGCCAGTGCATTTTTGTTCTGGCGCACTTCCCAAGTGCGCCAGTGCATTCTGACCCGTTTTCTGGTTTTTCGCCCAACTTCGTTCGTCCATATCTTCTTCATACGATATCCGTTTTACGCAAACTCAGACTCTATCTCAAGCAGAATTGCGAGACGAACGCAATGGCGTATCCCGTTTCCCTTAATTCTCTGATTTGAAATTAGTTATACTTTAATTTGTGAATTACACGGTTATAGAATACACGGGGTGTTACAAAAACTTACCAACTCTATCAGTTCATATTTTTATAACATATTCTTAGAATTGATAAATGATGATTGATTGCTGTGTGCTGACTGTTTGGTTGAACTGCTGATTTATTGGTTGAAATTATAGATAACGATATATATGTGTGTATATATATATCGTCAATCAAATATTGATTCTAATATCAGAATATTTCATATTGAAATGAAATTGATGTTATTTATATTGTTTAACATCTGTGGATGCAGGGAAATAGGTTGGAGGGATCCAACTGGATTCCTTATTATTTACAATACTGTTCTTTTCATATATTGTAATATATGATGTGATATATAATTTGTTGTTGATTATGTGTGTTTGAATGATATCGATCATTGTTATTTGATATTTTAAATACCATAAAATACTGGAATGTATAAAGGGAATTTTCAAAGTATATATTGAAAAGAAAATATTTACAAAATCAAAGGAAATTATAAAAGAATATTTATTTAGAAAATAAATAGAATTATAAAGGAAACATTTGTATAACAAATAGAAAAAGGAAATATTTGTAAGAAAAAATAGAAAAAGGAAATATTTGTATAACAAATAGAAAAAGGAAATATTTGTATAACAAATAGAAAAAGAAAATATTTGTATAACACATAGAAAAAGGAAATATTTGTAAAAAAAAATAGAAAAAAATTTATTGGAAAATAAATAGAATTTTATAAAAGGAATTAGTTGGGAAATAAATAGAATTATAAAATAGTAGATTATAAATAGAAATCTGTTTTAACAGATAAATGGAGGAGATTAATTTACAAATAATGCTTTGTAAATGAAGTAAAATGATTTATCATTGGATAAATTGAATGTATAAGTCTGAACTTATATAGAGAAGTAGAAATCGGTTTTTACACCGATATTTTAAATAGAATGAGATAAGAAACGGAGTTATCGAATATAGTTTATTCAAAAGGAGTTAATCAAATATAGTTTATTCGAAGAAAGGAGTTAATCAAAAGGAGTTAATGAAAAAGGAGTTAATCAAAAGGAGTTAATCAAAAGGATTTAATCAAAAAGGAGTTAATCAAAAGGAGTTAATCAAAATGAGTTAATCGAATATAGTTATTCGAATGGAGTTAATCGAATATTAGTTATTCGAATAGAGTAATTGATTAGAGTTAATCAAATAGGGTTAATTGATAAGAGCTAATCGATTAGAGTTAATCGATAGAGTTAATCAATAAGAGTAAATCGATTAGAGTTAATCAGTTAGAGCTAATCAATTAGAGTAAATCGATTAGAATTAATCAGTTAGGGTTAATTAATTAGAGTTAATCAATTAGAGTAAATCAATTAGGGTTAATCAGTTAAAGTTAATCAATTAGAGTAAATTGATTAGAGTTAATCAATTAGAGTCAATCAATCAGAGTAAATCGATTAGAGTTAATCAGTTAGAGTTAATCAATTAAAGTTAATCGATTATAGTAAATCGATTAGAGTTAAACAGTTAGAGTTAATCAATTAAAGTTAATCGATTAGAGTAAATCAATTAGAGTTAATCAGTTAGAGTTAATCAATTAGAGTAAATCGTTTAGAGTTAAATCAAATTAGAGTTATTCAAAGAGAGTTAATCGAACATAGTTTATTCGAAAGGAGTTATCGAATATAGTATATTGGAAATGAGTTAATCGAATATAGTTATTCGAAGAAAGGAGTTATCGAATATAGTTTATTCGAAAGAATTTATCGAATATAGTTTATTCGAAAGGAGTCGAATATAGTTATTCAAAGAAAGGAGTTATCGAATATAGTTTATTCGAAAGGAGATACCGAATATAGTTTATTCGAAAGGAGTTAATCGAATATAGTTTTTTCGAAAAGGAGTTATCGAATAGAGATTATTCGAAAGGGAGTTATACGTTGAAATTCGATTATATCGAATTCGGGAAAGTACTATTCGCTTTCTGTTTTTAATCAAGATTTATTTATTTGGTTATAAATTGTCTAATTAGTTATTTAGTTAAATTAAGAAACAAAAAATTATATTTTGAAGTTAGATATTTCAGAAATAGGGATTATAATGCTATAGTTATAATCAATGTTTTAAATAAAGAAGTTGATTCGTAAATAGAATCCGAGAGCTACATAAGGAAGTTGGTTGTAGATTTAGAAGATGAACTTTGTCTATTTCGAAGTTAGAAATGTTGTTCATTTAAGGTCTGAGAGGTAGTTATACCCCAACTTGATTGACTCCATTTTTAACTAAGGAATGGTTAAGGTTCGATAGTGAAAGTTGGTTAAGTGAATTTAGTTAACGAGTGTAATGTTTTGAGTTGGCATAGCGATGTTTTATTTAAACATCTGTTTGAATCCAAATGTAGGAATCTGGAAATGTTTTCCACATAAGAATCAGAAATGTTTTCTATATTAGAAAACAAGAAATGGAAATGTTTTCCAATGTTAATAACGTATATTTTCAAAATTTAGAAAATAAGAAATGTTGAATAACAGGAAATGAGAAATGAATAAATTAATGAACTAAGGGGATAAATGTTAAATGATGACTGATCGATATATGGATTATTTAATCAATTTAAATAATAAAATAATATATTTAATTTGGAAATAATCAAAAATAGTGGAATTCACAATATAGTGTGAATTGGATTATTTAAAATATATAATTCAGTTCAGAGTAGAATTATATTAGCGAATATATTTAAATAATGACCGTTGAACGTATAATTATATTTTAATTGTAATCGAGTCCGTAACGTCGCGGTAGTTCGCTATTTGGTGATTTGAACTTCAACTGAATAAACACGGTCTTTTTATATCGGATTTCTGTGAAACAAGAAACGTTAGGAGCTGGTGAAGTATATTTTTCTAGTGGAAGAGAAAAATCGGGATTTCGTCATGTAGATTTTGATTTATATCTAAATCAAATTCTCAAAAAAACAGCGCCATAACAATAACGATTTATTTATATTTTAAAAAGGATTTAAAAAATAAATCGAATATCGATATAACTCTGATGATGGAATATTGAGTTATAAATCCCGATATGGGGCTGTGTGATATTCTTTGAGAATAAATACAATAATATAAATTTATTTATATTTAATTTAATTATTTTTAAATATATTTATGTATTTAAAAGGGTTATTTAGAGCTTTAAAAATAGCCAGTTTTGCAACCGAACTCAGTTTTCGATGAAACTAATTTTGTTAGATCCGCAGTGTCAAATTATTGTTAGATTGCAAGTTTCGTGATTTTTAGAGTCATTGTGTTGCCGTACGGATTTTTAATGTGAAAAACAGTTAGTATTTTGACAGCTAAAAATATGTTGTGTGAGCAAACGGAGTCGGAATTCGACGAAACCAATTTTGTTGGGTCCGTAATGTCGAACTGAAGGTGCATGTCCAGTTTCATGATTTTTGGGTATCGTATGTGATTACAGGAATTTTAAACGATAATTAAACTAAAAGTAGAATAGAAAAATAATATCCCCATCCGATAAATACCCCTTAGAACCATTCGCCCTTTAACCTAAATTCATTTCACTGATCAAAAAAGGTCCACGCTACCCATTTCTTCAGCCGCCAACATTATTTCTTCATCCAGTAAAAAGTTCATCTTCATATAAATCAAAAGAAAAGTAAAATAAAATCTATAACTCGAGATTCACATATATTCGAATTGCTTATGGCTTCCTCTTCGATTCTATACCAAATTTGTTGGGTTTCGTAAGATTTCTTGACGCTGAAATTTCGAACAGCGGAGGTAGGTCGAGCTAGGGCTCGACTTTGTAGAAGCTAGGGGATTCTGGAGACTAAATAGATGGCGCGGAAGTGCTCAGGGTGCGGAGACGAGCAAGGAGATGGGGTTTGGTCAACTCTGGTGACAATAAATGTCGATGTTCCCTGTAGCTGAGGAGCGATGTCACGACTGTCTTCATGGCATTGAAGGTGTTTTCAGGGTTACGGGTGTGTTGAGGATTCGAAGAGGATGAAGGTGGTGGCTTCTGTGTGGTCGTCGACGTAAGGATGAAGGTGCGGTGGTTGTTGAAATCAACGGACTGATGAAAGCTAGAGCGGGTTTGGCATTTGGGGAAGAAGCTGATAACAGGTTGGGTATTTCAAGTTTAGATGGGCCGGGGAAGGAAGGTTAAGCCCAATTAAAAGTTTAAAGTTTTATTTTAATTTAATTTAAATAATGTAGGAAATTGTAAATTCAATAACTTTATCTTACGAGATTGAAATTCAGCGAAACAAGATCCGTCGGGATCGTATGGACGGACACTATAGGCTGGAATTGACTAGGAGTGAAATGGAGCTCATTACAATTTATAGCAAAATAAATTGTCTGTCTGAATCAAGCAATGGTTATCGTTATTAACGATGATCGTCTAATGTGAGTAAAACTCACCAACTCTGAATAGTTATATTTTTATAACGTATTCTTAGAACTGATAATTATCTGTTGATTGCTATGTGTTAACTGTTTTGTTGAATTGCTTATGTGTTGGTTCAAATTATAGATAACGATGTATATATATATAAATCGTTAATCGAATATTGATTCTGTTTATTAGAATATTTTATATTTGTGTTATTGGTGTTCATTAACATCTGTGATGCAAGGAAACAGGTCGTAGGAATCCAACTGGATTCCTCAACATATATTTTTCTGTTTTCATATATTGTGTATATGATGTGATATATAATCTATTGTTGATTATGTGTGTTTGAATAATATCGATCACTGTTATATGGTACGTTAAATACCATAAGAAATACTGGGATAAAAAAGGGGAGTTTCAAAGTATATTTTGAGAAAAATTATTTATATAAAATCAATAGATTTTATATATAAAAGTAAAAGGATTTTATAAAAGGAAATAATTATAAAATCAAAGAAATAAAAGGAAATACATTTGTAAAACAAACATAAAGGAAATATATTTGTAAAACAAATATAGAGGAAATATATTTGTAAAACAAATATAGAGGAAATATATTTGTAAAACAAATATAAAGGGAAATATTTGTAAAACAAATATAAAGGAAAATATTAGTAAAATAAACAAAAAGGGAATATTTGTAAAACATTTAAAAATAGAAATAAAAAGGGAATATTTGTAAAACATTCACAAATAGATTAAATGGATTTATTTATTTAGGAAATAAATATAAGAATAAAGGATTTATTTATTTAGAAAATAAATAGAAGTGTAAAAGGAATATTTATTTAGGAAATAAATAAAGTTATAAAAAGGAATATTTATTTGTTAAATAAATAGAATTAAATCAAAGGAATATTTATTTGTCAAATAAATAGAATTAAATCAAAGGAATATTTAGAAAATGAATACAAAATGGAAATATGTTTTTAACAGATAAATGGAAAAGATTTATTCAAAGTGGAATTAAATAGAAAATCAGTTTTAACAGATAAAGTAAGAAGATTAATTTATAATAAGGTTTTATAAATTGAGTAAAATATTTATCCTTGGATAAATAGAATATATAAGTCAGGACTTATATAGAGATGTAAGAATCGATTTCAACATCGATACTTACTGAATACGGACGTAGAGTTAATCAAAGAAAATAATCAAAGGAGTAAATCAAAGGAATTAATCAAAGGAGTTAATCAAAGGAGTTAATCAAAGGAGTTAATCAACGAGAGTAAATCGATTAGAGTTTGAGTTAGCCAGTTAGAGTTAATCAGTTAGAGTTAACCAGTTAGAGTTAATCAGTTAGAGTTAATCAGTTAGAGTTAACCAGATAGAGTTAATCAAAGAGAGTTAAACCAGTTAGAGTTATTCAATTAGAGTCAAGCGAATGTACTTAAATCGAATATTAGTTATTTGATAGTAGTTAATGAAATATAGTTTATATGAAAAAGGAGTTATCGAATATTAATTTATTCGAAGAAAGGGAGTTATCGAATATTAATTTATTCAAAGAAAGGAGTTATCGAATATCGCTTATTCGAAGTAGAGTTATCGAATAGAGTTATTCGAAAAGAGTAATAGAATATAGTTTATTCGAATAGAGTTAAAGGGGTTAATCGAATATAGCTTATTCGAAGTGAGATAATCGAATATAAGTTATTCGAAGTGTGATAATCAAATATAGTTTATTCGAAAAAGAGGAATCAAATATATGTTATTCGAATAGAGTTAAAAGGAGTTATCGAATATTAGTTATTTGAATAGGGTTAAATAGAGCTAAAAGGAGTTATCGAATATTAGTTATTCGAATAGGGTTAAATAGAGTTAAAAGAAAGGGGTTATTCGAATAAAGGTTATTCGAATGGAGTTAAAAGAGTTATTCAAATATAGTTTATTCGAAAGGAATTAATTGATAAGAATTAATTGAAAATAATTAATCGAAAAGAATTAGTCGAATAGAGTTAGTCGATTAAAGTGAATGCAATAGAGTTGATCGATAGAGTTAATCCAATAGAGTTAATCGATTAAAGTGAATGCAATAGAGTTAATCGATAGAGTTAATCTAATCGAGTTAATCGATTAAAGTGAATGCAATAGAGTCAATTGAATAGGGTTAATCAAATAGAGTTAATTAGATAGAGTTAATCGAATATAGTTATTCGAAGAGAGATTATCGAATATAGTTTATTCGAAGGAAAGATCGAATAGAGATTTATTTGAAAGAGAGTTATGTAAGGAAATTTGTTAAAGGTGAAAAGGGTGAACCTTGTCTGTTTTGAAGTTTGCAATGTTGTTCAGTTAAGGTCTGAGAGGTAGTTCTACCCCAACTTGATTGGCTTCGTTTTTTACTAAGGAATGGTTGACGTTCGACGGTGAAGATTGGTTAAGTGAATTTAGTTAACGAGTATAATGGTTTGAGTTGGCATGGCGATGTTTGATTTAAACATCAGTTTAAATCCAGTGAAGGAGTTTTGAAAATGTTTTCCAAATAAGAATCAGAAATGTTTTCTAATAATTGAAAATAAGAATTTAGAATATATGGAAACAGGTGATAAGTAAATTAATGAACTAAAGAGATAAATGTTAAATGATGATTGATCGATATAATTTCCAACTGGAAATAATATCGTTGTTTGCACACGTGTTTTTCTTTGATAGTTAAATCACAGACTATCAAAGTTTTAACCATTTTTAATGTTGTTAATATGGAGAGGCCGGTTGGATTATTTTCCGAAGAACCACTCCGTATTGGCATAAGCGTTGCGAATCATATATGCCAAAGATAATTGAAGACGGAGTAAAGTGCAAGGGCTGTTGTATAAATCTTAGGTAAAGATTTGCCTAAGATGGATGTACTAAATAGTGCCTTCGGTTTGTCCAGTCCCAGGATGACCCATATGGAAGAATGTCCGACAGAGTATATTTAATGGATCGCGTAAGTTGATCTCTTAAAACGTATATATGTTTGATGGCGGAGGAATTCGTTTCTCTTAGCTGTATACCCGTTATATTTTTGAGAAAATCAATTTGTGATTTGGCGGGTATGACAATGTGACATTCAAAGTGAATAGATGTGTGATCTGTCAGAGATAAACGTGACCTCTAGCCATACAACCGGGGAATGACAAAAATCGGGCAGGCAGCATGGCTATGTGGGTAGCTTCCATTAGGGTGTATTATCACCTGATCTAGAGTTTCATTTACTTCTATAATCTATTGTCGATGCTGTCCCATTCGGGAAACGGTTGCTGATCCCAACCGTTGGTGATAATACATTCGATACACTCAAGCGAAATGAGTGGTCGGTAATGTGTGGCCAGGTTGCAAGATGTTCTTGTTGAACCCAGTGTATCCTCTCTAGAGGTACACTAGCAGAAGGTGGTTCCATACCTTGTCATAGTTGGAAATCCATTATCCAATAAGTGCTTGCGAGTTTGATTGTATACTATGTATGTGCAACGTGAGATGAAAGCATTCTGCTTAACTGATATATATTTGTATTTGAACATAATTATAATATCAAAATGATATTGGTATTCAAAGATGTTTGGATTCTCATAAGAGAAAAACCTATTCCGTATTTACGGTGTGGTCTTATGAGATATCATATACATGTTCAAACTGTTTTAGATGTTTACTCACGCCAGTCCCATGACTGGCCCGGAGTTTGTTTTGTTTTGTTTTCCCTAAACTCTTGGGTGCCAAAATTTGAATGGGCAGTCAAGTAGTCGGGATTTTACAGATATGCTTGGAAAGCTGGAGCAGGGGGCTTCAGCAGCGTTTGTGTAGCTATTGTTGTTTCCGTTGTGTTGTAAGGGTTGTACCTTGATGACGATATGTATATTCAAGTATAATCTTTTATTTCAAAGATATGTTATATTTTATTCATTCCACTGTGAGATTAGTGTTACTCTGATGTTGTATGTTCTTCTTCTTCTTCTTCTATTCTAAGTTTCTATCTTATCTATTCTCACCCTCTAACTTCTTTCTATTAGTTTTCTGTTTTCCAGTACAGTGTGGGTTGGACTTGTGTTATTTGGTCAGCTCAAATTGGACCGGAATTTCGGGACACTACATTTGGTATCAGAGCTGAAGGTTAAGTATTTCCTTGGCTTTGTGGTGTGACTCAGTAAAGATGGGGTTAGTAATACCCTAGATTGAGTTGAGTGTATATATATGAGTGAGCGTATTTGTTATTGATGTAGAAAAATAGTTTTATATTGTGTAGATTTATTGGTTGAGTGGTTTATGGGTTCTGATCGATCAGTTTGATCCACTGTATCGGTAAGAGTTTTTAAACACTCGAATACGATGGGTCGACACGATATGTTTTGAAAAGAGGGTAAATGAAAATAATTTTACCCAATATATTTTGATATAGAGAAAATAAATATGTGAAATAAAATGAGTTAAATCTGAATTTAAGTCAGAATTGGAACTAAAATTCCTAAAATGTGAAAAAGTGATTGTAAACAGATTTGGATTAAATATATGAGAATTTTAACATCCTGCAAGATTTTAAACTGTTTTACAAGTAGTGTGAATGATATTTTGAAATGAATTTCAAAATTGAAGTGTTTGAAAATGGGTTTGAAAAGTATATAGTATTGAACTCACTTTGATCGTTGGAAAATAGATTCCGATGATGAGCTAGACATCATCGGTGTTCATTTTCGAGTTGTAAAGTGACGGATTACTACCGAAAAGATTTTGTTTTTGAATTGTTTTGGGAAAACGAGTGGTTTGAAATCCAAAAAGGAATATTTGGTTTTATAAAAGCAAAGCTGTTTAAAACTCCTAGAAAGAGACGGTTTGAATTAAAAACAAATTTAAATAGAAATTTGTGAAACCGAGCTGGAACCGAATAGAAACCAGTTAACTGGAAATTGAATTGGATACGATATATAAAGTAGAATCAGGTTTTGAATTGTGAGATAGATTTTGAAATGGTATTGGATTGATGAGTTAAGAAATTGAAAATCGAGAAAAATTGGATTTGTAACATAGGGATTTTGAAATGTAATTGGGTTGTTTAAGAATTTGGAATCGAGAATGAAACTCGAGTTTGAAATAGAATTCGACTTGGATAAGCAAATAGCTGTATTGAACATATATTGACTGGAAAATGGGTTGAGATGACATTGGTATTTGTTGAATTTATAACATGTAATAACCCGGAAATGTGAGCCAATTTAAAATTTTATCTTGGCGATTTTAATGAATTTTGAATATTTAAAATGAATTATTTTAAGTAATAACGACAAGAAATTTATTTTGAATAAAATTAAAATGTACATAATTATTTGAATCGACGTTAGAATATAAATATTTATTTTTAATTATAAAAGGAATTGAAAATGGCGCGGTAGTTCGAAAATTCAATTTCAAATTTCAAGTGAATGTACAGGATTCGAAATAAACCGGATTTTAGGGAAACCAAAAATATTAGAATGTAATTGAAAATATCTTCCCAATGAATCCGAAAAATCAAAATTTCATAGCAGGAATCAAAAGTGACGTCCAGTTGAAAATTCAGAATAGTCGCTATGGAATTCTGGCCCTTAAAAAAGGAAATTTTGCAAACGACCTATGTTTACGACGAAACCACTTTTGTTGGATCCGGGATGTCTAGTTATTGTTAGATTCCAAAATTCATAATTTTTCGAATCAATATGTGAGCGTGGCAAGGTAAAACGTGTTTTGTCAGTTTTAGTCAATTTCGATTGATTGGAAAATGGCCATTTTTCAAACGGTCTTAGAATTCGATGAAATTAGTTTTGTTAGGACCGTATCGTCAATAAGAAGCTAGAAATAATTTTTCGGGAATTTTTAGAGTTAGTATGTGGCCCCGATAAATTGAAATGTACATTTAAAATTCAATATGATGATTTATATTTTAAGTTCAGCGAAAACTGATCGTAACAATCGAATTGGGTTACGAAACATTTCCCATTGTGTTCGAGATGGGGGTAATACGCTAGGGACGACAGTCGTTGAGCCTCGTTTGGAGTTCAAAAGAAAAGTCAACTTTATAGAGGATTAAATAAAATAAAATAAATATTAATATAACTTCTTTTCCCTTAAACCCCCCTCCCTCTCCCTCTACATTTTAAAATCAAATGAAATAAATAAAAAAAGAAGAAGGAAGAACATGATGAACCCTAGCCCCTCGCTCAGCAATCGCCGACGTTGCAGGCGTCGTGCCCACTCTCCTCAAGCGACGCGCCTCTCGCCACTGTATCCCCGACGCTCTTCCTTTCCCCCTCTCCCATCTCGTGGTCCCCAAGCCGAACACCCCCAAACCGCAACCCCACCCTTCGCACCACCTTCCACGACCACCACCCACCTCAATCCGACGCCAACCACCATTGTAAACCTCCCCTTTCGCCGCCTTAGCTCCGACGAAACCCCCCCTTTGCTGAAGGAAAAAAGACTACAAGTGTATATATTTCTATTTTATTTTGTTTTATTTAATTGTAAATAGAAAGTAAAAATACGATTTCTTATGTATATAACATTACATACGGAAGTAGAGACTTTTATATATAAAAAGTAGAGATTTTTATATATAAAAAGTTGAGATTTTTGTTTATGAAAATGGGATTTTCATTTATAGAGAGATGTGATTCTTAATCATAAAAATACGAGATTTTTAATATGAAAGGTATATAGTTTTATAAGTGAAAAGAGCAGATTTTTTATATGTGGAAAGCAAAGACTTTTATATTTGAAAGGCTATAAGAGATTTGATTTTTAACAATGAAAAGTCGGATTTTTATTGATAAGAAAGGTCAGATTTTTATTGATAAGAAAGCGTGGATGTTTTACTTTAAAGTTATATTTTTATGACTTGAAAGTTATATTTTTATGACTTGAAAGTTTATATTTTTAATACATGAAAGTTTGATTTTTAAATTAGAAAGATTATATTTTTAAACAAGAAAAGAATATATTTTTAGAAATATAAAGACGTGATTTTTTAAAAGAAGTGGATTTTTAATTAAATAAAAATACGGTTTTTGTATATGTAGAGATGTAAAAATATGATCTATATATAAAACTAAATAATAAAAATGGGATTTTTATTATGAACATCGTGAAAAAGATAGCTTTGGAGATAACAGGCGAATTCAAGCGGTTCAGAAATTCAGAAATGAAATGGCGGAGTGGAACCCCAATGTGAGAACTTCTCACTTTTAATTTATTTTCGAGTTGAAAAATATACTAGGATGCAGACGGTGCTTAGCAGCACCCGACACCCGTCGTCCACAGACCATGGATGACTTGTTTGGTTGATTGATGTGTTGTGAAATTTTATTGTGTGAGGTGGATTGAATAAATATATTTTATAGTTAAAAATATAATTTTTAACGGGTATATAAAATAAATATTTATAAAAAATCGGACGATTTGTTTATATACACACATTTGACTGATATTGATTGGGACGATAAATTTTACACATCGCCCAACTGCACAAATAAAACCTGTGTTTGATTATTTAAAACCCCACACGGGTATTGGGATGAAATTGAGCGTACACTAATCCCAATAATTAGCTGTATGTCGATTGATTGATTGACAAGCTGTTATAAGCGTTAAATATTTATATTTAATGCTTATACAGTGTAGAATGCACTCCGGATGATGGATTGCTGTTTTCATTGTGGTTATACACATTTGTTGTGTGAAATCCATATAACAGATTATATGGTAATTGATTGTGTCTGATTCCAGTTTAGAATTATCTAATATTTTAAAATAATATTCAGTGAATATTGAAATGTGAAGCCGTGTTAAGTAGTTAAACGCCATTTTAACACGAACGGGAATTTTGTCGATTTTATTCATTTTACAATGAATATCGAAAGTGATTTCAAAATCTGATATTTTGAAAAGATTTGAAATTCGAATTAAATTGAATAGAATTGAAATTCGAACTAAATTGAAAAGAATTGAAATTCGAATTAAATTGAAAAGATTTGAAATTTGAATTAAATTGAATAGAATTGAAATTCAAATTAAATTGAAAAGAATTGAAATTCGAATTAAATTGACAAGATTTGAAATTCAAATTAAATTGAATAGAATTGAAATTCGAATTAAATTGAAATGAATTGGAATTCGAATTATATTGAAATGAATTGAAATTCGAATTAAATTGAAATGATTTGAAATTCGAAAAAAATTGAAATATAATTGAAATTCGAATTAAATTGAAATGGAATTGAAATCATTTTGAATTGAATTTAAAACGGATTGAAATTGAATTGAAATCGATTTGAATTAAAATCGATTTGAATTAAAATCAATTTGAAAAAAGAATTTATATTGGAAAATTCAATTCTGATTTGAATTTGAGGTAGAAGTTGAAATCGTTTTAAAACAAATTTAAAATGATTTGTAAAATACGTTTTAAAAGGAAATCAACGAAATATATATAAAATATATTATATATATATATATATTGGCCCGAATAGAACGCTCCGCGCTGCGGCAGGTCGCGTATTTCGACCATTGACTTCGAATGGATATTACGGGAGATCCGATCATTGGATTCTCCTAAAACAGGAACCGTTGGGTTCGTATCGAAAAGAGCTTTCTAACGAATACAAGAAATTAGAAATCTAACAACTGGATTTGGAATTATGTCCAAATCAAATTTGGAAAAGGTCGCTGTAAGTGTAGTTCGATGGCCATTGATGGAAATCGACTGTACGGGCCTTGATAAAATTATTAAAAATATCAATAATTAGTGTAAAATCATAAGAAATGATTTGGAAAGAATTGGGATGAAAAATTCCATATTTGAAAAGATATAAAAGATTTTTATCGAAATGAACTAGTTTTGAACTAGAATTAAAATCCATTTATTTTTATAATAAATAAATTGGATTTGAAATGGTTTTAAAGGTAAATAGAATTTCTAATAATTGAATTGGAATAGATTTGAATCGAAATTATCTTTGGAATATTTCGATGTTGGATTTCGTGATTATATAGATATTGTTATGGAAATTTGAAAGATATATTTATATCGTTATTTCCAATACGATATTTGTTGGTCGTAGAATTTGATATTGAATATAAGCCGATATATTTTCTATTCAGAGCCTTGTATTTAATATCAAATGGAATTTGGGTTTGTCGTGAATGGAGTCTTCATTAACATTGTTCTTAAACCCAGTTGAGAAAAGATTAAATCTTTTTATTTAGATTTAATGAAGTATACCAATTAAATGATATTTAATTGGAATTGAATTGGAATGTGATCTTGGGTTTATCGCGAACCGTGTTTTAAATGACATTGGTTCTTTAACCCAGTGAAAGATAAGATTTATTTTCTGGATTTGAATAATCATTAAGTAATGATTTTTGGATATTAAAACTGAAGTAGAGTTTTAATGAATCTTTAAATAGATTGAAAGGTGAATTTGATAACTAAAATTATCAAATTCAAGAAATGATCGAGAATGGAGTATCACCAGTTTTGCTCCAAGCGATAGTTAAATCTTTAATTAGATTTGAACGTGAAATGGTAATTAAAATTACCGATAACAACGTGGTGTTAGATATGAGGTATTACCAGTTTTACTTCATGGGATGAATAGGTTGGGATTGGGAAATTTAACAATTGATTACTCCGGTAAAGTTCGTAAATCCCGACTAGTTTGGATAAACCATAATTTAGTTTGAATTGATATTCAAAAGAGGATTAAAGAATAAATTTAAAGAATTATCTTTGATAAAATTAATGGGAACCTTTCCCTAATAATGTGAATATTTGAATAAAAGAATATTCTGAATTGGAATGAGGCGTATGTTGTGTTTGCGTAATACTTGTTTATAAAATACGCGAGTTATTTGGAAAGACCGGGTTTATCCCATCCTGAATAACTGATACGACGATAAGTCGAAGATGAAGACGGTGGTTGAAGACCGGAGGTCTTCACATCGTTTGGATAATTACTGATGATCTTGATTGGGCTGTACACCCAAGAGGAGGGAATCAGTTGGTGATCGTCCAAACGTACTTATAGATCGAAGGATATGCGAGGAATAAGATTCCTCCTGTTTCGTTCAGACCCAGAACGAACTTGTAAATGAACTGTGTGTTTGACATTGGATATCGTTCTGTGTGATTGATGGATATCGGTTGCATGGAGTGGTCTGCCTGTGTGGCATGCTAAGATGCAAATGACCAAGGCTTCTATTGAAAAGCAAAGTCTTGTGGTAGATGATCAAAGCACCGCCTATGTGGCATAGCTTTATGTAGCGTTAATTCGCGAGCCTCACATCCCGGTTGTGAACCCGGAACGGGAGAGGACCTCAGGGAGGGCATGCGTTTCCTTCTAGCTAGGATGGTGTCAGTAACCTACCAGCCCTGACATTTATATTATTTTCACCTGTGTGTTTGTTGCTGTTGCGAGGCGCTTCGGATATGGAGTCATTTGGCTCACTTACGACCCAAAGGGCGGG
Organism: Allium sativum; assembly: GCA_030737875.1. Classification (NCBI taxonomy): domain Eukaryota; kingdom Viridiplantae; phylum Streptophyta; class Magnoliopsida; order Asparagales; family Amaryllidaceae; genus Allium; species Allium sativum. The sequence goes on from CM060915.1 coordinate 989,912,230, forward strand.
GAAACGCAGTGTCCAGAGTTTAAGTTTAATCCACATAGGTGGACCAGCCCTGTCGCTCCAAGGGATGAAGCGTTCTGTTCGTAAGATATGGGCTAGATTGTCTTGAATCGGTAGAGGACGATCCCTTGTTTCAGTTCACAGATGGAAATCCAACTTCCAAATAAGACATTTTGCAGTTTTAATTGTAGAACTAGTATGGAGACATGATATATGGTACCCATGCCATCTATGATTGATACTTATGATTGAAATTGTTTTGACACTATATACTTATAGTAATAATAAATGATGAAATTTAGCTATCAAGCATTCTTCGGCTATTATAAGGTAAAACCCTATCCTCCGGCTTGTGTTGCGTTGTGTGGTGGGACCTGGGTCTTATAATAGCTTCATTGTTCTTTATTTAGCATTGCGCTGTTGTTTTATGCACTGGTATCCTTGGGAGGAAACCCGTTCCGTGCTATACGGCGTGGTCCCTTGATTTACCAAACTTTAAAATAAAGATTAATAACTGTTTTAGTTCTCACACCAGTCACATGACTGACCTGGAGTTTATTGTTTTAACCTAAACTCTGGGTGCCCCTATTTTCCACACGGGTAGCTAGTAGTTTTGGTTTTGCATATTTATATTCACAGGATCCTGGTTTACAGCTGGAATGATATTCGAAAACTTTGTATCCGTATATCTCCTTCAGTTGTGTTTTGTATTAATTTCCGCTTCTATATAATGTATTGTAATCTCTGATAATTATCAAATGTATATTATTTTTTTATACTCTGTATGTTCTTTTATTCTGATGGAATTGTTGTAATATACAATGAAACGTTCTTCTGTTTGTGTTCTGATGTGGCTTGTCCTCAAGGCCATCCGTGCTTTCCCATAAGGGGGATTTCGGGTCGTTTCATCGTGGTATCAGAGCTCTGGTTTACAGAGCTCGAGAACAAGATATATTAGAACTATACGAAAGAATTCATCAGAAATTGGATTAGTAATATCCAATGATAATGACTCGTTAGAGATAGGGTCAGTAGTATCCTAGAACGAGTGTGAAGAGTATATTTTTAAAATGAAAACAAATTTATTTTGAAATTTAAATCGTATTATACGTATTTGAATATTTATTTATATTGAATTTGGATAATCCAATATATAAAGATTTTGCATATACGCCTTGCAAACATATATTCGAAGTTTTAATATACTAGATAGATATAGAATCACACTCTAGTCGCCCGGGGATGATACTGGTAATTGTGATCACATTACCAGTATTTATGCTCGAGTTTCGAAGGTGTGATGTTTATATGATTCCAATTGACTGGTGAGAGAACCAAAATTAGATAGGGCCTATTGTTGTAATTTGGCACCAAAAATGTGATTTTTGTCTATATATCAAAATTATGAATTTGAAACGTTAATCAACTAATTGATTGTTGGTTGTGTTGTTTGATTATTATTTGATTAATTAAATGTTGAACCTTTAGCCAAATTGATCAAATAGTGAATTGTATTGAAAATTTATCGCATTTGCATGCATATACATGTACTTACATTAAACAGGGTATAGCAAGGAGGCTAGAGAAGAGGAATAAAACTGTTTCCCGGATAAATAGGTACATGTTTATTGTATTTCTTGGGTTTTTGATGATTTTATGAGCCGATTGGATATCCGCTTGGCTGTTTCTTTTTCTTTTTGGATTGGTGAGGGCCATGGGAGCCTATTTGAAATATCCCGAAGCTCCCGGTGCAGGGGAGGTTATGGCGAAATTTTTCGAAAATTTAGGGTGTTAGCCAAATTTTTGAAAAATTCGAAAAGTTCTTAGAAACTGAAAAGTTGAAGAACTTAAGCCGTAAAGAAAATAATGAAAGTTGAGTTGGTTTGTGAAACAACTTTCAGCTTCGTTCCTTTTCGGGGACGAAAAGTTTTAAGTGGGGGAGATTGTAATAACCAGGAAATTTGAGCCAATATAAAAAAATTATTTTGGCGATTTTAATGAATTTTGAATATTTAAAATGAATTATTTTAAATAGTTATGACGAGAAATTTATTTTGAATAGAATTAGAACGTATATAATTATTTGAATCGTCGTTAGAATATAAATATTTATTTTTAACTATAAAAGGAATTGATAATGGCACGGTAGTTAGAAATTCAATTTCAAATTTCAAATGAATGTACATGATTCAAAATAAACAGGATTTTAGAAAAACGAAAAATATTAGAATCTAATTGAAAATATCTTTCCAACGAATCCGAAAAATCAAAATTTCATAGCAGGAATCAAAATTTACGCCCAGTTGAAAATTCAGAATAGTCGCTATGGAATTCTGGCCCTTAAAAAGGGAAATTTTGCAAACGACCTATGTTTTTGACGAAACCACTTTTGTTGGATCCGGGATGTCTAGTTATTGTTATATTCCAAAATTCATAATTTTTCGAATCAATATGTGAGCGTGGCAAAGTAAAACGTGTTTTGTCAGTTTCAGTCAATTTCGATCGACTGGAAAATGGCCATTTTTCAAACGGTCTCAGAATTCGACGAAATTAGTTTTGTTAGGACAGTATAGCTAGAAATAATTTTTCGGGAATTTTTAGAGTTAGTATGTGGCCCCGGTAAATTGAAATGTACGTTTAAAATTCAATATGATGATTTATATTTTAAGTTCAGCGAAAACTGATCGTAACAATCGAATTGGCTTGCGAAACATATCGTATTGTGTTCGGGATGGGGGTAATACGCTAGGGACAACAGTCGTTGGGCCTCGTTTGGAGTTCAAAAGAAAAGTCAACTTTATAGAGGATTAAATAAAATAAAATAAATATTAATATAACTTCTTTTCCCTTAAACCCCCCTCCCTCTACAGTTTAAAATCGAATGAAATAAATAAATAAATAAAATGAAGGAAGAACATGATGAATCCTTGCCCCTCGCTCAGCAATCGCCCACGTTGCAGGCGTCGCGCCCCCTCACCTCAAGAGACGCGCCTCTCGCCACCGTATCCCCGACGCTCTTCCTTCCCCCCTCTCCCATCTCGTGGTCCCCAATCCGAACACCCCCAAACCGCAACTCCACCCTCCGCACTAGCCTCCGCGACCACCACCCACCTCAATCCGGCACCAACCACCGCTGTAAACCTCCCCTATCGCCGCTTTAGCTCCGACGAAACCCCCTCCCTCCTACTCTGAAGGAAAAAAAAGACTGTAAGTGTATATATTTGTATTTTATTTTGTTTTATTTAATAGTAAATAGCAAGTAAAAATCCGATTTCTTATGTATTTGACATCACATACGGATGTAGAGACATTTATATATAAAAAGTAGAGATTTTTATATATAAAAAGTTGAGATTTTTGTTTATAAAAATGGGATTTTCATTTATAGAGAGATGTGATTCTTAATCATAAAAATACGAGATTTTTAATACGAAAGGTATAGAGTTTTATAAGTGAAAAGAGCAGATTTTTATATGTGGAAAGCTAAGACTTTTATATTTGAAAGGCTATAAAAGATTTGATTTTTAACAACGGAAAGGTCGGATTTTTATTGATAAGAAAGGTCAGATTTTTATAAATAAGAAAGGTCGGATCTTTTACTTGAAAGTTATATTTTTATGACTTGAAAGTTATATTTTTATGACTTTAAAGTTTATATTTTTAATACATGAAAGTTTGAATTTTAAATTAGAAAGATTATATTTTTAAACAAGAAAGGAATATACTTTTAGAAATATAAAGACATGATTTTTTAAAAGAAGTGGTTTTTAATTGTATAAAAATACGGTTTTTGTATATGTAGAGATGTAAAAATATGATCTATATATAAAACTAAATAATAAAAATGGGATTTTTATTATGAACAGCGTGAAAAAGATAGCGTTGGAGATAACAGGCAAATTCAAGCAGTTCAGAAATTCAGAAATGAAATGGTGGAGTGGAACCCCAATGTGAGAACTTCTCGCTTTTAATTTATTTTCTAGTTGAAAAATATACTAGGATGCAGACGGTGCTTAGCAGCACCCGACACCCGTCGTCCGCAGACCATGGATGACTTGTTTGGTTGATTGATGTGTTGTGAAATTTTATTGTGTGATGTGGATTGAGTAAATATTTTATAGTTAAAAATATAATTTTAAATGGGTATATAAAATAAATATTTATAAACAAATCGGACGATTTGTTTATATACACACATTTGAGTGATATTGATTGGGACGATAAATTTTACACATCACCCAACTGCACAAATAAAACCTGTGTTTGATTGTTTGAAACCCCACACGGGTATTGGTATGAAATTAGGCGTAGACTAATCCCAATAATTAGCTGTATGTCGATCGATTGATTGACAAGCTGTTATAAGTGTTAAATATTTATATTTAATGCTTATACAGTGTAGAATGCACTCTGGATGATGGATTGTTGTTTTCATTGTTGTTATACACATTTGTTGTGTGAAATCCATATAATCAGATTATATGGTAATTGACTGTGTCTGATTCCAGTTCAGAATTATCGAATATTTTAAAATAATATTCAGTGAATATTGAAATGTGAAGCCATGTTAAGTAGTTAAACGCCATTTTAACACGAACGGGAATTTTGTCGATTTTATTCATTTTACAATGAATATCGAAAGTGATTTCAAAATCTGATATTTTGAAAAGAATTGAAATTCGAATTAAATGGAATATAATTGAAATTCGAATTAAATTGAAAAGAATTGAAATTTGAATTAAATTGAATTGAAATTCGAATTAAATTGAATAGAATTGAAATTTGAATTAAATTGAAAAGAATAGAAATTCGAATTAAATTGAAAAGATTTGATATTCGAATTAAATTGAATAGAATTGAAATTCGAATTAAATGTAAATGAATTGAAATTTGAATTAAATTGAAATGAATTGAAATTCGAATTAAATTGAAATGAATTGAAATTCGAATTAAACTGAAATGATTTGAAATTCGAAATAAATTGAAATAGAATTGAAATTCGAATTAAATTGAAATGGAACTTAAATCGTTTTGAATTTATTTTAAAACGGATTGAAATTGAATTGAATCAATTTGTATTAAAATCGATTTGAAATGAATATAAAACGAATTTATATTGGGAAATTCAATTTTGATTTGAATTTGAGGTGGAAGTTGAAATCGTTTTGAAAACGAATTTAAAACAATTTGTGAAATAAGTTTTAAAAGGAAATCGACGAAATATATAATATATATATATTATATATATACATTATATATATATATAGTGGCCTGAATAGAACGCGTCACGCTGCGGCAGGTCGCGAATTTCAACCATTGACTTCGAATGGAAATTACGGGAGATCCGACCGTCGGATTCTCCTAAAACCACAACCGTTGGGTTCATATCGAAAAGGGCTTTCTAACGAATACAAGAAATTAGAAATCTAACGGTTGGATTTGGAATTATGTCCAAATCAAATTTGGAAAAGGTCGTTGTAAGTGCAGTTCGATGGCCGTTGATGGAAATCGACTGTACGGGCCTTGATAAAATTATTAAAAATATCAATAATTAGTGTAAAATCATAAGAAATGATTTGGAAAGAATTGGGATGAAAAATTCCATATTTGAAAAGATAAAAATAGATTTTTATCGAAATGAACTAGTTTTGAACTAGAATTAAAATCCATTTATTTTTAAAATAAATAAATTTGATTTGAAATGGTTTTGAAGATAACCAGAATTTCCAATAATTGAATTAGAATAGATTTGAATCGAAATTGTCTTTGGAATATTTCGATGTTGGATTTCGTGATTATACAGATATTGTTGTGGAAATTTAGAAGATATATTTATATCATTATTTTCAATACGATATTTGTTGGTCTTAGAATTTGATATTGAATATAAACTGATATATTTTCTATTTAGAGCCTTGTATTTAATATCAAATGGGATTTGGGTTTGTCGTGAATGGTGTCTTCATTAACATTGTTCTTAAACCCAATTGAGAAAAGATTCAATCTTTTTATTGAGATTTAATGAAGTATACCAATTAAATGATATTTAATTGGAATTGAATTGGAATCTGATTTTGGGTTTATCGTGAACCGTGTTTCAAATGACATTGGTTCTTTAACCCAATGAAAGATAAGATTTATTTCCTAGATTTGAATAATCATTACGTAATGATTTTTGGAAATTAAAACAAAAGTAGAGTTTTAATGAATCTTTAAATAGATTGAAAGGTGAATTTGATAACTAAAATTATCAAATTCAAGAAATGATCGAGAATGGAGTATCACCAGTTTTTCTCCAAGCGATAGTTAAATCTTTAATTAGATTTGAACGTGAAATGGTAACTGAATTTACCGATAACACCGTGGTGTTAGATATGAGGTATTACCAGTTTTACTCCATGGGATGAATAGGTTGGGATTGGGAAATTTAACAATTGATTACTTCGGTAAGGTTCGTTAATCCCGACTAGTTTGGATAAACCGTAATTTTGTTTGAATTGATATTCAGAAGAAGATTATAGAATAAATTTAAAGAATTTATCTTTGATAAAATTAATGGGAACCTTTCCCTAATAATGTGAATATTAGAATAAAAGAATATTTTGAATTGGAATGAGGCGTATGTTGTGTTTGTGTAACACTTGTTTATAAAATACGCGAGTTATTCGGAAAGACCGGGTTTATCCCTTCTTGAATAACTGATACGACGATAAGTCGAAGATGAAGACGGTGGTTGAAGACCAGAGGTCTTCACATCGTTTGGATAATTACTGATTATCTTGATTGGGCTGTACACCCAAGAGGAGGGAATCAGTTGGTGATCGTCCAGACGTACTTGGAGATCGAAGGATATGCGAGGAATAAGGTACCTCCAGTCTCGTTCAGACCCAGAACGAACTTGTAAATGGACTATGTGTCTGACATTGGATATCATTCTGTGTGATTGATGGATATCGGTTTCATGGAGTGGTCTGTCTGTGTGGCATGCTAAGATGCAAACGATCAAGGCTTCTGTTGAAAAGCAAAGTCTTGTGGTAGATGATCAAAGCACCACCTGTGTGGCATAGCTTTGTGTAGCATTAATACGCAGGCCTCACACCCCGATTGTGAACCAGAAATGGGAAAGGACCTCAGGGAGAGCATGCATTTACTTCTAGCTAGGGTGGTGTCAATGACCTACCAACCCTGACATTTATATTATTTTCACCTGTGTGGTTGTTGTTGTTGCGAGGCGCCTCGGATATGGAGTCATTTCGCTCACTTACGCCCCAAAGGTTGGGGAAACGCAGTGTCCAGGGTTTAATTTTAATCCACATCGGTGGACCGGCCCTATCGCTCCAAGGGGCGATGCGTTCTGTTCTTGAGACATGTGCTAGATTGTCTCGAATCGGTAGAAGACGATCCCTTGCCTCGGTTCACAGATGGAAATCCAACTTCCAAATACGACATTTTGCGGTTTTAATTGTAGAACTAGTATGGCGACATGATATATGGTACCCATGCCATCTATGATTGATACTTATGATTGAAATTGTTTTGACACTATACACTTATAGTAATAATAAAAGATGAAATTTACCGTATCAAGCATTCTTTTGCTATTATAAGGTAAAACCCTATCCTCCGACTTGTGTTGCGTTGTGTGATGGGACCTGGGTCTTATAATAGCTTCATTGTTCTTTATTTAGCATTGCGCTGTTGTTTTATGCACTGGTATCCTTGGGAGGAAACCCGTTCTGTGTTATACGGCGTGGTCCCTTGATTTACCAAACTTTAAAATAAAGATTAATAACTGTTTTAGTTCTCACACCAGTCACATGACTGACCTGGAGTTTATTGTTTTAACCTAAACTCTGGGTGCCCCTATTTTCCACACGGGCAGCTAGTAGTATTGGTTTTGTAGATTTACATTCACAGGATCCTGGTTTACAGCTGGAATGATATTCGGAAAGCTTTGTATCCATATATCTCCTTCAGTTGTGTTTTGTATTAATTTCCGCTGCTATGTAATGTATTGTAATCTCTGATAATTATCAGATGTATATAATTTGTTTATACTCTATATATTCTTGTATTCTGATGGAATTGTTGTAATATACAATGAAATGTTCTTCTGTTTGTATTCTGATGTGGCTTGTCCTCAAGGCAATCCATGCTTTCCCGTAAGGGGGATTTCAGGTCGTTTCATAACAGGTGAAAGTGATAGAGTTGATATGCCCGACAAAAAGGTACAAGGTTATATTTGTATAAGCATGAGATTTATGAGCCGAATTAGAAAGCCGCTTGGCTGTTTGATTTTCTTTTGGGTTGGAGAAGGCCTAGAGAGGCGAGTTGTAGTTGTACCGATTGACCAGTACAAAGGAGGTACTGGCGAAATTTTTCAGAAATTTCGGGTGTTAGAAAATTTTCAGAGTTTATGGAAATTTTTGTTACTAGGAATTAGTTAATATTTAATTAAAATTAAATTGGTTTAGTGAAACCAGAGTTAAGAAGAGAACATATAAGTTCTAATCAGTCGATAGGGTTGTTTTCTACCTTAGCAATTTCGAGGACGAAATTATTTTAAGTGGGGAAGAATGTAATGACCCGTATTTTACGGTATTATAATTAATTTAATTATATAAATAGTGATAAAAGGAATTTAAAAGGTCGTTAAACTAAATTATATGGATTATTTAATCAATTTAAATAATAAAATAATATATTTAATTTTGAAATAATAAAAAATAGTGGAATTCACAATATAGTGTGAATTGGATTATTTAAAATATATAATTCAGTTTAGAGTTGATTTATAATAGCGAATATATTTAAATAACGACCGTCGAACGTATAATTATATTTTAATTATAATCGAGCCCGTAACGTCGCGGTAGTTCGCTATTTAGCGATTTGAAATTCAAATGAATATACATGGTCCGTTTTAAATCAGATTTCTGTGAAATAAGAAACGTTAGGAGCTGGTCAAGTATATTTTTCTAGTGGAAGAGAAAAATCGGGATTTCGTCGTGTAGATTTTGATTTATGTCCAAATCAAATTCTCAGAAAAACAGCGCCATAACCATAACAATTTATTTATATTTTAAAAAGGATTTAAAATATAAATCGAATATCGATATAACTCTGATGATGGAATATCGAGTTATAAATCCCAGTATGGAGCTGTGTGATATTCTTTGAGAATAAATACGATAATATAAATTTATTTATATTTAATTTAATTATTTTTAAGTATATTTATATATTTAAAAGGGTTATTTAGAGCTTTAAAAATAGCCAGTTTTGTAAATTAACTCTGTTTTCGATGAAACTAATTTTGTTGGATCCGCAATGTCAAATTATTGTTAGATTGCAAGTTTCGTGATTTTTAGAGTCATTGTGTGGCCGTACGGATTTTTAATGTGAAAAACAGTCAGTATTTTGACGGTTAAAAATACGCTGTGTGAGCAAACGGAGTTGGAATTCGACGAAACCGGTTTCGTTTGGTCCGTAATGTCGAACTGAAGGTGCATGTACAGTTTCGTGATTTTTGGGTATCGTATGTGATTACAGGAATTTTAAACAATAATTTTACCAAAAATCGAATAGAAAAATAATATCCCATCCTATAAATACCCCTCAAAACCGTTCCCCTTTAATCTAAATTCATTTCGATGATCAAAAAAGGTCCACGCTACCCATTTCTTCAACCGCCAACATTATTTCTTCATCCAGTAAAAAGTTCATCCTCATATAAATCAAAAGAAAAGCAAAAAAAAATCTATAAATCGAGATTCACATATATTTGAATTTCTTATGGCTTCCTCTTCGATTCTATACCAAATTTGTTCGGTTTTGTAAGATTTCTTGACGCTGAAATTTCGAACAGCGTAGGTATGTCAATCTAGTGCTCGACTTTGTAGAAGTTAGGGGATTCTGGAGACTAAATGGATGGCGCGGAAGTGCTCAGGGTGCGGAGACGAGCAAGGAGATGGGGTTTGGTCAACTCTGGTGACAATAAATATCGATGTTCCCTGTAGCTAAGGCGCGATGTCATGACTGTCTTCATGGCATCGAAGGTGTTTTCAGGGTTACGAGTGTGTAGAGGATTCGAAGAGGATGAAGGTGGTGGCTTCCGTGTGGTCATCGACGTAAGGATGAAGGTGCGGTGGTCGTTGAAATCAACGGAGTGATGAAAGCTGGAGCGGGTTTGGCATTTGGGGAAGAAGCTGATAACGAGTTGGGTATTTCAAGTTTAGATGGGCCGGGGAAGGAAGGTTAAACCCAATTAAAAGTTTAAAGTTTTATTTTATTTTAATTTAAATAATGTAGGAAATTGTAAATTCAATAACTTTATCTTACATGATCGAAATTCAGCGAAACAAGATCCGTCGTGATCGTATGGACGGACATCACACGCTGGAATTGACTAGGAGTGAAACGGGGCTCGTTACAATTTATAGCAAAATAAATTGTCAGTCTGAATCAAGCGATGGTTATCGTTATTAACAATGATCGTCCAATGTGAGTAAAACTCACCAACTCTGAACAGTTATATTTTTATAACGTATTCTTAGAACTGATAATTAACTGTTGATTGTTGTGTGTTAACTGTTTGGTTGAATTGCTTATGTGTTGGTTGAAATTATAGATAACGATATATATATATAAATCGTTAATCGGATATTAATTCTGTTTATTAGAATATTTTATATTCGTGTTATTGGTGTTGATTAACATCTAAGATGCAGGGAAATAGGTCGGAGGAATCCAATTGGATTCCTCAACCTATATTTTTCTATTTTCATATATTGTGTATATGATGTGATATATAATCTGTTGTTGATTATTTGTGCTTGTATAATATCGATCACTGTTATATGGTATGTTAAATACCGTAAGAAATACTAGGATGAAAAAGGGGAGTTTCAATGTATATTTTGAAAATAAATTACTTATATAAATCAATGGATTTTATATATAAAAGGAAAAGGATTTTATATAAGGAAATAATTATAAAATCATATAAATAAAAGGAAATATATTTGTAAAACAAATATAGAGGAAATATATTTGTAAAACAAATATAGAGGAAATATATATGTGAAACAAATATAAAGGGAAATATTTGTAAAACAAATATAAAGGAAAATATTGGTAAAACAAATAAAAAGGGAATATTTGTAAAACATTTACAAATAGAAATAAAATAGGAATATTTGTAAAACGTTTACAAATAAATTAAATGGATTTATTTAAGTAGAAAATAAATAGAAGAATAAAGGATTTACTTATTTAGAAAATAAATAGAAGTTTAAAAGGAATATTTATTTAGAAAATAAATAAAGTTATAAAAAGGAATATTTATTTGTTAAATAAATAGAATTAAATCAAAGGAATATTTATTTGTCAAATAAATAGAATTAAATCAAAGGAATATTTAGAAAATGAATAGAAAATGGAAATCTGTTTTTAACAGATAAACGGAAAAGATTTATTCAAAGTGGAATTAAATAGAAATATGTTTTAACAGAAAAAGTAAGAAGATTAATTTATAAATAAGGTTTTATAAATTAAGTAAAATATTTATCCTTGGATAAATATAATATATAAGTCAGGACTTTTATAGAGAAGTAAGAATCAATTTCAACATCGATATTTACTGAATATGGACATAGAGTTAATCAAAGGAATTAATCAAAGGAGTAAATCAAAGGAATCAATCAAAGGAATTAATCAAAGGAATTAATCAAAGGAGATAATCAAAGGAGTTAATCAAAGAGAGTAAATCGATTAGAGTTAGAGTTAACCAGTTAGAGTTAATCAGTTAGAGTTACCCAGTTATAGTTAATCAGCTAGAGTTAATCGGTTAGAGTTAACGATATAGAGTTAATCAAAGAGAGTTAATCGATTAGAGTTAGAGTTCAACCAGTTAGAATTAATCAATTAGAGTCAAGCGAATGGAGTTAAATCGAATATTAGTTATTCGATAGTAGTTAATCAAATATAGTTTATTTGAAAAAGGGAGTTATCGAATATTAATTTATTTGAAGAAAGGGAGTTATTGAATATTAATTTATTTAAAGAAAGGAGTTATCGAATATCGCTTACTCGAAGTAGGGTTATCGAATAGAGTTATTCAAAAAGAGTAATCGAATATAGTTTATTCAAATAGATTTAAAGGAGTTAATCGAATATAGTTTATTCGAAGTGAGATAATCGAATATAAGTTATTCGAAGTGCGATAATCGAATATAGTTTATTCGAAAAAGAGTAATCAAATATTTGTTATTCGAATAGAGTTAAAAGGAGTTATCGAATATTAGTTATTCGAATAGGGTTAAATAGAGCTAAAAGGAGTTATCGAATATTAGTTATTCGAATAGGGTTAAATAGAGTTAAAAGAAAGGAGTTATTCGAATATAGTTTATTCGAATAGAGTTAAAAGAGTTATTTGAATATAGTTTATTCGAAAGGAGTTAATCGATAAGAGTTAATCGAAAATAATTAATCGAAAATAATTAATCGAAAAGAATTAATCGAATAGAGTTAATCGATTAAAGTGAATACAATAGAGTTAATCGATAGTGTTAATCCAATAGAGTTAATCGATTAAAGTGAATGCAATGGAGTTAATCGATAGAGTTAATCCAATAGAGTTAATCGATTAAAGTGAATGCAATAGAGTTAATAAAATAGGGTTAATCAAATAGAGTTAATTGAATAGAGTTAATCGAATATAGCTATTCGAAGAGATATTATCGAATATAGTTTATTCAAAGGAAAGAGTTATCGAATAGAGATTTATTTGAAAGAGAGTTACGTAAGGAAATTTGTTAAAGGTTAAAAGGGTGAACCTTGTCTGTTTCGAAGTTAGCAATGTTGTTCAGTTAAGGTCTGAGAGGTAGTTCTACCCCAGCTTGATTGGCTTCGTTTTTTACTAAGGAATGGTTGAGGTTCGACAGTGAAGAATGGTTAAGTGAATTAAGTTAACGAGTATATTGGTTTGAGTTGGCATGGCGATGTTTGATTTAAACATCAGTTTAAATCCAGTGAAGGAGTTTTGGAAATGTTTTCCAAATAAGAATCAGAAATGTTCTCTGATAATAGAAACTAAGAATTTAGAACATATGGAAACAGGAGATAAGTAAATTAATGAAAAAAATAGATAAATGTTAAATGATGATTGATCGATATAATTTCCCGTTGGAAATAATATCGTTGTTTGCACACGTGTTTTTCTTTGATAGTTAAATCACAGACTATCAAAGTTTTGACCATTTTTAACGTTGTTAATATGGAGAGACCGGTTGGATTATTATCCGAAGAGCCACTTCGTATTGGCATAAGCATTGCGAATCATATATGCCAAAGATAATTGAAGACGGAGTAAAGTGCAAGGGCTGTTGTATAAATCTTAGGTAAAGATTTGCCTAAGATGGATTTACTGAATAGTGCCTTCGGTTTGTCCAGTCCCAGGACGACCCGTATGGAAGAATGTCCGATAGAGTATATTTAATAGATCGCGTAAGTTGATCTCTTCAAACGTATATACGTTTGGTGGCGGAGGAATTCGTTTCTCTTAGATGTATACCCGTTATATTTTTGAGGAAATCAATTTGTGATTTGGCGGGTATGACGATGTGACATTCAAAGTGAATAGATGTGTGATCTGTCAGAGATAAATGTGGCCTCTAGCCTCACAACCGGGAAACGACAAAAATCGGGCAGGCAACATGGCTATGTGGGTAGCTTCCATTAGGGTGTATTATCACCTGATCTAGAGTTTCATTTACTTCTATAATCTATTGTCGATGCTGTCCCATTCGGGAAATGGTTGCTGATCCTAACAGTTGGTGATAATACATTCGGTACACTCAAGCTAAATGAGTGGTCGGTCATGTGTGGCCGGGTTGCAAGATGTTCTTGTTGAACCCAGTGTATCCTCTCTAGAGGTACACTAGCAGAAGGTGGTTCCATACCTTGTCATAGTTGGAAATCCGTTATCCAATAAGTGCTTGCGAGTTTGATTGTATACTATGTATGTGGAACGTGAGATGAAAGCGTTCTACTAGATTGATATCTATTTGTATTTAGACATTATTATAATATCAGAATGACATTGGTATTCAAAGATGTTTGGATTCTCATAAGGGAAAAACACGTTCCGTATTTACGGCGTGGTCTTATGAGATATCATATACCTATTTAAACTGTTTTAGATGTTTACTCACACCAGTTCCATGAGTGACTCGGAGTTTGTTTTGTTTTGTTTTCCCTAAACTCTTGGGTGCCCAATTTGGTACGGGCAGTCAAGTAGTCGGGATTTTCCAGATATGCTTGGAAAGCTAGAGCAGGAGGCTTCAGCAGTGTTTGTGTAGCTATTGTTATTTCCGCTGTGTTGTAAGGGTTGTACCTTGATGACGATATGTATATTCAAGTACAATCTTTTATATTTTATTCGTTCCATTGTGAGATTCGTGTTACTCTGATGTTGTATGTTCTTCTTCTTCTTCTATTCTAAGTTTCTATCTTATCTATTCTCACCCTCTAACTTCTATCTATTAGTTTTCTGTTTTCCAGTACAATGTGGGTTGGACTTGTTTTATTTGGTCAGCTCAAATTGGACCGGAATTTCGGGACACTACATTTGGTATCAGAGCTGAAGGTTAAGTATTACCTTGGCTCTGTGGCGTGACTCAGTAGAGATGGGGTGAGTAATACCCTAGATTGAGTTGAGTGTATATATATGAGTGAGCTTATTTGTTATTGATATATAAAAATGGTTTTATATTGTGTAGATTTATTTGTTGAGTTATTTATGGGTTCTGATCGATCAGTTTGGTCCACTATATCGGTAGTAGTTTCTAAACACTCGAATACGATGGGTCGACATGATATGTTTTGAAAAGAGGGTAAATGAAAATAATTTTACCTAAAGTATATTTTGATATAGAAAAAATAAATATGTGAAATCAAATGAGTTAAATCTGAATTTAAGTCAGAATTGGAATTAAAATTCCTTAAATATGGAAAAGTGATTGTAAACAGATTTGGATTAAATATTTGAGAATTTTAAAATCCTGGGAGATTTTAAACCGTTTTACAAGCAGTGTGAATGGTATTTTGAAATGAATTTCAAAACGGAAGTGTTTGAAAATGGGTTTGAAAAGTATATAGTATTGAACTCACTTTGATCGATGGAAAATAGATTCCGATGATGAGCTAGACTTCATCGGTGTTCATTTTCGAGTTGTAAAGTGACAGATTACTACCGAAAAGATTTTTTTTTTGAATTGTTTTGGGAAAACGAGTTGTTTGAAATCCAAAAAGGAATATTTGGTTTTAGAAAAGCAAATCTATTTAAAACTCCCAAGAAGAGACGGTTTGAATCAAAAACTAATTTAAATAAATTTTTTTGAAACCGAGCTGGAACCGAATTGAAACCAATTAACTGGAAATTGAATTATATACGATATATCAAGTAGAACCAGATTTTGAATTGTGAGACAGAGTTTGAAATGGTATTGGATTGATGAGTTAAGAAATTGAAAATCGAGAAAAATTGGATTTTGTAACATAGGGATTTTGAAATGTAATTGCGTTGGTTAAGAATTGGGAATCGAGAATGGAACTCGAGTTTGAAATAGAATTCGACTTGGATAAGCGAATAGCTGTGTTGAACAGATATTGACTGGAAAATGGGTTGAGATGACATTGGTATATGTTGAATTGATAACAGGTGAATGTGATAGAGTTGATATGCCCGACAAAAAGGTACAAGTTTATATTTGTATAAGCATGAGATTTATGAGCCGAATTTGAAAGTAGCTTGGCTGTTTGATTTTCTTTTGGGTTAGAGAAGGCCTAGAGAGGCGAGTTGTAGTTGTTCGATTGACCAGTACAAAAGAGGTGCTGGCGAAATTTTTCAGAAATTTCGGGTGTAATAAAATTTTCAGAGTTTATGGAAATTTTCGTTAGTAGGAATTAATTAATATTTAATTGAAATTAAATTGGTTTAGTAAACCAGAGTTAAGAAGTGAACATATAAGTTCTAACCAGTCGATAAGGTTGTTTTCTACCTTAGCAATTTCGAGGACGAAATTATTTTAAGTGAGGGAGAATGTAACGACCCGTATTTTACGGTACTATAATTAATTAATTTAATTATATAAATAGTAATAAAAGGAATTTAAAAGGTCGTTAAACTAAATTATATGGATTATTTAATCAATTTAAATAATAAAATAATATATTTAATTTGGAAATAATCAAAAATTGTGGAATTCACAATATAGCGTGAATTGGATTATTTAAAATATATAATTCAGTTTAGAGTTGAATTATAATAGCGAATATATTTAAATAACGACCATTGAACGTATAATTATATTTTAATTATAATCGAGCCCGTAACGTCGCGGCAGTTCGCTATTTAGTGATTTGAACTTCAATTGAATATACAGTGTCCGTTTTAAATCAGATTTCTGTGAAACAAGAAATGTTAGGAGCTGGTGAAGTATATTCTTCTAGTGGAAGAGAAAAATCGGGATTTCATCGTGTAGATTTTGATTTATGTCCAAATCAAATTCTTAGAAAAACAGCGCCATAAACATAACGATTTATTTATATTTTAAAAAGGATTTAAATTATAAATCGAATATCAATATAACTCTGATGATGGAATATCGAGTTATAAATCCCGATATGGAGCTGTGTGATATTCTTTGAGAATAAATATGATAATATAAATTTATTTATATTTAATTATTTATTTTTAAATATATTTATATATTTAAAAGGGTTATTTAGAGCTTTAAAAATAGCCAGTTCTGCAAATAAACTCCGTTTTCGACGAAACTAATTTTGTTTGATCCGCAACGTCAAATTATTGTTAGATTCCAAGTTTTGTGATTTTTAGAGTCAGTGTGTGGCCGTACAGATTTTTAATGTGAAAAATAGTCAGTATTTTTACGATTAAAAATACGCTGTATGAGCAAACGGAGTCGGAATTCGACGAAACCAGTTTCATTGGGTCCGTAATGTCGATCTGAAGGTGCATGTCCATTTTCGTGATTTTTGGGTATCGTATGTGATTACAGGAATATTAAACGATAATTAAACTAAAAATCAAATAGAAAAATAATATCCCCATCCTATAAATACCCCTTAAAACCATTTCCCCTTTAACCTAAATTCGTTTCGCTGGTCAAAAAAGGTCCATGCTACCCATTTCTCCAGGCGCCAACATTATTTCTTCATCCAATAAAAAGTTCATCCTCATATAAATCAAAAGAAAAGCAAAATAAAATCTATAAATCGAGATTCACATATATTCTAATTGCTTATGGCTTCCTCTTCGATTCTACACCAAATTTGTTGGGTTTCGTAAGATTTCTTGACACTGAAATTTCGAACAGCGGAGGTATGTCGAGCTACGGCTCGACTTTGTAGAAGATAGGGGATTCTGGAGACTAAATGGATGGCGCGGAAGTGCTCATGGTGCGGAGACGAGCAAGGAGATGGGGTTTGGTCAACTCTGGTGACAATAAATGTTGAGGTTCCCTGTAGCCGAGGAGCGATGTCGCGACTGTCTTCATGGCGTCGAAGGTGTTTTCAGGGTTACGGGTGTGTTGAGGATTCGAAGAGGATGAAGGTGGTGGCTACTGTGTGGTCGTCGACGTAAGGATGAAGGTGCGGTGGTTGTTGAAATCAACGGACTGATGAAAGCTAGAGCGGGTTTGGCATTTGGGGAAGAAGCTGATAACAGGTTGGGTATTTCAAGTTTAGATGGGCCGGGGAAGGAAGGTTAAGCCCAATTAAAAGTTTAAAGTTTTATTTTAATTTAATTTAAATAATGTAGGAAAATGTAAATTCAATAACTTTATCTTACGAGATTGAAATTCAGCGAAACAAGATCCGTCGGGTTCGTATGGACGGACACTACACATTGGAATTGACTAGGATTGAAACTGAGCTCGTTACAATTTACAGCAAAATAAATTATCCGTCTGAATCAAGCGATGGTTATCGTTATTAACGATGATCGTCCAATGTGAGTAAAACTCACCAACTCTGAAAAGTTATATTTTTATAACGTATTCTTAGAACTGATAATTATCAGTTGATTGTTGTGTGTTAACTGTATGATTGAATTGCTTATGTGTTGGTTGAAATTATAGATAACGATATATATATAAATCGTTAATCGAATATTGATTCTTTTTATCAGAATATTTTATATTCGTGTTATTGGTGTTGATTAACATCTGTGATGCAGGGAAACAGGTCGGAGGAATCCAACTGGATTTGTCAACATATATTTTTCTGTTTTCATATATTGTGTATAAGATGTGAGATATAATATGTTGTTGATTATGTGTGTTTGAATAATATAGATCATTGTTATATGGTACGTTAAATACCATAAGAAATACTGGGATGAAAAAAGGGAGTTCCAAAGTATATTTATATAAAATCAATGGATTTTATATATAAAAGGAAAAGGATTTTATAAAAGGAAATAATTATAAAATCAAAGAAATAAAAGGAAATATATTTGTAAAACAAATATAGAGGAAATATATTTGTAAAAGAAATATAGAGGAAATATATTTGTAAAACAAATATAAAGGGAAATATTTGTAAAACAAATATAAAGGAAAATATTGGTAAAACAAATAAAAAGGGAATATTTATAAAACATTTACAAATAGAAATAAAAATGGAATATTTGTAAAACATTTACAAATATATTAAATGGATTTATTTATTTAGGAAATAAATAAAAGAATAAGTATTTATGTAACAACCCGCTCATTCGACAATTTTAGATTTAAATATTTTATTTAAATATATCCTCATATCTCATGTGTCACTCAAAATGTCATTTTTCACAAACGATCAAATTAGGATTCGGGACCACTTCCATTAAGTCCAGATCATCATTTGCGACCTTTTTGACTATAAGCATCGATACCTTTTGAGGTAGTGAAATTTGGTCGTTTTCTCATTTGAATGTATGACCAAAATATCACTTTTCACAACGAATGAATTTGGACTCAAAACCACTTCCATTGGGTTCAAAACGTCGTTTAGGTGTTCGAAAACTATAAGGTTCGATATGTTCCGGAATTCGGAATTTTGGCACCTTGGCTAGGGCTTGGTTAGCCAACCTAGTTCATTCATTTAAGAGCTCCACTTAGCTCTCTCCTCCTTCATTCATTTTCACTTCAAAGAAAATAGAAAATGGGGAAGGGAATGGGAAATAGAAATTCCCTAAGCTAGGGTTCTTGATTCCAAGCCCAATTCTTGTGCAAATCCAATTCTATGACATGGGTAAGCTCTCTACTCTCGATCTCTACCTTTCTCTCCTCTCAATTTTGGATTTTTATGATGTTCTAACATCCATGAGTCTTCATATGTGTTTATGTGGTGATTTTAAAGGAGTGATTGAAGAAAGAAAGCTTCTTTGCTTGGATTTGTGCTTGTTTTTCCTTGTTGGAGCTTGTTCTTGCCATTCATGAATCAAAGGTGAGTTCTTTGTTGAACTACATCTATGCCGCAAGTCTATGGCTTGCACAAGTGTAATTTAGGACCATTTCATGTTGCATTTTCTTGATGAATTGGTTAGGAGAGTTTACACTTTCCTGTTTATTAGTTTGAATTTCATTTGAAGTATAAATTATGACATATGTTATTCATACAACCTAATACATATGCTAAGAGTTGATTTGTTGATGTTGTGAAGCTCTGTTGTCCCCCAGCAAATCTCTAAGTCTTCACAAGTCGCTTGAATCGCCTTGTTGTGCTTTGGTTTGGAATTTAGTTCATACATGACTTTATAAACCGAATCATTGCAATCTTATGTATATATGTTGATCACATGATTAATGCACATGATGTAAATCGATTAAGTGGTGTTGTGGAGTACTATTGTCACACTCAGCAAGTTCTAAGACTTCACGATTCACTTATATCGTGTTTATTCGTTTTAGTATGGAAATTTAGTTCGTTTCGAATTTATAATCAAAACCAATGCATTCGAGCTTTGAATGTCGATACGGTGGATTGGAGAGGTCTCATGGACGTACCGAAAAAGTCACGAGCCTCGACGATCGGCGCTGGGCATTCACGGGGATCGAATCCCCCTAGGTTCGGCCTGGGCAACAACCGAGGCCAGGACCGGTCGACCGGTCCGAAACCGGTCGGTCGACCAGTTTGTTCTCTGTTTGAAACCGGTTGACCGGTGGCATGTAACCTGGGCAATTTTGCCCAGGTTCGACCGAGTTTTGGTCGTGCGCTCCTGCGCACGATCCCGCTTGTCTCGGACTCCTTCTTGACTCTTACATGCACGTCGATGGCCTATGTATTCATTGGAGAATATCGTCGTTGCTATGGATAATTGCTTGTGGATTTATGATTTATGATCTATGTTCATGATTTCTATGTTCTCATCGCTACGGCGATGGTTTTTATGAATAAATAAACCACAATGGATAATGGGGTTATATATTATCAATGGATATCGAACCAATGCTTAACCAGCTTTTAAATTCAAATTCTTTTAAAATAAATTCTATTTCTGTACCGGTTCTGATTCTATTGATTTATATACGATTCCTTACCCTATCGATCGAACGAGAAATTTAGTTTATTTACCTTAGTAAAACTGAGGACTATGACACCTTATACGTTTACTTCGGCGAATAACTCTTGGACTCGTGCGTTCGAACATGTGTGGTGATTTTCCTTGTTTTGAATAGAAACCAATTACAGGTTCGTAGATATTCGAGAATAGCATGTGCTTATGGGACATGTCGCTATTTCCTTATATTAACTATATCAGAGTAATTTCTATTCACCCGGATCGATGTGATCCTTTATGAATTGTGTTTTGTGGTCCTCGATCGCCCGAGTGGGATTTACGATTCTTGTATTTCACCTATGGGACTTCGGTCCAAACTTCATGATTTATGTTTTGAGAATGAACTAACAACGGTTTAGTAAATATTCAAGAATAGCGAGTGGTTATGGGACATTTAGTTATTTTCTTATATTAACTATCTCGGTGTAATTCATACTCACCTGGATCCATGGTATCCGCCTCTATGACATAGTTTTTTCTTTCGCGATCGCCCGAGTGGGAAATTATGATTTGTGACCTTCATATTTGGGACTTCGGTCCAACTATCTATGATTTATGTTTTCCTCTACCGGGGTCACGACCCGGAACCTTGGGGGAGCTTCGGCTCCAAACAAATGGGTTCGCTACCTAGAGATCGTATCCCACCTATGAACAGACCTGCCCCCCTTTTTATGATGTTATCTAGAGATTTCATGATTTATATGTTTTCTCTCTTCCGGGGTCACGACCCGGCTTTGTGGGGAGCTTAGGCTCAAACCAACGGGTTGGCTACCTAGAGATCATTTCTCATCTATGAACAGGCCTGCCCCTTTATGATGTTTTCTGGATTTCGAGTGGTTTCTGGATTGTTGGTTACTTTGACGCGATGCGTGTCAATTTGGGAAATGATTTATGATTCATGATTTAATTTGATGCGATGGTCGTCAATTTGATGTGTATTTGGCATTTCCGTTATCATTCATGTGTTTAGTTTATTTGGCATTCCGTTGTCATTCATGTGTTTTGTTTATTTGGCATTCCGCTGTCATTTCCTGTTGTGTGCTATTATTTGAATGTTGCATTCTGTATTAGCTAGGAGATTATTTAGAGATATTTGTGTGCTGACATTCCATTGTCATTTCCTGATTGTGTCGACATGCCATGTTCATGTCATCCTATGTTATATCTCTTGTTATCTCAGTTAATTTGACAAGAATAGCTACACTGATCCGTTTATTGTTTATTTTCTTATAAATAATACTTGGGTTAGGCCGAGTCATTTTAGGTACTCCTCTGGGACTTCTCATTGCATGATTGATCTTCCGCTTTTAGCTTGCTACTCTGTCTTCGCAGTTTTATGTACTTTTGTACCAATGACATTATCTATCGTTGTGTACATATTCTATTATTTGAATCGTGGTACCTCTTTCTATTCTTTTGGGTTTAGTGGATCTTTGTTGACCACTAGCTTGTTGTACACATTCTTGATTTATTCATATCTATTCCGCCTTTGTGATATGATTTGTGATGGCCCACCCCGCACCAACCGACATTTACTCCAAAAGTGCGTTGTACACATGTCCAGTTAGCATGGGACGGTCGCCAGAAGGAAAGAAAAGAAGGAAATGAACTAACAAGGAACCTGTAGAATGTCTCACAGCGCATGGAACAAAATATAATAACAACATACTTGACATAAAACAGGTGAGATAGTGCATAACCTGAAAACAAACTAACATGGCATCGGAAAATCCAAGTACAGCTTATGATCCAAAGCCAATCATTATTACAACTTTTCAAACTGTCTCAAAAAGCAAAAGCAAGATAAGGGAGGTACACTACTAATGCCCAAGTAGCGACCACCAATGACACAGGGAGAATATCTATATATCATATGTGGAAGCCTCCTGCTCGCCACCGAATCAGCTACTCGAGCATCACCAGCTAACCTGTCTCTAGTCTGCTCATGTGAGCACCTAGAGTAATAATAAGAGACATAAACTCTGGGTCAGACAAAAGTCTGGTATGAGCGAAAAGCAGCTAAACAGAACAATAATAGGTATACTAAACCATACCTGAACCTGGACCTGCAACCAAAGAGTTAGCACTACATACTGTACAACACTCTAAGGTGCCCATAACATGTGGTGTAAAGATAACGGGGGTGGGGTGTGTGCATGTCATAGTGATGGCAAACAATCAAGCATAGCAACCATCCTCACATCTCTCACTCAAGTGCGTAAAGCATACGATATTCACCACTTCGATCACCTCAATACTTTGCTATGATCACCTTGCTCCATGAAGTCATAAATGGCTTCACTGCACTGATACATAGCCAATAATCCTTCGCTATGTCCACTTGCCCATGGAGTTATTCACCCCATCTGCGCTGGCTCATAGCCTTACCAATCCCTTACTATGTCCACTTGCCCCATGGAATTATCCACCCCATCTGCGCTGACTCATAGTCTAACTACGATCACTTTGTCCCTCGAGTCATAATGACTCTACTGCACTGAAAACATAGTCCGATCATTTATGGTGAAGCGAAGTTATGAACGTCGACAACTCCTTAGCACACGTCCCGCAGCAAAGCCCAATCATGAAGTGAACTCATTGGTTCCCAACTGGATCCTGAGCTCTAACTTCAAACTTGGACTACCTTTGCATCTCGGGTTATTGGTCAATACCGGATCAGTTCAGATTCCTCCTTGCCATCAGTTCGGTTCGGTCATGTATACGCATCTCGGTTCGGTTTGGGTCCTTCACATCGTATTGGTTCGGTTCGGGTTCCCTTTTGCTCCATCAGTTTGCTTCATCGGTTCGGTTCGGGTCCTTCACGTCGTATTAGTTCGGTTCGGGTCCTCCACTCTCTTAGCTCCTGGCTTGGCCTTCTGGTCCGATCCGATCCCCTACCTTATTCCCATCAGCTCCGATCCGATCCCCCTTCCTTAGCCCAATCTGATCCCCCTTCCTATTCCCATCCGCTTCGATCCGATCCCCCTTCCTTAGCCCGATCCGATCCCAGTTCAACCTTTGTGGCCTTCCTTTTTGCCATACTTTCTCTTGTGCTAAGCTACAGTTCGGTTCGGTGATCCTTTGCCCGATCCGAGCCCATCCACCCGATCCGAAAGTTTGCACTATTTTTCTGCAACTTTTTTCCAGTGAACATTTTACGCCATTCGACGACGTTTTCGACCATTCTAAGTATTCTAATCAATCACAAAGCATACCACAAAGTCATAGCAACAAGTAGAAGTGTCCTCAAACACCAAAACATCAATATGATAGGTTAAAATGGATCAAACATAGCCAAAACCCCATATTTTCCCTTAAGCATGTTTAGGTGAAACTAATGATATGATTAGCAAAACTTAACCAAATTAACCCAAATTCATATCAGAGGTCTAAAACATCATTTAAGAATTTATAAATATTTTTCCAGAATTTTATCATGTTTAAATTCGCTAATTAACATTAATTACCCTTAATTAGCCATAATTAGTGAGAAATTATGCCAATCACTCACCTTTGCCACAAAGTAAACTATAGATCTGAAATGATTCTCTATTTGGGTCAATTCTAATGTGTTCCAGCAGCTCTAATCTTGATTTGGTGAAGATCTCCCTTGATTTGATGTTGCTAATCCCAATCTTCAAGTTGAAGGTGATTTGGTGATGTTTTGAAGAGATTTAGAGAGTGGAGGCCATGGCTAGGGTTTCAAGAATGAAAGTGGCGGCTCAAAAACTGAAATGAAATGATTTCCCAAACCCTATCAGCCTCCCCATAACCATAATCCCGAAATGGGTGTGGGCCAAGCTGTTAACTACCCGGTTTAGCCCAATAAGCTATTTTTCACCTTCTGAACCTTAATTTAGCCATATCTCTCAAACGGTAAGTCCGTTTTTCACATGTGACCACTCTACGAAAAGGTAAACCATCAAACGAATCTAATGGAAGTGGTTTCAGGTCAAAATTCCTTTCCAATCAAAAGTTATGGCCGAAACAAGATCCGCTAGGGGTAAAACGGTCATTTAAAAATCGGCAAAAATCATGAACATGGGAAATGGCTCTAGTGGTTGTTTCCCAAAGTTACATGACCATACGACTTCATAAGAGAAAGAAATAAATATGCTACGATCCTCCGATTTGTAGAATGCGGGTTGTTACATTCTCCCCCCCTAAAGAAATTTCGCCCCCGAAATTCCCTAATCATAACACACATAAGGGTCCAGCATGCCTATCAGTCATAAAACAACAATCATACACGCAAAACAAGTCTATCCTAGCATGCGAAATAACTAAATTACAATGTAAATCTTAACCGGCAAAGAGTTCTGGATACGTTTTCTTAATGCTCTCCTCTGTCTCCCAAGTACAGTCATTCTCTTTCTCGCCCCACTAAACCTTGACTAGCTTCACCGCCTTCCTTCGAAGTTGCTTCGTATCGTGCTCGACAATACGAATCGGCTTGCGGTTCCCAACCACCTCGGGTTCCACTTCGAAATGCTCTAACTGATCAGGTGAAATAGTCATATCTGGGTCGTGCACGAACTTCCTTAGTTGGGAAACATGAAATACGTTGTGAACTCCCGCCATCTTTTCTGGTAAGTCAACTCTATATGCCAAATTCCCAACTAGTTCAAGAACTGGGAATGGGCCAACAAATCTTGGTGCCAACTTGCCTCTCCTACCAAATCGTATCGCGCTCTTAAACGGAGAAATCTTGACAAACACCAAGTCACCAACGGAGAATTTTAAGTCTCTTCTTCTCTTATCAGCATAACTCTTCTGCCTATCTTGGGCAGCCTTCATTCGTTGTTGAATGATCTTAATCTTATCTGAGGTTTCTCTTACCACATCTGGTCCAAGCATAAACTTCTCACCGGTCTCTATCCAACATGATGGCGAGTTGCACGGTCTTCCATACAAAGCTTCATATGAAGCCATACCAATACTGGATTGGTAGCTATTATTATATGTAAACTCTACTAGATGCAAATGGTCATCCCATGATCCACGAAAATCCAATATACAAGCTCACAAGAGATCTTCCAATATACGATTCACCCTCTCCGTCTAACCGTCGGTCTGAGGATGATATGCAGTACTGAGATGTAATTCTGACCCTAGAGCCTCTTGTAAGCTCTTCCAAAACCCACTAGTAAACAACGGGACTCGGTCACTCACAATGCTTTTAGGTACTCCATGAAATATCACTACCCACTTCATATACAATTCTGCTAGCTTAGCTGCCATTCTGGTCGATTTGACTGGTATAAATCTTGCACTCTTAGTCAATCGATCCACAATTACCCAAATGCTATCATGTCCCGATCTAGTCCTTGGTAAACCATCGATGAAATCCATCAAGACTTGCTCCCATTTCCATTCAGGAATTTCTAATGGTTGCAACAAACCACTAGGCTTATTTTGCTCGGCTTTAACTAGCTGGCAATTCATGCATTTGGATATAAACTTCCCAACGTCTCTTTTCATCCCTTCCCAGTAGTAAGTCTGTCTCATGTCTCGATACGTCTTATCACCACCGGGGTGTATAGTCAGTTTTGAGTGATAACATTCTCTAAGCACTTCATCTCTCGAACCATTCACGTTGGGTACAAGTAGTCTTCCATTCTTTCTAAGCCATCCATCTCGATCAAGCCCATACAAATTCATCTCCTCACCGTCGATATCCATTTCTAACTTGGAGATGATTTCCAATAGATTAGGATCGTCCCTCTGGCTGGAACCAATCCGCTCTATCAAAATGGGTATGATCGCCAAACTAGCTAGCATTTCTGGATCCAATTCGCACTTTGGTCTGAAATCAAACCCTGCGATATACTCCAGTTGCTTCCATTCAAGAAACATAGACCCTAAACTGGCATGTCACCTACTCAAGGCATCGGCTACCGCATTGCCTTCCCAGGTGTATATGCGATATCAAAATCATATGAAGCCAAGAACTCTAACCATCTATGTTGGCGGAGATTCAGATCCTTCTGAGAGAAGAGATACTTTAACGATTTATGATCGGTAAACAACTCAAATCTCTCTCCCAAGAGATAATGTCTCCACATCTTCAACGCGAACACGATCGCTGCTAGTTCCAAATCATGGGTAGGGTACCTTTTCTCATGTGGCTTTAGTTGCCGACTTGCATAAGCTACAACCCTACCTCCTTGCATCAGTACCGCACCTAGTCCGGTACCACAAGCATCCGTGTATACCGTCATTTCTTCATTCCCTTTAGGAATGACTAGCACTGGCGCACGCGTCAACTTTTCTTTTAGACTCTTGAATGCATTCTCACACACTCTGTCCCAGACGAAGGCCTGATTCTTCTTAGTCAACTGAGTCAACGGTGCTACTATCTTGGAGAAGTCCTGGATAAACTTACGATAATATCCAACTAACCCCAAGAAGCTTCTTAAGTCTGTTGCATTCTTGGGCGTAGAACAATCCTGTACCGTAGCCACCTTCGCAGGATCCATGGCAATACCATTCTCTGAAACAACATGGCCCAAGAATCTCACTTCCCTCCTCCAGAAGTGACACTTAGAGAATTTCGATTTTAATTGGTGTTTCCTCAACACCTCCATCACTATCCTCAAGTGTCTCTTGTGTTCCTCCTCTGTCCTCGAATAAACAAGGATGTTGTCTACGAACACAAGAACAAACTTATTCAACTGATCTCTGAATACTCGATTCATAAGATCCACAAAGTAGGCTGGTGCATTGGTCAACCTAAATGGCATAACCAACCACTCATAGAATCCAGACGGCGTCCTAAATGTCGTTTTCGAAACACTCTCATCTGCTACTCGTAGCTGATGAAATCCTATCGCGAGGTCCAACTGGGAGAACACTCTTGCTCCTTCTAGTTGATCAAATCATCTATCCGCGGTAGAGGATACTTATTCTTCCTCGTCACCTTATTCAACTCGCGATAGTCCACACACAAACGAAGGGAACCATCTGCCTTAGTGGCAAACACAACTGGTGCTCCCCACTCGGAGACACTTCTTCTAATAAATCCCTTCTTCAAAAGATCGCTTACTTGCACCCCGAGCTCTCGCTGCTCCCTTGGTGCCATACGACGAAGTGGCATCACTATAGGTCTGGCATCTTTCACTAAATCAATACGGAACTCAATCTCACGGTGTGGTGGAAGTCCGGTCACTTCCTCAAAGACGTCCGGATACTGGCCAACCACGGGCACATCTGACAACTCATCATGCGGGATGTCGAGGGAATTTATAAAACTAGCCATTACCCCATCACTAGGTAGACTACCAAACACTACCCTCCGCCCGTCATCTGCACTAACTATCACAAAAAAGCCCTCACAGTCTACCACCACCCCGTATCTTTGGAGCCAGTCGACCCCCAATATAATGCCATACCCGGTAAAGCCCAAAACAAAGCAATCACAAACAAACATACATCCATGACTCGATAAGACCAAATTTCGGCAAATCATACTAAGGTTAGTCGAACCACCAATCGGGTTCGTCACAACCAACAGTCTATCGACTATCTCGGGTTCCAGTCCCAACCTATCTACCAGGTCACTAGATATGAAGGAACGGGAAGCCCCAGTATCAAACAAAACTCGAACGGGTACATCATAAATAGAAAGCATACCTTGAATGACGACATTCTTTCCTTTCTCCGATGCAGTTAGGGCATTCGACGAAGAAGAATAGCGTTAAGGGCATATGCTTTCACCTTCTGCTTTTCTTTAGGAAGTTGTGGACACTTATCCTTGAAATGTCCCACTTGGCCACAGTTGAAGCACTTCTTATCCGCTGACTTGGCCCGACAATCCTTAGTATAATGGCCCTTCTTACCATAGCTAAAGCACTCAACATCTTTCTTGCTCTTTTTCTGGCCATCCTTAGATTGGTTCTGTTTCCTCTTATTATGAGAGTTATTCTTGCCTCGACTGCCCGCTTGCGGTTTCAGCCCTTCTGCAGATGCAGCCTAAGTCTTTGGCTTAGGGTAAAGACTCTCTAATCTCAAAGCTTTCCCCACAATCGATTCAAAAGTCTCTTCGATGTGGTTGATAAGCCTTTCCCCCAAGTATCCATCCAAACCAGTAATGAACTTCTCATTCTTCTTCTCAGGAGTATCGATAAGAGATAGTCCATACTTCGATAAAGTGCCGAATTCAGCAATATAGTCAGAGACTGCCCTACCATTCTGCTTGAGTTCCAAGAATCTCTTAAACAACACTGAATTCTGGGCAGCTGGAATGAACTTCTCGTTAAAGCGATCCTTGAACTGATCCCAAGTAATCTGATCTTCTGGAGTAGCTTTCTAATGGCATTCCACCAATTCATCGCTCGTCCTTGCAGTTGACGAGACGCTAGCCTTCTCTTCATCGCATCCTCAATACCCAAGTCATCGAAGATACGATCTCAGCTATCCAACCAATCCTGAACATATGTGGCGGACTCCGTTCCATCGAACGACTTCCCACCAAGGTTAGTGTAATCCTTGCACAACTTGGCGAAATCGACCCTAGGCGCCTGCACTACTGGACCACCACCATTTTCGGGATGGGGAACTGCTCCCTGAACATCCCTAAGCATCTCCCTTATGAAGTTAGCGAACATCGTCCTCATGTCAGGAGCATTTCCATGATTGGTCCCTCTACCGGCACCCCTGGTGTCTCGACTCATCGTTCAATCTGTAAAGAAAAAATGATTAACGACCCCATAGTCGTGCTAGTGCAGTACGACTTCATTCTTATACTACTAATAGTATATATATATAGCTTTTGAAAACCAAAGTAATCACAAATACGCACTCTCATATACGTACTATCTCTCCCTAGAGTCTTTCTCTAGGTTAACTATGCAAGCTAGAGCTCTGATACCAAATGTGACAGCTCGCCCCGCACCAACCGACATTTACTCCAAAAGTGCGATGTACACATGTCCAGTTAGCACGGGATGGTCGTCAGAAGGAAAGGAAAGAAGGAAATGAACTAACAAGGAACCTGTAGAATGTCTCACAACGCATGGTACAAAATATAATAACAACATACTTGACATAAAACTGGTGAGACAGTGCATAAGCTGAAAACAAACTAACATAGCAGCAGAAAATCCAAATACAGCTTATGATCCAAAGCCAATCATTATTACAACTTTTCAAACTGTCTCAAAAAGAAAAAGCAAGATAAGGGAGTACACTACTAATGCCCAAGTAGCGACCACCAACGACACAGGGAGAATATCTATATATCATACGTGGAAGCCTCCTGCTCGCCTCCGAATCAGCTACTCGCGCATCACCAGCTAACCTGTCTCTAGTCTGCTCGTGTGAGCACCCAGAGTAATAAGAAGAGACATAAAACTCTGGGTCAGACAAAAGTCTGGTATGAGCGAAAAGCAGCTAAACAGAACAATAACAGGTATACTAAACCATACCTGAACCTGGACCTGCAACCAAAGAGTTAGCACTACATACTGTACAACACTCTAAGGTGCCCATAACATGTGGTGTAAAGATAACGGGGGTGGGGTGTGTGCATGTCATAGTGATGGCAAACAATCAAGCATAGCAAACATCCTCACATCCCCCACTCAAGTGCGTAAAGCATATGATATTCACCACTTCGATCACTTCAATACTTTGCTTCACCTTGCTCCATGAAGTCATAAATGGCTTCACTGCACAGATACATAGCCACTAATCCTTTGCTATGTCCACTTGCCCCATGGAGTTATTCACCCCATCTGCGCTGGCTCATAGCCTTACCAATCCCTTACTATGTCCACTTGCCCCATGGAGTTATCCACCCCATCTGCGCTGGCTCATATTCTTACTACGATCACTTTTCCCCTCGAGTCATAATGACCCTACTGCATTGATAACGTAGTCCTATCATTCATGGTGAATCGAAGTTATGAACGTCGACAACTCCTTAGCACACGTCCCGCAGCAATGCCTAATCATGAAGTGAACTCAGTGGTTCCCAACTGGATCCTGAGCTCTAACTTCCAACTTGGAATAACTTTGCATCTCGGGTTATTGGTCAATCCCGGATCGGTTCGGATTCCTCCTTGCCATCGGTTCGGTTCGGTCATGTATACGCATCTCGGTTCGGTTCGGGTCCTTCACGTCGTATTGGTTCGGTTCGGGTTCCCTTTTGCTCCATCAGTTTGCTTCATTGGTTCGGTTCGGGTCCTTCACGTCATATTGGTTCGGTTTGGGTCCTCCACTCTCTTAGCTCCTGGCTTGGCCATCTGGTCCGATCCGATCCCCTTCCTTATTCCCATCCGCTCTGATCCGATCCCCCTTCCTATTCCCATCCGCTCCGATCCGATCCCCCTTCCTATTCCCATCCGCTCCGATCCGATCCCCCTTCCTTAGCCCGACCCGATCCCAGTTCAACCTCTGTCGCCTTCCTTTTTGCCATAGTTTCTCTTGTGCTAAGCTACGGTTCGGTTCGGTGATCCTTTGCCCGATCCGAGCCCATCCACCCGATCTGATCCGAAAGTCTGCACTGTTTTTCTGCAACTTTTTTCGAGCAAACATTTTACGCCATTAGACGACGTTTTCGACCATTATAAGTATTCTAATCAATCACAAAGCATACCACAAAGTCATAGAAACAAGTAGAAGTGACCCCAAACACCAAAACATCAATATGATAGGTTAAAATGGATCAAACATAGCCAAAACCCCATATTTTCCCTTAAGCATGTTTAGGTGAAACTAATGATATGATTAGTAAAACTTAACCAAATTAACCCAAATTCATATCAGAGGTCTAAAACATCATTTAAGAATTTATAAATATTTTCCAGAATTTTATCATGTTTAAATTCGCTAATTAACACTAATTACCCTTAATTAGCCATAATTAGTGAGAAACTGCATAATCACTCACCTTTGCCACAAAGTAAACTATAGATCTGAAATGATTCTCTGTTTAGGTAGAATTCAAATGTGTTTCAGCAGCTCTAATCTTGATTTGATGAAGATCTCCCTTGATTTGATGTTGCTAATCCCAATCTTCAAGTTGTAGGTGATTTGGAGATGTTTTGAAGAGATTTAGAGAGTGGAGGCCATGGCTAGGGTTTCAGGAATGAAAGTGGCGGCTCAAAAACTGAAATGAATTGATTTCCCAACCCTATCAGCCTCCCCATAACCCTAATCTCGAAATGGGTGTGGGCTAAGCTGTTAACTACCCGGTTTAGACCAATTAAGCTGTTTTTCACCTTCTGAACCTTAATTTAGCCATATCTCCCAAGCGATAAGTCCGTTTTTCACATGTGACCACTCTACAGAAAGGTAAACCATCAAACTAATCTAACGGAAGTGGTTTCAGATCAAAATTCCTTTCCAATCAAAATATATGGCCGAAACAAGATCAGCTAGGGGCAAAACGGTCATTTAAAAATCGGCAAAAATCATGAACATGGGAAATGGCTCTAATGGTTGCTTCCCAAAGTTACATGACCATACGACTTCATATGAGAAAGAAATAAATGTGCTACGATCCTCCGATGCATAGAATGCGGGTTGTTACATGATTATTCTGTGTTTGGCTTTGAGATATACCATATTTATATTGTTGTTGTCTATTTTATACTGCTTTCCGGATTGCATATAGCCGTTGTGTAGTTGCCCTATGTGTCGAATGGTCATGTCGAAATTTTAATCGGTATCAGAATTCGATGTGTATTCCTCACATGGAGTAATCATACAATCGGTTGCCCTTCACAAATCTCATTCTCCTCTATGGTCTACGACATTTCTCTAAAATGAACTGTATGATTGTGGGTATAGAGGCGGGGCGTTACAGTTGGTATCAGAGCAACTTTCCGGAACAGTGTAAGATAGTACGATGATGGTATTGTCTTAAGCCTCTCTCGGGAATCGTGCTTTAGGGTTTTAGTTAGAGTCTTAAGACCCATCATATCTTATCTTCCTATATGATTCCATTTTGATTGAGTTCGCGTTATTTGAACTCAACTTGGGATTAACTTTTTCCTCCTTCTTTTTCCTTAAAGAAGAGAAATAGTTGGTCGTAACCGTGCAAGTGCCGGTTCACCCAGTGCACCTCCTACGGGAGGGGTGATTATGTCTCAAGTGGCCTATTTTTAGCCTTTTAGAATAGTTATCGACTCGTCCCTTCGGGTTGATTTCTATAGTCCATCTAGTACCTGTGCGCTCTAGTGGTGCTTCTGTTTCAATCTTTGACTCGAGTTGATAATCGATGTCTGTTTGGCCTATTATGTATCACACTTATCTTGTTAATCATTTATGATCCTTGTAGTTGATTGATCATTGGATATCTTGTCCGTACGTCGTTACGCACGTCGTAAGCGCCTTTGATCCTAATATTTCTTGATTTCTAGTTAAGATTGTTTCGTATGTTGTCACATACCTAGTATGGTTTATTGATCACTTCTCGGTCGGTATGGAGATACCAAGTCGTTGTGACTAAATATACTCCCATGTTGTTAGCTATGTAGTTCTAGTTCGGTGTGAGATCACCAAGCCTTCGGGCTAAAACAACTCATTTGTTACCTCGTTGTGCCGGTGTGAGTCACCCAACATTTGTGCTAAATTAACTCAAGATCAAGAATGAGGGAAAGCATCTCGCTTCTTGTGATCTCTCTTCTTGAGTCAAGATACGTGTCATTAATTCCTTAATGTCATTTACCTTGTTCAGAGATTATTTTATTTATGTTCTTTTGATATATGTCGACCGTGTTCTTCGTTATCAAAAGATATCAATTATGTTTTATTCATAAGTTGATAAAGGAATCCTATTTCCTTTATGCCATCCCGAACGATTTATTGAATTTTTATATTTTCACGAGATCTGCGTGAACGTTAGAAATTGTGAGGACTATGTTGTGTTAACTTGTCCGTCAGGTGCGTTAAAGATCTCGAACGAGACGTGGGACGCCATGTTGTAATTCGGAATTCATAAACACCATTATGTGACAATCCAACTTTTGAAATGATCCCTAAAAATTAAATTAACTATTAATAAGTTAATCAAAATAATAATCTCTTGGATTTTACGATTTCTCGTAATCGTTCGTTATCTTTCTAGATAATTTATTTCTAGATATCCTTGGAGCAATTCCAAGAATTTGAGTGGTTCAAGATTTTCAATTAGAAATTATCTTGAATCTTTTCTTTGAGTAAATTAAATAACTACAGGAACAACCCAAAGAGTTATTCAATTATGTCTCTTGTTTCTGGATTTCAGATCTTTGATTTTCTAGATTGGGAATCCCGTGGGGAGGGAAATTTGAGTTTTGTGATCCGCGACAAACTCAATATTTCCTTCCTTCGAATCTATGATCTAGGGCAAACTCAATATTTCCTTCCTTCGAATCTATGATCTAGTTGATCATCCGGAAGTGCTATAGTCAAATTCACTTATGGACTTAGCCTTACGTTATCCTTAGAAATGAGTATTAAAAAGATGAGCTCTTTTGGTATTCATCCCTCGTTTGTTTGAATCATTTGGATTGACAATTGTCTCTGCACGTTTGTTAACCCTTGTGAATCAAAAAATTTGGTGATTATGACCTCTTTGGTTTAATCTCATCTTATTATAGAAATTTTTTATTGCTTCTTTGATTAGTTGCTGATGTTTTTGCGATTTGAGAATTTTGGCGGAAAATTATCTTAAATCCTGTTGTTCCGAGGTGGTAAGTTGTGCACTACTTATCCATCATCTTCTTGATGTTTCTGATTTTCTAAAATCGATACTCAAGTTTCTGAATATTGGGAATTCCGTATAATTCCTAATGATTCGTCCTTATGGTTACTAAATGAGATTTAGTACCTGGTTAGAAATCGATTTCCCTGAGTAGTTCATTGGTATTCCGTTACCAATATTTGTTATCGATTTCTAGTTCATTGGTATTCCGTTACTAATATTTGTTTATCGTTTTCTATCTGGTTGGTATTCCGTTACCAACCTTGAATCATTGATATTAAAATTGATTATTCCTTCGAAAATTGCTTTCCTTAGCTAAATTCGTTGGAATCTCTGTGTTGTGCTTTTGTTGGTGTCAGCCACCTTATCGCAGGACTAAAGCGCTCGGGTTCGATGTTCGCTACATCGTCGTGATTGAGTTTTGGGAATGGATTAGTCAACCATCGTAAATTCCCATTTCATATCCTAAGAGAATTATCAACTATTGATATCTCGTGTCTGTAGGACACAGTCCCGTTGCTTCTTGAAATTCCAAATTAGATTCGCATGGTCTTGGTGCATTATATCGATTCTCATTCCCTTGAGAATCATACGAAGAAATGCAAGTCTATTTGAATTCATAGCGCTTATGAATTTTTCTAGAATTATTTTACCCGTTTGGGATGACTACCTTCATGGGTAATGGAATTCAAGATTGAACTCTAGTTTTTTTTATGATCTTACGGGACAAAATGGGGATCTCACCTAGCCGTTGGTGTGATCTTTCCATTTCGTGTCGGTTCTTGTGGTACCACTCCGTGGTATTGTTTTTGGTTGTTACTTATTACTTCATTCTTAAGGAATTGCGGGGACGCAATTCTTTAAAGGGGGGAAGTCTGTAACAACCCGCTCATTCGACGATTTTAGATTTAAATATTTTATTTAAATATATCGTCACATCCCATGTGTCACTCAAAATGTCATTTTTCACAAATGATAATATTAGAATTCGGGACCACTTCCATTGAGTCTGGATCATCGTTTGCGACCTTTTTGATTATAAGCATCGATACCTTTTGAGTTTGTGAAATTTGGTCGTTTTCTCATTTGAATGTATGACCAAAATATCACTTTTCACATACGAATGAATTTGGACTCAAAACCAATTCCATCGAGTTCAAAATGTCGTTTAGGTGTTCGAAAACTATAAGGTTCGATATGTTCCGGAATTCGGAATTTTGGCACCTTGGCTAGGGCTTGGTTAGCCAACCTAGCTCATTCATTTAAGAGCTCCACTTAGCTCTCTCCTCCTTCATTCATTTTCACTTCAAAGAAAATAGAAAATGGGGAAGGGAATGGGAAATAGAAATTCCCTAAGCTAGGGTTCTTGAATCCAAGCCCAATTCTTGTGCAAATCCAATTCTATGACATGGGTAAGCTCTCTACTCTCGATCTCTACCTTTCTCTCCTCTCAAATTTGGATTTTTATGATGTTCTAACATCCATGAGTCTTCATATGTGCTTATGTGGTGATTTGAGAGGAGTGATTGAAGAAAGAAAGCTTCTTTGCTTGGATTTGTGCTTGTTTTTCCTTGTTGGAGCTTATTCTTGCCATTCATGAATGAAAGGTGAGTTCTTTATTGAACTCACATCTATGCCGCAAGTCTATGGCTTGCACAAGTGTAATTTAGGACCATTTCATGTTGCATTTGCTTGTTGAATTGGTTAGGAGAGTTTACACTTTCCTGTTTATTAGTTTGAACTTCATTTGAAGTATAAATTATGACATATGTTATTCATATGACCTAATACATATACTAAGAGTTGATTTGGTGACGTTGTGAAGCTCCGTTGTCCCCCGGCAAATCTCTAAGTCTTCACAAGTCGCTTGAATCTCCTTGTTGTGCTTTGGTTTGGAATTTAGTTCATACATGACTTTATAAACCGAATCATTGCAATCTTATGTATATATGTTGATCACATGATTAATGCACATGATGTAAATCGATTAAGTGGTGTTGTGGAGTACTATTGTCACACTCAGCAAGTTCTAAGACTTCACGATTCACTTATATCGTGTTTATTCGTTTTAGTTTGGAAATTTAGTTCGTTTCAAACTTATAATCAAAACCAATGCATTCGAGCTTTGAATGTCGATACGGTGGATCGGAGAGGTCTCATGGACGTACCGAAAAAGTCACGAGCCACGACGATCGGCGCCGGGCATTCGCGGGGATCGAACCCCCTAGGTTCGGGCTGGGCAACAACCGAGGCCAGGACCGGTCGACTGGTCCGAAACCGGTCGGTCGACCAATTTGTTCTCTGTTTGAAACCGGTCGACCGACCGGATTGCACTGGTCGACCGGTGGCATGTAACCTGGGCAATTTTGCCCAGGTTCGACCTAGTTTTGGTCGTGCGCTCCCCCGCACGATCCCGCTTGTCTCCGGACTCCTTCTTGACTCTTCCATGCACGTCGATGGCCTATGTATTCATCGTAGAATATCGTCGTTGCTACGGATAATTGCTTGTGGATTTATGATTTATGATCTATGTTCATGATTACTATGTTCTCTTCGCTACGGCGGCGGTTTTTATGAATAATTAAACCACAATGGATAATGGGGTTATATATTGTCAATGGATATCGAACCAATGCTTAATCATCTTTTAAATTCAAATCCTTTTAAAATAAATTCATTTTCTAAACCCGATTCTGATTCTATTGATTTATATACGATTCCTTACCCTATCGATCAAACGAGAAATTTAGTTTATTTACCTTAGTAAAACTGAGGACTATGACCCCTTATACGTTTACTTCGGCGAATAACTCTTGGACTCGTGCGTTCGAACATGTGTGGTGATTTTCCCTGTTTTGAATAGAAACCAATTACGGGTTCGTAAATATTCGAGAACAGCATATGCTTATGGGAATTGTCGCTATTTCCTTATATTAACTAGATCGTTGTAATTTCTATTCACCTGGATCGATGTGATCCTTTATGACTTGTGTTTTGTGGTCCTCGATCGCCCGAGTGGGATTTGCGATTCTTGGATTTCACCTATGGGACTTTGGTCCAACCTTCATGATTTATGTTTTGAGAATGAACTAAAAATGGTTTAGTAAATATTCGAGAATAGCGAGTGGTTATGGGACATTTAGCTATTTTCTTATATTAACTATCTCGGTGTAATTCATACTCACCTGGATCCATGGTATCCGCCTCTATGACATAGTTGTTTGGTTCGCGATCGCCCGAGTGGGAAATTACGATTTGTGAACTTCATCTATGGGACTTCGGTCCAACTATCTATGATTTTCTATGATTTATGTTTTCCTCTACCGGGGTCACGACCCGGAACCTTGGGGGAGCTTCGGCTCCAAACAAATGGGTTCGCTACCTAGAGATCGTATCTCATCTATGAAAAGACATGGTCCCCTTTTTATGATGTTATCTAGAGATTTCATGATTTATATGTTTTCTCTCTTCCGGGGTCACGAACCGGCTTTGTGGGGAGCTTCGGCTCAAACCAATGGGTTCGCTACCTAGAGATCGTTTCTCATCTATGAACAGGCATGCCCCTTTATGATGTTTTCTGGATTTCGAGTGATTTCTGGATTATTGGTTACTTTGACGCGATGCGCGTCAATTTGAGAAATGATTTATGATTCATGATTTACTTTGATGTGATGGTCATCAATTTGATGTGTATTTGGCATTCCGCTGTCATTCATGTGTTTAGTTTATTTGGCATTCCGTTGTCATTCATGTGTTTAGTTTATTTGGCATTCCGTTGTCATTCATGTGTTTAGTTTATTTGGCATTCCGCTGTCATTTCCTGTTGTGTGCTATTATTTGAATGTTGCATTCTGTATTAGCTAGGAGATTATTTAGAGATATTTGTATGCTGACATTCCATTGTCATTTCCTGATTGTGTCGACATGCCATGTTCATGTCATCCTGTGTTATATCTCTTGTTATCTCAGTTTATTTGATAAGAACAGCTAGACTGATCCGTTTATTGTTTATTTTCTTATAAATAGTACTCAGGTCAGGCCGAGTCATTTTAGGTACTCCTCTGGGACTTCTCATTGCAGGATTGATCTTCCGCTTTTAGCTTACTACTCTGTCTCTGCAGTTTTATGTACTTTTGTACCTATGACATTATCTATCGTTGTGTACATATTCTATTATTTGAAACGTGTTACCTGTATCTATTCTTTTGGGTTTAGTGTATCTTTGTTGACCACTAGCTTGTTATACACATTCTTGATTTATTCATATCTATTCTGCCTTTGTGATATGATTATTCTGTGTCTGGCTTTGAGATATACCATATTTATATTGTTGTTGTCTATTTTATACTGCTTTCCGGATTGCATATAGTTGTTGTGTAGTTGCCCTATGTGCCGAATGGTCATGTCGAAATTTTAATCGGTATCAGAATTCGATGTGCATTCCTCACATGGAGTAATCATACAATCGGTCGCCCTTCACAAACCTAATTCTCCGTTATGGTCTACGACATTTCTCTAAAATGAACTAGACGATAGTGGGCATAGAGGCAGGGCGTTACAATTTGTTTATTTAGAAAATAAATAGAAGTGTAAAAGGAATATTTATTTAGAAAATAAACAAAGTTATAAAAAGGAATATTTATTTGTTAAATAAATAGAATTAAATCAAAGGAATATTTATTTGTCAAATAAATAGAATTGAATCAAAGGAATATTCAGAAAATGAATAGAAAATGGAAATCTGTTTTTAATAGATAAATGGAAAAGATTTATTCAAAGTGGAATTAAATAGAAATCTGTTTTAACAGATAAAGTAAGAAGACTAATTTATAAATAAGGTTTTATAAATTAAGTAAAATATTTATCCTTAGATAAATAGAATATATAAGTCAGGACTTATATAGAGAAGTAAGAATCGATTTCAACATCGATATTTACTGAATATGGACGTATAGTTAATCAAAGGAATTAATCAAAGGAGTAAATCAAAGGAATTAATCAAAGGAATTAATCAAAGGAGTTAATCAAAGGAGTTAATCAAAGAGAGTAAATCGATTAAAGTTAGAGTTAACCAGTTAGAGTTAATCAGTTAGAGTTAACCAGTTATAGTTAATCAGTTAGAGTTAATCGGTTAGAGTTAACCATATAGAGCTAATCAAAGAGAGTTAATCGATTAGAGTTAGAGTTAATCAATTAGATTCAAGCGAATGGAGTTAAATCGAATATTAGTTATTCGATAGTAGTTAATCAAATATAGTTTATTTGAAAAAGGGAGTTATCGAATATTAATTTATTTGAAGAAAGGGAGTTATTGAATATTAATTTATTCAAAGAAAGGAGTTATCGAATATCGCTTATTCGAAGTAGGGTTATCGAATAGAGTAATTCGAAAAGAGTAATCGAATATAGTTTATTCGAATAGAGTTAAAGGAGTTAATCGAATATAGTTTATTCGAAGAGAGATAATCAAATATAAGTTATTCGAAGTGCGATAATCGAATATAGTTTATTCGAAAAAGAGTAATAAAATATTTGTTATTCGAATAGAGTTAAAAGGAGTTATCGAATATTAGTTATTCGAATAGGGTTAAATAGAGCTAAAAGAAGTTATCGAAAATTAGTTATTCGAATAGGTTTAAATAAAAGAAAGGAGTTATTCAAATAGAGTTTATTCGAATAGAGTTAAAAGAGTTATCTGAATATAGTTTATTCAAAAGGAGTTAATCGATAAGAATTAATCGAAAAGAATTAATTGAAAAGAATAAATCGAAAAGAATTAATCGATAAGAATCAATCGAATAGAGTTAATCGATTAAAGTGAATGCAATAGAGTTAATCGATAGAGTTAATCCAATAGAGTTAATCAATTAAAGTGAATGCAAT
Source organism: Allium sativum (assembly GCA_030737875.1). NCBI lineage: Eukaryota > Viridiplantae > Streptophyta > Magnoliopsida > Asparagales > Amaryllidaceae > Allium > Allium sativum. The sequence goes on from CM060915.1 coordinate 989,952,426, forward strand.
AGAGTTAATCGATAGAGTTAATCCAATAGAGTTAATCGATTAAAGTGAATGCAATAGAGTTAATTGAATAGGGTTAATCAAATAGAGTTAATTGAATAGAGTTAATCGAATATAGCTATTCGAAGAGAGATTATCGAATATAGTTTATTCGAAGGAAAGAGTTATCGAATAGAGATTTATTTGAAAGAGAGTTACATAAGGAAATTTGTTTTTTTAGAGCAAACGGATATGTAGCGCGGGGCTACACAGCCGGTTACATAAGGAAATTTGTTAAAGTTTAAAAGGGTGAAGTTTGTCTGTTTCGAAGTTAGCAATGTTGTTTAGTTAAGTTCTGAGAGGTAGTTCTACCCCAACTTGATTGGCTTCGTTTTTAACTAAGGAATGGTTAAGGTTCGACAGTGAAGATTGGTTAAGTGAATTTAGTTAACGAGTATAATGGTTTGAGTTAGCATGGCGATGTTTGATTTAAACATCAGTTTAAATCCAGTGAAGGAGTTTTGGAAACGTTTTCCAAAAAAGAATCAGAAATGTTTTCTAATAATAGAAAATAAGAATTTAGAATATATGGAAACAGGAGATAAATAAATTAATGAACTAAAGAGATAAATGTTAAATGATGACTGATCGATATATTTTCCAGCTGGAAATAATATCGTTGTTTGCACACGTGTTTTTCTTTGATAGTTTAATCACAGACTATCAAAGTTTTGACCATTTTTAATGTTGTAAATATGGAGAGACCGGTTGTATTATTATCCGAAGAGCCACTCCGCATTGGCACAAGTATTGCGAATCATATATGCCAAAGATAACTAAAGACGGAGTAAAGTCCAAGGGCTGTTGTATAAATCTTAGGTAAAGATGTGCCTAAGATGGATGTACTGAATAGTGCCTTCGGTTTGTCCAGTCCCAGGACGACCCGTATGGAAGAATGTCCGACAGAGTATATTTAATAGATCGCGTAAGTTGATCTCTTCAAACTTATATACGTTTTGTGGCGGAGTAATTTGTTTCTCTTAGCTGTATACCCATTATATTTTTGAGGAAATCAATTTGTGATTTGGCGGGTATGACGATGTGACATTCAAAGTAAATAGATGTGTGATCTGTCAGAGATAAACGTGGCCTCTAGCCTCACAACCGGGAAACGACAAAAATCGGGCAGGCAACATGGCTATGTGGGTAACTTCCATTAGGGTGTATTATCACCTAATATAGAGTTTCATTTACTTCTATAATCTATTGTCGATGTTGTCCCATTTGGGAAACGGTTGCTGATCCCAATTGTTGGTGATAATACATTCGATACACTCTAGCGAAATGAGTGGTCGGTCATGTGTGGTCAGGTTGCAAGATGTTCTTGTTGAACCCAGTGTATCCTCTCTAGAGGTACACTAGCAGAAGGTGGTTCCATATCTTGTCATAGTTGGAAATCCATTATCCAATAAGTGCTTGCGAGTTTGATTGTATACTATGTATGTGGAACGTGAGATGAAAGCGTTCTGCTAGATTGATATCTATTTTTATTTAGACATTATTATAATATCAGAATGATATTGCTATTCAAAGATGTTTGGATTCTCATAAGGGAAAAACTCGTTCCGTATTTATGGCGTGGTCTTATGAGATATCATATACCTGTTCAAACTGTTTTAGACGTTTACTCACACCAGTCCCATGACTGACCCGGAGTTTGTTTTGTTTTGTTTTCCTTAAACTCTTGGGTGCCAAATTTTGTATAGGCAGTCAAGTAGTCAGGATTTTACAGATATGCTTGGAAAGCTGGAGCAGGAGGCTTCAGCAGCGTTTGTGTAGCTATTGTTATTTCCGTTGTGTTGTGAGGGTTGTACCTTGATGACGATATGTATATTCAAGTACAATATTTTATTTCAAAGATATGTTATATTTTATTCGTTCTGCTGTGAGATTCGTGTTACTCTGATGTTGTATGTTCTTCTTCTTCTATTCTAAGTTTCTATCTTATCTATTCTCACCCTCTAACTTCTTTCTATTAGTTTTCTGTTTTCCAGTACAATGTGGGTTGGACTTGTGTTATTTGGTCAGGTCAAATTGGACCGGAATTTCGGGACACTACAGAAAGCGTTTCTGCTAGTTGATTATTATATTTTGGTTGATAGACACTATTATAATACCAAAAGAATTTTGATATAAAAATTATTTTTGATTCTCATAAAGGAAAAACCCGTTCCGTTATACGGCGTGGTCTTATGAGATATCGTTTAATTGCTCAAACTGTTTTAAACTGTTTTACTCACACCAGTCCCATGACTGACCCAGAGTTTGTTTTGTTTTGTTTTCCCTAAACTCTTGGGTGCCCAATTTTGTACGGGCAGTCAAGTTGTCAGGATTTTACAGATATACTTGGAGAGCTTGGAGCAGGAGGCTTCAGGATTATATAGCTATAGTTATTTCCGCTGTGCTGTAAGTGTTATACTGTGATAATGTTACTGTATACATTTACTGATTTTACTTCAAAGTTATGTATCTATTATATATTGTTCATTCTGCTGTGAGATTCGTGTTACTCTGATGTTGTATGTTCTTCTACTTCTATTATAAGTTTCTATCTTATCTATTCTCACTCTCTAATTTCTTTAATGGACTATCTGGTGTTTTCCGATGCTTGGGTAGTCGACGTTGAGTTTATGTCGATAACCAGGACCGCAAATTCCCCAAGTCGTTACAGTTGTATCAGAGCTGAAGGTTAAGTAATTACCTTGGCTCTGTGGCGTGACTCAGTAGAGATAGGGTTAGTAATAACCTAGATTGAGTTTGAGTGTATATATGAGCGCGTATTTGTTTTTTGATATAAAAATGGTTTTATATTATGGAGATTTATTGGTTGAGTAGTTTATGAATTCGGGTCGATCAGTTTGATCCACTGTATCGATAGGGGTTTCTAAACACTCGAATACGATGAACCGACACTGTATGTTTTGAAAAGAGGGTAAATGAAATAATTTTACCCAAAATATATTTTTATATAATGAAAATATATAAATTGGAAATATAGTATATTGGATGTAATGGTTGATTATAATTGGAATGGTTATATATATAACCAATCAGGATTCATATAAGTATTATATATGAAATCAGATGAATTAAATGTGAATTTAAATCAGAATTGAAATTTAAACTCTGGAAATTTGAATAAGTGTTTGAAAATGGTCTTTGACTTAATATATGAGAATTTTAAAATCCTGGGAAGATATAAAATTGTTTTATGAGCATTGTGAATGATATTTTGAAATTGATTTCAAAATGGGAAGTGTTTAAATATGAGTTTTGAAAAAGTGATACAGTATTGAACTCACTTCCATCGTTGGAAAATAAATTCTGATGATGACAGCTGCATCATCAGTGTTCATTTTCGAGTTTCTAAGTGACAGATTACTACCAAAGATTTTGTTTTTGAATTGTTTGAGAAAAGAAAGTTGGTTTGAGTTTTTAAAAGAAGTATTTGAATTTAGAAAAAAAATAACAAAGTGGTTTAAAACTCTCAGGAAGGATTTTTGATCAAAACAAATTAAATTAGAATTTGTAAAAGAAAATTGGAATTAAAATAATGCCAGTTAAGTGGTAATTGGAATTGGATTGGTTTAGAATGGTATCGAAACAAATTGGATTTATGAGATAGGAATTTGAAACGATATTGAGTTGATAAGTTAAGAGTTTGGAATTTGAGATTGGAGTTTGAATGGAATTTGACTTTGGTTTAAACAAATAATTGTGTGAGGATGAACTGATTACAGTTTGATTGGGCCGACATTGGTATATGCTAAGTTAGCAGCAGATGGAAAGAATATAATGATATGCCGACAAAAGGGTACAAGTTTATATTTTATATTGGGTATGTGTAACGACCCGGGGTTTTTTGCGATCCTGGTTATCGACACCAAACACGATGTCGAATACCCAAGCATCGCAAACACCGGATTGTCCACGAAAGAAATTAGAGGGTGAGAATAGATAAGATAGAAACTTAGAATAGAAGAAGAACATACAACATCAGAGTAACACGAATCTCATAGCGGAACAAGCAATATATAATAGATACATAACTTTGAAATAAAACTAGTATATGTATACAGTAACATTATCAGAGCATAACACTTACAACACAGCGGAAATAACTATAGCTATATAATCCTGAAGCCTCCTGCTCTAAGCTCTCCAAGTATATCTGTAAAATCCTGACTACTTGACTACCCGTACAAAATTGGGCACCCAAGAGTTTAGGGAAAACAAAAAAAAATAAACTCTGTGTAAGTCATGTGACTGGTGTGAGTGAAACAATTAAAAAAAACAGTTTGAGAAATAAAACGATATCTCATAAGACCACGCTATATAATGGAATGGGTTATTCCCTTATGAGAATCCAAAACATTTGATTCAACTTTCAAAATCCTTTTGAAACAAATGATAATCTTTATATCAAAAATCTTTTTGATATTATAATAATGCCTAACAACCACAATATAATAACCATCTAGCAGAACACTTTCATCTCACTTCCACATACATAATATATAATCAAACACCATAGGCGCTTACTGGGTAATGAATTCCAACTGGCAAGGTATGGGACCACCTTCCGGCAGTATACCTCTAGAGAGGAATACACCGGGTTCAACAAGAACATCTTACAACCCAGGCTAAACATGATCGGTCACTCATTTCGCCTGAGTGTACCGAATGTATTATCACCAACGGTTGGGATCAACAACCGTTTCCCGAATGGGACAGCATCGACAATAGATTATAGAAGTAAATGAAACTCTAGATCAGGTGGAAATACACCCTACTTGGCAGCCAACCACTTAGCCATGCAACGTACCCAATTTTATACCATTTCCTTGTTGTGAGGCTAGAGGCCACGCTTATCTCTGATAGATCACACATTTATTTACTTTGAATGTCACATCGTCATACCCGCCAAATCACAAATTGATTTCCCTAAAAATACAACGGGTATACAGCTAAGAGAAACGAATTCCTCCGCCACCAAAGGTATATACGTTTGAAGAGATCAACTTACACGATCTATTAAATATACTCTGTCATACATTCTTCCATACAGGTCGTCCTAGGACTGGACAAACCGAAGGTACTATTCTGTAAATCCATCTTAGGCAATTTCTACCTAGGATTTGACATAAAGACCCTTGCATAAACTCCGTCTTAAATTTTCTTCATCATATTTGATTGCAATGCTAACGTCCATACAAAGTGGTTTTTAGATAATGAGTATGATCCCGGTCTCTCTGTATTGACGACGGAAAACCGGTCAAAAACTTCGATAGTCGGTGAGTTAACTATCAAAGAAAAACTCGTGTGCAAACTATGATATTATTTCCAAATGGAAATTCTATCGATCAGTCATCATTAGAAAACATTTCTTATTCTTATTTGGAAAACAATTCCAAAACTCCTTTATTGGATTTAAACAGATGTTTAAATAAACATCGCTATGCCAACTCAAACCATTACCTTCATAAACTAAATTTACTTAACCAACCTTCATTATCGAACCTTAACCATTCCTTAGTTAAAAATGGATTCAATCAAGTTGCGGTATAATTACCTCTCAGACCTTAACTGAAAAACATTTCTAACCTCGAAATAGACAAAGTCCCTTTTAAATCTTTAACAAACTTCCTTACGTAACTCTCAGAATCTATTTACGAATCCACTTCTTTATTGAATACATTGATTAAACTATAGCGTTATAATCCCTACTTCTGAAATATTTAACTTCAAGATTTAACTTATATTCCTTAATTTAACTAAATAACTAAATAGACAATTTATAATTAAATAAATTTTGATTAAAAACGGAAAGTGAATTGTACTTTCCCGAATTTGATATAATCGAATTTCTACGTACAACTCTCTTTCGAATAATCTCTATTCGATAACTCCTTTCGAATAAACTAATATTCGATTAACTCCTTTCGAATAAACTGTATTCGATAACTCTACTTCGAATAAGCGATATTCGATAACTCTACTTCGAATAAGCGATATTCGATAACTCCTTTCTTCGAATAACTATATTCAATAATTCCTTTCCAATAAACTAATATTCGATAACTCCTTTCTTCGAATAACTATATTCGATTAACTCTCTTCGAATAAACTATATTCGATAACTCCTTTCTTCGAATAACTATATTTGATTAACCCTCTTCGAATAAACTATATTCGATAACTCCTTTCTTCGAATAACTATATTCGATTAATTCCTTTCGAATAAACTAATATTCGACTACTCTATTCAACTTACTAATACTCAACCAACTCTAACTCAATTAACTCTATTTGAATAACTCTAGTTCGTTTTAACTCTATTTGAATAACTCTAGTTCGAGTTAACTCTAACTGGTTAACTCTAACTGATTTACTCTAACTGGTTAACTCTAACTGTTAACTCTAACTGATTAACTCTAACTGATTAACTCTAACTGACTAACTCTAACTGGTTAACTTTAACTGATTAACTCTAACATATTAACTCTAACTAATTAACTCTAACTGATTAACTCTAACTGATTAACTCAATCAATTAACTCTATTTGAATAACTCTGGTTCGTTTTAACTCTATTTGAATAACTCTAGTTCGATTTAACTCTAACTGGTTAACTCTAACTGATTTACTCTAACTGATTAACTCTAACTGACTAACTCTAACTAACTAACTCTAGCTGACTAACTCTAACTAACTAACTCTAGCTGGTTAACTCTAACTGGTTAACTCTAACTGATTAACTCTAACTGATTAACTCTAACTGATTAACTCTAACTGATTAACTCTAACTGGTTAACTCTAACTGGTTAACTCTAACTGGTTAACTCTAACTGATTAACTCTAACTGATTAACTCTAACTGGTTAACTCTAACTGATTAACTCTAATTCTTTTTATAACCCTACATACTTTCCAATATTTCCTTTTTGATATCTTATTTATTTTCTAAATGAATATCCTTTTATCTTTCTATTTATTTTCACAAATAAGTATTCCTTTTATCTTTCTATTTATTTTCCAAAATAAATAATCCTTTTATCTTTCTATTTATTTTCCCAAATAAATAATACTTTTATAATTCTATCTATTTTATAAAATATTTCCTTTATAGTTCTATTTATTTTCTAAATAAATATTTCCTTTTCAATTCTATTTGTTTCACAAATATTTCCTTTTACATTTGTTTTACAAATATTTCCTTTTCTATTTGTTTTACAAATATTTTCCTTTATATTTGGTTTACAAATATTTTCTTTTCTATTTGTTTTACAAATATTTTCCTTTATATTTGTTTTACAAATATTTCCTTTTCTATTTGTTTTACAAATATTTTCCTTTATATTAGTTTTACAAATATTTTCCTCCTTCTATTTTATCATATTTATTTCCTATTAATATTTTCTTTTATAATATCATATTTATTTTCCATAAATATTTCCTTTTCAAAACACTTTTGATTTTATAACTATTTTCTTTTATAAAATCCTTTTTCTTTTATATATAAAATCCATTGATTTTATATAAATAATTTATTTTCAAAATACACTTTGAAAATCCCCTTTTCTACATCCCAGTATTTCTTACGGTATTTAAAATACCAAATAACAACGATCAATATCATTCAAACACGCATAATCGACAACAAATTATATTTCACATCAAATATTACAATATATGAAAAACAGTAAATTAAATGTTGAGGAATCTAGTTGGATCCCTCCAATCTGTTTCCCTGCATCACAGATGTTAAACAATATAATTAACATCGATTTCATTTCAATATGAAATATTCTGCTAAACAGAATCAATATTTGATTAACGATTTATATATATCTTTATCTATAATTTCAAACAATTAATCAGCAACTCAATCAAGCAGTCAACACATAGCAATCAACCAATATTATCAGTTCTAAAAATATGTTATAAAAATATAACTGTTGAGAGTTGGTGAGTTTTACTCACATTAGACGATCATCATTAATAACGATAACCATTGCTTGATTCAGACGGACAATTTATTTTGCTATAAATTGTAACGAGCTCCGATTCTCTCCCAGCCAGTTCCATTGTGGAGCCACCGTCCATACGATCCCAACGGATCTTGTTTCGTCTAATTCTGATATCGTATGGCGAAGTTATAGCATTTACAAGCTATACGATTATTTTAATTAATTAAAACTTAAATTATAATTGATCTTGGGCTTTAACCTTAATTCCGTCCCATCTTCGTTACGTTGAACCCGGACCCATTCAATACCCTTCTTCCCCAACGCGATTTCTCCTATACCAACATTCGAACAAGTTGAACACCTCTTCCTCCCATTTCCGCCTTCTACTAATTTCATCTCCTTCAACACCCTTCATAAAAATTAAAACTAAATCCACCCTCCTTCTTCTCTAAACGCGCGCTCCACCTCCATACCCTTAATGCGAAACTCGACTTCCTCTCCACCCTCACAATTTCAGATTAATGCACGCACCCCAACAGAAGACATCGACAGTCTTCACCTTCAAATCCCTCAAAATTATCACAACTGAAACCAATTCCAACCACAAACCCAAATCTAACATCGAGAAATCCAAACGATGCTTCAATTGCTAAAGAACCGAACCCTAGGATTTTGCTGAAAAACCTCAGTGCACAGAATGAAGTTGAACTGGGAAAAACAAACATAGAAATGAAGCTCTTCCATTGTTGGATCCATACATACAACTTTTGTAATTTATAGGAATTTATTTCTATTTCTTTTGATTTATTTCTCTACGATTTTTCTTTTGCTGTAAAAAGAAGAGATAGAGGAATTTTACCAAAGAGGGAAACTGAATTAGGTTCAGAAAAGTTAAGGGTATTATATAGGTTAGTTATATTACTTTTATATTTGATTTTATATTCATTTTTAAGCAACCGCTAACTGTATTTGTCCTCTAAAATTCCTATGATCACATACGATACCCAAAATCATGAAACTGGACATGCAACTTCAGTTCGACATTACGGACCCAACGAAACCGGTTTCGTCAAATTCCGACTCCGTTTGCTCATACAGCGTATTTTTAACCGTCAAAATATCGACTGTTTTTCACGTTAAAAATCCGTACGGCCACACAGTGACCCCAAAAATCACGAAACTTGGAATCTAACAATAATTTAATATTACGGATCCAACAAAATTAGATTCGTCGAAAACGAAGGTAATTTGCAAAACTGGCTATTTTTTAAGCTCTAAATAACCCATATATATATATATATATATATATTTAAAAATAAATAAATTAAATATTTAAAAATAAATATTATTGTATATATTCACATAGAATAAGACACAGCTCCATATCGGGATTTATAACTCGATATTCCAAATCCAGTGTTACATAGATATTCGATTTATATTTAAAATCCATTTAAAATATAAATAAATCGATATAAATTATAAAGGAATTCCATAGCGACTTTTCTAAATTTTGATTTGGACATAAATCAAAATCTACACGACGAAATCCCAATTTTTATCTTCCATTAGAAAGATATACTCCACCAGCCCCTAACGTTTCTTGTTTCACAGAAATCCGGCTTAAAACGGACCCTGTATATTCAGTTAAAGTTTAAATCGCCAAATAGCGAACTGCCGCGCCATTTCGAGCTCGATTACAATTATATTATAATTCTACGTTCAAACTTCATTCAAAATAATATATTCGTTATTCAAATTCAATTCCAAACTGAATATATATATTTAAATAATCCAATTCACACCATATTGCCACTTCAGCCAATTCTGATTATTTCAAGATTAAATATATTATTTAATTATTATATTAATTAAATATTCAATATTATTTAATTTAACGACCATTTAATTCTCTGAATCTCTCTTTAAATAATTAAATAAATTAATTATTATACCATGAAAAATACGGGTCGTTACAGTATGAGATTTTATGAGCCGAATTGGCAAGCCACTTGGCTGTTTGATTTTCTTTTGGGTTGGATAAGGCCCAGAGATGCGAGTTGTAGTTGTTCCGATTGAGCCGTACAAAGGAGGTGCTGGCGAAATTTTTCAAAAATTTCGGGTGTTAGAAATTTTTCGGAGTTTATCGAAATTTTCGTTTATAGGAATAAAGTTATAATTTAATTGAAATCAATTGGTTCAATTGAATCTGAAGATAACAAGTAAACAAATGATTTTAACCCATTAATAGGGTTTGTTTTCTACCTTAGGAATTTCGAGGACGAAATTGTTTTAAGGGGGAAGAATGTAACGACCCGTATTTTCAACAATATAATAATTAATTTATTTAATTATTTAAATGGTGACTTAGAGAATATAAGGGTTGTTTAATTCAATTATAGGGAATATTTAATTTATATAAATAATAGAATAATATATATAATTCAGAAATAATCAAAAATAGTGGAATTCACAATATTGTGTGAATTGGATTATTTGTAAGATATAATTCAGTTTAGAGTTGTATTATAATCACGAATATATTATTTAAGCGAAATTTAAACGTATAATAATAATATAATTTAAATCGAGCTCGAAATGGCGCGGCAGTTCGCTATTTGGCGATTCGAACTTTAAATGGATATATAGAATCAGTTTTAAGCCGGATTTTTGTGAAACAAGAAATGTTAGGAGCTGGTGAAGTATATTTTTCTAATGGAAGAGAAAAATCAGGATTTTGTCGTGTAGATTTTTATTTATTTACAAATCAAATTTTCAAATGGCCTTTATGGAATTCCTTTATAATTTATAACGATTTATAGAAGGATTTCTATTTTTAATTGAACATCGATTTGGCTCGGATTTGAAATATCGAGTTAGAAATTCATATCGGAATATTCTGGAGCTGTATGATATTCTATTGTGAATATATACGATAATATAAATTTATTTATATTTAGTTTAATTATTTTTAAATAAATAAATATATATATATATATATATATATATATATTTAAATGGGTTATTTAGAGCTTTAAAAATAGCTAGTTTTGCAAATGACCTCCGTTTTCGACGAAACTAATTTTATTGGATCTGTGATATTTAATTATTCTTAGATTTCAAGTGTCGTGATTTTTGGAGTAAGTGTGTGGTCGTACGGATTTTTAATGTGAAAAACAGTCAGTATTTTGAAGGTTAAAAATACGTTGTGTGAGCAAACGGAGTCGGAATTCGACATAACCTGTTTCGTTGGGTCCGTAATGTCAAACTCTAGTTATATGTCCATTTTCGTGATTTTTGGGTATTGTATGTGATGATACGAATTTTTAAACATCGAATACAAACCACGACTTATTCAAAATGAATAAAATAAGTGAATATAAAAATAATATATATGTCCTATAAGTACTCCTCAAAATCCTAAACCTAATTCCTTCACTCTTTAGTCAGTGATGCGCAGCCGATAATTTTTCCTCCTCAAATCATTTTGGTGAGAAATAGAAAATCATAACAATTCAAAATAAATTCCATAAATCATAAAAAATGATACTTGGCTTCACGATTGGATTCTCTTCAGTCTAGCATCAGTTTGAGCGAGTTCGACATCACTGCTTTGGCTGCCTATAGTTCAGTGGCGCCTAGGGTTTTGATTCTCCTAAAATTCATGGCGTCTGAACACGATTTAAGCATGGCGCTGGGATTCTGGAAGCAAGACGAGCATGTGGTGAGTATTTTGGTTTGTTCGGTGATATTCTTGTTCGATCAAATCCTTAAGGCATGCATGAGGTCATTAGTTCCGACCTGGATAGATGGTGCAAGTCGCATTTGACAGAAGGGGCTCCGGCTCTTTGTTTAGGGTATGAAGTAGAGGAGAGTTTGGAGAGAAGAGAAATGGTGAAGTCGATTATCGAATTCGTGAAGGGATGAAGGAGTTAGGAGGAAGAAGGTTTCGATCTTGATCTGTGTATTTTAAGGAGCGGGTTTCAGTATTTTGATCAAAGAAGAAGGGGAAAAGTGCGGACCAGGGTATTCATGTATGAGGATGGGCCATTTTGTTTTGGTGAGGCCCAAGTTTTAGTGAATTAAATTAGTTTTAATTTTATAACATATGTAAACTTATAATTATTATATCTTATTCATACGTTATCAGAATTGAGTGAAACAAGATCCGTTGGGATCGTATGGACGGTGGCTACAAAATGGAACCGACTGGGAGTGGATTGGAGGTCATTACAATTTATAGTTAAATAAATTGTCGGAATCAAGTCAACGACGGTTATTCGTTATTTAACGATAATCGTCCAATGTGAGTAAAACTCACCAACTCTATCCGTTCATATTTTCATAATGTATTTTTAGAACTGATAAATGATGATTTATTGTTGTGTGCTGACTGTTTGGTTGAACTGCTGATTTATTGGATGAAATTATAGATAACGATATATATATATCGTTAATCAAATATTGATTATGTTATTAGAATATTTCATATTGAAATGAAATCGATGTTATTTATATTGTTTATGATATGTGGATGCAGGGTAACAGGTTGGAGGGATCCAACTGGATTCCTCATTATTTACAATACTGTTCGTTTCATATATTGTAATATATGATGTGATATATAATCTGTTGTTGATTATGTGTGTTTGAATGATATCGATCATTGTTATTTGGTATTTTAATTACCGTAAAAATAATAGAATGTATAAAGGGAATTTTCAAAGTATATATTGAAAAGAAAATATTTATAAAATTAAAGGATTTTATAAAAGAATATTTATTTAGAAAATAAATAGAATTATAAAGGAGATATTTGTATAACAAATAGAAAAAGGAAATATTTGTAAAAACAAATGGAAAAAAGGAAATATTTGTATAACAAATAGAAAAAGGAAATATTTGTATAACAAACAAAAAAAGGAAATATTTGTAAAACAAATAGAAAAGAAATTTATTGGAAAATAAATATAATTTTATAAAAGGAATTAGTTGGGAAATAAATAGAATAATAAAATAGTAGATTGTAAATAGAAATCTATTTTAACAGATAAATGGAGAAGATTAATTTATAAAAAATGTTTTATAAATTAAGTAAAATAATTTATCATGGGATAAATTGAATGTGTAAGTCTGAACTTATATAGAGAAGTAGAAATCGGTTTTGACACCGATATTTTAAATAGAATGAAATAAGAAAAGGAGTTATCGAATATAGTTTATTTGAAAGGAGTTAATCAAATATAGTTTATTCGAAGAAAGGAGTCAATCAAAAGGAGTCAATCAAAAGGAGTTAATCAAAAGGAGTTCATCAAAAAGGAGTTAATCAAAAGGAGTTAATCAAAAGGAGTTAATCAAAAAGGAGTTAATCAAAAGGAGTTAATCGAAATGAGTTAATCGAATATAGTTATTCGAATAGAGTTAATCGAATATTAGTTATTCGAATAGAGTAATTGATTAGAGTTAATCAAATAGGGTTAATTGATAAGAGTTAATCGATTAGAGTTAATCGATAGAGTTAATCAATTAGAGTAAATCGATTAGAGTTAATCAGTTATAGTTAATCGATTAGAGTAAATCGATTAGAATTAATCAGATAGGGTTAATCAATTAGAGTTAATCAATTAGAGTAAATCGATTAGAATTAATCAGTTAGAGTTAATCAATTAGAGTATATAGATTAGAGTAAATCAGTTAGAGTTAATCAATTAGAGTAAATTGATTAGAGTTAATCAGTTAGAGTTACTCAATTAGAGTTAATTGATTAGAGTAAATCAATTAGAGTTAATCGGTTAGAGTTAATCAATTAGAGTTAATCGATTAGAGTAAATCGATTAGAGTTAATCAGTCAGAGTTAATCAATTAGAGTAAATCGATTAGAGTTAAATCGAATTAGAGTTATTCAAAGAGAGTTAATCGAATATAGTTTATTCGAAAGGAGTTATCAAATATAGTTTATTCGAAAGGAGTTAATCGAATATAGTTATTCGAAGAAAGGAGTTATCGAATATAGTTTATTCGAAAGGAGTTATCGAATATAGTTTATTCGAAAGGAGTCGAATATAGTTATTTGAAGAAAGGAGTTATCGAATATAGTTTATTTGAATGGAGATTTCAAATAGAGTTTATTCGAAAGGAGTTAATCGAATATAGTTTATTCGAAAAGGAGTTATCAAATAGAGATTATTCGAAAGGGAGTTATACGTTGAAATTCGATTATATCGAATTCGGGAAAGTACTATTCACTTTCTGTTTTTAATCAAGATTTATTTATTTGGTTATAAATTGTCTAGTTAGTTATTTAGTTAAATTAAGAAATAAAAACTTATATTTTGAAATTAGATATTTTAGAAGTAGGGATTATAACGCTATAGTTATAGTCGATGTTTTAAATAAAGAAGTGGATTCGTAAATAGAATCCGAGAGTTACATAAGGAAGTTGGTTGAAGATTTAGAAGATGAACTTTGTCTATTTTGGAGTTAGAAATGTTGTTCAGTTAAGGTCTGAGAGGTAGTTATGCCCCAACTTGATTGATTCCATTTTTAACTAAGGAATGGGTAAGGTTTGATATTGAAAGTTGGTTAAGTGAATTTAGTTGATGAGTGTAATGTTTTGAGTTGGCATAGCGATGTTTTTTTTAAACATCTGTTTGAATCCAAATGCTGGTGTTTTGGAAATGTTTTCCAAATAAGAATCAGAATTTTTTTCTAATATAGAAAACAATAAACGGAAATGTTTTCCAATGTTAATAACGTATATTTTCAAATTTTAGAAAATAAGAAATGTTGAATAACAGGAAATGAAAAATGAATAAGTTAATGAACTAAAGGGATAAATGTTAAATGATGACTGATCGATATAATTTCCATCTAGAAATAATATCGTTGTGTGCACACATGTTTTTCTTTGATAGTTAACTCACCGACTATCGAAGTTTTTTTCCATTTTTCCGTCGTCTACTGAGAGACCGGGATCGGATTCATTATCTGAAAACCCCTCTTTATGGGCATTAGCGTTGCGAATCATTTATGATGAAGATAATTAAAAACAGTGTTTATGCAAGGGTCATTCTGTCAAATCCTAAGTAGAAATTGCCTAAGATGGATTTACAGAATAGTGCCTTCAGTTTGTCCAGTCCCAGGACGACCTGTATGGAAGGATGTTTGACAGAGTATATTTAGTAGATCGCGTAAGTTGATCTCTTCAAACGTATGTACGTTTTGTGTCGGAGGATTTTGTTTCTCTTAGTTGTACACCTGTTGTATTTTTGGGGAAATCAATTTGTGATTTGGCGGGTATGACGATGTGACATTCAAAGCGAATAAATGCGTGATCTGTCAGAGATAAGCGTGGCCTCTAGCCTCATAACCGGGAAATGACAAAAATCGGGCAGGCAGCATGGCTATGTGGGTTGCTTCCATTAGGGTGTATTATCACCTATCTGGAGATATTCATTTCATTCTTTAACCTATTTGATGTTGTCCCATTCGGGAAACGGTTGCTGATCCCAACCGTTAGTGATTTACATTCGATACACTCAAGCGAAATGAGTGGTCGGTCATATGTGGCCGGGTTGCAAGATGTTCTTGTTGAATCCAGTGTATTCCTATCTAGAGGCACACTATCTGTAACGACCCAGTGGTTTTCGGCTAGAAAATCGACATAAATACCCTTACCATATATTCCGATCTCCTAAACACCGAAACACTGGAACGTTTATAAGAACGAAATTAGAGGGTGAGATAAGAAAGAAAGAAATATTAGAATAGAAGAAGAAGAAGAACCAACACAGAGTCTCACATCGCAGAGGAACAAAATATAATACTGAAATAAATCTTTATTGAGAGCTTTTGAAAATACTTACAATATCAGAGTACAACACACATCTGGACAGTTTTGATAATTTGTCCTCATATTTCTAATCACACAGCGGAATATCATTTGTCTGAACATCTTCAACTCGTCTCTGGACTTCTCAGTACCTGATAACCTGAACCTATACACCTCGGGCTAACCCGAGCATTTACAAAACACCGGTTCAGTCTGGTGGACCAGAGTGAGAAAAACTCGCACAACATTTAGGGTATCACACAACTTGATTTTAAAGTTAAAATCCTTTTGAAAGAAAAAGATAATTGTAAGACCGATCCACACATAAACACGACTGGTTTTTACCTTACAATGACCCAAATCAGTTTTCGAAATAAATATCTTATCTGATATTATACTAGTGTCTAAATACAAGTAAATATCAATCTAGTGGAACGCTTGCATCTCACGCTCCACGTATATATATATATACAAACAAAACCCGTAGGCACTTATTGGCAATTGGATTCTGACCTTGACAAGGTATGGGACCACCTGCCGCTCGTGTATCTCTAGAGGTGAATACATTGGGTTCAACAAGAACGTCTTGCAACCTGGACCTCACATGACCGACCACTCATTTCGCTTGAGTGTATCGAATGTATATCACCAAAGGTTGGACTCAAACCACCGTTCCCGAATGGGCAGAATTGATAGAATAAGAAACAAAAGGAATTTCTCTAGATAGGTGATTATACACCATAATGGGAGCGACCCACATAGCCATGATGCCTGCCCGATTTTTGTCATTTCCCGGCTATGAGGCTTGAGGTTATAATCTCTTGAACACCTGGCCACCATTCACTTTGAATGCCACATCGTCAGATCCGCCAGGTACCACTGAATACTGATTTCCACAAAAATACTCTGAGCGTTAAGCTAAAGAAGGTGTCCAGTCTTCTCTGCCACCAACAGAGATACGTTTGTAGAAAATCAATATACGTAATTCCTTTAGAAATACTTTGTCAGACACTCGTCCATACAAGTCATCTAGGAACAGGATGAACCGAAGGTACTCTCCTACTGTATCCAATATAGGAATCACCCCATGGATCAGTAGCGATCGTCCTTGCAATCCACAGTTTCAACCACGACAGAACCCCAGTATATCTCCGGGTCGAATCAGAGATTGTAAGTGGTTCTTCCGCTTTATGAAGATCTGTGGTCTTCACATGCTCCATCTCGATCGTCACCTGATCTCTTTTATATATTCGTATTTGTTGGTCGGAATGGTTTTTGAATATACATTCGATCCCTGTCTTTCCATACCAACAATCGTAAAGGTCAGACTTGATAGTGGGTTGTTTAACTATCAAGTAAACATCCATGAAATCATAAAAATATATTTACTGGTCTGGTACTCAGCATCACTTGGCCTTTAAAAATTTATCGCCCAATTTCCTTTTAATTTCATTACTATGGAAATATCATCTCATCTCATTTCCGTTATTTAGGAAATCTTATCACACACTCTCGCCATTACTAACTAGTATCATCTTTGGGTCGTCCCGAAATTGTTCAAGTTGGGGTATTTTAATTACCTCTCAGACCTTGGCCAACAACGTTCTTACCTTCAGATAAATACGAGTCGTAATTCAAACCCCGATATTAATATTTCAATTCCTATTTCCAACCTTGTTTTCCAAAATCACATTAAAAAAACCTTCCTCGGAAAATCTCCTTTCAATTCTTTTGTTTTGACTTAACTCCATCAATAAGTATTTCAAATTCAAAACGACACCTTGTTTATAAATATAAACCCTTTCACTTCCTTTAACTCAAATGTTAAGTAGAACTTTTCGTTATGTATTCGTTTAAACCTCTTTTTTGCCTCATTATAAACTTGAGTTCGATAATACTCATCCCTAGTCTCTTTCCAATCACTCGACAACTTTATTTCAAACTTGATTACTTAAAGGTATTTCCATACCAACTCATTTATTTCAACTTTTATCATTCAACTCAATATACTCCTTTATTTACCAGAATGAATAATAAATTTACTTCCTAAAATCTTACAAGGATTAACCAATTACTCATTAAGTTATTTTACTAATTTAAAATCTAACTTGGTTTAAATGTCGACTCAGTCAACACAAAATACAATTAGTCTTCTGACCAATTCTATTTAATTCCTCCTTTAAATTAATTAAGATATAATTAATTTAAATAACTTTATTTAATCGTTCCTTAGACGAAATCAATTAAATACTTGACCGCTTTTCTTTTAATTCTTATTAACATAAGAATTCATTTTATAAACAAATTTCATAATTTCTATATATATAAGTAATTAATTAATTAAATATTTATTTCCCTTTCTAAATAACCTTTCAATGTCATAACTTCCAAAATCTATTTCTGTTATAAAATATATTTATAACTCGCATATTATCGATCCACTGTCGATAAAACTTATATTTTATAAATCGATTGATTTATAAGCAGGTGATGCCGATTACCCAACAATACTACCTACTGGTTACTCTCAGAACAAATGTTGAAATAAGGTTCAACAATAAAAATCAACCATTTGGTTGCTAAATTTCTATGACAATCACCAATCCATCAACAACCAATTCAAACAATCCAAACAAAGCAATAAATGTGACCAGTCAAGGGAATTTCTTTGTGTGGGTCAACCCAAAACAGTGATTATTTTCTGAAATCAGACGACCGATGAATCACGGTATATATACATGATAGTCAACCATTAATAATCAGAACACGCAAAATAAAAATACTCAGTTTATATAAAATATAAACGGGAAGGCTGAGTGAGTTTAACCCACCTCGGTTTTGATTTGTCGATAAACAGTCCGGTTTTAGTCGAATTAAACTGACGTTTAATTCGAATAGAAATTCCAGTCACTTCAGATCCGGACTAGCTTCGCTCCATCTCGAAGTACCCGTCTCCACGGTCCCAACGCAACTGACCGCGCCTGAATCCGAGATCGTATGAGTAAGAAAACGTATTACGAACTTTATAAACTAATTAAATTAGTTTAAACATAAATTTCCTTTGAATTAAAAGTTGGGCTTACCATTAATTATCGGCCCAATCCAAAAGAGACCCGACCCGTCTCCTTTTAAAAACCTAATCACCGATCCTTCCATTCATTTTTCAATTGGCCGCCTCAAATCAAAAGGGAAAAACCCTAATTCCCCAATTGTCCATCGCCTCACAAATTCATCGTTTCCCCCGTCGGCCTTCAGCGACACCGGATTCCTCAACATCTTGTCGAGCAAAGCCGAGCTTCTCAGATCCATACGAGCAACCCAAATCGAGGCCTGGGTCTTCAACTGCGACGGCTTCAACGAAGAAAAACGAAAGCTAAGTTTTTCCTTCTTTTTACTCTATACAGTATTTATTTTCATTTGATTTTTCCTGGTCTTACGAATTGTGTTTGAATTGGATCAAAACATGTTGAGTGGTTGCGGGTATTTATAGTTGCGTTTAGATCTGTCTATCCATGATTATGAGTTGTTATTTCAGTCAAGTTTGAATCTGTACTTATACCTTGGTTTGGATTATAGGGTTTCAGATGGGTTCGAAAATTGATTTGATCGAACTGTAATAGGACTGACTATGAATTGTTGATTCAAATCAGAGATGTGATTTCCATTTTTAAGAACAGTGATATAAAATATGAGGTTTCCTGTAAATAGAAAGGCTGTCGATTTGGTAAATATTTGAATCAGAGATTTTCTGAACTGTTTGTTGGATTTTCTGTATAGGTTATAGATTTGGTATACATAGATTTATGAATCCCTCTTAGCTGTGTATGTACTGTTTTGAGCCATCCTTACACTTTTTCTTAAGCTATATATTTCACTGTTTTTGAAAGAACAGGACATGGAAAGATTGTTGAAATGAATATATTTATTTATTTTCACATGGGTGTGTGTGTGTGCCAATATCTATTCACATGGATGTTTTCAGTATCTATATATAGATTTGATTTTCTTTTCACTATTCTTATGTTGTTCTTGTCTATTCATCTTTAGCTCTTAAGCTATTTATTAAGCTGTCCCATTTTCTTTTGTTGACTAGACTAGATGTATCAATATGTCTATATATTTTCCTTGTTCATTTTTGTGTGTATGAGTACATTTAATGAGCTGACTTCTAAAGCTTTTTCTGCTGCTTATAGCTGTGCATGTAGGTAGATGTTTCAGCTATACATTTTTTTTATTTCCTCGCTGTCCTAGCTATGCATTGTCCATTGCCTTAGCTGTTTCTTGTTAATTCAGATCAGAAACTTTTGGGTTCTATGATAAAATTTCTTGCTTGGATTTGTATGTATGGGATTCACTGCATGTGGATTTACTGTTGAATTTGACCATAAAGATTTGATGTACATACATACATTTGATTTTCTTTTCTAACATTGATCTTTCCTATACTGTTTTCTCTTGTTATGAGACCATCCCTTTTAATGGTTTTTTTTTCTCTTTTCTTTTTGTTCTCGCAGATCAAAACTGATGTGGATGATTCGGATTCACTGGTTCTCAAAAGCAACAAAGGGCCGCTGACGTTAGATAATGAATTCACAGTGTGTATATATATATATGCGTATATATATACACTAGTCGTTCTGTGTAACTGCTATAAAAATGTACTCATATATTTGTTTTCCTTTATATGATATTTGCTTATGATGTTACATTTTTCTGGTGTTCTGTAATTGTTGTTCATAATGGTTTCTTATACAACATCAAAATTCTGGTTTAAAGTGTATATCATTGTGGTTTGTAACATTAGCACAATAAACTGAAACGTTGGTAATTCTTACCATGTTTGAGTTGCTTCTCTGTATATACATAGTCATGTATAGATGAATACTCATATTGTTTGAAATCAAGTTTTCATTCATTTTTATGACCAACTCAGCACTCACATGAAGCCGTAGAATTAACTTCGACTTGAATGTTTTATTCCCTTATACGATTAGTTAGTTTCCAAAATAACTGAACACAACAAGCAATAAACATATGTTTGTTTTACATAAGCAGTGATGCTTTTAAATATTTAAGTTAATATGCAGCAACTTTTAAACCTTATAACATATTAGTACAATATGAGTTAAATTCAAAAACAGTTGAAATAAAAAACATAGCCCGATATTAATGATATACTCAAATAAGACTAAAGTAAATTTCAAGCTCGACATTCCAAAATCCAGTTTGAACCATATCCGAATAAAAATCGTTAATACTTTACTAAATAAACATTATCGTTAAATAACAATCTTTCATAGCGATTATTTAAAATCTTGATTTAGCTATATCGTTTCGAGCTCGTTTTAATTAATATATAAATATATATTTGAAATCCATTTAAATAAATAAATTCGATTAGAATCCATTATATTTCAAATATAATATATAAACTGGTTTAAATATTCGAATTTAAATGGCCGAAAAATCTGGGATGTTACATTCTTCCCCCCTTAGAATAATTTCGTCCTCGAAATTGTAAGGTAAGAAGAATATTTCGAATCGTATTATTTTAAATTTATTACCTTTGTATTAAATTCGAAATAAATTCAAACTCTAAAATTTTCTGAAATTTTTTGCCACCGCCTTTCCTGCATGGGTCGATCGGTAGGACTACAACAACTTATTCGTAAAGAAATTTAAAATTCAAAATCCAAACAGCTACCCACTAAGGGTATATAATTAATCACTTAACCCATAATATAAGGTTTACCTTTTTGTCGAGCATTCCAACTCAAATCCCAACTTCCAAAGCGTATCAAGCAACTGCTTATCGCCTGCATTCCCAATCTGTATAACTAAATTATCTCCACAACCTCCAGGATTCTGCATTTATTCCACTTATAATGTAAACAATAATCTGGGTTACACAATTCTGTTTCCACTTCACCACCCAATCTTATTTCCAATCCACTATACCAGGATTTATCTCCTTATTTTCCATTTATACGGTTTCTCATTAACCCCAACTGATTAAATTCACTTAACCAGGTTCAGTTTCACTTTCATATCTAATTCGATTTACGAATTCACTTTTATCTCAAAATTCAAATTTGATTTCAAATCAAATCAACCAGAACAAACAAACAAACATCCCACATCACTATAATATAGAAAATAATTTCCTTTTTCTATATAAAGATATCCCTGGGGTAAAATTATTTCATCTACCCACTTTTATATAACAACATTGTATCCATTCACTAGTTCACTGCTTCTCAACACTTGAACTAGTCAAATAACACAATACAAAACATTTTTATATAGAATTTTACAAATACGCTCTCATATATATATACACTCAAACTCAATCTAGGGTGTTACTAACCCCATCTCTACTGAGTTACGCCACGGAGCCAAGGTTACCACTAAACCAATAGCTCTGATACCACTGTAACGACCCAGGGGTTTTCGGCTAGAAAATCGACATAAAGACACTTACCATACTTATGCCGATCTCCCAAACACCGAAACACTGGAACGTTTATAAGAAAGAAATTAGAGGGTGAGATAAGAAAGAAAGAAATATTAGAATAGAAGAAGAAGAAGAACCAACACAGAGTCTCACATCGCAGCGGAACAAAATATAATACTGAAATAAATCTTTATTGAGAGCTTTTGAAAATACTTACAATATCATGGTACAACACACATCTGGACAGTTTTGATAATCTATCCTCATATATCAAATCACACAGCGGAATATCATTCGTCTGAAAATCTTCAACTCGTCTCTGGACTTCTTAGTACCTGATAACCTGAACCTGTACACCCCGGGCTAACCTGAGCATTTACAAAACACCGGGTCAGTCTGGTGGACCAGAGTGAGAAAAACTCACACAGCATTTAGGGTATCACACAACTTGATTTTAAAGTTAAAATCCTTTTGAAAGAAAAAGATAATCGTAAGACCGATCCACACATAAACACGGCCGGTTTTTACCTTACGATAACCCAAATCAGTTTTCGAAATCAATATCTTATCTGATATTATACTAGTGTCTAAATACAAGTAAATATCAATCTAGTGGAACGCTTGCATCTCACGCTCCACGTATATATATATAGAAACAAAACCCGTAGGCACTTATTGGCAATTGGATTCTGACCTTGACAAGGTATGGGACCACCTGCCGCTCGTGTATCTCTAGAGGCGAATACACTGGGTTCAACAAGAACGTCTTGCAACCCGGCCCTCACATGACCGACCACTCATTTCGCTTGAGTGTATCGAATGTATATCACCAATGGTTGGACTCAAACCACCGTTCCCGAATGGGCAGAATCTATAGAATAAGAAACAAAAGGAATTTCTCTAGATAGGTGATTATACACCCTAATGGGAGCGACCCACATAGCCATGTTGCCTGCCCGATTTTCGTCATTTCCCGGCTATGAGGCTTGAGGTTATAATCTCTTGAACACCTGGCCACCATTCACTTTGAATGCCACATCGTCAGATCCGCCAGGTATCACTGAATACTGATTTCCACAAAAATACTCTGAGCGTTAAGCTAAAGAAGGTGTCTAGTCTTCTCTGCCACCAACAGAGATACGTTTGCAGAAAATCAATATACGTAATCCCTTTAGAAATACTTTGTCAGACACTCGTCCATACAAGTCATCTAGGAACAGGATGAACCGAAGGTACTCTCCTACTGTATCCAATATAGGAATAACCCCATGGATCAATAGCGATCGTCCTTGCAATCCACAGTTTCAACCACGACGGAACCCCAATACATCTCCAGGTCGAATCGGAGATTGTAAGTGGTTCTTCCGCTTTATGAATATCTGTGGTCTTCACATGCTCCATCTCGATCGTCGCTTGATCTCTTTTATATATTCATATTTGTTGGTCAGAATGGTTTTCGAATATACATTCGATCACGGTCTTTCCATACCAACAATCGTAAAGGTCCGACTTGATAGTCGGTTGTTTAACTATCAAGTAAACATCCATGAAATCATAAAAATATATTTACTGGTCTGGTACTCAGCATCACTTGGCCTTTAAAAATTTATCGCCCAATTTCCTTTTAATTTCGTTACTATGGAAATATCATCTCATCTCATATCCGTTATTTTGGAAATCTTATCACACACTCTCGCCATTACCAACTAGTATCATCTTTGGGTCGTCCCGAAATTGTTCAAGTTGGGATATTTTAATTACCTCTCAGACCTTAACCAACAACGTTCTTACCTTCAGATAAATACGAGTCGTAATTCAAATCCCGATATTAATATTTCAATTCCTGTTTCCAACCTTGTTTTCCAAGCTCACATTAAAAAAACCTTCCTTAGAAAATCTCCTTTCAATTCTTTTGTTTTGACTTAACTCCATCAATAAGTATTTCAAATTCAAAACGACACCTTGTTTATACATATAAATCCTTTCACTTCCTTTAACTCAAATGTTAAGTAGAACTTTTCATTATGTATTCGTTTAAACCTCTTTTTTTGCCTTATTATAAACTTGAGTTCAATAATACTCATCCCTAGTCTCTTTCCAATCACTCGACCACTTTATTTCAAACTTGATTACTTAAAGGTATTCCCATACCAACTCATTTATTTCAACTTTTATCATTCAAGTCAATTTACTCCTTTATTTACCAAAATGAATAATAAATTTACTTCTTAAAATCTTACAAGGATTAACCAATTACTCATTAAGTAATTTTACTAATTTAAAATCTAACTTGGTTTAAATGTCGACTCAGTCAACACAAAATACAATTAGTCTTCTAACTAATTCTATTTAATTCCTCCTTTAAATTAATTAAGATATAATTAATTTAAATAACTTTATTTAATCGTTCCTTAGACGAAATCAATCAAATACTTGACCGCTTTGCTTTTAATTCTTATTAACATAAGAATTCATTTTATAAACAAATTTCATAATTTCTATATATAAAAATAAATAAATAATTAAGTATTTAATTCCCTTTCTAAATAATCTTTCAATGTCATAACTTCCAAAATCTATTTGTATTATAAAATATATTTATAACTCGCATATTATCGATCCACTGTCGATAAAACTTATATTTTATAAATCGATTGATTTATAAGCAGGTGATGACGATTACCCAACTATACTACCTACTGGTTACTCTCAGAACAAATGTTGAAATAAGGTTCAACAACAAAAATCAACCATTTGGTTGCTAAATTTCTATGACAATCACCAATCCATCAACAACCAATTCAAACAATCCAAACAATTCAAGCAATAAATGTGACCAGTCAAGGGAATTTCTTTGTGTGAGTCAACCCAAAACAGTGATTATTTTCTGAAATCAAACGACCGATGAATCAACAGTATATATACATGATAGTCAACCATTAATAATCAGAACACGCAAAATAAAAATACCCAGTTTATATAAAATATAAACGGGAAGGCTGAGTTAGCTTAACTCACCTCGGTTTTGACTTGTCGATAAACAGTCCGGTTTTAGTCGAATTAAACTAACGTTTAATTCAAATAGAAATTCCAGTCACTTCAGATCCGGACTAGCTCCGTTCCATCTCGAAGTACCCGTCTCCACGGTCCCAACGCAACTGACCGCGCCTGAATCCGAGATCGTATGAGTGAGAAAACGTATTACGAAATTTATAAACTAATTAAATTAGTTTAAACATAAATTTCTATTGAATTAAAAGTTGGGCTTACCATTAATTATCGCGCCAATCCAAAAGAGACCCGACCCATCTCCTTTTAAAAACCTAATCACCAATCCTTCCATTCATTTTTCAATCGGCCGCCTCAAATCAAAAGGGAAAAACCCTAATTCCCCAATTGTCCATCACCTCACAAATTCATCATTTCCCCCATCGGCCTTCAGCGACACCGGATTCCTCAACATCTTGTCGAGCAAAGCCGAGCTTCTCAGATCCATACGAGCAACCCAAATCGAGGCTTGGGTCTTCAACTGCGACGACTTCAACGAATAAAAACGAAAGCTAAGTTTTTCCTTCTTTTTACTCTATACAGTATTTATTTTCATTTGATTTTTCCTGGTCTTACGAATTGTGCTTGAATTGGATCAAAACTTGTTGAGTGGTTGCGGGTATTTATAGTTGCGTTTAGATATGTCTATCCATGATTATGGGTTGTTATTTCAGTCAAGTTCGAATCTATACTTATATCTTGGTTTGGATAATAGGGTTTCAGATGGGTTCGAAAATTGATTTGATCGAACTGTAATAGGACTGACTATGAATTGTTGATTCGAATCAGAGATGTGATTTCCATTTTTAAGAACAGTGACATAAAATATGAGGTTTCCTGTAAATAGAAAGGCTGTCGATTTGGTAAATATTTGAATCAGAGATTTTCTGAACTGTTCGTTGGATTTTCTGTATAGGTTATAGATTTGGTATACATAGATTTATCAATCCCTCTTAGTTGTGTATGTACTGTTTTGAGCCATCCTTACACTTGTTCTTAAGCTATATATTTCACTGTTTTTGAAAGAACAGGACATGGAAAGATAGTTGAAATGAATATATTTATTTATTTTCACATGGGTGTGTGTGTGTGTGCCAATATCTATTCACATGGATGTTTTCAGTATCTATATATAGATTTGATTTGATTTTCACTGTTCTTATGTTGTTCTTGTCTATTCTTCTTTAGCTCTTAAGCTATTTATTTAGCTGTCCCATTTTCTTTTGTTGACTGGACTAGATGTATCAATACGTCTATATATTTTCATTGTTCATTTTTGTGTGTATGAGTACATTTAATGAGCTGACTTCTAAAGCTTTTTCTGCTGCTTATAGCTGTGCATGTAGGTAGATGTTTCAGCTATACATTTTTTTATTTCCTTGCTGTCCAAGCTATGCATTGTCCATTGTCTTAGCTGTTTCTTGTTAATTCAGATCAGAAACTTTTGGGTTCTATGATAAAATTTCTTGCTTGGATTTGTATGTATGGGATTCACTGCATGTGGATTTACTGTTGAATTTGACCATGAAGATTTGATGTACATACACATTTGATTTTCTCTTCTAACATTGATATTTCCTATACTGTTTTCTCTTGTTATGAGACCATCCCTTTTAATGGGTTTTTTCCTCTTTTCTTTTTGTTCTCGCAGTTCAAAACTGATGTGGATGATTCGGATTCACTGATTCTCAAAAGCAACAAAGGGCCGCTGACGTTAGATAATGAATTCACTGTGTGTGTATATATATATATATATTTATATGCATATATATGTATACACTAGTCGTTCTGTATAACTGCTGTAAAAATGTACTCATATATTTGTTTTCCTTTATATGATATTTGCTTATGATGTTACATTTTTCTGGTGTTATGTAATTGTTGTTCATAATGGTTTCTTATACAACATCAAAATTCTGGTTTAAAGTGTATATCATTGTGGTTTGTAACATTAGCACAATAAACTGAAACGTTGGTAATTCTTACCATGTTTGAGTTGCTTCTCTGTATATACATAGTCATGTATAGATGAATACTCATATTGTTTGAACTCAAGTTTTCATTCAGTTTTATGACCAACTCAGCACTCACATGAAGCCATAGAATTAACTTCGACTTGAATGTTTTATTCCCTTATACGATTAGTTAGTTTCCAAAATAACTGAACACAACAAGCAATAAACATATGTTTGTTTTACATAAGCAGTGATGCTTTTAAATATTTAAGTTAATATGCGGCAACTTTTATATCTTATAACATATTAGTACAATATGAGTTAAATTCAAAAATAGTTGAAATAAAAAACATAGCCCGATATTAATGATATACTCAAATAAGACTAAAGTAAATTTCAAGCTTGACATTTCGAAATCCAGTTTGAACCATATCCAAATAAAAATCGTAAATACTTTACTAAATAAGCATTATCGTTAAATAACAATCTTTCATAGCGATTATTTAAAATTTTGGTTTAGCTATATCGTTTCGAGCTCGTTTTAATTAATATATAAATATATATATATTTGAAATCCATTTAAATAAATAAATTGGATTAGAATCCATTATATTTCAAATATAATATATAAACTGATTTAAATATTCGAATTTAAATGGCCGAAAAATCTGGGACGTTACACTATCGGAAGGTGGTTCCATACCCTGTCAGAGTTGGAAATCCATAATCCAATAAGTGCTCGTGATTTTGATTGTATACTGTATATGTAGAACGTGAGATGAAAGTGTTTCTGCTAGTTGATTATTATATTTTGGTTGATAGACACTATTATAATATATAAAGAATTTTGATATAAAAATTATTTTGGATTCTCATAAGGGAAAAACCCATTCCGTTATACGGCGTGGTCTTATGAGATATCGTTTAATTACTCAAACTGTTTTAACCTGTTTTACTCACACCAGTCCCGTGACTGACCCGGTGTTTGTTTTGTTTTGTTTTCCCTAAACTCTTGGGTGCCCAATTTTGTACGGGCAGTCAAGTAGTCGGGATTTCATAAATATACTTGGAGAGCTAGGAGCAGGAGGCTTCAGGATTATATAGCTATAGTTATTTTTGTTGTGTTGTAAGTGTTATACTCTGATAATGTTACTGTATACGTATACTGATTTTATTTCAAAGTTATGTATCTATTATGTATTGTTCGTTCTGCTGTGAGATTCGTGTTACCCTGATGTTGTATGTTCTTCATCTTCTTTTATTCTAAGTTTCTATCTTATCTATTCTCACCCTCTAATTTATTTCATGGACTATCCGGTGTTTTCCGATGCTTGGGTAGTCGACATTGAGTTTATGCCGATAACCAGGAGCACCCCATTCCGAAATACTTCTTTTTATGAACTCTTTCTCAAGTAGCTCCCCTACTTGCTTACTGAGTTTCTTCCTCTCTCTTGGAGCCATGTGGCGCATAGGCAATGCAACTAGCTTTGCATCGTCCACCAAGTATATAAGGAAATCTATCTCGTTTTTTGAAGGTAAGACCCAAACCTCCGCAAAGACATCTGCGTACTCATGGACTACTCGAACAGATTACAAATCATCAATAGATGTGTCAAGGGATTCTAGGTAGCTATGCATCAGCAAACCCTTAGGATCGCATGAGATATCGAGAGTATTACCCAAACTAGTCAACAGTCTAACTACCCTCCTTTCACAGTCGTGAATGGTACCATATTTGGCTAGCAAGTCCATTCCTAGAACCAACCCATAGCCCGTGAAACCAAGCATAAAAGCGTCGCATTCGAACTCAACGCCATACACAAAAATTCTCAAACCCCGACAAATCATAGAAAGATGATCCGTACCCCCAATAGGATTTGAGACACTAAGGGATCCACTACTATACTAGTATCTAGGTGCAGAGACTTAACAATAGAAGCAGATATGAACGAATGTGAAGCGCTAGAATCAAATAAAGTACGAAAAGAATGGTCATAAAGGAAAATCAAACTTTCAACAGAAACTTTTCTACCTCTATCAGGTATGCTGGCCATGAGCGCACACATTGGCCCTTCGGAAGATCCTGTACTATGTCCTTTCCCTTGCCCTTGCCCTTTGGACAATCCCTGATAAGATGTCCTGTCTCTCCGAAATGAAAACAACCAGTCTCCTTTTTCCTATGGTCTTTGGCTATATATGATCCACCATACCTTAGTAATGTCACTTCCTATTTCCTCGAGGTCTATAGTTCTTTCCACCTTTCTTAGGTTCCACTTCCTTATTCTGTGTTTCTTCAACCTTGACCTCCTTCTTTTCTCCTTTATCTTCTTTGTGTATCAAGGCTAAATCCATGAGTTTCTCATCCTTAGGCTGTTCTCTTTAGCCCAAACTCACTCATTCTCATTCTCATTCTCATTCTCATGAAATATGTTAATAAGTCTCTCCCTAAAGCTGCCTCCATCACATGGAAATCCCTACAAAGCTGGAAAGAAAATTAGTCGCAGGTAAAATTACTGCGGCTATAGATGGAAGTTAGGCCCTCCTTTTCCCTTTGACAGGCGCCGTAGTCTCATCATGCCTACGGAACCTTGCCGCGATGAGGTTACCTCCCAGAAAACCAGGAACCTCGGAGACTCAGAAAGAAGGAAACAAGGATTCAAACAGAAGAACCAAGGGATAATACATATGGCTTTGGGGAATATGCCTTTCAAAGCAACTTTCTTTGGAAAATACTTCCTTTAAAACCATTTTTGAAAACAACTTAAAATCCTTTACCTGATCCGGTAACCTTCAGCTCTGATACCATGTGTAACACCCCACGTCAATTAATGTCACTCACTAAGGGAATGCATTAACTTTCATGGATCATTGTAAGTAAACAGAACAGAATATTACAAGATAGATACATAAAATAGTACTTGAAAACATTATAATTTTTTTGCAGCGGAAACAAAAATATGTCTGGTTACATTTTCAAAACTCATCTTACTAAAACGAAGTATATAATCTCAGTCTTGTACAAAAGCCATCAGAGTACACAATTTTTAAAACCATAATCCCTAATCCAAGATACCATATGAAGGAGAAACAAAGCTAAGCATTCTTCCAGCACTTCAACTAGGAAAGTCTGAATCAAACTTCAGCACTCCCACCCTAGGAACATGGGGGGGGGGGGGAGGGAAGGAAAGAAAAGGGTCGAAACAAAGAAGGTCAGACATAAAGTCTGGCGAGTCCAGTAAACTTTAACAATATAATAAGTAATGTAATAGGATAAGGAAAAAACTAGATATAGGAAATGACCGTAACATAACAGAGGTGACAAGGTAAATAAGGCAGGTAAGCTTTAACAATGATTGCGCTCCTAACTACTACAAGATATGCTCTGCACCGCACTAACATACTAAAAGATAATCCCTCTTAAACAACCATAATGATGGCAGTCTCGTGTACTTCTAGTTACTATCATAGGTGACAACTTGCTCCTATCCCTACTAGTTGTATCCACTATCCTCCATGTTTAATCATGTATCTATAGCTGTTATCATAGGTAACCAACATGTACCTATCACCGCTAGATGCACCGTCTTACTAAACATAGTAATAATAATAATGGTAGTTTTTTGTACTCCTAGCTGTCGTCATAGGTGCCGTCTGCTTCTATCTCCACTAGTTGTACCTGTAACACCCCACGCCCATTAATGTCACTCACAAAGGGAATGCATTAACTTCTATGGAGCATTTTAAGTGCGTATAGAATAGAAACTTAACAACAAGACAGATATAAACAGTACAAAAACTTTAAAATTTTATTCATTGCAGCGGTAAACACATAGGTTTGATTAAATCATCAAAAGCCAGAGTCAAAGTACATAATATCCATCTTGAATAAATCAGAGTACATAAATTGAAAGACATAACCCCAATACAAAATATCCATAAATAAGATAGGCTGAACTTTTACTTCAGCGATCCAGGCAACTTCTAAAAGCAAGAGATACAGCTGTCCAAAATCAAGCTCCACTGGTGCTAGTTCCACCGTGAGCACCTGGGGGGGAAAGGGAGAAAAGAGGTGGAAACAAAGGGGGTCAGACATAAAGTCTGGCGAGTGCGATAACTTTAACAATATAATTACCAAAATAACTAGGCTAAGGCATAAGTTGGAAAATAAGGAAATGACTGTGAACAATTGGGTAAAGCAGAGTAAACAAGGAAATAAGATGAACAAAGATAACGTTAAAGGCGCACCTAAACCACTATAAGATAATTACTATACTGCACCACCACTAGTCACCCTAAAGTTGATCCCGCCTACAAAACTTAATAATGATAATGTTAGTTTCGTGCACCCCTAGTTGCCTTCATAGGTGTCGCCTGCCCCTATCTCCACTAGGTGTACCCACTACCCTCATGCGATCGGCTCCCTAACTCATAGATACCCGTGCTGGCCCTACAGTGGGGTGTATCACTCCCCAAAGTGGCAACCTGATACCACCAATAATGCACGGCTTATACCTACACGATGCAACAACGTCTTACCTACCAGCCCGGGCCCACACACGCACATGAACCCCTTGGACTTGCGTTGCCACCGCTAACCCATTTTGGCCTCTTACAGTCAAGCCCAGTATGCGTGTTCCGTCCTCGACTTGGGTCGAGCTCACAAATATACTTATGGGTTACTGGTTGAAACGGGCCCCCTTACTTGACACAAGCTATCCACCTAAGCTTGGTCCCCTCTAGTACATCCCACTTAACCCTCTTCTTATTCATGTTCACTTACATGTTTCAAATTTTGGTTAAGTGTTTCTAATCGTATTTCAAATGCCACCCAAGGCACCGACTAGATTCCACATGCCACCCAAGGCACCCACTTAACCACCTCACGTCCCACTACATGTTTACCTGGTTAATTGTTTCTTAATTCATTAAGACCGTAACCTTATAAAGACCTCCCACATTAGACTGGCATTTGTGGCAGCTGGATTTGCCGGGCGGGTCCGAGCAGTCTTACACCACAAACGAGCCTAACCTCGTGTCTTTACAACTGTTACGCATTTAATTTATGCCTAAGACCTCCCACATTAGACTGGCATTTTGGCAGCTGGATTTGCCGGGCGGTTCCGGGCAGTCTTACACCACAAAAGAGCCTAACCTCGTGTCTTAGACGATTAATTACCCCTAATTAATCATTCCCCAATTTGAATTAATTTCCCTATTCAAATTATCAATCAATTCCAAATTTAACTATGGCCATAATTGACTCAATTATGTCCATCTATTTATGGTATGCAAAATCATACCTATTATCATCACAATTTATTCTATGCCTTTTAAGGCATTTATGCAAATTCTTAATATTACATCTTTTAATATTATCCCATTACCCCACGTTGTACGTTCGTTCGTTTAACGTAAAGTATACGTTAGACTCAAATAGTCTAACTTATGGAATAAAGAGAAAACATCACAACATACATAGAAATAAAACTAGATCTAAACATAAGGGGTGAACTTGCATGTGTGAATGAGGTTCTCCATCTAAAACATGCATAGGCAAAGTCACAAACTTGCATAAAACTACATATGTCATAGATCTAAATCTAAAGGTGTGAACTTGTTTATGTAATAGTCACAACTTGCATAAACCATGTATGTCATGGATCTAACCATAAGGGGTAAACTTGCATAGGCATTAACCACAAACTTACATCACATGATTTATACTCCAAACATATATATACATATACTTGCATATGTGAATTATGCAATCAAAACGATGGTGTAAACTTACATCTAAGCATGTAAACTAGCATAAAACTCACACATGTCATAGCCTAACTTTTAGATCCAATTTACACATAAAATAGATGTAATGAAACATGTAAGGTTATATATAGTTTTCACTAACTTGCATATGATCCATGCCTTAATTTACATCCTAACTTGCATAAATGACTTATCATAAGAATTAGTCCCAACCATATAGCCAAACTAGCATATGAAATAACATTATGAATTGATTATACATAAGCCAATCATAGAATTACAACATAGATGATAACATCACAACTTTACAACATAGATGATAACATCATAGAATTTACAACATAAATGATAACATCACAATTTTACAACATAGATGATAACATATGATCAATAATTCACAACATAACCATATAATCCACATCATATCTCAATCCAATTAAATTGTTAATTATTTTATTAAAGAAATCTAACTCACAACTCAAAGAAGGTCTTGAGTTCTGAAATTTGAGTTCTGAAGTTGAATTAGCTTTCCTTTGTAGTAGATTCGTTGTTAGAGTTGAATAGAATTGAATTTGATTAGCTTTTCTTCCTCTCTAATTGATGGTAACTATTCCAGGTTGCAAGGTGACGGCATGGAGGCTATGAGTCTAATTTTAATTTGATTTTAAGGTTTGAGTCTTCATGTGTTTTTATAGAGTTTAGGATTAATTTAAGCCGTCCGATCAACCCAGAGTTACCCCAGCCATTCAGAGCAGATCAGAGACCCTAATGACTCAGCATACATTCATAAACACGTCATCAATCACATCTGCCCGGAGGGGGCAGGTCGACCCCCAGGTCGAACCCCAGGTCAACCCTATGATCGACCTGGTTAGGGTAGGTCGACCCCAAGTCGACCCTATGGTCGACCTGGCCCTGGCGGGAAATTTCCCGCCTAGCCCATTCCGACACTGAAATTTGAATTTTCGAAATCTGTTTTGAATTTTCTGAAAATTCCGATCTCCATAACTTCTTCATACGAAGTCCAATTCACGCAAACTCGGACTCTATCTCAACCAGAATTCCGAGTCGAACACAATGGCGCAACCCGTTTCCCTTAATTCTCACATCTGAGATTAGTTATTCTTTCATTTGTCACTTCAGCGTTAACAGAAATACGGAGTGTTACAGTACCCACTACTCTCCCCATTCGATCGGCTCCCTAACTCGTAGATACTCGTGCTGGTCCCACAGTAGGGTGTATCACTCCCTAAAGTGGCAACCCGATATTACTAAAGGCACGGCTTATACCTACGTGATGCAACAACGTCTTACCTACTAGCCTAGACCCATGCACGCACATGACACCGTTGGACTTGCACCGCCACTGGTATCTCTTTATGGACCTCTTACAATCAATCCCAGTAAGCATGTCCCGTCCCCGACTTAGATCGAGCTCACAAAGATACTAAATGGGTTACTGGTTGAAAAGGGTCCTCACACTTGACACAAGCTTCCCTCCTAAGCTTGGTCCCCCACTAGGAATTCCCCCTTAACCCCTATTTATCCCCATGCCAAACCACATGTCCTATCTAGGTTAAGTGTTCTAATTATATTTTCACATGTCACCCATGTTACCCACTTAACCCTTCATCATCCCCATGCCTTACCACATGTCTTATCTAGGTTAAGTGTTCTAATTATATTTTCACATGTCATCCAAGTCACCCACCCTTTATTATCCCCATGTCTTACCACATGTCTTATCTTGGTTAAGTGCTTTTATTGCATCATACATGCTACCCATGTCTTACGATTATAATAACATGTTTTACTTAATTTATAATTAAGTACATCTTAATTCACATATACATTGGTTAAGAGAGTAACTCCCTAAGTACCAACCCAGAAGACCGAAATCAACATCAGATTGACACTCAGAGAATTACTCAGCTCAACCAATCTTATGTTATGTCATTCATATAATTGTAGTATTGCAAGAGCTCCCACATTATATTATCGTTTGGCGGTTGCTGGATGTGCCGGGTGGTTCCGGGCAGGCTTATACTGCAATCCCAATCTAGCCTCGTGTCTTTGCATTATTATGCACCTAGTTTCTGCCTTTGACCTCTCACATTAGAAACCGTTTGCAGTTGCTGGACATGCCGGGCGGTTCCTGGCAGGCTTACACCGCAAACCTATCTAACCACGTGTCTTAGGCGTTCATTATTCTAAGTTCTTCTCAAATTATGGATTCCCTAATTTACCCATAAATTCCAACCCAAATTTATGTGACAAATTCTAATCACTTTATGCTTACAATCTCAAGTTTTATAGGTTATGTCAATTTTACACCCAAACCCACTTATACCAAATCTCACTTTTGCATGTTATATACAATTTTGCCCAAACCATAACCGTCATCAATTTATGCCCAGTTACCAATTATCACAATTTATTCCAAGTTACATATTATAACAATTTCCCAGACTATTCCCCATCGTTTCCACGTCATTTGTACGCATAATTCGACGAAGTATAATTAGGCTCAAAGGTAGCCGAACCTCATAAAAAGAAAAAGGAACAAGGAGAGGGAAGATAGTCAAAACAGGCATAAACATATAAACATAAACAAGCATGTGAACATGAACGACATATGAATATGAATAGGCATATGATAGGTTTATGAAAAATGTGACAAACTTGCAAATTTGATAAGATCCATTACAGGCATAATCATATGATCACAATTCACAACTTATCATAATTACTTTAATTTCATTATCTTGTGAAAGCTACATGAACTCGCAGAGATAGGTTTAAGAAAGAAGAGAATAATTCTGGATTCTGATTTCTGAAGTTGATTTGCTAAACCGTTGATGTAGGTTTTGATTGTTGTCTTCTAACTTGAATTTGATTGATTAAGGTAGAGGCTAGGTCAGTTAGGATTTAGCACCATGGAGGCGCCATTACTTTGATTAATGAATTTAGGATTAGGTCTAGGGGCGTTTATATAGGTGTAGTGAGTTAATTAGGGCCTTAGAATTAGGTTAGGTTCCATCTAAACCCTCCAAATCTGAAATACACCTCACTCAGCCAACCAGAATTCGCCACGTAGCCCTAAACAACAAAATTTTGTCACTGCTTGTACAGGACGCCGTGGGTCGACTCCCCAGGGGGGTCGACGCCTATGTCGACACCCCTTTAGGGAGGTCGACACCTCCTGGCGGGAATTTTCCCTCCAGTCTCCATTCTTCTTTTGAACCACGAATTTGATTTATTAATTATTAATTTAATTTCTTGTTTAAATTTAAATCTTCTAACCTCCATAACTTCTTCATGCTGTATTCATTTTACACAAACTCGGACTCTGTCTCAAGCAGAATTCTGAGACGAACACAATGGCGTAACCCGTTTTACTTAATTCTTCTTCTAAAAATTAAGTATACTTTAATTAGTGAATTTTAATGTTATAAAATTACGGGGTGTTACATAGAGAGTGAGAAGAGAAGAAGTTTTATGTAAATAGAATAGAATTTGGTAGAGTATAAGTGTAGAAATCATAAAAATAAGAAAATATAATGGTGTAAAGAAAGAAGATGAAGATGGAGAAGAAAAATGATGAAAAAAATAAAAAATCATCCCCTATTTATAAGAATTAAAAGGTTGCAACGTTTCTGGAACGTCACAAATAGTGAAAAGACTCTTTCTTTGAAAATAAAAAAAGTGACAGTTATATGTCGACATAGAAATATATGTATGTCGATATATCATTATGTAAATAAATTTGAATTTTGAGCAATTTTCAAGTGTTTTGATATATATATATATATATAATTTTGGAAATTTTTGAATTAAAACATGGTGTTATAATATAAAGTGAAAAAACATATAAAAACATAAATATAAGATATATGAACATATTTATAAAATTATAGAGTATAAAACTATATAAATATAAAGTGTATACTATAAAAATTGTAAACTATGAAAATTGAGTTTAAAATCAATAGTAAAGTAAGGAAAGTAAAATAGAGAAGATAGAGATTGAAGAAAGAATTTGAAAATAGAATTCGAAATCAGAAATTGAAAAAAAGAATTTGAATTTGAACCTGAAGTGATATTTAGAGTCTTACATAAACTAGAATCTATTAGTATATTTATCTTGAACTCTTGAAATATAGATTACTAATGAGTCTTGAATCATCTCTGAATTCTGAATCTCAATTACCTGTACAGTCTTCAGTGATAATTACTATATATAAATCATGCATATATATATATATATTCTAGATAAAAGTGTTAGTATATATTTTATAATCAATTAATATTGAAATAAGGTTGTTGTCGTCAAAAATCAATTCTCCAACAGACCCATCTACAAATAGATTCCATTGAATATTGAAGCTTTGATGTTTTCAGAAGGAGACTTCTCGAGGGCAGTGAATTCTACTGTAAAATCAGCGAGAGCCTGCCCGAGGATGTTATCTCAAACTGACTCAGCTCTATATTTCACTTTAATAGTCATTTGGATGCCTCAGGTCATTGCAGGACATGTCATAGTGGCTGGTCAGTGTAGACCTTGATGGAGTGAGACTGAAAGTATAGCCGCAGCTTCCGAGAGGATACCAATAAGCAATAGGCCAGTTGCTCAAGTTTCGGGTAATTATTCGCTATCCCTGTCAATCTTTTGCTGATGTAGTAAATGGATCGCTGGACATGGTCTTCAATGCGTAACAGTGTCGAGCTGATTTCCTACATGGAAACAGCCAAATAAATGTATAAGTCCTTATGGTCCACGGGTTTGGATAGGATAAGTGGTCGCTGTAAGTGATTCATGAGTACTCGAACGTGGCGACGCATTCTGGGGCCCACTCGAAGTTGCGCTCCCTTTCCGAAGAAGTTCAAAAAAGGGAATACATTTGTCAATGGCCTTGGAGATGAATCAACTTAAAGCGGCGACCTTCCATTTTAATCTTTGGACATCTTTGATGTACCGAGGGACTTGGATATCATGGATGGCTTTGATTTTGTCTGGATTAGCTTCGATGCCTCGAGAATTAACATTGAAACCCAAGAATTTTCCTAAGGTGACTCCAAAGGAGCATTTCAGGAGGCTGAGTTTCATGTCGTAATGACGTAGGACATCGAACATTTCAGAGAGGTTGCGGACGTGGTCGCTCGGTATTTTTGATTTTACCAGCATATCGTCCACGTATACCTCTATGGATCTTCCGATATGGTTTTTAAAGAGACGGTTCACCATCCGTTGAAAAGTGGCTCCTGCATTCTTGAGATCGAAAGGCATGACATGGTAGCAATAGAGCACAAGATTGGTTTTGAAAGTGGTGTGATCCAGGCCAGGGAGATACATTGGAATCTGATTATAGCCTGAATAAGCATCCATGAAGGATAAGAGCAGGTATCCGGCTATCGAATCAACAAGTTGGTCAATCTTCGGAAGTGGGATGTTGTCCATGGGGCATGCCTTGTTTAAGTCAGAAAAGTCGACACACGTTCGCCACATGCCATTCACTTTTTTGACCAGAACTAGGTAGGAAACCCATTCAGAGTAGTAGGCTTCGCGGATGAAGTTGTTAGGGCTATCAACATATGCTTTCTGTAACAGCCCGCATTTTACGTATCAAAGGATCGTAAAATATTTTTATTTTATTCCTTAAGGATTGGAATATTCTCATATTTTAATATGTTGCTTATGTGGATGTGAGACATGTCCATTATTTTTACCAATTTTGTTTGTGACCATTTTGCCCATATCGGTCTTGTACAGGGCATAACTTTTGACTCAGGTCGAATCAGGTTGTGAGACCCGTGCCACTGTAAAGGAAATGATGATTTCCTTTCCGTAGAGTGGTTACATTAAAGTTTTGGCTCAGCGGTTTGGGGGGAATCGTTGTTTTAAGATTTTTCGGTTGGCTATTCAGGTTTCTAAGCCATAATGTGCTGATTTGAAGAGGCCCATTAGTGGGCTGGTGGAAAACTATAAATAGGGGGTAGGAGGTATGGGAAATAATTTACTTTCCCCATTCTCTCATTTGGAAGAGCCAAGGGGTCCTCCATTTCTCCATCGTTCTACCATTAAAGCTTAGGAAATCAAAGAGCTACATTATTTGAGGCTAGATCTACATCGTTTCAAGGGCGAGTTCATCGAATAAAGGAGTTTGGATTCAATTCCTTACTGTCCGGAATCTTAATTCATTGTTTTTGCTTTGATTTGGAGAACTTGTGAGTGATATGCATTTCTCACATGGATTCAATCAAGTATATGAATGTTTGATCATGTTTTTCATCAAACTCAAGCATTTTCTCATAGATCTACACCTTGGTAAGTCCATTTTCATATGAATCACCCCGGGATCTAATTTAGCAAGATTAAACTGGTAGTTCCTATGCTATTTCACATGATTATGCAAGTTAGATTGGCAATTTAGATCATATGTTCATTTATCAGGATTTTTGGTGAAAATTATATAACCTGTGACAGAAATCATCATTTTCATGATTTTAGTGATTTCATATCATGTTTGCTGTCAAATTTGATGAGTTGGACGAGTTAGTTTCCTCGATTGGCGAAGTTTTGGTCGAAATTGGACTTGATTTGGGGTTGTACATGCCACGGGTCGAGCGAATAGTACAATGTAGTACAATGTACAGTACAACAGAGGGTCGGTCGCGCGTAGGCAGTCGGTCGCAAGATTGCTCGGCCGGTCGGTTGGGCTCGCGACATAGGGTCGGTCGCACGCGTCGGATCAAGCACGGGCTCGAGTAAAGGGAGAGGATGACCTGGTCGGGTCGAGCAAGCTTTGTTCGCGCACTATGGTCTCGGTCGGTCAGTTGTGGCTTCGAAGACATTGGGTCAGTCGCACCATGTTGGGGTCGAGTAGTGAGTGGCTCGAGCAGGGTATGGTCGAGCATGGAGTGGCTCAAGCAGGGTAAGGTCAGTCAAACTATGGTGTGGTCAAGCACAGAGGGGTTGGTCACTATGGTGTGGTCGAGCAAGAAGGGTGGTAGGTGGAGCATCCCGAAGGAGGAGGTCGGTTGATCGTGCATAACAGGGGGTTGGTCGCATAGGGTCATTATTGGAAAAATTATATTTTCGGGTACGACTCAGATTTAAATTATAATTTTCTAGGACAACCCCACGAACCTAGCCGTAGCGCAGCGATGTAATTTGGCTCAGTAATGGTGTAACTTCAAACTAAATTCAAGTAGGAAGGTTTGAAGTGTTGAAAGTTGTCCGTTGGTCGGTGTAGAACAACGAATGAGGTGACAACTCAAAGGTCGTGAGTTGGTGGATAATGGTGGCTCGAGAAGGTAGCTTGAGTTAAGAAAAGTTGTTGGGTTAGATGACTAGAGATGTGAAGGCCGAGAGATTATCGTTGTCGTAAGGTCTAGCAGGCTCGAAGCAAGGGCCCACTAGAGATGTCCAAAAGACCGCTTGTAGGTCGAATACCCTGGGTATCATTGAAAGGCTTGGTTGTCAAGGTTGGAAAAACATACATATCGTTGAAAGGCGTATGGAGTTTATGCTAGAACAGGGGTTACCATTAGCCCTTGACATATGGCAAGCTTGGTCGTCATACGATTAACGATGGTTTTAAAATAGGATTGGTGGTGATAGCCAAAGTCAGTCATGGATGATTGGTTTCTCTGTTTGTACCATCTCATGTAGATTGTCCAATGTCGAAGGAGATGTTCCTTGGGTGCTTGTATGATATTGGTTTCAGCCTCTAGGGCTTGTGCTTGAGAGATGTTGAGTTCGATTAGGATGGTTTACATTAGATATATATAATCTAGATGTCATAAGTGCTTTTCCATGATTGAATGGGTGTTATGGTTTTCATGGATGTATGGTTGAAATGTTATTGTAAAGGCTATCACTTTCCGATGTGGGGAAGATAGTATTGAGTTCTTCTCTGATGTTATGGGTAGATTAGTATGATTATCTATCCAGTATTGAGTTCTTCTCTGATGTTATGGGTAGATTAGTATGATTATCTATCCATTCTCATATACTTTATTTATGATTTTTTTAGCTGTTTATCGCTCACTAAAACTATTTTCTAACTCAAGGTTTATGTTTCCCTCTTATTACCTTAGGTTGTTCTTCCAGTTGTGGATGAGAAGACTAGGTGACAGGTGATAGCTTTTTGAGGACGATGTTACAGTTCAGAGGTGAGCTAGAGGCTTACATACTAGTTTTATTACTATCTAGTATTTATGTTTCCGCTGTTTTGAGTTTCTCTATGAGTGTTATAGTGAGGCTTTATGTACAGACTTTGAAATTTCCTATGATGTTTGGATAATCTTTCAAGATGTTGCGAAAGTTTCAAAAGTTTGTTATATGATGCTTCACTATTATTACCTGTTGTATATTTTATATTATATTTTATCCTTGCGGGGTGAGTTCTACGACATGTTTCGATGTTGTTATTTACCTATGATGATTGTCCACAGCTGCCTGGCACACCTTTCGGCGTATCATTCCTCTTGTCTAGTGCACGGGTTGTGGGCAGTCGTCATATTTGGTATCAGAGCTCTGTTTAACGATTTTAGCCAAAGTTCGAGGACGTAATTATGTATGGGAGACGTATTTGTAGATTTCGCTTGGATGCATACTATATAGTGTATATAGTATGGAAGAGTTTTACTTCTTTAGCAGTTTTTTTTGCAAATGGCTAATCATTCTAATTTGCAGATTTAGATTGAGTCGACATGCTTCATGACATACTTCTTGGAAAGGGGATATGCCTGGAGGGAGTAATGGCGGTACACCAGACTACCCTGCCATGTTTGAGGTCATGATGGAAGCAGTCATCCGAAGTGTACTCGCTCCAGTTGTAGCCACAATAGATGTAGGTATGATAGTTCCTAGGGTTGTGGATTTTGCGAAGCTATGTGTAACAACCCGTATTTCGATAACATGTTAAGACGAGAATCAAGGCAGAATTTAATTTTAAATTCTGAATCAAGTAAAACGGGCTATGCCATTGCGTTCGTCTCGGAAAAATACGCAAAATAGAGTCTGAGTTTTCGAGAATCGGAGTCCATATGACCAAGTTATGGTCCGACGAAGTTTTCAGAAAATTCAAGTTCAAAAACGAGTTCTAATTTCGGAAATTAGGGCTGGAGGGCTAGGCGGGAAAAATTCCCGCCAGGTACCCCAAGTCGACAGGCCTGTCGACTTGGGAGTCGACATGGCTTGACCCAAGTCGACAGCCCTGTCGACTTGGGGGTCGACTTATGGTGGCCGGGCAGTTTTGCCTGGTGCACCTATTTCCTGTCTTGGCTAGGTTTTTGGGCCTGGTATGAAATCTGATGGTTTAGGTTGGTCCTAGGGTTAATCTAAGGGTCCTAACTAATCCTAATCTCTATAAATAAGCCCCTAACCCTCTCCTAAATCCTCATTATTCATTCATGCAACTAAACTATGGCAAAATTGCTCCTCTCATGGCCTCCACTCAAAATCCTAGCCTCCACTTCATTTCTATGAGAGGTTTCATGATCATGTGAGTGTTAGAGAGTCCCTATGTTAGTATGAGAGCTTCTCAAGTTGATTTCAAGGCTAAAGCTTTGACCTTTGTTCATCAAGATGGGGTTTTTATTGATTTGGAGCTTTCATCTTTGGGTTTTTGGATGATGGCATGCATAGGCGTTGTCTCAATCTTTAACTTAATCGATTTGTGCCTTCATAGAAATGTAAGCCCTTTCCCTACTCTTAGATATTAACTATGAAGTTAAATGTTCATGTTGCAAGTTTGGGTTTGATCATTGAGTATGATACATGCTATCATGTCATGCAAGTTTATGAAGTCATTATCTTGATCTTGTGGGCTAAAAGCTACAACCTTTATGTTGAAATGTTGCATTATGCAACATGAGAACCCTCATAACCTTTATGTCAACTTGCATATGAAGTCATAACCCTTATATGATGATATATGCGAGTTACTAGTCATCATTCCATGTCTTTTGTCACCATGATTCGCTTATGTGCCAAGTTTGGGTTTATGCATGTTTTTGAGGCTTAAGAATGTAACATGCAAGTTAATGAAC
This sequence comes from Allium sativum, assembly GCA_030737875.1. NCBI lineage: Eukaryota > Viridiplantae > Streptophyta > Magnoliopsida > Asparagales > Amaryllidaceae > Allium > Allium sativum. The sequence goes on from CM060915.1 coordinate 989,995,540, forward strand.
ACATTTGTGCCTCATTTGCCACCATGATTAACTTGTGGGTTAATATCCATTTTTGTCATGCCTTTGCCAAGTCTCTTCTTTTAATCCATTACGTTGTTGCGAACGTATATGCGAGTTTAAAAGCGTTGGGTTATGTTATGGGTAATTTCTAATGACATGAAAATACAACTTGAAAACATGACTTGAAATATAACATGGAAGTTGACATGTGAGTATGTTTGAAAATATGAAATTGGGAATTTACCTATTAAGTTAGGTCTACCCATACTATGGAATTGGGAATTTACCTATTAAGTTAGGTCTACCCATATTCTTAAAACTTGAATATGAACATGACACTAGACTAAACATGAAAGTGACCAACTCGAGGTTGGGTTGAGTTTGCAACGTAAAACTACCCGGAACCGACCGGCCTAACTAGTAGTTGCAAACAATAGGACCCAATGTGAGAAGTTGGTCATGTTGTGCTTGAACCCGAGGTTAGACCAAGTTGTGGTGTAAAGCTACCCGGAACCGACCGGCTTAACTAGTAACCACAACAAAGTCTAATGTGAGAGGTTGAGGTGCATTAAGTAATTAATGCCACATGATAGGGTTAAGTTAATTTGATTAATGACTCTTAACCAAATATGACATGGACAATGGGTTAAGTAAATCGATTAGGCCAATGATACTTAACAAAACATGACAAGGTTGGGTAGGTTAAGTAACTTGATTTGCCTAATGACACTTAACCATTTTTATACGACTAGTGGACGGGGTTAAGTTAACCAACACTTAATCAATCCAACACGATAATTTGGTAAGGTTAAGTAAGTTTTCTTAATGACACTTAACCGAAAAATACAGTTAATGGATGGGGTTAAGATTAGACTCAACTAGTCTAAACATGGAAATCGGATGGGGTTAAGTTAGCCTAGACTTAATTAATCCCACTTGGCAGTTTAATGGGGTTAAGTTAAACACTTAACTAATCTAACATGATGATTTGAGGTGGTTAAGTGACCTATACTTAACCAATCTAACTCGTGAATTTATTGAGGTTAAGTTAACCTATACTTAACCAATCTAACGTGAAAACATGGTAAGGCTAAGTCACGAATCGCTTAAATACGCTTGACCGATTTGACTTAGTAATTTGATAGGGTCAAGTTAATATATACTTAACCAACTTGAGCATGGTTTTTAGGGTTAAGTCTTGAACTTGGATACTTAGCCAATTTTGACATGATTTGTAGACGGGTTAAGTCATGAACTTAAGTGACACTTAATCCATTATGTAAACCCTAGTTATGAGGATTAGGTGGATAACCGTAGTTAACAAGGATAACGGGAATAAGGCTAAGTGGTGAACGTTAGTTGAAGAATAACTAAGTAATGATTCTTAGTCAAGGAAATTTAGACCAGTTCATAGATAGATGAGTAACCTGATACGGTAGGTCATCATTTAAGTATACGAGTAGGAGCAAGTATCTGATTTAGATAAAGGCTCCAGCGAACTGGGTAACGAAGAAGCGACTTCGGGGAACGTGAGGATATTCTTGGTATCCCTCTGTGAGCTGCCAAGTGATCATACTAGGCTCATGAGAGGTTAAGGTCAGCGTTAGAAGAACCAAGAGTATGCCTTGGTTGCTATACGAGCGACCTAAAGACGGGGATGGATAGGGGATAGTCGACGATACACGGTCGTACCCTAGATAGCATTTCGTCAAGCTACCTATCATCTTTGGTCAAGCGTGTACGTACGGAAAGGCAGAGAACACCCAAAAGACCATAATTGCTATCTAATTATGGTTGCGGTAAGGCTAGGATTGTGGGTTGGCCAGTAGTGTGTTCTCATATAGGATTTATCCTGTCTTGTCTTTCACTAGTTGAGGGAGTGGTCTCGTGGGACCATAGCCACGTATAGAAAAAAACAGACCTTAGCATCTGCATCGGTAGATAAATCGAAAGCTCCCGACCGAGTCCTGTATTTCCTGGTCTGCCCTGTGACAGGACTCGGATGGCACGATGTGATACATGTGCATACAGTCATGGAAAAACGATTCACGATGAATGCGTGGGAAAAAGGGCGCGGTTGACGGTTAGCGTAAATCCTAGTGGCCCTGGGTGGTTGAACCAAAACCGAGATACGAAAACGTGCAATAGGTAAGCATAATCCCTAGTAGTCCTAGGTAGCATAAGTCCTAGTTGTACAAACAATGATTCATGTTGAAAGACCCTAGTTAGATATAGGGTGACAATCCAAAACGATCTTAAGGATTATGGAACTATGTTAAAGTAGTATAGAATCTCATGGGAAAGCCCGTATGGTCTACGGCAAGGGACTGAACATTTACATGGAATAAAACATACGAGTTGAGTAACCTATATATGCGATATATTAGGTTGACATAGACCATTACACGACTTTTTGAGTAAGGGTCATTCATGGTTAACACATGATACGGTGGGGATACTAGTACGGTAGGTGCAGAGCTAAAAGACAGGATAGATACCATGGGATGTTATACGTGATAGATATCTTGGGGGTATTATACTTGATAGGAACTTAACGATGGGATACCTTGTTTTATCTTGACACCGTAATTTATCATGACACCTTAGTTTATCTGAGTTCAGTAGTTCATCCTGTTATTTTGATTTAGCTTATCTATCTTGTCATCATGCTTATGTTCATCTCAGTTTCTCATGTTAGTTAACTTTACTAGTTTTTATGCTGATAGTAGATAGGGCTTACTCAGTCTTTTTGACTGACCCGTTTTGTTTCGCCTCTTTTCTTCCGTTCCCCCCAGGTTACAGGGAGGAAATACTGTTGTTTAGTTCGGACTTCTTCTGCTTGAAGGTCATCATGGATGGCTTGGACTTTTCTTGGCTATGGCTACTTTACTGTTTTTACTTGGGGAATAATTTATGGAAAAGTCTTTATGCTTCTTTACTATTGCAAGACAGGTTTTGATGTACTCTGATGTAAAAGGCTTTAGACCTTAATTATTGATGTTTATGAAAGTTCGATTTTACTTCCGCTATTTTATATGTTCTGTCTTGTGATATTTCTGTGCATGTTTACCAATAATGCCCCTCTAAAGCTAGTGCATTCCTTTGCGAGTGTCCCTAGCGGAGGCGGGGTGTTACACGTGGTATCAGAGCAGAAGGTTACCAGACTGGGCAAAAGTTTTTAAAGACCTTCTGAAAACTATTTGAAAATCGTTTACAAAGAAGCATTTTTTCAAGAAAATTTTCTTTTAAAAGAAAAAGGCTATTCCCCAAAGGCCATTAGCACTATCTTTGTTTCCTTAATTGAATCTCTTTTCCTTTCTTTCCTCCATCTGTAGTCACAGTGGTTTTAACTGCGACTAGTCTTTTCTATCTACGAAAGTGCTTTCCATACGATGGAGGTGGTTCTCGAGAGACCAGTGGTCGCGTTATAAGAAAGGATAGTGAGAAAGAGGATAAAGGATACGAGCTTAAGGATGAGCAACTTGTTGGTATGGCTTAGTCCTCAAAGGAGGGAGAAAGATGAACAATGAAACCCATGACGAGAGAGTACCTTTGGCATGGTAAAACGGGGCGGATAGTTAAGTATTATGGGACAAGGACAAGATCATCGGGAGGGCAGTAGTATGCTCTAATTTCTAGGGTACCTCGGAAGGAGGGTAACGATCTTGTTAAAGGTTTAGCTTTTCTTCTCTATCATCCCGTTAGGACTTCGTTTTTCGTATCATTTAAGTCTGCTTCGATAGTTGAGTCTCTGCACCTTAAGTACTAGCGTAATAGAGGATCCCATTTTTTGTCTCAAAGTCCTATTGGAGAATCAGTCCATGTATACGTGACTTGTTTGGATTTGAGAATGTCTATGCCAAGTGTTGAGTTTGGAAATAATGCTTATGTTTATAAGCTATGGATGGATTCTAGGGATGAAGTGGTTATCCAGTAGGGGGTGCCACTCTCGGTTTTGATAGGAGGGTAGTTAGACCTTTTGACTAGCCCTGGTAATACCCTCGAAGTATCGTGTAACCTTTTTGAGGTTCTGTCATGACTAGTTACTTAGAATCCCTTGATGCCTTTATTGGAAATTTGAAGCCCGATCGAGTGGTGTTCGCCAATAAGACGGATGGTTTACTTCATTTATGCATGGGTTATAGAGATCACCCTAGTAAGTGCGCTTGATAACCTGGTTGACATCTGTTTACTTTCAAGAGAAAGTTCTTCTACATGGAATACCTTATAGTATATAAACGAGATCCAAGATTCACTAGTGAATTTTGGAAAGCTTGCATGAGATCATGAGTACGCAGTCATGTTTGCGCCAAGTATTCTAGAAAAAGGGATAAGTGCAAGTGGAACGAGAGGCGACGAAGAAATGAGTTCCAGCTCATGTTATGGAAACAGGAAATAAGAAGCTACGAAATCGCGAAGTTAAAAGACGGTCAAGGCACAATGGAATTAAGCTCGAGGAAATACGACTTTGATGGTCAAAGACTAGATACGCGCATGATATCTCTTTTTTGGAGTATATCCTTGATCCCTGTTTTCTGTAGAGCTTACTTGTAGGCTATCTTTTGTGGACATCCTCTCGGTCCTATTTTCTGTTACAAACCCCGTAAGGAGTTTGTTTTGTTTATCTTCTCGACCCTGTTTCAGGGAATCCTAGGTAGAACCCTATGGATGTAAACATGTATTTGAAACATGTTATGATTGATATGGTTGCAAGTGGTTGCAAGTGGTTGCTCGTGGATGCGCGAATACGCATTAGATACTAGCTCGACTCGGTCACATTTCATATTGCATATGTACGAGTATTTATACTTGTTTATGGATGAAATCGAATGTATTATCATGCGGTTGTTGCATATGAATGAATGATTGTGCACGCATATAGTATCTATATGACTAGGATTATTTGCATACATGTTGGATTCATGGCACTATACATATTTTGCATTAGAAAGATTATTCAGGCCTGATCATTAGCATTAGCTAAGGAACATGTACACACACGTTTTGCATATATTCATACAGCATTAGAAATCATCTAAGGACAATGGTTGCTTGTGGATGATGTTTTGAGTAGATGAATGATGGATGGTAGGATATGTTCTTCCTAACTTGGAGATTTCGGGGACGAAATCCTAAAAGGTGGGGAGAATGTAACAACCCGTATTACGATAACATGTTAAGACGAGAATCAAGGCAGAATTTAATTTTAAATTCTGAATCAAGTAAAACGGGCTATGCCATTGCGTTCGTCTCGGAAAAATACGCGAAATAGAGTCTGATTTTTCGAGAATCGGAGTCCGTATGACCAAGTTATGGTCCGACGAAGTTTTCAGAAAATTCAAGTTCAAAAACGAGTTCTATTTTCGGAAATTAGGGCTGGAGGGCTAGGCGGGAAAATTTCCCGCCAGGTACCCCAAGTCGACAGGCCTGTCGACTTGGGAGTCGACATGGCTTGACCCAAGTCGACAGCCCTGTCGATTTGGGGGTCGACTTATGGTGGCCGGGCAGTTTTGCCTGGTGCACCTATTTCCTGTCTTGGCTAGGTTTTTGGGCCTGGTATGAAATCTGATGGTTTAGGTTGGTCCTAGGGTTAATCTAAGGGTCCTAACTAATCCTAATCTCTATAAATAAGCCCCTAACCCTCTCCTAAATCCTCATTATTCATTCATGCAACTAAACTATGGCAAAATTGCTCCTCTCATGGCCTCCACTCAAAATCCTAGCCTCCACTTCATTTCTATGAGAGGTTTCATGATCATGTGAGTGTTAGAGAGTCCCTATGTTAGTATGAGAGCTTCTCAAGTTGATTTCAAGGCTAAAGCTTTGACCTTTGTTCATCAAGATGGGGTTTTTATTGATTTGGAGCTTTCATCTTTGGGTTTTTGGATGATGGCATGCATAGGCGTTGTCTCAATCTTTAACTTAATCGATTTGTGCCTTCATAGCAATGTAAGCCCTTTCCCTACTCTTAGATATTAACTATGAAGTTAAATGTTCATGTTGCAAGTTTGGGTTTGATCATTGAGTATGATACATGCTATCATGTCATGCAAGTTTATGAAGTCATTATCTTGATCTTGTGGGCTAAAAGCTACAACCTTTATGTTGAAAAGTTGCATTATGCAACATGAGAACCCTCATAACCTTTATGTCAACTTGCATATGAAGTCATAACCCTTATATGATGATATATGCGAGTTACTAGTCATCATTCCATGTCTTTTGTCACCATGATTCGCTTATGTGCCAAGTTTGGGTTTATGCATGTTTTTGAGGCTTAAGAATGTAACATGCAAGTTAATGAACACATTTGTGCCTCATTTGCCACCATGATTAACTTGTGGCTTAATATCCATTTTTGTCATGCCTTTGCCAAGTCTCTTCTTTTAATCCATTACATTGTTGCGAACGTATATGCGAGTTTAAAAGCGTTGGGTTATGTTATGGGTAATTTCTAATGACATGAAAATACAACTTGAAAACATGACTTGAAATATAACATGGAAGTTGACATGTGAGTATGTTTGAAAATATGAAATTGGGAATTTACTTATTAAGTTAGGTCTACCCATACTATGGAATTGGGAATTTACCTATTAAGTTAGGTCTACCCATATTCTTAAAAACTTGAATATGAACATGACACTAGACTAAACATGAAAGTGACCAACTCGAGGTTGGGTTGAGTTTGCAACGTAAAACTACCCGGAACCGACCGGCCTAACTAGTAGTTGCAAACAATAGGACCCAATGTGAGAAGTTGGCATGTTGTGCTTGAACCCGAGGTTAGACCAAGTTGTGGTGTAAAGCTACCCGGAACCGACCGGCTTAACTAGTAACCACAACAAAGTCTAATGTGAGAGGTTGAGGTGCATTAAGTAATTAATGCCACATGATAGGGTTAAGTTAATTTGATTAATGACTCTTAACCAAATATGACATGGACAATGGGTTAAGTAAATCGATTAGGCCAATGATACTTAACAAAACATGACAAGCTTTGGTAGGTTAAGTAACTTGATTTGCCTAATGACACTTAACCATTTTTATACGACTAGTGGACGGGGTTAAGTTAACCAACACTTAATCAATCCAACACGATAATTTGGTAAGGTTAAGTAAGTTTTCTTAATGACACTTAACCGAAAAATACAGTTAATGGATGGGGTTAAGATTAGACTCAACTAGTCTAAACATGGAAATCGGATGGGGTTAAGTTAGCCTAGACTTAATTAATCCCACTTGGCAGTTTAATGGGGTTAAGTTAAACACTTAACTAATCTAACATGATGATTTGAGGTGGTTAAGTGACCTATACTTAACCAATCTAACTCGTGAATTTATTGAGGTTAAGTTAACCTATACTTAACCAATGTAACGTGAAAACATGATAAGGCTAAGTCACGAATCGCTTAAATACGCTTGACCGATTTGACTCAGTAATTTGATAGGGTCAAGTTAATATATACTTAACCAACTTGAGCATGGTTTGTAGGGTTAAGTCTTGAACTTGGATACTTAGCCAATTTTGACATGATTTGTAGACGGGTTAAGTCATGAACTTAAGTGACACTTAATCCATTATGTAAACCCTAGTTCTGAGGATTAGGTGGATAACCGTAGTTAACAAGGATAACGGGAATAAGGCTAAGTGGTAAACCTTAGTTGAAGAATAACTAAGTAACGATTCTTAGTCAAGGAAATTTAGACCAGTTCATAGATAGATGAGTAACCTGATACGGTAGGTCATCGCTTAAGTATACGAGTAGGAGCAAGTATCTGATTTAGATAAAGGCTCCAGCGAACTGGGTAACGAAGAAGCGGCTTCGGGGAACGTGAGGATATTCTTGGTATCCCTCTGTGAGCTGCCAGGTGATCATACTAGGCTCATGAGAGGTTAAGGTCTGCGTTAGAAGAACCAAGAGTATGCCTTGGTTGCTATACGAGCGACCTAAAGACGGGGATGGATAGGGGATAGTCGACGATGCACGATCGTACCCTAGATAGCATTTCGTCAGGCTACCTACCATCTTTGGTAAAGCGTGTACGTACGGAAAGGCAGAGAACACCCAAAAGTCCATAATTGCTATCTAATTATGGTTGCGGTAAGGCTAGGATTGTGGGTTGGCCAGTAGTGTGTTCTCATACAGGATTTATCCTGTCTTGTCTTTCACTAGTTGAGGGAGTGGTCTCGTGGGACCATAGCCACGTATAGAAAAAAACAGACCTTAGCATCTGCATCGGCAGATAAATCGAAAGCTCCCGACCGAGTCCTGTATTTCCTGGTCTGCCCTGTGACAGGACTCGGATGGCACGATGTGATACATGTGCATACAGTCATGAAAAAACGATTCACGATGAATGCGTGGGAAAAAGGGCGCGGTTGACGGTTAGCGTAAATCCTAGTGGCCCTGGGTGGTTGAACCAAAACCGGGATACGAAAACGTGCAATAGGTAAGCATAATCCCTAGTAGTCCTAGGTAGCATAAGTCCTAGTTGTACAAACAATGATTCATGTTGAAAGACCCTAGTTAGATATAGGGTGACAATCCAAAACGATCTTAAGGATTATGGAACTATGTTAAAGTAGTATAGAATCTCATGGGAAAGCCCGTATGGTCTACGGCAAGGGACTGAACATTTACATGGAATAAAACATACGAGTTGAGTAACCTATATATGCGATATATTAGGTTGACATAGACCATTACACGACTTTTTGAGTAAGGGTCATTCATGGTTAACACATGATACGGTGGGGATACTAGTACGGTAGGTGCAGAGCTAAAAGAAAGGATAGATACCATGGGATGTTATACGTGATAGATATCTTGGGGGTATTATACTTGACAGGAACTTGACGATGGGATACCTTGTTTTATCTTGACACCGTAATTTATCATGACACCTTAGTTTATCTGAGTTCAGTAGTTCATCCTGTTATTTTGATTTAGCTTATCTATCTTGTCATCATGCTTATGTTCATCTCAGTTTCTCATGTCAGTTAACTTTACTAGTTTTTATGCTGATAGTAGATAGGGCTTACTTAGCCTTTTTGACTGACCCGTTTTGTTTCGCCTCTTTTCTTCCGTTCCCCCCAGGTTACAGGGAGGAAATACTGTTGTTTAGTTCGGACTTCTTCTGCTTGAAGGTCATCATGGATGGCTTGGACTTTTCTTGGCTATGGCTACTTTACTGTTTTTACTTGGGGAATAATTTATGAAAAAGTCTTTATGCTTCTTTACTATTGCAAGACAGGTTTTGATGTACTCTGATGTAAAAGGCTTTAGACCTTAATTATTGATGTTTATGAAAGTTCGATTTTACTTCCGCTATTTTATATGTTCTGTCTTGTGATATTTCTGTGCATGTTTACCAATAATGCCCCTCTAAAGCTAGTGCATTCCTTTGCGAGTGACCCTTGCGGAGGCGGGGTGTTACACTATGCAAGGATTATACATCTCTAGGAGGGAAACCATTCAAAGGAACTGAGCCAGCTGAAGAGGTTCAGAGGTGGATGGATTCTTGTGTTTGTATTTTTTGAGACTAGGGGTTAGAGGATGCAACTAAGAGAAAGCTTGCATTAATACAGTTGCGGGGCAGAGCCATGGAATGGTGGAATTCAGTTACACTTCAGACTCCGTAGGAAGAGATTTCATGGGAGCAATTCCAAGCTATGTTTGAAGCAAAGTTTATCTCCACTGCTCAGAAGTTTGCGTTGTTCAAGAAATTCGTAGAGCTGAAACTAAATGGTCGTTCTGTGCTTGACTATGTTTCTGATTTCGAGGCTTTGTCCAGATATGCTCGTTTATATATTGATACACCCTATCAAAAGAACGAGAAATTTGTTTTGGGACTAGATATCTATATAGGAACACCATTGGTGGAACTTCTTGATGATTCATTTGAGAAGCTTATGGAAAAAGTTGTTCGCCATGAAAGCTTGTTTCCCAAGGAAGCATACATTTTTGCTGCAACCAAGGAAGTTTAGAAACCACAACAAGGTGGTAATAATAAGAAGAGGAAGCAACAATAGCAGAAAGGAAAGGATGGCCAGAAGAAGCCTAAGAGTGAGGTGGTTTGCTTTAACTGCCAACAGAAGGGTCATTACTTGAATTAGTGCAAGAATCCCAAAGCTTAGAAGAAGTGCTTCAAGTGTGAAAAGCTGGGGCATGAGAAGAAAGATTGTGCATAATCAGCTAAGGGAAAGAAAATTGTGAAGGTTTATGCTTTGCAAGCCATGCCATCTTCTTCAAGAGCTCCTACTGCAGAGGAGAAGGGAAATGATGTCATTGTTTAAGGCACTCTTTCAGTTAATGGTGTTTTAGTTCGTGTGTTGTTCGATATTGGAGCATCGCATTCTTTTATTTGCAATGAGCTTGTGTTCCGCCTGGGTTTGGAACCCGAGATGTGTGATAGACCATTGATTGCGAATAATCTGGTTGGGGCTTCATCGTGTTTGTGCATGTTGTGTCGGGGTCTGGTGTTGTCGAGTCATGGTTGCACTTTTGTGTGTGATTGCTTTGTTCTTAAATTCGATTGGTTTGGGATCATCTTGGGCATGAATTGGCTCAAGAGGTATGCGATAAGAGTGAATTGCGAGAAGCTAGAGGTGAGAATCGGGGATGTGGAAGGGAGAAAGGTGTTGATTAGATATGAGCCCAAAGATGGGGTCTTTGTAAGCTATTTATATTTTGTGATTCCACGAGAAGAGTTATCATCTATGCTAATTGCAAATGAGTTAGAGGATGTCTTTGACAACGTCAAAGGTTTATCGCTGCATCGATCGAGTTTAGGATCGATTTGGTCGAGGGTGCTCGACCAATCGTTAGGCCTTTTAGGCGGATGGCGCCTAAGGAACTGCGGGAGTTGGAGATGCAAGTTCGTGACCTTTTAGGAAAGGGGTTCATTTGGAGGAGTGTTTCCGAATGGGGGCACCAGTTGTGTTTGCAACCAAGGAAGATGGCTCGTTAAGATTGTGTGTGGACTATCGTAAGCCGAATAAGGTGACTAAGAAGAACAAGTATCCGTTGTCGAGGATTGATGACTTATTCGATCAGCTTCACGAAGCCAAAGCGTTTTCTCAAATGGATTAGGCAACAGGATTTCCCCAATTGAGGGTAGCAAAGGATAGTGTGCCAACGACTGATTTTAGGACACCATCTGGTTTCTTCAAATGGTTAGTGACGCAATTTGCGTTGACTAACTCACCAGTGTATTTCGTAGATCTTATGAATAGAGTTTTTAGAAATCAGCTGAAAAGGTTCGTGCTTATGTTCATGGATGGTATTCTGGTCTACTCTCAGATGAGGAAGAGCACAAGACGCACTTGCGAGTTGTGTTGGAAATTTTACGAAAACATCAGCCGAAGGCTAAGTTTTCAAAGTGTCACTTCTGGAAGGGCGAAGTGAGGTTCTTAGGCCATGTTGTTTCTGGAAATGGGATAGCGGTTGACCTCGCTAAAGTGGTAGCAATCCAGGACTGGGATAGACCTAAGAATGTGACGGACGCGAAAAGTTGCCTTGGGCTAGCAAGTTATTACCGACGGTTTATCAAGGATTTCTCCAAGATAGCTGCACCATTAATAGGATTGACGAAGAAGAACCAAGTGTTTGCATTGGATGCAAAGTGTGAGCAAGCGTTTGGAATTCTGAAAGAGAGACTGACGAGTGCTTCTTTTTTGATCATTCCGAGTGGGAATGAAGTGATGATGGTATACACCAATGCATGTGGTACTGGACATGGAGCAGTGCTAATGAAGAAGGATAACGTTGTGGCCTACGTGAGTCGACAGCTAAAGCCGCACGAAAGGAATTACCAAACTCATGATTTAGAGTTAGCAGCGACTGTGTTTGCTCTGAAGATGTGGAGACATTATCTTTTGGGAGTCCGATTCAAGTTGTACACGGATCATAAGTCGTTGAAGTATCATTTCTCCCAAAACGATTTGAATCTTCGACAACAAAGATGGTTGGAGTTTCTAGCATCGTATGATTTTGATATAGCCTATACTCCTGGTAAAGGTAACACAGTTGCAGATACAGTATGTCAAAGACACGTAAGTTTGGGAGCAATATTTTCAGAATGGAAAAACCTCGAGTATTTGGCAAGGTTCAATTTTAGGCCAAGGTGTTAGTTGGAACCTGAAATGTTTGCAAGCTTATCGATAAGACCTACTCTCACAGAAAGGATTGGCAAGATCCAAAAGGGAGTTGTGAAGCTTGTTGAGTTTATCCAGAAGCTCGAACCAAAGAATATAAATTTCGAAGTCGATCGAGTAGGATGGCTTTGAAACAATGACGAATGGTTGTTCCTGATATCGACGGATTGAGAGATGAGATTTTGAGGGAATGTCATCACTCGAAGTTGACGGTTCATCCCGGTGGTAATAAGATGTATCAGGACATGAAGCGAATCTACTACTTGGAGGGGATGAAGCGGTATATTGGAAAGTTCATTTTCAAATGCATGAACTGTCAGTTGGTGAAAGCTGAACAGAAAAAGCCGAGTGGTTTGTTTTAGCCATTGTAAGTTCCTACGTGGAAGTGGGAGCATATATCGATGGATTTTATCGATGGACTACCTAGAACCAGGGCAGGAAACGAAGGGATTTGGTTCATCGTGGGTCGGTTTACCAAAAGTGCAAGGTTCATACATGTTAAGTCGACTAGGACAACATCGAAATTGGTTGAACTTGATGTGAAATGGATAGTTCGATTCCATGGTACCCCGAAGAGCATAGTAAGTGACCGAGATCCATTATTTACGAGTGGATTTTGGAAGAGTTTGTATGAAGCTTTGGGAACTGAGTTGTGCTTGAGTACAGCTTATCATCCCCAAACTGATGGTCAAACCTAGAGGGTTAACCAAGTTTTGGAAGATCTCCTAAGGGCTTGTGTGTAAGACTTCGGTAGATCATGGGAAGACCATCTACATATGGTTGAGTTTATGTATAATATAGCTACCAGTCGAGTATTAGGATGGCACCATACGAGGCGTTGTATGGCAGACTGTGTAATTCTCTGACATGTTGGTTAGAAACTGGAGATAAGTTGATAATTGGGCCAGAGATGATATGAGAGACCTCGGATTGTATCGAGACCGTTCGACAACGAATAAAGGCAGCCCAAGATTGTCAGAAGTGTTATGCCGATAAGCATCAAAAAGATTTGGAGTTTAACGTTGGCTATATTTTTTAGTGAAGATTTCGCCGTTGAAGCATGTGATTCGATTTGGAAACAAAGGAAAGTTAGCTCCAAGGTTCGTCGGACCATTTTCGATTGTCGACCGAATTGGAAAGCTCGCATATAGATTGGAGTTACTTGAGAAGATGTCGAGTGTGCATAATATGCTTCATGTGTTGTTTCTACGGAAGTTCATGCATGATTATAATATGGTGGTATCTCCATTCTCTAGAGACGTACCAAAACCCCGAAGTAGAAACCGCAGTTGCGAAACCTCGCAAGACACTTCGTGTTGTGGGAAATGACACGAAACAGCTTAGGAGAAAGACGGTTAAGCTAGTCAAGGTACAATCGAATTAAGATGGCGATGGTTGTACATGGTAGATGGAAGAGAGCATGAGGGCAACTCATCCAGAACTCTTCGTCGGTAGGACCCTTTGATATCGTATCATCGTTATATCATTGTATCTTATTGTTGTTTGATAGAATTCTGCGTGCTAAGGTAAGACTATGGATGCACAGTTTGATATTTGCAAGTTTGAATGATAGAATTGACTTCTCATGGATGATAGGCGTGCAGAATTATTGTGGTTACTTGAAATTTCGGGGGCGAAATTATTAAGGGGGGAGAATGTAACAGCCCGCATTTTACATATCGGAAGATCGTAAAATATTTTTATATTATTCCATAAGGGTTGGATCATTCTCATATTTTAATATGTCGCTTATGGGGACGTGAGACATGTCCATAATTTTTACTAATTTTGTTTGTGATCGTTTTGCCCTTATCAGTCTTGTACAGGGCATAACTTTTGACTCAAATCTCTGGTGGTGAGACCTGTGCCATTGGAAAGTAAATGATGATTGCCTTTCCATAGAGTGGTTACACTAAAGATTTGGCTCAGCGATTTGGGAGGAACCACTGTTTTAAGAGTTTTCAGTTGGCTGTTCAAGTTCTTAAGCCATAATGGGTTGATTTGAAGACGCCCATTAGTGGGCTAGTGGAAGGCTATAAATAGGGGGTGGGAGGTATGGGAAATAGTTTACTTTCTCCATTCTCTCATTTGGAAGAGCCAAGGGAACCTCCATTCCTCTATTTCTCCATCCTTCCACCATTAAAGCTTAGGAAATCAAAGATCTACACTATTTGAGGGTAGATCTACATCGTTTCAAGTGCGAGTTCATCGAATCAAGGAGTTTGGATCCAATTCCTTACTGTCAGGAATCTTAATTCATTGTTTTTGCTTTGATTTGGAGAATTGGCGAGTGATATGCATCTCTCACATGGATTCAATCAAGTATATGAATGTTTGATCATGTTTTTCATCGAACTCAAGCGTTTTCTCATAGATCTACACCTTGGTAAGTCCATTTTCATATGAATCATGCTAGGATGTAATTTAGCATAATTAAACTGGTAATTCCTATGCTATTTCGCATGATTATGCAAGTTAAATCCGTAACTTAGATCATATGTTCATTTATCATGATTTTTGGTGAAACTTATATAACTTGTGACGGAAATCGTCTTTTTCATGATTTTAGTGATTTCGTATCATGTTTGTGGTCATATTTGATGATTTGGACGAGTTGGTTTCGTCGATTGGCAAAGTTTTGGTCGGAATTCGACTAGATTTGAGGCTGTATAGGCAACGGTTCGAGCGGATAGTACAACGTAGTACAATGTGCAATAAAATAGGGGGTTAGTCGCACGCAAGCGATCGGTCCCGATAGGGCTCGGTCGGTCAGTTGGGCTTCGAGGACATAGGGTCGGTCGCACACGTTGGATTGGGCACAGGCTCGAGTAGAGGGGGAGGTCGACATGGTCGGTTTGAGCAAGTTTGGTATGTGCACTATGGGCTTGGTAGGTCGCACATGTTGGGATCGAGCAGTGAGTGGCTCGAGCAGGGTATGGTCGAGCAGGGACTAACTCGAGCATGGTAAGGTCATTCAAACTATGGTGTGGTCAAGCAAAAAGGGGTCGGTCACTATGGTGTGGTCAAGCAAGAAGGGTGGTCGGTCGAGCATCCGGAAGGGTCTCTCGATCGTGCATAACAGGGGGTTGGTCGCTCAGGGTCAATATTGAAAAATTATATTTTCGGGTACGACTCAGGTTTAAATTATAATTTTCTAGGGCAACCCCCTAAACCTAGTCGTAGCGCAGTGATGTAATTTGGCTAAGTAATGGTGTAAGTTCGAAGTAAATTCAAGTGGGAAGGTTCGAAGTGTTGAATGTTGTTCATTGGTTGGTGTAGAACAGCGAATGAGGTGACATTTCAAAGGTCGTGAGTTAGTGGATGATGGTTGCTCGAGAAGGTAGCTTGAGTTAAGAAAAGTCATCGGGATGGATGACTAGAGATGTGAAGGCCGAGAGATTATCGTTGCCATAAGTTCTAGCAGGCGAGATGGAGGCTTATGTACCAGTTTTATTACTATGTAGTATTTATGCTTCCGCTGTTTTGAGTTTCTCTATGAGTGTTGTAGTGAGGCTTTATGTGAGGACTTTGATATTTCCTATGATGTTTGGATAAACTTTCGGGATGTTGTGAAAGTTTCAAAAGTTTGTTATATGATGCTTCACTATTATTACCTACTGTATATTTTCTACTATATTTTATCCTTGCGCTATGAGTTCAATGATAGGTTCCGATGTTGTTATTTACATATGATGATCGTCCACAGCTGCATGGAACACCTTTCAGCGCATCATTCCTCATGCATGGTGCAGGGGTTGTGGGCAGTGGTCTAACTTTCGGATACTGATAGTGCTATATCCGTATCTGAAATTATTTTCGGATATCGAATATCCGTATCCCCTTAATTTGCGGATATCGAATATCTGTATCCCTTAATTTTTGGATACGGATGGATATCGGATATTTATCTGCTCCACCTGTAATTAATAAATTTAAGAGTATAAATAAAAAAGTTTGGATCAGTATGAAACAAATTATATACTAATATTTGTAAAAAAAACTAGAAAGTAAAGAAACGTTATGATGAAACATTGCTTTTTTCTAATATCCATAGGCATATCAAAAAATATTCCAAAATTAGACACTAATACTACCATTTTTCGCTAAAAATGTACAAAAATTATATCACAGTAACATCCAACAATTACAAAATAATTATTAACTCTATTTTTTATTTTGAGTAATATATATTACATCAATTAGTCGGATGGATATTTTTCGGATATGAATACCACTATAACCATATCTGTATCCGAAAAGCTTTTCGGATATGGATATCCGTATCCGCTTTTCGATAGTGCCGGATAACAAATATTTCAGATACGAATTTGGATGGATATCGGATTTTTCGGGTTTTCATTGACAACCATAGAAGTTGTTATTGAGTAACGTGTCTAATTCTTCCTCGAGTGCACTGGATCTTTCAGGTCCCTAGAAGCTGCGTTTCTGTTTGACAGGAGGTAGTGTGGGATCGATATTCCGCTGGTGGAAAGTAATTGCGGGATCGATGCCCTTCATGTCCGAGTGGATCCAATCGAATACGTCTAGGGTGTCCCTTTAAAAATCCACAAGATCCTCTTTTATTGTGAGGTGTAGTTGCGATCCGATTTTTAATACCTTTGATGGGTCATTGTGGTTGATCGGAAAGTCGACCGTAGGTTCAATTGGAGTAGCCCTCTCATAGTAGGGCTCTTCGTCCTCCCTCGGATCGAGATCGTCGGAAAGACGGTATTGGTGCCTGAGCTAAGGCCCAAACGCCTTTGATTGCTATGCGGAGATGGTATTGGTGCAAGAAGGCGGAGGCACGGTCTTTCCTTTGTCCTTATTGTGTGCGTTCTTCCACTTTATTACGTAACAATCTCTAGCAGTTTCTTGGTCACCTTTAACTGCTTTGATCCCGTTTTCTATTGGTAACTTCATTAGGATGGACCATAGTGACATGCTGATTTGGAATTCCGTAAGGAAGGGCATCCACAAAAGACATTGCAGGGATAGATAATGTCGATAACCATGAAGGTGAGGACTCGGTCCGAACTTCGATCCCCTTCACCAAGTTCAACGGGTAGGTCAATCATTCCCACCGGGTGATTAGAGGATCCATTGAAGTCGTGGATCGTGGCATGGCAAGGTTTCAAGTCCTTGGTCTCCAACTTCATTTGATCATAGGCCACTTTGAAGATGATGTTGACTGAACTCCCTGAGTCGATCAGTACCCTACGGATGGAGGCAACACCGATTTGAGCAGTGATTACGTGAGGGTCTGTGGTTGGGATCTCAATTCCCATAGACTCTTTTTCATGGAAGACGATGTCGTCTAGCATTGTCTTCTGAAGTTTGGCGGGGATTGATTCATCCACAGCGGAACAAGCCTATAGGTCGTGTGCTTTATAGAGCCCACGTATTCTTCCATTTTTCAAAAGCTTTCATTGGTGGGGTAAGGCCCGCCGCGGATAGTGTTGATCACAATACCTCGCCTTTGGTTGGACGGACCAAGGGCCGCCTTGGCTGGTGCTGGAGGTGCGGGCTCAGGAGGACCCAAGACTGCTTCTGGAGGAAAAGGTTCTTGAATGTACTGCTCAAGGCGCTTTTCATGGATAAGATTTTCGATTACGTCCTTAAGTTGATGCCAATCATTGGTACTGTGCCCATACATGTCGTGGTATCGACCGTACTTGTCGGTGTTCTTTTCATGGTTAGTAGACCCTCTGGAGTGTGGCTTCATATACTAAAGCATATTACATGTTTCTAGGTAGATTGTTTCCAGTTCTCCGTTCATCAAGGTGTAGGTCTCGTAAGCCTGGTAGCAGCCCGACCTCTTGGTATCCGTTGGAGCCTGGTTGTTGCGGCCGCCCTGCCTGCCGTTACCTGGCTTCGATTTATAGGGACCTGCCCCCATTATCCTTACCGAAGGGTTTTCCAACCTGTTTCCCTTTGGTGTTGTTGTTGATGGTATCGACATGCAGATTGTTGGAATGACTAACCCGTGAGATTCGGTTACGCCTTGCTTCTTCTTGACACAAGAACTGTCCGACTTTTTCGTAGAAAGCATCAAGACTCTTAGGTTACTTCCTATCGATCCAGGCCCCGAATTCGAAAGTGGAGAGGGCGCCTTTTACTATTTGAAAAACCATGGTATGAGGTTCTGGGTCGTCTACCTCAGCAAGTGCGATATTAAATCGCGAGAGGTAGCTCATGAATGACTCGGCGGGTTCTTGGTACAAATTAGACAGAGTGAGGGCGTTTTTCAGAGTTTGGATGTGCATTTTGAATTGCTTAACCAATTCGGTGGCTAGTTGGCCTAAGTTATTGATAGAATGGAGCGGAAGGCGAGAGAACTAGAGTAAAGTAGTGTCTGACAAGAAAACCGGGAAACATTTGCATTTGACCTGGTCGTTGGCCCGACTAGAGTCCATTTTCCACTCAAATTGGTTCAGAAAGGCACATGTATCGGTTGTGCCATCATAAACTTGCATTTGCGGCATGCTGAAGCATCGTAAACATTTGGCTTTGTGAAAATTCCTTGTGAAGGGATTACTCCTTAAGTGGGTTTCCCAAGGGTCGTTGGCGTTCCGTCGCATTTCTCTCACGATCCTTCGGACCATGTCAGGGAGATAAGTTGGATGCGGGTCCGCCGGTGGAACCCATAAGTTTCGTCGAACCTTAGGAGTCCTCTCCCGCGCTCGCCTTCTATGATCCACATCCGGTCATCCTCTACCATTCCATTAACATCTATGATCGGGTTTCGGCGTGGCTGGAGAGGTTGATCAGGTTGATGCGCATCTTGATCTGGAAGAACTTGGGTCTGCTGGGTCGACGGGAAAGTAGGTCCAAGGTTATGAGTGGAGACAGTTGGGTTCAATCGAGGAAGGCGTTAGGTTCTCGGGCTCGGCTCGTCATTGATAATCAGTCGGGAATGGTTATGATACGGTACCCCCTCGCTGTAAGTGACGGTAGTTCGCTCGCCGTTTCCGTTTCCATTATCATTGTGGTAGCCGTCAGTGTTATCATTGGCACAGGCGTTGGAGAGGACGGCGTAATTATTAATGAGGCTAAACCTCCTTCTCTGATGTTGGCCCCTAGATCGAAAGAGGAAGTTTCCGATATAGTTCGCCTTGGTCGTGCGTTGTTTGAGCGAGCTGGGGTCGAGCGACGATGCGTTGACTTTCTTGGAGTTGGCGCATAAGGTCAATGTTATCTCTCAATGCCCGATTGAGCTCGAGAGTTGTGCTCTTATACTTCTTATTAAGCACGATATGCGCTTGTGTTACACGAGCTTTGGGATCCACAGGAGGAAGTGTCTCAGTTATGGCCGGGATATTCGCCGGCTGAGGTTGGTGGGATGTTCCAACTTCGGTTACAGCAAAAGAGCTGATCATTGCATTCTTTGGTTGCTTCACTATCGTAATGGGACTTGGTGGTAGGTTAATGAAGGAACATAAAGCACGTCGAAATTGAGATGGTTGTGTGCAACAAAGAAGCGAATCCGAGTTTTCTCAGTCAATGCACCAAAATGTTGACGACAAAATATGTCGTAAACACCCAAGATTATTAGTTACTTAATAATTATAATTTCACGCGAAAAAGTAAGTGCAGAAAGCAGAAAATAACACAAGAGATTTATAGCGGTTCGATCTCGCTAGAGGCCTATGTCCACTTTAGAAGAGTCATTGGAATATTATTAATAACAAAGAGTTACAAGGTTGAGACAATCTCATGACATCCCTTTACATACACCTCTAATTTATATGAGGTCATAATAGTCGTATGCAAATATTAGGAAAAAGACACTTTTGCCCTTCTTCTTCCTCAAAGCATGGAGGCCATTAAAGAAGCTACTTGGAGCTCTCAAGAGATGTAACATCACTAAATTCCAACCCCTTTGAAGTGTGAGCTTGCAGGGTATTTATAATGGAGTGGTTAGGTGGGAGTAGGTAGGAGTAGATAAAAGTAGGGACCACATCAGGAATCCCAGATCCCATATTGCAAATCACAAGAACCTCGGACCCCTCCGTGCCCGGGCCCAAAACTCGTACCCCTCCCAGGGCAAGAAATTCGTAGCCGGTAGGGTACGAAATTCCTACCCCGAGGGGTACGGAATTAGTACCCCGAGGGGTATGAAGGATATTGGGATGGTTACGGGGGAGCCAAGGTTATCGAGGCTCTCGGCTTTCTAGAGTCCGAGGTATTGGTTTGGCGATGTTTGGAGGAGTGGCGAGGCTCTTGTCGGCATGACCCCTCCTCGACTTGTTTCCCTTACTACATGGCGACATTGTCGGCTTTAACTTCACGCAATACATTGAGCCATGCGTGACTTACGTACTTTTGAGAACCAGACCAAAAGGTCGGTTAACAGAGGCTAGACCCTGCTAGTTTATTTATAACTGCCTAAGAAGATCACGTTAGTTAGATTTAAACAATCAAATATGACTCATCAATGAAAGAGAACTACATCAGATCTGGCTCGAATGGGTCGATCTATTATGTAGCTAGGTCGACCCCTAGGTCGACAAATTTACGAAGTATGTTGACCCCTGGTTCGACACATGTGCCGACCCCTTGATCAACCCAGTTTAGATATGGGTCGATCCATATACAATTGTAAAAATCATATATTCGGGTCTTTTTGCTATGTGATTGTTGTCACGTTTAAACATATTGTTAAAGTTCATTATTTCCTAACGGTTAACATTAATTTTCTAAAATTTATTTCCTATTTAATCAATATGCGCATTCATTTTTCTTCCATTTCTAAACTCTTGCATGTTTAATTATTTTAATTCTATAACGATACTTAATTAACGTCGTTTGAACTTCCTTTTAATATATGGTTTTATGCCATTCATTACCTGTTCTTATTTTGCGCGTTACGTTTTGTAATTTAAGTCTAAACATATTTATATTAAATATATCCATATGTGCGTTCACCTTCTAGAATTAGTTCTCTATTTCCAATCTTTGACGCTATTTCCTATGTTTCTTTTTTAATGTCATTTATATCATGAATTGTACATAAAAGAAGTGTTTCCATTTTAATATTAATTACTTTCCCTTCCTTAATTTAATCCTTTCTATCACACATATTTTATTAACTGGTTAAGTTTGTAAACATGTTAACTTTAATAATCTTCCATTACTTTTAAATTCAAATGCACATTATTATTTAATTCTATTTATAACAATGCACGCTATATTTGAATATTGGAAAATATTTATTTATTGCTTATTTTATGACATGCATTTGTTTTCCAATTTCAAATGCATATTACTCATGTAATTATTTTGATAATTTTATTACATAAAATGCGTGGTGTAACAAATCTAAATAATCGGTCAGATATAATGATTGAGAACCAAAGAAACATAGATTGAAAATGTTGAAGCCATAGAAGAAGGTAGCATGAATGCTAATATGTTTTCAACTCCATTTAGAAGAGAGCACAATTTTGGATTCAACATCAATGAATTTCACATTGAAGAATTTGGAAATCAAGCTTTTAATTCTTCAAAAATTCGTAAGCGGTCGCCTAACGAGCAAGTCGAGCTTTCCTATTGTTGGGTTGGATGTTCCAAAGATAAGAAAGAAGGTGCGAGGCAAAGTAGAAGCTCTTTTTGGATATCTTTTTGTAATTTCTTTAACGAACAACATTCAAACCATTTACGTAAAATGGTTGATACTTTAAAGCAAACATGGGAAATAATAAACTCAGCCTATTGACGTTGGAAAGAAATAATGATTGGTTACATGCAAGACTGTGAATTAGTGATAACGACTTGGATACAATATTACATTTATATCAATTTGTATATATGTCATTTTTAATTCTTCATTTATAACGTATTGCATCAAATATAGCTAAATCAAGAACATGCATTCTACTTGGCTGAGCATAACACTTAACCTTTCAACATGCAATATTTCTATGATATACTGTCTAAAGAGGAAAATGAGGGCGAGTACAACAAGAACACTCAGTTTTGCTGTTTTTACCTAAGAAGATGGCTGAAGTATCAAATCTTGATATTTCAAATTACCATGAAGATACCACATTCACAACTTGTATCAGTGGCAGGCCAGGCGGGAAGTTTATAGGGAAGAAAAAACATTCGATGATTATATTAGACGTTACGAACAAATCGGTGAGAATTTGTCTAATGTTGAACACAAAACGCAGTTATACTTTGAATCAAAGGAAGCAACGATACTCGAGAAAGATTTGGAAGAAGACGACGTCATGATGAAATCCAACAACAATGAGCTAAAAATTAGAGCTAAGGAAACAAGAAATGGTTGTTAGCAAAATGCCGATGATTTTTTTCACTTGACATGCAACTTGAATGCCCTCAATACAGTGTGAAGGAGGCGCACGAAGAAATGAATTGAGGAGTTTAATAGATATAACAGAAATTTATATGGAACTATGCCCTTACTAAGTATCTTATTATCACTACTTGTATCTGTTCTTTTTAAATTCTACCAGTTAATGGTAAAATGGCAATTTTAGTGATTTTTATTCTCGGTATTTTTATTACTAAGTACAAGTATGCCAATAGCTACTTTGTTCAAATGGTATTCGATAAAAAAAGAAAGATACGTACAATAACTTTACATTTACTCCGTACA
Source organism: Allium sativum (assembly GCA_030737875.1). NCBI lineage: Eukaryota > Viridiplantae > Streptophyta > Magnoliopsida > Asparagales > Amaryllidaceae > Allium > Allium sativum. The sequence continues at coordinate 990,018,321 of CM060915.1, forward strand.
ATAGAAAAATGAGAGAAATGTTAAAATAGAAATAGGATATTAAGTAGATCATATATTTTACGATTGACTTGCTATATGTTTCCAGGAATGCTCTACTATATTTTCTCTGAGGTCGAGATAAGCTTGTGGATCCTAAATATCTTTAATTGGTTTCATGTACTGGGCAAATGTATTGTGGTTTTTGTAAGTTTTTTTTTAAATGCGACAGAAATGTATAAATACTACCAAAGTATAGTCACAATGGATTGTCTACTATAAGTGATTGAGTCGTTGATGTGGACAACACACTGCTTTTGAACACTATATCCATGATATTATGAGTAAAGAGTACTGCCAGAGTATCGCTGTAGCCATGATGGATTGTCTGACATAGGTGATTTACTCATTAATGTTAACAACATGCTATTTTTGAACACTACAACCGCATTATTTGTAGTTTATCTATGTTTAAGTAATGTTAAAAGTAGAGTAAAATTTGTAGCGATTAATTCAAAAAATGCAAGATATCATTAAGTTTAAACTTCTAGATTAACTGTTAGGCATGTTAATGGTAAGATATCCGATAAGCTACAAAAAGTTAATCCAATGGTACGTAAATTCGAGAAACCGTAGAGTGCAATACTATTACATTGGCCTGTTACGAAGGCGGTAATTCTACTATACAATGTCATTAAGTAAACTATGAAGCTGCCTAATTTTTTTCTTCCAACTATAAGGTATAAGTAAATTGCCGAAGAAAAAAACCGATCATCCATGCATTAACCATAATGGCCTCCATTCGTGTAGGGTGCACATCGAAAGTATCGATGATTTGATTTATTTTCAAGTCGCACGACCAAAACCGGTGATTCAAAACCATATAAGCACGTAACATTTGGAGGCAGTTGTAGTTTGGATTTGAGGTACTACATGCTATTGTTGTTGAGCCAAAGGTAAATGTAGTTGCGTTTGGAGTTGCTATATCCCTATTTCCAGCTGTCATTGTCGCATATTTTTATAATGTTGCTCTTAGATTTCTACACACCATGTGGAAATTTTCTAGTTGAAGATGTGTTACGATTTGGTTGGTTGACAAAATATCGGTATATGGACATTGTTATAAGTTATTGCTGTTAATTTGACTGATGGGTCGTCCTCTGTTTATAAAGTTTTATTATTATTACTATGGCGGGATAAGGTATATAGGCATGCACAAATTGGAATTTAAAAAAAATGAAATTGAAGACATAGCCAAATTTACTCGAAAACATAAGAGAATGAATTAATAATTTATAAATTTAATGAAGTTTGAACGAATTAATTAAAATTAATTAACTTGAGTAAACGTAGCGATAGTTTGTAATTTTTCGATTTGAAGTTCTAAGTGATATAGAGGATCCAATATAAGCCAGAATTCTTTGAAACAAGACTCCTTTAGGTCTATATAAATATTGTCTTCAACTAAAAGTGAAAATTTTAGATTTTATCTTGTCGACTTCTGATATGTCAAAATCATATTTTCAAACAAATCATGGTATGGTTGTTTGTTACCCAAAACATAATAATTTATCAAATGGAAGATTTTATACTAAGATCTTCTTTATTCAGACTAAGCACTCCACTATTTATAACAAACATTAAACAATGTGACTGCATACCACAGAAGTTGCCAAGAATATCCAATTGATAAACAAAATACAAATGTACTAAAAATAAAAAACATATAATAAATGGATAAAGCGGTAGTAAAGAGACAAATATTAAAGCTTATTCAGATCCTAGACGTGTAAGCTAGCTATAAGAAGTTCATTGGCTTTATGACAGAAGAATTTCATTCCGTGTTCGGATTGGTAACGCGAAACAAAAGTGGAACGACTTGACTCAAAACCGTTTTCATCCTCAATCAACTCAATATTTTTGTGATAATGATCACAAATTATCATAAAAATGCCGTAAGTTTTCCAGATTTTCAAATAGACTGCCTCATTCATATGTCAGGATGATTGTTCTAAGCTTCAATCACTAGGTTCTTGTAACATCCCGTATATTTCGATCATTTAAGTTATTGAATTGAATTTAATTATTAAATTTAAAATGGTTTTAAAATAAGAATTAAACGATAAACGTAACTTAGAATTTATTGGTTTAAATCATGAAATCGATTCATAATGAAATTTTGATGTTTGAAATTTGTTATTTTCGTTTAGAAGTGATTTGAATAATTTTATATTGAAAAATCAAATTTTATTTGCTTCGTTAGAATCGTTATTTGACGATTATTTGCGGTAGCGACAACCAATACATCTCAAATAATAATTGAAACATAAAATACAAAATAAAAGTCGCAAAAATATATATATTTGAGATACGTCTAACCAGATTTAGCGTAAGAATTAATTACATAGAAAAATAAACAAGTTTATTCCGTTTGCGTTAATTTAATTAGGTATTTTATATATTCGCTACGAATAAAACGTTGTCGAAAATTGAGCGAATTTGAACTAAAAAATTAGACTTTATTATGAAGAGAACGTAATTTTTCATTTCGCGAAATTCGGAAATACGGACTACTGTATGCATGTCCGTATATATGATTTTGTAGATAAAGAGGTCTGTAATGCGTTTTTGATCAGAGCGTCGTGATACCGCAAATGTGTACTGTTGTGTCCATCTCGTTGCATTGATCACCGTAGTATATTTATTTGTCAGTTCCGGTGCTTGATGCGCTAAAAAATTACAAAATAGTTTGTGTAATTCATTTTGGAAACAGTGTACGTTTCCATATTCGGATTCAGCATAATTTTTTTAACCATTTTGGGTTTGCAAACCGAGTCTGTAACATTCGCATGGTGCTCAAAAGGACAAAAATGCGAATAGCCGATTACTTAAACTCATTACCCTCTTTTTTTTTTTCCGTCTCTTTATTTTACATGCATCTATCTCAAGAATTGGAGTTCAATTGTTATGTTCCCACTTTAAATATGCCCCATGTTCTATCCATTAATAAACAGCCACGTTTACACTAATTCATCTCAGGTAGTTTGTACAATTTTCTTATTTATTTGTTGTTTTACTCACGTGAATTGCTTGCAAATATGAAATGTACACGTGGTCATCTATTAGTGGTAAGTACGGGAGGCATATGTAAGTCCGGTACAGAACAATTGAACCCCAAGAATTGTCCCTCTTCTCTTCCATTCTTTCTCATTTTCTTTCTTCTTAGAATGTTTGTTTTCAAAATACCAAATTGCCACAAGAAATTGCCTTGCCTCGTATATATCAAAAATGCTACTGTGACAAAAAAAAAAGTTTGTTCTAAATATAATTTGTTCCAAACAAATAGAGTTTTGAACTGATGCGTAGAGACCTATTCAAATGTCGTTACATGTTCAAATGCCATACAAGCAGGCCACCTCTTCATAATCGAATCTGCTACATTTCCGTTTTCCAATTTTTTTTCCTTCTATGTAAAACCGGGTTCATCTATCGTGACACCCCACGTTTCAATCCTATAAAGGAAAATATGATCAAAAGCTGCTATATATCCTTTCTTCTCCAAAAGCCTTAGCTTTTGTTTCCTCGTACCTGCACATGCTTTCATGAAATAAAGGATGCAAAGGAAAGAAACCGAAATGCCACAAATCTTCACTATTCGTGTTTTCTTTTCCTGTAACCACCCACGGCTTCAAATTCAATCAGACAATCACCCAGGCCTAGACCAGTCGTCTGTTTCCAGCTGTGTTTCATTTCATTTCTACCGTTTCAAGGTGAGTTTCCGCTCACCATTGATTTTTATTCAATTAATTTAACTTCAGTTTAAACTAAAAATTATGATAGTTATAGCCTTGGTGTTGAACTGTTACCCTGCTGTCTATTGCTGTTTGTTGTTGGATCCTTTAATGTATGACTTGTCTACTGTATGCTATCATCTTGCGTAGTTCGGTTTCATGCAAACATGAACCTATGATGTTTACTTTATAATTTGGATATATGTACACTTTCCCGTTGCAAAAACACTACCTTAGTTACGTTATGCATTATATTTGTACACTATTCTAATTACTTCTGCGTATTGTTACATAGCCAAAGGTGTGTATGAATTTAACTTAAGTCATCCATGTAAATTTCTGCACGGTTGGTTATAATATTGAAGTATCCATATTTTTGCACCCTACTACTTTTCATTCATTTGTTTACTAATGGGATATCGATTTGTTAATAGTTTACAAATTACAATACTTTCCTAGTCTAATTACAATGACTGCCCTTTTTAACTACTCTGAGCACCAGTCTAGAATTGCTACTCACGACAAATCTTGCATAGAGATTAGTTTTGTTAATGAGCTTATATCTTCTATGCTGTAATTATAATCTAAATATTTTTTTTTTATGGTTTATGTGAAAATTATATCTGAGTGGTTTACAGTACCTAAGAAAAATATGTGACTATTTGACAGTACATCAATTTGAGCTCTTGTTGCAATTGTTTAAGGCTTTAAGCTGAACCAAGTATGTTGGATGTGTAGTTTCACCCATATGTAACTCCTTTGTTGTCTGCTCATTATTATTGGCCTAGTGTTTTGTGTCAAATCCGAGTGTTGCAGATTTATAGATCTCAGCTACTGAAGTTAGACAGAAGCGAAGATACCCGTTTTGCTCCGCTTAAAATTCGCAAATTTTTGGTAAACAAATTAATGTATATTTTTCTTTCGTTGTGTATATGAATTTTGTAAACTTTGATATTTTGTATAAAAAAAAAATGCTTTCACTATGAGATATTTTAGTTTATTTTATTCTTTGATTCTTTGTCTGATTCTGTTTAAACCCGTAAGCTAAATAACAATCTTTCGTTTCGAACGGTTCGAGTTGGTTTAATTATCGGCTTGAAACGGTTGAGAAGGCAAGTCCTTACAGTTCAAAAGCATTTTATGGCATACAACGAGATTTGTACGTAGCATAATTTCATGCCTGCAATCAACCTCAGTATATGCTTTCATGAGTACAAGTAACTTGGGGAAAGGCTAACTAACGGTGGATACTTTAGTTTAGAAGTTTACCTTTGAAGTTATAAAGACAGAAGGAAACAACATATAAGTAGTGGTTTACTAATAGTAACAAAAAAGAGACATCTCCACATCATAATAATCAACATCATAATTAGCATTAGCACGACAATATGTAATGATAATACTACGGGAACATAATCATAACCAAGAACATACTCAACATTACAACATGTATTGATAATACGATAGTAACATGCATATAATAAATAAGACAAAGATAATATAGTACTGTAAAAAGGTTACATTAACATCATAATCATCGTCAACGTCATAATCAACACAACAATATTTAGTCTACAGATCGTCAAAGTTAATATCATCAAGACCTTATATATCCTTTTTACCATCTACTCGAGGTCTAAGATGGTACCACTCTATGTCAACAATAGTAAGCTGGTTAATACGAGTTGTCAAATCATCTATGCTACATCGATGCTTGGCGTATATAACCTGATGCAACTCTAACTGCATCTGATATAAATCCTTGTATAAAAAAGCACCTGGATACGGGGACAGAGTAACCTCTACATGAGGAATGTCGATGTACCTATCACCACTCGTAGTTGTAGAAATACCCACCATCCAACCATAAGTTGCTGCCTCCGATGAAGGTGGAGCATGATATATCTATGTGCTCTATGTCGAGGCTAGCAGCTTCGAGGAAATAATACCAGGTCAAGTAACTGAGGGTCCAACCAAACCAACTACTACAGTATGAATGAAAGGAGCCATTGACGACAATGTGTAGAATCTACGCTAGAAAGCTACATTGTAACATCCCGGATTTTTTTAGCGATTTAATAATTAATTAATTTAAATAGCATTTTAGTAATTTAATTGATTCGGATTTGAAATATTTAGAATATTTAATTAATAAAAATATCGGAATAATAAATTTAATTTCCGAAATGATCGGAAATTGTTGTATTTGCAATATTACATGAATTGGATAATATAAGATATTTATTTGAGTTTATATTTGAATTATAATAACGATTATATTATTTTAAACGATAGTTGAACGTATTAATTATAAAATAAAAAAATCGAGCTCCTAACATCGGGGTAGTTCGTAATATTGAGTTTTGATCTTTAAATGACTATACATGATACGTATTAAGTCGGATTTCTTTGAAACAAGAAATCGAATTAACTGTATTTTTCTAATGGAAAATGAAAATGTGATTTCGTCTTGCAAATTATAAGTTATGTCCAAATTCAATTTTCAAATAGTCGCTATGGAATTGTTTATAAAGCATAATGATTATTTAATTATAATAAATTATTTATTTCGAATTTGGACGAGATATTTGAGACGTATTATTAATTTAATTTATAGAATTTTTCTATAGTTTTTAATTTGAAAAATAAGCAACTTTTTATTCAACGTATTGTGCACCTTAAACCAGCATTTTTGGAACTTCACAAAATAAGTTAATTTGTTCATTTTATTACATTTTTGAGATCGTGGCACATTACTCGTCACAACGTTATTTTTATTTTTGATGATAGAGGTCTGTAAATAAATGGAGTTTTACGTAACGGTTACCGATATTTTTCTCAATCATTTAAAGTACGCATATTTTTAGTCTGCCATATGTGAACCGTGAACAAACTCAACCTGTATAATTAATATACAAACTCAAGCAACCAGATGTTCTCGTTTTTACATTTCAAATTTCTATCCTTGATCGCTGTTTTGGAATTCGAATATTCGGTACATTAGTGGAAGCAACAACAGTCCATGAATTTCAGATGTATGGTTCATTTGCCACTTGATTTTGTGCGTTGCCTCATTTCTTGGCAGCTAAGTTACTAGTACCCATTCTCATCAATCACACTCAGGTCCTCTCCTTTTGATGCGCAAGAAAATTGTACAAAACCTAATACTACACTAAGCTATTCTACAAGCCTATCTTTTTAGAAACTTCATTGCAAAGTAATAGCCAACCTAACCTTACCGTTACTTGCTCGCCAAACTGTCTAATTGTTCCTCTCTTTAAAACGCATGTTGTTCAATTGATTCTCTAACACAGTGAGCATTAGGGTTCATGATTATGGCGAGAGTCGCCTGGGAGCCGTGGGTGACGAGGCAGCGACGGAGAGGGGTGTCGAAGGTCGTGAAAGGCATATGGAGAAGAAGAGTTGTGACGAGAAGAACCTGGGTAGTGTGCGGTTTATGGTGTCAGTATACGAGGTGGAATGGAGGGTACAAAGCATGGTGAGTGCGTACCTGTGTATGGCTAGGAGTTGAGACGCGTGAGAAGAAGGGGAGAGGAGTGAGCATCACTGTTGGGTTGTATTTCTCTGGGAAAAAAAACCGTAGGATTGGAAGAATGATCGCGGAAGGTACACAAGAGGACATGAATGGTTTTGAATAAATGGAGCGGGCGTTCTTGTATTGATGAAGAAGCTTGCTTTTATTTACTTGGAGCGGATATACGATGGAACAAAGAAGGGATCAAAACGTTTAAAGCACAGCGTATTTCGCTGTGTAATGGGGAAGAAAGCATTCCAACGTGGGCCGGTTCTTAGTGTTGGCGGGCTTGAAAATGGACATTTGACAACTTTTTTTGTTTTTTCAATTGCCAACACTTATATGTGTTGTAGATTGGTGACACTAATATGTGTTGCCATAGTAAAAATGTGTCACAAAAAATATGCCAACACTTGTATGTGTTGATATGCGTGGTCAACTCTTATATTCCAAGAGCAAAAGGGTGAGTTCTCACACATAACCCTAATCGGTTCCTTAACGCTTATTCCTCAACGCTTATCTCCATAGGCCGCATCATAAGCAAATTAAAAAAAAATGGACTTCGAACAATTGATATCAGCAATCCCACGCGATCCCTCTCTCTAATCGAAGGATTTTGGATTTCTCAAATCAATATTAGTCTCTCAAATCCTCTCTCCATCTGTTTCTCAATAGTCGACTTCGAATTGAAGCTTATTGGAATCACGATAATAGGTAAACAAATCGATTTCACTTTCATAACATGCTGAAATCACTAATTATTTGCGATTAAATGTTGAAATTATGCTTAGTTAATTCGAGCTTGCGTGAATAATTTGACGTAGATCTACTTAGAACATCATAGCGTCAATTTCAATACGTCATCATTGTTAGGTAAGTAGTTATTGATAACTGTCTTGTTTATTTTTAGTTGAGCTCATGATATGACATTTTTATGCAACTTTTTGTATAATATACTACCCATTTGACAAGAAATGTCATAAATTTGATTCTTAGTGCAGCATATATTCGTGCAATCATACCAGATCCCCTCAAAGTTCAAGAATTTTTGAGATTTAAGTAATTCATTCTTGAAATTGTATTTATACTCGTTGGCATTGAAGATGAATATGGTTGGAAGAGTAGGCAGTTTATTGACATAAGGGTGTCTACTCCGTTGCGATTCCTTTCCATCCTTTTGGCGGAGTAGTAGATATTATTGTTGTTGAGCATGGTAAGTGCGGTTTGGAAAATTCCGAGGGATACTCAAACGTTCTGAGAAGATAGTTCGCATATCCGTCAATGGGTTTGAAACCAATTTCAATATGTTTCTATATAACTCCGGAGAAGCCTATTTCTTGAGAGAAGTTTTTCCGGGGAATGAAGGTATAGATTTGTGCTTATTTGGTCAAGATGACATTGAAAATGTTAGTGTTGATGGAAGAAAAGGAGAAGTTGATGGTAACAATAATGAGCAAGAACATGAGGAGGCTAAATATAACGAATATATTGATGAGTTGGAAAATATGGTTATGTCATCTGAGAAACTGAATTCTGGTATGTTGTAGATTAGTGTGGATGGACATATTATTATGGCTACAATTTCCAAAGATGATGAGAAGATAGATGATGCACAGTTAAATATTCCTCGGTTTCACCTTGGGCCTACCGAAGGTGCTAATGAAGATTTTGAAACCGATATGGATGCATGGAGTGACTCTTTATTTCCAAAAGCTAAGGATGGAGTCATAATTGTGAATCAAGTGTTAGACAATGAGTATCAGAGCAGTAGTGGGGATATGAATGAAGGTATGCCAAAAGACCGTGACATGTCCAAGAGTTGCTTAGAATTGGCAGAAATATGTGCATCTACTAATGGGTTGATTAAAGGAGAAGAAACTACATCAAGTAACCTAATAATAGAGAACATAAGTCATGCTAAGATGTCTGATATACCTGTTGATACTGTTCAGCATGCTGTAGATATTGCTAATGAAAATAGTGTTAATGTTCTTATAATTGATGGTGATGTTCATGATGTTTCAATTAGCGATGAAGCGGAAGTTACAGACCTAAATGATATGTCAGTAGAATCTAATGACATTAAAATAGAATGCACTGAAGAACCACCAGTGGCTCCTTCCATGCAGGTATTCTCAGGGTTTGGTAAGTAAAATTATCTGTAGTTAGGCTTAAATTGGCATTACAGTTTTAGAAATCACGGCTTTTACATGTAAGATGTGTGAGCTATATTGTATACTGTTTTAGCAGTACAAGTCATTTGAATTTACCTGGTAAATGCTTTGTATATGCTCATTTAAAAGGAATGAGAAAAGAAGTAATTCTGAAACCGTTTATTTGAAACTTGCCATCCTTCATTTATTCACAGTTTGCAAATTCCATATTTTTCAATATTTGCGTTGAAGAAAACAAAAAACATGCTGCAAATCTGGCATATCTTTTAATGCGACAGTTTCCTGCTCCACTGTTGTTCAACGAAGCCATTAATTTGTTTCTTTTGTTTTGTGCTTACTTAAGTATAATTTACTAGGATTCGAGATTTCAAAATGCAGTCTATTATTCACTCCGGGCATGGGTAGTATGACTACAAAAGAAATATTTGAAGAACATCAAATACTTGAGGATGAATTCAAGGCATTTGGTTCCGAGATGATTAAAAGTGCATATCTTATCGTCAGATATAAAAATGAATATTTATTCTGGGAAAAAGTTGCTCATATTATTGTTAGAAAAGCTTTATTTGGTTCAAATTTTATGGTTGAGCCAAGTGATTCAATTCCTGTTGAACATAGAGTGCCGCCAACAAAGCACACCACCTACGAACCAAACCAGCCGACATCTCGTCCGCCTCTGTCACCATATCTCTGTCCTGCGCTTCCAGTCTTACTCCTAAATCGTCGAAGCCACCGTCAATCGAACCTAGCGCCGACAAAAGTTAGCAAGCCGCAGCCTTTATGGCAAATCGAAGTTGTGTCCACTCTCCGCCCGACCTGAACCCACTTAGCTTGGCCTCCTCTGATTGATTGCCACCACTATCGCAATGAAAAGTAAGTTTAACTTACGATTTAAGCTCATTTCAAGTTCTAACTTCGTCCTTCACTTAGTATAACTAGTTTTGACTGTCGTTACTGCATGCATGTTGTGTTTCCTTAGTTCTTACCGTTGCTAACCAAATTTGAGTGCCACAATGACCAGTAGTCGCCAGTGCTACTTTGTTTGGGCTTAAGCTTCTCGTTACTTTGAATGCAGTCCTACTTATTTTCATATTGACTTCATGCTTGGACTGCCTGTTGTAATGACCCGAATTTCTTGTGGGTTAAGTTTAAATATTTAATACAGATTTAAATATTGGGTGGATAATATAAATAAAATTTTATATTAAGTTATTAATTTAATAATCGATTTCGATTTAATGTCGAATAAATTAAATTATCGTAATGCAGTAATAAATTAATTTAAAAATATATAACTAAATCGAATCAGTTCAGATGATCAGTATAAAATTCAGTTGAGTTAGAATAATAATATTAAATTATTATCGAAGAATTTAAATGGTTTGAAATTTAATTTATATCAATTTAAATTAAAATATGTTCTGGATGATCGAATTGGACTTCGTGACCTATCCGAGTGTGTCCGGAATAGGGTGTTACCCTAGAATTGACAGTCGTCGGTTTTAGAAAGGAGTTCGGAGTCGAGGAGTATTTTAAATTTAGAGGATATCGGACCATAAACAAATTAAAATAAAATATTATGTGGCCTTCTCCATTCCACCATTCACGAAATAAATTCCTTTCTTCTTCACAGAATAAAACCAACCATGGCCTTCTCTCCTCCACAATAATTAACGCCTCGTTGTTCTAAGATAAACCACACCCTTCCTCTATAATTATCACGCATCCTCCTCTTCTAAATCCTTCGGCAAATCAAAACTTCAAAAGGAAAATCCACTTTTGTTTTCCCATTTTAAAAACCCGTATGTCTACCTTTCGAGAATAAAAACCGACGGCTTCAAATCAAAAATAGAAATGGGAATCGTGGTCTTCTTCCGGACCTCATGGACATCACCATGTCATGAAGCTCGAACTACAACATCTAGGGCATCAGACAAAATCGCGACTTGGGCGTAGAGGAAAGTCGAGACAAAGGCGGTGTGATTTTGGGGATTTGGTGGCTGCGATACAATTCGAGATGGGGTTAATGGAAATCGAGATTTCCCGTAGTCGCGATGGAAAAGGTCCGGCAGCTCCTATAATCGTTTGGAACTCGAGTAGCGTGGGATGAGGCAGTGCTGATGGTGGGAGGTTATGGCGTATGGATGAGGAAGATGATTAGGAGATTAAGGTAACTAATTTCATATTAAATTATTGTTTATTTTTGTTGTTGTTAAATAAGTAGTTATTAATATAAGTATTCAAATTATTATATAAGTCGAAAATTTGTTAAGTGGCTCGATTAAGAAGTTAAAAGTAAATAAATGTTAGTATGTTAGTTAAACAAAAAAAATTATACTATTAGAAAGGGAATGTCCTTTACTACTAATTCGAAATTTGGAAACTATAAAGGAAAATCTAGTTAGCAAATCATTTTACAAATTTTAAATTAAACGAGTGAAATATATAAATTTAAAATTTGTTAGCTATTCAAAACCAGGAAGTCAGGAAAGGAAAATAAAATTTTATTAGATTCTTGACATAAAATTTTGTTAGGAAATTCAATAGCTAATTTACAAAATTCTGATTTTTCTTAGGAAAGGATAAATCAAATAAAAATCATTCTTGTGGAGTTCGATGACTCAAAAATCAATGAGAAGGAAATTGAAAATAGTACAAGTGCAAATAAATTTCCTGGTGAGTAAATCTCACTCACCTGTTTAGTTAGAATTATTTTTATATCGTTAAAAATAATTGTTTGTTGCTTGTTGAATTCTTTCTGATTATTTGAAATATATTAGTTATTTAGGGTTGACTATTATATATATATATATTGGGTTGATGATTGGTTGGATTCCCGCAGTCTCATTAGCGGATGCCCGCAGTTTCATAGCGGATGATTTCCCTATGCGCCCCACAAATATATATTAGTGGATGACCTTCATACCGCGATATCCTGCCTCGAAGCAGGATGGGTATTATTATGTTGACTAACGTCTGTGGATGCAGGAAAACAGGTTGGAGGGATCCAACTGGATTCCTCAAAAAAAAAATATCTGTTTGTTGTTTATTTAATTTCATATATATTCATATATGATGTGTTAAAAATCAAATGATTGAAAATTGGTATATTTGATTGTTTAAAATATCACTGGGCTAAGTGTTAATTTATAAAAATATCCTGAAAAGGGGTATTTGAGATTTAAAAGGGGAATTCTATTTTTATAAATAGAATTTGAATTTTTAATGAACTATAGAAAATATTGACTTGTTTTCAATATATATAAAACGAGTATTGAATTTATAAACTTTTTTTATAAATTTAGAATGTTGGATTTGAATTGAATTTATAAACTCTGTTTATAAATTTAAAATGTGGGATTTAGATTGAATTTATAAACTCTGTTTATAAATTAAAATGTGGGATTTGAATTCAATTTATAAACTTTGTTTATAAATATATAATGGGGGATTTTAAGTGAAGTTATAAACGTTGTTTATAAATAATGTATAGAATTTGAATAAAGAGAATTCATATAGATTTGAATATAGAATTTGAATAAAGAGAATTCAAATAGATTTGAATATAGAATTTGAATAAAGAGAATAAAGAGAATTCAAATAGATTTGTATATAGAGTTTGAATAAAGAGAATAAAGAGAATTCAAATAGATTTGAATTTGAAATTTGAATATAAAAGATTCAAATAGAATTGAATTGGAATTTGATATATAGAAGTCGATAAGGAAACGAGCTTAAAAATAGAATTAGATTTGGTTTATAAGTAAGTTAAAATATATTGAACATGTTATACTCAAATATGAAGGTGAAATAGGCAAACCAATTAATTTGCAAATCAATTAACAAACTAAGTTAAAATGATTGTATCAAGTTAAAACGATTGGATTAAGTTGAAATGAATTAGAAATGTATGGATATACATGAGACAGGTTTGGAATAAAGTATAGAAGTGAAATAAATAGAATGCTCGACAAAAAAGTACGTATTTAATTCATATATGAGATTTTATGCGCCGTATCGGCAAGCCGCTTGGCTTTTTCTTTTTCTTTTGGATTGGTGAGGGCCATGGGAGGCTATTTAAAATATCCCGATGCTCCCGATACAAAGGAAGTTATGGCGATTTTTTCCGGGAATTTAAGGAGTTAGAATATTTTTAAGATAATTTGATCGTTAGAAATCAAAGTATCGATATATATAGAAGTTGATAAGGAAAACGAACTTAGAAATAGAATACTATAATCAAAAAAGGAAGACTAGGAATAAAATCTCGTAAGAATAGAAAGAGAAAGCGTATACGTGTTTAAAAGTGAATAAGTAGTTGTATGGTATTGATTATTCGAGTAAGTAGTCATATCTGTTTTGACGTTATAAATGTTATTCAGTCAAGGTCTGAGTGGTAGTTATACCCCAACTTGATTGATTTCATTATTAACAAATAAATTTTAAGATTTCAAGCTCGAAAATCAATGTTGGATAAGAGTTAGTTGAATATAGTATTTGGGTTGTCATAACGATGTTTTACACAACATCCGTTTTAACCCAAATAACTGTAAGCTTGGAAATATAATAAAGAACATTTCCTAAGTATAGAAATAAACGAGATCGGAAAAGAGATAAGTAATTGGAATATTTTCCAATTATAAATAGCATATATTTTCTAAAGTTTAGAAAATAAAGGAAGGCGATATTCGGAAATGTTTCCAAATACCGTAAAAGGCCAATATGGTTATTGAAAATATTTGGTTAACAAATATTGATAAAGAAATAGAGAACTAATTTAATTAATGGAATATTAATTAAGGTCTCAGTGATTGTTTGATAATTGGATGAACACTTGTTTTCTTCGATAGTTAAATCATCGACTATCGAAACACTTGTTTTTATTCGATAGTTAAATCACAGACTATCGAAGTTTTTGACCATCGTTGTCAATATGGAGAGACCGGTTGGATTATTATCCAAAGAACCACACTGTATTGGCATAAGCGTTGTGAATCATATATGCCACAGATAATTGAAGACAGAGTAAAATGCAAGGGCTGTTGTATAAATCTTAGATAACAGTGCCTAAGATGGATATACTGAATAGTACCTTCGGTTCATCCTGTTCCTGGATGACTTGTATGGATGAATGTCTAACAATGTATTTCCAGAAAGGTCACGTATATTAATTTCTTCAACCGTACCAAGAGTGGAAGCGGAGAAGGAAACTTCTTTTAGCTGACTCGTAATGTATGGTTGTAGACGTCAAATTAGTGATTTTTGATGGATCTGACAATGTGGCATTCAAATTAATGTGATGTGATGATAAAGCGTAACCTCAAGCCACATCAACCGGTAAATGACAGAAATTGGGCAGGCAGCATGGCTATGTAGGTCGCACCTATTAGGGTGTATAATCACCTGATTTAGAGTTTCATTTACTTCTAAAAATCTATTGTTGATGCTGTCCCATTCGGGAAACGGTTGCTGATCCCAACCGTTGGTGATATACATTCGATACACTCAAGCGAAATGGGTGGTCGGTCATGTGTGGCTGAGTTGCAAGATGTTCTTGTTGAACTCGGTGTATTCTCCTCTAGATATACACCAGCGGCAGGTGGTTCCATACCTTGTCATAGTTGGAAATCCATTACCCAATACGTGCTTGCGGTTTATGATTGTATATTATATATATGGAACGTGAGATGCAAACGTTTCACTAGATTGTTATTTACTTGATTTAGACAATATTATAATATCAAAAGAGTTTTGATATAAAGATTATCGTTCCTTTCAAAGGGATTTTGAAAGTTAAATCAAGTGTTTGGATTCTCATAAGGGAAAAACTCGTTTCGTGTTATACGGCGTGGTCTTATGAGATATCATTTAGTTTTTGAAACTGTTTTAAATTGATTACTCATACCAGTCCCATGACTGATCCGGAGTTTATTTCGTTTTGTTCTACCTAAACTCTTGGGTGCCTAAATTTATACGGACAGTCAAGTAGTTCAGAATTTTACAGATTTATCTTAAGGAGCTTGGAGCAGGAGGCTTCAGCATTATCTAGTTATAGTGTTGTTCCGTTATGTTGTAAGTGTTGTACTCTGATAAGTGTATGTTATACAGTTGAAATTTTGTATTTCAAAAGTTATGATAATATATATTTTGTTCCGCTGCGATATGAGATTCTACGTTGTTATTTCTGTTCTTCTTCTACCTTTTTCTTCAAAAAAAATGTTTCGTATGTTCGTGATATTTGGGTTGGACGTATGATGTATATAGTCAACTCTGATGTTACGGACTTTGTAGGTCATTACACCTGTAGTGTACATGCATGGCAGTTACACCCCATTATTTTTCTCTATCCTTAATTTAAAACTGAAATGGGAACATTTTTTACCACTAGTATATACCCAAATTTTTCATGCATGTCTATCCTTGTCGTAGCATACCAGGACCCGCATGTGTACTGTCCTTTTGGTGTTACTTTTTGTTTTGGCATAACAATTGCGTGTCACCTGTAATTCACACATGAAGCCAAACCTATTCATTTTTGACTTACACAGTAATGAGAATGGGGTTTATACAAGTTTATCCTATGAGTTGTTAATTTTCCTACTATAAGTGTTAGGATTTTCTTTGTTCCTTGCATATGAAAGCGATGTAATGTTAGTTAGCACAAATTCGAATCTAAGAATCAAACTTTATCAATAACTATCACTGCAAAAAAATTGATTATTTGAAACTTCATAAAGTGGTCTTTAAACCAAAGAATTTGTCTATAATTTAAACTTAAGACCTATTTAAGATAAATAATGACGTCTCTACAAAAAGGTGTCTGATTAAATTGAGACAACATGCATAGGTCTCTAGACTACTAAAGACTTCCACTATCTGTCTCAAGCATGTCTCAAACTTAAAACATATAAAAGACAACTTTCTTGTCTCTAATCTGATAATTAACAGAGACTCGGTACATTGCCTCAAATATGTCTTTAAGATAGCTATTACCATTAAGAAATTATTAAATCCAATCATAGATGTTCTAATTCCTTGCAGGTAATGAAAATGTAAACAATATCAAATCAAAGGCGTAAATATTTATAATAAAGTTTCAACAAACATGGACAATAACATAAATAATCCACTCATTGACAGTAAAAACAGAATGCACATTATCCAATAATGTGGCAACATTCAAAATACATAACATATACAAAATTTCTGTTCAAAACCTAACAGGATCCACAGTTTACAACGTCTACATTTCATGCTAACGTTAGCACAAGCTAACTTACAACTGACTTATCTAAAAGTAACATTACATAGAATGATTGAAAGGTATGTTAGACTGCAAGCTTTCTCTGTCATCATGGCATAATTGAAATTCTTGAGGTCTTGAGATGATAGCCTATGAGTGCGTTCGTAGTCGTTTCCTGGCACGCTGGGATTTCTTGTCGCGTCCGACGCGTCGGACGTGAGAACAAAATTGCACTGCCAAAAGGGACGATTGCTGAACGTTGGAAATCAGGCCGTTGGCGTCCGACGCGTCTGACGCCAACGGTCTGATTTCCAACGGTCCTCCCTCTCCTCTACATAAACTACCCCTCCACCCCTCTTCATCCACACTACACCAACCCAATTCTCTTCTAAAATTATCCTCAACCGAATTCGATTAACAATCAGGTTTTTTTCAGTTTGTTGTTCATATTTTTTTCGTTTTTTTTTAAATTTATTTCTAAAATATTTTGTTTTTCATTTTTCAGTATGACAAATCGAAAATCTGCACATCACTGGTCGTTTACTGCAACTCAGATTATGCTGCAATGTTCTGTTGATGCATACGGTGCTTGTGGCAGCAACAAAAAAGGTGTGCATAAAGTGACTGCAGAAAAGTTCAATGATGCCATAAAAACCATTCCGGACATCGTACCGATCGACGAAAGCAAAATCTGAAACAAATATGATAGTCTTCGACGGGATTAGATGAAATGGGATGCACTGATGAACAAGACTGGCGCGGGTTGGGATGCTTACAAAGGAACGGTCTCTGGAAGCGATGAATGGTGGGAAAATCGTGTTAAAGTCTGTAAATTTAGTTTGTTACCATTCAATTATTGTTAGTTTCTTACAATTTTCCCTCGTACATTTAGGAATTTGGATCGGGTGTCTTGAAATATAAGAAACATCCACCAGAAAACTTAGAGCTGATGCAACAATTATTTCGTGGGACGAATGCAACTGGTCAATCGTCGTACACTCCTGCTGCTACTGTACAACCGTCGCAGACTGGCACCCCGCCGTCAACACAAACCACGTTTGACAGAACATGGGAATTCGCCAAGTTTTTTAATCCTTTGGATGACACGCAAAATAATCATATTCCAAACCTGAATTCGCCATCAAATCCTCCTTTGTAACAAAATCCAATTAATCCACCAAATTATGAAGCTCCAACCCAAAATCCAATGAATCCGCCCAGTCAACAAACTTCACATCAACATTTAAGAAGAAGACGTGGTGAAAGTGACGATAAGATGGCTATGCTAATTGACCTAATGACCGAGAGACAGATGAAAAAATCTCGTACGCATTCTGATAGTCCTAATACAGGTACTAGCGTGGAATCAACGGGAAGTACTACAAATTATGCAAATACGGTAGCTCGCATGCAACGTCTTGGAGCAACGGGTGAGTTTGATGTTGCAGACGCACTATTATTTGTTTTGGACCCCAAAATAAATGATATGTTCGCTGCTCTACCGGATGAGATAGCGAAAAGCTGGTTGATAAGAGGGCTTGCAGACAAACGCCACGAAAAAGAATACCAAACTTATCTGATAAAAACCAACAAGTAGGAGGTTCATGTCATCGTGTTATTGTATTTCTGTCGTATTTATGTTTGTTTTTTCTTTTGTGTAATGAAATGTAGTCGTTTTGTTTTTCGAAATTAGTACTTAATTAAATCAAAACAAATAATTTAACATATAAATACCCCGCTCAAATACCACGCTCAAATACCCCGTTCGCCGCTAAAAACACATTCCCCGTTCGCTACAGTACCACGTTCAAATACCCCGCTCAAATGCCCCGTTAAAATACCCCGTTCGCGTTCGTTAAGAACGCACACTATATCAAATTCAGATGCGGCTTTCAGCGCATGTTTATCCTGAGATATGAGTTCCAAATTAGTGTATAATGCTCAAAATTATTGCAGTTTTTTTAATCAAAGCGACAATAAGAGATGACCTGATGTTTGTGAGACGCAACTACAAACTTGTAGATGGTTTATCACATGAATATGGCATTAACTTTGTGGCTGCAAAGACTGGACTCGGACTTGTAAAAATGACTAAAATGCTAGTTGTATTATATGTTGTACGTTTGCATAAACGGTTATAGAGTCAGTATATTTTTATTAGATCAAAGCTTCTTAGTTCCTATATAATAATTCAGTATTTACGTGTGTAAAAGACGTTGCCTTCTACGATTAATTTTATACACAACGAGACATGGTGCAATTATATTTGCATTAATTTGATCATTAACATAACTGGAAAATTTTTAGGTAATTAATAGCTAAAAGAATGCAACATTTACGTTCTAGAAATGGGTTTGATTTAGTGTTTGGCCGAAACACTTGGAAGCTTTACTTTTGGCACTTGAACTTTATAAAAAATTTAAGAAAAAAGGGAAGAGCGAAACTTTTCTTAATATTGACTTGCATAAGGCTTATAATATATTTAGTATGGAATGTGTATGCCACATGCTAAGTATGATGGGGTTTTCCTCCTAAACTTATCAATGATATCTATTAATGTATCCTACCCCAGCTTACACTGTTTTAGCTTAGGATGTACATATGCACAATATGTTATTTGGATGCAATGTATTTCAATAATTTTCATCGGTTATGCACATCTGGATATAAATATAGCATCATAATTAAGCAGTGCAAACCAATATAAGGTTAAGCTCTAGGGACCCGTAAAACAAGTCATCTTAATCATCTAATTTGGTTAAGCTCTAAGCATATTAAGTAACGATCAATGGCTGAAGCAACGCGGAAAAGCACCAGACCACAGAAAGCGGCAGAAGAATTCACAAGGTGTTATTCTATGAACTAATAGCAACTATTACAGTAATTTTGTTTTTTATACGTCATTTGAACTAATAATATTCTTCAACTGAAATAGTTTATGGGTTTTTTTTCTTGCCATAAATGTAAAACACTAGCTGCGATATGATTATATTTTATCTACTGTTTTAAGAAAGATCTTGTGAGTGACACGGACAATCTAGTTTTATTTTAAAGACATAATAATAATAAGTAAAGGAGAAACAGACAACTATTCATTTTAATCATTCCATTTAAGCTCACGTCAATTCTTATCTTGATATACATTCTTAAGGCAGAAACCCAAAGTTTTTTATATATTAGAACTGGCCCCATTTGATGTAAAAGCTTGGCTGGATATTCGGATCTTAATCTTCTAAACATAATTCTTAAACCAGAGAAAATAACATAAGGAGCCAAGATTCATAATTGATCAAAAAAATAACATAAAGAATAAATTAAGATCATTATCAATATGATGCAAAACATTAAAAACAAACCTGATCCACCTCTTGAAAATACTATATGATCTTAAACACCAATATCTAATCATGCTTCTGAATAAATCTCCATCCGTCACATTTATCAGCTACTAAAATCTTTGGATGGAAAATTCAAACAAGTTTGATATAGCCCCGATGAACCGAAAGGCTTTGCAATTCGTAAAACATCCACTAATAATTTGCTTTCAATTGTGCCCCTATTTTATATTGATGTGCCAATGGTTACAATTGTGCTCCATACTTATCTACCTTTCCTTTTTCCTTCTATTGACCAAATTCTACAATTCGGAGGATCAAATAAATGTTAAATAAGAGAACTCGAGCTTTGAACTGTATTAAATATATACTTTACATACTTTGACGAGTAAAATGCATTTTCTGAACATAAAATGGGTTTTCTAAAACAAGAGAACTAGATGCTAGTAAAATGCATTTTTATTTTGTCAAAATTCCACAAGATACAAAAATTAAAAGTTGAAATATGTTGGGGAGACGGGGGAGTTATTACCAGAACACTAGAAAGTGTAACAATTTTATTACTACTGGAAGCTGTAATTTGTAAATCTACAGGTGACACATGGTTTTCTCCAGATTCATGCCATTTCCGCAAGTTTTTCAAAATAGAACTTTATTTCTTACCAAATGTAAGAGATATTCACACAAATGAATTGATAAGCCACTATTAAATTCAATGGAATAACATATATGCTAGCTTTCAAGGTGCTGCTAGGATCATTTATTAATTTTATAACCCAAATGACAAACTTAAATACTCATGAACAGTTTTCTAATCCAACAAAAAATTAAGTTCCTCCTAAAATAAAAACTATCATGACCAAATGACAAACTTAAATACTCATGAACAGTTTGTTTACTTTTAGGGACAAATTTTTAATCAGTCTCTTAATTTTGTCTTAAATTTAATCTTTTCTTGTAGTGTATATTATGATACCAACGACCTGTTTTAGTACCATAAACCAATTATTTGAACATTGTTTTAGTGCTTATAATCAGCTAACTCGAGTATGCATGGTTCATTTTTTTCTCTACTGTTTGGGGCTTAAATTTATTACTACACTGTATTTTGATGATACCCACGGTCTCATTATTTTTACTGTTTTGGCATGAATTTGTTGCTACACCTATATTGTGATGATACCATATTGCGGCTGTGACACTCATTCACATGGCACCCTGTATTAAGGTTAAACTTGACACTCAATAATTTTCAGAATATCCACTCGCTACATCCTTGGGCTAACAGTTCACGCATGAACATGACACCCTGTACAAATTTAAGTTTCGGTTTGTAGCAGAAGGCATTCGGCAGGGCAGAGGAGGGTAGAGATGGAGTTTGGGTTTGTGAAATATGTTTTAGTAATATTGGGATCTTATGACACTGACACCTTTAAAATGATTTAAGAATAGTGCACCAATGAAGAAATCAAATATAGGCTCAATATTTGAATGTATATATGATTTAAAATGTATCTTTTCAGCAAGTGCACACATCAAGTTCATTAAATACTGGTATTTTATAACACTTACTATCAATTAATCTAATGTATTTTGTTGCACCAGGTTGATTTTATGCAGAATCCGATTACGATTGATGAGAACTATTGCCCTAGCAACAATAACTGTCCAAACCAGGTGCATACATGCTGTTTTACTAGTTAATTTTTTTTAATTCAGGTGTTTACAGACTTATATTTGTTAGTTTTTTATAGTTTAGAGAGCTATATAGTTTGTTCACAAAACTAATTGGTTAATGTAAATTATAACCTCTTCAAACAACTGCGGTTCACAAGAAAAAAAAACATGGCAGTTAGTTGACTTGCCAAAAGATAAAGAAGTCATTGGCCTGAAATGGGTTTATAAGACAAAATATGGCGAAGATGGTTCTATAACAAGACACAAAGCACGGCTAGTTGCAAAGGGGACTAATAAAAAAAAATCTAACATGGTATCAGAGCTCAGGATTAGAGCCAATGCAAAAAAATACGTATGTGCTTAACCGTCATACGTTCTTCACTCCATCCAAAATACTATGTTCACGTAGATGACTCAAATACGGCACACGTGAAAGGGGAGTAATGAAAATAATAGTCTCATATCGGAAAATATGCTACTATGATCCTGGATATAAACTAAGATGTTTCTCATCACATAGCCAATTGGTTTTGTGATAATAAGGGGATTAATAAATTCCAACAATATTTGTACTGATATGCTACTACATATTTTTCAGTAGAAGTAGAAACACGAACATAGAGGGATCTATCTGTATGCACGCACAAGTCCATTTATTCAATTGGAAAACTTAGTCTATTAGCTGCCATAATTTTATAGTTGTTTCAACGTTTTTCCCACTTTTGGCTTGAGATTTTAGCATCACCATATGAATTGATCCCAAAAGTGTCATGCTCACATGTGGTCATATTCCTGAGGCATGCACAAATGTGACAATTGTGGTCACATGTGTTGATACATATGATAAAGTGGTAGGATGGGAAGTGTGTGTATGTATAATATTTACGGCTTCTATCACTGTTTTCCAGGCAAGTTAATGTACTCATTTGGTCATGGGTGGTCCACGGCTGAAGCAACCAAAGCTTAGGCCAGTGAGCTTGAATGTATATGGAAATAATATAAATAAACTAACTTCAAATTAGCAGACAATAACTGCTTGTTTTGCCCATGTGTGGTTATCTGGAAAGGTCTCTATGAGTACAGGCTTTTTAGAAACCATAACAACAATTTATTCTTCAACTGGTATGCAAATTGAATACTAATATGCTTTTCTAGCCTAAGAATATCTTAAGACTAGGTGAGTGCATTTATATTTGTTATTGTTATTTCTGTAAAAATGAGGTCATTTATATTTTGTAGGCACTTGTGGAGGAGGAAAAAAAACATAATTTGGAATGGAATGGCAACGAAAAAAGAAAATATGTGTGATCCTGACAATTTTCCTATCTCTAAAGTTTTTGGTTCTGATAAAAAGAACAATTATTGTCGTGCAATTAGCACCACTTCCTCTGTAAAGCAAGCAAAGATGATACAAGCTTCAGAAGCAATTGCCGACAAGAATAAAAAGGATGATTTTCGTCAATGGTCTATGGAATTACAAAATCAAGTTACAAGTCAAGTGGCGAATCAAGTGTCGATTTTCGCCTTCGCAATATCTATAATTCTATGTATCTTTAGTAAAACTTTGTATTGCTTTTTATAATTTGAACATGATATATTATGGTATTTTGAAATTGAAAGCATATAACAAATATTTGAGCATTATGCGAATGTGACATTGTTGAATTTGAAATATGAAAGTCTACCAAAACTTATATTGAATTGATATGTTGAATTATATATGTGATTGGAAATCGTAAAGACATGTTACTCATTTATAAGTGTTAGCAATTTATGTATGCCAACATTTATATGTGTTGGTAGGATTATGATACTGACATTTATAAGTGTTACCATATCTTATGGTTCCAACATTTATAAGTGTTAGCAATTAATATGTTTGTAACACTTATAAGTGTTACAATATTTTATGGTTTCAACATTTATAAGTGTTAGCAATGAATATGTTTGTAACACTTATAAGTGTTAGCACTTACTCTGTTTGTAACACTTATAAGTGTTACAGGAAATTCCTCACAGGCCGTTGGTGACACTTAAAAGTGTTACAGAAATTATTTGTAACACCTATACTTGTTTGGAATCCCTTGTTTTGGTGTAGTGGCAGGCTTGAAAATGGTAAAGGCCTGTTTTAAGTGTCATGTTTGAACGGATGCAGACTGGCTTCAATGGGTAAGGTCCATGGCAAAATAAATGAAGTTCTATGTAATTTAAATAATATTATAACTTGTAATTCTAATATCTCGTCCGTACGTTCTCAGTTTTACGAACAGTTTGTTACGTTGGGATCCTATGATCGCGGGCTATGCGATGAATTTGGTTTGAACTGTTTGGAGCTCGTCTGAATTTATGGCAGTTTTAAACGTCTGATCAGATTAATCAGAAGTTAAGCGTTATTCAACGATTAACGATCAAAGTGAGTAAACTCCCGAACTCTATCCAGTTTATTTATTTATTTTATAAATGTTATTTAATATTGATCAAAATGATTGAATGTTGTGTGTGATGGTTGTTTGGATGATTTACAAATAAATTGGTTGATAGTTATATATATATATATATATATATATATATATATATATATATATATGAAGTCGTTGGTCAAATACTGTTTTAATAATGTCATACTGATATGAAATTGGTGTTATTTATGTTGATTAACATCTTTGGACGCAGGGAGAGAGAGGTTGGAGGAATCCAGCTGGATTCCTCAACAACTATATTGTTATTTTTCATATATTGTATTACATTATGTGACAAATAATCTACGGTTGATTATTGTGTGATTGAGATGTTTGACATATATTGGAGTGACATAATTGGTATTTAAATACAGAACAATATATTCAAATATGTTGGAAAATAATTTGGGGTTTTAATAACTCGTTTTAGTTATAATCAAACAAACAATTGATTTATTAACGATATTTTTAAGTGGAATAAAATAATTATTTTTAAATAATTGTTATTAAATAATCCATGAATGTTAATTTAAAAATGGGTAATAGAAAGGGAAATTACTGAATTTATTTCGAGGTTCGAAATGTGAATATGAGTTAAATAAAACTATAAGGGTTTGTAATTATAATTCGACAATGTCGAATGGAATTAAAATAAATTATTTTTAGAAAATATGTGTTATATAATTCGAAGATAATTAATATTGGTTTAAAACCAATAATTTACAATAGAATGTGTAAGCGAGATGAAATTATAAACTTGATACATACTTAGCAAGGAGTTGACTCATAAACAGAGTTTACAAAGCGGGATAATAATATGAATTAATAAAATAACTAGATAGGCGTAATTTTAATACTATAATGGTACTTATTATTTAAATCAAGACTTGATTTAATAAAACGAGTCCAGATTCCTATAAAGAAATAATATTCAAATCTTAAAGCGAATAACGATTTAAAAGCAAATGTTTTGCAAATTTAAATAGAGTTAAGGAAATTAGAAACTGACTGGAGGCTAGTTAAGTTGAACGGCTTTCTGGGTATTGATCTGGTGTTGGTATCGGCCTTCGGGGTTGATACATAGGGAGTTGTTCTCTTACTAGTTTACGGTTAGAGACCGATGGATGTAAAAAGAATAAGTGATGCTTGAATAAGGTATGGAAATGTCTTCCAATGTTAATAACTTATATTTTCGAAATACGGGAAATAAGGAGTGTGAATATATGGAAACGTTTTCCAAGAAATCGTGAGAAGATAAACGAGATAGAGAAATATTTGGGTAAAGAAATTGAAAGGAAATTGGGAAATGAATAATTTAATGATGTCGATTGATGATAGATCGATAAGATTTCCATTTGGAAGTATGACCGTTGTTTGTATTTATGTTTTTCTTTGATAGTTAAATAACCAACTATCAAAGTGTTTGACCCTTTTTCCGTTGTCAATACGGAAAGACCAGGATCAGGTTTATTATCTGAAAACCACTGCGTATGGCATTAACTTTATGGATCAAATATGTTAAGGATAATTGAAGATGGAGTTTAAGAAAGGGCTGTTCTGACGATCCTTGGTAGAAATTGCCTTTGATGGATTTACAGAATAATGCCTTCGGTTTGTCTAGTCCCAGGACAACGTGTATGGACGAATGTCTGACCGAGTATATCTAATAAATCATGTAATTTGATTTCTTCAAATGTATTTATGTTGGTTGTAACGAACCAGAAAATTCGATGCTCGAATTTTCGACACAATTACATTCCATGTCCAAACTTGAGTACCGAACATCTAGAAAGTTAAAAAAAGAATTGAGAGGGTGAGATAAGAAAAGAAAGAAATATTAGAAAAGAAGAATAAGAGGAATAACCATCACAACATAGAGTCTCACATCGCAGCGGAACAAAATATAATATAGAAATAAATTTTTATTGAGAGCTTGAAATAAAACTTACAATCAGAGTACAACTTACAGTCAACACATCTGGACAGTTATAATAATCTGTCCTTATATACAACACATAGCAGAATAAATAATAGTGTGTCTGAACTCCTCCAGCACGTCTTCTAAAACTTCATAGTGTCCACTAACCTGAACCTATACAACCTGATCTAACCTGAGCATTTCAAACACCGAGTCAGTCTGGTGAACCAGAGTGAGAAAACTACAAAGTTTAAGGGGGATCATCCAACTTCATTTTAAAGTTCAAAGTCTTTTCGAAAAAAGGGATAATCGTAAGACCCAATCCACACATAAATACGGACGGTTTTTACCTTATGATAACCCAAAACATTGTGAAAATCAATATTATCCTAATATTATGGTAGTGTCTAAATATAAATAAATAACAATCCAGCAGAACGCTTGCATCTCACGCTCTACATATATAGTATACAATCAAAACCGCGGGCGCTTATTTGAGATTGGATTCTGACTATGACAAGGTACGGAACCACCTGCCGATAGTGTATCTTTAGAGAGGAATACACCAGGTTCAACAAGAACATCTTGTAACCCGGCCCACACATGACCGACCACAAATTCTCTTGAGTGTATCGAATATATTGTCACTTTACGGTTGCTAGCAACATAACCGTTCCCGGGAGATATAGAATTTGAAAGAAGAACAAATAATGAATTTTTTCTAGGTAGTGACTATACACCCTAATGGGTGTGACCCACATAGTCATGCTACCTGCCCGATTTTTTTCATTTCTCGGTTGTGAGGCTTGAGGTTAAAATTCCCCTTTTGCACATCTGGCCACCATTCACTTTGAATGCCACATCGTCAGATCCGTCCATGCAAGTTGTCCTGGGACTGGACAACTGAAGGCACCCTCCTACCACATTCTAGGTACCACCCTATAGATTAGTAGCGAGCAGTCCTTGTAATCCATAGATTCCAACCACGGCAGAATCACAGTTTATCTCTGGGAGCTAACCAGAGATTATAGGCAATACTTCCGTTTTATGAAGTTCTATGGTCTTCAAATGCTCCATCTCGATCATTGTTTGATCTCTTCCATGATTATATATTTGCTGGTCGGAATAGTTTTCGAATATAAATTCGATCCCGGTCTTTCCGTACCGACAATCGATAATTGACCAAATTTGATAGTTGGTATTTAACTATCAAATAAACAAACATTCATCCATAAAATATAATAAATGTACTGGTTCAGTATTCAGCATCACTTGGCCTCTTTGATGATTAACAAATGTTTAATTTAAAACTCTATATCTTCAATACTAGGAAAACGTTTCCATTTTCTTATATAATATAAGAATATTCAATTATCATCTCTCTTTTATTCTACTAGTTTATCATCGTAAATTGGTGAGTGAATAAATTTCTAAGTATCAAACCCGTAGGCTGAAACCAATATCAGATTGGCATCTCGAAAGTTACTCAACTAAAACAGCGTCCAACAGGTTCCAATTTCTCTAAAAATTATATCAAAATCCTTCCCATACTTAAATATGACTTTTAAACCATTATGCACAAGCCGTGATTCAAATATAAATCAAATATTATACAAAAATTTCATTTAAAACCTTACTTCAACATAATTTGGTTATATCTTAACTAAACTCCATTTCTTGTTTAAATTACATGATTCTAAATCGAGTCATTGTCTTAATTCGCTCAACCAACTTCAATTCACTTTGGTTCCTATCTCCATTCTCATTTCATATCTTATACTTCTAACATTCCATTTATTTTACAATTATTTCAAAGTTCATAACATTATTAACTTGTTTCAATACTTCAATCATTTACAATACTTTCAAATAACTTGGTTTTAAATATCTTCACCAAATCTTGGATTTTAGGAATCCAATTGCATAGAATTCCCAAAAGAGTGCAATTTAGACTTACTTACATATTTAACATATATATGTTTGCAAACTCGTTTAACTATAAATAGTGATATATAGTTTCATTAACCTCCATTAGTTTAATTCCAAGATCACTACTTGATTAGTAATAAATTATAACATTATTTACCTCACCATTAACAATTTCCATTAAGCACAAATTTAATAATAACTTCTCGTTTAGGCAATTTACTTATTCAGCTTAACAAACCTACTCATTAATCCATTCTAATTGGTCCCTCCATTTAAAATAATTAATTTAATTTATCTAGTTTACTTTGATTATTATTAAAAAAAATCGCCTTCAATATATTCCCTATCTAAAATCAGTTTATCTCATTTATTAATCGTTACGTTATTATCTGCACACTTACTTTTTAATCTTATGTACACGCAAAATTACTTTATAAAACCATTTAACAATTCCTTATAAACCTAAATAATAAATAATAAATATATATTTTCTTTTTATAAACTTTGACTCTAAATAATAGATTTCAAAACAATTTCCAGTTATAAAATAGAGTTTATAACTTCATTCATGTTGATTCACCTGACGGTAAATCAACATTCATGAAACAATGGATCTCTCGGCCATCTGCTGATAATACTCAACCATATAACCCATTGGTTAACACAAACAACGTTGAATTTAAATTCAACAACCAATGATCAAATCAATCATTCAATCAAACTGGTTAAACAGTTCAAATAATTGTAATATAAAAAACAACAAATTTGAGGAATCCAGTTGGATGCCTCCAACCTGTTTAGCCAAATACGTTAACTCAAATAAAATCATTTATTTCAATAACAGATATAATATTCAACAATCAAATAATAATAGAAATACAAACGTCCATGTTTCAGTTTAATATGTTTATATTATTATAAACGTAAGCAACAAGGTAAGTTACCTCATTTGGAATAAATCGTTAAAAATAACGATTTGGCTTAAATTAAATTAAACAAACTTTTAATTTAATCAGTTCAATCAACACATGTAAATATATTCAACATCCATCAACGACTAATGACTACAACACACAAATATTTAAACCCGACTTATATGAAATATAAGTGGGATAAAAACTGAGTGAGTTGAACTCCACTCAGATTTATCTTGTGTTAAAATGATTCATTTTCAATAAAATTAAACAGACGTTTAATTTTATTAAAAATCCAAGATGTTTCCGTTGCTGACCATACCAATTCCACAGTGTTGTGCTCGTCGATACGGATCCAACATCACTTGTTTCATCCAGTTCCGATACTATATAAAAAAAAAATTATTCGTTATTTACCATTTAAATTTTATATTATTAATAACTGAATAATAATTATTTTCCTAGTCTAAATTTATGGATAACAATCCTTCATTTGACACGTATAAACTCCATTAAACATGTTCAAATTGGATTAGACACATTGAACTCCCAGGGTATGTTGCATACTATCTATAGAAATATTATTAATAACTTAACAATATTTTATTTACTAATTTTTCATTAACGTTATAAAAATTAGAATGCATGATTTACTTCAATTAAGCATATAGAAAAAAAAATCCAAAGCCACTTACTATTCGCTTTGTCCTTACTTCCTTCGTTTTCTCTTGACAATGTTTATCAGACCATCGCTTACTTCTTTGATCAGGAAACAACTGAAGCAGGCCGACTTCTTATATGTGTGTGTGTATATATATATATATATAAAGGGAGCCCAAACTATTAAAACTTTCCAATGGCCCAAATGGTTAACAACAACCCACAACCGATTATAACAAACCCAAGCCATGTAACTATTTCTTCCTTTCCCACTAAAGCTTTTGTAAGTTGTTATTCCCATTCCTATACCCAAGTCATTACTTACACCACCTCACTTATCTCTATTTCGAAATGCAGACACCAGCTCCCCCATCATTTCGAAATTGCAACCCTGTCCTTACTCCATTTCCCCTTCTGGCGCGCCTCTATCCCACTGACATGAAACCCCGACTCTCAACTCGTCATCACCCTCACCCAGACTTCTCCATCGGACAACGTCCCCCTTGTCAATACCTGCTACACAACCCACTTCTCCGACTGTAGCTGCTCGTGCTCCCCTTCTGATTCAACACTTCGAGCTCACGATGGAAAAATGAAGACACCATAAAAATAGATCGATCTCCAGTACGAAACTGCTACGAGGCTGAAGGGGAGCTTCAAAATGTTACGCACCGAATTTCGCTCGGTCCGAATCGATTGCTAAACCGACAAAGACTGTTCGAGAACCCGGATTGAATGAGAGCATGATGCATTAGAACACAAACATGAGAGCATTTCATTGCTGTGACAACAATTAACATCAGAGTACAAGATATTAGAGTATGCATAAATAATAAATAGCAGAAAATATCAGAGGTTTAAATTACAAAACAGCTAAAAATACAATAAATAAATATAATGTGCAGTGGAATACATTAACAACCACAGCTGAAAGAAATACACGGATACAAAGCATTCTGAATATAGCTCCAGCCGTTATCCAGGATCTTGTGAAAGAAATATCTGCGAAAACCAAAACTATAAGTTGCCCATGTGGAAAATATGGGCACCCAGAGTTTAGGTAGTAATAATAAACTCCGAGTCAGTCATAGAACTGGTGTGAGAACTAAAACAATTATTAACTTTATTTTAAAGTCGGGTAAATCAAGGGACCACGCCGTATAACATGGAACGGGTTCACTCCCATGAATACCATAAAAACAACAACATAATGCTAAAAGGAAAAATGAAGCCATTATAAGACTCAGGTCCAATCACACAATGCAAACACAAACCAGAGGACAGAGTTTTACCTTATAATGGCCAAACATGCTTACTACGAGAAATTTATCTTTGTTATTACTATAAATGAAGAAATCAACTTCAAACATAAATGTATCAATCATAGATGGCATAATACCCCATCCTACTATGTCGCCATATTGGTTTACAACAAAAACTGAAATGTCGCGTATTAGATGTTGGATTTCCATCTATGAGTCGAGGCAAGGGATCTTCCTCACCGGTTTCAAGGCACTCTAGCAAATGCCTCAGGATTACACACTCTGGGCAACCCTAGTGAGCATCAAGGCCGGTCCACACTTACTTTAATGGATTAGTTATTCCTGAACACACGTTTTCCGGTCCTATAGGACCTATCACTTGGCCATTAGTGACCAATATATCCGAGGTGCCTCGCTATCCATCATCCACATAAGTAAAAATGTCTGGGCTCCATACCATGACACTACTCCTAGCTAGAAAGAAACATCATGTCCTCCCCAAGGTCCTCATCCTGTTTTTGACTCATATCGATGTGTGAGGCTCGCGAATTAACGCTATACACAAAGAGATGCTAATTAAAGTTATGCTTTGATCATCAACCACAAGACTATGATTTTCAACAAAAGCCTTGATCATTTGCATCTTAGCATGTCACATTGATAATTTACGCCATACAACTGATGTCTATCAATATATAACCGCTAAGCTCGTATGTCTCAGAGAAGGGTGTTAAACAAGAGAATAAATTCTCCGCTACCAAACATATATATATTTAATAGAAATCGATCAACATAGAATGAATTCTAATGCTAGACACACATCCATTTGCAAGTCCGTTCTGGGTCTGAACGAATCCGGAGGCACCTTATTCCTCATCCCATATGTCCAATATAGGAGAGAGGCCCTCGCATATCCAGTCGATCTCCAAGTACGTCTGGACGATCACACTAATTACCTTGTCTTGGGTGTACAGCCCAATCAAGACATCAGTAATCATCCAAACGGTTTGAAGATCTCCGTTCTTCAACCATCATCTTCATTGTCGACTTTTAGTCGCCGTATCAGTTATTCAGAATGGGTTAAACCCGGTCTTTCCGAATAACTCGCGTATTTTATATTCAATAATCAAGTGTTAGAAAAAGACATCATATGCCTCATTCCAATTTAGAATATTCTTTTATTCAAATATTTACATCTTAGGCGAAAGGTTCCCATTAATTTTATCATAGATAAGTTCTTTTAAACTTATTCTTTAATCTTCGTTTGGTTATCAATTTCAAAAGATTTTATTTTATCTTTCTAAAACTTAGACCAATTAAGGTTTATTAACTAGTTGGGATTATCGAGCCTTACTGAAGTAAGCATTTATTTATTAATCCCAATCCCAACCTATTCATCCCATGGAGCAAAGCTGGTAGTACTCCATATCTAACACCCACTGTGTTATCGGTAAATTTAATGACCATTTCACGTTCAAATCTAATTAAAGATTTAACTATCCCCTGAAGTAAAACTGGTGGTACTCCATTCTCGATCATTTCATGAATTCGATAAATTTAATTATAACATTCTCATTTTATTCTACTTAAAGATTCATTAAAACTCTAATTGGTTTTAATCTCAAAATCATTACTTAATGATTATCCAAATTTTAGGAAATAAATCCGGTCTTTACTTGGTTAAAGAACAAATGTCATTTAAAACATAATTCACGATAAACCCAAAATCCTCTTCCATTAAAATGGAACTTTCACAGAATTCATAACAGTATATAATCTATATAAATTTCTGTATCGTACTAATACTATAAACGGAATAACGACAAGGCCTTTTAAATTCCATAAATAGTAATGATCTTCCTTTATAAAATCTCATCTCGATTATCACTAAATTGAATTCCATTCAATTCCCATTTCCTTTATTAAATTTTAAAACTTCTCTTTGGAAAAATTCTATTGAATCTTAATTAAAATATTATAAACTCCAGATTATAACTTCAATGTTAATCGGGTTTAAGAACTAATGTCATTTGAAACATCACTAACAATGAACCCGTAATCAACTACCATTTAATTCTAG
The DNA here is from genome assembly GCA_030737875.1 of Allium sativum. NCBI lineage: Eukaryota > Viridiplantae > Streptophyta > Magnoliopsida > Asparagales > Amaryllidaceae > Allium > Allium sativum. The sequence continues at coordinate 990,051,274 of CM060915.1, forward strand.
TTATATTAATTAATTGGAAAACTTCATTACATCTTGGTTAAAAGATTTATTCTTTCCTCAATTGGGTTTAATAATAGTGTTCTTAAAGACACTATTCATGTAACACCCCGAATTTTGAATGATTGAATTAACTAAATTTAAGAACACTTAATTTTTAAAAGAGGAATGAAGGGAAACGGGTTGCACCATTGCCTTCGTCTTGGAATTCTGCATGGAGTAGAGTCCAGGTTTTCGAAAAACGAAGTCTGGACGAAGGAGATATGGCCCTTGGAAGATAACAAGAAAAAAAATGTGAGTAGGCCGATCAGGGAGGTCGACCTCCCAAGGGGGGAGGTCGACTATGGTGTCGACCTGGGTACCCCCAGGTCGACCTGGGGGTTGACCTCCCCCTTTGGGAGGTCAAACCTAGTTCGGCCAGTTTTACTGTGGTGCGATTTTTGGGCCTGGGACGATTTTTGATGGTCCAGGTCAGTTCTAGGGTTAATCTTAAGGCCTAAATAACTTCCTACACCTATATATACACCCTAAGACCTAACCCTAATTCATAAATTTTATCTATGACACCATTATGATGTCAAACTCTCTCTTAAACCCTAGCCGCCGCCTCTAAATCAAATCTTAAGTATTCAACTTCAACTCAAATTAAAGATTAGAGCTTCTACAACAATTCAAGAAGATAAATCAGCAACACCACAACGTTTCTACACCAATTTCAGTGCATAATTCTATTCTTTAACCACGAAAGGTGAGAATGGTGATTTTCACAATATAATGGGATTAAAAGTAACATGATGAAGTTGTAAAGAGGATTCATATGTATGTATGTAATTTAAATCTCATCCAAGTTTTCACCTTTTTTATTCATGTCATCATATGCCTATGTTTCTATGTAAAGTTCATACCTTTTATCAGTTTATTCATCTTGAATCTGTCATTATGCCTCTATGCCAGTTTAAATGCCCCTTTATTTCATGATGTTGTGTTAATTCCAATTTTCTGTGATTTGACTCTCTCTTATTATCCCTATTCCTTTAATTTTTGGATCTAGGCTACCTTCGAGCCTATGTTAAAAATACGCGCGAATGCGAATATGTGGGAACGATGGGAATATGTGAAATATGGAAAATTGGATATTATTGGATATTTTGGATAATTTGATAATATGTGAAATTGGCATATTTGGGTATGAATTACATGGAATTGATGAAATTGCCTATAATTGTAAATTTGTAATTGAGGCTAATTAATATGTAATTAGTGACAATTTGGAATAGGCAATATTATAAACATGATTACATGTTTAATTGGATATACATGACATGAAAATTGGGTATGGGTGAAATATGATTATTAATAAACCTTTGACATGAGGTTAGGCGCAATTGTGGCGTAAGATTGCCCGGAACCGCCCGGCAAATCCAGCTGCCACAATTGGACGTCTAATGTGAGAGGTCAAAGGAATGGATTGTAGACGTAACGATTAATGACACGAGGTTAGACCCGGTTTGTGGCATAAGACTGCCCGGAACCGCCCAGCAAATCCAGCGGCCACAAAGTGTTCGGTCTAATGTGGGAGGTTATGCACCGTTCGTCATAAGGAATGAATTAAGGAATACTAACCATAATAAGACATGGGTATGGTTAGAGGGTTAAGTGGGGTGACATGTAAATATGGACTTAACCGCAATAAGATAAGGCATGTAAATTATGACATGTAAGTATGGACTTAACCGTAGCATGTGTAAGACATGGACATTTAAATTAAAATGGTTAAGTGGAGAAAAACCTTGTGGAGACCAAGCATAGGTGGGTGGCTTGTGTCGGATGGGGACCCGTTTCAACTAGTAACCCTTTTGAGTATCTAAGTGGGCCCGGTACTAGGCCGGGGTTGGGGCACGCTTACTGGGCTTGAATATAAGAGGTCAAAACGTGAATAGTGGTGGCAACGCAAGTCGAACGGGTTCATGTGCGTGCATGGGTCCGGGTTGGTAGGTAAGACGTTGTTGCATCGTGTAGGTATGGCCATGCATTTTATGTTGGTATCGGGGTTGCCACTTTGGGGAGTGATACACCCCACTGTGGGGCTAGCACGGGTGCCTATGGGGTTTAGGGAGTCGATCAAATGGGTGGAGTAAGGGTACCTTAGCGGTGGTAGGAGCAAGCCGGCGCCTACGATAGCAGCTAGGTACAAGTAACTACCAAGTTTGCCACGTGGGCACAGTTAGTGGGAAGGGATCAACCTTGAGTAAAAGAGACTAGTAGATGTGCGGTGTAATTAAGTAATGTGGTGTAACTTAGTAAAAGTGCGGTGTAACGAAATACATGTTGGTTGAGTTGGATAGTCCTTTGGGTGCTAGTCTGATGTTGACTTGGGTCTTCGGGGTTAGTACTTGGAGGATTGTTCGCTTAGCCAAGGTGTAGGATTGTCTTAGTACTTAGGAACGGAATCATCTTGTCCATCCTTTTTATCTACATTATCTATGTTACAGCCATATCATGATGCCTATTTATGTTTTGATCATTTACCTTACCTATTATGTGTTAAAATTACTGGACTCGCCAGACTTTATGTTTGACCTATTTTGTTTCCACCTCTTTTCTTTCCTTTCCCCCCCTCAGGTTTGCAAGGAGGGAATACTATAGCTTAGTGTCGATTTCTTTCAGTTGCTTGAAAAGAGTAGATGTATCGCTTTGGACTCTCTCATCTTTATGGCTTTGATTATGCTCAGTGGGGATTTATGCATTTATGTTATTTAAGTATTTGCTTCTTTATGTACTTTGAAGTTTTTGAAAAGACAATTGATCCTGTTGTAATGGTTTTGGAGACTACTTATGTAAGCTTGTTTTGAAGCTATGATGCCATGAAATAAGTTTTATCTTCCGTTGTGTTTTATTTATTTATTCTTGTAATTTATCTATTCTATACTACTATAACGCTTCATGACATTAATGCATTCCCTTCGTGAGTGACATTAATGGCCATGGGGTGTTACACGTGGTATCAGAGCTATGGTTATAAGAACAGATAAAAGGTTTTGAAAAGTGTTTTCAAAAGTATTATTTTCCTAGAAAGTATTTTCCAAAAACTTGTTTTAAAGAAGCTATTTTCAAGGAAAGTTTACTTTAAAGAGCGTAATCCCCGCAAGCCATACATCTCTCTTTCACTTCCCTTGTTTTGAAACTCTTTCTTTTTCTTTTCAGCATGTCTGGAGCATCTGAGATACCAGAGGGTGTTCATGTACCTGGTTGGTTTCATCAATATCTCGAGGCTAGGGCCGCTGCCGCGGGTCCGACCGACGTTCCTCCTCCTCCTCCCCTAGCTCCAGTCATTCCTTCGCGTGGAGATGCTTTCTCCAAGATATGTAAAGACTTTCGTTCCATGGGTGGAAAACCTTTTAGTGGGTCTGAAATGTTCGTTAAAGCTAGAAATTGGTTGAAAGAAGTGGAGGATCTGTTTGGCATTTTCGATTTGGACGATTGTAGGAAGGTCCAATTGGCTGCTTGGTTGACAAAGGACGAAGCTTCGTTTTGGTGGGAGGTTACTAATGGAGAGCGTGCTGTAGAGATGTGGGAAGATTTTAGGGGAAGGTTTGAGTTGAAATTCCTTTCTCAAGCTGAGGAGAGTATGTACATGGAGAGGTTCTTGACATTGAAGCAGAAAAACTTGACCGTGAAGGAGTATGTGACCGAATTTAATAAGTTGGCTAGAGTTGGTTAATACGCCTCACAGGAAGGCCTTGAGCTTTGCAAAGGGCCTAAATGAACCGCTTCACAGTTTGGCTATGTCCCACATTCCAATGGGGGCTACGTATGAAAAGCTTGTTGGTATGGCATACATGCATGAAGAAGAGAAGGGTGTAAGTACTTTTAGGCTGTAAGATAAGAAGGAGGATCCAAAGGAACCCAACAACAAAAGAAAGGTGGTAAAGAAAAGAGGAAGTGTCACAACTATGGGATACCCGGCCATTTGAAGAAAGTCTGTAGGAAGAAGAAGAAGTTCGCTTGTTATCATTGTGGTGATGTGGGTCATGCTGTGAAGGACTGTCCTAAGAAGTAAGGGCAGAGGGAAGGTTCGACTTCTGGAGGGCAGGTTCATGCTCTCATGGCTCCGGGGCAGGAAGAAGGTAGAAAAATTTCTGTCAAAAGTTTGATTTTCTTGTTTGATCATCCTGTCCGTACTTTATTCGATTGTGGCGCATCACATTCGTTTATCTCTACATCATTAGTTGAAACACTGCACTTAAATACTAGTCTCGTTGTGGATCACATTATAGACTCAAATCCTATTGGTGGGTCGGCTCATTTATCCATGGTTTGTAGGGATTTGAGATTGTCTATCTTAGGCATTGGTTTTGAATGTAATGCTTTTGTGCTTGGTTTCACGGGCTATGGGTTGATTCTAGGGATGGATTGGCTAGCCAGACATGGTGCCATCCTAGATTGTGAACGAAGGGTAGTAAAATTGTTGACTAGTAGTGGAAAGACCCTTGATATTTCTTGTGACCCTAGAGGATCGGTGATTCTTAGTTACCTTGAGTCACTTGACGCATCCAATGATGATTTACATTCTGTTCGTATAGTCCGTGAATATGTTGATGTCTTCGATGAGGTGAGCGGTCTACCCCCAAAACATGAGATAGACTTTCGTACTTATTTTGTAGACAATGCAAAACCAGTATCTCTGCCAGTACGCCACATGGCTCCTCGTGAGAGGAGGGAGCTCAATAAGCAAGTAGGGGAGTATCTTGTGAAGGGGTTCATAAGACGTAGTATATCAGAGTGGGGTGCTCCAGTTGTATTTGCCACGAAGGCGGATGGGTCCCTTAGACTTTATGTGGACTATAGAGAACTTAATAAGCTTACTAAGAAGAATAGGCACCCACTGCCAAGGATTGACGATCTCTTCGATCAGTTAGTTGGCGTCTCATTGTTTTCGCAGTTGGACTTAGCCACTAGTTTCCATCAGTTGAGAGTGGCTGAGGATAGCATAGACAAGACTGCCTTTAGGACTCTGGATGGTTTCTATGAGTGGCTTGTGATGCCCTTCGGTTTGACAAACGCCCCCGCATACTTTGTTGACTTGATGAGTGGGGTGTTTAGGGAGTACCTTAATAAATTCGTGGTGGTCTTTGTGGATGACATCTTGATCTTTTCTAAGAGCGAGGAAGAGCATGCCCTACATCTTAGGGAAGTGTTAGAGACCCTTCGAGCTCATAACCTTAAAGCTAAATTTTCTAAATGTCACTTTTGGAGGAAGGAAGTGCGATTCTTAGGGCACGTGGTTTCCAAAGAAGGGATAACTATGGATCCCGCAAAGGTGGTGGCCATCCAAGATTGGAAGGTCCCTAAAAATGCTACCGAGGTGAGGAGTTTCTTGGGGTTGGCTGGCTACTATAGGAAGTTTATCAAGGACTTCGCAAAGATATCAGCCCATTGACATGCATGACGAAGAAGAATCTAGTTTTCACGTGGGACGTAGATTTTAATGATACGTTCCAATGTTTAAAAAGAGCTTTGACCACAGCCCCAGTCTTAGTGTTGCCAGATGGGAGTAAGCCATTTACCGTTTATACTGATGCTTGTGGGACAGGACTAGGCGCAGTCTTAATGCAAGAGGGGAGGGTAATAACCTATGGAGGAAGGCAGTTGAGATTGCATGAGAAAAATTACGCTACACATGACCTAGAGTTGGCCGCTATTGTTTTCGCCCTTAAGTCTTGGTGCCATTATCTTCTTGGCGAGAAATTCGAATTGTTCACAGAGCACAAATCAGTAAAATACTTGTTCTCTCAGAAGGATTGAACTTAAGACAGTAAAGGTGGATGGAATTCTTAGCGTCCTACGATTTCGAGATAGCATATACCCCTGGCAAGGGTAACGTGGTGGCAGACACCTTAAATAGGAAAAGGTTGTCCTTGAGTCCGTTGTTTGTTGAGCGGCGAAGCTTAGAGTTCATCTCTACGTTTGACTTTAGACCTTCCATTGACTTTGTACCCGGTCTGCTAGCATCCTTAGAGGTCAGACTTACGCTTTTAGGACGGATAGGTGAGGCACAACGAGATGACCCACAGTTGGTTGAGTTAGTAGAGAAGCTCATAAGGGGGGAGTCATCGAGCCATCTCAGTAGGTATACCCTAGATGATAAGGGTTGGTTACATAGGGATGGTAGACTTTGTGTACCATGAGACAAGAACTTGAAGAAGACCATTCTTGATGATGCACATCGTTCGAAGATGACCATTCATCCCGGTGGGGACAAGATGTACATGGACATGAGACGGGTTTACTTTTGGGCCGGTATGAAGAGAGATGTGGCCGAGTTTGTCGCTAGATGCTTGGTATGCCAACAAGTAAAAGCAGAGCAAAAGAAGCCCGGTGGGTTGCTTCACCCACTGGAGGTCCCATAATGGAAGTGGGAGAGTGTCTTGATGGACTTTGTTGATGGGTTACCGAGATCAAGGAAGGGTAATACGGGAATTTGAGTCGTGGTAAACGGACTTACTAAGAGTGCCCATTTCATTCCCGTGAAGAGTGAGAGGACTGCTCCATGGTTAGCCTCCGTATACATTCGAGAGATAGTTCGTTTGCACGGTGTTCCTTCTATCATAGTGAGTGATTGCGATCCTATCTTTACTAGCGAGTTTTGGAAGAGCTTGCAAGAGGCAGTAGGGACTCAGTTATGTTTGGGCACCGCATATCATCCTCAGAAGAACGGCCAGACCGAGAGGGTGAATCGTATTCTAGAGGACCTTTTGAGGTTGTGTGTCTTGGACTTCGGAGGTACATGGGAGGAGCATCTTCCTTTGGTGGAGTTCGCATATAATAATAGCTTTCAGTCTAGCATTGGCATGGCACCTTTCGAGGCTCTTTATGGACGGCCGTGTCGTTCACCTACATGTTGTTGGGAATCTACGGATAAGTTCTTGCTTGGCCCCCATATGATTAGAGAGACTTCAGAAAAGATCGATTTGATTCGAAGGAGGATGAAGACGGCGCAAGATAGGCAGAAATCTTATGCGGACAAGAGGAGGACAGATCTTGAGTTTGATATTGGGGACATGGTCTTTATCAAGGTGTCTCCATTACGGAATGTTGTTCGCTTTGGGTCCGTTGGGAAGTTAGCACCAAGGTTCATAGGATCGTTTCCTATTAAGGAGAGGATTGGACAGATGGCGTATAGAGTGGAGTTGCTCAAGAGACTTAGTGGTGTACACGCGTATTCCATGTATCACATTTGAGGAAGTGCTTGCATGAGACCGCGGAAGTGGTAGAGCCGAGCTTGCTTAGAGAGGTGGAGATAGAGTGTGATGCGACGATTCGACAAGCTCCTACATGCATTCTTGGGTCGGAGATTAAGAAGTTGAGGAATCGAGAGGTCAAGCTAGTCAAAGTGCAATGGGGAGATGATGAGAGCGACGATACTTGGGAGACGGAAGAGAAGATGCGTTTGTTGTACCCTTTTCTTTTCGAGGGTATGTCTTTTAGTTTCTTTTTTATCGCTTAGCTTGTACTTGTTCTATCTTTAGTATGTCCTCTCACTAGTATCTTTGACATTTAGATAGGGTAGTCCTATGGTTGAAACATGTGTTGGAGACATGTTATGTATTGTGGATGCATGTCGATGCAAGTGTTTGCTAGTGGTTGCTCGTGGATGCATATACAAACACTTTAGGCACTAGATCGGCTCAGTCACTTTCATATTACATATTGCATATAAATGGATGTATTTAGTAAAATGAATGTACATTAAATGTGTGTATCATATGGTTGTTGCATTTAAATGAATGGTTGTGCACACATGTAGTAATGATATGTACAGGGTTCTTTGCATACACGAAGGATACATGGCACAATCATTATTTGCATTAAGGAGGTCGACTGAATCAGTGGACCGCCTGATTTTGCATTAGTATACGAACATATACACACACTATGCATATGTACATGAAAAGCATTAGAAATCTTTTAAGGACCATGGTTGCTAGTGGTTGATGGTTGAGATGATGGATGATTGGATGGTAGGGTACGTTCTTCTTGACTTAGAGATTTCGAGGACGAAATCCTTTAAGTAGGGGAGAATGTAACACCCCGAATTTTGAATGATTGAACTAACTAAATTTAAGAACACTTAATTTTTAAAATAGGAATGAAGGGAAACGAGTTGCACCATTGCGTTTGTCTCAGAATTCTGCATGGAATGGAGTCCAGGTTTTCGAAAAACGGAGTCCAGACGAAGGATATATGACCCTCAGAAGATAACAAGAAAAAAAATGTGAGCAGGTCGACCTTCCAAGGGGGAGGTCGACTATGGTATCGACCTGGGTACCTCAGGTCGACCTCCCCCTTTGGGAGGTCGAACATGGTTCGGCCAGTTTTGCTGTGGTGCGATTTTTGGGCCTGGGACGATTTTTGATGGTTCAGATCAGTTCTAGGGTTAATCCTAAGGCCTAAATAACTTCCTACACCTGTATATACACCCTAAGACCTAGCCCTAATTCATAAATTTTATCTATGACACCATTATGATGTCAAACTCTCTCTTAAACCCTAGTCGCCGCCTCTAAATCAAATCTTAAGTATTCAACTTCAACTCAAATTAAAGATTAGAGCTTCTACAACAATTCAAGAAGATAAATCAGCAACACCGCAACGTTTCTACACCAATTTCAGTGCATAATTCTATTCTTTAACCACGAAAGGTGAGAACGGTGATTTTCACAATATAATGGGATTAAAAGTAACATGATGAAGTTTTAAAGAGGATTCATATGTGTGTATGTAATTTAAATCTCATCCAAGTTTTCACCTTTTTGATTCATATCATCATATGCCTATGTTTCTATGTAAAGTTCATACCTTTTATCAGTTTATTCATCTTGAATCTGTCATTATGCCTCTATGCCAGTTTACATGCCCCTTTATTTCATGATGTTGTGTTAATTCCAATTTTATGTGATTTGACTCTCTCTTCTTATCCCTATTTCTTTTATTTTTCGATCTAGGCTACCTTCGAGCCTATATTAAATATACGCGCGAATGCGAATACGTGGGAACGATGGGAATATGAGAAATATGGAAAATTGGATATTTTGGATAATTTGATAATATGTGAAATTGGCATATTTGGGTATGAATTACATGGAATTGATGAAATTGCCTATAATTGTAAATTCGTAATTGAGGTTAACTAATATGTAATTAGTGACAATTTGGAATAGGCAATATTATATACATCATTATATGTTTAATTGGATATACATGACATGAAAATTGGGTATGGGTGAAATACGATTATTAATAAAACTATGACACGAGGTTAGGCGCAATTGTGGCGTAAGACTGCCTAGAACCGCCCTGCAAATCCAACTGCCACAATTGGACGTCTAATGTGAGAGGTCAAAGGAATGAATTGTAGGTGTAACGGTTAATGACACGAGGTTAGACCCGGTTTGTGGCGTAAGACTGCCCGGAACCGCCCGGCAAATCCAGCGGCCACAAAGTGTTCGGTCTAATGTGGGAGGTCATGCACCGTTCGTCATAAGGAATGAATTAAGGAATACTAACCATAATAAGACATGGGTATGGTTAGAGGGTTAAGTGGGGTGACATGTAAATTATGACATGTAAATATGGACTTAACCGGAATAAGATAAGGCATGTAAATTATGACATGTAAGTATGGACTTAATCGTAGCATCTGTAAGACATGGACATTTAAATTAAAATGGTTAAGTGGGAGAAAAACCTTGTGGGGACCAAGCATAGGTGGGAGGCTTGTGTCGGATGGGGACCCGTTTCAACCAGCAACCCGATTGAGTATCTAATTAGGCCCGGTACTAGGCCGGTGTTGGGGCACGCTTACTGGACTTGAATATAAGAGGTCAAAACGTGAATAGCGGTGGCAACGCAAGTCCAACGGGTTCATCTGCATGCATGGGTCCGGGTTGGTAGGTAAGACATTGTTGCATCGTGTAGGTATGGCCATGCATTTATGTTGGTATCGGGGTTGCCACTTTGGGGAGTGATACTGTAACGGCCCGCAAATCTACAATATCAAAGTTGACTATATACATCATACATCCAACCCAAATATCACGAAAATACGAATCTTTTTTTTAGAAGAAAAAGGTAGAAGAAGAACAGAAATAACAACACAGAATCTCACATCATAGCGGAACAAAATATAATATAACATAACTTTTGAACTACAAAATTTTAACTGTATAACATACAATTATCAGAGTACAACACTTACAACACAGCGGAACAAAACTCTATATAACTAACGCTGAAGCCTCCTACTCCGAGCTCCTTTAGATAGATCTGTAAAATCCTGAACTACTTGACTGCCCGTACAAATTTAGGCACCTAAGAGTTTAGGTAGAACAAAACAAAATAAACTCCGGGTCAGTCATGGGACTGGTATGAGTAAATAGTTTAAAACAGCTTGAACAAGTAAACGAAATCTCATAAGACCACGGTGTACAACGGAATGGGTTTTTCCCTTATGAGAATCTTAAATATCTTTATATCAAAAACCTTTTGATATTATAATAATGCCTATCAACCGCAATATAATAATCATCTAGCAGAAACGCTTTCATCTCACGTTCTACATATATAGTATACAATCAAAACCACAAACACGTATTGGGTAATAGATTTCAAACTATGACAAGGTATGGAACCACCTTTCGCTAGTGTACCTCTAGAGGAGAATACACCGAGTTCAACAAGAACATCTTTCAACTCAGCCACACATGACCGACCACTCATTTCGCTTGAGTGCGTCGAATATATATCACCAACGGTTGGGATCAACAACCATTTCCCGAATTGGACAACACCGAATAGAATAAGGAATTAAATGAATCTCTAGATAGGTGATGATACACCCTAATGGAAGCTACCCACATAGCCATGCTGCCTGCCCGATTTTTGTCATTTCCCAGGTGTTGAGGTCAGGGCTACAATTATTTCTCTCATTGATAACACAATTACTTGGAATTCCACATTATCAGATCCGTTAATCATTAATTGTTTTACACAAATATTCTGGATGTTATGCTAAGGGAATAAATTCGTTGCAACCATATATATTTATACAGACCAACCAATACGATCATTGGAAATATTCTGTCAGACATTCGTCCATATACGTTCGTTCTAGGACTGAACGAAACCGAAGGCACTATTCAGTATATCCATCCTAGGCAATCTCTACCTAGGACTTATACAATAGCCCTTGCACTTTAATCCGTCTTCAATATATTCAACATGCTTGGTTCGCAATGCTTATGCCCATACAGAGTGGTTCTTCGGATAATAATCCAACCGGTCTCTCCATATTAACAACGTTAAAATGGTCAAAAACTTCGATATTCTGTGATTTAACTATCGAATAAATACAAGTATACATTCAACATATCAAACAAATCATTGGGCTCTTTAATTAATATTTCATTAATTAAATCTCTTCTCCATTTCCTTATCAATACTTGTTAACCAAATATTTTCGATAATCATCTTGGCCTTTTATGTTAATTGGAAAACATTTCCATATATCGTCTTCTTTTATTTTCTGTACTTAGAAAATATCTTCTATTTATAATTGGAAAATATTCCAATTACTTATCTCTTTTCCAACCATTCATTTTTAGACTTAGGAAATATTTATAATCATATTTCCAAAATTTCACTTTCTTGGGTTAAAACGAATGTTGTGTAAAACATCGTTACGACAACCCAAAACACTGCATTCAACTAACTCTTATTCAAACATTCCTCTTCGAGACTGGATCTTGCTATTTATCGGTTAAAAACGAAATTAATCAAGTTGGGGTATAACTACCTCTCAGACCTTGACTAAAACCATCCTTAACTTCAAAACGGACAAGACCACTTACATCGAATAACTAACTTCATATAAAACCAATTCTCCATTTTTAAAACATATATACAACTCCCTTTCAATTTCCAGGTTTATCGATTTCCTTTTTGTTTATAATATTCTATTTTCAAGTTCATTTCCTTATCGAATTCTATATATATCGATCCGTTGATTTCTAACTATCAAATTATCTTAAAAATATTCTAACTCCTTAAATTCCTGGAAAAATTCGCCATAACCTCCTTTGTACCGGGAGCATCGGGAAAATCCCCAAACCGCCACACAGGCCTCTCCATTCAAAAAGAAAATCAAAAAGCCAAGCGGCTAGCCGATACGGCGCATAAAAACTCATATGTGAATTAAATACATACATTTTGTCGGGCATTCTATATATATATATATATATCTTCATTAACTTCATTCCATACCTGTCTCATGTATATCCATACATTTCTAATTCATTTCAACTTAATACACTCGTTTTAACTCAACTCGTTAATTAATTTGTTAATTAACTCTTTTCCTATTTCACTTGTATATTTGAATATAACATGTTTCAAATATATTTCAACTTACTCATAAGCTAATTGAATTCCATTTCAACTCGGGTTACATATTCGATATCGAATAAAAATTCTCAATCTCTTTCACTTATCCAACGCCAAATTTCAATTCAAATCTCGATTAACTATTTATTCTTCAAACTAGTTAAATCTATTTAATAAATAAAAATCTGATTTTTGTTTCAAAAATCATTTCACTTACTTCACTGGAGTTCATATTTTTTTTTATATCTCCAGTCTGGATTTTTATAATGGAAAAAATTGGATTTTTATTTCTTCAAAATCCTTTTATTCATTTACATAAACTGTTATGGCTTTTAAATGATTTTGGCGCTGCTTTTCTGAAAATTTGATTTTGACATAACTCAAAATCTATATGATGAAATCTAGTTTTTTCTCTTCCATTAGAAAACTATTATCAAATCGGTCCTGATAATTCTTGTTTCAAAGAATTCCGACTTCAATTGAGTTCTGTATACTCAATTGAAGTTCGAATTGCCAATTTACAAACTGCAGTGCTGCGGCGAGTTCGTTTTAATCATATTTATATATAAACGTTTAAACTTCGTTTATAATAAATTCAACTCCCATCTGATATATTTTTAATATATATCAAATCCATTTTTTCAATTCAACATAATATTTTCGATCTTCTAAAATTGTCGATTTTCTCTAACTCGGAAATAAATTTACTTATACTTCGATCTTCTATATTCAAATTCCATTTTAATTCTGTTTGAATTCTGTATTCCAATTCCATTTCAATCTATTTGAATTCTATATTCAAATTCCATTTCAATCTATTTGAATTCTATATTCGAATTCTATATATTCAAATTCTATTCAAATTCTATATATTCAAATTCTATTTGAATAAATTCGAATTAATCAAATTCAAAATCATAAATCCTTACGGATTTATTTTAGTTCAATTTATATTCTGAACATCAGAATAAATTCCATCGTTTTTTCTATAAAACGATTTCCCCATTTCTATTTTTAAATTCACATTTGAGTTTAAATATTCAAATTTTCCAATGATAATTTTCCCCACTTTATTTATAAACACTGTTTATAATTTCATTTCAATTATCTGATTATCCATTGAAAATCAATCTATTTTATTTATAAACACCATTTACAAATTCACTTCAATTTCTTGTATTATTTATTTTATAAAAATCATTTATAAAATTAATACTTGTTTTTACTTATTTTAAAAACAAGTAAATATTTTTAGCCCATTCTAAATTCAAATTCTATTTTTAGAAAATATAATTTTCCTTTTTTAAATCTCACAATCTCTTTCACGATATTTTTATAAATCAACACTTAGGCCCAGTGATATTTTAAACACACAAACATCCAATTTATCATTCATTGGTTATCTAACACATCATATATGAATTTAGATATATGTTAAAACACACAAACAAATAGATAATATTTTTTTGAGGAATCCAGTTGGATTCCTCCAACCCGTTTTCCTGCATCCATAGACGTTAGCACATAAATAATACCATCCTGCTTTGAGGCAGGATATCGCGGTATAAAAGGTCATCCACTAATATATTTGTGGGGCGCATAGGGAAATCATCCGCTATGAAACTGCGGGCATCCGCTAATGAGACTGCGGGAACAATCCAACCACCAAACCAATATATATATATATATATATATATAATAGTCAAGCCTAAATAACTAATATATAATCAACACAAAAATATTTAAACGCATCCAAGCAACAATCAATTATTTTTAACAACTAAAAATAATTTTAATTAAATGGTGAGTGAGATTTACTCACCGTGGTTTTCTTTGAAGCTCTTTCAAATTTAAAATTTCTTTTCATTGATTTCCGAGGCTCCGAACTCCATACGAATTCCATTCGATTTATCCTTGCATAAGAAAAATCCGAACTTTATAAATAAGTTTATGAATTTTCTTACCAAGGTTTTATGTCGAGAATATACTAAAGTAATTTTTCCTTTATTTCTAACTTCCTGGTTTTTTAACAGATAACGATTTTAAATTTTAAATATTTCACTCATCTGATTTAAAATCTATATAATGATTCACCGAGTAAATTTCCATTTTAGTTTCCATATTCTAGATTAACTGTAAACAACAATTCTTCTCTAATAGTATATTAATTTCGGCGTTAACTAATAAACTACTTAAATTTAATTAAAAACTCACCTTTTGTTAGTTTGATTATCCAAACCATAACCTACTATTGTCCCCTATAGCCAGTCATCTTCCTCAGGCAAAAATTACTACACCCAAATCAGTTTTGAGATCACCCTCTCTCTTTGCAAATAGCGACTCTCGGCTATAGCATCTAATTGGAGTGACATAAATCAGCACAAAACCCTTTCCAGCTCCTCACAATGCCATCGACTATAATCGCACCCCCTTCGGTACTTTACTTACTCCTCAACAAATTTTAGTCCTTCCAGGTTCAGTGAATACTACTGCTTCAACCAATTCTTACATCGCTTCCCTCAAATTCATGTTGCCTCAGCACCTCCATGTTTTCCAAAACCTTACTACTCACTACGCCTTGTCCTTGGGATGCTTACCCAAACCATTGGTTCCAGTTACGACGTTTTACATTGCAGTGACCTTCGCATAAAATACTTCCAACTGAACGCGTTCGATCCCATCGTCGCCTATTAGCGCAAGTGCTTCAGTCGTGATATAGAGCATCAGGAAACCGAAGGCCTTCAATTTCGATCCCCCTTTCCAAACCCTAAATCGATGTTCGAGTTCGAGCTCTAGGGAATTTCCATTCAACTGTCTAACCCTAAAACTCGAATCCATCTTCTGAATCGTGACCTTCTCCTGAGCTTGAACTCGAAATTAAATCTCCCTAGTTTTTGATGACCGCCATCCCTTAACCTATAATCGATCGACTCGGTCTCCACGTCAACCAACAGATCTCGAAATTGGATTCGAATTCGATTTGGAAAATGGGGAACAAATGTAAAGACCTGGAAATTTGAACACTTAATCTTCAAATATTGTAACAGTTTGGAATATTGTTAAATGTTATAAATATGATTTTATAACCTTGTTAAACATCTTTTAATTAATAACTAATGTCCTAGACTTGTTTCAGAAAAATGTTTTCAAAAAAAAAATATTTTTTGGAAAAATGTCAAAAATATGACCGAAAACCGTTTTATCGATATATAGCTATTTTCTCAATAAAAATTGTTGAAGATTAAAATGAATTTCTAATTAATCATTAGGAAAGTAATTAGCGAATAAAAATATTTTTCATATTTATGGCTAACTATATTGATGATGTCATCATTTTAAAGAATGAGCATTTAAGGAAAGTTTTTGTATTTTGGGTATTTAAATATTCAAATAATTGCTTTATAATTTGAATATGCTTGTTTTGATTATTTAAATAAGTTAATGAATTTATTTTCAAGTTTTGTTTACTTAAATAAATCATTTGATAAAAAACTAATAGTATGATCGAGATTCAACCTTCAGATTCACATCCTATCGTTGAATAGAAGTTGTTTCGTATCGTTGCAACGTTGTTTGATATATGTGTATGTATTAACATACATGCATATACACATATATATATATGTAAGCATAATTAGTCACATCAAGAGTTTAGAAAATATCCTAAGTGTATGTATATAAGCTTCTTATATGTAAACAAATGAATGCTTACTTGAAAACGCAAACTTACCATCTCTTACACACCTTTCACTTCCCTTACACACCATCCCATCTATCATAATTACTATTAGGGTTTTAAGGGCATTTTGGTCTTTTCCCATCCACCTTCCTTTTCCTATATAAGGGGGGGGGGTATACCTCCTTCTTTCTTAAACAAAATTCCTAAGCAAAAGTGATGCTTTTAGTGGCTTATCTTCATCTTCTTTCTCTTCCTTACTAACTTTCTCAAACTATATTCAAACCAACTCCAAATCAACTCAAACTTTGAGTGTAGCCTTCTTACATCATTACAAGACCTTTTAGCAAGTTAGAAGTTAAAAAAATCCAAGCCCCTCTCAATTTCATCTTTGGTCGTGAGCTATATAAGGAAGGAAGCAAGGAAAAACAAGGGAAGGAAGGAGGTTGCTAGCTTGGATCTTTGTTCTTATTCTCGGATCCTTATTCTTATTATTGGATCTTGGATTTGCTAAGGATCAAGGTGAGTTTACTCACTATTTAGGACAGCAAACATAAATCTTTTGCATGTTTTTAACTATGCTTAAAGTTGCTTGAATGTTAGTAACTTATGTTAAAAATGTTAACTTGATTCTTACTTTAAAAGTAAGCGACATATGTGATCCATGTTAATGGATTTGAATGGACTTGAATGGAATTGGATTTGGACTTGAATTGACTAGTATAACAAGAGGATTGGACTGGAAACAAAGCACATAAGGACTAATAGGGAATTGACATATTGTGGACTTAAACTTGAAAGTGCACTTATAGCGATAGTCGCTATAAATGCAGTTTGAATTGTTGTGTTTACAACACCTTGTATGGAACTTTGTAATGACATCTTTAGTGATTTCTTATCATTTTGAATCTTGCATTACTTGTATGTTTACTACCTTGAAGTCATTGAATAGTAAAATGCTAAGTAACCCCTTGAAAATGACCAAAACTTCACTAGTGCAAAACTACCCGTTTAACCTTGATTTTTGGATTTCTAAGTATTGTAAATGTTCTTTAAATTTATGTAAATGGTCTTATCTTCTAAAATACCTTCTTTCTAAATATCTGCTTTCAAAATATCTTCTTTTCAAAATATCTTCTTCTAAAATATTTTCTTTCTAAATATCTTCCAAATATCTTCTTATAAAATATCTTTCGAAACAAAACAATGGTTAGAAAAGGGTTAAGAATTGCTAAACCTTGTAATGATTAAGTCATTAGATTAAAAAGGTAACTGATAATGCTTAACACTAATAAGCCAACGAAGTAGGCTTATCTATTTGTGAGAGTTAAGATTGATGTCGAGTAGGGGCGGAGCAATAGAGCTCTAACCTACCAGCTTCCCTCTCGGCCGAGGAATAGATAGGTTGGGAATGTTGGAAACGTGTTAACCATGTTAATTACTTACTTGTTATTGAATATCATGGATACTGTGCTTAATTCTAATAAGCCGACGTGTAGGCTTATCTATTTGTGAGTGTCAAGAGTGGGGTGTCTAGGCAAGGGGTGATATGCAACCAGTGCTCTAACTTACCTGGCCTCACTCTTGACCGAGAGATAGTTAAGTTGATAATGTCGGGAACGAGTTAAGTGCACGAACCATGGTTTCTATAAGCTATTGTTTTGACTAGATAGTCGATTAGTCGACTATCGAACTATACCATTATAACTTAAGAAGTATCTGGAAAGCTTCATGATTCCATACCAATGAGAACCCCCGGGGAGGAGTGTTGGTATGAAACTTCTCTAGCATTCACATACTTTTGAAAGAACCGAAATTGAGTTAACCGGAAATTCATCGATTAGTTTTGAAGAGTCCGGGATCGATAAGTGTTTTACTCATCGAATACCACTTCAAAACTAGAGTACGAGTTCTACGTTTTGGAAGCGGTTGAAGAAGAAAAGTGAATCTATATGAAGGTTGGGAAACTTCTCGTGATGCTCGGATCAAAGTAGTGATTTGTGATCTGTTCGAGAAGTAGGAATCCAATTTGGGATTCGTGTTATGTTCGAGTGATGAAGACTCGTGTGAAAGATGCTGAACGAAACCTCGACATCGGATATGGCTAAAAACAGAGTAGGAGCACAATCTGAGGTTTTGCTAACCTATGGAAGGATATATTGACTTCATATCTAGTGTATGCTTATATCAAATTGTGCGGGAGCTCCTCGAAATTGCGCGCAGGAGTTGGATATATTTGGTTCCACGTGGTGGACTTCGGTGTTTCGTGCGTGGGCCAGTTGTGTTTACCTTATGGTATATTTTATCTAGAGATATGCGATGCTCGGAGGTACTTTCTGACCCTTGTGCATGGAGTTTGGATCTGTATTGAGAGATCTCCGATGGAAAATCCAATATACGAACGTACCTTAGCGGTTTTGTTTGTACACTTAATAGTTGTTGAATGTAACCAATGTAACCATTCCATCTATGTGATTTATTTATATTCTACACCCTAGACATTATCTATAATACAACTATAGTAAACTTAATAAATGGTTGGTTTCTTTTGAGGGGAAAACCGGAGCGGTTATCTGCACGGTCCCCATTAATATTGTTACATGCAATCTTGAGTTTTATCATACCAGACTGATGTCTGACGCTTGGTTTTTGTTTTCCCTAAAATCCTCACGTACTCCTTCGAGTAGGCTGAGTATGGCAGGTTTTACTTTGGATGCTTTAAAGTTTGGAAGACGAGCTGGAGGCTTCCATTATCTATCTACCTATTTCTATTTCAGTTGTACTGTATTAGTTATGTACATATCAGCATTGTGAGGACAGGAAGTTATAACTGTCCAGGCTGATTATGGTACTTTGGTTATTGTAACTCTGAAATTCCTTTATTCAGGGTAACCCTTTGTTCTATGTTGGTATTATATATTTCCGTTCCGCTGTGAGATTCTGATGTTCTATTCTTTCTTCCTTGTTCTACTTCTTTTTTTATTTCACCCAACAATTCGACTTTCCAGCACTTGGATGTTTGGCACACGAATACCGTGGATGTATTTAGTGTCGACTTTCGAGGTTCGAAAAGTTGGGTCGTTACATTTGGTATCAGAGCACAATGTTGAGCGAACACCTTGGCTTTGGTTGGGTATGGCTCATTAGAGATGGGGTAAGTAACACCCTAGAATGAGTCGAGTGTATTATACATATGAGAGCGTATTTGTATTTTGGAAACTACACTTTGAGCATATTCCTTAGGAATGTCTATTTCTTGCAACCCTTTCTTGAATAAGCTCTTTCTTGGTAGTACACCTTTCTTTGTATCGTTTCATTGAAATAATTCTATCTTCAAGAATTCTAAAGATGTTTGCTATAATTCAGGTTGTAAACTATGAGTACTCGTACTGCAAATACTAGAGGAGGCAGAGGTAGAGGTGGCCGAGCTAGTACTGTCACTAATGGTGAGAATCGTGCATCGGGGAATGCAGCTGCAGTGGAGGATCCAATAATAGGTGTTGTAGATGAGGTCGTGCAAGTCGGGCCTCATAAGGGATTTTCTTCACTGTGTCGTGACTATGAAAGGCTTGGGGGAAAAAGGTTTAGTGGCTCGGAAACCATCATAAAAGTTCAGACATGGGTCAAGCTATGTGACCGTATATTTGGAGATATGGAACTAGATGATGCAATGAAGCGTCGATTGGCATCACGACATTTAACTAATACGGCTATGGATTGGTGGAATCTGATTACTTTGGGTGTCCAAGTGGATGACTTTTCTTGGGCCCAATTCAAGGAGGAATTTGAAAAGAAATATGTTCCAGAAGCAGGGAAGACCTTATTATACAAGAGTTTCATGGACTTGAAGCAGGGGACTATGACGGTAGCAGAGTATGAGAAGCGATTCACTACATTGTCTTTGTTCAGACCAGGTTTAATTGATACGCCACAGAAGAAGAATGATAAGTTCATTACAGGATTATGTTTTGAGTTTCATCGAGATATGACAAACCACATCTTGGCACCCTATTTGGATTTAGTAAACATGGGATTGAGGTTTGAAGGTTTGGTTTCGAAATCAGCTAATTTGGCACCAACTAGCGAAAATAAGAGGAAGTTTCAACCAAATAAAGATATATCTAGGTTTACTTGTCATAACTGCGGGAAGAAGGGCCATTTTGCTAAGAACTGTACGGAGGCTAAGAAGAAACAGGTGGAAAGGGCACCTGTGCTTAAGGCACCAATGGCTAAGTATCCGAAGGTTGAATCACAGACAATCAAGACTTAGTTTGCTCCGAGGGATGGCTGCTACAACTATCATAAGCCGGGTCATTTTGCTAGGGAGTGTCCACTTCTTCAGAAGGGGGAACAACCTCGAGCTTTTGCTTTAGCTTAAGCACCTTCCACTTCTGCAGCAGCAAAGGGGAAGCAAGTTATGGAAGGTATTCTATGAAGCGACCCGAACTTCCCCGGTCTCTGAAGAGATGAGAAAGAACGAATTACGGTGAGGACAAGACAAAACAGAACGCAGGCGGAAGAACATTTCGTTGTTATTACAACAATTCCATCAGATACAAGAATATACAGAGTATAAATGAATAAATTACATTCGATAAATATCAGAGATTACAATAAATTACATAGCAGCGGAAAATAATACAAAGCACAACTGAAGGTGATATACGGATACAAAGCTTTTCGGATATCATTCCAGCTGTAAATCAGGATCCTGAGAATATAAATCTGCAAAACCAAAACTACTAGCTGCCCGTGCGGAAATAGGGGCACCCAGAGTTTAGGTTAAAACAATAAACTCCAGGTCAGTCATGTGACTGGTGTGAGAACTAAAACAGTTATTAATATTGGTTTTAAAGTTAGGTAAATCAAGGGACCACGCCGTATAACACGGAACGGGTTTCCACCCAAGAATACCAGTGCATAGAACAAACAGCGCAATGCTAAATAAAGAAAAATGAAGCTGTTATAAGACCCAGGTCCCATCACACAATGCAACGCAAGCCGGAGGATAGGGTTTTCCCTTATAACAGCCAAAGCATGCTTGATACGTTTAAAACAAATCATTTGGTACTATAATAAGTGTATAGTGTCAAAACAATTTCAATCATAAATATCAATCATAGGCGGCATAGCTACCATCTACTATGTCTCCATACTAGTTCTACAATTAAAACCGCAATACACGTATTGGAAATTGGATTTCCGTCATGAGTCGAGGCAAGTGGCAATCTCCTCTCCGCGTTCGAGACACTCTAGCAAATGTCCCAGGGTTACGCACTCTGGGCAACCCCTGGATGCTTCAGGGTCGGTCCTCGCTTATGTTAGAGGATTATTTATTCCTGAACACACGTTTCCCGGTCCTTACAGACCTAAAATCGAGGCGCCTCGCATTCCAACAACCACAAAGGTGAAAAGTATATAAATGTCAGGGCTGGTAACTCACTGACACCACCAAAGCTAGAAAGAAACGTCGTGCTCTCCCTGCAGTCCGTATCCCGTTTTTAACTCATACGGAGGTGTGAGGCTCGCGAATTCACGTTATACACAAAGCTGCCACGTAGGTTGTGCTTTGATCATCAACCACAAGACTCTGCTTTTCAACAAAAGCCTTGATCATTGCATCTTAGTTTGCCACACAGGCAATTCATGCCATGCGACTGATGTCCATCGATATACAACCTCTGAGCTCGTACGTCTCAGAGAAGGGCGTTAAGCGAAAGAATAAATTCTCCGCCGCCAAACAGATGTATATTTAATAGAAATCAATCAACACAGAATAAAATCCAATGTCAGACACACAATCCATTTACAAGTCCGTTCTGGGTCTGAACGAAACCGGAGGCACTTTCCTCGCATATCCATCCATCTCCAAGTACGTCTGGACGACCACCAATTATTTCCATCCTCTTGGGTGTACAGCCCAATCAGGATCATCAGTAATAATCCAAACGATGTGAAGACTTCCGGTCTTCAACCACCGTCTTCATCTTCGACATATCGTCGAATCGGTTATTCAGAATGGGTATAAACCCGGCCTTTCCGAACAACCCGCGTATATTAAAAATAAATGTTACACAAACTCAACATACGCCTCATTCCAATTCATATTCTCAGGGAAAGGTTCCCATTAATTTTTTCCAAGATAAATTCTTTAGAATTTATCCTTTAATCTTCCTTTGGATGTCGTTTCAAACCAAATTATGGTTTTCCAAACTAGTCAAGATTAGCGAACTACACCGAAGTAATTATTTATTTTATTTCCCAATCCCAACCTATTCATCCCATGAAGCAAAACTGGTAATACTCCATATCTAACACCGTGGTGTTATCGGTAAAATTAATTACCATTTCACGTTCAAATCTAATTAAAGATTTAACTATCGCTTTGGAGCAAAACTGGTAATACTCCCTCCTCGCTTATTTTTCAAATTTGATAATTTAGATTATCAATTCACATTTCAATTTAATTGCAGATTCGTTAAAACTCCTTTTACTGGGTTAAAGAACTAGTGTTATTTAAAACATAGTTCACGGCAAATCCAAATCACATTCTATTTATTATCGGGTTAAAGAACTAGTGTTATTCAAAACACCGTTCATGATAAACCCATTTCAAATCCAATCAAATATATTAGAAATTCCGATTATTTAAAGCCCCTTTTTAAATCTAATTTATTTATTTAAAAATAATTGGGTTTTAAATTTAGTTCAAAACTAGTTCATTTCGATAAAATTCATTTTTATCTTTTCAAAGATGGAGTTTTTCGTCCCAATTTTTCCCAAATCATTTCTTATGATTTTACACAAATTATTACTATTTTTAATAATTTTATCAAGGCCCGTACAGTCGATTTCCATCAACGGCCACCGAACTGCACTTACAGCGACCTTTTTCGAATTTGATTTGGACGTATCTCCAGATCCAACTATTAGATTTCAAATTTCTAATATTCGTTAGAAAGCTCTTTTCGATACGAACCCAACGGTTCCGGTTTTAGGAGAATCCGACGGTTGGATCTCCCGTAATGTCCGTTCGAAGTTAATGGTCGAAATTCGTGAACTGCCACGGCGCGGCGCGTTCTATTCAGGCCATTATATTATATATATATAATATATATTTCGTCGTTTTCTATTTAAAACGAATTTTATAAATAGTTTTGAATTCGTTTCAAAAACAATTTCAACCTTTATTTCAAATTCAAATCAAAATTGAATTTTCTATTCTAAATCCTTTTTACTTTCATTTCTATTTGATTCAGATTCAAATCGATTTTCATTCGATTCGAATTCATTTCCTTTTTAATTAAATTCGATTCGAATTCGTTTTCTTTTCAATTCAATTCAAATTCGTTTTCTATTTCTTTCAATTCAATTCAAATTCGTTTTCTATTCAATTCAGTTCATTTTCGCTTTCTATTCAATTCAAATCAAATTCGTTATATATTCAATTGAAATCAAATTCGTTATATATTCAATTGAAATCAAATTCGTTATATATTCAATTGAAATCAAATTCGTTTTATATTCAATTGAAATCAAATTCGTTTTATATTCCATTGAAATCAAATTCGTTTTATATTCCATTGAAATCAAAATCGTTTTATATTCAATTCGAATTTATTTTCTATTCTGTTCAAATTCAATTCAAATCAAATTTAGAAACGAATATAATCGATATAAATATCGTTCGCGTCAAAATGGCGCATCTCTAATCAACACGGCTTTATATATTTCAATAAATTCGTTATTCTATTCAACAAATGAATATTTATTCTATTCAATATGTGAATCTATATTTTTGTCAACACACGACTAATCTCAACGAATGAGTACTGTCCATGTGTGACTATTTTTGTTATTTACTATATTTTATGAAAATTAAGGTATCTATCGTTTGATATTAAATCAGACTCCAACTGTAAATTAGTAAGAGAACGATTCCCTGAATATTAATCCCGAAGGCCGAAACCAACATCAGATCAATATTCAGGAGACCACTCATCTCATCTATTTTCCAGTTAGTTTCCAATTTCATATATGATAAAGATGTAAATTTATTGTTAAAATATTTCGTTCAACACATGACTAATCTCAACGGATGAGTACAGTCAACACGTGAACCTTTATTTTATAAAGATAAAGATATAAATTTTATTGTTAAAATATTTCGTTCAACACATGACTAATCTCAACGGATGAGTACAGTCAACACATGAACCTTTATTTTATAAAGATAAAGATATAAATTTTATTGTTGAAATATTTCGTTCAACACATGACTAATCTCAAAGGATGAGTACAGTCAACACATGAACCTTTATTTTATAAAGATAAAGATATAAATTTTATTGTTAAAATATTTCGTTCAACACATGACTAATCTCAACGGATGAGTACAGTCAACACATGAACCTTTTTTTTATAAAGATAAAGATATAAATTTTATTGTTAAAATATTTCGTTCAACACATGACTAATCTCAACGGATGAGTACAGTCAACACATGAACCTTTGTTTTATAAAGATCTTTATTTTCTAAATTGGAATGAGGCACAATCAATCACCATATAATATTAATTATATGGATTTTCATACATCACACGTATATAATAGCATTGAAAAATAATCAACCATCAACCAAAGTGCACTACACTGTATAAGCATCAAATATAGATATCTAACGCTTGTAACAGCCTGTCAATCAATCGATCGACATATTTAATCAATCAGGATGAGTGGACTTCAAATTTCATCCCAACACCCGTGTGGGGTTTCAAACAATCAAACACAGATTTTATTTGTGTAGTTGGGCGATGTGTAAAATTTATCGTCCCAATCAATGTCAGTCAAATCAGTGTACATAAACAAACCGTCTGGTTTGTAAATGAATATTTATTTATTCACATTCACTATATTCATATTCATGTTAAAAATTATATTTTTAACGATAAAACATTTTATTTTAACATATGAATTCCTATTCAGTTCATTCTTTAAATAAAATGATATTTTTATTTTTCTAACTTATTTTAGAAAATTTCGACGGCATAACGACACGATACTAGAAACGGGACAAGGCCTAGCCTTATCCCCGGTCTAGTGAAGGCCCACGCCATTCACACATCAATCAAATCAATTTAATTTCACCAAACAATTCAACTAATCTATGCAACCAAACAAACAAGTCCATGGTCTGTGGATGATTATGTCGGGTGCTACTAAACACCGTCTGCATCCTAGTATATATATATATATATATATATATATATATAACTAGAAAAAGAAATTGGAAGGTGAGAAATTCTCACCAATAGCTATCCAATCATCTTGACTCTTCTTTGATAGAAATCTTCATCGCTCTCGTCTTTTTATCTCCTTCGTTGCCCGTAGCCACTACATATATAAAAATCGAATTTTTACTATGCTATTCAATATATAAAAATCGAATTTTTACTATGCTATTCAATATATAAAAATCGAATTTTTACTATCACGCTATATGGATAAAAATTCTATTTTTACATTGCTACTATATAGATAAAAAATATATTTTTACCTCGCTATTCTCTATATAAAGATTTCGCCTTTTCAAATATATCCTTATAAAAATCACATTTTTATTTTTCTACACATATAAAGATGATATTTCCAATATTCCTATCATGTAAAAATTATATTTTTAATTCTCTACATAAACAAAAATTATATTTTTACATCGTCTATATAGTAAAGACTATATTTTTAATACTTTAAAAATATAAAAATCATATTTTTAATTGTTTAAAAATATAAAAATCATATTTTTTAACCCACTATATATGTAAAAATCACACCTTTCTCCATTTAAAAATCATTTCTATTTCAAATATGAAACCAAATCTAAATTTTGTCTTGCCATTCAAAAAAAGAACTTAAAATTAAAATTAATGAAAGCGAATAAAATAATAATAAATTAGTTTTTAAATAAAATAAAAAGTTAAAAACTTACTGGCTTTCGAGGGAGTGTGCTGTTCGACTCGCGGTGGACTAGCGGCGCATGGATCGAGGTGGAGTCGGCTGCTGCGCTCGAAGGGCTGCTGTTCATCGCGGAAATCGAGGAGGGGAGGGCTTCACGTCGCAGGCCAGCAGGGGGGTATAGGGTATCTCGAGGCGGCGGGGGGGGGGGGGGGGGGGTTGGGTTGCGTCGGCGATTGCTTGCTGGGGGGGCGCGACCTCGAATCGGACGTGGAGGGAGGAGGAGGGGTTGTCGCAGTTGGCGATCCATCGGGGGGGCGCGATATGGTGGCGGCGGCGGTTAATCCCCCGTGGCCCCTTCCTCGTTTTTTTTTTTGTTTAAATCGAACTGAAGAATGAAAAGAAAAGGGGGGGCATAACGGGTTAAGGGAATGAAGAGAGAATCTTTAATTTTTAACTTATTTAATTATTTTATTTTCACCAAAAAGCAACTTTTATTTTCGACCTCGAAACGAAGCCCACCGCCTGTCATCCATAGCGTTTCACCCCCATTCCGAACACAATGGGATATGTATCGTAAGCTGATTCGATCGTTTGAATCAGTTTCCGTCAAAATCTACATATAACTCTATATATTGAATTTAAACGCGCATTTCAATTTACCGGGGTCACATACTAACTAGAAAATTCCCGAAAAATATTTTCTAGCTTCGTATTGACGATACGGTCCTAACAAAACTAGTTTCATCGAATTCTGAGGCCGTTGGAAAAATGGCCATTTTCTAGTCGATTAAAATCAACTGAAACTGGTCAAACGCATTTTCCTTTGCCACGCTCACATACTGATTCGAAAAATTATGAAATTTGGAATCTAGCAATAATTTGACATCACGGACCCAACAAAAGTGGTTTCGTCGAAATCCAAGGTCGTTTGCAAAATGTCTATTTTTAAGGGCCTGAATTCCATAACGACTATTCCGAATTTTCAATTGGACATATCTTTTGATTCCCGCTATGAAATCTTGATTTTTCGGATTCGTTGGAAAGATATCATCAATTAGATCCTAATGATTTTGGTTTCACTAAAATCCGGATTGTTTTGCAACCGGTACATTCAATTGAAGTTTGAAATCGAATTATCGAACTACCGCGCCATTTTCAATTCTATTTATAATTATATATAATTATTTATATTCTACGACGACGTATATAATATATACGTTCGAATTATATTCAAAATAAATTTCTCATTGATATTATTTAAAATAATCTATTTTAAATATTCAAAATTCGCTAAAATTGCCAAAATAAAATTTTTAAACTGGTTCAGAATTTCCGGGTTATTACATTCTATCTATTTTTGGCATTCCTATTCGTGTCTTATTTGATACTGGTGCTTCTCTCAATTTCATTTCTTGTACTCTTGTTGATAAACTGGAACTTGAGCCAGTAATGGCTTTAGAATCTATTTGTGTGTCGAACCCTACTGGAGGCTCGGCAAATCTTTGTATGGGATACTTAGGAGTTCCGATTTCTTGTTATGACGAACTCTTCCCTTGTGATTTATATGTTTTGGGTTTTATGGGTTTTGATGTCCTACTCGAGATGGATAGGCTGTCTCGATATTCTGGGGTTCTAGATTGTAAGAAGGGAACTATCTCATTTAAGACAGATGAAGGGAAATATTTCATAGTATTTTGTGGAGGACCTAGCTCACTTATGACTAGTGTCCTTTATTCCTTGGATGTGGCGGAGGAAGAATTGAGTTCTATTCCCATTGTTCGAGAATTTGCAGATGTCTTCGAGGAGGTGTCAGTTTTACCACCTCATCGGGAGATAGAATTTCGCATTGATTTGGTTAAAGATGCAAAGCGTATCGTGTTGCCTGTTCGAAGGTTAGCACCGAAGGGGAAGTTGGAGCTATCGATTCAGGTGGATGATCTATTACAGAAGGGCTTGATCCGACCAAGTCGTTCAAGTTGGGGAGCGCCTGTTGTCTTTGCTACAAAGGCAGATGGTTCTTTAAGATTATGTGTCGATTATCGCGAGCTCGACAAATGAACTATTAGGAATAAGTATCCTTTGCCTAGGATAAATGACCTGTTCGACCAGCTCCATGGAGCTCAAGTGTTTTCTCAACTAGATCTTGCTACGGGATTCCATCAGTTGAGGGTAGCAGAGGAGAGAGTAACCTTAACCGCTTTTAGGTCCGATAAATTTTATGAGTGGTTAGTTATGTCGTTCGGTCTAACTAATGCTCTAGCATATTTCGTAGACCTAATGAATCAGGTTTTTCGAGATGTGTTGAATAAGTTTGTTCTTGTATTCATTAATGATATTTTGGTCTAATCTAAGACCGAGGAAGAACATACATGCCATTTAAGGATAGTACTAGAAACATTGAGGGACAATGTTTTAAAGGCAAAATTCTCAAAGTGTCATTTTTGGCGTTCGGAAGTTAGATTTTTGGGCCACGTTGTTTCTACTGAAGGTATTTCTGTTGATCCTGCGAAGGTTGTGTCTGTTCAAGACTAGAGAAGGCCAGAAAGCGCTACAAATATTAGAAGCTTTTTGGGTCTAGCAGGCTATTATAGAAGGTTTATCCAGGATTTCGCAAAGATCGCTTCTTGTTTAACAAAGCTGACGAAGAAAGATATCAAATTTGTATGGACAGAGAAGTGTGAGCAAGCCTTCATAAAGCTTAAGGAAAAGTTAACTAGTGCTCCTGTCCTTAATGTGCCAGATGGAGGTGAAAGTTTGACTCTTTACACTGATGCGTGTGGAACTGGGTTAGGTGCTGTGTTGATGCAACATGGGAGAGTTATTTCTTATGCGAGCCGTCAGCTCAAACCACATGAAACGAGGTATGCGATTCATGACTTGGAGTTATTAGCAGTTGTTTTTGCATTAAAAATGTGGAGGCATCATTTGTTAGGTGAGAAGTTCAAGTTATATACGGACCACAAATCCTTGAAGTATCTTTTTACGCAAAAAGACTTGAACATGAGGCAGCAAAGGTGGTTGGGGTTTCTTGCAGCTTATGATCTAGACATCACATATACCCCAGCAAAGGCTAATGTTGTAGCCGACGCGCTCAGTAGAAGATATGCAGTTATGGCAAATATAGAAGTTCGACCAACCTTGATTAGTCGTACCGAAGAGAATCAGCTTAGAGATCTTCATCTTGCCAGGACTGCTAAGTTGGTAAGTGAGAGCATTTCTCTAGAGAAATGGCCCAGATTCGAAGTAGATAACCGTGGAATTTTGAGGATGAATGGTAGGTTATGTGTTCCGAATGTTAACGGAATCAGGCAGGATGTTCTAACGGAAAGCCATCATTCACGATTAACGATACATCCAGGGGTAACTAAATTGTATCACGATATGAAGCGAACATTCTGGTGGGAGGGCATGAAAAGGGATGTCTCTATATTTGTAAGTAGGTGTGCAAACTGCCAACAAGTGAAGGGTAGTCATCAAAAGACGGCCAGGCTACTTCAGCCACTCGAGATTCCTAAGTGGAAATGGGATTAGATTTCTATGGATTTTATTGATGGGTTGCCTAGGACGAGGAGAGGTAATGAAGGTGTATGGGTTATTGTAGATCGGTTAACCAAGAGCGCGCACTTCTTACCAGTAAAGGCAACAAGGACTGCTTCTAGTTTGGCGTTGTTGTATATTAGGAGATAGTTAGGCTTCATGGCATTCCAAGTAGTATCGTGAGTGATAGGGATCCAATCTTCACAAGTCATTTCTAGAAGGGATTGCATGATACATTGGGGACCAAGCTCAGTTTGAGTACCGCTTACCATCCACAAACTGATGGGCAAACAGAAAGGGTGAACCATGTATTAGAAGATTTACTTCGGGCATGCATCTTAGATTTTGGAGGTTCGTGGGAAGATCATTTACCACTTGTTGAGTTTTCATACAACAATAGTTATCAAGCCAACATTGGGATGGCACCTTATTGAAGCATTGTATCGAAGGCCTTGCAAATCTCCATCATGTTGGGTAGAATCTGGAGATCGCCTTGTACTTGGGCCAGATATGGTTCGAGAAGCATCAGATAAGGTCTTAGAGATTTAGAAGCGAATCAAGGAAGCACAGAATCGACAGAAGAGCTATGCAGATGAAAGGCGAAGAGACTTGGAATTTGCAGTTGGAGACTTTGTATTTGTAAAAGTTTCGCCGATGAGAAGTGTAGTTCGGTTTGGAAAGGCTGGGATGTTAGCTCCTCGTTATATTGGACCATTCCCAATTCTAGAAAGGATTGGTACACTCGCGTATAGAGTCGAATTACCGATTAGGTTATCAGGGGTGCACAATGTATTTCATGTATCACATTTGCGTAAGTATGTGCATGATCCCTCGATGATAGTAGAAGCGTCGCAACAAGAAGATTTGGAAGTGGATCCGAATTTGACTATATTGAGACAACCAGTTCGAATTATTGATAGAGATATAAAGCAACTTAGGACTAAGATTGTGAAGTTAGTCAAGGTACAATGGAGTGAGGATGCTCCGGATTGTACATGGGAAACAGAGGAAAATCTGAGGAAGTCTTATCCAGACTTGATCTTAGACTAAGGGTTTCTTATCTTAGTATCGTATATCTTTTGGTTTTTAGCTTGTATATAGTTTTTGGAAGTGATATATATATATGCATCTTGTTATTCTATCTTCTTTGATTTTTCATTCCTGTTTGAATTTCGAGGACGAAATGTTTTAAGTGGGGGAGAATGTAAAGACCCGGAAATTTGAACACTTAATCTTCAAATATTGTAACAGTTTGGAATATTGTTAAATGTTATAAATATGATTTTATAACCTTGTTAAACATCTTTTAATTAATAATTAATGTCCTAGCCTTGTTTCAGAAAAATGTTTTCAAAAAAATATTTTTTTTGGAAAAATGTCAAAAATATGACTGAAAACCGTTTTATCGATATATAGCTATTTTCTCAATAAAAGTTGTTGAAGATTAAAATGAATTTCTAATTAATCATTAGGAAATTAATTAGCGAATAAAAATATTTTTCATATTTATGGCTAACTATATTGATGATGTCATCATTTTAAAGAATGAGCATTTAAGGAAAGTGTGACGACCCAAACTTCCCCGTAAAGGAAAACCCGGATTGCTTTGAGAACAATACTCATCAGAACACAGAACAACAGAACATTTTCATTGCTATTACAACAATTACATCAGAGTACAAGAATATTCCAGAATACAAATGAATACTTTACATTTGATAAATACAATATCAGAGATTTTAATTACATTTAAATAGCAGCGGAAAAATAATACAAAATTACAACTAAAAGAGATACACGGATACAGAGCTTTCCGAAATTAATGAAACTTTAAACATAAATAATATTTGATGTTACGAATCCAAAGAACCTAATTTCGTAATTTTCTGAGTCCGTATGAATTTATTATGAATTTTTAAAGTCTGAAAATTGACTGTTTTCCAATTAAAAATTAACACAGTCCACAGATTAACTCCGAAAATTATGAATTTTGGTTTTTTTAACTATATTTAAATATTCTTGATCCATAGAGACTGGTTTCGTCGGATTTGGAGGTCGTTTGCAAAAATCCTATTTTTGGCGCGTATATATTTAATATTAAAAATAATTAAAATAATGAAATTTTTTCCGAAACTCAAAAACATAAGTCTTTATAGTCATTTTTATATGTAAACAACATTCTGAAACCAATGGAGGTGGTTTCGAGTCCTATTTCCTTATTCAGCAAAAATTTTGTGTTTCGGGCCTTTAATCTTATATATACGAATTCCATAGCGTTTTTCTTAAAATTTAATTTTCTCATAACTTACAATTTATAAACTGGAATCTTAATTTCTGAAACTCTTTGGAAAGATATTTTCGATATGGTCCTAGCGTTTCTTGTTTCGTCCAATTCCGATTTATATTTTATTTTATATAATTTTTCAAAGTTGGAATTTCAAAACTGAAATTACCGCGCCATTTCAGGCTCGGAATAGAATTCATATAACCTTTAAGTTCGTTGTTGAAATAAAATAAGTTTATCATCCATATTATTTAAAATAAATAATATAATTATATTAAACTCATTAAAATTCATTAAAATAAATTTTAAAATTACCCCCAAAAATCAGGGTTGTTACAGAAAGTTTTTGTATTTTGGGTATTTAAATATTCAAATAATTGCTTTATAATTTGAATATGCTTGTTTTAATTATTCAAATAACTTAATGAATTTATTTTCAAGTTTTGTTTACTTAAATAAATCATTTGATAAAGAACTAATAGTATGATCGAGATTCAACTTCCAGATTCACATCATATCGTTGAATAGAAGTTGTTTCATATCATTGCAACGTTGTTTGATATATGTGTATGTATTCACATACATGCATATACACATATATATGTAAGCATAATTAGTCACTTCAAGAGTTTAGAAAATATCCTAAGTGTATGTATTTAAGCTTCTTATATGTATACAAATGAATGCTTACTTGAAAAAGCAATCTTACCATCTCTTACACACCTTTCACTTCCCTTACACACCATCCCATCTATCATAATTACTATTAGGGTTTTAAGGGCATTTTGGTCTTTTCCCATCCACCTTCCTTTTCCTATATAAGGAGGGGTATACCTCCTTTCTTACACAAAATTCCTAAGCAAAAGTGAAGCTTTTAATGGCTTATCTTCATCTTCTTCCTCTTCCTTACTAACTTTCTCAAACTATATTCAAACCAACTCCAAATCAACTCAAACTTTGAGTGTAGCCTTCTTACATCATTACAAGACCTTTTAGCAAGTTAGAAGTTAAAAAATTCCAAGCCCCTCTCAATTTCATCTTTGGTCGTGAGCTATATAAGGAAGGAAGCAAGGAAAAACAAGGGAAGGAAGGAGGTTGCTAGCTTGGATCTTTGTTCTTATTCTTGGATCTTTATTCTTATTATTGGATCTTGGATTTGCTAAGGATTAAGGTGAGTTTACTCACTATTTAGGAAAACGAACATAAATATTTTGCATGTTTTAAACTATGCTTAAAGTTGCTTGAATGTTGGTAACTTATGTTAAAAATGTTAACTTGATTCTTACTTTAAAAGTAAGCGACATATGTGATCCATGTTAATGAATTTGAATGGAATTGGATTTGGACTTGAATTGACTTGTATAACAAGAGGATTGGACTGGAAACAAAGCACATAAGGATTAGTAGGGAATTGACATATTTTGGACTTAAACTTGAAAGTGCACTTATTGCAATAGTCGCTATAAATGCAGTTTGAATTGTTGTGTTTACAACACCTTGTATGGAACTTTGTAATGACATCTTTAGTGATTTCTTATTATTTTTAATCTTGTATTACTTGTATGTTTACTACCATGAAGTCATTGAATATTAAAATGCTAAGTAACCCCTTGAAAATGACCAAAACTTTACTAATGCAAAACTACCCGTTTAACCTTGATTTTTGGATTTCTAAGTATTGTAAATGTTCTTTAAATTTATGTAAATGGTCTTATCTTCTAAAATATCTTCTTTCTAAATATCTTCTTTCAAAATATCTTCTTTTCAAAATATCTTCTTCTAAAATATCTTCTTTCTAAATATATTTTTTCTAAATATCTTCCAAATATCTTCTTATAAAATATCTTTCCAAATAAAACAAAGGTTAGAAAAGGGTTATGAATTGCTAAACCTTGTCATGATTAAATCATTAGAATAAAAGGGTAACTGTTAATCCTTAACACTAATAAGCCAACGAAGTAGGCTTATCTATTTGTGAGAGTTAAGATTGAGGTCGAGTAGGGACGGAGCAATAGAGCTCTAACCTGCCGGTTCCCTCTTGGTCGAGGAATAGATAGGTTGGGAATGTTGGAAACGTGTTAACCATGTTAATTACTTACTTGTTATTGAATATCATGGATACTGTGCTTAATTCTAATAAGCCGACGAGTCGGCTTATCTATCTGTGAGTGTCAAGAATGGGGTTTCTAGGCAAGGGGTGATATGCAACCAGTGCTCTAACTTCCCTGGCCTCACTCTTGACCGAGCGATTGTTAAGTTGATAATGTCGGGAACGAGTTAAGTGCACGAACCATGGTTTTTATAAGCTATTGTTTTGACTAGATAGTCGATTAGTCGACTATCGAACTATACCATTATAACTTAAGAAGTATCGGGAAAGCTTCACGATTCCATACCAATGAGAACCCCCGGGGAGGAGTGTTGGTATGAAACGTCTCTAGCATTCACATACTTTTGAAAGAACCGGAATTGAGTTAACCGGAAATTCATCGATTAGTTTTGAAGAGTCCGGGATCGATAAGTGTTTTACTCATCGAATACCACTTCAAAACTAGAGTACGAGTTCTACGTTTTGGAAGCAGTTGAAGAAGAAAAGTGAATCTATATGAAGGTTGGGAAACTTCTCGTGATGCTCGGATCAAAGTAGTGATTTGTGATCTGTTCGAGAAGTAGGAATCCAATTTGGGATTCGTGTTATGTTCGAGTGACGAAGACTCGTGTGAAAGATGCCGAACGAAACCTCGACATCGGATATGGCTAAAAACAGAGTAGGAGCACAATCTGAGGTTTTGCTAACCTATGGCAGGATATATTGACTCCATATCTAGTGTATGCTTATATCAAATCGTGCAGGAGCTCCTCGAAGTTGCACGCGGGAGTTGGATATATTTGGTTCCACGTGGTGCACTTCGGTGTTTCGTGCGTGGGCCAGTTGTGTTTACCTTATGGTATAGTTTATCTAGAGATATGCGATGCTCGGAGGTACTTTCTGACCCTTGTGCATGGAGTTTAGATCTGTATTGAGAGATCTCTGATGGAAAATCCAATATACGAACGTACCTTAGCGGTTTTGTTTGTACACTTAATAGTTGTCGAATGTAACCAATGCAACCATTCCATCTATGTAATTTATTTATATTCTACACCCTAGAAATTATCTATAATACAACTATAGTTAACTTAATAAATGGTTGGTTTCTTTTGAGGGGAAAACCGGAGCGGTTATCTGCACGGTCCCCTTAATATTGTTACATGCAATCTTGAGTTTTCTCATACCAGACTGATGTCTAACGCTTGGTTTTTGTTTTCCCTAAAATCCTCACGTACTCCTTCGAGTAGGCTGAGTATGGCAGGTTTTACTTTGGATGCTTTAAAGTTCAGAAGACGAGCTGGAGGCTTCCATTATCTATCTACCTATTTCTATTTAAGTTGTACTGCATTAGTTATGTACATATCAGCATTGTGAGGACATGTAGTTATAACTGTCCAGGCTGATTATGGTACTTAAGTTATTGTAACTCTGAAATTCCTTTATTCAGAGTAACCCTTTGTACTATGTTGGTATTATATATTTTTGTTCCGCTGTGAGATTCTGATGTTCTGTTCTTTCTTCCTTGTTCTACTTTTTTTTTTACCCAACAATTCGACCTTCCGGCACTTGGATGTTTGGCACACGAATACCGTGGATGTGTTTAGTGTCGACTTTCGAGGTTTGAAAAGCCGGGTCATTACAACGGAGCATTGGCCCTTTTTGATTTAGTTGTGTTCTGAACAGAAATGAATGGCTCTGATACTTCATTACTGATCGAACTAAATAAGGAAATGGCCATTTTGATTTTTGGTTTCAACATAAAGGAATGGAAGAATCTGTGTGCGATTATATACAAAAGGGGTGGGGCTTTAAAAGGGACAGCAAGGTCATTTGAAGTGGGTGACGTGGTGATTTTTAAGATGGCAGAAAATGAATGGAAAACAAAAGGAGATGTGGCGGTTTTTAAATAGATCTGCGTGGCCAATTTCTTTCCCCTTCATGTTATTTTATTTTAATTTGTATTGGACCGTTATCCTTTAAATTAAAATTCCCCATGACTCTGAACTCCTTTCTGAACCCAACAACTGTCAATTCTAGGGTAAAACCACTATTCTGAACCCACTGGGATAAGTATCGAAGTGTAGTTCGATCATCCGGAATAGATATTAATTTAAATTGATATAAATTAAATTTCAAACCATTTAAATTCTTCGATAATAATTTAATATTATTCTAATTCAAACAAAAGTTTGTATTGATTACCTGAACTGTTTTCAAATCAGTTTTAACTTCGAATTCAGTTATTCACTGATTCCTTACTTTGGTAATTTAATACATACGATATTAAATCGAAATCGATATTTAAATCGATAACATAAATATAAAAATTCATTTATATTATCAACTAAATATTTGAATCCATTTTAAATATTTAAAATTAACTTCATAGAAATCTGGGTTATTACATTCTTCCCCCTTAAAAGAATTTCGTCCCCGAAATTACTATAGTAGAAAAAATGTTACTAACCTATTAACCCTTCAAAATCAACTTATGCTAAAACTCAACATTCCATACTTCTACCAATTTTAGTTCAACCAAAACTTTTGGTTTTCATTCATTCAATTTGAATGATCTACAATCAATACATTCACATTTGATTCATATTCCATTCAAATTGAGTTTAATCAATTTATTCCTTTTGATCCATTTAACTTGATTAAGTTAAATTTGAATTCCAGAATTCAAATATCTTGGTTTTGATTTCAAATCCTTTTAGAAATCACATAAATATATACTTATACTGATTTCCATCTCAAATTCAAAACATTTGAATTTTCAAAACCAACTTGTTTTCTTTCAAACAAATCTTCATCAAAACTTTTCTAAGGTAGCAACTCATCACTTAGAAACTCGAAAATGAACACTGATGATGTTGCAGTCATCATCAAAATTATTTTCCAGCCACTGAAGTGAGTTCAGTGCTTTACCACATTCAAAATCCATCTAAAATGATTTTTTATTCAAATCCTTTCAAAACAAAGTCATATTATATTAATATACTTTGGAAAATATTTTCCAACTTCCCAGGATTTAAGTTCTAAATTATGGTTTGAAT
The DNA here is from genome assembly GCA_030737875.1 of Allium sativum. NCBI lineage: Eukaryota > Viridiplantae > Streptophyta > Magnoliopsida > Asparagales > Amaryllidaceae > Allium > Allium sativum. Next base: position 990,088,314 of record CM060915.1, read on the forward strand.
TCAATTTTAATTCAACTCATTTGTATATACTTCATTCATATACAAGTTCTATTCGGTTATATATAACCATTCCCATTTTATAATCTTATTTGATTATAATATCAACAACCAGCTCATCCATATATAATAATTTCAGAAAATTATTCCTTTTCCATTAAAATAGAATTTTGGGTAAAATTATTTCATTTACCCATTAAAAACAATATCGTGTTCAATCTTCTGTTCAAGTGTTTAGAAATTCCTGTCGACTTCGTGGCGTCCCACGATTCGATCAGAATTCATAAACCACTCAACAGACAAGTCAACACAACATAAAACATTTGTTTTAAATCAATTAACAAATAAATGCTCTCGTATATATACACTCAACTCATTCTAAGGTACTACTGACCCTATCTCTAATGAGCACAATTCCACAAAGCCTAGGTGTTCGCTCAACCTAAGCTCTGATACCAACTGTAACGGCCCGCAAATCCGTAATATCAGAGTTGACTATATACATCATACGTCCAACCCAAATATCACGAAAATACGAATCATTTTTTTAGAAGAAAAAGGTAGAAGAAGAACAGAAATAACAACACAGAATCTCACATCGTAGCGGAACAAAATATAATATATCATAACTTTTGAACTACAAAATTTTAACTATATAACATACACTTATCAGAGTACAACACTTACAACACAGCGGAACAAAACTCTATATAACTAACGCTGAAGCCTCCTGCTCTAAGCTCCTTTAGATAGATCTGTAAAATCCTAAACTACTTGACTGCCCGTACAAATTTAGGCACCCAAGAGTTTAGGTAGAACAAAACAAAATAAACTCTGGGTCAGTCATGGGACTGGTATGAGTAAACAGTTTAAAACAGCTTGAACAAGTAAACGATATCTCATAAGACCACGCCGTATAACGGAACGGGTTTTTCCCTTATGAGAATCCAAAATATCTTTACATAAAAAACCGTTTGATATTATAATAATGCCTATCAACCACAATATAATAATCATCTAGCAGAAACGCTTTCATCTCACGTTCTACATATATAGTATACAATCAAAACCGCAAACACGTATTGGGTAATGGATTTCCAACTATGACAAGGTATGGAACCACCTTTCGCTAGTGTACCTCTAGAGGAGAATACACCAAGTTCAACAAGAACATCTTGCAACTCAGCCACACATGACCGACCACTCATTGCGCTCGAGTGCATCGAATGTATATCACCAACGGTTGGGATCAGCAACCGTTTCCCGAATGGGACAACACCGAATAGAATAAGGAATTAAATGAATCTCTAGATAGGTGATGATACACCCTAATGGAAGCTACCCACATAGCCATGCTGCCTGGCCGATTTTTGTCATTTTCCGGTTGTTGAGGCCAGAGGCTACGATTACTTCTCTCATTGATAACACAATTACTTTGAATGCCACATTATCAGATCCATTAATCATTAATTGGTTTACACAAATATTCTAGATGTTATGCTAGGGGAATAAATCCGTTGCAACCATACATATTTATACAGACCAATCCATTCGATCATTGGAAATATTCTGTCAGACATTCGTCCATATACGTTCGTTCTAGGACTGAACGAAACCGAAGGCACTATTCAGTATATCCATCCTAGGCAATCTCTACCTAGGACTAATACAACAGCCCTTGCACTTTAATCCGTCTTCAATATATTCAGCATGCTTGGTTCGCAACGCTTATGCCAATATAGAGTGGTTCTTCGGATAATAATCCAACCGGTCTCTCCATATTAGCAATGTTAAAATGGTCAAAAACTTCGATAGTCTGTGATTTAACTATCGAATAAAAACAAGTGTACATTCAACATATCAAACAAATCATTGGGCTCTTTCATTAATATTTCATTAATTAAATCTCTTCTCCATTTCCTTATCAATACTTGTTAACCAAATATTTTCGATAATCATCTTGGCCTTTTACATTAATTGGAAAACATTTCCATATATCGTCTTCTTTTATTTTCTGTACTTAGAAAATATCTTCTATTTATAATTGGAAAATATTCCAATTACTTATCTCTTTTCCAACCATTCATTGTTAGATTTAGGAAATATTTATAATCATATTTCCAAAATTTCACTTTCTTGGGTTAAAACGAATGTTGTGTAAAACATCGTTAAGACAACCCAAAACACTGCATTCAACTAACTCTTATTCAAACATTCCTCTTCGAGACTGGATCTTGCTATTTATCGGTTAAAAACGAAATTAATCAAGTTGGGGTATAACTACCTCTCAGACCTTGACTAAAACCATCCTTAACTTCAAAACGGACAAGACCACTTACCTCGAATAACTAACTTCATATAAAACCAATTCTCCATTTTTAAAACATATATACAACTCCCTTTCTATTTCCAGATTTATCGATTTCCTTTTTGTTTATAATATTCTATTTTCAAGTTCATTTCCTTATCGAATTCTATATATATCGATCCGTTGATTTCTAACTATCAAATTATCTTAAAAATATTCTAACTCCTTAAATTTTCGGAAAAATTCGCCATAACCTCCATTGTACCGGGAGCATCGGGAAAATCCCCAAATCGCCACACAGGCCTCTCCATTCAAAAAGAAAATCAAAAAGCCAAGCGGCTAGCCGATACGGCGCATAAAAACTCATATGTGAATTAAATACATACTTTTTGTCGGGCATTCTATATATATATATATATATATATATATATATCTTCATTAACTTCATTCCATACCTGTCTCATGTATATCCATACATTTCTAATTCATTTCAACTTAATACACTCGTTTTAACTCAACTCGTTAATTAATTCGTTAATTAACTCTTTTCCTATTTCACTTGTATATTTGAATATAACATGTTTCAAATATATTTCAACTTACTCATAAACTAATTGAATTCCATTTCAACTCGAGTTACATATTCGATATCGAATAAAAATTCTCAATCTCTTTCACTTATCCAACGCCAAATTTCGATTCAAATCTCGATTAACTATTTATTCTTCAAACTAGTTAAATCTATTTAATAAATAAAAATCTGATTTTTGTTTCAAAAATCATTTCACTTACTTCACTGGAGTTCATATTTATTTTATCTCTCCAGTCAGGATTTTTCTAATGGAAAAAATTGGATTTTTATTTCTTCAAAATCCTTTTATTCATTTACATAAACTGTTATGGCTTTTAAACGATTTTGGCGCTGCTTTTCTGAAAATTTGATTTTGACATAACTCAAAGTCTATATGATGAAACCCAAATTTTTCTCTTCCATTAGAAAACTATTATCAAATCGGTCCTGACAATTCTTGTTTCAAAGAATTCCGACTTCAATTGAGTTCTGTATACTCAATTGAAGTTCGAAATGCCAATTTACAAACTGCAGTGCTGCGGCGAGTTCGTTTTAATCATATTTATATATAAACGTTTAAACTTCGTTTATAATAAATTCAACTCCCTTATAACATATTTTTAATATATATCAAATCCATTTTTTCAATTCAACATAATATTTTCGATCTTCTAAAATTGTCGATTTTCTCTAACTCGAAAATAAATTTACTTATACTTCGATCTTCTATATTCAAATTCCATTTTAATTCTATTTGAATTCTATATTCAAATTCCATTTCAATCTATTTGAATTCTATATTCAAATTCCATTTCAGTTCCATTTGAATTCTATATTCAAATTCCATTTCAATTCTATTTGAATTCTATATTCAAATTCTATATATTTAAATTCTATTCAAATTCTATAGATTCAAATTCTATTTGAATAAATTCGAATTAATCGAATTCAAAATCATAAATCCTTGCGGATTTATTTTAGTTCAATTTATATTCTGAACATCAGAATAAATTCCATCGTTTTTTCTTTAAAACGATTTCCTCATTTCTATTTTTAAATTCACATTTGAATTTAAATATTCAAATTATCCAATGATAAAATTTCCCACTTTATTTATAAACACTGTTTATAATTTCATTTCAATTATTTGATTATCCAATGAAAATCAACCTATTTTATTTATAAACACCATTTATAAATTCACTTCGATTTCTTGTATTGTTTAATTTATAAACATCGTTTATAAAATCAATACTTGTTTTTATTTATTTTCAAAACAAGTAAATATTTTTAGCCCATTCTAAATTCAAATTCTATTTTTAGAAAATAGAATTTTCCTTTTTAAATCTCACAATCTCTTTCACGATATTTTTTTAAATCAACACTTAGGCCCAGTGATATTTTAAACACACAAACATCCAATTTATCATTCATCGGTTATCTAACACATCATATATGAATTTTGATATATGTGAAAACACACAAACAAACAGATAATATATTTTTGAGGAATCCAGTTGGATTCCTCCAACCCGTTTTCCTGCATCCACAAACGTTAGCACATAAATAATACCATCCTGCTTCGAGGTAGGATATCGCGGTGTAAAAGGTCATCTACTAATATATTTCTGGGGCGCATAGGGAAATCATCCGCTATGAAACTGTGGGCATCTGCTAATGAGACTGCTGGAACAATCCAACCACCAAACCAATATATATATATATAATAGTCAAGCCTAAATAACTAATATATAATCAAAACAAAAATATTTAAACGCATCCAAGCAACAATCAATTATTTTTAACAAATAAAAATAATTTTAATTAAGTGGTGAGTGAGATTTACTCACTGTGGTTTTCTTTGAAGCTCTTTCAAATTTAAAATTTCTTTTCATTGATTTCCGAGACTCCGAACTCCATACGAATTCCATTCGATTTATCCTTGCATAAGAAAAATCCGAACTTTATAAATAAGTTAATGAATTTTCTTACCAAGGTTTCATGTCGAGAATGTACTAAAGTAATTTTTTTCCTTTATTTCTAACTTCCTTGTTTTTGAAAAGATAATGATTTTAAATTTTAAATATTTCACTTATCTGATTTAAAATCTATATAATGATTCGCTGAGTAAATTTCCATTTTAGTTTCCATATTCTAGATTAACTGTAAACAACAATTATTCTCTAATAGTATATTAATTTCGGCATTAACTAATAAACTACTTAAATTTAATTAAAAACTCACCTTTTGTTAGTTTGATTATCCAAACCATAACCTGCTACTATCCCCTATAACCAGTCATCTTCCTCAGGAAAAATTACTACACCGAAATCAGTTTTGAGATCACTCTCTCTTTGCAAATAGCGACTCTCGGCTATAGAGTCTAATTGGAGTGACATAAATCAGCACAAAACCCTTTTCAGCTCCTCACAATGCCATCAACTATAATCGCACCCCTTCAGCACTTTACTTACTCCTTAACAAATTTTTGTCCTTCCAGGTTCAATGACTACTACAGCTTCAACCAATTCTTACATCGCTTCCCTCAAATTCATGTTGCCTCAGCGCCTCCATGTTTGCCAAAACCTTACTGCTTACTACGCCCTGTCCTTGGGATTCTCACCCAAACCATTAGTTCTAGTTTCGACCGTTTTACATCGCAGTGACCTTCACATGAAATACTTCCAACTGAATGCATTCGATCCCATCGTCGCCTATTAGCGCGAGTGCTCCAGTCGCGATATCGAGCATCAGGAAACTGGCGACCCTCAATTTCGATCCCCCTTTCCGAACCCTATTTCGGTGTTCGAGTTCGAGCTCTAGGGAATTTCCGTTCAACTGTCTAACCCCAAAACTCGAACCATCTTCTGAATCGCGACCTTCTCCGGAGCTTGAACTCAAAATCGAATCTCCCTAGTTTTTGATGACCGCCATCCCCTAACCTATAATCGATCAACACAATCTTCACGTCAACCAACAGATCTCGAAATCGGATTCAAATTCGATTTGGAAAATGGGGAAAAGAGCATCGGTCCTTTTTGATTTAGTTGTGTTCTAAACAGAAATGAATGGCTCTGATACTTCATTACTGATCAAACTAAATAAGGAAATGGCTATTTTGATATTTGGTTTCAACAGAAAGGAATGGAAGAATTTGTGTGTCATTATATACAAAAGGGGTGGGGCTTTAAAAGGAACAGCAAGGTCATTTGAAGTGGGAGACATGGTGATTTTTAAGATGGCGGAAAATGAATGGAAAACAAAAAGAGATGTAGCAGTTTATAAATTGATCTACGTGGCCAATTTCTTTCCCCTTAATGATATTTTATTTGAATTTGTACTAGACCGGTGTCCTTTAAATTAAAATTCCCCATGACTCTGAACTCCTTTCTGAACCCAACAATTGTCAATTCTTGGGTAAAACCACTATTCTGAACCCACTGGGATAAGTATCGAAGTCCAGTTCGATCATCCAGAACAGGTATTAATTTAAATTGATATAAATTAAATTTCAAACCATTTAAATTTTTCGATAATAATTTAATATTATTCTAATTCGAACAAAAGTTTGTATTGATTACCTGACTGTTTTCAAATCAGTTTTAACTTCGAATTCAGTTATTCGCTGATTCCTTATTTTGATAATTTAATATATACGATATTAAATCAAAATCGATATGTAAATCGATAACATAAATATAAAAATTCATTTATATTATCAACTAAATATTTAAATCCATTTTAAATATTTAAAATTAACTTGACAGAAATCTAGGTCATTACAGATACACCCCATTGTAGGGCCAGCACGGGTGCATATGGGGTTTAGGGAGACGATCGAATGGGTAGAGCAAGGGTACCTTGGCGGTGGTAGGAGCAAGCCGGCACCTACGATAGCAGCTAGGTACAAGTAACTACCAAGTTTGTCACGTGGGTACAGTTAGTGGGAAGGGATCAACCTTGAGTAAAAGAGACTGGTAGATGTGCGGTGTAATTAAGTAATGTGGTGTAACTTAGCAAAAGTGCGGTGTAACGAAATACATGTTGGTTGAGTTGGATAGTCCTTTGGGTGCTAGTCTGATGTTGACTTCGGTCTTCGAGGTTAGTACTTGGAGGGATGTTCGCTTAGCCAAGGTGTAGGATTGTCTTAGTACTTAGGAACATAATCATCTTGTCCATCCTTTTTGTCTACCTTATCTATGTTACAGCCATATCATGATGCCTATTTATGTCTTGATCATTTACCTTACCTATTATTTGTTAAAATTACTGGACTCGCCGATCTTTATGTCTGACCCGTTTTGTTTCCACCTCTTTTCTTTCCTTCCCCCCCCCCCCCCCTCAGGTTTGCAAGGAGGGAATACTACAGCTTAGTGCCGATTTCTTTCAGTTGCTTGAAAAGAGTAGATGTATCGCTTTGGACTCTCTCATCTTTATGGCTTTGCTTATGCTCAGTGGGTATTTATGCATTTATGTTATTTAAGTATTTTCTTCTTTACGTACTTTGAAGTTTTTGGAAAAGACAATTGATCCTGTTGTAATGGTTTTGGAGACTACTTATGTAAGCTTGTTTTGAAGTTATGATGCTATGAAATAAGTTTTATCTTCCGCTGTGTTTTATTTATTTATTCTTGTAATTTATCTCTTCTATACTACTATAATGCTTCATGACATTAATGCATTACCTTTGTGAGTGCCATTAATGGCCATGGGGTGTTACAATTCATGACAAACCCACTATCCAATTTGATATTAAATACATGTCTCTGAATAGAAATTATATCAACTTATATTCAATATCAAATTCTGAAACAACTAAATATCGTATTGGGAATAACAATATCTATATATTTAAAATTCCCATAACCATATCCGTATAATTACGGAATCCAATATTGAAATATCTGAAGATAATTTCCATTCAAATTCATTCCAATTTATTTGTTGGAAAACTATGGTTATTTAAAAAACCATTCTCATTCCAATTTATTAATTTAAACTTATTGGATTATTATTGTAGTTGTTAACTAGTTCGCCCAGATAAAAATATATTTTATCTTATTAAAACTTGGAATATTTCATCCATAATCTTTCCAAATCATTATTTATGATTTTACATAATTTTCCATATTTTCAATAATTTTATTAAGCCACTTACAGTCGGGTTCCAATATCGGACACTGAACTGCATGCATAGCGACCTTTTCCAAATCTGGTTTGGACATATCTTAAAATCAAATTGTTAGATTCCAAATCTCTTTTTATCATTCGAAAGCTCTTTTCAATACGAACCTAACGGTTCCGGTTTTAGGAAAATCCGACGATCGGATCTATCGTTATGCCATTTCGAGGTTAATGGTTGAAATTCGCGAACAGTCGCTACGCGATACGTTCTATTCAAACCATTTAAATATATATATATATATATAATATAATATATTTCGTTGATTTCCTTTTTAAAGCGTATTTTATAAATCGTTTATAAATTCATTTTAACTCCCTTTTTAATTTTAATCAGAATTGAACAATCTATATTATTATAATATAGAAATAATAATATTTTCAACATATCAGATTTTGAAATCAAAATTTTTCGATATTCATTATAAAATGAATAAAATCGATAGAAAAATCCGTTTGAGTTAAAATGGCGTACATCTACTTAACTCGGCTTCATATATTTCAATATTTTCGTGTCCATCTAAAATCAGACATCAAAATCATATTTTGATTTTTCACCGAACATTATTTTAAAATATTCATTATTTCTGAATTGGAATCAAACTCAATCAATTACCATATAATTTTATTTATATGGATACCATACATCGCATGTATTAGAAAATAGTGATAAACAACTATTAAACATTCAATTCACATCCAGAGTGCAATTTACAACTGTATAAGCCTTAATTAATTAAATAACGTTGATAGCAGTTTGTTAATCAGTCGATTGGCATACAGTCAAATCCAAGGGATATGTGAATTAATTATCATCTCCAGACCCGTGAGGTTTTCAATCACAAACAAATAATTGAGCGATGTGTAAAATTATCGTCCCAATACCCGTGTGGGGTTTACGTCACAATCCATGTGAATTTATTTATAGTTTAATAATAATGACATTAAAAATGTACATATCCATCATCCACCAAACAAGTATTGCAATCATAGGAAATCAATATATATTTAGTTATATAAATAAATAACTGTATAAATTTTTGAGTGAGTGAGTTCTCACTTTGGTTTCCACTCTGTCACTCTTTATTTGAAGAATTTATTTTTAAACTAAATTAAACGAGCATTTAATTTAGCTAAAAAAATCAACTTTCTCCTTTTCCATTCTGGTCAGATCCATGTTGTAGTGCTTGCTTATACGAGTGCAATGCAATTGAAATCGTCAGATTTCGATCTCGCATGAAAAAGATATGTTATTTTATATATTGTTTACAAAAATTAGTGTAATTAATTAATTAATTACACTAAGCCTGGCCCTAATTACTCTCCCTCTCCAATTTAATTTATGGATCCTCGCTCAAAAAAATCGAACCCGTCTTCGTTGCTTAGGGCTCTGGCCTGCTGCTTCCACACTCGACCGAAGGTCGATCAAACTCCGCCATTCAACGCACTACCGCAAGCCCCACCATCACCCTGACCTGTGTCCCGCTCGAATGCCCCATACCGCCTGTAATGGCATTTGTACAGCGGCCCTTTGCCCCCGAAATCTGGGAAAAATTCACCCAGAAATCCGATCTCCACTGTTGATGTTATAGAGCTGTCTTAGCTCTTCGATTTTGCTTCAGAAAGTTTTGAATTTCATTGAGTGGATTCGGAGATTTTCGTGAAGAAAGAATGGAGCGGTTTAGATCGCCGGTTTCATTTGGAGGCAGCTCAGATAGTGAACGATAGGGTTAGGGATTTCTAATATACATACATATATATATATATATATATGTATGTATATTATTTTTAATATTATTAAATTCGTAAAAGTGAGATTTTACAATGATACTCCAAATCAAACCCAACGACTGTCGCCTCTAACCAAATACCCCCATTCCGGACACAATGAGATATGTTTCGTAAGCTAATTCTACTATTTTGAATATTTTAATTAAATTAAAATATAAATTAATATAACGTTACATATTAAATTTGAACGTACATTTTAATTTACCAGGGCTGTATACTGACTCCAAAAATTATGAAAATTGAAATCTACCTATGTTTTGACGAAACAGTCTTAACAAAATTAATTTCATCGAATTTGGAGGCCGTTTGAAAAATGGCCTTTTAACTGACTTATTAAACCTAGACTGAAATTGAAAACGGGTTTAAATTCACTACGCTCACATACTAATTCCAAATAACTTGAAATTGTAAACCTAGCAATAATTTGACGTTCCAGATCCAACAAAAGTGGTTTCGTCGAAAACGGAGGTCGTTAACAAAATGGCTATTTTAAAGGGCTTTATATAATATTAATATATATATACACACATATATAAACTCCATAGTGACTATTTTAAATTTTAATTTAGCCAAAACTTACAATTTAAAAAGTGAAATCTTAGTTTCTCACATTCGTTAAAAAGTTACAATTCAAAATATTCCAATGTTTCTTGTTTTATCCAATTCTGGTTTATATTGAATTCTGTATATTCATTTGAAGTTAAAAATTGAATTTTCAAACTACCGTGCCATTTCAAGATCGTTTTAACTAAATTTTAAAATTTTATGTTCTAACTTCGATTTAAATAAATTTTAAATCATTTATTCTCAAAATAAATCATTTTAAATCCTTAAAATATGTTAAATTCAATCAAAAATAAATTTTAATTTGGTTTAGAAATCTGGGTTGTTAAACAACCGGTCTCCGATACACGGGTTTATGGATTTATACTTTTCTTATGAATCAGTCTCTATTTTTTTAATATAAAGCGCGGTGTAATTTTAAATGGTGGCAAAATAGGTTTACTGGATAGAGAACGGGGATTGGTATATATACACGTGAGGGCTGAAGATCAGAACAACATCACCGCCTAACTTTGCTCAGCTATGTGCATAGAGATTTAGGGTGCAGTGTCTTGTACATTTCAAATGGGAAAGGAAGTATGGGTAGATTGCAGCATCTTGTCCATTTCAGATGGGAGAGGAAGTATGGGTAGATTGCACAATGCTTGGTGATGGGAATGTTCATAGCTATGTGTTTAGGGCGTAGAAATTATCAGTGTAGGCACGTTTGAAAAGAAATAGCAATGGCGTAGTGTATTTTCATTTTCATGGTAGTTGCATGGGTAGACATATGGTTGTTTTAGGCTAGTACAAATGGAAAAGAAAGGCAGAGCCAAGACAATTTATATGATGGGAGACGGTGAAAGTAATAATATATAGGGTAGACTGTTGTTTTCATTAGTTACTTAAGTGCTAAGTTATATATATATTATTTATTTGGTTACCGCTATTTACGTTACCATTAAATACATACACCATAAAACACCAACTCCAAATTTAACGAAAATAAATACATCGTTACGTCTTGAAGTTCCGGTCCCTATGGAATAAATTTCGTCGAATTCCGTCTCCGTTTGGAAAAACGGTATTATTTCATTTCCAATATATTTATCGGTTCACATTTAGATTGAATGTACCGACAAAACAACTCCAATTGGCTCTAAACTGGAAACTAGCAATAACTAGCCATACGTATTCCAATAAAATTCGTTTGTCGAAGACGGAGGTCGTTTTGAAAATAATTATTTCTAAAGCTTATATAATATCGATACAATATTAATTAAATTTGAAAAAAAAATTGATTTAAAAATAAATATATTATTATTATCATACATATCCAAATGGTATAATATATATCTTCAAAGCCAAACAAATATAAAATTATAATCCATCGTTTAAATATTTCAAGTTAAACGATATATAAAAATCCTTTATAATATATTAAATAAACGTTATTGTTTATAAATGATTTCCGTAGCTTGTAACAACCCGGAAAATCAGAACCAATTTAAAATTTTTATTTTGAGTAAGTTTGGCAAAAAATATGTCAGAATTTAAAAATTCCATTTTTAAATAGCAATACAGCCCTTAAAATAGCCATTTTGCAAACGACGTCCGTTTTCGACGAAACCACTTTGGTTGGACCCGGAATGTCAAGTTATTGCTAGGTTTAAAATTTCATAATTTTTGGAATTAATACGTGAGTGTGGCAAAGGAAAACGTGTTTTGCAAATATAGTGCAAATTGGATCGACCAGAAAATGACTATTTTTCAAACGGTCTCCAAATTCGATGAAATCAGTTTTGTTGGGATCGTATTGTCCCAACATAGCTAGATTTATTTTTCGAGAATTTTTAGAATCAATATATGGCCCCGACAAATTAAAATATACATTCAAATCTAAAATTGATTGTTTTAAATTATAATTTGAAGAATAACTGACTGAAACAGTCGAAGGGCTTACGAAACATATTCCATTGTGTCCGGAATGGGGGTATTTAGCGGTGGACGACACTCATTGGGTTTGATTTGGAGTCAGAAGGATAAAACGAGAATTTTGGAAGTTAAATAAATTAAATAATTTAATTATATATGAGGACCAATAGAAAAAGACCTTCACTTTTTTCGTCGCTCCCGAAAACCCGATAACCCTAAAAACCAACGGCGGCTCGTGTTCATCCCATCTCTCCTCAGTCTCTTCTAAACCACGCATTAAAATCCAATGGTCCTTCAGAGATTTTTGTAGAACTCCTCTCCAGCTTTAAATCCATATAAGTTTCATCCTCTATCGTGTTGTATTTCTCCAGATCCGACCTCTCGAAGTTCACCTGCGTCGGCCTCCTTTTCTCCTACGATCCGCCACCGAGTTGGGCCCCACCACCATTGATCGCTGCGCCGTTCCAAGCCCAAGGACGTGGTACCATCTGATCTTCGGAACCTTTCGCCGAAGGTAACGACTTAGTTTATTTAAACTATATATAACACTTTAAAGCATTGCAAAGTGTGATTTATTAATAAAAATCATATCTTTTTCGTATGTCGTCGAAATCTAATGAAAAAGAAGCATTGGGACCGTGACATCATACGCTACTTTCTAGAAGACGCTAGATCACATTTGAAGCTCTTTACGAATTACGAAGGAGTGGAACCCAAAGTGAGATTTCTAAATTCAAATTGGAATGGATACGCGTTGTATAAATTATATAAGCGATGTAAAAATTATATAAGCGTTGTATATCTTACATACAAGTGTCGTATAAATTATATATGCGATGTATAAATTATATATACGTTGTATAAGTCATATAAGCGTTGAATGGAATTGAAATGGAAATGAAATATATATATATATATACACACTCGTCCACATACCATGGACGATATAAATTGTTTGGATTGTGATTATTTGGATTGTGATTGTCAACGATGGATTGTGGTTGCAGCAAAATTGATTGTGTTTGTGGTGAATTCATTGAGTTGTGAAAATGAAAGATATTGTGGAAATTATGAAAACGAAACCCTCGTAAGCGCCACGAGGCCTAGGATAGCAGAGAAGCCGTGCTAGGAATAGTGCCGGTTTTAATTACCCTGTCGTTATAATGCCGAAGTTTTCTGAAATATTCATGTATTGATAAATATTCATGTGTTGATAACTATTCATGTATATAAAATATTCATGTTTGAAATAAATTGTTTGAACGATAAAAATCACATTTTTATCACACATATGAAGTACTAAAAAATATCGTGTGTTGATATAGTCTTTGAACGATAAAAAATATCAATTTTATCATGTATGTGAACTAATAAAAATATTCATGTGTTGAATAAATTCTTATAACAATAAAAATTACATTTTTATTGTATGTATGAACCACTAAAAATATTCATGTGTTGAATAAATTCTTTGAATGATAAAAATATCATTTTTATCATGTATGTGAACTAATAAAAATATTAATGTGTTGGATAAATTCTTTGAACGATAAAAATATCATTTTTATCATGTATGTGAACTAATAAAAATATTCATGTGTTTAATAAATTCTTATAACAATAAAAATCACATTTTTATTGTATGTATGAACCACTAAAAATGTTCATATGTTGAATAAATTTTTTAAACGATAATAATATCATTTTTATCTTGTATGTGAACTAATAAAAATATTCATGTGTTGAATAAATTCTTATAACAATAAAAATCACGTTTTTATTATATGTATGAAGCACTAAAAATGTTCAGGAGTTGAATAAATTCTTTGAACGATGAAAATATTTTTTTTAACATGTATATGAAGTGTTAAAAATAACCTGTGTTGAAATAAGTATTTGTTCGTTGGAATATTTATTTTTAACATGTATACGAAGTGTTAAAAATAGTCGTGTATTGAAAAATATTTTTGTGCGCCAAAAATATCATTTTTATCATATGTATGAAGTGTTAAATTTAAACATGTACAGAAATAAATATTTGTTTGCTAAAAATATTATTTTTAGCTTAGATATGTATATATATACATATGCTGAACAGGAAAATAGATTAGCTGTTGAGTAACGAATTTATTTGTGTGCCCAACAAATAGGTAAGCCTTAATGAGTTGGCTGCGCAATTTTATTAATATATAAACTCTCGTGAATGCCATTGGATGTGGTGTGCTGGTTGTTCCGTGTGAGATTATAAATAACGCCATATGGTAGTAACAATTAATTTTGAACTACACTACATGGCATACTACTTGAAGATAGCATACTCTATCATATACCGCATAAGCACATGGAGCTTATGTGACGAGGTTGGAATTACCATACAAGGAAGAGGCTTGTATGGCGATGACTGTATTACAGGTTGAACAGACTATTGACTGATATGGACTAAATAAAATATAATGGTAAACTGCTAGATTAATAAAAACCCCACACGGGTCTGGAGATGACAATAAATTTATGTCTCTCTAGTTATTAGATACGGCACATGGACTAAATATTTTCCAGCACTGGACAAGGTGACGAGAATTTATTCTCATGAGCTATGATCTTTACATACTCCCTTGGGCATAGAATAGGTCACTACAAATTGTGTATGTTATTTCTGGATTTATTGGGTGCCTAATACGGCCCAATAAATTTCCAAACCCCTCTCCATGCAAAGGAGGCTATGGCGAAATTTTCCGAAATTTTGAAGTATAAATTGTTTGGAAATCGTCAAACGAATTATATTTATAAATGTATACAAATATAAATTAAAATAAAACGAATCGCGCGTGGTAGTTCGCGTTTTGGAATCGAAATTTAAACGATTATATCTGGAGATCCGACCTTCGGATTTTCCCAAAACTGGAACCGTTGGGTTCGCTTTGAAAAG
This sequence comes from Allium sativum, assembly GCA_030737875.1. NCBI lineage: Eukaryota > Viridiplantae > Streptophyta > Magnoliopsida > Asparagales > Amaryllidaceae > Allium > Allium sativum. The sequence continues at coordinate 990,103,569 of CM060915.1, forward strand.
GTCTTTCCAATAATGTTAAATTTGTTAAGATTTAACGGTTAGGTTTTGAAAAATGTGTAATTCAAATCTAAATAAAAACAGCGTCAGTGCCGCGTAGCGACCTGAAACATCGTTTATTTAAAATCGGCTATTTTTATAAAAATAAAAATAGCGATAAATTGTTATAAAATAGTACAAACAATATGGAATGGAAACAAACCAATATTACTTGGTTTATCAGATATTTTTAATGGTTAAATGTATTTGACATGAAAATTATATTAATGAACTGAAATGTGAATGTCAAATACTTTAACCATGGAAAGAATTTGTAACGACCCAGAATTTTAGGGCCAATTTAAAATTTTTATTTTAATGAGTATAAAGTATTTTAAATGATTTATTTATTTTAATCGAAGTTAAAACGAGCAAATTTAATTTAAATATATAAAGGAGTTTAAATTAAGCGCTGCAGTTTGGAAATTTAATTTTAAACTTTGATTGAATGTACAGGATTCAAAATAAAACGAATTTTAGTGAAACCAAAAACATTTAATTCTGTTTAAGAATATCTTTCTAATGAATCTGAGAAATTGAAATTTCACTTTAAAACTTGTAAGTTATGTCAAAATTAAAATTTAGAAAAGTCGCTATGGAATATATATATAATATATAAAGGTCAGAAATGCCACTTTTTACATACGAAGGAATTTGAACTCGAAACCACTTCCATTGAGTTCAGAATGACGTTTCTGCATTGAAAAACAGTAAACACTTATATATTTCGAGTTTCAGAAATTATTGATTTCAAAATGTATTTTTAATATTAAATATATTCGCCTTGAAAATAGCCATTTTTCAAAAAAGTCTCAGAATTGAATGAAACAAATTTTGTTGTGATCGTATCGTCATAAGAAAGCCAAAAATAATTTTTCCGGATTTTTCTGACTTCGTATGTGGCCCCAGCAAAATTATATTTACGTTGGAATTTAAATTAAAGAATTTAATTTGAAAATAAAAGAAAACCTGACTGTAACTTCAGAATTAGACCATGGGGATAGCACCATCGCGTTCAGAAGGCGTGAAAACGTTAAGATCGACAGTCGTTGAGCGCGAATCGGAGATCGTATGAGGGAATTGTAATTTCTCGAATAAATTAATTAATTAATTAATGATTATAAGACCCTAAATACCACCGTATAAATACACGTACAGAGGAATAGTATCGTCTTCCCCGTTCAAAATCAAGCCGCCGTAACCCATTAATATTTAAAACTTTGAACTCCATTTTCTCTCTCGTTTCTCAACGGATTCCTGCAAACTTGTGCTCGTATCGAAGAGGAGATCGAGACCTTCGCGACCATACCCACCTCGGCCACCCCCGTCCACCGTCGAAGCCGCCACAGCGCCGCCAACGTCCGCCGCTCGCGCCTGAACCGCGCCACCACCGTACGATCGCACCCCCTCCTCTTCCCGGCGAGCAAAGGCCTCTCCAAGCCGGTCAACCTCCAACAAACGGTTCGTGAAATCATCGCTTATAACTCCAGAAATCCGGATTTGAAATTCTGAACGAAATCTGGAAATTCAATGGTAAATTCTATTTCAGAAATTGTAACGCTTTTAAGCGTCGCAGAGTCAGTTGTTAAAAACCAGTTTAATTAAAACATTGATAACTTATTCGTATGAACTCGGATTCTGAAAATTCCAGATCCGACGGAATCGTAATTCAGAGGGCTGCGTTTCAGGACTGATTCGGAGAATTTCTGAAGTGGTTTAGATTTTGGATTTGCTTTGTTTGAGGTGAGAATTCGCAGAACTTGATTTTTATTAAATTATAAAACCATATGAATCTGGTAGGATATAAACCGTATGAATCTGCTATGACATGAACCTTATGTGTGTGCTATGACAATAATCTGTATGTGTATGCTAGGACTAAAACCACTATATGTTGATTGACACATTTTTGTAAATATTTAAGTATGAATAAAATCCCTGTATGTTATATTGACATCTTAATATGTTAACATAGAATTGTTCATTGTATGTTATATTGACATTTCAATTTTTTTTTCCAATAGAAAATGTTAAAATTGTTCATTGCATGTTATATAGGCATTTTAATGATGAAAATAGAAATTGTTGAAATATTCAAGGTATGAAAAATGACATTTGGGTTAGCGTTGAAAGTTAGAAAACTGTCATCGTATGTAATTGGCATTTTTGCCAAATATTAGAATAGAAAATGGTCACGAAAAAAAAATAACATTTTTTTTATATTATATAGAAAAAGTGCATGGTATGATAAAATAACATTTTGTTATATTAAAATAGAATAGAATGGATATGGTTATGGATAAACTTGTGTCATTATTAAGTAGAATGTGTCGCTATATGAAATGACTATATTTTTGTCCATTGCAAAAATAGAATTTGTCGCTATATGAAATGAATACATTTTTTTGTTCATTATAAAATAGAAAATACACCGTATGAAATGAACTATACTTTTGTTCATTATAAAATAGAATATGGCACTATATGAAATGAACTATATTTGTCATGTTATAAGTAAAATAAAAATGCATTGTATGAAAAATTAACATTTATTTTAATGTTAATATATATGAATTGAAAGGTATGAGAGGTTAACACTTATTTTATGGTCAATATATATGAATTGAAAGGGTATGAGAGGTTAACACTTATTTTATTGTCAATATGTATGAATTGTAAGGCATGAAATTAACAGTTATTTTAATGTTAGAAAATAAGGAAATGCATGGTATGTAAAAATAGTATTTTTGTTATTGTAAATAAATAGAAAGAGTTAAAATGTGGCATTATGTAAACATACATTTTCTAAATGTGAAGTGAAGAAAACAGAGATTTACATTTTCTAATGTAAAAGATATAGTAATAATATTGGGAAATCCATATTTTCCAATAATATTGGGAAATCTATATTTTCTAATAATATTGGGAAAACTATATTTTCTAATAATATATTTTCAATGTTATAAAAAGGAAAATGAAGCGTATGTACAATTTAACATCATTCACAATGTTAAATAAAAGGAAAATTCCACCGTATGATAGTTACACTATTTTATAATGTTAAGATTTAAAGAACTTGACCGTAGGAAGTATATACATTATTTATAATGTAAAATAAAAGGGGAATTTGCATTGTAAGATTATATACATTATTTATAATGTAAAATAGAAGGAGAATTTGCATTGTAAGATTATATACATTATTTATAATGTAAAATAAAAGGGGAATTTGCATTGTAAGATTATATACATTATTTATAATGTAAAATAGAAGGAGAATTTGTATTGTAAGATTATATACATTATTTATAATGTAAAATAGAAGGAGGATTTGCATCGTAAGATAATAAACTTTTTTTTTATGCATATAAAAAGGGAATTTACCTCGTAGGAAAAGATTGACATTATTTATAATGATCAATAAAAAGAAATGGGACGGTATGTAAGATTAACATTATTTATAATGTTAAATAAAAGAATATATAAAGGAATTAATGGAATGGTATGTTAAAATTTACATTTTTAAATGTAAATTATAAAGTATAAAAAAAATATAATAATAATAATAAATTAAAAGAGAAGAGTTCATCGTCTATTCCTAGGCCAAATTGTCATGTAAGTTGAAAAGTAAAAGGTAAGAGGAGAAGGAGGTTATATATAAGAGCGATGAGTTAAACGAACTAATTATATATATATATATATATATATATATATATATATATATATATATAATTAAAATATAACGAATCGAGCGCGGTAGTTCGCGTTTTTGAAATCGAACTTTTAAATGATTATACCGGAAGATCCGACCGTCGGATTTTCCCAAAACTGAAACCGTTAGGACCGTCTTGGAAAAATCTTTCCAACGATATATGCTACGTTAAAATCCAACGGTTAGATTTCGAGAAAAGTGAAAATCAAAATTGGTTGAAAACAGCGCCAAGGTCGCCCTTAACCTGAAGCGTCGTTAAATAAGGAAATTAATTATATTAAATAATTAAGGCAAAAATTAATCGTTATAAAATAAAATAACGATATGAAATATGTTTTTCTCAAAATATATGAATGCGAGATTATTTGGAAAGACCGGGTTAATCCCATTCCAAATGATCGTACGATGCCAAGAATTCAAGTAAGAAGACGGCGTATGAAGACCGTAAATCTTCCCTCGAATGGACAACGATCAAGACTCTGAATTGGTTTGCTCCCAATTCAAGGGTCGGGGTAATTGCCCAAACGTACATGTTGATTTCACGGGTTTGACCCTAGTTCAGACCTAGAGCATGGGTATAAATGGATGGTGTGTCTGACATCGTACCCCACTAAATATCATGTTGTGGATATTCAGTTAATATATAAACGATTGGTGGCAGAGAATTTATTCTCTCCTTAACACTCGTTTATATAGTAACGGAAGATCAATAGTACGGTATGGAGTGACGGTGTGGCATACTAAGATGCAATGATCAGGGTTTCTTGTTGAAAAGCAGAACCTTGTGGTATGGAGAACATGACTTCACGAGCCTCACACACCGGTTGAGTCTAAAAAGGGGGAAGGGAACGCAGGGAAAGTAGCACGTTTCTTTCTAGTTAGTAGTCATTTTACTTTTGGAGGATGATGAAACGAGGCGCCTCGGATAGGTCCTATAGGACCGGGGAACGTGTGCTTAGGAATAACTAATCCTCTAAGCTGTATGTGAGGACCGGCCCTGCCATTTCCAAGGGTTCACTGCGGGGGATCCTGGGGCATTAACTAGAGTGTCTCGAATCGGTAAGGAGTCCTCCCTAGCCTGGACTCATGATGGAAACCCAAATTTCCAATACGAACCCGACGGATTTGATTGTATTACTAGTACGGAGACATAATATAATGGTACCTATGCTTCCTAGGATTGATACTTATAATTTGAATTGTTTTGAAACCATATACACTAATAATTGTATTAGTTACGTATTTGGCGTATTTAGCATGTTTAACCACCATAAGGTAAAACTCTATCCTCTTGGTGTGCGTTGCATTGTGTGATGGGACCTGAGTCTTATGGTGGTTTCATTTTTCAAAAGACTTGGCGTTTTGTTACGTTTTATTTATCTGTATTGACACTGTAATTATGCTCGGCAATCCATTAGAGTAGACCCGTTCCGCGTTAGCGGCGTGGTCTTTGGATTTGCCTTATTAATATAAGTTATTTAAGAACTCTCACACCATTCCCACGACTGACCCATAGTTTGTTTCACCTTTTTGCAAACTTGGGTGCCCTCTCTTCTACACGGGCAGTCAAGTAGACAGGTTCCTTCTTTGCTTGGAGTTTTTCTTTGAAGCCGCTTATCTTCTATCTCTTGGATTTGCTGAAGTAGAGAGGTGATGACTTGGAGCTTGAAGACTTTTACCTTTGTTTCTATGGCATCTTTTCTTTTCTTTTTAGACATCAAACTTATTTCTTTTCTGCAAACTTGTTGTAATAGCTTAGTTTCTGTGACTGTGGATTTTCTGTGATTAATGACATTATATTTTTCCGCTGCTATAATGTTATTACTCTATGAGTTTCCTTTGCTATATTGTATCTGTGTTCTGATTTATTGTATTTATGTTGTATTCCAAAAATGATTATCCCTTGCTTTCACCCGTGGAAGTTTGGGGTCGTCACAGAATTGATTTAAATTCTATGTGTACGTGAATTATTTGAAAAGGACGAGTTAATTCTCATTTCAAATAATTGATCATTGATTAAAAGTTGAAGATATGAAGACGGTGCAAGACCGGTGATCTTCACATCGTGTGGATTACTACTAATGCCTTATATATAGGTAGCTCCCTTGATGAGGTTACAGTGGTAGTGGTCTGGACGTACTTGTTGATTGTCTGGATGTGCAAGGGCCTCTCTTTCGTATTGGACATATGGAACGAGGAATAAGGTGGCTCCAGTTTCGTTCAGACCTAGAACGAACCAATAAATGGATCTATGTTTGACATTGGATTTTATTATGTGTTGATTGATCTCTATTAAATATATATCTTTTTGGCGATGGAGAATTTATTCTCTTTCTTAACGCCCTTCTCTGAGACATACAAGCTTAGAGATTATATATCGATAGACATCAATCGCATGGCGTGAATTGCCGGTGTGGCGTGCTGAGATGCAAATGATCAAGGCTTTTGTTGAAAAGCAGGGTCTTGTGGTTGATGATCAAAGCACGACTTTAAATAGCATAGCTTTGTGTATAGCGTTAATTTGCGATCCTCACACCCAGTATGAGTCCAAAACGGGATCGTGACTACAGGGAGTGCACGATGTTTCTTTTTAGCTATGGGTGGTGTCATCGTATGGAGCCTAGACATTTATTATATTTTTACCTATGTGGATGATGGATTGCGAGGCGCCTCGGTTATATCGGTTACTACAGAGTCGATGGATAAGTCCGATAGGACCGGGAAACGTGTGTTCAAGAATGCTTATCCACTAACGTAAGTGTGGGCAGGCCCTGAAGATCCATGGGTTCACTATGGGGGATCCTGAGACATTTGCTAGAGTGTCTCGAATCAGTGAGGAGCCATCTTTGGCCTCAACTCATGATGGAATCCAATTTCCAATACGTGACATTTTTGTTTTGATTGTAAACCTATGTATGGCGACATAGTAGATGGCAGTTATGTCGTCTATGATTGATAAATTTATTTTGAAATTTTGTTTGAAAACATATATGCACTAGTAATAATATCAAATGACTTTTCTTTATACGTATTAAGCATATTTTGGCCATTATAAGGTAAAAATCTATCCTCCGGCTTGCGTTGCTTTGTGTGATGGGACCCGAGTCTTATAATGGCTTCATTTATCTAAAAAGGCATTGTGTTGTTTAAAGATTTACTTTATTTCATGCATTGGCAATCACTGGAGGAAACCCGTTCCGCGTTAGCGGCGTGGTCCTATGATTTGCCTTATTATTATTGTTAAAACAGCTAAGTAGATTTCTCATACCATTCCCATGACTATCTCGTAGTTTGTTTCACTAGCAAACTCGGGTGCCCTTATTTTTACATGGGCAGCCTAGTAGCAGGTTGCAGGACTTATTTCGGCTTTGCACTATATCTAGAGTGCACTTTCGGCTAAAAGCGAAGGCTAGCTTTCATTGATATTTTGGACTTTTGACTATACCACTTGTATTATATTATGTATATGTACCGTTGATCGCGATGTAGACTGGTTATCTCTATTATTTCTTATCTGATGTATATGTACCGCTGATCGCGATGTAGACCGATCATTTCCTTATGCACTAAGTTGTATCCTGTAACTGTGCCACTCTGATGATGATGTTTATTACATTTTATGATTCCGCTGTCATATTGATGTAAATTATTCTATTTCATGTTTATGTTATTATCTGTAATCTGCTAATGTTGATTAATGTGTTATATTCTGAATGATTATCCTTACTTCCGTGACATGGGGGTTTGGGGTTTTCACAGTTGGTATTAGAGCTTTGGTTAATCTTAGTTCTGGAACTAAACATATTAAACAACTTGTTAGAAATAAAATCAGTAGTGTTCTAAGGCGAGTAGCTCATTAGAGATTGGACTAGTAATGTCCTAGAATGAGCACAACAGAATAGCATAATAATTTGATCAGTACATCATTGTTTTTCCTTATGTCCTTCTGCTTTTACCATTCCTTAAAATTATCATTTTTGTTGGTCTGACTCTTTTCTTGATTGTACAGAACTGACTGCGATAAGTACTCGAGCTAGAGGTAGAGGTAGAGCAGGCAGAGGCCAAGGAAGGGGTAAAATTCCTACTGCTCAGAATCAACCCAACCTTGAGGCTGCAGTGCAACAACAACCGCTCCCGCAGCCATTTGACCTCGATAGGGTTGCTAAAAAGTACAGGAATCTAGGTGGCCTACCATTCTCTGGTAGTGGTACAGTGGCTGTAGTCCAAGCTTGGTTGAAGACATGCGAACGAATCTTCGTAGGTCTAGAGCTCGAGGATCAAAGGAAGAGGTTTATGCATCCTTGCTATTGAAGGATGAAGCACTTATATGGTGGGATGCCATTACATTAGGCGAGATTGAGGTAGACATGACCTGGGCAAGATTCAAAGAATTTTTCAATGAGAAATTCATCCCTCGACAAGTTGAGCGTTAACACGACGAGTTCGCTAATCTCCAGCAAGGAGAGCGCACTATCCATGAGTATCTCTACAAATTCACCGAATTATCTCGCTATGCGCTAGAGCTTATTCAGGATCCTATTGAGAAGAGCAAACGATTTATTCATGGGCTTCTTCGTAGGTACTAGAGCTGAACAATTGGGCACATTAACCTTCCATTCACTGAGATGGTTGAGATGGCATGCAGATATGAGAGTTTAGACCAGAGGAACTTTCAGTATGACCAAGGGAAGAATCAAGCCAACAATAAATGGAAATCTTCTGGTAAGCAGCCCGAGACAAGCAACACAGCAACCACAAAACCTCAAGCTAGCAGGCAATCCAAGGTCAAATGCTACAATTATGATCAGTTTGGACATTACTCAAATGAATGCAACGCTCCAAAGTGGCAAAAGACAAACCAATCTGGTCCTAGTCAGAATCGTCCTGATAATAGAGAATGGTTCAACTGCCATAAGAAGGGGCATATCAAGCCAAATTGTCCTTTGTTGAATAATTCCCTAGTGGCACATGTATATGATGGGGCAGATACGCCAGCTTCTTCTGGAGGAGCAGGTAAACCCGATGTTTTGGGAGGTACCCTTACTATTAAAATTATTCCTGTTTCAGTATTATTTGACATTGTGCATCACAAAGTTTCATTTCAAGTAACACCATTAAAAAGTTAAAGTTAAAACTAAGAGATCTTAAAGAATCGATTAGAGTTCATAATCCGATAGGAGGTTCTCTTGTTCTAGGTTCATATTGTAATGTGCCGGTCTCTTATTCTTGTTACCGGTTTTCTTTTAAACTGATCGTCATGAATTTTTCTAAGTTCGATATTAGTCTGAGGCTGGACTGGTTAACGAAATATGAGCCCGAAGTAAAATATGCCGAAAGAATAGTTAAAGTTAAAACGAAGTTGGGAGATATTGTCATACCAAGCTAAGGCTCAGATTCAGATAGAAAATAATTTTGGTCTGCGCTAGAAGTTACTCCCACTTTATTAGATAACATTCCTATCGTTAAAAATTATGCGGATGTGTTCAAAGAAGTGGATAGCTTACCGCCGCGAAGAGAAATTGACTTCAAGATCGACCTAATTCCTAATGCAAGGCCAGTTGTGCATTCAATTTGAAGAATGACCTTGAAGGAAAAAGAAGAATTGGGAGATCAAACTCGACAATTCTATGGAAGGGTCTATTCAAGCCTAGCGTTTCGAACTGGGGAGCAATTTACAGGTTGAACAGACTATTGACTGATATGGACTAAATAAAATATAATGGTAAACTGCCAGAATAATAAAAAACCCCACACGGGTCTGGAGATGACAATAAATTCATGTCTCTCTAGTTATTAGATACGACACATGGACTGTATATTTTCCAGCACTGGACAAGGTGACGAGAATTTATTCTCATGAGATATGATCTTTACATACTCCCTTGGGCATAGAATAGGTCACTACAAATTTTGTATGTTATTTCTGGATTTATTGGGTGCCTAATACGGCCCAATAAATTTCCAAACCCCTCTCCATGCAAAGGTGGCTATGGCGAAACTTTCTGAAATTTTGAAGTATAAATAGTTTGGAAATCATCAAACGAATTATATTTATAAATATATACAAATATATATAAAAATAAAACGAATCGCGCTTGGTAGTTCGCGTTTTGGAATCGAAACTTTAAACGATTATATCTGGACATCCGACCTTCGGATTTTCCCAAAACTGGAACCATTGGGTTCGCTTTGAAAAGATCTTTCCAATAATGTTAAATTTGTTAAGATACAATGGTTAGATTTTGAAAATTGTGTAATTTAAATCTAAATAAAAACAGCGTCAGTGCCGCGTAGCGACCTGAAACGTCGTTTATTTAAAATCGGCTATTTTTATAAAAATAAAAATAGCGATAAATCATTATAAAATATTATAAACGATATGGAATGGAAATAAACCAATATTACTTGGTTTATCAGATATTTTTGATGGTTAAATGTATTTGACATGAAAATTATATTAATGAAATGAAATGTGAATGTCAAATACTTTAACCATGGAAAGAATTGATTTAAATTCTATGTGTACGTGAATTATTTGAAAAGGCCTAGTTAATTCTCATTTCAAATAATTGATCAATGATTAAAAGTTGAAGATATGAAGACGGTGCAAGACCGGTGATCTTCACATCGTGTGGATTACTACTAATGCCTTATATATAGGTAGCTCCCTTGATGAGGTTACAGTGGTAGTGGTCTGGACGCACTTGTTGATTGTCTGGATGTGCGAGGGCCTCTCTTCCGTATTGGACATATGGAATGAGGAATAAGGTGGCTCCGGTTTCGTTCAGACCCAGAACGAACCAATAAATGGATGTGTGTCTGACATTGGATTTTATTATGTGTTGATTGATCTCTATTAAATATATATTTGTTTGGCGGTGGAGAATTTATTCTCTTTCTTAACGCCATTCTCTGAGACATACAAGCTTAGAGTTATATATCGATAGACATCAATCGCATGGCGTGAATTGCCGGTGTGGCGTGCTGAGATGCAGATGATCAAGGCTTTTGTTGAAAAGCAGGGTCTTGTGGTTGATGATCAAAGCACGACTTTAAATAGCATAGCTTTGTGTATAGCGTTAATTTGCGAGCCTCACACTCAGTATGAGTCCAAAACGGGATTGTGACTACATGGAGTGCACGATGTTTCTTTTTAGCTATGGGTGGTGTCATGGTATGGAGCCTAGACATTTATTATATTTTTACTTATGTGGATGATGGATTGCGAGGCGCCTCGGTTATATCGGTTACTACAGAGCCGATGGATAGGTCCGATAGGACCGAGAAACGTGTGTTTAAGAATACTTATCCACTAACGCAAGTGTGGACAGGCCCCGAAGATCCATGGGTTCACTATGGGGGTTCCTGAGACATTTGCTAGAGTGTCTCGAATCAGTGAGGAGCCGTCCTTGGCCTCGACTCATGATGGGATCCAATTTCCAATACATGACATTTTGGTTTTGATTGTAAACCTATATATGGCGACATAGTAGATGGCAGTTATGTCGTCTATGATTGATACATTTATTTTGAAATTGTGTTTGAAAACATATAGGGACTAGTAATAATATCAAATGACTTTTCTTTATACGTATTAAGCATATTTTGGCCATTATAAGGTAAAACTCTATCCTCCGGCTTGCGTTGCATTGTGTGATGGGACCCGAGTCTTATAATGGCTTCATTTATCTACAAAGGCATTGTGTTGTTTAAAGATTTACTTTATTTCATGCATTGGCAATCACTGGAGGAAACCCGTTCCGCATTAGCGGCATGGTCCTTTGATTTGCCTTATTATTGTTGTTAAACCAGTTAAGTAGATTTCTCGTACCATTCCCATGACTATCTCGTAGTTTGTTTCACTAGCAAACTCGGGTGCCCTTATTTTTACATGGGCAGCCTTGTAGCAAGTTGCAGGACTTATTTTGGCTTTGCACTATATCTAGAGTGCACTTTCGGTTAAAAGTGAAGACTAGCTTTCATTAATATTTTGGACTTTTGACTATACCACCTGTATTATATTATGTATATGTACCGCTGATCGCGATGTAGACTGATTATCTCTATTATTTCTTATCTGATGTATATGTACCGCTGATCGCGATGTAGACTGATCATTTCCTTATGCACTAAGTTGTATCCTGTAACTGTGCCATTCATATGATGATGTTTATTACATTTTATGATTCCGCTATCATATTGATGTAAATTATTCTATTTCATGTTTATGTTATTATCTGTAATCTGCTAATGTTGATTAATGTGTTATATTCCGAATGATTATCCTTACTTCCGTGACACAGGGGTTTGGGGTTTTCACAGTTGGTATTAGAGCTTTGTTTAATCTTAGTTCTGGAACTAAACATATTAAACAACTTGTTAGAAATAAAATCAGTAGTGTTCTAAGGCGAGTAGCTCATTAGAGATTGGAATAGTAATGTCCTAGAATGAGCACAACAGAATAGCATAATAATTTGATCAGTACATCATTGTTTTTCCTTATGTCCTTCTGCTTTTACCATTCCTTAAAATTATCATTTTTGTTGGTCTGACCCTTTTCTTGATTGTACAGAACTGACTACGATAAGTACTCGAGCTAGAGGTAGAGGTACAGCAGGCAGAGGCCAAGGAAGGGGTAAAATTCCTACTGCTCAGAATCAACCCAACCTTGAGGCTGTAGTGCAACAACAACCGCTCCCGCAGCCATTTGACCTCGATAGGGTTGCTAAAAAGTACAGGAATCTAGGTGGCCTACCATTCTCTGGTAGTGGTACAGTGGTTGTAGCCCAAGCTTGGTTGAAGACATGCAAACGAATCTTCGTAGGTCTAGAGCTAGAGGATCAAAGGAAGAGGTTTATGCATCCTTGTTGTTGAAGGATGAAGCACTTATATGGTGGGATGCCATTACATTAGGCGAGATTGAGATAGACATGACCTGGGCTAGATTCAAAGAATTGTTCAATGAGAAATTCATCCCTCGACAAGAAGTTGAGCGTTTACACGACGAGTTCTGTAATGACCCGCATTGGCAGGGGTATTATGATTAATTTATTTAATTGTATAAATGGTAGGTTAGTGAATTTAATGGTCATGGAATTAAATAATGATGAATATTTAATTAAAATAATAATTTAAATAATATATTTAAATCTGAAATAAACCGAATTGGCCGACATGAGGATATGGTGTGAACTGGATCATCTGTGATATTTAATTCAGTTCAGAATTTGAATAAGAATAACGAATATATTATATAAATAGCAGTTTGAAAGTATAGTTTATAATATAATTATAAACGAGCTTGAAATGGCGCTGCAGTTCGCTATTTGGCGATTCGAACTTCAACTAAATGTACATGATTCGTTTTAAATCGGATTTCTGTGAAACAAGAAACGTACGGAGCTGGTGGAGTATATCTTTCTAGTAGAAGAGAAAAATCTGCATTTCGTCGGGTAGATTTTGAGATATGTCCAAATCAAATTTTATAATAGTCGCTATAGAATCGTTTATCGACCATAACGGTTATTTCAAAATAACTAGATATCGGGTGTGAATTCAGACAAGGTTCTTTTGGGACATAACGATAAATTAATTTTTAGAATTTTACTGTAATTTTTAATTAATTTAATAAGCGACTTTTTATTTGGAGTATTTCGCACCCTAAAATCAACATTTTTGAAGTTTCAAAATATGAGTCCATCTACCAGTATTATTATATTTTAGGGATCGGGGCACTGAGCTCAATACAACGGTCTTTTTATTTCTGTTCGTACGTAAATGGAATTGAAGTAACATGGTATGTTAAAAATCCAACTTTAAAACCGTTTAATTTAACTTGCATTTCCCATTTCAAATAAATATCTCGATCTATTTTTGTGATCAAAACTAAAGCCACGCCCCATCCTCCTCAGCCACTTATATTACCTACACTATAAATATCCCAACACAAACGAAACCCTCATACATTTTTCTCTTTGGTCAGTGCTAATTGTAGCTGCCAATTTTTCTTCTAAAGCAAACCAAAGCCATCTTCACAAATTCAACATCAATTCAAACAAAACCTTATAAATCCCAAGACTTGTGTAAATGGATTTGCATCAGTGTCAGCTCCACTATAGTACCGGTTTGAAGGAGCTCGATGCTGCTGTCATTCACGGTTGTTTGAAGTAGTTAACAAAAAGATCATTTTCCTGGGGATGCGGACGTCGAGGGAAGAAGGTATATGAAGGTGAAGGGAAGGGGAAGAGTAGTTGAACCCAGCGGTGCCAGTACGATCACCTCCGGTGATCGAAGGAGGGAGAATCTGGGGGTCAAAGGGTTTCCGCTCAACTGATTTTGGGAGGCGATTGCGAGGGTTGTAAGGTTGGTGATGCTTGGGGATGGCGGGGCTCAAGTAGGGGAAGTCGACGATGGGGAATGGCGGCCCTCTGGTGGTGAACAGTAGCGGCAGTAAGGGTTTGAAGGGAACAAAATGGTCGATGCATGTATCATTGGTTTAAATGAAAATGGGTTGGGTACTTACTGTTAAGTAAGAGATTAAGGAACGATCCCTTAAACATGATACGGGAATTAAGGGTTAAGAAGACGATTGGAAGAAGTGATGAAGCCGGCACATTTCGGTTTTGGGAAGAAGAGGCTACAGGGGGAGTTGTGGATCAGGAAAGAATACGTGGATGGGCCTTCTATATTGTGGTAAAGCCTAAAGTAAATTCTTAATTCAAGTTTAAATTAGAAATAAATAAGGTATCAACTTTAAAAATAACATATCTTCTGCATACCGTATCAGAATTTCGAACCGTTGGTTGCGTTGGGACCGTATGGACGAGAGCTTCACAATGAAGCTGACTGGAAGTGGATACGGGATCGTCTGAATTTATGGCAAAATAAATTGTTTGATTCAAATCAAACAAATAGTTTATCGTTCTTTAACGATGAACTGCAAATGTGAGTAAATCTCACTAACTCTGAACAGTTTAAAATTTCATGTTGTATTTTTAGAACTGTTAAATATTGGCTGATTAACTGTGTGTTGACTGTTTGATTGAACTGCTAGTCAGTTAGTTGATTTTCTATATTGATTCTGTTTAACAGAATATATCATATGGAACTAAAAGTGATGTTATCTATATTGTTTAACATCTGTGATGCAGGGAAACAGGTTGGAGGAATCCAACTGGATTCCTCAACATTTATTTTACTATGATTCATATATTGTGATATATAATCTATTGTTGATTTTGTGTGTTTGAACGATACTTATCGTTGTTATATGGTATGATAAATACCATAAGAAATATTTAATATGGGGAAGGGGATTTTCAAAGTGTATTTTGAAAATGAATTATTTATATAAAATCGATGGATTTTATATAGAAAAGGAAAAGAATTTTTATAAAAGAAATATTTATAAAAGCAAAGGATAAGTTAGAATAAAAGGAAATCATTTGTAAAGTGAAGAACCGTTACTAAAAGTAAATCTTTATAAATGAATAGTTTATTCGGAAAGGAGTTAATCGATGTTAGTTAATCGATTAGAGAATAAAGAAAAGGAGTTAATCGATGTTAGTTAATCGATTAGAGAATAAAGTAAAAGGAGTTAATCGATGTTAGTTAATCGATTAGAGAATAAAGTTAAAAGGATTTAATCGATGTTAGTTAATCGATTAGAGAATAAAGTTAAAAGGAGTTAATCGATGTTAGTTAATCGATTAGAGTTAAAGTTAAAAGGAGTTAATCGATGTTAGTTAATCGATTAGAGAATAAAGTTAAAAGAAGTTAATCGATGTTAGTTTAATCGATTAGTGTTAAAGTAAAAGGAGTTAATCGATGTTAGTTAATCAATTAGAGTAAAAGTTAAAAGGAGCTAATCGATGTTAGTTTAATTGATTTGAGTTGAAGCAAATGAGTTAATCGAATATAGTTATTCGAACAGAAGCAAATGAGTTAATCGAATATAGTTATTCGAATAGAAGCAAATGAGTTAATCGAATATAGTTATTCGAATAGAAGCAAATGAGTTAATCGAATATAGTTATTCGAATTGAAGCAAATGAGTTAATCGAATATAGTTTATTCAAAGAAAGTAAAAGGAGTCATCGAATATAGTTATTCGAAAGGAGTTAAGTGAAATGGGTAAATCAATAGCATTAGTCAAAATGAGTCAATCCAATAGTGTTAGTCCAATAGAGTTATTTGATAAGGGTTAATCGAATAGAGTTAAGTGAAAAGAGTCAATCGAATATATTTATTCGAACGAGAGTTAAATAAGGAAGTTAGTTAAAGGAATATAAAGTGAACTTTGCGTATTTCAAAATTAGAAATGTTGTTCAGTTAAGGTCTAAGAGGTAGTTCTACCCCAACTTGATTGGCTTCGTTTTAACTAAGGAATAGTTAAGGCTCGGCAGTAAAGGAAATGGTTTGAATTGGCATCATGATGGTTTGTTTAAACATCTGTCTAAGTCCAATGAAGAAGCTTTGGAAATGTTTTCCAAAGAAGAAACCAGAAATGTTTTCTAATAAAGAAAACGAGAAATGGAAATGTTTTCCACTGTTAATAATGTATATTTTCTAAATTTAGAAAATAAGAAATATTGAATATAGGGAAACAGGAGATAAGTAAATTAATGAAATAAAAAGATAAATGTTGAATGATGTTCGATCGATATAAATTTCCATTTGGAAATAATATCGTTGTTTGCACACCTGTTTTTCTTCGATAGTTAAATCACAGACAATCGAAGTTTTGACCATTTTAACGTTGTTAATATGGAGAGACCGGTTGGATTATTATCCAAAGAACCACTCTGTATTGGCATAAGCGTTGCGAATCATATATGCCAAAGGAAATTGAAGACGGAGTTATGCAAGGTCTATCCTGTTTACAGAATAGTGCCTTCGGTTCATCCTGTTCCTGGATGACTTGTAAGGACGGATGTCTGACAGAGTATTTCCAGACGATCACGTATATTGATTTCTCCAACCGTACCAAGAGTGGAAGCGAAGAAGGAAACTTCTTTTAGCTAACACATAATGTATGGTTGAGGACGTCAATCGGTGATTTGATGGATTTGACGATGTGACATTCAAAGTGAATCTGGTGTGATGTTAAAGCGTAGCTTCTAGCCTCATCATCCGGTAAATGACAGAAATCGGGCAGGCAGCATGGCTAAGTCGGTCGCACCGAAGTAGGGTGTATAATCACCTGATCTAGAGTTTCATTTACTTTCAAAAAATCTATTGTTGATGCTGTCCCATTCGGGAAACGGTTGCTGATCCCAACTGTTGGTGATATACATTCGACACGCTCAAGCGAAATGAGTGGTCGGTCATGTGTGGCCGGGTTGCAAGATGTTCTTGTTGAACCCAGTGTATTCCTCTCTAGAGGTACACGAGCGAAAGGTGGTTCCATACCTTGTCATAGTTGGAAATCCATTACCCAATACGTGCTTGCGGTTTTGATTGTATACTATATATGTAGAACGTGAGATGAAAGCGTTTCTACTAGATGATTATTATAGTTGTGGTTGATAGACATTATTATAATATCAAAAGGTTTTTGATATAAAGATATTTGGATTCTCATAAGGGAAAAACCCGTTTCGTTATGCGGCGTGGTCTTATGAGATATCGTTTACTTGTTCAACTGTTTTTAACTGTTTTACTCACACCAGTCCCATGACTGACCCGGAGTTTACTTTGTTGTTTTCCCTAAACTCTTGGGTGCCTAAATTTGTACGGGCAGTCAAGTAGTCGGGATTTTACAGATATACTGGAAGAGCTGGAACAGGAGGCTTCAGGATCATATAACTATAGTTATTTCCACTGTGTTGTAAGTGCTGTACTTTGATAATGACATGTATATTCAAGTACATATTTGTATTTCAAAGTTATGTTATGAAATATATTTATTCGTTCCGCTGTGAGATTCGTGTTACTCTGATGTTGTGTTCTTCTTCTTCTTCTATTCTAATTTTCTATCTTATCTTTCTTCACCCTCTAATTTCTTTCACTAATTACCAGGATTTTTCGATGTTTTGGTTATCGACATCGTGCTTATGTCGATAACCAAAGTCGCTCAAAATCTGGGTCATTACAGTTGGTATCAGAGCTTAGGTTAAGAATTACTTGGCTCTGTGGCGTGACTCGGTAGAGATAGGGTTAGCAATACCCTAGATTGAGTTTGAATGTATATATACGAGTGAACGTATTTGTATATTGATATAAAAATTGTTTTATATTTTGGAGATTCATTGGTTGAGTTGTTTATGAGTTCTGGTCGATCAGTTTGATCCACTGTATCGGTAGGAGTTGCTAAACACTTGAATACGATGGGTCGGCACGATATGTTTTGAAAGAGGGTAAATGAAAATAATTTTACCCAAAGTATATTTGATACATATTGGATATATTGGTTGTGATTATAATCGAGTAAGATTATAAATTAAATGGTTATGTAAATAACCAATCAGAATTCATATAAGTAAAATACGTGAAACCAGATGAGTTAAATCTGAAATTTGAACCAGGAATCGAATTAAAACTCTGGAGAATTGGATAAGAGTTTGTAAAAGAATCGGGATTAAGTATAAGGAAAATTTAAGATCCTAGGAGATTTTAAATTGTTTTACAAGCCGTGTAAATTATATTTTGAAATGAATTTCAAAGTGGAAATGTTTAGAAATGGTTTTATAGTATTGAACTCACTTCATCGCTGGGAAATAGATTCTGATGATGACAGCTGCACCATCAGTATTCATTTTCGAGTTGTAAGTGACGAATTACTACCAGAGATACTGTGTTGAAATTGTTTTGGGAAAGACAAGTTGTGTTGAATTTCAAATGGGATTTATAATAAAGGAATTTGAATAAAGGAAGTTCAAACATAGAATGTAAATAAGAAAATTCAAAGGGGATTTGAATATAGAGAATTCAAAGGGGATTTGAATATAGAAAATTCAAATTAGGTTTGAATATAGACATTCAAATGAGATTTGAATAAAGAAGATTTAAATAATGGAAAATTGAATATAGAATTCGTATAGAGTAATAATGAAATTTGAATATAGAAATTCAAAGGGAGTTTGAATATATGAAATTCAATGGAAGTGATATAGAATTTGAATATAGAAATTCAAATGGCGTTTGGATATAGAAAATATAAGAGATTTTAAATATAGGATTTGAATATCGAAAGTGAAATGAAATTTGAATGTAGAGGATTCAAATAGAATTGAAAAGGAAATTTGAATAAAGAAGATTCAAATAGAATTGAATTTGAAATTTGAATATAGAAGATTCAAAGGGAATTGAAATGAAATAAAGAGAATTCAAATAGATTTGAATATAGAAATTCAAATGGAGTTTGAAAATAGATTTGAATAATGAAATTCAAATATGGAATTTGAATAAGAGATTTGAAATGAAATTCAAATATGGGATTTGAATAAGAGATTTGAAATGAAATTCAAATATAGAATTTGAATAAGAGAATTGAAATGGAATTTGAATATAGGAAATTCAAATAAAATTTGAAATGGAATTCAATTAGTTGATAAACAAGTTAAACATATATTTGAACATGTATATTCAAATAAAAAGGTGAAATGGGCAAACCAGTAATTTGAAAATCACTTAACGAACTAAGTTAAAATGATTGGATTAAGTTGAAATGAATTAGAAATGTATAGATATACATGAGATAGATATGGATAAGCTATGAAGGTATATAAATAGAATGCTCGACGGAAAGGTATGTATTTAATTCATATATGAGATTTTATGCGCCGTATCGGCTAGCCGCTTGGCTTTTTCTTTTTCTTTTGAATTGGTAAGGGCCATGGGAGGCTATTTGAAATATCCCGATGCTCCTGGTACAAAGGAGGTTATAGAGAATTTTTCCGGGAATTTAAGGAGTTAGAATATTTTTAAGATAATTTGATAGTTAGAAATCAACGTATCGATATATAAATAGAAGTCGATAAGGAAACGAACTTAGAAATAGAATAGTATAATCAAAAAGGAAGACTAGGAATAAAATCTCGTAAGAATAAAAAGAGAAGGTGTACGTGTTTAAAAGTGAATAAGTAGTGGTATGGTATTGATTATTCGAGTAAGTAGTCATATCTGTTTTGACGTTATAAATGTTATTCAGTCAAGGTCTGAGAGGTAATTATACCCCAACTTGATTGATTTCATTATTAACAAATAAACAGTAAGATTTCAGGCTCGAAGATCGATGTTGAATAAGAGTTAGTTGAATATAGTATTTGGGTTGTCGTAACGATGTTTTACACAACATCTGTTTTAACCCAAATAAGTGTAAGCTTGGAAATATAATAAAGAATATTTCCTAAGTATAGAAATAAACGAGATCGGAAAAGAGATAAGTAATTGGAATCTTTTCCAATTATAAATAGCATATATTTTCTAAAGTTTAGAAAATAAAGGAAGGCGATATTCGGAAATGTTTTCCAAATAACATAAAAGGCCAATATGGTTATTGAAAATATTTGGTTAACAAATATTGATAAAGAAATAGAGAAGTGATTTAACTAATGGAATATCGATTTTGGGCTCAATTGAATTTCAAAAAGGAAAATTTGATTTTTGAAAAGAGTAAACTGTTTAAAAACTCCCAGGGAAAGACTGTTTGAATTTAAAACAAATTTAATAGAAATTTGTGAAAGCAAAATTGAATTAAAGTAAAGCCAGTAAAGTGGTAACTGAGATTGGATTAAAATGATATCAAGACAGATTGGATTGTGAGATTCAAATTTGAAGTGTAATGTGATAATCAAGTTAAGAGTTGGGAATCGAGAAGAAACTCGAGTTGAAATGATTTCTGGCTCGGATATAAGCGAGTGATTATGTTGTGGATAAAAGAAGATAGGGTTTTGATTGGGATGACCCTTGTATCCGCTGAATTGATAACAGGTAGAAAGGATATAATGATATGCTGACAAAAGGTACAAGTTTATATTTCTATGGGATATAAGATTTATGAGCCGAATTGGCAAGCCGCTTGGCTGTTTGATTTTCTTTTAGGTTGGAGATGGCCCAGGGAGGCGAGTTGGAGTTTGACCGATTGACCAGTACAAAGGGGGTGCTGGCGAAATTTTTCAAAGAGTTAAGGCGTTAGAAAATTTTCAGGATTTTTGAAAATTTTCGTTTATAAGAATTAATAAATAATTTAATTGAAATTAAATTGGTTCAGTTGAAACTGAAGTTAAGAAGTGAACAAATATGTTCTAACCAGTCGATATGGTCGTTCTCTACCTTTTAGCAATTTCGAGGACGAAATTATTTTAAGTGGGAAAGATTGTAATGACCCGCATTGGCAGGGGTATTATGATTAATTTATTTAATTGTATAAATGGTAGGTTAGTGAATTTAATGGTCATGGAATTATATAATGATGAATATTTAATTAAAATAATAATTTAAATAATATATTTAAATCTGAAATAAACAGAATTGGCTGAAATGAGGATATGGTGTGAACTGGATCATCTGTGATATTTAATTCAGTTCAGAATTTGAATTAGAATAACGAATATATTATATAAACGGCAGTTTGAAAGTATAGTTTATAATATAATTATAAACGAGCTTGAAATGGCGCTGCAGTTCGCTATTTGGCGATTCGAACTTCAACTGAATGTACATGATTCGTTTTAAATCGGATTTCTGTGAAACAAGAAACGTACGGAGCTGGTGGAGTATATCTTTCTAGTAGAAGAGAAAAATCTGGATTTCGTCAGGTAGATTTTGAGATATGTCCAAATCAAATTTTATAATAGTCGCTATAGAATCGTTTATCGACCATAACGGTTACTTCAAAATAACTAGATATCGGGTGTGAATTCAGACAAGGTTCTTTTGGGACATAACGATAAATTAATTTTTAGAATTTTACTGTAATTTTTAATTAATTTAATAAGCGACTTTTTATTTGGAGTATTTCGCACCCTAAAATCAACATTTTTGAAGTTTCAAAATATGAGTCCATCTACCGGTATTATTATATTTTAGGGATCGGGGCACTGAGCTCAATACAACGGTCTTTTTATTTCTGTTTGTACGTAAATGGAATTGAAGTAACATGGTATGTTAAAAATCCAACTTTAAAACCGTTTAATTTAACATGCATTTACCATTTCAAATAAATATCTCGATCTATTTTTGTGATCAAAACTAAAGCCATGCCCCATCCTCCTCAGCCACTTATATTACCTACACTATAAATATCCCAACACAAACGAAACCCTCATACATTTTTCTCTTTGGTCAGTGCTAATTGTAGCTGCCAATTTTTCTTCTAAAGCAAACCAAAGCCATCTTCACAAATTCAACATCAATTCAAACAAAACCTTATAAATCCCAAGACTTGTGTAAATGGATTTGCATCAGTGTCAGCTCCACTGTAGTACCGGTTTGAAGGAGCTCGATGTTGCTGTCATTCACGGTTGTTTGAAGTAGTTAACCAAAAGATCATTTTCCTGGGGATGCGGACGTCGAGGGAAGAAGGTATGTGAAGGTGAAGGGAAGGGGAAGAGTAGTTGAACCCAGCAGTGCCAGTACGATCACCTCCGGTGATCGGAGGAGGGAGAATCTGGGGGGTCAAAGGGTTTCCGCTCAACTGATTTTGGGAGGCGATTGCGAGGGTTGTAAGGTCGGTGATGCTTGGGGATGGCGGGGCTCAAGTAGGGGAAGTCGACGATGGGGAATGGCGGCCCTCTGGTGGTGAACAGTAGCGGCAGTAAGGGTTTGAAGGGAACAAAATGGTCGATGCATGTATCGTTGGTTTAAATGAAAATGGGCTGGGTACTTACTGTTAAGTAAGAGATTAAGGAACGATCCCTTAATCATGATACGGGAATTAAGGGTTAAGAAGACGATTGGAAGAAGTGATGAAGCCGGCACATTTCGGTTTTGGGAAGAAGAGGCTACAGGGGGAGTTGTGGATCAGGAAAGAATACGTGGATGGGCCTTCTATATTGTGGTAAAGCCCAAAGTAAATTCTTAATTCAAGTTTAAATTAGAAATAAATAAGGTATCAACTTTAAAAATAACATATCTTCTGCATACCGTATCAGAATTTCGAACCGTTGGTTGCGTTGGGACCGTATGGACGAGAGCTTCACAATGAAGCTGACTGGAAGTGGATACGGGATCGTCTGAATTTATGGCAAAATAAATTTTTTGATTCAAATCAAACAAACAGTTTATCGTTCTTTAACGATGAACTGAAAATGTGAGTAAATCTCACTAACTCTGAATAGTTTAAAATTTCATGTTGTATTTTTAGAACTGTTAAATATTGGCTGATTAACTGTGTGTTGACTGTTTGATTGAACTGCTAGTCAGTTAGTTGATTTTCTATATTGATTCTGTTTAACAGAATATATCATATGGAACTAAAAGTGATGTTATCTATATTGTTTAACATCTGTGATGCAGGGAAACAGGTTGGAGGAATCCAACTGGATTCCTCAACATTTATTTTACTATGATTCATATATTGTGATATATAATCTATTGTTGATTTTGTGTGTTTGAACGATACTTATCGTTGTTATATGGTATGATAAATACCATAAGAAATATTTAATATGGGGAAGGGGATTTTCAAAGTGTATTTTGAAAATGAATTATTTATATAAAATCGATGGATTTTATATAGAAAAGGAAAAGAATTTTTATAAAAGAAATATTTATAAAAGCAAAGGATAAGTTAGAATAAAAGGAAATCATTTGTAAAGTGAAGAACCGTTACTAAAAGTAAATCTTTATAAATGAATAGTTTATTCAGAAAGGAGTTAATCGATGTTAGTTAATCGATTAGAGAATAAAGAAAAAATGTTAATCGATTTTAGTTAATCGATTAGGGAATAAAGTAAAAGGAGTTAATCGATGTTAGTTAATCGATTAGAGAATAAAGTTAAAAGGAGTTAATCGATGTTAGTTAATCGATTAGAGAATAAAGTTAAAAGGAGTTAATCGATGTTAGTTAATCGATTAGAGTTAAAGTTAAAAGGAGTTAATCGATGTTAGTTAATCGATTAGAGAATAAAGTTAAAAGAAGTTAATCGATGTTAGTTTAATCGATTAGTGTTAAAGTAAAAGGAGTTAATCGATGTTAGTTAATCGATTAGAGTAAAAGTTAAAAGGAGCTAATCGATGTTAGTTTAATCGATTTGAGTTGAAGCAAATGAGTTAATCGAATATAGTTATTCGAATAGAAGCAAATGAGTTAATCGAATATAGTTATTCGAATAGAAGCAAATGAGTTAATCGAATATAGTTATTCGAATTGAAGCAAATGAGTTAATCGAATATAGTTTATTCAAAGAAAGTAAAAGGAGTCATCGAATATAGTTATTCGAAAGGAGTTAAGTGAAATGGGTAAATCAATAGCATTAGTCTAAATGAGTCAATCCAATAGTGTTAGTCCAATAGAGTTATTTGATAAGGGTTAATCGAATAGAGTTAAGTGAAAAGAGTCAATCGAATATATTTATTCGAACGAGAGTTAAGTAAGGAAGTTAGTTAAAGGAATATAAAGTGAACTTTGCCTATTTCAAAATTAGAAATGTTGTTCAGTTAAGGTCTGAGAGGTAGTTCTACCCCAACTTGATTGGCTTCGTTTTAACTAAGGAATAGTTAAGGCTCGGCAGTAAAGGAAATGGTTTGAATTGGCATCATGATGGTTTGTTTAAACATCTGTCTAAGTCCAATGAAGAAGCTTTGGAAATGTTTTCCAAAGAAGAAACCAGAAATGTTTTCTAATAAAGAAAACGAGAAATGGAAATGTTTTCCACTGTTAATAACGTATATTTTCGAAATTTAGAAAATAAGAAATATTGAATATAGGGAAACAGGAGATAAGTAAATTAATGAAATAAAAAGATAAATGTTGAATGATGTTCGATCGATATAAATTTCCATTTGGAAATAATATCGTTGTTTGCACACCTGTTTTTCTTCGATGGTTAAATCACAGACAATCGAAGTTTTGACCATTTTAACGTTGTTAATATGGAGAGACCGGTTGGATTATTATCCAAAGAACCACTCTGTATTGGCATAAGCGTTGCGAATCATATATGCCAAAGGAAATTGAAGACGGAGTTATGCAAGGTCTATCCTGTTTACAGAATAGTGCCTTCGGTTCATCCTGTTCCTGGATGACTTGTAAGGACGGATGTCTGACAGAGTATTTCCAGACGATCACGTATATTGATTTCTCCAACCGTACCAAGAGTGGAAGCGAAGAAGGAAACTTCTTTTAGCTAACACATAATGTATGGTTGAGGACGTCAATCGGTGATTTGATGGATTTGACGATGTGACATTCAAAGTGAATCTGGTGTGATGTTAAAGCGTAGCTTCTAGCCTCATCATCCGGTAAATGACAGAAATCGGGCAGGCAGCATGGCTAAGTCGGTCGCACCGAAGTAGGGTGTATAATCACCTGATCTAGAGTTTCATTTACTTTCAAAAAATCTATTGTTGATGCTGTCCCATTCGGGAAACGGTTGCTGATCCCAACTGTTGGTGATATACATTCGATACGCTCAAGCGAAATGAGTGGTCGGTCATGTGTGGCCGGGTTGCAAGATGTTCTTGTTGAACCCAGTGTATTCCTCTCTAGAGGTACACGAGCGAAAGGTGGTTCCATACCTTGTCATAGTTGGAAATCCATTACCCAATACGTGCTTGCGGTTTTGATTGTATACTATATATGTAGAACGTGAGATGAAAGCGTTTCTACTAGATGATTATTATAGTTGTGGTTGATAGACATTATTATAATATCAAAAGGTTTTTGATATAAAGATATTTGGATTCTCATAAGGGAAAAACCCGTTTCGTTATGCGGCGTGGTCTTATGAGATATCGTTTACTTGTTCAACTGTTTTTAACTGTTTTACTCACACCAGTCCCATGACTGACCCGGAGTTTACTTTGTTGTTTTCTCTAAACTCTTGGGTGCCTAAATTTGTACGGGCAGTCAAGTAGTCGGGATTTTACAGATATACTGGAAGAGCTGGAGCAGGAGGCTTCAGGATCATATAACTATAGTTATTTCCGCTGTGTTGTAAGTGCTGTACTTTGATAATGACATGTATATTCAAGTACAGATTTGTATTTCAAAGTTATGTTATGAAATATATTTATTCGTTCCGCTGTGAGATTCGTGTTACTCTGATGTTGTGTTCTTCTTCTTCTTCTATTCTAATTTTCTATCTTATCTTTCCTCACCCTCTAATTTCTTTCACTAATTACCAGGATTTTTCGATGTTTTGGTTATCGACATCGTGCTTATGTCGATAACCAAAGTCGCTCAAAATCCGGGTCATTACAAGTTCTCTAATCGCCAGCAAGGAGAGCGCACTATCCATGAGTATCTCAACAAATTCACCGAATTATCTCGCTATGCGCCAGAGCTTATTCAGGATCCTATTGAGAAGAGCAAACGATTTATTCATGGGCTTCTTCGTAGGTACTAGAGCTAAACAATTGGGCACATTAACCTTACATTCACATAGATGGTTGAGATGACATGAAGATATGAGAGTTTAGACCAGAGGAACTTTCTGTATGAGCAAGAGAAAAATCAAGCCAACAATAAACGGAAATCTTCTGGTAAGCAGCCCGAGACAAGCAACACAGCAACCACAAAGCCTCAATCTAGAAGGCAATCCAAGGTCAAATGCTACAATTATGATCAGTTTGGACATTACTCAAATGAATGCAACGCTCCAAAGCGGCAAAAGACAAACCAATTTGGTCCTAGTCAGATTCGTCCTGATAATAGAGAATGGTTCAACTGCCATTAGAAGGGGCATATCAAGCCAAATTGTCCTTTGTTGAAGAATTCCCTAGTGGCACATGTATATGATGGGGCGGATACGCCTGCTTCTTCTGGAGGAGCAGGTAAACCCTATGTTTTGGGAGGTACCCTTACTATTAAAAATATTCCTGTTTTAGTAGTATTTGACATTGTACATCACAAAGTTTCATTTCAAGTAACACCATTAAAAAGTTAAAGTTAAAACCAAGAGATCTTAAAGAATCGACTAGAGTTCATAATCCGATAGGAGGTTCTCTTGTTCTAGGTTCATATTGTAATGTGTCGGTCTCTTATTCTTGTTACCGGTTTTCTTTTAAACCGATCATCATGAATTTTTCTGAGTTCGATATTAGTCTGGGGCTGGATTGGTTAACGAAATATGAGCCCGAAGTAAAATATGCCGAAAGAATAGTTAAAGTTAAAACGAAGTTGGGAGATATTGTCATACCAAGCTAAGGCTCAGATTCAGATAGAAAATAATTTTGGTCTGCGCTAGAAGTTACTCCCACTTTATTAGAAAACATTCCTGTCATTAAAAATTATGCGGATGTGTTCAAAGAAGTAGATAATTTACCGCCACGAAGAGAAATTGACTTCAAGATCGAGCTAATTCCTAATGCAAGGCCAGTTGTGCATTCAATTTGAAGAATGACCTTGAAGGAGAAAGAAGAATTGGGCGATCAAGCTCGACAATTCTATGGAAGGGTCTAATCAGGCCTAGCTTTTCGAACTAGGGAGCGGTCGTAGTATTTGTGTAACAACCCAGAAAATCTGTACCAGTTTAAATTTTTTTTAATTGACTATGTTAGTGGATTTTAAATATTTAAAATAAATATTTTAAATAATAGTGACGAAAAGTATGTTTGAATCGATGTTTGAAAATAAATATAATTATTTTAAATTATAAACAAGGCCTGAAATGGCGCTGTAGTTTCAAATTTTGAATTCAAACTTTAACTGACTGTACCGGGTGCAAAATAAAACGGATTTGAGTGAAACCAAAAATATTTAAATCTGTTAATGAATATCTTTCTAACGAATCTGAAATATCGAAGTTTCATGGCGGAAATCAAAAGTTATGGCCAAATGAATTTTCAGAAAGGTTGATATAGAGAATATATAGCCCTTGAAAATTGACATTTTGCATACGACCTCAGAATTCGACGAAACCACTTTTGTTGGATCCGGAATGTCAAATTATGGCTAGGTTTAAAATTTCATAATTTTTGAAGTTAATATGTGAGTGTGGCGAAGGAAAATGTGTTTTGGTCAATTACAGTTAAATTGGATCAACCAGAAAATGGCCATTTTTCAAACGGTCTCAGAATTTGACGAAACTAGTTTTGTTGGGACCGTATCGTCAAAACATAGCCAAATTTATTTTTCGGGAATTTTTAGAATCAGTATGTGGCCCCGGCAAATTGAAATGTACATTCAAATTAAATATTGAATGTTTTATATTTTAATTTGAAGGAAAACTGACTGAAATAGTCGAATGGGCCTACGAACCATATCTCATTGTGTTGAGAATGGGGGTATTTAGCTAGGGACGACAGTCGTTGGGTTTGGATTGGAGGTCGTATGAGATAAGGGGTATTTTAGAATTTTAAAAATATATAAATTAAATAAAAATTCCTATTGGCCAGCTCACTCTCTCTCTCTCTCCCCGACACTCTCTCTCCTCGATCGACGCACGGCAGTTTTTGCTCCCACCTTCTCTCCTCAAATCCGATCAAACCACTCATTAAAATCAAGAGCACCTGTTGGGGTTTTTGTAGAGCATCACAAGAGCTTCAAATCCATTTAGGGATTGGATTTTTTTCATTCAGCATTCAAGGAGAATCGCACCTCTGAAGTTCCGGGTTTTGAACTGCCGCCGTGCCCTCCTGATAGCATCGATCGGAACGCCACTGGTGGCGTTGGGTGCGCGCTTCGGAGCTCTACGCCGCTGCGAAGTCTAATTTTCCTCAAGGTTCACGGATTAATCGAAAAAACTAAACCTAGTTTGGAACATCGAAAGAAAGGTACGGCAGTTTATTTTATTTTATAGTTAATAGCACTTTAAAGCGCTACGGTTTTTTATTTCACTGTAAAAATCATATATTTTTCGTTTGTGGTCGAAATCCAGTGAAACAAGAGACGCTGGGACTGTGAGGACGTCTTCTACATTTTGGAAGAGACCACATATTTTTCTGAGCCTTCTGCAATTTTTGGTGGAGTGGAACTCAATGTGAGATTTCTGAATTATAAACGATATGGAAACGACGATGTATTAATTATATAGTCAATGTATGAGTTATATAAGCGTTGTACACCTCATGTATAAGCGTTGTATAAGTTGTATGTTCGATGTATAAGTTATATATGCGTTGTAAAAATTATATATGCAATGAAATGATATTGAAATGAATTGATGTGAATTGAAATATATTTATATATGAATATATATATACATACACACACACACACACACACACTCCCCTCGTCCACAGATCATGGACGATATTTATTGGTCGTGATATTGTTTGGATCATTTGGTTGATGTGAAATTTGGTGAATAATGCGAATGGTTGATAGAATTGTTTGTGGTTTAGAATGATTGGTTGTGGTTGAAAAATACCCATTTGTGGTTGAAAACAAAATTAGAATAGGTTGTGGAAATGAAAGAAAAACATGCTCGCCTGCGTGCGAATTAGATGCATGAAATCCCCATTATAAAAAACCGCAAGGTTTTAAGGTAGAGCGAGGAGCCGTACATCGATACGGTCCCGGTTTTAACTACCCTGCCGTTATGCTGCCAAAATTTCCTGAAATCTTTCAGTGTTTAATTTATTTTCATGTGTTGAATAGAAATTCATGTGTTGAATAATAATCGAGTTTTGAAATAAATTGTTTTATAAAAAAAAATCACATTTTTATCACCTCTTTGAAGTATATAAAATAATTGTGTTTTGAAATAAATAGTTTTATAATAAAAATCACATTTTTATCACCTCTTTAAAGAATATAAAATAATCGTGTTTTGAAATAAATTGTTTTATAATAAAAATCACATTTTTATCACCTCTTTGAAGTATATAAAATAATTGAGTTTTGAAATAAACTGTTTTATAATAAAAAACACATTTTTATCACCTCTTTGAAGTATATAAAATAATCGTGTTTTGAAATAAATTGTTTTACAATAAAAATCACATTTTTATAATATATATGAATTGTTAAAAATGGTGATGTGCTGAAATAAATGGCTGTTGGATAAAAATATCATTTTTATCAAATGTATGAAATGAATATGGTTTTGAAATCGAAGAATGAATTATATTTATATAATATATATATATATATAATTATAATATATCGAATAACGAAGCTGCAGTTCGTATTTTGAAACCGTGATTTCAAACGATTATTGCGGGAGATCCGACCATCGGATTTTCCCGAAACCACAACCATTGGGTTCGCTTTGGAAATATCATTCCAACGACACCAACTTTGTAAAAATCCAACGGTTGGATTGTCTGGAATGTTCAATTCAAATCTGAAGAGAAACATCACCAGAATCGATTATATATATATATATATAATTAAATAAAATCGAATAACGACGCTGTAGTTCGAAATTTGAAATCGAAACTTCAAACGATTGTATCGGGAGATCCGACCGTCGGATTTTCCCAAAACTAAAACCGTTGGATTCGTTATGAAAAGATCTTTCTAATGATATAAAATTTGTGAAGATCCAACGGTTAGATTTTCAGATATGTGTAAATCAAATCTGAAGAAAAACAGCGCCACGGCCGCATTATGGCCTGAAGCGTCGTTTGAATGAATTGGTTATTTTTAAATAAATAAAAATAGCGATAAATCATGATAAAATATTATAAATGATATGGAATGAAAATAAACTGGATTTGTTCAGTTTATTGGATATTTGATGGTTCAATGTGTTTGGCGTGAAAATTACAATTAATGAACTGAATTATTGATGTTGAATAATTTAACCATTGAATTGAATAGATTTGAAGTTCTAAATATACGTGAATTATTTGAAAAGGCCGAGTTAATTCTCATTTCAAATAATTGATCGACGAGTAAAAGTCGAAGATACGAAGACGGTGCAAGACCGATGATCTTCACGTCTAATGGAGGTGTGCTACTGACGTTCATGATAGGAGTTGCTACCTTGAAGGGGATGAAGTAGTAGCCATCCGGACGTACATGTTGATTGTACGGATGTGCGAGGAATAAAGACCCTCCGGTTTCGTTCAGACCCAGAACGGACTTGTAAATAGACGTGTGTCTGACGTTGTATACAGATAACATGACATACAGAGATGTTATGATCAAAGCTTTTGTTGAAAAGCAGAGTTTTGAGGTAGATGATCAAAGCACCGCCTGTGTGGCATAACTTTCTGTTTATCGTTGTTTCGCGAGCCTCACACCTCGGTATGAGCCAGAAACGGGAGAGGACTTCAAGGAGGACCTGCGTTTCTTTCTAGTTAGGAGTGGTATCAGATTTTACACGGCCTGACATTTTACTTATGTGGATGATGGATTGCGAGGCGCCTCGGTTAGATCGGTCTCTTTGGAGCCGATGTGTGGTCGGATATGGCCAGTTTACACCCCATAGGATGGGGAAACGCAGTGTTCAGGGTTTAAGTTTAATCCACATCGAGTGGACCGGCCCTGACGATCCAAGTCTTGCCTACGCGCTTGCCTAAGGGGCGGGCTAGAGCGTCTCGAAGCGGTGAGGACGATCCCTTGCCTCGGTTCATGACGAAAATCCAATTTCCAAATACGACATCGTGCGGTTTTAATTGTATACCTATACTAGTGTGTGACCCATGCTACACATACGGGCATTGTCGATAACTACATGTATGTTAAAAGTTTCTTATATAAGCCGTGGAATAAAGAAATTTTATAGAAGGGATTAATGTAGTTTTTAGTTTATTGTTAAGCATACATGCAAATGTAGTATATACATATATGGGAAAGTCTATTCAAACACAAAGATGTAACATAAATTCAGGGACATAAAATCTCAAACATTAGATTGTTCTTTGATTTTCGCCCCTCATATAAGAACAAAATTATCCAACGGTTGATATTTTGTCCCTTAACCTGTGTTAAATCTTTGTGTCTAAATAGTCGCTCCATACACACAGACACACTGTATATATATATATATATAGAGAGAGAGAGAGGAGCGTTCAATGGCACCCCAAATAGTGAGCACCCAAAAAAAAACCCTATATAAATTAAGCATTTATATTAGTTAAGTTAGTGGAAGGAGAGAGAAGTAGTAGAGGGAGAGAGAAACGGAATGTGTGGCGGAAATCAGAGGGCATTTAGGGGTGTTGCACTGTTTCGGGTGCCATTGAACGCTCGCCATATATATATATATATATATATATATATATATATATATATATATATATATATATATATATATATATATATAGAGAGAGAGAGAGAGAGAGAGAGAGAGAGAGAGGATCAAGAGCATCTCAAATAGTGTAGCACCCCTATAGCCCCTTGATTTCCACCACACATTCTCGTTTCTCTCTCTTCCCACTAACTCTCTCTCTATCCACTAAATTATTTTAATATAAATGTTTGGCTAGTATTAAGGGGCAAATGGGGTGCCAAACAACAGGGGTGCCCTGGATCCTCCCTCATATATATATATATATATATATATATATATATATATATATATATATATATTGAAAGATCTCCCTCCAAGCCGTACATACGACCTTCATCGAATACGGCTTTCCACAGAATTTGCCAAATCTGGAAAAAAAAAAAAAAAAAAAACCCGGAGGTTATTTGTATTCCTCGAACTGACCAATCTCAACTGATATATTTGACTAAATTAAAATGCAACCTAAAACTATAAAAATGAAATGGATGAAAATTTTGACGTTGAAATGGTCTTTCTTTATCCATGGGCGATGAGTTTTGATGTATTGGATGTATCCGTATTTATAAAAGCTTTCATTTTCGTGCTTATCATATATATATATATATATATATATATATATATATATATATATATATATATATATATATATATCGTAGTTGCATCATGCATATGATTTAGTAGCTTTACCTATCTATATCTACGATGTTAGATTATCAAAGTGTGCAGCGAACATTAAATATTTGAAAGCTTACTTATTAATAAAAATTCGTAAATTCTAAAGAAATCGTGTTGTGGATGAGACAAATAAAAATAGAACGGAAGGAGAAAAAATTATCATGTATCGTTAGTGAAGTTGATTTGTAAAATCTTTAACCCCTAAAATTGACGTCTTCGTTTTCTCTTATAGATCCACATTCAAATATAAGAAAAATACTTATAATAACATGGGAAAAAATACAGTTGAAAGTTCCATCTATTTTTTTGATGTTAAAAAATAAATAGAAAATAAGTCTAGTTTGCATGCATCTCGCACTATTGAAAGAATGCAAATTTTGTTAAACCAAGTAGGAAAAGTTTACTATAAAAATGTAATACTTCACAAACAGAAATTTCCTTCTTTATGAATAAATATGTAAAATATACAAAACAATATAAGCTAAGTAGTGTTTAAACACCTCTAATACAACCACCATGGATTCTACAATATGCATAAGCTGTATGCTTGAAACATTTGACTATGATATCAAATATGGCTACTGAGTTAAGAGCCAGCAAACACAAAATTGGGTAAAAAAAAGTTAGTTCTTGATTAATACAACTGACAGAACTGGTAAACAGAGAAGTGGTAAACAGATAAGTGGTAAACAAACAGCTGGTGAAAAGCAGCAATGAAGTATGCAAATAGAAATCGAACACGAATGACAGTGCGTGACAATCAATAAGATAATACAACTAAATTTTGCTGTAACATGTACAGTAGTTTAAAATAGAAACGAAGTATCTTACTGAGTAAAAGGTATTATCAAAATGACAGCCTAATGAAGTAGTCACCAAATGCAAAAATTAATAACTACGTTAAAACAGAGGAGACTGATTGATTTCAAATAACCTGTACAATAATTGGTAGAGGAGATATTTTTCTATTAGGACCAGGTGCTTGCTCCACATATTACATTGCTTGCTTAACTTCATGCGGACTTTAATCCCACATCAGCACACATCTATAATACATATCCACAGCTGCAAACAGGATCTGCATGTCTTTGCCTTGGCTACATCATCAGCCCATATTACTTCAAATTGTCCTTGGTAGAGTGGATCAGTCCCTCAGTGAAGATCTATTATATTGAAGTTTGCTGGGGGAGATATTAAATGTTCTAGTTTACCTGTAGGACCGTATTTTTAATGCCAAACAGTAACCTAGCCAACCGATTGAAATGAACATTTGATCGTTATGTGCATTTGAATTCCCAAATGTATACGTGTTTAGAAGGTGGAATAAAATGATAACTAATTTGAAAGGACCGATAAAATTAACAGTGATCAAATATCATAAAAGCAAGTATATATAAATAGCTATACTAAAACAAAAATCAGGGCCGGTCCTAGAACTTTGGTACCAAAAGCGCAAAGCGAAAAAGAGCCCCTTAACCAGATGTTAATATACGACATCAAAATAATTTATACTATTTAAAAATAACAAAAACATGGAAAAAAAAGCTAATAACTTTATTTGTAATAATAATTCAAGTTATATAACAAAAAATACTAATTGCATATCCGGACCTAATCCAAGTTATATAACAAAAAATAATAATTACTTATGAACATTTTTTTAGTCTTTTTACTTGAATAATTGCTAACAATATTATCATATTCACTAATTGAGTAAGCAAAATACACTTCTATATGCATAATTGTCAGTACTGTAAAATTCTATATATAACCACCCACAAACATATATCTGTTTCAAATAAAGTCGGTATTCAAATGAATTTAAAAAAATTTAAGTATATCTAGTACCGAAACTCAAAAGCAAATTTTATTGCAATAAATTAGTAAAATAAAACTTCATGAGTACTGATTTATGTTTTGTAACTAAGTAAATAATTCTTATTCTCAAGCCTTTGATCTGTGATTACTTGGAGCCAACAAAGATATTGAATTAAATTATGCAATAAGCATATATGTGTTAAAGTTTAAGAAACACCTGATTTCGAGTTTTCAAAATCTTGAACTAAGTTAACAATTTCGAAGGAAACAATTTGAAGGCAGTAGCATCTTAATGAAAGCATACACTGCTAACAATTGTAATGGAGACACAGGTTTTCCATTTCCAGGTAATGGGCTCTACAAAACTACATGTAGGATGCGTAAATAAAATCGTAATCCCAAGTGGACCAAAACTGTCATGCCTGGCAAATAAATTTAAAACACACAAAACAAATTTTAATTGCAGGGAATGACTGCTTGGTTCTGTAGACAGTATAAATACATACAAATAAAATTCAAAACATGATCAAATTATCGAATTACTAACCACTGAAGAAGACCATTCGCTGGAATCGCTGCCGTGCCTGGCACCCACAGCCTACTCTTGCCTTAGTGCCTTTCAACCTTGAAGATTTTGATCGCCGTCATTGGAGTAGGTTTCACAATTTGGTGATTCGGTTTTTCCGTTTCGTGATTTTGCTGATTTATGGTTTGCAATTATTTTTTCCCTTCCGTATGGAATCGGTATAATAGTGTCCCTGTTTTTTTTTTTTTTTTTTTTTTTTTTGGTGCCTTAAGCCAATGCTTTCCCTGCTTATGTGAAGAGCCGGGCCTGACAAAAGTCTTATATCGACAAAAATCTTTGCACTGATCTGTATAGAGAAAAAAAATCCTTATTTATTAATCCCCATAAGCTCACTATATTTCTATAAAAAGGCTGCTACATTTTATTTTTGTTAAATCTAATCAATATGAGTTATATCAGGTAGCAAATATGACTACATAAAAGAACGTTAAAGAGATGAAATCCCAAATAATATTTGAATACTGCATTTTAAATAATAGATTTTCATGTCAAAAGAGAACGATGAAACTGAAAGGAAAATGATGATTTTTTTTTTTTAAAACTTTTCATGTATAAAAACATAATTGAAGACCTGATGTTATCATGATTTATAAGGAATTGGCCAATTATTACTTTAATTCAGACAATATTTTTACTAACCTGCATAGTTATTTGGTACACATCAAGAAGAACTGTTTTTCTGTATTTTATGCAATACACCAACTCGGCGAAGTTTATATGAAACACAACATAAGAAAATATGTTTTTTCTTCTATACTGTGGGCTTTACTTCAATTTAGATCTTAACTCCATTTGTTCCATGCACAGGTTTTTATAGAATTCATATTGCATGATTTTTGTTAGCAATCATTCAGAATGCAAAATTAAATAAATAAAGGACTATAATCCAAATGTTGACACGTCAGATAACATACTTTACTATCTCTAATAGTTGTTACATGATTTGTTTAATGCATTATAGAGGATTTTAAATATTATCACCCATGAAATTAGAGATATCAGAACAACATCAAATGTGCCAATTTCAGACTATTTATTTGTACAGGACTTATTATGCTCATTTGTCATTAGTGTTTACTGTTTGTTACCTGCAGGTTTCATTCAAGTTAGATGATAAATGTTATTGTATAATGATTGAAATTTTGATGGAGAAGTAATCCAACTTGGATGCATCAGCTTATTTGCTGCTTCATTAAAAAAGCAAGAACTAAGAATGAAAACAAAATGTTCATTTCAGTTGAAGAGTTCCAACCATGACCATGAGTGACTACCAAAAATGTCTTGAGGCTTTACATATGAAGAACAAAGACTGCGATTATGAGTGACTACTACATAGAAGGTTTGCATTTGTAATGAACCATACAAAAGCTAATATATATTCGGGTTATACAATTTAGCTCTTAAAGGTTTCTAGCATTATTCCATTGGGTTTCACATTTTGGATATCAGAAATTGTATGTAATTGATTATAAAGCAAGAATTGAAAGGAAAATGAAAGAAAGTTTATTTCAACAGTAGTCAGCATGAAAATGTTGAAGCTCTTCTTGAATTTAATTGCATTAAAATTATTCTAGAGAAGAAGGATATAACCAGTTCCGTTAAAATAAATTTGTAATGAACCTATACAAAAGCTAATATATATTCGGCTTATACACAAATATAAATAATAAACTATAAATTTCTTCATCCGCTAATGTCAAAGATTTCGTTTTTTTTTTTTTTTTTTTTTTTTTTTTTTTTTTTTTTTTTTTTGGGCAAAGCTTTTCGTTTTTATCTTTAGTAATGATGTAACAATATTTAGCAAATTCGCAATTTTAATGTATACGCTGTTGATTTGATATGTTTACAAATTTGGAGTGATGTGATTCCTTAACATAACTAAGTTAATACATTTTTTTAGAAGGTATGATATCATATTTTGCTATGTGTGGTTTCTTTTTATCTCATGTTCAATCCTATCATTTTCTTCTATGTTGTATTTGGTTATTGGTAACATTGTTGTTACCAACGCAGAGTCAAAGTTATTCTGGTTTGCATTTCTTCAGCATGCCTTAGATACAAATCTCATCTTCATGTTTTTTTAAGATGTATAATCTTATGCATATGTTTACATTCTAATTTGATATTGGCCTGTTAGATATGATCACATCTAATTCTCATCATGTTATCCTAGAAAATCAAACCAATCTACCTCCATTTTTTAATGGTGTAAACGCTATCGTTCTATTTATCGTACTGTAACAACTTATGTTGTTTTATTATTAGTATATATATTTCTGTTGTTCTTTTTTTTTTTTCATGACTGAACACATGCTGTTTTCTACGACTAAATCTTTAATGAAGTTTATTGTGAAATTTTTAATTAAAAATTATTTTACATTTTGTGATAATGTATGTCTTTATCATGCCTGAGATTGCAGAGCTTGCTGTTAAATTTATTTTCTCCTTTTGTTATCAATGAATAATAATTTATTTGCATCAAATATACAACTTTAATCAGTACACCTAACGAAAATTTACCAAAACCAAAAGAAAGAAAAGAAATAATAGGTTTACAAATTATTCTGAAGGTAATCTAAAGCGAGATCCAATTTTGAGCATTAGCTTCAAAATACATAAAGAAAAGCTCATTGAAAGTAAGATGAACAGAAGAGAATAAACCGAATAAACTATGAACGATCAATGAATAATGAAAGATAAATGGACCGTACCATTAGGTATTTTCATTTTCTCGATCTTAATTCGTCGGCTTCACTTAGATCTGAACCATTGTTGTAGATTTCAGACTGCAAGCATGGCAGAAGCATATCCCGTGGGGGTAGAGGGTTCAACTCCATGGTCAGATGAGGATGTAGATTTTTTTCTGAAAGGAAGGAAATAGTTCATGGATGTGATTAGAAAATCGAAATGAGTGTGGTCACGCAAGTGGGAACGTGAGAAACGATTAAAGAGTCCCTGCCTGCCATATCATATTTAGCACGTGTCAATCAGTTGTGCATTGATTTATATTTTCCAGTATAAGAATAGCTAATATAGAATGAACAATCCCAACTTCTAACCGATAGTAACGATTTAAAATTTTACTGTGTGAAAATGTGAAATTTTAAGCATTGCAAATGTTCTCTTATATAATTTGGTTACAAATGGTCAATAATAATTACTGCTAGAAATAATAAATTATTGACATAATGTTGCAAGTATACGATCAAAATTAAATCATACTGGAAGGAGACAAAATTTGAAAATAATAATTCATAAAATGAATATCTTGTTATCAAATTGAAAGATCAGGGGAACATATTTCACCACAAACTTCATGATTAAGCAAATGTAGACATGTCTATCATTATAAACAATAAATTGGGAAACAAACCCCATTCCTAATTTACACATTTGATTGCCAGATTAATATTTGATAACCCATTCAATAAGCAGGTGGATACTTACCAAAATTAATGCAGAAGTTGCGGATCATAAAAAATAGGCTATCAAAATTGATTTTAATAAAATGTATTGGATTTGAGTTACAGCATGAAATTGATAGTACCCACCATCGTTTAGAAAAAATACAGCAAAACACGAAAGCAAGTACAATGACCAAGTTTCATTTCAACATCCGTCTTTGATTATGACACCCAAGGTCAAAGGTGTAAAAATTTGTTCCTCAATACCACCATTATTACTTTAGATGCTCATAATCCGAAGAAAATAGATGTAGATAAATGCATAACAGATAAAGCATTTTTTTACTGAACGTAATGGCAAACATTTATAGGAAAAGATTTACTTGTTTTATACATGTTGCAAACAAAATAAAGGAAAAATGAGATAGTTGCAATAGGATAATAGTAAATCTCACACAAGAAATGAAACATGTGCATACGAAAAAAAAAAAAAAAAACA
Organism: Allium sativum; assembly: GCA_030737875.1. Lineage (NCBI taxonomy): Eukaryota > Viridiplantae > Streptophyta > Magnoliopsida > Asparagales > Amaryllidaceae > Allium > Allium sativum. The sequence continues at coordinate 990,142,585 of CM060915.1, forward strand.
GTTATCTTGGCTTAGTTTAGGTAATGCTAGAAACCCAATGGAATAATGCTAGAAACCCAATGGAATAATGCTAGAAATTGGATTCCAGACTATTATTCGACTTGTTCGTCTGCTGATGGATTGATGCAACTAATATAAACAATTAATATCTATAATTGGTCATATGTATATTTGATTCGGTAGAATAATATGGATGCTATGATCCCTTTAAAATCAGGATACTTCATCAGCTAATACAGTGATATCAACACATTTATCAGGCCAGCAAAATCAGAAACATGATTAAAAATTTATTTTAATCCTAATTATGGAATACAATACGCTTACAAACCGACAAATAAATAGTAACTAAAATAACAAATATTACTACGTATTTTTGTGCAGCAAAGTAATTTGGAGTGTGTGTGTGTGTGTGTGTGTGTGTGTGTGCGCGTGCGCGTGCGTGTGTGTGTGTGCGCGTGCGCGTGCGTGTGTGTGAGAGAGCGCAATGGTAGTGAATAATATAGTTTTAATGCTTCCTACGATTTATCTCTCATGAAACTGCTATACATACCAGTCGTTATCAAGTGGAAATTTAAACAATTGTTTGGTCAGTCATTTTGCTTTAAAAAAATCTTTAATAACTATACTGCAATCTAATACATAGACGCAGAATCATGGAACAGACATGTAAATACAATTAAATTTTTCAAAACACAGAATTACCTACATGGTTACAAAGCTGTAGTAAATTATATAAGAATGTGCAGAAATAATATCAAACTTTAGTGTATAGTAAATTTTAGTTCGAAAGTTGATAAATTTTTTTAGAACGAAAACCGTAAACTCAAAACTACTGTAATTGAATTTCAGCTGCCAAAGCTTTCCAACTACACACTTATTTGGAATAAAAATTATATATAGTAAAGTAGAACATCTTCAGGCATTTTCAAATAAATATCAAAGCTTCTTATTTATGTCATTCTACATTACTAACATTTAGATACCAAAACTGATTTCATTTAACTGCTTATACTTTAAGGCCTAAATGATATTAATTTGTGTATCATCAAAATTTAGAATGATTACAGTGTCCATGTACCAAAAAATTTCATTGGTTAAAGTTGTGACACTTTCAATTTTAAAATTATTTAAACACTGAAAATTTTAAGAATGAGAAACACAAATGTTGAAGCTATTAGAAAGGAGAACCCAGAATTTCGAATTTCAATGCTTAGATTAATAACCTAAATTTGCAGCAATGAAACTGAAATCTTCTTAGTTAAAAAATTATCCTACACATGTTAAAACACAATTATTTTTTGTATCAAAATAGATATTCGATCAAATACCATATTTACTGCATTTTTTGCATTTGCATTCTCAAGACAGTGATTAATCTTAAACGTGCTGTTAAATGTTTACGCTACAAATTATAGAATAGACCAAAGCAAAAGCAGGGAAAAACTTACCGACGACCTCTAATTCACCAATTAGTATGTGTTGACTTCATATTCAATTATCTATAATCAAGTTGTCCCTGCGGATGCGGAACATATTATCAAGTGGTCAGCGATTATAAATACTTACCATCAACAAATGAATGATTCAAAAAAGTACAATGAATAAAAGTGTGGATTAACAGGAGAAAATATGTATCAAGATAGTCGTATGGCATCTGTGCAAATAATGCGGGACAAACAACCAACGATCATTAGAAAGTCAATGAAATAGACAACTATGTAAATCAACAGACAGTTGCTGATCTGTGATAAAAATGTTAATGGGAGGAGATCCAAAATGAAACAATCGCTCAATTCATTTTCATGTAGTATTACGGTTAGCCAGTGACAAATTAAAACCTAATCCCTATCAGTATGTACACAAATTCAGAGAAAAATAAAAGTATTTGAAAGAGATATGGCTATCAGTTTGAAATAACGAAAGTAATGTACCTTGCAGGACTTCACGCACGCAGACCAACATCGGTTGCCCTCTTGTCCTTCCATGATGTAGGGTAATTGTTGATTCAGTACAAATCGTCCGCGACTGTCGTTGCGCCAAGCTCTTTTATCGGTTAACTGATTGCAAATCGGGGGACAAATGTTAGAATTTCAATAAAAATACGGTATTTGTTACCAAATGTGAGATTAGGTCAGAAAGAGAAACAAATCCAGCGACTGGAAGTAGACGGTCAAATAACGAAGTTGAACATTGTACCTGTAAGTTCAGTTGAAGTTTCCAACGTAGAAGAAGGTAGATCTCTCGGCAAGGGGGAAAATGATGCAAAACTGTATGTGGATTCGATGGGGGGAAATGAGTGAACTGAGTCCGAAAGGGGGGGATTGGACCCGTCTATTCACACCCCTATATTTGCTCTTCCCACCCCAATAATTTAAAAAGAAAAACCACCCCTCATTTTTTACTCTTCCCACCCCGTTTATACCCAAATTACCCATGTTTTTTTCATCAAATAAAAATTTACTTATCACATCTGCCCTGAGATTGTATCTTTTGTATGTAGCTAAACCATCAAAATTTCCCCAGTAATTGCGGAATGGATGTATCTTTTGTATTACTCTCCCAGTAATTGCTAAAAGTGTATAATTGGTATCTAAAAATCTGAATCGATGTATCTTTTGTATGCATGAAACTCAGATGAGTTACAATTGGTGAATGGATTTATTTTTTTAATGGAAGATGAAGGGTATAATTGGTATTGAATTTTTTTAAAAATTATTGGGGTGTGAAGAGCAATTACCGGGGTGGAAATAGACGGAGCCGGGGGGATTTGGTTAGTTTTCTTGCCGACGGCGTTGTTTCACAGGTGGAGTAAAGATTGTTAATTCGGCGGAGAAGGAATGAGTGTCGGCAAACGATGCGTGAGTCGGTTGTAAAGTGAGAGTAAAAACGGACGTCGTTGGGACAAAAATTTTGGATAAGAAAAGGACAGGTGTCGCATCACAAATGCTTTGGTTCCTGCTTTGCGGTATAAGTAACAGATAGATATGGCGACATAGTGATATGAGGCATTAATGCCGTCTATGATTGATAGTTATGATTCAAAGTGTTTGGGAAACATATAAACACTAGCAATAATATCAAATGATTTGTTTTGCTCGTATCAAGCATATTTTGGCCATTATAAGGTAAAACTCTATCTTTTGGTTTGTGTTGCATTGTGTGATGGGAACCGAGTCTTATAATGGCTTCATTTTTATAAAAAGCATTTCAATGTCTAAAAGATTTACTTGTTTTAAAGCATTGGCAATCACTGGAGTAAACCCGTTCCACGAAAGTGGTGTGGCCCTGTGATTTGCCATATTGTAAAAGATGTTAAGTAGATTTCTCATACCAGTCCCATGACTGACTCGTAGTTTGTTTCACTTGTAAACTTGGGTGCCCCTATTTCTACATGGGCAGCCTTGTATTCAGGTTTTAGCAGGCTCTTTCTGGATAGCTGGAGCTGAAGATGGATTCTATCATTTATCTCTTTTTATGTTGTTTAGCTTCTATTATACATTTATGTTTGTTTTCTGCTGTAGACATTCATGTATAGCTGAACTGTATTTTGTACTAAGTATGATCCTCTATACTGTGTAACTATGATGTTTATATTTATCCAGTATATTCTGTTGTACATTATCTGATGTATTTATTTATTTTTGTTCTGTTGTTATTTGTTTATGTGTTATATTCCAAAGATTACCCTTGCCTTCGTGTTACGGGGTTTGGGTCGTCACAATTTGTCTCTAAGTCAGATAGTACTCTCAGATTATGTGTTGAATACCGAGACCTTAACAAAAAGACGCTCAAGAATAAATATTCATTACCCCGCATCGATGATTTATTGGATCGTTTGAATAGAGCGCAAGTATTTTCGAGAATGGACCTAGCTACAGGTTTCCATCAACTTCGTATTGCTGAAGAATGTGTTCCTTTGATAGCATTCAGAGGTCCAGACTTATTCTATGAGTGGTTAGTAATGCCATCGTCTTATGTAACGCTCCTGCTTATTTTATCGATTTAATGAATTGAGTATTCCGAGAAGTCTTGAATAAATTTATGTTGGTTTTCATTAATGACATTTTGATCTTCTCTAAGTCAGCTAACGAGCATGCTAAACATTTAGAACAAGTGTTGGAGATTCTAAGAAAGAACGTCTTAAAATCCAAATTTTCTAAATGCATATTCTGGCAAGAAGAAGTAAAGTTCCTTGGTCACGTCATATCAAAGGAAGGAATCTCAATGGATCCAAGCAAAATTACAACCATTCAAGATTGGAAACAGCCTACTACACCCATAGAAGTCCAAAGTTTTCTAGCATTGGCTAGTTACTATCAGAAATTCGTTAAAGATTTTTTGAATCTATCTAGTTCATTAACGAAGCTTACAAAAAAGCACGTAAGATTTAATTGGACTCCAGAATGTGAAGCGGCTTTCCAAGAGCTGAAATTAAGATTAAATACTGCTTCAGTATTAACAATTATCAATGGCAATCAAGATTTGACAATCTATACATATGTTTCTCTTGAAGGTGTTGTTGCGGTATTAATGCAAAGAGACCAAGTAGTTGCTTATGCTAGCCGTAAATTGAAGCCGCATGAGAAGAGATATGCAACTCATGATCTTGAGTTGTTCGCAGTCGTGTTTGCTTTGAAAATATGGAGGCATTATCTATTGGGTGAGAAGTTCGAATAATGTACAGATCATAAGTCATTGAAGTACTTGTTCACATAGAAAGATTTGAATCTGAGGCAACAACGTTGGTTAGAATTCCTTGCATCATACGACCTAGATATTTTGTATACTCTGGGGAAAGCCACTGTTGCAATTGATGCGCTCAACAGAAAGAAGGCCATTATCACTAATCTCATTATTACGCCTTCATTGATTGATAAGATCTTTGTTCTTTAGAAAGACGATGAGTGTAATAACCCGGAAATTCTGAACCAATTTAATTTTTTTATTTTAACTGTTTTAGTGAATTTTGGATATTTAAAATAGTTTATTTTAAATAATAACGATTAAAATATTATTTAAATCGAAGCTATAACAAATAAATTTAATTTAATTATAAAAGGAGTTAGGAATGGTGCGGCAGCTCGAAAATTCGATTTCTAATTTCAATTTAATATACAAAATTCAATATAAGTCAGAATTGGACGAAACAAGAAATATTTAAATCTGTTTAATTACATCTTTCTAACGAATGTAAGAAACTGAGATTTCACTTTATAAATTGTAAGTTACGTCCAGTTTAAAACTTAGAAAAGTCGCTGTAGAATTTATATATATTTTAATATAATATATAGCCCTTAAAAATAGCCATTTTGCAAACGACCTCCATTTTCGACGAAACCACTTTTATCGGATTTGGAATGTCAAATTATTGCTAGATTCCAATTTTCATAATTTTTGGAATTAATATGTGAGCGTGGCAAAAGAAAATGTGTTTTGTCAATTTCAGTCAAATTTAATCAACTTGGAAATGACCATTTTTCAAACAGTCTTCAAATTTGATGAAATTAGTTTTGTTAGGACCGTATCGAAAAACATAGCTAGAAATAATTTTTTCTATAATTTTTAGAGTTAGTATGTGGCCCCGGTGAATTTAAATGTACGATCAAATTAAATAAATAAATAATTTATATTTTAAATTAAAGAAAATAGGTTGAAGACGATCGTTTGGGCTGACTGGACCTAGCTCATTGCATCCAAAACGTGGGTATTTGCCTAAAGACAACTCTCGCTGGGCTGGATTTGGAGCTGACAGGAGACAACGGGCTTTTCTTGAATTAATGAGCTAAATAATTTAATATTATAAATATACCCTAATATTTTAATCAAAACCCTAATCCAATTTGGCAGCCGCCGCCTTGTATACTCCAATGGCCATAATCGTTCAATCTCTCCCCCTTATTCATTTCCAAACAACTCCGAATTAGATTATACTTTCAAACCAAAATGATAGAGGGCTTTAGGATCTCCGAGCTTGACGGCGGTCCGGGCGGTGGGTGGTCTCGCGTAGGTTGTTAGTGCGGCGTGCTCCGATCTTCGTCTTCCCTCCTCGTGTGGCATGCGCAAGGAGATTCGGAAGGGGAGCGATGGGTTCAACAACAGGAACTCAAAGGAAGAAGGGAGAAGGAGATTAGAACGGCCACATTTTTCTTACCCAATGTAATTAGAGTTTTTGTTTAAATTATATAATTATTATATATTTAAATGTTGTAATATTCGAAATGATCATAACTCCTTCGTATGAAATCGAAATTCAGAAATTTCAGATGCGTTGAAATCAGAAGAATGAGAGCATCACGATGAAACAGACCATATATGAAACGAAGCACTTTGGAAATTCAGCTAAATTTGAACGCGAACAGAAATTCAGAAATAAACACGAACGATTTCTGAAAACCGATCACTGTGAGATTTCTTTTTAATAATTAAAAATAATTTAATTATTATTGTGTTTAGGAATTCTGGCATGTACGTGATTTGATTTAAATTGATTGATGCTGTTATGATGATATGATATTTTGTTGTAATAAAATTGATAAAATAAAAATGTCAATTTTGTCATATTAAAGTTGAAAATATAGAATTGTCACTTTGGTTGAATTAGAATCAACAAGTTAGAATTGTCACTTTGGTTGAATTAAAATCAACAAAACAAAATTGTCATTCTTGTTGAATTAGAATTGACATAATAAAATGTCACTTGGTTGAATTAGAAATGTTAGTATTAAAATGTCATGTTACTAGAATTGTCATTTATTATAGAAAGGTCATGTTATTAGAATTGTCATTTATTATAGAAATGTCATGTTATTGAAATTGTCACTTATGTTGAATTGGAATGGACATAATAAATTGTCATTTATGTTAATTATAAAATGCCATTTACGTTAATTATAAAATGTCATTTATGTTAATTATTAAATGTCATGCATGTTAATTATAAACGTGACATTAGATTAAAATAGCATTTTGTTATAAAATGTGACATTAGATTAAAATAACACTTTGTTATAAAATGTGACATTAGAATAAAATGACATTTTGTTATAAAATGTTGCCTCAGAAAAGAAATAACATTTTTGATATAAAATGTTACATTAAAAAGAATTGTTAACAAAATGAAGTTATTATTTTGTTCATTTTGTTAAGATAGAATTGTTAACAAAATGAGTCATCATTTTTTTTCTGTTAGACTCATGTATGTTAATTAAAAATAACATTTTGTTGGAAATATGTTATGTAAATGAAAATAACATTATGTTAGAATCATGTTATGTTAAAATGAAAATGTCATTTATAAGAAAATGCCATGTAGAAAAGAGTAAAAATGCTCATTTATTTGAAATGAAAATAGGTTAACGATAAAATTCAAATTTTTATTGTATATGTAGAAAAGATGAAAAATGATCATTTGTTTGAAATAAAATATTGAAACGTTAAAAATCATATTTTTAATGTAAGAATGAAATGAGATATTCATTGTATTGAGAAAAAGGTGAAAACATTAAAAATTCTATTTTTAATGTAAAGTATTATTTTATGTAAAATATACATTGTATAGATAGAAATGTTGGAAACATTAAAAGTTATATTTTAATGTAAAGTATGTTTCAACATAATGATTAGATTTATGAAATATTCATGGTCGAGGTATAAATGTTGAAAACATTTAAAAAAAAAATCATTTTTAATGTACTGAATGAATATATGTAAAATATTCATTATATGACTGTAAATGTTGAAACATAAAAATTTACATTTTTAATGTACTGAATGAATATATGTAAAATATTCATTATATGACTATAAATGTTGAAACATAAAAATTTGCATTTTTAATGTATTGAATGAATATATGTAAAATATTCATTATATGACTATAAATGTTGAAATATTAAAATTTTAACATATGAATGCAAAATATAAAATTGACATGTTATGGTTGATTGATTGAATGCATTGTGCTCGACCAGTTTATGAGCAAATTATGCTTTTACATTTAGCATTGGGTTGGGTACAAATATATGTATGCTAATACCTTGTGAAACACTTCATGATTTGACTATAAGGTGTCTAGCGATGTTGTTTATTTCAAAATTTAATAAATGATTTTGAAATTAGATTTCTTAAATAAAAAGAAGAATTATTCTCGATTTTGGGACAGGGAATGTTTTATAAAATGTTTTATAAAATAGAAAGGATTTCGAGGACTAAACCCGACAATTCCAAAATGATTTAGAAAAGTACTATAGTTTGAAAGTACCTGTGATTATTATGTTGTGAAATGATTTTACCTACTTCGGGATATATAATGATTTAGCAAGTATGTGGCTAAAGATGCAGGTGACCCAAAATTGACTAACAGTACGAGGTCATGCATGTCTTCCCCGATTGGTGGGATGGTGCATTGTTAGTGTAGCTGTGGTTATATATTTGGTTTGCATACTTGTTTTTGTATGCATTATTATGTTTTTGAAATTCATATTTCCAAATGTTTTTGTTTTCAGATCCCGAAGTGAAATCTACTTTGATATCATAAAAGCTAGATATGTGTTTCAAATGATTTAAAATAAAAAAATTGGGAAATAAAGTCCAAATAAATAATTTCTGTAAAGTGAATTGGATTTTGAAATCTAGGTTCTGGGATTAAGCCTAAATGGGTAGATTAAGAAATTGCATGTTGATTGATGCATTGTAGATCCATATCTTTATTTATGGTAGCAGTATATGCATTGACAATCCAATGGAGTAAACCCGTTCCGCGTTAGCGGCGTGGTCCTGTGATTGACCTTATTATTGAATAGGTTAAGTTGGATTTCTCATAACAATCCCATGACTGGCCCGTAGTTTGTTTCACTTTGCGAACTTGGGTGCCCTCTTTTCCATACAGGCAGTCGAGTAGGTTATTTTGCAGATATATTAAGAAGGATTTTGGATCAATGCTTAAAGCTGTGTCTAGAGCATAGAAAGTCTTCTACTGTGTATTGTATTAATTTATTGTAATAAGTCTTCCGCTGTATTTTATTTATCGATGTACTCTGATATTCTGTACTCTGATGTAACATTATTGTAATGTTTATAAAATTCTTCTGTTGTTGTTCTAATGTTTTGTATTCCCAAAGTTAAAATATTCGAAGATTCCAACTTTTGGATCAGACCTGTGTGGTTTATGGTCGATTCAAAGGGAGGGGATTTTCGGGTCTTTACAGTTGGTGTCATAGCTCTGGTTAGCTCAAACCTTTGGGGTACAACTCGTTGGAATAGAACAAAAGACTCATCAGAAGTAGGATTAGCAATATCCCATAAAAGAATACTCATTAGTGATAGGATCAGTAGTATCCTAGAATGAGAAAACTCGTTAGAGATGAGCTTAGAAATGCCCTAGAACGAGTTTAGAGTGAAAAGTTATAATTAACATATTTGCGATTATATATATAATCCGATCTTAGAAAATATTATTTTTAAATATATAAAAGTTATATATATTTTTAAAGCTAATCAACTAATTAATTGATGATTACGTTGTGTGATTATTAGTTCAACTAATAAAATTATTGAAATAAAAAAAAGAAAAAAGAAAGAAAGTTGAGTTGGTTAATTAAACAACTTTCAACTCCGTTCCTTTTCGAGAAAGAAAAGATTTTAAGTAGGAGAAATTGTAACAACCTGCAAATTCTGAACCAATTTAAAATTTTTATTTCAACTGTTTTAGTGAATTTTGGATATTTAAAATAGTTTATTTTAAATAATAAAGATTAAAAAAATTATTTAAATCGAAGTAAAAAAAATTAATTTAATTATAAAAGGAGTTAGGAATGGCGTGGCAGCTCGAAAATTCAATTTCTAATTTCAATTTAATGTACAGAATTCAACATAAGTCAGAATTGGACGAAACAAGAAATATTTAAATCTATTTAATTACATCTTTCTAACGAATGTAAGAAACTGAGATTTCACTTTATAAATTGTAAGTTACGTCTAGTTTAAAATTTAGAAAAGTCGTTGTAGAATTTATATGTCTTTTAATATAATATATAGCCCTTAAAAATAGCCATTTTGCAAACGACCTCCGTTTTCGACGAAACCACTTTTGTTTGATTCAGAATGTCAAATTATTGCTAGATTCCAATTTTCATAATTTTTGGAATTAATATGTGAGCGTGGCAAATGAAAATGTGTTTTGTCAATTTTAGTCAAATTTAATCGACTTGAAAATGGCCATTTTTCAAACGGTCTTCAAATTTGATAAGATTAGTTTTGTTAGGACCGTATCGTCAAAACATAGCTAGAAATAATTTTTCTGTAATTTTTAGAGTTAGTATGTGGCCCCGGTGAATTTAAATGTACGATCAAACTAAATAAATAAATGATTTATATTTTAAATTAAAGAAAACAGGTTGAAGATGATCGTTTGGGCTGACTGGACCTAGCCTATTGCATCCGGAACGTGGGTATTTGCTTTGGGACAACTCTCGCTGGGCTGGATTTGGAGCTAACAGGAGACAACTGGCTTTTTCTTGAATTAATGAACTAAATAATTTAATATTTGTAACAACCCGGAAAATCTGAACCAATTTAAAATTTTCATTTTGAATAATTTTGATAGAAATTGAGTCAGAATTTAAAATTTTCATTTTTAAATATAAATAAAGCCCTTGAAATTAGTGATTTTGCAAATGACCTCTGTTTTCGACGGAACCACTTTTGTTCGAACCAGAATGTCAATTTATTGCTAAGTTTATTTTTCCATAATTTTTAGAATCAATATGCGAGCGTGGCAAAGGAAAACATGTTTTGCAAATGCAGTCAAATTAGATCGACCAAAAAATGACCATTTTTCAAACGGTCTAAGAATTCTACTAAATCAGTTTTGTTGGGACCGTATCGCCCCAACATAGCCAGATATAATTTTTCTGTAATTTTTAGAATCAGTATGTGGCCCCGACAAATTAAAATGTATGTTCAAATCAGAATTTGAATGTTTTATGTTTTAATTTGAAGAATAACTGACTGGAACAGTCGAATGGGCTTACGAAACATATCTCATTGTGTTCGAAATGGGGATATTTAGCTAGGGACGACAGTCGTTGGGTTTGGATTGGAGTTCGTATGGAGTAAAGGGTATTTTCGGATTTAAAGAAATTAAAAATAATTATAAAATAAATGGGCCAATCACGTTCAGCCTCACATTCTCCCTCCCCGATAATCAACCCAGGCGTATGACGAAAATAGAGCTCCACCTTCTCTCCTCTTTTTCTGCAAATCTACTCATCAAAATCGCTCCATCTAGTTATGGTTTTTGAAGATCATCTCGAGCTCTTCACATCCATATAAGGAGAACCCTCTATCATTGAGTATTTCACCGGAATAACGCCTCCAAACTCCGGGTCTTTGAACCGCCGCCGAACACAGTTAACGCCACCGAAGTGGTCCCTCCTTCTGGCGAGTGTGCGCCTCTCCAGGCCCTACAAGGTGGTGCAACCGGATTCTGGTCTAATGCAACAAATTAAGAGATAATTGGAAACCTAGATTTGAATCGATTTCCTGAGGTACGGGTTTTATAGATTTAAAGGTTTTTAACACTTTTAAGCGTTGCAAAACATGATTAACTTCTAAAAATCATATCTTTATCATACGATAACGAACTTCGATGAAACAGGAGACATTGGACTCGTGTGGGCGTCCTCTACATTCTAGAAGAGACCGGATATTTTTCCAAGCTTGCTACAATTTTTGTCATCGTGAAAACCAATGTGAGATTTCTAAATTCAATCTAATTTAGAAATAAAATATATCAGGTTGTAGACGGAGTTTAGAAACTCCCGACACCCGTCGTCCACAAACCATGGATGGCTTGTTTGAATTGTGTGTGAAATTTGGTTGATAAATGCGAATGGTTGATATGGTTGTTTGTGGTTGAGAATAATTATTTTGGTTGAAACCACATAGGATTAGTTTGTGGAAAATAGAGAAAAAAAACATGCTCGCCTACATGCGAACTAGATGCATGAAATCCCCATTGTCAAAAACCGCCAGGTTTTAAGGTAGAGCGAGGAGCCGTGCTCGAGACGGTGCCGGGTTAACTACTCTGCCGTTATGCTGCCGAAATTTCCTGAAATATTCATGTGTTTGATTTATATTCATGTGTTGATATATATTGATGTGTTGATTTAAAATATAATGAAGTTAGAAAAATGTTCATGTGTTGAATAAAAGACTAGAAAGATAAAAATATCATTTTATCAAGTACATGAACCATTAAAAATATTCATGTGTTGAAAATACTCATGTGCTGAGAATATTCATGTGTTGAAACCATTCATGTGTTGAATAAAATATTTATACCATAAAATTTACATTTTTTTAATCAAATATATGAAGTTATAAAAATATACATGTGTTAAGTAAAATAATATAACGATAAAAATCACATTTTTATCGTGTATACGAAGTTATAAAAATATTCATGTGTTGAGAAAAATATTAGAAAGATAAAAATCACATTTTTATTACGTATGTGAACTTCTAAAAATATTCATATGTTGAATAAATGGCTAGAACGATAAAAATCACATTTTTATCGTGTAAGTGAAGTTAGAAAATATTCATATATAGAATAAAGGACTAGAAAGATAAAAATCACATTTTTTATCAAATTTATGAAGTGTTAAAATTTTCATGTGTTGAAATAAATATTTGTTGGTTAAAAATATTTTTTTTAACACGTACATGAACTGAAAATGGTTTAGAAGTCGACAAACGAATTATATATATATATATTAAATAAAACGAATCGAGCCCCTGTTGTTCACGTTTTGAAATCGTAACTTTAAATGATTATACCGAGAGATCCGACCATCGGATTTTCTCGAAACTGGAACCATTGGATCCGCTTTGAAAAGATCTTTCCAACGATATAAAATTTGTAAAGATTCAATGGTTAGAATTTCATATATGTGTAAATCAAATTGGAAGAAAAACTGCGCCATGGCCGCCTTATGACCTGAAGCATCGTTTAAATAAAATGAGCTATTTTTAAATAAATAAAAATAGTGAAATATCGTTATAAAATATTATTAACGATATGGAATGGAAATAAACTGAGTTTACTCTGTTTATTGGATATTCTTATGGTTGAATGTGTTTAGCATGAAATTTACATTAATAAACTGAACATGGATGTTAAATAATTTAACCATGAAATAAATTGATTTAAATTCTAAATATACGTGAATTATTTGAGAAGGCCGAGTTAATTCTCATTTCAAATAATTGATCGACGATAAGAAGTCGAAGATGAAGACGGTGGTCGAAGACCGGAGGTCTTCACGTCGTTTGGATGACTACTGATATCATGATTGGGAGGCATCCCAAGAAGATGGAAAAAGTAGTGATTGTCCAGATGTACTTGGAGATCGACCGGATATGCGAGGAATATGGTGCCTCTGGTTTCGTTCAGACCCAGAACGGATTTATAAATGGAAGTGTGTCTGACGTCGTGGATTGACAACGTGGCATGCAAAGATGCAGTGATCAAGGCTTTTGTTGAAAAGCAAAGCTTTGTGGTTGATGATCAAAGCATAACTTTATTAGCTAGCTTTGTATATAGCGTTAATTCGCGAGCCTCACACCCCGATATGAACCAAAAACTGGAGAGGATCTTAGGGAGAACATGCGTCTCTTTCTAGTTAGGAGTAGTGTCAGTGCTTGAACTGGCTGACATTTTACTCATGTGGATGATGGATTGCGAGGCGCCTCGGATATGGAGTCATTTGGCTCATTTACTCCCCATAGTGCGGGGAGACGTATTGTTCAAGGTTTAAGTTTAGTCCACATCGAGTGGACCGACCCTGTCGCTCCATGGTGCAGTTGCGACTGTTCCTGAGACTCGGACTAGATAGTCTCGAAGCGGTAAGGACTATCTTTTGCCTTGGTTCATGATGGAAATCCAATTTCCAAATACGACAACGTGCGGTTTTGATTGTAAACCTATATATGGCGACATAGTGGTATAGGGCCCTTATGCCATTTATGATTGATACTTATGATTGAAATTGTTTTTGAAAATATATAAACACTAGCAATAATATCAAATGATTTCATTTTATATGTATGAAACATATTTTGGTCAATATACGGTAAAACTCTATCCTCCGGTTTGCGTTGCATTGTGTGATGGGACTTGAGTCTTATATCGGCTTCATTCTTTCTAAAAAGCATTGCGTTGTTTAATGATTTACTTTATTTCCTGCACTGGCAATCACTGGAGTAAACCCGTTCCGCGAAAGTGGCATGGTCCAATGATTTGCCTTGTTATTATTGATTAACCAGTTAAGTAGATTTCTCATACCAGTCCCATGACTGACTCGTAGTTTGTTTCACTTGCAAACTTGGGTGCCTCTATTTTCTACACGGGCAACCTTGTATTCAGGTTTTAGCAGGCTCTTTCTGGATAGCTATGGAGCTAAAGATGGTTTCTATCACTTCTTTTATGTTGTTCAGCTCTATTATGTATATTATGTTTGATTCCGCTGCAGATATTTTATATTACTCTGAAACTGTATTTTGTACTAAGTATAATCCTATTATGCTGTGTAACTCTGATGATTATTATTTCCAGTGTAATTTGATGTAAATTATCTGGTGCAATTCTATATTTCTGTTCTGCTGTTATTTGTTTCTGTGTTATATTCCAAAGATTACCCTTGCCACCGTCGTACGGGGGTTTGGGGTCATCACAATATTATAAATATACCTTAATATTTTAATCAAAACCCTAATCCAATTTGACAACCGCCGCCTTGTATACTCCAATGGCCATATTCGTTCAATCTCTACCCCCTAATCATTTCCAAACAACTCTGAATTAGATTATACTTTCAAACCAAAATGATAGAGGGCTTTAGGATCTCAAATTTGACACGGCCTTGATCATGTTTAGTGGAGTGTGGAGGTCGGAATTTGGTCATAAAGGCACCGACTTTGGGCACGGTTTTCAGTGTAGGGGGTCCACCGAGCTTGACGGCGGTCTGGGCGGAGGGTGGTATCGCGTAGGGGGTTGGTGTGGCGTGCTCCGATCATCGTCTGCCCTCCTCGTGTGGCGTGCACAAGGAGATTCTGAAGGGGAGCGATGGGTTCAACAACAAGAACGATAAGGAAGAAGGGAGAAGGAAATTAGAACGACGACATTTTTCTTGCCCAATGTAATTAGAGTTTTTGTTTAAATTATATAATTAATTATATATTTAAATGTTGTAATATTCGAAATGATCATAACTCCTTCGTATGAAATCAAAATTCAGTAATTTCAGATGTGCTAAAATCGTAAAAATGAGAGCTTCACGATGAAACAGACCACATCTGAAACGGAGCATTTGGAAATTCAGCCAAATTTGAACGCGAACAGAAACTCAGAAATAAACACGAACGATTTTTAAAAACCGATCACTGCGAGATTTCTTTTTAATAATTAAAAATAAATTAATTATTATCGTGTTTAGGAATTCTAGCATGTACGTGATTTGATTTAAATTGATTGATGCTGTTATGATGATATTATATTCTGTTGTAATAAAATAGATAAAATAAAAATGTCTATTTTGTCGTATTAGAGTTGAAAATATAGAATTGTCACTTTGGTTGAATTAGAATCAACAAGATAGAATTGTCACTTTGGTTGAATTAGAATCAACAAAACAAAATTGTCATTCTTGTTGAATTAGAATTGACATAATAAAATGTCATTTGGTTGAATTAGAAATGTTAGAATTAAAATGTCATGTTATTAGAATTGTAATTTATTATAGAAAGATCATGTTATTAGAATTGTCATTTATTATAGAAATGTCATGTTATTGAAATTGTCACTTATGTTGAATTGGAATGGACATAATAAAATGTCATTTATGTTAATTATAAAATGCCATTTATGTTAATTATAAAATGTCATTTATGATAATTATTAAATATCATACATGTTAATTATAAATGTGACATTAGATTAAAATAGAATTTTATTATAAAATGTGACATTTGATTAAAACAACACTTTTTTTATAAAATGTGACATTAGAATAAAATGACATTTTGTTATAAAATGTTGCCTTAGAAAAGAAATAACATTATTTTGTTCATTTTGTTAAGATAGAATTGTTAACGAAATGAGTCATCACTTTTTTTGTTAGAATCATGTATGTTAATTAAAAATAACATTTTGTTGGAAATATGTATGTAAATGAAAATAACATTGTGTTAGAATCATGTTATGTTAAAATGAAAATGTCATTTGTTAGAAAATGCCATGTAGAAAATATTAAAAATGCTCATTTATTTGAAATGAAAATAGGTTAACAATAAAATTCACATTTTTATCGTATATGTAGAAAAGATGAAAAATGATCATTTGTTTGAAATAAAATATTGAAACGTTAAAAATCATATTTTTAATGTAAGAATGAAATGAGATCTTCATTGTATTGAGAAAAAGGTGAAAACATTAAAAATTCTATTTTCAATGTAAAGTATTATTTATGTAAAATATACATTGTATAGATAGAAATGTTGGAAACATTAAAAGTTATATTTTAATGTAAACTATGGTTCAACGTAAAGATAAGATTTATGAAATATTCATGGTTGAGGTATAAATGTTGAAAACATTAAAAAAAATTACATTTTTAATTTCCTGAATGAATATATGTAAAATATTCATTACATGACTATAAATGTTGAAACATAAAAATTTACATTTTTAATGTACTGAATGAATATATGTAAAATATTCATTATATGACTATAAATGTTGAAACTTAAAAATTTACATTTTTAATGTACTGAATGAATACAGGTAAAATATTTATTATATGACTATAAATGTTGAAATATTAAAATTTTAACATATGAATGCAAAATATAAAATTGACATGTTATGGTTGATTGATTGAATGGATTCTGCTCGACCAGTTTATGAGAAAATTATGCTTTTACATTTAGCATTGGGTTGGGTAGAAATATATGTATGCTAACACCTTGTGAAATACTTCACGATTTGACTATAAGGTGTCTAGTGTTTTGTTTATTTCAAAATTTAATAAATGATTTTGAAATGAGATTTCTTAAATAAAAAGAAGAATTATTCCCGATTTTGGGACAGGGAATGTTTTATAAAACAGAAAGGATTCTGAGGACTAAACCCGACAATTCCAAAATGATTTAGAAAAGTACTATTGTTTGAAAGTACCTGTGATTATTATGCTGTGAAATGATTTTCCCTACTTCGGTATATAAAATGATTTAGCAAGTATGTGGCTAAAGATACGGGTGACTCAAAATTAACTAACAGTATGTGGTCGTGCATGTCTTCCCCGATTGGTGGGATGGTGCATTGTTATTGTAGTTGCGGTTACACATATATATATCGGTTCGGTTAGGGTGCGTACTGCCCGGTCCCGAGGGAAATTATCGATATTTGGTTCACATACTTGTTTTTGTATGCATTATTATGTTTTTAGAATTCATATTTCCAAATGTTATGTTTTCAGATCCCGAAGTGAAATCTACTTTGATATTAGAAAAGCTAGATATGTATTTCAAATAGTTTGAAATAAAAGAAATCAGGAAATAAAGTCCAAAGAAATAATTTCTGTAAAGTGAATTGGATTTTGAAATCTATGTTCAGGGATTAAGCCTAAATGGGTAGATTAAGGAATTGCATGTTGATTGATGCATTGTAGATCCATATCTTTATTTATGGTAGTAGTATATGCACTGACAATCCAATAGAGTAAACTCGTTCCGCGTTAGCGGCGTGGTCCTGTGATTGACCTTATTATTAAATAGGTTAAGTTAGATTTCTCATATCAGTCCCATGACTGACCCGTAGTTTGTTTCACTTTGTGAACTCGGGTGCCCTCTTTTCCACATGGGCAGTCGAGTAGCTTATTTTGCAGATATGTTAAGCAGGATTCTGGATCAAATCTCAAAGCTGTGTCCAGAGCATAGAAAGTCTTCCGTTGTGTATTGTATTAATTTATTGTAATAAGTCTTCCGCTGTATTTTATTTATCGATGTACTCTAATATTCTGTACTCTGATGTAACATTATTGTAATGTTTCTAAAAGTCTTCTGTTGTTGTTCTAATGTTTTGTATTCCCAAAGTTAAAATATTCGAAGATTCCAACTTTTGGATCAGACCTGTGTGGTTTATGGTTGATTCAAAGGGAGGGTATTTCCGGGTCTTTACAATGAATTTATTCATAGGATTAGCAAGAGAATCAAAGAAGGTGAACCCTCTAGTTTCCAGATTGATAACAAGGGAGTTCTGAGGTTAAAAGACTGAATTTGCATCTCGAATATCTCTGAGCTTCGAAGAGAAGTAATGGATGAATGTCACAAGTCCAAACTTAGTATCCATCCAGGAGTGAGTAAGATGTATAATGATCTCAAACGCACATTCTGGTGGAGGACAATGAAAAGGGACATTTCCAATTATTTTAGCAGGTGTTCTACTTGCAAACAAGTCAAAAGCGACAACAGAAACTTGCAGGCTTATTGCAACCATTGGAGATTCCAGATTGAAAGTGGGACCAAATTTCCATGGATTTCATAGATGGTTTACCCAAAACCAAGAAAGGTTATGACAGTATATGGGTGATCGTTTCATGAAGACCGCCCATTTTATTCCTGTCAGATCAACTAGAACAGCTAAAAGTCTGGTATAAATATATTTTGAAGAAATTGTTAGACTACAAGGAGTTCCTAATAGTATTGTTAGTTATCGTGATCCGATATTCGCTAGTAAATTCTGGGAAGCATTCCAAGAAGAGTTGGGAATAAAGTTAAATCTGAGCATTGCATATCATCCTCAAACAGATGGCCAAACTGAGAGGGTGAATCGTATATTAGAAGATTTATTCCGGGCTTGTATTCTTGATTTTGGCGGATCGTGGGAATATCACTTGCATTTGGCTGAGTTCTCATATAATAAAAGCTATCAAGCGAGCTTGGAAAGGTTACCATTTGAAGCATTGTATGGTAGACGGTGTAGATCTCCCACATGTTGGGTAGAACCAGGCAATCGACAAATCTTGGGTCCCGACATGATTCGTGAAGTTGTAGATAAAGTAGATTTCATTAAGAAGCGACTGAAAACAGCTCAGAGCCGGCAGAAGAGTTATGCAGATTCGAGAAGAAGAGATTTAGCATATGTTGTTGGTGATTATTTATATTTGAGAGTTTCTCCGATGAGAGGAGTAGTCCTATTCGAGAAAACAGGGAAGCTGGGGCCTAGATTTATTGGTCCATTTCCTATACTTGAAAGAATTCGAACTCTTGCCTATAGGGTTCAATCACCAGACTGGTTGCCTGGAGTGCATGATGAGTTTCACATTTCTCAACTTCGAAAACATGTTTATGATTCAGATTTGATTGTAGAGGAAGCATCGAAATAGGATTTTGATATTACTCCGAAATTGGCAGTGAGAAGAGAGGCCATAAAAATTATTGGCAAAGAAATCAAGGTTCTGAGGAACAAGAATGTTCACTTAGTCAAAGTGCAGTGGAGAGGAGATCCTAAAGACTATACATGGGAGACAAAGGATAGCATTAAAAAAGCTTATCCCAAGTGTAGAGTAGACATCTCGGTTTAGCTCTGGTGCAAGGTACATTCACAATATTTTGCATTTCCATTTTGTTTCCTACTTTACTGTTGTTTCCTTTTCGGGGACGAAAAGTTTTAAGTGGGGGAGATTGTAACAACTAGGAAAATCAGAACCAATTTAAAAAATTTATTTCAAGTAATTTTGGCAGAAAATACGTCAGAATTTAAAATTTTCATTTTTAAATAGCAACACAGCCCTTAAAAATAGCCATTTTGCAAACGACCTGTAAAACCCCGTAATTTTATTAAAGTTAACAAATTAAAGAATACTTAATTTTTAGAAGAAGAATTAAGGGAAACGGTTTACGTCATTGTGTTCGTCTCGGAATTCTGCTTGAGATAAAGTCTGAATTTGCGTAAAACGGATAGAGTATAAAGAAGTTATGAAGCTTAGAAGATTTTAGTTTAAAGCAGAATTTAATTAAGAAATAATTAAAAATCCAAAACGAATTCGAAATTTAGAATGAGCGAAAAGGGCTGAGCTGGAAAATTCCCACTTGTGGATGTTGACCCCCCCCCCGGGGTGTCGACCCACCTATAGGAGTGTCGACCCCCATCGACCCAGATCTGGCCGACGTGTTTTGGTGGTCTATAGCTGATGTGTCCTTCTGGGATTGGCTGGATGACGTGTTTTTCTAGTCTGGATGGTTTAGATGGTTCCTAATCTTATCTAAATGTCCTAATACACCTAGTACTCCTACAAATAAACACCTGAACCTAACCCTAATTTCACTACACTAATCCATGGCGCCTCCATGCTGCTAAAATCTAAATTAACCTAGCCTCCACCAAAGCAAATCAGAATATGAGTATTCAAATTGGAAGATAAGAACCAAATTCTACAACAACGGTTTAGCTAATCAAATTCAGAATTCAGATCTATTCTCTCTTCTAAATCCTATCGCTGTGAGTTTATGTCACTTTCACATATAATTAAGTAAAAAAAGTAATTGTGATAGGATTGTAAATTGGATCTGATGTGTATGCCTGTAAATAGGATGAATCTTATCAAGTTTGTAAATCGTTACCTTTTAGATTCGTACCCATAAACCTGTCATATGCCTTTCTGATCTATTTTATCATTATATGAATGTTTATGTTCATATGCCTGTTCTTATGTTTATGTCAGTCTTTGTGTTTTGATTCTCTTCCCTACCTCTCTTCCTTCTTATTTTATGAGATTAGGCTAACTTCGAGCCTAACATATTGCGTTGAGATTTGCGTACGAATAACGTTTGAACGATTGGGAAATGTTTGGGAAATATGTAAAATGTGATTATTAGGATAAATTATTAATAACCATGAAAATTGGTTTAGGCATAATTGGGTATAACTTGTATACGTGAGGTTTGGCATAAATTGGTTTGAGCATAATTGGGTATAATTTGTATACATGAGGTTTGGCATAAATTATTAATAACCATGAAAATTGGTTTGGGTACAATTTGGTATAACTTGTATACATGGGATTATAGGCATAAATTGGATTAGAATTCGTCACACAAATTAGGATTGGAATTTATTGGTAATTGGAAATCACTATAATCCATAATTTGAGATTGAGTATGAACTAAGGAAAGTGACAATGAACGCCTAAGACACGAGGTTAGATTGGTTTGCAGTATAAGCCTGCCCGGAACCGCCTGTCATATCCAGCAACCGCAAACGGTAATCTAATGTGAGGGGTCAAAGGCAGAAACTAGATGCGTAATAATGCAAAGACACGAGGTTAGATTGGTTTGTGGTATAAGCCTGCCCGGAACCGCCCGGCATATCCAGCAGCTGCAAATGGTAATCTAATGTGGGAGGTCTTGCAAGATTACGGTTGTAATGAATTAATGAACACTTAACCAAGATGAGACATGTGATAAGACATGGGTGTAATAAAGGGTTAAGTGGGTAACATGGGTAGCATGTGAAACACAATAAAAGCACTTAACCAAGATGAGACATGTGATAATACATGTGGATAAAACGGGGTTAAGTCGGAATTCCTAGTGGGGACCAAGCTTAGGAGGGAAGTTTGTGTCAAGTGTGTGGACCCTTTTCCACTAGTAACCCATTTTAGTATCTATATGAGCTCGAACTAGGTCGAGGACAGGGACACGCTTACTAGGGTTGATTGTAAGAGGTAAATAGAGAGTTAGCGGTGGCAGTGCAAGTCCAACGGAGTCATGTGCATGCGCGGATCCGGGCTGGTAGGTAAGATGTTGTTGCCTCGTGTAGGTATAAGCTGTGCATTTCAGTAGTATCGGGGTTGCCACCTTAGGGAGTGATACACCCTATTGTGGGACCAGCACAGGTATCTACGAGGTTAGGGTGTCGATCGAATGGGAATGGTAGTGGGTACAACTAGTGGGGATAGGAGCAAGTTGGCACCTGTGATAGTAACTAGAAGTACACGAAACTACCATCATTATGTTTATTTGAGAGGGATCATCTTTTAGTATGTAACTAGTATGTTGGTTCGGTGCAGAGCATATCCTATAGCGGTTAGGAGCGCAGTCGATATTCTATCTTGCTTAACTTTTTCACCTTGTTATATCTGCTTATGTTATAGTCATCTCTTATATCCAGTTTATGTTCTTATCCTGTTACTTTACTGATTATATTGTTAAAGTCACTGGACTCGCCAGACTTTATGTCTGACCTTGTTTGTTTTGCCTCTTTTCTTTCATTTTCCCCTCCCAGGTTTAATGGAGCTTGACTTGGATTTCTTTCCTCTTGAAGTGCTTGGAAGTGTTGAAAGTAATGCTCAGCTTATTTTCTTTTTCGCTATGGCTATTTGGAGTGGGATTATGGTTTTGCTTTTATGTACTCTAATAATAATTTTGTTCAAGATGGATATTTGTGTACTTGGCTTTAGTATGTGGTTTTGATGTTGTAACCAGATATGTTTTGCTTTTCCACTACAATGAATAAAGTATAAATTTTTAAGTACCATTTTATATATCTGTCTTGTGATGTTTTATTCTATACTCTTATAATGCTCTATAAAAGTTAATGCATTCCATTATTGAGTGACATTAATGGACGTAGGGTGTTACACGTGGTATTAGAGCTGAAGATTACCAGAACAGATAAAAGATTTTGAAAACCGTTTACAGAAGCATTTTTTTAAGAAATATTTTCAAAAGCATGTTTTAAAGAGGGTATTTTTAAGAGAAATGTTTACTATGAAAAACATAATCCCCAAAAGCCATATATCGATCTTTCGATTCTCTACTTTGAATCTCTCCCTTTTTCCTTTTAGCATGTCTGGGGAACCCAAAATACGCGAGGGCGTACAGATACCAGGCTGGTTCAGAAGGTATCTGGAGGCTAGGGCTACTACTGCAGGCCCAAAAAACGTTCCTCCTCCTCCTCATGAGTTGCTCCGGTGAGTTTTAGACGCATCATTTGCATGTATTTAACATCATAGGCCTTCGGGCATTGGCCGGTATCATTTTGGAGACGTTTGGTAGGCAAAAATGTCATTTTTTGGGGTTTAATAGCCGTTCGGCCATTAATGGCCAAGCAAATGCCTTCTGTTCGGCCATTAATGGCCGAACAGAAGAAAAAAAAGTTCAATCTTTAAATGACCATAACTTCTTCATACGAACTCGAAATTGAGCGAAATCAAGTGCGTTAGAATTGCCTAGATGAGAGCTTTCCAATGAAACTAATTTATAGTGATTTGTAGCTAATGGGAATTTTTGGTGCAGGAAAACATCCAATGTAAATAACAAAACAGTGAAAAACAAAGGGTGAAATAATTATCCACTTTAAAACGATCATAACTTTTTCATACGAACTCGGAATTCAGTGAAACAAGATGCGTTGGAACCATATCTACGAGAGCTTCAAAATGAAACTAATTTTTGAGTAATTTGAATCTACGTACTCGTTAATTCAGCTTTGACCCTCGATATTAGTTCGATTATGATTCATGACTCTAAAACGTGAATTATCGACTCGATATCCTTCGAGTCTATTCCGATATAGTTTAAAACCTTCGGGTGCTAGTTTGGGATTTCGATTCATTCATTGATTGAAATTACAATCGTTATCCCTTTGATTTACTATATGGTGTTGTAATGTGAATTACGCATTAGCGATCACCTTGGTGATCGCTCTTTGATCTGCAACATATGATTTTGTGTCTTTGTTTCCTAACGCTCCAGGGTGATTTCTAGCCGTTTATTAATGCAATTGGATTCACTAATGAGCTATATGTATATTTGATTTATTGAATTTACATTTGATGATTTATGATTTGGATTTATGTCATTTTGACGTGAATCCCCTTGATCGATTTTTCACGGCACTCGTACTATTGTTTATTGCCACTTTGAAATTATAAAGAGGTTTTATGTTATCAGTAGATATCAAATTCTTGTTCTAAAATGGTTTCCAATCTTACTTCCTTATACGAAGCTAATTTACGAAATCGTTTTGTGAACCTTCTTCAAATCCACTAGTATATATTTTATAAACCTTTTTCTCATTCGTATGAGAAATCTAATTAAACGTCTCAATAAAATCAATGTAACAACCCGTAAAATCTGGGCCAGTTTAAAATTTTTATTTTGGCAATTTTAGCGAATTTTGAATATTTAAAATGAATTATTTTAAATAATATCGACGAGAAATTTATTTTAAATATAATTCGAACGTATATATTTATACGCGTCGTCGTTAGAATATAAATATTTATATATAATTATAAATAGAATTGAAAATGGCGCGGTAGTTCGATAATTCGATTTTAAACTTCAATTGAATGTACCGGGTGCAAAACAATCCGGATTTTAGTGAAACCAAAAATAATGGAATCTAATAGTGAATATTTTTCCAACGAATCCGAAAAATCAAAAGTTCGTAGCGGGAATCAAAAGATATGTCCAGTTGAAAATTCTGAATAGTCGCTATGGAATTCAGGCCCTTAAAAATGGACATTTTGCAAACGACCTCGGATTTCGGCGAAACCAGTTTTGTTGGATCCGCAGTGTCAAGTTATTGCTAGGTTTCAAATTTCATAATTTTTCGAATCAATATGTGAGCGTGGCAAAGGAAAACGCGTTTGACCATTTCAGTTGAATTTAATCGACTGGAAATTGGCCATTTTTCAAACGGTCTCAGAATTCGACGAAACTAGTTTTGTTAGGACCGTATCGTCAATACGAAGCTAGAAAATATTTTTCGAGAATTTTTAGAGTTAGTATGTGACCCTGGTAATTTGAAATGTACGTTTAAAATTCAATATAGTGATTTAAATGTTAATTCAACGGAAACTGATCGAAACGATCAAAGCAGCTAGCGATACATATCCCATTGTGTTCGGAATGGGGGTAAAACGCTATGGACGACGGGCGGTAGGCCTCGTTTCGAGGTCGTATGTAAAAGTCAACTTTTTAATAATTAAATAATAAAAAAATAAAAAAATTTATCTTCTCCACTTTATACTCCAGGCCCCCCCTCGATAGAAATTCATTCAGATTGAAAGAAAAAAAAAAAAAAACGAGGAAGGACGGAATCGCGCTCGCCCCCCCCCCCCCCCCCAGCGGCGGAGCCGCCTCGGTCTGCTCCTCCCCCTCAGGCCCCACCTCCCTCTCCCCACACCAGTAGCGAATCCCGAGCCGCTAGCCCCCCCCCCCCCCCCACGACGAGGAGCAGCCGCAAGCCCCTCCGACCCCTCCAGCACCGCGACTCCTTGTCGAACCCTAGCCGCAGATCCACCGCGAGACCCCCCCTTCAACATTCGATGTAAGTTTTTAATTTATTTACTTTATTTTTATTTTTATTTAAAACAGAAAACCGATTTTTAAACGATAGAAAAAAAACTGGTTTTGTTTATTATTAAAAAAAAAACTGATTTTGTTTATTTTAAAAAAAAAACTGATTTAGGTTTAAGAATATAAAACTGATTTTAGGTTTAAGAATGTAAAACTGATTTTATAAAGAAATGTAAAACTGATTTTATAAAGAAATGTAAAATTGATTTTATAAGAATTGTAAAACTGATTTTATAAAAAATGTAAAACTGATTTTATAAAGATTAGAAAACTGATTTTTTAAAAGATTAGAAAACTGATTTTATAAATGATTTTAAAACTGATTTCTAAAAAGGTTTTAAAAGATTTAAACTTTAAAAAGTAAAAGATTTAAAAGAAGTTAAAACTGATTTTGAACTTCGAAAGAAAAATATAGTTTTTATGTTTTGAACTTCGAAAGAAAAATATAGTTTTTATGTTTTGAACTTCGAAAGAAAAATATAGTTTTTATGTTTTGAACTTCGAAAGAAAAATATAGTTTTTATGTTTTGAACTTCGAAAGAAAAATATAGTTTTTATGTTTTGAACTTCGAAAGAAAAATATAGTTTTTATGTTTTGAACTTCGAAAGAAAAATATAGTTTTTATGTTTTGAACTTCGAAAGAAAAATATAGTTTTTATGTTTTGAACTTCGAAAGAAAAATATAGTTTTTATGTTTTGAACTTCGAAAGAAAAATATAGTTTTTATGTTTTGAACTTCGAAAGAAAATATAGTTTTTATATATTGAACTTCGATAGAAAAATAGAATTTTTGTATATTGAACTTCGAAATAAAATGGGATTTTTATATATTGAATAACATAGTAAAAATTCGATTTTTATATATATTGAATAGCGAAGTAAAAATGTGATTTTTAAGTATGTAGTGAAAGCAGCAACGAAGAGGACAAAAAGGCGAAACGACGAAGACTTCTGCAAATGAAGAGCCGTGGAGCTAGGATAGCTATAAGTGAGAATTTCTCACCTTTCTATTTCTTTTCTAGTTATATATTTATACTAGGATGCAGACGGTGCTTAGTAGCACCCGACACAATCGTCCACAGACCATGGACTTGTATGTTTGACTGTTTGGTGATTGATTGCGATATTGGTTTGAATGTGGTTTGTGGTGTGAGAAATCGAATCGATAAATTGGTTAGGATTAGACGTGCGCCGTTATAAGGCGTAGGAGTAAGGCTAGGTTAGACCCTTACTCCAAATTTTGTGGTTTGCAAAATGAAATTGATTTGATTGATGAGTGAATGGCGTGGGCCTTCACTAGACCAGGGATAAGGCTAGGCCTCGTCCCGTTTCTAGTATCGTGCCGTTATGCCGCCGAAATTTTCTAAAATAAGTTAGAAAAATAAAAATATCATTTTATTAAATAAATGAATTGAATAGAAATTCATAGGTTGGAATAAAATGTTTTATCGTTAAAAATATAATTTTTAACGTGAAGTGAATAAAATAAAATATTCATTTATAAACCGAACGGTTTGTTTATGTACACCTATTTGAATGACATTGATTGGGACGATAAATTTTACACATCGCCCAACTGCACAAATGGAATATGCGTGTGATTGTTTGAAACCCCACACGGGTGTTGGGATGAAATTTGAAGTTCACTCATCCTGATTGATTAAATATGTCGATCGATTGATTGACAGGCTGTTATAAGCGTTGAATATCTATATTTGATGCTTATACAGTGTAGTGCACTTTGGTTGATGGTTGATTATTTTTCAATGCTATGATATACATGTGTTGTATGAAAATCCATATAATTAACCTTATATGGTAATTGATCGGGCCTCATTCCAATTTGAAAAATAAAGAATATTATAAAATAAAAGTTCATGTGTTGACAGTTTCATCCATTGAGAATTGGTCATGTGTTGAACGAAATATTTTAATAATAAAATTTACATCTTTATCGATATAAAATAAAAGTTCATGTGTTGACAGTTTCATCCATTGAGATTGGTCATGTGTTGAACGGAATATTTTGATAATAACAACTATTTTGAAAAAGAAATATTTGAAATAGAATATTTGAAAATAGAAATTTATGAAGCCGTGTTGATAAGATTGACGCCATTTTGACGTGAACGGAATTTATATCGATTTTAAAACGATTTTGAAATGAATTGAATATATAACGATTTCGAAATGAATTGAATTGAAAAGGAAAACGAAAACAAATTGAATTGAAAACGATTTCGAAATGAATTGAATTGAAAACGAATTCAAATGGAATTGAAAGCGAATTGAAATGAATTCAAATTGAATTGAAATTCGAATTGAATAGAAAGGAATTTTAAAACGAATTTATAAAGAAGAATTCAATTTTGCTTTGAATTGAAATAGAAGTTGAAATAGAATTTGAAACGAATTTAAAACTATTTATATAATTCGTTTTTAAATAGCAATCGACGAAGTATATATTATATATATAATATAATGGCCTGAATAGAACGCGCCGCGCCGCGGCAGTTCGCGAATTTCGACCATTTATTTCAAACGGACATTACGGGAGATCCGACCGTCGGATTCTCCTAAAACCGGAACCGTTGGGTTCGTATCGAAAAGAGCTTTCTAACGAATATTAGAAATTTGAAATCTAACGGTTGGATTTGGAGATACGTCCAAATCAAATTCGAAAAAGGTCGCTGTAAGTGCAGTTCGATGGCCATCGATGGAAATCGACTGTACGGGCCTTGATAAAATTATTAAAAATAGCAATAATTTGTGTAAAATCATAAGAAATGATTTGAGAAGAATTGGGATGAAAAACTCCATATTTAAAAAGATAAAAATAGTTTTTTATCGAAATGAACTAGTTTTGAACTTGAATTATAATTCTATTTATTTTTAAATAAATAATTTGAATTCGAAAAGGGTTTTAAAAATAACCAAAATTTCCAATGATTGCATTGGAGTGGATTTGAATCGAAATTGTTTTCGGAATATTTCGATGTTGGAATTCGTGATTATACAGGTGTTGTTATGGAAATTTGAAAGATATATATTTATATCGTTATTTCCAATACGACATTTGTTAGTCGTAGAATTCGATATTGAATATAAGCCGATATATTTTCTATTCAGAGCCTTGTATTGAATATCGAATGTGATTTGGGTTTGTCGTGAATGGTGTCTTCACTAACACTGTTCTTGAACCCTGTTGAGAAAAGATTAAATCTTTTTATTTAGATTTAATGAAGTGCACCAATTAAATGATATTTAATTGGAATTGAATCGATATTGATTTTTGGGTTTATCGTGAACAGTGTTTTAAATAACACTCGTTCTTTAACCCGATAATTAATGAATGTGACTTTGGGTTTACCATGAACCGTGTTTTTAAATGACACTGATTCTTTAACCTAGTTAACGATTAAAACTAAGTGGAGTTTTAATGAATCTTTAATTAGATTGAAAAAAAAATCGAGAATGGAGTATCACCAGTTTTGCTCCAGGCGATAGTTAAATCTTTAATTAGATTTGAACGTGAAATGGTAATTGAGTTTACCGATAACACCGAGGTGTTAGATATGAAGTATTACCAGTTTTACTTCATGGGATAAATAGGTTGGGATTGGGAAATTAAAACCAATGATTACTTCGGTAAGGTTCGCTAATCCCGACTAGTTTGAATTGAGATTCAAAAATAGAATAAAGAATAAATTCAAGAAATTTATCTTGGATAAAATTAATGGGAACCTTTCCCTATGAATGTGAAATTTAGAAACTAACTGTCGGTTAGCTAAGCAGAATGGTTTTCTGGATATTGATCTGATGTTGGTTTCGGCCTTCGGGGTTAATATTTGGGGAATTATTCTCTTGATTAATTTACGGTTAGTGACTGATGAATTGGAATGAGGCGTATGTTGTGTTTGTGTAACACTTATTTAAATATACGCGAGTTATTCGGAAAGACCGGGTTTATCCCATTCTGGATAACTGATACGACGATAAGTCGAAGATGAAGACGACGGTCGAAGACCGGAGGTCTTCACGTCGTTTGGGTAATTACTGATGATCTTGATTGGGCTGTACACCCAAGAAGATGGAAACAGTTAGTGATCGTCCAGACGTACTTGGAGATCGATGGATAGGCGGGGTACTAGGTGCCTCCGGTTTCGTTCAGACCCAGGACGGACTTGTAAATGGACTGTGTGTCTGACATCGGATTTCATTCTGTGTGACTGATATCGGTTGCATAGGATGGTTTGCCTGTGTGGCATGCTAAGATGCAAATGATCAAGGCTTCTGTTGAAAAGCAAAGTCTTGTGGTGATGATCAAAGCGCGGCCTTTGTGGCGTAGCTTTGTGTAACGTTTACCTCGCGTGTTTCACACCCGGTATGAACCAAAAACGGGAGACGGACCTCAGGGAGGACTTGCGTTTCTTTCTAGCTAGAAGTGGCGTCAGTGGTTTTACACGCCCTGACGAGTTTGACTTATGTGGTTGTTGCGGTTGCGAGGCGCCTCGGTTATATCGGTTTCGGCCGAATGCATTCTGGTCGGCTGACGGACCAGACTTACGCCCCAAAGGGCGGAGAGACGTATTGTTCAGGCATAATAATCCACATCGGTGGACCGGCCCTGACGATCTAAAGGGTTGATGCGTTCTGATCCTGAGACATGGGCTAGATTGTCTCGAATCGGTTGAGGACTATCTTTTGCCTCGGTTCATAGATGGAAATCCAATTTCCAAATACGTGACTTTGCGGTTTTAGTTGTAATCCTATATATGGCGACATAGTGGGATGGGGCGCTCATGCCGCCTATGATTGATACTTATGATTTGAAGTTGTTTTATACACTATGCACTTATTATGGTATCAAATGATTTGTTTTAAACGTATCAAGCATTCTTTGGCTGTTATAAGGGAAAACCCTATCCTCGACTGCGTTGCATTGTGTGATGGGACCTGGGTCTTATAACAGCTTCATTTTTCTTTATTTAGCATTGCGCTGTTGTTTTATGCACTGGTATTCTTGGGAGGAAACCCGTTCCGTGTTATACGGCGTGGTCCCTTGATTTACCTAACTTTAAAATAAAGATTAACTGTTTTTGTTCTCACACCAGTCACATGACTGACCTGGAGTTTATTGTTTTAACCTAAACTCTGGGTGCCCCTATTTTCGACACGGGCAGCTAGTAGTTTTGGTTTTGCAGATTTATATTCACAGGAGCCTGGTTTACAGCTGGAACGATATCCGGAAAGCTTTGTATCCGTATATCTCATTCTAGTTGTGTATTGTATTATTTTCCGCTGCTATGTATTTAAATGTAATTTAAATCTCTGATATTTCTGTGTAATATTCCTTCATACTCTGTATGTTCTTGTAATCTGATGCATTGTTGTTATATACAATGAAATGTTCTTTTATATGCGTTCTGTTGTGGTTTGTTCTCGAACTATCCGACGCTTTCCTTTACGGGGAAGTTACGGGTTTTCACAGTTGGTATCAGAGCTTTGGTTTACAAAGCAGAGAACAAGACACATTAGAACCATACGAAAGAATTCATCAGATATTGGGTTAGTAATATCCAATGGGAATGACTCGTTAGAGATAGGATCGGTAGTATCCTAGAACGAGTGTGAAGAGTATATTTTTAAAATGAAAACAAAATTTGTTTTGAAAATTTAAATCAACTATTCGTATTTGATTATGTATTTTAATGGATTTGGACAATCCAGTATATATAGGTTTTGCGTATACGTCTGATCCGCGTGTATTCAAAGTTTTAATATACTGGATAGATATAGAATTACACTCTAGTCGCCCGGGGATGATGTTGATAATGACCATGGCATCATCAATAATTATGTTCGTGTTTCGAAGGTGTGATATCTATATATTTCCTATAGACCGGTGTGAGAACCAAATCTTATATAGCTAGAACACTTTGTTGTGAATTGGCATCAAAAACAAGATTTTCCGTATATGTATCAAAATTATGAATTTGAAACGTTAAATTCACTAATTGATTGATGTTTGTGTTGTTTGTTTATTTGTTTGATAATTTTGAACCATTTAGCCTAATTAAACCAAATATTGAATTTTATTGAAAATTGGTTGCATTAGCTTGCATATACATATATATCATTGAACAGGTCATAGCAAGGAGGCTAGAGCCAGAGAATAAAATTTGTTTGCCCGACAAATAGGTACATGTTTACTACATAATTTACTGTTTTGTTTGGGTGATGATGATTTTATGAGCCTATTGGCTAGCCGCTTGGCTTTTTCTTTTTCTTTTTGAGATCTGAAGGACCGGGGAAGCTATTTGAAATTCCCCGATGCTCCCATTGCAGGGGAGGTTATGGCGAAATTTTTCAAAAATTTAGGGTGTTAGCCAAATTTTTGAAATTTTGAAAATTCTCAGAAACTAAAGAGTTGGAGAATGGAAGCCAAATCGAGCCTAGTGTTGATTAATCAAACCACTTTCGACTTTGTTCCTTTTCGGGGACGAAAAGTTTTAAGTGGGGGAGATTGTAACAACCCGTAAAATCTGGGCCAGTTTAAAATTTTTATTTTGGCAATTTTAGCGAATTTTGAATATTTAAAATGAATTATTTTAAATAATATCGACGAGAAATTTATTTTAAATATAATTCGAACGTATATATTTATATGCGTCGTCGTTAGAATATAAATATTTATATATAATTATAAATAGAATTGAAAATGGCGCGGTAGTTCGATAATTCGATTTTAAACTTCAATTGAATGTACCGGGTGCAAAACAATCCGGATTTTAGTGAAACCAAAAATAATGGAATCTAATAGTGAATATTTTTCCAACGAATCCGAAAAATCAAAAGTTCGTAGCGGGAATCAAAAGATATGTCCAGTTGAAAATTCTGAATAGTCGCTATGGAATTCAGGCCCTTAAAAATGGACATTTTGCAAACGACCTCGGATTTCGGCGAAACCAGTTTTGTTGGATCTGCAGTGTCAAGTTATTGCTAGGTTTCAAATTTCATAATTTTTCGAATCAATATGTGAGTGTGGCAAAGGAAAACGCGTTTGACCATTTCAGTTGAATTTAATCGACTGGAAATTGGCCATTTTTCAAACGGTCTCAGAATTCGACGAAACTAGTTTTGTTAGGACCGTATCGTCAATACGAAGCTAGAAAATATTTTTCGAGAATTTTTAGAGTTAGTATGTGACCCTGGTAATTTGAAATGTACGTTTAAAATTCAATATAGTGATTTAAATGTTAATTCAACGGAAACTGATCGAAACGATCAAAGCAGCTAGCGATACATATCCCATTGTGTTCGGAATGGGGGTAAAACGCTATGGACGACGGGCGGTAGGCCTCGTTTCGAGGTCGTATGTAAAAGTCAACTTTTTAATAATTAAATTAAAAAAAAAATTATCTTCTCCCCTTTATACTCCAGGCCCCCCCTCGATAGAAATTCATTCAGATTGAAAGAAAAAAAAAAAAACGAGGAAGGACGGAATCGCGCTCGCCCCCCCCCCCCCCCCCCCCCCCCAGCGGCGGAGCCGCCTCGGTCTGCTCCTCCCCCTCAGGCCCCACCTCCCTCTCCCCACACCAGTAGCGAATCCCGAGCCGCTAGCCCCCCCCCCACGACGAGGAGCAGCCGCAAGCCCCTCCGACCCCTCCAGCACCGCGACTCCTTGTCGAACCCTAGCCGCAGATCCACCGCGAGACCCCCCCTTCAACAGTCGATGTAAGTTTTTAATTTATTTACTTTATTTTTATTTTTATTTAAAACAGAAAACCGATTTTTAAACGATAGAAAAAAAACTGGTTTTGTTTATTATTAAAAAAAAAAACTGATTTTGTTTATTTTAAAAAAAAAACTGATTTAGGTTTAAGAATATAAAACTGATTTTAGGTTTAAGAATGTAAAACTGATTTTATAAAGAAATGTAAAACTGATTTTATAAAGAAATGTAAAATTGATTTTATAAGAATTGTAAAACTTATTTTATAAAAAATGTAAAACTGATTTTATAAAGATTAGAAAACTGATTTTTTAAAAGATTAGAAAACTGATTTTATAAATGATTTTAAAACTGATTTCTAAAAAGGTTTTAAAAGATTTAAACTTTAAAAAGTAAAAGATTTAAAAGAAGTTAAAACTGATTTTGAACTTCGAAAGAAAAATATAGTTTTTATGTTTTGAACTTCGAAAGAAAAATATAGTTTTTATGTTTTGAACTTCGAAAGAAAAATATAGTTTTTATGTTTTGAACTTCCAAAGAAAAATATAGTTTTTATGTTTTGAACTTCGAAAGAAAAATATAGTTTTTATGTTTTGAACTTCGGAAGAAAAATATAGTTTTTATGTTTTGAACTTCGAAAGAAAAATATAGTTTTTATGTTTTGAACTTCGAAAGAAAAATATAGTTTTTATGTTTTGAACTTCGAAAGAAAAATATAGTTTTTATGTTTTGAACTTCGAAAGAAAAATATAGTTTTTATGTTTTGAACTTCGAAAGAAAAATATAGTTTTTATGTTTTGAACTTCGAAAGAAAAATATAGTTTTTATGTTTTGAACTTCGAAAGAAAAATATAGTTTTTATGTTTTGAACTTCGAAAGAAAAATATAGTTTTTATGTTTTGAACTTCGAAAGAAAATATAGTTTTTATATATTGAACTTCGATAGAAAAATAGAATTTTTGTATATTGAACTTCGAAATAAAATGGGATTTTTATATATTGAATAACATAGTAAAAATTCGATTTTTATATATATTGAATAGCGAAGTAAAAATGTGATTTTTAAGTATGTAGTGAAAGCAGCAACGAAGAGGACAAAAAGGCGAAACGACGAAGACTTCTGCAAATGAAGAGCCGTGGAGCTAGGATAGCTATAAGTGAGAATTTCTCACCTTTCTATTTCTTTTCTAGTTATATATTTATACTAGGATGCAGACGGTGCTTAGTAGCACCCGACACAATCGTCCACAGACCATGGACTTGTTTGTTTGACTGTTTGGTGATTGATTGCGATATTGGTTTGAATGTGGTTTGTGGTGTGAGAAATCGAATCGATAAATTGGTTAGGATTAGACGTGCGCCGTTATAAGGCGTAGGAGTAAGGCTAGGTTAGACCCTTACTCCAAATTTTGTGGTTTGCAAAATGAAATTGATTTGATTGATGAGTGAATGGCGTGGGCCTTCACTAGACCGGGGATAAGGCTAGGCCTCGTCCCGTTTCTAGTATCGTGCCGTTATGCCGCCGAAATTTTCTAAAATAAGTTAGAAAAATAAAAATATCATTTTATTAAATAAATGAATTGAATAGAAATTCATAGGTTGGAATAAAATGTTTTATCGTTAAAAATATAATTTTTAACGTGAAGTGAATAAAATAAAATATTCATTTATAAACCGAACGGTTTGTTTATGTACACCTATTTGAATGACATTGATTGGGACGATAAATTTTACACATCGCCCAACTGCACAAATGGAATATGCGTGTGATTGTTTGAAACCCCACACGGGTGTTGGGATGAAATTTGAAGTTCACTCATCCTGATTGATTAAATATGTCGATCGATTGATTGACAGGCTGTTATAAGCGTTGAATATCTATATTTGATGCTTATACAGTGTAGTGCACTTTGGTTGATGGTTGATTATTTTTCAATGCTATGATATACATGTGTTGTATGAAAATCCATATAATTAACCTTATATGGTAATTGATCGGGCCTCATTCCAATTTGAAAAATAAAGAATATTATAAAATAAAAGTTCATGTGTTGACAGTTTCATCCATTGAGAATTGGTCATGTGTTGAACGAAATATTTTAATAATAAAATTTACATCTTTATCGATATAAAATAAAAGTTCATGTGTTGACAGTTTCATCCATTGAGATTGGTCATGTGTTGAACGGAATATTTTGATAATAACAACTATTTTGAAAAAGAAATATTTGAAATAGAATATTTGAAAATAGAAATTTATGAAGCCGTGTTGATAAGATTGACGCCATTTTGACGTGAACGGAATTTATATCGATTTTAAAACGATTTCGAAATGAATTGAATATATAACGATTTCGAAATGAATTGAATTGAAAAGGAAAACGAAAACAAATTGAATTGAAAACGATTTCGAAATGAATTGAATTGAAAACGAATTCAAATGGAATTGAAAGCGAATTGAAATGAATTCAAATTGAATTGAAATTCGAATTGAATAGAAAGGAATTTTAAAACGAATTTATAAAGAAGAATTCAATTTTGCTTTGAATTGAAATAGAAGTTGAAATAGAATTTGAAACGAATTTAAAACTATTTATATAATTCGTTTTTAAATAGCAATCGACGAAGTATATATTATATATATTATATATATAATATAATGGCCTGAATAGAACGCGCCGCGCCGCGGCAGTTCGCGAATTTCGACCATTTATTTCAAACGGACATTACGGGAGATCCGACCGTCGGATTCTCCTAAAACCGGAACCGTTGGGTTCGTATCGAAAAGAGCTTTCTAACGAATATTAGAAATTTGAAATCTAACGGTTGGATTTGGAGATACGTCCAAATCAAATTCGAAAAAGGTCGCTGTAAGTGCAGTTCGATGGCCATCGATGGAAATCGACTGTACGGGCCTTGATAAAATTATTAAAAATAGCAATAATTTGTGTAAAATCATAAGAAATGATTTGAGAAGAATTGGGATGAAAAACTCCATATTTAAAAAGATAAAAATAGTTTTTTATCGAAATGAACTAGTTTTGAACTAGAATTATAATTCTATTTATTTTTAAATAAATAATTTGAATTCGAAAAGGGTTTTAAAAATAACCAAAATTTCCAATGATTGCATTGGAGTGGATTTGAATCGAAATTGTTTTCGGAATATTTCGATGTTGGAATTCGTGATTATACAGGTGTTGTTATGGAAATTT
This sequence comes from Allium sativum, assembly GCA_030737875.1. NCBI lineage: Eukaryota > Viridiplantae > Streptophyta > Magnoliopsida > Asparagales > Amaryllidaceae > Allium > Allium sativum. The sequence continues at coordinate 990,178,967 of CM060915.1, forward strand.
GAAAGATATATATTTATATCGTTATTTCCAATACGACATTTGTTAGTCGTAGAATTCGATATTGAATATAAGCCGATATATTTTCTATTCAGAGCCTTGTATTGAATATCGAATGTGATTTGGGTTTGTCGTGAATGGTGTCTTCACTAACACTGTTCTTGAACCCTATTGAGAAAAGATTAAATCTTTTTATTTAGATTTAATGAAGTGCACCAATTAAATGATATTTAATTGGAATTGAATCGATATTGATTTTTGGGTTTATCGTGAACAGTGTTTTAAATAACACTCGTTCTTTAACCCGATAATTAATGAATGTGACTTTGGGTTTACCATGAACCGTGTTTTTAAATGACACTGATTCTTTAACCCAGTTAACGATTAAAACTAAGTGGAGTTTTAATGAATCTTTAATTAGATTGAAAAAAAAATCGAGAATGGAGTATCACCAGTTTTGCTCCAGGCGATAGTTAAATCTTTAATTAGATTTGAACGTGAAATGGTAATTGAGTTTACCGATAACACCGAGGTGTTAGATATGAAGTATTACCAGTTTTACTTCATGGGATAAATAGGTTGGGATTGGGAAATTAAAACCAATGATTACTTCGGTAAGGTTCGCTAATCCCGACTAGTTTGAATTGAGATTCAAAAATAGAATAAAGAATAAATTCAAGAAATTTATCTTAGATAAAATTAATGGGAACCTTTCCCTATGAATGTGAAATTTAGAAACTAACTGTCGGTTAGCTAAGCAGAATGGTTTTCTGGATATTGATCTGATGTTGGTTTCGGCCTTCGGGGTTAATATTTGGGGAATTATTTTCTTGATTAATTTACGGTTAGTGACTGATGAATTGGAATGAGGCGTATGTTGTGTTTGTGTAACACTTATTTAAATATACGCGAGTTATTCGGAAAGACCGGGTTTATCCCATTCTGGATAACTGATACGACGATAAGTCGAAGAGGAAGACGACGGTCGAAGACCGGAGGTCTTCACGTCGTTTGGGTAATTACTGATGATCTTGATTGGGCTGTACACCCAAGAAGATGGAAACAGTTAGTGATCGTCCAGACGTACTTGGAGATCGATGGATAGGCGGGGTACTAGGTGCCTCCGGTTTCGTTCAGACCCAGGACGGACTTGTAAATGGACTGTGTGTCTGACATCGGATTTCATTCTGTGTGACTGATATCGGTTGCATAGGATGGTTTGCCTGTGTGGCATGCTAAGATGCAAATGATCAAGGCTTCTGTTGAAAAGCAAAGTCTTGTGGTGATGATCAAAGCGCGGCCTTTGTGGCGTAGCTTTGTGTAACGTTTACCTCGCGTGTTTCACACCCGGTATGAACCAAAAACGGGAGACGGACCTCAGGGAGGACTTGCGTTTCTTTCTAGCTAGAAGTGGCGTCAGTGGTTTTACACGCCCTGACGAGTTTGACTTATGTGGTTGTTGCGGTTGCGAGGCGCCTCGGTTATATCGGTTTCGGCCGAATGCATTCTGGTCGGCTGACGGACCAGACTTACGCCCCAAAGGGCGGAGAGACGTATTGTTCAGGCATAATAATCCACATCGGTGGACCGGCCCTGACGATCTAAAGGGTTGATGCGTTCTGATCCTGAGACATGGGCTAGATTGTCTCGAATCGGTTGAGGACTATCTTTTGCCTCGGTTCATAGATGGAAATCCAATTTCCAAATACGTGACTTTGCGGTTTTAGTTGTAATCCTATATATGGCGACATAGTGGGATGGGGCGCTCATGCCGCCTATGATTGATACTTATGATTTGAAGTTGTTTTATACACTATGCACTTATTATGGTATCAAATGATTTGTTTTAAACGTATCAAGCATTCTTTGGCTGTTATAAGGGAAAACCCTATCCTCGACTGCGTTGCATTGTGTGATGGGACCTGGGTCTTATAACAGCTTCATTTTTCTTTATTTAGCATTGCGCTGTTGTTTTATGCACTGGTATTCTTGGGAGGAAACCCGTTCCGTGTTATACGGCGTGGTCCCTTGATTTACCTAACTTTAAAATAAAGATTAACTGTTTTTGTTCTCACACCAGTCACATGACTGACCTGGAGTTTATTGTTTTAACCTAAACTCTGGGTGCCCCTATTTTCGACACGGGCAGCTAGTAGTTTTGGTTTTGCAGATTTATATTCACAGGAGCCTGGTTTACAGCTGGAACGATATCCGGAAAGCTTTGTATCCGTATATCTCATTCTAGTTGTGTATTGTATTATTTTCCGCTGCTATGTATTTAAATGTAATTTAAATCTCTGATATTTCTGTGTAATATTCCTTCATACTCTGTATGTTCTTGTAATCTGATGCATTGTTGTTATATACAATGAAATGTTCTTTTATATGCGTTCTGTTGTGGTTTGTTCTCGAACTATCCGACGCTTTCCTTTACGGGGAAGTTACGGGTTTTCACAGTTGGTATCAGAGCTTTGGTTTACAAAGCAGAGAACAAGACACATTAGAACCATACGAAAGAATTCATCAGATATTGGGTTAGTAATATCCAATGGGAATGACTCGTTAGAGATAGGATCGGTAGTATCCTAGAACGAGTGTGAAGAGTATATTTTTAAAATGAAAACAAAATTTGTTATGAAAATTTAAATCAACTATTCGTATTTGATTATGTATTTTAATGGATTTGGACAATCCAGTATATATAGGTTTTGCGTATACGTCTGATCCGCGTGTATTCAAAGTTTTAATATACTGGATAGATATAGAATTACACTCTAGTCGCCCGGGGATGATGTTGATAATGACCATGGCATCATCAATAATTATGTTCGTGTTTCGAAGGTGTGATATCTATATATTTCCTATAGACTGGTGTGAGAACCAAATCTTATATAGCTAGAACACTTTGTTGTGAATTGGCATCAAAAACAAGATTTTCCGTATATGTATCAAAATTATGAATTTGAAACGTTAAATTCACTAATTGATTGATGTTTGTGTTGTTTGTTTATTTGTTTGATAATTTTGAACCATTTAGCCTAATTAAACCAAATATTGAATTTTATTGAAAATTGGTTGCATTAGCTTGCATATACATATATATCATTGAACAGGTCATAGCAAGGAGGCTAGAGCCAGAGAATAAAATTTGTTTGCCCGACAAATAGGTACATGTTTACTACATAATTTACTGTTTTGTTTGGGTGATGATGATTTTATGAGCCTATTGGCTAGCCGCTTGGCTTTTTCTTTTTCTTTTTGAGATCTGAAGGACCGGGGAAGCTATTTGAAATTCCCCGATGCTCCCATTGCAGGGGAGGTTATGGCGAAATTTTTCAAAAATTTAGGGTGTTAGCCAAATTTTTGAAATTTTGAAAATTCTCAGAAACTAAAGAGTTGGAGAATGGAAGCCAAATCGAGCCTAGTGTTGATTAATCAAACCACTTTCGACTTTGTTCCTTTTCGGGGACGAAAAGTTTTAAGTGGGGGAGATTGTAACAACCCGTAAAATCTGGGCCAGTTTAAAATTTTTATTTTGGCAATTTTAGCGAATTTTGAATATTTAAAATGAATTATTTTAAATAATATCGACGAGAAATTTATTTTAAATATAATTCGAACGTATATATTTATACGCGTCGTCGTTAGAATATAAATATTTATATATAATTATAAATAGAATTGAAAATGGCGCGGTAGTTCGATAATTCGATTTTAAACTTCAATTGAATGTACCGGGTGCAAAACAATCCGGATTTTAGTGAAACCAAAAATAATGGAATCTAATAGTGAATATTTTTCCAACGAATCCGAAAAATCAAAAGTTCGTAGCGGGAATCAAAAGATATGTCCAGTTGAAAATTCTGAATAGTCGCTATGGAATTCAGGCCCTTAAAAATGGACATTTTGCAAACGACCTCGGATTTCGGCGAAACCAGTTTTGTTGGATCCGCAGTGTCAAGTTATTGCTAGGTTTCAAATTTCATAATTTTTCGAATCAATATGTGAGCGTGGCAAAGGAAAACGCGTTTGACCATTTCAGTTGAATTTAATCGACTGGAAATTGGCCATTTTTCAAACGGTCTCAGAATTCGACGAAACTAGTTTTGTTAGGACCGTATCGTCAATACGAAGCTAGAAAATATTTTTCGAGAATTTTTAGAGTTAGTATGTGACCCTGGTAATTTGAAATGTACGTTTAAAATTCAATATAGTGATTTAAATGTTAATTCAACGGAAACTGATCGAAACGATCAAAGCAGCTAGCGATACATATCCCATTGTGTTCGGAATGGGGGTAAAACGCTATGGACGACGGGCGGTAGGCCTCGTTTCGAGGTCGTATGTAAAAGTCAACTTTTTAATAATTAAATTAAAAAAAAAAATTATCTTCTCCCCTTTATACTCCAGGCCCCCCCTCGATAGAAATTCATTCAGATTGAAAGAAAAAAAAAAAACGAGGAAGGACGGAATCGCGCTCGCCCCCCCCCCCCCCCCAGCGGCGGAGCCGCCTCGGTCTGCTCCTCCCCCTCAGGCCCCACCTCCCTCTCCCCACACCAGTAGCGAATCCCGAGCCGCTAGCCCCCCCCCCCACGACGAGGAGCAGCCGCAAGCCCCTCCGACCCCTCCAGCACCGCGACTCCTTGTCGAACCCTAGCCGCAGATCCACCGCGAGACCCCCCCTTCAACAGTCGATGTAAGTTTTTAATTTATTTACTTTATTTTTATTTTTATTTAAAACAGAAAACCGATTTTTAAACGATAGAAAAAAAACTGGTTTTGTTTATTATTAAAAAAAAAACTGATTTTGTTTATTTTAAAAAAAAAACTGATTTAGGTTTAAGAATATAAAACTGATTTTAGGTTTAAGAATGTAAAACTGATTTTATAAAGAAATGTAAAACTGATTTTATAAAGAAATGTAAAATTGATTTTATAAGAATTGTAAAACTGATTTTATAAAAAATGTAAAACTGATTTTATAAAGATTAGAAAACTGATTTTTTAAAAGATTAGAAAACTGATTTTATAAATGATTTTAAAACTGATTTCTAAAAAGGTTTTAAAAGATTTAAACTTTAAAAAGTAAAAGATTTAAAAGAAGTTAAAACTGATTTTGAACTTCGAAAGAAAAATATAGTTTTTATGTTTTGAACTTCGAAAGAAAAATATAGTTTTTATGTTTTGAACTTCGAAAGAAAAATATAGTTTTTATGTTTTGAACTTCGAAAGAAAAATATAGTTTTTATGTTTTGAACTTCGGAAGAAAAATATAGTTTTTATGTTTTGAACTTCGAAAGAAAAATATAGTTTTTATGTTTTGAACTTCGAAAGAAAAATATAGTTTTTATGTTTTGAACTTCGAAAGAAAAATATAGTTTTTATGTTTTGAACTTCGAAAGAAAAATATAGTTTTTATGTTTTGAACTTCGAAAGAAAAATATAGTTTTTATGTTTTGAACTTCGAAAGAAAAATATAGTTTTTATGTTTTGAACTTCGAAAGAAAATATAGTTTTTATATATTGAACTTCGATAGAAAAATAGAATTTTTGTATATTGAACTTCGAAATAAAATGGGATTTTTATATATTGAATAACATAGTAAAAATTCGATTTTTATATATATTGAATAGCGAAGTAAAAATGTGATTTTTAAGTATGTAGTGAAAGCAGCAACGAAGAGGACAAAAAGGCGAAACGACGAAGACTTCTGCAAATGAAGAGCCGTGGAGCTAGGATAGCTATAAGTGAGAATTTCTCACCTTTCTATTTCTTTTCTAGTTATATATTTATACTAGGATGCAGACGGTGCTTAGTAGCACCCGACACAATCGTCCACAGACCATGGACTTGTTTGTTTGACTGTTTGGTGATTGATTGCGATATTGGTTTGAATGTGGTTTGTGGTGTGAGAAATCGAATCGATAAATTGGTTAGGATTAGACGTGCGCCGTTATAAGGCGTAGGAGTAAGGCTAGGTTAGACCCTTACTCCAAATTTTGTGGTTTGCAAAATGAAATTGATTTGATTGATGAGTGAATGGCGTGGGCCTTCACTAGACCGGGGATAAGGCTAGGCCTCGTCCCGTTTCTAGTATCGTGCCGTTATGCCGCCGAAATTTTCTAAAATAAGTTAGAAAAATAAAAATATCATTTTATTAAATAAATGAATTGAATAGAAATTCATAGGTTGGAATAAAATGTTTTATCGTTAAAAATATAATTTTTAACGTGAAGTGAATAAAATAAAATATTCATTTATAAACCGAACGGTTTGTTTATGTACACCTATTTGAATGACATTGATTGGGACGATAAATTTTACACATCGCCCAACTGCACAAATGGAATATGCGTGTGATTGTTTGAAACCCCACACGGGTGTTGGGATGAAATTTGAAGTTCACTCATCCTGATTGATTAAATATGTCGATCGATTGATTGACAGGCTGTTATAAGCGTTGAATATCTATATTTGATGCTTATACAGTGTAGTGCACTTTGGTTGATGGTTGATTATTTTTCAATGCTATGATATACATGTGTTGTATGAAAATCCATATAATTAACCTTATATGGTAATTGATCGGGCCTCATTCCAATTTGAAAAATAAAGAATATTATAAAATAAAAGTTCATGTGTTGACAGTTTCATCCATTGAGAATTGGTCATGTGTTGAACGAAATATTTTAATAATAAAATTTACATCTTTATCGATATAAAATAAAAGTTCATGTGTTGACAGTTTCATCCATTGAGATTGGTCATGTGTTGAACGGAATATTTTGATAATAACAACTATTTTGAAAAAGAAATATTTGAAATAGAATATTTGAAAATAGAAATTTATGAAGCCGTGTTGATAAGATTGACGCCATTTTGACGTGAACGGAATTTATATCGATTTTAAAACGATTTCGAAATGAATTGAATATATAACGATTTCGAAATGAATTGAATTGAAAAGGAAAACGAAAACAAATTGAATTGAAAACGATTTCGAAATGAATTGAATTGAAAACGAATTCAAATGGAATTGAAAGCGAATTGAAATGAATTCAAATTGAATTGAAATTCGAATTGAATAGAAAGGAATTTTAAAACGAATTTATAAAGAAGAATTCAATTTTGCTTTGAATTGAAATAGAAGTTGAAATAGAATTTGAAACGAATTTAAAACTATTTATATAATTCGTTTTTAAATAGCAATCGACGAAGTATATATTATATATATTATATATATAATATAATGGCCTGAATAGAACGCGCCGCGCCGCGGTAGTTCGCGAATTTCGACCATTTATTTCAAACGGACATTACGGGAGATCCGACCGTCGGATTCTCCTAAAACCGGAACCGTTGGGTTCGTATCGAAAAGAGCTTTCTAACGAATATTAGAAATTTGAAATCTAACGGTTGGATTTGGAGATACGTCCAAATCAAATTCGAAAAAGGTCGCTGTAAGTGCAGTTCGATGGCCATCGATGGAAATCGACTGTACGGGCCTTGATAAAATTATTAAAAATAGCAATAATTTGTGTAAAATCATAAGAAATGATTTGAGAAGAATTGGGATGAAAAACTCCATATTTAAAAAGATAAAAATAGTTTTTTATCGAAATGAACTAGTTTTGAACTAGAATTATAATTCTATTTATTTTTAAATAAATAATTTGAATTCGAAAAGGGTTTTAAAAATAACCAAAATTTCCAATGATTGCATTGGAGTGGATTTGAATCGAAATTGTTTTCGGAATATTTCGATGTTGGAATTCGTGATTATACAGGTGTTGTTATGGAAATTTGAAAGATATATATTTATATCGTTATTTCCAATACGACATTTGTTAGTCGTAGAATTCGATATTGAATATAAGCCGATATATTTTCTATTCAGAGCCTTGTATTGAATATCGAATGTGATTTGGGTTTGTCGTGAATGGTGTCTTCACTAACACTGTTCTTGAACCCTATTGAGAAAAGATTAAATCTTTTTATTTAGATTTAATGAAGTGCACCAATTAAATGATATTTAATTGGAATTGAATCGATATTGATTTTTGGGTTTATCGTGAACAGTGTTTTAAATAACACTCGTTCTTTAACCCGATAATTAATGAATGTGACTTTGGGTTTACCATGAACCGTGTTTTTAAATGACACTGATTCTTTAACCCAGTTAACGATTAAAACTAAGTGGAGTTTTAATGAATCTTTAATTAGATTGAAAAAAAAATCGAGAATGGAGTATCACCAGTTTTGCTCCAGGCGATAGTTAAATCTTTAATTAGATTTGAACGTGAAATGGTAATTGAGTTTACCGATAACACCGAGGTGTTAGATATGAAGTATTACCAGTTTTACTTCATGGGATAAATAGGTTGGGATTGGGAAATTAAAACCAATGATTACTTCGGTAAGGTTCGCTAATCCCGACTAGTTTGAATTGAGATTCAAAAATAGAATAAAGAATAAATTCAAGAAATTTATCTTAGATAAAATTAATGGGAACCTTTCCCTATGAATGTGAAATTTAGAAACTAACTGTCGGTTAGCTAAGCAGAATGGTTTTCTGGATATTGATCTGATGTTGGTTTCGGCCTTCGGGGTTAATATTTGGGGAATTATTTTCTTGATTAATTTACGGTTAGTGACTGATGAATTGGAATGAGGCGTATGTTGTGTTTGTGTAACACTTATTTAAATATACGCGAGTTATTCGGAAAGACCGGGTTTATCCCATTCTGGATAACTGATACGACGATAAGTCGAAGAGGAAGACGACGGTCGAAGACCGGAGGTCTTCACGTCGTTTGGGTAATTACTGATGATCTTGATTGGGCTGTACACCCAAGAAGATGGAAACAGTTAGTGATCGTCCAGACGTACTTGGAGATCGATGGATAGGCGGGGTACTAGGTGCCTCCGGTTTCGTTCAGACCCAGGACGGACTTGTAAATGGACTGTGTGTCTGACATCGGATTTCATTCTGTGTGACTGATATCGGTTGCATAGGATGGTTTGCCTGTGTGGCATGCTAAGATGCAAATGATCAAGGCTTCTGTTGAAAAGCAAAGTCTTGTGGTGATGATCAAAGCGCGGCCTTTGTGGCGTAGCTTTGTGTAACGTTTACCTCGCGTGTTTCACACCCGGTATGAACCAAAAACGGGAGACGGACCTCAGGGAGGACTTGCGTTTCTTTCTAGCTAGAAGTGGCGTCAGTGGTTTTACACGCCCTGACGAGTTTGACTTATGTGGTTGTTGCGGTTGCGAGGCGCCTCGGTTATATCGGTTTCGGCCGAATGCATTCTGGTCGGCTGACGGACCAGACTTACGCCCCAAAGGGCGGAGAGACGTATTGTTCAGGCATAATAATCCACATCGGTGGACCGGCCCTGACGATCTAAAGGGTTGATGCGTTCTGATCCTGAGACATGGGCTAGATTGTCTCGAATCGGTTGAGGACTATCTTTTGCCTCGGTTCATAGATGGAAATCCAATTTCCAAATACGTGACTTTGCGGTTTTAGTTGTAATCCTATATATGGCGACATAGTGGGATGGGGCGCTCATGCCGCCTATGATTGATACTTATGATTTGAAGTTGTTTTATACACTATGCACTTATTATGGTATCAAATGATTTGTTTTAAACGTATCAAGCATTCTTTGGCTGTTATAAGGGAAAACCCTATCCTCGACTGCGTTGCATTGTGTGATGGGACCTGGGTCTTATAACAGCTTCATTTTTCTTTATTTAGCATTGCGCTGTTGTTTTATGCACTGGTATTCTTGGGAGGAAACCCGTTCCGTGTTATACGGCGTGGTCCCTTGATTTACCTAACTTTAAAATAAAGATTAACTGTTTTTGTTCTCACACCAGTCACATGACTGACCTGGAGTTTATTGTTTTAACCTAAACTCTGGGTGCCCCTATTTTCGACACGGGCAGCTAGTAGTTTTGGTTTTGCAGATTTATATTCACAGGAGCCTGGTTTACAGCTGGAACGATATCCGGAAAGCTTTGTATCCGTATATCTCATTCTAGTTGTGTATTGTATTATTTTCCGCTGCTATGTATTTAAATGTAATTTAAATCTCTGATATTTCTGTGTAATATTCCTTCATACTCTGTATGTTCTTGTAATCTGATGCATTGTTGTTATATACAATGAAATGTTCTTTTATATGCGTTCTGTTGTGGTTTGTTCTCGAACTATCCGACGCTTTCCTTTACGGGGAAGTTACGGGTTTTCACAGTTGGTATCAGAGCTTTGGTTTACAAAGCAGAGAACAAGACACATTAGAACCATACGAAAGAATTCATCAGATATTGGGTTAGTAATATCCAATGGGAATGACTCGTTAGAGATAGGATCGGTAGTATCCTAGAACGAGTGTGAAGAGTATATTTTTAAAATGAAAACAAAATTTGTTATGAAAATTTAAATCAACTATTCGTATTTGATTATGTATTTTAATGGATTTGGACAATCCAGTATATATAGGTTTTGCGTATACGTCTGATCCGCGTGTATTCAAAGTTTTAATATACTGGATAGATATAGAATTACACTCTAGTCGCCCGGGGATGATGTTGATAATGACCATGGCATCATCAATAATTATGTTCGTGTTTCGAAGGTGTGATATCTATATATTTCCTATAGACCGGTGTGAGAACCAAATCTTATATAGCTAGAACACTTTGTTGTGAATTGGCATCAAAAACAAGATTTTCCGTATATGTATCAAAATTATGAATTTGAAACGTTAAATTCACTAATTGATTGATGTTTGTGTTGTTTGTTTATTTGTTTGATAATTTTGAACCATTTAGCCTAATTAAACCAAATATTGAATTTTATTGAAAATTGGTTGCATTAGCTTGCATATACATATATATCATTGAACAGGTCATAGCAAGGAGGCTAGAGCCAGAGAATAAAATTTGTTTGCCCGACAAATAGGTACATGTTTACTACATAATTTACTGTTTTGTTTGGGTGATGATGATTTTATGAGCCTATTGGCTAGCCGCTTGGCTTTTTCTTTTTCTTTTTGAGATCTGAAGGACCGGGGAAGCTATTTGAAATTCCCCGATGCTCCCATTGCAGGGGAGGTTATGGCGAAATTTTTCAAAAATTTAGGGTGTTAGCCAAATTTTTGAAATTTTGAAAATTCTCAGAAACTAAAGAGTTGGAGAATGGAAGCCAAATCGAGCCTAGTGTTGATTAATCAAACCACTTTCGACTTTGTTCCTTTTCGGGGACGAAAAGTTTTAAGTGGGGGAGATTGTAACAACCCGTAAAATCTGGGCCAGTTTAAAATTTTTATTTTGGCAATTTTAGCGAATTTTGAATATTTAAAATGAATTATTTTAAATAATATCGACGAGAAATTTATTTTAAATATAATTCGAACGTATATATTTATACGCGTCGTCGTTAGAATATAAATATTTATATATAATTATAAATAGAATTGAAAATGGCGCGGTAGTTCGATAATTCGATTTTAAACTTCAATTGAATGTACCGGGTGCAAAACAATCCGGATTTTAGTGAAACCAAAAATAATGGAATCTAATAGTGAATATTTTTCCAACGAATCCGAAAAATCAAAAGTTCGTAGCGGGAATCAAAAGATATGTCCAGTTGAAAATTCTGAATAGTCGCTATGGAATTCAGGCCCTTAAAAATGGACATTTTGCAAACGACCTCGGATTTCGGCGAAACCAGTTTTGTTGGATCCGCAGTGTCAAGTTATTGCTAGGTTTCAAATTTCATAATTTTTCGAATCAATATGTGAGCGTGGCAAAGGAAAACGCGTTTGACCATTTCAGTTGAATTTAATCGACTGGAAATTGGCCATTTTTCAAACGGTCTCAGAATTCGACGAAACTAGTTTTGTTAGGACCGTATCGTCAATACGAAGCTAGAAAATATTTTTCGAGAATTTTTAGAGTTAGTATGTGACCCTGGTAATTTGAAATGTACGTTTAAAATTCAATATAGTGATTTAAATGTTAATTCAACGGAAACTGATCGAAACGATCAAAGCAGCTAGCGATACATATCCCATTGTGTTCGGAATGGGGGTAAAACGCTATGGACGACGGGCGGTAGGCCTCGTTTCGAGGTCGTATGTAAAAGTCAACTTTTTAATAATTAAATTAAAAAAAAAAAATATCTTCTCCCCTTTATACTCCAGGCCCCCCCTCGATAGAAATTCATTCAGATTGAAAGAAAAAAAAAAACGAGGAAGGACGGAATCGCGCTCGCCCCCCCCCCCCCCCAGCGGCGGAGCCGCCTCGGTCTGCTCCTCCCCCTCAGGCCCCACCTCCCTCTCCCCACACCAGTAGCGAATCCCGAGCCGCTAGCCCCCCCCCACGACGAGGAGCAGCCGCAAGCCCCTCCGACCCCTCCAGCACCGCGACTCCTTGTCGAACCCTAGCCGCAGATCCACCGCGAGACCCCCCCTTCAACAGTCGATGTAAGTTTTTAATTTATTTACTTTATTTTTATTTTTATTTAAAACAGAAAACCGATTTTTAAACGATAGAAAAAAAACTGGTTTTGTTTATTATTAAAAAAAAAAACTGATTTTGTTTATTTAAAAAAAAAAACTGATTTAGGTTTAAGAATATAAAACTAATTTTAGGTTTAAGAATGTAAAACTGATTTTATAAAGAAATGTAAAACTGATTTTATAAAGAAATGTAAAATTGATTTTATAAGAATTGTAAAACTTATTTTATAAAAAATGTAAAACTGATTTTATAAAGATTAGAAAACTGATTTTTTAAAAGATTAGAAAACTGATTTTATAAATGATTTTAAAACTGATTTCTAAAAAGGTTTTAAAAGATTTAAACTTTAAAAAGTAAAAGATTTAAAAGAAGTTAAAACTGATTTTGAACTTCGAAAGAAAAATATAGTTTTTATGTTTTGAACTTCGAAAGAAAAATATAGTTTTTATGTTTTGAACTTCGAAAGAAAAATATAGTTTTTATGTTTTGAACTTCGAAAGAAAAATATAGTTTTTATGTTTTGAACTTCGGAAGAAAAATATAGTTTTTATGTTTTGAACTTCGGAAGAAAAATATAGTTTTTATGTTTTGAACTTCGAAAGAAAAATATAGTTTTTATGTTTTGAACTTCGAAAGAAAAATATAGTTTTTATGTTTTGAACTTCGAAAGAAAAATATAGTTTTTATGTTTTGAACTTCGAAAGAAAAATATAGTTTTTATGTTTTGAACTTCGAAAGAAAAATATAGTTTTTATGTTTTGAACTTCGAAAGAAAAATATAGTTTTTATGTTTTGAACTTCGAAAGAAAAATATAGTTTTTATGTTTTGAACTTCGAAAGAAAATATAGTTTTTATATATTGAACTTCGATAGAAAAATAGAATTTTTGTATATTGAACTTCGAAATAAAATGGGATTTTTATATATTGAATAACATAGTAAAAATTCGATTTTTATATATATTGAATAGCGAAGTAAAAATGTGATTTTTAAGTATGTAGTGAAAGCAGCAACGAAGAGGACAAAAAGGCGAAACGACGAAGACTTCTGCAAATGAAGAGCCGTGGAGCTAGGATAGCTATAAGTGAGAATTTCTCACCTTTCTATTTCTTTTCTAGTTATATATTTATACTAGGATGCAGACGGTGCTTAGTAGCACCCGACACAATCGTCCACAGACCATGGACTTGTTTGTTTGACTGTTTGGTGATTGATTGCGATATTGGTTTGAATGTGGTTTGTGGTGTGAGAAATCGAATCGATAAATTGGTTAGGATTAGACGTGCGCCGTTATAAGGCGTAGGAGTAAGGCTAGGTTAGACCCTTACTCCAAATTTTGTGGTTTGCAAAATGAAATTGATTTGATTGATGAGTGAATGGCGTGGGCCTTCACTAGACCGGGGATAAGGCTAGGCCTCGTCCCGTTTCTAGTATCGTGCCGTTATGCCGCCGAAATTTTCTAAAATAAGTTAGAAAAATAAAAATATCATTTTATTAAATAAATGAATTGAATAGAAATTCATAGGTTGGAATAAAATGTTTTATCGTTAAAAATATAATTTTTAACGTGAAGTGAATAAAATAAAATATTCATTTATAAACCGAACGGTTTGTTTATGTACACCTATTTGAATGACATTGATTGGGACGATAAATTTTACACATCGCCCAACTGCACAAATGGAATATGCGTGTGATTGTTTGAAACCCCACACGGGTGTTGGGATGAAATTTGAAGTTCACTCATCCTGATTGATTAAATATGTCGATCGATTGATTGACAGGATGTTATAAGCGTTGAATATCTATATTTGATGCTTATACAGTGTAGTGCACTTTGGTTGATGGTTGATTATTTTTCAATGCTATGATATACATGTGTTGTATGAAAATCCATATAATTAACCTTATATGGTAATTGATCGGGCCTCATTCCAATTTGAAAAATAAAGAATATTATAAAATAAAAGTTCATGTGTTGACAGTTTCATCCATTGAGAATTGGTCATGTGTTGAACGAAATATTTTAATAATAAAATTTACATCTTTATCGATATAAAATAAAAGTTCATGTGTTGACAGTTTCATCCATTGAGATTGGTCATGTGTTGAACGGAATATTTTGATAATAACAACTATTTTGAAAAAGAAATATTTGAAATAGAATATTTGAAAATAGAAATTTATGAAGCCGTGTTGATAAGATTGACGCCATTTTGACGTGAACGGAATTTATATCGATTTTAAAACGATTTCGAAATGAATTGAATATATAACGATTTCGAAATGAATTGAATTGAAAAGGAAAACGAAAACAAATTGAATTGAAAACGATTTCGAAATGAATTGAATTGAAAACGAATTCAAATGGAATTGAAAGCGAATTGAAATGAATTCAAATTGAATTGAAATTCGAATTGAATAGAAAGGAATTTTAAAACGAATTTATAAAGAAGAATTCAATTTTGCTTTGAATTGAAATAGAAGTTGAAATAGAATTTGAAACGAATTTAAAACTATTTATATAATTCGTTTTTAAATAGCAATCGACGAAGTATATATTATATATATTATATATATAATATAATGGCCTGAATAGAACGCGCCGCGCCGCGGCAGTTCGCGAATTTCGACCATTTATTTCAAACGGACATTACGGGAGATCCGACCGTCGGATTCTCCTAAAACTGGAACCGTTGGGTTCGTATCGAAAAGAGCTTTCTAACGAATATTAGAAATTTGAAATCTAACGGTTGGATTTGGAGATACGTCCAAATCAAATTCGAAAAAGGTCGCTGTAAGTGCAGTTCGATGGCCATCGATGGAAATCGACTGTACGGGCCTTGATAAAATTATTAAAAATAGCAATAATTTGTGTAAAATCATAAGAAATGATTTGAGAAGAATTGGGATGAAAAACTCCATATTTAAAAAGATAAAAATAGTTTTTTATCGAAATGAACTAGTTTTGAACTAGAATTATAATTCTATTTATTTTTAAATAAATAATTTGAATTCGAAAAGGGTTTTAAAAATAACCAAAATTTCCAATGATTGCATTGGAGTGGATTTGAATCGAAATTGTTTTCGGAATATTTCGATGTTGGAATTCGTGATTATACAGGTGTTGTTATGGAAATTTGAAAGATATATATTTATATCGTTATTTCCAATACGACATTTGTTAGTCGTAGAATTCGATATTGAATATAAGCCGATATATTTTCTATTCAGAGCCTTGTATTGAATATCGAATGTGATTTGGGTTTGTCGTGAATGGTGTCTTCACTAACACTGTTCTTGAACCCTATTGAGAAAAGATTAAATCTTTTTATTTAGATTTAATGAAGTGCACCAATTAAATGATATTTAATTGGAATTGAATCGATATTGATTTTTGGGTTTATCGTGAACAGTGTTTTAAATAACACTCGTTCTTTAACCCGATAATTAATGAATGTGACTTTGGGTTTACCATGAACCGTGTTTTTAAATGACACTGATTCTTTAACCCAGTTAACGATTAAAACTAAGTGGAGTTTTAATGAATCTTTAATTAGATTGAAAAAAAAATCGAGAATGGAGTATCACCAGTTTTGCTCCAGGCGATAGTTAAATCTTTAATTAGATTTGAACGTGAAATGGTAATTGAGTTTACCGATAACACCGAGGTGTTAGATATGAAGTATTACCAGTTTTACTTCATGGGATAAATAGGTTGGGATTGGGAAATTAAAACCAATGATTACTTCGGTAAGGTTCGCTAATCCCGACTAGTTTGAATTGAGATTCAAAAATAGAATAAAGAATAAATTCAAGAAATTTATCTTAGATAAAATTAATGGGAACCTTTCCCTATGAATGTGAAATTTAGAAACTAACTGTCGGTTAGCTAAGCAGAATGGTTTTCTGGATATTGATCTGATGTTGGTTTCGGCCTTCGGGGTTAATATTTGGGGAATTATTTTCTTGATTAATTTACGGTTAGTGACTGATGAATTGGAATGAGGCGTATGTTGTGTTTGTGTAACACTTATTTAAATATACGCGAGTTATTCGGAAAGACCGGGTTTATCCCATTCTGGATAACTGATACGACGATAAGTCGAAGATGAAGACGACGGTCGAAGACCGGAGGTCTTCACGTCGTTTGGGTAATTACTGATGATCTTGATTGGGCTGTACACCCAAGAAGATGGAAACAGTTAGTGATCGTCCAGACGTACTTGGAGATCGATGGATAGGCGGGGTACTAGGTGCCTCCGGTTTCGTTCAGACCCAGGACGGACTTGTAAATGGACTGTGTGTCTGACATCGGATTTCATTCTGTGTGACTGATATCGGTTGCATAGGATGGTTTGCCTGTGTGGCATGCTAAGATGCAAATGATCAAGGCTTCTGTTGAAAAGCAAAGTCTTGTGGTGATGATCAAAGCGCGGCCTTTGTGGCGTAGCTTTGTGTAACGTTTACCTCGCGTGTTTCACACCCGGTATGAACCAAAAACGGGAGACGGACCTCAGGGAGGACTTGCGTTTCTTTCTAGCTAGAAGTGGCGTCAGTGGTTTTACACGCCCTGACGAGTTTGACTTATGTGGTTGTTGCGGTTGCGAGGCGCCTCGGTTATATCGGTTTCGGCCGAATGCATTCTGGTCGGCTGACGGACCAGACTTACGCCCCAAAGGGCGGAGAGACGTATTGTTCAGGCATAATAATCCACATCGGTGGACCGGCCCTGACGATCTAAAGGGTTGATGCGTTCTGATCCTGAGACATGGGCTAGATTGTCTCGAATCGGTTGAGGACTATCTTTTGCCTCGGTTCATAGATGGAAATCCAATTTCCAAATACGTGACTTTGCGGTTTTAGTTGTAATCCTATATATGGCGACATAGTGGGATGGGGCGCTCATGCCGCCTATGATTGATACTTATGATTTGAAGTTGTTTTATACACTATGCACTTATTATGGTATCAAATGATTTGTTTTAAACGTATCAAGCATTCTTTGGCTGTTATAAGGGAAAACCCTATCCTCGACTGCGTTGCATTGTGTGATGGGACCTGGGTCTTATAACAGCTTCATTTTTCTTTATTTAGCATTGCGCTGTTGTTTTATGCACTGGTATTCTTGGGAGGAAACCCGTTCCGTGTTATACGGCGTGGTCCCTTGATTTACCTAACTTTAAAATAAAGATTAACTGTTTTTGTTCTCACACCAGTCACATGACTGACCTGGAGTTTATTGTTTTAACCTAAACTCTGGGTGCCCCTATTTTCGACACGGGCAGCTAGTAGTTTTGGTTTTGCAGATTTATATTCACAGGAGCCTGGTTTACAGCTGGAACGATATCCGGAAAGCTTTGTATCCGTATATCTCATTCTAGTTGTGTATTGTATTATTTTCCGCTGCTATGTATTTAAATGTAATTTAAATCTCTGATATTTCTGTGTAATATTCCTTCATACTCTGTATGTTCTTGTAATCTGATGCATTGTTGTTATATACAATGAAATGTTCTTTTATATGCGTTCTGTTGTGGTTTGTTCTCGAACTATCCGACGCTTTCCTTTACGGGGAAGTTACGGGTTTTCACAATCAAGGACTATGAACCCTTGCTTTTGCTTCAATGGTTAATTCTGGGACTCGTCTGATTGAAAACCGTGGCAATGCTCCTTCTATGATTTTCCCTTTTTTGAATAGGAACCAATTACGAGTGTGTAAATATTCGAGAATAGCATGTGGTTATGGGACATGTTGCTATTTTATTATATTAACTAGCTCAGAGTAATTTCTATTCACCCGGATCCATGGTATCCGCCTCTATGACATAGTTGTTTGGTTCGTGATCGCCCGAGTGGGAAATTACGATTGTGACCTCCATCTATGGGACTTCGGTCCAACTTTCTATGATTTTCTATGATTCACGTTTTCCTCTACCGGGGGTCACGACCCGGCTTCGTGGGGAGCTTCGGCTCAAACCTATGGGTTCGCTACCTAGAGGTCATATCTCATCTATGAACAGGCCTACCCCCCTTTATGATGTTTTCTAGAGATTTCACGGTTTATGTGTTTCTCTCTCCAGGGTCACAACCCGGCACCGTGGTGAGCTTCGGCTCCACAAAATGGGTTCGCTACCTAGAGATCGTATCTCATCTATGAACAGGTCTGCCCCTTTTATGATGTTTGATTTATGATTTATGATCTATGATTTATGATTACTTTGATGCTATGCGCGTCAATTTGATTTATGATTTATGATCTATGATTTATGATTACTTTGATGCTATGCCGTCAATTTGACTTATGATTTATGATCTATGATTTATGATTACTTTGATGCTATGTGCGATTTATGAATTTATACTTTTTGATTTAGGTTTGGCATTTATATGTCATTTCTTGTTGTGTGCTAATATTTAAATGTTGCATTCTACATTAGCTAGGAGATTATTTAGAGATAGTTGTGTTGACATGCCATGTTTCATATTTAGTTATGATTAGATGTTATTAGTAGAATTATGTCATCCCGCGTTATATCTCTTATTATCTCAGTTTATTTGATGAGTACAGCTAGATTGATCCGTTTATTGTTTATTTTCTTTTAAAAATTACTCGGGTCAGGCCGAGTCATTTTAGGTGCTCCTTTGGGTCTCATCGCAGGATCGATCTTCCGCTTTCAGCTTGCTACTCTGTGTCTGTAGTTTTATGTACTTTTGTACCTATGACATTATCTATCGTAGTGTACATATTCTTTTATTTAGATCTTGGTACATGTATTATTGGATCTTTATTGACCACTAGCTTGTTGTACACATTCTTGATTTGTTCATATTTATTCCGCCTTTGTGATATGATTATTCTGTGTCTGGCTATGAGATATACCATATTTATATTATTGTGGTTGCCTATTTTATACTGCTTTCCAGATTGCATATAGCCGTTGTGTATTTGCCCTATGTGCCGAATAGTCACGTCGAAATTTTAATCGGTATCAGAATTCGATGTGCATTCCTCACATGGAGTAATCATACAATCGGTCGCCCTTCACAAACCTCATTCTCCATTATGGTCTATGACATTTCTCTGAAATGAACTGGACGATAATGGGTATAGAGGCGGGGCGCTACAGTTTGGTATCAGAGCCACTTTTCGGAACAGTGTATGATAGTATGACGATGGTATTGTCTTGGGCCTCTCTCGGGAATCGTGCTTTAGGGTTTTAGTTAGAGACTTAAGACCCGTCATAGCTTATCTTCCTATACGATTCCATTTTTGAATTCGCGTCTTTTGAATTCAACTTGAGACTAACTTTTTTCCTCCTTCTTTTTCCTTAAAGAAGCGAAATAGTTGGTCGTAGCCGTGCAAGTGCCGGTTCAGCTAGTGTACCTCCTACGTGAGGGGTGATTATGTCTCAAGTCACCTATCTTTAGTCTTTTAGAATAGTTATCGACTCTTCCTCTTCGGGTTGATTTCTATAGTCCATCTAGGGCCCGTGTGCTCTAGTGGTGCTTCTGTTTTATTCTTTGACTCGAGTTGCTAACCGATGCCTGTTTCTGTATAAATGGTATCACACTTATCTTGTTGATCATTTATGATCCCTGTTGTTGATTGATCTTTAGTAAGATTGTTTCGTACGTCGTTACGTACCTAGCATGGTCTATTGATTACTTATCGGTCGATATGGAGATACCATGTCTTTATGACTAAATCTACTCCCTTGTTGTCAGCTATATAGTTCTAGTTCGGTGTGAGATCACCAAGCCTTCGGGCTAAAACAACTCATTTGTTACCTCGTTGTGCCGGTGTGAGTCACCAAGCATTTGTGCTAAATTAACTCAACAAATGCATCATTGCGTTCCAAACTCAAGATCAAGAATGAGGGAAAGCATCCCGCTTCTTGTGATCCCTCTTCTTGAGTCAAGATACGTGTCATTAATTCCTTAATGTCATTCACCTTGTTTAGAGATTATTTTATTTATGTTCTTTTGATATACGTCGATCGTGTTCTTCGTTATCAAAAGATATCATTTGTGTTTTATTCGTAAGTTGATAAAGGAGTTTTATTTCCTTTATGCCATCGTGAATGATTTATTGAATTTTTATATTTTCGTGAGATTTGCATGAACGTTAGAAATTGCGAGGACTTTCTTGTGTTAATGTAATGACCCGGATTTTCAGAGACTTTGGTTATCGACATAAACACGATGATGACTAACCAAACATCTTAAAATCCCAGTAGTTAATGAAAGAAATTAGAGGGTGAGGATAGATAAGATAGAAACTTAGAATAGAATAAGAAGAAGAACATCATCATCAGGGTAACACGAATCTCACAGCGGATCGAATAAAATATAACATAACTTTTGAAGTACAAACAGTATATGTATACAATAACATTGCAGAGTACAACACTTACAACACAGCGGAAATAATAATAGCTATAGAATCTTGAAGCCTCCTGCTCCAAGCTCTCCAAGTGTATCTGTAAAATCACGACTACTTAACTGCCCGTACAAATTTAGGCACCCAAGAGTTTAGGGAAACAAACTAATAAACTCCGGGTCAGTCGTGTTGGTATCAGAGTAAAACAGTTTAAATAGTTTGAACAAGTAAATGATATCTCATAAGACCACGCCATGAATACGGAACGGGTTTTTCCCTTATGAGAATCCAACATATTTGACAAGCAATATCATTCTGATATTATAATAATGTCTAAGTACAAATATATATCAATCTAGCAGAAACGCTTTCATCTCACGTTCTACATATATAGTATACAATCAAAATCGCAAGCACGTATTGGATAATGGATTTCCAACTATGACAAGGTATGGAACCAACTTTAGCTAGTGTACCTCTAGGGAAGAATACACTGGGTTCAACAAGAACATCTTGCAACCCGGCCACACATGACCGACCACTCATTTCGCTGAGTGTATCGAATGTATATCACCAACGGTTGGGATCAGCAACCGTTTCCCGATAAGGGAAAGCATCGACAATAGATTATAGAAATAAATGAAACTCTAGATCAAGTGATTATACACCCTAATAGGTGCGACCTACATAGCCATGCTACCTGCCCGATTTCTGTCATTTACCGGTTGATGAGGCTTGAGGTTACGCTTCATCATCACATCAGATTCACTTCGAATGTCACACTGTCAGAACCATCGAAAATCACTAATGGACGTCTACAACAATACATTACGTGTTAGCTAAAGAATTTTCCTTCTCCGCTTCCACTCTTGGCACGGTTGAAGAAATCAATGTATGTTACCTTTCTGGAAATACTCTATCAGACGTTCATCCATACAAGGCATCCAGGTTTACATGCCACATCTTCATTCACTTAGAATGTCACATCGTCATACCCGCCAAATCACAAATTGACTTATCCAAAAATAACACGGGTATACAGCTAAGAGAAACGAATTCCTCCGCTACCAAACGTGAATACGTTTGAACAGATCAACTTACACGATCCATTGGATATACTCTGTCAGACCTTCGTCCATACAAGTTGTCCTGGGACTGGACAAACCGAAGGCACTATTCATTATATCCATCTTATCACTGTTATCTAAGACTTATACAACAGCCCTTGCACTTTACTCCATCTTCAATTATCTATGGCATAAATGATTCGCAACGCTTATGCCAATACAGAGTGGTTCTTTGGATAATAATCCAGCCGGTCTCTCCATATTAACAATGTTAAAATGGTCAAAACTTCGATAGTCTGTGAGTTAACTATTAAAAAAAAAACAAGTGTGCAAACAACGATATTATTTCCAGATGGAAATTATATCAATCAATCATCAATCATTATTAACTCTTAAGTTTATCCTATCATTTATTTATTCTTTTCCTTATAAGTAAACATTCAAATTTCTAATTCATATTTCAATTTCAAATCTTTGATTTCATTCTGATTCTGATTTGGAAAACATTTCCAAATACTCCTTTATTTGGATTTAAATGGACATTTAAATCCACCTCGCGATGACGACCCAAACCACTATACTCATTAACTAATTCCACTTAACCACTTTCACTTTCGAACCTTAACCATTTCTAAATTAAAAACAAAGTCAATCAAGTTGGGGTATAATTACCTCTTAGACCTTAACTGAACGACATCTTTAACCTCGAAATAAGATAAGTTTCCCCTTCCTAAATCTTTAACACTTCCTTACAAAATTCTCTTTCGAATATCTCTATTTGATAACTCCTCCATTCGAATAACTATATTCGATAATCTTTCTTACGAATAACTAGATTCGATAACCTTCCTTCGAATAAACTATATTCGATTAACTCTATTCAATTAACTCTTATCAATTAACTCTATCAATTAACTCTATTGGATCAACTCTATTTGATTTAACTCTATTTGATTTAACTCTAATCTATTAACCTTTTCCACTTAACTCCTTTTGAATAACAATATTCGATACTCCTTTAATTCTATTCGAATAAAATAGATTTGATTAACTCCTTTACTTCTATTCGAATAAACTAGATTCGATTAACTCCTTTAATCCTACTAGTTTTGATAACTCCCCTTTTCGAATAACCAATATTCGATTAACTCACTTCGAATAACCAATATTTGATTAACTCACTTCGAATAACCAATATTCGATTAACTCACTTCGAATAACCAATATTCGATTAACTCACTTCGAATAACCAATATTCGATTAACTCACTTGATTAACTCCATTTGAATAACTCTACTGGTTAACTCTAATTCTAATAACTCCTATTTGATCATGTTTATTCATTTATAAAGATTTACTTTTAGTAACGGTTCTTCACTTTACAAATGTTCTCTTCAATAACGTTACTTCACTTACACAAGTGTTGTGTATCCATTTTATTTATACTATCGGTGTTAAAACCAATATCTCTTCTCTAGATAAGTTCAGACTTATATATTTCATTTATCGAATGATAAATATTTATTTAATTTATTAACTGTTATTTATAAATTAATTCTTTCTATTTATCTGTTAAAAACAGATTTCCATTTTCTATTCATCTTCTAAATATTCTTTTGATTTAGTTCTATTTATCTTCCAAATAAATATTCCTTGATTAAATCCTATTTATTTAACAAATAAATATTCCTTTATTATATTTAGTTTAACCCTTTATTTATTCCCTAAATAAATAAATCCTTTTACGTTTATTTATTCCCTAAATAAATAAATCCTTTCTTTCCTATTTGTGAAATGTTCTACCAATAATTTCCTTTCTATTTGTTTTACAAATATTTTCCCTTATATTTGTTTAACAAATATATTTCCCCTATATTTGATTTACAAATAAATCCCTTTATATTTGTTTAACAAATAAAATTCCTTTATATTTGTTTTACAAATATAATCCCCTTTTTCAAAATCCTTTTTCTTTTATAATATAAAATCCATTGATTTTATATAAATAAATTATTTTCAAAATATACTTTGAAAATCCCTTTTTCACATTCTGGTATTTCTTATGGTATTTAACACACCATATAACAACGATAAATATCGTCTAAACACACATAATCAACATCAGATTATATATCACATTATATATCACAATATATAATCACAGTAAAATAACTGTTGAGGAATCCAGTTGGATTCCTCCAACCTGTTTCCCTGCATCACAAAGGTTAGGCAATATGATTAACCTCGATTTCACTTTAATATGAATTATTCTGATAGCAGAATCAACATATAAATATTTAACGGTTTATATATATATATATATACATACATACATACATACATACATATATATATATATATATATATATAATTTCTACTAACTGACTAGCAGTTCAATCAAACAGTCAACACACAGTCAAATAGACAATATTTAACAGTTCTAAGAATACGTTGTAAAAATAGAACTGTTTAGAGTTGGCGAGTTTTACTCACATGGTCGCGTTAACCGTTAAATAATCGGTTTGCGTTCTTTGATTGAGTCGGACAATTTATTTCGCCATAAATTGTAACGAGTTCCGATGGACTTGCAGTCAGTTCGATGGTGTTGCCCTCGTCCATACGATCTCAACGCGACAGACGGTTCGTAAATCTGATATCGTATGAGTAAGTTATTGCTTTACGAAGTCTATACACTATTTTAAATAAATAAAGACTTGAATTTTAATGAAGTGGGCCTCACCCCTTTTTACCATGGCCCATCCCCATTCATTAGTACCCAGGCCCGCTCAACCCCCTTTCTTCCTTAATGAAATTTCAACGCCTTCAGGAAAAAGAATCCGAACCCAACACTACCCCATTGACCTCACGTTGACCACCACCTACCACTTCTCCGTTCATCAACCGCCACCTCCGACGCTACCAACGAACTCACCACCTAATTACGCACCTACACACCCCCTTCGCTTCACCTCCGGCCCCCTACCATGATTTCCGTTTCCAGTACCTTCCTCCTTCACCAAAGATGCCAAATTTTCCTCTCAGTAAAACTCCACATCTCCAAACCTTTAACCACCTCGTTCACTCCCATCCGCTCTCTCTCCTTCATGCATTCACATCAACAGCCAACTCCCCTCCAGACTGGCCATTAACGCACCTCCACAAACTCTTCTCCTCAACGCACCTCGTCTCCATGCCATACACGTGCTACTTCTGTAATACTCCACCGTATGTCTTCCTTTCCATCCACCATACCACGTGAACACATCCCCTTTTCACGTTCTTCCGTCAGTATATAAACTCCACTCAAGTACAAGAGAAATGCGACAATTTTTATTTCGCAATACCCTAAAAGAAATTAACGCAAGAACTATCTCCTTTTGATTTTGATTTTCTTTGAGCATGGATTTTCTTTTCCATGCTGAAGAAGTGTAAACCGAGGCCGGTTTCATGAGAAATGGTTTAGGTTAAACTGATAGAACGAGGTGTATTTATAGCAAGGGATTAGATATTTATTTTTATATTATTTTATTCTACCAAACTTCATCGAGAAATATGGGAAAAAGGTCCTACAAACGAACTCTAGTCGAGATGAAAAATACTAATTCTAGCATAGAAAAATATTCCGGATCCAATGGGGCAGGTTTCGTCGAATTCCGACACCGTTTGTGAAAATCCCTTAGAAAATATAGATGAAAAACACCGAGCATTAATTCCTTAAAATTACAGAAAAAAATCTTAAAAATATTAGGCCTTGACGTTTCACTAGACCTCTTCCTAAGGTTTCGTATGAAACTTGTTTCGTTGAATTTCGAGTTCGTTTGACCAGTTAATCATTCAATAGAAGTTACCCATGTTTAAAACATATAAACGGTTAACTCAGAATAAGGCGTTTTTGGCCACCGAAGTCACATACGTTATCGGTTTATCACGAAACTTGCTTCCCTTATAACGATAAATTAATACGAACCCAATAGCACACACTTCGTCGCATTCCGAGACTGTTTCCCGGTACGCTATTTCCTACGCACCCTAAGTGCTCCTTTAGACACCAAATTTTCCAATGTTCAAAAATAACAAACTATATATGTTTTCTGACTCTAAACGACGATACGAACTCAACGGAACTGGTTTCGCGGCTAAATTCGATCGTCTTCTCCAGTTATGGTCAAAACCCCTTTTAAATCGAATTAAATTATTAAAAATTCCATAGGGACTTTTTCTAAAATTTGATTTGGCCATAAATCAAAATCTACACGACGAAATCCTGATTTTACTCTTCCATTAGAAAAATATACTTCACCAGCTCCACACGTTTTTTGTTTCATAGAAATTCGACTTGAAACGGACCCTGTATATTCAGTTGAAGTTCAAATCGCCAAATAGCGAACTACCGCGTCGTTACGCACTCTATTTTAATTATATTATAATTCTACGTTCAAACTGACGTCGATTGAATATATTCGTCAATATAATTCAACTCTAAGCTGAATTAAATCGAAGGGACGACCCAGTTCACAGAATATTGTGATTTCCAATATTTTGATTATTTCTGAATTAAATATATTATTCTATTATTTAATTTAATTAAATATCCACTATAATTTAATTAACAACGATTTAATTCCCTAAATCACTATTTATATAATTAAATAAATTAATTATAATACCTCTGACAATGCGGGTCATTACAGTTAACTTGTCCATCGGGTGCGTTAAGGATCTTGAACGAGATGTGGGATGCCATGTTGTAGTTCGGAATTCCTAAACACCATTATGTGACAATCCGACATTCGAAATTATTTCTAAAATTAAAATTCACTTCTAATAAGTTAATCAAAATAAGAATACTTTGGATTTTTGCGATTTTTCGTAATCATTTGTTATTTTTCTAGATAATTTATTTCTAGATTTCCTTGGAGCAATTCCATGAATTTGAGTGGTTCAAGATTTTTAATTAGAAATTATCATGAATCTTTTCTTTGAGTAAATAAATAACCGATGACTCTTATTCCCGGAGTTGTTTACTTATGTCTCTAATTTCTAGATTTCAGTTCTTTGATTCTCAGAAATTCTTAATGATTGGGAATCTCGCATTATTCCCATGGAGGGAGGGAAATTTGAGTTTTTGCGATCCACGACAAACTCAATAATTCCTTACTTCGAATCTATGATCTAGTCGATCATCCAGAAGTGCTATAGTCAATTCACTTATGGACTTAACCTTGCGTTGTTCTTAGAAATGAATATCGAAAGGATGAGCTCTTTTGATATTCCTCCTTTGTTTGTTCGAATCATTCGGATTGATAATTTTCCCCACACGTTTGTTAACCCTTGTCAATCAAATCTTTTGGGATTATGACCTCTTTGGTTTGATCTCATCTTGTTAGAGAAATTGTCTATTTCTTCTTTGATTAATTGCTGACGTTTTTGCGACTTGAGATTTTTGGCGGAAAATTATCTTAAATCATGTTGTTCTGAAGTGGTAAGTTGTGCATACTTGTCCATCATCTTCTCGATGTTTCTGATTTTCTAGAACTGGTACCCGAGTTTCTGAATATTGGGAATTTCGTATAGTTCCTAATGATTCGTCTTTATGGTTACTAAATGAGATTTAGTACCTGGTTAGAAATCGATTTCCCCGAGTAGTTCATTGGTATTTCGTTACCAATATTTGTTATCGATTTCTAGCTCGTTGGTACTCCATTACCAACCTTGAATCATTTATGTTAAAATTGATTATTCCTTCGAGAATTGCTTTCCTTAGCTAAATTCATTGGAATCTCTGTGTTGTGCTTTTGTTGGTGTCAGCCACCTTGTCGCAAGACTAAAGCGCTCAAGTTCGTTGTTCGCTACATCGTCGTGATTGAGTTTTGGGAATGGAGTGGTCAACCACCGTAATTTCCCATTTCGTATCCTAAGAGAAATATCTACTATTGATATCTCACGTCTATAGGATGCAGTCCCGTTGCTCCTTGAAATTCCAAATTAGATTCGCTTGGTTTTTGTGCATTCTATTGATTCTCATTCCCTTGAGAATCATATGAAGAAAGGCGAGTCTATTTGAATTCATAGCGCTTGTGAATTTTTCTGGAATTATTTTACCCGTTTGGGTTGACTACCTTCATGGGTAATGAAGTTCGAGATTGAACTCTAGTTTTTATGATCTTATGACATGAAATTGGGATCTCACCTAGCCGTTAGTGTGATTTTTTCATTTCATGTCGGTTCTTGTGGTACCACTCCATGGTATTGTTTTTGGTTGTTGCTTGTTACTTCATTCTTAAGGAATTGCGGGGACGCAATTCTTTTAAGGTGGAAGTCTGTAACAACCCGCTCATACGACGATTTTAGATTTAGATATTTTATCTAAGTATATCGTTGTATCTTATGTGTCACTCAAAATGTCATTTTTCACAAACTATAAAATTAGGACTCGGGACCACTTCCACTGAGTTCAAAACGTCGTTTACGACCTTTTTGACTATAAGCAACGATATGTTCCGAGCTTCGGAATTTTGGCACTTTGGGCTTGGGCTTGGTTAGCTAAACCTAGCTCACTCCATATAACCAAATCAGCCCCTCTTCCTCTCATTCTTTCCAAACACTCAAAGAAAATAGAAAATGGGGAAGGGAACGGGAAATAGAAATTCCCTAAGCTAGGGCCTTTAATCTAGAGCTCAATCCTTGTGCAAATCCAATTCTATGACATAGGTAAGCTCTCCACTATCCCTTTCTACCTTTATCACCTCTCAATTTCGGGGTTTTATGATGTTCTAACATCCATGAGTTTGTATGTGGGTTTATATGGTGATTAGAGAGGAGTGGTTGAAGAAAGAAAGCTTCTTTGCTTGGATTTGTGCTTGTCCTCCCTTTTTGGAGCTTGTTCTTGTCATTCAAGAGCCAAAGGTGAGTTCTTTTTGAACTCACATCTATGCCATAACCATTGGCTTGTACAAGTGTAATTTAGTGTTCATATGAGTTTGCATGTGCTAGTGAATTGGTTATGTTAGTGTAACTTAACCGATTTCATGTTTTTATGTTTTATTGAGTTGAAAATTATGATAAGGATTGTTCATACGATCTAATGCATATATTATGAGTTGATTTGGTGATGTTGTGAAGCTCTGTTGCCCCGGCAAATTTCTAAGTATTCACAAGTCGCTTGAATCGCTTTAGTGTGCTTTGGTTTGGAATTTTGTTCATACGAATTTATAAACCGAATCATTGCAATCTTATGTATATATGCTTATGCATGTGAAAATGGTGTTGTGAAGTACCATTGTCGCACCCGGCAATTTCTAAGACTTGACAATTCACTTACATCGCATTTGATTTCTTTTGTTGGAGAATTTAATCGTTTTGGGTTTTATAATCAAGAATCATTGCAAATCTCTTGTGTGAATGTTTGTGCATGTGAATTTGGTGTCATTAGTTGCTCCGATGAGTTTTAGACACCTCATTTGCATGTATTTAACATCATAGGCCTTCGGGCATTGGTCAGTATCATTTTATAGATGTTTAGTAGGCAAAAATGTAATTTTTTTGGGGTTTAACAGCCATTCGGCCATTAATGGCAGAGCAAATGCCTTCTGTTCGGCCATTAATGGCCGAACAGAAGAAAAAAAAAATGTTCAATCTTTAAACGACCATAACTTCTTCATACAAACTCAGAATTGAGCGAAATCAGGTACGTTGGAACCCTCTCGATGAGAGCTTTCCAATGAAACTAATTTGGAGTGATTTGGAGCTAATGGGAATTTTTGGTGTAGGAAAACATCCAATGTAAATAACCGAACAGTGAAAAACAAAGGGTGAAATAATTATCCACTTTAAAACGATCATAACTTTTTCATACGAACTCGGAATTCAGCGAAACAAGATGCGTTGGAACCGTATCTACGAGAGCTTCGAATTGAAAATAATTTTGGAGTAATTTGAATCTATGTACTCATTAATTCAGCTTTGACCCTCGATATTAGTTCGATTATGATTCACGACTCTAAAACGTGAATTATCGACTCGATATCCTTCGAGTCTATTCCGATATAGTTTAAAACCTTTGGGTGCTAGTTTGGGATTTCGATTCATTCATTGATCGAAATTACAACCGTTATCCCTTTGATTTACTATATAGTGTTGTAATGCGAATTACGCATTAGCGATCACCTTGGTGATCGCTCTTTGATCTGCGGCATATGATTTTGTGTCTTTGTTTCCTGTCGCTCCAGGGTGATTTCTAGCCGTTTATTAACGTCATTGGATTCACTAATGAGCTATATGTATATTTGATTTATCGAATTGACATTTGATGATTTATGATTTGGATTTATGTCATTTTGACGTGAATCTCCTTGATCGATTTGCCTCGGCAATCTTACTATTGTTTATTGCCACTTTGAAATTATAAAGAGGTTTTATGTTATTAGTAGATATCAAATTCTTGTACTAAAATTGTTTCCAATCTTACTTCATTATACGAAGCTAATTTACGAAATCGTTTTATGAACCTTCTTCAAATCTACTAGTATATATTTTATAAACCTTTTTCTCATTCGTATGAGAAGTCTAATTAAACGTCTTAATAAAATCAAGGACTATGAACCCTTGCATTTGCTTTGATGGGTAATTCTTGGACTCATCCGATTGAAAACCATGGCAATGCTCCTTCTATGATTTACTCTGTTTTGAATAGGAACCAATTACGAGTGTGTAAATATTCGAGAATAGCATGTGGTTATGGGACATGTTGCTATTTTCTTATATTAACTAGCTCGGAGTAATTTCTATTCACCCGGATCCATGGTATCCGCTCTATGACATAGTTGTTTGGTTCGCGATCGCCCTAGTGGGAAATTAAGATTGTGACCTCCATCTATAGGACTTCGATCCAACTTTCTACGATTTTCTATGATTCACGTTTTCCTCTACCGGGGTCACGACCCGGCTTCGTGGGGAGCTTCGGCCCAAACCTATGGGTTCGCTACCTAGAGATCGTGTATCATCTATGAATAGGCCTGCCCCCCTTTATGATGTTTTCTAGAGATTTCGTGGTTTATGTGTTTCTCTCTCCGGGGTCACGACTCGACACCGTGGGATGCTTCGGCTCCACAAAATGGGTTCGCTACCTTGAGATCGTATCTCATCTATGAACATGTCTGCCCCTTTTATGATGTTTGATTTATGATTTATGATCTATGATTTATGATTACTTTGATGCTATGTGCGTCAATTTGATTTATGATTTATGATTTATGATTACTTTGATGCTATGCGCGTCAATTTGATTTATGATTTATGATCTATAATTTATGATTACTTTGATGCTATGCGCGTCAATTTGATTTATGAATTTATACTTTATGATTTATGTTTGACATTCATATGTCATTTCTTGTTGTGTGCTAATATTTGAATGTTGCATTCTACATTAGCTAGGAGATTATTTAGAGATAGCTGTGTTGACATGCCATGTTTCATATTTAGTTATGATTAGATGTTATTAGTAGAATCATGTCATCCTGCGTTATATCGCTTATTATCTCAGTTTATTTGATGTGTACAGCTAGACTGATCCGTTTATAGTTTATTTTCTTATAAATAATACTCGAGTCAGGCCGAGTCATTTTAGGTGCTCCTTTGTGTCTCATCGCAATTTTATGTACTTTTGTACCTCTGACATTATCTATCGTAGTGTACATATTCTTTTATGTAGATCTTGGTACATGTATTAGTGGATCTTTGTTGACCAATAGCTTGTTGTACACATTCTTGGTTTATTCATATCTATTCCGCCTTTGTGATGTGATTATTCTGTGTCTGGCTATGAGATATACCATATTTATATTATTGTGGTTGCCTATTTTATACTGCTTTCCGGATTGCATATAGCCGTTGTGTAGTTGCCCTATGTGCCGAATGGTCACGTCGAAATTTTAATCAGCATCAGAATTCGATGTGCATTCCTCACATGGAGTAATCATACAATCGGTCGCCCTTCACAATCCTCATTCTCCGTTATGGTCTACGACATTTCTCTGAAATGAACTGGACGATAGTGGGTATAGAGGCGAGGAGCTACACACATACAACCATCAAAATATCTGATAAACCAAGTAAAATTGGTTTATCTCCATTTCATATCACTATATATATTTTATAATGATTTTTTACTATTTTTATTTATTTAAAAATAACTCATTTTAATTAAACGATGCTTCAGGCCATAACGCGGCACTGGCGTTGTTTTTCTTCAGACTTGATTTGCATATATCTGAAAATCTAACCGTTGGATCTTAACAAATTTTATACTGTTGGAAAGATCTTTCCAAGGCGGATCCAATGGTTCCAGTTTTGAGAAAATCTGACGGTTGGATCTCTTGGTATAATCGTTTAAAGCTACGATTTCAAAACGCGAACTACAACGCCGTTATTCGATTTGTTATAATATATATATATATATATATATATATATATAATTCGTTTGTCCATTTCTAAACCATTTTCAATTCATATACATGTTAAAAATAGTATTTTTAACTAACGGATTTTCATTTCAACACATGAGTATTTTTAGCAACTTAAATTCACAATAAAAATATGATTTTCATTGTTCAAACAATTTATTTAAAACATGAATATTTATATACTTCATACATATAATAAAAATGTGATTTTTATTGTTAAAACAATTTATTTCCAATGTGAATATTTTATATACTTCATACGTATAATAAAAATGTGATTTTTATTGTAAACCAATTTATTTCAAACATGAATATCTTATATACTTCATACATATAATAAAAATGTGATTTTTATTGTTAAAACAATTTATTTCAAACATGAATATTTTTAGCGATTCGTATATATAATAAAAATGTGATTTTTATTATCTAAACAATTTATTTCAAACATGGATATATTATCAACACATGAATATATTTCAATACATGAATAAAATTCAAACACATGAATATTTCACAAATTTCAGCAGCATAATGTCAGGGTAATAGAACCCGACACCGTCCCGATGTACGGCTCCTCGCGCTACCTTAGGCCTTGCGGCATTTACAAGGGGTATTTCATTTTTCCTATACAGTTTTTCTACCCATCTACCCACTTTGTTTTTCCCGCCCCAATTTCTTTTCACAACAATGTGAATATACCACAAACACAACAAATGTTGTTGCAACCACAATCAATCAATTCCAAACCACAATCGGTCATTCCAAACAACAATCCAAACAATCACAACCAATATATATCGTCCATGGTTTGTGGACGAGGGTAGTGCGTGTGCGTGTGTGTATATATATATAAACATATATATTTCCATTTCAATACCATATCGCTATATATGGTTCATACAACAATGTACAATTTATACATCGCTCATATAATTTATACAATGCTCATACATGAGGTATACAACGCATATACAATTTATACTTCGCTTATATAAGTTGTACAACATGTTTCCACTCCAAATTGAATTTATAAATCTCACATTGCTTTGGGCTTCGCCTAAAATTGTAGCAAGCTCTAAAAATTCTCCGGTCTCTTCTAGAATGTAGAGGATGTCGCCACGAGTCCAATATCTCTTGTTTCACTGGATTCGACAACATAGCAAAAAGATATGATTTTTATTCGAAAAACATACTTTGCAACGCTTTTATGTGTTATAAAGGGATTTAAATATACACAGCCGTACCATTCTGAAGAGGTTCTAAACTAGGTTTAGATTTTTTGTGAAAACCGTTGCGCTAGAGGAGGATCGAGTTGCACTGGGTCGAAGAGGGAGGAGCGGCGCCCAGATCGAGGCAGGTGTGAACGGATCCGGTGATCGAAATCAGTTGCGGCGGTGGCTTGAAGTCGACAGGTTTGGAGAGGTGAATCTCGAGATTCGTGCAACGATAGGGGTGCAATTTATATGGATTTGAAGAGGAGGAGGAGCTCTACAAAAAGTTCCAAAGGAGCAATGGGTTTCGATGAGCGGTTTGGCCGGAATGGAGGAGAGAAGGTTGGAGGATAGTTTCGCCTTCGATAGAGGAGAGAGAAAGGCGTTTTCTGCTTTTGTTTTATTTCTATTAAATTAATGAATAAATTTTCTGATTGGCCCAACATATATTTAAAATTTTAAAAGGTGTTTTCGCATCCGAACTCCAAATCAAACCCAATGACTGTCACCCGTAGCTAAATACCGCTATTTCAGACATAATGGAATATGTTTTGTAGGCCCATTTGACTGTTTTAGTCAGTTTTTCTTCAAATTAAAATATAAAACATTCAAATATGGATTTGAACGTACATTTTAATTTGTCGGGGCCACATACTGATTCTAAAAATTACAGAAAAATTATATCTGGCTATGTTGTGATCATATGGTCCCAACAAAGTTAATTTCGTCGAATTTGGAGACCGTTTGAAAAATGAACTTTTCTGGTCGATCCAATTCAAACTGAAATTACAAAACACGTTTTCCTTTGCCACGCTCACATATTAATTCCAAAAATTATTGGAATTGGAATCTAGCAATAATTTGACATTTCGGATCCAAAAAAAGGGGTTTCGTCGAAAACGGAGGTCATTTGCAAAATTTCTATTTTTAAGGGGTATATTTATTCTATATTGACTATTTTGAATATTCGACTGGCTATATCTTTTGATTCCCACTATGAAACTTCAGTTTTTCAGATTCGTTAGAAAGA
Organism: Allium sativum; assembly: GCA_030737875.1. NCBI lineage: Eukaryota > Viridiplantae > Streptophyta > Magnoliopsida > Asparagales > Amaryllidaceae > Allium > Allium sativum. Next base: position 990,213,653 of record CM060915.1, read on the forward strand.
TATAATCAAATAGATTAAAATACTTTTGGTTTCACCAAAATCCGCTATATTTTGCAACCTGTGCGTTCAGTCAAAGTTCAAAGTCCGTGCTATATTTACTTTATATTCTACCCTGACTATTCGACTGGCCATAACTTTTGATTTCGCTATGAAATTCGGATTTTCAGATTTGTTGGAAAGATATTTCTAAACAGATTTAAATATTTTTGTTTTCATTAAAATCCGTTATATTTTGCATCCTGCATATTCATTCAAAGTTCAATGCAAATTTTCAAACTGCCGCACTATTTCTAAGCCATTATTCACTAAAATAGCCAAATTAAAAATTTTAAATTGGCTCTAAATTTTCGGGTTGTTACATCTAACAGTTGGGTATGGAATTATGTCCAAATCAAATTTGGAAAAGGTCGCTGTAAGTGCATTTCGACGACCGTTTATGGAAATCGATTGAAAGGGCCTTAATAAAATTATTAAAAATATTAATAATTTGTGTAAAATCAAAATAAATGATTTGGAAAGAATTGGAATGAAAAATTCCATGTTAGTAAAGGTAAAAATGTATTTTTATCAAAATGAACTAGTTATTAACTAGATTTGAAATCCGATAATTTTTAAATAAAATAAATTGGATTTGGGAATAGTTTTAAAATAACCAGAATTTTTCCAACATATAAATTGGAATGGAGTTGAATCAAAATTATCTACAGAATATTTGGATATTGGATTTCGTGATTATATGGGTATTGTTATGGAAACTTGGAAGATATATTTTATATCATTATTTCAAATATAATATTTGTTGATTTTAGAATTTGATATTGAATATAAGTCGATATACTTTCTATTCGGAGCCTTGTATTTAATATCGAATGGGATTTTGGGTTTGTCGTGAATGATGTCTTCACTAACGATGTTCTTAAACCGATTTGAGAAAAGATTAAACCCTTTTTTAAGATTTAATGAAGTTTACCAATTAATTAATATTTAATTGGAATTGAATTGAATTGAATTTTGAGTTTGTCGTGAATGGTATCTTTAAAGATGCCGTTCTTAAACCCAATGGAATTAAGAAAATTAGAAACTAACTAGAGATTAGCTAAGTCGAATGGTTTCCTAGGTATTGGTCTGATGTTGGTTTCGGCCTTCGGGATTAATACTTAAGGAATTGTTCTCTTAATAATTTACGGTTAGAGACTGATGGAATGGTGTCTTCAGTAACACTGTTCTTAAACCCCATGTGAAAAAATAAATATTTTAAATAAGATTATTAGAGTTTCAAATTAATTAACATTTAATTGGAATAAAATGGAATGTGAATTGGGTTTATTGTGAACTGTGTTTTTAACGACATTTGTTCTTTAACCCGATTAACAGTAAAATGAGATTTGGAATTTATAAATCTTTTTAATAAGATTTAATGGAAAATTTTCCAAAGTAAAATTTTCCAATTTAATATATTGGAATGGTATGGAATTCGATTTGGTAATAATCTGTAACGACCCGTTTTTTACCATATAATAATTAATCTGTTTAATTATTTAAATAGTGATTTAGAGGATTTAATTGTTGTTCAATTAAATAACTTTGAATATTTAACTTATATAATAATTAAATAATATATTTAATTCTGAAATAATCGAAAATAGCTAAATTAACAATATTATGTGAATTGGATTAATTCTAAGAGATAACTCAGTTTAGATTTGAATTATAATAACGAATATATTTCCTAGGTATTGGTCTGATGTTGGTTTCGGCCTTCGGGATTAATACTTAAGGAATTGTTCTCTTAATAATTTACGGTTAGAGACTGATGGAATGGTGTCTTCAGTAACACTGTTCTTAAACCCCGTGTGAAAAAATAAATCTTTTAAATAAGATTATTAGAGTTTCAAATTAATTAACATTTAATTAGAATAAAATGGAATGTGAATTGGGTTTATTGTGAACTGTGTTTTTAACGACATTTGTTCTTTAACCCGATTAACAGTAAAATGAGATTTGGAATTTATAAATCTTTTTAATAAGATTTAATGGAAAATTTTCCAAAGTAAAATTTTCCAATTTAATATATTGGAATGGTATGGAATTCGATTTGGTAATAATCTGTAACGACCCGTTTTTTACCATATAATAAATAATTTGTTTAATTATTTAAATAGTGATTTAGAGGATTTAATTGTTGTTCAATTAAATAACTTTGAATATTTAACTTATATAATAATTAAATAATATATTTAATTCTGAAATAATCGAAAATAGCTAAATTAACAATATTATGTGAATTGGATTAATTCTAAGAGATAACTCAGTTTAGATTTGAATTATAATAACGAATATATTTAATTAACGACAGTTGAGCATATAAATTATATTGTAAGTATAATCGAGCTCGAAATGGCGCGGTAGTTCTTTATTTGGCGATTTGAACTTCAACTGGATATACAGGGTCCGTTTTAGATCGGATTGATGTGAAATAAGAAACGTTCGGAGCTGGTGAAGTATATTTTTCTAGTGGAAGAGAAAAATCGAGATTTCGTCATGTAGATTTTTATTAATGTCCAAATCAAATTTTAGAAAAGTCTCTATGGAATTCCCTTATAATATATCGATTTATTTAAATTTTAAATGGATTTTAAATATAAATCAAATATCGATGTAACACTGGATTTGGAATATAGAGTTATAAATCCTGATATGGAGCTGTATGATATTCTATGTCAATATATACAATAATATTTATTTTTAAATATTTAATTTAACTATTTTTAAATATATTTTTAAACTATTTTTGTTGGATCCGTAACATTAAATTATTGTTAGATTTCAAGTTTCGTGATTTTTAGAGTCAGTGTGTGGCCGTACGGATTCTTAATGTGAAAAACAATCGATATTTCGATGGTTAAAAATACGTTGTGTAAGCAAACGGAGTCGGAATTCGTCGAAACCAGTTTCGTTGGGTCCGTAATGTCGAACTCTAGTCGTATGTCCAGTTTCGTGATTTTTGGGTATCGTATGTGATTATAGGAATTTTTAGAAGACTAATACAAGCAAAAGTTCAATATTAATGAATATAAAATTAATATACTCACTCTATAAATATACCATCCTATCTTATAACCTAATTTCAGTTTTCCATTCGGTCAAATCAATCCGCCGCCAGCAGTTCTTGCTGAAATGTGAGATTTTCTTCTTCCAAAAATCCAAACAAATCTTGTATAAACCCATAAATCTTCAAACTTATATTTATGGATTCACTGTGAGGAGATCTTCGCGCTGATGTGTTTTATGTTGGGTTTGACGGTGCTTTTCACACTGATATTTTTGTACAGCGCCCTAGGGTTATGATTTTTGTGTGATACAAACTTTGATTCGTGTTTCTAAGTTTGTTTTCGAGACCTAAGAGTAGCTCCGCACCTTGTGTGCTCATTCTAGGTGTTTCCACGAAGATTGTTGTCGGTGATCTTACTAGGGATCGTGGGTTTGAGCTTGGAAACGAGATGAAGGAACTGGGTTGAACCGCAAGTGATGGTGAGTGGTTGGTGGAAATTTTGATGCTGAATCGGATAGAGGTGGTTGCGAAGCCGACCGGTGGCCGAGGTGTCGGGTGGCGAAGTTCAGAGGCGCGGTCAACGTTGTGAACAGAAGGAGGGAATCGCGGTTTTTCCATTTGGGAAGAAAGCAAATACGGGTCGGGTTCTTCTTAGTAAGGATGGGCCAAGGATTTTAGGGTAAAAGGCCATTGGAAGTTTTAATTTAAGTTTATTTTTGTATTAAATAAGGTTCAAACTTGTAAATGCCATATGTTCGTCATACGATATCAGATTTGGAAGAAACAACATCCGTCGGGATCGTATGGACGGGAGCAACAAAATGGAACTGACTGGGAGTGAATTGGAGCTCATTACAATTTATTGCAAAATAAATTGTCCGTCTGAATCAAAGATAGTTAATCGTTATTTAACATAACTGTCTAATGTGAGTAAAACTCACCATCTCTGAACAGTTATATTTTTATAACATATTCGTAGAACTGATAATTATCTGTTGTTTGCTATGTGATAACTGTTTGGTTGAATTGCTTATGTATTGGTTGAAATTATAGATAACGATATATATATATATAAATCGTTAAACCAATATTGATTCTGTTTAGAAGAATATTTCATATTGAAATGAAATCGATGTTAATTATATTGTTTGACATCTGTGACGCAGGGAAATAGGTCGGAGGAATACAACTGGATTCCTCAACATTTATTTTACTGTTTTTCATATATTGTTATATATGAGGTGATATATAATCGGTTGTTAATTAAGTGTGTTTGAATGATATCGATCATTGTATTTAGTATTTTAAATGCCGTAAGAAATAATGGGACGTAAAAAGGGGATTTTCAAAGTATAATTTGAAAATAAATTATTTATATAAATAATTTATTGATTTTAAAAGGAAACAGATTTTATAAAAGGAAATAATTATAAAATCAAAGAGTTAAAAAGGAAAATATTTGTGAAACAAATATAATGGAAAATATTTGTAAAACAAATATAAAGGAAAGTAATTGTAAAACAAATATAAAGGAAAATATTTGTAAAACAAATATAGAGGAAAATATTTGTAAAATAAATATAAAGGAAAGTAATTGTAAAACAAATATAAAGGAAAATATTTGTAAAATAAATATAAAGGAAAATATTTGTAAAACAAATATAAAGGAAAATATTTGTAAAACAAATGTAAAAGGAATATTTATTTAGAAAATAAATAGAATTGAAAAGGAATATTTTTTTATAAAATAAATAGAATTGAAAAGAAGTATTTATTTAGAAAATAAATAGATTATAAAAGGAAATACTTGAAAAATGAATAGAATTGTATAAAAAGAGAATTTTACACTAGGAAGGTTTAGACCCGTGCTTCGCACACGGGTATAACAGAATATGAATTTAAAGCGAATATTTAAGAGAAATCTTTTTTAACAGATAAATTAAGAAGAATAATTTATAAATAAGGTTTTATAAATTAAGAAAAATATTTATCTTTGGATAAATAGAATATATAAGTCAGGACTTAAATAGAGAAGTAAGAATCGATTTCAACATCGATATTTGAAACTGTATATGCGCGAAGAGTAAATTGGATAGTGTTAATCAATTAGTGTTAACCAATTAGAGTTAATCGATTAGAGTTAATTAGTTAGAGTTAACCATTTAGAGTTAACCAGTTAGTGTTAACCAATTAGTATTAATCGATTAGAGTTAATCAGTTAGAGTTAACCAGTTAGAGTTAACCAGTTAGTGTTAACCAACTAGAGTTAATCGATTAGAGTTAATCAATTAGAGTTAATCGATTAGAGTTAATCAGTTAGAGTTAACCAGTTAGAGTTAACCAGTTAGTGTTAACAAATTAGAGTTAATCGATTCGAGTTAATCAGTTAGAGTTAACCAGTTAGAGTTAACCAGTTAGTGTTAACCAATTAGAGTTAATCGATTAGAGTTAATCAATTAGAGTTAATCGATTAGAGTTAATCAGTTAGAGTTAACCAGTTAGAGTTAACCAGTTAGAGTTAATCGATAGAGTTAATTAAATAGAGTTAATCGAATTTGAGTTAATCGAATATTAGTTATTCGAATAGAGTTAAAACGAGTTATCGAGTATTAGTTATTCGAATAGAGTTAAAAGGAGTTATCGAATATTAGTTATTCAAATAGAGTTAAATAGGAGTTATCGAATATTAGTTATTCGAATAGAGTTAAATAGAGTTATCGAATATTATTTATTCGAATAGAGTTAAAAAGGAGTTATTGAATATTACTTATTCGAATAGAGTTAAAAGGAGTTATCGAATATTAGTTATTCGAATAGAGTTAAAAGGAGTTAACCAAATATAGTTCATTCGAAAGGAGTTAATCGAATATAGTTTATTCGAAAAGGAGTTAATTGAATATAGTTATTCGAAGTGAGGTAATCGAATATAAGTTATTCGAAGAGAGAGAATCGAATATAAGTTATTTGAAGAGATATAATCGAATATAAGTTATTCGAAGAGAGATTATCGAATATAGTTTATTAAAAGAAAGAGTTATCGAATATGGTTTATTCGAAAAGGAGTTATCGAATAGAAATTATTCGAAAAAGAGAGTTATACGTTGAAATTCAATTATATCGAATACGGGAAAGTGCTATTCACTTTCCGTTTTCAATCAATATTTATTTATTTATAAATAAGTTGTCTATTTAGTTATTTAGTTAAATTAAGGAATAAAACTTATATTTTGATGTTAGATACATCATAAGTAGGGGTTATAACGTATAGTTATAATAAATGTTTTAAATAAAGAGGTGGATTCATAAACAGAATCCGAGAGTTAGATAAGGAAGTTTGTTGAAGATTTAGAAGATGTACTTCGTCTATTTCGAAGTTAGAAATGTTATTCAGTTAAGGTCTGAGAGGTAATTATACCCCCAACTTGATTGACTTCGTTTTTATTTAAGGAATGGTTAAGGTTCAATGGTGTAGATTGGTTAAGTGAATTTAGTTAACGAGTATAATGGTTTGAGTTGACATAGCGATGTTTTATTTAAACATCTGTTTAAATCCAATAAAGGAGTTTTGGAAATGTTTCCCAAATAGGAATCAGAAATGTTTTCTAATAATGATTGATCGATATAATTTCCATTTGGAAATAGTATCGTTGTTTGCACACGTGTTTTTCTTTGATAGTTAACTCACCGACTATCGAAGTTTTTGACCATTTTTCCATCGTCAATACGGAGAGACCGGGATCAGATTCATTATCTGAAAACCACTCTGTATGGGCATTAGCATTGCGATCAAATATGATGAAAATAATTGAAAATAGAGTTTGTGCAAGGGTCAATCTGTCAAATCCTAGGTAGAAATTGCCTATGAGGGATTAACAGAATAGTGCCTTCGGTTTGTCTAGTCCCAGGACGACCTGTATGGAAGAATGTCTGACAGAGTATATTTAACAGATCACATAAGTTGATCTCTTCAGACGTATATACGTTTGGTGGCGGAGGAATTCGTTTCTCTTAGCTGTATACCCGTTGTATTTTTGGGGAAATCAATTTGTGATTTAGCCGGTATGACGATGTGACATTCAAAGTGAATAAATGTATGATCTGTCATAGATAAGCATGGCCTCTAGCCTCACTACCAGGAAATGGTATAAAATCAGGTAGGTCGCATGGCTAATTGGTTAGCTATCTAATAGGGTGTATTGTCACCCGATCTAGAGTTTCATTTACTTCTATAATTTATTGTCAATACTGTCCCATTCGGGAAACAGTTGCTGATCCCAACCATTGGTGATAATACATTCGGTACACTCAAGCGAAATGAGTGATCGGTCATGTTTAGCCTGGGTTGCAAGATGTTCTTGTTGAACCCGGTGTATTTCCCTCTAGAGATACACTGTTGGAAGGTGGTCCCATACCTTGCCAGTTGGAATTCATTACCCAATAAGTGCCCACGATTTTTGATTATATATTATGCATGTGGAACGTGAGACGAAAGCTTTCTGCTAGATGATTATTATCTTGTGGTTGATAGACATTATAAAAATATCAAGAGTTTTGATACAAAGATCATCGTTGTTTTAAAAGGATTTTGAAAGAAAAATCAAATGCTTTGGATTTTCATAAGGGAAAAACCCGTTCCGTTATACGACGTGGTCTTATGAGATATCGTGTTATCACTCAATTTGTTTTAAATGGTTTTACTCACACCAGTCACATGACTGACCCAGAGTTTATTTTGTTTTGTTTTCCCTGAACTCTTAGGTGCCCAATTTTGTACGGGCCGTCAAGTAGTCAGGATTTTACAGATATACCTGGAGAGCTGGAGCAGGAGGCTTCAGCGGCGTTTATATAGCTATTGTTTATTTTCGCTATGTTGTAAGTGCTGTACTTTGATAATGATATGTATATTCAAGTACAAATCTTTTATTTCAAAGTTATGCTATATTTATTCGTTTCGCTGTGAGATTCGTGTTACTCTGATGTTATATGTTCTTCTTCTTCTATTCTAAGTTTCTATCTTATCTATTCTCACCCTCTGTTTTCTTTCTATTAGTTTTCTGGTTTCCAGTGCTGTTAGGGTTGGACTTGTGTTATTTGGTCAGTTTAAATTGTACCGGAATTTCGGGACACTACAGTTGGTATCAGAGCTGAAGGTTAATTATTTACCTTGGCTCTGTGGCGTGACTCGGTAAAGATGGGGTTAGTAATACCCTAGATTGAGTTGAGTATATATTTACGAGTGAACGTACTTGTTATTTGATATAAAATCTGTTTTATATTATGTAGATTTATTGGTTGAGTTGCTTATGAGTTCTGGTCGATCAGTTTGATCCACTGTATCGGTAGGGGTTTATAAACACTCGAATACGATGAACCGACGCTGTATGTTTTGGAAAGAGGGTAAAGAAATAATTTTACCTAAAATATATTTGGATATAAACAAAGTTTTGATATTTGAAATATTATTGTAATATTGGATGTGTTGGTTGTGATTATAATCAGATAAGATTATAACTGAGACGGTTATGTAAATAACCAATCAAAATTCATATAAGTGTTATGAATTGAATCTGAATTTAAATTTGAATTTGAAATTTAAAACCCTGGAAATTGGAAAAGTGTTTGTAAATGGAATTGGATTAAATATATGAGAATTTTAAAACCTTGGGAGATTTAAATTGTTAAAAGCATTGCAAATGATATTTTTAATTGATTTTAAAATGGAAGTATTTAGAAATGGTTTTGGAAGTGATATAGTATTGAACTCACTTCAGTCGCTGGAAAATAAATTCTGATGATGATCCGGACATCATCGGTGTTCATTTTCGAGTTTGTAAGTGACGGATTACTACCAAAGATATGGTTTTTGAGTTGATTTGAGAAAAGAAAGCTGTTTGAATCCTGAAAAGGAAAGTTTGATTTTTAATACGGTAAACTGTTTAAAACTCCCAAGAAAGACTGTTTGAATTAAAACCAAATTGAAATTGAATGGGATTAGAATGATATTGAGACAAATTGGATTTGTGAGATTTGAAATAGTATTGGATTGATGAGTTAAGAAATTAAGAATCAAGAACGAGACTTTGGTTTGAAATGAAATTCGACTTAGGTATAAGCGAATGGTTGAATTTGTGGATAAAAACAGATTGGAATTTGATTGTGATGACATGGGTATATGCTGAATTAACAACAGATGGAAATGATATAACAATATACCCGACAAAAAGGTACATGTTTCATTCAGTATGGGATTTATCAACCGATTTGGAAAAACGCTTGGCTGTTTGATTTTCTTTTGGGTTGGAGAAGGCCCAGAGAGGCGATTTGTTGTTGTATCGATTGACCGGTAAAAAGGAGGTGTTGGCGATATTTTTCGAAAATTTCGGGTGTTAGAAAATTTTCGGTATTTTTCAAAATTTCTGTTAACAAGAATTAATTAATATTTTAATTAAAATTAATTGGTATAGTGAAACTGGAATGTAAGAATAAAACAAAAAAATTAACCAGTTAGTAGGGTTTGTTTTCCACCTTAGCAATTTCGAGGACGATATTATTTTATGGGGGGAAGAATGTAACGACCCGTATTTTGCCATATAATAATTAATCTATTTAATTATTTAAATAGTGATTTAGAGTATTTAATTGTTGTTTAATTAAATAACTTTGAATATTTAATAAATATAATAATTAGATAATATATTTAATTCTGAAATAATCGAAAATAGCTGAATTCACAATATTTTGTGAATTGGATTATCTATACTATATTATAATTACTGAGTTCGCAACCGAGCTCTCAGAGCAGCTCTGAGCTTATTTAAAACTCAAAAGTCACGCACATGCTTTCGTGCGCATCTTTTATCTATCCTGCTTGCCTTCTCGGCCCTACGTACGCTTCTGCTTCCAATTTACTTCTCTTCCCATCGCATCTATTGATGCCTGCCTTTTCTCCAATGCCTATCGAAAACCCTACGTCTTCGATTTCTACATCCTCCCAGGCATCGCAATTTCTATTTCGATTCCTGCCTATAGATCCTCTCCCCTCTTTCATTATTATCGGTTTCACCAATCCACCATTGCAGAAATTATTTTCATTTTTGTTTGCTAATTTTAAATATTGAATTGTGAAAATTATCTGTTACGGGTTTTGAAATTGACTCTGGCTGCTTCCTTTCGTTTCCATGTGTATCCAATTTAAAGTCTATATATCCAAAAGGGGGTTAAAGGGACTCCATTTTTGTTAAGGGGGGGGGGGATAAATTTAAGGGGACTCCATCTCATTATTTATTTGTTAAGGTGGGATTTGCAATTTGAAAATAAAATAAAATATAGGCTAAAGTACCCCGGTCTCATAACCACTTCAACCCTATCAATCAAAATTCAATCTCAGTCTGATCAAAACACGTGGCGAGGTGAAAAAAAAAGATACAAACGGTGATAAATCCCTTTTGTTTAATTTTACATTTTGTTGAAAAAGATGAATACAGTTTGTAGAAAGCAAATAAATTTCGTTCATTTGCATGAATGATGAATACAGTTCGTTGTTGAAATTTTGGATTTTGTTCGAATGAATACAGTATGTTACAAATTGATTGGAGAAACAACACTGCTATGATATGATTTGTTAAAAGTAATTACATTAAAACAATATACATATTCCAACATTAAAACAAATGCTTGTTAGGTGAATTTATGCTTTTGTTCATGTCGTGTTAAGTGTATATGTATGTTAGTTTTTTCATTTGTGGCTAGTGTGCTTTATATGTGTTTATTTATTATTCTTGTGTTTCATGCTTACTGTGATAGTGAAAACTAAAGTAAACAATGCTTGAATATATTATTTTCATGTGTTTTTAATGTTTATGTTTCATGTATTATTATTTTTCTATGTGTAGAATTAAAATAGGGTTTATGTTTTAAGGTTACATTAATGAGGAGTATAGGGGTAGAATTGGAAATTTTATTAATATGTTTAAGGGGAGGCTAATTTATTTTAACCCCCCTTAACAATTTTAAAATAAATAGAAAATTGTACTCCCCTTAACCAAAAGTGGAGTCCCTTTAACAATCCCCATCCAAAAATCAAACAACTATATAGCTTCCTCCTTTCTATCAGAAAAAAGGCCTTTTTGTGTAACGATATAAATCTGTTAGGTTTCAATGCCAAGTTTGATGTTTTTTCTTCTTTCTGAGTTGGATTAAACAAAATCCATAACCTTTCTGCTGATTCAACATGATGTCGATTATACAAGTAAAATTATTTTTATTTTTGTTTGCTACTTTTAAGGATTGAATTGGGAAGATCATTTGATATTGGTATTGCTAATTTCAATCTTATACGATGTACTGAAATCTCTCGAGAAATTTTCTGTTGTAAGTACTATCCCGTATGCAATTACGCATATACGTTGTAATTTTGGTCTACAATTCTTTGCGCTTTACGGTATCATACACACTTTTCGAATGAATCATCAATTTGTAATAATATTAAATATAAAAAAACTGGAGTATTATTGGTGTTGAAATTTTCATTTACTTTTTCCTGTTTTATTTTTCATGTAGTGTTAAATTAGTGATGGTAGAAGTGATGAAATAAATTAAGAAAAAAAATGATTGTCATCTGAGTCAAAAACCGATGAACCAATTTTTTTGGAAATAACACCATAAAAGACAAGAATGACTATGGAAAATTTAGTGTAATTAATTGTTATAAAATTGGTGTCAATGTTGAAATGGGAGGCCTTGGAGTGAAATGATTGTTCTGTGCGCTATACTAGGTTTGTAGAATCTGGGCTTTAGGTTTAAGTGCTTATATGATAGATATTTAGGTTTTTGGTAACGAAGTGATTATGGAAAGAAATAAGATATTTCATTTTTTTCTGGGAGTAAGAGGGAAGAGACTTAGGCAGTATGCAAGATCACAAGGCCGCATGTGGTTAAGTATGTGGATTGCTATACGGTTGTAGCTAAAGAACTTGAATCTATCACTATGAATTATAGTTTTATATCCATATTATTAGCTCTGCTACATGGTTTTGCTTTATCTGAATTAAGTGGACATAGTCCGACTACAATGTAATGTCTCATGCCTGACTAACAAAAGTGTTAAGCTTGATGTGGCTATGGTTGTTTTAACTGCACCTGAGGATGCATCAATGCATTGGAAGCAGACCCTTCTCTACTTTTATGACCCATTGAAGGAGCAACAATATCAAGTTATAGAAGATTCTAGAATTCTTTCTTAGAATCAAGGAAAACCAAGATTTGTGAACTTTCACCTAGAAATATTTTTCTGATGATCAGACTTTTCTAACAGAACTGCTTATGCAGTAGTTTTGTTACAAACTCAAGATTTTTGATTTAGGTTTATGACTATTGATTTTGTTCATGGCAATTATTAGACTCAATTTGCCTAATTAAATGTTTATTGTCCCAAGTTCATCATTCCTGGACTCATCCTCTAATCGCAAATAGTTCTATTACTATATGTAGTCACTTAAGTTGAATAGCTGATAAACCACAAGAGCTTACTTTTTTTTTTGCTCATTTAAGTGAATACACACACACACATACACACACACACACCCCTAAATATGATATATATACATACATTATGTCCTTTTTTTTCAAATTAGCCTATGTTCTTTTTTTCACTAATTTTCTTTTCACCTATTGTAACCTTTTGTTTAATGTATTCCCTTTTATGTAATATTTATGTTCATTGTATGTATTTGCCTTAATGTAGTATTTCTTTTCAATATCTAAAATGTCCCAATATTTTCATGCTTTCCAATTTTGTTACCTCTTTCTTACATTTTTCATATGTTATATATTCATGACACAGTTTTTTCGCTTAAAATATGTAAGCTCTCAAATTAAGTTTACTATCTATCTACGTAAAAAGCTTAAAAAACTCAAGACTATATTTTAGTATCTAACCGGTTCTATACTGGAAAAAAAAGCACACGGGTAAAATGAAGGCATAATGTATTCATACTCCAAATTTGTATTCAACGTGAATTTTCATTTTGTTTCCATCTGATTTGTATTACAATTTTAGGAATGCTTACTCTGTTGCTAGGGATAGTTTAGATTATAAAAGCATAAAGCTTACTGTTGGCTATTACATACCCAGATGGTTAAGTTAATTTATTTTGAATCTTGGTTTAGAGAATAATTGCTGGATTCAAGCTTATAATTTTCATAGCATATGGTGAGGTTAATATTATAGTGATTTATTTGCCTACTCTTTTGATCAACACTACTAATTATTTTATTCTTTGTTCTGGTCATTTAAGAAATTTCTTAACCAAACGTTGTGATGTATATGTTTCCTTTATTTCGTTAACCTTTTTAATGTTATTTTAGGTTTTATTTCCCTCTATATTTAGTCATATTAGAAGCTTCTATACTAACCATTTATGTATATTATTTTAATGTATTTGTAGTCGATTATGGATTGTCTTAGGAAGAGGACATAATATATCCAACACTAGATCCATTTTAAGAATTAATTGGTATGAAATTTGATTAGTGGGGCAGGTTTACATTTTTTAGAATTGATTAGTAAGAAAATGTCATAATAGATTCGTGGGTTGGTTTGTGTGTGTATGCATAGATAAGTGATAGTATCATACATCATCTCACTGTATATGGTGTAAAATTTATGCTATAGTCAAATATATTTATAGTAAAGCCATGGTAGCGAGCTATACTTCGGAGTTTCTTCCTCGACAAAACTTCAAAATCTCGAAAAGACAAGTTATAATTCTCCAAAATCAGTATACAAAATTAATAATTTTCAAAAGACGGATTATGAACTATATCAACAGTGTGTGAGTAATATATTTATTATACAAAGTTTAAATTAGATGGGGTTCCTAAGCTACAAGCTTAGCTTTAATAACATAGTATGTATACTATAATTCCAAAAGAATTATAGTTATTAATTTTATTATACAAGATTTAATAATACTCTATTTACTTGGTTGAATCCTTATTTTGTTTTTAAATAAAGATTCAATTGAACTAGAGGTAGGGGTATATGCTCATATCCTTAATTGATAATTTCACCAATTATTAATTTCTTAATATATTGATAATTTAATTTCATCATCTTTTGTTTAATTGGTACATAAAAAACTAAATTTCTTGATCATATAAGTCTTTAAAAAGAGGTGGCATAGAATTAGCATAGATTAGTCTATAATTTACCGCTTCTCGGCCTTCATTATCCCAATTACCCATCATATATGTGGTAAAGATCATTATTTCTTTTTGTTTACACGATTTGATTTGTTATGCATCATCGCTGAACTTGACTCTTCCTAAATTTTCTGTATTGGCTTCATATGCGTAAGCATGGCAGATCTATACAACACGGTTCATTTCCATGTAATGCTTTATTATGTTGGACTGTGCTATTGTAGAAAACAAAAATTCTAGCATTCAAGTTCTTAAACTTCTTTTTATGTATTCATTGTTTTAGTAACTGTAAGACTATAGTTTTTTGCATTTATATCTTACTGTATACTTTTTTTTGTCAACTAAAAGACTAATTGATATGAAAATTCAAGGTTTTAACATGCTTGGGAGTAACAAAAGAGGCATGGCTATTTAAAATTTAGTGGGTAGACATTTATACAAGGCATAAAGCCTGACCAGTGTGTACATATTCATTTGAATTCTTAGATAAGGCTGTGAAACTCCCTAAGTGGACCTAAATAGATAGTTAGATGGCGCCAAGATGCTACGTAGAGGCCCTAGAAAGATTTTCAGCATAGGTTATTATTTTAGAGTTATTCTAGGTGATAACCATGCAATCAAAGGTTATTTTGTGTTGTCCTTCTAGATAACAATAGCCATCTTTTGATTTTCCTTCGTCTTTGTTTCTTTGGATACTGTTGGCTCGCTTTTTGACCAAGCCACCCAGGATCATTCGTAAGAGAAAAGCAGGAAACCACGATACTTAAGGACATGAAGGAATCGATTCGCGTACCATCGTCTCGCCCAAATATCAATTCGCGTACCATCGTCTCGCCCAATATCGGATCGCCCCTTCTCATCAGCGAACGATACAGCCGGGCGATCCGATCCAAACTTACGTTGTTATCCCAAGCGAACCGATCCGGTCTCCTGGTGCATGGCGAACCCTCTGACATGTTCAAGCACGAGCTAGTCTTCAGCGATCCGAATCGCACGGATCTGGCGACGCGTGTCCCTAACCGTCACTTGGACCGATTCTCCCCATCTGCACGATCCGATTTTCAAGCAGATCACGACACCTGTCCACAACGGCTAGTTTGACTATTTCTTCAATGGTGGCGATGCGATCCGATGCTCTCGGGATTCGTGCCACGTGTCCACGATCCGCCTGACAAAATCAGCTATAAATAGCCCAGAGCTTGGCATTTTTTGGGATCTTTTTGGCAATATTGAGTTCTGAATCTGCCATTGTTGTCAAACTACTGAAATATTGAGAGAAATCATTGTTGTAGTAGCTTTTAAAGCATAATCAATAATATATAAAGTGGACGTAGGCTCGTTAACGCCGAACCACTATAAATTCTGAGTGTTATTTTCCTTTTCCTTGTTCTTCATTTGAAATTCTCTACTGATCATAAAAATTTGGGTGTTAGGTCCAAATTTCGATCTAGCATTTTTGGTGCTTTCATTGAGAGCCTCAGTCCTAAAGTTTCACTATTCGCTTCTTTGAGGATTCCAGCGATTCGGATATCATGGCTGGAAAATGATCTAAAGCTTCGCAGACCAACGAAACGATTGAGGAGAGTGTGCACGAACTGGGCAATGAAGAAACTCTGGATCGCGGAGCGCAGGGGGCGAACCGATCCGACGAAGACACCGCGTTCCGAGTCGATGAGAACGAGACGATCCATGCCACTGAAGGGGTTGTCACTCGATCCCAAGGTAACACCTCGTAGCCTCCGCGAACCACAACTACGAGTCGATCTCAGGGGGGCGCAGCGAACCGCCCTCCACGAACCGCAGCTATCCGAACTGATGGTCAGACTACAACTCGACCTGGAAAAGAACCTATGACTCACTCCTATCGTCCCGGAACCTCTGCCCGACCCGGTTCGAGCTCTTTGCGCATAAGAGAGAGTGATGATGACCATTATGATCCTGCTGCTCCTGTCACCGAGGGGGATCTCTCTCGCTTCGCCGAAATGTGGGATAGGTTGTTTGATGAGTTGGCTGCCCAAAGGCAGGAAAGTTCCATCCTGCGGCAAATTTGACGGCTATGGATAGAAGACTTGATGAGCTAGCAAGGCAAAGGGCATCACCGGTTCGTCCACTCACCCCAGTATATTCCTCTTCGTCTGAAGAATCGCCGAGACCTCCGCGGCGACCGTATGAGAGAGCCGAAAACATAGAACAGCTTAGGTTCGGAACCCTGCCCTCACAGGAAGAAGAAGAACCAGGGGCGGGCCCCCCAAACCGTAATGTTAATGATCAAGCAACGGCTCTCAGGACTCGAGATGTGAACAGTCCTGTGCATAACAGACCACCTCAGCCCCGTCGCCGTATGCATATTCACGATAACGGGGGGCAACGAAGCCCTGCCCGAGCCCCGGATTTTGTGGCTGCTTCCCGAAGAGAGATCAGAGAACCTCGTCGGGCCAGAGGCACTGACCCTGAACCTCCTTTGACCAGTGCAAATGTTGCAGCCATGGTCCACCAGATTCTGGCCGACAGCCGTGGACAGCGGAACGAAGATTGGGGGATCGACCGCAGCCATACTCCTTTTACTGACGATATTTTGGATGCGACTTTTCCAAGGCGTTTCAACATGCCACAAATGAACCGATATGCTGGAAGATCCGATCCTGTCCAACACCTAATGAGATACTCTTGGTCGATGACCGCTGCCGCCGCTTCTGACGCGGTTAAGTGCAAAGCGTTTCCCATATTCCTGGAGGACGTGGCTTTGTTATGGTTTACTCGCCTGCCGGCGAGATCGATTTCTAGCTTCAGGGAGCTGAGCGAGAAGTTCTGTAACGACCCTGAATTTTGGGGCCAAGTTAAAATTTATTTTAAGTGATTTTAAATGAGTTTTGATATTTAAAATAATCTATTTTAAATAATAAGGATCACAAATTTGGTTCAAATCGAAGTTAGAATGAATAAATTAATTTTAAATAAAAGAAATGAAACTGTATGTAAGGTTTAACATTATTTATAATGTAAATAAAAAGAAATGAAACGTAGAAGAAGATTTACATTATTTATAATGTATAAAGGTTACACCATAGAAAAATGTCCATTGTTCAAAATGTAATGGGAAAAGAAATATACAAAGAATTAAAGGAATGGTACGTTATAATTTACATTTTCAAATGTAAATTATAAAATATATAAATAAATAATAATAATAAATTGAAAGAAAAGTTCATCGTCTAATACTAAACCAAATTGTCATGTAAGTAGAAAAGTGAAAGAGATAAGAGAAGAAGGAAGTTATATATAAGAGCGATGAGTTAAACGAACTATTTATATATGTATATTATATATATAATTATAATTAAACGAATTGAGCGCGGTAGTTTGCAATTTGAAATCGAACTTTTAAACAAATATACCGGAAGATCCGACCGTCGGATTTTCCCAAAACTGAAACCGTTAGGACCGTCTTGGAAAAATCTTTCCAACGATATAAGCTACGCTAAAATCCAGCGGTTAGATTTTGAGGAAAGTGAAAAACAAAATTGATTGAAAACAGCGCCAAGGTCGCCCTTGACCTGAAGCGTCGTTAAATAAGGAATTAATTATATTAAAATAATTAAGGCAAGAATTAATCGTTATAAAATAGAATAACGATATGAAATATGTTTTTCTCAAAATATATGAATGCGAGATTATTTGGGAAGTCCGGGTTAATCCCATTCCAAATGATCGTACGATTTCAAGAATTCAAGTATGAAGACGGCGTATGAAGACCGTAAATCTCCCCTCGAATGGACAACGATCAAGACTCTGAATTGGTTTGATCCCAATTCAAGGGTCGGGATAATTGCCCAAACGTACGTGTTGATTTCACGGGTTTGACCCTAGTTCAGACCTAGAGCATGGGTATAAATGGATAGTGTGTCTGACATCGTACCCCACAAAATATTATGTTGTTGATATTCAGTTAATATATAAACGATTGGTGGTAGAGAATTTATTCTCTACTTAACACCCGTTTATATAGTGACGGACGATCAATAGTACGGTATGGAGTGACGGTGTGGCATACTAAGATGCAATGATCAGGGTTACTTGTTGAAAAGCAGAACCTTGTGGTATGAAGAACATGACTTCACGAGCCTCACAAACCGGTAGAGTCTAAAAAGGGGGAAGGGAACGCAGGGAAAGTAGCACGTTTCCTTCTAGTTAGTAGTCATTTTACTTTTGGAGGATGATGAAATGAGGCGCCTCGGATAGGTCCTATAGGACCGGGGAACGTGTGCTTAGGAATTGCCAATCCTCTAAGCTGTATGTGAGGACCGGCCCTGCAGGATCCAAGGGTTAACTGCGGGTAATCCTGAGACGTTAACTAGAGCGTCTCGAATCGGTAAGGAGTCCTCCCTAGCCTGGACTCATGATGGAAACCCAAATTTCCAATACGACCCCGACAGATTTGATTGTATTACTAGTATTGGAGGCATAATATATGGTACCTATGCTTCCTAGGATTGATACTTATAATTTGAATTGTTTTGAAACCATATACACTAATAATAGTATTAGTTACGTATTTGGCGTATTTAGCATGTTTAACCACCATAAGGTAAAACTCTATCCTCTTGGTGTGCGTTGCATTGTGTGATGGGACCTGAGTCTTATGGTGGTTCCATTTTTCAAAAGACATTGCGTTTTGTTACGTTTTACTTATCTGTATTGACACTATAGTTATGCACGGCAATCCATTGGTACAACCCGTTCCGAGTTAGCGGCGTGGTCTTTGGATTTGCCTTATTAGTATAAGTTATTTAAGAATTCTCACACCAGTCCCACGACTGACCCATAGTTTGTTTCACCTTTTTGCAAACTTGGGTGCCCTCTCTTCTACACGGGCAGCCAAGTAGACAGGTTCATTCTTTGCTTGGAGTTTTCTTTGAAGCTGCTTATTTTCTCTCTCTTGGATTCTGCTTGGGAGAAGAGGTGATGACTTGGAGCTTGAAGACTTTTTGTTTCTATTGGCATCTATTCTTTTCTTTTTAGACATCAAACTTATTTCTTTTCTGCAAACTTGTTGTAATAGCTTAGATTCTGTGACTGTGGATTTTCTGTGATTGATGACATTATATTTTTCCGCTGCTATAATGTTATTACTCTATGAATCTCCTTTGCTATATTGTATCTGTGTTCTGTTTTATTGTATTTATGTTGTATTCCAAAAATGATTTCTCCTGCTTTCACTTGTGGAAGTTTGGGGGTCATCACAAGTTCGTAGAACAATTCCGTATCTACGCACAGAAGACAAAAAGCGTGATCGATTTATTCCTTGTCAAACAGCGACCAGGCGAGAGTCTAAAGACGTACCTGGATCGTTTCAATTTGGCCGCCACTGAGGTTAAAGATCCTCATGAACCGACCATTGTCGCAGCACTGATTGACGGAGTAGATAAGGACACTGAATTCGGGAGGTACTTGGCAGGCAAACCACCCTACACTAGAGAGTTATTCTATGAGAAAGCCAACGTACATCTACGCCGGGAAGAGGTATACGCAAACCGAAAGGTTAAAACAACTGATAAGGAGGAAATTCAGAGCAATGTCGCCATCAAACAGACTGGAGATAGCTCGTGGAAAGTTGAAGTTAACGTTGGAAATCAGAACCAGGGTGGTCGCCAACCAGGTAACAACAATAACAATGGTAACGGCAACAACCGGAAGAGGGGCCGAGGGAACGACTCCCAGAGAAGGACTCGTCCCAGGGCCTTTGAAAGTTATACACCCATAAGTGATACTCTGGAAAATATCTTCATGGATGCGTACGAAGTCCTCCAGAATAAGAGGCCACCCCCTAGAGAGTCGACAGAGAAAGAGCGTGAGACAGGGAAGTTTTGTCTCTTTCACCAAATCCACGACCATTCGACGAATGAATGTCGTCACCTGAGGGATGTAGTCGAAAGGCTGCTTCGAGAAGGGAAGCCAGATGAATACAGAGTAACGCCCAGGGACAGGGGGCAAGCAGTGCAGGCCCCGAATCAGAATCAAAATCAACTTGCTGCTAGACCGACTGCTCAGCAAAAAGGAAAGAATATTGTTATCAATACCGTGATCGGAGGACTCTATCTTGCTGGGCACAGTTCCAAAGCATTAGATCAATACGTCAATGCGGCCAAACAACACCTCGAGGTAGGGGAATGTAGCAACCCCGAGGACAGTATCCCGGTGAAGCAGCAGAAGATGATGACCGATGATGTTGTTTTCCGAGAACGAGAAAGCGTCGGAGTCCATGCTCCAACTGAAGATCCACTTGTAATTACGATACCCATTGGGCCAGCCACTGTTCATAAGGTTCTGGTGGACAACGGGAGTTCCGTTAATATTCTTTTCAAAAAGGCCTTTGACCAGATGAATCTTGAAATAAAAGACTTGAAGCCCTGCCAAGGATGGATCCGTGGATTCAACGGAGCATCCACTGCTCCGATGGGTTATGTAGAGTTGCCAGTTACACTTGGGGAAGGAGAACGCCAGAGAGTGAGAATCCTTCCCTTTGTGGTTTTGGATGTTGAATCGCCCTACAATGCCTTCTTGGGCCGACCGGCCCTCGCAATGTTCAGAGCCTGTATAGCCCCCTGGTGCCTGTTATTGAAATTCCCCACAGAAGCTGGCATTGGTATCGTCAGAGGGGATCAAGTTGCTGCGTGAGCGTGTTATGTTGCCGAACTAAAGTTACTTCGCAACGGAGGAGATATTGAAACTAAAGGCACTTCTCCCCCTTTGGGGGCGGAGACTTTATAGCAACCAAAGAGGATAATCGTTGGAGAGTTGCCCAGAGAGATGCCCGAGGATATAGATCCCAGAGAGGATCAAGAACCCGGGGGCAGAATGGCGACTCCCAACGAGGCAACTGTGGATGTACCAATCGATGACAGTGACCCGGAGAAGGTCCTTAAGATTGGATCCCAGTTAAGTCCGAATCTTGCTGAAGAATTGACAAATTTCTTAAAGAACAACTTGGATGTATTTGCTTGGACCCACGCGGATATGTGTGGGATATCCCCATCAATTATGAGCCATTTCTTGAGCATTGACCCTAAACATCCTCCAGTAAAGCAAAAAAGGCGAATGCTGGGCCCAGAGAGGTCCGCTGCCTTGAAAGAAGAGGTTGGAAAGCTAAAGAGTAACGGATTTATCAGAGATTCGACCTACCCAGATTGGATTTCGAATCCAGTCCTAGTAAAGAAGGCCAACGGGAAGTGGCGAACATGTATCGACTTCTCGGATTTGAACAAAGCTTGTCCAAAAGATAGTTTCCCATTACCTCGAATTGACCAGTTGGTAGACTCGACGGCAGGTCACGAGCTTCTCTCATTTATGGATGCTTATTCAGGATACAACCAAATTCCGATGCATGTTCCAGATCAAGAGCACACTAGTTTTATCACCGATCTGGGATTATATTGTTATATGGTAATGCCCTTTGGCTTGAAAAATGCGGGCGCTACATATCAGCGTTTGGTCAACAGGATGTTTTATAACCAGATCGGGAAAACAATGGAAGTATACGTCGACGATATGTTGGTTAAGTCCAAACAATCTTCTCAACACACTACTGACTTGGCAGAGATGTTCGGCATTCTCCGAAAGTATGGAATGAAACTCAATCCAACCAAATGTTCATTCGGCGTTGCTTCTGGAAAATTCTTGGGATTCATTGTCAGTTCCCGCGGTATCGAGATTAATCCAGACCAGATCGCGGCAATCAGAAATATTCAGGAACCTAGGCAAATTACGGATGTGCAAAGCCTTGCCGGAAAAGTGGCCGCACTAAGCAGATTTATCTCCAGGGCTACGGATAAGTGCATTCCATTCTTTGAATTAATAAAGCGAGGAAAACGCCACTTTAAATGGACACCCGACTGCGTAGAAGCATTTCAGAATTTGCTCAGGCACTTGGAGAAACCTCCGATTCTATCTAAACCAATAGATCACGAGGATTTATTCGTGTATTTGGCAGTGTCATCCCATGCGATCAGCTCAGCGTTGGTAAGGGAAGAGGATAAGGTCCAAAGACCTGTGTATTATGTGAGCAAAAAATTGACAGCAGCAGAGCGTAATTATCCACAGATAGAAAAGCTGGCGTATAGTTTACTGATTGCCTCCAGAAAACTTCGGCACTACTTTCAGGCACATCCTATCACCATATACACTGATCATCCACTCAAGCAAGTTTTGCAGAGACCGGAGGCATCTGGAAGGTTACTCAAATGGAATATTGAGTTAAGTCAATTTGACTTGAACTTTCAGCCCAGACGGTCAATTCGGGGGCAAGCGATAGCTGACTTCATAGCAGAGTTCACTGTCCCTGAAGAAGATATAGCCAACGAAGAAGTGGATCCTTCGAAGTTACTTTTCGATCCAAATGCCTGCAGATTGTATACTGATGGCGCTAGGAACGATGAAAGATCCGGCGCTGGAATAGTGCTTGAAACCCCCGAGAAACGATTGATAACCTATGCAATCCGAATGGAGTTTCAGGACACTAACAACGATTCCGAATATGAAGCTCTGATAGCCGGATTGAAGATTGCAAAGGAACTAGAAGCCACAAAGCTGAACATCTTCTGCGACTCCAAGTTAGTTGTGAATCAAGTCACTGGAAGATTCCAAGCTAAAAGTGCGAGATTGATTCTATACTTGAAGAAAGTGAAAGAACTGCTGGATGATTTTGATCACTACAGCATATCTCATATTCCACGATCAGAAAATCAGCAGGCAGACAAGTTGGCAAAGATGGCTAGTTCTAATGATCCCGAAGTGATCGGGCTAGCCCCCGTTGAAGTACTTCGGTCCCCCAGCATAGATCAGATGGAAATCGACCTAGTACTAGAGACGAAACCAGAAAGGGAGTCCTGGATGACCCCTATAAAGAACTTCCTAATGGATGGAACGCTTCCGACCAAGAAAAGCGAGAGGCGTAAAGTGATTCGTAAAGCCGCCCGATACGTTTTGCAAGGCGGAGTTCTTTACAGACAAGGGTTTTCAATGCCCCTCCTTCGGTGTATAGCCCACGATGACATCAAACGTGTGCTGCAAGAAGTCCACGAAGGCGAATGTGGCGACCACACTGGAGGGCAAACTTTGGCGAAAAAGGTATTGCGGCATGGTTATTTCTGGCCTACCATAAACAAGGATGCAGTAAGATATGCACGACGATGTGATGCGTGCCAGAGATTCTCAAAGATACTTAGAGCGCCTCCAAGTCAGTTAAAAACAATAATGAGTCCATGGCCTTTTGCTATGTGGGGAATTGATATCATAGGAAGCCTCCCCATAGCAAGGGGCGGAGCAAAGTTCGCTATTGTGGCCGTAGATTATTTCACTAAGTGGGTCGAGGCAGAACCACTAACTACAATCACAACTAAACGAGTGATCAACTTCATCGTGAGAAATATCATCTGTCGATTTGGGATTCCAAAGATTGTGATAACAGACAACGGAACTCAGTTCGATAGTGCTGAATTCAGAAATTTCTGCCAAAGATACCACATCGAGAATCGGTACACCTCCGTGGCGCACCCACAATCGAACGGGCAAGTCGAAGCGGCAAATAAAGTAATTAAGTCTATCCTGAAAAGAAGAATGAAGCGGGCTAGAGCCATGTGGGCTGATGAATTGCCCTTGGCACTATGGGCCTACAGGACGACATATAAATCGGCAACAGGACACACCCCGTTCTCTCTTGCTTTTGGAACGGAAGCAGTCATCCCGGTTGAGATAAAGGTACCTTCTCATCGGGTGACTTATTATGATCCAATGACCAATAATGAATTGCTCCTTGAGTCCCTGGATATGATCGAAGAAAAGAGGGATGAAGCAGACCTGCGTGCTTTGAGATGCAAACAGCAGGTCGCCCGATATTACAACAAAAAGGTTCGAGTCCGAACATGGGAACCCGGAGACTTGGTTCTAAAACGTGTCTTCCCACCCCCAACTCATATGGGAGTGAAGTGGGAAGGACCGTACTCCATTTTGAGCAAGCTTGATAATGGAACCTTCAAGCTAGCAACCGTAGATGGACAGGAAATCCCCAGAGTGTGGAATGCCCAACATTTACGGCCATATTTAACATGAGAGTTTCAAATCTATTCTTTTGCTTTGTTAAAAAACTATGTACAGGGCATGACTTGCCTAGAATAGTCTGATTCCTTAAAGCAAGAGATTATAAAGTGGACGTAGGTCATGATTCGACCGAACCACTATAAAAATACTGTGTGTTATTAGCCTTTATTTGCATCTTTATTTATTTGCCTATTTATTTTTGTGAAAATCAATGTGAAAAATGCAGGTACCCGAAATCCGGTGCCAACCGATCTTCCCATAGACTAATCGGAGGGACTCAAAGCTTTGGCAAAGGCTCCAACTGCTTGTCCGATTAGCTTTAATCCACGGAGCATGGGTTAAAGCATACACCTAGGATAATTTTGATGAGAATGCATGATTGCAGATTGCTTGATCCGTGACCCTAACTCTCCAGAGTAGAGAGAGAGTATAAAGAACACGAAAATCAACATCCACGAATAACGGCGGTGTACCACGATCGGAGCTGCCTAAGCATGAACTCTAACTCTCCAGAGAGAGAGAGTATAAAGGTGTCTCCGATTGAGCGCTGAGAAAGAGCTCCTTCCCCGCTGAAGGATCGGGGGGCGAGTAAATCGCTGAGCTTGAACTCTAACTCTCCAGAGAGAGAGAGAGAGTATAAAGACGTCTCCGATTGAGCGTTGAGAAATAACTCCTTCCCTGCTGAAGGATTGGGGAGCGAATGAATCGCCAAGCACAAAACCCTAACTCTCCAGAGAGAGAGACAGTATAAAAGCGTCTCCGATTGAGCGCTAAGAAAGAACTTATTCCCTGCTAAAGGAACAAGGGCTAACTGAGCTACTGCTATCCCATGAAATCTCCTATACCCCCGTATTCAGAAATAGGGGGCAACTTGCCGACAGTACTAACCAATCCCTAATAAACCCCAGTCAAATGCTACGGTAACAACTGATTGGGGGGGACCATGCACTCATATGCAAACACTAAACTTTGATAAAACAGTGTAACATAGCATGAACATTCTTCTTCCTGTTGATTGGCCGATTTGTAGTTATTAATAGTTGGCTAATGACTAAACATGGAAAGTTGCTCTGAATACAGGTACACAATGGTGCAAGGAGAGGTAAATCCTTGTTTATATACTGCAAATCAACAAAGTGAAAGACAACCTAGAAACAAAAAGTGAGGACCAGTCTCACAATTACACTTCCTGGCCAGTGGAAAACCTAAAGACAAAATATCCACAAACAACAAACATCCTATTTATGCTTCGACCTCTTCTCTTGCTTCTGCCTCTCCAGCCTCTCCTTGTCAGCTTCAGATGGACCCCCTTTTTTCCTCTTCCGCTTGTCTATGAGGGGAACATCCGACTCCTCTGAAGTCTCCTCTTCCACCTCTTTCCTCTTGCTTCTGCTAGAGAGGGAAGCCGGGAAGTCATCGGGGTTTGCGAAGTGAAGCTGCCGGCTGATGGACTTGGGCTGGATTTTCACAATCATCCCAGTTTTGGGATCGAATTCTGCGAGAGGGACTACGTCCAAAGCCTCGTCTCCCGCCTTCTTTGAAGCCAACTCTTTCTCTTGTCTGGCTTTTCGGCTGGCCAGGGGTTCCTCATCATCATCATCATCGGCCTTTTTGGTGCCGGTAATGCCCTCTTCGTCATCCACATGGCGACCATCCATGTCTTTTAAATCTTCAATAGTCTCAGCATCTTTGGGTACATCGGTGCTAGGTGCCGGGACGCTTCCTCCTACTGTTGTGACCTCAACCCGCTCTGACACATCAGCGCCAGTACCCGGCGGGGCAGCCCCCCTCTTCACTTCTCTCTCTTTTTCAGCATCCTTGTCGACGGGCTCGCCACCTGCATTACGAGAGACACACATTACTAATTCAATTGGTTGTTCTGCCAGACGACGACAATTCGCAATTGCTTTAGCAAACTGCGGGGAAAAGAGAGAGATACCTTCAGCAGATGCTCCCTCTTAAGTAGTTCCAGATGCTCCAACAACCACGGGAGTTAGGCCCAAAGGGATTAGCGGATCGTCAGGATGGTACTCCTCAACTCCGGAGGTTTTAGGCTTCGCGGCGGAACTGGAACCTTCGTCAATTTTGCTTTTACCTTTAGCCAAGGTTCTTTCCTTTTCCATTTCCGCCAGGATTAGGCGACGACCCTCTGCCAGGTCCTCAGGCTCGTTGTCTCTTAGGATGCTCTTCATCAATTCATCCTCATTGATCTCTTCGACCCCCAGTCTATGTTTTTCGCCCTCCACAATGGCATCCCATAAGTTGGCCAAAGTAACATGGTAATCCGGAATCCACGAGATGTTGCGAGTCTTGAGAACCTGGCCAAGGAAATCGAAAATCATCTCCTCAAACCCCTCGATTTCTTTCTCTCTCGCAAGGAGTTTGTTGTTGGAGGCAGTGGCCATTTCAATGGCGCTATCAACGTTCTTTTCGGCGAGAGCTGCCCGTCTCTCCGCGTCTGCAACCTGGTCATTCAAGATCACTTTTTCTGCTTCTGCTAGAGCCAAACTTTCTTTTAGACTCGCTTTTTCCGCCTCCCAAGCAGCCTTCTCAGTTTCAAAATGGCCTTGTGCCGTTATCAACTCGATGTTGGCCATTCTGAGGTCTTCAACCTCCTTTTTTAAGGCCATTTTTTCCTGGCTATTGGAATCCAGTTCTGAATGAAAGCGCTGCTTGGCATTTTCTAATTCAGTCTTATAATTTGCAGCGTCTCTCTGCGCCAAAGCAAGCTGGGCCTGAGCGTCTTCCAAGTCCTTCTCTAATTTTGTCCTAGCCCTTTCGTTATTTTCGAGTTTTGCTTTAGATCTGTGTGCTTCTATTTCAAGTGTTCGGATGACTTCCGAAAGGTTAACTGCGTGCTTTTTCATCATCTCGTACTGCTTCGCCACATGACGGATGTGCCCTATAACTTCATTATCCCAGTTTTTAGGGACCGGTTCCAAGGCAGGAACAAATACCATCCTATCAAAGAATATGCCTAGAAATTGTTCCTGCAGCTTTTCCAGCCTACCTTGGATCTCGGGACCATGGACGTAATCCCGTGACCCGGGGGCAGCTAACTCTGGTTGGCTAGTGGGAACGATATCACTTCCCCCCTTTTCAGTCTCTTTGGATGATTCTCTGTCCCTATCTTTGGATTCGTGACGCCTTTTGGACGACCGACTGTGGGAAGGTGCACTCTTTGGAGGAGTCAACTCTTTTGGAAGTTGCTTTCCCCCGGTCGGAATTGTCGGATGACTCGAAGGCCTGGTAGAGGTTGATTTGGGTGGAGATCGAGGTTGCGAGGAGCTCGGCCTATGAGGAGGACCGCGAGGGCGCTCAGTATCCGGGCGAAGGCTAGGTGTGCCCTCACGAGGAGAACGATATGAATAAGATTTCCTGCGGGACATCGCTCCTGTAAAAAGAAAAGAAGAGCATATTATAACTTTGAATACCCACGATATAATAGTGCAAGGTCAGGTAGCGTGTGTGATGTGTGCATCCCATACAATTCCCCCTAACAGACCCGGGCCTGGAGACAGGCTCATCTGACCAGTTTCTCGTCCCCTAGTTGAAGCAATCGCCTCTTCAGAAGCAGAGAAGAAAGGCCCCTCTCCGAAATCTTTCTCCGTATATACATCATCGGGTAGAGGGATTTTATTCAGTTCGTCAAATAACTGCTCTTCTGTCAAATCGTCGGCAGTAACAGTTTCTATGGGAGCAGAGATAGGAATTTCCTTCGACATATCACCGTGGGCCTCATCCCCTCTGTATATGTTCAAGTCTTCGTCGTCTTGGATGACTATCGGAGAAGGACTCTTGCGAAGTTTAGTTGTTTCCACCGCTTGTGAAGTTCCCTCTTCTTCCGTTGGGGGCACATATTTATAAGGTTTGCCGCCGGTCCCAAGTCCAAATCTTCTATCCATAAGACGATGCTTATGAAGGTTGTCATCAGTAATGCATTTTTTAATCCTTAAAAAGTCGGATCTGCTTTGCAAAAGAATGGACAACCGGTTGTTGTATAGTGCACCCTCTGTTTTCGGGAAGACATGATCTGTTTAAGACAAAGGAAAAAGCGGAAGAATGTTAATACTTAGACTCCTTAAGCAAGATATTCGACTAGGTGATCAAAGTTTACTTGATTTGAGCCATCTCCGTGAGCATCCAGCCTGTTTCCTTATGTAAAACCAGTCGGACTTAGGATCCCCGATGTTGCTGTATCCATCGTACAGAACTTTCCTGTTCGCCACTGATTCAAAAAAGGAAAAGTTTGGAGTTGCAGAGGAACGGTGCTTGAAGAGAAAGAAGAACACCAGATCTCTGAATTTAAGTTCGGCATGCAAGATCTCCGCATAAGCAACATATAAAGAGTATAGAGATGCGTAGGCGTTTGGATGAAGCTGCATCGGAGCAATGCCTAGTCGTCTTAGAGTTTCAATGGCAATCGGAGAAAACGGAGGAATAGCTCCTACTAGACACATTGTTCGGCTGATCGACATGTACCCTTCCGGTGCTAGATGGGGTCTATCTTCGCTTCCAGGCGTCAAGACATCGTCCCAAGGAATGCCGTGTCTTAAGCAGATTCTCTTAAGTTTTATCTCGTCAAGCTTGGACACTAAAGAATCAGAAAATTTATCTATCCCGAGTGCGCTTGGGATCTCGTCAGGAGCTCGTTCATCAGTCTCAGAGTTGTTGCTGGATGAAGTACTTTCTGTCGGATCTGATTCTGTAGCTTCATACTCAGATCCAGAATCCTCACCTCCCGGATTGATTGGAGGAATTTCGAGATTGTACTATTCAGGAGTCTCGGATTCTGCTTCTGCTACGGATCTTGGAGAAGAGTTATCGTTCGACATTGCTGCTGAGACGAGAAAATGTGAACAATAAGATTAACACTACCCGTCCCCCATGTGTGCAAGTGCCGGTGTGTGTACTCGTGTGTACATTAAAAATGAAGCGTGAAAGCAATCAAGATCATCAAAGCATTAATCGTCGTATGCCGTCAAATTATGAGGTCATTTAGTCCAGAAAGTCCAACATCAAGGCTCTATCCTAACTGTTCAGAGTTTTATAGTGACAAGGCGTTGATTAAAGTCTGAAATTCCTCCGTATCGTCAGCTATGAGTCGGATCGCGAAGCAGAGGGATCGCCCCTTTCGGATCGCAGGACGGGGGGATCGCCCCCATCGAATCGCCGGGCGAAGGGATCGCTCCTTCACGAACCGTTGCGACCCCCACGATACGTCCCTTTACTGCCACCTCGATCTATCGTCTCGCCATTCGCTTTCGTCTTCTATCCTTGACCACGATCCGAGACGGCTTTCCTTCTCCTTCTGCCTCCTTCGTTTTCCTCCTCTTCTTCCCATCCTCGAATTCCGAGCTCTGCGCCCGATGGCCATGGCGACTTGGTGATTTCTTCAGAAAATTGCGGATTTCCATCGTTTCTTCCTCGAATCAGTCTTAAAAATTCGGGAAGGTGCTGCATTTACAAATGAGAATGTATTCTGTGAAGTTACCTTTCTAAAAATTGAGAGAATGCTCGGATTCTTGAAGGTTTGGAAAATTTGGGTTCGTTCTTTGATAACGCGAGACGATTCGGCAGAGAGAAAGAAGAAGGAGAATGAAGAGGAGAGGGTCGGCTTATATAGGCAAAGAGGGTAACCGTTTGTCTCCCTTTCTTTGTCCTATTCGGACCACGAAACGTCATGAAGGCCACGATCCAAAGCTTGTATCGCATAGAAGCCCACGAACCACCTCAAACGATGGCCCACCAAACTCAAAGCCCGACACGACTCGAAGGAAAGTCCGCCTCGTTTCGCACGAAGGCCTGGATACCCAGCTCGAGACGAGCACGAGAACACTCGGACCGTGGCGCTTTATGGCGATCCGATTCATGTATGCGTTGATTTGAACCAATGCGACTGTTGATTTACGTCCCTTCAAGAAAAGGTAGATTGGAATCTTCGAAGCATGTTCCATCATCGATAAAACATACTTCGAGGGGGCAAAATGTTGGCTCGCTTTTTGACCAAGCCACCCAGGATCATTCGTAAGAGGAAAGCAGGAAACCACGATACTTAAGGACATGAAGGAATCGATTCGCGTACCATCGTCTCGCCCAAATATCGATTCGCGTACCATCGTCTCGCCCAATATCGGATCGCCCCTTCTCATCAGCGAACGATACAGCCGGGCGATCCGATCCAAACTTACGTTGTTATCCCAAGCGAACCGATCCGGTCTCCTGGTGCATGGCGAACCCTCTGACATGTTCAAGCACGAGCTAGTCTTCAGCGATCCGAATCGCACGGATCTGGCGACGCGTGTCCCTAACCGTCACTTGGACCGATTCTCCCCATCTGCACGATCCGATTTTCATGCAGATCACGACACCTGTCCACAACGGCTAGTTTGACTATTTCTTCAATGGTGGCGATGCGATCCGATGCTCTCGGGATTCGTGCCATGTGTCCACGATCCGCCTGACAAAATCAGCTATAAATAGCCCAGAGCTTGGCATTTTTTGGGATCTTTTTGGCAATATTGAGTTCTGAATCTGCCATTGTTGTCAAACTACTGAAATATTGAGAGAAATCATTGTTGTAGTAGCTTTTAAAGCATAATCAATAATATATAAAGTGGACGTAGGCTCGTTAACGCCGAACCACTATAAATTCTGAGTGTTATTTTCCTTTTCCTTGTTCTTCATTTGAAATTCTCTACTGATCATAACAATTTGGGTGTTAGGTCCAAATTAATTTCGATCTAACAGATACAATCATACAAATGATGGTAATTAAAATGGGATATTTATGACTTGATTATTGTGGTTTTTTTGTTAGCAATTTGTTTTCCAGCAGAGGTTAAAAAAAAGGAGAAACTATTAGCTCATTCAACATTGGTCGCCATTAAATTATAATACTTTTACGTGCTTAATACTTGCTATTTATCTATTGTTTTAGGAATAATTTGGAATTCCACCATGTTATTATTCTCCTGTAGAAGTGCGTGCAAAAAAAAAAAAAAAAAAAAAAAAAAAAAAAACTTGCTAGGGGACAACTACAGCAGAGTGCATTGTCAGTTTTAAGATCTTTTGGATCTACGTATTTTTCATGCAATACATAATTCTCAACGTGATTATATCCTACTTAAACCCTCTTTCTTTCCACTTTTCAGTTTGATCATTTCTGTTTAGATAAAATGGCTCATTTAGATTTAAGTCATTAGCCTCTTAATATTGTCAACCTGAATATTTTCAATTGTTTACCTATTGAACCAATACACAACAGAATCTTTTAAAACAGTAGTTTTACGTGCTTTGGACGTGATGTTTAACAGGAACAACATCAAGTCATTATGTATAATACCTATGTACATAGTTAATCATTTTTCAATTATATTTTGGTTGCTGTTGATGTGATGAAACCATTGGTAACATATAATCATATCACTGAGAAAGAACTGGAGGTTTATAGATAATTGATATGAATTATTTCTTCTTTTTGAAATGATTACTTGTGTAAATATGTGTTGGTATGTTAGCTTTGCTATAAACTATAAGAAATATGTTAGTTGTTCCAGTAAAATTATTACAAAAGGCTTTTTAATAAATGGTCATAAATATATAACAGTTATGATTAGGTTGAAGCAATCTTTTCATCTTTATTAAAATATTGCTATAATCATGTGAAGTATTATTACTCCATAATAATCGTATAACAGGAACCACTATTGTATCCAATTAACAACAAATTTTATCATTAATCATGTTATTTGAAAGTTAACTATATGCAAAAACAAATATTATACTACCAGTGTATTTATTGTCTTAAATTGTGCAGCCAAGAATCGTAATTTTAATGCATCAAGTTTTCCTTAATTAAAACCAAATGTAATTACTCCATAATAATGTAATATTGACCACCATTATATTCCATTACCTATAATCGTATTAATCGATTATATACATTAACAACTAACATATTAATATAAGTGCAGCCTATTAATATCAAACTGTTAATATCACATTTGTTTCGTCGATTTACAATTCAAAAGACAAATAGATCATTACTGCATTACATCATCTTGAATGTTAAATTTGTGCATTATCATGGTATGTTGAAAAAGGTTGTAACTGACACTTTTATTCTTTTCAATTCAAAATTTATTCTTCGAATTTTGATTTCTTTGATTCCTTTGATGTCGGCATGTCATCTTGCTATATTCATATAAATGTTGATTATACCTGATTGAATCATAATATCATGTAAAAACTAATTGATATGATTTTTTTATTTTACTACCGTAAATAAAGTCGTAATCCGATAAATATGTTCTTCCTTACTTTTCTTTTCCTTTTTTGAAGTATTCTTATGTAGTTAGAGGTTTGGATTATTGAATTCTCTACCAAAATAAAGGAAATATTGTACTAGTTTACTCTTTTGCTTCACTCAACAAGACCTGAAAAATGTTTTAGTCATTGATTATTTGTATCTTTCATTTGTTGATTATTCATATCATTCCTTATTTTGGTTAACTGGTGAATTTTCAAATGGGTAGAATTTTGGTATGTATATTATTTCTTATTTTGTTTACCAATGGTCAAAATTTCATTTCAAAAAATCCGACTGAATATTTCTGTTGAGTGTGGAATAAATGATATGCCTTTTAGTGAATTTTCATTTTCACACTGAATAATGGTGGTTTAGCAAAAAATTTGTGGCTAAATAGATAATTAACTGATTCTGCTCTACAGCATTAGTGAATCTTTATATATGACAACGCTAATATTCTATGATGTAGGACAGTACTGGAACATCTACTTTGCCAAACTTTAGAACAGCTTTCTGGCATATACAATTAAAATAGTAAAGTAAACAAGATGTAAGATTCTTTATATATATATATATATATATATGCCAAACTTTAGAACAGCTTTCTGGCATATACAATTAAAATAGTAAAGTAAACAAGATGTAAAATTCTTAGTTTGTATAAGTTTTTACCCACCAATTCTTCCTTTGAAGACGTCGGTCTTTTTGCAATTTTTAAAAACAAAGTATAAATACTCTAAATTAGATAATGAATTTAGTAGCTCTATCATAGGTGAAGATCGACTTTTTTTGTGGTTCGAAATTTGCATATTCATAATAACTATGCCTAATTGTTATATGTCACAATGTGTGTATAAAACTTGCAACATGGTGTAATGCATAACAAATTTTTAGACTTATATGAAAATTATTTCGACTTAAATACATGCAAGTAAAATATACACCTTTCATTATTATTTAATTGATTTAATGAATTATTTGTTTCTTAGTTTGGTTATGTTTACTAATTATACATGTTTACAATACTTGGAAAACATGGTCGATATATGTTATTTTTGTTCATAGACAAGTTTTATTTGATATCCTCCTATATCTTCACTTTTAGCATTTTTTAGGATCCCAGTTTGTAGTTAAGAGGTATCTGACAATTATGGTAATAGGTTAAACATGTAATCGTTAATTTTTGCTACTGCTATGAATTTGATGCTTTAGTTTGATTCATTCGGTCTCAGTAAATGATTTACAAAAATTATTTCCTAATCAAGCTATTTACATTGATTTGTTCCTTCTATTGTTATTTTCCTGTCAAAAGGTACATATTTTCCTCTTATAATTTCCATATTCCTGGCCGCTGTTTACTATTTGTTAGGTTTTATGCTGTCACATTCCCAAGATTACGCTAATCATTTTATGGCTGCTTACTTTTAACTTGCTTCTCTTTTTTGTGGTGCACATTTTTTCCACTAGGGCAACTTAAGTATTAAGTGTAAAAATTAAAGAACTATATCATCAGATTTGTTTTCTATTTTGTTTTTCTAACTGAACAATGTTATTAGATATATAAACTCATTATTTTCCCAACCTTGATTTTATTGAAACAATTATACGTGATGCTTTTATTTTTAATAGATTTTCAATTTAAGTGACAAAGTTATCTAAATTACCGTACTGGATTATAGTATATTTTCAATGGTCTATCTTGCTAGAAATGAACTTTAGTTTGTGTCCCTATAAACAATTTAATTTTATATCAAATTACTGTAATTTTCATTTCATTCAGATTATTGGAAACTGGTATTTATTCTTGGGTGTACTGCAATTGAAATTATAGTGAACATTACTTTCTCTTTTGGACCTCGAATCATCAACCTTAATTTTCTATATGCAAAAAATAATTACCATTTATCCCTATGGCTTAAACCATGGCTTATTTCAAAACCATAAATATCCCTAGCCATTTTCAATACTTAATGCAAACAGATTGTCCCATAAATGATTGAAAAATGGGAGATAAACCAAATAAACTGATTTATGCCTTATATGTGGCATAAGTGACTGTTCCTAAAAGTGGAGGAACTATGAAAGAGTGTGCGCCTTAAGGTATAGATATCACACTTCCACGAAATATGCATAAAGGAAGAACTTGGTGAGGTAATGTGTTTGCAAGCATGGCGAAATGTGAGCAAGCTAGATAACCTATATTCAAGTAGGTATGGACAGCGGTTTGTAGGTGAAATTTTCAGTTTGCAAGCAGCTTCGGATAAGTATTCGGCTTCAATCAGCTTTAGCGTGTGAAAATTACGAATCAAATTCTATATGTTGTGGCGACAATTGCTGAATATGTAAGCTATTTTTGACTGAAACTGATTATTGCTGCTCTAAGTTGACGGATTTGAATGTATATACTTGCACATAACAACATTGGAATTGCTACTTTAGAGATATAAGTTAACATAGTGTGGTTAATTAAGCAATAGGTTTTGAACACTTGCAAGCTACTGGCATAGTTACTTTCCCTGTAATTTTTATTTTGAATGCATCATTCTTCTGACTTACTTTATATAATATACATTGTTTAGCTGCAGTATATATGTAAGTTGCATAGAATTTGCATGAAAGACTTGCTAGAGGACTGGTGGATGTAGCTAAGATTGAGTGACGATGGCCTGATGAAAAGTTCAGCCCCATCTATAGTGTAATACGCGGATGTTGTGAGCATTGGGTATCCAACGAAGAAGATATACAAGTATGTAACATGTGTTGATGAAGTATGTAAGGAGTATTGCAGGAGACAATGTATGGACAAGGCATGTGAAACTCTGATGAGTAAGATTAAATTTGTTTACTTTGATATGTAATCTTTTGTCTTATAAGTCTTATACATGAATTTCAGTAAATTCTGACACTTGAGAAATTGGTTACCCATTTACTTCTTATTGCCCATAGAAAGGGTAATAGTTGAATAGAAATGACGTTTTCTCAAACCAAATAAGGTTAAACATATACTTATTGCCTCGGTAACTTTAGCACAT
This sequence comes from Allium sativum, assembly GCA_030737875.1. Taxonomy (NCBI): domain Eukaryota; kingdom Viridiplantae; phylum Streptophyta; class Magnoliopsida; order Asparagales; family Amaryllidaceae; genus Allium; species Allium sativum. Next base: position 990,249,342 of record CM060915.1, read on the forward strand.
CCTTCTCTTTGCTTTGTCAGTTGAAATCATAAACCAGGGTAAACAAAATTTCTTTAGATTACCAAGGGAATAAGAAACTTTTCAAGGTTAATCGGAATACAGACTTATAATTAATCAAGGACAAAGAAATTGGATGCTTCTAAACTGATGTTATAATGAAGGAGTTAGTGAAGAAAGTAATTAGTTTTTTCTTATAGAAAAAAGAGAGAGCAGTGAAGAAATTGATTTTGCTTGCTAAGCGTTTGGTCTGAACTTAAAATATTTATTTTGGTTAATAATGTTATATGAAATGGACTTATTGTCTAATAATATAAGGTTAACGTAAACGTATATATACATATATAGTACTTCAAATAAAGTTATGTGTAATTTCTGTTTTTTTCCAGTGATTTTGTTTTCCTAATTTTTTATAGAAGGAGTCAATGTTATTTGGCCTATGATTCCATGATTTTTTAGTAGCTGTTATGTCTTTTAGATATTTTGAAAAAAAGAAATTGAAGTATGTTGTTACACAAATATGTCTAGAAATAATATCCTAAAAACTGACGCAAACAAATCTTTTTTTTTTGGTAGCATGCTCAACAATACATACACTAAATATAAATGAACTGAATCTACTCTCTTCCATGGTGTATACTCCGCTAAGTTTGATGAACTGATTCTACCCTACCCGATGATGTTATACTATGCTAAATTTGATGGTCAATGCATTTCACTTTTCATTTGCCCATGTTTTCTTCATGTAAAAATACACAGTACTGCTTTTTGTCCGAGCTTTTAGCTTCTCATTTTACCTAGGAATTTAGTTCCAAAAGAACACAACCATGTTGTCGTTCACTTATATAATTCAGATGGGTCTTTCCAGTATAATTGTAAGGCAACTTCAATTGGTAATTTCACTGAAAAATGTTACATAAAGTTGCATTTTAAACAGAACTGCTGCATAATATTGGAACTTTTGCTAGAAGCTTTTCAGTTAAACCTTACTAAACCAAGGAGGGTTTACAATGCAAGTGCAAACTTATTCTTGGCAATAAGCACTGATAATCTATCTCCATTGCTTAGCAAATAAATCATGCAATAATGGCAGGTTGATTGCAATGGATGAGGAATATGAAAATTTTCAACTTTGACTATGTTCACTACCTGTTACATACACACTCCATCTATTATATTTGCTGCTACTAATGTGACTTTTTGATTTGCTTCTGATTTAAAAATAGGGTAAATACCTTCCTGCGACATTTTCAATACCATGGTGAACTTCTCTGTATAGTCATATTCAAGTAAATACAAGTTGGATTTCATATTACAGTATGCTTAAACTGCATAAATAACTTTGTCCTGCACAAATTATAAATGAAAGACAAGTTAGAGATTATTCTCTTTGTGCTCCCTTATTATTCATGTTACTATTCACATTTTTTAATATAACACCCACATTAAACTCAGTAATATACATGTATAAACATTGATGTTATGTCATTTTCTCCGTTTCAGTGAACCTATCGACTGTTTAGATAAAATGGGTCAGATCCAGTACTCGGAGAAGTATTTTGATGATACTTTTGAATACAGGCATGTTGTTCTTCCACCTAATGTCGCTAAGTTGCTACCGAAGAATCGTTTGCTTTCTGAGAATGAGTGGAGAGCAATAGGAGTACAACAGAGCCGAGATGGGTTCATTCTGTAATTCACAGGCCAGAGCCGCATATCATGCTTTTCCGTATGCCACTGAACTACTAGCAACAACAGGAGAATCAGAATGCAGTCGTTGGTGCTATGCTTCCACATAAGACAATCAAGGAACAGAACTGGAACTTATTTTATGAAACAGAAAAAACTGAAATTTTCTACGTTTTAAATTGCATGCCATCATATGTTGGTTTCATTGTTGTAGATATAGACGGATGTTAAACAAATATGTTGGATGGTTGCTTTATTGTGGTTGTTATATATAATGGCATTTAATGGTAGTTTTGAACTGAATTTCCATTGAAGTTTTGATATTGTGTAAAACTTATGTATTGCTAGCTGAGCTAATTTACAGTATGTTTATAAACTGATTTTGTCCCGAAGTTTTTGCATCATGCTATAGATTTTTCTACCTAATAACGTACGTTCGTCAGCTACTGTAACGCAATGGCAGTGGCATATGGCCGCTTATTTTCCATTCCATCAGTTTGGATTTCTTAACGTTCTAAATTTTAAATAATAAATTCCAGCATTAGTTATAAAGTTCTTAAGAATGATTATGCTCAATTCATATAAACAAATTTGTGCTGATCAAATTTGATTGGATTTAACAATGCTACATGTCACTTCATTTTTATTCTACTATTTCAAGCATGTCACCTTTTAACATTCCATCAATTTCTCAGTAATCCGTGTGCGAAGCACGGGTTCGCACTTGTTTCTAAGAGATAATTCATTTTAGATTTGAATTATAATAACGAATATATTTAGTTAACGATAGTTGAGCGTATAAATTATATTATAAGTATAATCGAGCTTGAAATGGCGCGGCAGTTCGTTATTTGGCGATTTGAAGTTCAACAGGATATACAGGGTCCGTTTTAAATTGAATTTCTATGAAATATGAAACGTTCAGAGCTGGTGAAGTATATTTTTCTAGTGGAAAAGAAAAATCGAGATTTCATCGTGTAGATTTTGATTTATGTCCAAATCAAATTTTAGAAAAATCGATGTGGAATTCCCTTATAATATATATATCAGTTTATTTATATTTTTAAATGGATTTTTAAATACAAATCGAATATCGATGTAACACTGGATTTGGAATATCGACTTATAAATCCCGATATGGAGCTGTATGATATTCTATGTGAATATATACGATAATATTTATTTTTAAATATTTAATTTAATTATTTTTAAATATATTTATATATTTAGAAGGGTTATTTAGAGCTTTAAAAATATTCAGTTTTGCAAACGACCTCCATTTTCGATGAAACTATTTTTATTGGATCCGTAACATTAAATTATTATTAGATTTCAAGTTTCGTGATTTTTAGAGTCAGTGTGTGGCTGTATGGATTTTTAATGTGAAAAACAATCGATATTTTGACGGTTAAAAATACACTGGGTGAGCAAACGTAGTCGGAATTCGACTAAACTAGATTCGTTGGGTCCGTAATGTCGGACTCTAGTCGTAAGTCCAGTTTCGTGTTTTTTTGGGTATCGTATGTGATTATAGGAATTTTTAGAAGACTAATACTAGGAGTAGTTCAATATTAATGAATATAAAATTAATATACTCACTCTATAAATAAACCATCCTACCTTATAACCTAATTTCAGTTTTCCATTTGGTCAAATACATCCGCCGCCAGTAGTTCTTGCTGAAATGTGAGACTTTCTTCTTCTAAAAATCCAAACAAATCATGTATAAACCCATAAATCTCTAAACCTATATTTATGGATTCACTGTGAGGAGATCTTCGCGCTGATGTGTTTTATGTTGGGTTCGACGGCGCTTTTCACACTGAGATTTTTGTACAGCGTTCTAAGGTTATGATTTTTAGGTGATACAAGCTTTGATTCGTGTTTCTGAGTTTGTTTTCGAGACCTAGGAGTAGTTCCGCACCTTGTCTGCTCATTCTGGGTGTTTCCACGAAGATTGTTGTTGGTGGTCTTATTAGGGATCGCGGGTTTGAGCTGGGAAACGAGATGAACGAACTGGGTTCGAACAGCAAGTGATGGTGAGTGGTTGGTGAAAATTTTGATGCTGAATCAGATAGTGGTGAAAGCCGACTGCTGGCCGAGGTATTGGGTGGAGAAGGTCAAAGGCGCGGTCAACGGTGTGAACAGAAGGAGGGAATCATGGTTTTTCACTTTGGGAAGAAAGCAAATACGGGTCGGGTTCTTCTTAGTAAGGATGGGCCAAGGATTTAAGGGTGAAAGCCAATTGGAAGTTTTAATTTAATTTTACTTTTATATTAAATTAGGTTCAAACTTGTAAATGCCATATCTTCGTCATACTATATCAGATTTGGACGAAACAAGATCCGTCGGGATCGTATGGACGGGAGAAACAAAATGGAACTGACTGGGAGTGGATTGGAGCTCATTACAATTTATTGCAAATTAAATTGTCTGTCTGAATCAAAGATAGTTAATCGTTATTTAACGATAACTGTCCAATGTGAGTAAAACTCACCAACTCTGAACAGTTATATTTTTATAACATATTCGTAGAACTGATAATTATCTATTGATTGTTGTGTGTTAACTGTTTGGTTGAATTGCTTATGTATTGGTTGAAATTATAGATAACGATATATATATAAATCGTTAAACCAACATTGATTCTGTTTAGTAGAATATTTCATATTGAAATGAAATCGATGTTAATTATATTGTTTGACATCTGTGATGCAGGGAAACAGGTCGGAGGAATCCAACTAGATTCCTCAACATTTATTTTACTGTTTTTCATATATTGTTATATATGAGGATATATGTAATTGGTTGTTGATTATGTGTGTTTGAATGATATCGATCATTGTATTTGGTATTTTAAATACTGTAAGAAATACTGGAATGTAAAAAGGGGATTTTCAAAGTATATTTTGAAAATAAATTATTTATATAAATAATTTATGGATTTTATATATAAAAGGAAAATGATTTTATAAAAGGAAATAATTATAAAATCAAAGGGTTAAAAAGGAAAATATTTGTAAAGCAAATATAAATGAAAATATTTGTAAAACAAATATAAAGGAAAATATTTGTAAAACAAATATAAAGGAAAGTAATTGTAAAACAAGTATAAAGGAAAATATTTGTAAAACAAATATAAAGGAAAGTAATTGTAAAACAAATATAAAGGAAAATATTTGTAAAACAAATATAAAGGAAAATATTTGTAAAAAAAATATAAAGGAAAATATTCGTAAAACAAATGTAAAAAGAATATTTATTTAGAAAATAAATAGAATTGAAAAGGAATATTTATTTAGAAAATTAATAGAATTGAAAAGGAATATTTATTTAGAAAATAAATAGATTATAAAAGGAAATACTAGAAAAATGAATAGAATTGTATAAAAGAGAATTTTACACTAGGAAGGTTTAGACCCATGCTTCACACATGAGTATAACAGAATATGAATTTAAAGTGAATATTTAAGAGAAATCTATTTTAACAGATAAATTAAGAAGACTAATTTATAAATAAGGTTTTATAAATTAAGTAAAATATTTATCTTTGGATAAATAGAATATATAAGTTAGGACTTATATAGAGAAGTAAGAATCAATTTCAACATCGATATTTGAAATTGAATATGCACGAAAAGTAAATTGGATAGGGTTAATCAGTTAGTGTTAACCAATTAGAGTTAATCGATTAGAGTTAATCAGTTAGAGTTAACCATTTAGAGTTAACAAGTTAGTGTTAACCAATTAGAGATAATCGATTAGAGTTAATCAGTTAGAGTTAACCAGTTAGAGTTAACCAGTTAGTGTTAACCAACTAGAGTTAATCGATTAGAGTTAATCAATTAGAGTTAATCGATTAGAGTTAATCAGTTAGAGTTAACCAGTCAGAGTTAACCAGTTAGTGTTAACCAATTAGAGTTAACCAGTTAGTGTTAACCAAATAGAGCTAATCGATTAGAGTTAATCAATTAGAGTTAATCGATTAGAGTTAATCAGTTAGAGTTAACCAGTTAGAGTTAACCAGTTAGAGTTAATTGATAGAGTAAATTAAATAGAGTTAATCGAATTTGAGTTAATCGAATATTAGTTATTCGAATAGAGTTAAAAGGAGTTATCGAATATTAGTTATTCGAATAGAGTTAAAAAGAGTTATCGAATATTAGTTATTCGAATAGAGTTAAAAGGAGTTATCGAATATTAGTTATTCGAATAGAGTTAAATAGAGTTATTGAACATTAGTTATTCGAATAAAGTTAAAAAGGAGTTATCGAATATTAGTTATCCGAAATAGAGTTAAAAAGGAGTTATCGAATATTATTTATTCGAATAGAGTTAAAAGGAGTTATCGAATATTAGTTATTCGAATAGATTTAAAAGGAGTTAATCGAATATAGTTCATTCGAAAGGAGTTAATCGAATATAGTTTATTCGAAAAGGAGTTAATTGAATATAGTTATTCGAAGTGAGGTAATCGAATATAAGTTATTCGATGAGAGAGAATCAAATATAAGTTATCTGAAGAGAGATACTCGAATATAAGTTATTCGAAGAGAGATTATCGAATATAGTTTATTCGAAGAAAGAGTTATCGAATATGGTTTATTCGAAAAGGAGTTATCGAATAGATATTATTCGAAAAAGAGAGTTATACTTTGAAATTCGATTTTATCGAATTCGGGAAAGTAAAGTTTCTGTTTTTAATCAAGATTTATTTATTTATAAATAAATTGTCTATTTAGTTATTTAGTTAAATTAAGGAATAAAACATATATTTTGAAGTTAGATATTTCAGACGTAGGGATTATAACACTATAGTTATAATCAATGTTTTAAATAAAGAAGTGGATTCGTAAATAGAATCTGAGAGTTAGATAAGGAAGTTTGTTGAAGATTTAGAAGATGAACTTCGTCTATTTCAAATTTAGAAATGTTGTTCAGTTAAGGTCTAAGAGGTAATTATACCCCAACTTGATTGATGTCGTTTTTAACAAAGGAATGGTTAAGTTTCGACAATGAAGATTGGTTAAGTGAATTTAGTTAACGAGTATAATGGTTTGAGTTGGCATAGCGATGTTTTATCTAAACCTCTGTTTAAATCCAATAAAGGAGTTTTGGAAATGTTTTCCAAATAAGAATCAGAAATGGTTTCTAATGATCATTGATCAATATAATTTCCATTTGGAAATAATATCGTTGTTTGCACACGTGTTTTTCCTTGATAGTTAACTCACCGGCTATCAAAGTTTTTGACCATTTTTCCGTTGCTAATACGGAGAGACCAGGATCAGATTCATTATCTGAAAACCACTCTGTATGGGCGTTAGCGTTGCAATCAAATATGATGAAGATAATTGAAGACAGAGTTTGTGCAAGGGTCTTTCTGTCAAATCCTAGGTAGAAATTGCCTAAGAGGGATTTACAGAATAGTGCCTTCGGTTTGTCCAGTCCCAGGAAGACCTGTATGGAAAAATGTCTGACAGAGTATATTTAACAGATCGCGTAAGTAGATCTCCTCAAACGTATTTACGTTTTGTGGTGGAGGAATTCATTTCTCTTAGCTGTCTACCCGTTGTATTTTTGGGGAAATCGATTTTTGATTTGGCGAGTATGACGATGTGACATTCAAAGTGAATAAATGTGTGATCTGTCATTGATAAGCGTGGCCTCTAGCCTCACAACCAGGAAATGGTATTAAATCGGGTAGGACGCTTGGCTAAGTGGTTAGCTGCCAAGTTGGGTGTATTGTCACCTAATCTAGAGTTTCATTTACTTCTATAAACTATTGTCGATGTTGTCCCGTTCGGGAAACGGTTGCTGATCCCTACCGTTGGTGATAATACATTCGGTACACTCAAGCGAAATGAGTGACCGGTCATGTTTAGCCTGGGTTGCAAGATGTTCTTGTTGAAGCCGGCGTATTTCCCTCTAGAGATACACTGTCGGAAGATGGTCCCATACCTTGCCAGCTGGAATTCATTACCCAATAAGCGCCCACGGTTTTTGATTATATATTATGTATGTGGAACGTGAGATTAAAGCGTTCTGCTAGATGATTATTATCTTGTGGTTGATAGACATTATAAAAATATCAAGAGTTTTGATATAAAGATCATCGTTGTTTTAAAAGGATTTTGGAAGAAAAATCAAATGCTTTGGATTCTCATAAGGGAAAAACCCGTTCCGTTATACGATGTGGTCTTATGAGATATCGTGTTATTACTCAATCTGTTTTAAATGGTTTTACTCACACCAGTCACATGACTGACCCAAAGTTGTTTTGTTTTCCTTAAGCTCTTGGGTGCCTAATTTTGTACGGGCAGTCAAGTAGTCAGGATTTTACAGATATACCTGGAGATCTGGAGCAGGAGGGTTCAGCAGCATTTATATAGCTATTGTTTATTTCCGCTGTGTTGTAAGTGCTGTACTTGGATAATGATATGTATATTCAAGTACAAATCTTTTATTTCAAAGTTATGTTATATTTTATTCGTTCCGCTGTGGGATTCGTGTTACTCTGATGTTGTATGTTCTTCTTCTTCTTCTATTCTAAGTTTCTATCTTATCTATTCTCACCCTCTGTTTTCTTTATATTAGTTTTCTGGTTTCCAGTGCAATTAGGGTTGGACTTGTGTTATTTGGTCAGTTCAAATTGTATCGGAATTTCAGGACACTGCATAATCGAAGTGAGCTTCTATAGAGGAAGACTGTTAATATATGGAATTTAAATGGCTTGATCATTATTCCATTTGTATTATTAGTCAGATACGGAAATTTATATCGATTATATATTTATTGATCTATTTTCCGTGAAAATTCTATAATTAATGGAATGTGATTTTGGGTTTATCGCGAATTGTGTTTTAATTGACATTAGTTCTTTATCCCAGTTAAAGACATGATTACATGTCTAACATTGTATTTTGAACTGTATGGTTGATCTCTGTTAAATATACATCTGTTTGGCGGCGGAGAATTTCTTGCTTAACGTCCTTCTCTAATATGTACGAACTTAGAGGTTGTATATCGGCAGAAATCAATAGTACGGTGTAGATTGTCGTTGCGGCATGTTGGATTTCCCAAAGTTAAATAATCAATAATATTGATTTTTGGGAAGATTAAAACTAAGTGGAGTTTTAATGAATCTTTAATTAGATTGAAATAATCGAGAATGGAGTATCACCAGTTTTTCTCCAAAGCGATAGTTAAATCTTTAATTAGATTTGAACGTGAAATGGTAATTAATATTTACCGATAACACTGTGGTGTTAGATATGGAGTATTACCAGTTTTGCTCCATGGGATGAATAGGTTGGGATTGGGAAATGAAATAAATGATTACTTCGGTGTGGTTCGCTAATTCCGACTTGTTTGGAAAACCTTAGCATGGTTTGAATGATATCCAAAGGAAGATTAAAGAATAAATTTTAAAGAATTTATCTTTGATAAAATTAATAGGAACCTTTCCCTAAAAATCTAAATATTTGAATAAACGAATATTTTGAATTGGAATGAGGCGTATGTTGTGTTTGTGTAGCACTTGTTTATAATATACGCAGTTATTCGGAAAGGCCGGGTTTATACCCATTCTGAATAACTGATTCAACGATAAGTCGATGATGAAGACGGTGGTTGAAGACTGGAGGTCTTCACATCGTTTGGATGATTACTGATGTCTTGATTGGGCTGTACACCCAAGGCAAGGTAATAAGTGGTGATCATCCAGACGTAATTGGAGATCGATCGGATACGCGAGGACCTCTCTCCTGTTTTGGACATATGGGACGAGAAATATGGTGCCTCTGATTTCATTCAGACCCAGAACGAACTAGTAAATGGATGTGTGTCAGACATTGGATTTTATTCTATGTTGATTGATCTCCATTAAATATATATCTGTTTGGCGGCGGAGAATTTATTCTCTTGCTTAACGCCATTCTCTGAGACGTACGAGCTCAAAGGTTATATATCGATAGACATCAGTCGCATGGAGTGGGTTGCCTGTGTGGCATGCTGAGATGCAAATGATCAAGGCTTTTGTTGAAAAGTAGAGTCATGTGGTTGATGATCAAAGAATAACTTTAATATAGCGCTGCTTTGTGTATAGCGTTAATTCGCGAGCTTCACACCTCGGTATGAGTCAAAAACGGGATAAGGGAACCCAAGGAGAACATGACGTTTTTTTCTAGCTATGGGTGGTTTCAGAGTTTTACACGCCCTGACATATATATTATTTTTACCTATGTGGTTGTTGGATTGCGAGGCGCCTCGGATATCTCGGTTACTATGGAGCCGATGGATAAATCTATTAGGACCGGGAAACGTGTGTTCAGGAATTGCCAATCCACTAACGTAAGTGTGGACCGACCTTAGAGAATCCAGGGGTTGTCTAGAGTGTGCAGTCCCGAGACCTTTGCTAGAGTGTCTCGAAGCGAAGCGGGCTAGGAGTACATCCCTTGCCTTAACTCATGACGGAAATCCAATTTCCAATACGTGACATTTCGGTCTTATTTGTAGAGCCTAGTATGGCGACATAGTGGTATGGGGCACTATGCCATCTATGATTGATATGTTTGAAGTTGATTTCTTCACTTATAGTAATAATAAAAAATTAAATTTCGCATATCAAGCATTATTTGTCTATTATAAGGTAAAACCCTATCCTCCGGCTTGCGTTGCATTGTGTGATGGGACCTGGGTCTTATAATAGCTTCATTTTCTTTAATTAGTAATGCGCTATTTGTTTTATGCACTGGTATTCTTGGAAGAAAACCCGTTCTGTGTTATACGGTGTGGTCCTTTGATTTACTTAACTTTAAAAAGAAAAGATAAAATAATTGTTTTAGTTCTCACACCAGTCACATGACTGACCTGGAGTTTACTGTTTTAATCTAAACTCTTGGTGCCCTTATTTTCCACACAGGCAGCTAGTAGTTGGGTTTTGCAGATATTATATTCGCAGGATCCTGATTTACAGCTGAAGCCATATTCGGAAAGCTTTGTATCCGTTTATTACTTTCAATTGCGTTTTGTATTATTTTTCCGCTGCTATGTATTTAAATGTAATTTAAATCTTTGATATTTTTCTGATGTACAATATTTATTCATACTCTGTATATTCTTGTACTCTTATGTAATTGTTGTAATAAGCAATGAAATGTTCTTCTGTTTATGTTCCAGTTAGTCTTGTTTTCAAAGTAATCCGCCTTCTTGTTCGGTTTAGCCGGTCGGGAAGTTCGGGTCGCTTCAATACGCGTTGTAAAAATTATATAAGCGATGTATAAATTCTATAAGCGTTGTATATCTCACATACAAGTGTTGTATAAATTATATGTGCGATGTATAAATTTTACATACGTTGTATAAATCATATATGTGTTGAATGGAATTTAAATGGAAATGAAATATACATATACATATACATATATATATACACACACACACACACACACACACTCCCCTCGTCCATAGACCGTGGACGATATAAATTGTTTGGATTGTGATTGTGAACGATGGATTGTGGCTGCAACAAAATTGATTGTGTTTGTGGTGAATTCATTGAGTTGTGAAAATGAAAGATATTGTGGAAATTATGAAAACGAAATCCTTGTAAGCGTCGCGAGGCCTAGGATAGCAGAGGAGCCGTGCTAGGAACGGTGCCGGTTTTAATTACCCTGCCGTTATAACGCCGAAATTTTCTGAAATATTCATGTGTTGATAACTATTCATGTATATAAAATATTCATGTTTGAAATAAATTGTTTGAACGATAAAAATCACATTTTATCACACGTATGAAATACTAAAAAATATTCATGTGTTGAATAAATTCTTAAACGATAACAATATCATTTTTATCATGTATGTGAACTAATAAAAATATTCATGTGTTGATTAAATTCTTATAACAATAAAAATCACATTTTTGTTGTATGTATGAACCACTAAAAATATTCATGTGTTGAATAAATTCTTTGAACGATAAAAATATCATTTTTATCATGTATGTGAACTAATAAAAATATTAATATGTTGAATAAATTCTTTGAACGATAAAAATATCATTTTTATCATGTATGTGAACATGTGTTGAATAAATTCTTATAACGATAAAAATCACATGTTTATTGTATGTATGAACCACTAAAAATGTTCATGTGTTCAATAAATTCTTTGAACAATAAAAATATCACTTTTATCATGTACATGAACTATAAAAATACTCATGTGTTGAATAAATTCTTATAATAAAAAAAATCACATTTTTATTGTATGCATGAACCACTAAAAATGTTCATGTGTTGAATAAATTCTTTGAACGATGAAATATAATTTTTAACTTGTATATGAAGTGTTAAAAATAACCGTATGTTGAAATAAATATTTGTTCATTGAAATATTTATTTTTAACATGTATATGAAGTGTTAAAAATAGTCATGTGTTGAAAAATATTTTTATTCGCCAAAAATATCAATTTTATCCTATGTATGAAGTGTTAAAAATAAACATGTATGGAAATAAATATTTGTTTGCTAAAAAAATTATTTTTAGCTTAGATATGCATATATATACATATGCTGAACAGGAAAATGGATTAGCTGTTGCGACAAATAGGTTAGCCTTAATGAGTTGGCTGTGCAATTTTACTGTTATATAAATTCTGTGAATGTCATTGGATGTGGTGTGCTGGTTGTTCTGTGTGAGATTATAAATAACGCCATAGGACAGTAACAATTAATTTTGAACTACACTATATGACATACTACTTGAAGATAACATACTCTATCATATACGACATAAGCACATGGAGCTTATGTGACGAGGTTAGAATTACCATACAAGCAAGAAGCTTGTATGGCAATGACTGTATTACAGGTTGAACGGGGACTATGGACTGATATAGACTAAATAAAATATAACGGTAAATTGCCAGATTAATAAAAACTCCACACGGGTCTGGAGATGACAATAAATTCACGTCTCTCTGATTATTCGATACGGCACACGGACTACTTAGTTTCCAACACTGCACAAGGTGACGAGAATTTATTCTCTTGAGCTATAATTTTTACATACCTCTTGGGCATAGAATAGGTCACTAAAAATTGTGTATGTTGTTTCTGGATTTATTGGGTGCCTAATACGGCCTAATAAATTTCCAAACCACTCTCCGTACAAAGGTGGCTATGGCGAAATTTCCCGAAATTTAAAGGCGTTAGCCAAAATTTTGAAGTATAAACGGTTTGGAAATCGTTGAATGAATTATATTTATAAATATATATGAATATAAATTAAAATAAAACGAATCGCGCGTGGTAGTTTGCATTTTGGAATCGAAACTTTAAACGATTATATCGGGAGATCCAATCATCAGATTTTCCCAAAACTGGAACCATTGGGTTCGCTACGGAAAGATCTTTCCAATGATATTAAATTTGTTAAGATCCAACGGTTAGATTTGAGAAATATGTAACTCAAATCTAAATAAAAACACCGCCAGTGTCGCGTAGCGACCTGAAACGTCATTTAATTAAAATGGGTTATTTTTATAAAAATAAAAATAGTGATAAATCGTTATAAAATATTATAAATGATATGGAATGGAAATAAACCAACATTACTTGGTTTATCAAATATTTTTGATGGTTAAATGTATTTGGCATGAAAATTATATTAATGAACTGAAATGTGAATGTCAAATAGTTTAACCATGGAAAGAATTGATTTAAATTCTATGTATACGTGAATTATTTGAAAAGGCCGAGTTAATTCTCGTTTCAAATAATTGATCGATGATTAAAAGTCGAAGAGATGAAGACGGTACAAGACCGGTGATCTTTACATCGTGTGGATTACTAATGATGCCTTAGACATGGGTAGTTGTCTGGATGTACTTGTCGATTGTCCGGATGTGCGAGGGCCTCTCTTACATATTGGACATATGAAACGAGGAATAAGGTGCCTCTAGTTTCGTTCAGACCGAGAACGAACTAGTAAAAGGATGTGTGTCTGACATTGGATTTTATTCTGTGTTGATTGATCTCTATTAAACATATATATGTTTGGCAGCGGAGAATTTATTCCCTTTCTTAACGCCCTTCTCTGAGACGTACAAGCTTAGAGGTTATATATCGGTAGACATCAGTCGCATGGCGTGAATTGCCTGCGTGGCATGCTGAGATGCAGATGATCAAGGCTTTTGCTGAAAAGAAGTGTCTTGTCGTTGATGATCAAAGCACGACTTTAAATAGCATAGCTTTGTGTATATCGTTAGTTCGCGAGCCTCACACCCAATATGAGTCAACAATGGGATCGTGACTACAGGGAGTGCACGACGTTTCTTTCTAGCTATGGGCGGAGTCATGGTATGGAGCCCAGATATTTATTATATATTTACCTATGTGGATGATGGATTGCGAGGCGCCTCGGTAATATCGTTTACTACGGAGCCGAAGGATAGGTCCGATAGGACAGGGAAATGTGTGTTCAGGAATACTAGTCCACTAACGTATGTGTGGACCAGCCCTGAAGATCCAAGGGTTCATTGCGGGTGTAACGACCCGGATTTTTGGTCGATATATTTTAAATATTTAATATGGTTTTAAATATTGAGCTAATAATATAAATCAATTTTTATGCTGATTTATCGATTTAATAATCAAAATATGATTTATTTCAAATATATAATTATCGTAATATGAGAATCTGAGATAATTGAATTCAAAATTTAAACTGAATCAAAAAGATTTAGGTGATCAATATAAATTCTATTTGAATTTATAAACGATAATAATAATTTATTATCAAGGAATTAATTATTTTGAATTTAATTTATGTCGATTTAAATTAATGTCTTCACCATACGATCAAATGAGCTTCGAATCCTGTTTCAGTGTGTTCAGAATAGTGGTATAACCCTAGGAACGTCAGTTGTTGCTCTAGAAATGGAGTTCGGAACCCTGAATGTATTTCTATACAATTGAACGGATAAGATCGAATCAAATCACCGTTAAATCAAAATATAATCAAATTAAAGTATATGTACTTAAACCTATAACTACCTGTATAATATTACAGACCTATTCCTTAATGCCAAAGTTTCTTCTTCTATATATTCATGCATACCTCCTTACTTCCTTCCATTTCATTCTTTTGTAAATTAATCCAAAATTAAATAAGTAAAATCACTCTCTCCTTTCTCGATTTTAAGATCGTTATTTCCCCAATTCCTTTCCTACCTTTTTTCGCTCCTTAATAAAGAAAACCGAAATCGTTCTTCATCTCGCGAGCACCCTTCTTCGTCGCGATTTCCTACACCACACCCACCAATGTATAGCTTCCGTAGCCTTCAGATAAGGAAATATCAATTTCCTTCCAGGTTTCGAGATGTTGGGTAGTACGGTGAACGATTTCTGAAATTGAGTTTGGATTCAGGGTTGAAGTAGAGTATGGTTTGGTGTGCGAAAATGGCAGTAGTAGGTACTGCAGAGTGCGTTTTAATTTGAAGAAGGGGGTTCTGAGTTGAACAGTACAGGTGGAAACCTTGATAGGCAAACTGGAGATGCGTTGGGTGTAGTTAATGGTTTGATGTTGAGCGCTGGAGGAGGTTGAAAGCAGTAAACAATTCAGTAATAAGAGAGAGTTTGGATGTTATAGCTGTAGGTGGTGAATGTGCATGGAGTTGGATATTTTTTTAGTGGATGAGGTTTCAACTCACCATTTGTTAAGCCGTTGCATGATGGTAAGGATGATGGGGTTTTGAGGTGTTGACAATGGTGATCGGATCACAGGTTCACTATGTAAGACTGCAGATTTTAAATAGGGGCAACAACTTGGAAGAAAAACAAGGAAGATGGACATTAAGGTGGTTGATGTATTGCTGAAGTGGCGTGGGCTGTTTTGGGAGTTGTTTGCAGTAATAGTTGATCAATTTTTTCTGAGCTCGCTTCATAGCGGGTCAGGGCAGCAAGGTATATGTTTTCTATGAAATTTAAAGTACATAGAATAATCTAAATATTTTTTTAGTAGTCTCTTTAACGTAATAATAGTTAACCGATAGATAAAATTATATAATCATAGGTACATAGTAAATTTCATTTGAGACGATTCATTGATGCTACGATATGGAAATTTACTGGATATTCAGCAAATAAAAACATGGTGAGTAAATCTCACTCAAAATTTACTATTTAAATTTTATATTTGAATAGTTAAAAATATTTGTTGGTTGTTTGGATTCGTTTGAATATTTCTGTGTCTATTCTATATATATTTATTAGTTATATAGGATTGTTGTTTGTGGTTATTATATATATATATATATATATTGGTGGTTAGATAGTTCCCGCAGTACCATTAGCGGATGCCCACAGTATCATTAGAGGATGACCCTATGCGCCCACGCTATGATAGTGGATGACCTTTTATACTACGATATCCTGCCTCGAAGCAGGATGAGTATTATTTATGTTGGCTAACTTCTGTGGATGCAGGAAAACAGGTTGGAGGGATCCAATTGGATTCCTTAGAAATATTATTATTTGTTTGTTCTATATATATTATCATATATGATGTGTTAGAAAATCTGTGATTGATAACTAAGTGTTTTGGGGTGTTTAAATATCACTAGGGCCTGAATATGGATTTATAAAAATATCGTAAAAAGGATATTTTGAGATTTAAAAAGGTAAATCTAATTTTCTAAAAATAGAAATCGAATTTCGAATGGACTAGAAATATTAACTTGTTTTGAATAAATAAAACAAGTATTGAATTTATAAATGATGTTTATAAATTAAATAATACAGGAAATTGAAGTGATGAATCCATAAACGATGTTTATAAATTGAATAATACAGTAAATTAAAGTGGTGAATTTATAAACGATGTTTATAAATTTAATAGTGAAGTAAATTTATAAACGGTGTTTATAAATAAAAATGGAATGATTATCATTGGATAATTTGAATATTTAAATTCAAATGTGAATTTGAAAAAAAATGGAAATTTATAATCTTTTTAAAGAAGTAAACGATGAAGTTTATTCTGATGTTCAGAATATAAATTGAACTAAAAATAAATCCGTATGGGTTTATGATTTGGATTCGATTAGATCGAGTTTGTTTGAATGAAATATTTTTAGAAAATATATTAGGATTATACTAAATAAAAGTTTAAATTTAAATATGAAAATAGATTCTATATTTATATAGATAATTTATAATAAATAGAATATTCCAAAATAAGACTTTGGTTTTAAATAGATTTCAAAATGGAACTTGTTGGAAATTATAAAACAAGTAAATTTATAAACAATGTTTATAAATATAGTGAATTAATTATCTGGAGGTATTTAAACGACTTGAACACGCCCTTACGGGAAAGCCCGGATTGAGTTGAGAACACGACAAATCAGAACACAAACAGAAGAGCATTTCATTTCTCATTACAACAATTTACATCGGAGTACAAGAATATAACAGTGTATGAATAAATAATATACATTTGATAAATATCAGAGATTCAAATTACAAAGCAGCGGAAAAATAATACATAACACAGCTTAAAGAAATACACGGATACAGAGCTTTCCGAATATAGCTTTAGTTGTAAATCCAGGATCCTGTGAATATAATATCTGCAAAACCAAAACTACTAGTTGCCCGTGTGGAAAGTAGGGGCACCCAGAGTTTATGTTAAAACAATAAACTCTAGGTCAACCATGTGACTGGTGTGAGAACTAAAAACAATTATTATCTAGGTTTTAAAGTAAGGTAAATCAAGGGACCACGCCGTATAACAAGGAACGGGTTTAAACCTAAGAATACCAGTGCATATAACAAATAGCACAATGCTAAATAAAGAAAATGAAGCTATTATAAGACTCAGGTCCCATCACACAATGCAATGTAAGCCGGAGGATAGAGTTTTCCCTTATAGTAGCCGAATAATGCTTGACACGCCAAATTTAATCTTTTATTATTATTATTATTATAAGTGAAAAAATCAACTTCAAATATAAATGTATCAATCATAGACGACATGGGTACCATATATCATGTCGCCATACTAGTTCTACAATTAAAACAGCACAATGTCGTATTGGCAGTTGGATTTTCATCATGAACCAAGGCAAGGGACCGTCCTTACCAAATTCGAGACGCTCTAGCCCGTGTCTCAGGATACAATCGCAACTGTACCCTAAGAAAATGCAGGGCCGGTCCACACTAAGTGCAAGGTGGATTATTATGCCTGAACATGCGTTTCCCTTCCCCTATGGGGCGTTAATGAGGCAGATGACTCAATATCCATCAGCTTCGTGGCAACCGTTATATTCAAGGCGCATCTCTATCCATCAAGTAATAATAAGAAGCATATGCAACATGCACATGAGTAAAATGTCTGGGATCCATACCATGACACCACTCCTAGCTAGCAGGAAACGCACTGCCCTCCCTGCCGTCCTCTCCCGTTTCAGGTTCAATCCGGGGTGTAAGGCTCGCGAATTAGCGCTACACAAAGCTATACTATATTAAAGCCGTGCTTCGATCATCAACCACAAGACTCTTCTTTTCAACAGGAGCCTGGATCATTTCCATCTCAGCATGCCACATAGGCAATTCATGCTATGTGACTGATGTCTATCAATATATAACCTCTGAGCTCGTATGTCTCAGAGAAGGGCGTTTATGAAGAGAATAAATTCTCCGCCGCCAAACATATATATATCTAATAGAGATCAATCAACACAGAATAAAATACAATGTCAAACACACAGCCCATTTACAAGTTCGTTCTGGGTCTGAATGAAACCGGAGGCACCATATTCCTTGTCCCATATGTTCAATACAGGAGAGAGGCCCTCGCATATCCGGTCGATCTCCAAGTACGTCTGGACGATCACCACTTATTACCTTGTCTTGGGTGTATGGCCCAATCAAGACATCAATAATCATCCAAACGTTGTGAAGACCTCCAGTCTTCAACCACCGTCTTCATCATTAACTTATCGTCGAATCAGTTATTCAGAATGGGTATAAACCCGACCTTTCTGAATAACTCGCGTATATTATAAACAAGTGATATAAATACAGAACATACGCCTCATTCCAATCCAGAATATTCTTTTATTCAAATATTCACATTTTTAGGGAAAGGTTCCCATTAATTTTATCAAAGATAAATTCTATAAAATTTATTCTTTAGTCTTCCTTTGGATTTCAATTCAAACCAAATTAAGGTTTATCCAAATTAGTCGGGATTAGCGCACCTTACCAAAGTAATCATTTGTTAAATTTCCCAAACCAACTTATTCATCCCATGGAGCAAAACTGGTAATACGCCATATCTAACACCACGGTGTTATCAGTAAATTTAATTACCATTTCACGTTCAAATCTAATTAAAGATTTGACTATCGCTTAGAGAAAAACTGGTGATACTCCATTTCCGATCATTTCATGAATTTAATAAATTTAATTATCTCATTCACATCCCCGTCTAATTAAATATTCATTAAAACTCTAATTCAGTTTAAATCCCAAAAATCATTACTTAATGATTATTCAAAGTTAAGAAATTAATCTTGTCTTTAACTGGGTTAAAGAACTAATGTCATTTAAAACACAGTTCACGATAAACCCAAAATCCCATTCCATTAATTATGGAATCTTCACGGAAAACATATCAATATATATAATTGATATAAACTTCCGTATCCAATCAATAATATAAATGGAATAATGACAAAGCCTTTTTAAATTCCATATATAGTAACGGTCTTACTCCACAGAAGTTCACTTTGATTGTTACCAAATCAAATCCCATTCAATTCCAATTTATTTTATTAAATTGGAAACATTTACTTTGGAAAATTTCCAATAAATCTTAATAAAAAGACTTATATATTCCAAATCACATTTCACTGTGGATTTGAGTTAAAGAACAAGTGTTATTTAAAACACCGTTCGCGATAAACTCAAAATTCCTATTTCAAATCAATTCTGATTAAATATTAATTAATTGGTGAACTTTACTAAATCATAATTAAAAAAATTATTCTTTTCTCAACTGGGTTTAAGAACAGTGTTATTTAAGACACCATTCACGACAAACCCAAAATCGCATTTAATATTAAATACAAGGCTCTGAATAGAAATTGTATCGGCTTATACTTAATATCAAATTCTGAAATCGACAAATATCGTACTGGGAATAACGATATATATATCTTCCAAATTCCTCCATAATATCCATATAATCACGGAAACCAATATCGAAATATTTCGAAGATAATTTTGATTCAAATCCACTCCAATTCATATATTGGAAATTCTGGTTATATTAAAACCCATTCTCAATTCCATTTATTTATTTATTTAAAAATAGTTGGATTATAATTCTAGTTAGTAACTA
This sequence comes from Allium sativum, assembly GCA_030737875.1. NCBI lineage: Eukaryota > Viridiplantae > Streptophyta > Magnoliopsida > Asparagales > Amaryllidaceae > Allium > Allium sativum. Next base: position 990,269,443 of record CM060915.1, read on the forward strand.
GTTCAATTCGATAAAAGTATATTTTTACCTTTTCACATATTGGATTTTCATACCAATTCTTTCCAAATCATTTATTATGATTTTACATGAATTATTAATATTTTTAATAATTTTATTAAGGCCCTTACAGTTGATTTCTATAAACCATCATCGAACTGCACTTACAGCGACCTTTTTCAAATTTGATTTGGAGATAATTCCAAATCCAATCGTTAGATTTCAAATCTCTTATATTCTTTGGAAAGTTCTTTTCGATACGAACCCAACGGTTCTGGTTTTAGGAGAATCCGACTGTCGGATCTCCCGTAATATCAATTCAAAGTCAATGGTCGAAATTCGTGAACGGGCGCGGCGCGTTCTATTCAAACCATTTATATATATATAATATCTATTATATATATATTTCATTCAAAACGTATTTTATAAATTCGTTTTAAAATGATTCCCACTTCTACTTCAATTCTAAATCAAAATTGGATAATCTTTATCATTATATTAATTTAATGATAATATTTTCAAAATTTCGGATTTTGAAATCTTTTCCTTTTCGATATTCATTATATAAATGAATAAAATTGATATGAATATCTTTCGTGTTAAAGTGGCGCATATCTAATCAATACGACTTTTATTCAACACATGAATATTTTTATGGTTTAAGTATTTTATTCAACACATGAATATTTTGTAGTTTAAGTATTTTATTCCACACATGAATATTTTATAGTTTTATTATATTTTATTCAACACATGAATATTTTATAGTTTAAGTATTTAATTCAACACATGAATATTTTGTAGTTTAAGTATTTTATTCAACACATGAATATTATATAGTTTTAGTATTTTATTCAACGCATGAATATACTATTCAACACATGAATATTTTATAGTTTATCTGAATATTATTTTAAAATATTCCTTATTTTTCAAATTGGAATGAGACTCAATCGATTGCCATATAATGTTAGTTACTGATTTCATACAACACATGTATATAACTAGAAAAATAAATAATCAACCATCATCCAGAGTGCCTTCTACCACTATATAAGAATTTAAATAAATAAATAACACTTATACATTCTGTCAACCTATCGATTGACATACCACTAATTATTGGGATAAGTGTATGTCAAATATCACACCAATACCCATGTGGGGTTTTCAAACAACAAATATTGATTTTTATTTATGCAGTTGGGCGATGTGTAAAATTATCGACCCAATCGATATCACAAAAGTAAGCGAGCAGAAACAAGTCGTCCGACTTGTAAATGGATGTGTAAACTTATTTTTAACTATTCCATAGTTATTTTATTTATCGCCATTATAAGTTAAAAATAATATTTTTCAACTAACTAAATTTTTCTAACACTTTTTAAAAAAATTCGGCAACATAACAACACGATACTAGAACCGGAATTAGGTCTAGCCTTATCCCTCGCCTAATTGCTCGCGCCATACATAAACCAACTCTAATTCCATTCAAATAATATCACACATCAAATTCAACCAAATAATCACTCAATCCAATTTCAACAACACAATACAATCAAACAAGTCATCCAAGGTCTATGGATGACGGAAAGCAGTTCAAATATGAAGTTATAAAATAAATAATTGTACAAGAAATTATAGTGAGAGGTTCTAACCATTGGGATCTGTAGCAACCCGAAATTTCCGATGCTCGAATCCAGCAACTAATACATCTCGTATCCAAATCAAAGTATAGAAAGTCCAGAAAGCTAATAGAAAGAAGTTAGAGGGTCAGAAAAGAAAGAAAGAAATATTAGAATAGAAGAATAAGAAGATCAGAGTCCCACAGAGGAATGGACAAAATATAATAATCAATAATATTTTATAAAAGAACTGTATATTACAACATCAGAGTGTACGTTCAGATCAATACAACACACAGCGGAAACAAACTAGTACCAGTATATATGGAATACATCTCGAATTCAACTCCTTCTCTGAAGCTCCAAGCGATTCCTAACCTGATAATATACTCGGTCTGACCCAAGCACATTTGAAGCAAAGTAAAATTCACCCGGATCAGTCTGGAATACTTTCAGTGATAAATTTATAACACAAACAACTTGCTTAACTTTGAAAATCCATTTGAAATAAAAGAATAATAGTAAGACCAGCCCACACATAAACACGGACAGTTTTTACCTTGCTATAACCCAAAACATTTTGAAATCAATATCATATTCTGATATTATAATAGTGTCAAAATACAAGTAAATAGAATCTAGCAGAACGCTTGCATATCATGCTCCACATATATATAGTATACAATCAAAAACCGCGGGCGCTTATTGGAGATTGGATTCCGACTATGACAAGGTATGGGTGCACCTGCCAATAGTGTATCTCTAGAGACGAATACACAGGGTTCAACAAGAACGTCTTGCAACCCGACCCAAACATGACCGACCACTCATTTCTCTTGAGTGTATCGAATATATTGTCACCTCACGGCTGCGCAGCTACCGTTTTTCGCGGGAGATAAAGAATTGAAAGAAGTATCAAATATGAATATTCTCTTGATGGTGACAATACACCCTAATGGGTGCGACCCACATAGCCATGCTGCCTGCCCGATTTTTGTCATTTCCCGGTTGATGAGGCTTCAGGCTATAATCGAATTTTAAAACATCTGGCTACAATTCACGTCATCCAGGAATAGGATGAACCGAAGGTACTCTCTTACTGCGTCCAATATAGGAATCACCCCATGGATCAGTAGCAAGAAGTCCTTGCAATCCGTAGATTCCAACCATGACAGAATCACAATATATCTCTAGGGATCAGCCAGAGATTGTAAGTAACTCTTCCATTTCAAGAAGATCTATGGTCTTCACTTGCTCCATCTCGATCTGCATCATCGACGTATTCGTATTTATTGGTCGGAGTGGTTTTCGAATATGAATTCGATCCCGGTCTTTCCATACCAATAACATTGGGTCTGATTTTGATAGTCGGTTATTTAACTATCAAAATAAACAACCATAAAAATTAAACAGATCCATTGGTTTATACACAGCATCACTTGGCCAATTAGATTTCCATTTCGTTAATCAAACCTTTACATTTCCCAATACTTGGAAACCATTTTCACAATAATATTATACTCAACACTTTCATTCAATATCTTTACTAATCCTTAACCATAAATTAGTCAAGAAAATAATCTCCTAAATATCAACCCCGAAAGCCGAAACCAACATCAGATCAATATTCAGAAAATAGTTTAACTCAATGGATTCCCAGTTAAGTTCTAATTCCAATTCTAGCTTTTACTTCATCCAAATGTCCCTTCTAATACTCGTTCCATTTATATATTCACTAACTTTAGTTTTAAAACTTCATATAATTTGGATTCATAGAATCTAATTAAATAAATTTCAGAAGAATCAAGTTAAAACTTCGATTGCCATTATCAATATCACATTGCTTTATTAACTATAAACACGGCTTTAAACTTTACAAACTTTCCTTACTATATTTCCCATTCCAAATTATCACTTTAATTTAAATAATTCTATTCACTTTATTTTTTATTAAATCCATATAAATATAAACCTATTCTAATTGTTATGTTAATTCTGATCACTTGAATTAGCTAAATAAGATCGTTTTAATAATCACTTAATAAGCACGTGCTTCGCGCACGGTAGATTTTGGCTAAACCAGTAAATGTATATATGAGGTTGGTTTATTCCTTTTTTTAGAAACTTCATTTAGAATAATATATTTAAAAATCTATATTCGGTTATAAAATAAATTTCATAATTTCATTTCTAGCGATTCACCTGACGATGAATTAATGTTTATAAAATAATTGTATTTTGGCCATCTACTATAAATTCCTCACCAATTCTATATATTGATTCAAAACTCAACAATATTCAACAATCAATAGGTTTAAATGTCACTGGGGTTTAACCAGTTCATATATAATATGAAATAAACAACATACTAAATATTTGGGGAATCCGGTTTGATTCCCCCTACCTATTTTTCCCTGCATCACAGACCATTGTAATATTTCATAACAGAATATGGAAATGACAATAATAAAATTAATGTCAATCATTAAATCAATCATATACATCCAAAGTATCCAATCAATCATTTAAATTTAATTATATGAATTTAGCACATCATTATATTTCAGAAATGTGTAAAAATTAACTCACTTGTTATTTTCGACTGACGATGGTCCAGCGTTGTTCGTATAATTTTAAACAAGCGTTTAAAATTATATGCAGTTCCGGTTGCTTCTGCTCTTTTCTGAATCAGCACAACAGTGTAGCATTTTTTCCAACGTGATTCCATTGTGACTAGTTTCGCGTGATTCTGACAACGCATGGACCGGTTATCGTCATTACATGTTTAATTTAAATTGAATTAATTTAAACCTTATAAAAATTAATTAATTAATTTAATTATGGTCATTACCGTTAACTGAGTCATCAGCCCACCATGCTCTTCTATTTTCGGTCCATGCAAACTCATTCAAATCAACGTTTCATCTCTTGCTTGCACCAATCTCCCTTATCGTCCATCGTACCACTGCAACTAATGTTCCCATAAACTTCACTTCACCGGTCCCGGCCCATCCACCTTATATCTTGCAAAGTTACTCTTTTCGTTAACATGCTTTTCACAATCCATAATAAAATCTTCTTTTCCTCAACACTAACCTCCTTTTTCCCCGTAACCATTAGCCGACCTCCACTGTTTATGAACCCTGTATTAACCTATACATTTTCTTCCCTTCTGAGCTTTACATAATATATGCCGCTACTACCCTTATATTTCTCCACGTCAACTACTTCTTTCTTCTCCAAAAAGAACTGCTCCAGTATATATTTTATTGCCTCCTTCATTTACACTAAACCGCAACTTCCTATACCACCGTACCTCCTTGCTTCTTCCGTACACGTTTGAACACCTTCCAGAATCTTTCTCACGAAAAACATCCCTACTCCTTCTTCATGAACGAACAAGAAACCACCTAGTAGCTTTAATCCCCAAGCCCGCTGCCCGTTACACTTTCAACGACCATCAAAACCCCACTATGATGACCCCAACCAGGCTCCACCTCCTCCAAGTAAACACCACAGTAGTCGAGCTTTGAACAGCCCTAGGTCCTCCTCTTCCTGTCGCGCAACGCCCCAGGAAAAACACCAGTGGAGCCACTCCACTAAGCAACTAATCACGCAACAGCCTTCTCAACCACTGACCCCAAACTCTCTTTTTTTTTTTTTTGAAATTTTTAGATTAATTTTTCCTTCACTGTTTGTTTTGGTTTCTGATCGAAATGAAGAAGTTGTTATGTATTTATAGGTGCGAAATTCCTTGGCGCTTACATTATAGGATTTGTAGAGGGTAGCTAACTATGTGATTTATCACTTCCATCAGCGGTTTGACGGATTTTGACATGGATGAGCTTTCATTAGCTGGCGGTTTGTCCATTCAGTAGGTCTAGGGTGTTGAAGACATGTGCAGTTTTAGCTTCGCAGAAAGAAAAATATAGGTGCTAGTATGAAAACTTAATAGGGAAGGCTTAGCAGGATATGGAGGCATGTTCTTCAGTACGTTTCGATTTAGACTTGGCATATTGTATAGGTTAGAGGACATTCAGCTAGAAAGTAGAACTGCACTTATATATGTATAGGTATAGCTGCGTTCCTTCACTTCACATAGTTGGGCGATGGAAGGATTTAGCATGTGTGTATTGATTTGAAAATACACGTTTGCCTACTTGTTTTGTTGGTTAAGACTGAAGTAAATGGGATTGCAGACTTGTAGCTTCATAGAGAGGTCCTTTGTGCTATGATATAAAAATATAGGGGCAGCGTTTTTTAGAAAAAGAAAATAAAAATAAATGGACTGATGCGAAGGAGCATGTGTGCTAATTGTGTACTGTTAGCTAGCTGTGTTTTTTGTGAGGCTTATGTCAAGATTAGCGTAGTGAATATGGGGTAGGCAGATAGATGGAGAGATATATCATCAAGTCACATGTTTTCTCGAAATATTTGACTTAGAGAATACAAAGTACCCTGCAAAACATGTGTTGTCATTTTTGAAACAGTATTATTGAGATTTTTGTACTAGTATGTGGGATTTTGTTCAGTATGATCATGCCGGATTTGAATAGAAGAAACGTCCCCTCTTTAGTACCCTAGGCACATGTTAATTTCAACTGAGGGAATGGTTACATATGGTTTCAATCAGAAAGCTTTTAAAAAGGCCTATCGCATCAAAAATGCTATTTAAAAATGGATTTCATTATATGTTTATACTTATTTGTAATAGTTGGGGTTGTAGTTTACCGTGTTACGTAGAATTCCGTTTACAACAGCGCCGCTGTGGATAGAAATAAAAAAACCGTTGTGTCGAGCAATGCCTCATGACTCAAAAAATATAAAAATATCGGTAGTTTAACTTATATTGTGAAACCCCAAAATGCAGATACAGGGTGCATAATACTCCAAGTAAAAAGTTGCTTATATTACGAATTAAAAATTACAGTAAAATTCTTAAAATTAAATTATAACTACGCCTCAAAGTGCTTGTCCAAATCCGAAACCAATATTTAATTATAATTAAATAAATCGTTATGGTAATAAACGATTCTACAATGACTATTTGAAAATTTGATTTGGACGTAAAACAAAATCTATAACACGAAAACTCGATTTTGCTCTTTCATTAGAAAAATATTATGAATTAGATTCAGATGCTTCTTGTTTCATTGAAATACGACTTAAAACGGATTCTGTATGATCAATTGAAGTTCAAACTCGATTTTTTGAACTACCGCGCTGTTTCGAGTTCGTTTTATAATTTAAATATAAATATAAATGCTCAGTCGTCGTTTAATTAATGAATTCGATATAAATAGAATTAATATTCCGAATATAATATTTAAAACGAATTTAAATATTCGAATTCAAATAGCCGAAAAATCTGGGTCGTTACATTCTTCCCCCCTTAAAAGAATTTCGTCCCCGAAATTATAAAGTAAGGAGAATGATCTGATTATTCCCAAAATAATTCGTTTAAAACATTATCAAAATTGTTTCTAAGTTTCAAAAAATTTCGAAAAATTTGCCAGCACCTCCTTTGCACTATTTGATCTGACCAACCACAAACGCCACACTGGGCCTTTAATATTGATCCAAAGAAATAAAAGCCAAGCGGCTACCCTTCTCGGATATAAATTCAAACACCCAATTAATAATATTAAGGTTTACCTTTTTGGTTGGGCAACTCAATATGCGAATCATGAAGTTCGGCAACCAACTGCTCTTCCATTTTCAAACCGCACTCAACTTGATATATAATGGAAATAACTCACACAGGGTTAAACCATTTTGTTCATATTGATTTTATACTGAAATTTATTTTCTAGTTATTAGTTCATTCAACTGTTGATGAATTCATATATTCGATTAATCTAACAACCAATAAATAAACAATTCATAATACACAATCACTTTACCCAAATCATTTCATTTCCCTTTTTAATTAATTTTTTGATTCATTCATTTTCTATTTTACCCAACACAAGTCAAATTCATGTTGGTTTGTCTCAATTCTAATTCAAAGGGTTCATTTTAACTCATACAAGTTAAAATAAATTCCCATTTCATATTTGAAATGTTTCTAGCTTCATCCAAATTTTGAATTTTATCCACATCAAATAATAATTTGATAAAATAATAAATTTTAAAATATATCGTGTCAAAACAATATAAAAATAATTTTATATTCAAATTACAAATATGCGCTCTCGTATGTATATACACTCAACTCGATCTAGGGTATTACTAGCCCAATCTCTATCGAGTTACACCACAGAGCCAAGGTTATTCCTAAACCTCGCTCTGATACCAACTGTAGCGACCCGAAATTTCCGATGCTCGAATCCAGATACTAATAGATCTCGTATCCAAATCCAAGTATAGAAAGTCCAGAAAGCTAATAGAAAGAAGTTAGAGGGTCAGAAAAGAAAAAGAGAGAAATATTAGAATAGAAGAATAAGAAGATCAGAGTCCCCCACCGGAATGGACAAAATATAATAATCAACAATACTTTATAAAATAATTGTATATTACAACATCAGAGTATACATTCAGATCAATACAACACACAGCGGAAACAAACTAGTACCAGTATATATGGAATATGTCTCGACTTCAACTCCTTCTCTGAAGCTCCAAGCGATTCCTAACCTGATAATATACTCGGTTTGATCCGAGCACATTTGAAGCAAAGCAAAGTTCACCCGGATCAGTCTGGAATACTTTCAGTGATCAATTCATAACACAAACAACTTGTTTAACTTTGAAAATCCTTTTGAAATAAAAGAATAATAGTAAGACCGGCCCATACATAAACACGGATGGTTTTTACCTTACTATAACCCAAAACATTTTGAAATCAATATCATATTCTGATATTATAATAGTTTCTAAATACAAGTAAATAGAGTCTAGCAGAACGCTTGCATCTCACGCTCCACATGAAACACCCCACCTCCTTAGGGTCACTCACAAAGGGAATGCCCTAATTTTGGTGGAGGTTTATAAGTATAAGTCACAGATACACAAGACTGATAAAATACACATATTTATAAACAGCGGAAACAACGGCAACTTTTACTTCATCAAAATACGTGTTACACAAACCATACCATAATTGTCTTACAATACTTCCAAAAACATTACATTTCCATAACTGTCTTGATTATCAAAGAAGCATAAAACATAAAATAAAGCAAAAAAATCCCCATAATGATATCCAAAGCCATGATCCAAGCCAAAGAGATCCAAACCGTACATCTAGTGTCTTCAAGCTTGCAAAAGAGTCTGACTAAGCTGAGTTGTTTCCTCCCTGTGGACCTGGGGGGGAGGGGGGACGAAAGAAAAGAAGACGAAAAGAAAAACGGAGTCAGACATAAAGCTTGAGTAAATCTAGTGACTTTTCAGTATGTGAATAAGAAAAGGATATGATAGACATAAACTGAAAACAGGATAGTATCATAACTAATGTAGTGTAGTCTAGAATCGAATATACTATCGAACCTACACTATATCTCTGCATTTACTAGAATTATTCTAACCGGCACCCCATGCTGAGGGTGAAGTGATCCTTTTTGTTTTCTAAAGATCGGCTCCTACTCGTACGTGTGTCTTACGGCTACCCCAAGAAGTGTAGATGCCTATGCTGGTCCCACCATGGGGTGTATCAAGACCCATGGTGGCGGCCCCGACATAATTACTAGAAGGCATAGGATATACTACTGGTGCCCCCAGTGCCCTGCTTGTTTGCTCTGAAGTGCGTGCATGACCGCACACCATTAGACCTTCACTGTGCACCTAACATTGCCACTATTTGACTGCTTACAATCAGCCCAGTAATCGTGCCCCACCCTGCCTAGTTTCAGGGTACCGTTGATACCTAAATTGGGTTACTGCTGAAATGGGTCCCTACGTTACTAGGGTTTTCTAGTCAAACATATTAAGTGGTTAAGTGTTTGTATATACATAACCCCACCCATCAATATTTGTTAACATGTTGAATCTTTGGTTAAGTGTTTTCAGTTGACTTAACCCTACCACCTGTCCTTAGCCTTTTAGAGCACCGACCACTCACATTAGACAGATATAACTATGGTTATTGGATGTGCCGGTTGGTTCCGGGCAGGTTTACACCGTAGTTCAGTCTAACCTCGGGTCTTTATTGGGCTCAAAGTTTAACCACCCACATTGGATAGGTATTTTTGTGACTACTGGACAGCCGGGCGGGTCCGGGCAGGTATATGTCACAACTCAATCCAACCTCGGGTCAAACATGTCGTCTTTTCTAGTTTTACATATTTCATTATTTATGTAAATGTCATATCATCTTTTAATTTGGGTATAACAATTTATACCGCTAAAATGTCACAGTCATTGGCACGCGCCAAACATGCCAACATATTTTATCATGTTTTACACCCAACGCTATTACCCCCGTTTGTACGTACTAATGTTGGGCTCGACACAATTCAGCCCAACTTGATAAACGTGAGAAAAGGGGAAATCCAGAACATATAATATTTTCTATGATACATAGAAGGTGTAGCGCATGAACTTGCAAATTGGCGTTAACATAAACATTGGATCATGTGAGCTTGCATTCAAAATTGGTATACAACTAAATGGGTGTCACATAGGATGGCATATGTAAATTCTTGGCGGCTACGATCAACTCCTTCCTGGCAGCATGACGACTCCTCTCTTATATTCTTATGTGAATTAGTTGAGTCTTAGTGTGTATTTATAGAGTTTTCAAGTTAATTTGAGCCGTCAAATGCAAATAGGGAGGGAAATAAGACCGTACAGCACACCAGAAGTCGAACCAGGGTCAGACCCACCTGGTCAGGCCGACCGGGCAAGTCGACCTGCGGGTCGACACCCAAGTCGACTGCGCAGTCTACTTGGGGGGGGGGCAGGTCAACTGCCTAGTCGACAGTAGTGTCGACCTGGTCACTGGGTGGGAATTTTCCCTCCCAGCCCAGTTTGAACTCGAATTCGAATTTTAAACCTGTTCTGAGCTGTTTTTGAATTTCAAATTTATTCTGAAACTTCCGGAGATCATAACTCCTTCATACGGAGTCCGTTTCACGCAAACTCGGACTTTATCTCAACCAGAATTCCGAGACGAACGCAATGGCGTAAGCCGTTTCCCTTAATTCTTTCATTAGAAATAATTATATTTTTAAATTTATGAATTTCACTGTTATAGAATATACGGGGTGTTATATTCTCCCCCACTTAAAAGGATTTCGTCCCGAAATCTTCAAGTTTAGGAAGAATGTATATCCTACCATCCAATCGTCCATCTACTCAACCAACAAACACAGGTGTCCATTGTCCTTAAAGACTTCTAATGCTTTATGATCATATGCATTGTGTGTGTAAATGTCCCTATCTAATGTAGAAATCAGGCGGTCGACTGATCCAGTTGACCTCCTAAATGCGAATCATGTAAGTGTCATGAATCCATTATGTATGAATTTTTTTTTCCTACTCATAATTCTACATGAGTGCACAACAATTCATACAAATGCGATAACCATATGATAACATATAAAATTTCAACCACATATGAACGAGAATACATATATGCATATGCAGTATGAAGTGACTGAGCCGATCTAAAACCTAGGGTGTGTGTGTATATGCATCCACTAGCAATCACTTGCAACCACTTGCAGCCATAATCCATAACATGTTTTCAAATACATGTTTGCATCCATTTGTTTTCTACCTAAGGAGTTAAGGAGAAAGGGCCGAGGAAATATGCCTAAAAGATAGATAAAGCATAACTTAGGGAAAAAGAGAGATCAAAAGATGTACCCTCAAAAAGAAAAGGGTAGGCTGCGCGTATTCTAGCCTCAGTTTCCCAAGTCGCGTCTTCCTCGGCGTCGCTCCATTGAACTTTGACGAGCTTGACTTCACGGTTGCGTAGCTTTTTCACTTCAGTTCCTAAGATGCGTGTTGGAACTCTTCTCATAGTTGCTTCACGTTCCACTTCGGTTTCTTCTAGAATGCTAGGCTCTACTATTTCAGCAGACTCGTGTAAACACTTCCGGAGGTGAGTAACATGAAAGACGTTGTGAACTCCGGCCAGTTTTTTTGGGTAGCTCTAATCTATAGGCCATCTTCCCAACCTTCTCGATGATAGGATATGGTCCTACAAATCTCAGTGCTAGCTTTCCAGTGGATCCAAAACGAACAACGTTCCTTAGAGGAGATACCTTAAGAAAAACTCTGTCCCCAACCTCAAACTCAAGGTCGGTCCTTCTCTTGTCGGCATAGGATTTCTGTCTATCTTGGGCCGTCTTCATCCTTCTTCGTATCAAGTCCACTTTTTTTGAAGTTTCTCTGATCATGTCTGGACCAAGAATAACCTTATCTGTAGACTCCCACCAACAAGTTGGTGACTTGCACGGTCTTCCGTACAATGCTTCGAAGGGTGCCATGCCTATGGTAGCTTGGAAGCTATTGTTGTAAGAAAACTCCACAAAGGGAAGTTGATCCTCCCATGTCCCTCCAAAGTCAAGAACACAAAGTCTCAAAAGATCCTCTAAAACTCTATTCACCCTTTCTGTCCGGCCATCAGTTTGAGGGTGATAGGCCATGCTTAAACATAACTGAGTGCCTACAGCTTCTTGCAAACTTCGCCAAAACTCGCTTGTGAAGATAGGGTCTCGGTCACTAACAATGCTGGAGGGTATCCCATGGAGTCGAACTATCTCCTTGATGTAAAGAGACGCTAGGGATGAGGCGGTCCTTCTACTCTTGACAGGTAAAAAGTGGGCGCTCTTTGTAAGCCTATCCACTATTACCCAAATGCTAGTATTGCCCCTTCTCGACCTAGGCAACCCATCAACGAAGTCCATTGAAATGCTATCCCACTTCCACTGTGGGACCTCTAGGGGATAAAGCAGTCCTCCAGGCTTTTTCTGTTCCGCTTTAACTTGTTGGCATACCATACACTTAGAAACGAAATCTGCCACGTCCTTCTTCATGCCGTTCCGAAAGAAAACTCTTTTCATGTCCTTGTACATTTTGTCTCCGCCTGGGTGTATTGTCATCTAGGAACGATGTGCTTCCTCGAGAACCTTCTTTATCAACTCCCTTGCTTGTGGAACGCAGTCTTCCGTCGCGTCTCAGCCAGCCTTTATCATCGATAGAGTATCTACCGAGGTGACTAGAAGTCTAACCCCTAATTAGCTTATCAACCACTTCAACTAGCTGAGGGTCTTCGCGTTGTGCAGTCCCTATTGTATCCAAAAGAGTAGGGCGCACCTCTAGAGATGCTAACAAACCCGGTACGAAATCAGAGGAGGGTAAAAACTGGCTATATACTCTAGGCTTTGCCTTTCTACAAAGAGTGGGCTTAGGGTCAGTTTCTTTCTACTCAAGGCGTCTGCCACCACATTGCCCTTGCCCGGAGTATAGGAAATCTCGAAGTCATACGAGGCAAGAAACTCCATCCATCTCTGTTGCCTCAAGTTAAGATCTTTCTGCGAGAAAAGATATTTCAACGATTTATGGTCAGTGTAAAGTTCGAACTTCTCACCTAGGGGGTAATGTCGCCAAGACTTAAGTGCAAAGACGATGGCGGCTAACTCAAGATCGTGGGTCGAGTAGTTCTTTTCATGAACTTTCAATTGCCTTCCACCATAAGCTACTACCCTTCCTTCTTGCATCAATACAACGCCTAGCCCTGTCCCACATTCATCTGTATAAACTGTGAACATCTTGCTTCCGTCTGGCAGAGTCAGGACTGAGGCTGTTGTAAAAGCCCTTTTTAGGCATTGGAAAGCCAACTCGCAATCCAAGTCCCAATTGAACACTAGATTCTTCTTTGTCAGCCTTGTGAGTGGAGCTGAGATTCTCGCAAAATCCCTTATGAATTTTCGGTAGAAACCTACTAGTCCTAGAAAACTTCTGACCTCAGTTGCATTCTTTGGTGCCTTCCAATCTTGCACCGCAACTACCTTCGCGGGGTCTAGGGCCAGCCCTTCTTTAGATACTACATGCCCAAGAAACCTTACTTCTTCTCTCCAAAAGTGGCATTTTGAAAATTTTGCCTTTAGCTGATGTGCTCGGAGAGTATCCATGATTTCCTTCAGATGTTGAGCATGCTCCTCCTCACTCTTTGAAAAGGTCAAGATATCTTCTACGAAGACAACCACAAACTTGTTGAGGAATTCTCTGAACACTCTGCTCATTAGGTCCATGAAATAAGCGGGTGCATTTGTCAGGCCGAAAGGCATGACAAGCCACTCGAAGAAACTGTCTGGGGTTCTGAACGCCGTTTTATCAATACTATCCTCAGCTACTCTTAGCTGATGGAACCCAATTGCTAGATCAAGTTGGGAGAAAACCGACGCGCCTACAAGCTGATCAAACAAATCGTCGATTCGGGGAAGAGGGTGCCTATTTTTCTTGGTCAACTTGTTTAACTCCCTATAGTCAACACAGAGGCGAAGCAAACCGTCTGCTTTGGTTGCGAACACCATTGGAGCACCCCATTCTGAAATGCTCCTTCTAATGAACCTCTTTTCTAGAAGCTCTTTAACCTGCTTACTGAGCTCCTTTCTCTCTTTTGGAGCCATATGTCTGACAGATAAAGCTACGGGCTTTGCATTATCTACAAGATAGATACAGAAGTCTTTTTCCCGCTTCGGAGGTAAGCCTTTCACCTCCTCGAAGACATCCGGATATTCCCGGACTACTCTAACCGACTGCAAATTCTCGTCAGAAGCATCAAGCGACTCTAGATAACTAAGCATAATAGCATTCAAAGGGTTACAGGAAATTTCTAGAGTGTTACCAAGCTGAGTCAAGAGTCTAACTACTCTTTTCTCACAATCAAGAATGGCACCGTTACTGGATAACCAGTCCATGCCTAAGATCAAACCATATCCCGAGAAGCCTAGAACAAAGGCATTACAACTAAACTCAACACTGAGAATAGAGATTTTCAAACCCAAACAAACCATTGAGAAGTAAGTGGAGCCCCCAATTGGATTTGAAACTACTAAGGGATCCTCAACCATACTAGTGTCTAGATGCAGAGATTCTACTAAAGCAGATGAAATAATGGGGTGTGATGCACCAGAGTCAAAAAGTGTGCGAACTTGATGATCATAAAGATAGACTGCACTTTCTACAGAAATATTACTACCTCGTTCCTGTGGAGGTGCTGTCAGAGCATGAACTTGACCCCCTGAAGTAGATCCAGCTTTCTGTCCCTGTCCTTTCTTCTTTGGGCAGTCCTTTGCTTGGTGCCCAGTCTCTCCGCAATGAAAGCAACCACCCATCTTTGCCTTCTTCTTCCGACAGTCTTTCTCTATATGTCCAACTATGCCACAGAAATGGCACTTTCGCTTCTTACGGGACTTCTTGTTCTTTCCTCTTTTCTTAAAGTCTGTCTTCTTAGCCCTTAAACCTTCTTTCTTTTCCTCCACCTTAGTCTCTTTCTTACCGTGGTCATCCTCGTGTAGCAATGCCATGTCCACCAAGCTTTCATAAGTCGCTCCCGTGGACACATGGGTCATGGCAAGGCTGTGTATAGGCTCATTCAGACCTTTGACGAAGCGAAGCGCCTTCTTGTGTTGGGTATTTACTAAGTCCAGCCCAAATCTGGCCAACTGATTAAACTGATTGACGTACTCCCTGACCGTTATGCTTCCCTGTTTAAGATTCAAGAACTTCTCTATTTGCAGGCTCCTTTCATCTTGGGAGAGGAATTTCAGTTCGAACCTTGTCCTAAAATCATCCCAAGTTTCCACTGCCCTCTGAGCATCAGTGATCTCCCACCAATAGGAAGCTTCATCTTTGAGCAACCACACTGCTAGCTGTTTCTTTTGCCTATCATCAACTCCGAAGATGTTAAACAGATCCTCGGTCTCCTTTAGCCAATTTCTTGCTCCTACAAAGGGTTCAGTTCCATGGAAGTCTTTTCCACCCATAGACTTGAAGTCTCTACATGTTTTAGCAAAAGCATTTCCAAGGGGAGGAGCAGGAGGAGGAGGAACTGGTGCTACTGGGGGAGGAAGGATATCTGCCGGGCCCGCTCCATTTGCGGCCCTAGCTTCTAAGAACCTCCTAAACCAACCGGGTATCGGTACTCCTTCAGGAATGTTAAGGTCTCCAGACATGCTGAAACAGAAAGGAAAGATTCAAAACGAAGGATAGAGGGAGATAGTACACATGGCTTTGGGGAATCATGCCTTTTAAAATATAACACTTTTTCTAAAAAAAATGCTTCTTTAAACTTTCTTTTGAAAATAATATCAAAAACTTTATCTTATCTGGTAAACCTATGCTCTGATACCAAGTGAAACACCCCACCTCCGTTAGGGTCACTCACAAAGGGAATGCCCTAATTTTGGTGGAGGTTTATAAGTATAAGTCACAGATACACAAGACAGATATAAATACACATATTTTTAAACAGCGGAAACAACAGCAACTTTTATTTCATCAAAATACGTGTTACACAAACCATACCATAATTGTCTTACAATACTTCCAAAAACATTACATTTCCATAATTGTCTTGATTATCAAAGAAGCATAAAACATAAAATAAAGAAAAAAAATCCCCATAATGATATCCAAAGCCATGATCCAAGCCAAAGAGATCCAAACCGTACATCTACTGTCTTCAAGCTTGCAAAAGAGTCTGACTAAGCTGAGTTGTTTCCTCCCTGTGGACCTAGGGGGGGGGAACGAAAGAAAAGAAGACAAAAAGGAAATCGGAGTCAGACATAAAGCCTGAGTAAATCTAGTGACTTTTCAGTATGTGAATAAGAAAAGGATATTATAGACATAAACTGAAAACATGATAGTATCATAACTAATGTAGTGTAGTCTAGAATCGAATATACTATCGAACCTACACTATATCTCTGCATTTACTAGAATTATTCTAACCGGCACCCCATGCTGAGGGTGAAGTGATCCTTTTTGTTTTCTAAAGATCGGCTCCTACTCGTATGTGTGTCTAACGGCTACCCCAAGAAGTGTAGATACCTATGCTGGTCCAACCATGAGGTGTATCAAGACCCATGGTGGCGGCCCCGACACAATTACTAGAAGGCATAGGATATACTACTGGTGCCCCCAGTGCCCTGCTTGTCTGCTCCGAAGTGCGTGCATGACCGCACACCGTTATACCTACACTTTGCACCTAACATTGCCTTTATTTGACCGCTTACAGTCAGCCCAGTAATCGTGCCCCACCCTGCCTAGTTTCAGGGTACCGTTGATACCTAAATTGGGTTACTACTGAAACGGGTCCCTATGTTACCAGGGTTTTCTAGTCAAACATGTTAAGTGGTTAAGTGTTTGTATATACCTAACCCCACCCATCAATATTTGTTAACATATTGAATCTTTGGTTAAGTGTTTTCAGTTGACTTAACCCTACCACCTGTCCTTAGCCTTTTAGAGCACCGACCACTCACATTAGACAGATATCACTACGGTTACTGGATGTGCCGGTTGGTTCCGGGCAGGTTTACACTGTAGTTCAGTCTAACCTCGGGTCTTTATTGGGCTTAATGTTTAACCACCCACATTGGATAGGTATTGTTGGGACTACTGGACAGCCGTGCGGGTCCGGGCAGGTTTATGTCACAACTCAATCCAACCTCGGGTCAAAACATGTCGTCTTTTCTAGTTTTACATATTTCATTATTTATGTAAATGTCATATCGTCTTTTAATTTGGGTATAACAATTTATACCGCTAAAATGTCACAGTCGTTGGCACGCGCCAAACATGCCAACATATTTATTTATATCATGTTTTACACCCAACGCTATTACCCCCGTTTGTACGTACTAATGTTGGGCTCGACACAATTCAGCCCAACTTGATAAACGTGAGAAAAGGGGAAATCCGGAACATATAATATTTTCTATGATACATAGAAGGTGTAGCGCATGAACTTGCAAATTGGCGTTAACATAAGCATTGGATCATGTGAACTTGCATTCAAAATTGGTATACAACTAAATGGGTGTCACATAGGATGGCATATGTAGATTTATACAAATTTGGGTTTTAACATATTAACTTGGCATAATGTCGAACACAAAACTAGTATGTTGTAAATTAACCCAAAAATGTCCAAATCTTATATATAGTCTATTTCCACATGAACTTGCATAGTTTATGTAACCCAAACTGCATTTAACTTAGTTCTAATCATACTTGTAATGGATCTAAGATGTATACATAAGTTTTGAATCATGTAGGCATAAAAGATCTCAGATCTAGGATATGTTTACATAAGTATATGGCCCATGATATCAACATAAACATAAAGGGGATATTAACATAAACATAAGAGGGATCTAATCATAGATTTTGCTACAAATTGCAATTGCAATTACTTTCATATACAACTGTATAATAAACTTGCATCGACCCATTTATGCCACTAATCAATACACATAATCACGATAGAAACATCACAATACACAAGATCTACATCATTATACAACAATAATACAATTCGATTCTCAATTACATCGTATCACATCATAATTTTATTCAGATTCTGAAAGACCACTATACTTACAACATGTGACGAGATCTTGTTTTCTGATTTCTGTTTTCTGGATCTGGAGGTGCTCTCCTTTAGGTAGCAATTTGTTGATTGATTTGATTAGACTTTAATTTGGTTCTTAGTTTGATTCTTGGCGGCTACGATCAACTCCTTCCTGGCAGCATGACGACTCCTCTCTTATTTTCTTATGTGAATTAGTTGAGTCTTAGTGTGTATTTATAGAGTTTTCAAGTTAATTTGAGCCGTCAGATGCAAACAGGGAGGGAAATCAGACCGTACATCACACTAGAAGTCGAACCAGGGCCAGACCTACCTGGTCAGGCCGACCGGGCAAGTCGACCTACAGGTCGACTTGGGGGCGGGAGGCAGGTCGACTGCCCAGTCGACACTAGTGTCGACCTGGTCACTAGGCGGGAATTTTCCCTCCCAGCCCAGTTTGAACTTGAATTCGAATTTTAAACCTGTTCTGAGCTGTTTTTGAATTTCAAATTTATTCTGAAACTTCCGGAGATCATAACTCCTTCATACGGAGTCCGTTTCATGCAAACTCGGACTCTATCTCAACCAGAATTTCGAGACGAACGCAATGGCGTAAGCCATTTCCCTTAATTCTTTCATTAGAATTAATTATATTTTTAAATTTATGAATTTCACTGTTATAGAATATACAGGGTGTTACAACATATATATAGTATACAATCAAAAAGCGCGGGCGCTTATTGGAGATTGGATTCCGACTATGACAAGTATGGGTGCACCTGCCGATAGTGTATCTCTAAAGACGAATACACTGGGTTCAACAAGAACGTCTTGCAACCCGACCCAAACATGACCGACCACTCATTTCTCTTGAGTGTATCGAATATATTGTCACCTCACGGCTGCGCAGCTAACTTTTTCCCGGGAGATACAGAATTGAAAGAAGTAACAAATATGAATATTCTCTAGATGGTGACAATACACCCTAATGGGTGCGACCCACATAGCCATGGTGCCTGCCCGATTTTTGTCATTTCCCGGTTGATGAGGCTTGAGGTTATAATTTACTTTTGAAACATCTGGCCACCATTCACGCCATCCAGGAACTGGCTGAACCGAAGGTACTCTCTTACTGCGTCCAATATAGGAATCACCCCATGGATCATTAGCAAGAAGTACTTGCAATCCGTAGATTCCAATCACGATAGAATCATAGTATATCTCTAGGGATCAGCCAGAGATTATAAGTAACTCTTCCATTTCATGAAGATCTATGGTCTTCACTTGCTCCATCTCGATCAACATCATCGACGTATTCATATTTATTGGTCGAAGTGGTTTTCGAATATAAATTCGATCCCAGTCTTTCCATACCAATAACGTTGGGTTAGATTTTGATCGTCGGTTATTTAACTATTAAAATAAACAACATTAAAATTAAACAGATCCCTTGGTTTTTACACAGCATCACTTGGCCAATTAGATTTCCATTTCGTTAATCAAACCTTTACATTTCCCAATACTTGGAAACCATTTTCACAATAATATTATACTCAACACTTTCATTCAATATCTTTACTAGTCCTTAACCGTAAATTAGTCAAGAAAATAATCTCCCAAATATCAACCCCGAAAGCTGAAACCAACATCAGATCAATATTCAGAAAATCATTTAACTCAACTGATTCCCAGTTAAGTTCTAATTCCAATTCTGGCTTTTACTTTATCCAAATGTCCCTTCTAATACTCGTTCCATTTATATATTCACTAACTTTAGTTTTAAAACTTTATATAATTTGGATTCATAGAATCCAATTAAATAAAATTCAGAAGAATCAAGTTAAAACTTCGATTGCCCATTATCAATATTACATTCCTTTATTAACTATAAACACGGCTTTAAACTTTACAAACTTTCCTTACTATATTTCCCACTCCAAATTATCACTTTAATTTAAATAATTCTATTCACTTTAATTTTTTATTAAATCCATATCAATATAAACCCATTCTAATTGTTATGTTAATTCTGATCACTTGAATTAGCTAAATAAGAGCATTTTAATAATCACTTAATAAGCGCGTGCTTCGCACACGGTAGATTTTGGTTAAACCAGTAAATGTATATATGAGGTTGGTTTATTCTTTTTTTTTTTGAAACTTCATTTAGAATAATATATTTAAAAATTTGTATTCGGTTGTAAAATAAATTTCATAATTTCATTTCTAGCGATTCACTTGATGGTGAATTAATCTTTATAAAATAATTGTATTTTGGCCATCTGCTATAAATTCCTCACCAATCCTATATAATGATTCAAAACTCAACAATATTCAACAATCAACTGGTTTAAATGTCAATGGTGTTTAACCAGTTCATATATATTATGAAATAAACAACATACTAAATATTTTAAGAATCCGGTTTGATTCCCCCACCTGTTCTTCCCTACATCACAGACCATTGTAATATTTCATAACAGCATATGGATATGACGATAATAAAATTAGTGCCAATCATTAAATCAATCATAGGCATCCAAAGTATCCAATAAATCAATTAAATTTAGCACATCATAGTATTTCAGAAATGTGTGAGAATTAACTCACCTGTTATTTTCGACCGACGACGGTTCAACGTTGTTCGTATAATTTTAAACAAGCGTTTAAAATTATATGCAGTTCCGGTTGCTTCTGCTCTTTTCTAAATCAGCACAACAGTGTAGCATTTTTTCCACCGTGATTCCATTGTGACTAGTTTCGCATGATTCTGACAACGCATGGACCAGTTATCGTCATTACATGTTTAATTTAAATTGAATTAATTTAAACCTTATAAAAATTAATTAATTAATTAAATTATGGTCATTACCGTTAACTGAGTCATCAGCCCACCATGCTCGTCTATTTTCGGTCCATGCAAACTCATTCAAACCAACGTTTCATCTCTTGTTTGCACCAATCTCCCTTATCGTCCATCGTACCACTGCAACTAACGTTCCCATAAAATTCACTTCACCGGTCCCGGCCCATCCACCTTATATCTTGCAAAGTTACTCTTTCCGTTAACATGCTTTTCACAATCCATATTAAAATCATCTTTTCCTCAAGACTAACCTCCTTTTTCCCCGTAACCATTAGCCGACCTCCACTGTTTATGAAACCTGTATTAACCCATATATTTTCTTCCCTTCTGAGCTTTACCTAATATATGCCGCTACTGCCTTTATATTTCTCCACGTCAACTACTTCTGTCTTCTCCAAAAAGAACTGCTCCAATATATATTTTATTCCCTCCTTCATTTACACTAAACCGCAACTTCCTGTACCACCGTACCTCCTTGCTTCTTTCCCTACACGTTTGAATGCCTTCCGCAATCTTTCTCACGAAAAACATCCCCACTCCTTCTTCATGAACGAACAAGAAACCACCCTGTAGCTTTAATCCCCAAGCCCGTTGCCCGTTACACCTTCAACTGCCATCAAAACCCCACCGTGATGACCCCAACCAGGCTCCGCCTCCTCCAAGTAAACACCACCGTAGTCGAGCTTTGAACAGCCCTAGGTCATCCTCTTCTTGTCGCGCAACGCCCTAGGAAAAACACCAGTGGAGCCACTCCACTCAGCAACTAATCACGCAACAGCCTTCTCAACCACTCACCCCAAACTCTTTTTTTTTGAAGTTTTCAGATTAATTTTTCCTTCACTGTTTGTTTTGGATTCTAATCGAAATGAAGAAGTCGTTATGTATTTATAGGTGTGAAATTCCTTGGCGCTTACGGTATAGAGATTTGTAGAGGGTATCTAGCTGTGTGATTTATCACTTCCATCAGCGGTTTGATAGATTTTGACATGGATGAGCTTTCATTAGCTGGCGGTTTGTCCATTCAGTAGGTGTAGGGTGTTGAAGACATGTGAAGTTTTAGCTTCGCAGAAAGAAAAATATAGGCGCTAGTATGAAAACTTAATAGGGAAGGCTTAGTAGGATATGGAGGCATGTGCTTCAGTACATTTCGATTTAGACTTGGCATATTATATAGGTTAGAGGACATTCAGCTAGAAAGTAGAACTGCACTTATATGTGGACAGGTATAGCTGCGTTCCTTCACTTCACATAGCTAGGCAATGGAAGGATTTAGAATGTGTGTATTGATTTGAAAATACACGTTTTCCTACTTGATTTGTTGCTTAAGACTGAAGTAAATGGGATTGCAGACTTATAACTTCAGGGAGAGGTCCTTTGTGCTGTGATGTAAAAATATAGGGGCAACGTTTTTTAGAAAAAGAAAATAAAAATAAATGGACTGACGCGAAGGAGCATGTGTATGGTAGGAAATATAGAGGAGTTATGCTAATTGTATATTGTTAGCTAGCTGTGTTATTTGTGAGGCTTATGTCAAGATTTGCGTAGTCAATATGGGTTACTAAGATAGATGGAGAGATATATCATCAAGTCACATGTTTTCTCAAAATATTTGACTTAGAGAATACAAAGTACCCTGCAAAACATGTGTTGTCATTTTCGAAACAGTATTATTGAGTTTTTTGTACTAGTATGGTGGGATTTTGTTCAGTATGGTCATGCTGGATTTGAATAGAAGAAACGTCCCCTCTTTAGTACCATAGGCACATGTTAATTTCAGCTAAGGGTATGGCCGCATATGGTTTCAATCAAAAAGTTTTTAAAAAGGCTTGTCGAATCAATAATGCTATTTAAAAATGAATTTCATTATTTGTTTATACTTATTTGTAAAGTTGGGGTTGTAGTTTACCGTGTTACGTAGAATTCTATTTACGAATGCGCCACTATGGACAGAAATAAAAACACCGTTGTGTCGAGCAATGCCTCACGACTCAAAAAATATAAACATATCGGTAGGTTAACTTATATTGTGAAACACCAAAATGCTGATACAGGGTGCATAATACTCCAAATAAAATGTTGCTTATATTACGAATTAAAAATTATAGTAAAATTCTAAAAATTAAATTATAACTATGCCTCAAAGAGCTTGTCCAAATCCGAAACCAATATTTAATTATAATTAAATAAATCGTTATGGTAATAAACGATTCTACAACGACTATTTGAAACTTTGATTTGGACGTAAAACAAAATCTATAACACGAAAACTTGAATTTTCTCTTTCATCAGTAAAATATTATCAATTAGATTCAAACACTTCTTGTTTCATTGAAATCCGACTTAAAACGGATTCTGTATGATCAATTGAAGTTCAAACTCGATTTTACGAACTACCGCGCTGTTTCGAGTTCGTTTTATAATTTCAATATAAATATAAATGCTCAATCGTTGTTTAATTAATGAATTCGATATAAATTTAATTAATATTCCGAATATAATATTCAAAATGAATTTAAATATTCGAATTTAAATAGCGGAAAAATCTCGGTTGTTACAGGATCCACTCCACCGTGATTAATTTCTGAACGGTTTTATTTCCAGTGTGTAGCGTTCTTCTTCGTGATCTCCACATAATCTATTTTGCGCAGTTTATGTTAAAAATTATATTTTTAACAACGCTATATATATTTTAAAAACAACTTTTTTTATACCGTTATATATATAATAAAAATCTAATTTTTATATCGTTATATATATATAATAAAAATCGCATTTTTATATCACTAAAAATCGAATTTTTTATCTAACTAAAAATATTATGATTCATACAATAAAAATCTCATTTTTATATATTTAAAAATCTCATCTTTATATTTTTAACTAAAGCTACATATAGAATAAAAATCACATTTATATCTGACTACATATATTGTAAAGATCATAGTTTTATAACGCTATGCATAAATAAAAATCATATTTTTATGCCGTTACTCCATATATAAAAATCTAATTTTTATATAGCTACTTCCCATATAGAAATCTAATTTTTATTTCGCTATTTCTTATATAAAAATCTTATCTTTTCAAATATAAAATTTTTATCTTTTCAAATATAAAAATCATATCTTTTCAAATATAAAAATCAAATCTTTTTACTTATAAAAATCAAATCTTTTTTACTTATAAAAATCAAATCTTTTTACTTATAAAAATCGAATCTTTATGTGATTAAAAATCGAATAATTATGTTGTTAAAATTCACATCTTTATGTTATTAAAGATCACATTTTTATGTTATTAAAAATCGCATCTCATTTGCTATTATATATATACAATTCTTATTTTATATCGCTAAAACTATTTATATAAAAACCATATCTTATACTATGTTATCTAAAATAAAGATCATATTCTTTTATTGACATAAATAAATAAATGTAAACATAAAAACTCACCTTTTTCTTGCAAGAATTCAAATTTTTTATTTGATGGAGGGGCCCCCACCGTCGTCGTTGGTGGTAGGGAGATGGCGTCGTGGGTGTGAGGTGGTGTAGCGGCGGTCGCGGTGGTCGGAGCTACGAATTAGGGCTGTGCGGATTTTAATTGAAGGAGGAAGAGAAGAGGGAGGTCGGGGAGGAAGGGGGTCGCCAGTAGGGGAGGCAGAGCGTTGTTGTTGGGCGATGGAGGCGGTGGGTCTGCTTGGAGGGCGATGCGGATCTGAACGGGGCTGAGCGACGGGATCGGGTTTCCATTTTTTCTTTTTTTATTTAATTTGAGCGTTGACCGATTATGGGAAGAGAGAGGGGGGCAAAAGTAATTATGTACTTAATTATATTATTTATTTATTTGTTCCCCTAAAAGTTACTTTTAAATTTCGAACTCCGGTCCAAACCCAACGATTGACGTTCCTAGCTAAATACCCCCATTCCGAACACAATGGGATATATTTCGTAAGCCATTTTGACTATTACGATCAGTTTTCATTTAAATTAAAATATAAATTTATATAACTTTCAAAATTGATTTTAACGCAGATTTTAATTTACTGGAGCCACATACTGACTCCTAAAATTCCAAAAAAATAAATTTAGCTATGTTTTGACGATACGGTCCTAACAAAAAAAATTCATCAAATTTGGATACCTTTTAAAAAACGGTTCTTTTTCCGTCGATTAATTCAAACTGAAATTACTAAACACGTTTAAATCCACCACGCTCACATATTAATTCCAAAAATTATGAATTTTGGAATCTAGCTATAATTTGACATTCCAGATCCAACAAAAGTGGTTTCATCGAAAATGGAGGTCGTTTGCAAAATGGCTAATTTTAAGGGCCTTATATATTAAAATATATATAATGTATATAAATTCCATATAGACTATTTTAAATTTTAAACTGGAAATAACTTTTAATTTACATTATGAAATCTCAGTTTCTTGACTTTATTAGAAAGATATTATTAAACAGATTCTAACGTTTCTCGTTTCATCCAATTCTAACTTATATTGAATTCTATATGTTCATTCAAGGTTTAAAATCTAATTTTCAAACTACCACGCCATTTCAGGCTCGTAGTATAATTTATTTAAAGTTTATAAGTTTTTGAGTTTATAACTTCGAATAAATAAATTTTTAATTGTTATTATTTAAAATAAAACATTTTAAACATCCAAAATTCCTTAAAATTTCTAAAATAATTTTTTTTAAATTGGTTCTGATTTTCCGCGTTGTTACAGATATTCTGTAATTTTAAATTCTAGTATGAATTTAAAATATAATTTGAAATCATTTCGAAAAGGGAATGACAATTTTATTCCAGGATTCGGAATATAAAATGAATTGGGTTTCAGGTAGATTTGAAATGGAACTTATTTTAGTATATGGAAAAAGGAAGATAAATTTATAAACAATATTTATAAATTAAGGAGAATAAATTATCGTTCGATAATTTAGAAATTTAAATTCAAATATGAATTTAACCGTGAATTTGAAATCGTTTCAGGAAGGGAACGACAGGTTTTATTTCGATATTCGAGATATAAAAATGAATTGAGATAAGTCTAAGAAATTATATTGGGAATTCGATTTCATCGAATTTTATAAAGTAATTTTTTCCTAACGGAATTAGAAATTAATATAGTAGATCGAGTTATAAATAAATTTATAACCGAGTAATGAAAAATTGACAAGTAGAAATAATCGAAAATATTAAGTTGGATTTGAAAATTGGATTTAATATATATTAAAGACGAGACTGAAATTTATCATAAACAAAGTTTATAACGTTTATATTTAAATATAATTAAAATGAGCTCGCCGCAGCGCGACAGTTCGTAATTTGGCGTTTTGAACTTCAGTTGAGTATATAGAACTCAATTTAAGTCGGAATTCTTTGAAACAAGAACCGTTAGGACCGATTAGATAATAGTTTTCTAATGGAAGAGAAAAATCTGGATTTCGTCTAATATATTTTGTGTTATGTCAAAATCAAATTTTCAGAAAAGCATCGCCATAAGCATTATAAAACCATAACAGTTTGTTAATTAAAATCGAAGTATTTTAAGTTAGTAAAATATGGATTTTTAATTTAAATATCCAGATGTGAGTTGTAAAATAAATACGAACTTAAGTTGTGTAAATGAAATGATTTTTGAAACCAAAAAAATTAGATTTTTAATTATTAGATAGGATTAAGTAATTTGAAGAAAAATTAGTTAAACGAGTTTTAAATCGAGATTGGGCGTCAGATAAGTGAATGTGATTTGTAAATTTATATTCGAAATCGAATATAAAACTCAAATCAAAAATGGAATTCGATTTGTTATAAGTACGTTAAAAATATATTTGAACGTGATTGTTCAAACAAAAAGTGAAATAGGCAGAAGAGCTAATTAAAGAATAAATTAGCAAACTAAGTTAAAAACGATTAGATTGAGTTGGAATAAGTTGGGGATGGATGTATATGAGTTAGGAAGGTATGGAATGAAGTGTATGAAGATTATAATTCGAGTGCCCGACATAAAGGTACACGTTTAAATTCCATATGAGATTTTATGCTTCGAATCGGCAAGCCACTTGGCTTTTTGATTTTCATTTTGAATGGAAAGGGCCTAGAGAGGCGAGTTGAGGTTTGAACTATTGACCGGTACAAAGGAGGTGCTGGCGAAATTTTTCGGAAATTTAAGCAGTTAGAATATTTTTAAGGAAATTCGATAACTAGAAATCAATATATTGATATATACAACATTCGTTAAGGAACGAACTTAAAAATATAATATTATTAACAAAAAGGAAATCTATAATTAAATCTGGTAAAAACAGAATAGAGAATCGTATGTATGTTTTAAAAATGAATAATTGGTTTTTATGATATTGATTATTCGAGATAAGCAGTCTTGTCCATTTTGCAATTAACAATATTATTCAATCAAGGTCTGAGAGGTAATTATACCCCAACGTGATTGATTTCATTTTAGACCGATAAATAACAATATTCAGTATCGAGGAGAAATGTTTGAATAAGAGTTAGTTGAATGCAATGTTTTGGTTTGTTGTAACAATGTTTTACACAATATTCGTTTTAACCCAAGTAAGTGGAAATTTGGAAATATAATAATAAATATTTCCTGAGTATAGAAATAATTGAATGGTCCTGGAAGAGATAAGTAATTGGAATGTTTTCCAATTATAAATATAATATATTTTCTAAGTATAGAAAATAAAAGAAGGCGGTATATGGAAATGTTTTCCAAATAGCGTAAGAGGCCAAGATGATTGTCGAAAATATCATGTTAACGAATATTGATAAGGAAATGTAGAAAAGATTTAATTAATAAAAAATTAATTAAGGGGCCCAATGATTGTTTGATGCTTTGAATGGATGTTTGTTTTCTTCAATAGTTAAATAACCGACTATCGAAGTATTTGCCAATATCGTTGGCAATATGGAGAGACCGGTTGGATTATTATCCGAGAACCACTCCGTATTGGCTGTAGCGTTGCGAAACATATGATATGAAGATAATCAAAGACGGAGTAAAGTGCAAGGGCTTTTTCCGTTAATCCTAGGTAGAAATTGCCTAAGATGGATTAATGGAAATTGTGCCTTCGGTTTCGTTCAGTCCTAGAACGAAAGTATATGGACGAATGTCTGACAGAATATTTCCAATGATCGCATATGTTGGTCTGTATAAATATATATGATGGCGGAGAATTTATTCTCATAGCGTAATATCCAGATTATATTTATGCAAATCAATTAATGATCAACAGATATGACAATGTGGCACACAAAGTAATTGTGATATAAATGAAATGTAAGTAATCGTAGTTGAGACGACCCGACCTTCCCCGATAAGGAAAGCACGGATTGAATTGAGGACAAGACAAATCAGAACGCAGACAGAAGAACATTTCATTGTTTATTACAACAATTCCATCAGATACAAGAATATACAGAGTAAAAATGAATATTATACATTCGATAAATATCAGAAATTACAATAAATTACATAGCAGCGGAAGAACAATACAAAACAAAACTGAAAGTAATACACGGATACAGAGCTTTCCGAGCATCGTTCCAGGTGTAAATCAGGATCCTGTGAATATAAATCTGCAAAACCAAAACTACTAGCTGCCCGTGTGGAAAATAGGGGCACCCAGAGTTTAGGTTAAAAACAATAAACTCCAGGTCAGTCATGTGACTGGTGTGAGAACTAAAACAGTTATTAATCTTTATTTTAAAGTTCGGTAAATCAAGGGACCACGCCGTATAACACGGAACGAGTTTCCTCCCAAGAATACTAGTGCATAAAACAAACAGCGCAATGCTAAATAAAGAAAAATGAAGCTATTATAAGACCCAGGTCCCATCACACAATGCAACGCAAGCCGGAGGATAGGGTTTTTACCTTATAATAGCCAAAGCATGCTTGATACGTTTAAAACACATTATTTTGATATTACTATAAGTGTATAGTGTCAAAACAATTTCAATCATAAATATCAATCATAGGCGGCATGAATGACCCATACCACTATGTTGCCATACTAGGTTCTACAAATAAAACCGCAATATCACGTATTGGAAATTGGATTTCCGTCATGAGTCGAGGCAAGGGGTAAGCTCCTCTCCGATTCGAGACACTCTAGCAAATGTCTGAGGACCCCACAATGATCCTTGGATCTTCAGGGCCGCTCCTCACCTAACTTTGGAGGATTAGTTATTCCTGAGCACACGTTTCCTGGTCCTAACAGACCTATATCTGAGGCGCCTCGTATCCAACAACCACATAGGTGAAAAGTATATAAATGTCAGCCAGTTTAAGCACTGACGCCACCTTTAGCTAGAAAGAAACGTCGTGCTCTCCCTGCAGTCACTATCCCGTTTTTGACTCATACCGAGGTGTGAGGCTCGCGAATTCATGCTATACACAAAGTTGTGCCACACAGGCCGTGCTTTCATCATCAACCACAAGACTTTGCTTTTCTACAGAAGCCTTGATCAATTGCCACTTACGCGTGCCACACTGGCAATTCACTCCATGCGACTGATGTCCATCGATATACAACCTCTGAGCTTGTACGTCTCAGAGAAGGGCGTTAAGCAAGAGAATAAATTCTCCGCCGCCAAACAGATGTATATTTAATAGAGATTAATCAACACAGAATAAAATCCAATGTCAAGCACACAGTCCATTTACAAGTTCGTTCTGGGTCTGAATGAAACCGGAGGCACTTTCCTCGCATATCCATTGATCTCCAAGTACGTCTGGACGATCATCAACTGATTCCCTCATCTTGGGTGTACAGCCCAATCAAGATCATCGGTAATCACCCAAACGATGTGAAGACTTCCGGTCTTCAACCACCGTCTTCATCTTCGACATATCGTCGAATCGGTTATTCAGAATGGGTATAACCCGGCCTTTCCGAATAACCCGCATATATAATAAACACGTGTTACACAAACACAACATACGCCTCATTCCAATTCAGAATATTCTTTTATTCAAAATTTCACATTCTTAGGGAAAGGTTCCCATTAATTTTATCAAAGATAAATTCTTCCAAATTTATTCTTTAATCTTCCTTTGGATATCATTTCAAACTAGTCGGGATTAGCGAACCATGCCGAAGTAATTATTTATTTTATTTCCCAATCCCAACCTATTCATCCCTTGAGCAAAACTGGTAATACTCCATATCTAACACCACGATGTTATCGGTAAAATTAATTACCATTTCACGTTTAAATCTAATTAAAGATTTAACTATCGCTTTGGAGCAAAACTGGTGGTACTCCATTCTCGATCACCTTTCAGATTTGATAATTTAAATTATCAATACACATTTCAATCTAATTAAAGATTCGTTAAAACTCCACTTAGTTTTAATCTTCTCAAAAACCAACATCTTGTCTTTAACTGCGTTAAAGAACCAATGTCATCTAAAACACGGTTCACGATAAACCCAAAATCACTTTAACCGGGCTTAAGAACGGTGTTAATGAAAACACCATCCACGACAAACACAAATCACATTTGATATTAAATACAAGGCTCTGAATAGAAAATATACCGACTTATATTCAATATCAAATTCTGAAACCAACAAATATCATATTGGAAATAACGATATAAAGTATATCTTTCAAATTCCCATAACAATATCTGTATAATCACGAAATCCAACATCGAAATATTCCGAAGATAATTTCGATTCAAATCCAGTCCAATTCACGTATTGGGAATTTTGATTATTTTTAAAACCACCTTCAAATTCAATTTATTTATTTCAAAAGTAAATTGAATTTAATCCTAGTTCAAAACTAGTTCATTTCGATAAAAATCTATTTTTATCTTCACAAATGTGGGATTTTTCATCCCAGTTTTTCCCAAATCATTTCTTATGATTTTACACAAATTATTACTATTTTTAATAATTTTATCAAGGCCCGTACAGTCGATTTCCACCAATGGCCATCGAACTGCACTTACAGCGACCTTTTCCAAATTCGATTTGGACATAATTCCAAATCCAACTGTTAGATTTGAAATTTCTAATATTCATTGGAAAGCTCTTTTCGATACGAACCCAACGGTTCCAGTTTCAGGAGAATCCGACGGTCGGATCTCCCGTAATGTCAATTCGAAGTCAATGGTCGAAATTCACGAACTGCCACGGCGCGGCGCGTTCTATTCAGGCCATTATATATAATATATATATATATATTATATATTTTGTCGATTTCCTTTTAAAACGAATTTTATTAATCGTTTTAAATTCGTTTTCGAAACGATTTCAACTTCCCTTTCAATTTCAAATCAAAATTGAATTTTCCTTTATAAATTCATTTTAAATTCATTTCAAATTGATTTCAATTTAAATCGATTTTTAATTCAATTTCAACTCAATCTGAATGTCAAATTCACTCAATTTCTATTCGAATTCAATTCGAATTCATTTCTATTTCATTTCAATTCGAATTCATTTCAATTCGATTTCATTTCTATATATTCGATTTTGAAATCACTTTTCGATATTCATAAAAAAAATGAATAAAATCGATATAAATATCGTTCACGTCAAAATGGCGCATCTCTAATCAACACGGCTTTATATATATTTCAATAAATTCGTTATTTTATTCAACAAATGAATATTTATTCCATTCAACACATGAATCTATATTTCTTCTTACTTACAATAAAAAGGTAAATTTTACTGTAAAAATATTTTACTCAACACATGAATACTCAACACCAGAACATCGTCAACACATGACTATTTATTCTATTCAACACATGAATTTTCTTTTATAATATTCATTATATCCCAATTGGAATGAGGCCCAATCAATCACCATATAATGTTAATTATATGGATTCCATACAACACATGTATATAAATAGCAATGATAAATAATCAACCGTCATCCAAAGTGCACTACACAACTGCATAAGCATTAAATATAAATAATTAACGCTTACACAGTCTGTCGACCAATCGATCGACATACTATTAAATAATTGGGATTAGTGTACACCAAATATCATCCCAACACCCGTGTGGGGTTTCAAATCAACAAACACAGATTTATATTGGTGCAGTTGGGCGATGTGTAAAATTTATCGTCCCAATCAATATCCTTCAAACAGGTGTACATAAACAAACTGTCCGGTTTGTAAATGAATATTTATTTATTCACATTCACGTTAAAAATTATATTCTTAACGATAATTAATTTATTCTAACCATCAACATTTTATTATCGATTTCACATCAACATCACAAACAAATTTCACAACACATCAAACAAGCATACAAGCCATCCACAGTCCGTGGACGATGGGTGTCGGGTGCTGCTAAGCACCGTCTGCATCACAATATATATTTTTAACTAGAAAAGAAGATTTAAAGTGGGAAGTTCTCACCGACTAGCTAAACCAAACGCCGCGACTCTTCTTATGTAGAAATCTTCGCTGTTCTCGCCTTTTTTTCACTTTCGTTGTCCGTAGCCACTACATATATAAAAATCACATTTTTATATTGTTGCTATGTATATAAAAATCATATTTTTATAATCACTCCATATGGATAAAAATTCTATTTTTACATCGCTACTATATAGATAAAAATTCTATTTTTACAACGATGTTCATATAATAAAGATTATATTTTTATCACGCTATTCTCTATATAAAGATTTCGCCCTTTCAAATATAAAGATTTCGGCTTTTCAAATATAAAGATTTCGCCTATTCAAATATAAAGATTTCGCCCTTTCAAATAAAAAGATTTCGCCTCTTCAAATATAAAGATTTCGCCTTTTCAAATATAAAGATTTTGCCTTTTCTAATATAAAGATTTCGCCTTTTTTTCTATCTATATAATATAAAAATCATATTTTTGATACTTCTACTTTATAAAAATTATATTTTTATATTTCACATATGATAAAAATCAAAATTTTATTCTTTCTAAAATATAAAAATCATAATTTTAAACCGCTACTTCATATATAAAAAGTATATTTTTATATCGCTATTCAAATTATAAAGATAATATTTTTCTATCGTTTTAAAAAAAATCTAATCTTTTTGAATCTAAAGATCTAATCTTTTTAAATTTAAAGATCTAATCTTTCTAAATTTAAAGATCTAATCTTTCTTAATCAAGAACCCTAACCTTTTGCTTTCTTTTATTAAATAAAATCAGAAAATAAATGAATAAAATAAAAAAAACTTACTATACTTTGATTTCGTATGGAGAATATATAGCAATTCAAACATTCGATAATTAAAAATGTAATTAACTGAATTAAATAAAATTTAATTTAATTTTTTACCTTTGTTTTGAAGGGGGGCGTTCACCGTCGTCGAAGAGGGGGGATGTTTGCTTGCGCCTGCGGAGGAGGGAGATGGCGCGGGGGACGAGGCGGAGGCGCCGTTGGCGGCTGCGATGGGGGGGGGGAGGGTGCGATTGGGTTGTGGTCGTGGGATTTGCGGGTTCGTGGGTTGCGTTTGAGGTGGGTGGATCGGAGCTGGACAGAGAAGATAGGAGGAAAAGGAGGAGGGGGAGGAGGAAGAAGAGATGGGAGAAGGGGGCGCGGTGGACGGCGCGCCACCTGGGGGCGGCGGCGCTCGATCCCGTCGCTCCTCTCTTTCTTTCTTTTTCTTCATTTTCTTTTGTCTGAGTGAAGTAGGAGAGGGAGAAGTAAAGGGGAATTATAGTATATATAATTATTTAATTTTTTTATTGATTTCAAAAGGTAACCTTTTCATTCAAACTCGAAACGAGACCCACTGCCTGTCGTTCATAGCTAATTACCCCCATTCCGAACACAATGGGATATGTATCGCAAGCTGATTCGATCGTTTCGATCAGTTTTCGTCAAAATCAACATATAACTCTATATATTGAATTTGAATGCGCATTTCAATTTACCGAGGCCACAAACTAACTAGAAAAATTCCCGAAAAATAATTTCTTGCTTCGTATGGACGATACGGTCCTAACAAAACTAGTTTCGCCGAACTCCGAGACCATATGAAAAATGGCCATTTTCCAGTCGATTAAAATCAACTGAAATTGGTCAAATGCGTTTTCCTTTGCCACGCCCACATACTGATTCAGAAAATTATGAAAATTGGAATCTAGCAATTACTTGACATCTCAAATCCAACAAAAGTGGTTTCGTCGAAATCCGAGGTCGTTTGCAAAATGGCTATTTTTAAGGGCCAAAATTCCATAGCGACTATTCTAAATTTTCAACTGGACATATCTTTTGATTCCCGCTATGAAATTTTGATTTTTCGGATTCGTTGGAAATATATTCTCAATTAGATTCCATTATTATTGGTTTTGCTAAAATCCGGTTTATTTTGAATCCTGTACATTCATTTGAACTTTGAAATCGAATTATCGAACTACCGCGCCATTTTCAATTCCTTTTATATTTATAAATAAATATTTATATTCTAACGATGACGTATGTAAATATATACGTTCTAATTATTTTCAAAATAAATTTCTCGTCGATATTATTTTAAATAATCCATTTTAAATATTCAAAATTCGTTAAAATTGCCAAAATAAAAATTTTAAACTGGCTCAGATTTTCCAGGTTGTTACAATCTCCCCCACTTAAAACTTTTCGTCCCCGAAAAAGAACGAAGCCGAAAGTTATTTAACAAATCAACTCAACTTCCACTATTTTCATTACAGCTGAAGTTCTTCAACTTTTCATTGTCTAAGAACTTTTCAAATTTTTCAAAAATTTGGCTAACACCCTAAATTTTAGAAAAATTTCGCCATAACCTCCCCTGCACCGGGGACTTCGAGATATTTCATATAGCCTCCCATGGCCTTCTTCAATCCAAAAGAAAAAGAAAAAGCCAAGCGGCTAGCCAATCGGCTCATAAAATCATCATCACCCAAACAAAACAGTAAATTATGGTAAACATGTACCTATTTGTCGGGCAAACAATTTTATTCTTCTGCTCTAGCCTCCTTGCTATGACCTGTTCAATGTAAGTACATGTATATGCAAGCAAATGCGACCAATTTTCAATACAGTTCAATATTTGATTCTATTAGGCGTAATGGTTCAAAATTATCAAACAAATAACCAAACAACACAATCAGCAATCAATTAGTGAATTATCGTTTCAAATTCATAATTTAATATATATACAGAAAATCATGTTTTTGATGCCAAATCACAACAATAAATCTGTCTAGTTTTGGTTCTCACACCAGTCTAATGGAAATATATAGACATCACACCTTCGAAACACGAACATAAATATTGATGATGCCATGGTCATTATCAACATCATCTCCGGGCAACTAGAGTGTGATTATATATCTATCCAGTATATTAAAACTTCGAATATACGTTCATGACGCGTATACGCAAAACCTTTATATACTATATTGTCCAAATTCAATATAAATAAAATATTCAAATACATATACTTGAATTAAAATTTTAAAACAAAATTTTTTTTCATCTGAAAAATATACTCTTCACACTCGTTCTAGGATACTACTGATCCTATCTCTAACGAGTTATTCTAATTGGATATTACTAATCTAATATCTGATGAATTCTTTCGTATGGTTCTAATGTGTCTTGTTCTCGAGCTCTGTAAACCAAAGCTCTGATACCAAACTGAGACGACCCGACCTTCCCCGGTAAGGAAAGCACAGATTGATTTGCGGACAAGACAAATCAGAACACAGACTGAAGAACATTTCATTGTTTATTACAACAATTCCATCAGATTCAAGAAAATACAGAGTAAAAATGAATATTATACATTCAATAAATATCAGACATTACAATAAATTACATAGCAGCGGAAAAATAATACAAAATACAACTGAAAGTAATACACGGATACAGAGCTTTCTGAGCATCGTTCCAGCTGTAAATCAGGATCCTGTGAATATAAATCTGCAAAACCAAAACTACTAGCTGCCCGTGTGGAAAATAGGGGCACCCAGAGTTTAGGTTAAAAACAATAAACTCCAGGCCAGTCATGTGACTAGTGTGAGAACTAAAACAGTTATTAATCTTTATTTTAAAGTTCAGTAAATCAAGGGACCACGCCGTATAACACGGAACGAGTTTCCTCCCAAGAATACCAGTGAATAAAACAAACAACGCAATGCTAAATAAAGAAAAATGAAGCTATTATAAGACCCAGGTCCCCTCACACAATGCAACGCAAGCCGGAGGATAGGTTTTTTACCTTATAATAGCCAAAGCATGCTTGATACGTTTAAAACACATTATTTTGATATTACTACAAGTGTATAGTGTCAAAACAATTTCAATCATAAATATCAATCATAGGCGGCATGAATGACCCATACCACTATGTCGCCATACTAGGTTCTACAAATAAAACCGCAATATCACGTATTGGAAATTGGATTTCCGTCATTAGTCGAGGCAAGGGGCAAGCTCCTCTCCGATTCGAGACACTCTAGCAAATGTCTCAGGACCCCATTATGATCCTTGGATCTTCAGGGCCGGTCCTTACCTAACTTTGGAGGATTAGTTATTCCTGAGCACACATTTCCTGTAACAACCCGCATTCTACGCATCGGGGGATCGTAGGATATTTATTTTTTTCCCATATGAAGTCGTACGGTCTTGTAACTTTGGGAAACAACCATTAGAGTCATTTCCCATGTTCATGATTTTTGCCGATTTTTAAATGACCGTTTTTCCCCTAGCTGATCTTGTTTCGGCCATAACTTTTGATTGGAAAGGAATTTTGACCTGAAACCACTTCCATTAGATTTGTTTGATGGTTTACCTTTCCGTAGAGCGGTCACATGTGAAAAACGGACTTACCGTTTGGGAGATATGGCTGAAATAAAGTTTGGAAGGTGAAAAACTGCTTAACCGGGCCAAATGGGGTGATTAGTGAATGAGCCCATAACCCATTTCGGGATTAGGGTTATGGGGATTCTGAAATGAGTGAGGGTTTCATTTAATTTCAGTTTTCTAGCCTCCACTTACCTCTTAGAAACCCTAAAAATGGCCTCCAACCTCTAAATCACCTCCAAATCACCTTCTAATCAAGGATTAAGCTTAGCAACATCAAATCAAGGGAGATCTTCACCAAATCAAGAATTGAGCTGCTGTTTAGCATTGATATTCACGCCCAAACAGAGAATCATTTCAGTTTGAGGTTTTATTTGTGGCTAAGGTGAGTGATTTGCATAGTTCCTCACTAATTATGGCTAATTAAGGGTAACTAGTGTTAATTAGCGAATTTAAACATGATAAAATTCTGGAAAAATATTTATAAAATTCGAAATGGTGTTTTAGACCTCTAATATGAATTTTGGTTAATTTGGTTAAGCTTTGCTAATCATATCATTAGTTTCTCCTAAACATGCTTAAGGGAAAATATGGGGTTTTGGCTAGGTTTGATCCATTTTAACCTATCATATTCTTGTTTTGGTGTTTGTGGTTGATTATACATGTTGCTATGACTGTAAGGTATGCCTTGTGATTGATTAGAATAGTTGGAATGGTCAAAAACGTCGTCGAGTGGCGTAAACTGCTCGCTGGAAAAAGTTGCAGGAAATGCTATAGGAATCCGGATCGGATA
The DNA here is from genome assembly GCA_030737875.1 of Allium sativum. Classification (NCBI taxonomy): domain Eukaryota; kingdom Viridiplantae; phylum Streptophyta; class Magnoliopsida; order Asparagales; family Amaryllidaceae; genus Allium; species Allium sativum. The sequence goes on from CM060915.1 coordinate 990,307,099, forward strand.
AGGGGGTCGGATCGGATAGCCGAACCGAACCAAAGTGGTGGCATCTCCAGCAACATATAAATGCTGGGGCGAGAAGGAAGGCCTGGATTGGATCGAATTGGGGTGAAGCTGGATCGGATCGGACAAGAACTAGGAGTGGGATCGGACCGGAGCATCACAACCGAAGGGGCGTAGCGTGGGATCAGAGAGCACGAGGAGAACCGAACCGGGAGCAACATCCGAACCGAGCCGAAGTTATGTGACCGACCCGAACCGAACGTGAAGATCGAACAACATAGTACGAGCTGAAGACCCGAATGCCATGGCCGAACCGAACCGAAAGACATGGACAAGAGAACCGAACCGAATACCAGTATTGACCAAAAACCCGAGATGCAAAGTAGTCTGAGTTGGAAGTTAGAGCTCAGGATCCGGTCGGGAACCAGTGAGCTCACTTCATGGTTGGGCTTTGCTGCGGGACTTGTGCTAAGGAGTTGTCGACGTTCATAACTTCGATTCACCACTGAAAATGAATGATGGTCTACTTATCAGTGCAGTAGAGTCACTATGACTCGAGGGGCAAGGTGATGGTAGCACGACTACGTTATCAGTGCAGTAGAGTCATTATGACTCGAGGGGCACAGTGATCGTAGTAAGACTATGAGCCAGCGCAGATGGGGTGAAAACTCCATGGGGCAAGTGGACATAGTAAAGGATTCGTAAAGCTATGAGCCAGCGCAGATGGGGTGAATAACTCCATGGGGCAAGTGGACATAGCGAAGGATTAGTGGCTATGTATCAGTGCAGGGAAGCCATTTATGACTTCATGGGTCAAGGTGATCATAGCAAAGTATTGAGGTGATCGAAGTGGTGAATATCGTATGCTTTACGCACTGAGTGAGAGATGTGAGGATGGTTGCTATGCTTGATTTTTTTTCCATCATTATGACATGCACACACCCACCCCCGTATTCTTTACACCATTTTCTATGGCATCTTAGAGTATTGTACGGTATGTAGTGCTAACTCTTTGGTTGCAGGTCCAGGTTCAGGTATGGTTTAGTATACCTGTTATTATTCTTTTTAGATGCTTATCGCTCATACCAGACTTTATGTCTGACCCAGATTTTTATGTCTCTTCTTATTACTCTGGGTGCTCACACGAGCAGACTAGAGACAGGTTAGCTGGTGATGCGCAAGTAGCTGATTCAGAGGTGAGCAAGAGGATTCCACGTATGATATATAGATATTCTCCCTGTGTCGTTGGTGGTCGCTACTTGGGCATTAGTAGTGTACCTCCTTTATCTTGCTTTTGCTTTTTGAGACAGTTTGAAAAGTTGTAATAATGTTGGCTCTGGATCATAAGCTGTATTTGGATTTTCTGCTGCTATGTTAGTTTATTTCCAGCTTATGCACTGTCTCACCTGTTTTATGTCAAGTATGTTATTATTATATTTTATCCTATGCGCTGTGAGACATTCTACATGTTCTTTGTTAGTTAATTACCTTATTTCCTTTCCTTCTGACGACCGTCCCGTGCTAGCTGGACATGTGTACATCGCACTTTTGGAGTAAATGTCGGTTGGTGCGGGGCGGGCCGTCACATTTGGTATCAGAGCTCTAGGTTGCGTAGTTAACCTAGGGAAAGACACTAGAGAGAGATAGTACGTATATGAGAGCGCTTATTTGTGATTACTTTGGTTTTCAAAAACTATATATATACATACTATTAGTAGTATAAGAATGAAGTCGTACTGCACTAGCACCACTATGGGGTCGTTAATCGTTTTCTCTTTACAGATTGAATGATGAGTCGAGACACCAGGGGTGCTGGTAGGGGGACCAATCATGGGAATGCTCCTGACATGAGGGCAATGTTCACCGACTTCATGAGGGAGATGCTTAGGGGTGTTCAAGGGGCGGTTCCCAATCCCGGAAATGGTGGTGGTCCAGTAGTGTAGGCGTCTAGGGTCGATTTCGCCAACTGTGCAAGGATTACACTAACCTTGGTGGGAAGCCGTTCCATGGAACGGAGTCGGCCACAGATGTTCAAGATTGGTTGGATAGTTGGGATCATATCTTCGACGACTTGGATATTGAGAATGCGATGAAGAGAAGGCTAGCGTCTCGTCAGCTGCAAGGGCGAGCGATGAATTGGTGGAATGCCATTAGAACAACTACTCCTAAAGATCAAGTTACTTGGGATCAGTTCAAGGCTCGCTTTAGCGAGAAGTTCATTCCAGCTGCCCAGAAGTCAGTGTTGTTTAAGAGATTCTTGGAACTCAAGCAGAATGGTAGGGCAGTCTCTGACTATATTGCCGAGTTCGACAATTTGTCGAAGTATGGGCTATCCCTTATCGATACCCCTGAGAAGAAGAATGAGAAGTTCATTACTGGTTTGGATGGATACTTGGGGGAAAGGCTTATTAACCACATCGATGAGACTTTTGAATCGATTGTTGGAAAAGCTTTGTGATCGGAGAGTCTTTACCCTAAGCCAAAGACTGAGGTTGCATCTACGGAAAAGGCCGAAGCCGCAAGCAAGCGGTGGAGGCAAGAATAACTCTCAAAATAAGAGGAAGCAGAGTCAAGCTAAGGATGGCCAGATAAAGAGCAAGAAAGATGTTGAGTGCTTCAGCTATGGTAAGAAGGGTCATTATGCCAAGGATTGTCGGGCCAAGTCAGCGGATAAGAAGTGCTTCAACTGTGGCCAAGTGGGACATTTCAAGGATAAGTGTCCACAACCTCCTAAAGAGAAGCAGATGGTGAAAGCATATGCGCTTAACGCTATTCCTTCTTTGTCGAATGCTCCAACTGCGGCGGAGAAAGGAAAGAATGTCGTCATTCAAGGTAAGCTTTCTATTTATAATGTACCAGTTCGAGTTTTTTTTTATACTGGGGCTTCCCGTTCCTTCATATCTAGTGACCTGGTGGATAGGTTGGGACTGGAACCCGAGATAGTCGATAAACCGTTGGTTGTGACGAACCTGATTAGTGGTTCGACTAACCTTAGTATGATTTGCCGAAATTTGGTCTTATCGAGTCATGGATGTATGTTTGTTTGTGTTAGCTTTGTTTTGGGCTTTACTGGGTATGGCATTATATTGGGGGTCCATTGGCTCCAAAGATACGGGGTGGTGGTAGACTGTGAGGGCTTTTTGGTGACAGTTAGGGCGGATGATGGGCGGAGGGTAGTGTTTGGTAGTCTACCTAGTGATGGGGTAATGGCTAGTTTTATAAATTCCCTCAACATCCCGCATGATGAGTTGTCATATGTGCCGGTGGTTGGCCATTATCTGGACGTCTTCGAGGAGGTGACCGGGCTTCCACCACACCGAGAGATTGAGTTTCGTATTGATTTAGTGAAAGATGCCAGACATATAGTGATGCCACTTCGTCGTATGGCACCAAGGGAGTAGCGAGAGCTCGGGGTGCAAGTAAGCGATCTTTTGAAGAAGGGATTTATTAATTGAAGTGTCTCCGAGTGGGGAGCACCAGTTGTGTTTGCCACTAAGGCAGATTGTTCCCTTCGTTTGTGTGTGGACTATCGCGAGTTGAATAAGGTGACGAGGAAGAATAAGTATCCTCTACCGCGGATAGATGATTTGTTTGATCAACTGGAAGGAGCAAGAGTGTTCTCCCAATTGGACCTCGCGACAGGATTTCATCAGCTCCGAGTAGAAGATGAGAGTGTTTCGAAAACGGCATTTAGGACGCCGTCTGGATTATATGAGTGGTTGGTTATGCCATTTGGGTTGACCAATGCACCAGCATATTTCGTGGATCTTATGAATCGGGTATTCAGAGATCAGTTGAATAAGTTTGTTCTTGTGTTCGTAGACGATATCCTTGTTTACTCGAGGACAGAGGAGGAACACAAGGGACACTTGAGGATAGTGATGGAGGTGTTGAGGAAACACCAATTAAAAGAGAAATTCTCTAAGTGTCACTTCTGGAGGAGGGAAGTAAGAATCTTGGTCCATGTTGTTTCAGAAAATGGTATTGCCATGGATCCTGCGAAGGTGGCTACGGTACAGGATTAGTCTACGCCCAAGAATGCAACAGATGTAAGAAGTTTCTTGGGGTTAGCTGGATATTATCGTAAGTTTATCCAGGACTTTTCCAAGATAGTAGCACCGTTGACTCAGTTGACTAAGAAGAATCAGGCCTTCGTCTGGGACGGAGCGTGTGAGAATGCATTCAGGAGTCTAAAAGAAAAGTTGACGCGTGCGCTAGTGCTAGTCATTCCTAAAGGAAATGAAGAAATGATGGTATACGCGGATGCTTGTGGTACCGGACTAGGTGTTGTATTGATGCAAGGAGGTAGGGTTGTAGCTTATGCTAGTCAGCAACAAAAGCCACATGAGAAAAGGTACCCTACCTATGATTTGGAACTAGCAGCGATTGTGTTTGCGCTGAAGATGTGGAGACATTATCTTTTGGGAGAGAGATTTGAGTTGTTTACCGATCATAAATCGTTAAAGTATCTCTTCTCCCAGAAGGATCTGAATCTCCGCCAGCAGAGATGGTTAGAGTTCTTGGCTTCGTATGATTTTGATATCGCATATACACCTGGGAAGGGCAATGCGGTAGCCGATGCCTTGAGTAGGAGATATGCCAATTTAGGAGCTATGTTTCTTGAATGTAAGCAACTGGAGTATATCGCCGGGTTTGATTTCAGACCAAATTGCGAACTGGATCCAGAAATACTAGCTAGTTTGACGATCAGACCCACTTTGATTGAGCGGATTGGTTCCAGTTAGAGGGACGATCCTAATCTTTTGGAAATCATCTCCAAGTTAGAAATGAATATTGACAGTGAGGAGATGAATTTGTATGGGCTTGATCGAGATGGATGGCTTAGAAAAAGAGGAAGACTAGTCGTACCCAACGTGAATGGTTTGAGAGATGAAGTGCTTAGGGAATGTCATCACTCAAAACTGACCATACACCCCGGTGGTGATAAGATGTATCGAGACATGAGACAGACTTACTACTGGGAATGGATGAAAAGAGACGTTGGGAAGTTTATATAAAAATGCATGAATTTCCAGCTAGTTAAAGCCGAGCAAAAGAAGCCTAGTGGGTTGTTGCAACCATTAGAAATTCCTGAATGGAAATGGGAGCAAGTCTCGATGGATTTCATCCATGGTTTACCAAGGACTAGATCGGGATATGATAGCATTTGGTTAATTGTGGATCGATTGACCAAGAGTACAAGATTTATACCAGTCAAATCGACCAGAACGGCAGCTAAGTTAGCAGAATTGTATATGAAGTGGGTAGTGAGATTTCATGGAGTACCTAAAAGCATTGTGAGTGACCGAGACCCGTTGTTTACTAGTGGGTTTTGGAAGAGCTTACAAGAGGCTCTAGGGTCAGAATTACATCTCAGTACCGCATATCATCCTCAGACCAACGGTCAAACGAAGAGGGTGAATCATATATTGGAGGATCTCGTGAGAGCTTGTATATTGAATTTTGGTGGATCATGGGATGACCATTTGCATCTAGTAGAGTTTGCATATAATAATAGCTACCAATCCAGTATCGGTATGGCTCCATATGAAGCTTTGTACGGAAGACCGTGTAACTCACCATCATGTTGGATAGAGACCGATGAGAAGTTTATGCTTGGACCAGATGTGGTAAGAGAAACCTCGAACAAAATTAAGATCATTCAACAACGAATGAAGGCTGCCCAAGACAGGCAGAAGAGTTATGCTGATAAGAGGAGAAGAGACTTAAAATTCTCCGTTGGTGACTTGGTGTTTGTCAAGATTTCTCCATTGAAGAGCGTGATACGATTTGGCAGGAGAGGCAAATTGGCACCAAGATTTGTTGGCCCATTCCCAGTTCTTGAACTAGTTGGGAATTTGGCGTATAGAGTTGACTTACCAGAAAAGATGGTGGGAGTTCACAACGTATTTCATGTTTCCCAACTAAGGAAGTTCGTACACGGCCCATATATGACTATTTCACCTGATCAGTTAAAGGACTTCGAAGTGGAACCCGAGGCGGTTGGGAACCGCAAGCCAATTTGTATTGTCGAGTACAGTACGAAGCAACTTCGAAGGAAGGCGGTGAAGCTAGTCAAGGTTCAGTGGGGCGAGAACAAGAATGACTGTACTTGGGAGACAGAGGAGAGCATTAGGAAGACGCATCCAGAACTCTTTGCCTGGTAAGATTTACTTTGCGATTTAGTTGTTCCGCATGCTAGGATAGACCTGTTTTGCTTGTTTTGCATGTTTGATTGTTGCTTTATGGATGATAGGCATGCGGGACCTTTTTTTGTGTTTTGGTTAGGGAATTTCGGGGGCAAAATTTCTTAAGGGGGGAGAATGTAACAACCCGCATTCCACGCATCGGGGGATCGTAGGATATTTATTTCTTTCACATATGAAGTCGTATGGTCATGTAACTTTGGGAAGAAACCATTAGAGTCATTTCCCATGTTCATGATTTTTGCCGATTTTTAAATGACCGTTTTCCCCATAACTGACCTTGTTTCGGCCATAACTTTTAATTGGAAAGGAATTTTGACCTGAAACCACTTCCGTTAGATTCGTTTGATGGTTTACCTTTCCGTAGAGTGGTCACATGTGAAAAACGGACTTACCGTTTGGGAGATATGGCGGGAATAAGGTTTGGAAGGTGAAAAACTGCTTAACCGGGCCAAATGGGGTGATTAGTGAATGAGCCCATAACCCATTTCGGGATTAGGGTTATGGGGAGGCTGAAATGAGTGAGGGTTTCATTTCATTTCAGTTTTCTAGCCTCCACTTACCTCTTAGAAACCCTAAAAATGGCCTCCAACCTCTAAATCACCTCCAAATCACCTTCTAATCAAGGATTAAGCTTAGCAACATCAAATCAAGGGAGATCTTCACCAAATCAGGATTTGAGCTGCTGTAGCATTGATATTCACGCCCAAACAGAGAATCATTTCAGTTTGAGGTTTTATTTGTGGCTAAGGTGAGTGATTTGCATAGTTCCTCACTAATTATGGCTAATTAAGGGTAACTAGTGTTAATTAGCGAATTTAAACTTGATAAAATTCTGGAAAAATATTTATAAAATTTGAAATGGTGTTTTAGACCTCTGATATAAATTTGGGATAATTTGGTTAAGTTTTGCTAATCATATCATTAGTTTCTCTTAAACATGCTTAAGGGAAAATATGTGGTTTTGGCTAGGTTTGATCCATTTTAACCTATCATATTCTTGTTTTGGTGTTTGTGGTTGATTATACATGTTGCTATGACTGTATGGTATGCCTTGTGATTGATTAGAATAGTTGGAATGGTCGAAAACGCCGTCAAGTGGCGTAAACTGCTCGCTGGAAAAAGTTGCAGGAAATGCTACAGGAATCCTGATCGGATAAAGGGGTCGGATCGGATAGCCGAACCGAATCAAAGTGGTGTCATCTCCAGCAACATACAAATGCTGGGGCGAGAAGGAAGGCCTGGACTGGATCGAATTGGGGTCAAGCTGGATCGGATCGGGCAAGAACTAGGAGTGGGATCGGACCGGAGCATCACAACCGAAGGGGCGTAGCGTGGGATCGGAGAGCATGAGGAGAACCGAACCGGGAGCAACATCCGAACCGAACCGAACCGAAGTGATGTGACCAACCCGAACCAAACGTGAAGATCGAACAACATAGTACGAGCTGAAGACCCGAATGCCATAGCCAAACCGAACCGAAAGACATGGACAAGAGAACCGAACCGAATACCAGTATTGACCAAAAACCCGAGATGTAAAGGTAGTCTGAGTTGGAAGTTAGAGCTCAGGATCCAGTCGGGAACCAATGAGTTCACTTCATGGTTGGGCTTTGCTGTGGGACGTGTGCTAAGGAGTTGTCGACGTTCATAACTTCGATTCACCACTGAAAATGAATGATGGGCTACTTATCAGTGCATTAGAGTCACTATGACTCAAGGGGCAAGGTGATGGTAGCAAGACTACGTTATCAGTGCAGTAGAGTCATTATGACTCGAGGGGTGCAAAGTGATCGTAGTAAGACTATGAGCCAGTGCAGATGGGGTGAAAACTCCATGGGGCAAGTGGACATAGTAAAGGATTGTAAGGCTATGAGCCAGTGCAGATGGGGTGAATAACTCCACGGGGCAAGTGGACATAGCGAAGGATTAGTGGCTATGTATCAGTGCAGTGAAGCCATTTATGACTTCATGGGGCAAGGTGATCATAGCAAAGTATTGAGGTGATCGAAGTGGTGAATATCGTATGCTTTACGCACTGAGTGAGAGATGTGAGGATGGTTGCTATGCTTGATTTGTTTGCCATCATTATGACATGCACCCCCAACCCCATATTCTTTACACCATTTGCTATGGCACCTTAGAGTATTGTACGGTATGTAGTGCTAACTCTTTGGTTGCAGGTCCAGGTTCAGGTATGGTTTAGTATACCTGTTATTATTCTGTTTAGATGCTTATCGCTCATACCAGACTTTATGTCTGACCCAGAGTTTTATGTCTCTTCTTATCACTCTGGGTGCTCACACGAGCAGACTAGAGACAGGTTAGCTGGTGATGCGCGAGTAGCTGATTCAGAGGCGAGCAAGAGGATTCCACGTATGATATATAGATATTCTCCCTGTGTCGTTGGTGGTCGCTACTTGGGAATTAGTAGTGTACCTCCTTTATCTTGCTTTTGCTTTTTGAGACAGTTTGAAAAGTTGTAACAATGTTGGCTTTAGATCATAAGCTGTATTTGGATTTTCCGCTGCTATGTTAGTTTATTTCCAGCTTATGCACCGTCTCACCTGTTTTATGTCAAGTATGTTATTATTATATTTTATCCTATGCGCTGTAAGACATTCTACGGTTTCTTTGTTTGTTCATTTCCTTCTTTCCTTTCCTTCTGACGACCGTGCCGTGCTAGCTGGACATGTGTACAGCGCACTTTTGGAGTAAATGTCAGCTGGTGCGGGGCGGGACGTCACATTTCCCGTTCCTAACAGACCTATATCCGAGGCGCCTCGTATCCAACAACCACACATGTGAAAAGTATATAAATGTCAGCCAGTTTAAGCACTAACACCACCACTAGCTAAAAAGAAACGTCGTGCTCTCTCTGCAGTCACTATCACGTTTTTGACTCATACCGAGGTGTGAGGCTCGCGAATTCACACTATACACAAAGCTGCGCCACACAGGCCGTGCTTTTATCATCAACCACAAGACTTTGCTTTTCAACAGAAGCCTTGATCAATTGCCACTTACGCGTTACACACAGGCAATTCACTCCATGTGACTGATGTCCATCGATATACAACCTCTGAGCTCGTACGTCTCAGAGAAGGGCGTTAAGCAAGAGAATAAATTCTCCGCCGCCAAACGGATGTATATTTAATAGAGATCAATCAACACAGAATAAAATCCAATGTCAGGCATACAGTCCATATACAAGTTCGTTCTGGGTCTGAACGAAACCGGAGGCACATTCCTCGCATATCCATCGATTTCCAAGTACGTTTGGACGATCACCAACTGATTCCCTCATCTTGGGTGTACAGCCCAATCAAGACCATCAGTAATCACCTAAATGATGTGAAGACTTCCGGTCTCTAACCACCATCTTCATCTTCGACATATCGTCGAATCGGTTATTCAGAATGGATATAACCCGGCCTTTCCGAATAACCCGCGTATATAATAAACACGTGTTACACAAACACAACATACGCCTCATTCCAATTCAGAATATTCTTTTATTCAAAATTTCACATTCTTAGGGAAAGGTTTCCATTAATTTTATCAAAGATAAATTCTTCTAAATTTATTCTTTAATCTTCCTTTGGATATCATTTCAAACTAGTCGGGATCAGCGAACCACGCCAAAGTAATTATTTATTTTATTTCCCAATCCCAACCTATTCATCCCCTAGAGCAAAACTGGTAATACTCCATATCTAACACCACGGTGTTATCGGTAAAATTAATTACCATTTCACGTTCAAATCTAATTAAAGATTTAACTATCGCTTTGGAGCAAAACTGGTGGTACTCCATTCTCGATCACCTTTCAGATTTGATAATTTAAATTATCAATTCACATTTCAATCTAATTAAAGATTCATTAAAAATCCACTTAGTTTTAATCTTCTCAAAAACCAACATCTTGTCTTTAATTGGGTTAAAGAACCAATGTCATCTAAAACACGGTTCACGATAAACCCAAAATCACTTTAACTAGGCTTAAGAACGGTGTTAATGAAGACACCATCCACGACAAACCCAAATCACGTTTGATATTAAATACAAGGCTCTGAATAGAAAATATACCGGCTTATATTCAAAATCAAATTCTGAAACTAACAAATATCGTATTGGAAATAATGATATAAAATATATCTTTCAGATTCCCATAACAATATCTTTATAATCATGAAATCCAACATCGAAATATTCCGAAGATAATTTCGATTCAAACCCAGTCCAATTCACGTATTGGGAATTTTGATTATTTTTAAAACCATCTTCAAATTCAATTTATTTATTTCAAAAATAAATTGATTTTAATCCTAGTTCAAAACTAGTTCATTTCGATAAAAAACTATTTTTATCTTCTCAAATGTGGGATTTTTCGTCTCAGTTTTTCCCAAATCATTTCTTATGATTTTACACAAATTATTAGTATTTTTAATAATTTTATCAAGGCCCGTACAGTCGATTTCCACCAATGGCCATCGAACTGCACTTACAGCGACCTTTTCCAAATTTGATTTGGACATAATTCCAAATCCAACCGTTAGATTTCAAATTTATAATATTCATTGGAAAGCTCTTTTCGATACGAACCCAACAGTTCCGGTTTCAGGAGAATCCGACGGTCGGATCTCCCGTAATGTCCATTCGAAGTCAATGGTCGAAATTCACGAACTACTGCAGTGCGGCGCGTTCTATTCAGGCCATTATATATAATATATATATATATATATATTATATTTCATTGATTTCCTTTTAAAACAAATTTTATAAATCGTTTTAAATTCGTTTTAGAAACGATTTCAACTTCCCTTTCAATTTCAAATCAAAATTGAATTTTCTTTTATAAATTCGTTTTAAATTCATTTCAAATTGATTTCAATTCAAATCGATTTTTAATTCAATTTCAATTCAATCTGAATTTCAAATTCATTCAATTTCAATTCGAATTCATTTCTATTCGATTTCAATTTGAATTCATTTCTATTTCATTTCAATTCGATTTCAATTCGAATTCATTTCTATATATTCGATTTTGAAATCACTTTTCGATATTCATAAAAAAATGAATATAATCGATATAAATATCGTTCACGTCAAAATGGCACATCTCTAATCAACACGACTTTATATATATTTCAATAAATTCGTTATTCTATTCAACAAATGAATATTTATTCCATTCAACACATGAATCTATATTTCTTCTTGCTTACAATAAAAAGGTAAATTTTATAGTATAAATATTTTATTCTACACATGAATACACTTTCAACACATGAATTTTCAACACCTGAACATCGTCAACACATGACTATTTATTCTATTCAACACATGAATTTTCTTTTATAATATTCATTATTTCCCAATTGGAATGAGGCCCAATCAATCACCAAATAATGTTAATTATATGGATTCCATACAACACATGTATACAAATAGGAGGAGGGAGATGGCGCGGAGGACGAGGCGGAGGCGTAGCTGGCGACTGCGATAGGAGGGGGAGGGTGCGATTGGGTTGTGGCCGTGGGATTTGCGGGTTCGTGGGTTGCATTTGAGGTGGTTGGATCGGAGCTGGAGAGAGAAGATAGGAGGAGGGGGATGAGGAAGAAGAGAGGGGAGAAGGGGGCGCGGTGGACGGCGCACCACATGATGGCGGCGGCGCTCGATCCCGTCGCTCCTCTCTTTCTTTCTTTTTCTTCATTTTCTTTTGTCTGAGTGAAGTAGGAGAGAGAGAAGTAAAGGTGAATTATAGTATATATAATTATTTAATTTTTTTATTGATTTCAAAAGGTAACTTTTTCATTCGAACTCGAAACGAGACCCACCACCTGTCGTTCATAGCTAATTACCCCCATTCCGAACACAATGGGACATGTATCGCAAGCTGATTCAATCGTTTCGATCAGTTTTCGTCAAAATCAACATATAACTCTACATATTGAATTTGAACGCGCATTTCAATTTACCGGGGCCACACACTAACTAGAAAAATTCCCGAAAAATAATTTTTAGCTTCGTATGGATGATACAGTCCTAACAAAACTAGTTTCGCTGAATTCCGAGACCATATGAAAAATGGCCATTTTCCAGTCGATTAAAATCAACTAAAATTGGTCAAACGCGTTTTCTTTTGCCACGCTCACATAATGATTCATAAAATAATGAAAATTGGAATCTAGCAATAACTTGACATCACGGATCCAACAAAAGTGGTTTCATCGAAATCCGAGTTCGTTTGCAAAATGGCTATTTTTAAGGGCCGAAATTCCACAGCGACTATTCTAAATTTTCAACTGGACATATCTTTTGATTCCCGCTATAAAATTTTGATTTTTCGGATTCGTTGGAAAGATATTCTCAATTAGATTCCATTATTTTTGGTTTCGCTAAAATCCGGTTTATTTTGAATCCTGTACATTCATTTGAACTTTGAAATCGAATTATTGAACTACCGCGCCATTTTCAATTCCTTTTATATATATAAATAATTATTTATATTCTAACGACGACGTATATAAATATGTACGTTTTAATTCTTTTCAAAATAAATTTCTCGTCGATATTATTTAAAATAATTCATTTTAAATATTCAAAATTCGTTAAAATTGCCAAAATAAAAATTTTAAACTGGCTCAGATTTTCCGGGTTGTTACAGTAGCCTTAGGCCTCAACAATCGGGAAATGACAAAAATCGGGCAGGCAGCATGGCTAATTGGGTAGCTCCCAATTAGGGTGTATTATCACCTATCTAGAGAAATTCATTTCATTCTTTATTCTATTCGATGTTGTCTCATTCGGGAAAACGGTTGCTGATCCCAACCGTTGGTGATATACATTCGATACACTGAAGCGAAATGAGTGGTCGGTCATGTGTGGCCGGGTTACAAAATTTTCTTGTTGAGCCCAATTTATTCTCCTCTAGAGATACACTATCGAAAGATGGTTCCATACCTTGTCATAGTTGGAAATTCATTACCCAATAAGTGCCCGCGGTTTTGATTGTATATTATGTATGTGGAGCGAGAGATGAAAACGTTCCACTAGATTTCTATATATTTGATTTAGACACTATTATAATATCAAAAGAGTTTTGATGTAAAGATTATCGTTTTCTTTCAAAAAGATTTTGAAAGTAGAATTAAGTGTTTTGGATTCTCATAAGGAAAAAAACCCGTTCTGTGTTATACGGTGTGGTCTTATGAGTATCGTTCATTTTCTCAAACTGTTTTAAATTGTTTACTCACACCAGTCCAATGACTGACCCAGAATTTATTTTGTTTTGTTTAACCTAAACTCTTGGGTGCCCAAATTTGTATGGGCAGTCAAGTAGTTTAGGATTTTACATATTTATCTAAAGGAACTTAGAGCAGGAGGCTTCAGTGTCAGATATATAGTATTTTTATTTCCATTGTGTTGTAAGTGTTGTACTCTAATAATTGTATGTTATACAGTTAAAATTTTGTATTTCAAAAGTTATGATATATTATATTTTGTTCCGCTGCGATGTGAGATTCTGTATTGTTATTTCTGTTCTTCTTCTACCTTTTTCTTCAAAAAAAATTGATTGGCATTTCTGTAATATTTGGGTTGGACGTGTGACGTATGTGGTCAACTCAGATTGTACGGATTTGCGGGCCATCATAGTGGGGGATCCTGAGGCATTTGCTAGAGTATCTCGAGTTAGTGAGGAGCCATCCTTGGCCTCAACTCATGATGGAATCCAATTCCAATATGTGACATTTCGGTTTTGATTGTAAACCTATATATGGTGACATAGTAAATGGTAGCTATGTCGTCTATGATTGACCCATTTATATTGAAATTGTGTTTAAAAACAGATATGCACTAGTAATAATATCAAATGACTTTGCCTTATACGTATTAAGCATATTTTGGCCATTATAAGGAAAAACTCTATCCTCCGGCTTGCGTTGCATTGTGTGATGGGGCCTGAATCTTATAATGGATTTATTTATCTAAAAAGGCATTACGTTGTTTAAAGATTTACTTTATTTCATGCACTGGCAATCCCTGGAGGAAACCCGTTCCGCGTTAGCGGCGCGCCCCTATGATTTGACTTATTATTGTTGTTAAACCAGTTAAGTAGATTTCTCATACCAGTCCCATGACTGACTCGTAGTTTGTTTCACTTCCAAACTCGGGTGCCCTTATTTTTACACGGGCAGAGTAGTAGCAGGTTGCAGGACTTATTTTGGCTTTGCACCATATCTGGAGTGCGTTTTTGGCTAATGGCGAAGACTATCATTCATCTATATTTTAGACTTTTGACTGTACCACCTGTATTATATTATGTGTATGTACCGCTGATCGCGATGTAGACAGATTATCTCTATTATGTCTTATCTGATGTAATATGTACCACTGATCGCGATGTAAACTGATCGTTTCCTTATGCACTAAGTTGAATCCTGTAACAGTGTCACTCTGATGATGATGTTTATTACATTTTATGATTCCATTGTCATATTGATGTAAATTATTCTATTTCATGTTTATGCTATTATCTGCAATCTGCTAACGTTGATTAATGTGTTATATTCCGAATGATTATCCTTACTTCCGTGACACGGAGGTTTGGGGTTTTCACATATCGACTATTTTAAAATTTGATTTAGACATAACTTAAAATTTATAAAACAAAATCTCGATTTTCACTTTCATTTGAAAATTATAGTCAAATAGATTCGAACGATTCTTGTTCCAAAAAATTCCGACATAAATGAATTCGGTATATATTCAATTGAAGTTCAAAACTCAATATTATGAACTGGCGCACCGTTACGTGCTCAATTATAATTGAATATAAACTATACGTTCAAATATCATTTTAATAAATGATATAAATATTATAACTCCATAAATAATTCTAATTAGATATATAATAAAATATATTAAATACTTGACTACCAAAAATACGGGACGTTACATTCCTTTCCCTTTAAAAGAATTTCGTCCCCGAAATTACTAAGTGAGAAGAATGCTCCAATCCCAATTATTTTCAAAATAGTTATTAAAACTTATTATCGAAAATATTCTAAGTTTTAAAATTTTACAAAAAATTTCGCCAGCGTCTCTGCTGCATGGTTTGATCGGACCAACTACAATCGCCACTCTGGGCCTTACATCGATCAAAAGAAAATCCAAAGCCAAACGACTACCCAACTCAGGGGTATAAAATTAATCACTCAACCCATAATATTAAGGTTTACCTATTTATCGGACAATCTCAATCTCTCAATACAAAGCAAAGCACATACAGCTCTTCATTAACTTCCAACCTATACCCCAACTCTGTAACCAATCAACTTCCGTAACCTTCTGGTTCCTTCACTTAACTCAATTCTTAATTCAGGTAACAAATACAAATTAATTCTTGTAATTTCAGTTCATATTTGATTCTATTCAAGTTTATCCTATTAAAATTCATCTCTTGGATTTTAATTCATTCATCCTTTATATACCTGTGGTGAATTTTGTTCAACCTATCTCACATCCAGTAATAAACAATGCACAATCCATACAATCAAGTTATTTCATATTTAACTTATCTTTAAACCAAATTCTGTTTTATTTAATCTCATATTAATATTCTTATAAGAAATTCTATGTCAAATTCTTCTCTGGTTATATTAAACCATTTAAATTCCCATTTGAATTTTATTCAAATTAATCAAACAAACAAATAACAATAATTTGATAAAATTATTTCTTTTATACATAAGAATATAATTCAGGTAAAATTATTTCATTTACCCTCTTTACAAAACAATATCGTGTCTATTGTCAATTCAAAATTAAACCAAACAAATAACATAATACAAAACATTTATATAAAATACACAAATACGCGCTCTTGTATATATACATTCAAACTCAATCTAGGATATTACTAACCCCATATCTATCGAGTTATGCCACAGAGCTAAGGTTATTACTAAACCTCGCTCTGATACCACTGTAACGAACCAGAAAATTCGATGATCAAATTTTCGAAATAATTACGTCCCGTGTCCAAACTCGAGTACCGAACATATAGAAAGTTATAAGAAATAATTGGGAGGGTGAGATAAGAAAAGAAAGAAATATCAGAATAGAAGAATAAGAGGAAGAACCATCACAAAACAGAATCTCATATTGTAGCGGAACAAAATATAATATAGAAAGAAATCCTTATTGAGAGCTTGAAATAAAACTTACAATCAGAGTACAACTTACAGTCAACACATCTGGACAGTTATAATAATTCGTCCTCATATACAACACACAACGGAATAAATAATAGTGCATATGAACTCCTCCTGCACGTCTTCTGAAACTTCGTATTGTCCACTAACCTGAAACTGTACTACCTGATCTAACCCGAGCATTTCAAACACCGGGTCAATCTGGTGAACCAGAGTGAGAAAAACTTGCAAAGTTTAAGGGCGATCAGCCAACTTGATTTCAAAGTTCAAAATCTTTTCGAAAGAAAAGGGATAATCATAAGACTAAATCCATACATTAATACAGACGGTTTTTACCTTACGATAACCCAAAACATTTTGAAAATCAATATTATCATGATATTATGATAGTGTCTAAATACAAATAAATAACAATCTAGTAGAACGCTTGCATCTCAAGCTCTATATACATAGTATACAATCAGAACCGTGGGCGCTTAGTTGATATTTGATTCCGACTATGACAAGGTATGGAACCACCTACCGATAGTGTATCTCTAGAGAGGAATACACTAGGTTCAACAAGAAATCTTGCAACCCGGCCCACACATGACCGACCACTCATTTCTCTTGAGTGTATCGAATATATTATCACCTTATGGTTGCTAGCAACATAACCGTTGCCGGGAGATACAGAATGTGAAAGAAGAACAAATAATGAATTATCTCAAGATGGTGACAATATACCATAATGAGTGCGACCCACATAGCCACGCTGCCTGCCCGATTTCTGTCATTTCCCGGTTGTGAGGCTTGAGGTTAAAATTTCCCTTTTGCACATCTGGCCACCATTCACTTTGAACACCACATCTTCAGATCCATCCATGCAAGTTGTCCTTGGACTGGAAAACCGAAGGCACCCTCCTACCACATCCTAGGTACCACCCTATAGATTAGTAGCGAGTAGTCTTTGCAATCCATAGATTCCAACCACGACAGAGTCACAGTTTATCTCTGGGAGCTAACCAGATATTATAAGCAATATTACTGTTTTATGAAGATTTATGGTCTTCAAATGCTCCATCTTAATCACTGTCTGATCTCTTCTATAATGACCCAAATTTTTGACCGTTCAAATCGACAATAAACCAAACATGTCGACCCAAACAAATCACAAATATAGGCAATTATTGGGAAAAGAAGAAAGAAGAGAAAAACAATAACAGATTTCTCACAGTGGAAGGACAACATATAAAAATAACTAACAGTTTTAAAACAGTTGAAATACATACATTTGTCTATACCATACAATGATTACTAGAGTTACATTTATAAATCTCTACATAGCACAGCGGAAATAAAATGTAGCGGAAATACTTATATATAATAGATATATACCAAATCTTTGTCTTCATCCTCCAAGCAATTAAAAATCTTCGCTAACTGCAACATCTACTGACCCGAGCGTATTGCAATAAAAAGAAAACACAACAAACACTCGGATCAGCACAAAATCATTCTCATATTAGTCAAATTAAAATATAAAATAACATCAGTGTCATGGGTGCAGTAACTCAAGAGATGTTACGGAATTTTTCCATCTCTCGATGATCCGTTAAATTAATACATACATAGCATAATATGCTATTATGATAGTGTCTATCCAGTAGAGTAAATATAATAAAAATAGCGTAAGCGGGATTACCATATTACCCTTACGCCGTTTACAGGCATCAACGGTCTATATAATACCGTAAATTCACCGTACTGGTGTTATCAGAGGGCATTCCATATAAAGCAATGCAAAATCAAAATCGTATGGGGCTCGATATGGATAAATATGACAAGGCACTCGAGGCAATGCCCAGGGTAGGATTCTACCAATTGCACTCCCGGACCGGTGGTAACGCATAGCAGCCACTACGCCTACCACGGATCACACTCCCAATTCAAATAGTCCCAAATCATCATCATCATCATCACTGTAGTCACAGAAATAGTATCGAAGAAGTGTGTCCGATCAAAGGTGCTACCTCAATTAGTCACGCTATAGCTCCTATTTTAGTCATTTCAATTCTGACCAGAAGGTCGGGGCTATTTCGTCATCGTTCATCTTCTTCGATTCAATCATCGCCTCCAAGTCATCATACTCATTATGGATACGTCATAACGTTCACAATTGTCAAAGTGGTATCGACACTGATAGAGAGTATGCCTTATGACAATTCTGGTCTCTTTAACAACTAACGCTTATATCTTTCACATCGGTTGGTTCTTCTATATTTCACAAAGGTTCTCTACATGAAACGACCCGAACTTCCCCGGTAAGGAAAGCCCGGATTGTATTGAGGACAAGCCACAAAAGAACGCAGACAGAGGAACATTTCATTGCTTATTACAACAATTCCATCAGAATATAAGAATTTACAGAGTATAAATAAATATTACACAACAGAAAAATATCAGAGATTTACAATACATTACGTAGCAGCGGAAAATAAGACAAAATAAAACTGAAGAAGATACATGGATACAAAGCTTTCCGGATATCGTTCTAGCTGTAAACCAGGATCCGATGAATATAAATCTGAAAAACCAAAACTACTAGCTTCCCGTGTCAAAAATAGGGGCACCCAAAGTTTAGGTTGAAACAATAAACTCCAGGGCAGTCATGGGACTGGTGTGAGAACTAAAATAGCTATAAATCTTTATTTTAAAGTTAGGTAAATCAAGGGACCACGCCGTATAACACGGAACGAGTTTCCTCCCAAGAATACCAGTGCATAAAGCAAACAGCGCATTGCTAAATAATGAAAAATGAAGCTATTATAAGACCCAGGTCCCATCACACAATGCAACGCAAGCCGAAGGATAGGGTTTTTACCTTATAACAGCCAAAGAATGCTTGATACGTTTTAAAACAAATCATTTGATACTATTATTATAGGTGTATAGTGTCAAAACATTTTCAATCATAAATATCAATCATAGACGGCATGGGTACCATATATCATGTCTCCATAATAGTTCTACAATTAAAACCACAAAATCACGTATTTGGAAATTGGATTTCCTTCTGTGAATCGAGGCAAAAGATAGTCCTCTACCGATTCGAGACTGTCTAGCCCGAGTCTCAGGAACAGAACACATCGTCCCTTGGATCGTCAGAGCCGGTCCACCGATGTGGATTAAAATGCCTGAACACTGCGTTTCCCCGCCCTTTGGGGCGTAAATGAGCCAATTATTACTCCATCGGCTTCACATAATCACCGATATATCTGAGGCGCCTCGCAACAGCAACAACCACATAAGTCAAACTCGTCAGGGCGTGTAAAACCACTGACGCCACTTCTAGCTAGAAGGAAACGCATGCCCTCCCTGAGGTCCTCTCCCGTTTCTGGTTCACAACCGTGGTGTGAGGCTCGCGAATTCACGTTACACAAAGTTATGCCACACAGGCCGTGCTTTGATCATCAACCACAAGACTTTGCTTTTCAACAGAAGCCTTGATCCATTGCCACTTAGGCATGCCACACTGGCAATTCACTCCATGTGTTTGATATCCATCAATATATAACCTCTGAGCTCGTACGTCTAAGAGAAGGGCGTTAAGCAAGAGAATAAATTCTCCGCCGCCAAACAGATATATATATATATATATAATAGAAATCAATCACACAGACTGAAATCCAATGTCAGACACACAGTCCATTTACAAGTTCGTTCTGGGTCTGAATGAAACCGAAGGCACCTAGTACCCCACATATCCATCGATCTCCAAGTACGTCTGGACGATCACCAACTGATTCTCTCCTCTTGGGTGTATGTCCCAATCAAGATCATCAATAATTATCCAAATGACGTGAAGACCTCCGGTCTTCAACCACCGTCTTCATCTTCGACACCACGTCGAATTAGTTATTCAGAATGGGATAAACCCGGTCTTTCTGAATAACTCGCGTATATAATAACAAGTGTTACACAAACACAACATACGCCTCATTCCATTTCAGAATATTCTTTTATTCTAATATTCTTATACTTTGGGAAAGGTTCCCATTAATTTTATCAAAGATAAATTCTTTAAATTTATTACTTAATCTTCTTTGAATATCAATTCAAACTAGTCGGGATTAGCGAACCACACCGGAGTAATCATTTATTTTATTTCCCAATCCCAACCTATTTATCCCATGAAGTAAAACTGGTCATACTTCATATCTAACACCATGGTGTTATCGGTAAATTCAATTACCATTTCACGTTCAAATCTAATTAAAGATTTGACTACCGCCTGGAGTAAAACTGGTGATACTCCATTCTCGATCTTTTCAATCTAATTAAAGATTCATTAAAACTCCACTTAGTTTTAATCTTTGATTGGGTTAAAGAATTAGTGTCATTTAAAACAAGGTTCACGATAAACCCAAAATCACATCACATTTCAATCAGTCCCTAACCGTAAATTAGCAAGCGAGCAATTCCCTAAGTATTAACCCTGAAGGTCGAAACCAACATCAGATCAATACCCCAGAAACCATTCAACTTAACTAATCTCTAGTTAGTTTCTGATTTTCTTAACTCCTTTGGGTCTAAGAACAGTATTATTGAAGATACCGTTCACGACAACCCAAAATCACATTTCATCAATTTCCGGGTTAAAGAACAAGTGTTATTTAAAACACTCTTCACGATAAACCCAAAAATCAATTCAATTCAATTACAATTAAATATTATTTAATTGGTACACTTCATTAAATCTAAATAAAAAGATTTAATCTTTTTCTCAACTGGGCTTAAGAACAGTGTTAATGAAGACACCATTCACGATAAACCCAAATCACATTTGATATTAAATACAAGGCTCTGAATAGAAAATATATCGGCTTATATTCAATATCAAATTCTACGACCAACAAATATCATATTGGAATTAACGATATATATATATATATATGTATATCTTTCAAATTTCCATAACAACATCTGTATAATCACGAAATCCAACATCGAAATATTCTAAAGACAATTTCGATTCAAATCCATTTCAATTCAATTATTGGAAATTCTGGTTACTTTTGTAACCACTTCCAATTCAATTTATTTATTTTAAAAATAAATAAATTATTATTATAGTTCAAAACTATTTCATTTCGATAAAAAACTATTTTTATCTTGTAACACCCCGCTTCCATTAATGTCACCTACAAAGGGAATGCATTAACTTCCATGGAGCATTTTAAGTAAGTGTAACACCCCACATCCGTTAGTGTCACTCACAAAGGGAATGCACTAAGTTATGTGGAGCATTTAGGGTAAAAGATGCAGATAAATTACAAGACAGACAGAAATTAAATAGCGGAAAATAAAACTTTGCTTTATTGATAAAATAGTTCGTACAATGGTTTCTTTACAATATCAGAGTATCATCTGTCTTACAAAATAAAGAAGCATAAAAACAACATTTGTATTCCCCGATTTTAGCACGAGCCAGCCATAGCATCTGAAAGAGAATCCAAGCAAACTTCGACCAATCTTTAAGCTGGGAAAGAGTGGCAGTCCAACTTAACCTGAGCTAAACTATTCCCTCTTTTACTACCTGGTGGGGGGGTGAACGGAAGAAAAGAAGACGAAAGAAAAACAGAGTCAGACATAAAGCCTGAGTAAGTTCAGTAACTTCTAGCATGTGAACATGGAAAAACTAAACGACATGAATTAACTGAATACAAGATTACACCATGACGATAGGGTCAACAAGATTAGACAAGGTAATCACAAGATATGCTAAGATAAGATAAACTGGATATGCTTTAATACTTTCGCCGCTTCGCTATTTCCTTGTTATACTGGTTTCTATAACTCTGCACCACCTAACTAGTGTCCCAACTAGTAACGATAACGTGATCCCCATCCCTGTATTTTCCTTTGCCTTCGAGCATCCATTTATTATTTATTACCTAGATCTAATCTAGGGTTTTCAATCCAGTGCTTTCTAGATTTAACTAGAACTTACGCTATCTTCTGAATGCTTTTCGAATTCAGGTTTTATGCCACCTAGTCCAACTAGGGATTATGTTACCTGTCGAACGATGCCCCCAAGTCTAGGATACACTACCTAGAGTGGTATATGTTCCTATACTTCCCCACACATGTATCGCGAATCGTTATCGCTTGTCTAGATGCACATGTCCTGTAATGTGCGGTCCGAGTCCTGTGACAGGGCAAATCAAGGAATACAGAACTCGGTCGGGAGCTTTCAAATATCTGCCGATGCAGATAGCTATGGTCTGTTTTTATTCCAGTGGCTAAGGTCCCACTTGACCCCTCCCTCAACTAATGAAAGGCACACCTTGTAAAATGAGAACTATACGCCGGCCCCTGGTGCCCCTCTATCCTATGGCCATCCTCACCCATAAATAGATAGCAAGTATATGGTCTTTTGGAGTTCTCCGCCTTTCCGCTTCACGTATCTCGATTGACTCAAGATGGATGGTAGACGACGAGTTGCTATCACAGGGCTACCGTTTTCTCGCCGAATCACGGCGGTCCATCCTGGTCTTTAGGTTGCCATGTATTGCAACCAAGGCATACCCCTGGTTCTTCTACGCAGACCTTAACCTCTGTGAGCCCAGGAGGATCATCTGCAGCCTCACAGAGGGAAACCAAGAGTACCCTCACGTCCCCTCGAAGCCTCGGGCTTCGTAACCCAATTCGTTGGAGCCTTCTTTCTACTCAGACGGACATTCGCTCCTTCCCGTGTTATACTAAGAATTACTACTTAGTTTTACTAACTAAGATTTACCACTTAGTTTCCAGAATCGTTGTTTTCTTGACTAAGGTTTACTACTTAGTTCTCTTTCCCGTCAATTTGGATTGGTTAAGTGTCATTAGTCAATTCAAGCCAACTTAACCCTCTTCATTTACCCTGCTAAGCTGGTTAAGTGTTATCAGTAACTCATGTTGACTTAACCCTACCACAAACCAAGTTATATTGGTTAAGTATTTATTACTTAACCCTACCCATTCACCCTGTGTTGGTCAAGTGTTCCTTTTTAACTTAACCTTGCCCGTCTGTTTTAACTAACATGTTATTATTAATGGTTAAGTATTATCCCTTCATGTTTTAGACTTAACCCCATTCCTTTATCACAACCTGGTGGTTAAGTGTTCAAGTTTACTTAACCCTACGGTCTAGCCCAGCTAACATATCAATTTGGCTAAGTGTATTAGATTTTACTTAACCCCAACCTCCGGTCTAGTTAACATGTTAATTTGGCTAAGTGTATCAAACTTTACTTAACCCCAACCTCTAGTCTAGTTAACATGTTAATTTGGCTAAGTGTATTAACTTTACTTAACCCCTACAAATCTTGTCTTGCTACCTTGAATTTGGTTAAGTGTCTCTATGGACTTAGCCCTCCCATTCTAGCTTAACTGTGTTAAGTTGGTTATGCGTTCCTATGGACTCAACCCTCCCATTCTAGCTTAACTATGTTAAGTGTCAGTCTGAACCCAACCCCACCCATCGGTTTAGTTATCATGTTGAACTGGTTAAGTGTCTTGGTTAACTTAACCTTACCTTTCTTGTTCTAGCTTTAACTAAATAAATTAAAGCCGCGACCACTCACATCAGACAGATATGGTTGCGAATACTGGATGTGACGGTTGGTTCCGGGCAGGTTTACATCGCAACTCAGTCTAACCTCGGGTTAGGCATATTCGTATTTTCTAAGTTCAAAGGGTTTTGATTAGTTTTCAAATCAGGTTTTGAAAGTAACCATCCCGTCCGTCGGATCAGTTAGGGATAGCCAGGGAGAGCAGGAAACTTGTATTTTCCAAACCCAAGCCTAGACACTATCCTCTCTGTTACCCTAGAACTTTCTGGTTTATTATTAAAAGAGATGTCGTTAACAAATCTTTAATTTGTATAAATTAACATTTCCTCATTTAGGACAAATTCTATAAGTAAATTAATCCTAATTTACTTATTTCCCAATTACTCTTTTAATGTAAATTGTCAACATTTATTCCTATGGCCCATTTCCCTTCCTAAATCATATTTATGCTTTTGGGTATGTAAACTATACCAAATTAAGTGTCACTAACCATGATTTTTCTAAACCTGACAGTTATTCCCAATTATGGCCAATTTCACATTTATGCCAATATACTCACCATGCCAAATTAGCTAATCCAATTCTGATTCAACATTCTAATTCACGTCAAACTAGACTTATTACTCTAGTTCACTATTCATGTAAATGCTAGATTTACATGTCAATACTAGATTCAAATTACACATCTTATAATTCATGTCAAATTTATCCAATTTGCATTTCTATGAACATGCCATAATACATGTTCCCAATTTATGCCAATTTCCAAGTTAAACTACGTTTTTAGTAAATTTCACATTTTTCCCAAACCGCGTTCCCACCGTTCGTATAATCGTGATTCATTCTAGATTATAAATAAAGCTAGGTTCGTAGAAAATAGGGAATGAACCAAAGATGCTATGCAAAAGAGAGACATACCAACTGGCATAAAAAGCGTTGAATAACGACGTCGGTTCAAGAACAAGGGTAGACTAACTTAATAGGTAAATTCCCAAGGTCTAAAACCAAGAATAGATAGAATAAAGACGTAGGTTCAAGAACATGGGTAGACCTAACTTAATAGGTAAATTCCCGAGGTCTAAAACCAAAGAAAACAAAGAACAGACAGAATAGATAATCGGGTTTAGAACCAATTTCACAGTCACAAAACTTAAACACTTTCCTAGTCATGAACCATAGGTGCTTAATCACAGTTGTCCCATTTATGTCAGAGACAATAGTTTTGCTTCCTAATCAAAGGTATAGGCTTGTGTTCATAGTCATGGAAATAATTCTCATAGTCACAGTCACAGTCACAGGCAATGTCCATAGTCATAGGCAATGTTCATAGACATAGGCAATGTTCATAGTCATAGGCAATGTTCATAGTCATAGGAAATGTTCATAGTTATAGAGTCATATGGTTCTAAGGTCCATAGTTTCATTCTCACGGTCTTATTTGTCCTTGAATCATGATAGTTCTTAATTAGGTCCAAAGATATAGGCACATATTCGAATAGAAATATTTGGCATATTCTTTTATTCCTTTAATTTCATGTCACGAATAGAGAAAAACGTTCAAATCTAAAAAGTCACTGACTTACAGAGATTCAGATTAGAAAAGAAAGATGGCGTTGCTATGATTCGTGCGACGTTAGCCTTTGATCCTTATCTTGAAGCTTTAATCTTGATTTGAATCTCTTCTGGACAATTTGAGAAGCATAACCTTGCCTTGGATTTTCGTAGTATTTTCTTATATTTATTTATTTATATATATTTTCTCAGAAGCAGCATAAGGATAGAAAAGAATTGTGAATAGAGAAGAAGACCAGGGTTGTTTATATAGTGTAGAAGTCAACGAATCTGGTCAGAAGGGCGTCTGGATACAGAGAAACGAATCAGGTTCAGAAAGCTGGAAAAAGTGGGGTGGGGGGGGGGTCGACTACCCAGTCGACTCCCCAGTCGACCTGGGTTCTGAGTCTGTTTTGAAATTTGAACTTTGTTGAAACTTCCGGAGGCCATATCTTCCTCATACGGACTCCGATTTACGCAAACTCGGACTCGTTTTCATGCAGAATTCCGAGACGAACGCAATGGCGCAGCCCGTTTCCCTTGATTTTGATTTTAACTTTTAATTCTGCCTTGATTTGTGAATCTTAGCGTTACAGAATTATGGGGTGTTACAGTAAGTATAGAACAGAAAATCACAACAAGACAGATATAAAGCAGTACTTGAAAATTTAAAACTTTATTTCATTGCAGCGGATAAACCCATATGTTTGATTACATCATCAAAACCATAAACCAAAGTCAAGTGCATCATATCTATCTTGATAAAATAAAGTACATAAACTGAAAGAGATAATCCCCAACATTAAAATAGCCATAAATAAAGAGAAGCAGAACTTTACTTCAACGGTCCAAGAAATCTTCTAAAAGTAGTCCAAGATCAAGCTCCACTGGTGCAAGTTCCAACCTGAGCACCTGGAGGGGGGGAGGAAAGAGATGGAAAAAGGGGGGTCAGACATAAAGTCTGGCGAGTGCGATAATTCTAACAATATAATTAACAAAGTAACTAGGCTAAGGCATAAGTTGGAAAATAGGGAAATGACCATGAACCATTGAGTATGACAGAGTAAACAAGGAAACAAGATGAATTACGATATCGTTAAAGCGCACCTAAACTACTATAGGATGATTACTGAACTACACCAACACTATGGGATAATTCCTAAACTGCACCGCCACTAGTATACTGCACCACCACTAGTCACCCTAAGGTTGATCCCGCCAACAGACTTAATAAGGATATTGGTAGTTTCGTGCACCCCTAGCTGCCTTCATAGGTGCCGTCTGCCCCTATCTCCACTAGGTGTACCCACTACCCCCAAGCGTTCGGCTCCCTAAATCGTAGATACCCGTGCTGGCCCCACAGTGGGGTGTATCACTACCCAAAGTGGCAACCCGATACAACAAGGAATGCACGGCTTATACCTACACGATGCAACAACGTCTTACCTACCAGCCCGGGTCCACACACGCATATGAACCCGTCGGACTTGCGTTGCCACCGCTAACCAGATTTGGCCTCTTACAGTCAAGCCCAGTATGCGGGACCCGACCTCGACTTGGGTCGAGCAAACAAAGATACGTATGGGTTACTGGTTGAAACGGCCCCCCATTACTTGACACAAGCTATCCACCTAAGCTTGGTCCCCTCTAGTACATCCCACTTAACCCACTTCTTATTCATGATTCAATTACATGTTTCATGTTTTGGTTAAGTGTTTCTAATCGTATTTCCGAATGCTACCCAAGGCACCCACTAGATTCCACATGCCACCCAAGGCACCCACTTAACCCCCTCATGTCCCACTACATGCTTATCTGTTTAAGTGTTTCTTAATTCATTAAGACCGTAACCTCATAAAGACCACTCACATTAGACTAACATTTGTGGTGGCTGGATTTGCCGGGCGGGTCCGGGAAGTCTTACACCACAAAAGAGCCTAACCTCGTGTCTTTATAATTGTTACGTATTTAGTTTATGCCTAAGACCTATCATAGGTATTTCAATCATGGATGATAGCAACATAACTTCGCATCACAACATAACATCATAGGTATTTCAATCATAATCCTACAACATAATTACAACATGCAATCAATACTTCGTATCACATCCATACAATCCGCATTATAACTTAATCTAAATAAATTACTAATTATTTTGCTAAAACTATCGAACTCACAACTCAAAAGCAGTCTTGTGTTCTGAATTCTGATTTCTGGAGTTGAATTAGCGCTCCTTTGATGAAGAATCGCTGTTAGGGTTGAGTAGTTCTGATTTGGTTGTTGTTCTTCCTCTTAATTTTAGTGGCGGCTGCTCTAGGGTTCAAGACAACAGCATGACGGCCATAGTTTTAGTTTTAATTCTGATTTAGGGTTTATGTCTATGGGTCTTTTTATAGAGTTATGAATTAATTTAAGCCGTCGGATGTTCTTAGGGTTAGTCAAAACCATTCAATTATGATAGGGTGATGAGTCAGCCCTAATGACTCAGCAAGGAGTTAGAATGGACTCAATAACACGGGTCAGCCTGAACCAGAATGCTGTGCAGGCTCCAACCTCAGCCTGGGCGCACTTGGCAGGTGCGCCAGTGTAAATATGTACTGGCGCACTTCCCAAGTACGCCAGTGCATTTATATTATTTTCTTTACTTTGCCACCAAACTTCATTCGTCCATAACTCTTTCATCCGGTACTCGTTTCCCGCAAACTCGAACTCTATCTTCACTAGAATTCCGAGTCGAACACAATGGCGCAACCCAATCCCCATAATTCTCACGTCTGAGATTTATTATTCTTTAATTTAGTTAATTTGATTATTCAAAAATCCGGGGTGTTACATATCTTTTCAAATATGGAGTTTTTCATCCCAATTCTTCACAAATCATTTCTTATGATTTTACATAAATTATTGATATTTTTAATAATTTCATCAAGGCCCGTACAGTCGATTTCCATCAACGGCCATCGAACTGCACTTACAGCGACCTTTTTCAAATTTGATTTGGACATAATTCCAAATCCAACACTTAGATTTTAAATTTCTAATATTCATTAGAAAGCTCTTTTCGATACGAACCCAACGGTTCTGGTTTTAGGAGAATCCGACGGTCGGATCTCCCGCAATGTCCATTCAAAGTCAATGGTCGAAATTCGCGAACTGCCACGGCGCGGCGCGTTCTATTCAAGCCATTATATATATATATATATATATATATTATATATATTTCGTCGATTTCCTTTCAAAACGTATTTTACAAATCATTTAAAATTCGTTTTCAAAACGATTTCAACTTCATTTTCAAATTCAAATCAAAATCAAAATTTTCAATATAAATTCATTTTAAATTCATTTCAAATTGATTTCAATTCAAATTGATTTTCAGTTCAATTTCAATACGTTTTAAATTCAATTCAAAATGATTTCAATTCTATTCAGTTTAATTCGAATTTCAATTCTTTTCAGTTTAATTTGAATTTCAATTCACTTTCAATATTCATTGAAAAATGAATAAAATCGATATATATATCGTTCGCGTCAAAATGGCGTCAATCTAATCAACACGGCTTCATATATTTCTATTTTCAAATATCCTATTTCAAATAATTCTATTTCAAATATTTCTTTTTCAAATATTTCTTTTTCAAAAATGGAATGAGGCCCAATCAATTATCATATAATGTTAATTATACGGATTTTCTATAACACATGCATAAAATAACAACAATAAATAATCAACCATCATCCAGAGTGCGTTCTACACTGTATAAGCATCAAATATAAATATTTAACGCTCATAACAGTCTGTCAATCAATCGATCGACATACAACTAATTATTGGGAATAGTGTATGTCATATATCATCCCAATACCCGTGTGGGGTTTCAAACAATCAACCACAGATTTTATTTGTGCAGTTGGGCGATGTGTAAAATTTATCGTCCCAATCAATCAGTCAAATCAGTGTATATAAACAAATCGTCCGATTTGTTTATATTTATTTCATTTTAAATACACATTAAAATTTCTATTTTTAACTATAAAATATTTTTAACTATATAAATATTTTATTTCACATCACACAATCAATTTTCACAACAACATGCAATCAAACAAACAAGTCATCCATGGTCTGTGGACGACGGGTGTCGGATGCTACTAAACACCGTCTGCATCCTAGTATATATTATTAACTAGAAATACAATAAAATAAAAGTAAGGAGTTCTCACCCAAGCTAACTCCATTCACCGCGACCCTTCTTGTGTAGGAAATCTTCACCTTTTCGTCTTTTGTCACTTTCGTTGCCCGTATTCACTACATATATAAAAATCACATTTTTTTTATTCTTTTTACTTCACGATAAAATAAAGTTCAGATTTTTATTTCACTTCATATATTTACAACGCTTCTTTCTATATAAAAATTATATTTTCTACTTCTTATATAAAGATTGAAATTTTATTATCATAACTATAAAAAAAAAATCTTTATACTTCTACTTTAACAAAAACCATATTTTTAATACTTTACCTAAGTAAAAACCATATTTTTATTACTATACTAATATAAAAATTATATTTTAATATCCCTACTAATATAAAAATTATATTTTTATATCCTTTTCTATAAGATAAAAATCAAATTCTCACATAATTGTATACACGAATAATTAAAACTGAAATAAATAAAGTGAAATAAATAAAGTCAAATAAATAAAATTTACCTTATTTTGAAGGGGGGAGTACACCAGAGTTCGGAGGAGGGAGGGGGCTTAAGGCGGCGTCGGGGTGCGTTGGGAGGGCTGAGGGGTCGGGGTGGCTCCCCTAAGGCGGCGGAGGAGGTTAGATGGTCGGGCATGGGCCCAGGGGGTGCGGCGGCTTTTCTTCTGGTGGTGGCGGGTCACGGGATTCACGAAGGGGGTGTGGGGAGAGAGAGGAGCTCGACAACGGGGGGGGAGGGGGAATTGCGCCGCAGGGAGGCTGACCGACGGTGGGGTGGGTGGCGCACTCGCTTGAACGGCGGTGGAGGAGGAATCGCGACGAGCGATTTTGATTTTGGGAGGGGCGCGATTTCTTTGTCTAAATTGGGGGGGTTGACTTTGTGAGTGAGGAAGTTAGGTTTAGAAATATATATATTTATATTATTTTATTTTATTAATCCCATAAAGTAACTTTTTATTTCGAACTCGAAATCGAACCCACCGACTGTCGTCCCTAGCTAATTACCCCCATTCCGAATGCAATGGGATATGTATCGTAAGCCAATTCGGCCGTTTCGATCAGTTTTTGTTTAAATCAAAATTTAACTCTGTATATTGAATTTGAACGCACATTTCAATCTACTGGGGCCACATATTATCTCTAAAAATTCCCAAAAATTATTTTCTAACTTCGTATTGATGATACGGTCCTAACAAAACTAATTTCATCGAATTCTCAGACCGTTTGAAAAATGGCCATTTTCTAGTCGATTAAAATCAACTAAAACTGGTCAAAGGCATTTCCCTTTGCCACGCTCACATATTGATTCGAAAAATTACGAAATTTGAAACCTAGCAATAACTGGACATCGCGGATCCAACAAAAGTGGTTTCGTCGAAAACCGAGGTCGTTTGCAAAATTTCCATTTTTAAGGGCCCGAATTCCAAAGCGACTATTCTGAAAATTCAACTGGACATAACTTTTGATTCCCGCTATGAAATCTCGATTTTTCATATTTGTTGGAAATATATTTACAAATAGATTCTAATATTTTTGGTTTCACTAAAATCCGGTTTATTTTGCACCCGGTACATTCATTTGAATTTTGAAATCGAATTATCGAACTACCGCGCCATTTTCAATTCCTTTTTTATATAAAAATAAAATTTTATATTCTAACGACGACGTATATAAATATATACGTTCGAATTCTATTCAAAATAAATTTCTCGTCGTTATTATTTAAAATAATTCATTTTGAATATTCAAAATTCACTAAAATTGCCAAAATAAAATTTTTAAATTGGCTCAGATTTTCCGGGTTGTTACAATCTCCCCCACTTAAAACTTTTCTTCCCCGAAAAGGAATGAAGCCGAAAGTTGTTTAACAAATCAACTTAACTTCCAGTATTTTCGCTACGGCTTAAGTTCTTCAACTTTTCAGTTTCTAAGAACTTTTAAAAAAATTCAAAAATTTGGCTAACACCCTAAATTTTCGGAAAATTTCGCCATAACCTCCCCAGCACCGAGGACTTCGGGATATTTCATATAGCCTCCCATGGCCTTCTTCAATCCAAAAGAAAAAGAAAAAGCCAAGCGGCTCATAAAATCATCATCACCCAAACAAAACAGTAAATTATGGTAAATATGTACCTATTTTTCGGGCAAACAATTTTATTCTTCTGCTCTAGCCACCTTGCTATGACCTGTTCAGTGTAAGTACATGTATATGCATGAAAATGCGACTAATTTTCAATACAATTCACTATTTGATCAATTTGCTAAATGGCTCAAATTTTAATTAATCAAACAACACAACCATCAATTAATTAATTGGTTATCATTTCAAATTCATAGTTTTGATACATAGTAAAAAAAAATCACGTTTTTGATGCCAAATCACAACAACAAGCCCTATCTAATTTTGGTTCTCACACCAGTCTAATGGAAATATATAGACATCCCACTTTCGATACTCGAAAATAAATACTGATAACGCTGCAGCATTACCAGAATCATTCCCGGGAGACTAGAGTGTGATTCTATATCTACCCAATATATTAAAACTTCAAATACAAGCGGATCAGACGTATACGCAAAATCTTCATATACTGGATTGTACAAATTCAATATAAATAAATAATCAAATACGAATAATTGATTTAAATTTTCAAAACAAAAATTGTTTTCACTTCTGAAAATATACTCTTCACACTCGTTCTAGATTACTACTGATCCTATCTCTAACGAGCCATTATCATTGGATATTACTAATCCAATTTCTGATAAATTCTTTCGTCCGGTTCTAACGTGTCTTGTTTTCTGAGGTTTGTAAACCAAAGCTCTGATACCAAACTGAAACGACCCGAACTTCCCCAGTAAGGAAAGCCCGGATTGTATTGAGGACAAGCCACAAAAGAATGCAGACAGAGGAACATTTCATTGCTTATTACAATAATTCCATCAGAATACAAGAATTTACAGAGTATAAATAAATATTACACAACAGAAAAATATCAAAGATTACAATACATTACATAGCAGCGGAAAATAATACAAAATACAACTGAAGAAGATACACGGATACAAAGCTTTCCGGATATCGTTCCAGCTGTAAACCAGGATCCGCTAAATATAAATCTACAAAACCAAAACTACTAGCTGCCCGTGTCGAAAATAGGGGCACCCAGAGTTTAGGTTAAAACAATAAACTCCAGGTCAGTCATGGGACTGGTGTGAGAACTAAAACAGTTATAAATCTTTATTTTAAAGTTAGGTAAATCAAGGGACCACGCCGTATAACACGGAACGGGTTTCCTCCCAAGAATACCAGTGCATAAAGCTAACAGCGCAATGCTAAATAAAGAAAAATGAAGCTATTATAAGACCCAGGTCCCATCACACAATGCAACGCAAGCTGGAGGATAGGGTTTTACCTTATAACAGCCAAAGAATGCTTGATACGTTTTAAAACAAATCATTTGATACTATTATTATAGGTGTATAGTGTCAAAACATTTTCAATCACAAATATCAATCATAGACGGCATGGGTACCATATATCATGTTGCCATACTAGTTCTACAATTAAAACCGCAAAATCACGTATTTGGATGTTGGATTTCCATCTGTGAACCAAGGCAAAAGATATTCTTCTACCGATTCGAGACTGTCTAGCCCGAGTCTCAGGAACAGAACGCATCGTCCCTTGGATCGTCCGGACCGGTCCACCGATGTGGATTAAAATGCCTGAACACTGCGTTTCCCCGCCCTTTGGGGCGTAAATGAGCCAATAAATGACTACATCGGCTTCACATAGTCACCGATATATCTGAGGCGCCTCGCAATAGCAACAACCACATAAGTCAAACTCATCAGGGCGTGTAAAACCACTGACGCCACTTCTAGCTAGAAGGAAACACATGCCCTCCCTGAGGTCCTCTCCCGTTTCTGGTTCACAACCGGGGTGTGAGGCTCGCGAATTCACGTTACACAAATCTATGCCACACAGGCCGTGCTTTGATCATCAACCACAAGACTTTGCTTTTCAACAGAAGCCTTGATCCATTGCCACTTAGGCATGCCACACATGCAATTCACTCCATGCGTTTGATATCCATCAATATATAACCTCTGAGCTCGCACGTCTCAGAGAAGGGCGTTAAGCAAGTGAATAAATTCTCTGCCGCCAAACAGATATATATATAATAGAAATCAATCACACAGACTGAAATCCAATGTTAGACACACAGTCCATTTACAAGTTCGTTCTGGGTCTGAACGAAACCGAAGGCACCTAGTACCCCGCATATCCATCGATCTCCAAGTACGTCTGGACGATCACCAACTAATTCTCTCCTCTTGGGTGTTCGGCCCAATCAAGATCATCAATAATTATCCAAACGACGTGAAGACCTCCGGTCTTCAACCACCGTCTTCATCTTCGACACCACGTCGAATTAGTTATTCAGAGATAAACCCGGTCTTTTTGAATAAATCGCGTATATAATAACAAGTGTTACACAAAAACAACATACGCCTCATTCCATTTCAGAATATTCTTTTATTCAAATATTCTTATACTTTGGAAAAGGTTCCCATTAATTTTATCAAAGATAAATTCTTTAAATTTATTCTTTAATCTTCTTTGAATATCAATTCAAACTAGTCGGGATTAGCGAACCACATCGGAGTAATCATTTATTTTATTTCCCAATCCCAACCTATTTATCCCATGAAGTAAAACTGGTCGTACTTCATATCTAACACCACAGTGTTATCAGTAAATTCAATTACCATTTCACGTTCAAATCTAATTAAAGATTTGAATACCGCCTGGAGTAAAACTGGTGATACTCCATTCTCGATCTTTTCAATCTAATTAAAGATTCATTAAAACTCCACTTAGTTTTAATCTTTAACTGGGTTAAAGAATCAGTGTCATTTAAAACACGGTTCACGATAAACTCAAAATCACATCACATTTCGATCAGTCCCTAACCGTAAATTAGCCAGCGAGCAATTCCCTAAGTATTAACCTTGAAGGTCGAAACCAACATCAGATCAATACCCCAGAAACCATTCAACATAACTAATTTCCAGTTAGTTTCTAATTTTCTTAACTCCTTTGGGTCTAAGAACAGTATTATTGAAGATACCGTTCACGACAACCCAAAATCACATTTCATCAATTTCCGAGTTAAAGAACAAGTGTTATTTAAAACACTGTTCACGATAAACCCAAAAATCAATTCAATTCAATTCCAATTAAATATTATTTAATTGGTACACTTCATTAAATCTAAATAAAAAGATTTAATCTTTTTCTCAACTGGGCTTAAGAACAGTGTTAATGAGGACACCATTCACGACAAACCCAAATCTCACTTGATATTAAATATAAGGCTCTGAATAGAAAATATACGGGCTTATATTCAATATCAAATTTTACGACCAACAATTATCGTATTGGAAATAACGATATATATATATATATATATGTATATATATGTATATATATATATGTATATCTGTCAAATTTCCATATCAACATCTGTGTAACAACCCGTATTTTCAATAACCTGTTATAACATAAATGGAGGCAGAATTAAACTGTAAAATCTGAATCAAGGGAAACGGGCTATGCCATTGCGTTCGTCTCGGAAAAATACGCGAAATAGAGTCAGAGTTTTCGAAAATCGGAGTCCGTATGACCAAGATATGGCCTCGCGAAGTTTCACGAAAAATTCCCAAATTAAAGTATACTTAATTAAGTGAAATGGGTTGCGCAGAGAAATATATATATATTGATATATATATATATAATTGAAAATTAAATAAATAAATATGCAAAAATGTTCAAAACAGCGAATTGGGAGAGGGGAATAACCGAACCGGACGATTTTTGAGGTCGACCCGAGCTCGCTGGGTCGACTAGGGGTTAATCCAGGGTGTTTGGCTGTCAACCCGTGGGCCGATTCGCTCAAATGCAGATTTTGCATTTGGATGGTTCTCATGGTTCATCTTTAATCTAAAGGCCCTAGATGGTTCCTACACTTGACTTCTTCCCCAAGACATGCTTTGATGGCTTGGATTGAATCTAGGTTTAATCCTATGGCCTAAAACACTTGCCTAATCTATAAATAAGACCCTAACCTATCCTAAATCCTCATTATTCATTCATGCAACTAAACTATGGCAAAATTTTACCTCTCATGGCCTCCACTCTCTTCATAAAATTTCTAAATGGTTTCTATGAGAGATTTTCCATGCATACAAGTGTTTTCAAGCTTGTATGAGTGTCATTAGCTTGCATTCAAGTCAAGTTTCTATCTTTGCATCATAAAGCAAGGGTTTTGATCATTTTGGCTCAAGGGTTTTTATGTTAGAGCTTGCATTTTGGGTCTATTTGATTGCATAAGGGCTTTGTCATATCTTTTGTGCCTTTATAGCAATGTAAGCCCTTTCCCTACTCTTAGATATTAACTATGAAGTTAAATGTTCATGTTGCAAGTTTGGGTTTAATCATTGAGTATGATACATGCTATCATGTCATGCAAGTTTATGAAGTCATTATCTTGATCTTGTGGGCTAAAAGCTACAACCTTTATGTTGAAATGTTGCATTATGCAACATGAGAACCCTCATAACCTTTATGTCAACTTGCATATGAAGTCATAACCCTTATATGATGATATATGCGAGTTACTAGTCATCATTCCATGTCTTTTGTCACCATGATTCGCTTATGTGCCAAGTTTGGGTTTATGCATGTTTTGAGGCTTAAGAATGTAACATGCAAGTTAATGAACACATTTGTGCCTCATTTGCCACCATGATTAACTTGTGTCTTAATATCCATTTTTGTCATGCCTTTGCCAAGTCTCTTCTTTTAATCCATTACGTTGTCGCGAACGTATATGCGAGTTTAAAAGCGTTGGGTTATGTTATGGGTAATTTCTAATGACATGAAAATACAACTTGAAAACATGACTTGAAATATATCATGGAAGTTGACATGTAAGTATGCATAAAAACATAAGCTTGGGAATTTACCTATTAAGTTAGGTCTACCCTTTGAGAATTTACCTATTAAGTTAGGTCTACCCAAATGCTTGAAAACTTGTAACATGTTTTGGGAAACATGATGGACATGACACTTAGATAATATAAGTGTGGCCAACTCGAGGTTGGGTTGAGTTTGCAACGTAAAACTACCCGGAACCGACCGGCCTAACTAGTAGTTGCAAACAATAGGACCCAATGTGAGAAGTTGGTCATGTTGTGCTTGAACCCGAGGTTAGACCAAGTTGTGGTGTAAAGCTACCCGGAACCGACCGGCTTAACTAGTAACCACAACAAAGTCTAATGTGAGAGGTGAAGGTGAGTAATTAATGCCACATGATAGGGTTAAGTTAATTTGATTAATGACTCTTAACCAAATATGACATGGACAAATGGGTTAAGTAATTTGATTAGGCTAATGATACTTAACAAAACATGACAAGGTTGGGTAGGTTAAGTAACTTGATTTGCCTAATGACACTTAACCATTTTTATATGACTAGTGGATGGGGTTAAGTTAACCAACACTTAATCAATCCAACGCGATAACTTGGTAAGGTTAAGTAACTTGATTTGCCTAATGACACTTAACCATTTTTATATGACTAGTGGATGGGGTTAAGTTAACCAACACTTAATCAATCCAACGCGATAACTTGGTAAGGTTAAGTAAGTTTTCTTAATGACACTTAACCGAAAAATACAGTTAATGGATGGGGTTAAGATTAGACTCAACTAATCTAAACATGGTAATCGGATGGGGTTAAGTTAGCCTAGACTTAATTAATCCCACTTGGCAGTTTAATGGGGTTAATTTAAACACTTAACTAATCTAACATGATGAATTGATGTGGTTAAGTGACCTATACTTAACCAATCTAACTCGTTAATTTATTGAGGTTAAGTTAACCTATACTTAACCAATCTAACGTGAAAACATGATAAGGCTAAGTCACGAATCGCTTAAATACGCTTGACCGATTTGACTCAGTAATTTGATAGGGTCAAGTTAATATATACTTAACCAACTTGAGCATGGTTTGTAGGGTTAAGTCTTGAACTTGGATACTTAGCCAATTTTGACATGATTTGTAGACGGGTTAAGTCATGAACTTAAGTGACACTTAATCCATTATGTAAACCCTAGTTCTGAGGATTAGGTGGATAACCGTAGTTAACAAGGATAACGGGAATAAGGCTAAGTGGTAAACCTTAGTTGAGGAATAACTAAGTAATGATTCTTAGTCAAGGAAATTTAGACCAGTTCATAGATAGATGAGTAACCTGATACGGTAGGTCATCGTTTAAGTATACGAGTAGGAGCAAGTATCTGATTTAGATAAAGGCTCCAGCGAACTGGGTAACGAAGCAGCGGCTTCGGGGAACGTGAGGATATTCTTGGTATCCCTCTATGAACTGCCAGGTGATTATACTAGGCTCATGAGAGGTTAAGGTCTGTGTTAAAAGAACCAAGAGTATGCCTTGGTTGCTATACGAGCGACCTAAAGACGGGGATGGATAGGGGATAGTCGACGATACACGGTCGTACCCTAGATAGCATTTCGTCAGGCTACCTACCATCTTTGGTCAAGCGTGTACGTACGGAAAGGCAGAGAACACCCAATAGACCATAATTGCTATCTAATTATGGTTGCGGTAAGGCTTGGATGTGGGTTGGCCAGTGTTGTGTTCTCATACAGGATTTATCCTGTCTTGTCTTTCACTAGTTGAGGGAGGGGTCGCTTGGGACCATAGCCACGTATAGAAAAACAGACCTTAGCATCTGCATCGGCAGATAAATCGAAAGCTCCCGACCGAGTCCTGTATTTCTCGATCTGCCCTGTGACAGGACTCGGATGGCACGATGTGATACATGTGCATACAGTCATGGAAAACGATTCACGATGAATGCGTGGGAAAAAGGGCGCGGTTGACGGTTAGCGTAAATCCCAGTGGCCCTGGGTGGTTGAACCAAAACCGAGATACGAAAACGTGCAATAG
This sequence comes from Allium sativum, assembly GCA_030737875.1. Classification (NCBI taxonomy): domain Eukaryota; kingdom Viridiplantae; phylum Streptophyta; class Magnoliopsida; order Asparagales; family Amaryllidaceae; genus Allium; species Allium sativum. The sequence goes on from CM060915.1 coordinate 990,345,931, forward strand.
GTATGCGTAATCCCTAGTGGCCCTAGGTAGCATAAGTCCTAGTTGTACAAACGATAATTCATGTTGGAAGACCCTAGCTAGGTTTAGGGTAACAGTCCAAACCGATCTTAAGGATCATGGAACTATGTTAAAGTAATGTAGAATCTCATGGGAAAGCCCGTATGGTCTACGGCAAGGGACTGAACATTTACATGGAATAAAACATACAAGTTGAGTAACCTATATATGCGATATATTAGGTTGACATGGACCATTACACGACTTTTGAGTGAGGGTCATTCTTGGTTAACACATGATACGGTGGGGATACTAGTACGGTTGGTGCAGAGATAAAATGCAGGATAGATATCATGGGACGTTATACGTGATAGATATCTTGGGGATATTATACTTGATAGAAACCTGACGATGTGATACCTTGTTTTATCTTGACATCGTAATTTATCATGACACCTTAGTTTATCTGAGTTCAGTAGTTCATCCTGTTATTTTGATTTAGCTTATCTATCTTGTCATCATGCTTGTGTTCATCTCAGTTTCTCATGTCAGTTAACTTTACTAGTTTTTATGCTAATAGTAGATAGGGCTTACTCAGTCTTTTTGACTGACCCGTTTTGTTTCGCCTCTTTTCTTCCGTTTCCCCCCCCCCCACCCCAGGTTACAGGGAGGAAATACTGTTGTTTAGTTTGGACTTCTTCTGCTTGAAGGTCATCATGGATGGCTTGGACTTTTCTTGGCTAATGGCTACTTTACTGTTTTTACTTGGGGAATAATTTATGAAAATGTCTTTATGCTTCTTTACTATTGCAAGACAGGTTTTGATGTACTCTGATGTAAAAGGCTTTAGACCTTATTTATTCATGTTATGAAAGTTTGATTTTACTTCCGCTATTTTATATGTTCTGTCTTGTGATATTTCTGTGCATGTTTACCAATAATGCCCCTCTAAAGCTAGTGCATTCCTTTGCGAGTGACCCTAGCGGAGGCGGGGTGTTACACGTGGTATCAGAGCAGAAGGTTACCAGACTGAGCAAAAGTTTTTAAAGACCTTCTGAAAACTATTTGAACAAAAAAAAAACCGTTTACAAAGAAGCATTTTTCAAGAAAATTTTCTTTTAAAAGAAAAAGGCTATTCCCCAAAGGCCATTAGCACTATCCTTTAATTGAGTCTCTTTTCCTTTCTTTCCTCCATTTGTAGTCATAGTAGTTTTAACTGCGACTAGTCTTTTCTACCTACGAAAGTGCTTTCCATACGATGGAGGTGGTTCTCGAGAGACCAGTGGCCGCGTTATAAGAAAGGATCGTGAGAAAGAATGATAAAGGATACGAGCTTAAGGATGAGCAACTTGTTGGTATGGCTTAGTCCTCAAAGGAGGGAGAAAGATGAACAATGAAACCCATGACGAGAGAGTACCTTTGGCATGGTAAAACGGGGCGGATAGTTAAGTATTATGGGACAAGGACAAGATCATCGGGAGGGCAGTAGTATGCTCTCATTTCTAGAGTACCTCGGAAGGAGGGTAACGATCTTGTTAAAGGTTTAGCTTTTCTTCTCTATCATCCCGTTAGGACTTCGTTGTTTGTATCATTTAAGTCTGCTTCGATAGTTGAGTCTCTGTACCTTAAGTACTAGCGTAATAGAGAATCCCATTTTTGTCTCAAAGTCCTATTGGAGAATCAGTCCATTTATACATGACTTGTTTGGATTTGGGAATGTCTATGCCAAGTGTTGAGTTTGGAAATAATGCTTATGTTTATAAGCTATGGATGGATTCTAGGGATGAAGTGGTTATCCAGTAGGGGGTGCCACTCTCGGTTTTGATAGGAGGGTAGTTAGACCTTTTGACTAGCCTTGGTAATGCCTCAAAGTATCGGGTAACCTTTTTGAGGTTCTGTCATGACTAGTTACTTAGAATCCCTTGATGCCTTTATTGGAAATTTGAAGCCCGATCGAGTGGTGTTCGCCAATAAGACGGATGGTTTACTTCATTTATGCATGGGTTATAGAGATCACCCTAGTAAGTGCGCATGATAACCTGATTGACATCTGTTTACTTTCAAGAGAAAGTTCTTCTACATGGAATGCCTTATAGTATATAAACGAGATCCAAGATTCACTAGTGAAATTTGGAAAGCTTGCATGAGATCATGAGTACGCAGTCATGTTTGCATCAAGTATTCTAGGAAAAGGATAAGTGCAAGTGGAACGAGAGGCGACGAAGAAATGAGTTCCAGCTCATGTTATGGAAACAGGAATAAGAAGCTACAAAATCGCGAAGTTAAAAGACGACTTTGATGGTCAAAGACTAGATACGCGCATGATATCTCTTTTTGGGAGTATATCCTTGATCCCTGTTTTCTGTAGAGCTTACTTGTAGGCTATCTTTTGTGGACATCCTCTCGGTCCTATTCTCCGTTACAAACCCTGTAAGGAGTTTGTCCTGTTTATCTTCTCGACCCTGTTTCAGGGAATTCTAGGTAGAACCCTATGGATGTAAACATGTATTTGAAACATGTTATGATTGATATGGTTGCAAGTGGTTGCAAGTGGTTGCTCGTGGATGCGCGAATACACATTAGATACTAGCTCGACTCGGTCACATTTCATATTGCATATGCACGAGTATTTATACTTGTTTATGGATGAAATCGAATGTATTATCATGCGGTTGTTGCATATGAATGAATGATTGTGCACGCATATAGTATCTATATGACTAGGACTATTTGCATACATGTTGGATTCATGGCACTATACATATTTTGCATTAGAAAGATTATTCAGGCCTGATCATTAGCATTAGCTAAGGAACATGTACACACACGTTTTGCATATATTCATACAGCATTAGAAATCATCTAAGGAAAATGGTTGCTTGTGGATGATGTTTTGAGTAGATGGATGATGGATGGTAGGATATGTTCTTCCTAACTTGGAGATTTCGGGGACGAAATCCTAAAAGGTGGGGAGAATGTAACAACCCGTATTTTCAATAACCTGTTATAACATAAATGGAGGCAGAATTAAACTGTAAAATATGAGTCAAGGGAAACGGGCTATGCCATTGCGTTCGTCTCGGAAAAATACGCGAAATAGAGTCCGAGTTTTCGAAAATCGGAGTCCGTATGACCAAGATATGGCCTCGCGAAGTTTCACGAAAAATTCCCAAATTAAAGTATACTTAATTAAGTGAAATGGGTTGCGCAGAGAAATATATATATATATTGATATATATATATGTATATATAATTGAAAATTAAATAAATAAATATGCAAAAATGTTCAAAACAGCGAATTGGGAGAGGGGAATAACCGAACCGGCCGATTTTTGAGGTCGACCCGAGCTTGCTGGGTCGACTAGGGGTTAATCCAGGGTGTTTGGCTGTCAACCCGTGGGCCGATTCGCTCAAATGCAGATTTTGCATTTGGATGGTTCTCATGGTTCATCTTTAATCTAAAGGCCCTAGATGGTTCCTACACTTGACTTCTTCCCCAAGACATGCTTTGATGGCTTGGATTGAATCTAGGTTTAATCCTATAGCCTAAAACATTTGCCTAATCTATAAATAAGACCCTAACCTATCCTAAATCCTCATTATTCATTCATGCAACTAAACTATGGCAAAATTTTACCTCTCATGGCCTCCACTCTCTTCATAAAATTTCTAAATGGTTTCTATGAGAGATTTTCCATGCATACAAGTGTTTTCAAGCTTGTATGAGTGTCATTAGCTTGCATTCAAGTCAAGTTTCTATCTTTGCATCATAAAGCAAGGGTTTTGATCATTTTGGCTCAAGGGTTTTTATGTTAGAGCTTGCATTTTGGGTCTATTTGATTGCATAAGGGCTTTGTCATATCTTTTGTGCCTTCATAGCAATGTAAGCCCTTTCCCTACTCTTAGATATTAACTATGAAGTTAAATGTTCATGTTGCAAGTTTGGGTTTGATCATTGAGTATGATACATGCTATCATGTCATGCAAGTTTATGAAGTCATTATCTTGATCTTGTGGGCTAAAAGCTACAACCTTTATGTTGAAATGTTGCATTATGCAACATGGGAACCCTCATAACCTTTATGTCAACTTGCATATGAAGTCATAACCCTTATATGATGATATATGCGAGTTACTAGTCATCATTCCATGTCTTTTGTCACCATGATTCGCTTATGTGCCAAGTTTGGGTTTATGCATGTTTTGAGGCTTAAGAATGTAACATGCAAGTTAATGAACACATTTGTGCCTCATTTGCCACCATGATTAACTTGTGGCTTAATATCCATTTTTGTCATGCCTTTGCCAAGTCTCTTCTTTTAATCCATTACGTTGTCGCGAACGTATATGCGAGTTTAAAAGCGTTGGGTTATGTTATGGGTAATTTCTAATGACATGAAAATACAACTTGAAAACATGACTTGAAATATAACATGGAAGTTGACATGTGAGTATGCATAAAAACATAAGCTTGGGAATTTACCTATTAAGTTAGGTCTACCCTTTGGGAATTTACCTATTAAGTTAGGTCTACCCAAATGCTTGAAAACTTGTAACATGTTTTGGGAAACATGATGGACATGACACTTAGATAATATAAGTGTGGCCAACTCGAGGTTGGGTTGAGTTTGCAACGTAAAACTACCCGGAACCGACCGGCCTAACTAGTAGTTGCAAACAATAGGACCCAATGTGAGAAGTTGGTCATGTTGTGCTTGAACCCGAGGTTAGACCAAGTTGTGGTGTAAAGCTACCCGGAACCGACCGGCTTAACTAGTAACCACAACAAAGTCTAATGTGAGAGGTGAAGGTGCATTAAGTAATTAATGCCACATGATAGGGTTAAGTTAATTTGATTAATGACTCTTAACCAAATATGACATGGACAAATGGGTTAAGTAATTTGATTAGGCTAATGATACTTAACAAAACATGACAAGGTTGGGTAGGTTAAGTAACTTGATTTGCGTAATGACACTTAACCATTTTTATATGACTAGTGGATGGGGATAAGTTAACCAACACTTAATCAATCCAACGCGATAACTTGGTAAGGTTAAGTAACTTGATTTGCCTAATGACACTTAACCATTTTTATATGACTAGTGGATGGGGTTAAGTTAACCAACACTTAATCAATCCAACGCGATAACTTGGTAAGGTTAAGTAAGTTTTCTTAATGACACTTAACCGAAAAATACAGTTAATGGATTGGGTTAAGATTAGACTCAACTAATCTAAACATGGTAATCGGATGAACTTAAGTGACACTTAATCCATTATGTAAACCCTAGTTCTGAGGATTAGGTGGATAACCGTAGTTAACAAGGATAACGGGAATAAGGCTAAGTGGTAAACCTTAGTTGAGGAATAACTAAGTAATGATTCTTAGTCAAGGAAATTTAGACCAGTTCATAGATAGATGAGTAACCTAATACGGTAGGTCATCGTTTAAGTATACGAGTAGGAGCAAGTATCTGATTTAGATAAAGGCTCCAGCGAACTGGGTAACGAAGCAGCGGCTTCGGGGAACGTGAGGATATTCTTGGTATCCCTCTATGAGCTGCCAGGTGATTATACTAGGCTCATGAGAGGTTAAGGTCTGCGTTAGAAGAACCAAGAGTATGCCTTGGTTTCTATACGAGCGACCTAAAGACGGGGATGGATAGGGGATAGTCGACGATACACGGTCGTACCCTAGATAGCATTTCGTCAGGCTACCTACCATCTTTGGTCAAGCGTGTACGTACGGAAAGGCAGAGAACACCCAATAGACCATAATTGCTATCTAATTATGGTTGCGGTAAGGCTTGGATGTGGGTTGGCCAGTGTTGTGTTCTCATACAGGATTTATCCTGTCTTGTCTTTCACTAGTTGAGGGAGGGGTCGCGTGGGACCATAGCCACGTATAGAAAAACAGACCTTAGCATCTGCATCGGCAGATAAATCGAAAGCTCCCGACTGAGTCCTGTATTTCTCGATCTTCCCTGTGACAGGACTCGGATGGCACGATGTGATACATGTGCATACAGTCATGGAAAACGATTCACGATGAATGCGTGGGAAAAAGGGCGCGGTTGACGGTTAGCGTAAATCCCAGTGGCCCTGGGTGGTTGAACCAAAACCGAGATACGAAAACGTGCAATAGGTATGCGTAATCCCTAGTGGCCCTAGGTAGCATAAGTCCTAGTTGTACAAACGATAATTCATGTTGGAAGACCCTAGCTAGGTTTAGGGTAACAGTCCAAACCGATCTTAAGGATCATGGAACTATGTTAAAGTAATGTAGAATCTCATGGGAAAGCCCGTATGGTCTACGGCAAGGGACTGAACATTTACATGGAATAAAACATACAAGTTGAGTAACCTATATATGCGATATATTAGGTTGACATGGACCATTACACGACTTTTGAGTGAGGGTCATTCTTGGTTAACACATGATACGGTGGGGATACTAGTACGGTTGGTGCAGAGCTAAAATGCAGGATAGATATCATGGGACGTTATACGTGATAGATATCTTGGGGATATTATACTTGATAGAAACCTGACGATGTGATACCTTGTTTTATCTTGACATCGTAATTTATCATGACACCTTAGTTTATCTGAGTTCAGTAGTTCATCCTGTTATTTTGATTTAGCTTATCTATCTTGTCATCATGCTTGTGTTCATCTCAGTTTCTCATGTCAGTTAACTTTACTAGTTTTTATGCTAATAGTAGATAGGGCTTACTCAGTCTTTTTGACTGACCCGTTTTGTTTCGCCTCTTTTCTTCCGTTTCCCCCCCCCCCCACCCCAGGTTACAGGGAGGAAATACTGTTGTTTAGTTCGGACTTCTTCTGCTTGAAGGTCATCATGGATGGCTTAGACTTTTCTTGGCTAATGGCTACTTTACTGTTTTTACTTTGGGAATAATTTATGAAAATGTCTTTATGCTTCTTTACTATTGCAAGACAGGTTTTGATGTACTCTGATGTAAAAGGCTTTAGACCTTATTTATTCATGTTATGAAAGTTTGATTTTACTTCCGCTATTTTATATGTTCTGTCTTGTGATATTTCTGTGCATGTTTACCAATAATGCCCCTCTAAAGCTAGTGCATTCCTTTGCGAGTGACCCTAGCGGAGGCGGGGTGTTACAATCTGTATAATCACGAAATCCAACATCGAAATATTCTAAAGACAATTTAGATTCAAATCCATTTCAATTCAATTATTGGAAATTCTGGTTACTTTTATAACCATTTCCAATTCAATTTATTTATTTTAAAAATAAATAAATTATTATTCTAGTTCAAAACAGTTTCATTTCGATAAAAATCTATTTTTATCTTTTCAAATATGGAGTTTTTCATCCCAATTCCTCACAAATCATTTCTTATGATTTTACACAAATTATTGATATTTTTAATAATTTTATCATGGCCCATACAGTCGATTTCCATCAACGGCCATCGAACTGCACTTACAACGACCTTTTTCAAATTTGATTTGGACATAATTCCAAATCCAACCGTTAGATTTCAAATTTCTAGTACACATTAGAAAGCTCTTTTCGATACGATCCCAACGGTTCAAGTTTTAGGAGAATCCGACGGTCGGATCTCCCGCAATGTCCGTTCAAAGTCAATGGTCGAAATTAACGAACTTCCGTGGCGCGGCGCGTTCTATTCAGGCCATTATATATAATATATATATATATTATATTTCGTCGATTTCCTTTCAAAACGTATTTTACAAATCGTTTAAAATCCGTTTTCAAAACGATTTCAACTTCATTTTCAAATTCAAATCAAAATTAAAATTTTCAATATAAATTCGTTTTAAATTCATTTCAAATTTATTTCAATTCAAATCGATTTTCAGTTCAATTTCAATACGTTTTAAATTCAGTTCAAAACATTTCAATTCTATTCAGTTTAATTCGAACTTCAATTCTTTTCAATTTAATTTGAATTTCAATTCACTTTCAATATTCATTGAAAAATGAATAAAATCGATATAAATATCGTTTGCGTCAAAATGGCGTCAATCTAATCAACACGGCTTCGTATATTTCTATTTTCAAATATCCTATTTCAAATATTTCTATTTCAAATATTTCTTTTTCAAATATTTCTTTTTCAAATATTTCTTTTTCAAAAATGGAATGAGGCCCAATCAATTACCATATAATGTTAATTATACGGATTTTCTACAACACATGCATAAAATAACAACAATAAATAATCAACCATCATCCAGAGTGCGTTCAACACTGTATAAGCATAAAATATAAATATTTAACGCTCATAACAGTCTGTCAATCAATCAATCGACATACAACTAATTATTGGGATTAGTGTATGTCATATATCATCCCAATACCCGTGTGGGGTTTCAAACAATCAACCACAGATTTTATTTGTGCAGTTGGGTGATGTGTAAAATTTATCGTCCCAATCAATCAGTCAAATCAGTGTATATAAACAAATCGTCCGATTTTTTATATTTATTTCATTTTACATACACGTTAAAAATTCTATTTTTAACTATAAAATATTTTTAACTATATAAATATTTTATTACACATCACACAATCAATTTTCACAACAACATGCAATCAAACAAACAAGCCATTCATGGTCTGTGGACGACGGGTGTCGGGTGCTACTAAACACCGTTTGCATCCTAATATATATTATTAAATAGAAATAAAATAAATTAAAAGTGAGGAGTTCCCACCCAAGCTAACTCCATTCACCGTGACCCTTCTTGTGTAGGAAATCTTCACCTTTTCGTCTTTTGTCATTTTCGTTGCCCGTATTCACTACATATATAAAAATCACATTTTTTTATTCTTTTTTACTTCACGATAAAATAAAGTTCAGATTTTTATTTCACTTCATATATTTACAACGCTTCTTTCTATATAAAAATTATATTTTCTACTTCTTATATAAAGATTGAATTTTTATTATCATAACTATAAAAAAAATATCTTTATACTTCTACTTTAACAAAAACCATATTTTTAATACTTTACCTAAGTAAAAATCATATTTTTATTACTATACTAATATAAAAATAATATTTTTATATCCCTACTAATATAAAAATTATATTTTTATATCATTTTCTATAAGATAAAAATCAAATTCTCATATAATTGTATACAAGAATAAATAAAACTGATTTTCCTTAATAAAATCGTCACTTTAATTTTCAGTTTTATAGAAAATAAATAATAAAAAAAACTGAAACAAATAAAGTGAAATAAATAAATTTTACCTTATTTTGAAGGGGGGAGTTCACCAGCGTTCGGAGAAGGGAGGGGGTTTCAGGCGGCGTCGGGGTGCGCTGGGAGGGCTGAGGGGTCGAGTGGCTCCCCTAAGGCGGCGGAGGAGGTCAGATGGTCGGGCATGGGCCCGGGGGTGCGGTGGCTTTTCTTCTGGTGGTGGCGGGTCAAGTGATTCACGAAGTGGGTGTGGGGAGAGAGAGGAGCTCGACAACGGGGGGGAGGGAAGAAATTGCGGCGGAGGGAGGCTGACTGGCGGTGGGGTGGGTGGCGCACTCGCCTGAACGGCGGTGGAGGAGGAATCGCGACGAGCGATTTTGATTTTGGGAGGGGTGCGATTTCTTTGTCTGAATTGGGGGGGTTGACTTTGTGAGTGAGGAAGTTAGGTTTAGAAATATATATATTTATATTATTTTATTTTATTAATCCCATAAAGTAACTTTTTATTTCGAACTCGAAATCGAACCCACCGACAGTCGTCCCTAGCTAATTACCCCCATTTCGAACGAAATGGGATTTGTATCGTAAGCCAATTCGGCCGTTTCGATCAGTTTCGTTTAAATCAAAATTTAACTCTATATATTAAATTTGAACGCACATTTCAATCTACTGGGGCCATATACTATCTCTAACAATTCCCGAAAAATATTTTCTAACTTCGTATTGACGATACGGTCCTAACAAAACTAATTTCATCGAATTCTGAGACCGTTTGAAAAATGGGCATTTTCCAGTCGATTAAAATCAACTGAATCTGGTCAAACGCGTTTTCCTTTGCCACGCTCACATATTGATTCGAAAAATTACGAAATTTGAAACCTAGCAATAACTGGACATCGCGGATCCAACAAAAGTAGTTTCGTTGAAAACCGAGGTCGTTTGCAAAATTTCCATTTTTAAGGGCCCGAATTCCATAGCGACTATTCCGAAAATTCAACTGGACATAACTTTTGATTCCCGCCATGAAGTCTCGATTTTTCGGATTCGTTGGAAAGATATTCACAAATAGATTCTAATATTTTTGGTTTCACTAAAATCCAGTTTATTTTTCACCCGGTACATTCATTTGAATTTTGAAATCGAATTATCGAACTACTGCGCCATTTTCAATTCCTTTTATATATATAAATAAAATTTTAGATTCTAACGATGACGTATATAAATATATACGTTCAAATTCTAATCAAAATAAATTTCTCGCCGTTATCATTTAAAATAATTCATTTTGAATATTCAAAATTCACTAAAATTGCCAAAATAAAAATTTTAAATTGGCTCAGATTTTCCGGGTTGTTACACTTCATCTCAAAATATCATATTCTGTTTTGAACCAAATTTATATTCAAATAGAATAAAATTTCATATCAAAAATTTCATAAATCATACCAAGCCGATTATATTATAAATTAGAATATATTTCCATATCCTTGTATTATAACCATATTATATTTAAAAACCGACTTATATTCAAATAGATTATATCTCATCTCAAAGATTTCAAATTATTCCAAATCACTTAAGGTTGAAATCCATTCATATTCAAATAGAATATATATACCTCATAACTCATATCAATCCCTTTGGAGAAAATTTTATATTCAAGTAGAAACCCATATTTCCGTATTTAAAGATATGTTTAGAAATAGATTCATATTCAAAGAGGGTGAATTCTTAGCTTAACTCCATTTGAATAACGGTTTAGATCCAAACATTTTCCATTCGGAAGGAATTTACAATTCATAACAATATAATTAGGAAAATAGATGCTTATAAAGTAATATCTTCTATAAAATATATATAATATAATAATTAGAATAAGATAAGATACTTTAGATAACCATGTATATATAAAATAAAAGTTTTACTACTTAGTCCAAGTAATAATAAGAATATAAGGAAAAATTTAGCAATATAAAAATAGTTTATAAGTAAAAGCTTTATAAGTAAATTTTAAGAAAATAAATAGTTTATTTAAATCATAATAGTTCCTTCCTTCCGAATTTCCAGTACTTGAATCTGTACCCCAGTCAATGGAGTTTACATAGGTCTCATATCTTGTTTCGACATTATTCAAACAACCATTCAATTTCAAGAATTCAAATCAATATTCAAAACTGAGTTAAAACAACTCAGAATATCTTGATTTCCTTATTCCAAAATTAAATTCAATAAGAATTTATTTCACTCAAATCCACCCCATAAATTTGAAAATTTTCAAATCATATTCAAATCCTAATTTGAGAATTTCCACTTTTTTGGGATAATTTCCTTAACCCTTTTTAATGACATTCCAAGTTTAGAATCTTTAAAGAAATGGATTTTATCGAGTATCGACACATTCTTCTAAATGAAAATTCTATCAAATAAAATTTCCAAATATTTAAAAATCATTTAACCAACCGATGTCTGTATATAATTATCTATCCAATGGCCAAGTGATTTTAAATTTAATTTCTCGATATTTCAGGGATGGATCTATCATTTCAATCCAAATCAGGGTCACAGAAATTTATCATTTCACTCTGTGTTCTTAATTTATTTAATCGATAAACCCCAGGTTTATAAGATACCCGTAACATCAAGGGTAAATGGAATTTATCATCAAAATCAACATGCAATACAATATACTGAAATATGGAGCAATAACAGTGTCAATATCAATTCAGTAATAAATTTCAACCAAACATCCACCACAACCATTCCATTCAACTGATCGGCAATAAACTGTTTCAAGATTTATCAAGGATCAAAATTTTCAATAAAAAATATAATTGAATTAAATACTAATTATCGATCTAAATTGCATGTTAACACACTTGTATATCAAATTTAAGCAACCAATTCAACAGCCAATCACAACCATGAAACCAATCGATTTCATAATTTAATTCGATAAATATGGGAATAATTCAGTTCATTATGAGCGATAAATTCCCTCACCTTTGTGTCCTTACTTAGTCGAACATCCAACCAAAGGCCAAATTTTGACAGTCTTCAAACGCAGCCAAACCTGTGCCAAAACGTCAGCAATCTCGCCACGATCCCAACGAAACAAACCGTGCGTAAAACCGAGTTAAAATGAGAAAGTTATCTGCATTTTTCTATTTGAATTTTAAATATATAAATAATTAAAATGATGATTCCTCACCAATTAAGTACTGCCACGTCATCACCCAATAAGTTCTCCTGCTCCAATTCTCGGTCTACCGTAGCCGAACAAGAAACCCATTCTAAGATTAACTTTGACCGCCGATTACCAAGCTTCCCGACCTCCTGAAGACCTGAGACCACCGCCGCCATGACCCTCATCGATACCTGCGTTCACCAGTACCGGAGCTGCCACCTCCGGTTGACCGGAATTTCCCCAGCGTTGAACTCTACAACCCGCGGTTCTGACCTTCTAACCCCAAATTCCGGTGACCCAATTGACGATAGAAGCTCTTACAACCCTTATTCTACTCGTATCGATGTCTTCTACCTTACCCAGAAGTTAATTTCTCCGACTGAAGCAAAAATCGAAAATGCTCAAATTGAAGCATAGGGTTTTCAACACAGCAACTTTGACCGCGGGATTCCATTAACTCAAAGCACTACATGTCGAAATAAACTATAGATCTGAGTTCTACAAGTTGAGAGCTTCGATTTGATATATTATTTGCTATGTTTTGGGAAGATTAAATTTTTGAGTTGAGATTTCTATTTGATCTAGTGTTTGAAAATTTGTTTTCATCCATTAAAGAGGAGTTTGACTAAGGAAAATGGTACGTGAAATGAAGAATGAGCTGATGAGGTGAAGGGAGGAATTATATTTGCATATATAGAAGGCCCAACTATGAGAACAACCGATTATCCTATCACATTGATTCCTTTCACGTTTTCACTCATACGGTTAAACGGCAAGTCCGATTGTAACGCAAATTGAAATACTACCATAATTCATCGTTACGGATCCAATGAGACTGGTTTCGTCAGATTCCGGGACCGTCACCAAAACAATTAAATTCTGCAGTAAATTATTCGATAAAATACCCAATTATTCATTTAAATCTTTTAATTCAATCTAAATATTTAATGAATCCCATTTAAATCCAAGTAAAATTTAAATAAATCTAATAGATCAATTCCAAGTGTTTAAATTCCCAAATTTGATTTATTTGAATTTAAATTTAATTTCAATTTTAACTTAAACAACTTAAATTTTTATTTAATCATTTAAAAAAAATCCCAAATCATATCATTTCTAAATAAACCAAATTTTAAAAATATAATTATACTCAATTCGAACAATCATCATTGTAATCAACAAAATTTGATTTTCTTACCAGTATTATTCAATTTTATTTATTTTGAATCAAAATTTAAATATACAGAAAATATGGGATGTTACATCTTCCACAATTATGTATTTATCGGTCGGAATGATTTTCGATTATAAACTTGATCCCAGTCTTTCTATACCGACAATAGATAATTGGCCAGATTTGATTGTTGGTTATTTAATTATCAAATAAACAAACATTCATCCATAAAATAAAATAAATGTACTAGTTTACTATTCAGTATCACTTGGCCTCTTTGACAATTAACAAATGGCTAATTTAAAACTCTATATCTTCAATACTAGGAAAACGTTTCCATTTTCTTTTATAATATAAGAATATTCAATTATCGTCTCACTTCTATTATTTTATTTTCTAATTGTAAATTGGTGAGTGAATAAATATCTAAGTATCAACCCCGAAGGCCGAAACCAACATCAGATTGACACCTCGAAAGTTACTTAACTCAAACAACATCCAACAGGTTCCAATTTCTCTAAAAACTATGTCAAATTCCATCCCATACTTAAATATGTCTTTTAAACCATTATACATAAGCCTTGATTCAAATATAATTCATATATTATATGAAAACTTCATTTAAAAACTTACTTCAACATAATTTGGTTATATCCTAACCAAACTCCATTTCTTGTTTAAATTACATGATTCTAAATCGATTCATTGTCTTAATTCGCCCAACCAACTTCAATTCACTTTGGTTCCTATCTCCATTCTCATTTCATATCTTATACTTCTAACATTCCCTTTATTTTATAATCATTTCAAATTTCATAACTTTATTAACTAGTTTCAATACTTCAATCATTTACAATACTTTCAAATAACTTGGTTTTAAATATCTTCACCAAATCTTGAATTTTAGGAATCCAATAGCATAGAATTCCCAAAAGAGTTCAATTTAAACTTACTTACATATTTAACATATATATATTTGCAAACTCGTTTAAATATAAATAGTGCTATATATGTTTCATTAACCTCCGTTAGTTTAATTACAAGATCATTACTTGATTAGTAATAAATTACAACATGATTTACCTCACCATTAACAATTTCCATTAAGCACAAATTTAATAATCACTTCTCGCTTAGGCAGTTTACTTATTCAGGTTAACAAACCTACTCATTAATCCATTCCAATTGGTCCCTCCATTTAAAATAATTAATTTAATTTATCTCATTTACTTTTATTATTATTAAATAAATAATAACCGCCTTCAATATAATCCCTATCTAAAAACAGTTTGTACCAGTTATTAATCGTAACGTTATTATCTGCCCACTTACTTTTTAAACTTATATACACACAAAATTACGTTATAAAACCATTTAATAATTTCCTATAAACCAAAATAATAAATATATTTTCTTTTTACAAACTTTACAAAATAATAGATTTCGAAACCATTACCAATTATAAAATAGATTTTATAACTTCATTCCTTTTGATTCACCTAACGGTAAATCAACATTCATAAAACAATGGATCTCTCGACCATCTACTGGTAATACTCAACCATATTGCCCATTGGTTAACACAAACAACGTTGAAATTAAATTCAACAACAAATGATTAAATTAATTATTCAAAGAGACCGGTTAAACAGTTCATATAATTGTAATATGAAAAAAAAATTGAGGAATCCAGTTGGATCCCTGTAGCCAAATACGTTAACTCAAATAAAATCATTTAATTCAATAACATTAATAATATTCAACAATCAAATAATAATAGCAATCCAAACGTCCATGTTTTAGTTTTATAAGTTTATATTATTATAAACATAACCTACGAGGTAAGTTACCTCATTTGGAATAAATCATTAAAAATAACAATTTGGTTTGAATTAAATAAAACGAACATTTAATTTAATCAGTGCAGTCAACACACTTAAATATATTCAACATCCATCAATCATCTAATGACCATAACCCCCAAATACTTAAACCGAACTTATATAAAATATAAGTGGGATAAAAACTGAGTGAGTTGAACTCACCTTAAATTTATTCTAAGTTAAAACGATTCATTTTCAATAAAATTAAAAAGACGTTTAATTTTATTAAAAATCGATGATGCTTCCGTTGCTGACCATACCAGTTCCACCATGTTGTGCTCGTCGATACGGATCCAACATCACTTGTTTCATCCAGTTCTGACACTGTATGACAAAAATATAAATTTATTCGTTATTTACTATTAAAATTTTATTTTATTAATAACTGAATAATAATTATTTTCCTAATCTAAATTTATGGATAACAATCCTTCAATTCGCACGTATAAACTCCATTAGGCACGTTCGAATTGGAGTAGACACATTGAACTCCCAAGGTATGTTACATACTATTTATAGATATATTATTAATAACTTGACAATATTTTATTTACTAATTTTTCATTAATGTTATAAATATTAGAGTGCATGATTTACTTCAATTAAGCATATAGAAAAAATTTACCAATGCCGCTTACTGTTCGCTTTGTCCTTATTTTCTTCGTTTGCTCTTGACAACGTTTATCGGATAATCCCTTACATCTTTGATCAGGAAACAAATGAAGCAGGCCGACTTCTTTATATATATATATATTTATATATACACATATGGGAAGCCCAAACTTTTAAAACTTTCCCACGGCCCAAATGGTTAACAACAACCCAAAACCGATTATAACAAACCCAAGCCACGTAACTATTTCTTCCTTTCCCACTAAAGCTTTTGTAAGCTGCTATTTCCATTCCTATACCCACACCACCTTACTTATCTCTGTTTCGAAATGCATACACCTGCTTCCCCATCATTTTGAAACCGCAACCCTATCCTTACTCCATTTCCCCTTCTGGCGAGCTTCTATTCCACTTACACGGAACCTTAACTCCCAACACGTCATCACCCTCACCCAGACTTCTCCATCGAACTGCGTCCACCTTGTCAATGTCTGCTACACAATCCACTAATCTGACTGTAGCTGCTTGTGCTCCCTTCTGATTAAACACTTCTAGCTCACTGTGGAAAAATGAAGATGCCAAAAAAATAGACCGATATCCAGTAAAAAATAGCTACGAGGCTGAAGTGGAGCTTCAACCGGTCTCCAGTACATGGGTTTATGCATTTATACTTTTCGTATGAATTGGTTTCTTTTTTATGTAAAGCACGGTGTAATTTTAAATGGTGGAAAAATGGGTTTACCAAACAGTATATATACATGTGAGGGCTGAAGATCAGAACAACGTTGCCTCCTAACTTTGCTCAGCGATGTCCATAGAGATTTAAGGTGCAGTGTCTTGTACATTTCAGATGGGAGAGGACGTATGGATAGATTGCAGCGTCTTGTCCATTTCAGATGGGAGAGGGAGTATGGGTAGATAGCACAACGCTTGGTGATGGGAATGTTCATAGCTATGCAATTAGGGTGTAGAAATTATCGGTGTAGGCACTTTGAAAAGAAATAGCAATGGTGCTGTGTATTTTCATTTTCATGGTAGCTGCATGGGTAGGCATATGGTTGTTTTCGGGTAGTACGAATGGAAAAGAAAGGCAGAGCATAGGCCAATTTATTTGATGGGAGATGGTGAAAGAAATAATATATAGGGTAGACTGCTTTCTTTCATTAGTTACTTAAGTGCTAAGTTATATACATATATTATTTATTTGGTTACCGTTATTTGCGTTATCATTAAAAACTCGCACCGCAAAACACCAACTCCAAATTTAACGAAAATAAATACACCGTTACATCTTGATGTTCCGGTCCCAATGGAATTAATTTCGTCGAATTCCGTCACCGTTTGGAAAAACGGTATTATTTTATTTCCAGTATATTTATCGGTTCACATTTAGATTGAACGTACGGACAAAACAACTCCAATTGGCTCTAAAGTGAAAATCTAGCAATAACTAGCCATACGTATTCCAATAAACTTAATTTGTCGAAGACGGAGGTCGTTTGGAAAATAATTATTTCTAAATGTTTTATAATATTGATATAATATTAATTAAATTCCAAAACAAATCGATTCAAAAATAAATAGATTATTATTATCGTACATATCCAAATGGTGTGTATATATATATATCTTCAAATCCAGACAAATATAGAATTATAACCCATCGTTTAAATATTTCAAGTTAAACGATATATAAAAATCCCTTATAATATATTAAATAAACGTTATTTTTTATAAATGATTTCCATAGCGACTATTTTGAAATTTGACTTGGACATAACTTACAATTTATAAAACAAATTCTTGATTTTTTACTTTCATTAGAAAATTATAATCAAATAGATTCGAACAATTTTTGTTTCAAAGAATTCCGACTTAAAATGGATTCAGTATATTCAACTGATGTTCAAAACTCAATATTACGAACTACCGCGCCGTTACGAGCTCGATTATAATTAACTATAAACTATACATTCAAATATCGTTTTAATAAATGAAATAAATAAATCAATATAAAATTCTATTCAGATATATAATAAAATATATTAAATACTTGACTACCAAAAATATAAGATGTTACATTGGTGGCGGAGGAATTCATTTCTCTTAGCTTTACACCCGTACTATTTTTGGGGAAATAAATTTGTGATTTGTCGGGTATGATGAAGTGGCATTCAAAGTAAATAAAGGTGTGTTCTGTTAAAAACATACGCTATGACCTCAAGCCTCATCAACCGGGAAATAACAAAAATCGGGTAGGCAGCATGGCTAAGTGGGTCGCACCCAATTAGGGTATATTGTAACCATCTGGAGAATACTCATATTTGTTACTTCTTTTCATTTTTGTATCTCCCGGGAATGGTTACATTGGTATATCAACTATAAGGCGACAATATATTCGAAACATTTAAGTGAAATGAATGGTCGCTTGTGTGTGGCTGAGCAACAAGATATTCTTGTTGAACTCCAGTGTATCGTTTCTGGAGTACACTGATCGGAAGGTGGTTCCATACCTAGTCATGTTTTGAAATTCATTCTCCAATAAGAACCCGAAGTTTTTGATTGTATATTGTAAATGTAGAGTATGAGATGAAAGTATTCGGCTAGATTTCTATTTATTTGATTTAGGAATTATTATAATATCAGAAAATATTGATCTTAAGAAATATTTTGGGTTATCGCAAGGTAACAACCGTTTGTGTTTATGCGTGGATCAGTCTTATGATTATCATTTCTTTTAAAAGGATTTTAAAAGTTAAACAAGGTGATTAAAACTTACTCACACCAGTCACATGATTAACCCTGAGTTTATTTTTTATTTTTTTTCCCTAAACTCTTGGGTGCCAAAATTTGTATGGGCAATCAAGTAGTCAGGATTTTACAGATATACTTGGAGGAGCTTGGAGCAGGAGGCTTCAACATTATATATATATAGAGTATATTTCCTATGTGATGTTATGTGTTATATTGGTTTGTATATACTGCTATAGTTTTGTATTTCAAAAGTTTTTATATGATATATTTGTTTGTTCAACTATGAGATTCGTGTTTACTCCGATTCTGTTTTGTTGTGATCTTCTTCTATTCTATCTTTCTTTCTATTTCTCACCCTCTAACTCGTTCTATTAATGGTCTGGTATTTTCGATGCTTGAATAGTCGACATGGTATGTTGTGTCGATTTTCTGGGTCGAAAATCCTTGGGTCATTACATACATAGTCCAAACCGGTGATGATGAAGCAATTAGCAGTTTACTCATGATCTTGAGCTTTACGCAAATCATCACTATTATACAACCTAAAATAAGGTATATTCGAATGTGGATCATGAGGCATGAAAACACCATCTAATATTTTCCTTCAACTACTTTTACCATGGAACTTGTAGCAAATACCATTGCGCAGAGATGACACCAAAGGAAAACATCTAGCCGAAAGCAATCCAGCATGAACTATGCTCTCCTCGGTCATATAAGTTGAACATTCGTAAGCATGCCAAATGATATATTATCATATGGTGATTATAGGCCACTGCAAATATGTGATGAGCCTGAACTCCTTCTACTGGTCTTCGGTTCTCACAAGCCTATACCCCGACTCGAGGAAAGAATAGGAATGAAGTTGGGTATATTGTTGGGTAAGTAAAATTATGAAAGTACTCATAGTACTAGTACTATAAAATTTTCCAAAAAAACATGTAATAAATGTAACTCTCTGCCTAATAATATAGTAATAGTCTAAAGAGCGACACATATATGCTAAGACCAGGTCTTTTAGTCATATCCGATGTAACACCCCGCATTTTTAATGAAATTAAAAATGTGGATATATGTATATATATTATATACATAGATATATTTAAGAGAAAAATTAAATAATGACAATAAAATTGCATGTAATAAGTTCATGCAGTGAAATAAAGGAAAAAGATTAATAAAAGAAATTAAATGCAATACATGAAATGTGAAGAAATGCATGCGAACAATTAAATAGAAATAAAAAGGAAAATTTGAGAAGCTTCAGGAATTTGGTCACGAAATTAGCATTATTGTGTTCGTGGCGATTTTCTAGTTAATTTAGACATATAGTTTGCAGAAAACCGATTTAAAATGAAGAAGATATCTTTAAATTAAATATTGCAGCAAAACATGAAAAAGATGAATAAGAAAAGAATAATGTTTAGCATTGTTCTAAGGTTTGTAAGCAAAAGACTTAGTAGCTCATTTTGTTAGAACATGTGACTTGCATACAAGAGGTATAGAGTTCGATCCCCGCCAGCGCCATATTTTTGTTTTAGGGGAATGGCTGAAAAGTGGCTTAGCGTGAACGCAGTTCAAAATGTGGTTTAGTTGGGAAGATAGATAAAAAGAAAAAAATAAATATATATATATAGAATATATATTTATATATATACATAGATATATATATATATGACGTGCATGCATCATGTGGCACACATGGCGCATTTTTGTTGGTTAAGGATTTTTTTTAACGTGGCTTTTTTTAGTTGGTTGGGTGACGAATTTTTACAATTCTGCGCTGATGTGGCCTTCTCTGATTGGCCAATGACCGATTTCTGAGGTATTAGGGAATATGTGTCATGCTACGATTGGTTGGATGACACATCTCTTTGGTTTGATGGCTCTGATTTCCGCTAGACTAATCTAAAGGCTAGAATTAAACCTAGATTCTATATAATCACCCAACCCTCAAACCTAGAACTCATTCTATGAAGCCGTCAAGCTGCTCGTCTACAAACCGGCCTAGCCTCCATTCATCTACCCCAAACTAGAGAATTAAATTCAAACTAGGAATCAATTAGAAGAACTAGAGAATCAAACGTCTACATAAAAGGATAACTTTTCAAATTCAGAAATCAGATCCCAGAAATCAAGATCCGTCCTTTTTTCTGTAAGTACAGTTATTGTTTAGATGTGAACACCTAATAAGAAATTATGACTGTAATAACTGGATCTAGAACTATGCCTAATTCTATTCGTGCCTATCCTTTTGTCAATTCTCAAATGCCTATGCCTATGAGACTATTGTGATTGATGTAATGACACCTATCGTGCCTATGAGACTATTGTGATTGACATAATGAAACCTAACATGCCTATGAGACTGTTGGATTGACAAAATGGAACCTATCATGCCTATGGGACTGCTGTGATTGATTTATCATGTTGTACATCCTATGCTTATGAGACTATTGGACTGACACAATTGAACCTACCATGCTGTATATGCAAATTACATGATAAGTTATGTTCATACATGCTTACATGTTTAGATCCAAGCTAGTACCCATGTTTAAGATCAGTATAATTTCATGCTTATACAATTAGAATTATGCTTGTTCGCATGTTAATTGGATCTAATTTAAGTGTAAGATCGTGTTCATGTGCTTAATTAGGTTTATGTCGTTCTATCCCAAATTTATACTACGCATGTTGATCTATATTGTTTATGCATGTTGGAATGTTACATGTCCCTTTATTTTCCCTTTTGTTTATAAGTTAGGCTAATTTGCGAGCCTAACATTCTAGGTAATTTATGCGAACGAATAACGGGGAATACGTTGGGAAAAATATTAAATTACATGTTATTGGCATAAATTGACTCATAATCATGTAAATGATTAGTAGCATGAAATGGTATGATTTGTATACCTAGAATCATGGACATAATTTAGAGGATAAATGGGACATGAATTGAATAACAATACTTGTTGATAATTTACATATAAACATGAATGATAAATATGTAAATTAAGAAAAGGTGAACATGCCTAACCCGAGGTTAGACTGAGTTGTGGTGTAAGACTGCCCGGAACCGCCCGGCACAATCCAGCAACCACAACAGCAGGTCTAATGTGAGAGGTTAGTGCATCATGCTCAAGAAAACCCAAGGTTAGATTGAGTTACGGTGTAAGGCTGCCCAGAACCGCCCGACACATCCAGCGACCGCAACAATATTGATCTAATGTTAGAGGTTGGTGATTTAATGAATGAATTAAAGCTAAGGAACAAACAGGCTAAAAATGGTAGGGTTAAGTAAAATTAGAACACTTGTGACGGCCCGCACTGCACCAACCGACATTTACTCCAAAAGTGCGCTATACACATGTCCAGTTAACGTGGAACGGTCGTCGGAAGAAAAGAAAGAAGACGAAGAATCAACAAAGAACCTATAGAATGTCTCACAGCGCATGGAACAAAATATAATAACAACATACTTGACATAAAACAGGTGAGACAGTGTATAAGCTGAAACAAACTATCATAGCAGCGGAAAAATCCAAAATACAGCTTATGATCCAAAGCCAACATTATTACAACTTTTAAAACTGTCTCAAAGAGCTAAACAAAAAAGGTACACTACTAATGCCCAAAGTAGTGACCACCAACGACACAGGGAGAATATCCATATATATCACACGTGGAAGCCTCCTGCTCGTCTCCATATCAGCTACATGTTCATCACCAGCTAACCTGTCTCTAGTCTGCTCGTTTAGGAGCACCCAAAGTAATAAGAAGAGACATAAAGCTCTGGGTCAGACAAAAGTCTGGTATGAGCGATAAGCAGCTAAACAGAACCATAACAGGTATACTAAACCATACCTGAACCTGGACCTGCAACCACAGAATTAGCACTACATACTGTACAACACTCTAGCTTGCCAATAACATATGGTGTACAAGCATACGGGGATGGGGGTGTGCATGTCATAATGATGGCAAACAATCAAGCACAGCAACCATCCTCACATCTCTCACTCAGTGCGGAAAGCATACGATATCCACCACTTCAATCACCCAATACTTTGCTATGATCACTTTGACCCCATAAAGTCACAACGGCTTCATTGCACTGAAACATAGACACCAATCCTTCACTATGTCCACTTTGCCCCATGGAGTCGTACACACCCCACTGAACTGGCTCATAGCCTTACTAATCCTTTACTATGTCCACTCTGCCCCATGGAGTCACAAGGGCTCCACTGCACTGGCTCATAGTCCTACTACGATCACTTTGTCCCTCGAGTCGTAATGACTCTGCAACACTGATACGTAGTCCTTCCACGATCACTTTGCCCCTCAAGTCGTGATGACTCTACTGCACTGATACGTAGCCTATCATTCTTTTTCAGTGGTGAATCGAAGTCATAACGTCGACAACTCCTTAGCACACGTCCCGCAGCAAAGCCCAATCATGAAGTGATCTCATTGGTTCCCAACTGGATCCTGAGCTCTAACCCCGAATTTGGACTACCATTGCATCTCGGGTTTTTGGTCATCACTGGATCGGTTCGGTTGTCAGCCCTTCTTCTCTGTCGGTTCGGATCGGTCTCTTCCAAGTGCTCTGGGTCAGGTCGTGGCCTCCAAGTCCCTTCGTAGTACATCGGTTCAGTACGGGTGCTCTTTGGAGGGTCGGGTCGGTGTACCCTTGCTCCATCGGTTCGGTTCGGGTTCCTCGTCACGGTCCGATCCACTTCCCCTTTCTCTTCTGTTCCGATCCCCTTCTCTTCCCTTCAGTCGATCTGATTCCCCCTTCTTTAGCTCGTTCCGATCCCCCTTCCTTAGCTCGATCCGATCCGAGTTCAACCATTGTGGCCTTCATTTTTGCCATACTTTCCCTTGTGCCAAGCCTCGGTTCGGTTCGGTGATCCCTTGCCTAGTCCACTTTCCGGTCCGAGCCCATCCCTCCGATCCGATCTGAAACCTGCATCGTTTTTCTGCAACTTTTCCAGCAAGTGTTTTTCACCATTCGACGGCGTTTTCGACCATTCTAACTATTCTAATCAATCACAAAGCATACCACAAACTCATATCAACAAATAGAAGTGACCCCAAACACCAAAACATCAATATGATAGATTAAAACGGATCAAACATAGCCAAAACCCCTATTTTCCCTTAAGCATGTTTAAGCATAATTAACGATAGGGTTAGCAAAACTTAACCAAATTAACCCAAATTCATATCAGAGGTCTAAAACATTATTTAGAATTTATAAATATTTTCCAGAATTTATTAATGTATAAATTCGCTAATCAACACTAATTACCCTTAATTAACCATAATTAGTGAGGAACTATGCAAATCACTCACCTTAGCCACAAATAAACCTTAGATCTGAAATAAATATCTGATTTGGTGTGAATCCCAATGCTAAACAGCAGCTCTTCTTCAATCTTGGTGCTAATCCGCCTTAATTTGATGTTGCTAAGCTTAATCCTAGATTAGAAAGTGATTTGGAGGTGTTTTAGAGGTTGGAGGCCATTTTTAGGGTTTCTAAGAGGTAAGTGGAGGCTAGAAAACTGAAATGGAATGAAAACCTAACTCATTTCAGCCTTCCCATAACCCTAATCCTGAAATGGGTTATGGTCCCATTCACTAATCACCCTATTTGGCCCAGTTAAGCAGTTTTTCACCTTCCAAACCCTATTTCAGCCATGTCTCCCAAGCGGTAAGTCCGTTTTTCACATGTGACCACTATACGGAAAGGTAAACCATCATGCGAAGCCAATGGAAGTGGTTTTAGGTCAAAACTCCTTTCCAATCAAAAGTTATGGATGAAACAAGATAAGCTAGGGGCAAAACGGTCATTTAAAAATCGGCAAAAATCATGAACATGAGAAATGACCTCAATAGTCGTTTCCCAACTCTACATGACCATACAACCTCATATGAGAAAGAAATAAATATTCTACGATCCTCCGATGCGTAGAATGCGGGTTGTTACATTCTTCCCCCCTTAAGAAATTTCGTCCCCGGAATTCCCTAACCAAAACACACGAAGAGTCCCGCATGCCTATCAGCCATAAAACGACAATCAAAAATGAAAAACAAGTCTATCCTAGCATGCGGAATAACTAAATTGCAAAAAAAATCTTACCAGGCAAAGAGTTCTGGATACGCCTTCCTAATGCTCTCCTCTGTCTCCCAAGTACAGTCATTCTCGTTCTCGCCCCACTGAAACTTGACTATCTTCACCGCCTTCTATCGAAGTTGCTTCGTATCGTGCTTGACAATACGAATCGGCTTGTGGTTCCCAACCGCCTCGGGTTCCACTTCGAAGTCCTCTAACTGATCGGGTGAAATAGTCATATATGGGTCGTGCACGAACTTCCTTAGCTGGGAAACATGAAATACGTTGTGAACTCCTGCCATCTTCTCTGGTAAGTCAACTCTATATGCCAAATTCCCAACTTGCTTGAGAACTGGGAATGGGCCAACGAATCTTGGATCTAACTTGCATCTCCTTCCAAATCTTCACAAACACCAAGTCACCAACGGAGAATTTTAAGCCTCTTCTCCTCTTATCAGCATAACTCTTCTGCCTATCCTGGGCAGCCTTCATTCGTTGTTGAATGATCTTAATCTTATCTAGAGTTTCCCTTACCACATCTGGTCCAAGTATAAACTTCTCACCGGTCTCTATCCAACATGATGGTGACTTGCATGGTCTTTCGTACAAAGCTTCATATGGAGCCATACCGATACTGGATTGGTAACTATTATTATATGAAAACTCTACTAGATGCAAATGGTCATCCCATGATCCAACAAAATCCAATATACAAGCTCTTAAGAGATATTCCAATATACGATTCGCCCTCTCTGTCTGACCGTCGGTTTGAGGATGATATGTGGTATTGTGATATAATTCCAACCCTAGAGCCTCTTGTAAGCTCTTCCAAAACCCACTAGTAAACAACGGGTCTCGGTCACTCACAATGCTTTTAGTCACTCCAAGAAATCTCACTACCTACTTCATATACAGTTCTGCTAACTTAGCTGCCGTTCTGGTCGATTTAACTGGTATAAATCTTGCACTCTTACCCAAATGCTATCATGCCCCGATCTAGTTCTTGGTAAACCATCTATGAAATCCATCGAGACTTGTTCCCATTTCCATTCGGGAATTTCTAATGGTTGCAACAACCCACTAGGCTTCTTTTGCTCGGCTTTAACTAGCTGGCAATTCATGCATTTGGATATAAACTTCTCAACGTCTCTTTTCATCCCTTCCCAGTAGTAAGTCTGCTTCATGTCTCGATACATCTTGTCACCACCGGGGTGTATAGTCAGTTTTGGGTGATGACATTCCCTAAGCACTTCATCCCTCAAACCATTCATGTTGGGTACAACTAGTCTTCCATTCTTTCGAAGCCATCCTTCCCGATCAAGCCCATACAAATTCATCTCCTCACCGTCGATACTCATCTCTAACTTGGAGATGATTTCAAATAGATTAGGATCGTCCCTCTGACTGGAACCAATCCGCTCAATCAAAGTGAGTCCGATCATCAAACTAGCCAACATTTCTGGATCCAATTCGCACTTTAGTCTGAAATCATACCCTGCAATATACTCCAATTGCTTCCATTCAAGAAACATAGCCCCTAAGCTGGCATGTCTCCTGCTCAAGGCATCAGCTACCGCATTACCCTTTCCTGGTGTGTATGCAATATCAAAATCATAGGAAGCCAAGAACTCTAACCATCTCTGCTGACGGAGATTTAGATCCTTCTGGGAGAAAAGATACTTTAATGATTTATGATCGGTAAACAACTCGAATCTTTCTCTCAAGAGATAATGTCTCCACATCTTCAGCGCAAACACGATCGCTTCCAATTCCAAATCATGGGTAGGATACCTTTTCTCATGCGGTTTTAGTTGCCGACTAGCATAAGCTACAATCCTACCTCCTTGCATCAATACAGTACCTAGTCCGGTACTGTAGCGACCCAACTTTCGAACACATCGGAAGTCGTGCCATTAATAAGAATAAGAAAAGATAGAAGATAAAATCATAGAAACATCAGAATCTCACAGCGGAATTTTCAAAAGATAATACTTCATAATATTACACAGCGGTACAGATTACATCAGAGCATCATATATCTAGTGATACAACCCATTCATAGTACACCAGTACTTATACATATCATAGACGACTAACTTGTAGACTTATAATTATACAGTAGACAAGATAGGTAGACCAGCACACCGGTAATCTTCATCCAGCTTCACAAGTTTCATCAAATCCTGATTCACTTGTCTATTCATAACAAGTGTTATGAATACCCAAGAGTTTAAGGGAAAATACAGAAAAATAAACTCCGGGTCAGTCAGGGGACTGGTATGAGTAAACAGTTTAATAAAAATAAAAATATCTCATAAGACCACGCCATAAATATAGAACGGGTTTTTACCTTATGAGATCAAAACACTTTGTATACTTGAAATCAGATATTATCATATAAGCCTTTCACAAATAATTTAGAATATAGAAGAATGCTTGCATCTCACATTCTCCTATATAGTATACAAATACAAATCGCTTGGCGCTTATGGAAATTGGATTTCCAACTATGACAAGGTATGGGACCACCTGCCGTCCGTGTACCTCTAGAGACGAATACACTGGGTTCAACAAGAACGTCTTGCAACCCGGCCCACACATGACCAACCACTCATTTCTCTTTAGTGTATCGAATATATTGTCACCTTACGGCTTTTTGTCGCGACCGCCGTAGTTCCCGGGAGATACAGAAATGAAAAGAAGTAAAAATATGAATATTCTCTAGATGGTGACAATACACCCTAATGGGAGTGACCCACATAGCTATGCTGCCTGCCTGATTTTTGTCAATTCCTGGGTGTGAGGCTTGAGGCTAGACTTACGATTGATCATCATCTCTTTATTTTCTTTGAATGCCACATCATCAAAACTCACCAATCACTAATTGACTTCCCCAAAAATAAATTATAGGTATAAAGCATAAAGAAACGAATTTCTTTGCCACCATATAAATACCTTTGAAGAGATCAACGTACGCGATCAGTTAGAATTAATTTGTCAGACATTCATACATACAAGTTGTCCTGGTATTGGACAAACCGAAGGCACTATTTAAAAATAGTCCTTGCATAACTTCGTGCTCTATTATCTTCGATAATCTCTGACGCGCATCGTATAATCAATTCAAAGTGGAATATAAACTCCGGTCTCTTTGAAATGATTAACGAACATATTTCTTTTTAAATTATAAATCTAACAAGATTATAATCTAATCTACATATACAGTCATAATCAAACCAAACAGTATATGGTCAGCTTGCCAATATCTGGTATTTTGATCATCTTTTCAAAACGGCCAATTCTAGTGTGTGCGTCGCACACGGCTTTTCCTTCCGTTTTGTTCGTCACCTTTAAAAATGAACACTTACTTTATTTTTCTTTTAGAAAAATATTTCTCATTATTATTCAAAATCTGATCACTCAAAATTTACTTGAATTATAATTTAATCATTTCTTTTACAACCTTTGTACTTGGTATTTTCTCGTCAATTTTCCTTTTGATCCTTTTACTCGATTGCTTATATATCAATAAAGTCTCTCTTTTTATCCATCTAAACATGATGAAGATATAATTTACAGTCCTTATTTTATAAATTGCAGAGCTGTACAAGATCAGTCACTGGTACTGGTAAAATTTAAATTACCATTTAAGATTGACAAACTCATCGTATGGGTCACATACGACTTCTTTTCTTTGTTTAAAATTTAAACAACTCAGTAGAAATAAAACTCCAATTTAAATTATAAAATAAATTTATAACTTAATAATTTAACAATTCTGCGCTGTCGTCTCAACTTTGGTCAAAACAATATCTGCTCAGCGTTGATCGATTTTCTTTTTGTTGACTTCCAGTTGAATATCTATTTTAGAAAATCATTTCTAATTTTCCTTTAAATTAAATTAACTTAAATTTAATTTAAAATTTTAGTTTCACTATTTAAGTTTCCGTTTTGACAAAACTGTATTTCAATCCTGATCCACTTCTTTCTTTTCTTGTGCTAGTTTAAATAAAAATTATATTTTTATTTAAATATCTATTTTCTCTTTTATTTAATCATTATTTAATCCATTATTTATTTAAAACTTGGTCTTAAATTTTATTTGAATCAAAATCTTCTTTTAAACAAAACTTGACCAAAGTACCCCTTGCTAAATTTCCATCTCAAAACACTGGTGCGCGCTCTTAAGATCAGGTCCAACCACGATGGTTTTGGCAAAGTACCCTTTTGTTTGCCAAACCATCTTCCCGAAGTACCAATGACCAAATGCCATATTCCCATGTCAAAACCCAAGGCTGTGTTCCCCTTCATAGCCTAAGTACCAAGTCTCTCTTCATCTTGCCAAAATACCAAGTGTAAATTACCACTTCAGTTTTTGTAAGAAAACATGTGATTCCCTACCCTGGTACTTGGCACGCTCCTCTCTTCATCTTCCTGACCGAATGCATAGTTGTGCATGGTGCACGTGCACACATGCTCCGGCCATTGGACGACCACCAGACCACCTCCAGCAAACCCCATCTCCACCTCACATCGCCACTGACCAGTCACGATGGACCCACCTTGCCTCGTTTGAGGTTTTTCCTTCTCAACCCGTACACAGGAAAAACACTCACCATATTGTCACCGCAAACCCTCTTCCGGTGATCACCTCAGACCATCTGAAGCGCCAGCACCACCGTAGACCAACTCCCCGACCATGCGAGCTCCTCCCCTCCAAGTTCCAGCCCACTCGATCCAGCGAGGACCCCACACGACGCCTCAAAAATCTGTGAACCCATCAACAGACAAAACCCTATTTCCCTTGATTTCTCAAAATCAGTTAATTAGAAAAATTAGTTTGTATTTTTATAGTAATCTACAACCTTCCTCACCCCTTCTCACCGAATGCCATCACTACTTGATCAGTGTCTCGCCAGAATTTCCCAAAGATGTCTTTTCCGGTCATTCTCCTATTTCTCTTGATCCACTCATTTAAAAATTATAATTTTACTTTTAAAAATCATGATTCCAGTCCAGGATTCTATGTATCTACCTAAAACTGGTTTTTATGCAGTTTGATTTTCCAGAGAAACAGAAAGGTATAAAGAACAGACAGTTTTCTTTTCAAAAGTGTTTTATTTCTTTTTTAAAATTTATCTAAACCTTTAAATGATTTAGATGATATATAGCAGCACGATCTTGTCTTGAAACCACCCTAAATCCATCTACTTAGATGAATTGATCCACTATCATAAGTTTTTGTTGATTTTAAAACTAGAACAATACTGCAGAGTGTGTTACCTGTCAGTGCAGGTTTTAAACACAAGTGAAAATTAATGAAACAAGGTACCTATCTTAGCTTTTTGATTAAGCAAAGAATGTAATTCAAACAAGTTTATATTCAACAAACCAAAACATCCAATAGCTAGACCAATAAAACCAAAAAGAACAGGATGGAAAATTAGCAAAGTTTACTCACAGTTTTGCTTAGAATCTCTCTTGATTTCCTCCTTTGTTTTTAGTTGAATGCACTTGAGGTTGTGAAGAAATGAAGTGTATGCCCATGTTTATTTATAGTTGTAGAAAATACTTTAAAATATGAATGCATTTATTTACTAGATTTTGAAAGAGCAAAATCTGTTTTCAGTTTTGATTTGACAAATGCATGACAATATAAAATACCTATTTCTCTTTCAATATCCAAACACAAAAATCTGTGCTAACATGGCTTTGCATCAGCCAACCTCACCCTGAAATCACCAGCCTATGCTACCCTTTTCCCTCCCATTGGCCTCTCTATGAACCATCAAAGATCCTCTTAAATGTATCATGACACAACCATGTCCTTTTCATATCTTTCCTTGGTTTAACCAACCCTCTTTGTACATTATAAGCTCAGTTTTACATTGGTTTTCTAAACCATAGCTTCCTATGATACTATGATTTAACACAAATATATAAGATATTTTTACTTGGCTTCAAAGGTTTAACCAAATCTGAAATTCTTTATACATAAAGGTCTTGATCATGTGATGATATGACATGAATAAATCTTAGAAATCTATGCTTGAGTACTCATTTAGTGTAGACAAGTTTTTATGGAATAAATGCACAAGATTTGACAAATCTATAGAACATGGATTTTTGACAAAATGAATATGTTTTGAAAAATGCAAAGAAAGAGAAATTTCAGAAAATCTTAATAACAAAAAGAAAGATTACAAACTGAAAATATATGATATAAAATGATTTGTCATGTGAAAATATACATGCTCTCAAATCCTCTTTTCTAGTCTCTTTCTAGTGTATTTGCATTCTTGTGTAGGTGTATTATGATGTACATATTCATGAAGATATGTTTAAAAAAGGAAAATGGCAATTTCATGTTTATTTTGATGAACATGTAAACACAAGGGATTTACACTTGAACTTGTTTTGACAAAAATGTGTTTTTGACATGTTTTTATGCAAATGCTTCATGTTTTAAAAACAAGAATTTTGCTAGAATAAACATAAGGACTTAAACCCTTAAAAAAATGACAAAGCATATTTCAATTCAAGTGTTCTAAGTTTTTAAATCAAGAAATTTCCAAAAACTCAAGTTCTAAAGCCTTTGAAAAAAATGAACAAAACAAATGAAATAAAGTGGCATTTTTAAACTTGCTATGAATAAGTGTTAGTATTCAAATATATGTAAAATAAATGAATTTAGAACAAACGCTATCAAATCCATGCTACCATACATGAATGTGAAAAGAGGATTTTATTAAATGCTGTGATATGTGCCTATATAAGTGTTGTTACACAGGTAAAAGAAATGCAATTAAAACCTTTGACATGTTTTGAAATATTAAAAATATGAATTTTATCTCGTATTTGTAAATACGATACTTACAATCAATCAATATTTGTGTCAGTGATATGTGTAAAACCCGGGTCATTATAGGTACCACAAGCATCCGTGTATACCGTCATCTCTTCGTTCCGTTTAGGAATGATTAACACTAGCGCACGCGTCAACTTTTTCTTTAGACTTTTGAATGCATTTTCACACACTCCGTCCCAGACGAACGCTTGATTCTTCTTAGTCAACTAAGTCAACGATGCTGCTATCTTGGAGAAATCTTGGATAAACTTACGGTAATATCCAGCTAACCCCAAGAAACTTCTTACGTCAGTTGCATTCTTGGGCGTAGACCAATCTTGTACCGTAGCCACATTCGCAGGGTCCACGGCAATACCATTCTCTGAAACAACATGGCCCAAGAATCTCACTTCCCTCCTCCAGAAGTGACACTTAGAGAACTTCGCTTTCAACCGGTGCTTTCTCAACACCTCCATCACTGTCCTCAAATGTCCCTTGTGTTCTTCCTCTGTCCTCGAGTAAACAAGGACGTTGTCTACGAACACAAGAACAAACTTTTTCAATTGATCTTTTAATATCCTATTCGTAAGATCCACAAAGTATGGTGGTCCATTGGTCAACCCAAATGGCATAACCAACCACTCATAGAATCCAGACGGCGTCCTAAATGCCGTTTTCGGAACACTCTCAGCCGCTACTCGGAGCTTATGGAATCCTGTCGCACGGTCCAACTGGGAGAACACTCTTGCTATAACACCCCACGTCCATTAATGTCACTCACAAAGGGAATGCATTAACTTCTATGGAGCATTTTAAGTAAGTATAGAACAGAATATCACAACAAGACAGATATAAACAGTACTTGAAAATTTAAAAATTTATTTCATTGCAGCAGATAAACCCATATGTTTGATTACATCATCAAAAACCATAAATTAAAGTCAAGTACATCATATCCATCTTGATAAAACAAAGTACATAAACTGAAAGACATAATCCCCAACATCAAAATAGCCATAAATAAAGAGAAGCTGAAATTTACTTCAGCGATCCAAGCAATCTTCTAAAAGCAGTCCAAAATCAAGCTCCATTGGTGCTAGTTCCAACCTGAACACCTTGGGGAGGGGGAGAAGGAAAGAGATGGAAAAAGGGGGTCAGACATAAAGTCTGGCGAGTGCGATAACTCTAACAACATAATTAACAAAGTAACTAGGCTAAGGCATAAGTTGGAAATAAGGAAATGATCATGAACCATTGAGTATGATAGACTAAACAAGGAAACAAGATGAACAACGATATCGTTAAAGCGCACCTAACCCACTAAGATAAATTTACTAAACTACACCAACACTATACGATAATTGCTATATTGCACCGCCACTAGTATACAACACCACCACCAGTCACCCAAAGGTTGATCCCGCCTACAGACTTAATAATGATGTTGGTAGTTTGGTGCACCCCTAGCTGCCTTCATAGGTGTCGTCTGCCCCTATCTCCACTAGGTGTATTCACTACCCCCAAGCGATCGGCTCTCTAACTCATAGATACCCGTGCTGGCCCCACAGTGGGGTGTATCACTCCCCAAAGTGGCAACCCGATACCATAAAGAATGCACGGCTTATACCTACACGATGCAACAACGTCTTACCTACTAGCCCGGGTCCATACATGCATATGAGCCCGGGTCCACACGATGCAACAACGTCTTACCTACAAGATTACCCCATTAAAACTATCGAACTCACGACTCAAAAGCAGTCTTAAGTTATAATTCTGATTTCTGGAGTTGAATTAGCTCTCCTTTGATGAAGATTCGCTGTTAGGGTTGAATAGTTCTGATTTGGTTGCTGTTCTTCCTCTTAATTTTGGTGGCGGCTGCTCTAGGGTTCAAGACAACAGCATGACGGCCATAGTTTCAGTTTTAATTCTGATTTAGGATTTGAGTCTATGGGGCTTTTTATAGAGTTTTGAATTATTTTAAGCCATCGGATGATCTTAGGGTTAATCAAAACCATTCAATCATGATAGGGTGATGAGTCAGCCCTAATGACTCAGCAAGGAGTCAGAAAGGACTCAACAACATGGGTCAGCCTGAACCAGAAAGCTATGCAGGTTTGCTCTCGGCCTGGGCGCACTTAGGAAGTGCGCCTACGAAAATTTGTACTGGCGCACTTCCCAAGTGAACCAGTGCATTTTTTTTCTATCTTTTCCCACCAATCTTCATTCGTCCATAACTCCTTCATCCGGTACCCGTTTCCTGCAAACTCAGACTCTATTTCAACCAGAATTCCGAGACGAACACAATGGCGCAACCCAATCCCCATAATTATCACGTCTGAGATTAATTATTCTTTATTTTACTTAATTCGATTATTCAAAAATTCGGGGTGTTACATTCTCCCCTCCTTAAAGGATTTCGTCCCCGAAATCTCCAAGTCAAGGAGAATGCATATCCTACCATCCAAACAACCATCTACTCAACCATCAAACATGGGCATCCATTGTCCTTATAAAATTTCTAATGCTGTATGAACATATGCAAAAAGTGTGTGTATATGTTCCTTATCTAATGCAAAATCAGGAGGTCTACTGATTTAGTTGACCTCCTTAATGCAAACCATGATAGTGCCATGCGTCCATTATGTATGCGAAAGAACCTTATCGATACATATCATTTCTACATTTGTGCACAACCATTCACCAAAATGCAACATCCATATGATGGTACAATCATTATACAACCATTACTTAAATATGTACACACATTTATATGCAATATGAAGTGACTGAGCCGATCTAGTGCCAAATGTGTGTGTATATGCGTCCACAGGCAACCACTAGCAAACACTTGCAATCATCAAACATAACATGTCTCAAACACATTTTTACATCCATGGGTTTCATATCTAAAGGTCAAAGATTACCCCCATTTTGACATCGGTTAAGAGAATAATTCCCTAAGTCTCAGCCCCGAAGACCGAAATCAAAATCAGACTGCCACTAGAAAATTACCCCCATTAAACAATGTCAAAACTGGAAATCTACTTCATGCTTCGAGTAGAAACCCCTATCCTTCGGAAATATTCAGATACTTACAGACTACTGGTACAGATCAGATTACAGAATGATTCTCAGAAAGATAAGCATAACAGACCCTTGCGGGTTACAAGAAACTTTGGGGGTCTTCCCACGACAAGTTAGAAACTTAACGACCCTCTACATAGAAAGCTGGTCCATTTAGACCCAACCCATAGCCCATAAACTTGAGCACATAAATGTCACATTCAAATTTTTGACGCCTAACACAGATAATTTCAAACCCCTGCAAATCACTAACAATTGAGCCAAACCACAAATGGGGTTCGAAACAACTACGAGATCAGAAACAAGACGAGTATTAAAGTGCAGAGTATCAATTACAGAATCAAAATGCCAGAATCAGAAAGAGTTTTAACTCAACAATCAAATAAGGAAATTAAACCATCTTCAGAAATTTTTCTTATTTCTATCCTATCCACCAGCCTCGAGGGTATTCGCATGTCCTCCAGAAGTAGGTCCTGCCCTATACCCTTTCCTTGGGCAGTCCCTAATCAGATGTCCCGCTTCGCCACAGTTGAAGCAAGTGCCCTTCCTTTTCCTGCAATCCTTGTTCAGATGGGTCGAGCTTCCACAAGTAAAGCACTTCTTCTCCTTCCTATCTTCAGAATTCTCATCCTTCTTTTGTGTTTCCTTTTTGGGCCCCGTTTTCTTGTTCTGTGGTCCTTCGTGCTTTTCTTCTTTTTTCTCACTTTTGGCTTTCTCTTCATGCATTAACGCTATGTCCACCAATTTCTCGAAGGTAGCCCCCATAGGAATGTGGGTCATAACTAACCAATGAAGCGGCTCGTTTAAACCCTTAACAAATCTTAGAGCCTTCTTTTCTGGAGTATTCACTAAGTCTAAGCCAAACCTTGCCAATTGGTTGAATTTGTTGACGTACTCTTTCACCGATAGATTCCCTTGCTTTAGCGCCAAAAACCTTTCCATGTATAGATTCTCTTCACCCGTGAGAGAAACTTCGTCTCAAACCTTTGCCTAAAATCTGGCCATGTTTCGACTGGATGTCCCCCACTAGTGACCTCCCACCAAAACGAGGCCTCGTCCTTCATTAGCCACGCAACTAGCTGGACTTTTCTTCCATCATCCACTTCAAAGATTCCAAACAATTCTTGCACCTCCTTTAGCCAATTACGAGCTTCAACAAATGTCTCCGTCCCGTGAAAAGGTTTTCCACCCATTGCTCTAAAGTCCTTACATATCTTTGCGAAATTATCGACACGTGGAAGAGGAGGAGGAGGAGCATTTGCTGGACCTGCGGTGGCGGCCCTAGCCTCGAGATATTGACGAAACCAACCGGGTACATGAACACCCTCTGGTATCTCAGATGCTTCAGACATGCTGAAACGAAAAAGGAAAGATTCAATACAAAAAGGACTGAAGGAAAGATATATGGCTCTTGGGGTTATGCTTTCTAAAATATACTTTTGTCTTGAAAATACTTTCCTTAAAACATACTTTTGAAAGTACTTCTTTATAAAAATTGTTTTGAAAAATAGTTTTTCAAAAATTCATATCTGTTCTGGTAACCTTCAGCTCTGATACAACGTGTAACACCCCACGTCCATTAATGTCACTCACAAAAGGAATGCATTAACTTCTATGGAGCGTTTTAAGTAAGTATAGAACAGAATATCACAACAAGACATATATAAACAGTACTTGAAAATTTAAAACTTTATTTCATTGCAGCGGATAAACCCATATGTTTGATTACATCATCAAAAACCATAAACTAAAGTCAAGTACATCATATCCATCTTGATAAAACAAAGTACACAAACTGAAAGACATAATCCCCAACATCAAAATAGCCATAAATAAAGAGAAGCTGAACTTTACTTTAGCGATCTAAGCAATCTTCTAAAAGCAGTCCAAAATCAAGCTCCACTGGTGCTAGTTCTAACCTGAGCACCTGGGGGGAGGAAAGAGATGGAAAAAGGGGGGTCAGACATAAAGTCTGGCGAGTGCGATAACTCTAACAATATAATTAACAAAGTAACTAGCCTAAGGCACAAGTTGGAAAATAAGGAAATGATCATGAACCATTGAGTATGACAGAGTAAACAAGGAAACAAGATAAACAACAGTATCGTTAAAGCGCACCTAACCCACTAAGATAAATTTACTAAACTACACCAACACTATAGGATAATTGCTATACTGCACTACCACTAGTACATTGCACCACCACTAGTCACCCTAAGGTTAATCCCGCCTACAGACTTAATAATGATATTGGTAGTTTCATGCACCCCTAGTTGCCTTCATAGGTGTCGTCTGCCCCTATCTCCACTAGGTGTACCACTACCCCCAAGCGATCGGCTCCCTAACTCGTAGATACCAGTGCTGGCCCCATAGTGGGGTGTATCACTCCCCAAAGTGGCAACCCGATACCACCGAGAATGCACGGCTTATACCTACACGATGCAACAACGTCTTACCTACCAGCACGGGTCCACACACGCACATGAACCCGTTGGACTTGCGTTGCCACCGCTAACCCGGTTTGGCCTCTTACAGTCAAGCCCAGTATGCGTGTCCCGTCCTCGACTTGGGTCGAGCCCACAAAGATACGTATGGGTTATTGGTTGAAACGGGCCCCCATTACTAGACATAAGCTATCCACCTAAGCTTGGTATCCTCTAGTACATCCCACTTAACCCACTTCTTATTCATGTTTCAATTACATGTTTCTATTTTGGTTAAGTGTTTCTAATCGTATTTCCAAATGCCACCCAAGGCACCCACTAGATTCCACATGCCACCCAAGGCACCCACTTAACCCCCTCATGTCCCACTACATGCTTATCTGGTTAAGTGTTTCTTAATTCATTAAGACCGTAACCTCATAAAGACCTCTCACATTAGATTGACATTTATGGCAGCTGGATTTGTCGGGCGGGTCCGGGAAGTCTTACACCACAAAAGAGCCTAACCTCGTGTCTTTACGACTGTTACGTATTTAGTTTGTGCCTAAGACCTCTCACATTAGACTGGCATTTGTGGCAGCTGGATTTGCCGGGCGGGTCCAGGCAGTCTTACACCACAAAAGAGTCTAACCTCGTGTCTTAGACGATTAATTACTCCTAATTAATCATCCCCCAATTTGAATTACTTTCCCTATTCAAATTATCAATCAATTCCAAATTTAACGATGTTCATAATTGACTCAATTATGTCCATCCATTTATGCTATGTAAAATCATACCAATTTCACCACAATTTTATTTTGTGCCTTTTAAGGCATTTATGCCAATTAAATATTAATATTATCCCCTTTTTCCCCACGTAGTACGTTTTTTCGTTTAACGTAAAAATATAAGTTAGACTCGAATAGTCTAACTCATGAAATAAAAGAAAACATCCCAATATATACACATAATTAAAACATAGATCTAACATAAGGGTGAACTTGCATGTGTGAATGATGTTCTACGTCTAAATCTTGCATAGGCCAAGATTACAACTTGCATAAACAACATATGTCATGGATCCAAATTTAAAGGTGTGAACTTGATGAGAAAATGGCCACAAACTTGCATAAACATCATATGTCATAGATCTATATCTAAAGGTGTGAACTTGATGAAATGATTGCCACAAACTTGCATAAACATCATATGTCATAGATCTATATCTAAAAGGGGTAAAATTGCATAGGTAATAACATAACATGATTCATATCCAACTCATAAACTCACATATGTGATTTATACATCGCAACAATGGTGTAAACTAATATCTAACATGTAAAGTATCATGTAGAATTTAGCATATGTCATAGCCTAATTTTCAATTAAATTTCACATATACTAGGTGCCATAGCCATGTAAAGTCACATATAATTCTACCCAAACTTGTATATGGTTCATGTTTGAATCAACATCTAAACTTTCCTACATATGATTTATCATATAAATCAATATCACAAACTAGCATAAGAAACATGACGATTTGATTGTATATAAAATTAAAACATGGATGATAGCAACATAACTTTGCATCATAAATGATAGCATCACAACATAACATCATAGATATTTCAATCACAATCCTACAACATAATTACAACATGCAATCAATACTTCATATCACATCCATACAATCCGCATTATAACTTAATCTAATTAAATTACTAATTATCTTGTTAAAACTATCGAACTCACAACTCAAAAGCAGTCTTGAGTTCTGAATTCTGATTTCTGGAGTTGAATTAGCTCTCCTTTGATGAAGATTCGCTGTTAGGGTTGAATAGTTCTGATTTGGTTGTTGTTCCTCCTCTTAATTTTGGTGGCGGCTGCTCTAGGGTTCAAGACAACAACATGACGGCCATAGTTTCAGTTTTAATTCTGATTTAGGGTTTGAGTCTATGGGTCTTTTTATAGAGTTTTGAATTATTTTAAGCCGTCGGATGATCTTAGGGTTAATCAAAACCATTCAATCATGATAGGGTGATGAGTCAGCCCTAATGACTCAGCAAGGAGTCGGAAAGGACTCAACAACATGGGTCAGCCTGAACCAGAAAGCTGTGCAGGTTTGCTCTCGGCCTGGGCGCACTTGGGAAGTGCGCCAATGTAAATTTGTACTGGCGCACTTCCCAAGTGCGCCAGTGCATTTTTTTTCTATCTTTTCCCACCAATCTTCGTTCGTCCATAAATCCTTCATCCGGTACCCGTTTCCCGCAAACTCGGACTCTATTTCAACCAGAATTCCGAGACGAACACAATGGCGCAACCCAATCCCCATAATTCTCACGTCTGAGATTAATTATTCTTTATTTTAGTTAGTTCGATTATTTAAAAATTCGGGGTGTTACACTTGCCCCTTCTAGTTGATCAAACAAATCATCTATCCGTGGGAGGGGATACTTATTCTTCCTTGTCACTTTATTCAACTCGCGATAGTCCACACACAAACGAAGGGAACCATCTGCCTTAGTGCAAAACACAAATGGTGCTCCCCACTCGGAAACACTTCTTCTAATAAATCCCTTCTTCAAAAGATCGCTTACTTGCACCCTGAGCTCTCGCTGCTCCCTTGGTGCCATACGATGAAGTGGCATCACTATAGGTCTGGCATCTTTCAATAAATCAATACGAAACTCAATCTCTCGGTGTGGTGGAAGTCCGGTCACTTCCTCGAAAATGTCCGGGTACTGGCCAGCCATGGGCACATCTGACAACTCATCATGCAGGATGTTGAGGGAATTTATAAAACTAGCCATTACCCCATCACTAGGTAGACTACCAAACACTACCCTCTGCCCATCATCCGCTCTAACTGTCACCAAAAAGCCTTCACAGTCCACCACCACCCCGTATCTTTGGAGCCAATCGACTCCCAATATAATGCCATACCCAGTAAAGCCCAAAACAAAGCAATCACAAACAAACATACATCCATGACTCGATAAGACAAAATTTCGACAAATCATACTAAGGTTAGTCGAACCACCAATCGGGTTTGTCACTACTAAAGGTCTATCGACTATCTCGGGTTCCAGTCCCAACCTATCTACCAGGTCACTAGATACGAAGGAACGGGAAGCCCCAGTATCAAACAATACTCGAACAGGTACATCATAAATAGAAAACATACCTTGAATGACGACATTCTTTCCTTTCT
The DNA here is from genome assembly GCA_030737875.1 of Allium sativum. Taxonomy (NCBI): domain Eukaryota; kingdom Viridiplantae; phylum Streptophyta; class Magnoliopsida; order Asparagales; family Amaryllidaceae; genus Allium; species Allium sativum. The sequence goes on from CM060915.1 coordinate 990,386,453, forward strand.
CCGCCGCAGTTGGGGCATTCGACAAAGAAAGAACAACATTGATAGCATATGCTTTCACAATCTGCTTCTCTTTAAGAGGTTGTGGACATTTATCCTTATAATGTCCCACTTGGCCACAGTTGTAGCACTTCCTATCCACTGGCTTGGCCCGACATTCTTTGGCATAATGACCCTTCTTACCACAGTCGAAACACTCAACATCTTTCTTACTCTTTTTCTGGCCATCCTTAGCTTGGTTCTGCTTTCTCTTGTTCTGGGAGTTGTTCTTGCCTCCACCGCCTACTTGCGGCTTTGGCCCTTCTGCAGATGCAACCTCAGTCTTCGACTTAGGCTAAAGACTCTCTGATCTCAAAGCTTTCCCAACAATCGATTGAAAAGTCTCATCGATGTGGTTAATAAGCCTTTCCCCCAAGTATCCATCAAACCAATAATGAACTTCTCATTCTTCTTCTCAGGAGTATCGATAAGAGATAGTCCATACTTTGACAAAGTGTCGAACTCAGCAATATAGTTTGAGACTGCCCTACCATTCTGCTTAAGCTCCAAGAACTTCCTAAACAATTCTGACTTCTAAGAAGCTGGGATAAACTTGTCGCTAAAGCGAGCCTTAAAATAATCGCAAGTAACTTGATCCTCGGGTGTGGCCGTCTTAATAGCATTCCACCAATTCATCGCTCGCCCTTGCAGCTGACGAGACGCTAGCCTTCTCTTCATCGCATCCTCGATACCCAAGTCGTTGAAGATACGACCACAACTGTCCAACCAATCCTGAACATCCATGGCTGACTCCGTTCCGTGGAACGGCTTCCCACCAAGGTTAGTGTAATCATTGCACAGCTTGGCGAAATCGATCCTAGGCACTTGCACTACTGGACCACCACCATTACCGGCATTGGGAACTGCTCCCTGAACATCCCTAAGCATCTCTCTCATGAAGTCATTGAACCTCGTCCTCATGTTAGGAGCATTCCCATTACTGGTCCCTCTACCTGCACTCATCGTGTCTCGGCTCATCGTCAAATCTGTAAAGAGAAAACGATTAACCATCTCCATAGTGGTGCCAGTGCAGTGCGACTTCATCCTTAGCTATACTAATAATATATATAGCCTTTGAAAACCAAAATAATCACAAATACGTGCTCTCATATACGTATTATCTCGCCCTAGTGTCTTTCCCTAGGTTAACTACGCAACCTAGAGCTCTGATACCAAATATGACGGCCCGCCCCGCACCAACCGACATTTACTCCAAAAGTGCGCTGTACACATGTCCAGTTGACATGGAACGGTCGTCAGAAGAAAAGAAAGAAGACGAAGAATCAACAAAGAACCTGTAGAATGGCTCACAGCGCATGGAACAAAATATAATAACAACATACTTGACATAAAACAGGTGAGACAGTGTATAAGCTGAAACAAACTATCATAGCAGCGGAAAAATCCAAAATACAGCTTATGATCCAAAGCCAACATTATTACAACTTTTAAAACTGTCTCAAAAAGCTAAACAAGATAGGTACACTACTAATTCCCAAAGTAGTGACCACCAACGACACAGGGAGAATATATATATATATCATACGTGGAAGCCTCCTGCTCATCTCCAGATCAGCTACTCGTGCATCACCAGCTAACCTGTCTCTAGTATGCTCGTTTAGGAGCACCCAGAGTAATAAGAAGATACATAAAACTCTAGGTCAGACAAAAGTCTGGTATGAGCGATAAGCATCTAAACAGAACAATAACAGGTATACTAAACCATACCTGAACCTGCAACCACAGAGTTAGCACTACATACTGTACAACACTCTAAGGTGCCAATAACAAATGGTGTACAAGCATACGGGGATGGGAGTGTGCATGTCATAATGATGGCAAACAATCAAGCATAGCAACCATCCTCACATCTCTCACTCAGTGCGTAAAGCGTACGATATCCACCACTTCGATCACCCAATACTTTGCTATGATCACTTTGCCCCATGAAGTCACAACGGCATCATTGCACTGATACATAGCCACTAATCCTTCACTATGTCCACTTTGCCCCCATGGAGTCGTACCCACCCCACTGCACTGGCTCATAGCCTTACTAATCCTTTACTATGTCCACTCTGTCCCATGGAGTCACAAGGGCTCCACTGCACTGGCTCATAGTCCTACTACGATCACTTTGTCCCTCGAGTCGTAATGACTCTACAATACTGATACGTAGTCCTGCCACGATCACTTTACCCCTCAAGTCGTGATGACTCTACTGCACTGATACGTAGCCTATCATTCATTTTCAGTGGTGAATCGAAGTCATGAACATAGACAACTCCTTAGCACACGTCCCACAGCAAAGCCCAATCATGAAGTGAACTCAATGGTTCCCAACTGGATCCTGAGCTCTAACTCCGAATTTGGACTACCTTTGCATCTCGGGTTTTTGGTCATCACTGGATCGGTTCGGTTGTCAGCCCTTCTTCTCTGTCGGTTCGGATCGGTCTCTTCCAAGTGCTCCGGGTTGGGTCGTGGCCTCCAAGTCCCTTCGTAGTACGTCAGTTCGGTTCGGGTGCTCTTTGGTGGGTCGGGTCGGTGTACCCTTGCTCCATCGGTTCGGTTCGGGTTCCTGGTCACGGTCCGATCCACTTCCCCTTTCTCTTCCGTTCCGATCCCCTTCTCTTCCCTTTAATCGGTCTGATTCCCGCTTCTTTAGCTCGATCTGATCCCCCCTTCCTTAGCTCGATCCAATCCCAGTTCAACCATTATGGCCTTCCTTTTTGCCATACTTTCCCTTGTGCCAAGCCTCGGTTCGGTTCGGTGATCCCTTGCCCAGTCCACTTTCTGGTCCGAGCCCATCCCTCCGATCCGATCCGAAACCTGCATCGGTTTTCTACAACTTTTCCAGCAAGTGTTTTACACCATTCGACAGCGTTTTCGACCATTCTAACTATTCTAGTCAATCACAAAGCATACCCCAAAGTCATAGCAACAAATAGAAGTGACCCCAAACACCAAAACATCAATATGATAGATTAAAACGGATCAAACATAGCCAAAACCCCCTATTTTCCCTTAAGCATGTTTAAGCATATTTAACGATAGCGTTAGCAAAACTTAACCAAATTAACCCAAATTCATATCAGAGGTCTAAAACATTATTTAAGAATTTATAAATATTTTTCCAGAATTTATTAATGTATAAATTCGCTAATCAACACTAATTACTTTTAATTAACCATAATTAGTGAGGAACTATGCAAATCACTCACCTTAGCCACAAATAAACCTTAGATCTGAAATAAATCTCTGATCTGGTGTGAATCCCAATGCTAAACAGCATCTCTTCTTCAATCTTGGTGCTAATCCGCCTTAATTTGATGTTGCTAAGCTTAATCCTAGATTAGAAAGTGATTTGGAGGTGTTTTAGAGGTTGGAGGCCATTTTTAGGGTTTCTAAGAGGTAAGTAGAGGCTAGAAAACTGAAATGGAATGAAAACCTAACTCATTTCAGCCTCCCCATAACCCTAATCCCGAAACGGGTTATGGGCCTATTCATTAATCACCCTATTTGGCCCGGTTAAGCAGTTTTTCACCTTCCATACCTTATTTCAGCCATATCTCCCAAACGGTAAGTCCGTTTTTCACATGTGACCACTCTACGGAAAGGTAAACCATCATCCGAAGCCAATGGAAGTGGTTTCAGGTCAATACTCCTTCCAAATAAAAAGTTATGGACGAAATAAGATCAGCTAGGGGCAAAATGGTCATTTAAAAATCGGCGAAAATCATGAACATGAGGAATGACCTCAATAGTCGTTTTCCAACTCTATATGACCATACGACCTCATATGAGAAAGAAATAAATATTCTACGATCCTTCGATGCGTAGAATGCGGGTTGTTACAACACTTAACCATTATAACATCTTAATTAGACAAGAATGGCAGGGTTAAGAAAAATTAGAACACTTAACCGTTATAACATGTTAATTAGACAAGAAGGTATGGTTAAGTAAAATTATAACACTTAACCATTATAACATGTTAATTAGATAAGAATGATGGGGTTAAGTAAATTTAGAATACTTAACCATTATAACATGTTAATTAGACAAGAGTGGTGGGGTTAAGTAAATTTAGAACACTTAACCATTATAACATGTTAATTAGACAAGAAGGCGGGGTTAAGTAAATTTAGAACACTTAACCGTTATAACATTAGACAAGAAGGTGGGGTTAAGTAAATTTAGAACACTTAACCATTATAACATGTTAATTAGACAAGAAGGTGGGGTTAAGTAAATTTAGAACACTTAACCATTATAACATGTTAATTAGACAAGGAGGTGGGGTTAAGTAAATTTAGAATTCTTAACCGTTATAACATGTTAATTAGATAAGAAGGTGGGGTTAAGAAAATTCGGAACACTTAACCATTAATACATGGGGTTAAGTTAATAAGAAACACTTAACCAATATAGCATGATGAGCGAGTAGGGTTAAGTTAATAAGAAACACTTAACCAATATAACATGTTGAATGAACAGGGTTAAGTTAATAGGAAACACTTAACCAATACAACATGATGTGTGGGTGAGTTAAGTTATCATGAATGGACAGCAGTTAACCAATATTACATGAACAAAGTGGATAGGGTTAAGGCAAGCTTAACCAATAATACATATTGACTTGATAAGTGTGAGGGTTAAGTAAACCTTGGTTAGGTGGGTAATATTAGTATATATAGGCCTACAAACTTAACCGTTAAATAAACATGTTTGAATCAGTGGGAGGGTTAAGTACATCTCGTGTAGGTGGGTAATATTTGTATATATAGGCCCACAAACTTAACAAGTAGGAAACCCTAGTAATGGGGACCCATTTCAGCAGTAACCCACATAGATGTATCATGGTACCCTGAACTAGGCAGGGTGGGGCACAATTACTGGGCTGGTTATAAGAGGTCAAAATAGCGACGGGTGGTGCGGCAGTGTAGGTCTCAACGAAGTACGCGCGTGCACTTGCTCCGGAGCAGGAAAAGCAGGCACTGGGCATCAGTAGTATACACTATGCATCTTGAATCGTGTCGGGTTGCCATCATGGGAATTGATACACCCCATGATGGGACCAGCACAGGTCTCTACATACAGGCGGGGCCGAATGACACAAGTAATGAATATATACATAAGAGTTAGGGAGCCTATCGGCTAAGGTAGTAAGGATGCATCTATCATCCTCATGACAATTTGGCTGATTGAGGTAAGATCCTCATACTAGACGTACACCTGAAGGCTACCACAATTCCGGTGTTGGGATCACCTTGTTATATGACACAGGATACCAGTTGGCGCACTAGTAGGGAATACAAATCATTCTACAAAAGACACTAGTTAGGATACTAGTTAGTCGGTGCAGAGATATAAAAATCAGAATAACGGGGTAGTAGCGAAGCAGAGAAAGAATAGAAGCGCATTCGGTTTATCTTGCCTAATCATATCTTATGCTAATCTTAGGTTATCTTGTTATCCCTGTTATCACGGTATTGTCTTATATTCTGTTTATTCATGTTATGTTACTATTACCTGTTTATAAACTGAAAAACACTGGACTTACCAGACTTATGTCTGACCTAGTTTTGTTTCGCCTCTTTTCTTCCGTTCCTCCCCCCCCCCCCCCAGGTAGTCAGGGAGGGAATAACTCAACTTAGTTTGGACAGTTTCTCTTTCCAAGCTCGAAGGTAGTCGACGTATTGATTTGGACTCTCTTTTCCACTGCTATGGTTGGCTCACGCTTTATTGGGGAATATCATTGTCATTTTATGCTTCTTTATTTTATTAAACAAGACAGATACTTTGTTGTACTGTGTATTGGTGTTAGAAAACAATCTTTGTACAAGCTGTTTTACCAAGCTGCTGTTTTATCAATGAAGTAAAGTTTTTATTCTTTTCCGCTTCTTTATTTGTATGTATTGTAATTTATCAGCATCTTTTACCTATAACGCTTCACTGAAGTTAATGCATTCCCTTTGTGAGTGAAATTAATGGACGTGGGGTGTTACATCTGACTAGACGATCAAATGTCAAATTCGCAACTATTGTTACTTGTTCAACAATAAGTTTGGCGAGTTTGAAAATAATAGGTTCCCTGGAAAAGTGGAAAAAACAGTTGTGCTATATCCAAATGGTGGTTTTATTGGATGTTTACATGGATTAAATCCTTGATTGTCTATATAATGTTACTAATTCGAAGTTTCATTCCACAAGATAATCCACTGTAAAAGTCAAAAGTAGACAGTATAGCCAATAAAATGTTAAAGCGCTAATGTTACTCATTATATGGTAATGTATTCTCCACTCCCACGGCTAATTCGGTAAGCATGGTAAGGTATAAAGCGATGAAACCTAACTCTCCAAAATCAAAATGAAACATATGAGTGGTCTTCTACCAGCAAGCGGCCAACAAACCAATCAATTGAACATCCAAATTTAAAAGGCTTAGAATACCTAAAAAATAAATTCACGGTAACATGAAACTATCATAAAGTGAAATAAATTTAATGACAGTTAAGTAAACAAATACTCATGAAATCACCAAGTCCCACTTCACCGAGAAGCATGAGAATAATGCCTTGTGTATTGCTAATTGTTGCATATAAACGAATAATGCTTATACAGAGCCATGTGTTTGATCTTGACGTGCCTACTAATTAATGTGTTGATATTTATATGTATAATCTATAAAATTGATCTTGAAAAAGAAAACTAGATAACTTACTGAATCTTAGTTGCACGTGGTTATGTGTTGTTTGTGATCAGGCGAGATATGAAAATCGCTCAGCACGTTATTGGGTCCTAAATCATAATTAATATGCAGATCCATAGCTCTTTCCATCTAGCTTGCCGTCACCTAGCCACATCTCGTATGGTAGAAGGTACGACGTTTATATTTTCTTCCAACTGAACACTTGTACTTCTTCAATTGGAATATTTTCTACCTTAGCTCATACATTTCTCGCACTTCGACTTCCAATGCCTTGCAATGCCTTCCAAGATGCCCTCATCTTTTTATAAAAGAAATTCCTTTAAAAGGTGGCTGGCTAAAATGGCGGAAGAAGGGAGAGAAGAGGAGAAAGAAGATGGTTGGGGAAAATGGGGGCTATAGCCAAGTTATTTATAGTCGGCTATAGCTCGATCATTTAGCCAGCAAAATAAAATATTAATAAATGACCTATGTGGTTCATTATGTGGATTATGATCCAATTGTTGGGTTTTATTCGACTTGATCAGAAAATCTAATTTATTAACATTTAACAAATCATAATACGATCTATGCATAATATAGTAAATTGAGAAAAAGTAACATCTTTAAAGCTTCTGCGGATTTGTGAAACAAAATAGATTGATTTGCCTCGAATTTGATTCACCGTTGTAACCTAGATGCATTGAATTGAGAGATAAACAAGCCGCTATGCCTCTAGAGGTATCCACACGAACGTTTTCTTCTTCGATCGAATCGAAGAAGTAAGGGGCTGCGGTACTTGTCGACGTTAGGGTTTTGGTTTCTTTTTTTTTATAGAAGAATTGAATTCTCATAATTGGTATTCCTATATCTCTACATATAAAAGGAAAGAAGATCCCTTTTATAAGATAAACGTTAACCAAATTATAGGAACCAACCCATATGCCTACTCTAACGATAAAAGATCAACTGATTGATATTTTATTTACCCAAATAATAGTTTTACCCCTTATAATGTTCTAAGTGTATGACCCTTTAAGTTATTACAACGTTGCCAATAATTCTAAATCGCATTTAAAATCATAAACAGTGATTGACATCTAGTAATACGTCACTGTTATCAAAGTTATAATAACATTGACGATTCGATACAACCTTTTCTATGACGAGTGTATTAGTGTAATATAATCCTTTTAACCAATATTTCCAGGATTAAACTCGAGGCATGGAACGTATCATCCTCTTTATAATTTAATCCTTTTATCTTGATCGATGAGTAGACTACATTAAACAAATCAATATTTAAGCACGACCATGCATTTCATAGTCTCACTTAATCAAGAGGCCCATGGATATCACTACATATATTATAGGGTTAAATTCCATGTAAATCATTCGTAATTTTCATTCGATTCGAGATGTATCCGATAATCTCCTTTATCTTCTACTAGGTTAAAAGTAAATTTTGATAATATCAAAACAGAAATATCCTTGAATAAAATTATAATGATTTCAGGTTTGAGGACCATTACATCACTGTTACTATGAGAATAACTTATGATGTTGTTAATTTTGGTTCATGTAGTTTTCCCACGTTGGGTCAGTTGAATATGCTATTCTCCAATATGAATTTATGTGTTGACATTAATATCACATATATTAATAATCAATGAGATGTGATCATCAGTCAATCAACATACTAGTCTCAATGTTTTATTATTGTCCTATATAAACAATAAAACTTGACTAGAGACATTTAAGAATTATAATACTTAATCTACATAATAAAATAGCTTAATACATAAACAAGAGACAAAGTACGTATCAGATTTAGTGTCATTACATATATCAAGTAGCTAAAAAGGAAACACGTTGCCTGTAAAATCGAAATAAATGGAGCTATTTAATAGGTAATTAAGCCATCTGTCCTGCCAACTTTTCTCCATTTTCCACGAATTACACTGCCAGTAATTAGTTTTCTTTCTATCTGTTCAACTCCCGTTATTCATTTCGAATCATCATTGGAGTCCTAATCTATTCCACGTTATTTTTTTTTCACAACCCATTTAAACTCACTTTGAATCTTCTCCACCATTCCGGCTTGTAGCCTATCTTCAAGAAACAAAATATTTTTAAGATGTCAGAAACATAGTAGTCTTACATCTTCATCTACCATGATTACACCAATCTTCAACTGTCGATTCATGGATAAATATAAAATTAAAGGTACTCTTCCGAATTTTACTTCAGTTTCTCAAAGTTTATGCCGGAGTTGAATATGATTTAAAATAGCGAGTTCTAAATTATTTGTGTTTCTTAAATAAATATTTGAACTGAGCATTTCCTATAATATTGATAATGGTTGTTCACAATTAGGAAAATTTTCAAAATTTGTGTGTGTTTATGTTGAATGATTTATTTTATTTGAATTTTTCATTCATGTTTGGAGTTTCAATTATAAGTAGTTTGTATAGGTTGATGTTGATGTTTTGATCATTTGAAGTTTTCATTAATATTTGTATGCATGAAAAGTGCTTGAATAAATGATCCAAAAACCATTTTTCTATTCCACTATTCATATATTACATTATTCCATCCACGCACTATAAAGTACTTTTACTTGATTCTAAGTACTATGTTACAAATATTTGTTGGGATATGATAGAGTTACATGATTTGGAATTTAGATCATAAAATGGTATATACGTTGTGGTCTCTGTACTTTCTCTACTTTTCACCCAAATTTCATTACATGTAGCCTCTTTATTTTCTCCCACGGCTATTTTTTCCTTTTGGTTTCTTATTGGTTTCGTTACAACGTTTGATTTATTTACTTTTAATCATTCTCGATTACACAAGCCAATATTGGATTTTTCACTACAACAAAAACATCATATTACAACTTTAATTTTACAACGTTCAGAAAAGCACAGTTGTAATAAATGTTTCTTACAATTGTCAATTCCCTAAAGTTGTAATAAACATATTTTTTACAACTTTTCATTTTGTTAGTTGTAATAGGTGCCTATTACAAACTTCATGTTTATAATATCTATATTTAATAACTAATTATATTAGTATTTAATAATAATTAATGATTAATAATAAACTTAGGAATCAATAAAATTTATTAATATTTATTGAATAATTAATAGTTAATAAGTAGTAATTTATTTTTAACAGTTAATGTTAATTGCTTATTAATTAATAATTATTAACATATAAGATTTTAATTATTATTACTCGATTATAACTAAGTAGAAATAAGTAAAAGTTAAATAATAACTATTATTCATAAGTAATATTTGACTTGATAGTAACTATTTAAGCAGTTTTAGTAAATATAATTTTGGCAACTTGTTTGTTCGGTAGTTAACAACTGCTTGTTTGTGCTTTTGATAGATTTTTTTTTAAATTTCAAACATAGAAATTGAAATTTTTAAAATTAAATTTTAAAAATAAAAACATAAATTCCAAAAATAGAAACTTAAATTTTTAATAAATGTAAAACTATTTAAAACATTGAAAATTTTATAAAACTTGTAAGTAACCACTTTTGCAGAATTGATATTATTAAATAATTATCTTTTAATATTTAATTATAAAGTAATCTTCTTATTTTGGAAATTCCATAACTTCAAACTATTAAACATAATTATTATTAATAACTAATTATTAAATACTAATAATATTTGATTTACCACTTATAATATGTTCAAAAATTAATAATCAATAGTTATTTATGATATTTGATAATTACTAATATACACATAATAATTAGTATTTAGTAATTAACATTAAATAATCATAATTAAAAATAACACATGACATGTTGACACTCCTTTTCAGTTCGCCGCCACTTAATTTCATTCTGCCACTTATTTTCATTTCCCGCGGACCCCTCTTTCCTTGAACCTAATTTCAGATCCAACCCCTTGTTTGTCCTTTCCATTTCCCTTTTTCCCCTCTCCACTGTTATTCGATCCTTTCGATTTCCACTTTTCCATTTCCGTTGCCGTCCTATTCCTCTTCCTCGTCCTTGAATGACTTTGTCGCCCTGATCTGGGCTCCAATCCATCCCGTTAGCCTGGATCTGAACTTGTTGAGTTCTCCTCCTCCTCCTTTAACATTCCCTAGCTTGCTATCAGTTTGGCCCAGGTTAGGTTTTCATGACTTCTGATGTTTCTCATATGCGATTTTCCCTTCATGTAGCACTACACTTCATGCCCGAGGTCACTGGCTCAGGTATCCTCTTATCAAAGTGGGTTTTCACCCTCATGTTTCCCATATTTGTTTCACCCTCATGTTTCCCTTGCATGTATGTTTAGGAAATATTAGAGTATACTGTCGTATAAGACCATTCCTTCAAGGAGAAAATATTAAACCGATGACTATAGATTGCATCGGTGAAAGTAGAGAGCTTCTTTGGGCTAATCCTCTGAAAAAGGGAAAAGATATCCATCGTACATTATAGTATACCAAGGTTTTTGATTCAGCTGCAACTCAAGGTTATTACTTATTTATATGCTTTTACATTGAAAATCCATTAACTTAAGCTTTTTGTATACATGTTCTTATTGTGAATTGAATTTGCATTGTCAACCTAAAATCTCTTTTGTTTTATATGATAGAGGAAGTATTTTCGGATATTCATCCTTTAATCCGTTTTGTTCTTGATGGATAGAATGTCTGTATATTTGCATATATGGGCAAACTGGATCGGAGAAGATGTACACTATGGTAACACGTGGTTGTTGGATGCAAATCTTATTCTACGAACTTTTTAGTTCCACTGTACTATGGTATTCTTATACATGTTTATAATGTTTTCAAGACTGGGCCCAATTCATCATCAGAAAAGGGTAGGGGTGTCAACTACCGTGCATTAAATGTTCTTTTCCATATTTATCGAAGTCGGAGCGATGCTATATTGTATGAAATTAGTGTTCATATGGTTGAAATTTATAATGAGCAAGTGCGGGATCTTCTTGTAGACGATGTTTCTCACAAGAAATATCCTTTAGTGCAGTCATTAGTTAACAATAGGATAATATAATGAAGGTTTCACTGTAGGATAATACTATGGAAGTTTCACAGTAGGATAATACTATGAAGGTTGCATGATCAAACCTTTATGCTTAATAATCTATTGGCAATACTGCTTCTTTTAATTTTATGCTTGAAATGATACTTAGTTGATAGTCCTTCCGGTATATTTCTTGTTATCCTTGACATGCTCACGCTTGGAGTTCTAAACACTGCCCAAGTTAACGGACTTATTGTGCCTGATGCAAGTATGCATGTCGTTAACTCCACTTCAGATGTATTAGAATTGATGCAACTTGGGTTGGAAAATAGGGATATTGGTGCCACTGCTCTCAATGAAAGAAGCAGCAGACCACGTAGGTTTATTTTCACTGTTAAACCGTTTTCCCTTGCACAATGTATGTATCTAACTATATTTTATGATGTGGTGTTGTATTTGTTCATTGCTGTGGTGCTGAATTGAAGAATGGATCTACTACTCATAGATGTCTACATTTGGTAGACCTTGCTAGAAGTGAAAGGGTAGACCGGTCTGAGTTAAAGGAGACAGGGTAAGAGAAGCACAACATATCAATAAGTCGCTTTCTCTCTTGAAGATGTAATATTTGCATTCTCACAAAAAAGTTCACATCTGCCTTATAGAAACAGCAAGCTCACTCAAGTATTGCAAAGCTCTTTAGATACTCTAAGTTATATTATAGCTGAAGTAATTTTGTCCACATTGTGACAAGCTGGAGATAACAGTAATAATGCAACTACACAATCAAATTTTCTTGTTTCCTATATATCTTTATAGGCTTGCATTCTATCATCTTTTACATTTTCTATTTCTCTATACAAGTGGCCAGGCTAAAACACTTATGTTTGTACAGATAAATCCATATATGAAATCATATCCAGAAACGGTTAGTACTTTAAAATTTGCTGAAAGGGTATCCGACATGGAATTGGGTGCAACAAAAAGCAACAAAGAGAGCAAAGATGTCAAAGATTTAATTGACCAAGTGTCGTAACTTATTTTTAAGATGTACACGTTATCGGCTAAGTTAAAAGTATTGTCAATTATTGTAAGTTATTACAGGTGGCATCGTTAAAGGGAACTGTTGCGAGAAAGGATGAGCAAATTGAATGTTTGTAGATGCTTAAAGGTATGACAAACCGTTCTCCTAGTGAAGCACTTAATCTACTCTGTTATATTTACAGCCGCATGCCAAATGCAAAATTAATTTTTAGCTGCATAGTTATTGGTATGAACCAGTGATTTGAATGATGCAATTATAGTTATATTCGATGACAGTTTTAAATATGTTATTTTGAAAAGCTGTAATATTTCAGAAAGAATAAAACAAATCCAATGAGTATGAAAACGGTTCATTGATATGATATTAATGTTTATAGTATTGGTAATCCGGCAAACGAATACTATGAACTGTAATTACATAGAAATCAAAAAGTGACATAACCATGTTCATATATTAATGTCTAAACTAGCTAGATTCGGATTTTCAATCATCTTTCTCAAGTGTTTTCCAATAAATAGATAACAAATTGGATTAGTACAAATAAACTATAATTTCACATCCGCTTTTAAAAATGTTGTGCCTGTTTGTAGTATTGGTAGATTTTGCTAAATTGAGTTTACTTGTGTACTTTTGTAGGCGAAATTTTCATCAGATGCAATCTCGATAGAAAGGATTCAAGAGGATGGGAGAATAGCGGAAAAAGCACTTGAGCTGCTGAAGCTTTGATTTTCAGCTTTGAAGCTAGATGATGAGGACAATTGTAATCTTATACTATTTTACTAGTTTGAACCCGTGCTACGCACACAGAATTCACAACATCTATTTTTTAATGTTTCTTAGTTTTTTAAATTTCAATGATGAATAAGAATGTTTATATATTTTATACTTTTGAAATAGATTACATTTTTTTTAAACACTATTGATAAATATTTGCTGAAAATGTATTTAAGTAATCTCAAAGCATACAACATATTACACATTTTTAACTCACATTAACTGCATACAATAAATGATAATGTTAGCCATTAATTATTCTTAACATGTTAAGAAGTGCATTACTATGTTATGTTTCCCAATGTAAGAAATATATATTCAATATAGGTTTATTCTATAGTACATACTCATATAGGTATACACATAGTTCGGTCAATAGAATTTTTCCATACTTAATCAAAAATAACACTTAAGTCGAATTATTGTTAAAATTTTGTTTTAAAAAATACCATCTAAGATCAGATCAAGTCCACTTTTCGACATTATCCGATACTAATTAAATGCATTATAAAAATATTATAGTAACTTTAGCACTTCATATTTCTTAACATCCATAGGATAATATGACACAAAAAATATGTATAGAATATGAACATAGAATTAAAATTCTAGAACAACTTGATAATAATCATCTTCCATTAATTTAATTATTCATACATGAAACAACTAAAGCAACATAGCAATTAACGTAATTTAATACAAAATTGTATATCATAAAATGGAATACATGTAACATGCATAAAGCTAATGTTTGATGACATTTTATTAAAAAATAATAATAAGATGAACAGTGTAAAGAACAAAAATTAACACGTTGAGTTGTTAGAAATAAAGTCAAGGACCTCTGGTATCAGTGGTTAGAAGTTTGGGGTTTTAGATGATGGTTCTAGATGTATGGTTTGGATCCCTTGAGATATCATAATGAGAGCACAACTTAATTAAAGTATCAACCTTATTATAAAAATATATATTAAATTCAGATTATAATCAAAACGTTTTTTAAGGGAGTTTATTGTGAAGGATAAATTCCATAATTTTTTTAAATTCAAGAACAACCCATCAAAAATTTATTTTCAAGGACAATACACTGTAAAACTGATGCCATACACATCGTAACTTAAAAATTGATATTTAAATTCAGATACCATACACATTGTAAAACTTATACTTAAAAAATGATAGTCAAATTCTGATACTATGCACACTATAAAACTGAGACGTAAAATCAGATGCTTTGTCATGTAGTATAAAATTTCAGTAGGGCATCCATACGATTAAAAAACCTGTAATTTTGTCCTTGACACTATTTTCCTTTTTTTGTGGATAGGTGTACTGTAAACAACAGAAAATGAGATTATATTTGCACAGAAAGAAGATATTAAATAAAAGTTGGAATGTTATGTAGCAAGATGTCAAAAGTTGTACAAATAATTTTGTTTTATTATGAAACAAATTTTGTAGTAACTATAACTTATATGGACATTAAATTCAATATATTTGAGGATAGAAACTTAAAAAATGAACACCATGTTATTAATGATATTGGGTAACTATTGCACCTAAGAACAACGTTAAGAAAACCATTGAATGTTTGAAAGGTGCAAATAAAAATTGTAAGTTGTAATTTAGAAGAATTAGGTTTTTAAGGTGAAAATGATAGAGGTTAGAGATAAATACTGGAACCATATTCAATTTATGTATAATCGAAATATTAATGTGTAAACCAACCGTAATATTTGGATCAATAATTAGAAAAACACTATATATCTAAATCATACCCCAAGTCTATCAAAACTATAGATGAACTATACATCAAATACAATTAAAAAATTCTAACTAATAAAATTTGGATTCATGCATCATTGCCATTTTGAAGAAAAATCTCACATTTCAAAGGCATGTTACAAATTTAACCATGCTAACATCAAATTTGCATTCGAGTCTACGTATTATTGGCACTTTTTTTTTTGAATTTCATGATTTTTGCTATGAAATATGATCAACTTCCATATCATGCTTCTATTTGCTTTTCAAACCATGAAACTTTCACAGTCTGTTATAGATCAATTGGTTAGGCTTATCCACCCTTGGCATAAGAAATCTTCTTTGAATAATTATGAAGCATAGAGCAAAATGGAAAGACACAAATTATGAAGGACAAAATGTTCGGAAAAGAGAAAGATACAACTTTAGTAAAAAAAAAAAAATCATGTACTGTATGCATGTGGAATAATCCCAAAAACATATGAACTTATTGGAACTTTTCTCCAAATATAAATGAGTAACCAATTTGTATCCAACATTATATGGCAAGTAGCTTTCAAATCTATAATATGTCTAAGTACAAACATCGTTGGAAATATAAAGTCAGTTTACTCATCGCTTGCTACCTAAGCACCACTTAATCAGACAATCAACCAAATTATAGCTTCAAGCAATCATAATTAACGGAAAAAAAATAACATTGAATTCAAAATTCTAATATCACGTCTACTTCACTACGTAATAGAGTTACAATGAATTAAACAATTTCTAACATACCATTAGTTAAACGGAAAAAATCATTATAAATAATAATTGGAAATTTTAAATATCCTAATAATAAACAAATCATTATATAGAACTAAAATTTATGATTCTATTTGACAACTATTTCAAATTCAAAAGTAATAGATCTCAAAATCATAGTGGACCTGTTCTCAAGGAGGAATGCACATGATAAATAAAAAAAAAATCCAGTTCATAGCAATGTCAAGACATCATGTACTAAAAAAATTAGAGTGTTTGTTTTGTTGCAAATATAATTTATTAGCCAGCTTACAAACAAACAAATAGCAAAATAGTATTTTATGAGCATTAAGATGCATATGCATATGATTTTAAATCCCATATGCATATTCATTTAGTTTAATGTAGAACAAAGTGATAATTTCTAAAATTAGAAGGTATAAATACTTGAAAACAAAGTTATAACCCATGATAGGAATAAAGAAGGATGACATTTATCTATTTCAGATATAAAATGAATTAACATAAACCGAAAGATGACTGTGAAGATACAAAAAGGATAAAATAATAGAACATAATTGAAGGAAATACATACCTAAAATTGAGCAAGAAATTGACACATATTCAACCTATATTTATTTTCTCATATAATAAATAAGATTTGAAGAAAGGTATTAAAAAATTATCTTATAATATTGAAAATAGTAATTGAGAATGGAATTTTATAAATGAAAATGAAATAAATAAACAATTTAATAGATTGCAAATTAAATTTAGCTTAAGATGAACTCTAAAGCATTGATTATAAGAGAACATAAGAGGGGAAATTTAAGTCGAGCATTTTAGAAGATAGAAAATTTAAGAATGGAAGTAGTCATTATTAATAATATTGAGCAATTTTTGCATGCAAGGACAATGTAAGGTAACTATTGAATACATGTTTGAAAGAGGTAAATGAAAATTATAAGTTAAAAATTAGGATAATTCGGTTTTTAAGGTGAAAATGCCTAAAAATAGTTCGTAAAGAAATTCTTAAGGCATAAACCATTGGAACAACATACATATCATCAAAAATCGTGAAAGTCGTTAGTTATACATAAAACAAAATGAAAATTTATAAACTCAAAAAGCAATAAAAATTGGAAACAAAGTTAAAACCCGAAAATAGGAATGAAGAAGGACGGCATATCTCTATTTTAAGGTAGATAGTGAATTAATTAAAATAGAAATATATATTTTTTGGTAAAAACAAAAAGTACATGTAATATTTAAACCCATACCTAAAATGATTTGAATATTACATACCTAAAAACAGGTAGGGCATCGATAAATATTCAACCCATATTCAATTTTTCATATAATAAAGTAGATTTGATGGGAGACATTGAAAATTAATACTATAGTATTGACTGAAAATGCAATTGGGTAAATGAAATGAAAAAAAAAAACAAATATAACAAAATGCAAGATAAAATTTTCTCAAAAAAAGATTGGAAATATGAAAATAAGAAAACAAAAGAGGATGACATTAAGTTAGACAGAGATATAAAATTAAAGAAAAAATGATCGTTATTAATAATATTGGGTAACTTTTGCATTTAGAGAAAATGTAAAGGAATCCATTAAATCCATGTTTGAAAATGGTAAATGAAAACTATATGTTAAAAATTAAGAGAGTTAGTTTTAAGGTGAAAAAAAAATGAGATGAGAGACAATTATAGAGGCCATCTTCAATTTTATATATAATACGTTCTGAAAATTCTAATTAAAAATAAATCGTAATATAAAACTAAAAATTATTTTTGTACAACATTTTCAGTACTAAATAAATTCTCATCAAAATCAATCATTATTTTTGTGTACTTGGATAATTTGAACCCAGTAAACACAAATGGAGCACTATAATTTCAAATAGAAGTCCAAAAGGAACGATGAAACTTATGCTTTAAAATAGTTTATAAAATAGATGTTATTAAGTCAACCACTGAAGCGATCAATAGATAAACAAACATCACAAAATTCTCAAAGTCAATAAAATCATTAACCATATTTACAGCAACCTACATACTGAAGATCTATAAATTAAAAATCAATGAATACCTGGAAACAAAGTCGATATCCAAAAATAGGAACGAAGAAGAATGACGCCTGCCTATTTAGAGTAGAAAGTCAATTAGATCACGATCGAGACATGAATATTGGTGATGAACCAAAAAGCATAATACAATGGAACATAACAAAAGGAAGAGCATACCTGAAGTTAGACAAGAAATTAAGCATATTAATATGAATAATATAAACTTTACTGAAGAAACAAAAAATATAAAGCAATAGAACTTAATCAAAGGAAGAAATACCTAAACTTGAGTTGGAAATCGATAACCAGTCAACCAATATTTGATTTCTTGTATAGCGATCAACTGTATTTGAGAGGAGGAATTAACAATTGATACTGCAAAATAGTAATTGGAAAATGAATTTAGTAAATGAGAATAAAAGCAACCAATAATTCCAACATGTAAGAAATGAAAATAGAAGAGTGAGAATGAAAAGGCCACATTTAGGGATAGAATATAAAGAAAAGAAACGGTCATCATTAATGGTCTTGGATAATTTTTGCAAATAAGGACAATGTGAAAACCATTGGATAAATGTTTAAAGCGGGTAAGTGAAAAGTTTGAGCTAGAAATAAAGAGAATTCTTGTATTTAAGAAGAAAAGTTAGAAATAAATATTAGAACTATAGTCAGTATTTTTTATATTATTATAATATGTATCTTGCCATGAAAAACCTGAAATTGGAAGAAAATAAAATCTAAAATCCAAATTATTGGCAGAGACAACAGTAATTAAAGAGAAAAAACAAATAAGATGAATTTAATTGTAATTTAATGATCTGTTATCATATTAGATTGAAAATTTACGTGTTACTTTAATTTTTTTCATGAAATTGAAAATTATAAAAATATTAAAGTAGAAAAATAAATAAAACCAAGTGATAATATTTGAATATTAATTGTTGAAATTATGTTAGAATGGAATAGTGCTGCAAGGAAAAAAAATGAGGAGCCAAAATATGAACACAAAGTGTGTTGATTTGAAAGAATTGAAATTAAGGGAAAAAATTTGTAAGGACAAATTAATTAAATATTTTATTCATAAGGACAACACTCATATATTTTATCCAAAAGGACAAATAATAGCCCAGCCCAAATAATACCCCGTTATTTCATTTTTCTTCTTGTATAGCGTAACCCTCAATTTCGTCCGCCGTAATTCAGAAATGACTACAGAAATGCGATCGACGAATTCTCCTCCTACGGATTCCCCTAAATCAAACCGAAACCCTAGCAGCAAGACTGACAGCGAGTTAATGGAAAGAGTCGTGGAAAGGAATTTTGAAACCCTAGCTGATGCCGCCGAATTATCACGAAGTGGAGTCGAAAACCTAGTTATTGACGCCCAAAAGCAAATCGACAGTACTGCAATTGATAAACACGCAGTTGACAGAGGAAATGATAACGTTGATTATCAATTTGTGGATGAAAGAGAAGATAGTGGAAAAAATCAAACCGCGAATGTACAAACTGCTGAAAGAAATGAGGTTGAGAACCAGAGTGAAACAATACAGGAGATTACTGATGAAGAAGGTCTGTTGGGGAAAAAAAATGATAATGTCAACGCTGAAAATGTAGAGCAAGCGAATTTAGCCAAAAGAAATGATAATGTTAATCGAAAAAATGATGGAAAAAAAACAGTCAGGAAAAGCACTGAATGTATAAGAAGAGAGACGCGGTCGAAAAGGTTCAATGATCATAAATATGTTGCAGAAAAGTTGAAGAAAGAAATGAATGACAAAAAAAAAGGTAAGTTCTATTCATTATAATAAATTTTTGTATGTTTTGTTTAAATTTTGTAACAATATTTCTTTATTTGTGCAGGTTAAAGAAGGAAGAAAATCGAAAATTCTTGAAGAAAAGGATGGTGGAGTCAATGAAGAAAATTCTGTAAGTAAAAAATGCTAACTTCAATTATATATAAATGATAACTTCATAGGTATTAAAATGATATCCTGAGTATAGATATTTATAAAAAATGATACTGTATATGTGTTAAAAATGATACCTTGAGTATGAGAATACTATTTAACTTGATTTTTTTGGTGTAGGTAAAAATGATAGTGTACATTGATAAAATGATTATGCAAAGTGAGACTGTAAATTTGTTAATTAGTATAATTAGCACCTACATTGTTATTTAGATTAATTATGGTTTGTAATGAATGAAATTCAATTGTGTCAGTGATAAATAATTTTGTTCTCTACAGTTATTTTAGTTTTTTTTTTATAACTAGGATGATGATTTTGAAAACCCAAGGCCTCGAGAAATCAAGTCTGGTACAATTCCAGTGGAAAGTAAAGAAGAGGTAGTGGTTGGTGAGAAAACCAGTTGTGCTACAGCTTACAGATGTGGGTTGCAATCGTCTTACAAGACGATTTGTTTGTTGAGAGATAAGAAAGCACTTACATCAAAGCAAATTGAGTTTTTGAAACAAACACCATTCTATGATTTCTTTTCTGTTTTTTACGAGAAAAACATTTCACTAACAGAGTGCAAGAAAAAAGCAGAAAATTTGGATGCTGTATATTCGTGCTACTCAGTGGAGAAAGAATGTTTTGTGTTTGGTGAAAGTGAAATGGAAATATGTCCAGAAGATATAAGTCTTCTATTTTACATGCCTTTGGAAGGTACTGATATAGACGATACACCAAAAATGACTAGTAAAACGACACCAACAGATTGCAAGGAATTCGTGTCGAGAAACTTTGGGAAATCAACTATCATTGTAAGAAGTTTAATTGAAAAAAGAATTAAAGAAGAAATAGGGAAGAAGAAGAAGGTGTTTGAAGAGGACTTGCCACTTCTTATGATAATGCTAATATTGCTTACATTTTTCTTTCCGAATAACCAACAAAAGTTTAGGTGGGGTTTCATTCCATACATTGTAGACGCGAAGAAAATGAGATCACTGTCATGGCCTAAAACCATTCATTCAAGTTTTAAAAAGTTTGTAAAAAGTTCCATAAAAAATCCACGTGATATGGCTGGTTGCTCAATGATTCCTTTGGTAAATATTTTGATTAAAGTATTTCTTCTGTAAACACGACCAACTATTGATGAATTTATTGTTAACATTGTATTTTATGTTTATGCAGTATGTGATGTGTGAGAAGTTAAATCTAATTGCCCAGAGGAAGAAGTTTGAGAATAAAATCCCTCGTTTTGCTAGGTGGGATTTGAGGAAGTTGAGTAAAATCGTGACGAAGGAATTTTTAGACACTTTCAAAGCTGGACAGGTAAAAATATAATTTTGATGTATTCGTCGGGTTCGTTTTTGTGTAGGTACCGTGTATTGGAATTTTTTTGGTATCTTATTTGTAATTAGTTAGGGGTTTTTTTTGTACTAATCTTAATTTCATAGTCCATGGGTATCTTTTTTCATTCACTGCAAATATCATTTTTATGTTGAATTGTTAACTTCAGATTTAGGTTATCATTTTTGGTGTCTCGTAGATATCATTTTTACAGTCAATTTAACTTAACATTTTATGGATATCATTTTTTCTAAACTGTGGTTATCATTTTTTGTTTTTTGGTTCGTACACAACATTTTTCCACAAACACAAATAATTAGCCAAAAATTTTGTTGTCAGTTCAGTATTTCATTAATCAGTTTACTGACTACATTCTTTGATGATATTATTCAACTATTCATTTTTTTAATTTAATCTGCTGAGTATTTAACTTATGAAATACCCATAGATATCATTTTTTAAACAATTCAATTATCATTTAATTTGTACAAATGCTTATTCAATTTTATATTATCATTTTGCATGTATTACAGTTATCATTTGTTGATGTCTTAGCCACTGTACAGTTTTTAGTTATCTTTTTCCAGAAGATGTAGTTATCATTTTTTAAATTTTGATAGTTGACATAAATTGTAAAAGCATACAAAATAGTGAAAAAGGAAAAAAATTCTGTTATACATCCATTCTTTTTAAATCCAATTCTAAATTGTGGCTAGTATGCAAATTAATTCATATTATGTGTCTTCTTGTGCAGGTAATGGAAATGGGAAAAATTGTACGACATGAAACACTGTTGTTAGAGTGTAAGGAAAGTTTGGCAAATAGAGCTGCATTAAAAAGAAAAGTTGCACAAAACAAAAAAAGAAAGCGTGGTCAGCAAGTCCA
This sequence comes from Allium sativum, assembly GCA_030737875.1. Lineage (NCBI taxonomy): Eukaryota > Viridiplantae > Streptophyta > Magnoliopsida > Asparagales > Amaryllidaceae > Allium > Allium sativum. The sequence continues at coordinate 990,408,786 of CM060915.1, forward strand.
AGTAGTGGAAACAGTTGGTTTGGACATGGAAAATAGAGTTCTGAACTATCGCATCATAGAGTTGGAGAAAGAAAACAAAGAATTTAAAAAGAAGTGGATGCAGGAAAGAAACTTGAGAAGAAAAGAAGAAGAAGAGTTATGTAGACTTAAAGAGCAAATGAAAGAACAGAAAGCTGAAATGCAACATGATAAAACGGAGGATAGAGTTGGTTTACAAACGACAATGGTTGATGCGCATACAGATGATAATTTGGACTGTAATGAAGTGAGAACAACTGAGGTGAATAATCTGAATCTAGATCAGGATAAATTGAACGATTGCATGACGAATGTTGAGGATAGGAGTTATGCAGAAGAAAGCCTACCAGCTGGTTTAGGGAATGAAAAAACGCCAGTCACAGTTAAAGATTCTGTCGGTAACAGTGAGATTGGAAATAAGAGTGTACAGTCAATTGACGACATTGAACCTCCGAGTTTTAGTTTTAATTTGACTGCTGAGATTGCAAAGATGAAAGTCAGAAAAGGGAATTCTCAAAAGTCAAGGAAAAAAAAATCATCTTCCAAGTCAAAAAGTGCAAAACCACCTTCATACATACTGAGATTGAGAGCAAGAAGAAGAACACAAAAATGAAAAGAGGAGTATGAATATTATGTAAAAGCGTGGAAGAAAGCACGGGTAACACAAAAGAAGGAGACTGAAGTTTCATGCGAAGGGAAAAATGATGAGTTACAACTCTCATTGATTCCATTTGATGATGAAAAATGTAGGGAAAAAACGATAAATGAAGATAACGTGGAGCACGAAAAAAATGTTGAACTGGTAGAGCCAATAAATGTTGAAGAACCGTCATGGAAAGACTTGGACTTATCAAAATGCAAAAAAGTGACAAAACATCTAGATGGTGAGGAAGGTAGAATTGTACGGAAATTTTATTCAATGTCAATAGCAGAAGACAAGTGAGTATTATATGTCCATCTGTGCTTATAAAACATAGAAATTATTTTGTTAACTGTTTGACTTGTAAATATTGGACAGTCCAGTAGCTTGGCAAGATGATGACATGGCAAGGGGAGGATGTGTTGTGACGAAGGACATGCTGACAGAATTGTTGAGAGGGTCATTAACAGATGGGCAGGTAAACATAAGTACAAAAATAATTTATTGATAGCCATCTTACTGAAATAGTTCATGGGTATCATTTTTCCTTCAATGAAGATATCATTTTTTGTGTTGAATTATTTACTGCACATTTTGGTTATCATTTTTATTGTATAGTAGTTATCATTTATACAGTTCATTTAACTTTACAGTTTCTAGATATCATTTTTTATAAAATGTGGTTATCATTATCTGTTATTTGATTATTACACAATATTTCTCCACAAACACAAATACTTACAAAAAAATATTGTTGTCAGTTCAGTATGTCATCATCCAATTTACTGACTACACTCTTTGATGATATTATTTGTTAATGACTACTCATTATTGATTTGAATTTTTAACTCCAGGTTTATATTATCATTTTCTGTTTATTTTAGATATCATTTTAGTAATTCATATCACTTAACAGTTTATGGATATCTTTTTTTCTAAACTGTTGTTATCATTTTATGTTTTTTTGTTAATAACACAACATTTCTCCACAAACACAAATTATTAGCAAGATAAAGCAATGACGTAAATCGTTTATTAGTTATTGTAGCATGTTTATTGACTTTATGTTTTTTTTGTTTTTTTGGGATATTCAGATAATCGACTGGTGCACCAATAAATGTAATCTAGTTGATTACAATTACGCAATGTCTACAATGATGACAGTAAGTTGAATCACAGTTTTAAAAAATTAATATTACAGTATTCAGGTCTTCAGTACTCATTAAGATAAAGTTTACACTGAGCAGAAAGGAATAATGGAAGGCAGGAGTTCAATTATTAATTGTTTGGTTACTCCTTTCTTGAAAGAAGCAGCTTTACAGAAGTATACAGAAAAAATTTACTTCCCATTACATTTTGACAACCATTGGTCCCTGTTGACATTAGCATATGCAAACATGCAATGGGTTCACTACGATTCGAAAAGACCAAGAAGATCGAACAAGTATAATAATCTTCATTTGAACGAAGCGTATGAAGTGGTAAGAATTTTCCGTTATATTTTTCGTGAGTAAACTAGTACTAAAAAATGTTTATTACAGCGAAAGAAAGTGGAAGAAATTCTGCAACAAATTTGGGTAGAAAATAAAATTGTGGATAAGAAAATTGTTGACGGAGAGATTTTTGTAGAACCATGTGCACAGCAGCACTCTGACAGGTTAAGTTTTCTTCATGTTGTTTTTCTAATGTTTCTGTCTTTTTAATTTATTTTTTGCGTTGCTAAATACAAAAGAAGTACTAGTTTGTCCCAATAATTGATTGAAACTGACATAGAAGTGTTTGTGATGCACAACAAAGATAACTGGAATTTTTTTTTCTATTTTCTAATCAGCATTAGTTTTCATTTATACAGAGTGGACTGCGGGATATTTATCATCATAAATATAATTTCAGACAACAGAGCTGAAATTCCACTAAAGGTGTCGAAAGAGAATATGGATAAGATATGAGCACTGATTGTACTTGAAGTCATTTCGAATCATGGATGCTGCTGGAATCTAGTTCGATTTGTCACTGGATTGACCAAAAAGAGCAGTAAAAAATCAATGAAAAAATGAGTGAAACAGTGCTGTGTGTTGTAGTTGGTTGGAAAACAGTTTATTTTCTGTTACGTTGAAATTTATGCAGTTGTTAATGTTTAAAATTTCAGTAATGAATGGATGTTTGTGTGAAATACTAGTACTGAATAAATGATTGATGATGAATCTGTGTACTAGCAAAATTAAGGATTTGGATTGGAAAAGTCTAAATTTGAAAAATAATATCATTTTTACTGTTATCAGTATGTTGTATGTGTGCACAAGGGATGTTAACTATCAAAATATAAAAAATGATAATTACATAAGCCGGGAAAAGATAACTTAAAACTGTACAGTGGAGGAGATATCAAAAAATGATAACTAAACTGCATAAAAAATGATATCCAGAAACTGTTAATTGATTTGATTTATAAAAATGATATCTAAAATATACGAAAAATGATAACCTTAATCTGAAGTTTTAAATTCAAAGAAAAAATGATATCTACAGTGTAGGAAAAAAGATACTCATATACTCTGAAAGGAAGATAAGATAAAAATGACCCCTAAAATATTATAAAAATGATACCAGGATATTTTTTATACATGGTAACTACACAAAACTGAACCCTACAAAGACATTGAAAAGATAATCACCTAATTAAACATAAAAGAAAAACATAAATAAATGTATACAAACTTGTAAAAACAAATACTAAACATGCAGATCGAATGTCAATGATCATAACAACAACAAAAAAACATCAAGCCAACAACACAGCAATGTTATAATAAAATGTTAACAAAATAAAATAAGAATTTTATTTATTAAAAATGCAGATTGTTGCGTACATTTAAAGAGCATAATCAACTAAATTGCCAACACATACAAGTTTACTCGACAAGTATATATGGAGATACAAATGATACATAGAAGAAATATAATGAATTTTATTCTTTAATTTTTGGACGCTTGACAATTCCGCTTATTATGACCATATGCATTGCACACTCTACATCTGATTAGCTTGTTTCAGAAATATGCAAATCCTCCTTTTCTTTTTGATGAAGGCCTACCAGCACCACGTTTATTCTTTGGTGGCTTAGTTATTGCTTCAGTACTTGAATCAACATCCGGTTTGTCATATGTAGGTATAGGATTAATTGTATGACTATATGAAGATCGGTAAGCTTCAACCGTGAAATAGTGCTCAATGAAATCGTACACATTTAATTTCATTTTAGTAATGCATTTTATCGCATGAGCACATGGAAATCCCATGACATTCCACTGGTTACAGCTACAAGTCCTGTCTTGTAGATCAACACGATGAGAGATTGGTGATCTAACTTCGAAAAGGTGTTCAGAAGCCCGTAATACATCCCAACCAAAACCGTCTTGAACTAGCACTTGTAATCGATTTTTCATTGTTGGACACAAAATAGTAGTCCATAAACGAGATTCTTCCCGACGTTTAGCCATTTGTTCCATGATTTTTATTCGTATCCCGTCCAAACAAGATGTAATTGGTAAGGCCCGTTCTTCTAAAATCCAGCTGTTGAAACTTTCAGCCACATTGGAGCTGTACTCACCGTACCTTTTACCACGAAAAAAAAATCAGCCCACTTATCAAAAGGTTTGTCTTTCAAAAAATTAACCGCTGCAGCACCACCAACTTGTAAAAACTTTGAATGAGCAACTTGAAACTCATGAACATTAGATGCTCGAGAACAGGTGTAGAACAATTCCACAATCGAAATGTGTGCATTTTTGGACTTAACAGCAGACAGCAAATTTTGTTCCATGTGAAGGTAGCAATAACTATGGTATGAAGTGGGAAAAACATCTTGAACACCCGAAATCAGACCTTGATGTCGTTCGGACATAAAAACCAAATTACAATCTTCATTAAGCATTTTCTTCAAATGATTTAAAAACCAACTCCAATTATCCACATTTTCAATTGAAACTACGGCCATAGCCAGTGGGAAGAAACCTGGAATTTTTTTTTGAATATAAATCATAAAGAATTCTTCATTATAAGAAAAAATTATAGTTTCAGACATAAAAAAATGTTAATTAAATACTGTAAAATACAAACTGATACCTGCAAATAACAAAAACTGATGCTTAAAAAGTGTTTGATATAAACTGATCCCTAAATACGTAGTAAAATGATACCTACAAACTGTGCATTGAAACATAACAGAAAATGATAACTAGATGGAAATAAAAATGATAACTTAAATCTGCTTTAAAAATGTTTGATAAAAAATGATCCCTAGATACGTAGTAAAATGATACTTACAAACTACAGATTGGAAACAGAGAAGAAAATGATACCGTAGTTTAAAAAAAATGATAACTTAAATCAGTACAGCTAAACAATGATAGTGTAAGAAACAAAATACTGATAAATAATAAAATGTACTAACTAAAACTGATCCAATAGAGGCCAAATGGTATCGTAAAATAATACCTTGATTGTCGTTCTTAGCTGTAGCGCCCATCAACACTCCTGGCCTCCCTTTCAAATGGGTACCATCTAAAAAAATCATAGGCCTACAATGTTTGAATCCAAGAATACAAGCACCAAAAGCAACAAACACTCGTTCAAACTGATTTGTCGAAGAGTCTACATCCATTGCAACATAAGAACATGGGTTGTGGGTCTGTAGTGCACCTAAATACCAACACAAATCATTGTACGACATTGCATCATCGCCATACGATTCCTTTAAAGCCAATTGCTTTCCTTTATAAGCATAAGGGTAAGACAAAGTAAGATTAAACTCTCTTCGAAAATCATACATAATGTCTTTAGGTTTCTTATTCGGACGATCTCTAATTTCATCAATGATCAATGATTTAACAAATTCACTAGATAGAGCAGGTTTATTCGAATTTGTTAAACCACCTCCACAAGAATGGTCAGCAATCAAATTTCTATTGAAAAACCTACGTAGTTGGCCAACATCAGAAGAGGCATGCACTTTAAAAAGACAACCAAAAGACGATGATGAGCAAATAGCAGTGATCCTAGTAGCACTATTCTTCAGAAATTGTAATTCATGACCTGATTTAATTTGATAGACCATCAAGAATAGTCTGAACTCAGCAGCGCCTTCAAAACAAAAACCGGTCAAATCAGAAAATTTCAATGTTGATCTATTTTTCATAAAATCTTTTAAGTAACTCTTCCTATGGACAACAATGTTCGCACCCAAACATGGAACAGAAGACGAAGGAATCGAAACATTAGTAGAAAGTGCTGAGGAACCATCAACCACATCTTCCAACAGATACTCCTTCAACTTAACATCAAAGGAAAAAAAAGCAGCCCTCTTATGTAATTGAAATAAAATGGTACTTAGAAGATCAAAGTCAGTTTCAACAATTTTAGTACTTTCCTCAATCACGTAGCTTATTTCAATTGATTTAGGAGTAAGCTGAGACCAGTACGCACATATTTCATTTTGCAAAGCGTACAATGAACAATTAACCGACAACCGAGTACTGAAAGAGGTACCATTGAAGACAAGCACTATAAGAAGAGTGTCTTCACAACCGCAACACATTTTTAATTTGAACACTTTAGTTAGCAAAGTAAAAAGAGGTAAACACATACAGTAAAAAATTAAAACAAGCAGGTAACACATACAAAATGATACCTATAAAAATAGTACAATGATATCTACAGAATACTGCACATTCAAAGAAGAGAGAAGAAAATGATAACCACAAAAATACTAAAATGATACCTAAAAACTGCAGTAGTTAATTTTTCATGAAACCAAAACAAACAAATTCCAATTTTACTCAAAACTAACATGTATACTGATTAAATAAAAAATTGCTTTAATATAAAACAATTTTAATTCGTCAATGCATTTACATTTCAATTATTGAATTTATAGAAAAAACAATTGAGAGTAAAAACAAAGAATAACAGGAAAAAATAACAGAGATTCGAAAACAGGAAAAAACCATACATGCTTGTATCACAACGAGAATCCATGAATTTTTAGTATCGTAAACGCACAATGAATCGTCGGAATAAGGCCTAAACCTAATATGCAATTGATCGCGGTTCTGTATGATTGGCTTCTGATCAAATTTCCGTTCAAGAATTCTGCGTTCAATTAGGATTTCGGATTTGATTGAATTTATGAAATCAAAATAAAAATTGAAAATGAAAATATGGAAGACTGAGTCGAGATGAATGACGGCGAGATCCTGATAATTTTTCCAGGACGAGAAAGATTTTATGAATTAAGGAATTGCGCGCATGATATGCGGAAGATAATTTCGACAAGTAATAAAAAAACGCACGTGAGATCAGAAAATGAAGATGTTGTCCTTGTGAGTAAAATTTAAGTGGGTTGTCCTTTTGGAGAAAAAAGCCTTTAAATTTGTCCTCTTAAATATTTTCCTGTAAAATTAATTCTAGTGAATTTTACATGTCTAATAACATTAATAATGAAAATGGTAAAGAAGAATACAATTTATAATAATTTTTGCAAGTACGCGAAAAGAATATATGGATTGTAGGTTTTTAACATGAATATGGGAATCTCAAACTGTTAAGTACTGTAGAAAACGAAGAGTTGCATATGTTTTAAACTCACTTAAAGAAGCATTCAATTGATAATAAAGTTGTAATTGAAAGTGGGCAGTTACTATACTGTATGGTGAGGATTGAAACACTGTACACGTGTCGACCTGTGAATTTTTTGGAGAATCTAGATATAAAAGGTCTTCGGAGAAAGATTGTGCTTTCATATAATATAATAGATGTGGTATATGATTTATAATTTGTATTTTGGATATAAAGTTGTGATTTTTATCAATTAATGGATCATGATGCCTTTAAAGTTTCATTTATGTTTTTTATCTATTTATTGTTGCACATATATAATATATAAAGATTCTTATAATAATTTGTTGATTTATTACAAATGTAAAATAAAAGTTGTAATAAAATATATCACAACGGTTATTAATAGTTGTAAAAATTACAACAACAACAGTGCATAAATGTTGTAATAAAGTATATTACAATTGTGGAAAAAAGTTGTAAAATATACATATTACAACGGTGTTGCAACTGTGCAAAAAAGTAGTAAAAGATTTTATTCTATTACAACTTCTTAGTACGCGACGGTTAGCCCACCGTTGTAACACCCCGTATTTTTGGTGAATATTTAAATTAACGAATTTAAAAACACTTAATTTTTAGAAGAAGAATTAAGGGAAATGAGTTACGCCATTACGTTCGTCTTAGAATTCTACTTGAGATAGAGTCCGAGTTTGCGTAAATCGGACTCTACATGAAGAAGTTATGGAGTTCAGAAGTTTTCTAATTTAAACAGAAATTAAAATCAGTTCGAATTTCGAATTTCAGACGAAGCAGGCTGGGCAAGAAATTTCCTGCCCAGGGATGTCGACCCCCCTATGGGGTCGACCCCTTCGACCTGATCCGAACAGTGACGATCTTCTGAGTCATTAGGGCATATGTGTCATGTTCTGGTTGGTTCTCTTAGGTTTGGATGGCTTTGATTGGTCCTAGGTTGATCTAACAGCTTACATTAACCTAAACTTCTATATAAGCAAACTAAATCTCAACCCTAAACCCCATAACCTTGCTCTAAGAAGCCATCATGTTGTCCATGGTCAACCTAGCTTAGCCTCCACTCTCTCTCTAAACTAAATCAAGCTCCAAACCTAATTCAACTTAGAAAATTCAACGTCTACAACAAAGGATAGCTTTTCAGTTTCAGAATACAGATCCCAGAACTCAAGACTTATTCTTTTTTTTGTAAGTCTAGTTATCATTTAGACCTAAATGCCTAATAGAATCATGACTATAATAACTGGATTTAGAACAACGCCTAATGTAAATTTATGCCTGTCCTTTTGTTAAGCCTGAATTGATTAAGACTATGACACCTATCATGTTGTATGTAATTTGGTGATGAAACTATCATGTTGATAATTTGGCAATGAACCTATCATGTTGTATTCTGCTATGTTATGTTTATGCAAGTTTATGAGTTAGCCATGTTCATATATGCTTATATGACTAGATCTACATGCTCACATGTTTAGGTTTATGTTAATTTGATCCAACTCAATTTGCAAGTTCACCGTTACATGCTTAATTAAATTTGTGTAGTTCTATGCCAAGTTTGTATCACACATGCTTAGTTGGTTTATACCGTTGGGATTTTATAAGTTCCTTTGCTTTTCCCCTTTTTGTTTATGAGTTGGGCTAATTTGCGAGCCCAACGTTCTATGAAATTTATGCGAATGAATAGCGGGGAATACGTTGGGGAAAAGATATTAAATCACATGTTATTGGCATAAGTTGGCTTATAATCATGAAAATGATTAGTAGCATGAAGTGGTATAATTTGTATACCTAAAATCATGGACAAAATTTAGAGGAAAAAATAGGGCATGACTTGAATAACAATAATTGGTGGACAATTTTACATATAAATATGAATTGGTAAATATGTAAGTTTACAAAATATGAACGTGCCTAACCCGAGGTTAGATTGAGCTGTGGTGTAAGACTGCCCGGAACCGACCGTCACAATCTAGCAACCACAACAACAGCTCTAATGTGAGAGGTTAGTGCATCATGCCCAAGTAAACCCGGGGTTAGATTGAGTTGCGGTGTAAGGCTGCCCGGAACCGCCCGGCACATCAAGCGACCGCAACAATATAAATCTAATGTGATAGGTTGGTGCTTTAATGAATAAATTAAATGTAAGAGATAGACATGCTAAGAATGGTAGGGTTAAGTTAATTAAAGCAACACTTAACCAATGCAACAAGTTAATCAAACAGATGGGTGGGGTTAGGTTAAACTGAGAACACTTAACCATTATAACCTGTTGATTAGGTAACCCTAGTAACGGGGAACTGTTTCAGCAGTAACCCACATAGATGTATCATGGTACCCTGAACTAGGCAAGGTGGGGCACGATTACTGGGCTGATTTTAAGCGGCCAAAATAGCGGCGGGGTGGTGCGTCAGTGTAGGTTCCGACGGAGTATGGGCGTGCACGTACTCCGGAGTGGAAAAAGCATGCACTGGGCATCAGTAGTTACACACTGTGCATCTTGAATCGTGTCGGGTTGCCACCATAGGATTTGATATACCCCATGGTGGGACCAGCAAATGGTATCTACAATCGAGCGGGGCCATATGACACAAGTAGTAAATGCATGTGAGTAAGAGCCGATCGATAAAAGGGATCACTTTGTTTGAACACATGATGATGATTGAAACATTTAGTAGGTGCAGAGAAATGGAAATGAGTGCGATAGTATACTTTGTATATCTTGCCTTATCTTATGTTACCTTATTTCCATGTTATTGTCCTATGCCCAGTTTATTCATGTCATGACCCTATTACCTATTTACATGCTGAATAATCACTGGACTTACCAGACTTATGTCTGACCCATTTTCTTTCGCCTTCTTTTCTTCCGTTCCCCTCCCCCCTCCCCAGGTAGTCAGGGAGGGAATAGCTTAGCTTAGTTTGGACCGTTGCTCTTTCCAAGCTTGGAGATTCAGTGATGTATGACTTGGAACCTCTTATCTTTGGCTATGGCTTTGGATACATTTCCACTTGGGGATTTATGTTGTTTTTCTGTTATTTTATGCATCTTTATGTACTTGTAGTTTAAATGAAGACAGATGTTTTATTGTAATAATTCAGTAGTTAGGTTTTGAAACAATGCTTGTAATGTTTTGACTGGACCACGTTATTTATGAAATGATTTCAGTTTCCGCTGTTTATATGTCTGTCTTATATATTATCTGTGTCTTTTACCTATAATGCTCCATCGAAGTTAAGGCATTCCCTTTGTGAGTGACCTTAACGGAGGTTGGGTGTTTCATTTGGTATCAGAGCGATGGTTTACCAGATCAGATAAAAGTTTTTGAAAAACTATTTTCAAAAAGAAGTTTAAAGAAGCATTTTCAAGAAAAGTGTTTTTTTGTTTCAAAAGCATAATCCCCAAAGCCATATTCACTATCTTTCTATCCTTCGTTTCGAACCTTTTATTTTGTTTCAGCATGTCTGGGGATCTTAATCTTCCTGAGGTTGTACCGGTACCTAGCTGGTTCAGAAGGTACCTGGAGGCTAGGGCTAATGACGTCGGCCCAGCAGACGTTCCTCCTCCCTCAGCTGTAGCCGCTCCTGCTTCTCCTCCTCCTCCTTCGCGTATGAATCCTTTATCAAAGATATGTAAAGACTTTCGTGCTATGGGTGGAAAGAACTTTAATGGGACTGAGTCATTTGTGGAAGCAAAAAACTGGCTCAAGGAAACAGAAGATTTGTTTGTTATCTTCGAAGTGAACGATGGGCATAAGGTACAATTGACTGTGTGGTTGCTTAAGGACGAAACCTCTTACTAGTGGGAAGTTACTAATGCTGAGAGACTAGTTGATACGTGGGAGGATTTCAGAGTGAGATTTGAAATGAAGTTCCTCTTGCAAGCTGAACGAAGACTACAGATCGAAAAATTCTTAGCACTCAAGCAGGGAAGCTTATCAATCAAGGAATACGTCAACCAATTCAACCAGCTTGCTCGGTTTGGACTGGAGTTAGTAGATACTCCGCATAAGAAGGCTCTCCGTTTCTCTAAAGGGTTGAATGAGCCACTACACAGCTTAGCTATGTCCCATATACCTATGGGAGCGACTTATGAGAGACTGGTGGACATGGAACTGTTACAGGAGGAAGACAAGGGTGGAAAGAAAGACGAAAAGGTGGAAGTACCCCTAGACAAGAAAGTGGAGGGGTCACAGAATAAGAAGGCAGATTCTAAGAAAGGCGGGAATAATAAAAAAACTCGTGAAAAGAGGAAGTGTAATTTTTGTGGCATTCCTGGACACCTGATTAAGGACTGCACAAAGAAGAAGAGGAAGATGAGTGGTTGTTTTAATTGCGGCGAGACAAGACATATGGCTAAGGACCGCCCCAAATAGCAAGGACAAGAGTAGAGGACTGGGTCTACTTCTGGAGGGAAAATTCACGCTCTCATAGTACCTCCACAGGAACGAGGTAGAAAAATTTCTGTTGAATGTTTAGTTTATCTTTCCGATCATCCAGTTCGTACTCTTTTTGATTCTGGCGCATCGCACACTTTTATATCTACCGCTTTAGTTGAATCTCTACACCTAGTCACCTGTATAGTAGAGGATCCTGTGTTTGTTCAAATCCAATTAGGGGATCGGCTTATTTATTGATGATTTGTTTGGATTTGGAAATTTCTATTCTAAGCGTGGGGTTTAGATGTAATGCTTAAGTTTTGGGCTTCACAGGCTATGGGCTGATTCGAGGCATGGATTGGTTATCCAGAAATGGTGCCATCCTTGATTGTGAAAAGAGAGTGGTTAGACTTATGACTTGCCTCGGTAACACTCTCGAAATTTCTTGTAATCCCATGAATTCTGTTATGTTTAGCTATCTAGAATCACTTGACACGTCTGTTGAAAACTTGCAATCTGTTAGAGTAGTCCGTAAATACTCGAATGTCTTTGAAGAGGTGAAAGGTTTGCCTCCAAAGCGAGAGATAGACTTCCGCATATACCTTGTTGATAATGCATAACCTGTTGCTTTACCCATTAGACACATGGCTCCAAGAGAAAGGAAAGAGCTCAGCAAGCAAGTTAAAGAGTTGCTTGAAAAGGGGTTTATAAGGCGGAGTATTTCTGAATGGGGTGCTCCGGTGGTGTTCGCAACCAAAGCAGATGGTTCACTTCGTCTATGTGTGGACTATAGGGAGCTAAACAAGTTGACGAAGAAGAATAGGCACCCACTTCCTAGAATAGATGACTTATTCGACCAGCTCGTAGGTGCCTCAGTTTTTTCTCAACTTGATTTGGCCACCAGATTTCATCAGCAAAGAGTGGCTGAAGACATCATAGATAAGACTGCATGCAGGACCCCGGATGGTTTCTTCAAATGGCTTGTCATGCCTTTCGTCTTGACAAACGCACCTGCTTATTTCGTAGATTTGATGAGTAGGGTGTTCAGAGAGTTCCTTAATAAATTTGTAGTGGTCTTCATGGACGATATTTTGATCTTCTCAAAGAGTGAGGAAGAGCATGCTTTGCATTTAAGGGAAGTTATGGATACCTTTCGTGCACACCAGCTAAAAGAAAAATTCTCCGAATGCCATTTCTGGAGAGATGAAGTAAGATTTCTTGGATATGTGGTGTCCAAAGAAGGGATAGCCGTGGACCCCGCAAAAGTAGTTGCGGTGCAAGATTGGAAGGTTCCACGGAATGCAACCGAAGTATGAAGTTTTCTCAGGCTAGCAGGCTTTTACAGAAAGTTCATTAAAGACTTTGCGAAGATCTCATCCCCACTCACAAGGTTGATAAAGAAGAACCTAACTTTTGCTTGGGATTCGGATTGCGATGTTGCTTTCCAACGGTTGAAAAGGGCTCCGACAACAGCCCCAGTTCTGACATTGCCTGATGGGAGTAAGATGTTTACCGTGTACACAGACGCATGCGGTACAGGATTGGGCGCTGTATTGATGCAAGAGGGCAAAGTAGTTTGTTATGGAGAAAGGCAGTTGAAGGTACTTGAGAAAAACTACCCAACTCATGATTTGGAACTAGCTGCCATTGTTTTCGCTCTTAAGTCATGGCGTCACTACTTGCTAGGAGAAAGGTTTGAGCTGTTTACTGACCACAAATCATTGAAGTACCTTTTCTCACAGAAAGATCTTAACTTAAGACAACAAATATGGATGGAGTTTCTTGCCTCATACGATTTTGATATTGCTTATACCCCTGGAAAGGCAATGTGGTAGCAGACGCTTTAAGTAGGAAAAAGCTGACCTTAAGTCCTCTCTTTGTAGAAAGGCAAAGCTTGGAGTACATAACAAACTTTGACTTTAGACCCTCCTCTGAATTCGTACCTGGTTTGTTAGCATCGCTAGAGGTGCGGCCTACTCTTTTGGACTCAATAGGAACCGCGCAACGTGAAGACCCTCAGCTAGTAGATGTGATGGATAAGCTAATTAGAGGTGAGACTTCTAGTCACCTCAATAGATACTCCATCGATGACAAGGGTTGGTTAAGACGGGATGGAAGACTATGTGTCCCACAAGCAAGAGATTTGGTGAAGACGGTTCTCGAAGAGGCACACCACTCTAAGTTGACCATACATCTATTTGGCGACAAGATGTACAAAGATGTAAAAAGGGTTTTCTTTTGGAATGACATGAAGAAGGATGTAGCTGAATTTGTCTCTAAATGTTTGATATGCCATCAAATCAAGGCAGAGCAAAAGAAGCCTGGTGATCTGCTTCATCCTCTAGAGGTCCCACAGCGGAAGTGGGATAGCATTTCGATGTACTTTATTGATGGGTTGCCTAGGTCAAGAAGGGCAATACCAGTAATTGGTTAATAGTGGACAGGCTTACTAAAAGCGCTCACTTTATACCTATCAAGAGTAGGAGGACTGCCTCATCGTTAGCATCCATTTATCTTAAAGAGGCAATTCGACTGCATGGGATACCCTCCAGCATAGTAAGAGATCGAGACCCTATCTTTACGAGTGAGTTTTGGAAGAGTTTGCAGGAAGCCATAGGCACACAGCTATGCTTAAGCACTACCTATCACCCTCAAACCGATGGTCAGACGGAAAGGGTGAATAGAGTATTAGAAGATCTTTTGAGATTGTGTATTCTTGATTTTGGAGGAACATGGGAGGATCACCTTCCTTTGGTAGAGTTCGCCTACAATAATAGCTACCAAGCCACCATAGGCATGGCACCCTTTGAAGCTTTATATGGAAAACCGTGTTGATCACCAACTTGTTAGTGGGAGTCTACAGACAAGCTCATACTTGGGCCTGACATGATCAGAGAAACTTCAGAGAAGGTGGATTTGATACAAAGACGAATGAAGACCGCGCAAGATAGAAAGAAGTCCCACGCTGATAAAAGAAGGACCGACCTTGAGTTTGAGGTTGGGGACAGAGTTTTCCTTAAAGTATCTCCTTTGAGGAATTTCGTTCGCTTTGGGTCCGTGGGAAAGTTGGCATCAAGATTTGTAGGGACATTCCCTATCATTGAGAGGATTGGGAAGATGGCTTATAGAGTAGAGATGCCCGAAAAATTTGCTAGAGTACATAATGTCTTTCATGTTTCTTATCTACGGAAGTGCTTACATGAGTCTGCGGAATTTGTAGAACCTAGCATGCTAGAGGAAATAGAAGTGGAACAAGAAGCGACGGTGAGAAGAATTCCAACTCGTATCTTGGGAACAGAAGTTAAAAAGCTGCGAAATCGGGAGGTCAAGCTAGTGAAAGTACAATGGAGTGATGCTGAGGAAGACGCGACTTAGGATACTGAGAGCAAGATACGCGCAACTTACCCTTATCTTTTTGTGGGTACATCCTTGATCTCTTTTTCCATAAGTTTATACAAGTTTGTATCTGTCCTTTTAAGTATATTTCCTCGGTACTATTCTTGATCCTTAGGTAGAAACCAATGGATGTAAACATGTGTCTGAAACATGGTATGATTGATGGATGCAAGTGGTTGCTAGTAGTTGCTCATGGATGCATATACACACACAGTAGGAACTAGGTCGGCTCCGTCACTTTCATATTTCATATGCATATATGTGTTTTGATATGGGTTGAGATTTGATATGTTATCATACGGTCGTTGCATATGTATGAATGATTGTGCACTCACGTAGAAAGTATAATTAGGAATAATTGCATACATAATGGATTCATGACACTGACATGATTCGCATCAAGGAGGTCAACTGTGACGGCCCTCCCCGGACTAGCAGACATTTCCCTCGAAATGCGCTGTACCGATGTCCAACCAATACGGAACGGACGTCAAAAGAAAGGATAAGAAGACAAGAACTAACAAGGAACCTATAGAATGCCTCGCAGTGCATGGAATAAAATATAATGATAACATACTTGACATAAAACAGGGGAGACAGTGCATAAGCTGAAACTAAACCATAATCATCGTAGCAGCGGAAATCCAAACATAACTTATGATCCAATACCATTATTACAACTTTGTAAAATACTGTCTCTAAAGCAAAAAGAAAGAGATACACTAATAATGCCCAAAGTAGTGACCAGCAGCGACACATGGGGAATATCTACATATATCATACGTGGGAGCCTCATGTTCGTCTCCGGTACAGCTACTCGTGCATACCACCTAACATGTCTCTAGTCTGCTCATGAGAGCACCCAGAGTAATAATAAGAGACATAAAACTCTGGGTCAGACAAAAAGTCTGGTATGAGCGATAAGCAGCAAGACAGAAAAATTACAGGTATACTAAACCACACCAGAACCTGGACCTACAACCAAAGAGTTAGCACAACATACGCACAATACTCTAAGGTGCCACTAACATAGGTGTAAAGAAATACGGGTGTGGGGGTGTGCATGTCATTGTGATGGTAAACAAATCAAACATAGCAACCATCCTCACATCTCTCAGTCAGTGCGTAAAGCATACGATGTCCACCACTGTTAATCACTAGACCCATCGAAGTACTGATGGAGTTCGACTTGTACAACTACTGCTACCACCAAGCTCACCTCGTGGAGTCATGACTACATCTTTACAAATGGCCCCACTTCATTGGTCTATAGCCCTTTTAGTCGTACCTAGGCCACCGTGACCCTGAATCCGTTCACATACCCCCTACACATAGTGATCCAAAGTTATAGACATCGACAACCCCTTAGCACACGTCCCGCAGCAAAGCCCAATCATGAAGTTCACTCATTGGTTCCCATCTAGATCCCGAGTCAAAACTACTCATTTGGACTTCCTTTGCATCTCGGGTTTTTGGTCTTCTTCCCTGGATCGGTCTTCTTCCTTACCCTCAGTTCGGTTCGGTAGGGGCGATCCATTGGGTTCGGATCGTGCTCCAGACTTCACGGCTGCACCATTGGCTCGGATCGTGTTCACCCCATGGATCGGGTCGAGCTTCTGATTCGGAGGGTGCAAACAGCTCGAGTCTTCCTCTCCACTCCGGGTCAGGTCGGAGGTGCATAAGTGGTTCGGGTCGGAGGTCTTCTGGCGGATCGGGTCGGAGGCACGGTTCGGTTCGGATAGGGTATTCCGATTTGGGATCCTCCTTGGCCATCAGTTCATGAGCTTCCAGGCGGTTCGGATCGTGGGTATCATCTGCGAGCGGATCGGTTCGTGCTCCCATCCGATCCGATCCGGTTCGGGTACTTTCCTATACTTTTCCTGCAACTTCCAGCGACTGTTTATACACCACTCAAGGGCGTTTTCGACCACTCCCACTATTTTAGACAATCACAAAGCATACATATAGTCATAGCAACAAATAGATGTGACCACAAACACCAAAACAACAACTTGATAGGTTAAAATTGATCAAACATAGCAAAAACCCCATATTTTCCCTTAAGCATGTTTAAGCAAAACTAATGATATGATTAGCAAAACTTAATCAAATTAACCAAATTTCCTAACAGAGGCCTAAAACAATATTTTGAAACTTATAAATATTTTTCCAGAATTTAATCGTGTTAAAATTCGCTAATTAACACTAATTACCCATAATTAACCATAATTAGTGAAGAACTATGCAAATCACTCACTTTTGCAACAAATAAACTTTAGATCTGAAATAATTCTCTATTTGGGAGCGAATACCAAGGCAATACAGCAGTCCTAATACTGATTTGGTGAAGATCTTCCTTGATTTGATGTAGATTTAGCTTAATTAGCGATTAGAAGGTGATTAGGGGTGTTTTAGAAAGTGGAGGCCATGGCTAAACTTGAAGGAACAAAAAGTGGCGGCTGGAAAATGATAGAAACTGAATTCCCTAACCCTATCAGCCTCCCCATAACCCTAATCCCGAAATGGGTTATAGGCCCACTCACTAATCACCCAAATTAGGCCCGGTTAAGCTGTTTTTCGCCTTCTAAATCTTGTTTCAGCCATATCTCCCAAACGGTAAGCCCGTTTTTCACATATGACCACTCTACGGAAAGGTAAACCATCATCCAGATCTAATGGAAGTGGTTTCAGGTCAAAACTCCTTTCCAATCAAAATTTATGGCCCAAACAAGATCAGCTAGGGGCAAAACGGTCATTTAAAAATCGGCAAAAATCATGAACATGGGAAATGACCCCAATATTCCTCTCCCAAAGTTACATGACCATACGACTTCGTATGTGAAAGAAATAAATATTCTACGATCCTTCGATATGTAGAATGCGGGTCGTTACATTCTCCCCCCTTAAGAAATTTCGTCCCCGAAATTCCTTAACCCAAAACATACAAAGGATCCCGCATACCTACCAGCCATATACAACGATCAAACATGCAAAACAAACAAAACAAGCCAATCCTAGCATGCAGAAAGACTAAATCGAAACTGAAATCTTACCAGGCAAAGAGTTCTAGATACGTCTTCCTAATGTTCTCCTCTATCTCCCAAGTACAATCATTTTCATTCTCGCCCCACTGAAATTTGACTAGATTCACTGCCTTCCTTTGAAGTTGCTTCGTATTGTTCCCAACAATACGCATTGGTCTGCGGTTCCCAACCGCTTCGGGTTCAACCTCGATATCATCCAACTGATCAGGTGAAATAACCACACTAGGGTCGTGCACAAACTTCCTTAACTGGGAAACATGAAATACATTATGAACTCCCGCCATCTTCTCTGGTAATTCAACTTTATATGCCAAATTCCCAACTTGTTCGAGAACTGGGAATGGACCAACAAATCTTGGTGTTAACTTGTCTCTCCTGCCAAATCGTATCACGCTCTTTAACGGAGAAATCTTGATAAACACCAAGTCGCCAATGGAGAACTTTAAATCTCTTCTCCTCTTATCAGCATAACTCTTCTGCCTGTCTTGGGCAGCCTTCATTCGCTGTTGAATGATCTTGATCTTGTCTGAGGTTTCTCTTATCACATCTGGCCCAAGCACAAATTTCTCACTAGTTTCTAACCAACATGACAGTGAGTTGCACGGTCTTCCGTACAAAGCTTCAAATGGAGCCATACCAATACTGGATTGATAACTGTTATTATATGAAAACTCTACTAGATGCAAATGGTCATCCCATGATCCACCAAAATCAAATATGCAGGCTCTCAAGAGATCTTCTAATACTCGATTCACCCTCTTTGTCCGACCGTCGGTTTGAGGATTATACGCGGTACTGAGATGTAATTCTGATCCTAACGCCTCTTGTAAGCTCTTCCAAAATCCACTAGTAAAGAACGGATCTTGGCCGCTGACAATGCTTTTGGGTATGCCATGAAGTCTCACTACCCACTTTATATACAGTTCCGCTAACTTAGCTGCCGTCCTGTTTGACTTGACGGGTATAAATCTTGCACTTTTGGTCAATCAGTCCACAATCACCCAAATACTACCGTGGCCCGATCTAGTTCATGGTAACCCATCAATGAAATCCATTGAGACTTGTTCCCATTTCCATTGTGGAACTTCTAATGGTTGTAACAAACCACTACGCTTCTTTTGCTCATTTTTAACTAGCTGACAGTTCATTCATTTGGATATAAACTTCCCAACGTCTCTTTTCATCCCTTCCCAGTAGTAGGTCTGCTTCATGTCTTGATACATCTTGTTACCACCGGGGTGTATAGTCAGTTTTGAGTGATGACATTCTCTAAGCACTTCATCTCCCAATCCTTGACATTGGGTACAACTAGTATTCCATTCTTTCTAAACCATCCATCTCGATCAAGCCCATACTTGTTCATCTCTTCATCGATTCCCATCTCTAACTTTGAGATGATTTCCAATAGCTTAGGATCGTTCCTCTGACTGGAACCAATCCGCTCAATCAAAGTGGGTCTGATAGCCAAACTTGCCAAAATTTCTGGATCCAACTCGCACTTTGGTCTGAAATCATACCTAGCGATGTACTCCAGTTGCTTCCATTCAAGAAACATAACCCCTAGACAGGCATGTCTTCTACTCAATGCATCAGCTATCTCATTGCCCTTTCCTGGTGTATATGCAATATCGAAATCATAGGAAGCCAAGAATTCTAACCATCTTTGTTGACAGAGATTTAGATCCTTCTGAGAGAAAAGATACTTTAGTGACTTGTGATCAATAAACAACTCGAATCTTTCTCCCAAGAGATAATGTCTCAACATCTTCAATGCGAACACGATCGCTGCCAATTCCAAATCATGGGTAGGGTATCTTCTCTCATGCGGCTTTAATTGAAGACTTGCATAAGCTTCAACCCTACCTCCTTGCATCAATACAACACCTAGTCTGGTACCACATGCATCTGTGTATACTGTCATCTCTTCATTCCTCTTAGGAATGATTAACACTGGTGCACATGTCAACTTTTCCTTTAGACTCTTGAAAGCATTCTCGCACCTTTCGTCCCAGACGAAAGCTTGATTCTTCTTGGTCAACTGAGTCAACGGTGCTGCTATCTTGGAGAAGTCTTGGATAAACTTACGATAATATCCAGCCAAAGCCAAGAAACTTCTTATGTCTGTTGCATTCTTGGGCGTAGACCAATCTTGTACCGTAGCCACCTTCGCAGGGTCCACGGCAATACCATTTTCTGAAACAACATGGCCCAAGAATCTCACTTCCCTCCTCCAGAAGTGAAACTTAGAAAACTTTACTTTCAATTGGTGTTTTCTCAATACCTCCATCACTATTATCAAATGTTTCTTGTGTTCTTCCTCTACCATCGAGTAGACCAAAATATCATCCACGAACACAAGAACAAACTTATTCAACTGATCTCTGAATACCCTATTCAAAAAATCCACAAAATATGCTGGCGCATTGGTCAACCCGAATGGCATGACCAACCACTCATAAACTCCAAACGGCGTCGGAAATGCCGTTTTAGCTATACTCTCAGCTTCCACTCTAAGCTGATGAAAACCTGTCTCGAGATCCAACTGGGAGAACACTCTCGCGCCACTGAACTGATCAAACAAATCATTTATCCGTGGTAGAGGATACTTATTCTTCCTCGGCACCTTATTCAATTCGCGGTAGTCCACAAACAATCGAAGGGAACCATCGGCCTTGGTAGCAAACACAACTGGTGCTCCCCATTCAGAAACACTTCTTCTGATAAATCCCTTCTTCAAAAGATCGCTTACTTGCACCCCGAGCTCTTGCTGCTCTCTTGGCGCCATACGACAAAGTGGCATCACTATAGGTCTGGCGTCTTTCACTAAATCAATACGGAACTCAATCTCTCGATGTGGTGGAAGTCCGGTCACTTCCTCGAAGACGTCCGGATACTGGCCAGCCACGGGCACATGTGACAACTCATCATGCGGGATGTCGAGGGAATTTATAAAACTAGCCATTACCCCCATCACTAGGTAGACCACCAAACACTACCATCCGCCCATTATCCGCTCTAACTGTCACCAAAAAGCCCTCACAGTCTACCACCACCCTGTATATTTGGAGCCAATCGACTCCCAAAATAATGCCAAACCCAGTAAAGCCCAAAACAAAGCAATCACAAACAAACATGCATCCATGACTCGATAAGACCATATTACGACAAATCATACTAAGGCTAGTCGAACCACCAATCGGGTTCGTCACCGCTAAAGGTCTATCGACTATCTCGGGTTCCAATCCCAACCTATCTACCAGGTCACTAGATATGAAGGAACTGGAAGTTCCGGTATCAAACAATACTCGAACAGGAACATCATAAATAGAAAGCATACCTTGAATAACGACATTCTTTCCTCTCTCCGCCGCAGTTGGGGCATTCGACGAAGAAGGAATAACATTAAGGGCATATGCTTTCACCATCTACTTCTGTTTCAAAGGTTGTGGACACTTATCCTTTTGATGTCCAACTTGGCCACAGTTGAAGCACTTCCTATCCGCAGGCTTTGCTCAACAATTACTAGCATAATGGCCCTTCTTGCCACAGCTAAAGCACTCAACACCTTTCTTATTCTTTTTCTTCTGGCCATCCTTGGTCTGATTCTGCTTTCTTTTATTCTGAGAACCATTCTTGCCTCCACCGCTTGCTTGCGGCTTTGGCTCTTCTGCAGATGCGATCTCAGTCTTCGACTTAGGGTAAAGACTTTCCGATCTTAAAGCTTTCCCCATAATCAATTCAAATGTCTCATCGATGCGATTAATAAGCCTTTCCCCCAAGTACTGATCCAAGCCTATTATAAACTTCTCATTCTTCTTCTTGGGAGTGTCAATGAGGGATAGCCCATACTTCGATAAAGTATCGAACTCAGCAATATACTCCGAGACTGCTCTACCATTCTGCTTAAGCTCAAGAAATTTCCTAAACAACTCTGACTTGTGGGCAGCTGGAATAAACTTTTCACTGAATCGGGCCTTGAACTGATCCCATGTAACTTGATTCTCTGGAGTAGCTGCCTTAAAAGCATTCCACCAATTCATAGCCCGTCCTTGCAGCTGACAGGATGCTAACCTTCTCTTCATCGCATCCTCGATACCCAAATCTTCAAATATGCGCTCACTGTTATCCAAACAATCTTGAACATCAGTGGCCGACTCCATTCCATGGAATGGCTTCCCACCAAGGCTAGTGTAATCCTTACAAAGCTTAGCGAAATCGGCCCTAGGCGCCTGCACCTATGCACCACCACCATTAGCAGCATTGGGAACTGCCCTCTGAACATCCCTAAGCATCTCTCTCATGAAGTCAGTGAACATCGTCTTCATGTCCGCAACATTCCCATTATTGGCTCCTCTACCAGTACCCCTCGTATATCGGCTCATCGTTAAATCTGTAAACAGAAAACGACTAACCATCTCTTCAGTGGTGCCGTAGTGCGACCCTATCCTTAGATATGCTAATAGTATATATATAGGTAGCTTTTGAAAACCAAAATATAACAAATACGCGCTCTCATATACGTACTATCTCCCCCTGGTGACTTCCTTAGGTTAACAATGCAACCTAGAGCTTTGATACCAAGTGTGACGGCCCGCCCCGCACCAGCTGACATTTCCCTCGAAATGCGCTGTACCGATGTCCAACCAGTACGGAACGGACGTCATAAGAATGGATAAGAAGACAAGAACTAACAAGGAACCTGTAGAATGTCTCACAGCGCATGGAATAAAATATAATGATAACAACTTGACATAAAACAGGAGAGACAGTGCATAAGCCGAAACTAAACCATAATCATCATAGCAGCGGAAATCCAAACATAGCTTATGATCCAATACCATTATTACAACTTTGTAAAGTACTATCTCTAAAGCAAAAAGAAAGAGATACACTACAAATGCCCAAAGTAGTGACCAGCAGCGACACAGGGAGAAAATCTACATATATCATACGCGGGAGCCTCCTGCTCGTCTCCGGTACAGCTACTCGTGCATATCACCTAACCTGTCTCTAGTCTGCTCGTGAGAGCAACCAGAGTAATAGGAAGAGACATAAAACTTTGGGTCAGACAAAAAGTCTGGTATGAGCGATAAGCAGTAAGACAGAATAATAACAGGTATACTAAACCATACCTGAACCTAGACCTGCAACCAAAGAGTTAGCACTACATACCGTACAATACTCTAAGGTGCCACTAACATAGGTGTAAAGAAATACGGGGGTGGGGGTGTACATGTCATAGTGATGGCAAACAAATCAAACATAGTAACCATCCTCACATCTCTCACTTAGTGCGTAAAGCATACGATGTCCACCACTGTTAATCACTAGACCCATCAAAGTAGTGACAGAGTTCGACTTGTACAACTACTGCTACCACCAAGCTCACCTCGTGGAGTCATGACTACATCTTTACAAATGACCCCACTTCATTGGTCTATATCCCTTTCAATCGTACCTAAGCCATTATGGCCCTAAATCCGTTCACGTACCCCCTACACATAGTGATCCAAAGTTATAGACATCCCGCAGCAAAGCCCAATCATGAAGTTCATTCATTGGTTCCCATCTAGATCCCGAGTCAAATCTACTCATTTGGACTTCCTTTGCATCTCGGGTTTTTGGTCTTCTTCCCCGGATTGGTCTTCTTCCTTGCCCTCGGTTCGGTTCGGTAGGGGCAATCCATTGGGTTCGGATCGAGCTCCAGACTTCATGGCTGCACCATCAGCTCAGATCGTGTTCACCCCTCAGATCGGGTCGGAGCTCCTGATTCAGAGGGTGCAAACAGCTCGAGTCTTCCTCTCCACTCCGGGTCAGGTCGGAGGTGCATAAGTGGTTCGGGTCGGAGGTCATCTAGTGGATCGGGTCGGAGGCATGGTTCGGTTCGGATAGGGTATTCCAATTTAGGATCCTCCTTGGCCATCAGTTCACGAGCTTCCAGGCGGTTCGGATCGTGGGTATCATCTGCGAGCGGGTCGGTTCGTGCTCCCATCCGATCCGATCCGATTTGGGTACTTTCCTGCACTTTTCCTGCAACTTCCAGCGACTGTTTATACGCCACTAGACGGCGTTTTCGACCACTCTAACTATTTTAGACAATTACAAAGCATACCATACAGTCATAGCAACAAATAGAAGTGACCACAAACACCAAAACAATGACTTGATAGGTTAAAATAGATCAAACATAGCAAAAACCCAATATTTTCCCTTAAGCATGTTTAAGCAAAACTAATGATATGATTAGCAAAACTTAACCAAATTAACCAAATTTCCTAACAAAGGCCTAAAACAATATTTCGAAATTTATAAATATTTTTCCAGAATTTAATCGTGTTTAAATTCGCTAATTAACACTAATTACCCTTAATTAACCATAATTAGTGAAGAACTATGCAAATCACTCACTTTTGCCACAAATAAACTTTAGATCTGAAATGATTCTCTATTTGGGCGTGAAGCAATATAGCAGTCCTAATACTGATTTGGTGAAGATCTTCCCTGATTTGATGTAGATTTGGCTTAATTAGCGATTAGAAGGTGATTTGGGGTGTTTTAGAAAGTGGAGGCCATGGCTAAACTTGAAGGAACAAAAAGTGGCATGTGGAAAATGATAAAAACTAAATTCCCTAACCCTATCAGCCTCCCTATAACCCTAATCCTGAAATGGGTTATGGGCCCACTCACTAATCACCCAAATTAGGCCCGGTTAAGCTGTTTTTGGCCTTCTAAACCTTGTTTCAGCCATATCTCCCAAACGGTAAGTCCGTTTTTCACATATGACCACTCTATGGAAAGGTAAACCATCATCCTGATCCAATGGAAGTGGTTTCAAGTCAAAACTCCTTTCCAATCAAAAGTTATGGCCGAAACAAGATCAGCTAGGGGCAAAACGATCATTTAAAAATCAGAAAAAATCATGAACATGGGAAATGACCCCAATATTTGTCTCCCAAAGTTACATGACCATACGACTTCGTATGTGAAAGAAATAAATATTCTACGATTCTTCGATACGTAGAATGTGGGTCGTTACATCAACTGAATCAGTAGACCGCCTGATTTTGCACTAGATAAGGACATATACACACACTATGCATATGATCATTAAAGCATTAGAAATCGTTTTAAGGACAATGGATGCCGGTGATTGATGGTTGAGTAGATGGATGTTGGATGTTAGGACCCATTCTTCTTAACTTAGAGATTTCTGGGACGAAATCCTTTAAGGAGGGGAGAATGTAACACCCCGTATTTTCGGTGAATATTTAAATTAACGAATTTAAGAACACTTAATTTTTAGAAGAATAATTAAGGGAAATGGGTTACGTCGTTGCGTTCGTCTCGAAATTCTACTTGAGATAGAGTCTGAGTTTGCGTAAATCGGACTCCGTATGAAGAAGTTGTGGAGTTCAGAAGTTTTCTAATTTAAACAGAAATTAAAATAATAATTAAAATCAGTTCGAATTTCGAATTTCATACGAAGCAGGCTGGGCGGGAAATTTATGCCTATCCTTTTGTTAAACCTGAATTGATTAAGACTATGACACCTATCATGTTGTATGTAATTTGGTGATGAAACTATCATGTTGATAATTTGGCAATGAACCTATCATGTTGTATTCTACTATGTTATGTTTATGTAAGTTTATGAGTTAGCCATGTTCATATATGCTTATATGACTAAATCTACATGCTCACATGTTTAGGTTTATGTTAATTTGATCCAACTCAATTTGCAAGTTTACTTTTACATGCTTAATTAAATTTGTGTAGTTTTATGCCAAATTTGTATCACACATGATTAGTTGGTTTATACAATTTTATGTCGTTGGGATGTTATAAGTTCCTTTGCTTTTCCCTTTTTTGTTTATGAGTTGGGCTAATTTGCGAGCCCAACGTTCTATGAAATTTATGCGAACGAATAGCGGGGGATACGTTGGGGAAAAATATTAAATGACATGTTATTGGCATAAGTTGGCTTACAATCATGAAAATGATTAGTAGCATGAAGTGGTATAATTTGTATACCTAAAATCATGGACAAAATTTAGAGGACAAAATCGGGCATGACTTGAATAACAATAATTGGTGGACAATTTACATATAAACATGAATTGGTAAATATGTAAGTTTAGAAAATATGAACGTGCCTAACCCGAGGTTAGATTGAGTTGTGGTGTAAGACTGCCCGGAACCGCCCGGCACAATCTAGCAACCACAACAACAAGTCTAATGTGAGAGGTCAGTGCATCATGCCCAAGTAAACCCGAGGTTAGAATGAGTTGCAGTGTAAGGCTGCCCGGAACAGCCCGACACATCCAGCAACCGCAACAATATAAATCTAATGTGAGAGATTGGTGCTTGAATGAATAAATTAAAGCTAAGAGATAGACATGCTAAGAATGATAGGGTTAAGTTAACTAAGGCAACACTTAACCAATGCAACATGTTAATCAAACAGATGGGTGGGGTTAGGTTAAACTAAGAACACTTAACCATTATAACATGTTGGTTAGGAAACCCTAGTAACGGGGACCCGTTTCAGTAGTAACCCACATAGGCGTATCATGGTACCCTGAACTAGGCAGGGTGGGGCATGATTACAGGGCTGATTATAAGAGGTCAAAATAGCGGCGTGTGGTGTGTTACACTACAAGAAAATGCGGCCTTTACCTACCAATTGTATGTGTAGGTAAAACTAACATAATGGTAGATAATATATTTTAGCTACCAATATTGAATTAGTAGAGCTTGGTAGGTAAAGCTTAGTAGAGAAAGTGATTTACCTACACTTATTGTTATTGGTAGGTAAAAGAATCAATGGACCCCACTATGTTATGACTCAAATGATGAGTCATCAGCTGATGTGTTTGATGATGTGTCATCCTACATGGCTGCTAACATGGTTGATGATGTGTCATCTTACATGGCTGCTGACATGATTGTCGTAGTAGTATACACATGGCATATATTAAGTCTGACACTTGGCATTTAATTGTTGGTTCATGTGTCAAACAATAATTTGTCCATGTGTCATCATTTGATTAGTGCATATGACATCATTTTTTAGGCCATATGACATTATTTAATATAAATAAATATTTAGAGAATTTAATATTTAATAAAGAATTTATTTTTAAACGAATAACAAATATTTATTCAAATAAATATTTATTACATTTTTGAATAGTACACATATTGTTTCCTCACTATTACACAATCACTTATACATACACTTCCTCTCTACATTTCACTCATACACATTGACTCCTTACTAGATACTCATTCACTCATATACATGTACATAGTCACTCGCGCTATCACTCTAGTTTTAGTAACTGGCTTCTTGCTCCAGAATTTGTCTAGTCGTTTGTCGTACTTGTCATAGTAAAATAGCATAGTAAATTGAAAAAGAAACAATTTAATTCTTTTTTTTTGCTACCATTGACTAATTTGTAATAATATCAGCTTGAACTCATCTACGAAAGACCAATAAACAAATAAGGAAGTAGCCAATTTTTCCATTTTTATATTATAAATGATAAAAGCATCATATTCAATCTAAAACTCTTTTGTGATTCTCTTAAAATTGTACGTTCCCCTAGAGAGGTACATGTACTTGATGCATCGCTACTTCAGGTCATGTTTCTGAAAATAAAATGGATTGAGTACACAAAAGTATGAAAATAACCAAATATAAAAGAAGGAAACTCCTAAAACTAGTGAAATTTCACAAATGCTTATATTTAAAAACATTAAATGGAGACCCATCCAGATTCTGCGAGAGGATGCTCCATAATGCTTTAGACGTCATGTCTCAACTTGGAGGAAAAGGGAAGGAACAAAATATATTTAAGTTCTATAAGTTAAAGACAATCAATTATGAATTAACAAAAATGGTATAAAATAAGTATAAATAACAAACATAAATGGTATAAAATAATAAACATAAATAGTATAAAATAATTCATGTGTTTGCTTGTACTACATGGAAATTGGATGTCAGTGCCTTAATAACAAACATAAATGGTATAAAATAACTCCAAATAAGTAGAATTAACAAACATAAACGATATAAAATAAGTAGAAATAACAAACATAAATGGTACAAAATAACAAACACAAATGGTATTAAATAACTCCTTTGTTTTCTTGTACTGCATGAAAATAGGATGTCAATACTTTAATAACAAACAAATAGTATAAAATAACTCCAAATAAGTAGAAATAACAAACATAAATGGTATAAAATAAGTAGAAATAACAAACATAAATGGTATAAAATAACAAACATAAATGGTATAAAATAACAAACATAAATGGTATAAAATAACTCCTTTGTTTGCTTGTACTGCACGAAAATTTGATGTCAGTACCTTAACAACAAACATAAATGGTATAAAATAACTCCAAAAAGGTAGAATTAACAAACATAAATGGTATAAAATTAGAAGAAATAACAAACATAAATGGTATAAAATAACAAACACAAATGGTATAAAATAACTCCTCCGTTTTCTTGTACTACATGAAAATTGGATGTCAATATTTTAATAACAAACAAATGACATAAAATAACTCCAAATAAGTAGAAATAACAAACATAAATGGTATAAAATAAGTAGAAATAACAAACATAAATGGTATAAAATAACAAACATAAATGGTGTAAAATAACTCCTCCGTTTACTTGTACTACACAGAAATTGGATGTTAGTACCTTAATAACAAACATAAATGGTACAAAATAAGTAGGAATAAGCAAAAATTAAATATAATAGTATGTATTAGTGTCAAAAAATATAAAAGGACAAAAAATAAAGTAAGTACAATTTTCAGTCAATAATAGTACGTATTAGTATCAAAAAATATAAAAGGACAAAAAGAAAAGTAAATACAGTTTTCAATCAAAGTTGACGCTTCATTTCATTTTGTTATTTTAATTCTATATCAACAGCAATAGGTTGACACACGTATAAAAACAAAAATATAGGTCCAATATATTTGTATCTAAAAATAGAACCATGTTTCTCCAAATGGTAAACATATCATCATCATTGGATTCGTATGTTTCTAAATAAACAAAAGAAAGTATTTGTGCTAAAAATCAAAGGAAAGAAGGACATTTTTTTTTAAAAACAACTTCAACCTAAATTCAGTAATATGCAATGCAGCATGTATGCATTACTTGGAACAGAAAGTCAAGAGATGATGGTAGGTAGACATAAACAAAAAAGAAAAAAATAAGGTAAAAGTATCATGGTGATACATATACACCAAAGAATGGTTAAAATGAAATTAAGTCTCATTAATCGATATTTTGTCAAAATAAAAACACAGTAATCAAGATGAAAACAAACTAATATCAAACTTTAAAACACATAGAAAATAAAATCGCTAAAAAAAGTGACTAATCATATACTAAGCAACAAACATTCGAAAGCAGAACATTACCTCAAAGGTAGTTAGTGGTAGCAGGGGTTTGAAAGGTAGAGGAACATATGATGAAGGCAAGAAGAAATTGTCGCCCGCAACACAGGAAAATCGTAAACAGTAAGGAAGGGCCGTCTGGTGTCATAGGGGAAAGAATAATTGCCCAGCCTTGAATGATGGATGATTGATGGTTTTTGAAGGGATAAATATTAGGATTGAAGAAATTGGGGAATTAAAAGGAAGTTGTAGCAAATTCTATGAGAAGGAAAGAATTTGAGAAGGAACAGTGGAATAAGAACAATGATGGAAAGGAGAAGGGTGTAATATTTGTGGAAGAAATAAATGGAGAAGATGAGGTAATGGTGAACATGCTTGGGGGGAATGGTTTTGGGATAAAATAAATGAAAAAAGGAGAACATGCGTAATAGGAGCCATTTTGAATTGTGGAGATATCGATGTAAGATTTGGTCCCAACTTATAACCAATCAAAAGAGATTTTTTGGATGGTAGCTAGAATGGAAACCTGCATATGTTAAGGAAAAATATCACACAATAAATTTTTAAATATAAACAGGAATAACAATTTGTGTTATACGTAAGTTGCAATAATTTACGCCTACACAAGCTTTTTTGTTTTTGATAGTTTTAAATTTTACAGAGTTTATATATTTTTGCCATATTTAACCTTTGTAATATTAAGATGACAAGTTCAATTTGTACACCGTAAATTACTTTACCTACACCATTAAAAAAAATTTAAATTAAAGACAAAAATTTCCTTATTGAAAAATAATCAAAATAAAATAAAATAATAAAAATTTCATACGTCCACATCACACACAATCGTTAAAATTCTTTTATAAAATAATTGAAATTTCTATGTGTTATCAAATGAATTTAATTTAACTTCTATTTAAGCATTATATTTTATTCATATTCTTTCTTGTTATATTCATGTATAATTAGTTCTAACATTATGCTTTCCAAATTAGTCACAAAAATAAATTTACAAATAAAGAACTAAAATTAGTATGGTTCATTGTGTACTAAGTTCTCAATTTTTTATTATATTTAAATTGGTTTTTAATTTAAAGTCAAAATTAAAGTAGATTAATATTTTATTATTCAAAATTTAAAGTTAAATTCTAATATATGAATAATTAAATAAATATAAATCCAATTAAGGATTTGAATTTGAGTTGCAAAAGTGAATTCATTAATTTTAGAAATCAATATTCCTTAGTTCGATCAATGCACGTCAAAAAGATACTAAATGAGAAACTTATTTTGTTCTATTCAGGCTTGAGGATAGCTTAGTAATATGCATGGTGTCTACTAAGCAAAATGTGGTGTATATGATTTAAAGAAAAGCATGGTGTATCTAAAGCAATTTAAGGTGTGCAAATAGAATTTGCCTATTAAGATATGTAGACATAGAAATTATAATAAATAGTTGTCATCAAGATTTTATTTATTTATTTGTAGTGGCAATTTTTGTGGTTTATATTGTGGCCAATCAAAAAAGATTACGTGGATTGAGATCACAAAAGTGATCATGTGGATTAAGACTTTTACCATTAGATTTCATTTAAAATAAGCTAAGATGATGGTATGGATTGCGACTCTAAATAAACTAGAGAAAATACATTTTAGTCATTTCAGATGATGACATATTAGTGTAAAATTGTGAATCATTTAAAAAATAATTAAAGTTAAAACTTTTATAGTCAATTGGTTGGAAAATAATAATAATGTATGATAAGTTATTAATTAATGATTATTTAACTTTAATTATTGACAATTTAATTATTGTTTATCATTTCATTAACTGTTAATTATTTCATATTCCAAAATAATTATTAATAATTAATAAAGAAATGATTTTACTAAAAACATTGCTGGATATGTTAATGAAATCTTCAAGTCAAAAAAATTGCTAGAATATACGTTTTTGACAAATCATCACACAACTCAGCATTATTTTTAACTAAATGTTAAAATGATACGAAAAAAGTGTAGGGGCTAATCGCAAAAATACTTTCCCTTCTATATATGTGTAAATAATACATTTTACCTACCTATAATTATTTGTAGATAATCATTTTTCAACAATTTTATAACATTAACAATATTTACCTACCAATAAATTTTACCTTTGAATATTGGTAGATAAAGGTTCTCTTTACCTACCCATATTTATTGGTAGGTAAAATATTGGAAGGCAAAGGTCAAATTTCTTGTAGTGTTAGTGTAGGTTCCGATGGAGTACGGGCGTGCATGTACTCCGGAGTGGAAAAAGCAGGCACTGGGCATTAGTAGTTATACACTGTGCATCTTGAATCGTGTCGGGTTACCACCATAGGATTTGATACAACCCATGGTGGGTCCAGCACAGGTATCTACAATCGAGCGGGGCTGTATGACACAAGTAGTAAATGCATGCGAGTAAGAGCCGATTGATAAAAGGGATCACTTTGTTTGAACACATGATGATGATTGAAACATTTAGTAGGTGCAGAGAAATGGAAATGAGTGCAATAGTATATTTAGTTTATCTTGACTTGTTTATCTTGCCTTATCTTATGTTACCTTATTTCCATGTTATTGTCCAATGTCCAGTTTATTCATGTCATGACCCTATTACCTGTTTACATGCTAAATAATCACTGGACTTACCAGACTTATGTCTGACCCATTTTCTTTCACCTTCTTTTCTTCCGTTTCCCTTACCCAGGTTGTCAGAGAGGGAATAACTCAGCTTAGTTTGGACCGTTGCTCTTTCCAAGCTTGGAGATTCAGTGATATATGGCTTGGAACCTCTTATCTTTGACTATGGCTTTGGATACATTTCCACTTGGGGATTTATGATGTTTTTCTTTTATTTTATGCTTCTTTATGTACCTATAGTTTAAATTAAGACAGATGTTTTATTGTAATAATTTAGTAGTTGGGTTTTGAAACAATGCTTGTAATTCTTTGACTGGACCACGTTATTTATGAAATGATTTCAGTTTCCACTGTTTATATGTCTTTCTTGTAAATTATCTGTGTCTTTTACCTATAATGCTCCATCGAAGTTAAGGCATTCTCTTTGTGAGTGAACTTAACGGAGGTGGGGGTGTTTCAACCATTGTAAAATGTATATTACAACGGTTTTCCACAGTTGTAATATGGTCGTTTTGTTGTAGTATTTATTTATTTATTATCATTTGTATTAATTTTGTGTTTTAGGTATATTCAAGCAACATTAATGAAGATTATATACTTTTATCTTTAAGGAAGTCGAATTCGACCAGCGAAGGTATATAATTTTAGCATTGTTAATGTTTGATCTTTGTGTATGGTACACCAAAATATGTTCTTATCATTTTCCCTTTTAGAATTTACTTTTCTACTCTCATTATCTTCCATCTTCACTTTTAGAATTAATGAAAATCAAATTTGGATAATTTTTTGAATGAAATCTCAAATTTCATTTTAGTTATGCGATATCTCTATATTTTCCTGTTATATTGTTTCCAGCATTTTACTGTTGTAATCATATGACAACAATTTGTCGATGATTTCCATAGCTGGCAAGAAGATGGGATCCAAGTGAATAGAAGTGAGCAACAACTTTGTGGTGCTAATTGGAAGTGGGTTAGGGTGACTTCTTATTGATTGCTAATATGTTTAAAGGGGTGCTGAATATCTCCAAAGTAGACCCAGATGCTATGGAAGATGGTACTTTCTATTTTGATTATTACAGCTACTTTTTCTACAGTAATCATTTTTTTAGTTTAATATTTATTCTTTATATCACTTAGATTTAGGTGAAGGATGGTGAATAAAAAATATTTAGATCATTGTAACATAATGTGTATATAGTGAGAAAAATCAAGAAATTGGTAATTGATTTTTTAAACATATATATGAGCATATTTGGTGGACCAATATAGTTCTTGCTGCTGGTACATGTTAAACACCTTATGAAACTCTACCAAATTGTATATGCCACATTGAATTAGTTGGTCGAACTATGTTAAGTATTGTTAAGATACCTTATGACACGTCCACGAATATTTGTAAATGTTAAAAAACATTACATCATAATTTACTATGCCTATTATCTTCCTTAACTTTTATTTTGCTGTATGTGTGTGTGTATATACCATTCCACATTTAATATTTGTCACTCTAATTTTTACTGAATTAAGAATATTTATCCTCCTTTGAAATACATAACAAATTTATTATATAAATATGGCATATCTAGATGTTGTATTTTAGGTGGAGGTACATGCATATAAAAGCATTAAGAACATAAGGACGATTACAAAATCTATACTGGGTAGTTTATATGATGAAAAGAGTTGAATTATATTTTTCTTCATTAAAACACCTACTACTTTATCTTTCTACTTCTCCTGGCTTAAAACGTTTTCCGTATATTATTTTAATAATGCATGAAGTTACTCCAGTAAACTGATTAATTGCTGGGTAGTTGTCAAATGAAAAATTATCCACATAGTGCCGGCCCTATGAATTCGTTGCCCAAGCCACATTCGAATTTTTTTGCCCAATGAAATAAAAAATTTAAGCATTTATTTAATATATAAATTATAATAATACACAGCATTATTATTGTATTATCAAACTGAACACAACTTTCACATGTGTTGTAACATACTACTTAGCACCACTGTCACTTGAATTTGTAAATCTTCATGTATTAATTTCCAATAAAATGTGGTGGTGATGGACCGACGGTTCAGATAGTTTTGGAGAAGTCATAGTAATTGATGCAGTTTTTAGGTTCCAACAATGTAACTATGAAATGAATAATAATGGTAAGTTCTTAATAGTGAGAAGTAACAGAGAAAACTAAGATGTAGAAAGTCTAAGTGTTATCTTTTCCAACATATCAAGCTATGTTCCAACTCTCTTTTACAGAAGATTATTATCCTATTAAAAAAGTCCATTTACTGCATGCTTATAATGTTTACCAAACAACTGCAATGTACGTCTTCGATGGAGCCTTCTACAACTATTGGCAATGTTATCGTTGTGATAATTCTATGCTAATTCAACTTGAGAAAATTCGAAGTGAAATGGTGTAATCATTGGGGATATCATACTGCACATTTATCATATGAAATTTGAATTAAGGAAAGTATATCATTTTATCCATTCTTAGATGACTTACAAGTGCAGAACTTCACTGGCAGATTAGAGGCATCACTACCTACTTAGCTTGTCGAGAGGATAATCTTAATTTTAATATCATTGAGCCATATTGCTGGTATAAGCGTTCAACCGGGTCGTTATTTTTCATGTTGAATTGCTACTACATGACCAAGATAGAGCACCATTATTTTGACTGTTGTGTACTTCTAGACTTCCTTGGGTTGTTTAGATCACCAATGCAATTAATTGTGAACCGATCTTAATTCCAACTTTAATACACATAAATTTAGCTAACATTTTAAATTACAAGTGCAGAAGGTAAGGCGTACAGAGAAGGATAGTTACATACTGAAAAGTCATGTGTCTCCATCTTCAAAGCACAATACATGAGTTCGTGATGCTTGGTTGAAAAAATTTCAAGAAACATAACGTGATCAACAAAACACATAGGCTTGAAATTCTATACCATGCAAAAATAAGATGTTCTTTAGTTTGCTTACTTGAAATCTGATGAGATCAGGGTTCATTTGTTGGCCCTGATAGATGTCAACAAGATCAGATTTGACATCCTTTTCACATAAGCATGCAAGAACTCTAGAGACATCCGGTAGCATGGGTGTTCCATAGTAAACTTTCACTGCTGGAACTTGAATTGCCATAGTTTGATCAGCAACACTCAGTTTAGTGTGAGATTGGTTGTTTACAATGCAATACAAATAACAAAGCACTGTACAGATAAAGGAGAAAAAGAAAGAAAGAATGAGAATAGAACCACCTCCCATTATCTGTGTACAAAACAAGCATACGTATGCTTCTGCTAGAACTCGAACACGAATGTAAAACAACCATTGCCATAAGCACTTACCAACCAGTCACAGGCCCATTTGATTCAAAATTGAAGACTCAAAACTTTATAACAGAAAGTTCAATATAAAATATTTTTGGTTGCTCAAGGCCCAGCGAGCTGCCCCAGCCCGAGAGCTTGGTGGGCTGCCCTCTGGGTCGGCCCTGTCCACACCTATAGATATAGAGTAACATAATTACCACACCATGTTTGCTCCAACCTTCATATCCACTGCTTGCTTCAGGTAGAAGATTATTTCAACAATTGCTTACGTCAGATTTTTTAATTAATTTATCATATGTTCATTTATAGATTAATGTATGATACATCAAAACAGTTCAATATACGCACTATTTAAGTTTGTTTTGTAACAGACATTTTTTTAATCGGCTAGTTACTACACTAAAAGAAGATGAATTGGGATTTGCTTCTTCCTGATGCCTTATGAGTATTTATTTCCCTTTGTCCCATAATTTAAATAGCTAACTCTTCAATTATCATAGCACTTATTGTAGTAAGGTGTTGTAGCTTAGTTTAATTATTGATTTCATGGTTTTGCTTTAAAAAGTATTCTTATTACTTGGCTCATCGCATTAAGAATTTACTGAACCTTCACATAGATATTTAAAGTACCAAAGATTAATTTCTTGGCTTAATCTTTTACGTTTGAATATTCAAGTCTATTTTTCTATTTATTATATTCGGAATAAATCTAAGTACGGTTTTCCATAAATTTGTGTGAACAGCGTTCCTTTTTTCTCCTGTTCTATTTGTGGCAGATTTTACTTATATTTCATATTTTTTTCCAATTTTACTGGATGTTCCCGAAGGGAAAAAATTCATGAATTGATGCCTCCCAGAATTGAACCCCGCAAAAATTTAGCCAATATCACATAATTTTATTTAGTCAATGATTAGACAATTCTTTTTATAATTTGTGCAGGAAAAAAAAGTTGGAAAAAGCTAAGTACGGTTGCATGATCTTTTCATTACTAAAGAAAATTATGTATTATAGGAAGTGTTTTCCCGCTTTTACTCTGTGACCCATTATCTTTAATAAAGCATGCAAATTGTTTGCATTAATAATAATATAAGCACGTGTAAAAAATATTTTCATCTAAAAGACATGTTACAACAAATGAAATGATGTGCAGTTGATACACATGCTATATTCATAACAACACTTTATCATTCAGTGGAGGCATGGATTCCATACCTCAATCTTATTTGCAAAATATTAACAAATTGCTTATTAGGTGCATCTGAATATGGTATAGGTTCATTTGCTTATAATCCTATAATTAATGATAGTATATCATAGTTTAGTAACGAAACACTAAAAAACTGATTTATGAATATTTTTGCAACTATACGAAAGTTAATTAAATGGATTAATTGGTAACCCTATAACTTTTATGTGCAAAATGATTATTGTATGTTCTTTTTTTATATTTTTACATCATTCCATTCTTAACAATACTAGAGGTTATTATTCCATCTTATAATTGGTTTTATTTGTTGCTGCACTTTGAATATAGAAGTTTGTAGAATTGGCACTTTAGTTGTTTAGGGTGCGTTTGCTTTATTTTATGTTTTGAGTTTTCAACATTAAGTACAAAATGTGGGAGGGGTTAAGGATGATCAAGAGAATGAAACAAAGATGAAGTGGTTTGAAAGTCAGTGGATAGATGAATTTGCTAATGTTCTTCCATTATTTCTTAAAACCAGAAACAATAAAAAGTTGTTTTCTGTTTTGTCTGTTAATTTCGTTTTTTAAAACGTTCATATTTCATTGTATGTGTGCGTCGATCGCATTTTTGTATGTACGAAAATCCAAAATTAAAAACGATAAACCGAACGCTACTTTAGCTTTTGACAACAAATTTTTGTAGACATTTACTATACAAGATGGCCATTTTACTTTGCTACAAATACACAAATATGTGGTGTTTAGGGATTAGCATTTTCCCCATATAATTCTATATTATTATTCTAAGGACTTATATTTGTTAATATTTATATTACACAGTAAATATAACATAATAGAATATATATATTATTCAAAATAAAATACAACATCAATAATGTTATTAATCCCATCAAATCGATTGCCTCTAGGGCATAAACTCTAACACCAATGGCTATGGATTGTAATCCATACCACGTGCCTTAGCCGAATTTAATTTAGCTGGCTATGGCACATACAATGCCCCATATTCGTGGGGGCGTTATTTTTTCTCCCACTGGAGGGGACGGGGTTGCAGGTCAACCGAAGCGAATTTGACCCGTTGGGGACGACCTACGTATATCCACAAATCACTTAAGAAAGATTTTTCATTTCAAAATCTTATTACGTAGGTCAAAACAAATATCATTTAGAATATCATTTACTGTAGACACAAGCCACTTATACACTGTTAAGTATGGAAGGACATTTCCATACCACTATAATTAAGATAGTAAATTAATTAATTTCGTAATATTAAATTTCTTAGAAAAACTGAAATGTATATCGAAGTTATATAATGAATACTAAATACTACCCTTTGATCTTAAACTGCTATTATCCATGGGATAACAATGAAGCTTTTTAAATTGAGGGTACTATCGCCTCTCCGACCTTGATTCAACAACACTCTTACTTTTTAGGATGAATAGAAATTCGATATCTGTAACGACCCGGATTTTCGGCCGTTAAATTCTGAATATTTAAATTTGTTTTAAATTTTTTAATTGAATTACATATAGGAATTTATTGATTAAAAACGAAGTTTGAACGTATAATATATAATATAATATAAAACGAGCTCGAAATCGCGCGGCAGTTCGTAATATGGAGTTTTGAACTTCAACTGAGTATACAGAACTCGTTATAAATCGGATTTCTGTGAAACAAGAAACATTGGAACCGTATTGATTGTAATTTTCATATGAAAGAGAAAAATCTAGATTTCGTGTTATAATTTGTTAGTTATGGTCAAATCAAATTTTGAAATAGTCGCTGTGGAAAATCGTTATTTAAATTATACGCGTTAAAATAGCCGTTTTGCAAACGGACTCAGATTTCGACGAAATCAGTTTCATTGGGACCGTATCGTTAAATTATTGTATGGTGTTGAATTACGTGGCAAACCGATGTCGTATGTGACCACGGTAGCTGTAAACGCTCGTTCAGTGCAATTAAATTAATTCAACTGAATAAAGGGATATTAGAGTGTAACTTGAACAAACGATCGAATCAGGCCACGAAACCGGTTCCGGTGAATTCGTAGCGTCGGATATAGTTAAGGTAGGTATATAGTTTGTTATTTTTAGAGATCGGCAAATTTGGTGTTCAGAAGGGCAGTGCGGTACGCGCCAAAAACAGTCTACCGGGGCAACAGTCTCAGAATGCGACGAAACTAGTGCCGTTGGGTTCGTATCGAAAAGTTATTGTCGGTGTTCGCAGTTTCAAGTTGTTTTAATTTATCTGGTGATCGTGAAAAAATTAAACGCGTGTTCATTTCTGGTTTTATAAAGGAATTTTTTTCAAATGACCTCGGATTTCGATGAAACTTGTTCCATTGGGTTCAGAATACCTTTTTACACCAAGATAGGCTTTTTTATCAGTAGACAGAAGTCTACTGTGGTTAGTTTTACTTGATACTTTACCGCTAAGTTTCGTTATATTATAATAATATTATATAATAACAACTGTGTGTATTGGCAATAGAATTGAACCGTGCTCTCCACGTTTTCACAGTAGTGTGCCTGCCAAGCAAAAGGGTTTCCGTGCGTATCAAGGTATTTTGGACACCGTGGGTTCCAAGCTACCCAAAGTCCTATAAATTAAAGAGCTGACCCCTTTTCTCTTCTCTTCCTTCAGCAATACAAATAACAATCTAAACTTCACCTTTCCTTCCCAGTGATGAAATCAGATTAAATTTGTTTCTTTTAATCCCTGTACTACCTGTAAATAGTGCGATCCATTTCCTGCAAGCTTGAAAATAGAAGTCGCAACCTGGGGCTAAACCGGTGAGCGTGGGCACTACTTGGTGGCACGGAGGATCTGGCCAAGGGAGGCCTTGCGGTTGCGAGGGTGGCAGTAGGACGGAGATGACCTCCGGTCATTACCAGTGGCATCGGTGGGTGGTTTCAATTCAAGGATCGGTGATCGTGCTGTGCTAGCAGGAGTTGGGGTTTCGAATTTGTTTTCAATGGGGTAAAAAGGTTCGCACTTTTCATTTGGGTAGGAAGTGGCACTTGCGTAAGTTTTCTATGAGGAGGCTTTGGGGCTTTTGTTTGTTGCGGAGGCTATAGGGATTTAGTAGAAGTTCATGTGTGTCCCTGTAGTTGCTGTTGCGCCAAGGGATTAAGAAGGAGTTTACGGCAAGAGGAGTGAATGGGTTGAAACTTGAAGTAGTTGTTCTAACAAGATCAACAGGGTGATTATTATGTTTAAGCTAATAAATGACGGTCAGAGTACAACCAACGATGGTTGGTTTTCACTGTATGCAGCACAGGGAGGGGGAGGTCACTCCTTGGTGAAAGCTGCATGTTTGAAATAGAGGGTGTAGGAGGATAGAGCCCACGTAGACATGAAAATCGGGTGTAGTATCATTAGTTCCAGTGAAGAAATGAAGTCCTAGGGTGATGGAAAGTTGGGTCATGTGAAGAAAAGCTACTGGCATTGGGTTTTTCTCTGAGGAACGAAATTAATTAGCAGGGTAAATAATTAACATTAATTAGGTATTAATTTAATTTAATAGCCATGGTTAATACATAAACTATCTCCATTTAAGTTAAACGTTGTAATGTGTATGAATTTATCATCCGTGATCAGAATTGCCCAAAACAAGGACATGTTGGGATCGAAATGAAGAAGAACTATTGTGGCTGAGAACGAGGTTACTGGAATTTCGTGATAAAATCAAGTGTCGGTTTGATTTAAATGGAACAAAAAGCAGGACCGTCAACTGCGAATCAAAGTGAGTAAACTCACTCGTTTAAAATTATTTTATAATGTGAAATGGTTGCTTGGTTGAATAGTTGATAAATTGGTTGATATAATCACATCGTTGATTGATTTTTCATTAATGCGATATTTTTGATGTTACTAACATCTGTGGATGCAGGGAAACAGGTTGGAGGGATCCAACTGGATCCCTCAACATTTTATTTACTGTTTTATTTGATGGTGATATATGTTATGCTACATTATCCATGGTTGAATTTGTGTGTTTGATTTACCCTGGCCTTAGGAACCTGGTATTTTAGATACCGTAAAATATCATCGAATGTGAAAAAGAAATTAGAATTTAAAAGCAGAGTTTATTTCCAAATTAGAAATAACTTCTTTTTCATTGAGTTGCAAATGGAAACCTATTCCATTGGGTAAACCAAGAGAAAATGTTATAAATAAAGATATAAATTAAGTGGATCATTAACCATTGGATAAATTAAAAGGTGTGTTCAAATATGAATGTGTATTTGAAAGTGAGTATGGGTTTTGAAACCAACATTTGAAATGGATTGGAATTTAGCAAATTACAGAGGGAAGTTTAAAGAAAGATTTCCAAATGCTTAAAATAAAAGAATAAATAGTTTAAAACAAGGAAATATTTTGCAAATAAAATGTATATAAAAAGGGGATTTATAGAAATCGAATTAAGTGGTTAGAAAAATGTATAGTTTATAAATATGTTTAAAGGAGAACTTGAATTGTTTAAAATAAACAGAGTTTATAAATGAACAACGGAAGCGTGTGCGTCGCACACGGTATTTTATTCAAAACAGCAATCATAACGCTGTTGTTATAAGAAATGCTTTTATAATTTTAAACAGCGATTTTAACGCTGTCTTTGTAAGGAATGCCTTTATAAAACTAAACAGCAATTTTAGCGCTGTTGTTATAATAGATGTTGTAAAGCCATACAGCAATTTTTAGACGCTGCTGTTATAATAAATGTCTTGGTAAATCTAAATAGCAATTTTAACGCTGCCGTTATAAATAACTGTTTTAATAGCAATCTTAATGCTATGGTTATGATAAGTATTCGATAATGCTAGACAACGGTTTTAACACTGTTGTTGAAAGCAATGTTTTATAAACCAAACATTTGAAGATAACGATTATAACGTTACCGTTATAATCAATATTTTTATAAAGAAGGTGTGTTCGTAGATAAAATCCGAGAGTCGCGAAAGCAATATTTGAAGTTGTGAATTTTGACTGTTTCAAAGTTAAGAATGTCGTTCAGTTAAGGTCTGAGAGGTAATTATACCCCAACTTGACTGACTGCATTATGGACAGAGAAATGGTTAAGGCTCGATAGCAAGGGTTGGTTAGTGATATCGTTAGTTCACGAATGATTTATGATTGGAGTTATAATAACGATGTTTATAGCATCAGTTAATTCAAAGGATTTAGAAATGTTTTCTAACTGGAGTAAAAGATATTTTCTCAATAAAGGAATTATATATATTGGAAATGTTTTCCAATGATCGAGAGAGAAAATAGAGCTTTGAAAGAACACGAAAAGTGGAAAATGGGAATTGGAAATGATAATGTGATAAAGAACTAATATAAAAAGGTCCCAGTGTTGTTTAATGCTTGATTGATAGAATTTCCATTTGGAAATAGAACCGTTGATTGTATGGATGTTTCTTTGATAGTTAAATCACCGACTATCAAAGTTTTATTTTTATATATATACCTCCGTTGTCAATATGGAGAGACCGGGATCAGATTTGATATCTGAAAACCACTCCGTATTGGCGTAAGCGTTATGAAGCAACTTATGCTGAAGAAAAATTGAAGACGGAGTTATGCAAGGGCTATCCTGTTTACGGGATAGTGCCTTCGGTTTTTCCAGACCCAGGACAACTTGTATGGACGAGTGTCTGACAGAGTATTTCCAAAGGGAGTTACGTACGTTGATTCCTTCAAACGTACGAAGTTGGGGCATAGAAGGGAAGCTTCTTTAGCCTAACAATCTGAGTATTTTTGTGGGAATCAATTAGTGATTTCCGATGGATCTGACGATGTGGCATTCAAAGTGAATGATGGCCAGATGTTCTGGAAGATAATTCAAAACCTCAAGCCTCATCAACCCGGAATTGGACAAAAATCGGGCAGGCAGCATGGCTATGTGGGTCGCACCCATTAGGATGTATGATCACCTATCTAGAGAAATTCCTTTTGCTTCTTAAATCTATCGATGCTGTCCCTTATCGGGAGGTGGTTGCTGATCCCAACCGTCGGTGGTATACATTCGATACACTCAAGCGAAATGAGTGGTCGGTCATGTGTGGGCTGGGTTGCAAGATGTTCTTGTTGAACCCAGTGTTTTCGTCTCTAGAGATACACTATCGGAAGGTGGTTCCATACCTTGTCATGTTGGAAATCCAATCTCCAATAAGCGCCTTGCGGTTTTTGATTTAATATTATATATGGAGCGTGAGATGCAAGCATTCCGCTAGACTCTATTTATTTGTTGTAGACACTATTATAATATCACTGGATTTGATATCAAAAATGTTTTGGGTTATCGTAAGGTAACAACCATCCGTGTTTATGTGTGGATCGGTCTTACGATTATCTTTTCTTTCGAAAGGATTTTGGAAGTTAAACAAATGGTTGGAGTTTACTCACACCAGTCCCATGACTGACCCAGAGTTTATTTTGTTTGTTTTCCCTAAACTCTTGGGTGCCCAAATTTGTACGGGCAGTCGAGTAGTCGGGATTTTTCAGATTCACTTGGAGGAGCTTGAAGCAGGAGGCCTCACCACTTAGCTATAGACTATCATATTTTCCGCTGTGTACTATGTTGTATCTGGAAACAGGTGTTTATAACTGTTCCAGGGATAATCGTTGTGCTCTGATAATGGTATGTATATACAAATACTGATTTGTGCTTCAAAAGTTATGTTATATAGTATATTTTATTCGTTCCGCTGTGAGTTTGTGATCTTCGTTTTCTTCTATTCTAATATTTCTTTCTTTCTATTTCTCATCCTCTAACTTCTTTCTAATAATGGTTCGTATTTCTGTGCAAATTTGAGTTGGACGTGTGGTGTTATTAGTCGACTCAAAGGGTACGGATTTGCGGGTCGTTTCATTTGGTATTAGAGCTGAAGGTTGAGTGATAACCTTGGCTCTGTGGCGTAACTCAATAGAGATGGGGCTAGTAATACCCTAGATTGAGTTTGAGTGTATATATATGAGCGCGTATTTGTAAATTCGATATAAAATTTGTTTTATATTGTGTTGACTGGTTTGTTGAGTGGTTTATGAATTCTGGTCGATACAGGAAGTACAACTGTATCGATAGGTGTTTCTAAACTCTCGAACAGAACAAATCGACTCAGTATTGTTTTAAAGTGGGTAAGTGATATAATTTGCCCAAAAGTTATTTTGATATAAAGGGATAATTTTCTGAAATTATCGAATGTGTTGATTGTTATTACAATCAAAGGAAATTATAAAATATTGAAATGGTTATATAACCAAGATAAACTAGAATTAAATTCAAACCATAATT
The DNA here is from genome assembly GCA_030737875.1 of Allium sativum. Taxonomy (NCBI): domain Eukaryota; kingdom Viridiplantae; phylum Streptophyta; class Magnoliopsida; order Asparagales; family Amaryllidaceae; genus Allium; species Allium sativum. The sequence continues at coordinate 990,452,880 of CM060915.1, forward strand.
TGAATTTAAATCCCCGGGGAGTTTAGAAATATTTTCTAAAGTATTTTTAAAAGTAATATAGCATTGGGTGGAAGCGATTTTTGAATTAGAATGGTTTTAGATGGATTTGAAAGTAATTAAGCACTGAAATCACTTCAGGGGCGAGAAAATAGTACTGATAATGGGTCGCGACATTATCAGTATTCATTTTCAAGTTTCTGAGTGATGGATTGCTACCATAGTAATTTGGAAATGAAAATTTTGTTTGAAAAGGGCAAGTTATTTTAGATAATCAAATGTTTTGAATTGATTTAATGTATGTGTATAAATATATATGATTTCAAACTAGTTTGAAATAAAACCCGGGAATTTGAATTCTGAAATCAAAATTTACTTGTATAAGTTAAATAAATTAAAATGGTAAAAATGTACCGAATGAATTGAAATTTAACTTGTTGAGTTAAATAAGATAATTCCAAATGGAATTAAATAAATGGAAATGCTGAGATTCGAAATATTAAAGTGAATTCGACTTATGTATAAGAGGTTGAATATATATTGGATGTTGTTTGGAATTAAACCTTGATGGAATTGAACTCAAGCAGAATAAGAGAGTTGATTTTTGAAAACAGAACTCAGATTGGATGAGTGAATAGAAGTGAACTAATCATAAGTTGATTGGAGAGTAACAAACTGGAAGTTGTATTGATTTGAAACCGGTGGGAAATCGATATGTGTATGTTGAGCAGATATTGAAGGGGAGCAAGTGCAAGAGATAGAATTATGCCCGACAAAAAGGTACATGTTTACAATATTGTTTGGGTTTGATGATTTTATGAGCCTATGAGGCAAGCCACTTGGCTTTTTGATTTTCTTTTGGATTGGAGAAGGCCTAGAAAGGCGAGTTGTGGTTGTACCGATTGAGCCGTGCAGAGGAGATGCTGCCGATTTTTTTTTCAGAATTTAAAGTGTTAGAAAATTTTCAGAATTTTTGAAAATTTTCGTTAATAAGAATAAATTAATATTTTAATTTAAATAAATTGGTTCAGTTAAGCTGAAATTAAGAAGTGAACAAAAAGGATTATTGGACCTAGTTAATAGGGTACGTAGTATCTTTTCCTACCTTAGCAATTTCGAGGACGAAATTATTTTAAGGGGGAAGGAATGTAACGACCCGGATTTTCGGCCGTTAAATTCTGAATATTTAAATTTGTTTTAAAATTTTTAATTGAATTACATATAGGAATTTATTGATTAAAAACGAAGTTTGAACGTATAATATATAATATAATATAAAACGAGCTCGAAATCGCGCGGCAGTTCGTAATATGGAGTTTTGAACTTCAACTGAGTATACAAAACTCGTTATAAATCGGATTTCTGTGAAACAAGAAACATTGGAACCGTATTGATTGTAATTTTCATATGAAAGAGAAAAATCTAGATTTCGTGTTATAATTTGTTAGTTATGGTCAAATCAAATTTTGAAATAGTCGCTGTGGAAAATCGTTATTTAAATTATACACGTTAAAATAGCCGTTTTGCAAACGGACTCAGATTTCGACGAAATCAGTTTCATTGGGACCGTATCGTTAAATTATTGTATGGTGTTGAATTACGTGGCAAACCGATGTCGTATGTGACCACGGTAGCTGTAAACGCTCGTTCAGTGCAATTAAATTAATTCAACTGAATAAAGGGATATTAGAGTGTAACTTGAACAAACGATCGAATCAGGCCACGAAACCAGTTCCGGTGAATTCGTAGCGTCGGATATAGTCAAGGTAGGTATATAGTTTGTTATTTTTAGAGATCGGCAAATTTGGTGTTCAGAAGGGCAGTGCGGTACGCGCCAAAAACAGTCTACCGGGGCAACAGTCTCAGAATGCGACGAAACTAGTGCCGTTGGGTTCGTATCGAAAAGTTATTGTCGGTGTTCGCAGTTTCAAGTTGTTTTAATTTATCTGGTGATCGTGAAAAATTTAAACGCGTGTTCATTTCTGGTTTTATAAAGGAATTTTTTTCAAATGACCTCGGATTTCGATGAAACTTGTTCCATTGGGTTCAGAATACCTTTTTACACCAAGATAGGCTTTTTTATCAGTAGACAGAAGTCTACTGTGGTTAGTTTTACTTGATACTTTACCGCTAAGTTTCGTTATATTATAATAATATTATATAATAACAACTGTGTGTATTGGCAATAGAATTGAACCGTGCTCTCCACGTTTTCACAGTAGTGTGCCTGCCAAGCAAAAGGGTTTCCGTGCGTATCAAGGTATTTTGGACACCGTGGGTTCCAAGCTACCCAAAGTCCTATAAATTAAAGAGCTGACCCCTTTTCTCTTCTCTTCCTTCAGCAATACAAATAACAATCTAAACTTCACCTTTCCTTCCCAGTGATGAAATCAGATTAAATTGGTTTCTTTTAATCCCTGTACTACCTGTAAATAGTGCGATCCATTTCCTGCAAGCTTGAAAATAGAAGTCGCAACCTGGGGCTAAACCGGTGAGCGTGGGCACTACTTGGTGGCACGGAGGATCTGGCCAAGGGAGGCCTTGCGGGTGCGAGGGTGGAAGTAGGACGGAGATGACCTCCGGTCATTACCAGTGGCATCGGTGGGTGGTTTCAATTCAAGGATCGGTGATCGTGCTGTGCTAGCAGGAGTTGGGGTTTCGAATTCGTTTTCAATGGGGTAAAAAGGTTCGTACTTTTCATTTGGGTAGGAAGTGGCACTTGCGTAAGTTTTCTATGAGGAGGCTTTGGGGCTTTTGTTTGTTGCGGAGGCTATAGGGATTTAGTAGAAGTTCATGTGTGTCCCTGTAGTTGCTGTTGCGCCAAGGGATTAAGAAGGAGTTTACGGCAAGAGGAGTGAATGGGTTGAAACTTGAAGTAGTTGTTCTAACAAGATCAACAGGGTGATTATTATGTTTAAGCTAATAAATGACGGTCAGAGTACAACCAACGATGGTTGGTTTTCACTGTATGCAGCACAGGGAGGGGAGGTCACTCCTTGGTGAAAGCTGCATGTTTGAAATAGAGGGTGTAGGAGGATAGAGCCCACGTAGACATGAAAATCGGGTGTAGTATCATTAGTTCCAGTGAAGAAATGAAGTCCTAGGGTGATGGAAAGTTGGGTCATGTGAAGAAAAGCTACTGGCATTGGGTTTTTCTCTGAGGAACGAAATTAATTAGCAGGGTAAATAATTAACATTAATTAGGTATTAATTTAATTTAATAGCCATGGTTAATACATAAACTATCTCCATTTAAGTTAAACGTTGTAATGTGTATGAATTTATCATCCGTGATCAGAATTGCCCAAAACAAGGACATGTTGGGATCGAAATGAAGAAGAACTATTGTGGCTGAGAACGAGGTTACTGGAATTTCGTGATAAAATCAAGTGTCGGTTTGATTTAAATGGAACAAAAAGCAGGACCGTCAACTGCGAATCAAAGTGAGTAAACTCACTCGTTTAAAATTATTTTAAAATGTGAAATGGTTGCTTGGTTGAATAGTTGATAAATTGGTTGATATAATCACATCGTTGATTGATTTTTCATTAATGCGATATTTTTGATGTTACTAACATCTGTGGATGCAGGGAAACAGGTTGGAGGGATCCAACTGGATCCCTCAACATTTTATTTACTGTTTTATTTGATGGTGATATATGTTATGCTACATTATCCATGGTTGAATTTGTGTGTTTGATTTACCCTGGCCTTAGGAACCTGGTATTTTAGATACCGTAAAATATCATCGAATGTGAAAAAGAAATTAGAATTTAAAAGCAGAGTTTATTTCCAAATTAGAAATAACTTCTTTTTCATTGAGTTGCAAATGGAAACCTATTCCATTGGGTAAACCAAGAGAAAATGTTATAAATAAAGATATAAATTAAGTGGATCATTAACCATTGGATAAATTAAAAGGTGAGTTCAAATATGAATGTGTATTTGAAAGTGAGTATGGGTTTTGAAACCAACATTTGAAATGGATTGGAATTTAGCAAATTATAGAGGGAAGTTTAAAGAAAGATTTTCAAATGCTTAAAATAAAATAATAAATAGTTTAAAACAAGGAAATATTTTGCAAATAAAATGTATATAAAAAGGGGATTTATAGAAATCGAATTAAGTGGTTAGAAAAATGTATAGTTTATAAATATGTTTAAAGGAGAACTTGAATTGTTTAAAATAAACAGAGTTTATAAATGAACAACGGAAGCGTGTGCGTCGCACACGGTATTTTATTCAAAACAGCAATCATAACGCTGTTGTTATAAGAAATGCTTTTATAATTTTAAACAGCGATTTTAACGCTGTCTTTGTAAGGAATGCCTTTATAAAACTAAACAGCAATTTTAGCGCTGTTGTTATAATAGATGTTGTAAAGCCATACAGCAATTTTTAGACGCTGCTGTTATAATAAATGTCTTGGTAAATCTAAATAGCAATTTTAACGCTGCCGTTATAAATAACTGTTTTAATAGCAATCTTAATGCTATGGTTATGATAAGTATTCGATAATGCTAGACAACGGTTTTAACACTGTTGTTGAAAGCAATGTTTTATAAACCAAACATTTGAAGATAACGATTATAACGTTACCGTTATAATCAATATTTTTATAAAGAAGGTGTGTTCGTAGATAAAATCCGAGAGTCGCGAAAGCAATATTTGAAGTTGTGAATTTTGACTGTTTCAAAGTTAAGAATGTCGTTCAGTTAAGGTCTGAGAGGTAATTATACCCCAACTTGACTGACTGCATTATGGACAGAGAAATGGTTAAGGCTCGATAGCAAGGGTTGGTTAGTGATATCGTTAGTTCACGAATGATTTATGATTGGAGTTATAATAACGATGTTTATAGCATCAGTTAATTCAAAGGATTTAGAAATGTTTTCTAACTGGAGTAAAAGATATTTTCTCAATAAAGGAATTATATATATTGGAAATGTTTTCCAATGATCGAGAGAGAAAATAGAGCTTTGAAAGAACACGAAAAGTGGAAAATGGGAATTGGAAATGATAATGTGATAAAGAACTAATATAAAAAGTTCCCAGTGTTGTTTAATGCTTGATTGATAGAATTTCCATTTGGAAATAGAACCGTTGATTGTATGGATGTTTCTTTGATAGTTAAATCACCGACTATCAAAGTTTTATTTTTATATATATACCTCCGTTGTCAATATGGAGAGACCGGGATCAGATTTGATATCTGAAAACCACTCCGTATTGGCGTAAGCGTTATGAAGCAACTTATGCTGAAGAAAAATTGAAGACGGAGTTATGCAAGGGCTATCCTGTTTACGGGATAGTGCCTTCGGTTTGTCCAGACCCAGGACAACTTGTATGGACGAGTGTCTGACAGAGTATTTCCAAAGGGAGTTACGTACGTTGATTCCTTCAAACGTACGAAGTTGGGGCATAGAAGGGAAGCTTCTTTAGCCTAACAATCTGAGTATTTTTGTGGGAATCAATTAGTGATTTCCGATGGATCTGACGATGTGGCATTCAAAGTGAATGATGGCCAGATGTTCTGGAAGATAATTCAAAACCTCAAGCCTCATCAACCTGGAATTGGACAAAAATCGGGCAGGCAGCATGGCTATGTGGGTCGCACCCATTAGGATGTATGATCACCTATCTAGAGAAATTCCTTTTGCTTCTTAAATCTATCGATGCTGTCCCTTATCGGGAGGCGGTTGCTGATCCCAACCGTCGGTGGTATACATTCGATACACTCAAGCGAAATGAGTGGTCGGTCATGTGTGGGCCGGGTTGCAAGATGTTCTTGTTGAACCCAGTGTATTCGTCTCTAGAGATACACTATCGGAAGGTGGTTCCATACCTTGTCATGTTGGAAATCCAATCTCCAATAAGCGCCTTGCGGTTTTTGATTTAATATTATATATGGAGCGTGAGATGCAAGCGTTCCGCTAGACTCTATTTATTTGTTGTAGACACTATTATAATATCACTGGATTTGATATCAAAAATGTTTTGGGTTATCGTAAGGTAACAACCATCCGTGTTTATGTGTGGATCGGTCTTACGATTATCTTTTCTTTCGAAAGGATTTTGGAAGTTAAACAAATGGTTGGAGTTTACTCACACCAGTCCCATGACTGACCCAGAGTTTATTTTGTTTGTTTTCCCTAAACTCTTGGGTGCCCAAATTTGTACGGGCAGTCGAGTAGTCGGGATTTTTCAGATTCACTTGGAGGAGCTTGAAGCAGGAGGCCTCACCACTTAGCTATAGACTATCATATTTTCCGCCGTGTACTATGTTGTATCTGGAAACAGGTGTTTATAACTGTTCCAGGGATAATCGTTGTGCTCTGATAATGGTATGTATATACAAATACTGATTTGTGCTTCAAAAGTTATGTTATATAGTATATTTTATTCGTTCCGCTGTGAGTTTGTGATCTTCGTTTTCTTCTATTCTAATATTTCTTTCTTTCTATTTCTCATCCTCTAACTTCTTTCTAATAATGGTTCGTATTTCTGTGCAAATTTGAGTTGGACGTGTGGTGTTATTAGTCGACTCAAAGGGTACGGATTTGCGGGTCGTTTCAATATCTTAAAGTTAAATATCTAATTTATGTTTTCACAAGTTACCCATACCATTTTTAAAAGAGGTTATATCAAACCCATCTCCCATTTAAACATCAATTTCTCTTTTAACATTGTGAATGTTTTTACTTAATCTCTTTATTTAAGTAAGTTACCTACCATAATCAAACTTGTTAGCATAAAAACCCTTTTAAACAAAACACTGTGATTATTCAAAGCATACTCTTATGTTAATTGAATCGACTTACACTAGATAATAAATTAGTTAACTCTAGATTAAATTAATTGAATTTCAATACAATTAATAAGTGTGATTAATTAAGTTTAAACCTCATTATTGAATAACGAATTAACTTTAAATTACCATTTAACAAAGTAATTAACTAGTCTAAACCATGTCATTAAAAGAATTAGCTTTTGAATCCTTATTTAAATTAATTTCCAAACATCCTTAATTAAAGTGTGGAGCTAAGGGCACCCCAATATGTTCTTCCTAATACCGCAATTAAAAAAATAAAACTCATTACATTATGTATGCTTCCTAATACCACATTACCTTTTCATTCTAATCTCTCACTCAATCATTACTTGCCGAACTAATCACGTACTAAGCTAATCCAAAAACCCTAATCTCTTGTAATCGTTGTCTTCTTGGCATCCCTCGCGGGAAAATTCTAATTCGTACGGTAATATCTCAATTGTTTGGTGATCTGAAAACCTTAATTTCTCACTTTCTCTTCTAGTTTGCTTGATTCAAACCTTATTCACGGCTATTGTATATTCCTCCGCATTGCAGCGTCGAATTCATTGATCGGTTATAGATCTAAGGTTTAACTCGTTGATCAGTTCTAAAAATGAGGATGAACGAATATCGAGCGAAATAAAAATAAGGTTAAACAGTGTGGTAGTCCCTATTTTTTAAGTATGTGGTATCAAGAAGAGTGAAATACAAATTTTTGTGGTATTTTTTAGTCGCGGTATTAAGGAGAACATATTGGGCTGCCCCTTAGCACCACACTAATTAAATAATTAATTTACTTAAGATAATAGTCAATTATCAAAAAATAATCAACATCAGTATCCATGGCAACAGGAAAGATCTGGCGATTTGCTGTTGACTTCTTCTTCGTTCCTATTCGACTCCTCTTTTGTACCCTTCCTGCCTCTACTGAATCTCTTTCATCCTTCCTCCCTCCTTCACCCTCGTGCCTGTGTCACGCCTCTCCCAATGGCATTAACAAGAACCACGCTTCTCTGCCTTATGGCAAAGCTCGTGAAATAAGATCTGGCGGGCCTTTCTTAACATCGTTTGTTTCTACGACTTAATCTATAAACATGTCTGTTGTCAGTGGTGGAATATCCATCCAATCCAAAACCGCTACTATGATTTGCATTGATGCACCAGTCACTTCTGAACTCTCAATTGTTTCTAGTCCATCAACTGGTTATGCTAAAGATAGTGGATCGATTCATTCTCTTAGTTTGGCTGCTGCGAGAAATGAACATGCAGGTATAGCCGTATAGCTCTTGTGAATCAAAGTTGTGTGTCAAATATTCAATCTAAAGTGGGTAATTTTGATAAAGACATGTTAGTACATAGTTTAGTTGGTGAATTTAAGAATGTTTATCATGGTGATGTAGTCGTGCCTTCCATAGCTGTTGTTCCTGTCTCAACTCGGCCTTGTCCCCTACGCTCAAAATATGTTTGTAATAATTCCTCTCAGAAAACTGCTCTAAAAAAGGGGACTTGCCTCTTCAATTCACTGCCTTGCGCAGACGAATTTTATATGCCACGTGATTTTGTGGACCCCAGTGATACTCCCTCATTTGACGTAGTTCAAGAAGGTACCGATCGTTGGAAGGATTTTTTTAGTTGGATTTTTCCTTGATTCTGAAGCTCCTTACTTAGAAGTACGCGATCACTATCGAAGCAGATGGAGTCTTAAAGAGGGATTGCATGTATTTCATATTGACGACTTACACTACTTTAAATTCTCGATAGAAGATGAGAGATAAGGGTGTTAGATTTGGATTCCTCCATCATAAATGATAAGCAATTTATTATCACCTCCTGGAATCCGTTTGTAGCAAGAGCTAGAGAACAAATTCTATCTATTTCTGTTTGGGATAATCTATCTCACATTCCTATGGTCCTTCGGACCTTAATTAGGATTAATTTGTTGTCGTATTGACAAGCTCAGGTGCTTTGATGCTTCCATAGTGAATGGAGTATGTTATGTGTCTGCTCGTGCTTTGATCAAATTACCTCAGATAAGCTACCTCCTAATCAGATCAAGGTTAGCCTTGATGGACAAGAATGCTACGTTGATGTCACATATAATTGGAAGCATGATATCGGTATTACTTTTTAATCTTTTGGTCACACCTCTGAGAATTGTAAGCTTCCTAGTAATGCCCCATACCAGTTAAGCTAATGCGTGATCGTCATCCTCAATGTTATCGGGTTTCGAAAGATCCTTTTAGACCTTCGAGGCAACTGCCAGAGCGGGTAACATTATTCCTGATGATGTTGCCTTAGTATCTGTAGTTTATATGCTTACTATTAGGTTTCCTCCTTTTATTGTTGTTCCTCCTAATTTAAATGTCCTTATTGTCGATCAGGCGACTATACCCATTATGCCATCTACTCATAATATTTCTAAGCCTGATCCGCCTCCATCTGTGGTCCCTATTGTGAAATGGTCTTCACACGAGCATGCTTCGTATCATGAACCCTCTATTGTGAGATTCTCCCTGAGCAAGAACATTTATATGCCTTCGTTTTAGAAGAGGATGGTGAGTGTATGCATTTATTCCATCGTTATGATGCAGAAGGGCTTATATTGGCTGCCAAGGGTCGTTAAGGTGAAGCGAACATGAAGGTATTCTCTGATGATACGTGGGATAGAAAATTTTTGTACGAAGTAGATGCATTCGGTTTTACCCCTGACCGGGTCTTTATTTATAAGGGCTACGTACATATATATCGTCATGTTGAGGACAAGGGATGTTTACTTCCCTTCGTTCAAGAGGTTAAGTAATGCTACCTTTTTGTAGCTATAGCGCTCTGCTCTACTCCTATTTTGTGTTGATTCAGTGTCCTGCCACTTCAAACCGACTCTAGTAGTTAGGCATTTTGTCTAACTCCTATAGTGTATTGTATTCATTATTGGTTGTAATGGAAAGCAGTTGCGGCAACTATAAATATCGGTCGGTCTTGCCAAAAAAAATTAAGATCGTCGTTGATTAAAAATATAATTAACTTAAACCCTTTTAATTAAAATAATTATTATTTTATACAATTATTAATTAAATAATAATTAGTTCCAACACAAATATAAGTCAACTTTAAAGCATTATTAATTTAAATTTACTTTAAACTTTGTTAATAAAATTGATAACTAATCATCATTAATAAATTTAACTTTTTTCAAAAAAATTATTGTAATCTAAAGATTTGATTTCAATCTACAAAATTTCAATTTTGAAAGAGACTTAGTGAATCTTCATGGCACTTAAACAAAATACTATTTGATCCAACTCGACTTTCAAAGTCATGCTACTTGTATTTGCCTAAACATGCATATATTTATATGAATTAAACAAATAACAGTAACCGACTAATCCATCACTTATCTGATATAAGTTAATTCATATATTAATTAACCACATATGAATACATGTTCGAATTAATAAATGATAGATCGATGATTTATTATGCTAATAGATGTCATCTATAAATGTCCAATTTAACAAATAATAGAAAATAGTTTTGTTCTGCTATATCGGTGTTCACAAAAAATTTATAATATTTAGTTTAACCGGCTGCTGTTTTTGCTTGGCGAAATAGATATCACCTATAAGATGTAATCAGTTCAATGTTTTTTTTATTGAAATGACATAATTAAATCTAGTCAATGTTATAATACCATAAACTTTTAAAACATCAATTCCATCTATAAGCTATAGTACACTGGTGTGCTTATCATCAAATATCTAACACACAAATTTGTAAGCGAGTCAGATTCAAAACCAACTAGATGATTCACTTGAATGTTCCATCTATATTAGTATTAATTTCAAGAAAACAAATCCAAGTATTTCTCTCATGAATAAATGGGCTCAACCCACTTCTCTATATTTCATATATGTACCAACAACTTTGTAGCCTTCTCTCCAAGAAAAACCAAAGCGCCTAGATTTAGAACACAAGACCTCCTCCTACATTCAACTTGCAAACATCAAAATCACATGTCCTTATATTCCCAGTCACCACCACCAATTGGACTAATAGCCTCGCCTCCACCTTCTCCTTATGCCACTTTGTATCATGCTCTGACCCTTTATTCCTCATCTTCGACCCTAAACCAATAATGGGTTAAAACACTAGTCCATTTTATCGCCATCACCAGTTTACTGGACCAACATCGATCGTCACCACAACATCTCCTTGTCTCGACGATTCAACTCCAACCAAACCAGTGTCGTAAAAATGCTTTTAGGCTCCCTTCTAGGACGATCCTGCCTATTCCCGACCTAGGCGTTACGCAATCCTCGCCATCTCAATTTTTGACTAATACATCTAGATGACACTCTCCATAATGTATAAGCATATAAACAAGTTTATAGGCACCAACTATGCACTAATTTAGACTAGATGCCTCTTATAAGAATCAATTTTTTTGTTTCAAGCGATTTTATCTCAATGATTACTCCAAGATCGAACAAAATTTATGGTATGCCAATGTGGTTATGTTGGTAAAATCTAAAATACTAAAATTTTAGAAAAAATGCATAATTTAATTTATCAAAAACAACTTGCTTCAGTTAATCTTTGATTAATCCCTAGTCCATGCTTACCATCTAGTATCCACCTAGCCATTTTTATAACCTTGACCATACCTTACCTTGGTTCTAACTCATTAGAAAATGAATTATGAATGGAAATTAGTCATGTCCTCATCCACTGTGAACCGAGCCTTAAATATCACGCTAGCACCTTTAAAAATCCTAATATTTAGAGATGAACACTCTGTTATCCTCCATTCATTGAATCGTGCTTCTCAAAATTAATGTTTTCATAGCTACTTACTGTAATAGGTCAACACATGCCACCTCGCTTTACGAAATGTCAAGGGGTAATTTTGAGAATTCATTTAGAAATGTATATAGACATCTTTCATGTTGGCTACTTTGGTTGATTCACAATGATATAGGATATTATGTCTTGAAAATCAAAGATGGAAAAGGTTTGTATGGGTTTTCAAATAACATGACTGATTTGTGTACAAAGAGTTGGACAAAAAGAGGAGAAAGATGCCCATGCACATAACCGTATATAGTCGTTGACATTAACAATCTATCTATATATTGATTCAAAATAAAAGCATAGAATAATGTACAATTTTCAGCCAAACTCCATCATGAAGATAAAAAATTGCAACTATGCTGCAAAATAATTTTTGCATATAAATTATTCCACAAGATTACAATTCAAGTTAAAATAGCTCACTTTTACTTTTCAAAGGTGGAAATTAAACTTATAATTTAGTGTTCTTGCATTTTTCACATGAATAGATTTTGCTTTAATATTTGATCTAGAAATAATATAGGATTTTTATTTACTAGTAATTGACAAAAATACGATGATAACAAGGAAGAAAAAAAGGAAATGAAATAAAGAAAGAAATGAAAATGAAATAAAGCTAAGGTTCCTTTTTTGAAAATTGCATGGAAAAGGGAAAAAGACCTTTATGCCCTTAATTATATTCTTTTCAACCTTGTCTTCTTAACACAATCTCCTTAGTTTTACTCAAATGAAGAAATAATGGATATTAGGCTAAACCTGAAACTTAAGATAACTTCGCTCTTAAGTAATCTTTCTCATTTTTCATCCGTCACTTCTTATTTTTGTTTACCTACCGTTTTAGAATATCGTTGCACATTGGGCTTGGATACACAAACTTCATAGTCATCAAGATAGTTATATTGGAGAAATGGTTAGACCACTTGAAAATCAAGTATGGAGATGACACATTAAGCTACGATAGCCAATGCACTCCGATCAGACTTGGGATTAGCTGTGTATGGAAAAGACTTTGAGAAAGCTAGGGATCCGTGTGGATCCAGATCGTAGATCATAGATTTCAACTAAACTATATATTTATGTCGAAGACGGAAGGACAAATCAAAAATGTAAAAAGGGAATCCTAGAGGACCCACCCTAGGGTTACCTCTCGTTCAGAAAATCTTCAAGGATTTGTACTAATCCCTCATAGGGATAGTCCATTCCCTTAAAGGTAGGGTGACCGGGCCTCACTTTTGGACCTTGGTCGTTCTATGTTTCCATGCTGCCCTAAGAATTTCTGGGCCGATCCAAGCTTCTCTACATCTATAAACACTCCATTATTGGGACTATTAAAAGAGATTTTCTTCTATTGAAAACTCTACCATTTTCCAAACATAACAATACTTTCTTTTTTGTCTTTGCTTTCTTAATCAATTGAACTATACTTGTGATGGTATAATTAAAAACTTCATGTGGACATAAGTCATGATTTGTTGAACAACTATAAAAAAGTGTTTATTATTTGTTTTTTGCATTTTGTCATCGTTAATCTTCTGTAATCTGTTTGGGTAATAGTGTAATCTGTCTTGGTATTAGTGACCAAAAACATCGCTGAAATTTTAGCATGCTAGGAAGCGAACTCTTGAATCAAAGGCTTAGTATTTGGAATAATTTGAAGCAATGGCCAAGAAGAAGAGGACCTAAACATGAAAGGAATCAAGAGGCTTATTCTATAGGAGGAAACATATCCATCTACCCAAATATAGAAGAGTTTATGGTTATGATGAAAGATATGTAAACTAGAATAATGGAAAAGATAGCTGCTCAACAGGAACGAGCTATAGAAAACTTACCTGGAAGGATTAAACAGAATGTTCAAGCATGAAATTATGAAATTCAAATTCAAGAACATGGAATGAACAAAAATGGATGAGTAAAGGGATTTCAACATCTCGCACTAGTCCCTAGACAACCACACCAGTGGATACCGACCCACCCGTAGGGATCAGCGTCGAACCAAATAAAGTAAGGGGCATAATCCTGACATCGCATGTAATGACTTCAAAAGGACCAGGAGTTTAATTGGAAATTATACCAAACGATACTAAAGGATGACTCCAGCAAGCACCCATGTTCAACCTACTATGGTTGGACTTGACATCCTAAAGGGTTCGGTATCGACCTCGTGAACTTTAAGACATGCCTCTAGTTCAGGTACGCTTGGATGCTGAAAGGTTTAGTGCTAATGAAACTTGAATTGGTGTGAATCAGAATGTTAGCATTCACCATGAAGAGTATGTCCCTATGTCACCTCATGAACTTGTGGTTCAATAGATGGAAATGAATTAGAGGTTACCCACTAATGAAGATGTGTAATTTGCAGAGACAATCAGTGTAACGATCCAGAATTTTTAACCAATTTAAAACTAGGATTTTGAATATAAAATGAATTTAATTTGGTTTAAATATGAATTTAGGATAATTATAAAATAATTTTATAAAATAGTTTTAATATAAATATGTTTAAATAATAAAATAATTGTTTAATTTTGTCAAAATATATTGATATAATTTTGATATGAATTTATCAGGTTTTGTTACAACGAATTTTCCAAATACGTATATATAAAACTATTTTTAAACGTGATCTTTTCCTAGTTAAATAAATATATATATATTTAAATATAGATAAATAAATAAAATGATTATTTCGGAATATTAAATAAGTTGATGATATCGTTTGGTTGTGACAACATAAATCGTTAGTTTATAAATTGACAGAAACGATAGCCTAGAACATTAATTTTGGCAACATATATAAGCGTAGCAAATTTGAAACATCGTTAAAGCATTGCTAAAACGTTTCAACACGGAACCATGTTCTTAGGTCCATGGTTTTAATGGAGGCAAATTGTTTTTGGAATGGTGGTTTCACATATGTATACATGCATGTGTAGGAATTTTAAGAAGAGGACATTGCCCTAATACTAATTACCAAAAAGCCCTTAAATAAGGCTATGAAAGAGGTGCCAAACCGCTTTATTTCTCACCATTCACCTCTCCATTTTCCCCTCTCCTTTCTCCTCTTGCCTCCCCCTTCTCTCGACCATGTGCCCCATCGACCTGTGCCCCATCGACCAGCCCTCCTACCCCCGTCCACCCCGACACAACACCACCTCCACCTTTTCTGGCCTAAACCCCTCTATTTCCCCCTCCATTGGCTCGACACCCCTCTCCCCCACTCGACATTCCCCTTCTGGCTCCATGCCACCATCACCATCCCCTCCATCGGCTATCCATGTCCGCCTCTCCTCCCCTAGCTCACGGCATTACCACCCCCTCCTTCTCCTCATGCCTCGGCTTACTCCTATAATATATATATATATATATATATATATATATATATATATATATATTGGGTAGAAATAAGAAAACTAAGCGAGACGCGGTGACACTGCCTGACGGTTAAGTCGATGTCATATAATGAGGATATAAGGAGTTATGCAGTTGAGAACTTCTAAAATTACTTTTATTGAGAACTTTTGATACGGTTCAATTATGATTAGTAAACACACACACGCACACACACACACACACGCACACACACACACACACACACACACACACACACACACACACACACACATATATATATATATGTGATGTTGGATGAATGATTGTGTAGTTAGAAACACTTATACATCGATAAGTGTTGACTACTGTAACTCTTGCACGTAGTTTATAATGATTATGGATTATATTGTGGTTGGTTGATATGAATGTTCGTATGTTGTTAGTTGGTGTTTGAATATGATCACATGCCTATGACACTGAAATTATGGCATTATGAAGTGATTAGTTAAGTCTCCGTTCAATATATATATATATGATTTGTATTTTAAAATAATTACCAAAAGTGGAATGTATGGTCTGGTATCCAAAGCGGTTCAAAAATGAAATTAAAGTATATACGAATAACTTTTGACGAAGGTGGAAAGGTATTTAAAAAATATTTTAACTATATATGGCTTGTACAAGTTTGAAATCGATTTTGAATGGTGATTTTCCAAATTGAAGTTAAGTTAGGTATATAAACGATGGTTTATATTCAAACTTATTATTCCATTAGTATTATATAATATTTAATTTTATTTCTGCAAATTTTGAAGTTCATCGGATTAATTTTTGAAAAATAATATTACTTTAGTAATATAATAATATTATAATATTTAGTTTTGAATTTAAAGTGTATTTGGAGTTAAATTTTGGAAATATATTTTCCAAACGAGTTTACATATGTTTATAATCATACTGAAAGTGAATCAGATGATTTTTTTTTATCATAAATCGCCATATGGTCTGAATAGGACTAGTCACGTTGCGGTAGTTCACGAATTTCGACCATAAACGTAAAACAGTTATAACTTTAAACTTAACCTATATGAAATGAAAAACGTTTTCTTTGTAATTGCAATAGTTTTCAAATGGAAAAAGAATTTTGGAATTCCAATGTATATATCTCAAGTTAGGTTTATATCTATTTTCAAGTAGAATCATAGTTTTGCTGTTCGATGACTGTGATTGGAAATCGAATAAAAGGACTTGATAAAAAGTATTAAAAATATGAAAATATTATGAAAATCACAATTAACTATTTAAAAATGATTTTAATTGAAAATATTAAGTTTTGGAAAACTTAAAGGTTAATTTGATTAAATTAGCTATTTTGTAACACTTTTACAACGCTTTTACAACGTTTTCTCAAAACATTATATCTTGAAGTTTTAAACTTATTAATTATTTTTTGAATCTTAAATAATCACTTCTAAATGATTTATAATTTTTTTTGGAGATTTATAATGCTCAAACATTTTAGTTAAAATCAAATCTGGATTATTCTAAAAATGAGAAGGTTTTCCAATTATCAATGGAATTGGAAATGGTTGAAAGTGATCTTCGAATGTTGTTATTAAGTCCATAAGTAAACTTGTACTATTTGGGGAATTTAAAAGGTAGAGTTAAATTAGTGGAGTATGGAAATTAATATCGAATATAAGCTGATGAAACTTCTATCCAGTTGTTGTATAAAATGATTTCTGTTTAATCTTTTGGAGTAAAGGGTTTTCGAGGAGTAATAAGATGGGATTGGATATAAATAATTATTGGATATTTAATATGGAGTTTCGATATCATATGTATACAATCTGAGGAATGATAAAGATATTCGTATTGTTATTCCACTTATAGTATTTACTGATTATGAGAATTGGTACCGAATATAAGCTGATATAATTTCTGTTTGAATCTTATATTCAATACCAATCGATTTTGGTTTAACTTAATTTACGGATTAAAGGATATGCTTAAACTTGTGTATAAGCCTTTGGTTTATATTTAAACGGGATTTCGATATTTAAAGGAACGTTGGGTTGAATGTTTTAAAGGGATGAATCTTTGATTTTAGAATTTAAAAGCAACAATTTCCTTTGAAGATAAGAAGTTAAATGAAGATTTTTATTAACCAAAAGGGAGAATTAATTAGGATCTGATGTAATTATAATTGTTTTAATTGCGCTAATTATTTGGAAAGACCGGGATCGAATCTGTATCTGAAAAACATTCTGAATAATTATATGGCATAATGGAGCAATTGAAGACAATGGTTGAAGACCAGGAATCTTCACATCGAATTGATTGCTTGTTGATGCCTTAGGTAGCTCCTATTATGAGGTTATATACAGTAATGGTCCGAATGTATTCAGAGATTTTCCTGATTTACAAAAGCCTCTCTCCTTCATTAAACGAGGAATAAGTGCCTTTGGTTTCGTTCAGATCTAGAACGGACTTGTATGGATGTGTGTCTAATAGTGTATTTTATAATATATTGATTGGTGGTTACTAAACATATTTCTGATTGGTGGCAGAGAATTAATTCTCTTAGCTTAACACCCTTCTTTGAGACGTACGAGCTCAAAGGTTATATTGTTAGTAATTATCAATTATATGCTATAAAATGACAGTGTGTCATACTAAGTGATGAGCTATTGATGATCTAAGCATGGCTTAGTGACGCGTAGCTTTGTGTAATGTGATCACGGTAAGGCTCACAACCTAGTAAATGGCCAAAACAGGAAAAATGCGGAAATGATATATGTGTGTTATCTCCTTCTAGATAAAAATTGTACCATGGTATGGAGCCAAGATATTACTTATGTGGCAACTTTTACTTATTCAGATGTTGATGTTACGGGTCCCCGGGTTAAAGGTTGGGAATGACCGAGAGATGCATACTTAGGTTTGATCTAATCAATCCAGTTAAGTGAGAGACCATCCTTACGTTGGCAGAGAGCTAGTTAGTTCTCGGGACATCCCTCTAGAGGTGTACCCATCGGTAAGAAGGTTGCTTAGCCTGTTCATTTGTTGGAAAACCTTTCTCCACTACCAGCCCGGTAAGGTTTCAGTTGTATGCTATTATGTTAGCATAATGGGATAGGGCATTATGTTTGCTAGGATTGATTCATTTACTTAGGAAAAGATTTTTACACCATGCACTAATAATAATATCATAGGATCTTCACGTATCAACCATTTTTGGTTACTAAAAGGAGAAACCTCGCCCAAGTCTGCGTTTACAATATGTGTGTATCGCGAGACCTTATGGTAGCTTAATTTTCAAAAAAGCATTACAAATTTTTATGCACTGGTATTAATAAGGGAAAAACCTGTTCCATGTTATACGACATGGTCTTACGATTTACCTCGCTTGAAATAACCTAAAAATTACTCTTTTAGTTCTCACACCAATCCTATGAATGACTTGGTGTTTATTGTTCCTTCACCTAAACTCCGGGTTCCCATGATTTTCCACAAGGGAAGCTAGTGGTTTGGTTTGCAGATTTAGCCTTGGAATTAGTTAGAGATGGATTTAAGATTGGAGCTGGAACTATATCTTGGATCATTATTCTTTTGTTGAGAGTTTACATATATTTCTTTCCACTGTGTTTCCGTTGTTCTCCGATGATCATTGTAACTCCGATGTAAAATTATTGTTATGATAATGAAAAATTCTTTTTTTTTCTATCCAAATGTGTATGTACTCCTAACAATCTGTCTTTATGAACGATTTGAGTCGGTGTAATTATTGGTTAGAAACGGGCAAAAAGGTGGGTTGTTGTATAATTGGTATCAAAGCTTTGGTTTATGCAAAGCTTTGGGGTACGACTCATTTGAATAAAAAGAAAGGAATCATCAGAGATAAGAGTAGTAATATCCAATAATGAACAACTCATTAGAGATAGGGTTAGTAATACCCTAGAATGAGTTTTGGAGTACTATATATGAGAGGGCATTTTTTTTCTCAAAAAGGTAGTTTGGTTCAAAAAGACAATATGTTTGAATATAAAGGAATTTACATTGAGATATAAACAAAATTCGTAAAGTATTAGTGATCTTCCCCAGATAAATTAGTTAAGATAGTTAAAAATTTGAATTTGAGTATTTGGTGATTAGAATTTCACAAGGATATTTATGTGAATTGGCAATTAGAATAGATAATCCAAGTATTAAAAAGCTTAGGAAAATCTAAGTTTTAGTTAAAAAGTATGTTTTGGAAAATAATTAAGGTAAAAATAAACATTGGATTTAAGTTTAAATGTCTGACATGAAATTAGGAGTTATCGAAGATTTTGGACAGTCGATCAATATTAAGAAATTTGATTATGGAATATAAAAAAAAGTATTGGACTATGGACATGTTTGAATAATCTTGACTTGCCCAAATTTTCGTTAGTTAATAAATCAAGGATAATCCAACTTAGGTTAGTGATAATTATAAATTCGAACAAGGATCCCCTACAATTTCTACTAGTCAATAAATTTTGGAATAAATCTTAATAATAAATAAAACACTTACAAATACCAAGTGAATTAAGTTTCATAATTTTACTAAAAGGTATTTGGAAATTAGATATAAGAAAAAGTACTTGGGTAAGTAACTTGTAAGGTAGTATATGTTCAATAAAATTTTTGGGAATTTTGAAACTAAAAAGAGATAGGTTTCACGATTTTACACTCATTAGTAAATTAAATATCAAAACCTAGAAAACGATTTCTAACTCTTTCTTTACTAACTTTAGGGCGATAGACCCTTAGTGTTTAGCAGTATTTAGCATAGATTACAACTAGGGATGATAGTAGAAGCTTTGGATCTGATTTATGGGGTTAGATGTTTGACCCACCTAATGATGCTGAGTCGAGCAACCCACAGCCAGAGGCTTCTCTACCTCGAGAGATTTAGCCCATTGATCCTAAGGAGCCAACACCTGTTAAGGATGTTGTCGAGAGCGCAACCGACGACTAGAGTAAGACTCAAAGGACAACGAGCATATGGTTTGGGAGATGGGCACTCCTTTTAGCGGCGATTAGATGAAAGATTCTGGTGAGGATGCACAGTTGCAGTAGAATGATGATCTACATACATTCCAGGGTGAGGATATTCCCCAAGACGCTATGATAGTTGATTAGAAGAACGAAATTGAGGAGTATATGGGTGAGTTTGATGGTATAGCTCATTTTGGTGTACAGATTCAGGATGATTTTGATGATGGAGTAGTTGATGAGGTTTTACACGAGAGCAGGTAGATGATCACATTGAGCCGATTCCAAATGATCAGGGTCTCGAATGGGATCTAACATCAAAATTTGATGAGGATTACGATTGTGAGGTCATAAATGAGGATGAATACTTAGCCGATGACGAGCCAATGAATGATGACGACGATGATTTTGTAGATTACGAGACTAAGGAGTTGAGCATGTTTGGACCATCTTACGTTGGGTCATATATGTCAGATGGTTAGATTGTGGTGGCTAATGTTTTGAGACATCATATATGGTGTATATATAGTCATCTTAAATGCTTAGTTTGCACTAAGATATTTTTGGGCTAAGACATCTTTTTAGGGACTAGTACCTTACAAACAAATATACTTTTTGTTGTTGTATATAGGCATCCTCAAGTGCATAGTACGTACTAAGGGTGGTAGGATGACCCTATTTTTGTACTCAAATTTGGATATTTACTACGATATGCCATTCTTTTTGGCAGACTATGGTATGATGTTCTGTGATGATTTATACATGTGTTAGAGTTTTATACCCGACACTTTCGCTATAAGTACGAGATTTCTTACTTTTTGTTGACACGCTTTTTGGTCGAAGCAATCACACGTTAAGTTTTTGGTTAGCAACGCGCCCAAGCATCAAAAACATCGTCAGAGAACAAAAAGCAATTTGGTCTACGTCGCGACGTAAACGTAAAAATGGCCAAAAACCCCTTTAGATGAACTCTTTGGGGTCCAAAACATGGATTACGATTATATGCGCCATAACTCTTGTAGCCCTCCGAGTTAGCTCCAAGTACAAATTTTGTTTGGCCTAAACGACCTTACGGTTTGAAAGTTATGCCCATTTTCGTGAACTTTTAGAGTAATGTATTCACAGTCTTCAGTGGATTCTTGGGCTTCTAGGGCTGCATCACGTGTTTGTCACTACGAGAAGCTCGCGCGCACCACGCCAATCTAATCGCGCAACTCAACATGGAAAGCTCCATAATTTTCGCATACTTTGGGATACAAAACTGTCTATTTGGTATCCCTTACGGGATCCGAAATGCACATTTCGCATCCCCAGGGATACAAAATCGCATCCCTTTTGGGGATGAATTTCCCTTTGGGGATACGATCCACAACCCTTCACTTCCCACGGATTTGTTGAATCTCACTTTATAGCATTTTGATTATGACAACTATAGTTGTACATAAAAATTAGTTTCGACTAGCTTTATTTTGCAAGAAGAAACTCTACAATAGATTCAAAGAGCTCGATTGAAGATTATATATATGATTAGAGTCTGTATGTATTGTATAGATTTTGTTAAAATTTTCCTTGGTGATACACACACATGTATATTTTTATTCATAAGATTTTTATGGAATGCACAAAACATAGGCAAGTAATAGTAAACAGACATCTGAAATAACCAATTCAGACGTCTGTCTGCTGAAACAAAAATATATGTCCAGCACAATATTCAGGTGTCCGTTCTGAATTTTTCAGACGTCTGAATATGGCCCGAATTTTCCTAGTTCCTTGTTGTATATATACTTGATCAAAAACAAACTTTTGAAATTTTATTTCAGACTTCTGAATACGAATAGATGCAACTTTCTAGCGAAGAGACACAACTCCTAATTCATATCCAATCATCAATTGTCTTCATGAATGATTACAACTATTTGTATATTATGAATAGACTTGCAAACAATCATTTTTCTTCACTGGATTTTTTTCTAATTCTTTCTATCTAATTTATTGCATTCAGATTTACAAGAGCACTCTATTTTCATACTTCTGAGAATACAAATCTTTTCAATCTTCCATATTCTTCCGTGAACTACACTATTATCATCAAGGAAAGATTATAGGAAGGGTGTACTTAAATTTGACATATTAGTGTTATTAAGAACACAAGTAGTCAACAAAAACTTTTGAATTGTCGAAATCTTCTTCAGTAGTTGAGGCACGAAATCCCGTTTGGCTGATCGTGTGTTTGTAGACCTATTCCTCCAGGTTAAGAGAGGGTTGTTAGTAGTGAAATTCCAGAAGGCAGTCTTGGACCGGACGTAGAACGAAGGTTCGAACTAGTATAAAAATTTTGGTGTCACTTTTATTTATTACTGATATTCTCTATCTGCACATTACTCTACTTATATTCCATATTATGCGATTCTACTCCTGTATAGACTGTTTCAATTGGTATCAAAGCAAGGTCATCATATAACCGTAACACCGTTATTCGATATATTGATAATATGTAAAAATAACACAATTGCCAGCACAACCACTGCCTCTACTTTTTCCGAAGGACAACTACTCAAAGACCACCACTATTCAATAACATACAATACAATTACTGAGATACAAGAATGAGAATATATATGCAACCAACTAGTTTTGATTCTTCAAATGCAACTCAAACTGAATTCGCAGCACCCACAACTGGATATTCTACATGGACAATAAATCAGAAAAATGAAGCAAATGCAAACACCAAAGCTATGAACATGCTATTTTGGGCTTTAGATAAAAATGCATTCAATCGTGTTATCATATGCACTACTGCACATCAGATATGGGAAATACTCAAAACCTTACATGAGGGTACAAACAAGGTCAAACAAACAAAGATCTCAATGCTAAAGAATCAATTTTAAAACTTTAGAGTGAGATAGAATGAAACCATCAACGACATGTACTCAAGATTCCAAGACATTATTCATGCCTTAATAGGACTTGGAGAAAAATACAAGGGTTTTGATATTATATCTAAAATCCTAAATTCACTAAATGATGAATGGGAAAGAAAAGTCTTAGCAATCGAGGAAGCTAATGATCTTTCTACAATAAAGCCAGAAGAATTAATTGGAAATCTTATGTCCTATGAAGTTAACATGCGGGCTAAAAAGGATCAAGCATAAGAAAGAAAAGTGTAGCTTTCCATGCTGAAACGGAAGAATCAGAATCAGAAGACGAATATATAGCATCTATCGCCAAATTTTTAAGAAATTCTTAAAATACAGAAAAGGAAATAAGAATGGGTTCAAAAAGAATTTCTCAAATAAACCTTCATCCTCATGTATAGAATGTTTTAATTGTCATAAGAAAGGACACATGTACAACGACCGTTCAGAACAAAAGAAATAAAATTAGAAAACTTTCAACAACAAGAACAAGAAAGATAATTAAAAAAGAAAGTTTTTTTTTGTAACATGGGATGATTCAGATTCATCCTCATCAGATAATGACAGTGACGAAGAACAAGCAAATGTATGCTTCATGGCCCAAGACACTGAGGTTAGTGATTTATCTTATGAATCATAATAAATATTAAATTTTTAAATACTACAAAAATTCTTAAAAAGAAACTTAAGGAAGCTCGAGAAAATCAAAACAAAGCTGAATTTGAAAGGGATATGCTGAAAGACGAAAAGAAAATTCTGAATGAAGAACTTGAAAAGGTTCAAGAATCTCTCTCTAATTTTGATACGCAATTTTCACTTTTGAGTCAAGAAATTGAAATTCAAAAGCCAAAGAATGATGCTATTATTTTTGAAAATCACAATTTAAAAACTAAAATTAAATAAGTAGATTTAGAAAATACCACCATTCAAAGCATATTAGATAGCATTTCAAAAAATGTTTCTACCTTTGATAAAGAAAGAGAAAAATAGTCTAAAGTTATAGAAAATTCTCAATTTTCTTCCAATAAAAATGGATTTGGTTTCATAAAGGAATCAAAACTTCTTCCAAAGAAAATTGCTAGTTTTAAGAGGAATAATGATTCAAAGCATAATGTAGTATTGAAAATTAAGGTATCATTAAGTACCAAAACATACTAAAAGGAAAATGAAAATCAAAATATGGGTTCCAAAAAAAACAATTGTTTGATTAAGAACAAATATATCAATTAATTTATGGAAACCATTCATAACAATAAAAACTATATTTATAAGAGGGATACTGAACCCACTTTGGTTTGGTTTCCTAAGATCTAACTCTTAGGACCCTATCAAAAATTGGGTATCAATGTATTTATAAAAAAAAAAAATTGTAACAACCTGGAAAATCTGAGTCAATTTAAATTTTTTATTTTGGCTATTTTAATGAAATTTGATTATTTAAAATGGATTATTTTAAATAATAACGACGAAAAATTTATTTTCGATGAAGTTAAAATGAACAAATTTATTTTAATTATATAACGAGCCTGAAATGGCGTGGTAGTTTGAAAATTCGATTTTGAATTTCAAATGAATATACAAAATTCGTTTTAAGTCGGAGTTGAACGAAACAAGAAATATCTGATTCTGTTTGATGATATCTTTCTAACGGATCTAAGAAACTGAAGTTTCGTTCTATAGAGTGAAAGATATGTCCAGTTTAAAATTCAGAAAGGTCCCTGTGGAATTTATATATATTTTAATATATATATATAAAGCCCTTGAAAATGGAAATTTTCCAAACGACCTCGGTTTTCGACGAAACCACTTTTGTTGGATCCGAGGTGTCAAGTTATTGCTTGGTTCCAAAATTCATAATTTTTTGAATCAATATGTGAGCGTGGCGAAGTTAAACGTGTTTTGTTAGTTTCCGTCAATTTGGATCGACTAGAAAAAGACCATTTTTCAAACGGTCTCAGAATTTGACGAAATTAGTTTTGTTTGGACCATATCGATAATACGAAGCTAAAAATATTTTTTCAGGAATTTTTAGAATCAGTATGTGGCCCCGGTAAATTGAAATGTGAGTTCAAATTCAATATATAGAGTTATATTTTAATTTCGACGAAAACTGATCGAAACGGCCGAACTGGCTTACGAAACATATCCTATTGTGTTTGGAATGGGGGTAATTAGATAGGGGCGACAGTCGTTCGGTTTAAATCGGGGTTCGAAATTTAAAGTCAAATTTTGGGATAAATTAAAATATATAGTTCCCTCCCTCACATTCTCTCTCCCACCCCTTCACTTTTCAGGTCGATAAAAAAAAACCTAGCTAACAGAGCCGCCGCTCCTGGAGATCGTCGCACCAGGGGCCACCTCCGCCGTCGCCAGGCACACACACCCCCTCGCCAATGCCCTGCTTCCCCCTCCTCTAGCGCTCTCTCTCCTCTGAAACCCCACCATCGATCGACGCTCCGCCCGTCGCGGTGGCGCAGCCACCAAGCCCCCTCCGTTCGCCTCTCCCTCACTCCCTCGTCTTTTCTTCTTCGCTACAGGCCACCCTCCAACCCAATTCGATTTATGCACCAAGTCCCCTCCGGCGATTGCTCACTCTCCCCTGAGACCCGACCTCGCGACCTTCCAGCCCCTCTCCTTCTAAAAAAAAATCTAATCTCAACGAAGAAGAAAAGTGAGTCCTTTACTTTATTGTATTTATTATTTATTTTTCTTTTCATTTTTATATTTGTAGCGATAAGATTAGGACTTTATAAATAAGAAAACAACATAAAAATGTGATTCTTATACGTATAACATTAGAGTAGAAATGCGATCTTTATTTGTAGACACGAGATGTAAAAACGTGATTTTTATGTTGTTAGTAATAAAAAGATTGAATTTTTATATAGCGAAAAGTTGGGATTTTTAAAAGAGAAAGTTTGGATTTCCAAAAACGAAAAGATTTGATTTTTTACAAGTAGAAAGTTATGATTTTTGTTTAGTTATGTGACGGCAAGGAATTTCGCTCGGTCCGAACCAGTCGCTAAACCGACTCAGACCGTTCGAAACGCCCTATCGTTTGAGAACAACACACAAAACAGAACGCATACAGAAGAACATTTCATTGCATATTACAACAATGCATCAGATTACAAGAATATACAGAGTATAAATGAATATTACACAGAAATATCAGAGATTTAAATTACATTTAAATACACAGCAACGGAAAATAGTACAATACACAACTAGAGGTAGATATACGGATACAAAGCTTTCCGGATATCATTCCAGCGGTAAACCAGGATCCTGTGAATATAAATCTGCAAAACCAAAACTACTAGCTGCCCGTGTCAAAATAGGGGCACCCAGAGTTTAGGTTAAAACAATAAACTCCAGGTCAGTCATGGGACTGGTGTGAGAACTAAAACAGTTATTAATCTTTATTTTAAATCTTTAGGTAAATCAAGGGACCACGCCGTATAACACGGAACGGGTTTCCTCCCAAGAATACCAGTGCATAAACAAACAGCGCAATGCTAAATAAAGAAAAATGAAGCTGTTATAAGACCCAGGTCCCATCACACAATGCAACGCAGCCGAGGATAGGGTTTTCCCTTATAACAGCCAAAGAATGCTTGATACGGTTAAAAACAAATCGTTTTGATACTATTATAAGTGCATAGTGTATAAAACAACTTCAAATCATAAGTATCAATCTTAGGCGGCATGAGCGCCCCATCCCACTATGTCACCATACTAGGTTCTACAAATAAAACCGCACATGTCACGTATTTGGAAATTGGATTTCCGTCTATGAACCGAGGCAAAAGATAGTCCTCAACCGATTCGAGACAATCTAGCCTACCATGTCTCAGGAACAGCCGCAACTGCCCCTTGGATCCTCAGGGCCGGTCCACCGATGTGGATTATTATGCCTGAACACTACGTCTCCCCACCCTATGGGGTGCAAGTCTGGTCCGTCAGCCGACCAGAATGCATCGGCCAAAACCGATATAACCGAGGCACCTCGCAACAGCAACAACCACATAAGTCAAACTCGTCAGGGCGTGTAAAACCACTGACGCCACTTCTAGCTAGAAAGAAACGCATGCCCTCCCTGACGTCCTCTCCCGTTTTTGGTTCATACCGGGTGTGAAACACGCGAAGTAATCGTTACACAAAGCTACGCCACAAAGGCCGTGCTTTGATCATCACCACAAGAACTTTGCTTTTCAACAGAAGCCTCGATCAATTGCCACTTAGGCATGCCACACAGGCAATTCGCTCCATGCGTTTGATATCCATCAATATATAACCCCTGAGCTCGTACGTCTCAGAGAAGGGCGTTAAGCAAGAGAATAAATTCTCCGCCGCCAAACAGATATATATTTAATAGAGATCAATCACACGGACTAAAATCCAATGTCAGACACAAAGTCCATTCACAAGTCCGTTCTGGGTCTGAACGAAACCGGAGGCACCTAGTACCCCGCATATCCATCGATCTCCAAGTACGTCTGGACGATCACTAACTGTTTCCATCTTCTTGGGTGTACAGCCCAATCAAGATCATCAGTAATCACCCAAACGACGTGAAGACTTCTGGTCTTCAACCACCGTCTTCATCTTCGACACCACGTCGAATCAGTTATTCAGAATGGGATAAACCCGGTCTTTCTGAATAGCTCGCGTATATATTATAAAAGTGTTACACAAACACAACATACGCCTCATTCCAATTCAGAATATTCTTTTATTCAAAATTTCCTATACTTTGGGAAAAGTTCCCATTAATTTTATCCAAGATAAATTCTTTAAATTTATTCTTTAATCTCCTTTGAATATCAATTCAAACTAGTCGGGATTAGCGAACCACACCGAAGTAATCATTTATTTTATTTCCCAATCCCAACCTATTCATCCCATGAAGTAAAACTGGTTATACTTCATATCTAACACCACGGTGTTATCGGTAAATTCAATTACCATTTCACGTTCAAATCTAATTAAAGATTTAACTATCGCCTGGAGTAAAACTGGTGATACTCCATTCTCGATCTTTTCAATCTAATTAAAGATTCATTAAAACTCCACTTAGTTTTAATCTTTGACTGGGTTAAAGAATCGGTGTCATTTAAAACACAGTTCACGATAAACCCAAAGTCACATCCCATTGATTATCGGGTTAAAGAACGAGTGTTATTTAAAACACTGTCCACGATAAACCCAAAAATCAATATCAATTCAATTCCAATTAAATATTCTTTAATTGGTACACTTCATTAAATCTAAATAAAAAGATTTAACCTTTTCTCAACTGGGTTCAAGAACAGTGTTAGTGAAGACACCACTCACGACAAACCCAAATCACATTCGATATTCAATACAAGGCTCTGAATAGAAAATATATCGGCTTATATTCAATATCGAATTCTACGACTAACAAATGTCGTATTGGAAATAACGATATAAATATATATCTTTCAAATTTCCATAACAACATCTGTATAATCACGAATTCCAACATCGAAATATTCCGAAGACAATTTCGATTCAAATCCACTCCAATGCAATCATTGGATATTCTGGTTATTTTTAAAACCCTTTTTAAATTCAATTTATTTATTTAAAAATAAATAGAATTATAATTCTAGTTCAAAACCAGTTCATTTCGATAAAAATCTATTTTTATCTTTTCAAACATGAAGTTTTTTATCCCAAATCTTCACAAATCATTTCTTATGATTTTACACAAATTATTACTATTTTTAATAATTTTATCAAGGCCCGTACAGTCGATTTCCACCAATGGCCATCGAACTGCACTTACAACGACCTTTTTCAAATTTGATTTGGACATAATTCCAAATCCAACCGTTAGATTTCTAATTTCTAATATTCGTTAGAAAGCTCTTTTCGATACGAACCCAACGGTTACGGTTTTAGGAGAATTCGACGGTCGGATCTCCCGCAATGTCCGTTTGAAATAAATGGTCGAAATTCACGAACTGCCGCGGCGCGGCGCGTTCTATTCAGGCCATTATATTATATATATAATATATATATAATATATTTCGTCGATTTCTATTTAAAACGAATTATATAAATAGTTTTAAATTCGTTTCAAAAGCAGTTTCAACTTCCGTTTCAATTCAAATCAAAATTGAATTCTTCTCTATAAATTCGTTTTAAAATTCATTTCTATTCAATTCAAATTTCAATTCAATTTGAATTCATTTCATTTTGCTTTCAATTCAATTTGAATTCGTTTTCAATCCATTTCGAAATCGTTTTCAATTCAATTCATTTCGACATCGTTTTCAATTCAATTCATTTCGAAATCGTTTTCAATACAATTCATTTCGAAATCGTTTTCAATTCAATTCATTTCGAAATCGTTTTCAATTCAATTCATTTCGAAATCGTTTTCAATTCAATTCATTTCGAAATCGTCGATTTCGAAATCACTTTTCAATATTCATTTCATTTCGAAATCGTTTTTCAATATTCATTTCATTTCGAAATCGTTTTTCAATATTCATTTCATTTCGAAATCGTTTTTCAATATTCATTTTAAAATGAATATAATCGATATAAATATCGTTCACGTTAAAATGGCGTCAATCTAATCAACACGGCTTCATAATTTCTATTTTCAAATTTTCTTTATTTTTCAAATTGGAATGAGGCCCAATCAATTACCATATAAAATTAATTATATGGATTTCCATACAACACATGTATATAATAGCATTGATAAATAATCAACCATCAACCAAAGTGCACTACACTGTATAAGCATCAAATATAGATATTCAACGCTTATAACAGCCTGTCAATCAATCGATCGACATATTTAATCAATCAGGATGAGTGAAATTCATATTTCATCCCAACACCCGTGTGGGGTTTCAAACAATCAAACACAGATTTTAGTTGTGCAGTTGGGCGATGTGTAAAATTTATCGACCCAATCAATGTCCTTCAAATAGGTGTACATAAACAAACCGTCCGGTTTGTAAATGAATATTTATTTATTCACATTCACGTCAAAAATTATATTTTAACGATAAAACATTTTATTTCAACACATGAATTTCTATTCAGTTCATTTCTTCAATAAAATGATATTTTATTTTTCTAACATATTTTAGAAAATTTCGGCGGCATAACGGCACGATACTAGAAACGGGACGAGGCCTAGCCTTATCCCCGGTCTAGTGAAGGCCCACGCCATTCACACATCAATCAAATCAATTTCGTTATGCAAACCACAAAATTTGGAGTAAGAGTCTAACCTAGCCTTACTCCTTCGCCTTATAACGGCGCACGTCTAATCCTAACCAATTTATCGATTCGATTTTTCACACCACAAACCACATTCAAACCCATATCGCAATCAATAACCAAACAGCCAAACAAACAAGTCCATGGTCTGTGCACGATTGTGTCGGGTGCTACTAAACACCGTCTGCATCCTAGTATATATATATAACTAGAAAAGAAATTGAAAGGTGAGAAATTCTCACCGATAGCTATCCTAGCTCCACGGCACTTCATTGATAGAAATCTTCGTTGCTATCGCATTTTCGTCATCTTCGTTGCCCGT
Organism: Allium sativum; assembly: GCA_030737875.1. Taxonomy (NCBI): domain Eukaryota; kingdom Viridiplantae; phylum Streptophyta; class Magnoliopsida; order Asparagales; family Amaryllidaceae; genus Allium; species Allium sativum. The sequence goes on from CM060915.1 coordinate 990,483,409, forward strand.
AGCCACTACATATATAAAAATCGAATTTTTACTTCGTTATTCAATATATAAAAATCGAATTTTTACTTTGTTATTCAATATATAAAAATCATATTTTGACTTCGCTATTAAATATATAAAGATTATATTTTTATCATTCTTATGATGTAAAAATTATATTTTTATTACTTTAAAAATACTAAAATCACGTCTTGCTCCTTCTACCTAATAAAAATCCCGTCTTTTCTCTTTTTAAAAATATGATCTTTATTTTTTTCAAGTTCAAATCTTTTTCTATTAAAAGATCAAACCTTTTTCTATTTCAAAGTTTAAACCTTTAAAATAAAATCAGCTTTTATTTATTTCTTTAAAAATCAGTTTTTGCCTTTTATAAAATCAGTTTTTATCTTTTTTTTAAAATCAGTTTTTATCTTTTATAAAATTTCAGTTTTTATCTTTTATAAAATCAGTTTTTATCTTTTATAAAATTTCAGTTTTTATCTTTTTTTAAAAATTCAGTTTTAATCTTTTTTAAAAATCAGTTTTTAATTTTTTTAAAAATCAGTTTTTAATTTACTGCAAAACAAAAATAAAATAACCTAAACGCTCACCTCAGCCTGCGAAGGGGGGGGCTCGATGGTGTTCGTCGGCGGCAGGCTTCAGGGGGGGGGAGGGCGTCGCTGTGGTGTTCGGTGGTGTCGGCGTCTTCGAGGTAGTGGGGTTGCTTCGATTCTCGTCGGCGGCTGGGTGTCTCGAGGTAAGGGCGGCGGCTTCGAGATGAGGGCGGCGTCGAGGGGTTCGTCGGCGATGTCTCGAGGGGGGGCGGCGAACTAGGTTAGGTTTTTTTTTTTTTATTTCTGGTAAATGAATCGGGGGGGGGGGGGGGCAATGAAGAAAAGGAGGGAGTTATATATATATTTTTTATTATTATTTAATTATTTATTTATTCAAAAAGGTTGACTTTTACATACGACCTCGAAACGAGGCCCACCGCCTGTCGTCCATAGCGTTTTACCCCCATTCCGAACCCAATGGGATATGTATCGCAAGCTGATTCTATCGTCTCGATAAGTTTCCGTTGAATTTACATTTAAATCGCTATATTGAATTTTAAACGTACATTTCAAATTACCGGGGTCACATACTAACTGGAAAAATTCCAGAAAAATATTTTCTAGCTTCGTATTGACGATACGGTCCTAACAAAACTAGTTTCGTCGAATTCTGAGACCGTTAGAAAAATGGCCAATTTCCAGTCGATTAAAATCAACTGAAACTGGTCAAACGCGTTTTCCTTTGCCACACTCACATATTGATTCGAAAAATTATGAAATTTGAAACCTAGCAATAATTTGACATCACGGACCCAACAAAAGTGGTTTCGTCGAAATCCGAGGTCATTTGCAAAATATCCATTTTTAAGGGCCTGAATTCCATAGCGACTATTCAGAATTTTCAACTGGACATATCTCTTGATTCTCGCTACGAAATTTTGATTATGCGGATTCGTTGGAAAGGTATCATCAATTAGATCCTAATGTTTTTGGTTTCACTAAAATCCGGATTGTTTTGCACCCGGTACATTTAATTGAAGTTTGAAATCGAATTATCGAACTACCGCGCCATTTTCAATTCTATTTATAATTATATATAATTATATATATTCTAACGACGACGCGTATAATATATACGTTCGAATTATATTCAAAATAAATTTCTCGTCGTTTTTATTTAAAATAATTCATTTTAAATATTCGAAATTCACTAAAATTGCCAAAATAAAATTTTTAAACTGGCCCAGATTTTCGGGTTGTTACAATCTCCCCCACTTAAAACTTTTCGTCCCCGAAAAGGAACAAAGTCGAAAGTGGTTTGATTAATAAGCTCTACATTCGGTCTGGCTTGCATTCTCCAACTTTTCAGTTTCTGAGAATTTTCAAAATTTCAAAAATTTGGCTAACTCCCTAAATTTTCGAAAAATTTCGCCATAACCTCCCCTGCACCGGGAGCATCGGGGAATTTCAAATAGCTTCCCCGGTCCTTCAGATCTCAAAAAGAAAAAGAAAAAGCCAAGCGGCTAGCCAATAGGCTCATAAAATCATCATCACCCAAACAAAACAGTAAATTATATAGTAAACATGTACCTATTTGTCGGGCAAACAAATTTTATTCTCTGGCTCTAGCCTCCTTGCTATGACCTGTTCAATGATATATATGTATATGCAAGCAAATGCGACCAATTTTCAATACAATTCAATATTTGTTTCAATTAGGCTAAATGGTTCAAAATTAGCAAACAAATGAACAAACAACGCAAACATCAATCAATTAGTGAATTAGAGTTTCAAATTCATAATTTTGATCCATATACAAAAAATCAGATTTTTGGTGCCAAATCACAACAATAGATCCTATATAGTTTTTGGTTCTCACACCAGTCAATAGGAAATATATAGATATCACACCTTCGACACTCGAATATAAATGCTGATGATGATGCACCATCATCAATATCATCTTCGGGCGACTAGAGTGTGATGCTATATCTATCCAATATATTAAAATTTCAAATACACGTGGATCAGACGTATACGCAAAATATTTATATACTGGACTGTCCATATCAATATAAATAAATAATCAGATACGAATAATTGATTTAAATTTTCAAAACAAAAATTGTTTTCATTTGAAAAAAAAAATATACTCTTCACACTCGTTCTAGGATACTACTGATCCCATCTCTAACGAGTCATTCTCGTTGGATATTACTAATCCAATATCTGATGAATTCTTTCGTATGGTTCTAATGTGCCTTGTTCTCTGAGCTTGGTAAACCAAAGCTCTGATACCAACTGTGACGGCAAGGAATTTCGCTCGGTCCGAACCAGTCGCTAAACCGACCCAGACCGTTCGAAACGCCCTATCGTTTGAGAACAACACACAAAACAGAACGCATACAGAAGAACATTTCATTGTATATTACAACAATGCATCAGATTACAAGAATATACAGAGTATAAATGAATATTACACAGAAATATCAGAGATTTAAATTACATTTAAATACATAGCAGCGGAAAATAGTACAATACACAACTAGAGGTAGATATACGGATACAAAGCTTTCCGGATATCATTCCAGCGGTAAACCAGGATCCTGTGAATATAAATCTGCAAAACCAAAACTACTAGCTGCCCGTGTCAAAATAGGGGCACCCAGAGTTTAGGTTAAAACAATAAACTCCAGGTCAGTTATGGGACTGGTGTAAGAACTAAAACAGTTATTAATCTTTATTTTAAATCTTTAGGTAAATCAAGGGACCACGCCGTATAACACGGAACGGGTTTCCTCCCAAGAATACCAGTGCATAAACAAACAGCGCAATGCTAAATAAAGAAAAATGAAGCTGTTATAAGACCCAGGTCCCATCACACAATGCAACGCAGCCGAGGATAGGGTTTTCCCTTATAACAGCCAAAGAATGCTTGATACGGTTAAAAACAAATCGTTTTGATACTATTATAAGTGCATAGTGTATAAAACAACTTCAAATCATAAGTATCAATCATAGGCGGCATGAGCGCCCCATCCCACTATGTCACCATACTAGGTTCTACAAATAAAACCGCACATGTCACGTATTTGGAAATTGGATTTCCGTCTATGAACCGAGGCAAAAGATAGTCCTCAACCGATTCGAGACAATCTAGCCTACCATGTCTCAGGAACAGCCGCAACTGCCCCTTGGATCCTCAGGGCCGGTCCACCGATGTGGATTATTATGCCTGAACACTACGTCTCCCCACCCTATGAGGTGCAAGTCTGGTCCGTCAGCCGACCAGAATGCATCGGCCAAAACCGATATAACCGAGGCGCCTCGCAACAGCAACAACCACATAAGTCAAACTCGTCAGGGCGTGTAAAACCACTGACGCCACTTCTAGCTAGAAAGAAACGCATGCCCTCCCTGACGTCCTCTCCCGTTTTTGGTTCATACCGGGTGTGAAACACGCGAAGTAATCGTTACACAAAGCTACGCCACAAAGGCCGTGCTTTGATCATCACCACAAGAACTTTGCTTTTCAACAGAAGCCTCGATCAATTGCCACTTAGGCATGCCACACAGGCAATTCGCTCCATGCGTTTGATATCCATCAATATATAACCCCTGAGCTCGTACGTCTCAGAGAAGGGCGTTAAGCAAGAGAATAAATTCTCCGCCGCCAAACAGATATATATTTAATAGAAATCAATCACACGGACTAAAATCCAATGTCAGACACACAGTCCATTCACAAGTCCGTTCTGGGTCTGAACGAAACCGGAGGCACCTAGTACCCCGCATATCCATCGATCTCTAAGTACGTCTGGACGATCACTAACTGTTTCCATCTTCTTGGGTGTACAGCCCAATCAAGATCATCAGTAATCACCCAAACGACGTGAAGACTTCTGGTCTTCAACCACCATCTTCATCTTCGACACCACGTCGAATCAGTTATTCAGAATGGGATAAACCCGGTCTTTCTGAATAGCTCGCGTATATATTATAAAAGTGTTACACAAACACAACATACACCTCATTCCAATTCAGAATATTCTTTTATTCAAAATTTCCTATACTTTGGGAAAAGTTCCCATTAATTTTATCCAAGATAAATTCTTTAAATTTATTCTTTAATCTCCTTTGAATATCAATTCAAACTAGTCGGGATTAGCGAACCACACCGAAGTAATCATTTATTTTATTTCCCAATCCCAACCTATTCATCCCATGAAGTAAAACTGGTTATACTTCATATCTAACACCACGGTGTTATCGGTAAATTCAATTACCATTTCACGTTCAAATCTAATTAAAGATTTAACTATCGCCTGGAGTAAAACTGGTGATACTCCATTCTCGATCTTTTCAATCTAATTAAAGATTCATTAAAACTCCACTTAGTTTTAATCTTTGACTGGGTTAAAGAATCGGTGTCATTTAAAACACAGTTCACGATAAACCCAAAGTCACATCCCATTGATTATCGGGTTAAAGAACGAGTGTTATTTAAAACACTGTCCACGATAAACCCAAAAATCAATATCAATTCAATTCCAATTAAATATTCTTTAATTGGTACACTTCATTAAATCTAAATAAAAAGATTTAACCTTTTCTCAACTGGGTTCAAGAACAGTGTTAGTGAAGACACCACTCACGACAAACCCAAATCACATTCGATATTCAATACAAGGCTCTGAATAGAAAATATATCGGCTTATATTCAATATCGAATTCTACGACTAACAAATGTCGTATTGGAAATAACGATATAAATATATATCTTTCAAATTTCCATAACAACATCTGTATAATCACGAATTCCAACATCGAAATATTCCGAAGACAATTTCGATTCAAATCCACTCCAATGCAATCATTGGATATTCTGGTTATTTTTAAAACCCTTTTTAAATTCAATTTATTTATTTAAAAATAAATAGAATTATAATTCTAGTTCAAAACCAGTTCATTTCGATAAAAATCTATTTTTATCTTTTCAAACATGAAGTTTTTTATCCCAAATCTTCACAAATCATTTCTTATGATTTTACACAAATTATTACTATTTTTAATAATTTTATCAAGGCCCGTACAGTCGATTTCCACCAATGGCCATCGAACTGCACTTACAGCGACCTTTTTCAAATTTGATTTGGACATAATTCCAAATCCAACCGTTAGATTTCTAATTTCTAATATTCGTTAGAAAGCTCTTTTCGATACGAACCCAACGGTTCCGGTTTTAGGAGAATCCGACGGTCGGATCTCCCGCAATGTCCGTTTGAAATAAATGGTCGAAATTCACGAACTGCCGCGGCGCGGCGCGTTCTATTCAGGCCATTATATTATATATATAATATATATATAATATATTTCGTCGATTTCTATTTAAAACGAATTATATAAATAGTTTTAAATTCGTTTCAAAAGCAGTTTCAACTTCCGTTTCAATTCAAATCAAAATTGAATTCTTCTCTATAAATTCGTTTTAAAATTCATTTCTATTCAATTCAAATTTCAATTCAATTTGAATTCATATCAATTTGCTTTCAATTCAATTTGAATTCGTTTTCAATTCATTTCGAAATCGTTTTCAATTCAATTCATTTCGAAATCGTTTTCAATTCAATTCATTTCGAAATCGTTTTCAATTCAATTCATTTCGAAATCGTTTTCAATTCAATTCATTTCGAAATCGTTTTCAATTCAATTCATTTCGAAATCGTCGATTTCGAAATCACTTTTCAATATTCATTTCATTTCGAAATCGTTTTTCAATATTCATTTCATTTCGAAATCGTTTTTCAATATTCATTTCATTTCGAAATCGTTTTTCAATATTCATTTTAAAATGAATATAATCGATATAAATATCGTTCACGTTAAAATGGCGTCAATCTAATCAACACGGCTTCATAATTTCTATTTTCAAATTTTCTTTATTTTTCAAATTGGAATGAGGCCCAATCAATTACCATATAAAATTAATTATATGGATTTCCATACAACACATGTATATAATAGCATTGAAAAATAATCAACCATCAACCAAAGTGCACTACACTGTATAAGCATCAAATATAGATATTCAACGCTTATAACAGCCTGTCAATCAATCGATCGACATATTTAATCAATCAGGATGAGTGAAATTCATATTTCATCCCAACACCCGTGTGGGGTTTCAAACAATCAAACACAGATTTTAGTTGTGCAGTTGGGCGATGTGTAAAATTTATCGACCCAATCAATGTCCTTCAAATAGGTGTACATAAACAAACCGTCCGGTTTGTAAATGAATATTTATTTATTCACATTCACGTCAAAAATTATATTTTAACGATAAAACATTTTATTTCAACACATGAATTTCTATTCAGTTCATTTCTTCAATAAAATGATATTTTATTTTTCTAACATATTTTAGAAAATTTCGGCGGCATAACGGCACGATACTAGAAACGGGACGAGGCCTAGCCTTATCCCCGGTCTAGTGAAGGCCCACGCCATTCACACATCAATCAAATCAATTTCGTTATGCAAACCACAAAATTTGGAGTAAGAGTCTAACCTAGCCTTACTCCTTCGCCTTATAACGGCGCACGTCTAATCCTAACCAATTTATCGATTCGATTTTTCACACCACAAACCACATTCAAACCCATATCGCAATCAATAACCAAACAGCCAAACAAACAAGTCCATGGTCTGTGGACGATTGTGTCGGGTGCTACTAAACACCGTCTGCATCCTAGTATATATATATATATAACTAGAAAAGAAATTGAAAGGTGAGAAATTCTCACCGATAGCTATCCTAGCTCCACGGCACTTCATTGATAGAAATCTTCGTTGCTATCGCATTTTCGTCATCTTCGTTGCCCGTAGCCACTACATATATAAAAATCGAATTTTTACTTCGTTATTCAATATATAAAAATCGAATTTTTACTTTGTTATTCAATATATAAAAATCATATTTTGACTTCGCTATTAAATATATAAAGATTATATTTTTATCATTCTTATGATGTAAAAATTATATTTTTATTACTTTAAAAATACTAAAATCATGTCTTGCTCCTTCTACCTAATAAAAATCCCGTCTTTTCTCTTTTTAAAAATATGATCTTTATTTTTTTCAAGTTCAAATCTTTTTCTATTAAAAGATCAAACCTTTTTCTATTTCAAAGTTTAAACCTTTAAAATAAAATCAGCTTTTATTTATTTCTTTAAAAATCAGTTTTTGCCTTTTATAAAATCAGTTTTTATCTTTTTTTTAAAATCAGTTTTTATCTTTTATAAAATTTCAGTTTTTATCTTTTATAAAATCAGTTTTTATCTTTTATAAAATCAGTTTTTATCTTTTATAAAATTTCAGTTTTTATCTTTTTTTAAAAATTCAGTTTTTATCTTTTTTAAAAATCAGTTTTTAATTTTTTTAAAAATCAGTTTTTAATTTACTGCAAAACAAAAATAAAAACAAAAATAAAATAACCTAAACGCTCACCTCAGCCTGCGAAGGGGGGGGGCTCGATGGTGTTCGTCGGCGGCAGGCTTCAGGGAGGGGCGTCGCTGTGGTGTTCGGTGGTGTCGGCGTCTTCGAGGTAGTGGGGTTGCTTCGATTCTCGTCGGCGGCTGGGTGTCTCGAGGTAAGGGCGGCGGCTTCGAGATGAGGGCGGCGTCGAGGGGTTCGTCGGCGATGTCTCGAGGGGGGGCGGCGAACTAGGTTAGGTTTTTTTTTTATTTCTGGTAAATGAATCGGGGGGGGGGGGGGGCTAATGAAGAAAAGGAGGGAGTTATATATATATATATATTTTATTATTATTTAATTATTTATTTATTCAAAAAGGTTGACTTTTACATACGACCTCGAAACGAGGCCCACCGCCTGTCGTCCATAGCGTTTTACCCCCATTCCGAACCCAATGGGATATGTATCGCAAGCTGATTCTATCGTCTCGATAAGTTTCCGTTGAATTTACATTTAAATCGCTATATTGAATTTTAAACGTACATTTCAAATTACCGGGGTCACATACTAACTGGAAAAATTCCAGAAAAATATTTTCTAGCTTCGTATTGACGATACGGTCCTAACAAAACTAGTTTCGTCGAATTCTGAGACCGTTAGAAAAATGGCCAATTTCCAGTCGATTAAAATCAACTGAAACTGGTCAAACGCGTTTTCCTTTGCCACGCTCACATATTGATTCGAAAAATTATGAAATTTGAAACCTAGCAATAATTTGACATCACGGACCCAACAAAAGAGGTTTCGTCGAAATCCGAGGTCATTTGCAAAATGTCCATTTTTAAGGGCCTGAATTCCATAGCGACTATTCAGAATTTTCAACTGGACATATCTCTTGATTCTCGCTACGAAATTTTGATTATGCGGATTCGTTGGAAAGGTATCATCAATTAGATCCTAATGTTTTTGGTTTCACTAAAATCCGGATTGTTTTGCACCCGGTACATTTAATTGAAGTTTGAAATCGAATTATCGAACTACCGCGCCATTTTCAATTCTATTTATAATTATATATAATTATATATATTCTAACGACGACGCGTATAATATATACGTTCGAATTATATTCAAAATAAATTTCTCGTCGTTTTTATTTAAAATAATTCATTTTAAATATTCAAAATTCGCTAAAATTGCCAAAATAAAAATTTTAAACTAGCCCAGATTTTCGGGTTGTTACAAGTTAAAAACATGATCTTTGTTTACACAAAAATATGATTTTTATTTGAATAAAAGAATAGAAGGAAAAATATGAAGAGCGTTATAATTGTTATATACGAAGTAGCGATGCAAAAAGGTGATCTTTATATCTGTAGAGATATAATAAAAATACGATTTTTATATATGTTGTAGCGAAATAAAAATTTGATTTTTATATGAGTAGCGGATTGAAAATAGAATTTTTATATAATAGAGAATATAAAAATACGATTTTTATATATATAGGGAAATAAAAATCTGATTATTATTATATGTATAGTGATATAGAAATGTGATTTTTATCCATATAGCGTTGGAATAAAAATGTGATTTTTATTTATGAACAGCGTTGAATGAGAGAGTTGGAATTTCGGACAAATCTGAACCGTTCAGAATAGAATGGAGGAGTGGATCCCAAATGTGAGAACTTCTCACTTTAATTCTTGTTTTCTAGTTAAAATTATATACTAGGATGCAAATTGTGCTTAGCAGCACCTGACACCCGTTGTCCACAGACCTTGGACGACTTGTTTGATTTTTTTTTGTGGTGAAAATTGATTGTGATGTGGAATGAATGGAAATATATATTCATGTGTTGAAATAAAATATATATTCATGTGTTGAAATAAAATATATATTCATGCGTTGAAATAAAATATATAATCATGTGTTGAAATAAAATATATATTCATGTGTTGAAATAAAATATTCATTTACAAATCAGACGATTTGTTTATGTACACTGATTTGACTTATATTGATTGGGACGATAAATTTTACACGTCGCCCAACTGCATAAATAAAATCTATATTTGTGGTGAAAATTGATTGTGATGTGGAATGAATGGAAATATATATTCATGTGTTGAAATAAAATATATATTCATGTGTTGAAATAAAATATATATTCATGTGTTGAAATAAAATATATATTCATGTGTTGAAATAAAATATTCATTTACAAATCAGACGATTTGTTTATGTACATTGATTTGACTTATATTGATTGGGACGATAAATTTTACACGTCGCCCAACTGCACAAATAAAATCTGTGTTTGTGGATTGAAACCCCACACGGGTGTTGGGATAATATTTGACGTACACTAATCCTAATTGTTTAGTTGTATGTCGATCTATTGGTTGACAAGCTGTTGTAAGCATCGATTATTTATAACTAATGCTTATGCAGTTGTGTAATGCACTATGGATGATGGTTGATTGTTTATCATTGTTACTGTATACATGTGTTGTATGGAATCCATATAAGTAACATTATATGGTATTTGATTGGGCCCCATTCAAATTTGGAAGATAAAGAATATTTTAAAATAATATTTTAAAATAATATTCAGAAAAGGATTAAATAATATTCATGTGTTGAAATTAAAATATTCATGTGTTGAAAATAAAATATTCATGTGTTGAATAAAATAAATATTCATCTGTTGAATAGAAAATTCATGTATTGAATAAAATATTTAAACAATAAAAATATCATTTTTATTGAAGATATAAACCATATAAAATATTCATGTGTTGAATAAAAGCCGTGTTGATTAGATTAACACCATTTTTGACGTGGACGATATTTATATCGATTTTATTCATTTTTATAATGAACATTGAAGAGGAAGTGATTTCAAAATCTGATGTTTGAAAATATTATCATTTATATGTTAATGATGTGGAATATTCAATTTTGATTTAAAATTGAATATGAAGTTGAAACCGTTTTGAAAACGAATTTAAAACAATTTATAAAATACGTTTTAAAAGGAAATCGACGAAATATATATAATATATATATATTAATGGCCCGAATAGAACGCGCCGCGCCGCGGTAGTTCGCGAATTTCGACCATTGACTTCGAATTGACGTTACGGGAGATCCGACCATCAGATTCTCCTAAAACCGGGACCGTTGGGTTCATATCGAAAAGAGTTTTCCAATGAATATTAGAAATTTGAAATCTAACGGTTGGATTTGGAATTATGTCCAAATCAAATTTGGAAAAGGTCGCTGTAAGTGCAGTTTGACGACCGTTATTGGAAATCGACTGTACGTGCCTTAATAAAATTATTAATAATTTGTGTAAATTCATAATAAATGATTTTGAAAGAACTGGGATGAAAAATTCCATATTTGAAAAGATAAAAATATATTTTTATCGAAATGAACTAGTTATGAACTATAATTAAAATCCAACATTTTTAAATAAATAAAATTGGATTGAGGAAATAGTTTTAAAATAAACAGAATTTCCAATATATGAATTGGAATGGATTTGAATCGAAATTATCTTCGGAATATTTCGATATTGGATTCCGTGATTATACGGACATTGTGGAGGAATTTGGAAGATATATATATATATATATCGTTATTCCAATACGATATTTGTTGATTTCAGAATTTGATATTGAATATAAGCCGATATATCTTCTTTTCAAAGCCTTGTATTTAATGTCAAATGGGATTTAGGGTTTGTCGTGAACCATGTTTTTAAATGACATTGGTTCTTTAACCCAGTTAAAGACAAGATTAACTTCTTAGCTTTGAATAATCATTAATATTGATTTGTGGGAAGATTAAAACTAAGTGGAGTTTTAATGAATCTTTAATTAGATTGAAATGATCGAGAATGGAGTATTACCAGTTTTGCTCCAAGCGATAGTTAAATCTTTAATTAGATTTGAACGTGAAATGGTAATTAATATTTACCGATAACACCGTGGTGTTAGATATGGGGTATTACCAGTTTTGCTCCATGGGATGAATAGGTTGGGATTGGGAATTAAAATAAATAATTACTTCAGTGTGGTTCGCTAATCCCGACTAGTTTGGAAAACCAAACATGGTTTGAAATGATATCCAAAGGAAGAATAAAGAATAAATTTAGAAGAATTTATCTTTGATAAAATTAATGGGAACCTTTCCCTAAGAATGTGAATATTTGAATAAAAGAATATTCTGAATTGGAATGAGGCTTATGTTGTGTTTTTGTAACACTTGTTTATTATATACGCGGGTTATTCGGAAAGGACGGGTTTATACCCATTCTGAATAACCGATTCGACGATAAGTCGAAGATGAAGACGGTGGTTGAAGACCGGAGGTCTTCACATCGTTTGGGTGATTACCGATGATCTTGATTGGGCTGCACACCCAAGAGGAGGGAATCAGTTGGTGATCATCCAGACGTACTTGGAGATCGATGGATATGCGAGGAAAGTGCCTCTGGTTTCGTTCAGACCCAGAACGAACTTGTCAATGGACTGTGTGTCTGACATTGGATTTTATTCTGTGTGATTGATTTCTATTAAATATATATATGTTTGGCGGCGGAGAATTTATTCTCTTGCTTAACGCCCTTCTCTGAGACGTACGAGCTTAGAGGTTACATACTGATGGATATCAATCACATGGCATGAATTGCCTGTGTGGCATGCCTAAGTGGCAATTGATCAAGGCTTCTGTTGAAAAGCAAAGTCTTGTAGTTGATGACCAAAGCACGGCCTGTGTGGCATAGCTTTGTGTTATGGCGTTAATTCGCGAGCCTCACACCCCGGTGTGAACCAGAAATGGGAGAAGGACTTAGGGAGAACATGCGTCTCTTTCTAGTTAGAGGTGGTGTCGGTGACCTACCAGCCCTGACATTTATATATTTTTCACCTGTGTGGTTGTTGGAATGCGAGGCGCCTCGGATATGGAGTCATTTGGCTCATTTACGCCCCATAGGGCGGGGAAACGTAGTGTTCAGGGTTTTATTTAATCCACATCAAGTGGACCGGCCTTGAAGATCCTAGGTGCAGTTGCGGCTGTAGCCTGAGACACGGACTAGAGTGTCTCGAATTCGGTGAGGACTATCTTTTGCCTCGGTTCATAGATGGAATCAAATTTCCAATACGTGACATTCGATTTTAGCTGTAATCCTATATATGGCGACATAGTGGGATGGGGCGCTCATGTCGCATATGATTAATAACCTTATATTTGAAGTTGTTTTCTTTACTTATAGTAATAATAAAATATGAAATTTCACGTATCAAGCATTATTTGGCTGTTATAAGGTAAAACCCTATCCTCCGGCTTGCGTTGCATTGTGTGATGGGACCTGGGACTTATAACAACTTCATTGTTCTTAATTTAGCATTGCGCTGTTTGTTTATGCACTGGTATTCTTGGGGTAAAAACCCGTTCCGTGTTATACGGCGTGGTCCCTTGATTTACCTAACTTTAAAATAAAGATTAATAACTCTTTTAGTTCTCACACCAGTCACATGACTGACCTGGAGTTTATTGTTTTAACTTAAATTCTGGGTGCCCTTATTTTCCGCATGGGCAGCTAGTAGTTGGATTTTGCAGATTTATATTTACAGGATCCTGGTTTTTAGCTGAAGTGATATTCGAAAAGCTTTGTATCCGTGTATTTCTTTCAGTTATGGTTTGTACTATTTTTCCGCTGCAGTAACGTATTTAAATCTTTGATAATTATCTGATGTATAATATTTGTTCATACTCTATTTATTCTTGTATTCTGATGGAATTGTTGTAATAAGCAGTGAAATGTTCTTCTATTTGTGTTTTGATTTGTCATTTTCTCAAAACAATCAGGGGTTTCGAACGGTCTTGGTTGGTTTAGCGATCGATTCGGATCAAGAGAAATTCCTTGTTGTTACAAAAATGTTGGTCCCACTCAATAAGAGAAAATTGATGTTGGATAGTGGTGTTCAAGACATATGAACAGAGACAAAGATATGCTTACAAACATTACATACTTTGATGGTGGCTCTGTTACTTTTAGAGATAATTCCAAAGGCTATATCATTGGCAAAGTAGACATGTGTAACTACGGTATATCAAATTTACCCTTTATTACAAGTGTCTCTCTAGTTAAAAATTTAAAACTTAATTTATTAAGCATTAGTCAATTATGCGACAAAGGCTTTAAAATAACATTTTCAGAGAATAAATTTAGTATTTTAGATCAAAATCAAAATATTATTTTTGAAGGAAATAGAGATAGAAATATATATGTTTTAAATATTAAAATTAATTATAATAAAGATATGTGTTTAATAGCCAAAGATCAGGATCCTTGGTTATGGCACAAAAGGTTTTGTCATAATAATTTTAAATTGATAAAAAACTTTCGAAAATAGTAAAAGGTTTGCCAAAAATAAACTTTAAAATAAACAATATTTGCGATGATTGCCAATTAGGAAGATTAACTAAATCATCCTTTAAATAAAAGAAAGTCATTTCAACTGAACAACCACAATTACATATGGATTTATTCGGACGAACACACGTTCAATCTATTAATCATAATTGACATGTTTTGTAATCGTTGATGACTTCTCTAGATATACTGAACAACTTTTATGAAAAACAAAAGTGATACTTTTGAACATTTCAAAATTTTTATCAAACAAATTCAAAGTATTAAAAATTTAAAAGTAAAAAATATTCTAAGTGATCATGGAGGTGAATAAGAAAATGAATCATTTGAATTATTTTGTAAAAAAAATGAATAAATCATGATTTTTCATTTTCTAGAACTCCACAACAAAATGAAGTTGTAAAAAGGAAAAATAGAACATTACAAAAATGCACAAGAACTTTATTAAATGGAAGTACTTTACCAAAGCATTTTTGGGCAGAAGCTGTAGCAACTACTTGTCAAGTACTGAATCCATACGATCTCTAACTAAAAACACTTCATATGAATTGTTTATCGGAAGAAAACCTATTATTTCTTATTTTAAATTTTTTGTATCAAAATGTTTTATAATAAATACAAAAGATCAACTCGGAAAATTTGATCTAAAAGTCGATCATGGAATATTTGTAGGATACTCCGAACAAAGTAAGGCATATCGTGTTTTTAATAAAGAAAAAATATTATGAAGAAACATTACATATATCATTTGATAGAACTTTCATGAAAATACAATTATTAAAGATGATGAAGAATTTATAATTAACATAGAGAACACAAATTTTGAAAATTTTGAAAATAGTATTCATAGCAACAACAATGAATTAAGATCCCCTCCTAGATTATTACATGATCATCCTGCACAAAATATAATTGGAAAAATTGATTTCCATGTCCGAATAAGTAGTCAACTAAATCAAATGGGACATGTTGCTGTTCTCTCGACTATTGAGCCTAAAAATCCTAAAGAAGCATCAACAGACGACTATTGGATCATTGCAATGCAAGAGGAGTTAAATCATTTTGAAAGAAACAATGTTTTGGAATTAGTTCCTCGTCCTGATGATCAATCAGTTATTAGAACCAAATGCATCTATAAAAATAAAGCAGTTGAACTAGGAAATATTACTCGTAATAAAGCAAGATTAGTAGCACAAGGCTATAATCAAGAGGAAGGAATCAACTATGAAGAAATGTTTGCTCCTGTTTGTAACAACCCGAATTTTTATATCATGTTAAAACCATAAATCAAGGAAGAATTTAATTTTAAAATAAGAATCAGGGGAAACGGGTTGCGCCATTGTGTTCGTCTCGAAATTCTTCTTGGAAACGAGTCCGAGTTTTCGAGAATCGGAGTCCGTATGAGGGAGATATGACCCTCCGAAGTTTCAGGAATTTTCAAAATAAAAAATAGCTCGAAATTCGAATTCGAAATTCGAATTCAAACCCCAGAACAGGCTGGGCGGGAAAATTCCCGCCCATGGACCAGGTCGACCTGGGGGTCAACCATAGTGTCGACCTCCCAGGGACCAGGTCGACCATAGTGTCGACCTGGGGGTCGACCTGCCTCCTGAACCCACTTTTTGAACCAGATGCATCCTGATGTATTTGACCTCGTTTTCTGTCCAGATTCATCTACTTAATCCTATATAAACAGCCTCCTAGCCTCATTCTCTTTACACCATTCTTCTCTAACCTTATGCTACTCAAACTCTTGATGATCATGGCTTCTTCTTCTTCTTCTAAATTAAATTAAGATAAATTAAATTAAAACGAGAAGATTATTTCTTGAAGACTACGGCTAGGAATTGCATATTTGGGGATTTTCTTCTACGATCAAAGCAAGATTCAACGATTCAGCAATTCAACGACAAATTTCTAGACTTGACTTCTGCATCTTTCTTAGACCACGATTTGTAAGTTCAAGTTACTTTTAGATAAAAGCTATAAACTTAATATCCATGTTGTAAATTGGAATTGGATCTATGTATGATAATTGATTCATATCTATTCTTGTTTATCTTGGATCTCGACTTTCGTGAATATTGCTTTGGGCCTATTCATGTTGTAAATCAAACTCTTTCATGTCTATAACTTTAATATGCCTATGACTGTGAACATAAGACTATGCATATGCCTATGTCTGTGAACATAAGACTATGCCTATGCGTATGACGGTGAACATAAGACTATTGCCTATGACTATGACAAGGACAATTGTGGCTAATCATGACTCTTGACTATGAGAATTATCACCTATGATTATGAACATAAGGCTATTATCTATGATCATGACTTTGAAACTATTACTGTTAATTTCCTATGACTATTTGCCTAGAGCTATTTTGGATAATTATCCATGACCATTGCGATTGATCGCTTATGGTTCTTGATTATGAGATTTTTACCTATGACCATGACTATGACTATTGGGGTTAGTTGCCTAAGACTATTATAGTTGATTGTTCATGCCCATAGTTGAACCCATGTTGTACGCCGAATTTGCAGTTGTTGGATCTCATACCTAGGATGTGACTTGCTTAGTTCACTCGCTATTATGTACACCAAAACCATTGGACCCATTATCCTTGTATTTAGCTTGCTTTTGCATGCCTATTCTTTTATATCAACTTTTATCATGACTACCGCCTTATCTTGCTAGATTTGAAACCCTATATGCTAGTGATGTTGTAACCAATTATCTCAAGTTATATCATGCTAGTCTTGTAATCCCTTTTATCGCTTTATGCTCGTCCCTTTTGCCTATCATAGTTTTGATGTTATTCCCTTTATCTCGGGATTTGGATTTATTTGTAGTATAGATCTATTCACGTTTATGTGCGATGGGAATACGATTTGGGTAGATTAGGCAAAACACGAATTGGTTATGAACATGAATTATGAACTTGATAATAGGCAAAAACTTGAAACATGAACATTGTTATAACTTGAATCTAGATGTGGGCATGAAACTTATCCTTGAAACTTGACATGAATTTAGACTCGAAACTTGAACCTGGACATGACACTTAGAATGTACTTGAAAATGACCAACTCGAGGTTGGGTTGAGTTTGCAGTGTAATTCTGCCCGGAACCGCCCTGCAAATCCAATTACTGCAAACAATAGGATCCAATGTGGGTAGTTGGTCATATCGCGCTAAAAACCCGAGGCCAGACTGAGTTGTGGTGTAATTCTGCCCGGAACCGCCCGACAAATCCGGTGACCACAACAACAAGTCTGATGTGAAAGGTTGAGGTGCAATAATGAATTAATGCCATATGATAGGGTTAAGTCATGAACCGCTTGAATATACTTAACCAATTTGACACGATGATTTGACAGGGTTAAGTCATGAACCACTTGAATATAATTAACCAATTTGACACGATGATTTGATACGGTTAAGTCATGAAACGCTTGAATATACTTAACCAATTTGACACGATGATTTGATAGGTTTAAGTCATGAACCGCTTGAACATACTTAACCAATTTGACACGATGGTTTGATAGGGTTAAGTCATGAACCGCTTGAATATACTTAACCAACTTGACAGATGATTCATAGGGCTAAGTCATGAACTTGAACGACAACACTTAGCCAATTTGACATGACACGTAGGCGGGTTAAGTCATGAACTTGAATGACAACACTTAACCAACTTGACATGCTAGACTGATGGGGTTAAGTCTCGAATTTAAATGACAACACTTAAACTACTGGACGGAAACCCTAGTTACGCGGTCCTTTTCAGCAGTAACCCAATAGATGTATCACGGTACCCTGGAACTAGGCAGGGTGGGGCACGATTACTGGGCTGATTGTAAGTGACCAGAACGACGGCTAAGTTGGTGCGCCATTATAGGTTCAGGCGGACTATGGTCGTGCACGTAGTCCGGAGTTGAAAAAGCAGGCATTGGGCACCAGTAGGTTTACACTGTGCGTGCTTGATTCGTGTCGGTGGTTGGCACCCTAGGGCTTGATACACCCTATGGTGGACCTAGCACAGGTAACTACATTCGTGATAGGGCCGTATGACATAGACACATGACAAGCTAGAACTTGTAGGGAGCCGATCGATTAATAGATCGTTTCGTGGGACCAAGTAATGGGTCATTTCATGATATTGGGCAAGGGATCATTTCATAGTTAATACATGACACGGGTTGGGTTACTAGTACAGGTGGTAAAGGCCCATTTCTGTTTCTATTTCTATCAAGGAGGTAATAGCCCATTACTATTTCTGTAAAGATCTCCCTGTTTCTGTTTCTGTTTGGAGATTAGGATAACACCTAGTTCTGTTATACTAGTACTGGTGCAGAGAATGTTAAACATGCAATCCTATACGTAGTCTATCTGGTTCGCACAGTTTATCTTGTTACCGTTGTTTATCTGGTTAGCATAGTTTATCTTGTTATCTTAGTTTAACTTGCCTATCTTGTCATCATCCTTATGTTTACTTTCAGTATATACATGTCATGTTATCTTTACTTGTTTCTATGGTGAAAGTCACTAGGACTTACCAATCTCTATGACTGACCCGTTTTCTTTTGCCTCTTTTTCTTCCGTTTCCCCCCACCCCAGTTTCTCAGGGAGGAAACACTACTACTTAGTTTGGACTTCTTCTGCTTCAAGATCATCATATATAGCTTGGACCTTTCTTGTCTATGGTTGCTTTACTGTTTTACTTGGGGAATGATTTATGACCATGGTTTTATGCTTCTTTACTATTGCAAGACAGATTTCGATGTAATGGATTTAATGGTATTTTGATGTAAAAGGCTTTAGACCTAACTAGATTTTAAAGAAATGAAATTTGGTTTTTCTTCCGCTGTTTTATATGTTCTGTCTTGTAATATTTCTGTGTATGTTTACCTAGATAATGCTCCACCAAAGCTAGTGCATTCCCTTTGCGAGTGACCCTAGCGGAGGTGGGGTGTTACAATTGGTATCAGAGCAGAAGGTTACCAAACTGGGCAAAAGCTTTTAAAAACCTTCTGAAATTACTTTCAAAACATTTACAAAGAAGCATTTTTCTAAGAAAAGTTTTGTTTTACGAAAGGCATATTCCCCAAAGCCATATGCACTATCTTTTGATTCTCTCTTTATCTCTTCTTTCTCTCTTTTCACCATAGTCTTGTAGGCGTGTGTCGGAGCGCAAAGGAGTGCCCAACCTCCATCTGTAGCCGCAGTAGTTTTACTTGCGACTAATCTTATTTCAAGCTTTGTAGGGTTGCCGTGCGATGGAGGTAGCTTTCGAGAAACTTGTCAACAAGCTATACAAGGATAGCAAGAACGAGGATAAAGAACACAAGCCTAAGGATGAGAAACTTGTTGGTATGGCTTAATCCACGAAGGAGGAAAAGCTGAAAGGAAAGAGGCTAAAGTGAAAGAATAAAAAAAACCACGACAAGAGAGAGTATTTTTAGTATGGTAAAAAGGGACTTGTAGTTAAGTATTAGAGGAGAAGGACAAGGGCAAAGGACAAGATCATCGAGAAGGCAATTGTATGCTCTTACTACTAGCGTACCAAAGAAGAGGTGGTAACGTTTTTGTTAAAAGTTTAGCTTTTCTTTTCTATCATACCATGGGAATTTTGTTTTTGTACATCGCATCCTTTTTAATTCTGCTTCGATAGTTGAGTCTCTGCACCTTAGTACTAGCATAGTAGAGGGTCCCATTTTTGTCTCAAATCCTGTTAGGGAATCGGCTCATTTATTCATTACTTGTTTGGATTTGAGAATGTCTATGCTAAGTGTTGAGTTTAGAAGTAATGCTTATGTTTTTGGGCTATGGGTTGTTTCTAGGGATGGAGTGTTTATCCAGAAATGATACCATTATCGAGAATGAAAAGAGGTTAGTTAGACTCTTGACTTGCCTCGGTAATACCCTCGAAGTCTAGTGTAACCCTTAGGGTTCTGCCATGCTTAGTTACCTAGAATCTCTTGATACATTTATCAATCCGCTCGAGTAGTGTTCGCCACTAAGGCGGAAGGTTCATTTCGCTTATGCATGAGTCATAGAAAATCACCTTAGTAAATACACTTGGAAACATGGTTGGCATTTGTTTATTTTCAAGAGATAATTCATTTATGTGGAATACCTTCTAGTAAGTGAATGAGATCCAAGAATCACTAGTGAATTTTGGAGAGGTTGCATGAAACCATGAGTACGCAGTTATGCTTAAGCTGAGTATACTAGAAAAAGAATAAGTGAAAGTGGAACGAGAGGCGACATTGAAATGAGTTCCAACTCATATTTTGGAAATAGGAATTAAGAAGCTACGAAATTGTGAAGCTAAAGACGGTTAAAGCACAATGGAGTTAAGCTCAAGGAAATGCGACTTAGAAGATTGAAGACTAGACACGCGCATCATATCTCTTTTTAAGAGTATATCCTTGATCTCTCTTTTCCCGTAGAGCTTACTTGTATGCTATCTTTTAAGTATAACCTCTCGGTCCTATTCTCAATCCTATTTCTGTTGCAAAACCCCATAGGGATCATATGTTAGTAATACATGTTGGGGCTTGAGGGTGTCCTTTGGGTTGACTAAACTTTTTGGGTTTTATAGGATACGGGTTGGTTTTTAGGAAGAGAATCCATCGTGCTTAGTTTTCTAGAAACATATGTATTGGTTGGGTTAAGAAATTCTTTGGGTATCAGTCTGATGTTGATTTCGGTCTTCGGTGCAGGTGCTTAGGGAGTTCTTCTCCTAATCAGTATATATGTGATGTAGATTTTTAGTTTTGACATTGCCTAATGTGCACAAAGTTTTTACTCGCTTCTATCATTCGACTATATCTTTAGGTAGAACCCTTTTGGATGTAAACATGTGATTGAAACATGTTATGGTTGATGTTTGCAAATGGTTGCAAGTGGTCGCAAGTGGTTGCTCGTTGTTGCATAACACACATTAGGCACTAGATCGGCTCAGACACATTTTCATATTGCATATGCATGAGTGTTTATACTTGTTTATGGATGAAATTGAATGTGTTATCATATGGATGTTGCATATGGATGGATGTTTGTGCACACATATAGTTTTTATGTGACTAGGACTATTTGCATACATGTTGGATTCATGACACTGAACATATTTTGCATTAAGAAGATCAATCAGGTCTGATCATTTGCACTAGATAAGGAACATATACACACACTTTCTGCATATGTTCATATAGCATTAGAAATCTTTTAAGGACAATGGTTGCTTGTGGATGACGGTTGAGTAGATGGTTGATTAGATGATAGGATTCATTCTTCTTTACTTGAAGATTTCGGGGACGAAATCCTTTAAGGAGGGAAGAATGTAACAATCCGAATTTTTATAACATGTTAAAACCATAAATCAAGGAAAAATTAAATTTTAAAATAAGAATCAGGGGAAACGGGTTGCGCCATTGTGTTCATCTCGAAATTCTTCTTGGAAACGAGTCTGAGTTTGCGAGAATCGGAGTCCGTATGAGGGAGATATGACCCTCCGAAGTTTCAGGAATTTTCAGAATAAAAAACAGCTTGAAATTCGAAATTCGAATTCAAACACCAGAACAGGCTGGGCGGGAAAATTCCCGCCCATGGACCAGGTCGACCTGGGATTCGACCATAGTGTCGACCTCCCAGGGACCAGGTCGACCATAATGTCGGCCTGGGAGTCGACCTGCCTCCCAAACCCACTTTTTGAACCAGATGCATCCTGAGGTATTTGACCTTGTTTTCTATCCAGATTCATCTGCCTAATCCTATATAAATAGCCTCCTAGCCTCATTCTCTTTACACCATTCTTCTCTAATCTTATGCTGCTTAAACTCTTGATGATCATGGCTTCTTCTTCTTCTTCTAAATTAAATTAAGATAAATTAAATTAAAACGAGAAGATTATTTCTGGAAGACTACGGCTAGGAATTGCATATTTGGGGATTTTCTTCTACGATCAAAGCAAGATTCAACGATTCAGCAATTCAACGACAAATTTCTAGACTTGACTTCTGAATCTTTCTTAGACTACGATCTGTAAGTTCAAGTTACTTTTAGATAAAAGCTGTAAACTTAATATCCATGTTGTAAATTGGAATTGGATCTATGTATGATAATTGATTCATATCTATTCTTGTTCATCTTGGATCTTGACTTTCGTGAATATTGCTTTGGGCCTATTCATGTTGTAAATCAAACTCTTTCATGTCTATAACTTTAATATGCCTATGACTGTGAACATAAGACTATGCCTATGCCTGTGAATATAAGGCTATGCCTATGCCTATGACGGTAAATGTAACAACCCGCAAAATCAGGACCAATTCAAAAAATTTATTTTATGAATTTTAGAGAATATAAAATAATTTATTTAAATAATTACGGTTGAAAATGTATTTTATTTGCCATTTGTTACTAAAAGAAAAAAAAATGATGAAATAAATAGACTAGGTTTCATTTTGTCACTTGTTCACAAAAAAAAAAAAAGTAAAATATATATAACCAAATAAAGTGAAAGTGAAAAAAAGGGGAAAATCCCCTCCTTCAATAAAATAAATAAAATTTGGAATCATATTAAATGGGAATTAAAAGCATGTCATTCATTGCAAGGAATAATAATGATAATAATAATGGCAAATTCTACTTATACACCAAATATTGCTCTACGTACATCACAATCTTTTTAATAAAAATTTATTAATAAATTACCCTTCTTTTTAATTGCTTTCTCGCTTATATTTCCTATATCCGTTAAACTTTAAAATTTACAAAATTTATCAAAGCGATAGGTTTTAGTGATGGAATCAATGGATTTTTTTTTCCTATTATAAAACGGAAATTGTCATCAATCAAGACAACTATCATCATTAAATGCTCTAATTTAAAGGGTACAGGGTTGTTTTTCCCTCATAAAATTAGGGTTGATTTTAATCAAAATGATAAATTATATGAGTAATAATAAAGAGTTTACAATTTTAATGTTAGAAAATAATGTCAATTATGATTATTTATTTTAAGGCCATGCTTTTATGTTTGCATATAAGTTTTATGTCAGAACAAGGAAAGAAAATGATGACGAGAACAAGGTTAATCTTGTAAAATAATAGTATGTATAAAGTAGTTTTAGGTGTATAATTTACTTATATAATGTGTGATGTGTGCTAACTAATTAGTGGTGTACAAATAGAACCACCCAATAATAATTACAGCATGCGTTTCATTCATTTCTTTTATGATCCTCTCTCTTTCTTGCATATGAATATATGCCACACTTTATGCTTTTTAATAAATAAAAATATAAAAAGAGAAAGACACATTATGGGTTTATTTGTAAAATTAGAAACTAAATATTATGTTAAATACACAAACAAAGAATTGTGCATGCATAGGAAGAAATAAAGAGAAAATTTAATATAAATATGTTTAGGTATAAATTGCAAAAGTAATGCATAAAATAAACGTGCGTCATAGATGGTATAAAACCATGCAATAAAAGAAAGTTGAAATAACTTTTAATTTTGTGGGTATATTAATAATACGCGGTTGGAACTAAAAATAAAATGCGCGTTAAAATGGTAAACGAAGAAGTTAAAAATAACCCTCACATGATTAAATAGGTAAGAATATAAAAATGAAGGAATTATTAATACGCACATCAATTTCGATTTTGAATTTTAAAATAAACATTAATTAAACCATTTACCTTATGCCCAGTCAGCTGACTAAATTACTGTGTAACATACTATATGTGGGAGACACATTAATGGTTTATTTTGCAAAATTAAAATATATATATATATATATATATATATAATGTTATAACATAAAGACTATTACTAAAATTGATTAACATGGACAAGCTAGAATAAAAATCCTAGACCTCTACTAAATATCTCATACCTTCTCAATACCAAACACAAATCCTAATTTCATTGGCTGCCACCCCTTCCAAACTTCTCTCCTCCAATTCTCCCTCCTCACTTTGTAACACCCCACCTCCGCCAGGGTGGCTCTTGCAAGCACTCTGACTTTGGAGGGGCGTTTGTACCGGGTAAACATGCATAATGATATATCAAGGCAGAACAAGAACATATGTATATATGTAAACAGAGTAAATAAGATAAGTAAAACAGCGGAAGATTTCAAACTATTTCAAAACAAGTCTGGTACAACATAATGTTAACTTTCCAAATACACAAGTCTATATAAAAACAACGTCAACTGAAAAACTGAAATACATAAGTACTATCCCCAAAATAAGTGATAACCATAGCTAGCTTCATGTCAAACCGTACATGAGCTAAATCCCACAAGCAAGCGATCAAAATTCCAAGCTAAGCTCCAATATTCCCACCCTGAGAACCTGGGGGGGGGGGGGGAACGGAAGAAAAGAGGAGAAAGAAAACAGGTCAGTCAAAAAGACTGAGTAAGCCCTACTACAATCAATGTAAACTGATAAAGTTAACTGGCATGAGAAGCAGGGATGAACATAAGGATAATTACATACTTGCATGGTGAATATCTAACAGATAGTTCAAAGGAGTCATCACATAATCAAGGTGAAGTTTTTCACCACAGGTGTACCAGCATTCTAACATGTCATGTATAAACAAGAATTTATCCCTTGGCCTAAACTTGGCCCAGTATCAGGTGTTTGACTTATATCAAGATCCAACTTCTTGGTACAAATTCTAGTATAACAGGATTAGGTGTTACCCCAAATGTTTACATCGAAACAGGACAGAACAGAATGGTCCATACAGAGATAGAGTTTGGGAAAAATGGGCTTTTACCACCCTAACAGATAAAGTACAGAAACGGAATGCTAACAATAATGGGCCTTTACCACCCTAACAGAACGGTACCACGCAGAAACAGACGGGTGTTACCACCCAACAAAACAGACGGTACCAACAGAATCAGACAGAGCTAAGTGTACACTAAATCCTACCCAAGCAATCGGCTCCCTAATACATAAATATCCTACGTCGGCCCCACGATAGGGTGTATCAATCCCTAAAGTGGCAACCAATTGGCACAGGCATATTTACAGATGTCACGGCGTCTTACATCCTCAGAGGCAGACCGGGATCCATGCACGCACATGACCCGGTTGGAACGCACCATCAACACGCATCGCCATTATCAGAATGAACCACTTATAATTAGTTCAGTAAGCGTGCCCGGACCCTACCTACAGTTGGGTCAAAGTTTTGATACCAGAAAGGGTTACTGACTAATATGGGTCCCAAACAACAGATGACACAAGTATTCCCCCTTGTGTCCCCAGACTATCAGATTCAGATTAACTTATTAACAGAGTTCAGACATACAAAGTTCAGACGATCAGTTTTCAGACTAACGGATCAGATAACAGATTTACAAACTTGCCTAACTTGGTGTGGGTCCTACAGATCCGCAAAACAGGTTCGTTTAATTTATCAATCAAGTTAGTTTATCCAGACCAGGTATCAAATCGGTTCTCAGCCTTATCAAATTACTGAGTTGGATTGGTTAAGTATAGTTCAACTTAACCCCGTTAAATTACCGAGTTCAGATTGGTTAAGTGTAGGTTAACTTAACCCTAACCACTAGTCGTATTTTACGGTTAAGTGTCATTAAGAAATCAAGCCCGGTTTCACTTAACCTACCCATTCATGTCAAATTGGTTAAGTGTCATAAATCAAATTTACTTAACCTTATCATGTAGCATTAATTAATTTAATGCACCTTAACCTCTCACATTAGACCTCGTTGTGGTTACTAGTTAAGCCGGGCGGGTCCGGGTAGCTTTACACCACAACCTAGTCTAACCTCGGGTTCAAGCACAACTTGACCAACTTCTCACATTGGGTCCTATTGTTTGTAGCCACTAGTTAAGCCGGTTGGTTCCGGGTAGATTTATGCTACAAACTCAACCCAACCTCGAGTTGGTCACACTTATATTTTCTAAGTGTCATGTCCACTATGTTTCCAAAACATATTACAAGTTTTCAAGAATTTGGGTAGAACTAACTTAATAGGTAAATTCCCAATGGGTAGACCTAACTTAATAGGTAAATTCCCAATCTTATGTTTTTATGTCTTTTAAGTTTACCCAACCCCAAACGCAATCCCATCGCTTACATATCGCAATAGCGCATAAAGGATAGAATGAGGGAACTTGGCATAATCATGACATAAAGGTGTTGAAGCCACAAGTTTAACCATGGTGGCATATGAAATGTACATATGTTCATATACTTGCATATTACATTTTTAGGCCTCAAAAGCATGCATAAAACCAAACTTAGCATATTGGTGATATATGGTGATAAATGACATGTAGAAATGGCCATAATTTCGCATTTAGCCTCATATGCAAGTTATCATAAGAGATATGATAACTTACATGTTGCCAAAATGCAACCTTAGCATAAAGCTTGAAGTTTTAAGCTCATAAACCCAAGATAAGCTTGCATAACATGATAACATGAGCATAATGATCAACCCAAACTTGCATAACATAACTTGCATATCATATGACAAACTTGCATATCATAACATAGCAAACTTGCATAACATAACATGATAAACTTGCATATCATAACATGGCAAACTTGCATAGCATAACATGGTAAACTTGCATATCATAACATGGCATACTTGCATAACATAACATGATAAACTTGCATATCATAACATTTCAAACTTGCATAACATGACATAGTAAACTTGCATATCATGGCAAACTTGCATATCATAATGATCAACCAAACTTGCATCATTCATTTAACTTTAGAGTTTAAGTATGAAAGTAGAAAACGGCTTACAATGCTTATGAAGACACAAAAATATGACAAAGCCCTTATGCAATCAAATAGACCCAAAATGCAAGCCCTAATAGAAAAACCCTTAAGCAAAAATGATCAAAACCCTTGCTTTATGATGTAAATATGGAAACTTGACTTGAATGCAAGCTAATGATGCTCATACAAGCTTGAAAACACTTGTATGCATGGAAAATCTCTCATAGAAATTTATTTAGGAATTTTATGAAGAGAGTGGAGGCCATGAGAGGATTGATTTTGCCATAGTTTAGTTGTAGGGTTGATTAATGATGATTTAGGCTAGGTTTAGGGGTCCTTTTATAGAAGTTTAGGTTAGTTTAGGCCATAGGATTAACCCTAGTTTAGATCTAAACCATCAAAAATCGTCATAGGCCAGCAGAACAGACCAGAGAACCAAAAAAGGTGCACCAAGCCAGGAAGGGTCAAGCCAGAAAGCTGTGCAGGTTTTTGGCTCGACACGGGCGCACTTCCCAAGTGCGCCAGTGTATTTTTGTGCTGGCGCACTTCACAAGTGCGCCAGTGCATTCTGGCTTGTTTTCGGGTTTTCTGCCTAACTTCGTTCGTCCATATCTTCTTCATACGGACTCCGATTTTCGAAAACTCGGACTCTATTTCGCGTATTTTTCCGAGACGAACGCAATGGCATAGCCCGTTTCCCTTGATTCAGATTTATAAATTAAATTCTGCCTCGATTTACGATATAGCAGGTTATCAGAAATACGGGTTGTTACATTCTCCCCTCCTTAAATGATTTCGTCCTCGAAATCTTCAAGTTAGGAAGAACGCATCCTACCATCCATCATCCATCTACTCAAATCATCATTCACGAGCAATCATTGTCCTTAAAGATTCTAATGCGGTATGAACATATGCAAAAGGTGTGTGTATATGTTCTTATCTAATGCAAAGATCATCAATGCAAAGTATGTTAGTGAAGTGAATCCATTATGTATGCAAATAGTCCTAATCATATAATACTATATGTGTGCACAAACATTCGTCCATATGCAACATCCATGTGCTGAATTAACCATCTTGCAACCATAAGAATTGATAATGTACACACGTCCATATGCAATATGAGTGTGTATTTCAAGCCGATCTAGTTCCTAGTGTGTGTTTATGCATCCACGAGCAACCACTAGCAACCACTTGCATCCACTTGCAACCATCAAACATAACATGTCTCAAACACATGTTTACATCCATAGGATTCCTATCTCAACAAGATACAGTCGAGTGATGGAAGCGAGTACAGATAAAACAAAAACTTGGTACATATACTTACAGACTACTAGTACATATCAGATTTCCCCAAATGATTCTTAGGAAACTAAGCATGGTAGAAACCCAGAATGTACTCGTCATAGTCACCCTCATGCCCAACACAGATACTCTCAAACCCCAATTTATCACAAACAGATGAGTTATAACTCTCAGGGAGTTTGAGACTATTACCAGATCAGAAGCAAGACTAGCATTAAAGTACCGAGTTTCCATTACAGAATCAAAATACCAGAAAAAGAGTTTCAAACTGAAAATCAGACAAGGAAAATTAATCATCCTACAGACAAATTATTCTAGCCCTAATCTATTCACTCGCCATGCGAGTATTCACCGTTCCTTCCGATGTAGTCCCTTTCTTCTTCGGGCAGTCCCTAGTGAAGTGTCCCATCTCTCCACAGTTAAAGCAAGTGTCCTTCCTCTTTCTGCAATCCTTGTTTAGATGAGTTGAGCTTTCACAAGTAAAGCACATCTTTTCCTTCTTATCTTCAGACTTCTCCTCCTTCTTTTGCATTTCCTTTTTGGGCCCCGTTTTCTTGTTCTGAGGCTCATTCACCTTGACCTCCTTCTTTGCACTCTTGTTCTCTTCATTGAGTAGGTCCATATCTACCAAACTCTCAAACGTGGCCCCCATGGGCACATGAGACATAGCTAACTCCTGTAACGGCTCATTCAATCCTCTAGCAAAACGAAGAGCCTTCTTCTGAGTAGTACTCACCATATCCAAGCCAAAACTAGCTAATTGATTGAACTTGTTCACATATTCTTTGACAGACATGTCTCCTTGCTTCAAAGCAATAAACCTCTCCATTTGCAAATTCTCTTCAGCAGAAGACAGAAACTTAAGCCCGAATCTTGTCCTGAAATCGGCCCAAGTCTCAACAGGCCTAGTACCATTGGTGACTTCCCACCAATAAGCGGCTTCATCCTTCATAAGCCAAACCGCCAACAAGATCTTCCTCTGATCGTCTAACCCAAAGATAGCAAATAAATCCTCGGTCTCTTTCAACCAATTCCGGGCCTCTACAAAAGTCTCGGTACCTAGAAAGTCCTTGCCACCCATTGCTTTGAAGTCCTTGCAAATCTTCGTGAACTCTACTGGAGGATGCTGAGGGGGAGGAGGAGGAGGAACCTTAGCGACAGGAGGAGGAGGAACATTAACCACCGGAGGAGGAGTAACATTTGCGGGGCCGGCTTCGGTCGCCCTAGCCTCCATAAGTCTCCTATACCAAACAGGAACTTGCACTCCCTCTGGGATAACAAAGTTATCTGTCATACTGAAACGAAGGAAAAGATAGATTCAGAACGAGGGAACTAAGAATAGATAACTAAGGATTGTGCTAATGGCTTTTTGGGGAATAGCCTTTAAAATAAACTAGACTTTTCTTTGGAAAATACTTTATACTTGGTTTTGAAAATAGTTTTCCAAAAGTTTTAAAAACCTTTTTGTTCCTTCTCGTAAACCATATGCTCTGATACCAAATGTAACACCCCACCTCCGCCAGGGTGGCTCTTGCAAGCACTCTGACTTTGGAGGGGCGTTTGTACCGGGTAAACATGCATAATGATATATCAAGGCAGAACAAGAACATATATATATATGTAAACAAAGTAAATAAGATAGGTAAAACAGCGGAAGATTTCAAACTATTTCAAAACAAGTCTGGTACAACATAATGTTAACTTTCCAAATACACAAGTCTAGATAAAAACAACTTCAACTGAAATACTGAAATACATAAGTACTATCCCCAAAATAAGTGATAACCATAGCTAGCTTCATGTCAAACCGTACATGAGCTAAATCCCACAAGCAAGCGATCAGAAGTCCAAGCTAAGCTCCAATATTCCCACCCTGAGAACCTGGGGGGGGGGGGGGGGGGAAACGGAAGAAAAGAGGCGAAAGAAAACAGGTCAGTCAAAAAGACTGAGTAAGCCCTACTACAATCAATGTAAACTGATAAAGTTAACTGGCATGAGAAGCAGGGATGAACATAAGGATAATTACATACTTGCATGGTGAATATCTAACAGATAGTTCAAAGGAGTCATCACATAATCAAGGTGAAGTTTTTCACCACAGGTGTACCAGCATTCTAACATGTCATGTATAAACAAGAATTTATCCCTTGGCCTAAACTTGGCCCAGTATCAGGTGTTTGACTCATATCAAGATCCAACTTCTTGGTACAAATTCTAGTATAACAGATTAGGTGTTACCCCAAATGTTTACATCGAAACAGGACAGAACAGAATGGTCCATACAGAGATAGAGTTTGGGGAAAATGGGCTTTTACCACCCTAACAGATAAAGTACAGAAACGGAATGCTAACAATAATGGGCCTTTACAACCCTAACAGAACGGTACCACGCAGAAACAGACGGGTTTTACCACCCAACAAAACAGACGGTACCAACAGAATCAGACAGAGCTAAGTGTACACTAAATCCTACCCAAGCGATCGGCTCCCTAATACATAAATATCCTATGTCGGCCCCACGATAGGGTGTATCACTCCCTAAAGTGGCAACCAATTGGCACAGGCATATTTACAGATGTCATGGCGTTTTACATTCTCAGAGGCAGACCGGGATCCATGCACGCACATGACCCGGTTGGAACGCACCATCAACACCCATCGCCATTATCAGAATGAACCACTTATAATTAGTTCAGTAAGCGTGCCCGGACACTACCTACAGTTGGGTCAAAGTTTTGATACCAGAAAGGGTTACTGACTAATATGGGTCCCAAACAACAGATGACACAAGTATTCCCCCTTGTATCCCCAGACTATCAGATTCAGATTAACTTATTAACAGAGTTCAGACATACAAAGTTCAGACGATCAGTTTTCAGACTAACGGATCAGATAACAGATTTACAAACTTGCCTAACTTGGTGTGGGTCCTACAGATCCGCAAAACAGGTTCGTTTAATTTATCAATCAAGTTAGTTTATCCCGACCAGGTATCAAATCGGTTCTCAGCCTTATCAAATTACTGAGTTGGATTGGTTAAGTATAGTTCAACTTAACCCCGTTAAATTACCGAGTTCAGATTGGTTAAGTGTAGGTTAACTTAACCCTAACCACTAGTCGTATTTTACGGTTAAGTGTCATTAAGAAATCAAGCCCGGTTTAACTTAACCTACCCATTCATGTCAAATTGGTTAAGTGTCATAAATCAAATTTACTTAACCTTATCATGTAGCATTAATTAATTTAATGCACCTTAACCTCTCACATTAGACCTCGTTGTGGTTACTAGTTAAGCCGGGCGGGTCCGGGTAGCTTTACACCACAACCTAGTCTAACCTCGGGTTCAAGCACAACTTGACCAACTTCTCACATTGGGTCCTATTGTTTGTAGCCACTAGTTAAGCCGGTTGGTTCCGGGTAGATTTATGCTACAAACTCAACCCAACCTCGAGTTGGTCACACTTATATTTTCTAAGTGTCATGTCCATTATGTTTCCAAAACATATTACAAGTTTTCAAGAATTTGGGTAGACCTAACTTAATAGGTAAATTCCCAATGGGTAGACCTAACTTAATAGGTAAATTCCCAATCTTATGTTTTTATGTCTTTTAAGTTTACCCAACCCCAAACGCAATCCCATCGCTTACATATCGCAATAGCTCATAAAGGATAGAAAGAGGGAACTTGGCATAATCATGACATAAAGGTGTTGAAGCCACAAGTTTAATCATGGTGGCATATGAAATGTACATATGTTCATATACTTGCATATTACATTTTTAGGCCTCAAAAGCATGCATAAAACCAAACTTAGCATATTGGTGATATATGGTGATAAATGACATGTAGAAATGGCCATAAGTTCGCAGTTAGCCTCATATGCAAGTTATCATAAGAGATATGATAACTTACATGTTGCCAAAATGCAACCTTAGCATAAAGCTTGAAGCTTTAAGCTCATAAACCCAAGATAAGCTTGCATAACATGATAACATGAGCATAATGATCAACCCAAACTTGCATAACATAACTTGCATATCATATGACAAACTTGCATATCATAACATAGCAAACTTGCATAACATAACATGATAAACTTGCATATCATAACATGGCAAACTTGCATAGCATAACAAGGTAAACTTGCATATCATAACATGACATACTTGCATAACATAACATGATAAACTTGCATATCATAACATTTCAAACTTGCATAACATGACATAGTAAACTTGCATATCATGGCAAACTTGCATATCATAATGATCAACCAAACTTGCATCATTCATTTAACTTTAGAGTTTAAGTATGAAAGTAGAAAAGGGCTTACAATGCTTATGAAGACACAAAAATATGACAAAGCCCTTATGCAATCAAATAGACCCAAAATGCAAGCCCTAATAGAAAAACCCTTAAGCAAAAATGATCAAAACCCTTGCTTTATGATGTAAATATGGAAACTTGACTTGAATGCAAGCTAATGATGCTCATACAAGCTTGAAAACACTTGTATGCATGGAAAATCTCTCATAGAAATTTATTTAGGAATTTTATGAAGAGAGTGGAGGCCATGAGAGGATTGATTTTGCCATAGTTTAGTTGTAGGGTTGATTAATGATGATTTAGGCTAGGTTTAGGGGTCCTTTTATAGAAGTTTAGGTTAGTTTAGGCCATAGAATTAACCCTAGTTTAGATCTAAACCATCAAAAATCGTCATAGGCCAGCAGAACAGACCAGAGAACCAAAACAGGTGCACCAAGCCAGCCAGGGTCAAGCCAGAAAGCTGTGCAGGTTTCTGGCTCGACACAGGCGCACTTCCCAAGTGCACCAGTGTATTTTTGTGCTGGCGCACTTCACAAGTGCGCCAGTGCATTCTGGCTTGTTTTCGGTTTTTCTGCCTAACTTCGTTCGTCCATATCTTCTTCATACGGACTCCGATTTTCGAAAACTCGGACTCTATTTCGCGTATTTTTCCGAGACGAACGCAATGGCATAGCCCGTTTCCCTTGATTCAGATTTATAAATTAAATTCTGCCTCGATTTACGATATAACAGGTTATCAGAAATACGGGTTGTTACACACTTCGAGTTAGAACCCATACCATACACCGTTTTGAAGCCCCTTCCCTCCTCTTTCACCTCCGACCAAAAGCACCTCCTCTCGTGGCCCGTAGCTCGAGGGCCGATCCACCAAAGTCAGCGCCTTGCGCACGCCGCTAGCCCCACCAGGCACCACTGCACCCCCCCTTGTCGCCGGCACACCTCGACCTCTCCGAGCCCGTTCTCCTCCAACTGACGGCGCCTTAAACCATTCACTAAATCGCCGGAAATTTGAATCCAAAATTTTGAACAAATTAGAAAAGTCATGGCCGAGTTTTACAGAGAGGGAAGAAAGGTTAAGGAACTTAATCCCTTTGATTAATTTAATTTTAAAGTTAATTACTAACTTGCTTTACCCATAACTTGGTCATACAAATTCAGAAGCGTTGGACTCGTACGATCCTGAACTACAATTCTAGACTGAAACGGGGAATTTCTGAGCTGTTGAAAAAATTGGGCTAATCACGAACGACGGTGAGAATTCCTATTTACAAAATTAATTTTTAGATTAATTATTTTCTCGCTGATTAATTCTGTGTATGTATGTAATGATCCAGTTCTGCGATGAAAATCTATTATTTATTCCAGATCTGTTATTCTAGATCTGATTCTGCGACGAAATTCTGCTCTTTGTTTCGGTGATAATAATAATTTACTAAACGTTTAATTAATTATTGGTAATCGAAATCCATGAATTTATTATTATAATTATAATTACAATGTCTTGTGCTTGGATTTTTGTATGAATTGCGGTGTTTTGGAATATCCATGATGGTTTAGATCTACGTCATACAAATAAAAGTTCCTATTTATTTAGATATGTAAACACCGATTAGATTAGATCTTGTTTTAAATAAATGAATAAAAAGATTCAATTTTTAATGTTGGTATTTTGCATAAAAAGGTGTACATTAAAAAGATTCAATTTTTAATATCGTTATATTACAATAAAAGTTACAAATGAGAAGAGGCATTTTTATTGTCCTTTATATCACAATAAAAATTCAGTTTTTATTTCATGTATTAATATGAAACGTTATATGAATGTTGACACCAAAGGTTTAGTTATAACCACATGTATTAATATGGAAATTGACACTATATGCTGACATCAAAAATTTAATGTTGTTACATGTAATAGTATGGAAATTGACATCATATGTTAACACCAAAGTTAATATGATTACATGTATTAATATGAGAAATGGACATCCTAATTGATACCAAAATATTAGTTGCGGTCATATGTAGTAATATGGAATTGTCATGAAAACATTTACACCAAAATATTAGTTGTTGCCATATGTAGGAATTGTTATGGAAACATTGACACCAAAATATTAGTTGATATCATACGTAGAAATATTAAGGTGATATGAAATTGACATAAAAATAAATATATTTTTAGCATCGTTGAGATTTACATTAGATAAACATATATTTTTTTAGCGTCGTTAAGATTTATAAAAAATAAACATATTTTTAGCGTCGTTAAGTTCTATATAAAATAAACATATTTTTAGCGTCGTTAAGTTTCATGAAAATGAGCATAATTTTAATGTCATTAAGTTTCACCAAAAATGAAACATTATTTTTAGTGTCAAGTTATGTCATTAAAAATGAAACTTAAATTTAGTGTTATGTAGAATCATTAAAAATGAATATATTTTTAGTGTCATGTTGAAATATTAAAACGAACATATTTTTAGTGTCATGTGGATTCAACTAAAAAAAAAAAAAATTCTTAGCGCCATCTTGTTGCAATTTGAAATAACATATTTTTGTTGTCATTTGTATTACAATAAAAGATGTATTTGAGAATTTTACTTTTATTTACATTTTGTATGTAAATAAAAATACATGTTATAGAATTGAACTTTTATTTATATTTTATGTGCAAGTAAAAGTACCAATGTTTTTGTGTTATTTCTTATTATAATTCATTACAATAAAAAAGAATAGTCATGTAAGATTTTAATTTTGATTTTTATTTTGTTGAAGCAAAAAGTTACAATTTTTGTCATTTAAAAAGATTAGTTATAAAAGTTCATATTTTATTGTCGATTTGTTACAATAAAAAGAATAGAATCTAGAAATACGCTTATTTACATTTTCTCATGTAAATAAAAAGAATAGAATTTAGAAATACATTTATTTACATCTTCTATAGTAAGTAAAAATACAAATTATGTGAATCACTTTTGTTTACATTTTCTATTGTAAATTAAAAGATCAAATTATGTGAACCCTTTTATTTACATTTCCTATTATAAGTAAAAAGAAGTAATTATGCGAGTTTACTATTTTGTTTAAATAAGAATATGACACATTTTTGTTTGCATTTTTGGATGCAAACAAAATATAGGAAAAAGAATCACATAGTTGTTTCCTTTTTTTTATGTAAACAAAACACAAGAAAAAGAAGGGAGTTATATTTCTTATTTGCATTTTTAGTTGCAAATAAAGCATAGAAAGATTTAAAGAGACATTTTATTTATCATGGTTTTGTTAATTGAAAGTAAAAGATTTAAAGAGACATTTTATTTACCATTGTTTTGTTAAATAAAAGGACAAGATTTAAAAGAACATTTTTTTTACATTGTTTTGTCAAATAAAAAGACAAATACATGAAATGCATTTTATTTGTATTTTATGTACAAATAAAAGTACAAGATTAGAAATACACTTTTATCTACATTGTATTTGTTGAAATAGAATTGCCAACAAAATGAGTATATCACTTTTACACATCTTTGTTGAAACAGAATTTATTTGCATAATATACAGTAGAATTTATATGCAAATAGAAAAATCCATTTTTATTTTGCAAACTTACATTAGAGTTTATGTTATAACATAGGAATCATTATGTGGGAAAAAAATATACACTGAATTGTATTGTCAAGAAATTCCACACGAATGAAGTGTAATAAAATTTATATTTTATTTGTCATCCGCAATAAACCTATATAAGTAAATTACTGTTTATGTAACTTTAGGGATGTATATATAGAGAGAGAAATCATACGAGAAAAATACATTTTTACTCGATATAAGTGACATGTTTGATTTATTAACATCAACTTGTTAGTGAAATTGAAATTGGTTAAATCTATTAACCAATTATTTATTTATTTATATGAACTGTGTTGGCTGAAAACCCCACACGGGTATTGGGACGATACTTGACTGACACAAATCCCAATCTTTAATTATATGTCTATCGATTGATCGACAGGCTGCGATGAGCGTTAAAATCTCATCTTAATGCTCACACAGTTGACATTGTCACTCTGGTTGTTAATGGATGGTTTGAGGATTATTTCCTGTTTATTACCCTATACATGAACTGTATGAAACCCATATGACCCAAATTTTATGGTGCATGGTTGAGTCACGTTCCAATGCAGAATTTCTTTTTAAATAAAAGATTTTTGTAAAATAAAGAGTTTTGTAATATAAAGAATATATTGAATTGAAAATATCTTACAAACGGACTAGATGAAGTTTTCAATTAGATTATATTTAATTAGAATTTAGTTCAAGTAATGGATTTTGGGTTATCGTGGATGGTGTCTTAAATAACATTGTCCTTAAGCCCGATGAAAGAGTTAATCTTTTAATTAAGATTATTTACAATTATATTTTGTGACTGAAAATAAATTGATATGTGAATTGGATTTATCGTGAACTTTGTTTTTAAACGACATTGGTTCTTTAATCCAATTTACATTGATATTGTTATTTGGAAATTTATAAATCTATTTTATAGATTTAAAAGGAATATAAATAAATCTTTTTAGAAAGATTAAAATGTAATTTATTTTATCTTTGATATAATTAATGAGAATCTTTTAACATAAATAATAATTTTTATTTAAAAGAATGTTCAGAGTTGGAATGTGGCGTATGGTTGATTTTAATTACAAATACGCGAGTTATTCAGAAAGACCGGGTCTAACCCATTTTGAATAGTCATCACGACGATCAAGAGTCGAAGATGAAGACGGTGACTGAAGACCAGAGAGCTTCACATCGTTTGGTTGATGGTGACTGATATCTTGAATTGGGACTGATCCCCCAAGGCAAGGTAAAAAGTGATGATCTTCCAGACGTACTGGAGATCGACGGATACGTTGTTTCGTTCAGACCCAGAACGGACTTGTAAATGGATAGCATGCCTGACATTGAAATATATTTCATGTAATTAAATTGGTTTTTATTTAATATATAAATGCATGGTGGCGGAGGATTTATTCCCTTGCTTAACACCCTTTTGTATGTTAAATAATTACCGATCGCATGATATGAGTTGTTGATGTGGTATGCCAAGTTGCACTTGAACAAGGCTTATTGTTGCAAAGCAGAGCCTTGTGGGATGATCAAAGCATAGTCTATTTAGGCATAGCTTTGTGTAACGTGACTTCGCGAGCCTCAGAGCCCGGTAGAGTCTAAAACGGGAGAAGGGAACGCATGGAGTGCACACGTTTCTTTCTAGCTAGAGTGGTGCCAGGGACCTACCAGCGCTGGCATTTATTCATTGTGGTTGTTGGATTTTTCGAGGCCTCGGTTTATGCGGTCGCCACTGGCCGTATTATAGGTCCAAAAGGACCGGGAAGCATGTGTTCAGGAATTGCCAATCCATTAAGCGTTAACGTATGGACCGGCCCTGCAGGATCCAAGGGTTGGACAGAGTACCAATCTTGGGGCATTTGCTAGAGTGTCTCGAATCGGTAAGGATCTCCTCCCTAGTCTTGACTCAGATGGAAACCCAAATTTCCAATACGACATCACGCGGTTTTGATTGTATACCTATATATGGCGACATAGTGGGATGGGGCACTCATGCCGTCTAGGATTAATACATTTACTTTGATGTATTTCAAATTGGTTGCACACTATTATTATATAATACCGTGTTTATCGTATCAAGCATCTTTTGATCATTATAAGGTAAAACCCTATCCTCCGGTTTGCCTTGCATTGTGTGATGAGACTTGGGTCTTATAATGGTTTCATTTTTCTAAAAAGCATTGCGTTATTTTGAAGATTTACTTTAGTTATGCACTGGAAATCTATAGGAGAAAACCCGTTCCGTGAAAGTGGTGTGGTCCTGTGATTAGCCTTATTATATTATATAGGTTAAGTAGAATTCTCACACCAGTCCCATGACTGACCTGTAGTTTTGTCCACTGGCAAACTCGGGTGCCCATATTTTCCACACGGGCAGTCGAGTAGCTATTTTTGCAGATATATTAAGCAGGATTCTGGGTTGAAGCTTAAAGCTTTGTCTAGAGATAGAGAGTCTTCCGCTGTGTTTCTTCCGCTGCAATATATTTTAATTATTGTAACTTATTCTTCCGTTTTTTTTATTCCAATGTACTCTGATATGTATATTCTGTACTCTGATGTAACATTTATTATAGTGTTATAAAAGTTTTCTGTTGTTGTTTTAATGTGTTGTATGCCCAAAGTTAAAGTGTTCGTAGATTTTCACTTTTTGGGTTAGACCTGTGTGGTTTATGGTCGATTCAAAGGGTCGGAATTTGCGGGTCTTTACAGTTGGTATCAGAGCCCTGGTTAGCTCAAATCTTTGGGGTACAACTTATTAGAACTGAACAAAAGACTCATCAGAGATTGGATTAGTAATGTCCAATAAGAATACTCATTAGAGATAGGATCAGCAGTATCCTAGAATGAGTGAACTCGTTAGAGATGGGGTTAGTAATGCCCTAGAACGAGTTCAGAGTAACGAATTTATAATTAACGCATTTTTGATATTTATAATATATTTTGTGAAATACGATTTTTATATATATAAAGTTATGTATATTTTGAAAGGATAATCAACCATTAAAATTTAAAATTAAGATAGTTAATTTTACATTTTTTAGCTACGCTCCTTTTCGAGGACGAAAAGTTTTTAAGTGGGGGCGATTGTAACAACCCGCAAAATCAGGACCAATTCAAAAATTTTATTTTATGAATTTTAGAGAATATAAAATAATTTATTTAAATAATTACGGTTGAAAATGTATTTTATTTGCCATTTGTTACTAAAAGAAAAAAATGATGAAATAAATAGACTAGGTTTCATTTTGTCATTTGTTCACAAAAAAAAATAAAAAAAAATAAAGTAAAATATATATAACCAAATAAAGTGAAAGTGAAAAAAGGGGAAAATCCCCTCCTTCAATAAAATAAATAAAATTTGGAATCATATTCAATGGGAATTAAAAGCATGTCATTCATTGCAAGGAATAATAATGATAATAATAATGGCAAATTCTATTTATACACCAAATATTGCTCTATGTACATCACAATCTTTTTAATAAAAATTTATTATTAAATTACCCTTCTTTTTAATTGCTTTCTCGCTTATATTTCCTATATCCATTAAACTTTAAAATTTACAAAATTGATCAAAGCGATAGTTTTAGTGATGGAATCAATGGATTTTTTTTCCTATTATAAAATGGAAATTGTCATCAATCAAGACAACTATCATCATTAAATGCTCTAATTTAAAGGGTACAGGGTTGTTTTTCCCTCATAAAATTAGGGTTGATTTTAATCAAAATGATAAATTATATGAGTAATAATAAAGAGTTTACAATTTTAATGTTAGAAAATAATGTCAATTATGATTATTTATTTTAAGGCCATGCTTTTATGTTTGCATATAATTTTTATGTCAGAACAAGGAAAGAAAATGATGACGAGAACAAGGTTAATCTTGTAAAATAATAGTATGTACAAAGTAGTTTTAGGTGTATAATTTACTTATATAATGTGTGGTGTGTGCTAACTAATTTGTGGTGTACAAATAGAACCACCCAATAATAATTACAGCATGCGTTTCATTCATTTCTTTTATGATCCTCTCTCTTTCTTTCATATGAATATATGCCACACTTTATGCTTTTTAATAAATAAAAATATAAAAAGAGAAAGACACATTATGGGTTTATTTGTAAAATTAGAAACTAAATATTATGTTAAATACACAAACAAAGAATTGTGCATGCATAGGAAGAAATAAAGAGAAAATTTAATATAAATATGTTTAGGTATAAATTGCAAAAGTAATGCAAAAAATAAACGTGCGTCATAGATGGTATAAAACCATGC
This sequence comes from Allium sativum, assembly GCA_030737875.1. Taxonomy (NCBI): domain Eukaryota; kingdom Viridiplantae; phylum Streptophyta; class Magnoliopsida; order Asparagales; family Amaryllidaceae; genus Allium; species Allium sativum. The sequence goes on from CM060915.1 coordinate 990,524,213, forward strand.
AATACAAGAAAGTTGAAATAACTTTTAATTTTGTGCGTATATTAATAATACGCGGTTGGAACTAAAAATAAAATGCGCGTTAAAATGGTAAACGAAGAAGTTAAAAATAACCCTCACATGATTAAATAGGTAAGAATATAAAAATGAAGGAATTATTAATACGCACATCAATTTCGATTTTGAATTTTAAAATAAACATTAATTAAACCATTTACCTTATGCCCAGTCAGCTGACTAAATTACTGTGTAACATACTATATGTGGGAGACACATTAATGGTTTATTTTGCAAAATTAAAAATATATATATATATATATATATAATGTTATAACATAAAGACTATTACTAAAATTGATTAACATGGACAAGCTAGAATAAAAATCCTAGACCTCTACTAAATATCTCATACCTTCTCAATACCAAACACAAATCCTAATTTCATTGGCTGCCACCCCTTCCAAACTTCTCTCCTTCAATTCTCCCTCCTCACTTCGAGTTAGAACCCATACCATACACCGTTTTGAAGCCCCTTCCCTCCTCTTTCACCTCCGACCAAAAGCACCTCCTCTCGTGGCCCGTAGCTCGAGGGCCGAGCCACCAAAGTCAGCGCCTTGCGCACGCCGCTGGCCCCACCAGGCACCACTGCACCCCCCCTTGTCGCCGGCACACCTCGACCTCTCCGAGCCCGTTCTCCTCCAACTGACGGCGCCTTAAACCATTCACTAAATCGCCGGAAATTTGAATCCAAAGTTTTGAACAAATTAGAAAAGTCGTGGCCGAGTTTTACAGAGAGGGAAGAAAGGTTAAGGAACTTAATCCCTTTGATTAATTTAATTTTAAAGTTAATTACTAACTTGCTTTACCCATAACTTGGTCATACAAATTCAGAAGCGTTGGACTCGTACGATCCTGAACTACAATTCTAGACTGAAACGGGGAATTTCTGAGCTATTGAAAAAATTGGGCTAATCACGAACGACGGTGAGAATTCCTATTTACAAAATTAATTTTTAGATTAATTATTTTCTCGCTGATTAATTCTGTGTATGTATGTAATGATCCAGTTCTGCGATGAAAATCTATTATTTATTCCAGATCTGTTATTTTAGATCTGATTCTGCGACGAAATTCTGCTCTTTGTTTCGGTGATAATAATAATTTACTAAACGTTTAATTAATTATTGGTAATCGAAATCCATGAACTTATGATTATAATTATAATTACAATGTCTTGTGCTTGGATTTTTGTATGAATTGCGGTGTTTTGGAATATCCATGATGGTTTAGATCTACGTCATACAAATAAAAGTTCCTATTTATTTAGATATGTAAACACCGATTAGATTAGATCTTGTTTTAAATAAATGAATAAAAAGATTCAATTTTTAATGTTGGTATTTTGCATAAAAAGGTGTACATTAAAAAGATTCAATTTTTAATATCGTTATATTACAATAAAAGTTACAAATGAGAAGAGGCATTTTTATTGTCCTTTATATTACAATAAAAATTCAGTTTTTATTTCATGTATTAATATGAAACGTTATATGAATGTTGACACCAAAGGTTTAGTTATAACCACATGTATTAATATGGAAATTGACACCATATGCTGACATCAAAAATTTAATGTTGTTACATGTAATAGTATGGAAATTGACATCATATGTTAACACCTAAGTTAATATGATTACATGTAATGGACATCCTAATTGATACCAAAATATTAGTTGTGGTCATATGTAGTAATATGGAATTGTCATGAAAATATTTACACCAAAATATTAGTTGTTGCCATATGTAGGAATTGTTATGGAAACATTGACACCAAAATATTAGTTGATATCATACGTAGAAATATTAAGGTGATATGAAATTGACATAAAAATAAACATATTTTTAGCATCGTTGAGATTTACATTAGATAAACATATTTTTTTTAGCGTCGTTAAGATTTATATAAAATAAACATATTTTTAGCGTCGTTAAGTTCTATATAAAATAAACATATTTTTAGCATCGTTAAGTTTCATGAAAATGAGCATAATTTTAATGTCATTAAGTTTCACCAAAAATGAAACATTATTTTTAGTGTCAAGTTATGTCATTAAAAATGAATCTTAAATTTAGTGTTATGTAGAATCATTAAAAATGAATATATTTTTAGTGTCATGTTGAAATATTAAAACGAACATATTTTTAGTGTCATGTGGATTCAACTAAAAAAAATATATATATTCTTAGCGCCATCTTGTTGCAATTTGAAATAACATATTTTTGTTGTCATTTGTATTACAATAAAAGATGTATTTGAGAATTTTACTTTTATTTACATTTTGTATGTAAATAAAAATACATGTTATAGATTTGAACTTTTATTTATATTTTATATGCAAGTAAAAGTACCCATGTTTTTGTGTTATTTCTTATTATAATTCATTACAATAAAAAAGAATAGTCATGTAAGATTTTAATTTTGATTTTTATTTTGTTGAAGCAAAAAGTTACAATTTTTGTCATTTAAAAAGAATAGTTATAAAAGTTCATATTTTATTGTCGATTTGTTACAATAAAAAGAATAGAATCTAGAAATACGCTTATTTACATTTTCTCATGTAAATAAAAAGAATAGAATTTAGAAATACATTTATTTACATCTTCTATAGTAAGTAAAAATACAAATTATGTGAATCACTTTTGTTTACATTTTCTATTGTAAATTAAAAGATCAAATTATGTGAACCCTTTTATTTACATTTCCTATTATAAGTAAAAAGAAGTAATTATGCGAGTTTACTATTTTGTTTAAATAAGAATATGACATATTTTTGTTTGCATTTTTGGATGCAAACAAAATATAGGAAAAAGAATCACATAGTTGTTTCCTTTTTTTTTTATGTAAACAAAACACAAGAAAAAGAAGGGAGTTATATTTCTTATTTGCATTTTTAGTTGCAAATAAAGCATAGAAAGATTTAAAGAGACATTTTATTTATCATGGTTTTGTTAATTGAAAGTAAAAGATTTAAAGAGACATTTTATTTACCATTGTTTTGTTAAATAAAAGGACAAGATTTAAAAGAACATTTTTTTACATTGTTTTGTCAAATAAAAAGACAAATACATGAAATGCATTTTATTTGTATTTTATGTACAAATAAAAGTACAAGATTAGAAATACACTTTTATCTACATTGTATTTGTTGAAATAGAATTGCCAACAAAATGAGTATATCACTTTTACACATCTTTGTTGAAACAGAATTTATTTGCATAATATACAGTAGAATTTATATGCAAATAGAAAAATCCATTTTTATTTTGCAAACTTACATTAGAGTTTATGTTATAACATAGGAATCATTATGTGGGAAAAAATATACACTGAATTGTATTGTCAAGAAATTCCACACGAATGAAGTGTAATAAAATTTATATTTTATTTGTCATCCGCAATAAAGCTATATAAGTAAATTACTGTTTATGTAACTTTAGGGATGTATATATAGAGAGAGAAATCATACGAGAAAAATACATTTTTACTCGATATAAGTGACATGTTTGATTTATTAACATCAACTTGTTAGTGAAATTGAAATTGGTTAAATCTATTAACCAATTATTTAATTATTTATATGAACTGTGTTGGCTGAAAACCCCACACGGGTATTGGGACGATACTTGACTGACACAAATCCCAATCTTTAATTATATGTCTATCGATTGATCGACAGGCTGCGATGAGCGTTAAAATCTCATCTTAATGCTCACACAGTTGACATTGTCACTCTGGTTGTTAATGGATGGTTTGAGGATTATTTCCTGTTTATTACCCTATACATGAACTGTATGAAACCCATATGACCCAAATTTTATGGTGCATGGTTGAGTCACGTTCCAATGCAGAATTTCTTTTTAAATAAAAGATTTTTGTAAAATAAAGAGTTTTGTAATATAAAGAATATATTGAATTGAAAATATCTTACAAACGGACTAGATGAAGTTTTCAATTAGATTATGTTTAATTAGAATTTAGTTCAAGTAATGGATTTTGGGTTGTCGTGGATGGTGTCTTAAATAACATTGTCCTTAAGCCCGATGAAAGAGTTAATCTTTTAATTAAGATTATTTACAATTATATTTTGTGACTGAAAATAAATTGATATGTGAATTGGATTTATCGTGAACTTTGTTTTTAAACGACATTGGTTCTTTAATCCAATTTACATTGATATTGTTATTTGGAAATTTATAAATCTATTTTATAGATTTAAAAGGAATATAAATAAATCTTTTTAGAAAGATTAAAATGTAATTTATTTTATCTTTGATATAATTAATGAGAATCTTTTAACATAAATAATAATTTTTATTTAAAAGAATGTTCAGAGTTGGAATGTGGCGTATGGTTGATTTTAATTACAAATACGCGAGTTATTAAGAAAGACCGGGTCTAACCCTTTCTGAATAATCATCACGACGATCAAGAGTCGAAGATGAAGACGGTGACTGAAGACCGGAGAGCTTCACATCGTTTGGTTGATGGTGACTGATATCTTGAATTGGGACTGATCCCCCAAGGCAAGGTAAAAAGTGATGATCTTCCAGACGTACTGGAGATCGACGGATACGTTGTTTCGTTCAGACCCAGAACGGACTTGTAAATGGATAGCATGCCTGACATTGAAATTTATTTCATGTAATTAAATTGGTTTTTATTTAATATATAAATGCATGGTGGCGGAGGATTTATTCTCTTGCTTAACACCCTTTTGTATGTTAAGTAATTACCGATCACATGATATGAGTTGTTGATGTGGTATGCCAAGTTGCACTTGAACAAGGCTTATTGTTGCAAAGCAGAGCCTTGTGGGATGATCAAAGCATAGTCTATTTAGGCATAGCTTTGTGTAACGTGACTTCGCGAGCCTCACAGCCCGGTAGAGTCTAAAACGGGAGAAGGGAACGCAGGGAGTGCACACGTTTCTTTCTAGCTAGAGTGGTGCCAGGGACCTACCAGCGCTGGCATTTATTCATTGTGGTTGTTGGATTTTTCGAGGCCTCGGTTTATGCGGTCGCCACTGGCCGTATTATAGGTCCAAAAGGACCGGGAAGCGTGTGTTCAGGAATTGCCAATCCATTAAGCGTTAACGTATGGACCGGCCCTGCAGGATCCAAGGGTTGGACAGAGTACCAATCCTGAGGCATTTGCTAGAGTGTCTCGAATCGGTAAGGATCTCCTCCCTGGCCTTGACTCAGATGGAAACCCAAATTTCCAATACGACATCACGCGGTTTTGATTGTATACCTATATATGGCGACATAGTGGGATGGGGCACTCATGCCGTCTAGGATTAATACATTTACTTTGATGTATTTCAAATTGGTTGCACACTATTATTATATAATACCGTGTTTATCATATCAAGCATCTTTTGATCATTATAAGGTAAAACCCTATCCTCCGGTTTGCCTTGCATTGTGTGATGGGACTTGGGTCTTATAATGGTTTCATTTTTCTAAAAAGCATTGCGTTATTTTGACGATTTACTTTAGTTATGCACTGGCAATCTATAGGAGTAAACCCGTTCCGCGAAAGTGGCGTGGTCCTGTGATTAGCCTTATTATATTATATAAGTTAAGTAGAATTCTCACACCAGTCCCATGACTGACCTGTAGTTTTGTCCACTGGCAAACTCGGGTGCCCATATTTTCCACACGGGCAGTCGAGTAGCTATTTTTGCTGATATATTAAGCAGGATTCTGGGTTGAAGCTTAAAGCTTTGTCCAGAGATAGAGAGTCTTCCGCTGTGTTTCTTCCGCTGCAATATATTTTAATTATTGTAACTTATTCTTCCGTTTTTTCTATTCCAATGTACTCTGATATGTATATTCTGTACTCTAATGTAACATTTATTATAGTGTTATAAAAGTTTTCTGTTGTTGTTTTAATGTGTTGTATGCCCAAAGTTAAAGTATTCATAGATTTTCACTTTTTGGGTCAGACCTGTGTGGTTTATGGTCGATTCAAAGGGTCGGAATTTGCGGGTCTTTACAGTAAACATAAGACTATTTCCTATGACTATGACAAGGACAATTGTGGCTAATCATGACTCTTGACTATGAGAATTATTACCTATGATTATGAACATAAGGCTATTATCTATGATCATGACTTTGAAACTATTACTGTTAATTTCCTATGACTATTTGCCTAGAATTATTTTGGATAATTATCCATGACCATTGCGATTGATCGCTTATGGTTCTTGATTATGAGATTTCTACCTATGACCATGACTATGACTATTGGGGTTAGTTGCCTAAGACTATTATAGTTGATTGTTCACGCCCATAGTTGAAACCCATGTTGTACACCGAATTTGCCGTTGTTGGATCTCATACCTAGGGTGTGACTTGCTTAGTTCACTCGCAATTATGTACAATAAAACCATTGGACCCATTATCCTTGTATTTGGCTTGCTTTTGCATGCCTATTCTTTTATATCAACTTTTATCATGACTATCGCCTTGTCTTGCTAGATTTGAAACCCTATATGCTAGTGATGTTGTAACCAATTATGTCAAGTTATATCATGCTAGTCTTGTAATCCCTTTTATCGCTTTATGCTCGTCCCTTTTGCCTATCATAGTTTTGATGTTATTCCCTTTATCTCGGGATTTGGATTTATTTGTAGTATAGATTGATTCACATTTATGTGCGATGGGAATAAGATTTGGGTAGATTAGGCAAAACACGAATTGGTTATAAACATGAATTGTGAACTTGATAATAGGCAAAAACTTGAAACATGAACATTCTTATAACTTGAAATTGGATGTGGGCATGAAACTTATCCTTGAAACTTGACATGAATTTCGACTCAAAACTTGAACCTGGACATGACACTTAGAATGAACTTGAAAATGGCCAACTCGAGGTTGGGTTGAGTTTGCAATGTAATTCTGCCCGGAACCGCCCAACAAATCCAGTTATTGCAAACAATAGGATCCAATGTGGGTAGTTGGTCATATCGCGCTTGAAACCCGAGGCCAGACTGAGTTGTGGTGTAATTCTGCCCGGAACCGCCGGCATATCCAGTGACCACAATAACAATTCTTATGTGAGAGGTTGAGGTGCATTAATGAATTAATGCCACATGATAGGGTTAAGTCATGAACCGCTTGAATATACTTAACCAATTTGACACGATGATTTGATAGGGTTAAGTCATGAACCGCTTGAATATACTTAACCAATTTGACATGATGATTTGATAGGGTTAAGTCATGAACTGCTTGAATATACTTAAACAATTTGACACGATGATTTGATTGGGTTAAGTCATGAACCGCTTGAATATACTTAACCAATTTGACACGATGGTTTGATAGGGTTAAGTCATGAACTGCTTGAATATACTTAACCAACTTGACAGATGATCCATAGGGCTAAGTCATGAATTTGAACGACAACACTTAGCCAATTTGACATGACACATAGGTGGGTTAAGTCATGAACTTGAATGACAACACTTAACCAACTTGACATGCTAGACTGATGGGGTTAAGTTTGGAATTTAAATGACAACACTTAACCTACTGGACGGAAACCCTAGTTACGAAGTCCTTTTCAGCAGTAACCCAGTAGATGTATCATGGTACCCTAGAACTAGGCAGGGTGGGGCACGATTACTGGGCTGATTGTAAGCGACCAGAACGACGGCTGAGTTGGTGCGCCATTGTAGGTTCAGGCGGACTATGGTCGTGCACGTAGTCCGGAGTTTAAAAAGAAGGCATTGGGCACCAGTAGGTTTACACTGTGCGTGCTTGATTCATGTTGGTGGTTAGCACACTAGGGCTTGATACACCCTATGGTGGACCTAGCACAGGTAACTGCATTCGTGATAGGGCCGTATGACACAAACACATGACGAGCTAGAACTTGTAGGGGGCCGATCGATTAATAGATTGTTTCGTGGGACCAAGTAATGGGTCATTTCATGATATTGGGCAAGGGATCATTTAATAGTTAATACGTTACACGGGTTGGGTTACTAGACATGTGGTAAAGGCCCATTTCTGTTTCTGTTTCTGTTAAGGAGGTAAAAGCCCATTACTATTTCTGTAAAGATCACCCTGTTTCTGTTTCTGTTTGGACATTAGGATAACACCTAATTCTGTTATACTAGTACTGGTGTAGATAATGTTAAACATGCGATGCTATACGTAGTCTATCTGGTTAGCATAGTTTATCTTGTTACCATTGTTTATCTGGTTAACATAGTTTATCTTGTTATCTTAGTTTAACTTGCCTATCTTGTCATCATCCTTATGTTCACTTTCAGTTTATACATGTCATGTTATCTTTACTTGTTTCTATGCTGAAAGTCACTAGGACTTACTAGCCTCTATGACTGACCCGTTTTCTTTCGCCTCTTTTTCTTCCGTTCCCCCCAGGTTCTCAGGGAGGAAACACTACTACTTAGTTTAGACTTCTTTCTGCTTCAAGATCATCATATATGGCTTGGACCTTTCTTGGCTATGGCTGCTTTACTGTTTTACTTGGGGAATGATTTATGACCATGGTTTTATGCTTCTTTACTATTGCAAGACAGATTTCGATGTAATGGATTTAATGGACTTTTGATGTAAAAGGCTTTAGACCTTACTTGATTTTAAAGAAATGAAATTTGGTTTTTCTTCCGCTGTTTTATATGTTCTGTCTTGTAATATTTCTGTGTATGTTTACCTAGATAATGCTCCACCAAAGCTAGTGCATTCCCTTTGCGAGTGACCCTAGAGGTGGTGGGGTGTTACACTGTTGCAAGACTAGAAGCAATAAAGATTTCATTAGGTGGAAATTTGCATTAAGGGCATACCTGTCGGACCTTATTATTTTGTAGGACACGTGACTGATATAATTATTTTCCAGGACAAAAATCTAAGCGTATGTCTTCACCTTCTTTAACAATCAATTTCTGAAATCAAGATCTTGTGGAAGTTACGTCAAAATTAAGCCGTCGATTCTTGTGCAATGAAAGCGATCATTTATTTTCTGGGAAGAAATTAGGCGTTTTTTTTCTGAAATCAAATTCGACTTTAATTATGGAAATCGTGGGGCGATTTGGTTCATCTGGATAGGCTAATCGTTTTTCTCTGTTGGATTTCTATAACTAATGTTAATTAACTTATTTTATTACAAATACATTTTTAAACCCTTTTTTAAAAAGACAAGTGCAGTAGATGGAAACTAGGTAAATATATTGACAAAACAGTTCGACCGTTTTATGACGAAATTACTTTTAGATCCATTATGTATCAACATCTTATTCCTAATACATGGAAATGAACATTGAAGTCTCCTTGAACTAGGTGTCATAGAGTGCACATGGAAAACTATGACTCACTATACTTAATCACAAGATCTAATCAGAAATGTTAATATTAACTATGAAATTTATGTGATTTGTCTTGCTATAACTGGTTCTATCTTTTTAAAAAATTCTATTTAAAAAAGAGGATAAATGGTTATGTGGACTTTAATGGCAAATAATAGGAGTGAAAAAGATAACTGGTTAGTAGTCAAAAATTTGTTGTATAATTTTGTTTTTCATTCAGTATCATAACATGAGCAAAAAAGATAATTGGTTATATCTTTATGTAAAATGTCTTATAAAAAGGTTAAAATTTTATGGTTATTTACTTAGTTATGCTTTAAATTGCAGGTCTGATATATCTGTGATGATTGTATGGTTTAAATTGAAGCTAAAGGATCATTTATGCTGTGTTATGTTAAATGATTATTTGATTATTTTGTTTTTTCGATAACAAAGGTTTGTAATGATAAATATATTTATATTTTCATGTAAAGGAAATATTTTAAGTTTGTTGTATGTATTAAATTTAATAGGTTGATGTTATCTGAGTATGTACGTTTTATAAGGTAATATTGTTTCGTTACATTATAAAATAATTGCATAATTATTTCGCTGTTAAATTATTATATTATGTGGTTTCATGATGAAAAAGATAAATATTTTTATCTTTTTAATTTATATTTTGCTAATAACAGTAGTGAAATAATTATTGATATGATTACAATTCTGATATGAATTAATCATACACACTAACAAAACCTAGCAATTAATCATATACAACAACATAATCATAACAGATATACAAATAGTATACAACATACTTGAAAAAGATATATGGTTTTATATTTTTAGCGAAACACAGTCTAATCTTTAATTTTGTTGTTACATACTAATTTCTCGTCATTTTAGTGAGAAGAACAAATTATGTAAGAGAAAAAAAAATGTATACATGCTGTTGACTTTGTACATGTTCTTACTATCAAGAATACAACCAAAATTACCTCATTTATTACTATCACTATGTAGTTGATATTTTATTTGATAGAAGCATTGCTTCTACATAATTTTGCCTTCTTGCTTCACTATATCATAACAGTTGGACAATACATCCCATGGTACTAGTCGCACAGGAGATCGATAGCCTCTACAATCAGGGTCATAGCATTTCAGATAGTGGTCACCTCTTTGGAAATCAACAATGTACGTAACATGATTACTTTTATGTTCTCTTCCAACTCGTTCACAATATCGACTTTTGGACATGCTATAAATTATATAGCCATGTGTAGAAAACTAGTCCCACTTTCAGATTTTACCCAAAACATTTCCATGAGATGCTAATGATGAAATTTTTTGATCCAAGTCTGGAAAGGGAGATTGTCCTGAATTATAGGACTTAGGTATATTGCAAGAGCAAACATTTACTCACTTTTCACTTTGGATGTACCTATTGTTATCATTCTCCTTAGTTTTAAAAGGAATATTTTTGTAAGATTTCAAATCCATTTCACACTCTAATAGCTTATCTAAATTATCTTCTACATTGCAAATAAGTGATTTTGTAAATACTTGTTCGTCATTAAGATTGTTACATCCAAAGCATCTTCTTGGTAGTAGTATAGAATTTTTCCCTGCTTTTGTTGAGAATGGAAGACGAAAACAACAATTACGGGTATAAACTCTATTGTCAATGAATATACTCTTTGTATTTTCTGACGAGCTTAAATCTTTCTTTATGTAAAATTTCTCAAAGTGTGAATTAGTTAATCTTGAATTTTTTATACATGAGCATACCTTAGAGATGAATCCTCCAACATGCGAGTTGTCTTTGAATGCGATATTTGGGATACAGATTATCAAATGTTGAGAGAACTTGTCTTCATTAGATGAATCAAGTTCTATAACCCAATCTTCATTTCCCTTTATTTTGTATATGTCTTTCGGGGTTTTGTATGTGATGGAAATCAAAATATTTACCATTTCATCACCATTTTGTATACTGTTAATATTTTTGTTGAACTCCAAATCATAGTACAAGTGGCAAGGTAGTCCAACTTGAATAATCACGTAATGGTGGCTTAGCTTAGGATTCTTGCTATGGTACCTTCTCCAAAACTCCTCATATGTAGAAACTAGGAACCTTCTTTGTCCAGTCAAATAATCTTGGTAGCAAAAAATGTTAGTCTTGCATGTGTTTGGACAAATATTAAACCTTCTTCTTATCTAGGAAAAGTTGCCCATATTGCATTTGTTTGCTGTGTAAAAAAATGGAATTAGAAAACATATTACTAATTAAGATAAATGATAAACAAAAGATAAAAGGATTTATCTTTTTAAACATAGTAGTAGAAAAATGTATTGAATGACAATTTAAGTAAAAGTAAAAAATCATCATGTTCATAAGAATTGTCAAAATTACTGTTTAAAAAGTTAAGCAGTCCAAATTATTGATATATTGGTATAATCCCTTACAAATTAATCATCAATTGTAATATCTAATTGTTAGAATCAATTATTATAAATTATGAAATTTTGTTTTAGTTCAAACATTTTTAAGAGCTAGACCAGAGCTGCAAAAAATTTCAATTGTCCAACAGTATGGTTCATCACTAAGAATATCTGTAGTTATCTTTGCTCTGAATGCAGTAGCATCTTCAGCAGTAATATTTGATGTACTCTCCATTCCATGTGCAATTTTTTGCATGAACATCATCACATAAATTCTGCAATCGTACCTAAAATTATGAAATTTAGTGCTTTGCATCTAAGATAAAACATATTATATTTTTTTATTATAATAATGAATTTAATCTGTTTTTTCTATATCTTAATGTGTATCATGAAATTGTATATTAGATTATTATCTACTTGTATAATTACCCGTTGGTTTGTAGAGCACAATCAACATTCACAAGCTGTGTCTTCTTTTTAATAATTGTTTTGTGAGCTTCCCGTTTTAGCTCGTCATTTAGGTTACTCACTGCTGTTTTCTGTAAAAAAGTCAGTATTTGTTAGAATAAATATACACAAAATATAAAATATAATTTTTGAGAATATTTATTTACCACATTAATGAAAAATTTTGTATGTCTACTTCTGCGGGATTTATATCTTGTGGTCAAATATAGTGAGTCCTAGTGTTTCCAAGTGCACTCCACGACAACTAGTTCAAGGAGGCTCCAATGTTCATTTCCATGTATTGGGATTAAGACGTTGATACATAATGGATCTAAAAGTATTTTTTTTGATAAAAGGGTTGAACTTTTTTGTCAAAATATTTTCCCAGTTTCCATTTGCTGCACTAGTCTGTTAAAAAAATGGTTTAGAAAATGTATTTTGAAATAAAATAATTTAATCTGAGAATATAATTCACTTACTGTCATTGTTGTGTTAGTGTACACAATACTATTACTTTTATCTAGTTGCTTTGCTTCCTGAAACCAAAACCAATCAATGATCTACATTTGAAAAATAATATGGTTAAAGTACGCAATTTATACAAAAGGAAAGTTTTGTTTTTTTATACTTACTTGACCAAAAGTATTATGTTCATATAGGAGATCTTCTATCATGTCTTTTGTTATGGTGATGTTGTTTTCATCATCACAACTAAATGCTTCCTCGCTGAAAAATAAGATGTTTGCATTTATTATGTCTTTTATTAATACAAATATAATATGTAAATAAGATTTTTGTATGGAAACATAATTACTAAAATACCAATTATCTTTAAAAACTTATTCTGTTATATTCTAATAATTAAGTGAAATATGAAAAGATAAATGCATTTATCTTTTATAAATTTTATTGCTGAAAAAATTTAATTATGGAATATTAATTTTGAAAATAACATATCATATATTTAAGAAAGCCATATAACGAAATAATCATTCAACAAAATAAGTAGTTGCATAATTTAAAATAAAAGGATAAAGTTGAATATCTTTTTAATTTCCTAAACCATATCATATAAGAAAACCTAAACTTTCAAAATTTCAATCACTTGTTAACATTAATCAATACAAAAAAGCCGACTACGACAGATGTTGTGTAATTAATTATTTACCAGTTGGTGTTGAGTAAACAAAGAGTTCATAGTGATATTAAAACAATTAATCAACACCTTGCTTTTGGTAGTGTAATACCACAAAATGTATCATAACAAAGTAATAAGCAGAAAAGTCAGCTGAACTATATAGATTATTTTGGAAAAAAGTAATGATTCATTACTTACTTGTTATCTCTAACAACCTTGAAAAAAACTTTGATATCTTCTTGCTGTTTGTCTGTAAGATGCTTCAGAAGTGGGCATTTTTCAATATTTTTGTGATTCTTCCTTTTTTGGTTCTTTAATAATGACATCTTCAACACAAATAGGAATTCCAACAGCATGTTCTTTAGTAAATTCTTCGACATCATCAGATTTTGAGCTTTCTTTATTATCTATAATTAAATCCTGAGTTTCAAACAAATCAAAACAAGGAAAATTAGCAGAACAATTTATATGTACCATACCAACTATTTTTCCTTGCTTTATATTGTTTTCAGGTTCAGTAGCATTGGCCACATTTTGCTATTCAAAAGTTTTCACTTTCTGAAGTATCATTTCAATTTTTTTGAGTCTTTGGTCAAACTTTTGTCTTAAAATCTTCTCATCATCCAGTTATTTTACTACACTATTAATCTCATCACTAAAAAAATATGACTTTTGTCTATAACTCTTTCAACCTTTCTAATTGTTAATTTTCAGATAATTTTCTTTTCTATGGTCTTTGATCTTCTACGAGTGGATGTATTAATTTTTTTGAAAGAAACTCTTTCTCCTCTGAAGATATATATATATATATATATATATATTTGAAATATGCAAGAATGATATTTGTAATTAAATATTGTTACATATCATTGTATAATTCTACAATCAATTCAATGTTATATATATTTGATTGTATAGTTTAAAAAGACAAATGTATTTATATTTTAAGGTAAATGATATATTGACACATTGAACTTAATTTGTTTTCTGTCTATTATACTATCATGATTATAACTTATTTCAGAAGTCTTATTACTAATATTATGTATAGTGTAAGAAAATATTTATTTAATCATTAATGTTCCTTGTAAACTTGAAAAAATAAAAACATATATCTTTTAAATAAAATAAACAGTAAAGTAATACATTTATACCTTATTACTGTCAAGTGCTGTAAATTATCAAGGTGGTCAATGTTTTTATCATGAATGTAAATACTTTTACAATCAATTCAATGTTATAAATATATTTGACAGAATAGATTAAAAATATAAATGCATTTATATTTTAAGGTAAATGATCTATTGACATATTGAACTTAATTTGTTTTATATCTATTATACTATCATGATTATAACTTATTTCGGAAGTCTTATTACTAGTATTATGTATTCTGTAAGCAACTATTGATTTAATCATTAATGTGCCTGGTAAACTTGAAAATATAAAAAAGTATATCTTTTAAATAAAACAAATAGTAAAGTAACACATTTATACCTTATTGTTGTCAATTGATGTAAGATCCATGTCCTTCAAGTTAGACAAGTCCCAATTTATCATCCTTGGGAAGTTTTTCTTATGATTTTCTTTTTCTTGTATTACTTTTGTCTTCTTACAAAACCAATACTGTAATAAAAAATATATGCCTTTATACTTTTGTCATAATGAAATGTTAGATAAGTGTAAGAAATCTTATGACACTACAACAGATTTAGCTTTTAATAGCACGTGAAAAACGCTATATTATCTTTCCATAGCATTAGTGACGATGCTATATATCAACATGTTATAATAGACTTGATATATCTCATACCATTAAATTAAAGGCTATTGTACTACACATTTTATGGCACATATTCACCACTACAGAAAAAAAATCATAGCGTTTTGCCCTTGCCATTTTAATTGCCTTACTAAAATTTCATTTTATTTTTTTATAGCATCAACAATGTTTTCATAGCACATATTCAACGATATAATTTTTTCTTTTCCATATTGGTTTAATTTTTCATAAGCCTTTATTACCGCTATTATACTCTTTTTTATAGCATTTTTCCTTTGATACGAACTTTTTATAGCGATTCACCTTCTTCTTCCATAAGGCACATTTTCCACTATTAACATGTTCAATATATGGCATAATTTTTTGTTATTATGCTCTTTCTATAATGCACTTCTCTCCTGGTAAACAATTAAATAGTAAATAATACAAAACTATATAATCAGTAGCAAAAAAGATCTAATATTTGAACCATATTTGATTTCAAAAGATAATAATAAAGGGCCTTACAACGGTTGATAAGTAATTCAGTCTAGACACTGTTGATGACTAAATAAGTTTATAATAGTTCCAAAACAGAAATACATCAAAAATCACTGGTCTTCAGCGTGTAAGCTTGTGCACATTGTATTCCTAAACCTGCAATTCACACTAGTATAAGTCAGCAAAAGATCAATGTAGAAAAAGCACAACAGGTTGATTATGTGGAAAAAAAATGTTGCTGATCAAACAAAAATTGAGGTTAGTTACAATTTCAGCTTTTTTTAGCTAAAATTTTTGTATGTCCATGACAATTTTACGAAAAATTAAAAGAACCCCGTTACCCAATGTCCCCATCACCACATGCATGCTCCTTCAGCCTGATTAGGTAGCTGGAAAAAAGCTATAGCAGTATATTTCAAAAGGTCGTATATTTTACAACTACTGACATATGATAACACCATTCATTTGTTCACATGATCCATATAAATCTACAGCTAATACTTTCTAGAAAGAAAAGGAAGGGAAAAATGTAAAAGAATAAAACAAACAAATAAGTAATGCACACTGGCACATATGACTGAAAAAGATTTTATGGTTTCCATGTAGACACGTACAGCCTCTAGATAGGAAGAATCCAAAACTAAAGACCGAAGACTTTAAACGATATTGCAGACGAACTGAAATTCGCAAAAGATATTCTACAAAGACAACTAAACATTAAACAATAGCTATTGTAGAAAGACAATTAAAGGTTTGGCTATACTAGTTTTGTATAAATGGCTGATGAAACTAATTCTCGAACAACTTCAAAGTGAATTTCAAATCTAGTACAACCAAACATTTTATCTCAAATTTGACATTATCATCCTAAAAGAAAATTATACAACTGTTTTGCCATTTTTCCAAATACCCTTACCTTTGTTTAATTCATACTCAGGCAAAAGTCAGTCCAAAGCATGTAACATAGAGCACCGCTGAGAAATGAACCTGCAAGTAGTACCATTAAAAGTTAAATTCATATGCCTGAGAACCATATGATCTTTATATGAAAACATAACAAACATTGCTTTAACAAACTTAGATAGAGCCAACCAATTCATGAACAACTTGACTTTATAATTTCTCTCCATCGCCAAATAGCTGAATAACCTGACCTAATTACGCCAATATCAACCACCGTGATCTGCGAACTCACTTCAACAATTATCAATACCTAGTCCGAAATACTCTATATCAACTGCAACCATTAAACTGTAATAGAAACAAAAACATGCCTAAAACATCTCTGTTTCATTCACCTTCAACAAATTTGCAGCCATTCCAAACCCACTTTACTACCAATCGAACAACACATCATACTTTTCAACCACAACCATGCTTCATTGCATTTCCATTCTACCTACCAGAACAAGCACCAACTCCGTCAACCGGCACCTACGAATGCCTAACACCCCTATCTAACAATAATAAAAACATCAGTATAAACTTCCTCTGCCTCTTTCACAACCTACAAAACACATTTACAACCTTCTCTTCACCTCCTGCTTCAATAATTTTTAAATACTACAAACAGCAACTAACCATTCAGCACAAAAGATTTAAAAAAAATTATACAAATAAGTTAATGTTTACTCGGTTGACCAAAATTAACTTCATTTGATTTTGGTAGAAGTCAAGGTTTTTATGCATATGCTCGAAAATCAGCTTATCAAAATAGTCAGTAAGTTAATTTCGTTTTGAACTTCACCCTTCTAACATACATGTTTGTTATTTTAACTTGGAAACCCTTGGTTATATGGTAATCGAGGGAAAGTCTATTTAGACACAAATGGTGACACAATTGATTTGCACCATTGGATCCCCCCATGAATTCCACCTCTCCATATAAAGACAAAAAGATCCAACGGTTGAGGTTTTGTGTCTTTTTGTTTGTGTCTAATTTTGTGTCCAAATAGCCGGCCCTAGTAATTGATCATGAAACCAATAACTCCAACCGTTAACGATCTCGTAACCAAATGGAATTACAATCACATATTGCAATTTGTGGCTAATTAATTGTAACAACCCGAATTTTAATAACATGTTAAAACCATAAATCAAGGTAGAATTAATTTTCAAAATAAGAATCAAGGGAAACGGGTTGCGCCATTGTGTTCGTCTCGAAATTCTGCTTGAGATAGAGTCCGAGTTTGCGTAAAACGGATACCGTATGAAGAAGATATGGACGAACGAAGTTAGGCAGAAAAACAGGAAACGGGCCAGAATACACTGGCGCACTTGTGAAGTGTGCCAGTACAAAAATACACTGGCGCACCTGCCAAGTGCGCCCATACCAATCCAGCACAGAATTCTGGAGTGTTCTGTGATGACGTGTCTTCTTCTGAGTGGCTGGATGACCTGTCTTCGAGCTGGGTGGTTCTGATGACTTCTAGACTGATCTAACGGCTCTAAATTACCCTATTCTCCTATTTAAACACCCCTAAACCTAGATTTCTCCCCACACCAAACCATTGCAATGTTATGCTGCCTCCACCTTAAATAAATTAAATTAAAAATAAAACACGAAGATTATTTCTTGAAGACTACGGCAAGGAATTGGGGATTTGCTTCTACAATCAAATCAAGATTCAACGATTCAACAATTCGACGACTAGTTTATAGATTCGACTTCTACATCTTTCTTAGACCACGATCTGTAAGTTCAAGTTACTTTTAGATAAAAACTATAAACCTAATATGTGCATGGTATAATTTGGAAGTGATTTATGTATGATTCATATCTATTGTTGGTTTCTTCTTGGATCTTGACTATTGGGAATATTGCCTACGATGTTGAAACTATTGTTAATGACATAAGACTATGACTATGCCTATGACCGTGGACATAAGATTTTGCCTATGCCTATGACTATGACGGTGAACATAAGACTGCCTATGACTATGAACAATAAAACTATTGCCTATGACTATGATAAGGACAATTGTGGTTAATCACCTATGATTCATTGCCTAGGATTATAACTATGAAATTGGATCTAGGCTTGACTTTCTATTCAGACCTATTTTCTTCATTTGTCCTTGGATCTTGATTTTGGGGATTTTTCTATTTAAGTTAGATTCATCCATGTTCTTGAATCTAGATTAGTATTCAAACCTTTTTATGATGTTATCAGATTTATACGCCTGTGATGTTTTAATCAATTTATTCAGTTATGTCATACCTTGAAAATAGATTGATTATGTTATTGAATGATATTGATCTATGCCTGTGGTTCTATTTTATTATTATGTTGAATTGGGAATTAATGAATAAGTCTATTCATATGTATAGGAACTTGAAGTATAACATGTTATGATAAGTTGTGTAGTTTATCATATTATGCAAGTTTTAGATTGTAAAATCATATCACATATGTGACTAAATGTTAGATCTACATGTTTATGTTAAACCTATGTCATATTCCAAGTTCACACTTATTCACATGTTCGTGATTGATTTGCAAGTTCACATATATGTAAGTTGATTTAGTCTATGTTGCAAATTCACATATATGTATGTTGGTTCAGTCTATGCTGCAAGATCACACCTATGATATACACGTTGATTATTTTGCAAGTTCACACCTATAACGTTCATATTGACTATGCTGATGATGCCAAGTTTACGCCTTTGTCATGCTTATGTTAATGAATTGCTTTATGCCAATTTTGTGTACGTTAAATTAAGCTAAGATTTTAGCCTAATATTATTTGTCAAAAACCATGCGGATGGAAAATTAGGCTAAGATTGTTAGCCTAATATTTAGACTGTGTAACGTTGGGAAAAATTGGTAATTCTAGGAAACTTGACATGAAACTTGCCTTGAAAACTTGACACAAACTTTACATGAATCTTGAACATGGACATGACACTAGAATGAACTTGAAAATGGCCAACTCGAGGTTGGGTTGAGTTTGCAGTGTAATTCTGCCCGGAACTGCTCGTCAAATCCAGTTACTGCAAACAATAGGATCCAATGTGGGTAGTTGGTCATATCGCACTTGAAAACCCAAGGTCAGACTGAGTTGTGGTGTAATTCTGCCCGGAACCGCTCAGCATATCCAGTGACCACAACAACAGGTCCGATGTAAGAGGTTGGGGTGCATTAATGAATTAATGCCACATGATAGGGTTAAGTCATGAACATGTAAGACAACACTTAACCAACTTGATACATTATTCATAGGTGGGTTAAGTCACGAACTTGAATGACAACACTTAACCAACTTGACATGCTAGACTGATAGGGGTTAAGTCATGAATTTAAATGACAACACTTAACCTATTGGACGGAAACCCTAGTTACGTGGTCCGTTTCAGTAGTAACCCACTAGATGTATCATGGTACCCTGGGACTAGGCAGGGTGGGGCATGATTACTGGGCTGATTGTAAGCGACCAGAACGACGGCTGTGTTGGTGCGCCAGTGTAGGTTCAGGCGGGATATGGTCGTGCACGTGGTCCGGAGTTGAAAAAGCAGGCATTGGGAATCAGTAGGTTTATCTGTGCATTCTTGATTCGTGTCGTTGGTTGGCACCCTAGGGCTTGATACACCCTATGATGGACCTAGCACAGGTGACTACATTCGTGATAGGGCCGTATGACACAGACATATGACGAGCTAGAACTTGTAGGGAGCCGATCGACTAGTGGATCGTTTCGTTGGACCTAGAAATGGGTCATTTCATGATATTGGGCCAAGGGATCATTTCATGATTAATATAAGACATGGGTTTGGGATTCTAGAACAGTTGATGCAGCGAACCTAGAATATGTGATGCTATACTTGATTTATCATGTTATCTTAGTCTATCTTCCCCATCTTGTCAGTATCCTTGTGTTTACTTTCAGTTTATACATGTCATGTTAACTTTATCTGGTTTTATGCTGAAAGTCACTTGGACTTACCAGTCTTTTTGACTGACCCGTTTTCTTTCACCTCTTTCTCTTCTTTTCCCCCCAGGTTCTTTGGGAGGAAACTCGAGCACTTAGCTTGGATTTCGCTTGCTTTCGATTCAGCTCATGTACGGTTTGATCTTGAGCTATGCTATGGCTGCATTTCTGCTACCTTTGGGGAATTAAGCTACTTTTGATGTTTTAAGTCTATGCTTCTTTATTTATGCAAGACAAAATTTGTTGTAATGGAAAATAATAACCCTGGCTATTTGATGTAAAAGGTTTTGACTCTTCTTGAAAGTAATGAAAATTTTCTTCTGATTCTTCCGCTGTTTTATCTATGTTATGTCTTGTAATATTTCTGTGCTTGTTTACCTCGATTTCGCTCCTCCAAAACTAGTGCATTCCCTTTGTGAGTGACCCTAGCGGAGGTGGGGTGTTACACTTGGTATCAGAGCAGAAGGTTACCAGACTGGGCAAAAGTTTTTAATACCTTCTAAAACTATTTTCAAAACCGTTGACAAAGAAACATTTTTCAAGAAAAGTCTTGTTTTATTTAAAGGCTATTCCCCAAAGCCATTAGCATTATCCTTTGTTTCCTTGTTTGAATCTCTTCTTTTCCATTTCAGCATGTCTGGGAATCTTAACTTTCCGGAGGGTGTGCCAATACCTAGCTGGTTCAGGAGGTACTTAGAGGCTAGGGCCAACAATGCAGGCCCAACAGATATTCCTCCTCCAGCTACAACAATTCCTCCTCCTCCTCCCGCTCCTCGTGCAATTGCTTTCTCAAAGATCTATAAAGATTTTAGGGCCATGGGTGGAAAAGATTTCAAGGGAATAGAATCATTCGTAGAAGCGAGGAACTGGCTCAATGAAACTGGGGATCTGTTCGTTATCTTCGAGGTGGACAATAGGCAGAAGGTACAGTTGGTACTATGGTTACTCAAAGACGAAGCTTCCTATTGGTGGGAAGTCACTAACGCTGAAAGGCCTATTGACACATGGATGGATTTCCGGACAAGGTTTGAGATGAAATTCCTCTCGCAGGCCGAAGGAAGTCTACAGCTAGAAAAATTCTTATCTCTTGAGCAAGGATGTATGACAGTCAAGGAGTACGTCAATCAATTCAATCAGCTGGCTCGGTTTGGACTGGACTTAGTGAATACCCCTCATAAGAAGGCTCTTCGTTTTGTCAAGGGATTGAATGAGCCGCTTCACAGCTTGGCTATGACCCACATACCTATGGGGGCTACTTACGAGAAGCTAGTAGACATGGCGCTCTTGAATTAAGAAGACAAGAGTGGCAAGAAGGAGGTCAAGGCAAATGAGCCTCCAAACAAGAAGGTAGACTCCGAGAAAGGAGGCAAGAACAACAACAAGAACGATAACAAGACACGCGAGAAAAGAAAATGCCACTTCTGTGGTATTGAGGGGCATATAGCCCAGGATTGTAGAAAGAAGAAGATGAAGATGGGAGCATGCTTCCAGTGTGGTGAAACTAGACAAATCAGCAAGAACTGCCCTAAGAAGCAAAGGCAAGCCCCTCAAGCAGGATCTTCTGGGGGTACATCTTTAACTTCTTCTCCTAGATGCTTTGTTTTATCTTGCTTATCTTACTAATCCTATCTTGAGAACCTTAGGTAGAACCTTTTTTGGATGTAAACATGTGATTGACACATGTTATGGTTGATGTTTGCAAATGATTGCAAGTGGTTGCAAGTGGTTGCTCGTGGTTGCATAACACACACTAGGCACTAGATCGGCTCAGACACATTTTCATATTGCATATGTATGAGTGTTTATACTTGTTTATGGATGAAATTGAATGTGTTATCATGTGGATGTTGCATATGGATGGATGTTTGTGCACACATATAGCGTTTATGTGACTAGGACTATTTGCATACATGTTGGATTCATAGCACTAAATATATTTTGCATTAAGAGGATCAATCTGGCCTGATCATTTGCATTAGATAAGGAACATGTACACACACTTTCTGCATATGTTCATATAGCATTAGAAATCGTTTAAGGACAATGGTTGCTTGTGGATGATGTTATGAGTAGATGGATGATTGGATGATAGGATGCATTCTCTTTAACTTGAAGATTTCGGGGACGAAATCCTTTAAGGAGGGAAGAATGTAACAACCCGAATTTTAATAAAATGTTAAAAGCATAAATCAAGGCAAAATTAATTTTTAAAATAATAATCAAGGGAAATGGGTTGCGGCATTGCGTTCGTCTCGAAATTCTGCTTGAGATAAAGTCCGAGTTTGCGTAAAACGGATACGGTATGAAGAAGATATGGACGAACAAAGTTAGGTAGAAAAATCGGAAACAGGCCAGAATACACTGGCGCACTTGTGAAGTGCACCAGTACAAAAATACACTGGCGCACCTGCCAAGTGCGCCCATACCGATCCAGCACAGAATTCTGGAGTGTTCTGTGATGACGTGTCTTCTTCTGAGTGGCTGGATGACCTATCTTCGAGCTGGGTGGTTCTAATGACTTCTGGACTGATCTGAAGGCTATAAATTATCCTATTCTCCTATTTAAACACCCCTAAACCTAGCTTTCTCTCCACACTAAACCATTGCAATGTTATGGTGCCTCCACCTTAAATAAATTAAATTAAAAAAAAATCACGAAGATTATTTCTTGAAGACTACGGCTAGGAATTGGGGATTTGCTTCTACAATCAAATCAAGATTCAACGATTCAACAGTTCGATGACTAGTTTATAGATTCGACTTCTACATCTTTCTTAGACCACGATCTGTAAGTTCAAGTTACTTTTAGATAAAAACTATAAATCTAATATATGGATGGTATAATTTGGAAGTGATTTATGTATGATTCATATCTATTCTTGGTTTCTTCTTGGATCTTGACTATTGGGAATATTGCCTACGACGTTGAAACTATTGTTAATGACATAAGACTATGACTATGCCTATGACTGTGGACATAAGATTTTGCCTATGCCTATGACTATGAGGTGAACATAAGACTGCCTATGACTATGAACAATAAGACTATTGCCTATAACTATGACAAGGACAATTGTGGTAAATCACCTATGATTCATTGCCTAGGATTATAACTATGAAATTGGATCTAGGCTTGTCTTTCTATTCAGACCTATTTTCTTTATTTGTCCTTGGATCTTGATTTTGGGGATTTTTCTATTTAAGTTAGATTCATCCATGTTCTTGAATCTAGATTAGTATTCAGACCTTTTTATGATGTTATCAGATTTATATGCCTGTGATGTTTTAATCAATTTATTCAGTTATGTCATACCTTGAAAATAGATTGATTATGTTATTGAATGACATTGATCTATGCCTGTGGTTCTATTTTATTATCATCTTGAATTGGGAATTAATGAATAAGTCTATTCATATGTATAGGAACTTGAAGTATAACCTGTTATGATAAGTTGTGTAGTTTATCATGTTATGCAAGTTTTAGGTTGTAAAATCATATCATATGTGTGACTAAATGTTAGATCTACATGTTTATGTTAAACCTATGTCATATTTCAAGTTCACACTTATTCACATGTTCGTGATTGATTTGCAAGTTCACATATATGTAAGTTGATTTAGTCTATGTTGCAAATTCACATATATGTATGTTTGTTCAGTCTATGCTGCAAGATCACACCTATGATATTCATGTTGATTATTTTGCAAGTACACACGTATGATGTTCATATTGACTATGCCGATGATGCCAAGTTTACGCCTATGTCATGCTTATGTTAATGAATTGCTTTATGCCAATTTTGTGTACGTTAAATTAGGCTAAGTTTTTAGCCTAATATTATATGTCAAAAACCATGCGGACGGAAAATTAGGCTAAGATTGTCAGCCTAATATTTAGACGAGGTAACGTTGGGAAAAATTGGTAATTACAGGAAACTTGACTTGAAAATTTGACAGGAACTTGACATGAATCTTGAACATGGACATGACACTAGAATGAACTTGAAATTGGCCAACTCGAGGTTGGGTTGAGTTTGCAGTGTAATTCTGCCCGGAACCGCTCGGCAAATCCAGTTACTGCAAACAATAGGATCCAATGTGGGTAGTTGGTCATATCGCACTTGAAAACCCGAGGTCAGACTGAGTTGTGGTGTAATTCTGCCTGGAACCGCCCGGCATATCCAGTGACCACAACAACAGGTTTGATGTTAGAGGTTGGGGTGCATTAATGAATTAATGCCACATGATAGGGTTCAGTCATGAACATGTAAGGCAACACTTAACCAACTTGATACATGATTCGTAGGTGGGTTAAGTCACGAACTTGAATGACAACACTTAACCAACTTGACATGCTAGACTGATAGGGGTTAAGTCCCGAATTTAAATGACAACACTTAACCTATTGGACGGAAACCCTAGTTACGCGGTCAGTTTCAGCAGTAACCCACTAGATGTATCATGGTACCCTGAGACTAGGCAGCGTGGGGCACGATTATTGGGCTGATTGTAAGAGACCAGAACGACGGCTGTGTTGGTGCGCCAGTGTAGGTTCAGGCGGGCTATGGTCGTGCACGTGCTCCGGAGTTGAAAAAGCAGGCATTAGGCATCAATAGGTTTATTTGTGCATTCTTGATTCGTGTCGGTGGTTGGCACCCTAGGGCTTGATACACCCTATGGTGGACCTAGCACAGGTGACTACATTCGTGATAGGGTCGTATGACACAGACACATGACGAGCTAGAACTTGTAGGGATCCGATCGACTAGTGGATCGTTTCGTTGGACCTAGATATGGGTCATTTCATGATACTGGGCCAAGGTATCATTTCATGATTAATATAAGACATGGGTTTGGGATTCTAGAACAGTTGATGCAGCGAACCTTGAATATGTGATGCTATACTTGATTTATACTTGATTTATCATGTTATCTTAGTCTATCTTCCCCATCTTGTCAGTATCCTTGTGTTTACTTTCAGTTTGTACATGTCATGTTACCTTTATCTATTTTTATGCTGAAAGTCACTTGGACTTACCAGTCTTTATGACTGACCCGTTTTCTTTCACCTCTTTTTCTTCTGTTCCCCCCAGGCTCTCAGGGAGGAAACTCTAGCACTTAGCTTGGATTTCGCTTGCTTTCGATTCAGCTCATGTACGGTTCGATCTTGAGCTATACTATGGCTGCATTTCTGCTACCTTTGGGGAATTAAGCTACTTTTGATGTTTTAAGTCTATGCTTCTTTATTTATGCAAGACCGAATTTGTTGTAATAGAAAATAATAACCTTGGCTATTTGATGTAAAAGGTTTTGACTCTTCTTGAAAGTAATGAAAATTTTCTTTTGATTCTTCCACTGTTTTATCTGTGTTCTGTCTTGTAATATTTCTGTGTTTGTTTACCTCGATAACGCTCCTCCAAAACTAGTGCATTCCCTTTGTGAGTGACCCTAGCGAAGGTGGGGTGTTACATAAATTATATAACATATTTTATGATATATTATACAATTAATTTTAAAAAAGAGGTCATTAATTATTGTTGAGAAAATATGCAAAGCTCACCCCTTGGCTAATTTTCTTTCTAGTACATTTAAAAGCTTCCTACCCTATAATGTGAAAAAATTTATAAAGTTAGATTTAAATATAGTTTGTATGACATGCAACATACTGCAAGATAGTTTTGGATAATAGAGAAGATAGCTTTGGATGCAAATGCTTTTGGTCTAATTGTGAATGTTTGATTATCCATTTTGTCCCTTGCTAATTTATTTGCTGCTTCCGCGACAAGAGTCTTTATTTATTTTAACCATGGCTCCTACTCACTTGCGTGCAGCTCCTGGCTTGCTTTAAAGTTAATTCTATAGATATTTTACCCAAACGTCCATATTTTCTAATTTCAAGACTTACTAATAACCATTTGTTTTCTAACGTTTTCTTCTTCTTATTTCAGACACTTCAGTTAAGTTCGAAATAACAGATTTGAAGGTGAGCTTCACATGGTAAAGTAATCATATTACTTCCTTCCACTGTCATTGTGTAATTCAAATTTGAACCCATGCAAATAGTCCCATATATTTATTTAATATTTATAACCAATGTTCATTTAATGTTTCACTTAATTATGCATTGTACTTGTAACATGGACGGTTGTACTTGTTTCCAAAAACTTATAATGAAATGTCGATTTACTTCGGGTTTTTTTAGTGTCCTGACCGATAAAACGAAAATAATATTATCGATTGTAGTTTTGCTAAAATTAATGTAGTTTATTTTCCAATTATCTTTTAAGGAAATTCATCGTAGAGTTGAAACGTAATTTTAGGAAATACGAATGGAGATTATGTTTCTATTCATGGTACATGTTTGGAAAAGAATAAGAATACTTGACAATGCATTAGCACAAAAATGAGTTGACATATATATCGTATGATAAAATTTCGCAATATATTAAATGACAAAGAATAATTTATCATTAAATTAGGCTTTGTATGCTTCTAAATATCTTTCAGCTTTGGATGGATGCGTAATCTAATGCCCAAAAAACCTTCAAAAGCCAATTACAACTACAGTATTTGTGATTATTCCAGACCTATTGAATAAATTTAACTTTCAAATATTTGATATTTAGTGTACTTTTGTCCAGATATAGGTAGTTATTATAAGCCATGTACATATACATAGACAATATAGGAATACGGTAACTATCAAAACGAAAAAAGTAAAATTGCATCATAATTGTGTCATATTTAAATATATTTATTATCAAATTGATTATAGACTCGTATTGTGCTACAATTATGCCTCCTGAATCGTATTTTAGTCTGAACTATTCAACCACGGAAAGGGAGTTATGAGAAAGTATGTAAACTTGGCTTTCAAGCATTATATGCTATTCACTCTAATAAGAAATTTAATAGGGCTAAGATCATACTTGATGAATGGGTGGATATTACACATAAACGGAAGTATAAGATAATTCATTATGGTTCTTATATAACACCCATATTACTTGAAAGCGAAGTTGACATACCCGATACTACTTACTTGTGTATCAAAGAGATTGGTCCAAACACTTTACCGCTTTTGGGTATGATCTCAAACCATCGACGTTAGAGTATATGTCTTTTCAAGCTTGGCAAGAAAACATTGCATCATAATGGGCAGCATCAATAGCGGAATCATCTAGTCGTCATCGTCGACTTTAACCCGAGGTAGAAGAGGAAGGAGACAATCAAATCGTTGATCCCGATATCCCTCTAAACAAGCCTTGGTCATGCTCTCCCGTAAGCAATCTAAACTTTCCAAATATCTTAAAAAGTTTGATCATACAACTAACAAGTAATTCAACTCTCTGAAAGGCTTTCTCAACAAAATTTAGGATAATATTTCTTGCACTGGACCTGAATCCTCTCAAGCTAATGATTCAACTGAATTTTAGTGGTCTTAGAGTTCCAAGGATGAAGAAGCACCAAACTCGAGCTCCGGTCATGATGATCCTAAGGGTGGCGATACTGGTGTTGGTCCAAGCATGGCTACTTCTGGAAGTTGGTAGATGGTATGATATTTTATGATACATTTTA
This sequence comes from Allium sativum, assembly GCA_030737875.1. Taxonomy (NCBI): domain Eukaryota; kingdom Viridiplantae; phylum Streptophyta; class Magnoliopsida; order Asparagales; family Amaryllidaceae; genus Allium; species Allium sativum. The sequence continues at coordinate 990,552,402 of CM060915.1, forward strand.
CATCATAACAAACTTTTTAATTCCTATGGTTTGTAATATTATTTTTGTAGTTTGGTAAATTTGGCACAAAACATTACTATGTGCTTGTTAATGTGGTGATTGTATGAATGTTTGTGCTTATGTCGTGTATGTTGTTGTTTGTATGTTGTGCATATTCTTGTGTGTTGCATTTTCATTATATCTCCTTTTGGTCAATGACAAAGGGGGAGAAAATATACGCATATTGACAGGGGGAGTTACATATATAGTTTTCATTATCAAAACGGGGGAGAATCTTGGATCTCGCTTTATAATGTTTTGATTATGACCACTATGCATGTATATATACGTTTCAACTAACTTTGTTTTGCAGGAAGAAACTCTACAACATATTCAAGGAGCTTGATTGAAGAGAATATGTATGATTAAAGCCTGTATGTATTGGTATAGATTTTGTTAAAATCTTCCTTGGTGATACACACACACATGCACGTTTTTATTCATAGATTTTTTTTATGATATGCACAAAATATAGGCAAGTAACAACAAACAAACGTCTAAAATAATCAATTCAGACGTCTGTCTACTGAAACAGAAATATATGTCCAACACAATATTCAGAGGCTTCTGAATTTTTTAGACGTCTGAATATGATATGAATTTACCTATTTCCTTGCTGTATATATACTTGATCAAAATCATACTTCTGAAATTTTATTTTAGACTTCTGAATACGAATAGATGCAACTTTCCAGTAAAGAGACACAACTCTTAATTCATATCAAATCATCAAATCTCTTAATGAATGATTGCAACTATTTGTATATTATAAATAGACTAGCAAACAATCATTTTTCTTCACCGAATTTCATTCTAATTCTTTCTGTCTAATCTATTGCATAAAGATTTACAAGAGCACTCTATTTTAATACTTTTGAGAATACAAATCTTTTCAATCTTCCATATTTTTTCACAAACTACACTATTATCATCAAGGAAAGATTATAGGAAGGGTGTACTTAAATTTGACATATTAGTGTTATTAAGAACACAAATAGTCAACAAAAACTTTTGTATTGTCGAAGTCCTCTTTAGTAGTTGAGGCATGAAATCTCGTTCGGCTATTTGGGTGTTTGTAAACCTATTCCTTTGGGTTAAGTGAGGGTTGTTAGTAGTGAAAGTCCAGAAGGAATTCGGGGACTAGACGTAGAAAGAAGGTTCGAACTAGTATAGAAATCTTGGTGTCACTTTTATTTGTTACAGATATTCTACTATCTGCACTTTAAGCTGCTTATATTCCATATTATACGATCGTACTGCTACATAGACTATTTTAGGCTTCACCTCTTGGAACTATGACTCACAAGGATTTCGTATCGCTCCACTATTCCTCGCTTCACATCACATTCCTTCACACCTCGCCTCAGAATATCCTGCATCCCTCCAATTCGTACCACCTCCCTCCCACAGTTCGAACCCTAGAAGCACAGGTTTCACATTTCCATAAGATACGAATTTCACATCTCTCGAGATGCGAAATCCGCATCCCTTTGAGGGATGCGAAGTGTCCTGCAAGACCCCATCCACTTTGGGGCATGGTTTCTTATCCCTCTGGGATGATAATTTCGCATCCTAAGGGATACAAAATTGGTATCCCCTATAGGGATACAAAATTTTCTATGCCAGGGACGTGGGATGTGAATTTCTTGAAATACAAGGCTCTGGGACGTGAAATTCTGCTGTGTGGTCCCCAAATCTCACCTACTTCAACCTAATCCATTCCCATAAATACCCCTACACATTCTTCAAAGGGATTGGATTTTTTGCACTCTAGAGCTCCAAAAGCATCATTAATGGTTGTCATCTCTTTCTCCAGGACTATTTGACATAGCTTGGACCACTAAAATGCAATATAAACGTTTTCCTTCATCACTGGACATTCTCTTGGAAATTCACATCTTTTGGACGTATTCTCACTATTTCAGACATTGAGGCCATTTCTCGAACATTGTTTACCAAGTCAACACAATTTTCACTCAACAAATATGAAAAAGGACATTTCGGACAAAGTTTAGAATTAACGAACTGTTTGTAGTTCTACTATACAACTTTGTACATTTGAATTGCCTGAACTTGTATAACAATTGTAATCAGAACTTTTATGATGGATGATTATATGAAGTGGACGTAGGTGTTAGTGTTGAACCACTATAAAAAGTTTTGTTCTCCCTTCGTTTACTTACATCACTTTGGATTTTTGTGTTTCTACGACACATACACCTGAGGGTTAGCGTGTGTTGAATCGATGACAATTCGCCAACGTCAACACTTTTCAAAGATAAATATTTTACCCAAATTTTGATATAAAGGATTTTAAATCTTGAGTTTGAAAATATATAAGTTACTAAATAATGGAGTAGAAAATCATAATTAACCCCTTTTCCTTTTCGAGGACGGTTTTTTTTATGGTGGGGTAATGTAACGATCCAAAAATTTTAACCAATTTAAAACCAGAATTTTTAAATTTAAAATGAATTTAATTTGGTTTAAATATGAATTTAGAAAAATTATAATAAAGTTTAATATAGGTTTAATATAAATATGTTTAAATAAAAAAAGAAATTCTTGATTTTGTCAAGATATAATGATATAATTTTAGTAAGAATTAATCAGGTTTTATTACAACGAATTTTCCAAATATGTGTTTATAAAACTATTTCTAAACGTGATTTTTTCCTAGTTAAATAAATATATTTAAATATATATAAGTAAATAAAATAATTATTTTAGGATACTAAATAAGTTGATGATATCGTTTGGTTTTGATAACATAAATCGACAAAAACAATAGCCTAGAACTTGAATTTTGGCAACATATATAAGAATAGCTAATTTGAAACATCCCTAAAGCGTTGCTAAACTGTTTTAACATGGAACCATGTCCTTAGTTCCATGGTTTTAATGGAGGTAAATGGTTTTTCGAAGGGTGGTTTTACACATCTACATATGCATTTGTAAGAATTCTAAAAAGAGGACTTGTGTTTCTAATACCACTTACCAAAATGCCCTTAGACATGGCTATAAACAAGGTGCTAAACCCCTTCATTTCTCGCTATCCTCCTCGGCATTTTTCCTTCTCTTTCTTCCCTTGCCTCCCCCTTTTCTCGGCCTAGTGCCTCACCGACCAGCCCCTCCCTCTAGCCACCACCGGTGCACCACCACCTCCCCCTTTTCCGGCCTAAACCCTTCCATTCCCCTTCCCTTGGCTCGGCTCCCCTCTCCCCAACTCAGCCATGCCCTTGTGGTTCCACGCCACCATCAACACCCCCCTTCTCCAACCACCCACGTCCGCCTCCCCTCACCTATCTCACGGTCGTGCCACCCCCTCCTCAAACCTCGACCTCCTCCTTTAAAAAATGATATTAATACATATACATACATATATAGATATATAATATTTTGGGTCGAAAGAAGAAAATAGTGCGAGACGCGGTGATGGTGCTCGATGGTTCAGTCAAAGCCTTAAAATGAAGATAAAAGTAGCTATGTGGTTTAGAACCTCTAAAACTACTTTTAGTGAGAACATTTGATATGGTTAATTATGATTAGTAAATATATGTATGTGATGTTGGATGAATGGTTGTGTAGTTAGAAACACTGATACACAGATAAGCGTTGATTACCGTAACACTTGCATGTAGTTTGTAACTATGATAGATGATATTATGGTTCGTTGATAAGAGTGTTCGTATGCTATTAATCGATGTTTAAATGTGATCACACGCCTATGAAACTGAAATTATGGCATTAAAGAAATGATTAGTTAAGTCTCCGTTGAATATAAAGTAGTATGAGGTTCGTGCTTCACATACGGTTTCATATGGTGGATAATGGTAGCAAGTATGTGATTTAGTAGCATATGCTTTGTAAGCAGGTAGAGTTTAGTGTAAATATAAGTAACTGATTGTTTATGAGATACGGTGGACAGGAAAATGATGGTTAAGTTAGCTGTAATATGGTACTAAAGTTTTGTTTTGAAATTGACAGAGAGGAATTCATTTTCCATGTAGAAAATCTTACAGTCAAATATGTATTTACTGTACAATAAATGTAAGCAAACGCAAACAGTATGGAGTTGATTTCAGAAAGAAAATTCAGCAGATTGTTAATTGTTTATCCACTAAAAAACGTACATATTTTGAGGGATCAGATATAAGGGGAAAAAACTATCGGTCGGTCAGTGTGAAATAATATGGGTCGATCACCATCATTTCCTATGGGTCGGTCTGGAACTAAGCCAACGGGTCGGTCCATCCCATCATGTAACTGGTTGGCCATCTCCAAAGTCCGTGGTCGGTCATCTCCAAAGCCTAGCTGGTCGGTTTGGTCAATAGGGCAGTAGTTGGTCCATTTCACATTGTCTGGTCGGTCAGGTTTATCATGTAACATGCTGGTACAAAGATAGATGCACGGGTCGGCTTCAAATATAAACCAGTTATTCCATGCTAGAAAGGCTTTGTCTTCAATATGGGTCGGTCTCGTTTTCAAGGCAGTGGGTCGGTCGAGATTAACCTGGTTGGTTCGCCGTGAATTCCTAGTCAGTCGATCTTCAGTGACAGTTGGAGACAGCTAGTAACAGACGGTAACAACTGGTAGTGGCATTTTCGTAAAAAACTTTGAGGTCGACCCAAATCATGCATACTATATTTCAGCTCCTCCCCACACCTATAAATAGACCTTGACCTCCACATTAATGGGGATGGATTTCCAACACCACTAAGTGCTGCCTAACTATTTTCTCCACCATCTAAAGCAATTCTAACCTCCATTACACTCTTCCATACTAAAATCTATCATGAAATCTTCCATGGAATTGATCAAAATCGTCCAAATGCTCAATTGTTAAAGCTTTCTATCAAGCAATCTCCATACTTAGAGGAATTTCATCACTCCATTGATATATATTCAAGTGGATCAAAGAGAGTTTAAGGAAGTAGAGAGAGAACTTTTACCAAAAAAAGGAGAGAATGAATGTAAAAGCGTATTTCATGTACTTTGTAAACTCAAGTATGATAATGAGAAGTGACTCTATAGTGGATGTAGGCTACTTTTAAAGCCGAACCACTCGAAAACTATGTGATCTCTATTTTCTATCATTTATTTTGCAATTGTGGCTTCGTAAATTCAAGACATACCATTTGTTGAAGTATCCTAGAGATACCTTTGGTGTTGCAGGCATTTTTTGACTCCAACATTTGGTGCCCACAGTGGGGCCACCTTCGCACTTCCATTCTTTAAGTGTTTTATGGAGATAGCATTGGAAGCCCGTTCCTACTATGGATCCTTCAAATCCAAAGTCCGGGCTAATTAACAAATTGTCTTCAAAGTTCAAAACGTTGTCCGAGATAATGGAAATACTAAAGGAAACCATGGGTAAAACCGTTGAAGAAACTGACAATGCTGCCAACTAGGCTATGCCACTTACTAACCACTTTGAGGTTAGTGAATCCTTTAGATCTGTAGTTAGTGTGACTAGAGAGGAGATAGTTAAAGTTTTCGTTGGTTTGAGAAGTCAAATGGAAATCTCAACAAATGTTATGATGATGAAAATAGAAACTAGCCATAGCAAAAGTCACTATCAATGCCACTTGTACCGAAGCTACTAATTCTTCTGCCTCTACTCCAAACCAAAATCAAAACGTTTATGAAATTGACGATTCATACAGGTTCAACCATGAAGATTCAAAACTTCCTGCTTGGAACCATATTGAGAAAGCAACTTATCACAAAGCGATAAGCTCCGCCAAAGGGGTACCTCCCCGTGTGGTTGGCATCGGGCTCCAGATCTATAGCCGAGATCGTTTGCGTACGCGAACATATAATAAAGGTGATGGCATCAGCCCCGCGGATGAACGCAATGAGAAGGAGCTTCTTGAGGATATGGTCTAATAGATCATAAAAGAAAGTGTTGATCAAAAGTATGATGAAAAAGCGTGGAAATTTGCTCCATCCAAAACTCCGCCCATAGAAAGGATCAAGTTCACAAAGTTCCCATGAAAGTTCAATTTTCCAACCATTCAAGAATATAATAGGACTGGAGATCCTAACTTGTTTCTGTATAAATACGACCAACACATGGACAGGGTAAGGGCCACGGATGAACTCATATGTTTGTATTTCCCCGTATACCTAGAAGGAGTAGCTTCGCTCTGATTCACAAAGCTCCCACCGAGATGAGTAGATGACTTTTCCTGTTTAGCTAAAAAATTTAGAGAACAGTTCAGGCTTTAATCTAAAAAAGTCAAAGAAGTGATGTCACTGAACGACATGGAGCAAAGGCCAAGAGAGTCTATTATAGATTTCCTCTCTCTATTCAATGCTGTAACTGCGGAAGTGGTAGATCCGGAACCCCGATTAGTTCTATTGGCTTTGAAGGGCGCCATCATTAAGAAGTCGAAATTCGGGAAATGTCTTAAGATGAAAAAGCCAAAAGTCTTGGAGAGATTTTATGCAAAGACCGAGGAATATATCAATGTGGAAGATGATCCGTCCTATACCATGGACATAGCTGAGGGGAGCAAGGCTCCGTCAAAGAAGGAGAATGATGTTCCAGATAATCAAAAGAACTCCGAGGGTCAGAAAAGCAGCAGTGATGCTAAGGATAATCGGAATAATAAGAGCTCCTCTTTTTCAAAAACTCAGAAGGACTCCGCTTACGGATACTTTGAAAAATTTGTTTCTTGCTATTAAAGATACTGAAGATTATCCACAGCCTAAGCCACTGAAGGTCAATGATTCTAATATAAGTTCGTGGAGGTTATGTTGCTTCCATTACCAGCTGGGTCATAACATGAACGAATGTAGGCACTTAAAAAACATGGTTGAGGAACTAATCCGAAAAAATAGACTACAAAAGTATGTAAAGAATCCACAAAATGCTCCAGCTGTTCAGTGGCAAAATACTCCTAAGGACCCATCTGGATCAGGAGGAGATAGAGCCTTAACACATGTTAATCCTCGACCAATCATTGATACAATCTCGGAAGGTCCTCATCCGACTAGAGGAAGTTAGGGGGATATAGAGAAGTATGCTAATGAGTTAAAGAACCCTTCAAAAGAGGATGACTGCATGGTATTAAGTAACACATTTCCAGCAAAGACCTCGAATACTTCAAGCAAGGATGTGGTGTTCAAGGATAAGGACTCTAATGGGTTGCTAACTCCAACGGTTGATCCCATGGTTGTCACAATCAGAATTGGTCCTGACACAGGAAAAAGGGTGTTAGTTGATAGTGGAGAATTCGTCAATGTGCTTTTCATCAATGCATTTTGTAAAACGAACATCCTAATGTCAGACATGCGGGCTTGCGCGAATAAAATACATAGATTCATAGGGCAACCTACTCAACCAGTGGGCGTAATAGATCTCCTTGTTGAACTTGGCGAGGGATAGTAGAAGGTTGCAATGATATAGACTTTTGTCGTAGTGGATGAACTTTCAGCTTATAACACATTCTTTGGAAGGCCAGCCCTGACCGCCTTTAAGATTGCACTAGATCCATGGTGCCTAACTATGAAATTTCTGAATAAAAGGGGTGTTGGCATGATGAAAGGTGATCAAAAGATGACTAGGGAATGCTATATGGCAGAGCTGGTTGAAGCCAAGAAGAAGGAAATGGTAAAGAATGCGGGGGCTCCTCTCCGCATTCGGTCACCGCCTTATAGCAATTAGGGCGGGGCCCGTGTAGTAGTGAACATAGTGAGGCCCAAGATGAGATGGATCCAAGGAAGACCAGTATAGGGGAGGACCGCGCAACACCAGCTGAAGCCACAATCTTGATCCTAGTACATGACGATGATCCAAATAGGGTATTGAAGATAAGCTCTCATCTGGGCCTCAAGCTGTAAAAAGATTTGATTATGTTTTTTTATAGCGAATTTGGATGTTTTTGCCTAGAATCATTCCGATATGTGTGGAATTTCGCCTGATGTGATGGTACACAAATTGAATATTGATCTAAATGTGACTCCAGTGAAACAAAAAAGAACACAAGGACCTAAAAGATCTAAAGCACTCAAAGAGGAAGTGGATTGGTTACTCAAGAATGACTTCATGTGAGAATCTACATATCCAAATTTGGTCTCTAATTCGGTACTTGTCAAAAAATCCAATGACCAATGGCGAGTGTGTATCGGCTATTATGATCTCAATAAAGCATGCCCAAAGGACAATTTTCCACTACCCAGGATTGACCAACTTGTTGATGCAACCGCAGGGCATGAGCTTCTATCTTTCATGAATGCTTATTTGGGGTATAACCAAATAATGATGCACATGCCGGACCAGGAAAACACGAGTTTTATAATAGATGCAGGCTTATATCGTTACAAGGTTATGTCGTTCGGATTTAAAAACGCGGGAGCGACATACCAGCGTCTTGTGAATGAAATGTTTAAAACACAAATTGGAAGAACCATGGAAGTATGTGTTGACGACATGCCGGTTAAGTCCAAGAAGGCAGAAGATCATTTGGAGAATCTCGTTGAAATGGTCCATATTCTCAAGAAGTATGGGATGAAGTTAAACCTACTCAAATGCTCATTCGGAGTCGCATTTAAAAATTTCTTTTATTCATGGTCAATGCCAGGGGAATTAAGGCTAATCCCACTCAGATCTCAGCTTTGTAAGAGATGTGTGGTCCTAAAAAAATAAAGAATTTCAAAGCCTAAACGACAAGGATGCTATTTTGAGTTAGTTCATTTCAAAGGCGACAGACAGGTGTATTCCACTCTTTGATGCATTAAAGATGGGGCCGAAAAATTTCCAGTGGACTCCCAAATGCCAAGCATCATTCGAGGAGATAACTAAGCACATGGAATCACCACCTATGTTATCAAAGCCCAAAGATGGAGAAAGTTTATTCCTATATCTGGCGGTTTCGTCTCCCGTCTTAAGTGCAGCTTCAGTTCGAAAAGACGATAAGGTTCAATGGCCGTTGTATTACATTAGTAAGCGACTTACCTGGGTAGAACTGAAGTATCCTAAATTGGAGAAGCTTGCGTATAGTTTACTCATCGCCTCAAAGAAACTCCGGTTATACTTCCAAGCCCACTCTATCAGAGTCCTCACAGATCGACTTTTAAAGCAAGTTTTATTCTGTCTAGAAACTTAGGGAATATTGTTAAAGTGGAATTTTGATCTTAGTCAATACGACATCACTTACCATCCTTGAAGAGCAATCAATAGGCAAGCTTTAGCTGATTTCATCGCGGAGTTCACAAATAGAGGGGAGGAGAAGGAAGAACCTGTTGAAGCAATTGCCAGATGGAAGTTTTTTGTTGATGGGGCTAAGAATGATTATTGTGCCGAGGCAGGGGTGGTTCTAGAAACCCCTGAAGGCCGATCAATATGTTGTGTTATAAGGTTGGAATTCGCTTCAACTAACAACGAGGTAGAGTATGAAGCACAAATCGCTGGGTTGAAAATCTCGAGGGGTTGAATTTGAAAGCCTTACAAATCTTCAGCGACTCGCAGCTTATTGTATCCCAATTCCGAGGAGAGTTCCAGACCAAAGGAAGGAATCTTCCAGCTTATTTGTCCAAAGTCAAGGAACTTCTCGATGACTTGGAGTACTATGTGATATCTCATATTCCAAGAGAAGAAAACATGAAAGCAGATTCACTTGCCAAACTTGCTAGTACAGGAGATGCTCAGATGTTGGGACTAGTTCCTATCGAGAACCTTTCAAATCCCAAAACTGACAATAATGACATAAATTGGATCATGGAAATCTCCATGAAGCCAGATTTATGGATGCCTCCGATCCGAAACTAACTCCTCATGGGAGAGCTCCCAGATGATTCAAAGAAACGGAAGAAATTGCTCCGAAAAGCATATTTATATCTCATTCAGGATGATTGTTTATATAGAAGAGGCTTTCCTATGCCCCTACTTCGATGTGTGACTAAGAAAGAGTCTAGCGTAATCTTAGCAGAACTTCATGGAGGAGAATGTGGAGGTCATACAGGGGGGCAAACATTAGCCAAGAAAATTCTGCGATACGACTAATTCTGGCCTGACATTAACTTGGACTCTGCAACTTACACCAAGAAATGTGATCGATGTCAAAGGTTCGTAAAGATTCCTGGAGCACCGTCCACAGAATTGACTCAAATGGTCAGTCCGTGGCCATTTGCAATTTGGGGCATTAATGATATTGGAATACTTCCTAAAGCAAAGTCCAACTTCAAATATGCCATTGTCAGCGTAGATTACTTCACTAAGTGGCTGCAGCAGAGCCATTGGCCACCGTTACTTCAAAGAAGGCGATCAACTTTGTCTTGAAGAATATCATATGCAGATTCGGTGTGCCACATAAGATAATCACGGACAATGGAACACAATTCAAAAGCGATGAGTTCAAAATCTTCTGTACCAGGTACAAGATTAGGAAGATCTTTGCAGTAGTTGCTCATCCATAGGCTAATGGGCTAGTGGAAGCAGTTAACAAGATCATAAAATCAACTATCAAGAAGCGTCTTTAAAAAGCCAAAGGTAGTTGGGTAGACGAGCTTCCACTTGCATTATAGGCATATCGCATAACTAAAAAACCTGAGACAGAGCATACTCCGTTCTTGCTCGCCTTTAGGTCCGAAGCTATGATTCCGATAAAGCTAGAAGTACCTACTCATCCCAGAATTCACTTCAACCAAGCAGAAAATGAGAAGGTGCAGCTTGAAGCAGTTGACATACTCGAGGAGTGAAGAACTGAGGCAAATCAAAGAGTCGCTTCCCACCTTGGATGGTACTTTCAAATTGAAGATAATGGATGAAGAATTAATCCCAAGTGCGTGGAACAACATTCATCTGCGTCACTAACTTTTCATTCATGTAATGTCCCGTATTTTTAATAGTCAAATATTTAATTTAATTTATTATTCTAAATATTAATTTGGAATTTTAAATGGATTTAAAATATATAATTTGATTATATAACAAACTTTGAACGTTAAAATTATATATAATATAAAACGGGTTCATAATGGCGCAGTAGTTCGTAATATTTAGTTTCTAACTTCAATTGAATATACATGATCCAATTTAAGTCGGAATTCCGTGAAATTAGGAATGTTTGAATTTTATTGATTATAATTTTCATATGGAAGAGAAAATCCAGATTTCGTGTTATAGATTGTTAGTTATGTCCAAATCAAATTTTAAAATAGTCGCTATGAAATCATTATTAAAATATGACGTTTATTATATAAATTTAAAAGAGTATTCAATATAAATTTGGATACCGTTAACACGAAATAGTTAATATTGAGTTGTGTAATTTATATTTGAAGATGTATATATAATTCTACTTAGATATTTACGATAATAATAATTTATTATTAATTAATTCCATTATTTTGGAATTTATATAATATTCTATTAATATTATATAAGCCTTAAAAAAGGCCATTTTGCAAATGGCCTCTGTTTTCGATGAAATTAGTTTCATTGGAACTGTATCGTTAAATTATTGTACGATATTAAATTTCATGGAAAACCAATGTCGTTTGTGACTTCGGTAGCCAAAAACGTCTCCGTTTTTATTTAATCGCTTTTATTATTTTGGCCATTTTAGACAGGGGTAACTTTAAAAGAATAAAGGACTGGCCAAACGAACTTCGATTTTAACTAAACAAAATTCATTGGATCCGTAAGAAAAGGTCTAGTAGAATTTTAAAGTTTTAAGATGATTGGATTTATTTTGTGATCGTGGGAAATTTAAATGCGTGATTTTTAGCCTGTGATTTATAAAGGACTTTTTACAAACCATTTCGGAATTTGACGAAACCTATCCCATCATGTCCGGAATATTTTTCTATGCTATAATTAAGAGTTTCATCTCGATCGGAAGTCGTATGGAGTGATTTTTACGTGATACTTCACAACGAAGTTTCAATTAATATTTTAATATTCTAAAATGGAGTGATTTTTATGTGATACATCACAATGAAGTTTCGATTAATATTTTAATATTCTAAACCCTAACTATAAATACAAGCCATAACTCACGCATACCTAATTTGGTCAAACACACTAAGTGGTCAACAAATCAATTAATTTCTGCCTCCATAAAATGGACAGACAAGATTCACCCAGTTCTTCAACCAATCCTAACAAATTAATGTGTCATTCCATAGAAGCTTCAACTAGAAAATCATTAATCTCATCAACGGCTTCCACATGATCGGTCATGATCATTTCTGGCGAACTGTAACGGCCGGAAACCATGATCAGACAGCCACGTTCGAGTTTCTTTTGACAGGTGGAAGGGATGATCGAGCTTGAAGATATTTTGTTCGAAGATAAGGCTTGTTGAGGCACTCGAGGCACCGTCCTTTGATGGTCATCCATTCTACTCCTTGGGTTGCAGCATAGATGAAGGAGGTCGCAGCTAAAAATGAGCGAAGGTGGTGCAGTTATTTTCAAGCGCGACTACTTTTCTGGGATTGGTTTTCAAGGGCACAAAAAGTAGAAGACATCACATTGGAAGTAAAAAAAGAAATTATATATAACAGAAAGCATGAGTTTGGCGTCAGGAGGCGTTGGGCATCTTGGTTTGGAGCAGTTGTCGTTAGTGTGTGTGGTACTAAATTCTGAATGGGGGCGTGTGTGTAGAAAAAATGGTTCGAATGAGGAAGACAAAAGCTTCCAATACTGGGACGAGGAAATATGGTGAGCGAAAAAGTGAAGGCCTGGGTATTGTTTTCAAAAAGAAGTTGGCAAACGAACGAAAAAAATGGGTTTAAATTCATGAGAGCAGATGTGGAAATATGTGGAGCATGTTGGTTCAAACTTTGGCATGGTGAAATTATTTTAAACAAAGCATGGGTTTAAATTCATGAGAGCAGAAGTGGAATAGAAGAGCACCAGTGAACAAACAAAACGGGGCAAACGGATGAAGCAGTGTAAAGATTTAATGGCGCGTTAATTAAATAAAACATAATTAATTTTTTTAAATTAGCTTAATTAAATTAATTAAAGTTTGAACTGTAATTACAGATTTAAATTATTAATTAAATTAGTGTTAGATTAAAATATTGTTAACTAAATCATATGATATTAAAATTGGACGAACAAGGTACCATTGAAGCCGCAGTGACGAGCACTACATTATGGAACAGAACTAGATAGGATTGGCGTCAACTGTATTTTTCAGTTAAATTAAACGCTTGCTTGATTTAACTGAAACAAGCTGTTTTAAACAATGGAATCAACTCAATGTGAGTTAAACTCACTCAGTTCTTCCCACTTGTATTTTATAAGACGGGTTTTATTTGTGTGCTATGGCTGTTAATAGTTGATTGTTTAATAAATATATATCCATATATTGATTGTACCATTGAAATTAAACATTGTTTAATTTCAATGAAAATCCAATCGTTATTTTAACAATTATTTCCAAACGAGGTAACTTACCTTGTTGTTTACGTTTATAATAATATAAACGTATTAAATTGAATGTTTAATGCTTGAATTATTGTTATTGATTGATTGTTAAATATTTTTTTTGTTTGAATTGAATGATATTATATGAAGTAACCTATGTAAATATAGGGAAGAACAAGATTTTATTATTTGAACTGTTCTGATTGGATGATGTATTTGGTTGTTGACCATTGACCTGGAATTCAACATTTGTTTTGTTTTAACCAATGGGTAATATTGGTTGAGTAATTTGCAGTGTATGCCTAAAAATACATCAATTTATAAATATCGATTTACCATCAGGCAAATCGATATAAATAAAGTTATAAAATTTATTTTATAACTGAAGATAGATTTTTTTAAATCGATATTTTGAATAAAATTTTACTAAAAAGGAAATAAATATTTATTATTCAAGTTTATAATTAATTATTAATTGATTTTATAAAGCAAATTCTGATGTTAACCAGATTTATAAGAAAGAGAGTAGATAATTAGCCTAACAGTTAAGAGTTGAATGCTTGTTTTTAAAGAAACAATTAAATGGAATTATTTGCATTAATTATATTATTAATTAATTTAATGGAGGGAGTAATTGGAATCAGTAAACGAAATAGTTGTTTTTTGGGTTGACTAAGTCAACCGTTTTAAGTGAGAGTGATTATTAATTAATTTGTTTTGAATTAATCTAAGGAAAAGGTTTAATGAATATTTGTTTTAAAATTTAATAAGATTTTAAAAAGGGAATTTACTATTTATTCTAGTTAATAAAGAAATTTACTACTTGTACAGTAGTTACTAATTTAAGTAAATTATTATTTTTAATAATAATTTAGGAGATTACTTTTATATTGAAATTCATTTAAAAAGTAATCGAAGTTGAAATGAAATATAATTGAATGGTGAAAGGAACTTATGAACGGGTTTTATATTAAAACCTGTATTTTTATAACAAAGTTATAAAAGGGATTTTAAGAGAGTACGATAGCTTAAATTAAATGTTACTTAAATTTTGAATTAAGAAAAAGGGAATTGAAATAAAAACGAGTTTATATTAAACCAGAGTGGTATGAACGATGTTACAAAAGAGATGAGGTATTAAAGCGTTAAATGATGTTAGTTAATAATTAAATTAAGTAAAATGGGTAAAATTGGAATAAGGATTTCAAAGCGGGAAATGGAGAAAAGTGATTGTTAAAAGTGAATTTGGTAAAGGAGCGAGTAATAGGATTTTGGTAACAAAATCTGAATTATATAACGAATTGTTTAAAGAAGTAGAAGTGAAAAGGATGACGTTTTATTAGCTTATTTCTTGATCAATGAATTAAGGAAAAATGGTTATATTCGAGAAGGAGACTTTCAAAATAAGTAGGCTTTATAAAACCATATTTTAATTAAAATAGTTAAATGGGAATTATTTTTATAATTGAAATATCGGATTTTGAAATTACAACTCATGTTTATCTTAAAATAAGAATGTTGTTGATCTAGGTATGGGAGATAATTAAAATACTCCAACTAGAACGACTTCAGGATTATCTAAGGATGATATTTGTTTGTAATGGTAAAGTGGTTAGTGATTAATTTATTATTTCCATTAGAGAAATAACAATGCGATGTTATTGGTGAAAATTTGAAGAATATATTATGAGGATTCTGAAGTAACGGAAACTAAAAAGATTTGAGGATATATTATGATGTTCCAAAGTAAAGGAAGATAAAAAGGGATTACGTGAAAATATAACGATATTTTCGAGTTAAAGGGAAATGTAAAGGGAGTATTGAAATAGATTTATTCTATAAGAATAAGCGTTGGATATTGTTCGCAAGTAATGAAACCAAAGGGATTTCGTAACGTTGTTTTATGAGGGATAGTTTGAATTAATTTGCCAATTATAGATAATGAAGAATGATGGAGCAAATGTTTTAAGACGAGATTTAAATGGAAATTGAATATGGTTATAAGATACTTTTCTAGGTATTATAATTAAATGTTTTTGAGAACGTAAGTATATTTAAATAAGAAGTAAATATTGTATTTCATAATATTGAAAGATTTAGAAGATTTGACTAACCATATGTTAATTATTTTTAATCAAAGAGGCCAAGTGATGCTGAGTACTAAACCAGTGAACTCATTTTATTTACATGATTATTTATTTGATAGTTAAATAACTACTATCAAAATCTAACCATACGATTGTTGGTACGGAAAGACCGGGATCGAATTTATATTCGAAAATCATTCCGAACCAACAAATACGTGAAGATGCTGATTTGAAGATGGAGCATTAAAAACCGTGGATCTTCATAAAATCGAAGATTTACTTAAAATCTCTGGTATAGCGGCCATAGATTTACGGGGATTCTGTCGTGGTTGGAGTCTACAGATTGCAAGGACTACTCGCTTTTGATCCATAAGGTGATACCTAGGATGTGGTAGGAGGGGGACTTCGGTTCATCCTACTCCTAGATGACTCGTAGGGATAAGTGTCTGATAGAGTATGTCCAAAGGGATTGCATATGTTGATTTCCTCAAACGTACCACAGTTGTGGCGGAGAAAGGCCTTCTCTCAACAATTAGAGTATTTTTGTGGAAATCAATTAGTGATTTTTGGTGGATCTGACGATGTGGCATTCAAAGTGGTTGAAGATGTGCTATTTTGAAAATAAGCTTAACCTCTAGCCTCATCAACCGGGTAATGGCGTAAAATCGGGTAGGTCGCATGGTTATGTGGGCCGTACCTGGTATATTATTACCTAATCTGGAGAAATCAAATGTCGTCAATTGTCCCATTTTATTTTTATATGTATGCTATCGGTTTTGTTGGCTGACCCCCAACCATGGTAATGATATATTCGGTAGTCTCAAGCGAAGTGAGGGGCCAATCATGTTGAGCCTGGGTTGCAAGATGTTCTTATTGAACCTCGATGTATTCATCTCCTGAGGTACATTGTCGTGAAGCTGGTTCCATACCGTGCTAGGAAATCCATTCTCCAATAAGAGTCCGCGGTTTTGATTGTACACTATGTATGTAGAGCGTGAGATGCAAGCATTCTGCTAGATTGATATTTATTTGTATTGAGACACAATTATAATATCAGAAAAGATACTGATTTCAAAAATGATTTGACTTATCATAAGGTAAAAACTGTCCATATTTATGTGTGGATTTGGTCTTACGATTCTTTTTCTTTTGAAAAGATTTTTACGTTAAAATCAAGTTGTGTGATGCCTATAAACTTAGTGCGTTTTTCTCACTCTGGTTCACCAAACTGATCCAACATTTGTAATGTTCGGGTTAGCCCGAGTTGTACAGGTCCAGGTTATCGGATGATACGAAATCCAGAGACTAGCTGGAAGTGTTCAAACATATGATATCTAGTATTTATTCCGTTGTGTGATTGTATTTAGGACCGGTTATTATAACTTTCAAATGTGTTGATGTACTCTAATGATTGTAAGTTTTATTTAAAGCTCTTAATAAAGATTTATTTCTATATTATATTTTGTTCCGTTGCGATGTGAGACTCTATTTCTGATGTGTTTATTCTTCTTTTATTCTAATATTTCTTTCTTTCTTATCTCACCCTCTAACTTCTTTCTAATACCTATCTGCTTTTCTGTGCAATTTAGGTTGACATGGTTTGATAAATGTCGGCTTAAACTGTATTAAAAAATGGGTCGTTACACTTCATGTTCCTATAAAAGTTGTAAATACTTTCTATGCAATGTAGTTAAACTTTGTGTACATATGAATGAAGAAGTGAAGTTGCTTGCCTAAATCTTATATGTGTAAATTTTTGATTAATCGTTCGAAGTTGCTAAAAATGATTTTTGATTTCAAGCCATCGAACGATAGCCTACTAACAACCCGAACCAAATCTGGTAACCTCTACAACAAATCCCGGGAGGAACAACTTAAGCAATGAATGCCATATACAGCATTCGCAGCAAGCGCGAAGGTGTAAAGCATCACCTTGCTTAGTAAAAGGAAGGCCACCGAGATTCAGATAGTTAAATGGTGCAACGTCAAACTTAAAGACGGGATAAATGCAAGTTTCACCAAAGGGGCAACTTCTAAAAAGGGAGACTCACGGTCCTAGTCCCATACTAGGTTAGCTTGTTACAATAGGCATCTGGAAATGGAACAGGCGTCCGCCCCGTGGAACTGCACAATAACCAAGCCCCTCATAATTAAGCTAATTAAATACCTCTTCGAGGCGCCCGATCCGATTGTTAGGGTCTGTTGATCACATACTCAGCAAACAGCGGGCTACAAAGACCTCTTCGGAGGCACCTGATTATACTGTTAGTGTTTGCTGATCATAGACAATGGTTAACAGGCCCCAAAAGACCCATTCAGGGGCCAAAGACCTCTCTAGGGGAACCCAGTTGATTGTCAGTACTAGGAATTACCTGGTCCGATTGCGACAAAAATTGGGGTTTAAAGACCTCTTCAGACCTCTACGGGGGCATCCGATCGGATAAGAGTCCAAATATTTCAGACTCGGCAATCGACGGACTCGAAAGACCTTTTTAGAGGCGTCCAACTAATTCAATTAGCATCAGATCCATTTCGACCGCGATGAATGTTGGATTTTAACCAAATAACACCTTTTCGGAGGTACCCAATGAAATAACCGATGCTAGAATACATCAGCCTGGTGAGAATCTCCTATATATGAATTAATTAGTTGGAAAAAGTTAAACATTGGGCCAAAAATATAAGACCTCTCAAGCAGGGGCACAATAACAAGAAATTCTCTCCATCTAATGAGGCATGAATCTAGTCGATTAAGCTGAAAATCCTTGATTAACAAGCAGACTAGGAAGTCCAAATCACAATGGTGAAAGCAACAGGCTTAGTGATTAAAGCACGAACTTCCCGTGTTTTAGCCATAACCAAGGAACTGTAGTATAGTTGATCACATCGATCCTATAAAGCTTGTAATGACCTTTTGGTATGGGGGCATCACCACCACATTAAAACAAATAAATAATGCTCTCAAAACATACCATAAGATCTCCACAACATACTATACAAAAACACATGGTATTGTAAATGTGTAAAGAAAACAAGTATGGAATGCAAAACAAGACATTACGATAAAGCTAAAGTAAAAAGCTTAAGTACAGCAAGCAGAACACAGTTTCATCAAATCAGCTACAGCACAAGTCAGACACAAATGTGTGTAAAGTAATAAGCATAAAGTGGGGAGCGAGGACTGGCAGATGCATAGAAAACCGGTCTAAATGCAGTAACAGAAAGTAAGGAAAGATGGTTATACGCCCTACTTCTCTTCTTTCCATTCTTGGAGTTGCCTAACCTTAGAGATGGCTTGGTAGAAGGAGTACTGGCTGGCTGGTTCCCGTCTTTGATTATCGGGCCACTAGGACTCTCTTTGGAGGATATGTTAATGACTCCTCCTATCCTCCTAATGGTGCACTTCTTTCTCCTACGTCCTTAAGTTGACAGAAGCTTGGTTTCCTGCTTCTTTGGATCCTTAGCATCCCTCTCTGGGGTCTCGTCGGTGCCGTTAGAATCTTCATCACTGGGAATGTAGTCGACATCATCATCTAGGTTAGCAATCGCACCAATCTGGGTGTCTTGTGACCTTGGAGTCTTAACACCAAGTAGAGATGCATCTCCCAGAGGAGGAGTAGTGATTGAGGCAGAAGGAATTGACACTAAAGTTGAGTCGGTAGTAACGACCATAGTTGTCGTCTTGCCTACAGCAGGGGAAGGTTGTGGTGAGATTAAACCTAAAACATATGAATAATAAGAAGAGAATGCAGTTGTCCTAGGTGAAGGGCACAAGAAGTCTAAGTATAGAATAGCTTGGAAAATTTTAGTTTTACTTGCGGATCAGAGATTTTCTTGGATGGTTATGTGCTCGATTTCCCATTTGTCCACGTTATCATCATCACCTTCATCTCTGTCATGCTCCTCAAAAATGTTCTCCGTAGCAGTACGATCTTCCGCGACTATGTCCTTTTCTTTGAGAGAAGCAGGAGGGTTAATCGGTGTTTGTGAGTAAGAGGCTTCGACGTTAACAAGATCAACAAGGGCATCAATATTGGTTGTTTCCTGAGCTTGCCCCCAAGAAGTTCCAGCCTTGTCACTTAACAATCTTTGCGTTTTCTCAAACCGAATCTTCCCCTCAGCTAAGGCTTTGTAAGATCCTTCATCTAAAAGATCTTCAATAAGATCTTCTTCATTATGGTCACCTTCATCAGTCTCAAGTATCCGTTCTAGATGAGATCCAATGTAATTCCAAACTTATCTCCCAAATAATGTAAGCTTCCCCGACTCGTAACGCTATAAACATAAAAGTTAAACAGGGAAGCATCGACGTCCTCCTTAACCTTTTCAAGTGCAGCTACAAGTTTAAGTTTATCTTCCTCAATAATTTTATTACTGGTCTTTGCCATGGAAAGAGCCGCAATTTAAGAGGTGATCTTTTCCTGAAGAATAGTATTTTCTTGGTGATGAGCAGTGGAAGCATTCTTTTCCGTAGCTAATTAAGACTCAGCATGTTGTCGAGCAGATTGTGCCTCTTGAACTTGCGTTGTTAGTGTGTTCTCTTTTTGTTTCGCGACATCAATCTCTTCTTCATGCCTCTTATTTTCATCCTCTAAGGCTGCTAGTTCTGTACTTCTTTGAGAGAAAGAAGCAATGGTATTCTCATGTGATTTAATGACCTTAATTAGCTCAACCTTGTCATTCTATAATGTGGCAATTCGATCAATATTGATTCCATTTAGCCTCTGGAGTTAGTGAGAAAAAACATACCATTGGCCCAACTGCTTCTCAGCATGGTCTCTAACTGTATCTAACTGAACCTCGAGCTGACTCTTGGTAGTGTCCGGTTATGTAAACATACGACACTTCAAAGTATCGAATGCTTCAAGAATGTTACGCTTGTCAGAAGGATATATGTCTAAATTAAGGTACATTCCTTTTAAACACCAACCCGGGAATCGATCAGCCAGGCTAATGTCAGTTGGTCTAGGAATATAGCGAGGCCTGTTTATAATCGCCTGAAGGTCAGCAGGAGTTAGGGTGACGGATGGAGAAGCCAGGAATAGTTGGTCAGAAGCAGCTTGAATATCTGGCATTGGAAAATCCGGCATAGGAAGTTTTTCTGGTTTATAACACTTCCGAGAGTCGTCCTTACCCCGACCACTCTTATCTGCCTTCTTCCCGCCTTTCCATTCCTTTTTATCCTCTTCCTTCCTCTTCTGTGCTTCTAGCATAGCTTCATGGTTTTGCCTCCAACGCCTTTGATTGTTAGTCTTAGGAAGTTATGGAGTTGGTCGAGATTGGTGAGAAGACTGTGGACGTTGAAAATGATAGGATCATTGGGACTGTTGTGAAGGATGAGTTTTCACAAAATGCTTTGGGTTATACAGGCCTGACTTTTCATTGAAATCCTTCATAAACGAGTGCCTCATTTCTGGACCTAGAAAAAGAGACAAAGCAGAAGTTCAGTGCTCACATTGGAAAGTACTGAGGCAAGTACAAAAATAGATGCAATGAATCACAAGCTCATAGCATAAGTAAAACATCTGCTAATATGTATCTAATAACGAACCAATCTTTTTTTTTGAAAAACAAAAATGTGTGGTCTTCTAAAAAGAAGAGAGCACACATATATATCATAATAACAAATATACAGAGTCGATATACAACACACTAGGGGTAAAAACAACCAACAAGACTCAAACATCAACACGACTCTGAGAAAGTAAGGATTATAGATAGATGAGCTCCAGATAAACCACCGTCCATCTACTCCAATATCGAGTTCCGGCAAGGCCACCACCCGATATTGAAGTATATCTACTCCTATACTATAAACCAAATACCCCAAGTAATATAATAAGAATTACAACACACAAAATCTCTCTAAAAACAATCACAATATAAGCTCCACCAGAAAAGCCAAGCACCAAAACCAGTCAGCTATCTGTAAATTTCTTTAATAGTAGCCCACTACCTGAAATAACCTGAAAAAATACTAAACAACCACCGTAAGTAACCATAACATATATGTATGAATATATTTATATTTATATATATTTATATATATACATAAATATATATATAAATACTTATATATCCATACATATATGTAACATAAGAAGGAAAAGATACTGAAATAAAGTTAAACTATCATCATCAAAATCAAAAATTTTATCCACAAATGCGCAAATTATTGCCCCTAAAATAGCTAATAATACTCATAAATAACCACAAATTTAACCCGACCTTTTGTAGAAAATTACCAAATCTCATATCTGTACAATACTTGTTACATGAAGTGGTCATCCATTCCAGACAGAAATAAACTATCTTAATGATTAATTTATCAGAGGCCACTGAAGTAGTATGAAAAAATCTCTGGTTCCTTTCCAACCAAATGAACCAACTAATGATAATAACTAAGGAATCCATTACATATCTCTGATTTAATTTATAAATAAGTCTATACCGATTCTAGTATTTCTCACAATTACTGAACGTATTCACCCTAACCATAACAAAAATCGTTAAGACCATATTTAAAATATAATTGGTAGAATTACAAGCAAAGAATAAATGATCAACATCTTCCTCAAAATGACTACAGAAACAACATTTTACATCAAACGAAACATTTTACATCAAACGAACCAATCTTAAGTCCCTGTTGTAGTGGCTTGATGTTTAGGAGGTTGGCTGACAATTTCACCACGGATAAGATCTCCGGCTAAGCTAAGATCACTCAAACTCTGATAAGTGTCTGTAGAAGTTTCTCCTTGAACATCTTGGGTATTGTGGTTCTCAACAACCTCATCAACATCTATATTATCCTTATAAATTATTTCAATGTCTCCAGATTGCTTGATACCCTTCATCGGGTCCGAAATGGTTTCTGAAGTAGCTTTATCCTCCTCAACCCGCTCAGTTTCCTTCAAAGGATCTAGGGTAGTACCTTACATTTAAGTCTATGCACTCTTACCCTCGCGCTGTTGAGACCCCTCTTCTTCAGTAGAAACCATTTTAGACTTAGGTGGTGTTTTACTAATCCCTGCAAGGTCAGAGCACTTCTTTAAAGAGGCTTTCTTAGCCGGAGATTTGCCAGCAATTTCCTTCTTAAAGTTTGGGTCTAGTACAAGAGTACGCGAAGGATGAAGAAGTTGATATTTGCGAAGAAATTCTTCCAAAATTAGAAATTTTCTACTTCTCCCCCCTTGTCAATGACTTTCAAAGAATCTAATAACTCCTAACCAGCGGTATCTCCGGGATCAGAAGATGGAAGTTCTGTAAAGCAAAGAAGGTATTTAATACTCAAAGCTTAAGTAAGAAGTAATAAAGGAGTATTGAGTAGTAGATTCTCCTCCTTTCATCCGGCTTCCATAAAAGCTATTGGGACACCATATGTAGCAATAGTGATCTGCAAATCCTTTAATGCTTTCCAACAAATTAGTTATAATCTTGGGATACCTTCCTTCGACAAAAATAATTGATGGCTTGTCTTTCCTCTTTATAAAAATATATAATGAACAAATTTCTTGAAAGGTAGGAGCACGTTGCTTAATCCTTATGAAAAGCACATAAAGACCGTTTAAGACGGCATAGCCATTTGGGTTTAGCTTCGGGGGGTTGATAGCTAAGCACTTAAGGGTCATTTCCAGGAATGAATTATAAGGAGGGAGGACTCTCATTGCTAACATGTATTGATTGACGACATCATATCCAGGATGCGGGAAATTCGCAAATTCATTCTTTTCTGGGAATTTGACTTCAGTTTGTAGTATCCTAAACTGAGCACATAAGCTCTTATATGAACACTTAGAAAGTTGGGTCAATTTTCTCTCACTTGTTACTTCGGTAAAAGGTCGGGGCACAATAAATTCTGGATTAACATCTGACCTAGGGGCATTAGCCGCAACAATATCTGAAACTTGAGCCAAAATCTCAACTTGAGTAGATTTAGTTGCTTCCTCTGGTTGTTGACGTGATCGGTGTCCAGTTTCCATTTCAACACAAATAAATGTCCTCGAAAACAAACTACAGGTGCATGTTTCCTAAAATCAGAAGTGTTATGTGCAACTAAGTAAAGGTAAGGTTTGGAATTTATTAATTGTCATGAAGTGATTAGTCAATTCCAAGCTTTACTACAAACTTATATTTGAATGCTCAAGTTCGTGTAGGAGATGTGTGACTAAGTTAAAATGGTTGATAAAGCACTCTAGCACAAACATGTCATTTCAGTATGAGTCGTAAAATGTTGTGCACAGATTCTCTAAACAATTATCTAACTTGTCGTCGACAATGGGCAGTCAATGACAGAGTATACTAGCCCAAAACAGGTGTTTGTATTATAGGACATGAGATAATAGGGAAAACACATTCAAAGCATAAAACGTAGAAGGAACAGTCTCAACCGACCAAGAATGGGTCGGCCTAAACTGATCTAAAAAGGGTCGGCCTCAACTGACCCAAAATGGGTCAGTTTCAATTTGCGATTTTCGACTGGGCAAGCATGGTCAGCACAACAAAAATAGAAGAGAGTATGTATTCTCGTAATGGTGATGCCATGCGAATCAAGCTAAAGGGTAGTCAGTATCAAAAATTATACTCAATATCGTTACCAACATGATTACAGCAGCAAAATCAAGTACGGGAACATGAACATTCTATGCAATTTCAAATATCATGCATTTCTACGAACATCTTATGGACATGAAGCCAAAATCAAGATATAAAAGGGCCAGTACATTTCGAATCTCTCATATACAACCCTAAACCTATTTAAGTCAAATCCAATCCTATTTCAAATCATTTCGAAGCCAAATTTTACAATCCAAAACCCCATATACTCGAGCACATCTCTCGGACCCAATATCAATCCAATTCAAACCCAAAAGCATTTCCAAATCAAACCAAATGCGAAAGAAGACACGATGCTTCAAAGATTAAAAGACAACATACCTCGATTTGATTTGGTATTTTGGCGGAAATTTGGATTTGATGATGGGTTACGACGCCAGTTTGATTAAGGATAAAGTAGAACGGTTAAAGGAAAGTAAATTAAAGCGTTGATTTTCTTCAGAAAATAAAGGCTATGCCATTAAAAGTTTGCTGATTGGAGAAAAGGAAAGTGAAAGATGGAAGATCAAAAGAGATTATATGAAGGCCATGTATAGTCGGCCGAACCGATCCATCGCAAGCAGGCTGAGCTGAGTCATGATATGTGGTGCAACCGACCCATGAAGTATGATGCCCCCGATCAGTATAAATTAATTCACTAACCGACCCATTATTGAAATATACAATGTAACGAGAATGATCCATCAAAATATTATGTACTTGAAATGATCATTTCGAGGCTCATAATTTTTTACAAACAAAAAATTAGAAACTCCGGGGAGCAAACGTTTATCCACTAAAAATCATACATATTTTGAGGGATCAAATATAAGGGGAAAAACTATGGGTCGGTCAGTGTGAAATAATATGCGTTGGTCACCTTCATTTCCTATGGGCCGGTCCGGAATTAAGCCAACAGGTCGGTCAGTCCCATCATGTAACTGGTTGGTCATCTTCAAAGTCCCTGGTCGGCGGTCTCCAAAGCTAAGCTGGTCGGTTTGGTCAACAGGGCAGTGGTCGGTCCATTTCACAATGACTGGTCGGTTAGGTTTATTATGTAACAGGTCGATATCAAGATGGATGCACGGGTCGAATTCAAATATAAAGTAGATGGTACGATCAGTCCATGCAAGAACGAGTCGGTCTTTGGTATGGGTCGGTCTTGTTTCCAAGGCAGTGGATCGATCGAGATTAACCTGGTCTGTCGGCCGTGAATTCCTAGTTGATCGGTCTTGAGAGACAACTGGAGACAACTGGCAACAACTGACAACAACTTCCATTGGAATTTTCATAAGTAACTATGAGGCCGACCCAAATCCTGCGTATTATATTTCAGCTCCTTCTCACACCTTAAATAGATCATGACCTCCACATTAATGGGGATGGATTTCCAACACCATGAAGTGCTACCTAACTATTTTCTCCACCATCTCAAGCAATTCAAACCTCTATTACACTCTTCCAAACTAAAATCGATCATGAAATCTTCCATGGAATTGATCAAAATCATCCAAATACTCAAGTGTTGAAGTTTTCTATCAAGCAATCACCATAATTAGAGGAATTTTATCACTCCAATTATAGATTCAAGTGGATCAAAGAGAGTTTAAGGAAGTAGAGAGAACTTTTACCAAAAAAGGTGGGAATGAATGTAAAAGCATATTTCATGTACTTTGTAAACTCAAGTATGATAATGAGAAGCAACTCTATAGTGGATGTAGGCTACTTTTAAAGTCGAACCACTTTAAAACTTTGTGTTCTTTATTTCCAACCATTTATTTTACGATTGTAGCTACGTAAATTTAAGTCATATCATCTGGTAAAGTATCTTAGAGATACCTTTGGTGTTGCGATCATTTTTTGACTCCAACATTAATACTTTACTACTATTTTACTATGGAAATGTCTTTGCATTTTGAAGCATTTTTGAGTGAAAAATGTAGCCATATAAGGTAATCAATAGAAACTTAGGATGGGAGAATGTTTCAGTACGAATGTTATATTGTGTACTATATATAATGATATTTATTTGGCAGATTGATTTTATAGTTTCAACACAGGCTTGGTTGAACAAAAAAGTCATAAGAATTGAAACCCAAGAACAAATTAAAACAAAGAAACATATAAGTATAAAGAGGACATGCAGAACCCCTAGCTTAGGTACATAAAATGTAAAACATCATATAAAAAAGGATACCAATCACCACATAAAAATGTTAA
This sequence comes from Allium sativum, assembly GCA_030737875.1. Classification (NCBI taxonomy): domain Eukaryota; kingdom Viridiplantae; phylum Streptophyta; class Magnoliopsida; order Asparagales; family Amaryllidaceae; genus Allium; species Allium sativum. Next base: position 990,578,727 of record CM060915.1, read on the forward strand.
ATCAACATGTAGAAATTTATTTAACTCTTATAGCAGTGCATTCATTTGTTTTCAGATCTACATCAACATACAATATCTTCAAGCCTAGTAAGCATTGACTCGCTACCATTGCTCTAAATATCAATGAGGGATAAACCCATAATTCAAGCATTTAATAGCATGTCTAGTCAATGTCCAGGAAGAATAGTGTATCTTCAACTTCCTATGCAATTCTCCAGTAAACAAATAAGAACTTTGGTGGTTAAAAGGTTGTTGCTTGCAGTTCTATAGTTGCAACTTTAAGCTGTTGAAAACAATGTCGTCCTTGAAAAATTCTCGTAGATTTCAACCTTATCTTTGCTTTTAGTTCCCATTATTAACTCTTTGCTTGATCGGCAACTTGCTGAACAGGTAATAACTTGCACCTTCCCGTTCAATTGTGCTTCACAAGCGTATTTGAACACTTACTAATCATCATGCTCACTTTATTAGAAATTAAATCCAATGCCTCTTTGACTTATACTTTTTCCTGAAAGGATTAGTTAAGGAAACTGCAGTAAGTTACACCATGTTTTTTATAGCTCAATATAGTTCTTCGAAAATGTTCACTACAACATGAAAAGGATTTTTTTTCGATTTGGCCACCTTTTATGAACCTATAACACTTATAGCCTAGTTTCAAAACCTATTACAGCTGTAGCCTGGTTTACGTCATAGTAGCTGAAATCCGTTAATTTATACTAGCGGCTTTTGAAATAACGCGTGTTGCGTTATTCAGGATGACGTGCAGAAGATTTATGTTGTTACAAACTTTAAAGATGGTGCTAGATAGCGTCATTCTGAATAACGCTGGTATATTAGAATTGATCTTCTATTTTTCTCACTACGGCGAGTCACTCTAAATAATGCAAGGCTATTTTTCTTTTGTTGTTAGCATCATTTAAAATAACGTTTTACGCGTCATTCTAAGTGATGCATGGTCGAGATATACAGGGAGCCCAGGCTCTCTTCCTCACTTTTTCTTAACTCCTATTTTCCCAAACCGAAAACCCAAAGCTCCTAACCCTAATTACTCACCATAACACCAATTTGTGGGTTGTTTTGATCGAAATTCATCACCATGGCAAGCTCATCAACACAAGAAGCTCCAAAAGGTAAAAAATTCTAATTTTGTTGATTTCTTCCAAAAATTAGGGTTTTTCCATGATTGAGGAAACTTTAGGATATGCCTGTATGCGGTTTAATGGGTTCAATGTAGTTGGAATTTTATAGTTTTCAACTTTGTTTGCAGTTATTTTGGCTACGTTTGTGTAGCACTAATGTTGTTTGGAACATGATTTGTGTAGAGTTTGTTGAGATGGAACCAGGCCCTGTAGATGATACTGTTCTATACTTGCAAGACAGGCATGAGTCAAACAACAATGCTTTAACGGCGGTATGTCTGTACGGTGTTTGAATGTTGGCCTAATCTTATTTCTTAATTTTTTGTATGTATGTCTTACGTTGTTTGTTAAATTTTATTTACAAGGATAAAATCCTGTTAGGATTATAGATCACACGGTTTCCGTTGGCACGGTGACCTCCACGCATGCAGGAGTATTGGCCTTGCTTGATCGTGCTGTATTCGGACTAGTACGCAAGTTGTAATATTTTCAACTCGATCGTTGTTTCATCACTGCATTAGTCGATAGATGGAGACCAGAGACATTGACATTCCATATTAGAGTTGGAGAGATGACCATCACTTTGGGTGATGTGGTGGTCCTTCTAGGCATGCCTATTGATGGTGCTCCTTTGAGGAATCTGGAGACAGGGGACTACATGGAGATGTGCCAGCGGCTTTTAGGTATTACGCCTCCCGCGGACCAGTGGATGGGAAATGAGCAAATTATTACAAAAACCAGTTTGAGCATAACATTCCACAGGATGCCACACAGGAGCAGATAGAATAGCGTGCTAGAGCTATCATACTCTGGATCATTACTCAACGCCTGATCTGCGATCATTCTAAGACTCGGGTGTGGCCGAGGTGGTTGCATTTTATTGAGGATTTTGATCATTGTCGGCAGTATTCTTGGGGCAGTGCTACATTAGCATACACATACACTGAACTTACCAGGGTCGCTTTGTCTGAGAGCACTTATCTTGGAGGTTGTCCTTCTTTGATTCAGGTACTTTATTTTCGTATGCTTATGTGCTTCTTATTTGTTTTTATGTATGTCGTTTTTCTATAATTTACTTCTTTGTAGTTATGGTCATGGACGTATCTCTCCCTTGGTAGACTTGCATTAAACGAGCCAAATATTGATTTTTCCTTCTCGTACGGGGCTAGGTATATTTATTCTGTCAATTATTTATCTTATTTGTGTTAATTTATTTTCTTCTATCTCTTACCAAGTCACAATTACAGGTGGGTTGGAAAGAAGGACACCACGTCGACTCCGAGGCATAATTTATCTTTCTACCGCAATGAGCTCGACATGCTTAGTTCGCATGTTGTTGCATGGACCCCATATGCGCAGGATCTTGGACAGCTTCGGGCCTTATGTACCGTGTCTTCCCATCTGTTGACCGCTCGTGTGCCCATTATATGCTTGAACGATGTAGCATATCACCTTCCTGACCAGGTGATGCGTCAGTTTGTATTTAGGCAAAATCTTCCCGAACCAGCCCCACAATACAGGATTAACTTAGAAGTACGCGCGGAGTATGAGGGGGCCATTGAGACATGGAACCATCGACACATGCATACGCAGCAGGAGCGAAAGTTTACGTTGTCGGACAATGAGTATTACACATGGTATTGGCAGATTACCCGATGGTATATTCTTTGCAGCGTGCAACCTCTTGGTGCTGTAGTGGAACCGTACACGCCCAGAGCTCCTCTTGAGAGGAATGCGGTATGAAAACCATGCTAACAAGTGTAATTTATTTAATGTTTACCGGGCTATGTAAATGGTTGATGAGTTATCTCATGAGGTGCACGACCAAAGCAAGGGAAAATGCTTTAGCATCAAGCGTATTTTGCAAACTATTTTAGGGAAGAACAGGCTCGCTAGACCGGCACCGCCTGCTTCTCCTCCCCCACCTCAAGCTTTAGCACCCGGAAGAGCTTTAGAGCCACAAGGAAGCATCGACATTTGGGCTCCTCCAACTACACTGGTTTATACGTCACGGAGGAAACAAAAGACGGTGGCAACAAAGGGAAAGGGAAAGGGCAAAGGCAAAAACCAGAGTCGTCTCAAGCAACCCAAGTTGTGCATAGTCCGTCACAGCCCCAAGAAGGTTCTTCATCATCATCGCATGAAGATGTACCCCCGCACTAGAAGAAGAAAAATAAATCAACTCCTTACCAGCCGAGGATTCTAAAGTAGTTCTTCCGTAGGGTAGTTTTTTAGTTTGTAGTATAATTGTTGTATTTAGGTACTTGAACTCACATATTTGGATGTCAAAATTGTGTATCTTTTTGTGGGTTGTGGTTAACTTGACTATGTTTTTGTAACGTACGCTTATTAGGTTTTATGGTACATCATTTTGGTTTGTTAAAGTTTGTTTCAACCGTTGCTCAGAGATCTCCAAGCTTTCATATAACCATTCTTAATAAAAAATTGTTCTTCAACCAACACTTGAACTGTTCTAGCTGTTATGTTTAAATCAAACTTCACAAAAGGCATGATCATCGAAACTAGAAATGTTGATGTTGCTTGCCGATTGCTTGAATTGACAATTGGATTAATGCAAGTATGTTGTCCTCTATACTTCTTAACAACCCACAATCCAGCCTGCAATTTTTTGGAATCAATTGCATGAATTCTCCATTGGCATTTATCGTCGACATTGCAAAGAGCATTATACATTTCTTTGTTGGACCTGATGGGCTTAAAAGAAATAGCATGTAAAATGGACCACTCACTTAGTTGTTGCAGAAATTTAGCTTTGCTCTCAAAAACAAGACTAGGTTTAAACCCACTTTGAATGTAGGAGGACGAGAATAATTCTCCCCTACTTTGCAAGTTAGCGACAACGGATCTGGCTAACATTTGTGTAGTACACATGTCCTCATCAAGGGCAATCTCCATTGCAGGTTCGTCATTACTCCCATCTTTTTCATCATCCTCATCATCCATCTCTTCAGCTCCGAAGTCAAAGGTCAATGAATCATTATTTACTTGCATGCTATCGAACCATGCGTGATTGTTATCGGGAATCGAAGCAACCGTCATGTTGTCCAAAGTAGGTCCAGGGTTCGTTTGTAGGTCTACATTTCCATGTACTTGACTCGCGTCATCGCATGCATTCTCTTCGAATGGTGTTTGCTCTTCCATGAAATCCCGCGGACAACTGTATCATGAAAATAGTACACCTTCAACAAACACTAATGCACAACTCAAATAACAACTCATTTAAAATATTACTTACTTCTGACTCATATGATATAACTCCGATGGCGTTGGCTGCAAAGGTTCTGGTACTTGTGTAGACGGTCCAACATTATTTTGTGTATGATGGTAATAAGGACCATAACTATATAATATATGGCAGTGATTAACAACAACAATTGGGCAAATAAAAAATAACATGTTTAAGTAAAATTCAAAGTCGGGCTTACCTCTGTGTCACAAATGCGATACTTTCCAGGGTGGGATACAGAAAAATAAAATGCAGATTCTGTGTATAATTCATATGCGGGTGGTACGCATAGAACATTTGATGTTGTCCATACTCTGACGCGTTTGAAGGAGGAAAGCTATTTGGTGATGGCATTGGAGGAGTAGGTAGCGACTGTACAGCTCGAACTGGTCTTAAAGCAGTAGGTGATTCTACCACTAACTTTGTCGTTTTCACAACAAATAACTCTATAGTCTTAGAAGCTGCAGAAAACATTAACTCAACATCACAATCATCTACAATTTTAATTGCCTTAGAACCAGAATCAGTTGGCCAGTTGCAAACAAACTCAATATCAAATTGCTCCGCATTAATATTTGTTAACTTGAATATCGAGGCTTTTAGTTGCATCAAGTTACAACCTTTGAGAACTTTTACCGGCTTGAAAGATCCCCCTTCATATATCCCACTCTTTCGAGCATCAATAACCAACTCACCATCGAAGTAGCATGTAATCGCAATAAACTTAGGAGGAGCCATTCTAATTTACAACAACAAAAATGAATATATTACTGAAAGTTAAAAATCCAGAAAAAGTTTGATTTAGGGTTTTGAAATTCATACCTTGTAGTGAGTCAAACAACAGAGATTAGAGTCTAGTTGATGCAAATCAGAAATTGCAGATGATCTGAGATAAAATTATTGAAGGATTTAATTTCGGAAGTTGATTTAAGGATTTGGGTTTCTTTCTTTCAATATTTGGAAAGTTGGAAAGTGAGGAGGAAGAGAGCAAAAGCTCTCTGTATATCACGTCTTCGCGTCATTTCAAATAACGCATATAAGCGTTATTAAGACGTGAGCTTTACAAATCAAGCTAAAACCCCTAAGGTGCGTTATTTAGGAAAACTCTAACTTGTGTTATCCTAAATAACTCTTGTATCGGATTTCTACTACACACTAGCACAACATGAGCATCATTCAAGAAAACGCATGCTAGCATCATCCTGAATGCCACTCCCAGGGTTCAACAATAAACACTTGATGGAAGATAAATCTTCTGCTCGTCATCCTGAATAACGCAACACGCGTTATTTCAAATGCCGCTAGTGTAAATTAACGGATTTCAGCTGATTTGACATAAACCAGGCTTCGGTTGTAATAAGTTTTGAAATTAAGCTATAAGTGTTATAGGTTTATAAAAGGTGGCCAAATCGGAAAAAAAATACCATGAAAAAAGAAGCAACTGAATATGTGTGTGTATTGAGTTGTTTGTGTTGTCAGGCTCTCTCTCTCAATCAGTGCAGAGTGAAAGAGAGAGAGAGACTTTTAGCAGATCATATTTTCTTGATACTCCAAGTTAGAAAACATTAGGTGGTGGAACTTTCCTAGACTTTAATTTTTTGAATGGTAGCAAAAGGTGCCTGGTATAAACTAATTTATGAAGCACCAATCAAGGGTAGGAATGTTGTGTCATTCACAAAATATTCAACTGTCCTGTGACGACAAGGAATTTCGCTCGGTCCGAACCAGTCGCTAAACCGACCCAGACCGTTCGAAACGCCCTATCGTTTGAGAACACGACAAATCAGAATGCATACAGAAGAACATTTCATTGTATATTATTACAATGCATTAGATTACAAGAATATACAGAGTATAAACAAACGAATATTAGAAATTTGAAATCTAACGGTTGGATTTGGAATTATGTCCAAATCAAATTTGAAAAAGGTCGCTGTAAGTGCAGTTCGATGGCCATTGATGGAAATCGACTGTACGGGCCTTGATAAAATTATTAAAAATAGTAATAATTTGTGTAAAATCATAAGAAATGATTTAGAAAGAATTGGGATGAAAAACTCCATATTTGAAAAGATAAAAATAGATTTTTATCGAAATGAACTAGTTTTGAACTAGAATTATAATTCTATTTATTTTTAAATAAATAAATTGAATTCGAAAAGGGTTTTGAAAATAACCAAAATTTCCAATGATTGCATTGGAGTGGATTTGAATCGAAATTGTCTTCGGAATATTTCGATGTTGGAATTCGTGATTATACAGGTGTTGTTATGGAAATTTGAAAGATATATATTTATATCGTTATTTCCAATACGACATTTGTTAATCGTAGAATTTGATATTGAATATAGGCCGATATATTTTCTATTCAGAGCCTTGTATTGAATATCGAATGTGATTTGGGTTTGTCGTGAATGGTGTCTTCACTAACACTGTTCTTGAACCCAGTTGAGAAAAGATTAAATCTTTTTATTTAGATTTAATGAAGTGTACCAATTAAATAATATTTAATTGGAATTGAATCGATATTGATTTTTGGGTTTATCGTGGACAGTGTTTTAAATAACACTCGTTCTTTAACCCGATGATTAATGAATGTGATTTTGGGTTTATCGTGAACCGTGATTTTAAATGACACTGATTCTTTAACCCAGTCAAAGATTAAAACTAAGTGGAGTTTTAATGAATCTTTAATTAGATTGAAATAATCGAAATGGAGTATCACCAGTTTTGCTCCAGGCGATAGTTAAATCTTTAATTAGATTTGAACGTGAAATGGTAATTGAATTTACCAATAACACCGTGGTGTTAGATATGAAGTATAACCAGTTTTACTTCATGGGATGAATAGGTTGGGATTGGGAAATTAAAACAAATGATTACTTCGGTAAGGTTCGCTAATCCCGACTAGTTTGAATTGATATTCAAAAGTTGATTAAAGAATAAATTCAAGGAATTTATCTTTGATAAAATTAACGGGAATCTTTCCCTATGAATGTGAAATCAGAAACTAACTGTCGGTTAGCTAAGCAGAATGGTTTTCTGAATATTGATCTGATGTTGGTTTCGGCCTTCGGGGTTAATATTTGGGGAATTATTCTCTTGATTAATTTACGGTTAGTGACTAATGAATTGGAATGAGGCGTATGTTGTGTTTGTGTAACACTTATTTAAAATATACGCGAGTTATTCGGAAAGGCCGGGTTTACCCCATTCTGGATAACTGATACGACGATAAGTCGAAGATGAAGACGATGGTCGAAGACCGGAGGTCTTCACGTCGTTTGGGTAATTACTGATGATCTTGATTGGGCTGTACACCCAAGAAGATGGAAACAGTTAGTGATCGTCCAGACGTACTTGGAGATCGATGGATATGCGGGGTACTAGGTGCCTCCGGTTTCGTTCAGACCCAGGACGGACTTGTAAATGGACTGTGTGTCTGACATCGGATTTCATTCTGTGTGACTGATATCGGTTGCATAGGATGGTTTGCCTGTGTGGCATGCTAAGATGCAAATGATCAAGGCTTCTGTTGAAAAGCAAAGTCTTGTGGTGATGATCAAAGCACGGCCTTTGTGGCGTAGCTTTGTGTAACGTTTACCTCGCGTGTTTCACACCAGGTATGAACCAAAAACGGGAGACGGACCTCAGGGAGGACTTGCGTTTCTTTCTAGTTAGAAGTGGCGTCAGTGGTTTTACACGCCCTGACGAGTTTGACTTATGTGGTTGTTGCTGTTGCGAGGCGCCTCGGTTATATCGGTTTCGGCCGATGCATTCTGGTCGGCTGACGGACCAGACTTACACCCCATAGGGTGGGGAAACGTAGTGTTCAGGCATTTTAATCCACATCGGTGGACCGGCCCTGAGGATCCAAGGGCCCACCTGTGTCTGGGTCCTGAGACACGGACTAGAGCGTCTCGAATCGGTTGAGGACTATCTTTTGCCTCGGTTCATAGACGGAAATCCAATTTCCAAATACGTGACATTTGCGGTTTTAATTTGTAAATCTATATATGGCGACATAGTGGCATGGGACGCTCATGTCGCCTATGATTGATACTTATGATTTGAAGTTGTTTTATACACTATGCACTTATTATAGTATCAAATGATTTGTTTTAAACGTATCAAGCATTCTTTGGCTGTTATAAGGGAAAACCCTATCCCCCGGCTTGCATTGCATTGTGTGATAGGACCTGGGTCTTATAACAGCTTCATCTTTCTTTATTTAGCATTGCGCTGTTTGTTTTATGCACTGGTATTCTTGGGAGGAAACCCGTTCCGTGTTATACGGCGTGGTCCCTTGATTTACCTAACTTTAAAAATAAAGATTAACTGTTTTAGTTCTCACACCAGTCACATGACTGACCTGGAGTTTATTGTTTTAACCTAAACTCTGGGTGCCCTTATTTTCGACACGGGCAGCTAGTAGTTTTGGTTTTGCAGATTTATATTCACAGGATCCTGGTTTACAGCTGGAATGATATCCGGAAAGCTTTGTATCCGTATATCTCTTCTAGTTGTGTATTGTATTATTTTCCGCTGCGATGTATTTAAATGTAATTTAAATCTCTGATATTTCTGTGTAATATTCGTTTGTTTATACTCTGTGTATTCTTGTAATCTGATGCATTGTAATAATATACAATGAAATGTTCTTCTGTATGCATTCTGATTTGTCGTGTTCTCAAACGATAGGGCGTTTCGAACGGTCTGGGTCGGTTTAGCGACTGGTTCGGACCGAGCGAAATTCCTTGTCGTCACAGTTGGTATCAGAGCTTTGGTTTACAAAGCTAGAGAACAAGGCACATTAGAACCATACGAAAGAATTCATCAGATATTGGATTAGTAATATCCACTTAGAATCACTCATTAGAGATGGGATCAGTATTATCCTAGAACGAGTGTGAAGAGTATATTTTTGAAAATGAAAACAAATTTTTGGTTTTGAAGATTTAAATCAATTATTCGTATTTGATTATCTATTTAGATTGATGTGGACAATCCAGTATATATAGATTTTGCGTATACGTCTGATCCGCGTGTATTTGAAATTTTAATATACTGGATAGATATAGAGTCACACTCTAGTCGCCCGGACATGATTCTGATGATGGCGCGCCATCACCAGTATTTATTTTCGTGTTTCGAAGGTGTGATTTCTATATGTTTCCATTAGACTGGTGTGAGAACCAAAATTAGATAGGGCCTATTGTTGTGATTTGGCATCAAAAACCTGATTTTTGACTATGTATCAAAGTTATCAATTTGAAACTCTAATCCACTAATTGATTGATGTTTGTGTTGTTTGTTTATTTGTTTGCTAATTTTTAGCCATTTAGCCTAATTGAACCGAATATTGAATTATATTGAAAATTGGTCGCATTTGCTTGCGTGTACATATACTTATATTGAACAGGTCATAGCAAGGAGGCTAGAGCAGAGAATAAAATTTGTTTGCCCGACAAATAGGTACATGTTTACTACATAATTTCCTGTTTTGTTTGGGTGATGATGATTTTGTGAGCCTATTGGCTAGCCGCTTGGCTTTTTCTTTTTCTTTTTGAGATCTGAAGGACCGGGGAAGCTATTTGAAATTCCCCGATGCTCCCGGTGCAGGGGAGGTTATGGCGAATTTTTTCAAAAATTTAGGGTGTTAGCCAAATTTTTGAAATTTTGAAAATTCTCAGAAACTAAAGAGTTGGAGAATGGAAGCCTGATCGATCGTAGAGCTGATTAATCAAACCACTTTCGACTTTGTTCCTTTTCGGGGACGAAAAGTTTTAAGTGGGGGAGATTGTAACAACCCGAAAATCTGGGCCAGTTTAAAATTTTTATTTTGGCCAATTATAGCGAGTTTTGATTATTTAAAATGAATTATTTTAAATAATATCGGCGAGAAATTTATTTTGAATATAATTCGAACGTATATATTATACGCGTCGTCGTTAGAATATAAATATTTATATATAATTATAAATAGAATTGAAAATGGCGCGGTAGTTCGATAATTCGATTTCAAACTTCAATTGAATGTACCGGGTGCAAAACAATCCGGATTTTTGTGAAACCAAAAACATTAGGATCTAATTGATGATATCTTTCCAACGAAGTTGAGAAACTGAGATTTCACTTTATAAATGATGAGATATGTCCAGTTGAAAATTAGAAATAGTCGCTGTGGAATTTATATATATTTTAATATAATATATAGCCCTTAAAAATAGTCATTTTGCAAACGACCTCGGATTTCGACGAAACCAGTTTTGTTGGGTCCGGGATGTAAAGTTATTGCTAGGTTTCAAATTTCATAATTTTTCGAATCAATATGTGAGCGTGGCAAAAGAAAACGCGTTTGACCAGTTTCAGTTGATTTTAATCGACTGGAAATTGGCCATTTTTCCAACGGTCTCAGAATACGACGAAACTAGTTTTGTTAGGACCGTATCGTCAGTACGAAGCTAGAAAATATTTTTGTGGAATTTATAGAGTTAGTATGTAACCCCGGTAATTCGAAATGTACGTTTAAAATTCAATATATAGATTTAAATGTAAATTTAACGGAAACTGATTCAAACAGTCGAATCAACCTACGATACATATCCCATTGTGTTCGGAATGAGGGTAAAACGCTAGGGGCGGCAGTCGTTGAGTTTAAATTAGAGTTCGTTTCGATAAGCATGAAGTTTTGAAATTTAAAAGAAATTAAATAAATTATTATATAAAAAAAAAACTTTCTTCCCCTTAATCTCGCCTTGGCCCCCCCGTTCACTTTGATGTCAACCAGAAAAAAAAAACCCTAAGTCTAAATCGATCGCCGACCTCCCTCTCGTTCGAAGCACCCACCGCGCCGCCGCCTGCGCTCGACATCGACACCCCCAGTCGCCCCTCCACCTCGTCTAACCCCCCCCCCGTGGCACGCTTCTCTCCCCTGTTCGATTAAACCCCTCCCCTTCATCCAGCAACTCGCGAAGACCCGAAGCCCTAGCGCCGCCACCTGAAGCCGCGACAGCCCCACCCCCCTCCAGGCCTCACGCCGACATCGACACCCCCAGTAGCCCCCCACGACCGATGCTAAACCCCCCCTGTAAGTTATTTTATTTTTATTTTATTTCTTTATTTTATTTATATAGTTTTATCCGATGTTAATTAGAAAAAAAAAACAACACTGTTTTTTTTTTATTTTATTATGTAAAAAAAAGTAGAAAACTGATTTTGTTTTTAAAGTAGAAAACTGATTTTGTTTTTAAAATAGAAACTGATTTTTGTTTAATGTCAAAAACTGATTTTAAAAATGATTTTAAAAATGATTTTAAAACTGATTTTTTTTTAAAGTTTAAAAACTAACTTTTGAAAAGATTTAAACTTTATAAGTTAAAAGATTATATTTTTATAATATGATAAAAATGATATTTTTATCATATAAAGATGACATTTTGAGTCACGAAGATCAGAAATTATATATGGATATATATTGTTTCAAAAGGAGGATTTTCTATATAAAAGAAACATTGTTTTGAAAGGAGAAAATATACATGTGTTTTGAAAGAAAATTATATTTTGTTTTAGAAAGCAAAATATAATGATAAGATTTTTTAGTAGAATAAAAATAGAATTTTTATATATTGAACTTCGATAGAAAAATAGAATTTTTATATATTGAACTTCGATAGAAAAATAGAATTTTTATATATTGAACTTCGAAATAAAAATATGATTTTTATATATGGAATAGCGAAGTAAAAATTCGATTTTTACATATGTAGTGGCTACGGGCAATAAAGATGCCGAAGATGCGATAGCGATGAAGACTTCTGCAAATGAAGAGCCGTGGAGCTAGGATAGCTATATGTGAGAACTTCTCACCTTTCAATTTAAATTTTCTAGTTATATATATATATACTAGGATGCAGACGGTGCTTAGTAGCACCCGACACAATCGTCCACAGACCATGGACTTGTTTGTTTGGTTGCATAGATTAGTTGAATTATTTGTTTGAAATGAATTGAATTGTTTGGTGAGATGAAATTGATTTGATTGATGTGTGAATGGCGTGGGCCTTCACTAGACCGGGGATAAGGCTAGGCCTTGTCCCGTTCCTAGTATCGTGCCGTTATGCCACCGAAATTTTCTAAAATAAGTTAGAAAAATAAAAATATCATTTTATTTAAAGAATGAATTGAATAGAAATTCATATGTTGGAATAAAATGTTTTGTCGTTAAAAATATAATTTTTAACGTGAATGTGAATAAATAAATATTCATTTACAAACCAGACGGTTTGTTTATGTACACTTATTTGAATGACATTGATTGGGACGATAAATTTTACACATCGCCCAACTGCACAAATAAAATCTGTGTTTGTTTGTTTGAAACCCCACACGGGTGTTGGGATGAAATATGAATTTCACTCATCCTGATTGATTAAATATGTCGATCGATGGATTGACAGGCTGTTATAAGCGTTGAATATCTATATTTGATGCTTATACAGTGTAGTGCACTTTGGTTGATGGTTGATTATTATTCAATGCTATTATATACATGTGTTGTATGGAAATCCATATAATTAATTTTATATGGTAATTGATTGGGCCTCATTCCAATTTGAAAAATAAAGAAAATTCGAAAATAGAAATTATGAAGCCGTGTTGATTAGATTGACGCCATTTTGACGTAAACGATATTTATATCGATTTTAATTCATTTCGAAATAAATTGAATTGAAAACGATTTCGAAATAAATTGAATTGAAAATGATTTCGAAATAAATTGAATTGAAAACGATTTCGAAATAAATTGAATTGAAAACGATTTCGAAATGAATTGAATTGAAAACGATTTCGAAATAAATTGAATTGAAAACGATTTCGAAATGAATTGAATTGAAAACGATTTCGAAATGAATTGAATTGAAAACGATTTCGAAATGAATTGAATTGAAAACGATTTCGAAATGAATTGAATTGAAAACGATTTCGAAATAAATTGAATTGAAAACGATTTCGAAATGAATTGAATTGAAAACGATTTCGAAACGAATTGAATTGAAAACGAATTCAAATTGAATTGAAAGAGAATTGAAATGAATTCAAATTGAATTGAAATTTGAATTGAATAGAAATGAATTTTGAAACGAATTTATAAAGAAGAATTCAATTTTGCTTTGAATTGAAATGGAAGTTGAAATAGGTTTTGAAACGATTTTAAAACTATTTATATAATTCGTTTTGAATAGAAATCGACGAAATATATATTATATATATTATATATATAATATAATGGCCTGAATAGAACGCGCCGCGCCGCGGTAGTTCGTGAATTTCGACCATTGATTTCAAACGGACATTACGGGAGATCCGACCGTCGGATTCTCCTAAAACCGGAACCGTTGGGTTCGTATCGAAAAGAGCTTTCTAACGAATATTAGAAATTTGAAATCTAACGGTTGGATTTGGAATTATGTCCAAATCAAATTTGAAAAAGGTCGCTGTAAGTGCAGTTCGATGGCCATTGATGGAAATCGACTGTACGGGCCTTGATAAAATTATTAAAAATAGTAATAATTTGTGTAAAATCATAAGAAATGATTTAGAAAGAATTGGGATGAAAAACTCCATATTTGAAAAGATAAAAATAGATTTTTATCGAAATGAACTAGTTTTGAACTAGAATTATAATTCTATTTATTTTTAAATAAATAAATTGAATTCGAAAAGAGTTTTGAAAATAACCAAAATTTCCAATGATTGCATTGGAGTGGATTTGAATCGAAATTGTCTTCGGAATATTTCGATGTTGGAATTCGTGATTATACAGGTGTTGTTATGGAAATTTGAAAGATATATATTTATATCGTTATTTCCAATACGACATTTGTTAATCGTAGAATTTGATATTGAATATAGGCCGATATATTTTCTATTCAGAGCCTTGTATTGAATATCGAATGTGATTTGGGTTTGTCGTGAATGGTGTCTTCACTAACACTGTTCTTGAACCCAGTTGAGAAAAGATTAAATCTTTTTATTTAGATTTAATGAAGTGTACCAATTAAATAATATTTAATTGGAACTGAATCGATATTGATTTTTGGGTTTATCGTGGACAGTGTTTTAAATAACACTCGTTCTTTAACCCGATGATTAATGAATGTGATTTTGGGTTTATCGTGAACCGTGATTTTAAATGACACTGATTCTTTAACCCAGTCAAAGATTAAAACTAAGTGGAGTTTTAATGAATCTTTAATTAGATTGAAATAATCGAAATGGAGTATCACTAGTTTTGCTCCAGGCGATAGTTAAATCTTTAATTAGATTTGAACGTGAAATGGTAATTGAATTTACCAATAACACCGTGGTGTTAGATATGAAGTATAACCAGTTTTACTTCATGGGATGAATAGGTTGGGATTGGGAAATTAAAACAAATGATTACTTCGGTAAGGTTCGCTAATCCCGACTAGTTTGAATTGATATTCAAAAGTTGATTAAAGAATAAATTCAAGGAATTTATCTTTGATAAAATTAACGGGAATCTTTCCCTATGAATGTGAAATCAGAAACTAACTGTCGGTTAGCTAAGCAGAATGGTTTTCTGAATATTGATCTGATGTTGGTTTCGGCCTTCGGGGTTAATATTTGGGGAATTATTCTCTTGATTAATTTACGGTTAGTGACTAATGAATTGGAATGAGGCGTATGTTGTGTTTGTGTAACACTTATTTAAAATATACGCGAGTTATTCGGAAAGGCCGGGTTTACCCCATTCTGGATAACTGATACGACGATAAGTCGAAGATGAAGACGATGGTCGAAGACCGGAGGTCTTCACGTCGTTTGGGTAATTACTGATGATCTTGATTGGGCTGTACACCCAAGAAGATGGAAACAGTTAGTGATCGTCCAGACGTACTTGGAGATCGATGGATATGCGGGGTACTAGGTGCCTCCGGTTTCGTTCAGACCCAGGACGGACTTGTAAATGGACTGTGTGTCTGACATCGGATTTCATTCTGTGTGACTGATATCGGTTGCATAGGATGGTTTGCCTGTGTGGCATGCTAAGATGCAAATGATCAAGGCTTCTGTTGAAAAGCAAAGTCTTGTGGTGATGATCAAAGCACGGCCTTTGTGGCGTAGCTTTGTGTAACGTTTACCTCGCGTGTTTCACACCAGGTATGAACCAAAAACGGGAGACGGACCTCAGGGAGGACTTGCGTTTCTTTCTAGTTAGAAGTGGCGTCAGTGGTTTTACACGCCCTGACGAGTTTGACTTATGTGGTTGTTGCTGTTGCGAGGCGCCTCGGTTATATCGGTTTCGGCCGATGCATTCTGGTCGGCTGACGGACCAGACTTACACCCCATAGGGTGGGGAAACGTAGTGTTCAGGCATTTTAATCCACATCGGTGGACCGGCCCTGAGGATCCAAGGGCCCACCTGTGTCTGGGTCCTGAGACACGGACTAGAGCGTCTCGAATCGGTTGAGGACTATCTTTTGCCTCGGTTCATAGACGGAAATCCAATTTCCAAATACGTGACATTTGCGGTTTTAATTTGTAAATCTATATATGGCGACATAGTGGCATGGGACGCTCATGTCGCCTATGATTGATACTTATGATTTGAAGTTGTTTTATACACTATGCACTTATTATAGTATCAAATGATTTGTTTTAAACGTATCAAGCATTCTTTGGCTGTTATAAGGGAAAACCCTATCCCCCGGCTTGCATTGCATTGTGTGATAAGACCTGGGTCTTATAACAGCTTCATCTTTCTTTATTTAGCATTGCGCTGTTTGTTTTATGCACTGGTATTCTTGGGAGGAAACCCGTTCCGTGTTATACGGCGTGGTCCCTTGATTTACCTAACTTTAAAAATAAAGATTAACTGTTTTAGTTCTCACACCAGTCACATGACTGACCTGGAGTTTATTGTTTTAACCTAAACTCTGGGTGCCCTTATTTTCGACACGGGCAGCTAGTAGTTTTGGTTTTGCAGATTTATATTCACAGGATCCTGGTTTACAGCTGGAATGATATCCGGAAAGCTTTGTATCCGTATATCTCTTCTAGTTGTGTATTGTATTATTTTCCGCTGCGATGTATTTAAATGTAATTTAAATCTCTGATATTTCTGTGTAATATTCGTTTGTTTATACTCTGTGTATTCTTGTAATCTGATGCATTGTAATAATATACAATGAAATGTTCTTCTGTATGCATTCTGATTTGTCGTGTTCTCAAACGATAGGGCGTTTCGAACGGTCTGGGTCGGTTTAGCGACTGGTTCGGACCGAGCGAAATTCCTTGTCGTCACATGTCCTCTACTTCTACACTTCTATCAGTTATATGTGTACACAAACTATAAACTGCCGCCCTCGTCGATAACAAAAATTAAACGACCAAAGTTTTTTCTTATCAAGAGTAGTAGGGATTTGGAATCACCATACCTTACCGAACCTTGGCTATACAAAATGATTGAGGCCTTCCATGCCAAATAGTTCAAAATCACTAAAAAAAGTATTTTGAAAACATGTATTGTTGATTGTGTATAAGCACATAAATGACCTTATTGCCTAATATATATCAACTTACCATGGTGAGTTGTCACGACATTGCTACCTTCACGTACAATGTGAATAAGATCTCACACCAAAATGAATAAATTTGATAAATAACCGAATCTTTAAAATATATCAATCAAATTAACTATATGCTAGGCCAACATAAAGACCTAACTCGTTTGTGGACAGCTTTCAATAAAAAACTCGCGATATATTCCATGTTTTAAACCATGACAAACATCAAATCCCACCATCAGCTATCACTATATGCATATGTATTTGTAAAAACAATAACTTTGTTGTAGGAGTTAAGGGTATGAAATTGCTTCTTTAACAAATTTACTGAGTTACACAGTTCTTTTCTAATTAGGAAATTATTGGCTTCTATGTGAATTACAGCGGGCATTTAATTGGAAAATGCATTACATGCACTCATGGTTAGTGCTTGATATATTTCATATTAAAACATACTAGAAATAATGATATGTCGGCTATTGTTATACAGGTATATATATTACAATATACCACCTGGACCGCTTACTGTCTTTCTAATACAATGTATATGGGGCCTACATACTCAGCCCATACTCTGTAATTAACGGTACTATATGCAACTATAAATATCTACATATAGGCGTTCACCTGTACATAATTACATCAATAATAAAGATCAGATCATCCTCTTTTACAACTCAATTACAAACTTTTCATTCTCTCATTTGGTACAAAACCTTTTATGGTATCAGAGCATAGCTATCTAACGATAAACAGTTGCCATCCAATCATCACATCATAGTTGCTTCATCACCTGTGATGAGGTTGCAACCATGGCAGTTCATCAGAGTGAATTCATCATTTGAGCGTGCCAACTTTTTTCAGTGCAGCAACCGAATCATTGAGCCTCGCCAAAAAGCATATTCTGGCTGCTCCCACCGTTGTATACACTGTATTTCGCACCACCATCTTGATCCAAGATCCATTTCCACAATTCCGAGTTGTATCCCTCATCTCACCCTTCACATCAGATCAAGTTTGATTATCTCAAGACGATTATTCCTGGTTCTTCATGCAACCAGTATTCTTGTTCTTTAACAACTTGTCTTTCGGGCAACCAGTGTTTTGCTCTTCTATATCAACAACTGGTCTTTCGTGCAACAAGTTTACTGAAAAAAATCAAGATTCAAATAATTCTTGATCTATCATCTGTGTCCTCTGTTATCATCCCACTTTACGGCTCAAGGGGACAACACCACACCCACTTCAGATAATTCAAGAACCTCGAATCCACCTCAAGGCAACACACCTAAAAATTTGTCAAAGATCATTATCTGTCCGCAAAATCAACTGATACCAATTAAACTAGATGAAAACAATTATCTACTTTGGAAATTTCAAGTGGAAATCGCAATTGAAGGCTATGGTCTTGATGAGTATATCAATGTGTCAAAGACCATTCCTGAACAATATGTCAAAGATGCTACAGGTAATGCCATTATTAATAGAGAATACACTATCTATAATAGGCAAGACAAATACTTTTACCATCATGGATTCTATCATCTATTAGTCCTACAATTGTTCCTCAACTAATCAGATGCAAGACAACTTGTGAAACATGGAGTACTGTTCAAAAGGTTTTTAGTCTACAATCATCAGCAAAAGTCATGCACTACAGCAAACAGGTATAGAGTATAAAGAAATAAAACATGATTATGCGATAGTATTTGCTGAAAGTAAAAAATATATGTGACCTACTTGCCTCGGCCGGTCAAAGCATTCCAGATTCTGAACAAATAATTTATGCTCTTAATGGTTTATATGACGATTACAAAGTTGTAGTTGCAAAAATTTCATCCATGGATCTAGCAACCTTTATTTCATATGTGCATTCTACACTTCTTGCTCATGAGGGAAGAATAGAACACAAGAAAACCAATGTTGCAGACCTATATGTCAATTTTGTCTCAACAAATAAAGAAAAAACCAATAAAGAACTCAAAGTTATCAAAGAGGAGGTTTTGGCAGAAATCAAAGAGAGGAAGATAGAACAACAGTAACAGGCCTCGCTACCAGATATGTGAGAAATTTGGTGACACAACCAACAAATGTTATTTTAGATATGATTCTAGTTGTTACCCAAGTCAGAATAATCAAAAGGGCAGAAATATAAGCGCAAATTTAACCAATCTGCAACAAGAATAAAAAAATCAAATAGACAACAGTAGAAATGATGATACAGCGAAAGCTGAAAACATAACTGATGATGCTTGGTTTCCTTATTCAGGTGCAACAAACCATGTCACCAATTCACTATCAAATTTAAATCTTAGGAATAAAGAACACAGAGGTAAACAACATATTCAAACGGGTAATGGTCACTCAACCTATATCACTCATACTGGAAATGCTTACATACAAGGTGATAGAAAATTTTACTTAAACAATATCCGTAGAGTTCCTCAAATAAAAAAGAACTTGATAAGCGTTTCACAACTTGCAAGTGATAATAACGCCTATTTTGAATTTTTCCCCAACTGCTGTTTAATAAGAGACATTCTGACAAAAAAAATTGTTGCAGGGTAAATCTGTCAAAGGCCTATATCAGTTTACTACTGCAGATCAGAAGAAATCTCAACATATTAAGCCATCTTGTAACATGATCAAATGTAATGCTAGTATCAATTCATGCGAGCTTTGGCATGAAAAACTGGGTCATCTAGTATGGATATTGCAAAGAAAATTATGATTGCAAATAATGTACAGACTGATATCAGTCATGATTCATACGCCAGCACATACTTTCAGTTAGGAAAAATTCATAAATTACCATTCTCAAAATCTGAAACTAAGTATACAAATGCACTAGAACTTGTTACCGTTGATTTGTGGGGACCTTCACCTATTAATTCTGATTATGGTTTCAAATATTATATTTGTCTTGTCGATGCCTACTCTAGATTTTCATGGATATATTTCTTAAGAAACAAGTCTGAAACATTCAATGCTGTTAAGCAGTTTGTGAATTTTACTTAAAATCAAACAAGATGCAGATTAAAAACCATTCAATCAGATGGTGGGGGTGAATTTAAATCTTTAAGGAATTACTTTCAAGAGGAAGGGATTCAACATAGATTAACATGCCCTCATACATCAGAACAAAATGGCTTGGTTGAAAGAAAGCATAGGCATATTGTAGAAATGGGTATAACAATGCTTGCGTAAGCATCAATGCCATTAATGTTTTAGCCTGATGCTTTTGCTACATTAATCTATCTCATCAACAAGCATCCAACAAAGGTACTACAAGGAAAAAGTCCATCTGAGTATTATTTAACCAAAAACCAGACTATGCTACACTTACAGTTTTTGGTTGTTTATGCTTTCCATGTTTAAGAATGTATAAGATTGATAAATTAGACTACAGATCATCACCCTGTACATTTATAGGGTATGCCAATAATATTAAAGGATATAAGTGTCTTGATAGTAATGGGAGAGTTTACATATCTAGGCACATCATTTTTAATGAACATGTGTATCCATTTAAAGAAAAGGAGATTAAGACCACCAGTAAAATTTACAATGCAAAATTTTATATACCACCTGCTCCCATATATGACGATATAATTGCCGATATGCAGAATAATAATAATATCAATAAAGGTCCAGGTCTGCAAATGGATGATCAACAATATGAAGATGGTCAGACTGATTCAGAGATGCACAATGATGACATCAACACTCCATAATCACGATCTATAGATGTACAACATTCTAACAATGAAGTTTCAAGTAGTCAGAATGAAAGTACAAACAGAATAAGTCAGCCTATGACTCAACGTGCTGGTCATCCAATGCTTACGAGGTCAAAGTGTAGCATCTTTAAGCCTAAAGCTTATTCAGTTAATCTAAATAATGAAGAACTAATCAGTTATACTCAAGCTCTTCAAAATAAAAACTGGAAAGCTGCAATGAGTGAGGAATACAAAGCACTCATATCAAATAAAACATGGTCTCTTGTTAAACTACCTCAACACAAAAATTTAGTTGGATGTAAGTGGACATTCAAACTTAAAAGAAATGCTGATGGGACAATTCACAAGTATAAGGCCAGACTTGTTGCAAGAAGTTTTTCCCCACAGCAACAAGAGTTTGATTTCAATGAAACATTCTCCCCGGTGATAAAACCAACAAGTGTAAGACTAATTTTAATAATTACTATACGCAAAAACTAGAAGATAAGGCAATTAGACGTGAATAATGCATTTCTCAGTGGAATTCTTGAAGAAGTATTTATGGAGCAACCACCAGGTTACAGCAAACAAGGTGTAGTGATTTAGTGTGCAAATCAAATAAGGCCATCTATGGTCTTAAACAGGCAACTATGGTTTGGTTTGAAAAACTCAAATCGACCCTAATTAAATTAAGATTTTATCCATCAAAGTCGGACAATTCTCTGTTTATAAGACTTAATAAGGAAATCATGGTATATGTTCTTGTTTATGTTGATGATTTCATTATCGCCAGAAACAATGATGATGAAAACAATAAACTTATTAAACAATTAGATAGAGAATTTTATATTAAGGGCTTAGGTCAATTAAATTATTTTCGTGGTACCAAAGTAAAAAGAATATCAGATTCAATGATGATTCTCAGTCAGAAAAAATACATTTCTGAAATACTTGCTGTGACGGCAAGGAATTTCGCTCGGTCCGAACCAGTCGCTAAACCGACCCAGACCGTTCGAAACACCCTATCGTTTGAGAACACGACAAAATAGAACGCATATAAAAAGAACATTTCATTGTATATTACAACAATGCATCAGATTACAAGAATATACAGAGTATAAATGAATATTACACAGAAATATCAGAGATTTAAATTACATTTAAATACATAGCAGCGGAAAATAATACAATACACGACTAGAATGAGATATACGGATACAAAGCTTTCCGGATATCGTTCCAGCTGTAAACCAGGATCCTGTGAATATAAATCTGCAAAACCAAAACTACTAGCTGCCCGTGTCAAAATAAGGGCACCCAGAGTTTAGGTTAAAACAATAAACTCCAGGTCAGTCATGTGACTGGTGTGAGAATTAAAAACAGTTATTAATCTTTATTTTAAATCATTAGGTAAATCAAGGGACCACGCCGTATAACACGGAACGGGTTTCCTCCCAAGAATACCAGTGCATAAAGCAAACAGCGCAATGCTAAATAAAGAAAAATGAAGCTGTTATAAGACCCAGGTCCCATCACACAATGCAACGCAGTCGAGGATAGGGTTTTCCCTTATAACAGCCAAAGTATGCTTGATACGTTTAAAACAAATCATTTGATACTAATAAGTGCATAGTGTATAAAACAACTTCAAATCATAAGTATAAATCATAGGCGGCATGAGCGTCCCATGCCACTATGTCGCCACATATAGGTTTACAATCAAAACCGCAATGTCGTATTGGAAGTTGGGTTATCATTTATGGTATGAACCGAGGCTAGGGGCAAGATCCTCTACCGATTTGTGACTCTCTAGCCCGAGCCACCGGAACAGCCGCAACTGCCCCTTAGATCGTCAGGGCCGGTCCACCGATGTGGATTATTATGCCTGAACACTGCGTTTCCCCGCCCTTTGGGGCGTAAGCCTGGCCCGTCAGCCGACCAGAAGCATCGGCCGAAACCGATATCACGAGGCGCCTCGCTTTTCAGCAAGTAATAATAAGTAACATCCACATGAGTCAAACTCGTCAGCCAGTTCAAGCACTGACGCCACTCATAACTAGAAAGAAACGCATGCCCTCCCTGAGGTCCGTCTCCCGTTTTTGATTCATACCGCGTGTGATACTCGCGAATCAACGTTACACAAAGCTACGCCACACAAGGCCGTGCTTCGATCATCAACCACAAGACTTTGCTTTTCAACAGAAGCCTTGATCATTTGCATCTTAGCATGCCACACAGGCAATTCACTCCATGCGATTGATATCCATCAATATATAACCCCTGAGCTCGTACGTCTCAGAGAAGGGCGTTAAGCAAGAGAATAAATTCTCCGCCGCCAAACAGATATATATTTAATAGAGATCAATCACACGGACTAAAATCCAATGTCAGACACACAGTCCATTTACAAGTCCGTTCTGGGTCTGAACGAAACCGGAGGCACTTTCCTCGCATATCCATCCATCTCCAAGTACGTCTGGACGATCACCAACTGTTTCCATCTTCTTGGGTGTACAGCCCAATCAAGATCATCAGTAATCACCCAAACGACGTGAAGACTTCCGGTCTTCGACCATCGTCTTCATCTTCGACTTATCGTCGTATCAGTTATTCAGAATGGGATAAACCCGGTCTTTCCGAATAACTCGCGTATATTTTAAATAAGTGTTACACAAACACAACATACGCCTAATTCCAATTCATCAGTCATTAACCGTAAATTAATCAAGAGAATAATTCCCCAAATATTAACCCCGAAGGCCGAAACCAACATCAGATCAATATCCAGAAAACCATTCTGCTTGGCTAACCGACAGTTAATTTCTAATTTCACATTCATAGGGAGAGGTTCCCATAAATTTTATCAAAGATAAATTCTTTAATTTATTCTTTAATCTACTTTTGAATATCAATTCAAACTAGTCGGGATTAACGAAACTTACCGAAGTAATCATTTGTTTTAATTTCCCAATCCCAACCTATTTATCCCATGAAGTAAAACTGGTAATACTTCATATCTAACACCACAGTGTTATCGGTAAATTCAATTACCATTTCACGTTCAAATCTAATTAAAGATTTAACTATCGCCTGGAGCAAAACTGGTGATACTCCATTTTCGATCATTTCAATCTAATTAAAGATTCATTAAAACTCCACTTAGTTTTAATCTTTAACTGGGTTAAAGAATCAGTGTCATTTAAAACACGGTTCACGATAAACCCAAAATCACATTCCATTAATTATCGGGTTAAAGAACAAGTGTTATTTAAAACACTGTTCACGATAAACCCAAAAATCAATACCCATTCAATTCCAATTAAATATCGTTTAATTGGTACACTTCATTAAATCTAAATAAAAAGATTTAATTTTTTTTCCTCAACTGGGTTCAAGAACAGTGTTAGTGAAGACACCATTCACGACAAACCCAAATCACATTTGATATTCAATACAAGGCTCTGAATAGAAAATATATTGGCTTATATTCAATATCAAATTCTACGACTAACAAATGTAGTATTGGAAATAACGATATAAATATGTATCTTTCAAATTTTCATAACAACATCTGTATAATCACGAATTCCAACATCGAAATATTCCGAAGACAATTTCGATTCAAATCCACTCCAATGCAATCATTGGATATTCTGGTTATTTTCAAAACCCTTTTCAAATTCAATTTATTTATTTAAAAATAAATAGAATTATAATTCTAGTTCAAAACTAGTTCATTTCGATAAAAATCTATTTTTATCTTTTCAAATATGGAGTTTTTCATCCCAAATCTTCACAAATCATTTCTTATGATTTTACACAAATTATTACTATTTTTAATAATTTTATCAAGGCCCGTACAGTCGATTTCCATTAATGGCCATCGAACTACACTTATAGCGACCTTTTTCAAATTTGATTTGGACATAATTCCAAATCCAACCGTTAGATTTCTAATTTATCACATTCGTTAGAAAGCTCTTTTCGATACGAACCCAACGGTTCCGGTTTTAGGAGAATCCGACGGTCGGATCTCCCGTAATGTCCGTTTGAAATAAATGGTCGAAATTCGCGAACTGCCGCGGCGCGGCGCGTTCTATTCAGGCCATTATATTATATATATAATATATATAATATATTTCGTCGATTTCCTTTCGAAATGAATTTTATAAATCGTTTTAAATTCGTTTTCAAAACGGTTTCAACTTCATATTCAATTTCAAATCAAAATTGAATATTCCAATTTAAAATTCATTTTAAATTCATTTCAAATTGATTTCAATTCAAATTGATTTCTAATTCAATTTCAATTCGTTCTCAATTTCATTCATTTCGAAATCGTTATATATTCAATTCATTTCGAAATCGTTATATATTCAATTCATTTCGAAATCGTTTTCAATTCAATTCATTTCGAAATCGTTATATATTCAATTCATTTCGAAATCGTTTTCAATTCAATTCATTTCGAAATCGTTTTCAATTCAATTCATTTCGAAATCGTTTTCTATTCAATTCATTTCGAAATCGTTTTCAATATCGTTCACGTCAAAATGGCGTCAATCTAACCAACACGGCTTCATAAATTTCTATTTTCAAATATTTTATTTCAAATATTTCGTTTTCAAAATAGTTGTTGTTATCAAAATATTTCGTTCAACACATGACCCATCTCAATGAATGAGTACTGTCAACACATGAACGTTTATTTTATAATATTCTTTATTTTTCAAATTGGAATGAGACCCAATCAATTACCATATAAAGTTAATTATATGGATTTTCATACAACACATGTATATCATAGCATTGAAAAATAATCAACCATCAACCAAAGTGCACTACACTGTATAAGCATCAAATATAGATATTCAACGCTTAAAACAGCCTGTCAATCAACCGATCGACATAATTAATAAATCAGGATGAGCAAACTTCAAATTTCATCCCAACACCCGTGTGGGGTTTCAAACAATCAAACACACATTTTATTTGTGCTGTTGGGCGATGTGCAAAATTTATCGACCCAATCAATGTCCTTCAAATAGGTGTACATAAACAAACCGTCCGGCTTGTAAATGAATATTTATTTATTCACATTCAAGTTAAAAATTATATTTTTAACGATAAAACATTTTATTTTAACATATGAATTTCTATTCAGTTCATTCTTTAAATAAAATGGTATTTTTATTTTTCTAACATATTTTAGAAAATTTCGGCGGCATAACGGCACGATACTAGAAACGGGACAAGGCCTAGCCTTATCCCCGGTCTAGTGAAGGCCCACGCCATTCACATATCAATTTTAATCAATTTCCAATTCAACTAATCAATCAAATCCAAATCAAATAATCTAACCAACTACACAACGAAACAAACAAGTCCATGGTATGTGGACGGGTGTCGGGTGCTTCTAATAAGCACCGTCTGCATCCTAGTATATATATATAACTAGAAAAATAGAATTTGAGTGAGAAGTTCTCACTTATAGCTATCCTAGCTCCACGGCACTTCATTGATAGAAATCTTCATTGTTTTCGCATCTTCGTCAGCTTCGTCGCCCGTAGCCACTACATACGTAAAAATCACATTTTTACTTCGCTATTCAATATATAAAAATCGAATTTTTACTTCGATGTTCAATATATAAAAATTCTATTTTTCTATCGACTTTCAATATATAAAAATCCTATTTTTATTTCGAAGTTCAATATATAAAAATAAGCATATTTTCACAACGCTACTATATAGATAAAAATTATATTTTTATCACCTTATTCTTCATATAAAAATTTCACCCTTTCAAAAATAAAGTTTTCACCTTTATAAAAACAAAGTTTTCGCCTTTTTAAAATAAAGTTTTCGCCTTTTTAAAATAAAGTTTTCAACTTTTTAAAATAAAGTTTTCACCTTTTTAAAGTTCGAATTTTTTTTCCTATTTTAACATTTCAAAATAAAATCAGTTTTATTTATTTCTTTTCAAATCAGTTTTTAAAACTTTATAAAAATCAGTTTTTATTTTCTTATTAAAAATCAGTTTTGTTACTTTATAAAAATCAGTTTTGTTACTTTATAAAAATCAGTTTTGTTACTTTATAAAAATCAGTTTTGTTTCTTAAATAAAATTCAGTTTTGTTTCTTAAATAAAATTCAGTTTTGTTTCTTAAATAAAATTCAGTTTTGTTACTTTATAAAAATCAGAAAGAAGAAAAAAAAAACAGTAAAATAAAAATCAGAAGAAAAAGAAAAAAAAAGTAAACTTACAGGGATCTGGGGGGGGAAAAGGGCGCCGGCGTGGTCTGAATTGGGTTCGGAGGAGGGGGGGTTCGGGTTTTCAACCAGGGAGGGACTGGAGGATGAACGGAGGGGAGATGGAAGTGGTAGGCGGCGAGGCTAGGGAGGGCGGTGTCGATTTTTGTCTGGGGGGGGGGGGGGCGCGGTGTTCGAACGGTAGAGGTGGGAATCGGGAAAGAAGGAGGAGGTGGGGGGAGAAGAAGAGCGGACGGCGGCATCTAGGTGGAGGGCGGTGGCTCCTCCTATGGCGGCGGCGAACGGGATCCGTCGTCCTCCTTTCCTCTTTTTTTTTTTTTTTTTTTTTTTTTTTTTTTTTTTAGATCGGGTTTGACTTTCTGAATGGAAGAGAGGGAGGGGTAGGAGGGAAAATATATAATTATATATTTATATTATTTTAATTTTCCAAATAAAGTTACTTTTTATTTCGAGCCCGAAATCCAATCCAACGACTGTCGCCCCTAGCTAATTACCCCCATTCCGAACACAATGGGATATGTATCGCAAGCTGATTTGATCGTTACAATCAGTTTCCTTTTGAATTTTCATTTAAATCACTATATTGAATTTTAAACGTACATTTCAAATTACCGGGGTCACATACTAACTTTAAAAATTCCAGAAAAATATTTTCTAGCTTCGTATTGACGATACGGTCCTAACAAAACTAGTTTCGTCGAATTCTGAGACCGTATGAAAAATGGCCAATTTCCAGTCGATTAAAATCAACTGAAACTGGTCAAACGCGTTTTCCTTTGCCACGCTCACATATTGATTCGAAAAATTATGAAATTTGAAACCTAGCAATAACTTCACATCCCGGACCCAACAAAACTGGTTTCGTCGAAATCCGAGGTCATTTGCAAAATGTCCATTTTTAAGGGCCTGAATTCCATAGCGACTATTCAGAATTTTCAACTGGACATATCATTTGATTCTTGCTACTAAATTTTGATTTGTCGGATTCGTTGGAAAGATATTATCAATTAGATTCCATTATTTTTGGTTTCATTAAAATCCGGATTGTTTTGCACCCGGTACATTCAATTGAAGTTTAAAATCAAATTATCGAACTACCGCGCCATTTTCAATTCTATTTATAATTATATATAAATATTTATATTCTAACGACGACGCGTGTAAATATATACGTTCGAATTATATTTCAAAACAAATTTCTCGTCGATATTATTTAAAATAATTCATTTTAAATAATCAAAACTCGCTAAAATTGCCAAAATAAAAATTTTAAACTGGCCCAGATTTTCGGGTTGTTACACTTGCAAAGACAAAAATGGAGCAAGCTAACAACTTGCCTACTCCTATGATCATTAACTTACATTTATCTAAGTTTTAGGGAGAAGAAATCGAGAATGTTACTCGATACTGAAGCATAGTGGGTGCACTTCAATATGTGACCATAACCAAAGCAGAAATTTCATACAGTGTCAAAAAAGCAAGCCAGTTTATGCAGAATCCTTTGGACCAGCATTGAAAAGCTGTCAAAAGGATTCTAAGATATTTATAGGGTACCCTAAGTCATGGCTTAAATTTGAAATCCAGTACTAATGTTAATCTTACTGGATTTGCAGATGCTGAATGGGGTAGTGATCCAGATGACAGGATATTTACAAGTGGCTACTTTATCTTCTTTGGACAAAATCTAGTGTCATGATGTTCGAAAAAATAGACTACAATTTCAAGATCAAGCACCGAGGCTGAATTCAGGAGTGTTGCAAGTGCAATAGCAGAAATAATGTGGATTGAGTCACCTCTAAGTGAACTTAAAATCAACATCAACAAAACAGTTTTATTGTGTGATAACCTAAGTACTATAGCACTAACAACGAATCCTATCATGCACTCAAGGAAAAAGAACATTGAATTGGACTTGTACTTCATACGAGAACAAGTACTAAAAGTAAAAATCACTATCAACCACTTACCGAGTGCCTACTAGAAGGCATACATACTTATCAAAGCTTTGTCTGCATCGAGCTTTAGCAGATTGAAGAAGGAACTTTCCATTGAAGACATTGAAGCCTTTAGCAACACCTCTTAAAATCCTGCAATCAGATCTAAAGTCGATTCACTCCAAATCAAACAGAAGAACATCAAGGAGAAACAGATCTGAAGCTTAGGGAGGTAGATCTATCGTCCTTCAGGGATTTTAGTTTGCTGAGATCTACTTCCGCTATATTATTCTCAAATTCTCTCATCTGTATGTCTTAAAATTTATCAACAAGCTTGGACACATCAAATCTGAAGTTTTCACTCAAGTTCAATGCAACGAGCCGCCATGGATAGAGGATGGAGAAAAAAACCTAGTTTCGTTTGAGGGAAAGTATTAGAAATAATGATATGTCGGCTGTGCTTATACAAATATATTACAATATAGCCCTGGACCGCTTATTGTCTTTCTAATACAATGTATATTGGGCCTACATACTCAGTCCATACTCTGTAACTAACGCTACTATATGCAACTATATATATCTACATATAGGCGTTCACCTGTACATAATTACATCAATAATAAATATCTGACCATCCTCTTTTACAACTCAATTACAAGCTTTTCATTCTCTCGTTTGGTACAAAACCTTTAGTACAGATTTTCATGCAGTCATGGGTTAAAAAATATGTCATAGGAAGAGAACAAATTTGTAATAAAAACTATCAGATCAGAAAATAAATAAAATGAGAATTTGCCGTTAGATGGGTTATTTACGACTACCTGATAATGAATAACATATTGTTATGAAATGTAAATGTTAAGGATAAAAACCAAACAGGGAGATATTATGAAGTACATCATCAATTATTTAGTATTTAGATGAATCAGTTGGAGTATTTAATTGAACACTTTCATGCTTCTTTTACTATATATTAAAGGACCATTGCATGCGTAATTTTTGTAGTAACTATTCTACCAGGAATGATAGTATCGTTATTATTCATCCATTGACATAAATAGCGCAAATTCCCTATATATCCTCTAGAATAAATTTGACTTTCCATGATTTGTTCTCCTATAGAGGGCAGTATTGTTGCAGTGTTATTGCAAAACACAAAATGACCTATCCTAGTAACGGCGAGTAAATGTAGACAGGGAGATTGTAACAACCCGGAAAATCTGAACCAGTTTAATTTTTTTTAATTGGCTATTTTAGTGGATTTTAAATATTTAAAATAAATATTTTAAATAATAATGACGAAAAGTACGTTTGAATCGATGTTTGAAAATAAATATAATTATTTTAAATTATAAACAAGGCCTGAAATAGCGCGGTAGTTTCAAAATTTGAATTCAAATTTTGACTGACTGTACCGGGTGCAAAATAAAACGGATTTTCGTGAAACCAAAAATATTTAAATCTGTTAGTGAATATCTTTCTAACGAATCTGAAAAATCGTAGTTCCATAGCGGGAATCAAAAGTTATGGCCAACTGAGTTTTCAGAAAGGTCGATATAGAGAATATATGGCCCTTGAAAATAGACATTTTGCAAACGACCTCAGAATTCGACGAAACCACTTTTGTTGGATCCGAGATGTCAAATTATTGCTAAGTTTCAAATTCCATAATTTTTGAAGTTAATTTGTGAGCGTGGCGAAGGAAAATGTGTTTGGTCAATTATAGTTAAATTGTATCGACCAGAAAATGGCCATTTTTCAAACGGTCTCAGAATTCGATGAAACTAGTTTTGTTGGGACCGTATCATCAAAACATAGCTAGATTTATTTTTCGGATATTTTTAGAATCAGTATGTGGCCGCGGTAAATTGAAATGTACGTTCAAAATAAATATTGAATGTTTTATATTTTAATTTGAAGGAAAACTGACTGAAACTGTCGAGTGGGCCTGCGAAACATATCCTATTGTGTTCGGAATGGGGGTATTTAGTTAGGAACGACAGTCATTGGGTTTGGATTGGAGCTAGTATGGGAAGAGGGGTATTTTAGAATTTTGAAAATATATAAATAAAATAAAAAAATCCTATTGGCCAGTCAAAATTCTCTCTCCCCGCTTTTCTCTCTCCGACCTGCGATCGACGATGACCCATGCTCCTCCGTTCCCTGGTCGATTCCAACGAAACCGCTCACCCTTTCACCTCCCTCTAGTTGAACTTTTTGAAGAGCATCCTCCTCTCTTCAAATCAAGACCGGTTGCACACCCCCTCGTCTCCCCATCGACGAGAACGACCGCCTCGAAGTCATTGACTTCGCGACGCCGCCACTCCCTATAGCCACCACCGAGTGCCACCATACCCCTGTCGGTCTGAGCGCATTTCCTTGCTCTACGACGTGGTGAAGCCCGATTATTCCTTAGTGCAACGGATTCGAAGAAAAATCCATACCTAGTTCTGAAGAATTTTGAAAGGTAACGGTTTAAATTATTTTAAACTGATCTATAGCACTTCTAAGCGCTACAGATTTTGATTTCACAATAAAAATCATATCTTTTTCGTTTATGGTCGAAATTCAGTGAAACAAGAGACGCCGGACCATGTGGACGTCTTCTACATTTTATAAGAGACCGGATATTTTTCTGAGCTTCCTGCTATTTTTGGTGGAGTGGAACCCAATGTGAGATTTCTGAATTATAAACGATATGGAAATGACGATGTATAAATTATATAGTCGATGTATGAGTTATATAAGCGTTGTACACCTCATGTATAAGCGTTGTATAAGTTTTATGTTCTATGTATAAGTTATGTATGCGTTGTAAAAAATTATATTTGCGTTGAATGATATTGAAATGAAGTGAAATGAAATTGAAATATATTTATATACGAATATATATATACACACACACACACTCCCCTCGTCCACAGACCATGAACGATATATATTGGTTGTGATATTGTTTGGATTGGTTGATGTGAAATTTGGTGAATACCATGAATGGTTGATTGGAAATGATTGATTGTGATTGAAATCCCAATAGGATTAGAATATAGGAAAATTCGTCTATGTACGAACTATATATTGAAATCCCCATTGTCTAAAACCACGAGGTTTTAAGGTAGAGCGAGGAGTCGTACTCGGGACGGTGCCGGTTTTAACTACCCCGTCGTTATGCTGCCGAAATTTTCTGAAATATTTCTGTGTTTGATTTATTTTCATGCATTGAAACTATATTCATGTGTTAAATAGAAATTCATGTGTTGAATATATTCTTTGAAATATAAAAATAACATTTTTATCATCTATTTGAACTATATAAAATAATCGTGTTTTGAAATAAATTGTTTTACAATAAAAATCACATTTTTATCATCTATTTGAAGTATATAAAATAATCGTGTTCTGAAATAAATTGTTTTACAATAAAAATCACATTTTTATCATCTATTTGAAGTATATAAAATAACCAAGTTTTGAAATAAATTGTTTTACAATAAAAATCACATTAATCATCTATTTGAACTATATAAAATAATCGTGTTTTGAAATAAATTGTTTTTCAATAAAAATTACATTTTTATTATATATATGAATTGTTAAAAATAGTTATGTGTTGAAATAAATATCTGTTGGATAAAAATATCATTTTTATCAAATGTATGAAATGATTATGGTTTTCGAATCGAAGAATGAATTATATTTTTATATATATAAATATAATTAAAATAAATCGAATAACGAAGCTGCAGCTCATATTTTGAAGCCGTGATTTCAAACGATTATTGCGGGAGATCCGACCATCGTATTTTCCCGAAACCGCAACTGTACGGTTCACTTTTGAAATATCTTTCCAAAGACACCAACTTTGTAAAGATCCAACGGTTGGATTATCTGGAATGTTTAACTCAAATCTAAAGAAAAATAGCACTAGAATCGATTATATATATATATATATATAATTAATTAAATCGAATAACGGCGCTGCAATTCATATTTTGAAATCGTAACTTCAAACGATTGTACCGGGAGATCCGACTGTCGGATTTTCCCAAAACTGAAACCGTTGGATTCATTTTGAAAAGATCTTTCTAATGATATAAAATTTGTAAAGATCCAACGGTTAGATTTTCAGATATGTGTAAATCAAATCTGAAGAAAAACAGAGCCACGACCGCGTTATGGCCTGAAGCGTCGTTTGAATGAATTGGCTATTTTTAAGTAAATAAAAATAGTGATAAATCATGATAAAATATTTTAAACGATATTGAATGAAAATAAACTGAATTTGCTCGGTTCATTGGATATTTGATGGTTGAATGTGTTTGGCGTGAAAATACATTAAAGAACAGAATTATTGATGTCAAATAATTTAACCATTGAAATGAATTGATTTGAAATATTAAATATACGTGAATTATTTGAAAAGGCCGAGTTAATTCTCATTTCAAATAATTGATCGATGGTTAAAAGTCGAAGATATGAAGACGGTGCAAGACCGATGATCTTCACATCGAATGGAGGGGTGCTACTGATGCTCATGATAGGAGTAGCTACCTTGAAGGGGCTGAAGTAGTAGCCGTACGGACGTACGTGTTGATTGTACAAATGTGCGAGGAATAAAGATCCTCCGGTTTCGTTCAGACCCAGAACGGACTTGTAGATGGACTATGTGTCTGACATTGGATTTCATTCTGTGTGATTGATAGACGTCAATTGCATGTCATGAATTGCCTATGTGGCATGCTGAGATGTAGTGATCAAAGCTTCTGTTGAAAAGCAGAGCTTTGTGGTTGACGATCGAAGCCGGGCCTTGAATAGCTAGCTTTGTGTTTAGGGCAGTTTCGCGAGCCTCACACCTCGGTATGAGCCAGAAACGGAAGAGGACATCAGGGAGGATCTGCGTTTCTATCTAGCTAGGAGTAGTGTCAGATTTTACATGGCCTGACATTTTACTTATGTGGATGATGGATTGTGAGGTGTCTCGGTTAGATCGGTCTCTTTGGAGCCGATGATTTGGTCGGATATGACCAGTTTATCCCCCACAGGGTGGGGAAACACAGTGTTCAGGCATTATAATCCACATCGGTGGACTGGCCCTGACGATCCAGGGGGCACTTGCGTCTGTTCCTGAGGCTCGGGCTAGACAGTCTCAAAGCGGTGAGGACGATCCCTGGCCTTGGTTCATGACGGAAATCCAATTTCCAAATACGACACCATGCAGTTTTGATTGTGTATATATATATATATATATATATGGCGACATGATATATGGTACCCATGCCGTCTATGATTGGTATTTATGATTGAAATTGTTTTCGAAACATATAAACACTAGCAATAATATCAAAAGATTCGTTTTGCTCGTATCAATCATATTTTGGTCAATATAAGGTAAAACTCTATCCTCCGGTTTGTTGTGCATTGTGTGATGGGAACTGAGTCTTATAATGGCTCCATTTTTATAAAAAAGCATTGCGATGTTCAAAAGATTTATTTGTTTTAAAGCACTGGCAATCACTGGAGTAAACCCGTTCTGCAAAAGCGGCGTGGTCCTATGATTAGCCATATTGTAAAAGATGTTAAGTAGATTTCTCATACCGGTCCCATGACTGACTCGTAGTTTGTTTCACTTGCAAACTCGGGTGCCCCTATTTCTACACGGGCAGCCTTGTATTCAGGTTTTAGCAGTCTCTTTCTGGGTAGCTAGAGCTGAAGATGGATTCTATCATTTATCTCTTTTTATACTGTTCAACTCCTATTGTACATATTATGTATTGTTTCCGCTGTAGACATTTATGTATAGTTGAACTGTATTTTGTACTAAGTATTTCCTGCATACTGCGTAACTCTAAGGTTTATTATATCCAGTATATTCTGTTGTACATTATCTGCCGTATTTATTTATTTCTGTTCTGCTGTTATTTGTTTAAGTGTTATATTCCAAAGATTATCCTTGCTGCCGTTGTATGGGGTTTGGGTCGTCACAATCGCGGTATCAGAGCTTTGGTTAAGCTTAGTTCTGGAATATAACATATTAACGAGCTCGTCAGAAATAGAACCAGTAGCGTTCTAGGATGAATAACTCAATACATATAGGATCAGTAATATCCAAGTATGAGTATAGCAGAATGAAATACACCTCGATAGACGCATTTACATTCAAGTATATGTTTCTATACTTTATAATCTCTTTTTTGTTGACCTGACACTTGGTCTGCTGTTTGCAGAAGTACTAGAAAATGAGTGTCAGAAGCAGAAGGAATGCAGAACCAGATCTAGAAGCTCTATTTAAGAGATATCAAAATCTGGGTGGAGTACAATTCTCAAGCAATGAATCGATTATTCAAACTCAAGCTTGGATGAGTTCTGCTGAAAGAATTTTTGAGCGTTTCCAGCTGATAGATGATCAGAAAAGATTAGTGGCATCTTGGGCACTCAAAGATGAAGCTTTAATCTAGTGGGAAACAATCATTAAGGATAATCCAGAAGGTGATATCACCTGGCATAGATTCAAAGAGATTTTCAGTGAAAGATTTACTCCTCCAGAAGCAACTGAGCGGTTATGTGATGAATTCTACTATCTGATACAAGGAGATATGACCATTCCCGAATATCAGAAGAAATTCAATGAAATTTCTCATTTTGCGCCTCATCTAATTCAAGATCCAAAAAGGAAGAATCTGAGATTTATTAATGGTCTTCAAAGAAAATACTAGAATAGTGTAATGGGGCACGTGAAGCTTCCTTTCGCTGAAATGATATACATGGCTTATCAATCTGAAGATCTGGATAAGCGAGGCCTTTTTGTCGATGAAGAGGAAGTCAGTTCTAGCAACAAAAGGAAAGCTGAAGCTGATAGCCCAGAGACAAGTACACAGCCAGAGTCAAGCATGATGTCTGGAGTCAGAAAGAAGCCTAGATTCAATCGAGAAAAGGTTATATCTGAGAAAGGAACAGTAACGACTGACATATGCAATAACTGCAAGAAGCAAGGGCATTTGACTAGGAATTGTAGACCCATAAAAATGCAGAAGAAGAATGGACCGAAGTCCAATAAGAAGGACAAGTTCCAAGAGAAAAGAAAATGCAATCTTTGCCATTGGGCTGGCCACGTGAAGCAAGATTGCCGGTTATTAAAGCAATCCGAAATAGTACAAGTAAATGAAGTGGCTGAAACTTCAGAACCCTCCGCTACTCAAAGAAAGTCAGATGTTTTAGAAGGCACTCTTACTGTCAAAAACATCCCAGTTAAAGTACTGTTTGATACAGGTGTGTCGCGAAGCTTTATTGCAAAGAATGCAGTTAAGAAACTGGATTTGAATTTGAGAAAGCTAAAAGAACCCATGACTGTCCATAATCCGGCTGGGGTTCCCTCGATCTCAGTTAGGTTTGTGGTGTTCCTGTTTCTTTTTCCTATTATCGGTTCCCTACTATCTCTATTGACATGAATTTTACAGAATTTGATCTTATTCTGGGATTGGATTGGTTAACCAAATATGAAGCCGAGGTTAAATGCGCCGAGAGAGTTGTGAGGGCAAAGGCTAAATCAGGCAATTTTATAACCATTCCATGTGAAGGTACGAATTCTGATAGAAAAGACTTCTGGGCAGCTTTAGATGTTTCTCCTGCTCAGATAGAACCTGTTCCGGTCGTTACAGAGAATATTCCGGTCGACATTGAAAATATACCAGTTGTCAAGAACTATGCAGATGTGTTCCAAGAAGTTGTTAGCTTACCTCCGCAGAGATAAATTGACTTCAAAATCTCTTTAGTCCCGAATGCAAGGCCAGTAGTTCAAGCTATTCGAAGAATGACCTTGAAAGAGAAAGACGAGTTAGATAACCAAACTCGACAGCTAGTATGGAAGGGTCTGATCAGACCTAGTTTCTCTGATTGGGGAGCAGCAGTGGTATTTGTCCCAAAGTCAGATGGTACTCTCAGACTATGTGTAGATTATCGTGACTTGAATAAACAGACATTGAAAAACAAATATCCATTGCCGCGGATTGATGATTTGTTGGATCGATTGAATGAGGCACAAGTATTTTCCCGAATGGACCTAGCTACAGGTTTCCATCAGCTTCGTATTGCCAAAGAGTGTGTTCCTTTGACAACATTCAGAGGTCAAGACTTATTCTACGAGTGGTTAGTAATGCCTTTCGGCTTATGTAATGCTTTATCTTATTTTGTCGATCTAATGAACTGAGTATTCAGAGGAGTATTGAATAAATTCGTTCTGGTTTTCATTGATGATATCGTGATCTTCTCTAAGTCAGAAAGCGTACATGAAAAGCATTTGGAAAAAGTGTCAGAAATTCTCAGAAAGAATGTTTTAAAAGAAAAGTTCTCTAAATGTATATTCTGGCAAGAAGAAGTAAAATTTCTTGGCCACGTCGTGTCAAAACATGGAATTTCTGTGGATCCCAGTAAAATCACTACTATTCAGAATTGGAAATAGCCTCGTACACCCACAGAAGTCAGGAGTTTTCTTGGATTGGCTAGTTATTATTGGAAATTCATTAAGGATTTCGTGAAGACATCTAGTTCCTTGACGAAGCTTACTAAGAAACATTCAAGATTCAATTGGACTCTCGAATGTGAGGCAGCTTTCCAGAAGCTGAAATTAAAACTGACGACTGCTGCAGTGTTAACAATAATTGGTGGCAATGAGGACTTGAAAGTCTGGACAGATGCTTCTAGAGAAGGCCTTGGTGCAGTATTAATGCAAAGAGTTCAAGTGATTGCTTATGCTAGACGTTAGGTGAAACCGCATGAGAAGAATTACGTTACTCATGATCTTGAGTTGTTAGCCATCGTATTTGCTTTGAAAATCTGGAGGCACTATCTTTTGGGTGAAAAATTTGAACTGTATATAGACCATAGGTCATTGAAGTATTTGTTCACCCAGAAAGACATGAATCTGAGGCAGGAGCCTTAGCTAGAATTTCTTACAGCGTACAATTTTGAGATTTTGTACACTCCCGGGAAAGCCAACGTTGTGGCAGATGCGCTGAGTAGAAAGAATGTAATAATCGCCAGTTTTATTATTACGACTTCATTGGTTGATAAAATATCTTCTCTTAAGAAGGATGATCACTTCATTCAAAGAATCAGAGAAAGAATACAGAAAGGCGAACCCTTGAGCTTTCAGATAGGTAGCGATGGAATTCTGAGATTGAAAGGTCGGATTAGTGTACCAAACATTGCTGAACTCCGGAGAGAGGTATTGGATGAATGTCACAAAGCTAAGCTTAGTATCCATCCAGGAGTGAGCAAGATGTATAATGATATCAAACGCACTTTCTGGTGGAGATCTATGAAACGAGACATCTCCTTATATGTTAGCCGGTGTTCGTGACAACGGGGATTTTTACAACATGCTAAGACAAGAATCAAGGAAGAATTTAATTATAAAATCTGAATCAGGAGAAACGGGTTGCGCTATTGCGTTCATCTCGGAAAAATACGCGAAATAGAGTCTGAGTTTTCGAAAATCGGAGTCCGTATGACCAAGTTATGGCCCGTCAAAGTTTTCAGAAAATTTCAAGTTAAAAAATAGTTCAAATTTGAATTCAGAATTCAAATTCAGCCAAGCAGGAGAGGCAGGAAAATTCCCTCCACCCCCAAGTCGACTGGGGAGTCGACTTGGGAGTCGACACACCCCAGGTGGTGTCGACTGCCCCGTCGACACCCCTGTCGACTTGGGTGGTCGGCCAGTTTGGCCTGGGTGCACCTGACTTGTTCCTCAAGACAAGTTTGGAGGCTTGTGACGGATTTTAAAGGCTCAGATCTATCCTAGGGTTAATCTAAGGGCCTAAACTACTACTAATCTCTATAAAAAGACCCCTAAGCCTACTCTAAACCCTAACAAATCACTCATGCCATGAAGTGCTGCCCAAATGCCAAGTGATCATGGCCTCTATCTCCAACTCCAAGGGCTTATGCATTCAAATCGGGTTCAAATCAAAAGGTGCAAGCTTCCTACATCAAATCGAGGGAGTGGATCAACGTTGATAGGCCAATTTCATGACGATTCTTCAACAAAGGAGCCACCTTTCTTTGTCAAGACGATGCATGATCCTTCCCTAAGCCTCGCTATGTAAGTTCTAGCTACTTGTAGATTCTAACGGTGGTTCTAATGTGACATGGAATAAAATGCGATGAAACATAAGTATGCTAGCCTATGTGAACCTAATTTTGCCCCTTTTCTATGATCTATGACCTTGGGCTAAGTTTTAGCAACTTAATCATGCCACTCATGTAATGTTTCACCTAGTTTATCTTGCAAGTTTGAATCTTTATCTATGGAATGTTAGCATGAACCTTTGGGAACCATTTGACTTGTGAAACATTGGCAAAGACTTGACTTTGGGGCTTATGCATGTAAATGAACCCAAACCCCTTGCATTATCATGCATGTTTGTGGCCAAAATCCCCTTATGATACTATGCATGTTGTGGCTAATCCCGTTGTGACACTATGCATATTTGTGGCCAAATCTCCTTATGATACTATGCATGTTTGTGGCCAAATTCCCTTATGATACTATGCATGTTTGTGGCCAAATCCCCTTATGATACTATGCATGTTTGTGGCCGAATTCCCTTATGATACTATGCATGTTTGTGGCCAAATTGCCTTATGATACTATGCATGATTTTGAGGCCAATATGTTGGCATAATACCCCTACTATATGACTTGCTTCCACTTGGGTTGGAAATACGTTTGGGTAGCTTAGGAAAAACGTGAATATGACACGAAAACTTGACATGGGGTTTACATGAGAACATGACATTCATGATACATTTAAATGTGGGCATGACACGTAGGGAAACATGGAACTTGAACTAGACATGTGTGTGTTGTAAGTGTAATAAGACACTAGACTAAATATGAAAGTGGCCAACTCGAGGTTGGGTTGAGTTTGTAGCTAAATCTACCCGGACCCGCCCGGCTTAACTAGTGGCTACAAACAATAAGACTCAATGTGAGTAGTTGGTCACATAGCACTTAAAACCCGAGGTTAGACTAGGTTGTGGTGTAAATCTACCCGGACCCGCCCGGCTTAACTAGTAACCACAACAAGGTCTAATGTGAGAGGTTAAAAGTGCATTAATTTAATTAATGCCACATGATAAGGTTAAGTAAATTTGATTAATGACACTTAACCGATATGACATGAATGAGTAGGTTAAGTTAAACCGGACTTGATCTCTTAATGACACTTAACCATATAAGACAATTAGGGGATGGGGTTAAGTAATTTACATTTAACTAATCCGACTTGGTAATTAGATGGGGTTAAGTAACTTAGACTTAACTAATCTAAACACGGTAATTAGATGGGGTTAAGTAACCTACACTTAACTAATCTAAACACGGTAATTAGATGGGGTTAAGTAACCTACACTTAACTAATCTAAACACGGTAATTAGATGGGGTTAAGTAACCTACACTTAACTAATCTAAACACGGTAATTCGATGGGGTTAACTTAAACACTTAACCAATCTAAACTTGGTAATTCAATGAGGTTAAGTGACCAATACTTAACCAACTTTACATGATTTAATGGGGTTAAGTAACTTATACTTAACCAATTATACATGATGATTTGATGAGGTTAAGTAACCTATACTTAACCAATCTAATATGCGGACCTGATAGGGTTAAGTCACAAGACCTTTTAAATAAACTTAACCATTGTAATACGATTAGTGGATGGGGTTAAGCTAACCCATACTTAACCAATCCGACTCGATAATCTAATGGGATTAAGATAATCTATGCTTAATCAATCTAACACGATAATCTGATAGGGTTAAGATAAACAAGTACTTAACTAATTTGACTTGATGATTGAATAGGGTTAAGTCATGAGCTTCTTTGTATACTTAACCAACTTGTAGGGCTAGGTCTTGGACTAGTATACTTAGCCAAATCTTGACATGATTCGTAGGCAGGTTAAGTCATGAACTTAAACAACAATACTTAACCCATTAGACAAAACCCTAGTTCAGGGGACTAGGTGGAATGCCGGGATTAACAAGGATAACGGGAAAAGAAGCTAAGTGGTAAACCTTAGTTAAGGATAACTAAGTAATAATTCTTAACCAAGGACATGGGACTAGTTCATAAATAGATGAGTAACCTGATACGGTAGGTCATCGCTTAGTATAAGAGGAGGAGCAACTTATCTGACTTGGATAAAAAGATCCAGCGAGCTGGGGGATGAAGCGGTAACTTCGGGGGACGTGAGGGTACTCTTGGTATCCCTCTGTGAGGTGGCAGATGGTCCATGAAACCTGGCCTCACAGAGGTTAAGGTCTGCGGTAGAAGAGCCAAGAGTATGCCTTGGTTGCTATGCGAGCGACCTAAAGACTTGGATGGATTAGCGTGGAGTCGACGATACTTGTTTTTCCCCTGGATAGCACGTTGCCGACTACCTACCATCTTTAGTAAATCGTGTACGAACGGAAAGGCAGTGAACTCCCAACAGACCATGTTCTTGCTATCGAGTGATGGGTGAGGTTGGCCAATAGGAAAGTAGGGCATAGTGGGGCCGGGATGTAGTTCTCATACATGATTTTTCTTGGATTGCCTTTCAGTAGTTGAGGGAGGAGTCACGTGGGACCATAGCCACGGATACAAAAGCAGACCTTGATATCTGCATCGGCAGATGACTTAAAACTCCCGACCGAGTCTCGTATTTCTTGATTTGCCCTGGCACGGGACTCGGATGGCACATTGAGATACATGTGCAGTTAGACATGGAAAAACGATTCACGCTGCTTACGTGGGAAAAAGGGCATGGTTGACGGGTGGCATAATCCCTAGTGGTCCTAGGTGGCTAAAACCCAAACCAAGTTACGGAAACGTTCATTAGGTAGCATAATCCTAGTGGTCCTAGGTGGCATAAATCCTAAGTGAACACGCGATAGTTCATGGTAAGAAAATATAACCAGATCAGAGGTAGCATTCCAAAACAACTTCAAGGATAAAATGGTACTACGTTCAGGTGGTATAGATTTACATGGGAAAGCCCGTACGGCCTACAGCAAAGGACTGGACTTATACATGAAAAGAAACATACGAGTGGTGAAAACCTACATATGATAGGTTGACAGGGACCGTTACATGACATTGGGCAAGGGACATTCATAGTTAACACATGACGCGGGTTGGGATACTAGTACGAGAGGTGCAGAGCAAATATACATGATAAATACCTTGGGATGGTATACATGATAGATACCGTGGGATGTTATACATGATAGATACCTTGGGATAGTATACTTGATAGAAACCTGATGATGTGATACCTTGATTTATCTTGACACCATAGTTTATCATGATATCTTAGTTTATCTTGCTACAGTAGTTCATCGGGTTATCTTGGTTTAGCTTATCTATCTTGTCGTCATCCTTATGTTTACTTTCAGTTTATGCATGTCATGTTACTCTTACCTGTTTTTATACTGGAAGTAGATAGGACTTACCAGTCTTTATGACTGACCCTGTTTTGTTTCGCCTCTTTGTCTTCCGTCCTCCCCCCCCCTCCCCCCAGGTTTTTCAGGGAGGAAATGTTGTTGTTTAGTTCGGACCTCTTATGCTTGAAGGTCATCATGTATAGCTTGGTTTTCTCTTGGCTATGGCTGCTTCACCGCTTTATTTTGGGGAATAATTTATGAAAAGGTTTTATGCTTCTTTACTATTGAAAGACAGGTTTTGATGTATTCTGATGTAAAAGGCTTTAGACCTTATTTTATAAATGAAATTTGTTTTACTTCCGCTGTTTTAAATATGTTCTATCTTGTAATATTTCTGTGCACGTTTACCTCGATAATACTTCACCAAACCTAGTGCATTCCCTTTGTGAGTGACCCTAGCGGAGGTGGGGTGTTACATTTGGTATCAGAGAAGAAGGTTACCAGACTGGGCAAAAGTTTTTAAAACCTTCTGAAAACTATTTGAGAAACCGTTTACAAAAAAGCATTTTTCAAGAAAAGTTTTTTTAGGCTATTCCCCAAAAGCCATTAGCACTATCCTTTGTTTCCTTGATTGAACCTCTTTTCCTTTCTTTCCTCCATCTGTAGTCACAGTAGTTTTAACTGCGACTAATCCTTGTCTAGCTACGTAAGTGTTTTCCCGTGCGATGGAGGAAGTTCTCGAGAGACCTATTACCGAAGTTATAAGAAGGGATAATAAGAGCAAGGATAAAGGACATGAGCTTAAGAATAAGCAACTTGTTGGTATGGCTTGATCCACAAAGGAAGATAAGGACAAGATCAGCAAGAGGGCAATTGTATGCTCACATTTCTAGCGTACCCAAGAGGAATGGTACCATTTCTGTTAAAGGCTTAGCCTTTCTTTTCTATCATCCCGTCCAGACTTTGTTTTGATCATCGTATCATTTAAGTCTGCTTCAATAGTTAAGTCTCTGCACCTTAGTACTAGCATGGTTGAAGATCCCACTTTAGTCCCAAAATCTGGTTGGAGAGTCTGTCCATTTATTCATGACTTGTTTGAATTTGAGAACGTCTATGCCAAGTGTTGAGATTAGAAGCAATGCTTCTATTGTTGAGCTATGGATGGATTCTAGGGATGAAGTGGTGATCCAGTAAGGGATGCCATTCTCGGTTTTGAAAGGGGGATAGTTAAACTCTTAACTTGCCTTGGTAATACCCTCGAAGTCTCGTATAACCTTTTGGGTTTTGTCATGGTTAATTACCTAGAATCTCTTGATGCATTTATCGGAAATCTCTGATCCGATCGAGTAACGTTCGCCGATAAGGCGGATGGTTCATTCCGCTTAAGCATGGGGTATAGGAATCACCCTAGTAAGTGCACGTGGTAACATGGATTGGCATCGGTAAACGAGATCCAGAATTCACTAGTGAATTGTGGAGAGCTTGCATGAGTACGCAGATATGGTTGAGCCAAGTATACTAGGGAAAGAATAAGTGAAAGTGGAACGAGAGGCGATAGTGAAATGGGTTCCAACTCATACCTTGGAAATAGGAATCAAGGAGCTACGAAATCATGAAGTCAAAGGCAGTCAAGGCACAATGTAATTAAGCTCATGGAAATGCGGCTTAGACACGCGCATCATGTCTCTGCTTAAGAGTATATCTTTGATCCTGTTTCACCTGTAGAGCTTACTTGCATGCTATCGCTTGGTGGATATCCTCTCGGTCCTGTTTCTGTTACAAACCCCGTAAGGAGTTCGTCTTGTTTATCTCCTCGATCTTATCTGGGAACCTTAGATAGAACTCTATGGATGTAAACATGTATTTGAAACATGTTATGATTGATATGGTTGCAAATGGTTGCAAGTGGTTGCAAGTGGATGCGCAAATACACATTAGATACTAGATTGACGCGGTCACGTTTCATGTTGCATATGCACGAGTATTTATACTTGTTTATGGATGAAATTGAATGTGTTGTCATGCGGATGTTGCATATGAATGAATGTTTGTGCACACATATAGTGTTTATATGACTAGGACTATTTGCATACATGTTGGACTCATGGCACTAAACATATTCTGCATTAGAAAGATCATTCAGGCCTGATCATTAGCATTAGCTAAGGAGCATATACACACACGTTCTGCATATGTTCATATGGCATTAGAAATTGTCTAAGGACAATGGTTGCCTGTGGATGATGTTTTGAGTTGATGGATGATGGATGTTAGGATACGTTCTTCCTAACTTGGAGATTTCGGGGACGAAATCCTTTAAGTTGGGGAGAATGTGACAACCCGGATTTTTACAACAAGCTAAGACAAGAATCAAGGCAGAATTTAATTATAAAATCTGAATCAGGAAAAATGGGTTGCGCCATTGCATTCGTCTGGGAAAAATACGCGAAATAGAGTCCGAGTTTTCGAAAATCGGAGTCCGTATGACCAAGTTATGGCCCGTCAAAGTTTTCAGAAAATTTCAAGTTCAAAAACAGTTCAAATTTGAATTCAGAATTCAAATTCAATCAAGTAGGAGAGGCGGGAAAATTCCCGCCACCCCCAAGTCGACTGGGGAG
Source organism: Allium sativum (assembly GCA_030737875.1). Lineage (NCBI taxonomy): Eukaryota > Viridiplantae > Streptophyta > Magnoliopsida > Asparagales > Amaryllidaceae > Allium > Allium sativum. The sequence goes on from CM060915.1 coordinate 990,623,684, forward strand.
TCGACTTGGGAGTCGACACACCCCAGGTGGTGTCGACTGCCCAGTCGACACCCCTGTCTACTTGGGTGGTCGGCCAGTTTGGCCTGGGTGCACCTGACTTATTCCTCAAGACATGTTTGGAGGCTTGTGACGGATTTTAAAGGCTCAGATCTATCCTAGGGTTAATCTAAGGGCCTAAACTACTCCTAATCTCTATAAAAAGACCCCTAAGCCTACCCTAAACCCTCACAAATCACTCATGCCACGAAGTGCCTCCCAAATGCCAAGTGATCATGGCCTCCATCTCCAACTCCAAGGGCTTATGCATTCAAATCGGGTTCAAATCAAAAGGTGCAAGCTTCCTACATCAAATCGAGGGAGTGGATCAACGTTGCTAGGCCAATTTCATGACGATTCTTCAACAAAGGAGCCACCTTTCTTTGTCAAGACGATGCATGATCCTTCCCTAAGCCTCGCTATGTAAGTTCTAGCTACTTGTAGATTCTAACGATGGTTCTAATGTGACATGGAATAAAATGCGATGAAACATAAGTATGCTAGCCTATGCGAACCTAATTTTTCCTCTTTTCTATGATCTATGACCTTGGGCAAAGTTTTAGCGACTTAATCATGCCACTCATGTTATGTTTCACCTAGTTTATCTTGCAAGTTTGAATCTTTATCTATGGAATGTTAGAATGAACCTTTGGGAACCATTTGACTTGTGAAACATTGGCAAAGACTTGACTTTGGGGCTTATGCATGTAAATGAACCCAAAGCCCTTGCGTTATCATGCATGTTTGTGGCCAAAATCCACTTATGATACTATGCATGTTGTGGCTAATCCCGTTGTGACACTATGCCTGTTTGTGGCCAAATCTCCTTATGATACTATGCATGTTTGTGGCCAAATTCCCTTATGATACTATGCATGTTTGTGGCCAAATCCCCTTATGATACTATGCATGTTTGTGGCCGAATTCCCTTATGATACTATGCATGTTTGTGGCCAAATTCCCTTATGATACTATGCATGATTTTGAGGCCAATATGTTGGCATAATACCCCTACTATATGACTCACTTCCACTTCGGTTGGAAATACGTTTGGGTAGCTTAGGAAAAACGTGAATATGACACGAAAACTTGACATGGGGTTTACATGAGAACATGACATTCTTGATACATTTAAATGTGGTCATGACATGTAGGGAAACATGGAACTTGAACTAGACATGTGTGGGTTGTAACTGTAATAAGACACTAGACTAAACATGAAAGTGGCCAACTCGAGGTTGGGTTGAGTTTGTAGCATAAATCTACCCGGACCCACCCGGCTTAACTAGTGGCTACAAACAATAGGACTCAATGTGAGTAGTTGGTCACATAGAACTTAAAACCCGAGGTTAGACTAGGTTGTGGTGTAAATCTACCTGGACCCGCCCGGCTTAACTAGTAACCACAACAAGGTCTAATGTGAGAGGTTAAAAGTGCATTAATTTAATTAATGCCACATGATAAGGTTAAGTAAATTTGATTAATGACACTTAACCGATATGACATGAATGGGTAGGTTAAGTTAAATCGGACTTGATCTCTTAATGACACTTAACCATATAAGACAATTAGGGGATGGGGTTAAGTAATTTACACTTAACTAATCCGACTTGGTAATTAGATGGGGTTAAGTAACTTAGACTTAACTAATCTAAACACGGTAATTAGATGGGGTTAAGTAACCTACACTTAACTAATCTAAACACGGTAATTAGATGGGGTTAAGTAACCTACACTTAACTAATCTAAACACGGTAATTAGATGGGGTTAAGTAACCTACACTTAACTAATCTAAACACGGTAATTCGATGGGGTTAAGTTAAACACTTAACCAATCTAAACTTGGTAATTAAATGAGGTTAAGTGACCAATACTTAACCAACTTAACATGATTTAATGGGGTTAAGTAACTTATACTTAACCAATTATACATGATGATTTGATGAGGTTAAGTAACCTATACTTTACCAATCTAATATGCGGACCTGATAGGGTTAAGTCACAAAACCTTTTAAATAAACTTAACCATTGTAATACGATTAGTGGATGGGGTTAAGTTAACCCATACTTAACCAATCCGACTCGATAATCTGATGGGATTAAGATAATCTATGGTTAATCAATCGAACACGATAATCTGATAGGGTTAAGATAAACAAGTACTTAACTAATTTGACTTGATGATTGAATAGGGTTTAGTCATGAGCTTCTTGGTATACTTAACCAACTTGTAAGGCTAGGTCTTGGACTTGTATACTTAGCCAAATCTTGACATGATTCGTTGCCAGGTTAAGTCATGAACTTAAACGACAATACTTAACCCATTAGACAAAACCCTAGTTCAGGGGACTAGGTGGAAAGCCGGGATTAACAAGGATAATGGGAAAAGAAGCTAAGTGGTAAACCTTAGTTAAGGATAACTAAGTAATAATTCTTAGCCAAGGACATGGGACTAGTTCATAAATAGATAAGTAACCTGATATGGTAGGTCATCGCTTAGTATACGAGGAGGAGCAACTTATCTGACTTGGATAAAAAGATCCAGCGAGCTGGGTGACAAAGCGGTAGCTTCGGGGGATGTGAGGGTACTCTTGGTATCCCTCTGTGAGGTGGCAGATGGTCCATGAAACCTGGTCTCACAGAGGATAAGGTCTGCGGTAGAAGAGCCAAGAGTATGCCTTGGTTGCTATGCGAGCGACCTAAAGACTGGGATGGATTAGCGTGGAGTCGACGATACTTGTTTTTGCCCTGGATAGCACGTCGCCGACTACCTACCATCTTTAGTCAATCGTGTACGAACGAAAAGGCAGAGAACTCCCAACAGACCATGTTCTTGCTATCGGGTCATGGGTGAGGTTGGCCAATAGGAAAGTGGGGCATAGTGGGGCCGGGATGTAGTTCTCATACATGATTTTTCTTGGATTGCCTTTCAGTAGTTGAGGGAGGGGTCACGTGGGACCATAGCCATGGATACAAAAACATACCTTGATATCTGCATCGGCAGACGACTTAAAACTCCCGACCGAGTCTCGTATTTCTTGATTTGCCCTAGCACGGGACTCGGATGGCACATTGAGATACATGTGCAATTAGACATGGAAAAACGATTCACGGTGCTTACATGGGAAAAAGGGCATGGTTGACGGGTGGCATAATCCCTAGTGTTCCTAGGTGGCTAAAACCCAAACCAAGTTACGGAAACGTTCATTAGGTAGCATAATCCCTAGTGGTCCTAGGTGGCATAAATCCTAAGTGAACACGCGATAGTTCATGGTAAGAAAATATAACCAGATCAGAGGTAGTAGTCCAAAACAACTTCAAGGATAAAATGGTACTACGTTCAGGTGGTATAGATTTACATGGGAAAGCCCGTACGGCCTATGGCAAAGGACTGAACTTATACATGAAAAGAAACATACGAGTGGGGAAAACCTACATATGCTAGGTTGACAGGGACCGTTACATGACTTTGGGCAAGGGACATTCATAGTTAACACATGACGCGGGTTGGGATACTAGTACGAGAAGTGCAGAGCAAATATACATGATAAATACCTTGGGATGGTATACATGATAGATACCGTGGGATGTTATACATGATAGATACCTTGGGATAGTATACTTGATAGAAACCTGACGATGTGATACCTTGATTTATCTTGACACCGTAGTTTATCATGATATCTTAGTTTATCTTGCTACAGTAGTTCATCCAGTTATCTTGGTTTATCTTATATGTCTTGTCGTCATCCTTATGTTTACTTTCAGTTTATGCATGTCATGTTACCCTTACTTGTTTTTATACTGGAAGTAGATAGGACTTACCAGTCTTTATGACTGACGCCGTTTTGTTTCGCTTCTTTGTCTTCCGTCCCCCCCCCCAGGTTTTTCAGGGAGGAAATGCTATTGTTTAGTTCGGACCTCTTATGCTTGAAGGTCATCATGTATAGCTTGCTTTTCTCTTGGCTATGGCTGCTTCACATCTTTATTTTGGGGAATAATTTATGAAAAGATTTTATTCTTCTTTACTATTGCAAGACTGGTTTTGATGTATTCTGATGTAAAAGGCTTTAGACCTTATTTTATAAGGTAATGAAATTTGTTTTACTTCCGCTGTTTTAAATATGTTCTGTCTTGTAATATTTCTGTGCATGTTTTCCTCGATAATACTTCACCAAACCTAGTGCATTCCCTTTGTGAGTGACCCTAACAGAGGTGGGGTGTTACAGTTTTCCACCTGTCAGCAAGTCAAAAGAGATCAGCAGAAACTCGCTGGATTGTTGCAACCTTTAGAAGTCCCAGGTGGAAAGTGGGAACAAATTTCTATGGATTTCGTAGATGGTTTGCCCAGAACCAGAAAAGGAAATGACACTATTTGGGTGATCGTAGATCGTTTCACGAAGACCGCCCATTTCATACCTGTCAGATCAAATAGAACTGCTCAGAGTCTGGCGCAGATTTATTTCAAGGAAATTGTTAGACTGCACGGAGTTCCCATGAGCATCGTTAGTGATCATAGCCCCATTTTTGCTAGTAAATTCTGGGAAGCATTCCAAGCAGAATTGGGAACGAAGCTGACCCTGAGCACCGATATCATCCTCAGACAGATGGTCAAACTGAGAGGGTGAATTGTATTTTAGAAGATTTGTTGCAGACTTGTATTATTGATTTTTGCAGATCATGGGAAGACCACTTGCATTTGGCCGAATTCTCATATAATAACAGTTACCAAGCGAGCCTGAAAATGTCTCCATTCGAAGTATTGTATGGTAGACCCTGCCGATCCCCTGCTTGTTGGGTTGAACCTGTAATAGACTCGTATTGGGGCCAGATATGATTCGCGATGCTGCAGACAAAGTCGATTTCGTTAAGAAATGATTACTAGCTGCTCAAAGCCGACAAAAGAGCTATGCAGATAAAAGAAGAAGAGATATATCATTTGCTGTTGGCGACTATGTTTATTTAAAGGTATCTCCGATGAGAGGAGTCATCCGGTTCGGTAAAACAGGGAAATTGGCGCCCAAATTCATTAGTCCGTTTCCTATTCTAGAACGGATTGGAACTCTCGCTTATAGGATTCAGTTACCTGGTTGGTTGCCTAGAGTACATGATGTATTTCACGTATCTCAACTTTGAAAGCATGTTCATGATCCAGATTTGATCGTGGAAGAAGCAGCGCAATGGGATATTGAAATTACTCCAGAATTGGCTGTGAGAAGAGAGCTGATCAAGATTATTGGCAAAGAAACAAAAGAGCTGATGAAGAAGAAGGTTCACTTAGTAAAAGTGCAATGGAGTGGAGATCCGCGAGATTGTACTTGGGAAACAGAGGAAAGCATTAAGAAAGCCTATCCGAAATGCAGGGTGGATATCTCTGATTGACTCTGGTGCAAGGTACATGTACCATATTTTGCAATTTCCATTATGTTCTCTACTTTGTTGTTGTTTTCTTTTCATGGATGTAGAATTTTAATTATATAGCATGAATGATTTAAAAGAGTATATGAATTAAGTAGTATATTTGTGAAATGTTAAAAATAAATTGATTGATGCTTATGTTGTGTGATTGTGGGTTAGATTAATTAAATTATTAGAAAGATAGTTAATTAAATCAATAAGAGAATGAATGGTAGAATTTATTTGATTAAATCACACATTGAACTGATTAGAGAATAGATAGAAATATATACATGTGTATTATATATGTTTGAACAGGTTAATGGATTAGCTGTTGAGTATAGAATTTATTTGCGTGCCCGACAAATAGGTAAACCTTGATGAGTTGGATGCGCAATTTTATTATTATATCAACTCCTTTGAATGCCATTGGATGCAGAGTACTAGTTATTCTGTGTGTAATTAATAAATGTCGCCATAGGATAGTAACAATTAATTTTGAACTACACTACATGGCATACTTCTTGAAGATGGCATACTTCATCATATACCACGTAAGCATTTGGAGCTTGTGTGATGAGGTTGAAGATTTACCATACGAGCGAGAGGCTTGTATGGCGATGACTCTATTTTACAGGATGAAATGATGATTGATATGGACCATATAAAATGTAATGATAAATTGCCAGATTAGTAAAAACCCCACACGGGTCTAGAGATGATAATAAACACGTCTCTCTAGTCTTTTAAGGAACAAAAACTATTTATGGGGTGACGAGAATTTATTCTCTGGATTTATATCTATACACACTCCCCCGTAGACACTAGAATATATCACTATAAATATGTGTATGCTTACTAGGATTTATTGGGTACCTAATACGGCCCAAAAAATTTCCAAACCCCTCCCTGTACAAAGGAGGTTATGGCGATTTTTTTCCAAAATTTAGGGTGTTAGCCAAATTTTTGAAGAATTTGAAAATTCTTAGAAACTGAAAAGTTGAAGAATGGAAGCCAGATTGATAGTAGAGTTGGTTAATTAAACCACTTTTGACTTCGTTCCTTTTCGGGGACGAAAAGTTTTAAGTGGGGGAGATTGTAACAACCTGGAAAATATGAACCAGTTTAAAAATTTTAAATTGGATATTATAGTTGATTTTAAATATTTAAAATAAATATTTTAAATAATAATGACGAAAAGTACGTTTGAATCGTTGTTTGAAAATTAATTTAATTATTTTAAATTATAAACAAGGCCTGAAATGGCGCGGCAGTTTCAAAATTTGAATTCAAACTTTGACTGACTTTACCGGGTGCAAAATAAAACGGATTTTAGTGAAACCAAAAATATTTAAATCTGTTAGTGAATATCTTTCTAAAGGATCTGAAAAATCTAAGTTTCATAGCGGGAATCAAAAGTTATGGCCAAATGAATTTTCAAAAAGGTCGCTATAGAGAATATATTGCCCTTGCAAATAGACATTATGCAAACGACCTCAGAATTCAGCGAAACCACTTTTGTTGGATCCGGGATGTCAAATTATTGCTAGTTTTCAAATTCCATAATTTTTGTAGTTAATGTGTGAGCGTGGCAAAAGAAAATATGTTTGATCAATTACAGTTACATTGGATCGACCAGAAAATGACCATTTTTCAAACGGTCTCAGAATTCGATGAAACTACTTTTGTTGGGACCGTATCGTCAATACATAGCTAGATTTATTTTTCGGGAATTTTTAGAATCAGTATGTGGCCCTAGAAAATTGAAATGTACATTCAAAATATATATTGAATGTATTATATTTTAATTTGAAGGAAAACTGACTGAAACTGTCGAGTAGGCCTACGAAACATATCCTATTGTGTTCGAAATGGGGGTATTTAGCTAGGGATGATAGTCGTTGGGTTTGGATTGGAGCTAGTATGGGAAGAGGGGTATTTTAGAATTTTAAAAATATATAAATAAAATAATAAAATCCTATTGGCCAGTTAAAATTCTCTCTCCCCGCTTTTCTCTCTCCCGATCTGCGATCGATGATGACCCATGCTCCTCCATTCCTAGGCCGATTCCGGCGAAACCGCTCACCCTTTCACCTCCCTCCAGTTGAACCTTTTGAAGAGCATCCTCCCCTCTTCAAATCAAGACCGGTTGCACATCCACTAGCATCCCCATCGACGAGAAGGACCGCCTCGAAGTCATTGACTTCGCGCCGCCGCCACGCCCTACAACCACCACCGAGTGCCACCATACCGCCATCGATCTGAGCACATTTCCTTGCTCTACGACGTGGTGAAGCCCGATTATTCCCTAGTGCAACGGATTCGAAGAAAAATCCATACCTAGTTTTGAAAAATTTTGAAAGGTAACAGTTTAAATTATTTTAAAGTGTTCTATAGCACTTCTAAGCGCTACGGATTTTGATTTCACAATAAAAATCATATCTTTTTCGTTTGTGGTCGAAATTCAGTGAAACATGAGACGCCGGGACCGTGTGGACGTCTTCTACATTTTAGAAGAGATCGGATATTTTTCTGAGCTTCCTGCTATTTTTGGTGGAGTGGAACCCAATGTGAGATTTCTGAATTATAAACGATGTGGAAATGACGATGTATAAATTATATAGTCGATGTATGAGTTATATAAGCATTGTACACCTTATGTATAATCGTTGCATAAGTTATATGTTCGATGTATAAGTTATATATGCGTTGTAAAAAATTATATATGCGTTGAATGATATTGAAATGAAGTGAAATGAAATTGAAATATATTTATATATGAATATATATATATACACACACACTCCTCTCGCCCACAGACCATGGGCGATATATATTGGTTGTGATATTGTTTGGATTGGTTGATGTGAAATTTGGTGAATACCATGATTGGTTGATTGGAAATGATTGATTGTGATTGTAATCCCAATAGGATTAGAATATGGGAAAATTCATCTGCGTACGAACTAGATATTGAAATCCCCATTGTCAAAAACTGCGAGGTTTTAAGGTAGAGCGAGGAGCCGTACTCGGGATGGTGCCGGTTTTAACTACCCTGCCGTTATGCTGCCGAAATTTTATGAAATATTTCTTTGTTTGATTTATTTTCATGTGTTGAAACTATATTCATGTGTTGAATAGAAATTCATGTGTTGAATATATTCTTTGAAAGATAAAAATAACATTTTTATCATCTATTTGAACTATATAAAATAATCTTGTTTTGAAATAAATTGTTTTGCAATAAAAATCATATTTTTATCATCTATTTGAAGTATATAAAATAATCGTGTTTTCAAATAAATTGTTTAACAATAAAAATCACATTTTTATCATCCATTTGAAGTATATAAAATAATCGAGTTTTGAAATAAGTTGTTTTACAATAAAAATCACATTAATCATCTATTTGAACTATATAAAATAATCGTGTTTTGAAATAAATTGTTTTACAATAAAAATTACATTTTTATTATATATATGAATTGTTAAAAATAGTGATGTGTTGAAATAAATATCTGTTGGATAAAAATATCATTTTTATCAAATGCATGAAATGAATATGGTTTTGAAATCGAAGAATGAATTATATATGTATATATATATAATTAAAATAAATCAAATAACGAAGTTGCAGTTCATATTTTGAAACCGTGATTTCAAACGATTATTGCGGGAGATCTGACCATCGGATTTTCGCAAAACCGCAACCGTTGGGTTTGCTTTGGAAATATCTTTCCAACGACACCAACTTTGGATAGATCCAACGGTTGGATTGTCTGGAATGTTTAATTCAAATCTAAAGAAAAACAGCGCCAGAATCGATTATATTTATATATATCTAAATATAATTAAATTAATTCGAATAACGACGCTGCAGTTCGTATTTTGAAATCGTAACTTCAAACGATTGTACCGGGAGATCCGACCGTCGGATTTTCCCTAAACTGAAACCATTGGATTCATCTTGAAAAGATATTTCTAATGATATAAAATTTGTAAAGATCCAACGGTTAGATTTTCAGATATGTGTAAATCAAATCTGAAGAAAAATGACGCCACGGCCGCGTTATGGCCTGAAGCGTCGTTTGAATGAAGTGGCTATTTTTAAATAAATAAAAATAGCGATAAATCAAGATAAAATATTATAAACGATATGGAATGAAAATAAACTGAATTTGCTCGGTTTATTGGATATTTGATGGTTGAATGTTTTTGGCGTGAAAATACATTAAAGAACAGAATTATTGATGTCGAATAATTTAACCATTGAAATGAATTGATTTGAAATATTAAATATACGTGAATTATTTGAAAAGGCCTAGTTAATTCTCATTTCAAATAGTTGATCTACGATTAAAAGTCGAAGATATGAAGACGGAGCAAGACCGATGATCTTAAAATCGAATGGAGGGGTGCTACTGATGCTCATGATAGGAGTAGCTACCTTTAAGGGGCTGAAGTAGTAGCCGTCCGGACGTACGTGTTTATTGTACAAATGTGCAAGGAATAAAGTTCCTCCGGTTTTGTTCAGACCCAGAATGGACTAGTAAATGGACTGTGTGTCTGACATTGGATTATATTCTGTGTGATTGATAGACGTTAGTTGCATGGCGTGAATTGCCTGTATGGCATGCTGAGATGTAGTGATCAAAGCTTCCGTTGAAAAGCAGAGCTTTGTGGTTGATGATCAAAGCAGGGCTTTGAATAGCTAGCTTTGTGTTTAGCGCAGTTTCGCGAGCCTCACACTCCGGTATGAGCCAGACAAGGGAGAGGACATCATGGAGGACCTGCGTTTCTTTCTAGCTAGGAGTGGTGTCAGATTTTACACGTCTTAACATTTTACTTATGTGGATGATGGATTGCGAGGCGCCTCGGTTAGAACGGTCTCTTTGGAGCCGATGATTTGGTCGGATATGACCAGTTTACACCCCATAGGGTGGGGAAATGCAATGTTCAGGCATTATAATCCACATCAGTGGACCGGCCCTGACGATCCAAGGGGCAGTTGCGGCTGTTCATGAGGCTCGGGCTAGACAGTATCGAAGCGGTGAGGACGATCCCTGGCCTTGGTTCATGACAGAAATCCAATTTCCAAATACGACACCGTGCGGTTTTTATTGTGTGTGTGTGTGTGTGTATATATATATATATATATATATATATATATATATATATATGGCGACATGATATATGGTACCCATGCCGTCTATGATTGGTAGTTATGATTGAAATTGTTTTTGAAACATATAAACACTAGCAATAATATCAAAAGATTTGTTTTGCTCGTATCAATCATATTTTGGTCATTATAAGGTAAAACTCTATCCTTCGGTTTGTGTTGCATTGTGCGATGGGAACTGAGTCTTATAATGGCTTCATTTTTATAAAAAAGCATTGCGATGTTTAAATGATTTATTTGTTTTAAAGAACTGGCAATCACTGGAGTAAACCCGTTCCGCAAAAGCGGCGTGGTCCTGTGATTAGCCATATTGTAAAAGATGTTAAGTAGATTTCTCATACCAGTCCTATGACCGACTCGTAGTTTGTTTCACATGCAAACTCGGGTGCCCCTATTTCTACATGGGCAGCCTTGTATTCAGGTTTTAGCAGGCTCTTTCTGTATAGCTGGAGCTGAAGATGGATTCTATCATTTATCTCTTTTTATTCTGTTCAGGTCCTATTGTACATATTATGTTTTGTTTCCGCTGTAGACATTTATGTATAGTTGAACTGTATTTTGTACTAAGTATGATCCTGTATACTGCGTAACTCTGAGGTTTATTATATCCAGTATATTCTATTGTACATTATCTGGTGTATTTATTTATTTCTGTTCTGCTGTTAACTGTTTATGTGTTATATTCCAAAGATTATCCTTGCCGCCATTGTACAGGGTTTGGGTCGTCACAGAGATAAACTATGAACTTATATCACAAAGTCATTGTGCATTAAGTACAAATAGTGTAATAAAGATATTAACTTACAGCTAAATAAAAACATAATACCAACCAAACTCATAATTTCAAACAATTATAAGGTTGGTACAATACAAACATAAAAAGGCAGGGAATAAATTATGGGTTTACCAATTTGTAGAAGTTTAGCATATCTTCGATCTTTTGTCCAATAATTCCATCAGCTTCATTATCAAACGTTGTTGCAGTCATTGGCATATTGTAGTCAAATATATCCTAGGTAACACAATGTATATCGTGTCATTCATGGTAAACAATGATCAATAATCCCATTGTTAATGCTAAGATTTACTTTTGGAGATTACATGCTGATAGGATTTTCACACATGTAGTGGCATTTTGGGAAGAAAATTTATGTAAATCATTTTTTCTTACAATCGTCGACAGTAAACACAGTCTGAAAATAACAGAATTACGTGAAGAAATAACAAAAGTGTTACAAATAACAGCATATTTAGGTTTTGTATAGCAAAAAAAAGGTAAAATGGTTACATGGGTACCACGCCTCAGTGGAAAAAGAAATGAGAAGGAGAGAAACGATTCAGTTGGTAATACATTGGAAAGAAACAGAAAGAATAGAATAGATTTACATCAACTTGGCACGCTTCTGTTAATACTAACAGCAGCGGAGTCGTAGTTTAGCAGAGCATTATCAAATGCATGTGATGTTTGGTGCACACATGGATAGATATTGGTATCATGAATCAAATTTTAGTTTAGCAAATGGAAAAATCATAAGGGAGCCTTCACCTTAAATAGGTTTTATCCAGGCTATATAGCTTAGTAATTTTAGCAGACAGTACAAAGAATCATAGGCATTCACTGCAAAGTTCGTTTAGATAATAGGGTTGTAACATCATAGCAGAGAAGTGAAAAATGTCTATTGTATAGTTAATGATATGAAATCGTCTCATCTAAATGCAAGTAGTATTCACTATTTAGCATAGCAAAAATTGTATTTTGATTTGACGAATATTTAACACCACAAAAGTACGTATAACTTAGCAATATGGCTTTGTAGAAACAGTTGGAAAGTAACCCATGTCATGGTTTCAAATTTATAGTTCAAGCTATATCTGTGCATGCAAAGACAGTGCAGTTATGTAATAACCCGGGAAATCTGGGCCAATTTAAAATTTTTATTTTGGCAATTTTAGCGAATTTTGATTATTTAAAATGAATTATTTTAAATAATATCGACGAAAAATTTCTTTTGAATAGATATCGAACGTATATATTATATAGATCGTCGTTAGAATATAAATAATTATTTTAAATTATAAAAGGAATTGAAAATGGTGCGGTAGTTCGATAATTCAATTTCAAAATTCAAATGAATGTACCGGGTTCAAAATAAACCAGATTTTAGTGAAACCAAAAATATTTGAATCTAATTGAGAATATCTTTCCAACGAATCCGAAAAATCGAAGTTTCATAGCGGGAATCAAAAGATATGTCCAGTTGAAATTTCAAAATAGTCGTTGTGGAATTCTGGCCCTTAAAAATGGGAATTTTGCAAACGACCTCGGTTTTCGACGAAACCACTTTTGTTGGATTTGTGATGTCATGTTATTGCTAGATTTCAAATTTCATAATTTTTCGAATCAATATGTGAGCGTGGCAAAGGAAAACGCGTTTGACTAGTTTTAGTTGATTTTAATCGACTGGAAAATGGCCATTTTTCAAACGGTCTCAGAATGTGTTGAAATTAGTTTTGTTATGATCGTATCGTCAATACGAAGCTAGAAAATATTTTTTTGGAATTTTTCGTGTTAGTATGTGAACCCAGTAAATTGAAATGCGCGTTCAAATTCAATATATAGAGTTATATTTTGATTTCAACGAAAACTGATCGAAACGGCCAAACTGGCATACGATACATATCCCATTGTGTTCGGAATGGGGTAATTAGCTACGGACGACAGGCGGTGGGTCTCGTTTAGAGGTCGAAAATAAAATATGCTTTTTGAAATAAATAAATAATTAAAATATTATAAACTATACACACTCACCTCCCTCTCTCACCCTATCCTCTCCGTCAGTTTTCAAATAAAAGAAATATAAAAAAAAAACCTCGTAGAACCTGTTGACCTCGTCCATTGCGCCTCCTCTGCCTGTGCCACCGCCGGAGGTGCCTCCCTCCCCTCGCCACGACCTCGTCTCCTTCCTCCTGCGCCTTAATCCTCCTTCCCCGAACCTAGGACACCCCCAAACCCGTACAAACGAAACCCCAGTCCACTGAGGGACCGTCGCTGACCATAGGGGGCCACCACCGCCTTTGACACCTGTTCCGCGCCTCACTCAGGTCGCCACGCCCCTTCCCTTCTCCTCCCCTCCTCAGTGACGTGAACCACCCCTTCTCCTTCTTTTTACTGTAAGTATCTCTATTTATTTAATTTAGTTAGTTTATTCAATTTTCTTTTCTGTTTTTATATATAACGTAAATAATAGTTTTGATTTTTTATAACGTAAATAATAGTATTGGTTTTTATAGCATAAGAAAATCGATTTTAAATAGCGAAGAGTTTGATTTTTAACAAGAGAAAAGGGACGACTTTTATAAAATTATAAAGACATGATTTTTATAGTAAAAGCTGAAATAAAAATTGGATTTTGATTCAAGTGAAAGATTAGATTTTTATAAACGATAAAAATTCGATTTTGATTTTTATAAAGTAGAAAGAATAAAAATATGATTTTTATGTTATAAAAATAAAAAAATATAATTTTTATATACTAGAGGATATAAAAATGTGATTTTTAATATAAGTAGCAACAATATAAAAATGTGATTTTTATATATGTAGTGAATACGGATGACGAAAGTGATGGAAGAAGAAATGACGGAGGATTTCTACTTATGAAGAGTCGTGGCGTTTGGATTATCTAGTCTGTGAGAATTTCTCACCTTTAATTTAATTTTCTAGTTAAAATATATACTAGGATGCAGACGGTGTTTAGTAGCACCCGACACCCGTCGTCCACAGACCATGGACGGCTTGTATGCTTGTTTGTTTGATTTTGATGTGTAGTTGATTATGTGATGTGATGTGAAATGAAATAAAAATTTTATAGTGGAAAATATTTTATAGTTAAAAATAGAAATTTTAACGTGTATATGAAATGAAATAAATATAAACAAATCGGACGATTTGTTTATATACACACATTTGAATGATATTGATTGAGACGATAAATTTTCACATCGCCCAACTGCACAAATAAAATATGTGTTTGATTGTTTGAAACCCCACACGGGTATTGGGATGATATATGACGTACACTAATCCCAATAATTAGTTGTTTGTCGATCGATTGATTGACAGACTGTTATAAGCGTTGAATATTTATATTTGATGCTTATACAGTGTATAATGCACTTTGGATGATGGTTGATTATTTATCGTTGTTGATATATACATTCGTTGTACGGAAGTCCATAGAAATAAAATCTATGGTAATTGATTGGGCCTCATTCCAGTTTTGAAAAGAAAATATTTGAATAGAAATATTTGAAAAGAAATATTTGAACTGGAATCCGTGTTGATTAGATTTACGCCATTTTGACGTGAACGATATTTATATCGATTTTATTCATTTTATAATGAACATCGAAAGTGATTTCAAAATATGATATTTTAAAAAGGATTGAAATTTGAATTAAACTGAATTGAATTTCTAATTAAACTGAATTAAATTGAAATTCAAATTAAATTGAAAAGGTTTGAAATTCGAATTAGATTGAAATAAAATTCAAATCGTTTTGAATTGAATTTAAAACGTACTGAAATTGAACTGAATATTGATTTGAATTGAAATCAAATTGAAATGAATTTAAAACGAATTTGTAAGGGAAAACTCAATTTTGATTTGAATTTGAAAAAAAAGGAAGTTGAAATTGTCTTGAAAACGAATTTAAAACGATTTATAAAATTCGTTTCGAAAGGAAATAGATGATATATATTATATATATTATATATATAATATAATGGCCTGAATAGAACGCACCGTGCCGCGGCAGTTCGCGAATTTCGACCATTGACTTCGAATGGATATTACGGGAGATCCGACCGTCGGATTCTCCTCAAACCGGAACCGTTCGGTTTGTATCAAAAAGAGCTTTCTAATGAATATTAGAAATTTGAAATCTAACGGTTGGATTTGGAATTATGTCCAAATCAAATTTGAAAAAGGTCACTGTAAGTGCAGTTCGATGGCCGTTGATTGAAATCGACTGTACGGGCCTGGATAAAATTATTAAAAATATCAATAATTTGTGTAAAATCATAAGAAATGATTTGTGAAAAAATTAGGACGAAAAACTCCATATTTGAAAAGATAAAAATAGATTTTTATCGAAATGAACTAGTTTTGAACTAGAATAATAATTTATTTATTTTTAAAATAAATAAAGTGGATTTGAAAGGGGTTTTAAAAGTAACCAAGATTTCCAATAAGTGAATTGGAATGGATTTGAATCGAAATTATCTTCGGAATATTTCGATGTTGGATTTCGTGATGATACAGATATTGTTATGGGAATTTGAAAGATATATTAATATCATTATTTCCAATACCATATTTGTTGGTCGTAGAATTTGATATTGAATATAAGACGGTATATTTTCTATTCAGAGCCTTCTATTTAGTATCAAATGTGATTTGGGTTTGTCGTGAATGGTGTCTTCATTAACACTGTTCTTAAACCCAGTTGAGAAAAAGATTAAATCATTTTATTTTGATTTAATGAAGTGTACCAATTAAATAATATTTAATTGGAATTGAATTGGTATTGATTTTTGGGTTTATCGTGAACAGTGTTTTGAATAACACTTGTTCTTTAATCCGATAATTAATGGAATGTGATTTTGGGTTTATCGTGAACCGTGTTTTAAATGGCACTGATTCTTTAACCCAGTTAAAGATTAAAACCAAGTGGGGTTTTAATGAATCTTTAATTAGATTGAAAATATCGAGAATGGAGTATCGCCAGTTTTACTCTAGGCGATAGTTAAATCTTTAATTAGATTTGAACGTGAAATGGTAATTGAATTTACCGATAACACTGTGGTGTTAGATATGAAGTATTACCAGTTTTACTTCATGGGATGGATAGGTGGGGATTGGGAAATAAAATAAATGATTACTCCGGTGTGGTTCGCTAATCCCGACTAGTTCGAATTGATATTCAAAGAAGATTAAAGAATAAATTTAAAGAATTTATCTTTGATAAAATTAATGGGAACATTTCCCAAAGTATAAGAATATTTGAATAAAAGAATATTCTGAATTGGAATGAGGCGTATGTTGTGTTTGTGTAACACTTGTTTATTATATACGCGAGTTATTCAGAAAGACCGGGTTTATCCCATTCTGAATAACTGATCCGACGTGGTGTCGAGGATGAAGACGGTGGTCGAAGACCAGAGGTCTTCGCGTCGTTTGGGTGGTTACTGATGATCCTGATTGGGTCGTACACCCAAGAGGAGGGAATCAGTTAGTGATCGTCCAGACGTACTTGGAGATCGATGGATATGCGGGGTACTAGGTGCCTCCAGTTTCGTTCAGACCCAGAACGAACTTGTAAATGGACTGTGTGTCTGACATTGGATTTTATTCTGTGTGATTGATTTCTATTAAATATATATCTGTTTGGCGGCGGAGAATTTATTCTCTTGCTTAACGCCCTTCTCTGAGACGTATGAGCTCAGGGGTTATATATTGATGGATATCAAACGCATGTAGTGAATTGCCTGGGTGGCATGCCTAAGTGGCAGATGATCAAGGCTTTTGTTAAAAAGTAGAGTCTTGTAGTTGATGATCAAAGCACGACCTGTGTGGTATAGCTTTGTGTAGCGTTGATTCGCGAGCCTCACACCCCAGTTGTGAACCAAAAATGGGAGAGGACCTCAGGGAGGACATGCGTTTCTTTCTAGCTAGAAGTGACGTCGGTGGTTTTACACGCCCTGACGAGTTTGACTTATGTGGTTGTTGCTGTTGCGAGGCGCCTCGGATATATCGGTCGTTCTCGAACCGATGGAGTCATTCGTTGGCTCATTTGCACCCCATAGGGCGGGGAGACGTATTGTCCAGGGTTTAAGTTTAATCCACATCGAGTGGACCGGCCCTGACGATCCAAGGTGCACTCGAGCTCTGTATCTTGAGACATGGTAGGCTAGATTGTCTCGAATTCGGTGAGGACTATCTTTTGCCTCGGTTCGTAGACGGAAATCCAATTTCCAAATACGTGACTTTGCGGTTTTGATTGTAGAGCCTAGTATGACGACATGATATATGGTACCCATGCCGTCTATGATTGATACTTATGATTGAAGTTGTTTTAAACACTATACACCTATTATAGGATCAAATGATTTGTTTTAAACGTATCAAGCATGCTTTGGCTGTTATAAGGTAAAACCCTATCCTCCGGCTTGCGTTGCATTGTGTGATGGGGCCTGGGTCTTATAATAGTTCCATTTTTCTTTATTTAGCATTGCACTGTTGTTTTATGCACTAGTGTTCTTAGGTGGAAACCTGTTCCGTGTTATATGGCGTGGTCCCTAGATTTACCAAACTTTGAAATAAAGATTAATAACTGTTTTAGTTCTCACACCAGTCCCATGACTGACCTGGAGTTTATTGTTTTAACCTAAACTCTGGGTGCCCTTATTTTGACATGGGCAGCTAGTAGTTTTGGTTTTGCAGATTTATATTCACAGGATCCTGGTTTACGGCTGGAACGATATCCGGAAAGCTTTGTATCCGTATATCTCCTTCAGTTGTATTTTGTATTATTTTCCGCTGCTTTGTAATTAATTGTAATCTCTGATATTTATCGAATGTATTGTATTTGTTAATGCTCTGTATATTCTTGTAATATGATGGAATTGTTGTAATATACAATGAAATGTTCTTCCGTCTGCGTTCTATTTTGTCGTGTTCTCAAAACAATCAGGCGTTTCGAACGGTCTTAATCAGTTTAGCGACTGATTTGGATCGAGCGAAATTACTTGTTGTCACAAGTTATGTATGCAGTAATTTGGAGATTGAAAAAAAGAATAGCAAAAGTAAAAACTTTGCACCGTAATATTACACATAGAGTTATCCATCCCATCCAATTATGGTTCCAAGAGTATCAAACCACAACAATAACTAACCACGACTTGTTGTGAAGCGGAAGGAAATTAAAACAACAATACAACAAATGGAAAAAGAAAGGTAGAGCAGGAACGTCACCTTGGTTGTAAATCAGATATGGAAAATGAAGTGATGAATGTAAGAAAGGAAGTCACCTTGGATGCAAACGCCGTACTAAGTAATGGAATTAAAGACGATAAACGATTTAGGGGAGAAATGGAACTCTGGTAAAGAAAATAACTTGGATGAGGTCCGTGCTTCGCACACGGGCAGTTTCTCGAACGGACCGATTATTGTAAGCTTGAGCAAAAGGATTGGAGGGTTAATTTTTATTCTTAGGTCTGTTTGTTTTTCAGTTGCTAAAGCATGTAAAAGATAGTATAAAGACTTTTTGTAACAACCCGCATTCTACGCATCGGAGGATCATAGATTATTTACTTTATTTTTGTATGAAGTCGTATGGTCGTGTAACTTTGGGAGGCGACTATTGGGATCATTTCCTATGTTCACGATTTCTCTGATTTTTAAATGACTGCTTTGCCCCTGGCAATCTTGTTTCGCCAATAACTTTTGATTGGTACGGATTTTTGACCTGAAACCATTTCCATTGGATTCAAATGATGGTTTACCTTTCCGTAGTGTGGTTACATGTGTCAACCAGACTTACCGTTTGAGAGATATGGCTGAAATAATGTTTGGAAGGTGAAAAATAGCTTTATCGGGCCAAATAAGGTGATTACCAGCTAAGCCCATTGGGGGATTTCGGGAATAGGGTTACACGAGGGCTGAAAAGGGTTAGAGAAACCTTTCTTTATCATTTTTGCAGCCTCCACTTACTTCTCTTCAACCCTAACAATGGCCTTCACCTTCTAAATCACTTCCAAATCACCTTTTAATCACTTATTAGCCAAAACTACATCAAATCAAGTCAAATTAGCATCAAATCAGAGTTGGAGCTGCTTCTATACATTGGAATTCGTGCCTTAACAGTATAGTTTTCAGATTTAAAGTTTATCTGTGGCTAAGGTGAGTGGTTTGCACTGTTTTCACTAATTACGGCTAATTAGGGTGATTAGTGTTAATTAATGAAATTATGCATGCTAATTTTTTGAAAAATACCTATAAATTTTTAAATATTATTTTAAGGCTCTGATAAAAATTTGTGTTAATTTGGATATGTTTTGCTAATCATATTGTTAAATTATGGTTAAGGGGATTAAGGGGAAAACATGGATTTCGGGTATGTTTGATCCACATTAACATGTTATATTATCGTTTTGGTGTTTATGGTTGACTTACATATCGCTATTACTTTTTGGTATGATTTGTTATTGTTTAGCAAAGTTAGAATGGCCGAAAATGCCGTCGCGTGGCGTAAAACAATCGCTGGAAAAGTTGCAGGAAAATTATACAGGAACAGGATCAGATCGCCCCCTAAGAACCGACCCGTTCATGACCAGGGCACCACGACCCCCGAGCCGGAGCCCTACCCTTCTCCGAACCGAACCGCGTCACGATCTACATGCTCCCTGAGCCGGAACCTGAGGCTCCTCACGAACCTCTCCACCATGCTAGCCCGAACCGGATGTCCTAAACAGAAGCATCTTGATCTGATGCCATGAAGCCACGAGCCAGAGCTTGGAGTCACGAACTGGAATCCCGACCTGAACCGATGAAGGAGCTCGACCCAACTTGGAGTGTATGCCACGAACCGAACCGACCTGGATGGGGAAACCGACCTGATCAATGTGGATGATCACGAACCAAACTGAATAGAAACTGAACTACGAGCAGAGAAGACCAAAACCTGAGATGCAAATGAGACGACCCGAATTCCCGTTCTCACGGAAACAAGGTTATCTTTGGAATATAACACAGAAACAGATAATAGCAGAACAGAATTAAATAAATACACTAGAATGAACAACAAAATATACTGGATAAAAGTAATCATCAGAGTTACACAGTATACAGGATCTTACTTAGTACAAATACAGTTCAGCTATACATAAATGTCTACAGCGGAAATAAACAAAATATGTACAATAGGAGCTGAACAGCATAAAAAGAATAAATGATAGAATCCATCTTCAGCTCCAGCTATCCAGAAAAAGAACCAGCTAAACCTGAATACAAGGCTGCCCGTGTAGAAAAAGGGGCACCCGAGTTTGAAAGTGAAACAAACAACGAGTCAGTCATGGGACTGGTATGAGAAATCCACTCAACACATATATAATTGGCTAATCACAGGACCACGCCACTTTCGTGGAACGGGTTTACTCCATTGGATTGCCAGTGCTCTAAAACAAATCTTTCTTTTAAACATCGCTATGCTTTTTATAAAAATGAAGCCATTATAAGACTCAGTTCCCATCACACAATGCAACGCAAGCCGGAGGATAGAGTTTTACCTTATAATGGCCAAAATATGATTGATACGAATAAAACAAAGGCAATTGATATTATTGCTAGTGTTTATATGTTTTGAAAACAATTTCAAATCATAACTATCAATCATAGACGACATTTGTACCATATATCATGTCGCCATATATATATACAATCAAAACCGCTCGATGTCGTATTTGGAAATTGGATTTCCGTCATGAACCAAGGCAAAAGATAGTCCTTACCGAATTCGAGACGCTCTAGCCCGTGTCTCAGGATCAGAACGCATCGACCCTTGGAGCGACAAGGCCGGTCCACCGATGTGGATTAAGAATGCCTGAACACTACGTTTCCCCACCCTTTGGGGTGTAAATGAGCCAACGAATGACTCCATCGGACCCGAATTGCCCGATCAAACCGAGGCGCCTCGCAACAGCAACAACCACATAGGTGAAAAGTATATAAATGTCAGGGCTGGTAGGTCACTGACACCACCCTAGCTAGAAAGAAACGCATGCCCTCCCTGAGGTCCTTCTCCCGTTTTAGGTTCATACCGGGGTGTGAGGCTCGCGAATTCACGTTATACACAAAGCTACGCCACACAGGCGGTGCTTTGATCATCACCACAAGACTTTGCTTTTCAACAGAAGCCCTGATCACTGCATCTTAGCATGCCACATAGGCAATTCACGCCATGCGATTGATGTCCATCGATATACAACCTCTGAGCTCGTACGTCTCAGAGAAGGGCGTTAAGCAAAAGAATAAATTCTCCGCCGCCAAACAGATGTATATTTAACAGAGATCAATCAACACAGAATAAAATCCAATGTCGGACACACAGTCCATTTACGAGTCCGTTCTGGGTCTGAACGAAACCGGAGGCACTAAATACCTCGCAAACCCATCGATCACCACGTACGTCTGGACGATCACCACTCATTATCCATATTTCAGGATGCCTCCCAATCAGGACCTCGGTTACCATCCAAACGAGGTGAAGATCTCCGGTCTTCGACCA
The DNA here is from genome assembly GCA_030737875.1 of Allium sativum. NCBI lineage: Eukaryota > Viridiplantae > Streptophyta > Magnoliopsida > Asparagales > Amaryllidaceae > Allium > Allium sativum. The sequence continues at coordinate 990,645,646 of CM060915.1, forward strand.
TCGTCTTCATCTTCGACATTCAATCGTCGGCCAATTATTTGAAATGAGAATTAACTCGGCCTTTTCAAATAATTCACGTATATTTAGAATTTCAAATCGATTTATTTCAATGGTTAAATTATTCGACAACACCAATTGTGTTCTTTAATGTAATTTTCACACCAAACACATTCAACCATCAAAAGCCACACAAATCAAGCAAATTCAGGTTATTTCCATTCCATATCGTTTATGGTATTTTATAACTATTTATCTCTATTTTTATTTATTTTAAAATAGCCATTTTATTCAAAACGACGCTTTGGGCCATAAGGCGGCCGTGGCGCTGTTTTCCTTCAGATTTGATTTACACATATCTGAAAATCTAACTGTTGGATCTTCACAAAATTTACATCATTAGAAAGGTCTTTTCAAAACGAACCCAACGGTTCCAGTTTCGGGAAAATCCGACGGTCGGATCTCCCGGTACAATCGTTTGAAATTTCGATTTCAAAATACGAACTGCAGCGTCGTTATTCGATTAAATATAATTATATTTATATATATAAATAAATATAATCGTTTCTGGCGCTGTTTTTCTTCAGAATTGAATTAAACATTCCAGACAATCCAACCGTTGGATTTTAACAAGGTTGGTGCCATTGGAAAGATTATTCCAAGGCGAACCCGACGGTTGAGGTTTCGGGAAAATCCAATGGTCGGATTTCCCGCACTAGTCGTTTGAAATCACGGTTTCAAAATACGAACTGCACGGCCTCGTTTCGTTTTAATTTTATTTATATTTATATATTTATATAAATATAGTTCATTCAACAATTTCAATATCGTTTTCACTTCAAATATTTTTCTAACACTTTAAATTTTGGAAAAATTTCGCCATAACCTCCCCTGCACCGGGAGCATCGGGAAATCGCAAATAGCGTTCCCGGTCCTTCTAATCTCAAAAAGAAAAAGAAAAAGCCAAGCGGCTAGCCAACAGGCTCAAAATCATCACCCAAACAAATCAGTAAATGTGTACCTATTTGTCGGGCACAAAATTTTATTCCTCTTCTCTAGCCCCTTTGCTATAACCTGTTCAATGAATATTGCATGTACATATATATACAGTTCTTATCATTTATCAATTTCTATTCGACTTCATATTTGATTTCTATTTGGTTTAAAAACTCCATTCATTCTAATGTTACATAAATAGGTGCAAATCATTTCATTAGCTAATTAATGAATATTTCATCTCATATATGTTTATTTTGAACAAGTGGCTATTTTTAACACTTCACATTTCAACGATTTATGCATACAATAAAAATGCGATTTTTATTGTAAAACGATTCATTTCAAAACACTATTTTTCTATATAGTTCATATAGTCGATAAAAGGTGATTTTTATTATCAAACAATTTATTTCAAAATATGAATACCATTCAACACATGAATTTCTAAACAACGAATGAATATCAATTCAACACATGAATGTTTTCAATAGTTTTTATATATAGATAAAAATGTGATTTTTATTATCGAACAATTTATTTCAAAATATGAATACCATTCAACACAAGAATTTCTAAACAACGAATGAACATCAATTCAACACATGAATGTTTTCTATAGTTTCTATATATAGATAAAAATGTGATTTTTATTATCGAACAATTTATTTCAAAATATGAATACCATTCAACACATGAATTTCTAAACAACGAATGAATATCAATTCAACACATGAATGTTTTCTATAGTTTCTATATATAGATAAAAATGTGATTTTTGTTATCGAACAATTTATTTCAAAATATGAATACCATTCAACACATGAATTTCTAAACAACGAATGAATATCAATTCAACACATGAATGTTTTCTATACAATGAATAAATATAGTTTAAGCATATGAAAATAATTCAAACACACAAATATTATTCAAAATTTCGGCAGCATAACGGCAGGGTAGTTACACCGGCACCGTCCCTAGTACGGCTCCTCGCTCTACCTTAAAACCTCGCGGTTTTTGACAATGGGGATCATGCATCTAGTTCGCACGCAGGCGGCATGTATATATTTATTTCATTTCCACAAACTAATCCTATGTGGTTTCAACCAAATATTTCACAACCACCAATGGGTATTTTTCAACCGCAATCAACCAATATCAATCCAAACAATCATTCAATTTTCACAACAATTTCGACCAATAAATATCGTCCATGGTTTGTGGACGAGGGGGCGTATATATATATATAGATATATATATTTATAGATAGCAATTCACTTCCATTTCACACATATATAATATTTTTAAAACAGAAATCTCACCAATAGCTACCCAACCTCACGACTCCTCCTTTATAGAAATCTTCGCCTTTTGTCGCTTTCGCCCGTATTCTCTACATATGTAAAAATCGAATTTTTACGATGCTATTCAATATATAAAAATACGATTTTTTCCACGCTATTCAATCTATAAAAATATGATTTTTTCCACGCTATTCAATCTATAAAAATATGATTTTTACTTCGACTTTCAATATCTAAAAATCTGATTTTTACTTCCTATTAAAAATCAGTTTTTAATTGCTTTTAAAATCAGTTTTTCTTTTTATCAAAAATCAGTTTTTCCTTTCTTCAAAAATCAGTTTTCTTTGCTTTTAAAATCAGTTTTAAAATGCTTTTCAAATCAGTTAAAAAAAATGCTTTTCAAATCAGTTTTTAAATCTTTTAAAATCAGGGGGGGTGGGGGAAGAAGATGTCGTCGGCGGCTTCAGCGTCGCGAGCGAGGGGGGGAGAAGATGTCGTCGGCGATTACGATCTGGGGGGGGGGGGCTTCGGGTCTTCGATCGATGGAGGGGGCACAGGCGGAGGCGGGGCTTGGAGGAGGACAGGGCGGTGGCGTCGATCGATAGGTTTAGGTTTTTTTTTTTTCTTCTTTTCGTTCGAAATAAAAATGAACGGGGGGGGGGGGCCTGAACGAATAATAAAGGGGAGGGAATTAAAAATATATATATTTTTTTATTTAATTATTTAATTTTATTGCATAAAGTTGACTTTTACCCACGACCTCGAAACGAGGCCCACCGCCTGTCGCCCATAGCGTTTTACCCCCATTCCGAACACAATAGGATATGTATCGCAAGCTGATTTGATCGTTACAATCAGTTTTCGTTGAATTTACATTTAAATCACTATATCGAATTTTAAACGTACATTTCAAATTACCGGGGTCACTAACTAACTAGAAAAATTGCAGAAAAATATTTTCTAGCTTCGTATTGACGATACGGTCCTAACAAAACTAGTTTCGTTGAATTCTGAGACCGTTTGAAAAATGGCCAATTTCCAGTCGATTAAATTCAACAGAAACTGGTCAAACGCGTTTTCTTTTGCCACGCTCACATATTGATTCGAAAAATTATGAAATTTGGAATCTAACAATAACTTGACCCTGCGGATCCAACAAAAGTGGTTTCGTCGAAATCCGAGGTCGTTTGCAAAATGTCCATTTTTAAGGGCCTGAATTTCATAGCGACTATTTAGAATTTTCAACTGGACATATCCTTTGATTCCCGCTATCAAATTTCGATTTGTCGGATTCGTTAGAAAGATATTATCATTTAGATCCAAATGTTTTTTGGTTTCACTAAAATCCGGATTGTTTTGCACCCGGTATATTCAATTGAAGTTTGAAATCGAATTATCGAACTACCGCGCCATTTTCAATTCTATATATAATTATAATTAATTATATTGGTTTTCAAATGTCGATTTCAACTCAGTTTTCATCGCCATTATTTAAAATATTTATTTTAAATATTTAAAATCCATTATTTTAGCCAATTTAAAATTTTTAAATTGGTTCAGATTTTCTGGGTCGTTACAATCTCCCCCACTTAAAACTTTTCGTCCCCGAAAAGGAATAAAGTCGAAAGTGGTTTGATAAATCTACAATCACACAACACAACAACCAATCCAATTGTTTTTAACCTTCAAAATATACTAATCAAATCCTATATTCCTTCAAAAATTATTCAGAGTATATAATTAAAAGTGAATATCTACGAAAAGAAAATAACAATAGAGTAGAGAATTGAATGGTAATGCAAAGTAGGGTAAATGTACCTTGCACCGGAGTCAATCAGAGATATCTACTCGGCATCTGGGATAAGCTTTCTGAATGCTCTCCTCGGTTTCCCAAGTACAATCTCGCGGATCTCCACTCCATTGCACTTTGACTAAGTGAACCTTCTTGTTCCTCAGCTCTTTGGTTTCTTTGCCGATGATCTTCAGCGGCTCTCGCCTCACAGCTAATTCTGGAGTAATTTCAATATCCTGCTGAGCTGCTTCCTCCACGATCAAGTCTGGATCATGAACGTGCTTTCGAAGTTGAGATATATGAAATACATCATGAACTCCAGGCAACCAGTCAGGCAGTTTGACCCTATAAGCGAGAGTTCCGATCCGTTCCAGAATAGGAAACGGACCAATGAATTTGGGTGCTAACTTTCCAGTTTTACCGAACCGGATAACTCCTCTCATCGGCGATACTTTCAAATATACGTAGTCGCCAACTTCAAAGGATATATCTCTTCTTCTTCTATCGGCATAGCTCTTTTGTCGGCTTTGAGCGGCGAGTAATCTCTTCTTAATAAAATCGACTTTGTCGGCAGCTTCTCGAATCATATCAGGACCCAACACAAGTCTATTTCCAGGCTCGACCCAACAAGCAGGAGATCGACACGGTCTACCATATAATGCTTCGAATGGCGACATTGTCAGACTCGCCTGGTAGCTGTTGTTATAAGAGAATTCAGCCAAATGCAGATGGTCTTCCCATGATCCACCGAAATCTAGAATACAAGCCCGCAATAGATCTTCTAAAATGCGATTCACCCTCTCAGTCTGACCGTCTGTCTGAGGATGATAAGCGGTGCTCATGTTTAACTTCGTTCCCAGTTCGACTTGAAATGCTTCCCAGAATTTGCTAGTGAATATTGTATCTCTATCACTTACTATACTGAGTGGCACTCCATGTAGTCTAACTATTTCCCTGAAGTATATCTGCGCCAGACTCTGAGCGGTTCTATTTGATCTGACAGGTATGAAATGGGCGGTCTTCGTGAAACGATCTACGATCACCCAAATACTGTCATTTCCCTTTCTGGTTCTGGGTAAACCATCAATGAAATCCATAGAAATATGTTCCCACTTCCAGCCAGGAACTTCTAGCGGTTGTAATAATCCAGCCAATTTCTGTTGGTCGCTTTTAACTAGCTGGCAAGTAGGGCATCGGCTGACATATAAAGAAATGTCCCTTTTCATCGACTTCCACCAGAAAGTGCGTTTAATGTCATTATACATTTTGCTTACTCCCGGATGGATACTGAGTTTTGACTTGTGGCATTCATCCAATACTTCCTTTCGAAGTTCAGGAATGTTAGGAACGCATATTCGACCTTTGAGCCTTAGAATCCCCTCATTGTCTACTTGAAAACTCGAGGGCTCGCCTTGTTGAATTATCCCTCTGATCTTCTGAATGAAGTGATCATCCTCCTGAAGAGCAGATATCTTATCTAGTAATGAAGTCGTGATAATAAAACTGGCGATCATTACATTCTTTCTGCTTAATGTTTCGGCCACGACATTGGCTTTTCCTGGAGTATATATAATTTCAAAGTCATATGCTGCAAGAAACTCCAGCCAACGTTGCTGCCTCAGATTCAAGTCCTTCTGAGTGAACAGATACTTTAACGACTGGTGATCTGTAAACAGTTCAAATCTCTCGCCCAGAAGATAGTGTCTCCAGATTTTCAAAGAGAATATGATAGCCAATAACTCAAGATCATGAGTTACATAGTTTTTCTCGTGCGGTTTCAGTTGACGGCTAGCATAAGCAATCACTTGACCCCTTTGCATTAACACTGCGCCAAGGCCTTCTCTAGAAGCATCAGTCCAGACTTTCAAATCTTGGTTGCCATCGATGATGGTTAACACTGGAGCTGTAGTTAATCTCAAATTTAGCTCTTCGAAAGCCTCCTCACTCTCTTGAGTCCATTTGAATTTAGAATGCTTCTTTGTAAGCTTCGTTAAGTGGCCAGATATCTTCGAAAAGTTTTTAACGAACTTCTGGTAATAGCTAGCCAATCCGAGAAAACTGCGGACTTCAGTGGGAGTACTGGGCTGTTTCCAATTCTGGATAGCTGTGATTTTACTTGGATCCACAGCAATTCCTTCTTTCGATACAACATGGCCCAGAAATTTCACTTCATCTTGCCAGAATATACATTTGGAAAACTTGGCTTTCAATACATTCCTTCTGAGGATTTCTAGAACCTGTTCCAGATGCTTTTCATGTTCGGCCTTTGATTTAGAGAAGATTAGAATATCATCAATAAAAACCAAAACAAATTTGTTCAGTACTCCTCTGAATACTCTATTCATCAGATCGACGAAATAAGCTGGAGCGTTACATAAGCCGAACGGCATTACTAACCACTCGTAGAATAAGTCGGGGCCTCTGAACGCTGTCATTGGAACACTCTTTTCGGCAATTCGAAGTTGATGGAAACCTGTAGCTAGGTCCATTCTTGAGAATACTTGTGCTCCATTTAATCGATCCAACAGATCATCAATCCGCGGCAATGGATATTTGTTCTTTATGGTCTGCTTGTTCAAATCACGATAATCCACACATAGCCGTAGAGTACCGTCAGATTTTGGGACAAATACTACTGCTGCACCCCAATCAGAGAAACTAGGTCTGATTAGACCCTTCCATACTAGCTGTCGTGTTTGATTGTCTAATTCTTCCTTCTCTTTCAAGGACATTCTTCGAATAGCGTGAACTACCGGCCTTGCATTCGGAATTAAAGCAATCTTGAAATCTATTTCTCTCTGCGGAGGTAAGCGAACAACTTCCTCGAACACATCCGCATAGTTTTTGACGACTGGAATATCTTTAAAGTGGTCAGGAATATTCTCAGTGATTTCAGGGACATTTTCTATTTGGGCTGGAGAAACATCGAGAGCTGACCAGAAATCTTTTCTATTTGAAGTCGGGCCTTCACATGGTATGGTTATATAATTCCCCGATTGGGCCTTTGCTTTAACCACTCTCTCGGCGCATTTAACTTCAGCTTCATATCGAGTTAGCCAATCCAATCCCAGAATAAGATCGAATTCATTAAAATTCATGACGATATAGATAATAGGGAATTTATAGCAAGAAAAAGAGACTGGTACGGCACAAACCCAACTGAGATCGATGGAACCTCCAACTGGATTTCGGACAGTCATTGGCTCTTTGAGTTTCTTCAAATTCAAATCCAACTTCTTGACTGCACTCTTTGCAATAAAGCTTCTTGACGCGCCTGTGTCAAACAGTACTTTAACTGGAATGTTCTTGACATTGAGCGTGCCTTCTAAAACATCAGACCTTTCCTGAGCAGACGGGGATGCAGGCACTTCTACCACTTCATTTACTTGCGCTGCTTTGGACTTCTTAAATTGCCTGCAGTCCTTCTCAAGATGGCCAGTCCGACGGCATTGAACGCACTTTCTATTCTCTTGAAATCCCTCTTTGGATTTAAGTCCACCTTTTAATCACTTCCTTAAGGGCCCGCAGTTTATCGACAAATGCCCCTTCAGATGGCAGTTAGAGCAAGTGGTAGTCGTTGCCGGTTCCTTTTCAGATTTAGCCCTTTTTCTATTGACACTGGGCTTCTTACTGGCTTCAGGAATATCAATTTCTGACTTTGCCATGTCACTAGAACTGACTTCTTCTTCGTCGCATAACATTCCTTTCTTATGAAGATCTTCATACTGATATGCCATGTATATCATTTGTGGAAAAGGAAGCTTCACATGCCCCAATACTTTATTCTGGTATTTCCTTTGAAGTCCGTGAATAAATCTCAGATTTTTCCTCTTCGGATTTTCAATTAGATGAGGGGCAAAGTGAGAAAGTTCATTGAATTTCTTATGATATTCGGGAATGGTCATATCACCTTGTATTAGATAAGAAAATTCATCACATAATCTCTCGGTTACTTCGGGAGGAGTAAATCTTTCTAAGAAAATCACTTTGAATCTGTCCCAGGTGATATCACCTTCTGGATTATTTCTGATGATTGATTCCCACCAGATTAAAGCTTCTTCTTTGAGCACCCAAGATGCTACTAACCGTTTTTGGTCATCTCTCAGCTGGATATGCTCAAAGATTCTTTCGACAGAACTCATCCAAGCTTGAGTTTGAATAATAGATTCATTGCCCGAGAATTGTGCTCCACCCAGATTTCGATATTTCTTTAATAGAGCTTCAAGATCGGGTTCTGTATCCCTTCTGTTTCTGGCACTCATTTTTCTAGTACTTCTGCAAATAGCAGATCAAGTGTCAGGTCACAGAAAAGATAGTTTAAAATATAGAAACACATACTTCAATGTAAATGTGTCTATCGAGGTGTAATTTCATTCTGCTTTAGTCATACTAGGATATTGCTGATCCTATCTGTATTGAGTTACCCGTCCTAGAACACTACTGGTTCTATTTCTGACGAGTTTGTTCAAATGTTATATTCCAGAACTAAGCTTAACCAAAGCTCTGATACCACGTTGAGACGACCCGATTTCCCGTTCTCACAGAAACAAGGTTATCTTTGGAATATAACACAGAAACAGATAATAGCAGAACAGAATTAAATAAATACACCAGAATGAACAACAAAATATACTGGATAAAAGTAATCATCAGAGTTACACAGTATACAGGATCTTACTTAGTACAAATACAGTTCAGCTATACATAAATGTCTACAGCGGAAATAAACAAAATATGTACAATAGGAGCTGAACAGCATAAAAAGAATAAATGATAGAATCCATCTTCAGCTCCAGCTATCCAGAAAAAGAACCAGCTAAACCTGAATACAAGGCTGCCCGTGTAGAAAAAGGGGCACCCGAGTTTGAAAGTGAAACAAACTACGAGTCAGTCATGGGACTGGTATGAGAAATCCACTCAACACATATATAATTGGCTAATCACAGGACCACGCCACTTTCGTGGAATGGGTTTACTCCATTGGATTGCCAGTGCTCTAAAACAAATCTTTCTTTTAAACATCGCTATGCTTTTTATAAAAATGAAGCCATTATAAGACTCAGTTCCCATCACACAATGCAACGCAAGCCGGAGGATAGAGTTTTACCTTATAATGGCCAAAATATGATTGATACGAATAAAACAAAGGCAATTGATATTATTGCTAGTGTTTATATGTTTTGAAAACAATTTCAAATCATAACTATCAATCATAGACGGCATGGGTACCATATATCATGTCGCCATATATATATATACAATCAAAACCGCTCGATGTCGTATTTGGAAATTGGATTTCCGTCATGAGCCAAGGCAAAAGATAGTCCTTACCGAATTCGAGACGCTCTAGCCCGTGTCTCAGGATTAGAACGCATCGACCCTTGGAGCGACAGGGCCGGTCCACCGATGTGGATTAAGAATGCCTGAACACTACGTTTCCCCACCCTTTGGGGTGTAAATGAGCCAACGAATGACTCCATCGGACCCGAATTGCCCGATCAAACCGAGGCGCCTCGCAACAGCAACAACCACATAGGTGAAAAGTATATAAATGTCAGGGCTGGTAGGTCACTGACACCACCCTAGCTAGAAAGAAACGCATGCCCTCCCTGAGGTCCTTCTCCCGTTTTAGGTTCATACCGGGGTGTGAGGCTCGCGAATTCACGTTATACACAAAGCTACGCCACACAGGCGGTGCTTTGATCATCACCACAAGACTTTGCTTTTCAACAGAAGCCCTGATCACTGCATCTTAGCATGCCACACAGGCAATTCACGCCATGCGATTGATGTCCATCGATATACAACCTCTGAGCTCGTACGTCTCAGAGAAGGGCGTTAAGCAAAAGAATAAATTCTCCGCCGCCAAACAGATGTATATTTAACAGAGATCAATCAACACAGAATAAAATCCAATGTCGGACACACAGTCCATTTACGAGTCCGTTCTGGGTCTGAACGAAACCGGAGGCACTAAATACCTCGCAAACCCATCGATCACCACGTACGTCTGGACGATCACCACTCATTATCCATATTTCGGGATGCCTCCCAATCAGGACCTCGGTTACCATCCAAACGAGGTGAAGATCTCCGGTCTTCGACCATCGTCTTCATCTTCGACATTCAATCGTCGGCCAATTATTTGAAATGAGAATTAACTCGGCCTTTTCAAATAATTCACGTATATTTAGAATTTCAAATCGATTTATTTCAATGGTTAAATTATTCGACAACACCAATTGTGTTCTTTAATGTAATTTTCACACCAAACACATTCAACCATCAAAAGCCACACAAATCAAGCAAATTCAGTTTATTTCCATTCCATATCGTTTATGTTATTTTATAACTATTTATCGCTATTTTTATTTATTTTAAAATAGCCATTTTATTCAAAACGACGCTTCGGGCCATAAGGCGACCGTGGCGCTGTTTTCCTTCAGATTTGATTTATACATATCTGAAAATCTAACCGTTGGATCTTCACAAAATTTACATCATTAGAAAGGTCTTTTCAAAACGAACCCAACGGTTCCAGTTTTGGGAAAATCCGACGGTCGGATCTCCCGGTACAATCGTTTGAAATTTCGATTTCAAAATACGAACTGCAGCGTCGTTATTCGATAAATATAATTATATTTATATATATAAATAAATATAATCGTTTCTGGCGCTGTTTTTCTTCAGAATTGAATTAAACATTCCAGACAATCCAACCGTTGGATTTTAACAAGGTTGGTGCCGTTGGAAAGATTATTCCAAGGCGAACCCGACGGTAGGTTTCGGGAAAATCCAATGGTCGGATTTCCCGCACTAGTCGTTTGAAATCACGGTTTCAAAATACGAACTGCACGGCCTCGTTTCGTTTTAATTTTATTTATATTTATATATTTATATAAATATAGTTCATTCAACAATTTCAATATCGTTTTCACTTCAAATATTTTTCTAACACCTTAAATTTTGGAAAAATTTCGCCATAACCTCCCCTGCACCGGGAGCATCGGGAAATCGCAAATAGCGTTCCCGGCCCTTCTAATCTCAAAAAGAAAAAGAAAAAGCCAAGCGGCTAGCCAACAGGCTCAAAATCATCACCCAAACAAATCAGTAAATGTGTACCTATTTGTCGGGCACAAAATTTTATTCCTCTTCTCTAGCCCCTTTGCTATAACCTGTTCAATGAATATTGCATGTACATATATATACAGTTCTTATCATTTATCAATTTCTATTCGACTTCATATTTGATTTCTATTTGGTTTAAAAAATCCATTCATTCTAATGTTACATAAATAGGTGCAAATCATTTCATTAGCTAATTAATGAATATTTCATCTCATATATGTTTATTTTGAACAAGTGGCTATTTTTAACACTTCACATTTCAACGATTTATGCATACAATAAAAATGCGATTTTTATTGTAAAACGATTCATTTCAAAACACTATTTTTCTATATAGTTCATATAGTCGATAAAAGGTGATTTTTATTATCAAACAATTTATTTCAAAATATGAATACCATTCAACACATGAATTTCTAAACAACGAATGAATATCAATTCAACACATGAATGTTTTCAATAGTTTTTATATATAGATAAAAATGTGATTTTTATTATCGAACAATTTATTTCAAAATATGAATACCATTCAACACATGAATTTCTAAACAACGAATGAACATCAATTCAACACATGAATGTTTTCTATAGTTTCTATATATAGATAAAAATGTGATTTTTATTATCGAACAATTTATTTCAAAATATGAATACCATTCAACACATGAATTTCTAAACAACGAATGAATATCAATTCAACACATGAATGTTTTCTATAGTTTCTATATATAGATAAAAATGTGATTTTTGTTATCGAACAATTTATTTCAAAATATGAATACCATTCAACACATGAATTTCTAAACAACGAATGAATATCAATTCAACACATGAATGTTTTCTATACAATGAATAAATATAGTTTAAGCATATGAAAATAATTCAAACACACAAATATTATTCAAAATTTCGGCAGCATAACGGCAGGGTAGTTACACCGGCACCGTCCCTAGTACGGCTCCTCGCTCTACCTTAAAACCTCGCGGTTTTTGACAATGGGGATCATGCATCTAGTTCGCACGCAGGCGGCATGTATATATTTATTTCATTTCCACAAACTAATCCTATGTGGTTTCAACCAAATATTTCACAACCACCAATGGGTATTTTTCAACCGCAATCAACCAATATCAATCCAAACAATCATTCAATTTTCACAACAATTTCGACCAATAAATATCGTCCATGGTTTGTGGACGAGGGGGCGTATATATATATAGATATATATTTATAGATAGCAATTCACTTTCATTTCACACATATATAATATTTTTAAAACAGAAATCTCACCAATAGCTACCCAACCTCACGACTCCTCCTTTATAGAAATCTTCGCCTTTTGTCGCTTTCGCCCGTATTCTCTACATATGTAAAAATCGAATTTTTACGATGCTATTCAATATATAAAAATACGATTTTTTCCACGCTATTCAATCTATAAAAATATGATTTTTTCCACGCTATTCAATCTATAAAAATATGATTTTTACTTCGACTTTCAATATCTAAAAATCTGATTTTTACTTCCTATTAAAAATCAGTTTTTAATTGCTTTTAAAATCAGTTTTTCTTTTTATCAAAAATCAGTTTTTCCTTTCTTCAAAAATCAGTTTTCTTTGCTTTTAAAATCAGTTTTAAAATGCTTTTCAAATCAGTTAAAAAAAATGCTTTTCAAATTAGTTTTTAAATCTTTTAAAATCAGGGGGGGAGAAGATGTCGTCAGCGGCTTCAGCGTCGCGAGCGAGGGGGGAGAAGATGTCGTCGGCGATTGCGATCTGGAGGGGGGGGCTTCGGGTCTTCGATCGATGGAGGGGGCACAGGCGGAGGCGGGGCTTGGAGGAGGACAGGGCGGTGGCGTCGATCGATAGGTTTAGGTTTAGGTTTTTTTTTTTTTCTTCTTTTCGTTCGAAATAAAAATGAACGGAGGGGGGGGGGGCCTGAACGAATAATAAAGGGGAGGGAATTAAAAATATATATATTTTTTTATTTAATTATTTAATTTTATTGCATAAAGTTGACTTTTACCCACGACCTCGAAACGAGGCCCACCGCCTGTCGCCCATAGCGTTTTACCCCCATTCCGAACACAATGGGATATGTATCGCAAGCTGATTTGATCGTTACAATCAGTTTCCGTTGAATTTACATTTAAATCACTATATCGAATTTTAAACGTACATTTCAAATTACCGGGGTCACTAACTAACTAGAAAAATTCCAGAAAAATATTTTCTAGCTTCGTATTGACGATACGGTCCTAACAAAACTAGTTTCGTTGAATTCTGAGATCGTTTGAAAAATGGCCAATTTCCAGTTGATTAAATTCAACAGAAACTGGTCAAACGCGTTTTCTTTTGCCTCGCTCACATATTGATTCGAAAAATTATGAAATTTGGAATCTAACAATAACTTGACCCTGCGGATCAAACAAAAGTGGTTTCGTTGAAATCCGAGGTCATTTGCAAAATGTCCATTTTTAAGGGCCTGAATTTCATATCGACTATTCAGAATTTTCAACTGGACATATCCTTTGATTCCCGCTATCAAATTTCGATTTGTCGGATTCGTTAGAAAGATATTATCATTTAGATCCAAATGTTTTTTGGTTTCACTAAAATCCGGATTGTTTTGCACCCGGTATATTCAATTGAAGTTTGAAATCGAATTATCGAACTACCGCGCCATTTTCAATTCTATATATAATTATAATTAATTATATTGGTTTCAAATGTCGATTTCAACTCAGTTTTCATCGCCATTATTTAAAATATTTATTTTAAATATTTAAAATCCATTATTTTAGCCAATTTAAAATTTTTAAATTGGTTCAGATTTTCTGGGTCGTTACAGCAAAGGTAGTCCAAATGGGAAGTTGTTACTTAGGATTAAGATGGGAACCAACGAGTTAACTTCATGATTGGACTTTGCTGCGGGATGTGTGCAAAGGGGTTATCGATGTCTATAGCTTTGACTCACCACTAAAAGACGGATATTGGCTATGGATCAGTGTAGTGGAGTTGTCATGACTCCATAGGGCAGAGTGATAGTAGCAAGGCAATGAGCCAGTGCAGTGGAGGTGTCATGACTCCATGGGGCAGAGTGGACATAGCAAAGAATTAGAGGCTATGGATCAAAGCAATGGGATCATTATGATTTCCAAGGGCTAGTGATCGTAGCAAAGGAATTGGTGAACAAAGTGGTAGATATCGTATGCTTTAAGCAGTGAGTGAGAGATGTGAGGATGATTGCTATGTTTGATGTTTGCTATCAACATGACATGCACACCCCCTCCCCATTATTTTCACACCATGTGTTAATGTCACCTTAGAATATTGTACATCCTGTTGTGCTAACTCTTTGGTTGCAGGTACAGGCCCAGGTATGGTTATGTATACCTGTTTTTGTTTTGTTTTTACTGCTTATCGCTCATACCATACTTTTGTCTGACCCAGAGTTTTATGTCTCTTCTTATTACTGTGGGTGCTCGTAAACGAGCAGACTAGAGACAGGTTAGCTGGTTATGCATGAGTAGCTGTCCGTAGACGAGCAGGAGGCTTGCATGTATTACTCGCATATATTCTCCCTGTGTTGTTTCTGGTCACTACTTTGGGCATTAGTAGTGCACCTTCCTATTTTGCTTTAGAGGTAGTTTAAAAGTTGTAATAATGATGGTTTGGATCATAAGCTGTATTTTGAATTTTCCGCTGCTACGATGATTTAGTTTTCAGCTTATGCATTGTCTCGCCTGTTTTATATCAAGTTATGTTATTATTATACTTTGTCCATGCACTATGAGATATACTACTGGTTCTTAGTTGATTCATTCTTCTTCTTTCTTTTCTTTTGACGACCGTCTCGTGCTGGTTGGACATTGGCACAACGCGTTTCATTGGAAATGTCGGCTGGTGCAGGATGGGCCATCACACTTGGTATCAGAGCTCTAGGTTGCGTAGTTAACCTAGTACGCAACCTAGGGAAAGACACCAGGGAGAGATAGTGTACGTATATGATAGTGCGTATTTGTGATTAATTTGGTTTTCAAATGTTATATATATACTATTAATATATCTAAGGATAAAGTCGCACTACACTGGCACCACTATGGAGATGGTTAATCGTTTTCTCTTTACAGATTTGACGATGAGCCGAAATATGAGGGGTACTGGTAGAGGAGCAAATAATAGGGATGTCCCTGATATGAGGACAACGTTCACTGACTTCATGAGAGAGATGCTTAGGGATGTTCAGAGGGTAGTTCCTAATGCTGCTAACGGTGGTGGTGCAGCGGTGAAGGCACCTACGGCCGATTTCACCAAGGTTTGCAAGGATTACACTAGTCTTGGTGGGAAGTCATTCCACGGAATGGAATCAGCTACAGATGTTCAAGATCGGCTCGATAGTTATGAGCGCATCTTTGGGGATTTAGGTATTGAGGATGCAATGAAGAGGAAGCTAGCATCCTGTCATCTGCAAGGACGGGCTATGAAATGGTGGAATGCTATTAAAGCAGCTACTCCTAAGGATCAAATTACTTGGGATCGGTTTAAGACTCGCTTTAGCGAGAAGTTTATCCTAGCTTCTTAGAAATCAGAATTATTTAGGAAATTTCTAGAGCTTAAGCAGAATGGTAATGTAGTCTCGGAGTATATTGCTGAGTTCGGTACTTTATCGAAATATGGACTATCCCTTATCGATACTCCCGAGAAGAAGAATGATAAGTTCATTGCAAGCTTAGATCAGTACTTGGGGGAAAGGCTTATTACCCATACTGATGAGACTTTTGAATCGATTGCTGGGAACAGCATTGAGATCAGAGAGCCTTTATCCTAATCCCAAGGCTTAGGTCACTGTTACACCTACATAGGTGCCAAAGCCGCAAGCAAGAGGTGGTAGCAAGAATAATTCCCAGAATAAGAGGAAACAGAACCAAGCTAAGGATGGTCAGAAAAAGAGCAAGAAAGATGTTGAGTGCTTTAGCTGTGGCAAGAAGGGCCACTATGCCAAAGACTGTCGAGCAAAGCCAGCGGACATGAAGTGCTTCAACTGCGGCCAAGTGGGACATCACAAGGATAAATGTCCACAACCTCCTAAAGAGAAGCAGATTGTGAAAGCATATGCTATTAATGTTGTTCCTTCTTTGTTGAATGCCTAACTGCGGCGGAGAAAGGAAAGAATTTTGTCATTCAAGGTATGCTTTCTATTTATGATTTTCATGTTCGAGTATTGTTTGATACCAGGGCTTCCCGTTCCTTCATATCTAGTGACCTGGTAGGTAGGTTGGGATTTGAATCCGAAATATTGGATAGACCTTTAGTAGTGACGAACCCGATTGGTGGTTCGACTAGCCTTAGTATGATTTGTCATAATTTGGTCTTATCGAGTCATGGATGTATGTTTCCTTGTAATTGCTTTGTTTTGGGCTTTACTGGGTTTGGCATTATTTTTGGAGTCGATTGGTTCCAAAGGTATGGGGTGGTGGTAGATTGTGAGGGATTTTTGGCGACTATTAGGGCGGATGATGGATGGAGGGAAGTGTTTGGTGGCCTACCTAGTGATGAGGTGATGACTAGTTTTCTAAATTCCCTCGGTATTCCGCATGACGAGTTATCAGGGGTTCCCATTGCTGGCCAGTATCCGGATATCTTCGAGGAAGTGACCGGACTTCCACCACACCGAGAGGTTGAGTTCCGTATTGATTTAGTGAAAGATGCGAAACCAATAGTGATGCCACTTCGTCGTATGGCACCAAGAGAGCAGCGAGAGCTCGCGGTGCAAGTAAGCGATCTTTTGAAGACGGGATTTATCAGAAGAAGTGTTTATGGGGGGGAGCACTGGTCGTATTTGCCACTAAGGCAGATGGTTCCCTTCGTTTATGTGTGGACTATCGCGAGTTGAATAAAGTGACTAGGAAGAATAAGTATCCTCTTCCACGGATAGGTGATTTGTTTGATCAACTGGAAGGAGCAAGAGTGTTCTCCCAGTTGGACCTCGCGACAGGATTTCATCAGCTCCGAGTAGCAACAAGGAGTATTCCTAAAACGACATTTTGGGCACCATCTGGATTCTATGAGTGGTTGGTCACCAATGCACCAGCATATTTTATGGATCTTATGAATAGAGTATTTAGGGACCGATTGAACAAATTTGTTCTTATATTCATGGACGATATCCTTGTCTACTCGAGGACAGAGGAAGAACACAAGGAACATTTGAGGATAGTGATGGAGGTGTTGAGAAAACACCAATTGAAGCGAAATTTTCTAAATGTCACTTCTGGAGGAAGGAAGTGAAATTCTTGGGCCATGTTGTTTCAGAGAATTGGATTGCCGTGGACCCTGCGAAGGTGGATACGGTATAAGATTGGTCTACGCCCGAGAATGCAACAGACATGAGAAGTTTCTTAGGGTTAGGTGGATATTATCGTAAGTTCATCCAGGACTTCTACAAGATAGCGGCACCGTTAACTCAGTTGACCAAGAAGAATCAAGCTTTCGTATGGTGCGAAAGGTGCGAGGATGCATTTAAGGGTCTAAAGGGGAAGTTGACGATTGCACCAATGTTAATTATTCCTAAGAGGAACGAAGAGGTGAAGGTATACACGGATGCTTGTGGTGTCGGAATAGGTGTTGTACTTATACAAGGATGTAGGGTTGTAGATTATGCTAGTCAGCAACTAAAACTGCACAAGAAAAGATGTCCTACCCATGATTTGGAATTGGCAGCAACCGTGTTTGCGCTGAAGATGTGGAGACATTATCTCTTGGGAGAAAGATTCACATTGTTTACCGATCATAAATCGTTATAGTATCGTTTCTCTCAAAAGGATCTAAACCTCCATCAGCAAAGATGGTTAGAATTATTGGCTTCCTATTATTTTGATATCGCATATACACCTGGGAAGGGCAATGCGGTAGCTGATGCCTTAATTAGGAGACATGCCAGTTTAGGGGCTATGTTTCTTAAATGGAAGCAACTGGAGTATATTGCAGGATATGATTTTAGACCTAAGTGCGAATTGGATCTGGAGATGTTAACAAGTTTGACTATCAGACCCACTTTGATTGAGCGGATTGGTTCCAGTCAGAGGGACGATCCTAACCTATTGGAAATCATCTCCAAGTTAGAGATGGGTATCGACAGTGAGGAGATGAACAAGTATGGGATTGATCGAGAAGGATGGCTTAAAAAGAATAGGAGACTAGTTGTACCCAATATCAATGGTTTTAGGGATGAGGTGCTTGTAGAATGTCATCACTCAAAACTAACTATACATCCCGGTGGTAAAAAAATGTATCGAGACATGAAGCAGGCCTACTACTGGGAAGGAATAAAAATAGACGTTGGGAAATTTATATCCAAATGCATGAATTGCCAGCTAGTTAAAGCCGAGCAAAAGAAGCCTAATGGTTTGTTGCAACCATTAGAAATTCCCGAATGGGAATAGGAGCAAGTCTCAATGGATTTCATTGATCGTTTGCCAAGGACTAGATAGGGACATGATAGCATTTGGGTAATTGTGGATCGCTTGACCAAGAGTGCAAGATTTGTACCAGTCAAGTCGAACACGACGACAGCTAAGTTAGCCAAACTGTATATGAAGTAGGTAGAGAGATTTCATGGAGTACCCAAAGGCATTGTGAGTGACCGAGATCCATTGTTTACCAGAGGATTTTCGAAGAGCTTACAAGAGGCTTTAGGGTCAGAATTACATCTCAGTACCGCGTACTATCCTCAAACCGACGGTCAGACGGAGTGGGTGAATCGTATATTGGAGGATCTCTCGAGAGCTTGTATATTGTATTTTGGAGGATCATGGGGTGACTATTTGCATCTGGTTGAGTTCACATATAATAATAGTTATCGATCCAGTATTGGTATGGCTCCATTTGAAGCTTTGTATTGAAGACCGCGCAACTAACCATCATGTTAGCTAGAAACTGGTGAGAAATTCGTGCTTGGGCCAGATGTAATAAGAGAAAGTTCAGAAAAGATTAAGGTCATTCAACAACGAATAAACGCTGCCCAAGATAGGAAGAAGAGTTATGTTGATAAGAGGCGAAGAAACTTAAAATTCTTCGTTGGCGACTTGGTGTTTGTCAAGATTTCTCCGTTAAAGAGCGTGATTCAATTTGGTAGGAGTGACAAGTTAGCACCATGATTTGTTGGCCCATTCCCAGTTCTCGAGCAATTTGGTAATTTTGCGTATAAAGTTGAGTTACCTGACAAGAGGCGGGAGTTCACAACGTATTTCATGTTTCCCAGTTAAGGAAGTTTTTGCGTGACCCTAGTATGACTATTTCACCAGATCAGTTGGATCATATCGAAGTAGAACCCAAGGCGGTTGGGAACCGCAAGCCAATTCGTATTGTCGAGTATGATATGAACCAACTTCGAAGAAAGGCGGTGAAATTAGTCAAGGTCCAGTGGGGCGAGAACGAGAATGATTGTACTTGGGAGACAGAGGAAAACATAAGGAAGACGATCCAGAACTCTTTGCCTGGTAAGATTTTAAATTGTGATTTAGTTATTCCGCATGCTTGGATAGACTTGATGTGTTTGTAATGTATGTTTGATTGTTGCATATGGCTGATAGGCATGCGGGACACTTTTGTATGTTTGGTTAAGGAATCTCAGGGGCGAAATTTCTTAAGGGGGGAGAATGTAACAACCCGCATTCTACGCATAGGAGGATCGTAGAATATTTATATCATTTTCATATGAAATCGTATGGTCATGTAACTTTGGGAGGCGACTATTGGGGTCATTTCCCATGTTCACGATTTTTGCAAATTTTTAAATGACCGTTTTGCCCCTAGCGAATCTTGTTTCGCCTATAAATTTTGATTGGAAAGGTGTTTTGATCTGAAACCATTTCCATTGATTCGAATGATGGTTTACCTTTCCGTAGAGTGGTTACATGTGTCAAACGGACTTACCGTTTGGGAGATATGGCCGAAATAAGGTTTGGAAGGTGAACAACAGCTTTACCGGGCCAAATAGGGTGATTAGCAGCTAGGCCCATTAGGGGATTTCGGGATTAGGGTTACATGAGGGCTGAAAAGGGTTAGAAAAACCTTTCTTTGTCATTTTTACAGTCGCCACTTACTTCTCTTCAACCCTAACAATGACCTCCACCTTCTAAATCACTTCCAAGTCACCTTTTAATCACTTATTAGCCAAAACTACGTCAAATCAAGTCAAATTAGCATCAAATCAGAGTTGGGACTGCTTCTATACATTGGAATTCATGCCATAATAGTAGAGCTTTCAGATTTAAAGTTTATTTGTGGCTAAGGTAGATGATTTGCATTGTTTTTCACTAATTATGACTAATTAGTGGTGATTAGTGTTAATTAACGAAATTATGCATGCTAAAATTCTGGAAAAATATGTATAAATTCTTAAATATTATTATAAGGATCTGATAAAAAATTGGGTTAATTTGGACATGTTTTGCTACTCATATTGTTAAATTATGGTTAGGGGGATTAAGGGGAAAACATGGGTCTCGGGTATGTTTGATCCACATTAACATATTATATTGTCATTTTGGTGTTTATGGTTGACTATACATGTTGCTATTACTGCTTGGTATGATTTTTGACTATTTAGCAAAGTTAGTATGGTCGAAAATGCCGTCGTGTGGCGTAAAACAGTCACTGGAAAAGTTTCAGGAAAATTATGCAGGAACCGGATCAAATCGCCCCCTCCGAACCGACCAGTTCATGACCAGGGCATCATGACCACCGAACCGAAGCCCTACCCTTCTCCGAACCGAACTGTGTCATGAGCTACATGCTCCCCGAGCCGGATCCTGAGGCTCCTCACGAACCGCTCC
This sequence comes from Allium sativum, assembly GCA_030737875.1. Classification (NCBI taxonomy): domain Eukaryota; kingdom Viridiplantae; phylum Streptophyta; class Magnoliopsida; order Asparagales; family Amaryllidaceae; genus Allium; species Allium sativum. The sequence continues at coordinate 990,666,704 of CM060915.1, forward strand.
ACCATGCAAGCCCAAACCGGATGTCCTGAACTGAAGCATCACGATTTGATGCCATGAAGCCACGAACCAGAGCTTGGAGCCACGACCTGGAATCACGACACGAACCAATGAAGGAGCTCAACCTGAACCGGAGTGTATGCCACGAACCGAACTAACTTGGATGGGGAAACCGACCCAACTCGATGTGGATGATCACGAACCAAACTGGATGAAAACTGAACTACGAGCGGAGAAGACCAAAACCGGAGATGCAAAGGTAGTCCAAATGGGAAGTTGTTACTCAGGATCCAGATGGGAACCAACGAGTTAACTTCATGATTGGACTTTGCTGCGTGACATGTGGAAAGGGGTTATTAATGTCTGTAGCTTTGACTCACCACTGAGAGACGGATATTGGCTATGGATCAGTGCAGTGGAGTTGTCATGACTCCATAGGGCAAAGTGATCGTAGCAAAGCTATGAGCCAGTGTAGTGGAGTTTTCATGACTCCATGGGGGCAGAGTGGACATAGCAAAGGATTAGAGACTATGGATCAGCGCAATGGGATCATTATGATTTCCAAGGGCAAGTGATCTTAGCAAAGGAATTAGTGAACAAAGTGGTAGATATCGTATGCTTTACGCACTGAGTGAGAGATGTGAGAATGATTGCTACGTTTGATGTTTGATATCACCATGACATGCACACACCCTCCCCATTATTTTCACACCATGTGTTATTGTCACCTTAGAGTATTGTACATCATGTTGTGCTAACACTTTGGTTGCAAGTCCATGTTCAGGTATGGTTATGTAAACCTGTTTTTGTTCTGTTTTTGCTGCTTATCGCTCATACCAGACTTTTGTCTGACCCAGAGTTTTATGTCTCTTCTTATTACTTTGTGTGCTCCTAACCAGCAGACTAGAGACATATTAGCTGGTTATGCACGAGTAGCTGTTTGGAGACGAGCAGGAGGCTTACACGTATTACTCCCATATATTCCCCCTGTGTTGTTGCTGGTCATTACTTTGGGCATTAGTAGTGCACCTTCCTATTTTTCTTTAGAGACAGTTTAAAAGTTGTAATAATGATGGTTTGGATCATAAGTTTTATTTTGAATTTTCCGCTGCTATAATGATTTAGTGTTCATCTTATGCAATGTCTCACTTGTTTTATATCAAGTTATGTTATTATTATACTTTGTTCCATGCGCTGTGAGATATACTACAGGTTATTAGTTGATTTATTCATCTTCTTTCTTTTCTTTTGACGACCGTCCCGTGCTTGTTGGACATCGGCACAACGCGTTTCATTGGAAATGTCGGCTGGTGCAGGGTGGGTCGTCACACTTTTCCCAACTGATATATAAACTTGCAACATGATGCTAAGTTAATATGAAAATGATGAAGTAGTTATTGAAGGAGGTTAAAAGTGACAAACAACATTGAATTGCATAATATGTGAACCAAAATAAATGTTCGTATTTTATTATTAACTGCACAAAGTAGTTCGTAAAATATTGAAAGTTCAAACTGAAATTAATATAGATGATAAACGGATGCAGTTGAGTTAAATGATTTGGAATGATTACTGTGCTAATGTAGCAGAGATGAAATCGAATTCAAGCCATCATTGCTACATAGTATTATACCAAAAATAAATGATAACTAAGTGACGATAACAGAGAGTAGCATACGCCATAACTTAACATTTTCTACGGTTGCAATATCTAACTATTATGTGGTGCAAAATGAATTAGCAAACGTTGTTTCTTAAAATGAACAAATATGACCTTTTTGACTATTTAAGTAGGATTGACTAAATTATAATAACATAAGTTATTGGAAAATTACAATCACTTTGCCTGATTTGAGAATAATGTCAAGTAACAACATGAACTTATTTGGCATTACGAATTTGCTTTCTCACAGGATATACGGTGCATATTTGTAATTGTTAATTAATGTATTCTAAACTTGAATTCCTTCACCTTCCACCTATGAAAAATTTGATCCAAATATGTATGCAATAAAAATGCATGATAATTTGATGATCAATACCACTTGTGCCGCAAATAGCAACTGAGTGCATGCAGCGGTTGTACACCAAAGAAAATCATCGTATCTGAATTCAAGAAATGAAATGCATGTTTAGTCAGGAGTAAAAAGCATTTAAATTGAGTTGAATTTCACTCTATTTCCAATATTATAGACATGAGATACACTTGTACAACCATTCCTCAATATGATAGAAGATAAATCAAAGTTTAGAGCAAAAACGGAAGCAAAAAACTTCAGTACTTGATACATAAAAATGTAGATTATCTTATCTATATATGCTCAGGTTCAAACAATTGTTATTTTCAATGTATAAGCATATATTTTATATGTTTTTTAACTACACATAGATATGGATAAATAGTAATACATAAAAATGTGCACATATACAAATTACAAAGCCGTAGATAGTATTTGTCAACAATAATTTGTTATTAGATGTAGCATATATCGTAGAACAAAGTCGGTAACTATCAACATGTCCACGTTGAGCTTTGCTTTTTGAAATTTTATTTTCACATTTGGATTGGTACTTTAGCTGTTAAGTACTTCACGTACCAAATAACATAATTCTGAATGTACTCAACTTTAATAACAACTGTGTGCACAAAGTCATATAAAAAATATGCCTACTACAAGCATAACATTTAAATTATTAATGACAACATATGAAAGAGATGATCTTAGCAATCTGCAAAGCAGCATAACAGCTTCCTATTGTATGAGTAGTGAATGAGACATCCTATTTTCAAGTATAGTATAACTCTGTAACAACCTGCATTCTACGCATTGGAGGATCACAAAATATTTATTTCTTTCCCATATGAAGTCGTATGGCCATGTAACTTTGGGAAACAACCATTAGAGTCATTTCCCATGTTCTTGATTTTTGCCGATTTTTAAATGACCGTTTTCCACCTAGCTGATCTTGTTTCGGCCATAACTTTTGATTGGAAAGGAATTTTGAACTGAAACCACTTCCATTAGATTCGTTTGATGGTTTACCTTTCCGTAGAGTGGTCACATATGAGAAACGGACTTACCGTTTGGGAGATATGGCTGAAATAAGGTTTGGAAGGTGAAAAACTGCTTAACCGGGCCAAATAGGGTGATTAGTGAATGGGCCCATAACCCATTTCGGGGTTAGGGTTATGGGAAGGCTGAAAAGAGTTTGGTTTTCATTCTATTTCAGTTTTCTAGCCTCCACTTACCTCTTAGAAACCCTAAAAATGGCTCCAACCTCTAAATCACCTTCTAATCAAGGATTAAGCTTAGCAACATCAAATCAAGAGAGATCATCACCAAATCAAGATTTGAGCTGCTATTTAGCATTGATATTCATGCCCAAACAGAGAATCATTTCAGTTTGAGGTTTTATTTGTGGCTAAGGTGAGTGATTTGCATAGTTCCGCACTAATTATGGCTAATTAAGGGTAATTAGTATTAATTAGCGAATTTAAACATGATAAAATTCTGGAAAAATATTTATAAAATTTGAAATGATGTTTTAGACCTCCGATATGAATTTGGGTTAATTTGGTTAAGTTTTGCTAATCATACCATTAGTTTCACCTAAATATGCTTAAGGGGAAATATGGGGTTTTGGCTATGTTTGATCCATTTTAACCTATCATATTATTGTTTTGGTGTTTGTAGTTGATTATACATGTTGCTATGACTGTATGGTATGCTTTGTAATTGATTAGAATAGTTGGAATGGTCGAAAACGCCGTCGAGTGGCGTAAACTGCTTGCTGGAAATAGTGGAGGAATCTGACTGATCCGGACCGGAACGGAGAAAAGGACCCGATCCGAACCCCCACTCGAATTTAGAAGCTCCGATCCGCTCTTGCGCTCCACACCCCGATCCGAACAGGGGAGGACAACACGAACCGGGGATGCTTCGATCCACTTGCACTTCTCGTGACATGCATCATCCGATCCGACCCGCATGGTCACCTCCGAACCGAACCGACGCGTGGTGAATGGAATTGAAGAACCCGACCCGATCCCCTAGGGGCGACGTCTGCCGATCCTAACCGACGTACTGTGATGGAGCTTGAGGTATCCGACCCGATCCAGTGAAGAGGAGCATTCTGATCAGAACCGAACTGATGATTAGGGGGAGATCCGAACCGATCCGATGATGACCAATAACCTGAGATGCAAAGGTAGTCCAAATGGAAGTTAGAGCTTAGGATCCAGTTGGGAACCAATGATTTCACTTCCTGGTTGGGCTTTGCTGCGTGACGTGTGCTAAGGATTTGTCGACGTTCATAACTTCGATTCACCACTGAAAATGGATGATGGGCTACTTATCAGTGCAGTAGAGTCACTATGACTCGAGGGGCAAGGTGATGGTAGCATGACTACGTTATCAGTGCAGTAGAGTCATTTTGAGTCGAGGGTCAAAGTGGTGCGTAGTAAGACTATGAGCCAGTGCAGTGGGGTCATTGTGACTCCATGGGGCAAAGTGGACATAGCAAAGGATTAGTGGCTATGTATCAGTGCAGTGAAGCCATTTATGACTTCATGGGGCAAGGTAATCATAGCAAAGTATGTTGAGGTGATCGAAGTGGTGAATATCGTATGCTTTACGCACTGAGTGAGAGATGTGAGGATGGTTTCTATGCTTGATTGTTTTCCATCACTATGACATGCACGCCCCCACCCCCGTCATCTTTACACCACATGTTATTGGCACCTTAGAGTGTTGTACAGTATGTAGTGTTAACTCTTTGGTTGCAGGTCCAGATTCAGGTATGGTTTAGTCTACCTGTTATTGTTCTGATTAGATGCTTATCACTCATAACAGGCTTTATGTATGACCCAGAGTTTTATGTCTCTTCTTATTACTCTGGGTGCTCACACGAGCAGACTAGGGACAGGTTAGCTGGTGATGCGCGAGTAGCTGATTCGGAGGCGAGCAGGAGGCTTCCACGTATGATATGTAAATATTCTCCCTGTGTCGTTGGTGGTCGCTACTTGGGCATTAGTAGTGTACGTCCCTTATCTTGCTTTTGCTTTTTGAGACAGTTTGAAAAGTTGTAATAATGTTAGCTTTGGATCATGAGCTGTACTTGGATTTTCCGCTGCTATGTTAGTTTGTTTTCAGCTTATGCACCGTCTCACCTGTTTTATGTCAAGTATGTTGTTATTATACTTTGTACCATGCGCTGTGAGACATCCTACAGGTTCTTTGTTGTTTCTTCGTCTTCTTTCCTTCCTTCTGACGACCGTCCTGTGCTAACTGGACATATGCACATCGCACTTTTGGAGTAAATGTCGGTTGTTGCGAGGCGGGCCGTCACATTTGGTATCAGAGCTTTAGGTTGCGTAGTTAATCTAGGGAAAGACACTAGGGAGAGATAGTACGTATATGAGAGCGCGTATTTGTGATTACTTTGGTTTTCAAAAGTTATATATATGTATACTATTAGTAGTATAAGAATGAAGTCGTACTGCACTAGCACCACTATAGGGTCGCTAATCGTTTTCTCTTTACAGATTGAATAATGAGTCGAGACACCAGGTGTGCTGGTAGAGGGACCAATCATGGGAATGCTCCTGACATGAGGACATGTTCACTAACTTCATGAGGGAGATGCTTAGGGATGTTCAGGGAGCAGTTCCCAATCCCGGAAATGGTGGTGGTCCAGTAGTGCAGGTACCTAGGGTCGATTTCGTCAAGTTATGCAAGGATTACACTTACCTTGGTGGGAAGCCATTCCATGGAACGGAGTCGGCCACAGATGTTCAGGATTGGTTGGATAGCTGTGATCGTATCTTCGACGACTTGGGTATTGAGGATGCGATTAAGAGAAGGCTAGCGTCTCGTCAGCTGCAAGGGCGAGCGATGAAATGGTGGAATGCCATTAGAACAGCTACTCCAGAAGATCAGGTTACTTGGGATCATTTCAAGGCTCGCTTTAGTGAGAAGTTCATTCTAGCTGCCCAGAAGTCAGTGTTGTTTAAGAGATTCTTGGAACTAAAGCAGAATGGTAGGGCAGTCTCCGACAATATTGCTGACTTCGACACTTTGTCTAAGTATGGACTATCTCTTATCGGTACTCCTGAAAAGAAGAATGAGAAGTTCATTACTGGGTTGGATGGATACTTGGGGGAAAGGCTTATCAACCACATCGATGAGACTTTTGAATCAATTGCGGGGAAAGCTTTGAGATCAGAGAGTCTTTACCCTAAGCCAAAGACTGAGGCTGCATCTGCAGAAGGGCTGAAGTCGCAAGCAGGCGGTGGAGGCAAGAATAACTCTCAGAATAAGAGGAAACAGAACCAATCTAAGGATGGCCAGAGAAAGATCAAGAAAGATGTTGAGTGCTTCAGCTGTGGTAAGAAGGGCCATTATGCTAAAGAATGTCGGGCCAAGCCATCGAATAGGAAGTGCTACAACTGTGGCCAAGAGGGACATCATAAGGATAAGTGTCCACAACCTCTTAAGGAGAAGCAGATTGTGAAAGCATATGCTATCGATGCTGTTCCTTCTTCATCGAATGCCCCAACTGCGGCGGAGAAAGGAAAGAATGTCGTCATTCCAGGTATGCTTTCTATTTATGATGTACCAGTTCGAGTTTTGTTTGATATTGGGGCTTCCCGTTCCTTCATATCTAGTGACCTGGTGGATAGGTTGGGACTGGAACCCGAGATAGTCGATAGACTGTTGGTTGTGACGAACCCGATTGGTGGTTCGACCAACCTTAGTATGATTTGCCGAAATTTGGTCTTATCGAGTCATGGATGTATGTTTGTTTGTGATTGCTTTGTTTTGGGCTTTACTGGGTATGGCATTATATTGGGGGTCGATTGGCTCCAAAGATACGGGGTGGTGTAGACTGTGAGGGCTTTTTGGTGACGGTTAGGGCGGATGATGGGCGGAGGGTAGTGTTTGGTAGTCTACCTAGTGATGGGGTAATGGCTAGTTTTATAAATTCCCTCGACATCCCACATGATAAGTTGTCAGATGTGCCGGTGATTGGCCAGTATCCGGACGTCTTCAAGGAGGTGACCGGGCTTCCACCACTCTGAGAGATTGAGTTCCGTATTGATTTAGTGAAAGATGCCAGACCTATAGTGATTCCACTTCATTGTATGGCACCAAGGGAGCAGCGAGAGCTCGGGGTGCAAGTCAGCAATCTTTGTAAGAAGGGATTTATTAGAAGAAGTGTCTCTGAGTGGGTAGCACCAGTTGTGTTTGCTACTAAGGCAGATGGTTCCCTTCGATTTTGTGTGGATTATCGCGAGTTGAATAAGGTGACGACAAAGAATAAGTATCCTCTACCGCGGATAGATGATTTGTTTGATCAACTGGAAGGAGCAAGAGTGTTCCCCCAGTTGGACCTCGCGATAGGATTTCATCAGCTCCGAGTAGCAGATGAAAGTGTTCCGAAAACGGCATTTAGGACGTTGTCTGGATTCTATGAGTGGTTGGTCATGCCATTTGGGTTGACCAATGCACCAGCATACTTTGTGAATCTTATGAATCGAGTATTCAGAGATCAGTTGGATAAGTTTGTTCTTGTGTTCGTAGACGATATCCTTGTTTACTCAAGGACAGAGGAGGAACAAAAGGGACACTTGAGGATAGTGATGGGGGTGTTGAGGAAACACCAATTGAAAGCGAAATTCTCTATGTGTCACTTTTGGAGGAGGGAAGTAAGATTCTTGGGCCATGTTATTTCAGAGAATGGTATTGCCGTGGATCCTGCGAAGGTGGCTACTGTATAGGATTGGCCTACGCCCAAGAATGCAACAGATGTGAGAAGTTTCTTGGGGTTAGCTGGATATTATCGTAAGTTTATCTAGGACTTCTCCAAGATAGCAGCACCGTTGACTCAGTTGACTAAGAAGAATCAGGCCTTTGTCTGGGACGGAGTGTGTGAGAATGCATTCAAGAGTCTAAAAGAAAAGTTGACGCGTGCACCAGTGTTAGTCATTCCTAAATGGAATGAAGAGATGACGGTATACACGGATGCTTGTGGTACCGGACTAGGTGATGTATTGATGCAAGGAGGTAGGGTTGTAGCTTATGTCAGTCGGCAACTAAAGCCGCATGAGAAAAGGTAACCTACCCTTGATTTGGAACTAGCAGCGATTGTGTTTGCGCTGAAGATGTGGAGACATTATCTCTTGGGAGAAAGATTTGAGTTGTTTACCGATCATAAATCGTTAAAGTATCTCTTCTCCCAAAAGGATCTAAATCTCCGTCAGCAGAGATGGTTAGAGTTCTTGGCTTCGTATGATTTTGATATCGCATACACACCTGGGAAAGGCAATGAGGTAGCCGATGCCTTGAGTAGGAGACATGCCAGTCTAGGGGCTATGTTTCTTGAATGGAAGCAACTGGAGTATATCGCAGGGTTTGATTTCAGACCAAAGTGCGAATTGGATCCAGAAATGCTAGCTAGTTTGGCGATTAGACCCACTTTGATAGAGCGGATTGGTTCCAGCCAAAGGGACGATCCTAATCTATTGAAAATCATCTCCAAGTTAGAAATGAATATTGACGGTGAGGAGATGAATTTGTATGGGCTTGATCGAGATGGATGGATTAGAAAGAATTGAAGACTAGTTGTACCCAATGTGAATGGTTTGAGAGATGAAGTGCTTAGAGAACATCATCACTCAAAACTGACTATACACCCCGGTGGTGATAAGATGTATCGAGACATGAGACAGACTTATTACTGGGAAGGGATGAAAAGAGACATTGGGAAGTTCATATCCAAGTGCATGAATTGCCAGCTGGTTAAAGCCGAGCAAAAGAAGCCTAGTGGGTTGTTGCGACCATTAGAAATTCCCGAATGGAAATGAGAGAAAGTCTCGATGGATTTCATCAATGGTTTACCAAGGACTAGATTGGGACATGATAGCATTTGGGTAATTATGGATCGATTGACTAAGAGTGCAAGATTTATACCAGTCAAATCGACCAGGACGGCAGCTAAGTTAGCAGAATTGTATATGAAGTGGGTAGTGAGATTTCATGGAGTACCTAAAAGCATTGTGAGTGACCGAGACCCGTTGTTCACTAGTGGGTTTTGGAAGAGCTTACAAGAGGCTCTAGGGTCAGAATTACATCTCAGTACCGCATATCATCCTCAGACCGAATGTCAGATGGAGAGGGTGGATCGTATATTGGAAGATCTCTTGAGAGCTTGTATATTGGATTTTGGTGGATCATGGGATGACCATGTGCATCTAGTAGAGTTTGCATATAATAATAGCTACCAATCCAATATCGGTATGGCTCCATATGAAGCTTTGTACGGAAGACCATGCAACTCACCATCATGTTGGATAGAGACCGGTGAGAAGTGTATGCTTGGACCAGATGTGGTAAGAGAAACCTCGGATAAGATTAAGATCATTCAACAACGAATGAAGGCTGCCCAAGAAAGGAAGAAGAGTTATGCTGATAAGAGGAGGAGAGACTTAAAATTCTCCGTTGGTGACTTGGTGTTTGTCAAGATTTCTTCGTTGAAGAGCGTGATACGATTTGGCAGGAGAGGCAAGTTGACACCAAGATTTGTTGGCCCATTCCCAGTTCTTGAACAAGTTGGGAATTTGGCATATAGAGTTGACTTACTCGAAAAGATGGAGGGAGTTCACAACGTATTTCATGTTTCCCAACTAAGGAAGTTCGTGCACGACCCAGATATGACTATTTCACCTGATCAGTTAGAGGACTTCGAAGTGGAACCCGAGGCGGTTGAGAACTGCAAGCCGCTTCGTATTGTCGAGCACGATACGAAGCAACTTCGAAGGAGGGCGGTGAAGCTAGTCAAGGTTCAGTGAGGCGAGAACGAGAATGACTGTACTTGGGAGACAGAGGAGAGCATTAGGAAGACGTATCCAGAACTCTTTGCCTGGTAAGATTTTCTTTGTGATTTAGTTATTCCGCATGCTAGGATAGACTTGTTTGGCTTGTTTTGCATGTTTGATTGTTGTTTCATGGTTAATAGGCATGCGGGACCCTTATGTGTGTTTTGATTAGGAAATTTCGGGGGTGATATTTCTTAAAGGGGGGGGGGGGAGGATGTAACAACCCGCATTATACGCCTTGGAGGATCATAGAATATTTATTTATTTCCCATATGAAGTCGTATGATCGTGTAACTTTGGGAAACAACCATTAGAGTCATTTCCCATGTTCATGATTTTTGCCGATTTTTAAATGACCGTTTTGCCCCTAGCTGATCTTGTTTCGGCCATAACTTTTGATTGGAAAGGAACTTTGACTTGAAACCACGTCCGTTAGATTTGTTTGATTGTTTACCTTTCCGTAGAGTGGTCACATGTGAGAAACGGACTTACCATTTGGGAGATATGGCTGAAATAAGGTTTGGAAGGTGAAAAACTGCTTAACCGAGCCAAATAGGGTGATTAGTGAATGGGCCCATAACCCATCTCGGGATTAGGGTTATGGGGAGGCTGAAAAGAGTTAGGTTTTCATTCTATTTCAGTTTTCTAGCCTCCAGTTACCTCCTAAAAACCCTAAAAATGGCCTCCAACCTCTAAATCTCCTCTAAATCACCTTCTAATCAAGGATTAAGCTTAGCAACATCAAATCAAGGGAGATCTTCAACAAATCAAGATTTGAGCTGCTGTTTAGTATTGATATTCATGCCCAAACAGAGAATCATTTCAGTTTGACGTTTTATTTATGGCTAAGGTGAGTGATTTGCATAGTTCCTCACTAATTATGGCTAATTAAGGGTAATTAGTGTTAATTAGCGAATTTAAACATCATAAAATTCTGGAAAAATATTTATAAAATTCGAAATGATGTTTTAGACCTCTGATATGAATTTGGGTTAATTTGGTTAAGTTTTGCTAATCATACCATTAGTTTCACCTAAACATGCTTAAGGGGAAATATGGGGTTTTGGCTATGTTTGATCCATTTTAACCTATCATATTGTTGTTTTGGTGTTTGTGGTTGATTATACATGTTGCTATGACTGTATGGTATGCTTTGTAATTGATTAGAATAGTTGGAATGGTCGAAAACGCCGTCGAGTGGCGTAAACTGCATGCTGGAAATAGTGCGGGAATCTGACCGATCCGGACCGGAACGGAGAAAAGGACCCGATCCGACCCCCACTCGAATTCAGAAGCTCTGAACCGCTCTTGCGCTCCACACCCCGATCCGAACAGAGGAGGACAACAAGAACTGGGGAAGCTTCGATCCACTTGCACTTCTCGTGACATGCATCATCCGATCCGACCCGCATGGTCACCTCCGAACCGAACCGACGCGTGGTGAATGGATTTGAAGAACCCGACCCGATCCCTTGGGGGCTACTTCTGTCGATCCGAACCGACGTACTGTGAGGGAGCTTGAGGTATTCGACCCGATCCAGTGAAGAGAAGCATTCTGATCCGAACCGAACTGATGATTAGGGAGAGATCCGAACCGATCCGATGATGACCAATAACCCGAGATGCAAAGGTAGTCCAAATGGAAGTTAGAGCTCAGGATCCAGTTGGGAACCATTGAGTTCACTTCATGGTTGGGCTTTGCTGCGGGACTTGTGCTAAGGAGTTGTCGACGTTCATAACTTCGATTCACCACTGAAAATGGATGATGGTCTACTTATCAATGCAGTAGAGTCACTATGACTTGAGGGGCAAGGTGATGGTAGCAAGACTACGTTATCAGTGCAGTAGAGTCATTATGACTCGAGGGGCAAAGTGATGCGTAGTAAGACTATGAGCCAGTGCAGTGGGGTCATTGTGACTCCATGGGGCAAAGTGGACATAGCAAAGGATTAGTGGCTATGTATCAGGGCAGTGAAGCCATTTATGACTTCATGTGGCAAGGTGATCATAGCAAAGTATGTTGAGGTGATCGAAGTGGTGAATATCGTATGCTTTACGCACTAAGTGAGAGATGTGAGGATGGTTGCTATGCTTGATTGTTTGCCATCACTATGACATGCACCCCCCCCACCCCCGTCGTCTTGACACCACATGTTATTGGCACCTTAGAGTGTTGTATAGTATGTAGTGCTAACTCTTTGGTTGCAGGTCCAGGTTCAGGTATGGTTTAGTCTACCTGTTATTGTTCTGATTAGATGCTTATCGCTCATACCAGGCTTTATGTCTGACCCAGAGTTTTATGTCTCTTCTTATTACTCTGGGTGCTCACACGAGTAGACTAGAGACAGGTTAGCTGGTGATGCGCAAGTAGCTGATTCGGAGGCGAGCAGGAGGCTTCCACGTATGATATGTAAATATTCTCCCTGTGTCGTTGGTGATCGCTACTTGGGCATTAGTAGTGTACCTCCCTTATCTTGCTTTTGCTTTTTGAGACAGTTTGAAAAGTTGTAATAATGTTAGCTTTGGATCATGAGCTGTACTTGGATTTTCCGCTGCTATGTTAGTTTGTTTTCAGCTTATGCACTGTCTCACCTGTTTTATGTCAAGTATGTTGTTATTATATTTTGTACCATGCGCTGTGAGACATTCTACAGGTTCTTTGTTGTTTCTTCGTCTTCTTTCCTTCCTTCTGATGACGTCCCGTGCTAACTGGACATATGTACAGTGCACTTTTGGAGTAAATGTCGGTTGGTGCGGGGCGGGCTTGTTTTAAAAAAAACTGCCTCGATACTCGCCTCAAGGCCCGCCTCTAGGAAATAAAAGATAAAACGCCTTGAGGCTAAATTCAAAAGGCATACATAATGCATAAATCATGTGCTTCGCATGCCTCAAACAACTGAGGCATATGGCTTAAAAACCTTTTTATCTTTAGTTGCTGATATTGACATCGATAAAAGTCATTACACTTTAATTATTTTACGAAAATAAAAAAAGACAAAATTTAAGAAAATAAAAATTAGCATTTTTAACTTTTCAATTTCAATATCCACATAATCAAGTAAGATTGTTTATGAAATAACGATCATGAGCTATGTAATGAATTTTCTCATTTTTTATTTTACGAATGTTTTTCAATAAACTTTGTTCAATCCAAAAATAGATTTTGCAAATCGAGTTGAATTGATAGACCGGATAAAAATTAGAGTTTGATGTGATCTTCAAATAGTTTTAAGAAATCAAAATTTGAATCATATGTGTTTCAATTATTTATTTTTATTCTATAATAAATATATATACTTGGTTAAAGTCCGATCTTAAACTATTTTTTTTCTTCATTTTTTGCATTGGTTAATTTAAAGCGTCAGAATTTCTTTATTTGTTTGTGTTTCCAGAAAAGCTTACGCCTCAACGTTTCGAGGTTTACGCCTCGCCTTGTAGACCCGAAAATTCATCATGTACGCCTTTTGTGTTTTAAAACTTTGGTATAACTACAAGTGTGCTATCAATCCTAAGTAATAGCATGTCCCATATTCAATTAGAGATTTTTCTATTAAATTACTTCAAATCCTGTCTAGTAATGTGATAATTTTGCTGCCTGAAATCCAATAATGATGCCATATATGCCAAATAGGTTGCAAAACTTGGTTGTAGTAGATGTAAGATATTGAATACTGCTTACTTTTAAATTGGCATGAAGATTCAAATGGAAATACTTATGAGTATCTCATATACGTGAAGAGGCCAAAATATTTAATCCTTACCTAGCACACCTGATGAGCAGAAAAAATATGGTGAATATTGCCTATAATTTGGATTTCTTTCAACATAGCGTTAATTAGATCAAACATCTTCATATTTCGAATTGAAGTTGATTAGTATAAATAAATTATTCACGGAGTATAATTGTATATGTATGCAAGTATTGTTTGGTTAGCTAAACAAAAAGAGTCAAAAATTAAAATTTGGAACTTGACAACGTCATTCTTTTTGTAAAGTAGAAACTGCTAACGACAGAAGATCCATTATGTCGTCTTCATGATTACTTAAACGACAACCTAAACCCTATGTAAAAAATAATCTATTACTTGAAGATCAATGTGAATTTTCGTAAGATGGATTTACGCGAGAACCTCAGGTACGTAGAAGTTCATATGGGTATTAATAACATGTCATATTTCTCTTAACTGACCTATATACTGATTTGCTTAGTTGTAAAAGCAAAACATATTGTCTAAAAGATTTGAACCCTTATTTGTGGATAAGTAGCTCAAATCAGCAGGGAAAAAGTGTTAAGAATATTGATTCCTGAGCAAGTAGCTTAAACCAGAAGAATTTTGAAAAACAAACAATGCTGAAAGTTATGATTAACATTTCAGAATTTGCATTAAAGAACTTGTTGGAGAAAATAAAAAAAGGCTTATAATGTGAACGCATTGACAAAATCATGATCGTAACATTTTGTCCAGTTAGTCTACTCCTGGATGTTGACAAATAGATGTTTGCAGTCTACTTCATGATATCTTTAATAACAACTTCACTGTCAAATATATGTGTGATGGACTTATATGAATATTTTCTTGATTGATATGTTTTAAAACTTAAGAAGTGGTGTTATACAATTACTTGGATAAGTAGCAAGGCTTTGTATGTTATAAGGTTAAGACTTAATGTAGCATCCTAAAAACTCATTATGGATTGATAAGGGTGGGTATTAAGATTTGCCCTAAATTCCGATCAAAGTTAGCTGAAACTATAAGTACTATAAATTACTAAAGCAACCCAAAATAAGCAAATGTTTGTACAAAATTATTAATCATGGAAGCTTTCTGTATATGTTATGCTTATTATTATTGGAATGGTTACATGTTGTCCAAGTATTATCGATTTTTTGCATATATATTGGGACAGTTTGACAAAAGAGTAAATATTAGTTAACATACACATATGTTAAGCTTGAAGTTAAAAAAAATTAAAGATAAAAAAGCCTTATGTGCCATAGAGTAAGAATATGATAATGCTAAACTGGCGAAAGTTTCATGTAGACATTAGAATTTCGTGTTATTTTGAACGATGGAAAGTTGTAAACATCACAAAGCGAGCATGTGCCCAACCAGTTTATAAACTTACAATACTTAATTGTTTTCATTGCAAAAGGCTAATACCATTTTGCTTATTATACTATTATAAATATGCACAAAGCAAGGAAAGAATCAATAGCATATATGCATGCACTTATGTTGTTCAAAGCATTGTATTACGTCATTGGCATTAAAAGATAATGCACCAACCACTTTTTATACTTATACAAGTTTCCTCTCCTTTTCTACACACATCCACAGAGCGAAGCAGATTTAACAATTAAAAAAGAGAAGAAGTCTTATGAAACAAAGCAAGTAGTATTTGTATAGTACAAGTTTAAGCCAAAAACAAATCCCTATATGTGGGGGGGAAAGGGAGATCAAAATGGTTAATAAATACATCCATCTCTATTTATAGGTTTTCTTGTTCGTTTCGTTTCTTTGGTAAATTCAAAAGTGGAGAGCTTATATGCTTTTGGATTTGAAAGTATGAAAAATATTTGATAGGTTTTTAATTGTTTGATTATTTGATAGGCCATTTTTACCGAAATTGGTCATGTTTATTGAATTGCTTCATATTTCAGATATTTGCAAATATTACCAGAACTTGTAATATTTTTACTTGTAACAAACTGGTAATATTACCGAAAGTGATATTACTTTCACTAAAACTCAATGGTTATAGTTAGCGTATCAAGCTAAAATGCTCTAAGGATGCATGACAACTAATAATTTTAAAGTAAAAAATCAAAATGGAATAAAAACTAAAATCAAGCCGAATTTAGTATAAAAATGAATTGCATTTAGTACAAGTTTCTCGTTCTTAGAAGATATAAGAAATTAGATGGTTGTAAAATAAAATAAAAACAACTGGAGAAAGGATTTTAGAGGAAGCACATACAATGACATTGTATTTTTGTTATATCAAATGTTCTAAAAATTAATAGCATCCTCTTTAATTTATTCTATAACACAACTACAAAATTTTAACATATCATTTAGGTAACCAAACATATATGTATGTCTATAGTGCTAAAAGAATGGTATGATGATTAGAGAACAATGTTGTTCTAAATGCATTATAATATATTTTCAATAGTTAAAGAAAAATAAATTACATTCTATCCAGCCTAGTGGGGCTTAAAACCATAAGCAGTTCGAATGTTAGTTGTTATGGATGAGTGTAAAAATACAGCAGTGTTTTTGGTCATATGTATTTCAAATATGATCATGAAGAAGCATGCCTAACCTCTAAGGGAAGAACTACAAGTGATGTAGCGAGTTAATCGCAATTCAAGGGGTTCTTTGGTGGAAAAAATATACGTTTAACCCAAATTACATAGCATTTGTGGTTTGTTGCATATAACAATATGCAAATTTAATTTAAACAAAATTATGGAAATAAAAATTATAGAGCAAATACCTTTGTACCTTGTCCGTGGTCTTATCCAACTCAACCATTCCACATTGTTAGTGGCTAATAGAGCAATGCAGTCTCTTAGAGATAGTAGTGAGGTAATAATTTTCATCATGGAGAATGTAAATATGAATGGAGAAAATAATTATCGATTGCAGCTAGGACACAATCACAAAATAAGATGAACAACTGTAATAATTCCATGTACATCTGAATAACATTTCTACCTGCTCTCCCCTAATACCTACCTATGTTTTGAAAGGCCAATAATTGTTAATAGTTAGGGAAAACAAATTAGTTCCACAATTGATAAATACAAGAACTGATTTTAGGATAGGAATAAGAAGCAGAAAAAACTGTTTTCAAAGTATATGCTATAACTACTTTATTAATGTACCAAATTGTAGGCTATTGTTGATTTCAACCATAACTGTGTAGAGGAATAGTAATGAAATCATAAGAAAACCGTAATAGTAAACAAAATTCGTTCGATTTTAAAAGAGGGAGAAATCACATCGAATCGAATGTAAAAAAACAGATTCATTTATTACACATATACTGAACATAAAAGAAGATGGATTAAGTAATTCGCATAGGGAGACAAAATATAGTAAGTATCAATTACCATGGCTAACATTAAAAGAAGATCTACCGTGGTCTGAATGATTCGTTGGACTAGAAATTAGAGGTGAAAAATCGTCCAATCACCGCGTGTAAGAAGGAGATATGGGTACTGTGTTGTTTTCTCCAAAAGGAGCGGTCGAAGAAGTAATGATGGAAGCAAATTAGAGGCTGAAGATGGAGGAGAGAAAAATTGGAGAGAAAACGGTTTGGCAATTTGGGAAAAGTTAAAGCGGTTGACAATTTGGGAAAAGGGGAATAGGAAAAAAGCGATGAGTAAGCGAGAATGCGAAGAACAAAAGCCAGTTGAAGTGTACACGTAGGCTCTGCTTACTTCCTATTTTCCTGTTTAAATAAATGATAATAGATACAGGGAAAGTCAGTTACGGTGGAAAAAAACGTGGGATGAATAAACGGTCAAGGTGCAGAAGAGAAGGACGAAAAAAAGGTAAACGGAGATGCAGGTAGAGTTTGGTTTATTTTATGTCTTGATTTTTTAGTATTCAACATTAATATGAAAGTTGAAAAGATTTGAAGTATATTGGAGATGACGAATCAAAGGCGGAAGCAGTAACGGAGGGGACCGCGGATAGATGGATAGATGAATTTGTTATCGTCCTTTCATTTTTTCTTAAAATATGAAAAATAAAAAAAAATTGTTTTTGGTTTTGTGTGTTAACTTCATTTTGTAAAACGATCATTTTGCACGATATGTGTGCACTGTCGGTACTTTTGTATGCGTGAAAACTCAAAATTAAAAAATATAAACTAAAAGCATCTGTAGTTTTTCCGCATTTTGAAAAAAATTAGCAGGAGTGGATCCACGTAAGCGGACATAAGTTCCTTCTTTTCATAGATTAATAGATAGATATGATTTATATATTAAAATAATGATCAAAAATGGAATTTTGAATTTGGTATTGAAATAGTTGAAAAATTAAATGAAAGGATATACTAATAACTTTTAATAACTTTTGCAAAAGGTGTAAAGGTATTTGAAAAATATATTAACTATACATAGCATGTACAAGTTTGAAATCGATTTTGAATAGTGATTTTCCAAATTGAAGTTGAGCTAGGTATATAAAAGATAGTTTAAATTCAAACCGATTATTCCATTAGTCTTATACAATATTTAACTTGATTTCTACAAATTTTGAGGTTCATTGGATTAATAATATTATTTTATTAATATTATAACATTCAATTTCGAATTTAAATTGAAGCTGAAGTACAAGCAGAAATAAAATCAAAATTTTGGTTAACTTATACATTCTAGCCTCATCCCACAAATAATCCAACATAATTATATTTTGATCCATTTTATGTCATTTAAGTGAGGGAAATATCAAATGAATTAGGAAACAAGCAGACAAAGCATATGATAAAGATAACATAAAATAGCTGTTATAATTAAGAAAAGTTGTTCTTGATGAGGTTATAAGACAATACGGCTGTTGACAGGCAAAATTGTTGCATGCCAACACCCAATGTGTATGTGTGAACAATTATCCATGTAACAAGTAAATAATGTAAATGCGGGGAGGCACAACTTTTATAATGGTTCGACACTAACGCCTACGTCCTCTTTATAATCATCATTCATCATATCTTTTGTCGATTACAAAGTTATACAAGTTCGGACAATAGTTAAGTTCAAAGTGTTACAATAGAATAACAAAATAAATGTTGGTTCTATACTTTGACTAAATTGCTCTTCTTCTTCTTCTTTGAGAAGAGTTGACTTGGTCAACAATAGCCAAGTTTAGTGTTCATGTCCATGAAGTTCAAAAGTAGCATGACAACGCTTTCAAATGTTCAAGTGTTGAAGGAAAACATGCATGTCATGTTTTAATTATCCTTCTTCTTCTTCCTTGAGATGAGTTGACTTGGTCAACTATAAGAAAAACAGGCTTTAATGCCCAAGTGGTCTAGAAACCTTGTAACTATGCTTGCTAGTGCCAAACAAGCTATGGAACATGTATGCACCACCTTTCAACTATTCATGCCATGTCCAATGGCCATGAAGGTGTTGGATGCCATTAATGAGCGTTTGGAGCTCTCAAGGTCCAAAAATTCCAAGGGAGAAGGATCCAAATGAAGTCCAAAGATTGGGGTATTATAGGAGGAAGGTTAGGTAGGAGTAGGTGAGCAGCGGAGCCCAAAAACAACAAATTTTGTACCCCAAAAGTTTCCCCGAAACATGAAATTCAAACCCCTAGGCAAGGGGTTCGAAATTTCGGACCTATAATAACCCAAGATTTTAACTAAGTTTAATGAAATTTTATTGTATATTTTGGGGTTTCTCTAAATAAAAATTTCAAATTGATAAGATTCGAATACAAATATTGATTTAACAATTTGTTATATTTTGGTTAGCAAATTTCTTGTTTGTTTTATAAATACGATTTTTGTAAAAGTAAACATATTTTAAAGATATGTTTGATATATTAAATTTCTTTAGTACTAATATTGTCTAATTTTCAATGACCTATATTTTTATTTGTAAAGGAATATGATTTGTAAAGTATAAAGATATTATATTTCTAATTTTTAAGATTTATGATGATTATATTGCAAGATTTGGAATTATAAATATTTAAAATTTTATTTTCGATTTATAATTGGTAACATAAGTATTTATACATTTTGAGTAATATTATTTGATAACGTATGATAATTTGATAAATTATATATATATATTTGAAATTTTATTTAGATTTATAATGGGTTTTATATGTATATATGTAAAGTAATAGTATTTCATTTACTGATGAAAATTGGTGAAATATAGTTTTTTAGAACATATGATGTTTATATATGTTTTAAAAAGATTGTTAAGTATTTAAAATCATATAATTATTTTGTTAATAAATTTTAGAAGTAGTACATATATATATAATTATATATATATATATATTTATATAATATTTTGAAATTGTATGTTGTAATATTATGGTACATAAAGATGTTTGAAATTGGTTGCACACATATGTGTTACATTAATGTCACTAAAAATCAAAATTTAGCAAACAAATAAATAAGCTATTTTGTAAAACATGCATTGGCGGAATTTTTAAATAAAAATTATGTGTCCTCATGCATATATGAGAGGTGCTAAGTGTCTTGCTCAAAGGAAATAAAGAAATAAGAAGGAGATGGCCCGCACCCTTTAGCAAACAAAATCTTTTTTCCCATTGTATTGTTTATTGTCCACCGCACTATCCACTTCCCTTTTTTGGTGTCCATTTCTTACATCGAAGTTCTCCCCGCAAAACTCTCTTCCTCATCGCATTTTCTCCTGCACCACAATCTCCGTTTCTCCTCAGACCACTACACTTCCTCAACAACTCCACCTTACTTAGCACAACCGCCACCTCATCTCCCCGCGCGCCATCACCCATCTACGTCGATAGGCCACCCAGCTCCTCCCTTCACCTTCACTTCCCTCTCTCTCCTTTCCTAGAATAGTCTGCGTTGATCTCAAAATTTGAGTCAACACCAAGAGTACCAGGTGCACTTCACAATATACTTAAAAATGAGAGAAATGGTGCCAAAAACTAGAAAGATGCAAGTCAAGAGAGGCGCAAAGTTTTATATTGGTTCGATCAAGTTTGACCTACATCCACTTTGAAAAATGATTTCATTATTGAATTTAGAGTTACAAGAAAGTGTATTTTCTCAATACATCCATCATTCACCTCACAATTCCCACTCTTTGACCTAATAAATGTTCTACGGAGAAACAGATGAGATCCTTAAAATATAGCTAATGGTAGAAAACTGTAGGCCTTCTCACAAGTTTTGATGAATCTTCATATCTTCACGGTGAATTCAGAGTTAGATCTTCAATTTGAGATGGATGTGATGATCGAGTTACTTAGGAATGATCAAAGATTGGATTTAACAACCCTTCGGGGTCATCAAAAAATCACCCCATCAAAGTGGGATTGAACCCCTATTTATAGAAGTGAGGAATGAAGGACATATAACACTCAGGCTTTGGATCGGGCTATTGAGTATTTACATAATTGCCACTGCCAGTTAATTGCCAATTTTCTAGCTTCTGACAGATCCAGAATGGCTCTGACTGATCCAGAACATCTCGGTCTGATCCAAATATCACTCCACACTAGTTCGATCTGAACTAAAAGTGGTGGGGCTGTATTTGTTTGACCTGCTCTATCCTCTTCAACACAGAATGGCCTGGTTCAGTTTCTAAATGGACTAGTCCGACCCGATCCAGCTTTGCTTTTGATCAGGTCCATCGATTGCTTTGTCTAACAGACTGATCCGCTGTTGATCATTCAGGTCGACCCATTTTTTGACAATTGGACCGATTCAATACTATAAAAAAGTCCGATCCACTCTATTATGGAATAGATCGAACCAGTTCATTATTGAACAGAACGACCCACTCTACGAATGATCCAGACCGACCCAACGTTATAAGACTTGATCGATCTAATGCTGCATAAACTGACCGATCCATTTTCGAACTAGCATACCGATCCATTCATATTGGACAAACCGATCCATATTGTGCACAACAATTTGTTGATAACATTTTGCCCCTCGGAGTTTATGATTTTTGTCTGCATAAAATTACGGGCTTCAAAATATTATGTTCTATCATGTTTGGTTCGGTTGCATCATATTCTTGGACTGGGTTTGTTAGTGTATGCTGATCGGATCAGGCTTCTTGTGTTGGATCAGACTAGTCCACCGTGTGAGACCATTATAAAGTCCTCTCCAACCTTTCTCCTTTTCATTCTCACTTCAGCATACCCGAAGCTTTTTCATAGCTGCAGCATTTTCTTGAAATGAATTCACTTAATTCGTGTCCTTGATCCAATTCTTCACTTCAATTCACATCCTTGCCGTTTCCCCTCAATCAACTCAAGCCAACAATCCAACTTTTTCAAAATCGTGCTTCTCCAAATTCCTTGGATACGAATCAGCTTTTCAATTTCACACAATTGTAGGTATTTTGTGTTCTCTTTGGGAATTCTTTCTTTTGAATTCAGATTTAAATGAGTTTGGACTGAAAGGTTTATGGATTGTCGGCTCGGGCTCGTCCTTTGGGTCATAAAGTTTTAGATCGCGAATTTGTGTTGTTGAAACAATTTGTAATGGTATTGAAATTGATTGGAATAAACTTGTGGTTGTGTATGATGAACTCGAATTACACAAAATCCATTGAACCTTGATCTCTTTTTGACGCGTATAACATGCTCGATGAAATGCTCGAACCATAGATTTGTCCAAAATAATTGAGTATTTGCATTCGACTTTATTGCCGTGGTCATGTTGGTTTCTTACCATTTTGTTTATGTTGTACGTGCCATTGCATATGTTCTGATTGCGTTTGCCAAAGGTTGCAAAGTACAAGATTTTTCTAACCTTAATCGGTTTTGACACGGCCATCTTGGTTTAGATGATTCACGACCGATCATTCTGGATCAATCTTGACCGATCCGATATCGATTGGTTGTGACCGATTCAATTTGGATCATCCATGGCCGATTCAATCTGGGTTGGTTTTGGCCGATCCAATTTGGATCGGTCTGGGCCGATCCAACCTAGATCGGTCTTGACCGATTCAATTTGGGTTGGCCTGGGCCGATTCAAATTGGACCAGTCTTGGCCGATTCAATTTGGATTGGTCTGGGCTGATTCAAATTGGATCGGTCTTGGCCAATTCAATTTAGATCGGTATGGGCCGATCCAATTTGGACCGATCTTGGCAGATTCAATTTGGATTGGCCTAGGCCGATTCAAATTGGATTGGTCTGGGCTGATTCAAATTGGATCGGTCCTGGCCGATTCAATTTGATCAGTATGGTCGATCCATCTTAGGGTATGACTTTTTTATTTACCATCCTATGATTGAAACATCTGCTTTGGACCAATATTATATATCGTCAATTGCCTATATCGATAATAAGTCAGATAACATAAAAACCATGTATGTAGCTTTTATAACTTATACTGAAGTGTTCTGTTGGTGTTAAAGGGTTCTACCGGCCTTTTCACTTTAAACATTTAAGCATAAGTTTGTAGTAAAACTCGAGATCGATCACTTATGTTATGATGACTCATGCTTTGTCTTTGTTAAGTTGCACACAACATTTTTGTTATAGGAAAAATATACCTGTACTTTGTTGTCAAACATGTTTGTCTACGTAGAAATGGATACCAGACAGTAATCATGCCAACAGCTTGAGGCAACATCTAAGTCTGCATTTGCTGGTACTTCTTCCCAGATCACGATGCAGCTAATACTCCCGGATCCAATGTTAACCCAGAATTTCCGATACCCAAGCCTTTTACTGAAAGACCAGGTGATACTAAACCAAACAAATTGGGTGACTGTGGGTACAAAACCTTATGTGTTCAATTCAGCCTAACGGAGACCAAGGCTGAGCTCCCAAAGGAGAATGAGTCTGCTGACAATCCTCCCCCTAGATTTGTTACTGTCAACCGACATATGTTGACGATGGATGGTGTCCCTCATTTTAACCCCTTCATATAGATGTTTTAAAAGCATTTAGCCATTGCCCATCTTAACCTATCTCTACATACTTTTTATGAGAATCAAGGAATGTCCCCATCCTTTGAAGAGGTCTGTTTATTGTATGCTTTAAAAAAGAAACAGCCTTCACCATCGATCATTAGCTTAAAAGGGAAATACCCCAAGATTGTAACTGATCTAATGGAAAGTTCCAAGGGCTACTCAGAAAATTATTGTTTCGTACGCTGCCCCGACAATTTCTACAAAAGATGGATGGAAGGAGGTAATAGCATATTCACAAAAATTTTCTTCCTTACAGTTAGCTTCCGAATATTAAACCATTCTTTTATTTTACAGTACTGCCTTTTTCGAACTCAAATGATACTACCAGCGAAGAGTTATATAATACCCTAAAGACTATACTCGAAGCAAAAAGAAGTAGGGGATATCTGATTACAGAGGAGCTTCTTTATCAGTATCATTTCCTTGACCCATCCCGTACTCTCAAATTGCATTTATTTCCTAAGATCCGGCAAAGGTCCTGCTCATAGATCCCCCTTACAAAAATGCTCTGGCACTACAGGAAGCAGTAAGATGTCTCCTAAGTCTAAGTTGCCTTCTATTAAGGAAGGGAAGTCTGATCATGAAAAGGATGGAAGTGAAACAAATTGAGGAAGTGACTGAGGGAGTTAAGAAGGATTTGGCCTCTTCAAGAACCCTCTCTGATTCGACAAGGGAAATACATCAACAGGAGATGTTGAAGTTACTTCTGATGACAACACCGGTGTTAAGAAAACTTCTAAGAATCCAACTACACAGGCTAATCCTAAGGGTTACTCTCTGGTTACTTTTAAGGATTTAAGCAATATTAGCTCTACTAAACATATTATTCCACGCGATGTTTCATCGTTAGCCCCTGCATCATCTGCAAAGTATTAGGCCAAGAGGGCTATTGATGTAGGAATCTCCTTAGATGACCCTTACATGAATCGTTATCCTGGAAAATCAGCTGCCTATATAGGACTCCATTTAAATGTGTCTCTTAAGATTGGTTTGTTACTAAATCTATTTTGACAAGTGCTAACTTTTATCACTGCTTACTGCCTTTTTGCATTTACTTTTTGAAACTGTCTCAACTTCTATTGATGTGAGTACTAAATCCTTGTCATGCCTCTTTTCTTAGGTACGGGAGCAATGTCGAAGTCTTAGTTCATGAAGGACTTCAATGAAAAGCGAAACTAGCAAGACCCAAAGCGTTTTTAAACAAATCTCGTCCTTCGTGATATTCTCATCGACCCGATCCACCTCAGTACTTATAATCATCTCATCAGTCTCGACTACTTCCCGAGCTTCCCGAAACCAATGAGCAAAGGCGATGGAGGGAGGATGATAAAGCTCGACGGGAGGAAAAAGAAAGGAAAGAAATTGAGAAGAAGAAGAAGAAATCCAAGCGAAAAGATAGCGCAGGTGTTCGGAGCAAGAGTGACCTTCGAAAATGCCACAAGCCGGACGACATTCCTATGCCAGACACTCATGCTACTTTCGGAGAAATATCCTTAGCCTCTCCATTAGTCACTCCTGCTCCTGCAGACCTTGAGACAATTATGAATAGGCCTTGCTACATTCTTGGCCCAGCTGATTTTAGCCTTGCTAACTGGTTCCCGGACTGGAATCTTAGAGGGACGTGCCTCAACCTGTAGCTCTATCCCAATGACAAGTGTGGTTTACTAGAAAAGTTTGATGACTTGCAGGGTAGTACATCCGCACAATTTGAAGTGGCTCAGAATCAGCTGGAAGTGCCTAAAGGTCAATTTGACGTAAAGTTTGGCAAGCTCAAAACTCAGGACGAGAAGCAATTGGGGCTGTGGTGGTCTTTTGCTCGCGAACTTTCAAGGGTCAACGGAATCTCTCTTGATCGCATCGCTACCTTAGAAAGTGATAAAGCCGAGCTGATTAAGGTCATAAAATCATAGGAGAAAACCATTGTTTCCCATGCCCAAAAAGATTTAGAGCTTGAAAACATAGAGCTGGAAAACAAAAAAATCAAATAGGAGCTTAAAGCTGCGAAGCTGAATGAATCTACACTAGTAGCACAATTACAAGGAGCTCAAGCTACTCGAATGCTGACCGAATCCCAACTAGCTATGGAAAAGAACTCATCTGCTGCCCACCAACAAGACAATGCCATTCTTCACAAAAGGATTTCATCACTTAATACAGCCCTTGAGGGGGAAAAACTTAAAGCTGCTGCTGATCTTGAGAGGATTCGCTTGGAGGATGAAGCTTCCTTTTTCAACTTTTATGTCTACAGTATTATGAAGAAAGGAAGCTTGTGTTTCTTGGAAGAAAAATTTGTGATTACTTTGGCTCTTGTTTAGGAGCGGGTTCTAGAAATTAACGGGGGTGATTGTAGTGAGGACGATCTCTTTCAGGATCTCCTCGACCCAGAGTCTCGCGATGCTTTGGTTATTGGGAAGGCCAAGTTGGCGGAGGCTAGAGGATTTATTAAGGACATGGCTGGGCCTTTAGGAGGACCCATTCAAGACGTAAATGTTGAAGCACATATCATCACTACCGACGCCGAGGCTTCTGGTCAATAGATTCCCATTGATCTTATTGCTTCTCAAAAGGTCAAAGGCGGAGATAACGATGTTGATGGAACCTTTGATGCGAGCAGGTTTGAGATCGAAGCATGCAGGAATGTTGAAGAGAGTCTTACAGCTGTAGCTAAAACCGGGGTTGCTCAAATGACACCAAACTTAGACTGTGTATTCTCTACTCCTGGCACCACCGCATACTTAACTCATTGTTTATTTGCCTTAGGTCTAATTTCACCAAAGCTTCCTTCTGGTGGGTTTATCGCTATGATGACCGAAGCCATAATTACTGATTCAGCCCTGATATCGATACCTTCTGCCACATCTCATACTTCTCATCTAGATGATGAATCTTTTTTTGATGCTAAGACCCCAGGGTCGCAGGATGCGAAGATTGGTGTGATTGCTGACTTGGAAAAGGATGAAGACTATTTCCGATGTGAGGAAGACTCCGAGAAGACCGGTGAGACTTTGATGCAAGACACTGAGACCCAAGGAAAGTGGGGAACACCATCAAGCCGCAAGGCAAAGAAGGCCATCACGAAGCAGAAGAAAAAGAAGGGAAAGGTCATCACTATATCCTCCCAAGAGAGTCCCAGTGGTCCGATGAACAAAGGTGGTGTAGCGACCCGAACTTCCGTAGTCTCCTAAGAGATGAGAAAGAACGAATTACTGTGAGGACAAGGCAAAACAGAACGCAGACGGAAGAACATTTCATTGCTTATTACAACAATTCCATCAGATACAAGAATATACAGAGTATAATGAATAAATTACATTCGATAAATATCAGAGATTACAATAAATTACATAGCAGCGGAAAACAATATAAAACACAACTGAAAGTAATACACGGATACAGAGCTTTCCGAGCATCATTCCAGCTGTAAACCATGATCCTGTGAATATAAATCTGCAAAACCAAAACTACTAGCTGCCCGTGCGGAAAATAGGGGCACCCAGAGTTTAGGTTAAAACAATAAACTCCAGGTCAGTCATGTGACTGGTGTGAGAACTAAAACAGTTATTTAAAACTTTACTTTAAAAGAGAGTAATTCAAGGGACCACGCCGTATAACACAGAACGGGTTTCCTCCCAAGAATACCAGTGCACGGAATAAACAGCGCAATGCTTTTTCGAAAAATGAAGCTATTATAAGACCCAGTTCCCATCACACAATGCAATGCAAGCCGAAGGATAGGGTTTTCCCTTATAATAGCCAAACATGCTTGGTACGTTTAAAACAAATCATTTGATACTATAATAAGTGTATAGTGTCAAAACAATTTCAATCATAAATATCAATCATAGGCGGCATGGGTACCATCTATCATGTCGCTGTACTAGTTCTACAATTAAAACCACAATATCACGTATTGGAAATTGGATTTCCGTCATGAGTCGAGGCAAGGGGCAAGCTCCTTTCCGCTTCGAGACACTCTAGCAAATGCCTCGGGACTACACACTCTGGGTAACCCCTAGATGCTTCAGGGCCGGTCCTCTCTTACGTTTGAGGATTGGCAATTCCTGAACACACGTTTCTCGGTCCTTACAGACCTAAAATCGAGGCGCCTCATCCAACAACCACATAGGTGAAAAGTATATAAATGTCAAGGCTGGTAAGTCACTGACACCACCAAAGCTAGAAAGAAACGTCGTGCTCTCCCTGCAGTTCTTATCCCGTTTTTGACTCATACCGAGGTATGAGGCTCGCGAATTCACGTTATACACAAAGCTGCCACATATGTCGTGCTTTGATCATCAACCACAATACTTTGCTTTTCAACAAAAGCCTTGATCCATGCAACTCAGCATGCCACACAGGCAATTCATGCCATGCGATTGATATCTATCGATATATAACCTCTAAGCTCGTACGTCTCACAGAAGGGCGTTAAGCAAGAGAATAAATTCTCCGCCGCCAAACAGATATATATTTAATAAAAATCAATCAACACAGAATAAAATCCAATGTCAGACACACAATCCATTTACAAGTTCGTTCTGGGTCTGAACGAAACCGGAGGCACTTTCCTCGCATATCCATCGATCTCCAAGTACGTCTGGACGACCACCAACTGATTCCCTCATCTTGGGTGTACAGCCCAATCAAGATCATCAGTAATCACCCAAACGATGTGAAGACTTCCGGTCTTCAACCACCGTCTTCATCTTCGACATATCGTCGAATCGGTTATTCTGAATGGGTATAAACCCGGCCTTTTCGAACAACCCGCGTATATTCAAAACAAATGTTACATAAACACAACATATGCCTCATTCCAATTCATTAGTCACTAACCGTAAATCAACAAGAGAACAATTTCCCAAATATTAACCCCGAAGGCCGAAACCAACATCAGATCAATACCCAGGAAACCATTCTTCTTAACTAACCTTCAGCTAGTTACTAAATTTCAATTCTTAGGGGAAAGGTTCCCATTAATTTTATCCAAGATAAATTCTTTAATCTTCCATTGGATGTCGTATCAAACCAAATTATGGTTTTTCCAAACTAGTCGAGATTAGCGAACCACACCGAAGTAATTATTTATTTTATTTCCCAATCCCAACGTATTCATCCCATGAAGCAAAACTGGTAATACTCCATATTTAACACCACAGTGTTGTCGGTAAAATTAATTACCATTCCACGTTCAAATCTAATTAAAGATTTAACTATCGCTTTGGAGCAAAACTGGTGATACTCCATTCTCGCTCATTTTCTAAATTTGATAATTTAGATTATCAATTCACATTTCAATCTAATTACAGATTCATTAAAACTCCTTTTACTGGGTTAAAGAACTAATGTCCTTTAAAACACAGTTCACAACAAACCCAAATCACATTCTATTTATTATCGGGTTAAAGAACAAGTGTTATTTAAAATACTGTTCACGATAAACCCATATCACATTCTATTTAAAACCCGTTTCAAATCCAGTTTATTTATTTAAAAATAAATGGGTTTTAATTTCAGTTCAAAACTAGTTCATTTCGATAAAAATCTATTTTTATCTTTTCAAGTATGGAGTTTTTAATTCCAAATTTTCCCAAATCATTTCTTATGATTTTACACAAATTATTACTATTTTTAATAAATTTATCAAGGCTCGTACAGTCGATTTCCTTCAACGGCCATCGAACTGCACTTACAACGACCTTTTCCAAATTTGATTTAGACGTATCTCCAAATCCAATCGTTAGATTTCAAATTAATAATATTCGTTAGAAAGCACTTTTCGATACGAACCCAACGGTTCCAGTTTTAGGAGAATCCGACGGTCGGATCTCCCGTAATGTTCGTCCGAAATAAATGGTCGAAATTCACGAACTGCCGCGGCGCGACGCGTTCTATTCAGGCCATTATATTATATATATAATATATATTTCGTCGATTACTATTTAAAATGAATTTTATAAATAGTTTTGAATTCGTTTCAAAAACAATTTCAACCTTTATTTAAAATTCAAATTAAAATTGAATTTTCTATTATAAATTCTTTTTACTTTCATTTCTATTTGATTTCAATTCAAATCGATTTTAATTCGATTCGAATTCATTTTCTTTTCAATTCAATTTGAATTCGTTTTCTTTTCAATTCAATGCAATTCGAATTTGTTTTCTTTTCAATTCAAATCAAATTCGTTTTCTTTTCAATTCAAATCAAATTTGTTTTATATATTCAATTCAAATCAAATTCGTTATATATTCAATTCAAATCAAATTCATTATATATTCCATTCAAATCAAATTCGTTAAATATTCAATTCAAATCAAATTCGTTATATATTCAATTCAGATCAAATTCGTTATATATTCAATTCAAATCAAATTCGTTATATATTCAATTCAAATCAAATTCGTTATATATTCAATTCAAATCAAATTCGTTATATATTCAACTCAAATCAAATTCGTTATATATTCAATTCAAATCAAATTCGTTATATATTCAATTAATCAGATTCGTTATACATTCAATTCAAATCAAATTGTTATATATTCAATTCAAATCAAATTCGTTATATATTCCATTCAAATCAAATTGTTATATATTCAATTCAATTCCTTTTCTATTCAATTCAATTCGAATTCGTTTTCTTTTCGATCCAATTCAAATTCGTTTTCTTTTCGATCCAATTCAAATTCGAATATAATCGATATAAATATCGTTCGCGTCAAAATAGCGCATCTCTAATCAACACGGCTTTATATATTTCAATAATTCCGTTATTCTATTTAACAAATGAATATTTATTCTATTCAATACGTGAACCTATATTTTTTTCAACACATGACTAATCTCAACGAATGAGTACTGTCCACGTGTGACTATTTTTGTTATTTAATATATTTTATAAAAATTATGGTATCTACCGTTTGATTTAAAATCAGACTCCAACCGTAAACTAGTAAGAGAACGATTCCCTGAATATTAACCCCGAAGGCCGAAACCAACATCAAATCAATATCCAGGAGACCACTCATCTTATCTATTTTCCAGTTAGTTTCTAATTTTATATATGATAAAGATGTAAATTTTATCGTTAAAATATTTCGTTCAACACATGACTAATCTCAACGGATGAGTAATGTCAACACATGAACCTTTATTTTATAATATTCTTTATTTTCCCGATTGGAATGAGGCCCAATCAATTACCATATAAAGTTAATTATATGGATTCCATACAACACATGTATATAATAGCAACGGTAAATAATCAACCATCATCCAAAGTGCACTACACTGTATAAGCATCAAATATAGATATCTAACGCTTATAACAGCATGTCAATCAATCGATCGACATACAACTAATTATTGGGATTAGTGTATGCCGTATTTTATCCCAATACCCCTGTGGGGTTTCAAACAATCAAACACAGATTTTATTTGTGCAGTTGGGCGATGTGTAAAATTTATCGACCCAATCAATATCAGTCAAATCAGTGTATATAAACAAATCGGCCAATTTGTTTATAAATATTTATTTATTCACTTTCACGTTAAAAATTATATTTTTAACGATAATTTATTTATTTCAACACATGAATATATTTCATTAACCAATTCACATCAACATCACAAACAAATTTTCACAACATATCAATCAAACAAACAAGCCATCCATGGTCTGTGGATGACGGGTGTCGGGTGCTACTAAACATCGTCTGCATCCTAGCATATATTATATAACTAGAAAAAGAGATTTTGAGTGAGAAGTTCTCACCGATTGCTATCCTAACTCCACGACACTTAATTTATAGAAATCTTCGTCGTCTTCGCCTTTTTGTCACCTTCGTTGCCCGTAGCCACTACATATATAAAAATCGAATTTTTACTTCGCTATTCAATATATAAAAATCGAAATTTTACTTCGCTATTCAATATATAAAAATCGAAATTTTACTTCGCTATTCAATATATAAAAATCGAATTTTTACTTCGCTATTCAATATATAAAAATCGAATTTTTACTTCGCTATTCAATATATAAAAAATCAAATTTTTACTTCGCTATTCAATATATAAAAATCGAATTTTTACTTCGCTATTCAATATATAAAAATCAAATTTTTACTTCGCTATTCAATATATAAAAATCGAATTTTTACTTCGCTATTCAATATATAAAAATCAAATTTTTACTTCGCTATTCAATATATAAAAATCGAATTTTTACTTCGCTATTCAATATATAAAAATCGAATTTTTACTTCGCTATTCAATATACAAAAATCGAAATTTTACTTCGCTATTCAATATACAAAAATCGAATTTTTACTTCGCTACTCAATATATAAAAATCGAATTTTTACTTTGCTATTCAATATATAAAAATCGAATTTTTACTTTGCTATTCAATATATAAAAATCGAATTTTTACTTTGCTACTATATAGATAAAAATTCTATTTTTATCATGCTATTCTTCATATAAAGATTTCTCCTTTTCAACTATAAAGATTTTACCTTTTCAATTTCAACACTATAAAAATCACATTTTTATTTTGCTACATATATAAAGATGATATTTTTTACTATCTATAAAATATAAAAATTATATTTTTATATTTTTACAATATAAAAGACTATATTTTGACTATCCATAAAATCTAAAAGTTATATTTTTATTATATTTACTATATAAAAATCGTATTTTGATTCTTTTTATTCTCTAAAAATTATATTTTTATTTCATGTCTAAACATAAAAATCATTTTTTTGTAAATTAAAAATCTATTCTTTTGTAAATTGAAAATCTACATACTAAAAACCAGTTTTTAAACTGATTAACCTAAGCTAAACATTTAAAATGAATTGAAACAAAACAAAAATAAACAAATAAATGAAATAAAAAAAAATTACAGTGAATATTGGGGAGGTTGTCGCGCTCGTCAGTGGATGAGGGGGGGGGGGCTGGTGGCGAGCGATTCAAGGAGGGCGACGGAGGGAATGACTAACGGGGGGGGAGGGGGGTGTCACGGTTATCGAAGTGGAAAGGGGGAAGATGGAGAGGGAGGAGGAGCAGGCGTGGGGAGGTCAGAGGGGGGGCGGGGGGCTGTGCGGCATCGACCGCCGTCGAGGGGGGGGGGGGGGGGCTGTGGCTGCGCCTCCTTCTTCTTCTTTTTTTATTTTGTTTTCTGAACGAATGAAAAACGAGAATGGGGGGGGGGGCAGAGGGAATTAAGGGGAAGAAAGGGGGATTTAATTTTTTTTTATTATTTTAATTTCAAAAAGTTGACTTTTACATACGACCTCTAAACGAGGCCCACCGCCTGTCGTCCATAGCTAATTACCCCCACTCCGAACACAATGGGATATGTATCGTAGGCTGATTCGATCGTTACAATCAGTTTTCGTCAAAATCAACATATAATTCTATATATTGAATTTGAATGCGCATTTCAATTTACTGGGGTCACATACTAACTCTATAAATCCCAGAAAAATATTTTCGAACTTCGTATTGACGATACGGTCCTAAAAAAACTAGTTTCATCAAATTCTGAGACCGTTGGAAAAATGGCCATTTTCCAGTCGATTAAAATCAACTTAAACTGGTCAAATGCGTTTTCCTTTGCCACGCTCACATATTGATTCGAAAAATTATGAAATTTGGAATCTAACTATAATTTGACATTTCGGATCCAAGAAAAGTGGTTTCGTCGAAATCCGAGGTCGTTTGCAAAAATGTCTATTTTTAAGGGCCTGAATTCCATAGTGACCATTCAGAATTTTCAACTGGACATATCTTTTGATTCCCGTTATGAAATCTGGATTTTTCGGATTCGTTGGAAAGATATTATCAAATAGATCCTATTATATTTAGTTTCGCTAAAATCCGGATTGTTTTGCACCCGGTACATTTAATTGAAGTTTGAAATCGAATTATCAACTACCGCGCCATTTTCAATTCTATTTATAATTATATATAATTATTTATATTCTAACGATGAAGTATATAAATATATACGTTCTAAATATATTCAAAATAAATTTCTTATCGATATTATTTAAAATAATCTATTTTAAATGTTCAAAATTCGTCGAAGTTGCCAAAACAAAAATTTTAAACTGGCCCAGATTTTCGGGTTGTTACAATCTCCCCCACTTAAAACTTTTCATCCCCGAAAAGGAACAAAGTCGAAAGTGGTTTGATTAATCAGCTCTACGTTCGATCTGGCTTCCATTCTCCAACTTTTCAGTTTCTGAGAATTTTTAAATTCTTCAAAAATTTGGCTAACACCCTAAATTTTCGAAAAATTTTGCCATAACCTCCCCTGCACTGGGAGCCACGTGAAAATCCCGAAATTGCCATATAGGCCTTCTGATCTCAAAAAGAAAAAGCCACGCAGCTAGCCAATCGGCTCATAAAATCATCATCACCCAAACAAAATAGGAAATTAAGGTAAACATGTACCTATTTGTCGGGCAAACAAATTTTATTCTCTGCTCTAGCCTCCTTGATATGGCCTGTTCAATGTAAGTACATGTATATGCAAGCAAATGCGACCAATTTTCAATACAGTTCAATATTTGATGCAATTAGGCATAATGGTTCAGAATTATCAAACAAATAAACAAACAACACAAACATCAATCAATTAGTGGATTAACGTTTCAAATTCATAATTTTGATACGTATATAGAAAATCATGTTTTTGATGCCAATTCACAACAAATAAATCTATCTATATAAGTTTTGGTTCTCACACCAGTCTAATGGAAATATATAGATATCATACCTTCGAAACATGAACACAAATTCAAATAATGATATATCAACCATCAGAATCATCTCCGGGTGTCTAGAATGTGATTCTATATCTATCCAGTATATTAAAACTTCGAATATACGTTCATGACGCGTATATGCAAAATCTTTATATACTCGATTGTCCAAATTCAAAATAAATAAATAATCAAATACGTATAAAACGATTTAAATTTTAAAAAAAAATTGTTTTCATTTGAAAAATACTCTTCACTCTCGTTCTAGGATACTACGGATCCTATCTCTAACGAGTCATTCTAATTGGATATTACTAATCCAATATCTGATGAATTCCTTCGTATGGTTCAAATGTGTCTTGTTCTCGAGCTCTGTAAACCAAAGCTCTGATACCAAATGTAGCGACCCGAACTTCCCCGGTCTCCGAAGAGATGAGAAAGAACGAATTACTGTGAGGACAAGACAAAGCAGAACGCGGACGGAAGAACATTTCATTGCTTATTACAACAATTCCATCAGATACAAGAACATACAGAGTATAATGAATAAATTACATTCGATAAATATCAGAGATTACAATAAATTACATAGCAGCGGAAAACAATATAAAACACAACTAAAAGTAATACACGGATACAGAGCTTTCCGAGCATCATTCCAGCTGTAAACCAGGATCCTATGAATATAAATCTGCAAAACCAAAACTACTAGCTGCCCATGCGGAAAATAGGGGCACCCAGAGTTTAGGTTAAAACAATAAACTCCAGGTCAGTCATGTGACTGGTGTGAGAACTAAAACAGTTATTTAAAACTTTACTTTAAAAGAGAGTAATTCAACGGACCACGCCGTATAACACGGAACGGGTTTCCTCCCAAGAATACCAGTGCATGGAATAAACAGCGCAATGCTTTTTCGAAAAACGAAGCTATTATAAGACCCAGGTCCCATCACACAATGCAATGCAAGCCGGAGGATAGGGTTTTCCCTTATAATAGCCAAACATGCTTGGTACGTTTAAAACAAATCATTTGATACAATAATAAGTGTATAGTGTCAAAACAATTTCAATCATAAATATCAATCATAGGCGGAATGGGTACCATCTATCATGTCGTCGTACTAGTTCTACAATTAAAACCGCAATATCACGTATTGGAAATTGGATTTCTGTCATGAGTCGAGGCAAGGGGCAAGCTCCTCTCCGCTTCGAGGCGCTCTAGTAAATGCCTCGGGACTACACACTCTGGGTAACCCCTGGATGCTTCAGGGCCGGTCCTCTCTTACGTTTGAGGATTGGCAATTCCTGAACACACGTTTCCCGGTCCGTACAGACCTAAAATCGAGGCGCCTCATCCAACAACCACATAGGTGAAAAGTATATAAATGTCAGGGCTGGTAAGTCACTGACACCACCAAAGCTAGAAAGAAACGTCGTGCTCTCCCTGTAGTTCTTATCCCGTTTTTGACTCATACCGAGGTGTAAGGCTCGCGAATTCACGTTATACACAAAGCTTCCAAGTAGGCCGTGCTTTGATCATCAACCACAAGACTTTGCTTTTCAACAGAAGCCTTGATCCATGCAACTCAGCATGCCACACAAGCAATTCATGCCATGCGATTGATATCTATCGATATATAACCTCTAAGCTCGTACATCTCAGAGAAGGGCGTTAAGCAAGAGAATAAATTCTCCGCCGCCAAACAGATATATATTTAATAGAAATCAATCAAAATAGAATAAAATCCAATGTCAGACACACATTCCATTTACAAGTTCGTTCTGGGTCTGAACGAAACCGGAGGCACTTTCCTCGCATATCCATCGATCTCCAAGAACGTCTGGACGACCACCAACTGATTCCCTCATCTTGGGTGTACAACCCAATCAAGATTATCAGTAATCACCGAAACGATGTGAAGACTTCCGGTCTTCAACCACCGTCTTCATCTTCGACATATCGTCGAATCGGTTATTCAGAATCAGCATAAACCCGGCCTTTCCGAACAACCCGCGTATATTCAAAACAAATGTTACATAAACACAACATATGCCTCATTCCAATTCATTAGTCACTAACCGTAAATCAGCAAGAGAACAATTTCCCAAATATTAACCCCGAAGGCCGAAACCAACATCAGATCAATACCCAGGAAACCATTCTTCTTAACTAACCTTCAGCTAGTTTCTAAATTTCAATTCTTAGAGGAAAGGTTCCCATTAATTTTATCCAAGATAAAGTCTTTAAAATTTATTCTTTAATCTTCCATTGGATGTCGTATCAAACCAAATTATGGTTTTTCCAAACTAGTTGAGATTAGCGAACCACACCGAAGTAATTATTTATTTTATTTCCCAATCCCAACCTATTCATCCCATGAAGCAAAACTGGTAATACTCCATATTTAACACCACAGTGTTGTTGGTAAAATTAATTATCATTCCACGTTCAAATATAATTAAAGATTTAACTATCGCTTTGGAGCAAAACTGGTGATACTCCATTCTCGCTCATTTTCTAAATTTGATAATTTAGATTATCAATTCACATTTCAATCTAATTACAGATTCATTAAAACTCCTTTTACTGGGTTAAAGAACTAATGTCCTTTAAAACACAGTTCACGACAAACCCAAATCACATTCTATTTATTATCGGGTTAAAGAACAAGTGTTATTTAAAACACTGTTCACGATAAACCCAAATCACATTCTATTTAAAACCCGTTTCAAATCCAATTTATTTATTTAAAAATAAATGGGTTTTAATTTCAGTTCAAAACTAGTTCATTTCGATAAAAATCTATTTTTATCTTTTCAAGTATGGAGTTTTTCATCCCAAATTTTCGCAAATCATTTCTTATGATTTGACATAAATTATTACTATTTTTAATAATTTTATCAAGGCCCGTACAGTCGATTTCCTTCAACGGCCATCGAACTGCACTTACAGCGACCTTTTCCAAATTTGATTTGGACGTATCTCCAAATCCAACCGTTAGATTTCAAGTTTCTAAATTCGTTAGAAAGCTCTTTTCGATACGAACCCAACGGTTCCAGTTTTAGGAGAATCCGACGGTCGGATCTTCCGTAATGTCCGTTCGAAATAAATGGTCGAAATTCACGAACTGCCGCGGCGCGGCGCGTTCTATTCAGGCCATTATATTATTTATATAATATATATATTATATATTTCGTCGATTACTATTAAAAACGAATTTTATAAATAGTTTTGAATTCATTTCAAAAACAATTTCAACCTTTATTTCAAATTCAAATTAAAATTGAATTTTCTATTATAAATTCTTTTTACTTTCATTTCTATTTGATTTCAATTCAAATCGATTTTAATTCGATTCGAATTCATTTTCTTTTCAATTCAATTCGAATTCGTTTTCTTTTCAATTCAATGCAATTCGAATTCATTTTCTTTTCAATTCAAATCAAATTCGTTTTCTTTTCAATTCAAATCAAATTCGTTTTATATATTCAATTCAAATCAAATTCGCTATATATTCAATTCAAATCAAATTCGTTATATATTCCATTCAAATCAAATTCGTTATATATTCAATTCAAATCAAATTCGTTATATATTCAATTCAAATCAAATTCGTTATATATTCAATTCAAATCAAATTCGTTATATATTCAATTCAAATCAAATTCGTTATATATTCAATTCAAATCAAATTCGTTATATATTCAATTCAAATCAAATTCGTTATATATTCAATTCAAATCAAATTTGTTATATATTCAATTCAAATCAAATTGTTATATATTCAATTCAAATCAAATTCGTTATATATTCCATTCAAATCAAATTGTTATATATTCAATTCAATTCGTTTTCTATTCAATTCAATTCGAATTCGTTTTCTTTTCCATCCAATTCAAATTCGTTTTCTTTTCGATCCAATTCAAATTCGAATATAATCGATATAGATATCGTTCGCGTCAAAATAGCGCATCTCTAATCAACACGGCTTTATATATTTCAATAATTCCGTTATTCTATTTAACAAATGAATATTTATTCCATTCAATACGTGAACCTATATTTTTGTCAACACATGACTAATCTCAACGAATGAGTACTGTCCACGTGTGAGTATTTTTGTTATTTAATGTATTTTATAAAAATTATGGTATCTATCGTTTGATTTAAAATCAGACTCCAACCGCAAACTAGTAAGAGAACGATTCCCTGAATATTAACCCCGAAGGCCGAAACCAACATCAGATCAATAT
Organism: Allium sativum; assembly: GCA_030737875.1. NCBI lineage: Eukaryota > Viridiplantae > Streptophyta > Magnoliopsida > Asparagales > Amaryllidaceae > Allium > Allium sativum. The sequence goes on from CM060915.1 coordinate 990,705,304, forward strand.
CCAGGAGACCACTCATCTTATCTATTTTCCAGTTAGTTTCTAATTTTATATATGATAAAGATGTAAATTTTATCGTTAAAATATTTCGTTCAACACATGACTAATCTCAAAGGATGAGTACTATCAACACATGAACCTTTATTTTATAATATTCTTTATTTTCCCGATTGGAATGAGGCCCAATCAAATACCATATAAAGTTAATTATATGGATTCCATACAACACATGTATATAATAGCAACGATAAATAATCAACCATCATCCAAAGTGCACTACATTGTATAAGCATCAAATATAGATACCTAACGCTTATAACAACATGTCAATCAATCGATCGACATACAACTAATTGTTGGGATTAGTGTATGCCGTATTTTATCCCAATACCCGTGTGGGGTTTCAAACAATCAAACACAGATTTTATTTGTGCAGTTGGGCGATGTGTAAAATTTATTGACCCAATTAATATCAGTCAAATCAGTGTATATAAACAAATCGGCCGATTTGTTTATAAATATTTATTTATTCACTTTCACGTTAAAATTTATATCTTTAACGATAATTAATTTATTTCAACACATGAATATATTTCATTAACCATTTCACATCAACATTACAAACAAATTTTCACAACATATCATTCAAACAAACAAGCCATTCATGGTCTGTGGATGACGGGTGTCGGGTGCTACTAAACACCGTCTGCATCCTAGCATATATTATATAACTAGAAAAAGAGATTTGAGTGAGAAGTTCTCACCGATTGCTATCCTAACTCGACGACACTTCATTTATAGAAATCTTCGTCGTCTTCGCCTTTTTGTCACCTTCATTGCCCGTAGCCACTACATATATAAAAATCGAATTTTTACTTTGCTATTCAATATATAAAAATCGAATTTTTACTTCGCTATTCGATATATAAAAATCGAATTTTTACTTCGCTATTCAATATATAAAAATCGATTTTTTACTTCGCTGTTCAATATATAAAAATCGAAATTTTACTTCGCTATTCAATATATAAAAATCAAATTTTTACTTCGCTATTCAATATATAAAAATCAAATTTTTATTTCGCTATTCAATATATAAAAATCGAATTTTTACTTTGCTATTCAATATATAAAAATCGAATTTTTACTTCGCTAGAGTTTTTACTTTGCTATTCAATATATAAAAATCGAATTTTTACTTTGCTATTCAATATATAAAAATCGAATTTTTACTTCGCTGTTCAATATATAAAAATCGAATTTTTTCTTCGCTATTCAATATATAAAAATCGAATTTTTACTTCGCTATTCAATATATAAAAATTGAATTTTTACTTCGCTATTCAATATATAAAAATCGAATTTTTACTTTGCTATTCAATATATAAAAATCGAATTTTTACTTTGCTATTCAATATATAAAAAACGAATTTTTACTTTGCTATGCAATATATAAAATCGAATTTTTACTTTGCTATTCAATATATAAAAATCGAATTTTTACTTTGCTATTCAATATATAAAAATCGAATTTTTACTTTGCTGCTATATAGATAAAAATTCTTTTTTTATCACGCTATTCTTCATATAAAGATTTCACCTTTTCAACTATAAAGATTTTACCTTTTCAATTGCATCACTATAAAAATCACATTTTTATTTTGGTACATATATAAAGATGATATTTTTTACTATCTATAAAATATAAAAATTATATTTTTACAATATAAATGATTAAATTTTGACTATCTATAAAATCTAAAAGTTATATTTTTATTATATTTACTATATAAAAATCGTATTTTGATTCATTTTATTCTCTAAAATTTATATTTTTATTTCATGTCTAAACATAAAAATCATTTCTTTTGTAAATTAAAAATCTATTCTTTTGTAAATTAAAAATCTACTAAAAACCAGTTTTTAAACTGATTAACCTAAGCTAAACATTTAAAATGAATTGAAACAAAACAAAAATAAACAAATAAATGAAATAAAAAAACTTACAGTGAATATTCGGGGGGGCTGTCGTGCTCGTCAGTGGATGAGGGGGTGGGGGGCTGGTGGCGCGCGATTCAAGGAGGGCGGCGGAGGGAATGGCAACGGGGGGGGGCGGGGGGGGGGGGGGGGGGGGGGGGGGCGTCGCGGTTATCGAAGTGGAAAGGGGGAAGATGGAGAGGCAGGAGGAGCAGGCGCGGGGAGGTCAGAACGGGGAGGGGGTGCTATGCGGCATTGACCGCCGTCGAGGGGGGGGGGCTGCGGCTGCGCCTCCTTCTTTTTTTTTCTGAACGAATGAAAAACGAGAAAGGGGGGCAGAGGGAATTAAGGGGAAGAAAGGGGGATTTTTTTTTTATTATTTTAATTTCAAAAAGTTGACTTTTACATACGACCTCTAAACGAGGCCCACCGCCTGTCGTCCATAGCTAATTATCCCCATTCCGAACACAATGGGATATGTATCATAGGCTGATTCGATCGTTACAATCAGTTTTCGTCAAAATCAACATATAATTCTATATATTGAATTTGAACGCGCATTTCAATTTACTGGGGTCACTTACTAACTCTATAAATCCCAGAAAAATATTTTCTAGCTTTGTATTGACGATACGGTCCTAACAAAACTAGTTTCGTCAAATTCTGAGGCCGTTGGAAAAATGGCCATTTTCCAGTCGATTAAAATCAACTTAAACTGGTCAAACGCGTTTTCCTTTGCCACGCTCACATATTGATTCGAAAAATTATGAAATTTGGAATCTAACAATAATTTGACACTGCGGATCCAACAAAAGTGGTTTCGTCAAAATCCGAGGTCGTTTGCAAAATGTCTATTTTTAAGGGCCTAAATTCCATAGCGACCATTCAGAATTTTCAACTGGACATATCTTTTGATTCCCGTTATGCAATCTGGATTTTTCGGATTCGTTGGAAAGATATTATCAAATAGATTCTATTATTTTTGGTTTCGCTAAAATCCGGATTGTTTTGCACCCGATACATTCAATTAAAGTTTGAAATCGAATTATCGAACTACAGCGCCATTTTCAATTCTATTTATAATTATATATAATTATTTATATTCTAACGACGACGTATATAAATATATACGTTCTAAATATATTCGAAATAAATTTCTCGTCGATATTATTTAAAATAATCTATTTTAAATGTTCAAAATTCGTCGAAGTTGCTAAAACAAAAAATTTAAACTAGCCCAGATTTTTGGGTTGTTACAGGTGGGGACCAATCAAATAGACTGGCTCTGAGATCTGGATACCCGAAGAATGGAAAAGAGAAGTGAAGTCTTTCCTACCACTAGTTTCCTTTATTTACTGTCATTTGCTTTATGTACCGTACTCAGGCCGGTTGTATATGCGAGTGCCGATCCTCGCTTACTACTTTTACACTTATTATTTTACGCACTTTTATGTCTGATACTTAACTAGTAACTTTGTGCTTTGATTCCATGTTGCTAAAATGAAAATGTGTTCTGCTATTGTACTACAGCTTTATCATACTTTGCTGCTTTGCATTCTGCACTTATCATATTTTCATGTCTGCAACACAGAAATTTTAATACTGTAAGTCATTTGTTAATTGGACCCTAATTGACCAATTTTGCTGGATTTAGTTATTTCAAAGTTTTGCTTTGTCGGTCAAGTCGGGCCATACAAAAGCTAAAGTTTTGATGAGTTTATGGTACATCTTGAGCATTGTTGAATTTTTTTAATGTGGTGGTAATGCCCCCATTCCATAATTAGTCACTACTCCAAAGGTTATGAGCAACACTTGATGACCGACTTTTTCCGAGAGTTTCCGATCATATGACATGATCATGATCAAAGGTTTCCAGTCGAATCGATCTTTTTCGTTTCTTTTTGCGGAGAAGGACTCCTGTTTTTGTGCCTCTACTTGAGAGGTCTTGTATTTCGTTCCTCTGGAGAGGTATTTGTAAACTTGTTATCCGTTGTGACTGAATGACTCAGCCACTTGTATAATTTATAGGGTGCCTTCGAGAAGGTCTTTTGGTCCGTCATTAACTGGATTTGGAAGACCCGACTTATGACCAGATGCCCCGGCGAGGGGTCTTTTATGATCCGACAGTAACTAGGTTTGGAAGATCCAAAATTGATAGCTGGATTTGGAAGATCCAGCATCTAATCGGATGCCCCTGAAGAGGTCTTTTAAATCCCAGTGTTTGTATCGTTATCCAACCATGTATTAATGGTGTCGACGATCAACCAAGTGCCCCTGGGGAGTTCTTTGGTTTAGAAACCTAATGTTTGTCGCAATTCGGCCATGTATAATGGCATCAGCGATCGACTGGGTGCCCCTCGAGGAGATCTTTGGTTTATTATTATGTGGTTTCTCAGGACAAACACTAGGTGTAACACCCTGGAATTTTAACGACACTATAGATGATGAATTAAAGAATAATCAATGTGAAATACATCGTTAACAATGAATTAAGGAAAACTTAATTAAATATTCAAAGTTAAGTAAAACGGACCATGCCATTGCATCCGTCTCGAAATTTTGGACAAGACAGACATTTGGTTTGTGTTAATCGGACACCGTATGAAGAAGTTATTAAGGTTTGAAGTTTGTATGCATATAAGGAAGATATATATATACATATAAATTCAAAAATATTTAAAAATCAGCAAAATAAAAAATCCAATGCGCAAATCGAGGAAGGGCCGACATTTTGAAGTCGACCCAAGACCCGACTGGGTTGACCTATGGGTCGATTCAGGTTCATGGGGGTCGACCTGGGGGTCGACACCCCTGAAGGGGGGTCGACCTAGGGGTCGACCCACCTGAAGGGGAGTCAACCCACCTGCGGGTCTAGAAGCTTCTTTCTGAACCTGGACGATTTTGGAGCTATGTTCTTGAACCCTAGGCTATATAAAGGAACCTAGACGTAGGTTTTATTCATCTAAAAACAATGGCAACGGCAGAGTTCTGCTGCAACAAAAATTGGAAGACCTAATCCACTCCAAATATAATTCAACAAACATCATACAAATTCAATGATTGCTACAACGATGGCTAGAACAAATTCAATGTGTTCTTTGCAGTAGTTTGGATCTGTTTCCTTAGATCTATTCACTATGAGTTCATGTTGCTTTTAGATCTAAACATTTAAATAGTAATCGTTACATGTATGTAAAAATTGGATCTTGAATCGATGTCTAATCAGTTCTATTATGACATAACTATCAGATCTGCTTTTATATGTTCATACCACTGCCATGTTAAATCTTGCAATAATATGCCTATTCAGTTTGTGCATATTTCTATCTGTTTATTGTTGATTCGTTATTATGTCTGTTCTGATTCTATTCTCTCCCTCTTTTCCTTTTTATTTTTATATAGTCAGGCTACCTTCGAGCCTAGGCCTAACGCTGAAAAATGCGAAGATGCGAAATTGGGAATAATGGGGAAAGACATAATTTGGGGTGTAACATCCCACGTCCATTAATGTCACTCACAAAGGGAATGCATTAACTTCTATAGAGCGTTTTAAGTGTGTATAGAACAGAAACTTAACAACAAGACAGATATAAACAGTACTTAAAAATTTAAAACTTTATTCATTGCAGCGGTAAACATATAAATTTGATTACACCATCAAAAACCAAAGTCAAAGTACATAATATCCATCTTGACTAAATCATAGTACATAAATTGAAAGACATAACCCCAACACAAAGTAGCCATAAATAAGATAGGCTGAACTTTTACTTTAGCTATCCAAGCAACTTCTAAAAGTAAGAGATACAGCTGTCCAAATCAAGCTCCACTAGTGCTAGTTCAACCCTGAGCACATGGGGGGGGGGGGGAGGAAGAAAAGAGGTGGAAACAAAGGGGGTCAGACATAAAGTCTGGCGAGTGCGATAACTTTAACAATATAATTATCAAAATAACTAGGCTAAGGTATAAGCTGGAAAATAAGGAAATGACTGTGAACAATTGAGTATGGCAGAGCAAACAAAAGGAAATAGGATGAACAAAGATAACGTTAAAGGTGCACCTAGTCACAATAAGATAATTACTACACTGCACCACACCAAACACCCTAAAAGTTGATCCCGTCTACAGAACTTATTAGTGATAATGGTAGTTTCGTGTACCCCTAGCTGCCTTCATAGGTGCTGCCTGCCCCTATCTCCATTAGGTGTACCCACTACCCTCCCTATTCTAATTACAATGTTTATTCATAATATGGTAGTTATACTCCTACCTGCCTTCATAGGTGCCTCCTGCTCCTATCTCCGTTAGTCGTACCCACTACCTTCCCCATTCGATCGGCTCCCTAACTCGTAAATTCCCGTGCTAGCTCCATAGTGGGGTGTATCACTCCCCAAAGTGGCAACCCGATACCACCAACGATACATGGCTTATACCTACACGATGCAACAACGTCTTACCTACCAGCCCGGGCTCACACACGCACATGAACCCGTTGGACTTGCGTTGCCACAGCTAGCCCGTTTTGGCCTCTTACAGTCAAGCCCAGTATGCGTGTCCCGTCCTCGATTTGGGTCGAGCCAACAAAGATACGTATGGGTTACTGGTTGAAATGGGCCCCCATTACTTGACACAAGCCATCCACTTAAGCTTGGTCTCCTCTAGTACATCCCACTTAACCCTCTTCTTCTTCATGCCTTCTTACATGTTTCAACTTGGTTAAGTGTTTATAATTATATCCCACATGTCACCCATGTTACTTACTCAACAAATCAACATGTGTTATTGGTTAAGCTTGTCTTAACCCTACCCACTTACATCTTATTGGTTAAGCTGATCTTAACCCTTCCATTTATCAAATTTTACTTAGTTTATGATTAGGCACTCCTTAGCTCACAGATACATTGGTTAAGAGAATAACTCCCTATGTAACAACCCCGAAGACCGAGATCAACATTAGATCATTACTCAGAGAATCACTCACCCAACCAAACTTCTGTTTGTCATTCATATTTGCCTATCAGCATTAATTAATTAATTAATTTTAAGGCACCTAATCGTATTTCACATGCCACCCAAGGCACCTACTTAATTTCTCATGACACCCAAGGCACCCACTTAACCCCCCCATGTCCCACCACATGTTTATCTGGTTAAGTGTTTCTTAGTTCATTAAGGCCGTAACCTTGTAAAGACCTCCCACATTAGACTCTCATTGGGGGCAGCTGGATTTGCTGGGCGGGTCCGGGCAGTCTTACACCACAAACGAGCCTAACCTTGTGTCTTTACATCTGTCACACATTTAATTCATGCCTTTGACCTCCTACATTAGACTGGCATTTGTGGCAGCTGGATTTGCCGGGCGGGTTCGGGTAGTCTTACACCACAAAAGAGTCTAATCTCGTGTCTTAGGCGGCTTATTATTACACATTTACATTTAACCCCAAATTGGATTAATATCCCTATTCAATTTTATCAATAAATTCCAAATATGCTTATGTCCATAATTGTCTCAATTATGTCCATAAATGCCAAATTTCCAATTAATATCTTAAATTAAATATATGCCTTTTTCAGGCCATTAATGCCAATTATTAATATTAAATATTTTAATATTATCCCATTGCCCCACGTTGTACGTTCATTCGTTTAACGTGAAATATACGTTAGACTCGAATAGTCTAACTTATGGAATAGAGAGAAAACATCACAACATGCATAGAATATAAATTAGATCTAACTTACGAATAAAAGTCACAACATGAATTGGCATATAGATCTAAACATAAGGGGTGAACTTGCATGTAAATGATGTAGTTTTCCACTTAAAACTTGCATAGGCCATAATCACAACTTGCATAAAACTATACATGTCATAGATCTAAACATAGGGGTGTAAACTTGCATATATGTGATATAGTTTTTCTCTTAAAACTTGCATAGGCTATAATCACAAATGTAACAACCCGGAATTTGGGGCCAATTTAAAATTTTTATTTTAAAAATTTAAAGGGATTTTAAATATTTGAAATAAATTATTTTAAATAATAATGACTAGAAATTTATTTTTAATCGAAGATAATACGAATATATTTAATTATAAAAGGAATTAGAAATAGCACGGTAGTTTGAAAAGACAAATCTGAACTTTGACTGACTGTACAGGATGCAGAATAAATCGGATTTTGGTGAAACCAAAAATATTAGAATCTATTTAAAAATATCTTTCCAACGAATCCGAAAAATCGAAAATTCATAGCGGGAATTAAATGTTATGGCCAGTTGAAATTTCAGAATAGTCGTTGTAGAATTTCTATATATATTTTAATATTAAAAATGACCATTTTTCAAACGGACTCGGAATTCGACGAAATTTGTTTTGTTTGGATCATATCATCAAAACAAAGCCAGAAATAATTTTTTTGGATTTTTCTGAGTTCGTATGTGGCCCCGGTAAAATTAGAAAGTACGTTCGAATTAAATATTAAAGATTTATTTTAAAAATAAAAGAAGCATGCTGTAAACTTCAGAATTGGGATGCGGCACTAGCGCCATTGCATTCATAAGGCGTCAAAACATATTGTTCGACAGTCGTTGGGCTTTGTTTGGAGATCGAACGGAAAAACCCTAATTTTGGAATTGATTAAATTAAAATATAAAAAGAAAATACCCTAAAATACATGTATAAATACGCGCTACAGTACTCCTTCTTCCCTGTTTCTTTCACGCCGCCTAACCCATAACCTTCAAAACTTCAAGCTTCGATTCCTCCTTCGTTTCTCAATGTAATCCTTTGCCGTAATACAAATTTCGAAGTGATTTTCGTGCTCTTCGATCCTACACCAAAATGGGATCCTCTCGTACCCTGTAGCCGCCGCCACACCCCCCCTTAACCCGCACTGCCCCAGCCCCTCCACGCACAGCCGCAACCTCCCATCTTCCCGGCGTTCGTTCCCCTCTCCGAGCTCTCCAATCTCCAACAAACCTCATCTAAAACCATTGATCCAATCTCAAGTTATTTCGATTCGAAGTTCTGAACAAATTTCTGAAAATAAAGGTATGAACATTTCAGATTTTGCGATGCTTTTATCTGTTACAGCAGCAGTTGTGAAAAGTAATTATTAATTAAAAATTGATAATTAATTCATACGATCTCCGGATACAAAAATTTCAGATCCGTGTGAATCATGACAGCAAATACTTCAACTTAGAACTGATTGGAACAATTTCTGGACCTTTTTGAATTATAGATCTGACTGAAAATCAAGGTGAGTATCTATTTTAAATAATTAAATCTAGTTAATTATTATTCTACAGTTATTTAAATCAGTTGAATTGTAAATATATTAGATATGCGACATGATAAGATTATTGATGTTGTTTTGTTTGATTTGTCATGTTTTGGTTTAGATCTATGGTTGTGTAAATGGATCTGTATAGATCTAATAATTATCATCATGTTGTATAAAAATTGGATTAAACTGAATTTGTAATCCAATTAAAAATACCATCTTGCCTGAGAATCGGATGAGATTAGAATTTTAAATACATTCAAAATATCATATGTGTTGTGATTCTTTTATTGACATGGTGTCGTCAAAGATTATCATTTGGGTATAGTTGTTGAATTAAAATAATTTGTCCTTTCCAAACAGATTATTAGATTCTCATGTTTATTTTATGATATTTAATTGCAAATTAAAAACACATGTTTGTTATGTAAATAAAGATGAGAATTTACATTGCAAATTTAAAACACATTTTTGTTATGTAGATAAAAAGATGATATTTTTACACTGTAAATAACAAGATGATATTTTTACATTATAAATAAAAAGATGATATTTTTACATTATAAATAAAAAGATGATATCTTTACATTGTAGATAAAAAGATGATATTTTTACATTGTAGATAAAAAGATGAGATTTTTGCAATGTAAATAAAAAATGAGATTTTTGCACTATAAATAAAATTACATTTTTTTATTATATAATTAAAGAGTAGAATTTACATTGAAAAATAAAGGTACATTTTATATGTAATAAAAGGATAAGAATTTACATTGTAAATTAAAAGTACATTTTATATGCAATAAAAGAATAAGAATTTCCATTGTAAATAAAATTACAGTTTTAAATGGAATTAAAGAATAAGACTTTACCATTGTAATTAAAATTACAATTTTAATGTAATTATAAGATAAGAATTTACCGTCGTAATGAAATTACATTTTTAATGTAATTAAAGAGAAATTGGACTAGGTAGACAAAATTACATTTTCAATGTAATTCATAAAGATAGGATTTTTCACCGTTTATGAAATTACATTTTTAATGTGATTAAAAAGAGAAATTTGACAAGGTAGACAAAATTACATTTTCAATGTAATTTATAAAGATTAGATTTTTCACCGTTTATGAAATTACATTTTTAATGTGATAAAAAAAGAGAAATTTGACAAGGCAGACAAAATTACATTTTCAAAGTAATTTATAAAGATAGAATTTTTCACCGTTTATGAAATTACATTTATAATGTAATCAAATAGGAGAATTTGACAATGTAGACAAAATTACATTTTCAATGTAATTCATAAGGATAGAATTTTTCACAGTTAATGTAATTAAAGAGTAGGATTTTATATTATAAATTAAAAGACAAAGTAAAAGATAGGAATTTACATGGAATGTTAATTACATTTTTGATGTAGTTAAAAAGGGGATTTCACATGGTAGTCAAAAGGATAGGAATTTTACATTATCATGTTAATTACAATTTACATTGTAATTAAAGGGAAGGTTTTATAGTGTAATTAAAAGAACAGAATTCAACATTGAAATGGAATTTACATTTAAATGTAAGTAAAGAAATAAAAGAATGCATTTAAAATGTTGAAATATTGTCTTCATTTTAAATGAATTAAAATTGAATGGGGATCAGTAGTTGTTTAGCTCGTTGTTAAATTGAATGACGTTATTTTGGATAAACGGTGTATATTTATACATTTTATATATAAATATAATTAAAATTAAACGAATCGAGCGCGGTAGTTCGCATTTTTGAAATCGTACCTTTAAACGACTATATCAAAAGATCCGACCGTCGGATTTTCCCAAAACTGGAACCGTTAGGACCATCTTGGGAAGGTCTTTCTAACAGTATAAACTACGTTAAAATCCAACGGTTAGATTTCGAGAAATGTAAAAATCAAAATTGGTTGAAAGCAGCGCCAGGGTCGCCCACTGACCCGTGGCGTCATTAAATAAGGATTTAATTATTTTAATTTATTAAAATAGGAATAAATCATTAAAAATAATATTAATGATAAGGAAGGATTACCATTATATATATATGAGAATTATTTGGAAAGTCTGAGTTTAATCTCATTCCAAGTAATCAGACGACGTTAAGAATTGAAGTTTGAAGACGGCGAATAAAGACCGTAAATCTTCCCTCGAATGTACAATGATCAAGATCCCGAATTGACTTGCTCCCAATTCAAGGGTCGGGCTAATTACCCAAACGTACATGTTGATTTCACAGATATGCGGGTATCTCTTTTCCGTACTGGACATACGGGACGAGGGTATCTCCAGTTTCGTTCAGACCCAGAATGGGCTTATAAACGGAATGTGTGTCCGACATTGTACTCCTTTATATTGTATTTATTGATTTTCTGCTGAACGTATGAATGATTGGTGGCAGAGAATTCATTCTCTTGCTTAACAACCTTTCATATATTTCGGAAAAGGAATGGTAGTGTGATATGGAGTGGCAGTGTGGCATACTAAGATGTAATGATCAAGGTTTCTTGTTGAAAAGCAGAACCTTGTGGTAATGATCAAAGCACAGCTTGAATAGGCATAGCTTTGTGTGTTACGTAGCTTCACGAGCCTCACAACCTGATTGATTCTAAAACAGCAGAAGGGAACGCAGGGAGAGCAACACGTTTCTTTCTAGCTAGAAGTAGTGTCAATGCTTAAACTGGTTGATATTTTACTTATGTGGATGATGGAATGAGGCGCCTCGGATGATAGGTCCTATAGGATCGGGAAACGTGTGTTCAGGAATAACTAATCCACAAAGCTGTATGAGTGGACCGGCCCTGCAGGATCCAAGGGTTCACTACGGGGGATCCTGAGACATTAGTTAGAGTGTCTCGAATCGGTAAGTAGCTCCTCCCTAGCCTTGACTCATGATGGAAACCAAATTCCCAATACGATCCTATGAATTTGATTGTATTACTAGTATAGAGGCATAGTAGTATGGGGTACTGTGCTTCCTAGGATTGATACATTTATTTTGAAATGTTTTTAAATACACTAATGATAATATTAGATTCATATTTATCGTATTTAGCATGTTTAATCACCATAAGGTAAAACTCTATCCTCTGGTTTGCGTTGCATTGTGTGATGGGACTTGAGTCTTATGGTGATTCCATTTTTTCAAAAGCATTGCATTGTTATACGTTTTACTTATTTATTTGTTCAATCACCTTAAATTATGCACGACAATCCATTGGAATAAACCCGTTTCCCGTTAGCAGTGTGATCTTTGGATTTTCCTTTTTACTAGTAATTAAATTAGTTAAGAATTCTCACACCAGTCCCATGACGGACTCGTAGTTTGTTTCCACCTTTTGTAAACTCGGGTGCCCTCTTTTCCACATGGCAACCAAGTAACAGGTCTAGCTTTCTTTGGAGTTGCTATCTTGGAGCTGCTTATCTATCTTAGAGTTGCTTATTTGGAGGTGCTTATGTTGGACAACGAAGATTATCTATCATTTATCTTTTATTTTCATTTTATCTTTAGACTTTGAGACATCCAAACTTATTTTATTTCCAATTGTTCTATTTCGGAGTTGAAACTTATTTCTTTTTTGCTGAAACCTGATGTAATAATGTAGAACTTTGTGACTGTGGGATTCTGTGTTTGATGACATTCATATTCCGCTGCTATGATGTTGTTATTCTACATTTTTCCTTTGCTATGTTGTATCTATGATCTATATTGTTGTATTTAAGTTGTATTCCAAATTATCATTCCTTACTTTCATTCCGTGGAAGTTTGGGGTAATCACCGTTGGTATCAGAGCTTTGGTTAACCTTAGCTTTGGAATATAACATATTTATGACAATTCGTTGACATAGAATCACAAATAGTCTATGGAGAACAGTTCATTAGAGTTACATAATAGTCAGTCATTTTATCGCCATCTTTCTTTTTATCCATCCTTTTATCTTCACCATTTCTTAAGATCACCATTACAGTTGTTCTGACTCTTTCCTTGATCGTACAGAACTAACTAAAAATGAGTACTGCTGCCGCTAGAGCTAGAGCATGGGGGCAAAATGTTGCTGAAACTGAGGAGCCCATAGCTCGATAGCCACCACCACCACCACCGCAGCCCTTTGACTTGGATAAGGTAGCGAAGAAGTTCAGAAATTTAGGTGGAGTTCCATTCACTGGTACGGAGACCGTGACACAGGCTCAGACATGGCTTAAGAATTGTGAGAAGATATTTGGAGAGCTAGGGCTAGATGATCAAGGGAAGAGATTTACGGCCTCATGGCTGCTCCAAGGCAGAGCACAGAATTGGTGGAAATTGGTCAATATAGGAGGTGATGAAGAAAATATGTCTTGGGCCAAGTTTAAAGAATTGTTCAATGATAAATACGTCCCAAGGCAAGAAGTGGAAAGGTTGCATGACGAGTTCGCCAACTTGAAGCAAGGCGACAAAACTATCTCGGAGTATGTAAGAAGAGTTGAAGACCTCTGTCGCTATGCCCCAGAATTGATTTAGGATGATTTTCAAAAGAACAAAAGGTTTATTAATGGACTTGTAAGGAAGTACACAGACAGGGTTACTGCTCACACTGACCTTTCTTTCAATAAGCTGATTGAGTTTCCTTGTCGCTATGAGGAGAACGACAAAAGGGTTTCACAACAAGATAGGGAAAGGAGGTTGGCCAAAAATAATAATAAAAGGAAGCAACCCGAGAAGAAGACTAAAGGAGGCAGTTCTGGAGCCGCTAAAACCCATGATAAGGCAAAGGTGCAATGCTACAACTGCCAGAAGTTTGGACACTACAGCAAGGACTGCAGAAATCCAAAGAAGGCCAGAAGTGATGACACTAAAGAATGCTATAAATGCCACAAAAAGGGTCATATCAAGCCTAATTGTCCACCATTGAGAGGAGCTCAGATTGCACATGTGTACGAGGGGGCAAGTGCACCAACTTCCACTGCACCTACTTCTTCTGAAGGAGTAGGTAAGCCTGATGTTTTAGGTGGTACTATTTCTGTTAAAAACATTCCTGTTAATGCTTTGTTTGATACGGGTGCATCGAGGAGCTTTATTTCTAGCAACACGGTCAAGAAATTGAAATTGAAACAAAGAAGTCTTAAAGAGCCAATTAATGTTCATAATCCTGTAGGAGGTTCTGTTGTCCTTGATTTATACTGTAGGGTGCCTATTTCCTACTCCTATTTCCAATTTCCATTTAACTTGATCATTATGATTTTTTTCGAGTTTGATATCATCCTTGGTCTTGATTGGCTAACAAAATTTGAGGTCGAAGTAAGATGTGCGGATAGAATAGTTGAAATCAAAACAAAGTTTAGGGATGTTATTTCTATACCTTGCCATGGTTCAAAGACAGATAGGAAGTCATTTTGGTATTCCCTTGAAGTCACTCCTATTTCTTTAGAAAATATCCCCGTGGTCAAAAATTACGCGGACGTATTTGAAGAAGTAGACAACTTACCCCCGCGAAGGGAAATTGATTTCAGAATTGATCTTGTCCCAAATGCAAGGCCTGTAGTTCATGCTATCCGAAGGATGACCCCTAAAGAAAAAGAGGAGTTGCAAACCCAAACTAAGCAGCTCTTATGGAAGTGACTAATTCGGCCTATTTTTTCCAATTGGGGTGCAGCTGTGGTGTTTGTCCCCCAGTCTGACGGTACTCTAAGACTCTGTGTGGATTACCGTGACCTTAATAAATAAACATTGAAGATCAAATACCCCTTGCCTCGCATAAATGATTTAATAGACCAATTAAATGGAGCCAAGGTGTTTTCAAAGATGGACCTAGCCACAGGTTTCCATCAACTACGCATAGCCGAAGAATGCATACCTTTGACTGCCTTTAGAGGTCCTAACATATTCTATGAATGGTTATTAATGTCATTCGGTCTATGCAATGCTCCCGCCTACTTTGTTGACTTGATGTATAGGGTCTTCCGAGATGTCTTAAATAAATTCGTCCCAGTCTTCATTGATGATATTCTAATCTATTCTAAAACTAAGGAGGAACATGAAGGGCATCTAAGGGAAGTGTTGGAGATTCTGTGAAGAAATGTTTTAAAACCAAAATTTTCCAAATGCACATTTTGGCAAGAGGAGGTAAAATTCATGGGCCATGTTGTGTCAAAAGAAGGAACTGCTGTTGACCCAAGTAAAATTGCCGTCATTCGAGATCAGAAGCATCCCATTACACCCACTGAAGTAAGATGCTTCCTAGGATTGGCTGGATATTACAGGAAATTTGTCAAAGACTTCTCCAAGCTGTCTTGCCCATTAACAAAGCTCACCAAGAAGCATACCAAGTTCAATTGGACAACGGATTGTGAGGAGGCCTTCCAAAAGCTAAAGGTTAGTTTGACCACTGCTCCCGTACTAACCATCATCGATAGCAACCAAGATTTAAAAGTCTATACCGATGCTTCTCAAAGTGGTGGTCTTGGCACGGTACTGATGCAAAGAGGCAAAGTTGTTGCTTATGCAAGTCGTCAATTAAAGCCGCATGAGAAAAATTATCATGTCCATGACTTGGAGTTGTTGGCCGTAGTCTTTGCTTTAAAAATTTGGAGACATAATCTTTTGGGCGAAAAATTTGAATTATTCATAGAGCATCAATCTTTGAAATATCTCTTCGATTAAAAAGATTTGAATTTAAGGCAGCAACAATGGCTAGAATTTTTGGCAGCATACGATCTTGACATCTTATATATGCCGGGAAAAGCCAATGTTGTGGCGGACGCACTTAGTAGAAAGAATGTCATTGTCGCAAGCCTCATCATTACCCCTTCTTTGATTGATAAAATTTCTTCTCTTCAGAAAAATGATGTTTTTATTTGAACAATGATTGAAAGAATTCAAGAAGGTGAAAACACGAACTTTCAAATAGATGGCAAGGGAGTTCTTAGAATGCAAGGGCGGATTTGTGTCCCAAGTATCCCAGAGCTCATAAGGGAAGTTTTAGATGAAGGTCACAAATCAAAGCTTAGCATCCATCCAGGCGTGAGCAAGATGTATCAAGATCTTAAGCGCACGTTTTGGTGGAAAGCTATGAAGAGAGATATATCCATTTATGTGAGTAGATGTCTTACATGCCAACAAGTAAAGAGCGATCAACAAAAGCTTGCGGGATTGTTTCAACCATTGGAGGTTCCAGATTGGAAGTGGGACCAAATCTCCATGGATTTTATAGATGGTTTGCCTCGTACTAGGAAAGGAAATGACAGCATAAGGGTGATCATGGATCGCTTCACCAAGACCGGTCGTTTCATACCTGTCAAGTCCACTAAAACTGCTCAAAGTCTGGCACAAATTTTTTGCAAAGAAATCATCGGGCTACATGGGTAATAAAACAAAATCTTTCCTTTTCATCATTATCTGAATGAAAATTTTCATTTTCTAATTAAATAATAAAAGAATAATCTTTTGTTTTAAACAGAGTTCCTAGTAGCATTGTTAGCAACTGTGATCCTATCTTTGCTAGCAAATTTTGGGAAGCATTCCAAAATGAGTTGGGAACGAAGTTAAATCTTAGTACCGCATATCACCCTCAGACAGATGGCCAAACTGAGAGGGTGAATCACATTCGTGAGGATCTATTGCGAGCTTGCATACTCGATTTTGGAGGTTCTTGGAAGGATCACTTGAATTTAATTGAATTCTCTTATAACAATAGCTATCAAGCAAGTTTGAAAATGTCTCCATTTGAAGCCTTATATGGTAGGCCATGTAGATCGCCAGCATGTTGGGTTGAAAAAGGAAATCGTCTAGTATTGGGTCCAGATATGGTTCGAGAAGCTTCAGACAAAGTCGATTATACTAAGAAGTGATTATTGGCTGCCCAAAGTAGAAAAAAGAGCTATGCAGATTTAAGAAGAAGAGAGTTGGCTTTTGAAGTAGGTAACTATATCTATTTGAAAGTTGCTCCAATGCGAGGTGTAATCCATTTTGGAAAGACAGGAAAATTAGCACCTAAATTCATCGGCCCCTTCCCTATTCTTGAAAAGATTGGTACCCTAGCCTACATAATTCAGATGTCGGACTGGTTGCCTGGGGTGCACGACGTATTCCACGTATCTCAACTTCGGAAGCATATTCATGATCCAGATCTAGTTGTGGAAGAAGCTGCACAGCAAGATTTGGAGATTACCCCAAGCCTTGCAGTGAGAAGGGAACCACTGAAAATTATTGGCAAAGAGACTAGAGAGCTGAGAAATAAAAGAATCTACCTAGTCAAGGTGCAATGGAGCAGTGATCCTAGAGACTGCACTTGGGAAACCGAGGAGAGTATCAAACAAGCCTATCCCAATTGCAGAGTGGATATCTCTGATTAGATTTTGTTTTGAGGTACGCTTAAAATATTTTACCTTCTCTGTGTTGGTTCCTACTCTTCTATTTTCCTTTTTCCTTTTTGACGACGAAAAGTTCTCAAGCGGGGGAGATTGTAACAACCCGGAATTTGGGGCCAATTTAAAATTTTTATTTTAGAAATTTTAAGGGATTTTAAATATTTGAAATAATAACGACTAGAAATTTATTTTTAATCAAAGATAATACGAATATATTTAATTTAATTATAAAAGGAATTAGAAATAGCACGGTAGTTTGAAAATTCAAATCTGAACTTTGACTGACTGTACAGAATGTAGAATAAATCGAATTTTGGTGAAAACAAAATTATTAGAATCTATTTAAAAATATCTTTCCAACGAATCCGAAAAATCGAAATTTCATAGCGGGAGTTAAATGTTATGGCCAGTTGAAATTTCAGAATAGTCGCTGTAGAATTTCTATATATATTTTACTGTTAAAAATGACCATTTTTCAAATGGTCTTGGAATTCGACGAAATTTGTTTTGTTGGGATCGTATCATCAAAAAAAAGCTAGAATTTTTTTTTGGAATTTTCTGAGTTCGTACGTGGCCCCATTAAAATTAGAAAGTACGTTCGAAATAAATATTAAAGATTTATTTTAAAAATAAAAGAAATATGCTGTAAACTTCAGAATTGGGCTACGGCACTAGCGCCATTGCGTTCAAAAGGCGTCAAAACATATGGTTCGACAGTCGTTGGGCTCCGTTTGGAGATCGGACGGAAAAACCCTAATTTTGGAATTAATTAAATTAAAATATAAAAAGAAAATACCCTAAAATACACGTATAAATATGCGCTACAGTACTCCTTCTTCCCCGTTTCTTTCACGCCGCCTAACCCAAAACCTTCAAAACCTCAAGCTTCGATTCCTCCTTCGTTTCTCAACGAAATCCTTCGCCGTAGTACAATTTTTCGAAGAGATTTTCGTGCTCTTCGATCCTACACCAAAATCGGATCCTCTTGTACCCTGTATTCGTCGCCCCACCCCCCTAAACCCGCCGCCGTCGCACCCCCCGGCCCCTCCATGCGCAGCCGCAACCACCCATCTTCCCGGCGTTCGTTCCCCTCTCCGAGCTCTCCAATCTCCAACAAACCTCACCTAAAACCATTGATCCAATCTCGAGTTATTTCGATTCAAAGTTCTGAACAAATTTCTGAAAATAAAGGAACATTTCAGATTTTGCGACGCTTTTATCTGTTGCAGCAGCAGTTGTGAATAGTAATTGTTAATTAAAAATTGATAATTAATTCATACGATCTCCGAATCCAAAAATTTCAGATCCGTGTGTATCGGGACAGCAAATACTTCAACTTAAAACTGATTGGAACAATTTCTGGACCTTTTTGAATTCTAGATCTGACCGAAAAGCTAGGTGAGATTCTATTTTAAATAATTAAATCTAGTTAATTATTATTCTATAGTTAATTAAATCAGTTGAATTGTAAATATATTAGATCTGCGACGTGATAAGATTATTGATGTTGTTTTGTTTGATTTGTCATGTTTTGGTTTAGATCTATGGTTGTGTATATGGTTCTGTATTGATCTAATAATTATCATCATGTTGTATAAAAACTGGATTAAACTGAATTTGTAATCCAATTAAAAATACCATCTTGCCTGAGAATCGGATGAGATTAGAATTTTAAATCCATTCAAAATATCATATGTGTTGTGATTCTTTTATTGACATGGTGTCGTCAAAGATTATCATTTGGGTATAGTTGTTGAATTAAAATAATTTGTCCCTTCCAAACAGATTATTAGATTCTCATGTTTATTTTATGATAATTGCAAATTAAAAACACATGTTTGTTATGTAAATAAAGATGAGAATTTACATTGCAAATTAAAAACACATTTTTGTTATGTAGATAAAAAGATGATATTTGTAATGACCCGAAAATCTGGGCCGGTTTAAAAATTTTATTTTGGCAATTTAGCGAATTTTGAATATTTAAAATGAATTATTTTAAATAATATCGACGAGAAATTTATTTTGAATAGAATTCAATGTATATATTATATACGTCGTCGTTAGAATATAAATAATTATATATAATTATAAATAGAATTGAAAATGGCGCGGTAGTTCGATAATTCGATTTCAAAATTCAATTGAATGTACCGGGTGCAAAACAAACCGGATTTTAGTGAAACCAAAAAAATTAGGATCTAATTAGGAATATCTTTCCAAAAAATCCGAAAAATTGAGATTTCATAGCGGGGATAAAAAGATATGTCCAGTTGAAAATTCTGAATAGTCGCTATGGAATACATGCCCTTAAAAATAGCCATTTTGCATACGACCTCGGATTTCGACGAAACAACTTATGTTGGGTCCGTGATGTCAAGTTATTGCTAGATTCCAATTTTCATTATTTTTCGAATCAATATGTGAGCGTGGCAAAGGAAAACGTGTTTGACCAGTTTTAGTTGATTTTAATCGACTGGAAAATGGCCATTTTTCCAACGGTCTCTGAATTCGACGAAACTAGTTTTGTTAGGACCGTATCGTCAATACGAAGATAGAAAATATTGTTCGATTTAGTATGTGACCCCAGTAAATTGAAATGCGTGTTCAAATTCAATATATAGAGTTATTGTTGATTTTGGCGAAAACTGATCGAAATGATCGAACTAGCTTACACGACATATCCCATTGTGTTCAGAATGGGGGTAAAACGCTAGGGACGACAGTCGGTGGGTCTCATTACGAGTTCGAATTAAGAAGTTGCTTTATGGGTTAATTAAATATTAAATAAATAAAATATAAAAATCCTTTTTCTCCTCCTTAACAACTCAGCCCCCCCTGTTGACCAATTCAATTGATTTATAAAAGAAAAAAAAACAACCACACGATCTCGTCGACCGCCCTCCAAACTCCGTCGCCGGAGCCACCCAACGCCGCCATCGCTGGCATACCCCACCCTCCGTCCTCCGCTTCGCTACAGCCCCCCCAGAAATCGCCTCTTCTCCAATCGAATGCCGTACCCCCAAATCGCCCACGAAACCCTAGGCGCCGCGTTCGGCCACTTCCGCTCCACGTCGATGACCCCCTCTCCTCCGCCATTCCCTCCCTGTCGCGAGCGCTACCTCCTGCTACGCCGGTTCCCCTTTTTGGGCGCTACGACTAAGGAGGCAAGCCCCCTTCTCTGCAGAGCAACCCCACACCCTCCTTCACTCCTCTGTCTCCTCGATCCGTGCACAGAAAATTCCCCCCCAAATTTCCACAGTGAGTTTTGTTTTATTTCTATTTTCATTTATTCTTGCATATATGAAAACATATGATTTTTCTTTATGAAAGGATTCGATTTTTCGATATGAAAATATACGATTTTTCTATGTATAAAGAACTAATTTTTATTGTTTATAAAGAAATGATCTTTATTGTTTAGAAAGAACGGATTTTTATTGTATAATGTAAAATGATTTTTATCATGAACAAAAATTAGGTTTTTATTATATATTAGCAATAATTTTTAAATATATAATAGAAAGTTTGAATTTTTATAATAAAAAGAGATAAGATTTTTGAAAATATAAAAAATTTTGATTTTTAAATATGGTAGCATATGAAAGATATGATCTTTGAATGATGGAAGATATGAATTTTTATAAAGTAGAAAATATAATTTTTATAATATAGAAAAGTTAAAAATTTAATTTTTATACTAGTGGCATATTAAAAATATGATTTTTATATTATAGAAGGAATAAAAAAGAGAAATCTTTATATTTGAAAAGGAGAAATCTTTATTTTTGAAAAGGCGAAATCTTTATATTTAAAAAAATAGAATTTTTATCTGTATAGTAGCGTTGTAAAAATATAATTTTTATCTATATAGTAGCATTGTAAAAATATAATTTTTATCTTTATAGTAGCGTTGTAGAAATATAATTTTTATCTATATAGTAGCATTGTAAAAATATAATTTTTATCTATGTAGTAGCGTTGTAAAAATATAATTTTTATCTATGTAGTAGCGGTGTAAAAATGGAATTTTTATACATTGAATAGCGAAATAAAAATGTGATTTATATATATGTAGTGACCACGGGCAGCAAAAGTGACAAAAGGCGAAAACGACGAAGATTTCTACATTAGAAGAGTCGTGGAGTTAGGTTTGCAATTGGTGAGAACTTCTCACTCAAATTTATTTTTCTAGTTATATATATATACTAGGATGCAGACGGTGGTTAGCAGCACCCGACACCCGTCATCCACAGACCATGGATGGCTTGTATGCTTGTTTGATGTGTTGTGAAAATTTGTTTGTGTTGTTGATGTGAAATCGATAATAAAAATAGATGGTTGAAATAAATTAATTATCGTTAAAAATATAATTTTTAATGTGAAAGTGAATAAATGAATATTTATAAACAAATCGGCCGATTTGTTTATATACGCTGATTTGACTGATATTGACTGGGTCGATAAATTTTACACATCGCCCAACTGCACGAATAAAAATATGTGTTTGTTGATTTGAAACCCCACACGGGTGTTGGGATGATATTTGGCGTACACTAATCCCAATTATTTAATTGTATGTCGATCGATTGGTCGACAGGCTGTGTAAGCGTTAATTATTTATATTTGATGCTTATGCAGTTGTGTGGTGCACCTTGAATGATGGTTGATTGTTTATCATTGCTATTATATACATGTGTTGTATGGAATCCATATAATTAACATTATATGGTGATTGATTGGGCCTCATTCCAATCGGGAAAATAATGAATATTATAAAAGAAAATTCATGTGTTGAATATAAAAATAGTCATGTGTTGACGATGTTCATGTGTTGAAACTATTCATGTGTTGAGTAAAATATTTTAAATAATAAAAATTACATCTTTATCATATTGACAATTAGAATCTACTTCACGGTGGAGTCTAATTAAAATCAAACGATAGATACCATAGTTTTATAAAATATTTTACATAACAAAAATAGTGATGTGTTGACAGTACTCATGTGTTGAGATTAGTCGTGTGTTGAAAGAAATATAAATTCATGTGTTGAATAGAATAAATATTCATTCGTTGAATAGAATAACAAAGTTTTTGAAAAATATAAAGCCGTGTCGATTAGAGATGCGTTATTTTGACGCGAACGATATTTATACCGATTTTATTCGTTTTATAATGAATATTGAAAAGTGATTTCAAAATTTAATATTTTGAAATGAAATTCAAATTAAATTAGATTAAAATTCAAATTGAAATTTTATTGAATCAATTTGAAATGAATTCGAATCGAATAGAAAATGAATTCGATTCGAATTAAATAGAAAGTGAATTTGAACTCGAATTGAATAGAAATGAATTCAAATTGAATTAAATTGAAATTGAATTAAAACGAATGGAAATCGTTTTGAATGAAATTTAAAACGAGCTGAAATTGAATTGAAATCAATTTGAAATGAATTCGAATTGAATTAAGTAGAAGGTAAATTCTAATTGAATTGAATCGAAATGAATTAGAATTTGAATTGAATTAAAACGAATTTGAATTCGAATTAAATAAAATTGAAATGAATTCGAATTGAATTGAAATCAAATCGATTTGAAATTGAATGTAGCGTTGAAATGGTTTTGAAAACGAATTTAAAACGATTTATAAAATACGTTTTAAAAGGAAATCGACAAAATATATATATATATATATATTATATATATATATAATGGCCTGAATAGAACGCGCCGCGCCACGGCAGTTCGCGAATTTCGACCATTGATTTCGAATTGACGTTGCGGGAGATCCGAACGTCGGATTCTCCTAAAACTGGAACCGTTGGGTTCGTATCGAAAAGAGCTTTCCAATGAATATAAGAAATTTGAAATCTAATGGTCGGATTTGGAATTATGTCCAAATCAAATTTGGAAAAGGTCGTTGTAAGTGCAGTTTGATAGCCGTTAATGGAAATCGACTGTACGGGCCTTGATAAAATTATTAAAAATATCAATAATTTGTGTAAAATCATAAGAAATGATTTGGGAAAAATTGGGCTGAAGGACTCCATATTTGAAAAGATAAAAACAGATTTTTGTCGAAATGAACTAGTTTTGAACTAGAATTAAAATCAATTTATTTTTGAAATAAATAAATTGAATTTGAAAGTGATTTTAAAAATAATCAATATTCCCAATACGTGGATTGTACTGGAGTTGAATCGAAATTATCTTCGGAATATTTCGATGTTGGATTTCGTGACTATACAGATATTATTATGGGAATTTGAAAGATATATTTTATATCGTTATTTCCAATACGATATTTGTTGGTTTCAGAATTTGATATTGAATATAAGACGGTATATTTTCTATTCAGAGCCTTGTATTTAATATCAAATGTGATTTGGGTTTGTTGTGAATCGTGTTTTAGATGACATTGGTTCTTTAACCCAATTAAAGGCAGATTATTGATTTTCGAAAGGATTTAAACTAAGTGGAGTTTTAATGAATCTTTAATTAGATTAAAAAGTGAATTGATAATTTAAATTATCAAATCTGAAAAGTGATCAAGAGTTTATCTTGGATAAAATTAGAAGATTAAAGAATAAATTTAGAAGAATTTATCTTGGATAAAATTAATGGGAACATTTCCCTAAGAATATGATTTTGTGAATAAAATAATATTCTGAATTGGAATGAGGCGTTCGTTGTGTTTGTGTAACATTTGTTTATCATATACGTGGGTTATTCAGAAAGGCCGGGTTTATACCCATTCTGAATAACCGATTCGACGAGATGTCGAAGATGAAGACGGTGGTTGAAGACCGGAAGTCTTCACATCGTTTGGGTGGTTATTGATGATCTTGATTGGGCTGTACACCCAAGATGAGGGAAACAGTTTGTGATCGCCCAGACGTACTTGGAGATGGATGGATATGCGAGGAAAGTGCCTCCGCTTTCGTTCAGACCCAGAACGAACTTGTAAATGGATAGTGTGTCTGACATTGGATTTTATTCTGTGTTGATTGATCTCTATTAAATATACATCTGTTTGGCGGCGGAGAATTTATTCTCTTGCTTAACGCCCTTCTCTGAGACGTACGAGCTCAGAGGTTGTATATCGATGGACATCAGTCGCATGGAGTGAATTGCCAGTGTGGCATGCGTAAGTGGCAATTGATCAAGGCTTCCGTTGAAAAGAAAAGTCTTGTGGTTGATGATCAACGCACGGCATGTGTGGCGTATCTTTGTGTATAACGTGAATTCGCGAGCCTCACACCTCGGTATGAGTCAATAACGGGATAGTGACTGCAGGGAGAGCACGACGTTTCTTTCTAGCTAGGGTGGTGTTAGTGACCTACCAGCCCTGACATTTATATACTTTTCACCTGTTTGGTTGTTGGAATGCAAGGCGCCTCGGATATAGCTCTGTAAGGACCGGGAAACGTGTGTTCAGGAATAATTAATCCTCAAAAGTAAGAGAGGACCGGCCCTGAAGATCCAAGGATCATAGTGGGGTCCTGGGACATTTGCTAGAGTGTCTCGAATGCAGAGAGGAGCTTGCCCTTGCCTCGACTCATGATGGAATCCAATTTCCAATACATGTGTTTCAGTTTTATTTGTAGAACCTAGTATGGCGACATAGTGGTATGGGTCATTCAAGCCGCCTATGATTGATATTTATGATTGAAATTGTTTTGACACTATACACCTATAATAGTATCAAATAATGTGTTTTAAACGTATCAAGCATGCTTTGGCTATTATAAGGTAAAAACCCTATCCTCCGGCTTGCGTTGCATTGTGTGATGGGACCTGGGTCTTATAACAGCTTCATTTTTCTTTATTTAGCATTGCGCTGTTTGTTCTATGCACTGGTATTCTTGGGAGGAAACCCGTTCTGTGTTATACGGCGTGGTCCCTTGATTTACCAAACTTTAAAATAAAGATTAATAACTGTTTTAGTTCTCACACCAGTCACATGACTGACCTGGAGTTTATTGTTTTAACCTAAACTCTGGGTGCCCCTATTTTCCACACGGGAAGCTAGTAGTTTTGGTTTTGCAGATTTATATTCACCGGGTCCTGATTTACAGCTGGAACGATGCTCGGAAAGCTCTGTATCCGTGTATCACTTTAAGTTGTGTTTTGTATTATTTTCCGCTGCTATGTAATTTATTGTAATCTCTGATATTTATCGAATGTAATTTATTCATTTATACTCTGTATATTCTTGTATTCTGATGGAATTGTTGTAATAACAATGAAATGTTCTCCCGTTTGCGTTCCGATGTGTGTTGTTCTCATCTCAATCCGTGCTTTCCTTACCGGGGGAGTTCGGGTCGTTATAGAGTGGTATCAGAGCTTTGGTTTACAGAGCTCGAGAACAAGACACATTAGAACCATACGAATGAATTCATCAGATATTGGATTAGTAATATCCAATTAGAATTACTCGTTAGAGATAGGATCTGTAGTATCCTAGAACGAGTCTGATGAGTATATTTTTCAAATGAAAACAAATTTTGTTTTGAAATTTAAATCGTTTTATACGTATTTGAATATTTATTTATTTTGAATTTGGACAATCGAGTATATAAAGATTTTGCATATACGCGTCATGAACGTATATTCGAAGTTTTAATATACTGGATAGATATAGAATCACATTCTAGACACCCGGGGATAATTCTGATGATGTGGCCACATCATTAGTATTTATGTTCGTATTTCGAAGGTGTGATTTCTATATATTTCCATTAGACTGGTGTGAGAACCAAAACTTATATAGCTAGATTTATTTGTTGTGAATTGGCATCAAAACATGATTTTCTGTATATATGTATCAAAATTATGAATTTGAAACTCTAATCCACTAATTGATTGATGTTTGTGTTGTTTGTTTATTTGTTTGTAATTTTGGACCATTTAGCCTAATTGAATCAAATATTGAATTGTATTGAAAATTAGTCGCATTTGCGTGCATATACATGTACTCACATTGAACAGGTCGTAGCAAGGAGGCTAGAGCAGAGAATAAAATTTGTTTGCCCGACAAATAGGTACATGTTTACTATATAATTTACTGTTTTGTTTGGGTGATGATGATTTTATGAGCCGATTGGCTAGCCGCTTGGCTTTTTCTTTTTCTTTCTGAGATCAGAAGGCTTGTATGGCAATTTCGGGATTTTCCCGTGGCTCCCGGTGTAGGGGAGGTTATGGCGAAATTTTTCGAAAATTTTGGGTGTTAGCCAAATTTTTGAAAAATTGGAAAATTCTCAGAAACTGAAAAGTTGGAGAATGGAAGCCAGATCGAATGTAGAGTTGACTGATCAAACCACTTTCGACTTTGTTCCTTTACGGGGACGAAAAGTTTTAAGTGGGGGAGATTGTAACGACCAGAAAATCTGGGCCGATTTAAAAATTTTATTTTGGCAATTTTAGCGAATTTTGAATATTTAAAATGAATTATTTTAAATAATATCGACGAGAAATTTATTTTGAATAGAATTCGACGTATATATTATATACGTCGTCGTTAGAATATAAATAATTATATATAATTATAAATAGAATTGAAAACGGCGCGGTAGTTCGATAATTCGATTTCAAAATTCAATTGAATGTAACGGGTGCAAAACAAAACAGATTTTAGTGAAACCAAAAACATTAGGATCTAATTGGGAATATCTTTCCAACGAATCCGAAAAATCGAGATTTCATAGCGGGGATAAAAAGATATGTCCAGTTGAAAATTCTGAATAGTCGCTATGGAATATAGGCCCTTAAAAATAGCCATTTTGCAAACGACCTCGGATTTCGACGAAACCACTTTTGTTGGGTCCGTGATGTCAAGTTATTGCTAGATTCAAATTTTCATAATTTTTCTAATCAATATGTGAGCGTGGCAAAGGAAAACGTGTTTGACTAGTTTCAGTTAATTTTAATCGACCGGAAAATGGCCATTTTTCCAACGGTCTCAGAATTCGACGAAACTAGTTTTGTTAGGACCGTATCGTCAACACGAAGCTAGAAAATATTTTTATGTAATTTTTCGAGTTAGTATGTGACCCCAGTAAATTGAAATGCGCGTTCAAATTCAACATATAGTGTTATATGTTGATTTTGACGAAAACTGATCGAAACGATCGAACTGGCTTACACGACATATCCCATTGTGTTTGGAATGGGGGTAAAATGCTAGGGACGACAGTAGGTGGGTCCCGTTTCGAGTTCGAATTAAGAAGTTGCTTTATGGGTTAATTAAATATAAAATAAATAAAATATAAAAATCCTTTTTCTCCTCCTTAACCACTCAGCCCCCCTGTTGACCAATTCAATCGATTTATAAAAGAAAAAAAAACAACCACACGATCTCGTCGACCGCCCTCCAGACTCCGTCGCCGGAGCCACCCAACGCCGCCATCGCTGGCATACCCCACCCTCCGTCCTCGGCTTCGCTACAGCCCCCCCCAGAAATCGCCTCTTCTCCAATCGAACGCCGTATCCCCCAAATCACCCACGAAACCCTAGGCGCCACGCTCGGCCACTTCCGCTCCACGTCGATGACCCCCTCTCCTCCGCCATTCCCTCCCTGTCGTGAGCGCTACCTCCTGCTACGCGGGTTCCCCTTTTCAGGTGCGACGACTAAGGAGGCGAGCCCCCTTCTCTGCAGAGCAACCCCGTGCCCTCCTTCACTCCTCTGTCTCCTCGACCTGTGCACAGAAAATTCCCCCCCAAATTTCCACAGTGAGTTTTGTTTTATTTCTATTTTCATTTATTCTTGCATATATGAAAACATATGATTTTTCTTTGTGAAAGGATTCGATTTTTCGATATGAAAATATATGATTTTTCTGTGTATAAAGAACTAGTTTTTATTGTTTATAAAGAAATGATCTTTATTGTTCAGAAAGAACGGATTTTTATTGTACAATGTAAAATGATTTTTATCATGAACAAAAATTAGGTTTTTATTATATAATAGCAATGATTTTTAAATAAATAATATAAAGTTTGAATTTTTATAATAAAAAGAGATAAGATTTTTGAAAATATAAAAAATTTTGATTTTTAAATATGATAGCATATGAAAGATATGATCTTTGAATGATGGAAGATATGAATTTTTATAAAGTAGAAAATATAATTTTTATAATATAGAAAAGTTAAAAATATAATTTTTATACTAGTGGCATATTAAAAATATGATTTTTATATTATAGATGGAATAAAAAAGAGAAATCTTTATATTTGAAAAAGGAGAAATCTTTATTTTTGAAAAGGCGAAATCTTTATATTTAAAAAAATAGAATTTTTATCTATATAGTAGCGTTGTAAAAATATAATTTTTATCTATATAGTAGCGTTGTAAAAATATAATTTTTATCTATATAGTAGTGTTGTAGAAATATAATTTTTATCTATATAGTAGCGTTGTAAAAATATATTTTTTATCTATATAGTAGCATTGTAAAAATATAATTTTTATCTATATAGTAGCGGTGTAAAAATGGGATTTTTATACATTGAATAGCGAAATAAAAATGTGATTTATATATATGTAGTGACTACAGGCAGTGAAAGTGACAAAAGGCGAGAACGACGAAGATTTCTACATAAGAAGAGTCGTGGAGTTAGGATAGCAATTGGTGAGAACTTCTCACTCAAATTTCTTTTTCTAGTTATATATATACACTAGGATGCAGACGGTGCTTAGCAGCACCCGACACCCGTCATCCACAGACCATGGATGGTTTGTATGCTTGTTTAATGTGTTGTGAAAATTTGTTTGTGTTGTTGATGTGAAATCGATAATAAATGTAGATGGTTGAAATAAATTAATTATGGTTAAAAATATAATTTTTAACATGAAAGTGAATAAATGAATATTTATAAACAAATCGGACGATTTGTTTATATACACTGATTTGACTGATATTGATTGGGTCAATAAATTTTACACATCACCCAACTGCACGAATAAAAATATGTGTTTGTTGATTTGAAACCCCACACGGGTGTTGGGATGATATTTGGCGTACACTAATCCCAATTATTTAATTGTATGTCGATCGATTGGTCGACAGGCTGTGTAAGCGTTAATTATTTATATTTGATGCTTATACAGTTGTGTGGTGCACCTTGAATGATGGTTGATTGTTTATCATTGCTATTATATACATTTGTTGTATGGAATCCATATAATTAATATTATATAGTGATTGATTGGGCCTCATTCCAATCGGGAAAATAATGAATTTTATAAAAGAAAATTCATGTGTTGAATATAAAAATAGTCATGTGTTGACGATGTTCATGTGTTGAAACTATTCATGTGTTGAGTAAAATATTTTAAATAATAAAAATTACATCTTTATCATATTTACAATTAGAATCTACTTCACGGTGGAGTCTAATTAAAATCAAACGATAGATACCATAGTTTTATAAAATATTTTACATAACAAAAATAGTGATGTGTTGACAGTACTCATGTGTTGAGATTAGTCGTGTGTTGAAAGAAATATAAATTCATGTGTTGAATAGAATAAATATTCATTCGTTGAATAGAATAACGAAGTTTTTGAAAAATATAAAGCCGTGTTGATTAGAGATGCGTTATTTTGACGTGAACGATATTTATACCGATTTTATTCGTTTTATAATGAATATTGAAAAGTAATTTCAAAATTTAATATTTTGAAATGAAATTCAAATTAAATTAGGTTAAAATTCAAATTGAAATTTTATTGAATCAATTTGAAATGAATTCGATTCGAATTGAATAGAAAGTGAATTTGAACTCGAATTGAATATAAATGAATTCAAATTGAATTAAATTGAAATTGAATAAAAACAAATGGAAATCGTTTTGAATGAAATTTAAAACGAACTGAAATTGAATTGAAATCAATTTGAAATGAATTCGAATTGAATTAAGTAGAAGGTAAATTCAAATTGAATTGAATCGAAACGAATTAGAATTAGAATTGAATTGAAACGAATTTGAATTCGAATTAAATAAAATTGAAATGAATTCGAATTGAATTGAAATCAAATCGATTGGAAATTGAATGTAGCGTTGAAATGGTTTTGAAAATAAATTTAAAACGATTTATAAAATACGATTTAAAAGGAAATAGACGAAATATATATAATATATATATATATTATATATATAATGGCCCGAATAGAATGCACCGCGCCGCGGCAGTTCGCGAATTTCGACCATTGATTTCGAATTGACGTTGCGGGAAATCCGACCGCCGGATTCACCTAAAACCGGAACCGTTGGGTTCGTATCGAAAAGAGCTTTCCAATGAATATAAGAAATTTGAAATCTAACGGTTGGATTTGGAATTATGTCTAAATCAAATTTGGAAAAGGTCGCTGTAAGTTCAGTTCGATAGCCGTTAATGGAAATCGACTGTACGGGCCTTGATAAAATTATAAAAATATCAATAATTTGTGTAAAATCATAAGAAATGATTTGGGAAAAATTGGGTTGAAGGACTCCACATTTGAAAAGATAAAAATAGATTTTTGTCGAAATGAACTAGTTTTGAACTAGAATTAAAATCAATTTATTTTTGAAATAAATAAATTGAATTTGAAAGTGATTTTAAAAATAATAAATATTCCCAATACGTGGATTGGACTGGAGTTGAATCGAAATTATCTTCGGAATATTTCGATGTTGGATTTCGTGACTATACAAATATTATTATGGGAATTTGAAAGATATATTTTATATCGTTATTTCCAATACGATATTTGTTGGTTTCAGAATTTGATATTGAATATAAGCCGGTATATTTTCTATTCAGAGCCTTGTATTTAATATCAAATGTGATTTGGGTTTGTTGTGAATCGTGTTTTAGATGACATTGGTTCTTTAACCCAGTTAAAGGAATAATATTGATTTTTGAAAGGATTAAAACTAAGTGGAGTTTTAATGAATCTTTAATTAGATTAAAAAGTGAATTGATAATTTAAATTATCAAATCTGAAAAGTGATCGAGAGTGGAGTATCACCAGTTTTGCTCCAAAGAGATAGTTAAATCTGTAATTAGATTTGAACGTGAAATGGTAATTAACTTTACCGATAACACCGTGGTGTTAGATATGGAGTATTACCAGTTTGCTTCATGGGATGAATAGGTTGGGATTGGGAAATGAAATAAATAATTACTTCGGTGTGGTTTGCTAATCTCGACTAGTTTGAAATGATATCCAAAAGAAGATTAAAGAATAAATTTAGAAGAATTTATCTTGGATAAAATTAATGGGAACATTTCCCTAAGAATATGATTTTGTGAATAAAATAATATTCTGAATTGGAATGAGGCGTTCGTTGTGTTTGTGTAACATTTGTTTATCATATACGTGGGTTATTCAGAAAGGCCGGGTTTATACCCATTCTGAATAACCGATTCGACGAGATGTCGAAGATGAAGACGGTGGTTGAAGACCGGAAGTCTTCACATCGTTTGGGTGGTTACTGATGATCTTGATTGGGCTGTACACCCAAGATGAGGGAAACAGTTTGTGATCGCCCAGACGTATTTGGAGATGGATGGATATGCGAGGAAAGTGCCTCCGGTTTCGTTCAGACCCAGAACGAACTTGTAAATGGATAGTGTGTCTGACATTGGATTTTATTCTGTGTTGATTGATCTCTATTAAATATACATCTGTTTGGCGGCGGAGAATTTATTCTCTTGCTTAACGCCCTTCTCTGAGACGTACGAGCTCAGAGGATGTATATCGATGGACATCAGTCGCATGGAGTGAATTGCCAGTGTGGCACGCGTAAGTGGCGATTGATCAAGGATTCTGTTGAAAAGCAAAGTCTTATGGTTGATGATCAAAGCACAGCCTGTGTGGCGTAGCTTTGTGTATAACGTGAATTCGCGAGCCTCACACCTCGGTATGAGTAAAAAACGCGATAGTGACTGCAGGGAGAGCACGACGTTTCTTTCTAGCTAGGGTGGTGTCAGTGACCTACCAGCCCTGACATTTATATACTTTTCACATGTGTGGTTGTTGGAATGCGAGGCGCCTCGGATATAGGTCTGTAAGGACCGGGAAACGTGTGTTCAGGAATAATTAATCCTCAAAAGTAAGAGAGGACCGGCCCTGAAGATCCAAGGATCATAGTGGGGTCCTAGGACATTTGCTAGAGTGTCTCGAATGCGGAGAGGAGCTTGCCTCTTGCCTCGACTCATGATGGAATCCAATTTCCAATACGTGTGTTTCGGTTTTATTTGTAGAACCTAGTATGGCGACATAGTGGTATGGGTCATTCATGCCGCCTTTGATTGATATTTATGATTGAAATTGTTTTGACACTATACACCTATAATAGTATCAAATAATGTGTTTTAAACGTATCAAGCATGCTATGGGTGTTATAAGGTAAAAACCCTATCTTCCGGCTTGCGTTGCATTATGTGACAAGGTAGACAAAATTACATTTTCAAAGTAATTTATAAAGATAGAATTTTTCACTGTTTATGAAATTACATTTACAATGTAATCAAATAGGAGAATTTGACAATGTAGACAAAATTACATTTTCAATGTAATTCATAAGGATAGAATTTTTCACAGTTAATGTAATTACATTTTTAATGTAATTAAAGAGTAGGATTTTATATTATAAATTAAAAGACAAGGTAAAAGATAGGAATTTACATGGGATGTTAATTACATTTTTGATGTAGTTAAAAAGGGGATTTCACATGGTAGTTAAAAGGGTAGGAATTTTACACTATCATGTTAATTACAATTTATATTGTAATTAAAGGGAAGGTTTTATAGTGTAATTAAAATAATATAATTCAACACTGAAATGGAATTTATATTTAAATGTAAGTAAAGAAATAAAAGAATGCATTTAAAATGTTGAAATATTGTCTTCATTTCAAATAAATTAAAATTGAATGGAGATCGGTAGTTGTTTAGCTCGTTGTTAAATTGAACGACGTTATTATGGATAAACGGCGTATATTTATATATTTTATATATAAATATAATTAAAATTAAACGAATCGAGAGCGGTAGTTTGCTTTTTTGAAATCGTACTTTTATACGACTATATCAAAAGATCCGACCGTCAGATTTTCCCAAAGCTGGAACCGTTAGGACCGTATTAGGAAGATCTTTCTAACGATATAAACTACGTTAAAATCCAACGATTAGATTTCGAGAAATGTAAAAATCAAAATTGGTTAAGAGCAGCGCCAGGGTCGCCCACTGACCCGTGGCGTCGTTAAATAAGGATTTAATTATTTTAAATAATTAAAATAGGAATAAATCGTTAAAAATAATATTAACGATAAGGAAGGATTTTCATTATATATATACGAGAATTATTTGGAAAGTCCGAGTTTAATCTCATTCCAAGTAATCAGACGACGTTATGAATTGAAGTTTGAAGGCGGCGAATGAAGACCGTAAATCTTCGCTCGAATGGACAACGATCAAGATCCTGAATTGACTTGCTCCCAATTCAAGGGTCGGGGTAATTGCCCAAACGTACGTGTTGATTTCACGGATATGCAGGTATCTCTTTTCCGTACTGGACATACGGGACGAGGGTATCTCCAGTTTCGTTCAGACCCAGAACGGGCTTATAAATGGAATGTGTGTCCGACATTGCACTCCTTCATATTGTATTTATTGATTTCGGCCGAACGTATGAATGATTGGTGGTTGAGAATTCATTCTCTTGCTTAACACCCTTTCATATATTTCGGCAAAGGATTGGTAGTGTGATATGGAGTGACATTGTGGCATACTAAGATGCAATGATCAAGGTTTCTTGTTGAAAAGCAGAATCTTGTGGTGACGATCAAAGCACAACTTGAATAAGCATAGCTTTGTGTATTACGTAGCTTCACGAGCCTCACAACCCGGTTGAGTCTAAAACGGGAGAAGGGAATGCAGGGAGAGCAGCAAGTTTCTTTCTATCTAGAAGTAGTGTCAGTGCTTAAACTGGCTGATATTTTACTTATGTGGATGATGGAATGAGGCGCCTCGGATGATAAGTCCTATAGGATCGGGAAACGTGTGTTCAGGAATAACTAACCCACAAAGCTGTATGTGTGGACCGACCCTGCAGGATCCAAGGGTTCACTGTGGGGGATCATGAGACATTAGTTCGAGTGTCTCGAATCTGTAAGGAGCTCCTCCCTAGCCTTGACTCATGATGGAAACCAAATTCCAAATATGACCCTACGAATTTGATTGTATTACTAGTATGGAGGCATTGTAGTATGGGGTACTATGCTTCCGAGGAGTGATGCATTTATTTGAAATGTTTTTATATACACTAATGATAATATTATATTCGTATTTATCGTATTTAGCATGTTTAATCACCATAAGGTAAAACTCTATCCTCCGGTTTGCGTTGCATTGTGTGATGGGACTTGAGTCTTATGGTGATTCCATTTTTCCAAAAGCATTGCGTTGTTATACATTTTACTTATTTATTTGTTAAATCACCTTAAATTATGCATGGCAATCCATTGGAATCAACCCGTTCCGCGTTAGCGGCGAGGTCTTTGGATTTGCCTTATTACTAGTAGTTAAATTAGTTAAGAATTCTTACACCAGTCCCATGATTGACTCGTAGTTTGTTTTCACCTTTTGCAAACTTGGTTGCCCTCTTTTCCACACGGGAAGCCATGTAACAGGTCTAGCTTTCTTTGGAGTTGCTATCTCTGAGCTGTTTATCTATCTTGGAGTTGCTTATTTGGAGGTGCTTATGTTGGACCACGAAGATTATCTATCATTTATCTTTTATTTGCATTTTATCTTTAGACTTTGAGACATCCAAACATATTTTGTTTCCAGTTGTTCTATCTTGAAGTTGAAACTTATTTCCTTTTTGCTGAAACCTGATGTAATAATGTAGAACTCTGTGACTGTGGGATTCTGTGTTTGATGACATTCATATTCCGCTGCTACGATGTTGTTATTCTATAGTTTTCCTTTGCTATATTGTATCTGTGATCTGTATTGTTGTATTTATGTTGTATTCCAAATGATCATTCCTTACTTTCATTCCGTGGAAGTTTGGGGTTATCACAACAAACTTGCATAAAACTATACATGTCATAGATCTAAACATAGGGGTGTAAACTTGCATATATGTGATATAGTTTTTCTCTTAAAACTTGCATAGGCTATAATCACAAACTTGCATAAAACTAAACATGTCATAGATCTAAACATAGGGGGTGTAAACTTGCATATATGTGATATAGTTTTTCTCTTAAAACTTGCATAGGCTATAATCACAAACTTGCATAAAACTATACATGTCATAGATCTAAACATAGGGGTGTAAACTTGCATATATGTGATATAGTTTTTCTCTTAAAACTTGCATAGGCTATAATCACAAACTTGCATAAAACTATACATGTCATAGATCTAAACATAGGGGTGTAAACTTGTATATGCAATAGTCACAAAGATCCATACTCCAAATACACACACACACACACACACACACACACTTGCATATGTGATTTATACAACAAAAACTATGATGTAAACTTGCATCTAACTCACACATGACATAGCCTAACTTTAGATCCAATTTACACATAAAATAGATGTCATGAAACATGCAAGGTTGTATATGATTCTCACTGACTTGCATATGATCCATGTCTCAATTAACATCCTAACTTGTATGCATACATACATATGAATTATTTCCACAAACATAACCAAACTAACATATGAAACATCATCATGATTTGATTGTACATAAGCCAATAATCAACATAGATTTACAAAATAACATCACAGCTTTACAACACAGATAATGTAACACCCCGCCTCCGCTAGGGTCACTCGCAAAGGAATGCACTAGCTTTAGAGGGGCATTATTGGTAAACATGCACAGAAATATCACAAGACAGAACATATAAAATAGCGGAAGTAAAATCGAACTTTCATAAACATTAATAATTAAGGCCTAAAGCCTTTTACATCAGAGTACATCAAAACCTGTCTTGCAATAATAAAGAAGC
Organism: Allium sativum; assembly: GCA_030737875.1. Taxonomy (NCBI): domain Eukaryota; kingdom Viridiplantae; phylum Streptophyta; class Magnoliopsida; order Asparagales; family Amaryllidaceae; genus Allium; species Allium sativum. Next base: position 990,741,972 of record CM060915.1, read on the forward strand.
ATAAAAACCTTTTCATAAATTATTCCCCAAAGTAAAGCGGTGAAGCAGCCATAGCCAAGAGAAGACCAAGCTATACATCAAGCTATACATGATGACCTTCAAGAATAAGAGGTCCGAACTAAACAACATCATTTCCTCCCTGGAACCTTGGGGGGGGGGGAACGGAAGACAAAGAGGCGAAAGAAAACGGGGTCAGTCATAAAGACTGGTAAGTCCTATCTACTTCCAGTATAAAAACAGGTAAAGGTAACATGACATGCATAAACTGAAAGTAAACATAAGGATGACTACAAGATAGATAAACTAAACCAGGGTAGAAGGCTGAACTACTGTAGCAAGGTAAACTAAGATATCGTGATAAACTACGGTGTCGTGATAAATCAAGGTATCACATCATCAGGTTTCTATCAAGTATACTATCCCAAGGTATCTATCCTGTCTAACATCCCCCGGTGTCTATTATGTATATTTTTCCTGGTTCTAACATGTATATTTGCTCTGCACCTCTCGTACTAGTATCCCAACCCGCGTCATGTGTTGACCATGAATGTCTCTTGCCCAATGTCATGTAATGGTCCCCGTCAACCTAATATATAGCATATGTAGGTTTTCCCAACTCGTCTGTTTCTTCCCAAGTATAAGTTCAGTCCTTTGCCGTAGGCCATACGGGCTTTCCCATGTAAACGTTTTATCCTTGAAGTTATTTTGGACTGCCACCCTTGATCTAGTTATGTTTCCTTATCATGAACTATCGCGCGTCCACTTAGGATTTATGCCGCCTAGGACCGCTAGGGATTATGCTACCTAATGAACGTTTTCGTGTCTCGGTTTGGGTCTTGGTCACCTAGGACCACTAGGGATTACGCCACCCGTCAACCGCGCCCTTGATCCCACGTATGTATCGTGAATCGTTTTCCATGTCTAGATGCACATGTTCCCCAATGTGCCATCCGAGTTCCGTGCCAGGGCAAATCAAGAAATACGGAACTCGGTCGGGAGCTTTAAATCGTCTGCTGATGCAGATATCAAGGTCTGTTTTTGTACCCGTGGCTATGGTCCCACGTGACCCCTCCCTCAACTACTGAAAGGCAATCCAAGAAAAATCATGTATAAGAACCACTCCACGGCCCCACTATAGCCCCACTTTCCTACGGGCCAACCTCACCCATGACTCGATAGCAAGCACATGGTCTGTTGGGGGTTCCTTGCCTTTCCGCACGTACACGATTGACTAAAGATGGTAGGTAGTCGGCGATGTGCTATCCAGGGCAAAAACCAAGAATCGTCGACTCCACGCTAATCCATCCCAGTCTTTAGGTCGCTCGCATAGAACCAAGGCATACTCTTGGCTCTTCTACCGCAGACCTTAACCTCTTGTGAGCCCAGGCGGATCATCTCCAACCTCACAAAGGGATACCAAGAGTATCGTCACGTCCCCCGAAGCTTCCGCTTCGGCACCCAGTGCGCTGGAGCTTTTATCCAAGTCAGATAACTTGCTCCTCCTTGTATATTAAGCGATGACCTACCGTATCAGGTTACTCATCTCTTTGTGAATTAGTCCTATGTCCTTAGCTAAGAATTATTACTTAGTTACCCTTAACTAAGGTTTACCACTTAGCTTCCTTTCCCGTTATCCTTGATTAACCACGGTTTTCTACCTAGTTCTTTTAACTAGGGTTTGTCTATTGGGTTAAGTGTTATCATTCAAGTCCATGACTTAACCCGCCCACGAATCACGTCAAGATTGGCTAAGTATTTAAGTTCAAGACTTAGCCCTACAAGTTGGCTAAGTGTACCTAGAGGCTCATGACTTAACCCTATCAAGCCAAATTGGTCAAGTACTAGCTTACCTTAATCCTATCGGATTATCTTGCTAGATCGATTAAGCATAGATTATCTTAATCCCATCAAATTATCGAGTCAGATTGGTTAAGTATAGGCTAGCTCAACCCCATCCTCTAATCGTACTATAATGGTTAAGTATATTCTAAAAAGGTCTTGTGACTTAACCTTATCAGGTCCGCGTATTAGATTGGTTAAGTGTAGGTTACTTAACCCCATTAAATCATCATGTATAATTAGTTAAGTATAAGTTGCTTAACCCCATTAAATCATCACGTTAAGTTGGTTAAGTATTGGTTACTTAACCTCATTGAATTACCAAGTTTAAATTGGTTAAGTGTTTAACTTAACCCCATCGAATTACCGTGTTTAGATTAGTTAAGTGTGGATTATTTAACCCCATCGAATTACCGTGTTTAGATTAGTTAAGTGTGGATTACTTAACCCCATCGAATTACCGTGTTTAGATTAGTTAAGTGTGGATTACTTAACCCCATCTAATTACCGTGGTTAGATTAGTTAAGCGTCGATTACTTAACCCCATCTAATTACCGTGTTTAGATTAGTTAAGTCTTAATTACTTAACCCCATCTAATTACCAAGTCGGATTAGTTAAGTGTAAATTACTTAACCTCATCCCCTAATCATCTTGTATGGTTAAGTGTCATTAAGAAATCAAGTCCGGTTCCACTTAACCTACCCATTCGTGTCATATCGGTTAAGTGTCATTAGTCAAATTTACTTAACCCTATCATGTGGCATTAATTTAATTAATGCACCCTCAACCTCTCACATTAGACCTTGTTGTGGTTACTAGTTAAGCCGGGCGGGTCCGGGTAGATTTACACCACAACCTAGTCTAACCTCGGGTCTTAAGCGCGACATGACCAACTTCTCACATTGGATCCTATTGTTTGTAGCTACTAGTTAATCCGGGCGGGTCCGGGTAGATTTATGCTACAAACTCAACCCAACCTCGAGTTGGCCACTTCCATGTTTGGTCTAGTGTTATATTACACTTACAACCCATACGTGTCTAATTTCAAGTCCCAAGTTTACCCCACGTGTCATGCCCCCATTTTGGTTCAACTTACATGTCGTGTTCACATGTAACCTCAAGTCAAGTTTTCATGTCATATTCGTCAAAACTTCGCGTCATGTTCATGTTTATCTAACTACCCAAAATCGTGTTTTCTCTTTGAGTAAAAGTGAGTCAACATAGTAGGTATACTATGGCCACATGTAGACCCCAAAACATGCACGATGCCACAAAAGGGATTGGCTCCAAAACATGCATGGTGTCATAAGGGGGTTTGGCCTTAAAACATGCATGATAGTGTTGTATAGGGATTGGCCATAAGCATGCATAATGTCATAAAGGATTTGGCCACAACTTGCATATTATCATAGGAAATTTACTCACAAACTTGCATGTTGTCATAACGGGATTTGACCTTACATAAACATGATATCATAAGGGGTTGGTTTCATTTACATGCATAAGCCCCAAAGTCCAATTTATGCCATTATTTCACAAGTCAAAGAGGCTCTAAGTGTTCATGCTATCATACTACAAGTAAAGGTCCAATCTTGCATGGAAAACTAAGTCCAATGCAACATGAATAGCATGGTTTAGTCGCTACAACACCACCCAAAATCATATGTTCATGATAGAGAGGCAAACTAGGTTCCCATAGGCTAACATACTCATGTTACTTTGCATTTTATCCCATGTCACATCAAAATCATCGTTTAAATCTACAAGTAGCTAGAACTTACATAGCGTGGCAAGAGGACTAGGAGCATAAATCGTTTTGACGAAGAAAGGTGGCTCCTTTGATGAAGATCCGTCATGAAACTCGCATAGCAACGTTGATTTGGCCTCTATTTGGTGTAGCAAGCTTGCACCTTTTGATTTGAACCCGATTTGAATGCATAGGCTCTAGGGATTGGAGATGGAGGCCATGATCAAAATTGATTTTGGCAGCACTTAGTTGCTAGGTTTGATTTTTAGGGATTTAGGTTAGGTTTAGGGTCTTTTTATAGAGATTAGGATAGTTTTAGGCCCTTAGATTAACCCTAGGACCAACCTGAACCGTCAGATTTCAAACCAGGCCCAAAAACCTAGCCAAGATAGAAAATAGGTGCACCAGACCAGAATCAGCCGACGGGGCAAGTCGACAGCCCTGTCGACTTGCCTGTCGACATGCCTGTCGACTTGCAAGTCGACAGCCCTGTCGACAGCCCAGTCGACTTGTCTGGGCGGGAATTTTCCCGCCTGGCCCCATTTCTGCATGTTTCGAAATTCAAATTTCCCGAAAACTTCTTTGGGCCTTAACCGGGTCATACGGACTCCGATTTACAAAATTTCGGACTCTATTTCGCGTATTTTTCCGAGACGAACGCAATGGCATAGCCCGTTTTACTTGATTCAGAATTTAAAATTAAATTCTGCCTTGATTCTCGTTTTAACATGTTATCGAAATACGGGTTGTTACAGATAATAACATCACTGATTTACAATATAGATAGTAGCATAACAGATTTACAACATAGATAATAACATAACGGTCAATGATTCACAACATAACCATATATTCCCAAAACATAACTCAACCAAATTAAATTGTTAATTATCTTATTAAAGAAATCAAACTCACAACTCAAAGAAGGTCTTGAGTTCTGGAATTGGTTTAGCTCGCCTTTGTAGTAGATTCGTTATTGTTGTTATAAACTTTAATTGAATTGAGTTGATTAGCTTTTCTTTCTCTCTAATTGATGGCGGCTACTCTAGGTTGCAAGGTGATAGAATGATAGCCATGGTTCTAATTTTTATTTGATTTTAGGTTTTGAGTTTACACACGTTTTTATAGAATTTAGGATTAATTTAGGCCGTTCGATCACCCTAGATTTAACCATAACCATTCAGTCAAGATAGTGTGACAAGTCAGCCCTAATGACTCAGCTAGGAGTCAGAAAGGACTCAGCAATGAGTCACAATATGAATCAGAACACACCAGAAAGCTGTGCAGGCTTTCAGCTCGGCCTGGGCGCACTTGGGAAGTGCGCCAATGCAATTATTGTACTGGCGCACTTCCCAAGTGCGCCAGTGCATTCCTACCACTTTTTTTTTTGGTTTCTCCGCCTTAACTTCGTTTGTCCATATCTCCTTCATATGGTGTCTGTTTTACGCAAACTCGGACTCTATCTCAAGCAGAATTCCGAGACGAATGCAATGGCGCAACCCGTTTCCCTTATTTCCCACATTTGAAATTAAGTATTCTTTAATCTGTTAACTTTAATAATGAAATTATGGGGTGTTACATTCTCCCCTCCTTAAAGGATTTCGCCTCCAAAATCTCCAAGTTAAGGAGAATGCATATCCTATCATCCAATCATCCATCTACTCAACCATCAAACATAGGCATCCATTGTCCTTACAAAATTTCTAATGCTGTATGAACATATGCAAGAAGTGTGTGTATATGTTCCTTATCTAATGCAAAATCAGGCGGTCTACTGATTCAGTTGACCTCCTTAATGCAAATCATGATAGTGCCATGAATCCATTATGTATGCGAAAGAATCCAACCGATACATATTATTTCTACATGTGTGCACAACCATTCATCAAAATGCAGCATCTATATGATAACACAACCATTATACACCCATTAACTTAAATATGCACACACACATTTATATGCAACATGAAGGTGATTGAGCCGATTTAGTGCCTAAATTGTGTGTATATGCATCCACGAGCAACCACTAGCAAACACTTGCATCCACATGCATCCATCATACATAACATGTCTCAAACACATGTTTCAACCATAGGATTACCCTATCTAAAAGTCAAAGATACTAGCGAGAGGACATACTAAAGACAAAACGAGTACAAGCTAAGAGACAAAGGAGAAATTAAAAAACATACCCTCGAAAGAAAAGGGTACAATGAATGCATCTTCTCTTCCATCTCCCAAGTAGCGTTGCTCTCATCATCGCCCCATTGCACTTGGACTAGCCTGACCTCTCGATTCCTCAACTTCTTATTCTCCGACCCAAGAATGCAAGTAGGAGCTCGTTGAGTCGTCGCATCACGCTCTATCTCCACCTCTCTAAGCAAGTGTGACGGCCCTAACCGTACCAGCCTGCATTTCCTCCGAAGGTGCGCTGTACACATACCCGACTAGCACGGAACGGTCGTCAAAGAAAGGAAAGAAGAGAATTAACTAACGAGGAACCTGTAGAATGTCTCACAGCGCATGGAACAAAATATAATAACAACATACTTGACATAAAACAGGCGAGACAGTGCATAAGCTGATAACTAAAATCAACATCAACATCATCATCAGAGCAACAGAAATCCAGATTCAGCTTATGATCCAACATGATTATTACAACATTAAACTGTTTCTAAAGCAAAAGAAAGCTAAAGTAGAGGATGCACTACTAATGCCCAAGCAGTGATCCTCAACAACACAGGGAGAATACTATATGTATCATACGTGGAAGCCTCCTGCTCGTCTCCGAATCAGCTACTCGCGCATCACCAGCTAACCTGTCTCTAGTCTTCTCGTGTGAGTACCCAGAGTAATAAGAAGAGACATAAAACTCTGGGTCAGAAAAAAAGTCTGGTATGAGCGATAAGCATCTAAACAGAACAACAACAGGTATACTAAACCATACCTGAACCTGGACTTGCAACCAAAGAGTTAGCACTACATACCGTACAATACTCTAAGGTGCCACTAAACAGATGGTGTAAAGAGTACAGGGGTGGGGGTGTGCGTGTCATAATGATGGGAAAACATATCAACCATAGCAACCATCCTCACATCTCTCACTCAGTGCATAATGCATACGATGTCCACCACTGTCACTAGACCCATCGAAGTAGTGACGGAGTTCGACTTGTACAACTACTGCTACTGCCAAGCTTACCACATGGAGTCATGACCAATCTTTACAAATGACCCCATTCCATTGGTCTATAGCCCTTTAGTCGTACCTAGGCCACTGTGGCCCTGAATCCGTTCACGTACTCCATACACATAGTGATTCAAAGTTACAGACATCGACAACCCCTTAGCACACATCCCGCAGCAAAGCCCAATCATGAAGCTCACTAATTGGTTCCCAACTGGATCCTGAGTCAAAGCTCCTCACTTGGACTTCCTTTGTATCTCGGGTTTTGGTCGAATTGGAGTTGGTCTTCAGAAAAGTCGTTGCGTAGTAGTAATAGCCCACGTACGGTTCGGTTCGGTGTTCCTCGTCTAGCTCGGTTTGGTTCGGTGTAATCTTCCAGCTCGGTTCGGTTCGGTGGTCCTAGTCCATGCCTGGATCAGTACTCCATCCCTTCTCCGTTCGGTTCGGAAGTATAGTGCCCATCCTATGTTTGGTTCGGTGGTTGCTCCCTTCTAGGTTTCTCGATCTGATCTCGTCCTTCTCCATTCGCCCGATCCGATCCCGCTCGCTTACCTGCTCCGATCCGATCCGCTCCCTAGCTCCGATCCGCTCCATAGATCCGATCCGATCCTCTGTCCAACTCCAACTCTAAACAATGGACTTCCTTCCTGCCAAACTTCCTTTGTGCCAGGCTTCAATTCGGGTCGGATTCCTTGCCCAGCTCTCCTATCCGATCCGAGCCCATACCCGATCCGATCCAAAACCCTGCCCAACTTTCTGCAACTTTTTCCAGCAACTTGTTTAAGCCATTCGACGACGTTTTCGACCAATCTAACTATACTAATCAATCACAAAACAGTTCATACAGTCATAGCAACAAATAGAGGTGACTATAAACACCAAAACATCATCCATAACATGTAAAACGGATCAAATATAGCCGAAACCCCATATTTTCCCTTAAGCATGTTTAAGAAAAACTAATCATGGGGTTAACAAAACTTAACCAAACTAAACCAAATTTCTACCAGAGGCATACAATATTATTTTCGAATTTATAGATATTTTTCCAGAATTTATTAGTGTATAAATTCGCTAATCTTCACTAATTACCCTTAATTAACCGTAATTAGTGCAAAACTATGCAAATCACTCACCTTGGCCACAAATAAACTTTTCAGAACTGAAACCTCGCTGATTTGGGTGAATACTGATGTCTAACAGCAGCTCAAATACTTATTTGGTGCTATTTCTCCTTGATTTGATGTTGCTAGGCTTAATCCTTGATTAGAAAGTGATTTGGGGATGTTTCTAGATGTTGGCGGCCATTGTTAGGGTTCAAGAATGAAAGTGGCGGCTGAAAGAAATGTTTTCTAACACTAATCAGCCCCTATACATCTCCAATCCCGAAATCCCCTTCGGGCCTAGCTGCTAATTATCCGGTTAAGCCCAATTAAGCTGTTTTTCACCATCTGAAACTTGTTTCAGCCATATCTCCCAAACGGTGAGTCCGTTTGGCTAATGTGACCACTCTACGGAATTGTAAACCATCATCCGGAGCCAATGGAAGTGGTTTTTGGTCAATATTCCTTTCCAGTCAAAAGTTATGGCCAAAACAGTGACAACTGGGGGTAAAATGGTCCTTTAAAAATCGAGAAAAATCATGAACATGGGAAATGACCCCAATAATCGTCTCCCAAAGTTACATGACCATACGACTTCATATGTGAAAGAAATAAGTATTCTACGATCCTATGATGCGTAGAATGCAGTTCGTTACACTGTCCCCCCTTAAGAAATTTCGTCCCCGAAATTCCTTAACCCAAAACATACAAAGGATCCCGCATGCCTAACAGCCACATACAACAATCAAACATACAAAACAAGCAAACAAGCCTATCCTAGCATGCGGAAAAACTAAATCGAAGTTAAAATCTTACCAGGCGAAGAGTTCTGGATACGTCTTCCTAATGCTCTCCTCTGTCTCCCAAGTACAGTCATTCTCATTCTCACCCCACTGAACTTTGACTAGATTCAACTCTTTCCTTAGAAGTTGCTTCGTATCATTCCCAATAATACGCATAGGCTTGCGGTTCCCAATCACCTCGGGTTAAACTTCGACATCATCCAACTGATCAGGTGAAATAGTCACATCTGGGTCGTGCACGAATTTCCGTAACTGGGAAACATGAAATACGTTGTGAACTCCTGCCATCTTCTCTGGTAATTCAACTTTATATGCCAAATTCCCAATTTGCTCAAGAACTGGGAATGGACCAACGAACCTTGGTGCTAACTTGCCTCTCCTGCCAAATCATATCACGCTCTTCAACGGAGAAATCTTGACAAACACCAAGTCGCCAATGGAGAACTTTAAATCTCTTATCCTCTTATCGGCATAACTTTTCTGCCTATCTTGGGTAGCCTTCATTCGCTGTTGAATAACCTTAATCTTGTCTGATGTTTCTCTTATTACCTCTGGTCCAAGCACAAACTTCTCGCCGGTTTCTAACCAACATGACGGTGAGTTGCACGGTCTTCCGTACAAAGCTTCAAATGGAGCTATACCAATACTGGACTAATAACTATTATTATATGCAAACTCTACTAGATGCAAATGGTCATCCCATGATCCATCAAAATCCAATACACAGGCTCTCAAGAGATCCTCTAATACTCGATTCACCCTCTCTGTTTGTCCGTTAGTCTGAGGATGGTATGCGGTACTGAGATGTAATTCTGATCCTAACGCCTCTTGTAAGCTCTTCCAAAATCCACTAGTGAACAACGGATTTCAGTCACTCACAATGCCTTTGGTTATTCCATGAAATATAACTACCCACTTTATATACAGTTCCGCTAACTTAGCTGCCATTCTGGTCGATTTGACTGGTATAAATCTTGCACTCTTAGTCAATCGATCCACAATTACCCAAATGCTATCATATCCCGATCTAGTCCTTGGTAAACCATCGATGAAATCCATCGAGACTTGTTCCCATTTCCATTCTGGAATTTCTAATGGTTGTATCAAACCACTAGGTTTCTTTTGCTTAGCTTTAACTAGCTGGCAATTCATGCATTTGGATATAAACTTCCCAATGTCTCTTTTCATCCCTTCCCAGTAGTATGTCTGCTTCATGTCTCGATACATCTTATTACCACCGGGATGTATAGTCAGTTTTGAGTGATGACATTCTCTAAGCACTTCATCTCTCAATCCATTGACATCGGTTGCAACTAGCTTCCCATCCTTTCTAAGAAATCCATCTCGATCAAGCCCATACTTGTTCATTTCCTCATTGTTACCCATCTCTAACTTGGAGATGATTTCCAATAGGTTAGGATCGTCCCTCTGACCAGAGCCGATCCGCTCAATCAAAGTGGGTCTGATCGCCAAACTTGCTAACATTTCTGGATCCAAATCGCACTTTGGTCTGAAATCATACCCAGCGATGTACTCCAGTTGCTTCCATTCTAGAAACATAGCCCCTAAACTGGCATGTCTCCTACTCAATGCATCAGCCACCGCATTTCCCTTCCCCGGTGTATATGCGATGTCGAAATCATAGGAAGCTAAGAATTCTAACCACCATTGCTGTCGGAGATTTAGATCCTTCTGAGAGAAAAGATACTTCAACGACTTATGATCGGTAAACAACTCGAATCTGTCTCCCAAGAGATAATGTCTCCACATCTTCAGCGCAAACACGATCGCTGCCAATTCCAAATCATGGGTAGGGTACCTTTTCTCATGCTGCTTTAATTGCCGACTAGCATAAGCTACAACCCTACCTCCTTGCATCAATACACCACCTAGTCCGGTACCACAAGCATCCGTATATACCATCATCTCTTCATTCCCCTTAGGAATGACTAACACTGGTGCACACGTCAACTTGTCCTTTAGACTCTTGAATGCATTCTCGCACCTTTCATCCCGGACAAAAGCTTGATTCTTCTTGGTCAACTGGGTCAACGGTGTTGCTATCTTGGAGAAGTCTTGGATAAACTTACGATAATATCCAGCTAATCCCAAGAAACTTGTTATGTCTGTTGCATTCTTGGGCGTAGACCAATCCTGTACCGTAGCCACCTACGCAGGATCCACGGCGATACCATTCTTTGAAACAACATGGCCCAAGAACCTCACTTCTCTCCTCCAGAAGTGACACTTAGAAAACTTTGCTTTCAATTGGTGATTTCTCATCACCTCCATCACTATTCTTAAATGTTCCTTGTGTTCTTCCTCCGTTCTCGAGTAGACCAAAATATTATCCACGAACACAAGGACAAACTTATTCAACTGATCTCTGAATACCCTATTCATAAGATCCACAAAATACGCTGGGGCATTGGTTAGCCCGAATGGCATGACCAACCACTCATAAAATCCAGACGGTGTCCGAAATGTCGTTTTAGCTATACTCTCAGCTTCCACTCTAAGCTGATGAAAACCTGTCCGAGATCCAACTGAGAAAATACTCTCGCGCCACCCAACTGATCGAACAAATCATCTATCCGTGGTAGAGGATACTTGTTCTTCCTCGTCACTTTATTCAACTCGCGGTAGTCTACACACAAACGAAGGGAACCATCCGCCTTGGTAACAAACATAACTGGTGCTCCCTATTCAGAAACACTCCTTCTGATAAATCCCTTCTTCAAAAGATCGCTGATTTGCACCCCGAGCTCTCGCTGCTCCCTTGGTGCCATACGACGAAGTGGCATCACTATAGGTCTGGCATCCTTCACCAAATCAATACGGAACTCAATCTCTCGATGTGGTGGAAGCCCGGTCACTTCTTCGAAAACATCCGGATACTGGCCAACCACGGGCAAACCTGAAAACTCACTATGCGGAATGTCGAGGGAATTTAGAAAACTAGTCATTAGCCCCTTACTGGGTAGACCACCAAACACTACCCTCCGCCCATCGTCCGCTCTAGCTGTCACCAAAAAGCCCTCACAGTCTACCACCACCCCGTATCTTTGGAGCCAATCTACTCCCAAAATAATGCCAAACCCAGTAAAGCCCAAAACAAAGAAATCACAAACAAACATGCATCCATGACTCGATAAGACCACATTACGACAAAACATGTTAAGGTTAGTTGAATCACCAATTGGTTTCGTCACTACTAAAGGTCTATCGACAATCTCGGGCTCCAATCCCAACCTATCTACCAGGTCACTAGATATGAAAGAACTGGAAGCTCTGGTATCAAACAAAACTCTAACAGGAACATCATAAACAGAAAGCATACCTTGAATGACGACATTCTTTCCCTTCTCCGCCGCGGTTGGGGCATTCGACGAAGAAGGGATAGCATTAAGGGCATATGCTTTCACCATTTGCTTTTCTTTAGGGGGTTGCAGACACTTGTCCTTGTGATGTCCCATTTGGCCACAGTTGAAGCACTTCCTATCCGCTGGCTTGGCCCGACAATTACTAGCACAATGGCCCTTCTTACCACAACTGAAGCACTCAACATCTTGCTTATTCTTTTTCTTCTGACCATCCTTAGTCTGATTCTGCTTTCTCTTATTCTGGGAACCACCCTTGCTTCCACCACTTGCTTGTGGCTTTGGCTCCTCTGCAGATGCAACCTCAGTCTTCAGCTTAGGGTAGAGACTTTCTGATCTCAATGCTTTCCCCACAATCGATTCAAACGTCTCATCGATGTGGTTAATAAGCCTTTCCCCCAAGTATTGATCCAAACCTGTTATAAATTTCTCATTTTTCTTCTCGGCAGTATCAATAAGAGATAACCCATATTTCGACAAAGTGTCGAATTCAGCAATATACTCCGAGACAGCTCTACCATTCTGCTTGAGCTCCAAGAATTTCTTAAACAGCACTGACTTCTGAGCAGCTGGAATGAACTTCTCACTAAAGCAAACCTTAAAATGCTCCCAAGTAATCTGATCCTCGGGAGTAGCTGCCTTTATAGCACTCCACCAATTCATTGCCCGCCTTTGCAGTTAACGGGACACTAGCTTTCTCTTCATCGCATCCTCGATACCCAAATCCTTGAAGATACGTTCGCAACTATCTAACCAATCCTGAACATCCATGGCCGACTCCGTTCCGTGGAACGGCTTCCCACCAAGGCTAGTATAATCCTTATTCAACTTGGCGAAATCGGCCCTAGGTGCCTGCACTATTGGACCACCCCCATTACCACCATTGGGAGCTGCCCCTTGCACCTCCCTAAGCATGTCTCTAATGAGGTCAATAAACATCGCCCTCATGTCAGCAGCATTCCCATTATTGGCTCCCCTACCAGCACCTCTAGCATATCGGCTCATCGTCAATCTGTAAAAGGAAACGATTAACGACCCCATAGTGGTGCTAGTGCAGTACGACTTCATCCTTAGCTATACTAGTGGTATATATATAGCTTTTAAAAACGAAAGTAATCACAAATACGCACTCTCATATACGTACTATCTCTCCCTAGTGTCTTTCCCTAGGTTAACTACGCAACCTAGAGCTCTGATACCAAGTGTGACGGCCCTACTCGTACCAGCCTGCATTTCATCCGAAGGTGCGCTGTACACATACCCGACTAGCACGGAACGGTCGTCAAAGAAAGGAAAGAAGAGAATTAACTAACGAGGAACCAGTAAAATGTCTCATATATAGCGCATGGAACAAAATATAATAATAACATACTTGACATAAAACAGGCGAGACAGTGCATAAGCTGATAACTAAAATCAACATCAACATCATCATCAGAGCAGCGGAAATCCAGATATAGCTTATGATCCAACATGATTATTACAACTTTAAACTGTCTCTAAAGCAAAAGAAAGCTAAAGTAGAGGATGCACTACTAATGCCCAAGCAGTGATCCTCAACAACACAGGGAGAATACTATATGTATCATAAGTGGAAGCCTCCTGCTTGTCTCCGAATCAGCTACTCGCGCATCACCAGCTAACCTGTCTCTAGTCTGCTCGTGTGAGCACCCAAAGTAATAAGAAGAGACATAAAACTCTGGGTCAGACAAAAAGTCTGGTATGAGCGATAAGCATCTAAACAGAACAATAACAGGTATACTAAACCATACCTGAACCTGGACCTGCAGCCAAAGAGTTAGCACTACCTACCGTACAATACTCTAAGGTGCCACTAAACAGATGGTGTAAAGAGTACGGGGGTGGGGGTGTGCATGTCATAATGATGGGAAAACATATCAACCATAGCAACCATCCTCACATCCCTCACTCAGTGCGTAAAGCATACGATGTCAACCACTGTCAATCACTAGACCCATCGAAGTAGTGACGGAGTTCGACTTGTACAACTACTACTACTACCAAGCTTACCACATGGAGTCATGACCAATCTTTACAAATGACCCCATTCCATTGGTCTATAGCCCTTTAGTCGTACCTAGGCCACTGTGGCCCTGAATCCGTTCACGTACTCCCTACACATATTGATTAAAAGTTACAGACATCGACAACCCCTTAGCACACGTCCCGTAGCAAAGCCCAATCATGAAGCTCACTCATTGGTTCCCAACTGGATCCTGAGTCAAAGCTCCTCACTTGGATTTCCTTTGCATCTCGGGTTTTGGTTGAATTGGAGTTGGTCTACAGAAAAGTCGTCGCGTAGTAGTAATAGCCCACGTACGGTTCGGTTCGGCGTTCCTCGTCTAGCTCGGTTCGGTTCGGTGTAATCTTCCAGCTCGGTTCGGTTCGGTGGTCCTAGTCCATGCCTGGATCAGTACTCCATCCCTTCTCGGTTCGGTTCAGAAGTATAGTGCTCATCCTCTGTTCGGTTCGGTGGTTTCTCCTTCTAGGTTTCCCGATCTGATCCCGTCCTTCTCCATTCGCCCGATACCATCCCGCTCGCTTACCTGCTCTGATCCGATCCGCTCCCTAGCTCCGATCCGATCCGTTCCCTAGCTCCGATCCGATCCTCTATCCAACTCCAACTCTAAGCAATCGCCTTCCTTCCTGCCAAACTTCCTTTGTGCCAGGCTTCAGTTCGGGTCGGATTCCTTGCCCAGCTCTCCTATCCGATCCGAGCCCATTCCCGATCCGATCCGAAACCCTGCCCAACTTTCTGCAACTTTTCCAGCAACTTGTTTACGCCATTCGACGATGTTTTCGACCGATCTACCTATACTAATCAATCACAAAACAGTTCATACAGTCATAACAACAAATAGAGGTGACTATAAACACCAAAACATCATCCATAACACGCAAAACGGATCAAATATAGCCGAAACCCCCTATTTTCCCTTAAACATCTTTAAGCAAAACTAATCATAGGTTTAAAAAAACTTACCCAAACTAAACCAAATTTCTACCAGAGGCATAGAATATTATTTTCGAATTTATAGATATTTTTCCATAATTTATTAGTGTATAAATTAGCTAATCTTCACTAATTACCCTTAATTAATTGTAATTAGTGCAAAACTATGCAAATCACTCACCTTGGCCACAAATAAAAATTTCAGAACTGAAACCTCGCTGATTTGGGTGAATACTGATGTCTAACAGCAGCTCTAATACTGATTTGGTGCAATTTCTCCTTGATTTGATGTTTCTAGGCTTAATCCTTGATTAGAAAGTGATTTGGGGATGTTTCTAGATGTTGGCGGCCATTGTTAGGGTTCAAGAATGAAAGTGGCGGCTGAAAGAAAAGTTTTCTAACCCTAATCAGCCGCTATACATCTCCAATCCCGAAATCCCCTTCGGGCCTAGCTGCTAATTACCCGGTTAAGCCCAATTAAGCTGTTTTTCACCATCTGAAACTTGTTTCAGCCATATCTCCCAAACGGTGAGTCCGTTTGGCTAATGTGACCACTCTAAGGAATTGTAAACCATCATCCGGAGCCAATGGAAATGGTTTCAGGTCAAAATTCCTTTCCAGTCAAAAGTTAGGCCAAAACAGTGCCAACTAGGGGTAAAATGGTCATTTAAAAATCGAGAAAAATCATGAACATAGGAAATGACCCCAATAATCGTCTCCCAAAGTTACATGACAATATGACTTCATATGTGAAAGAAATAAATATTCTACGATCCTATGATGCGTAGAATGCGGGTCGTTACAGCAAGCCCGGCTCTACCACTTCCGCGGTTTCATGCAAGCACTTCCTCAAATGTGATACATGGAATACGTTGTGTACACCACTAAGTCTCTCAGGCAATTCCACTCTATACGCCATCTGTCCAATCCTCTCCTTAATAGGAAACGGCCCTACGAACCTTGGTGCTAACTTCCCAACGGACCTAAAGCGAACAACATTCCGTAATGGAGACACCTTGATGAATACCATGTCCCCAAAGATCGGTTCGTCTCCTATCAGCATATAACTTCTGTCGGTCCTACGCCGTCCGTTTGAGGATGATAAGTGGTACTTAAGCATAATTGTGTTCCAACCGCCTCTCGTAAGCTTTTCCAAAATTCCCTCACAATGCTAGAGGGTATGCCGTGCAAACGGACTATCTCTCGAAGGTGAACAGATGCTAACCATGCGGCGGTCCTTCTACTTTTAGTAACTCGGTCTATAATTACCCAAATCCCCGCATTAGCCTCCCTCGATCTTGGTAATCCATCTACAAAATCCATGGAAACACTTTCCCATTTCCAAAGCGGAATCTCTAAGGAATGGAGCAAACCTCCGAGCTTCTTTTGCTCCACCTTGACTTGTTGGCACACTAAGCATCTAGCAACGAATTCGGCCACGTCCTTCTTCATTCCGGCCCAAAAGAAAACTCTCTTCATATCCCTATACATCTTATCACCACCGGGATGTATGGTCATCTTAGAGCGATGTGAGTCTTCAAGAATTGCCTTTCCTCAAACTTTCGTCTTGTGGTACGCAAAGTCTTCCATCTCTATGTATCCAACCTCTTTCATCTATAACATATCTATCAAGATGTCTTGAGGACTCCCCTCCTATAAGCTTGCCTACAATCTCAACCAACTATGGGTCGTTCCGCTGTGCCTCTCAAACTCGACCCAAAAGTGTAGGTTGCAACTCTAATGATGCCAACAACTCGGGTACATAATCGATAGAGGGTCTGAAGTCAAAGGAAGATATATACTCCAAACTCTGCCGCCCTACGGACAAAGGACTTAAAGTTAACTTCCTTCTACTTAAGGCATCAGCTACAACGTTATCCTTGCCAGGGGTATATGCGATCTCAAAATCGTTAGATGCCAAGAACTCCATCCATCTTTGTTACCTCAAGTTTTAGTACTTTAGAAACTTATGGTCTGTTCTCCTTCAAGAGCTTATTCAATTCTCTATACAATCTAAATGAACCATCAGCCTTCGTGGCAAAAACGACTAGAGAACCCCATAACGAAATGCTTCTTCCTATGAACCCCTTCTCGAGCAACTCCTTTGCTTGCTTACTGAGTTCTCTTCTCTCACTCGGAGCCGTGTGGCGCACTGGTAGTGCAACTGGCTTTGCATTATTTACTAGATATATTCGAACGTCTATTTCACGCCTCGGGGTAAACCTCGAACCTCATCGGAGACGTCACTATATTCACGGACCATACGGGCAGATTCCAAATCATCATTGGATGCATCAAGGGATTCTAGGTAGCCAAGCATTACCGGACCTCTAGGGTAACAAGAAATATCAAGGGTCTCTACACAACGAGTCAACAGCCTAACTACCCTTCTTTCACAATCCAGGATGGCATCGTATCTAGCTAATCCATACCTAGAATCAAGTGGTAGCCCATGAAGCCAAGAATGAAGGCATTGCATTCAAACCCAACGCCCAAGATAGAAACACTCAAATCCCGACAAACCATAGAAAGATGAGCCGACCCAATAATAGGATTTGAGACTAATATGGGATCCGTAACTAGACTAGTATTTAGGTGCAGTGTTTCAACTAACGAAGCATATACAAATGAGTGTGAAGCGCTAGAATTCAAACAAGGTTCGAACAGGATGATCAAAAATGAAAAACCAAATTTCCAACCAAGATATATTCCAACCAAGATATATTTCCAACCAAGATATATGACTTTGAACAATTGGGTATGGCAGAGCAAACAAAAGGAAATAGTATGACCAAAGATAACGTTAAAGGCGCACCTAGTCACTATAAGATAATTACTACACTGCACCACACCAAACACCCTAAAAGTTGATCCCGCCTACAGAACTTATTAATGATAATGGTAGTTTCATGTACCCCTAGCTGCCTTCATAGGTGCCGCCTACCCCTATCTCTACTAGTTGTACCCACTACCCTCTCTATTCTAATTACAATGTTTATTCATAATGTGGTAGTTATACTCCTAGCTGCCTTCATAGGCGTCGTCTGCTCCTGTCTCCACTAGTCGTACCCACTACCTTCCCCATTCGATCGGCTTCCTAACTCGTAGATACCCGTGCTGGCCCCACAGTGCGGTGTATCACTCCCCAAAGTGGCAACCCGATACCACCAACGATGCATGACTTATACCTACATGATGCAACAACGTCTTACCTACCAGTCTGGGCCCACACATGCACACGAACCCGTTGGACTTGTGTTGCCACCGCTAGCCCATTTTGGCCTCTTACAGTCAAGCCCAGTATGCATGTCCCGTCCTCGACTTGGGTCGAGCCCACAAAGATACTTATTGGTTACTGGTTGAAACGGGCCCCCATTACTTGACACAAGCCATCCACCTAAGCTTGGTCCCCTCTAGTACATCCCACTTAACCCTCTTCTTATTCATGCCTTCTTACATGTTTCAATTTGGTCAAGTGTTTATAATTATATCCCACATGTCACCCATGTTACTTACTCAACAAATCAACATGTGTTATTGGTTAAGCTTGTCTTAACCCTACCCACTTACATCTTATTGGTTAAGCTAGTCTTAACCGTACCATTTATCAAATTTTACTTAATTTACGATTAGGCACTCCTTAGCTCACAGATACATTGGTTAAGAGAATAACTCCCTAAGTACTAACCCTGAAGACCGAGAACAACATCACATCGTTACTCAGAGAATCACTCACCCAACCAAACTTCTGTTTGTCATTCATATTTGCCTATCAGCATTAATTAATTAATTATTAAGGCACCTAATCGTACTTCACATGCCACCCAAGGCACCCACTTATTTTCTCATGCCACCCAAGGCACCCACTTAACCCCCCTATGTCCCACCATATGTTTATTTGGTTAAGTGTTTCTTAGTTCATTAAGGCCGTAACCTTGTAAAGACCCCCCACATTAGACTGGCATTAGTGGCAGCTAGATTTGCCGGGCGGGTCCGGGCAGTCTTACACCACAAACGAGCATAACCTCGTGTCTTTACAACTGTCACGCATTTAATTCATGCCTTTGACCTCCCACATTAGACTAGCATTTGTGGTAGCTGGATTTGATGGGCGGGTCCGTGCAGTCTTACACCACAAAAGAGTCTAACCTCATGTCTTAGGAGGTTTATTATTACACATTTTCATTTAACCCCAAATTGGATTAATATCCCTATTCAATTTTATCAATAAATTCCAAATATGCTTATGTCCGTAATTGTCTCAATTATGTCCATAAATGCCAATTTTCTAATTAATATCTTAAATTAAATATATGCCTTTTTCAGGCCATTAATGCCAATTCTTAATATTAAATGTTTTAATATTATCCCATTGCCCCACGTTGTACATTCATTAGTTTAACGTGAAATATACGTTAGACTCGAAAGTCTAACTTATGGAATAGAGAGAAAACATCACAACATGCATAGAATATAAATTAGATCTAACTTACTAATAAAAGTCACAACATGAATTTGCATATAGATCTAAACATAAGGGGTGAGCTTGCATGTATATGATATAGTTTTTCACTTAAAACTTGCATAAGCCATAATCACAACTTGCATAAAACTGTACATGTCATAGATCTAAACATAGGGGTGTAAACTTGCATATATGTGATATAGTTTTTCTCTTAAAACTTGCATAGGTTATAATCACAAACTTGCATAAAACTATACATGTCATAGATCTAAACATAGGGGTGTAAACTTGCATATATGTGATATAGGTTTTCTCTTAAAACTTGTATAGGCTATAATCACAAACTTGCATAAAACTATACATGTCATAGATCTAAACATAGGGGTGTAAACTTGCATATATTTGATATAGTTTTTCTCTTAAAACTTGCATAGGCTATAATCACAAACTTGCATAAAACTATACATGTCATAGATCTAAACATAGGGGGTGTAAACTTGTATGTGCAATAGTCACAAAGATCCATACTCCAAATATATATATATATATATATGTATGTATATATATATATATATATATATATATATACACACACTTGCATATGTGATTTATACAACAGAAACTATGATGTAAACTTGCATCTAACTCACACATGACATAGCCTAACTTTAGATCCAATTTACACATAAAATAGATGTCATGAAACATGTAAGGTTTTATATGATTCTCACTGAGTTGCATATTATCCATGTCTCAATGAACATCCTAACTTGTATGCATACATACATATGAATTAGTTCAACAAACATAACCAAACTAACATATGAAACATCATCATGAATTGATTGTACATAAGCCAATAATCAACATAGATTTACAAAATAACGTCACAGCTTTACAACATAGATAATAACATCACAGATCTACAACATAGATAGTAGCATAACAGATTTACAACAAAGATAATAACATAACGGTCAACGATTCACAACATAACCATATAATCCAAAATCACAACTTAACCGAAATTAAATTGTTAATTATCTTATTAAAGAAATCGAACTCACTACTCAAAGAAGGTCTTGAGTTCTGAAATTGGTTTAGCTCGCCTTTTCAGTAGATTCGTTATTTTTTTTATAAACTTGAATTGAATTGAGCTGATTAGCTTTTCTTTCTCTCTAATTGGTGGCGGCAACTCTAGGTTGCAATGTGATAGCATGACAGCCATGGTTCTAATTTTTATTTGATTTTAGGGTTTGAGTTTACACACGTTTTCATAGAATTTAGGATTAATTTAGGCCGTCCGATCAACCTAGATTTAACCACAACCGTTCAGTCAAGATAGGGTGACATGTCAGCCCTAATGACTCAGCTAGGAGTCAGAAAGGACTCAGCAATGAGTCACAATATGGATCAGAACACACTAGAAAGCTGTGCAGGCTTTCAGCCCGGCCTAGGCACACTTGGGAAGTGCGCCAGTGCAATTTTTGTACTGGCGCACTTCCCAAGTGCGCCAATGCATTCCTACCCCCTTTTTTTGTTTCTCCGCCTTAACTTCGTTCATCCATATCTCCTTCATACGCTGTCCGTTTTACGCAAACTCGGACTCTATCTCAAGCAGAATTCCAAGACGAACGCAATAGCGCAACCCGTTTCCTTTAATTCCACATTTGAAATTAAGTATTCTTTAATTTGTTAACTTTAATAATGAAATTAATGGGTGTTACATGGGGCATAATGGATTTTAGAAAATATGGATATAAATTTAGGCATAAATTTGGAAATATACGAATATGGGCTTGGAGGCATATGTCTTGTTGGATAATATGAATTTAGGTATGCATTGGAATATATGTAAATATGGAATTGGGTGTAAAATCGGACATGTCTAAATATTGATTTGGGGACATAAATTAGAACGTATGTGAACATGAATTTTACGCATACGTTGGAGAATATGTGAATATGGACTAGGGACATAAATTGGAATAAGAGGGTTTGGGTTTGTGCAATATATATATGTGTGTGTGTGTGTGTGTGTATACGCCTAAATTTATGACAAAGGAAAAAGAGTATATGGGGCATAATTAAAAGGTAAATTAAAAAGGGGGCATAAAAGTTTGGAATTTGAATAGTGAATTGGGCATATAATTAAATATGGGGAAAAAGAGAAATAATTACCTATAATGACATAGGTAGATTTGGATAAAAATGGAATGTCTAGTAATTACAATTAGGAATTGTAATTGCACTTATGAAATGAGGTTAGGTTGCACTAGTGGTGGAAGTCTGCCGGACCCGGCCGACATATCCAACAGCCACTAATGTTGAACCTAATGTGAGAGGTCTAAGTGTGTAAATACGAATCAGGATAAGACACGAGGTTAGACCCAACTATGGAATAAGACTGCCCTGACCTGACCGACATATCCAACGTCCACACGTTGTAGGCCTAATGTGGGAGGTCTAGCCCATTATAACCATAATTGGACATGGTAATGAATTTGACTACTTAACCTAATTTAATCCATAAGGATTATATGATTTTGGACTTAAGTTGAGGGTTAAGAAGAATTGGATGGGTAGTGTGTGGATTAAGTAAATTAGAGGGGGTGTGTAATATTTACATATAGGCCAATAAATTTAACTCGAGAACGTTATGTAATAAAAGACACCTAGTGGTATACATAACCAGTGGAAACAATAAAGTTATATAATTAAAAGACACCGCTTAGGGTAAGCATAACTTGTAAGGAAATGAGACAACCTGTGTAATAAGATAAGAGGTACTTAATTATAAATTAAGTAATCTAAAAAGTATGGAACCCGCTGGTGTGAATAACATGTTCAGGCTTGTCTTAGGGACAAGAGGAAAGTATAACACAAGTTATAATTAATGGATTGGGAAACTTGTTAATGGGCCTTAGTTAATAGAACTAAGTTAACAAGTAAACAACGATAAGTTGTATTGACAATGTAAAATGGAATTATGATTAAATGTGAAAGAACATGGAAAACTTATAAGATAAGTTATATTTAATCATAAATAAAGACTAACATGTTAAAAAGGAAACATGTAAAATGAGGCGTACTTAATTATATATTAAGTAAGAACATGTTATTATAGAATTGGACGATAAAAATATAAAGGGATTGTGGGTTATAAACCTTGGGCCATAGTCTAGAGAATAACATGTTGTGGGCTTATTAATGAACTTAAAGGGGTTAAGTTATATATATGTATATATAGCCAAAATTAATAAGCAAGAGAAAGTTGGTAATTGGAATAAGAATTCAATGTGAATTAGAATAACCAAGTTAACTGGAAACCTAATGAAGTAAGACAAGCACGTAAAAGAATGTTTAGACATAGGGTCTAACAACATGCTAAAGTAAGGCGCTTAGGCTAGCCGTACGGTTGAGGGTGAATAACCCAACGGGGTAGATCATCGAGGTGTTATATGGCACGAAGGGAGCGCACATTCATCTGATTGTTTGATGGCTCCAAAGGACTGGAAGGGGAAGCCTGCTACATCCTGGGGTACGTAAGGTGCTCCTAGTAGTCCTCTATGCGGTGACATATGTTTTAGGCTGTACTCGTAGAGTTTGGGTCTGCGCGTAACTACTAGGTGGGTAGGCCTTGATTGTAGATGTAGCTATGCAGTCAGAATGTTGTGACGAGGTGACACTAGGGTGATTCGACGGTTGCCTCATGAGGAGGCAGAGAGGATCACGACCAACAAGGATAGCAGACCGTCGGATTATCTGTCATCAGCAGCCAACAGGATGCGAAAAGACTAGAGCTTACCCCAAGATATCATTTCACCTTTCGCTATCGAGGTACGAGGTTGAGGGGAGACGCCACATGGATGTATAGATTGGTTGTAATTAGGGTGGTCGCTTAGCTCTTGTAGTCTTTACTAGTTGAGGGAAGGGTCGAGGTGGGGCCATTGCCACCCACGAAAATAGACCATAGGTATATCTGTATATAAAGGCTTTTTAAAGACGAGCCTATAAAGATATGAAAAAGCTCCAGACCAAGTTCCGTGTTTCTTGTTTAGCCCTGCTATGGAACTCGGTGGCATAAGAGGATGTGCGATTGAGGCATCGAGCTACAATTATAGTACATACATGGGACAGTCTAGATACATGCATATCTGCTCTGGGTGGTGTATTGTAGAATAGAGGGCATTATTCTGATAAGGAATATGATTTCATCGATGGTGGCAGTCCATACGCTTACATAGCATAGTAATGATAAATATATGTGGAACGTAACATTTTATATAGAGATACGTACGTCACTCCGGCGTAGGATGAGGAACTGTGTTCATTATGATGGAGTCCGTGCGAGTGGGTTACCATGGGGTGAATCTCAATATTGGGAGATAGCTACATATATTGCATTAGGTGAATCCATGGGAAAGTAAATGGGTACGATGAGTGTATAAGTCTTGAGCGCTAATAACCCAAGTAACCTAATAACCAAGAAAATGTAATGGAACAGTATTAGTAGGGATCATTCTATTTCTGTTATACTAGTATCTGCGCGGTGTAGATAAATGTATTTAAGAAGCGCAATATTTCCTGTTCATCTTATCTTGCTCAGTTCACACTTGTTATTGTTACCGTTATCTTGTTCTTCCAGTTTTATATACCTGCCATGATACTTCTATTTATTTATTTTTAAAAGTAATTGGACGTCTGACCCTTTTTGTTTCCTCTTCTCTCTCTTTTGTTTCCCCTTGTAACACCCCGGATTTTTGAATAATCGAATTAACTAAAATAAAGAATAATTAATCTCAGACTTGAGAATAAAGGGAATTGGGTTGTTCCATTGTGTTCGTTTCGGAATACGGTGGAAATAGAGTCCGAGTTTGCGGGAAACGGGTACCGGATGAAGGTGTTATGGACGAACGAAGTGTGGTGGCAAAAGAAGAAAAAACAAGGATTGCACTGGCACACTTGGGAAGTGCGCCAGTACAAATTTGCACTGGCGCACCTGCCAAGTGCGCTCAGGCCGAGGCAGCAGGCCTGCACAGCTTTCTGGTTCAGACTAACCCATGTTGCTGAGTCCTTTCTGACTCCTTGCTGAGTAATTAGGGCTGAGGTGTCACCCTATCATGACTGAATGGTTTTGATTAACCCTAAGATCATTCGACGACTTAAATTAATTCAAAACTCTATAAAAAGACCCATAGACTCAAACCCTAAATCAGAATTAAAATTGAAACTATGGCCGTCATGCTGTCAACTTGTACCCTAGAGTAGCCGCCACATATTTAAGAGGAAGAACTGCAAATCAAATCAGTCCTATTCAACCCTAACAACGAATGTTCTTCAAAGGAGAGCTAATACAACACCAGAAATCAGAATTCAGAATTCAAGACCGCTTTTGAGTAGTGAGTTCGATAGTTTTAACAAAATAATTAGTAAATGATTTGGATTAAGTTATAATGCGGATAATTTGGATATGATATGAATTATTGACTACATATTGTAATTATGTTATAGAATTGTGTTGTAATTTCTATGATATTATGTTATGATGCTATCATTTGTGATGTAAAGTTATGATGCTATCACCCATGTTATAATCCTATGATTGGCTTATGTCTAGTTGAATCATCATGTTTCATATGCTATTTGGTTATATTGATTCATATGATAAATCATATGTATGCAATTTTGGATTTTGATTTAAACATGAATCACATACAAGTTGGGTAAAATTATATGTGACCTTACACGGTTATGACATCTAGTTTATGTGAAAATTTGATTAAAAGTTAGGCTATGACATGTGTGAGTTATATGCTAAATTCTACATGATACTTTACATGTTAAATGTAAGTTTACACCCTTGTTATGATGCATAAATCACATATGCAAGTTCATATAAATATATGAGTTTAGAATATGAATCATGTTATGCTAGTTTAGGTTTATTGCCTATGCAAGTTTACACCTTTAGATGTAGATCTATGACATACATGATTATTGCAAGTTTGTGACCATTATCTCAACTAGTTTACACCTTTAGATTTGGATTTATGAAATATGTTGTTTATGCAAGTTGTAAATTTGGCATATGCAAGTTTTAGATGTATAACATCATTCACACATGCAAGTTAACCCCTATGTTTAGATTTTTTTTTTAATTATGTGTATATTGTGATGTTTTCTCTTTATTCCATGAGTTAGACTATTCGAGTCTAACGTATATTTTTACGTTAAACGAACAAACGTACAACGTGGGGCAAAGGGGATAATATTAAAAAGATTTAATTGGCATAAATGCCTTAAAAGGCATAAAATAAAATTGTGGTGAAAATTGGAATGATTTTACATAGCATAAATGGATGGACATAATTGAGTCAATTATGGACATCGTTAAATTTGGAATTGATTGATAATTTGAATAGGGAAAGTAATTCAAATTGGGGAATGATTAATTAGGAGTAATTAATCGTCTAAGACACGACGTTAGGCTCTTTTGTGGTGTAAGACTGCCCGGACCCGCCCGGCAAATCCAGCTGCCACAAATGCCAGTCTAATGTGAGAGGTCTTAGGCATAAACTAAATACGTAACAATTGTAAAGACACGAGGTTAGGCTCTTTTGTGGTGTAAGACTGCTCGGACCCGCCCGACAAATCCAGCTGCCACAAATGCCAGTCTAATGTGAGAGGTCTTTATGAGGTTACGGTCATAATGAATTAAGAAACACTTAACCAGATAAGCATGTAGTGGGACATGGGGGGTTAAGTGGGTGCCTTGGGTGGCATGTGGAATCTAGTGGGTGCCTTGGGTGGCATTGGAAATACGATTAGAAAAACATAACCAAAAATTGAAACATGTAATTGAAACATGAATAAGAAGTGGGTTAAGTGGGATGTACTAGAGGGGACCAAGCTTAGGTGGATAGCTTGTGTCAAGTAATGGGGGGCCATTTCAACCAGTAACCCATACGTATCTTTGTGGGCTCGACCCAAGTCGAGGACGGGACACGCATACTGGGCTTGACTGTAAGAGGCCAAACCTGGTTAGCTGTCGCAACGCAAGTCCAACGGGTTCATATGCGTGTGTGGACCCGGGATGGTAGGTAAGACGTTGTTGCATCGTGTAGGTATAAGCCGTGCATTCTTTGTGGTATCGGGTTGCCACTTTGGGGAGTGATACACCGCACTGTGGGGCCAGCATGGGTATCTACGAGTTAGGGAGCCGATCGCTTAGGGGTAGTGGGTACACCTAGTGGAGATATGGGTAGGCGGCACATATGAAGGCAGCTAGGGGTGCACGAAACTACCAATATCACTATTAAGTCTGTAGGCGGGTTCAACCTTAGGGTGACTAGTGGTGGTGCAGTATATTAGTGGTGGTACAGTATAGCAATTACCCTATAGTGTTGGTGTAGTTTAGTAATGATCTTAGTGGGTTAGGTGCGCTTTAACGATATCGTTGTTCATCTTGTTTCCTTACTTACTCTGTCATACTAATTTGTTCATTGTCATTTCCTTATTTTCCAACTTATGCCTTAGCCTAGTTACTTTGTTAATTATATTGTTAAAGTTATCGCACTCGCCAGAATTTATGTCTGACCCCCTTTGTTTTCTCCTCTGTTCTCCCTTCCCCCGCCCCAAGGTGCTCAGGTTGGAACTAGCACCAGTGGAGTTTGATTTTGGACTGCTTTAAGAAGATTGCTTGGATCGCTGAAGTTCAGCTTCTCTTTTATTTATGGCTATTTTGTACTGGGGATTATGTCTTTAAATTTACGTACTTTTGGTAGTCCAGATGGATATTATGTACTTTGACTCAAGTTTTTGATGATGTAATCAAACATATGGGTTTATCCATTGCAATGAAATAAAGTTTTAATTTTCAAGTACTGTTTATATCTGTCTTGTTTTTAAGTTTCTATTCTATACTTACTTAAAACGCTCCATAGAAGTTAATGCATTCCTTTTGTGAGTGACATTAATGGACGTGGGATGTTACACGTGGTTTCAGAGCTGATGGTTGCCAGAACAGATATGAATTTTTGAAAAACTATTTTTCAAAACAATTTTTATAAAGAAGTACCTTCAAAAGTATGTTTTAAAGAAAGTATTTTCAAGAGAAAAGTATATTTTAGAAAGCATAACCCCAAGAGCCATATATCTTTCCCTCTGTTCTTTTATATTAAATCTTTCCTTTTTCGTTTCAGCATGTCTGAAGCATCTGAGATACCAGAGGGTGTTCATGTACTCGGTTGGTTTCGTCAATATCTCGAGGATAGGGCCGCCACTGCAGGTCCATCAAATGTTCCTCCACCTCCTCCTCCTCCTCCCCCTCCTCCTCGCGTCGATACTTTTTCTAAGATATGTAAGGACTTTAGAGCAATGGGTGGAAAACCTTTTCATGGGATGGAGACATTTATTGAAGCTCGTAACTGGCTAAAGGAGGTGGAAGAATTGTTTGGAATCTTTGAAGTGGATGATGGAAGAAAAGTCCAGCTAGCTGCCTGGCTAATGAAGGATGAGGCCTCGTTTTGGTGGGAGGTCACTAATGGGGGATGTCCAGTCGATATATGGCCAGATTTTAGGCAGAGGTTTGAGGCGAAGTTTCTCTCGCGGGCTGAAGAGAATCTATACATGGAAAGGTTTTTGTCACTGAAGCAATGGAACCTATCAGTAAAAAAGTACGTCAACAAATTCAACCAATTGGCAAGGTTTGGCTTAGACTTGGTGAATACTCCAGAAAAGAAGGCTCTAAGATTTGTTAAGGGTTTAAATGAGTCGCTTCATGGGTTAGCTATGACCCACATTCCCATGGGGGCTACCTTTGAGAGACTGGTTGACATGGCGCTCATCCATGAAGAGGAGAAGGGCGCCAATGCTAATAAGGCACCCGAGAAGAAAGGGGATCAAAAGAAGCCGCAACAGCAACAACAGAACAAGAAAGGTGGCAAAGGCAACAATTCTAAGGGGAAGAAGAAATGCTTTAACTATGGGACACCTGACCATCTAAGCAAAGATTGTAGAAATAAAAAGAAGACTGGTTGTTTCCACTGTGGCGAGGCGGGACATCTTATTAAGGACTGCCCAAAGAAAGGGCAGAGGGCAGGGTCTACCTCGGGAGGACAGGTGCATGCTCTTATGGCACCCGAGCAGGCAAGGGGACAAGTCCAGGCTCTCATGGTCCCACTACAGCAAGAACGAGGTAGAGCAATTTCCGTTGAAAGTTTAGTTTTTCTGTTTGATCATCCTGTCCGTACTTTATTCGATTCTAGCGCATCACATTCGTTTATCTCTACATCATTAGTTGAAACACTGCACCTAGATACTAGTCTTGTTACTGATCCCTTAGTAGTCTCAAATCCTATTGGTGGTTCGGCTCATCTTTCTATGATTTGTCGTGATTTTAGAGTGTTTATCTTGGGCGTTGAGTTTGAATGCAATGCCTTTGTTCTTGGCTTCATCGGCTACGGCTTGATTCTAGGTATGAATTGGCTAACTAGATATGGGGCCATCCTAGATTGTGAAAGAAGGGAAGTTAGATTGTTGACTCGTTTTGTAAAGACCCTTGATATTTCTTGTGACCCTAGAGGTCCAGTAATGCTTAGTTACCTTGAATCCCTTGACGCATCCGATGATGATTTACATTCCGTTCCCATAGTCCATGAATATGCTGATGTCTTCTATGAGGTGAGGGGTTTACCCCCAAAACGTGCGATAGCTTTCGAATATATCTAATGGACAATGCAAAGCCAGTTGCATTGCCAGTGCGCCACATGGCCCCAAGAGAGAGAAGAGAACTCAGAAAGCAAGTGAAAGAATTGCTTGGGAAGGGGTTCATCAGACGTAGTATATCGGATTGGGGTGCTCCAGTAGTATTTGCCACGAAGGCGGATGGGTCCCTTAGACTTTGTGTGGACTATAGAGAACTTAATAAGCTTACTAAGAAGAATAGACACCCACTGCTGAGGATTGACGATCTTTTCGATCAGTTAGTTGGCGCCTCAGTGTTTTCGTAGTTGGACTTAGCCACTGGTTTCCATCAGTTGAGAGTGGCTGAGGATAACATAGACAAGACTGCCTTTAGGACTTCAGATGGTTTCTTCGAGTGGCTTGTGATGCCCTTTGGTTTGACAAACGCCCCCGCATACTTTGTTGACTTGATGAGTAGGGTGTTTAGGTAGTACCTTAATAAATTCGTGGTAGTCTTTGTAAATGACATCTTGGTCTTTTCTAAGAGCGAGGAAGAGCATGCCCTACATCTTAGGGAAGTGTTGGAGACTCTTCGAGCGCATAGCCTTAAAGCAAAATTTTCTAAATGTCACTTTTGGAGGAAGGAAGTGCGATTCCTAGGGCACGTGGTTTCCAAACAAGGGATAGCCGTGGATCCTGCGAAGATAGTGGCCATCCAAGATTCGAAGGTTCCTAAAAATGCTTCCGAGGTGAGGAGTTTCTTAGGGTTGGCTGGCTACTATAGGAAGTTCATCAAAGACTTCACAAACATATCAGCTCCATTAACACGCTTGACAAAGAAGAACTTAGTTTTCATGTAGGACGTAGATTGTGATGATGCGTTCCAACGTTTAAAAAGAACTTTGATCACAGCCCCAATCTTAGTGTTGCCAAATGGGAGTAAGCCATTTACCGTTTATATCGACGCTTGTGGGACAGAACTAGGCGCAGTCATAATGCAAGAGGGAAGGGTAATAGCCTATGGTGGAAGGCAGTTGAGAGTGCATGAGAGAAATTACCCTACACAAGACCTAGAGTTGGCCGCTGTTGTCTTCGTGCTTAAGTCTTGGCGTCATTATCTTCTTGGCGAAAAATTCGAATTATTCACTGACCACAAATCGCTAAAATACTTATTCTCTCAGAAGGACTTGAAATTAAGGCAGCAAAGGTGGATGGAATTCTTAGCGTCCTACGACTTCAAGATAGCATATACCCCTGGCAAGGGTAACGTAGTGGTAGATGCCTTGAGTAGGAAAAGGTTGTCCTTGAGTCCATTGTTTGTTGAGCGGCGAAGTTTAGAGTTCATCTCTACGTTTGACTTTACACCTTCCATTGACTTCGTACCTGGTTTGCTGGCATCCTTAGAGGTCAGACCTATGCTTTTGGGACGGATTGGTGAGGCACAGCAAGATGACCCACAGTTGGTTGACTTAGTAGAAAAGCTCAAAGGAGGGGAGTCATCGAGCCATCTCCGTAGGTATACCCTAGATGATAAGGGTTGGTTACGTAGGGACAGTAGGCTTTGTGTACCATGGGACGAGAATCTGAGGAAGACCATTCTTGATGATGCACATCGTTCGAAGATGACCATTCATCCCGGCGGGGACAAGATGTACATGGACATGAGACGAGTTTACTTTTGGGCCGGCATGAAGGAGGATGGGGCTGAGTATGTCGCTAGATGCTTGGTGTTCCAACAAGTAAAAGCAGAGCAAAAGAAGCCCGGTGGGTTGCTTTACCCATTGGAGGTCCTACAATGGAAGTGGGAAAGCGTTTCGATGGACTTTGTTGACGGATTACCAAGATCGAGGAAGGGTAATACAGGGATTAGGGTCGTGGTAGACAGACTTACTAGGAGCGCACATTTCATTCCCATGAAGTGTAAGAGGACTGCTCCATGGTTAGCCTCCATATACATTCGAGAAATAGTTCGTTTGCACGGTGTTCCTTCTAGCATAGTGAGCGACCGTGATCATATTTTCACTAGCGAATTTTGGAAAAGCTTGCAAGAGGCGGTAGGGACTCAGTTATGTTTGAGCACCGCATATCATCCTCAGACGGACGGCCAGACCGAGAGGGTGAATCGTATTCTAGAGGACCTACTGAGGTTATGTGTCTTAGACTTCGGAGGTACATGGGAGGAACATCTTCCGTTGGTGGAGTTCGCATATAATAACAGCTTTTAGTCTAGCATTGGCATGGCACCGTTCGAGGCTCTTTATGGACGGTCGTGTCGTTCGCCTACATGTTGGTGGGAGTCTACAGACAAGATCTTGCTTGGGCCCGATATGATTAGAGAGACTTCGGAAAAGATCGATTTGATTCGAAGGAGGATGAAGACGGCGCAAGATAGGCAAAAATCTTATGCGGACAAGAGGGGGACAAATCTTGAGTTCGATGTTGGGGACATGGTCTTTGTCAATGTGTCTTCATTACGGAACATCATTCGCTTTGGGTCCGTTGGGAAGTTAGCACCAAGGTTCGTAGGGCCGTTTCCTATTAAGGAAAGGATTGGGCAGATGGCGTATAGAGTGGAGTTGCCCCAGAGACTTAGTGGTGTACACGACGTAGTCCATGTATCACATTTGGGGAAGTGCTTGCACGAGACCGCGTAAATGGTAGAGCCGAGCTTGCTTAGAGAGGTGGGGAAAGAGCGCGATGTGACGATTCGACGAGCTCCTACTCGCATTCTTGGGTCGGAGATTAAGAAGTTGAGGAATCGAGAGGTCAAACTAGTCAAAGTGCAATGGGGAGATGATGAGAGCAACGCTACTTGGGAGACGGAAGAGAAGATGCGTTCATTATACCCTTTCCTTTTCGAGGGTATGTCTTTTAATTTCTCCTTTATCGCTTACCTTGTACTTAGCTTATCTTTAGTTTGTCCTCTCGCTAGTATCTTTGACCTTTAGATAGGATAGTCCTATGGTTGAAACATGTGTTTGAGACATGTTATGTATGATGGATGCATGTGGATGCAAGTATTTGCTAGTGGTTGCACGTAGGTGCATATACACACACTTTAGGCACTAGATCGGCTCAGTCACTTCATATTGCATATTGCATATAAATGTGTGTACATATTTAAGTTAATGGATGAATAATGGTTGTACCATCATATGGATGTTGAATTTTGGTAAATGGTTGTGCACACATGTAGAAATGATATGTATCGATAAGGTTCTTTCGCAAACATTATGAACGCATGGCACTATCATGGTTTGCATTAAGGAGGTCAACTGAATCAGTAGACCGCCTGATTTTGCATTAGAAAAGGAACATATACACACACTTCTTGCATATGTTCATACAACATTAGAAATTTTTTAAGGACAATGGATGCCCGTGTTTAATGGTTGAGTAGATGGTTGTTTGGATGGTAGGATATGCATTCTCCTTAACTTGGAGATTTCGGGGACGAAATCCTTTAAGGAGGGGAGAATGTAACACCCTGGATTTTTGAATAATCGAATTAACTAAAATAAAGAATAATTAATCTTAGACTTGATAATTAAGGGAATGGGGTTGCGGCATTGTGTTCATCTCGGAATTCTGGTGGAAATAGATCCGAGTTTGCGGGAAACGGGTACCGGATGAAGGAGTTATGGACGAACGAAGTGTGGTGGAAAAAGAAAAAAAAAAGGTTTGCACTGGCGCACTTGGTAAGTGCTCCAGTACAAATTTGCACTGGCGCACCTGCCAAGTGCGCCTAGGCCGTGGCAGCAAGCCTGCACAGCTTTCTGGTTCAGACTAACCCATGTTGCTGTGTCCTTTCTGACTCCTTGCTGAGTAATTAGGGCTGAGGTGTCACCCTATCATGACTGAATGGTTTTGATTAACCCTAAGATCATCCGACGGCTTAAATTAATTCAAAACTCTATAAAAAGACCCATAGACTCAAACCCTAAATCAGAATTAAAATTGAAACTATGGCCGTCATGCTGTTGTCTTGAACCTTAGAGTAGCCGCCACAAATTTAAGAGGAAGAACAGGAAATCAAATTAGTCCTATTCAACCCTAACAACGAATCTTCTTCAAAGGAGAGCTAATACAACTCCAGAAATCAGAATTCAGAACCCAAGACCGCTTTTGAGAAGTGAGTTCGATAGTTTTAACAAAATAATTAGTAAATGAATTGGATTGAGTTATAATGCGGATAATTTGGATATGAAATGAATTATTGACTACATGTTGTAATTATGTTATAGAATTGTGTTGTAATTTCTATGATATTATGTTATGATGCTATCATTTATGATGTAAAGTTATGATGCTATCACCCATGTTATAATCCTATGATTGGCCTATGTCTAGTTGAATCATCATGTTTCATATGCTAGTTGGTTATATTGATTCATATGATAAATGATATGTATGCAAGTTTGGATTTTGATTTAAACACGAATCATATACAAGTTGGGTAAAATTATATGTTACCTTACATGGTTATGACATCTAGTTTATGTGAAAATTTGATTAAAAGTTAGGCTATGAAATGTGTGAGTTATATGCTAAATTCTACATGATACTTTACATGTTAGATGTAAGTTTACACCCTTGTTTTGATGCATAAATCTCACATTCAAGTTCATATAAATATATGAGTTTAGTATATGAATCATGTTATGCAAGTTTAGGTTTATTGCCTATGCAAGTTTACCCCTTTAGATGTTGATCTATGACATACATGATTATTGCAAGTTTGTGACCATTATCTCAACAAATTCACACCTTTAGATTTGGATTTATGACATATGTTGTTTATGCAAGCTGTAACTTTGGCCTATGCAAGTTTTAGATGTAGAACATCATTCACACATGCAAGTTCACCCCTATGTTTAGATTTTGTTTTAATTATGTGTATATTGTGATGTTTTCTCTTTATTCCATGAGTTAGACTATTCGAGTCTAACGTATATTTTTACGTTAAACGAACAAACGTACAACGTGGGGTAAAAGGTAAAATATCAAAAAGATTTAATTTGCATAAATGCCTTAAAAGGCATAAAATAAAATTGTGGTGAAAATTCGTATGATTTTACATACCATAAATGGATGGACATAATTGAGTCAATTATGGACATCGTTAAATTTGGAATTGATTGATAATTTGAATAGGGAAAGTAATTCAAATTGGGGAATGATTAATTAGGAGTAATTAATCGTCTAAGACACGAGGTTAGGCTCTTTTGTGGTGTAAAACTGCCCGGACCCGCCCGACAAATCCAGCTGCCACAAATGTCAGTCTAATGTGAGAGGTCTTAGGAATAAACTAAATACGTAACAATTGTAAAGACACGAGGTAGACTCTTTTGTGGTGTAAGACTGCCCGGGCCCGCCCGACAAATCCAGCTGCCACAAATGCCAGTCTAATGTGAGAGGTCTTTATGAGGTTACGGTCTTAATGAATTAAGAAACACTTAACTAGATAAGCATGTAGTGGGACATAAGGGGGTTAAGTGGGTGTCTTAGATGGCATGTGGAATCTAGTGGGTGCCTTGGGTGGCATTGGAAATACGATTAGAAACACTTAACCAAAAATTGAAACATGTTATTGAAACATGAATAAGAAGTGGGTTAAGTGGGATGTACTAGAGGGGACCAAGCTTAGGTGGATAGCTTATGTCAAGTAATGGGGGCCCATTTCAACCAGTAACCCATACGTATCTTTGTGGGCTCGACCCAAGTCGAGGACGGGACACGCATACTGGGCTTGACTGTAAGAGGCCAAAACGGGTTCATATGCGTGTGTGTACCCGGGCTGGTAGGTAAGACGTTGTTGCATCGTGTAGGTATAAGCCGTGCATTCTTGGTGGTATTGGGTTCCCACTTTAGGGAGTGATACACCCCACTGTGGGGCCAGCACGGGTATCTACGAGTTAGGAAGCCGATCGCTTGGGGGTAGTGGGTACACCTAGCGGAGATAGGGGCAGGCGGCACCTATGAAGGTAGCTAGGGGTGCACGAAACTACCAATATCATTATTAAGTCTGTTGGCGGGATCAACCTTAGGGTGACTAGTGGTGGTGCAGTATATTAGTGGTGGTACAGTATAGCAATTACCCTATAGTGTTGGTGTAGTTTAGTAATTATCTTAGTGGGTTAGGTGCGCTTTAACAATATCATTGTTCATCTTGTTTCCTTACTTACTCTGTCATACTCAATGGTTCATGGTCATTTCCTTATTTTCCAACTTATGCCTTAGCCTAGTTACTTTGTTAATTATATTGTTAAAGTTATCGCACTCGCCAGACTTTATGTCTGACCCCCTTTGATTCCTCCTCTTTTCTCCCTTCCCCCTCCCCCCGAGTGCTCAGGTTGGAACTAGCACCGGTGGAGTTTGATTTTGGACTGCTTTTAGAAGATTGCTTGGATCGCTGAAGTAAAGTTCAGCTTCTTTTTTATTTACGGCTATTTTGTATTGGGGATTATGTCTTTCAATTTATGTACTTTTGGTAGTCAGGATGGATATTATCTACTTTGACTCTGGTTTTTGATGATGTAATCAAACATATGGGTTTATCCGCTGCAGTGAAATAAAGTTTTAATTTTCAAGTACTGTTTATATCTGTCTTGTTGTTAAGTTTCTATTCTATACTTACTTAAAACGTTCCATAGAAGTTAATGCATACCCTTTGTAAGTAACATTAATGGACGTGGGGTGTTACACGCCTCCCCCCAGGTTCTCAGGATGGAAGTGCTTAGAGTTGATTTGAATTCTTTCAGCTTAGCTTGGATTTTGGATATAGATGTACTGCTTTGACTTTTTGTCAAATCTCTTATGGCTTTGCAAGGCAAATATGGTTTTATGCTTCTATACTGTGATATTTATGGCAAGAAAAATTGTTATGTACATAGTTACTTATGATGTAAACTCAGTATTTAGGGCCATGATGTTTTTATTTAAATAAAGTTTTTAATTCCGCTGTTATTTTACATGTCTGTCTTATGCTATTATATTCTTATTTACCTTTTACGCTTCATGGAACTTAATGCATTCCCTTAGTGAGTAACATTAACGGACATGGTGTGTCACATTTGGCATCAGAGCATATGGTTATAAGATCGAATAAAGTATTTTGAAAATGGATTTCAAAAAGGTCTCAAAAACAAAGTATTTTAAAATAAAAAGTCCGTTTTTGTAACACCCCGAAATTTGAACAACGCTAGAGAGGATAAATTAAAGAATAATTAGTGTGAAATATATTTTTAACAACGAATTAAGGAAAACTTAATTAAATATTCAGAATTAAGTAAAACAGACTGCGCCATTGCATCCATCTCAAAATTCTGGTCAAGATAGACATTTGGTTTGCTAAAACGGACTTCGTATGAAGAAGTTAGTAAGGTTTGAAGTTTGTATGCATATAAGGAAGGTAAAAATATAATTCAAAAATGTTCAAAATCAGCAAAACCAGAAATCTGGCATGCAAATTGACGAAAGGCCTACCATATGAGGTCGACCCAAGAACCATTGGGTCGACCCAAGGGTCGATCCAGGGTGTGTCGACCTGTGGGTTGACACCCCTGAAAGGGGGTCGACCTAGGGGTCGACCCACCTGAAGGGGGTCGACCCATCCGCGGCTCCAGAAGCTTCTTCTGACATGGACGATTTTGATGGTTTCTGGTCTGGTCTGATAGCCTTAGTTGCTCCGTTACTCCTGTATAAGGGACCCTAAATCTAGGTTTTGTTCATTGAAAAAAATGGCGATGACGAAGCCCTACTGCGATGAAAATTAAAAAGGTTCTTCTTCTTCCTCTTCTAAATCAATTCAAAGAATATTATGCAAATTCAGCAATGGATACAACAAATTCAACGTGTTCTTCGTAGTAGTTTGGATCCGTTTCCTTAGATCTATTCACTCTGAGTTCATATTGCTTTTAGATCTAAATATCTAATTAGTGATCATGATATGTATATAATAATTGGATCTTGAATCGGTGCCTAGTCAGTTATATTATAACATATTCCATCGATCTGTTCTTATATGTTTATATCGTCACCATGTTAAATCTTGTCATAATATGCCTATTCAGTTTATGCCTGTTTTTATCAATTTTCATTATGCCTATTATTTATTCTTCTTTCCCTCCTTTCCTTTTTATTTTCATATATCCAGGCTACCTTCAAGCCTAGGCCCAACGCTGAAAAATGGGAATGTGCAAAATTCGGAATAATAGGGAAAGACATAATTTGGGGCATAATTGATATTGGAAAATATATATCTAAATTTGGGCCTAAATTTGCAAAATATATGAATATAGGTTTGGGGGCCAATGTCTTGTTGGATAATATGAATTTAGGCACGCATTGGAATATATGTAAATACAGAATTGGGTATAAAGTGGACATGTCTAAATATTGACTTGGGACATAAATTGGAATATATGTGAATATGAATTTTAGGCATAAATTGGAAAATATGTCGGTTTGGGTTTGGGCAGAATACATACATACATACATACATACATATATATATATATATATATATATATATATATATATATGCCTTGATTGAGGACATGGGAAAAAGGGGCATATGATGCATAATAAAAGGGTGAATTAAAAAGGGACATAAAAGTCTATAATTTGAATACTGAATTTGGCATATAACTAAATATGGGGAAAGAGAGAAATAATCACCTATAATGACATAGGTAGATTTGAAAAAAAAGTAGAATGTCTAGTAATTACAATTAGGAATTGTAATTGCCCTTATGACACGAGGTTAGGCTGCATTACCGGTGGAAGTCTGTCCGGACTCAACCGGCATATCCAATATCCATGAATGTTGAACCTAATGTGAGAGGTCTAAGTGTGCAAATATGAATCGAGCTAAGACACGAGGTTAGACCCAATTGCGGAATACGGCTGCCCGGACATGACCGTCACATCCAACATCCACACGTTGTAGGCCTAATGTGGGAGGTCTGGCCCATTATAACCATAATTGGACATGGTAATGAATAGGACTACTTAACCTGATTTAATCCATAGGGATTGTATGGTTATTGTTAACTGGCCTTTTGGTCCGGTTACCAAAAGTACTCAATACACGCTCGACTCAACACTTCGCGTGAAACCGGGACCAAGGGCGAAGCTGAGGAAATCCAGGAGGAAGATAGTAGGAGATCGCGCCAACGGACCTCAACACGTTTTCGCACCCTGCCAAGGTGCGAAATTTTGTACCTACCTATCAGGTATGAAATTTCGTACCTGAGAGGTGCGAAATTTTACACCTAGCAGGTGCTAAATTTCGCACCTCCTCCCAGGTCCCCATTTCTACCTACTCCTACCTAACCCCTACCTAACTACTTCCTATAAATACCCCATGGCCTCACACTTCAAAGGGGGAGCTTCTTGGACCTTGAGACCTATATAGAGCTTCATTAATGTCATCTCCTCTCTGAGGAAGAAGAAAGGCAAACTTGTCCATTTTACTATTTCTTGCAAATATGACTATTGTAGCTTCATATATCATAGTTAACGAATGTAATGAGAGGATCTCAACCTTGTAATCTTTCAAGTGATTAATAAAATTCCTACAACTCTTCAAAGTGGACGTAGGCCCTCACTAAGGCCGAACCACTATAAATCTCTTGTGTTATTTACTGTTTATATTCTATAAGATGTTCTTGTCTATGCGACCATATTTATAATTCCTAGTAATTAGGAATCTTTGGTGTTTGCGACATTTTTTGTCGTCAACATTTGGTGCTTTCACTGAGAAAACTCGGATATTGCGTCTTTCTCGCACCTTACCATCTCGACTTCGACGTGCTTAAAGTTCCTTGCCTAACCTGCCGTTGAGTCCGCTTACGATGGTAAAGAAGTCAAAGAACGCAACGATCGGCTCCTCAGCCACCGCCGAGGCCGGTACATCTCATCCACCTCCACCGGAAGACATCCCGACCACCAATGAAAATGAACCTCCAGTTATGGACCCCGAAGTGCTCGTAACCCATGTGCAAATCCGGATGCTTAACAATAGGTATTAGGGTACGGCTGTCGAGCTTAACCAAGCACTAAGGAATAACATCGACCTTATGCGGCAACTCCAAGAAAGTCAGCGCGTCGTCGCTCGACTACAATTAGCTCAGAACAATGCCCGACCTCGACCACCAACATCGGAAACTTCCTCTTCCGAGTCGAGGGGCCCGCACCAACGAAGAAGATTTAGCCTCATCAACAACGTCGCCATACGAACAAATGCCCTCGACAACGGCAATGGCAATGGGTACGCCAACGGCAATGGTGACCGTACTACTATCACCTATAGTGAGGGCACCCAATATCGGGACCACTCTCGCTTAGTCATTAATGACGGACCTGCTCCTACTAATCAACCTCCTCCTCGACAGGATCCAACGGCCGGCCGCCGAAACAACGAACCAACTATCATGGCGGCTCGAACCTATCCAGAACTGGATCCGTGCGACCCCGCCCCACGTCCGCACGCACACGCGGATCCCATCATAGATGTCGAGGACATGGAAGAGAATAGCCCGGACATCCACCATAGAAGATGTCCTCGCACCAGAACTCCGGAACCTCGCCAGAACCCATGGGTCCCGACGGCGGACCCTCATCCGACATACCTTCCCGACATGGTCCGAAGATTAATGAGGGAGATGCGAGGAAATCTGCATGATTCATGGGAAGCGCACTGTAACACCCCGAAAATTCTATAACTGTGAAATTCATAAATTAAAGTATAATCAAATTCAAATCAAAGAACTAAGGGAAACGGGATACGCCATTGCGTTCGTCTCGGAAAAATACGCGAAATAGAGTCCGAGTTTTCGAAAAACGGAGTCTGTATGAAGAAGATATGGCCTTCGGAAGTTTTGAATTAAATTTAAAATTCAAACAGAATAAAATAATTAAAAATCGGGCCCAATGGGCCAGGGCGGATAAACACCCGCCTAAGCCACCCAGGTCGACTGGGCTGTCGACCTGGGCTACCCATGTCGACAGGGCTGTCGACAGCCCTGTCGACAGGGGTGTCGACCTGGTCGAGCCCAGTCAACCTGGCTGGCCAGGTCTGTGTTTGGCCGATTCTCTGTGGTCTGCTTTGTCATTAGGGCTAGGTGGCAGGTTCTAATTGGTCTCTCTATCTAATGAATGGCTACGATCTAACCTAGCAACATCAATGGTCCTAATCAATTCCTAACCTCTATATAAACAACCCTAGACTAAACCCTAATCTATTCATTCAAATTAAGAACATAGCCGCCATGTTGCTGAGGAACGACTAAGAGTAGCCGCCAACTAGAGAGAGAATTAGGAAGAAAGTTCTAAAGCCTAAAGCAATTCAAGCAACCTAAAGCCAATCAATTCAACATAGGAATCATATCTCTTAATTAGAGAATTCGCCGCAACCATTGTAAGTAGAGTATTACTT
Source organism: Allium sativum (assembly GCA_030737875.1). Classification (NCBI taxonomy): domain Eukaryota; kingdom Viridiplantae; phylum Streptophyta; class Magnoliopsida; order Asparagales; family Amaryllidaceae; genus Allium; species Allium sativum. Next base: position 990,782,601 of record CM060915.1, read on the forward strand.
TGGTATGAATAAACAACTGTGTTGATTTGTATGCTTGAATTGGGATAATAAAGTAGTTCATATTTGTGCAAATTTATGTTATTCATTATAAAGAACTACATGCGGTAGTTCTATGCAAGTATACGTTTGGAATATTGCGCAAATTATGTAATCTATGTTGAAGCTACATGTATGTAGTTGATTGAAATTCATGCAAGTTTGGGGCTTTGTTATTATGTCATCATGATGTATATTTTTGTGCATAAATCATTTTGCAAGTAATTGAAACAAGTTTGGTTGTTACAGTTCATAAGAAACTATGTTGGAATTTTGACACCATAATCCATGTATTAAGTCATGCTTTTGCAAAACTTATGAATATGGCTAGGCTATGAATGATATTTGGCATAATTGAAATCCATGATTAAGTCTATCTTGTTTACAAGAATTATATGATGACATATGTGAGACATGGCTAGGTTAGACTCAAAAATCCCTTTTTGCAATTTTAAAGCAAACACCATTATTAGGAATATTTATGCATAAGTATATTTATACTACCGTTATGTGATTAGACTTAAACCATAATTAAGTTGATCTATGCTTTTGTGTTAGTAACAAAGTATCCCCTTTGTAAACATGTAGAAACCTTATGAACATGACTTGTTTATGTTTATGCCTAATTGAGAACATAGGTCTATGTTGTAGTTAAGACTATGTGACACCTAATTTAGATTCTTATCTTAAGTTTACATGGTTTGGTTCATGTCACCTATGCTTTATGACCAAAGTATATATATGCAAGTACACCAGTTTCTATTATGTATTTCCAACGTCATATGCAAGTTCATGCGCTCACCTTCCCCTCTTTGTGTATGTAATCACGCTTTAAGCCTCCCCTTTTCGCATGGCTAAATTGGGCTTTAAAAGGCTAAGCCCAATATATATAAACGGACGTGTAAAACGGGGGAAAATAACGTTGGGTTAAAATTAAATAATGAATGAAAATATAAAATAGAAGGGCCCAAATTCAAGTATGGGTTGGGCCCGTGATTGGTGTAACCTTTACACCATTAACTTAATAATGGGCCGCAAATATTTACATATAAGAAATAAAGAGGAATGACAAGATATGTAAATGTAGAACATACGATGTGTTTAACCCGAGGTTGGATTGAGTTGTGATGTAAACCTGCCCGGAACCGCCCGGCTGTCCAGTAATCACAACAATACCTATCCAATGTGGGAGGTTAAACATGGAGCCCAGCAAGGACCCGAGGTTAGACTGAGTTGTAGCGTAAGACTGCCCGGAACCAACCGGCAACAGGCAGCCACAACAATAACTGTCTAATGTGAGAGGTCAGGGCCTTAATAAGACAATTAAGGCTGAGTCAGGATTGTTAGGATTAAGTGAACTAAAGACTTAATCAAAATGGAACATGCTAAACAAAACGGACTGGTGGGGGTTAGGTTAGGAAACACTTAACCAACTTAGCATGTTGGCTAGAGATAGAAAACCTAGTAACGGGGGACCCTTTTCAGCAGTAACCCTAGAAGGTGTATCGGGATACCCTGAAACTAGGCAGGGTGGGGCACGATTACTGGGCTGATTGTAAGAGGTCAAATCGACGGCGGTGGTGTAGCAGTGTAGGTTCTAACGGGGTGCGGGCGTGCACACACTCCGGCGCAGAAAAATAAGGCACTGGACACCAGTAGCATACCTGTGCACTCTAAGGTTGTGTCGGGTTGCCACTATGGGACTTGATACACCCCATGGTGGGACCAGCATAGGTAACTACAGACATCGGGGGCCGTAAGACACATGTAACTTTGCGAGTAGGAGCCGATCATCATAGAATGGATCACATCACCCTGATTATGGGGTGCAAATTGGAAACTAGTTTATATGGGTTCAGAGATTAACATGGGGTACGATAGTATATTCGACCCTAGACAACTTAACCAAGTTTATAGTGCATGCCCACTTCTTGTTTATACTTATCATACCCAGTTCTTTATTCATAGACAAAATAGTACTAGACTTACTCAGGCTTTATGTCTGACTCTACTTTTCTTTCGTCTTCTTTCTTCCGTTTCCCCCCCCCCCCCAGGTCCTCAGGGAGGGAACACAGCAGCTTGATCAGCCTTGACATCCAGCTTGAAGTAGAGAAATGTATTGCTTGGACTTTCCTGTTTTGAACTATGGCTTTGGACAATCCACTATGGGGCTTTTGCAGTTTATCTACGTTTTATTTATGCTTGTTTAAATAATGTACTCAAGACAGTTTATGAAAGTGTTATGTTATGTTTTTGGAAAGGATGTTGTTGTAACACGTATTTGACTTTATGAAATAAAGTTTGTTGTTCTTCCGCTGTTTACAAATATGTGTTCTTATATCTGTCTTGTATATCTGTGACTTGTACTTATAAACCTCCACCAAAATTAGGGCATTCCCTTTGAGAGTGACCCTAACGGAGGTGGGGTGTTTCACTTGGTATCAGAGCATAGGTTTACCAGATAAGATAAAAAGTTTTGAAAAATTATTTTCAAAAAGGAAATTTAAAGAAGCATTTTTAAAGGAAAAATATTATTTTATTTTAAAAAGGCAAAGTCCCCACAAAGCCATAGGTACTATCTCTTATCCTTCGTTTTGAATCTATCCTTTTTGTTTCAGCATGTCCCAAGAACTTAACTTGCCGGAAAGGGTGCCAATACCTGGTTGGTTTAGACGGTTCTTAGAAGCAAGGGCCACTCAGCCAGGTCCTACCGTTCCTCCTCCCCCAGCGGAAGGAAATCATCCAGCTGCAGCAGCACCTTTTCCTCCACCTCCTCCTTGGGGAAACACTTTCGCTAAGATATGTAAAGATTTTAAAGCTATGGGAGGAAGGGATTTCCATGGAACTGAGTCCTTCGTGGCAGCTAGAAATTGGCTGAAGGAAACAGAGGACCTATTCATCATCTTTGAGGTAGAGGATAGACAAAAAGTACAGTTGGCAGTGTGGCTATTGAAGGGCGAGGCTTCCTACTGGTGGGAAGTCACTAATGCTGAAAGACCGGTGGAGACATGGGAGGACTTTAGGGCAAGGTTTGAGACTAAATTTCTCTCAGATGCGGAAAGAAGTTTGCAGTTGGAAAAATTCTTATTTCTTAAGCAAGGGGACAAGACAGTCAGAGAGTATGTGAATCAATTTGATGAGCTGGCTAGGTTTGGGCTTGACCTAGTCAACACCCAGCACAAGAAGGCTCTCCGTTTCGTCAAAGGGTTAAATGAGCCATTACACAGTTTGGCCATGACCCATATACCCATGGGGGCCACGTATGAAAGATTGGTGCAAATGGCATTGCTGAATGAAGAGGACAAGGGCAAGAAGGAGACCAAGGCAGAAAGCTCTCAAGGGAAGAAAGAGGGTTTGCAGCCTAAGAAGACAGACTTTAAAAAAGGCGGGAAAGGCAACAAAGAGAAGAGGAAGTGCAATTTCTGTGGCAAAGTGGGGCACTTAGTAAAGGACTGCCGGAAAAAGAAGGCCAAGGAGAATGGTGGGTGCTTTTCTTGCGGTGAGACAGGCCATAGGGCTAAGGACTGCCCAAAGAAACGAGGACAGGGGCAGAGGGCTGGATCCACCCCAGGGGCACAGGTCCATGTGCTAGAAGCGCCACCTCTGCAACAGAGAGGTATAAATACTTCTGTAGAAAGTGTAGTTTATCTTTATGATCACCCCGTTCGCACTTTATTTGATTCTGGCGCATCACACTCCTTTATCTCGTCTGCTTTAGTAGAATCTCTGCACCTAAAAACTAGTATGGTAGAGGACCCCTTAATTGTTTCAAACCCAATTGGGGGCCCAGCTCATTTGTCTATGATCTGTGTGGGATTGAAAATTTCTATTCTAAGTGTAGAATTTCAATGTAGTGCCTTTGTTTTGGGCTTTTCGGGGTATGGTTTGATTTTGGGTATGGATTGGCTATCCAGTAATGGGGCCATCCTTGATTGTGAGAAAAGGGTTGTTAGGCTCCTAACCCAGCTCGGTAATACTTTGGAAATTTCTTGTAATCCCTCGTATGCGGTTATGCTTAGTTATCTTGAATCGTTAGATGCCTCTGTTGAAAATTTGCAATCAGTTAGAGTGGTCCGGGAATATCCGGATGTCTTCGAAGAGGTGAAGGGCTTGCCTCCGAAGCGGGAAATAGACTTCCGCATATATCTTGTAGATAATGCAAAGCCCGTTGCGTTGCCCGTTAGACATATGGCTCCACGAGAAAGGAAAGAGCTCAGTAAACAGATTAAAGAGCTTCTAGAAAAGGGGTTCATTAGGAGGAGCATTTCAGAATGGGGCGCTCCAGTGGTGTTCGCTACAAAGGCGGATGGTTCACTCCGTCTATGTGTTGACTATAGGGAGCTCAACAAGCTAACGAAAAAGAATAGGCACCCTCTCCCTAGAATTGACGATTTATTTGACCAGCTTGTAGGAGCGTCTGTTTTCTCCCAACTCGATTTAGCAACCGGTTTTCATCAGCTAAGGGTGGCTGAAGATAGCATTGATAAAACGGCGTTCAGAACCCCAGACGGCTTCTTTGAATGGCTTGTCATGCCTTTCGGTTTGACAAATGTACCTGCTTACTTCGTGGACCTAATGAGTAGGGTATTTAGAGATTTCCTCAACAAATTCGTAGTGCTCTTCGTAGATGATATCCTTATCTTCTCAAAGAGTGAAGAGGAACACGCTCAGCACTTAAGGGCAATCATGGAAACTTTGCGAGTCCATCAACTAAAAGCCAAATTCTCCAAATGCCACTTTTGGAGAGAAGAGGTGAGGTTCCTTGGGCACATAGTATCCAAACAAGGGTTAGCAGTGGACCCTGCTAAGGTAGTGGCGGTACAGGATTGGAAGACACCAAGGAATGCAACTGAGGTCCGAAGCTTCCTAGGACTAGCAGGTTTCTATCGAAAGTTCATAAGGGATTTTGCGAAAATCTCAGCTCCGCTCACGAAACTAACTAAGAAGAATCTAGTGTTCAATTGGGATTTGGATTGCGAGTTTGCTTTCCAACGACTGAAAAGGGCTCTCACAACAGCCCCAGTTTTGACGCTGCCAGATGGGAGCAAGATGTTCACTGTTTATACGGATGCATGTGGGACAGGGCTAGGCGCCGTCTTAATGCAAGAAGGAAGGGTAGTAGCTTATGGCAGGAGGCAGTTGAAAGTGCACGAAAAGAACTACCCAACCCATGATCTTGAGTTAGCCGCCATCGTCTTTGCACTCAAGTCCTGGCGACACTATCTCCTAGGTGAGAAGTTCGAACTTTACACTGACCATAAATCGTTGAAATATCTTTTCTCGCAGAAGGATCTTAACTTGAGGCAACAAAGATGGATGGAGTTTCTTGCCTCGTACGATTTCGAAATCTCCTACACTCCGGGAAAAGGCAACGTAGTAGCAGACGCGTTGAGCCGAAAGAAATTGACTCTAAGCCCGTTGTTTGTTGAAAGACAAAGCCTAGAGTTTATAGCCAGCTTCGACTTTAGGCCTTCCTCCGATTTCGTACCAGGCTTGCTTGCATCTCTCGAAGTGCGCCCAACTTTAGTAGATTCAGTAGGGGCAGCACAACGCGAAGACCCTCAGCTTATGGAAATAATTGATAGGCTAATTAGGGGTGAGACTTCAAGTCACCTCAACAGATACTCCATCGACGATAAGGGTTTGCTAAGGCGAGAAGGAAGACTATGCGTCCCACAGACAAAAGATTTAGTAAAGAAGGTTCTCGAGGAAGCACATCACTCCAAGATGACGATACACCCAGGCGGAGATAAAATGTACAAAGACATAAAGAGGACTTTCTTCTGGAACGGCATGAAAAAGGACGTGGCAGAATTCGTTTCTAAGTGTATGGTGTGCCAACAGGTTAAGGCGGAACAGAAAAAGCCTGGCGGACTGCTACATCCTTTGGAGGTCCCGCAGTGGAAGTGGGATAGCATCTCAATGGACTTCATCGATGGGCTGCCTAGGTCTAGGAGAGGCAACACTAGCATTTGGGTAATAGTGGATAGGCTTACTAAAAGCGCCCACTTTTACCTGTCAAAAGTAAAAGAACTGCCTCATCCCTAGCATCACTTTATCTCAAGGAAATCGTTCGACTCCATGGAATACCATCTAGCATTGTTAGTGACCGAGACCCCATCTTCACCAGTGAGTTTTGGCGGAGTCTGCAAGAAGCAGTAGGAACGCAGTTATGCTTAAGCACAGCCTATCATCCCCAAACCGACGGCCAAACAGAGAGAGTGAACAGAGTTTTGGAAGACCTCTTAAGGCTATGCGTCCTTGACTTCGGAGGGACATGGGAAGACCACCTTCCTTTGGTGGAATTTGCCTACAACAACAGCTATCAAGCAACCATCGGAATGGCGCCCTTCGAAGCTTTGTATGGAAGACCGTGCCGATCGCCCACTTGTTGGTGGGAGTCTACTGATAAGCTCATACTTGGACCAGATATGATCCGAGAGACTTCAGAGAAAGTAGACTTAATACGAAGAAGGATGAAGACGGCCCAAGACAGACAAAAGTCCTATGCCGACAAGAGAAGGACCGACCTTGAATTCGAAGTTGGAGACAGAGTTTTTCTCAAGGTATCACCGCTAAGGAACGTTGTTCGTTTTGGAACCACAGGAAAGCTAGCGCCAAGGTTCGTAGGGCCATTCCCTATTATCGAGAAAATTGGGAAAATGGCCTATAGATTAGAGCTACCCGAGAAGTTGGCTGGAGTCCACAACGTTTTTCACGTTTCACATCTCCGAAAATGTCTATATGAGTCTGCTGAAGTGGTAGAGCCAAATATCCTCGAAGAGGCAGAAGTGGAACGCGAAGCAACCATAAGGAAAGTTCCAACCCGCATCTTAGGAACGGAAGTGAAGAAGCTACGCAACCGCGAAGTCAAGCTCGTCAAAGTTCAGTGGAGCGACGCCGAGGGAGACGCGACTTGGGAAACTGAAGCTAGAATACGTACTGCCTACCCTTTTCTGTTCGAGGGTACATCCTTGATCTTTCTTTTTCCTTAAGTTGCGCTTTTATCTATCTTTTTAGGTATATTTCCTCGACCTTATCTTTTAGGTAGAATCTTTTTGGATGGAAACATGTAGTTGAAACATGTTATGGATGATGGTTGCAAGTGGTTGCAAGTGATTGCTAGTGGTTGCTCGTGGTTGCATATACACACACAATCTAGGTTTTAGATCGGCTCAGTCACTTCATATTGCATATGCATATATGTTTGCATTCGTATATGGTTGAACTTTAATGTGTTGTCATATGGATATTGCATTTGTATTGAATGATTGTGCACTCATGTAGAATCAAGAATAGGAAAAATTTGCATACATAATGGATTCATGGCACCTACATAATTCGCATTAAGGAGGTCAACTGAATCAGTAGACCGCCTGATTTTGCATTAGATAAGTACATGTACACACACACTACGCATATGATCATGAAGCATTAGAAATCTTTTAAGGACAATGGATGCTCGTATTTGATGGATGAGTAGATGGATGATTGGATGTTAGGATATACATTTTCCTACAATTGAAGATTTCGGGGACGAAATCCTTTTTAAGTGGGGGAGAATGTAACACCCCGAAAATTCTATAACTGTGAAATTCATAAATTAAAGTATAATCAAATTCAAATCAAAGAACTAAGGGAAACGGGATACGCCATTGCGTTCGTCTCGGAAAAATACGCGAAATAGAGTCCGAGTTTTCGAAAAACGGAGTCCGTATGAAGAAGATATGGCCTTCGGAAGTTTTGAATTAAATTTAAAATTCAAACAGAATAAAATAATTAAAAATCGGGCCCAATGGGCCAGGGCGGATAAACACCCGCCTAAGCCACCCAGGTCGACTGGGCTGTCGACCTGGGCTACCCATGTCGACAGGGCTGTCGACAGCCCTGTCGACAGGGGTGTCGACCTGGTCGAGCCCAGTCAACCTGGCTGGCCAGGTCTGTGTTTGGCCGATTCTCTGTGGTCTGCTTTGTCATTAGGGCTAGGTGGCAGGTTCTAATTGGTCTCTCTATCTAATGAATGGCTACGATCTAACCTAGCAACATCAATGGTCCTAATCAATTCCTAACCTCTATATAAACAACCCTAGACTAAACCCTAATCTATTCATTCAAATTAAGAACATAGCCGCCATGTTGCTGAGGAACGACTAAGAGTAGCCGCCAACTAGAGAGAGAATTAGGAAGAAAGTTCTAAAGCCTAAAGCAATTCAAGCAACCTAAAGCCAATCAATTCAACATAGGAATCATATCTCTTAATTAGAGAATTCGCCGCAACCATTGTAAGTAGAGTATTACTTTGGTATGAATAAACAACTGTGTTGATTTGTATGCTTGAATTGGGATAATAAAGTAGTTCATATTTGTGCAAATTTATGTTATTCATTATAAAGAACTACATGCGGTAGTTCTATGCAAGTATACGTTTGGAATATTGCGCAAATTATGTAATCTATGTTAAAGCTACATGTATGTAGTTGATTGAAATTCATGCAAGTTTGGGGCTTTGTTATTATGTCATCATGCTGTATATTTTTGTGCATAAATCATTTTGCAAGTAATTGAAACAAGTTTGGTTGTTATAGTTCATAAGAAACTATGTTGGAATTTTGACACCATAATCCATGTATTAAGTCATGCTTTTGCAAAACTTATGAATATGGCTAGGCTATGAATGATATTTGGCATAATTGAAATCCATGATTAAGTCTATCTTGTTTACAAGAATTATATGATGACATATGTGAGACATGGCTAGGTTAGACTCAAAAATCCCTTTTTGCAAGTTTAAAGCAAACACCATGATTAGGAATATTTATGCATAAGTATATTTATACTATCGTTATGTGATTAGACTTAAACCATAATTAAGTTGATCTATGCTTTTGTGTTAGTAACAAAGTATCCCCTTTGTAAACATGTAGAAACCTTATGAACATGACTTGTTTATGTTTATGCCTAATTGAGAACATAGGTCTATGTTGTAGTTAAGACTATGTGACACCTAATTTAGATTCTTATCTTAAGTTTACATGGTTTGGTTCATGTCACCTATGCTTTATGACCAAAGTATATATATGCAAGTACACCAGTTTCTATTATGTATTTCCAACGTCATATGCAAGTTCATGCGCTCACCTTCCCCTCTTTGTGTATGTAATCACGCTTTAAGCCTCCCCTTTTCGCATGGCTAAATTGGGCTTTAAAAGGCTAAGCCCAATATATATAAACGGACGTGTAAAACGGGGGAAAATAACGTTGGGTTAAAATTAATTAATGAATGAAAATATAAAATAGAAGGGCCCAAATTCAAGTATGGGTTGGGCCGGTGATTGGTGTAACCTTTACACCATTAACTTAATAATGGGCCGCAAATATTTACATATAAGAAATAAAGAGGAATGACAAGATATGTAAATGTAGAACATACGATGTGTTTAACCTGAGGTTGGATTGAGTTGTGATGTAAACCTGCCCGGAACCGCCCGGCTGTCCAGTAATCACAACAATACCTATCCAATGTGGGAGGTTAAACATGGAGCCCAGCAAGGACCCGAGGTTAGACTGAGTTGTGGCGTAAGACTGCCCGGAACCAACCGGCAACAGGCAGCCACAACAATAACTGTCTAATGTGAGAGGTCAGGGCCTTAATAAGACAATTAAGGCTGAGTCAGGATTGTTAGGATTAAGTGAACTAAAGACTTAATCAAAATGGAACATGCTAAACAAAACGGACTGGTGGGGGTTAGGTTAGGAAACACTTAACCAACTTAGCATGTTGGCTAGAGATAGAAAACCTAGTAACGGGGGACCCTTTTCAGCAGTAACCCTAGAAGGTGTATCGGGATACCCTGAAACTAGGTAGGGTGGGGCACGATTACTGGGCTGATTGTAAGAGGTCAAATCGACGGCGGTGGTGTAGCAGTGTAGGTTCTAACGGGGTGCGGGCGTGCACACACTCCGGCGCAGAAAAATAAGGCACTGGACACCAGTAGCATACCTGTGCACTCTAAGGTTGTGTCGGGTTGCCACTATGGGACTTGATACACCCCATGGTGGGACCAGCATAGGTAACTACAGACATCGGGGGCCGTAAGACACATGTAACTTTGCGAGTAGGAGCCGATCATCATAGAATGGATCACATCACCCTGATTATGGGGTGCAAATTGGAAACTAGTTTATATGGGTTCAGAGATTAACATGGGGTACGATAGTATATTCGACCCTAGACAACTTAACCAAGTTTATAGTGCATGCCCACTTCTTGTTTATACTTATCATACCCAGTTCTTTATTCATAGACAAAATAGTACTAGGTTTACTCAGGCTTTATGTCTGACTCTACTTTTCTTTCGTCTTCTTTCTTCCGTTCCCCCCCCCCAGGTCCTCAGGGAGGGAACACAGCAGCTTGATCAGCCTTGACATCCAGCTTGAAGTAGAGAAATGTATTGCTTGGACTTTCCTGTTTTGAACTATGGCTTTGGACAATCCACTATGGGGCTTTTGCAGTTTATCTACGTTTTATTTATGCTTCTTTAAATAATGTACTCAAGACAGTTTATGAAAGTGTTATGTTATGTTTTTGGAAAGGATGTTGTTGTAACACGTATTTGACTTTATGAAATAAAGTTTGTTGTTCTTCCGCTGTTTACAAATATGTGTTCTTATATCTGTCTTGTATATCTGTGACTTGTACTTATAAACCTCCACCAAAATTAGGGCATTCCCTTTGAGAGTGACCCTAACGGAGGTGGGGTGTTTCACGCACATTAGGCGCAACCCTTTTACTCAAAAAGTTAACGAAGCTGAATGGCCGCGATATTTCAGCGTGCCACAGATGCTGCTTTACGACAACACCACTGATCCTTGTGCTTTCTTAAACCATTATGAATGCCAAATGTACTCAAGCCGAGGCCATGATCCAGTCAAGTGTAAATTCTTTCCAGTCTTTCTGTCGGGGACCGCTCTGTATTTGTTGTCTCGCCTTCCTCTCAACTCCATCAACAACTTCAGCCAATTAGCGACACTGTTAGTCAAGCAATCCCGAATGCACATCCCGACTCCAAAGAATGCCCTTACCCTTTCCAACCTATACCAAGGGCCCGCACAGTCACTCAAGAGCTACCTTTCTACGTTCAACATCGCGCTCGCCGAGGTCGAAGATCCGGACCCGTGCACCATACTCTTCCAACTAGCCAAGGGCGTCCTCCCAACTTCTGAATTTGGGGCATGGATCGATCGTAAGCAACCAAAGAGCCTCGACGCTTTCTATGAGAAAGCAGGGCAGTTCTTATGCCAAGAAGAAGCGAGGCGCAATCGCATCTCCGAGTCCATTCACCCTAACATCCCTCGAGAAGACCCCGCTAATAACAGTTCTAAGGGGTGAGAAATGGGAGGACCTTCCAACCCAAACACGGGGGCAGGACTCCCTAGGCAATGACCAAACACAGGAGGGCAAGGCGGCCGGGGCAGCAATCAGGTACAAACAGAACCAAGGAAGCCCGGCCTCTACCAATCATACGAGACATATACTCCGCTGAATCAAGATCCGGAAACTATCTACCTTGAGATGTGCAACACTTTGCCATATAAGAAACCCTATGTCAGGGAATCGACCGATTCCGAGAAGAACTCGGGGAGATACTGCTGGTACCATGACATGTACGTCCATAACATGAATGAATGCCGCCAGCTAAAGGATGCAATTGAAAAGTTTATCCGAGAAAAGCGGCTCGAACAATACATTCAAGAGCCCTTTCCCCCGAAACCAATATGAAGCCTCCAGCAAGAACTCCTCAAACGGCCGCGAAGGCAGCCCCAGGACCATCCAACGCAAGGCGGGGAATCGTAATCAATACCATATGCGGTGGGCCGAGTCCTAAACATGACAGCTTTCGAAAGATGGAGGAATGCGTTGGCTCCATTAAGCATGCAACCTACGAAGCTTGCTGTAACACCCCACACCCGCTAAGGTCACTCACTAAGGGAATGCCTTAACTTCGGTGGAGTATTTTAAGTGAATATAAAACAGAAAAATTACAACAAGACAGATATAAGTAATACTTGAAATTCAAAACATCATTTCATTGCAGCAGAAGGTAAACATGTTTGGTACATACCAAAAACCAACAAGAGTCAAGTACAAAATATCCATCTTGATAAAACATAAGTACATAATCCCACTACATAACTAATAGCCATAATAGAAAAAGATAAGCTGAGCTTTACATCAACGGTCCAAGCTCCAAAAGATAGATAAAGAAATCTGATCAAAGCCCACTAGTGCTAGGCCCACTCTGAGTACCTGAGGGTTAGGAAAAAGATAAAAACAACGGGGTCAGACATAAGTCTGAGCGAGTCCTATAACTTTAACAATACAATCATTAAAGTAATTAGGGTATGATATAAACTTGGTACGTTAACGACTGGGGATAAATGACTACACTAAGCAGCCAACTAGACATAGGAAGAACTAAGATATCGGTAAAGACGCATCTACCCACCCAAGGGTAATTACTAGACTGCACCACACCAGTCATTCCTACTTAAAGGTTGATCCCACCCAAGGACTTAGAAATTTAAATAGTAGTTTCGTGTACCCCTAGCTGACCAAATAGGTGCCGTCTGCCCCTATCTCCACTAGGTGTACCCACTAATCCCCAAGCGATCGGCTCCCTAACGTAGATACCTGTGCTGGCCCAACAGTGGGGTGTATCACTCCCTAAATGGCAACCCGATACAACCAATGGTGCACGGCTTATACCTACATGATGCAACAACGTCTTACCTACCAGCCCGGGTCCACACATGCATATGAAACCTGTTGGACTTGCGTTGCCACCGCTAACCCGTTTTTGGCCTCTTATAGTCAAGCCCAGTATGCGTGTCCCGTCCTCGACTTGGGTCGAGCCCACAAAGATACGTTTTGGGTTACTGGTTGAAATGGCCCCCCACAAGCTACCCACCTAAGCTTGTCCCTTTTCTAGTGCATCCCACTTAACCCTTTAATCATGTTTAATTACATGTTTCCACTTGGTTAAGTATTCTAATCATATTTTCTATTGCCACCGAAGGCAACCCACTAGATTTTCGCATGCCACCCAAGGCACTTACTTGATTTCCACATGCCACCCAAGGCACCCACTTAACCCCTCATGCCCCACTACATGCTTATCTGGTTAAGTGTTTCTTAATTGATTAAGACCGTAACCTTTGCAAAGACCTCTCACATTAGACTATCTTTTATGGCAGCTGGATTTGCCGGTCGGGTCCGGGCAGCCTTACGCCATAACCGAGTCTAACCTCGTGTCTTTACACTTGTCACGTATTTAGTTTATGCCTAAGACCTCTCACATTGGGCCAATCATTTGTAGCCGCTGGTTTTGTCGGTCGGGTCCGGGCAGTCTTATGCTACAAAAGGGTCCAACCTCGTGTCTTAGTCGATTAATTACACCTAATTAATCACCCCCATATTTTGAATTAATTTTCCCAAATTAATTCCAATTTAATTATGTACATAATTGACTCAATTATGTCCATCCACTTATGGTATGCAACATCATACCAATTTCACCACAATTTTGTTAACATGAATATTAACCCCCATCGTTCCCCACGTAATACGCTAACATGACATAATTAAAAGGGAAGATTCATCACAAATGCAATGTATTCTGCTTAGCATAACATTAGCATCATCATGGGTTTTAAAGGTGTCAACTTGCATATATGACCATAGCATCAAACCCAACTAGCATAAATAACCAACCCAAACTTGCATGAATCACATATGTCATAAAGAGGGTAACTTGCATAGATGTTCATGTCATAGACCTATCATAAAGGGATAAACTTGCATACATGTCATAGGTCTAAAAAGGGATGAACTTACACATGTTACTCATATCATAAAAAGGGGTAAACATGCATATATATGCATGACATACAAAGGGGTAAACTTGCATATGTATGCATATCATACAAAGGTGTAAATTTGCACATGTTACTTGCATATAACCAAACACCAAACTTGCATAACATGTCATATATGAACTTGCATATAATCAAACATCAAACTTGCATAACATGTCATATATGAACTTGCATATAATCAAACACCAAACTTGCATAACATGTCATATATGAACTTGCATATAATCAAACACCAAACTTGCATAACATGGTGTCATAATGGATCAATGTTTATCATAGTGATTTGCATAACTAGCATCATGAACATATAGCATAAAACTTGCATAACTAGCATCATAGACATATAGCATAAAATTTGAATAACTAACATCATGAGCACATAACATATGATAACATAACTTGCATTGATCCACATTCATAACCATAACCTCATTATATCCTATCATAATTAGTTTAGCAATTGCTTGCTAAAGGCATAGAAACTCACAACTTGTCGATTAGCACTTCTATGAAGAAGATTAAGTTGCTAGAGTTGATTAGAAGTTGATTTGAGAAGCTATCTTCCTCTTTAATTTGTTGGTGGCTCCTTCTAGTTGCAATTTGACGGCATGATGACGTTGTCTCCAATTTTAATGAGTTTTAGGGTAGGATTAGGTTGTACTTATAATAGTAGTTAGGTGTTTTAGGCCATTAGATTAACCCTAAATCAGATTAGAGCCGTCAGATCTCGTCACTAGCCACCAAAACACAGCCCAGATCCCAAATCAGTGCACCCAGGTCACCTGGGCTCGACCAGGGAGGTCGACCCCCAGGTCGACACTAGGGTCGACACCCATGTCGACCTGGTGGGCAGGTCGACCCCCAGGTCGACTCCCAGGTCGACCTGGTCTGGGCGGGAATTTTCCCGCCTAGCCCATATTCTGCATTTTTGAAATCTGTTTCGTTTTCTGATTTTTCGTGAAACTTCTAAAGGCCGTATCTCAGTCATACGGACTCCGATTCACGAAATTTCGGACTCTATTTCGCGTATTTTTCCGAGACGAACGCAACCGCGAAACCCATTTCCCTTATTTCTCACGTCTGAGATTAATTATTCTTTAATTACTAAACATTAATATTAAGTGAAATTCGGGGTGTTACATTCTCCCCTACTTAAAGGATTTCGTCTCCGAAATCTCTAAGTCAAGAAGAACGTATCCTACCAACCAAACAACCATCTACTAAACCATCAAACACGGGCATCCATTGTCCTTAAAGTTTCTAATGCTGTATGAACATATGCAAGAAGTGTGTGTATATGTTCCCTATCTAATGCAAAATCAGGCGGTCTACTGATTCAGTTGACCTCCTTAATGCAAACCATGATAGTGCCATGCATTCAATATGTATGCGAATGAACCCTATCGACACATACTATTTCTACATGTGTGCACAACCATACACCAAAATGCATCATCCATATGATAACACAACCATTATACATCCATCAATTTAGCTACCTACACACAGTTATATGCAATATGCAACATGAAGTGACTGAGCCGATCTAGTGTCTAAAGTGTGTGTATATGCATCCACGAGCAACCACTAGCAAACACTTGCATCCACACGCATCCATAAATCATAACATGTCTCAAACACATGTTTCAACCATAGGTTTACCCTATCTAAAGGTCAAAGGTACTAACGAGAGGACATACTAAAGATAAGA
This sequence comes from Allium sativum, assembly GCA_030737875.1. Taxonomy (NCBI): domain Eukaryota; kingdom Viridiplantae; phylum Streptophyta; class Magnoliopsida; order Asparagales; family Amaryllidaceae; genus Allium; species Allium sativum. The sequence continues at coordinate 990,798,283 of CM060915.1, forward strand.
TAAGTACTAGATAAGCGATAAAGGAGAAATTAAAAGACATACCCTCAAAAAGGAATGGGTACAACGAACGCATCTTCTCCTCTGTCTCTGAAGTAGCGTTGCTCTCCTCATCTCCCCATTGCACTTTGACTAGTTGAACCTCTCTGTTTCTCAACTTCCTAATCTCTGACCCAAGGATGCGAGTAGGAGCTCGTCGAATCGTCGCATCACGCTCTACCTCCACTTCTCTAAGCAAGCTCGGCTCTACCACCTCTGCAGTCTCATGTAGGCACTTCCTCAAATGTGACACATGGAATACGTCATGTACACCACTAAGTCTCTCGGGTAACTCCACTCTATATGCCATCGGTCCAATCCTTTCCTTAATAGGAAACGGTCCTACAAACCTTGGTGCTTACTTCCCAATGGACCCAAAGCGAACAATATTCCGTAATGGAGACACTTTAACAAAGACCATGTCCCCAACATCAAACTCAAGATCCGTCCTCCTCTTATCCGCGTAAGATTTCTGTCTGTCCTACGCCGCTTTCATCCTTCTTCTAATCAAATCAATCTTTTCAGAAGTCTCTCTAACCATATCAGACCCAAGCAAGATCTTATCCGTAGATTCCCACCAACATGTAGGTGACCGACAAGGCCTTCCATAAAGAGCTTCGAAAGGAGACATACCAATACTAGACTGAAAGCTGTTATTATACGCGAACTCCACCAATGGAAGATGCTCTTTCCATGTACCTCCAAAATCTAAGATACATAGTCTCAAAAGGTCTTCTAGAACACGATTAACCCTCTCGGTCTGGTCGTCCGTCTGAGGATGATATGCGGTGCTCAAACACAACTGAGTCCCTACTGCCTCTTGCAAACTCTTCCAAAACTCGCTAGTGAAGATAGGATCTCGATCACTCACTATGCTTGAAGGTATACCATGCAACTGAACTATCTCTCGAAGGTAAACTGAAGCTAGCCATGGAGCAGTCCTCTTACTCTTCACAAGTATGAAATGGGCACTCTTAGTAAGTCTGTCTACCACAACCCAAATTCCCGTATTACCCTTCCTCGATCTCCGTAACCCATCAATAAAATCCATCGAGACGCTATCCCACTTCCATTGCGGAACCTCCAATGGGTGAAGCAACCCACCGGGTTTCTTTTGCTCCGCTTTCACTTGTTGGCACACCAAGCATCTAGCGACATACTCGGCCACATCCTTCTTCATACAGGCCCAAAAGAAAACTCGCTTCATGTTTTGGTACATATTGTCCCCACCGGGATGAATGGTCATCTTCGAACGATGTGCATCATCAAGTATAGTTTTCCTCAAACCCTCGTCTTGCGGCACACAAAGTCGACCGTTTCTACGCAACCACCCCTTATCATCTAGGGTGTACCTACTCAAATGGCTGGACGACTCCTCCTTATGAGCTTCTCTACTAACTCAACCAACTGTGGGTCGTCCCGTTGTGCTTCACCAATCCGTCCCAAAAGAGTAGGTCTGACCTCTAAGGATGCTAGCAAACTGTGTACAAAGTCAACAGAGGGTCTGAAGTCAAACATCGAGGTAAATTCCAAGCTTCGTCGTTCAACGAACAATGGACTCAAGGACAACCTTTTTCTGCTTAAGGCGTCCGCCACCACGTTACCCTTGCTAGGGGTATACGCTATCTCGAAATCATACGATGCTAAGAACTCCATCCACCTTTGTTGCCTTAAGTTCAAATCCTTTTGAGAAAACAAGTACTTCAATGATTTGTGGTCAGTGAACAATTTGAACCTCTCGCCAAGAAGATAATGGCGCCAAGACTTAAGTGCAAAAACAATAGCGGCCAACTCTAGATCATGGGTAGGGTAATTTTTCTCATGCTTTCTCAACTGCCTTCCCCCATAGGCTATTACCCTTCCCTCTTGCATTAAGACTGCGCCTAGTCCTATCCCACAAGCATCGGTATAAACAACAAATGGTTTACTCCCATCTGGCAACACTAAGACTGGAGCTGTGGTTAAAGCTCTCTTTAACCGTTGGAACGCATCATCATAATCTACGTCCCATGTGAAGACTAGATTCTTCTTTGTCAAGCGAGTTAATGGGGCTGATATCTTCGCGAAGTCCTTGATAAAATTCCTATAGTAGCCAGCCAACCCCAAGAAACTCCTCACCTCGGTAGCATTCTTCGGAACCTTCCAATCTTGGATGGACACTACCTTCGCGGGATCCACAGCTATCCTTTCTTTGGAGACCACGTGCCCTAAGAACCGCACCTCCTTCCTCCAAAAGTGACATTTAGAGAATTTAGCCTTAAGGCTATGCGCTCGAAGAGTCTCCAACACTTCCCTAAGATGTAGGGTATGCTCTTCTTCACTCTTAGAAAAGACTAAGATGTCATCCACAAAGACCACCACGAACTTATCAAGGTACTCCCTGAACACCCTACTCATCAAATCAACAAAGTATGCAGGGGCATTCGTAAAACCAAAGGGCATCACAAGCCACTCATAAAAACCATCCGGAGTCTTAAAGGCAGTCTTGTCTATGTTATCCTCAGCCACTCTCAACTGATGAAACCCCGTGGCTAAGTCCAACTGCGAAAACACTGAGGCGCCAACCAACTGATCAAAGAGATCATCAATCCTCGGCAATTGGTGTCTATTCTTCTTTGTAAGCTTATTGAGTTCTCTATAGTCTACACAAAGTCGGAGGGACCCATCCGCCTTCGTGGCAAAAACTACTGGAGCACCCCACTCCGATATACTTCGTCTTATGAACCCCTTCTCAAGCAACTCCCCTACTTGCTTATGGAGTTCCCTCCTCTCACGAGGAGCCATGTGGCGCGCTGGCATAGATACTGGCTTAGCATTGTCTACCAGATATATTCGGAAGTCTATCTCCCGCTTCGGAGGTAAGCCCTTCACCTCCTCAAACACATCCGAGTATTCCCGGACCACTCTCACAGATCGCAAACTCTCGACCGAAGCGTCAAGCGATTCAAGATAACTTAGCATAACAGAATTCATGGGATTACAAGAGATCTCGAGAGTGTTACCCAAGCGGGTTATGAGTCTAACAACTCTCCTTTTGCAATCAAGAACGGCACCATTACTGGATAACCAGTCCATGCCCAAAATTAACCCATAGCCCGTGAAGCCCAAAACAAAAGCATCACATCTAAACTCAACGCTAAGTATAGAAATCCTCAAACCCAAACATATCATGGACAAATAAGTGGAGCCCCCAATTGGGTTTGAGACAACCAAGGGATCATCTACTAGACTGGTGTCTAAGTGCGGTGACTCAACTAATGATGATGAGATAAACGAATGCGATGCGTCAGAGTCAAATAAAGTACGGACAGGATGATCAAACAGAAAAACCAGACTTTCAACGGAAATAGTTCTACCTCTTTCCTGAATCGGTGGAACTGCGAGAGCCTGAACTTGCCCCCTTGTCTGACCTGGTGCCATAAGAGCTTGCACCTGTCCTCCTGAGGTAGATCCCATCCTCTGCCCCTTCTTAGGGAAGTCCTTCACTAGATGCCCTGCTTCGCCACAGTGGAAGCAGCCAGTCTTCTTCTTCTTTCGACAATCTTTGCTTAGGTGGCCTGGTGTCCCGCAATTGAAGCACTTCTTCTTTCCCTTGCCACCGTTACCTTTCCCACCCTTGTTTTGCTGTTGCTGTTGAGGTTTCTTCTGATCTCCTTTCTTCTCGAGTGCCTTATTAGCATTGGGACCCTTCTATTCCTCATGCATAAGTACCATGTCTACTAGCTTCTCAAAGGTGGCCCCCATAGGGATGTGAGTCATGGCCAATCCATGCATCGGTTCATTCAAACCTTTAACGAACCTCAAAGCCTTCTTCTCCGGTGTATTCACCATGTCTATGCCAAACCTTGCCAACTGATTAAACTTGTTGACATTTTCCTTCACTGATAGGTTTCCTTGCTTTAGAGTCAAGAACCTTTCCATATACAGATTCTCTTCCGCCCTTGAGAGAAACTTTGCCACAAACCTTTGTCTGAAATCCGCCCAAGAGTCAACTAGGCGTTCTCCATTAGTGACCTCCCACCAGAACGAGGCCTCTCCCTTCATTAACCAAGAAGCTAACTTGATTTTCTTTCCTTCTTCCATCTCAAAGATATCTATCAATTCTTCCACCTCCTTAAGCCAATCCCTAGCTTCCACAAAAGTTTCTGATCCTTGAAAAGGTTTCCCTCCCATAGCCTTAAATTCCTAGCAAGTCTTAGCAAAAGTATCCGCGCGAGGAGGAGGAGGAGGAAGATCGGGTGCAACTGGTGGTGGAGGAACATCTGCTGGACCTGCAGTGGCGGCCCTAGCCTCCATCAACCTCCTATACCATACTGGTATCGCTACACCCTCAGGAAAGTTAAGATCTTTAGCCATGCTGAAACGAAAAAGGAGAGATTCAAAACGGAGAATTCGAAAGATAAAGATATGGCTATTGGGGATTATGCTTTTCTTTCAAAAACTTTTCTCTTAAAAGACATGTTTTTGAAAATACTTCTTCAAAAATGTTCTTAGAAAAATAGTTTTTCTAAAAGTTTTATCTGTTCTGGTAACCTTAAGCTCTGATACCACGTGTAACACCCTACACCCGCTAAGGTCACTCACTAAGGGAATGCCTTAACTTCGGTGGAGTATTTTAAGTGAATATAGAACAGAAAAATTACAACAAGACAGATATAAGTAATACTTGAAATTTAAAACATCATTTCATTGCAGCAGAAGGTAAACATGTTTGGTACATACCAAAAACCAACAAGAGTCAAGTACAAAATATCCATCTTGATAAAACATAAGTACATAATCCCACTACATAACTAATAGCCATAATAGAAAAGATAAGCTGAGCTTTACATCAACGGTCCAAGCTCCAAAAGATAGATAAAGAAATCTGATCAAAGCCCACTAGTGCTAGGCCCACTCTGAGAACCTGAGGGTTGGGAAAAAGATAAAAACAACGGGGTCAGACATAAGTCTGAGCGAGTCCTATAACTTTAGCAATACAATCATTAAAGTAATTAGGGTATGATATAAACTTGGTACGGTAACGACTGGGGATAAATGACTACACTAAGCAGCCAACTAGACATAGGAAGAACTAAGATATCGGTAAAGACGCATCTACCCACCCAAGGGTAATTACTACACTGCACCACACCAGTCATTCCTACTTAAAGGTTGATCCCACCCAAGCACTTAGAAATTTAACTAGTAGTTTCGTGTACCCCTAGCTGACCACATAGGTGTCGTCTGCCCCTATCTCCACTAGGTGTACCCACTACTCCCCAAGCGATCGGCTCCCTAACGTAGATACCCGTGCTGGCCCCATAGTGGGGTGTATCACTCCCCAAAGTGGCAACCCGATATAACCAATGGTGCACGACTTATACCTACACGATGCAACAATGTCTTACCTACCAGCCCGGGTCCACACAGGCATATGAAACCCGTTGGACTTGCGTTGCCACCGCTAACCCGTTTTTGGCCTCTTATAGTCAAGCCCAGTATGCGTGTCCCGTCATCGACTTGGGTCAAGCCCACAAAGATACGTTTTGGGTTACTGGTTGAAATGGGCCCCCACCAGCTTCCCACCTAAGCTTGTCCCTTTTCTAGTGCATCCCACTTAACCCTTTAATCATGTTTAATTACATGTTTCCACTTGGTTAAGTATTCTAATCATATTTTCTATTGGCACCCAAGGCTACCCACTAGATTTCCACATGCCACCCAAGGCACTTACTTAATTTCCACATGCCACCCAACGCACCCACTTAACCCCTTATGCCCCACTACATGCTTATCTGGTTAAGTGTTTCTTAATTGATTAAGACCGTAACCTTTGCAAAGGCCTCTCACATTAGACTATCTTTTATGGCATCTGGATTTGTCGGTCGGGTCCGGGCAGCCTTACGCCATAACCGAGTCTAACCTCGTGTCTTTACACTTGTCACATATTTAGTTTATGCCTAAGACCTCTCACATTGGGCCAATCATTTGTAGCCGCTGGATTTGCCGGTCGGGTCCGGGCAGTCTTATGCTACAAAAGGGTCCAACCTCGTGTCTTAGTCGATTAATTACACATAATTAATCACCCCCATATTTTGAATTAATTTTCCCTAATTAATTCCAATTTAATGATGTACATAATTGACTCAATTATGTCCATCCACTTATGGTATGCAACATCATACCAATTTCACCATAATTTTGTTAACATGAATATTAACCCCCATCGTTCCCCACGTAATACGCTAACATGACATACTTAAAAGGGAAGATTCATCACAAATGCAATGTGTTCTACTTAGCATAACATTAGCATCATCATGGGTTTTAAAGGTGTCAACTTGCATATATGACCATAGCATCAAACCCAACTAGCATAAATAACCAACCCAAACTTGCATGAATCACATATGTCATAAAGAGGGTAACTTGCATAGATGTTCATGTCATAGACCTATCATAAAGGGATAAACTTGCATACATGTCATAAGTCTAAAAAGGGATGAACTTGCACATGTTACTCATATCATAAAAAGGGGTAAACATGCATATATATGCATGACATACAAAGGGGTAAACTTGCATATGTATGCATATCATACAAAGGCGTAAACTTGCACATGTTACTTGCATATAACCAATTACCAAACTTGCATAACATGTCATATATGAACTTGCATATAATCAAACACCAAACTTTCATAACATGTCATATATGAACTTGCATATAATCAAACACCAAACTTGCATAACATGTCATATATGAACTTGCATATAATCAAACACTAAACTTGCATAACATGTCATATATGAACTTGCATATAATCAAACACCAAACTTGCATAACATGGTGTCATAATGGATCAATGTTTATCATAGTGATTTGCATAACTAGCATCATGAACATATAGCATAAAACTTGCATAACTAGCATCATAGACATATAGCATAAAATTTGAATAACTAACATCATGAGCACATAACATATGATAACATAACTTGCATTGATCCACATTCATAACCATAACCTCATTATATCCTATCATAATTAGTTTAGCAATTGCTTGCTAAAGGCATAGAAACTCACAACTTGTCGATTAGCACTTCTATGAAGAAGATTAAGTTGTTAGAGTTGATTAGAAGTTGATTTGAGAAGCTATCTTCCTCTTTAATTTGTTGGTGGCTCCTTCTAGTTGCAATTTGACGGCATGACGACGTTGTCTCCAATTTTAATGAGTTTTAGGGTAGGATTAGGTTGTATTTATATGAGTAGTTAGGTGATTTAGGCCATTAGATTAACCCTAAATCAGATTAGAGCCGTCAGATCTCGTCACTAGCCACCAAAACACAGCCCAGATCCCAAATCAGTGCACCCAGGTCATCTGGGCTCGACCAGGGAGGTCGACCCCCAGGTCGACACTAGGGTCGACACCCATGTCGACCTAGTGGTCAGGTCGACCCCTAGGTCGACTCCCAGGTCGACTCCCAGGTCGATCTGGTCTGGGCGGGAATTTTCCCGCCTAGCCCATATTCTGCATTTTTGAAATCTGTTTCGTTTTCTGATTTTTCATGAAACTTCTAAAGGCCATATCTCAGTCATACGGACTCCGATTCACGAAATTTCGGACTCTATTTCGTGTATTTTTCCGAAACGAACGCAATGGCGAAACCCGTTTCCCTTAATTCTCACGTCTGAGATTAATTATTCTTTAATTACTAAACATTAATATTAAGTGAAATTCGGGGTGTTACACTTGCTCTGATCCAGACGAGTCTATCCCGGCCAAGTTCCGAAAAACCATATGGGATGACATCACCTTCAATGGGAGGGAGTCCACGGGAATGGAAATCCCTACCACCGATCCTTTGGTTATCACTGCCTAGATCGGTGCTGCAACTATTCGAAAAATATTGGTCGATTCAGTGAGCTCGGCTAACTTAATTTTGAAAGCCGCCAACGACCAAATGAAGTTGGAGGCGAGAGATCTCAAACCGTGCCGCTCCACGATCCACGGCTTCAATCGGGCATCCAACTGTTCGGTAGGAATCATTTACAAATGAAGTTGGAGGCGAGAGATCTCAAACCATGCCGCTCCACGATCCACGGCTTCAATTGGGCATCCAGCTGTTCTATAGGAATCATTGATCTACCTGTCAAATTCGGTACGGGGGATCGGAGCCGAGTCCGCATCCTCACCTTCGTGGTCATCGACAACACCTCACCCTATAACGCCCTCCTTAGGCGTCCATTCCTCACGGAGTTTCGCGTCTACTTATTGCCATGGTCCCTCCTTATGAAATTTCCAACAGAAAACGGGATCGGAGCGGTCAAAGGCAATCAGGTCAGTGCTAGAGAATGTTATGCAATCGAATGGAAGAACGTGCGCAACAGGGACAAGGGCAAAGCGGTGTCCACCCGCCTCAGCATATCAACCAGCGGCGTATGGGCCATGGCTCAGGCGCCACTCCCGTCTTTCTGATGACCTCGATCCAAGGAAAGACGAAGAGCCTGAATGCGAGAGACCTACTCCAGTCGAACCTACAATAGATGTGCCCGTCAGTCTTGACGATCCATCGCGGGTATTAAAGATAGGATCACACCTTCACCAAGCAGTCAAAGACAACCTTATAGATTTCTTGAAGGCTAATCTAGATGTATTCGAATGGACTCATTACGACATGAAACGTATAGATCTGGCCATCGCCTGCCACTCTTTGAGCATAGACCTTATGATGCCTCTGGTCAAACAGAAGCGTCGATTCTTGGGACCTGATAGGTCCAAGGCTCTTGAAGAAGAGGTATATCGCCTTCTAAACAACAATTTCATCCGTGAGGCCGACTACCCAGAATGGGTCTCCAATCCGGTCCTAGTCAAGAAGGCCAATGGCAAGTGGCGAACATGTATCGACTTCTCAGATTTGAACAAGGCGTGTCCCAAGGATAGCTTCCCGCTCCCAAAAGTTGACCAACTAGTCGAATCGACCGCCAGATACCAATTTCTATCCTTCATGGATGCTTACTCCGGTTACAACCAGATTCTGATAAATCCATGCGACCAGGACCATACTTCCTTCATAACCGACCATGGGCTTTATTGCTATCGTGTCATGCCTTTCGGTCTCAAGAATGCCGGCACTACCTATCAGCGGATGGTCAATCGCCTCTTTAAAAATCAAAACGGGAAATCCATGGAGGTGTACGTGGACGACATGCTAGTCAAATCAAAAACATCTAGCGATCACGTCCACGACCTCTATGAAATGTTCGATGTCCTCCGCCAATACGACATGGAACTTAACCCTCTAAAATGTTCCTTTGGCGGCGCCTCAGGAAAGTTACTAGGTTTCATCGTTAATGCCCGGGGCATCGAAGCTAACCCCAAGAAAATCCAAGCCATCCGGGACATCCAAGTCCCTGGAAATATCAACGATGTCCAAAGTCTAAACGGAAAGGTTGCTGCTCTAAGTCGATTCATCTCAAAGGCCACCAACAAGTGCATTCCTTTCTTTTACTTACTTCGAAAGGGGAAGCGCAACTTCGAGTGGACCCCAGAATTCATTTCCACATTCAAGGAACTCCTAGATCACTTAGAGCGACCACCCATTTTGTCTAAGCCTGTGGACCATGTGGACTTATATGTTTACTTGGCTGTTTCTTCGCAGGCAATCAGTTCGGCACTAATACGACTTGAAGATCGCATTCAACGGCCTGTCTACTACATCAGCAAGCGATTGACGGGGGCAGAAAAGAACTGCCCAAATCTCGAGAAACTAGCATTCTGCTTACTAATTTCCTCCCGAAAGCTCCGGCCATATTTCCAGGCGCATCCTATAAAAGTCTTCACTGACCAACCACTGCGCCCAGTCCTACAATGACCCGAGGCATCCGGTCGACTGCTAAAATGGAGCATGGAACTAAGCCAGTTCGAGATAACATTCATTCCTCGTCGAGCCTTCCTCGGACAAGCCCTCGCCAACTTCATAGTAGAATTTACAACCCCTGAAGAAGATTCTACGGAGGACACTGAAGCCCCCGACGACACATGGAAGATATTCATGGACGGATCCTACAACGACAAGTACTAAAGCTAAATTTTCCCGCTACTAGTAACGATACAGAATATGAGGCGCTGATAGCCGGGCTAAGAATTGCAACCGAACTCAAGCTAAAAATCATTCAGATTTTCTCCGATTCACAGCTCATCGTGCGTCAAGTAAAAGAAGTGTACCAAATAAAGGGGGAACGGCTGGCCCTATACCTAGCCCAAGTTCAGAAACTACTATCTCACTTCGATCATTTTGTCATCACTCACATCCCGCGAGAGCAAAATGAAAGGGCCGACTCATTGGCTAGATTAACAAGTTCCGAAGACCCGCAACTGTATGGCTTCGCCCCTGTCGAAGTACTCAACTCCCCCAGCACTAAGCCAACACAAGCCATTACGACTATGAGAGTCGGACTCGAGCCAGAGACATGGATGACGCTGATCCGAAACTACCTACAACAGGGGATCCTCCCAGAAGGCCGCAAAGAAAAGCGAACGCTCACCCGCCAGTCAACCCGCTATCTCCTTATGGATGGGATACTCTACCAAAGGGGCTTCTCGGTCCCCTTATTCAGATGTATGGCCCATGACGAAGCCATCAAAATCCTAGTCAGCGTACACGAAGGGCAATGCGGTGACCACACCGGTGGACAAACCTTATCCAGTAAGATACTCCGACACGGTTACTACTTGCCCACACTCGACCAAGATGTCGCTGATTACGCCCGCAAGTGCGACAAATGTCAACGCTTCTCGAAGATCCCAAGAGCCCCGCCAATGGAACTAACACAGATGACCAGTCCATGTCTATTCCCCATGTGGGGGATCGACATCATTGGAACTCTTCCCATGGCCATAGGTGGGGCACGATACACGGTCGTCGCCATCGATTATTTTACCCAATGGGAAAAGGCCGAAGCCCTCACCACAATCACTTCTAAGAAAATGATCAACTTCGTGATACGCAACATCGTCACCCGATACGGGATCCCTCAGTCTATCATCTCAGACAACGACACTAAATTCGAGAGGGCGGAGTTCAAATCCTTCTGTCAGCGGCATGGCATCGAAAAGAGGTTCTCGGCCATAGCACACCCCCAGGCTAACGGACAAGTTGAGGTAGTTAACAAAGTCACCAAGTACATCATCAAGAAGCACCTCGAGAAAGCCGGGGGCATGTGGGCAGACAATCTTCCTTTAGCCCTTTTGACCTACCGGACCACCCACAAGACAACAACCGGGCACACTCCTTTTGCCCTCACCTGCGGGTCTGAAGCCGTCATCCCTATCGAGCTCGAGCTTCGATCTCACCGAGTCACATACTTCGATCCAAAGACCAACCAAGATTTACTTATGGGATCACGCCACTTAATGAAAGAGAAAAGGAACGAAGTTGGTCTACGAGCGGCTGCCCAATGACAACGTGTTGCCTGGTACTTCAACTCTCGAGTTCGCCACAAGGACCTCAACATCAGCGACCTCATCCTAAAGTGAGTATTCCCCCCTCCGACATGCCTCGCTCCTCGTTGAGAAGGCCCGTACTCTATTATACGAAGGCTCAGTGACGGAACTTTCAAGCTAGCGACCGTGAATGGAGCCGAACTACCAAGGGCTAGGAACAGCGAACATCTCCGCCGCTACTTCACATAACTTAGCACATGGTAGTATACGCTTTTCGGCAATATTTTGCCTTCTAGCAATTCAAGACATTGTAAAGACTATTCATGCACAACGTTATTAATGAAAATGATGTTCGGCTTCCTACTTCTTTATTTTGTGTTTGCTCCTTGCGTGACATGTTTGATTAACCCCAACGGCTCGCTTTTGTGTAAACCACCGACCGCCGTGTCGACCCCTCGTATGGCGGCCGACACTGCCATCCGGTCCGCGAGCCAACCTCGCAACCTAGCCACATTGGCACCAAACGGCACCCGAAGCACGGGAGCCGGCCACGATACTCGAGTTGCCGACCCATGGCACGGTCGAGTATAAATTACCTCTAACTCGAACCTAGGCTCAATGCCAAGGCCGAGGATAAATCGTTCAACACCCCAACAGCCAGACGGGGCGATACAAACTCCCCCCGAACTACGGGTGATGGTCGAAGCTTGGCGGAACACCGAGACCGACCTTAAATCGTCACATCCCCGAACCTCTCAAGGCTAAGGGGTAGCCCATGGCCAAGATCGGACCCTACGGGCGGTTGATCCGGGCTTCTCTTTCTTGGCAAACGACGACGCCTACAGGCTCGCCTCAACTCGATGAACGACGGGAGAGCGTACACCGAACGGACCGCACAACGCGATGTCACGCGCCTTCGCTACTCTTGGGGATAGCCCCGGGCAATCCAAGAAAAAACAGCAGGCGTTCAAGCCTGGCTTCACCAACTACGGGTTTCCTGAGCTGAGGGAAATCTACTAGAAGCATGCGCACTATCTCACCCCTCTGGAACCACGATCCAAAGTGTGGTGCTCTATCACACTCCTCTGGGACCACGACCCAGAGCGAAATACACTATCACGCCCCCTGGGTGATCAACCCAGGGCGCGGAGCTCACAATCGCTTTTTTGTTAAGTGTAACGATAAGTAAGCCTATGCAAGTACAGGACGCCCGAAAACATGGGAACAACATCCGAACATTTAACACAGAATGCGATCTTTACTGATTCATATTCCATTACAACACACACGTTACAACCCACTATGTAACTAAAACTACAAGAAAATGGGGTCTTTACCTGCCAATCGTAAGTGTAGGTAAAACTAACATAATGGTAGGTAATATATTTTAGCTACCAATATGGAATCGGTAGAGCTTGGTAGGTAAAGCTTAGTAGAGAAAGAGTGTTTATCTACAATTATTGATATTGGTAGGTAAAAGAATCAAGGGACCCCATTACGTAATGACTCAAATGATGAGTCATCAGCTGATGTGTTTGATGATGTGTTATCCTACATAGTTGTTGATATGGCTGATGATGTGTCATCCTGCATGCTTGCTGACATGGTTGTCATAGAAGTATACACATGGCATAAATTAATATCGACACTTGGCATTTAATGGTTGGTTCATGTGTCAAAAAATAATCTTTCTATGTGTCCTCATTTGAATAGTGCACATGACATCATTTTTAGGCCATATGGCATTATTTGACTAATCCATGTGGAATTATCTGATTTGCCATGTGGCATTATGTTATTGGTCTAGACTATGTAACGTTATGTTTTTAAAAACCATTGCTATTTTTTATTAAGCAATGGTTTATGGCCGTTGCGAATTTGCATATTTTTAAAAAATAATACTTTTTGAATCTTTTACAATACCAAATTCATTTAACTTTCGTACTCAACATAAAAATTTGCAAATCTAACATGATATCACAACGGAAGATCATTAAATCATTTTTTTTATATAGATACAACACAAGACCAAAGTTAACAAGTTTTGAAATTACAATGGTATGTTACACTTCAAAGTTCATTAGCAATAGCAAAAATAATATTACAAAATATATTACATAGTTCACAAGCATATTAATCTATACGTAGTACAACAAACATACTAATTACATAGTACAATGCAAAGTCTATCCTTAATCGGTACATAGTTCATTGTCTCGAAGCCTTCCTCCATATTGGCTCTTGCTTCCATCATTTCTTTTGCATCAGCTGCCTTTAGTAAGTAGAGTTTTTCATGTTTAATAAGGCAGGAGTGCATAGCTAGGAAAACTAAAGGCGATTCATTTCTCCAACTACTGCAAAGAAAAATAAATTAAGCTTGAGTATTCATGATAATATTATCATATATTAAGTCAACTATAACAATTTGTCAGTCCATATCGCTGCTTGTACAATAATTAAGTAGGTTGCAGTAAAAAAGAGAGTTAAATCCGAACATAAATTTGTATATTAAAAATAATCAAAAAACTGAATGGTAGCATAAGAGGGGAAAACAAAACTCAAAAAACAAAATGGTAAGGTAAAATTTTGATCTTACTTTTAAAATTTTCGCAAGCACTAATTCCAATCTACATAAAATTTTCCGCCATTGTTTTTTTTTTTTTGAAGTTACCACGGGTAGAAGGGAGAGTAATGAAGGTAAGGGAAGAAATGTGAGAGGTTGAACGAATTAGGATGGGTATTTTTTAAAACGCTAATTGAAGTAAATTAATTTGCATGATTAGAGAGATAATTAGTAAAAGTTTACTGCTGATTTAATCGGAAGATTTACTTTGTGCGAATACGTTATCTTAAACAGTATTATTAGGCAATAAATATTTATTTATAATACATAAGACTGACAGCTTATAATATTTATTAGGTAATAAATATTTATTTGGTAGATTATATTTACACACCGTAAATAACCTTGCATACAAAAAAATTAAACATCATATATACTACTTCTTACTTAATATACATCATACTTTTACCAAAACAATCCTTCTCTAAAATAAAAAAATGCATTTATTTTTCTTTTTACTAAATTTTCTATCATGCATTATTAGCTTTTTCCTTTCAATAAAAGGCAAAACATAAATATAAGCTTTGAAATCGAACCAATTAGTTTTATACCAAATGAAATCAGAGATTAGTAGAAAGTTACCAAATGAGATCAGCTTCAAATTAAATTAAATTAGCATTGAAAACGAAAAAGTATATGAGAATTGATTAACATTGATATGAATCAGATATTAAACGGTACCATATTAACGTTAATATATTGAATTACGAAATAAACTAACTCAAACGTTAATATGTTACAATTTATTCCATATTTGTTTTAAGGTTAACTAACATTAAATGGTAACATTTTAATTTACATTAATTTATACAAGTACAAAGTTGATTAATGTTAATTTATACAATGTAAGCATTTATTAACATTAATAAATGCTACCATGTAACCATTTATACAAATAATATGTTACCGTGTAAAAATGGTATCATATTAATTTACATTAATTTATATGTAAATCAACATGATACCATTTAATATGTAGATTAACGTAAATTAACATGCTACCATGTAATGTTAACCATTT
This sequence comes from Allium sativum, assembly GCA_030737875.1. Lineage (NCBI taxonomy): Eukaryota > Viridiplantae > Streptophyta > Magnoliopsida > Asparagales > Amaryllidaceae > Allium > Allium sativum. The sequence continues at coordinate 990,813,392 of CM060915.1, forward strand.
ACTAAATAAATTAATTTATACAAATGTTACCATTTATAAATGCTACTATGTATAAATTAACGTTAATCAAGTGCAATTAATTTATACAAGTATGAAATAAATTAACACAAATATTACTATGTTGCCATTTATATCAAGTACAGAGTCTTCAATGTACAAATTAATCAATGTTAATATGTTACCATTTATTTCATACAAACGCTAAATGTTAACTCTTGATAAATTAACACAAATGTTAAGGAAGGCTTATTTAAACCATGTTTTAACAAAACAAGTATGAAATAGATGGAAAAGGAATTAAATTAAATATATGTGTTAATTATCAAAAACGCTTGATATATATATATATATATATATATATATATATATATATATATATACATATACATACACATATATATATATAAATATACATACAAACAAGATGGAATTGATTCATATGTTTGTAAATATAGATCTAATATTAAAATGGAATTGAATGTATATTATATTATCCAAATATCATGCGTAAGAATAACAAAGAACAAAAGAAAAGAAGAATAAGAGGATATACATGAATGTAATTAATTCCCTTATATGCATGAATCTCTTCCTTGTATCATTGAATCTATTCCGTATTTGCATGAATGTAATTGATTCGAACGGTTATTCTGGAGCTAGAGCTAGAAAATATACTAATTCGGCCTGCAAAATACACAGATGCAAAATTATCAGATGCCCACATGATTGTTATTTTGTTATTTTGTTGTTATTGTGAAGATTCATGTGTGAATAAAAAGGTGAAAATATAGTTATTGGGTTATTTCATGTAACATGTTTTTAGAAAGAGAAGAAAATCAATTAAGTTTTAAAGTAAGAATGCATCGCTTGTTTTAGAAAGGGATGTTAACAAAGCAATTATAATAAATAGTTTTCATCAAGAAGATTGGTTTTTGTTTGTAGTCGCAGTTTTTTCGGTTTATAATGTGGCCAATCAAAAGAGACTACGGGATTGAGGCCACAAAAGAGATCACGTGGATTGAGATTTGTACCGTTAAATTTGATTTAAAATAAGCTGTTAAATTTAGAGCTAGGGAGGATGGTATAGATTGTGTCTCTGCAATAAACTAGAGAAAATACGTTTTAGTCAATTCAAATGATGACTTATTACCGTGAAACTCTGAATCATTTAAAAAACTTAAAGTTAATCAATTGTTTGAAAAAAAAAATAACAATGTATGATAAGTTATTAATGAATGATTATTTAATATTAATTATTTACAATTTAATTATTTACAATTTAATTATTTACAATTAATTCATTAACTGTTAATTATTTCGTATTTCAGATTAATTATTAATAATTAATAAAGAAATTATTTTACAAAAAACATTGCTAAGATATGTAAATGAAATCTCCAATTCAAAAAGAATTGCTAAAATATAGTTTTTTGACACATCATAACACGACCGAGCATTATTTTTATTGAAAGATTAAAATGATATGAGAAAATGTAGGGGCTAATCGAAAAAAACTCCCCCTTCTGTGTCTGTGTAGATAATACATTTTACCTACCTATAATTATTGGTAGATGATCATCCCATAAATTTTTTGTAACATTGACAGAATTTACCTACCAATAAATTTTACCATTGAATATTGGTAGATAAAGGTTCATTTTACCTACCCATATCTATTGGTAGGTAAAGGTCAAATTTCTTGTAGTGTAATATCTTTCGTTTTTAATGACAGGGTGTACATGCACACCGTGCCTCGAAAAACCAAAAGCGAGGGTCTAACTCGCGTAAACTAGCGGCCCACACTACCAAAATGACCATAAACATACTAACGCTAACCATGCTTTGTCTTCCTTTCGTTGTGCTTCTTTGCAGATTCGGCGCTTGATGGATCATCCTTGGAGCTAGGCCTCTTCTTTCCAGACCCGCCTTTTCCGCTTCGGCCCCTATAGGAGGTAGCTGACTCGTGAGAGGCTGGGAGACCTTTCTCATCCGCCCCATCACCGCTAGAAATCTCAGTGACATCAGTGGGGGCATTAAGAGGCAAAGGCCTAGAGGCACCACCAGCGGCAAGACCTATCACCGCAACACTCTCCTCTGGGGACGGTTTCCCTTCCCGTCTAGCTTTCGACCTGGCCTCCTTAGCATGTCGTTGCTCGATGAGTTTTTGCGACTTGTGATCCGGGTCGACGTCTCCGGTCTTCTTACGAGCTTCGATGGCCCTTCACTAAGCCTCCTCATCGGCCACCCTCTTCCTCTCCACTTCCTCGTCAGTCTGCTCCTGTGTAACAGTCACAACGGCTTCCTCCACAACTTCCTCCCTGGTCTCGGTAACGACCTCTTGTCCAGTTACATCAACCTGCCTCAATTCTTCCCTTGACGGACCGTGGGTAGTCTCACTTTGCCCATCCACCTCCTCTCCCTCATCAATAAGACCTTGATAGACACTCAGAGTTAACCTTATCCCCGAGTAGGCGTCGAGATGATCTCCGCTCTTTCCAAACTACATCCCCTCGGGTCCTAGCCCAGACTCAAGCACCGGGGGAATCACGGTTGATCCAGGAGTGACTGTACAAGGAAAACACGGTCTGTTAGTCCATAAATTCAATAATCACGTACTCTTCTAGGATGCGGTATAAAGAAAATTTACCTTCGGCCAACGATGGCGTAGCAAGAGAAGGGAGGGTACCCAGCACTACAGGCAATGTAAATCCAATCTCCCCCGGCTCTAGTTGTTTACAACCCTAATCGGTCGAAGGCCAAATCGGAACTGTAGGGTCAGTCGCTGTGGCCGACCTAGGCACAGGTGGCCTTTAAGAACTTCCCGCCGCAAGATCCTCCGCTACCACAAGACTACCGGGCATGACTGATTTCCACTTCTCAGCGGTAAGCCTCTCTAACCTCTCTCTCTCCGCATCCTCAAGCAGCAGCCTTCTACCCACCTCCAACTTCTCACGTTCCTCCCTGGTCAAGAGGTCAATCATAAGTTATTGCTCGTCCAAGGCCCCAAATTCCACTTCACGTAAGAAGACCTCATATGGAGCCAGTCTTTCCCAGGTTCGAGCTAGTTCACGGGAGTAGTCATCCATCCAAGATATTCCCCGGAATTTTAGGACTTTAACGAGCATGTCCTTGATATCATCCTCAACGGATGACTGTGCCCGATACTCGACATCCGCTAGTTCATTCCTTAGCCGTTCAACCTCTCATAGGAGCTCGGCTTCCGATCCTTCCACGGTTCCTCGCACATCCCGATGACTGGCTTCCGCCTCCTCCCTCTCCTTCTTCGCCACCTCAAGCTCCCTCTTCAAACGGTCATTCTCCGCTAGAAAAGCTTGTTATCCTCTTGAAGCTGGAAAACATTGGCATTCTCTCTCTCCAAGTCCATACAAGCCTGGTCCACGTCAGCCTTCTCCTTCTTCAAAGTCGTGTTCTGGGTGGTTAAGTCGGCTATAGTCTCTATGTACATAGCGTGAGAGTCATCACCCTCCTTTTTAGGCATCTCGTACCCTCGTCTCAGCTCAACTGACAAAACCACGGGACCCACAAGTCAATGTTAAAGGATACAAGCATAAAAGATTTCTAGTAAATAGGAAAGGAGAAGGAAGACCTACCAATTTCCGCATTCAAGTTATCAACAATGGTTTTTTCAGCGTCAATGGTTTTTTCAGCGTCAATGGTTATTTGACTATTCAAGAGATGCAGGTTCTTCTACCTAATCAGGTCTGACAGATGGTGGGAGTACTTGGTAAGCTCATTAACCTGGCGAAACACGGCCTGCACATGCAACTATATCTCTCCAAACGTCCTATTAGAAGGTGGGCGAAGGTCAGGGAGAGATTGTAGCTCGTCAAAGTAAAATCGAGGAAAGTGATGCTCCAAGAACACTCTCTTCTCCTTGGGGGAAAGCTCTTGAATTTAGGATGTTGTCAAATCCTGTGTCCTTATCATGGCTACCCTATCCGGCCTTGGCTGGGTGAGCAGGGATTATTCCCCCCTCGAAGCTTGAACAGGAGCCAATGGAGCAGTGACAGAGGGAGTTGACAACGACGTGCGACTCGGCCCTCCTTGGTCAAACCGTGAATCTCCTCTAGGCACTCGAATCGGAGGAGGAGGTGGAGGATTCACAAAAGATTGAGGCATGTCTTGGCCATGACTCCCATTACCGCGACCCCCTAGGGGAGGAGCCTTGCCATACAGACTAGCTCCTCTTCGAAAGGAGCCAAGAAAAGCGCTCTCGTGATGACGGTCTGCACGACCTCGTCCTCCACTCCCTCTGGCCATGCCACCTGTCAAAGAAAACAAAGCGAAATCAGTCAAATGATACGCGATGGCACTCTTCTATGCAACATGATGTGTATAAGTGTGTGTCCTAAGTACCCTCTCAATAGACCAGATTGTTCCCCAGTCGCGGGAGTTAGCCCCTCCGCGGCACGAGCTATATCCTCTATGCTAGCCGTGCTCGGCCACAGAGAGATTTCCACGGGAACGACATCCAGACCGGCAAACTGATAAACCTTCTCGAGGGAAGCGCTAATTTCTAGAGAGGTCACAGGGGAGTGAGGACTGTCCGATGTTTCTTCCCCCGCCCCTCCCATCGGGGGCGGGGCAGAAGGATCGAGAAGTCCCTCATCCCTAGCAACCATCTCCGCGTCACCAGCTTTGCTACCCCCGACATCTTCCTGGAATTTAACGGCCTTTTTTGGCCCAAGCACGGCTGAGGTCATTTTCTTTTTAAAGCAGAAGTAGTAGACGCTTCCGTCGTCCTCCCTCCCGGCACACCACTCGCCGCGGCGGGCCTAAGTATGGCCTGACCGGATGAGAGCAACCCAACACGCCGAAGGCGGTCATGATCTATCACAGTATCCGTCCTACGAGAAGCTTCAGGGATAGCCCGCAAAGCGTCAAGACGTTGCTGATACACATAACCAGTAGGCGCCAAGGGATTCCCTATCATATTCCGAAAACAGTCAGGGGCAGAACCCGACAACATTATAAGAAGAGATCGAAGGTACTCACTTCCTTGTATCGACCTCCTCGCAAACCCAGGTGGGAAGCGAATGAAGAACCAGCCGTATTTGATCATAGATGGCCTGGGCCACTTTCCCACGAAGAATCTAGTGGTGGGGGGCGCTTCCAAGAACCATTGGGAGGATGATGCACCCGCCGTCCGCCTAAAGTGAAAGAGATACCGGATATCCTCTCCGGTAGGATCCCGACGTAGAAATTCTCGGAAAAGAACACAAGTACCATAGAGTGCGGAGTAAGCATTCGGTTGTAGTTGGGAAGGCGCAAGTCGGAAGTTGAACAACATTTCCCGAATGAAATCATTGGATGGGGGCATGCACCCTACACCGCAAGCATGTCGATTCCAAGCAGTGAGACCCTCGGGCGGTGCATGGGCCCTCACGTCCGCTCCAGGGGCATGAGCCTCTCCCTCCGAGATGCCAAATTGCAGGGAAATCTTGTTAACTACCGTGACATCCATGCGCGATGGCACCGAATCCGGTGGATTGCCCAAAATAACTACGTCAGGTAGCATATCTGGTGCTATTAGGGCAGGCGCCTCATCTCCACCCATAATATCCACATTTTCCATTTCGGCACGTACAACTGGAGAGTGAAGCCTTTCGGCATGTTCCCCGTGTTTTGACACCTCAGGCGAGCTCCCCGACCGAGAAGGAACCGACTCCTCGGCAGTCTTGGGCTCACTACTTTCGGAGTTGGTGCTGCTCGTAGAATAAGAAGTATGAGATGATGATGGGGAAGCCTCGACTTCCAGAAGTTTTCCAGTTTGTGATCTTGTTTGCATGGTTCGCTATACTTCAATAGACCAGCATTAGACATCATAGTAAGATAACCTGTACCCCCTCGTGTTGTTGAAGATTAACAAGTGTGTTCAGTGTCATGCCAAGAAGGAGAATACGCAGAGAAACGTTAAAGATTTTAACAGTTCAATTACAGTCCAGATATATGCTCTATCCTATGTGAAAATTTAAAGTTCCTATCCATGCAGTTATCGATGTCAACATTTAGTACGTTCATGCAATCAAACAGGCAGAATATAAGTCCGAGGGCAGGAAGTCAGGAAGTTAAGGTTCGAAGTGACGAAGTTCGATGTCTGGTCAAGGCAATTCCCTTAGACTCGTCCTAGGGCTCGAAGAAACAAACACCTAAGGGTCGGTAGTCCGATACCAAGCATCTCGGAGCTTCGTACCCAAGGCTCGAAAATTTCGTACCCGAGGCTAAAAAATTTCGAACTACGGTGGCTCGAAAATTCGAACCACTCAGGTTTGAAATTCCAAGCCCAGTGGTTTGAGACTTCGACCCACCAGGGTTCGAGCATTCGAGCTTCGTAGGGTCGAAGATTCAAATCCTTAAGGTTCGAGAATCCGAACCCCAAAGGGCTGAAGGTCTGAACCCTCAAAGCTCGAAATTTCGAGCCCCGTAGGGTCGAAGTTCGGAGCTCGAAATTTCGAACCCATCAAGGTTCGAGAATTTCGAACCCAACAAGGCTCAAAGTTTCAGGCCCATCAAGAACGAGCCTTTGAACCTCGCAGTAGGCTCGAGGCTTCGAGCCTCCTCCAACTGTCGCTCCTCGACCTCCCTTCTCCATTCCCTCCGTCGACCAAGTCCATTACCTAAGAAAAAGTTCTCCTATTTAGTCGAAGGGTCGAGGTTCGAAACTTTCAGAATAATGGAGCAAGATAGAAGAAAAATGAAGGAGGGCGGCTATTTATAATAAAAGGGAAAAAACTCCTTCGTATTCCGCCCCTAGGCTCGAGATTTCGAGCCTACAGGATCGAAATTTTGAACCACCAGGGTTCGAAATTTTGAACCTCATGGCTCTATGGTTCGAGCCACCACGATCCGAAGACTCGAACCTCTATGGTTCGAAATTTCGAACCGTGGTGGTTTGAAATTTCGTACCTTAAAAAAACAACATATTCCCTCTCGACTGTTGCACCTGTGAGTGCTACATCCCGCAACACGTCAGTCACCAAAAACGCGCGATTCCGAAGCCATGCGAACACTTAGCTACAAGAACGCGACAACAAAAGTAACTCGTACGCCTTTACCCAACGATGAGCACGCTAGCTAATATATCTTTTCCTATGATTTGCATGATAAATCCGCAACCCAACTGTCATCTCAACTTTCATTCCGAAGCACATCATGTCAAGACAAGACATACTTCGGGGAGCAAATGTTAACCGGCCTTTTAGTCCAGTTACCAAAAGTACTCAAGGCACGCTCGACTCAACTCATAGCGTGAAGCCGGGGCCAAGGGTGAAGCTCAGGAAATCCCGGAGGAAGACCGAAGGAGATCGCGCCGACGGATCTCGATACGTTTTCGCACCCTGCCAAGGTGCGAAATTTCGTACCCCCTAGGTACAAAATTTCATACCTTGAAGGTATGAAATTTCATACCTGAGAGTTGCGAAATTTCGCACCTCCTCCCAGGTGCGAATTTTCCGTGGCCGACAGCTGGAGGCGCGAATTTCCTGAAGATGGTCCCCATTTCTACCTACTCCTACCTAACCCCTACCTAACCACTCCCTATAAATACCCCATGGCCTCACACTTCAAAGGGGGAGCTTCTTGGACCTTGAGACCTATATAGAGCTTCATTAGTGGCATCTCCTCTCTGAGGAAGAAGAAGGGCAAACTTGTCCATTTTACTATTTCTTGCAAATATGACTATTGTAGCTTCATATATCATATTCAACGAATGTAATGAGAGGATCTCAACCTTGTAATCTTTCAAGTGATTAATAAAATTCCTACAACTCTTCAAAGTGGACGTAGGCCCTCACTAAGGCCGAACCACTATAAATCTCTTGTGTTATTTACTATTTATATTCTATAATATGTTCTTGTCTATGCGACCATATTTATAATTCTTAGTAATTAGGAATCTTTGGTGTTTTCGACATTTTTGGTCGTCAACAGTTATGAACTTAAGTTAGGGCTAAGTAAAATTGGATGGGTAGTGTGTGGGTTAAGTAAATTAGAGGGGTGGGTAATATTTACATATAGACCCATAAACTTAACCTGATAAGGTTATGTAATTAAAGACACCTAGTGGTATACATAACCGGTAGAAATGATAAAGTTATGTTATTAAAAGACACCGTTTAGGATAAGCATAACTTACAAGGAAATGAGATAACTTGTGTAATAAGATAAGAGGTACTTAATTATAAATTAAGTAATCTAAAAGTCTGGAACCCGCTGATCTGAATAGTATGTTTAGACTTGTCCTAGAGACAAGAGGAAATTATAACATAATTTATAACTAATAGGTTCAGAAACTTGTTAATGGGCCTTAGTTAATAGAACTAAGTTAACAAGTAAACAGCGGTAAGTCGCATTGACAATGTAAATTCGAAATATGATTAAATGAGCAAGAATGAGGAAAACTTATAAGGTAAGTTATATCTAATCATAAATAATGACTAACATGTTAAAAAGGAAACATGTAAAATGAGGCATACTTAATTGCACATTATGTAAGAACATGTTATTGTAACTATAGAATTGGCCGATAAAAATATAAAGGGATGTGGGTTATAAACCTTGGGCCACAATCTTGAGAATAACATGTTGTGGGCTTATTAATGAACTTAAAGGGCTTAAGTTATATAGCCAAAATTAATAAGCAAGAAAAACTTGGTAATTTAAATAAGAATTCGATATGAAGTGGAATAACCAAGTTAAGTGGAAGCCTGATGAAATAAGATAAGCACGTAAAAGAATGTTTAGTCATAGGGTCTAACAAAACATGCTAAAGTTAGGGGCTTAGGCCAGTATGTACGGTTGAGGGTGAACAACCCAACGGGGTAGATCATCGAGGTGTTATAAGACAAGAATGGAGCGTACATTCATCTGAATGTTTGACGGCTCCAAGGGACTGGAAGGGGAAGCACGAGGCTTCCTGAGGTATATAAGGCGCTCCTAGTAGTTCCTCTGTGCGGTGACAGATGTCTTAGGTTGTGCACGCAGAGGTTGGTTCTGTGCGTAACTACTAGTGGGTGGCCTTGACTGCAGATCTAGCTATGTAGTCAGAATGTTGTTATGTAGTGCCACCTGAGTAGTTTGATGGTTGCCTCACGAGGAAGTAGATGGGTCAGGACCAACAAGGATAGTAGACCGCCGGGTACTCATCGTCGGCAGCCGGCGGGATGCGGACAGACTTGAGCTAACTCCAAGATATCATTTCACCTTTCACTATCGAGGTACGGGGTTGAGGGGAGACACCACATGGATGTAAAGATTGGTTTTTATTAGGGGCGGTCGCTTAGCTCTTGTAGTCTTTAATAGTTGAGGGAGGGGCCGAGGTGAGGCCATAGCCACCATGAAAAACAAACCCTAGGATTATCTGTACATAGAGGTTCATAAAGACGGGCCTCTACAGGTACGGATATGCTCCTGATCGGGTTCCGTGTTTCTTGTTTAGCCCTACCACGGAACTCGGTGTACATTAGAGGATGTGCGATTGAGGCATCGAGCTACAATTATTGTACAGTCTAGATACATGCATATCTGCTCTGGGTTGTGTATTGAAGACTAGAGGGCATTATTCTAATATGGAATCTGATTCGATCGATGGTGGCAATTCATACGCTTACATAGCATAGTAATGATAGATCTATGCAAACGTAGCATTGTTATATATGGATCCGTACATCACTTCGGCGAAGGATGAGGGACTGCGTTCATTTCGTTGGAGACCATGCGAGTGGGTTACCATGGGGTGTATCTCAATATTGAGAGATAGCCACATATTTTGTATTAAGTGAATCCTTGGGAAAGTAAATGGGGCGCGTATAAGGCTTGAGTGCGATTAACCCGAGTAACCTAATAGTCAAAAAAATGTAATGGAACGGTATTTGTAGGGATCATTCTATTTCTGATATACTAGTTTTTGCGCGGTGCAGAGAAATGTATTTAAGAAGCGCAATATATCATGTTCATCTTATCTTGCTCAGTTCACACTTGTTATTACCTTGTTCTTCCAGTTTCATGTACCTTCCATGATACTTTTATTTATTTATATTTAAAAACAACTGGATTGGCCAGACATTATGTCTGACCCTTTTTGTTTCTTCTTCTCTCTCTTCCATTCCCCCCCCCCAAGGTTCTCAGGGTGGAAGTGCTTAGAGTTGATTTGGATTCTTCCAGCTTAGCTTGGATTTTCGATTTTTATGTACAGCCTTGACTTATTGTCAACTTTCTTATGGCTTTGCTTGGAAAATATTGTTTATGCTTTTCTACTCTGATGTTTTTGGCAAGACAAATTATTAAACATGTAACTGGTTATTTCAAACCTATGATGTAAACTCAGTATTTGAGACCATGATGTTCTGATTTAAATAAAGTTTATAATTCCGCTTCTATTTTACATGTTTTTCTTGTGCTATATGTTTTTATTTACCTATAATGCTTCACGAAAGTTAATGCATTTCCTTAGTGAGTGACATTAATGGATGTGGGGTGTCACAGTTTTCGAAAAGCATATTTCCTCAAGCCATAAATATCTCTCAATTCTTCGCTTGATTCCTTTTCCTTTTTGTTTGGGGAATCATTTCTTCCCGAAAGGGTATCCCTATTTCGGCATGGTTCTTTAGGCATGTTAAAACCACAGTACATGTCGAAGGGCAAAGAAGTGCCCAATCTCCATGTTTAACCGCAGCGGTTTCACCTCCGTCTTATTTTCTCTTAAGCCTCGTAAGGATTTTCGTGCGATGGAGGCAACTTTCAAGATACTTGTTAGGATGTTGCACAAGGATGGTAAAAAGGAGAATAAGGGAGTTGGGGCTAACGAGCACAACCAAAGAAGAAAAGAGGAAATACCACAATTTCGGAATGGTGGGTCATCTGGAAAAGAATTGGAGGAAGAGTAAAGGCGGTTGTTACCACATTGGTAAGGCGGGACACCTTATTAAGGAGTGCCCAAAGAGACAAGGATAAGGCCAGAGGGCAGGAACTTCTAGGGGGCAAGCTAACGTTCTCATAGCTGGTGGACAGGATAGGGGTAGGAAAGTTTCCATCGAAGGATTGATTTCTATTTCTGATCATCCTATTAGGATTCTTTTTCTGGCGCTTTGCATTCTTTATATATGATTCTTTAGTTGAGCCTCTTCACCTAGATACTAGTATTATTTTGGATCCCGTTATTGTCTGAAACCCCATTGGAAGTACGACTCATTTTGTTGGGGTTTGAGAACCTCTATGTTAAGCGTCAAGTTGGTTGTGACGCATATGTTCTTGATTTCATAGGATACGGTTTGATTCTAGGGATGGATTAGTTAACCATGTTTGGAGCCATTCTATATTGCGAGAGGAGAGTCGTTAGACTTCTAACTTGCTATAGAAAGACTCTCAAGATTTCTTATGACCTCGAAAGGGTTTGTCATGCTTAGTCTCCTAGAATCTCTTGATATATCTATCGATGATTTGCAACATGTGACTCCTAAAAGAAAAGAGGGAACTTGATAAGCAAGTAGGGGAGTTACTTGAGAAGTGGTTTGATAGGTGAATCATATCGGGATGGGAAACCTATTGAAGACAGTCCTTGAGGAAGCCCATAATTCTAAGATTACTATTCGTCCAAGTGGCGATAAAATGTATAGAGTTCGAGGTAGTGGAGCCAAACTTGTGGCAAAAGGGAAAGTAAAGAAAGAAGAAATGATATGTGAAACAAAGAATTGAAGCTAGTAAAGGTGCAATGGGAAAAGGACCGCGAGGACGCTGCTTAGGAGGCTGAAGATAAGGTTCGCGCTTCATATCCTTTCATTTTCGATAATATGTTCTTAACTTCTTTTTCCAAGCATTGAATTAATACTTGTATCTATCGTTTGTATATCTCCTATCATCGAGTCTTTAGGTAGAAAGCTAATGAATGTAAACATGTGTTTGAGACATGTTATGTTGGATGAATGCAAGTGGTTGCTAAAGATTGCCCGTGGACGCATATATACACAGTGGGCACTAGATCGGCTCAATCACTTACATACTGCATATTGATGTGTGTACATTTTAAATTTTTATGGATGAAAATGGGTGTAGCGTTAAAGTGATGTTGCATTTGGATGGATGATTGTGCATGCGTATATAACTTACATGTATTAGGATGATTTGCATACATTTTGGTATTTTGGTTGAATGGCACAAATATATATTGCTTTAAGGAGGTCAACAGAATATGAAGACCTCCTGATCTTTCACATTAGTTTACGGACATACACACACACTATTGCATATGTTCATACAAGCATTAGAAATTCCTTAAGGACAATGGATCCTTGTGATTGCTAGATGGATGTATGATTGTTGGATGTTAGGATATACGTTCTTCTTAACATAGAGATTTCGGGGATGAAATCCTTTGAGTAGGGGAGAATGTAACACCCCAGAATTTTAATGACACTATAGATGATGAATTAAAGAATAATTAAAGTGAAATACACTGTTAACAATGAATTAAAGAAAACTTAATTAAATATTCAGAATTAAGTAAAACGGAGCACACCAATGCGTTTGTCTCGAAAATCTGGTCAAGATAGACATTTGGTTTGCATAGATCGAACAACATATGAATAAGTTATTAAGGTTTGATGTTTGTATGCATATAAGGAAGATATATATACATATAAATTCAAAAATATTCAAAAATCAGCAAAACCAGAAAGCCGACGCGCAAATCGAGGAAGGGCCGACATTTTGAAGTCGACCCGAGACCCTGTTGGGTTGACCTGGGGTCGACGCAGGTTCATGGGGGTCGACCTGGGGATAGACATCCCTGAAGGGGGGTCGACCCACCCGCGGGTCTGGAAGCTTCTTTCTAAACCTGGACGATTTTGGAGCTATGTTCATGAACCCTAGGCTATATAAAGGAACCTAGACCTAGGTTTTATTCGTCTAAAAACAACGACGACGGCGGGGCTCTGCTGCAACAAAAATTGGAATACCTAATCCACTCCAAATCTAATTCAGCAAACATTATACAAATTCAACGATTGCTACAACGATGGCTACAACAAATTCAACATGTTCTTCGCAGTAGTTTGGATCCGTTTCCTTAGTTCTATTCACTGTGAGTTCATGTTGCTTTTAGATCTAAACATTTAAATAGTAATCGTGACATGTATGTAAAAGTTGTACCTTGAATCAATGTCTAATCAGTTCTACTATGACATAAATATCAGATCTGCTTTTATATGTCCATACCGCCGCAATGTTAAATCTTGTCATAATAAGCCTATTCAGTTTATGCCTATTTCTATCTGTTTATTGTTGATTCGTTATTATGCATGTTCTGATTCTATTCTCTCCCTCTTTTCCTTCTTATTTTTATATAGTCAAGCTACCTTCGAGCCTAGGCCTGACACTGAAAAATGCGAACGTGCGAAATTGATAATAATGGGGAAGACATAATTTGGGGCATAATGGATATTGGAAAATATAGATCTAAATTTGGGCATAAATTTGGGAATATACGAATATGGGCTTGGGGGCATATGTCTTGTTGGACAATATGAATTTAGGCATGCATTTGAATATATGTAAATATGGAATTGGGCATAAAACGGGACATGTCTAAATATTTATTTGGGGATATAAATTAGAACGTATGTGAACATGAATTTTAGGCATACATTGGAAAATATGTGAATATGGACTTGGGACATAAATTGGAAAATATGTGGATTTGGGTTTGTTCAATATATATATATATATGTGGATTTGGGTTTGTTCAATATATATATATATATATATATATATATATATATGGGTGTGTGTGTGTGTACATACGCCTAAGTTTATGACAAGGGAAAAAGAGTATTTGGGGCATAATTAAAAGGTAAATTAAAAAGGGGGCATAAAAGTCTGGAATTTGAATAGTGAATTGGGCATATAATTAAATATGGGGAAAAGGAGAAATAATTACCTATAATGACATAGGTAGATTTGGATAAAAAATGGAATGTCTAGTAATTACAATTAGGAATTGTAATTGCACTTGTGACACGAGGTTAGTTTGCATTAGTGGTGGGAAGTCTGCCAGGACCCAACCGAAATATCCAGCAGCCACTAATGTTGAACCTAATGTGAGAGGTCAAAGTGTGTAAATATGAATCGGGCTAAGACACAAGGTTAAACCCAACTGTGGAATAAGACTGCCCGGACCCGACCGGCATTTCCAGCATCCACACGTTATAGTCCTAATGTGGGAGGTCTAGCCCATTATAACCGTAATTAGACATGGTAATGAATTGGACTACATAACCTAATTTAATCCATAAGGATTATATGATTATGAACTTAAGTTGAGGGTTAAGAAAAATTGGATGGGTAGTGGGTGGGTTAAGTAAATTAGAGAGGGTGCGTAATATTTACATATAGGCGCATAAACTTAACCCGATAAGGTTATGTAATTAAAGACACCTAGTGGTATACCTAACCGGTGGAAACAATAAAGTTATGTAATTAAAAGACAACGCTTCGGGTAAGCATAGCTTGTAAGGAAATGAGACAACCTTTGTAATAAGATAAGAGGTACTTAATTATGAATTAAGTAATCTAAAAAGTTTGGAACCCGCTGGTCTGAATAACATATTTAGGCTTGTCCTAGGGACAAAAGGAAATTATAACATAAGTTATAATTAATGGGTTGGGAAACTTGTTAATGGGCCTTAGTTAATAGAACTAAGTTGAAAAGTAAACAATGATAAGTTGTATTGACAATGTAAAATGGAATTATGATTAAATGAGCAAGAATGAGGAAAACTTATAAGACAAGTTATATTTAATCGTAAATAATGACTAACATGTTAAAAAGGAAACATGTAAATTGAGGCGTACTTAATTACACATTAAGTACGAACATGTTATTACAGAACTGGACGATAAAAATATAAAGATATTATGGGTTATAAACCTTGGGCCACAGTCTAGAGATTAACATGTTGTGGGCTTATTAATGAACTTAAAGGGGTTAAGTTATATATATAGCCAAAATTAATAAGCAAGAGAAAATTGGTAATTTGAATAAGAATTCAATATGAATTAGAATAACCAAGTTAACTGGAAACCTGATGAAGTAAGACAAGCGTGTAAAAGAATGTTTAGACATAGGGTCTGACAACATGCTAAAGTAAGGAGCTTAGGCCAGTCCGTACGGTTGAGGGTGAATAACCCAACGGGGTAGATCATCAAGGTGTTATAAGGCACGAAGGGAGCGTACATTCATCTGATTGTTTGATGGCTCCAAAGGACTGGATTGGGAAGCACGCAACTTCCTGAGGTATGTAAGGTGCTCCTAGTAGTCCTTTATGCGATGACAGATGTTTTAGGCTGTATTCGCAGAGGTTGGGTCTGCGCGTAACTATTAGGTGGGTGTGCCTTGACTGTAGATGTAGTTATGCAGTCAGAATGTTGCGAAGAGGTGACACCAGGGTGATTCGATGGTTCCCTCACGAGGAGGTAGAAAGGGTCACGACCAACAAGGATAGTAAACCATCGGTTTATCCATCATCGGCAGCCAGCAGGATGTGAAAAGACTAGAGCTAACCCCAAGATATCATTCCACCTTTCACTATCGAGGTACGGGGTTGAGGGGAGACGCCACATGGATGTTTAGATTGGTTGTTATTATGGGCGGTTGCATAGCTCTTGTAGTCTTTACTAGTTGAGGGAGTGGCCAAGGTGGCATCAGAGCCATCACGAAAACAGACCCTAGGTATATCTATGTATAGAGGATTTTTAAAGACGAGCCTATACAGATTTGGAAAAGCTCCCGATCGAGTTCCGTGTTTCTTGTATAGGCCTGCCACGGAACTCGGTGCACATTAGAGGACGTGCGATTGAGGTATTGATCTACAATTACAGTACATACTTGGGATAGTCTAGATACATGAATATATTCTCTGGGTGGTGTATAGTAGACTAGAGGGCATTATTTCAATAAGGAATCTGATCTGATCGATGGTAGCAGTCCATACGCTTACATAGCATAGTAATGATAGACATATGCGGAATGTAACATTTTATATAGAGATCTGTACATCACTCTGGCGTAGGATGAGGGACTGCATTCATTATAATGGAGTTCGAGCGAGTGGGTTACCATGGGATGTATCTCAATATTGAGAGATAACTACATATATTGTATTAGGTGAATCCATGGGAAAGTAAATGGGTACGATGAGCGTATAAGTCTTGAGCGCTATTAACCCAAGTAACCTAATAACCAAGAAAATGTAATGGAACGGTATTATTAGGGATCATTCTATTTCTGATATACTATTATCTGTGTGGTGCAGAGAAATGTATTTAAGAAGCGCAATATATCCTGTTCATTTTATCTTGCTCAGTTCTCACTTATTGTTACTGTTATCTTGTTCTTCCAGTTTTATATACCTACCATGATGCTTTTATTTATTTATATTTAAAAGTAACTAGACTCGCCAGACTTTATGTCTGACTCTTTTTGTTTCCTCTTCCCTCTCTTTCTTTTCCGCCCAGGTTCTCAAGGTGGAAGTGCTTAGAGATGATTTGGATTCTTTCATCTTAGCTTGGATTTTGGATATAGATGTACTACTTTGAATTTTTGTCAAATCTTTTATGACTTTGCAAGGGAAATATGGTTTTATGCTTCTATACTCTGATATTTCTGGCAAGACAGATTATTATGTAGTTAGTTACTTATGATGTAAACTCAGTATTTGGGACCATGATGTTTTGATTTAAATAAAGTTTTTAATTCCGCTGCTATTTTACATGTCTGTCTTGTGCTATTATGTTCTTATTTACCTATAACGCTTAACGGAACTTAATGCATTCCCTTAGTGGGTGACATTAACTTACGTGGGGTGTCACACTAGCTCATTTATCGGTTTTTATTATGATTTGCTAGAGCTAGGGCTTACCACCTTACAATCAAGAAGGCGTCCCTTTGGCAAAACTCACAACTTTGTTTGTAACTTGAACATCACACCATTTTACAAACCAATCCTTGGCGTCTCGTCCTTACACTTTTGTGCTTTCACATCTTTGAGTTGATTGCGAATGATGTTTCAAGCATTAAGTAGTGGACATTTAATTTATCCTACTCAGGATGTGTTGCAACAGTTGCTAGGACTAATTAAGTCGTAATAGTGTCAGCGCTCCTTTTAGAGGGCCTGTAGTAAAAATCGAATCTTAGTGAATTTTTTTGCAAACATACGATTTAGGAAATCATAGCAATTCCTTTCATTTATATTTACAAAGTTTGTAATAGTTTTGCATGGTATTTACAATGCATTATATTTGTAACTTTTCAGAATATAAGAAAGAAACATTAAGTGAAGTAGCGACGGAGATGTATAGCATTCCATGCTCTTGGAAGTTGGATTCCGTCTGTTGTCTTCAACTCAAATGTGCCATCTGATAATTTCTGGTTAATCATATATGGCCCCTCCCAGTTAGATCCAAGTACTCCAGTTCCTGTCATAATCCTTTTCAGGACAAGGTCTCCAACTAGGAAGGTTCTGCGTTTTGCTTTAGCTTTGAAATGATGAGCTATTCTTCTCTGATGTGCCAAGATTCCAACTTTTGACTCTCTTCTTCTTTCCTCGAGCCAATCGAGTGCTTGGAGCTGGAATTTCTCGTTCTCTGATTGGTTGAAATGGATTCTTCTATGAGTTAGAACTACCAGTTCGATCGGGATCATAGCTTCGAATATGAATGCCAGTGAGAACGGGGTGTGCCCTGTCGTAGTTCTATGAGTGGTACGATATGCCTATAGTACAAGTGGAAGCTCATCCACCCAACCACCCTTGGCTTTCTCAAGATGCTTTTTAATTGTTGACTTCAGGATTTTGTTAATTGCTTCGACTTGCCCGTTGGCCTGCAGATGGGCAACGACCAAAAAGCTTTTCTTAATCTTGTACTTGGCACAAAAGTCTAAGAACTCACTGCTTTCAAATTGAGTTCTATTATCGGTGATTATTTTCTACGGTACGCCGTACCTACAGATGATGTTCTTCAAGATGAAGTTGATCACCTTCTTCGAAGTAATTGTAGCTAGTGGTTCTGCTTCAGCCCATTTAGTAAAATAATCGACTGCTACTATTGCGCACTTCATGTTTGATTTAGCCGTGGGCAGTGCCCCAATCAAATCTATGCCCCAGACAGCAAATGGCCATGGAATGACCATTTGAGTTAGTTCAGTAGGAGGTGCTCTGGGAATATTTGCAAATCTTAGGAATTTATCACATTTCTTGACATAGGTCATTGCATCTATGTTCACATCAGGCCAAAATTAGCTGTATCGCAGAATTTTCTTGGCTAGTGTTTGACCACCGATGTGACCATCACAATCTCATTCGTGTAGTTCTGCCAAAATTGCTTTCGATTCTTGCTTTGACACACACCATAGAAGTGGCATGGAGAACCCTCGCCTATATAACCTCCCATCCTGGATAAGGTATAATGGAGCTTTGCGCGGTACCTATCTTTGCCTTTTTGGTTCCTCTGGAAGCGTTCCATTGAGACTATATTCGTTGACTGATGCCTTCCAAGACACAGGCTCTTCAATTGTTTCCATGATCCAATCGACATCCACTTCTTCAATAGCAGGGGTCGTAAGGATTTCAACTTGTATTATTCCCAGTAATTGTTCATCTGAAGAACTTGCTTATTTGGCAAGAAAATCTGCCCTTGAATTTTCTTCCCTCGGAATATAGGATATATTACAATGATCGTTGTCATTGAGAAGTTCCATGGCTTTGATGAGATAAGAAGGGAGGTTTCCAACTTTAGTTTGGAATTCTCCAATGACCTGATACACTACCAGTTGAGAATCACTAAAGATTTGCAAAGTTTTCAAATTCAGCTCATTTGACAACTTCAGTCCTATTATTAATGCTTCGTATTCCGCTTCATTATTTGTCAATGGGAACTCTAATCTCAAGGCATAACATAGAGAATGGCCATCCGGAGTTTCCAAGACAACTCCTGCTCCTGAATAGTAATCATTCCTGAAACCATCGAAGTATAGTTTCCGAATAGCAACTGCCACTACTGCTTCTTCAGTTTTTTCTCCCTGGTCCATGAACTCAACAATGAAATCTGCTAAGACTTGCCCATTAATAACTCTTCAAGGGTGATAAGTGATGTCATATTGGCTAATCTCAATGTTCCACTTCAATAATCTTCCTGAAGTTTCTGGGCGAATTGGACTTGCCTTAGTGGTTGATCGATGAGAACTTTGATTGGATGGGATTGGAAATATGGTCTTAACTTTTGCGAGGCAACGAGCAGATAGTATGCTAGTTTTTCCAACCTTAGGTAGTTTAATTCTACTCCGTTAAATCACTTAATAAACGGGCAATTGTACCTTGGCATCCTCTCGAACAAGTGCAGCTCTTAGAGCGTGTGATGAAACAACCAAGTATAGGAATAGCTCTTCTCCATTTCTAGGCTTGGAAAGCATCGGTGGAGACTTCATGTGCTTAATCAATTCTTCGAAAGTTGTTTGGCATTGGTGCGACCTTCCCATTCAAACTTTGAAGCTCTTTCTTTGTTCTTGGAGCTCGCATTTCTCGTAATGCCGTGATTTGGGAAGGATTCGCCTCAATGCCCCTGGCATTGACTATGAACTCAAGGAATTTTCCCGATGAGACTCCAAATGTGCATTTCAGAGGATTTAATTTTATACCGTACTTTCTAAGGATATGAAACATCTCAGCCATGTTTTCCAGATGATTCTCTACCTTCTTCGATTTTACCAACATATCATCTACATAAACCTCCATAGTGCTCCTGATTTGCGATTTGAACATGGAATTCACGAGGCGTTGGTAGGTTGCTCCCACATTCTTCAATCCAAATGACATAACTTTGTAGGAGTATAAACCTCTGTCGGCTATGAAACTCGTGTTGTCTTCGTCTGGTTTATGCATCATGATCTGATTATACCCAGATATGCATCCATGAATGACAACAGATCATGCCCCGCTGTCGCATCGACAAGTTGGTCAATTCTTGGTAACGGAAAACTATCTTTCGGAAATGCTTTGTTAAGATCCAAGTAATCTATGCACACTCTCCATTTACCGTTGGATTTTTTAACAAGGACCGGATTAGAAACCCAAGCAGGATACGTAGGTTCTCTTATAAAAATGTTTTTAAACAATCTATCTACTTCTTCTTTTAGTGCCACATATCTTTCAGGTCCTTGCATTAGTCTTTTTTGTTTTACAGAGTCAAATTTGGATTAATATTCGACTTGTGAACAATTACAACTGGTGATATTCCGCACATATCAGAGTGGGTCTGTGCAAACACATCTAAGTTGGCTTTTAGAAACAATATCAAATTATTTTGCATTTTCAGGCCCAACTGAGAACCTATCTTGAGAACTCGGTCAAGATCTTTATCATGTACTAGAATAGAGATAGTGTCCTCAGTCGGGGCCACCCTGTTTTCCCATATACTGGTTTTTCTTGGATCGATATCCTTCTGGGCTCCGCTGTGCTCACCAGTATGGGGGGCCCCGCCTTAATTACTATAAGGGGAAGTCCTGGATGCAGGGCGGAAGTCCTACATCATTTTTCACCTCTTTCTTTCTTGCCTCTGCAAGCTCAGCCAGATAACATTCTCTTGCCGCCTGTTGATTGCCTTTTACCATGCCAACTCCGTTTTAAGTAGGAAATTTCATTGTCAGACACCACGAGCCATTGTTATTCTGAATGCTATGAGGGTTGGTCTTCCAAGGAAAGCGTTATAAGCAGACAACTCATCGATTACTACAAAATCCTTCTTTTATGCAGTTTTCTGCTCCCCATCCCCGAGTTCAACGAGCAAGTTGATGACTCCAATCGGCTGAACAGCTTACCTTGTGAATCCGTTGATTTTGTTTTGGCATGCCATCACATATTCCATAGAGAGCCTCATCTTTTGAAAGGCAATGATGAAAAGGACATTAACGGATGCTCCACTGTCAACCAAAACCCTTTTGATAATAGCAGGACCCAAGCCTATTATTATCACCATTAGGTCAACATTTGGAGTTATCAACCCTTCTGAGTCTCGATCTTTGAACACAATGTCATCCCAGGGAGACCTCAGTATCTTTGCAGAAAAAGCTTCATCCATAATCATGAGTTCCTCTCGTTTTGGGAGGTTTTTCATCCCATTGGCATATTTCACGATGTCTCCCCAACTTCTTCCAACCGGGTGTGGTCCCCCTGAAATGGTATTAATGATTAATCATGGCATGACCACATTTGTAGCATTCTCATTCTGCCTCGGGTGTCTGGTGGACGTTCCCTGGCTTTAAGGAACTTGGGTATTTTGAGGATTCTTTGTGTACTGCCGAAGCCTGTTCGTCCTTATTAGTTCCTCGATTAGGCTCTTTAGGTCCCTACATTCATTGGTGTTGTGCCCGGACTGGTTATGAAATCGACAGAATCTTCCATATTTTATAGCAGCATCGCTGACCTTTATTTGCTTCTGTACTGGGTACTCCTGAGTTTCCTTGGTGGCTACGAAAATGTTTTCCACTGTATCGTTTAAGGGAGTCAACTCCGAGTTCTTGATGAAATGAAACTTTTTATTAGCCCGATTGTCTTTCCCGTCATTACCCCGCTTCTGACCTCCTCGGTTTTTCTGATTGCTTTCTGCATCATTGCTCTTCTTTTGAGGTTGCACGCTGCTTTCTGGAAAGTCCATGGTATAGGCCGGGTCTTCATCCACGCCTATATACTCTTCTGCTTTATCAAACAACTCCTCAAGTGTACTTGGCTTCTTCTTTTTGATCCATCGCCCAAGTTTAGTCTTTTTTCTTATAGCCCCCTTTAAGGCCATTAAGGCTAAATGAGGCTCATAATTCCCTACCTCGGCAGCGGAAGTATTGAAGCGAGAGAGGAAGGCCCTGATTGGTTCCCCGGTCTTTGCTCAGGCTCATTCAATTCCTTAACATCTCGCACCTTTGTGGCTTGGAGCCTGAATTGCTCCCTGAATAGCTTTGCCAACGTAGCAAAATCATCCACCGACCTAGGTGGCAGATTGGTGAACCAAAGCGATGCAACCCCCTCGAGGTAAGTTAGAAAGTACAAGCATTTCAACTCATTAGTTGCTCAAGCTCATTAGTCGCTCAAGCTCCATCCATGTGTTGATCGTACTTAAATAGAAAGACATTAGGATCAGTTGCTCCATTGTAGGCTTGCACTGCCGGGGGCTTGAACTTATTTGGACACCGAGCCTTTTTAATCTTTTCAGTAAGTGG
Source organism: Allium sativum (assembly GCA_030737875.1). Classification (NCBI taxonomy): domain Eukaryota; kingdom Viridiplantae; phylum Streptophyta; class Magnoliopsida; order Asparagales; family Amaryllidaceae; genus Allium; species Allium sativum. The sequence continues at coordinate 990,835,665 of CM060915.1, forward strand.
GGTTTTTGTAGGAGCAAATCCCCATTCTTTCTCATTATACTGCTTCTTCTGGCTCCTTTCTATGATTTTATGGACCATTTCGGTTATACGCTCCTCCTCATTGTATCGGCCCGCGGGGCGGACGCCGTCTTCCTTACCGGACGTCTACCTAGGAAGACGGTCGCAGTTTGGATTTCGGGGCCCAGAACCTCCCGCTTGGGGAGGTACCCCTTTGGCGGAACCGAGCACATGTTGATAAGTTGCCTTATCGGATTGGTTGTGAGCAGAGGGTTTTGCTTCCTTCCGAGTATGATCTGCTATTTCCTGAATAAATTTCTCTTGCTTTGTGCTTGAAGAAGAGGAACTTGCATTTTCCGTTCGTGGAGTTTGAATGGATTTAGCACGGGCGGATTTCATGTTGACTTTTATCGTAGCAGTTTGCATGGCGAACATTGTTTCAAGTCTTTTCATCATAGCCTTGTTTGCAATATTCATTTGGCTAGTTAAAGTTGTGGCAACGTCATCCAATTCTCGTCTTGTTATGGCGGCTTCGGCCTTAGAACGTTCCCTAACTTCAAATTGGTTGGTCGGAGGAGTAGTTTCATGATCCGTGATAATATCATCATTCTCGGCATTTTGATTTGTGGACTTCTTTGGTGGTCTACCCGGTTTACCCATAGTTTCAGACAAGGACTTGAAGTAGATCGTAGTGAGATAGGATTAAATTCTTAATGCAAGGCCTTAAAACTTGTGGAATAGTATGAGAGGATGAAGGATCGAATCGGCCCCACGGTGGGCGCCAAATGTTGATCTCAAAATTTGAGTCAACACCAAGAGTACAAGTTGCACTTCGCAATATACTTAAAAATGAGAGACATGGAGACAAAATCTAGAAAGATGCAAGTCAAGAGAGATGCAAAGTTTTATAGTGGTTCGATCAAGTTTGACCTACATTCACTTTGAGAAATGACTTCATTATTGAATTTAGAGTTACAAGGAAAGTGTATTTTCTCAATACATCCATCATTCACCTCACAATTCCCGCTCTTTGACCTAATAAATGTTCTTCGGAGAAATAGATGATATCCTTCAAATATAGCTAATGGTAGAACAAAACTAGGCCTTTTCACAAGTTTTGATTAATCTTCATATCTTCATGGTGAATTCAGAGTTAGATCTTCAATTTGAGATGGTTGAGATCATCAAGTTACTTAGAAAAGATCGAAGATTGGATTTAACAGCCCTTCAGGGTCATCAAAAAATCTCCTCCATTAAAGTGGGATTAAACCCCTATTTATAGAAGTGAGGAATGAAGGAAATATAACACTTAGGCTTTGGATCGGGCTATTGATTATTTACATAATTTCCACTGCTAGCTAATTGCCAATTTTCTAGCTTTTGACCGATCCAAAATGGCTTTGGGCGATCTAGAACATCTCGGTCCGATCCAAATATCGCTCCACACCAGTCTGATCCGATCTAAAAGTGGCGGGGCTGTATTTGTTTGACATGCTCAATCCACTTCAACACTGAATGGCCCGGTTCAACTTCTAAATGGACTAGTCAGACCCGATCCAGCTTTTCTTTTGATCAGGTCGATCCATTGCTTTGTTTAACAGACCGATCCACTGTTGTTCATTCAGGTTGATTCATTTCTTGACAATAGGACCGATTTAGTACTATAAAAAAGACTGATCCACTCTATTATGGAACAGACCGATCTAGTTCATTATTGAATAGACCGACCCACTCTACAAATGATCCAGACTGACCCAACATTATAAGACTTGACCGATCCAATGCTTCACAAACTGACCAATCCATTTTCCAACTAATAGACCGACCTATTCGTATTGGATAAACCGATCCATATTGCGCATAAAAATTTGTGGATAATAGTCCACCTTCCCTGTTCTGACACCACCGGTCAGTGCCATTAGCCTCCGGATAATCCGTCAGTCTACCTCTCAGCCAACAAAACCCACAACTCCTTCCTCCACTGCTAAACACCCGCCTACCTCCCTCCTCTCTCACTCCGGCTGAAACACTACCTCCGCCCTGACAAACTGCACCCACTACTATCACTCCGCCTGCCGCCTCCAGCACCCAACACTGACCAAGTCGCAACTCCCCTATACTGTTCAGCCAGCCACCTCAGTACCTCCACACTTCCTCTCTAAAAAAAGCCACACCTCCATTTTGAGCACTAAGCCAAAAATCATCCCACCACCTCTCTCTTCAAAGCGCCTATCAGTTCATCCAGAACTCGTCCGACCACCCAGGCCGCTAGCTAGCCTCCTCAATCCCGTTTAAACAACCATTCCATCTGGTCCTGAAAGCCTAGGCCTCTTCTAGTTTTAAAAATTAAGGTAGTTAAGGTATTAATGTATGTAAGTTAAGTTATTAATGTACGTATTAATGTATGTAATTATAATTAGTCGATGTTGGTTGATTGTATGTGGACATGGATGGTTACATCCCTTGTTTAAAAAGTCAGTTATGTAGTTTAACACATGAACACTACGCGTTATTGAACATGACTCATTGGCGGACAAAGAAAATTGGTTGTTGCAATGGTTGTGTTTGTAATGGATGGATTAACGTTCAAATGATTGTTTTATTATTTTGTTGATGGTTGCTTCACATACTGTAGTCATGAAATTATGCGAATAATCGATTTTATTTCCTTCCCACGAACAACTATTTAAATATTAAAATATTTGAATATTTAGTCAAATTGAATAGTTAGTCGAATTTTGTTCCAAGTGATTCGAAATCCAAGTTGTGAATAATTAACGCCTGTCGTCGAAGACAGAAACGAAAGAAAAGAGTTATAAACTAATTTTGGATTATCAAAGTTCAAATAAATTTGAATTTCAACAATAAAGTGATATTTAAATTTATATATATATTGATTTCATTATTTTATAATACGCGTTGGAATAATACAGTTCGTTAATATTGATTTAATTTTCAAACGACAATAATTTGAACGTGTTGAATTGGATTAATGTGAAATGAAAAACATTGGATTTCTATTAACAATAAGCTGTGCCTAGAAAAGAAATTTTCAAATTCCGATATACGATTTTCAAGTTATGGTTAAAACAAAATTTGAAAAGGTCGCTATACGTGCAGTTTGTCCACCGTAAAGGAAAGCGAATAAAATGGATTTATATAAATTATATAAAATGTGGGCAAAATTTGATAAACCTTATTTTATTATTTAAAAATGATTAAAGCTGAAATATTTGAGTTTCGAATAATTTTGGATCGATTTTATTTTAAATGGCCAATTTACGGGACATATGAAATGTTATTAAGTGCAAATTTTAACATTCTTTGAAACAACTGAGTTAAGGTTTATAAATCATAAACTTGCGAAATGGTTTTGTTAAATATTTGAAGGATTTTAGGGAACTTGAATTGTTTCATATGGAATTTTATTTATTAATGGAATATATGTTCGAAAACCATTCCAAGTAATAATACGATGTTTAAATAATCAACGCCGTGGAAATCGATAAGCGAAGACTGATAATGTAATGACCTGGGGAAATCGCGATCCTGGTTATCGACATAAACTCAATGTCGACTACCAAGCATCGGAAAACACCGGATAGTTCATGAAAGAAGTTAGAGGGTGAGAAAAGACAAGATAGAAACTTAGAATATAAGAAGAAGAAGAACACACAATATCAAAGTAAACACGAATCTCACAGTGGAACGAACAATATATATTAGATACATAACTCTGAAATAAAACTAGTAAATGTATGCAGTAACATTATCAGAGTACAACACTTACAATACAGCGGAAATAAGAATAACTATATAATCCTGAAGCCTCTTGCTCCAAGCTCCCCAAGTATAACTGTAAAATCCTGACTACTTGATTGCCCATACAAAATTGGGCACCCAAGAGTTTAGGGAAAACAAAATAAACTCTGGGTCAGTCATGGGACTGGTGTGAGTAAAACAATTTAAAACAGTTTGAGCAATAAAACGATATCTCATAAGACCACGTCTCATAACGGAATGGGTTTTTCCCTTATGCGAATCCAAATCAATTTGATTTAACATTCATATCATTTTTACAGAAACAATGATCTGTTATATCAAAACCCCTTTGATATTATATTAGTGTCTATCAATCATAATATAATAATCATCTAGCGGAAAACTTTCATCTCAAGTTCCACATATATAATATATAATCAAAAACCATGGGCGCTTATTAGGTAATAGATTCCAACTGGCAAGGTATGGGACCACCTTCCGACAGTGTTTCTCCAGAGGTAAATACACCGGGTTCAACAAGAACATCTTGTAACCTAGGCTAAAAATGACCGATCACTCATTTCTCTTGAGTGTACCGAATGTATTATCACCAACGGTTGGGATCAACAACCGTTTCCCGAATGGGACAACATCGATAATAGATTATAGAAGTAAATGGAATTCTCTAGATCAAGTGATAATACACCCTAATTGGCAGCTAACCACTTAGCCATGCAACCTACCCGATTTTTATACCATTCCTGGTTGTGAGCTAGAGGCCATAACGTATACGCCACACCTTTATTTACTTTGAACATCACATCGCCATACCCTTCAAATCACAAATTGATTTCCCCAAAAATACTACGGGTATACATCTAAGAGAAACGAATTCCTCCGCCACCAAACATACATACGTTTGAAGAGATCACCTTACGTGATCTATTAAATATACCTTGTTAGACATTCTTCCATATAGATCGTCCTAGGACTGGACAAATCGAAGGCACTATTCTGTAAACAGGACAACCCTTGCATAACTCTGTCTTCAATTATCTTCATCGTATTTGATTCGCAACATTAATGCCCAAACATAGTGGTTTTCTGTAACACCCCGAATTTCAATTAACACTAATGGTTAGTAATTAAAGTATAATTAATCTCAGATGTGAGAATCAGGGGAAACGGGCTGCGTCATTGCGTTCGTCTCGGAAAAATACGCGAAATAGAGTCTGAGTTTGCGTAAAACGGGTACCGTATGAAAGAGATATGGACGAACGAAGTTAGGCAGAAAAACCCGAAACAGGCCAGAAATGCACTGGCGCACTTGTGAAGTGCGCCAGCACAAAAATACACTGGCGCACTTGGGAAGTGCGCCCATGTCGGGACAGGAAACCTGCACAGTTTCTAGAGAGTTCTGTGGTTGGGTGCACCAGTTTGGGGTTTGGGCTTGGTCTTAGGGCTGGTTTCTGGAAGGTTCCGAAATCTAAGGGTCCTAATCTAATTTAGGGTTAATCTAAGGGCCTAAAACACTCACCTAATCTATAAATACACCCTAAACCTACCCTAATCCATACTAAAAATAGAATTGAGGGCTACATGCCGCCAAATTAAATCTTAGAAGGAGCCTCCACTAATTTATGAAGAGGGTTGCAAGCTAATCACTCTCTAATCAACCTCTAATCCATTCTAAGCATCTTAATCTTCTTCATTTGGAGTGCAAATTGGCTAGTAGTGAGTTTCTATCACTCTAATGATCAATTGCTAAACTAAGTAGATGAGATATGATGAGATCATATGGTTTTGTTTGTGGATTAATGGGTTTTAAGTCATATGACATGATGTTAGTTTGCTAATGTATGTGGGTTATGCAAGTTTTGTGCTTTGTGATCATATGTTAATAAGCAAGTTACATGTATGATAATATGCAAGTTACTTGTATGATAATTATGCAAGTTGTATGTTTCTTCATATGCAAGTTTATGAGTTCATATGCAAGTATGTAACATGTTATGCAAGTTCATATGCAAGTTTATGAGTTCATATGCAAGTTATGTAACATGTTATGCAAGTTCATATGCAAGTTATGTGACATATTATGCAAGTTCATATGCAAGTCATGTATTTGTTAATATGTAAGTTTATGTAACATGTTATGCAAGTTAATATGCAAGTTATGTGACATGTTATACAAGTTAATATGCAAGTTATGTGACATGTTATACAAGATTATATGCAAGTTATGTGACATGTTATGCAAGTTCATATGCAAGTTATGTGTTTGTTAATATGCAAGATGGCACCTTTGAAACATGTTCATACATATGCAAGTTGACACCTTTTATATGTGTTATGTCATGAGAACGAAATTACGTGGGAACGATGGGGTTAATTAAATGCATATGTTAATAAGATTGTGTGAAATTAATATAATTATGCATAACATAAAATAAATGAACATAGTATGGGAATTTGCCTATTAAGTTAGGTGTACCCATACTATGTGTTGGGAATTTGCCTATTAAGTTAGGTGTACCCACACTTTGGAGTTGGGAATTTGCCTATTAAGTTAGGTGCACCCATATTCCTAAAATAAACATGATAATTAACACAAATTATGGGGGTGATTAATTAGGAGTAATTAATCGATTAAGACACGAGGTTGGACCCGTTTGTAGTGTAAGACTGCCCGGAGTTTACCGGCTTAACCAGGCATCTACAAATGACGGTCCAATGTGAGGGGTCTTAATCATAAATTAAATACGTAACAAGGGTAAATGACACGAGGTTGGACCCGTTTGTAGTGTAAGACTGCCCGGGACCTGCCGGCTTAACCAGGCATCTACAAATGACGGTCCAATGTGAGGGGTCCTTTACACGGTTACAGTGTTAATCAATTAAGAAACACTTAACCAGATAAGCATGTAGTGGGGCATGGGGGTTAAGTGGGTACCTTGGGTGGTATGTGGAAATTGCTAGTGGTTGCCAATAGAAAATATGATAAAATACTTAACCAAGATGAAACATGTAATTAAACATGATTAAAGGGTTAAGTGGGAAACACTAGTGCGTGGGCCAAGCTTAGGGGGATGGCTTGTGCTGGGGGGCCATTTCAACCAGTAACCCATACGTATCTTAGTGGGCTCGACCCATGTCGAGGACGGGACACGCATACTGGGCTTGACTATAAGAGGACAAAATGGGTTAGCGGTGGCAACGCATGACCAACGGGTTTCATATGCGTGTGTGGACCCGGGCTGGTAAATAAGACGTTGTTGCATCGTGTAGATATAAGCCGTGCACCGTTAGTTTTATCAGGTTGCCACGTTGGGGAATGGTACACCCCACGGTGGGGCCAGCACGGGTATCTACGTTAGGGAGCCGATCGAATGGGGAGTAGTGTGTACACCTAGTGGATTGTGGGGCCCCGTGGCGTCTACTTAGTCACCTAGGGGTACGCGAGAACTATTAAGTTAATTTTATAAGTCCATGGGTGGGATCAACCTTTAAGTTAGGAATGACTGGTGTGGTGCAGTTTAATAATTTACCTTTGGAAGGGTAGATGCGTCTTTATCTTTTATCTTAGTTTAGTTGACTACTTAGTGTAGCCATTCATCCCCATTAGTTACCGTATATCAGTTTATGTCTTCTCTGGTTACTTTAACGATTGTATTGTTAAAGTTATAGGACTCGCTCAGACTTATGTCTAACCTCGTTGTTTTTATCTTTTTCCCAACCCTCAGGTCCTACGATGGATCCTAGCAGTAGTGGAGCTTGATCGGATTGCTGTTCCAGTCTTTAGGAGCTTGGATAGATGTAAAGCTCCAGTTACCCAGTTATCTTTTCTTTTGTCATGGCTATTGTATGAGAGTGGGATTATGTACTTCTTTATTTTGATGGATATTGTACTTGACTTTTATTGTGGTTTTATGATGTAACCAGACATGTTTTACTTCCGCTGTTATGAGATGATGTTTTAAATTTCAAGTACTATTTATATCTGTCTTGTTGTAATTTTTCTGTTCTATATTCACTAAAATACTCCACCGATGCTATGGCATTCCCTTAGTGAGTGATCATAGCGGGAGTGGGGTGTTACACGTGGTATCGGAGCTGAAGGTTACCGAAACAGATAAATTTTTGAGAAAAATACTTTTTTTTTTAGAAAATAGTAACGGTATTATTTTTGGAAAAAGTATTTTCAAAAATATGTCTTTTAAGAGAAAAGTTTTTGAAAAAGAAAAGCATAATCCCCAATAGCCATATCTTTATCTTTCGGAATCTCCTTTTTGAATCTTTCCTCTTTCGTTTCAGCATGGCTGAAGATCTTAACATCCCGGAGGGCTTAGTTATACCACTATGGTATAGGAGGTTACAAGAGGCTAGGGCCGCGGCTGCGGGTCCAGCCAATGCTACTACACCAGAGGCAACCGCTCCTCCTCCTCAGCCTAGAGTGGATAATTTTGCTAAGATTTGCAAGGAGTTCAAGGCTATAGGAGGAAAACCTTTTCTAGGTTTAGAGACTTTCGTAGAGGCTAGAGATTGGCTTAAGGAAGTGGAAGAGTTGCTAGATATCTTTGAAGTGGAAGAGGGAAAGAAAGTCAAGTTGGCGGCTTGGTTAATGAAGGGAGAGGCCTCATTCTGGTGGGAGGTCACAAATGGAGAACGCCCTGTTGACTCTTGGGCAGATTTCAAGCAAAGGTTTGGGGCTAAGTTTCTCTCAAGGGCGGAAGAGAATCTGTTTATGGAGAAGTTCTTGAATTTGAAGCAAGGGAATCTCACGGTGAAAGAATATGTCAACAAATTCAATCAATTAGCAAGGTTTGGCATAGAGTTGGTGAATACACCGGAGAAGAAGGCTTTTAGGTTCGTTAGAGGCTTGAACGAACCATTGCAAGGAATAGCTATGACTCACATTCCTATGGGGGCCACCTTTGAGAAGCTTGTCTACATGGCACTTATGCATGAGGATGATAAGAGTTCTAAGGCACCAGAGAAGAAGGGGGATCAGAAGAAACCGCAACAACAACAACAAGGCAAGGGTGGAAAAGGCGATGGTGACAAGGGGAAGAAGAAGAAGAAGTGCTTCAATTGTGGGACCCCAGGCCACCTCAGCAAGGATTGTCGCAAAAAGAAGAAGACCGGTTGCTTTCATTGTGGTGAAGCAGGACATCTTGTGAAGGACTGCCCAAAGAAGGGGCAGAAGACGGGGTCTACCTCAGGAGGTCAGGTGCAAGCTCTTATGGCACCAGCTCAGGCAGGGGGGAAATTACAGGCTCTCTCAGTTCCACCGATTCAGCAGAGAGGTAGAACTATTTCCGTTGAAAGTCTGGTTTTTCTGTTTGATCATCCAGTTCGTACTTTGTTTGACTCTGGCGCATCGCATTCTTTTATCTCATCATCGTTAGTTGAGTCACTGCACTTAGACACCAGTCTAGTTGATGATCCCTTGGTTGTTTCAAACCCAATTGGGGGCTCCATATATCTGTCTATGATATGTTTGGGTTTGAAGATTTCTATACTTAGCGTTGAGTTTGGATGTGATGCTTTTGTATTGGGCTTCACGGGCTATGGGTTGATTTTGGGCATGGACTGGTTATCTAGTAATGGTGCCGTTCTTGATTGTGAAAGGAGAGTTGTCAGGCTTATGACCCGCTTGGGTAATACTCTCGAGATCTCTTGTAATCCCATGGAATCTGTTTTGCTAAGTTATCTTGAATCGCTCGATGCTTCGGTCGAGAGTTTGCGTTCTGTCAGAGTGGTCCGGGAATATCCGGATGTGTTTGAAGAGGTGAAGGGTTTGCCTCCGAAGCGGGAGATAGATTTCCGAATTTATTTGGTGGATAATGCCAAACCAGTGTCTTTGCCAGTGCGCCACATGGCTCCTCGTGAGAGAAGAGAACTTCATAAGCAAGTAGGGGAGTTTCTTGAGAAGGGGTTCATAAGGCGAAGTATATCGGAGTGGGGAGCTCCAGTAGTGTTTGCCACGAAGGCGGATGGGTCCCTCAGACTTTGTGTGGATTATAGAGAACTTAATAAGCTCACGAAGAAGAATAGACACCCATTACCGAGGATAGATGATCTCTTTGATCAGTTGGTTGGCGCCTCAGTGTTTTCGCAGATGGACTTAGCTACAGGGTTTCATCAGTTGAGAGTGGCGGAGGACAGTATAGAGAAGACTGCTTTCCGGACTCCGGATGGTTTTTATGAGTGGCTTGTGATGCCATTTGGGTTGATAAACGCCCCTGCATACTTTGTTGATCTGATGAGTAGAGTGTTCAGAGAGTATCTGAATAAGTTTGTAGTGGTCTTTGTGGATGACATCTTGGTCTTTTCCAAGAGTGAAGAAGAGCATGCCTTACATCTCAGAGAAGTGTTGGAGACTCTTCGAGCACATAGTCTTAAAGCTAAATTCTCTAAATGTCATTTTTGGAGAAGAGAAGTGCGATTCTTAGGGCATGTGGTCTCTAAGGAAGGGATAGCTGTGGATCCCGCAAAGATAGTATCTATCCAGGATTGGAAAGTTCCTAGAAATGCTACCGAAGTAAGAAGTTTCTTGGGGTTGGCAGGATATTATAGGAAGTTCATCAAAGACTTCGCGAAGATATCTGCCCCATTAACCCGCTTGACGAAGAAGAATCTGGTTTTCTCATGGGACGTAGATTGTGATGATGCTTTCCGACGGATAAAGAGAGCTTTGACCACCGCTCCAGTTTTAGTGCTTCCAGATGGGAGTAAGCCGTTTGTTGTTTATACCGATGCTTGTGGGACAGGATTAGGCGCAGTCTTGATGCAGGAGGGAAGGGTAATAGCCTATGGAGGGAGGCAATTGAGAGTGCATGAGAAGAATTACCCTACCCATGATCTAGAGTTGGCCGCGATTGTTTTCGCACTTAAGTCTTGGCGCCATTATCTTCTTGGTGAGAGATTCGAGTTGTTCACTGACCATAAATCATTGAAATACTTATTCTCTCAGAAGGATTTAAACTTAAGACAGCAAAGGTGGATGGAGTTCTTAGCATCCTATGATTTCGAGATAGCGTATACCCCTGGCAAGGGTAACGTGGTGGCGGACGCCTTGAGTAGAAAAAGGCTATCTTTGAGTCCATTGTTCGTGGAACGGCGAAGCTTGGAGTTTCTTTCTTTGTTCGACTTCAAACCTTCTGTTGACTTTGTACCTGGTTTGTTAGCATCCTTGGAGGTTAGACCTACTCTTTTGGGACGGATTGGCGAGGCTCAGCGAGACGACCCACAGTTGGTTGAGTTGGTAGAGAAGCTTATAAGGGGGGAGTCGTCCAGCCATTTGGGTAGATACACCATAGATGATAGGGGATGGTTGCATAGAGACGGTAGACTTTGTGTACCGCAAGATGAGGGTTTGAAGAAGGCTATTTTGGATAATGCACATCGTTCAAGGATGACTATTCATCCCGGTGGAGACAAAATGTACCAAGACATGAAGAGAGTTTTCTTCTGGGTCGGTATGAAGAAAGATGTGGCCGAGTATGTGGCTAGATGCTTAGTGTGCCAACAAGTTAAAGCGGAGCAAAGGAAACCCGGTGGGTTGCTACACCCATTGGAAGTTCCGCAATGGAAGTGAGATAGTGTCTCGATGGATTTCATCGATGGGTTACCGAGATCGAGGAAGGGCAATACGGGAATTTGGGTTGTGGTAGACAGACTTACCAAGAGTGCCCATTTTATACCCGTGAAGAGTAAGAGGACCGCTCCATGGCTTGCTTCAGTCTATGTTAGAGAGATTGTTAGATTGCATGGCGTACCATCCAGCATTGTGAGTGATCGAGATCCTATCTTCACTAGTGAGTTTTGGAGAAGTTTGCAAGAGGCGGTAGGGACTCAGTTGTGTTTGAGCACCGCATATCATCCTCAGACGGACGGTCAGACCGAGTGGGTGAACCGTATCTTAGAAGATCTCTTGAGGCTTTGTATCTTGGATTTTGGAGGTACATGGGAAGAACATCTTCCTTTGGTGGAGTTCGCATACAATAACAGCTTTCAGTCTAGTATTGGCATGGCACCTTTCGAAGCTCTTTATGGAAGGCCTTGTCGATCTCCTACATGTTGGTGGGAATCTACGGATAAGATCTTGCTTGGGCCAGATATGGTTAGAGAGACTTCAGAGAAGATTGATTTGATTCGAAGAAGGATGAAAGCAGCGCAAGATAGACAGAAATCTTATGCGGATCGGAGAAGGACGGATCTTGAGTTTGAGGTTGGGGACATGGTTTTTGTCAAAGTATCTCCATTGAGAAATGTTGTTCGCTTTGGGTCCGTTGGGAAGTTAGCACCGAGGTTTGTTGTGCCGTTTCCTATTAAGGAAAGGATAGGACGGATGGCATATAGGGTGGAGTTGCCCGACAGACTTAGTGGTGTTCATGATGTATTCCATGTATCACATTTGAGGAAGTGCTTACATGAGACCGCAGAGGTGGTAGAGCCGAGCTTGCTTAGAGATGTAGAGGTAGAGCGTGATGCGACGATTCGACGAGCTCCTACTCGCATCCTTGGGTCAGAAACTAGGAAGTTGAGGAACAGAGAAGTTCAGCTAGTTAAAGTGCAATGGGGAGATGACGAAAGCAATGCTATTTGGGAGACGGAAGCGAAGATGCGTTCTTTATATCCATTTCTTTTTGAGAGTATGTCTTTTAACTTCTCCTTTATCGCTTGTCTAGTACTTATATTATCTTTAGTATATCCTCTCGCTAGTACCTATGACCTTTAGATAGGGTAAAACCTATGGTTGAAACATGTGTTTGAAACATGTTATGGTTGATGGATGCATGTGGATGCAATTGTTTGCTAGTGGTTGCTCGTGGATGCATATACACACACATTAGGCACTAGATCGGCTCAGTCACTTCATGTTGCATATCGCATAAATGGATGTGGTAGTTAGATTGATGGATGTATCATGGCTGTGTTATCATGTGGATGATGCATTTTTGTGTATGGTTGTGCACGCATATAGAAATTGTATGTGTCAATAGGATTTCGCATACATATTGGATGCATGGCACTATCATGGTTTGCATTAAGGAGGTTTACTGAATCAGTAGACCGCCTGATTTTGCATTAGTATACGGACATATACACACACTTTCTGCATATGTTCATACATCATTAGAAGTTTCTAAGGATAATGGTTGCTTGTGGTTGATGGTTTAGTAGATGGTTGTTTGGTTGGTAGGATACGTTCTTCTTGACTTAGAGATTTCGAGGACGAAATCCTTTAAGTAGGGGAGAATGTAACACCCCGAATTTCAATTAACACTAATGGTTAGTAATTAAAGTATAATTAATCTCAGATGTGAGAATCAGGGGAAACGGGCTGCGTCATTGCGTTCGTCTCGGAAAAATACGCGAAATAGAGTCCGAGTTTGCGTAAAACGGGTACCGTATGAAAGAGATATGGACGAACGAAGTTAGGCAGAAAAACCCGAAACAGGCCAGAAATGCACTGGCGCACTTGTGAAGTGCGCCAGCACAAAAATACACTGGCGCACTTGGGAAGTGCGCCCATGTCGGGACAGGAAACCTGCACAGTTTCTAGAGAGTTCTGTGGTTGGGTGCACCAGTTTGGGGTTTGGGCTTGGTCTTAGGGCTGGTTTCTGGAAGGTTCCGAAATCTAAGGGTCCTAATCTAATTTAGGGTTAATCTAAGGGCCTAAAACACTCACCTAATCTATAAATACACCCTAAACCTACCCTAATCCATACTAAAAATAGAATTGAGGGCTACATGCCGCCAAATTAAATCTTAGAAGGAGCCTCCACTAATTTATGAAGAGGGTTGCAAGCTAATCACTCTCTAATCAACCTCTAATCCATTCTAAGCATCTTAATCTTCTTCATTTGGAGTGCAAATTGGCTAGTAGTGAGTTTCTATCACTCTAATGATCAATTGCTAAACTAAGTAGATGAGATATGATGAGATCATATGGTTTTGTTTGTGGATTAATGGGTTTTAAGTCATATGACATGATGTTAGTTTGCTAATGTATGTGGGTTATGCAAGTTTTGTGCTTTGTGATCATATGTTAATAAGCAAGTTACATGTATGATAATATGCAAGTTACTTGTATGATAATTATGCAAGTTGTATGTTTCTTCATATGCAAGTTTATGAGTTCATATGCAAGTATGTAACATGTTATGCAAGTTCATATGCAAGTTTATGAGTTCATATGCAAGTTATGTAACATGTTATGCAAGTTCATATGCAAGTTATGTGACATATTATGCAAGTTCATATGCAAGTCATGTATTTGTTAATATGTAAGTTTATGTAACATGTTATGCAAGTTAATATGCAAGTTATGTGACATGTTATACAAGTTAATATGCAAGTTATGTGACATGTTATACAAGATTATATGCAAGTTATGTGACATGTTATGCAAGTTCATATGCAAGTTATGTGTTTGTTAATATGCAAGATGGCACCTTTGAAACATGTTCATACATATGCAAGTTGACACCTTTTATATGTGTTATGTCATGAGAACGAAATTACGTGGGAACGATGGGGTTAATTAAATGCATATGTTAATAAGATTGTGTGAAATTAATATAATTATGCATAACATAAAATAAATGAACATAGTATGGGAATTTGCCTATTAAGTTAGGTGTACCCATACTATGTGTTGGGAATTTGCCTATTAAGTTAGGTGTACCCACACTTTGGAGTTGGGAATTTGCCTATTAAGTTAGGTGCACCCATATTCCTAAAATAAACATGATAATTAACACAAATTATGGGGGTGATTAATTAGGAGTAATTAATCGATTAAGACACGATGTTGGACCCGTTTGTAGTGTAAGACTGCCCGGAGTTTACCGGCTTAACCAGGCATCTACAAATGACGGTCCAATGTGAGGGGTCTTAATCATAAATTAAATACGTAACAAGGGTAAATGACACGAGGTTGGACCCGTTTGTAGTGTAAGACTGCCCGGGACCTGCCGGCTTAACCAGGCATCTACAAATGACGGTCCAATGTGAGGGGTCCTTTACACGGTTACAGTGTTAATCAATTAAGAAACACTTAACCAGATAAGCATGTAGTGGGGCATGGGGGTTAAGTGGGTACCTTGGGTGGTATGTGGAAATTGCTAGTGGTTGCCAATAGAAAATATGATAAAATACTTAACCAAGATGAAACATGTAATTAAACATGATTAAAGGGTTAAGTGGGAAACACTAGTGTGTGGGCCAAGCTTAGGGGGATGGCTTGTGCTGGGGGCCCATTTCAACCAGTAACCCATACGTATCTTAGTAGGCTCGACCCATGTCGAGGACGGGACACGCATACTGGGCTTGACTATAAGAGGCCAAAATGGGTTAGCGGTGGCAACGCATGACCAACGGGTTTCATATGCGTGTGTGGACCCGGGCTGGTAAATAAGACGTTGTTGCATCGTGTAGATATAAGTCGTGCACCGTTAGTTTTATCAGGTTGCCACGTTGGGGAATGGTACACCCCACGGTGGGGCCAGCACGGGTATCTACGTTAGGGAGCCGATCGAATGGGGAGTAGTGTGTACACCTAGTGGATTGTGGGGCCCCGTGGCGTCTACTTAGTCACCTAGGGGTACGCGAGAACTATTAAGTTAATTTTATAAGTCCATGGGTGGGATCAGCCTTTAAGTTAGGAATGACTGGTGTGGTGCAGTTTAGTAATGTACCTTTGGAAGGGTAGATGCGTCTTTATCTTTTATCTTAGTTTAGTTGACTGCTTAGTGTAGCCATTCATCCCCATTAGTTACCGTATATCAGTTTATGTCTTCTCTGGTTACTTTAACGATTGTATTGTTAAAGTTGTAGGACTCGCTCAGACTTATGTCTGACCCCGTTGTTTTTATCTTTTTCCCAACCCTCAGGTCCTACGGTGGATCCTAGCAGTAGTGGAGCTTGATCGGATTGCTGTTCCAGTCTTTAGGAGCTTGGATAGATGTAAAGCTCCAGTTACCCAGTTATCTTTTCTTTTGTCATGGCTATTGTATGAGAGTGGGATTATGTACTTCTTTATTTTGATGGATATTGTACTTGACTTTTATTGGGGTTTTATGATGTAACCAGACATGTTTTACTTCCGCTGTTATGAGATGATGTTTTAAATTTCAAGTACTATTTATATCTGTCTTGTTGTAATTTTTCTGTTCTATATTCACTAAAATACTCCACCGATGCTATGGCATTCCCTTAGTGAGTGATCATAGCGGGAGTGGGGTGTTACATTTTCAGATAGTAAATCTGATTCCGGTCTCTCCGTATTGACGACGGAAAAATAGTCAAAAACTTTGATGGTTGGTGGTTTAGCTATCAAAGAAAACATGCGTACAAACAATGGTCGTATTTCCAAATGGAAATCTTACCGATCAAATCATCAATTAACATTTTCTCCTTTTAAATTAATTCATCATTAATTTATTTATTTACCCCTTCCTGTTTCCAAATATATTCAGAAACTCTTATTTTCAAGATTTATAATAGAAAACATTTCCATTTCCATATATACGTTATTAATCATTGGAAAACATTTCCATTACTTACTTTCATTTCTATTTTATTTTATAATCGAAAACATTTCTGATCCTTATTTGGAAAACATTTTCGAAACTCCTTTACTGGATTTGAACAGATGTTTAAACAAAACATCATTATGCCAACTCAAACCATTTCCTTCATTAACTAAATTAACTTAACCAACCTTCACTATCGAACCTTAACCATTCCTTAGTTAAAAATGGAGTCAATCAAGTTGGGGTATAACTACCAATCATACCTTAACTGAACAACATTTCTAACCTCGAAATAGACAAAGCACCCTTTTAAATCTTTAACAAACTTCCTTATGTTACTCTCGGATTCAATTTACGAATCCACTTCTTTATTGAAAACCCTGATTATAACTATAGCGTTATAATCCCTACTTCTATAATATCTATCTTCAAAATATAACTTTTATTCCTTAATTAAGTTAAATAACTAACTAGACAATTTATAACTAAATAAATAGATCTTGATTAAAAACAGAAAGTGAATAGTACTTTCCCGAATTCGATATAATCGAATTTAAACATATAACTCCCTTTCAAATAATCTCTATTCGATAATTCCTTTTCGAATAAACTATATTCAATTAACCCCATTCGAATAAACTATATTCAATTAACTCTCTTCGAATAAACTGTATTCGATAACTCCTTTCTTCGAATAACTATATTCGATTAACTCTCTTCGAATAAACTATATTCGATAACTCCTTTCTTCGAATAACTATATTCGATTAACTCCTTCCAAATAAACTATATTCGATAACTCCTTTCTTCGAATAACTATATTCGATTAACTCCTTCCGAATAAACTATATTCGATAACTCCTTTCTTCGAATAACTATATTCGATTAACTCCTTTTGAATAAACTATATTCGATAACTCCTTTCTTCGAATAACTATATTTGATTAACTCCTTTCGAGTAAACAATATTCAATAACTCCTTCTGAATAAACTATATTCGATTAACTCCTTTCGAATAAACTATATTCGACTAACTCTAATTGATTAACTCTAACTGATTAACTCCAGCTGATTAACTACAACTGATTAACTCTAACTGATTAACTCCAACTGATTAACTCCAACTGATTAACTCTAACTGATTAACTCTAACTGATTAACTCCAACTCGATTAACTCTAATCGATTAACTCGAACTGATTAACTCTAACTGATTAACTCTAATCAATTAACTGTATTCAATTAACTCTAACTCGATTAACTCTAACTGATTAACTCTAACTCGATTAACTCTAATCAATTAACTCTTACTCGATTAACTCTAACTCGATTAACTCTAATCTATTAACTCTAATCAATTAACTCTATTCAATTAACTCTAACTTGATTAACTCTAATCGATTAACTATAACTCGATTAACTCTAATCGATTAACTCTATTCAATTAACTCTAACTCGATTAACTCTAACTCGATTAACTCTAATTGTAACAACCCGAAAATTCTGAGCCAATTTAAAATTTTTAATTTGGCACTTTTGATGAATTTTGCATATTTAAAATGATTTATTTTAAATAATTACGAATAGAAATTTATTTTGAATAGAATTAGAGCGTATAAATTATTTAAATCGAATATAGAATTTAAATATTTATTTTAGTTATAAAAGGAATTGAAAATAGCGCGGTAGTTTTAAAATTAGAATTCAAACCTTGACTGAATGTACAGGATTCAAAATATATCGGATTTTGGAAAAACAAGAAATATTTAAATCTGTTAAATTATATATTTCTAACGAATCTGAAAAATTGAAATTTCATAGCGGGAACAAAAAGTTATGGCCAGTTGAATATTCAGAATGGTCGCTATGGAATATATATATAGCCCTTAAAAATGGACATTTTGCAAACGACCTCCATTTTCGACGAAACCACTTTTGTTGGGTCCGTGATGTCAAATTATTACTAGATTTCAATTTTCATAATTTTTGAATTATCATGGGAGAAAGATACGATTTTTATGAACATAAAAATATGGTTTTTATACATGAAGCGTTGTGTAAAAAATATAATTTTTGTAAAATAAACATCAACATAAAAATATGATTTTTATGTATGAAGTAATAGTATAAAAATGTGATTTTTAACATATACCGCGTGAAATAGATCTCGTTGGAAACAAAGCGAAGATTTCCTACATATGAAGAGTCCCGGTGTTTGGTTAACTCTCGGTGAGAACTCCTCACTAAAATGTTCTGTTCAGTTATTTATTTTATAACTGCATATATAAACTGCTCCCCGTCGTCCACAGACCATGGACGACTTGCGTGATTGTTTGTGTACTGAAAATTGACTATTGATTGCGATATAAAATATATATTCATGAGTTGATATAAAATATATATTCATGTGTTGAAATAAAATAAATATCTATTTACAAACCGGACGGTTTGGTTATGTACATTGATTTGACTAATATGGATTGGGATGATAAATTTTACACATCGCCCAACTGCACGGATAATAATCTTTGTTTGTTGTTTGAAAACCCCACACGGGTGTTAGGATGTTATTTGACGTACACTAATCCCAACTGTTAGCTGTATGTCAATCAATTGGTTGACAGGCTGTTGTAAGCGTTAAATATTTATAATTAATGCTTATACAATGTAGAGTGCACTTTGGATGATGTTTGATTATTTATCATTGTTGTGATATACATGTGTTGTATGAAATCCATATAAATCACATTATATGGTGATTGACTGTGTCTGATTCCAGTTCAGAAAGATGGAATATTTTAAAATAATGAATATTTTAAAATAATATTTAGAAAAGAATCAAAATATAACTTTGATGTCCGATTTGGGATGGACACGAAAATATTTAAATATATATAAGTCGTGTTGATTAGAGTGGCGCCATTTTGACGCGAACGATATTTATATCGATTTTATTCATTTTTATAACGAATATCGAAAAGCAAAAGATTTCAAAATCTGATATTTTGAAAATATTATCATTTAAATATGGTAGTGATAAAGATTATTCAATTTTGATTTAAAATTGAAGTAAAAGTGGGAATCGTTTTAAAACGAATTTATAAAATACGTTTGAACAAAATATATAATATATATATTATATATATTCAATGGTCTAAATAGAACGCGCCGCCCCGCGGTAGTTCGCAAATTTCGACCATTGACTTCGAATTGACGTTACGGGAGATCCGATGTCAGATTCTCCTAAAACTGGAACCGTTGGGTTTGTATCGAAAAGAGCTTTCCAACGAATATGAGGTATTTGAAATCTAATGGTTGGATTTGGAATTATTTCCAAATCAAATTTGGAAAAGGTCGCTGTAAGTGCAGTTCGATGGCCGTTAATGGAAATCGACTGTACGGGCCTTGATAAAATTATTAAAAATATTAATAATTTGTGTAAAATCATAATAAATGATTTAGAAAGAATTGGGATGAAAAAATTTCATATTTGAAAAGATAAAGAAATATTTTTATTGAAATGAACTAGTTATGAACTAGAATTATAATCTGATATTTTTAAATAAATAAATGGGATTTGAAATGGTTTTAAAAATAACCAGAATTTCCAATATATGAATGGGAATGGATTTGAATCAAAATTATCTTCGGAATGTTTTTCGATGTGGGATTTCGTGATTATAAAAATATTGTTATGGAGATTTGAAAGATATTTATATCGTTATTACCAATACGATATTTGTTGGTTTCAGAATTTGATATTGAATATAAGCCGATATATTTTCTATTCAGAGCCTTGTATTTAATATCAAATGGGATTTTGGGTTTGTCGTGAATGATGTCTTCACTAACACTGTTCTTAAACCCAAATGAGAAAAAATTAAATCTTTTAGTTAAGATATGAAGAAGAATTACCAATTAATTAACATTTAATCGGAATTGAAATGGAAAGTGAATTGGGTTTATTGTGAACTGTGTTTTTAATGACATTCGTTCTTTAACCCGATTTACTGTGAAATGTGATTTGGAATATATAAATCTTTTATTAAGATTTAATGTGATTTTCCAAAGTAAAGTTTTCCAGTTTAACAAAATATATTGGAATTGGATGGAATTCGATTCGGTAATAATCGAAGTGAACTTCTATGTAGGAAGACTGTTACTGTATATGGAATTTAAAAGGCTTTGTCGTTATTTCATTTATATTATCGGTTGGATATGGAAGTTTATATCGATTATATATATGGATCTATTTTTCGTGAAGATTCCATTGATATTGGAATGTGATTTTGGGGTTTATCGTGAGCTGTGATTTAAATGACATTAGTTCTTTAACCTTGTTAAAGACAAGATTAATTTCTTAACTTTGAATAATCATTAAGAAATGATTTTTGGGAAAATTAAAACTGAATTAGAGTTTTAATGAATCTTTAATTATATTGAAAAGTGAATAGGATAATTAAAATTATCAATTCAAGAAAATGATCGAGAATGGAGTATCACCAGTTTTGCTCCAAGCGATAGTTAAATTTTTAATCAGATTTGAACGTGAAATGGTAATTAAATTTACCGATAAATCATGGTGTTAGATATGAAGTATTACCAGTTTTGCTTCATGGGATGAATAAGTTGGGATTGGGAAATAAAAAAAATGATTACTTCAGTAAGGATCGCTAATCCCGACTAGTTTGGAAAACCATGATATGGTTTAAAATGATATCCAAAGGAAGAATAAAAAATAAATTTAAATAATATATCTTTGATAAAATTAATGGGAACCTTTCCCAAAAAATAAGAATATTTGAATAAAAGAATATTCCGGATTGGAATGAGGCGTATGTTGTGTTTGTGTAACACTTGTTTATAAAATACGCGAGTTATTCGGAAAGACTGGGTTTATCCCATTCTAAATAACTGGTACGACGATATGTCAAAGATGAAGACGGTGGTTGAAGACCGGAGGTCTTCACATCATTTGGATGATTACTGATGATCGTGATTGGGCTGTACACCCAAGAGGAGGGAATCAGTTGGTGATCGTCCAGACGTATTTGGAGATCAATGGATATGAGAGGAACAAGGTTCCTCCGGTTTCATTCAGACCCAGAACGAACTTGTAAATGGACTGTGTGTCTGACATTGGATTTCATTCTGTGTGATTGACTTCGGTTTCATAGTGTGAATTGCATGTGTGGCATGCTGAGATGCAAATGATCAAGGCTTCTGTTTAAAAGCAAAGTCTTGTGGTTGATGATCAAAGCACGGCCTTTGTGGCATAGCTTTGTGTAGCGTTAATTCGCAAGCCTCACACCCCGGTATGAACCAAAAACTGGAGAGGACATCAGGGAGGGCATGCATTTCCTTCTAGCTAGAAGTGGCATCAGTGCTTTACTAGCCTGACGAGTTTGACTTATGTGGTTGTTGGAATTGGAGGCGCCTCGGATATATCAGTCGTTCTCGAACCAATGGAGTCATTTGGCTCATTTACGCCCCATAGGGCGGGGAAACGCAGTGTCCAGGGTTTAAGTTTAATCCACATCAGTGGACCAGCCCTGACGATCCAAAGGTCACTCGAGCTCTGACCTGAGGCTCGGGCTAGAGAGTCTCGAATCGGTGAGGACTATCTTTTTCCTCGGTTCATAGATGGAAATCCAACTTCCAAATACGACATCTTACGGTTTTAAATGTAGAACTAGTATGGCGACATGATATATGGTACCCATGCCGTCTATGATTGATACATTTATATTTGAAGTTGTTTTCTTCACTTATAGTAATAATAAAAGATGAAATTTAGCCTATCAAGCATTTTTTGGCTATTATAAGGTAAAACCCTATCCTCCGGCTTGCGTTGCATTGTGCGATGGGATCTGGGTCTTATAATAGCTTCATTGTTCTTTGTTTAGCATTGCGCTGTTTATTTTATGCATTGGTATTCTTGGGAGGAAACCCGTTCCGGGTTATATGGCGTGTTCCCTTGATTTATCTAACTTTCAAATAAAGACTAATAACTGTTTTAGTTCTCACACCAGTCACATGACTGACCTGGAGTTTATTGTTTTAACCTAAACTCCAGATGCCCTTATTTTCCGCATGGGAAGCTAGTAGTTTGGGTTTTACAGATATATTATTCACAGGATCCTGGATTATAGCTGAAGTGATATCCAGAAAGCTCTGTATCCGTGTATTTCTTTCAGTTCTGTTTTGTATTATTTTTCCGCTGCAGTAATGTATTTAAATCTCTGATAATTATCAAATGTGTAATATTTATTCATACTCTGTATATTCTTTTATTCTGATGGAATTGTTGTAATAAGCAATGAAATGTTCTTCTATTTGTGTTCCGATGTGTTTTGTCCTCAAAGCAGTCCGGGCTTTCCTTAATGGGGAAGTTACGGGTTCTTTCACTAATCGATTAACTCCACTCAATTAACTCTATTTCGATTAACTTTAATCGATTAACTCTATTAAGTTTGACTTTGTATTTCAAAATAGTATCCCATTTCCAAATTCTATTTGTACTTCTATTTATAGAATTATTCATTCGAAATCTCCTTTTTATTTCAAATACTTAAATCTCATTTAGAATTCACTTTTATAACTCTATTTATTTTCTATATAAATATTTCCTTTCATAACTCTATTTATTTTCTAAATAATTATTTCCTTTTTTTAACTCTATTTATTTTCTAAATAAATATTTCTTTTTATAAAATCTTTTGATTTTATAAATATTTCTTTTTCAATATAACATTGAGAATTTCCTTTTTAACATTTCAGTATTCCTTATGGTATTTAGCGTACTATATAACAATCATCGGTATCATTCAAACATACAAAATCAGCAACAGATTTCATATCACATCATATAACACAATATATGAAAAACAGTAAAATAAATGTTGAGGAATCCAGTTTGATTCCTCCGACCTATTTCCCTGCATCCACAGATGTTACACAATATAATTCACATCAATTTCATTTCAATATGAAATATTCTGATAAACAGAATCAATATTTGATTAACGATATATATATATATATATATATATATATAACTATATCGATATTTTCAACTAATCAATTAGCAGTTCAACCAAACAGTCAATTAGCAGTTCAACCAAACAGTCAACACACAACAATCAATCATCAATTCTAAAATTATGTTATGAAAATGTAAACTGATCAGAGTAGTGAGATTTACTCACATAGGACGATCATCGTTAAATAATGATAACTGTCAATTGATTCAGACTGACAATTTATTTCGCTATAAATTCTAACAAGCTCCAACTCACTCCCAGTCAGTTCCATCGTGTAGCCGTTGTCCATACGATCCCAATGGATCTTGTTTCATTCGATTCTGATATCGCATGATAAAGTTATACCTTTTTATAGGTTCATATATACATTATAAATAGTTAAATCTATATTATATAATTATATAATTATTGCATGACGTGCTGCTCCCAAAACTTGGAGCTCCATTGTCGATCCTCCTCTCTTTCTCGCGTCCCCATTTCTTAATGAAATCCAAAATGAAAACCACAGCTTTCTCCCCTTTGATTTCTCCATCTACTGATGCTAAAATGAATGAACTCGAACATGATTTTTAAAATGCGACTTCATGCTCAACAACCCTCCTCACTACAGGTACCAAACTTAAAACTCACCAAATTCCTAAAAAAAAACACACGAGTGCTATTTCATCTCGGTAAACCCAAAACAACTAATAAAAACCCCAATCAATGCTTATAGATCCCACAAACTCTAACCCTAGGTTTTCTGTTGAAACCGCAAATGTCTGCAAATGAAATCGCACCTTAAAATACTTAGACTAAGTTGAAGCCCTTTCTCTTGCGAATCCAAACATACAAGTTTCGTAATTTATAGTAATATATTTGGATTGATATAATTTTCTTAATTTGATCTTTGTTTACTGGAAGAAAGAGCTTGTAGACGGCGGATTTTCTATTGACTTGGGGATGAATACGACTTAAGGTTAAAGGTGTTAGGATACTTATAGGAATAGGAAAATATTTTATTTTATTTTAAATTGATTATTTAATTCAATTACAATCAATCATTGTATGTATTTACCATTTAAAATTACTATGATCACATAAAATATCCGAAAATGACGAAAATGGACACGCAGCTAGAGTTTGACATTACAGACCTAACGAAACTGGTTTCATCGAATTCCGACTCCATTTTATCACACAGCGTATTTTTAACCGTCAATATACTGATCATTTTTCACATTAAAAATCTGTATGGACACACAATGACCCCAAAAAATGCGGAAATTGAAATCTGACAATAATTTAATATTCCGGATCCAACGAAATTAGTTTCGTCGAAAACGGAGGTCGTTTGCAAAACTGGCTATTTTTAAAGCTCTAAATAACCCATTTAAATATATAAATATATTTAAAAACAAATAAATTAAGTATTTACAAATAAATATTATCATATATATACCCAAATAAAATATCATACACCTCTGAAATAACATATTTGGATTTATATCTCTGTATTTCAAATGTAGAGTTAAATCGATATTAAATTTATATTGAAAATCCATATAAATATAAATAAATCGCTATAAAATTATAAAGGAATTCCATAGCGACTTTTCGAAAATTTGATTTGGACACAACTCAAAATCTACCCGATGAAATCCCGATTTTTCTCTTCCATTAGAAAAATATGCATCACTAGCTCCGAACGTTTCTTGTTTCACAGAAATCCGACTTAAAACGGATTTTGCATATTCGTTTAAAGTTCAAATCGCTAAATTACGAAATGTCGCACCATTTCGAGCTCGATTATAATTATAATATAATTTATATGTTCAACTGTTGTTTAAATAATATATCCGTTATTCAAATTAAATTCTAAACTCTATTCTACCTTATATATGATCCAATTCACACTATATTGTGAATTCAGCTATTTTTGATTATTTCAGAATTATAATATATTTTTATATTATAAATATTAATTAAATATTCCACAGTATTTAATTAAATGACCATTTGACTCTCTAAATCACTATATAAATAATTAAATATATTTATTATTATACCGTAAAAATACGGGATGTTACAGATAATCTTCGAATTTCTTGGATTGATTGCCGATGTCTCGGTTGGGCCGATCACCCAATACGAGGTTATAAGTGGCACGAGAGATAAATATATTTGGAGATTTTTGAATTTTTGTCCCGTTCAGACCTAGATCGGAATTGTATGGATTGTGTGTCTGACATTGTAATAAATTGCGTAGCACTGATTTATGATAATACATATCAAATTTGGGTCAATGGAAGTATTCTCGACTCTAAGTCATATCAACTTAGAGGCTATGTATTAATCGAAATCAGTGACATGTGGTGAATGGACAATGTGGCATACTCGAGTTATGAAATAATCTAGTGATGATCAAAGCATGGCTTATCAAAGCGTAGCTTTGTGTATATCGTGACTTCGATGAACCTCACACTCCAGAATAATGGTAAACTGGCGGTTTGGTTGTATACGTATACATAAACTCTGTTGAAACTTGAAAGCTTCGGCGAATGGATCCATTTTCGAAACCTGAGGGAATAGAGTATATACGGTGTCCAATGTATGGATGTTATCCGGGATATACACTTTAGTGCTATGTATTCGGTGTCCGTTGTCTGGATGTTAACCGGGAGAAACTTAACTTCGTGTCCTCGATTTATCTTTCGTGTTAGGAACCATCATGTCAGAAACCCAATCTCCAATACGAGCCCATGCGATTTTGATTGTATACCTATATGGCAATATAACCAATTGGGGTTATGGGGCTATGATTCTATATTTATTTGAGAAATGATTTTTCAACACTATGCATTAATAATAGTATTAAAAGAGGATTTTCACGTATGAAAGCGTTTTTGTTATCATAAGATAAAACTAGCCCATTTGGTGTGTGCTTGCATTTTGTGATATAGGACGAGCTTATGATATCTTCATTTTTCCAAAGTCATAGTGAATTTCTATGCACAGGTATTCACATGGAGTAAACCCTTTCCACGATAGCGGCGTGGTCCAGTGAAATTTCCAAATTTAAAATAAATCGTATGTATAAAAACTGTTTTTGAGTTCTCACGCCAGTCCCACGACTGACCTGGAGTTTATTGTTTTCCACACCTAAACTATGGGTGCCCATATTTTGCACGGGTAGCTAGTAGTTTAGTTCGTAGGTTAGTTTATGAGCTGTTTCCAGATTTGGAGCTAAGAGTAAGGGTTTGGATGATACATCTTCCACTAAGAGCATTCGTTTTGTTTCCGCTGAGCCTATTGTATACTCTGATTCCTTGTAATTCTGATGTAAAAAATTTTGTAATGAAATAAAACTTCTGTTATTTGTGTTCAAATATGTTAGTACATATAACCATCTGTCTTTATGAACGATTTAAGTTAGTTTAATTATCGATGAGAATCAGACAAAAAGGCGGGTCGTTACTGTTGGTATCAGTGCTTTGGTTTATACAAAGCTATGTGGTACGAGATATTTGAACAAAAGAATAGGACTCATTAGAATTATAACATCTCATTAAAGATAAGGTTAGAAATACCCTAGAATGAGATTTAGGAATATTACGTTGAGAGAGAGCATCTTTTATCCCGAAACTAAGAAGTTAAAATAAAGATTGGTAAACCTAAAATTTAAGAATTGGGTTGACAAGAATTGGAAATCTTTGTATGGATGCTATACCTTGAGTAATACCATTAAAAGTTAGTAATGAAACATTGATTTTGTGAAGATTTACTTGACACTATGGATAAAATCACTTAGGTATAAAAACTTCAAATGGATAAGTAGAAAATGTTGGACTTGTAGTAAAACTTAAGTAAAGATCATAAACTACTTAGCATAATAAATGTAACGATTTTGGTTGGCAAGAACTTATGTAAGATCCTTAACCACTTTTGAATACTTGGAAAATTTTGGGTGTAAACACTTAATAAAGATTTTACTTGAATTACTTGGTTAGGTAAAGTAAATTTCCCTAAACATTCGGAATAATGATTTCTTGTTTGGTAATAAAGAATAGGAATGATTTAAAATTAAGCCCTTAACTATTTTAGGGACATTTGAGTACATTAGGTAAGGAATTCAAACTTAATTCTACTTGAATTATTTTAAAAACGATAGGTAAATGATAACCTATATAAATTTTGATTTGATAATAAATTTTGATGATTTCTAAGCTTAGATTTTTCCTTATTTTAGCGTGAAAGACCACTTATTGTGAAACAGTATGTAGCCCAGTTCTTTCCTATTGGTAACACTAGCAGTAGCAGTAGCAGCTCTGGATCAGATTCAGTGGATTCTTCCGTACATATTTCCAGCGATCCGGGTGAACACGAGGTCATGGAGACATCGTCGGATGCTTGCCTAACAGAGGACCGTACCTGGTCTTCAAATAGCGATGAGGAGGACGTAGAGCCACCGGTTGACGAGGAAGATAAGGTGGCCATACTTGATGTTCTCATAGTGGACGAGGATAAGGGAATTGGCGGCAATGGTGTTATGGCTGATGACGAAGAGGAATTGGAGGAGTTTGAGAAGGAGGAGCCAGAAGAATTCGAAGAGGAAGATCCAGAAGAGATCAGTTTGTCTGATCCATCAGACGACGGATCAGATACGTCAGTTAATTAGTTAGATGATGGCATGGATCCTTGTATATAGTATGTATGGTTATCTTAAGTGCTTAGACACGCTAAGATATTTTGGGCTAGGATAGGTTTTTGGGACTAGTACCTAGATAGGTATACTGTTTATGAACATACATTTTGGACTACCTTAGGTACGTAGTACGTATTGGGGGTAGGGATACTTTTGTATGCTGACTGGGACGACTTTATGATATGATCTATTGGATGACTATGATATGTATGCTTTGCTTTTATATGATAGTCTGAGTCTATTTATTCTAATACCTTGAAATATGTTTCCTAACCGTATAATAAGTTTTAGTTTAAAATAAGGTTTAAAAGCTAACTATTTCCCCTTTTCGAGGAAGAAAAGCCTTAAGGGGGGTGAATGTAACAACCCAAGATTTTAAGTAGGTTTAATGAAATTTTATTGTATTATTTAGGGTTTCTCTAAATAAAAATTTAAAGTTGATAAGATTCGAATGCAAATATTGATTTAACAATTTGTTATATTTTGGTTAACAAATATCTTGTTTGTTTTATAAATACGATTTTTGTAAAAGTAAATTTATTTTAAATATATGTTTGATTTATTAAATTTATTTAGTACTGATATTGTCTAAGTTTCAATGACCAATATTTTTATTTGTATAAGAATATGATTTGTAAAGTGTAAAATATTATATTTTGAATTTTTAAGATTTATGATGATTACATTGCAAGATTTGAATTTATAAATATTTAAAATTTTATTTTTGATTTATAATTGGTAACATAAGTATTTATACATTTTGAGTAATATTATTTGATAATGTATGATAATTTGATAAATTATATATATTTAGATTTATATTGGGTTATATATATATATATATATATATATATATATATATATATGTAAAGTAATAGTATTTTATTTACTAATGAAAATTGATGAAAAATAGATTTTTACAACATATGATGTTTTTATATATATATGTTTTAATAAAATTATTAAATATTTGAAAACGTATAATTATTTTGTTAATAAATTTTAGAAGTAGTATATATATTTCTAAATAATACTTTGAAACTGTATGTTGTAATATTATGGTACATAAAGATGTTCGAGATTGGTTGCACACATATATGTTAAATTAATGTCACTAAAAATCAAAATTTATCAAATAAATAAATAAGCTATTTTCGAAAACATGCATTGGTGGAATTTTTAAATAAAAATTATGTGTCCTCATGAATGTATGAGAGGTGCCAAGTGTCATGCTTAAAGAAAATAAAGAAATAAGAAGGAGAAGGGTCGTACCCTTCAGTAGACACAATCTTTTTTCCATTGTATTTTTTGTTGTCCACCGCACCATCCACTTCCCTTTTTCCGTGTCCATTTGTTGCATCGAAGTTCTCCCCCGCAAAACTCTCTTCCTCGTCGCGTTTTTTCCTACACCACAATCTCCGCTTCGACTCAGTCCGCTACTCTTCCTCAACATCTCCACCTTACTTAGCACAACCTCCATCTCATCTCCCCACTCAGCACCACCCATCTAGGCATCTACATCGACGGACCACCCTGCTCCTCCCTCCACCTTCGCTCCGCTCTCTCTCCTTTCCTGAAATTGTTTGCCTTCCCTGTTCTGACACCACCGACGCTTCCAGTTAGTGCCATCAACCACCCGACCATCCGCTAGTCCACCCCACATCCAACAAAAAAGCAACTCCTTCCTCCACTGCTAAACACCTACCTACCTCCGTCCTCTCTCACTCCGGCTGAAACACCTGCCTCCGCCCTGACAAATTGCACCCATTACCATCACTCCGCCTGCCGCCTCCAGCACCCAACACTGACCAAGTCGTAACTCCCCTCTACTGTTCAGCCTGCCACCCCAGTTCCTCCCCACTTCCTCTCTAAAAAAAGAGCCGCACTTCCGTTTTGAACACCAAGACAAAAATCATCACGCCACCTCTCTCTCCACTTCCTAGCGCCTGTTAGTTTGTCAAGAACCTGTCCGACCACCCAGGCCGCTAACTAGCCTCATCAGTCTAGTTTAATCAGTCATTCCATCTGGTCTAGATAGCCTAGGCCTCTTTTGGTATTAATAATTAAGGTAGTTAAGGTATTAATGTATGTATGTTTAAGTATATATATTTTTCATATATGCATGTTTACGGAAAAAGGGATGCATACGGTTGTAGAATTCATAAGGAGTGTTCGTGATTCATTCAAGGTTGGTTCACAGTTAACACAAGTGTGACACGGTGCGTGTACACTAGCGTTGCTCATAAGTTTGTACGTGGTTGTTTACAGTTAAGACGGAATTTCGTCGATGAAGGAATAAGAAAGCAATGAAGGTGAGAACAGTTAAATTTAATTAATTATTTTAAATTAATATAGGCGATAAATTGTAGTTCATTGGTAATTATAATTAGTTGACGTTGGTTGATTGTATGTGGACATGGATGGTTGCATGCCTTGTTTGAAAAGTCAGTTATTTAGTTTAACACTTGAACACTACGTGTTATTGAACATGATGCGTTTGCGCACAAAGAAAATTGGTTGTGTTTGTAGTGGATGGATTAACGTTCATATGATTGTTTTATTATTTTGTTGATGGGTGCTTCACACATTGCAGTCATGGAATTATGCGAATAACCGATTTTATTTCCTTCCCATGAACAACTTTTTAAATATTAAAATATTTGAATAGTTAGTCGAATTTTGTTTCAAGTGATTTGAAATCCTAGTTGTGAATAATTAACACCTGTCGTTGAAGACAGAAACGAAAAGAAAAGGGTTCTAAACTAATTTTGGATAATCAAAGTGCAAATAAATTTGAATTTAAAAATTAAAGTGATATTCAAATTTATATATATTTTGATTTCATTATTTTATAATATGCGTTCGAATAATTAAACATTGTAAATCTTGTATTGAGTTTATATTCAAATTGGAAAGGAAATAACTTCCAATTATTATAAGTTAGTACCCTTTTAGTTGAGTTTGAAGTTAACATCGAAAAAAAGGGATTTGGGATATGTATCAAAAATGAGATTATTTAAATGATTGACGGTAACGGCTGGCAGTAAATTCGAATGCGATTAAAATGAGCTTTGAGAAATTGATTATTAAGTTAAATTTAATTTGAAAAGTAGATCTGTAAAATATTATTTAAGTATTGATTTATTTTGAAATGAATAATTGGATGTTTGAAGCAATGATTTCGAAGTAAAGCGATTTTGGAGCTCGAATGAGAATATAAGATATTATTCAAAATATGGTTTTAAAGTTAAGTTATGAAAATTTGAGTTTATTTTGGTAAGAAATGAGATGATTTATATTTAAATGTTATGTGGTTGAACTGAACGCGCCGCATAGCGACAGTTCGTTAATATTGATTTAATTTTCAAACGACTATAATTTAAATGTGTTGAATTGGATTGACGTTAAACGAAAAACATTGGATTTCTATTAAAAATAACCTTTGCATAGAAAAGAAATTTTCAAATTTCGACATACGGTTTTCAAGTTATGGTTAAAAAAAAATTTGAAACGGTCGTTATACGTGCAATTCGTCGACCGTAAAGGAAAGCGAATAAAACGGATTTATATAATTTATATAAAATGTTGGAAAATTTTGAAAAATATTATTTTATTATTTAAAAATGATTAAAGATGAAATATTTGAATTTAAAATTATTTTGGATTGATTTTATTTTAAATGGCCAGTTTACAGCATATATGAAACGTTATTAAGTGTAAAATTTTACATTCTTTGAAACAACTAAGTTTAGGTTTATAAATCATAAACTTTTGCAAAATGGTTTTGTTAAATATTTGAAGGATTTTAGGGAACTTGAATTATTTCATATGGAATTTTATTTAATGATTTTCTATTTTAGTAAGATATTGGAAGTTTGAAATTTTAAAAGATACAAGTTTGGGTAGAGTTAATCTTTGACTATTCGATATAAAATTTCCAGGGCTAGACGAATACTATAAGAAACCAGCAAAAACATTTACATAAATATTCTGATAGTGTTTTGCCAGGTTTTTGAATTGATATCTAATATAAGTCAGTTAAACCCTATTTAAACTTATATTTGAAATATCAAGGTTGAATTGTCATGAATCGAAACTTAAATCAAATTTAAGCTT
The DNA here is from genome assembly GCA_030737875.1 of Allium sativum. Taxonomy (NCBI): domain Eukaryota; kingdom Viridiplantae; phylum Streptophyta; class Magnoliopsida; order Asparagales; family Amaryllidaceae; genus Allium; species Allium sativum. The sequence continues at coordinate 990,867,811 of CM060915.1, forward strand.
TGTAGATTTAGAAGACTTATAGAATGTTAACGACGAATAAGAATCTTGTTTGAAATATAAGGTTTGAGAATTTGAATATTGTATCGAAAAGAAGAATTAAAATGGTGAGGAATCTTTTGAAATTTAAATGAATCCTACTTTGTTTTGTAAATACATTAGTAATGATGTGGAAGGAGGTTCAAATCGAAATCATGTATAATCCATAACTACCGTTTTAAATACCCTCATTACCTGGAATGACCGAGATCGAATATATGTTCGAGAACCATTCCAAGTATTAATATGATGTTTAAATAATCAAAGGCGTGGAAATCGATAAGTGAAGACTGATAATCTACAAATTTCTTGGATTGATTGTCGATGTCTCGGTTGGCCAATCACCCAATATGAGGTTATAAGTGACACGCGATTTGAATATATTTGGAGATTTTTGAATTTTTGTTCTGTTCAGACCCAGATTAGAATTGTATGGATTGTTTCTTTGACATTGTACTAAACTGCGTAGCACTGATTTTTGTTAATACATATCGAATTTGTGGTAAATGAAGTATTCTCGACTCTAAGTCATATGAACTTAGTGGTTACGTATTAATCGAAATCAGTGACATGTAGTGAATGGACAATGTGGCATACTCGAGTTATGAAATAAGCTAGTGACGATCAAAGCATGGCTTATCAAAGCATAACTTTGTATATATCATGACTTCGATGAACCTCACACCTTGGAATGATGGTAAACTGGTGGTTAGGTTGTATACATATACGTAAACTCTGTTGAAACTTGAAAGCTTCGGCGAATGGTTCCCTTTTCGAAACCTGAAGGAATAGAGTATATACGGTGTCCAATGTCTGGATGTTATCCAGGATATATACTTTTGCATTATGTATTCGGTGTCCGTTGTCTGGATATTAACCGGGAGATACTTAGCTTTGTGTCCTCGATTGATCTTTCGTGTCAGGAATCATCATGTTAGAAACCCAATAACCAATACGAGCACATGCGATTTTAATTGTATACCTATATTGCAATATAACCAATTGGGGTTATGGGGCTATGATTCTATATTTATTTGCGAAATGATTTTTCAACACTATGCACTAATTATAGTATTAAAAGAGGATTTTCACGTATGAAAGCATTTTGGTTATCATAAGATAAAACTCGCCCATTTGGTGTGCGCTTGCATTGTGTGATATGGGACGAGCTTATGATAGCTTCATTTTTCCAAATTCATTGCGGATTTCTATGCATGGGTATTCACATGGAGAAAACCGTTCCGTGATAGCGGCGTGGTCCAGTGAAATTCCCAACTTTAAAATAAATCGTATGTATAAAAACTGTTTGGGGTTCTGACACCAGTCCTACGACAGACCTGGAGTTTATTGTTTTCCACAACTAAACTCTCGGTGCCCATATTTTGCATGGGGAGCTAGTATTTAGTTCGCAGTTTAGTTTACGAGTTGTTTTCAGATTCGGAGCTAAGAGTTTGGGTTTCGATGATACTTCTTCCGCTGAGAGCATTAGTTTTGTTTCCACCGAGCTTATGGTATACTCTGATTCCTTGTATTTCTGATGTAAAATTTTTTGTAATGAAATAAAACTTCTGTTATTTGTGTTCAAGTATGCTAGTACCTATAACCATCCATCTTTATGAACGATTTAAGTTGGTTTAATTCCTGAAGAGAATCGGACAAAAAGGCAGGTCATTACCGTTGGTATTAGATCTTTGGTTTATACATAGCTATGAGGTATGACATGTTTGAACAAAAGAATAGGACTCATCAGAATTATAACATCTCATTAGAGATAGGGTTAAAAATACCCTATAATGAGATTTAGGAATATTATGTTGAGAGAGAGGTTATTTTATTGCGAAACTAAGATGTTAAAATAAAGATTGGTAAACCTAAAATTTAAGAATTGGGTTGATAATTATTGGAAACCTTGGTATGGATGTTATACCTTAAGTAATACCATTAAAAATTATTTAGGAAACATTAAATTTGTGAAGATTTATTTGACACTACGGATAAAATCACTTAAGTATAAAAACTTTAAAAGGTTAATTAGAAAATGTTGGACTTGTAGTAAAACTTAAGTAAAGATCATAAACTACTTGACATAATAACGGTAAAGATTTTGGGTGGTAAGAAATTATGTAAGATCGTTAACCACTTTTGAATACTTGGAAAATTTTGGGTGTAAACACTTAATAAGGATTTTACTTGAATTACTTGGTTAGGCATAGTAAACTTCTCTAAACATTCGAAATAATGATTTCTTGTTTGGTAATAAATAATAGGAATGATTTAAAATTAAGCCCCTTAACTATTTTAGGGATATTAGAGTACATTTGGTAAGGAATTCAACCTTAATTAGTGTAATCCCATAATTCTACTTGAATTATTTTAAAAACGATAGGTAATTGATAACCTATATAAATTTTGATTTGATAATAAATTTTGATGATTTCTAAGCTTAGATTTTTCCTTATTTTAGCGTGAAAGACCACTTATTGTGAAACAGTATGCAGCTCAGTTCTTTCCTACTGGTAACACTAGCAGTAGCAGTAGCAGCTCTGGATCAGATTCAGAGGATTCTTCCGTACATATTTCCAGCGATCCGGGTGAACACGAGGCCATGGAGACATCGTCGGATGCTAGCCCGACTAAGGACCATACCTTATCTTCAAATAGCGATGAGGAGGATATGGAGCCACCGGTGGACGAGGAGGATATGGTAGCCATGGATGATGTTCTCATAGTGGACGAGGATATGGGAATTGGCGGCAATGGTGTTATGGCTGACGAGGAGGAAGAATTTGAGGAGGAGTTTGAGGAGGAGGAGCTAGTATTTTAGTTCGCAGGTTAGTTTACGTGTTGTTTCCAGATTTGGAGCTAAGAGTTAGGGTTTGGATAATACTTCTTCCACTGAGAGCATCCATTTTGTTTCCAATGAGCTTATGGTATACTCTGATTCCTTGTTATTCTGATGTAATTTTTTTTGTAATGAAATAAAAGTTCTATGATTTGTGTTCAAGTATGTTATCCCATAACCATACGTCTTTATGAACAATTTAAGTTGGTTTAATTATCGACGAGAATCGGAAAAAAAAGCGGGTCATTACAGAATCCCTCCGGGGGTACGAAATTCGAGGAGGAGAAAGGGGCGAACTTCTTGGTTCTGAAATTCCATTGTTTTAGGGCGTCGAAGCTCCTGGATGCGGAGTGAAGGAAACCAATTTTTCATGAGTCTGAACTAAAGAAATCCGATCTTCCGACATTGAGAAAATCACATGAGTCGGGAGGTGCCCAGTGGTTTGACCTAACCGGTTAGGTCGATCTCCGTCGGGACTATGGTGCCCCTGACCCCCACCGGCGCTGCGCGCGGACCCGCTTGACGGCTCGCCTTTGGCTAGGAGCATGGCTAACCTTCGACTCAGATGACGGTTTTCCTAAGAGTCTATTAGGCCCGAACGAGGTCATTTATTAGAGGTTATGGGTCTCCTTGTGTTAGCGACGTGACTTCGACCCCACTGCTTTGTGTTTTTGGACGCTTGAGCGCGTTGCTCACTGAATATTTGACGTGTGACAGCTTTGACAAAAAAGCATGTCAACAACGGTAGCTTCTGAAAGGGAAGTTCGACCTTCACTTTCGTGGAGTTAGAAAAATAATCGAATATCAAATGATTTCTAAATGATAGAAAATTACCTATCCATTGATTGGTTCAACTGTTGCATCATATAACAATTGAGGAAATACAATCCATCCTTAACAACGTTGTTTAATTTCCAACTGTCCTATTTTATGCATTTTTGGCCGATTTCCTATATAAATACCACCCTATGTTCACTACAATTCAACAAAAAAAAATCATAACATCATAAAAATGATAAATTATTCTTCAATTATTCTTATCCTATCTTCGTCACCCTCATTTTCCTCTGCTCGCTCATCAATGCTGGCTCCAATCATCTTTAAGACATCTACGTGGCTGATCTCACATCAAGTAATAAATCCTTATCTCATTACCGAAACAGCTGCCGAAATGATTGAAGCTATAATATATTACTTCAAACTAACTAACTTTCAATTGGTAATATATAATTCTTGTGAAATCGTCGGTATAAAGGTAAACGAGTTTGTATGCAAGCTTGCAATGAACATAATAGAGATAGATTTCTCGTTCATGGGCATAGAAAAAGCAGGAAATGTTGGAAATGAATGAGCAAAAGAAAGAGTAATTTTAGATGAAGAGAGGAAAGCAAACCAAAGTCCCGCATTATGAAATATGAATACCCACTTCTCTATTGGCTTATATAAATAAAGGAGAAGAGGGCTTGTAAACAGAGTGTGGCTAAACCAAGAAAAAATATTGTGTTAGTGTCAAAAATTGGGTCCAGTGCCTTGGGACTCTTGGGGTCCATGACATAATATTATATTAGCATCAAAAATTGGTCTTAGTTCCTTGTGACTCTAGGGGTCCACGACACAATATTATATTAGTGTCAAAATTTGAGTCTTGTGCCTTGGGACTCTTAGGGTCTCGTGGTTAAATAGTCCGCTGATTATAGCTTGGGCTTGTTGCACTGAAACGAGTTATTTTTGATCATTTTTGATCTGGCATGTCCATTCAATTGAATGGATACAACCATTTCATTTTTAATGTGCATGCTCATTCATTCACCTCTTGGTTAAAGGGTCGCAACCTTTTCAAGAGTCATTAATGTTCAGATAGGCACCTCCTCCAACCTAAAAATGCATGGCCCAAAACGAGATAGAATACACATTAGTTACTCTTCTCAATCTGCTACTTCTTCTTAGAGTACACCTCTATTCTAGTTTATATACTCTACTTCATTTTGTCATAGCCCTGTTTGCTAGCACTACGCTACGTGGCTTGTAACGACCTGGATTTCGAGCGACTTTTGTTATCGACATAAGCTCGATGTCGATAACCAAAACATCGAAAAATCCCGGTAATTAGTGAAAGAAATTAGAGGGTGAGAATAGATAAGATAGAACTTAGAATAGAAGAAGAAGAAGACCACAACATCAGAGTAACACGAACCTCACAGCGGAACGAATAACATATAATAAATAACATAACTTTGAAATATAACAGTTATGTATACAATAGCACTTATCAGAGTACAACACTTACAACACAGCGGAAATAAACTATAGCTATATGATCCAGAAGCCTACTGCTCCAGCTCTTCAAGTATATCTGTAAATCCCGACTACTTGACTGCCCGTACAAATTTAGGCACCCAAAAGTTTAGGGAAAACAATAAAGTAAACTCCGGGTCAGTCATGGACTGGTATGAGTAAAACAGTTTAAATAGGTATATGAACAAGTAAACGATATCTCATAAGACCACACCGCAGAACGGAATGGGGTTTTCCCTTATGAGAATCCAAAATATCTTTATATCAAAAACCTTTTGATATTATAATAATGTCTATGTACAAATAGATATCAACTAGCAGAAACGCTTTCATCTCACGTTCTACATATATAGTATACAATCAAAATCGCAAGCACGTATTGGATAATGGATTTCCAACTATGACAAGGTATGGAATCACCTTCCGATCAGTGTACTCTAGGAACGATACACTGGAGTTCAACAAGAACATCTTGTAACTCAGCCACACATGACCGACCACTCATTTTGCTTGATTGTATCGAATGTATATCACCAACGGTTGGGATCAGCAACCGTTCCCATATATATATGGGACAGCATTGATAGATTTAAGAAGCAAATGAATATTCTCTAGATAGGTGATTATACACCCTACTTCGGTGTGACCGACTTAGCCATGCTGCCTGCCCGATTTCTGTCATTTACCGGTTGATGAGGCTAGAAGCTACGATTTATCATTACATCAGATTCACTTCGAATGCCACATTGTCAGATCCATCGAAAATCACTAATTGATGTCTACAACAGTACATTACGTGTTAGCTAAAGAAGCTTCCTTCTCCGCTTCCACTCTTGGTACGGTTGAAGAAATCAATGTATGTGACCTTTCTGGAAATACTCTGTTAGACATTCATTCATACAAGTCATCCTTATTCACTTAGAATGTCACATCGTCATACCCGCCAAATCACAAATTGACTTATTCAAAAATAACACGGGTATACAGCTAAGAGAAACGAATTTCTCCGCCACCAAACGTGAATACGTTTGAACAGATCAACTTACGCGATCCATTGGATATACTCTATCAGTCCTTCGTCCATACAAGTTGTCCTGGGACTGGACAAACCTAAGGCACTATTCTGTAAGCAGGATAGCCCTTGCATTTTACTCCGTCTTCAATTATCTTTGGCATATATGATTCGCGACGCTTATGCCAATACAGAGTGGTTCTTTGGATAATAATCCAATCGGTCTCTCCATATTAACAACGTTAAAATGGTCAAAACTTCGATAGTCTGTGATTTAACCATCAAAGAAAAACAAGTGTGCAAACAACGATATTATTTCCAGATGGAAATTATATCGAACAAACATCATTTAACATTAACCTCTTTAGTTCATTTATTTACTTATCTCCTATTTCCCTATATTCTAAATTCTTATTTTTCTTTTATCAGAAAACATTTCTGATTCTCGTTTGGAAAACATTTCCAAAACTCCTTTACGATCAAACCTTACCATTTCTTAGTCAAGAAGGAAGTTGCTCAAGTTGGGGTATAATTACCTCTCAGACCTTAACTGAACAACGTTATAACTTCGAAATGGTCAAAGTTTATCTTTTAATCTTTAACAACTTCTTTACGCCTTTCTCGGATTCAATTTTACTAATCCACTTCTATATTTAAAACATTGGTTGTAACGATAACGTTATAATCCCTACTTTCGAATCATCTAACTTTAATTATAACTTCTATTCTTAATAGTGAATAATTAACCTAACACTTATTTATTTATAAATAAATAAATCTCTATTTAAACACTGGAAAGTATAAGTTCTTTCCCGAATTCAATATAATCGAATTTGCCGATTTACTCTCTTCGAGAAATCTCTATTTGATTAACTCTTCTTCGAATAACCTATATTCGATTAACTCCTTCTCGAATAAACGATATTCTATAATCTCTCTTCGAATAACTAATATTCGATAACTCTTCCTTTTCAAATATCTCATGTTTGAAAATCTCACTTCGATTAAACTATAATCGATAACTCCCTTCGATGGAACTAACATCGATAACTCCTTTCGATGAAACTAACATCGATAACTCCTTTCGATGAAACTAACATCGATTTATTTAACTCGACGAACTTAACTCGACTAACTTAACTTGACTCGACTAACTCGACTTACTTTGTTCGACCAATTCGATTCGATTAACTCGGCTCGACTAACTTGACTAACTTAACCCGACTTACTTGGTTCGACCAATTCGATTCGATTAACTAGGCTCGACTAACTTGGTCGAACCACCCGATCAACTCAACTTATTTAACTTAACTTATTTCTCAACTCGATCAACTCGATTAACTCCTATCGAATAACTAATATTCGATTAAACTCCATTCGCTTGACTTTAGATCGCAGCGATCACAATGGTTACGCCTGACTCCCTCAGGAAACATCCGACCGCCGTAGACTATTTACAGCCCTGCGAATTACGCTAGCAGTCGTACAAGATGGCAACTTACCCTGAATACTATGTTTGACTAACTCTGTCTCAAATAACTATATTTGATTAACTCTAGTTCATTTTAACTCTAATCGATTAACTCTAACTAATTAACTCCAACTGGTTAACTCTAACTGATTAACTCTATTTGACTAACTCGACTTGACTAACCCCTTTCGAATAACATATTCAATTAACTAATTTTCAAATACCATATTCGATTAACTAACTTCGAATACCATATTCGATTAACTAACTTCGAATACCATATTCGATTAACTAACTTCGAATGCCATATTCGATTTCTCCTTTCGAATACCATATTCGATTAACTAACTTCGAATACCATATACGATTTAACTCCTTTAGAATGTCTATATTCGATTAACTTTATTCACTTTGTAAAGATTTCCTTTTTAACAACGTTTTATTTATTTGAAAAGATTTACTTTTAAATAACGGTTCTACACTTTAAAAATGATTTCCTTTTATAATGTTCCCTTTCCAATTCTATTTGTAAACGGTTTACAAATATTTCCTTTTCAAATTTATTCTTGAAATATTCTAACTCCTTAAATTCCCGGGAAAATTCGCCATAACCTCCTTTGTATCGGGAGCATCAGGAAAATCCCCAAACTCGCCACACAGGCCTTTCCATTCAAAAAGAAATGTTTTGAATTTATTTCTTTTTCAAATATCTCCTATTTATAAATATTCCAATTTATAAACATTTCTTATTTATAAATATTCCACTTTATAAATATCTCTTATTTATAAATATTCCATTTTATAAATATTCTATTTTCAATATCACTTTGAAAATTCCCTTATCAACATTTTGGTATGTTATGGTATTCAATCGTATCAAATCACGATGTTCAATATCGTCCAAGCACATATAATCACCCACATATTTTATATCACATCATATAACAATATATGAAAAACAATAAAATAACTGTTGAGGAATCCAGTCGGGTTCCTCCAACCTGTCTCCCTGCATCCACAGATGTTACACAATATGATTATCATCACTTTCAGTTCAATATAAATTATTCCGATAGCAGAATCAATATATAAATATTTAACGGTTTATATATATATATATTTTCATATATATATATATATATATAATTTCCACTAACTGACTAGCAGTTCAATCAAACAGTCAACACACAATCAAACATACAATTTCTAACAGTTCTAAAAATACAACATGAAATTATAAACTATTCAGAGTTGGTGAGATTTACTCACATTGGCGCGTTAATCGTTAAATAACGGTTTGCATTATTTGACTGCGACGGGCAATTTATTTCGCCATAAATTGTAACGAGCTCCGATGGACTTGCGGTCAGTCTCATTGTGTAGTGTCCGTCCGTACGATCCCAGCGGTATATGATATGTTGAATTCTATTCACGGATATACAAGTTATAAATAATGTAGTTAAATGATTTAATTAAACTAATATAATATTAATTAACTTAATTAATAAATTACTTACCCTAATTAAACTTAACAATTAAATGCTAGGTTAAATCCTAAGTTAAACTAATTAATTAGCTAATTAATATCAAGTTAAACCAATTTCGTTCTTAGTTCTAACATTTATATTTAACACTTATTATAAAGTGGGCCTCACCCCCTTTGAATTTTCCGGCCCATCTCTAAACAAATGCAGCCCACCCGCTCCCTTTACTCCATCTTCCCCCAAATCTACTCATGAACTTTGAAATACACAGTAGCCATTTTCGCAACTTTCGGTCCATCACCTCTCCTTCAATGTTCCACCGAACCCAAACCAATACACAGAAGTTTATCTCTTCAACTCCTTCCTCTCTAGACAACCGAACTGCTCTATTTATTCCCAAAAGCAATTTCACCATTTGTCCTCCTCATTTGCGTTCGTTGACCCCTCCTCGCCATTACAGGGAACCATTCTCCCATGCACCAAGACAAAACTGGCGACACCAAAGAACATCTCGTTCCAATCTCCATCCATTCCTCACCAGAAAAATCGAATTCGAACTACCCTAGCAATTTCCGTCGAACCCTTCTTCGTGACTGCTACAAGGACCGACGACACTTTCTGGCTTCGAACTTCACAAACAAAACACATACAGATGTTATCCATCCTCACAATCGTAGATTAAATATCAAAAACATGGATACATCCTCCTATAATCTAAAAACTCGAACCCTAATGCCCGACTAGATAAAGTCAGTGGACCAAACCACGCTCAACCATCACGGAAATGATATGAAAATGAAGAGAATCACTTCCCGAATTCTAATACATATAGATAGTTATTTTTAGGAATTTATCTCATTCCCTTTTGATTTTCAAAGTTGCGTTTTTGTTTTGTTGAACGTGAATTTTGGCGGTTGAGCATTTTGACTAGGGAGAGAATTGTTTTGGGGTTAGGAAATAGTTTAAGGGGTTATTTATTTATTTTCCCTCCTGTTGAATAACGAGTCCGAACTTTCCCATTTTTAGGGAAACCACAGCAAACCAAAATGGCAAAGGAGAAAAAATGGGAGGGCGAACAAGAACGTGAGTTTATTTATAGAAAGAGCTTAAGACTTAAGGTACAGTTGATGGTATGTGGTAGGGATTAAATCTAGTAGGTCTGCTAGCTGTTCTTAGACGTGGGCGTTAGTCTATGGAGTAGGGTATGTTGTAACTTATAGGGTAAAAGGGTTTCCACGTTTTAGAAAGGAGGTGTGGTTGGAAAAGAAGGGACGTGGCTCCTGTGAACTCCTAACGTGGTCTTGTGGTTGATGGAATATGCCACACGGTTGAATAGGGGGCCTTAGGAATTTAGTAGTGCAAATACGTATATGTATTTAAGTTATAAAATACTGACACCTCAATATACACTACTCCACTTATATATATGAGCTGCTAGGAACAGAAATAAATATCCCATTGTATTCAGCAATGTGTCAGGGTCCCAAAAATATAATAATATCTGTAGGTGGACTCATATTTTGGAACTTCAAAATGTTGATTTCAGGGTGCGAAATACTTCAAATAAAAAGTCGCATATTTAATTAAATAAAAATTACCATAAAATTCTAAAAATTAAATTATCGCTATTTCCCAAAAGAACCTTGTCTGAATTCACACCCGATATCTAGTTATTTTGAAATAACCGTTATGGCCGATAAACGAATCTATAGCGACCATTCTGAAATTTGATTTGGACATATCTCAAAATCTATACGACGAAATCCTGATTTTTCTCTTCCACTAGAAAGATATACTCCACCAGCTCAACACGTTTCTTGTTTCACAGAAATTCGGATTAAAACGAATCCTGTACATTCAGTTGAAGTTCAAATAGCCAATTTACGAACTACAGCGCCATTTCGAGCTCAATTTTAATTATAATATAATTATACGTTCAAACTGTCGTCGATTGAATATATTCGTCAATATAATTCAACTCTAAGCTGAATTAAACCTAAGGGACGACCCCATTCACAGAATATTGTGATTTCCAATATTTTTGATTATTTCTGAATTAAATATATTATTTAATTTATTATTTTAATTAAATATTCCCAGTTATTTAATTCCACAACCATTTAATTCACTATATCACTATATATATAATTAAATAAATTAATTATAATACCTCTGTCAATGCGGGTCATTACACGGCTGGTCCGTTTTATCTTGGGAAACAAATTGCAATTACATCAATCAGTGCATACGATGGCAATATTGTTTCAAGGAAACATATCTCTGTATTCTAGACTCGGAAAAAAATTAAAGGGTCTCCTTTCTTATTTGCTGGTTACGGTTTTTATAACCTCCCTTTTATTGCACGTTCAGTTCCACTTTCTATCGTTGTTATAAATGCAGTTTGCACGACAATCGCTACATATCTGAGTAACACTAATTGTCGTTATTGTCTATTTTGTAATACAATTGTGTATTGACAAATATGTCAACAATCATGAGTTGATTGTTGTGATTGTCGATTTTTTAGTACAATTTGCTACTCATTACTAATAATCTTGAAACAATATTGATTGTTGCAGACGACGACAACGATGTCACGAAATAGCAACAACAATTTTGCATTGACAAAAACGGTGACAAACGCTCTGCTTATGCTAGTGCTTCCAACAATGGCTCTGTCTCATGGAGAAAGGCCAGAGAAGTTCAATTGCATTAATTTTAAGGATTGACAACAGAAAATGTTGCTTTATCTAACAACATTGGGACTCGCCAAATTTCTAGCTAAAAATGTTCTTAAAAGATCAAAAGAAAAATTGGCTGAAATTTCAAAAAGGCATTTCTGACATGGATTTTTGTGTAGTAATATCCGGATGCAACCTTCACAAAAGAATGATTTGTTGACACAGGAGTCACTCAACACGTATGTGCCAACAAGTTGATGTTTACAACCTATGAATCTACAACCGATGATAAACAACTTTTCATGGGCAATTCATCTGCATCAAAGATCGAAGGCAAAGGAAAAGTTGTGTTGAAACTACTTCTGAAAAGGAACTAACTTTAAATGATGTTCTCTATATTCCAAAAATTCGTAAGAACCTGATTTCAGTATCATTGCTCAGCAAACATGGATTCAAATTAATCCTTGAAGCTGAGAATGGAGTGTATGTAGGAAGAGGATATGTGTGTGATGGTTCGTTTAAAGACAATGTAACCACTATTGTACCACACACTAATATGAGTAAAAGTGAATCTTCTGTTTATATTTTTGACTCTAAAAGCATGTGACATTCTAGATTAAGGCATTTAAACTTTGATATATTGAGGAAATTGAATAATCTAGAATTTATACCTAAGTGTAACTTAGACATCAATTACAAATGTCGAATTTGTACATAAGCAAAATTGACAAGAACCTCATTTCATCATGTTGAACGTGAAACAAAACCGCTAGATATAATACATACAGATGTATGTGATTTGATGTATTTAAAAAATACCAATCGGAAGTTGAGAATCAACTCAACAAAAAAAATGAAAGCTTTAAGACGTGATAGAGAAGCAGAATATGAATTCCCTTTTTGAAGAATTTTGCACTGAACATGATATTATACACCAAACTATAACACAGTATTCACCTCAATCCAGCGGTATAGCCAAACTAAAAAATAGAACTCTTAAAGAAACGATGAATGCTTTATTGTTAAGTTCTGGGTTTCCATTTAACTTTTGTGGAGAAGCTATTCTTTTAGCAAACCATATTTTAAATAAAATACCCCAAAAAAACATCCAAACCTCCACATGAACTTTGGAAAAATAGAATATCATTCTACAAGTACCTAAAAAAGTGGGGTTGTCTTACCGAAGTAGAGGTATCAAAACCAAAGACGGTCAAAATTGGACCAAAAAACAGTTGATTGTATTCATGGATATGCACAAAACAGTGCCGCACATCGATTTTTGGTACACAAATCTGAAATTGGTGATATTCATGATAATACCATCATTGAGTCGTGAAATACTAGATTTTTTGAACATATAGTCCATTTGAAATAGGGTACCGAAAATCATATACCTAAGTGACTTAGGGAAGATGAAGTTCCGAATTCTATTGAGGATGCTGAACAAAATAACACTAAGGAAAGTAGTGTTGTGCAGCAAGTGGAGAAACCAAGAAAAAGTAAAAGGTCAAGGACTTTAAAAATCTTTGGACCGGACTTCTATACCTTTATGTTAGAAATGATCCATTAACAAATAAACAATTTATGTCCTCCAACGATGCCCTTTATTGGAAAGAGGAAATTAACAATGAGATTGAATCCATTCTGTCCAATCATACATGGAATTAGTTAATTTACCTCAAGGATGTTAGACCTTAGGTAATAAATGAATATTTAAAAAGAAATTGAAACCTGATAGTTCAATAGACAAGTACAAAGCTCATTTGGTAGTCCAAGGATTTAGACAAAATGAAGACCTGGACTATTTTGATACATATTCATTAGTGATGAGGATAACGTCCATTGGAATGCTTATTGCAAATTCATCCATACATGACTTTTAAATACATCAAATGGATGTTTAAAACTGCACTCTTGAATGGTGAAATGGAGGAAGAAATCTTTACAAAACAACCTGAAGGATTTCTGAGCATAGAATGAGAATAAAGTTTGCAAACTAGTAAAATCACTTTATGGCCTTAAGAAAGCTCCAAAAAAAGGCATGTGAAGTTTGCTAAAACTATGTTATCAAATGAATTCACGATAAAAAAAATCAGATAAATGTGCGTACATAAAACACAAACATATTCACTTTAAGAAAAACGATTTTTTGTTGGAAAAATCAGTGGCATTTATTATCAAATGCAGGCAAAAGTGTTTTTAGGACCAATGTAAGCACGGTAAACAAAATTCACATTCCTGGCTCTTCGTAGACACTAGTCTGCATGTCCAAGGAAACGTAACTGACCTATTCTCTTTTCCTATTCCTTCATACTTAACATCATTTAACCCTCATTCACTTTTCTTTCTTTTCTGGAAAAAACCCTAGATTTTTACCCCTTTCAGTCTCCCACTTATTATTTCTCATTATAATTCGAATTTGTAAAGACTATCTCGTTCAACATTGGTATAGATACCAGTAGAGTTGGTCCATCTCAGCAATGCTACAAAGCGATTTGATTCAATTACTAATCGTATTCAAGATCGTGAAATTGGTAAAGCTAGAAAGGTATAAAACCAAACTTGATTTATTTTATTTTGTTTGGATCCTATCGTTTAGGGCTTTGAACAGTTAACATCTGGTGATTGTTGATTTCTGCAACCACAAACCAAAAAAGTTGATTTCTGTAAACAGTGTTTGTAAATGGGTTATATATTTAGGTTTTTACGTTACTTTTGAGCTTTGGGTTTTGACAGTATACATGATTAAATTTACTTCTGAATCAAATGTGTTTTTATATCTGGGTTTTGACAGTATACCAGAAAAAATTACCAAATTTTTTTTGATTTCTAGTGTTTGCATTTGAATCGAATGAGTTTTGAACCTATTTTGTACATATATCTTGATTGCATGAACTATATTTTATACTGATTGGAATTTAATATTGACATTTATTTTAAATGTTAACATGTTCATTTAAAGCTTGATTTAGTACTTGCAGCAAACATATTACATTGATATACATACATATATATACACACACGCACATATATATATACATATATATGGATATATACGTATATATATATGTATGTATGTATATATACATACATATATATATATATATATATATATATATATATATGTATGCATATGTATATATATAGGAACCTTGCAATGCATGAATTATATATGTGAGTTAATTAGTATACAAAATTATGCAGCTTATGAATTGGGAGTTATGAGTTTTGCAATATGTGATATTATGCAAGTATATCAAAATGTGTTTATGTATGTTAATTTAATTTGTTTTCTTCCATCTGATTTGCATGTATAAGATTATACCTGAATACTGAAATTGTGCAGTATAAAAGAGTGACACTTTACTAATACATTTCATAAAAATTTCTCTATAGGTTCAGGAGAACCCAAAGGGACAAAGACAATTTGTTTTACGCTCTTGTCCCATTAGTATCAATAATCGAGATTGAAAAACTTGCGTTAGGCCATCAACGATCAAGTTGAACCTGAACCGTATTTTTAGTCTCGATATTGATATTTATTAGGCTAGAGAAACGTGAATTGATGTGGGAAACTAAACAGAGAAACAGGTTCCAAATAGGTATAGCTACATTGCAATCAAAAAGTCTTTATGTATGTTAATTTAATTTAATTTATTCCATTTTATTTGCATTTATAAGAGTATATATATGTGAACAATGAAATATGCCATATATCTGTTGTGATTGAACATGTAAATCCAGCCTGCCCCCTCTCCACCCCCCACATACATACATACATATGCATATATATATATATGCAAGGTTTTCAAAATGGGATTTAAATCGTAAATCGCAAAGTTTATATTTCAAATCGAAACAGATTCTAAATCGTAAGTCATAGTTTTCGAATATCATTACTTATGGGTTTCATATGCACTTTGAATTTGATTTAGATGTTTGAATTTCTACAATTAAATTTAAAACTCAATTTTTTCCCTCCAATTTCATTTTTATTCTGCTTCAAAAGCTGTAACGACCCGTATTTTTTACGATATATAATTAATTAATTTATTAAATTATTTAAATAGTGGTGTAGCATTCAAATAGTCGTTGAATTAAATAATAGTGAATATTAATTAATAAAATAATTTAATAATATATTAAATTATGAAATAATTAGAATTGGATGAAATGGCGATATGGTGTGAACTGGATCATCTGTGATATTTAATTCAGTTTAACATTGAATTAGAATAACGAATATATTGTTTGAACGACAGTTTGAACGTATAATTATATTATAATTAAAATCGAGCTCGAAATGGCGTGGCAGTTCGCGATTTGGCGATTTGAACTTCAACTGAATGTACTGGGTTCGTTTTAAATCAGAATTCTGTGAAAGAAGAAACGTTAGGAGCCGGTGAAGTATATTTTTCTAGTGGAAGAGAAAAATCAGGATTTCGTCGTGTAGATTTTGATTTATGTCCAAATCAAATTTTAGAAAAGCCGTTGTGGAATTCCTTTATAATTTATAAAGGAATTATTTATATTTTAAAGAGAAATTTCATTATAAATCGAATATGGATTTATCGGGATTTGAAATATCAAGTTAGACATTCATATAGGAATATTCTGAAGTTATATGGTATTCCACTGTGAATATATACGATAATATTTATTTTTAAACATTAAATTTAATTGTTTTTTAATATATTTATGTATTTAAAAGGGTTATTTAGAGCTTTAAAAAAGCCAGTTTTGCAAACGACCTTAGAATTCGACGAAACTAATTTTGTTGGATCCGCAATATTAAATTATTTCTAGAATTCAGTTTCCTTTATTTTTGAAGTCAGTATGTGGCCGTACCGATTTTTAAGGTGAAAAACAGTCGATATTTTGACAGTTAAAAATACGCTGTGTGAACAAACGGAGTCGGAATTCGACGAAACCAGTTTCGTTGGGTCCGTGATGTCGAACTGAAGGTGCATGTCCAGTTTCATGATTATAGATATCGTATGTGGTCGCAGGGATTTTTATGGACCGGAGATGAGTATAAAATCGAGAAATAAAAATATAAAAATCAATTAAAAAAAAATCTAACATTTTTCTTGGCCAGAAGGAGGCCACGCGACATCCTTCTACAACCACAAATCCTACCAACCCCAACAGGCTATAAAAACCGCATTAATCCCAAACCAGCAACAAGAAAATAAATCCAAACAATACAAATAAATTTCTACAATTCAAAATCCATGCTTATTCGGGTTCCTATAGTCGTGCTCTTCATTTTGGTGTAAAGTTTGTGGGGGTGCGAACGCTGTCTGGAATTCAGTGGTTTTGGTTTCGGTAGTACGGTTGGAGTTATCTTGAAATATGGATGTCAATTCATAAAATCGAGTTCGTATTCGGGTTTGTTGTTCAAATCCGCACCTGGTATGATAATAGGGTGGTTTTTGGTGACGATTTCGGTCGGAGGTGTACTGTCGGCGAGATTTTTAGGCTGGAGTCGGATCGTGAAAGGGGGGTGTGAGTTATGAGTGAATGATATGGGGTTAAAGAGGATTGGATGAGGAGAATATTGGTGATTTTATTGTGATTTGTAGAGGAACGAGGAAGAGGCGGTTTGTGGTTGAAAGTGGCGGAATTGGGTGGAGGAATTTCTGAGCGTCAGTCATTTGTGGAAGAAAGGAGAAGTCTGGGCTTTTAAGGAGCGGATGGGTTTGTGGAAATGGGTCGACATGTCAAAGGGTGAGGCCCGTTACAAAATAAATGTTTAGGTTTATTTTAATTAAATAGTGTATTAACTTATAATGTCAATAACTTATTCATATGAAATCAGAATCACAAACCGTCAGTCACGTTGGGATCGTATGGACGGTGGCTACACCATGGAACTGACGGGAAGTGAATTGGGACTAGTTTGAATTTATGGAGAAATAAATTGTTTGATTCAAATCAAAAAATCAGTTTATCGTTCTTTAACGATGAACTGCCAATGTGAGTAAAACTCACCAACTCTGAACAGTTATATTTTTCTAACGTATATTTAGAACTAATAATTATCTGTTGATTGATGTGTGTTAACTGTTTAGATGGACTGTTAATTAATTGATTGAAAACACAGTTATGGTTATATATATACATATATATACATATATATATATATATCATTATTAAATATTGATTCTGTCGATCAGAATATTTCTTCATGAAATGAAAGTGATGTTATGTATATTTTTTAACATCTGTGATGCAGGGAAATAGGTTTGAGGAATCCGACGGGATTCCTCAACATTTATTTTACTGTTTTTCATATACTGTGTTCTATGATGTGATATGAATTCTGTTGCTGATTTTTTGTAATTGAAATGGTACCGATCATTGCTATATGGTTGGTAAAAAAACCATAAGAAATACCATAATGATAAAAGGGAATCTTCAAACGTATATTGAAAATGAAATGTTTATAAAATCAAAGGATTTTGGAAAGAGAATATTTATAACATCAAAGGATATTATAAAAGGATTTATTTAGAAAATAAATAGAATAGAAAAAAGAAATGGTTGGAAAATAAAAGGGATTACTTATGAAATCAATGGATTTTAAATAGTAAAGGAAAGGGATTTTATAAAAAGGAAATTTATTTATAAAATAAAAGGGTTTTGTAAAGAGAAATATTTGTAAACATTTACAAATATTTGTTAAACAAATAGAATTGAAAAAACTATTTGTTTGTTAAATAAATAGAATTAGAAAAGGGATATTTATTTAGAAAATAAATAGAAGTACTTAAAAAGGGAATATTTCGGAAATAAATATCTCAGGATTTAACAGAAGATAAAAGGGGATATGTAGAAAATAAATATCAATTAGAGTTAATCGAATTTAGTTATTCGAAAGGTGTTAGTCGAATTTAGTTATTCGAAGGAGCTAGTTGAATTTAATTATTCGAAGTAAGTTAATCAAAGGGTTAAATCAAATATGGTATTCGGAAAGGGTTAATCGAATATGGTCAGTCGAACCAAGTTAGTCGAGTTAATCGAGTTAAGTTAATCAATTAGAATTAACCAGTTAGAGTTAATCAGTTAGAGTTAATCAATTAGAGTTAACCAGTTAGAGTTAAATCAATAGAGTTAATTAAATAGAGTTAATCAAATTTGAGTTATCGAATATTAGTTATTCGAATAGAGTTAAAAAGGAGTTATCGAATATTAGTTATTCGAATAGAGTAAAGGAGTTAGTAAAAAGGAGTTATCGAATATTAGTTATTCGAAGTGAGTTATTCGAATATTAGTTATTCGAAGGGAGTTAATCGTCGAATTCGATTATATCGAATTCAGGAAAGTACTTATACTTTCCGGGGTTTAAATCAAGATTTATTTATTTATAAATAAATTAGTTGTTAGGTTATTTATTCACATTAAAGAATAAAAGTTATAATTGAAATAAGATATTTCGAAAGTAGGGATTATAACATTATCGTTATAACCAATCTTTTCAATAAAGAAATGGATTTGTAAATAGAACACGAGAGAGATCCTTATTAAAGGTTTAAAAGATAAACTTTGACTATTTCGAAGTTAAAACGTTGTTCAGTTAAGGTCTGAGAGTAATTATACCCCAACTTGATTGACTTCCTTCTTAACTAAAGAATGGTAAGGTTTGATCGTAAAGGAATTTGGAAATGTTTTCCAAATGTTTTCTGATAATAGAAGATAAGAATTTAAAATATATGGGAATATGAGATAAGTAAATTAATGAACTAAAGAGATAAATGTTAAATGATGATTGATCGATATAATTTCCATCTGGAAAAAATATCGTTGTTTGCACACGTGTTTTTATTTGATAGTTAAATCACAGACTATCAAAGTTTTGACCATTTTAACGTTGTTAATATGGAGAGAACGGTTGGATTATTATTCGAAGAACCACTCCGTATTGGCATAAGCGTTGCGAATCATATATGCCAAAGACAATTGAAGACGGAGTAAAGTGCAAGGGATGTTGTATAAATCTTAGGTAATGATTTCCCAAGATGGTTGCAATGAATAGTGCCTTCAGTTTGTCCAGTCCCTGGACGACCTGTATGGAAGATTGTAACGACCCGAAAAATCTGAACCAATTTAAAAATTTTTAATTGGCTATTTTAGTGGATTTTAAATATTTAAAATAAATATTTTAAATAATAATGATGAAAAGTAAGTTTGAGTCGAAGTTGAAAATAAATATAATCACTTTGAATTATAAACAAGGCCTGAAATGGCGTGGCAGTTTCAAATTTTCAATTCAAACTTTGACTGACTGTACCGGGTGCAAAACAAAACGGATATGAGTGAAACCAAAAATATTTAAATCTGTTAGTGAATATCTTTCTAACGAATCTGAAAAATCGAAGTTTCAAAGTAGGAAGCAAAAGTTATGGCCAAATGAATTTTCAGAAAGGTCGCTATGGAATTTATATAGCCCGTGAAATTGGCCATTTTGCAAATGACCTCGGAATTCGACGAAACCACTTTTGTTGGATCCGGGATGTGAATTTATTGCTAGGTTTCAAATTTCATAATTTTAGAAGCTAGTATGTGAGCGTGGCAAAAGAAAATGTGTTTGGTCGATTTCTATTAAATTGGATCGACCAGAAATTGGCCATTTTTCAAACGGTCCCAGAATTCGTTGAAACTAGTTTTGTTGGGACCGTATCGTCAAAACATAGCTAGATTTATTTTTCGGGAATTTTTAGAATCAGTATGTGGCCCCGTCAAATTGAAATGTACGTTCAAATTAAATATTGAATGTTTTATATTTTAATTTGAAGGAAAACTAACCAAAACAGTCGAATAGGCCTTCGAAACATTTCCCATTATGTTTGGAATGGGGGTAAAATGCTAGGGGCGACATTCGTTGGGTTGGAATTGGTGTTTGTTTGGATAAGAAGATATTTTTGAATTTAAAATAAATTAAAAATAAAATATAAAGGGGCCAATCAATACCTTTCTCTCTCATTCCCTTTTGACTGGTCAACCCGCCTCCTTCCACTCTCGTTCACGACGGAAAAAGCTCCGTTCTTCTTCCCCATTTTCCGGTGAAACCTCTCATCAAAACCCACCAATCCTTTGCAACTTTTTATAGCTCATCTCCTCCTCTTCAAATCAAGAAAAACCCCATCTTCTATCGTGCACCCTATCGCGAGAATTCCCTCTCCAAAGTTCACCAGTTTCGCACCATTTTCCGGCCGAGGTTGGAGTTCGAGCTCCACCATCTTCCTGGCGCAGAGGCGCCTCTCGAGGCCCGTCAACGTGGTGCTGTTGGATCTCGATGAAATGCAGCAGATTTGATTTTAATTCGAACCCTAGTTTTGAAGAATCGAGGAAGGTAAACGGCTTGATTTTTCTGAATTGAAGATAACACTTTTAAGTGTTGCAAACTTGTAAAAATCGTATCTTTTTCGTTTCTTGTCGAAATTCAGTGAAACAAGAGACAATGGACTCGTGTGGACGTCTTCTACATTCTAGAAGAGACCACATATTTTTTTGAGCCTTCGGCTATTTTAGGTGGAGTGGAACCCAATGTGAGATTTCTAAATTATAAACTATAACAACCCGGATTTTTACAACATGCTAAGACAAGAATCAAGGAAGAATTTAATTTTAAAATCTGAATCAAGGGAAACAGGCTGCGCCATTGCGTTCGTCTCGGAAAAATACGCGAAATAGACTCCGAGTTTTCGAAAATCGGTGTCCGTATGAAGAAGATATGGATGAACGAAGTTAGGCAGAAAAACCGAAAACAAGCCAGAATGCACTGGTGCACTTATGAAGTGCGCCAGCACAAAAATACACTTGTGCACTTGGGAAGTGCGCCCGTGTCAAGCCAGAAACCTGCACAGCCTTCTAGCTTGACCCTGGCTAGCCTGGTGCACGTGTTATGGTTCTCTGGTCTGTTATGCTGGCCTGTGACGATTTTTGATGGTTTAGATCTAAACTAGGGTTAATCTAAGGGCCTAAACTACTCCTAATCTCTATAAAAAGACCCCTAGACCTAGCCTAAACCCTCACAAATCACTCTTGCAACAAAGTGCTGCCCAAATCTCCATTGATCATGGCCTCCATCTCCAACTCCAAGGGCTTATGCATTCAAATCGAGTTCAAACCAAAAGGTGCAAGCTTTCAACATCAAATCGAGGGTAGATCAACGTTGCTACGCAAATTTCATGACGATTCTTCAACAAAGGAGCCACCTTTCTTCGTAAAGACGATTCATGCTCCTAGCCCTCTTGCCACGCTATGTAAGTTCTAGCTACTTGTAGATTCTAACGGTTGTTCTAATGTGACATGGAATAAAATGCGATGAAACATAAGTATGCTAGCCTATGTGAACCTAATTTTGCCCCTTTTCAATGATCTATGACCTTGGGCTAAGTTTTAGCGACTTAATCATGCCACTCATGCTATGTTTAACCTAGTTTATCTTGCAAGTTTGAATCTTTATCTATGGAATGTTAGCATGAACCTTTAGGAACCATTTGACTTGTGAAACATTGGCAAAGACTTGACTTTGGGGCTTATGCATGTAAATGAGCCCAAACCCCTTATGTTATCATGAATGTTTGTGGCCAAATTCCCTTATGTTATCATGCATGTTTGTGGCCAAATTCCCTTATGATACTATGCATGTTTGTGGCCAAATTCCCTTATGATACTATGCATGTTTGTGGCCAAATTCCCTTATGATGCTATGCATATTTTGAGGCCAAACCCCTTATGATATCATGCATGTTGGTGGCCAATCCCTTTTTGACATCGTGTATGCTTTGAGGCCAATACGTAGCATAGTATCCTTACTATGTTGACTCGCTTTTACTTGGGTTGGAAACACGATTTGGGGTAGGTTAGACGTGCGTGATTATGACAAGATAATTTGATGTGGGATTTCATGAAAATATGGCACTCATGATACACCTAAATGTGGACATGACATGTGGGGTAAACATGGGACTTGAAACTAGACACGTATGGGTTGTAAGTGTAATATGACACTAGACCAAACATGAAAGTGGCCAACTCGAGGTTGGGTTGAGTTTGTAGCATAAATCTACCCGGACCCGCCCGACTTAACTAGTGGCTACAAACAATAGGACCCAATGTGAGTAGTTGGTCACATAGCACTTAAAACCTGAGGTTATACTAGGTTGTGGTGTAAATCTACCCGGACCCGCCCGGCTTAACTAGTAACCACAACAGAGTCTAATGGGAGAGGTTGGGGTGCATTAATCTAATTAATGCCACATGAAAAGGTTAAGTAATTTTGACTAATGACACTTAACCGATATGACACGAATGGGTAGGTTAAGTTAAACCGGACTTGATTTCTTAATGACACTTAACCATATAAGAAAATTAGGCGATGGGGTTAAGTAATTTACACTTAACTAATCCGACTTGGTAATTAGATGGGGTTAAGTAACTTAGACTCAACTAATCTAAACACGGTAATTAGATGGGGTTAAGTAACCTACACTTAACTAATCTAAACACGGTAATTCGATGGGGTTAAGTTAAACACTTAACCAATCTAAACTTGGTAATTCAATGAGGTTAAGTAACCAATACTTAACCAACTCAACATGATAATTTAATGGGGTTAAGTAACTTATACTCAACCAATTATACATGATGATTTGATGAGGTTAAGTAACCTATACTTAACCAATCTAATATGAGAACTTGATAGGGTTAAGTCACAAGACCGTTTAAATATACTTAACCATTGTAATACGATTAGTGGATGGGGTTGAGCTAACCCACACTTAACCAATCCGAATCGATAATCTAATGGGGTTAAGATAATCCATGCTTAACCAATCTAACACGATAATCTGATAGAGCCAAGACAAACTAACATTTAACCAATTTGACTTGATAATTGAATAAGGTTAAGTCATGAGCTTCTTGGTACACTTAACCAACTTGTAGGGCTAAGTCTTGAGCTTAAATACTTATCCAATCTTGACATGATTCGTAGGCGGGTTAAGTCATGAACTGGAATGACAACACTTAACCCATTTGACAAAACCCTAGTTCAGGGGACTAGGTGGAAAATCGTAGTTAACAAGGATAACGGGAAAGGGAACTAAGTGATAAACCTTAGTTTAGGATAACTGAGTAATAATTCTCATTCAAGGAATCGGGACCAGTACACAGATAGATGAGTAACCCGATACGGTAGGTCATCGCTTAAACACACGAGGAGGAGCAAATTATCTGACCTAGACAAAGGCTCCAACGAACTGGGTGACGAAGCGGTAGCTTCGGGGAACGTGAGGATACTCTTGGTATCCCTCTGTGAGGTTGCAGATGGTCCACGAAACCTAGGCTCACAGAGGTTAAGGTCTGCGGTAGAAGAACCAAGGGTATGCCTTGGTTGCTGTGCGAGCAACCTAAAGACTGGGGTGGATTAGCATGGGGTCAGAGATATTTTTCACGGTAGCCCTAGATAGCACATCGTCGTCCACCTACCATCTTTAGTCAATCGTGTGCATACGGAAAGGTAGAGAACACCCAACAGACCATACTTGCTATCTAGGTATGGGTGAGGTTGGCCGTCTGGAAAGAGGGCATCGATGGCCTTAGTGTAGTTCTCATACATGACTTTTCTTGTTTTGCCTTTCAGTAGTTGAGGGAGGGGTCATGTGGGACCATAGCCACGGATACAAAAACAGACCTTGATATCTGCATCGGCAGATGACTTAAAACTCCCGACCGAGTTCCGTATTTCTTGATTTGCCCTGGCACGGAACTCGGATGGCACATTTGAGATACATGTGCGTCTAGACATGGAAAACGGTTCACGATTCATACGTGGGATAAAAGGGCGCGGTTGACGGGTAGCATAATCCCTAGTAGCCCTAGGTGGCTAAAACCCAAACCGAGATACGAAAACGTTCATTAGGTAGCATCATCCCTAGCGGTCCTAAGTGGCATAAATCCTAGGTGAACACGCGATAGTTCATGATGAGAAAACATAACCAGATCAAGGGTAGCAGTCCAAAACAACTCCAAGGATAAAATGGTACTACGTTGAGGTGGTATGGGTTTACATGGGAAATCCCGTACGGCCTACGGCAAAGGACTGAACTTATACATGGATAGAAATATACGAGTTGGGAAAACCTACATATGCTATATATTAGGTTGACATGGACCACTACATGACATTGGGCAAGGGACATTCATAGTTAACACATGACGCGGGTCGGGATACTAGTACGAGAGGTGCAGAGCAAATATACATGATAAATACCATGGGATGTTAGACATGATAGATACCTTGGGGTAGTATACTTGATAGAAACCTGACGATGTGATACCTTGATTTACCTTGACACCGTAGTTTATCATGATACCTTAGTTTATCTTGCTACAGTAGTTCATCCAGTTATCTTGGTTTAGCTTATCTATCTTGTGGTCATCCTTATGTTTACTTTCAGTTTATGCATGTCATGTTACCTTTACCTGTTTTTATGCTGGAAGTAGATAGGACTTACCAGTCTTTATGACTGACCCCGTTTTCTTTCGCCTCTTTGTCTTCCGTTTCCCCCCCAGGTTTTCAGGGAGGAAATGATGTTGTTTAGTTCGGACCTCTTATGCTTGAAGGTCATCATGTATAGCTTGGTCTTCTCTTGGCTATGGCTGCTTCACCGCTTTATTTTGGGGAATAATTTATGAAAAGGTTTTATGCTTCTTTACTATTGCAAGACAGATTTTGATGTATTCTGATGTAAAAGGATTTAGACCTTATTTTATAAGGTAATGAAATTTGTTTTACTTCCACTGTTTTATATATGTTCTGTCTTGTAATATTTCTATGCATGTTTACCTCGATAATGCTTCACCAAACCTAGTGCATTCCCTTTGTGAGTGACCCTAGCGGAGGTGGGGTGTTACATAAACGATATGGAAAACGATGATGTATAAATTATATAGTCGATGTATCACTTGTATAAGCTTTGTACACCTCATGTATAAGCATTGTATAGGTTGTACGTTCGAAATATAAGTTATATATGCATTGTAAAAATTATATATGTGTTGAAATAGAAGTGAAATGCTTATATATATATATATATACGCCCCTCGTCCACAAACCATGGACGATATTTATTAGCTGTGATTGGTGTGAAAATTGGTTGATAGCGAAGGGTTGATTAGAATTGTTTATGGTTGAAATTGATTGACTGTGGTTGAAAAATACCCGTTTGTGGTTGAGAATTATTTGGTTGAAACCCACATAGGATTAGTTTGTGGAAATGAAAAATATATACATGCCGCCTGCATGCGAACTAGATGCATGATTCCCCATTGTCAAAAGCTGCGAGGCTTTAAGGTAGAGCGAGGAGCCGTACTAGGGACGGCCCCGGTTTTAACTACATTGTCGTTATGCTGCCAAAATTTTGAAAAATATTCATGTGTTAGAATTATTTTCATGTGTTGATACTATATTCGTGTGTTGAATAAAAATTCATCTATTGAACGGTATTCGTGTTTTAAATATAAAAATCACCTTTTTATCTATATATATATAAACTATAGAAAACCTTCATGTGTTGAATTGAAATTCATTCGTTGAATAGAAATTCATATGTCGAATGGTATTCGTATTTTAAATATAAAAATCACCTTTTTTCTATATATATAAATTATAGAAAACCTTCATGTGTTGAATTGAAATTCATTAGTTGAATTGAAATTCATGTGTTGAATGGTATTCGTGTTTTAAATATAAAAATCACCTTTTTATCTATATATATAAACTATAGAAAACCTTCATGTGTTGAATAGAAATTCATTCGTTGAATGGAAATTCGTGTGTTGAATAGTATTCGTGTTTTGAAATAAATTGTTTTAAAATAAAAATCATATTTTTATCATCTATATGAACTATATAAAATAGCCGTGTTTTGAAAGAAATTGTTTTATATTAAAAATCATATTTTAACCATCTATATGAACTATATAAAATAGTCGTGTTTTGAAATAAATTGTTTAACACTAAAAATCATATTTTTATTATATACATGAATTGTTAAAAATAGTGAAGTATCGAAATAGAAGTTAGTTTGATAAAAATATCATTTTTATCAAAGATATGAAATGAATATGGTTTTGAAATCGAAGAATCGATAATATTTACACACATATATATATAAATATATGTTGGCTTGCTTTTTGACCAAGCCATCCAGGACCATTCGTGAAAGGAAATCAGGAAACCAAGTCCTCCAGGAAAGTGGATCGCGCGCCATCGTCTCGCCCCTCTTGGATCGCACGCCACCGTCTCGCCCCTCTTGGATCGCACTCTATCGACTCGCCCAAGGAACGGATCGCTCTCGTCTCGTCGACGAACGCCACCTCCAGGCGATCCGATCCCCTGCAATGAACCGAGCCCACTGACCCGTTCAGCCACGAGCTGGTCTTCAGCGATCCGAATCGCATGGATCTGACGACACCTGTTCACAACGGTTAGTTTGACTTTTTCTTCGATGGCTGCGATGCAATCCGAAAATCTCGGGATTCGTGCCACGTGTCCACGATCCGTCCGACGAAATCAGCTATAAATAGCCCAGAGCTTGGCATTTTTCGGGGGCTTTTTGGCAATAGTGAATGCTGAGTCCGCCATTGTTGTCAAACCACTGGAATATCGAAAGAAATCACTGTTGTACTAACTTTTAAAGCATAATCAATAAGATATAAAGTGGACGTAGGCATGTTAACGCCGAACCACTATAAATTCTGAGTGTCATTTTCTTTTTCCTGATTCCTCACTTAGAATTCTCTACAGTTTATAACAATTTGGGTGTTAGGTCCAAATTTCGATCTAACATTTTTGGTGCTTTCACTGAGAAATCTCAGCCTTAATTCATTTTCTCGAAGATTCCGACGGTTCGGATATCATGGCTGGAAAAAGATCTAAAGTTTCGCAGACCAACGAGACGATCGAGGAGAATGTGCACGAATTGGGCAACGAAGAGGTTCTGGATCGCGGAGCGCAGGGGGCGATCCGACCCGATGAAAACACCTCGTTCCGAGCCGATGAAGATGAGACGATCCGCGCTACGGAAGGGGTTGTTACTCGATCCCGAGGCAACGCCTCGCAGCCTCCACGCACCATGACCACGAGTCGATCCCAGGGGGGCGCAGCGAACCGCCCTCCACGAACCGCAGCTACCCAGACTGATGGTCAGAACGCAACTCGACCTGGAAAAGAACCTATGACCCACTCCTATCGTCCTGGAACCTCTGCTCGACCCGGTCCGAGCACTTTGCCCATGAGAGAGGATGATGATGACCACTATGATCCTGCTGCTCCTGTCACTGAGGGGGATCTTTCTCGCCTTGTCAAAATGTGGGATAGGTTATTTGATGAGTTGGCCGCCCAGAGGCAGGAAAGTTCCATCCTACGGCAAAACCTGACGGCTATGGATAGAAGACTTGATGAGCTAACAAGGCAAAGAGCATCGCCAGTTCGTCCACTCACCCCAGCATATTCCTCTTCATCTGAAGAATCGCCGAGACCTCCGCGGCCACCGTATGAGAGAGCCGAAAACATAGAGCAGCTTCGGTTCGGGACCTTGCCCTCACAGGAAGACGAAGAACTAGGAGCAGGACCCACGAACCGTAATACGAATGGTCAAGCAACGACTCACAGGACTCGAGATGTGAACAGTCCTGTGTACGACAGACCACCTCAGCCCCGTCGCCGCACGCATACTCATGATAACAGGGGGCAGCGAAGCCCCGTCCAAGTCCCAGATTTTGTGGCTACTCCCCGAAGAGAGATCAGAGAACCTCGTCGGGCCAGAGGCACTGACCCTGAACCTCCTCTGACTAGTGCAAACGTCGCAGCCATGGTTCACCAGATTTTGGCCGACAGCCGTGGGCAGCGGAACGAAGATTGGGGGATTGGTCGCAGTCATACTGTAACAACCCGTATTTTCAATAACCTATAATAACATAAATCGAGGCAGAATTTAATTCTAAAATGGGAATCAAGGGAAACGGGCTACGCCATTGCGTTCGTCTCGGAAAAATACGCGAAATAGAGTCCGAGTTTTCGAAAATCGGAGTCCGTATGACCAAGATATGGCCTCGCGAAGTTTCACGAAAATTCCCAAATTAAAGTATACTTAATTAAGTGAAATGGGTTGTGTAGATATATATATATATATATATATTGATATATATATATATATATATATAATTGAAAATTTAATAAATAAATATGCAAAAATGCTCAAAACAGCGAATTGGGAGAGGGGAATAACCGAACCGGCCGATTTTTGAAGTCGACCCGAGCCCGCTGGGTCGACTAGGGGTTAATCCAGGGTGTTTGGCTGTCAACCCGTGGGCCGATTCGCTCAAGTGCAGATTTTGCATTTGAATGGCTCTCATGGTCCATCTTTAATCTAAAGGCCCTAGATGGTTCCTACACTTGACTTCTTCCCCAAGACATGCTTTGATGGCTTGGATTGAATCTAGGGTTAATCCTATGGCCTAAAACACTTGCCTAATCTATAAATAAGACCCTAACCTACCCTAATTCATTCATAATTAAACCTAGTGACTAAACTATGGCAAAATGCTAGCTCTCATGGCCTCCACTAATTTTATGAAGAGGGTTGCATACTAATCACTCTCTAATCAACTTCTAATCCCTTCTTAGCATCTTAATCTTCTTCATTTGGTGTTCAAAGTTGCTAGTTGTGAGTTTCTATCACTTTGATGATCTTTTGTTAAACTAAGTAGATGAGATATGATGAGATTTATGGTTTTGTATGTGGATTAATGAGTCTTGAATCATATGATATGATGTTAGCATTAATCTTATGTTTATGCAAGATATGCTATGCAAGTTACATGTTTGTTAATATGCAAGTTACATGTATGTTAATATGCAAAATATGCTATGCAAGTTACATGTTTGTTAATATGCAAGTTACATGTATGTTAATATGCAAGATATGCTATGCAAGTTACATGTTTGTTAATATGCAAGTTACATGTATGTTAATATGCAAGATATGCTATGCAAGTTACATGTTTGTTAATATGCAAGTTACATGTATGTTAATATGCAAGATATGCTATGCAAGTTACATGTTTGTTAATATGCAAGTTACATGTATGTTAATATGCAAGATATGCTATGCAAGTTACATGTTTGTTAATATGCAAGTTACATGTATGTTAATATGCAAGATATGCTATGCAAGTTACATGTTTGTTAATATGCAAGTTACATGTATGTTAATATGCAAAATATGCTATGCAAGTTACATGTTTGTTAATATGCAAGTTACATGTATGTTAATATGCAAGATATGCTATGCAAGTTACATGTTTGTTAATATGCAAGTTACATGTATGTTAATATGCAAGATATGCTATGCAAGTTACATGTTTGTTAATATGCAAGTTACATGTTTGTTAATATGCAAGTTACATGTTTGTTAATATGCAAGTTACATGTTTGTCAATATGCAAGTTACATGTTTGTTAATATGCAAGTTCATGATGACACATTATGCAAGTCTATGGGTTAATATGCAAGTATATTATGCAAGTGAATATGTAAGTTATGTGACATATTATATGCAAGTTATGTGACATATGCAAGTTATGTGACATATTATGCAAGTTCATATGCAAGTTATGTGTTTGTTAATATGCAAGATGGCACCTTTGAAACATGTTCATTCATATGCAAGTTGACACCTTTTATATGTGTTATATCATGAACGAAATTACGTGGGAACGATGGGGTAATTAAATGCATAAGTTAATAAGATTGTGTGAAATTAATATAATTATGCATAACACAAAATAAATAAACATAGTATGGGAATTTGCCTATTTGGTTAGGTGTACCCATACTATGTGTTGGGAATTTACCTATTGAGTTAGGTCTACCCCATGGGAATTTACCTATTAAGTTAGGTCTACCCATGTTAAGAAAACTTGATTAATTAGGGATAATTAATATAAAATTATGAGGGTGATTAATTAGGTGTAATTAATTGACTAAGACACGAGGTTGGACTCAGTTGTAGCGTAAAACTGCCCGGACCCAACCGGCTTAACCAGTTGCTACAAATGTTAGCCCAATGTGAGAGGTCTTAGGCACAAACTAAATACGTAATTAATGTAAAGACACGAGGTTAGACTCTGTTATGACATAAGGCTGCCCGGACCCAACCGGCTTAACCAGCGGTCATAAAAGACAGTCTAATGTGAGAGGTCTTTACAAAGGTTACGTTCTTAATTAATTAATTAAGAAACACTTAACCACATTAGCATGTAGAGGGACATGAGGGGTTAAGTGGGTGCCTCGGGTGGCATGAGAAAATCTAGTGGTTGCCTTGGGTGGCAATAGAAAATACGATTAGAATACTTAACCAAAATGGAACATGTAATTAAAACATGATTAAAGGGTTAAGTGGGATATACTAGAAAAAGGGACAAGCTTAGGTGGGTAGCTTGTGGAGGCCCATTTCAACCAGTAACCCATACGTATCTTTGTGGGCTCGACCCATGTCGAGGACGGGACACGCATACTGGGCTTGACTGTAAGAGGCAAACGGGTTAGCGGTGGCAACGCAAGTCCAACGGGCTTCATATGCGTGAGTGGGCCCGGGCTGGTAGGTAAGCCGTTGTTGCATCGAGTAGATATAAGCCGTGCACCTTTAGTTCCATCAGGTTGCCACATTGGGGAATGATACATCCCACGGTGGGGCCAGCACGGGTATCTACGTTAGGGAGCCGATCGAATGGGAAGTAGTGTGTACACCTAGTGGATTGTAGGGCCCCGTGGCGCCTACTTGGTCACCTAGGGGTACGCAGGTACTAATTAGTAAATTTTATAAGTCCTTGGGTGGGATCAACCTTTAAGTAGGAATTAATCTTAGGTAGGTAAAACTGGTGTGGTGCAGTGTAGGAATTATCTTTGAGTAGGTCTGGGGCGGTGTAATTTAGTAATTATCCTTGGGTGGGTAAATGCGTCTTTACGGTGATCTTAGTTTATCCTAAGTTTACCAAGCTGCTTAGTGTAGCCATTCATCCCCAGTCGTTACCGTATATCAACTTATGTCTTCTCTGGTTATTTTAATGATTGTATTGTTAGGGTTATAGGACTCACTCAGACTTATGTCTGACCCCGTTGTTTTTATCTTTTTCCCCCAACCCCAGGTTATTAGAGTGGGCCTGGTGCTAGTGGGCTTTGATCTGATTGCTGTATCTATCCTATGGAGCTTGGACCTCTGAAGTGAAGCCGAGTTTATCTTTCCTTTTATGGCTATTAGTTATGTAGTGGGATTATGTACTTCTATTTTATCAAGATGGATATTATGTACTTGACTCTGGTTTATGGTTTTGTGATGTAACCAAACATGTATTACTTTCCGTTGCAATGAAATGATGATTTAAATTTTCAAGTATTACTTATATCTGTCTTGCTGTAATTTTACTGTTCTATATTCACTCAAAATACTTCACCGAAACTAAGGCATTCCCCTGGTATGAGTGACCTTAGCGGACGTGGGGTGTTACACGTGGTATCAGAGCTTAAGGTTACCAGAACAGATAAAATTTTTAGAAAAACTATTTTTCTAAGAAAATTTTTGAAGGAATGTTTTCAAAAACATGTCTTTTAAGAGAAAAGTTTTTGAGAAAAGCATAATCCCCGATAGCCATATCTTTATCTTTCGAATTCTCCGTTTGAATCTCTTTCTCTCTCGTTTTGAGTTTCCCCTCCATGTGTAGATGATCTTTCTAAGATAGATAAGAATGGAAAACCGCTTCAAGGGAATTAGACGTAAATCAGATTAGAAGTTGGTTCAAGAAGGAGGAGGACTTGTAAGTACTTATTGGATGGACGATGGGAGGAAGGCTCTAATAGTTGTTTGGTTAATAAAGGACGAAGCCTCATTGATGGGAGGTTACGAGTGGAGAATGGGAAGGAGAAGGCTAGTAGTTATCCTTTTGGGAGGAATAGGACACCTTATTAGGATTGACCAAAGAAGCAAGGACAAGGTATGGAATCTTCTGGAGGGTAGTTGTATTCCCTCACGACTAGGGTGCCGTATGGGGATAAGACCGTCTAGGTTGGAATTTGGATTTCTTTATTATCCGATTCGAACTTTATTTGATTTGGATGCATTAAGTTCGTTTATCTCATCATTGTTAGTGAGTCACTGCACTTAGACACCAGTTTAGTAGATGATCCCTTAGTTGTTTCAAACCCAATTGGGCTCCATGATGTGTTTGGGTTTGAAAGTTTCTATACTTAGCATTGAGTTTGGATGTGATGCTTGTTGGGCTTCACGAGCTATGGGTTAGTTTGGGCATGGACTGGTTATCCAGTAGGGATGCCATTCTTGATTTTGAAAAGAGAGTTGTTAGGCTTATGACCCGCTTGGGTAACACTCTCGAGATCTCTTGTAATCCCATAGAGACTGTTATGCTAAGTTATCTAGAATCGCTGGACACGTCGGTCGAGAGTTTGCGATCTGTTAGAAGTGGTCCGGGAATACTCGGATGTGTTTGAGAAGGTGAAGGGCTTACCTCCGGAGCGGGAGATTGACTTCCGAATATATCCGGTAAACAATGCCAAACCAGTGACTTGGCCAGTGTGCCACAAGGCTCCTCGTGAGAGGAGGGAACTCCATAAGTAAGTAGGCGATTGCTTGAGAAGGGGTTCATAAGAAGAAGTATATCGGAGTGGGGCGCTCCAGTAGTTTTTTCCATGAAGGCGGATGGGTCCCTCAGACCTTGTGTAGGCTAAAGAGAACTAAATAAACTCACAAAGAAGAATAGACACCCATTGCCAAAGATTGATGATCTCTTTGATCAGTTGGTTGGCGCCTCAGTATTTTCGCAGTTGGACTAAGCCACATGGTTTCGTCAGTTGAGAGTGGCTGACGATAGTATAGAGAAGATTGCCTTTAGGACTCCGGATGGTTTTATGAGTGGCTGGTGATGCTATTTGGTTTGACGAACGCCCCCGCATACTTTGTTGATTGGAAGAGAAGGGTGTTCAGAGAGTACCTAAATAAGTTTGTGATGGTCTTTGTGGATGACATCTTGGTCTTTTCTAGGAGCGAAATAAGTTTTCATATGTGCTCAATAGGTTGAGCAAAGCCAGTTATGGGATAAAACAGTGGTTTTGGAGCGAGACTGGCAAGGACATCCAAAGTTGGTCAAAGGCTTAATTGTTTAGCCATTATTATTATTATTTTTAGTATCATCTCACGTAGGTTGCCTGAACTCGAAGGAGATATCCCTTGGGTGTTTGTCTGATATTGGTTTCGGCCTTTGGGGCTTGCATTTGGGGGATGTCGAATTCGACTAGGGTGGTCTGCGTGAGAGATGGACAGTTGTGACGATTTTGGATAGGATTCTTAGCATCTTATGAGTTGAGATAGCGTATACCCCTAACAAGGGAAGCATGGTAGCAGACGCCTTAAGAAGAAAAAGGTTGTCCTTGAGTTCATTGATCGATTAAACGACGGAGCTTAGGGTTTATTTCTAGGTTTGACTTTAGACCTTCCGTTGACTTTGTACCCGGTTTGCTAGCCTCCTTGGAGGTTAGGCCTACTCTTTTGGGACGGGGTGGCGAGGCACAGCAAGACGACCCACAGTAGGTTGAGCTATGAGAGAAGCTCATAAGGGGGAGGAGTCGTCCAGCCATTTGA
Source organism: Allium sativum (assembly GCA_030737875.1). Classification (NCBI taxonomy): domain Eukaryota; kingdom Viridiplantae; phylum Streptophyta; class Magnoliopsida; order Asparagales; family Amaryllidaceae; genus Allium; species Allium sativum. The sequence goes on from CM060915.1 coordinate 990,902,359, forward strand.
GTAGGTACACCCTAGATAGTAAGGGGTGGTTGCGTAGAGACGGTAGACTTTGTGTACCGCAAGACGAGGGTTTGAGGAAGGCTATACTTGATGATACACATCGGTCGAAGATGACCATTCATCCCGGTAGGGACAAGATGTACCAAGACATAAAGCGAGTTTTCCTTTTTGCCAATCTGAAGAAAGATGCGGCCAAGTATGTCGCTAGATGCTTGGTATGCTAACAAGTGAAAGTGGAACAGAAGAAACCCGGAGGGTTGCTTCACCCGTTGGAAGTTCCGAAATAGGAAGTAGGATAGTGCCTCGTTGGATAACCGAAATCAAGGAAGGGTAATACGGGGATTGGGCTTATGGTAGATAGACTTACTAAGTGTGCCCATTTCATACCCGTGAAGAGCAAGAGGACTATTCCATGTCTAGCTTCAGTTTACCTTCAAGGGATTATTAGATTTCATGGTGTACCTTCCAGCATTGTGAGTGATCAAGATCCTATCTTCACTAGTGAGTTTTGGAAGATTTTGCAAGAGGGCGGTAGGGACTCAGTTGTGTTTGAGCACCGCATCTCATCCTCAGACGGACGGTCAGACCAAGAGGGTGAACCGTATCTAGAACATCTTTTGAGGTTATGTATTTTGGATTTTGGAGGTACATGGGAAGAGCATCTTCCGTTGGTGGAGTTCGCATATAATAGCAGCTTTCAGTCCAGTATTGGTATGGCTCATTTCAAAGCTCTTTATGGAAGGCCTTGTCGATCTCCTACATGTTGGTGGGAATCTACGGATAAGATCTTGCTTGGGCCAGATATGGTTAAAGAGACTTCAGAGAAGATGGGTTGGATTCGAAGAAGGATGAAAGCGGCGGAATCTTATGCGGACAAGAGGAGAACAGAGCTTGAGTTTGATATTAGGACATGCTTTTTATCAAGGTGTCTCCGTTACGGAATGTGGTTCACTTTGGATCTGTTAGGAAGTAAGTACCAAGGTTTGTAGGGCCATTTCCCATTAAGGAAAGAATTGGAGGGATGGCATATAGAGTGGAGTTGCCTGACAGACTTAGTGGTGTACCGGATGTATTTCATGTGTCCCATTTGAGGAAGTGCTTACATGAGACCGCTGAGGTGGTAGAGCCGAGTTTGCTTAAAGAAGTAGAGTTAGAGCACGATGAGACGATTCGACGAGCTCCTACTCGCATCATTGGGCCAGAGACTAGGAAGTTGAGGAACAGAGAAGTTCAGCTAGTTAGAATGCTACTTGGGAGACGGAAGCGAAGATGCGTTCTTTGTATCCATTTCTTTTGGAGAGTATGTCTTTTAACTTCTCCTTTATCGCTTGCCTAGTACTTATCTTATCTTTAGTAGGTCCTCTCGTTAGTCCTGTTTGACCTTTAGATAGGGAAAACCTATGGTTGAAACATGTGTTTGAGACATGTTATGGTTGATGGATGCAAGTGGATGCAAGTGTTTGCTAGTGGTTGCTCGTGGATGCATATATACACACATTAGGCACTAGATCGGCTCAGTCACTTCATGTTGCATATCGCATAAATGGATGTGGTAGTTAGATTGATGGATGTATCATGGCTGTGTTATCATATGGATGATGCATTTTTGTGTATGGTTGTGCACGCATGTAGAAATTTGTATGTGTCAATAGGGTTTCGCATACATATTGGATGCATGGCACTATCATGGTTTGCATTAAGGAGGTTTACTGTATCAGTAACCGCCTGATTTTCGCATTAGGTAAGTACATATACACACACTTTTGCATATATCCATCCAGCATTTAGAATCTTGTAAGGACAATGATTGCTCGTGGATGATGCTTTGAGTAGATGGATGATTGGATGGTAGGATACGTTCTTCCTAACTTGAAGATTTCGGGGACGAAATCCTTTAAGGAGGGGAGAATGTAACAACCCGTATTTTCAATAACCTATAATAACATAAATCGAGGCAGAATTTAATTCTAAAATGGGAATCAAGGGAAACGGGCTATGCCATTGCGTTCATCTCGGAAAAATACGCGAAATAGAGTCCGAGTTTTCGAAAATCGGAGTCCGTATGACCAAGATATGGCCTCGCGAAGTTTCACGAAAATTCCCAAATTAAAGTATACTTAATTAAGTGAAATGGGTTGTGTAGATATATATATATATATATATATTGATATATATATATATATATATATAATTGAAAATTTAATAAATAAATATGCAAAAATGCTCAAAACAGCGAATTGGGAGAGGGGAATAACCGAACCGGCCGATTTTTGAAGTCGACCCGAGCCCGCTGGGTCGACTAGGGGTTAATCCAGGGTGTTTGGCTGTCAACCCGTGGGCCGATTCGCTCAAGTGCAGATTTTGCATTTGAATGGCTCTCATGGTCCATCTTTAATCTAAAGGCCCTAGATGGTTCCTACACTTGACTTCTTCCCCAAGACATGCTTTGATGGCTTGGATTGAATCTAGGGTTAATCCTATGGCCTAAAACACTTGCCTAATCTATAAATAAGACCCTAACCTACCCTAATTCATTCATAATTAAACCTAGTGACTAAACTATGGCAAAATGCTAGCTCTCATGGCCTCCACTAATTTTATGAAGAGGGTTGCATACTAATCACTCTCTAATCAACTTCTAATCCCTTCTTAGCATCTTAATCTTCTTCATTTGGTGTTCAAAGTTGCTAGTTGTGAGTTTCTATCACTTTGATGATCTTTTGTTAAACTAAGTAGATGAGATATGATGAGATTTATGGTTTTGTATGTGGATTAATGAGTCTTGAATCATATGATATGATGTTAGCATTAATCTTATGTTTATGCAAGATATGCTATGCAAGTTACATGTTTGTTAATATGCAAGTTACATGTATGTTAATATGCAAAATATGCTATGCAAGTTACATGTTTGTTAATATGCAAGTTACATGTATGTTAATATGCAAGATATGCTATGCAAGTTACATGTTTGTTAATATGCAAGTTACATGTATGTTAATATGCAAGATATGCTATGCAAGTTACATGTTTGTTAATATGCAAGTTACATGTATGTTAATATGCAAGATATGCTATGCAAGTTACATGTTTGTTAATATGCAAGTTACATGTATGTTAATATGCAAGATATGCTATGCAAGTTACATGTTTGTTAATATGCAAGTTACATGTATGTTAATATGCAAGATATGCTATGCAAGTTACATGTTTGTTAATATGCAAGTTACATGTATGTTAATATGCAAAATATGCTATGCAAGTTACATGTTTGTTAATATGCAAGTTACATGTATGTTAATATGCAAGATATGCTATGCAAGTTACATGTTTGTTAATATGCAAGTTACATGTATGTTAATATGCAAGATATGCTATGCAAGTTACATGTTTGTTAATATGCAAGTTACATGTTTGTTAATATGCAAGTTACATGTTTGTTAATATGCAAGTTACATGTTTGTCAATATGCAAGTTACATGTTTGTTAATATGCAAGTTCATGATGACACATTATGCAAGTCTATGGGTTAATATGCAAGTATATTATGCAAGTGAATATGTAAGTTATGTGACATATTATATGCAAGTTATGTGACATATGCAAGTTATGTGACATATTATGCAAGTTCATATGCAAGTTATGTGTTTGTTAATATGCAAGATGGCACCTTTGAAACATGTTCATTCATATGCAAGTTGACACCTTTTATATGTGTTATATCATGAACGAAATTACGTGGGAACGATGGGGTAATTAAATGCATAAGTTAATAAGATTGTGTGAAATTAATATAATTATGCATAACACAAAATAAATAAACATAGTATGGGAATTTGCCTATTTGGTTAGGTGTACCCATACTATGTGTTGGGAATTTACCTATTGAGTTAGGTCTACCCCATGGGAATTTACCTATTAAGTTAGGTCTACCCATGTTAAGAAAACTTGATTAATTAGGGATAATTAATATAAAATTATGAGGGTGATTAATTAGGTGTAATTAATTGACTAAGACACGAGGTTGGACTCAGTTGTAGCGTAAAACTGCCCGGACCCAACCGGCTTAACCAGTTGCTACAAATGTTAGCCCAATGTGAGAGGTCTTAGGCACAAACTAAATACGTAATTAATGTAAAGACACGAGGTTAGACTCTGTTATGACATAAGGCTGCCCGGACCCAACCGGCTTAACCAGCGGTCATAAAAGACAGTCTAATGTGAGAGGTCTTTACAAAGGTTACGTTCTTAATTAATTAATTAAGAAACACTTAACCACATTAGCATGTAGAGGGACATGAGGGGTTAAGTGGGTGCCTCGGGTGGCATGAGAAAATCTAGTGGTTGCCTTGGGTGGCAATAGAAAATACGATTAGAATACTTAACCAAAATGGAACATGTAATTAAAACATGATTAAAGGGTTAAGTGGGATATACTAGAAAAAGGGACAAGCTTAGGTGGGTAGCTTGTGGAGGCCCATTTCAACCAGTAACCCATACGTATCTTTGTGGGCTCGACCCATGTCGAGGACGGGACACGCATACTGGGCTTGACTGTAAGAGGCAAACGGGTTAGCGGTGGCAACGCAAGTCCAACGGGCTTCATATGCGTGAGTGGGCCCGGGCTGGTAGGTAAGCCGTTGTTGCATCGAGTAGATATAAGCCGTGCACCTTTAGTTCCATCAGGTTGCCACATTGGGGAATGATACATCCCACGGTGGGGCCAGCACGGGTATCTACGTTAGGGAGCCGATCGAATGGGAAGTAGTGTGTACACCTAGTGGATTGTAGGGCCCCGTGGCGCCTACTTGGTCACCTAGGGGTACGCAGGTACTAATTAGTAAATTTTATAAGTCCTTGGGTGGGATCAACCTTTAAGTAGGAATTAATCTTAGGTAGGTAAAACTGGTGTGGTGCAGTGTAGGAATTATCTTTGAGTAGGTCTGGGGCGGTGTAATTTAGTAATTATCCTTGGGTGGGTAAATGCGTCTTTACGGTGATCTTAGTTTATCCTAAGTTTACCAAGCTGCTTAGTGTAGCCATTCATCCCCAGTCGTTACCGTATATCAACTTATGTCTTCTCTGGTTATTTTAATGATTGTATTGTTAGGGTTATAGGACTCACTCAGACTTATGTCTGACCCCGTTGTTTTTATCTTTTTCCCCCAACCCCAGGTTATTAGAGTGGGCCTGGTGCTAGTGGGCTTTGATCTGATTGCTGTATCTATCCTATGGAGCTTGGACCTCTGAAGTGAAGCCGAGCTTATCTTTCCTTTTATGGCTATTAGTTATGTAGTGGGATTATGTACTTCTATTTTATCAAGATGGATATTATGTACTTGACTCTGGTTTATGGTTTTGTGATGTAACCAAACATGTATTACTTTCCGTTGCAATGAAATGATGATTTAAATTTTCAAGTATTACTTATATCTGTCTTGCTGTAATTTTACTGTTCTATATTCACTCAAAATACTTCACCGAAACTAAGGCATTCCCCTGGTATGAGTGACCTTAGCGGACGTGGGGTGTTACACATACTCCTTTTACCGACGATATTTTGGATGCAACTTTTCCAAGGCGTTTCAACATGCCACAAATGAACCGATACGCAGGAAGGTCTGATCCTGTTCAGCACCTAATGAGATACTCTTGGTCGATGACTGCTGCCGCCGCTTCTGACGCGGTTAAGTGTAAAGCGTTTCCCATATTCCTGGAAGACGTGGCTTTACTATGGTTTACTCGTCTGCCGGCAAGATCGATCTCCAGCTTCAGGGAACTAAGCGAGAAGTTCGTAGAGCAATTCCGTATCTACGCACAGAAGACGAAAAGCGTGATCGATCTATTTCTTGTCAAACAGCGACCAGGCGAAAGTCTAAAGACGTACCTGGATCGTTTCAATCTGGCCGCCACAGAAGTCAAAGATCCTCATGAGCCGACCATTGTCGCAGCACTAATCGATGGAGTGGATAAGGACACTGAATTCGGAAGGTACTTGGCAGGCAAACCACCCCACACCAGAGAATTATTCTATGAGAAAGCCAATGTACATCTACGCCGGGAAGAGGTGTACGCGAACCGAAAGCTTAAAACAACTGATAAGGAAGAGGTTCAGAGCAATGTCGCTATCAAACAGACTGGAGACAACTCGGGGAAAGTTGAGGCTAACGTCGGAAATCAGAACCAGGGTGGTCACCGACCGGGTAACAACAATAACAATGCTAATGGCAACAGCCGGAAGAGGGGCCGAGGGAACGACTCCCAGAGAAGGACTCGTCCCAGGGCCTTTGAAAGTTATACACCCATAAATGATACTCTGGAGAATATCTTCATGGATGCGTATGAAGTCCTCCAGAATAAGAGGCCACCTCCTAGAGAGTCGACTGAAAAAGAGCGTGAGACAGGGAAGTTTTGCCTCTTTCATCAAATTCACGGTCATTCGACGAATGAATGCCGTCACCTTAGGGACGTGGTCGAAAGGCTACTTCGAGAAGGGAAGCTAGATGAATACAGAGTAGCGCCTAGGGACAGAGGGCAAACAGTGCAGGCCCCGAATCAGAATCAAAATCGGCTTGCTGCTAGGCCGACTGCTCAGCAAAAAGGAAAGAATATTGTTATCAATACCGTGATCGGGGGACTCTATCTTGCTGGGCATAGTTCCAAAGCGTTAGATCAATACGTCAATGCAGCCAAACAACACCTCGAAGTGGGGGAATGTAGCAATCCCGAAGACAATATCCCGGTGAAGCAGCAAAAGATGATGACTGATGATGTTATTTTTCGAGAACGGGATAGCGTCGGAGTCCAGGCTCCAACTGAAGATCCGCTTGTAATCACAATACCCATTGGGCCAGCCACTGTTCATAAGGTCCTGGTGGACAACGGGAGTTCCGTTAATATCCTCTTCAAAAAGGCCTTTGACCAAATGAATCTTGAAATAAAAGACTTGAAGCCCTGCCAGGGGTGGATCCGTGGATTCAACGGAGCATCCACCGCTCCAATTGGTTATGTAGAGCTGCCAGTTACCCTTGGGGAAGGAGAACGCCAGAGAGTGAGAATCCTTCCCTTTGTGGTTTTGGATGTTGAATCACCATATAATGCCTTCTTGGGCCGACCGGCCCTCGCAAAATTCAGAGCCTGTATAGCCCCTTGGTGCTTGTTATTGAAGTTCCCCACAGAAGCTGGCATTGGTATCGTCAGAGGGGATCAAGTTGCTACGCGAGCATGTTATGTCGCCGAACTAAAGTTACTTCGCAATGGAGGGGATATCGAAACTAAAGGCACTCCTCCCCCTTCGGGGGTGGGGACCTTATAGCAACCAAAGAGGACAATTGTTGGAGAGTTGCCTAAAGTGGTGCCCGAGGATATGGATCCCAGAGAGGATCAAGAACCCGGGGGCAGAACGGCGACTCCCAACGAGGCAACTGTGGATGTGCCAATCGATGACAGTGACCCGGAGAAGGTCCTTAAGATTGGATCCCAGTTAAGTCCAAATCTTGCTGACGAATTGACGAATTTCTTAAAGAACAATTTGGATGTATTTGCTTGGACCCATGCAGACATGTGCGGGATATCCCCATCAATCATGAGCCATTCTTTGAGCATTAACCCCAAACATCCTCCAGTAAAGCAAAAAAGGCGAATGCTGGGCCCAGAGAGGTCCGCTGCCTTGAGAGCAGAGGTCAGAAAGCTAAAGAGTAATGGGTTCATCAGAGATTCCACTTACCCAGACTGGATTTCGAATCCAGTCCTGGTAAAGAAGGCCAACGGAAAGTGGCGAACGTGTATCGACTTCTCAGATCTAAACAAAGCTTGTCCAAAGGATAGTTTCCCATTGCCTCGAATTGACCAGTTGGTAGACTCGACGGCAGGTCATGAGCTTCTCTCATTCATGGATGCTTATTCAGGATACAACCAAATTCCGATGCACGTTCCGGACCAAGAGCATACTAGCTTTATCACTGATCTGGGATTATATTGTTACGTAGTAATGCCCTTTGGTTTGAAGAATGCAGGCGCTACGTACCAACGTTTGGTAAACAGAATGTTTTATAACCAAATCGGGAGAACGATGGAAGTATACGTCGACGATATGCTGGTTAAATCCAAGCAATCCTTTCAACACACTACTGACTTGGCAGAGATGTTCGGCATTCTTCGAAAGTATGGGATGAAACTCAATCCCACCAAATGTTCATTCGGTGTTGCCTCTGGAAAATTCTTAGGATTCATTGTCAGTTCGCGCGGAATCGAGATTAATCCAGACCAGATCACAGCAATCAGGAACATTCAGGAACCTAGGCAAATTAAGGACGTGCAAAGCCTTGCCGGAAAAGTGGCCGCGCTAAGCAGATTTATCTCCAGGGCTACGGATAAGTGCATCCCGTTCTTCGAATTAATAAAGCGGGGAAAACGCCACTTTAAATGGACACCTGACTGCGTGGAAGCGTTTCAGAACTTGCTCAAACACTTGGAGGAACCTCCCATTCTATCTAAACCAATAGACCACGAGGATTTATTCGTGTATTTGGCAGTATCATCTCATGCAGTCAGCTCAGCATTAGTAAGGGAAGAGAAGAAGGTCCAAAGACCTGTGTATTACGTGAGTAAAAAATTAACAGCGCAGAACGTAATTATCCACGGATAGAAAAACTGGCGTATAGTTTACTGATTGCCTCCAGAAAGCTTCGGCACTATTTTCAAGCACATCCTATTATCATATATACTGATCACCCACTCAGGCAAGTTCTACAGAGACCAGAGGCGTCTGGAAGATTACTCAAATGGAATATTGAGTTAAGTCAATTTGACTTGAACTTTCAGCCCAGACGATCAATTCGGGGGCAAGCGATAGCTGACTTCATAGCAGAATTCACAGTTCCTGAAGAAGACATAGCAAACGAAGAAGTGGAACCCTCAAAATTACTTTTCGACCCTGATGTCTGGAGATTATATACTGATGGTGCTAAAAATAATGAAAGATCCGGCGCCGGAATAGTGCTTGAAACCCCCGAGAAACGATTGATAACTTATGCCATCCGAATGGAGTTTCGGGCCACTAACAACGATTCTGAATATGAAGCTCTGATAGCCGGATTAAAGATTGCAAAGGTGCTAGAAGTCACAAAACTGAACATCTTCTGCGATTCCAGGTTAGTTGTGAACCAAGTTACTGGGAGATACCAAGCTAAAAGTGCAAGGTTGATTCTATACTTAAAGAAAGTGAAAGAGCTGCTGAATGAGTTTGATCACTACAGCATATCTCATATTCCGCGGTCAGAAAATCAGCAGGCAGACAAGTTGGCAAAGATGGCTAGCTCTAATGATTCTAAGGTGATAGGGCTAGCCCCCGTTGAAGTACTTCGGTCTCCCAGCATCGATCAGATGGAAATCGACCTTGTAATGGAGACGGAACCAGAAAAGGAGTCGTGGATGACTCCTATAAGGAATTTCCTAATGGATGGAGCGCTTCCGACCAGGAAAAGCGAGAGGCGTAAAGTGATTCGCAAAGCCGCCCGATACGTGTTGCAAGGCGGAATCCTTTATAGACAAGGGTATTCAATGCCCCTCCTTCGGTGTATAGCCCACGATGACATCAAACGTGTGCTGCAAGAAGTCCACGAAGGCGAATGTGGCGACCACGCTGGGGGGCAAACTTTGGCGAAAAAGATATTGCGGCATGGTTACTTCTGGCCCACCATACACAAGGATGCAGTAGGATATGCACGACGATGTGATGCGTGCCAGAGATTTTCAAAGATACCTAGGGCGCCTCCAAGCCAGTTAAAAACAATGATGAGTCCATGGCCTTTTGCTATGTGGGGAATCGATATCATAGGAAGTCTCCCCATAGCGAGGGGCGGAGCAAAGTTCGCCATTGTGGCCGTAGATTATTTCACTAAGTGGGTCGAGGCAGAACCACTAACTACAATCACAACTAAACGGGTGATCAACTTCATCGTGAGAAACATCATCTGTCGATTCGGAATTCCAAAGATTGTGATAACAGACAACGGAACTCAATTTAATAGTACTGAATTCAGAAACTTCTGCCAAAAATACCACATCGAGAATCGATACACCTCCGTGGCATACCCGCAATCGAACGGGCAAGTCGAGGCTGCAAACAAAGTAATTAAGTCCATTCTGAAAAGAAGAATGAAGCGGGCTAGAGCCATGTGGGCTGACGAATTGCCCTTGGCACTATGGGCCTACAGGACGACATATAAATCAGCGACAGGACATACTCCGTTCTCCCTTGCTTTTGGAACGGAAGCAGTCATCCCGATTGAGATAAAGGTACCTTCTCATCGGGTGACCTATTATGATCCAATGTCCAATAATGAATTGCTCCTTGAGTCCCTGGATATGATCGAGGAAAAGAGGGATGAAGCCGACCTGCGTGCTCTGAAATGCAAGCAACAGGTCGCCCGATATTACAACAAAAAGGTCCGAGCCCGAACCTTGGAACCCGGAGACTTGGTTCTGAAACGCGTCTTTCCACCCCCAACTCACATGGGAGCAAAGTGGGAAGGACCGTACTCTATTCTCAGCAAGCTTGATAATGGAACCTTCAAGCTGACAACCGTAGATGGAAAGGAAATCCCCAGAGTGTGGAATGCCCAACATCTACGGCCATATTTAACATGAGAGGCTTCAAACTTATTCTTTTGCCTTTTAAAAAAAAAAACTATGTACAAGGCATGACTCGCCTAGAACAGTCTGATTCCTTAAAGCAAGAGATTATAAAGTGGACGTAGGTCATGATTCGACCGAACCACTATAAAAATACTGTGTGTCGTTTACCTTTACTGCATCTCTGTTTATTTGCCTATGAAAATCAGTGTGAATATTGCAGGTACCCGAAGTCCAGTGCCGACATTTCCTATAGTAAACTAATCAGAGGAACCCAAAGCCTTGGTAAATGCTCTAGCTGCTTGTCCGACTGGTTTTAGTCCTCAGAGCTTGGATTAAAATGTAAACCTGAGACGAGTTTGAGGGGCATGCATGATCGCAGACGGCTGAGCTCGAACTCTAGCTCTCCAGAGAGAGAGAGAGAGTATAAAGGCGTCTCCGATTGAGCGCTGAGAAAGAGCTCCTTTCCCGCTGAAGGATCGGGGAGCGAATGAATCGCTGAGCTCGAACTCTAACTCTCCAGAGAGAGAGAGAGTATAAAGGCGTCTCCGATTGAGCGCTGAGAAAGAGCTCCTTTCCCGCTGAAGGATCGGGGAGCGAATGAATCGCTGAGCTCGAACTCTAACTCTCCAGAGAGAGAGAGAGTATAAAGGCGTCTCCGATTGAGCGCTGAGAAAGAGCTCCTTCCCCGCTGAAGGATCGGGGAACGAACGAATCGCCGAGCATAAAATTCTAACAATTGATTAGGGGGCATCACGCACTCCTATGCGAACGCTAAACTTTGATACAACAAGTGTAACATAGCATGAACATTCTTCTTCTTGTTGATTGACTGACTTATAATTATTAATAGCTGGCTAACGACTAAATGTGGAAAGTTTCTATGAATACAGGTACACAATGATATAAGAAGAAACAAATTCTAGTTTATGTACTGCAAATCAGCAAAGTGAAATCAAGTTAGAAACAAAAGTGAGGGCCAGTCTCACAATTACACCTCCTGGCCAGTGGGAAGCTTAAAAGGCAAAATATCAGTAAACATCCTATTTATGCTTTGATATCTTCTCTCGCTTCTGCCTCTCCAGCCTCTCCTTATCGGCTTCAGATGGATCCCCCTTCTTCCTTTTCCGCTTGTCCACGAGGGGAGCACCTGACTCCTCTGAGGTTTCCTCTCCCCCATCTTTTCCCTTGCTTCTGCCAGAGAGGGAAGCCGGGAAGTCATCAGGGTTCGCGAAGTGAAGTTGCCGGCTGATGGACTTGGACTGGATTTTCATAATCATCCCAGTTTTGGGATCGAACTCTGCAAGGGGGACCACATTCAAAGCCTCATCCCCCACCTTCTTCAAAGCCAACTCTTTCTCTTGTCTGGCTTTTCGGCTGGCCAGGGGTTCCTCATCATAATCATCATTGTCGGCCTTCTTGGTGCCGGTGATACCCTCTTCATCATCCACATGCCGACCGTCCAAGTCTTTTAAAGCCTCGATAGTCTCAGCATCTTTGGGTACGTCGGCACCAGGCACCGAGATGCTTCCTTCAGCTGTTGCGGCCTCGACTCGCTCTGAAACATCGATTTCAGCACCCGGCAGGGCGGTCCCCTCCTCCACTTCTCTCTCTTTTCCAACACCCTTGTCGGCGGGCTCGCCACCTGCATTATAAGAGACACACATTACTAATTCAATTGGTTGTCCTGTTAGACGGCGACAATTCGCAATCGTTTTAGCAAGTTGTTGGGAAAAGAGAAAGGTACCTTCAGCGGATACTCCCTCTTGAGCAGACCCGGGTGCTCCAACAACCACGGGAGTTAAGCCTAAGGGAATTAGCGGGTCGTCAGGGTGATACTCCTCAACTCCGGAGGTTTTAGACTTCGCAGCGGAGCAGGAACCTTCGTCAATTTTGCTTTTGCCTTTAGCCGTGGTTCTCTCCTTCTCCATTTCTGCTAGGATTAAGCGACGACCCTCTGCCAGATCCTCAGGCTCGTTGTCCCTTAGAATGCTTTTCATCAATTCATCTTCATCGATCTCTTCGACCCCTAGTCTATGTTTTTCGCCTTCCACGATGGCATCCCACAAGTTGGCCAAAGTGACATGATAGTCCGGGATCCATGAGATATTGCGAGTCTTAAGAACCTGGCCGAGGAAGTCAAAGATCATCTCCTCAAACCCCTCGATTTCTTTCTCTCTTTCAAGGAGTTTGTGGTTGGAGGCAGTGGCCATTTCAATGGCGCTATCAACGTTCTTTTCGGCAAGAGCTGCCCGTCTCTCCGCGTCGGCCACCTGATCATTCAAAATCGCTTTTTCCGCCTCTGCCAGAGCCAACTTTTCTTTTAAGCTCGCTCTTTCCGCCTCCCAAGCAGCCTTCTCCGTCGAAAAATGGCCTTGTGCCATTACCAGTTCGATGTTGGCCATTCTGAGGTCTTCAACTTCCTTTTTTAAGGCCATTTTTTCCTGGCTATTGGAATCCAGTTCTAAATGAAATCGCTGCTTGGCGTTTTCTAATTCAGTTTTGTAGTTTGCGGCGTCTCTCTGTGCCAGGGCGAGCTGGGCTTGAGCGTCTTCCAGATCCTTCTCTAATTTTGTCCTGGCCCTTTCATTATTTTCGAGCTTTGCTTTAGACCGGTGAGCTTCTATTTCGAGTGTCCGGACGACCTCCGAAAGATTAAGTGCGTGCTTTTTCATCGCCTCGTACTGCTTGGCCACGTGACGGATATGCCCAATAACTTCTTTATCCCAGTTCTTAGGAACTGGTTCCAAGGCAGGAACAAAGACCATCCTATCGAAGAACATTCCTGGAAATTGTTCCCGTAGCTTTTCCAGCCTACCTTGGATCTCAGGACCGTGAACGTAGTCCCGTGAGCCGGGGGCAGCTAATTCTGGTTGGCTAGTGGGGACTATGTTACTTCTCGTTTGCTCAGTATCTTTGGATGAATCCCTGTCCCCATCTTTGGATTCGTGACGCCTTTTGGACGACCGACTGTGGGAAGGCGCACTCTTTGGAGGAGTCAACTCTTTTGGAAGTGTCTTCCCCCCGGTCGGGATTGTCGGATGACTCGAAGGCCTGGTAGAAGTTGATTTGGATGGAGATCGAGGTTGCGAAGAGCTCGACTTGTGAGAAGGACCGCGAGGGCGCTCAGTACCCGAGCGAAGGCTGGGGGTGCCTTCGCGAAGAGAACGGAACGAGTAAGATCTCCTGCGTGACATCACTCCTGCAAAAAAAAAAAAAAAAGAAGAGCATATTATCACATTGAATATCCACGACATAGTAGTGCACGATCAGGCAGTATGTGTGAGGTGTGCATCCCATATAATCCCCCCTAACAGACCCGGGCCTGGAGACAGGCTCGTCTGGCCCGTTTCACGTCCCCTTGCTAAGTCAGCCGCCTCTTCGGAAGCAGAAAAGAAAGGCTCCTCGCCGAAGTCTTTTTCCGTGTATTCAATGTCGGGCAAAGGGATTTTATTCAGCTCATCGAATAATTGTTCTTCTGTCAATTCGTCATCACCGACAGTTTCCATTGGAGCAGAAGTAGGGATTTCTTTCGACGCATCGCCACGGGACTCATCCCCCCTGTATACATTCAAGTCTTCGTCGTCCTGGATGACTATCGGAGAAGGGCTTTTGTGAAATTTGGTTGTCTCCACCGCTTGTGAAGTTCCCTCTCCTTCCGTCGGGGGCACATATTTATAAGGTTTGCCGCCGGTTCCAAGTCCAAACTTCCTATCCAAGAGGCGATGCTTGTGAAGGTTGTCATCCGTAATGCATTTTTTAATCCTTAAAAAATCGGATCTACTTTGCAAAAGAATGGATAACCGGTTGTTGTATAATGCGCCCTCTGTTTTCGGGAAGACATGATCTGTTTAAGACAAAGGAAAAAGCGGAAGAATGTTATTACTTAGACTCCCCCAAGCAAGATATTCAACTAGGCGATCAAAATTTACTTGATTTGAGCCACCTCCGCGAGCATCCAGCCTGTCTCCTTATGTAAAACCAGTCAGACTTAGGATCCCCGATGTTACTGTATCCGTCGTACAGAACTTTCCTGTTCGCCACTGATTCAAAAAAGGAAAAGTTGGGAGTTGCAGAAGAGCGGTGCTTGAAGAGAAAGAAGAACACCAGGTGTCTGAATTTGAGTTCGGCGTGCAAGATTTCCGCATAAGCGACATATAGAGAATATAGAGACGCGTAGGCGTTTGGATGAAGCTGCATCGGGGCAATGCCTAATCGTCTCAGAGTGTCAATGACAATTGGAGGGAACGGAGGGATAGCTCCTACTAGACACATTGTCCGACTGATCGACATATACCCTTCCGGTGCTAAATGAGGTCTGTCTTCACTTCCAGGTGTTAAGACATCGTCCCAAGGAATGCCATGTCTTAAGCAGATTCTCTTGAGTTTTATCTCGTCGAGCTTGGACGCTAAAGAGTCAGAGAATTTATCGATCCCGACTGCGCCTGGAATTTCGTCCGGAGCTCGCTCGTCGGAATCGGAGTTGTTGCTGGATGACGTGCTTTCTGTCGGATCCGATTCTGTGGCTTCATATTCGGACCCAGAATTTTCACCTTCTGGATTGATTGGAGGAATTTGAGGATTATGCTGTTCAGGAGTCTCAGATTCCGTTTCGGCTACAGATCTTGAGGAAGAGTGGTCGTTCGACATTGCTGCTAGGACGAGAAAATATGAGCGATAAGATTAACACTACCCGTCCCCCGTGTGTGCAAGTGCTACTGTGTGTGCTTGTGTGTGCGCATTATTAAAAACGATGATAAAACATGAGAGCAGTCGAGGTTATTAAAAGTCATTAGTCGTCATATGCAGCCGAATCATGAAGTCATTTAGTCCAGAGAGATCAACGTCAGGGCTCTATCCTAACTGTCCAGAGTTTTATAGCGACAAGGCGCTGATTAAAGACTGAAATTTCTTCGTATCACCAGCCGTGAGGCCGATCGCATAGCAGAGGGATCGCCCCCCTCCGACTCGCATAGCAGAGGGATCGCCCCCCCTCCGACTCGCACGACAGGGGGACCGCCCCCCTTTGACTCGCATGGCAGAGGGATCGCCCCCCTTTCCCGATCGCAGAGCAGAGAGTTTGCCCCTCATCGAATCGCCGGGCGAAGGGAAGGCTCCCTCACGGACCGTTGCGACTACCGCGGTACGACCCTTGGTTGCCCTCTCAATCTTTCGTCTCGCCACTTGCTTCCGTCCTCAATCACTGACCACGATCCGAGTCAGCCTCCTTCCTCCTTCTCCATCCTTCTTCTTCCTCATCTCCTTCCCATCCTCAAGTTCTGAGCTCCACGTTCAATGGCTATGGCGATTTGGTGATTACTTCGAAAAGTAGCGGATTTATGTTGTTCTCTCTGGAATCAACCGAAGAAATTCAGGAAAGTAGTACGAGGGTGCTTCCTATAAAGTTACCTTTCTAAAAACTGAGAGAGTTCTTGGATTTTCGAAAGTTTTAAAGGTTTGGATTCGTTATTCAACAGCTCGCGCGAGACGATTCAGCAGAGAGGAGAAAGAAGGAAAGTGAAGGGGGGAACGTCGGCTTATATAGGCAAAGAAGGTGACCGTTGGCCTCCCCTCCTTTGTCTTATTCGGTCCACGAAACGCCCCCCGAACCACGACCTGAAGACGGAATCGCAATAAAGCCCACGGACCGCTTTGAAATGCTGGCTCACGAAACTCAGAGCCCGATACGACTCGAAGGAAGGCGCGCCCTGTGTCGCGCAAGACCCTAAGAACTCCGCACGCGAGTAGCAGATGACCAAATCGGACCGTGTCGGCCTATGGCGATCCGATTCGTCCATGTGTCAATTTGAACCAATGCGACTGTAAGCTTGCATCCTTTCAGGAGAGAATCAATAAGTATCTTCGAAGCATGTTTCATCATCAATAAAACATACTTCGAGGGGGCAAAATGTTGGCTTGCTTTTTGACCAAGCCATCCAGGACCATTCGTGAAAGGAAATCAGGAAACCAAGTCCTCCAGGAAAGTGGATCGCGCGCCATCGTCTCGCCCCTCTTGGATCGCACGCCATCGTCTCGCCCCTCTTGGATCGCACTCTATCGACTCGCCCAAGGAACGGATTGCTCTCGTCTCGTCGACGAACGCCACCTCCAGGCGATCCGATCCCCTGCAACGAACCGAGCCCACTGACCCGTTCAGCCACGAGCTGGTCTTCAGCGATCCGAATCGCATGGATCTGACGACACCTGTTCACAACGGCTAGTTTGACTTTTTCTTCGATGGCTGCGATGCGATCCGAAAATCTCGGGATTCGTGCCATGTGTCCACGATCCGTCCGACGAAATCAGCTATAAATAGCCCAGAGTTTGGCATTTTTCGGGGGCTTTTTGGCAATAGTGAATGCTGAGTCCGCCATTGTTGTCAAACCACTGGAATATCGAAAGAAATCACTGTTGTACTAACTTTTAAAGCATAATCAATAAGATATAAAGTGGACGTAGGCTCGTTAACGCCGAACCACTATAAATTCTGAGTGTCATTTTCTTTTTCCTGATTCCTCACTTAGAATTCTCTACAGTTTATAACAATTTGGGTGTTAGGTCCAAATTTCGATCTAACAATATAATTAAAATAAATCGAATAACGAAGCTGTAGTTCGTGTTTTGAAACCGTGATTTCAAACGATTAGTGCGGGAGATCCGACCATCGGATTTTCCCAAAACCGAAACCGTCGGGTTCGCTTTGGAAATATCTTTCCAACGACACCAACTTTGTAAAAATCCAATGGTTGGATTGTCTGGAATGTTTAATTCAAATCTAAAGAAAAACAACGCCAGAATCGATTATATTTATATATATATAAATATAATTAAATCAAAACGAATAACGACGCTGTAGTTCGTATTTTGAAATCGAAACTTCAAACGATTGTACCGGGAGATCCGACCGTCGGAATTTCCCAAAACTGGAACCGTTGGATTCGTTTTGAAAATATCTTTCTAATGGTGTAAATTTTATGAGGATCCAACGGTTAGATTTTCAGATATGTGTAAATCAAATCTGAATAAAAATAGCGCCATGGCCGCGTTATGGCCCGAAGCGTCGTTTGAATAAATTGGCTATTTTAAAATAAAGAAAAATAGTGATAAATCGTTATAAATTATTATAAACGATATGGAACATGAAATTTAGAAACTAACTGAAGGTTAGCTAGATCGAATGATTTCCTGGGTTTTGATCTGATGTTGGTTTCAGCCTTCGGGGTTAATATTTGGGAAATCGTTCTCTTGCTAATTAACGGTTAGTGACTAATGAATTGAAATAAGGTGTATGTTGTGTTTATGTAGCACTAGTTAATTATATACGCGAGTTGTTCAGAAAGACTGGGTTTATCCCATTCTGAATAACTGAATCGATGATAAGAAGTCGAAGACGAAGACAGTGGTTGAAGACCGATCTTCACCTCGTTTGGATGGTAACTGATGTCCTGATTGGGAGGCATCCCAAAATATGGATAATGAGTGGTGATCGTCCAGACGTACGTGGAGATTGATGGATATGCGAGGTATATAGTGCCTCCGGTTTCGTTCAGACCCAGAACGGACTTGCAAATGGACTGTGTGTCTAACATTGGAATTCATTCTGTGTTATTGATAGCCATCAGTTGCACGGTGCGAATTGCCTGTGTGGCATGCTAAGATGCAGTGATCAGGGCTTCTATTGAAAAGCAAAGTCTTGTGATTGACGATCAAAGCACCGCCTGTGTGGCGTAGCTTTGTGTATAACGTGAATTCGCGAGCCTCACACCCCGGTATGAACTAGAAACGGGAGAAGGACCTCAGGGAGGACATGCGTTTCTTTCTATTTAGAGGTGGTGTCAGTGCTTAAACTGGCTGACATTTATATTATTTTCACCTATGTGGTTGTTGCTGTTGCGAGGCGCCTCGGTTATATCGGTCGATCTGGGACCGATGGAGTCATTCATTGGCTCATTTACGCACCAAAGGGCGGGGAAACGCAGTGTTCATGTATAATAATCCACATCGGTGGACCGGCCCTGACGATCCAAAGGGCAGTTGCGGCTGTTCCTGAGGGGCGGGCTAGAGCGTCTCGAAGTCGGTAAGGACTATCTTTTGCCTTGGTTCATGACGGAATTCCAATTTCCAAATACGTGACCGTGCGGTTTTGATTGTATACCTATATTTGGCGACATAGTGGTATGGGTCATTAATGCCGTCTATGATTGATATTTATGATTTAAATTGTTTTTGAAACATATAAGCACTAGTAATAATATCAAATACTTTTGTTTTATTCGTATCAAACATATCTTGGCCATTATAAGGTAAAAACTATATCATTCGGTTTGCGTTGCATTGTGTGATGGGAACTGAGTCTTATAATGGCTTCATTTTTATAAAAAGCATTGCGATGTTTAAAAGAAAGATTTGTTTTTAAAGCACTGGCAATCCAATGGAGTAAACCCGCTCCACAAAAGTGGCGTGGTCCTGTGATTAGCCATATTATAAATGTGTTAAGTAGATTTCTCATACCAGTCCCATGATTGACTCGTAGATTGTTTAACTTTCAAACTCGGGTGCCCCTTTTTCTACACGGACAGCCTTGTATTCAGGTTTTAGCTGGCTTTCTCTGGATAGCTGGAGCTGAAGATGGATTCTATCATTTATCTCTTTTTATGTTGTTCAGCTCCTATTGTACACATTATGTTTGTTTTCCGCTGTTCACATTTATGTATAGTTGAACTGTATTTGTACTAAGTGTGATCCTGTATCCTGTGTAACTCTGATGATTATTTTTTATTCAGTGATTATTTGTTCATTGTCTGGTGTATTTATTTATTTCTGTTCTGCTATTATATGTTTCTGTGTTATATTCCAAAGATTACCCTTAACTCCGTCAGTACGGGTTTTGGGGTCATCACATCGTGGTATCAGAGCTTTGGTTAAGCTTTGTGCTTGAATATAACATATTAACGAATCGTCAGAAATAGAACCAGTAGTGTTCGAGGACGGGTAACTCATTACAGATAGGATCGGTAATATCCTGGTACGAGTAAAGTAGAATGAAATACACCCCAATAGACACATTTACATTTGAAGTATATGTTTCTATGTTTTAAAATATCTTTTCTGTTGATCTGACACTTGATCTGCTATTTGCAGAAGTACTAGAAAATGAGTGTCAAAATCAGAAGGAATGCAGAACCATATATTGAGGCCCTACTAATTAAGTATCGAAATATGGGTGGGATACCGTTCTCGGGCGAAGAATCTATTATGAAAACCCAAGCTTGGATTCGTTCTACTGAGAAAATCTTTGAGGGTTTAAAGCTGAGGGATGACCAGAAAAGATTACCGGCCTCCTTGGCACCTTAAGACGAAGCTTTGTTCTGGTGGGATTCGGTTATTAAGGATAATACAAAAGGTGATATCACCTGGGACAGATTCAAAGTGATTTTCCTGGAAAGATTTACTCCTCCCGAAGCGACTCAGCGGCTATGTGATGAATTCTCTTATCTGATACAAGGAGATATGACCATTCCAGAATATCATAAGAAATTCAACGAACTTTCTCACTTTGCTCCTCATCTGATTCAAGATCCAAAGAGGAAGAATCTGAGATTTATCTACGGGCTTCAAAGAAAATATCAGAACAGTGTAATGAGGAATGTGAAGCTTCCTTTTTATGAAATGATATACATGGCTTACCAGTACGAGGATCTCGATAAGAAAGGTATGTTACGTTACGAAGAGGAAGTCGGTTCTAGTAATAGAGGTGAGTCTGAAACTGACCGTCCTGAGGCTAGTACGATGTCTGAGGTCAGTATGAAGCCCAGAGTCAATCGAAAAAGGGCCAGATCTAGGAAAGAACCAATGACTGCCACATGCTCAAGTTGTAATAGGCAAGGACATTTGGCAATAAGTTGTAAATCTTGGAACAAACGAAGGAAGGATAAATCCAAATCCAAGAGCAAGTTTCAAGTGACCCGAGAGTGTAATCTTTGTCATCAGGCTGATCACGTAAAGCAAGACTGCTGGTTGTTGAAAAAGACCAAAGAGGCTCAGGTAAATGAAGTGGCAGAAACTTCTGAGCCCTCAGCTATTCAGGAAAGGCCAGATGTCTTAGAAGGCACGCTTACTGTCAAAGATATTCTAGTTAAAGTACTGTTTGACACTGGCTCATCGCAATGCTTTGTTGCAAAGAATGCGGTCAAGAAACTGAATTTGAATTTGAAGAAGCTCAAAGAACCGATGACTGTCCATAATCCGGTTGGGGGTTCCCTCGATCTCAGTTGGGTTTGTGGAGTGCCGGTTTCCTTTTCTCGTTATCGGTTCCCTACCATCGCGGTCGTCATGAATTTTACAGAGTTTGATCTTATCTTGGGGTTAGACTGGTTGACCAAATATAAAGCTGAGGTTAGATGCGCCGACAGAGTCGTAAAGGCGAAGATTAAATCAGGTGATTATATAACCATTCCCTGTGAAGGTCAGAATTCTAATAGAAAAGACTTCTGGGCAGCTTTGGATGTTTCTCCTACTCAGATAGAAAATATCCCTATAGTCACAGAGAATATTCCTGACCTCATCAAAGATATAGCTGTCGTAAAGAATTATGCGAACGTGTTTGAAGAGGTTGTTAGCTTACCTCCGCAAAGGGAAATTGATTTCAAAATTGCTTTAATTCCGAATGCAAGGCCAGTAGTGCACGCCATTCGGAGGATGACCCTAAAGGAGAAAGAAGAACTAGACAATCAAACTCGACAGCTAGTATGGATGGGTCTGATTAGGCCTAGTTTCTCTGATTGGGGAGCAGCAGTGGTGTTTGTCCCAAAGTTAGACAGTACTCTGCGACTATGTGTGGATTATCGTGATTTGAACAAGCAGACAATAAAGAATAAATATCCATTGCCGCGAATCGATGATTTATTGGATCGTCTGAATGGAGCACAAGTATTTTCAAGGATGGACCTAGCTATAGGTTTCCATCAGCTTCGAATTGCCGAAGAGTGTGTTCCTATGACAGCACTCAGAGGTCCAGACTTATTCTATGAGTGATTAGTAATGCCGTTCGGCTTTTGTAACTCTCCAGCATACTTCGTCGATTTGATGAATCGAGTGTTCAGAGGAGTCTTGAATAAGTTTGTTCTGGTTTTTATTGACGATATTCTAATCTTCTCTAAATCAAAAGTCGAACATGAAAAGCATTTGGAACAGGTTCCAGAAATTCTCAGAAGGAATGTATTAAAAGCTAAACTGTCCAAATGTATATTCTAACAAGACAAAGTAAAGTTCCTTGGCCACGTCGTATCGAAAGAAGGAATTGCTGTGGATCCAAGTAAAATCATAGCTATTCAAAACTGGAAGCAGCCTAGTACTCCCACAGAAGTCCGCAGTTTCCTTGGATTTGCTAGTTATTACCGGAAGTTCGTTAAAGATTTTTCGAAGATATCTAGTCACTTAACGAAGCTTACAAAGAAGCTCCCAAAATTCAAGTGGACTCCTGAATGTGAGGAGGCCTTTGAAGAGCTAAAGTTAAGATTAACAACGACTCCAGTGTTAACGATTATCGACGGCAATCAGGATTTGA
This sequence comes from Allium sativum, assembly GCA_030737875.1. NCBI lineage: Eukaryota > Viridiplantae > Streptophyta > Magnoliopsida > Asparagales > Amaryllidaceae > Allium > Allium sativum. Next base: position 990,924,560 of record CM060915.1, read on the forward strand.
AAGTCTGGACAGATGCCTGTAGAGAAGGCCTAGGCGCAGTATTAATGAAAAGAGGTCAGGTTGTTGCTTATGCTAGCCGTCAGCTGAAGCCACATGAAAAGAATTACGTAACACATGATCTTGAGTTGTTGGCTATAGTATTTGCTTTGAAAATCTGGAGACACTATCTTCTGTGTGAGAAATTCGAACTGTTTACAGATCACCAGTCGTTAAAGTATCTGTTCACCCAGAAAGACTTGAATCTGAGGCAACAACGTTGGCTATAATTCCTTGCAGCATACGATTTTGAGATTCTATACACTCCAGGGAAAGCCAATGTCGTGGCCGATGCGTTAAGCCAAAAGAATGTAATGATCGCCAGCTTTATTATTACGACTTCCTTGAATGACAAAATATCTATTCTTCAGAAGGATGATAATTTAATTAAGGATATGATCAAAAGGATTCAGAAAGGCGAACCCACGTATTTTCAAATAGATAACGATGGAATCCTGAGATTGAAAGGAAGGATTTGTGTTCCTGACATCCCCGAGCTCAAAAGGGAAGTGTTAGATGAGTGTCACAAGTCCAAGATGAGTATCCATCCTGGTGTGGCCAAAATGTATAACGATCTCAAGTGAACATTCTGGTGGAAGGCCATGAAAAGGGACGTTTCAATATATGTTAGCCGATGCCCTACTTGCCAATTTGTCAAAAGTGACCAACAGAAACTGGCTGGATTGTTGCAACCGCTGGACGTTCCAGGTTGGAAGTCGGAACATATCTCCATGGACTTCATTGATGGTTTGCACAGAACCAGAAAAGGAAATGACAGTATTTGGGTGATGTAGATCGCTTCACGAAGACCGCCCATTTTATACCTGTCAGATCGAACAGAACTGCTCAGAGTCTGGCACAGATATATTTCAAGGAAATTGTTAGACTACACTGAGTGCCGATCAGTATAGTTAGTGATAGAGATCCAATATTCATTAGCAAATTCTGGGAGGCATTTCAAGTAGAGCTAGGAACAAAGCTGAATCTAAGCATCGCTTATCATCCCCAGACAGATGGTCAAACTGAGAGGGTGAATCATATCCTAGAAGATTTATTGCGGGCTTGTGTTCTAGATTTCGGTGGATCATGGGAAGACCATTTACATTTGGCTGAATTCTCATATAACAACAGTTACCAGGCGAGCCTGACAATGTCACCATTCGAAGCGTTGTCGACCGTGCCGATCTCCTTCTTGTTGGGTCGAACCGGGCAATAGACTCGTATTGGGACCCGATATGATCCGTGAGGCTGCCGACAAAGTCGATTTCGTTAAGAAACGATTACTCGCCGCTCAAAGCCGACAGAAGAGCTAGGCCGATAAAAGAAGAAGAGACATATCATTTGTTGTTGGCGACTATGTATATTTGAAAGTATCTCCGATGAGAGAGGTTATCCGATTCGGTAAAACAGAGAAATTGGCGCCCAAATTCATTGGTCCGTTCCCTATACTAGAACGGATTGGAACTCTCGCTTATAAGGTTAAATTGCCTGATTGGTTGCCTGGAGTGCATGATGTATTTCACATATCTCAACTTCGAAAGCACATTCATGATCCAGACTTGATTGTGGAAGAAGCTGCTCAACAGGATATTGAAATTACTCCAGAATTAGCTGTGAGAAGAGAGCTGCTCAAGATTATTGGCAAAGAAACCAAAGAACTGAGGAACAAGAAGGTTCACTTAGTCAAAGTGCAATGGAGTGGAGATCCACGAGATTGTACTTGGGAAACTGAGGAGAGTACACAGAAAGCCTATCCTAAGTGTCGAGTGGATATCTCTGATTGACTCCGGTGCATGGTACATTTTCCATACTCTGCATTACCAGTTGTTCTCTACTTTGTTGTTATTTTCTTTTCATAGATGTGCAATTTTAATTCTATAGTCTGAATGATTTTAAAAGAGTATAGGAATTGATTAGTATATTTTTGAAAAGTTAAAAACGATTTGATTGTTGTTTGTGTTGTGTGATAGTAGATTTGATTAATTAAATTATTAAAATGATAGTTAATTTAATCAATAAGAGAATGAATGGTAGAATTTATTCGATTAAATCCCACATTGAACTGATAGAAAATTAGATAGAAATATATACATGTGCATCATATATGTTTGAACAGGTAAATGGATAGCTGTTGAGTAAAGAATTTATTTGCGTGCCCGACAAATAGGTAAACCTTAATGAGTTGGATGCGCAATTTTATTACTATATCAACTCCTGTGAACGCCATTGGATGCGGAGTGCTGGTTGTTCTGTGTGTAATAATAAATGTCGCCATAGGATAGCAACAATTAATTTTGAACTACACTACATGGCATACTTCTTGAAGATAGGCATACTTCATCATATACCACATGAGCATTTGGAGCTTGTGTGACGAGGTGAAAGATTTACCATACGAGCGAGAGGCTTGTATGGCGATGACTATATTTTACAGGTTGAACCAACGACTGATATGGACCATATAAATTATAACGATAAATTGCCCGAATAATAAAACCCCACACGGGTCTGGAGTTGACAATAATCACGTCTCTCTAGTTATTAGATTCGGCACATGGACTATTTATTTCCCACACGGGACGAGGTAACGAGAATTTATTCTCTGGAGCAATTAAAAATACACACTCCCTCAGGCTTTGACAGGGTGAAGAGAATTTATTCTCTGCAGTTATTATCTATACACGCTCCCTTGTAAACACCAAAATATATCACTATAAATATGTGTATGCTTTATAGGATTTAGTGGGTACCTAATACGGCCCAATAAATTTCCAAACCCCTCCCCGTACAAAGGAGGTTATGGCGAAATTTTTCGAAAATTCCGGGAGTTAGCCAAATTTTTGAAGAATTTGAAAATTCTCAGAAACTGAAAAGTTGGAGAATGGAAGCCAGATTGAACGTGGGGTTGATTAATCAAACCACTTTCGACTTTGTTCCTTTTCGGGGACGAAAAGTTTTAAGTGAGGGAGATTGTAACGACCCGGAAAATCTGAACCAATTTAAAATTTTTAAATTGGCTATTTTAGTGGATTTTAAAATAAATATTTCAAATAATAACGATGAAAAGTAAGTTTGAGTCGAAGTTGAAAATAAATATAATCACTTTGAATTATAAACAAGGCCTGAAATGGCGCGGCAGTTTCAAATTTTCAATTCAAACTTTGACTGACTGTACCGGGTGCAAAACAAAACGGATTTGAGTGAAACCGAAAATATTTAATTCTGTTAGTGAATATCATTCTAACGAATCTAAAAAATTGAAGTTTCATAGTAGGAAGCAAAAGTTATGACCAAATGAATTTTCAGAAAGGTCGCTATGGAATTTATATAGCCCGTGAAATTGGCCATTTTGCAAACGACCTCGGAATTCGACGAAACCACTTTTGTTGGATCCGGGATGTGAAGTTATTGCTAGGTTTCAAATTTCATAATTTTTTAAGCTAGTATGTGAGCGAGGCAAAAGAAAATGTGTTTGGTCGATTTCTATTAAATTGGATCGACCAAAAATGGGCCATTTTTCAAACAGTCTCCGAATTCGATGAAACTAGTTTTGTTGGTACCGTATCGTCAAAACATAGCTAGATTTATTTTTCGGGAATTTTTAGAATTAGTATGTGGCCCCGGCAAATTGAAATGTACGTTCAAATTAAATATTGAATGTTTTATATTTTAATTTGAAGGAAAACTGACCGAAACAGTCGAATAGGCCTTCGAAACATATCCCATTGTGTTCGGAATGGAGGTAAAATGCTAAGGGCGACAGTCGTTTGTTTGGAATTGGTGTTCGTTTGGATAAGAAGATATTTTTGAATTTAAAATAAATTAAAAATAAAATATAAAGGGGCCAATCAATACCTTTCTCTCTCATTCCCTTTTGACTGGTCAACCCGCCTCCTTCCACTCTCGTTCACGACCGAAAAAGCTCTGTTCTTCTTCCACATTTTCAGGCGAAACCTCTCATCAAAACCCACAACTCCTTTGCAACTTTTTATAGCTCATCTCCTCCTCTTCAAATCAAGACAAACCCCATCTTCTATCGTGCACCCTATCGTGAGAATTCCCTCTCCAAAGTTCACCAGTTTCGCACCATTTTCCAGCCGAGGTTGGAGTTCGAGCTCCACCATCTTCCTGGCGCAGAGGCGCCTCTCGAGGCCCGTCAACGTCGTGCAGTTGGATCTCGACTAAGTGCAGCGGATTGGATTTTAATACGAACCCTAGTTTTGAAGAATCGAGGAAGGTAAACGGCTTGATTTTTCTGAACTGAAGATAACACTTTTAAGTGTTGCAAACTTGTAAAAATCGTATCTTTTTCGTTTCTTGTCGAAATTCAGTGAAACAAGAGACAGTGGACTCGTGTGGACGTCTTCTACATTCTAGAAGAGACCGCATATTTTTCTGAGCCTTCGGCTATTTTTGGTGGAGTGGAACCCAATGTGAGATTTCTAAATTATAAACGATATGGAAAACAATGATGTATAAATTATATATTCGATGTATGACTGTATAAGCGTTGTACACCTCATGTATAAGCGTTGTATAGGTTGTACGTTCGATATATAAGTTATATAAGCGATGTAAAAATTATATATGTGTTGAAATAGAAGTGAAATGCTTTTATATATATATATATATATATATATATATATATATATATATATATATATATATATATTTACACGCCCCTCGTCCACAAACCATGGACGATATTTGTTGCCTGTGATTGGTGTGAAAATTGGTTGATAGCGAATGGTTGATTAGAATTGTTTGTGGTTGAAATTGATTGACTATAGTTGAAAAATACCCGTTTGTGGTTGAGAATTATTTGGTTGAAACCCACATAGGATTAGTTTGTGGAAATGAAAAATATATACATTCCGCCTGCGTGCGAACTAGATGCATGATTCCCTATTGTCAAAAGCTGCGAGGCTTTAAGGTAGAGCGAGAAGTCGTACTAGGGACGGCCCCAGTTTTAACTACCCTGCCGTTATGCTGCCGAAATTTTGAATAATATTCATGTGTTAGAATTATTTTCATGTGTTGGAACTATATTCGTGTGTTAAATAAAAATTCATCTATTGAATGGTATTCGTGTTTTAAATATAAAAATCACCTTTTTATCTATGTATATAAACTATAGAAAACCTTCATGTGTTGAATTGAAATTCATGTGTTGAATGGTATTCATATTTTAAATACAAAAATCACCCTTTTATCTATATATATATAAACTATAGAAAACCTTCATGTGTTGAACTGAAATTCATTCGTTTAATAGAAATTCATGTGTTGAATGGTATTCGTGTTTTAAATATAAAAATCACCTTTTTATCTATATATATAAACTATAGAAAACCTTCATGTGTTGAATAGAAATTCATTCGTTGAATGGAAATTCATGTGCTGAATGGTATTCGTGTTTTGAAATAAATTGTTTTAAAATAAAAATCATATTTTTATCATCTATATGAATTATATAAAATAGCCTTGTTTTGAAAGAAATTGTTTTATATTAAAAATCATATTTTTACCATCTATATGAACTATATAAAATAGTCGTGTTTTGAAATAAATTGTTTAACACTAAAAATCATATTTTTATTATATACATGAATTGTTAAAAATAGTGAAGTGACGAAATAGAAGTTAGTTTGATAAAAATATCATTTTTATCAAAGATATGAAATGAATATGGTTTTGAAATCGAAGAATTGATTATATTTATATATATATATATATATAATTAAAATAAATCGAATAATGAAGCTGCAGTTCGTGTTTTGAAACCGTGATTTCAAACGATTAGTGCGGGAGATCCGACCATCGGATTTTCCCGAAACCGAAACCGTCGGGTTCGCTTTGGAAATATCTTTCCAACGACACCAACTTTGTAAAAATCCAACGGTTGGATTGTCTGGAATGTTTAATTCAAATCTGAAGAAAAATAGTGCCAGAATCGATTATATTTATATGTATAAATATAATTAAATTAAAACGAATAACGACGCTGTAGTTCGAATTTTGAAATCGAAACTTCAAACGATTGTACCGGGAGATCCGACCGTCGGAATTTCCCAAAACTGGAACCGTTGGATTCGTTTTGAAAAGATCTTTCTAATGATGTAAATTTTGTGAAGATCAAACGGTTAGATTTTCATATATGTGTAAATCAAATCTGAAGAAAAATAGCGCCACGGCCGCGTTATGGCCCGAAGCGTCGTTTGAATAAATTGGCTATTTTCAAATAAATAAAAATAGCGATAAATCTTTATTAAATATTATAAACGATATGGAACATGAAATTTAGAAACTAACTGAAGGTTAGCTAGATCGAATGGTTTCCTGGGTTTTGATCTGATGTTGGTTTCGGCCTTCGGGGTTAATATTTGGGAAATCGTTCTCTTACTAATTAACGGTTAGTGACTAATGAATTGAAATAAGGCGTATGTTGTGTTTGTGTAGCACTTGTTAATTATGTACGCGAGTTGTTCAGAAAGACCGGGTTTATCCCATTTTGAATAACTGAATCGACGATAAGAAGTCGAAGACGAAGACGGTGGTTGAAGACCGATCTTCACCTCGTTTGGATGGTAACTGATGTCCTGATTGGGAGGCATCCCGAAATATGGATAATGAGTGGTGATCGTCCAGACGTACGTGGAGATCGATGGATATGCGAGGTATATAGTGCCTCCGGTTTCTTTCAGACCCAGAACGGACTTGCAAATGGACTGTGTGTCTGACATTGGAATTCATTCTGTGTTATTGATTGCCATCAGTTGCATGGTGTGAATTGCATGTGCGGCATGCTAAGATGCAGTGATCAGGGCTTCTGTTGAAAAGCAAAGTCTTGTGATTGATGATCAAAGCACCGCCTGTGTGGCGTAGCTTTGTGTATAACGTGAATTCGCGAGCCTCACACCCCGGTATGAACCAGAAACGGGAGGAGGACCTCAGGGAGGACATGTGTTTCTTTCTAGTTAGAGGTGGTGTCCGTGCTTAAACTGGCTGGCATTTATATTATTTTCACCTATGTGGTTGTTGCTGTTGCGAGGCGCCTCGGTTATATCGGTCAATCCGGGACCGATGGAGTCATTCGTTGGCTCATTTACGCCACAAAGGGTGGGGAAACGCAGTGTTCAGGTATAATAATCCACATCGGTGGACCGGCCCTGACGATCCAAGGGGCAGTTGTGGTTGTTCCTGAGGGGCGGGCTAGAGTGTCTCGAAGTCGGTAAGGACTATCTTTTGCCTTGGTTCATGACGGAAATCCAATTTCCAAATATGTGACTGTGCGGTTTTGATTGTACACCTATATATGGCGACATAGTGGTATGGGGCATTAATGTCATCTATGATTGATATTTATTATTTAAAATTGTTTTTGAAACATATAAACACTAGTAGTAATATCAAATGCTTTTGTTTTATTCGTATCAAACATATCTTGGCCATTATATGGTAAAAACTCTATCCTCCGGTTTGCATTGCATTATGTGATGGGAACTGAGTCTTATAATGGCTTCATTTTTATAAAAAGCATTGCGATATTTAAAAGAAAGATTTGTTTTTAAAGCACTGGCAATCCGATGGAGTAAACCCATTCCACGAAAGTGGCGTGGTCCTGTGATTAGCCATATTATAAATGTGTTGAGTAGATTTCTCATACCAGTCCCATGACTAACTCGTAGTTTGTTTCGCTTTCAAACTCGGGTGCCCCTTTTTCTACACGGGCAGCCTTGTATTCAGGTTTTAGCTGGCTTTCTGTGGATAGCTAGAGCTGAAGATGGATTCTATCATTTATCTCTTTTTATTCTGTTCAGCTCCTATTGTACATATTATGTTTGTTTTCCGCTGTTGACATTTATGTATAGCTGAACTGTATTTGTACTAAGTATGATCCGGTATCCTGTGTAACTCTGATGATTATTATTTATTCGGTGATTATTTGTTCATTATCTGGTGTATTTATTTATTTCTGTTATGCTATTATTTGTTTCTGTGTTATATTCAAAAGATTACCCTTAACTCCATCAGTACGGGTTTTGGGGTCGTCACAAAGAATGTCTGACCAAGTATATTTAATAGATCGTGTAAGTTGATCATTTCAAAGTATTTACATTTGGTGGCGGAGGAACTCGTTTCTCTTAGTGGTATACCCATTGTATTTTTTGGGAAATCAATTTGTGATTTGGCGGGTATGACGATGTGACATTCAAAGTGAATAAACATGTGATCTGTCAGAGATAAGCGTAGCCTCTAGCCTCACAACCGGGAAATGACAGAAATCGGGCAAGCAACATGGCTATATAGGTCGCACCTATTAGGGTGTATAATCACCTGATCTAGAGTTTCATTTACTTCTAAAAATCTATTGTCGATGTTGTTCCATTCGGGACACGGTTGCTAATCCCAATCGTTGGTGATATACATTCGATACACTCAAGCGAAATGAGTGGTCGGTCATGTGTGGCCGGGTTGCAAGATGTTCTTGTTGAACCCAGTGTATTCCTCTCTAGAGGTACACTAGCGAAAGGTGGTTCCATACTTTGTCATAGTTGGAAATCCATTACCCAATACGTGCTTGCAGCTTTGATTGTATACGATATATGTAGAACGTGAGATGAAAGCGTTTCTGCTAGATGATTATTATATTGTGGTTGATAGACATTATTATAGTGTCAAAAGGTTTTTGAAATAAAGATGTTTTGGATTCTCATAAGGTAAAAACCCGTTCCGGTATACGGCATAGTCTTATGAGATATCGTTTAACGACTCAAACTGTTTTACCCACACTAGTCCCATGACTGACCCGAAGTTTATTTTGTTTTGTTTTTCCTAAACTCTTGGGTGCCCAATTTTGTACGGGCAGTCAAGTAGTCAGGAATTTACAGATATACTTGAAGAGATGGAGCAGGAGGCTTCAAGATTATATAGCTATAGTTATTTCCGCTGTGTTGTAAGTGTTATACTCTGATAATGTTATTGTATACATATACTGATTTTATTTCAAGGATGTGTTATCTATTATATGTTGTTCATTCCGATGTGAGATTCGTGTTACTCTAATGTTGTATCTTCTTCTTCTTCTTCTATTCTAAGTTTCTATCTTATCTATTCTCACCCTCTAATTTCTTTCATTAACTTTTCGGTTATTTCGATCCTTGGATGTTCGATATGTGTTGTATATCGGATATCCAAGATCGACCTTTTCCGGGTTGTTACAAAAGCATTGTCAAATGATTGTGAATCTAAATAAGTATATTACATATGGTAGTTTGAGTTGAATGTGTTTTTTTTTACAACTAAGTTTTAATCGTAATGTAAAAATCGAATCGTAAAAAGGAGAGATTCAAGTTGGATCAGGATTCAAATCGCAAGATTTTAGGATTTTTGACAACAATGTGTGTCTCTATGTGTGTATACACACACACATACATACACACACAATGATATACATGAAAGATTACTGCTTTTAAATATAGCTAAGTATATATATATACCTACTTACCTTGTGTATGACATGACGGTAAATATATGTTTAATGTACGACTTCTGCATGCACATCAGCACATGTATATATATATATATATATAACATATAATGGTTATGAGCATAAAGACATAGAAATTGCAGGTGAAACTATGTTTTGTATCTGTGAAGCATGAACACATATGTTTATGAGTGGTGTATACATCAAGTGTGTGTGAACATTTTAAGAAATCCCATTTATATGAGCAAGTTAATTTTGTGGCCAAGAGGTCTAATTTATATGAACTGACAATGAATATGTCTTGGGAGTTACTACATTAAGTTAATTTGACTTGTGAGTTACTAAATTAAGTTAATTTGACTTGGGAGTTAATAATTATGTTAATTTGACTTGGAAGTTACTATATTAAGTTAAGTGACTATGTACATTCAGTTTATCTTCAAGGTAAGAGAGGTATTGATCTCCTATCAATGAATTGACAATTAATTTGAAACAAAACACTAACATGGTAGGATCTCCTATCAAAGTTCATTGTTAGTGTATAGTAGTGCTGTCAGGAGGTATATTTCAGATCCATGCCGGTAGGGGTTTAGTATTTTTAGGATACTACGACTTATTTCTGTGAAGATGGAACATTCACGTGTTATTAAGACACAACTCACGAGTTCTATGCGTATACTTGGACGTAAGAGAGATGTTGATCTAGCTTTCTTTGTTTTGGTTAAGGAAACACCCCGCAATGATGAAAAAAATTTAAATAAAGTTTTCAATCATTAAAGAGCTTCAAAATTCATTAAATCCATTTCAGAAAATCAATAAGTTTCAATGAAAAATTTTGTAACTCCCAAGATAAGTCGAGTTTAGTTGGTTTTTAACCAAACCAAATTATTAAACGTTAAGTGGTAAAAAAAATTGTCCATATGATCAACTTTATCATTTCGAAGTGTTTCCTCAACCAGCCCATAGAATGCTTGTTCAATACCTTTTTTATCTTCAGGCGTATGCATATACTCGTGATTTAGGACTTAATAAAACGTGGATGTTCCATCTTCATGGAATTTGGTCGCAGTATCTTAAGATTACTGAACATCCCTTCGTCATGGCTCTAAAATTTACTTTCTGGCAGTACTACTTAACAGTGTCAGGATCTTCAAAAGTTTGTGTTGTCTAATGAATGTTACATTGATCAACATATTTATTTTTTGTGCATAGGCAGATCACTCAAGGATTATGTAATGGTACAAGGATTATGTAACATTCTGATACATGTCATAAAAAATTTCCATGTATGCTCTGGAGAAGCATTATGTTACGTAGGGGACGAAGATAATTAGTTTTAAGCTCTACCCCCATCAATATTAATAATCGAGATTTCAAATTTCCATGTTACGCCATCAACGATCAAGTTGAACCTGAACCATATTTGCAATCTCGATTATTAATATTTTTGAGGCTAGAGTAACGTGAATTGATGTGGGAAACTGAACAGAGATCCGGTCAACCTGAATTGGTGTTATAGAAGAAATGATTATACCATACATAGGGAGTTTGAGATCCGATGTTACTTTCGTTCGGACAATTATGTTTCTGCTTATCTGAATATGCCTAAGTTTCAAAAGGCTCTTCAAGTTTGTCGCATCCCTGGGAACTCTACAAGCATGCCTATTACTTACGAAAACTTCATCTATTTTGTTAATTTACCTTTGTTATATGTCGTAACAAATTTTGATTGCTTATAGTGCTATTGGATCTACGAGTCAAACTGATTTGGTATTATTTCTTATTGATGCATGTTAGCATATTTTATCCTAAAACTATTCCCAAGTTATTGCTTTTAAACTGGTTTGCGTTCTGATATATTATGCGGATTAGTAAAACCAATAATATCACGAGAGCATGATTGCATGTGCATTGAGACGACCCGAAATTCCCCGTAAAGGAAAACCCGGATAGAATTGAGTACAAGACAAAATAGAACGCAGACGGAAGAACATTTCATTGTTATTACAACAATTCCATCAGATACAAGAATATACAGAGTATAAATGAATAAATTACATTCGACAAATATCAGAGATTACAATAAAATACATAGCAGCGGAAAAAATAATAATATAAAACACAACTAAAAGTGATACACGGATACAGAGCTTCCCGAGCATCGTTCCAGCTATAAATCAGGACCCTGTGAATATAAATCTGCAAAACCAAAACTACTAGCTGCCCGTATCGAAAATAGGGGCACCCAGAGTTTAGGTTAAAACAATAAACTCCAGGTCAGTCATGTGACTGGTGCGAGAACTAAAACAGTTATTCAAAAACTTTACTTAAAGATAGTAATTCAAGGGACCACGCCGTATAACACGGAACGGGTTTCCTCCCAAGAATACTAGTGCATATAACAAAACAGCGCAATGCTCTTTCGAAAAATGAAGCTATTATAAGACCCAGGTCCCATCACACAATGCAACGCAAGCCGGAGGATAGGGTTTTCCCTTATAATAGCCAAACATGCTTGGTACGTTTAAAACAAATCATTTGATACTATTATAAGTGTATAGTGTCAAAACAATTCAAATCATAAATATCAATCATAGGCAGCATGGGTACCATCTATCATGTCGCCATACTAGTTCTACAATTAAAACCGCAATACACGTATTGGAAATTGGATTCCGTCATGAGCCGAGGCAAGGGGCAAGCTCCTCTCCGCGTTCGAGACACTCTAGCAAATGTCTCAGGACCCCACTATGATCCTTTGGAACCTCCAAGGCCGGTCCTCTCTTACTTTTGAGGATTAGTTATTCCTGAACACACGTTTCCCGGTCCTTACAGAACTATATCTGAGGCGCCTCGTATCCAACAACCACACAGGTGAAAATTATATAAATGTCAGGGCTGGTAGGTCACCGACACCACCCTAGCTAGAAAGAAACGTCGTGCACTCCTTGGGTCCGTATCCCGTTTTTGACTCATACCGAGGTGTGAGGCTCGCGAATTCACATTATACACAAAGCTACGCCACACAGGCCGTGCTTTGATCATCAACCACAAGACTTTGCTTTTCAACAGAAGCCTTGATCAATTGCCACTTACATGTGCCACACTGACAATTCACTCCATGCGACTGATGTCCATCGATATACAACCTCTGAGCTCGTACGTCTCAGAGAAGGGCGTTAAGCAAGAGAATAAATTCTCCGCCGCCAAACAGATGTAAATTTAATAGAGATCAATCAACACAGAATAAAATCCAATGTCAGACACACAATCCATTTACAAGTTCGTTCTGGGTCTGAACGAAACCGGAGGCACTTTCCTCGCATATCCATCCATCTCCAAGTAGGTCTGGACGATCACCAACTGATTCCCTCATCCTGGGTGTACAGCCCAATCAAGATCATCAGTAATCACCCAAACGATGTGAAGACTACCGGTCTTCAACCACCGTCTTCATCTTCGACATCTCGTCGAATCGGTTATTCAGAATGGGTATAAACCCGGCCTTTCTGAATAACCCACGTATATAATAAACGAATGTTACACAAACACAACAAACGCCTCATTCCTATTCAGAATATTCTTTTATTCACAAAATCACATTCTTAGGGAAATGTTCCCATTAATTTTATCCAAGATAAATTCTTCTAAATTTATCCTATAATCTTCCTTTGGATATCATTTCAAACTAGTCGGGATTAACGAACCACACCGAAGTAATTATTTATTTTATTTCCCAATCCCAACCTATATATCCCATGGAGCAAAACTGGTGATACTCCATTCCTAACACCACGGTGTTACCGGTAAAATTAATTACCATTTCACGTTCAAATCTAATTAAAGATTTAACTATCGCTTTGGAGCGAAACTGGTGGTACTCCATTCTCGATCACCTTTCAGATTTGATAATTTAAATTATCAATTCACATTTTAATCTAATTAAAGATTCATTTAAACTACACTTAGTCTTAATTCTTTCAAAAATCAACATCTTGCCTTTAACTGGGTTAAAGAACCAATGTCATCTAAAACACGATTCACGAAAAACCCAAATCACATTTGATATTAAATACAAGGCTTTGAATAGAAAATGTACCGGCTTATATTCAATATCAAATTCTGAAACCAACAAATATCGTATTGGAAATAACGATATAAAATATATCTTTCAAATCCCATAACAATATCTGTATAGTCACGAAATTCAACATCGAAATATTCCGAAGATAATTTCGATTCAACTCCAGTCCAATTCACGTATTGGGAATATTGATTATTTTTAAAATCACTTTCAAATTCAATTTATTTATTTCAAAAATAAATTGATTTTAATTCTAGTTCAAAACTAGTTCATTTCGATAAAAATTTATTTTTATCCTTTCAAATGTGGAATTCTTCAGCTCAACTTTTCCCAAATCATATATTATGATTTTACACAAATTATAGATATTTTTAATAATTTTATCAAGGCCCGTACAGTCGATTTCCATCAACGGCCATCGAACTGCACTTATAGCGACCTTTTTCGAATTTGATTTGGACATAATTCCAAATCCAACCGTTAGATTTCAAATTTCTAATATTCGTTGGAAATCTCTTTTCGATACGAACCCAACGGTTCCAGTTTTAGGAGAATCCAACGGTCGGATCTCCCGCAACGTCAATTCGAAGTTAATGGTCGAAATTCACGAACTGCCGCGGCGCGGCGCGTTCTATTCAGGCCATTATATATATAATATATATATTATATATATTTCGTCGATTTCCTTTTAAAACGTATTTTATAAATCGTTTTAAATTCGTTTCAAAACAATTTCAACTTCATCTTCAATTTCAAATCGATTTGATTTCAATTCAATTCGAGTTCATTTCAATTCAATTCAAATTCAAATTCGTTTCAATTCAATTCAATTCGAATTTACCTTCTATTTGATTCAATTCGAATTCGTTTCAAATTGATTTCAATTCAATTTCAGTTCGTTTTAAATTTCAATTTCAATTTAATTCAATTTGAATTCATTTCTATTTTATTCGAATTCAAATTCGCTTCCTATTCAATTCGAATTTTAATCTAATTCAATTTGAATTTCATTTCAAAATATTTGATTTTGAAATCACTTTTCAACATTCATTATACAACGAATAAAATCGATATAAATATCGTTCGCGTCAAAATAACGCATCTCTAATCAACACGGCTTTATATTTTTCAAAACTTCTTTATTCCATCCAACAAATGAATATTTATCCCATTCAACACATGAATCTATATTTCTTTCAACACACGACTAATCTCAACACATGAGTACTGTCAACACATCACTATTTTTGTTATGTAAAATATTTTATAAAACTATGGTATCTATCGTTTGATTTTTAATTAGACTTCTACTGGGAAGTAGTTCTAATTTTAAATATGATAAAGATGTAAATTTCATTGTATAAAATATTTCACTCAACACATGAACATCGTCAACACATGACTATTTTTATATTCAACACATGAATTTTCTTTTATAATATTCCTTATTTTCCCGATTGGAATGAGGCCCAATCAATCACCATATAATGTTAATTATATGGATTCCATACAACACATGTATATAATAGCATTGAAAAATAATCAACCATCAACCAAAGTGCACTACACTGTATAAGCATCAAATATAGATATCATACGCTTATAACAGCCTGTCAATCAATCGATCGACGTATTTAATCAATCAGGATGAGTGAACTTCCAAATTTCATCCCAACACCCGTGTGGGGTTTCAAACAATCAAACACAGATTTTATTTGTGCAGTTGGGCGATGTGTAAAATTTATCGTCCCAACCAATGTCCTTCAAATAGGTATACATAAACAAACCGTCCGGTTTGTAAACGAATATTTTATTTTATTCACTTCCACGTTAAAAATTATATTTTTAACGATAAAATATTCTATTTTAACACATGAATTTCTATTCAATTCATTTACTCAATAAAAATGATATTTTTATTTTTCTAACATATTTTAGAAAATTTCGGCGGCATAACGGCACGATACTAGAAACGGGACGAGGCCTAGCCTTATCCCCGGTCTAGTGAAGGCCCACGCCATTCACACATCAATCAAATCCATTCATTTCACCAAACAATTCAATTCAAACCAAATAAACTAACCAACTACTCAACCAAACAATTTAACAAACAAGCCATCCATGGTCTGTGGATGACGGGTGTCGGGTGCTACTAAGCACCGTCTGCATCCTAGTATATATATGACTAGAAAAGAAATTGAAGAGTGAGAAATTCTCACCAAAAGCTATCCAATACCATGACTCTTCATTGATAGAAATCTTCCTCGTTGTTGCCTTTTGTCGCTTTCGTTGTCCGCTTTCACTATATATGTAAAAATCACATTTTTATATACTGATGTCTTTAAAATAAAAATCACATTTTTATTTATTCACTTTCAATTTAAAAAAAATCATATTTTTATAATCACTTCATATATTTAAAAATCGAATTTTCACTTCGCTATTCAATATATAAAAATCGAATTTTTATATCGCTGCTATATGAAAAGATTTCGCCTTTTCAAAAATATAGATTTGACTTTCTATAATATAAAAATTATATTTTTTTCTCGAAGTAAAAATCATATTTTTACTTCACTACTCATCTCAAAATATCGTCTTTTCTAATCTAAAAATATCGTCTTTTCATATTTAAAAATATCGTCTTTTCATATTTAAAAATATCGTCCTTTCTAAAAATCAATCTTTATTTTGCTACACATATAAAGATGCTATTTTTAATATTCCTATCATGTAAAAATTATATTTTTAATTCTCTACGTAACCAAAAATCATATTTTTACATCTTCTATTGTAAAGTTTATATTTTTATCCTCCTACAATATAAAAGATTGTATTTTTATCCTCCTACAATATAAAAGATTGTATTTTTATCCTCCTACAATATAAAATTTCAGATTTTTAATTGCTAAAATTAATTAAACAAAACAAAATAAAAATAAAAAGAAAAAGAAAAAGGGGCTCACAGTGTTCGACTGCAGAGGGGGGGTTTCACCTTCGTCGGAGGGGGCTCCGGGTGGCTCGAGGGTGGGCTTCGCGGCTCACGGTGGCGCCAGGGGGAGGGGTGCGGTCGGCAGCAGGGAAAAAAAAGGGGGGGGGGTTTCGCGATCGCTGGAGGAAGAAGGAGGAGGAGAAGAAGAAGGCGGCGGCGCGGCAGGTGTAGGGGAGGCGGCGGCTCTTCTGGGTGGTGGCGCGGTGAGGGCGGCGGCTCCCTGTGCGCGGCGGCGGCTGCTGCGCCCCTCCTTTCTTCTTCTTCTTTTTTTTATTTTATTTGTTTCTGAAAAATGATTCTTGAACGGGGGGGGGGGGGCAGAGAAAGATAAAGGAGAGGTTTAATTTTTTAATTAATTTAATTATTTTATTTTTCAAAAAGTTAACTTTCACATACGACCTCTAAACGAGGCCCACCGCCTGTCGTCTATAGCGTTTTACCCCCATTCCGAACACAATGGGATATGTATCATAGGTTGATTTGATCGTTTGAATCAGTTTCCGTTGAATTTACATTTAAATCATTATATTGAATTTTAAACGTACATTTCAAATTACCGGGGCCACATACTAACTAGAAAAATTCCAGAAAAATATTTTCTAGCTTCGTATTGACGATACGGTCCTAACAAAACTAGTTTCGTCGAATTCTGAGACCGTTGGAAAATGGTCAATTTCCAGTCGATTAAAATCAACTAAAACTGGTCAAACGCGTTTTCCTTTGCCACGCTCGCATATTGATTCGAAAAATTATGAAATTTGGAATCTAGCAATAATTTGACATCACGGATCCAACAAAAGTGGTTTCGTCGAAATCCGAGGTCGTTTGCAAAATTCCCATTTTTAAGGGCCTGAATTCCATAGCGACTATTCAAAATTTTCAACTGGACGTATCTTTTGATTCCCGCTATGAAATTTTGATTTTTCGGATTCGTTGGAAAGATATTCACGAATAGATTCTAATATTTTTGGTTTCACTAAAATCTGGATTGTTTTGCACCTGGTATGTTCAATTTAAGTTTGAAATCGAATTATCGAACTACCGCACCATTTTCAATTCTATTTATAATTTTATATAATTATTTATATACTAACGACGACGTATATAATATATACGTTCCATTATATTCAAAATAAATTTCTCGTCGATATTATTTAAAATAATTCATTTTAAATAATTAAAATTCGCTAAAATCGCCAAAATAAAAATTTTAAACTGACTCAGATTTTCAGGTTATTACAATCTCCCCCACTTAAAACTTTTCGTCCCCGAAAAGGAACAAAGTCGAAAGTGGTTTGATTAATCAGCTCTACGCTCGATCTGGCTTCCATTCTCCAACTCTTTAGTTTCTGAGAATTTTCAAAATTTCAAAAATTTGGCTAACACCCTAAATTTTTGAAAAATTTCGCCATAACCTCCCCTACACCGGGAGCATCGGGGAATTTCAAATAGCTTCCCCGGTCCTTCAGATCTCAAAAAGAAAAAGAAAAAGCCAAGCGGCTAGCCAATAAGCTCATAAAATCATCATCACCCAAACAAAACAGTAAATTATGTAGTAAACATGTACCTATTTGTCGGGCAAACAAATTTTATTCTCTGGCTCTAGCCTCCTTGCTATGACCCGTTCAAGGTAAGTATATATATATATGCAAGCAAATGCGACCAATTTTCAATACAATTCAATATTCGATTCAATTAGGCTAAATGGATAAAAATTAGCAAACAAATAAACAAACAACACAAACATCAATCAATTAGTGAATTTAACGTTTCAAATTCATAAATTGATACATATATAAAAAATCATGTTTTGATGCCAATTCACAACAATGTGTTCTAACTTTATTAGTTTTGGTTCTCACACCAGTCTAATGGAAATATATAGAAAATCACACCTTCGAAACACGAACATAAATACTGATAATGTGGCCACATCACCAGAATTATCCCCGGGCGTCTAGAATGTGACTCTATATCTATCCAGTATATTAAAATTTCGAATATACGTTCATGACGCGTATATACAAAACCTTTATATATTAGATTGTCCATGTTCAAAATAAATAAATACTCAAATACGTATAAAATGGTTTAAATTTTCAAAACAAAATTGTTTCCGTTTGAAAAATATACTCTTCACACTCGTTCTAGGATACTACTGATCCTATCTCTAACGAGTCCTTCTAATTGGATACTACTAATCCAATATCTGATGAATTCTTTCGTATGGTTCTAATGTGTCTTGTTCTCGAGCTCTGTAAACCAAAGCTCTGATACCAAACTGAGACGACCCGAAATTCCCCGTAAAGGAAAGCCCGGATAGAATTGAGTACAAGACAAAATAGAACGCAGACGGAAGAACATTTCATTGTTATTACAACAATTCCATCAGATACAAGAATATACAGAGTATAAATGAATAAATTACATTCGACAAATATCAGAGATTACAATAAAATACATAGTAGCGGAAAAAATAATAATATAAAACACAACTAAAAGTGATACACGGATACAGAGCTTCCCGAGCATCGTTCCAGCTGTAAATCAGGACCCTGTGAATATAATATGCAAAACCAAAACTACTAGCTGCCCGTATCGAAAATAGGGGCACCCAGAGTTTAGGTTAAAACAATAAACTCCAGGTCAGTCATGTGACTGGTGTGAGAACTAAAACAGTTATTCAAAAACTTTACTTAAAGATAGTAATTCAAGGGACCACGCCGTATAACACGGAACGGGTTTCCTCCCAAGAATACTAGTGCATATAACAAAACAGCGCAATGCTCTTTCGAAAAATGAAGCTATTATAAGACCCAGGTCCCATCACACAATGCAACGCAAGCCGGAGGATAGGGTTTTCCCTTATAATAGCCAAACATGCTTGGTACGTTTAAAACAAATCATTTGATACTATTATAAGTGTATAGTGTCAAAACAATTCAAATCATAAATATCAATCATAGGCGGCATGGGTACCATCTATCATGTCGCCATACTAGTTCTACAATTAAAACCGCAATACACGTATTGGAAATTGGATTCCGTCATGAGCCGAGGCAAGGGGCAAGCTCCTCTCCGCGTTCGAGACACTCTAGCAAATGTCTCAGGACCCCACTATGATCCTTTGGAACCTCCAAGGCCGGTCCTCTCTTACTTTTGAGGATTAGTTATTCCTGAACACACGTTTCCCGGTCCTTACAGACCTATATCCGAGGCGCCTCGTATCCAACAACCACACAGGTGAAAAGTATATAAATGTCAGGGCTGGTAGGTCACCGACACCACCCTAGCTAGAAAGAAACGTCGTGCACTCCTTGGGTCCGTATCCCGTTTTTGACTCATACCGAGGTGTGAGGCTCGCGAATTCACGTTATACACAAAGCTACGCCACACAGGCCGTGCTTTGATCATCAACCACAAGACTTTTCTTTTCAACAGAAGCCTTGATCAATTGCCACTTACATGTGCCACACTGACAATTCACTCCATGCGACTGATGTCCATCAATATACAACCTCTGAGCTCGTACGTCTCAGAGAAGGGCGTTAAGCAAGAGAATAAATTCTCCGCCGCCAAACAGATGTAAATTTAATAGAGATCAATCAACACAGAATAAAATCCAATGTCAGACACACAATCCATTTACAAGTTCGTTCTGGGTCTGAACGAAACTGGAGGCACTTTCCTCGCATATCCATCCATCTCCAAGTAGGTCTGGACGATCACCAACTGATTCCCTCATCCTGGGTGTACAGCCCAATCAAGATCATCAGTAATCACCCAAACGATGTGAAGACTACCGGTCTTCAACCACCGTCTTCATCTTCGACATCTCGTCGAATCGGTTATTCAGAATGGGTATAAACCCGGCCTTTCTGAATAACCCACGTATATAATAAACGAATGTTACACAAACACAACAAACGCCTCATTCCTATTCAGAATATTCTTTTATTCACAAAATCACATTCTTAGGGAAATGTTCCCATTAATTTTATCCAAGATAAATTCTTCTAAATTTATCCTATAATCTTCCTTTGGATATCATTTCAAACTAGTCGGGATTAACGAACCACACCGAAGTAATTATTTATTTTATTTCCCAATCCCAACCTATATATCCTATGGAGCAAAACTGGTGATACTCCATTCCTAACACCACGGTGTTATCGGTAAAATTAATTACCATTTCACGTTCAAATCTAATTAAAGATTTAACTATCGCTTTGGAGCGAAACTGGTGGTACTCCATTCTCGATCACCTTTCAGATTTGATAATTTAAATTATCAATTAACATTTTAATCTAATTAAAGATTCATTAAAACTACACTTAGTCTTAATACTTTCAAAAATCAACATCTTGCCTTTAACTGGGTTAAAGAACCAATGTCATCTAAAACACGATTCACGAAAAACCCAAATCACATTTGATATTAAATACAAAGCTTTGAATAGAAAATGTACCGGCTTATATTCAATATCAAATTCTGAAACCAACAAATATCGTATTGGAAATAACGATATAAAATATATCTTTCAAATCCCATAACCATATCTGTATAGTCACGAAATTCAACATCGAAATATTCTGAAGATAATTTCGATTCAACTCCAGTCCAATTCACGTATTGGGAATATTGATTATTTTTAAAATCACTTTCAAATTCAATTTATTTATTTCAAAAATAAATTGATTTTAATTCTAGTTCAAAACTAGTTCATTTCGATAAAAATTTATTTTTATCCTTTCAAATGTGGAATTCTTCAGCTCAACTTTTCCCAAATCATATATTATGATTTTACACAAATTATAGATATTTTTAATAATTTTATCAAGGCCCGTACAGTCGATTTCCATCAACGGCCATCGAACTGCACTTATAGCGACCTTTTTCGAATTTGATTTGGACATAATTCCAAATCCAACCGTTAGATTTCAAATTTCTAATATTCATTGGAAAGCTCTTTTCGATACGAACCCAACGGTTCCGGTTTTAGGAGAATCCAACGGTCGGATCTCCCGCAACGTCAATTCGAAGTTAATGGTCGAAATTCACGAACTGCCGCGGCGCGGCGCGTTCTATTCAGGCCATTATATATATATATAATATATATATATATTATATATATTTCGTCGATTTCCTTTTAAAACGTATTTTATAAATCGTTTTAAATTCGTTTCAAAACAATTTCAACTTCATCTTCAATTTCAAATCGATTTGATTTCAATTCAATTCGAGTTCATTTCAATTCAATTCAAATTCAAATTCGTTTCAATTCAATTCAATTTGAATTTACCTTCTATTTGATTCAATTCGAATTCGTTTCAAATTGATTTCAATTCAATTTCAGTTCGTTTTAAATTTCAATTTCAATTTAATTCAATTTGAATTCATTTCTATTTTATTTGAATTCAAATTCGCTTCCTATTCAATTCGAATTTTAATCTAATTCAATTTGAATTTCATTTCAAAATATTTAATTTTGAAATCACTTTTCAATATTCATTATACAACGAATAAAATCGATATAAATATCGTTCGCGTCAAAATAACGCATCTCTAATCAACACGGCTTTATATTTTTCAAAACTTCTTTATTCCATCCAACAAATGAATATTTATCCCATTCAACACATGAATCTATATTTCTTTCAACACACGACTAATCTCAACACATGAGTACTGTCAACACATCACTATTTTTGTTATGTAAAATATTTTATAAAACTATGGTATCTATCGTTTGATTTTTAATTAGACTTCTACTGGGAAGTAGTTCTAATTTTAAATATGATAAAGATGTAAATTTCATTGTATAAAATATTTCACTCAACACATGAACATCGTCAACACATGACTATTTTTATATTCAACACATGAATTTTCTTTTATAATATTCCTTATTTTCCCGATTGGAATGAGGCCCAATCAATCACCATATAATGTTAATTATATGGATTCCATACAACACATGTATATAATAGCATTGAAAAATAATCAACCATCAACCAAAGTGCACTACACTGTATAAGCATCAAATATAGATATCATACGCTTATAACAGCCTGTCAATCAATCGATCGACGTATTTAATCAATCAGGATGAGTGAACTTCCAAATTTCATCCCAACACCCGTGTGGGGTTTCAAACAATCAAACACAGATTTTATTTGTGCAGTTGGGCGATGTGTAAAATTTATCGTCCCAACCAAAGTCCTTCAAATAGGTATACATAAACAAACCGTCCGGTTTGTAAACGAATATTTTATTTTATTCACTTCCACGTTAAAAATTATATTTTTAACGATAAAATATTCTATTTTAACACATAAATTTCTATTCAATTCATTTACTCAATAAAAATGATATTTTTATTTTTCTAACATATTTTAGAAAATTTCGGCGGCATAACGGCACGATACTAGAAACGGGACGAGGCCTAGCCTTATCCCCGGTCTAGTGAAGGCCCACGCCATTCACACATCAATCAAATCCATTCATTTCACCAAACAATTCAATTCAAACCAAATAAACTAACCAACTACTCAACCAAACAATTTAACAAACAAGCCATCCATGGTCTGTGGATGACGGGTGTCGGGTGCTACTAAGCACCGTCTGCATCCTAGTATATATATATGACTAGAAAAGAAATTGAAGAGTGAGAAATTCTCACCAAAAGCTATCCAATACCACGACTCTTCATTGACAGAAATCTTCCTCGTTGTTGCCTTTTGTCGCTTTCGTTGTCCGCTTTCACTACATATGTAAAAATCACATTTTTATATACTGATGTCTTTAAAATAAAAATCACATTTTTATTTATTCACTTTCAATTTAAAAAAAATCATATTTTTATAATCACTCCATATATTTAAAAATCGAATTTTCATTTCGCTATTCAATATATAAAAATCGAATTTTTATATCGCTGCTATATGAAAAGATTTCGCCTTTTCAAAAATATAGATTTGACTTTCTATAATATAAAAATTATATTTTTTTCTCGAAGTAAAAATCATATTTTTACTTCACTACTCATCTCAAAATATCGTCTTTTCTAATCTAAAAATATCGTCTTTTCATATTTAAAAATATCGTCTTTTCATATTTAAAAATATCGTCCTTTCTAAAAATCAATCTTTATTTTGCTACACATATAAAGATGCTATTTTTAATATTCCTATCATGTAAAAATTATATTTTTAATTCTCTACCTAACCAAAAATCATATTTTTACATCTTCTATTGTAAAGTTTATATTTTTATCCTCCTACAATATAAAAGATTGTATTTTTATCCTCCTACAATATAAAAGATTGTATTTTTATCCTCCTACAATATAAAATTTCAGATTTTTAATTGCTAAAATTAATTAAACAAAACAAAATAAAAATAAAAATAAAAAGAAAAAGGGGCTCACAGTGTTCGACTGCAGAGGGGGGGTTTCACCTTCGTCGGAGGGGGCTCCGGGTGGCTCGAGGGTGGGCTTCGCGGCTCACGGTGGCGCCAGGGGGAGGGGTGCGGTCGGCAGCAGGGAAAAAAAGTGGGGGGTTTCGCGATCGCTGGAGGAAGAAGGAGGAGGAGAAGAAGAAGGCGGCGGCGCGGCAGGTGTAGGGGAGGCGGCAGCTCTTCTGGGTGGTGGCGCGGTGAGGGCGGCGGCTCCCTGGGCGCGGCGGCGGCTGCTGCGCCCCTCCTTTCTTCTTTTATTTTATTTCATTTTATTTGTTTCTGAAAAATGATTCTTGAACGGGGGGGGGGGGGGGGGGGCAGAGAAAGATAAAGGAGAGGTTTAATTTTTTAATTAATTTAATTATTTTATTTTTCAAAAAGCTAACTTTCACATACGACCTCTAAACGAGGCCCACCGCCTGTCGTCCATAGCGTTTTACCCCCATTCCGAACACAATGGGATATGTATCGTAGGTTGATTTGATCGTTTGAATCAGTTTCCGTTGAATTTACATTTAAATCATTATATTGAATTTTAAACGTACATTTCAAATTACCGGGGCCACATACTAACTAGAAAAATTCCAGAAAAATATTTTCTAGCTTCGTATTGACGATACGGTCCTAACAAAACTAGTTTCGTCGAATTCTGAGACCGTTGGAAAATGGCCAATTTCCAGTCGATTAAAATCAACTAAAACTGGTCAAACGCGTTTTCCTTTGCCACGCTCGCATATTGATTCGAAAAATTATGAAATTTGGAATCTAGCAATAATTTGACATCACGGATCCAACAAAAGTGGTTTCGTCGAAATCCGAGGTCGTTTGCAAAATTCCCATTTTTAAGGGCCTGAATTCCATAGCGACTATTCAAAATTTTCAACTGGACGTATCTTTTGATTCCCGCTATGAAATTTTGATTTTTCGGATTCGTTGGAAAGATATTCACGAATAGATTCTAATATTTTTGGTTTCACTAAAATCCGGATTGTTTTGCACCCGGTATGTTCAATTTAAGTTTGAAATCGAATTATCGAACTACCGCACCATTTTCAATTCCATTTATAATTTTATATAATTATTTATATTCTAATGACGACGTATATAATATATACGTTCCATTATATTCAAAATAAATTTCTCGTCGATATTATTTAAAATAATTCATTTTAAATAATTAAAATTCGCTAAAATCGCCAAAATAAAAATTTTAAACTGACTCAGATTTTCGGGTTATTACATGCATGTTAGGCCATTAATGTAAATAATTGGAGGTAGGAAAACAGGTAAACCTTAGGTTTATTTAGGGTAATTAAAATCCTATATACATATATATACATGCGTCTGTGTGTGTGTATGTATGCATATGTTTCAGCTAATATTGTTGATCATGGAGAGAAATAACATGGTTATTTACTTGTCCCGTGTACAAATGACATGCCGAAATTGATCTAGAAACATGCTTGAGTGATGTTGTACTTTAACGATTTGTGGATACCAGGAAACACGGCTGAGTTCACCATTTCAATGGACGTAAGTTATCACATAAACATTTGGTAGCCTATGCGTAATCTGATGTTTATCTTGTTGTATACAGTTTGACTAATAGGTCATTTAATTTGTCCGTATATTAGATAATGTTGATCTTGGAACTGCCTGCGGAAGTACTTTTGGGTTTGTTGCCTTAGCATTATCAATCTAGGTTAATTTACACAACTTTACTACTTACATGAAAGAAACACATAAAAATTTGCTTTAGCTGAGATTAGTATTTTGTATTATCACTTGTGTTCAGCTGCTGCTAAAGCTACACATTGGTTCAAAGATCGATGTACGAATCCCAACATCAAATCTGAAGTAAACAAAATTAAGGATTTCTGCTATTTGCAAAAATTTCTTGGTTTGTTATCCTTTAAATTTTTACATTTTTGAAATCTAGCCAAATGATTTTTGCTACTTTTGTTTGCATTTACATTACCTGGTATGTGCAGTCATGTTTTGCGATGACTCATAATCTATTGGCCAGGCTATACTTGGTAGCATTGATCATTCGCTGGCCTTGTAATGCGGTTCCTAACATGCTGCATTTTCTTACCTTAATCTTCCATGCTCATTGTTCATTGCTCCATTTTGTTTACAAACTTATTTGCATTTGCACTATACTGCGGTGCTGGTCCATAACTTGTATGCATGAGTTCACCTTTATTGTAACGACCCAGGGATTTTGCGATCCTGAGTACTCGACATAAACACGATGTCGACTACTCAAGCATCATAAAATACCGGATAGTCCATGAAAGAAATTAGCGGGTGAGAATAGATAAGATAGAAACTTAGAATAGAAGAAGAAGAAGAACATACATCATCAGAGTAAACACGAATCTCACAGCGGAACGAATAAAATATAACATAACTTTGAAGTAAAACAGTTATATATACAATAGTACTTTATCAGAGTACAACACTTACAACACAGTGGAAAAACAATAGCTATAAAATCTTGAAGCCTCCTGCTCCAAGTATATCTGTAAATCCCGACTACTTGACTGCCCGTACAAATTTAGGCACCCAAGAGTTTAGGGAAAACAAAACAAACTTCGGGTCAGTCATGGGACTGGTATGAGTAAACATCTAAAACAGTTGAACATGTATATGATATCTCATAAGACCACACCGTGAATACGGAATTGGTTTTTCCCTTATGAGAATCCAAACAGCTTTGAAGAGCAATATCATTCAGATATTATAATAATGTCTAAATACAAATGGATATTAATGTAGCAGAACGCTTTCATCTCACGTTCCACATACATAGTGTACAATCAAAAACTGCGTGTGTGTATTGGGTAATGGATTCCAAGTATGACAAGGTATGGGACCACCTGCCGCTGGTGTATCTCTAGAGGAGAATACACCGAGTTCAACAAGAACATCTTGCAACTCAGCCACACATGACCGACCACTCATTTCGCTGGAGTGTATCGAATGTATATCACCAACGGTTGGGATCAACAACCGTTTCCCGATAAGGGACAACATTGATAGATTAAAGAAGCAAATGAATATTCTCAAGATAGTTGATTATACGCCCTAATGGGAGCTACCCACATAGCCATGTTGCCTGCCCGATTTTTTTCATTTCCCAGTTGTGAAGCTAGAGGCTACGCTTATCTCTTACAGATCACACAATTATTAACTTTGAATGTCACATCGTTATACCCGCCAAATCACAAATTGATTTCCCCAAAAATACCACGGTTATACAACTAAGAGAAACGAATTCCTCTGCCACCAAACGTAAATACATTTGAAGAGATCAACCTACGCGATCTATTAAATATACTCTTTAAGACATTCTTCCATACAGGTCGTCGTGGGACTGGACAAACCGAAGGCACTATTCTTTAAATCCATCTTAGGCAATTTCTACCTAGGATCGCCAGAACAGCCCTTGCATAACTATGTTTTCAATTCCCTTCATCATATTTGATTCGCAACGCTAACGCCCGTACAGAGTGGTTTTCAGGTCATGAATCTGATCCCGGTTTCTCCATATTGACGATGTAAAATGGTCAAAAACTTCGATAGTCGGTGAGTTAACTATCAAAGAAAAACACGTGTGCAAACAACGATATTATTTCCAGATGGAAATTCTATCGATCAATCAACATTCATCTTTTTTTCTCTTTAGTTCGTTAATTTACTTATCTCCTGTTTCCATATATTCTAAATTTTATTTACTATTATCAGAGAACATTTTTGATTCTTATTTGGAAAACATTTCCAAAACTCCTTCATTGGATTTAAACTGATTTTTAAATCAAACATCGTCATGCCAACTCAAACTATTACACCCATTAACTAAATTCACTTAACCAGCCTTTACTATCAAACCTTAGCCATTCCTTAGTTAAGAAGGAAGTCAATCAAGTTAGGGTAAAATTACCTCTCAGACCTTAACTGAACAACGTTTTAACTTTGGAATAGACAAAGTTTATCGCTCCAATTCTACAATCATTTGCTTATGCAAATTCTCAGATTCAGATTACGAATCCACTTCTTTTATGAAAACATTTATTATAACGTTAATGTTATAAACCCTACTTCTGAAATATCTAACTTATAATTCTAACTTTTATTTCTTTATTTGAATAATTAACCTAACAACTAATTTATTTATAAATAAATCTTGATTTAAAAACTAGAAAGTCAATAATACTTTCCTAAATTCGATATAATCGAATTCGTCTTATAATTCTCTTTCGAGTAATCTCTATTCGATTAACTCCTTCGAATAATTAATATTCGATTAACTCCCTTCGAATAACTTATTCAATTATCGCACTTCGAATAACTATATTTGATAACTCCTTTCTTCGAATAACTATATTCGATTAACTCCTTTCGAATAAACTATATTTGATAACTCTTCTCGAATGAACTATATTCGATTTAACTTCTTTCGAATAAACTATATTCGATAACTCTACTTCGAATAAGTGATATTCGATTACTCTTCTCGAATAAACTATATTCGATACTCTTTCTTCGAATAAACAAATATTCGATTAACTTATTTTAACTCTATTCGAATAATTAATATTCGATAACTCCTTTTAACTCTATTCGAATAACTATTATTCGATAAGTCCTTTTAACTCTATTCGAATAACTAATAATCGATAACTCCTTTTAACTCTATTCGAATAACTAATATTCGATAACTCTAGCTCGATTAACTCTATTTGAATAACTCTAGTCCGATTTAACTCCAATCAATTTACTCTAATTGCTTAACTCTAACTGGTTTAACTCTAACTCTAATCGATTAACTCTCTTTGGTTAACTCTATCTGGTTAACTCTAACTGATTAACTCTAACAGATTAACTCTAACTGGTTAACTCTAACAGATTAATTCTAATAGATTAACTCTAACAGATTAACTCTAACTGGTTAACTCTAACTAATTAACTCTAACTAATTAACTCTATTTAAATAACTCTAATCAATTAACTCTAACTCTAATCGAGTAATTCTAACTCTAATCGATTATTTCTAACTCTAATCGATTAATTCTAACTCTAATTGATTAACTCCAACCCTAATTGATTAACTCTAATTCGATTAACTCCTCAAACTCATTTTGATTAACTCCTTTGGTTAACTCTACGTCCATTTTCAGTTTCAAATATCGATGTTGAAATCGATTCTTACTTCTCTATATATGTCCTGTCTTATATATTCCATTTATCCAATAATAAATATTTTTCTTAATTTATAAAATATTATTTATAAATTAATCTTCCCAATTTATCTGTTAAAACAGATTTCTATTTAATTCCACTTTAAATAAATCTTTTCCATTATTCTGTTAAAAATAGATTTCCATTTTCTATTCATTTTCTACATATTCCTTTGATTTAATTTTATTTATTTCCAAATAAATATTCCTTTGATTTAATCATATTTATTTAACAAATAAATATTTACTTTCAATTCTATTTATCTAACCAATAAATATTTCTTTTTATTTCTATTTGTTTCTAAGTAAATATGCCTTTATTTTCTTATTTATTTCCAACAAATATCCCATTTTAATTCTATTTTTTTTCTAACAAATATTCCCCTTTTAATTCTTTTTTTTCTAACAAATATTCCCCTTTTTATAACTTTATTTATCCTATAAATAAATATTTCCATTTAATCTATTTGTAAATGTTTTGCAAATATTTCCTCTTAAAATTCTATTTGTAAAATGTTTTACAAAAGTTCCTCTTTTCAATTCCATTTGTAAATGTTTATAAATGTTTACCTTTTTATTTCTATTTGTAATGTTTTACAAATATTTCTCTTTCTATTTGTTTTACAAATATTTCCATTTATATTTGTTTTACAAATATATTCTTTTATATTTTTTTTTACAAATATATTTCCTACATATTTGTTTTTACAAATATATTTCCTTTATATTTGTTTTACAAATATATTCTTTTCAACTTTTTGATTTTATAATTATTTCCTTTTATAAAATCCTCTTTCCTTTTATATATAAAATCCACTGATATTATATAAATAAATTATTTTCAAATTATACTTTGAAAATCCCCCTTTTTTATCCCACTATTTCTTACGGTATTTAAAATACCAACACAGTGATCGATGCAATCCAAACAAACATAATCATCAACAGATTATATATCACATCATTTATTACAATATATGAAAAATAGTAAAATAAATGTTGAGGAATCCAGTTGGGTCCCTCTAGCCTATTTTCCTACATCACAGATGTTAAACAATATAATTAACATTGATAATATTTCCCCATGAAATATTCTGCTAAACTGAATCAATATTAGATTAACAATATATATATATATGTATGTATGTATATATATATATATATATATATATATATATATCGTTATCTATAATTTCAACCAATACATAAGCAATTCAACCAAACAGTTAACACACAACAATCAACAGAAAATTATCAGTTCTAAGAATACATTATAAAAATATAACTGTTCAAAGTTGGTGAGTTTTACTCACATTGGCAGTTCATCGTTAAAGAACGATAAAATGTTTGTTTTATTTGAATCAAACAATTTATTTCACCGCAAATTCAAACGAGCTCCAATCCACTTCCAGTCAGTTCCATTGGGTAGTGTCCGTCCATACGATCCTAACGGATCTTGTTTCGCTGAAAACCTATATCGTATGATAAAGTTTTTGTCATTACAAGTTGTACAAATAATTTAAAAGATAATTAAATTAATTTAATTAACCCTTGGACCTCACCACCCTTTTCTCGGCCCAAATCCATTCGTATTGGCCCAAACCTGCCTCTACATTTTCCTCCTTCTCCGAATTATCTCATTCCCAGTAGCCACTACGAATACCATTTTCCCATTTTAAACCCCAACCGCACTTCCAACTCTTCATGAAATCCCACACCAAAAATCTTCAAATCACTTCTCTTCCAATCCTTATTCACTCCATCACCACAAGGATGAACTCGACAGCCTTCAGGTACCCGCGGCGAATTGCGCTCGACGACCAGAACCCCTCTTTCATGCATCACTTTTATCACCGTACACCACAAAAATACACATACGAACTCGATTTAACCTCCTCAACTCAAATCTGAACACCAATTTGCAAAGCAAAGCCTTACATCTCCAGAACGTCGAACCCTAGTTCTGACCGTGATAAACACCATGAACCGAACAAGCATCGAACAGCCTAAAACCAGTAGCAAAGTGAAGAGAAACATTTAGTGATTCTAAATATATAGAGATTAGGATTTATATGATTTTATTTCATTTGTTGTGATTTTAGAAAGGATCGATTAACTTTTCCTGGAAGAAAAAGGTTACGGTGGAAATTTTGATCAAAGAGGAAAACTGGATTAGGTTTAAAATGATAAGGATATCATATAGAAGAATTATGTTGTTTTTTTATATTTAATTTTATATTGATTTTTAAGCAACCGCTATACGTATTTGTCCTCTAAAAATTCCTGTGATCACACATAACATCTAAAAATCATGAAACTGGACATGTAGCTAGAGTTCGACATTACGATCCCAACGAAAATGGTTTCATCGTATTCCAACTCCGTTTGCTCACGCAGTGTATTTTTAACCATCAAAATATCAACTGTTTTTCACTCTAAAAATCCGTACGGCCACACACTGGCTCTAAAAATCACGAAACTTGGAATCTAACAATAATTTGACATTGCAGATCCAACAAAATTAGTTTCATTGAAAACGAAGTTCGTTTACGAAACTGGCAATTTTTAAAGCTCTAAATAACCTATTTAAATATATAAATATATTTAAATATAAATAAATTAAATATTTATAATTAAATATTATCGTATATATTCACAGACGAATACGATATAGCTCAGAAAAATCCTATATGGATTTCTTACTCGATATTTCATCATCGGAGTTATATCGATATTCGATTTATAATTTAAATCCTTTTTAAAATATAAATAAATCATTATGGTTGTGGAGCTGTTTTTCTGCAAAATTGATTTGGACATAAATCAAAATCTACATGATGAAATCCCGATTTTTCTCTTCCACTAGAAAAGTATACTTCACCAGCTCCATACGTTTCTTGTTTCACAAAAATCCGATTTAAAACGGACCCTGTATATCCAGTTGAAGTTCAAATCGCCAAATAGCGAACTGCCGCACTGTCATGCGCTGATTTATAATTATATTATAAACTATACGTTCAATTGTCGTCGATTGAATATATTTGTTCATATAATTCAACTCTAAACTGAACTATATATTTTAAATAATCCAATTCACACTATATTGTGAATTCCACTATTTTTGATTATTTCCAGATTAAATATATTATTCTATTATTTAAATTAATTAAATAATCCATATAATTTAATTTAACGACCATTTAATTCTCTGAATTACTATTTATATAATTAAATAGATTAATTATAACACCGTAAAATACGGATCGTTACATTCTTCCCCACTTAAAATAATTTCCTCCTCCAAATTGCTAAGGTGGAAAACAAACCCTATTGACTGCTTAGAACTTAATTGTTCACTTCTAACTTCGATTTCATCTAAACCAATTTAATTTCAATTAAATATTATTTAATTCTTATCAACAAAAATTTTCAAAAATCCTGAAAATTTTCTAACACCTTCACTTTTCGAAAAATTTCGCTAGCACCTCCTTTGTACCGGTCAATTGGTCAAACTCCAACTCGCCTCTCTGGGCCATCTCCAACCCAAAAGAAAATCAAACAGCTAAGCGGCTTTCCAATCAGGCTCATAAATCTCATGCTTATATCAAATATAAACTTGTACCTTTTTGTCGGGCATATCAACTCTATTACTTTCAATCTGCTATCATTCAGCATATGCCAATTTCATCCCAGTCAAACTCCAATCAATTTATCCTCAAAACCACCTTACTTGCTTATAACCAAGCCAAATCCCATTCTCAAATCCAACACTTAACTGATCAATTCAACATAAGTTCAGATATCTCCCAGTCAAATTTTATTTGATATTTTCTATTACAATTCAATCTCCACTTAACTGGTTTCAATTTCAGTTTCAACTTGCTTTCACAAATTCACATTTAATTTGTTTTAAATTAAACCATCTATTTCTAGGAGTTTTAAATAACTTTGTTTTTCTCAAAAATCAACTTTTATTTTTGGGATTCAAACCAACTTGTTTTTCTCAAAACAATTCAAAATCAATATCTTTGGTAGTAATCCGTCACTTAGAACTCGAAGATGAGCACTGATGATACTGCAGTCATCATCAGAATTTATTTTCTAGCGATCGAAGTGAGTTCAATACTATATCACTTTTAAAAACATTTCTAAACCTTTCCACTTTGGAATATATTTCAAAATAGCATTCCCAATGCTTGTAAAACAATTTAAAATCTCCCAGGATTTTAAAATTCTCTTATATTCAATTCAATTTCATTTACAATCACTTTTCCACATTTTGGGAATTTCAGTTTCAATTCTAATTTAAATTTCAGATTTAACTCATCTGATTTCACTTATTTCACTTATATGAATTCTTATTGGTTATTTACGTAACCATTTAATTTATAATCTTACTCGATTATAATAACCACCAATATATCCAATATTTTATAATTCTAATATATATATTTCTCTATATCAAATATACTTTGGGCAAAATTATTTTCATTTACCCTCTTTCCAAAACATATCGTGTCGACCCATCGTATTCGAGTGTTTAGAAACTCCTACCGATACAGTGGATCAAACTGATCGATCAGAACCCATAAATAACTCAACCAATAAATCACCATAATATAAAACAACTTTATATCAAATAACAAATATGTTCGCTCGTATATATACCCTCAACTCAATCTAGGTTATTACTAACCCCATCTCTACTAAGTCACGGCACAAAGCCAAGTTAATCAATTAACCTTCAGCTCTGATACCACTGTAACGACCCGGGGATTTTGCGATCCTGAGTACTCGACATAAACATGATGTCGACTACTCAAGCATCATAAAATACCGGATAGTCCATGAAAGAAATTAGAGGGTGAGAATAGATAAGATAGAAACTTAGAATAGAAGAAGAAGAAGAACATACATCATAAGAGTAAACACGAATCTCATAGTGGAACGAATAAAATATAACATAACTTTGAAGTAAAACAGTTATATATACAATAGTACTTTATCAGAGTACAACACTTACAACATAGCGGAAAAAAAATAGCTATAAAATCTTGAAGCCTCCTGCTCCAAGCTCTCCAAGTATATCTGTAAATCCTGACTACTTGACTGCCCGTACAAATTTAGGCACCCAAGAGTTTAGGGAAAACAAGACAAACTCCGGGTCAGTCATGGGACTGGTGTGAGTAAACATCTTAAACAGTTGAATAGGTATATGCTATCTCATAAGACCACACCGTGAATACGGAACGGGTTTTTCCCTTATGAGAATTCAAACAGCTTTGAAGTGCAGTATCATTCTGATATTATAATAATGTCTAAATACAAAAAGATATCAATCTAGCAGAACGCTTTCATCTCACGTTCCACATACATAGTATACAATCAAAAACCACGGTTGTGTATTGGGTAATGGATTCCAACTATGACAAGGTATGGGACCGCCTGCCGCTGGTGTATTTCTAGAGGAGAATAAACCGAGTTCAACAAGAACATCTTGCAACTCAGCCCCACATGACCGACCACTCATTTCGCTTGAGTGTATCGAACGTATATCTCCAACGGTTGGGATCTGCAACCGTTTATCGATAAGGGGCAGCATTGATAGATTAAAGAAGCAAATGAATATTCTCTAGATAGGTGATTATACACCCTAATGGGAGTTACCCACATAGCCATGCTACCTGCCCGATTTTTGTCATTTTCCAGTTGTGAGGCTAGAGGCCACGCTTATCTCTGACAGATAACAAAATTATTAACTTTGAATGTCACATCGTTATACACGCCAAATCACAATTTGATTTCCCCAAAAATACCACGGGTATACAGCTAAGAGAAACGAATTCCTCTGCCACCAAACGTAAATACGTTTGAAGAGATCAACTTACGCGATCTATTAAATATACTCTGTCAGACATTCTTCCATACAGGTCGTCCTAGGACTGGACAAACCGAAGGCACTATTCTTTAAATCCATCTTAGGCAATTTCTACCTAGGATCGCCAGAACAGCCCTTGCATAACTCTGTTTTCAATTCCCTTCATCATATTTGATTCGCAACGCTAACGCCCATACAGAGTGGTTTTCAGGTATGAATCTGATCCCGGTCTCTCCGTATTGACGATGCAAAATGGTCAAAAACTTCGATAGTCGGTGAGTTAACTATCAAAGAAAAACCCATGTGCAAACGACGATATTATTTCCAGATGGAAATTCTATCTATTAATCAGCATTCATCTTTTTATCTCTTTAGTTCATTAATTTACTTCTCTCCTATTTCCATATATTCTAAATTCTTATTTACTATTATCAAAAAACATTTCTGATTCCTATTTGGAAAACATTTCCAAAACTCTTTCATTGGATTTAAACTGATGTTTAAATCAAACATCACCATGCCAACTCAAACCATTACACCCATTAACTTAATTCACTTACCCCGCCTTTACTATCAAACCTTAGCCATTCCTTAGTTAAGAAGGAAGTCAATCAGCTTGGGGAAAATTACCTCTCAGACCTTAACTGAACAACGTTTTTAACTTTGGAATAGACAAAGTTTACCTCTCTAATTCTACAATCATTTGCATACGCAAATACTTGGATTCATATTATGAATCCACTTCTTTTATGAAAACATTTATTATAACGTTAATGTTATAAACCCTACTTCTGAAATATCTAACTTATAATTCTAACTTTTATTTCTTTCTTTGAGTAATTAACCAAACAACTAATTTATTTATTAATAAATAAATCTTGATTTAAAAACTGGAAAGTAAATAATACTTTCCCGAATTCGATATAATCGAATTCGATGTATAATTCTCTTTCGCGTAATCTCTATTCGATTAACTCCTTCGAATAACTAATATTCGAGTAACTCCCTTCGAATAACTTATATTCGATTATCGCACTTTGATTAACTATAATAAATAACTCCTTTCTTCGAATAACTATATTCGATTAACTCCTTTCGAATAAATTATATTCGATAACTCTTCTCAAATGAACTATATTCGATTTAACTTGTTTCTAATAAACTATATTTGACAACTCTACTTTGGATAAGTTATATTCGATTACTCTTTTCGAATAAACTGTATTCGATACTCTTTCTTCGAATAAACAAGTATTCAATTAACTCCTTTTAACTCTATTCGAATAATTAATATTCGATAACTACTTTTAACTCTATTCGAATAACTAATATTCGATAACACCTTTTAACTCTATTGGAATAACTAATATTCAATAACTCCTTTTAACTCTATTCGAATAACTAATATTCGATAACTCTAACTCGATTAACTCTATTTGATTAACTCTAGTCCGATTTAACTCCAATCGATTTACTCTAATTGCTTAACACTAACTGGTTTAACTCTAACTCTAATCGATTAACTCTCTTTGGTTAACTCTATCTGGTTAACTCTAACTGATTAACTCTTACTGGTTAACTCTAAGAGATTAACCCTAACAGGTTAACTGTAACAGATTAACTCTAACTGGTTAACTCTAACAGATTAACTCTAACAGATTAACTCTAACTGATTAACTCTATTTAATTAACTCTAATAAATTAACTCTAACTCTAATCAAGTAATTCTAACTCTAATCGATTATTTCTAACTCTAATCGATTAATTCTAACTCTAATCGATTAACTCCAACACTAATCGATTAACTCTAATTCGATTAACTCCTCAAACTCATTTTGATTAACACATTTTTATTAACTCCTTTGGTTAACTCTACGTCCACATTCAGTTTAAAATATAGATGTTGAAATCGATTCTTACTTCTCTATATAAGTCCTGTCTTATATATTCCACTTATCCAATGATAAATATTTTTCTTAATTTATAAAATATTATTTATAAATTAATCTTCCCAATTTATCTGTTAAAACAGATTTCTATTTAACTCCACTTTAAATAAATCTTTTCCATTTATCTGTTAAAAACAGATTTCCATTTTCTATTCATTTTCTACATATTCCTTTAATTTAATTTAATTTAACTTATTTCCAAATAAATATTCATTTGATTTAATCCTATTTATTTAACAAATAAATATTTACTTTCAATTCTATTTATTTAACCAATAAATATTTCTTTTTAATTCTATTTGTTTCTAAATAAATATGGCATTATTTTCCTATTTATTTAACCAATAAATATTTCTTTTTAATTCTATGTGTGTTTGACATTGTCTATGTTGGTTGATTTTTAATAAATATATTTATGTTTGGCGGTGGAGAATTTATTCTCTTGCTTAACGCTCTTCTCTGAGACATATGAGCTTAGAGCTTATATATTGATAGTATCAGTTGCATGACATTAATTGTCAGTGTGGCATGCTGAGATGCAAATGATTAAGGCTTATATTGAAAAGCAGAGTCTTGTGGTTGATGATCAAAGCACGGATTTAAATAGCATAGCTTTGTGCATACCGTTAATTCGCGAGCCTCACACCTCAGTATGAGTCTAAAACGGGATCAGGGACACAGGGAGAACACAACGTTTCTTTCTAGCTATGGATGGTGTCATGGTATGGAGCCCAGACATTTATATTTTTACCTATGGGATGTTGGATAACGAGGCGCCTCGGATATATCGGTCACTACGAGGCCGATGGATTGGTCTGATAGGACCAGGAAAGGTGTGTTTAGGAGTAACTAATCCACTAACGTAAGTGTGGATCGGCCTTGCAGGAACCAGGGTTTGCCCAAAGTGTGTAATCCTGAGGCATTTTCTAGAGTGTCTCGAATTGGAGAGGAGCCATCCCTGGCCTCAACTCATAGATGGAATCCAATTTCCAATACTCGACTTTTCGGTTTTAATTGTAGAGCTAGTATGGCAACATAGTATATGGTAGCTATGCCGTCTATGATTAATACATTTATATTTGAAGTCATTTTATACATTATACATTTATAGTAATATCAAAATGATTTGTTTTAACGTACCAAGCATGTTTGGCTATTATAAGGTAAAACTCTATTCTCCGGCTTGCGTTGCATTGTGTGATGGGACTTGAGTCTTATAATATCTTCATTTTTCCAAAAAGCGTTGTGCTGTTTGTTTTATGCACTGGTATTCTTAGGAGAAAACCCGTTCCATGTTATACGGCGTGGTCCCTTGATTTACTCTATTTTAAAGTAAAGTTTTAAATAGATGTTTTAGTTCTCACACTAGTCGCATGACTGAGTTGGAGTTTATTGTTTTAACCAAAACTCTGGGTGCCCTTATTTTCTGCACGGACAGCTAGTAGTTTTTGTTTTTGTAGATATTTCTTTTCTAGGATCCTGTATTTACAGCTAAAGCTATATTCGGAAAGCTTTGTCTCTGTATATTTCTTTCAGTTGTGTTGTGTATTATTTTTCCGTTGTTAATGTAAGTTAAATCATTGATATTTTCTTATGTATATTATTTATTCATACTCTGTTATATTCTTGTACTCTGACGTAATTGTTATAATAGCAATGAAATGTTCTGCCGTTTGTGTTCGAATTTGTCGTGTTCTCAAATCAATCTGGGCTTCCCCGTAATGACGAGTTTGGGTCGTTTCAGTGTGGTATCAGAGCTTTGGTTTACAGATCTTGAGAACTAGACACGTTAGAACCAAACGAAAGAATTCATCAGAGATAGGATTAGTAATATCCTATAAGAGTAACTCGTTAGAGATTGGATCAGTACTATCCTAGAATGAGTTCGAAGAGTGTTATTAAAAAAAATAGTTTTGAAATTTTAAACCACATTATACGCATTTGAATATTTATTTTATATTGAATTTGGACTATCTAGTATATGAAGATTTTGCATATACCCGTCATGAACATATATTCGAAATATCAAATATACAGATGGATATAGAATCGCACTTTAGTCGCCCGAAGATGATTCTGATGATTTAGATCTCATCATCAGTGCTTATGTTCGACTTTCGAAAGTAGGATATCTATATATTTCCTATCGGCTGGTGTGAGAACCAAATCTTAGTTAAAATTAATTGTTTGTGATTTGGCACTAAAAATTTGATTTTTAAGTATATATAGAAAGATATATGTTTGAAAATTTAATTAACTAATTGATTGCTGGTTGTGAAAGGTGATTATTGGTTTAACTAATAAAAATATTGGAATGATAATTAATTTAACCAATATGTGAATGAATGGTAAATTTAGCCAAATAGAATCAAATATTGAACTGAATTGAAAAATGATTGAAATTGCACATATGCACATGTATATACATTGAACAGTTCATAGAATGGAAGCTAAGAAGAGGAATAAAATTCTGTGCCTGATAAATAGATACATATTTATTGTATTTCTTGAGTTTTGATGATTTTATGAGCCGATTGGCTAGCCGCTTGGCTTTTTCTTTTGGATTGATGAGGGCCCTGTGAGACAAGTTGTGGTTTTAAATATTAACCCGTACAAAGGAGGTTATGGCAAAAAAATTCGAAAATTTAGGGTGTTAGACAAATTTTTGAGAATATGAAAATTCTTAGAAACTGAAAAGTTGAAGAATGAAAGTTGACTTGGTTAGTTAAACAACTTTCAGCTCTGTTCCTTTTCGAGGATGAAAAGATTTTAAGTGGGGGAGATTGTAACAACCAGGAATTTCTGAACCAATTTAAATTTTTTATTTTAGCTATGTTAATGGATTTTGAATATTTAAAATGATTTATTTTAAATTAATAACGACTAAAAATTTATATAAATCAAAATTAGAACGTATAATTTATTTTAATTATATAAAGAGCCTAAAATGGCACGCTAGTTTGAAAATTCGATTTTAAATTTCAAATGAATGTACAGAATTCAAAATAAATCGGATTTTAAAAAACCAGAAATATTTGAATCTATTTAATTATATCTTTCTAACGAATGTGAAACATTTCGATTTCATAATATAAATTGAAAGTTATGGCTAGATTAAAATTCAGAATAGTCGCTATGGAATTTATATATATTTTTAGAATATATATAGCCCTTAAAAATAGCCATTTTGCAAACATCCTCCATTCTCGACGAAACCACTTTTGTTGGATTCGAAATGACAAATTATTGTTAGGTTTCAATTTTCATTATTTTTGGAACTAATATGTGAGCGTAGTAAATTTAAATGTGTTTTGTCAATTCAGTTTAAATTTAATCGACTGGAAAAAGGCCATTTTTCAAACGGTCTCCTAATTTGATGAAATTAGTTTTGTTAGGACTGTATCATCAAAACAAAGTTAGATATTTTTTCTATAATCTTTGGCGTTAGTACTTGGTACCGGTAAATTAAAATGTACGTTTAAATTCAATAAGTATTAATTTATATTTTAACTTTGATGAGAAAAGATTAAAACAGTCGAATTGGCTTACAGAACATATTCCATAGTGCTCGGAATATGGGTATTTAGCTAGGAACGACAGTCGTTGGGATTGATTTGGAGTTGATGACTAAACGAATTATTTTTGAATAAAATAAAATATTTATATAAATAACCCATCGCCTAAATTGAAACGCTAATTTATAAAAACCCACCACCACATTGAAACGGAGTGCTGCGATTCTTCCATTTTAATTCGTTAATTGCGATTGATCCTCTCAATGAATTAAAGGATTAATACTTGAATATTGTTGAGATTTCCAAGCTCTTCAATTTTGTATGGCTATGATCATGTATCGTTGAAAGAATTGGGGGGAATCGCAACACAAACTGCAAGGTTCGAACGAATTTCTGGGGTCGTGGGGATGACCGGACATGGCGCGGTTGCAGAAGATGGAAGGCCATGTGAAGCTCTGCGATGTGGCAGCTGCTGATCGGCTGCGTAA
Source organism: Allium sativum (assembly GCA_030737875.1). Taxonomy (NCBI): domain Eukaryota; kingdom Viridiplantae; phylum Streptophyta; class Magnoliopsida; order Asparagales; family Amaryllidaceae; genus Allium; species Allium sativum. Next base: position 990,965,693 of record CM060915.1, read on the forward strand.
GCTTTGTAGGTGGCGGCGTAGGGGGTTGAAGGGTTTGAGTTGTTTGGGGTTTCTTGATATGGTCTGAACGATGAAAACGGAGAAGGACGTTTTAAAAACTTTGTTAAAGGTTATTTTTTGTTAATTAATTTCGTTAATTACACATTTAATTATCCAATGTAAAAATGACCATATCTTTTTCGTACGAGCACGAAATTGGGCAAACCCAGGCTCGTTGAAACCGCCTCGACAAGATCTACGCAATGAAATTGACTGGGACAGAAACAAAGCACGTTAGAAATTCAGGAAAATTTCAACCCAAACTATTCCGAAATTTTGAAATAAAAACTGAAGGACCGAAAACCAACGTGAGAACTCTTTCTCACTCAACTATTTTGTTATGTAATCATATCGTAGGTTGCAGACGGGGCTTATAGCTCCTGAGACTATTTTTTGTTAAACCACGGATGATTAAATTGACTGTATTTCTTTGTGATTGTGATGTGAAATGGAGCAGATAAAATATATGCATTGTATAAAATATATATGCGTTGTATAAAATGTATATACGCGTTGTACAAAATATATGCATTGTATAAAATATATATGCATTGTTTAAAATATATATGCATTGTATAAAATATACATATGCATTGTATAAAATATATATATAAATTGTATAAAGTATATGCGTTGTATAGAATTGAAATGTGAAATAACCCGAAAATCTAGGCCAATTTAAAAATTTTATTTTGGCAATTTTAGCGAATTTTGATTATTTAAAATGAATTATTTAAAATAATAACGACGAGAAATTTATTTTGAATAGAATTCGAACGTATATATTTATATAGCTCGACGTTAGAATATAAATATTATATTTTAATTATAAAAGGAATTGAAAATGGCGCGGTGGTTCGACAATTCGATTTCAAATTTCAAATGAATGTACAGGATTCAAAATAAACCGGATTTTAGTGAAACCAAAAATATTTGAATCTATTTGTGAATATCTTTCCAACGAATCATAAAAATTGAAATTTCATAGCGGGGATAAAAAGATATGTCCAGTTGAAATTTCAGAATAGTCGCTATGGAATTCTGGCCCTCGAAAATATCAATTTTGCAAACGACATAGGTTTTCGACGAAACCACATTTGTTGGATCCTAGATGTCAAGTTATTGCTAGGTTTCAAATTTCATAATTTTCTGAATCAATATGTGAGCGTGGCAAAGGAAAACGCGTTTGACCAATTTCAGTTGATTTTAATCAACTGGAAAATGACCATTTTTCATATGGTCTCGGAATTCGGCGAAATTAGTTTTGTTAGGACGGTATCGTCAATACGAAGTTAGAAAATATTTTTCTGGAATTTTTCGAGTTAGTATGTGACCCCAGTAAATTGAAATGCGCGTTCAAATTCAATATATAGAGTTATATGTTGATTTTGACTGAAACTGATCGAAATGATCGAATCAGCCTACGATACATATCCCATTGTGTTCGGAATGCGGGTAAAACGCTAGGGACGACAGGCAGTGGGTCTCGTTTCAAGTTCGAAATAGAAAGTTGCTTCAAAGAATAAATTAAATAAAATATAAATAAAAAAAACCAACCCCACCTTTCTCTCCTATAACCTCTAGCCCCCCCCCCCCCCGATTCAGTTGATACTCGGAAAAAAAAAGGGAAGATGGGCGGACGCCGGGGAGGAAGGCCACCGCCGCGGCCACCAGGGGCGGCGCGCCTCCGGCGCCGCCATCCAGGAGGCCCCATCCCCCTCCTCTTGATTCTCCCACTCCTCCCCCCTTTCGTTCGAAGACCGACGCACCCGAGCCGCCCAGAAAAACATAGCGCCCCCTTGACCGCCGGCGACGAGACCCCCAGCCACCCTCCTCCGCCTCAGGCCGACCAAACCTTCCCCCTTGCCTCGGTTCCTTCCCCATCGAGCGCAAGACCCCCACCATCGTTTGAAGCCACCACTTCACGGCCACTGGAGCTACCTCAGCCTGCCGGATCCCCCTTTGCGCCCTCCCCTTCGACTGAAAACGATGTGAGTTTTCATTTCAATTTTTATTTATTTACATTGATTTTTAACTTTCAGTTTTTATATAACTTTAAAAATATAATTTTTTATAATCGAATAATGTGATAAAGGTAAGATTTTTAAAGTGATAAAGGTGAGGTCTTTTAACACATAAAGTATAGATTTTTATAAGGAAAAAGATTCGATTTTTATTTCAGAAAAGATTATATTTTTAATTCGTGAAAGATTAGATTTTTCTTTTGAAAAAGATTAGGTCTTTGAAAATAGAAAGGCGATTATTTTAATAAAGAAAGAATTTTTATAACATAAAAGATTGGATTTTCCCTATATGAACATTAGCAAAAAGATTTGATTTTTATATATTGAATAGCGAAGTAAAAAAATTTGATTTTTATATGTTGAATAGCGAAGGAAAAATATGATTTTTATATATTGAATAGGGAATAAAGATTTGATTTTTATATACTGAATAGCAAAGTAAAAATTCGATTTTTGTATATTGAATAGCGAAGTAAAAATTCGATTTTTATATATTGAATAGCAAAGTAAAAATTTGATTTTTATATATTGAATAGTGATGTAAAAATTCGATTTTTGTATATGTAGTGATAGCGGGCAACGAAAGTGATGAAAGAAGAAACGATGAAGATTTCCTACATAAGAAGGGTCGCGGTGTTTGGTATAGCTTGGGTGAGAACTTCTCACTTTTAATTTAATTTTCTAGTTAAAATATATACTAGGATGCAGACGGTGTTAGCACTCGACACCAGTCGTCCACAGACCATGGACGGCTTGTATGCTTGTTTGTTTGATTTTGATGTGTAGTTGATTGTGTGATGTGATGTGAAATGAAATAAAATATTTATACAGTTAAAAATATTTTATTGTTAAAAATAGAATTTTAACGGGTATATGAAATGAAATAAATTAATATAAACAAATCGAACGATTTGTTTATATACACACATTTGACTGATATTGATTGGGATGATAAATTTTACACATTGCCCAACTGCACAAATAAAATCTGTGTTTGATTGTTTGAAACCCCACACGGGTATTGGGATGATATATGACATACACTAATCCCTATAATTAGTTGTATGTCGATCGATTGATTGAGAGACTGTTATAAGCGTTAAATATTTATATTTGATGCTTATACAGTGTAGAATGCACTTTGGATGATGGTTGATTTTTTGTCATTGTTTATTTATACATGTGTTGTAGAAAATCCATATAATTAACATTATATGTTAATTGATTGGGACTCATTCCAGTTTTGAAATAGAAATATTTGAAAAAGAAATATTTGAAATAGAATATTTGAAATAGAATATTTGAAAATAGAAATATATGAAGTCGTGTTGATTTGATTGACGACATTTTGACGTGAACGATATTTATATCGATTTTATTCAACTTTCAATGTATATTGAAAGTGATTTCGAAATTTGAATTATATTGAAAGTGATTTCGAAATTTGAATTATATTGAAAGCGATTTCAAAATTTGCATTATATTGAAAATAATCAAAATTCGAAATATATTGTTAAGAATTGAATTCAAATTGAAATTGAATAGAATTGAATTGAAATTGAAATTGAATAGAATTGAATTCGAATTGAAATTTAATTAAAAAACGATTTGAATTGAAATCAATTTGAAATGAATTTAAAACGAATTTATGAGGAAAAATTCAATTTTTGATTTAAATTTGAAAAGGAAGTTGAAATTGTTTTGAAAACGAATTAAAAACGATTTATATAATACGTTTTAAAAGGAAATCGACGAAATATATATATATATATATATTATATATATATATATTATATATATATATATATAATATAATGGCCTGAATAGAACGCGCTGCGCCGCGGCAGTTCGCGAATTTCCACCATTGACTTCGAATGGATATTTCAGGAGATCCGACCGTCGGATTCTCCTAAAATCGAAACCATTGGGTTCGTATCGAAAAGATATTTCTAATGAATATTAGAAATTAGAAATCTAACGGTTGGATTTGGAATTATGTCTAAATCAAATTTAGGAAAGGTCGCTGTAAGTGCAGTTCGATGGCCGTTGATGGAAATCGACTGTACGGTCCTTGATAAAATTATTAAAAATATCAATAATTTGTATAAAATCATAAGAAATGATTTGTGAAGAATTGGGATGAAAAACTCCATATTTGAAAAGATAAAAATAGATTTTTATCGAAATGAACTAGTTTTGAACTAGAATAATAATTTATTTATTTTTAAAATAAATAAATTGGATTTGAAATTGTTTTGAAAATAACCAGAATTTCCAATAATTGCATTGGAATGGATTTCAATCGAAATTGTCTTCGGAATATTTCGATGTTGGATTTCGTGATTATACAGATATTGTTATGGAAATTTGAAAGATATATAAATATCGTTATTTCTAATACGATATTTGTTGGTCATAGAATTTGATATTGAATATAAGCCGATATATTTCCTATTCAGAGCCTTGTATTTAATATCAAATGTGATTTGGGTTTGTCGTGAACGGTGTCTTCATTAACACTGTTCTTAATCCCAGTTGAGAAAAAGATTAATTCTTTTTATTTAGATTTAATGAAGTTTACCAATTAAATAATATTTAATTAGAATTGAATTGGTATTGATTTTTGGGTTTATCGTGAACAGTGTTTTAAATAACACTTGTTCTTTAACCCGAAAATTGATGGAATGTGATTTTGGGTTGTCGTGAACAACATATTCAATAATACTGTTCTTAGACACAAGGAGTTAAGAAAATCAGAAATTAATTGGAGATTAGTTAAGTTGAATGGTTTTTGGGGTATTGATCTGATGTTGGTTTCGACCTTCGGGGTTAATACTTAGGGAATTGCTCACTTACTAATTTACGGTTAGGGACTGATTGAAATGTGATGTGATTTTGGGTTTATCGTGAACCGCGTTTTAAATGACATTGATTCTTTAACCCAGTCAAAGATTAAAACTAAGTGGAGTTTTAATGAACCTTTAATTAGATTGAAAAGATCGGGAATGGAGTATCACCAGTTTTGCTCCAGGCGATAGTTAAATCTTTAATTAGATTTGAACGTGAAATGGTAATTGAATTTACCGATAACACTGTGGTGTTAGATATGAAGTATTACCAGTTTTACTTCATGGGATGAAAAGGTTGAGGTTGGGAAATTAAAACAAATGGTTATTTCGGTAAGGTTTGTTAATCCCGACTAGTTGAATCGATATTCAAAGGAAGATAAAAGAATAAATTTAAAGGAATTTATCTTTTATAAAATTAATGGGAACCTTTCCCTAAGAATGTGAAATTTAGAAACTGACTGTAGGTTAGCTAAGCAGAATGGTTTCCTGGGTATTGATCTGATGTTGGTTTCGGCCTTCGGGGTTAATATTAAGAGAATTTTTCTCTTGTTAATTTATGGTTAGTGACTGATGAATTGTAATGAGGCGTATGTTGTGTTTGTGTAACACGTATTTATTATATACGCGAGTTATTTAGAAAGACAGGGTTTATCCCATTCTGAATAACTGATACGACGATAAGTCGAAGATGAAGACGATGGTAGAAGACGGAGGTCTTCACGTCGTTTGGTTGATTGCTGATGATCTTGATTGGGCCGTACAACCAAGAGGAGGGAATCAGTTAGTGGTCGTCCAGACGTACTTGGAGATCGATGGATATGCGAGGTACAAGGTGCCTCCGGTTTCGTTCTGACCCAGAACGGACTTGTAAATGGACGGTGTGTCTGACATTGGATATCATTCTGTGTGATTGATGGATATCGGTTGCATGGAGTGTTTTGCCTGTGTGGCATGCTAAGATGCAAATGATCAAGGCTTCTGTTGAAAAGCAGAGTCTTGTGGTTGATGATCAAAGCACAGCCTGTGTGGCATAGCTTTGTGTAGCGTGGATTCGCGAGCCTCACACCCCGGTTGTGAACCAGAAACGGGAGAAGGACCTCAGGGGGGACATGCGTTTCTTTCTAGTTAGAAGTGGAGTCAGTGGTTTTACATGCCTTGACGAATTTGACTTATGTGGTTGTTGCTGTTGCGAGGCGCCTCAGATATATCGATGACTATGTGAAGCCGATGGAGTCACTTGTTGGCTCATTTACGCCCCAAAGGGCGGGGAAACGTAGTGTTCAGGCATTATAATCCACATCGGTGGACCGGCCCTGACGATCTAAGGGGCAGTTGCGGCTGTTCCTGAGGCTCGGGCTAGAGAGTCTCGAATCTGCAGAGGACGATCCCTTGTCTCAGTTCGTTGATGGAAATCCAACTTCCAAATACGTGACTTTGGGGTTTTGATTGTAAAGCCTAGTATTGGCGACATGATATATGGTACCCATGCCGTCTATGATTGATACTTATGATTTGAAGTTGTTTTATACACTATGCACTTATAATAGTATCAAATGATTTGTTTTAAACGTACCAAGCATTTTTGGCTATTATAAGGGAAAACCCTATCCCCCGGCTTGTGTTGCATTGTGTGAATGGACCTGGGTCTTATAATAGCTTCATTTTTTCCAAAAGCATTGCACTGTTTTGTTATATGAACTGGTATTCTTGGGAGGAAACCCGTTCCGTGTTATACGGCGTGGTCCCTTGATATATCTGATTTAAAGTAAAGTTTTAAATAACTATTTTAGTTCTCACACCAGTCCCATGACTGACCTGGAGTTTATTGTTTTAACCTAAACTCTAGGTGCCCTTATTTTGACACGGGCAGCTAGTAGTTTTGGTTTTGCAGATTTATATTCACAGGATCCTGGTTTTGCAGATTACTTCTAGTTGTGTTTTGTATTATTGTTCGCTGCTATATAATTTATTGTAATCTCTGATATTTATCGATATATTTTATTCATTTATATTCTGTATATTCTTGTAATCTGATGAATTGTTGTAATATACAATGAAGTGTTCCTCTGTCTGCGTTCTTTTGTGGCTTGTTCTCGAACTATCTGCGCTTTCCTTACCGGGGAAGTTACGGGTCCTTTCATTTGGTATCAGAGCTTTGGTTTAAAAAGCTCATAGAACAAGACACGTTAGAACCATACGAAAGAATTCATCAGAAATTGGATTAGTAAGATCCAACGGGAATGACTCGTTATAGATGGGATCAGTAGTATCCTAGAACGGGTGTGAAGAGTATATTTTTAAATTGAAAACAATTTTTGTTTTGAAAATATAAATCGTTTTATACGTATTTGAATATTTATTTGTATTGATTTGGACAGTCCATTATATATAGACTCTGCGTATATGTCTGATCCGCGTGTATTCGAAGTTTTAATATATTGGGTAGATATAGAATCACGCTCTAGTCGCCCGGAGATGAAACTATTGATGAATGTACAACATCAATCGTTTGGGTTTGAGTTTCGAAAGTGTGATGTCTATATATTTCCATTAGACTGGTGTGAGAACCAAAATTAGATAGGGCTCATTGTTGTGATTTGGCATCAAAAATCTGATTTTTCACTATGTATCAAAGTTATGAATTTGAAAAGATAATCAACTAATTGATTGCAAGTTGTGTTGTTTGGTTATTGTTCGATCAATTAAATTTGAACCATTATGTCAATTTGAACCAAATATTGAACTGTATTGAAAATTATTTGCAATTGCATGCATGGACATATATATGTGTGAACATGTCATAGCAAGGAGGCTAGAGAAAAGGAATTAAATTGTTTTCTCGACAAATAGGTACATGTTTATTGTATTTCTTGAGTTTTCGGTGATTTTATGAGCCGATTGGCTAGTTGCTTGTCTTTTTCTTTTTCTTTTGGATTGAAGAAGGCCATGGGAGGCTATATGACATATCCCGAAGTCCCTGGTGCAGGGGAGGTTATGGCGAAATTTTTCGAAAATTTAGGGTGTTAGCCAAATTTTTGAAAAATTTGAAAAGTTCTTAGAAACTGAAAAGTTGAAGAACTTAAGCCGTAGTGAAAATATGGAAAGTTGAGTTGATTAGTTAAACAACTTTCGGCTTCGTTCCTTTTCGGGGACGAAAAGTTTTAAGTGGGGGAGATTGTAATAACCGGGAAATCTGGGCCAATTTAAAAATTTTATTTTGGCAATTTTAGCGAATTTTGATTATTTAAAATGAATTATTTTAAATAATAACAACGAGAAATTTATTTTGAATAGAATTCGAATGTATATATTTATATAGCTCGACGTTAGAATATAAATATTTTATTTTAATTATAAAAGGAATTGAAAATGGCGCGGTAGTTCGATAATTTGATTTCAAATTTCAAATGAATGTGCAGGATTCAAAATAAACCGGACTTTAGTGCAACCAAAAATATTTGAATCTATTTGTGAATATCTTTCCAACGAATCAGAAAAATTGAAATTTCATCGCGGGGATAAAAAGATATGTCCAGTTGAAATTTCAGAATAGTCGCTATGGAATTCTAGCCCTCGAAAATAACCATTTTGCAAACGACGTTGGTTTTCGACGAAACCACTTTTGTTGGATCTGTGATGTAAAATTATTGCTAGGTTTCAAATTTTTTAATTTTCTGAATCAATATGTGAGCGTGGCAAAGGAAAACGCGTTTGACCAATTTTAGTTGATTTTAATCGACTGGAAAATGACCATTTTTCATATGGTCTCGGAATTCGGCGAAATTAGTTTTGTTAGGACCGTATCGTCAATACGAAGTTAGCAAAAAAATTCTAGTTAGTATGTGACCACAGTAAATTGAAATGCACGTTCAAATTCAATATATAGAGTTATATGTTGATTTTGATGAAAACTGATCGAAATGATCGAATCAGCCTACGTAACATATCCCATTGTGTTCGGAATGGGGGTAAAACGCTAGGGACGACAGGCAGTGGGTCTCGTTTCGAGTTCGAAATAGAAAGTTGCTTTAAATAATAAATTAAATAAAATATAAATAAAAAAAACCCAACCCCACCTTTCTCTCCAATAACCTCTAGGTCCCCTCCACCCGATTCAGTTGATAATCGAAAAAAAAGGGAAGAAGGGCGGACGGCGGGGAGGAAGGCCGCCGCCGCGGCCACCAGGGCCGGCACGCCTCCGGCGCCGCCATCCAGGAGACCCCGTCACCCTCCTCTCGATTCTCCCACTCCTCCCCCTGTTCGTTCAAAGACCGACGCACCTGAGCCGCCCAGAAAAACCTAGCGCCCCCTTGACCGCCGGCGCCGAGACCCCCCAGCCACCCTCCTCCGCCTCAGGCCGACCAAACCTTCCCCCTTGCCTCGGTTCCTTCCCCATCGAGCGCAACACCCCCACCATCGTTTGAAGCCACCACTTCGAGGCCACTAGAGCTACCTCAGCCCGCTGGACCCCCCCCTTGTGCCCTCCCCTTCGACTGAAAACGATGTGAGTTTTCATTTCAATTTTTATTTATTTACATTGATTTTCATCTTTCAGTTTTTATGTAACTTTAAAAATATAATTTTTTTATAATCGAATAATGTGATAAAGGTAAGATTTTTAAAGTGATAAAGGTGAGGTCTTTTAACACATAAAGTATAAATTGTTATAAGGAAAAAGATTCGATTTTTATTTCAGAAAAGATTATATTTTTAATTCATGAAAGATTAGATTTTTCTTTTGAAAAAGTTTAGGTCTTTGAAAATTGAAAGGCGATTATTTTAATAAAGAAAGAATTTTTATAACATAAAAGATTGGATTTTTCCTATATGAACATTAGCAAAAAGATTTGATTTTTATATATTGAATAGCGAAGTAAAAAATTTGATTTTTATATATTGAATAGCGAAGTAAAAATTTGATTTTTATATATTGAATAGCGAATTAAAGATTTGATTTTTATATATTGAATAGCGAAGTAAAAATTCGATTTTTATATATTGAATAGCGAAGTAAAAAATCGTCTTTTATATATTGAATAGCGAAGTAAAAATTCGATTTTTATATATTGAATAGTGAAGTAAAAATTCGATTTTTATATATGTAGTGATAGCGGGCAACGAAAGTGACGAAACAAGAAACGTTGAAGATTTCCTACATAAGAAAAGTCGCGTTGTTTGGTATAGCTTGGGTGAGAACTTCTCACTTTTAATTTAATTTTCTAGTTAAAATATATACTAGGATGCAGACGATGTTTAGTAGCACCCGACACCCGTCGTCTACAGACCATGAACCGCTTGTATGCTTGTTTGTTTGATTTTATTGTGTAGTTGATTGTGTGATGTGAAATGAAATAAAATATTTATACAGTTAAAAATATTTTATAGTTAAAAATAGAATTTTAACGGGTATATGAAATGAAATAAATTAATATAAACAAATCGAACGATTTGTTTATATACACATATTTGACAGATATTGATTGGGACGATAAATTTTACACATCGCCCGACTGCCCGAATAAAATCTGTGTTTGATTGTTTGGAATCCCACACGAGTATTGGGATGATATATGACATACACTAATCCCAATAATTAGTTGTATGTCGATCGATTGACTGACAGACTGTTATAAGCGTTAAATATTTATATTTGATGCTTATACAGTGTAGAATGCACTTTGGATGATGGTTGATTATTTGTCATTGTTAATGTATACATGTGTTGTAGAAAATCCATATAATTAACATTATATGGTAATTGATCGGTCCTCATTCCAGTTTTGAAATAGAAATATTTGAAAAAGAAATATTTGAAATAGAATATTTGAAAATAGAAATATATGAAGCCGTGTTGATTTGATTGACGCCATTTTGATGTGAACGATATTTATATCGATTTTATTCAACTTTCAATGTATATTGAAAGTGATTTCGAAATTTGAATTATATTGAAAGTGATTTCGAAATTTGAATTATATTGAAATTGATTTCGAAATTTGCATTATATTGAAAATAATCGAAATTCGAATTATATTATAAAGAATTGAATTCAAATTGAAATTGAATAGAATTGAATTCAAATTGAAACTGAATAGAATTGAATTCAAATTGAAATTGAATTAAAAATCGATTTGAATTGAAATCAATTTTAAATGAATTTAAAACGAATTTATGAGGAAAAATTCAATTTTTGATTTGAATTTGAAAAGGAAGTTGAAATCGTTTTGAAAACGAAATTAAAACGATTTATATAATACGTTTTAAAAGGAAATCGACGAAATATATATTATATATATTCAGGCCATTATATTATATATATATAATATATATTATATATATATATATATATATAATATAATGGCCTGAATAGAACGCGCCGCGCCGCGGCAATTCGCGAATTTCGACCATTGACTTCGAATGGATATTTCAGGAGATCTGACCATCGGATTCTCCTAAAATCGGAACCGTTGGGTTCGTATCGAAAAGAGCTTTCTAACGAATATTAGAAATTAGAAATCTAACGGTTGGATTTGGAATTACGTCCAAATCAAATTTAGAAAATGTCGCTATAAGTGCAGTTTGATGGCCGTTGATGGAAATCGACTGTGCGATCCTTGATAAAATTATTAAAAATATCAATAATTTGTATAAAATCATTAGAAATGATTTGTGAAGAATTGGGATAAAAAACACCAAATTTGAAAAGATAAAAATAGATTTTTATCGAAATGAACTAGTTTTGAACTAGAATAATAATTTATTTATTTTTAAAATAAATAAATTGGATTTGAAATGGTTTCGAAAATAACCAGAATTTCCAATAATTGCATTGGAATGGATTTGAATCGAAATTGTCTTCGGAATATTTCGATGATGGATTTCGTGATTATACAGATATTGTTATGGAAATTTGAAAGATATATAAATATCGTTATTTCCAATACGATATTTGTTGGTCGTAGAATTTGATATTGAATATAAGCCGATATATTGTCTATTTAGAGCTTTGTATTTAATATCAAATGTGATTTGGGTTTGTCGTGAATGGTGACTTCATTAACACTGTTCTTAAGCCCAGTTGAGAAAAAGATTAAATCTTTTTATTTAGATTTAATGAAGTGTACCAATTAAATAATATTTAATTGGAATTGAATTGGTATTGATTTTTGGGTTTTTTCGTGAACAGTGCTTTAAATAACACTTGTTTTTTAACCCGAAAATTGATGGAATATGATTTTGGGTTGTCGTGAACGGCATCTTCAATAATACTGTTCTTAGACCCAAGGAGTTAAGAAAATCGGAAACTAACTGTAGATTAGTTAAGTAGAATGGTTTCTGGGGTATTGATCTGATGTTGGTTTCGGCCTTCGGGGTTAATACTTAGGGAATTGCTCACTTGCTAATTTACGGTTAGGGAATAATTGAAATGTGATGTGATTTTGGGTTTATCGTGAACCGTGTTTTAAATGACATTGATTCTTTAACCCAGTCAAAGGTTAAAACTAAGTGGAGTTTTAATGAATCTTTAATTAGATTGAAAAGATCGAGAATGGAGTATCACCAATTTTGGTCCAGGCGATAGTTAAATCTTTAATTAGATTTGAACGTGAAATGGTAATTAAATTTACTGATAACACTGTGGTGTTAGATATGAAGTATTACTAGTTTTACTTCATGGGATGAATAGGTTGGGGTTGGGAAATTAAAACAAATGATTACTTCGGTAAGGTTCGTTAATCCCGACTAGTTGAATCGATATTCAAAGGAAGATTAAAGAATAAATTTATAGGAATTTATCTTTGATAAAATTAATGGGAAACTTTCCCTAAGAATGTGAAATTTAGAAACTGACTGTAGGTTAGCTAAGCAGAATGGTTTCTTGGGTATTGATCTGATGTTGGTTTCGGCCTTCGGGGTTAATATTAGGGGAATTATTCTTTTGTTAATTTACGGTCAGTGACTGATGAATTGGAATGAGGCGTATGTTGTGTTTGTGTAACGCGTATTTATTATATACGCGAGTTATTCAAAAAGACCGGGTTTGTCCCATTCTGAATAACTGATACGACGATAAGTCGAAGATGAAGACGATGGTAGAAGACCGGACGTCTTCACGTCGTTTGGGTGATTACTGATGATCTTGATTGGGCCGTACACCCAAGAGGAGGGAATCAGTTAGTGGTCATCCAGACGTACTTGGAGATCGATGGATATGCGAGGTACAAGGTGCCTCCGGTTTCGTTCAGACCCAGAACAGACTTGTAAATGGATGGTTTGTCTGACATTGGATATCATTCTATGTGATTGATGGATATCGGTTGCATGGAGTGGTTTGCCTGTGTGGCATGCTAAGATGCAAATGATCAAGGCTTCTGTTGAAAAGAAGAGTCTTGTGGTTGATGATCAAAGCACAGACTGTGTGGCATAGCTTTGTGTAGCGTGGATTCGCGAGCCTCACACCCCGGTTGAGAACCAAAAACGGGAGAAGGACATGCGTTACTTTCTAGGTAGAAGTGGCGTCAGTGGTTTTACACACCCTGACGAGTTTGACTTATGTGGTTGTTGCTATTGCGAGGCGCCTCAGATATATCGGTGACTATGTGAAGCCGATGGAGTAACTTGTTGGCTCATTTACGCCCCAAAGGGCGGGGAAACGTAGTGTTCAGGCATTATAGTCCACATCAGTGGACCGGCCCTGACGATCTAAGGGGCAGTGGTGGTTGTTCCTGAGGCTCGGGCTAGAGAGTCTCGAATCGGTAAAGGACGATCCCTTGCCTTAGTTCGCAGATGGAAATCCAACTTCCAAATACGTGACTTTGCGGTTTTGATTGTAAAGCCCAGTATTGGCGACATGATATATGGTACCCATGCCGTCTATGATTGATACTTATGATTTGAAGTTGTTTTATACACTATGCACTTATAATAGTATCAAATGATTTGTTTTAAACGTACCAAGCATTTTTGGCTATTATAAGGGAAAACCCTATCCCCCGGCTTGCGTTGCATTGTGTGATAGGACATGGGTCTTATAATAGCTTCATTTTTTCCAAAAGCATTGCGCTGTTTTGTTATATGCATAGGTATTCTTGGGAGGAAACCCGTTCCGTGTTATACAGCGTGGTCCCTTGATATATCTGATTTAAAGTAAAGTTTTAAATAATTGTTTTAGTTCTCACACCAGTCCCATGACTGACCTGGAGTTTATTGTTTTAACCTAAACTCTGGGTGCCCTTATTTTGACATGGGCAGCTAGTAGTTTTGGTTTTGCAGATTTATATTCACAGGATCCTGATTTACAGCTGGAACGATACTCGGAAAGCTTTGTATCCGCGTATTACTTCTAGTTGTGTTTTGAATTATTTTCCGCTGCTTTGTAATTTATTGTAATCTCTGATATTTATCGATATATTTTATTCATTTATACTCTGTATATTCTTGTAATCTAATGAATTGTTGTAATATACAATGAAGTGTTCCTCTGTCTGCGTTCTTTTGTGGCTTGTTCTCGAACTATCTGCGCTATCCTTACTGGGGAAGTTACGGGTCCTTTCAAAATGTGACAAAATTGATTGCGTGTATTGGAAAAATTGTCGTATGTGGAGAAATATTATTTTTAGCTTATATATGCGATATATAAAATGGTCATGTAATGAAATAAATATTTGTTCGTTAAAAATATAATTTTTAGCCTATATGTGAGATGGATAGAATTGTCATATTTTGAAATAATAATTGGATCGTTAAAAATATATTTTTTATCAAATGTATGATATATATATAAAATAGTCATGATATGGAAATATTATTAGTTCGATAAAAATATATTTTTTATCATATGTGTGCTATATATATAATAGTCATGATATGGAATATTATTAGTTCGATAAAAATATTTTTTTTATCGTATATATCCAGTATATAAAATTGTCATGTAATGGAATATTCAATTTTAATCTAAAATTGAAATGAAGTTGAAATCGTTTTAAAATGAATTTATAAACGATTTATAAAATATGTTTGAAATGGAAATCGACGACCGTTCGCGAATTTCAACTATTAACTTCTAATTGATGTAACGAGAGATCCGACTGTCAGATTCTCCTAAAATAGGAACCGTTGGGTTCGTATCGGAAAGAGCTTTCCAATTAATACAAGAGATTTAATATCTAATAGTTGGATTTTGAATTATGTCCAAATAAAATTTGGAAAAGGTCGTTATGGATGCAGTTCGGTGAACGTTATTGGAAACCGACTGTACGGGCCTTGCGTAAATTATTATAAATATTAATAATTTGTGTAAAATCGTAATAAATGATTTGGAAAGATTTAAGATGAAAAATTCCATATTTGAAAAGATTAAAATATATTTTTATCAAAATGAACTAGTTATTAACTAGAAAGATAATCCAATGTTTTTTTAAATAAATAAATTAGATTTGAGAATGGTTTTAGTCTAACCAAAATTTTCCAATATATGAATTGGAATGGATTTGAGTAGAAACCATCTTCGAGATATTTCGATATTGGATTCCGTGACTATACGGATATTGAGGAGGAATTTGGAAGATAGATATATATCGTTATTCCCCATACGATATGTGTTGGTTTCAGAATTTGATATTGAATGTAAGCCGATATAATTTCCGTTTAGAGCCTTATATTTAATATCAAATTGGATTTTGGGTTTGTCATGAATGGTGTCTTAAATAACATTGTTCTTAAACCCCGTGTGAAATATATAAATCTTTTAATTAAGATTATTAGAGTTTCCAATTATATTTAGTAATTGGAATAAAATGGAATGTGAATTGAGTTTATTGTGAATTGTGTTTTTAACGACATTCGTTCTTTAACCCGATAACAGTGAAATGTGATTGGGAGTATATATATATATCTTTTATTAAGATTTAATGGAAATTTTCCAAAGTAAAGTTTTCCAATCTAATATATTAAATTGGAATTGAATGGAATTCGATTTAGTGATAATCGAAGTGAGCTTCTGTGGAGGAAGACTGTTACTATATATGGAATTTAAAAGGCTTTTCCGTTATTCCATTTGTACCATTAGTCAGATACGGAAATTTATATCAGTTATATATATTGATTTGTTTTCCTTGAAGATTCCATAATTAATGGAATATGAGTTATCGTGAACTGTGTTTTAAATGACATTAGTTCTTTAACCCAGTTAAAGACAGGATTACATGTCTAACATTGTATTTAGAACTGTATTGTTGATCTCTATTAAATAAATATTTGTTTGGTAGCGGAGAATTTATTCTCTTTCTTAACACCCTTCTTTGAGACGTCTAAGATTTGAGGTTATATATCGACAAAAATCAATGGAACGGTGCAGATTGTCGATGTGACATGTTTATTTTTCCAAAGGTAAATAATCATTAAATAATGATTTTTGGAAGATTAAGACTAAGTGGAGTTTTATTGACTCTTCAATTAGATTGAAATGTGAATTGGATAAGTTAAATTATCAAATTTGGGAAATGATCGAGAATGGAATACCACCAGGTTTACTCCTGGCGATAGTTAAATCTTTAATTATATTTGAACGTGAAATGGTAATTAATTTTACCGATAACACCGCGGGTGTTAGATATGGAGTGCTACCTGTTTTGCCTCATGGGATGAATAGGTTGGGATCGGGATTAATGAATGAATGATTATTTATTTAATCCTGACTAGTGAATTAACCTTAATTTGGGTTAGAATTGATAAAGGATAAAATAAAATCTTTAGAAATTGATATCCAAAGGAAGATTATAGAATAAATTTAAAAGAATTTATCTTTGATAAAACTAATGGGAACATTTCCCTAAAGATTTTAATATTTGGATAAAAGAATATTTGGAATTGGAATGAGGCATATGATGTGTTTTTACAACACTTTATCACTGATTATAAAATATGCGAGTTATTCATAAAGACCGGGTTTATGCCCATTTTGAATAATTGATTCCACGATAAGTCAACGAAGAAGATGACGGTTGAAGACCGGAGATCTTCACATCGTTTGGATGCTTACTGATGTCTTGATTGGGCTGTACACCCAAGACAATGGTAATAAGTGGTGATCGTGCATACGTACTTGGAGATCAACCGGATATGCGAGGACCTCTCCCCTATATTAAACATATTGGACGAGGAATAAGGTGCCTCCGGTTTCGTTCAGACCCAGAACGAACTATTAAATGGATGTGTGTCTCACATTGGATTTTATTCAATGTTGATTGATTTTTATTAAATATATATCTGTTTGGCGGCGTAGAATTTATTCTCTTGCTTAACGCCCTTCTCTGAGATGCATGAGCTTAGAGGTTATATATTGATAGATATTAGTTGCATGGCGTGAATTGTCGGTGTGGAACGCTGAGATGCAAATGATCAAGGCTTCTATTGAAAAGCAGAGTCTTGTGGTTGATGACCAAAGCACGACTTTAAATAGCATAGCTTTGTGTATAGCGTTAGTTCGCGAGCCTCACACCCCGGTATGAGTCTAAAATTAGATCAGGGACGTAGGGAGAACACGACGTTTCTTTCAAGCTATGGGTGGTGTCATGGTATGGAGCCCGTACATTTATATGTTTACCTATGTGGACAATGGATAGCGAGGCGCCTCAGATATATCGGTCACTACGAGGCCGATGGATAGGTTCGAGAGGATCGGGAAACGTGTGTTCAGAAGTAACTAATCCACTAACGTAAGTGTGGACTCGCCCTGCAGGATCCAAGGATTGCCCAGAGTGTGTAACCCTGAGAAATTTTCTAAAGTGTCTCGAATCGGAGAGGAGCCATCCCTGGCCTCGACTCATAGATGGAATCCAATTTCCAATACGCGACTTTTCGGTTAAATTGCAGAACTAGTACGGTGACATAGTATATGGTAGTTATTGTAACACCCCGTAATTCTATAACATTAAGTTTCGCAAATTAAAGTATAATTAAATTTTAAAATAAGAATCAAGGGAAACGGGTTGCGCCATTGCATTCGTCTCGAAATTTTGCTTGGAAACAAGTTTGAGTTTTCGAGAAACGGGGATCGTATGAGGGAGTATGACCCTCCGAAGTTTCAAGGATTTTCAGAATAGAAAAACAACTCGAATTTGAATTCGAAATTCGAATTCAAACCCCAACGCAGACTGGGCGGGAATTTTCCCGCCCAGGACTAGGTCGACCTGGGGGTCGATACTATGGTCGACCTCCCATGGACCAGGTCAGGTCGACCTAGGGGTCGACCTGGTGCTGAAACCCAGTTTTGAGTCTGGGTTCATTCTGATGTTTCCGGTCTCTTTTTCAGTCTAGATTCGTCCGCCTAATCCTATATAAATAGCCCCCTAGCCCCATTCTCTATACACCATTTTATTCTCTCCTTATGCTGCCTCTGGAATAATTGAAATAAATAAATTAAAATAAAACACGAAGACTATTTCTTGAAGACTACGGCTAATAATTGCTTATTGGAGATTCAAATAAAGTTAAAGCTTCAAGAAGGGAAGCAAAGGCTAATTCAACGGCTTCGAGCAACGTCACGCAAATCATAGCAAATCACCATAACGTTATCTTATTATCCTTTTCTAAAACCGATCAATGTAAGTCAGTTACTTTTTAGATTTGAACGCATAGATCTATTTGTGACATGTAATTAAATGGATATGAGAATATGCTTGATCCTTTCGTTTGAATCTGTGCTTGTATATGCCTTTGGATCTGATTCAGGACTATTGTGGTTAATTACCATACCTATGCCTATGACTGTGAGCATAAGACTATGCCTATGACTGTGAACATAAGACCATTACCTATGACTATGACAAGGACCATTATGGCTAATCACCTATGATTCATGACTATGAGATTATTGCCTAGGATTATGACAATGAAATTGGATCTAAGCTTGATTTTCTATTCAGACCTATTCTTAATTATCCTTGGATCTTGATTTTGGAATTTTTCTGTCTAGTTAGATTTATCCATGTTCTTGGACCTAGATTATTATTCAAACCTTTTCATGTTTATAATGTTATCAGATCTATATGCCTACGATGTTTTAATCAATTTATTCAGTATATTTATTACATTTGTAGTTCGTTGTACCTATTCTTATGCCTATCTTTTCATGGCATTCTTGTCAATTCCCTTTTATCTACTAATCTGGATTGACCTATAATCTAGACCGAATCACAATTACACAAACGATGGGAGTGCGATTTGGGAAAAACATGAAATTAACATGAATGTGATTGAAAACTTGGAAATTTGGTATAACATGAAATTTATATAATTTGGCATAATAAATATGTTGATATAATCTGAATTTGCTATAATAGTGAGTGATTTACATGCATACTAGAATTATGCGTAAATGGTAAGCCGCAGAGTATGTAATTGGCATGTAGACCCAGTTTTGGGCATAAACTGTAAACTAGAATATTGAATCTAGTTTTAACATGAACTGATCTAATTTGGCATAAACTGCAAGTTGGGTTAAATGATAGGTAAATCAAGATTTGGGCCTATAATATAGTTATGTTAGTGGGCTTGACAAATGAATACGATATAGGCCAAATTTATTTAAAGCAGTTGTTAGCAATTTACTTATAGACAAAAAGGATAAATATGTAAATCTAGGAAAGACGAATATGCCTAACCCGAGGTCAGATTGAGTTACGGTATAAGACTTCCCGGAACTGCCCAGCTAATCTAGCAACCGTAATAATACCTATCTAATGTGGATGGTTAGAGCGTTGAGCCCAAAAGGACCCGAGGTTAGACTGAGTTGCGGTGTAAATCTGCCCGGAACCCACCGGCACATCCATTGACTGCAACAATATATGTCTAATGTGAGTGGTTGGTGCTTTAAATGAATAATGTAAAGCTAAGAAACAGTTAAGCTAGAATGGGAGGGTTAAGTCCATAGGAACACTTAACTAACTTAACATGTGAACAAGACAAGACTTGTAGGGGTTAAATAACCGTTATAACATGTTGACTAGACAAGTGGGTGAGGTTAAGAAAAGGTTTAACCATTATAACATGTTAACTAGACTTGAAAGTGGGGTTAAGTAAAATACACTTAACCAATTTAACATGTTAACTAGACTAGAAGGTGGAGTTAAGTAAACTTAGGACACTTAGCCATCATAGTGTGACAAATGAACAAGGTTAAATTAAAACATAAAGGGACAATACTTAACCATTAGAACATGTGAATTAAACAGATGTTAGGGTTAAGTTAACCAAGAGAACACTTAACCGTTATAACATGTTAGCTAAACAGATGGGCATGGTTAAGTTAAAAGGGACACTTAACCAATACAAGATGAAGGGGTGGGGTTAAGTAATAAGAAATACTTAACCAATATAACTTGATTTGTGGTAGGGTTAAGTCAACAAGAACTACTGATAACACTTAACCAGTTTAACAGGACAAATGAATGGGTTAAGTTAACTTCAATTGACTAATGACACTTAAACAATCCAACTTGACGAGAAGGAGAACTAAGTAGTAAATCTTAGTTAAAGGGGCTAAGTAGAAAACCTTAGTTGAGAAAACGACGATTCAGGAAACTAAGTGGTAAACCTTAGTTATGAGAACTAAGTAGTAATCCTTAGTGGAACACAAAAAGGAGCGAACGTCCTTCTGATCTTAAAGAAGGCTCCAACGAACTGGGTGACGAAGCACGCGACTTCAAGGGGACATGAGGGTACTCTTGGTATCCCTCTGTGAGGCTGCAGATGATCCTCCTGGGCTCATAGAGGTCAAGGTCTGCATTAGAAGAACCAAGGGTATGCCTTGGTTGCAATATAAGGCAACCTAAAGACTAGGATGGACCAACGTGATTCAGCTAGACCAGTAGCCCTGTGATAACAACTCGTCGTCTACCTACCATCTTGAGTCAATCGAGATACGTGAAGCGGAAAGGTGGAGAACTCCAAAAGACCATATACTTGCTATCTAGTTATGGTTGCGGATGGCCATAGGTTAGTGGGGCATAGGGGGGCCTGCGTATAGTTCTCATTTTTCAAGGTGTTCCTTTCATTAGTTGAGGAAGGGGTCAGGTGGGACCATAGCCACTGCAAAAACAAACCTTAGCATCTGCATCGGTAGATACCCGAAGCCTCCCGACCAAGTTCCGTGTTTCTTGATTTGCCCTGCCACGGGACTCGGGTCGCACATATAGAGGACATGTGCATCTAGACATCGATAACGACTCACGACACATAGGTGGGGAAAGTCTAGGAACATATACCGCTCTGGGTAGTGTGTCCTAGAGTAGGGGCGTCGTTCGATAGGTAGCACAATCCCTAGTTGGACCTAGGTCGCGTAAACCCTAAAATCCGAGAAACGTTTAGTAGATAGCGTAAACCCCAGTAGCCCTGGGTAGTGTAAACCCTGGTTGGATCTAGAATGCGCTCGATAGAAAACCCTAGATTAGATCTAGGTAATAAATAATAGATGTACACCTAAAAACAACCACAATTTCGGGGATGGGGATCACGTTATTGTTTTATCAGTCCATACAGCTTACTAGTCGGGCACTAGTTAGGTAGTGCAGGGATATAGAAATTAGAATAACAAGGTAGTAGCGAAGCAGAGAAAGTATAGATGTAATAACCCGGAAAATCTAAGCCAATTAAAAATTTTTATTTTGGCAATTTTAGTGAATTTTGAGAATTTAAAATGGATTATTTTAAATAATAACGACGAGAAATTTATTTTGAATAGAATTAGATGTATTTATTTATATAGATCGTCATTAGAATATAATTATTTATTTTAAAATATAAAAGGAATTGAAAATGGCGCGATAGTTCGATAATTCGATTTCAATGTTCAAATAAATGTACAGGATTCAAAATAAATCGGATTTTAGCGAAACTGAAAATATTAGAACCTAATTGAGAATATATTTCCAACGATTCCGAAAAATTGAAATTTCAAAGCGGGAATCAAAAGATATGCCCAGTTGAAAATTCAGAATAGTCGTTATGGAATTCTAGCCCTTAAAAATGGAAATTTTGCAAATGACCTCGGTTTTCGACAAAACCACTTTTATTGGATCTGTGATGTCAAATTATTGCTAGGTTTCAAAATTCATAATTTTCTGAATCAATATGTGAGTGTGGCAAAGGAAAATGCGTTTGACCAGTTTTAGTTGATTTTAATCGATTGGAAAATTGCCATTTTTCAAACGGTCTCGGAATTTGACGAAATCAGTTTTGTTAGGACCGTATCGTCAATACGAAGTTAGATAATATTTTTCGGGAATTTTTAGAGCCAGTATGTGGCCCCAGTAAATTGAAATGCGCGTTCAAATTCAATATATATATTTTTATTTTTATTTTGACAAAAACTGATCGAAACGATCGAATCAGCTTACGATACATATCACATTGTGTTCGGAATGGTGGTAATTAGTTAGGGGCGTCAGTCGTTGGGTTCGAATAGGGGTTCAAATGAATAATTGACTTTTTGAATAATAAAATAATTAAATAATATAATATATACTATATAACCTCACCTACCCTCCTCTCTTTCTTCATTTTAAATCGAAATAAATAAATAAAAAACCCTACAGCTAAACCGCGTCGCCCCCCCTCCGCTGCCGCCGCCGCCGCTACTTCTTCCTCCTCCCCCTCCGATGATCCTCCTCCCGCGCCTCTCCTTCCTCCATCTCCCCTCCTCTCGCGTCTCCATCCTCCCTTCTTCCCTCAAGCGCCACACGCGAGCCCCCATCTCTCTCCTCTTGCCGAACCTCCCTCTCCCTACCCAAAACCGCCAAGCCCCCCCCCCCCCGGCCCACCGCGCCACCTTGATTCGACCTCCTCCCCCTCGACTGACGCAACACCCCCCTCGATATACATTGTAAGTTTTTATCTCTGTTATTTATTTATTTATTTATTTTATTTTCCCTTTTTGATTATGTTTTCTTGTTTATAAAAATTAGGTTTTTAAAGTAAATAAAAATCAGATCTTTAAAGTAGAAATAGTTTGGATTTTTATTAAAGTAAAAGGAATGGATTTTTCATGGTAAAGTTTACATTTTTATATAGAAGAAAATGATTTTTATTTATGTGTAAGGCATAAAAAGGTTTGGTTTTCAATAATGAAAAAGATTCGATTTTTAATTTATAGAAGATATAAAGATATGATTTTTATAAAGTAGTAGTATTAAAAATATGTTTTTTAATGCGATAAAAATTTGATTTATATATATATATGAAGTGAAGATAAAGATGTGATCTTTATAGAAGTAGCAATGTAAAAGTATGATTTTTACGTATAAAAATAAATAATAAAAAATTGATTTTTATTATGAACATAGTGAAATAAATTGCGATGGAACTGACTAGCGCGAAACAGAATCCAGACTGTTCAGAAATAAAAGAATGGAGGAGTGGGACCCCAATGTGAGAACTTCTCACTTTAAATTTTCTTTTCTAGTTAAAATATATACTAGGATGCAGAAGGTGCTTAGTAGCACCTGACACCCGTCATCCACAGACCATGTATGGCTTGTATGTTTGATTGTTTGTTGCGGTGAAAATTAATTGTGTGATGTGAAATGAAATAAAATATTTATATAGTTAAAAATATTTTATCGTTAAAAATAATTTTTTTAACGGGTATGTGAATAAATAAAAATATGTGTTTGTTGATTTGAAACCCCATACGGATATTGGGATGATATATGACATACACTAATCCCAATAATTAGTTGTATGTCGATCGATTGATTGACAGGCTATTATAAGCGTTAGATATCTATATTTGATGCTTATACAGTGTGGTGCACTTTGGATGATGGTTGATTATTTGTCAGTGCAATTTTATACATGTGTCGTATGGAAATACATATGATTAACATTATATGGTAATTGATTGGGCCTCATTCCAATTTGGAAAATAAAGAATATTATAAAAGAAAATTCATGTGTCGAATAGAATAAATAGTCATGTGTTGACAATGCTCGTGTGTTGAGAATTCATGTGTTGAAAGTGTTTTGATGTGTTGAAAGTGTATTCATGTGTTGGATAAAATATTTATGCAATAAAATTCACCCTTTTATTGTAAGTAAGAATTAATATAGATTCATGTGTTGAAGAAAATATTCATTTGTTGAATAGAATAACGAAGTTATTGTAATATATCAAGCCGTGTTGATTAGATTTGCGCCATTTTGACGTGAACGATATTTATATCGATTATATTAATTTTTATAATGAATATAGAAAAGGAAGTGATTTCAAAATATAACGTTTTGAAAATATTATCATTTATATATATTAATGATATAGAATATTCAATTTTGATTCGAAATTGAATATGATGTTGAAATTGTTTTGAAAATGAGTTTAAAACGAATCATAAATACGTTTTGAATTGAAATCGATGAAATATATAATATATATATTATATATATTAAATGGCCTGAATAGGACGCGCCACGCAACGGTAGTTCGCGAATTTCGACCATTGATTTCGAATTGACGTTACGGGAGATCCGACCATCGGATTCTCCTGAAACCGGAACCGTTGGGTTCGTATCGGAAAGAGATTTCCAATGAATATTAGAAATTTGAAATCTAACGGTTGGATTTGGATTATGTCCAAATCAAATTTGGAAAAGGTCGCTGTAAGTTCAGTCCGACGACCGTTATTGGAAATCGACTGTACGGGCCTTGATAAAATTATTAAAAATATCTATAATTTGTGTAAAATCACAATATATCAATTGGAAAGAACTAGGATGAAAAATTCCCTATTTGAAAGGATAAAAATATATTTTTATCAAAAAGAACTAGTTTTGAACTAGAATAAAAATCAATTTATTTTTGAAATAAATAAATTGAATTTGAAAGTGGTTTTAAAATTAATCAGAATTTCCAATAATTAAAGTGGAAATGGATTTGAATCGAAATTGTCTTCGGAATATTTCGATGTTGAATTTCGTGATTATACAGATATTGTTATGGGAATTTGAAAGATATTTTAATATCGTTATTTCCAATACGTTATTTGTAGGTCGTAGAATTTGATACTGAATATAAGCCGATATATTTTCTACTCAGAGCCTTGTATTTAATATCAAATGTGATTTGGGTTTGTCGTGAATGGTGTCTTCATTAACACTGTTCTTAAACCCAGTTGAGAAAAAGATTAAATCTTTCTATTTAGATTTAATGAAGTGTACCAATTAAATAATATTAATTGGAGTTGAATTTAAATTGGTTTTTTTGGGTTTATTGCGAGCGGTGTTTTGAATAACACCTGTTCTTTAACCCGATTAACAATAGGATGTGATTTTGGGTTTATCGTGGGTCGTGTTTTAGATTACATTGGTTCTTTAACCCAATTAAGACAGGATATTGATTTGTGGGAAGATTAAAACTAAGTGGAGTTTTAATGAATCTGTAATTAAAACGAAATGCGAATTGATAATTTAAATTATCAAATTTGGAATGTGATCGAAAATGGGGTATCACTAGTTTTGCTCCAAGGCGATAGTTGAATCTTTAATTAGATTTGAACGTGAAATGGTAATTAATTTTACTGATAACACCGTGGTGTTAGATATGGAGTACTATCAGTTCTGCTCCATGGGATGAATAAGTTGGGATTGGGAAATAAAATAAATAATTACTTCGGTGTGGTTCGTTAATCCCGACTAGTTTGGAAAACCATAATATGGTTTGAAATGATATCCAAAGGAAGATTCAAGAATAAATTTAGAAGAATTTATCTTTTATAAAATTAATGGGAACCTTTCCCTAAGAATGTGAATATCTAAATAAAAGAATGTTATGAATTGGAATGAGGCGTATGTTGTGTTTGTGTAACATTTGTTTATTATATACGCGGGTTATTTGGAAAGGCCGGGTTTATATCCATTCTGAATAACCAATTCGACGATAATTCGAAGATGAAGACGGTGGTTGAAGACCGGAAGTATTCACATCGTTTAGGTGATTACTGATGATCTTGATTTGGCTGTACACCCAAGACGACGGAATCAGTTGGTGATCGTCCAGACGTACTTGGAGATCGATGGATATGCGAGGAAAGTGCCTCCGGTTTCGTTCAGACCCAAAACGAACTTGTAAATGGACTATGTGTCTGACATTGGATTTTATTCTGTATTGTTTGATCTCTATTAAATATACATTTGTTTGGCGACGAAGAATTTATTCTCTTTCTTAACGCCCTTCTCTGAGACGTACGAGCTCAGAGGCTGTATATCGATGGACATCGGTCGCATGGAGTGAATTGCCTATGTGGCATGCCTAAGTGGCAGATGATCAAGGCTTCTTTTAAAAAGCAAAGTCTTGTGGTTGATGATCAAAGCACGGCCTATGTGGCGCAGCTTTGTGTATGGCGTTAATTCGCGAGCCTCACACCTCGGTATGAGTCAAAAACGGGATAGTGACTGCTGGGAGAGCACGTCGTTTCTTTCTAGCTAGTGGTTATGTCAATGCTTAAACTGGCTGACATTTATATACTTTTCACCT
Source organism: Allium sativum (assembly GCA_030737875.1). NCBI lineage: Eukaryota > Viridiplantae > Streptophyta > Magnoliopsida > Asparagales > Amaryllidaceae > Allium > Allium sativum. The sequence goes on from CM060915.1 coordinate 990,992,134, forward strand.
GTGTGGTTGTTGGAATGCGAGGCGCCTTGGATATAGGTATGCTAGGACCGGGAAACGTGTGCTTAGGAATTACTAATCCTCAAAAGTAAGAGAGGACCGACCCTGAAGATCAAAGGATCGCTATGTGTGGTCCTGAGACATTTGCTGGAGTGTCTCGAACGGAGAGGAGCTTGCTCCTTGCCTCGACTCATGACGGAAATCCAATTTCCAATACGTGACTTGCGGTTTTATTTATAGAGCCTAGTATGGCGACATGATATATGGTACCCATGCCGTCTATGGTTGATATTTATGATTGGAATTGATTTGACACTATACACATATAATAGTATCAAATGATTTGTTTTAAACGTACCAAGCATGTTTGGCTATTATAAGGGAAAATCCTATCCTCCAGTTTGCGTTGCATTGTGTGATGGGACCTGGGTCTTATAATAGCTTCATTTTTTCAAAAAGCATTGTGCTGTTTTGTTATATGCACTAGTATTCTTGGGAGGAAATCCATTCCGTGTTATACGGCGTGGTCCCTTGAATTACTCTCTTTTAAATTAAAGTTTTAAATAACTGTTTTAGTTGTTACACCAGTCACATGACTGACCTGGAGTTTATTGTTTTAACCTAAACTCTGGGTGCCCTTATTTTCCGACCGGGAAGCTAGTAGTTTTGGTTTTGCAGATTTATATTCACAGGATCCTGATTTACAGTTGGAATGATGCTCGGAAAGTTCTTTATCCGTGTATTACTTTCAGTTATGTTTTGTATTGTTTTTCCACTGCTATGTGATTTATTGTAATCTCTGATATTTCTCTGATGTATAATATACATTTATACTCTGTATATTCTTGTATTTGATGGAATTGTTGTAATTAACAATGAAGTGTTCTTCTGTTTGTGTTCTGATTCATTTTTTCCTCAAAGTAATCAGGGCTTTCCTTTATGGGGAAGTTACGGGTGACTACAGTGGTATCAGAGCGCTGGTTTACAGAGCTCGAGAACAAGACACATTAGAACCATATGAAAGAATTCATCAGATATTGGATTAGTAATATCCAATTAGAATGACTCGTTAGAGATGGGATCAGTAGTATCCTAGAACGAGTGTGAAGAGTATATTTTTAAAATAAAATCAAATTGTTTTGAAAATTTAATCCCTATTATACGTATTTGAATATTTTATTTGTATTGATTTGGACAATCCAATATATAAAGATTTTTCATATACGCGTCATGAACGTATATTCGAAGTTTCAATATACTGGATAGATATAGAATCACACTCTAGTTGCCCGGGGACAATTCTGATGATAATTGCAACATCATCAGTATTTGTGTTCGAGTTTCGAAAGTGGGATTTCTATATATTTCCATTAGACTGATGTGAGAACCAAAGCTAGATGGTTTATTGTTGTGAATTGGCATCAAAAAGATGATTTTCTATATATGTATCAAAGTTATGAATTTGAAATGATAATCAACTAATTGATTGCTAGTTGTGTTGTTTGATTAATTAAATGTTGAACTTTTGGCCAAATTGAATCAAATATTGAATTGTATTAAAAATTGTTTGAAATTAGTCGCATTTGCATGCATATACACGTACTTACATTGAACAGGTCATAGCAAGGAGGCTAAAGCAGAAGAATAAAATTGTTTGCCCGACAAATAAGTACGTGTTTACAAATTTATTGGGTTTGGATGATTTTATGAGCCGATTGGCTAGCCGCTTGGCTTTTTCTTTTTCTTTTGGATTGAAGAATGCTATGGGAGGCTATATGAAATATCCCGAAGTCCACGGTGCAGGGGAGGTTATGGAGAAATTTTTCGAAAATTTAGGGTGTTAGTTAAATTTTTGAAAAATTTGAAAAGTTCTTAGAAACTGAAAAGTTGAAGAACTTAAGCCGTAAAGAAAATAATGGATGTTGAGTTGGTTTGTTAAACAACTTTCGGCTTCGTTCCTTTTCGGGGACGAAAAGTTTTAAGTGGGGGAGATTGTAATAACCCGGAAAATCTGAGCCAATTTAAATTTTTTACTTTGGCAATTTTAGTGAATTTTGAGTATTCAAAACGGATTATTTTAAATAATAACGACGAGAAATTTATTTTGAATAGAATTAGATGTATATATTTATATAGATCGTCGTTAGAATATAATTATTTATTTTAAATTATAAAAGGAACTGAAAATGGCGCGGTAGTTCGATAATTTGATTTCAAAGTTCAAATGAATAGACAGGATTAAAAATATATAGGATTTTAGCAAAACTGGAAATATTAGAATCTAATTGAGAATATCTTTCCAACAAATCCGAAAAATTAAAATTTCATAGCGGGAATCAAAAGATATGCCCAGTTGAAAATTCAGAATAGTCGCTATGGAATTCTGGCCCTTAAAAATGGAAATTTTGCAAATGACCTCGGTTTTCGACGAAACCACTTTTCTTGGATCCGTGATGTCAAATTATTGCTAGGTTTCAAAATTCATAATTTTCTGAATCAATATGTGAGCGTGGCAAAGAAAAACGCGTTTGACCAGTTTAAGTTGATTTTAATCGACTGGAAAATGGCCATTTTTCAAACGGTCTCGGAATTTGACGAAATAAGTTTTGTTAGGACCGTATCATCAATACAAAGCTAGAAAATATTTTTCGGGAATTTTTAAAGCCAGTATATGGCCCCAGTAAATTGAAATGCGTGTTCAAATTCAATATATATATATATATATATATATATATATATATATATATATATATATATTGATTTTGACAAAAACTGATCGAAACGATCGAATCAGCTTACGATACATATCCCATTATGTTCGGAATGGGGGTAATTATTTAGGGGCGACAGTCGTTGGGTTCGAATCGGGGTTCAAATGAATAACTGACTTTTTGAATAATAAAATAATTAAATAATATAATATATATTATATAACCTCACCTACTCTCCTCTCTCTCTTCATTTTAAATTAAAATAAAAAAAACCCTACAGCCAAATCGCGTCTCCCCCGCCCCCCCCATCCGCTGCCGCCGCCGCCGCTTCTTCTTCCTCCTCCCCCTCCGATGATCCTCCTCCTCCCGCGCCTCTCCTTCCTCCATCTCCCCTCCTCTCGCGTCTCTGTCCTCCCTCCTTCCCTCAAGCGCCACGCGCGAGCCCCCCTCTCTCTCCTCTTGCCGCACCTCCCTCTTTTCCCTACCCAAAACCGTCGAGCCCCCCTGGCCCACCGCGCCATCTCGATTCGACCTCCTCCCCCTCGACTAACGCAACACCTCCCCCCTCGATATACATTGTAAGGTTTTTTTCTCTGTTTTTTTTTTATTTTTTTATTTTATTTTCCCTTTTTGATTATGTTTTCTTGTTTATAAAAATTAGATTTTTAAAGTAAATAAAAATCCGATCTTTAAAGTAGAAATAGTTTGGATTTTTATTGAAGTAAAAGGAATGGATTTTTCATGGTAAAGTTTACATTTTTATATAGAAGAAAATGATTTTTATTTATGTGTAAGGCATAAAATGGTTTGATTTTCAACAATGAAAAAGATTCAATTTTTAATTTATAGAAGATATAAAGATATGATTTTTATAAAGTAGAAGTATTAAAAATTTGATTTTTAATGCGATAAAAATTCGATTTATATATATATGAAGTGGAGATAAAGATGTGATCTTTATAGAAGTAGCAATGTAAAAATATGATTTTTATGTATAAAAATAAATAATAAAAATTTGATTTTTATTATAAACAGAGTGAAATAAATTGCGATGGAACTGACAAGAAGCGAAACAGAATCCAGACCGCTCAGAAATAAAAGAATGGAGGAGTGGAACCCCAATGTGAGAACTTCTCACTTTAAATTTTATTTTCTAGTTAAATATATACTAGGATGCAGGCGGTGCTTAGTAGCACCCGACACCCGTCGTCCACAGACCATGGATGGCTTGTATGTTTGATTGTTTGTTGTGGTGAAAATTGATTGTGCGATGTGAAATGAAATAAAATATTTATATACTTAAAAATATTTTATCGTTAAAAATAATTTTTTTAATGGGTATGTGAATAAATAAAAATCTGTGTTTGTTGATTTGAAACCCCACACGGGTATAGGGATGATAAATGACATACACTAATCCCAATAATTAGTTGTATGTCGATCGATCGATTGACAGGCTGTTATAAGCGTTAGATATCTATATTTGATGCTTATACAGTGTGGTGCACTTTGGATGATAGTTGATTATTTGTCAGTGCTATTTTATGCATGTGTCGTATGGAAATCCATATGATTAATATTATATTGTAATTGATTGGGCCTCATTCCAATTTGAAAAAAAAGAATATTATATGTGACGGCCCGCCTCGCACCAGCCTGCGTTTCCTCCAAAAGTGCGCTGTACACATGCCCGACTAGCACAAGACGGTCGTCATAAGAAAGGAAAGAAGGGAATGAGCTAATCAAAGAAACCTGCAGAATGTCTCACAGCGCATGGAATAAAATATAATAATAACATACTTGACACAAAACAGGCGAGACAGTGCATAAGCTGATAACTAAAATCAACATCAATCATCAAAGCAGCGGAAATCCAGATGCAGCCTATTACAATTTTCCAAATTTACTGTCTCTAAACAAAGAAAGCTGAAGTAGAAGATACACCAACAATGCCCAAGCAGTGATCTTCAACAACACAGGGAGAATACTAAATATATATATATATATCACGTGGAAGCCTCCTGCTCGTCTCCGGATCATCTACCCGTGCATCACCAGCTAACCTGTCTCTAGTCTGCTCGTGAGAGCACCCAGAGTAATAAGAGGAGACATAAAACTCTGGGTCAGACATAAAGCCTGGTATGAGCGATAAGCATCTAAACAGAATAATAACAGGTATACTAAACCATACCTGAACCTGGACCTGCAACCAAAGAGTTAGTACCACATACCGTACAATACTCCAAGGTGCCATAATAAATAGTGTAAGAATACGGGGGTGGGGTGTGCATGTCAAAATGATAGCAACAAATCATCCATAGCAACCATCCTCACATCTCTCACTTGGTGCGTAAAGCGTACGACATCTACCACTTTGGAACACTAGACAAACTGAGGCAACGACGAATCCCGACTTGTAGAAACCCTGCTGTGACCAAGCCAAACACTTGGAGTCATGACCAAACATTTCAATGACCCCCTTCATTGGTCATAGCCCTTGGTTCTACCAATGCCATAATGGCCCTGAATCCACCTTCGTACCTCCTACCATAGTGGTCCAAAGCTATAGGTGTCGATAACTCCTTAGCACGCGCCCCGCAGCAAAGCCCAATCATGAAGTGAACTCGTTGATTCCCATCTGAATCTTAAGCTCTAACTTCTCATTTGGACTTCCTTTGCATCTCGGGTTTGGTCGAATTGGAGTGGGTCTTCAGAAAAGTTGTCGTGCAGTAGCAGCTCTAGAATTCGGTTCGGTTCGGTCACCCATGCTCGGTTCGGTTCGGAGTGCCACCTTCCTCTGGGTTCGGGTCCTTCTCCTTGTCTTCCTTCATTCGATTCGGGTCGGATACTTCGCTCCGGGTCGGGTCGGTTGTCCTTCCTTCCAGCGCTCCGATCCGCCCCTTATTTCTTCACGTATTCCGATCCGATCCCTCCTTGCCGTCTGATCCGCGTGGCTTTCCCTCTTGCTAGTTCTCCCGAGTGTTTGCTTCCGATCCGAGCCCTGCATCTCCAAGTCGATCCGATCTGGCCTCCAATCACTCTTCCGATCCGATCCGCTCCGCTCCCTAGCTTACTCCGATCCGATCCCCTTGTCCACCCCAACTCTAAGTAAACAGCCTTCCTTTTTGCCAAGCCTTCTCCAGCGACAAGTTCCGATCCAGTTCGAATCCCCTTGGTCAGTTCACAAATCCGATCCGACCCCCTTTCTCCGATCCGAACCGGTTCGGAACCTGCACACTTCTGCAATTTTCCAGCAAGCTTTCTACGCCATTCGACGACGTTTCCGAGCAATTTAACTATTCTAATCAATCATGAAACATACCACAGAGTCATAGCAACATGTAATAGCAACCACAAACAACAACCAACAATTCAAATGAATCAAATTGGATCAAAAGTAGCTAAAACTTCATATTTTCCCTTAAGCACTCTTAATCATGTTTAGACATACAATTAACAAAACACATCGAAATTATCTCAAATTTCTAACAGAGCCTTAAAACATTATTTTAGAATTTTAAGAATTTTTCCAGAATTTATTTACGTATAAATTCGCTAATCTTCACTAATTACTCTTAATTAACCGTAATTAGTGCCAAAATGATGCTATCACTCACCTTGGCCACAAATGAAATTCTCAGAACTGAAACTCCTCTGATTTGGGGCGAATACTAATGTCTAACAGCAGCTCTAACCTTGCTTTGATGCTTTTTCTCCTTAATTTGGTGTTGCTAAGCCTAATCTTCAATTAGAAAGTGATTTGGGGTGTTTTAGATGTAGGAAGCCATTACTAAGGTCTCAAGGAGGTTTGTGGCGGCTCAAAACTGAAATGAAAGTGATAACCTAACCCTAATCAGTCCTCCTATACCTCTAAACCCGAAATTCCCCTTGGGCCTAACTGCTAATCACCCGGTTAAGCCCAATTAAGCTGTCTTTCACCATCTGAAACTTGTTTCAGCCATATCTCCCAAACGTTGAGTCCGTTTGGCTAATGTGACCACTCTACGGAAAGAGAAACTATCATTCAAAGCCAATGGAAGTGGTTTCAGGTCAAAATTCATTTCCAGTCAAAAGTTATGGCCAAAACAGTGCCAACTAGGGGTAAAATGGTCATTTAAAAATCGGGAAAAATCATGAACATGGGAAATGACCCCAATAGTCGTCTCCCAAAGTTACATGACCATACGACTTCGTATGTGAAAGAAATAAATATTCTACGATTCTATGATGCGCAGAATGCGGGTCGTTACACTCTCCCCCCCTTAAGAAATTTCGTCCCCGAAATTCCTTAACCCCAAAACATACACAGGATCCCGCATGCCTAACACCCACATACAACAATCAAACGTGCAAAGCAAGCAAACAAGTCTATCCTAGCATGCGGAAAACTAAATTGCTAATAAAATCTTACCAGACAAAGAGTTCTGGATACTTCTTCCTTATGTCCTCTTCTGTTTCCCAAGTACAATCATTCTCGTCTTCGCTCCACTGTACCTTGACTAGCTTCACCGACTTCCTTCGAAGTTGCTTCATGTCGTGTGCGACAATACGGGCCGGCTTGCGGTTTCCAACCGCCTCGGGTTCTACTTCGAAGTCTTCCAACTGATCAGGTGAGATAGTCATATCTGAGTCGTGAACGAACTTCCTTAGTTGGGAAACATGAAATACGTTGTGAACTCCCGCCATCTTCTCTGGTAAGTCAATTCTATATGCCGAATTCCCGACTAGTTCAAGAACAGGGAATGGGCCAACAAATCTTGGTGCTAATTTACCTCTCCTGCCAAATCGTATTACGCTCTTCAACGGAGAAATCTTGACAAACACCAAGTCACCAACGGAGAATTTTAAGTCTCTTCTTCTCTTATCAGCATAACTCTTCTGCCTATCTTGGGCTGCCTTCATTCGTTGCTGAATGATCTTGATTTTATCTGAAGTTTCCCTCACCACATCTGGTCCAAGCATAAACTTCTCGCCAGTTTCTATCCAACATGATGGTGAGTTGCACGGTCTTCCATACAAAGCTTCAAATGGAGCCATACCGATACTGGATTGGTAGCTATTATTATATGCAAACTCTACTAGATGCAAATGGTCATCCCATGATCCACCAAAATCCAATATACATGCTCTCAAGAGATCTTCCAAAATACGATTCACCCTTTCCGTCTGACCGTCGGTCTGAGGATGATATGCGGTACTGAGATGTAACTCTGACCCTAGCGCCTTTTGCAAGCTCCTCCAAAACCCACTAGTGAACAACGGGTCTCGGTCGCTCACAATGCTTTTAGGTACTCCATGAAGTCTTACTACCCACTTCATATACAATTCTGCTAACTTAGCTGCCGTTCTAGTCGATTTGACTGGTATAAACCTTGCACTTTTAGTCAGTCGATCTACAATTACCCAAATGCTGTCATATCCCGATCTAGTCCTTGGTAACCCATCGATGAAATCCATCGAGACTTGCTCCCATTTCCATTCGGGAATTTCTAAGGGCTGTAACAACCCACTAGGCTTCTTTTGCTCGGCTTTAACTAGCTGGCAATTCATGCACTTGGATATAAACTTCCCAACATCTCTTTTCATCCCTTCCCAGTAGTAGGTCTGCTTCATATTTCGATACATCTTATTACTACCGGGGTGTATAGTCAGCCTTGAGTGATGACATTCTCTAAGCACTTCATCCCTCAATCCATTGACATTGGGTACAACAAGCTTTCCATTCTTTCTAAGCCATCTATCTCGATCAAGCCCATACTTGTTCATCTCCTCATCGATTCCCATCTCTAACTTGGAGATGATTTCCAATAGGTTAGGATCGTCCCTCTGACTAGAGCCGATCCGCTCAATCAAAGTGGGTCTGATCGTCAAACTCGCTAACATTTCTGGATCCAATTCGCACTTTGGTCTGAAATCAAACCCCGCGATAAACTCCAGTTGCTTCCATTCAAGGAACATAGCCCCTAAGCTGGCATGTCTTCTACTCAATGCATCAGCCACCGCATTGCCCTTTCCCGGTGTGTATGCGATGTCAAAATCATAGGAAGCTAAGAACTCTAACCATCTCTGCTGACGGAGATTTAAATCCTTCTGGGAGAATAGATACTTTAACGACTTATGATCTGTAAATAGCTCAAATCTTTCTCCCAAGAGATAGTGTCTCCACATCTTTAACGCGAACACGATCGCTGCCAATTCTAAATCATGGGTAGGGTATCTTCTCTCGTGCGGTTTCAATTACCGACTTGCATAAGCTACAACCCTACCGCCTTGCATCAATACAGCACCCAGCCCGGTACCACAGGCATCCGTGTATACCGTCATCTCTTAATCCCCCTTAGGAATGACTAACACTGGTGCGCTTGTCAACTTGTCCTTTAGACTTTTAAATGCATTCTCGCACCTCTCATCCCAGACAAAAGCTTGATTCTTCTTGGTCAACTGGGTCAATGGTGCTGCTATCTTGGAGAAACCTTGGATAAACTTACGATAATATCCCGCTAATCCCAAGAAACTTCTTACATCTGTTGCATTCTTGGGCGTAGGCCAATCTTGTACCGTAGCCACCTTTGCTGGGTCCACGGCAATACCACTCTCTGATACAACATGGCCCAAGAACCTCACTTCCCTCTTCCAGAAGTGACACTTAGAAAACTTTGCTTTCAATTGGTGTTTTCTCAACACCTCCATCGCTACTCTCAAATGTTCCTTGTGTTCCTCCTCTGTCCTCGAATAGACCAAAATATCATCTACGAACACAAGGACAGACTTATTCAGCTGATCTCTGAATACCCTATTCATAAGGTCCACAAAATATGCCGGGGCATTAGTCAGCCCAAATGGCATAACCAACCATTCATAAAACCCAGACGGCGTTCGAAATGCCGTTTTAGCTATACTCTCAGCTTCCACTCTAAGCTGATGAAAACCTGTCGCGAGATCCAACTGAGAAAATACTCTCGCGCCACTCAACTGATCAAACAAATCATCTATCCGCGGTAGAGGATACTTGTTCTTCCTCGTCACTTTATTCAACTCGCGGTAGTCTACACACAAACGAAGGGAACCATCCGCCTTGGTAGCAAACACAACTGGTGCTCCCCATTCAGAAACACTCCTTCTGATAAATCCCTTCTTCAAAAGATCGCTGACTTGCACCTCGAGCTCTCGCTGCTCCCTTGGTGCCATACGACGAAGTGGCATCACTATAGGTCTGGCATCTTTTACCAAATCAATACGAAACTCAATCTCTCGGTGTGGTGGAAGTCCGGTCACTTCTTCGAAAACATCCGGATACTGGCCAACCACGGGCAAACCTGACAACTCACTATGCGGAATGTCGAGGGAGTTTAGAAAACTAGCCAATACCCCCTTACTGGGTAGACCACCAAACACTATCCTCCGTCCATCATCCGCTCTAGCTGTCACCAAAAAGCCCTCACAGTCTACCACCACCCCGTATCTTTGGAGCCAATCTACTCCCAAAATAATGCCAAACCCAGTAAAGCCCAAAACAAAGCAATCACAAACAAACATGCATCCATGACTCGATAGAACCACATTACGACAAATCATGCTAAGGCTAGTTGAACCACCAATCGGGTTCGTCACTACTAAAGGTCTATCGACAATCTCGGGCTCCAATCCCAACCTATCTACCAGGTCACTAGATATGAAAGAACTGGAAGCTCCGGTATCAAACAAAACTCTAACAGGAATATCATAAACAGAAAGCATACCTTGAATGACGACATTCTTTCCCTTCTCCGCCGCAGTTGGGGCATTCGACGAAGAAGGAATAGCATTAAGAGCATATGCTTTCACCATTTGCTTTTCCTTAGGGGGCTGGGGACACTTGTCCTTGTGATGTCCCATTTGGCCACAGTTGAAGCACTTCCTATCTGCTGGCTTGGCCCGACAATTACTAGCATAATGGCCCTTCTTACCACAGCTGAAGCACTCCACATCTTGCTTATTCTTTTTCTTCTGGCCATCCTTAGCCTGATTCTGCTTTCTCTTATTCTGGGAACCACCTTTTCCTCCACCACTAGCTTGTGGCTTTGGCTCGTCTGCGGATGCAACCTCAGTCTTTGGCTTAGGGTAGAGACTTTCTGACCTTAACGCTTTCCCCACAATCGATTCAAACGTCTCATCGATGTGGTTAATAAGTTTTTCCCCCAAGTACTGATCCAATCCAGTTATGAATTTCTCATTCTTTTTCTCGGCAGTATCTATAAGAGATAACCCATATTTTGACAAAGTGTCAAATTCAGCAATATACTCCGAGACAGCCCTGCCATTCTGCTTGAGCTCCAAGAATTTCTTAAACAACATTGACTTCTGAGCAGCTGGGATGAACTTCTCACTAAAGCGAGCCTTAAACTGCTCCCAAGTAATCTGATCTTCGGGAGTAGCTGCCTTTATAGCATTCCACCAATTCATTGCCCGCCCTTGCAGCTGACGGGACGCTAACTTTCTCTTCATCGCATCCTCGATACCCAAATCCTCGAAGATACGTTCGCAACTATCCACCCAATCCTGAACGTCCGTAGCCGACTCCGTTCCGTGGAACGGCTTCCCACCAAGGCTAGTATAATCCTTATTCAGCTTGGCGAAGTCGACTCTTGGCGCCTGCACCATTGGACCACCACCATTTCCACCATTGGGAGCTGCCCTCTGAACATCTCTAAGCATCTCTCTCATGAGGTCAGTAAACATCGCCCTCATGTCAGTAGCATTCCCATTATTGGCCCCTCTACCGGTACCTCTAACATATCGGCTCATCGTCAATCTGAAAAAGGAAATGATTAACGACTCCATAGTGGTGCTAGTGCAGTACGACTTCATCCCTATACTACTAATAGTATATATATATAGCTTTTGAAAACCAAAATAATCACAAATACGCTCTCTCGTGTACGTATACTATCTCTCCCTGATAACTTCCCTAGGTTAACTACGCAACCTAGAGCTCTGATACCAAGTGTGACGGCCCGCCTCGCACCAGCCTGCGTTTCCTCCAAAAGTGCGCTGTACACATGCCCGACTAGCACAAGACGGTCGTCATAAGAAAGGAAAGAAGGGAATGAGCTAATCAAAGAAACCTGCAGAATGTCTCACAGCGCATGGAATAAAATATAATAATAACATACTTGACACAAAACAGGCGAGACAGTGCATAAGCTGATAACTAAAATCAACATCAATCATCAAAGCAGCGGAAATCCAGATGCAGCCTATTACAATTTTCCAAATTTACTGTCTCTAAACAAAGAAAGCTGAAGTAGAAGATACACCAACAATGCCCAAGCAGTGATCTTCAACAACACAGGGAGAATACTAAATATATATATATATATATCACGTGGAAGCCTCCTACTCGTCTCCGGATCATCTACCCGTGCATCACCAGCTAACCTGTCTCTAGTCTGCTCGTGAGAGCACCCAGAGTAATAAGAGGAGACATAAAACTCTGGGTCAGACATAAAGCCTGGTATGAGCGATAAGCATCTAAACAGAATAATAACAGGTATACTAAACCATACCTGAACCTGGACCTGCAACCAAAGAGTTAGTACCACATACCGTACAATACTCCAAGGTGCCATAATAAATAGTGTAAGAATACGGGGGTGGGGTGTGCATGTCAAAATGATAGCAACAAATCATCCATAGCAACCATCCTCACATCTCTCACTCGGTGCGTAAAGCGTACGACATCTACCACTTTGGAACACTAGACAAACTGAGGCAACGACGAATCCCGACTTGTAGAAACCCTGCTGTGACCAAGCCAAACACTTGGAGTCATGACCACACATTTCAATGACCCCCTTCATTGGTCATAGCCCTTGGTTCTACCAATGCCATAATGGCCCTGAATCCGCCTTCGTACCTCCTACCATAGTGGTCCAAAGCTATAGGTGTCGATAACTCCTTAGCACGCGCCCCGCAGCAAAGCCCAATCATGAAGTGAACTCGTTGATTCCCATCTGAATCTTAAGCTCTAACTTCTCATTTGGACTTCCTTTGCATCTCGGGTTTGGTCGAATTGGAGTGGGTCTTCAGAAAAGTTGTCGTGCAGTAGCAGCTCTAGAATTCGGTTCGGTTCGGTCACCCATGCTCGGTTCGGTTCGGAGTGCCACCTTCCTCTGGGTTCGGGTCCTTCTCCTTGTCTTCCTTCATTCGATTCGGGTCGGATACTTCGCTCCGGGTCGGGTCGGTTGTCCTTCCTTCCAGCGCTCCGATCCGCCCCTTATTTCTTCACGTATTCCGATCCGATCCCTCCTTGCCGTCTGATCCGCGTGGCTTTCCCTCTTGCTAGTTCTCCCGAGTGTTTGCTTCCGATCCGAGCCCTGCATCTCCAAGTCGATCCGATCTGGCCTCCAATCACTCTTCCGATCCGATCCGCTCCGCTCCCTAGCTTACTCCGATCCGATCCCCTTGTCCACCCCAACTCTAAGTAAACAGCCTTCCTTTTTGCCAAGCCTTCTCCAGCGACAAGTTCCGATCCAGTTCGAATCCCCTTGGTCAGTTCACAAATCCGATCCGACCCCCTTTCTCCGATCCGAACCGGTTCGGAACCTGCACACTTCTGCAATTTTCCAGCAAGCTTTCTACGCCATTCGACGACGTTTCCGAGCAATTTAACTATTCTAATCAATCATGAAACATACCACAGAGTCATATCAACATGTAATAGCAACCACAAACAACAACCAACAATTCAAATGAATCAAATTGGATCAAAAGTAGCTAAAACTTCATATTTTCCCTTAAGCACTCTTAATCATGTTTAGGCATACAATTAACAAAACACATCGAAATTATCTCAAATTTCTAACAGAGCCTTAAAACATTATTTTAGAATTTTAAGAATTTTTCCAGAATTTATTTACGTATAAATTCGCTAATCTTCACTAATTACTCTTAATTAACCGTAATTAGTGCCAAAATGATGCTATCACTCACCTTGGCCACAAATGAAATTCTCAGAACTGAAACTCCTCTGATTTGGGGCGAATACTGATGTCTAACAGCAGCTCTAACCTTGCTTTGATGCTTTTTCTCCTTAATTTGGTGTTGCTAAGCCTAATCTTCAATTAGAAAGTGATTTGGGGTGTTTTAGATGTAGGAAGCCATTACTAAGATCTCAAGGAGGTTTGTGGCGGCTCAAAACTGAAATGAAAGTGATAACCTAACCCTAATCAGTCCTCCTATACCTCTAAACCCGAAATTCCCCTTGGGCCTAACTGCTAATCACCCGGTTAAGCCCAATTAAGCTGTCTTTCACCATCTGAAACTTGTTTCAGCCATATCTCCCAAACGGTGAGTCCGTTTGGCTAATGTGACCACTCTACGGAAAGAGAAACTATCATTCAAAGCCAATGGAAGTGGTTTCAGGTCAAAATTCATTTCCAGTCAAAAGTTATGGCCAAAACAGTGCCAACTAGGGGTAAAATGGTCATTTAAAAATCGGGAAAAATCATGAACATGGGAAATGACCCCAATAGTCGTCTCCCAAAGTTACATGACCATACGACTTCGTATGTGAAAGAAAGAAATATTCTACGATCCTATGATGCGCAGAATGCGGGTCGTTACATTATAAAAGAAAATTCATGTGTTGAATAGAATAAATAGTCATGTGTTGACAATGCTCGTGTGTTGAGAATTCATATGCTGAAAGTGTATTCATGTGTTGAAAGTGCATTCATGTGTTGAATAAAATATTTATACAATAAAATTCACCCTTTTATTGTAAGTAAGAATTAATATAGATTCATGTGTTGAAGAAAATATTCATTTGTTGAATAGAATAACGAAGTTATTGAAATATATCAAGCCGTGTAGATTAGATTTGCGCCATTTTGATGTGAATGATATTTATACCGATTATATTCATTTTTATAATGAATATGGAAGAGGAAGTGATTTCAAAATATAAAGTTTTGAAAATATTATCATTTATATATATTAATGATATTGAATATTCAATTTTGATTTGAAATTGAATATGAAGTTGAAATTGTTTTGAAAATGAGTTTAAAACGAATCATAAAATACTTTTCTAATTGGAATCGATGAAATATATATAATATATATTATATATATTAAATGGCCTGAATAGAACGCGCCGAGCAGCGGCAGTTCGCGAATTTCGGCCATTGACTTCGAATTGACGTTACAGGAGATCCGACCGTCGGATTCTCCTTAAACCAGAAACGTTGGGTTCGTATCGAAAAGAGCTTTCCGATGAATATTAGAAATTTGAAATCTAACGGTTGGATTTGGAATTATGTCCAAATCAAATTTGGAAAAGGACGTTGTAAGTGCAGTTCGACGACCGTTATTGGAAATCGACTGTACGGGTCTTGATAAATTTATTAAAAATATCAATAATTTGTGTAAAATCACAATATTTGAATTGGAAAGAACTAGGATGAAAAATTCCCTATTTGAAAGGATAAAAATATATTTTTATCAAAATGAACTAGTTTTGAACTAGAATAAAAATCTATTTATTTTTGAGATAAATATATTGAATTTGAAAGTGGTTTTAAAATTAATCAGAATTTCCAATAATTAAAGTGGAAATGGATTTGAATCGAAATTGTCTTCGGAATATTTCGATGTTGAATTTCGTGATTATACAGATATTGTTATGGGAATTTGAAAGATATTTTAATATCGTTATTTCCAATACGTTATTTGTAGGTCGTAGAATTTGATACTGAATATAAGCCGATATATTTTCTACTCAGAGCCTTGTATTTAATATCAAATGTGATTTGTCTTTGTCGTGAATGGTGTCTTCATTAACACTATTCTTAAACCCAGTTGAGAAAAAGATTAAATCTTTCTATTTAGATTTAATGAAGTGTCCCAATTAAATAATATTAACTGGAGTTGAATTTAAATTGGTTTTTTTAGGTTTATCGTGAGCGGTGTTTTTAATAACACCCGTTCTTTAACCCGATTAACAATAGGATGTGATTTTGGGTTTATTGTGGATCGTGTTTTAGATGACATTAGTTCTTTAACCCATTTAAAGACAGGATATTTATTTGTGGGAAGATTAAAACTAAGTGGAGTTTTAATGAATCTGTAATTAAATCAAAATGTGAATTGATAATTTAAATTATCAAATTTGAAAGTGATCGAAAATGGGGTATCACCAGTATTGCTCCTAGGCGATAGTTGAATCTTTAATTAGATTTGAACGTGAAATGGTAATTAATTTTACCAATAACACCATGGTATTAGATAAGGAGTATTACCGGTTCTTCTCCATAGGATGAATAGGTTGGGATTGGGAAATAAAATAAATAATTACTTCGGTGTGGTTCGTTAATCCCGACTAGTTTGGAAAACCATAATATGGTTTGAAATGATATCAAAAGGAAGATTAAAAAATAAATTTAGAAGAATTTATCTTTGATAAAATTAATGGGAACCTTTCCCTAAGAATGTGAATATCTGAATAAAAGAATGTTCTGAATTGGAATGAGGCGTATGTTGTGTTTGTGTAACATTTTTTTATTATATACGCGGGTTATTTGGAAAGGTCGGGTTTATACCTATTCTGAATAACCGATTCGACGATAAGTCGAAGACGAAGACAGTGGTTGAAGACCAGAAGTCTTCACATCGTTTGGGTGATTACTGATGATCTTGATTAGGCTGTACACCCATGATGAGGGAATCAGATGGTGATCGTCCAGACGTACTTGGAGATCGACGGATATGCAAGGAAAGTGCCTCCAGTTTCGTTCAGACCCAGAACGAACTTGTAAATGGACTGTGTTTCTGACATTGGATTTTATTCTGTGTTGATTGATCTCTATTAAATATACATCTATTTGGCGGCGGAGAATTTATTCTCTTGCTTAATGCCCTTCTTTGAGACGTATGAGCTCAGAGGTTGTATATCGATGGACCTCAGTCGCCTGGAGTGAATTGCCTAAGTGGCAGATGATCAAGGCTTCTGTTGAAAAGCAAAGTCTTGTGGTTGATGATCAAAGCATGGCTTGTGTGGCGCAGCTTTGTGTATGGCATTAATTCGCGAGCCTCACACCTCAGTATGAGTCAAAAACGGGATAGTGACTGCAGGGAGAGCACGACGTTTCTTTCTAGCTAGTGGTGGTGTCAGTGCTTAAACTGGCTGACATTTATATACTTTTCACCTGTGTGGTTGTTGGAATGCGAGGAGCCTCGGATATAGGTCTGTTAGGACTGGGAAACGTGTGCTCAGGAATAACTAATCCTCAAAAGTAAGAGAGGACCGACCCTGAAGATCGAAGGATCGCTGTGTGTGGTCCTGAGACATTTGGTGGAGTGTCTCAAACGGAGAGGAGCTTGCCCCTTGCCTCGACTCACGACGGAAATCCAATTTCCAATACGTGACTTGCGGTTTTATTTGTAGAGCCTAGTATGACGACATGATATATGGTACCCATGCCGTCCATGATTGATATTTATGATTGGAATTGATTTGACACTATACACTTATAATAGTATCAAATGATTTGTTTTAAACGTACCAAGCTTGTTTGGCTATTATAAGGGAAAATCCTATCCTCCGGCTTGCGTTGCATTGCGTGATGGGACCTGGGTCTTATAATAGCTTCATTTTTCCAAAAAGCATTGCGCTGTTTTGTTATATGCACTAGTATTCTTGGGAGGAAACCCGTTCCGTGTTATACGGCGTGGTCCCTTGAATTACTCTCTTTTAAAGTAAAGTTTTAAATAACCGTTTTAGTTCTCACACTAGTCACATGACTGTCCTAGAGTTTATTGTTTTAACCTAAACTCTGGTTGCCCTTATTTTCCGCACGGGCAGCTAGTAGTTTTGGTTATGCAGATTTATATTCACAGGATCCTGATTTACAGCTGGAATGATGCTCGGAAAGCTCTGTATCCGTGTATTACTTTCAGTTGTGTTTTGTATTGTTTTTCCTCTGCTATGTAATTTATTGTAATCTCTGATATTTCTCTGATGTATAATATTCATTTATACTCTGTATATTCTTGTATCAGATGGAATTGTTGTAATTAACAATGAAGTGTTCTTCTGTTTGTGTTCTGATTCGTCTTGTCCTCAAAGTAATCCGGGCTTTCCTTCACGGGGAAGTTACGGGTGACTACAATAGAAGTGCATCCAGTTTATCTTAGCTTATCATATCTTGTGCTAACCTTATGATTCCCGTCATCATGGTGTTGTTTTGTATTCAGTTAATTCATGCCATGTTGCTTTTTACCTGTTCACATGCTGAAATTATTGAACTTACCAGACTTTATGTCTGACCCTATTTTCTTTCGCTTTCTTGTCTTCCGTACCCCCCCCCCAGGTTCGTAGGGAGGGAATATTACTACTTAGCTCAGTTTTCTTTCCAAGCTAAAGATTAGTCGAAGTTTTTCATGGATTATCTTTTCCACTGCTATGGCTGGCTCATGCTACATTGAGAAATATAAATGTTATTTTATGCTTCTTTATTTTGTAATACAGATATTTTGGTATCGGAAAATAATTGTTGTACAAACTATTTTATGAATAAAGTAAAGTTCTATTTTCCGCTGTTTTAATTTGGTTTGTCTTGTAATTTATCTGTATCTTTTACCTATAACTCTCCACCGAAGTTAAGGCATTCCCTTTTTGAGTGACGCTAACGGATGTGGGGTGTTACACGTGGTATCAGAGCTGAAGGTTACCGGATCAGATAAAAGATTTGGAAAATTTTCTTCAAAATGATTTTAAGAGAAGCATTTTCAAAAAGAAAAGTTTTGTTTTAACGGCATATTCCCCAAAGCCATACGCATTATCTTTTGATCCTCTGTTTGAATCCTTGTTTCCTTCCTTCTTGAGTCTCCGGGGCTCCTGGCTTTCTTGGAGGTAACCTCATTGCGGCATGATTTCGTAGGCTTGGTGAGACTATGACACCTGCCAAAGGGCAAAGAGGTGCCCAACTTCCATCGATAGCCGCAGTAGTTTCACCTGCGGCTAATTTTCTTTCAAGCTTTGTAGGGTTTTCCATGTGATGGAGGCAGCTTTCGAGAGACTTGTCAACATGATTACACAAGGATGGTAAAGATGAGAATGAGGAAGTTTTTCCTGAATATGGACTTGGCTCACGAAGGAGGAAAGAATAGTAAAACACTAAGACAAGAGGAGGTATCTTTATGGTATGACGACAAGGGCAAGGACGAGGGATAGGATTTTCAGAAGGCAGAGAGCATGCTTCCACCACCAGAATACCCGAGAGAGAGAGAGAGAGAGAGAGATAGTAAAAGTTTCTGTTGGAAAAGTTTAGCTTTTCGTTTTGATCAACTAGTTAGTACTCTTTTAATCTTAGCGCTTCGCATTTGTTCATATCTACTTCCATAGTTGAGTCTCTGCACCTTAGTACTTGTATAGTAGAAGATCCCATTAGTGTCTCAAATCCAATTGGTGTTTCGGCCCGTTTACCTTTGGTTTGTAAGGATTTGAGAATAACTATCTTAAGTGTTGAGTTTAAGCGTAATGCTTATGTTTTTGGTTCCATGGGCTATGAGTTGATTCTAGGCATGGGTTGTTTGGCTAGTAATTCTGAAAGGAGGGTAGTTAGACTTTTGACTTGCCTTGGAAATACCCTCGAGATTCCGTGTAAAGAATCAGTTACGCTTAGCTAGCTAGAATCTCTTAATGCATTTGTCGACGATTTGCAATCCGTTAGGGTAGTCCGTGAGTACACAGATGTTTTTGATTAGGTTAGGAGTTTACCCCTAAAACACGGGATAGACTTCCGCATGTATCCAGTTGACAATGAAAAGCCAGTTATCCGATCAATGACAGTTTTGGAAATGGAGGTCAAGAAGCTTCGTAATCATGAAGATTAATTAGATAAGGTACAAAATAGTGAAGCTCAAGAAGATGTGACTTAGAAGACTGAGGACTAGATACACGTATCATACCCTTTTTTGTAAGGGTACATCCTTGATCTCTTTTTCTAGGAATTTTATGCATACTTTCTAACTTTTAAGGTATATCCTCTAGGGCGTATCATCGATCCTTAGGTAGAAGCCAATGGTTGTAAACATGTATTTGAACATGTTATGATTGATGGTTGCAAATGGTTGCCCGTGGACGCATATACACAACATAGGCGCCAGAAAGACTCGGTCACTTTCATATTGCATTCGCATATATGTATTTTCTCAACGGATTTAACTTGATACGTTATCATATGGATGTTGCATATGGATGAATGGCTATGCACACATGTAGTATTTACATAACTAGGGATGCATGCATACATGATTGGACGCATGGTACTGACATAATTCGCATTAAGGAGGTCAACTGAATCAGTAGACCGCTTGATTTTGCATTAGATAAAGACATATACACACACTATGCATATGAACATGAAAGCATTAGAAATCTTTTCAAGGACAATGAATTCCTATGATTGAATGGTTGAGTAGATGGGTGATTGGATGGTAGGTTACATTCTTCCTAACAAGAAGATTTCGGGGACGAAATCCTTTTAAGAGGGGGAGAATGTAACACCCTGTAATTCTGTAACATTAAGTTTCGCAAATTAGAGTATAATTAAATTTTAAAATAATAATCAAGGGAAAAGGGTTGCACCCTTACGTTCGTCTCGAAATTTTGCTTGGAAACGAGTCCGAGTTTTCGAGAAACGGAGTCCGTATGAGGGAGATATGACCCTCCGAAATTTAAAGGATTTTCAGAATAGAAAGGCAGCTCGAATTCGAAATTCGAATTCAAATCCCAGCGCAGACTAGGCGGGAATTTCCCCGCCCAGGACAAGGTCGACCTGGGGGTCGACACTATGCTTGACCTCCCAGGGACCAAGTCGACCCTATCGTCGACCTGGGGGTCAACCTGGTGCTGAAACCTAGTTTTGAGCCTGGGTTCATTCTAATGTTTCTAGTCTCGTTTTCAGTCTAGATTCGTCCGCCTAATCCTATATAAACAGCCCCCTAGCCCCATTCTCTTTACACCATTTTATTCTCTCCTTATGCTGCCTTTGGAATAATTGAAATAAATAAATTAAAATAAAACACGTAGACTATTTCTTGAAGACTACGGCTTGGAATTGCATACTGGAGATTCAAATAAAGTTAGAGCTTTAAGAAGGGAAGCAAAGGCTAAATCAACGGCTTCGAGCAACGTCACGCAAATCATAGCAAATCACCACAAAGTTATCTTGTTATCCTTTTCTAAAACCGATCAATGTAAGTCGGTTACTTTTTAGATTTGAACGCCTAGATCTATTTGTGACATGTAATTAAATGGATATGAGAATATGCCTGATCCTTTCATTTGAATCTGTGCTTGTATATGCCTTTGGATCTGATTCAGGACTATTGTGGTTAATTACCATACCTATGCCTATGACTGTGAGCATAAGACTATGCCTATGACTGTGAACATAAGACCATTACCTAGGACAATGACAAGGACCATTATGGCTAATCACCTATGATTCATGACTATGAGATTATTGCCTAGGATTATGACTGTGAAATTGGATCCAAGCTTGATTTTATATTCAGACCTATTCATTTTGGAATTTTTCAGTTTAGTTAGATCTATCCATGTTCTTGGACCTAGATTATTATTCAAACCTTTTCATGTTCATAATGTTATCATATCTATATGCCTGCGATGTTTTAATCAATTTATTCAGTATATTTATTACATTTGTAGTTCGTTGTACCTATTCTTATGCCTATCTTTTCATGGCATTCTTGTCAATTCCCTTTTATCTACGAATCTAGATTGACCTATAATCTTGACTGAATCACAATTACACAAACGATGGGAATGCGATTTGGGAAAAACATGAAATTAACATGATTGTGTTTGAAAACTTGGAAATTTGGTATAACATTAAATTTATATAATTTGGCATAATAAATATGTTGATATAATCTGAACTGGCTATAATATTCAGTGATTTACATGCATACTAGAATTGGGCGTAAATTGTTAATTGTTAATTTGTCGCAGAGTATGTATTTGGCATGTAGACCAAGTTTTGGGCATGAACTTTAAACTAGAATATTGAATCTAGTTTTAACATGAACCGATCTAATTTGGCATAAACTGCAAGTTGAGTTAAATGATAGGTAAATCAAGATTTGGGCCTAGAATATAGGTATGTTAGTGGCCATGACAAATGTGATAACCCCAAACTTCCATGGAATGAAAGTAAGGAATAATCATTTGGAATACAACATAAATACAATAATACAGATCACAGATACAACATAGCATAGGAAATTCATAGAGTAACAACATCATAGTAGCGGAAATATAATGTCATCAACCACAGAAAATCCACAGTCACGGAATTCTAAATTATTACATCAAGTTTGCAGAAAATGAAATAAGTTCCAATGCCCAAAATAAACAACATGAAATGAAACAAGTTTGATGTTTGGAATTAAAAAGAGAAAAATGCAATAGCAGCAAATGATAGATGTCTTCAAGCTCCAAGTCATCACCCCTCCACGAAAGCAAATCCAAGAAAGATAATAAGAAGCTCCAAAGAAAAGACTCCAAGCAAAGAATGAACCTGTTTACTTGGTTGCCCGTGTAGAAAGGAGGGCACCCGAGTTTGCAAAAAGGTGGAAACAAACAACGGGTCAATCGTGGGACTGGTGTGAGAATTCTTAACTAATTTAACTACTAGTAATAAGGTAAATCCAAGGACCACGCCGCTATCACGGAACGGGTTCACTCCAATGGATTGCCATGCATAATTTAAAGTGACAGAATAAATAATAAGTGAATCATAAAACAACGCTATGCTTTTGAGAAAATTGGAATCACCATAAGACCCAAGTCCCATCACACAATGCGACACAAACCAGAGGATAGGGTTTTACCTTATGGTGATTAAACATGCTAAATACGGTAAATACGAGTTTAATATTATTATAAGTATATATAAAAAATTTCAAAATAAATGTATCAATCCTAGGACACATAGATACCATAATACTATGCTTCCATACTAGTAATACAATCAAATCCGTGGGTTCGTATTGGATGTTTGGATTTCCATCATGAGTCAAGGCTAGGGAGGAGCTCCTTACCGATTTGAGACACTCTAGCTAATGTCTCAGGATCCCCCGCAGTGAACCCTTGGATCCTGCAGGGCCGGTCCACACATACAGCTTCGTGGATTAGTTATTCCTGAACACACGTTTCCCGATCCTATAGGACCTATCATCCGAGGCGCCTCATTCCATCATCCACATGAGTAAAATATCGGGCTGTGTTAAAGCCCAATCACCACTTCTAGCTAGAAAGAAACATGCTGCTCTCCCTGCGTTCCCTTCTCCCGTTTTAGACTCCGCAGGTGTGTGAGGCTCGCGAAGTCACGCTATACACAATGCTATGCCTAAACAGGCTATGCTTTGATCATCCCACAAGGCCTGCTTTTCAACAAAGCCTTGATCATATGCATCTTAGCATACCACATCATCACTCCATATCGCACTACCAATCCTTTGCTGAAATAAATGAACGGGTGTTAAGCAAGAGAATAAATTCTCCGCCACCAAACGTCCATACATTCGACAGAAGATTAATAACATGATATTTAATGGAGTACGATGTCAGACACACAATCCATTTATTAGTTTATGCTCTGGATCTGAGCGAAAACCAAACTCGTGAAATCAACACGTACGTTTGGGCAATAACCATGACCCTTGAATTGGGAGCAAGTCAAATCAGGACCTAGATCGTTGTCCATTCGAGGGAAGATTTACGGTCTTCATACGCCATCTTCATACTTCCATTAACGTTGTTTGATTATTTGGAATGAGAGAACTCGGACTTTCCAAATAATCCTCGTATATATATACATTTAAAATCCTTCGTACTTGCTGATATCATTTTATAATGATTACTTCCTATTTTAATTATTTAAAATAATTAAATTTTTATATAACGACGCCTTGAGTCAATGGGCGACTATGGCGCTGCATTCAAACAATTTTGATTTTTACATTTCTCAGAATCTAACCGTTAGATCTTAACGTAATATATATCGTTGGAAAGATTTTTCCAAGACGGTCCTAACGGTTTCAGTTTCAAGAAAATCTGACGGTCGGATCTTATTGTATAGTTGTTTAAAGGTACGATTTCAAAACGCGAACTACCGCGCTCCATTCGTTTAATTTTAATTATATATATATATATATATATATATATATATATATAATCGTTTAATCTTGATAACGTCATTTGATTTAAACAACGCTCTAAACAACTACCGGTCCTTATTAAATTTTAGTTCATTTGAAAATGAAGATACTATTACTGCATCCTAAATTCAATCTTTACTTACATTAAAAATGTGAATTCCATTCTTTTCATTTACATAAAAAAAATTGTAAATTAAATTCCTATGTAAATTCCTATTTTCTATTTACATGTAAAAATGTAAATTTTGATACATTGCAAAATCCTACTTTTAAATTACATATAAAAATGTAAATTTCAACCTCAATGTACATTCTCATCTTAATTACATAATAAAAATGTAACTTATATTTGCAGTGTGAATCCTCTTCTAAATTTACATATATAAATGTAACTTTAATTACAATGCAAATACTACATTGAAAAAAATATGATTTTTAATTACAATGCAAACTATCATCATATGTTACATTTTGAAAATATGATTTTTAATTACAATGCATACTCTCATCATATGTTGCATTATAAAAATGTAATTTTTAATTACATAGAAAAATGAAACTTTTAACATACGGTGTAAATTCACATTTTAATTACATAGAAAAATGTAACTTTTAACATATGGTGGAAATTCACATTTTAATTACATAGAAAAATGTAAATTTTATTTCAATGCAATTTCATGTCTTAACTTACATTATAAAAATGTAAATTTTATTCACATGTCACATTCCTACTATAATATACATTATAAAAATGTAAATTAATTCCTATGTTTTATTTGCATCTAAAAATGCAAATAAAAGGTAAAATTCTTTTCTAAGATTTGTATACATATAAAAAGTAAACAAAAATGTTAATTTTTTTCTATAGTTTGTTTGCATATAAAAATGCAAACGAAATAGGTAACTCTTTTCTATGTCATATTTTTATCTACACTAAATGTAAATAAATGTTCTTTTTCCTATTTACCTGTTTATTTACGCTACATGTAAAAAAATGTTTCTTTTCGTTTTTCCTATTTATTTACTCTAAATGTAAATAAATGTTACTGCAAAATCTGTCCTTTTCATTCTACATAGAAAGTGTAAATAAATGTCATCGCAAAATTAAAATGGAACCTTTTCTTTTCATTCTTTGATTACACATAAAAATGTAATTTTTTTATTCTTTCCTTTGAATTCATGTAAAAATGTGTTTTTTCTTTCCTTTCGATTTCATTACATAAAAGGTAACTTTTCTCTTTTTCTATTACATTAAACAAAATGTGATTTTTGTCCTTTTTCTTTTCCTTATTGTCAAGTTTTGTTTCTTTTTCTTTTATTTACAAAAAATGTAAATAAAATCTAATTTCATATTTTCTAGTGTCATGACATCACACCAATTATAAGGATTGATTTCAAAGTGATAACACTATGCTACAAATAAGGTTCATTTTCTAATATGCTATAGCATGAAATGACAAAATCATTCTCTTTATTATGAATTGATAGATTAAATCAATTCAAATCAACAAAAGTGCTAACATAAGAGGTGACAATCATAATTCTTTTTATTTTGTTTCCGAATTGATAGAATATAAACAAAGGTGGTAACTTAAAATGGCAAATCATATTCCTTTTTATTTTTGAATTGACAAAATAGATCAATTCAATATCAACAAAAGATGATACATAAAAGGACTAGTATATATGGATTCATAATCACCCATCACAATTACAGAACAACCATCATCACACATATCAAAACAAAATAGATCTGAAGCTTAAACATATGATTATGACATCGCAAACAAATAAATTAAATTAATTAATTAATTTAAACAAAGAAATCTCACAGTCGTAACGCGAATTTGACCAAAATTTGAACTGCTCGGAATTGGATCTGGTCTGGACCGCAGCGTAGATCTCAGTTTCGCGATCGAATAGGATCTGAAATTGTTAATTTTCGTCTTCAAATGCATTAGTTATTGTCTAATTAAGATTAGAAACAAATTAAATTATTTAATTAATAATAAAAAAATTGTTAATACCCTTCTTCTTCAACAACAGATATCGACCGTGCTTTATTCTAATTGTTCGTATCTAGGTCTGAGATTATCGAATGCCACAGGCAGCCGGACAACAATCAGGAGATGGGACGTCGACGAGCAAGGGGAGGCGCACGTGCGCTGCCGAGGTGGGCCCGCTCGGTGGTGCGTTCTGGGATGGACGGCGGTCGAAGTCGATCGAGTTTGGGGCCCTGTAGCTCGCGCTATAAGCGATTTCAGGGAGGTTCACCGTACGGATGGGTAGAGGGGAAGGTTCTCTACAAAATAGCCAATAGGAGGAGGAGGTTTTGGTGAAGGGATTGCAGGATTTTAAGAGGGGAAGGGGAGAACAATTTCGGCCATGGATCCGATGAATGGCGGTTGGACAAAGACAATGAAAAGTAGCCTCTTAGGGTTTTAATTTCCATCCTTTTTATAATAATTTAATGTAAATTTTGTAATTAAATCCTAAGGTTTCAAATCAAACCATTTTCAGTCCAACTGAAGTCTACCCTACTCAATAGCCCCCATTCCGGATCCAACGGGCTAGGTCCCGTCAGCCCAAACAGCTGTCTGCGGCCTGTATTATTTATCTTAATATTCAATTCTTTATTAAATTAATTTAACCGTACATATAAATTCACCGGGGCCACATACGAACTCAGAAAAATTATTTCTGGCTTTGTCTTGACGATACGGTCCTAAAAAAATTAATTTCGTCGAATTCTGAGACTGTTTGAAAAATGGCTATTTTCCAGTCGATCAATATTGACTAAAACTAACCAAACACGTTTTCTTTTGCCACTCTCACATATTAATTCGAAAAATTATGAAATTTGAACCCTAGCCATAATTTGACATCCCGGATCCAACAAAAGTGGTTTCGTCGAATTCCGAGGTCGTATGCAAAATGTCTATTTTTAAGGGCGATATCTCTATAGCGACCTTTCTAAAAATTCATTTGGCCATAACTTTTGATTCCCGCTATGAAACTTCAATTTTTTAGATTCATTAGAAATATATTTATTAACAGATTTAAATACTTTTCGTTTCACCAAAATTCGGTTTATTCTGCATCCTGTACATTCGGTTAAAGTTCAGGTTTGACTTTTCAGACTACCGCCCTTTTCTAATTCCTATTATAATTAAATTAAATATATTCGTATTAGATCCAATCAAAATAAGTTTCTAGTCATTTTTATTTAGAATAATTCATATCAACTATATAAAAACCTTTAAAATCTTTAAAATGAAAAATTTTAATTGGCCCTAAATTATGGGTTGTTACAATCTCCCCCGCTTAAGAACTTTTCGTCCTCGAAAAGAAAAAGGGAAGAATAGAAGTGTAGGAATCAACACAGAGAATGGGAAATATTTTTAAGCGTACCTCAAAATAAAATCTAATAGGAGATATCCACTCTGCATTTGGGATAGGCTTGTTTGATATTCTATTCAGTTTCCCAAGTGCAGTCTCTAGGATCATCGCTCCATTGCACCTTGACTAGGTTGATACTTTTATTTCTCAGCTTCCTAGTCTCCATGCCAACAATTTTCAGTGGTTCCTTTCTCACTGCAAGGCTTGGGGTAATCTCCAAATCTTGTTGTGCTGCTTCTTCCACAATCAGATCTGAATCATGGACATGCCTTCGAAGTTGAGATACATGGAATACATCGTGCACTCCAGGCAACCAGTCGGGCATCTGAATTCTGTAGGCTAGGGTGCCAATCTTTTCATGAATAGGGAAGGGGCCGATGAATTTAGGTGCTAATTTCCCTGTCTTTCCAAAATGGATTACACCTCGCATTGGAGAAACTTTCAAATAGACATAGTCACCCACTTCGAAAGCCAACTCTCTCCTTCTTACATCTGCATAGCTCTTTTGTCTACTTTGGGCAGCCAATAGTCGCTTCTTAATAAAATCGACTTTGTCTGAAGCTTCTCGGACTGTGTCTGGACCCAATACAAGCCGATTTCCTTTTTCAACCCAACACGCTGGCAATCTACATGGCCTACCATATAAGGCTTCAAATGGAGACATTTTCAAACTTGCTTGATAGCTATTGTTATATGAGAATTCAACTAAATGCAAGTGATCCTCCCAAGAACCTCCAAAATCGAGCACGCAAGCTCGCAATAGATATTCAAGAACGCGATTCACTCGCTCAGTCTGGCCGTCAGTCTGAGGGTGATATGCAGTACTGAGATTTAACTTCGTTCCAACTCATTTTGGAATGCTTCCCAAAATTTGCTAGCAAAGATAGGATCACGGTCGCTAACAATGCTACTAGGAACTCTGTTAAAAACAAAAGATTATTATTTAATTTGAAAATGAAAATCCTGATTTTTGCCAAATCATTTCTTATGATTTTACACAAATTATTGATATTTTTAATAATTTTATCAAGGCCCGTACAGTCGATTTCCATCAACGGCCATCGAACTACACTTACAGCGACCTTTTTCCAAATTTGATTTGGACATAATTCCAAATCCAACTGTTAGATTTCAAATCTCTAGTATTTGTTAAAAAGTTCTTTTCGATACGAACCCAACGGTTCCGATTTCAGGAGAATCCGACGGTCGGATCTCCCGCAATATCCGTTCGAAGTCAATGGTCGAAATTCGCGAACTACCGCGGCGCGGCGCGTTCTATTCAGCCATTATATTATATATATATATATATATAATATATATAATATATACTTTGTCGATTTCAATTCAAAACGTGCTTTATAAATCGTTTTAAATTCATTTTCAAAACGGTTTCAACTTCATATTCAATTTCAAATCAAAATTGAATATTCCAATATAAATTCGTTTTAAATTCATTTCAAATCGATTTTAATTCAATTTCAATTTAATTCGAATTTCTTTTCAATTTCAATTTGAATTCAAATCCCTTCGATTTCAATTCGGATTCAATTCTATTCAATTTAATTCAAATTTCAATTCTATTCGAATTTCAAATCATTCAGTGTATTTCGAATTTCAAATCAATTCAGTGTATTTCGAATTTCAAATCAATTCAGTTTAATTCGAATTTCAATTCACTTTAAATATAATTCGAATTTCAATTCATTTCAATATAATTCGAATTTCAAATCTATTTCAACATTCATAGAAAAATAAATAAAATCGATATATATATCGTTCACGTCAAAATGGGGTCAATCTAATCAACACGGCTTCATATATTTCTATTTTCAAATATTCTATTTCAAATATTTCTTTTTCAAATATTTCTATTTCAAATATTTCTATTTCAAATATTTCTATTTCAAATATTTCTTCTTCAAAACTGGAATGAGGCCCAATCAATTACCATATAATGTTAATTATATGGATTTTCTACAACACATGTATACAATTCCAACGATGAATAATCAACCATCATCCAAAGTGCATTCTACAATGTATAAGCATCGAATATAAATATTTAACGCTTATAATAGTCCGTCAATCAATCGATCGACATACAACTAACTATTGGGATTAGTGTATGTCATATATCATCCCAATACCCGTGTGGGGTTTTCAAACAATCAAACACAGATTTTATTTGTGCAGTTGGGCGATGTGTAAAATTTATCATCCCAATCAATATCAGTCAAATGTGTGTATATAAACAAATCGTCCGATTTGTTTATTTTTATTTCATTTCATGTACACGTTAAAAATTCTATTTTTAACTATAAAATATTTTCAACTATATAAATATTTTATTTCATGTCACATCACATCACACAATCAACTACACATCAAAATCAAACAAACAAGCATATAAGCCATCCATGGTCTGTGGACGACTGGTGTCAGGTGCTACTAAACACCGTCTGCATCCTAGTATATATTTTTAACTAGAAAACAAAATTAAAAGGTGAGAAATTCTCACAGATTAGCTAGTCCAATTCCACGACTCTTCTTATGTAGAAATCTTCGTCGTTCTTGCCTCTTGTCTCTTTCTTTGCCCGTATTCTCGACATATGTAAAAATCGAATTTTTACTTTGCTATTCAATATATAAAAATCATATTTTTACTTTGCTATTCAATATATAAAAATTATATTTTTACTTTGCTATTCAATATATAAAAATCATATTTTTACTTCGCTATTCAATATATAAAAATCGAATTTTTACTTCGCTATTCAATATATAAAAATCATATTTTTACTTTGCTATTCAATATATAAAAATCATATTATTACTTCGCTATTCAATATATAAAAATCGAATTTTTACTTCGCTATTTATATAAAAATCTAATCTTTATCTTCACTACTTCATGATAAAAATAAAGTTCATATTTCTATTTCGCTTCATATACCGTAAAGATTATATTTTTATTACACTACATGAATAAAGATCATATTTTTAATAGGCCACTAATATAAAAATTATATTTTTAACCCTTCTATATTATAAAAATTATATTTTTATCCTTTTCATATATAAATAAAAATCACAATTTTAACCCTCTACTTTATATGTAAACATCCCATCTTTATTCGTTACTTAGATTTTTAAAAATCGCCTCTTTTCTCTAGCTAAACATTTTATTTATAGAAAAATAAAAATCCAATCTTTGAATAAGTAGTTACTTTAAATGAGTAAAACAAATAAAAATATATATATAAAAAAGGAGGTAATAATAATAATAAAAAACTTACAGTACAACGAGATTCTTCCAGAGGGGGGGGTTTCTGCTGTTGGCGGTGGGTGGCTCAAAGGGGAGGGAGGCGTCGGGAGGGGGGGGGGGGTGGTGGCGGCAGGTCGGGTGCGGCTGTTGGGGGTTCGAGGTGGTAGGGGTTCGCGGTTTTGAAGGAGGAGGGAGAGAAGAGAGCGAGGGGAGGAAGGAGGGGCGGAGATGAAGGGGAGGCGGCTGTCGAGGCGGGGGAGGAGCTGGCCACGACGGGCGGTGGCACGAGGGCCCCACGGCGACGGCGCGATTTGTCCCCCCCCCCTTTTTATTTCTTACTGAATGAATATAACGAGGGGGGCTGAGATAATAGGGTGAGAGAGAGAAGAAAGTTTTTATTTATTTATTTAAATTTCAAAAAGTTGACTTTTTTATTCGACCTCTAAACGAGACCCACCGCCTATCGTCTATAGCTAATTACCCCCATTTCGAACACAATGGGATATGCATCGCAAGCTGATTCGATCAGTTTTCGTCAAAATCAACATATAACTCTATATATTGAAATTGAACGCGCATTTCAATTTACTGGGGTCACATACTAACTGGAAAAATTCCTAAAAAATATTTTCTAGCTTCGTATTGGCGATACGATCCTAACAAAACTAATTTCGTCGAATTCGAGACCGTTTGAAAAATGGCCAATTTCCAGTCAATTAAAATCAACTAAAACTCGTCAAACGCGTTTTCCTTTGCCACGCTCACATATTGATTCGATAAATTATGAAATTCGGAATCTAGCAATAACTTGACATCACGGATCCAACAAAAGTGGTTTCGTCGAAATCCGAGGTCGTTTGCAAAATTTCCATTTTTAAGGGCCTGAATTCCATAGCGACTATTCAGAATTTTCAACTGGACATATCTTTTGATTCCCGCTATGAAATTTCGATTTTTCGGATTCGTTGGAAAGATATCCTCAAATAGATCCTATTATTTTTGGTTTCACTAAAATCCGGTTGATTTTGCACCCGATACATTCATTTGAATTTTGAAATCGAATTATCGAACTACCGCGCCATTTTCAATTCCTTTTATAAATATAAATAAATATTTATATTCTATCGTTGATTCAAACGAATATATACGTTCGAATTATATTCAAAATAAATTTCTTGTCGATATTATTTAAAATAATTCATTTTAAATAATCAAAATTCGCTAAAATTGCCAAAATAAAAATTTTAAACTGGCCCAAATTTCCGGGTTATTTCAATCTCCCCCACTTAAAACTTTTCGTCCACGAAAAGGAACAAAGCCGAAAGTTGTTTAACTAATCAACTCGACTTTCATTGTTTTCACTACGGCTTAAGTTCTTCAACTTTACAGTTTCTAAGAACTTTTCAAATTTTTCAAAAAATTTGGCTAACACCCTAAATTTTCGAAAAATTTCGCCATAACCTCCCCTGCACCGGGAGCACGGGAAAATCCCGAAATTGCCATACAGGCCTTCTGATCTCAAAAAAAAGAAGAAAAAGCTAAGCGGCTAGCCAATCGGCTCATAAAATCTTCATCACCCAAACAAAACAGTAAATTATAGTAAACATGTACCTATTTGTCGGGCAAACAAATTTTATTCTTCTGCTCTAGCCTCCTTGCTATGACCTGTACAATGTAAGTACATGTATATGCATGCAATTGCGACTAATTTTCAATACAATTCAATATTTGATACAATTAGGCGTAATGGTTTAAAATTATCAAACAAATAAACAAACAACACAACCATCAATCAATTAGTTGATTAGCATTTCAAATTCATAACTTTGATATTTAGTCAAAAATCACATTTTTGGTGCCAAATCACAACAATAAAGCCTATCTAATTTTGGTTCTCACACCAGTCAATAGGAAATATATAAATATCACACCTTCAAAACTCGAACACAAATACTGATGATGTCGCGACATCACCAGAATTATCCCCGAGCGACTACAATGTGATTTTATATCTACCCACTATATTAAAACTTTGAATACCCGTGGAACTGACGTATATGCAAAATCGTTATATACTGGATTGTCCAAATCAATATAAATAAATAATCAAATACGAATAATTGATTTAATTTTTCAAAACAAAAATTGTTTTCATTTTTACAAATATACTCCACACTCATTCTAGGATACTACTGATCCCATCTCTAACGAGTCATTCCATTGGATATTACTAATCCAATATCTGATGAATTCTTTCGTATGGTTCTAATGTGTCTTGTTCTCTGAGCTTTGTAAACCAAAGCTCTGATACCAACTGTAAAAACCAGTAACTTCCCCGTGAAGGAAAGCGCGGATAGTTCGAGAACAAGCCACATCAGAACGTAGACGGAAGAACATTTCATTGTATATTACAACAATTCCATCAGATACAAGAATATACAGAGTATAAATAAATATTACACAGAAATATCAGAGATTTAAATTACATTTAAATACATAGCAGCGGAAAATAATACAATACACAACTAGAAGAGATATACGGATACAAAGCTTTTCGGATATCGTTCCAGCTGTAAACCAGGATCCTGTGAATATAAATCTGCAAAACCAAAACTACTAGCTGCCCGTGTCAAAATAAGGGCACCGAGAGTTTAGGTTAAAACAATAAACTCCAGGTCAGTCATGGGACTGGTGTGAGAACTAAAACAGTTATTAATCTTTATTTTAAAGTTAGGTAAATCAAGGGACCACGCCGCTAACGCGGAACGGGTTTCCTCCCAAGAACACCAGTGCATAAAACAACAGCGCAATGCTAAATAAAGAAAAATGAAGCTATTATAAGACCGAGGTCCTATCACACAATGCAACGCAAGTCGGGGGATAGGCTTATCCCTTATAATAGCCAAACATGCTTGGTACGTTTAAAACAAATCATTTGATACTATAAGAAGTGTATAGTGTTTAAAACAATTTCAAATCATAAGTATCAATCATAGACGGCATGGGTACCATATATCATGTCGCCATACTAGGCTCTATAAATAAAGCCGCAAATGTCACGTATTTGGAAATTGGATTTCCATCTATGAACCGAGGCAAGGGATCGTCCTCAACCGATTCGAGACTGTCTAGTCCGAGTCTCAGGCAAGCGCGCAGACAAGCCTTGGATCGTCAGGGCCGGTCCACAGATGTGGATTATTATGCCTGAACAATACGTCTCTCTGCCCTATGGGGCGTAAATGAGCCAACAAATGACTCCATCGGACCCGGATCGTCCGATCAAACCAAGGCGCCTCGCAACAGCAACAACCACATAAGTCAAACTCGTTAGGGCATGTAAAACCACAGACGCCACTTCTAACTAGAAAGAAACGCATGCCCTCCCTGTTGTGCTCTCCCGTTTCTGGTTCATACCGGGTGTGAAACTCGCGAAGTAAACGTTACACAAAGCTACGCCACAAAGGTCGTGCTTCGATCATCAACCACAAGACTCTGCTTTTCAACAGAAGCCTTGATCATTTGCATCTTAGCATGCCACACAGGCAAACCATTCTATGAAACAGATTTCAGTCACATAGAATGAAATCCGATGTCAGAAACACAATCCATTTACAAGTCCGTTCTAGGTCTAAACGAAACCGGAGGCACCTAGTACCCCACACATCCATCGATCTCCAAATACGTCTGGATATCACCAACTGTTTCCATCTTCTTGGGTGTACATCCCAATCAAGATCATTGGTAATCACCCAAACGATGTGAAGACCTCCGGTCTTCGACCACCGTCTTCATCTTCGACTTATCGTCGTATCAGTTATTCAGAATGGGATAAACCCGGTCTTTCCGAATAACTCGCGTATATTATAAACAAGTGTTACACAAACACAACATACACCTCATTCCAATTCATCAGTCACTAACCGTAAATTAACAAGAGAGTAATTCCCCAAATAATAACCCCGAAGGCCGAAACCAACATCAGCTCAATATCC
This sequence comes from Allium sativum, assembly GCA_030737875.1. Classification (NCBI taxonomy): domain Eukaryota; kingdom Viridiplantae; phylum Streptophyta; class Magnoliopsida; order Asparagales; family Amaryllidaceae; genus Allium; species Allium sativum. The sequence goes on from CM060915.1 coordinate 991,026,729, forward strand.
AGAAAACCATTCTGCTTAGCTAACCGACAGATAGTTTCTAAATTTCACATTCATAGGGAAAGGTTCCCATTAATTTTATCAAAGATAAATTCTTTAATTTTATTCTTTAATCTGCTTTTGAATATCAATTTAAACTAGTTGAGATTAACAAACCTTACCGAAGTAATCGTTTGTTTTAATTTCCCAATCCCAACCTATTCATCCCATGAAGTAAAACAGTTCTTACTTCATATCTAATACCACAGTGTTATCGGTAAATTTAATTACCATTTCACGTTTAAATCTAATTAAAGATTTAAATATCGCCTGGAGCAAAACTGGTGATACTCCATTCTCGATCATTTCAATCTAATTAAAGATTCATTAAAACTCCCCTAAGTTTTAATCTGTGACTGGGTTAAAGAATCAGTGTCATTTAAAACACGGTTCACGATAAACCCAAAATCACATCATATTTCAATTAGTCCCTAACCGTAAATTAGCAAGTGAGCGGTTCCCTAAGTATTAACCCCGAAGGCCGAAACCAACATCAGATCGATACCTCGAAAACCATTCAACTTAACTAATCTCCAGTTAGTTTCTGATTTTCTTAACTCCTTTGGGTCTAAGAACAGTATTATTGAAGATACCGTTCACGACAACCCAAAATCACGTTCCATTAATTATCGGGTTAAAGAACAAGTGTTATTTAAAACACTGTTCATGATAAACCCAAAAATCAATACCAATTCAATTCCAATTAAATATTATTTAATTGGTACACTTCATTAAATCTAAATAAAAGATTTAATCTTTTCTCAACTAGGTTAAAGAACAGGGTTAATGAAGACACCACTCACGACAAACCCAAATCACATTTTATATTAAATACTAAGCTCTGAATAGAAAATATATCGGCTTATATTCAATATCAAATTCTACGACCAACAAATATCGTATGGGAAATAACGATATAAATATATCTTTCAAATTCCCATAACAATATCTGTATAATCACGAAATCCAACATCGAAATAATCCAAAGACAATTTCGATTCAAATCCATTCCACTTCAATTATTCGAAATTCTGGTTACTTTTAAAACCATTTCAAATCAAATTTATTTATTTAAAAATAAATAGAATTTTAATTCTAGTTCAAAATTAGTTCATTTCAATAAAAATCCATTTTTATCTTTTCAAATATGGAGTTTTTCATCCCGATTTTTCCCAGATCATTTCTTATGATTTTACACAAATTATTGATATTTTTAATAATTTTATCAAGGCCCGTACAGTCGATTTCCATCAACGACCATCGAACTGCACTTACAGCGACCTTTTTCCAAATTTGATTTGGACATAATTCCAAATCCAACCGTTAGATTTTGAATCTCTAGTATTTGTTAGAAAGCTCTTTTCGATACGAACCCAACGGTTCCGGTTTTAGGAGAATCCGACGGTCGGATCTCCCGCAATATCCGTTCGAAGTCAATGGTCGAAATTCGCGAACTGCCGCGGCGCAGTGCGTTCTATTCAGGCCATTATATTATATATATAATATATATAACATATACTTCATCGATTTCAATTCAAAACGTGCTTTATAAATCGTTTTAAATTCATTTTCAAAACGGTTTCAACTTCATATTCAATTTCAAATCAAAATTGAATATTCCAATATAAATTCGTTTTAAATTCATTTCAAATCGATTTCAATTCAATTTCAATTTAATTCGAATTTCTTTTCAATTATTCATTTCAAATCGATTTCAATTCAATTTCAATTTAATTCGAATTTCTTTTCAATTTCAATTTGAATTCAATTCCCTTTGATTTCAATTCGGATTCAATTCTATTCAATTTAATTCGAATTTCAATTCTATACGAATTTCAAATCATTCAGTGTATTTCGAATTTCAAATCAATTCAGTGTATTTCGAATTTCAAATCAATTCAGTTTAATTCGAATTTCAATTCACTTTAAATATAATTCGAATTTCAATTCATTTCAATATAATTCAAATTTCAAATCTATTTCAATATTCATTGAAAAATGAATAAAATCGATATAAATATCGTTTACGTCAAAATGGCGTCAATCTAATCAACATGGCTTCATATATTTCTATTTTCAAATATTCTATTTCAAATATTTCTTTTTTAAATATTTCTATTTCAAATATTTCTATTTCAAATATTTCTATTTCAAATATTTCTTCTTCAAAACTGGAATGAGGCCCAATCAATTACCATATAATGTTAATTATATGGATTTTCTACAACATATGTATACAATAACAATGATGAATAATCAACCATCATCCAAAGTGCATTCTACACTGTATAAGCATCGAATATAAATATTTAATGCTTATAACAGTCCGTGAATCAATCGATCAACACACAACTAACTATTGGGATTAGTGTATGTCATATATCATCCCAATACCCGTGTGGGTTTTTCAAACAATCAAACACAGATTTTATTTGTGCAGTTGGGCGATGTGTAAAATTTATAGTCCCAATCAATATCAGTCAAATGTGTGTATATAAACAAATCGTCCGATTTGTTTATTTTTATTTCATTTCATATACACGTTAAAAATTCTATTTTTAACTATAAAATATTTTCAACTATATAAATATTTTATTTCATGTCACATCACATCACTCAATCAACTACACATCAAAATCAAACAAACAAGCATACAAGCCATCCATGGTCTGTGGACGACGGGTGTCGGGTGCTACTAAACACCGTCTGCATCCTAGTATATATTTTTAACTAGAAAACAAAATTAAAAGGTGAGAAATTCTCATAGATTAGCTAATCCAATTCCATGACTCTTCTTATGTAGAAATCTTCGCCGTTCTTGCCTCTTGTCACTTTCTTTGCCCGTATTCTCTACATATGTAAAAATCGAATTTTTACTTTGCTATTCAATATATAAAAATCATATTTTTACTTCGCTATTCAATATATAAAAATCATATTTTTACTTTGCTATTCAATATATAAAAATCATATTTTTACTTCGCTATTCAATATATAAAACTCGAATTTTTACTACGCTATTCAATATATAAAAATCATATTTTTACTTTGCTATTCAATATATAAAAATCATATTTTTACTTCGCTATTCAATATATAAAAATCGAATTTTTACTTCGCTATTCATATAAAAATTTAATCTTTATCTTCACTACTTCATGATAAAAATAAAGTTCATATTTCTATTTCGCTTCATATACCATAAAGATTATATTTTTATTACTCTACATGAATAAAGATCATATTTTTAATAGGCCACTAATATAAAAAATTATATTTTTAACCCTTCTATATTATAAAAATTATATTTTTATCCTTTTCATATATAAATAAAAATCACAATTTTAACCCTCTACTTTATATGTAAACACCCCATCTTTATTCGCTACTTAGATTTTTAAAAATCGCTTCTTTTCTCTAGCTAAACATTTTGTTTATAGAAAATCACACCTTTATTTATAGAAAAATAAAAATCCAATCTTTGAATAAGTAGTTACTTTAAATAAGTAAAACAAATAAAAATATATATATATAAAAAGGAGGTAATAATAATAAAAAAAACTTACAGTACAATGAGATTCTTCCAGAGGGGGAGGGGGTTTCTGCTGTTGGCGGTGGGTGGCGCAAGGGGGAGGGAGGCGTCGGGGGAGGGGGTGTCGGCAGGTCGGGTGCGGCAGTTGGGGGTTCGAGGAGGTAGGGGTTCATGGTTTTGAAGGAGGAGGGAGAGAAGAGAGCGAGGGGAGGAAGGAGTGGCGGAGATGAAGGGGAGGCGGCTGTCGAGGCGGGGGAGGAGCTGGCCACGACGGGCGATGGCTCGAGGGCCCGAGGGCGGCGGCGCAATTTGTTTTCCCCCCTTTTTTTATTTCTTACTGAATGAATATAACCGGGGGGGGCTGAGATAATAGGGTGAGAGAGAAGAAAGTTTTTATTTATTTATTTAAATTTCAAAAAGTTGACTTTTTTTTTACCTCTAAACGAGACCCACCGCCTGTCGTCCACAGCTAATTACCCCCATTCCGAAAACAATGGGATATGCATCGCAAGCTAATTCGATCGTTTCGACCAGTTTTTGTCCAAATCAACATATAACTCTTTATATTGAATTTGAACGCGCATTTCAATTTACTGGGGTCACATACTAACTAGAAAAATTCCCGAAAAATATTTTCTAGCTTCGAATTGACGATACGGTCCTAACGAAACTAATTTCATTGAATTCCGAGACCGTTCGAAAAATGGCCAATTTCCAGTCGATTAAAATCAACTAAAACTGGTCAAACGCGTTTTCCTTTGCCACGCTCACATATTGATTCGAAAAATTATGAAATTTGGAATCTAGCAATAACTTGACATCACGGATCCAACAAAAGTGGTTTCGTCGAAATCCGAGGTCGTTTGCAAAATTTCCATTTTTAAGGGCCTGAATTCCATAGCGACTATTTAGAATTTTCAACTGGACATATCTTTTGATTCCCGCTATGAAATTTTCGATTTTTCAGATTCATTGGAAAGATATCCTCAAATAGATCCTATTATTTTTGGTTTCACTAAAATCCGGTTTATTTTGCACTCGGTACATTCATTTGAATTTTGAAATCGAATTATCGAACTACCGCGCCATTTTCAATTCCTTTTATAAATATAAATAAATATTTATATTCTATCGTCGATTTAAACGAATATATACATTCGAGTTATATTTAAAATAAATTTCTCGTCGATATTATTTAAAATAATTCATTTTAAATAATCAAAATTCGCTAAAATTGCCAAAATAAAATTTTTAAACTGGCCCAGATTTCCGGGTTATTAAAATTGCCAAAATAAAAATTTTAAATTGCTAAAATGCCATTCTTAAACCCAAAGGAGTCAAGAAAATTAGGAACTAACCGGAAACTCCTTTTGGTTTAATAACCCGGAAATCTGGGCCAATTAAAAAATTTTATTTTGGCAATTTTAGCGAATTTTGATTATTTAAAATGAATTATTTTAAATAATGACGAGAAATTTATTTTAAATATAATTCGAACGTATATATTCGTTTGAATCGACGATAGAATATAAATATTTATTTATATATAAATGGAATTGAAAATGGCGCGGTAGTTCGATAATTCGATTTCAAACTTCAATTGAACATACCGGGTGCAAAATAAACCGGATTTTAGTGAAACCAAAAATATTTGAATCTAATCTAGAATATCTTTCCAACGAATCCGAAAAATCAAGATTTCATAGCGGGAATCAAAAGATATGTCCAGTTGAAAATTCCGAATAGTCGCTATAGAATTCAGGCCTTTAAAAATGGAAATTTTGCAAATGACCTCGGATTTCGACGAAACCACTTTTTTTGGGTCCGTAATGTCAAATTATTTCTAGGTTTCAAATTTCATAGTTTTTCGATTCAATATGTGAGCGTGGCAAAGGAAAATGTGTTTGACCAGTTTCAGTTGATTTTAATCGACTGGAAAATGGCCATTTTTCAAATGGTCTCAGAATTTGACGAAACTAATTTTGTTAGGACCGTATCGTCAATACGAAGCTAGAAAATTTTTTTCTTGAATTTTTCGAGTTAGTACGTGACCCCGGTAAATTGAAATGCGCGTTCAAAATCAATATACAAAATTATATGTTGATTTTGACGAAAACCGATCGAAACGATCGAATTAGCCTATGTGGCATATCCCATTGTGTTCGGAATGGGGGTAAATAGCTAGGGACGACAGTCGGTGGGTTAGATTTCGAGTCCGAATTTTAAAGTTTCTTTTTAGAGAATAAAATATTAATTAAATAAATATTAAACTATATTCTATCTCCTTAACCCCCTACCTTCCCCGTTGACTTCGAAAGAAAAAAAAAAGAAAAAAAACCCCAAAGCGATCGAATCGCGCTCCCCCCTCCTCCAGCTTTCGCCGTCGATGCCACGGGGGGATAGCCGTCGCCGCTCGCGCCTATTCCCACCCCCGACCCCCTCTAAATCGGCGCTGCTCTCTCCCCCTTCTTCGAACAGAAACCGTCACCCCCCTCAGCCCCAAACTGAGACCCCCCCACATTTCACCACCGCGCGAGCCAGTGTGCCACCACCCCTTCCTGACCGCCTGAAACCCTACGGCGCCGGCAAGTGCAGCACCCCGAGCCCCCTTGCCTCTATCAAACGCAGTAAACTCTTTCTTTCTTTCTATTTACTGTGTTTTTGTTTTTATTTCTTCTTATTTATTTACATATAAAGCAATTCGAAGTTATAAAAATAGAATTTTTATATTTTGAATGTATGAAGAAAATAACTTATTTTTATAAAAGAAAATTTTGATTTTTATATGAAGGGAAAATTAGATTTGTATTTGGAAGAAAAAAAATTCGATTTTTAAATATTCATAGCGAATAAAAATCAATCCTTTTATATAGAGAAATTAAAATGTGACTTTTATATAGTAGAAATAATAAAGATGTGATCTTTATAAAAGTAGCAATATTAAAAATAGGATTTTTATATATTGGATAGCGAAGTAAAAATTCGATTTTTATATATTGAATAGCGAAGTAAAAATTCGATTTTTATATATTGAATAGCGAAGTAAAAATTCAATTTTTATATATTGAATATATAAAAATTCGATTTTTATATATTGAATAGCGAAGTAAAAATTCGATTTTTATATATTGAATAGCAGAGTAAAAATTCGATTTTTATATATTGAATAGTGAAGTAAAAATTCGATTTTTATATATTGAATAGCGAAGTAAAAATGTGATTTTTATATATGTAGAGAATACGAGCAGTGAAAATTGACAAAAGGGCGAGAACGACGAAGATTTGTACATAAGAAGAGTCGTGGCGTTGATTAGCAATTCTGTGAGAATTTCTCACCTTTTATTTAATTTTTCTAGTTAAAAATATATACTAGGATGCAGACGGTGTTTAGTAGCACCCGACACCCGTCGTCCACAGACCATGGACGGCTTGTATGCTTGTTTGTTTGATTTTGATGTGTAGTTGATTGTGTGATGTGATGTGAAATGAAATAAAATATTTATATAGTTAAAATATTTTATAGTTAAAAATAGAATTTTTAACGCGTATATGAAATGAAATAAATTAATATAAACAAATCGAACGATTTGTTTATATACACACATTTGACTGATATTGATTGGGACGATAAATTTTACACATCGCCCAACTGCACAAATAAAATCTGTGTTTGATTGTTTGAAACCCCACACGGGTATTGGGATGATAATTGACGTACACTAATCCCAATAGTTAGTTGTATGTCGGTCGATAGATTGACAGACTGTTATAAGCATTAAATATTTATATTTGATGCTAATACAGTGTAGAATGCACTTTGGATGATGGTTGATTATTCATCGTTGTTATTGTATACATGTGTTGTAGAAAATCCATATAATTAACATTATATGGTAATTGATTGGGCCTCATTCCTTATTTGAAAAAGAAATATTTGAAATAGAAATATTTGAAAGAGAAATATTTGAAAGAGAAATATTTGAAAAGGAAATATTTGAAATAGAATATCTGAATAGAAATATTTGAAATAGAATATCTGAATAGAAATATTTGCAAGAGAAATATTTGAAAAGGAAATATTTGAAAAGGAAATATTTGAAATAGAAATATTTGAAAATAGAAACATATGAAGCCGTGTTGATTAGATTGACGCCATTTTGACGTGAACGATATTTATATCGACTTTATTCATTTTTTAAATGAATATCGAAAGTGATTTCAAAATCCGATATTTTGAAAAGAATTGAATTCGAATAGAAATGAATTCGAATTGAAATTGAATAGAAATGAATTCAAATTGAAATTGAATATAAATGAATTTGAATTGAAATCGATTTGAAATGAATTTAAAACGAACTTATATTGGAATATTCAATTTTGTTTTGAATTTGAATATGAAGTTGAAACCGTTTTGAAAACGAATTTAAAACGATTTATAAACTATGTTTTAAAAGGAAATCGACGAAGTATATATTATATACATTATATATATAATATAATGGCCTGAATAGAATGCGTCGCGCTGCGGTAGTTTGTGAATTTCGACCATTGACTTTGAATGTTTATTGCGGGAGATCCGACCGTCGGATTCTCCTAAAACCGGAACCGTTGGGATCGTATCGGAAAGAGATTTCTAATGAATATTAGTAATTTGAAATCTAACGGTTGGATTTCGAATTATGTCCAAATCAAATTTGAAAAAGGTCGCTGTAAGTGCAGTTCGATGGCCGTTGATGGAAATCGATTGTACGGGCCTTGATAAAATTATTAAAAATAGTAATAATTTGTGTAAAATCATAAGAAATGATTTGTGAAGAATTAGGATGAAAAACTCCATATTTGAAAAGATAAAAATAGATTTTTATCGAAATGAACTAGTTTTGAACTAGAATTATAACTCTATTTATTTTTAAATAAATAAATTGAATTTGAAAAGGGTTTTAAAAATAACCAGAATTTCCAATGATTGCATTGGAATGGATTTGAATCGAAATTGTCTTCGGAATATTTCGATGTTGGATTTCGTGATTATACAGATGTTGTTATGGAAATTTGAATGATATAGATATATATATCGTTATTTCCAATACGATATCTGTTGGTCGTAGAATTTGATATTGAATATAAGCCGATATATTTTCTATTCAGAGCCTTGTATTTAATATCAAATGTTATTTGGGTTTGTCGTGAATGGTGTCTTGACTAACACTGTTCTTGGACCCAGTTGAGAAAAGATTAAATCTTTTTATTTAGATTTAATGAAGTGTACCAATTAAATAATATTTAATTGGAATTGTATTTATATTGATTTTTGGGTTTATCGTGGACTGTGTTTTAAATAACACTCGTTCTTTAACCCGATAATTAATGGAATGTGATTTTGGGTTTATCGCGAACCGTGTTTTAAATGACACTGATTCTTTAACCCAGTTAACGATTAAAACTAAGTGGAGTTTTAATGAATCTTTAATTAGATAGAAAAGATCGAGAATGGAGTATCACCAGTTCTGCTCCAGGCGATAGGTAAATCTTTAATTAGATTTGAACGTGAAATGGTAATTGAATTTACCGATAACACCGTGGTGTTAGATATGAAGTATGACCAGTTTTACTTCATGGGATGAATAGGTGGGAATTGGGAAATAAAATAAATGATTATTTCGGTGTGATTCGCTAATCCCGACTAGTTTGAATTGATATTCAAAGAAGATTAAAGAATAAATTTAAAGAATTTATCTTTGATAAAATTAATGGGAACCTTTCCCAAAGTAGAAGAATATTTGATTAAAAGAATATTCTGAATTGGAATGAGGCGTATGTTGTGTTTGTGTAACACGTGTTTATTATATATATACGCGAGTTGTTCAGAAAGACCGGGTTCATCCCATTCTGAATAACTGATTCGACGTGGTGTCGAAGATGAAGACGGTGGTTGAAGGCCAGAGGTCTTCACGTCGTTTGGATAATTAATGATGATCTTGATTGGGTTGTACACCCAAGAAGATGGAAACGGTTGGTGATCGTCCAGACGTACTTGGAGATCGATAGATATGCAGGGTACTAGGTGGCTCCGGTTTCGTTCAGACCCAGAACGGACTTGTAAATGGACTGTGTGTCTGATATTGGATTTTAGTCTATGTGATTGATTTCTATTAAATATATATCTGTTTGGCGGCGGAGAATTTATTCTCTTGCTTAACGCCCTTCTCTGAGACGTACGAGCTCAAGGGTTATATATTGATGGATATCGAACGCATGGGGTGAATTGCCTGTGTGGCATGCCTAAGTGGCAAATGATCAAGGCTTCTTTTGAAAAGCAAAGTCTTGTGGTTGATGATCAAAGCATAGCCTGTGTGGCATAGCTTTGTGTAACGTGAATTCGCGAGCCTCACACCCCGGTGGTGAACCAAAAACGGGAGAGGACGTCAGGGAGGGTATGCATTTCTTTCTAGCTAGAAGTGGCGTCAATGGTTTTACACGCCCTGACGAGTTTGACTTTTGTGGTTGTTGGTGTTGCGAGGCGCCTCGGTTTGATCGGACGATCCGGGTCCGGTGGAGTCATTCGTTGGCTCATTTACGCCCCATGGGGCGGGGGAACGCATGTTCAGGGTTTAAGTTTAATCCACATCGGTGGACCGGCCATGAGGATCCAAGGCTTGACTGAGTACTTGCCTGAGGCTCGGGCTAGACAGCCTCGAATCGGTTGAGGACTATCTTTTGCCTCGGTTCATAAACGGAAATCCAATTTCCAAATACGTGACATTTGCGGTTTTATTTGTAGAGCCTAGTATGGCGACATAGTGGGATGGGGCGCTTATGACGTCTATGATTGATACTTATGATTTGAAGTTGTTTTATACACTATGCACCTAGAATAGTATCAAATAATCTGTTTTAAACGTATCAAGCATTCTTTGGCTATTATAAGGTAAAAACCCTATCCTCCGGCTTGCATTGCATTGTGTGATGGGAGCTGGGTCTTATAATAGCTTCATTGTTCTTTATTTAGCATTGCGATGTTGTTTTATACACTGGTACTCTTGGGAGGAAACCCATTCCGTGTTATACGGCGTGGTCCCTTGATTTACCGAACTTTAATATAAAGATTAACTGTTTTAGTTCTCACACAAGTCCCATGACTGACCTGGAGTTTATTATTTTAACCTAAACTCTGGGTGCCCTTATTTTCGACACGGGCAGCTAGTAGTTTTGGTTTTGTAGATTTATATTCACTGGATCCTGGTTTACAGCTGGAATGATATCCGGAACGTATATCTCCTTCTAGTTGTGTTTTGTGTTATTTTCCGCTGCGATGTATTTAAATGTAATTTAAATCTCTGATATTTCTGTGTAATATTTATTCATACTCTGTATATTCTTGTATTCTGATGGAATTATTGTAATATACAATGAAATGTTCTTCCGCCTGCGTTCTATTTTGTCGTGTTCTCAAAACAATTCGGCGTTTCGAACGGTCTGGGTCGGTTTAGTGACTGATTCGGATCGAGCGAAATTCCTTGTTGTCACAGTTGGTATCAGAGCTTTGGTTTACAAAGCTCAGAGAACAAGGCACATTAGAACCATACGAAAGAATTCATCAGATATTGGATTAGTAATATCCAATGAGAATGACTTGTTAGAGATGGGATCAGCAGTATCCTAGAACGTGTGTGAAGAGTATATTTTTGAAATATAAAATGAAAACAAGTTTTGTTTTGAAATTTAAATCAATCATTCGTATTTGATTATATATTTAAATGAATTTGGACAATCCAATATATAAAGATTTTGTATATATGTCTTGCAAACGTGTGTTGGAAGTTTTAATATACTGGGTAGATATAGAATCCCTCTAGTGCCCGGGGATAATTCTGGTGACGGGGCACCATCGCCAGTATTTATTTTCGAGTTTCGAAAGTGAGATTTCTATATATTTCCATTTGACTGGTGTGAGAACCGAAACTAGAAAGGGCCTATTGTTGTGATTTGGCATCAAAAATTTGATTTTTGACTATGTATCAAAGTTATGAATTTGAAATGATAATTAGCTAATTGATTGATGGTTGTGTTGCTTGATTATTGTTGGATTGATTAAATTTGAACCATACAGCCAATTTGAACCAAATAGGGAATTGTATTGAAAATTTGTCGCATTTGTAGGCATATGCATGTACTTACATTGAACAGGTCATAGCAAGGAGGCTAGAGCAGAAGAATAAAATTTGTTTGCCCGACAAATAGGTACATGTTTACCATAATTTACTGTTTTGTTTGGGTGATGATGATTTTATGAACCGATTGGCTAGCCGCTTGGCTTTTTCTTTTTCTTTTTGAGATCAGAAGGTCTGTATGGCAATTTCGGGATTTTCCTGTGCTTCCAGTGCAAGGGATGTTATGGCGAAATTTTTCGAAAATTTAGGGTGTTAGCCAAATTTTTGAAAAATTTGAGAAGTTCTTAGAAACTGAAAATTTGAAGAACTTAAGCCGTAATCAAAATAACGAAAGTTGAGTTGATTGGTGAAACAACTTTCGGTTTCGTTCCTTTTCGGGGACGAAAAGTTTTAAGTGGGGGAGATTGTAATAACCCGGAAATCTTGGCCAATTTAAAATTTTTATTTTGGCAATTTTAGCGAATTTTGATTATTTAAAATGAATTATTTTAAATAATCATGAGAAATTTATTTTGAATATAATTCGAACGTATATATTCGTTTGAATCGACGATAAAATATAAATATTTATTTATATATATAAAAGGAATTGAAAATGGCGCGGTAGTTCGATAATTCGATTTCAAACTTCAATTGAACATACCGGGTGCAAAATAAACCGGATTTTAGTGAAACCAAAAATATTTGAATCTAATCTAGAATATCTTTCCAACGAATCCGAAAAATCAAGATTTCATAGCGGGAATCAAAAGATATGTCCCGTTGAAAATTCTGAATATTCGCTATAGAATTCAGGCCCTTAAAAATGGAAATTTTGCAAACGACCTCGGATTTCGACGAAACCACTTTTTTTGGGTCCGTAATGTCAAATTATTGCTAGGTTTCAAATTTCATAATTTTTCGATTCAAAGTGTGAGCGTGGCAAAGGAAAATGTGTTTGACCAGTTTCAGTTGATTTTAATCGACTGGAAAATGGCCATTTTTCAAACGGTCTCAGAATTTGACGAAACTAGTTTTGTTAGGACCATATCGTCAATACGAAGCTAGAAAATATTTTTCTTGAATTTTTCGAGTTAGTACGTGACCTCGGTAAATTGAAATGCGCATTCAAATTCAATATATAGAGTTATATGTTGGTTTTGACGAAAACCGATCGAAACGATCGAATCAGCCTACGTGGCATATCCCATTGTGTTCGGAATGGGGGTAATTAGCTAGGGACGACAGTCGGTGGGTTTGATTTCGAGTCCGAATTGCTTTTTAGAGAATAAAATATTAATTAAATAAATATTAAACTATATTCTCTCTCCTTAACCCCCCTACCTTCCCCGTTGACTTCAGAAGAAAAAAAAGAAAAAAACCCCATAGCGATCGAATCGCGCTCACCCCTCCTCCAGCTCTCGCCGTCGACGCCACGGGGGGATAGCCGTCGCCGCTCGCGCCTATTCCCACCCCGACCCCCTCTAAATTGGCGCTCCTCTCTCTCCCCCTTCTTCGAACAAAAACCGTCGCCCCCCCCCCCCCCACTCAGCCCCAAATTGAGACCCCGCACATTCCACCACCGCATGAGCCAGTGTGCCACCACCCCTTCCTGATCGCCTGAAACCCTACGGCGCCGGCAAGTGCAGCACCCTGAGCCCCCTTGCCTCTATCAAACGCAGTAAACTTCTTTCTTTCTTTCTATTTACTATGTTTTTATTTTTGTTTTTATTTCTTCTTATTTATTTACATATAAAGCAATTCAAAGTTATAAAAATTGAATTTTTATATTTTGAATGTATGAAGAAAATAACTGATTTTTATAAAAGAAAATTTTGATTTTTATATGAAGGGAAAATTAGATTTGTACTTGGAAGAAAAAAAATTCGATTTTTAAATACTCATAGCGAATAAAAATCAATCCTTTTATATAGAGAAATTAAAAATGGACTTTTATATAGTAGAAATAGTAAAGATGTGGTCTTTATTGAAGTAGCAATATTAAAAATAGGATTTTTATATATTGGATAGCGAAGTAAAATTTTGATTTTTATATATTGAATAGCAAAGTAAAAATTCGATTTTTATATATTGAATAGCGAAGTAAAAATTCGATTTTTATATATTGAACAGCGAAGTAAAAATTCGATTTTTATATATTGAATAGCATAGTAAAAATTCGATTTTTATATATTGAATAGCGAAGTAAAAATTCGATTTTTATATATTGAATAGCGAAGTAAAAATGTGATTTTTATATATGTAGAGAATACGGGCAGTGAAAATTGACAAAATGGCGAGAACGACGAAGATTTCTACATAAGAAGAGTCGTAGCGTTGGATTAGCAATTCTGTGAGAATTTCTCACCTTTTATTTAATTTTTCTAGTTAATAATATATACTAGGATGCAAACGGTGTTTAGTAGCACCCGACACCCGTCGTCCACAGACCATGGACGGCTTGTATGCTTGTTTGTTTGATTTTGATGTGTAGTTGATTGTGTGATGTGATGTGAAATGAAATAAAATATTTATATAGTTAAAATATTTTATAGTCAAAAATAGAATTTTTAACGCGTATATGAAATGAAATAAATTAATATAAACAAATCGAATGATTTGTTTATATACACACATTTGACTGATATTGATTGGGACGATAAATTTTGCACATCGCCCAACTGCACAAATAAAATCTGTGTTTGATTGTTTGAAACCCCACACGGGTATTGGGATGATAATTGACGTACACTAATTCCAATAGTTAGTTGTATGTCGATCAATTGATTGACAGACTGTTATAAGCGTTAAATATTTATATTTGATGCTTATACAGTGTAGAATGCACTTTGGATGATGGTTGATTATTCATCGTTGTTATTGTATACATGTGTTGTAGAAAATCCATATAATTAACATTATATGGTAATTGATTGGGCCTCATTCCATATTTGAAAAAGAAATATTTGAAATAGAAATATTTGAAAGAGAAATATTTGAAAGAGAAATATTTGAAAAGGAAATATTTGAAATAGAATATCTGAATAGAAATATTTGAAATAGAAAATCTAAATAGAAATATTTGCAAGAGAAATATTTGAAAAGGAAATATTTGAAAAGGAAATATTTGAAATAGAAATATTTGAAAATAGAAACATATGAAGCCGTGTTGATTAGATTGACGCCATTTTGACTTGAACGATATTTATATCGACTTTATTCATTTTTTTTAAATGAATATCGAAAGTGATTTCAAAATCTGATATTTTGAAAAGAATTGAATTCAAATTGAAATTAAATAGGAATGAATTCGAATTGAAATTGAATAGAAATGAATTCGAATTGAAATTGAATATAAATGAATTCGAATTGAAATCGATTTGAAATGAATTTAAAACGAACTTATATTGGAATATTCAATTTTGATTTGAATTTGAATATGAAGTTGAAACCGTTTTGAAAATGAATTTAAACGATTTATAAACTACGTTTTAAAAGGAAATCGACGAAGTATATATTATATACATTATATATATAATATAATGGCCTGAATAGAACGCGCCGCGCTGTGGTAGTTCGTGAATTTCGACCATTGACTTCGAATGGATATTGCGGGAGATCCGACCGTCGGATTCTCCTAAAACCGGAACCGTTGGGTTCGTATCGGAAAGAGCTTTCTAATGAATATTAGAAACTTGAAATCTAACGGTTGGATTTGGAATTATGTCCAAATCAAATTTGAAAAAGGTAGGTGTAAGTACAGTTCGATGGCCGTTGATGGAAATCGACTGTACGGGCCTTTATAAAATTATTAAAAATAGTAATAATTTGTGTAAAATCATAAGAAGTGATTTGTGAAGAATTGGGATGAAAAACTCCATATTTGAAAAGATAAAAATAGGTTTTTATCGAAATGAACTAGTTTTGAACTAGAATTATAATTCTATTAATTTTTAAATAAATAAATTGAATTTGAAAAGTGTTTTAAAAATAACCAGAATTTCCAATGATTGCATTGGAATGGATTTGAATCGAAATTTTCTTCGGAATATTTCGATGTTGGATTTCGTGATTATACAGATGTTGTTATGGAAATTTGAAAGATATAGATATATATATCGTTATTTCCAATACGATATCCGTTGGTCGTAGAATTTGATATTGAATATAAGCCGATATATTTTCTATTCAGAGCCTTGTATTTAATATCAAATGTGATTTGGGTTTATCGTGAATGGTGTCTTGACTAACACTATTCTTGAACCCAGTTGAGAAAAGATTAAATCTTTTTATTTAGATTTAATGAAGTGTACCAATTAAATAATATTTAATTGGAATTGAATTTATATTGATTTTTGGGTTTATCGTGGACAGTGTTTTAAATAACACTCGTTCTTTAACCCGATAATTAATGGAATGTGATTTTGGGTTTATCGCGAAACGTGTTTTAAATGACACTGATTCTTTAACCCAGTTAACGATTAAAACTAAGTGGAGTTTTAATGAATCTTTAATTAGATAGAAAAGATCGAGAATGGAGTATCACCAGTTCTGCTCCAGGCGATAGGTAAATCTTTAATTAGATTTGAACGTGAAATGGTAATTGAATTTACCGATAACACCGTGGTGTTAGATATGAAGTATGACCAGTTTTACTTATTGGGATGAATAGGTGGGAATTGGGAAGTAAAATAAATGATTATTCCGGTGTGATTCGCTAATCCCGACTAGTTTGAATTGATATTCAAAGAAGATTAAAGAATAAATTTAAAGAATTTATCTTTGATAAAATTAATGGGAACCTTTCCCAAAGTAGAAGAATATTTGAATAAAAGAATATTCTGAATTGGAATGAGGCGCATGTTGTGTTTGTGTAACACGTGTTTATTATATATATACGCGAGTTGTTCAGAAAGACCGGGTTTATCCCATTCTGAATAACTGATTCGACGTGGTGTCGAAGATGAAGGCGGTGGTTGAAGACCGGAGGTCCTCACGTCGTTTGGGTAATTACTGATGATCTTGATTGGGCTGTACACCCAAGAAGATGGAAACGGTTGGTGATCGTCCAGACGTACTTGGAGATCGATGGATATGCGGGGTACTAGGTGCCTCCGGTTTCGTTCAGACTCAGAACGGACTTGTAAATGGACTGTGTGTCTGACATTGGATTTTAGTCTGTGTGATTGATTTCTATTAAATATATATTTGTTTGGCGGCGGAGAATTTATTCTCTTGCTTAACGCCCTTCTCTGAGACGTACGAGCTCAGGGGTTATATATTGATGGATATCAAACGCATGGGGTGAATTGCCTGTGTGGCATGCCTAAGTGGCAAATGATCAAGGCTTCTGTTGAAAAGAAAAGTCTTGTGGTTGATGATCAAAGCACGACCTGTGTGGCATAGCTTTGTGTAAGGTGAATTCGCGAGCCTCACACCCCGGTGGTGAACCAAAAACGGGAGAGGACGTCAGGGAGGGTATGTGTTTCTTTCTAGCTAGAAGTGGCGTTAGTGGTTTTACACGCCCTGACGAGTTTGACTTATGTGGTTGTTGATGTTGCGAGGCGTCTCGGTTTGATCGGATGATCCGGGTCCGGTGGAGTCATTCGTTGGCTCATTTACGCCCCATAGGGCGGGGGAACGTATGTTCAGTGTTTAAGTTTAATCCACATTAGTGGACCGGACCTGAGGATCCAAGGCTTGACTGAGTACTTGCCTAAGGCTCGAGCTGGACAGTCTCAAATCGGTTGAGGACTATCTTTTGCCTCGGTTCATAGACGGAAATCCAATTTCCAAATACGTGACATTTGCGGTTTTATTTGTAGAGCCTAGTATGGCGACGTAGTGGGATGGGGCGCTTATGCCGTCTATGATTGATACTTATGATTTGAAGTTGTTTTATACATTATGCACCTAGAATAGTATCAAATAATATGTTTTAAACTTATCAAGCATTCTTTGGCTATTATAAGGTAAAAACCCTATCCTCCGGCTTGAGTTGCATTGTGTGATGGGAACTGGGTCTTATAATAGCTTCATTGTTCTTTAATTTGCATTGCGATGTTGTTTTATGCACTGGTACTCTTGGGAGGAAACCTGTTCCGTGTTATACGGCACCGAACTTTAAAATAAAGATTAACTGTTTTAGTTCCCACACCAGTCCCATGACTGACCTGGAGTTTATTGTTTTAACCTAAACTCTGGGTGCCCTTATTTTCGACACGGGCAGCTAGTAGTTTTGGTCTTGCAGATTTATATTCACTGGATCCTGGTTTACAGCTGGAATGATATCCGGAAAGCTTCGTATCCGTATATCTCCTTCTAGTTGTGTTTTGTATTATTTTCCGCTGCGATGTATTTAAATGTAATTTAAATCTCTGATATTTCTGTGTAATATTTATTCATACTCTGTATATTCTTGTATTCTGATGGAATTGTTGTAATATGCAATGAAATTTTCTTCCGTCTGCGTTCTATTTTGTCGTGTTCTCAAAACAATTCGGTGTTTTGAACGGTTTGGGTCGGTTTAGTGACTGATTCGGATCAAGCGAAATTCCTTGTTGTCACATTTGCTTTTAAGAATGGCATTTTTAAAGATACCATTCACGACAAACCCAAAATCCAATTCTACTCAATTCCAATTAAATATTAATTAATTGGTAAACTTCATTAAATCTTAATAAAAAGATTTAATCTTTTCTCAACCGGGTTTAAGAATAGTGTGAGTGAAGACACCGTTCACGACAAACCCAAAATCCCATTTGATATTAAATACAAGGCTCTGAATAGAAAATATATCAGATTATATTCGATATCAAATTCTGAAACCAACTAATATCATACTGGAAATAATGATATTAAATATATCTTCCAAATTTCAATAATATATCCGTATAATCACGTAATCCAATATCGAAATATTCTGAAAATGATTTCCATTCAAATCCACTCCAATTCATATATTGGAAGTTCTAGTTATTCTCAAAACCATTTCAAATCCAATTTATTTATTAAAAAAATATTGGATTATAATTCTAGTTCATAACTAGTTCATCTCGATAAAAATATATTTTTATCTTTTCAAATACGGAATTTTTCATCCGAATTTCTTTCCTGATCATTTATTTTGATTTTACACAATTTATTAATATTTTTAGTAATTATATTAAGGCCCTTTCAATCGATTTCCATAAACGGTAGTCGAACTGCACTTACAATGACCTTTTCCAAATTTGATCTGGACATAATTCCAAATCCAACCGTTAGATATCAAATCTCTTATATTTGTTGGAAAGCTTTTTTTGATACGAATCCAACTATTCCGGTTTTTGGAGAATCTGACGGTCAGATCTCAAGTAATATCCATTCGAAGTCAATGGTCGAAATTCGCGAACGGCCGTGGCACGTTGTGTTTATTTCAAACCATTAATATATATATATATATATATCGTTCAAAACGTATTTAATAAATTCATTTTAAAACGATTCCCACTTTTACTTCAATTTTAAATCAAAATTGAATAATCTCAAAGATTAAAATATTTTAATGATAATATTTTCAAAATTTCAGATTTTGAAATCTTTTTCCTTTTCGATATTCATTATAAAAATGAATAAAATCGATATAAATATCGTTCGCATCAAAATGGCACACATCTAATCAATACGGCTTTTATTCAACACATGAATATTATTATTCCATTTTCATGAGTATTATTTTAAAATATTCGTTATTTTCAAAACTGGAATGAGGCCCAATTAATTACCATATAACGTTAGTTATATGGATTTTATACAACACATGTATATGACTAAAATAATAAGTAATCAACCATCATCCAGAGTGCCTTCTACCACTGGATAAGCATGAAAATAAATAAATGATGCTTATACAGTCTGTCAACCTATCGATTGACATACCAAAAATTATTGGGATTAGTGTACGTCAAATATCATCCCAATACCCGTGTGGGGTTTCAATCAACAAACACAGATTTTATCTGTGCAGTTGGCGATGTGTAAAAATTATCGTCCCAATCAATATCAGATAAATGGGTGTACATAAACAAATCGTTCGATTTGTAAATGAGTATTCATTTTCATTTCAGGAGAGTTCCATGTCGTTCATTATACTTTAAAAATTGTATTTTTAACGTTAAAATATTTATTTCAACACTTTACTATTTTTAACAGTTCATACATTCAATAAAAAGGATATTTTTAACTAACACTTTTCATTTTAGAAAATTTTGGCATAACAACGGCGCGATATTGAAATCAGGTAATGTCTAGCATTACCCCTCTCCTGATACTAACTCGCACCATACACAATAATCAATCCAAACAATTCCATTCTAATCCCAAACCAAATTCAAACAAACGAATCACTCAATCCAAAAACCACAACACAATACAATCAAACAAGTCGTCCATGGTTTGTGGACGACGGGGAGCAGTTCATATATGCAGTTATAAAATAAATAACTGAACAAGAAATTTTAGTGAGAAGTTCTCACCTTTGGGATCCACTCCGTCATTCTTTAGCTGACGATTTGGATTCCGTTCAACTTCCAGTTCGTTCCATCGCAGTTTTATTTCACGCTGTTCATAGTAAAAATCTCATTTTTAATATGATGTTTACCTTATAAATATCACATTTTTATAGCATGTTTATATATTAAAAATCATATTTTTATAATCTCTACTATGCATATAAAAATCACATTTTACATCGCTATATTATATAAAAATCGAATCTTTACATTGCTACTTCATATATATAAATCGAATTTTTAATATGTTACTCTATATATAAAAATCTCATTCTTATATGCTAATTATGTAAATCAAAATCTCATTTTTATTTTATGTTGTTTACATAGAAATCACTTCTTTTCTTCTAACTAAAATTCAAATCTTTTTATACAATTAAAAATGAAATATTTTTAATGATAAAAATCAAATCTTTTTTGTTTTATATATAAATGAAAACCATATCTTCATATGTTATTTATATAAATAAAATTTCACCTTTATACGATTAAAAATCTAACTTTTTCATAATAAATATATAGCCTTTTCATAATAAAAATCTTTCCTTTATGTAAATAAAAACCATATTTTTATTTTGCTATGATATAAAAAAACTGATTTTTCCCCCTTTTAAAACGGATTTCATTAAATAAATAAAGAAATAAATATATAAAAACTTACAACATTTTCAATTGGAGGGGGGGTTGGTGCAGCACGGATCGAGGAGGCGGAGGCTGTCTCAGGCGGTGGTGAAGTGGTAGGGCGTGGGGTTTTTGGGGGTGGGGGATGCGGTACAAATTAGAAGGGGGAAACGAAGAGGAGGAGGCGTGGAAGGGTCTCGATCGGAGGGGGCTCGCCTGGAGGCCGGCGGCGGCAGCGATGGGTGGGTGCGATGAACGATGGCGCTGTTTCCCTTTTTTCTTTTCGTCGATCTGATTTGAGGAGGGGATGAACGTTTTACGGGGATGGAGATTATGAGGGTTGACCCCCTTTTTGACCAAGCCTATATATTTATATTTAATTATTTAATTATCCATAAAAGTAGTTTTTATTTCGACCTCCAAATGAGGCCCACGGACTACGCCCCCAACTAATTACCCATATTCCAAACGCAATGGGATATGTCCCGTAAGCTAATTCGACTGTTACGATTAGTTTTCCTTTAAATTAAAATATAAATCAATATATATTTAATTTAAACATACATTTTAATTTACCGGGACCACATACTGACTCCAAAAATTCCAGGAAAATAAATCTGGTTATGTTTTGACGATACGGTCCTAACAAAACTACCGAATTTGAAGACCGTTTGAAAAATGACCATTTTCTGGTCGATCCAAATTGACTTAAACAGACAAAACACGTTTTCTTTCGCCACACTCACATATTAATTCCAAAAATTATGAATTTTGGAATCTAGCTATAATTGGATATTCCGTATTCAACAAAATTGGTTTCGTCGAAAACGGAGGTCGTTTGCAAAATGGCTATTTTTAAGGGCCTTATATATATTATAAATATATATAATATATATAATTCCAAACGACTATTTTAAATCTTAAACTGGACATAACTTTCGATTCCTAATGTGAAATATCAATTTATTACCCTCATTAGAAAGATATAGTTAATACATTCCTAATGTTTCCAGTTTTATCCAATTCTGACTTATATTGAATTTTGTATGTTCACTCAAAGTTTAAAATCGAATTTTAAAACTACTGCACCATTTCAGGCTCGTAATATAATTAAAATAAATTTATACGTTCTAACTTCATTGAAAATAAATTTTAGTCATTATTATTTAACATAGATAATTTTAAATAATCAAAATCCATTAAAATAGCTAAAATAAAAATTTTAAATTGATTCCGATTTCCCGGGTTGTTACAACTAACCAGGAGTTTATTGTTTTAACCTAAACTCTGGGTGCCCCTATTTTCCACACGGGCAGCTAGTAGTTTTGGTTTTGCAGATTTATTCGTACAGGATCCCGGTTTACAACTGGAGATATATTCGGAAAGCTCTGTATCAATATATTTTATTCAATTGTATTATGTATTATTTTTCGCTGCATTGTAATTTGTAAATCTCTTATATTTATCAAATGTATAATATTTTTTCATACTCTGTATATTCTGTACTCTGATGTATATTGTTGTAATAAGCAATGAAATGTTCTTCTATTTATATTCTGGTTTTTCGTTTTCTCAGACAATCCGTTCTTTCTCTTCTCTTCGGAGACCGGGGAAGTTCGGGTCGTTTCACTTTCTATATTCACTTTTCTAACTATTATTTTATATGTTTAATCCAAATTTACTTAAACTAAATTCCTATCCAACTTCGTTTCATTCTAAACAATTAGTTCTTCGATATCTCGTTAGACGTGAACTATCTTCTTATCAGATACTAAAATCAAGCGATCCTCCGAATCTGATTTTACTCCTAAAGTATCCCTTACATAGGATTTTTGATCCTCATTAATAGAATTTAATGTTTGAACTCATTCTAAATTCTCATTACTAACCTTAGTATTTATCTTTATGACTTAGGTATGTAAAAATAATTTAAATTTACCTTTCTTCCTAAAGGTGTAAAATTCAATATTCTATTTTACCTAAATTTTTCTAAGGTCATAACCTCTTGAATCACTTATCCTTACTTATCTCTTCTTATGTGGAAACTTTACTAAGTGTTTAGTGATTATCTAATTAAGCAACCGACTAACCTTTTTCTTTTCAATTTCTTATTCAATCAAATACCTTATAATCAAATCATGAAACTAAATTCACAAGGCACTGATATTTTAGATTATTTATCCTAATTAGGTTCTAAAGTCAATTTTATTCTTTTAAATCTCATTCTAAGATAACTTGTATAACCTCCTTTTACTAATCTCATTAATCACTAACCCATCAAATTTCCTGACTTTAAGCGAGTCAATTTTTCTAATCTTAAATTAACAAAATTGTCATCCATTAAAAATTCCTCATCTTGTTAATGTAACACCCCACCTTCACTAGGGTCACTCACAAAGGGAATGCACTAGTTTTGGAGGGGTATTATCGAGATAACATCACAGAATTATCACAAGACAGAACATAAATAAATAATTAAGTAAACAACGGAAGAATTTATGAGCAAAACAGAACTTCATTTTATTCCAAAGTAAACCATGTCTCTTACAAACATTTCAAATAACAACTTCATTACAACTGTCTTGTAATAATAGCCAAAGAAGCAATAACTTAAAACAGAAAAACAGCTTATTCCCCAAGTGTAGTAAAAAGAAGCAGCCATAGAAAACCGTACATGCTGAGCCAAAGCAAGTGATGTCCAAGCTAAGAGCTAGTGTTTCCTCCCTGAGAACCTGGGGAGGGGGGAACGAAAGAAAAGGGGGCGAAAGGAAAAGGGTCAGTCATAAAGACTGAGCAAGTCTTAGTGACTTTCAGTGTAAAAACGGTTAAAACAATAGGTCATGTATGGACTGGAACTAAACTTAAGAATGGTGTCAAGGTGAGCAAGATAAAATAAGGTGATCATGATAAGTCAAGACAAGTCAAATAAAGCATCACATGTTCAAGATTCGTTGCATCGATTGTACTAGTATACTAAGTCCATGTCACAAGTTAATCACGAAATAAATCCCACGGCCCAATATCATGAAATGACCCTGAAACGGGGTCTGTCCCAAGTACAGGGTCCTACAGAGCGATTATCTAGTCGATCGGCTCCCTACAAGTTCTCGCTCGTCAAGTGTCCGTGTCATACGGCTAATCATGAATGTAGTCACCTGTGCTGGGTCCACCTTCGGGTGTATCAGCCCTAGGGTGTCAACCCCTGACACGATTCAAGATGCACAGATAAATCTATGGATACCCAGTGCCTGTCCCGGAATACGTGCACGACCGTAGTCCACCGAACCTACACTGGCGTACCCCACTGCCATCGTTCACCTCTTACAATCAGCCCAGTAATCGTGCCCCACCCGACCTAGCTCCAGGGTACCTTGATACATCTAGAGGGTTACTGCTGAAAAGGGTCGTGTCTAGGGTTTCGCCTAACAGATTAGGTCATGTAATTCTTGACCTAACCCTGCCTAACCGATTAAGTCATGTAATTCGTGACTTAATCCTTTTCCAGTCTAGTCATGTCAAGATGGTTAAGTATGTCATTTAAATTAGGGACTTAACCCGCCTACGTGTCATGTCAGGTTGGCTAAGTGTTGTCGTTTCACGTTCATGACTTATCCCTACGAATCATGTTTAAGTTGGTTAAGTTATCTTTTCATGTTCATGACTTAACCCTAATTGGCATTAATTGATTTGTTAATGCACTGAACCACTCACATTGCATCCTATTGTTCGTAGCCACTGGATTTGCCGGGCAGTTCCGGGCAGGTTTACGCTACGAACTCAACCCAACCTCGGGTTTCAAGCGCGATACGACCAACTACCCACATTGGAACCTATTGTTAGTAGCAACTGGATTTGCCGGGCGGTTCCGGGCAGATTTACATTACAAACTCAACCCAACCTCAAGTTGGCCACTTTCTTGTTTTCTAAAGTCATGCCCATGTTCTTATCAAATTCTTGCTATTTTCATAGCATGTTCATATGTCAATTTCGTGCCCAACTAAGGCATGTTTCAAGTCAAGTTATGGCATGTTCAAGTCAAGTTTTCGTGCCATATTTCATGTTCTACTTATGCCAAATTTCACGGTTTATGATTATAATCAATTCAAGTTTTGCCTATTCTACCCAATCGTATCCCCAACGTATATAAACGTACTTCGTTCACAAGCATAAACAATTCAAGAGATAAAAGGGGAATAACACCAAACGTGTGATAGGCATATGTGACAATTCCAACATCACTTGCATAATAAACAGGCTGTAACATATCACATGGTTTCAATACTATCATGATGATAACTTGACATAATAATGGTTCCAACTTGGTTTAACATGATGATTTCAACTTTACATCATAGGCATAATAATCATTGCGGGCATAATAATGATTTCATTACAAACATGAAACATTAAAGGCATGGTAATTCTAATAGGCATAGTGAATTCCAATTTAGCATTTTTAACATAATGATTCTCATCTAGCATTATAAACATAATGATTCCATGGCATGTAATAGTTCAACTTGCAACATAATTAGGTCATAGCAATATCAAAGTCAAATTAAGCTTAACTTGCAACATAATATAAATCCAACATAGCAATATTCAAAGTTATGATTTCAAGTTAAACAAGATAGTCATGGATTCCTAAGTTCAGTTTCAATTCATAGCATGTCCATGTTATTTTAGCGTTTTTGCCTAAAATGTGACATAGAACTTGCAATATGAAGCAAGCAATCCAAATCAAAACTTTAAATCAAATAGCCCCAAATCCGTTGTCTAAAGCGTCGTAGTTGTTGTAGCTTCTAGTTGTAGCCTTCAAGAATCGTCCTTCGTCTTCTTTAATTTTGTTCTTTGTAATTTTAATTTAGAGTTTTAGGTTTAATGGCGGCTGCATGAGGCTATAATGAAATAGTATGATTTAGGATAGGTCTTAGGGTCTTTAAATAGTTGTAGGCAATTGATTTCAGCTTTTAGATTAACCCTAGAATAGATCTGAGCCATCCAAAATCGTCACAAGCCCCCAAAACAAGACCTAGGAGCCAAAACAGGTGCACCAGGCCGACCTGGCCGACCAGGGAGGTTGACACACAGGTCGACCCCCAGGTCGACTCTAGTGTCGACCTGGTTGGGGGGGAGGTCGACCCTAGTGTCGACCCCCCTGTCGACCAGTCTGGGCGGGATTTTTCCCGCCTACCCTGAATTCTGAAAATTTGAATCTGTTTTTGAATTTGAATTTTTTGTGAAACTTTGTGAGGCCATATCTCGATTACACGGACTCCGATTTACGAAATTTCGGACTCTATTTCGCGTATTTTTCCAAGACGAATGCAATGGCACAACCCGTTTTCCCTGATTCACATTTTATCATTTAATTCTGCCTTGATTTATTTTATAACATGTTATTAAAAATACGGCTTATTACAGTTAATTAATTTTATGAAACATCTTATTATCAACCTGTGAGATTCTAATCACAAGATGTTCAGACCTTAGATTTAAACCAATTTTCAAACAAATTTCTATCTGCATGGTTTTTCAAAATATATATTTTATATCCAAAATATAATCCTATGTAAAATTATTTCATTTACCATATTTTCCAAAAAAAATCTTTTATATATAAAATTACAAATACACGCTCAAAAATATAATACTCTCAAAATTCATTTTAGGGCATTACTAACCCTATCTCTAATGAGTTACTCATCCTAGGATATTACTAATCCTGTCTCTGATTAATGTTTACCGGAACAAAGCCAAAGTTCTTACTCAACCTTTAACTTTGATAACAGACTTTGGTATTCGCTAACCAAAGCTATGAAACCAAATGTGGCCCAAAGGCTCATGCCCTCTAAACTGACAATATCGACCATTGTCCGATTCAAATTTTAAAAATCCTTGGATTATCAGGGATAGTATAAGAAAATAGAAAAGAACGGAATCTTACAATGGTGGGATAATATATATTATTAAACAATATTTTTACAAAAGAAAACTTTAAAAATACATATCAAAGTCTGACCTAGATTCAGCTCGGACAATTATAATACCTACCTTTACAATTGCTAATAAACAACAAAATAAATATAACAAACATGCACAACTTAAAAATACAATACGTCTATACATCTGATGAAGATTTCTAGCTCTTCTTCTAGGAAACTTTAACTTGTTTCAACAGTCATGAAACAACTCGGATTTAACCTGACTATTTAAAACACCCGGATCAGGCTTGGATAAACCAGCGTGAAAAATTCTCAATAATAAATGATAGTGTCATATATATCAGTTTTGGGGGTAAAGGAAAATCCTTTTGAAAATAGAGTATCTCATAAGACAATGTCTACAAATAAACACAAACGATTTTTTTCCGTCATGATAACTAAAACGTTTTTATACAAACGTTTGATATTATTACTAATGTCTAATCTTTGAAATCATTTTTGAATATAAATATTCAAGTACCGAAAATTGTGACAATTATTAAATTCAGGAGCTACTATGTCATATAATATAAAATGTTGGTTCTAATTGTAGAGTGGGTTTTCCATATAATTTATTAGTCTAAAGAGTTTTTATTTTCACAATTGGGAACCCCTAGAGGGATATCCCGAGAATTCGAAACAACTATAGATCCTCTACCAACACAAGACCGGCCCACCTCTGTGTCCTGCACTTAGATGGTACTGAATATTATCATCCCCGGTCGTAACCGACCTATAAACCGAGCACCCGGAATTTCCATACACCACATTTAAAATATACCAGGGCTCTATACCATAGTACTTTTATCTAGAAGGAAAGCTTAATATCCTTTTGCTATGAGTGACCCGGACAGCCTGTTGCATCTATCTTGTTCTTATCATTTCTTATGTGTGAGGCTCAATATAGGTAAGGATTTATCTTACACATATCATCTTCATTATAGATGATTATTAACATTGCCATATTCTAATGACTACTGCCCATCTTTTCACAATGTGTACAACATCTAAGCTCATACGTCTCAGGGAATAGTGTTAAGCTAAGAGAACGTGTCTTCTCCGCCACCAAGATGTACAATTGTTAAAAAATAAAGCACGAGGTCAAGAAATACAATCCTTAAAAAATCATCCATAGAAGTTCATTCTGGGACTGAATGAAACCGAAGGCGCTTTTCCTTGGCCATTATCTGACGAGAAGCCTTTGCAATCCGAAGATTTGAAATACGTCAAGACCACTGCGATAAGTAATCTCGTAATGAGTAATGAACCCTAGGTATCAACAAGAAGTCCTTTCGATGTGAAGATCTCTGGTCTTCAATTAACCATTATCTTCATATGTCTTCATTCACATCATTCGTTACTTCGCAATTTAAATTGCTTCGAAGAGATTTTTTTGGATAGATATAAATCAAATCTGATTCTGGTTCCTTCAAATCGAATTATCGACTGAAATAAAAGAATATGGATCATAATTAGACTTTGAATAACCCTTCTTTTCTTGATAAATCTTTTGTTTAAGAAACTCATTTAGTGAATCCAATTAAATTAATCCTAGTAGACTAATCCCATTTATAAAATAATGCCTTTAATAACATTTTTCAATTTATATCCACTGTCCAAAATCATGATTTTAATATCTAATTTAATTTGACTAATTCATTCTTTTGTATAATAACAATATCTCATCTTTTCGACTTAGAGTAATTCTAAATAAATTCATCTTTTCGCATTGGTCAATTTAAAACAAATTTCCTTGCTTATCTAATGAGCTAAAATTTTTAACTTCTTAATGGGTTAAAAACAATGTTATTTAGGATATCATTTACTACAACCCTAAAACAAATTTTAATTAACATTTTTGAGTATATAGGATCATAGAGACTATCTAATTTTACTCAATCTCAAATTTCATAATGATTGCTTTGGGCAGTATCACGGTGAGATTACCTTTAACTTTCACGAATATGACAAGTTCCCTCTGCAGATTTTAACAAATTAATTTCAAATTAATTTCATTTCAAATTGTAAATCTTTTATACTAAATCATTTCTAATATTTAAAATCCATTACTTTATTTGGTAATTATTCTGAGTTCAATTCTTATAATTTCTTGATCCAAATAAATCAAATTCACAATTTCCCTCTGTTAGGCTAGTTTAGATAGCCGGAGAGAGCAGGAACTGGTTTTCCAAACCCAAGCCTAGACGCTAACGTTATGTCACCTTAAGTTTGTTGAGCTATTTGATCGATTCTAAACTCTTTATCATCTATTTAATTTATAGAGTGTCCGGGCTGTCCCTTCGATCAGTTCCATTCCACGATCAATAAATTGATTCTCACAAATGATACCCGATGCACTAGTCGTTTCCACATACTCAATTGATGATTTAATAAACCTAACTTTTAAATAAGTTATAAATATTTTAAATCACTTTTATAATTTTAGGATTACTAGTTTAAAACATGCATGGTTGATTCAAGAAAGAATCATTAAGTTTAAACTTTTATATCAAAACTACAGTATTCAGAATGTTTTGAAAGTACTACAGAAAAGGATAATCTAACTTATTCAAAAACATCTTTTATTAATTAAATTTTTTATATTTTCAATTCAGATCTCTTTTAAATCATTTAAATGATTTATATAATTTAGTTTATATTCTTTTCCTACATTTAAAATATCCATCTATAAAAAAAATCCTACTTTTGAAATAAATTTTTCAAATTTATTAAGAATACTTATAATAACTTTATAATCCACTTTAAAACAAAATTTTAACTTTATAAATTGGTAGGTTAAACCAAATCTGAATATATATTTCATAATGTAACTTAGGTAATTACTCAAAATTGTATATGATTACGATAACCCCAATATTCACAACTAATCATATAACATTTAACATGCACTATGAGTCAGCATACTAAATTAGGGTATAATGTGCTTATTCACGCAAAGGGTCATTATAAAAATTAATAACCATATCATTCATCTACTCATCCAAACATATCATATGGTTATTTTCATCACTATTCATCCATTCACGTAACTTGGCGATTCTCCATATATTAGCATAGTGAATCATCCAACATTTCAAAAATCATTTGAATAGCATAATCAATCGTATAAGCAATCAATTAATTTAATAACATATGAACATAAAATCAATTAGGATGTCATTTTTACTTAACATATCATATGTTCATAATACTAGATTTAAGCAAAAACTGAGGTAAATTTCCCATTTATTTAGATTAACCAAAAATGCGAGATAAATTTCTCATTTTTTATTTCCACTTCTCCATTCTTGAAGACTGGAATGTGCTCTCTTTCTTCGCGTTGCAACTACCGTTTCGACTTCTTCGAGCTAGATTCTTCCTCCTTATCTTCTCGTTTTCTCTTTATTAATTTTTCTTATTATTAAGAGGAGAATATGGCAATGTTGGGTGTAGAAGAATACAAACTTGGATGGAGTTTTAAACAAAATATTATACCTGAAAAGTATGTCAACTTAACTCGGATATTTGGACATTCTACACTCAGAATTGGAAAAAATGATAAACAACAATGTTGTATATTTTTATTTTCTCTGCTATTTATAAAAAATATTTTCGAAATTTTGATTTTTTGAGGAATTTATGGCAGAAGAGCAGAGAGCATTTTCTAGTTGAACAGAAAATTCAAACCAGAAAATGTTGTTCAAAGAACTGTGTTTTTCAACAAGCTAGACTTAGAACTGGGTAAACTGCTCAACATGAAAGCAGTAGCCACTGGAATTGTATACCATTTTGAAGAAAAAAAATTGCAATTTGATCTGTTATGATAGAGAAATGGTACCTTGAAAATGTTGTATTTCGAGATTGGTGGTTTTGGACTTGTTAGGCTCATAACGGGAAAAATTGGTGAACTAGAAAATTGTTGCTCTTGAAATTTTGAATGGGTTGAAAAAAATTATTTTTGGATTTGCTATATGGAATAGAAAGTTACGATAGATTGAAGTTGGGGGGAATTTGAGTAAATTTTGTGTTTGAGCTTTGAGTGGTAGATGCTGCGGTCATTGTTGGTAGAGCTTGGAGATTGAAATAAGATAAGGATTTACGTAGCCATTAAAAAGACAAAGAAGAGAGGAAGAAAAAATGGTTTTGATTTATGAATGAAGTGTTGAAAATGGAGAAAAGGGTGGGTTATTTATAGTGGTAGCAAATTTGGATAATTTCTTTTCTAACCTTTATTACTTTATCGTTTCTTTAAGCCTTGATTTGATGTTTTTAGGTTACTTAGATACTATGCATGAAATGATGGCTAATAGTCCTTTTGTTAATGGGGATTATAGTTTTGGTAATGATGAGAATTTATTTTGTTTATTTTCCATGTAAACTCATCACATCACTTTGATAATAAAAAATTGTAATAATAAGATTTCTTTCAATGATTTTCTTAAAAAGTTTTGATTTAATACTTTTTTTCACATACTTAACTAATTAATTACTTTAGTTAAATAAATTATTCTTTTTATTAACTTAAGAGAGATTTAAATATTTGTTAACATATGTGTATATTACTATTTAAGTCACAAAATGTTCGCGCAACTGTGACGACCGCCCACAGCCCCTGCACTATACAGGTGGAATAATGCGCTGAAAGGTGTGCATGAAATCTACGGACGATCATCAAGGTATGATACATAAGCGGAACCTA
The DNA here is from genome assembly GCA_030737875.1 of Allium sativum. Classification (NCBI taxonomy): domain Eukaryota; kingdom Viridiplantae; phylum Streptophyta; class Magnoliopsida; order Asparagales; family Amaryllidaceae; genus Allium; species Allium sativum. The sequence continues at coordinate 991,058,303 of CM060915.1, forward strand.
TCGTAAACTCACAACGAAAGGGTAAAATATAATAGAACATATACAACAGGCAGTGATAGTGAAGCAGAAAACATTAAGCTTTCATGACAACTAGAAAGTATTTCCCATACACATGGATATCAATAACAGTGTTTGTACAATTTGCCTCGCTACCACACTCAAGGAAATAGCAAACAACAGAAACAAATACTAAGTAGTAATAAAACTGGTTCGTGAACCTCCTGCTTGCCATTGATCAACACCGTCATCCTCACTAAAGCATTACCTGTCACCTGTTACTCAGTCTGCCCATCCACAACCAGATGAACAACCCAAGGTACTAAGAGGAAACATAAAACGTTGAGTCAGACAACAGTCTTAGTGAGCGATAAAACGGCTAACAAAATTCATCTATAAAATATATGAGAATGGGTAAATAAACAACTAATCTACCCAGCTCCAGAGAAGAACTTACACCTGCCTTCCCCACACCTGACAGTGACAACCTTTACGATCCATACATCCAAAGGATTAACAATTCAGCCATGGCAACCAGAACAATCATTTACACATAGCAATAACAACACAACAATTATTACGATAAGCATTTAAACATCCATGACTGACTCTGGCTATCACTGCCAACCTTGCTTTGGAACCCTCATTATCGTATGACTAGCTAAAAACTTGCCGTCAATTGTCAAGGACCACACGCGACGCCCCGGTTCTAGCAAAACCCACACGCTATACACAACACGTTTTTAGGCCATACACGACGCCTAGGGCACTCGACCTACAATTGGTCTTCAATTGTACCCCTGTTTTGGGTCTGCTAGAACCTATGACAACGGAAATCCTCGGTCTTCTTATTTCTAGTCATTATCAATCACAACTATTCATTAGCTCAGAACACTTAGAGCAATTACTTCACACGAACTCAATACATCCTTGAGTCATCCCCACATTCGTCACATCCAACGAACAAATCACATCACTTTGTCATTCTCTGTTGAATTCACTATGAAGTCACCACATCACTGAACTGAATTACATCACTGCGTTGCGGTAGGGTTCAGGGTCGTAACCTTTTTATTCAAATCTGAGTCGTACCCAAAAAATAATTTTTTTAGAAATTGGCCCTATGCGACCAACCCCTGGTGCGACCGACCCAATTCCTTACTGACCAACTCCTCCCTGTGACCGACCCTCCGAAGAACGACCAGTCCCTGGGTGCATGACCCAAGCTTGCTCGACCGACCCTCCTTTGATGTGCAGACCGACCGACCCAAACTTCGTCCAAAACCAGAACCCTCAGACCTGCTCGACTGACCCACACCAAGATCGACCCGACACAGATGACCGACCCGACCAAGATGAGACCGACTGACCAGGGCATGCTTTCTGACTTATTCTCCAAGACCCACTTTTGGGACCGACCCACCATGTTCGACCGACCTACTATGTTACCGACTCTGGCTTGCTCGACCCAAAACCTGCATCCTTTAATGCAACTCCAATTTCGACCAAAACTTCACCAAAACGATTCGTTCGATGAAACAAACTTGTCCAATTCATCCAATATGACCACAAGCATGATATGAATTCAATAATAACACCAATATGACAATTCCATCAATACACATGTAAAATTCACCAAAATCACCATGAATGTACATATGTGAAAAACCATGGATCTAACTTGCACATTCACTTGAAACGTCATAGAAATTACTAGTCTCAAATTGCTAAATCAGATCATAAGGTGATTTATATGAAAATGGACTTACCAATGCATAGATCTATGGAAAAACACTTTATTTTGATGAAAAACATGAGCAAACACTCATACACTTCATTGAATCCATGTGAGAGATGCATATCACTCACTGATTCTCCCAAGCAAGCAAAAATCAATGAAATAGGAATCTGGACAGCAAGCACCTCGCACCAAACACCTTGTTCCGATTAATCCTTTCTTTAGTTGACATAGATCTATCCTCCAGTGGTGTAGATCTTCAATTTCCCTCCTTGGATTTTGATTTTTAAAGGTGGAAAGGTGTTAGAGGAAGGAGGAGCATAAGGTCTCCAAATGAGAGAATGGAAAACTAAAACCATTTCCCATATCCCTTATCCTTTATTTATAGTTTCCACCAACCCACTAATGGGACTCCCCCAAATTAGCCCATTTGGCTCCCAAAACCTGAGCAGCCAACTGAAAAACCTTAAAATAGTGATTTCTCCCAAACCTTTGAGCCAAATCCTTAATGTTACCACTCTATGGAAAGGTAATCATCAATTCCTTTCCAATGGCACAGTTCTCATCCTCTGATTCGACCTGAGTCAAAAGTTATTCCCTGTGCAAGACTGACAGAGGCAAAATGGTCACAAACAAAATCGGTAAAAATTATTGACATGTCTCACATCCCCATAAGCAACATATTAAAAGATGAGAATGATCGAACCCTCAGGGAATAAAATAAAAATATTTTATGATCTTCCAATACGTAAAATGCGGGCAGTTACAACAACTTATTCGGGTTGAACCATTGATTTTTTATAAAAACAATTAACAGTCATATTTTGACGTTTTATTTAACAAACTCGTTTATATAAACAAATCCTCAAAACAGATTTCCTACTTTCTTATATGAATTTAAATATATCTATTCATATCTAAAAGTCGTATATCCTAAATTCCAATTTCTACGGTTTTAGACCTAATTGACAAAATCGACTATATACGTGAAATTCTGATTTTCTAGCTGTATGCAATAAATCGTTTGTACTAGTAAGTTGATAAAACTGATAAAATTATCTTATTAGATCATTATACATTTTGAAATCATATTGAAAAATGAGTGTATGTATCCAAAATTATGTGTGGTTATTCTAGATACTTAAAAACTCAAAATTTCAAAATATATAAATTTATGGGTCGTTACACATCTTCCAATGGGTGTGATGCCCGTCCTGGTAGATTAATGGACCATGTCGGAGCATAAGAGAGCATAAAACAAAAGGGTGGCCTATCCTAATGATGTTCGTTTGATATGAATACAAAAGTTGGGAATAAGTGGTAATTTGCTATTACTTACGAAAGGAGTATGTGAGTGTTTTCGATGGGTCATTATATAAATTACATTTCATGCCCTCCTTCAGGCATAGTAGAGTAGAGGAATGGACAAAGGTCCGATAGGCCGATCAATAGGTATATTTGGGTTGACCTTTAGGTTAGGTCACATGTTATAGATACCTTCTTGGGAAGGATGAACAATACACCTTTACGATACTTAGTGTAGAACTATGACTGATTGCACTTGACTATTTTTCATGTTTATTTCTCATCCACTAAACTTTATGTCTAATGCCTTTGTTTTCCCCAAACCTCAGAAGTGTAGGGCAGTGGCTAATTATTCCTTTCATAGTTCTGGAGCTTTATAGGTTTCTCTAGTTTTATCATGTATTTACATCTTCATTCATTATGTAAGATCTAAATTAACCCTAGATGGGGGTGAATAGGGTTTATTGCACTTATGCAGAATATAAAAGTTATCATAACATAGACTACAACGGTATAAATAAATGCAGAAAATAAATGACACTGAATTCACCCAGCTTCCGCAAACCCCTAACTACTGCTGCATTCCTCAAGTTTTTTATATAGGAATTAAAACAATATCCTGCATACGACACCCGTACACTCACGACCCATCGTTATCAATATAATCCTACGCTCAAAACCTTGTGCTGATCACTAACCCTAAGATAAGAATTTCACGAAATACAAACCCGTAACTCGATCTCTAGTTTAATGAAAAACTATAGAACAGTTTACAAAAGTTAAAAACAACTTTGAAAAAAAATCCTTAGTTAAGACTCAAATAAAAACGGTCGGCCCCATTTGCATCTTGTGCTTAATCAATTAATAAAGTCGGCTCCCTTTTTCTTCAATGGCACCCGAAATCAAAATTAGGGTTTTTGCTTGAAATCGCAACTTCTGTTGCTCTGGGATTTTATTCTCTGAAGCTCCAATTATTGTTGCTCTCGATACATCCCTTGTGTTTGAGATCGAAACTCTAAAATATTTGCGAGTGTCCTGAATCTTGTTTCTCTATGGCTGAATGAATAGATTTGTTTCGATGCCTCATTTCTAGTGATGAATAGGGTGTTTATATAGTGCTAATCAAACCCTAGAATCTCTTATTTCACCCATAGATTTAGTCTTAATATTGCGTGATACTTTCTTGATTTCCATTGATGTATTTTGCCATGTTTAGCTCACTTTGCATTTTGTATAAATTGCTAATCCGTTCTCAGTTGAAATTCTTGCCTATAAATGCTTGAATTTATTTCTGGAAACATTGAATATTTTATTGTCGAAGAATTGTCTTGCGATTTTCTGTAAAGATTTCAAACCATGAATCCATTTTACCTAGAATTAACAGCCTTGAAAAACATTGATATGTTCTTGCATGCTACATGCTTGATGAAATTCATTCTTGCACAAAATGACTGTCTAATTCCTTTGAAATATTTGAAAATGATTCCCAAATATATTCCCATATATTTGTAGCATTTACTCTTGAATGATTGAAAAACTTTCCCAAACAATTGCATGATGATTTTAACAAATTTCAATTTTGCCTTTGTTTCCTAAGTTCATTGATAAGAACAGATGTTAAACATATACACATCATCATGTTCACAATTCTTCTGAAATGAGCCATGTACATGTGCTTCTGACTGCTTTCGTGCATCTATCACCCTTGATTTACTCCTTGGCTTGTGCCCCGATTATTTTGATTTCACTTGATTATGCTACAATGCATTATGGCCCTTGCTTATACTTTGTTTCTTGCATACTCTTGTATTTGCTTACGCTTGAAATACTAACCTGTTACAACTTGTTCTATTTACATTCAACATATACACTGGAACAATTCTATATATAAATTGTTGTATCCATGTATATATTTGAGCAGCTTGGTTGTATTTGTACTTGTGATGTGTTTATTACATATACATGTATAAACAATTAATTTTGGTGCCATGTACTCCTGATCATGTTTTTCCTTGTTCCCCTAAGTTTGTTAACCTGACCTTGTTCACGTGCATGTGCATTTTGTTCACTTTCCACTGTGTGATATGCAGTTTCACTTGTTTTTTTGAACTGCTTTGATGATGACATACATTGATACTGTGCACTTGAGTTTGTAATGCTTCGCCGTTGATGGCTTTATCTCACTAGTTTTTACTTGAGCTGTGTTGTCTTGCCACGACCACTATTTCCTTTGCATGCTTTGTGTGACTTGATCATATTTGGCTTTAGTTGCACCTGCCTTGTCTGTGTTCATTGCCTTGTGATGTTGCCATATGTACATACATATACACACAGATGTGTGTGTGTGTGTGTATATGTGTGTGTGTGATTGTATTATGTGTCTGCTTAGCTTGCCTTTTCTTTTTCTATTCTTCACATTCATGTACTGCCATGATCTTACTTTTACTTGTGCACCATTTTTGTGTCACCATGCCCAAATTTGATCCACATGCAGTAGTTGTGCATGCTATATTACTTGGCACTCTTGTGCATTCTTGTGTGAGCTTGTTTCACTTTATAGTCTTTCCCACATCAGCATGTTCACTTTTGTGTAGCTGCATTGACCCAATTTGGTTGATGCACCATTTCACTTTGCTTGTGCATACACATGTATATGTGTGTCTAAATTTTTGCGCACATACATATTCTAGTTTATTCAAACTTGTTGTCTTTTGTTCCATGCCACATATGTGCCATTTAGCATGTTGTACACGTTGTTCCCAGTCTCTATAATTGTACACTAGTCTTCTTGTTTAGTGGTATACCCATGCTGCTACCCGTTTGAGTTTTGCACTTATATTTGGTCTGCCTTGATGTTGGTTGCCTTATTGTAGCTTAATCAATTAAGTACCAATCAATTATACATGCTTTTTGGTTATGTGTCTTGTACACATCCACCTGAGCTTGTGTTTGCTATGTGCATTTGTTGTTGTGTCCATTGCGTCACTTATTGATGAGTTGTATTGCCACGTGCATGTTTGGCAGTTTCCTCGCACATTATCAATATGTATGTGTATATACATACACATGTATGTGTATATACATACACATGTATGTGTATACATGTATTGTGCATGTGCAAGTATGTTTTCTATTTACATCAGCAGACCACTATACGATGTGTCATGGTTGGTCAGGATCAGCAGACCACAAATGTAAGTTGAGGTTAATCTTGATCTGTAATAACCCGGAAATCTGAGCCAATTTAAAATTTTTATTTTGGCAATTTTAGCGAATTTCGATTATTTAAAATGAATTACTTTAAATAAAACGATGAGAAATTTATTTTGAATAGAATTCAAACGTATATATTTATATACGTCGTCGTTAGAATATAAATATTTATTTTAATTATAAAAGGAATTGAAAATGGCGCGGTAGTTCGATAATTCGATTTCAAATTTCAATTGAATGTATCAGGTGCAAAATAAACCGTATTTTAGTGAAACCAAAAATATTTAAATCTAATAGAGAATATATTTCCAATGAATCAGAAAAACTGAAATTTCATAGCTGGGAACAAAAGTTATGTCCAATTGAAATTTCAGAATAGCCGCTATGGAATTTCGGCCCTTAAAAATGGCCATTTTGCAAACGACCTCGGATTTCGACGAAACTACTTTTGTTGGATCCGCGATGTCAAATAATTGCTAGGTTTCAAATTTCATAATTTTTCGAATCAATATGTGAGCGTGGCGAAGGAAAACGCGTTTGACCAGTTTTAGTTGATTTTAATCGACAGGAAAAAGACCATTTTTCTAACGGTCTCAGAATTGGACGAAATTAGTTTTGTTAAGGCCGTGTCGTCAGTACGAAGCTAGAAAATATTTTTCTGGAATTTTTCGAGTTAGTATGTGACCACGGTAAATTGAAATGCGCGTTCAAATTCAATATATAGAGTTATATGTTGATTTTGACGAAAACTGATCGAAACGATCGAATCAGCTTACGATACATATCCCATTGAGTTCGGAATGGGGGTAATTAGCTAGAGATGACACGTGGTGGGTCTCGTTTGGTGTTCGAATAAAAAGTCAACATTTTTTGAGAATTAATAAATTAAATAAATAAATATTTTATATTTAAACCCCCTCCTTTGTTTTCTCTCCATTCAGAAGTTCAAAAGGAAAAAAAATAGAAAATAAAAAAAACCACGTTGACCTCGACGATCGTTCCCCCGTCCCCCCGTTCATCGCGCCGCCCAACGCTCTGTGCTCCGCCCCCTCCTCTCCCCGTCGATCTGCTCTCCTCCTCCCCTTTATCTCTCCTCCCTCCGCGCGAACGATAACCGCTTCCCCCATCTTCAAACAGCCTGAAACCCTAGACTGAAAGCCTGCCGCTGAGATCCCCGAGCTGCCACCTCCTCCTCGATCCGCACCTCCCCTGAGTCCCTCGCTACCTCAGCGCAACAAACACTTCTCCCCCTCTGCAAGAAAAAAAAAGAGGTAAATAATATTTTGAATTTTCAGTTTATTTGTAAATGAATTTACAATTTATTTATAGATGAATTTTCAGTTTATTTTTATAAATGAATTTTCAGATTTTTACAAAGGAAAGAGTATATTTTTATATAATAGAAAATATAAAAACATTATTTTTATATAAGAAGTGAAGTATAATCCTTTACATATATGTAGCGAGATAAAAAGACATAATTTTTAATTTCGTAAAGATATGATTTTTCTTCTGAAGTTAGTAGGATAAAAATTCGATTTTTATAATGTTTTCATAGCGATAAAGGTTAAATTTTTATCCATGAAGTGATATCACAAAGATGTGACCTTTTATATCATAAAAATATGATTTATGTATATGTATGATAATAAAAATATTATTTTTATATTATAGAGATAATAAAAATATAATTTTTATATGATGTAAAGAATAAAAATATAATTTTTATATGATGTAAAGAATAAAAATATATTTTTTATCGTTTGAATGGCAATGTAAAAATGTGATTTTTATATATTCATTAGCGATAGAAAGATTTGATTTTTATCTATATAGTAGCGGTTTAAAAATAGAATTTTTATCCATATAGCATAGTTATAAAAATGTGATTTTTATATACATAGCAACAATATAAAGATGCGATTTTTCTATGTGTAGTGGCTACGGACAATGAAAGTGACGAAAGGCGAGCACGACGACGATTTCTACATAAGAAGAGTCGAGGCGTTTGGATTAGCTAGTCGGTGAGAAATTCTCACTTTTAAATTTATTTCTAGTTAAAATATATACTAGGATGCATACGGTGTTTAGTAGCACCCGACACCCGTCGTCCACAGACCATGGACGGCTTGTATGTTTGTTTGTTTGATTTTGATGTGTAGTTGATTGTGTGATGTGAAATGAAATAAAATATTTTATAGTGGAAAATATTTTATAGTTAAAAATAGGATTTTTAACGTGTATTTAAAATAAATATTTATAAACAATCGGAGATTTGTTTATAGACACTGATTTGATTGATATTGATTGGGACAATAAATTTTACACATCGCCTAACTGCACAAATAAAATATGTGTTTGATTGTTTGAAACCCCAACTCGGGTATTGGGATGGTATATGACATACACTAATCCCAATAATTAGTTGTATGTCGATCGATTGATTGACAGGCTGTTATAAGCGTTAAATATTTATATTTGATGCTTATACGTTGTAGAACGCACTCTGGATGATGGTTGATTATTTATCGTTGTTATTTTGTACATGTGTTGTAGAAAATCCATATAATTAACATTATATGGTAATTGATTGTGCCTCATTCCAAATTTGAAATAGAATATTTGAAAAAGAAATATTTGAAATAGAATATTTGAAAATAGAAATATATGAAGCCGTGTTGATTAAATTGACGCCATTTTGACGTGAACGATATTTATATCGATTTTATTCAATTTTCAATGTATATTGAAAGTGTTTTCGAAATTTCAATTTATTGAAAGTGTTTTCGAAATTTGAATTATATAGAAAGTGATTTCGAAATTTGAATTATAATGAAAATAATCGAAATTCGAATTGAAATTGAATAGAATTGAATTCAAATTTAAATTGAATAGAATTGAATTCAAATTGAAATTGAATAGAATTGAATTCAAATTGAAATTGAATAGAATTGAATTCGAATTAAACAGAAATAAATTGAAATTTGAATTAATTTGAATTAAATTGAAATGAATTGAAATTCGAATTAAATTGAAATTGAATTGAAATCGATTTGAAATGAATTTAAAACGAATTTATATTGGAATATTCAATTTTGATTTGAAATTGAATATGAAGTTGAAACCGTTTTGAAAATGAATTTAAAGCGATTTATAAAGCACGTTTTGAATTGAAATGGACGAAGTATATTATATATATATCTATACTACTATATTATTACTGGGTTTTCTTTTAAGGGCGCACAAGCCCCCTCAGAATTTTGTGAAATCAAGCGTCTCATATTTTACCCATTCGTACGCAGCTATTCAATTCCTCCCAGTCTCTCTGTTTATGCTCTTTTCCTTATAAACCTAAATTCAACCACGATTAGGGATCCAGTAACACTTCAACCAGGCGACGATTGCAGCTCCGCTAATCATCGCCAATTGGTTTCCAACGTCCCATAGTTTCCCAGCGTCATTTATCCTATGTCTCTCCTACCTTCTCTCTTATTGATTTTGAATATAATCGAAGATTTTGCAACACGAATTCAAGCCGCTAACCATCCTCAAAATATATGCGTCCCCAAAGCATACCCTATCTTTTAATTCCTTAGCACGCACACCATAACCTTATTTTCGATTTGTGGGTTGCATCAATTTGAACCTTAAGTAGATCAATGATGGTCGTGTGCGGCGATATTCAAAGGCTGTTCATGGAAGAAGCTCGAAGGTAGCTGATGTTCGTAAGTTGGCATATTTGAAGATCATTTTATCCTTTTCTAACGCTTTTTTCTGTCGCTTTCCTACAGTTGCTCTGACTTGACTCTGACTGGTAGCCTTCTGTTTTGTAGTTTAGTACACGATTGATTAGCTAATTTTGATTCTGCATTTTCCCCTTTATTTTGATGACTTCAGCGGTTCAGTAGTCAAATTGTTGTATTTACAAGGCAATATTTTGGAAATTCAGTCACTTTTGGTGTATAAACTTCTAGCAGCACCATAAAAGAAATAGCTTTGGTGTTCCAACTTTGGGTTTTTCCTTCGACTTCATGGTATAATTTTGGATCATGATTTAGAAGTATTTTCCTTAGTGCAGGTAACGTGGAAAACAAATTATATGTCAAAAATGTTACTTTTCTTACTATAGCTAGCTTAATGAAGAATATTAATTTTAATTATGTTTGTTATTTACAGAAATATGACAAGATATTATATAATCTCATCATTCATAATTACAGTTTGCTTTTAATCTAATCTGTACTGGTTGAAGAATAGGAATTGAAGCTTGGTTTCTATAATTTCTTACGCCAATTTTCTCTTTGTAGTCATATATATAATTATATAGTAAGGATTTGATTCTTTAAACAAAATTCAAACAGCTTTAAAATGCGGAAGAACTTATCAACATTGATTGACGCTTATAATCCGATTAATATAGTACATTTACTACCAAATACTGCACATACTATTTATGAACATAAAACAACAAAAAACACTTGATCAATATGAAGTTAAAGAACTGTGATACTATTTGAACTATATGACCGGGTAATGTATGCTGTAGATTAACTATTATATGTAGCTTTTAAAAATTAATTGTTACAAGTATCTCCCATTTCCACATTTTGATCCGAATAAGTTATGTAGAATTTGAATAATGCTTAAAAAGTTATACTTTTGCACTTTGACACGGCGAACGGATGAATGGTGTTAAACTATTAATAACTTTAAATTCTACCATTCCCACTAAATAATTAACAGATAGTTAGTCTGGAGTAGTTATGTATTGAGTTACATTAACGTGGTTTTGTCTATGTTTGAAAATTTCTTTAAAGGAATGCTTCATGATTGTAACACCCCGTAATTTTATAACATTAAAGTTCACAAATTAAAGTATACTTAATTTTTAGAAAAGAATTAAGTGAAATGGGTTGCGTAGAGAAATATATATATATATTGATATATATATATATATATATAAACAAATAAATAAATAAATAAATATGCGAAAAAGTTCAAAATGGGGAGCGGTGGCAACGCAAGTCCAACGGGTTTCGTATGCGTGTGTGGACCCGGGCTGGTAGGTAAGACGTTGTTGCATCGTGTAGGTATAAGTCGTGCGTTCTCAAGTTGTATCGGGTTGCCACTTTAGGGGAGTGATACACCCCACTGTGGGGCCAGCATGGGTATCTACGAGTAGGGAGCCGATCGAAAGTGGGTAGTGGGGTACACCTAGTGGAGATAGGGGCAGACGACACCTATGTAGTCAGCTAGGGGTACGTAAGGCTATTTATAAAGTTTCTGTGTGAAGCAAGTGGGATCAAACAATAGGATGACTGGTGTGGTGCAGTGTAGTAATGTGCGGTGCAGTGTAGTAATCATTCGTTAGTAATTAGGTGTGCCTTTACCGTTATCTTTAACGTTATCTTAAACGCTATCTTTATCTTCCTAAGAGTTCATAGACATTTACTTGTCTTCCAACTTATGCCTTAGTCTAGTTATTTCGATAATAGTATTGTTAGAATTATCATACTCGCCAGACTTTATGTCTGACCCCCTCTATTTCTATCCTTTTTCCCCCTCCAGGTCCTCAGGTTGGGCCCAGCTCTAGTGGAGTTTGATTGAATTGCTTCATCTCTCTTTGGAAAGCTTGGACCGTTGAAGTAAAGTCCAGCTTGTTATCTTTTTAATGACTATTTATGTAATGGGATTTTGTGTTTTGTTTTTATGAAGATGGATATTGTACTTGGTTATGATCTATGGTTTTATGATGTAACAAACATGTTTAATTTCCGCTGCAATAAAATGAAGTTTTTGATTTCCAAGTACTATTTACTATCTGTCTTGTTGTAATTTTTCTGTTCTATATCCACTTATAACCTCCATGGAAGTTAATGCATTCCCTTCGTGAGTGACATTAATGGACGTGGGGTGTTACAATGATTATGCCTGAAGAGAGATTATAAATGTTAAAATTTGTATAGCTATTGTTTATATCCCTGCATATTAGTAGTCAACAACTTTGTCTACGGAGTAAGAAACTTCCTTCATTAAATATGTAGTATCATAAATGAGGGTTTAAAGAAGGCATGAAACCTAAAACCTTCCAACTGGAGGAGATAGCTGAGCAAAAAGCAATTTGTTTCATTATTAAATACTAAGATTGGGTTTCATTATGAAGATTGACATATTTGAAGCAAGAGAATTAGAAACAAAAAAAGGGGATGCTCTGTAGGTTTTCAATAACCATTAAACTTCTCCAATCTTTGAGCAACATGTTAAAAGATGATTTTTATAATCAAATAGTTATATCTAGTAACATTATATTATATAGTAAAAAAAGTTCATTCTATTACATGACAATTGTTTCAATAGAAATTTTACTTTCGTTCAAATATCATATTTCATTTACACTAGATTATTCATTGCGTAATCATTTAAAATCCGAGGGTCATAAGTTAATAAACTCACGGAGCTTTCTACTTGGTTGTTGTTATCGATCATATGCAATAAACTTATGAGTATACCGTTTCTCGATTTACAGCGGCTACGAAGCTTGGGGAGCCCCTTGAAGATAACCCTTTTACGTTTGAATTTTCCTTCATATTGATTTATAACATGGTTCAAATGTGTATGATTTAGCGGTTTAAATGCACAATGCTGCTCGGTTACAAATGTCAAATCAATGATTGACAATATTACAAAATAAATGTTCTATATAGAAGTAAATATTTGCAATTTAGTTTCAGCTCTTTCTGCCTATGGTTTAATAAGGAGTACAAATACTAATTTAGCCTATCTATAATGACAGTAATTTTAACCTTTAACGTGAAATGCCATCATTGTCAACTATAATGTATTCTTTTCAGATACAAAGGTTAACTAGAGCTGCTGTAAGGAATAAGGTACTTAGTCCTTCAATAGTTCGTTACTTCTGACCATCATTGTCTTTACCCTTATTATACTGTGAACTTAAAGCAAGTAATTTATAACCCATCATATGAGAATCAATTATTTCACTATGGTATAATGAACATATGTTGTGTTATTCATTTGACCATGAACAATGATACTTTGATGTTGAAATGCTTCTACAGATTTAGAAATCCAAATGGGTTAATGTTAGATTTTGCTTTCTTTCCATTCATTTATCTTTTTGTATGATTTGTTACCTTAATGTTTTCATATTTATATTTCGATCGAGAATGGTTAATAATATTGATTTATGATAGAAATGAGGGTTCCTTCATGACAGTAAAATGGAAACAGAACTAAGAAAAAAAAATGACATTTATCTCCCTTTTAAAGTGCCTTCATTAGCTAAAACAATTTTACATCTGTCACTTTTAGCAGTAGCCACCTTCTTTAGATTTTGTAGCATTTACCTCTAGACCAGAGAGCATTATTTACATTGCTATGCTTTAAACATTACAATCATTTTACACATTAAAAGCATTCACATACGCATGTATGCGAATTTGCATTTTATGTATATATATGTAAATACATTAATAATTTCATCGATTTGAAAGTATATAATATCTGATGTTATGTTGTATCATTAGATAGTGGAGCAAAGTGTATGTTTGGGGATGTTATTCTATAAATCATAAACTAGAGTAGAAATTTAAATTTTGACTTCTGTCTATTTTGAGTTATTTGTAATTATAATGCAATGTCGTTTACTTGGGTTACTTTTTGTTACTATTAAGTAATGTTTTTTTCCAGGTATAGTTTGAAGAAAATGCACCAGATGAGGCCAATTGATCGGTGTAGAATGGCATCTCATCACTAAGTATGAATAATATTTCTATGGTACCACTAATTTTTGGTACTATTTCTATATATTCATGACTGGTATTTGTGCGGTTTTGTTTTTAATGGTGCGCACTCAGTGATGTCATGTCTAGATGCAACTGAAATTTTTCCCTACATAACTGTTTGGTTGTAACGAACTTTAACCATGTCCACAGCAATATTTGTTACACTCCCCTATTACCTCACTCCCTTCAACTTTAGTTCGATTTTTAGAATCAAATGTGGAGGAACTAAACTGTGGGCTCTCCTCTTAGCATGGCAGATTCAAGCTTAGATCATAAGGGTTTGGGTTTCAATGTTTTCCCTATACATCCACAAGTTTTAATTGTTAAAACTGAAATTTTATCATATTTAGATTCTACCAGGTAGAAGTGGATTGGTGAAGAATTAAATGGAAAATAATAGATGCATGAGATACTTATATTTGGTTGCATTATTTTTTCCATACTACAACAATGAAAGATCTAGAGGGGATAATAAATTTCGGTCACCTTAGATAAGGGTAATGGTACCTTTAAGGATATCTGAACCAAAGCAATAGTGATGAAAATTATTCAAAATGAGCGAAAAGCAATGTTGAAAATATGCACTTAATAAAATATGTGCATGTCTTGGATGTGGATTTGCTTTTTTTTTTTTTAAATAACCAGCAACATGATTTCCATAACTGCACTACAAGCAAGAGAAAACATTCAAGTTAATATGCCATTAAGATTATAAAATATAATAATAATGAGAAGTTGGTCGTAAGATGCTTTTATTTTTATTTTGAGCGATGGGCGTAAATTTTAAGTTTGAATTATTTGTAATATTTGTCCATTTATTTTTTCAAAATGTATGTTATTTTACTTTTTAGGTAAACCTTTAGCATTATACGCTTTTGTAATAGCTGTCCATATGATTTTGTGTGCAGTTTGAAATACCAAAAGCATTTGCATTAAAAAATTCAGTAGATTAAAATTTTGCTTTATTCAATTCTTAAAGCTACTATTTTGACATTAACATGTGTTTTATGTATTATAGTAATCCGTATGTATAGCTTATGATAATATTTTTGAATGCCATTCCTTTTATTTCTCATAATGATGGAATAAAATCAGCATTACAATTATTTTTGTCATTGATATTGCAGAAAATAAGAATAACATACAAAAAGTATCTAAAAGTTCGTATTTGCTTCCTTTAAGTTCAGTAAGCCTTGCTTTAACCTTCATACATTCTAGAGCTAAATAAGTCTGGCATATGTTGAAGTGAAATCCTAGCTTTTAAGTTAATATTTTCTAATTCTACAGCTCTCAATTTCGATTATATGCTATTTTCAGGAATCGAAATGGTAAGTTCTTTGTTTTTTCAACCGGAGCGTTGATCTAGATGTCATTTCGTTAGACGTTGAAAATTTATTCTTTAAATTGTTATCTTCCTACTTAAAATAATACATATTTGTTAATAATTTATTCTTTCACTTTATTTTCACTTAAAATAATACGGATTTTTTGGGTTAATATATCAGACTAGAATTTCCACTTTTATTATATAAAATACACTATGAATTGCCTTTTATTATCTATTGCGATAATGCAAAATGGATATTGCCAAATTAGGTGGAGTCATTTATGACCTATATGCATAGTTTACCAATCATAAGAACTTTTTTTTTGTCAAATTTGATATAAGGTTCTGCCAATTTTAAAAACAATATAAAAGTACATTTTTCTATCTTTGTATATGCACCCATCAATTTAATAAATTTACATATATACCATTATCGTATTTTAACTGTTTGAAACAAATCTAGGATTGCTAGCTTATTATTCCTACATGGTGTTATCTTTTACACTGGGACTGTATTAAGTTGCCTTTATGCTGGTTTTAACACACTTTAATCTGGGTTGATTCTTCAATATCTTTTCCACTTTATGCAGGCTGCTGTATATTGAATGAATTGTGTGTTCAACATAGCTGACTTCCATCCTTACAAACATATACTAATAGTTAAATTCTTTTAGTAAATTTATTTTACATGGAACCTTATAATATGCATTGATTGTTGTTTCTCATTAGTTTCCTGCTTTCTTATTATTGACATTCCCACATTATTTCTTCCATTTTTTATACTAACAAAATTTCTGCTACTTCCCTTAAGTCTGTACAATTAGTTTGCTTTCCTTACGTTCGTTCTATATAATTTTGACTAAATTAAGCTTTTTACAAAAAAAAAATTCACATACTTCTGACAACCTAAGCAAGTATCACATTTGAGAATAAAATTTGAATAATAAGAATAGAACAATTAACAAATATAATAATAAGCATGAGGCATCTAATTAGAAAGGCACGCTGATAGGAAGACATATAGATACTTATATCTTCTATTCTATCAGCTATAGCAGTTAGTGTTTTAAAGCAATAACCATAGACCATAGAATCAAGACATCTCAATAATCAAGTGCCTTTAAATTGTGATGCCTAGGTGAAAAGAAAGAGAAAAAGAAAGGAAAAATCCAAGTTGATAGAAACAACATACTTGGTAAAGAATAACAAAAGTTCAAATATAAGTGTCAATGCTACTTCAAATTTCACTTAACTTGAAAATTGTATATTTCTTCGTAGAGTAGATAATTATACAAAATGATTTCCTACCCATGTTTCTTCGGTCTCACGTTTGAGCCATTAGCATATAAAATAAGCAACCGAAAGCTCTCATATTTCATTACCATAACAAAATCTATGCTTTGGGATCACACTTTTAAATGCATTTGATAACTAATTATTTTTTCTTCTAATCAACCATTATGGAAAGGGCCATTATTATACTTAATAAAAGAAAGAAAATATAAGTAACTACATTCTTTAGTATTGGTGTACTTTTGTACATTTATCTGGATATGTCAAGCTTATTATTAGGGTTTTTTTATGTTCTCAAAATTGTTCTCATATTTTCTCATTACATGTAACTTCAAAATTTCTATGTTGATTAATTATTTTATTTTAGGTTGTAATTTTTCTTAGTTATCATCCATCCATAATTGATAGTTTGGTAATAATATATATTTTGTAGTTTTTTTAGTAGAATTTAATTTTTGTATATATGCTCAGTACATTTGCCTGATTTTTTGTATATATAGTTTGAGGTCAATGAATTTGGATAAATTCAAAATAATTAAGACTACAGGTAATACTATATCTCTCTTTATTGTCCCCTTTAGCATGCAAAAATGCCTGATTTTTTCTTCTTCAATTTTCGAGTGGTTATACAAGATAAGTAATAATGATAGCGAATTCTAATGTAAGATTTTCTTCCCTAAACTTTGCTAAATTGTAACACCTTTATCATATTTTACTTGTTTATTTTTAACATTTTTGTATTATGAATCACACTCGACCTTCCTTGAAAGTTTTTTATTTTATTTTTAGCTAATATAATGTAAAAACAATTAATTAACATATTGTGAGATGTGAGTTTGATTTATTACTAAGATCGTAGATATAGATTAACCAAGAATGCATAGTTTTAGGATAACACATTTTTTTCATCCATAATTAGACAATCTGATATTTGTTGGCTAGCTAGGATTTTGGATTATTTGTGTACGATCTGAAGTGAGAATAACTTTAATACAGTATGTTATTGTAGATTTAAATTTGTAATTTTATACGTCAAGAAATAAGTAAACACAATGGTAATTTTTTTAATTGGGTACTTAAATGTTAATAAATATTAGTACTGTAAGTCTTAGGTAATATACAACATACTACATATGTTGCGTAGTTGATCTACTAATTTTAGGATGTAACTATCCAATTACTTTATGGTGTTAGCCATTTTATTGCTTAATAGCCCCGACTTATTTAAGCTGTCAATCTAACTATGCATTTTTTTAGTAGCATAGGTTATTAGGCTATTTTTTCTTGGTGAAAACTACTTACAACCTCCATACAATGAGGATTATAGACTAGATGAAACTCTCAACACATGTGAAAAAAGGTATTTGTTAGATGTTAATTATTAATTCAGGGAATAAATATTTTCACTTTAATAGCTTACAATGCAGTAGGTTACAAATGACAAGAAAAATCTTTCCTACCACTTTAAATCCAAGAAAACTCAATCCTACCGCTTTAAATCATGATAACATATATGCAAAACAGAGCACTATTTCGGATAATACTTTTGGAACTGTAGCCACATAGTTTACTCGAGCTGATCGTACATTTGTACTATTCTTGCACTAACCTCTCACTGAATTGCAACATGTTCTAACATCTTTTTTTAAAATTAAATTCACAGGTAGTTTTAACTGCTCTTGCATGGAAAGCAACAAAGAACCAACTAGAAGATATTTGGCAACACACTGTCTTTACTGTTCAAATCTATCCTTATTTTTTACTTCTTTAACATTTTTTTGACCTACAAAAATTGCTTGCTTAAGAATAAATATTTGTAAAAGGATTGTTTTGACAACATCAAATGATTTTTTCCAAGGTATTGGTCTTCAATTTATGTTGGATTTGATATTTTATTGTTTCCTACAAGCCATGTGATTGATGTCTTAAACCATAGTACTACTTGAGAAAACAAAATTTCCACTGTTTGTTGTTGCGTTAAACTGATGGATGCCACTATTTCAGTCCCGCTTGAATATGTTGCTGTTTGGATTTTACAGACGGATATACTGAATAGTTAATCGATAACTTACATTGAACTATTTACAAGTTGCTTCATTACATAGTAAAATTTATCGTATGTTGCATATGATCTCCATATGTTGTTTTCCACCTTTTCAACTTCAATGAAGTATTATGTGGTGCAGTGAACATTTTCCACATGAATGCATTGAATTTATCACAAGACAACCATTCTATCTATAGTTTAATTGAATTTAATCCATGATTTGTTTTTGCTTAATTCTAAGTTACTGTTGTGTTTACAGCTGCAATCAACATTTTGTGCTAATAATAATAATAACAGAAAACTACCTAATGATGTGACCTAAGCAAATATCTATCGTCTCACTCACATTTTATATTCACCTTCCTGTTATGTCTGAATAGTTTTTAATTCACCACAGTAAACAACATTAATAATGAAACTATATGTATTTTTCATCTCCCGTGTGCGAAGCACGGGTGTGCACTTGTTATATATATATAATATAATGGCTTGAATAGAACGCGCCGCGCCGCGGCAGTTCGTGAATTTCAACCATTGACTTCGAATGGACATTGCGGGAGATCCGACCGTTGGATTCTCCTAAAACCAGAACTGATGTGTTCGTATCGAAAAGAGCTTTCTAACGAATATTAGAAATTTGAAATCTAACAGTTGGATTTGGAATTATGTCCAAATCAAATTTGGAAAAGGTCGCTGTAAGTGCAGTTCGATGGCCGTTGATGGAAATCGATTGTACGGGCCTTGATAAAAAATTTAAAAATAATAATAATTTGTGTAAAATCATAAGAAATGATTTGTGAAGAATTTGGATGAAAAACTCCATATTTGAAAAGATAAAAATAGTTTTTTATCGAAATGAACTAGTTTTGAACTAGAATAATAATTTATTTATTTTTAAAATAAATAAATTGGGTTTGAAATGGTTTTGAAAGTGACCAGAATTTCAAATGATTGAATTGGAATGGATTTGAATTGAAATTGTCTTTGGATTATTTTAATGTTGGATTTCGTGATTATACAGATATTGTTATGGAAATTTGAAAGATATATTTATATCGTTATTTCCCATACGATATTTGTTGGTCGTAGAATTTGATATTGAATATAAGCCGATATATTTTCTATTCAGAGCCTTGTATTTAATATCAAATGTGATTTGGGTTTTTCGTGAATGTTGTCTTCATTAACACTGTTCTTAAGCCCAGTTGAGAAAAAGATTAAATCTTTTTATTTAGATTTAACAAAGTGTACCTATTAAATAATATTTAACTGGAATTGAATTGGTATTGATTTTTGGGTTTATCGTGAACAGTGTTTTAAATAACACTTGTTCTTTAACCCGATAATTAATGAAATGTGATTTTGGGTTTATCGTGAACCATGTTTTAAATGACACTAATTCTTTAACCCAGTTAAAGATTAAAACTAAGCGGAGTTTTAAGGAATCTATAATTAGATTGAAAAGATCGAGAATGGTGAACCACCAGTTTTACTCCAGGCGATAATTAAATCTTTAATTAGATTTGAACGTGAAATGGTAATTGAATTTACCGATAACATTGTGGTGTTAGATATGAAGTATTACTAGTTTTACTTCATGGGATGAATAGGTTGGGATTGGGAAATAAAATAAATGATTACTTCGGTGTGGTTCGCTAATCCCAACTAGTTTGAATTGATATTCAAAAAGGAAATTAAAGAATAAATTTGAAGAATTTATCTTTGATAAAATTAATGGGAACCTTTCCCAAAGTATAAGAATATTTGAATAAAAGAATATTCTGAATTGGAATGAGGCGTATGTTGTGTTTTTGTAACACTTGTTTATTATATACGCGAGTTATTCAGAAAGACCGGGTTTATCCCATTCTGAATAACTGATTCGACGCGGTGTCGAGGATGAAGACGGTGGATGAAGACCGGAGGTCTTCACGTCGTTTGGGTGGTTACTGATGATCTTGATTGGGCCGTACACCCAAGAGGAGGGAAACAGTTGGTGGTCGTCCAGACGTACTTGGAGATCGATGGATATGCGGGGTACTTGGTGCCTCCGGTTTCGTTCAAACCCAGAACGGACTTGTAGATGGACTGTGTGTCTGACATTGGATTTCATTCTGTGTGACTGATATCGGTTGCATAGAGTGGTTTGCCTGTGTGGCATGCTAAGTTTCAAATGATCAAGGCTTTTGTTGGAAAGCAGAGTCTTGTGGTTGATGATCAAAGCACGGCCTGTGTGGCATAGCTTTGTGTAACGTGAATTCGCGAGCCTCACACCCTGGTAGTGAACCAAAAACGAGAGACGGACATTAGGGAGGGCATGCATTTCTTTCTCGTTAGAAGTGGCGTCAGTGGTTTTACACGCCCTGACGAGTTTGACTTATGTGGTTGTTGCTGTTGCGAGGCGCCTCGGATATACCGGTGACTATGTGAAGCCGAAGGAGCCATTCGTTGGCTCATTTACGCCCCATAGGGCGGGGAAACGCAGTGTTTAGGCATAATAATCCACATCGGTGGTCCGGCCCTGACGATCCAAGGCTTGCCTACGCGCTTGCCTGAGGGGCGGACTAGAGCGTCTCGGATCGGTACAGGACTATCTTTGCCTCGGTTCACAGATGGAAATCCAATTTCCAAATACGTGATTTTGCGGTTTTAATTGTAGAACTAGTATGGCGACATGATATATGGTACCCATGCCGTCTATGATTGATACTTATGATTTGAAGTTGTTTTATACACTATGCACTTATAATAATATCAAATGATTTGTTTAAAACGTACTAAGCATGTTTGGCTATTATAAGGGAAAACCCTATCCCCCGGCTTGCGTTGCATTGTGTGATAGGACCTGGGTCTTATAATAGCTTCATTTTTCCAAAAAAACATTGCGCTGTTTTGTTATATGCACTGGTATTCTTGGGAGGAAACCCGTTCCGTGTTATACGGCGTGGTCCCTTGATATATCTGATTTAAAGTAAAGTTTTAAATAACTGTTTTAGTTCTCACACCAGTCCCATGACTGACCTGGAGTTTATTTTTTTAACCTAAACTCTGGGTGCCCTTATTCTCGACGCGGACAGCTAGTAGTTTTGGTTTTGCAGATTTATATTCACAGGATCCTGGTTACAGCTGGAATGATATCCGGAAAGCTTTGTATCCGTATATCTCCTTCTAGTTGTGTTTTGTATTATTTTTCCGCTGCTATGTAATGTATTGTAATCTCTGATATTTATCGAATGTGTAATATTGATTTATACTCTGTATATTCTTGTAATCTGATGGAATTGTTGTAATTAACAGTGAAATGTTTTTCCGTCTGCGTTCTAATTTGTCGTGTTCTCGAAATAATCAGGCGTTTCGAACTGTCTTGATCAGTTTAGCGACTGATTCGTATCGAGCGGAATTCCTTTTCGTTACACGATCAACAGACCACTATAGATGTATTGACGCTGATCTGCGGGCACTAGTGATTACAGTCTTCATTGTGGTATTTACAGTGAATCACTGTGAATATCATAAGCAGTCTAGACACAAGTAAATGTATATACATATCACACCAAGTCTAGAAATATGATTAAAAACACACCAAAATTTTGAGGCAAATAAAATTTAAAATAAAGTTTTACTTGTAGAATTTAAATCTATTTTGTTCCAGATTACTGTTCGTGTTTCTGTGACCAGTGTACGGGTGAATGGACTGGATATTAAGCGGACTGAAGACAAAGTGTATGTCAGAGTGAAACGTAGTGAGGAAATTTTTGGTATATGAAACCGTATGTAATTGAGTGAAATCTGAGTGTTACTATGAGGAACCAATGAATTGAATGTAAATGCGAAATGAATGTATTATATTGGAGTGAAATATACAATATTGGCGTCAGAAGTTTGTACTATTTCAAATGTTGAAATAAAATAATTATTTGAATAAAAATATTGTTTGAATATTAAATTCTATGCAATAGTATTTTATTCAAAAATAAATATTTATTTCTGTATCTGGTGTAATATAGAATACTACAATTACAAATACATTTATAGAATAATATATGCTTGTTATCATCAAACAAAAATCATACTGTTATATTCAACAGATTATCTTCGATTTGATACATTTGAGGGATATTTCGTATTTTATGTACTTCGATTTTTTTTGGTATTTTGGGACTGTAATATTTGATATGTACCGGTTGGTATTTTATGAAATGATAGCTTATTATGCTTTTTTATAAATTATTACTTCCGTTGTGATGTTATTTATTTTTATCATATATTGGCATCTTAGTATCTGTATGACTAATTTGCACCCGGTGATTTATATACCTTGATATGACCACAATTGGGATATGTCAAGGGAAGTGCGTTATTACAACTAGTATCATAGCTTAAGTTTTCAACATCCCTGAAAATGAAATTTAAAAGTAATGTATTTTTCAAATTTTTTTAGAGGAAGTATTTTGGAAAGTATAAATATAACTATCTTCATAAAGGATTTTTTTCAAAAATCCATTATATTCATCTCCCTTCCTTATCCAAAATTTCATCTTCCCTTCATTGAGCTATATGTGGGGGTAACCTATTTAATCTTTGTCAGAGGTTGTGCCCTAGAGGGAATCTATATGATGTGAATAATAATAATATAGTTGATGTTATTTTATTTGGAATAAAAAATTATTATATGTTATATTTACTGCGTAATATAAATTATAACATAGTAGAAGTTCTTAGAACAATAATACGGAATTATATAGTTCCAAATAAGTGACTTGGACATGAGATTATATAATATATTAAGTATTATAATTCTTAGATGTCCCTTATCAAGTTGTGTTGTTTATATAAGACAACAATAAAACATTGAGACTGGTATGTTGATTGATTGATGATCATATCTCATTGATCACTAATATACATGATATTAATGTCAACACATAATATGCATTGGAGAATAGTGTATTGGGCTGACCCAACATGAGAAAACTACATGGAATATAATTAACAGTATAATAAGTTATTCTCATAGTGACAGTGATGTAATGGTCCTTAGACCAGAAATCATTATACTTTTATTCGAGGATATTTGTGTTTTGATGTCATCAAAAGTTACTCTTAACCGAGTAGACGATAAAGGCTATTATTGGATACATCTTAAATCAAATGACAATTATGAATGATCTAGATGGAATTTAACCCTATAATATATGTATAGAGATATCCATGGGCATCTTGATTGAGTGAGACTATGAAATGCATGGTCGTGCTCAAATAGTGATTTGTTTTATATAGTCTTCTCATCGATCAAGATAAAAGGATTAAATTATAAAGAGGATGATACGTTTCATGCCTCGAGTTTAATCCTGCATATATTGGTTAAAGGATTAAACTACATTTTAACACTACTGATCACAGAAAAGTTTATATCGATTCATTGATCTTATTATAAATTGGGTAACAGCGATGTATTACTAGATGTTGCTCACATTTTATAAATTAAACATTGTTTAAATTATTGCCAACGTTATGATAACCTATAGGGTCACACATAAGAACATCGAACTATGGTGAGATCCATTCTTAATAATAGGAAATCAAAAGTTGAGGTTTCTTCTATTTTGAAGTGGTGAACGGGTTAATAGGTTTACCTAAAATCTTTCGTTGTTATATTATAAAAGAAAGACCGATTCTTTCTTTTATTTCAAGATAAAACACAACGTTCGGGAAAACCCTAAATTCCCAATTTCGGCTAGTACCAAGCTCATCCTCTCGATTCCGTTTGACATTCTCAATATCTTTATTCGTGGATTCTGATAGAGACGCCTCAATCAAGCGTTTTGTGTTTGATTCAACCTAGATCAATTATCATTCAGATTCGCGATTTGGACAACAAGCAGAAAGGTACATGTTTTGATTCAATTTTGAATTCGAATAATAAACTATGGTTGGTAAAATGATTGTAATCCACTGTGTATCGATCCGTCGTTACCTTCAATGGTACTAGAGCTATGGCTATCTTCAAATTGAATTGTTAAGTTTAAACAGTATATTCAATTCTGTATACATGTGAATATTTACAGTATTGTGAATACTAATGTAAATTTCAGTTGGAAATATAAAATTTGAAAATTTTATATCAGATCAAAAGTTGTATCTGTATAAATGAATTTTGTATTTGATATAGTAATTCTAATATATATAAATCCATGGTTAATTTCAAATTAACTCTGTTTTATATATGATATACGTGCTATGTTGGATTCCATGAACATGGTTTAGATTGTAAACTATATATTTGGATGTGTGTGTTCGGATCTGTGAACTGTTTGATTATTCTAAATTCTATGATCACTTTATAATTGGTATAATCTATAGATCTGAAAATTTGGATGCTTAAAACTCTTGTTAAACTATGTTTGTGTAACAACCCGGAAATGCGAGCCAATTTGAAATTTTTATTTTGGCAATTTTAATGAACTTCCTATATTTAAAATGAATTATTTTAAATAAAATCGACGAGAAATTTATTTTGAACAGAGTTAGAATGTATATATTTATATACGTCGTCGTTAGAATATAAAATTTTATTTTATATATAAAAGGAATTGAAAATGGCGCGGTAGTTCGATAATTTGATTTCAAACTTCAATTGAATGTACCGGGTGTAAAATAGACCGGATTTTAGTGAAACTAAAAATAATGGAATCTAATTGATAATATCTTTCCAACGAATCCGAAAAATCAAAATTTCATAGCGAGGATAAAAAGTTATGTCCAGATGAAAATTCAGAATAGTCGCTATGGAATTTTGACCCTTAAAAATAGCCATTTTGCAAACGACCTCGGATTTCGATGAAACCACTTTTGTTGAATCCGTGATGTCAAGTTACTGCTAGGTTTCAAATTTCGTAATTTTTCGAATCAATATGTGAGCGTGGCAAAGGAAAACGCGATTGACCAGTTTTAGTTGATTTTAATCGATTGGAAAATGGCCATTTTTCTAAAGGTCTCAGAATTCAACGAAATTAGGTTTTTAGGACCGTATCATCAATACGAAGCTAGAAAATATTTTTCCAGAATTTTTCGAGTTAGTATGTGACCCCGGTAATATGAAATGTATGTTTAAAATTCAATATATAGAGTTATATGTTGATTTTGACAAAAACTGATCGAAACGATCGAATCAGCTTATGGTACATATCCCATTGCGTTCAGAATGGGGGTAATTAGCTATGGACGACAGGCGGTGGGCCTCGTTTAGAGGTCAAATGAAAAAGTCAACTTTTTGAAATTAAATAATTAAAAAAATTAAAAAATTAAACTCTCTTCCCTCTCTCCCCTTATCTCCACTCAGGCCCCCCCCGATTCATTTTCAAATCAAAAAAAGGAAGAAGGAGGAGCTGTCGCTCCTCCGACCGAGCCGCCACCACCGCTCAGGGCGGGGCCACCGCCCTCCACCTCCTTTTGCCTTCCCTTTCTCCTCCTCTCGCGTTCTCTCTCCACATAGACCCTCGCACCCCAGTTGCCCCACTGCCACCGAAGCCCTAGCCTCCTCCCACCTCCGACAGACCCCGACGCTGCAGCGACCACCCACGAGCCCCTACGCCCTCCTCTTCTCCTTCTCCCATCACCAAGTCGAAACCGACGCAACCTCTCTCCCCAAATTCACAATGTAAGTAAATTTAAATTGATTTCTATTTCTATTTTCAGTTTAGATGTGAATGATATGTTTGTTTTCAGTCTATAGTGACGATGATTTTCAGTTTAAGATGATAGAAAAAGTTAGGATTTCTATAACGAAAAGATTATATTTTTAAATACGAAAAGATTAAATTTTTAATTTATAGAAGATGTAAAAATATAATTTTTATGTTAGTAG
The DNA here is from genome assembly GCA_030737875.1 of Allium sativum. NCBI lineage: Eukaryota > Viridiplantae > Streptophyta > Magnoliopsida > Asparagales > Amaryllidaceae > Allium > Allium sativum. The sequence continues at coordinate 991,084,895 of CM060915.1, forward strand.
AGAAGTAAAAATACGATTTTTATATTATAGAAAGATTAAAAAGATGTGTTTTTATATAAGTGGTGATATAAAAATATACTCTTTATTATATGAACATCGATGTAAAAATAAAATTTTTATATACATAGCAACAATATAAAAATGTGATTTTTATATATGTATTGGCTACGAGCAGTGAAATGGACAAAAGGCGAAAACGACGAAGATTCCTACATAAGAAGAGTCGAGGCGTTTGGATTAGCTAGTCAGTGAGAACTTCTCACTTTAATCTTCTTTTCTATTTAAAAATATATACTAGGATGCAGACGGTGCTTAGCAGCACCCGACACCCGTCATCCACAGACCATGGATGGCTTGTATGTTTGATTGTTTGTTGTGATGAAAATTGATTGTGTGACGTGAAATAAAATACTTATATAGTTAAAAGTATTTTATCATTAAAAATATTGTTTTTAATGTGTGTGTGAATAAAAATATGTGTTTGTTGATTTGAAACCCCACACGGGTGTTGGGATGATATTTGGCGCACACTCATCCCGATTGATTAGTTATATGTCGATCGATTGATTGACAGGCTGTGTGAGCGTTAATTATTTATACTTAATGCTCATGCAGTTGTGGGGTGCACTTTAGATGATGGTTGATTATTTATCGTTGCTAATATATACATGTGTTGTAATAACCCGAAAATCTGGGCCAGTTTAAAAATTTTATTTCGGCAATTTTAACGAATTTTGAATATTTAAAATAGATTATTTTAAATAATATCGACGAGAAATTTATTTTGAATATAAATAGAACGTATATATGATATACATCGTCGTTAGAAAATAAATAATTATATATAATTATAAATAGAATTGAAAATGGCGTGGTAGTTCGATAATTCGATTTCAAACTTCAATTGAATGTACCGGGTGCAAAACAATCCGGATTTTAGTGAAACAAAAAACAATAGGATCTATTTCAGGATATCTTTCCAACGAATCCGAAAAGTTGAAATTTCATAGCGGGTTTCAAAAGATATGTCCAGTTGAAAATTCTGAATAGTCGCTATGGAATTTAGGTCCTTAAAAATGGAAATTTTGCAAACTACCTCGGATTTCGACGAAACCACTTTTGTTGGATCCGTGATGTCAAGTTATTGCTAGATTCCAAATTTCATAATTTTTCGAATCAATATGTGAGCGTGGCAAAGGAAAACGCGTTTGACCAGTTTAAGTTGATTTTAATCGACTGGAAATTGGCAATTTTTCTAACGGTCTCAGAATTCGACGAAACTAGTTTTGTTAGGACCGTATCGTCAATACGAAGCTAGAAAATATTTTTTAGGAATTTATAAAGTTAGTGTGTGACCCCGGTAAATTGAAATGCGCGTTCAAATTCAATATATAGAGTTATATGTTGATTTTAACGGAAACTGATCGAAACGATCAAATCAGCTTACGATACATATCCCATTGTGTTCAGAATGGGGGTGAAACGCTATGGACGACAGGCGGTGGGCCTTGTTTAGAGGTCGAAAATAAAAGTTGCTTTTTAGTGATAAATAAAATAATTAAATAAAAAAAATAAAAAAACCCCTTCTCCTTCTATAACCTCTGCCCCCCCCCCCCCCCGTTCAAAACCATTTCAACAGAAACAGGAAAAAAAAATCGATTTCCCCCTCCCCGTCGATCGCGCCACCGCCCTCCACCTAGTCGTCGCACCACCTCAGACCGCGAAGCCTCCCCCCTCGTCAGATCGAGAACCCCCCCCCCCGATGAACCGCGCCGCCGCGCGAGAGCCCCCCCTTTCCTCCACCGCCGCACCCCCCCCCCCCCCCCCAGCGCCGCCACCCTCCTCCGTTCTCTCCCTCCTCCCTGCAGCGAATCCGCCCCTCCTCCCTTTGAAAATTACTGTAAGTTTCACTGATTTTTTATTGATTTTAAAAACTGATTTTTACATGATTTTAATACTGAAATTAAGGTGATTTTAAAACTGAGATTAGTATTGTTTTAAAATATATATACATAGTAGAGAAAGGAGGGATTTTTAATTTTAAAAGTGAAAAGACGATATTTTGATATAAGTAGTGAAGTAAAAATATGATTTTTACTTATGTAGTGGATTGAAAATATAATCTTTATGAGATATAGAATATAAAAATATCATCTTTGTATATGTAGCGAAATAAAAATCTGATTTTTATGATATATATGTTGAAATAAAGAGGTGATTTTTATAGTGATGAAATAAAAATAAAATCTTTATATGTGAAAAGGCGAAGTCTTTATATGGAGAATAGCGTGATAAAAATAGAATTTTTATCTATATAGCATGATAGTAAAAATTCGATTTTTATATATTGAATAGCAAAGTAAAAATTCGATTTTTTTATATTGAATAGCAAAGTAAAAATTCGATTTTTATATATTGAATAGCAAAGTAAAAATTCGATTTTTATATATTGAATAGCAAAGTAAAAATTCAATTTTTATATATTGAATAGCATGGGAAAATTTCGATTTTTATATATTGAATAGCGAAGTAAAAATTCGATTTTTACATATGTAGAGAATACGGGCAACGAAAGCGATAAGAGGCGAGAACGACGAAGATTTCTATAAATGAAATGTCGTGAAGTTGGATAGCTATTGGTGAGAATTTCTCACTCTTCAATTTCTTTTCTAGTTTTATATATATACTAGGATGCAGACAGTGCTTAGTAGCACCCGACACAATCGTCCACAGACCATGGACTTGTTTGTTTGATTGCAAAAATTAGTTAGATTATTTTATTGAAATTTGAGTTGTTTGGTGAAATGGAATGGATTGATTGATGTGTGAATGGCGTGGGCCTTCACTAGACCGGGGATAAGGCTAGGCCTCGTCCCGTTTCTAGTATCGTGCCGTTATGCCGCCGAAATTTTCTAAAATAAGTTAGAAAAATAAAAATATCATTTTATTTAAAGAATGAACTGAATAGAAATTCACGTGATGAAATAAAATGTTTTATCGTTAAAAATATAATTTTTAACGTGAAGTGAATAAAATAAAATATCCATTTACAAACCGGATGGTTTGTTTATGTACACCTATTTGAAGGACATTGATTGGGTCGATAAATTTTACACATCGCCCAACTGCACAAATAAAACCTATGTTTGATTGTTTGAAACCCCGCATGGGTGTTGGGATGAAATTTGGAGTTCACTCATCCTGATTGATTAAATATGTCGATCAATTGATTGACAGGCTGTTATAAGCGTTAGATATCTATATTTGATGCTTATACAGTATAGTGCACTTTGGTTGATGGTTGATTATTTTTCAATGCTATTATATACGTGTGATGTATGAAATTCCATATAATTAACATTATATGGTGATTGATTGGGCCTCATTTCAATTTAGAAAATAAAGAATATCAATATAAAATAAAGGTTCATGTGTTGACAGTACTCATCCGTTGAGATTAGTCATGTGTTGAACGAAATATTTAATAATAAATTTACATCTTTATCAATATAAAATAAAGGTTGTGTTGACAGTACTCATCCGTTGAGATTAGTCATGTGTTGAACGAAATATTTAATAATAAAATTTACATCTTTATCATATATGAAATCAGAAATTAACTGGAAGATAGATAAGATGAGTGGTCTCCTGGGTATTGATCTGATATTGGTTTCGGCCTTCGGGGTTAATATTTAGGGAATCGTTCTCTTACTAATTTACGGTTGGAGTCTGATTTGATATCAAATGATAGATACCCTAATTTTTATAAAATATATTAAATAACAAAAATAGTCACACGTGGACAGTACTCATTCGTTGAGATTAGTCGTGTGTTGACAAAAATAAATATTCGTTTGTTGAATAGAATATTTGAAAATAGAAATATATGAAGCCGTGTTGATTAGATTGACGCCATTTTGACGTGAACGATATTTATATCGATTTTATTCATTTTAAATTGAATATTGAAAAGTGATTTCGAAATCGAATATTTTGAAATGAAATTTGAAATGAATTGAATATAAAACGAATTCGAAATGAATTGAATATAAAACGATTTCGAAATGAATTGAATATATAACGAATTCAAATTGAATATAAAACGAATTTGAAATGAATTAAATATAAAACGAATTTGAAATGAATTGAATATAAAACGAATTCGAATTGAATTGAAAACGAATTCGAATTGAAGTGAATTCAAATTGACTTGAAATTTGAATTGAATAGAAATGAAAGTAAAAAGGATTTATAATAGGGAATTCAATTTTGATTTGAATTTGAAATGGAAGTTGAAATTGTTTTTAAAACGAATTTAAAACGATTTATAAAATTCGTTTTAAATAGAAATCGACGAAATATATATATTATATATATAATATAATGGCCTGAATAGAACGCGCCGCACCGCGGCAGTTCGTGAATTTCGACCGTTTATTTCAAACGGACATTACGGGAGATCCGACCGTCGGATTCTCCTAAAACCGGAACCGTTGGGTTTGTATCGAAAAGAGCTTTCTAACGAATATCAGAAATTTTAAATCTAACGGTTGTATTTTGAGATACGTCCAAATCAAATTCGAAAAAGTCGCTGTAAGTGCAGTTCGATGGCCATTGATGGAAATCGACTGTACGGGCCTTGATAAAATTATTAAAAATAGTAATAATTTGTATGAAATCATAAGAAATGATTTGGGAAAAATTAGGATGAAAAACTACATATTTGAAAAGATAAAAATAGATTTTTATCGAAATGAACTAGTTTTGAACTAAAATTAAACCAGTTTATTTTCAAATAAATAAATTGGATTTGAAATGGGTTTAAATAGAATTGATTCATGGGTTTATCGTGAACTGTATTTTAAATAACACTAGTTCTTTAACCCGATAATAAATAGAATGTGATTTGGGTTTATCGTGAACAGTGTTTTAAATGACACCAGTTCTTTAACCCGATAATAAATAGAATGTGATTTGGGTTTGGCGTGAACTGTATTTTAAAAGACATTAGTTCTTTAACCCAATAAAAGGAGCTTTAATGAATCTGCAATTAGATTGAAATGTGAATTTGTAATCTAAATTATCAAATTTAGAAGGTAAGCGAGAATGGAGTGTCACCAGTTTTGCCCCAAAGCGATAGTTAAATCTTTAATTAGATTTGAACGTGAAATGGTAATTAATTTACCGATAACACCATGGTGTTAGATACGAAGTATTAACAGTTTTGCTTCATGGGATGAATAGGTTGGGATTGGGAAATAAAATAAATAATTACTTCAATGTGGTTCGCTAATCTCGACTAGTTTGAAAAACCATAATTTGGTTTGAAATGACGTCCAAAGGAAGATTAAAGGATAAATTTTAAAGAATTTATCTTGGATAAAATTAATGGGAACCTTTCCCAAAAGATGTGAATATTTAAATAACAGAATATTCAGAATTGGAATGAGGCGTATATTGTGTTTTCTAGCACTGTTTTTAATATACGCGGGTTGTTCGGAAAGGCCGGGTTTATACCCATTCTGAATAACCGATTTGACGATATGTCGAAGATGAAGACGGTGGTTGAAGACCGGAAGTCTTCACATCGTTTGGATAATTACTGACGATCCTGATTGGGCTGTACACCCAAGAGGATGGAAATAGTTGGTGGTCGTCCAGACGTACTTGGAGATCGATGGATATACGAGGAAAGAGCCTCCGGTTTCATTCAGACCCAGAACGAACTTGTAAATGGATTGTGTGTCTGACATTGGATTTTATTCCGTGTAGATTGATTTCTGTTAAATATATATCTGTTTGGCGGCGGAGAATTTATTCTCTTGCTTAACGCCCTTCTCTGAGACGTACGAGCTTAGAGGTTATATATCGATAGATATCAATCGCATGGCATGAATTGCTTGTGTGACACGCTGAGTTGCATGGATCAAGGCTTCTGTTGAAAAGCAAAGTCTTGTGGTTGATGATCAAAGCACGGCCTACGTGGCAGCTTTGTGTATAACGTGAATTCGCGAGCCTCACACCTCGGTATGAGTTAAAAACGGGATACAGACTGCAGGGAGAGCACGACGTTTCTTTCTAGCTATGGTGGTGTCAGTGACTTACCAGCCCTGACATTTATATACTTTTCACCTATGTGGTTGTTGGAATGCAAGGCGCCTCGATTTTAGGTCTGTAAGGACCGGGAAACGTGTGTTCAGGCATAATTAATCCTCTAACGTAAGTGAGGGCCGGCCCTGAAGATCCAGGATTGCCCAGAGTGTGTAGTACTGGGACATTTTCTAGAGTGTCTCTAAAGCGGAGAGGAGCTTGCCCCTTGCCTCGACTCATGACGGAAATCCAATTTCCGATAGGAGATATTTCGGCTTTATTTGTAGAACCTAGTATGGCGACATAGTAGCATGGGATGTTATGCCGTCTATGATTGATATTTATGATTGAAATTGTTTTGACACTATACACTTATTATAGTATCAAATGATTTGTTTTAAGCGTAACAAGCATGTTTGGCTATTATAAGTGAAAATCCTATCCTCCGGCTTGCGTTGCATTGTGTGATGGGACCTGGGTCTTATAATAGCTTCATTTTTCGAAAAAGCATTGCGTTGTTTATTCTATGCACTAGTATTCTTGGGAGGAAACCCGTTCCGTGTTATACGGCATGGTCCCTTGAATCACTCTCTTTTAAAGTAAAGTTTTAAATAACTGTTTTAGTTCTCACACCAGTCACATGACTGACCTGGAGTTTATTGTTTTAACCTAAACTCTGGGTGCCCTTATTTTCCGCACGGGCAGCTAGTAGTTTTGGTTTCGCAGATTTATATTCACAGGATCCTGGTTTACAGCTGGAATGATATTCGGAAAGCTCTGTATCCGTATATCACCTTCGGTTGTGCTTTGTATTATTTTTCCGCTGCTATGTAATTTATTGTAATCTCTGATATTTATTGAATGTAATTTATTCATTTATACTCTGTATATTCTTGTATCTGATGGAATTGTTGTAATAGCAATGAAATGTTCTTCTGTTTGTGCTCTGATTTGTCCTGTTCTCAAAACGATCAGGGTTTTCAAACGGTCTAAATCGGTTTAACGACTAATTCAGATCGAGTGAAATTCCCGGCCGTCACATTTTGGTATCAGAGCTTTGGTTTACAGAGCTCGAGAACAAGACACATTAGAACCATACGAAAGAATTCATCAGATATTGGATTAGTAATATCCAATTAGGATGACTCGTTAGAGATAGGATCAGTAGTATCCTAGAACGAGTGTGAAGAGTATATTTTTCAAATGAAAACAAATTTTGTTTTGAAATTTTAATCGCTTTATACGTATTTGAATATTTATTTATTTTGAATTTGGACAATCCGATATATAAAGATTTTGCATATACGCGTCATGAACGTATATTCGAAGTTTTAATATATTAGATTGATATAGAATAACGCTCTAGTCGCCCGGAGATGATTCTACTGATGACTATATAGCATCAGTAGTGTGTGTTCGAGTTTCGAAGGTGTGATTTTCTATATATTTCCATTAGACTGGTGTGAGAACCAAAACCAATATAGCTAGAACACATTTTTGTGAATTGGCATCAAAAACATGATTTTTTGTATATATATATATCAAAATTATGAATTTGAAACGTTAAATTCACTAATTGATTGATGTTTGTGTTCGTTGTTTATTTGTTTGATAATTTTGAACCATTTTGCCTAATTGAATCAAATATTGAACTGTATTGAAAATTGGTCGCATTTGCTTGCATATACATATACTTACATTGAACAGGTCAGAGCAAGGAGGCTAGAGCAGAGAATAAAATTTGTTTGCCCGACAAATAGGTACATGTTTACTATATAATTTGCTGTTTTGTTTGGGTGATGATGATTTTATGAGCCTATTGGCTAGCCGCTTAGCTTTTTCTTTTTCTTTTTGAGATCAGAAGGCCTGTATGGCAATTTCGGGATTTTCCCGTGGCTCCCGGTGCAGGGGAGGTTATGGCGAATATTTTCTAAAATTTAGGGTGTTAGCCAAATTTTTTAAAATTGGAAAATTCTCAGAAACTGAGAAGTTGGAGAATGGAAGCCAGATCGAACGTAGAGCTGATTAATCAAACCACTTTCGACTTTGTTCCTTTTTGGGGACGAAAAGTTTTAAGTGGGGGATATTGTAATAACCCGAAAATCTGGGCCAGTTTAAAATTTTTATTTTGGCAATTTTAGCGAATTTTGAATATTTAAAATGAATTATTTTAAATAATATCGACGAGAAAATTTATTTTGAATAGAATTCGACGTATATATTATACGCGTCGTCGTTAGAATATAAATAATTATATATAATTATAAATAGAATTGAAAATGGCGCGGTAGTTCGATAATTCGATTTCAAACTTCAATTGAATGTACCGGGTGCAAAACAATCCGGATTTTAGTGAAACAAAAAACAATAGGATCTATTTCAGGATATCTTTGCAATGAATCCGAAAAATTGAAATTTCATAGTGGGAATCAAAAGATATGTCCAATTGAAAATTCTGAATAGTCGCTATGGAATTCAGGCCCTTAAAAATAGAAATTTTGCAAACAACCTCGGATTTTGACGAAACCACTTTTGTTGGATCCGTGATGTCAAGTTATTGCTAGATTCCAAATTTCATAATTTTTCGAACCAATATGTGAGCGTGGCAAAGGAAAACGCGTTTGACTAGTTTAAGTTGATTTTAATCGACTGTAAATTGGCCATTTTCTAACGGTCTCAGAATTTGACGAAACTAGTTTTGTTAGGACCGTATCGTCAATACGAAGCTAGAAAATAATTTTCAGGAATTTATAAAGTTAGCGTGTGACCCCGGTAAATTGAAATGTGCGTTCAAATTCAATATATAGAGTTATATGTTGATTTTAACGGAAACTGATCGAAACGATCAAATCAGCTTACGATACAAATCCCATTGTGTTCGGAATGGGGGTGAAACGCTATGGACGACAGGCGGTGGGCCTCGTTTAGAGGTCGAAAATAAAAGTTGATTTTTAGTGATAAATAAAATAATTGAATTAAAAAAACCCCTTCTCCTTCTATAACCACTGCCCCCCCCCCGTTCAAAACCATTTCAACTGAAACAGGAAAAAAAATCGATTTCCCCCTCCCCGTCGATTGCTCCACCGCCCTCCACCCAGTCGCCGCACCACCTCAGACCGCGAGGCCTCCCCCCCCTCGTCAGATCGAGAGCCCCCCCCCCCCCCCCGATGAACCGCGCCGCCGCACGAGAACCCCCCCTTTCCTCCACCGCCGCACACCCCCCCCCAGTGCCGCCACCCTCCTCCGTTCTCTCCCTCCTCCCTGCATCGAATCCGCCCCTCCTCCCTTTGAAAATTACTGTAAGTTTCATTGATTTTTTATTGATTTTAAAAACTGATTTTTACATGATTTTAATACTGAAATTAAGGTGATTTTAAAACTGAGATTAGTATTGTTTTAAAATATATATACATAGTAGAGAAAGGAGGGATTTTTAATTTTAAAAGTGAAAAGACGATATTTTGATATAAGTAGTGAAGTAAAAATATGATTTTTACTTATGTAGTGGATTGAAAATGTAATCTTTATGAGATATAGAATATAAAAATATCATCTTTGTATATGTAGCGAAATAAAAATCTGATTTTTATGTTATATGTGTTGAAATAAAGAGGTGATTTTTATAGTGATGAAATAAAAATAAAATCTTTATATGTGAAAAGGCGAAATCTTTATATGGAGAATAGCGTGATAAAAATAGAATTTTTATCTATATAGCGTGATAGTAAAAATTCGATTTTTATATATTGAATAGCAAAGTAAAAATTCGATTTTTATATATTGAATAGCAAAGTAAAAATTCGATTTTTATATATTGAATAGCATAGGAAAAATTCAAATTTTATATATTGAATAGCGAAGTAAAAATTCGATTTTTACATATGTAGAGAATACGGGCAACGAAAGCGATAAGAGGCGAGAACGACGAAGATTTCTATAAATGAAGTGTCGTGAAGTTGGATAGCTATTGGTGAGAATTTCTCAATCTTCAATTTCTTTTCTAGTTATATATATATATATATATACTAGGATGCAGACGGTGCTTAGTAGCACCCGACACAATCGTCCACATACCATGGACTTGTTTGTTTGATTGCAAAAATTAGTTAGATTATTTGATTGAAATTTGAGTTGTTTGGTGAAATGGAATGGATTGATTGATGTGTGAATGGCGTGGGCCTTCACTAGACCGGGGATAAGGCTAGGCCTCGTCCCGTTTCTAGTATCGTGCCGTTATGCCGCCGAAATTTTCTAAAATAAGTTAGAAAAATAAAAATATCATTTTATTTAAAGAATGAACTGAATAGAAATTCATGTGATGAAATAAAATGTTTTATCATTAAAAATATAATTTTTAACGTGAAGTGAATAAAATAAAATATCCATTTACAAACCGGACGGTTTGTTTATGTACACCTATTTGAAGGACATTGATTGGGTCGATAAATTTTACACATCGCCCAACTGCACAAATAAAACCTATGTTTGATTGTTTGAAACCCCGCACGAGTGTTGGGATGAAATTTGGAGTTCACTCATCCTGATTGATTAAATATGTCGATCGATTGATTGACAGGCTGTCATAAGCGTTAGATATCTATATTTGATGCTTATACAGTGTAGTGCACTTTGGTTGATGGTTGATTATTTTTCTATGCTATTATATACGTGTGATGTATGAAATTCCATATAATTAACATTATATGGTGATTGATTGGGCCTCATTCCAATTTAGAAAATAAAGAATATCAATATAAAATAAAGGTTCATGTGTTGACAGTACTCATCCGTTGAGATTAGTCATGTGTTGAACGAAATATTTAATAATAAAATTTACATCTTTATCAATATAAAATAAAGGTTCATGTGTTGACAGTACTCATCCGTTGAGATTAGTCATGTGTTGAACGAAATATTTAATAATAAAATTTACATCTTTATCATATATGAAATCAGAAATTAACTGGAAGATAGATAAGATGAGTGGTCTCTTGGGTATTGATCTGATGTTGGTTTCGGCCTTCGGGGTTAATATTTAGTGAATCGTTCTCTTACTAATTTACGGTTGGAGTCTGATTTGATATCAAACGATAGATACCCTAATTTCTATAAAATATATTAAATAACAAAAATAGTCACACATGGACAGTACTCATTCGTTGAGATTAGTCGTGTGTTGACAAAAATAAATATTCATTTGTTGAATAGAATATCTGAATATAGAAATATATGAAGCCGTGTTGATTAGATTGACGCCATTTTGACGTGAACGATATTTATATCGATTTTATTCATTTTAAAATGAATATTGAAAAGTGATTTCGAAATCGAATATCTTGAAATGAATTGAATATAAAACGAATTCGAAATGAATTGAATATAAAACGATTTCGAAATGAATTGAATATATAACGAATTCAAATTGAATATAAAACGAATTTGAAATGATATGAATATAAAACGAATTTGAAATGAATTGAATATAAAACAAATTCGAATTGAATTGAAAACGAATTCGAATTGAAGTGAATTCAAATTGACTTGAAATTTGAATTGAATAGAAATGAAAGTAAAAAGGATTTATAATAGGGAATTCAATTTTGATTTGAATTTGAAATGGAAGTTGAAATTGTTTTTGAAACGAATTTAAAACGATTTATAAAATTCGTTTTAAATAGAAATCGATGAAATATATATATTATATATATTATATATATATATAATATAATGGCCTGAATAGAACGCGCCGCACCGCGGCAGTTCGTGAATTTCGACCGTTTATTTCAAACGGACATTACGGGAGATCCGACCGTCGGATTCTCCTAAAACCGGAATCGTTGGGTTCGTATCGAAAAGAGCTTTCTAACGAATATTAGAAATTATAAATCTAACGGTTGGATTTGGAGATACGTCCAAATCAAATTCGAAAAAGGTCGCTGTAAGTGCAGTTCGATGGCCGTTGATGGAAATCGACTGTACGGGCCTTGATAAAATTATTAAAAATAGTAATAATTTGTTTAAAATCATAAGAAATGATTTGGGAAAAATTAGGATGAAAAACTCCATATTTGAAAAGATAAAAATAGATTTTATCAAAATGAACTAGTTTTGAACTAAAATTAAACCCGTTTATTTTCAAATAAATAAATTGGATTTGAAATGGGTTTAAATAGAATTGATTCATGGGTTTATCGTGAACTGTGTTTTAAATAACACTAGTTCTTTAACCCGATAATAAATAGAATGTGATTTGTGTTTATCGTGAACAGTGTTTTAAATGACACCAGCTCTTTAACCCGATAATAAATAGAATGTGATTTGGGTTTGTCGTGAACTGTATTTTAAAAGACATTAGTTCTTTAACCCAATAAAAGGAGCTTTAATGGATCTGCAATTAGATTGAAATGTGAATTTGTAATCTAAATTATCAAATTTAGAAGGTAAGCGAGAATGGAGTATCACCAGTTTTGCCTAAAGCGATAGTTAAATCTTTAATTAGATTTGAACATGAAATGGTAATTAATTTTACCGATAACACCATGGTGTTAGATATGAAGTATTACCAGTATTGCTTCATGGGATGAATAGGTTGGGATTGGGAAATAAAATAAATAATTACTTCGATGTGGTTCGCTAATCTCGACAAGTTTGAAAAACCATAATTTGGTTTGAAATGACATCCAATGGAAGATTAAAGGATAAATTTTAAAGAATTTATCTTAGATAAAATTAATGGGAACCTTTCCCAAAAGATGTGAATATTTAAATAACAGAATATTAAGAATTGGAATGAGGCGTATGTTGTGTTTTCTAGCACTGTTTTTAATATACGTGGGTTGTTCGGAAAGGCCGGGTTTTGTAACAACCCGTAAAATGCGAGCCAGTTTGAAAATTTTATTTTTGCAATTTTAGTGAATTTTGATTATTTAAAATAGATTATTTTAAATAATATCGACGAGAAATTTATTTTGAATATAATTCGAACGTATATATTATATACGCGTCGTCGTTAGAATATAAATATTTATATATAATTATAAATAGAATTGAAAATGGCGCGGTAGTTCGATAATTCGATTTCAAACTTCAATTGAATGTACCGGGTGCAAAACAATCCGGATTTTAGTGAAACCAAAAACATTAGGATCTAATTGATGATATCTTTCCAACGAATCCGAAAGATCAAAATTTCGTAGCGAGAATCAAAAGATATGTCCAGTTGAAAATTCTGAATAGTCGCTATGGAATTCAGGCCCTTAAAAATGGACATTTTGCAAACGACCTCGGATTTCGATGAAACCAGTTTTGTTGGGTCCGGGATGTAAAGTTATTGCTAGGTTTCAAGTTTCATAATTTTTCGAATCAATATGTGAGCGTGGCAAAAGAAAACGCATTTGACCAGTTTCAGTTGATTTTAATCGACTGGAAATTGGCCATTTTTCTAACGGTCTCAGAATTCGACGAAACTAGTTTTGTTAGGACCGTATCGTCAATACGAAGCTAGAAAATATTTTTCTGGAATTTTTAAAGTTAGTATGTGATCCCGGTAATTTGAAATGTACGTTTAAAATTCAATATAGTGATTTAAATGTAAATTTAACGGAAACTGATTGTAACGATCGAATCAGCTTGCGATACATATCCCATTGTGTTCGGAATGGGGGTAAAACGCTAGGGACGACAGGCGGTGGGCCTCGTTTCGAGGTCGTATGTAAAAGTCAACTTTTAAAAATAATAAAATAATAAATAAATAAAAAAAACCCTCTCCCTCCTTTTAGTTCTGCCCCCCCCCCCCCCCCGTTTCAATTTCAGTTCATAAAAAAAAAAAAAAGAAATAAAAAGGGGATCGACGGAATCCTACTCGCGATCGCCACCCCCCTGCCATCGCCCCGCTCACCCCACCTCCTCTCGCGCCCGTGCTCCTCTCTCCTCTTCCCTCTGAGACGTTGGCCCGAACCCTCTCAAAAAGGACCCAAACCCCCACAGCCACGCACCCCCACAGCCACCGAGACCAAACCCTAGCCTCCTCTGCCAGGAGCCCCACCGCGACGATAGAAACCCCCCCTTCTTCTTCGAAAAACTGTAAGTATTTTATCGTATTTTGTTTTTATTTTAATTTTAATTCGTTAAACTAATTTCGATTTTAAGAAGTTAAAAACTGATTTATAAAAGAAGTTAAAAACAGATTTTTGAAAAGATAATAAAAACTGATTTATAAAAGAAGTTAAAACTGTTTTTTTTTTATATTAAGTTAAAACTGAAATTATATGAAGTTAAAACTGATTTTATTTTATCTTAAAATCTTAATTTTATTTTGTTTTTAAAAACTGATTTAAAAAGGAATTTTGAAATTGATTTTTATTTTAAAGGTTTGAAATAGAAAAAAAGGGTTTAAACTTTAAAGTAGAAAAGGCGGAATTTTTATTGAGTAGCGAAGTAAAAATATGATTTTTATATATTGAATAGCGAAGTAAAAATATGATTTTTATATATTGAATAGCGAAGTCAAAATTCGATTTTTTTATATTGAATAACATAGTAAAAATTCGATTTTTACATATGTAGTGGCTACGGGCAACGAAGATGACGATGATGCGATAGCGATGAAGATTTCTATCAATGAAGTGCCGTGGAGCTAGGATAGCTATCTGTGAGAACTTCTCACCTTTCAAATTTCTTTTCTAGTTATATATATATACTAGGATGCAGACGGTGCTTAGTAGCACCCGACACAATCGTCCACAGACCATGGACTTGTTTGTTTGGTTGCATAGATTAGTTATATGATTTGATTTGAATTTGAATTGTTTGGTGAAATTGAATTGATTGATTGATGTGTGAATGGCGTGGGCCTTCACTAGACCGGGGATAAGGCTAGGCCTTGTCCCGTTTCTAGTATCGTGCCGTTATGCCGCCGAAATTTTCTAAAATATGTTAGAAAAATAAAAACATCATTTTATAGAATAAATGAATTGAATAGAAATTCATATGTCGAAATAAATGTTTTGTCGTTAAAAATATAATTTTTAACGTGAATGTAAATAAATAAATATTCATTTACAGACCGGACGGTTTGTTTATGTACACCTATTTGAAGGACGTTGATTGGGTCGATAAATTTTACACATCGCCCAACAGCACAAATAAAATATGTGTTAGATTGTTTGAAACCCCACACGGGTGTTGGGATGAAATTTGAAGTTCACTCATCCTGATTGATTAAATATGTCGATCGATTGATTGACAGGCTGTTATAAGCGTTGAATATCTATATTTGATGCTTATACAGTGTAGTGCACTTTGGTTGATGGTTGATTATTTTTCAATGCTATGATATACATGTGTTGTATGAAAATCCATATAATTAACCTTATATGGTAATTGATTGGGTCTCATTCCAATTTGAAAAATAAAGAATATTATAAAATAAAAGTTCATGTGTTGACAGTACTCATTCATTGAGATTGGTCATGTGTTGAACGAAATATTTTAATATTAAAATTTACATCTTTATCGATATAAAATAAAAGTTCATGTGTTGACAGTACTCATTCATTGAGATTGGTCATGTGTTGAACGAAATATTTTAATATTAAAATTTACATCTTTATCGATATAAAATAAAAGTTCATGTGTTGACAGTACTCATTCATTGAGATTGGTCATGTGTTGAACGAAATATTTTGATAATAACAACTATTTTGAAAAAGAAATATTTGAAATAAAATATTTGAAATAGAAATTTATGAAGCCGTGTTGATTAGATTGACGCCATTTTGACGTGAACGATATTTATATTGAATTGAAAACGATTTCGAAATGAATTGAATTGAAAACGATTTCGAAATGAATTGAATTGAAAACGATTTCGAAATGAATTGAATTGAAAACGATTTCGAAATGAAATGAATTGAAAACGATTTCGAAATGAATTGAATATATAACGATTTCGAAATGAATTGAATTGAAAACGAATTCAAATTGAATTGAAAGCGAATTGAAATGAATTCAAATTGAATTAAAATTTGAATTGAATAGAAGTGAATTTTGAAACGAATTTATAAAGAAGAATTCAATTTTGATTTGAATTGAAATGGAAGTTGAAATTGCTTTTGAAACAATTTTAAAACTATTCATATAATTCGTTTTAAATAGAAATCGGCGAAGTATATATTATATATATTATATATATAATATAATGGCCTGAATAGAACGCGCCGCGCCGCGGCAGTTCGTGAATTTCGACCATTTATTTCAAACGGACATTACGGGAGATCCGACCGTCGGATTCTCCTAAAACCGGAACCGTTGGGTTCGTATCGAAAAGAGCTTTCTAACGAATATTAGAAATTTGAAATCTAACGGTTGGATTTGGAGATACGTCCAAATCAAATTCGAAAAAGGTCGCTGTAAGTGCAGTTCGATGGCCATTGATGGAAATCGACTGTACGGGCCTTGATAAAATTATTAAAAATAGTAATAATTTGTGTAAAATCATAAGAAATGATTTGTGAAGATTTGAGATGAAAAACTCCATATTTGAAAAGATAAAAATAGATTTTTATCGAAATGAACTAGTTTTGAACTAGAAATATAATTCTATTTATTTTTAATAAATAAATTGAATAAAAAAAAAAGGGTTTTGAAAATAACCAAATTATCCAATGATTGCATTGGAGTGGATTTGAATCGAAATTGTCTTCGGAATATTTCGATGTTGGAATTCGTGATTATACAGGTGTTGTTATGGAAATTTGAAAGATATATATTTATATCGTTATTTCCAATACGACATTTGTTAATCGTAGAATTTGATATTGAATATAAGTCGGGATATTTTCTATTCAGAGCCTTGTATTTAATATCAAATGTGATTTGGGTTTGTCGTGAATGGTGTCTTCACTAACACTGTTCTTGAACCCAGATGAGAAAAGATTAAATCTTTTTATTTAGATTTAATGAAGAGTACCAATTAAATAACATTTAATTGGAATTGAATTGATATTGATTCTTGGGTTTATCGTGAACAGTGTTTTAAATAACACTCGTTCTTTAACCCGATAATTAATCGAATGTGATTTTGGGTTTATCGTGAACCGTGTTTTTAAATGACACTGATTCTTTAACCCAGTTAGCGATTAAAACTAAGTGGAGTTTTAATGAATCTTTAATTAGATTGAAATGATCGAAAATGGAGTATCACCAGTTTTGCTCCTGGCGATAGTTAAATCTTTAATTAGATTTGAACGTGAAATGGTAATTGAATTTACCGATAACACCGTGGTGTTAGATATGAAGTACTACCAGTTTTACTTCATGGGATGAATAGGTTGGGATTGGGAAATTAAAATAAATGATTACTTCGGTAAGGTTCGCTAATCCCGACTAGTTTGAATTGAGATTCAAAAATAGAATAAAGAATAAATTCAAGGAATTTATCTTGGATAAAATTTATGGGAACATTTCCCTATGAATGTGAAATTTAGAAACTAACTGTCGGTTGGCCAAACAGAATGGTTTTCTGGATATTGATCTGATGTTGGTTTCGGCCTTCGGGGTTAATATTTGGGAAATTATTCTCTTGATTAATTTACGGTTAGTGACTGATGAATTGGAATGAGGCGTATGTTGTGTTTGTGTAACACTTATTTAAAATATACGCGAGTTATTCGGAAAGACCGGGTTTATCCCATTCTGAATAACTGATACGACGATAAGTCGAAGATGAAGACGATGGTCGAAGACCGGAGGTCTTCACGTCGTTTGGGTGATAACTGATGATCTTGATTGGGCTGTACACCCAAGAAGATGGAAACAGTTAGTGATCGTCCAGACGTACTTGGAGATCGATGGATATGCGGGGTACTAGGTGCCTCCGGCTTCGTTCAGACCCAGAACGGACTTGTAAATGGACTGTGTGTCTGACATTGGATTTCATTCTGTGTGACTGATATCGGTTGCATAGGAGGGTTTGCCTGTGTGGCATGCTAAGATGCAAATGATCAAGACTTCTGTTGAAAAGCAAAGTCTTGTGGTGATGATCAAAGCAAGGCCTTTGTGGTGTAGCTTTGTGTAACGTTTACTTCGCGAGTTTCACACCCGGTATGAACCAAAAACGGGAGACGGACCTCAGGGAGGGCATGCGTTTCTTCCTAGTTAGAAGTGGCATCAGTGGTTTTACACGCCCTGACGAGTTTGACTTATGTGGTTGTTGCTGTTGCGAGGCGCCTCGGATTGATCGGTCGTTCTCGAACCGATGGAGTCATTTAGTTGGCTCATTTACACCCCAAAGGGCGGGGAAACGCATGTTCAGGCATTTTAATCCACATCGGTGGACCGGCCCTGACGATCCAAGGGCCCACCTGAGTCTGGGTCCTGAGGCTCGGGCTAGGCAGTCTCGAATCGGTTGAGGACTATCTTTTGCCTCGGTTCATAGATGGAAATCCAATTTCCAAATACGTGACTTTGCGGTTTTATTTGTAAACCTATATACGGCGACATAGTGGCATGGGACGCTCATGTCGCCTATGATTGATACTTATGATTTGAAGTTGTTTTATACACTATGCACTTATAATAGTATCAAACGATTTGTTTTAACCGTATCAAGCATTCTTTGGCTGTTATAAGGGAAAACCCTATCCTCGGCTGCGTTGCATTGTGTGATGGGACCTGGGTCTTATAACAGCTTCATTTTTCTTTATTTAGCATTGCGCTGTTATGTTTTATGCACTGGTATTCTTGGGAGGAAACCCGTTCCGTGTTATACGGCGTGGTCCCTTGATTTACCTAATGATTTAAAATAAAGATTAATAACTGTTTTAGTTCTCACACCAGTCACATGACTGACCTGGAGTTTATTGTTTTAACCTAAACTCTGGGTGCCCTTATTTTGACACGGGCAGCTAGTAGTTTCGGTTTTGCAGATTTATATTCACAGGATCCTGGTTTACAGCTGGAACGATATCCGGAAAGCTTTGTATCCGTATATCCCTTCTAGTTGTGTATTGTATTATATTCCGCTGCGATGTATTTAAATGTAATTTTAATCTCTGATATTTCTGTGTAATATTTATTCATACTCTGTATATTCTTGTAATCTGATGCATTGTTGTAATATACAGTGAAATGTTCTTTTATATGCGTTCTGATTTGTCGTGTTCTCAAACGATAGGGCGTTTCGAACGGTCTGGGTCGGTTTAGCGACTGGTTCGGACCGAGCGAAATTCCTTGCCGTCACAGTTGGTATCAGAGCTTTGGTTTACAAAGCTAGAGAACAAGACACATTAGAAACATACGAAAGAATTCATGAGATATTGGATTAGCAATATCCAATGAGAATGCCTCGTTAGAGATGAGATCAGTAGTATCCTAGAACGAGTGTGAAGAGTATATTTTTAAAGTGAAAACAAATTTTGTTTTGAAAATTTAAATCAATTATTCGTAGTTGATTGTTTATTTATATTGATTTGGACAGTCCAGTATATAAAGATTTTGCATATACGCCTTGCAAACGTATATTTGAAATTTTAATATACTGGATAGATATAGAATCACATTCTAGACACCCGGAGATGGTTCTGATGATTGATCGATCATCATCAGAATCTATGTTCGTGTTTTGAAGATGTGGTATTTATATATTTCCTATTGACTGGTGTGAGAACCAAAATTAGATAGGGCCTATTGTTGTGAATTGGCATCAAAAACACGATTTTTGTATATGTATCAAAATTATGAATTTGAAACTCTAATTCACTAATTGATTGATGTTTGTGTTGTTTGTTTAATTGTTTGATAATTTTGAACCATTATGCCTAATATAACCAAATATTGAACTGTATTGAAAATTAGTCGCATTTGTTTGCATATACATGTGTATCCTTGAACAGGTCATAGCAAGGAGGCTAGAGCAGAGAATAAAATTTGTTTGCCCGACAAATAGGTACATGTTTACTACATAATTTCCTGTTTTGTTTGGGTGATGATGATTTTATGAGCCTATTGGCTAGCCGCTTGGCTTTTTCTTTTTCTTTTTGAGATCTGAAGGACCGGGGAAGCTATTTGAAATTCCCCGATGCTCCCGATGCAGGGGAGGTTATGGCGAAATTTTTCAAAAATTTAGGGTGTTAGCCAAATTTTTGAAATTTTGAAAATTCTCAGAAACTAAAGAGTTGGAGAATGGAAGCCAGATCGAGCGTAGAGTTGATTAATCAAACCACTTTCGACTTTGTTCCTTTTCGGGGACGAAAAGTTTTAAGTGGGGAAGATTGTAACAACCCGTAAAATGCGAGCCAGTTTGAAAATTTTATTTTTGCAATTTTAGTGAATTTTGATTATTTAAAATAGATTATTTTAAATAATATCGACGAGAAATTTATTTTGAATATAATTCGAACGTATATATTATATACGCGTCGTCGTTAGAATATAAATATTTATATGTAATTATAAATAGAATTGAAAATGGCGCGGTAGTTCGATAATTCGATTTCAAACTTCAATTGAATGTACCGGGTGCAAAACAATCCGGATTTTAGTGAAACCAAAAACATTAGGATCTAATTGATGATATCTTTCCAACGAATCCGAAAGATCAAAATTTCGTAGCGAGAATCAAAAGATATGTCCAGTTGAAAATTCTGAATAGTCGCTATGGAATTCAGGCCCTTAAAAATGGACATTTTGCAAACGACCTCGGATTTCGATGAAACCAGTTTTGTTGGGTCCGGGATGTAAAGTTATTGCTAGGTTTCAAGTTTCATAATTTTTCGAATCAATATGTGAGCGTGGCAAAGGAAAACGCGTTTGACGAGTTTCAGTTGATTTTAATCGACTGGAAATTGGCCATTTTTCTAACGGTCTCAGAATTCGACGAAACTAGTTTTGTTAGGACCGTATCGTCAATACGAAGCTAGAAAATATTTTTCTGGAATTTTTAAAGTTAGTATGTGATCCCGGTAATTTGAAATGTACGTTTAAAATTCAATATAGTGATTTAAATGTAAATTTAACGGAAACTGATTGTAACGATCGAATCAGCTTGCGATACATATCCCATTGTGTTCGGAATGGGGGTAAAACGCTAGGGACGACAGGCGGTGGGCCTCGTTTCGAGGTCGTATGTAAAAGTCAACTTTTAAAAATAATAAAATAATAAATAAATAAAAAACCCTCTCCCTCCTTTTAGTTCTGCCCCCCCCCCGTTTCAATTTCAGTTCATAAAAAAAAATAAAAAATAAAATAAAAAGGGGATCGACGGAATCCTACTCGCGATCGCCACCCCCCTGCCATCGCCCCGCTCACCCCACCTCCTCTCGCGCCCGTGCTCCTCTCTCCTCTTCCCTCTGAGACGTTGGCCCGAACCCTCTCAAAAAGGACCCAAACCCCCACAGCCACGCACCCCCACAGCCACCGAGACCAAACCCTAGCCTCCTCTGCCAGGAGCCCCACCGCGACGACAGAAACCCCCCCTTCTTCTTCGAAAAACTGTAAGTATTTTATCGTATTTTGTTTTTATTTTAATTTTAATTCGTTAAACTAATTTCGATTTTAAGAAGTTAAAAACTGATTTATAAAAGAAGTTAAAAACAGATTTTTGAAAAGATAATAAAAACTGATTTATAAAAGAAGTTAAAACTGTTTTTTTTTTATATTAAGTTAAAACTGAAATTATATGAAGTTAAAACTGATTTTATTTTATCTTAAAATCTGAATTTTATTTTGTTTTTAAAAACTGATTTAAAAAGGAATTTTGAAATTGATTTTTATTTTAAAGGTTTGAAATAGAAAAAAAAGGGTTTAAACTTTAAAGTAGAAAAGGCGGAATTTTTATTGAGTAGCGAAGTAAAAATATGATTTTTATATATTGAATAGCGAAGTAAAAATATGATTTTTATATATTGAATAGCGAAGTAAAAATATGATTTTTATATATTGAATAGCGAAGTCAAAATTCGATTTTTTTATATTGAATAACATAGTAAAAATTCGATTTTTACATATGTAGTGGCTACGGGCAACGAAGATGACGATGATGCGATAGCGATGAAGATTTCTATCAATTAAGTGCCGTGGAGCTAGGATAGCTATCTGTGAGAACTTCTCACCTTTCAAATTTCTTTTCTAGTTATATATATATACTAGGATGCAGACGGTGCTTAGTAGCACCCGACACAATCGTCCACAGACCATGGACTTGTTTGTTTGGTTGCATAGATTAGTTATATGATTTGATTTGAATTTGAATTGTTTGGTGAAATTGAATTGATTGATTGATGTGTGAATGGCGTGGGCCTTCACTAGACCGGGGATAAGGCTAGGCCTTGTCCCGTTTCTAGTATCGTGCCGTTATGCCACCGAAATTTTCTAAAATATGTTAGAAAAATAAAAACATCATTTTATAGAATAAATGAATTGAATAGAAATTCATATGTCGAAATAAATGTTTTGTCGTTAAAAATATAATTTTTAACGTGAATGTAAATAAATAAATATTCATTTACAGACCGGACGGTTTGTTTATGTACACCTATTTGAAGGACGTTGATTGGGTCGATAAATTTTACACATCGCCCAACAGCACAAATAAAATATGTGTTAGATTGTTTGAAACCCCACACGGGTGTTGGGATGAAATTTGAAGTTCACTCATCCTGATTGATTAAATATGTCGATCGATTGATTGACAGGCTGTTATAAGCGTTGAATATCTATATTTGATGCTTATACAGTGTAGTGCACTTTGGTTGATGGTTGATTATTTTTCAATGCTATGATATACATGTGTTGTATGAAAATCCATATAACTAACCTTATATGGTAATTAATTGGGTCTCATTCCAATTTGAAAAATAAAGAATATTATAAAATAAAAGTTCATGTGTTGACAGTACTCATTCATTGAGATTGGTCATGTGTTGAACGAAATATTTTAATATTAAAATTTACATCTTTATCGATATAAAATAAAAGTTCATGTGTTGACAGTACTCATTCATTGAGATTGGTCATGTGTTGAACGAAATATTTTAATATTAAAATTTACATCTTTATCGATATAAAATAAAAGTTCATGTGTTGACAGTACTCATTCATTGAGATTGGTCATGTGTTGAACGAAATATTTTGATAATAACAACTATTTTGAAAAAGAAATATTTGAAGTAAAATATTTGAAATAGAAATTTATGAAGCCGTGTTGATTAGATTGACGCCATTTTGACGTGAACGATATTTATATTGAATTGAAAACGATTTCGAAATGAATTGAATTGAAAACGATTTCGAAATGAATTGAATTGAAAACGATTTCGAAATGAATTGAATTGAAAACGATTTCGAAATGAAATGAATTGAAAACGATTTCGAAATGAATTGAATATATAACGATTTCGAAATGAATTGAATTGAAAACGAATTCAAATTGAATTGAAAGCGAATTGAAATGAATTCAAATTGAATTAAAATTTGAATTGAATAGAAGTGAATTTTGAAACGAATTTATAAAGAAGAATTCAATTTTGATTTGAATTGAAATGGAAGTTGAAATTGCTTTTGAAACAATTTTAAAACTATTCATATAATTCGTTTTAAATAGAAATCGGCGAAGTATATATTATATATATTATATATATAATATAATGGCCTGAATAGAACGCGCCGCGCCGCGGCAGTTCGTGAATTTCGACCATTTATTTCAAACGGACATTACGGGAGATCCGACCGTCGGATTCTCCTAAAACCGGAACCGTTGGGTTCGTATCGAAAAGAGCTTTCTAACGAATATTAGAAATTTGAAATCTAACGGTTGGATTTGGAGATACGTCCAAATCAAATTCGAAAAAGGTCGCTGTAAGTGCAGTTCGATGGCCATTGATGGAAATCGACTGTACGGGCCTTGATAAAATTATTAAAAATAGTAATAATTTGTGTGAAATCATAAGAAATGATTTGTGAAGATTTGAGATGAAAAACTCCATATTTGAAAAGATAAAAATAGATTTTTATCGAAATGAACTAGTTTTAAACTAGAAATATAATTCTATTTATTTTTAATAAATAAATTGAATAAAAAAAAAGGGTTTTGAAAATAACCAAAATATCCAATGATTGCATTGGAGTGGATTTGAATCGAAATTGTCTTCGGAATATTTCGATGTTGGAATTCGTGATTATACAGGTGTTGTTATGGAAATTTGAAAGATATATATTTATATCGTTATTTCCAATACGACATTTGTTAATCGTAGAATTTGATATTGAATATAAGCTGGGATATTTTCTATTCAGAGCCTTGTATTTAATATCAAATGTGATTTGGGTTTGTCGTGAATGGTGTCTTCACTAACACTTTTCTTGAACCCAGATGAGAAAAGATTAAATCTTTTTATTTAGATTTAATGAAGAGTACCAATTAAATAACATTTAATTGGAATTGAATTGATATTGATTCTTGGGTTTATCGTGAACAGTGTTTTAAATAACACTCGTTCTTTAACCCGATAATTAATCGAATGTGATTTTGGGTTTATCGTGAACCGTGTTTTTAAATGACACTGATTCTTTAACCCAGTTAGCGATTAAAACTTAGTGGAGTTTTAATGAATCTTTAATTAGATTGAAATGATCGAAAATGGAGTATCACCAGTTTTACTCCTGGCGATAGTTAAATCTTTAATTAGATTTGAACGTGAAATGGTAATTGAATTTACCGATAACACCGTGGTGTTAGATATGAAGTACTACCAGTTTTACTTCATGGGATGAATAGGTTGGGATTGGGAAATTAAAATAAATGATTACTTCGGTAAGGTTCGCTAATCCCGACTAGTTTGAATTGAGATTCAAAAATAGAATAAAGAATAAATTCAAGGAATTTATCTTGGATAAAATTTATGGGAACATTTCCCTATGAATGTGAAATTTAGAAACTAACTGTCGGTTGGCCAAATAGAATGGTTTTCTGGATATTGATCTGATGTTGGTTTCGGCCTTCGGGGTTAATATTTGGGAAATTATTCTCTTGATTAATTTACGGTTAGTGACTGATGAATTGGAATGAGGCGTATGTTGTGTTTGTGTAACACTTATTTAAAATATACGCGAGTTATTCGGAAAGACCGGGTTTATCCCATTCTGAATAACTGATACGACGATAAGTCGAAGATGAAGACGATGGTCGAAGACCGGAGGTCTTCACGTCGTTTGGGTGATAACTGATGATCTTGATTGGGCTGTACACCCAAGAAGATGGAAACAGTTAGTGATCGTCCAGACGTACTTGGAGATCGATGGATATGCGGGGTACTAGGTGCCTCCGGCTTCGTTCAGACCCAGAACGGACTTGTAAATGGACTGTGTGTCTGACATTGGATTTCATTCTGTGTGACTGATATCGGTTGCATAGGAGGGTTTGCCTGTGTGGCATGCTAAGATGCAAATGATCAAGACTTCTGTTGAAAAGCAAAGTCTTGTGGTGATGATCAAAGCAAGGCCTTTGTGGCGTAGCTTTGTGTAACGTTTACTTCGCGAGTTTCACACCCGGTATGAACCAAAAACGGGAGACGGACCTCAGGGAGGGCATGCGTTTCTTCCTAGTTAGAAGTGGCGTCAGTGGTTTTACACGCCCTGACGAGTTTGACTTATGTGGTTGTTGCTGTTGGGAGGCGCCTCGGATTGATCGGTCGTTCTCGAACCGATGGAGTCATTTAGTTGGCTCATTTACGCCCCAAAGGGCGGGGAAACGCATGTTCAGGCATTTTAATCCACATCGGTGGACCGGCCCTGACGATCCAAGGGCCCACCTGAGTCTGGGTCCTGAGGCTCGGGCTAGGCAGTCTCGAATCGGTTGAGGACTATCTTTTGCCTCGGTTCATAGATGGAAATCCAATTTCCAAATACGTGACTTTGCGGTTTTATTTGTAAACCTATATACGGCGACATAGTGGCATGGGACGCTCATGTCGCCTATGATTGATACTTATGATTTGAAGTTGTTTTATACACTATGCACTTATAATAGTATCAAACGATTTGTTTTAACCGTATCAAGCATTCTTTGGCTGTTATAAGGGAAAACCCTATCCTCGGCTGCGTTGCATTGTGTGATGGGACCTGGGTCTTATAACAGCTTCATTTTTCTTTATTTAGCATTGCGCTGTTATGTTTTATGCACTGGTATTCTTGGGAGGAAACCCGTTCCGTGTTATACGGCGTGGTCCCTTGATTTACCTAATGATTTAAAATAAAGATTAATAACTGTTTTAGTTCTCACACCAGTCACATGACTGACCTGGAGTTTATTGTTTTAACCTAAACTCTGGGTGCCCTTATTTTGACACGGGCAGCTAGTAGTTTCGGTTTTGCAGATTTATATTCACAGGATCCTGGTTTACAGCTGGAACGATATCCGGAAAGCTTTGTATCCGTATATCCCTTCTAGTTGTGTATTGTATTATATTCCGCTGCGATGTATTTAAATGTAATTTTAATCTCTGATATTTCTGTGTAATATTTATTCATACTCTGTATATTCTTGTAATCTGATGCATTGTTGTAATATACAGTGAAATGTTCTTTTATATGCATTCTGATTTGTCGTGTTCTCAAACGATAGGGCGTTTCGAACGGTCTGGGTCGGTTTAGCGACTGGTTCGGACCGAGCGAAATTCCTTGCCGTCACAGTTGGTATCAGAGCTTTGGTTTACAAAGCTAGAGAACAAGACACATTAGAAACATACGAAAGAATTCATGAGATATTGGATTAGCAATATCCAATGAGAATGCCTCGTTAGAGATGAGATCAGTAGTATCCTAGAACGAGTGTGAAGAGTATATTTTTAAAGTGAAAACAAATTTTGTTTTGAAAATTTAAATCAATTATTCGTAGTTGATTGTTTATTTATATTGATTTGGACAGTCCAGTATATAAAGATTTTGCATATACGCCTTGCAAACGTATATTTGAAATTTTAATATACTGGATAGATATAGAATCACATTCTAGACACCCGGAGATGGTTCTGATGATTGATCGATCATCATCAGAATCTATGTTCGTGTTTTGAAGATGTGGTATTTATATATTTCCTATTGACTGGTGTGAGAACCAAAATTAGATAGGGCCTATTGTTGTGAATTGGCATCAAAAACACGATTTTTGTATATGTATCAAAATTATGAATTTGAAACTCTAATTCACTAATTGATTGATGTTTGTGTTGTTTGTTTAATTGTTTGATAATTTTGAACCATTATGCCTAATATAACCAAATATTGAACTGTATTGAAAATTAGTCGCATTTGTTTGCATATACATGTGTATCCTTGAACAGGTCATAGCAAGGAGGCTAGAGCAGAGAATAAAATTTGTTTGCCCGACAAATAGGTACATGTTTACTACATAATTTCCTGTTTTGTTTGGGTGATGATGATTTTATGAGCCTATTGGCTAGCCGCTTGGCTTTTTCTTTTTCTTTTTGAGATCTGAAGGACCGGGGAAGCTATTTGAAATTCCCCGATGCTCCCGGTGCAGGGGAGGTTATGGCGAAATTTTTCAAAAATTTAGGGTGTTAGCCAAATTTTTGAAATTTTGAAAATTCTCAGAAACTAAAGAGTTGGAGAATGGAAGCCAGATCGAGCGTAGAGTTGATTAATCAAACCACTTTCGACTTTGTTCCTTTTCGGGGACGAAAAGTTTTAAGTGGGGAAGATTGTAACAACCCGTAAAATGCGAGCCAGTTTGAAAATTTTATTTTTGCAATTTTAGTGAATTTTGATTATTTAAAATAGATTATTTTAAATAATATCGACGAGAAATTTATTTTGAATATAATTCGAACGTATATATTATATACGCATCGTCGTTAGAATATAAATATTTATATATAATTATAAATAGAATTGAAAATGGTGCGGTAGTTCGATAATTCGATTACAAACTTCAATTGAATGTACCGGGTGCAAAACAATCCGGATTTTAGTGTAACCAAAAACATTAGGATCTAATTGATGATATCTTTCCAACGAATCTGAAAGATCAAAATTTCGTAGCGAGAATCAAAAGATATGTCCAGTTGAAAATTCTGAATGGTCGCTATGGAATTCAGGCCCTTAAAAATGGACATTTTGCAAACGACCTCGGATTTCGATGAAACCAGTTTTGTTGGGTCCGGGATGTAAAGTTATTGCTAGGTTTCAAGTTTCATAATTTTTCGAATCAATATGTGAGCGTGGCAAAGGAAAACGCGTTTGACGAGTTTCAGTTGATTTTAATCGACTGGAAATTGGCCATTTTTCTAACGGTCTCAGAATTCGACGAAACTAGTTTTGTTAGGACCGTATCGTCAATACGAAGCTAGAAAATATTTTTCTGGAATTTTTAAAGTTAGTATGTGATCCCGGTAATTTGAAATGTACGTTTAAAATTCAATATAGTGATTTAAATGTAAATTTAACGGAAACTGATTGTAACGATCGAATCAGCTTGCGATACATATCCCATTGTGTTCGGAATGGGGGTAAAACGCTAGGGACGACAGGCGGTGGGCCTCGTTTCGAGGTCGTATGTAAAAGTCAACTTTTAAAAATAATAAAATAATAAATTAAAAAAAAAACCCTCTCCCTCCTTTTAGTTCTGCCCCCCCCCCCCCCCCGTTTCAATTTCAGTTCATAAAAAAATAAAAATAAAATAAAAAGGGGATCGACGGAATCCTACTCGCGATCGCCACCCCCCCCCCCCCCCCCCGCCATCGCCCCGCTCACCCCACCTCCTCTCGCGCCCGTGCTCCTCTCTCCTCTTCCCTCTGAGACGTTGGCCCGAACCCTCTCAAAAAGGACCCAAACCCCCACAGCCACGCACCCCCACAGCCACCGAGACCAAACCCTAGCCTCCTCTGCCAGGAGCCCCACCGCGACGACAGAAACCCCCCCTTCTTCTTCGAAAAACTGTAAGTATTTTATCGTATTTTGTTTTTATTTTAATTTTAATTCGTTAAACTAATTTCGATTTTAAGAAGTTAAAAACTGATTTATAAAAGAAGTTAAAAACAGATTTTTGAAAAGATAATAAAAACTGATTTATAAAAGAAGTTAAAACTGTTTTTTTTTTATATTAAGTTAAAACTGAAAT
Organism: Allium sativum; assembly: GCA_030737875.1. NCBI lineage: Eukaryota > Viridiplantae > Streptophyta > Magnoliopsida > Asparagales > Amaryllidaceae > Allium > Allium sativum. The sequence goes on from CM060915.1 coordinate 991,114,116, forward strand.
TATATGAAGTTAAAACTGATTTTATTTTATCTTAAAATCTGAATTTTATTTTGTTTTTAAAAACTGATTTAAAAAGGAATTTTGAAATTGATTTTTATTTTAAAGGTTTGAAATAGAAAAAAAAGGGTTTAAACTTTAAAGTAGAAAAGGCGGAATTTTTATTGAGTAGCGAAGTAAAAATATGATTTTTATATATTGAATAGCGAAGTAAAAATATGATTTTTATATATTGAATAGCGAAGTAAAAATATGATTTTTATATATTGAATAGCGAAGTCAAAATTCGATTTTTTTATATTGAATAACATAGTAAAAATTCGATTTTTACATATGTAGTGGCTACGGGCAACGAAGATGACGATGATGCGATAGCGATGAAGATTTCTATCAATTAAGTGCCGTGGAGCTAGGATAGCTATCTGTGAGAACTTCTCACCTTTCAAATTTCTTTTCTAGTTATATATATATACTAGGATGCAGACGGTGCTTAGTAGCACCCGACACAATCGTCCACAGACCATGGACTTGTTTGTTTGGTTGCATAGATTAGTTATATGATTTGATTTGAATTTGAATTGTTTGGTGAAATTGAATTGATTGATTGATGTGTGAATGGCGTGGGCCTTCACTAGACCGGGGATAAGGCTAGGCCTTGTCCCGTTTCTAGTATCGTGCCGTTATGCCGCCGAAATTTTCTAAAATATGTTAGAAAAATAAAAACATCATTTTATAGAATAAATGAATTGAATAGAAATTCATATGTCGAAATAAATGTTTTGTCGTTAAAAATATAATTTTTAACGTGAATGTAAATAAATAAATATTCATTTACAGACCGGACGGTTTGTTTATGTACACCTATTTGAAGGACGTTGATTGGGTCGATAAATTTTACACATCGCCCAACAGCACAAATAAAATATGTGTTAGATTGTTTGAAACCCCACACGGGTGTTGGGATGAAATTTGAAGTTCACTCATCCTGATTGATTAAATATGTCGATCGATTGATTGACAGGCTGTTATAAGCGTTGAATATCTATATTTGATGCTTATACAGTGTAGTGCACTTTGGTTGATGGTTGATTATTTTTCAATGCTATGATATACATGTGTTGTATGAAAATACATATAATTAACCTTATATGGTAATTAATTGGGTCTCATTCCAATTTGAAAAATAAAGAATATTATAAAATAAAAGTTCATGTGTTGACAGTACTCATTCATTGAGATTGGTCATGTGTTGAACGAAATATTTTAATATTAAAATTTACATCTTTATCGATATAAAATAAAAGTTCATGTGTTGACAGTACTCATTCATTGAGATTGGTCATGTGTTGAACGAAATATTTTAATATTAAAATTTACATCTTTATCGATATAAAATAAAAGTTCATGTGTTGACAGTACTCATTCATTGAGATTGGTCATGTGTTGAACGAAATATTTTGATAATAACAACTATTTTGAAAAAGAAATATTTGAAATAAAATATTTGAAATAGAAATTTATGAAGCCGTGTTGATTAGATTGACGCCATTTTGACGTGAACGATATTTATATTGAATTGAAAACGATTTCGAAATGAATTGAATTGAAAACGATTTCGAAATGAATTGAATTGAAAACGATTTCGAAATGAAATGAATTGAAAACGATTTCGAAATGAATTGAATATATAACGATTTCGAAATGAATTGAATTGAAAACGAATTCAAATTGAATTGAAAGCGAATTGAAATGAATTCAAATTGAATTAAAATTTGAATTGAATAGAAGTGAATTTTGAAACGAATTTATAAAGAAGAATTCAATTTTGATTTGAATTGAAATGGAAGTTGAAATTGCTTTTGAAACAATTTTAAAACTATTCATATAATTCGTTTTAAATAGAAATCGGCGAAGTATATATTATATATATTATATATATAATATAATGGCCTGAATAGAACGCGCCGCGCCGCGGCAGTTCGTGAATTTCGACCATTTATTTCAAACGGACATTACGGGAGATCCGACCGTCGGATTCTCCTAAAACCGGAACCGTTGGGTTCGTATCGAAAAGAGCTTTCTAACGAATATTAGAAATTTGAAATCTAACGGTTGGATTTGGAGATACGTCCAAATCAAATTCGAAAAAGGTCGCTGTAAGTGCAGTTCGATGGCCATTGATGGAAATCGACTGTACGGGCCTTGATAAAATTATTAAAAATAGTAATAATTTGTGTAAAATCATAAGAAATGATTTGTGAAGATTTGAGATGAAAAACTCCATATTTGAAAAGATAAAAATAGATTTTTATCGAAATGAACTAGTTTTAAACTAGAAATATAATTCTATTTATTTTTAATAAATAAATTGAATAAAAAAAAAAGGGTTTTGAAAATAACCAAAATATCCAATGATTGCATTGGAGTGGATTTGAATCGAAATTGTCTTCGGAATATTTCGATGTTGGAATTCGTGATTATACAGGTGTTGTTATGGAAATTTGAAAGATATATATTTATATCGTTATTTCCAATACGACATTTGTTAATCGTAGAATTTGATATTGAATATAAGCCGGGATATTTTCTATTCAGAGCCTTGTATTTAATATCAAATGTGATTTGGGTTTGTCGTGAATGGTGTCTTCACTAACACTGTTCTTGAACCCAGATGAGAAAAGATTAAATCTTTTTATTTAGATTTAATGAAGAGTACCAATTAAATAACATTTAATTGGAATTGAATTGATATTGATTCTTGGGTTTATCGTGAACAGTGTTTTAAATAACACTCGTTCTTTAACCCGATAATTAATCGAATGTGATTTTGGGTTTATCGTGAACCGTGTTTTTAAATGACACTGATTCTTTAACCCAGTTAGCGATTAAAACTTAGTGGAGTTTTAATGAATCTTTAATTAGATTGAAATGATCGAAAATGGAGTATCACCAGTTTTGCTCCTGGCGATAGTTAAATCTTTAATTAGATTTGAACGTGAAATGGTAATTGAATTTACCGATAACACCGTGGTGTTAGATATGAAGTACTACCAGTTTTACTTCATGGGATGAATAGGTTGGGATTGGGAAATTAAAATAAATGATTACTTCGGTAAGGTTCGCTAATCCCGACTAGTTTGAATTGAGATTCAAAAATAGAATAAAGAATAAATTCAAGGAATTTATCTTGGATAAAATTTATGGGAACATTTCCCTATGAATGTGAAATTTAGAAACTAACTGTCGGTTGGCCAAATAGAATGGTTTTCTGGATATTGATCTGATGTTGGTTTCGGCCTTCGGGGTTAATATTTGGGAAATTATTCTCTTGATTAATTTACGGTTAGTGACTGATGAATTGGAATGAGGCGTATGTTGTGTTTGTGTAACACTTATTTAAAATATACGCGAGTTATTCGGAAAGACCGGGTTTATCCCATTCTGAATAACTGATACGACGATAAGTCGAAGATGAAGACGATGGTCGAAGACCGGAGGTCTTCACGTCGTTTGGGTGATAACTGATGATCTTGATTGGGCTGTACACCCAAGAAGATGGAAACAGTTAGTGATCGTCCAGACGTACTTGGAGATCGATGGATATGCGGGGTACTAGGTGCCTCCGGCTTCGTTCAGACCCAGAACGGACTTGTAAATGGACTGTGTGTCTGACATTGGATTTCATTCTGTGTGACTGATATCGGTTGCATAGGAGGGTTTGCCTGTGTGGCATGCTAAGATGCAAATGATCAAGACTTCTGTTGAAAAGCAAAGTCTTGTGGTGATGATCAAAGCAAGGCCTTTGTGGCGTAGCTTTGTGTAACGTTTACTTCGCGAGTTTCACACCCGGTATGAACCAAAAACGGGAGACGGACCTCAGGGAGGGCATGCGTTTCTTCCTAGTTAGAAGTGGCGTCAGTGGTTTTACACGCCCTGACGAGTTTGACTTATGTGGTTGTTGCTGTTGGGAGGCGCCTCGGATTGATCGGTCGTTCTCGAACCGATGGAGTCATTTAGTTGGCTCATTTACGCCCCAAAGGGCGGGGAAACGCATGTTCAGGCATTTTAATCCACATCGGTGGACCGGCCCTGACGATCCAAGGGCCCACCTGAGTCTGGGTCCTGAGGCTCGGGCTAGGCAGTCTCGAATCGGTTGAGGACTATCTTTTGCCTCGGTTCATAGATGGAAATCCAATTTCCAAATACGTGACTTTGCGGTTTTATTTGTAAACCTATATACGGCGACATAGTGGCATGGGACGCTCATGTCGCCTATGATTGATACTTATGATTTGAAGTTGTTTTATACACTATGCACTTATAATAGTATCAAACGATTTGTTTTAACCGTATCAAGCATTCTTTGGCTGTTATAAGGGAAAACCCTATCCTCGGCTGCGTTGCATTGTGTGATGGGACCTGGGTCTTATAACAGCTTCATTTTTCTTTATTTAGCATTGCGCTGTTATGTTTTATGCACTGGTATTCTTGGGAGGAAACCCGTTCCGTGTTATACGGCGTGGTCCCTTGATTTACCTAATGATTTAAAATAAAGATTAATAACTGTTTTAGTTCTCACACCAGTCACATGACTGACCTGGAGTTTATTGTTTTAACCTAAACTCTGGGTGCCCTTATTTTGACACGGGCAGCTAGTAGTTTCGGTTTTGCAGATTTATATTCACAGGATCCTGGTTTACAGCTGGAACGATATCCGGAAAGCTTTGTATCCGTATATCCCTTCTAGTTGTGTATTGTATTATATTCCGCTGCGATGTATTTAAATGTAATTTTAATCTCTGATATTTCTGTGTAATATTTATTCATACTCTGTATATTCTTGTAATCTGATGCATTGTTGTAATATACAGTGAAATGTTCTTTTATATGCATTCTGATTTGTCGTGTTCTCAAACGATAGGGCGTTTCGAACGGTCTGGGTCGGTTTAGCGACTGGTTCGGACCGAGCGAAATTCCTTGCCGTCACAGTTTTATACCCATTCTGAATAACCGATTCGACGATATGTCGAAGATGAAGACGATGGTTGAAGACTGGAAGTCTTCACATCGTTTGGATAATTACTGACGATCCTGATTGGGCTGTACACCCAAGATGATGGAAATAGTTGGTGGTCATCCAGACGTACTTGGAGATCGATGGATATGCGAGGAAAGAGCCTCCGGTTTCGTTCAGACCCAGAACGAACTTGTAAATGGATTGTGTGTCTGACGTTGGATTTTATTCTGTGTAGATTGATTTCTGTTAAATAAATATCTGTTTGGCGGCGGAGAATTTATTCTCTTGCTTAACGCCCTTCTCTGAGACGTACGAGCTTAGAGGTTATATATCGATAGATATCAATCGCATGGCATGAATTACCTGTGTGGCATGCTGAGTTGCATGGATCAAGGCTTCTGTTGAAAAGCAAAGTCTTGTGGTTGATGATCAAAGCACGGCCTACGTGGCAGCTTTGTGTATAACGTGAATTCGCGAGCCTCACACCTCGGTATGAGTTAAAAACGGGATACAGACTGCAGGGAGAGCACGACGTTTCTTTCTAGCTATGGTGGTGTCAGTGACTTACCAGCCTTGACATTTATATACTTTTCACCTATGTGGTTATTGGAATGCGAGGCGCCTCGATTTTAGGTCTTTAAGGACCGGGAAACGTGTGTTCAGGCATAATTAATCCTCTAACGTAAGTGAGGACCGACCCTGAAGATCCAGGATTGCCCAGAGTGTGTAGTCCTGGGACATTTGCTAGAGTGTCTCGAAAGCGGAGAGGAGCTTGCCCCTTGCCTCGACTCATGACGGAAATCCAATTTCCAATAAGAGATATTACGGCTTTATTTGTAGAGCCTAGTATGGCAACATAGTAGCATGGGATGCTATGCCGTCTATGATTGATATTTATGATTGAAATTGTTTTGACACTATACACTTATTATAGCATCAAATGATTTGTTTTAAGCGTAACAAGCATGTTTGGCTATTATAAGGGAAAATCCTATCCTCCGACTTGCGTTGCATTATGTGATGGGACCTGGGTCTTATAATAGCTTCATTTTTCGAAAAAGCATTGCGTTGTTTATTCTATGCACTAGTATACTTGGGAGGAAACCCGTTCCGTGTTATACGGCGTGGTCCCTTGAATCACTCTCTTTTAAAGTAAAGTTTTAAATAACTGTTTTAGTTCTCACACCAGTCACATGACTGACCTGGAGTTTATTGTTTTAACCTAAACTCTGGGTGCCCTTATTTTCCGCACGGGCAGCTAGTAGTTTTGGTTTTGCAGATTTATATTCACAGGATCCTGGTTTACAGCTGGAATGATATCCGGAAAGCTCTATATCCGTATATCACCTTCAGTTGTGCTTTGTATTATTTTTCCCCTGCTATGTAATTTATTGTAATCTCTGATATTTATTGAATGTAATTTATTCATTTATACTCTGTATATTCTTGTATCTGATGGAATTGTTGTAATAGCAATGAAATGTTCTTCTGTTTGTGCTCTGATTTGTCCTGTTCTCAAAACGATCAGGGGTTTCGAACGGTCTAAATCGGTTTAACGACTGATTCAGATCGAGAGAAATTCCCGGCCGTCACATGTGTTGTATGGAAACCATATAATTAACATTATATGGTAATTGATTGGGCCTCATTCCAATTGGGAAAATAAAGAATAATCATGTGTTGAGAATTGTCGTGTGTTGAAATAAATATTTTAACAATAAGATTTACATCTTTATCATATTTAAAGCTAGAAACTAACTGGAAAATAGATAAGATGAGTGGTTTCCAGGGTATTGATCTGATATTGGTTCCGGCCTTCGGCGTTAATACCTAGGGGATCATTCTCTTACTACTTTACTGTTGGAGTCTGATTTAAAAATCAAACGATAGATACCATAGTTTTATAAAATATATTAAAAAAATATAATAGTCATGTGTTGACAGTGCTCATGTGTTGAGAATATTCATGTGTTGAAAGAAATATATATTCATGTGTTGAATAGAATAAATATTCATTTGTTGAATAGAATCATGAATTTATTGAAATATATAAAGTCGTGTTGATTAGAGTTGCGCCATTTTGATGTGAGCGATATTTATATCGATTATATTCGTTTTTAAAATGAAATAGAAAAGGAAGTGATTTCAAAATATAACGTTTTGAAAATACTATCATTTGTATATTGATGAGGTGGAATATTCAATTTCGATTCGAAATTGAATATGAAGTTGAAATCGTTTGGAAAACGAATTTAAAATGATTTATAAAATACGTTTTAAAAGGAAATCGACGAAATATATATAATATATATATTATATATATATAATGGCCTGAATAGAACACGCCGCGCTGCAGCAGTTCGTGAATTTCGACCATTGACTTCGAATTGACGTTGCGGGAGATCCGACCGTCGGATTCTCCAAAAACCAGAACCGTTGGGTTCATATTGAAAATAGCTTTCTAACGAATATTAGAAATTTGAAATCTAACGGTTGGATTTGGAATTATGCCCAAATCAAATTTGGAAAAGGTCGCTGTAAGTGCAGTTCGATGGCCGTTGATGGAAATCGACTGTACGGGCTTTGATAAAATTATTAAAAATATCTATAATTTGTGTAAAATCATAAGAAATGGTTTGTGAAGAACTGGGATGAAAAATTCCACATTTGAAAAGATAAAAATATATTTTTATCGAAATGAACTAGTTTTGAACTAGAATTAAAATCAATTTATTTTTGAAATAAATAAATTGAATTTGAAAGTGGTTTTGAAAATAATCAGAATTTCCAATACTTGAATTGGACTGGAGTTGAATCGAAATTATCTTCGGAATATTTCGATGTTGGATTTCGTGACTATAAAGATATTGTTATGGGAATTTGAGAGATATATTTTATATCGTTATTTCCAATATGATATTTGTTGGTTTCAGAATTTGATATTGAATATAAGCCTGTATATTTTTTATTCAGAGCCTTGTATTTAATATCAAATGTGATTTGGGTTTGTCGTGAATGGTGTCTTCATTAACACCGATTCTTGAGCCCAATAGAGAAAAAGATAAAATCTTTCTATTTAGATTTAATGAAGTTATCAAATAAATAATGTTTAATTGGAATTGAATTTGAATGTGATTTTGGGTTTATCGTGAACCGTGTTTTAGATGACATTGGTTCTTTAACCTAGTTAAAGACAGGATATTGATTTTTGAAAAGATTAAAACTAAGTGGAGTTTTAATGAATCTGTAGTTAGATTGGAATGTGAAGTGATAATTTAAATTATCAAATTTAGAAAGTGATCGAGAATGGAGTATCACCAGTTTTGCTCCATAGCGATAGTTAAATCTTTAATTAGATTTGAACATGAAATGGTAATTAATTTTACCGATAACACCGTGGTGTTAGATATGGAGTATTACCAATTTTTGCTCCAGGGGATGAATAGGTTGGGACTGGGAAATAAAATAAATAATTACTTCGGTGTGGTTCGCTAATCCCGACTAGTTTGAAATGATATCCAAAGGAAGATTAAAGAATAAATTTAGAAGAATTTATCTTGGATAAAATTCATGGGAACCTTTCCCTAAGAATGTGATTTTGTGAATAAAAGAATATTCTGAATTGGAATGAGGCATATGTTGTGTTTGTGTAACACGTGTTTATTATATACGCGGGTTATTCAGAAAGGCCGGGTTTATACCCATTCTGAATAACTGATTCGACGATAAGTCGAAGATGAAGACGGTGGTTGAAGACCGGAAGTCTTCACATCGTTTGGGTGATTACTGATGATCTTGATTGGGCTGTACACCCAAGATGATGGAATTAGTTGGTGATCGTCCAGATGTACTTGGAGATGGATGGATATGCGAGGAAAGTGCCTCCGGTTTCATTAAGACCCAAAACGAACTTGTAAATGGACGTTGTGTCTGACATTGGAGTTTATTCTGTGTTGATTGATCTCTATTAAATATACATCTGTTTGGCGGCGGAGAATTTATTCTCTTGCTTAACGCCCTTCTCTGAGACGTACGAGCTCAGAGGTTGTATATCGATGGACATCAGTCGCATGGAGTGAATTGCCTGTGTGGCACGCGTAAGTGGAAATCGATCAAGGCTTCTGTTGAAAAGCAAAGTCTTGTGGTTGATGATCAAAGCACGGCCTGTGTGGCGTAGCTTTGTGTATAGCGTGAATTCGCGAGCCTCACACCTCGGTATGAGTCAAAAACGGGATAAGGACTCAAGGAGTGCACGACGTTTCTTTCTAGCAAGTGGTGGTGTCTGTGCTTAAACTGGCTGACATTAATATACTTTTCACCTGTGTGGTTGATGGATGCGAGGCGCCCGGATATAGGTCCTATAGGACCGGGAAACGTGTGTTCAGGAATAACTAATCCTCAAAAGTAAGAGAGGACCGGCCTTAGAGGTTCCAAAGGATCATAGTGGGGTCCTTAGACATTTGCTAGAGTGTCTCGAATCGGAGAGGAGCTTGCCCCTTGCCTCGACTCATGACGGAAATTCTATTTCCAATACGTGATATTGCGGTTTTATTTGTAGAACCTAGTATGGCGACATAGTGGTATGGGTCATTCATGCCGCCTATGATTGATATTTATGATTGAAATTGTTTTGACACTATACACTTATTGTAATATCAAAATAATGTGTTTTAAACGTATCAAGCATGCTTTGGCTGTTATAAGGTAAAAACCCTATCCTTCGGCTTGCGTTGCATTGTGTGATGGGACCTGGGTCTTATAATAGCTTCATTTTTCCAAAAAGCATTGCGCTCTTCTGTTATATGCACTACTGTTCTTGGGAGGAAACTCGTTCCGTGTTATACGGCGTGGTCCCTTGAATTACTCTCTTTTAAAGATAAGTTTTAAATAACTGTTTTAGTTCTCACGCCAGTCACGTGACTGACCTGGAGTTTATTGTTTTAACCTAAACTCTGGGTGCCCTTATTTTCAACACGGGCAGCTAGTAGTTTTGGTTTTGCAGATTTATATTCACAGGATCCTCATTTACAGCTGGAACGATGCTCGGAAAGCTCTGTATCTGTGTATTACTTTCAGTTGTGTTTTGTATTGTTTTTCCGCTGCTATGTAATTTATTGTAATCTCTGATATTTGTTGAATGTATTTTGTTTATTCATACTCTGTATATTCTTGTATTCTGATGAAATTGTTGTAATAAGCAATGAAATGTTCTTCTGTTTGCGTTCCAATGTGGCTTGTCCTTAACGCCATCTGTGCTTTCCTTACCGGGGAAGTTCGACTCGTGTCAGTTTGGTATCAGAGCTTTGGTTTACAGAGCTCGATTACAAGACACATTAGAACCGAACGAAAGAATGAATCAGATATTGGATTAGTAATATCCAATTAGAATGACTTATTAGAGATGGGATCCGTAGTATTCTAGAACGAGTGTGAAGAGTATAATTTTCTAATGAAAACAAATTTTGTTTTGAAATTTAAATCGTTTTATACGTATTTGAATATTTATTTATATTGAATTTGGACAATCCAATATATAAAGATTTCGCGTATACGCGTTATGAACGTATATTCGAAGTTTTAATATACTGGATAGATATAGAATCACATTCTAGACACCCGGGGATTATTCTGATGATGGTGCATCATCATCAGTATTCATGTTCGTGTTTCGAAGGTGTGATTTCTATATATTTCCATTAGACTGGTGTGAGAACCAAAATTAGATAGGATTTTTGTTGTGAATTGGCATCAAAAACATGATTTTTTGTATATATATATATATATATATATCAAATTATGAATTTGAAACGTTAATCCACTAATTGATTGATGGTTGCGTTGTTTGTCTATTTGTTTGAAATTTTGAACCATTTAGCATAATTGAGCCAAATATTGAATTGTATTGCAAATTTGTCACATTTGCATGCATATACATGTACTTACATTGAACAGGTCATAGCAAGGAGGCTGGAGCAGAAGAATAAAATTGTTTGCCCGACAAATAGGTACATGTTTACCATAATTTACTGTTTTGTTTGGCCGATGATGATTTTGTGAGCCGATTGGCTAGCCTCTTGGCTTTTTCTTTTTCTTTTGGATTGAAGAAGGCCATGGGAGGCTATATAAAATATCCCTAAGTCCCCGGTGCAGGGGCGGTTATGGCAAAAAAATTCGAAAATTTAGGGTGTTAGCCAAATTTTTGAAGAATTTGAAAGGTTCTTAGAAACTGAAAGTTTGAAGAACTTAAGCCGTAACGGAAATAACGGAAGTTGAGTTGATTAGTTAAACAACTTTCGGCTTCGTTCCTTTTCGGGGACGAAAAGTTTTAAGTAGGCGAGATTGTAACAACCCGGAAATGCGAGCCAATTTGAAAATTTTATTTTGGCAATTTTAATGAACTTCCTATATTTATAATGAATTATTTTAAATAAAATCGACGAGAAATTTATTTTGAATAGAGTTAGAATGTATATATTTATATACGTCGTCGTTAGAATATAAAATTTTATTTTATATATAAAAGGAATTGAAAATGGCGCGGTAGTTCGATAATTCGATTTAAAACTTCAATTGAATGTACCGGGTGTAAAATAGATCGGATTTTAGTGAAACCAAAAATAATAGAATCTAATTGAGAATATCTTTCCAACGAATCCGAAAAATCAAAATTTCATAGCGGGGATAAAAAGTTATGTCCAGATGAAAATTCAGAATAGTCGCTATGGAATTTCGACCCTTAAAAATAGCCATTTTGCAAACGACCTAGGATTTTGACGAAACCACTTTTGTTGGATCCGTGATGTCAAGTTATTGCTAGGTTTCAAATTTCGTAATTTTTCGAATCAATATGTGAGCGTGGAAAAGGAAAACGCATTTGACCAGTTTCAGTTGATTTTAATCGACTGGAAAATGGCCATTTTTCTAAAGGTCTCAGAATTCAACGAAATTAGTTTTGTTAGGACTGTATCTTCAATACGAAGCTAGAAAATATTTTTTCGGAATTTTTCGAGTTAGTATGTGACCCCGGTAATATGAAATGTACATTTAAAATTCAGTATATAGAGTTATATGTTGATTTTGACGAAAACTGATCGAAACGAACGAATCAGCTTACGGCACATATCCCATTTCGTTCGGAATGGGGGTAATTAGCTATGGACGACAGGCGGTGGGCCTCGTTAGGAAGTCAAATAAAAAAGTCAACTTTTTGAAATTAAATAATTAAAAAAATAAAACTCTCTTCCCTCTCTCTCCTTATCTCCTCTCAGGTACCCCCGATTCATTTTCAAATCAAAAAAAAACGAAGAAGGAGGAGTTGTTGCTCCTCCGACCGAGCCGCCACCGCCGCTCAGGGCGGGGCCACCGCCCTCTACCTCCTCTTGCCTTCCCTCTATCCTCCTCTCGCGTTCTCTCTCCACCTAGACCCTCGCACCCCCGTTGCCCCACAGCCACCGAAGGCCTAGCCTCCTCCCGCCTCCGACAGACCCCGACGGTGCACCGACCACCCACGAGCCCCTGCGCCCTCCTCTTCTCCTTCTCCCTTCACCAACTCGAAACCGACGCAACCCCTCTCCCCAAATTCACACTGTATGTAAATTTAATTTGATTTCTATTTTTATTTTCAGTTTAGATGTGAATGGTATGTTTGTTTTCAGTCTATAGTGACGATGATTTTCAGTTTAAGATGATAGAAAAAGTTAGGATTTCTATAACGAAAAGATTATATTTTTAAATACGAGAAGATTAAATTTTTAATTTATAGAAGATGTAAAAATATAATTTTTATGTTAGTAAAGAAGTAAAAATACGATTTTTATATTATAAAAGATTAAAAAGATGTGTTTTTGTATAAGTGGAGATATAAAAATATACTTTTTATTATATGAACATCGATGTAAAAATAGAATTTTTATATACATAGCAACAATATAAAAATGTGATTTTTATAAATGTAGTGGCTACGAGCAGTGAAAAGGACAAAAGGCGAGAACGACGAAGATTCCGACATAACAAGAGTCGAGGCATTTGGATTAGCTAGTCGGTGAGAACTTCTCACTTTAAATCTTCTTTTCTAGTTAAAAATATATACTAGGATGCAGACGGTGCTTAACAGCACCCGACACCCGTCATCCACAGACCATGGATGGCTTGTATGTTTGATTTTTTGTTGTAATGAAAATTGATTGTGTGACGTGAAATAAAATACTTATATAGTTAAAAATATTTTATCGTTAAAAATATTGTTTTTAATGTGTGTGTGTGTGAATAAAAATATGTGTTTGTTGATTTGAAACCCCACACTGGTGTTAGGATGATGTTTGGCGTACACTCATCCCGATTGATTAGTTATATGTCGATCGATTGATTGACAGGCTGTGTGAGCGTTAATTATTTATATTTAATGCTCATGCAGTTGTGTGGAGCACTTTGAATGATGGTTGATTATTTATCATTGCTATTATATACATGTGTTGTATGGAAACCATATAATTAACATTACATGGTAATTGATTGGGCCTCATTCCAATTGGGAAAATAATGAATAATCATGTGTTGAGAATTGTCGTGTGTTGAAAGAAATATTTTAACAATAAAATTTACATCTTTATCATATTTATAGTTAGAAACTAACTGGAAAATAGATAAGATGAGTGGTTTCCAGGGTATTGATCTGATATTGGTTCCGGCCTTCGGCGTTAATACCTAGGGGATCATTCTCTTACTACTTAACAGTTGGAGTCTGATTTAAAAATCAAACGATAGATACCATAGTTTTATAAAATATATTAAAAAAATATAATAGTCATGTGTTGATAGTGCTCATGTGTTGAGGATATTCATGTGTTGAAAGAAATATATATTCATGTGTTGAATATAATAAATATTCATTTGTTGAATAGAATCACGAATTTATTGAAATATATAAAGCTGTGTTGATTAGAGTTGTGCCATTTTGATGTGAGCGATATTTATATCGATTATGTTCGTTTTTAAAATGAATATAGAAAAGGAAGTGATTTCAAAATATAACATTTTGAAAATATTATCATTTGTATATCGATGAAGTGGAATATTCAATTTCGATTCGAAATTGAATATGAAGTTGAAATCGTTTCGAAAACGAATTTAAAACGATTTATAAAATACATTTTAAAAGGAAATCGATGAAATATATATAATATATATACTATATATATAATGGCCTGAATAGAACGCGCCGCGCCGCGGCAGTTCGTGAATTTCGACCATTGACTTTGAATTGACGTTGCGGGAGATCCGACCGTCGGATTCTCCTAAAACCGGAACCGTTGGGTTCATATCGATAAGAGCTTTCTAACGAATATTAGAAATTTGAAATCTAACGGTTGGATTTGGAATTATGCCCAAATCAAATTTGGAAAAGGTCGCTGTAAGTGCAGTTCGATGGCCGTTGATGGAAATCGACTGTACGGGCTTTGATAAAATTATTAAAAATATCTATAATTTGTGTAAAATCATAAGAAATGGTTTGTGAAGTACTGGGATGAAAAATTCCACATTTGAAAAGATAAAAATATATTTTATCGAAATGAACTAGTTTTGAACTAGAATTAAAATCAATTTATTTTTGAAATAAATAAATTGAATTTCAAAGTGGTTTTGAAAATAATCATAATTTCCAATACGTTAATTGGACTGGAGTTGAATCGAAATTATCTTCGGAATATTTCGATGTTGGATTTTGTGACTATATAGATATTGTTATGGGAATTTGAAAGATATATTTTATATCGTTATTTCCAATACTATATTTGTTGGTTTCAAAATTTGATATTGAATATAAGCCGGTATATTTTTTATTCAGAGCCTTGTATTTAATACCAAATGTGATTTGGGTTTGTCGTGAATGGTGTCTTCATTAACACCGATTCTTGAGCCCAATAGAGAAAAAGATTAAATCTTTCTATTTAGATTTAATGAAGTTACCAATTAAATAACATTTAATTGGAATTGAATTTGAATGTGATTTTGGGTTTATCGTGAACCGTGTTTTAGATGACATTGGTTCTTTAACCTAGTTAAAGACATGATATTGATTTTTTAAAAGATTAAAACTAAGTGGAGTTTTAATGAATCTGTAGTTAGATTGGAATGTGAAGTGATAATTTAAATTATCAAATTTAGAAAGTGATCGAGAATGGAGTATCACCAGTTTTGCTCCATAGCCATAGTTAAATCTTTAATTAGATTTGAACATGAAATGGTAATTAATTTTACCGATAACACCTTGGTGTTAGATATGGAGTATTACCAGTTTTTGCTCCAGGGGATGAATAGCTTGGGATTGGGAAATAAAATAAATAATTACTTCAGTGTGGTTCGCTAATCCCGGCTAGTTTGAAATGATATCCAAAGGAAGATTAAAGAATAAATTTAGAAGAATTTATCTTGGATAAAATTAATGGGAACCATTCCCTAAGAATGTGATTTTGTGAATAAAAGAATATTCTGAATTGGAATGAGGCGTATGTTGTGTTTGTGTAACACGTGTTTATTATATACGCGGGTTATTCGGAAAGGCCGGGTTTATACCCATTCTGAATAACTGATTCGACGATAAGTCGAAGATGAAGACGGTGGTTGAAGACCGAAAGTCTTCACATCGTTTGGGTGATTACTGATGATCTTGATTGGGCTGTACACCCAAGATGAGGGAATCAGTTGGTGATCGTCCAGACGTACTTGGAGATGGATGGATATGGGAGGAAAGTGCCTCCGGTTTCGTTCAGACCCAGAACAAACTTGTAAATGGACGTTGTGTCTGACATTGGATTTTATTCTGTGTTGATTGAACTCTATTAAATATACATTTGTTTGGCGGCGGAGAATTTATTCTCTTGCTTAACGCCCTTCTCGGAGACGTACGAGCTCAGAGGTCGTATATCGATGGACATCAGTCGCATGGAGTGAATTGCCTGTGTGGCACGCGTAAGTGGCAATTGATCAAGGCTTCTGTTGAAAAGGAAAGTCATGTGGTTGATGATCAAAGCACGACCTGTGTGGCGTAGCTTTGTGTATAGCATGAATTCGCAAGCCTCACACCTCGGTATGAGTCAAAAACGGGATAGGGACCCAAGGAGTGCACGACGTTTCTTTCCAGATAGTGGTGGTGTCAGTGCTTAAACTGGCTGACATTTATATACTTTTCACCTGTGAGGTTGTTGGATGCGAGGCGCCTCGGATATAGGTCCTATAGGACCGGGAAACGTGTGTTCAGGAATAACTAATCCTTAAAAGTGAGAGAGGACCGGCCTTGGAGGTTCCAAAGGATCATAGTGGGGTCCTTAGACATTTGCCAAACTGTCTCGAATCGGAGAGAAGCTTGCCCCTTGCCTCAACTCATGACAAAAATCTAATTTCCAATACGTGATATTGCGGTTTTATTTGTAGAACCTAGTATGGCGACATAGTGGTATGGATCATTCATGCCGCCTATGATTTATATTTATGATTGAAATTGTTTTGACACTATACACTTATAGTAATATCAAAATAATGTGTTTTAAACGTATCAAGCATGCTTTGGCTATTATAAGGTAAAAATCCTATCTTTCGGCTTGCGTTGCATTGTGTGATGGGACCTTGGTCTTATAATAGCTTCATTTTTCCAAAAAGCATTGCGCTGTTTTCTTATATGCACTAGTGTTCTTGGGAGGAAACTCGTTCCGTATTATATGGCGTGGTCCCTTGAATTAGTCTCTTTTAAAGTCAAGTTTTAAATAACTGTTTTAGTTCTCACACCTTTCACATGACTGACATGGAGTTTATTGTTTTAACCTAAACTCTGGTTGCCCTTATTTTCAACACGGGCAGTTAGTAGTTTTGGTTTTGCAGATTTATATTCACAGGATCCTCATTTACAGCTGGAACGATGCTCGGAAAGCTCTGTATCTGTGTATTACTTTCAGTTGTGTTTTGTATTGTTTTTCCACTGCTATGTAATTTATTGTAATCTCTGATATTTGTTGAATGTATGTTGTTTATTCATACTCTGTATATTCTTGTATTTTGATGAAATTGTTGTAATAAGCAATGAAATGTTCTTCTGTCTGCGTTCCGATGTGGCTTGTCCTCAACGCCATCCGTGCTTTTCTTACCGGGGAAGTTCGGGTCGTGTCAGTTTGCATTTAGGTTGAGACTAAAAACCATATTTTAAAAGTTAATTGTGTGAATACTAAAGAATCTACTAAGTAAAACTTGTTTATCCCACATATCCCTTGATGCAAGGATATATATAGAAATCTGTATATGTATAACTTTGGCAAGTATGACCTGCCTTAATTATATATATGCATGTCCTGAAATCAGGGCACCGATTTGATTTATTATAATATGATCTATACACAAATGTCATTTTGAATGCAGCTATATGCATATATTTCACTATAAGATATACCTTTTCATATATACATAATTAATGTAAAATCTATTATCTACATAGTTGCATGAAAGTCATGCCAGAAATAATTATAGAATATCACCATGTTGTGAAAATTTTGTATGTTTATCTCCATTAGTAATATGAATCTGAAAACCCCTATGTAATATGCATCTAAAAGCCACAGTTAACATTCTATTATAATCTTCTTATAATTTATATTGTTGAACATATTTTACTAAATTGTTTAGATAAAGTTTATGTTTGTTATCTGGGCATAATTATACCACTGATCTGGTTAAAAGTATATAAGTTTTCTTAAACCTGTATATGTGTCCAGTTAGAACTAGTATATATGTTAATCTTATATCATCTGATTTATAGATACATATATATATATATATATATATATATATAAATGAGAGAATACATGTATTCTTGAATATGCCTTATGCATCTTTGTGATCAAAATTTATCTGGGCTGTGTATATTGATATACAAGTTAGTCAAAAAACTTGCAGATTAAATGTTTGTGAACATGCCAAAATATTTTCATAGTATACACTGATATATTATGGTCTGGAAACATGCAATGTAGCATATCATGTTATGGTGACTAAATATATATATATATATATGTGTGTGTGTGTGTGTGCGCGTGTGTGTGTGTAAGATGCAGACCATTTTAATCTCTAATGCACTCTTTGTATAGAGGTATATGTTTGTGATATGCTAAATATATAAGTTAAGATTGAAGCTGGGCTGAATATATAAATATGCTGGTTGTTTGGAACCTAAAATATAATTGTTTGTAAATATGCCTATGTCAGTTAATAATTTTGTATTTATCTTAGTCGAATATAAATACATGTATATTTGTTTTATGTAAATGTCTGTTAAGCTGCAATATGAACAGAAATATGGAAGCTGATATTTGGTATGTATTTGATAATGATTTCCAAAATTATTTTGATGAGTGAAATAACTAAGAATTTATATGTTGTATGTCTTATGCATTTAAATACTTATAAAAGTAGTTTTCTCATGACTGCAATTTTATTGGGATATATATTACTATATTCTTATGTATAGGCTTTAAAGATGTTTTACAATTGTGACTAGGCCTTATAAGGCCAGGGTTTTATTTATGCTATTAGGCTGAACGTGTTTTTACAAATGCTTTTACATCTATTATACAATATATTTTTTCTTTATGTACAAAAGTTAAAAGGCAAGTTGGCTTTGAAAGGTTCAAAACAATGGCCTGTTTTAAATCATGCTGAAGGACTGCATGCATTTATGTATTGTATTCCAAATGTCTTGTAATAATTTAATCCGGTTGTTCAAACATTGCACTAAAATTTGTTTTGAGATGTTCAAAAACAATGGAAGTGTATATTTAATCCCTTTTAACATTTATGCTATCCATTTTTTAATTATGTAAATGTGGAATTAAAATTCCTAAAATAAAAATAAAATACTTCTATTTTAAAGATGTATAATTAACATGATTTTCCAATTCGAATTTAAATCTCTTTTTAACCTATTAATTATATATTAAGTCATGGTAACATCTTCCAACAAATATACTCATCAATGCCAGAATCACTGGTAGGTAATGCCAAAGCATGGTGCACCTTTTATTTTGGTTATATGCGACAGAGTAAAAGTGATACTCGAACTGTATCGTTGGGACTGACTTAACTAAGCCTCATAGTAAGATTATGGCTTAGAGATAAATAGCGTGAATTATTCAATAATTTGAGCAAGTGAATAATACTAAACAAAATGTTCATCATGCGATCCAAGAGTTATATACACAATATAATTGAAATAAGATGTCTACTAAAAGGTTGTGTTTTGGTGATTAGCTAAAGCTAATTCAAGGCATGATTAATATGGATCTTGGACCACCTAAATATATATATATATATATATATATATATATATATATATATATACTGATATATATAGAGAGGGCCGCTGATTTGAGTGGGAGCATATTTATTTTATTTATACATTTACATTAATAATGCAATGATTAGTATTATTTTAATTATCAAAATTTGTGATACAAAGTTATTTATCATCATTTTATTATTTATTATCTCTTGTAGATACTAAATGGCAAGCAACACCAACAATTTGTCTTTAAGGTCTGTCCTTGAAAAAAAAACTAAATGGAATTAATTTCCTTGGCTTGCACCAAAATTTGAGGATTGTCCTCAAACAAGAAAGGAAGTTGTATGTAATTGATGATCCTATTCCACAGGCACCACCAAGTACAACACCTCGTGCAGATATTAATGCCCAAAAGAAGCACCAAGATTATGCTCTCGATATCAGCTGTCTCATGCTTACAACCATGACTCTGGGGCTTCAAAAGCAACACAAGTTCATGGATGCTTATGAGATGATCAAGCACTTTAAGAAATTGTTTGAAGGGCATGCTCGACACTAAGCTATGACACAAGCAATGCACTGTATTACTGCAAAATGGGAGAAAAGGAACCCGTTGGTCCATATGTTCTGAAAATGATTGGATACATCAAGTATCTTAAAAGGTTAGGGCTCCCGTTGACACCAGAAGCTAAAACCAATCTTGTTCTACAATCATTAAATAGTAAATATTCAAAATTCGTCATGAATTATGTCATGAATGAAAATGAGAAACCCTTGACTAATTTATTAAGTGTAACACCCCAAATTTTAACAACATTAAAAAAATTAATAATTAATTTAATATTCATAATTTGAGGAAGCAGACTGCACCATTGCATCCTTCTCGAAATTCTGGTCAAGATTGACATTTGGTTTGCATCAAACGGACACCGTATGTAGAAGTTATGAGGGTTTTAAGTTTGTATACGCACAAAAAATTATATATATACGCATGAGTCAGAGGTGAGTCAGCAGTGAGTCAGAATCCTATCCCGAAATTCGAAATATGAATTTTTCCTCTGGGCGGTCAGATTCCGGCTCTAGGGGGTCGACCCAGGGGTAAACCCACCCACAGGGGTGTCGACACCCCTAGGGCTGATATGGCAGTCAGTTCAGAAGCCCTAGCAGTTATAAATATGTGGTCATTTCGGCTGGTTTCTTCATTTTGAGGATTCATGGTGGCCAAACTCTACCGGCGGCTGAACTGAACCTAGCTATCTTCTACAACGTGCTACGCTAATCAAATTCAGAATTCTAGATCAATTCTTTCTTTCTATTCTCTAAACCTAACACTGTGAGTTTCTAGTTATTTTTAGGTTTAGATAATTGAAAGTAATGGTGAAAGACTATGACTTGGATATGTTGTAAAATATGATTTTATGCAAGTATTAGATCCTATACCATGTCATGATAATTCTATTTTCCTAGATCTAATACAATTATGGTCATTCCATTATGTTGCTTATGTAGATATAATTATGCTATGGTGAATATACACTTGTTAAACTGGACAATTGTAACATTTCTTATGAAAGTCACCTTTCACCTGTCATATTGTGATCAGTTTAAATATGTTGTAGGAATGACATATGAAACCTTTCATGGATCTTAACATGTTGCTATGTTACCCTAATTATGTTAGATCATAATAGTTGGAAACCTTAAAGGGTTAATTGAGATCCCATTATGTTGCTTTGGCATCATAGCAATTGCTATAAGTCACCAATTTTATGTACACCTTATTACGATGTGAATCACATGTCCAATAACCTTGTTATCATGCTAAGTTATGCTTATGTTATCATGCTAGTTATGCTTATGCCAAGATATGTCGAAACTATCACCCTTATCATATTCCCATTTTATTATGTCTAGGCTACTGTATAGCCTAGATACCGCCAAAATATGCGCAAATACGTTAGTTAAGGAATGGGGGAAAAAGCGTTAAAAAGGCATAATTTGGATATGAACATTTCTGGACATGTAATGTAATTTATTGGGTAAAATTGGTATTGACACCTATAAATGGAAAGGATTAATTAATTGGTATATTAATTAAAAATGGAATGTTAGTAATTACAATTAGGAATTGTAATTGTACTTAGGACATGAGGTTAGGTTACATTAGTTGTGGAAGTCTGCCCGGACCCGACCGACATATCCAGCAACCACTAATGTTGAACCTAATGTGGAAGGTCTAAGTACATAAATACGAATAGGGTTAAGACACGAGGTTAGGCCCAGCTATGGAATAAGACTGCCCGGACCCGATCGGCATATCCAACATCCACACGTTGTAGGCATAATGGGGAGGTCTAGCCCATTAAGGAACCATAATTGGACATGGTAATAAAATGGACCACTTAACCTAATTTAATCATAAGTATTGTATGACTATGGACTTAAGTTAGGGTTAAGTAAGAATGGATGGATAGTGGGTGGGTAAAGTAAATCAGAGGGGGTGGGTAACATAAAGACATATAGGCCCACGAGCTTAACCCAATAAGGTTATGTAATTAAAGACACCTAATGGTATACATAACCAGTGGAAATATAATTAAGTTATGTAATTAAAGACACCCTTTAGGGTAGACATAACTGGTATAGGACTATGTAATTAAAGACACCTAGGGGTATACATAGTCAGTGTAAAATCCTAATGGGGATACAAGACAAAGGGGAGAGCTTGTATCATGTTTTATGGGATCCATTTCAATCAGTAACCCGGAGTAGGTATCAAGTAAAGGACTTCATACTAGGCAGGGATAGGGGCACGCTTACTGATTGATTGTAAGAGATCCAAACGGATGGATGGTGTGGGCAGCGCAAAACGACCAGGGACATGTGCGTGCATGGGTCGGGCAGAAGGGGCTAAGACGACCTCGACACCAATAGATATGGTTGTGCACACCTTGGGTTGCCACTTTAGGAAGTGATAACTCCTACTGTGGGGGCAAGCACAGGATATCTACGGATAGGGAGCTGATCGATTAGGGTAGTAGTTAGGGTACACGCGGATGTATACCCTAAGTCTACCAACTTGTTGTAGAAGGGATCATCTCAGTTTAGTTATGCTAGTAATAGTGCAAAGTAATAATTAGTGATGCATTCACACCTTATCTTGTTTGCCTCGTCACACTTGCCATTTATATAGTGATCTTTCCTGTCCACTTTATATGCCTATCATGTTGCTTTTATTTATCTACTGACTAAAAGTAACTAGACTCGCCAGACTTTATGTTTGACCCTTTTTGTTTCTCCTTCTTTCTTCTGTTCCCCCCCTCCAGGTTCTCAGGGAGGAAATACCCAGGCTTAGTCCAGATTCAGATATCATCTTGCTAGGAGCTACTTATGATGTATGGCTCAAGCTCTTATCTCTGCTATAACTTACTATTTTAATTTGGGGAATTATGCTTTTTATTTACTTATGTAATCTGATGGTGCAAGACAGAAGTATTTTTATTATAATGGTTTTTGTGACTTATGAAATTGTGGACCACGATGTTATGATTTTATGTTGAGATAAAAGTTTAAAAATTTCCGATGTTGCCTTACTTATATTTGTCTTGTAATTATTCTATGTCTGTTTACCTATAGCGCTTCACGGAACTTAAGGCATTCCCTTGGTGAGTGACATTAACGGAAGTGGGGTGTTTCACTTGGTATAAAAGCTAAAGGTTACCAGATTAGATCGATTTTTTTTGAAAAATCAGTTTCAAAAAGGTTTTAAGAGAAAGCATTTTCAAAAGAAAAATATATTTTGAAAAACATTCCCCAAAAATCCATATATAGTATCCTTCGGTCCTCTATCTAAATATCTTCATTTTCCTTTTAAGCATGTTTGGGGAACAAAACATCCCAAATATCCCAGAGGGCGTCACAATACCCGGATGGTTCTGTAGGTGTTTGGAGGCCACGGCGCCTGCCGAAGGCAAAGGAAACGTTCCTCCCCTAGCTGCACCAGTCATTCCTCCTCCTCCTCCACCTCCAAGGGCAGATAACTTTGCCAAGATCTGCAAGGATTTCTGTGCTATGGGAGGGAATCCCTTTCATGGGAACGAGACATTCGTGGAAGCTCGAAATTGGCTTAAAGAGACTGAGGACTTATTCATAATATTTGAAGTGAAGGATCGAAGAAAAATTCAGTTAGCTGCTTGGTTGTTAAAGGACGAAGCCTCATTTTGGTGGGAAGTCACCCAGGCAGGACGTCCGATGGAAACCTGGGAAGATTTTAGACAGAGGTTTGAATTGAGATTCTTTTCCAAGCTGATAGGAGCATCCTGATGGAGAGGTTCTTAACACTCAAACAAGGAAATTTGACAGTGAAAGAGTATGTGAACAAGTTCAACCAACTGGCTAGGTTCGGGCTAGAGTTGGTGGATACACCGCACAAAAGGGCTTTACGGTTTGCTAAAGGGCTGAATGAGCCTCTTTAGGGTTTAGCTGTGTCCCATATTCCAATGGGGGTCACTTTCAAAAATCTTGTTAATATGTCCATAATGCATGAGGAGGGCAAGGGAGAGAAGAAGGAAGTAAAGACTGAGGGGACACCACCAGAATAAGAAGGTGTGGCCTAAGAAGGGGCAGCAAAAATAGCAACCACAGTAGCAACAACAGAAGAAAGGAGGAAAAGATGAAAAATGCAAGGATAAGAGAAAGTGTCACAATTGTGGGAAGGAAGGTTACTTGATCAAGGACTGTAAGAGAAGGAACGACAATTGCTTTAATTGTGGAGAGGTCGGACACTTCTCTAAGGAGTGCTCGAAGAAATAAGGACAGGGTCAAAAGGTTGGAACTTCTGGAGGGCGGGTGCATGCTCTCGCTATCAGTGCTCCTGAAAGAGGTAGAAAAATTTCCGTAGAAAGTTTAGTTTCTCTTTCAAATCACCCAGTTAGAACACTTTTTGATTCTGGTGCTTCACACTCGTTTATATATAGTTCTGTGGTTGAATCTCTCCATTTAGTTATAAGTATTGTGGTAGATCCTATATCAGTTTCAAACCCCATTGGTGGTTAGGCTCATTTATCAATGATTTGTCAGGGTTTGAAATTATTTGTGTTAGGCATCGAGTTTGAATGCGATACGTATGTGCTTGGGTTTATGGGTTATGGGTTGATTCTAGGAATGGATTGGCTTACCACATATGGGGCCATTCTAGGTTGTGAAAGGAGGGTTGTTAGGCTCCTAAATTGTCATGGGAGGACCCTCGAAGTTTCTTGTGGCTACCAAGGGTCTGTTATGCTTAGCTTCCTAGAGTCTTTAGATGCATCCATAAATGACTTGCAATATGTACCAATGGTTCGGGATTACTCCGATGTTTTTGATGAGGTACACGGTTTACCTCTAAGGCACGAGATCGACTTCTGTATATATCTAGTGGACAATGCAAAGCCAGTTGCATTACCAGTGTCCCACATGGCTCCAAGGGAAAGGAGGGAGCTGAGTAAGCAAGTAGGGGCGCTATTTGAGAAAGGGTTCATCAGACGAAGCATATCTGAGTGGGGTGCTCCAGTAGTGTTCGCAACTAAAGCGGATGGTTCACTTCGTCTGTGTGTTGACTATAGAGAATTAAATAAGCTTACCAAGAAGAATATACACACGCTTCTGAGGATTGATGATTTATTTGATCAGCTTGTTGGTACCTCGGTATTTTCTCAGTTGGACTTGGCTACAGGGTTCCATCAATTGAGAGTGGCTGAGGATAACATAGATAAAACTGCTTTCAGATCTCCAGACGGTTACTTTGAATGGCTAGTTATGCCTTTCGAGTTGACTAATGCACCCGCTTATTTTGTTGACTTGATGAGTAGAGTGTTTCGGGAATTCCTAAACAAATTTGTCGTAGTCTTCGTTAATGATATTTTGATCTTCTCTAAGAGTGAAGAAGAGCATGCACAACATTTTGGAGAAGTATTGAAAACTCTCCTTGACCATCAGCTAAAAGAAAAGTTCTCCAAATGTCATTTTTGGAGAAAGGAGGTGAGATTCTTGGGGCATTTAGTTTCCAAAGAAGGGACAGCTGTAGATCCCACAAAGGTGGTTGCAGTGCAAGATTGGCAGATTCCTAAAAATGCAAACGAGGTGAGGAGCTTTCTTGGGTTAGCATGTTATTATAGGAAGTTCATTAAGGAATTCGTGAGGATATAAGCCCTTCTCACCAGGCTGACAAAGAAGAATTTGGCATTCTCATGGGATATAGACTATGACGTTGCTTTCCAACGACTGAAAAGGGCTCTGACAACAGCCCCAGTCTTGAATTTGCCCGATGGAAGTAAAGTGTTTACTGTTTACACTGATGCGTGCGGTACAGGGATTTGTGCGGTGCAAATGCAAGAAGGGAAAGTAGTATGTTATGGGGGTAGACAGTTGAGAGTTCATGGGAAGAACTACCCCGTCCATGATCTAGAGCTAGCTTCCATAGTGTTCGCATTAAAGACATGGCGTCATTATTTACTTAGAGAAAAGTTCGAGTTATACACCGAACATAAATCTCTCAAGTACCTATTCTCACAGAAGGATCTCAACTTAAGGAAACAACGGTGGATGGAGTTCTTGGCCTCATATGATTTTGAGATTGCTTATACCCCTAGCAAGGGTAATGTGGTGGCAGATGCGCTAAGTAGGAAGAGGGTGGCTCTAAGCCCTCTATTTGTGGAAAGGAAGAACTTGGAGTTCCTATCAGCTTTTGATTTTAGACCCTCCATCGAGGTTTTGCCTGATTTATTTGCATCCTTGAAGATACGACCAACTCTTGGGGATCAGATAGGAGCCTCGCGACAAGGTGATCCACAGATTCTAGACGTTATGGATAAGATCAAAAGAGGGGATACTTCTAGTCACCTTAGTAGATATGCCATAGATGAGAAATGGTGGTTGCGACGAGATGGAAGGCTTTGTGTTCCTCAAACTGGAAGCTTAATTAAGGCAGTCCTAGAAGAAGCCCACCATTCTAAGATGACCATACATCCAGGCGGTGACAAGATGTACAGAGACATGAAAAGGGTTTTCTTTCGGGCTGGAATGAAGAAAGATGTGGCTGAATTTGTTTCTCTGTGTTTAGTTTGCCAGCAAGTCAAAGCTAAGCAAAAGAAGCCCAGTGGATTACTTCATCCGTTGGAAGTTCCGCAATGGATATGGGAGAGCGTCTCTATGGATTTCACAGATGGGTTGCCTAGATCGAAGAAAGGCAATACTAGTATTTGGGTGGTTGTAGATAGACTCACTAAGAGCGCTCACTTTATTCCAGCGAAGAGTAAGAGGACGGCATCGTGGTTGGCGATGATTTATGTTCGCGAGATAGTTCGCCTCCATGGAGTACCTTCTAATATAGTAAGCGATCGTGACCCCATCTTTACTAGCGAGTTTTGAAGGAGTTTGAAAGAAGCATTAGGTACACAGTTGCGATTAAGCCTCGCTTATCATCCTCAAACCGATAGACAGACGGAGAGGGTGAACAAAATTCTAGAAGATCTCGTGAGACTGTGTATCCTAGACTTCGAAGGGATTTGAGAAGAGCATCTTCCTCTGGTAGAGTTTGCCTATAATAATATTTATCAAGCTAGCATCGGTATTGCACCCTTTGAAGCATTGTACGGGCGACCCTGTAGATCACCGACTTGGTGGTGGGAATCTATAGAGAGATTATTACTTGGACCAGATATGGTTAGAGAAAAATCCGAAAAGATTGACCTTATTCGGCGGCGGATGAAGACAACTCAGGATAGGCAGAACTCCTATGCAGACAAAAGGAGAACTGACATCGAATTCAAAGTAGGAGACTTAGTTTTTATCAAAGTATTACCTCTGGGGAATGTGGTTCGCTTCGGAGCACTAGGGAAGTTGGCACCTAGGTTTATGTGACCATTTCCCATAACTGAAAGGAATGGCCAAATGGCCTATAAGGTAAAGCTTCCAAAAAATCTACCCTGTGTTCATGACGTTTTCCATGTCTCTCATCTGTGGAAGTGCCTGCATGACACCGCAAAAGTTGTTGAGCCGATCATGGTGGAAGAAGTCGAGGTAGAATGGGAGGCAACAGTCAGACGAGTCCCTACCCGTATTCTTGGGTCAGAAGTTAAGAAGCTATGCAATAAGGAGATTGTAACACCCCACCTCCGCCAGTGCCACTCTTGCAAGGACATTAGCTTTGGAGGGGCGTTAAACGAGGTAAACATGCATGCAGATATCACAAGGCAGAACATATAAGTAAAACAGAGTAAATAAAGCGGTGGATAAAACTAACATTTCAAAACCATAGTTGTTAGATCAAAATTTGGACCTAACACCCAAATTGTTCTGAATCTTATAGAGTTTCAACTGAAGAATGAGGAAAAAGAAAATAACACACTGAATTTATAGTGGTTCGGCGTTAACGAGCCTACGTCCACTTTATATATTATTGATTATACTTTGAATGTCGGTACAATCAAGGATTTCTCTCTAGCTCACTTTTACAATTGTTATTTCTCTCAGTCATTAAGTAGTTTTGACAATAATGGCGGATTCAGTACTCAGAATTGCCAAAAGGATCCCAAAAAAAATGCCAAGCTCCGGGCTATTTATAGCTGATTTTGTCAGGCGGGTCGTGGTAACACGTGGCATGAATCCCGAGAACATCGGATCGCATCGCCACCATTGAGGAAATAGTCAAATTAGCTGTTGTGGACAGGTGTCGCGATCTGCTTGAAAATCGGATCGTGCAGATGGGGAGAATCGGTCAAAATGACGGTTAGAGACACTTGTCGCTTAATCCGTGCGTCTCGGATCGCTGAAGACTAGCTCACGCTTGAACGAGTCAGAGGGTTCGCCATGCATCAGGGGATCGGATCGGTCTACGTTGGACAACAATATAAGTTCGGATCGAGTCGCACAGAGGTTTCGTTTCGCTGATGAAACATGGGGCGATCCGACGAGATGCGATCCGATGGTGGGCGAGTCGATAGCGTACGATCTGTTCCTTCATGCACTTGGGCATATGGTTTCAGACCTTCCTCTAGTGAATGAACCTGGGTGGCTTGGTCAAAAAGCTAGCCAACATTTTGCCCCCTCGAAGTATGTTTTATCGGTGATGGAACATGCTTCGAAGCTATAGAATCGTCCCTACATAGCGAGTCGCGAATCAGTGAATAATTCCTTTTCTGGAATTTTTCAGAGCCTTCATTACTGAATTTATCGATTCGGATCGCGTGTTCGAGTCGCGGTTCGTTATCAAGCCATTCGTTTCGTTCTTTTGTGTGCACTTGGGCCTCTTCATGGAACGGAACGAGACGGGCTCCTCTTCGAGACATGGTGGGCTTTTGGTTCGCGGCCCGCCTATTTTCGCGGATCGAATAGGAAAAAAAGGGGAGACAAACGGTCGCCCTTTTGCCTATATAAGTCGACCCCCCCTCTTCACCTTCTTCCTTCTTTTTTCTGCCGTATTGTTTCGCCTGCACTGTTGAGGAACGAACCCTAGTTTTTCTAACCTTCAAAAATCCGAGCATTTTCTCAATTTTTAGAAAGGTAACTCCACCAAAAGCACCCTTACTCGTAATCGCTGTTGTTTATGAATTTATTCGACTAGCTTGAGGGAAGAAACGGTGGAATATCGTGATTTTTAGTGGAATCCTCGAGGCGCCATGGCTAATGGGTTCAAGGGTTGGAGTTCGGAGATGAGAAGGAGAGGAGAAAAACGGAGGAAGAAGAAGAAGGAAAACCGGTTCGGATCGGGGGCAAGGAGAGGAAAGGAAGAAGATGAAGGCGAGTGGCGAGACGGAGGATCATGATGATGGCAGAGGCACGTACCGTGTGGGGGCTGCGACGATTCGGCAAAGACCCCAATCACTTAATTTTACGATCCGTGAGGAGGCGATCCGAAGGAGGGCGATCCCTTTACCATGCGATCCGAAGGAGGGCGATCCCTTTATCTTGCGATCCGAAGGAGGGCGATCCCATTATCTTGCGATCCGACTCGTAGTTCACGATCCAAATGAATTTTTGAACCTTAGACGATGCATTGTCACCATAAAACTCTGAACAGTTAGGCTAGGGCCTTGATTTGGACTTTCTGGACTGAATGACCACTTAATTTTAACTGCATATGACGACTAATACTTTGATAATCTTGATAGCTTTTACGCTTCATCTTTAATGCATGCACAAGCACACACACCGACACTTGCACACACAGGGGACGGGTAGCTTTAATCTCACTTTTCATGTTTTCTCGCCTAGCAGTAATGTCGAATAATCAATCTCCTTCAAGATCCGCAACCGAACCAGAATCCGAGGTTCTTGAGCAATACAACCTCGAGATTCCTCCAATTAATCCAGGAGGTGAAGATTCTGGATCTGAATACGAGGCAACGGAATCAGATCCGTCCGAAAGTACTTCATCTAGCGAAGAGTCTGAGATAGATGGGCGAGCTCCCGACGAGATTCCCGGCGCGCTTGGAATAGATAAATTTTCAGATTCTTTAGCCTCTAAACTCGATGATATAAAGCTTAAAAGAATCTGCCTGATACACGGGATTCCTTGGGATGACGTCTTGACACCCGGTAGCGAAGATAGACCCCACCTAGCTCCGGAAGGATATATGGCAATTAGTCGAAGCATGTGCTTGGTAGGAGCTATTCCTCCGTTTCCTTCAATCGCTATCGAAACTTTAAAGCAACTTGGTATTGCTCCGATGCAGCTCCATCCTAACGCTTACGCATCTCTATACACCCTATATGTTGCATACGCGGAGATCCTACACACCGAACTTACATTCAAAGATTTGACATTCTTCTTTCTTTTCAAGCATCGCTCCTCGGCTACCCCAAATTTCTCTTTCTTTGAATCGGTGGCGAGTAGGAAGGTTCTGTACGTTGGATATAGCAATATAGGGGACCCTAAGTCTGATTGGTTCTACATAAAGAAACAGGCCGGATGCTCAAGAAGATGGCTTAAATCAAGTAAACTTCAAGCTTTTAACTGAATATCTTGTTCAAGAAGTTGAAGCATTAACATTTTTTCCCCCTTTTTTCTTTGTCCTAAATAGATCACGTCTTCCCAAAAACAGAGGGTCCGTTATACAACCATCGATTGTCTATTCTTTTACAGAGCAGATCCGACTTTCTAAGGATCAAAAAATGCATTACTGTTGAGAATCTTCATAAGCATCATCTTCTAGATATAAGATTTGGACTTGGCGCTGGCGGCAAACCCTATAGGTATGTGCCCCCGACGGAGGGAGAGGGAACATCACAAGCAGTAGAAACATCCAAGTTTCGCAAAAGTCCTTCCCCGATAGTTATCCAAGACGACGAGGACATGAACATATACAAAGGGGGTGAGGCCCGCGGTGACAAGTCCAGGGAACTCCCAGTTTCTTCTCCAATTGAACTCGCTGCTCCTGATGATTTGACAGAAGAGCAGTTATTCGCCAAGCTAAGCAAAATTCCTCTGCCCGATGATGTATATACAGAGAGGGACTTTGAAGGGGAGCCATTCTTCCCTACTTCCGAGGAGGGCATCGCTCCAACTAGAGAATAAGAAACCGGTCAGATGATCCTGTCTTCAGGCCCGGGTCTGTTAGGGGGAATCATATGGGATGCACAAATCACACACACTATCTGACCCTGCACTCTTATATCGTAAGTATTCAAAGTTTTAATATGCTCTTCTCTTTTTCGCAGGAACGATGTCCCGCAGGAGATCTTACTCTTATCGTTCTCTTCGCGAGGGCACACCCGGCCTTCATCCGGGTACTGAGCGCTCCCGCAGCCCTTCTCACAAGCCGACTTCCTCGCAACCCCGGTCTCCACCGAAATCAACATCTGCCAAGCTCCCCAGTCATCCGGCAGTTCCAAAGGGGGAAAGAAACTTCCTAAAGAATTAACTCCTCCAAAAAGTGCACCCTCTCACAGTAGGTCGTCAAAAAGGCATCATGAATCTAAAGACAAAGGCAAGGACCCAATCAGAGAATCTGAAAAGGAGAGGAGTGACATCGTCCCTTCCAGCCAGCCAGAGTTGGCTGCCCCCGGGTCACGGGATTACGTCCATGGTCCCGAGATCCAAGGTAGGCTGGAAAAGCTGCGGGAACAATTCCCAGACATATTCTTCGACAGGATGATGTTTGTTCCAGCCTTGGAACCGGTCCCTAAAAACTGGGATAATGAAGTTGTCGGGCGCATCCGCCACGTAGGCAGGCAATATGAGATGATGAAAAAACACGCAGTTAACCTTTCGGAAGTAATCCGAACGCTCGAAATAGAAGCACATAGATCCAAGGTGAAACTTGAAAACAACGAGAGGGACAGGACCAAGATGGAGAAGGACCTGGAAGATGCTCAATCCCAACTCGCCTTAGCGCGGAGGGATGCCGAAAATTATAAGATTGAATTAGAGAATGCTAAGCAGCACTTTCACTCGGAACTTGAACCAACAGCCAAGAGAAAATGGCTTTAAAAAAGGAGGTTGAAGATCTCAAAATGGCCAATATTGAGTTGAAAACAGCACAAGGCCATTTTGAAGCTGAGAGAGCTACCTGGGAGGCAGAAAATGGAAGTTTGAAAGAAAGTCTGGCTTTGGCTAAAGCAGAAAAGGTGATTTTGAATGACCAGGTCGCGGACGCGGAGAGACGGGCAACTCTTGCTGAAAAGAATGTTGAAAGTGCCATCGAATTGGCCACTGCTTCTAACAACAAGGTCCTCGAAAGAGAGAAGGATATCGAGGGGTTTGAAGAGATGATTTTCGACTTCCTTGGCCAAGTTCTCAAAACCCGCAACATTTCATGGATCCCGGATTACCATGTTACCTTAGCCAATTTATGGGATGCAATTGTTGAGGGTGAGAAGCAGAGATTGGGAGTCGAAGAAATTGATGAAGATGAGTTAATGAAAAGCATCTTGAGGAATAACGAGCCCGAGGACCTGGCAGAGGGTCGTCATCTGATTCTAGCGGAGATGGAAAGGGAAAGGGCCCTGGCAAAGGGTAAAGGCAAGGCTGACGAGGGCTCGAGTTCAGCCGTGGAGCCCAAAACCTCCGGAGTTGAGGAATACCATCCCGATGATCCACTAATCCCTTTGGGCCTAACTCCCGTGGTCGTTGGAGCCTCTGCGACTACTCAAGAAGGAGGATCTGGGGAAGGTATCTCTCTCTTTTCCCCACAATTTGTCAAAGCAATTGTGAATTGTCATCGTCTGGTAGAACAACCAATTGAATTAGTAATGTGTGTTCCTCATAATACAGGTGGCGAGCCCGTCGACAAGGGTGTTGAAAAAGAAAAAGAGACGGAGAAGGAGGCTGTCTCGCCAGGTGCCGGTATTGATATATCAAAACAGGCTGAGGTCACAACAGCAGAGAAACGCATCCCGGTACCTAGTACTGATGTTCCCAAGGATGCTGAGACCATCGAGGCCTTGAAAGACATGGATGGGCGCCATGTAGAGGATGAGGAGGACATTACCGGCGCCAAAAAAGCCGACGATGATGACGACGAAACCTTGGCCAGCCGAAAGGCTAGGCAGGAGAAAGAGTTGGCCTCGAAGAAGGTGGGAGATGAGGCTTTGGACGTAGTCCCTCTTGCAGAATTCGATCCCAAAACTGGAACGATTGTGAAAATCCAGCCCAAATCCATCAGCCGACAGCTTCATTTTGCAAATCCCGATGACTTCCCGGCTTCCCTTTCTGAGAGAAGGAAGAGAAAAGAGGTGGAAGAGGAGTCTTCGGAAGAGTCGGATGTTCCTCTCATAGACAAAAGGAAGAGGAAGAAAGGGGATCAGTCTGATGCCGACAAGGCGAAGCTGGAGAGACAGAAGCAAGAGAAGAGGCCAAAGCGTAAATAGGATATCGTTGCTTGTTGATATTTTGTCTCTAGGTTTTCGATTGGCCAGGAAGTGTAATTGTGAGACTGGCCCTCACTTTTCTTTCTAGGTTGTTTTTCACTTTATTGGTTCGCAGTATATAAATAAAAGTTTATCTCTTTTTGCATCATTGTGTACCTGTATTCAAATAAACTTTCCATGTTTAGTCATAGGCCATCTAATAATAATTACAAATCAATCAAACAACAGAAAGAAAAAATTTCGTGCTGCGTTGCTGCATTAAAGTTCAGTATATGTATATGAGTATATGTGCCCCCAATCAGTTGTTATCATAGCGCCTGACTGGGGTTTACTAAGGATTGGTTAGTATTGTCGGCAGGTTGCCCCCTATTTCTGAATATGGGGGACTTAGAGGATTTCATAGGATAATTGTTCCTGTGGTACCGAATTTCTGGCACCTTTCTCAGCGCTTACTCACAGACTTCTTTAAACTCTCCTGACAGTTGCCAAGGTTAGAGTTTGGATTCAGTAGTTCAGTCGGTCCCCGATCCTTTAGCAGGGAAGAAGTTCTTTCTCAGCGCTCAATCGCAGACGCTTTTATACTCCCTCTCTCTCTGGAGAGTTAGAGTTCGAGCCCAGCAATTCATTCGTTCCTCGATCCTTCAGCGGGGTGGGAGCTCTTTCTCGACGCCAAATCATGGACGCTTTTATACTCTGTCTCTTTCTCTGGAGAGTTAGAGTTTGAGCTCAGCACTTCATTTGCTCCCCGATCCTTCAGCGGGGTAGGAGCTCTTTCTCAGCGCCAAATCATGGACGCTTTTATACTCTCTCTCTCTCTGGAGAGTTAGAGTTTCGTCGAGGCGGTTCCGATCATGGTACACCGCCATGACTTATGGACATCGACTTTATGTCTGTTATGTTCCCTCTCTGCTCTGGAGAGTTAGAGCGCTATCAACGATATAATTTAATTTATCGTATCCTCAGAATTTTGACTTGTGATTACATTCCATTCTGATGGAAGGCATTTAGGATTATATGCTTCTGGGATTGTTGGATTATTCACAACGATTTTTATAACAAATAAACAGGCAGATAAATAAAGGTGCAATAAAGGTAAATGACACACAATATTTTTATAGTGGTTCGGTCGAATCATGACCTACGTCCACTTTATAATCTTTTGCTTTAAGGAATCAGACTATTCTAGGCAAGTCATGCCTTGTACATGGTTTTTTTAACAAAGCAAAAGAATAAATTTGAAACTTTCATGTTAAATATGGCCGTAAATGTTGGGCATTCCACACTCTGGAGATTTCCTTTCCATCTACGGTTGCCAGCTTGAAGGTTCCATTATCAAGCTTGCTCAGAATGGAGTACGGTCCTTCCCACTTTGCTCCCATATGAGTTGGGGGTGGAAAGACACGTTTCAGAACCAAGTCTCCGGGTTCCCACGTTCGGGCTCGAACCTTTTTGTTGTCGGGCGACCTGTTGTTTGCATCTCAAGGCACGCAGGTCTGCTTCATCCCTCTTTTCTTCGATTATATCTAGGGACTCAAGGAGAAATTCATTATTGGTCATCGGATCATAATAAGTCACCCGGTGAGAAGGTACCTTTATCTCAACCGGGATGACTGCTTCCGTTCCAAAGGCAAGGGAGAACGGGGTATGTCCTGTTGCCGATTTATATGTTGTCCTGTAGGCCCATAGTGCCAAGGGCAATTCATCAGCCCACATAGCTCTGGCCCGCTTCAGTCTTCTTTTCAGAATAGACTTAATCACTTTATTCGCCGCTTCGACTTGTCCGTTCGATTGCGGGTGTGCCACAGAGGTGTATCGATTCTCAATGTGGTATTTTTGGCAGAAATTTCTGAATTCAGCACTATCGAACTGAGTTCCGTTATCCGTTATTACAATCTTTGGAATCCCAAATCGACAGATGATGTTTCTCACGATAAAGTTGATCACTCGTTTGGTTGTGATCGTAGTTAGTGGTTCAGCCTCGACCCACTTAGTGAAATAATCCACGGCCACAATAGCGAACTTTGCTCCGCCCCTTGCTATGGGGAGACTTCCAATGATATCAATTCCCCACATAGCGAAAGGCCATGGGCTCATCATTGTTTTTAACTGATTAGGAGGTGCTCTAGGTATCTTTGAAAATCTCTGGCACGCATCACACCGTCGTGCGTATCTTGCTGCATCCTGGTTTATGGTAGGCCAGAAATAACCATGCCGCAACACCTTTTTTGCCTAAGTTTGCCCTCCAATGTAATCGCCACATTCGCCTTCGTGGACTTCTTGCAGCACACGTTTGATGTCATTGTGGGCTATACACCGAAGGAGGGGCATTGAAAACCCTTGTCTGTAAAGAACTCCACCTTGCAGAACATATCGGGCGGCTTTACGAATTACTTTACGCCTCTCGCTTTTCTTGGTCGGAAGCGTTCCATTCGTCAGGAAATTCTTTAGACGGGTCATCCAGGACTCCCTTTCTGGTTCCGTCTCTAGTATTAGGTCGATTTCCATTTGATCTATGCTAGGGGACCGAAGTACTTCAACGGGGGCTAGCCCAGTCACTTCAGGATCGTCGGAACTAGCCATCTTTGCCAACTTATCCGCCTGCTGATTCTCTGACCGCGGAATATGAGATATGTTGTAGTGATCAAAATCGTTCAGCAACTCTTTCACTTTCTTTAGGTATAAAATCAATCTTGCACCTTTAGCCTGGAATTTTCCAGTAACCTGGTTCACAACTAACTTGGAGTCGCAAAAGATGTTCAGCTTTGTGACCTCTAACTCCTTTGCGATCCTTAATCCGGCTATCAGGGCTTCATATTCGGAGTCGTTGTTAGTGGCATGAAATTCCATCCGAATAGCATAGGATATCAATCGTTTCTCTGGAGTTTCAAGCACTATTCCAGCGCCGGTTCTTTCGTTATTCCTAGCGCCATCAGTATACAATCTCCAGGCATTGGGATCGAAAAGCAGTTTTGAAGGATCGACTTCTTCATTGGCTATATCTTCCTCCGGGACGGTAAACTCTGCTATGAAGTCGGCTATCACTTGCCCCCGAATTGACCGTCTAGGCTGAAAGTTCAGATCAAATTGACTTAACTCAATATTCCATTTGAGTTACCTTCCAGATGCCTCTGGTCTCTGTAGGACTTGCTTGAGCGGGTGATCGGTGTATACGGTAATAGGATGCGCCTGAAAATAATGTCGAAGCTTTCTGGAGGCGCTCAGTAAACTATACGCCAACTTTTCTATCCTTGGGTAATTACGCTCTGCTGCCGTTAATTTTTTGCTCACGTAATACATAGGTCTTTGGACCTTATCCTCTTCTCTTAACAACGCTGAGTTGATCGCGTGGGATGACACTGCCAGATACACGAATAAGTCCTCGTGATCCATTGGCTTAGATAATATCGGAGGTTTCTCCAGGTGCCTTAGTAAGTTCTGAAATGCTTCTACGCAGTCGGGCGTCCATTTGAAGTGGCGTTTCCCTCGCTTTATTAATTCGAAGAATGGGATGCATTTGTCCGTAGCCCTGGAGATAAATCTGCTTAGTGCGGCTACTTTTCCTGCAAGGCTTTGTACATCCCTAATTTGCCTAGGTTCCTGAATGTCTCTGATTGCCGCGATTTGATCTGGATTAATCTCAATCCCACGGGAACTAACGATGAACCCCAAGAATTTTCCGGAGGCAACACCGAATGAACATTTGGTTGGGTTGAGTTTCATTCCGTACCTTCGAAGAATGCCGAACATCTCCACCAAGTCAGTAGTGTGTTGGGAAGATTGCTTGGACTTAACCAACATATCGTCGACGTATACTTCCATTGTTCCCGATCTGGTTGTAAAACATTCTGTTGACTAAACGTTGATATGTAGCGCCCGCATTCTTCAAGCCAAAGGGCATCACCACATAACAATATAATCCCAGATCTGTGATAAAACTAGTGTGTTCTTGATTTGGAACATGCATCGGAATTTGGTTATATCCTGAATAAGCATCCATAAATGAGAGAAGCTCATGACCCGCCGTCGAGTCTACCAACTGGTCAATCCGGGGTAACGGGAAACTATCTTTTGGACAGGCTTTATTCAGATCTGAGAAGTCGATACACGTTCGCCACTTCCCGTTGGCCTTCTTTACCAGGACTGGATTAGAAATCCAGTCTGGGTAGGTCGAGTCTCTGATAAATCCATTACTCTTTAGCTTTCCAACTTCTTCTTTCAAGGCAGCGGACCTCTCTGGGCCCAACATTCGCCTTTTTTGCTTTATCGGAGGATGCTTAGGGTTAATGCTTAATGAATGGCTCATGATTGTTGGGGATATCCCACACATGCCCGCGTGGGTCCAAGCAAATACATCCAAGTTGTTTTTTAAGAAATCCGTTAATTCTTTAGTGAGATTTGGATTTAACTGGGATCCAATCTTAAGGACCTTCTCCGGGTCACTGTCATCGATCGGTACATCCACAGTTGTCTCGTTGGGAGTCGCCATTCTTCCCCCGGGTTCTTGATCCTCTCTGGGATCTATATCCTCGGGCAATTCTCTGGGCGACTCTCCAACGACTATCCTCTTTAGTTGCTATAAGGTCTCCGCCCCCGTAGGGGGAGAAGCGCCTTTAGTTTCAATGTCCCCTCCATTGCGAAGTAACTTTAGTTCGGCAACATAACATGCTCGCGTAGCAACCTGATCTCCTCTGACGATACCAATGCCAGCCTCTGTGGGGAATTTCAATAACAAGCACCAGGGGGCTATACAGGCTCTAAACATTGCGAGGGCCGGTCGGCCCAAGAAGGCATTGTAGGGCGATTCAACGTCCAAAACCACGAAGGGAAGGATTCTCACTCTCTGGCGTTCTCCTTCCCCAAGCGTAACCGGTAACTCTACATAACCCATTGGAGCGGTAGATGCTCCGTTGAATCCACGGATCCATCCTTGACAAGGGTTCAAGTCTTTTATTTCGAGGTTCATCTAGTCAAATGTCCTTTTGAAAAGAATGTTGACGGAACTCTCGTTGTCCACCAAAACCTTATGAACAGTGGCTGGTCCAATATGTATTGTAATTACAAATGGATCTTCTGTCGGAGCATGGACTCCAATGCTTTCTCGTTCTCGGAAAACGACATCATCGGTCATTATCTTTTGTTGCTTCACCGGGATATTGTCCTCGGGGTTACTACACTCTCCTACCTCGAGGTGTTGTTTGGCTGCATTGACATATTGATCCAATGCCTTCGAACTATGCCCGGCAAGATAAAGTCCCCCGATTACAGTATTGATAACTATGTTCTTTCTTTTCTGCTGGGCAGTTGGCCTAGCAGCAAGTTGATTCTGGTTCTGATTTGGAGCCTGTATTGCTTGCCCCCTGTCTCTGGGCGTTACTCTGTATTCATCTAACTTTCCTTCTCGAAGCAGCCTTTCGACTACATCTCTTAGGTGACGGCATTCATTTGTCGAATGGCCGTGAATCTGATGAAAGAGACAAAACTTCCCCGTTTCACGTTCTTTTTCTGTCAACTCTCTGGGAGGTGGCCTCTTATTCTGGAGGACATTGTAAGAATCTATGAAGATGTTTTCCAGAGTATCATTTAGTGGCGTATAACTCTCAAAGGCCCTGGGACGAGTCCTTCTCTGGGAGTCGTTCCCTCGGTTCCTCTTCCGGTTGTTGCCATTACTATTATTATCATTGTTCCCCGACTGACGACCACCCTGATTCCGATTTCCAACATTAACTTCGACCTTCCCTGAGCTGTCTCCTGTCTGCTTAATGGCGACATTGCTCTGGATTTCCTCCTTATCGGCCGTTTTTGCCTTTCGGTTAGCATATACTTCTTCCCGGCGCAAGTGTACGTTGGCTTTTTCGTAGAATAATTCTCGAGTATGGGGTGGCTTGCCTGCCAGGTATCTCCCGAATTCAGTGTCTTTATCTACTCCGTCAATCAGTGCTGCGACAATGGTCGGTTCATGGGGATCTTTAACCTTAGTAGCAGCCAAATTGAAATGATCCAGGTACACCCTCAAGCTCTCGCCTGGTCGCTGCTTGACAAGGAAAAAGTCAATCACACTTTTTGTTTTTTGTGCATAGATACGGAATTGTTCTACGAACTTCTCACTCAACTCCCTGAAGCTAGAAATCGATCTTGCTGGTAAGCGAGTAAACCATAACAATGTTACATCCTCCAGGTATATGGGAAATGCTTTGCACTTGACAGCGTCAGAAGCGGCGGCAGCGGTCATTGACCAAGAGTATCTCATTAGATGCTGGATGGGATCAGACCTGCCCGCGTATTGGTTCATCTGTGGCATGTTGAAACGCCTTGGGAAAGTCGCATCCAAAATATCATCAGTGAAAGGGGTGTGACTGCGGTCGATTCCCCAATCTTCGTTCCGTTGTCCACCGCTATCTGCCAGAATCTGATGGATCATGGCTGCAACATTTGCACTGGTCAGCGGAGGTTTACGGTCAGTGCCTCTAGCTCGGCGGGGTTCTCTAATCTCTCTTCCGGGAGCAGTCACAAAATCCGAGGCTTGGATAGGGCTCCGTTGCCCCCTGTTACGATGAGCATGTGCGCGGCGGCGGGGTTGAGGTAGTCTGTTATGTACAGGACTGTCCACATCTCGAGTCCTGGGAGTTGTGACTTGATCGTTCACATTACGGTTTGAGGGCCCCGCCCCCAGTGCTTCTTCTTCCCGTGATGGCAGGGTTCCGAACCGAAGCTGCTCTATGTTTTCGGCTCTCTCATATGGTCGCCGCGGAGGTCTCGGCGATTCCTCTGACGAAGAAGAATATCCTGGAGTGAGTGGACGAGCTGGCGGCGTCCTTTGCCTTGCGAGCTCATCAAGCCTTCTATCCATAGCAGTCAAATTTTGTCGTAGGACGGAGCTTTCCTACCTTTGGGCAGCCAACTCATCAAACAACCTCTCCCACATTTCGGAAAAGCGAGAGAGATCCCCCTCAGTAACGGGAGCAGCAGGATCATATTGATCATCATCACCTTCTCTTATGCGCAAAGAGCTTGAGCCAGGTCGAGTGGAGGGGCCAGGACGGTAGGAGTGAGCCATCGGCTCCTTTCCAGGTCGAGTTGTAGTCTGATCATCAATTCGAATCGCTGTGGTTTGAGGATGGCGGCTCGCAACGCCCCCCTTGAGATCGATTCGCGGTCGCGGTGCGTGGAGGATTCGAGGCGTTGCCTCGGGATCGAGTAATAACCCCTTCAGCAGTCCGGATCACCGCGTTCTCGTCGACTCGGAGCGTGGCGTCTTCATCGAATCGGTTCGCCCCCTGCGCTCCGCGGTCCAGAGTCTCCTCGCTGCCTAGCTCGTGCACACTTTCTTCAATTATTTCATTGGTTTGCGAAGCTCGTGCTTCCTTAGATCTTTTTCCAGCCATGATATCCGAATCGCTGGAATCTTCAAAGAACTGAATAGTAAAACTTTAGGATTGTTTTCTCAGTGAAAGCACCAAAATGTTAGATCAAAATTTGGACCTAACACCCAAATTGTTCTGAATCTTATAGAGTTTCAACTGAGGAATGAGGAAAAAGAAAATAACACACTGAATTTATAGTGGTTCGGCGTTAACGAGCCTACGTCCACTTTATATATTATTGATTATACTTTGAATGTCGGTACAATCAAGGATTTCTCTCTAGCTCACTTTTACAATTGTTATTTCTCTCAGTCATTAAGTAGTTTTGACAATAATGGCGGATTCAGTACTCAGAATTGCCAAAAGGATCCCAAAAAAATGCCAAGCTCCAGGCTATTTATAGCTGATTTTGTCAGGCGGGTCGTGGTAACACGTGGCACGAATCCCAAGAACATCGGATCGCATTGCCACCTTTGAGGAAATAGTCAAATTAGCCGTTGTGGACAGGTATCGCGATCTGCTTGAAAATCGGATTGTGCAGATGGGGAGAATCGGTCAAAATGACGGTTAGAGACACGTGTCGCTAGATCTGTGCGTCTCGGATCGCTGAAGACTAGCTCACGCTTGAATGAGTCAGAGGGTTCGCCATGCATCAGGGGATCGGATCGGTCTACGTTGGACAACAATATAAGTTCGGATCGAGTCGCATAGAGGTTTCGTTTCGCTGATGAAACAGGGGGCGATCCGACGAGATGCGATCCGATGGTGGGCGAGTCGATAACGTGCGATCCGTTCCTTCATGCACTTGGGCATATGGTTTCATACCTTCCTCTTGTGAATGAACCTGGGTGGCTTGGTCTAAAAGCTAGCCAACATTTTGCCAGGGTGTTAGGTCCAAATTTTGATCTAACAATAGTCAAGTTACATCAAAGTACTTGGTCATTACCTTCCACAAAACATAGTCTAGAAACATAAACTGAAAACTGGAAATAACATAAAGTAACTATCCCCAAGGTAGAATAAAGCCATAGCGAGCTCAAGTCCAAACCGTACATGAGCTATCCAGAAAAGCAGCTAAAGATCCAAGCTAAGTACCAGTGTTCCCACCCTGTAAACCTGGGGGGGGGGGGGGAAACGGAAGAAAAGAGGCGAAAGAAAATGGGTCAGTCAAAAAGACTGGTAAGTCCTATCTACTATCAGTATAAAAACTAATAAAGTTAACTGGTCATGTGAAGCAGAGATGAAACATAGGGTGATAACTAGCATGGTGGAAAGTTAACAAGATAGATCAAGTGTGGCATCGCATATACAAGGTTAAGTTGCACCGGGTGTGTACTAGTATTCTAATCCATGTCAAGTATAATCAAGAAATGATCCCTTGGCCCAAAGTTGGCCCACATCATGAGATGACCTAAATCGAGGTCCAACTACTCGGTCTAGTCGATCGGCTCCCTATAAGCCTAACTCATCGTGTATCGGTGTCATACGGCTTAATCATGTAATGTAGTTAACTGTGCAAGGTCCACCCTAGGGTGTATCCGGCCCTACGGGGTAAACCTCAGACACAATTCAAGTATGCACAGTCTAAACCTACCGATGCCCATGTTCAACTCCGGACTTAATGTGCACGACCATGGTCCGCCTGAACAACCGGTGCACCATTCAGCCGTCTCTTTTGGTCTCTTACAATCAGTCAGTAATCGTGCCCCACCCTAGCCTAGTCCAGGGTCCCAATGATACTTCCAAGTTGGTTACTGCTGAAAAGGACCATGTAACTAGGGTTTCAAGCGGGTTAAGTGTGGTTAACCCTATCCTAACCATGTATTGAGTCGGTAAAGTGTGTCCAAGTAGTTCATGACTTAACCCTATCAATACATCGTGTTCAATTGGTTAAGTATATTCAAGTAGTTCATGACTTAACCCTACCAATCCATCGTGTTTAAATGGGTTAAGTATATTCAAGTAGTCCATGACTTAACCCTACCATGTGGCATTAATTAACTTAATGCACCCCAACCTCTCACATTAGACTTTGTTGTGGTTACTAGTTAAGCCGGGCGGGTCCGGGTAGCTTTACACCACAACCTAGTCTAACCTCGGGTTTTAAGTGCGACATGACCAACTACTCACATTGGGTCCTATTGCTTGTAGCCACTAGTTGAGCCGGTCGGTTCCGGGTAGATTTATGCTACAAACTCAACCCAACCTCGAGTTGGCCATTCTCATGTTTTCTACATGTCATGTTCACGTTCGTGTTTTCAAGCATAAACACATGTCAAACTTTCATGTCATATTTTCAAGTCATGTTCTCATGTTATTAAGTTTGCCCAACTACCCATAACGTATTCCCATCGCACGTAAATTCGTATCAACGCAAATGGATCAAAGAGGGAACATAATTATATGACAAGGTGGGCATAATATGGGAAAAACTACCACAAATTAAACATGGTGATATTTGAGGCCAAAAGGGGTTCAACATACTAGCATATGGCCTCAACATGTATGATAGCATAAAAGGTGACTTGACCTCATACATATCAAATAGCATAAGGGTGATTTGGCCACAAGCTAGCATAAGGATGCTTTGGCCACAAGTTAAACATGGTGGCATATGAGGCATAAATAGGTTCATAAGCTTGCATAATACATCATAGGCCTCAAAACATGCATAATATCGACTTAAGCAAATAGGTGAAACATGATTATGAAGGACATAGGATGATGGCTAAAAGTTCGCATATAGCATTATTAGGCTTCAAAAGTATGCATAAAACCAAACTTAGCATATAAGTGATACATGGTGATAAATGACATGTAGAAATTGCTAGAAGTTCGCATTTAGCCTCACATGCAAGTTATCATAAGGGATATGATAACTTCCATGTTGCCAAAATGCAACCTTTTAATATAAAGCTTGAAGCTTTTAGCCCACAAGGTCAAGGCGATAGGTTTTCAAATATGCATAGAATATATTCATGCATAACATGATAAGATCAAAGCATATATCATACTTAGGCCCAAACTCAACTTGCAACATATCACATTTAACTTCATAGTTAGAATCTAAGAGTAGTATAGGGCTTACTATGAGCGGTTATGCGATCTAGATCAATATATATAAAGATTGAGACGAAGCCACAAGCAAAATCCGCAAAGAAAATAATAAGCTCCACTTAAACGCCTTGAAACAAGAAGTAATAACCCGAAAGACAAAGAAAGATGGCTCTTTCACTTAAGAAAATGACTCTTTTATGACATAGATTGATTTGAGACACTCATGCTCTCATGAAGAAGGTGGAGGCCATGATTAGTGAACATTTGGGCAACATTTAGTTGTAGGAATGATTAATGATGATTTAGGCTAGGTATTAGGGTCTTTTTATAGAGTTTAGGATTAGTTTTAGCCATAGGATTAACCCTAAATCAAATCTGAGCCATCAAATCACGTCACTAGCCAACAAAACA
This sequence comes from Allium sativum, assembly GCA_030737875.1. NCBI lineage: Eukaryota > Viridiplantae > Streptophyta > Magnoliopsida > Asparagales > Amaryllidaceae > Allium > Allium sativum. Next base: position 991,158,127 of record CM060915.1, read on the forward strand.
GGTCCAAACAGCCCAATTAAGTGCACCAGGCCGACCTGGCCGACCAGGGAGGTCGACCCCCAGGTCGACTCTAGTGTCGACCTGGTTGGAGGGGAGGTCAACCCTAGTGTCGACCCCCCTGTCGACCTGTCTGGGCGGGAATTTTCCCGCCCAGTCTGTTTTGGCTGAATTTGAATTCTAAATTCAAATTTGAACTGTTTTTGAACTTGAAATTTTCTGAAAAATTTGACGGGCCATAACTTGGTCATATGGACTCCGATTTTCAAAAACTCGGACTCTATTTCGCCTATTTTTCCGAGACGAACGCAATGGCACAGACCGTTTCCCTTGTTTCAGAATTTAACCTTTAATTCTACCTTGATTTATGTTATAACATGTTATTCAAAAATACGGGTTGTTACAGAGATCATGTTGCTAAAGGTTCAATGGGGAGATAACCTAGAAGATGCGACTTGGGAGACCGAAGACAAGATTCGTACTTCGTACCCTTTTCTTTCGAGGGTATGTTCATAACTCATTTTCCTAAGTTTTATTAGTGCTTGTTTCTATCCTTAGAGTGTATCTTATCCATAGTATTTTCGACCTTTAGTTAGGAATCCTATGGGTGTAAACATGTATTTGAAGCATGTTATGTTTGATGGGTGCAAGTGAATGCAAGTGTTTGCCTGTGGACGCATATACACATACATTAGGCACTAAGATCGGCTCAATCACTTTGTGCATTTTCTTTTCTTTTATGGACGAACTAGCATATGGATGTTGCATTTGGACTGATGGGTATGCACACATATAGAACTTATATGATATAATAGGATTATTTGCATACATATTGGATTCATGGCACTAACATACATTGCATTAAGGAGGTCAACTGAATCAGTAGACCGCCTGATCTTCGCATTAGTTAGGACATATACACACATCTTTGCATTTATTCATATAAGCATTAGAAATCCTTAAGGACAATGGATGCCTGTGGTTAGTGGATGAGCAGATGGATGATGGATGGTAGGATATGCATTCTTCTCAAAACTTAAAGATTTCGAGACGAAATCCTTTGAGTAGGGGAGAATGTAACACCCCAAATTTTAATGACATTAAAAATAATAAATTAATAATTAATTTAATATTCTGAACTATAGGAAATGAACTGCACTATTGCGTCCGTCTCGAAATTCTGGTTAAGATAGACATTTGGTTTACGTAAAACGGACATCGTATGTAGAAGTTACGAGGGTTTTAACTTTGTATACGCGTAGAAAAATTATATATATACGCATGAGTCAGAGGTGAGTCAGCGGTGAGTCAGAATCCTATCCAGAAATTCGAAATATGAATTTTTCCTCTGGGCGGTCAGATTGGGTCAACCGCCCTAGATGGGTGTCGACACTGGGGTCGACCCACCCACAGGGGTGTTAACACCCCTAGGGATGACGTGGCAGCCGGTACAAAAGCCCTAGCAGCTATAAATATGTGGTCATTTTGGCTGGTTTCTTCATTTTGAGGATTCGTGGTGGCCAAACTCTGCCGGCGGCTGAACAAAACCTGGCTATCTTCTACAACGTGCTACACTAATCAAATTCAGAATTCAAGATCAATTCTTTCTTTCTATTCTCTAAACCTAACGCTGTGAGTTTCTAGTTATTTTTAGGTTTAGATAACTAAAAGTAATGGTGAAAGACTGTGACTTGGATATGTTGTGAATTATGATTTTATGCAAGTATTAGATCCTGTACCATGTCATGATAATTCTATTTTCCTAGATCTAATACAATTGTGGTCATTCCATTATATTTCCTATGTAGATTTTGATTTGTAACTATGGTATGGTGAATATACTCTTGTTAAACTGGACAATTGTAACATTTGTTATGAAAGTCGCCCTTCACCTGTCATATTGTGATTAGTCTAAATATGTTGTAGGCTTGACATGTGAAACCTTTTATAGATCTAAACATGTTGCTATGTTACCCTTATTATGTTAGATCTAAATAGTTGGACACCTTAAAGGGTTAATTTGGATCCCATTATTTTGCTTTGGCATCATAGCAATCGTCATAAGTCACCAACTTTATGTACACCTTATTATGATGTTAATCACATGTCCAGTCACCTTGTTATCATGCTAAGTTATGCTTATGTTATCATGCTAGTTAAGCTTATGCCAAGATATGTTGAAACTATCACCTTTATCATATTCCCTTTTTATTAAGGCTAGGCTACTGTATAGCCTAGAAACCGCCAAAGTACACGCAAATACGTTAGTTAAGGAATGAGGGAAAAAGGGTTAAAATGGCATAATTTGGATATGAACATTTCTGGACATGTATTGTAATTTATTGGGTAAAATATATATTGACACCTATAGAAGGAAAGGATTAATTAATTGGTAAATTAATTAATTAAAAATGGAATGTTAATAATTACAATTAGGAATTGTAATTGTACTTATGATACGAGGTTAGGTTACATTAGGGGTGGAAGTCTGCCTGGACTCGACCAGCATATCCAGCAGCCACTAATGTTGAACCTAATCTTGTAGGTCTAAGTACGTAAATACGAATAGGGCTAAGACACAAGGTTAGGCCCAGCTATGGAATAAGACTGCCTGGACCTGACCGGCATATCCAGCATCCACACGTTGTAGGCCTAATGTGGGAGGTCTAGCCCATTAAGGAACATAACTGGACATGGTAATAAAACGGACTACTTAACCTAATTTAATCATAAGGATTGTATTACTATGGACTTAAGTTAGGGTTAAGTAAGAATGGGTGGATCGTGGGTGGGTTAAGTAAATTAGAGGGGGTGGGTAATAAATAGAAATATAAGCCCACGAGCTTAACCCAATAAGGTTATGTAATTAAAGACACCTAGTGGTATATATAACTAGTGGAAATATAATTAAGTTATGTAATTAAAGACAACCTTTAGGGTAGGCATAACAGGTATAGGACTATGTAATTAAAGACACCTAGGGGTATACATAGTCAGTGTAAAATCCGAGTGGGGATACAAGATAGAGGGGAGAGCTTGTATCATGTTGTATGTGACCCATTTCAATCAGTAACGCGGAGTAGGTATCAAGTAAAGGACTCCGTACTAGGCGGGGATAGGGGCACGCTTACTGATTGATTGTAAGGGATCCAAATGGACGGATGATGTGGGCGGTGCAAACCGACCGAGGACATGTGCGTGCATGGGCATGGCAGAGGGGGCTAAGACGACCGAGACACCAATATATATGGTTGTGCCTACCTTGGGTTTCCACATTAGGAAGTGATACCTCCTACGGTGGGGACAACACAGGATATCTACGGATAGGGAGCTGATCGATTAGGGTAGTAGTTAGGGTACACTCGGACGTATACCCTAAGTATACCAACTTGTTGTGGAAGGGATCATCTCAGTTTATTTATGCTAGTAATAGTGCAGAGTAATAATCAGTGAAGCATTCACACCTTATCTTGTTTTCCTTGTCACACTTGCCATTTATGTAGTGATCTTTCCTGTCCACTTTATATGCCTATCATGTTGCTTTTATTTATCTACTGACTAAAAGTAACTAGACTCGCCAGACTTTATGTTTGACCCTTTTTGTTTCTCCTTCTTTCTTCCGTTCCCCCCTCCAGGTTCTCAGGGAGGAAACACCCTGGCTTAGTCCAGATTCAGATATCATCTTACAAGGAGCTACTTCTGATGTATGGCTCAAGCTCTTATTTCTGCTATAGCTTACTATTTTAATTTGGGGAATTATGCTTTTTATTTACTTATGTACTCTGATGGTGCAAGACAGAAGTATTTTTATTGTAATGGTTTTTGTGACTTATGAAATTGTGGACCACGGTGTTATGATTTTATGTTGAAATAAAAGTTTAAAATTTTCCACTGCTACCTTATTTATATTTGTTTTGTAATTATTACGTGTCTGTTTACCTGTAGCGCTTCACGGAACTTAATGCATTCCCTTAGTGAGTGACATTAACGGAAGTGGGTTGTTTCATTTAGCATGTTAAGAACTACTGAAAATAACATGAAGAAAGGAGAACCTACTGCCATAATGATGGTACAAAAGGGGACTGCTAAAGCCAAGGCAAAGGCAAGAAAAAGCAGCTTAAGAAGACTGCTAATAAGACCAATTTCAAAAAGGCATTGAAGCCTAAAGGAAGGGTTCCCAAAGAGAGTGATTGTCACTACTGTTGAAAGCCAGGTAATTGGAAATGCAATTGGTATGCTTATTTAGAAGATCTGAAGAAGAAGAAGAAGAAGGGAAGTTTGACTTCGCCCGATTCAGGTATAAAAGTTATAAATGTCAAGTTGTCTACTTCTACATCTTGAGTATTATATACTGGATGTGGATCACATATTTGTGTCAATTTGCAGGAAATGCTAAAGAGTAGAAAGTTGGCAAAAGGAGAATTGGACTTATGAGTGGGAAATAGAGAAAATGTTGCTGCATTAGCCATAGGAAGTTGCCACTGATCCATAACTAATGGATTAGTTTTAGAATTAGAAGATTGGTATTTTGTGCCTTCCATTAGAATAAATATTATTTCTCTATCTTATTTGGACAAGCTTGGATTTTCATTTATAATAAAAGACAGTTGCTGTTCATTTTATTTGAATGAGATATTTTATGGAAATGTGCAGTTAATTAATGGTCACTATGTTCTTAACTTTGATGTGCCAGTTTATAACATTAATACTAAAAGGATTAAATCTAATGATTTAAATCAAACATACCTTTGGCATTATCGTCTAGGCCATATAAACGAGAAACACATATTAAAACTCTATAAAGATGGATTTTTGAATTCATTTGATTTTGAATCATATGAAGAACGCCAATCTTGTTTATTTGGCAAGATGACCAAGGCTCCTTTCCCTAGACACAGTGAATGGGATAATGATGGATTGGCTCTTATACATAGTGATATATGTGGACCAATGAGTACATACTCTAGAGGTGGGTTCTATTGCTTCATTACATTTACTGATGATTTCAATAGATATGGATATGTGCATCTTACGAAACACAAATCAAAATCATTTGAAAAGTTCAAAGAATTCAAGAATGAAGTTCAAAACCAACTTGGTAAAAATGTAAAAACTCTTCGAACTGATCGAGGAGGAGAATAGTTAAGCCAAGAGTTTAGTGACTATCTGAAAGAGTTTGGAATTGTATCAGAACTCACTTTGTTGGGAACATACAATGTAATGACCCACATTCTACGCATTGTAAGGTCGTAGAATATTTATTTCATTTTCATACAAAGTCATATGGTCGTGTAACTATGGGAAGCGACTATTGGGGTCATTTCCCACATTCACAATTTTTGCCGATTTTTAAATGACCATTTTTCCATGGGCGAATCTTGTTTTGCCTACTACTTTTGATTAATAAGGAGTTTTGACCTAAAACCATTTCCATTGGATTTGAATGATGGTTTACCTTTCCTTAGAGTGGTCACATTAATCAAACGGACTTACCATTTTGGAGATATGGCTGAAATAAGGTTTGGAAGATGGAAAACAGCATAATTGAGCTTAACTAGGCGATTAGCAGCTGGGCCCATAACCCATTTCGGAATTAGGGTTATGGGAGGGCTAAAAGGGTTTGGAAAAACATTTCATTTCATTTCATTTCATTTTTCCAGCCGCCAATAACCTTCCTTGAACCCTAGCAATGGCCTTCATCTTTCAAATCTCATTCTAATCCCTTCCTATTCGCTTTTTAACCACTAATTGGTCAAATTAACACTAAATCAAGTCAAATTAGAATCAAATCAGTGACAGAGCTGCCTCTATAAGTTGGAATTCGTGCCATAACAGTAAAGTTTCAGATCTAAGATTTCATTTGTGGCTAAGGTGAGTGATTTGCACTTTTATTCACTAATTACGGCTAATTAGGGGTGATTAGTGATAATTAGAGAAATTATGCATTGTAAAAATCTAGAAAAATATGTAGAAATTCTAAAATATTATTTTATGTCACTGGTTAAAATTTGGGTTAGTTTGGATTAAGTTTGCTAATCCTATAGTTAAAACATGGTTAAGGGGATTAAGGGGAAAATCATGCTTTTTCAGTATGTTTGATCTAAAATATTTCATGTGATTGATATTTTTGTGTTTTTGGTTGATTCTACATGTTAATACTGTTGTTTTGTACGTTTCGTGACTTCATAGTAAGGTTAGAATGGTTGAAAACGCCATCGTTTGGCGAAATTAGCTTGCTAGATAAAATGTAGAAAACCGGTTCCTGAAGGGGTATGCCTTACGAACTACCCAGGAGAACTTCGATTCCTGAAGGGGGTATGCCTCACGAACCACCCAGGAGAACTTCGATTCCTGAAGGGGGTATGTCTCCAAACCGCTCCAAGATGATGGTCACGAACCACTCCAAGATGATGGTCACGATCCACTCCAATATGAGGACTCACGAACTAGGGGAGGGTGTCACTAGCCGGGGAGGGGGTCACGAGCCGAGTGGTGTCATCAACCGGCGGGTGTGGTGGTCAAGAGCCGGGGGTGGTCATGAATCGGGGTGGAGGGGGTGGTCATGATCCGGGGGGTGTGGTCACAAACCGGGGGGGGGGGGGTCACGAGCCACGAACCGACCCTAACGAGGACTCTGAGCACGACCTAAACGAAGATGATGACTCCAAACCGAACCAGATTCAAACTTCTTCCACGTGACAACAATTGTGAACTCTTCAGAAGATTAACTACAATTCAACCAAAACCCGAGATGCAAAGGAAGTCCAAGTGAGAAGTTATTACTCAGGATCCAGATGGGAACCAACGAGTTAACTTCTAAAGTTGGGCTTTGCTGCGGGACGTGTGCAAAGGGGTTTCGATATTTATAACTTTGGTTCACCATTGAAGAGAGGGTGAATGTAGACGAACCAGAGCCAGGGAAGTGTGGACTGGTTGGCCCTTAACCTAGTGCCAGGGATGTGTGGACTGGTTGGCCCTTAACCTAGTGCCAGGGATGTGTGGACTGGATAGGGTTATTGACTATAGACTAGGGAAGTATGGTCGTAGCAACAGTTGTATGGAGTTGTTGTCATGGCCTCAATAGATTTGGTGATCAAAGCGGTGGATATTGTATGCTTTATGCACTGTGTGAGAGACGTGAGGATGATTGCTAGGTTTGATGTTTGCTATCACCACGACACACACTCCCATTTTTACACTATATGCTAGTGTTACCTTAGAGTACTGTACATCTTGTTGTGCTAAATCTTTGGCTGCTGGTCCAGGTATGATTATTTATACCTGTTATTGTTTTATTTTGCTGTTATCGCTCATACCAGACTTTTGTATGACCCAGAGTTTTATGTCTCTTCTTATTACTCTGGGTGCTCCTAAACGAGCAGACTAGAGACAGGTTAAGTGGTTATGCGCGAGTAGCTGTCCGGAGATGAGCATGAGGCTTCCACATATTATATACATATATTCTCCCTGTGTTGTTGCTGGTCACTGCTTTGAGCATCAGTAGTTTACCTTTTCTAATTTGCTTTAGAGACTGTATTTTGAAGTTGTAATAATGATGGTTTAGATAATAAGCTGCATTTTGGATTCCGCTGCTATGATGGTTTAGTTTTCAGCTTATGCACTGTCTCGCCAGTTTTATGTCAAGTTATGTTACTATTATATTTTATTCCATGCGCTGTGAGATATACTACAGGTTCTTGGTGGTTCATCGTTTCAAAATCCCTTTCTTTTGACGACTGTCCCGTGTTAATTGGACATTGGTACAGCGCATTTCGGGGAAATGTCAGCTGGTGCGAGGCGGGCTATCACACTTGGTATCAGATCCTAGGTTGCGTAGTTAACCTAGGGTAAGACATCAGGAAGAGATAATATACATATATGAGAGCGCGTATATGTGATATTTTTGGTTTTCAAAACCTATGTACGTATATATACTATTAGTATATCTAAGGATGAAGTCGCACTACACTGGCACCACTAAGGAGATGGTTAATCATTTTCTCTTTACAGAATGAAAGATGAGCCGAAATACGAGGAGTACGGGTTCAAGAGCCAAAAATGGGAATGTCCCTCATATGAGGATAATGTTTACTACCTTCATGAGGGGTATGCTTTGGGTTGTTCAGGGAGCAGATCCTAATGCTGCTAACGGTGGTGGTGCAGCAGTGCAGGTGCCTAGGGCCGATTTCGCCAACACAGCAAGGATTATACTAATCTTGGTAGAAAGCCGTTCCACAGAACCGAATTGGCTACGGAGGTTCAAGATTGGCTTGATAGTTGTGAGCGCATCTTCGGGGATTTGGGGATCAGTGACACAACAAAGAGAAAGCTAGCATCGCGTCAACTTCAAGGACAAGCTATGAATTGGTGGAATGCCATTAAAGCGGCTACTCCTGAGGATCAAGTTACTTGGGATCAGTTTAAGACTCACTTCAGTGACAAGTTTATTCCAACTGCTCAGAAATAAAAAAAAATTCAGCAAGTTTTTGGAGCTTAAGCATAATGGTAGGGTAGTCTCAGAATATATTGCTGAGTTCGATACTTTATCGAAATATGGATTATCTCTTATCGATACTGCCGAGAAGAAGAACGAAGGGTTCATAACTGGCCTAGATGAGTACTTGAGGGAAAGAATCATAAACCATATGTAACACCCCGTATTTTCTGTGAACGTGTAAGTAACAAATCAGAGAATAATTAATTTTTAAAATAAGAATCAAGGAAAAGGGTTGCACCATTACGTTCGTCTCGAAATTCTACTTGGAAACGAGTCCGAGTTTTCGAGAAACGGAGTCCGTATGAGGGTGATATGACCCTCCGAAGTTTCAGAGATTTTCAGAATTGAAAACAGCTCGAAAATTCGAATTCAAATTCGAATTCAAAATCCCAGAACAGGCTGGGCGGGAAAATTCCTGCCCACGGACCAGGTCGACCTGGGGGTCGACCATAGTGTCGACCTCCCAGGGGCCAGGTCGACCATAGTGTCGACCTGGGGGTTGACCTGCTCACGAAACCCAGTTCTTGAACCTGGTTCATTCTGATGTATCCGGTCTCGTTTTCTGTCTAGATTCGTCCGCCTAATCCTATATAAACAGCCCCCTAGCCCCATTCCCTTTACACCATTCTTCTCTTATGCTGCACAATTTCATTCCTATACTCTGCCTCCGTTCTTATTAAATAAAATAATGGCGTCGTTACTCTGCTGGAATCAAAACTAGGATCTTCTTCCAATCTGAATAAAGTTAAAAGAGAACAACTTTTTTCTAATCTAATCGATAGTCTACGCCAAAGGAACACTATTCAATGTTAGAACTCAAAAACCAGAAATCAATACTTTCCTTTTTGATTGTGAGTACAGTTATTTTCAGATATGAACTTTAATTATGATCTTGACGTGGTTATAAATCTGAATCTGAGGTTATGTATATTCTTATCTGTCAGATCTGCTTTTCTATGACTATTCTGTACCTCTTTCCTCTTTCTGTTCTATAGCCAGGGTACTACGAGCCTGCGCCGAATCTCATAAGAGATTAACGTACGAACGCTAAATTTTGGGACAAATAATGAATAATGCATAATTGGACATGAAACTATTGCCTATGAGACTATTTCCTATGACTATGATTCATGACTATGAGACTATTGCCTATGACTATGATTCACGCCTATGAGACTATTGCCTATGACTATGATTCATGACTATGAGAATATTTCCTATGACATTGAATAAGAAACTATTGTGATTAGTCACCCATGACTATTGTAGTTAGTTGCCTATAACTATTGTAGTTAGTTTCTTATGCCTATTCCCTTAATGATGTTAGATCTCATACTTAGTATGTAACTTTGCTAGTTTATTCCCATTCACTGTTATGTACATCGAGCCTAGTGGGGCCATTATCATTGTATTTGGTTCATTATTGCATGTCTATTCTTTCTTGTGTTTATCACCTATTCCTTTTGCTAGGGCCATTTCATGATTATTTAGAGAACTTGTGGAAACATGTTATACGGGGATTGGGCATAGCTTAATTAAGTTAATTTGGCATAACAAATATGTTGGCATAATGTAAATTGGCTATAATAGAGAATGATTTACATGTGTATTAGTCTTGGACAAAAATCGTAAACTAGAATATTAAATCTAGTTTTGACATGAACTGTAAATGGGAATATTAAGGCTAAGATTTGTGGCATATATTGTATTATGAATTATGACCTTGATTTGGGCATGTAAGTTTGGGCTAAATTTATGATTAGGCAAGATATGTAAATAGAGTTTTAGATATATATAATCCGCTAAATCTGTTATCTGCTAAATCCATTAAATTGCGTAATCCGTTATCTGCTAAATCTGTTGAATTGCCTAAACTGCTGAATCTGTTATCTGCTAAATCTGTTGAATCGCTTAAACTGCTAGATCTGCTACCTGTCGAATTGTCTGATCTATTGAAAACTAGATAATGGTAATCTGGGTATGGAAATCCGTAGGCTCGACCTAAGATTTAGTAAAACATGGAAATTTGATTAATCTGTTGTATCCTATGAAGAAGTTTAATCTGTTAAATAAATAGAATTAGTCTGATATCTGAAAAATCTGTATTGGAATGAATTGGCTATGACACGTGGTTAGGCTCTGTTTGCGGTAGAAGCCTGCCCAGAACCAACCGGCTTAACCAGCGACCACAAACTATCAGTCTAATGTGAGAGGTCATAGGCATAACTAAAATATGCTTAGACACGAGGTTAGGTCTGGCTTGTGGCAGAAGTCTGCCCGGAACCGCCCGGCATATCCAGCGGTCACAGGCTACCGACCTAATGTGAGAGGTTTGTGCATTAATATTTAATTAATGCAAATCTGGGATAAGTATGATGTCTAAAACGTGTTGGCTGGGTAGGGTTGAACCAATTGGACTAATGAATTTAACAAACCCGTTTCGTGAATCTGTAGGCCCAATTACAAAGTTAGACAAATCTGCAAATCTGTTAAATCCATATATCTGATCCGTTAGTCTGAAAACTTGTCTGATCTGTGAACTAGTTGATCTGAACTCTGTATGTCTGAACTTGTAAACAAGTTAATCTGAAATCTGTTAGTCTGGGGACACAAGGTTAGGAGGGAAATTACTTGTCCCATCTGTTGTTTGGGACCCATATTAGTCAGTAACCCTTTCTGGTATCAAAACTTTGACCCAACAGTAGGTAGGGTCTAGGCACGCTTACTAAACTAATTATAAGCGGTTCATTCTGATAATGGCGAGGGGTATTTATGGTGCGTTCAAACCGAGTCATGTGCGTGCATGGATCCCAGTCTGCCTCTGAGGATGTAAAACGCTGTGACATCTGTAAATAGGTCTTGTCATTTAAAGGTTGCCACTTTAGGGAGTGATACACCCTTTTGTGGGGCTGGCATAGGGTATTTATGTATTAGGGAGCTGATCGCTTGGGATAGGGTTTTAGGGTACACTTAGTTTTGTCTATTTCTGTTGGTACCGTCTGTTTCTGTTGGGTGGTAACACCTGTCTGTTTCTGCGTGGTACCGTCTATTCGAGTGGTAAAGGCCCATTTACTAGTGTACACCTAATTCTATATTCTATTTCCATAGGGATTAATCTGTTTCTGTACCTTCTGTTCGGGCGGTAAATTCCCATTATTAGCATTCTGTTTCTGTCTGTTTCTGTTGGGGTGGTAAAGGCCCATTACTAGCATTCTCTTCTATGGAAATAATTCTGTTCTCGTTTCTGTTTCAGTTTAGACAGTGGAGTGACACCTAATCCTGTTATACTAGTATTAGTGCAGAGAGGTGAAAAGTAATAACTTACATCATTCTGTTTTTTTTTCTTCTGTTTAAGCTAAGTATATCTGCTACTCCTGTTACTGTTATCTCGCATCTAGTTTTATTTGCATGCCATGATTATTATTATCTGTTCATATGTTGGAAATCACTGGACTCGCCAGACTTTATGTCTGACCTCATTTGTTTTTCGCCCCTTTTCTTTCCGCCCCCCCCCCCCCGGTTTCCAAGGAGGGAATACTTTAGCTTGATCCGGATTTCTTCTGCTTTAAGTACTTGAAGTGCTTAAAGTGTGGCTTGACTTCTTATGGCATCTTCTATGGGGATTATGATTTTAAAGATTTGTACTCTAAGGGCTTTTGAACAAGGCTGATATATATATGTACTTGAGTTTTGGAAAAGTGATTTTGAAAGATGTAACCAAACTGATTTCTGTTTTCCGCTGAAATAAAGTTATAAAATTTTCAAGTACTGCTTTACATATCTTTTCTTGTAATATTCTGTTCTGTCTACTAAAATGCTTCATCAAAGTTAAGGCATTCCCTTTGTGAGTGACCTTAACAGAGGTGGGGTGTTACACTTGGTATCAGAGCTGAAGGTTACCAGATTGGGTAAAGTTTTTGAAGACTATTTTAAAAAATGTTTCAAAAGGAAGTATTTTCGAAAGTAAAGCCTATTTTTGAGAAAACATAATCCCCAAAAGCCATATATCTATCTTTTGATCCTCCGTTTGAATCTTTGTTTCCTTCTTTCTCCGGGGCTCCCGGCTTTCTGGGAGGTAACCTCATCGCGACATGGTTCTGTAGGATTGATAGGACTACGACACCGGTCAAAGGGCAAATAAACGCCCGACTTCCATCTGTAGCCACAATAGTCTCGCCTACGGCTAATTTTCTTTCAAGTTTTGTAGGATTTTCCGTGCGATGGAGGCAGCTTTCGAGGGACTTGTCAACGTGTTACACACAGATAGTAAAGATGAGAATGAGGGAGAATGGCTAAGGAGCACAACCCAAGGATGAGAAACTCATGGATATGGACTTGGTTCACAAAGGAGGCAAAAAGGAAACACAAAAGAAGGAAGAAAAGTCTGAAGATAAAGGAGGAGAAAAGTGCTTTACTTATGGAAGCTTGACTCATCTGGACATGGATTGCCGAAAGAGGAAGGACACTCACTTCAACTGTGGTGAGATGGGACACTTCACTAGGGACTGCCCGAAGAAACGGGGGCAAGGACAGAGGACATGACCTACTTCAGGAAGGCAGGCGAATGCTCTCATAGTTGGTGGATAGGATAGAAGTAGGAAAATTTCCGTAGAGAGTTTAGTTCCTTATCTGATTATTGAGTTAGAACTCTTTCTGATTATGGCATTCTGATTTTGTAGTCGAGTCTCTGCACTTTAATACTAGTCTTGTTTCTGATCTGGTTATAGTCTCAAACCCTATAGGGGTTACGACTCATTTGTTGGTGATAGGTTGGGGTTTGAGGGTATCTGTGTTAGGCGTCAAGTCGATTGTAATGCATACATTCTGGGTTTTTAAGGGATATGGTGGGATTTTCCCATGCTTAGTTTTCTAAGAATCATTCGATAATCTGATCTGTACTAGTAGTCTATAAGCATCTGGATATTTCTGAAAAGGTTAAGATTTCCAGTTTTGACATTGTCTAAAGAGGGTAATCCTATGGGCATCAATCTGATGTTGATTTCGGTCTTCGGGGCCGATACTTAGGGGAATTATTCTCTCAACCAATGTCTAATGGGAACCAAGTTTTTGTTTTATCTGTACTCGCTTCCATCATTCGACTGTATCCTATCGATCGAATCTTCGAACTTTAGGTAGAAACCAATGGGTGTAAACATGTGTTTGAGACATGTTATGTTTGATGGTTGCAAGTGGTTGCTAGTGGTTTCTCGTGGACGCATATACACACACTAGGCACTAGATCGGCTCGAAAACACTCTCATACTGCATGTGGATGTGTGAGCGTTTTCAATTTCTATGGATGCAAAATGATTGACTCATCACATGGATGTTGCATATGAATGAACGGTTGTCACTCATATAAGAATGATATGTATCAAATAGTAAAATTGCATACATGTTGGACTCATGGAACTGACATAATTCGCATTAAGGAGGTCAATTGAATCAGTGGACCGCCTGATCTTTGCATTAGATAAGGAACATATACACACACTTTTGCATATGTTCATACAACATTAGAAGTTTTCTAAGGAAAATGGATGCTTGTGGATGATGGTTGAGTTGATGGATGAATGGATGGTAGGACATATTCTTCTTAACTTGAAGGTTTCAGGGACGAAATGCTTTAAGGAGGGGAGAATGTAACACACCGTATTTTTTGTGAACGTGTAACTAAAAAATCAGAGAATAATTAATTGTTAAAATAAGAAACAAGGGAAATGGGTTGCGCCATTGCTTTCGTCTCAAAATTCTGCTTGGAAACAAGTCCGAGTTTTTGAGAAACGGAGTCCGTATGAGGGAGTTATGACCCTCCGAAGTTTTAGAGATTTTCAGAATCGAAAACAACTTGAAAATTCGAATTCAAATTCGAATTCAAAATCCCAGAACAGGCTGGGCGGGAAAATTCCCGCCCACGGACCAGGTCGACCTGGGGGTCGACCATAGTGTCGACCTCCCAGGGGCAAGGTCGACCATAGTGTCGACCTGCTCTCGAAACTCAGTTCTTGAACCTGGTTCATTCTGATGTATCCGGTCTCGTTTTCTGTCTAGATTCGTCCGCCTAATCCTATATAAACAGCCCCCTAGCCCCATTCCCTTTACACCATTCTTCTCTTATGCTGTACAATTTCATTCCCTTACTCTGCCTCCTTTCTTATTAAATAAAATAATGGCGTCGTTACTCTGCTAGAATCAAAACTAGGATCTTCTTCCAATCTGAATAAAGTTAAAAGGGAACAACTATTTTCTAGTCTAATCGATAGTCTACGCCAAAGGAACGCTATTTAGTGTCAGAACTCAAAAACCAGAAATCAAGACTTTCCTTTTTTATTGTGAGTACAGTTATTTTCAGATATGAACTTTAATTATGATCTTGACGTGGTTATAAATCTGAATCTGAGGTTATGCATATTATTATCTGTCAGATCTGTTTTTCTGTGACTATTTTGTACCTCTTTCCTCTTTCTGTTCTATAGACAGGCTACTACGAGCCTGCACCGAATCTCATAAGAGATTAACGCACGTACGCTTAATTTTGGGACAAATAATGAATAATGCATAATTGGAAATGAAACTGTTGCCTATGAGACTATTGCCTGTGACTATGATTCAGGACTATGAGACTATTGCCTATGACTATGATTCACGCCTATGAGACTATTACCTATGACTATTATTCATGACTATGAGACTATTGCCTATGACATTGAATAAGAAACTATTATGATTAGTCACCCATGACTATTGTAGTTAGTTGCCTATGACTATTGTAGTTAGTTTCTTATGCCTATTCGCTTAATGATGTTAGATCTCATATTTAGTATGTAACTTTGCTAGTTTATTCCCATTCACTGTTATGTACATCGTGCCTAGTGGGGCCATTATCATTGTATTTGGTTCATTACTGCATGCCTATTCTTTCGTGTGTTCATCCCCTATTCCTTTTGCTAGGGCCATTTCATGAGTATTTATAGAACTTGTGGAAACAAGTTATAAGGGGATTGGGCGTAGCATAATTAAGTTAATTTGGCATAACAAATATGCTGGCATAATCTGAATTAGCTATAATAGAGAATTATTTACATGTGTATTAGTCTTGGACAAAAATGGTAAACTAGAATATTAAATCTAGTTTTGACATGAACTGTAAATGGGAATATTAAGGCTAAGATTTGGGGCATTTAT
Organism: Allium sativum; assembly: GCA_030737875.1. Classification (NCBI taxonomy): domain Eukaryota; kingdom Viridiplantae; phylum Streptophyta; class Magnoliopsida; order Asparagales; family Amaryllidaceae; genus Allium; species Allium sativum. The sequence continues at coordinate 991,173,806 of CM060915.1, forward strand.
TGTATTATGAATTATGACCTTGATTTGGGCATGTAAGTTTAGGCTAAATTTATGATTAGGAAAGATATGTAAATATAGTTTTAGATATGTATAATCTGCTAAATCTGTTATCTGCTAAATCCGTTAAATTGCCTAATCCGTTATCTGCTAAATTTGTTGAATTGCCTAAACTGTTGAATCTGTTATCTGCTAAATCTGTTGAATCTCTATAACTGCTAGATTTGCTACCTGTTCAATTTTCTGATCTGTTGAAAACTAGATAATGGTAATCTGGGTATGGAAATCCGTAGGCTCGACCTAAGATTTAGTAAAACATGGAAATTTGATTAATCTGTTGTATCCTATGAAGAAGTTTAATCTGTTAAATAAAAAGAATTAGTCTGATATCTGAAAAATCTGTATTGGAATGAATTGGTTATGACACGAGGTTAGGCTCTGTTTGTGGTAGAAGCCTTCCCAGAACCAACCGGCTTAACCAGCAACCGCAAACTGTCAGTCTAATGTGAGAGGTCGTAGGCACAACTAAAATATGCTTAGACACGAGGTTAGGTCTGGCTTGTGGCATAAGTCTGCCCGGAACCGCCTGGCATATCCAGCGGTCGCAGGCTACCGACCTAATGTGAGAGGTCTGTGCCTTAATATTTAATTAATGCAAATCTGGGATAAGTATGATGTCTAAAACGTGTTGGGTGGGTAGGGTTGAACCTATTGGACTAATGAATTTAACAAACCCATTTCGTAATCTATAGGCCCAATTACAAAGTTACACAAATCTGTAAATCTGTTAAATCCGTATATCTGATCCGTTAGTCTGAAAACTTGTCTGATCTGTGAACTAGTTGATCTTAACTCTATATGTCTGAACTTGTAAACAAGTTAATCTGAAATCTGTTAGTCTGGGGACACAAGGTTAGGAGGGAAATTACTTGTGTCATCTGTTGTTTGGGACCCATATTTGTCAGTAACCCTTTCAGGTATCAAAACTTTGACCAGTAGTTAGGGTCCGGGCACGCTTACTGAATTATTATAAGCGGTTCATTCTGATAATGGCGAGGGGTATTGATGGTGTGTTCCAACCGGGTCATGTGCGTGCATGGATCCCAGTCTGCCTCTGAGGATGTAAGACGCCGTGACATTCGTAAATAGGCCTGTGTCATTTAAAGGTTGCCACTTTGGGGAGTGATACACACTTTTGTGGGCTGGCACAGGGTATTTATATATAAGGGAGCCGATCGCTTGGGGTAGGGTTTTAGGGTACACTTAGTTTTGTCTGTTTCTGTTGGTACCGTCTGTTTCTGTTGGGTGCTAACATCTATTTGTTTCTGCGTGGTACCGTCTGTTCGGGTGGTAAAGGCCCATTTACTAGTGTACACCTAATTCTACATTCTGTTTCCGTAGGGATTAATCTGTTTCTGTTTCTATACCTTCTGTTCGGGTGGTAAAGGCCCATTATTAGCATTCTGTTTCTGTCTGTTTCTTTTGGTGTGGTAAAGGCACATTACTAGCATTCTCTTCTATGGAAATTATTCTGTTCCCGTTTCTGTTTCAGTTTAGACAGTGGGGTGACACCTAATCCTGTTATACTAGTATTATTGTAGAGAGGTGAAAAGTAATAGATTACATCATTCTGGTTTTTTTTCTGTTTAACCTAATTATATCTGCTACTCCTGTTACTCTTATCTTGCATCCTGTTTTATTTGCATGCCATGATTATTATTATCTGTTCATATGCTGGAAATCACTGGACTCGCCAGACTTTATGTCTGACCTCGTTTGTTTTTCGCTCCTTTTCTTTCCATTTCCCCCTAGGTTTCAAAGGAGGGAATACTTTAGCTTGGTCCGGATTTCTTCTGCTTGAAGTACTTGAAGTGCTTAAAGTGTGGCTTGACTTCTTATGGCTTCTTGTAACGACCCGGAAAATCCGAGCCAATTTAAAATTTTTATTTTTAAGAAATTTAGTTGGAAAATGAGGCAGAATTTAAAATTTTCATTTTAAATAATGTTTAAAGCCAGTGAAAATAGCCAATTTTCAAACGATCTCTGTTTTCGACGAAACCAATTTCATCGGAACCAGAATATTATATTATTGCTAGGTTTCAATTTTTAGAATTTTCCGAATTTATTTGTGAGCATGGCAAAGGAAAATGTGTGTTGTCCATTTCAGTCAAATTTAATCGACTGAAAAATAGCCATTTTTCAAACAATCTCAGAATTAGACGAAATTAATTTTGTTGGATTCGTATCGTCATAAGAAAGCCAAATATATTTTTTCTGGATTTTTCCGGGTCCATATGCGGCCCCGGTGAATTTTTAAAAGACGGTTAAATTTAAAATATAAATAAATTATATTCAAATCTGAAAAACGAGGGTCGAGACGAACTCTTGGGCTGACGGGACCTAGCCCGTTGGATCCGGAATAGGGCCTATTTGGTAGGATGGGCTTCAGTCGGGCTGAAATTGGTGTGGTTTGAAAGGTTTGGATTTAAACGTAAAATTGCACTTAAACTTTTATAAAAAGGAAGAATTAAAACCCTAATTCTATTTTCACTGTTCATCGTGCAAATAGGCCGCCGCCACCCTCATTTCACGTTCGAATCTTCTTCCTCGTCTTGCTCCTCCTCCACCAAGTTTCAGACTTCGCCACCAACACCACTCCAAAGGCCTCCTCCTCCTCTTTCATCACCGACCAGTAGCACGCTGCCTCATCGCCTGTAGCGCTCGCCCCGAGCCCTCAAAGTCGCCGCGCAAATCCCCGTCGTTCTCCCTCTGGGCCCCACCGAGCTGCCCCCTCCACCCAGCGCAGGTGCGCCGTCCCTAGGCCGAGGCCGTGGTGCCCTCCGTTCGTCCTCCAGGCGCCTGTGCCGCGAGCAAAGTCGAACCCTAGGTTCGAACAATAACACAAAGGCGCGGCCTTGATTCTGAGTGGAAGAAGAAGGTGGTTTTTGCCCATTTATTTAATTAATTAATAAATATAATTATTCTCAAACTTGTATTGATCGTAACTCGTTCGAAACAACTCAGAATTTCGCGATTTCTGAAGCATTGGACTCGTACGATCCTGATCTACAATTGTGGACTGAAACGGGACCTTTCAGAACAACTTGAGAATTTGACAAATCGCAAAACGGTGAGATCTCTAGTTTTTAATAATTAATAAATTAAAATGCTGAGATTGTGATTGTATATTGTGATTTATTGATCTGCGATGTGATGATGTTTGTATATAATTATTGCTGAAATATGTGGTGATGTCTGTGATGACTATGTTATCTAGATCTGAAATTTGTGATGTAGTTCATAATTAAGTTCCCCTCTTTATTTATTTTTATTTTCTATTAAAATTAAATCTTAAAATTTTTATACAAAATAAGTGGAGAAATCTTGTTTGTTAAACAAAAAGACATTTTTTTTATGATTTTATTTGTTAAACAAAAAGACATTTTACTTAATTTTGTTGTTTAAACAAAAGACTTAATTTTTATGTTTCTTTGTCAAAATAAAAAGATTTACTTTTTATGTTGAGAATAAAAAGAATAACTTTTTATGTTTATTTTGTTAAGAATAAAAAGAATAACTTTTTATGTTAATAAGAAGAATAAATTTTTACGTTAATTTTGTTGAGAATAAAAAGAATAACTTTTTATGTTTATTTTGTTAAGCATAAAAAGAATAACTTTTTATGTTAATAAGAAGAATAAATTTTTACGTTAATTTTGTTGAGAATAAAAAGAATAACTTTTTATGTTTATTTTGTTAAGCATAAAAAGAATAACTTTTTATGTTAATAAGAAGAATAAATTTTTACGTTAATTTTGTTGAGAATAAAAAGAATAACCTTTTATGTTTATTTTGTTAAGAATAAAAAGACAAACTTTTTATGTTTATTTTGATTCAGAATAAGAAGACAAACTTTTTATGTTAAGTTTTTTTTTAGGATAAAAAGACAAACTTTTTATGTTTCTTTTGTTAACATAATAGAATGCAAGTTTAACCTTACTTTTATGTATAAATAAAATGTGAGTTTTAAATCTTCATTTTCATTTACAAATAAAAGTGGAGTTGGGACCTTTATTGTGACTCATCAGAAATGCACCCAATTATACTTGTGTTAAAATAGTTGTTATGACACAAATACCATCATTGGGTTAGTTTGAGTATCAAGACCCCAAACCCATTGTTGGGTTATTTTGAGTATTATGACACAAATACCATCATTGTGTTAGTTTGAGTATTAGGACACCAAAAACCATCGTTGTGAAAATTTGGGTATTGTGACACACATTCATCGTCATATTATATAATTGAAATGGATTGGCATCAGAAATATAGCTATTTAGAAATGCTGGCGCTAGTAAAGATATTTACATAAGCTATAGGGAACATAGGTTTTAAAATGTAAAACAGATAAAAGTACATTTTATGTTGTTAAAATGTAAAATATGAAAGGTACATTTTATGTGATTAAAATGAAATTAAAGTACATTTTTCTTTGTTAAAGAAAAAGAAGCAAATATACACATTTTTCTTATGTAAAAGAAAATAAGAATTAAAAGTAACATTTCTTATGTAAAAGAAAATAAGAATTAAAAGTAACATTTCTTATGTAAAAGAAAATAAGAATTAAAAATAACATTTCTTATGTAAAAGAAAATAAGAATTAAAAGTAACATTTCTTATGTCAAAGGAAATAAGAATTAAAAGTACATTTTCTCATGTAAAGGAAAATGAAAGTTTAATGTGCACATTTTCTTATGTAAAAGAAAATAGAAGTTTATGTGTACATTTTCTTAGTAAAAAGAAATATAAAAGTAACATTAACATTTTTAGGTGAATGTAAAATAAAAGAAACATTTATACTTTCTGTATAAAAATAAAGAGAGAATTTACATTTTCAATGTAGAGAAAAATAAAAATAAAAATAAAAAGACACTTACAGTGTTCATGTAAATAAGAGAATAAGAGAAATTGTATTTTATGTAAAATATACATAGTTGGAAACATTCTTTTTGTCGCATTAGAATTGGCGGACAAAAATATAAATGTAAGGATTTAAGGGAATATATTTATATATATAATATAAATTAAAACTAAGCGAAACACGCGCGGTAGTTCTCGTTTTGAAATCATAACTTTAAACGGTTGTATAGAAAGATCCGACCGTTGAATTTTCCCAAAACTGGATCCGTTAGGACCGTCTTGGAAAGAGCTTTCCAACGACATAACATGTACCAAAATCTGACGGTTAGATTTTAAGATATGTCTAAAGAAAATTTTGGTAAAAGCAGCGCCAGGGTCGCCTATCGACCCGAAGCGTCGTTTTAAAATTATTTACACCATCTGTAGATAAATAAAAATAGAAATAAATCACTATAAACAAATATAAACGACGTGAAATGTTTTAAATGATAATTATGCGATGATTATTTGAAAAGACCGAGTTTAACTCATTTCAAATAATCAAACGACGACTTAAACCGAAATAATAGAAGACGATGTTGAAGACCGGCGATCTTCACGTCGGACGGGCAACGATTATTGAAACCTTGGACTGATTTGCTCCCAGGAAGGGGTCGAGGTAGTAGTTGGCCGGTCGTATGAGTTGATTGTCCGGATAAGCGAGAACCTCCCTGGTATCTCCGGTTTCGTTCAAACCCAGAACGGACTTGTATGGACGCGCGTCTGACGTTGGGATTCGTTTCGTGTAACTTAATCAATTTTTGTTAATGTATGCTTGTTTGGTGGTAGAGAATTTATTCTCTGCTTAACACCCTGGTATATGTTAGTAGTTATCGATTGCATGACGCGAATGGTCAATGTGGCACGCTAAGATGCGAATGATCAAGGTTTTGTTGAAAAGCAGGCCTTGTGGAAGATGATCAAAGCACAGCCTGTTTAGGCGTAGCTTTGTGTATATAACGTAGCCTCACGAGCCTCACACACCGGTATGAGTCAAAAACGGGATACGGACCGTAGGGAGTGCACACGTTTCTTTCTAGCTAGAGTTGTGTCAGGGACCTACCAGCGCTGACATTTTACTTATGTGGATGATGGATTTTGAGGTACCTCGTGTTTTATAGGCCGTTGGTGGTCATACTATAGGTCCAAAGGGACCGGGAAACGTGTGTTCAGGCATAACCAATCCACACACATATGTGTGGACCGGCCCTACCGCTTCCAAGGGTTCACTGCGGGGGATCCTGAGGCATCTGCTAGAGTGTCTCAAATCGGAGAGGAGCTTGCCCCTAGCCTCGACTCATGATGGAAACCAATTCTCCAATACGACATTACGATTTTAGTTGTATACTTATATACGGCGGCATAATATATGGTACCTATGTCGTCTAGGATTAATACATTTATATTGAAATGATTTATGAAAACATATGCACGCTATTAGTAATACGTTTGACGTATTTATCATCTTTTGATCGTTATAAGGAAAAACCCTTTCCTCTGGTGTGCGTTGCATTGTGTGATGGGACTTGGGTCTTATAACGATCTCATTTTTCTTTAAATGCATAGCGTTATTCAAACGACTTACTTAATTATGCACTGGCAATCCAATGGAGTAAACCCGTTCCGCCTTAGCGGCGTGGTCCTGTGATTCGCCATATGGTTAGTTAGTATAGAAAGATTTCTCATACCAGTCCCACGACTGACTCGAATTTTGTTTCACTTTGCAAATTTCGGGTGCCCTCTTTCCACACGGGCAGCCAATTGACAGGTTGTTAGTTTGCTTCCTTGGAGTTGCTGATCTTGGAGCTTGCTTATTTGCTTTGGTGTTGCCGCTTATCGAGGTGCTTTGTTGGACTATACAGACCCTCATCTTTATCTTTGTTTCTGCTTAGACTTTGGGACATTCAAATCATATTCCACTTCATTTCAAACTGTATCTTTAACATTATGTACTTGTTTCCTTTTGTTGGGATTTTGATGTAATAAGTAGGACTCTGTGACTGGGATTCTGTGTTATGATAACATCCATATTCCGCTGCTATGTTGATGTTGTTGTTTTATAGTTTCTTATATTTATGCTGTTATCTGTGTTATGTGTTGCTATATTTATGTTATATTCCAATGATCATCTCAACTTTCGCTCTGCGTAAGTTTGGGGTTATCACAGTTGGTATCAGAGCTTTGGTTTAACCTTAGTTTTGGGATATAACATATTTATAGCAATAAGTCGCATTAGAGATAGGACTAAAGTCCTAGAGTGAGCATAACATAATAGCACATATTTATCAGTCGTTACATCATTTTCACCTCTTAGCCTTTCCTTTGGAAAATTTTCATTTCTGTTGGTCTGACTCTCCCCTTGATGTTACAGACTAATTCATTATGAGTACTAGAGCTAGAACCCGTGGAGGTGGGAGAGGTGGAGCTAGAGGGCCATCCGAAGAAGAGCCCATTCATGAGCAGCCCGACCCTATAGTCGCACAGCCATTCGACCTAGAACGGATGTCAAAGAAATTCAAAAACTTGGGCGGAGTTCCTTTCACTGGTAGAGAGTCTGCTGTTGAAGCAGAGTCATGGCTCAAGAATTGTGAGAAAATCTTAGAAGGGATGGAACTTGAGGATCAGAGAAAGCATTTCCTGGCAGCATGGCAGCTCAAAGATCAAGCTGAGCACTGGTGGGACACAGTTAAGATTGGAAACGATGTGGCCAATATGACCTGGGCAAAGTTCAAAGAGCTCTTCAACGAGAAATACATCCCTCCACAAGCAAGAGAACGTCTTCGTGAACAATTTGTCAATCTGAAACAAGGAAATATGACAGTTGCTGAATATGCGATGAAATTTGATGAGCTTTCCCGTTATGCCCCTAACCTAATTCAAGACCCAACTGAGAAGAACAAGAAATTCATTAAGGGCCTCGCTACAAAGTATCTGAATAGGGTTACAGCTCATATCGATCTTCCCTTCCATGAAGTTATTACCTTTGCCAGCCGCTACGAGGAAAATGATGAGTCTGCCCAACAAGAGAGAGCAAAGAATCAGAACAATAGCCAGAAGGAGCAGACTAGCAAGAAACCTGAGACAGGAAATTCTTCCGCTTCAAAGCCACAGGGGAAGAAGAGAGACCGGAGCAAGGTGACATGCTTTAATTGTGGCAAGACCGGGCACTTTGATTACGAGTGTAAAGCGCCGAAGAGAGTCAAGAGAAACGAATCAGGCCCCAGTCAGAACCGGGGTCAGAGCTCTCAGAAACAGGGTCAGAATTCTCAGAATAGTGGCCAGAATCCTCACCGCAACCTGGAATGCTACAACTGCCATCAGAAGGGGCATATCAAGCCAAATTGCCCATTGCTGAAGAATGCTCAGGTGGCACATGTATATGAGGGTACGACTACACCAGCTCCTGCCGAGGGCCCAGGTACACCTGATGTTTTAAGTGGTACTCTTAACATTAAAAACATCCCTATTACTGTCCTATTTGACACCGGTGCAGTACGTAGTTTTATTTCTTCTGACATCATTAAAAAATTAAAACTGAAACCTCGAAAACTTAAGGGATTGATTAGAGCTCATAGTCCTATAGGAGGATCTCTCATTCTCGACCAATATTGTAGAGTACCCATTTCCTATTCTCGATATCAATTTCCATTCGACCTGATCATCATGAATTTTTCGGGTTATGATATCATACTGGGAATGGATTGGCTAACCAAGTATGAGGCTGTCTTAGTATGTGCTGAAAGGATTATCAGGGTTAAAGTTGAGCTTGGAAATGTTATTATACCATGCCACGGCTCAGCCACTGACAGAAAAGAATTATGGTCCTCCCTAGAAGTCACTCCTACTTCTATTGAAGAAATCCCTATTGTCAGGGATTATGCCGATGTATTCAAAGAAGTTGAAGGCTTACCTCCACGAAGAGAAATCAACTTCAGAATTGACTGGGCTCCGAATGCAAGGCCTGTCGTACATCCTATTCGGAGAATGTCACCCAAAGAAAAAGAAGAGCTGAGAAATCAAACCAACCAACTTTTGTTTAAGGGTTTGATCAGGCCTAGCTTCTCAGAATGGGGCGCAGCCGTGGTGTTCGTTCCAAAATCAGACGGTACCCTCAGGTTATGTGTGGACTACCGTGATCTCAACAAACAAACTCTGAAGAACAAATACCCACTGCCTCGTATTGATGACTTGCTCGACCGCTTGCATGGAGCGCGAGTTTTCTCTCGAATGGACCTAGCTACAGGCTTCCATCAACTTCGCATCGCAGAAGAATGTGTGCCTCTAACTGCTTTCAGAGGACCGGATATCTTTTATGAATGGCTAGTAATGCCCTTCGGCCTTTGTAATGCTCCAGCATATTTTGTTGATCTGATGAATAGGGTTTTCAGAGATGTTATAAATAAATTTGTGCTCGTGTTCATCGATGACATCCTCATCTTTTCTAAATCCACTGCTGAACACGAACGACATCTGAAGGAGGTCTTGGATATTTTGCGTAGAAATGTGCTGAAAGCCAAATTCTCCAAATGCATATTCTGGCAAGAAGAGGTGAAATTCCTCGGACATGTTGTCTCAAAAGAAGGCATTTCGGTTGATCCAGGAAAAATTTCAGCCATTCAAGACTGGAAGCAACCTCGGACTCCCACAGAGGTCAGAAGTTTCTTAGGGTTGGCTGGCTATTATCGGAAATTTGTCAAAGATTTTTCGAAGATTGCTTGTCCATTGACAAACCTGACCAAGAAGCATACAAAATTTGTTTGGACGCCCGAATGCGAGAAAGCTTTCCAAGATCTAAAAGGGAGATTGACTAATGCTCCTGTGTTGACCATTATAGATGGCAATCAGGATCTGACAGTCTGGACTGACGCTTCTCATCAAGGTTGTCTCCTTTATATTAATCAACATGTTAGGGATAACAATTTCTTTTATTGTCAAATCTCATTTTAACGTGTTAGTCCTTTATCCATTCAAGGTATTGGGGCGGTGCTGATGCAGCAAGGCAAAGTGGTCGCATATGCTAGCCGCCAATTGAAACCCCATGAAAAGAATTACGCCACTCATGATCTTGAGCTAATGGCGATCGTGTTTGCTCTTAAAATTTGGAGGCATTATCTCTTGGGTGAGAAGTTCGAAGTATACACGGATCACAAATCCTTGAAGCATCTTTTTACCCAAAGAGATTTGAATATGAGGCAGCAACGCTGGGTTGAATTTCTTGCATCATATGATTTTGTTATCCTATATACTCCAGGGAAAGCCAACGTTGTAGCCGATGCGCTCAGTCGAAAGAATACAGATGGTGAAAAACTCCTTCTCGCCAATCTTGTTATTACTTCTACTCTGATTGATAAGATCTCCGCTCTCCAGAAGGATGATAAATTTATTCAGAGGATTATCAAAAGAATTCAGGATGGCGAATCCACTAGCTTCCAAATTGACGACAGAGGGGTTCTGAGGCTATCTGGCCGAATTTGTGTTCCATGCATTTCTGAGCTCAGAAGGGAAGTTATGGATGAGTGCCACAAATCTAAGCTTAGTATTCATCCAGGGGTGAGTAAGATGTATCAAGACCTCAAGCGCGCTTTTTGGTGGAAATCCATGAAGAGAGATATTTCTATTTATGTGTCTAGATGTCCCACTTGTCAGCAAGTCAAAAGTGATCAGCAGAAGCTAGCAGGTCTATTGCAACCGCTAGGAGTTCCAGGCTGGAAGTGGGAAGAAATTTCTATGGACTTTATTGATGGCTTGCCCCGTACCCGAAAAGGGAACGATAGTATATGGGTAATTGTTGACCGCTTAACAAAGTCTGCCCATTTTATCCCTGTCAAGACCAACAGAACAGCTCGGAGTTTGGCGCAGCTTTATCTTAAAGAGATTGTCAGATTGCATGGGATTCCAAGAAGCATTGTCAGTGATCGGGATCCCCTATTTACGAGCAAATTTTGGGAAGCTTTCCAAGAAGAACTCGGTACTAAGTTGAATCTGAGCACAGCTTATCACCCTCAGACAGATGGCCAGACTGAGAGGGTGAACCGCATTCTAGAGGACTTGTTGCGAGCGTGCATTCTGGACTATGGTGGTTCATGGGAGGACCATTTATACCTGGTGGAGTTCTCTTACAATAATAGTTACCAAGCCAGCTTGGGAATGTCACCGTTTGAATTACTATATGGTAGACCATGTAGGTCCCCAGCATGTTGGGTGGAGCCAGGCAATCGATTAGTCTTGGGTCCAGACATGGTTCGTGAAGCATCGGACAAAGTTGATTTGATTAAGAAGCGCCTGTTGGCTGCTCAGAGCCGACAGAAGAGTTATGCAGATCAGCGAAGAAGGCACTTAGAATTCTCTGTGGGTGATCGGGTATATTTGAAGGTTTCCCCATTGAGAGGCGTGATTCGTTTTGGTAAGACTGGGAAATTGGCGCCAAGGTTCATAGGCCCATTCCCTGTTCTCGAAAGGATCGGTACTCTTGCTTATCGAGTACAGTTGCCCGACTGGTTACCTGGGGTGCATGATGTCTTTCATGTGTCTCAACTCCGCAAGCATGTACACGACCCTGATTTGATTGAGGATGAATTGAATCAGCAGGTCTTGGATATTACTCCTAATCTGACAGTGAGAAAAGATCCGATAAAGGTTATTGGCAAAGAAATCCGGGTGTTGAGAAACAAAAAGATTCCCCTAGTCAAGGTGCAGTGGAGCAGTGATCCTAGGGACTGCACTTGGGAGACAGAGGATAGCTTCAGAAGGGCTTATCCCCATTGCAGAGAGGATATCTCCGAATGATGCTTGTGTTAAGGTACATTTACCACAATTTACATTTCTGTCGTTTCCTACTTTTACTTTCTTTTCGAGGACGAAAAGTTTTAAGTGGGGGAGACTGTAACGACCCGGAAAATCCGAGCCAATTTAAAATTTTTATTTTTAAGAAATTTAGTTGGAAAATGAGGCAGAATTTAAAATTTTCATTTTAAATAATGTTTAAAGCCAGTGAAAATAGCCAATTTTCAAACGATCTCTGTTTTCGACGAAACCAATTTCATCGGAACCAGAATATTATATTATTGCTAGGTTTCAATTTTTAGAATTTTCCGAATTTATTTGTGAGCATGGCAAAGGAAAATGTGTGTTGTCCATTTCAGTCAAATTTAATCGACTGAAAAATAGCCATTTTTCAAACAATCTCAGAATTAGACGAAATTAATTTTGTTGGATTCGTATCGTCATAAGAAAGCCAAATATATTTTTTCTGGATTTTTCCGGGTCCATATGCGGCCCCGGTGAATTTTTAAAAGACGGTTAAATTTAAAATATAAATAAATTATATTCAAATCTGAAAAACGAGGGTCGAGACGAACTCTTGGGCTGACGGGACCTAGCCCGTTGGATCCGGAATAGGGCCTATTTGGTAGGATGGGCTTCAGTCGGGCTGAAATTGGTGTGGTTTGAAAGGTTTGGATTTAAACGTAAAATTGCACTTAAACTTTTATAAAAAGGAAGAATTAAAACCCTAATTCTATTTTCACTGTTCATCGTGCAAATAGGCCGCCGCCACCCTCATTTCACGTTCGAATCTTCTTCCTCGTCTTGCTCCTCCTCCACCAAGTTTCAGACTTCGCCACCAACACCACTCCAAAGGCCTCCTCCTCCTCTTTCATCACCGACCAGTAGCACGCTGCCTCATCGCCTGTAGCGCTCGCCCCGAGCCCTCAAAGTCACCGCGCAAATCCCCGTCGTTCTCCCTCTGGGCCCCACCGAGCTGCCCCCTCCGCCCAGCGCAGGTGCGCCGTCCCTAGGCCGAGGCCGTGGTGCCCTCCGTTCGTCCTCCAGGCGCCTGTGCCGCGAGCAAAGTCGAACCCTAGGTTCGAACAATAACACAAAGGCGCGGCCTTGATTCTGAGTGGAAGAAGAAGGTGGTTTTTGCCCATTTATTTAATTAATTAATAAATATAATTATTCTCAAACTTGTATTGATCGTAACTCGTTCGAAACAACTCAGAATTTCGCGATTTCTGAAGCATTGGACTCGTACGATCCTGATCTACAATTGTGGACTGAAACGGGACCTTTCAGAACAACTTGAGAATTTGACAAATCGCAAAACGGTGAGATCTCTAGTTTTTAATAATTAATAAATTAAAATGCTGAGATTGTGATTGTATATTGTGATTTATTGATCTGCGATGTGATGATGTTTGTATATAATTATTGCTGAAATATGTGGTGATGTCTGTGATGACTATGTTATCTAGATCTGAAATTTGTGATGTAGTTCATAATTAAGTTCCCCTCTTTATTTATTTTTATTTTCTATTAAAATTAAATCTTAAAATTTTTATACAAAATAAGTGGAGAAATCTTGTTTGTTAAACAAAAAGACATTTTTTTTATGATTTTATTTGTTAAACAAAAAGACATTTTACTTAATTTTGTTGTTTAAACAAAAGACTTAATTTTTATGTTTCTTTGTCAAAATAAAAAGATTTACTTTTTATGTTGAGAATAAAAAGAATAACTTTTTATGTTTATTTTGTTAAGAATAAAAAGAATAACTTTTTATGTTAATAAGAAGAATAAATTTTTACGTTAATTTTGTTGAGAATAAAAAGAATAACTTTTTATGTTTATTTTGTTAAGCATAAAAAGAATAACTTTTTATGTTAATAAGAAGAATAAATTTTTACGTTAATTTTGTTGAGAATAAAAAGAATAACTTTTTATGTTTATTTTGTTAAGCATAAAAAGAATAACTTTTTATGTTAATAAGAAGAATAAATTTTTACGTTAATTTTGTTGAGAATAAAAAGAATAACCTTTTATGTTTATTTTGTTAAGAATAAAAAGACAAACTTTTTATGTTTATTTTGATTCAGAATAAGAAGACAAACTTTTTATGTTAAGTTTTTTTTTAGGATAAAAAGACAAACTTTTTATGTTTCTTTTGTTAACATAATAGAATGCAAGTTTAACCTTACTTTTATGTATAAATAAAATGTGAGTTTTAAATCTTCATTTTCATTTACAAATAAAAGTGGAGTTGGGACCTTTATTGTGACTCATCAGAAATGCACCCAATTATACTTGTGTTAAAATAGTTGTTATGACACAAATACCATCATTGGGTTAGTTTGAGTATCAAGACCCCAAACCCATTGTTGGGTTATTTTGAGTATTATGACACAAATACCATCATTGTGTTAGTTTGAGTATTAGGACACCAAAAACCATCGTTGTGAAAATTTGGGTATTGTGACACACATTCATCGTCATATTATATAATTGAAATGGATTGGCATCAGAAATATAGCTATTTAGAAATGCTGGCGCTAGTAAAGATATTTACATAAGCTATAGGGAACATAGGTTTTAAAATGTAAAACAGATAAAAGTACATTTTATGTTGTTAAAATGTAAAATATGAAAGGTACATTTTATGTGATTAAAATGAAATTAAAGTACATTTTTCTTTGTTAAAGAAAAAGAAGCAAATATACACATTTTTCTTATGTAAAAGAAAATAAGAATTAAAAGTAACATTTCTTATGTAAAAGAAAATAAGAATTAAAAGTAACATTTCTTATGTAAAAGAAAATAAGAATTAAAAATAACATTTCTTATGTAAAAGAAAATAAGAATTAAAAGTAACATTTCTTATGTCAAAGGAAATAAGAATTAAAAGTACATTTTCTCATGTAAAGGAAAATGAAAGTTTAATGTGCACATTTTCTTATGTAAAAGAAAATAGAAGTTTATGTGTACATTTTCTTAGTAAAAAGAAATATAAAAGTAACATTAACATTTTTAGGTGAATGTAAAATAAAAGAAACATTTATACTTTCTGTATAAAAATAAAGAGAGAATTTACATTTTCAATGTAGAGAAAAATAAAAATAAAAATAAAAAGACACTTACAGTGTTCATGTAAATAAGAGAATAAGAGAAATTGTATTTTATGTAAAATATACATAGTTGGAAACATTCTTTTTGTCGCATTAGAATTGGCGGACAAAAATATAAATGTAAGGATTTAAGGGAATATATTTATATATATAATATAAATTAAAACTAAGCGAAACACGCGCGGTAGTTCGCGTTTTGAAATCATAACTTTAAACGGTTGTATAGAAAGATCCGACCGTTGAATTTTCCCAAAACTGGATCCGTTAGGACCGTCTTGGAAAGAGCTTTCCAACGACATAACATGTACCAAAATCTGACGGTTAGATTTTAAGATATGTCTAAAGAAAATTTTGGTAAAAGCAGCGCCAGGGTCGCCTATCGACCCGAAGCGTCGTTTTAAAATTATTTACACCATCTGTAGATAAATAAAAATAGAAATAAATCGCTATAAACAAATATAAACGACGTGAAATGTTTTAAATGATAATTATGCGATGATTATTTGAAAAGACCGAGTTTAACTCATTTCAAATAATCAAACGACGACTTAAACCGAAATAATAGAAGACGATGTTGAAGACCGGCGATCTTCACGTCGGACGGGCAACGATTATTGAAACCTTGGACTGATTTGCTCCCAGGAAGGGGTCGAGGTAGTAGTTGGCCGGTCGTATGAGTTGATTGTCCGGATAAGCGAGAACCTCCCTGGTATCTCCGGTTTCGTTCAAACCCAGAACGGACTTGTATGGACGCGCGTCTGACGTTGGGATTCGTTTCGTGTAACTTAATCAATTTTTGTTAATGTATGCTTGTTTGGTGGTAGAGAATTTATTCTCTGCTTAACACCCTGGTATATGTTAGTAGTTATCGATTGCATGACGCGAATGGTCAATGTGGCACGCTAAGATGCGAATGATCAAGGTTTTGTTGAAAAGCAGGCCTTGTGGAAGATGATCAAAGCACAGCCTGTTTAGGCGTAGCTTTGTGTATATAACGTAGCCTCACGAGCCTCACACACCGGTATGAGTCAAAAACGGGATACGGACCGTAGGGAGTGCACACGTTTCTTTCTAGCTAGAGTTGTGTCAGGGACCTACCAGCGCTGACATTTTACTTATGTGGATGATGGATTTTGAGGTACCTCGTGTTTTATAGGCCGTTGGTGGTCATACTATAGGTCCAAAGGGACCGGGAAACGTGTGTTCAGGCATAACCAATCCACACACATATGTGTGGACCGGCCCTACCGCTTCCAAGGGTTCACTGCGGGGGATCCTGAGGCATCTGCTAGAGTGTCTCAAATCGGAGAGGAGCTTGCCCCTAGCCTCGACTCATGATGGAAACCAATTCTCCAATACGACATTACGATTTTAGTTGTATACTTATATACGGCGGCATAATATATGGTACCTATGTCGTCTAGGATTAATACATTTATATTGAAATGATTTATGAAAACATATGCACGCTATTAGTAATACGTTTGACGTATTTATCATCTTTTGATCGTTATAAGGAAAAACCCTTTCCTCTGGTGTGCGTTGCATTGTGTGATGGGACTTGGGTCTTATAACGATCTCATTTTTCTTTAAATGCATAGCGTTATTCAAACGACTTACTTAATTATGCACTGGCAATCCAATGGAGTAAACCCGTTCCGCCTTAGCGGCGTGGTCCTGTGATTCGCCATATGGTTAGTTAGTATAGAAAGATTTCTCATACCAGTCCCACGACTGACTCGAATTTTGTTTCACTTTGCAAATTTCGGGTGCCCTCTTTCCACACGGGCAGCCAATTGACAGGTTGTTAGTTTGCTTCCTTGGAGTTGCTGATCTTGGAGCTTGCTTATTTGCTTTGGTGTTGCCGCTTATCGAGGTGCTTTGTTGGACTATACAGACCCTCATCTTTATCTTTGTTTCTGCTTAGACTTTGGGACATTCAAATCATATTCCACTTCATTTCAAACTGTATCTTTAACATTATGTACTTGTTTCCTTTTGTTGGGATTTTGATGTAATAAGTAGGACTCTGTGACTGGGATTCTGTGTTATGATAACATCCATATTCCGCTGCTATGTTGATGTTGTTGTTTTATAGTTTCTTATATTTATGCTGTTATCTGTGTTATGTGTTGCTATATTTATGTTATATTCCAATGATCATCTCAACTTTCGCTCTGCGTAAGTTTGGGGTTATCACACTTCTTCTGTGGGGATTATGATTTTAAAGATTTTTACTCTAAGGGCTTTTGAACAAGGCTGATATATATATGTACTTGAGTTTTGGTAAAGTTATTTTGAAAGATGTAACCAAACCGATTTCTGTTTTCCGCCGAAATAAAGTTATAAAATTTTCAAGTACTGCTTTACGTATCTATTCTTGTAATATTCTGTTCTGTCTACCAAAATGCTCCATCAAAGTTAAGGCATTCCCTTTGTGAGTGACCTTAACGGAGGTGGGGTGTTACACCATATGGAAGGGACATTCAAATCTATTGTGGGAAAGGCATTGAGGTCTGAGGGCCTTTACCCTAAGTCGAAGACCGAGGTTGGTATTACATCTGCAGAGGAGCCAAAGCCATAGACAAGCGGTGGAGGGAAGAATAATTCCTAGAATAAGAGGAAACAGAATCAGACCAAGAATGGTCAAAAAAAGAAGAATAAGAAATATATCGAGTGCTATAGCTGTGGCAAGAAGGGTAACTATGCCAAAGAATGTCGAGCAAAGCCAGGGGAAAAGAAGTGATTCAACTGTGGACAAGTGGGGCATTTTAAGATTGAATGTCCACTACACCCTAAGGAGAACCAGATCTTGAAAGCATATGCTATCAACGTGGCTCCTTCTTCGTCGAATGTCCCAACTGCGGCAGAGAAGGGAAAGGGTGTCGTTATTCATGGTATGCTTTCTATTTATGATGTTCCTATTCGAGTATTGTTTGATATCGGGGCTTCTCATTCCTTCGTATCTAGTGACTTGGTAGATAGGTTGGTATTGGAACCCGATATAGTTGATAGACCTTTAGTTGTGACGAACCCGATCGGTGGTTCGACTAGCCATAGTATGATTTGTCGTAATTTGGTCTTATCGAATCATGGATGTATGTTTGTGATTGCTTTGTTTTGGACTTTGCTAGGTATGGCATTCTTTTGGGAGTCGATTGGCTCCAAAAATATGAGGTGGTGGTAGACTGTGAGGGTCTTCGGTGACTATTAGAGGGGACGATGGGCAGAGGTTGGTATTAGGTTGCCTACCTAGTGATGAGGTGATGGCTAGTTTTCTACATTCCCTCGACATCCCGCAGGATGAGTTATTAGATGTACGTATTGCTGGCGAGTATCCAGACATCTTCGAGGAAGTGACCGGAATTCCACTACACCGAGAGATTTAGTTTTAGATTGATTTAGTGAAAGATGCCAGACCTATAGTGATGCCACTTCGTCGTATGGCGCCAAGGGAGCAACGAGAGCTCGAGGTGCAAGGGGGCGATCTTTTGAAGAAGGGATTTATCCAAAGGAGTGTTTCTGAGTGGGGAGCACCAGTTGTATGTGCCACTAAGACCGATGGTTCCCTTCGATTATGTGTAGACTATCGTGAGTTGAACAAGGTGACTAGGGAGAATAAGTATCCTCTTCCACGGATAGATGATTTGTTTGATCAACTGAATGGAGCAAGAGTGTTTTCCCAGTTGGATCTCACGACAGGTTTTCATCAGCTCAGAGTAGTGGCTGAGAGTATATCTAAAACGACATTTCAAACGCCGTCTGTATTTTATGAGTGGTTGGTCATGCCATTCGGGTTGACCAATGCACCAGCATATTTTGTGGATCTCATGAATAGGGTATTCAGGGATCAATTAAATAAATTTGTTCTTGTGTTCGTGGACGATATCTTGGTTTACGCGAGGAAAAAGGAAGAACACAAGGAACATTTGAGGACAATGATGGAGGTGTTTAGGAAACCCCGATTGAAAGAAAAATTTACTAAGTGTCACTTCTAGAGGAGGGAAGTGAGATTCTTGGGCCATGTTGTTCAGAGAATGGTATTGCCATGGATCCAGCGAAGGTGGCTACAGTGTACCAATGTTAATGGTTGAGAGATGAAGTACTAAGAGAGTGTGATCACTGGAGACTGACTATACATCCCGGTGGTAACAAAATGTACCGAGACATGAAGCAGAACTACAACTGGGAAGGGATGAAGAGAGACATTGGGAAGTTTATATCCAAGTGCATGAATTGCCAGTTAGTTAAAGCCGAGCAAAAGAATCCAAGTGGTTTGTTACAACCGCTGGAAATTCCCGAATGGAAATGGGAACAAGTCTCAATGGATGTCAATGATCGTTTACCAAGGACTAGATTGGTTCATGATAGTATATGGGTGATTATGGATCGATTGACCAAAAGTGCGAGATTTATACCGGTCAAATCAAATAGAACAACAGCTATGTTAGCAGAACTGTATGCGATGTGGGTAGTGAGATTTCATCGAGTACCTAGAGGTATTGTGAGTGACCGAGATCCGTTATTCACTAGTGGGTTTTGGAAGAGCTTACAAAAGGCTTTAGGATTAGAATTACATATTAGTACCACGTACCATCCTCAAACCGACGGCCAAACAGAGAGGGTGAATCGTGTATTAGAGGATCTCTTAAGAGCTTGTATATTGGATTTCGGAGGGTCATGGGATAGCCATTTGCATCTAGTTGAGTTTGCATATAATAATAGTTATCAATCCAGTATTGGTATGGCAAAGCTTTGTATGGGAGACCGTGCAACTCACCATCATGTTGGTTGGAAACCGGTGAGAAATTTGTTCTTGGACCGAATGTAATAAGAGAAACTTTAGATAAGATCAAGGTTATTCAACAACAAATGAAGGCTGCCTAAGATAGGAAGAAGAAATATGCTGATAAAAGACTAACAGAATTGAAATTCTCCGTTGGCGACTTGGTATTCGTTAAGATTTCTCCGTTATAGAGTGTGATTCGATTTGGTAGGAGTGGCAGATTGGCATTAAGATTTGTTGGTTTAATTTCCGTTCTTGAACAAATTGGGAATTTGGCATATAAAGTTGGATTGCCTGACAAGATGGCGGGAGTTCACGACGTATTTCATGTTTCCCACTTAAGGAAGTTCATTCACGATTCCGATATGACTATTTCACCAGATCAGTTGGATGATATCGAGGTAGAATCTGAGGCAGTTGGGGTCCGCAAGAGGATTCGTATGGCCGGACACGATACGAAACAACTTCCAAGGAAGACGGTGAAACTGGTCAAGGTTAGTGGAGCGATAATGAGAATGACTGTACTTGGGAAACAGAGGAGAACATAAGGAACTCGTATCCAGAACTCTTTGCCTGGTAAGATTTTTATTGCGATTTAGTTATTCCCTTGTTACTAAACCGCATGTTAGGATAAGCTTGTTTTGTTATTATGTATGTTTGATTGTTTGTAAATGATTGGTAGGCATGCGGGACACCATTGAATGTTTTCTTAGTTAAGGAATTTCGAGGGCAAAATTTGTTAAGGAGGGAAGAGTGTAACGACCTGCATTCTACGCATCAGAGGATCGAAGAATGTTTATTTCATTTTCCTACGAAGTCACATGATCGTGTAACTATGGGAAGCGGCTATTGGGGTCATTTCCCACATTCACTATTTTTATCCAAATTTTAAATGATCATTTTGCCACTGGCGAATCTTGTTTCTGCTATAAATTTTGATTGGTAAGGATTTTTGACTTGAAACCACTTCCATTGGATTCAAATGTTAGTTTACCTTTCCATAGAGTGGTCACATTAATCAAACGGACTTACCATTTGGGAGATATGGCTGAAATAAGATTTGGAAGATGAAAAACGGCATAATTGGGCTTAACCGGGTGATTAGCAACTGGGCCCGTAACCCATTTCGGGATTAGGTTAATAGGAGGGCTGAAATGGTTTGGGAAAACATTTCATTTCGTTTCATTTTTCCAGCCGCCAATAACCTTCCTTGAACCCTAGCAATGGCCTCCATCTTCCAAATCTCATTCTAATCCCTTCCTAATCGCTTTTTAACCACTAATTGATCAAATTAACACAAAATCAAGTCAAATTAGTATCAAATCAGAGATAGAGCTACTGCTTTACGTTGGAATTCGTGCTATAATAGTAAAGTTTCAGATGTATGATTTCATTTGTAGCTAAGGTGAGTGATTTGCACTTTTATTCAGTAATTACGGCTAATTAGGGGTGATTAGTGATAATTAGCGAAATTATGCATCATAATAATCTGGAAAAATATATAGAAATTCCAAAATATTATTCTATGTCACTGTTGAAAATTTGGGTTAATTTGGATTAAGTTTGCTAATCCTATAGTTAAAACATGGTTTAGGAGATTAAGGGGAAAATCATGCTTTTTCGGTATGTTTGATCTAAAATATTTCATGTGATTGATATTTTGGTGTTTTTGGTTGATTCTACATCTTAGTACTATTGTTTGGTATGTTTTGTGACTTCATAGAAAGGTTAGAATGGTTGAAAACACCACCATTTGGCGAAATTAGCTTGCTGGAAAAACTGCAGAAAAACCGGTTCCTAAAGGGGGTATGCCTCACGAATCGCCCAGGAGAACTTCGATTCCTAAAGGGGGATACCTCACGAACCTCCTAGGAGAAATTCGATTCCTGAAGGGGGTATGTCTAACAAAACATTCCAAGATGATGGTCACGAACCGCTCCACGTTGATGGTCACGAGCCGCTCCAATATGAGGACTCACGAACCAGGGGAGGCTGTCAAGAGCCGGGGGGGTCATGAGCCAGGGGGTGTCATGAACCAGGGGGGTGGTCAAGAGCCGGGGGGTAGTCACGAACTGGGGGGATCACGATCCACGAACCGACCCTGACGAGGACCCCGAGCACGACGTGAACCAAGATGATGACTCCAAACTAAGCCAGATCCAAACTTCTGCCATGCGACGACAATTGTGAACTCTTCTGAAGATTAACTACAATTCAACCAAAACCCGAGAAGTAAAGGAAGTCCAAGTGAGAAGTTATTACTTAGGATCCAGATAGCAACCAATGAGTTAACTTCTAGAGTTGGACTTTGTTGCGAGATGTGTGCAAAGGGGTTATCGGTATCTATAACTTTGGTTCACCATTGAGGATAGGGGGCATGTAGACGAACCAGAGCCAGGGAAGTGTGGGCTAGTTGGCCCTTAACCTAGATCCAGGGATGTGTGGACTGGGTAGGGTTATTGACTATAGACCAGGGAAGTATGGTCATAGCAATAGTTGTTTGGAGTTGTCGTCATGGCCCCAATAGATTTGGTGATCATAGAGGTGGATATTGTATGCTATACGCACTGAGTGAGAGACGTGAGGATGATTGCTATGTTTGATGTTTGCTACAACCATGACACGCACACTCCCATTTTACACTATATGCTAGTGTTACCTTAGAGTACTGTACATCTTGTTGTGCCAACTCTTTGGTTGGTTGTCTAGGGTCAGGTATAATTATTTATACCTGTTATTGTTTTATTTTGCTGCTATCGCTCATACCAGACTTTTGTCTGACCCGGAGTTTTATGTCTCTTCTTATTACTCTGGGTGCTCCTAAATGAGAAGACTAGACACATGGGTTTGGTAGTTATGTGCAAGTAGTTGTCCGAAGACGAGAAGGAGGCTTCCACGTATTATATACATATATTCTCCTTGTGTTGTTTCTGGTCACTGCTTTGGGCATTAGTAGTGTACCTTTTCTATTTTGCTTTAGAGACAATATGTTGAAGTTGCAATAATGATGGTTTGGATCATAAGCTGTATTTTGGATTTCGCTGCTATGATGGTTTAGTTTTCAGCTTATGCATTGTCTCGCCTGTTTTATGTCAATTTATGTTACTATTATATTTTATTCCATGCGCTATGAGCTATACTATAGGTTCTTGGTAGTTCATCGTTTCAAAATCCCTTTCTTTTGACGACCATCCCGTGTTAGTTGGACATTGGTACAACGCATTTCGGGGAAATATCCGCTGGTGCGGGGCGGGCAGTCACACACAATGGAATGGTGTATCTAAAAGGAGAAATCACACCTTATTAGATATGGTACGATCAATGATGAGTCATACAGATCTTCCAATGAGTTTTTGGGGTCATGCCCTTGAAACAACTGCATTCATAATTATTCGAGTTCCCACTAAAACGGTTCTGTAGACACCATATCAGATTTGGACTAGGAAATATTGAATCTTGCTACATAGCATTTTGACTATGACGACTGTACATAAGCATATATATTATCATCTAACCTTGTTTTGCAGGAAGATATTCCATAAACAAATTCAAGAACACCAAAATGAAGATTGAATATGTTGTAAGGGCCTGTTAGTCCCAGATATTCATGTTAAAGTCTTCCTTGATGATTACACACACACATATCACATATATATGTTTTCATATTCAAAGAAGGCAATGAATATATTTTGCCCAGAAAACAGACGCCTGATTTAAACCAGACAAACGTCTGTTTCCTGAGACAAAATTTAAATTTACCATAATATTCAGACGTTTGTTCTAAAATTTTCAGACGTCTGAATCTGCTACGAAATAACCTATATCTTTGCTATTTCATTTTTCAAATTAAAACATATATCTGAATGAAATTTTCAGACATCTGATTACGAAAAGTTGTAACCTGTTATGAAGAGCCACGACTCTCTAGATCGTTTCTCTTGATGGAAACTCTTCATGATTAGTTACAACTCTTCTTATATTATAAATATGGACTTGATTAACTGATTAATTCACCGAATTTCATTCTATCTCTGTGACAACCCAAACCCCGTTCCACGGTGGAAAGGGAATCTTTGGAATATAACACATAAACAGATAACACCAGAACAGAAATAAATAAATACACCAGATAATGTACAACAGAATATACTGGATAAATATAAACATCAGAGTTACACAGTATATAGGATCATACTTAGTACAAAATACAGTTCAGCTATACATAAATGTCTACAGCGGAAAACAACATAATATGTACAATAGGAGCTGAACAGCATTAAAAAGAGATAAATAATAGAATCCATCTTCAGCTCCAGCTATGCAGAAAGAGCATGCTAAAACCTAAATACAAGGCTGCCCGTGTAGAAATAGGGGCACCCGAGTTTGCAAGTGAAACAAACTACGAGTTAGTCATGGGACTGGTATGAGAAATCTACTTCAACTTATTTTACAATAAGGCCAATCACAGGACTACGCCGCTAACGCAGAACGGGTTTACTCCATTGGATTGCCAGTGCTTTAAAATAAATAAATCTTTTAAACATCGCAATGCTTTTCATAAAAATGAAGCCATTACAAGACTCAGTTCCCATCACACAATGCAACACAAACCGGAGGATAGAGTTTTACCTTATAATGGCCAAAATATGCTTGATACGAGCAAAACAAATCATTTGATATTATTGCTAGTGTTTATATGTTTCAAAAACAATTTGAATCATAACGATCAATCATAGACGGCATGGGTACCATATATCATGTCGCCATATATATATACAATCAAAACTGCACGATGTCGTATTTGGAAATTGGATTTCTGTCACGAACCAAGGCCAGGGATCGTCCTTACCACTTCGAGACGCTCTAGCCCGTGTCTCAGGACCCAGACTCAGGTGGGCCCTTGGATCGTCAGGGTCGTTCCACCGATGTGGATTAAAATGCCTGAACACTACGTTTCCCAACCCTATGGGGCGTCAACTGGTCATATCCAACCAAATCATCGACTCCGAAGAGACTGAACTAACCGAGGCGCCTCGCAATCCATCATCCACATAAGTAAAATGTCAGGCTGTGTAAAATCTGACACCACTCCTAGCTAGAAAGAAACGCAGGTCCTCCCTGATGTCCTCTCTCATTTCTGGCTCATACCGGGGTGTGAGGCTCGCGAAACAACGCTAAACACAAAGCTAGCTATTCAAGGCCCTGCTTTGATCATCAACTACAAAGCTCTGCTTTTCAACAAAAGCTTTGATCACTGCATCTCAGCATGCCACACAGGCAATTCACGCCATGCAACTGATGGCCATCAATCACACAGAATGAAATACAACGTCAGACACACAGTCCATTTACAAGTCCGTTCCGGGTCTGAACAAAACCGGAGGGTCTTTATTCCTCGCACATCCGTACAATCAACATGTATGTCCGGACGGCTACTACTTCAGCCCCTTCAAGGTAGCTACTCCTATCATGAGCATCTGTAGCACCCCTCCATTCGACGTGAAGATCATCGGTCTTGCACCGTCTTCATATCTTCGACATTTAATCGTCAATCAATTATTCGAAATGAGAATTAACTCAGCCTTTTCAAATAATTCACGTATATTTAGACTTTCAAATCAATTCATTTCAATGGTTAAATTATTCGACATCAATTATTCTGTTCTTTAATGTAATTTTCACGCCAAACACATTCAACCATCAAATATCCAATAAACCGAGCAAATTCAGTTTATTTTCAATCCATATCATTTATAATGTTTTATCATGATTTATCGTTATTTTTATTTATTAAAAAATAGCCAATTCATTCAAACGACACTTCAGGCCATAACGCGGTCGTGGCGCTGTTTTTCTTCAGATTTGATTTACATATATCTGAAAATCTAACCGTTGGATCTTCACAAATTTTATATCATTAGAAAGATCTTTTCAAAACGAATCCAACGGTTTCTGTTTTGGGAAAATCTGAAAGTCGGATCTCCCGGTATAATCGTTGAAGTTACGATTTCAAAATACGAACTGCAGCATCGTTATTTGATTTATTTTAATTATATATATATAAATATAATCGATTCTGGCACTGTTTTTCTTCAGATTTGAATTAAACAATCCAGACAATCCAACCGTTGGATCTTTACAAAGTTGGTGTCATTGGAAAGATATTTCCAAAGCGAACCCAATGGTTGCGGTTTCGGGAAAATCCGATGGTCGGATCTCCCGCAATAATCGTTTGAAATCACGGTTTCAAAATTCGAACTACAGCTTCGTTATTCGATTTATTTTAATTATATATATATATATAATTTCTTCGATTTCAAAACCATATTCATTTCATACATTTGATAAAAATGGTATTTTTACCCAACAGATATTTATTTCAACATATCACCATTTTTAAAAATTCATATATATAATAAAAATGTGATTTTTATTGTAAAACAATTTATTTCTAAACACGATTATTTTATATACTTCATATAGATGAAAAAAGGGTGATTTTTATTATAAAACAATTTATTTCAAGACACGAGTATTTTATATACTTCTTATAGATGATAAAAGGGTGATTTTAATTATAAAACAATTTATTTCAAAACACGATTATTTTGTATACTCCTTATAGGTGATAAAAGGGTGATTTTTATTATAAAACAATTTATTTCAAAACACAATTTTTTTATATACTTCATGTAGGTGATAAAAATGTGATTTTTATTATAAAACAACTTATTTCAAAATAGTATTATTTTATATACTTCATATAGGTGATAAAAATGTGATTTTTATCATTCAAAGAATTTATTCAATACTTGAATGTCACTCAACACATGAATTTCTATTCAACACATGAATATAGTTTCAACACATGAAAATAAATCAAACACAGAAACATTTCAGAAAATTTCTATAGCATAACGGTAGGGTAGTTAAAACCGGCACAGTCCTGAGTACGGCTCCTCGCTCTACCTTAAAACCCCGCAGTTTTTGACAATGGGGATTTCAATATCTAGTTCATACGCAGACGAATTTTCCCATATACTAATCCTATTGGGATTTCAACCACAATCAATCATTTCCAATCAATCATTCATGATTTTCACCAAATTTCACATCAACCAACAATCCAAACAATATCACAACCAATATATATCGTTCATGGTCTGTGGACGAGGGGAGTGTATATATATTCGTATATAAATATATTTCAATTTCATTTCACTTCATTTCAATCATTTGAATGCATATATAATTTTTACAACGCATATATAACTTATACATCGAACATACAACTTATACAACGCATATACATGAGGTGTACAACGCATATATAACTCGTACATCGACTATATAATTTGTACACCGTCATTTCCATATCGTTTATAATTCAAAAATCTCACATTGGGTTCCACTCCACCAAAAATTGCAGAAGGCTCAGAAAAATATGCGGTCTCTTCTAGAATGTAGAAGACGTCCTCATGGTCCCGGTTTCTCTTGTTTCACTGGATTTCGACCACAAACGAAAAAGATTTGATTTTTATTGTAAAATCATAAACCGTAGCGCTTTAAAGTGCTATAATCAGTTTAAAATAAAAACAGCCATACCTTTAGTTTGAACGTTCAAATCTAGGTTTTAAATTTTCTTCAAATCTGAAGCACTTGGTCTCGATCAGGTTACACGACGTCGAAGGGCTTGGAGAGGGGTTGTCGAGCCTAATGGTGGCGCCCTGATTGACGCAGTGTGGAGGGAGAATCGGCGGCTCAAACGTCGCCACTTCCAGGACGCGATTCTCGAGATAGACTCGACGAGGGAGGGAGCGGCTTATACGGATTTGAAGAGGAGGAGGAGGGCTTCAAAAAGTTCAACAGGGGTGGGGGTCAACGGTGAACGAGGTGGCCGGAAATTGATCGAGAAGAATAGAGTTGACTTCCGCCGTATATCGCGAGTCGGGGAGAGAGAAAAAGCGGGTTTTCCTTTTTTTTATTTTTTTTATAAATTTTTTGATTGGCCCGTGGTTTTATAATTTCAAAAATACCTCCTTCCACACACGGACTCCAATCCAAACCTAACGACTGTTGCCCCTAGCTAAATACCCCCATTCCGTACACAATGGGATATGTTTCGTAGGCCCATTCGACTGTTTCAGTCAGTTTTTCTTCAAATTAAAATATAAAACATTCAGTATTTGTTTTGAACGCACATTTCAATTTGCCGGGGCCACATACTGATTCTAAAAATTCCCGAAAAATAAATCTATCTATGTTTTGACGATACGGTCCCAACAAAACTAGTTTCGTCGAATTCTGAGACCGTTTGAAAAATGGCCTTTTTCTGGTCGATCCAATTTAATTGAAATCAGCCAAACACATTTTCCTTTGCCACGCTCACACATTAACTTCAAAAATTATGAAATTTGAAACATAGCAATAATTTGACATCCCAGATCCAACAAAAGTAGTTTCGTCGAATTCTGAGGTCTTTTGCAAAATGTCTATTTTCAAGGGATATATATTCTCTATAGCGACCTTTCTGAAAATTCATTTGGCCATAACTTTTGATTCCCGCCATGAAACTTCGATTTTTCAGATTCGTTAGAAAGATATTCACTAACAGATTTATATATTTCTGGTTTCACTAAAATCCATTTTATTTTGAACCCGGTACAGTCAGTCAAATTTTGAATTGAAATTTTGAAACTGCCGCGCCATTTCAGGCCTTGTTTATATTTTAAAATAATTGTACTTATTTTAAAACATTTATTCAAACTTACTTTTTGTCGTTATTATTTAAAATATTTATTTTAAATATTTAAATACCCTAAAGTAGCCAATTTACAATTTTTTAACTGGTTCAGATTTTCCGGGTTGTTACAATCTCCCCCACTTAAAATTTTTCGTCCCCGAAAAAGAATGAAGTCGAAAGTTGTTTAATTAACCAACTCAACTTTCTTTCTGGCTTCCATTCTTCAACTTTTCAGTTTCTAAGAATTCTTAAATTCTTCCAAAATTTGGCTAACACCCTAAATTTTCGAAAAATTTCGCCATAACCTCCTTTGTAAGGGGAGGGTTTTGGAAATTTAATGGGCCATATTTGTTACCCAATAAATCCTAATAAGCATACACATATTTATAGTGATATATTCTAGTGTCCACGGGGGAGTGTGTATAGATAATAACTCCATAGAATAAATTCTCGTCACCCCATAAATAGTTTTTGTGCCTTATAAGACTAGAGAGACATGTTTATTGTCATCTCTAGACCCGTGTGGGGTTTTATTAATCTGGCGATTTATCGTTACATTTTTATATGGTCCATATCAGTCATCAGTTCAACCTGTAAAATATAGTCATCGACGTACAAGTCTCTCGCTCGTATAGTAAATCTTCAACCTCGTTACACAAGCTCCAAATGCTTATGTGGTATATGAGGAAGTATGCCTATCTTCAAGAAGTATGCCATGTAGTGTAGTTCAAAATTAATTGTTACTATCCTATGGCGACATTTATTAATTACACACAGAATAACCAGCACTCCGCATCCAATGGCATTCACAGGAGTTGATATAATAATAAAATTGCACATCCAACTCATTAAGGTTTACCTATTTGTCGGGCACGCAAATAAATTCTTTACTCAACAGCTAATTCATTTACCTGTTCAAACATATATAATGTACATGTATATATTTCTATTCAATTCTCTAATCAGTTCAATGTGTGATTTAATCGAATAAATTCTACCATTCATTCTCTCATTGATTAAATTAATTATCATTCTACCAATTTAATTAATCAAATTCTCAACCACACAACACAAATATCAACGAATTTACTTTTAACTTTTCAAAAATATATCAATTAATTCATATACTCTTTTTAAAATCATTCGGACTATATGATTAAAATTTTACATCCATGAAAAGAAAACAACAATGTAGAGAATATAATGGAAATTGCAAAATATGTTAAATATACCTTGCACCAGAGTCAATCAAAGATATCCACTCTGAACTTAGGATAGGTTTTCTTGATGCTTTCCTCTGTTTCCCAAGTACAATCTCGCGGATCTCCACTCCATTGCACTTTGACTAAGTGGACCTTCTTGTTCCTCAGCTCTTTGGTTTCTTTGCCAATAATCTTGATCGGCTCTCTTCTTACAGCCAATTATGGAGTAATTTCTATATCCTATTGCGCTGCTTCTTCCACGATCAAGTCCAGATCATGTACATGCTTTCGAAGTTGAGATACGTGAAATAAATTATGCACTCCAGGCAACCAATCATGTAATTGAACCCTATAAGTGAGAGTTCCAATCCGTTCAAGAATAGGAAACGGGCCAATAAATTTAGGCGCCAATTTCCGTGTTTTATCGAATCAGATGACTCCTCTCATTGGAGATACCTTCAAATAAATATAGTCGCCAACAACAAAGGATATATCTCTTCTTCTCTTATCTGCATAGCTCTTTTGTCGGCTTTGAGCGGCTAGTAATCGTTTCTTAACGAAATCGACTTTATCGGTAGCATCGCGAATTATATATAGCCCCAATACGAGTCTTTACCAGGTTCAACCCAACAAGCAGGGGATCAGCACGGTCTACCATACAATACTTCGAATGGAGACATTTTCAGGCTCGCCTGGTAGCTGTTATTATATGAGAATTCGGCCAAATGAAAATTGTAACAACCCGGAAAATATGAGCCAATTTAAAAATTTTAAATTGGTCATTTCAAAGGAATTTGAACAATTGAAATAGAATATTTCAATAAAATAGTGAATTATAAATAGTGAGTCAGTTTGAAAATTTGAATTCAAACTTTGACTGACTGTGCAAGGTGGAAAATATAACAGATTTTAGTGAAACCAAAAATATTTAAATCTGTTTATCAATACCTTTCTAACAAATCTTAAAAATCAAATTTTCATAACGGGAATCAAAAGTTATGGCCGAATGAATTTTCAGAAAGGTCGCTACATAGAATATATAGCCATGGAAAATAGATATCTTGCAAACGACCTCGGAATTCGACGAAACCACTTTTGTTGGGTCCGGGATTTCAAACTATTGCTATGTTTCAAATTTCATAATTTTTGAAGCTGGTATGTGAGCGTGGCAAAAGAAAACGTGTTTGGTCAATTTTTGTTAAATTGGATCGACCAAAAAATGGCCATTTTTAAAACGATCTCAGAATTTGACGAAACTAGTTTTGTTGGGACCGTAGCATCAAAACATAGCTAGATTTATTTTTCTGGAATTTTTCGAACCAGTTTGTGTCCCTAGCAAATTGAAATGTATGTTAAAAGTTAAAATTAAATGTTTTATTCTTTAATTTGAAGAATAACTGACTGTAACAGTCGAATTGGCCAACGAGACATATCCTATTGTGTCCGAGATGGGGGTAATTAGCTAGGGATGACAGTCGTTGGGTTTGAATTGGTGTCCGTATGGAGAAACACTATTTAAAAATTATTAAACCCATTGGCCAATCAGAAGTTTTCATTCATTATTTTTAAAATAAAAAAAACCTAGAAACCCTCGTTTCTCTCTCTCGACCGACGATCTACATCGTTTGCCACTTCCCCTCTAAATCGCCGCCGCCACAGGCGATTTCAGCCTCCACCACCCCCTACCTCGACGCGCCTCCCTCCCCTCTTCCAATCCGATCCTACCCCGACCCCTATCGCCACCTCCATCGCCTGAAACGTCGACCCAAAGCCAAGCATTTTCCGCCGCCGCCACGAGCAGATCCGACCACCGAACCACCTCAAACCACCCTGCGCCGACTACCCTCTCCTCCCTCTTCCATGTCATCACCTCTGATCATCCTATCGTGCCTCGGTTCTCGCGAAAACCGCAACACTAGTTTTGAAACATCGATAAAGGTGAGTTCTTTTTGATGTTTGAACTTTGAAAAATCATATCTTTATGGTGTGTTGACGAAATTCGATAAAACAGGAAACATCGGGACCGCAAGGAAGCTCTCTACCACATAGAAGAGACCGCGTATTTTTCTGAGTCATCTACGATTTTTAGCACTCCGAAAACCAATGTGAGAAATCTAAATTAAATGAATTTGAATGGAAAATGTCGTGTATAAATTATATAAGCGAAATATAAATTACACACGTGTTGTATACTTCATGTACATGCGTTGTGTAAGCTATATAAGCGAAGTATGAATTATACATGCATAGTATAATTGATATATGTGTTGAAATGCAAGTGAAATATAGAAACTATATATATATATATATATATACACACACATACACCCCTCGTCCACAAACCATGGACGATATTTATTGTTGTATATTGGTGTGAAATATTGGATGAAAAATGCGAATGGTTGAATAATTGTTTGTGGTTGGTATTGATTGGTTGCGGTTGAAAAATACCCATTGGTGATTGAAATGAATTGGAAATAATTGTGGAAATAAAAATAAAACATTCCGCCTGTGTGCAAATTAGATGTATGAATCCCTATTGTCAAAAACCGCGAGGTTTTAACGTAGAGCGAGGAGCCGTACTAGAGACGGTGCCGGTTTAAACTACCCTGCCGTTATGCTGCCGAAATTTTGAATAATATTCATGTGTTAGAATTATTTTCATATATTGAAATTATCTTCATGCGTTGAAATTAAAGTCATGTGTTGAAACTATATCCATGTGTGGAAATGCTCATGTGTTGAGAAGTGATGTGTGAAAATTAAATTCATGTGTGAATGAATGAAGTGTTTAAACAATAAAAATCACATTTTTATAATATATATGAAGTATGTAAAATATTCGCCTTATATATAAATAGTTTCAACAATAAAAATTTCATCTTTCTTATATGAACAACATATATAAAATATCCATGTGTGGAGGTGCTCATGTGTTGAGAAGTGTGTGTATTGGAAAAGTTCATTTGTTGAATAAAAAGATTGAACAATAAAAACTACATTTTTATTGAAATTATGAAGTGTTAAAAACATTCATTTGTTGAACAAATATTTTAAATGGTAAAAATATCATTTTTATCATATATGTGATATGCTAAAGATATGCGAGCGTTGAAATAAATATTTGTGAAAGAAATATTATTTTTAACATGCATAGGAACTAAATAAAATAGTCATGTGTTGAAATATATTTTAGTTCGCCAAAATTATCAATTTTGAAATGTGAAGTGTTAAAAATACCCACTTGTTCAAATAAATATGCATGAGTTGAAATATTCATTAATTAGCTAATGATATGACTTTTGCCTATGCATGCAACATTAGAATGAATGGTGTTTTTAAACCAAAGTGAATCAAATATGAAGTTGAATGGAAAATGATAAGTGATAAGAATTGCATATATGTACATGCATATTTATTGAACAGGTTATAGCAAAGGGGCTAGAGAAGAGGAATAAAATTTTGTGCGCGACAAATAGGTGCACGTTTACTGTTTTGTTTGGGTGATGATTTTATGAGCCTGTTGGCTAGCCGCTTGGCTTTTTCTTTTTCTTTTTGACATGAGAAGCCCGTGTGGCTATTTGGGAATTTTCCCAGCCCCTCCCGTACAAAGGAGGTTATGGCGAAATTTTCCAAAATTTAAAGGCGTTAGTGAAATATTTGAAGTGAAAACAATATAGGAATTTTTGAATGAACTATATTTATATAAATATATAAATATAAATAAAATTAAAACGAAACGTGGCCGTGCAGTTCGTGTTTTGAAACCGTGATTTCAAACGACAAGTGCAGGAAATCCGACCATTGGATTTTCCCAAAACCGCAACCGTTGGGTTCGCCTTGGAAATATCTTTCCAACGGCACGAACTTTGTAAAGATCCGGCGGTTGGATTGTCTGGAATGTTTAATTCAAATCTGAAGAAAAACAGCGCCAGAAACGATTATATTAATATATATATATATATATATATATAATTAAATTAAATCAAATAACGACGCTGCAGTTCGTAAATTGAAATCGTAACTTCAAATGGCTTGTGTGGAAGATCCGACCGTCGGATTTTTCCAAAACTGAAACTGTTGGATTCGTTTTGAAATGATCTTTCTGATGACATAAAATTTGTGAAGATCCAACGGTTAGATTTTCAGATATGTGTAAAACAAATTTAGTGAAAAACAGCGCCAGTGCATCGGCACGACCTGAATCGTCGTTTAATTAAATATGGCCGTTTTAAATAAATAAAAATGGCGATATATCGTTATAGAATACTATAGACGATATAGAGTGGAAATAAATCAATTTTGTTGTGTTTGCTTGATATGTGATGGTTGAAGGTATTTAACATGAAAATTATAACTAAAGAACTGAAATGTGAATGTTGAATAGTCCAACCATGTGATAAATTGATTTGAAAATCTAAATATACGTGGGTTATTTGAAAAGGCTGAGTTCATCTCATTTCAAGCAATCGATCGACGTTGATAAGTCGAAGAGTCGAAGACGGTTGAAGATCGACGATCCTCACATCGGATGAATGGGCGCTACTGATGCTCTTGATCGGAGTAGCTACCTTGAAGGAGCTGAAGTAGTAGCCGTCCAGACATACTGTTGATTGTACGGATAAGCGAGGAATTTGGTGCCTCCGGTTTCGTTCAAACCCAGAATGGACTTGTAAATGGACTGTGTGTCTGAGATTGGATTTTGTTCTGTGCTGATTGATCTCTGTTAAATATATTTCTATTTGGCGGCGGAGAATTTGTTCTCTTACTTAACGCCCTTCTCTGAGACGTACGAGCTCAGAGGTTATGTATTGATAGAAATCAGTCGCATGGAGTTGATTGCCTGTGTGGCACGCCTATGTTGCATATGATCAAGGCTTCTGTTGCAAAGCAAAGTCTTGTGGTTGATGATTAAAGCATGGTCTGTGTGATGTAGCTTTGTGTATAACGTGAATTCGCAAGCCTCATACCCCGGTATGAGTCAAAAACGGGAGATGGACCGCTGGGAGAGCACGACGTTTCTTTCTAGCTAAGGTGGTGTCAGTGACCTACCAGCCCTGACATTATATATACTTTTCACCTGTGTGGTTGTTGGAATGCGAGGTGCCTCGATTATAGGTCTGTAAGGACCGGGAAACGTGTGTTCAGGAATTGCCAATCCTCAAAGTAAGAGAGGACCGGCCCAGTCGATTCCAAGGACCGCTGTGTGCGATCCTGGGGCATTTGCTAGAGTGGCTCGAATGGAGAGGAGCTTGCTCCTTGCCTCGACTCATGATGGAACCCAATTTCCAATACGAAATTTCGAATGTGATTGTATTACTAGTACGGCGACATAGTGGTATGGGTCATTTATGCTGCCTATGATTGATATTTATGATTGAAATCGCTTTTGAAACAAATATGCACTAGTAATAATATCAAACACTTTTGTTTTATACGTTGAAGAATTTTTGGCCATTATAAGGTAAAAACTCTATCCTCCGGCTTGCGTTGCATTGTGTGATGGGACCTGAGTCTTATAATGGATTCATTTTATAAAGAGCATTGCGATGATTTAATCATTTACTTTATTTCATGCACTAGCACTCATTGGAGTAACCCGTTCTGCGAAAGTGGCGTGGTCCTTTGATTTGCCTTATTATTGTTGTTAATAAGTTAAGTAGATTTCTCATACCAGTCCCATGACTGACTTGTAGTTTTTTTCACCTTGCAAACTCGGGTGCCCTCATTTTCATATGGGCAGCCTAGTTACAGGTATCTGGTGCACTTTTGGCTCATGACGAGGCTTGACTACACCGTGCTGACTTTGACTCTCTCCGCCATTATAGTATATGTATTATGATTCCGCCATTGGCGATGTAGACTGATATTGTACTCTTTATGTATGATTCCGCCTCAGGCGATGGTGACTGATTATGTATTATTATGCACTAAGTTGTATCCTGCATTGTGCTCTCTGATGTGGTGATATCTATATGATTCCGCTGTCATATGTGTGTAAATTATTTTATTTTATGTTTATGCTATTATCTGTGATCTTCTAATGATGATTGATGTGTTATATTCCAATGATTATCCTTAACACCGTGTCACGGGGTTTTGGGATCGTTACACAAATGGTCTTCCCATGATCCACCAAAATCAATAATACAAGCCCGCAACAAATCTTCTAAAATACGATTCACCCTCTCTGTTTGACCATCTGTTTGAGGATGATAAGCGGTGCTCAAATTTAGTTTCGTTCCCAATTCTTCTTGGAATGCTTACCAGAATTTACTAGCAAAAATTGGGTCACAATCACTAACGATGCTCATAGGAACTCCATGCAGTCTAACAATTTCCTTGAAATATATCTGTGCCAGACCCTGAGCAGTTCTGTTCGATCTGACAGGTATGAAATGGGCAGTCTTCGTGAAACGATCTACGATTACCCAAATACTGTCATTTCCTTTCCTGGTTCTGGGCAAACCATCTATGAAATCCATAGAAATATGTTCCCACTTCCCACCTGGAATTTCCAACGGTTGCAACAATCCAGCGACCTTCTGCTGATCGCTTTTGACTTGCTGACAGGTGGAACACCAGCTAACATATAAGGAGATGTCTCGTATCATAGATCTCCACTAGAAAGTGCGCTTGATATCATCATACATCTTGCTCACTCCTGGATGGATACTAAGCTTGGCTTTGTGACATTCATCCAATACTTCTCTCCGGAGTTTAGCAATATTTGGCACAAAAATCCGACTTTCAACCTCACAATTCCCTCGTTATCAATCTGAAAACTCAAGGGTTCACCTTTTTGTATCCTTTCTTTGATCCATTGAATGAAGTGATCACCCTTCTGAAGAGCAAATATTTTATCAATCAATGAAGTCGTAATAATAAAACTGGCGATTATTACATTCTTTCTACTTAGCGCATCAGCCACAACATTGGTTTTCCCTGGAGTGTATAAAATCTCAAAATCGTACGCTGCAAGAAATTCTAGCCAACGCTGCTGCCTTAGATTCATGTCTTTCTGGGTGAACAAATACTTCAATGACTGATGGTCTGTATACAGTTCGAATTTCTCACCCAAAAGATAGTGCCTCCAGATTTTCAAAGTAAATACGATGGCTAACAACTCAAGATCATGAGTAATGTAATTTTTCTCATGCGGTTTCAGTTGACGGCTAGCATAAGCAATCATTTGACCTCTTTGCATTAATACTGCACCAAGGCCTTCTCTAGAAGCATCTGTCCAGACTTTCAAATCCTCATTGCCATCAATTATCATTAACACTAGAGCAGTCGTCAGTTTTAACTTCAGCTTCTGGAAAGCTGCCTCACATTCTGGAGTCCAGTTGAATCTTGAATGTTTCTTAGTAAGTTTCGTTAAGGAACTAGATGTCTTCGCGAAATCCTTAATGAATTTCCAATAATAACTGGCCAACCCGAGAAAAATTCTAACTTCCGTGGGTGTACAAAGCTATTTCCAATTCTGAATGGCAGTGATTTTACTGGGATCCACTGAAATTCCTTGTTTTGACACGACGGGGCCAAGAAATTTGACTTCTTCTTGCCAGAATATACACATGGAAAACTTTGCTTTTAAAACATTCTTTCGCAGAATTTCTAACACTTGTTCCAAATGCTTTTCGTGCTCACTCTTTGACTTAGAGAAGATCAGTATATCATCAATGAAAACTAGAACGAATTTATTCAATACTCCTCTGGATACTCAGTTCATTAGATTGACAAAATACGCTGGATCATTACATAAGCCGAACGGCATTACTAACCACTCGTAGAATAAGTCTGGACCTTTGAATGTTGTCAAAGGAACACACTCTTCGACAATTCGAAGCTGATGGAAACCTGTAGCTAGGTCCATTCGTGAAAATACTTGTGCGCCATTCAATCGATCCAACAAATCATCAATCCGCGGAAATGGATATTTGTTTTTCAATGTCTGCTTATTCAAGTCACGATAATCCACACATAGTCTGAGAGTACCATCTGACTTTGGGAAAAATACCAGTGCTGCTCCCCAATCAGAGAAATTAGGTCTGATCAGACCCTTCCATACAAGGTGTCGAGTTTGATTATCTAACTCATCTTTCTCCTTCAAGGTCATTCTTCGAATAGCGTGAACTACTGGCTTTGCATTCGGGACTAATGAGATTTTGAAATCAATTTCTCTCTGCGGAGGTAAGCTAACAACTTCTTCGAACACATCCGCATAGTTCTTGACAACTGGGATATCCTCATTTTCGACCGGGATATCCTCCGCAATGACATGAACATGTTCTATTTGTGTAGGAGTAACATCTAAAGCTGACCAAAAATCCTTTCTATCAGAATTCGGGCCTTCACATGGAATGGTTATATAATTGCCTGATTTAATCTTTTCCCTTACGACTCTGTCGGCGCATTTAACCTCGGCTTCATATTTGGTTAACCAATCCATTCCCAGAATCAGATCAAACTCTATAAAATTCATGACAATAGAGATAATAGGGAACCGATAACAGGAAAAAGAAACCAGCACCCCACAATTCCAACTAAGATTGAGGGAACCCCCAACCGGATTATGGACAGTCATGGGTTCTTTTAGCTTTCTCAAATTCAAATCCAGTTTCTTAACCGCATTCTTTGTAATAAAGCTTCGCGATGCGCTTGTATCAAACAGTACTTTAACTGGGATGTTTTTGAAAGTAAGCGTGCCTTCTAAAACATCTGACTTTCTCTGACTAGCGGAGGGTTCTAAAGTTTCAGCCACTTCATTTACTTGTACTATTTCAGATTTCTTTGATAGTCGGCAATTTTTCGCAATATGACCAGCTTGGTGGCACTTATGGCATCCCCTACTCTTTTGAAGCTTGTTCTTCGATTTAAATCCACTCTTTAATCGCTTCTTTAAGGGTCTGCAGGTTATCGACAAATGCCCTGGCTTCTTACAGTTATTTCATATGGCAGTCGTTACTGGTCCTTCCTCAAATATACCCTTTTTCCTATTGATTCTAGGTTTCTTTCTGGCCCCTGACGTCGTACTAGACCATGGCAGTGTACTTGCCTCTGGGCTATCAGTTTCAGTTTTCCATTTGTTGCTAGAACTGACTTACTCTTCATCGACAAAAAGGCCTCGCTTATCTAGATCTTCATACTGATAACCGATGTATATCATTTCAGAAAAAGGAAGCTTCACATGCCCCATTACACTACTTTGGTATTTTCTTTGGAGCGCGTTAATAAACCTCAGATTCTTCCTCTTTGGATCTTGAATTAGATGAGGGGGAAAATGAGAAAGTTCATTGAATCTCTTATGATATTCTGGGATATTCATATCTCCTTGTATCAAATAGTAGAACTCATCACATAACCGCTCAATTGCTTCTGGAGGAGCAAATCTTCCGCTGAAATCTCTTTGAATCTATCCCAGGTGATATCACCTTTTGGACTACCCTTAATGATTGTTTCCCACCAGATTAACGCTTCTTCTTTGAGTGCCCAAGATGCCACTAATCTTTTCTGATCATCTCTCAGCTGGGAACGTTCAAAAATTCTTTCAGCAGAGCTCATCCACGCTTGTGTTTGAATAATAGATTCATTACCTGGTAATTATGCTCCACCCAGATTTCGATATCTCTTTAATAGAGCCTTTAGATCTGGTTCTACATTCCTTCTGTTTCTGACACTCATTTTCTAGTATTTCTGCAAATAGCAGACCAAGTGTCAGGTCAACAGAAAAGAGATTATAAAGCATAGAAACATATACTTGAATGTAAATGTGTCTATCGAGGTGTATTTCATTCTGCTATACTCGTACTAGGATATTACTGATCCTATCTGTAATGAGTTACTCATCCTAGAACACTACTGGTTCTATTTCTGACGAGTTCGTTAATATGTTATATTCTAGAACTAAGCTTAACCAAAGCTCTGATACCACGTATGTGACGACCCAAACCCCGTTCCACGGTGGTAATGGAATCTTTGGAATATAACACATAAACAGATAACAGTAGAACAGAAATAAATAAATACACCAGATAATGTACAACAGAATATACTGGATAAATATAAACATCAGAGTTACATAGTATACAGGATCATACTTTGTACAAAATACAGTTCAGCTATACATAAATGTCTACAGCGGAAAACAACATAATATGTCCAATAGAAGCTGAACAGCATAAAAAAGAAATAAATAATAGAATCCATCTTCAGCTCCAGCTATCCAGAAAGAGGCTGCTAAAACATGAATACAAGGCTACCCGTGTAGAAATAGGGGCACCCGATTTTGCAAGTGAAACAAACTACGAGTCAGTCATGGGGCTGGTATGAGAAATCTACTTCAACTTATTTTACAATTAGGCTAATCACAGGACCACGTCGCTAACGCGGAACGGGTTCACTCCATTGGATTGCCAGTGCTATAAAACAAATAAATCTTTTAAACATTGCAATGCTTTTCATAAAAATGAAGGCATTATAAGACTCAGTTCCCATCAGACAATGCAACACAAACGGGAGGATAGAGTTTTACCTTATAATGATCAAAATATGCTTGATACGAGCAAAACAAATCATTTGATATTATTGCTAGTGTTTATATATTTCAAAAACAATTTGAATCATAACTATCAATCATAGACGGCATGGGTATCATATATCATGTCGCCGTATATATATATATATATATACACACATATATATATATATATATATACATATATATATATATACAATCAAAACCGCACGATGCCGTATTTGGAAATTGGATTTTCATCATGAACCAAGGCCAGGGATCGTCCTTACTGCTTCGAGACGCTCTAGCCCGTGTCTTAGGACCCAGACTCAGGTGGGCCCTCGGGTCGTCTGGGCCGATCCACCGATGTGGATTAAAATGCCTGAACACTGCGTTTCCCCACCGTATGGGGTGTCAACTGGTCATATCCGACCAAATCATCGGCTCTGAAGAGACCGAACTAACCGAGGAGCCTCGCAATCCATCATCCATATAAGTAAAATGCCAGGTCGTGTAAAATCTAACATCACTCCTAGCTAGAAAGAAACGCAGGTCCTCCCTGATGTCCTCACCCATTTCTGGCTCATACCGAGGCTTGAAGCTCGTGAAACAACGCTAAACACAAAGCTAGCTATTCAAGGCCCAGCTTTGATCATCAACCACAAAGCTCTGCTTTTCAACAAAAGCTTTAATTACTGCATCTCACCATGCCACACAGGCAATTCACGCCATGTAACTGATGGCCATCAATCACATAGATTGAAATCCAAAGTCAGACACACAGTCCGTTTACAAGTTCGTTCCGGGTCTGAATGAAACCAGAGGGTCTTTATTCCTCGCACATCCGTACAATCAACATGTATGTCCGGACGACTACTACTTCAGCCCCTTCAAGTTAGCTACTCCTATCATGAGCATCAGTAGCACCCCTCCATTCGACGTGAAGATCACCGGTCTTGCACCGTCTTCATATCTTCGACATTTAATCGTCGATCGATTATTTGAAATGAGAATTAACTCGGCCTTTTCAAATAATTCACGTATATTTAGACTTTCAAATCAATTCATTTCAATGGTTAAATTATTTGACATCAAGTATTCTGTTCTTTAATGTAGTTTTCACGCCAAACACATTCAACCATCAAATATCCAATAAACCGAGCAAATTCATCTTATTTTCAATCCATATCGTTTATAATGTTTTATCATGATTTATCGCTATTTTTATTCATTTAAAAATAGCCAATTCATTCAAATGACGCTTCAGGTCATAACACGGCCGTGGCGCTGTTTTTCTTCAGATTTGATTTACACATATCTGAAAATCTATCAATTGGATCTTCACAAATTTTATATCATAAGAAAGATCTTTTCAAAACGAATCCAACGGTTTCAGTTTTGAGAAAATCCGACGGTCGGATCTCCCGGTACAATCGTTTGACGTTACGATTTCAAAATACGAACTACAGTGTCGTTATTCGATTTAATTTAATTATATTTATATATATGTATATATTTATAAATATATTCGATTCTGGCGCTGCTTTTCTTCAGATTTGAATTTAACATTCTAGACAATCCAACCATTGGATCTTTACAAAGTTGGTGTCGTTGGAAAGATATTTCCAAAGCGAACCCAACGGTTCCGGTTTCGGGAAAATCCGATGGTTGGATCTCCGACAATAATCGTTTGAAATTACAGTTTCAAAATACGAACTGTAACGTCGTTATTCGATTTAATTTAATTATATATCTATATATATATATATATATATAATTTCTTCGATTTCAAAACCATATTCATTTCATACATTTGATAAAAATGATATTTTTACCCAATAGATATTTATTTCAACACATCACTATTTTTAACAATTCATATATATAATAAAAATGTGATTTTTATTGTGAAACAATTTATTTCAGAACAAAATTATTTTATATACTTTATATACATGAAAAAGGGTGATTTTTATTATAAAACAATTTATTTCAAAACACGATTTTTTTATATACTTCATATAGATCATAAAAGGGTGATTTTTATTATAAAACAATTTATTTCAAAACAAGATTATTTTATATATTTCATATAGGTGATAAAAGGGTGATTTTTATTATAAAACAATTTATTTCAAAACAAGATTATTTTATATACTTCATATAGGTGATAAAAATGTGATTTTTATTATAAAACAATTTATTTCAAAAAACGGTTATTTTATATACTTCATATAGGTGATAAAAATGTGATTTTTATCTTTCAAAAAATTTATTCAACACTTGAATGTCACTCATGTAACGACCCAAGGTTTTCGGCCCCGAAAATCGACATAAATACCCTTATCGTAACTCATGTTGATCTTCTAACACCGAAACACCGGAACGTCAATAGAATGAAAATTAGAGGGTGAGATAAGAAAGAAAGAAATACTAGAATAGAAGAAGACGAAGAAGAACCAATAAAGTGTAATCAGAGTCTAACATCGCAACGGAACAAAATATAATACAGAAATAAATCTTTATTGAGAACTCTAAAGTACTTACAATATCAGAGTACATCAATAATCTAGACAGTTATAATAACCTGTCCTCATATACAACACACAGCGGAATAGCAACTATGTAATGTCATACGTCTCGACTTTTCCAGCTCATCTCTTCACAGCATTCGATAACCTAAACCTGAACACCCGGGCTAACCCGAGCATTTACAAAACACCGGGTCAGTTTTGTGAACCAGAGTGAGATAAACTCGCACAGTATTAAGGATAAATCATCCAATCATGATTTTAGA
Organism: Allium sativum; assembly: GCA_030737875.1. Lineage (NCBI taxonomy): Eukaryota > Viridiplantae > Streptophyta > Magnoliopsida > Asparagales > Amaryllidaceae > Allium > Allium sativum. The sequence continues at coordinate 991,216,705 of CM060915.1, forward strand.
GTTCGAAATCTTTCGAAGAAAAGGATAATCGTAAGACCAAATCCACACATAAATACGGACAGTTCTTCCCTTACGATAGCCCAAAACATTTTGAAACCAATATCTTTCTGATATTATAATAATGTCTAAATACAAGTAAATACAATCTAGTGGCACGCTTACATCTCATGCTCCACATATATAGTATACAATCAAAACCGCGGGCGCTTATTGGGGATTGGATTTTCGACCATGACAAGGTATGTGACCACCTTCCAATCGTGTATCTCTAGAGGCGAATACACTTGGTTAACCAAGAACATCTTGCAACCCGGCCCACACATGACCGACCACTCATTTCGCTTGAGTGTATCGAATGTATGTCACCAAAGGTTGGGCTCAAACCACCGTTTCCCGAAAAGGGACAACATCGAATATCGATTAAAGAAGCACATGGAATTTCTCTAGATAGGTGATTATACACCCTAATGGGAGCGACCCACGTAGCCATGCTACCTGCCTGATTTTTGCCATCTCCCGGTTGATGAGGCTTGAGGTCTGAATTACCTCCATCTGATAACACACCACCATTCACTTTGAATGCCACATCGTCAGATCCGCCAGATATCGCTAATTGACATTCCACAAAAATACCCCGGTCGGGAGCGATCCAACTATGATACGTTTGAAGAAATCAACGTACGTGACCCCTTTGGAAATACTATGTCAGACATTCGTCCATACAAGTCATCCAGGAACAGGATGAACCGAAAGCACCCTCCTACTGCATCCTAGGAATCACCCTAAAGCTCAGTAGAGAGAAGTCCTCGCAATCTGTAGATTCCAATCACGATAGAATCACTGTTGAAATATCTCTAGCCGCTAAACCAGAGAAATTCAATCAGTAGTCCTTCCACTCATGAAAATCGACGGTCTTCAATTGCTCCATCTTTAATAATCTTCTTTCACGTATTCACTGGTCGGAATGGTTTTCGAATATAAATTCGATCCCGGTCTTTCCATGCCAACGATCGTATGGTCAGGTTTGATAGTCGGTGATTTAACTATCAAATAAATAATTGTGAGGATACATGGGTTTACCAGCTCAGTACCAGCACTACATGGCCTCTTTAATTTAGAAATGATTAACGATAGTTAATCTTAAATTCTTAAATATTTCACCATTTCAAATATAACTTATTTGACGTAAGGTCATCACTTTCATATTTAAGAAAATATTCAATAATCACATTCTATTCTTTATTCGGTTATCGTTTCAAACCCATTTATTATTTTATTTCTAATTAACCATATTACAAAATGACTCATCTTATTTCAAGAGAAACGGCATTATGAAATCTCTTTTATTTTATCACTTGAAAATAACAAACTATTATTCTCTTAGTATAAATTATTCTCAAAATTTTACTTTTTCAATTTTCTCTAACCTTGGAAATACCAATTTAACTTTCCCATTACACACTAATATCATCCTTAGATAATCTCGAGGTCTTTCAAGTTGGGGTATTTATTTACCTCTCAGACCTTGATCAACAAAGGTCTTATCTTTAGATAGACGTTAGTTGTAAATCAAAAACCAAACTTATTTTAATATCATTTACACCTCATTTAGCTATTTTATATATTAAAAAAAAACACCTTATTTTCTGAATCTTCCATCTCAAGTATAACCACCATTCTTAGTTCATTGATTAAGAAATTCATTTATAAAATATCCCATTCTCTTTTACTTCTCTAAACGATACTTTTCTAACTTGGATTTTTGGTAAAATCCTATTACTTACTCCTTTTACCACATTCCCCTTTAAGCCTTTCGCTTAAAGTCTAATTTCATAAGTTTTACTTAATTCCCTTATTAAGTAACACTTTCCACCTCATTTTCTTTTCATAAAACTTCGTTTATAAATCATGGTTCAATATAAACCCTTTATTTATCCCTTTCCTTTTTACTTAATTTAAGCTCCCGCATTTTCTTAGAATTCCCTTTTTATTTATCTCTCAAAAACGATTATTCAAATCTATAATATTAAATAAATTTCTGCTTATATACTCATAAATCTGATAAATATCAGAAAGCTCTCTTAAAAAAAATCATTTAAAAACCAGTTATAACTCAATTCATAAATAATGAATATTTATTTCCTTTTTACAACTTTTATTCGAAAATACAGGTTTAAAATCTGTCCTCAGTTAAAAATATATCTTATAACCAAAATTTGTCGATTTACCTGACGGTATAACGATATTTATAAAAATGGTTAATCCATAGGCCATGTGCTGCCAATCACTCAACAAATCGTACCCATTGGTTTAAACCAAACAAATATTGAATTTCAGCTTGATATTCAATAACTAGATGAACCATCCAATCAAACAATTCAACTTAAATAAATAATGGTCTCATAACGGTCAATACCAAATTTATTTCACATAATCATGACAGTTCAAACAATCCATTTAAATGAATCACGTTTACTCTGTAAACGTGGCCAGTAAGGTGAATTACCTTGACTGGGACCCGTCGTTAAAAATAACGATTTGGGTTTCACTGAAATTAAACGACATTTAATTTCTTTGGTTTAAAAATATATGAATGTATATTAATAACCAGTCAATCATTAGCAACCATAGCACACAAAAATAAAAACCCAACTTATAAAATATAAGTGGGGAGAAACTGAGTGAGTTTAACTCACCTTGATTTGTTCCCGTCAATAAATCAGCTTGTTTCAGTCAAATTAAACGGCGTTTAATTTGACTAAAAAATCCTGCTACTGTCTGTCTTGCCCGATCCTCTTCTATCGTGTAGTACTCGTCATCATGGTTCCGATGCTTTTTGTTTCATTGAATTCTGATGAAATACACGTTCGAAATAAATATTTGAAGTTTATATTTGAATTAAATCAACTTTTTAAAAGAAAAATGTTTGGGCCTTACTTTCTTTTTCTGTTCAGCCCAACCCGAAGCAAACGAGGCACGCACCAAACCCTTTATACCCCAAAACGATCAGATCCACTCCCATTTTCTTCAATCCGTCCGCCGCCACAACTAATCAGAGAAAAAAAAAGAAAACCACATCCATGCCGCAACCCTATCCTCATACTCCTCCTACTTCGTGCTTCCTTTGGCCGAAAAGGGAACCCCCCTTCAAGTTTATTCAAACCCAGAGCTGCTACAGTCTTCCGCAACCCATGGTGCAACCCGAGACCGAACCCTAGTCTATTTTCATCACGAAATCCTTCATACCGAGTTGCGAATTCAGATAAGTATTTTTCCTAATTTTTGTTTGCAGTATGAATTTATGATTTTAAGGTGGTTCGAATGGGGTTGTTTTCATTGAGTTGATTTGTTTGTTCTTAGAACACACCCTGTATTTATACTAGGGTTTTGATCTAGATAGAATCAACGTCCATCTGATTTCGAATCATAGGGTTAGATTTCGTTGATACTAGTTTCTTGTCCTTTCACTTCAGTTCTACCATGATCGAGATCTTGGTTCGTGTGTGACTTTTAACAGTGAAAAATGTGGAGACTTTATGTCGGATTTTAAGTACTCGTTTGCTTATATTTATGTACAAGATCCTTACTGTTAATGTAAAAATTTAGTTAATCTATGAATTGTTATAGCGTTCATAAGTTGGAGAATCCGTCTAGATTCTTGTATTCGATTTTAAAAGAGTGGTATAGTCTTGTCTTGTATATTTACTAATTATCAAATTTACATTTTCTGATCTGCATAGATTTGATGTCGAACAGATTGATTTTTTCTTTCACTACATTGTACACTTCTTAGCTGTTAAGCTAAAAAAATATAGTTGTTCTTGTGTTGTCCATTCAACTGTACTTATGAAGATATTCATATCCTCTTTTATTTTTTTCTCAGTTGCATGATCTCTAGGAAGATTTGGACTTGCTGGCCCGATACTTTGCATAGAAAAATCGAAGATATTGGGGAGATTTCTTACTGAATCTCATGTACTATTGTCTACTAAAATGTGTACATAGATTAGGGTGCATAGGGTCTGTTTAGGCTATATCGAGTTGTTTGATCAATTTAAAGATTTGCAATGTGAATTCAGTAGGTTTGATGACGGTTTTTGTATGGATTTGATTTTACCTCCACTACTTGCTTAGTTTCTATGTACGAGTATGGATTTTCATGTTTGTCGGTGTACAACTATATATATAATTTACTGTTTTCTTTACTGTAAAATATATTGTTTTGAATCACTGTTTTTCCTAGCTGTTGATTTTTTTTCTTTTTGTTCATTCATTTTTTTTTCAGATTTGATGTATACATATTTTACTGTCATTTCAGTTGTGAAAATCTACTATTTCTCAGCTGTTCTCTCTTGTTTCATTGAGTCGCTCTGTACTTGGTTATAACATGAATTGGTTTGTTCATTTTGCTTTGCATCTCGGAAGTAACCCCATTGGCAAACCCTTCATGGTCCACTCGTAATTGTGTTAGTATGTACATACGGTATGTGATGGTATTTAATCTAAAAATCATAAAATTTAAAGTTACTATGTTTAATTGTTGGATCGTATTCAGTTTCATTGCACTACTATGAGTGCCTTTGTTTTCTTCACTTTATACCTATGAACTTGTATAAAATGGTTTCACAATATATTTGTCCATTGACTGTGGCGCACAGTCTCTATTGACACCATCTTTGTTATGTATGTCTACTCGTTTTAAACCCAAAACCTCTCAAACTAATGAAGCACATTTCATGCTAGTAGGACAAAAACACCAATGAAATACAGAATAACTTCAACAAGACTAAGATAAATTTTTAACACAAATTTGGTTAAACAATATAAATATATACATAAATTATAACGTTAAAACTTCGTTTTATAAACGGAATATATATTTTAAATCCATTCTAAATAAATTTTTAAAAATAAATTAAATTAAATATTTGACTGCCAAAACACGGGACATTACATTCTTCCCTCCTAAAAATAATTTCGTCCTCGAAATTACTAAGGTAAGAAAATTTTTATAAATTTCAGTAACTTTTAAAATATATTTAAATAACAATTCATTTATCGGTTAGTGTAAATATATGGATTTTCAAAATCAAACTGGTGCCACAAACTCTTTGCAAATATAGAGCTGAATCATTTAGTTTCAACTTATATGCAGTTTTATTTCAACTACATTATACTTCATTTTCAGGGTTTTTGGTTTATTTAATTCTTTATTAATCCATGGATGAAATATATTCAACCAATCTAACAGACAGTCGATAATAAATCAGCAATCAGAGCACAGCAACTTAATCAAATCCACTGAATCCCCATCTAATATTTCTATTTAATTTAATTCAACATATTTGAATATCAGCCGATTGATATTCGATTGATTCTTATTTAATTATTATCATTAAATTTCCAGATTCAAATACCTTATTTAATTACATGGTTGTTTCTTAATTTAATTCAAATATCCTTATTAATGATTTAATTCGATTTCACTTAACCCAGTCAAGTTTTCAATTCAAAATTTTAACCAAATTTTTGAATTCCATTCAAATCACCATATCCAAATAATTTGAGAAAATTATTTCCTTTCAATACAAAAATAAATTCCAGGTAAAATTATTTCATTTACCCCCTTTACAAAACAATATTGTGTTCCTTTACTAGTTCAGTGCTTTTCAACACTTGAACCGACACACAACACAATACAAAACATTTGTATATAAAATTTACAAATACGCTCTCATTTATATACGTTCAAACTCAATCTAGGGTGTTACTAACCCCATCTCTATCGAGTTACGCCACAGAGCCAAGGTTATTACTAAACCAATAGCTCTGAAACAACTGTAATGACCCAAGGTTTTCGGCCCCGAAAATCAACATAAATACCCTTACCGTAACTCATGTCGACCTTCTAACACTGAAACACTGGAACGTCAATAGAAAGAAAATTAGAGGGTGAGATTAGAAAGAAAGAAATATTAGAATAGAAGATGAAGAAGAACCAATACAGTTTAATCAGAGTCTCACATCGCAGCGGAACAAAATAAAATACAGAAATAAATCTTTATTAAGAACTCTAAAATACTTACAATATCAGAGTACATCAATAATCTGGATAGTTATAATAACCTGTCCTTATATACAACACACAGCGGAATAGCAGCTATGTAATGTCATATGTATGGACTTTTCCAGCTCATCTCTTTACAGCATTCGATAACCTAAACCTGTACACCTGGGCTAACCCGAGCATTTTCAAAACACCGGGTCAGTCTGGTGAACCAGAGTGATATAAACTCGCACAGTATTAAGGATAAATCATCCAATCATAATTTTAGAGTTCGAAATCTTTTAAAGAAAAGGATAATCGTAAGACCAAATCCACACATAAATACGGACGGTTCTTCCCTTACGATAACCCAAAACATTTTGAAACCAATATCTTTCTGAAATTATAATAATGTCTAAATACAAGTAAATACAATCTAGTGGCACGCTTACATCTCATGCTCCACATATATAGTATACAATCAAAACCACGGGCGCTTATTGGGGATTGGATTTCCGGCCACGACAAGGTATGGGACCACCTTCCGATGGTGTGTCTCTAGAGGCGAATACGTTGGGTTCAACAAGAACGTCTTGCAACTTGGCCCACACATGACCGACCACTCTTTTCGCTTGAGTGTATCGAATGTATATCACAAACGGTTGGGCTCAAACCACCATTTCCTGAAAAGGGACAGCATCGAATATAGATTAAAGAAGCAAATGGAATTTCTCTAGATAGGTGATTATACACCCTAATGGGAGCGACCCACATAGCCATGCTGCTTGCCCGATTTTTGTCATCTCCCGGTTGATGAGGCTTGAGGATGAATTACCTCCTTCTGATAACACACCACCATTCACTTTGAATGCCACATCGTCAGATCCGCCGGATATCACTAATTGACATTCCACAAAAATACCCCGGTCGGGAGCGACCCAACTATGATACGTTTGAAGAAATCAACGTACGTGACCCCTTTGGAAATACTCTGTCAGACATTCGTCCATACAAGTCATCCAGGAACAGTATGAACCGAAAGCACCCTCCTACTGCATCCTAGGAATCACCCTAAAGCTCAGTAGCGAGTAGTCCTCGCAATCCGTAGATTCCAATCACGACAGAATCACTGTCGAAATATCTCCAGCGGCTAAACCAGAGAAATTCAAATAGTAGTCCTTCCACTCATGAAAATCGGCGGTCTTCAATTGCTCCATCTTTAATAATCTTCTTTCACATATTCCCTGGTCGGAATGGTCTTCGAATATAAATTCAATCCCGGTCTTTCCGTGCCAACGATCCTATGGTCAGGTTTGATAGTCGGTGATTTAACTATCAAATAAATAATTGTGAGGATACATGGGTTTACCAGTTCAGTACCAGCACTACATGGCCTCTTTAATTTAGAAATGATTAACGATAGTTAATCTTAAATTCTTAAATATTTCACCATTTCAAATATAACTTATTTGACGTAAGGTCATCACTTTCATATTTAAGAAAATATTCAACAATCACATTCAATTCTTTATTCGGCTATCGTTTCAAACCCATTTATTATTTTATTTCTAATTAACCATATAAGAAAACGACTCATCTTATTTCAAGAGAAACGAAATTATGAAATCTCTTTTATTTTATCACTTGAAAATAACCAACTATTATTCTCTAAGTATAAATTATTCTGAAAATTTTACTTTTTCAATTTCCTCTAACCTTGGAAATACCAATTTAACTTTCCCATTACACACTAATATCATCCTTAGATAATCTCGAGGTCGTTCAAGTGTATTTATTTACCTCACAGACCTTGATCAACAACGGACTTATCTTTAGATAGACGTTAGTTGTAATTCAAAAACCAAACTTATTTTAATATCATTTGCACCTCATTTAGCTATTTTATATATTTAAAAAAAGCTCCTTCTCATCTGTATCTACCATCTCAAGTACAACCACCATTCTTAATACATTGATTAAGAAAATAATTTATAAAATATCCCATTCTCTTTTATTTCTCTAAACGATACTTTTCAAACTTGTATTTTTGGTAAAATCCTATTACTTACTCCTTATACCACATTCCCCTTTAAGCCTTTCGCTTAAAGTCTAATTTCATAAGTTTTACTTAATTCCCTTATTAAGTAACACTTTCCACCTCATTTTCTTTTCATAAAACTTCGTTTATAAATCATGGTTAAATATAAACCCTTTATTTAACCCTTTCCTTTTTACTTAATTAAAGCTCTCGCATTTGCTTAGAATTCCCTTTTTATTTAACTCTCAAAAACGATTATTCAAATCTATAATATTAAATAAATTTCTGCTCATATACTCATAAATCTGATAAATATCAGAAAGCTCTTTTAAAAAAAATTATTTAAAAACCAGTTATAACTCAATTCATAAATAATGAATATTTATTTCCTTTTTACAACTTGTATTTAAAAATACAGGTTTAAAATCTGTCCTCAATTAAAAATATATCTTATAACTTAAATTTGTCGATTTACTAGACGGTATAACGATATTTTTAAAAACGGTTAATCCATAGGCCATGTGCTGCCAATCACTCAACCAATCGTACCCATTGGTTTAAACCAATCAAATATAGAATTTCTGGTTGATATTCAATAACTAGATGAACCATCCAATCAATCAATTCAACTTAAATAAATAATGGTCTCATAACGGTCAATACCAAATTTATTTCACACAATCATGACAGTTCAAACAATCCATTTAAATGAATCACGTTTATTCTGTAAACATGGCCAGTAAGGTGAATTACCTTGACTGGGACCCGTCGTCAAAAATAGCGATTTGGGTTTCACTGAAATTAAACGACGTTTAATTTCTTCGGTTTAAAAAATATATGAATATATATTAATAACCAGTCAATCATTAGCAACCATAGCGCACAAAAATGAGAACCCAACTTATAAAATATAAGTGGAAAGAAACTGAGTGAGTTTAACTCACCTTGATTTGTTCCCGTCGATAAATCAGCTTGTTTCAATCAAATTAAACGGCGTTTAATTTGACTGAAAAATCCTGCTACTGTCTGTCTCGCCCGATCCTCTTCTATCGTGTAGTACTCGTCATCATGGTTCCGATGCTTTTTGTTTCATTGAATTCTGTCGAAATACGCGTTCGAAATAAATATTTGAAGTTTATATTTGAATTAAATCAACTTTTTAAAAGAAAAATGTTTGGGCCTTACTTTCTTTTTCTGTTCAGCCCAACCCGAAGCAAACGAGGCCCGCACAAAACCCTTTATACCCTAAAACGATCAGATCCACTCCCATTTTGTTCAATCCGTCCGCCGCCACAACTAATCAGAGAAAAAAAAGAAAAAAAAACCACATCCATGCCGCAACCCTATCTTCATACTCCTCCTCCTTCGTGCTTCCTTTGGCGTAAAAGGGAACCCCCTTCAACTTTATTCAAACCCAGAGCTGCTACAGTCTTCCGCAACCCATGGTGCAACCCGAGACCGAACCCTAGTCTATTTTCGTCACGAAATCCTTCATACCGAGTTGCGAATTCCGATAAGTATTTTTCCTAATTTTTGTTTGCGGTATGAATTTATGATTTTAAGGTGGTTCGAATGGGGTTGTTTTCATTGAGTTGATCTGTTTGTTCTTAGAACACACCCTGTATTTATACTAGGGTTTTGATCTAGATAGAATTAACGTCCATCTGATTTCGAATCATAGGATTAGATTTCGCTGATACTAGTTTCTTGTTCTTTCACTTCAGTTCTGCCATGATCGAGATCTTGGTTCGTGTGTGACATTTAACAGTGAAAAATGTGGAGACTTTATGTTGGATTTATGTACATGTTTGGTTAGATTTATGTACAAGATCCTTAATGTTTATGTAAAAATTTAGTGAATCTATGAATTGTTATAGCGTTCAAAAGTTGGAGAATCCGTCTAGATTCTTGTATTCGATTTTAAAAGAGTGGTATAGTCTTGTCTTGTATATTTACTGATTATCAAATTTACTATTCTGATCTGCATAGATTTGATGGTGAACAGATTGATTTTTTTCTTTCACTACATTGTGCACTTCTTAGCTGTTAAGCTAAAAAAATGTAGCTTTTCTTGTGTTGCCCATTCAACTGTACTTATGAAGATATTCATATCCTCTCTTTTATTTTATTTTCTCAGTTGCATGATCTCTAGGAAGATTTGGACTTGGTGGCCCGATACATTGCATAGCAAAATCGAAGATATTGGGGAGATTTCTTACTGAATCTCATGTATTATTGCCTACTAAAATGTGTACATAGAGTAGGGTGTGTAGGGTCTGTTTAGGCTATATCAGTTGTTTGATCAATTTAAAGATTTGCAATGTGAATTCAGTAGATTTGATGACAGTTATTTTATGGATTTGATTTTACCTCCACAGCTTGCTTAGTTGCTATGAACGAGTATGGATTTTCTTGTTTGTCGGTGTACAGCTATATCTATAATTTACTGTCTTCTTTACTGTAAAATATATTGTTTTGAATCACTGTTTTTCCTAGCAGTTGATTTTTTTTCTTTGGTTCATTCATTTTTTTCAGATTTGATGTATACATATTTTACTGTCATTTCAGTTGTGAAAATCTACTATTTCTCAGCTGTTCTCTCTTGTTTCATTGAGTCGCTCTGTACTTGGTTATAACATGAATTGGTTTGTTCATTTTTCTTTGCATCTCGGAAGTAACCCCATTGGCAAACCCTTCATGGTCCACTCGTAATTGTGTTGGTATGTACATACGGTATGTGATGGTATTTAATCTAAAAATCATAAAATTTAAAGTTACTATGTTTAATAGTTGGATCGTATTCAGTTTCATTGCACTACTATGCGTGCCTTTGTTTTCTTCACTTTATACCTATGAACTTGTATAAAATAATTTCACAATATATTTGTCCATTGACTATGGCACACAGTCTCTATTGACACCATCTTTGTTATGTATGTCTACTCGTTTTAAACCTAAAACCTCTCAAACTAATGAAGCACATTTCATGCTAGTAGGACAAAAACACCAATGAAATACTAAATAACTTCAACAAGACTAGGATAAATTTTTAACACAAATTTGGTTAAACAATATAAATATATATAAATTATAACGTTAAAATTTGGTTTATAAACGGAATATATATTTTAAATCCATTCTAAATAAATATTTTAAAATAAAATAAATTAAATATTTGACTGCCTAAACACGGGACATTACAACTCAAGTCATGAATTTCTGTTCAACACATGAATATAGTTTCAACACATGAAAATAAATCAAACACAGAAACATTTCAGAAAAATTTGGCAGCATAACGGCAGGGTAGTTAAAACCGACACCGTCCCGAGTACGGCTCCTCGCTCTACCTTAAAACCTCACAGTTTTTGACAATGGGGATTTCAATATCTAATTCGTATGCAGACAAATTTTCCCATATACTATTCCTATTGGGATTTCAACCACAATCAATCATTCATGATTTTCACCAAATTTCACATCAAGCAATAATCCAAACAATATCACAACCAATATATATCATCCATGGTCTGTGGACGAGGGGAGTATATATATATATATATATATATATATATATATATATATATATATATATATATATATTCGTATATAAATATATTTCAATTTTATTTCACTTCATTTCAACGCATATATAATTTTTACAACGCATATATAACTTATACATTGAACATACAACTTACATAAGGCTTATACATGAGGTGTACAACGCATATATAACTCATACATTGACTATATAATTTATATATCGTCATTTCCATATCGCTTATAATTCATAAATCTCACATTGGGTTCCACTCCACCAAAAATTGCAGAAGGCTCAGAAAAATATGCGGCCTCTTCTAGAATGTAGAAGACGTCCTCACGGTCCCGGTGTGTAACACCCCACCTCCGCCAATGCCACTCTTGCAAGTACACTAGCTTTGGAGGGGCGTTTAACAAGGTAAACATGCATGCAGATATCACAAGACAGAACATATAAGCAAAACAGAGTAGTAAAGCAGCGGATAAAACTATCATTTCAAAACCATAGTCAAGTTACATCAAAGTACTTGGTCATTATTTTCCCACAAAACAAAGTCTAGAACATAAACTGAAAACTGAAAAAAACATAAAGTAACTATCCCCAAAGTAGAATAAGGCCATAGCATGCTCAAGTCCAAACCATACATGAGCTATCCAGAAAAGCAGCTAAAGATCCAGCTAGGTGCCAGTGTTCCCACCCTGCAAACCTGGGGGTGGAAACGAAAGAAAAGAGGCGAAAGAAAACGGGTCAGTCAAAAAGACTGGTAAGTCCTATCTACTATTAGTATAAAAACTAATAAAGTTAACTGGACATAAAGCAGAGATGAAACATGGGGTTATAACGGGCATGGTGAAGAGACAGATCACGTGTGGCATCGCATATACAAGGTTAAGTTGCACCAAGTGTGTACTAGTAATCTATGTCAAGTATCAACAAGAAAGGATCCCTTGGCCCACTCTTGGCACAATATCCCGAGATGACCTAGATCAAGATCCAACAACACGGTCTAGTCGATCGGCTCCCTAAATGCCTAACTCATCAAGTGTCGGTGTCATACGGCCTAATCACGAAGTGTAGTCAAATTGTGCTAGGTCCACCCTAGGGTGTATCAAGCCATAGGGTGCCAACCACGGACACAAATCAAGCACACACAGTCTAAACCAACGAGTGCCCGTGTCTGCTTTTTCAACTCCGGACCATGTGCACGACCATAGTCCGCTTGAACCTACACCGGTGCACCTACTCAGCCGTCGTTTTGGTCTCTTACATGTCAGCCCAGTAATCGTGCCCCACCCTAGCCTAGTCCCTAGGGTATCATGATACAATCAAGAGGGTTACTGGTGAAAAGGACCACGTAACTAGGGTTTCTAATGAGTTAAATGTGGTTAACCCTACCCCATCAAGTTGGTTAAGTGTACCCAAGGTTCATGACTTAACCCTATCAACCCATCGTGTTTACTCGGTTAAGTATTCAACTGGTCCATGACTTAACCCTATCATGTGGCATTAATTAATTTAATGCACCCAACCTCTCACATTAGACCTTGTTGTGTTTACTAGTTAAGCCGGGCGGGTCCGGGTAGCTTTACACCACAACTTGGTCTAACCTCGGGTTTCAAGTGCGACATGACCAACTACTCACATTAGGTCCTATTGCTTGTAGCCACTAGTTAAGCCGGTCGGTTCCGGGTAGATTTATGCTACAAACTCAACCCAACCTCGAGTTGGCTACACTCATATTTTCTAAGTGTCATGTCCATTATTATGTTCACAAACATAATCACAAGTCAATGTTCATGTCATATTTTAAAATCATGTTTCATGTCATTAATATTTCCCAAACCCAACGCATTCCCCTCGCATGTACGTTTCGCATAACATAACATAAATCAAAAGAGGGAACTTAGCAAAACATGACAAAAAGGGCATAAGGTAATAAGGTTGGCCACAAGTTAAACATGGTGGCATATGAGGCATAAATATGTTCATTTAAACTTGCATGTTACATTATGAGCCTCAAAACATGCATACCATTCAAACTTAGCAAATAGGTGAAACATGATCATAAATGGCATAGGATGATAGCTAGCGATTCGCATATAACACCATATGCAAGATGAACTTGCATATTACATTATAAGCCTCAAAACATGCATGATATCAAACTTTAGTAAATGGGTGAAACATGATCATAAATGACATAGGATGGTGGCTAGTGATTCGCATATAACATCATATGCAAGATAACTTAAGGTTTATGAGAGTTTCTATGTTGCTTTATGCAACATTTCAAATCAAAGCTCATAGCTTTCTATGCATAAGGTAAAGGTGATAGCTTTACAAACATGCATAGAATATATTTATGCATAACATGATAGGATCAAAGCACATATCATACTTAGGCCCAAACTCAACTTGAAACATGTCATATTTAACTTCATAGTTAGAATCTAAGAGTAGTATAGGGCTTACAATGCTATGAAGACTTATAAAATATAAATAAGATTGAGACGAAGCCAATAGCAACTCTAAAGACCCCCAAATAGCAAGCTTCAATGAAAACCCTTGAGAAATTAGAAGAAGATCCTTGCTTTGATGAAGAAAGATTGAACTTTGGCCTTAGAAACTCTCAAACAAGCTTAGGAACTTTCATATGAATGAAGATGGAGGCTATGACAAGAGGGTGGAGGCCATGATTAAACATTTTGGCATAGTTTAGTTGTAGGATTGATTTATGATGATTTAGGCTAGGTATTAGGGTCTTTTTATAGGTGATTAGGTTAGTTTAGACGATAGGATTAACCCTAATTTAGACCTGGGCCATCAATTCACGTCACTAGCCTCCAAACATGTCTTGAGAAACAAGTCAGGTGCACCCAGGCCAGACTGGCCGACCACCCAAGTCGACAGGGGTGTCGACTGGGCAGTTGACACAGCCTTGGGTGTGTCGACTCCCAAGTCGACACCCCTGTCGACTTGGGAAGTGGTGGGATCTTTTCCCGCCTACCTGCCCAGCTGAATTTGAAATCTGTTTTTAAATTTAAATTTTCTGAAAACTTCTATGGGCCTTAACAGGGTCATACAGACTCCGATTTTCGAAAACTCGGACTCTATTTCGCGTATTTTTCCGAGACGAACGCAATGGCACATCCCGTTTCCCTTGATTCAGATTTTATCATTGAATTCTGCCTTGATTTATGTTATAACTTGTTATTCAAAATATGGGTTGTTACATCCTCCCCACCTTAAAGGATTTCGTCCCCGAAATCTCTAAGTTAGGAAGAACGTATCCTACCATCCATCATCCATCTACTCAAAACATAATCCACGTGCAGTCAATGTCCTTAACAAATTCTAAATGTTGTATGATTATATGCAAAGGTGTGTGTATATGTACTTATCTAATGCGAAAATCAGGCGGTTACTGATCCAGTAGACCCCCTTAATGCAAAGTATGTTAGTGAAATGAGTCCATATGTATGCAAAATCCTAACATAATTTATAATCTCTACATGAGTGCACATAACATTCATTTATATGCAACATCCACGTTATAGCATAACAAGTTTCATCCATGAATAAGTATCAGCACTCATGCATATGCAATATGAAAGTGTGTGAGCCGATCTTAGTGCCTAATGTGTATCATGCATCCACGAGTATCCACTTGCAAACACTTGCAACCACTTGCAAACATCAAGCATAACATGTTTCAAATACATGTTTCATCCAAAGGGTTTCTACTTAAGGTTCTCATGACAAGGTTAACGAGATAACAAGATAAACAGGATAAACATGGATAGCAAAAAGGAAGACATGTAAAAGGAAAAGAGGTCGAGAATGTACCCTCAAAAAGAAATGGATAAAGCCCACACATCTTCTCCTCGGTTTCCCAAGTTGCATCCTCTTCGGCTTCACTCCACTGAACTTTCACCAATTTGACTTCTCGATTTCTTAGCTTCCTGATCTCTGTTCCTAAGATACGAATCGGAGCTCTCCTCAAGGTTGCCTCTTTCTCTACCTCCACGTCTTCAAGAATGTTTGGTTCAACCACCTTAGCGGACTCATGTATGCACTTTCGGAGATGCGAGACATGAAAGACATTATGCACTCCGGCTAGCTTCTCGGGCAATTCCACCTTATAAGCCATCTTTCCAATTCTCTCTATGATAGGGAAGGGTCCTACGAACCTTGGTGCCAGTTTCCCAACTGCTCTAAAACGTACCACATTACGCAAAGGAGAGACCTTCACGAAAACCATATCCCCAATTTCGAATTCCAAATCTGTTCTTCGCTTGTCAGGATAGGATTTCTGTCTGTCTTGGGCCGCTTTCATCCGTCTTCTCACCAATTCAACTTTCTCGGTTGTGTCCCATATCATATCGGGCCCAAGTATCAGCCTATCCGTTGTCTCCCACCAACAAGATGGTGACCTACATGGCCTCCCATACAAAGCTTCAAATGGTGCCATCCCTATGCTGGTTTGATAGCTATTATTATAAGCAAACTCTACAAGAGGAAGGTGGTCTTCCCAAGTACTACAAAAGTCAAGAACACATAGCCTCAAAAGATCTTCTAGCACTCTATTCACCCTTTCGGTTTGGCCATCCGTTTGGGGGTGATAGGCTGTACTCAAATTCAATCGCATACCCATCGCTTCTTGCAAACTATTCCAAAACTGGCTAGTGAAAATTGGGTCACGATCGCTAACTATGCTAGAAGGAACTCCATGCAACAGCACTATCTCTCGAAGATAAATAGATGCTAGCCATGATGCGGTCCTCTTTCTCTTCACAGGGATGAAATGAGCACTCTTCGTAAGTCTATCAACTATGACCCATATGCTCGTATTCCCTTTCCTTGACCTAGGCAGTCCATCCACAAAATCCATAGAGATACTTTCCCACTTCCATTGCGGGACCTCCAATGGATGTAATAGCCCACCGGGTTTCTTTGAATCGGCTTTCACTTGTTGGCACACCATGTACTTTGAAACATACTCTGCCACATCTTTCTTCATTCCGGCCCAGAAGAAAATGCGCTTCATATCCCTATACGTCTTACTCCTCCAGGGTGTATAGTCAACTTCGAGTAATGTGCTTCTTCGAGAACTTTATGCACCAAGTCTCCTACTTGTGGAACGCATAGCCTTCCATCACGCCTTAGCCAACCCTTGTCATCAATAGTATATCTAGCAAGGTGACTAGACGTCTCACCACGGATCAACTTGCCCATGATCTCCACTATCCGCGGGTCTTCCTTCTGTGAAGTCCCTACCTGATCAAGAAGTGTGGGTCTAAGCTCAAGGGATGCTAATGAACCCGTCATCGACTCAACAGCCGTCGTGAAATCAAAGGTTGCCAAGAACTCTAAGTTTTTCATCTCAATAAACAAGGGACTCAAAGTCAACCTCCTTCTGCTTAGTGCATATGCCACAAAATTACCCTTGCCAGGGGTATAAGCTATCCCGAAGTCATATGATGCCAAGAATTCCACCCACCTTTGCTACCTTAGATTCAGATCTTTCTGCGAGAAGAGGTACTTGAGTGACTTGTGATCAGTATACAACTCAAACCTTTCGCCTAGAAGATAGTGGCGCTAGGATTTGAGTGCAAAGACGATCGCTGCCAACTCCAAATCATGAGTGGGATAGTTCTTCTCATGAACTTTAAGTTGCCTACCCCCATAACATATCACTCTTCCCTCTTGCATCAGAATAGCACCTAACCCCGTGCCACATGCATTTGTGTACACGGTAAACATCTTACCACTATCGGGTAATGCCAAAACTGGAGTTGTGGTAAGGGCCCTGTTGAGCCTTTGAAAAGCAAGCTCACACTCTAAGTCCCATGCAAAGACTAAGTTCTTCTTCGTCAACTTAGTAAGAGGGGCCGAAATCTTAGCGAAGTCCCTGATGAACTTCCTATAATAGCCCGCCAGACCGAGAAAGCTTCTTACTTCGGTTGCATTCCTAGGAGTCTTCCAGTCTTGAACTGCAACCACTTTCGCGGGATCCACCGCTATGCCTTGCTTAGAAACTATATGTCCATGAAACCGAACTTCCCTTCTCTAAAAATGACATTTGGAGAACTTGGCTTTCAACTGATGCGCACTAAGCGTATCTATCACTTCCTTGAGATGTCTGGCATGCTCTTCCTCATCCTTTGAGAAGATCAGGATATCATCCACGAAGACAACAACAAACTTGTTAAGGAACTCCCTGAACACCCTACTCATCAAATCTACGAAGTAGGCGGGTGCATTAGTCAAACCGAATGGCATGACAAGCCATTCAAAGAATCCATCTGGAGTCCTAAACGCAGTATTATCAATACTATCCTCAGCCACTCTAAGCTGATGGAATCCGGTGGCTAGATCGAGCTGAGAGAAAACAGAAGCACCAACAAGCTGGTCAAAGAGGTCATCAATCCTCGGTAATGGGTGCCTATTCTTCTTTGTCAGCTTGTTCAACTCTCGATAATCGACACATAGACGAAGCGAACCATCCGCCTTAGTAGCGAATACCACCAGAGCACCCCATTCAGAAATGCTTCGCCTAATAAAAATTTTCTCAAGTAGCTCCTTGATTTGCTTACTGAGCTCTCTTCTTTCTCGCGGGGCCATGTGCCTAACGGGAAATGATACTGGCTTGGCATTATCAACAAGATAAATGCGAAAATCTATCTCTCGTTTAGGGGGTAACCCCTTAACCTCTTCAAAGACATCAGGATATTCTCGAACCACCCTTACAGATTGCAGATCATTGATGGACGAGTCAAGAGATTCAAGATAACATAGCATGACGGGATCCAGTGGGTTGCGAGAAATCTCTAGGGTATTACCGAGGCGAGTCATAAGCCTCACCACCCTATGCTCACAATCGAGAATGGCTCCATAACTGGACAACCAATCCATGCCCAAGATCAACCCATATCCCGTGAACCCGAGAACATAAGCATTACACGTGAATTCTACGGTCAAGATAGAAATCTTCAAATCCACACAAATCATAGATAAATGGGCGGAACCCCCAATTGGATTTGAAACACTGACGGGATCCTCAACTAGACTAGTACTTAGGTGCAAACTTTCAACAATGTCAGAAGAAATAAAGGTATGCGATGCGCCAGAATCAAATAAAGTGCGAACAGGAAAGTCAGAAATATAAACAAGACTTTCTACAGAAATACTACCTCGGTCCTGAACTGGAGCAGTGTTGAGAGCATGCACTTGCCCTCCAGAAGGTCCTGCACGCTGATTCGGCCCTTGCCCTTGTCCTTTCCTCTTGGGGCAATCCTTGCTAAGGTGTCCAGGCTCTCCACAGTGAAAGCATTCGCCCAACTTCCTATTCTTCTTTCTGCAATCCTTGGCTATGTGCCCAACAATCCAACAGAAGTTGCATTTTCTTGGGTCCTTTTCCTTAGCCTTGTTGCCCTTGTTGTTCTTGTTGTTCTGATTGCTCTGATTTCCTCCCCACTTGGAGTCTGTCTTCTTGGTTTGAGTCTCATTAGTCTTGACTTCCTTCTTGCCATTCTTATCGTCTCCTTGAAGCAAAGTCATGTCTACTAGGCCTTCAAAAGTGGCCCCCATGGGTATATGAGATAGGGCTAAACCTTGTAATGGCTCATTCAACCCTCGTGCAAAACGTAAAGCCTTCTTTTAGGGAGTATTAACCATGTCCAAACCGAATCGAGCGAGCTGGTTAAACTTATTCACATACTCCCTCACTGTCACGTCCCCTTGCTTCAAAGATATAAACTTCTCCAATTGCAGATTCGCCACAGCTGATGATAGAAACTTAAGCCCAAACCTCGTCCTAAAGTCGGCCCAAGTCTCTATAGGCCTTGTAGCATTGGTGACCTCCCACCAATAAGCAACTTCTTCTTTTAATAGCCATGCTGCCAATAAAACCTTTCTATGGTCTTCCACATCAAAGATAGCGAAGAGATCTTCAGTTTCTTTAAACCAATTTCGTGCCTCCACAAAAGTCTCCGTCCCAATGAAATTCTTTCCACCCATCGCCTTAAAGTCCTTGCAAACCTTTGCGAAATCTGCTTGTGGATTCTGAGGAGGGGGAGGAGGAGGAACCTCAGTTACGGTGGGGGTATTTGCTGGGCCCGCATCGTTGGCCTTAGCTTCCAAGTACCTCCGGAACCATCCGGGAATGGTTACTCCCTCAGGAAGGTTAAGATCGGCCATGCTGAAAAAGGAAAAGATAGATTTAGAACGAGGAAACGAAGGATAGTGCTAATGGCTTTTAGGGAATAGCCTTTTAAAATAACTAGACTTTTCTTGGAAAATACTTAATTGGTTTTGAAAATAGTTTTCCAAAAAGGTAAGTTTTAAAAACACTTTTGCTCAAATCTTGTAAACCTTATGCTCTGATACCAAATGTAACACCCCACCTCCGCCAATGCCACTCTTGCAAGTACACTAGCTTTGGAGTGGCGTTTAACAAGGTAAACATGCATGCAGATATCACAAGACAGAACATATAAGTAAAACAGAGTAGTAAAGCAGCGGATAAAACTAACATTTCAAAACCATAGTCAAGTTACATCAAAGTACCTGGTCATTATTTTCCCACAAAACAAAGTCTAGAACATAAACTGAAAACTGAAAAAAAAAAACATAAAGTAACTATCCCCAAAGTAGAATAAGGCCATAGCATGCTCAAGTCCAAACCATACATGAGCTATCCAGAAAAGCGGCTAAAGATCCAGCTAGGTACCAGTGTTCCCACCCTGCAAACCTGGGGGGGGGGGGGCGAAACGGAAGAAAAGAGGCGAAAGAAAACGGGTCAGTCAAAAAGACTGGTAAGTCCTATCTACTATTAGTATAAAAACTAATAAAGTTAACTGGACATAAAGCAGAGATGAAACATGGGGTTATAACTGGCATGGTGAAGAGACAGATCACATGTGGCATCGCATATACAAAGTTAAGTTGCACCAAGTTTGTACTAGTAATCTATGTCAAGAATCAACAAGAAAGGATCCCTTGGCCCAATCTTGGCCCAATATCCCGAGATGACCTAGATCAAGGTCCAACAACATGGTCTAGTCGATCGGCTCCATAAAAGCCTAACTCGTCAAGTGTCGGTGTCATACGGCCCAATCACGAAGTGTAGTCAAACTATGCTAGGTCCACCCCAGGGTGTATCAAGCCCTAGGGTGCCAACCATGGACACAAATCAAGCACGCACAGTCTAAACCTACGGGTGCCCGTGTCTGCTTTTTCAACTCCGAACCAAGTGCATGACCATAGTCCGCCTGAACCTACACCGGCGCACCTACTCAGCCGTCGTTTTGGTCTCTTACATGTCAGCCCAGTAATCGTGCCCCACCCTAGCCTAGTCCCTAGGGTATCATGATACAATCAAGAGGATTACTGGTGAAAAGGACCACGTAACTAGGGTTTCTAACGGGTTAAACGTGGTTAACCCTACCCCATCAAGTTGGTTAAGTGTACCCAAGGTTCGTGACTTAACCCTATCAACCCATCGTGTTTAATCGGTTAAGTATTCAACTGGTCCATGACTTAACCCTATCATGTGGCATTAATTAATTTAATGCACCCAACCTCTCACATTAGATCTTGTTGTGGTTACTAGTTAAGCCGGGCGGGTCCGGGTAGCTTTACACCACAACTTGGTCTAACCTCGGGTTTCAAGTGCGACATGACCAACTACTCACATTAGGTCCTATTGCTTGTAGCCACTAGTTAAGCCGGTCGGTTCCGGGTAGATTTATGCTACAAACTCAACCCAACCTCGAGTTGTCCACACTCATATTTTCTAAGTGTCATGTCCATTATTATGTTTACAAACATAATCACAAGTCAATGTTCATGTCATATTTTAAAATCATGTTTCATGTCATTAATATTACCCAAACCCAACGCATTCCCCTCGCATGTACGTTTCGCATAACGTAACGTAGATCAAAAGAGGGAACTTAGCAAAACATAACAAAAAGGGCATAAGGTAATAAGGTTGGCCACAAGTTAAACATGGTGGCATATAAGGCATAAATATGTTCATTTAAACTTGCATGTTACATTATGAGCCTCAAAACATGGATACCATTCAAACTTAGCAAATAGGTGAAACATGATCATAAATGTCATAGGATGATAGCTAGCGATTCGCATATAACACCATATGCATGATGAACTTGCATATTACATTATAAGCCTCAAAACATGCATGATATCAAACTTTAGCAAATGGGTGGAACATGATCATAAATGACATAGGATGGTGGCTAGTGATTCGCATATTACATCATATGCAAGATAACACAAGGTTTATGAGAGTTTCTATGTTGCTTTATGCAACATTTCAAATCAAAGCTCATAGCTTTCTATGCATAAGGTAAAGGTGATAGCTTTACAAACATGCATAGAATATATTTATGCATAACATGATAAGATCAAAGCACATATCATACTTAGGCCCAAACTCAACTTGCAACATGTCATATTTAACTTCATAGTTAGAATCTAAGAGTAGTATAGGGCTTACAATGCTATGAAGACTTATAAAATATAAATAAGATTGAGACGAAGCCACTAGCAACTCTAAAGAACCCCAACTAGCAAGCTTCAATGAAAACCCTTGAGAAATTAGAAGAAGATCCTTGCTTTGATGAAGAAAGATTGAATTTTGGCCTTAGAAACTCTCAAACAAGCTTAGGAACTCTCATATGAATGAAGATGGAGGCTATGACAAGAGGGTGGAGGCCATGATTAAACATTTTGGCATAGTTTAGTTGTAGGATTGATTTATGATGATTTAGGCTAGGTATTAGGGTTTTTTTATAGGTGATTAGGTTAGTTTAGACCATAGGATTAACCCTAATTCAGATTTGGGCCATCAATTCACGTCACTAGCCTCTAAACATGTCTTGAGAAACAAGTCAGGTGCACCCAGGCCAGACTGGCCGACCACCCAAGTCGACAGGGGTGTCGACTGGGCAGTCGACACAGCCTTGGGTGTGTCGACTCCCAAGTCGACACCCCTGTCGACTTGGGAAGTGGCGGGATCTTTTCCCGCCTACCTGCCCAGCTGAATTTGACATCTGTTTTTAAATTTAAATTTTCTGAAAACTTCCATGGGCCTTAACTGGGTCATACGGACTCCGATTTTCGAAAACTCGGACTCTATTTCGCGTATTTTTCCGAGACGAACGCAATGGCACAGCCCGTTTCCCTTGATTCAGATTTTATCATTGAATTCTGCCTTGATTTATGTTATACCTTGTTATTCAAAATATGGGTTGTTACACGGTGTCTCTTGTTTCACTGGATTTCGACCACAAACGAAAAAGATATGATTTTTATTGTAAAATCATAAACCTTGGTGCTTTAAAGTGCTATAACCAATTTAAAATAAAAACAGCCGTACCTTCAGTTTGAACGTTCAAATCTAGGTTTTAAATTTTCTTCGAATCTGAAGCATGTGGTCTCGATCAGGTTACACGACGTCGAAGGGCTTGGAGAGGGATTGCCGCGCCTGGTGGTGGCGCTCTGATCGACATAGTGTGGAGGGAGAATTGGCGGCTCGAACGTCGCCACTTCCTGGGCGCGATTCTCGAGATAGACTCGACGAGGGAGGGAGCGGCTTATACGGATTTGAAGAGGAGGAGGAGGGCTTCAAAAAGTTCAACAGGGGTAGGGGTCAATGGTATACGAGGCAGCCGGAAATTGATCGGGAAGAATGGAGTTGACTTCCGCCGTATATCGCGTGTCGGGGAGAGAGAAAAAGAGGGTTTTCCTTTTTTTATTTTTTATAATTTTCTGATTGGCTCTTGGTTTTATAATTTCAAAAATACCTCCTTCAACACATGGACTCCAATCCAAACCCAACGACTGTCGCCCCTAGCTAAATACCCCCATTCCGAATACAATGGGATATGTTTCGTTGGCCCGTTCGACTGTTTCAGTCAGTATTTCTTCAAATTAAAATATAAAACATTCAATATTTGTTTTGAACGTACATTTCAATTTGTCGGGGCCACATATTGATTCGAAAAATTCCCGAAAAATAAATCTAGCTATGTTTTGACGATACGGTCCCAACAAAAGTAATTTTGTCGAATTCTGAGACCGTATGAAAAATGGCTTTTTTCTGGTCGATCCAATTTAACTAAAATCAACCAAACACATTTTCCTTCGCCACGCTCACACATTAACTTTAAAAATTATGAAATTTGAAACCTAGCAATAATTTGACATCTCGGATCCAACAAAAGTGGTTTCGTCGAACTCTGAGGTCGTTTGCAAAATGTCTATTTTCAAGGGCTATATATTCTCTATAGCGACCTTTCTAAAAATTCATTTGGCCATAACTTTTGATTCCCCCTATGAAACTTTGATATTTCAGATTCGTTAGAAAGATATTCACTAACATATTTAAATATTTCTGGTTTCACTAAAATCCGTTTTATTTTGCACCTGGTACAGTCAGTTAAAGTTTGAATTGAAATTTTTAAACTGCCGCGCCATTTCAGGACTTGTTTATAATTTAAAATAATTATATTTATTTTCAAACATCAATTCAAACTTACTTTTCATCGTTATTATTTAAAATATTTATCTTAAATATTTAAATCCACTGAAATATCCAATTTACAATTTTTAAACTGGTTCAGATTTTTCGGGTTGTTACAATCTCTCTCTATATTATTCAGAGCTCTCTAGTTTTCATAAAGCACACTATTCTCAACATGATCTTCTATAATGTTTCATAAGCTTCATGTTTATCATCAAGGAAAGACTATAGGAAGGGTGTACTATATATTGACATATCGGTGTTAACAAGAACACAAACAAGTCATCAATTATTCTGTATTGTAAAACACCTCTTCAGTGGTTGAGGCAAGAAGATCTCGTACAGCTGTTCGAGTAATTGTGAACCTATTCCTCTGGGTGAAGTGAGGGTTTTAGTGTTAGTGAAATACCAGAAGTGAGTTTGGGACTGGACGTCGGACCATGGTCCGAACCAGTATAAATCGACTGTGTGATTTACTGCTTACTACTCTAATATATACCCTATAAACTATTCTCCATTCTACACGATCCTACTGTCATATAGCCTCTTTCAATTGGTATCAAAGCAAGGTCATCCTATAACCGTAACACTGTTATTCGATACTTTGATAAAATGGAGAATAACCCAAGTACTAGCTCAACAACCTTTGCCAAAGGACAATCTACTCAAAGACCACCTTTATTCAATGGGCTACACTACAACTACTGGGCTACAAGAATGAGGATTTATTTGCAAGCAAGTGGTTTTAGTGCATGGAATGCTACTCAAAAAGAATTTACGGCACCTACAACAGAATATTCAACTTGGACAACAGTTTAAAAGGAGGAGGTCAATGCAAATGAAAAACTATGAACTTGCTATACTGTGCACTAGATAGAAATGAGTTCAATCGTGTCAGCATTTGTATATCAGCATATCAAATATGGGAAACACTCAAGACCATCCATGAATGAACAAAACAAAGTCAAGCAAACTAAAATTTCAATGCTCAAAAACCAGTTCCAAAACTTTAAGATGAAACAAAATGAAACTATCAATGAAATGTACTCAAGATTTCAAGACATTTTACATGCATTGATAGGACTAGGAGAAAAATATAGTGACTTTCACATAGTTTCAAAAGTACTAAATTCTCTAACTGACGATTGGGAAAGAAAAGTACTAGCCATTGAAGAAGCAAATGACTTATCAGCTATGGAACCAGAAGAGCTAATATGAAATCTTATGAAGTAAATCTTCAAGCAAAAAAGGAATTAGATCAACAAAAGAAAAATGTTGTGTTTCATGCTGATTAAGAGGAATTTGAATCAGAAGACGAAGATCTAGCCTTTATTGCCAAAAAAATTAAGAAATTTCTAAAGTATAGAAAAGGAAATTTCAAAAAGGTTACCTCAAACAAACCTTCATCTTCAAAATTGGAATGTTTCAATTCTCTTAAGAAGGGTCATATGTTAAAACATTGTCCAGAAATGAAAGAAAATCAGAAAAACTTCAACAAAAGTAAGAAAGATAAACTCAAGAAGAAGGCTATTTCTGTTACATTGGACGACTCAGATTCGTTACATAGTGATAGTGATAGTGAAAGCGAAAATGAACAAGCAAATGTGTGTTTCATGGCTCAAGAATCTGAAGTAAGTGAATTGTCTTATAAAGAATTAATAGATGTTTATGCTGAACTTTTAAGGATTATAAAAACTCTAAAGAAAGAGCTTAAAGAAACTCGTGAAAATCAGAATAAAGTTGAATTTGAAAGAAACATGTTGAAAGATGAAAAAATAATTCTAGAAGAAGAACTTGAAAAAGTTCAAGACACTCTTAAAAATTTAGATGGTCAACTTTCTCTTTTGAGTCAAGAAGTCGAAACTCAAAAGACAAAGAATGATAAAATTAGTTCTGAGAATCACATGTTGAAAACAAAAATAAAAGAATTAGAATTAGAAAATAAAAGTATTCAAACTAAGTTAGAAAACAACTCTAAAAATGTTTCTAACTTTAATATGGGTAGAGAAAATTTATCAAGAATTATAGAAAGTTCTCAACCATCTTCAAATAAACATGGATTAGGATTTAAAAAAGAATCAAAAATTCCTCCAATAAAAATTGTTAAACTAAAGAGGAAAATTGATTCAAAAATTAAAGACAAATCAAAATCCATAAATAAAATTAAAATATGGATTCCAAAAACTAATAATTTTGATTAGAAACAAACACATTAACTCATTTATGGAATCTGTGCATAATAATAAAAATTATTTATATAAAAGGGATACTAAACCCACTTGGTTTGGATTTCTAAGACCTAACTCTTAGGACCCTATTAAAAAGTGGGTACCAATGTGCTTATTAATATTTTTTGCAGGTTCCACTCAAAAAGAGAAAATGGATATTAGACAGTGGTTGCTCAAAACACATGAACGGAGACAAAGACATGCTAACCAATATTTCATACTTTAATGGTGGCTCATTTACCTTCGGAGATAACTCAAAAGGATTTATCATCGGCAAAGGAGATGTGTGCAACTATGGTACTTCAAATCTACCTCTTATTACTAATGTTTCTTGGTTAAAAATTTAAAACATAACTTACTCAGTATTAGTCAATTATGTGACAAAGGTTTTAAAATAACATTTTCTGAAAACAAATGTAGTATTTTTTACAAAGAACAAAATATTATTTTTGAAGGAAATAGAGATAGAAATATTTATGTTCTAAATATGAAAGTAAATAATAATAAAGAAATGTGTTTGATTGCCAATAAAAACGATTCTTGGTTATGGCACAAGCGTTTTTGTCAAATAAATTTTAAAACTATACAAAGACTTTCGAAATATGAGTTAGTAAAAGGTCTGCTTAAATTCTTGGTTATGGCACAAGCGTTTTTGTGAAATAAATTTTAAAACTATATAAAGACTTTCAAAATATGAGTTAGTAAAAGGTCTGCCTAAAATAAATTTTAAAGTAAACAATCTATGTGAAGATTGTCAGATAGGTAAAAAAGGTTATTTCAACTTTACAACCGTTAGAACTATTACATATGGACTTAATTGGTCCTACTAAAGTTCAATCAATAAATCACAATCGTTATGTATTTGTAATAATTGATGATTTTTCAAGATATACATGGACTATTTTTATGAAAAATAAATGTGATACTTTTGGGCGTTTCAAAGATTTCATCAAAAAGATTCAAAATTCTAAAGATTTAAAAGTTAAAACATTCGAAGTGATCATGGTGGAGAATTCGAGAATGAATCTTTTGAACATTATGTAAAAAGAAAGGAAAAAATCATAATTTCTCTTTTCCAAGAAATCCACAACAAAACGGAGTTATAGAAAGAAAGAATAGAACTTTACAAGAATGTTCAAGAACTCTACTTAATGGAAGTACTTTACTTAAACAATTTTGGGCAGAAGCTGTAACGACTGCTTGTTACGTATTAAATCGAATTTCTATTCGGCCTTTAACTAAAAATACTCCCTACGAACTTTTTAATGGAAGGAAACTAAATATTTCATATTTTAAAGTTTTTGGTTCTAAATGTTTCATTTTTAATACTAAAGATCAACTTGGAAAATTTTGACGTAAAGATGATCACGGAATTTTTGTTGGATATTCAGAACGTAGTAAAGCATATCGTATTTTGAACAATCGTACTAATGTTATAGAAGAATCTTTACACGTATCTTTTGATGAAAATTTTAATAAAAATATAAAGAACAAAGATGATGATGAAATCATTGAAAATATGAGTCTTGAAAATACAGAAAATAATCCCACAGAACATATCAGATTACCTCCTAGAATCTTAAAAGATCATCCTACGCAAAATATTATTGGTGAAATTTACATGCACGTTCGAACAAGAAGTCAATTAAATCAAATGGGTCATGCAGCTTTTCTTTCAACTATTGAACCCAAAAATCCGAAAGAAGCCTCTACAGATGAGTACTGGATTATTGCTATGCAAGAAGAGCTAAACCAATTCACACGCAATAATGTCTAGGAGCTAGTATCTTTACCAAACGATCAATCAGTTATTGGTACAAAATGGGTATATAAAAACAAGGCGGATAAACTTGGAAATATCATAAGAAATAAAGGCAGATTGGTTGCTCAAGGGTACAATGAAGAAGAAGGTATCGATTACAAAGAAACTTTTGCACCCATAGCAAGACAAGAAGCTATACACATTTTATTAGCATACGCAAGTTTTCATAACTTCAAACTTTATCAAATGGACGTTAAATGCGCCTTATTAAATGGTTTAATTAAAGAAAATGTTTATGTAGAAACACCACTACTATTCATACATGAAAAATATCCAGATTACGTCTATAAACTTAAAAAGGCTTTATATGGTTTAAAACATGCACCTCGTGCTTGGTATGAACGAATTAAAAGTTATTTAATATATTCTGGTTTTCGAGTAGGAAAAGCAGATCAAACTTTATTTATTAAAAATATAAATAAAGATATTTTAATTGTACAAATTTATGTAGATGACATAATTTTTGGTTCAACTAATGAAAATTTATGGAAAGAATTTTCTATAATAATGATGAACGAATTTGAAATGTTTCATATGGGAGAATTATCATATTTTCTAGGATTGCAAATAAAACTAGTTTCAAATGGTACTTTCATTTATCAAGAAAAATATTGTAATAATTTAATTAAACGTTTTGGTCTAGAAGCACTTCAGGAAAGCCAAGTCCAATGAGTACTTCTATTCGTCTTGAAAAAGATGAAAAAGGAAAAAGTATTGATCAAAAGTTATATAGATGTATGATCGGTTCGTCACTTTATTTAACTGCAAGCCACCCTGACATTATGATGCGTGTATGCTTGTGTGCACGATTTCAATCAAATCCTAAAGAACCACATCTAAGAGCAGTAAAACGGATTTTAAGGTATCTTAATAATACTAAGGACTTCGGTCTTTTTTATCCGAAAGGATGTCCATTCGAATTAGTATCCTACAGTGATGTTGATTTTGGTGGATCTCGGACGGATAGAAGAAGTACAAGTGATATGTGCCGTTTCACTGGAAAGTCACTTGTATCATGGTTTAGTAAGAAACAAAACTGTGTGTCACTCTCTACATGTGAAGAAGAATACATATCTACTGCTTTAGCATGTGCAGAAGTAATTTACATGCAACAAACACTCAAAGATTTAGGAGTAAATTCAACTAAATCAACAATATACTGTGATAATACTAGTGCTATAAATTTATCTAAAAATCCAATATATCACTCTAGAACTAAACATATAGATGTCCGACATCATTTCTTACGTGACAATATAGAAAAAGATATTATTAATTTTGAATATGTTTCAACCGAAAACCAGATTGCACATATCTTCACTAAACCGTTATTAGAAAATTCTTTTATTAAATTACGACGAGAGTTTGGGATTATCTCAGTAAAAGATATACAAATAAGTATAATTTGTTTAATAACACAAGTAAGTTTTTCTGGTCTTAACCTACTACTTATATTTAGTCTTTTTCCTAAAAAACCTCACAATACTGAATTTCTTCTCGGGCTACAGACTTCCGAAAATTCTAATCACATATTCCTTAATGGTTCATCTTATACAAATCTATGGTTTACTTTACTAAAACTTACAAACAGAAATTTCAACATTAAAGAAGCTCAACTAGATACACTATGTCGTCCAATAATTCAAATTCTTCAATCAATATTATGTTCACATCAGATAGTTCTTCCAATTCTCCTCAATTTCTGTAAAAACCCGTAACTTCCCCGTAAAGGAAAGAGCGGATAGTTCGAGAACAAGCCACAACAGAACGCAGACGGAAGAACATTTCATTGTATATTACAACAATACATCAGATTACAAGAATATACAGAGTATAAACGAATCAATATTACACAGAAATATCAGAGATTACAATACATTACATAGCAGCGGAAAATAATACAATACACAACTAGAAGAGATATACGGATACAAAGCTTTCCGGATATCGTTCCAGCTGTAAACTAGGATCCTGTGAATATAAATCTGCAAAACCAAAACTACTAGCTGCCCGTGTCAAAATAAGGGCACCCAGAGTTTAGGTTAAAACAATAAACTCCAGGTCAGTCATGGGACTGGTGTGGGAACTAAAACAGTTAATCTTTATTTTAAAGTTCGGTGCCGTATAACACGGAACGGGTTTCCTCCCAAGAGTACCAGTGCATAAAAAAACATCGCAATGCTAATTAAAGAACAATGAAGCTATTATAAGACCCAGTTCCCATCACACAATGCAACGCAAGCTGGAGGATAGGGTTTTTACCTTATAATAGACAAGGATGGTTGATACGTTTAAAACAAATCATTTGATACTATTATAAGTGCATAGTGTATAAAACAACTTCACATCATAAGTATCAATCATAGACGGCATAAGCGCCCCATCCCACTATGTCGCCATACTAGGCTCTACAATAAAACCGCAAAGTCACGTATTGGAAATTGGATTTCCATCTATGAACCGAGGCAAAAGATAGTCCTCAACCGATTCGAGATGCTCTAGTCCGCCCCTCAGGATCAGAGCTCGAGTGACCCTTGGATCGTCAGGGCCAGTCCACCGATGTGGATTAAAATGCCTGAACATGCGTTTCCCCGCCCTATGGGGCGTAGGTGAGCCAACTAAATGACTCCATCGGACCCGGATCGTCCGATCAAACCGAGGCGCCTCGCAACAGCAACAACCACATAAGTCAAACTCGTCAAGGCGTGTAAAACCACTGACGCCACTTCTAACTAGAAAGAAACGCATGCCCTCCCTGAGGTCCGTCTCCCTTTTTTTTCATACCGGGTGTGAAACTCGCGAAGTAAACGTTACACAAAGCTACGCCACAAAGGCCGTGCTTCGATCATCAACCACAAGACTTTGCTTTTCAACAGAAGCCTTGAGCATTCGCCACTTAGGCATACCACACAGGCAATTCACTCTATGCGTTTGATATCCATCAGTATATAACTCCTGAGCTCGTACCTCTCAGAGAAGGGCGTTAAGCAAGAGAATAAATTCTCCGCTGCCAAACAGATATATATTTAGTAGAAATCAATCACAGACTAAAATCCAATGTCAGACACATAGTCCATTTACAAGTCCGTTCTGGGTCTGAACGAAACCAGAGGCACCTAGTACCCTGCATATCCATCGATCTCCAAGTACGTCTGGACGATAACCAACTGTTTCCATCTTCTTGGTTGTACATCCCAATCAAGATCATCAGTAATCACCCAAACGACGTGAAGACCTCCGGTCTTCAACCACCGTCTTCATCTCCGACTAATCGTGGAATCAGTTATTCAGAATGTGATAAACCCGGTCTTTCCGAATAACTCGCGCATATTATAAACAAGTGTTACACAAACTGAACATACGCCTCATTCCAATTCATCAGTCAGTAACCGTAAATTAACAAGAGAATAATTCCCCAAATATTAACCCCGAAGGCCGAAACCAACATCAGATCAATATCCAGATAACAATTCTGCTTAGCTAACCGACAATTAGTTTCTAGATTTCACATTCATAGGGAAAGGTCCCCATTAATTTTATCAAAGATAAATTCTTTTAAATTTATTCTTTAATCTTCTTTTGAATTTCGATTCAACTAGTGGGGATAAACGAACCTTACCGAAGTAATCATTTGTTTTAATTTCCCAATCCCAACCTATTCATCCCATGAAGTAAAGGTGGTTATACTTCATATCTAACACCACGGCGTTATCGGTAAATTCAATTACCATTTCACGTTCAAATCTAATTAAAGATTTAACTAACGCCTGGAGCAAAACTAGTGATACTCCATCCTCGATCCTTTCAATCTAATTAAAGATTCATTAAAACTCCACTTAGTTTTAATCTGTGACTGGGTTAAAGAATCAGTGTCATTTAAAACACCGTTCACGATAAATCCAAAATCACATCGTATTTCAATCAGTCCCTAACCGTAAATTAATCAAGTGAGCAATTCCCTAAGTATTACCCCGAAGGCCGAAACCAACATCAGATCAATACCCTAGAAATCGTTCAACTTAACTAATCTCCGGTTAGTTTCTGATTTTCATAACTCCTTTGGGTCTAAGAACAGTATTATTGAAGATACCGTTCACGACAACCCAAAATCACATTTCATTAATTATCGGGTTAAAGAACAAGTGTTATTTAAAACACTGTTCATGATAAACCCAAAAATCAACACCAATTCAATTCCAATTAAATATCATGTAATTGGTACAATTCATTAAATCTAAATAAAAAGATTTAATCTTTTTCTCAACTGGTTTCAAGAATAATGTTAATGAAGACACCATTCACGACAAACCCAAATCACATTTGATATTAAATACAAGGCTCTGAATAGAAAATATATCGGCT
Source organism: Allium sativum (assembly GCA_030737875.1). Lineage (NCBI taxonomy): Eukaryota > Viridiplantae > Streptophyta > Magnoliopsida > Asparagales > Amaryllidaceae > Allium > Allium sativum. Next base: position 991,249,298 of record CM060915.1, read on the forward strand.
TATATTCAATAACAAATTCTACGACCAACAAATATCGTATTAGAAATAACGATATATAAATATCTTTGAAATTTCCATAACAATATCTGTATAATCACGAAATCCAACATCGAAATAATCCGAAGACAACTTCGATTCAAATCCATTCCAATGCAATTATTGGAAATTCTGGTTATTTTCAAAACCATTTTTAATCCAATTTATTTATTTTAAAAATTAACAAATTATTATCCTAGTTCAAAACTAGTTCATTTCGATAAAAATCTATTTTTATCTTTTCAAATATGGAGTTTTTCATCCCAATTCTTCCCAAATCATTTCTTATGATTCTACACCAATTATTACTATTTTTAATAATTTTATCAAGGCCCGTACAGTCGATTTCCATCAACGGCCATCGAACTGTACTTACAGCGACCTTTTCCAAATTTGATTTGGACCTAATTCCAAATCCAACCGTTAGGTTTCTAATTTCTAATATTCGTTAGAAAGCTCTTTTCGATACGAACCCAACGGTTCTGGTTTTAGGAGAATCCGACGGTCGGATCTCCCGTAATGTCCGTTCGAAGTTAATGGTCGAAATTCACGAACTGGCGCGGCGCGGCGCGTTCTATTCAGGCCATTATATTATATATATAATGTATACTTCGTCGATTTCCTTTTCAAAACTATATTTAATTCAATTTCAATTCGTTTTCAATTTTTTTTTGAATTTCAAATTAACTCAATTTCAATTCAAATTCATTTCTATTCGAATTCATTTCAAAACGATTTCAGTTCTATTTCAAATATTGCTCGTCGATATTATTTAAAATAATTCATTTTAAATAATCAAAATTCGCTATAATTGCCAAAATAAAAATTTTAAACTGTCCCAGATTTCCGGGTTATTACAATTTCCAACACCTACTCCTAGATATGAACCGCAATACCATTGGGGAAATTACCACGGTGGATATACTCCCGAAGCAAAGAAGACTAAAAGAGCCCTCTTCTCATCACCAAATACAAAACGGAAAATAGACGACCTTCATCACTATCGAGCAGAACAAACAGTTCTACAGAAAGAATTATATTTCGAACAAAAGGTTACTGTTACTCGCGTAAGCCTTCTCAAAAAAATGATCTACAAATTTTGTGGTTCAAAAGAAAAAGATGTTACTTCACCATTACCAATTCCGCCAAATCCTATTGATCCATCTTTCTCTTATATCACCGAGAATGACCCAGTAAATCCTACCTTAAAATACTATACCTTCTTTCCCCCAGCGACCGCCTTATAGCCCAAACTCTTGGGAGAAGAGATACAAAGCCAATGAAGGAACGAGTTCATCAACACCAAAGAAGACTCCACCTTATAAAAATTGATGTTTCATTTACTATATTTTATATATGTTTATATTTAATTTGTTATTTAAACCATTATATGAAATAAAAATTGATTGTGCAACAATTTGAGTAAACAGACGTCTGAGGAAAAACAATCAGATGCCTTAATAAACAGGAAGAACAAATTTTAACCTCAAAACAGACGTCTGTACAAAATAAACCAGATGTCTAAAATGGTAATAAAATGAACTAAATACTTGCAGGTTAAAAAATTCTTTTAAACAAACGTCTGATAAAAAATTCCAGACGTCTGTTTCACTAAAAATAATTATTCTACCTCCAGAATCAGACATCTAAACCAAAAATAACAGAGGTCTGAAACATCCCTATTCTGAACTAATTCTTCTCGGGTTGCGAATTGATGTAATACAAACTTCTATTTTCTTCAACTCGGATGTTTGAATCGGAAATGACGTTTTTTTAAATGGGCATATGACTCCTCCCAAACATCATAACCATTCATCTCTTCATCTTTTCACTTTTACCTCTTCATTTTTTTACCTTCCATAAAAACCCTAGCCCCCAAAATCAAAAAATTACCACAAAACTTCATCTTTTCAAACCCAAATCATGGCAAATCGAGGCAAAAGAACAGGAGAAAAAGAATCACTTCCTCCTTCCGAAGAATTGATCCAAAGTGTTTATGGGATGATACTGCCAAGGCAAGATATAAAGCGATGAAGGACTCCAAATTCTTCGAAGGTGCTTTTGTAAAATTTGATGCTTTTTCAAATTACCGCGTTCAACAATATGCTAGACACTTCCACTTCAAATCACTAGTCGATTATACCAAAAATGATGTCAAAATTTATCCTCTCCTAGTGAAATTGTTTCTAGCAAACTTAAATCTTGACCATACTAAACCACAAGTCAAAAAGGATATCGTTTGGTCTTGGGTTTGTGGAAAACGAGTGCTTCTTTCAATGCAATGACTAGGCCATATTTTACAATGTGCTTGGCAAGGTCTACATATAGACACGATAGAAGTAGATATGAATACAAGGGATGAAACTTCACACAAATTTCTCTCAGATAATTTCATTAATATGCAAGAGCTTGCTTCCACTCATCTTCGACCACAAGCTCATTTACTTATTCGCATACTAGTCCGAACCATTCAACCTCGCAAAGGAAGCTATGAAAAAGTTTACAAAAGAGATTTTCAAGCTATCTACGCCCTCTACTCCAACAAGCAAATCAATTGGACAAAAATTATCATGGACGAATGGACTGATATTATGTATAAGCACAAGTATAAGACTTTACACTATGGTGCGTATATTACTCGGATCCTTACTGCTTGTGAAATAACTATACCTAACATTCCCTCATTGCGCATCAAAGAAATTGGTCCGAAAACTTTGAAACTTATGGATATTACTCCAAATCCCGCTACTTTAGAATATATGTCTCTCGAAACTTGGACTGAACATGTAGCCTCCAACCCAGAAGCAATCATACCTGAGCCTTCTCACCGTCGTCACGTTAGGGAAGATGAAGAAGATAGTGATATTCAAATTGTTTCTCCCGAAACTTCTTCTAAACAAGCCTTAGTCATGCTATCCCAAAACCAATCTAAACTTCATAAAGAATTAAGGCATTATCAAAAACAAACAAATAAGAAGTTTGACTCTATCAAAGGATTCTTAAATAAAATTTGGGAAAAAGTTTCCTGCACCGGCACTTCTTCGAGCCAAGCTCAAGCTCCAGCTCCATTTCAATGGTCTTCAAGTTCCGCTGAAGAAGTTCCCGATTCCGAACAAGGATCTCCCAAAGATGGTGGGACAACTATTGAGGCATCTACTTTGGAGGGATGGTAAGCATGGTTGACGGTATGCTAGTCTATGTATTTTGCCTAAAAATTCTTTAATTATCTAAATGGTTTGTAATATATTTTGGTACTTCTCTTTATGTTTCGCACAAATCTCTAGTACGTGCTGTAATGTGTTATGTCTGATGGTATGCTTGTTTATATATCATATCCGTTTCCGTTGTATGTTTGTGTGTATTGCATATGTGATTAATTTTTTTAAGAAGTATTCCTTTTTATCGAATGACAAAGGGGGAGAAACGAGTGACATTATACGCATATTGATAGGGGGAGCTTATATAGTTGTCATTAGTCAAAAAGGGGAGAATGTTGAATCTCGCTACATAGCGTTTTGACTATGACAACTATACATAAGCATATATATTATCATCTAACCTTGTTTTGCAGGAAGATATTCCATAAACAGATTCAAGAACACCAAAATGAAGATTGAATATGTTGTAAGGGGCTGTTAGTCCTAGATATTCATGTTAAAGTCTTCCTTGATGATTACACACACACATATCACACATATATATGTTTTTATATTCAAAAGAGGCAAAAAATATATTTTCCCCAGAAAACAGACGTCTAATTTAAATTAGACAGAAGTCTATTTGCTGAGACAAAATTTAAATTTACCATAATATTCAGACGTCTGTTCTGAATTTTTTAGACGTCTAAATCTGCTACGAAATAACCTATTTCTTTGCTATTTCATTTTTCAAATTAAAACAAACATCTGAATGAAATTTTCAGACATCTGATTACGAAAAGTTGCAACCTGTTATAAAGAGTCACGACTCTCTAGATCGTTTCTCTTGATGGAAACTCTTCACGATTAGTTACAACTCCTCTTATATTATAGATATGGACTTGATTAACTCACCGAATTTCATTCTATCTCTCTCTATATTATTCAAAGCTCTATAGTTTTCAAAAAGCATACTATTCTCAACATTATTTTCTATAATCTTTCACAAGCTTCACGTTTATCATCAAGGAAAGACTATAGGAAGGGTGTATGATATATTGACATATCAATGTTAACAAGAACACAAACAAGTCATCAATTATTCTATATTGTAAAAGACCTCTTCAGCGGTTGAGGAAAAAAGACCCCAATCACCTGTTCAGGTAATTGTGAACCTATTCCTCTGGGTGAATTGATGGTCAGAGACGTCCTGATGTCTCTTTTATGATGATTTGGGGATGTCAGTCTTTTGTTAAATGTCTTTCCTCTGACAAACTCGGACCCATATCAGATAAGTGTTATTTTGTGGGATATCCAATGGAAACAAGAGTATATTTTGTTTACTAACCTTAATAGAATAAAGTGTTTTTTGCTCGATTTGGTATTTTCCTAGAAAGAGATCCAGTATCTAAATGAACCAATGGGACTAAAGTAGAACTCGAAGAAATTCGGAAACCACAATGTAATGACCCGCATTCTACGGATCGGGGGATCGTAGAATATTTATTTCATTCCCGTATAAAGTCGTATGGTCATGTAACTTTGGGAAACATCCATTAGAGTCATTTCCCATGTTCATGATTTTTGTTGATTTTTAAATGACCATTTTGCTCCTAGTTGGTACTGTTTTGGCCATAACTTTTGATTGGAAAGGAATTTTGACATGAAACCACTTCCATTAGATTCGTTTGATGGTTTACCTTTCCGTAGAGTGGTCATAATAGCCAAACGGACTTACCCTTTGGGAGATATGGCTGAAATAAGGTTTGGTGGGTGAAAAACTGCTTAACCGGGCCAAACCGGGTGATTAGTGAGTAGGCCCATAACCCGTTTCGGGATTAGGGTTATGGGGAGGCTGAAATGAAATAGAGGATCATTCCATTTCAGTTTTCTAGCCTCCACTTATCACCAAGGAACCCTAAAAATGGCCTCCAACCTCTAAATCACCTCCAAATCACCTTTTGGTCAAGGATTTGGCTTAGCAACCTCTAATCAAGGAAGATCTTCACCAAAGCAACATGGTAGCTACTATTTGGCATTGAGATTCACATCAAATCAGAGAATTATTTCAGATCTTAGTTTATTTGTGGCTAAGGTGAGTGATTTGCTTAGTTTTACACTAATTATGGCTAGTTAAGGTAATTAGTGTTAATTAGCGAATTTAAGCATGATAAAATTTGGGAAAAATGTTCAAAAATTCTTAAATGATGTTTTAGACCTCTGATATGAATTTGGGTTAATTTGGTTAAGTTTTGCTAATCCTATCATTAGTTTCACCTAAACATGCTTAAGGGGAAATATGGGATTTTGGGTATGTTTGATCCATTTTAACCTATCATGTTGATGTTTTGATGTTTGTGGTTGATTATGCATGTTGTTATGACTGTATGAAATGCTTTGTGATTGATTTCAATAGTTAGAATGGTCGAAAACGTCGTCGAATGGCGTGAACACTTGCTGGAACAGTTTCAGAAAAACAGTGCAGGGTTCGGATCGGATCGGATAGGGGGCTCGGATCGGATATGTTGAACTGAGCAAAGAATCCGATCGGATCGGAACCCAACACTTGGGAAAAAGTGGCAAAAAGGAAGGCCATGCTAGCTGAACTGGGATCGGGTCGGATCAAGGAGGACGGATCGGATCGAGGAGGACGAATCAGATCGAGGAGGACAGATCGGAGCGAAAGCATGAGGATGGTTCGGATAGGAGCATGTGAAGGACGAGGAGATGGATCGGAACGGAGGCACGAGCTGGAGGGGAGATAACACCCGACCCAACCCGAGGAGAAGTACCCGACCCGAACCGATGGAGGACAACCGACCCGAACCGCACTAGGAGAAGACCCGACCCGAACCAATGGAGGATACCCGACCCGAACCGATGGCTTGAAGAGGACCCGACCCGACCCAGTATTGACCAATAACCCGAGATGCAAAGGTAGTCCAATATGGGAAGTTGGAGCTCAGGATCCAGTTGGGAACCAATGAGTTCACTTCATGGTTGGACTTTGCTGCGGGACGTGTGTTAAGGAGTTGTCGATGTTCATAACTTCGATTCACCACTAAAAATGAATGATGGGCTACTTATCAGTGCAGTAGGGTCATTATGACCTGAGGGACAAAGTGATGGTAGCAAGACTACGTTATCAGTGCAGTAGGGTCATTATGACTCGAGGGGCAAAGTGATGCGTAGTAAGACTATGAGCCAGTGCAGTGGGGTTCTTGTGACTCCATGGGGCAAAGTGGACATAGCGAAGGATTTGTGGCTACGTTATCAGTGCAGTGAAGCCATTTATGACTTCATGGGGCAGAGTGATCGTAGCAAGGTATGTTGGGTGATCGAAGTGGTGAATATCGTATGCTTTACGCACTGGGTGAGAGATGTGTGGATGGATGCTATGCTTGATTGTTTGCCATCATTATGACATGCACACCTCCCCCACCTCCGTATCTTTACACTGTTTGATATGGTACCTTAGAGTGTTGTACAGTATGTAGTGCTAACTCTTTGGTTGCAGGTCCAGGTTCAGGTTTGTTTTAGTCTACCTGTTATTGTTCACTTTAGATGCTTATCGCTCATGCCAGGCTTTATGTCTGACCCAGAGTTTTATGTCTCCTCTTATTACTCTGGGTGCTCACACGAGCAGACTAGAGACAGGTTAGCTGGTGATGCGCGAGTAGCTAATTCGGAGGCGGGCAGGAGGCTTCCACGTATGATATATATATATACACATTCTCCCTGTGTCGTTGGTGGTCGCTACTTGGGCATCAGTAGTGTACCTCCTTTATCTTACTTTTGCTTTGAGGCAGTTTGAAAGTTGTAATAAGCTGTATTTTGGGATTTCCGCTGCTATGATGTTTAGTTCTGATTTTCAGCTTATGCACTGCCTCTCCTGTTTTATGTCAAGTATGTTATTATTATATTTTATTCTATGCGCTGTGAGACATTCTACAGGTTCTTTGTATGTTCATTTCCTTCTTCCTTTTCCTTCCGACGACCCATTCCGTGCTAACTGGACATGTGTACAGCGCACTTTTGGAGTAAATGTCGGTTGGTGCGGGGCGGGCCGTCACACTTGGTATCAGAGCTCTAGGTTGCGTAGTTAACCTAGGGAAAGACACCAGGGAGAGATAGTACGTATATGAGAGCGCGTATTTGTGATTACTTTTGTTTTCAAAAGCTATATATGTATATACTATTAGTAGTATAAGAGTGAAGTCGCACTGCACTAGCACCACTATGGGTTCGTTAATCATTTCTCTTTTTCAGATTGACGATGAGCCGAGACACGAGGGGTGCTGGTAGAGGGACCAACCAAGGGAATGCCGCTGACATGAGGGCTATGTTTACTAACCTCGTGAGAGACATGCTTAGAGAAGTGCAAGGGGCAGTTCCCAATCCCGGAGTTGGTGTTGGCCCAGTAGTGCAGGCGCCTAGGGTCGATTTCGCTAAGTTGTGCAAAGATTACACTAATCTTGGTGGAAAGTCATTCCACGGAACGAAGTCGGCCACGGATGTTCAGGACTGGATGGATAGCTGTGACCGTATCTTTGATGACTTGGGTCTTGAGGATGCAATGAAGAGAAGGCTAGCGTCTCGTCAGTTGCAAGGGCGAGCGATGAATTGGTGGAATGCCATTAGAACAGCTACTCCAGAAGATCAGGTTACTTGGGATCAGTTCAAGGCTCGCTTTAGCGAGAAGTTTATTCCAGCTGCCCAGAAGTCAGTGTTGTTTAAGAGGTTCTTGGAACTTAAGTAGAACGGAAGGGCAGTTTCTGATTATATTGCTGAGTTCGACACTTTGTCGAAGTATGGACTATCTCTTGTCGATACTCCTGAGAAGAAGAATGAGAAGTTTATTACTGGTTTGGATGGGTACTTGGGGGAAAGGCTTATCAATCACATCGATGAGACTTTTGAATCGATTGTGGGGAAAGCTTTGAGATCAGAGAGTCTTTACCCTAAGTCAAGGACTGAGGCTGCATCTGCAGAAGGGCCAAAGCCGCAAGCAGGCGGTGGAGGCAAGAATAACTCTCAGAATAAGAGGAAGCAGGACCAATCTAAGGGTGGCCAAAAAACGAGCAAGAAGGATGTTGAGTGCTTCAGCTGTGGTAAGAAGGGCCATTATGCTAAAGAATGTCGGGCCAAGCCAGCGGAAAGGAAGTGCTACAACTGTGGTCAAGTGGGACATCATAAGGATAAGTGTCAGCAACCTCTTAAGGAGAAACAGATTGTGAAAGCATATGCTATTGATGCTGTTCCTTCTTCGTCGAATGCCCCAACTGCGGTGGAGAAAGGAAAGAATGTTGTTATTCAAGGTATGCTTTCTATTTATGATATACCAGTTCGAGTTTTGTTTGATACTGGGGCTTCTCGTTCCTTCATATCTAGTGACCTGGTAGATAGATTGGGACTGGAACTCGAGATAGTCGATAGACCATTGGTTGTGACGAACCCGATTGGTGGTTCGACTAGCCTTAGTATGATTTGCAGGAATTTGGTCTTATCGATTCATGGATGTATGTTTGTTTGTGATTGCTTTGTTTTGGGCATTACTGGGTATGGCATTATATTGGGAGTCGATTGGCTCCAAAGATACGGGGTGGTGGTAGACTGTGAGGGCTTTTTGGGACAGTGAGGGCGGATGATGGGCGGAGGGTAGTGTTTGGTAGTCTACCTAGTGATGGGGTTATGGCTAGTTTTGTAAATTCCCTCGACATCCCGCAGGATGAGTTGTCAGATGTGCCCGTGGTTGGCCGGTATCCGGACGTCTTCGAGGAGGTGACCGGGCTTCCACCACACCGGGAGATTGAGTTCCGTATTGATTTAGTGAAAGATGCCAGACCTATAGCGATGCCACTTCGTAGTATGGCACCAAGGGAGCAGCGAGAGCTCGGGGTGCAAGTCAGCAATCTTTTGAAGAAGGGATTTATTAGAAGGAGTGTCTCCGAGTGGGGAGCACCAGTTGTGTTTGCCACTAAGGCAGATCGTTCCCTTCGTTTGTGTGTGGACTATCGCGAGTTAAATAAGGTGACGAGGAAGAATTAGTATCCTCTACCGCGGATAGATGATTTGTTTGATCAGCTGGAAGGAGCTAGAGTGTTCTCCCAGTTGGACCTCGCGACAGGATTTCATCAGCTTCGAGTAGCAGATGAGAGTGTTCCGAAAACGGCATTCAGGACGCCGTCTGGATTTTATGAGTGGTTGGTCATGCCATTTGGGTTGACCAATGCACCAGCCTATTTTGTGGATCTTATGAATCGAGTATTCAGGGATCAGTTGAATAAGTTTGTTCTTGTGTTCGTGGATGATATCCTTGTTTACTCAAGGACAGAAGAGGAACACAAGGGGCACTTGAGGATAGTGATGGAGGTGTTGAGGAAACACCAATTGAAAGCGAAATTCTCTAAGTTTCACTTTTGGAGAAGGGAAGTAAGATTCTTGGGTCATGTTGTTTCAGAGAGTGGTATTGCCGTGGACCCTGCGAAGGTGGCTACGGTACAGGATTGGCCTACGCCCAAGAATGCAACGGATGTAAGATGTTTATTGGGATTAGCTGGGTATTATCATAAGTTTATCCAGGACTTCTCCAAGATAGCAGCACCGTTGACTCAGTTGACTAAGAAGAATCAGTCCTTCGTCTGGGATGGAGTGTGTGAGGATGCCTTCAAGAGTCTAAAGGAGAAGTTGATGCGTGCGCTAGTGTTAGTCATTCCTAAAGGGAATGAAGAGATGATGGTATACACGAATGCTTGTGGTACCAGACTGGGTGCAGTGTTGATGCAAGGAGGTAGGGTTGTAGCTTATGCTAGACGATAGCTAAAGCCGCATGAGAAGAAGTACCCTACCCATGATTTGGAATTAGCAGCGATCGTATTTACGCTGAAGATGTGGAGACATTATCTCTTGGGAGAAAGACTTGAGCTGTTTACCGATCATAAATCGTTAAAGTATCTCTTCTCCCAGAAGGATCTGAATCTCCGTCAGCAGAGATGGTTAGAGTTCTTGGCTTCGTATGATTTTGATATCGCATAAAAACCTGGGAAAGGTAATGCGGTAGCCGATGCCTTGAGTAGGAGACATGCCAGCTTAGGGGCAATGTTTTTTGAATGGAAGCAACTGGAGTATATCGCGGGGTTTGATTTCAGACCAAAGTGCGAATTGGATCCAGTTATGCTAGCTGGTTTGGCGATCAGACCCATTTTGATAGAGCGGATTGGTTCTAGTCAGAGGGACGATCCTAATCTATTGGAAATCATCTCCAAGTTAGAGATGGACATCGACGGTGAGGAGATGTATGTGTATGGGCTTGATCGAGATGGATGGCTTCGGAAGAATGGAAGACTAGTTGTGCCCAACGTGAATGGTTTGAGAGATGAAGTGCTTAGAGAATGTCATCACTCAAAATTGACTATACATCCCGGTGGTAATAAAATGTATCAAGACATGAAGCAAACCTACTACTGGGAAGGGATGAAAAGAGACGTTGGGAAGTTTATATCCAGATGCATGAATTGCCAGCTAGTTAAAGCCGAGCAAAAGAAGCCTAGTGGGTTGTTGCAACCATTAGAAATTCCCGAATGGAAATGGGAGCAAGTCTCGATGGATTTCATCGATGGTTTACCAAGGACTAGATCGGGATATGACAGCATTTGGGTAATTCTGGATTGATTGACTAAAGTGCAAGATTTATACCAGTCAAATCGACCAGAACGGTAGCCAAGTTGGCAGGATCGTATATGAAGTGGGTAGTGAGATTTCATGGAGTACCCAAAAGCATTGTGAGTGACCGAGACCGTTGTTCACTAGTGGGTTTTGGAAGAGCTTACAAGAGGCTCTAGGGTCAGAATTACATCTCAGTACCGCATATCATTCTCAAACCGATGGTCAGACGGAGAGGGTGAATCGTATATTGGAAGATCTTTTGAGAGATTGTATATTGGATTTTGGTGGATCATGGGATGACCATTTGCATCTAGTAGAGTTTGCATATAATAATAGCCACCAATCCAGTATCGGTATGGCTCTGTATGAAGCTTTGTACGGAAGACCGTGCAACTCACCATCATGTTGGATAGAGACTGGTGAGAAGTTTGTGCTTGGACCAGATGTGGTGAGAGAAACTTCGGATAAGATTAAGATCATTCAGCAACGAATGAAGGCTGCCCAAGATAGGCAGAAGAGTTATGCTGATAAGAGGAGAAGAGACTTGAAATTCTCCGTTGGTGACTTGGTGTTTGTCAAGATCTCTCCGTTAAAGAGCGTGATTCGATTTGGCAGGAGAGGCAAGTTGGCACCAAGATTTGTTGGCCCATTCCCTGTTCTTGAACTAGTCGGGAATTTGGCATATAGAGTTGGCTTACCAGAAAAGATGGCGGGAGTTCACAATGTGTTTCATGTTTCCCAACTAAGGAAGTTCGTTCACGACACAGATATGACTATTTCACCTGATCAGTTAGAGGACTTCGAAGTAGAACCCGAGGCGGTTGAGAACCGCAAGCCGATTCGTATTGTAGGACACGATAAGAAGCAACTTCGAAGGAAGGCGGCGAAGCTAGTCAAGGTTCAGTGGGGCGAGGACGAGAGTGATTGTACTTGGGAGACAGAGGAGAGCATTAGGAAGGCATATCCAGAACTCTTTACCTGGTAAGATTTATTTAGAAATGACTCCTCTGAATGATACCATAGAGAACATTTTCATGGAAATCAAAGATACCGAAGAGTACCCATGTAACACCCCGGATTTTTGAATAATCGAATTAACTAAAATAAATAATAATTAATCTCAGACGTGAGAATTAAAGGAATGGGGTTGCGCCATTTTGTTCGTCTCGGAATTCTGGTTGAAATAGAGTCCGATTTTGCGGGAAACAGGTACCGGATGAAGGAGTTATGGACGAACGAAGATTGGTGGCAAAAGAAGGAAAAAAATGCACAGCGCACTTGGGAAGTGCACCAGTACAAATTAACACTGCCGCACCTGCCAAGTACGCCCAGGCCGAGGCAGTGAGCCTACACAGTTTTCTGGTTCAAGGTGACCCATGTTGTTGAGTCCTTTCTGACTCCTTGCTGAGTCATTAGGGCTGACTCATCACCCTATCATGATTGAATGGTTTTGATTAACCCTAAGATCATCCGACGACTTAAAATAATTCAAAACCCTATAAAAAGACCTATAGACTCAAACCCTAAATCAGAATTAAAACTGAAACTATGGCCGTCATGCTGTTGTCTTGAACCCTAGAGCAGTCGCCACCAAAATTAAGAGGAAGAACAACAACCAAATCAGAACTATTCAACCCTAACAGTGAATCGTCATTAAAGGAGAGCTAATTCAACTCCAGAAATCAGAATTCAGAACTCAAGACTGCTTTTGAGTTGTGAGTTCGATAGTTTTAACAAGATAATTAGTAATTTAATTGGATTAAGATATAATGCGGATTGTATAGATGTGATATAAAGTATTGATTTCGTGTTGTAATTATGTTGTAGGATTGTGATTGAAATCTCTATGACGTAATGCTGTGATGCTATCATTTATGATGTAAAGTTTTGATGCTATCATCCATGTTGTAATTTTATATACATTCAAATCATCATGTTTCTTATGCTAGTTTTTTATATTGATTCATATGATAAATCATATGTATGCAAGTTTAGATTTTGATTCAAGCATGAATCATATACAAGTTGGGTAGAATTATATGTAACCTTACATAGTTATGACACCTAGTTTATGTGAAAATTTAATTGAAAGTTAGGCTATAACATGTGTAAGTTATAGGCTAAATTCTACATTACATGTTAGATACTAGTTTACACCATTGTTGTGATGTATAAATCACATATGTAAGTGGTATAAATATATGAGTTTAGAATATGAATCATGTTATGCAAGTTTAGGGGTATTGCCTATGCAAGTTTATTCCTTTATATATAAAGTTATGACATATGTTATTTATGCAAGTTTGTGGCCATTTTCTCATCAAGTTCACACCTTTAGATTTGGATCCATGACATATGTTGTTTATGCAAGTTGTAATTTTAGCCTATGCAAGTTTTAGGTGTAGAACATCATTCACATATGCAAGTTCACCCCTATGTTTAGATTTATGTTTTAATTATGTGTATATTGTGATGTTTTCTCTTTATTCCGTGAGTTAGACTATTCGAGTCTAACGTATATTTTTTTACGTTAAACGAGCAAACGTACTACGTAGGGTAAAGGGGATGATAATAAAAGATTTAATTGGCATAAATGCCTTAAAAGGGATAAAATATAATTGTGGTGAAAACTGGTATGATTTTACATACCATAAATGGATGGACATAATTGAGTCAATTATGGACATCGTTAAATTTGGAATTGATTGATAATTTGAATAAGGAAAGTAATTCAAATTGCGGGATGATTAATTAGGAGTAACTAATCGTCTAAGACACGAGGTTAGGCTCTTTTGTGGTGTAAGACTACCCGGACCCGCCCGGCAAATCCAGCTGCCACAAATGTCAGTCTAATGTGAGAGGTCTTAGGCATAAACTAAATACGTAACAATTGTAAAGACACGAGGTTAGGCTCTTTTGTGGTGTAAGACTGTCCGGACCCGCCCAGCAAATCAAGCTGCCACAAATGCCAGTCTAATGTGAGAGGTCTTTATGAGGTTACGGTCTTATTGAATTAAGAAACACTTAACCAGATAAGCATGTAGTGGGACATGAGGGGGTTAAGTGGGTGCCTTGGGTGGCATGTGGAATCTGGTGGGTGCCTTGGGTGGCATTTGGAAATACGATTAGAAACACTTAACCAAAATGTGAAACAAGTAATTGAAACATGAATAAGAAGTGGGTTAAGTGGGATGTACTAGAGGGGACCAAGCTTAGGTGGATAGCTTGCATCAAGTAATGGGGGCCCGTTTCAACCAGTAACCCATAAGTATCTCTGTGGGATCGACCTAAGTCGAGGACGTGACACGCGTACTGGGCTTTACTGTGAGAGGCCAAAACGGGTGAGCAGCGGCAACGCAAGTCCAACGGGTTCGTGTGCGTGTGTGGGCCCTGGCTGGTAGGTAAGACGTTGTTGCCTCGTGTAGGTATAAGCCGTGCATCTCTGGTAGTATCGGGTTGCCAATTTGGGGAGTGATACACCCCACTATGGGACCAGCACGGGTATCTACGAGTTAGGGAGCCGATCGCTTGGGGTAGGACTTAGGGTACACTTAGTTCTGTCTATTTCTGTTAGTACCGACTGTTTCTGTTGGGTGGTAACACCTGTCTGCTTCTGCGTGGTACCATCTGTTCGGGTGGTAAAGGGCCATTACTAGTGTACACCTAATTCTACATTCTGTTTCCGTAGGGATTATTCTGTTTCTGTCTCTGTTCGGGTGGTAAAGGCCCATTACTAGTATTCTGTTTCGGTATAGATTATTCTGTTTCGATTCTATTTCAGTTTAAACATTAGGGTAACACCTAATCCTGTTATACTAGTGGTGGTGCAGTATAGTAATTATCTTGTAGTGGTTTAAGTGTGCCTTTAACATTATCTTTGTTCATCTTATTTCCTTGTTTACTCTGCCATACTCAATGGTTCATGGTCATTTCCCTGTTTTCCAATTTATGCCTTAGCCTAGTTACTTTGTTAATTATATTGTTAAAGTTATCGCACTCGCCAGACTTTATGTCTGACCCCTCTTTTTTCCATCTCTTTTCTCCCTTCCCTCCCCAGCAGGTGCTCAGGTTGGAAACACCCAGGTTTGGTCAGGATTTGGATATCATCTTCTAGGAGTTATTTCTGAAGTATGGCATGAGTCTCTATCTCTTATGTGGCTTGCTGTGTAATTTGGGGAATGATGTTTTTCTTTTAAAATACCTATGTACTCTGATAATGTAAGACAAAAGTATTTTGTTGTAAGGGTTTTATGACTCATGGTATTATGTAACAAAGTATTTTGGTGATTTAATAAAGTTATTTATTTCCGCTGCAAAAATTTTAATATCTGTCTTGTGATATTCTGTGTCTGTTTACCTAAAACGCTCCACTGAAGTTAAGGCATTCCCTTTGTGAGTGACCTTAATGGAGGTGGGGTGTTACACGTGGTATCAGAGCTGATGGTTACCAGAACAGATATGAATTTTTGAAAAACTATTTTTCAAAACCACTTTTATAAAGAAGTACTTTCAAAAGTATGTTTTAATGAAAATATTTTCAAGAGAAAAGTATATTTTAGAAAGCATAACCCCAAGAGCCATATATCTTTCCTTTAGTCCTTTTTGTATTGAATCTTTCCTTTTTCGTTTCAGCATGTCTGAAGCGTCTGAGATACCAGAGGGTGTTCATGTACCCAGTTGGTTTCGTCAATATCTCGAGGCTAGGGCCGCCACTGCAGGTCCAGCAAATGCTCCCCCTCCTCCTCCTCGTGTTGATAATTTCGCAAAGATATGTAAGGACTTTAGAGCAATGGGTGGAAAACCTTTTCACGGGACAGAGACATTTGTTGAAGCTCGTAACTGGCTAAAGGAGGTGGGAGAATTGTTTGGAATCTTTGAAGTGGATGATGGAAGAAAAGTCCAGCTAGTTGCCTGGCTAATGAAGGATGATGCCTTGTTTTGGTGGGAGGTCACTAATGGAGGACGTCCAGTCGATACATGGCCAGATTTTAGGCAGAGGTTTGAGGCGAAGTTCCTCTCGCGGGCTGAAGAGAATCTATACATGGAAAGGTTTTTGGGCCTGAAGCAAGGGAATCTATCGGTGAAAGAGTACATCAACAAATTCAACCAATTAGCAAGGTTTGGCTTAGACTTAGTGAATACTCCAGAAAAGAAGGCTCTAAGATTTGTTAAGGGTTTGAACGGGCCGCTTCATGGGTTAGCTATGACCCACATTCCCATGGGGGCTACCTTCGAGAAATTGGTTGACATGGCGTTAATGCATGAAGAGGAAGCCAAGACTGAGAAAAAAGAAGAAAAGCACGAAGGACCACAGAACAAGAAAATGGGGCCCAAAAAGAAAACACAAAAGAAGGATGAGAGGTCTGAAGATAGGAAGGAGAAGAAGTGCTTTACTTGGGAAGCTCGACCCATCTGAACATGGATTGCAGAAAAAGGAAGGGCACTTGCTTCAACTGTGGAGAAGCGGGACATCTGATTAAGGACTGCCCAAGGAAAGGGCATAGGGCAGGACCTACTTTTGGGGGACAGGCGAATACCCTCGAGGCTGGTGGATAGGATAGAAATAAGAAAAATTTCTGAAGATGGTTTAATTTCCTTATCTAATTGTTGAGTTAAAACTCTTTCTGATTCTAGCATTTTGATTCTGTAATTGATACTCTGCACTTTAATACTCGTCTTGTTTCTGATTTCATAGTTGTTTCAAACCCCATTTGTGGTTTGGCTCAATTGTTAGTGATTTGTAGGGGTTTGAAATTATCTGTGTTAGGCATCAAAAATTTGAATGTGACATTTGTGTGCTCAAGTTTATGGGCTATGGGTTGGGTCTAAATGGACCAGATTTCTATGTAGAGGGTCGTTAAGTTTCTAACTTGTCATGGGAAGACCCCCAAAGTTTCTTGTAACTCGCAAGGGTCTGTTATGCTTAGCTTTCTGAGAATCATTTTGTAACCTGATCTGTACCAGTAGTCTATAAGTATCTGAATATTTCTGAAGGATAGTGGTTTCTACTCGAAGTATGAAGTAGATTTCCAGTTTTGACATTGTTTAATGGGGGTAATTTTCTGAGTGGCAGTCTGATGTTGATTTAGGTCTTCGGGGCTGAGACTTAGGGAATTATTCTCTTAACCAATGTCAAATGGGGACAGAGCTTTTGTTTTAGTTGTATCATTTGTTTGTATCCCATCACCGAATCTATGACCATTAGATAGGAAATCCATGGATGTAAACATGTGTTTGAGAAATGTTATGTTTGATGGTTGCAAGTGTTTGCTAGTGGTTGCCTGTGGATGCATATACACACACTTTAGGCACTAGATCGGCTCAGTCACTTCATATTTCATATTGCATATAAATGTGTGTGCACATTTAAGTTAATGGATGTATAATGTTTGTACCATCATATGAACGTTGCATTTTGGTGAATGGTTGTGCACACATGTAGAAATGATATGTATCGATAGGGTTCTTTCACATAAATAATGTACGCATGGCACTATCATGGTTTGCATTAAGGAGGTCAACTGAATCAGTAGACCGCCTGATTTTGCATTAGATAAGGAACATATACACACACTTCTTGCATATGTTCATACAACATTAGAAATTTTATAAGGACAATGGATGCCCGTGTTTGATGGTTGAGTAGATGGTTGTTTGGATGGTAGGATATGCTTTCTCCATAATTTGGAGATTTCGGGGGCGAAATCCTTTAAGGAGGGGAGAATGTAACACCCTGGATTTTTGAATAATTGAATTAACTAAAATAAAGAATAATTATTATCAGACGTGAGAATTAAGGGAATGGGGTTGCACCATTGTGTTCGTCTCGGAATTCTGGTTGAAATAGAGTCTGAGTTTGCGGGAAACGGGTACCGGATGAAGGAGTTATGGACGAATGAAGATTGGTGGCAAAAGAAGGGGAAAAATGCACTGGCGCACTTGGGAAGTGCGTCAGTACAAATTAACATTGCCGCACCTGCCAAGTGCGCCCAGGCCGAGGCAGTGAGCCTGCACAGTTTTCTGCTTCAGGCTGACCCATATTGTTGAGTCCTTACTGACTCCTTGCTGAGTCATTAGGGCTGACTCATCACCCTATCATGATTGAATGGTTTTGATTAAACCTAAGATCATCCGACGGCTTAAAATAATTCAAAACTCTATAAAAAGACCCATAGACTCAAACCCTAAATCAGAAATAAAACTGAAACTATGGTTGTCATGCTGTTGTCTTGAACCCTAGAGCAGCCACCGCCAAAATTAAGAGGAAGAACATCGACCAAATCAGAACTATTCAACCCTAACAGCGAATCTTCATCAAAGGAGAGATAATTCAACTACATAAATCAGAATTCAGAACTCAAGACTGCTTTTGAGTTGTGAGTTCGATTGTTTTAACAAGATAATTAGTAATTTAATTGGATTAAGATATAATGTGGATTGTATGGATGTGATATGAAGTATTGATTTCATGTTGTAATTATGTTGTAGGATTGTGATTGGAATCTCTATTACGTTATGTTGTGATGCTATCATTTATGATGTAAAGTTATGTTGCTATCATCCATGTTGTAATTTTATATACAATAAAATCATCATGTTTCTTATGCTAGTTTGTTATATTGATTCATATGATAAATCATATGTAGGCAAGTTTAGATTTTGATTCAAACATCAATCATATACAAGTTGGGTAGAATTATATGTGACCTTACATCGTTACGACACCTAGTTTATGTGAAAATTTAATTGAAAGTTAGGCTATAACATGTGTAAGTTATAGGCTAAATTCTACACGATACTTTACATGTTAGACACTAGTTTACACCATCATTGCGATGTATAAATCACATATGTAAGTTGTATGAATATATGAGTTTAGAATATGAATAATGTTACGCAAGTTTAGGGGTATTGCCTATGCAAGTTTATTCCTTTAGATATAAAGTTATGACATATGTTATTTATGCAAGTTTGTGGCCATTTTCTCATCAAGTTCACACCTTTAGATTTGGATCCATGACATATGTTGTTTATGCAAGTTGTAATTTTGGCCTATGCAAGTTTTAGGTGTAGAACATCATTCACATATGCAAGTTCACCCCTATGTTTAGATTTATGTTTTAATTATGTGTATATTGTGACGTTTTCTCTTTATTCCATGAGTTAGACTATTCGAGTCTAACATATTTTTTTTTACGTTAAACGAACAAACGTACTACGTGGGGTAAAGGGGATAATATTAAAAGATTTAATTGGCATAAATGCCTTAAAAGGCATAAAATATAATTGTTGTGAAAATTGGTATGATTTTACATACCATAAATGGATGGACATAATTGAGTCAATTATGGACATTGTTAAATTTGGAATTGATTTATAATTTGAATAGGGAAAGTAATTCAAATTGGGGGATGATTAATTAGGAGTAATTAATCGTCTAAGACACGAGGTTAGGCTCTTTTATGGTGTAAGACTGTCCGGACCCACCCGGCAAATCCAGCTGCCACAAATGTCATTCTAATGTGAGAGGTCTTAGGCATAAACTAAATACGTAACAATTGTAAAGACACGAGGTTAGGCTCTTTTGTGGTGTAAGACTTCCCGGACCCGCCCGACAAATCCAGCTGCCACAAATGCCAGTCTAATGTAAGAGCTCTTTATGAGGTTACGGTTTTAATGAATTAAGAAACACTTAACCAGATAAGCATGTAGTAGGACATGAGGGGGTTAAGTGGGTGCCTTGGGTGGCATGTGGAATCTAGTGGGTGCCTTGGGTGGCATTTGGAAATACGATTAGAAACACTTAACCAAAATGTGAAACATGTAATTGAAACAAGAATAAGAAGTGGGTTAAGTGGGATGTACTAGAGGGGACCAAGCTTTGGTGGATAGCTTGTGTCAAGTAATGGGGGCCCGTTTCAACAAGTAACCCATAAGTATCTCTGTGGGCTCGACCTAAGTCGAGGATGGGGCACGCGTACCTGGCTTGACTGTAAGAGGCCAAAACGGGTGAGCGGTGGCAACGCAAGTCCAACGGGTTCATGTGCGTGTGTGGGCCAGGGCTGGTAGGTAAGACGTTGTTGCATCGTGTAGGTATAAGCTGTGCATCTCTGGTAGTATCGGGTTGCCAATTTGGGGAGTGATACACCCCACTGTGGGACCAGCACGGGTATCTACGAGTTAGGGAGCCGATCGCTTGGGGTAGGACTTAGGGTACACTTAGTTCTGTCTGTTTCTGTTGGTACCGTCTGTTTCTGTTGGGTGGATACACCTGTCTGCTTCTGCGTGGTACCGTCTGTTCGGGTGGTAAAGGCCCATTACTAGTGTACACCTAATTCTACATTCTGTTTCCATAGGGATTATTCTGTTTCTGTCTTTGTTCGGGTGGTAAAGGCCCATTACTAGCA
Organism: Allium sativum; assembly: GCA_030737875.1. Lineage (NCBI taxonomy): Eukaryota > Viridiplantae > Streptophyta > Magnoliopsida > Asparagales > Amaryllidaceae > Allium > Allium sativum. The sequence continues at coordinate 991,269,543 of CM060915.1, forward strand.
TTCTGTTTCTGTATTGATTATTCTGTTTCGATTCTATTTCAGTTTAAACATTAGGGTAACACCTAATCCTGTTATACAAGTGATGGTGCAGTATAGTAATTATCTTGTAGTGGTTTAGGTGTGCCTTTAACGTTATCTTTGTTCATCTTATTTCCTTGTTTACTCTGCCATACTCAATGGTTCATGGTCATTTCCCTATTTTCCAATTTATTCCTTAGCCTAGTTACTTTGTTAATTATATTGTTAAAGTTATCGCACTCGCCAGACTTTATGTTTGACCCGCCCTTTTTTCCATCTCTTTTCTCCCTCCTCCCCCCCCCCTCCCCGGGTGCTCAGGGAGGAAACACCCAGGTTTAGTCAGGATTTGGATATCATATTCTGGGAGCTACTTCTGAAGTATGGCTCGAATCTCTGTCTCTTATGTGGCTTGCTCTGTAATTTGGGGAATGATGTTTTTCTTTTAAAATACCTATGTTATCTGATAATGTAAGACAGAAATGTTTTGTTGTAAGGGTTTTATAACTCATGGTATTATGTAACAAAGTATTTTGGTGATTTAATAAAGTTATTTATTTCCGCTGCAAATTTTTTAATATCTGTCCTGTGATATTCTGTGTTTGTTTACCTAAAACTCTCCACTGAAGTTAAGGCATTCCCTTTATGAGTGAACTTAATAGAGGTGGGGTGTTACAACCCACACGAAAGCAAGTGAAATCCAGTGATGTTGTGATTAAGTCGGGAAGGTTCTGCAGGTTCCATAACCAACCAGACCATACCACGAATGAATGTAGTCATCTTAAGAACTTGATCAAAGAACTGATAAGAAAAAATAAACTCCAGCAATACACAAGGAACCCGTAGAATGCCCAATCCACTCAGGGGCAGGGAACATCCATAGGGCAACCTAGACAGAATGAGAACGCTCCAGTGGAATTCGTTCCTAGACTTATCATCAATACTATTTCAGGTGGGCCACACCCAGCCGGAAGAAGCTGGGGGACATTGTGAAATGCACAAACGAAGTGAAGCACTTGCCGAAAGAATAAGAACTCATGATTACAAATGAAGCCTTGTCAGCAAAGATGCCAAGAATTCCATGGGATGATATTGTGTTCAAGGATAAAGACTCAGAGGGGTTGATAACTCCAACAGTAGATCCAATGGTAATAACTGCTGGCTTGGGACCAGCTATCGTCAGAAGAGTCTTAGTGGAGAGTGGGGCATCGGTTAATGTCCTTTTCATCAATGCATTTCATAAGATGAAACTCTCCATGGATAAGGTGAAAGGTTTCCAAAATAAAATCCATAGATTCACGGGGCAAGTCGTCCAATCGATTGGCTTCATCAATCTGCTTGTCGAACTAGGTAAAGGGGAACAGAAGGCCGCGTTGAAATAAGACTTTGTCATAATTGATGAGTTGTCGACTTACAATGTATTCCTTGGAAGGCCGATCCTCGCAGAATTTAAAATAACCATGGAATCATGGTGCCTAACGATGAAATTCCCAACTGAAAACGGAGTGGGCATAGTCAAAAGTGACCAACAGGCTGCAAGGGGATGCTATTTGATGGACCTTGCTGAGGCAAGAAAGAAAGAAGTGAAGAAAGATGTAGAGCCTCTACTCCACATTCATACTCCCCCTTATAGCAATTAGGGCGGGGCCACCATACTGGCGAGCATAGTGGAGCCCAGAAGGAAATTGACCCAAGAAAAGCCAATATGGGGGAAAACAGAGCGACACCAGCTGAGGATATTATTTCCATTCTAGTACATGATAGAGATCCAGACTGATTCTTAAAGATAGGTTCCCAGCTGGGCCTCAAGCTGCAAAAATATTTGATATTGTTTTTGAAAGAAAACCTAGATGTATTTGTGTTGACACATTCCGACATGTGCGGAATATCACCAAATGTAATTGTTCATAAGTTGAATATTTATCCAAGTTTAACTCCTATAAAACAAAAAAGACGAATGCAAGGACCTGAAAGATCTATGGCATTAAAAGAAGAAGTAGATAAATTGTTTAAAAATAACTTCATAAGAGAATCTACATATCCTGAATGGGTTTTCAATCAAGTCCTTGTTAAAAAATTCAACGGCAAATGGCGAGTATGCATAGACTATTCGGATCTTAACAAGGCATGTCCCAAAGACAGTTTTCCACTCCCTACAATTGATCAACTTGTTGATGCAATTGTGGGGCACGAACTATTATCCTTTATGGACGCATACTCTAGGTACAATCAAATCATGATACATAAGATAGATGAGGAGAACACAAGTTTCATTATCGATAGAGGCTTACACTGTTACAAAGTCATGTCGTTCGGACTAAAGAATGCAGGAGAAACCTAACAGCGCCTTGTGAATTCCATGTTCAAGACCCAAATTGGAAACGCTATGAAGGTTTATGTAGATGATATGCTGGTAAAATCAAGGAAGGCAGAGGATCACCTAGAGAATCTAGATGAAATATTTCATATCCTTCGAAAATACGACATGAAACTAAATCCCCTTAAATGTTCATTTGGGGTTTCATCAGGGAAATTTCTCGGCTTCATGGTCAATGCTAGGGGCATTGAAGAGAATCCCTCCCAAGTCACAGCCTTACGGGAAATGCGAGCTCCAAGGACAAAGAAGCTTCAACGATTGAATGGGAAAGTCTTGCCCTTATCCGATTCATCTCTAAAGCAACTGATCGATGCATCCCACTTTTCGATGCTTTGAAAAAGGGAAAGAAAGAATTTCAGTGGACACCCGAGTGTCAAGCTGCCTTTGAAGAGCTAATTAAACACATGGAGTCACCACCAATGCTGTCTAAACTCGGGGATGGAGAGGATCTGTTCCTATATTTGGATGTCTCATCACATGCTTAAAGTGCTGCGCTTATCCAGAAAAAGCTAAGGTCCAAAGGCCGGTCTATTACATTAGCAAGTGACTCGCTGTGGCAGAATTAAAATACCCGAAGTTGGAAAAACTTGCATACTTTCTTCTGGTTGCTTCAAAGAAGTTGAGACCATATTTCCAATCCCATCCTATAAGAGTTCTTACCGATCAACCACTAAGGCAGGTTATATTCCGTCCGAAAACTTCGAGAAGGTTATTGAAATGGAATATTGAGCTCAGTCAGCATGATATCACTTACCACCCTAGAAGAGTTATTAATGGACAAGCCTTAGCAGATTTTATCGCTGATTTCATGGATAGGGGATAGGGAGTTGAGGAGCCAACAGAAACATTGTCTAGTTGGAAACTATACTTTGATGGTTCTAGAAATGACTACTGCTCGGGAGCCGGAGTTCCAGAAGGCCATTCCTTATGCTACGCATCAAGACTGGAATTTCTGTCTAGCAACAATGAGGCCGAATATGAAGCATTAATCACGAGTTTAAAATTGGCAAAGGAGATGAATCTCAAAACTTTGCAAATTTTTAGCGACTTTCAACTAGTGGTGTGTCAAGTTCTGAAAGAGTTCAAAACTAAACTTGGGAACCTTCCTTCTTATCTTATCAAAGCCATGGAACTACTCAATGGCTTCGACCACTACACTATATCTCGCATTCCAAAGGAAGAAAATTCAAAGGTAGATTCTCTTGCCAAATATTCCAGTTCATCGTATGCACAACTATTGGGCCTAATTCCCATAGAAGTCCTTTCAACTCCTGCCATAGCAGAGGAAGACGTCGATTGGATCATGGAAACATATGAAGAACCCGCGTCCTAGATGACTCCTATCAGAGACTACATCCTCAACGGAACTCTCCCAGAAGAGCCGAAAAAACGAAGAAAGATATTGCGTAAAGCTCCTCTGTACCTTATTCAGGACGAAAAGTTATATAGACGAGGGTTTTCCATGCCATTTTTACGATATGTGACCAAGGAGGAATCAAGAGCGATTTTGGTAGAATTACATGAAGGAAATTGTGGAGATCACATTGGCGGGCAAACATTAGCCAAAAAAATTCTGCGATATATCTACTTTTGGCCTGATGTTAACCTAGATGCAATGACCTATGTTAGAAAGTGTGACAGATGCCAAAGATTCACAAAAATCCCAAGAGCGCCTCCCACTGAATTATCTCAAATGGTTAGCCCATAGCCATTTGCTATCTGAGGCATAGATTTGACCGGAGCATTAGCCACATCCAAATCAAATATGAAGTATGTGATAGTTGTAACGTCCCAGAAATTTCGACTACTGGAATATATAATTAAATCCAATATATGGTTGTGAGTATGAAACTGAAACTCAATATAATTCAAAATCGTTGATTGGAAATCAAATATTCATTGTTGTAAATTTGAATTGGTTGGACATTCGATTGAAAATATGAATAATTGATTTTGAAAATAAACGTTATTAACATTAAATGAATTGGATATTTTATTTGTTAAAATATGTGGAAAGGTGGATTGGATATGCGTATATTCGTATATATAAGAAAATTGAATTTAACATTTCAAATTTGGAAGCGAACGGAGATATCGGCAGACGAACGAAATAAAATCGGTAGACCGGTAAATAAGATAAAAGTAAAATAACATCATATATGAACGGAGTCAACTACGACCAGACTGATTGAGAATGTTGAAGCGTGACGGTACGTAAAATTCCATCACGATTGGAGTCCGTTTGTGGCAGTAAAAAAATAAAACATTGACATAAATGGCGGTAGGAGATAAAAAGAACTGTAAACTATTAATTAAATAAATAAAGGGGTTCCTTGTCACACACACTATCTAATGCCTTCCTCCCCATGTTTTCTTGGATGCCATGGGTTCTTCTCTATAAAAATCATGCTTTTCTCCCCATTTCCTGAAGCAAAGTCTCGCCTTTCCCTAAATCATTCAGTAGCAAAATTGAATCACCCCTTCCCACTTTAATGGTTGAAGCCAAATTTGCAAATAAAATCGTTTTCCCCAACCCTAATTACAATCGATGCTCACAATTGATGCCTAGTTGCCACCAATCGAAGTCGTGCCTCGAGTTGATGGACTATGAGTCGTCGCTGCTACTGGCGCACGCCACCTTCTCCTTCTGGTTCCCCACCACTGCGAGCACCACTGTTTGAAGCCACCGTTAATCAAATCGAATTCGTCGCTATCGTCATTTTTCTGCTGCGTTTCGGTGAGCATTCACTTACGATTAAGCATTGATTCAAGCAGACTAATTTCAGTTAATTTAGAATTTTGATGGTAAATGGTCTTAATGTTTAATTGTTGCATTGTTTGAATATTGCTTGATTTACCCCTTTGTGGCTTTGATTGAATGCCGTGAGTTTCGAATTTAATTTTGGATATCTTTGGTTGTCTTCCGGTTTGAAGTGGCATTCGAATTTCTTGTCTTATATGTAGAATTGAACATTTCTCAAATCCCTGAATGTGTAAACTAATGAGGAATCTGCCTTGATGTTGCATTTCATGTATGCTTACACATTGTTATATAAATATTCCCACTTATTTGAGAATGTGAACCTGGATATGTCGATAGCTATATAAGTATTGCAATATAAGTATTGCTAGTTCTTGTCCGATTAGTAAATCTACCGAGCAGTATTATCGATAGTTTTTGTAATGTTAAGGCTCTAAGTAATGGCATTCGTCTATTAGAACTCTATAGTTTAAAGGCTGAATTCAAGCCGGTTGTTGCTGCAGCATTGAGGAATACGCTTATACATGAAAACTTTGAGATTTTAAGCATAATTACCAATGCTTTCAAAAAGGTAGAATCTAGTGCTTTTGGACACTAGTTGTTGGGGTTGATTTATAATTACGATGAACAACATATATTTTAGTATCCTGGATGATATTTATACAACAAAAGTGTTTTGCACGAATGCACCTTTCTCGAAAGTGCTAATTTATTTTTTATTTCAAATCTTTCGTCAATTTTATATTATATTTATACAACAGGCTTCCTTTATTATTCCCTACTTTTCTTCCTCGTTTCTTACTTTGTAATTAGAATTGGACTTTTGTTTATTATTTAAGCTTTTATGCTTTGAAACTTTGTCTTCCAAAATTTTAAATTGGTAACATAGCATTGAATGGCCAAACGCTTCGCAAGCTGTATATATATATATAAATATATATATCCGACTTCAACTGACAATATATATAGATTATCTGATCAGATCCATGCAAGGTCTTCACTTTCAATCAAACACTTAGCATGTTGGATACGATCTTAAATAAGACCAAGCGAAAATGCGAATGTTATATAGTTAAGCTGCCTTTATATATCCACTACAAGTATTAATATAAAATATATTTACACATGTTTACTACTAATAATGAGAATTCCATGAACTAACTTACAACCGTGTCTGCCTGGATTACCAAAATTACCATAGTATTTGTATAGGAGGGACAAGAAAAATCAAACCACTTGCCATTTGCACAAAACCTACTGGCAGCCTTTACTTTGGGTAAAGATATATATCTTTACCCATTGCCCTATGTAAAATCTAGTACATTAAATTCTGAATGTGTTGATGTATATCGATCATTTATGATTTAAATATTTAAGTGAAATCAGTGGATATAGTTGGATCAAGATTAGATAGTATTGAGCAACTTGAAACATATTTATGATGTCATACTCAGTTAAGGATTAATACCTATGCTTGGTTAAGGATTAATACATGTTTTCATACTTGGCTAAGGTTTAATACTGTGCTGTCATGCTTGGTTAAGACTAAAAAAAATATACTAGTCCATGATATTCACTGCCATCAGTATATACTGTGTATGCATATAATGTGTTGTTTAGCCTTGTATTTTTAGGCGTGTATAAATAGCTAGTGTATATTGTTTCGAGAAATCAACAAGTCATGCTATCAAAATTTAATAAATATATGGACTGTTTTAGCTTGAATGCCCGTTTTAGCTTAAATGGGTATATACATATTAAATGTATACATTTGGTCTCGAATTTCATATGTTGGCCTGTTGTATTTTGCTGTTGCACGCATGACCCTACTGTTCATTATTTCTTTGGGGTTGCCTTGTCATTTTAATGCATAAGGGTACTGCATTTTGTAAACTGAACCATAGTTTTATTAAAGGAAACTTGCTGCACCTTTGTTTATTGAAAAGAAACTTGTTGAACCATATTTTTATTGAAAAGAAATTGGTGAACTATTGTGATCACTGAACTGAAAGCTGAACTATTATGTTAACAGAAACTTCTGTGCACATTTCTATAATTGCAATTGAAATTTAAGTCTGGGTTGCACTGGTGGATGCTTCATAACTTTCCATTCATCTAAATTTGTTGGATCTAGACAATATGAACATGGAAACTTACCTCAAATTCCTTTTGGTGATTTATATTACTCTCTAACAATTTATATTACTCTTAGTCAGCAATATCCTCTAGAAAGTGATAGATGAGCATGAAATGATCAACTTGTAGAGGATAGGAAACATATAATATGATCACTAAAAATGAACTTTATTCAGTTTTTACACTGTTGGCACATTGAAACCTTGTTAACATTAGTACATTTTCCATGTTCATTATATTTCAGTTACCTGTAGCTTAAGTGCACCGGCTATACCCTTGTATATTTCAGTTCCCTGTAACTTGAGCACCTTTGCCATACTCCTTTGTATATCCGTTCTCCACTATTGCGGTTTTTCTTTGATCATTATGTTGGTTGGTCATGTTCTACTGCTGCACTATTTGTTGCGCAACCCTTTTTCATTGGTCCTTGGTTTCCCATTTTGGACCATGTTCATCTGTTTTCACCTGGTTCTGCTGCATATCTCGCGCACTCTATGAACCTCACTGTACTTGATCGTTTGTGGTCATGGGATGCTGGGGCAGTGCACATGTGTACCTGTACACGTGTGTATATGCAGGCTTCCATGACCATTTGTCCCTAAAATGAAAACTGATAGCATAGACACTACACAACTGCGTTTGACATACGACTAATGTTGGGATTATCTATTGTATTTCAATTTACATTGAAATTAATTAACTTGAACAATGATTAATCCTAACTCGACTGTTTTATGTTTTTGCATGGAACGCTTGGGTCAGACCCGAGCAATACAGATTTAAATATCACAGCAGTAGATTCGAAGATTGGCAAAGACTGAGTATTTCAGGAGACAGCGCACTATGAAGATTTCAAAATAGTAAATTATTTTTTTCTTGTATGTAAAGCATGTTTTCTGATTCCTTGTATACAGTAAAATATTGTATTCAAAATTCTGATTTATAAACAAAAGTTTATTTCGTCATTTAATACTGTATTATATATCCATTCTGTGTTTTGTGTTATTTCTATTTTTTAATTCTGTAAGCTAAATACGCCCCGTCGATTTGGATGTTTAAAGTTGGTTTAGTTACCAATTTGAAGCACTCCAAAAGGCGGGACATTACAAGTGGTATCAGAGCTTTGGTTTATTCGAAGCTGAGCTTATCGGGGTTGAAATAAGTGGAACCGACACTAGAAAAGCCGATTTTGAAAATAAAAAGGTTTTGAAATATAAATTTTGAAAAGTATAAATAATTTTGAAATAATTTTTGAAAGGTAAATTACTTTGAAAATATCAAGTATTTTGGAACTGGCATTTTGAAGCAAATACAGTGGAAGAATTATTATTTTTTGAGATTTAACAATCTTCGGAACCCCCAGTCTTCAAAATCCAGCTTTGCAAGAGCGTTTCTTCGATAAGGCCCTTTAGAATTGAATCTCGAACCCATCATCGAATGGCATCAAAGGAAGATAAGTATAAGAGAATCAATGAATCAATTGTGTATTCAGCAACCAAAGATAACTGAATTTATTGAAAATAAGAATTTTGATGAGAATTTGAATAAAAAGGACAAATTTGAAATCGTTTTAAAGACAAAACGATGAATTTTATTTTGACATTCGAAATTTATAAATTAATAAAATAAAAATTGAAAAGGGTATAATTGGAATTCAATTGTGTCAAATTTCGTACTAATTTATTTAGAGTATTCAGAATATGGAAATATAAATTGTAATTGGTTTCAAACCAGTAGTGCATAATCGAATATATGTATTCAATAGGAGGCTGTGAACTTGTAAATTAATTAATGAAAAGTGGATTGTAAACAAGAATTATAAATAGAACGAAATATGAATGAAGAAAGATTTGAACCTACATTTGAAAGAAATCAAAAATAATTTGATGTGGCGTGTTCAGATTTCGACAAAGGAAATAATATTTACTTTTTTAGAAGTAAATAATGTTAGGAAGCAAGAATGTTGCAACTGAATAGAGAGTGAAGTTGCCCAGTACGATGAAATTATTCTGAAGTTCAGAAGACAAATCCAAGAAAAAATTTCTAAAGTTCGGTATATATTATCGAATAAGGGATTATTCATGAGGATATGCATGGGAGTCGATTATGTTTCAGGAAAATATTATTTACTTTTTGTTTTAATCAAAATTTAATATATTATTAATTTAATTGTTCAGATCAATGAAAAAAGAATATTTTAAATTAAATGTTTTGAAGGTGTGAATTATTGTAAAATCTTAACTTGAATTCAAAAAAATTACGAGAACGAGTGTTTTGTTGGTATTCGAAGTTGTGAATTTTATCTATTTTAAAGTTAATAATGTTGTTCAGTTAAGGTCTGAGAGGTAAATATACCCCAACTTGATTGACTTCGTTATTGACTAAGAAATGGTTAAGGTTCAATAGCAAGAGTAGGTTAAGTGAAGTAAGTATCAACCCTTAAGTGGGAATAACAATGTTTTATTTAACATTTGTTTAATCCAAATAACTTATTTAGGAATGCTTCGCTTAAGGATAAAGTATAAATTCTATAGGAAATAGAGATGTGTAAATATGGGGAAATGATTTCAAAAATAATAATGAGAGGCTAACGGGTTCGATAAATTAGAATGGCATAATAAAAAGCCGCACTTAAAGAACGAAGAACGACAAAGGTGAGAGAAGTGCATTTGTAAACTGAATTCGAGAATTGCATAAGAAATGGCTTGAAAAGAAATTAACAAATAGAGTTAAGAAATTTAGAAACTGACTGGAGATTAGTTAAGTTGAATAATTTCCTGAGTGTTAATCTGATGTTGGTTTCAGCCTTTGGGGTTAGTACTTAGGGAGTTGTTCGCTTGCTAATTGACGGTCGAAGGATTTTAACATGAAAGAGAAATAGAGCATGATGGGAAATTTACTATAAGGAGGAAGAAGTAAATTCTGGAATTTCAGAATGTAAAAATTGAATTAAGTGATGAAGTGAGTAATTGGAAAATTATGAGATGATGGGAGTGAATTGATTGCGGAATTTAATTAATGGGAAAAATTGGAAGAAATTTGGTTTATAACCAACGAATTCATAAAATCTGAGTTTGAGAAGTTATCAAATGGCTGAGTTGATTAAGAGATCAAAACTGAAATTTTGAAATTGGAATGTAATTTGAGAATATTTGATTCCAGATATTGGAAATAGAAGTTTCCGAAACTTATATGGAAAATATATATATAAGAATAAAGTGAAATTGGAAATTATTAAACTCGAAAATAATCAATTTGAGATGGAATCATATAAAAATGAGATGTTTAAAATAATGATTTGGGAAGAAAATCGTAAGTATGATTTACGAGGAGTACGAAATGAAGTAGTACTATATGTGTATAATATACTATATGTTTTCAAAGGAAGATAAGGAAAGTGCCATCCTTCTCCCTTGAATTTCGAGCTCAGTGAGACGTGCTGCTGGTGGTAGTAGGTTGTCCGGACATAAAACTCGATTTGTCAAAAAGAACATGACCGTGTAGCGTAATTCGTAGGGCCGTAGATGGCCTACGGTGGACGGATGTTTCTTGGTGGAACAAACCGTAACCATCGTGTCTGCTGCGATCTACAGTTGTGATAAGGGCGTAATTCATAGAGCTGTGAAAGCTTACGGGTATGGATGTTTCCTGAGGGAATCAGGCGTAAACATTGTGTATATACGGTCCCCATGGCATATCTACAAGTGAAAGAGATGTAACCACTAGAGTTACTAAAGGTAGATTGGAGCCACGCAATGTTGAGATATCTTAGTGATGTGGAGCCACCTGTTTGATGCAGCACTGTGTCTTCGTAACTTGATTGGTCTTCGTGAGCTGATTTGTCTTCATGACTTGATTTGTCCCCGTGAATTGAAGTATCTTCATAATTCCATGATTATTTTGTGACTTTGAGATAGAGCAGTCAATGCTCCGTGACCTTAGTTCTCTTTTGATTCGTGAATATTTTCCATTGATCTATCCATGACGAAATTCGCAGGGAAGTGAATTCCTACGGATATGGATATTTTCTGGGCGATCCAGATGGAACCATTGTGTATCTGCGATTCATGAACAATCAACATATCAATATCGCATCGGTACTTTCGGTATTTGTTTTTAAAGGATGATTTAATTGTATTGAAATTAAACGAATGATGATATTGAAAGAGATATTAATCACAAAATTGCATGAAACAACCAGTCATAATCAAGGCTGTAAAAACGGGTAGATGGATGCTAGGTGATAACAGTGGATTTTGAAATATTTTTCACTGGGAATTGAAGCAAGAATATTCAGTACTTAGGGATTTTAGTCGTATGCCTGGCCAGCGTATGCCTAACGTCTGTGAGAACGGCAATAGACTTGTCAGACTTCGAGTTATCAAATATTTTCAAATTAATAATTTGAAATTAAAATATCCCTAACTAAATAAGTTGAGAAAGAGAATTTCGGAACAAATCCAAATCCACAGCTTTTGTAATAATGATACAAATATTTTGAATGCCTCAATTTCGGGTTATGTATGTATATATATATATATATATATATGATTTTGATTTTTGGAAATTTCAAGTTGATTACTTGTGACTTGAAGAGAGGATGTTATTTACACTCTTCAATGAGTGTTGGAAAATGGATTGAATGCAAAGAGATTGAGTTGAGGGTTGCTAAGCCTAGACCATTACAGTTGCAACGGTGGATAAGTAACATTGACAAATGAAGTTATAAAGAGATTGGGATAATTTGAGATGCAAGGTATGCAGAAATTGGAATTTAAAACGAGAATGGTTTTGAAAAAAAAGACATTTATACGGTTTTGTATTGCTTGGAAGTCTAAATAGAATGAGGAATTAGGGAATATCTCAAAATAATTTGGGACAGAAGTTGGTCTGAGGAAATTTGAGTATAGTTCAAAGAGTGTGGGAATAAACAAAACCGAAGCGGGAAATAAAGAAAATCGTGTTTGATCAACAAAAAAAATGATCTCTAACTATAAGGAAGGAAATCTGATTTCCAAGTTATTTGTATATAATGGATAAGTAAAGAAGGTCGATAGCTCAAATATTGATATTTAAAATAGTTGGGGAAAAGTTTCACATTAATATGAAATTCGGATCATCCGTTGGTATAAATCTAACAATCTTTCCTTTTCGAGGACAATTTTTTTTTAAAAGGGGGTTGATTGTAACGTCCCAAAAATTTCGACCACTGGATTATATAATTAAATCCAATATATGGTTGTGAGTATGAAACTGAAACTCAATATAATTCAGAATCGTTGATTGGAAATCAAATATTCATTGTTGTAAATTTGAATCGGTTAGACATTTGAATTGGATTGAAATTCGATTGAAAATATGAATAATTGAATTTGAAAATAAACGCTATTAACATTAAATGAATTGGATATTTTATTTGTCAAAATATATGGAAAAATGGATTGGATATGCATATATTCGTATATATAAGAAAATTGAATTTAACATTTCAAATTTGGAAGCGAACGGAGATATCGGTAGATGAACGAAGTAGAATCGGTAGACTGGTAAATAAGTTAAAAGTAAAATAACATCGTATACGAACAGAGTCGACTACGACCAAATTGATTCAGAATGTTGAAGCGTGACGGTACGTAAAATTCCATCACGATTGGAGTCCGTTTGTGGTTGTACAAAAATAAAACATTGACACAAATGGTGGTAGGAGACAAAAAGAACCGTTATCTATTAATTAAATAAATAAAGGGGTTCCTTGTCACACACACTATCTAATTCCTTCCTCCCCACGCTCTCTTGGATGCCACGGGTTCTTCTCTATAAAAATCACACTTTTCTTCCCATTTCCCGAAGCAAAATCTCGCCTTTCTCTAAATCATTCAGCAGCAAAATTGAATCATTCCTTCCCACTTTAATGGTCGAAGAAAAATTTGCAAATAAAATCGTTTTCCCCAACCCTAATTACAATCGCTGTTCCCAATTGAAGCCTAGTTGCCACCAATCGAAGCTGTACCTCGAGTTGATGGACTACGAGTCGTCGCTGCTGCTAGCGCACGCCACCTGCTCCTTCTTGTTCGCCACCACTGCGAGCATCACTGTTTGAAGCCACCGTTCATCAAATCGAAATTGTCGCTATCGTCATCTTTATGCTGCGTTTCGATGAGCATTCACTCACGATTAAGCATTGATTCAAGTAAACTAATTTCATGTAACAACCCAGAATTTTGGGGCCAATTTAAAATTTTTATTTTAGAAATTTTAATGGAGTTTTAATATTTCAAATAATTTATTTTAAATAATGATGACTAAAAATTTATTTTAAAATGAATAAATTTAATTTAAATATAAAAGGAGTTTAGAAATAGCACTGTAGTTCGAAAATTTGATTTTAAACTTTAACTGAATGTACATGATTCAAAATAAGTCAAAATTGAGTGAAACCAGAAATATTTAAATCTGTTTAATCATATCTTTCTAACGAATCTGAAAAATTGAAATTTCACTTTAGAAATCAAAAGTTATGTCCAGTTAGAAATTTAGAAAAGTCGCTATAGAATTTATATATATTTTAATTAAATATATAGGCCTTAAAATAGCCATTTTTCAAATGGTCTCATAATTCGATGAAATGAGTCTCGTTAGTACCGTATTGTCATAACAAAGCCAAAAATATTTTTTTTTTGTAATTTTTAGAATTCATTTGTGGCCCCGATGAATTTATATGTACTGTTAAATTAAACAATAAATGAATTAAATATTAAATTAAAGAAAAGGTGGCTGAAACGTTCATTTGGGCTTGCGGGACATAGCTAGATGAGTCCGGAATAGGGGTTATTGGGTAAGAACAACAGTCGTTGGGCTGGAATCGGACAAAGTTGATAATCGGGCCTTAAGGGCTTAATTAATTAATATTTTAATATAAATATTCCCAACTAAAACAAACCCCTAACCCTAATTCTAATTTGACCAGCCGCCTGTAACAACCCGGAAAATCTGAGCCAGTTTAAAATTTTTATTTTGGCAATTTAACGAATTTTGAATATTTAAAATAGATTATTTTAAATAAAAACGACGAGAAATTTATTTTGAATATAATTAGAATGTATATATTTATATACATCGTCATTAGAATATAAATATTTATTTAAAATTATATAAGGAATTGAAAATGGCGCGGTAGTTCGATAATTCGATTTCAAACTTCAAATGAATGTACAGGATTCAAAATAAACCGGAATTTAACGAAACCAAAAATATTTGAATCTATTTGAGAATATCTTTCCAACGAATCTGAAAAATCAAAATTTCATAGCGGGAATCAAAAGATATGCCCAGTTGAAAATTCAGAATAGTCGCTATGGAATTCTGGCCCTTAAAAATGGAAATTTTGCAAACGACCTCGGATTTTGACGAACCCTCTTTTGTTGGATCAGGGATGTCAAATTATTGCTAGGTTCCAAATTTCATAATTTTTTGAATCAATATGTGAGCGTGGCGAAGGAAAACGCGTTTGACTAGTTTTAGTTGATTTTAATCGATTGGAAATTGGCCATTTTTCAAATGGTCTCAAAATTCGATGAAACTAGTTTTGTTAGGAACGTATCGTCAATACGAAGCTAGAAAATATTTTTCTTGAATTTTTAGGGTTCGTATGTGGCCCCAGTAAAATGAAATGTGCGTTAAAATTCAATATATAGATTTATATGTGGATTTTGATGGAAATTGATCGAAACGATCGAATCAGCCTATGATACCTATCCCATTGTGCTCGGAATGGGGGTAATTAGCTATGGACGACAGGCGGTGGGTCTCGATTCGAGTTCGAATGAAAAAGTTACTTTTTGAAATTAAAATAAAATATAAATTATTATATAAAAACCTTGGCCCCCCCTCTATCTCTTTCATTCAGTCAACAAATAAATAAATAAAAATGGAGGGGGAATCGCGATCTCGTCCCCCCCCCCCAAGATGAACGTCGCCGCCGCCCAGGCGGTGGCCGCACCACCGCACAGCCCTCCCCCTCCCCTCCTTCTTCTCCGGCGAGTCCTACTCTCGTGCTCACCCTCCTCTTCCTCAAAAGAACCCGCGCCCAACCCCTTTGTACCCGACGCCCCTACCCGCTGAAACCCTACCGCGCATCCCTACCTCCGACCAGACCCTACGCAGCACCCCTTAGGCCTCCTCTCCGACCAATGGTGCGTTTCTTTTTATTTATTTACTTTAAAGTTTGTTTAAATTCTTGTTTTTTTTATTTAAATAACATTGTGATCTTGCAAGGGTAAATCGGGCTTTTATTTAAATAAAAAGACTTGATTTTTAGGATTATATTTTTTTTGGATAAATAAAAGGGGTTAGTTTTATTTTTAAAATATGGAGAGGACAGGTTTTTACATGATAGAAAGTTAAGATTTTTAATGTAGAAAATACGATATTTTTAAATTAGAAAAGATATGATTTTTACGAATATAAAAATATAATTTTTATAATATAGAAAGGTTAATTTTCATATGGAGAACTTAGATTTTTGTTAAAGAAAACAAATTAGATTTTTCTATAAAAAGAAAATAGATTTTTCTATGAAATGACAATACGATTTTTACGTTAGTAGAGTATTAAAAATACGATTTTTATGTTAGTAGAGAAGTAAAAATATAATTTTTATATTATAGAAAGATTAAAAATATAATTTTTATATATATAGAGTCGCAGTATAAAAATATGATTTTTATATACAAAGCAACAATATAAAAATGTGATTTTTATATATGTACTGGCTACGGGCAACGAAAGTGACAAAAGGCGAGAACAGCGATGACTTCTACATAAGAAGAGTCGAGGCATTTGGATTAGCTAGTCGGTGAGAATTTCTAACTTTAAATCTTCTTTTCTAGTTAATAATATATACTAGGATGCAGACGGTGCTTAGCAGCACTTGACACCCATCATCGACAGACCATGGATGGCTTGTATGTTTGATTGTTTGTTGTGATGAAAATTGATTGTGTGACGTGAAATAAAATATTTATATAGTTAAAAATATTTATCGTTAAAAATATTGTTTTTAACGTGTGTGTGTGTGAATAAAAATATGTGTTTGTTGATTTGAAACCCCACACGGGTGTTGGGATGATATTTGAAGTCCACTCATCCCGATTGATTAGTTGTATGTCGATCGATTGATTGATAGGCTGTTATAAGCGTTAGATATCTATATTTGATGCTTATACAGTGTGGTGCACTTTGGATGATGATTGATTATTTATTGTTGTGATTATATACATGTGTTTTATGGAATCCATATAATTAACATTATATGGTAATTGATTGGGCCTCATTCCAATCGGGAAAATAAAGAATAGAATGAAGTATATATTCATGTGTTGAATAAAATAAATATTCATTTGTTGAATAGAATAACGAATTTATTGAAATATATAAAGCCGTGTTGATTAGAGATGCGCCATTTTGATGTGAGCGATATTTATATCGATTATATTCATTTTTATAAGGAGTATAGAAAAGGAAGTGATTTCAAAATATAACGTTTTGAAAATATTACCATTTGTATATCGATGATGTGGAATATTCAATTTTGATTTGAAATTGAATATGAATTTGAAATCATTTTGAAACCGAATTTAAAACTATCTATAAAATTCGTTTTAAATAGAAATCGACGAAATATATATTATATATATTATACATATAATATAATGGCCTGAATAGAACGCGCCGCGCTGCGGCAGTTCGTGAATTTCGACCATTGACTTCGAAGTGACGTTGCGGGAGATCCGACCGTCGGATTCTCATGAAACCGGAACCGTTGGGTTCGTATCAAAAAGAGCTTTCCAATGAATATTAGAAATTTGAAATCTAACGGTTGGATTTGGAGACACGTCCAAATCAAATTTGGAAAAGATCGCTGTAAGTGCAGTTCGATGGCCGTTGATAGAAATCAAATGTACGTGCTTTGATAAAATTATTAAAAATATCAATAATTTGTGTAGAATCATAAGAAATGATTTGGGAAAAATTGGGCGGAAAAATTCAACATTTGAAAAGATAAAAATAGTTTTTTATCGAAATGAACTAGTTTTGAACTAGAATTAAAATCAGTTTATTTTTGAAATAAATAAATTGAATCTGAAAGTGGTTTTAAAAATAATCAGAATTTCCAATACGTGAATTGGAATGGATTTGAATCGAAATTGTCTTCAGAATAATTCGATCTTTTATTTTGTGATTATAGAGATATGGTTGTGGAAATTTGAAAGATATATTTTATATCGTTATTTCCAATACGATATTTGTTGGTTTTAGAATTTGATATTGAATATAAGCCGGTATATTTTCTATTCAGAGCCTTGTATTTAATATCAAACGTGATTTGGGTTTGTCATGAATGGTGTCTTCATTAACACTAATTCTTAGGCCCAGAGAGAAAAAGATTAAATCTTTCTATTTAGATTTAATGAAGTGTATCAATTAAATAATATTTAATTGGAATTGAATTTGAATGTGATTTTGGGTTTATCGTGAACCGTGTTTCAGATGACATTGGTTCTTCAACCCAGTTAAAGACAGGATATTGATTTTTGAAAAGATTAAAACTAAGTAGAGTTTTAATGAATCATTAATTAGATTGAAATGGGAATTGATAATTTAAATTATCAAATCTGAAAGGTGATCGAAATGGAGTACCACCAGTTTTGCTCCAAAGCGATAGTTAAATCTTTAATTAGATTTGAACGTGAAATGGTAATTAATTTTACCGGTAGCACCGTGGTGGTAGATATGGAGTATGACCAGTTTTACTTCATGGGATGAATAGGTTGGGATTGGGAAATAAAATCAATAATTACTTCGGTGTGGTTCGCTAATCCCGACTAGTTTGAAATGATATCCAAAGGAAGATTAAAGAATAAATTTAGAAGAATTTATCTTTGATAAAATGAATGGGAACCTTTCCCTAAGAATGTGATTTTGTGAATAAAAGAATATTCTGAATTGGAATGAGGCGTTTCTTGAGTTTGTGTAACATTTGTTTATTATATACGTGGGTTATTCAGAAAGGCCAGGTTTATACCCATTCTGGATAACCGATTCGGCGATAAGTCGAAGATGAAGACCGTCGTTGAAGACCGGAAGTCTTCACATCGTTTGGGTGGTTACTGATGATCTTGATTGGGCCGTACACCCAAGAGGAGAGAAACAGCTGGTGATCGTCCAGACGTACTTGGAGATCGATGGATATGCGAGGAAAGTGCCTACGGTTTCGTTCAGACCCAGAACGAACTTGTAAATGGACTATGTGTCTGACATTGGATTTTATTCTGTGTTAATTGATCTCTATTAAATATACATCTTTTTGGCAGCAGAGAATTTATTCTCTTGCTTAACGCCCTTCTCTGAGACGTACGAGCTCAGAGGTTGTATATCGAAGGACATCAGTCGCATGGAATGAATTGCCAGTGTGCCACGCGTAAGTGGCAATTGATCAAGGCTTCTGTTGAAAATCAAAGTCTTGTGGTTGATGATCGAAGCACGGCCTGTGTGGCGTAGCTTTGTATATAACATGAATTCGCGAGCCTCACACCTCGGTATGAGTCAAAAACGGGATACAGACCATTGGGTGAACACGACGTTTCTTTCTAGCTATGGGTGGTGTCAGTGCTTAAACTGGCTGACATTTATATACTTTTCACCTGTGTGGTTGTTGGATGAGGCGCCTCGATATTAGGTCTGTTAGGACCGGGAAACGTGTGTTCAGGAATAACTAATCCTCAAAAGTAAGAGAGGACAGACCCAACCGATTCCAAGGATCATAGTGTGGTCCTGGGACATTTGCTAGAGTGTCTCGAACGGAGAGGAGCTTGCCCCTTGCCTCGACTCATGACGGAAATCCAATTTCCAATATGTGATATTGCGGTTTTATTTATAGAACCTAGTATGGCGACATAGTGGTATGGGTCATTCATGCCGCCTATGATTGATATTTATGATTGAAATTGTTTTGACACTATACACTTATAGTAATATCAAAATAATGTGTTTTAAACGTATCAAGCATGCTTTGGCTATTATAAGGTAAAAACCCTATCCTCCGGCTTGCGTTGCATTGTGTGATGGGATCGGGGTCTTATAACAGCTTCATTTTTCTTTATTTAGCATTGCGCTGATGTTTTATGCACTGGTGTTCTTGGGAGGAAACACGTTCCGTGTTATACGACGTGGTCCCTTGATTTACCGAACTTTAAAATAAAGATTAATAACTGTTTTAGTTCTCACACCAGTCACATGACTGATCTGGAGTTTATTGTTTTAACCTAAACTCCGGGTGCCCTTATTTTCGGCACGGGCAGCTAGTAGTTGGGTTTTTGCAGATTTATATTCACAGGATCCTGATTTACAGCTGGAACGATACTCAGAAAGCTCTGTATCCGTGTATTACTTTCAGTTGTCTTTGTATTGTTTTTCCGCTGCTATGTAGTTTAATGCAATCTCTGATATTTTTCTGTTGTATAAAATTTATTCATACTCTGTATATTCTTGTATTCTGATGGAATTGTTGTAATAAACAATGAAATGTTCTTCTGTCTGTGTTCTATTGGTCTTGTCCTCCCGGTAATTCATTCTTTCGCTTCTCTTCGGAGATGGGGAAGTTCGGGTCGCTACATTTTGGTATGAGAGCTTTGGTTTAGAGAGCTCGAGAACAAGACACATTAGAACCAAATGAAAGAATTCATCAGAGATTGGATTAGTAAAATCCAATTAGAATGATTCGTTAGAGATGAGATCAGTAGTATCCTTGAACAAGTGTGAAGAGTATATTTTTCAAATAAAAACAATTTTATTTTGAAAGTTTAAACTAGATTATACGTATTTGAATATTTATTTATATTGATTTGGACAATCTAGTATATAAAGGTTTTGCATATACGCGTCATGAACGTATATTCGAAGTTTTAATATACTGGATAGATATAGAATCACACTCTAGCGGCCCGTAGATGGTTCTGATGATTGATCGATCATCATCAGAATTTATGCTCGAGTTTCGAAGGTGTGATATCTATATATTTCCATTAGACTGGTGTGAGAACCAAAACTAGATAGATTTGTTGTTGTGATTTGGCATCAAAACATGATTTTTTATACATATCAAATTACGAATTTGAAACGTTAATCCACTAATTGATTGCTGGTTGTGTTGCTTGTCTATTTGTTTGAAATTTTGAACTATTTCTATTTGTTTGAAATTTTGAACCATTTAGCCTAATTGAACCGAATAGTGAATTGTATTGAGAATTGGTCGCCTTTGCATGCATATACATGTACTTACATTGAACAGGTCATAGCAGGGAGGCTAGAGCAGAAGAATAAAATTTGTTTGCCCGACAAATAGGTACATGTTTACCATAGTTTACTGTTTTGTTTGGGTGATGATGATTTTATGAGCTGATTGGCTAGCCGCTTGGCTTTTTCTTTTCCTTTTGGATTGAAGAAGGCCATAGGAGGCTATATGAAATATCCCGAAGTCCCCAGTGCAGGGGAGGTTATGGCGAAGTTTTTCGAAAATTTAGGGTGTTAGCCAAATGTTTGAAAATTTTGAAAAGTTCTTAAAAACTGAAAAGTTGAAGAACTTAAGCTGTAACGAAAATATTGGAAGTTGAGGTTATTAGTTAAACAACTATGGGCATCGTTCCTTTTCGGGGATGAAAAGTTTTAAGTGGGGGAGGTTGTAACAACCCGGAAAATCTGAGCCAGTTTAAAATTTTTATTTTGGCAATTTAGCGAATTTTGAATATTTAAAATAGATTTTTTAAATAAAAACAATGAGAAATTTATTTTGAATATAATTAGAATGTATATATTTATATACGTCGTCGTTAGAATATAAATATTTATTTATAATTATATAAGGAATTGAAAATGGCGTGGTAGTTCGATAATTCGATTTCAAACTTCAAATGAATGTACAGGATTCAAAATAAACCAGAATTTAACGAAACCAAAAATATTTTAATCTATTTGAGAATATCTTTCCAACGAATCTGAAAAATCAAAATTTCATAGCGGGAATCAAAAGATATGCCCAGTTGAAAATTCAGAATAGTCGCTACGGAATTCTAGCCCTTAAAAATTGAAATTTTACAAATGACCTCGGATTTCGACGAAACCACTTTTGTTGGATCCGTGATATCAAATTATTTCTAGGTTCCAAATTTCATAATTTTTCGAATCAATATGTGAGCGTGGCGAAGGAAAACGCGTTTGACCAGTTTCAGTTGATTTTGATCGACTGGAAATTGGCCATTTTTCAAACAGTCTCAGAATTCGATGAAACTAGTTTTGTTAGGACCGTATCGTCAATACGAAGCTAGAAAATATTTTTCTGGAATTTTTAGGGTTCGTACGTGGCCCTTGTAAAATGAAATGTGCGTTAAAATTCAATATATAGATTTATATTTGGATTTTGACGGAAACTGATCGAAACGATTGAATCAGCCTACGATACATATCCCATTGTGCTCGGAATGGGGATAATTAGCTATGGACGACAGGCGGTGGGTCTCGTTTCGAGTTTGAATGAAAAAGTTACTTTTTGAAATTAAAATAAAATACAAATTATTATATAAAAACCTTGGCCCCCCTCTATCTCTTCCATTCAGTCAACGAATAAATAAATAAAAATGGAGGGGGGGATCGCAATCTCGTTGCCCCCCCCCAGATGAATGTCGTCGTCGCCCAGGCGGTGGCCGCACCACCGCACAGCCCTCCCCCTCCCCTCCTTCTTCTCCGGCGAGTCCTCCTCTCGCGCTCTCCCTCCTCTTCCTCAAAGAACCCGCGTCCAACCCCTTTGTACCTGACGCACCTACCCGCTGAAACCCTGCCGCGCATCCCTACCTCCGACCAGACCCCACGCAGCACCCCTCAGGCCTCCTCTCCAACCAATGGTGCGTTTCTTTTTATGTATTTACTTTAAAATTTGTTTATATTCTTGTTTTTTTATGTAAATAACATTGTGATCTTGCTAGGGTAAATCGGGCTTTTATTTAAATAAAAAGACTTGACTTTCAGGATTTTATTTTTTTGGGATAAATAAAAGGGGTTAGTTTTGTTTTTAAAATATGGAAAGGACAGGTTTTTATATAATGGAAAGTTAAGATTTTTAATGTAGAAAATACGATATTTTTAAATTAGAAAAGATATGATTTTTATGAATATAAAAATATAATTTTTATAATATAGAAAGGTTAATTTTCATATGGAGAACTTAGATTTTTGTTAAAGAAAACAAATTAGATTTTTCTACAAAAAGAAAATAGATTTTTCTATGAAATGACAATAAGATTTTTACGATAGTAGAGTATTAAAAATACGATTTTTATGTTAGTAGAGAAGTAAAAATTTAATTTTTATATTGTAGAAAGATTAAAAATATAATTTTAAAATATATAGAGTCACAGTATAAAAATATGATTTTTATATACAAAGCAACAATATAAAAATGTGATTTTTTATATATGTAGTGGCTACGGGCAATGAAAGTGACAAAAGGCAAGAACAGCGATGACTTCTACATAACAAGAGTCGAGGCGTTTGGATTAGCTAGTCGGTGAGAATTTCTCACTTTAAATTTTCTTTTCTAGTTAAAAATATATACTAGGATGCAGACGGTGCTTAGCAGCACCCGACACCCATCATCCACAGACCATGGATGGCTTGTATGTTTGATTGTTTGTTGTGATGAAAATTGATTGTGTGACATGAAATAAAATATTTATATATTTAAAAATATTTTATCGTTAAAAATATTGTTTTTAACGTGCGTGTGAATAAAAATATGTGTTTGTTGATTTGAAACCCCACACGGGTGTTGGGATGATATTTGAAGTCCACTCATCCCGATTGATTAGTTGTATGTCGATTGATTGATTGACAGGCTGTTATAAGCGTTAGATATCTATATTTGATGCTTATACAGTGTGGTGCACTTTGGATGATGATTGATTATTTATTGTTGTGATTATATACATGTGTTGTATGGAATCCATATAATTAACATTATATGGTAATTAATTGGGCCTCATTCCAATTGGGAAAATAAAGAATAGAATGAAGTATATATTCATGTGTTGAATAGAATAAATATTCATTTGTTGAATAGAATAACGAATTTATTGAAATATATAAAGCCGTGTTGATTAGAGACGCGCCATTTTGACGTGAGCGATATTTATATCGATTATATTCATTTTTATAAGGAATATAGAAAAGGAAGTGATTTCAAAATATAACGTTTTGAAAATATTATCATTTGTATATCGATGATGTGGAATATTCAATTTTGATTTGAAATTGAATATGAAGTTGAAATCGTTTTGAAACCGAATTTAAAACTAATTATAAAATTTGTTTTAAATATAATTCGACGAAATATATATTATATATATTATATATATAACATAATGGCCTGAATAGAACGCGCCGCGCCGCGGCAGTTCGTGAATTTCGACCATTGACTTCGAATTGACGTTGCGGGAGATCCGACCGTCGGATTCTCCTGAAACCGGAACCGTTGGGTTCGTATCGAAAAGAAATTTCCATTGAATATTAGAAATTTGAAATCTAACAGTTGGATTTGGAGATACGTCCAAATCAAATTTGGAAAAGGTCACTGTAAGTGCAGTTCGATGGCCGTTGATGGAAATCGACTGTACGGGCTTTGATAATATTATTAAAAATATCTATAATTTGTGTAAAATCATAAGAAATGATTTGGAAAAAATTGGGTGGAAAATCTCCACATTTGAAAAGATAAAAATATATTTTTATCGAAATGAACTAGTTTTGAACTAGTATTAAAATCAATTTATTTTTGAAATAAATAAATTGAATCTGAAAGTGGTTTTAAAAATAATCAGAATTTCCAATACGTAAATTGGAATGGATTTGAATCAAAATTGTCTTCGGAATATTTCGATGTTGGATTTTGTGATTATATAGATATGGTTGTGGGAATTTGAAAGATATATTTTATATCATTATTTCCAATACGATATTTGTTGGTTTCAGAATTTTATATTGAATATAAGCCGGTATATTTTCTATTAAGAGCCTTGTATTTAATATCAAACGTGATTTAGGTTTGTCGTGAATGGTGTCTTCATTAACACTAATTCTTAGGCACAGAGAGAAAAAGATTAAATCTTTCTATTTAGATTTAATGAAGTGTATCAATTAAATAATATTTAATTGGAATTGAATTTGAATGTGATTTTGGTTTATCGTGAACCGTGTTTCAGATGACATTGGTTCTTCAACCCAGTTAAAGACAGGATATTGATTTTTGAAAAGATTAAAACTAAGTGGAGTTTTAATGAATCTTTAATTAGATTGAAATGGGAATTGATAATTTAAATTATCAAATCTGAAAGGTGATCGAGAATGGAGTACCACCAGTTTTGCTTCAAAGCGATAGTTAAATCTTTAATTAGATTTGAACGTGAAATGGTAACTAATTTTACCGATAGCACCGTGGTGTTAGATATGGAGTATGGCCAGTTTTAATTCATGGAATGAATAGGTTGGGATTGGGAAATAAAATCAATAATTACTTCGGTGTGGTTCGCTAATCCCGACTAGTTTGAAATGATATCCAAAGGAAGATTAAAGAATAAATTTAGAAGAATTTATCTTTGATAAAATGAATGGGAACCTTTCCCTAAGAATGTGATTTTGTGAATAAAAGAATATTCTGAATTGGAATGAGGCGTTTGTTGAGTTTGTGTAACATTTATTTATTATATACGTGGGTTATTCAGAAAGGCCGTGTTTATACCCATTTTGAATAACCGATTCGGCGATAAGTCGAAGATGAAGATGGTGGTTGAAGACCGGAAGTCTTCACATCGTTTGGGTGATTACTGATGATCTTGATTGGACTGTACACCCAAGAGGAGAGTTACAGTTGGTGATCGTCCAGACGTACTTGGAGATCGATGGATATGCGAGGAAAGTGCCTCCGTTTTCGTTCAGACCCAGAACGAACTTGTAAACGGACTGTGTGTCTGACATTGGATTTTATTCTGTGTTGATTGATCTCTATTAAATATACATCTGTTTGGCGGCAGAGAATTTATTCTCTTGCTTAACGCCCTTCTCTGAGACATACGAGCTCAGAGGTTGTATATCGATGGACATCAGTCGCATGGAGTGAATTGCCGGTGTGGCACGCTTAAGTGGAAATTGATCAAGGCTTCTGTTGAAAAGCAAAGTCTTGTGGTTGATGGTCAAAGCACGACCTGTGTGGCGCAGCTTTTTGTATAACATGAATTCGCGAGCCTCACACCTCGGTATGAGTCAAAAATGGGATACAGACCGTTGGGAGAACACGACGTTTCTTTCTAGCTATGGGTGGTGTCAGTGCTTAAACTGGCTGACATTTATATACTTTTCACCTGTGTGGTTGTTGGATGAGGCGCCTCGATATTAGTTCTGTTAAGACCGGGAAACGTGTGTTCAGGAATAGCTAATCCTCAAAAGTAAGAGAGGACCAGCACAACCGATTCCAAGGATCATAGTGGGGTCATGGGACATTTGCTAGAGTGTATCGAACAGAGAGGAGCTTGCCCCTTGCCTCGACTCATGAAGGAAATCCAATTTCCAATACGTGATATTGCGGTTTTATTTGTAGAACCTAGTATGGCGACATAGTGGTATGGGTCATTCATGCCGCCTATGATTGATATTTATTATTGAAATTGTTTTGACACTATACACTTATAGTAATATCAAAATAAGGTGTTTTAAACGTATCAAGCATGCTTTGGCTATTATAAGGTAAAAACCCTATCCTCCGGCTTGAGTTGCATTGTGTGATGGGACCTGGGTCTTATAACAGCTTCATTTTTCTTTATTTAACATTGCGCTGTTGTTTTATGCACTGGTGTTCTTGGGAGGAAACTCGTTCCCTATTATACGGCGTGGTCCCTTTATTTACCGAACTTTAAAATAAAGATTAATAACTGTTTTAGTTCTCACACCAGTCACATGACTGACCTGGAGTTTATTGTTTTAACCTAAACTTTGGGTGCCATTATTTTTTACACGGGCAGCTAGTAGTTGGGTTTTTGCAGATTTATATTCATAGGATCCTGATTTACAGCTGGAACGATACTCGGAAAGGCCGACGTTGGGGGAGGGGGGGTTTGGCTGCGCTGGGGTACGACGAGGTTGCCGTGGCTTTGGCCAAAGGTGGAGTCGAGGACGACGGGTCATGTGGTGGTCTTCTGATTGAAGTTCGGTGGTTGTCAGGGTGGTGCGCAAGGAGGAAGAAGAAGTCGATCAAATGGGTTCCTGTTACAGTAATGAAAACGAAGGAGGAAGGAGTTTAAACGGGAGGGTAACGCTCTTTCAAGTGTTGTTAAAGTTAATAATTTAATTAATTATTTATTTAAATTTTCCAATGTTTAAACAACGATAACTCTTGCAAACAGAGTCGAAATTGAACAATTCAAAATGCGTTGGAATCAGAAAAATCATATCTACGTGATGAAACTGACGGGAACTGATTTAGTGTTCGTTTAAATTTTGGTGAAATGGAAAGCTATTAGTGAGATTTCTTTTGTTTAAAAAAATAATTAATCAATTCAATTATTTTATTTGTTATATGATGATTGTATGTGTATATTTTAGATCTGTTTGTGCTGAAATTTGTATGATGTTTGATTTGTTATTTGTGATGGATAATTATAGATCCATATGTGTTAGTCAAATATTATGATTCATTCCTTTTATTTTATTGAATTGATTTAGTTAATCAATTCAACATATAAATATGTTCTGTCACTTTTATTGAATTGATTTAGTTTATCAATTCAATATAAAATTAAAACTTGACACTTTTGTTGAATTTAATTAATGTGTCAATTCAATGTTGAACATTATTTTGTCAATCCAACAAACAAAATTACTTATTTTGTTGAATAGGAAAATATGAAAACAAATTACTTATTTTGTTATATAGGAAATTGTCATGTTAAATTGAAAGTGACAAAATATAATTATCATTTGTGTTAAATTGAAAGTGACAAAATATGATTATCAATTGTGTTAAATTGAAAGTGGAAACAAAATACTCATTTTGATAATTAGAGAAAGTGAAAACAAAATATTCATTTTGTTAATTAGAAAAAGTGAAAAACTTGTTAATTAGAAAAAGTAAAATAACATTTTAGTGGTAAAATGTTAAAGTAGAGTAAAATAACATTTTAGAGATAAAATGTTAAAGTAAATAAAAACAACATGTGATAAAATGTTTAAGTGAAAAAAAAACACCATTTTATTTAGGTCATGTTTTGATAGACCTAAAACGCCACTTTATTTAGATCATGTTATGTTAGATCTAAAACACCATTTTATTTTAGATCATGCTGTGTTAGAAATAAAATTGTCATTTTAGAATAATATGTCATTATATTGGAAATGTTCTTTTGGTTAGAAATAACTTAACATTTTTGTTAGGAAAACATGCTAGGTAAATAAATTTACATTTTTGCTAAAGACGTGCTATGCAGAGAAAAATAACATTTTAGTTATAAAATGTTAAGATAGAGAAAAACAGCATTTTAGTTATAAAATGTTAAGATAGAGAAAATAATATTTTAGTTAGAAAATGTTAACACAGAAAAATATTCTTTTACATGATATTAGAATAACATAGAAAATGGGTTACAAATAAATATTCATTTATTTGACATTAGAATTCATAGGAAAATATATACATATAAAATATTATTTTATGTGACAATAGGAATTACATTTTTATGTAAAATGTAAAAATAAGAATGAAAAAGTTACATTTTCACAAATGTAAAAATAAGAATGAAAAAGTTACATTTTCACAAATGCAAAAATAAGAATGAAAAAGTTACATTTTCAGAAATGTAATAAAAAGAAGGTAAAGGTTACATTTTCATAGATGAAATAAAAGAGAAGGTAAAAGTTACATTTTTTTTATAATGTAATAAAAAGAATATAACCTTGGTTAGAACTGAATTAGAAATTACATTTTATGTAAAATATGACATTAGATAAAAAATTACATTTTATGTAAAAGGTGATATTAAAATTAAAAATTGCATTTTGTGTAAAATGTGATAATAAACAATAAGTTACATTTTATTGTAGTATGGAACATTAGAAAAGAATAAACAATAAAAGTTTCATTTTATTTGTAATATGAAACCTTAGAAAAGTGTGAACAACAAAAATATACATTTTTGTCAATTAAAAAGAGTGAAATTAAAAATACACATTTTTGGTCATTGAATAGGATTAAACCAAAACATACATTTTTGGAAGTTAAAAAGAATTAAACCAAGATAAAACTTTTGTTTATCAAAAAGGATTAAAACAAGAACAAACATTTTGTTCAATTAAGAGAATTAAACAAAAATAGACATTTTTGTTTATCAAAAAGGTTTAAACCAAAATTTGCATTTTGGTCAAGTAAAAGGAATGAAAACCAAAATATACATTTTGGCAGTAAACACTTTTGTTCATCAAAAGGTTAAAAAAAAAATATTCATAGTTGTCATGAAAAAAGTACATTTTTATTCACATTATAGATGTGAATAAAAACTTAGAATTAACAAGTACATTTTTATTCACATTATGGATGTGAATTAAAACTTAGAATTAGAAAGCACCTTTTTATTTACATTCTTGTTGTAAATTATAAACATGATAATAGAAAAGTATATTTTTGTTTACATATTAGATGTAAATAAAACATAAATTGAAAAGGTACATTTTTAGCGTTATTCTCTTTTGAGAATAAAAAGATTATATTTTTATTTGCAAATTATTTGCAAATAAAAACATGAATAGGAAAAAGCACATTTTGTATTTGTGAACATGATTAGAAAAAGAAGTATATTTTTATTTTCCCTTTTCATATGTGTAACAACCCGCAAAATCAGAACCAATTTAAAAATTTTATTTTAGAAAATTTTAATGAATTTTGACAATATAAAATAATTTATTTAAATAATAATGATCACAAATTTGATTTAAATCAAAGTTAGAATGAATAATTTAATTTTAATTAACAAAAGAGTTAGAAATAGCGCGGTAGTTTGAAAAGTCAAACTTGAACTTTGACTGACCGTACAGGATGCAAAATTTAACGGATTTTAGTGAAACCAAAAATATTAGAATCTATTTAAAAATATCTTTCCAACGAATCCGAAAAATTGAAATTCCATAACAGGAATCAAAAGTTATGTCAAAATTAAAATCTAGAAAGGTCGCTGTAGAAAATTTATATATAATATATATGGCCCGAAAGGCTATTTTTCACATATGAAGGAATTTGGACTCGAAACCGCTTCCATTGAGTCTGGAATAATATTTCTGCATTTAATAAGTATAAACACTTGTATATTTTGAATTTCAGAATTTATTTGTTTAAAAATGCATTTTTAATATTATATATATAGCCTTGGAAAATAGTCAATTTTCAAACGACCTCCGTTTTCGATGAAACCACTTTTTTTGGAACTGGAATGTCGAATTATTGCTAAGTTTCAATTTTCATAATTTTTCGAATTAATGTGTGAGCGTGGCAAAAGAAAATGTGTTTTATGCATTTCGGTCAATTTTAATCAGCTTAAAAATGGCCATTTTTCAAATAGTCTCAGAATTCGATGAAATTAGTCTTGTTAGGACCGTATCGTCATAAGAAAGCCAAAAATAATTTTTTTTTGGATTTTTCTGAGGTCGTATGTGGCCTCGGTGAATTTATTTGTATGACAGATTTTATTTAACAAAGGAATTAGATATTAAATTAAAGAAAAACCTATCGAAAACAATTGAATCGGTTTATGAGACCTGTTCCATTGGGTCCGGGACGGGGGTATTTGCCTAGAGACACATTTTGTTGGGCTGAAATTGTATCAGAATTGGACTAACGGGCTTTTTCTGAAATTAATAAATTAAATAGTATAAAATACTGTATATATACCGTATAAAATACGAACCCTAACACCCTTCCTGTAGCCGCCGTATTCATCATTTTCAATGGCCGAAATCGTCCTCTCTTCATCCCTTACTTTCTTTCAATCTACTAAGAATTAATACACAATCCTATAACCAAATCGAAGAGAATTTCTTGCTCTTCAATTCTATATGGGGATGACGATGTATCGTGGAGTATCCAGCTCGAACCACCCTCGTGAAAAGCCGCCGCCCCTCCTCGATTTCCACCCCAGGCCCGCCACCGAGTTGGCCGAGACCGCCGTCATTCGGTGCGCCGTCCTCCCCCCTTCGACGTGCCACTGCCTGATCAGCCTCCGGTGCTTCCAGTCGCGTGAAAGAAGGAGCCCTAGTTTGGAGCTAAAGGGGAAAACGGTCGGCCGAAGCTTCCAAAGGAGGAATAAGGCAAAGTTGTAAATTAATTTAATATTAATTTTATATTTTAATTGTTTAAAGTTTAAAACTTCGTAACTTCTTCAAATCTTAACGAAATTCGATGATTTCAGAACCGTTGGACTCGTATTGACGAGATCTACATCATGACACTGACCAGAGTTGAAACGGAGCACTTTGAATTTCAGCCAGAAATGCGATGTGAGAATCTCTGATTTTCATAATTCAATTAATTTTATTTATTAATTTATTCCGTTAAATATTTATCTGTATGTTATTTAATCAAATCTGTGATGTGATGTATTGTGTTGGATGTTTGATGGATTGTATGATGTGTATTATGCTGTATTGTATAGATCGGTGTCTGTAGATTTAGATCTGTATAAATCGGTTAAAATTCATGGTGTTTTAAAATAAAATTTTATTATGTTAAATTAATTTGTCAAATCGAGGCAAATTATTTTAATATCATCTTTGTTTAGGAATATCAAAATTTCATTTTTATTTACATATCATGTGTAAATAAAAAGTGGCAGGCTTAGAAAATACGTCTATTCCTTTATTTGCATTTTCTTTGCAAATAAAACAAATGAAAACAAAACAAATAAAAACAAAACAAAATAAAAGAAAAGAAAAATAAAATGATAACAATATTAAAAATAAGACTAGGTTACATATTTTATTTTGTATTCTATTTGCAGAAATGAAAAGACAAGTGCAAAGACACATTTTATTTACATCCTATGTATAAATAAAAAAGACAAAATTGGTTATCATATTTATATTTACCTTTTATGGTTAAATTTAAGGACGTATTTGGTAAACACATATTTATTTACATTTGGTTTATAAAAATAAGAGCACATCTTGAATTGACTTTTGTTTACATTTTATTTGTAAATAAAAAGACATAATTGATAAACACATTTTTGGTTACATTTTATTTGTAAATAAAAACCATAATTGACTAACATACCTTTATTTACATATTATGTGTAAATAAAAAGACATAGTTGAGAAATCTATTTTGTTTACATTTTTGGTATGTAAATAAGATTTCATTTTTGAAAATTTTATTTTTGTTAACATTCCATATGTAAATGAAAAACCCTTTAAAGAATTACATTTTGTTTACAGTTTTATATGTAAAATAAAGTATTCTTTTTATTTGTGCTTTTCAACACAAATATAACTTATAAAATGAATTATCGATTTATATGCATTTTTCAAAGCAAAAATACATAGGTAATGAGATCACCCCTTTTTGATTTTACAATGCAAATATGGTATAGAAAGTAAGATTTCAAATGTATTATCTTTATATTTATGTCCTTAACAAAAATAAACATAGGAAATGAATTCTCCTTTTATTTGTGCTCTTAACACATTAAATTGAATCATTTTTTTTATTGTTATTTGTGTTCTTAACACAAATATAAAACATAGAAAATGAACTATCCCTTCTTTCTTTTTTTCTTGTGTTTTCAACACAAAAACATGACATGGAAATGAGTTCACTCTTTTATTTGTATTCTTAACTCAACAAAACATGATCATTAAAACCGGATATTGATTTTGTTAAAACGTGATATTTCAATAAAATATTCATTTTTGTTAAAACATTGGTGCGAGAAAAATAAAGGTAACATTTTGATTTAAACTTGATTAGTGTGTAATAAAAATCACATCTTTGTTAAAAATTTGATTTATTAAAATAATAGTTGTATCAAACTTGACTGCTGAAAGGAAAGTAACATTTTGTTAAACAAGATCATTGGAAAATAAAATTTATCCTTTATTTGCATTTAAAAGTACAAATATACTTCGATAATAAATTTTGTCCTTTTATTTTAATGCAAATATATTTTAAAACAAAATTTGTTCTTTTATTTGCATTCACTAATGCAAATATAATATAGGAAACTATTCTTTTATTTGCATTCTCTAATGCAAATTTACATTGGAAATTTAAAGGTATTCTTTTATTTACATTCTTTAAAACAGATTTGCATTCAAATAAAAAAGGATTCTTTAATTGCATTTTCCAATGAAATTACACATTGAAATAAAAATGTGTTCTTTTATTTGCTTCCTCTGTTGTAAATAAACTCTAAAAAGAATAAGTACATTTTTTGTTTGCAAATTTAAATGCAAGCAAAATATGATTTGAGAAACTACATCCTTGTTTGCCGTTTTAAATATAAACATAAATATTAGAATGAATATTATAGTTTATTTTGTATTTTATGTATATAAAATAAAAAGGAATGGATTTAGAAGTTACATTTTATTTGCTAATTTAGTACAATAAAAAGAATTGAATAAAACAATCATCCGTGGGTCAATAAAGAATGGTTAGGTATATAATTACTTCGCCAATGTACATTAGGTAATATAAATGACTCACTTTTACCAATTTACACTAGTAAAAGCAAATATGATTTTTAAGAGTTGTAATTTTTGTTGCAATTTCAGATGCAAACAAATATTATATTTTCTTTTGAGTTTTTTGTTGGATATAGAAAAATACATTTTATTTGTAAATTTAGTTGCAAGCAAATCATTTAATGAATATTTTATTTTATTTGCATATTTAGATGCAAATAAAGATCGTAGCTAAAGATTATATTATCAATTGTATCTTTAAGAGGGCAAATAAACACTATAGAAAAAATGCATTTTTGTTTGTAACTTTGGATGTGAATAAAACATTAAATTAAAAAGTTATATTTTTATTTGCAATCCTTGTTGCAAATAAAACTAGAAAAAAAAAGCCACAATTTTTATTTACATTCCTCGATGTGAATAAACATGGAATAAAAGTTGAATCTTTATTTGCAGCCTCTATTGCAAATAAAGAATGAAATAAAAAGTTTTATTTTATTTGTATTCCTTATTACAAGTAAAATATGAAATCAAGAGTGTGCATTTTTATCTTCACTTTATTGATTATAAAATGATAAAATTAAATGATGACATTTTTAATGTAATACAAAGATTGTATTGTATACAGTGTAAAGAATATCATTTTTATGTAATATAAAAGATTACATTTCATTGTAAGTGAGTCCATACTAGAATTCACTTTCTTGATATAAATGAATCAGTAGAAAAGATTCATTGTTTGATAAATTATGTTAATATGTGAACATATATTGCAACCATATGTGAAATGATTTATCAATATATATATATATATATGTTTAGGATGATGAAAGGTTACACTTCCATTTACTAGTTACCTGACTTGTTTATGTGATTGGGTCGATAATTTTCACACATCACCTAAGTGCAGAAATAGTTTTATTATTTGTTTGTTGGTTGAAACCCCACACGGGTGTTGGGAAGAAAATTAACATACACTAATCCCAATATTTAGTTGTATGTTGATCGTTAGATCGACAGGCTGCGATGAGCGTTATTATTTCATTTTAATGCTCACACAGTTATAGATTGCACTTTGGATGTGAATGGATGTTTGATGATGGTTTATTTTCATTTCAATATATACATTGTATGAAATCCATATAATAAAGTTATATGGTACATGATTGGGTTATATTCCAATTCAGGATTTCTTTTAAGCAAAGAACATTTTTAAAATAAGGAATATTTTAAAAAGAATACCATTGTAATATAAGTATCTTTAAAGAAGGAGCATTGTATCATAAAGAATATTTTACATTAAGAATCTTTTATATAAGGATTATTTTTAAATAGTGAATATTTTAAGAAATACTTTGCAAAGAATAAAATGAGTATTTCTATGTCCGTTCTTGGATGGACAAAAGATAAACAGATTTTATAGAAGCAATCTAGTCACTCTCTAGGACAAATCTTTTAAGTTAAGATTTAATAAAGTTTTCCAATTAAACAATGTTCATTGGACTTAGATAAAAGAATTATAATTGGATTGTTGTGAATGGTGTCTTAAATAACACTGTTCTTAAATCCCGTGTTAAAAGATAAATCTTTTAATTAAGAATTTAGATTTTCAATCGGATTTAGTGATTGGAATTAAATGATATGTGAATTAGGTTTATCGTGAACTGTGTTTTAAATGACACTAGTTCTTTAACCTAATTTAAGAGCTTATTAAAAATTAATAATCTTGTAATAATGTTTTTTTGTATTAAAAATCAAAATTGGAATATTAATAAATCTTTTTAGAAAGATTAAAATGTAATTTAATTTATCTTTGATATAATTAATGAGAATCTTTTAATATAAATAATATTTCTATTTAAAAGGATATTCAAAGTTGGAATGTGGCGTATGGTTGATTTTAATTACAAATACGTGAGTTATTCAGAAAGACCGGGTCTAACCCATTCTGAATAATCATCACGACGATCAAGAGTCGAAGATGAAGACAGTAACTGAAGACCGGAGAGCTTCACATCTGTGACGGCAAGGAATTTCGCTCGGTCCGAACCAGTCGCTAAACCGACCCAGACCGTTCGAAACGCCCTATCGTTGAGAACACGACAAAATAGAACGCATATAAAAGAACATTTCATTGTATATTACAACAATGCATCAGATTACAAGAATATACAGAGCATAAATGAATACTACACAGAAATATCAGAGATTTAAATTACATTTAAATACATAGCAGCG
This sequence comes from Allium sativum, assembly GCA_030737875.1. Classification (NCBI taxonomy): domain Eukaryota; kingdom Viridiplantae; phylum Streptophyta; class Magnoliopsida; order Asparagales; family Amaryllidaceae; genus Allium; species Allium sativum. The sequence continues at coordinate 991,304,888 of CM060915.1, forward strand.
GAAAATAATACAATACACAACTAGAAGAAGATATACAGATACAAAGCTTTCCGGATATCGTTCCAGCTGTAAACCAGGATCCTGTGAATATAAATCTGCAAAACCAAAACTACTAGCTGCCCGTGTCAAAATAGGGGCACCCAGAGTTTAGGTCAAAACAATAAACTCCAGGTCAGTCATGGGACTGGTGTGAGAACTAAAACAGTTATTAATCTTTATTTTAAATCATTAGGTAAATCAAGGGACCACGCCGTATAACACGGAACGGGTTTCCTCCCAAGAATACCAGTGCATAAAACAACAACGCAATGCTAAATAAAGAAAAATGAAGCTGTTATAAGACCCAGGTCCTATCACACAATGCAACGCAAGCCGGGGGATAGGGTTTTCCCTTATAACAGCCAAAGAATGCTTGATACGTTTAAAACAAATCCTTTGATACTATTATAAGTGCATAGTGTATAAAACGACTTCAAATCATAAGTATCAATCATAGGCGGCATGGGTACCATATATCATGTCGCCCTACTAGTTTTACAATTAAAACCGCAAGGTCACGTATTTGGAAATTGGATTTCCGTCTATGAACCGAGGCAAAAGATAGTCCTCTACCGATTCGTGACTCTCTAGCCCGAGCCACAGGCAAGTACTCAGTCAAGCCTTGGAGCGACAGGGCCGGTCCACCGATGTGGATTAAAATGCCTGAACACTACGTTTCCCCACCCTATGGGGTGTAAGTCTGGTCCGTCAGCCGACCAGAATGCATCGGCCGAAACCGATATAACCGAGGCGCCTCGCAACAGCAACAACCACATAAGTCAAACTCGTCAGGGCATGTAAAACCACTGACGCCACTTCTAACTAGAAAGAAACGCATGCCCTCCCTGAGGTCCGTCTCCCATTTTTGGTTCATACCGGGTGTGAAACACGCGAGGTAAACGTTACACAAAGCTACGCCACAAAGGCCGTGCTTTGATCATCACAACAAGACTTTGCTTTTCAACAGAAGCCTCGATCAACTGCCACTTAGGCATGCCACACAGGCAATTCACTCCATGCGTTTGATATCCATCAATATATAACCCCTGAGCTCATACGTCTCAGAGAAGGGCGTTAAGCAAGAGAATAAATTCTCCGCCGCCAAACAGATATATATTTAATAGAGATCAATCACACAGACTAAAATCCAATGTCAGACACACAGTCCATTTACAAGTCCGTTCTGGGTCTGAACGAAACCGGAGGCACCTAGTACCCCGCATATCCATCGATCTCCAAGTACGTCTGGACGATCACCAACTGTTTCCATCTTCTTGGGTGTACAGCCCAATCAAGATCATCAGTTATCACCCAAACGACGTGAAGACTTCCGGTCTTCGACCATCGTCTTCATCTTCGACTTATCGTCGTATCAGTTATTCAGAATGGGATAAACCCGGTCTTTCTGAATAACTCGCGTATATTTTAAATAAGTGTTACACAAACACAACATACGCCTCATTCCAATTCATCAGTCACTAACCGTAAATTAATCAAGAGAATAATTCCCCAAATATTAACCCCGAAGGCCGAAACCAACATCAGATCAATACCCAGAAAACCATTCTGCTTGGCCAACCGACAGTTAGTTTCTAAATTTCACATTCATAGGGAAAGGTTCCCATTAATCTTATCAAAGATAAATTCTTGAATTTATTCTTTAATCTACTTTTGAATTTTGATTCAACTAGCCGGGATTAACGAAACTTACCGAAGTAATCATTTGTTTTAATTTCCCAATCCCAACCTATTTATCCCATGAAGTAAAACTGGTAATACTTCATATCTAACACCACAGTGTCATCGGTAAATTCAATTACCATTTCACGTTCAAATCTAATTGAAGATTTAACTATCGCCGGGAGCAAAACTGGTGATACTCCCTTCTCGATTTCTTCAATCTAATTAAAGATTCATTAAAACTCCACTTAGTTTTAATCGTTAACTGGGTTAAAGAATCAGTGTCATTTAAAACACGGTTCACGATAAACCCAAAGTCACATTTATTAATTATCGGGTTAAAGAACGAGTGTTATTTAAAACACTGTTCACGATAAACCCAAAAATCAATATCAATTCAATTCCAATTAAATATTATTTAATTGGTACACTTCATTAAATCTAAATAAAAAGATTTAATCTTTTCTCAACTGGGTTCAAGAACAGTGTTAGTGAAGACACCATTCACGACAAACCCAAATCACATTCGATATTCAATACAAGGCTCTGAATAGAAAATATATCGGCTTATATTCAATATCGAATTCTACGACTAACAAATGTCGTATTGGAAATAACGATATAAATATATATCTTTCAAATTTCCATAACAACACCTGTATAATCATGAATTTCAACATCGAAATATTCCGACGACAATTTCGATTCAAATCCACTCCAATGCAATCATTGGAAATTCTGGTTATTTTCAAAACCCTTTTTAAATTCAATTTATTTGTTTAAAAATAAATAGAATTATATTTCTAGTTCAAAACTAGTTCATTTCGATAAAAATCTATTTTTATCTTTTCAAATATGGAGTTTTTCATCCCAATTCTTTCTAAATCATTTCTTATGATTTTACACAAATTATTACTATTTTTAATAATTTTATCAAGGCCCGTACAGTCGATTTCCACCAATGGCCATCGAACTGCACTTACAGCGACCTTTTTCGAATTTGATTTGGACATAATTCCAAATCCAACCGTTAGATTTCTAATTTCTAATATTTTTTAGAAAGCTCTTTTCAATACGAACCCAACGGTTCCGGTTTTAGGAGAATCCGACGGTCGGATCTCCCGTAATGTCCGTTTGAAATAAATGGTCGAAATTCACGAACTGCCGCGGCGCGGCGCGTTCTATTCAGGCCATTATATTATATATATATAATATATATATAATATATACTTCGTCGATTTCTATTTAAAACGAATTATATAAATAGTTTTGAATTCGTTTAAAAATCTATTTCAACTTCCATTTCAATTCAAAGCAAAATTGAATTCTTCTTTATAAATTCGTTTCAAAGTTCATTTCTATTCAATTCAAATTTCAATTCAATTTGAATTCAATTCAATTTGAATTCAATTCAATTCGCTTTCAATTCATTTCGAAATCGTTTTCAATTCAATTCATTTCGAAATCACTTTCAATTCAATTCATTTCGAAATTGTTTTCAATTCAATTCATTTCGAAATTGTTTTCAATTCAATTCATTTCGAAATTGTTTTCAATTCAATTCATTTCGAAATCGCTTTCAATTCAATTCATTTCGAAATCACTTTCAATTCAATTCATTTCGAAATCGTTTTCAATTCAATTCATTTCGAAATCGCTTTCAATTCAATTCATTTCGAAATCGCTTTCAATTCAATTCATTTCGAAATCGCTTTCAATTCAATTCATTTCGAAATCGTTTTCAATTCAATTCATTTCGAAATCACTTTCAATTCAATTCATTTCAAAATGAATAAAACCGATATAAATATCGTTTACGTCAAAATAGCGTCAATCTAATCAACACGGCTTCATATGTTTCTATTTTCAAATATTCTATTTCGAATATTTCTATCTCAAATATTTCTTTTCAAATATTTCCTTTTTCAAATATTCTATTTTCAAATATTTCTTTTTCGAAACTGGAATGAGGCCCAATCAATTACCATATAATGTTAATTATATGGATTTTCTACAACACATGTATATATCAACAACGATGAATAGTCAACCATCATCCAAAGTGCATTCTACACTGTATAAGCATCAAATATAAATATTCAACGCTTATAACAGCCTGTCAATCGATCGATCGACATATTTAATCAATCAGGATGAGTGAACTTCAAATTTCATCCCAACACCCGTGTGGGGTTTCAAACAATCAAACACATATTTTATTTGTGCAGTTGGGCGATGTGTAAAATTTATCGACCCAATCAACGTCATTCAAATAGGTGTACATAAACAAACCTTCTGGTTTGTAAATGAATATTTATTTATTCACATTCACGTTAAAAATTATATTTTTAACGATAAAACATTTTATTTTAACATATGAATTCCTATTCAGTTCATTCTTTAAATAAAATGCTATTTTTATTTTTCTAACTTATTTTAGAAAATTTCGGCGGCATAACGGCACGATACTAGAAACGGGACGAGGCCTAGCCTTATCCCCGGTCTAGTGAAGGCCCACGCCATTCACATATCAATCAAATTCACCAAACAATCAAATTCAAATCAAATCATCAAACTAATTTATGCAACCAAACAAACAAGTCCATGGTCTGTGGACGATTGTGTCGGGTGCTACTAAGCACCGTCTGCATCCTAGTATATATATATAACTAGAAAATGAAATTGAAAGGTGAGAAATTCTCACAGATAGCTATCCAAGCTCCACGGCACTTCTAATGCAGGAAATCTTCGCCAACTCGCTTTTTGTCGCTTTCATTGTCCGCTTTCACTACATATGTAAAAATCGAATTTTACTTCGCTATTCAATATATAAAAATCATATTTTTATTTCGAAGTTCAATATATAAAAATCATATTTTTATTTCGAAGTTCTATATATAAAAATCATATTTTTATTTTGAAGTTCTATATATAAAAATCATATTTTTATTTTGAAGTTCAATATATAAAAATTCTATTTTTATTTCGAAGTTCAATATATAAAAATTCTATTTTTATTTTGAAGTTCAATATATAAAAATCATATTTTTATTTCGAAGTTCAATATATAAAAATTCTATTTTTATTAATAGATCTTTCACTTTTATAAAAATATGGATTTTGCCTTTTCAAATTTAAAGATTTCATCTTTATAAAAATATAGACTTCGCCTTTTCAAATTTAATCTTCCTATCATGTAAAAATTATATTTTTAATCCTCTACCTAACCAAAAATCCTATTTTTACATCTTCTACTTAATAAAGATTATATTTTTAACACTTTAAAAATATAAAAGTCGTATTATTATTTTTTTTTTTTTAACACAACTAATTTAAATACTTTAAAATCAGATCTTAATCTATGATTATAATAAACCAAAAATAAAATAACTGTAAATAAATAAATAAGTAAAACATACCTTAATTTCGGATTTTTTTTTGGAAAGGGGGGGGGAGGTGATGGTTCGTCAGAGGGTCGGTGGAGGTGCGGAAACAGGAGGAGGAAGGAAGAAGAGAGGTGCGGTGGCCTCCTGGTGATAGGCGGCGACTGTTACTGGCGGAGGAGGGTTTGGGTTCGGTTTTCGGCGAGGAGGGGGTTCGGGTGGGTGCCTGGAAGGGAGGAGAGGCTAGGGGAGGGGTGCGGTAGCCCTCCTGGGCGGTGGCGATGGCTACGGGGGGGGGGAGGCGATCGCGAGTAGGATTTTTCTCTTTTTTTTTTCTGCTTAATGAAATTCGAAAAGGGGGGGGGGGCAGAAGTTAAGAGAAAAAGGGGGGGTTATTTTATTTTATTTTATTATTTTAATCGGAAAAAGTTGACTTTCACAAACGACCTCGAAACGAGGCCCACCGCCTGTCGCCCATAGCGTTCTACCCCCATTCCGAGCACAATGGGATATGTCTCGTAGGCTGATTCGACTATTTGAATCAGTTTCCGTTAAATTTACATTTAAATTGCTATATTGAATTTTAAACGTACATTTCAAATTACCGGGGTCACATACTAACTAGAAAAATTCCAGAAAAATATTTTCTAGCTTCGTATTAGCGATACGGTCCTAACAAAACTTGTTTCGTCGAATTCTGAGACCGTTTGAAAAATGGCCATTTTCCAGTCGATTAAAATCAACTGAAACTGGTCAAACGCGTTTTCCTTTACCACACTCACATATTGATTCGAAAAATTATGAAATTTGAAACCTAGCAATAACTTAACATCACGGACCCAACAAAACTGGTTTCGTCGAGATCCGAGGTCATTTGCAAAATGTCCATTTTTAAGGGCCTGAATTCCATAGCGACTATTCAGAATTTTCAACTGGACATATCTTTTGATTCCCGCTATGAAATCTTGATTTTTCGGATTCGTTGGAAAGATATCATCAATTAGATCCTAAGATTTTTGGTTTCACTAAAATCCGGATTGTTTTGCACCCGGTACATTCAATTGAAGTTTAAAATCGAATTATCGAACTACCGCGCCATTTTCAATTCCTTTTATAATTATATATAAATATTTATATTCTAACGACGACGTATATAATATATACGTCGAATTATATTCAAACTAAATTTCTCGTCGATTTTATTTAAAATAATCTATTTTAAATATTCAAAATTCGCTAAAATTGCCAAAATAAAAATTTCAAACTGGCTCGCATTTTACGGGTTGTTACAATCTCCCCCACTTAAAACTTTTCGTCCCCGAAAAGGAACAAAGTCGAAAGTGGTTTGATTATTCAGCTCTACGATCGATCAGGCTTCCATTCTCCAACTTTTTAGTTTATGAGAATTTTCAAATTTTCAAAAATTTGGCTAACACCCTAAATTTTCGAAAAATTTCGCCATAACCTCCCCTGCACCGGGAGCATCGGGGAATTTCAAATAGCTTCCCCGGTCCTTCAGATCTCAAAAAGAAAAAGAAAAAGCCAAGCGGCTAGCAAATAGGCTCATAAAATCATCATCACCCAAACAAAACAGTAAATTATGTAGTAAACATGTACCTATTTGTCGGGCAAACAAATTTTATTCTCTGCTCTAGCCTCCTTGCTATGACCTGTTCAATGATATATATGCATATGCATGCAAATGCGACCAATTTTCAATATAATCCAATATTTGATGCTATTAGGCAAAATGGTTCAAAATTAGCAAACAAATAGGCAAACAACACAAACATCAATCAATTAGTGAATTAGAGTTTCAAATTGATAATTTTGATACATAGTCAAAAATCAGATTCTTGATGCCAAATCACAACAATAGGCCCTATCTAATTTTGGTTCTCACACCAGTCAATAGAAAATATATAGATATCACACCTTCGAAACACGAACATAATTATTGATGATGCCATGGTCATTATCAACATCATCCCCGGGCGACTAGAGTGTAATTCTATATCTATCCAGTATATTAAAACTTTGAATACACGCGGATCAGACGTATACGCAAAATCTATATATACTGGATTGTCCAAATTCATTAAAATAAATAATCAAATACGAATAGTTGATTTAAATTTTCAAAACAAATTTTGTTTTCATTTGAAAAATATACTCTTCACACTCGTTCTAGGATACTACTGATCCCATCTCTAACGAGTCATTCCCATTGGATATTGCTAATCCAATATCTGATGAATTCTTTCGTAGGGTTCTAATGTGCCTTGTTCTCTGAGCTTTGTAAACCAAAGCTCTGATACCAACTGTGACGGCAAGGAATTTCGCTCGGTCCGAACCAGTCGCTAAACCGACCCAGACCGTTCGAAACGCCCTATCGTTGAGAACACGACAAAATAGAACGCATATAAAAGAACATTTCATTGTATATTACAACAATGCATCAGATTACAAGAATATACAGAGCATAAATGAATACTACACAGAAATATCAGAGATTTAAATTACATTTAAATACATAGCAGCGGAAAATAATACAATACACAACTAGAAGAAGATATACGGATACAAAGCTTTCCGGATATCGTTCCAGCTGTAAACCAGGATCCTGTGAATATAAATCTGCAAAACCAAAACTACTAGCTGCCCGTGTCAAAATAGGGGCACCCAGAGTTTAGGTCAAAACAATAAACTCCAGGTCAGTCATGGGACTGGTGTGAGAACTAAAACAGTTATTAATCTTTATTTTAAATCATTAGGTAAATCAAGGGACCACGCCGTATAACACGGAACGGGTTTCCTCCCAAGAATACCAGTGCATAAAACAACAGCGCAATGCTAAATAAAGAAAAATGAAGCTGTTATAAGACCCAGGTCCTATCACACAATGCAACGCAAGCCGGGGGATAGGGTTTTCCCTTATAACAGCCAAAGAATGCTTGATACGTTTAAAACAAATCCTTTGATACTATTATAAGTGCATAGTGTATAAAACGACTTCAAATCATAAGTATCAATCATAGGCGGCATGGGTACCATATATCATGTCGCCCTACTAGTTTTACAATTAAAACCGCAAGGTCACGTATTTGGAAATTGGATTTCCGTCTATGAACCGAGGCAAAAGATAGTCCTCTACCGATTTGTGACTCTCTAGCCCGAGCCACAGGCAAGTACTCAGTCAAGCCTTGGAGCGACAGGGCCGGTCCACCGATGTGGATTAAAATGCCTGAACACTACGTTTCCCCACCCTATGGGGTGTAAGTCTGGTCCGTCAGCCGACCAGAATGCATCGGCCGAAACCGATATAACCGAGGCGCCTCGCAACAGCAACAACCACATAAGTCAAACTCGTCAGGGCGTGTAAAACCACTGACGCCACTTCTAACTAGAAAGAAACGCATGCCCTCCCTGAGGTCCGTCTCCCGTTTTTGGTTCATACCGGGTGTGAAACACGCGAGATAAACGTTACACAAAGCTACGCCACAAAAGCCGTGCTTTGATCATCACCACAAGACTTTGCTTTTCAACAGAAGCCTCGATCAACTGCCACTTAGGCATGCCACACAGGCAATTCACTCCATGCGTTTGATATCCATCAATATATAACCCCTGAGCTCATACGTCTCAGAGAAGGGCGTTAAGCAAGAGAATAAATTCTCCGCCGCCAAACAGATATATATTTAATAGAGATCAATCACACAGACTAAAATCCAATGTCAGACACACAGTCCATTTACAAGTCCGTTCTGGGTCTGAACGAAACCGGAGGCACCTAGTACCCCGCATATCCATCGATCTCCAAGTACGTCTGGACGATCACCAACTGTTTCCATCTTCTTGGGTGTACAGCCCAATCAAGATCATCAGTTATCACCCAAACGACGTGAAGACTTCCGGTCTTCGACCATCGTCTTCATCTTCGACTTATCGTCGTATCAGTTATTCAGAATGGGATAAACCCGGTCTTTCTGAATAACTCGCGTATATTTTAAATAAGTGTTACACAAACACAACATACGCCTCATTCCAATTCATAAGTCACTAACCGTAAATTAATCAAGAGAATAATTCCCCAAATATTAACCCCGAAGGCCGAAACCAACATCAGATCAATACCCAGAAAACCATTCTGCTTGGCCAACCGACAGTTAGTTTCTAAATTTCACATTCATAGGGAAAGGTTCCCATTAATCTTATCAAAGATAAATTCTTGAATTTATTCTTTAATCTAGTTTTGAATTTCGATTCAACTAGCCGGGATTAACGAAACATACCGAAGTAATCATTTGTTTTAATTTCCCAATCCCAACCTATTTATCCCATGAAGTAAAACTGGTAATACTTCATATCTAACACCACAGTGTTATCGGTAAATTCAATTACCATTTCACGTTCAAATCTAATTAAAGATTTAACTATCGCCGGGAGCAAAACTGGTGATACTCCCTTCTCGATTTCTTCAATCTAATTAATGATTCATTAAAACTCCACTTAGTTTTAATCGTTAACTGGGTTAAATAATCAGTGTCATTTAAAACACGGTTCACGATAAACCCAAAGTCACATTTATTAATTATCGGGTTAAAGAACGAGTGTTATTTAAAACACTGTTCACGATAAACCCAAAAATCAATATCAATTCAATTCCAATTAAATATTATTTAATTGGTACACTTCATTAAATCTAAATAAAAAGATTTAATCTTTTCTCAACTGGGTTCAAGAACAGTGTTAGTGAAGACACCATTCACGACAAACCCAAATCACATTCGATATTCAATACAAGGCTCTGAATAGAAAATATATCGGCTTATATTCAATATCGAATTCTACGACTAACAAATGTCGTATTGGAAATAACGATATAAATATATATCTTTCAAATTTCCATAACAACACCTGTATAATCACGAATTTCAACATCGAAATATTCCGACGACAATTTCGATTCAAATCCACTCCAATGCAATCATTGGAAATCTGGTTATTTTCAAAACCCTTTTTAAATTCAATTTATTTGTTTAAAAATAAATAGAATTATATTTCTAGTTCAAAACTAGTTCATTTCGATAAAAATCTATTTTTATCTTTTCAAATATGGAGTTTTTCATCCCAATTCTTTCTAAATCATTTCTTATGATTTTACACAAATTATTACTATTTTTAATAATTTTATCAAGGCCCGTACAGTCGATTTCCACCAATGGCCATCGAACTGCACTTACAGCGACCTTTTTCGAATTTGATTTGGACATAATTCCAAATCCAACCGTTAGATTTCCAATTTCTAATATTCGTTAGAAAGCTCTTTTCGATACGAACCCAACGGTTCCGGTTTTAGGAGAATCCGAAGGTCGGATCTCCCGTAATGTCCGTTTGAAATAAATGGTCGAAATTCACGAACTGCCGCGGCGCGGCGCATTCTATTCAGGCCATTATATAATATATATAATATATATAATATATACTTCGTCGATTTCTATTTAAAACGAATTATATAAATAGTTTTGAATTCGTTTAAAAATCTATTTCAACTTCCATTTCAATTCAAAGCAAAATTGAATTCTTCTTTATAAATTCGTTTCAAAGTTCATTTCTATTCAATTCAAATTTCAATTCAATTTGAATTCAATTCAATTCGCTTTCAATTCATTTCGAAATCGTTTTCAATTCAATTCATTTCGAAATCACTTTCAATTCAATTCATTTCGAAATTGTTTTCAATTCAATTCATTTCGAAATTGTTTTCAATTCAATTCATTTCGAAATTGTTTTCAATTCAATTCATTTCGAAATCGCTTTCAATTCAATTCATTTCGAAATCACTTTCAATTCAATTCATTTCGATTCAATTCAATTCATTTCGAAATCGCTTTCAATTCAATTCATTTCGAAATCGTTTTCAATTCAATTCATTTCGAAATCACTTTCAATTCAATTCATTTCAAAATGAATAAAACTGATATAAATATCGTTTACGTCAAAATAGCGTCAATCTAATCAACACGGCTTCATATGTTTCTATTTTCAAATATTCTATTTCGAATATTTCTATCTCAAATATTTCTTTTCAAATATTTCCTTTTTCAAATATTCTATTTTCAAATATTTCTTTTTCGAAACTGGAATGAGGCCCAATCAATTACCATATAATGTTAATTATATGGATTTTCTACAACACATGTATATATCAACAACGATGAATAGTCAACCATCATCCAAAGTGCATTCTACACTGTATAAGCATCAAATATAAATATTCAACGCTTATAACAGCCTGTCAATCGATCGATCGACATATTTAATCAATCAGGATGAGTGAACTTCAAATTTCATCCCAACACCCGTGTGGGGTTTCAAACAATCAAACACATATTTTATTTGTGCAGTTGGGCGATGTGTAAAATTTATCGACCCAATCAACGTCATTCAAATAGGTGTACATAAACAAACCTTCTGGTTTGTAAATGAATATTTATTTATTCACATTCACGTTAAAAATTATATTTTTAACGATAAAACATTTTATTTTAACATATGAATTCCTATTCAGTTCATTCTTTAAATAAAATGCTATTTTTATTTTTCTAACTTATTTTAGAAAATTTCGGCGGCATATCGGCACGATACTAGAAACGGGACGAGGCCTAGCCTTATCCCCGGTCTAGTGAAGGCCCACGCCATTCACATATCAATCAAATTCACCAAACAATCAAATTCAAATCAAATCATCAAACTAATTTATGCAACCAAACAAACAAGTCCATGGTCTGTGGACGATTGTGTCGGGTGCTACTAAGCACCGTCTGCATCCTAGTATATATATATAACTAGAAAATGAAATTGAAAGGTGAGAAATTCTCACAGATAGCTATCCAAGCTCCACGGCACTTCTAATGCAGGAAATCTTCGCCAACTCGCTTTTTGTCGCTTTCATTGTCCGCTTTCACTACATATGTAAAAATCGAATTTTACTTCGCTATTCAATATATAAAAATCATATTTTTATTTCGAAGTTCAATATATAAAAATCATATTTTTATTTCGAAGTTCTATATATAAAAATCATATTTTTATTTCGAAGTTCTATATATAAAAATCATATTTTTATTTCGAAGTTCTATATATAAAAATCATATTTTTATTTTGAAGTTCTATATATAAAAATCATATTTTTATTTTGAAGTTCAATATATAAAAATTCTATTTTTATTTCGAAGTTCAATATATAAAAATTCTATTTTTATTTCGAAGTTCAATATATAAAAATTCTATTTTTATTTTGAAGTTCAATATATAAAAATCATATTTTTATTTCGAAGTTCAATATATAAAAATTCTATTTTTATTAATAGATCTTTCACTTTTATAAAAATATGGATTTTGCCTTTTCAAATTTAAAGATTTCATCTTTATAAAAATATAGACTTCGCCTTTTCAAATTTAATCTTCCTATCATGTAAAAATTATATTTTTAATCCTCTACCTAACCAAAAATCCTATTTTTACATCTTCTACTTAATAAAGATTATATTTTTAACACTTTAAAAATATAAAAGTCATATTATTATATATATTTTTTTAACACAACTAATTTAAATACTTTAAAATCAGATCTTAATCTATGATTATAATAAACCAAAAATAAAATAACTGTAAATAAATAAATAAGTAAAACATACCTTAATTTCGGATTTTTTTTTGGAAAGGGTGGGAAGGTGATGGTTCGTCAGAGGGTCGGTGGAGGTGCGGAAACAGGAGGAGGAAGGAAGAAGAGAGGTGCGGTGGCCTCCTGGTGATAGGCGGCGACTGTTACTGGCGGAGGAGGGTTTGGGTTCGGTTTTCGGCGAGGAGGGGGTTCGGGTGGGTGCCTGGAAGGGAGGAGAGGCTAGGGGAGGGGTGCGGTAGCCCTCCTGGGCGGCGGCGATGGCTACGGGGGGGGGGGGGGGAGGCGATCGCGAGTAGGATTTTTCTCTTTTTTTTCTGCTTAATGAAATTCGAAAGGGGGGGGGGCAGAAGTTTAGAGAAAAAGGGGGGGGGTTTATTTTATTTTATTTTATTATTTTAATCGGAAAAAGTTGACTTTCACAAACGACCTCGAAACGAGGCCCACCGCCTGTCGCCCATAGCGTTCTACCCCCATTCCGAGCATAATGGGATATGTGTCGTAGGCTGATTCGACTATTTGAATCAGTTTCCGTTAAATTTACATTTAAATTGCTATATTGAATTTTAAACGTACATTTCAAATTACCGGGGTCACATACTAACTAGAAAAATTCCAGAAAAATATTTTCTAGCTTCGTATTAGCGATACAGTCCTAACAAAACTAGTTTCGTCGAATTCTGAGACCGTTTGAAAAATGGCCATTTTCCAGTCGATTAAAATCAACTAAAACTGGTCAAACGCGTTTTCCTTTACCACACTCACATATTGATTCGAAAAATTATGAAATTTGAAACCTAGCAATAACTTAACATCACGGACCCAACAAAACTGGTTTCGTCGAGATCCGAGGTCATTTGCAAAATGTCCATTTTTAAGGGCCTGAATTCCATAGCGACTATTCAGAATTTTCAACTGGACATATCTTTTGATTCCCGCTATGAAATCTTGATTTTTCGGATTCGTTGGAAAGATATCATCAATTAGATCCTAAGATTTTTGGTTTCACTAAAATCTGGATTGTTTTGCACCCGGTACATTCAATTGAAGTTTAAAATCGAATTATCGAACTACCGCGCCATTTTCAATTCCTTTTATAATTATATATAAATATTTATATTCTAACGACGACGTATATAATATATACGTCGAATTATATTCAAACTAAATTTCTCGTCGATTTTATTTAAAATAATCTATTTTAAATATTCAAAATTCGCTAAAATTGCCAAAATAAAAATTTCAAACTGGCTCGCATTTTACGGGTTGTTACAACATCGTTTGGTTGATGGTGACTAATATCTTGAATTGGGACGGATCCCCCAAGGCAAGGTAAAAAGTGATGATCTTCCAGACGTACTGGAGATCGATGGATACGTTTTTTTCGTTCAGACCCAGAACGGAATTGTAAATGGATATCATGCCTGACATTGGAATTTATTTCATGTAATTAAATTGGTTTTTATTTAATATATAAATGCATGGTGGTGGAGGGTTTATTCTCTTGCTTAACACCCTTTTGTATGTTAAATAATTACCAATCGCATGATATGAGTTGTTGATGTGGTATGCCAAGTTGCACTTAATCAAGGCTTATTGTTGCAAAGCAGAGCCTTGTGGGATGATCAAAGCATAGTCTATTTAGGCATAGCTTTGTGTAACATGACTTCGCGAGCCTCACAGCCCGGTAGAGTCTAAAACGGGAGAAGGGAACGCAGGGAGTGCACACGTTTCTCTCTAGCTAGAGTGGTGCCAGGGACCTACCAGCACTGGCATTTATTCATTGTGGTTGTTGGATTTTTCGAGGCCTCGGTTTATGCGGTCGCCACTGGCCGTATTGTAGGTCCAAAAGGACCGGGGAGCGTGTGTTCAGGAATTGCCAATCCATTAAGCGTTAACGTATGGACCGGCCCTGCAGGATCCAAGGGTTGGACAGAGTACCAATCCTGGGGCATTTGCTAGAGTGTCTCGAATCGGTAAGGATCTCCTCCCTAGCCTTGACTCAGATGGAAACCCAAATTTTCAATATGACATCATGCGGTTTTGATTGTATACCTATATATATGGCGACATAGTGGGATGGGGCACTCATGCCGTCTAGGATTGATACATTTACTTTGATGTATTTCAACTTGGTTGCACACTATTATTATATAATACCGTGTTTATCGTATCAAGCATTTCTTGACCATTATAAGGTAAAACCCTATCCTCTGGTTTTCGTTGCATTGTGTGATGGGACTTGGGTCTTATAATGGTTTCATTTTTCTAAAAAGCATTGCGTTATTTTGACGATTTACTTTAGTCATGCACTGGCAATCTATAGGAGAAAACCCGTTTCGCGAAAGTGGCGTGGTCCTGTGATTAGCCTTATTATATTATATTGGTTAAGTAGAATTCTCACACCAGTCCCATGACTGACCTCTAGTTTGTCCACTGGCAAACTCGGGTGCCCATATTTTCCACACGGGCAGTCGAGTAGCTATTTTTGCAGATATATTAAACAGGATTCTGGGTTGAAGCTTAAAGCTGTGTCCAGAGATAGAGAGTCTTCCGCTGTGTTCTTCCGTTGCAGTATATTACATTTTTTGTATTTATCTTCCGCTGTAATTATATTCCAATGTACTCTGATATGTATATTCTGTACTCTGATGTAACATTTATTATAGTGTTATAAAAGTCTTCTGTTGTTGTTGTTTTAATATGTTGTATTCCAAAGTTAAAGTATTCGTAGATTTCCACTTTTTTTTGGGTCAGACCTGTGTGGTTTATGGTCGATTCAAAGGGCGGGAATTTTCGGGTCTTTACAATATGCAAAGAAAAACCATAGAAAAGGAAGTACATTTTTATTTGCAATTAAGTTGTAAATAAAAACATGATTATAAGAAGTTGACATTTATATTTATATTTATATTTTAGATATAAATAGAAAACATGAATTGAAAAAGGATGTTTATTTATAATTTAGATATAAATAAAAACAGGAAATTAAGAAGTGTATTTTTATTCACCTTTTAGATGTGAATAAGAACTTGAATTAAAAGGTTCATAAGAATTTACATTTTTCAATGTAAATAAAAGAAATAAAAGAATTTACATTTTTCAATGTAAATTAAAGGAAATAAGGAATTTACATTTTCAATGTAAATAAAAGAATGATTAGGAATTTACATCTTCCAATGTAAATAAAATATGAAATTAAAGTTAAATTTTCAATATAATAATATATTGAAATAAAATTTTACATTTCCAATGTAAATAAACATTGAAATAGGAAGTTACATTTTAAAATGTAAAATATATTGGAAAAAGAGATTTCCTTTTTCAATATAGTATTGTGTTGAAGTAAAAGATAATACTTTATGCAATAAATAAAGAAATTAAGTTTTGTTTCAATTGTAATACAAAAATGATTAAAGATTACATTTTAATGTAATAACAGAAAGATAAGGAAAATTACATTTTGATGTAATATATGATTTCATATATAAAAGAAATAAATGTTGAAATGAAAATGTCTTGAACTCATTGAACGAATTATATATATATATATAAATTATACGAATAGCGCGCGGTAGTTCGCGATTCGAAATCGTAATTTCAAACGATTATACCGAAAGATCCTACCGTCGGATTTTCCCAAAACTGGAACCGTTAGGACCGCTTTGGGAAGATCTTTCCAACGATATAAATATTGCTAAAATCCAACGGTTTGATTTCGAGAAAAGTGTAAATCAAATTTGGATAAAACAGCGCCAGGGACGCCCATCGACCCGTAGCGTCGTTAAATGAATATGGCTATTTTTATATATATATAAATAAGCAATAAATCGTGATTGAATACTAATAACGATATGAAATGATTTTAAAATTAATTATATATGCGAGGGTCATTTGAAAAGTCCGAGTTCAATCCCATTTCAAATGATTATACGTCGATCTAAGTCGAAGAGTTGAAGACAGTGATTGAAGACCGACGATCTTTACATCGAACGGACGTGTTGCTACTGAGACCCATGATGGGAGTAGCTACCTTGAAGGGGCTTCAGTGGTAGCCAGCCGGCCGTACTTGTTGATTGATGGATATGTGAGCGCCTCACCTCTGTATTGGACATATGGGGGCGGAATAAGGTGACTCAGGTTTCGTTCAGACCCAGAACGGACTTGTAAATGGATGTGTATCTGACGTTGAATTTCATTTCGTGTAATTTAATTGATTTTTATTAATGTATATCGGTTTGGTGGTGGAGAATTTATTCTCTGCTTAACACCCTAGTATATATTAACAGTTATCAATAGCATGGCGTGAATTGTTAAAGTGGCACGCCAAGATGCGAATGATCAAGGCTTTTGTTGAATATCAGGCCTTGTGGTTGATGATCAAAGCACGACCTGTTTAGGCATAGCTTTGTGTATAGCGTAACCTCACGTGCCTCACACCCCGGTATGAGTCTTAAACGGGAGAAGGGAACGCAGGGAGTGCACACGTTATCTTTCTCGCTAGAGTAATGTCAGGGACCTACCAGCGCTGACCTTTTACTTATGTGGATGATGGATTATGAGGTACCTCGTGTTTTTATAGGTTGTTAGTGGCCATATTATAGGTCCAAAAGGACCGGGAAACGTGTGTTCAGGTATAACTAATCCACGACCCTTCGGAGTGGACCGACCCTGCAGCTATCCAAGGGTTGCCCATAGGTGTGATCCTGAGGCATTTGCTAGAGTGTCTCGAATCAGTAAGGAGCTCCTCCCTAGCCTTGACTCATGATGGAAACCCAACTTCCAATACGACCTCGCGGTTTTGATTGTAGAACTAGTATGGCGACAAGATATATGGTACCCATGCCGTCTAGGATTCATATTTATGATTGAAATGTTTTTATTAAAACACATACACGCAAATATAAAATCCATTTTATCGTATCAAGCATCTTTTGACCATTATAATGTAAAACCCTATCCTCCGGTTTGCGTTGCATTATGTGATGGGACTTGAGTCTTATAATGGTTTCATTTTTCTAAAAAAACATTGCGTTGTTTAACGATTTACCTTATTTTATGCACTGGCAATCCAATGGAGTAAACTCGTTCCGCGTTAGCGGCGTGGTCCTGTGATCAGCCTTATTATTAAATAGGATAAGTAAGATTTCTCATACCAGTCCCAAGACTGACCTGTAGTTTGTTTCACTGGCAAAACTCGGGTGCCCATATTTTCCACACGGGCAGTCGAGTAGCTTTTTGCAGATATATTTACAGGATCCTGGTTTACAGCTGAAGCAATATTCGGAAAGCTCTGTATCCGTGTATTCCTTTCAGTTATATATTTGTATTATTTTTCCGCTGCCATTTAAATGTAATTTAAATCTCTGATATTATTGTGTTTCTATTTTGTAATAAGTATTCATACTCTGTTATATTCTTGTACTCTGATGTAATTGTTGTAATCAGCAATAAAATGTTCTTCGGTTTGTGTTCTGATGTGTGTTGTTCTCAAAGCAATCCAGTCTTTCCTTCATTGGGAAGTTTGGGTCATTTCATTTGGTATCAGAGCCTTGGTTTACAGAGCTCGAGAACAAGGCACATTAGAACCGAGCGAAAGAATTCATCAAGGATTGGATTAGTAATATCCAATGAGAATCACTCGTTAGAGATGGGATCGGTAGTATCCTAGAACGAGTGTGAAGGGTATTATTTTCTTTAAAGTAAAAACAAATTTAGTTTTGAAAATTTTATTTTAAAATACGTATTTGAGTATATTATTATATTTTTATGTGGACAATCGAGTATATAAAGATTTTGAATATACGAGTAATTAACGGATATTCGAAGTTTTAATATACTGGATAGATATAGAATCACACTATAGTCCCCGGAGATGTTCTGATGGTGGTTCGAAACATCATCAGAAATTATGTTCGAGTTTCGATAGTGGGATTTCTATATATTTCCATTGACTGATATGAGAACCAAAACTTAGTTAGAATAGATTGTTGTGGTTTGCACTAAAAATATGATTTCTGAATATATATAAAAGTTATATATATCTTTAAAAGTTAATCACCTAATTGATTGCTGGTTGTGATGTGTGATTATTAGTTTCATTAATTAAAATATTGGAATGATAACTAATAAACTTATTGAAACAATAAATAAAAAATTTAATTAAGTTAGTTAATTAAACAACTTTTAGCTACGTTCCTTTTCGAGGACGAAAAGATTTTAAGTGGGGGAGATTGTAACAACCCTGAATTTTGGGGCCAATTTAAAATTTTTATTTTAGAAATTTTAATGGAGTTTTAATACTTAAAATAATTTATTTTAAATAATAACGACTAAAAATTTATTTTAATACGAATTAATTTAATTTAAATATAAAAGGAGTTTAGAAGCAGCGTTGTATTTTGAAAATTTGATTTTAAACTTTAATTGAATGTACAGGATTCAAAATAAGTCAGAATTGAGTGAAACTAGAAATATTTAAATCTGTTTAATCATATCTTTCTAACGAATATGAAAAATTGAAATTTCACTTTAGAATTCAAAAGTTATATCCAGTTAGAAATTCAGAAAAGTCGCTACAGAATTTATATATTTTTTAATTAAATATATAGGCCATAAAAATAGCCATTTTTCAAACAGTCTCAAATTTCGACGAAATTTGTCTCGTTAGTACCGTATTGTCATAACAAAGCCAAAAATATTTTTTTGTAATTTTTAGAATTCATTTGTGGCCCCGGTGAATTTATATGTACTGTTAAATTAAACGATAAATGAATTAAATATTAAATTAAAGAAACAGGTGGCGGAAACGTTCGTTTGGGCTTGCGGGACATAGCTAGATGAGTCTAGAATAGGGGTAATTGGGTAAGAACGACCGTCGTTGGGCTGGAATCGGACAAAGTTGCTAATCGGGCCTTAAGGGCTTAATTAATTAATATTTTAATATAAATATTCCCAACTAAAACAAACCCCTAACCCTAATTCTAATTTGACCAGCCACCATTCGCTATTTCGATGCACAGAAAGCTCTTAATTTCTTCCTCGTTGTTCTTCAAATCTAATCAATGAAATTCAGAAATTCCAAACCTAAATGAAAGAGCAATTAGAGTTATGTATATTGTAAGGTTATGATGGAATTTAATGCTCTCTGGTGCCCGGATTTTGACCTAGAAAGGCCGACGTTGGGGGGGGGGGTTTGTTGCGCTGGGGTACGGCGAGTTGGCCGTGGCTTTGGCCAAAGGTGGAGTAGAGGATGGCGGGTCACGTGGTGGTCTCTGATTGAAGTTCGGTGGTTGTCAGGGTGGTGCGCAAGGAGGAAGAAGAAGTCGATCAAATGGGTTCCTGTTACAGTAATGAAAACGAAGGAGGAAGGAGTTTAAATGGGAGGATAACACTCTTTCAAGTGTTGTTAAAGTTAATAATTTAATTAATTATTTATTTAAATTTTCCAATGTTTAAACAACGATAACTCTTGCAAACGGAGTCGAAATTGAACGATTCAAAATGCGTTGGAATCAGAAAAATTAGATCTACGTGATGAAACTGACGGGAACTGATTTAGAGCTCGTCTAAATTTTGGCGAAATGGAAAGCTATTGGTGAGATTTATTTTGTTTAAAATAATAATTAATCAATTCAATTATTTTATTTGTTATATGATGATTGTATGTGTATATTTTAGA
Source organism: Allium sativum (assembly GCA_030737875.1). Classification (NCBI taxonomy): domain Eukaryota; kingdom Viridiplantae; phylum Streptophyta; class Magnoliopsida; order Asparagales; family Amaryllidaceae; genus Allium; species Allium sativum. The sequence goes on from CM060915.1 coordinate 991,325,355, forward strand.
TCTGTTTGTGCTGAAATTTGTATGATGTTTGATATGTTATTTGTGATGGATAATTGTAGATCCATATGTGTTAGTCAAATATTATGATCCATACCTTTTATTTTATTGAATTGATTTAGTTAATCAATTAAACATAAAAATATAATCTGTCACTTTTATTGAATTGATTTAGTTTATCAATTCAATATAAAATTAAAACTTGACACTTTTGTTGAATTTAATTAATGTGTCAATTCAATGTTGAACATTATTTTCTCAATCCAACAAAAAAAATACTTATTTTGTTGAATAGGAAAATATGAAAACAAAATTACTTATTTTGTTATATAGGAAATTGTCATGTTAAATTGAAAGTGACAAAGTATAATTATCATTTGTGTTAAATTGAAAGTGACAAAATATGATTGTCAATTGTGTTAAATTGAAAGTGAAAACAAAATACTCATTTTGATAATTAGAGAAAGTGAAAACAAAATATTCATTTTGTTAATTAGAAAAAGTGAAAATCTTGTTAATTAGAAAAAGTAAAATAACAATTTAGTGATAAAATGTTAAAGTAAAGTAAAATAACATTTTAGAGATAAAATGTTGAAGTAAATAAAAACAACATTTTGGTGATAAAATGTTTAAGTGAAAAAAAACCATTTTATTAAGGTCATGTTTTGATAGACCTAAAACGCCTCTTTATTTAAATCATGTTATGTTAGATCTAAAACACCATTTTATTTTAGATCATGTTGTGTCAGAAATAAAATTGTCATTTTAGAATAATATGTCATTATATTGGAAATGTTCTTTTAGTTAGAAATAACTTAACGTTTTTGTTAGGAAAACATGCTAGGTAAATAAATTTAGATTTTTGCTAAAGACATGCTATGCAGGGAAAAATAACATTTTAGTTATAAGATGTTAAGATAGAGAAAAACAGCATTTTAGTTATAAAATGTTAAGATAGAGAAAATAACATTTTAGTTAGAAAATGTTAACATAGAAAAATATTCTTTTATATGATATTAGAATAACATAGAAAATGGGTTACAATTAAATATTCATTTATTTGACATTAGAATTCATAGGAAAATATAAACATATAAAATATTATTTTATGTGACAATAGGAATTACATTTTATGTAAAATGTAAAAATAAGAATGAAAAATTTACATTTTCACAAATGTAAAAATAAGAATGAAAAAGTTACATTTTCACAAATGTAAAAATAAGAATGAAAAGTTACATTTTCATAAATGTAAAAATAAGAATGAAAAAGTTACATTTTCACAAATGTAAAAATAAGAATGAAAAAGTTGCATTTTCACAAATGTAAAAATAAGAATGAAAAAGTTACATTTTCACAAATGTAATAAAAAGAAGGTAAAGGTTACATTTTCATAGATGAAATAAAAGAGAAGGTAAAAGTTACATTTTTTTTTATAATGTAATAAAAAGAATATAACCTTGGTTAGAACTGAATTAGAAATTACATTTTATGTAAAATACGACATTAGATAAAAAATTACATTTTATGTAAAAGGTGATATTAGAATTAAAATTTACATTTTATGTAAAATAAATTACATTTTATTGTAGTGTGGAACATTAGAAAAGAATAGACAATAAAAGTTCCATTTTATTTGTAATATGAAACCTTAGAAAAGTGTGAAAAACAAAAATATACATTTTTGTCAATTAAAAAGAGTGAAATTATAAATACAAATTTTTGTTCATTTAATAGGATTAAACCAAAACATACATTTTTGGAAGTTAAAAAGAATTAAACCAAGATAAACCTTTTGTTTATCAAAAAGGATTAAAACAAGAACAAACATTTTGTTCATTTAAGAGGATTAAACGAAAATAGACATTTTTGTTTATCAAAAAGGTTTAAACCAAATTTGCATTTTGGTCAAGCAAAAAGAATGAAAACCAAAATATACATTTTGGCAGTAAACACTTTTGTTCATTAAAAGGTTAAAAAAAACAAGAATATTCATAGTTGTTTTGAAAAGGTACTTTTTTATTCACATTATAGATGTGAATAAAAACTTAAAATTAATAAGTACATTTTTATTCACATTGTGGATGTGAATTAAAACTTAGAATTAGAAAGCACCTTTCTATTTACATTCTTGTTGTAAATAACAAACATGATTATAGAAAAGTATATTTTTGTTTACATATTAGATGTAAATAAAACATAAATTGAAAAGGTACATTTTTAGCGTTATTCTCTCTTGAGAATAAAAAGATTATATTTTTATTTGCAAATTATTTGCAAATAAAAACATGAATAGGAAACATGTAATAACCCGGAAATCTGAGCCAATTTAAAATTTTTATTTTGGCAATTTTAACGAATTTTGATTATTTAAAATGGATTATTTTAAATAATATCGACGAAAGATTTATTTTGAATGGAACTCAAACGTATATATTTATATACGTCGTCGTTAGAATATAAATATTTATTTTAAATTATAAATGGAATTGAAAATGGTGTGGTAGTTCGATAATTCGATTTCAAAATTCAAATGAATGTACCGGGTGCAAAATAAACCGGATTTTAGTGAAACCAAAAATATTACAATCTATTTGTGAATATCTTTCCAACGAATCTGAAAGATTGAAATTTCATAGCGGGAATCAAAAGATATGTCTAGTTGAAATTACAGAATAGTCGCTATGGAATTTCGGCCCTTAAAAATGGAAATTTTGCAAATGACCTCGGATTTCGACGAAACCACTTTTGTTGGAACCGTGACGTCAAGTTATTGCAAGATTCCAATTTTCATAATTTTTCGAATCAATATGTGAGTGTGGCAAAGGAAAACACATTTGACCAGTTTCAGTTGATTTTAATCGACGGGAAAATGGCCATTTTTCAAACGATCTCAGAATTTGACGAAACTAGTCTTGTTAGGACCGTATCGTCAATACGAAGCTAGAAATAATTTTTCTGGAATTTTTAGAGGCTGTATTTGACCCTGGTAAATTGAAATGTACGTTTAAAATAAAATATACTGATTTATATTTTAATTTAGACGAAAACTGATCGTAACGGCCGAATCAGCCTACGATACATATCCCATTGTATTTGGAATGGGGGTAACTAGCTAGGGACGACAGGCGGTGGGTCTCATTTCGAGTTCGAATTGAAAGGTTACCTTTTTTGGGAAAAAACTAAAATATATATTATTAAAATTAGTCAACCCCTCTCCTATAACTTCTCTCTCCCCCTTCGTTACTCTACAGATCGAAATAAAAAAATAAAAATAAAAACCTAAGCTAACGTTGTCGTCGCCCAGACCTCCAATCGCCGCCTACCGAGGTTGCGCCACCACCTCTCGAACCCTCCGCCTCCTCTCCGACGGCACCCCCCTCGTTCGATCCCCCAACGGCGCCTGGCCCCCCCTCGTAGATCGAGACCCCCCCGAGCCTCAAATCACCCAAATCCGCGACGCAAGCCCCCACAGCCCACCACTTCGGCCACTGACAGCACCCCACGACCTCCCAGCCCCGGCGCAACCCCCTGAGCGCGGCCCACTACTCCAATTCCCCCCTCCTGAGCCGCTGTAAGCTTTTATTTCTTCTATTTTGTTTATTTACAGTTAGTATATTTTATTTTATTTCAGTTTTAAAATATAAAAACCATATAAAAATTCGATTTTTATTCATTTGAAAACCGTATAAAAATTCGATTTTTATTCATTTGAAAACCGTATAAAAATTCGATTTTTATTCATTTGAAAACCGTTTAAAGATGTGATTTTTGAAGAAGATAAAGATATGATTTTTATATAATGTGGAGAGTAAAAATATGATTTTTTTATTATATATATGTCGAAATAAAAATGTGATTTTTATAGCATTGAAATAAAAATCCGATCATTGTATAAGAAGAAGAAATATAAAAATATAAATTTTATATAGGAAGGAGCGTTGAGAAAATATATGAAGTAGAAATAAAAATATGATTTTTATTTATTGAATGAAGAATAAAAATATAATTTTTATTTGAACAGTGTGAAAAGAACTACAATGGAATTTTAGACGGATCCAGACGGTTCAGCAGTTCAGAAGCAAAGCACGGTGGAGTGCAACCCTCTGTGAGAACTTTTCACCTTTTAATTTTGTTTTCTAGTTAATAATATATACTAGGATGCAGACGGTGTTTAGTAGCACCCGACACCCGTCGTCCACAGACCATGGATGGCTTGTATGCTTGTTTGTTTGATTTTGATGTGTAGTTGATTGAGTGATGTGATGTGAAATGAAATATTCATATAGTTGAAAATATTTTATAGTTAAAAATAGAATTTTTAACGTGTATATGAAATAAATTAATATAAACAAATCGAACGATTTGTTTATATACACACATTTGACTGATATTGATTGGGACGATAAATTTTACACATCGCCCAACTGCACAAATAAAATACGTGTTTGATTGTTTGAAACCCCACACGGGTATTGGGATGATATATGACATACACTAATCCCAATAATTAGTTGTATGTCGATCGACTGATTGACAGACTGTTATAAGCGTTAATTATTTATATTTAATGCTTATGCAGTTGTGTGGTGCACTCTGGATGATGGTTGATTATTTATCGTTGTTATTTTATACATGTGTTGTAGAAAAATCCATATAATTAACATTATATGGTAATTGATTGGGCCTCAATGCAGTTTTGAAATAGAATATTTGAAATAGAATATTTGAAATAGAATATTTGAATAGAAATATTTGAAAATAGAAATATTTGAAAAAGAAATATTCAAAATAGAATATTTGAAAATAGAAATATATGAATTGAAATATATGAAGCCGTGTTGATAGATTGACGCCATTTTGACGTGAACGATATTTATATCGATTTTATTCAAATTGAAGTGAATATTAAAGTGAATTGAATTCGAATTAAATTGAATTGATTTGAAATTCAAAATAAACACAAATGATTTGAAATTTGAATAGAATTGAAATTCGAATTAAATTGAAATAGAATTGAAATTGTTTTGAAATGAATTCGAATTGAAAGTGAATAGAATTGAATTCGAATTGAAATTGAATGGAAATGAATTCGAATTGAAATTGAATTAATTTGAAATTCAAATAGAATTGAAAATGAATTGAAATTGAATTAAAAATCGTTTTGAATTGAAATCGACGAAGTATATTATATATATATATATATATATATAATATATTGGCCTGAATAGAACACGCCGCGGCAGTTCGCGAATTTCGACCATTGACTTCGAATGGATATTGCGGGAGATACGACCGTCGGATTCTCCTAAAACTGGAACTGTTGGGTTCGTATCGAAAAGAGCTTTCTAATGAATATTGGAAATTTGAAATCTAATGGTTGGATTTGGAATTGTGTCCAAATCAAATTTCGAAAAGGTCGCTGTAAGTGCAGTTCGATGGCCGTTGATGGAAATCGACTGTACGGGCCTTGATAAAATTATTAAAAATATCAATAATTTGTGTAAAATCATAAGAAATGATTTGTGAAGAATTAGGATGAAAAACTCCATATTTGAAAAGATAAAAATATATTTATATCAAAATGAACTAGTTTTGAACTAGAATTATAACTCTATTTATTTTTAAAATAAATAAAGTGGATTTGAAATGGTTTTAAAAGTAACCAGAATTTCCAATAATTGAATTGGAATGGATTTGAATCGAAATTGTCTTTGGAATATTTCGATGTTGGATTTCGTGACGATATAGGTATTGTTATGGGAATTTGAAAGATATATTTATATCGTTATTTCCAATACGATATTTGTTGGTCATAGAATTTGATACTAAATATAAGCCGGTATATTTTCTATTCAGAGCCTTGTATTTAATACCAAATTTGATTTGGGTTTGTCGTGAATGGTGTCTTCATTAACACTGTTCTTAAGCCCAGTGGAGAAAGAGATTAAATCTTTTTATTTAGATTTAATGAAGTGTACCAACTAAATAATATTTAATTGGAATTGTATTGGCATTGATTTTTGGGTTTATCGTGAACAGTGTTATAAATAACACTTGTTCTTTAACCCGATAATTAATGGAAGGTGATTTTGGGTTTATCGTAAACCGTGTTTTAAATGACACTGATTCTTTAACCCAGTTAAAGATTAAAACTAAGTGGAGTTTTAATGAATCTTTAATTAGATTGAAAAGATCGAGAAGGGAGTATCACCAGTTTTTCTCCAGGCGATAGTTAAATCTTTAATTAGATTTGAACGTGAAATGGTAATTGAATTTACCAATAACACTGTGGTGTTAGATATGAAGTATGACCGGTATTACTTCATGGGATGAATAGGTGGGGATTGGGAAATAAAATAAATGATTACTCCGGTGTGGTTCGCTAATCCCGACTAGTTTGAATTGATATTCAAAGAAGATTAAAGCATAAATTTAAAGAGTTTATCTTTGATAAAATTAATGGGAACCTTTCCCAAAGTAGAAGAATATTTGAATAAATGATTATTCTGAATTGGAATGAGGCGTATGTTGTGTTTGTGTAACACTTGTTCATTATATATGCGAGTTATTCAGAACGACCAGGTTAATCACATTCTGAATAACTGATTCGACGTGGTTTCGAAGACGAAGACGGTGGTTGAAGACTGTAGGTCTTCACGTCGTTTGGGTGATTGCTGATGATCTTGATTGGGCCGTAACCCAAGAGGTGGGAATCAGTTGGTGATCGTCCAGACGTACTTGGAGATCGATGGATATGCGGGGTACTAGGTGCCTCCGGTTTCATTCAGACCCAGAACGAACGTGAAAATGGATTATGTGTCTGACATTGGATTTTAGTCTGTGTGGTTGATTTCTATTAGATATATATCTGTTTGGCGGCGGAGAATTTATTCTCTTGCTTAACGCCCTTCTCTGAGACGTACGAGCTCAGGGGTTATATATTGATGGATATCAAACGCATGGAGTGAATTTCCTATGTGGCATGCCTAAGTGGCAAATGATCAAGGCTTCTGTTGAAAAGCAAAGTCTTGTGGTTGATGATCAATGCACAGCATGTGTAGCATAGCTTTGTGTAGCATTGATTCGCGAGCCTCACACCCCGGTTGTGAACCAAAAACGGGAGAAGGACTTCATGGAGGGCAAGCGTTTCCTTTTAGCTAGAAGTTGCGTCAGTGGTTTTACACGCTCTGACGAGTTTGACTTATGTGGTTGTTGTTGTTGCGAAGCGCCTCGGTTATATCGGTCGATCCGGGACTGATGGAGTCATTCGTTGGCTCATTGACACCCCATAGGGTGGGGAAACGCAGTGTTCAGGCATTTTAATCCACATCGGTGGACCGGCCCTGACAATTTAAAGGCTTGCCTGCGCGCTTGCCTGAGGGGCGGGCTAGAGCGTCTCAAATCGGTAGAGGACTATCTTTTGCCTCAGTTCACAGATGGAAATCCATCTTCCAAATACGTGACATTTGCGGTTTTGATTGCAGAGCCTAGTATGGCGACATGATATATGGTACCCATGTCGTCTATGATTGATATTTATGATTGAAATTGTTATAACACTATACACTTATAGTAATAATAAAACATGAAATTTAGCGTATCAAGCATACTTTGGCTATTATAAGGTAAAACCCTATCCTCCGGCTTGCGTTGCATTGTGTGATGGGACCTGGGTCTTATAATAGCTTCATTGTTCTTTATTTAGCATTGCGCTGTTGTTTTATGCACTGGTATTCTTGGGAGGAAACCCGTTCCGTGTAATATGGCGTGGTCCCTTGATTTACCCAACTTTAAAATAAAGATTAATAACTGTTTTAGTTCTCACACCAGTCCCATGACTGACCTGGAGTTTATTGTTTTAACCTAAACTCTGGGTGCCCTTATTTTGACACGGGCAGCTAGTAGTTTTGGTTTCGCAGATTTATATTCACAGGATCCTGATTTACAGATGGAACCATACTCGGAAAGCTTTGTATCCGTGTATTACTTCTAGTTGTGTATTGTATTATTTTCCGCTACTATGTAATGTATTGTAATCTCTGATATTTATCGAATGCAATATTCATTTATACTCTGTATATTCTTGTAATCTGATGAATTGTTGTAATATACAATGAAATGTTCTTCCGTCTGCGTTCTTCCGTGTGTTGTTCTCGAACTATCTGCGCTTTCCTTCACGGGGAAGTTACGGGTTTTCACAAAAAAGAACATTTTGTATTTGTGAACATGATTAGAAAAAGAAGTATATTTTTATTTGCCCTTTTTATATGCAAATAAAAACCATAGAAAAGGAAGTACATTTTTATTTGCAATTTAGTTGTAAATAAAAACATGATTATAAGAAGTTGACATTTATATTTATATTTATATTTATATTTTAGATATAAATAAAAAACATGAATTGAAAAAGGATGTTTATTTATAATTTAGATATAAATAAAAACAAGAAATTAAGAAGTATATTTTTATTCACCTTTTAGATGTGAATAAGAACTTGAATTAAAAGGTGCATAAGAATTTACATTTTTCAATGTAAATAAAAGAAATAAAAGAATTTACATTTTTCAATGTAAATAAAAGGAATTAAGGAATTTACATTTTCAATGTAAATAAAAGAATGATTAGGAATTTACATCTTCCAATGTAAATAAAATATGAAATTAAAGTTACATTTTCAATATAATAATATATTGAAATAAAAGTTTTCATTTCCAATGTAAATAAACATTGAAATAGGAAGTTACATTTTAAAATGTAAAGTATATTGGAATAAAGAGATTTCATTTTTCAATATAGTATTGTATTGAAGTAAAAGATTATACTTTATGCAATAAATAAAGAAATTACATTTTTGTTTCAATTGTAATACAAAAATGATTAAAGATTACATTTTAATGTAATAGCAGAAAGATAAAGAAAACTACATTTTGATGTAATATATGATTTCATATATAAAAGAAATAAATGTTGAAATGAAAATGTCTTGAACTCATTGAACGAATTATATATGTATATAAATTAAACGAATAGCGCGCGGTAGTTCGCGATTTGAAATCGTAATTTCAAACGATTATACCGAAAGATCCGACCGTCGGATTTTCCCAAAACTGGAACTGTAACACCCCGTAATTTTATAACATTAAAATTCACAAATTAAAGTATACTTAATTTTTAGAAAAGAATAAAGTGAAATGGGTTGCGCAGAGAAATATATATATATATATATATATATATTGATATATATATACATATATATAAATTAAAAATTAAATAAATAAATATGCGAAAAAGTTCAAAACAACGAATTGGGAGGGGGAATAACCGAACCGGCCCATTTTTGAGGTCGACCCGAGCCTTGCTGGGTCGACTAAGGGTTAATCCAAGGTGTTTAGCTGTCGACCCGTGGGCCGATTCGCTCAAATGCAGATTTTGCATTTGATTGGTTCTCATGGTTCAGGGTTAATCTAATGGTCCTAAATAACTTCCTACACCTATAAATACATCCTAATGCTAACCCTAAACCTAATTAAAATTGGAACCAAAGCCGTTATGCCGTCGCCATGGAACTCAGTGTAGCCTCCGCCAACTAAAGAGGAAGATAGCTAATCAATTCAACCTAATTCAAGCTTAGAGCTTCAACAACGAATCAACTAACATCGCTACAACAATTCTGCATCAAGTTTGATCAATTGTTCATAATTCTTTAACCACGAAAGGCAAGTTCGATTTCTCTAATCAAGATAATTATTAAATTAAGTAAGATTAGATATAATTGTGGATTATATGGATATGATGTGAATTATTGACCGTATGATATGATTATGTTGTTAAATTGTGATGTTATCATACATGTTGTAAATTCTATGATTTTATGTTGTCATCTATGTTGTAAAGTTATGATCTATGTTGTAATTCTACGATTGGCTTACATGTAATCAAATCATCATGTTGTTTAAATGCTAGTTTGGTTATGTTGATTCATATGATAGATCATATGTATGTATGCAAGATTAGATGTTGATTTAGATATAAATCACATGCAAGTTGGTAAATATTATGACATCTATTTTAGATCAAAAGTTAGGCTATGATATGCATAAGTTACATGCCAAATCTGTACATGCTAGTTTGTATATTTAGAGGTAAATTTACACCATTGTTATGTTGCATAAATCACATATGCAAGTTTATATAAAAATATGAGTTTGGAATATGAATCATGTTATGCAAGTTTTTGGTTATTCCCTATGTAAGTTTTGTGATGAAAATCTTGTTCATAACATGTAGGTTCATACTTTTAGGCCTATGTTTAGATCGATGATTTTATGTAGGTTATGTGGTAAATTCTCATATGCAAGTAAGGCCTATTTTGTGTGTTATGTGAATATGTGGTGTTTTCCCCTTTTCCATGTGTTAGACTATTTCTTAGTCTATCATATATTCTATGCGAATGGACGCCGCGGCGGTTATGGGGAAAAATATTGATTATGTTAATAAATGTGAATTGGCATGTAATGGCCTCAAAAGAGGCATATATGTAAACTGAAATATTAATTGGTAAAGTGATATATGGACATAATTAATGTGAATTATGGTCATAAAGATAATTGGAATTTTATTAACATATTTGATTAGGAATAATTAATCCAAATATGGGATGAAAATATTATGTTAATAAATGTGAATTGGAATGTAAATGAGTCATATATGTAAATTAATTGGAATTTGAATAGGGATTGTAAGAACTTAAGTTTAAGTTGGGGGTTAAGTAAACTGGGTTATACGGAATGAGTGGGTTAAGTAAATCTTGGGTAGGTGGGTAATATTAGTACATATAGGCCCACAAACTTAACCGTAAATTAAATATGTCTGAACCAGTGAGAGGGTTAAGTAAATCTTGGGTAGGTGGGTAATATTTGTGTATATAGGCCCACAGACTTAACCAATACAACCTGTTAATTAAAAAAAAGGGTGAGACTAGGTTAAATTAGAAAACACTTAACCAAATTTGTACATGTAATTGGACATGGGGTTAAGTGGGATGTATTAGAGGGGACCAAGCCTAGGTGGGAAGCTTGGTGGGGGCCCTTTTCAGTCCAGTAGCCCATTAAGTATCTTTGTGAGCTCGACCCAAGTCGAGGACGGGACACGCCTACTGGGCCTGATTGTTAGAGGCCAAAACGGGGAGCGGTGGCAACGCAAGTCCAACGGGTTTCATATGCGTGTGTGGACCCGGGCTGGTAGGTAAGACGTTGTTGCATCGTGTAGGTATATGCCATGCATTCTCAAGTTTTATCGGATTGCCACTTTAGGGGAGTGATACACCCCACTGTGGGGCCAGCACGGGTATCTACGAGTAGGGAGCCGATCGAAAGTGGGTAGTGGGGTACACCTAGTGGAGATAGGGGCAGACGACACCTATGTAGTCAGCTAGGGGTATGTAAGGCTATTTATAAAGTTTCTATGTGAAGCAAGTGGGATCAAACATTAGGGTGACTGGTGTGGTGCAGTGTAGTGATGTGCAGTGCAGTGTAGTAATTATTCGTTAGTAATTAGGTGTGCCTTTACCGTTATCTTTAACGTTATCTTAAACGCTATCTTTATCTTCCTAAGAGTTCATAGACATTTATTTGTCTTCCAGCTTATGCCTTAGTCTAGTTATTTTGATAATAGTATTGTTAGAATTATCATACTCGCCAGACTTTATGTCTGACCCCCTCTATTTCTATCCTTTTTCCCCCTCCAGGTCCTCAGGTTGGGCCCAGTTCTAGTGGAGTTTGATTAAATTGCTTCATCTCTCTTGGAAAGCTTGGACCGTTGAAGTAAAGTCCAGCTTGTTATCTTTATAATGGCTATTTATGTAATGGGATTATGTATTTTGCTTTTATGAAGATGGATATTGTACTTGGTTTTATGATGTAACAAACATGTTTAATTTCCGCTGCAATAAAATGAAGGTTTAGATTTCCAAGTACTATTTATTATCTGTCTTGTTGTAATTTTTCTGTTCTATATTCACTTATTACCTCCATGGAAGTTAATGCATTCCTTTTGTGAGTGACATTACTGGACGTGGGGTGTTACAAGAACCGTTAGGACCGCTTTGGGAAGATCTTTCCAACGATATAAATATTGCTAAAATCCAATGGTTAGATTTCGAGATAAGTGTAAATCAAATTTGGATAAAAACAGCGCCAGGGCCGCCCTTCGACCGTAGTGTCGTTAAATAAATATGGCTATTTTTATATATATAAAAATAAGCGATAAATCGTGATTGAATACTAATAACGATATGAAATGATTTTTAAATTAATTATATATGCGAGGGTCATTTGAAAAGTCCGAGTTCAATCTCATTTCAAATGATTATACGTCGATCTAAGTCGAAGAGTTGAAGACGGTGATTAAAGACCGGCGATCTTCACATCGAATGGATGTGTTTCTACTGAGACCCATGATGGGAGTAGCTACCTTGAAGGGGCTTCAGTGGTAGCCAGCCGGCCGTACTTGTTTATTGATGGATATGCGAGTGCCTTACCTCTGTATTGGACATATGAGGGGCATAATAAGGTGACTCCGGTTTCGTTCAAACCCAGAACGAACTTGTAAATGGATGTGTGTCTGACGTTGAATTTTATTTCATGTAATTTAATTGATTTTTATTAATGTGTATCGGTTTGGTGGTGGAGAATTTATTCTCTGCTTAACACTCTGGTATATATAAATAGTTATCAATAGCATGGCGTGAACTGTCAATGTGGCACGCCAAGATTCGAATGATCAAGGCTTTTGTTGAAAAGCAGGCCTTGTAGTTGATGATCAAAGCACGACCTGTTTAGGCGTATCTTTGTGTATAGCGTAACCTCACGAGCCTCGCACCCCGGTATGAGTCTAAAACGGGAGAAGGGAACACAGGGAGTGCACATGTTATCTTTCTAGCTAGAGTAATGTCAGGGACCTACCAGCGCTGACATTTTATTTATGTGGATGATGGATTATGAGGTACCTCGTGTTTTTATATGTTGTTAGTAGCCATATTATAGGTCCAAAAGGACCGAGAAACGTGTGTTCAGGTATAACTAATCCACGACCCTTCGAAGTGGACCGACCCTCCAGCTATCCAAGGGTTGCCCATAGGTGTGATCCTGAGGCATTCGCTAGAGTGTCTCGAATCGGTAAGGAGCTCCTCCCTAGCTTTGACTCATGATGGAAACCCAACTTCCAATACGACCTTGCGGTTTTGATTGTAGAACTAGTATGGCGACATGATATATGGTACCCATGCCGTCTAGGATTGATATTTATGATTGAAATGTTTTTATTAAAACATATACACGCAAATATCAAATCTGTTTTATCGTATCAAGCATCTTTTGACCATTATAAGGTATAACCCTATCCTCCGGTTTGCGTTGCATTGTGTGATGGGACTTGGGTCTTATAATGGTTTCATTTTTCTAAAAAGCATTGCGTTGTTTAACGATTTACCTTATTTTATGCACTGGCAATCCAATGGAGTAAACTTGTTCCGCGTTAGCGGCGTGGTCCTGTGATCAGCCTTATTATTAAATAGGATAATTAAGATTTCTCATACTAGTCCCATGACTGACCTGTAGTTTGTTTCACTGGCAAAACTCGGGTGCCCATATTTTCCACACGGGCAGTCGAGTAGCTTTTTGCAGATATATTTACAGGATCCTGGTTTACAGCTGAAGCAGTATTCGGAAAGCTCTGTATCCGTGTATTCCTTTCAGTTGTATATTTGTATTATTTTTCCGCTGCCATTAAATGTAATTTAAATCTCTGATATTATTGTACTTCTATTTTGTAATAAGTATTCAAACTCTGTTATATTCTTGTACTCTGATGTAATTGTTGTAATAAGCAATAAAATGTTTTTCAGTTTGTGTTCTGATGTGTGTTGTTCTCAAAGCAATTCAGTCTTTCCTTCAATGGGAAGTTTGGGTCGTTTCATTTCAGTTAAATTAGAATTTTGATGGTAAATGGTCTTAATGTTTAACTGTTGCCTTGTTTGATTGTTGCTTGATTTACCCCCTTTGTGGATTTGATTGAATGTCGTGAGTTTCGGATTTAATTCTGGAAATCTTTGGTTGTCTTACGGTTTGAAGCGGCATTTGAATATCTTGCCTTATATGTAGAATTGAACATTTCTCAAATATGTTTCCAATTCACTTGAAAACCCTGTTGTTCTTGTTGACTTCTTGAATTTGTTATACACCTAAAATATTGAGTACCTGCATTAATGTGAGGATAGTTCATTTATCAAGTAAATTTACCTGAATGTATTAAAGTAGTAATATAATTTAATAAGTGAACATACGTCATGTTGGGTCTCAAAGAAAAAAATAAAATCCCTCAATGTGTAAACTAATGAGAACTCTGCCTTGCTGCTGAGTTTGATGTATGCTTACACATTGTTATATAAATATTCCCACTCATTTGAGAATGTGAACCTGGATATGTCGATAGCTATATAAATATTGCTAGTTCTTGTCCGATTAGTAATGCTACCAAGCATTATGATCGATAGTTTTTGTAATGTTAAGGCTCTGAGTAATGACATTCGTCCGCTAGAACTCTATAGTTTAAAGGATGAATTCAAGCCGGTTGTTGCTGCAGCATTGAAGAATACGCTTATACATGAAAACTTTGGGATTTTAAGCACAGTTACCAATGATTTCAAAAAGGTAGAATCTAGTGCTCTGGGACACTAGTTGTTGGGGTTGATTTATAATTATGATGAACAACATATAATTTAGTATCCTGGATGATATTTATACAAAAAAAGTGTTTTGCATGAATGCACCTTTCTCCAAAGTGATAATTTATTCTTTATTTCAAATCTTACTTCAATTTTATATTATATTTATACAATAGGCTTCCTTTATTATTCCCTACTTTTCTTCCTCGTTTCTTACTTCTTAATCAGAATTGGACTTTTGTTTATTATTCAAGCTTTTATGCTTTGAAACTTTGTTTTCCAAAATTTTAAATCGGTAACTTAACATTGAATGGCCAAACACTTTGCAAGCTGTGTGTATATATATATATATATATATCCGACTTCAACTGGTAATACATATAGATTATCTGATCAGATCCATGCAAGGTCTTCACTTTCAATTAGACACTTAGCATGTTGGATACGGTCTTAAAGACCAAGCGAAAATGTGAATGTTATATTGTTAAGCTGCCTTTATATATCCACCGCAAGTATTAATATAAAATACATTTACACATCTTTACTATTAATAATGAGAATTCCATGAACTAACTTACAAACGTGTCTATCTGGATTACCAAAATTACCATAGTATTTGTATAGCAGGGACAAGAAAAATCAAACCACTTGCCATATGCACAAAACCTACTGGCAGCCTTTACTTTGGGTAAAGATATATATCTTTACCCTTTGCCCTATGTAAAATTCTAGTACATTAAATTCTGAATGTGTTGATGTATATCGATCAATTATGATTTAAATATTTAAGTGAAATCAGTGGATATAGTTGGATCAAGTTTAGGCAGTTTTGAGCAACTTGAAACATATTTATGATGTCATACTCAGTTAAGGATTAATACCTGTACTTGGTTAAGGATTAATACATGTTGTCATACTTGGTTAAGGTTTAATACTATGTTGTCATGCATGGTTAAGACTAAAAAAAAATATACTGGTCCATGATATTCACTGCTATCAGTATATACTGTGTATTTATATAATGTGTTGTTCAGCCTTGTATTTTTAAGCGTGTATAAATAGCTAGTGTATATTGTTTCGAGAAATCGAAAAGTAATGCTATCAAAATTTAATAAATATATGGACTATTTTAGCTTGAATGCACGTTTTAGCTTAAATGGTACATACATATTAAATGTATACATTTGGTCTCGAATTTCATATGTTGTCCTGTTGTATTTTGCTGTTGCACGCATGACCCCACTGTTCATTGTTGCTTTGGGGTTGCCTTGTTATTTTAATGCATAAGGGTACTGCATTTTGTAAACCGAACCAGAGTTTTATGAAAGGAAACTTGCTGCACCATTGCTTATTGAAAAGAAACTTGCTGAACCATATTTTTATTGAAAAGAAATTGGTGAACTATTGTGATCACTAAAATGAAAGCTGAACTACTATGTTCACTGAAACTTCTGTGCACATTTCTACAATTGCAATTGAAATTTAAGTCTGGGTTGCACTGGTGGATGATTCATAACTTTCCATTCATCTAAATTTGTTGGATTTAGACAATATGAACATGGAAACTTACCTCAAATTCCTTTTGGCAATTTATATTACTCTCTAACAATTTATATTACTCTTAGTCAGCAATATCCTCTAGAAAGGGATAGATGAGCATGAAATGATCAACTTGTAGAGGATAGGAAATATATAATATGATCACTAAAAATGAACTATATTCAGTTTTTACACTGTTGGCACATTGAACCCTTGTTAACATTAGTACATTTGCCATGTTCATTATATTTCAGTTACCTGTAGCTTAAGTGCACTGGTTATACCCTTGTATATTTCAGTTCCCTGTATCTTGAGCACCTTTACCAGACCCTTTTGTATATCCGGTGTCCACTATTGCCATTTTTCTTTGATCGTTATGCTGGTTGGTCACGTTTTACTGTTGCATTATTTGTTGCATAACCCTTTTTCGTTGGTCCTTGGTTTCCCATTTTGGACCATGTTCGTCCATTGTCACATGGTTCTACTGCATATCTCGCGCACTCTATGAACCTCACTGTACTTGATCATTTGTGGTCATGGGATGTTGGGGCAGTGCACACGTGTACTTGTACACGTGTGTATAAGCAGGCTTCCGTGACCATTTGTCCCTAAAATGAAAGCCAATAGCATAGACACTACACCACTGTGTTTGACATATGACCAATGTGGGGATTATCTATTGTATTTCAGTTTACATTGAAATTAATTTACTTGAACAATGATTAATCCCGACTTGAGTGTTCTATGTTTTTGCATGGAACGCTCGGGTCAGACCCGAGCAATACATATTTAAATATCACAGCAGTAGTTTCAAAGTTAGTAAAGACTAGGGATTTCAGGAGACGGCGCACTCTAAATATTTCAAAACAGTAAATTATTTTTTTCTTGTATGTAATGCACGTTTTCAGTTCCGCTGTATGCAGAAAAATATTGTATTCAAAATTCTGATTTATAAAAAAAAGTTTATTTCGTTGTTTAATACTGTGTTATATATCTATTCTGTGTTCTGTGTTATTTCTATTTTTTAACTCTGTAAGCTAAATACGCTCCGTCGATTTGGACGTTGAAAGTTGGTTTAATTACCAATTTGAAGCGCTCAAAAAGGCGGGACTTTACAATAGCGGCGGTCGACTATTTCACCAAATGGGCTGAAGCTGAACCACTAGCTACTATTACTTCGAAGAAAGTGATCAATTTTGTCTTGAAGAACATAATCTGCATATTTGGAGTGCCGTAGAAAATAATCACCGATAACGGAACGCAATTTGAGAGCATCGAATTTTTAAACTTCTGCTCCAAGTACAGGATTAAAAAGAGTTTTTTCACCGTTGCTCACGCGCAGGCCGACGGGCAAGTTGAGGCAATTAACAAAAAATTTTGAAATCAACTATCAAGAAGCGTCTAGAAAAAGCCAAAGGTGCTTGGATTGGGGAACTTCTGTTTGCACTATGGGCATATCGTACAACCCACAAAACTGCGACAGGGCACACTCCATTCTCACTTGCGTTCGGATTCGAAGCTATGATCCCAGTGGAATTGGAGGTTCCAACTCATAGAAGAACCCACTTTAACCAAGAAGATAACGAGAGGCTGCAACTCGAAGCACTAGATCTTCTTGAAAAAAGAAAAGAAGCATAACTCAGAGTCGTGGCACATCAGAGGAGAATAGCCCGTCATTTCAATGCTAAAATAAAACGTAGAACCTTCCAAGTTGGGGATCTTGTTCTTAAAAGGATTATGACAGGAACTGGGGTACTAGGACCCAACTGGGAGGGGTCGTATTTGAATAGCCAAAAATTCTAAGATGGAACATTTGAGCTGAAAACGATGGATGGAATTTAACTTCCGAGAGCGTGGAATGCTATACGCCTCCGTCGTTATTTCATTTAATGTTCCTTTCACATGTTCTGTAAAAGTTGTACATATCATGCATTGTAAATACCATGCAACACTATTTCAATCTTTGTACATATTAATGAAAGGAATTGCTTTACTTGTCCAAATCATACAGTTCGCAATCTATTTGCTAAAATTTGATTTTAACTATAGGTCCCTTAAAAAGAAAGCTGACACATCTATGACCCATATAGCCTGGTGACCGTTACAGCGTATCCCGATTAGGATGACTCAGGTATCCATTTCTTAACGCTTAAAACATCATTCACAACAAATACGAAGGGTGTGAAGCACAACATTACATAGAAAGGATACCAAGAATTAAGTGGTCAAGTGATACAGCATTTGAACTACAAATAAAGTCGTTAGTTTCACTGAAATGCCCATGGTCCTAGTTCTAGTCAGTCGAGATGAAACCCGATGAACGAACTAGTGGCAGTTTCTTGAAATATGCGACTCTAAACCAAAGACCTCCCAAAGGGGCACCTGCTCGATCACCGACACCATTAGTACATGGTCCTAATGCGACGGAAGCTAGGTTTTCTAAAATCAAAGACCTCCCCGAGGGGCACTCGGTTAATCGTCGAAGCCATTAATACATGACCGGATTGCGATACAAATACTGGGCTATAAAACCAAAGACCTCCCTTAGTGGCACCAGGTTGGTCGTCAATGCCATTTGTATATGGCCCGATTACGACAAACCCTGGGATATAAAAGACCCCCTTTTGGGGGCATCCAACCATATGCTGAATTCGCCAAGATTTGGCAAATGAAGGACCAAAAGACCTCTTTGAAGGCACCCGAAAAATTCTACAAGTGGTTAAATCGTTCAGCCACAACGAATAACGGGTTTACAAGGCACCTCCTCAAGAGTATAAAAAATAGGACCTCTCTGGGGGCATATATTCAAATATAACCTCTGAAAAGAATGGGCCACCAAGCTAACAGGGAATATGATTGAATATTTATATATAAGACCCCTTGAACAGGGGCACAAAAACAAAAAAGGATACTAATACAACTGACTAAACTGGAAACTTATTATCATGATCATGTCAGGAAATTTCAGAAATTACAAAAGCACATGATCAAAAGGTTCCAGATGAAGTCGGAAGCATAATATTACACCTAACCTTTAAAGATTGTGACAAATTATGGTATGGTGGCATTACCACTGCATTAAAAAAATAAATTTTTTTGACAATGCTCACTTCCTAGAACATACCACAAACTCGTAACAACTTTAAAATTAAGGGTTAAGCTTCTATAATGACTAATTTGACTAATAAAGCGGGACTGTGAAATGACAAAGGCAAAATCGATAACCCCGATATTATGATAGGAAAAAAGGTGGATATTCGTATAAATCTCAGAAATTACCTTAATTAAACTCAAGGAAACTCAACAAATTGGTCAAATTAGATCCATCCAGTAATAATTCGTGGTTATAATTGAAAAATATTGCAAAAACAAATAACTTGTGAAAAAAAGAATTTGTGGTGCAAATATAAAAAGAAAACAGGTGTGGAATGCAGAACAAGAAAGTATGACAAAGCTTAAGTACAGAACGCAGAACACAATTTCATTTCAGCATCACATAATCAGATAACAGAATTATAAAGTCACAAAGTCATAAGTCCATCACATGAGTATCAGACACAAAGAAACATAAAGTGATAAGCAGGGACCGGCACCCGCATATACAACCGGTCTGAATGCAACATATAGAAGAAAATAGTCAAGAAGCAAAATAAGTTGATGTCGGGCACTACTACTTCTTCATACCACCTGACCTTAAAGCTGGTTTGTTGAGAGAAGGAGGAGAGATCTCTGCCACGTTACTCGGATTCTCTTGGGAAGATAAAGTAATCGCTTTTGTGTCCTTCATCTTCTTCTTCTTGTGTTTCTTAGATGATGAAGACTTAGCAGCTTTCTTCTTTTTACCTTTATCAGCATCCTTTGGGCTTTCATCCATTCCAGTGGCCTCAAGATCGTCGCTAAGATTGTAATCAACGTCTTCTATGTCCGAGAAAGCACCAATCCTTGTATCCTGTGAGCAGGGAGTTGTAACCACAAGCAAGGATGTGTTGCTAGGAGGAAGGGGAGTAATAACGAAAGTAAGAGGAATGGTCATCAGGGGTGAATCAGTTATAGTAGCTTCAACTGTTGTTACATTGCCTATTGGGAGAGAAGATTGAGGTGAGATTAGACCTAGAATATGGAAGCAACAGGGATAATAAGTGAGGGATCCAAGCGAATCAAAAATGGATTCTAAGTATGACATGGTATAGTTGGTTTCAATTTTACCTGCGTCCAAAAGGTTTTCTTGGGCATTCATGTGCTCAATCCTCCAATCTTCAGTGTTTTCGTCACCAACTTCGTCCTTTCCCCCGTGTTCCTCAGTAATGTTCCCTATGGTAGCATTCCACTCGCCAACTACATCCATGTCCTTGGGAGCATCAGGTAGACTAACCAATGTTTGCGAGCCAGAAGCTCAAAGATTTATAGGGTCAACAGGAGGGTTGGCTTCAGGATGGTTTTGAATTTGCTCCCTAGAAGTACCAGCCCTCTCACTTGCTAGTTGTGCATTGCCTTCAACTAGAGCCTTTTTAGACTTGTCATCCAAAAGCCTGTTGATGAGTTCATCCTCACTACAATCGTCACAATGGAGTTTAAGCACTCGCTCCTGGACAAGCGCCCGAGTAGTTGAGAAGTTGTCCCCTAAGTAGCGCAAACTCCCGCGACTCATGACGCTATAGACATAAAATCGGAATATGTCGTCATCAGCCTCATCTATAGTTCGCTTAAGAGTTTCCTCAACAGTTGCCTTGTCTTTCTCAAGAGATTCAACCTTAGTTGTTAGTGTTCGATTGAAAGCTTTTAAGGAATCAATGGTTTTCCTGAGTTGGCTAACCTCATCCCAATACTGCTTGGAGAAATCCTTTTCCACAAATAGTGTAGCTTCAACATTGCATTTGGCTGTTAAGGCTTCCTTTTCTCTTTGTGTAGCAGCCTCAAGTTCCTCTTTGAGCTTCTTCTTTCTGCTATCTAGTGCCTTTAATTCTGTAACTCTTTTGTCGAGTGATACAATGGTAGCATCGCGAGAGTCTAAAACGTTTTCCCATTTGACCTTATCATTCTCCAACTCGGTAATTTTGGCAAGATTAGTGTCATGACGCTTTTGGAGATCATCGCCCAATTTACTCCATCTTCATAGCTTTATTCTAGCACTATCTTTGACAAGCTTTCACTTTGTATCAAGCTGACTCTTGGCAGCCTCAAGTTGAGTATGTGTTTGCCTTATTACTGCCTCCACCTCCTTAGATAGGTCATCGGCATCAGTCAGACTAAAACCACGATCGAACATAAGCCCTTTCAAGTTCCAACCTGGAAGTCGTTCGGAGAGAGGAACATTAATGGATCCAGGATTGTAACGAGGTTTATGTACAATTGAGTGAACTTCGGCAATAGGACCAGCGGAGACAGAGGATGAAACCGGCTTGGGTCTAATAGGAAAATTTTCTATTCGGGAATGTTTGTATGAGCCATTTTTTTCTTGTCCATCTCTTCCTCGCTTCTTCCCTCAGTCCTCTCTGTCAGTAGAATCCTCCCTGAGCCAAGTGCGCCTCCTTGCTTCTCATCCTCTTCTTCACGTATTTTCCGCCTTTGCTCCTCAGTTAAGTTCGATTATGATATGTTTAAAGGCTGATAAGAAGATTTCGAAGGTAGGGGAGGATGGTGCTGCTTATGATGATACGAGGGATGCGGATAATCAGATTGCAACAGATGCTCTGGATTGATGGCGGTACTTTTATTCCTGAAATTCGATATGAAGCCCGAAGAGCATCTTCCGTGCATATTTGAACCTGAAATAAGATTAAGATGGTTTCAGTTCTTGACTTGTAAGTACTAAAAGAAAATAGTAAAAACACTTATTAGAAACGCAATATGTTGAAAGTGTTTTCTAAAAAGTAGTTGTTAACGAACCGGTTTTCCTAGTTGATTCTAAGGAAATTCTTAAAGATTTCATCATATTTCCTGTCTTAGAGAGAGGATTTTCCATTATGTCGGCTATTTTGATTGTGTCTTGGGGATCGTGAGGCTGAGTTATAGTATCGTCTTGGCTAAGGTACTTAGCCGTGGGAAGATCCCCCAAGTTATCAAAGGTACCTACAGAATCTTCTCCTAGTACATTTTGTACAAAAGGGTCCTCAGTTGTCGTTTCAATATTTGGGTCAATCTCTAATGCAGTCTCATCTTTTTCAGTATACTCAGTCTCACGCTCAGATTATGAAGTATTAACTTCCATGTTATCTCCCTCGACCTGATCAGATTCCGACTCTGACTCAGAATTCGGGAAAGCATTTTCTTCCTCCACTAGTTCAGTTGATGTTATAGGACCCTTGCCCTAGCGCCAGTTAAAATTCTCATCTTCATTCAACTCCATTTTCGATGGCAATATTCTACCGCTAACATGTTCTGAACACCTCTTTAAGGAAGGATCAACAGTTGGATCTTGATCAGTAATTCGGTCTTGAGTTTCATTCCCGCCACTAGAACTGCAAATGCCCGGCTCTACAAGATTGGATTTGGGAGTTGAAGACCCTACTCTACATGGAAATTTCCTCAAAGGATGGAGTAATTCGTATTGGCGAAGAAAGGTTTCCGTAACTAAAGATTTTATACTCCTCCTCGTGTCATCAATGGCTTTCAATGTTTCATATGTAGCCTTGAGGAAGGTAGATGCTTTGTTGTCCTTGATCGGGGTAGGAGCAACTGTGTTCCAAAAGAAACAAAGTGAGAACATAAGATTCGATAAAGGAAATAAGGCAAATTACTCAGTAGGTTGTGCTTACCCCCGTCTGTCCAGCGCCCTCGGAATGCTTTGGGGCATCTGACAAAGAAAAATTGTTTTAAAAATACAGAAATGCTATCTAGTAGTTCGAGAATAAGCTTTCGATTCCTAGCACCTTCAAAATGTATAATAGGGGAGTATCCATCCTGATTTTAAAAGAACATAAATAACGGAGCTCTTGGAAAGTAGGATCTTGCTTTGTCGTGTTCATAAAAAGGACATAAAGCCCAATTAGAACGGTATAGCCATTAGGGTGTAATTGGAAGGGAATAATAGCTACATGATTTAAGATTCGTTCTAGGAAAGGATTAAATGGTGGAATAGCGCCAGCCGCTAACATATGTTTGTTTACGGCAACGTATCCAATTGAAGGTTCATCAACTAAGATACCCTCTACTGGCAATATTGCATCTGTAAGGGGAATTCCATATTGACCACATGATTGCTCATATTGATCCAGAGTCAATGTAGTAGACTGTTTCTCTTGATTCTTAGCCTTAACTGGTTGAAGTTCCATAGGTAATGAGGCAGAAATTTGACTAGGAGCTACGGTTGTTACGGGTTCAAAGGCCGTGGTAAGAGAAGTATTGGGTTGATCCAAAGTAATTTATTCATTTTGAAGGGCGAGATCGCTTTCTAGTAGTCATTTTACACAAGTACAATTGTTCATAACACATCTCAAGTACGCATTCTTAAAATAAATAATAAGAAAGAGGTTTCCATAAACTAAGTCGTGAGATGGCTATAAAAGCAAGTTTGCACATGCACACCACTTAGTTTAGATCCTAGATATTGTTATAATGCAATTCTTTATCGACATGGACTGTCAGGAAAGTTTTACAAATCCAAAATATGCGAATGGTCATTGAACTCGACAAGACTTCAGGAAGAAGAATGTGTAAACACATCAAAGCATTCAAACAAGGTGTCAAAGACCAAAACAAGGCATTTTATGACATTAAATTTATGATGCTCGAGCATGGTTACTTAAGTCGTATAGACGACATGAACAAGCCGTTACAATGACATGGATACCCGAGGTAAAGAGAAACCCAAGTCACTAGGGACACTTAAGTCAACTAAACACAGTTTGAAACTCATGTCTTTGGGACGACATAAGGCTCAAGTCGTTAGAAAGCTCAAGCCACAAGGAATACGATCCAAGTTTCGTGTCATTGTTTTAACTGATGACTTAAGCCATTACTACAAAATGAGAGTCATGTCGGTCCACGGCATGAGACTCTTGTCGGTCCACGACTTGAGAGTCGTGTCAGTCCACGGCTTGAGACTCATGTCAGTCCACGACTTGAGAGTCATATCGGGCCACGACTTGAGAGCCATACAATTCCTGGGAACAAGACTTGTGTCACTTCTACTGATTAATAGTTCATATCATTCCCACGACATGAAATGCTTTGGCGGATTAGGTGTCATGTCGATTCATATGACTTGGGATAAGAATTATCACTTAAACAAATTTAGAGCCTACTCCAGATTTCTACCGTAAGTTTGCTGATCAAAGCAAATCAATTCCAATCATCCACCACTCAGCAACATGCAAAAATAAGTTGATGACAAATAACCAAGTTTCACGGTTCAAACATTTTAGCAAACACAGCTTGTGTGCATTACAATCGGGATTCAAAGAGGATCAAAGAATTTCAAAGCCCTCATACATAGTTTACCAATTCTAATCTAACTCGTTTTTGATTCACAAACATCTCACTAACACAAAATAGCCAAAATCAGTTGATGAGATCGTCAAAAATGAATGAAAATCCTTGAATTCTAGACAAGTCCTCGCATTCAGAAAAACAAAGTGGAATTCAGATCTAAAAATAACTTGCAATAATTTCTGAATGATTGTCGAAGGAAGAATTCTTCAAAATTGAGAGTGTAAGTGATGAATCAGATTGCTGGAGTTTGTCAAAGCTGGTCGGAATCTGGTTGGGATGATCTGGATGAAGGCGTCGGCTTGATTAGATATGTCGCTCACAATGAAGGCGATGGGTCTCTCCAACCCTACCCAGCATTAACGAGATGAAGCTTTAGAATATGAAGAGGAATAGGAATGGACATTTGGGTTGGAGACAATATAAAGGGTGCTGGCATGACTGGGTCGAGTTCGGGTCAGATTAAAGCCCAATACGACTTAGAAAGTCTCACACGACTTGGAAAGAAAAAAAAAAGCAGGTTGCGACATGGTAATGACTTGCGTCATGAATTCGAGAGCGGTTCGATTCCATAATAAGAGCAATTAATGACTTAACTAAAAATACATTGAAAAGATGTCAGAAATATCAGGATTCGAAGCCTATGTATTTTTAATAACACGAACTTCGAGGGGCAAAATGTTAACCATAAAATATGAGTCAGGTATAATATAAAAATCGTGTTGTTATTAGTCAAGTCATTTGATTCATATGCAATAAACCAAGTCCAACTCAGATTCATGGCGTGAGAGCTAAGTCGTTTTTTAAGGCATATCATTCCTTGCCATGTCGCTCCAAGGAAACCGGGTCGACCCCAAGTCATGCCACATTTCGTTCATCGCGACAAAGTAAAGTAAAAGCACCTAGCTGTCATGTCGTCATAGTGCAAGTCGTTATCTCGACTATCGTTCATGCCAGCTTTAAACCATGTCGTGAAAGCTAAGTCAAACTCAGGAAACACGCCATGCCTTCCCGCTCTTATGACGTAAGAACAAAGTAGAAGTGCTTGGCATTCATGTCGTTCTTAGTCAATGGCGTAGAGAAGGGTCACCATATCGTAAGTCAATACAATGTCTTTGGTTCACAAGATAATGACTATGTAGGTCGATGGCCAAGGCATGAGGCGTAATCCACGTTATTCCATTCTTAATTATGTCGTATGCGACATGAAATCGTGTCGCACCATAAGCTCAAGGCGCTAAGAGTCATAAGATCACGAAGTCGTACGGTATGAGTCATGTCGCCGAATGACATGAGTCATGATGACATTTCTGCACAATTACAGAATTGCCACCTGGTCGGAAAATCACCTATAAATACCCCTTCACTTCTTCATTGAGGGGGACGGAATTTCTTGGCCATGAAGTGCTGCTAAAATCTCTCCATAACTATTCTAGTGCCTCTCCATCATCATCAAGTGAAGATTCATTCATTGACCATGTCCTCCATCAAATTCAATCAAGAGATCTAAAGGTTGAAGATTGATGATCCAAGTTCAAACACTTGAAGAGATCCTTCCAATCCTTCTCCAATCACACCGTATCTTCACTAGTCACACCATTTCTTCATCACTTTTTGCAAATTCAAGTGAGATCTTTAAGCCAGAGAGTGATAAAACTTGCTGTAAGAGTGAATCAAACCTTGTAATTGATAAATTGGTAATGGAATCTTATATGAAAGTGGATGTAGATTCCTATTGAATCAAACCTTGCAAATTCAATGTTTTCTATGCATGAGATTGTGGCTCAACGTACTTTTTGTTGAAGTACTTGAAAGAGTACCATTGGTGTTTCATACCATTTTTGGTATAAACATCGTACGTTTCAGAGAAGGGTGTTAAGCAAGAGAATAAGTTCTCTACCACCAAACAAATGTATATTTAGAAGAGATCAATGAATACAGTATAAAAGAATACAATGTTAGACATACCATCCAGTTGCAAGTTCGTTGAAATGACCGAAACTCATCCATAAGGGAAAGCCCGGATTGATTTGAGAACATGACGAATCAGAACACAAACAATAGAACATTTTATTGATATTACAACAATTACATCAGAGTACAAGAATTTAACAGACTATGAATAAATAATATACATCAGAGAAATATCAAAGATCAAAATACTTTACATAGCAGTGGAAAAATAAAAATAACACAACTGAAAGAGATACACGGATACAAAGTTTTCCGAATATAGCTCCAGGTGTAAACCAGGATCCGATGAATATAGAAATCTATAAAACCAAAACTACTAGCTGCCCATGCGGAAAATAGGGGCACCCAGAGTTTAGGTTAAAACAATAAACTCCAGGTCAGACATGGGAGTTATGTGAGAACTAGAACAGTTATTTAAAACATTACTTTAAAAATATAGTAGATCAAGGGACCACGCCGTATAACACTGAACGGGTTTCCTACCAAGAATATCAATGCATAAAACAAACAGCGCAATGTTTATTATAGAAAATGAAGCTATTATAAGACACAGGTCCTATCACACAATGCAACACAAGCCGGAGGATAGAATTTTACCTTATAATAGCCAAATAATGCTTGATACATGAAATTTTATCTTTTATTATTACTATAAGTGAAGAAATCAACTTCAAATATAAATGTATCAATCATAGATGACATGGGTACCATATATCATGTCGCCATACTAGTTCTACAACTAAAACCGAAATGTCATGTTGGAAGTTGGATTTCCATCATGAACCAAGGCAAGGGATCGTCCATACCGAATTCGAGACTCTTTACCCCGAGCCGCGAGATCAGAACGCATCGATAGTTGGATCTTTAGGGTCGGTCCACACATACGTTAGTGGATTGGTTATTACAGAACAATATGTTTCCTTACCCTATGGGGCATAAAATATGGCCCGTGTATCAACCTATCTCTGAGCTCCGTAGTGACTCAATATCTGAGGCGTCTCGCAATCCATCATCCACATAAGTAAAAATGTCTGGGCTTCATACAATGACACCACTCCTAGCTATAAAAAAACGTATGTTCTCCCTGTAGTCCTCTCCTGTTTCTGGTTCATACCGGGGTGTGAGGCTCGCGAATTAACGCTATACACAAAGCTATGCTATTTAAAGTCGTGCTTTGATCATCAACCACAAGACCCTACTTTTCAACAAAAGCCTTGACCCATGCCACTTAGCATGCCACACTATCAATCCATATTGTACCACTGTTTTCTGCCGATATATAACCTCTAAGCTCGTACGTCTCAGAGAAGGGTGTTAAGTAAGAGAATAAATTTTCCACCACCAAACAGATATATATTTAACAGAGATCAACGAATACAGTATAAAGGAATACAATGTCAGACATACCATCCATTTGCAAGTCCGTTCTGGGTCTGAACGAAACCGGAGGCACCTTATTCCTTATCCTATATGTCCAATACAGGAGAGAGGTCCTCGCATATCACGTCGATCTCCAAGTACGTCTGGATGATCACCACTTATTACCTTGTCTCGGGTGTACAGCCCAATCAAAACATCAGTAATCATCCAAACGATGTGAAGATCTCCTGTCTTCAACCACCATCTTCATAGTCGACTTATCGTCGAATCAGTTATTCAGAATGGGCATAAACCCGGTCTTTCCGAATAACTTGTGTATCTCATAAATAAGTGCTACACAAACACGACATACGCCACATTCCAATCCAGAATATTCTTTTATTAAAATATTCACATCTTTAGGGAAAGGCTCCCATTAATTTTATCAAAGATAAATTCTTTTAAATTTATTCTTTAATCTTCCTTTGGATATCAATTCAAAACCAAATTAAGGTTTATCAACTAGTCGGGATTAGTGAACCTTATCGAAGAAATCAATTATTTTATTCCCCAATCCCAACCTATTTATCCCATGGAGCAAAACCGGTAATACTCTGTATCTGACACCACGGTGTTATCGGTAAAATTAATTACCATTTCACGTTCAAACCTAATTAAAGATTTAACTATCGCTTGGAGCAAAACTGGTAGTACTCCATTCTCGATCATTTCCCAAACTTGATAATTTAAATTATCACATTCACATTTCAAACTAATTAAAGATTCATTAAAACTTCACTTAGTTTCAATCTCATAAATCATTACTTAATGGTTATTTAACTTTGGGAAATCAAACATGCCACATCGACAATCTACACCGTACCACTGATTCCTGCCGATATATAACCTCTAAGCTCGTACGTCTTAGAGAAGGGCGTTAAGCAAGAGATTAAATTCTCCGCCACCAAACAGATATATATTTAGCAGAGATCAACAAATACAATTCAAAATACAAAGTTAGGCATGTAATCCTATCTTTAACTAGGTTAAAGAACAAATGTCATTTAAAACATAGTTCGCGATAAACCCAAAATCACATTCCATTAATTATGGAATCTTCACGGAAAACAGATCAATATATAATTGATATCAATTTCCGTATCCAACTAATAATATAAATGGACTAATGACAAAGCCTTTTAAATTCCATATATATTAACAGTCTTCCTCCACAAAAGCTCACTTCGATTATTACCAAATCGAATTCCATTCCATTCCAATTTATTTAGTTAATTGGAAAACTTTTCTTTGGAAAATTTCCATTAAATCTTAATAAAAAGATTTATAAATTCCAAATCACATTTCACTGTTAATCGGGTTAAAGAACGAATGTCGTTAAAAACACAGTTCACGATAAACCTGATTCACAGTCCATTCTATTCCCATTTACTAAATATAACTGGAGACTCTAATAATATTAATTTGAAGATTTATTATTTTCACATGGGGTTTAAGAATAGTGTTATTTAAGACACCATTCACATCAAACCCAAAATCCAATTTGATATTAAATATAAGGCTCTAAACACAAATTATATCGACTTATATTCAATATCAAATTCTGAAACCAACACGTATCGTATGGGGAATAATGATATATATCTATCTTTTAAATTCCTCCACAATATCTGTATAGTCACCAAATCCAATATCGAAATATCCCGAAGTTGATTCCTATTCAAATCCATTCCAATTCATACACTGGAAATGCTAGTTAGATTAAAACCATTCACTAATCCAATTTATTTATTTAAAAACGTTGGATTATATTTCTAGTTAATAACTAGTTCATTTTGATAAAAATATATTTTTATCTTTACAAATGTGGAATTTTCATCCAAATTCTTTCCAAATCATTTATTTTGATTTTACACAATTTTTCTATATTTTTAATAATTTTATCTAGGCCTTATAGTCAGTTTCCAATAACGGCCACCGAACCACATCCATAACGACCTATTCCAAATTTGATCTAGACTTAATTCCAAATCCAACCGTTGGATTTCAAATCCATTATATTCATTGGAAACCTCTTTTCGATACAAATCCAATGGTTCCATTTTTAGGAGAATCCGACGGTCGGATCTCCTATAATGTCAATTTGAAGTCAATGGTCAAAATTCGCGAACGGTCGCGGCGCGGCGCATTCTATTCAAGCAATTAATATATATATGATATATATTTCATTCAAAACATATTTTATAAATTCATTTTAAAAATGGTTCCCACTTTCACTTCAATTTTAGATCAAAATTGAATACTCCTTGTCATTATAATATTTAAATGATAATATTTTCAAAATATCAGATTTTGAAATCATTTCCTTTTCGATATTCATTATAAAAATGAATAAAATAGATACAAATATCGTTCGTGTTAAAATGGCGCAAATCTAATCAACACGGCTTCACATATTTTAGTATTTTCATGTCCATCCAAAATCGGACACCAAAATCGTATTTTAATCTATACTGAATATTATTTTAAAACTATACAGAATATTAATTTAAAACTATACTGAATAATATTTTAAAACTATACTATATATTAATTTAAAACTATAATGAATAATATTTTAAAACTATACTATATATTATTTTAAAACTATACTGAATAATATTTTAAAATTATACTATATATTATTTTAAAACTATACTGAATAATATTTTAAAAATATACTATATATTATTTTAAAACTATTCGTTATTTCTGAATTGGAATCAAACTCAATCAATTAACATATAAATATATTTATATGGATTTCCATACATCGCATGTATTCACAATAATGATAAATAATCATTAAAATCCACACATCATCCAGAGTGCAATTTACAACTGTATAAGCATTAAAATAAATAAATAAATAACGCTTATAAAATCTGTCAACCCATCGATTGATATACAACTAAATATTGGGATTAGTGTATATCAAAAATCATCCCAATACCCATGTAGGGTTTCAAACAAAAATTTTGTCTATTATTTGTGCATTTGGGCGATGTGTAAAAATTATCGTCCCAATCAATATCTATTAACTAGGTGTACATAAACAAACTATTCGATTTTAAATAAATATTTATTTTATTTCAGGAGAATTTTATGCCGTTAATATATACGTTAAAAATTATATTTTTAATGATTAAATATTTATTTCAACACACGACTATATTAGTTTTATTACACGTTAAAAATGATATTTTTAATGATTACACATCTTATTCAACATATGAATATTTTTATTAGTTTATTTATGCAATAAAAATGATATTTTTATTGATTATACATTGTATTCAACACAAGAATATTTACAATGACAATACAGTCAATTTCACAATCAATCTTACCGAACATCCATGGTTTGTACAATAAATAGTGTCAGGAGCTACTAAGCCCCGTCTGCAACCAAGTATATATTTAACTGTAAAATAGTTTGACTGAGAAAGAGTTCTCACCTTGGGTTCCACTCTGTCATTCTTTATTGGACGGTTTAGATTCCGTTTTGCTTCCAAACAGTTCAACCGCGCAGTGTTCTTCACCGTGTTTCCAACGCAATCTATTTCACGCAGTTTATATTAAAAATCACATTTTTATTATAATTTTATATACAGAAATCACATTTTTAATCAATGTTTTTTATATTTTAAAAAAACATATTTTAATTTAATGACATATATATTTAAAAATCATATTTTTATTAAAGCTATATATATATATATAAATCATATTTTTAATTCAAGGCTATATATATAAAAATCATATTTTTATACTATGGTATATATATATATATCATATTTTTTATATTTTTAAAACCATGCTATTATTTCAAACTATTTCATAATAAAAAATAAATTTTTGAAACAATGTTTTCTATATAAAAAATTACATTTTTTTACACAATGTTTTTTAATTTTAAAATTTAATTACTAAATTAATTGAACTAAGTACATAAAAAATGCTCACTGTGATTCATCTGCAGTGTCGAACTGGAGCTTCCAACGTAGGGCTCCCTTTTTCACGCTGACCGAGGCGTTGTCTGACGATCGGACTTTACCACTTTGTAGAGCACCGAGTGTCGCGCCTCCTCCCCCGATTCTGGTGAACTCGATCATGCGGTGGCGGCTAAAATCGAATGCGATTGACGCGAATTCGAGGTGGTATTCCGATCCAAATACCGAACAATAGGTTTCTAAACTTTTATGGATTTGTAGAGGAGGAAATTCTCTACGGAATTGCCTTAAGAAACAATGGATTTCATTGAGTAAATTAGAAGAAATCGAGGAGAGAAGGTTTTTGCAATTTCCGCCATTGCTTTTACTGGAGGCGCGGGTTCGATTGTAATGAATTAGGGCATACATATTTTTCTGATTGGTTGGAATTTATATTTAATTTATTTTTATTTCTTTTAAATCCAAAAATAATTATTTTCTCTTCGCACTCCAAACGGATCCCAATAAGTGTCGCCCATAACTAGTTACCTGCATTCCGAACACAATAGGATATGTCAGGTAAGCCAATTCGACTATTTCAATCAGTTTTCGTAAAAATTAAAATATAATTTAATATAACGTTCAAAATTGATTTCAACGCACATTTTAATTTACTGGGGCCACATACTGACTCCAAAAATTACAGAAAAATAAATCTAGCTATGTTTTGATGATACGGTCCTCACAAAACTATTTTCATCGAATTTGGAGACCGTTTGTGACGGCCTGCCCCATACCAACTGACATTTACTCCAAAAGTGCGTTGTACACATGTCCAGTTAGCACGGGACGGTCGTCAGAAGGAAAGAAAGAAGGCGAAGAATCAACAAGGAACTTGTATAATGTCTCACAGCGCATGGAACAAAATATAATAACAACATACTTGGCATAAAACGGGTGAGACATTGCATAAGCTGAAAACAAACTAACATAGCAGCGGA
Source organism: Allium sativum (assembly GCA_030737875.1). Lineage (NCBI taxonomy): Eukaryota > Viridiplantae > Streptophyta > Magnoliopsida > Asparagales > Amaryllidaceae > Allium > Allium sativum. The sequence goes on from CM060915.1 coordinate 991,358,366, forward strand.
AAATCCAAGTACAGCTTATGATCCAAAGCCAACATTATTACAACTTTTCAAACTGTCTCAAAAAGAAAAAGCAAGATAAGGGAGGTACACTACCAATGCCCATGTAGCGACCACCAACGACACAGGGAGAATATCTATATATATCATAGGTGGAAGCCTCCTGCTCACCTCCGAATCAGCTACTCGCACATCACCAGCTAACCTGTCTCTAGTCTGCTCGTGTGAACACCTAGGGTAATAAGAAGAGACATAAAACTCTGGGTCAGACAAAAGTCTGGTATGAGCGATAAGCATCTAAACAGAACATAACAGGTATACTAAACCATACTTGAACCTGGACCTACAACCAAAGAGTTAGCACTGGATACTGTACAACACTCTAAGGTGCCATTTCAAATGGTGTAAAGATAACGGGGGTGGGGGTGTGCATGTCATAATGATGGAAAACAATCAAGCATAACAACCATCTTCACATCTCTCATTCAGTGCGTAAAGCATACGATATCCACCACTTCGATCATCCAATATACATTGCTATGATCATTTTGCCCCATGAAGTCACAATGACTTCACCGCACTGATCCATAGCCGCTAATCCTTCGCTATGTCCACTTTGCCCCATGGAGTCGCAATAACCCCACTGCACTGGCTCATAGTCTTACTAATCCTTTAATATGTCCACTCTGCCTCATGGAGTCACAATGGCCCCACTGCACTAGCTCATAGTCTTACTACGATCACTTTGCCCCTCGAGTCATAATGACTCTATTGCACTGATACGTAGCCTATCATTCCTTTCAGTGGTGAATCGAAGTTATGAACGTCGACAACTCCTTAGCACACGTCCCGCAGCAAAGCCCAATCATGAAGTGAACTCATTGGTTCCCAACTGGATCCTGAGCTCTAACTTCCATTTGGACTACCTTTGCATCTCGGGTTATTGGTCAACACCGGATCGGTTCGGATCTTCATCTCGTGGCGGATCGGATCGCGGTTCGCCCCCAAGCACGGTTCGTGGTTCCTCCTTCTACTTGTGGTCGGATCGTGGACCATCTTCGGATCGTCAACACCTCCAGCGGGTCGGGTCGGGGTCTTTCTGGCGGTTCAGGTCGGAGCTTTCAAGTACAAGTGGATCGTGGATGTTGTCTTCCTCTAGTCGGATCGGGGTGCGAATGTAACACCCCACCTCCGCTACGGTCACTCACAAAGGGAATGTGTAACAACCCACATCTGTTAGTGTCACTCACAAAGGGAATGCACTAAGTTCTGTGGAGCATTTAGGGTAAAAGATGCAGATAAATTACAAGACAGTCAGAAATTAAACAGCGGAAAATAAAACTTTGCTATTTTGATAAAATAGTTTGTACAATGATTTCTTTACAATATCAGAGTATCATCTGTCTTACAAAATAAAGAAGCATAAAACAACATTTATATTCCCCAATTTTTGCAAGAGCCAGCCATAGCATCTAAAAAGAGAATCCAAGCAAAACTTCGACAAATCTTCAAGCTGGGAAAGAGTGACAGTCCAACTTAACCTGAGCTATACTATTCCCTCCTTTACTACCTGGGGGGGGAACGGAAGAAAAGAAGGCGAAAGAAAAACAGAGTCAGACATAAAGCCTGAGTAAGTTCAGTAACTTCTAGCATGTGAACATGGAAAAAAAAAACGACATGAATTAACTGAATACAAGATAACAAAAAGATGATAGGGTCAGCAAGATTAGACAAGATAATCACAAGGTATGCTATGATAAGATAAACTGGATATAATCTAATGATTTCGCCGCTTCGCTATTTCCTTGTTATACTGGTTTCTATATCTCTACACCACCTAACTAGTGTCCCAACTAGTAACGATAACGTGATCCCAATCCCAGTAGTTTTCATCGTCTTCAGGCATACATTTATTATATATTACCTTGATTTGATCTAGGGTTTTCTACCAAGTGCCTTCTAGATTTAAATAGAGTTTACGTTATCTGATGAACGCTTCTCGGATTCAAGATTTATTCCACCTAGTCTAACTAGTGCTACCTGTCGAACGATGCCCCCAAGTCTAGGACACACTACCTAGAGTGGTATATGTTCCTATACTTCCCCACGCATGTATCGCGAATCGCTATCGCTTGTCTAGATGCACATGTCCTGTAATGTGCGGCCTGAGTCCTGTGGCAGGGCAAATCAAGGAATACAGAACTCGGTCGGAAGCTTTCAGATATCTGCTGATGCAGATTCTAAGGTCTGTTTTTATTCCAGTGGCTATGGTCCCACTTGACCCCTCCCTCAACTAATGAATGGCACACCTTGTAAAATGAGAACTATACACCGGCCCCCAGTGCCCCTCTATTCTATGGCCTTCCTCAACCATAACTAGATATCAAGTATATGGTCTTTTGGAGGTCTCCACCTTTCCGCTTCACGTATCTCGATTGACTCAAGATGGATGGTAGACGACGAGTTGCTATCACAGGGCTACCGTTTTCTCGTCGAATCACGCCGGTCTATCCTGGTCTTTAGGTTGCCATGTATTGCAACCAAGGCATACCCCTTGGTTCTTCTACGCAGACCTTAACCTCTGTGAGTCCAGGAGGATCATCTGCAGCCTCACAGAGGGATACCAAGAGTTCCCTCATGTCCCCTTGAAGCCTCGGGCTTCGTAACCCAATTCGTTGGAGCCTTCTTTCTACTCAGACGGACATTCGCTCCTTCCCGTGTTATACTAAAAATTACTACTTAGTTTTATTAACTAAGATTTACCACTTAGTTTCCAGAATCGTTGTTTTCTAAGGTTTACTACTTAGTTCCCTTTCCCGTCAATTTGGATTGGTTAAGTGTCATTAGTCAATTCAAGCCAACTTAACCCTCTTAATTCATCCTGTTATACTGGTTAAGTGTTATCAGTAATTCATGTTGACTTAACCCCACCATAAACCAAGTTATAATGGTTAAGTATTTCTTATTACTTAACCCTACCCATTCACCCTGTATTGGTTAAGTGTTCCTTTTTAACTTAACCTTGCCCGTCTGTCTTAACTAACATGTTATTAATGGTTAAGTACTATCCCTTCATGTTTAGACTTAACCCTATTCTTTTATCACAACCTGATGGTTAAGTGTTCAAGTTTACTTAACCCTACGGTCTAGCCCAGATAACATATCAAATTGGCTAAGTGTATTTACTTAACCCCAACCTCTAATCTAGTTAACATGTTAATTTGGCTAAGTGCATCAACTTTACTTAACCCCACCTTCTAGTTTAGTTAACATGTTAGTTTGGCTAATTGTTTTCTTAGTAACTTAACCCCTACAAATCTGGTCTTGTTACCATAAGTTTGGTTAAGTGTCCCTATGGACTTAGCCCTCCCATTCTAGCTCGACTGTGTTAAGTTAGTTAAGTGTTCCTATAGACTTAACCCTTCCATTCTAGCTTAACTGTGTCTGTATGAACCTAACCCCAGCCATCGGTTTGGTTATCTTGTTGAATTGGTTAAGTGTCTTAGTTAACTTAACCCTACCATTCTTGTTCTAGCTTTAACTAAATAAATTAAAGCCGCTACCACTCACATTAGACAGATATTGTTGCGATTACTGGATGTGCCGGTTGGTTCCGGGTAGGTTTACATCGCAACTCAATCTAACCTCGGGTTAGGCATATTCGTGTTTTCTAAGTTCAAAAGGGTTTTGGTTAATTTTCAAATCAGGTTTTGAAAGTAACCATCCCGTCCATCGGATCAGTTAGGGATAGCCAGGGAGAGCAGGAATTGTATTTCCCAAACACAAGCCTAGAATCTTTCCTCTCTGTCACCCTAGAACTTTCTGGTGTACCATTAAAAGAGATGTCGTTAATAGACCTTTAATTTGTCTAAATTTACATTTCCTCATTTAGGCCAAATTCTATAAGTAAATTATTCCTAACTTACTTATTTCCTAATTACCCTTTTAATGTAAACTGTCAACATTTATTCTTATGGCCCATTTTCCCCTCTATATCATATTTATGCCTTTTGGTATGTAAACTGTACCAATTAAGTGTCACTAACCATGATTTTGCTAAACCTGACGGTTATTCCCAATTATGGCCAATCTCAAATTTATACCAATATACTTATTACGCCAAATTAGCTAATCCAATCCTGATTTAACATTCTAATTACAGTTCACGTCAAACTAGACTTATTATTCTAGTTCATAACTCATGTAAATGCTAGATTTACAAGTAGATACTAGATTCAAATTACACATCCTATAATTCATGTTAAATTTATCCAATTTGTATTTCTATGAACATGCCATAATTCGTGTTCCCAATTTATGCCAAATTCCAAGTTTATAACTATGTTTATAGTACATTTCACATTATGCCCAAATCGTATTCCCACCGTTCGTATAATTACGATTCAATCTAGATTATGGATAAATCTAGACTCATAGAAAATAGGGAATGAACCAAAGATGCTATGAAAAAGGATGGACATAATAACTAGCATAAAAGGTTTGAATAACGACGTAGGTTCAAGAACATGGGTAGACCTAACTTAATACGTAAATTCCCAAGGTCTAAAACCAAGGATAGACAGAATAGAGACGCAGGTTCAAGAAAATGGGTAGACCTAACTTAATAGGTAAATTCCCAAGGTCTAAAACCAAAGTAAACCAAGGACAGGCAGAATAAATAATCGGGTTTGGACCCAATCTCATAATCACAGAACTTAAGCAACACTTTCCTAGTCATGAATCATAGGTGTTTAATCACAGATGACCTTGTTATGTCATAGGCAATAGTTTATGTTTTCTAATCAAAGGCATAGGTTTAGTCAAGGAAATAATCCTCATAGTCATAGTCATAGTCATAGGCAATGTTCATAGTCACAGGCAATGTCCATAGTCATAGGCAAATGTTCATAGTCATAGGCATATGGTTTTAAGGTCCATAGTTTCATAGTCACAGTCTTATTTGTCCTCGAATCATAACAGTTCTTAATTTGGTCCAAAGAAATAGGCACTGATTCAATAGAAAGAATTGGCATAATCTTTTATTCCTTTAATTTCATGTCACGAAAAGAGAAACATTCAAATCTGGAAATAACTGACTTACAGAGATTAGATCAGAATAGAAAGACGGCGTTGCTATGATTCGTAGAAAAACAGTCGTTGAAGTCGTTTGAACCTCCTCTTGAATCCTAGCTTGACTTGAACCTCTTCTTGAAAATATTTAGCAGCATTTCCTCGTCTTGGTTTATTTTATATATATTATTTTACTCACTTATTTATTCATTTCTCAGAGGCAGCATAAGGATAGAAAAGAATTGTGAATAGAGAAGAAGACTAGGGTTGTTTATATAGTGTAGAAGTCAACAAATCTGGTCAGAAGGGTGTCCGGATACAGACAAACGAATCAGGTTTAAAAAGCTGGAAAAAGCGGGGGGGGGGAGGGTAGACTACCCAGTCGACCTGGTGGGGTCGACTACCCAATCGACTCCCCAGTCGACCTGGGGGGGTCGACTACCCAGTCGACTCCCCAGTCGACCTGGGGGGGAGGGGGGTCGACTACCCAGTCGATTCCCTAGTCGACCTGGGCCGCTTCTGAGTCTGTTTTGAAATTTGAACTTTGCTGAAACTTCCGGAGGCCATATCTTCCTCATACGGACTCCGATTTACGCAAACTCGGACTCGTTTTCATGCAGAATTCCGAGACGAACGCAATGGTGCAGCCTGTTTCCCTTGATTTTGATTTTAACTTCTAATTCTGCCCTGATTTGTGAATCCTAGTGTTACAGAATTACGGGGTGTTACATTCTCCCCCCACTTAAAAGGATTTCGTCCCCAAAATCTTCAAGTTAGGAAGAATGTGTCCTACCATCCAATCACCCATCTACTCAACCATTCACTCACAGGCATCCATTGTCCTTAAAAGATTTCTAATGCTTTCATGTTCATATGCATAGTGTGTGTACATGTCTTTATGTAATGAAAAATCAGGCGGTCTACTGATTCAGTTGACCTCCTTAATGCGAATTATGTCAGTGTCATGCGTCCAATCATGTATGCAAGCATCCCTAGTCATGTAAATACTACATGTGTGCACAGCCATTCATCCATATGCAACACCCATATGTTAACATATTAAGTTCAACTTACAAACAAATACATATTTTTAAAATGCAAGATGAAAGCGTCCGAACTTGATTTAGTGCCAAATACGTATGCATATGCATTCACGAGCAACCATTAGCACCCACTTGCAACCATCAACCATAACATGATTCAAATACATGTTTACATCCATTAGCTTCTACCTAAGGATCGAAGATACGACCTAGAGGATATGCTTTGGAAAGAGAGAAACAATTATGCGTAAAGCTCCTAAAACAAAGAAATCAAGGATGCACCCTCAAGGAAGAGGGTATGATGCTAGTATCTAGCCTTCTTGAGCTTTACTCCATTGTATCTTAACTAATTTAACTTCACGATTGTAAAGTTCCGGATCTCCATTTCCAAAATAAACAGATGTCAATCACGGTACCAGGTATACGTACTAAGATGATTAGAGGTTTCCCTCTTATCCGCCATGCCATAACTATAAGAGTCGAAAGGTCACTACGTGCTCTTTGGAGTGCCTGCCACAACTATTCATCTCTCACGCAAACCATCCAAACCGAACTCGACATTCCTCAAGTATAAGCCCCAAAGGCCTAAACCAATATCAGACAAGCACCAAGGAATATCTCCCCCGAATTCAGAAGATCTACGTGAGATGATATAAGCAAACTCGATAGCTATTCTCAAATCCCTACTAACCAAAAATAAACTGGTCGGACCACCAATTGGATTTGAGACTCTAGTGGGATCTTTCTACTGTACATGTACTATGGTGCAGAGACTCAACTATGGAAGTGGATATGAATAAATGCGAAGCACTAAAACCAAAGGAAGGAGTAAGAACGACAAAACTAGACTCTTCCAACAGAACTTTACTACCTTTCTCCTAGGTGAAAGTTTGTTCTTTCCCTTCTGAAAATCTTGTTCCTCGTTCTTGCCCTTGTCCTTAATTATATGTCCTATCATACCCTAGTAAAGATACTTCCTCTTGTCTTAGGTTTTATAATTTCTTCCTCCTTCGTGAGCTAAATCTACATCCATGAATTCCTCATCCTGGGGTTATGCTCCTTAGCCAAACTCCTCATCCCCTTCCGTGTGTAATCATGTTGACAAATCTCTCGAAAGCTGCTTCCATCGTACAGAAAACCCTATAAGCTTGAAAGAAAACTAACCGCAGGTGAGACTACTACGGTTATGGATGGAAGCCAAGCACGTTTTCGCCCATCGATGAGGTTACCTCCCAGAAAGCCAGGAGCCCCAGAGACTCAAGAAAGAAGGAGATAAGAATTCAAACAGAGGAAGAGAAGATAGTGCGTATGGCTTTGGGGAATATGCCTTTAAAACAAATCTTTTCTCTTGAAAATGCTTCTTTTAAAACCGTTTTGAAAACAATTTTTAAAATCCTTTATCTGATCTGGTAAACTTCAACTCTGATACCATGTGTAACACCCCACATCCATTAGTGTCGCTAACAAAGGGAATGCACTAAGTTCTGTGGAGCATTTAGGGTAAAAGATGCAGATAAATTACAAGACAAACAAAAATTAAACAGCGGAAAATAAAACTTTGCTTTATTGATAAAATAGTTTGTACAATGATTTCTTTACAATATCAGAGTATCATCTGTCTTACAAAATAAAGAAGCATAAAACAACATTTATATTCCCCAATTTTTGCAAGAGCCAGCCATAGCATTTGAAAAGAGAATCCAAGCAAAACTTCGACAAATCTTCAAGCTGGGAAAGAGTGACAGTCCAACTTAACCTGAGCTATACTATTCCCTCCTTTACTACCTTGGGGGGGGGACGGAAGAAAAGAAGACGAAAGAAAAACAGAGTCAGACATAAAGCCTGAGTAAGTTCAGTAACTTCTAGCATGTGAACATGGAAAAACAAAACGACATGAATTAACTGAATACAAGATAACAAAAAGATGATAGGGTCAGCAAGATTAGACAAGATAATCACAAGGTATGCTATGATAAGATAAACTGGATATAATCTAATGATTTCGCCGCTTCGCTATTTCCTTGTTATACTGGTTTCTATATCTCTACACCACCTAACTAGTGTCCCAACTAGTAACGATAACGTGATCCCAATCCCAGTAGTTTTCATCGCCTTCAGGCATACATTTATTATATATTACCTTGATTTGATCTAGGGTTTTCTACCAAGTGCCTTCTAGATTTAACTAGAGTTTACGTTATCTGATGAACGCTTCTCGGATTCAAGATTTATTCCACCTAGTCTAACTAGTGCTACCTGTCGAACGATGCCCCCAAGTCTAGGACACACTACCTAGAGTGGTATATGTTCCTATACTTCCCCACGCATGTATCGCGAATCGCTATCGCTTGTCTAGATGCACATGTCCTGTAATGTGCGGCCTGAGTCCTGTGGCAGGGCAAATCAAGGAATACAGAACTCGGTCGGAAGCTTTCAGATATCTGCTGATGCAGATTCTAAGGTCTGTTTTTATTCCAGTGGCTATGGTCCCACTTGACCCCTCCCTCAACTAATGAATGGCACACCTTGTAAAATGAGAACTATACACCGGCCCCCGGTGCCCCTCTATTCTATGGCCTTCCTCAACCATAACTAGATATCAAGTATATGGTCTTTTGGAGGTCTCCACCTTTCCGCTTCACGTATCTCGATTGACTCAAGATGGATGGTAGACGACGAGTTGCTATCACAGGGCTACCGTTTTCTCGTCGAATCACGCCGGTCCATCCTGGTCTTTAGGTTGCCATGTATTGCAACCGAGGCATACCCCTTGGTTCTTCTACGCAGACCTTAACCTCTGTGAGTCCAGGAGGATCATCTGCAGCCTCACAGAGGGATACCAAGAGTTCCCTCACGTCCCCTTGAAGCCTCGGGCTTCGTAACCCAATTCGTTGGAGCCTTCTTTCTACTCAGACGGACATTCGCTCCTTCCCGTGTTATACTAAAAATTACTACTTAGTTTTATTAACTAAGATTTACCACTTAGTTTCCAGAATCGTTGTTTTCTAAGGTTTACTACTTAGTTCCCTTTCCCGTCAATTTGGATTGGTTAAGTGTCATTAGTCAATTCAAGCCAACTTAACCCTCTTAATTCATCCTGTTATACTGGTTAAGTGTTATCAGTAATTCATGTTGACTTAACCCCACCATAAACCAAGTTATAATGGTTAAGTATTTCTTATTACTTAACCCTACCCATTCACCCTGTATTGGTTAAGTGTTCCTTTTTAACTTAACCTTGCCCGTCTGTCTTAACTAACATGTTATTAATGGTTAAGTACTATCCCTTCATGTTTAGACTTAACCCTATTCTTTTATCACAACCTGATGGTTAAGTGTTCAAGTTTACCTAACCCTACGGTCTAGCCCAAATAACATATCAAATTGGCTAAGTGTATTTACTTAACCCCAACCTCTAATCTAGTTAACATGTTAATTTGGCTAAGTGCATCAACTTTACTTAACCCCACCTTCTAGTTTAGTTAACATGTTAGTTTGGCTAATTGTTTTCTTAGTAACTTAACCCCTACAAATCTGGTCTTGTTACCATAAGTTTGGTTAAGTGTCCCTATGGACTTAGCCCTCCCATTCTAGCTCGACTGTGTTAAGTTGGTTAAGTGTTCCTATAGACTTAACCCTTCCATTCTAGCTTAACTGTGTCTGTATGAACCTAACCCCACCCATCGGTTTGGTTATCTTGTTGAATTGGTTAAGTGTCTTAGTTAACTTAACCCTACCATTCTTGTTCTAGCTTTAACTAAATAAATTAAAGCCGCTACCACTCACATTAGACAGATATTGTTGCGATTACTGGATGTGCCGGTTGGTTCCGGGTAGGTTTACATCGCAACTCAATCTAACCTCGGGTTAGGCATATTCGTGTTTTCTAAGTTCAAAAGGGTTTTGGTTAATTTTCAAATCAGGTTTTGAAAGTAACCATCCCGTCCATCGGATCAGTTAGGGATAGCCAGGGAGAGCAGGAAACTTGTATTTCCCAAACACAAGCCTAGAATCTTTCCTCTCTGTCACCCTAGAACTTTCTGGTGTACCATTAAAAGAGATGTCGTTAATAGACCTTTAATTTGTCTAAATTTACATTTCCTCATTTAGGCCAAATTCTATAAGTAAATTATTCCTAACTTACTTATTTCCTAATTACCCTTTTAATGTAAACTGTCAACATTTATTCTTATGGCCCATTTTCCCCTCTATATCATATTTATGCCTTTTGGTATGTAAACTGTACCAATTAAGTGTCACTAACCATGATTTTGCTAAACCTGACGGTTATTCCCAATTATGGCCAATCTCAAATTTATACCAATATACTTATTACGCCAAATTAGCTAATCCAATCCTGATTTAACATTCTAATTACAGTTCACGTCAAACTAGACTTATTATTCTAGTTCATAACTCATGTAAATGCTAGATTTACAAGTCGATACTAGATTCAAATTACACATCCTATAATTCATGTTAAATTTATCCAATTTGTATTTCTATGAACATGCCATAATTCGTGTTCCCAATTTATGCCAAATTCCAAGTTTATAACTATGTTTATAGTACATTTCACATTATGCCCAAATCGTATTCCCACCGTTCGTATAATTACGATTCAATCTAGATTATGGATAAATCTAGACTCATAGAAAATAGGGAATGAACCAAAGATGCTATGAAAAAGGATGGACATAATAACTAGCATAAAAGGTTTGAATAACGACGTAGGTTCAAGAACATGGGTAGACCTAACTTAATACGTAAATTCCCAAGGTCTAAAACCAAGGATAGACAGAATAGAGACGCAGGTTCAAGAAAATGGGTAGACCTAACTTAATAGGTAAATTCCCAAGGTCTAAAACCAAAGTAAACCAAGGACAGGCAGAATAAATAATCGGGTTTGGACCCAATCTCATAATCACAGAACTTAAGCAACACTTTCCTAGTCATGAATCATAGGTGTTTAATCACAGATGACCTTGTTATGTCATAGGCAATAGTTTATGTTTTCTAATCAGAGGCATAGGTTTAGTCAAGGAAATAATCCTCATAGTCATAGTCATAGGCAATGTTCATAGTCACAGGCAATGTCCATAGTCATAGGCAAATGTTCATAGTCATAGGCATATGGTTTTAAGGTCCATAGTTTCATAGTCACAGTCTTATTTGTCCTCGAATTATAACAGTTCTTAATTTGGTCCAAAGAAATAGGCACTGATTCAATAGAAAGAATTGGCATACTCTTTTATTCCTTTAATTTCATGTCACGAAAAGAGAAACATTCAAATCTGGAAATAACTGACTTACAGAGATTAGATCAGAATAGAAAGACGGCGTTGCTATGATTCGTAGAAAAACAGTCGTTGAAGTCGTTTGAACCTCCTCTTGAATCCTAGCTTGACTTGAACCTCTTCTTGAAAATATTTAGCAGCATTTCCTCGTCTTGGTTTATTTTATATATATTATTTTACTCACTTATTTATTCATTTCTCAGAGGCAGCATAAGGATAGAAAAGAATTGTGAATAGAGAAGAAGACTAGGGTTGTTTATATAGTGTAGAAGTCAACAAATCTGGTCAGAAGGGTGTCCGGATACAGACAAACGAATCAGGTTTAAAAAGCTGGAAAAAGCGGGGGGGGTAGACTACCCAGTCGACCTGGTGGGGTCGACTACCCAATCGACTCCCCAGTCGACCTGGGGGGGTCGACTACCCAGTCGACTCCCCAGTCGACCTGGGGGGGAGGGGGGTCGACTACCCAGTCGATTCCCTAGTCGACCTGGGCCGCTTCTGAGTCTGTTTTGAAATTTGAACTTTGCTGAAACTTCCGGAGGCCATATCTTCCTCATACGGACTCCGATTTACGCAAACTCGGACTCGTTTTCATGCAGAATTCCGAGACGAACGCAATGGTGTAGCCTGTTTCCCTTGATTTTGATTTTAACTTCTAATTCTGCCCTGATTTGTGAATCCTAGTGTTACAGAATTACGGGGTGTTACATTCTCCCCCCACTTAAAAGGATTTCGTCCCCGAAATCTTCAAGTTAGGAAGAATGTGTCCTACCATCCAATCACCCATCTACTCAACCATTCACTCACAGGCATCCATTGTCCTTAAAAGATTTCTAATGCTTTCATGTTCATATGCATAGTGTGTGTACATGTCTTTATCTAATGAAAAATCAGGCGGTCTACTGATTCAGTTGACCTCCTTAATGCGAATTATGTCAGTGTCATGCGTCCAATCATGTATGCAAGCATCCCTAGTCATGTAAATACTACATGTGTGCACAGCCATTCATCCATATGCAACACCCATATGTTAACATATTAAGTTCAACTTACAAACAAATACATATTTTTAAAATGCAAGATGAAAGCGTCCGAACTTGATTTAGTGCCAAATACGTATGCATATGCATTCACGAGCAACCATTAGCACCCACTTGCAACCATCAACCATAACATGATTCAAATACATGTTTACATCCATTAGCTTCTACCTAAGGATCGAAGATACGACCTAGAGGATATGCTTTGGAAAGAGAGAAACAATTATGCGTAAAGCTCCTAAAACAAAGAAATCAAGGATGCACCCTCAAGGAAGAGGGTATGATGCTAGTATCTAGCCTTCTTGAGCTTTACTCCATTGTATCTTAACTAATTTAACTTCACGATTGTAAAGTTCCGGATCTCCATTTCCAAAATAAACAGATGTCAATCACGGTACCAGGTATACGTACTAAGATGATTAGAGGTTTCCCTCTTATCCGCCATGCCATAACTATAAGAGTCGAAAGGTCACTACGTGCTCTTTGGAGTGCCTGCCACAACTATTCATCTCTCACGCAAACCATCCAAACCGAACTCGACATTCCTCAAGTATAAGCCCCAAAGGCCTAAACCAATATCAGACAAGCACCAAGGAATATCTCCCCCGAATTCAGAAGATCTACGTGAGATGATATAAGCAAACTCGATAGCTATTCTCAAATCCCTACTAACCAAAAATAAACTGGTCGGACCACCAATTGGATTTGAGACTCTAGTGGGATCTTTCTACTGTACATGTACTATGGTGCAGAGACTCAACTATGGAAGTGGATATGAATAAATGCGAAGCACTAAAACCAAAGGAAGGAGTAAGAACGACAAAACTAGACTCTTCCAACAGAACTTTACTACCTTTCTCCTAGGTGAAAGTTTGTTCTTTCCCTTCTGAAAATCTTGTTCCTCGTTCTTGCCCTTGTCCTTAATTATATGTCCTATCATACCCTAGTAAAGATACTTCCTCTTGTCTTAGGTTTTATAATTTCTTCCTCCTTCGTGAGCTAAATCTACATCCATGAATTCCTCATCCTGGGGTTATGCTCCTTAGCCAAACTCCTCATCCCCTTCCGTGTGTAATCATGTTGACAAATCTCTCGAAAGCTGCTTCCATCGTACAGAAAACCCTATAAGCTTGAAAGAAAACTAACCGCAGGTGAGACTACTACGGTTATGGATGGAAGCCAAGCACGTTTTCGCCCATCGATGAGGTTACCTCCCAGAAAGCCAGGAGCCCCAGAGACTCAAGAAAGAAGGAGATAAGAATTCAAACAGAGGAAGAGAAGATAGTGCGTATGGCTTTGGGGAATATGCCTTTAAAACAAATCTTTTCTCTTGAAAATGCTTCTTTTAAAACCGTTTTGAAAACAATTTTTAAAATCCTTTATCTGATCTGGTAAACTTCAACTCTGATACCATGTGTAACACCCCACATCCATTAGTGTCACTAACAAAGGGAATGCACTAAGTTCTGTGGAGCATTTAGGGTAAAAGATGCAGATAAATTACAAGACAAACAAAAATTAAACAGCGGAAAATAAAACTTTGCTTTATTGATAAAATAGTTTGTACAATGATTTCTTTACAATATCAGAGTATCATCTGTCTTACAAAATAAAGAAGCATAAAACAACATTTATATTCCCCAATTTTTGCAAGAGCCAGCCATAGCATTTGAAAAGAGAATCCAAGCAAAACTTCGACAAATCTTCAAGCTGGGAAAGAGTGACAGTCCAACTTAACCTGAGCTATACTATTCCCTCCTTTACTACCTTGGGGGGGGGGGGGACGGAAGAAAAGAAGACGAAAGAAAAACAGAGTCAGACATAAAGCCTGAGTAAGTTCAGTAACTTCTAGCATGTGAACATGGAAAAACAAAACGACATGAATTAACTGAATACAAGATAACACTAGGATGATAGGGTCAGCAAGATTAGACAAGATAATCCCAAGGTATGCTATGATAAGATAAACTGGATACGCTCTAATGCTTTCGCCGCTTCGCTATTTCCTTGTTATACTGGTTTCTATATCTCTGCACCACCTAACTAGTGTCCCAACTAGTAACGATAACGTGATCCCAATCCCTGTAGTTTTCATTGCCTTCAGGCATACATTTATTATTTATTACCTAGATTTGATCTAGGCTTTTCTACCAAGTGCCTTCTAGATTTAACTAGAGTTTACGTTATCTGCTGAACGCTTCTCGGATTCGGGATTTATGCCACCTAGTCTAACTAGTGCTACCTGTCGAACGATGCCCCCAAGTCTAGGACAAACTACCTAGAGTGGTATATGTTCTTATACTTCCCTACGCATGTATCGCGAATCACTATCGCTTGTCTAGATGCACATGTCCTGTAATGGGCAGCCCGAGTCCTGTGGTAGGGCAAATCAAGGAATACAGAACTCGGTCGGGAGCTTTTAGATATCTGCTGATGCAGATGCTTAGGTCTTTTTTTATTCCAGTAGCTATGGTCCCACTTGACCCCTCCCTCAACTAATGAAAGGCACACCTTGTAAAATGAGAACTATACGCCGGCCCCCGGTGCCCCTCTATCCTATGGCCATCCTCACCCATAACTAGATAGCAAGTATATGGTCTTTTGGAGTTCTCTGCCTTTCCGCTTCACGTATCTCGATTGACTCAAGATGGATGGTAGACGACGAGTTGCTATCACAGGGCTACCGTTTTCTCGCCGAATCACACCGGTCCATCCTGGTCTTTAGTTTGCCATGTATTGCAACCAAGGTATACCCCTAGTTCTTCTACGCAGACCTTAACCTCTGTGAGCCCAGGAGGATCATCTACAGCCTCACAGAGGGATACCAAGAGTACCCACACGTCCCCTCGAAGCCTCGGGCTTCGTAACCCAATTCGTTGGAGCCTTCTTTCTACTCAGACGGACATTCGCTCCTTCCCGTGTTATACTAAGAATTACTACTTAGTTTTACTAACTAAGATTTACCACTTAGTTTCCAGAATCGTTGTTTTCTAAGGTTTACTACTTAGTTCCCTTTCCCGTTAATTTGGATTGGTTAAGTGTCATTAGTCAATTCAAGCCAACTTAACCCTCTTAATTCATCCTGTTATACTGGTTAAGTGTTATCAGTAATTCATGTTGACTTAACCCCACCACAAACCAAGTTATATTGGTTAAGTATTTCTTATTACTTAACCCTACCCATTCACCCTGTATTGGTTAAGTGTTCCTTTTTAACTTAACCTTTCCCGTCTGTCTTAACTAACATGTTATTAATGGTTAAGTATTATCCCTTCATGTTTAGACTTAACCCTATTCTTTTCTCACAACCTGATTGTTAAGTGTTCAAGTTTACTTAACCCTACGGTCTAGCCCAGATAACATATCAAATTGGCTAAGTGTATTTACTTAACCCCAACCTCTAATCTAGTTAACATGTTAATTTGGCTAAGTGCATCAACTTTACTTAACCCCACCTTCTAGTTTAGTTAACATGTTAGTTTGGCTAATTGTTTTCTTAGTTACTTAACCCCTACAAATCTGGTCTTGTTACCATAAGTTTGGTTAAGTGTCCCTATGGACTTAGCCCTCCCATTCTAGCTCGACTGTGTTAAGCTGGTTAAGTGTTCCTATAGACTTAACCATCCTATTCTAGCTTAACTGTGTCTGTATGAAACTAACCCCACCCATCGGTTTGGTTATCTTGTTGAATTGGTTAAGTGTCTTAGTTAACTTAACCCTACCATTCTTGTTCTAGCTTTAACTAAATAAATTAAAGCCGCTACCACTCACATTAGACAGATATTGTTGTGATTACTAGATGTGCCGGTTGGTTCCGCGCAGGTGTACATCGCAACTCAGTCTAACCTCGGGTTAGGCATATTCGTGTTTTCTAAGTTCAAAAGGGTTTTGGTTAATTTTAAAATCAGGTTTTGAAAGTAACCATCCCGTCCGTCGGATCAGTTAGGGATAGCCAGGGAGAGCAGAAAACTTGTATTTTCCAAACCCAAGCCTAGAAACTATCCTCTCTGTCGCCCTAGAACTTTCTGGTGTACCATTATAAGAGATGTCGTTAATAAACCTTTAATTTGTCTAAATTTACATTTCCTCATTTAGGCCAAATTCTATAAGTAAATTATTCCTAATTTACTTATTTCCTAATTACCCTTTTAATGTAAACTGTCAACATTTATTCTTATGGCCCATTTTCCCCTCTATATCATATTTATGCCTTTTGGTATGTAAACTATACCAATTAAGTGTCACTAACCATGATTTTGCTAAACCTGACGGTTATTCCCAATTATGGCCAATCTCAAATTTATAGCAATATACTTATTACGCCAAATTAGCTAATCCAATCCTGATTTAACATTCTAATTAAAGTTCACGTCAAACTAGACTTATTATTCTAGTTCATAACTCATGTAAATGCTAGATTTACAAGTCGATACTAGATTCAAATTACACATCCTATAATTCATGTTAAATTTATCGAAATTGTATTTCTATGAACATGCCATAATTCATGTTCCCAATTTATGCCATATTCCAAGTTTATAACTATGTTTTTAGTACATTTCACATTATGTCCAAATCGTATTCCCACCATTCGTATAATTGCAATTCAATCTAGATTATGGATAAATCTTGACTCGTAGAAAATAGGGAATGAACCAAAGAAGCTATGAAAAAGGATGGACATAGTAACTGGCATAAAAGGTTTGAATAACAACGTAGGTTCAAGAACATGGGTAGACCTAACTTAATAGGTAAATTCCCAAGGTTTAAAACCAAGGATAGACAGAATAGAGACGCAGGTTCAAGAAAATGGGTAGACCTAACTTAATAGGTAAATTCCCAAGGTCTAAAACCAAAGAAAACCAAGGACAGGCAGAATAAATAATCGGGTTTAGACCCAATCTCATAATCACAGAACTTAAGCAACACTTTCCTAGTCATGAATCATAGGTGTTTAATCACAGATGTCCTTGTTATGTCATAGGCAATAGTTTATGTTTTCTAATCAAAGGCATAGGTTTATTCAAGGAAATAATCCTCATAGTCATAGTCGCAGTCATAGGCAATGTTCATAGTCATAGGCAATGTCCATAGTCATACGAAAATGTTCATAGTCATAGGCATATGGTTTTAAGGTCCATAGTTTCATAGTCACAGTCTTATTTGTCCTCGAATCATAATAGTTCTTAATTTGGTCCAAAGAAATAGGCACTGATTCAAAAGAAAGAATTGGCATACTCTTTTATTCCTTTAATTTCATGTCACGGAAAGAGAAACGTTCAAATCTAGAAATAACTGACTTACAGAGATTAGATTATAATAGAAAGATGGCGTTGCTATGATTCGTAGAAAAGCAGTCGTTGAAGTCGTTTGAATCTCCTCTTGAATCCTAGCTTGACTTGAACCACTTCTTGAAAATCTTTAGCAGCATTTCCTCGTCTTGGTTTATTTTATATATATATTATTTTACTCACTTATTTATTCATTTCTCAGAGGCAGCATAAGGATAGAAATGAATTGTGAATAGAGAAGAAGACTAGGGCTGTTTATATAGTGTAGAAGTCAACGAATCTGGTCAGAAGGGCGTCCGGATACAGAGAAACGAATCAGGTTCAGAAAGCTGGAAAAAGCGGGGGGGGGGTGTCGACTACCTAGTCGACCTGGGGGGGGGTTCGACTACCCAGTCGACCTAGGCCGCTTCTGAGTCTGTTTTGAAATTTGAACTTTGCTGAAACTTCGGAGGCCATATCTTCCTCATACGGACTTCGATTTACGCAAACTCGGACTTTTTTTCATGCAGAATTCCAAGACGAACGCAATGGCGCAGCCCGTTTCCCTTGATTTTGATTTTAACTTTTAATTCTGCCCTGATTTGTGAATCGTAGTGTTACAGAATTACTGGGTGTTACAGAATGCACTAGCTTTGGTGGAGTATTATCTAGGTAAACATACACAGAAATATTACAAGACGGAACATAAATAAAACAGCGGAAGGAAAGCCCAAATTTCATTGCTTTAAAATCTAGTAAGCTCTAAAGCCTTTTACATCAAAATGCTATTAAGTCAATTACATCGAAATCTGTCTTGCAATAGTAAAGAAGCATAAAACCATAGTTATAAATCATTCCCCAATAATGCAAAGCAAGCCATAGCCAAGAGAAATCCAAGCCGTACATGAAAGAGCTTTGGAGCTTGGTAAGATCCGAACTAAGCTGTATTCCCACCCTGCGAACCTGGGGGGGGGGAACGGAAGAAAAAGAGGCGAAACAAAACGGGTCAGTCATAAAGACTGAGTAAGTCCTAGTGACTTTCAACATAAAAATAGGTAAAGATAACATGGCATGAATAAACTAAAAGTAAACATAAGCATGATGACAAGATAAGCTACAGGAAAAATAACTAAGAATAACCTCATATGGTTTTTGTCAAGTATAACATCGCCAGGTTTCCATTCAAGATAAACTAAGTATAATTTCGCAAGATTTCTATCAAGCATCGCAAGATTTCTCTGCTTTACCATTAAAATATTTCTATGATATCTTTTTGCTCTGCCCCAACCGTACTAGTATCCCAACCCGTGTCATGTGTTGACTATAAAATGATCCCTTGCCCAATGTCATGAAATGATCCATTACTTGGTCTCACGAAACGATCTATTAATCGATCGGCTCCCTACAAGTCCTATCTTGTTCAGGTGTCTATGTCATACGGCCCTATCATGAATGTAGTCACTTGTGCTAGGTCCACCATAGGGTGGATCAAGCCCTAGGGTGCCGACCACCGACACGAATCAAGCACGCACAGTGTAAACCTACTGGTGCCAAATGCCTGGTTTTTCAACTCCGGACTACGTGCACGACCATAGTCCGCCTTAACCTACAATGGCACACCAACTCAGCCGTCGTTCTGGTCGCTTACAATCAGCCCAGTAATCGTGCCCCACCCTACCTAGTTCCAGGGTACCATGATAAATCTAGTGGGTTACTGCTGAAAAGGACCGCGTAACTAGGGTTTCCGTCCAGCAGGTTAAGTGTTGTCATTTAAATTCGAGACTTAACCCCATCAGTCTAGCATGTCAAGTTGGTTAAGTGTGGTCATTCAAGTTCGTGACTTAACCCGTCTACGTGTCATGTCAAATTGGCTAAGTGTTGTCGTTCAAGTTCATGACTTACCCTACGAATCATGTGTCAAGTTGGTTAAGTATGTTCAAGCGGTTCGTGACTTAACCCTACCAAATCATCATGTCAAATTGGTTAAGTATATTCAAGCGGTTCATGACTTAACCCTACCAAATCATCGTGTCAAACTGGTTAAGTATACTCAAGAGGTTCATGACTTAACCCTACCAAATCATCGTGTCAAACTGGTTAAGTATATTCAAGTGATTCATGACTTAACCCAACCAAATCATCTTGTTAAATTGGTTAAGTATATTCAAGTGGTTCATGACTTAACCTTATCATGTGGCATTAATTCATTAATGCACTTCAACCTCTCACATTAGACTAACTGTTGTGGTCACTGGATTTGCAGGGCGGTTCCGGGCAGATTTACACCACAACATAGTCTAACCTCGGGTTTTACGTGCGATATGACCAACTACCCACATTGGATCCTATTGTTTGCAACCACTGGATTTGCCGGGCAGTTCCGGGCAGATTTACACTGCAAACTCAACCCAACCTCGAGTTAGCCATTTTCAAGTTTTTCTAATTATCATGCCCACATTCAAATTTTCATGTCAAAATTCATGTCGAGTTTTCATGTCAAAATTCATGTCGAGTTTTCATGTCAAATCATGTCAGGTTTTCAAGGCAAGTTTCATATAAAGTCGATGTCAGGTTCGTGTCCATAACCAGGTTCAAGTTATAACAGCGTTCATGTTTCAAGTTTTGCCTATTATCAAGTTCAGAATTCATGTTCATAACCAATTCATGTTTTTTGCCTATTCTACCCAAATCATATTCCAATCGCACGTGAACGTGAATCGTTCTATACTACAAACAAATCCAAATCTCAAAATAGAGGGAATAGTATCAAAACTATGATAGGCAAAAGAGATGAGCATAAAGCGATAAAAAAGGGGGGTTACAAGACTAGCATGACATAACTTGAGATAATTGGTTACCACATCAATGACATATAGGATTCCAAATCTAGCAAGATAAGGCGATGGTCATGATAAACACCGATATAAAAGAATAGACATGCAAAAGCAAGCCAAATACAAGAATAATGGATCTAGTGGTTTTGGTGTACATAATTGTGAATAAACTAAGCAAGTCACACCCTAGGTATATGATTCAACAAAATGTCAATTCGGTGCACAACATGGTTTTCAACTATGGTGTCATGGGCATGAACAATCAACTATAATAGTCTTAGGCAATTAACCCCAACAGTCATTGGTACAAATCTCATAGCTATGAATCATAAGCGACTCATCACAATGATCATGGATAATTATCAAAAATAGTTCTAGGCAAATAGTCATGGACAATTAACAGTAATAGTTTCAAAGTCATGGTCATAGATAATGGTCTTATGTTCATAATCATAGGTAATAATCCTCATAGTCAAGATTCATAGGTGATTAACCACAATTGTTCTTGTCATAGTCATAGGCAACAGTCTTACATTCACCATCATAGGCATAGGCATAGTCTTATTAGTCATAGGCGGTCTTATGTTCACCGTCATAGTCACAGGCATAGTCATATTAGTCATAGGCAGTCTTATGTTCTCAGTCATAGTCCTTGTCCATTATCAATACATTCAATTTCATAGGCATGTTAAGGTTATAGACACGAGAGAGTTTAATTTACAACATGAATAGGTCCAAAAGTCAAGATCCAAGACGAACAAGAATGGATAAGAATCAATCACCGTACATAGATCCAATTCCAATTTACAACATGGATATTAAGTTTACAGCTTTTATCTAAAAGTAACTTGAACTTACATTGATTGGCGAAGAGAGGACAAATCGATTCGTTGTCGCGTTGAAACGTCTAACTTGATTAATCTTCTGATTTGATTCAATATGGTCTAGGCATCATTGCAGAAACTTCAATCTCTAGTTTGAATTGAGTTGCTTAGGTTGATGTCGATTAGCCTCTAGTTTTGATTCCAGCAGAGTAGCGATGCCATTTTTATTTTTTATTAAGAACAGAGGCAGAGTAGAAGCAGAATAGAATTGTGTGTAGAGAAGGCTAGGTTTGGGGTTGTTTAAATAGGTTTAGTCAGATGAATCTGGACAGAAATCGGACTATATACATCAGAACGAACACTGGCCCAAAAATGGGCTCGGGGACCAGGTCGACACCCCAGTCGACTACGCAGTCGACCTGGTCCTGGGGGTGTCGACTGCCCAGTCGACTCCTGTTCTGCATTTGAAATTCGAATTTTGAATTCGAATTCGAGCTGTTCTGAACTCTGAATGTTTCTGAAAATTTGGGGAGCCATAACTTGGTCATACAGACTCCAATTTTCGAAAACTCAGACTCTATTTTATGTAGAATTCCGAGACGAACGCAATGGCGCAACCCGTTTCCCTTGGTTCTTAATTTAAAATTTAATTCTGCATAGATTTATGGTTATAAGACGTTATTAAAATTCGGGTTGTTACATTCTCCCCTCCTTAAAGGATTTCATCCCCGAAATCTTCAAGTTAGGAAGAACGTATCCTACCATCCATCATCGATCTACTCAAAACATCATCCACAAGCAAACATTGTCCTTAAGAGATTTCTAATGCTGTATGAACATATGTAGAAAGTGTGTGTATATGTTCCTTGTCTAATGCAAATGATCAGGCCTGATTGATCTTCTTAATGCAAAATACGTCTAATGCCATGAGTCCAACATGTATGCAAATAGTCCTAGTCACAATAACACTACATGTGTGCACAAACATCCATCCATATGCAACATCCACATAATAACACATTCAAATTCATCCATAAACAAGTATAAACACTCATGCATATGCAATATGAAAGGTGACTGAGCCGATCTAGTGCCTAATGTGTAAATGCATCCACGAGCAACCACTAGCAATCACTTGCAGCCACTTGCAACCATCAATCATTACATGTCTCAAACACATGTTTACACCCAATTATTCCTACCTAAAGGTATAGCCGAATGATAGAAGCAAGTAAAAACCTTGTGCCCATTAGGCCATGTCAAAACTGGAAATATATGTCACATATATACTGATCAGGAGAAGAACTCCCTAAGCACCAGCCCCGGAGACCGAAATCAACATCAGGCTGGCACCCAAAGAATTACTCAATCAAACTAATATACGTTTCAAGGAAACTAAGCATGATGGACTCCTTTTAGGCCACAAGGGAATCCCTTCCTAAAACCAACCCGTATCCTATAAAACCCAAATAGTTTAGTCAACCCAACGGACACCCTCAATCCCCAAAATGTATTACTAACAGATGAGTCATACTCCCTATGGGGTTTGCAACAGAAATTTGATTGAGAATAGGACCGAGAGGAAAAAGATAACATGCAAGTAAGCTCTACAGGAAAAGAGGGACCAAGGATATACTCTTAAAAAGAGATATGATGCACGTATCTAGTCTTCAATCTTCTAAGTTGCGTTTCCTTGAGCTTAACTCCATTGTGCTTTGACCGTCTTTAACTTCACAGATTCTTAATTCTTGTTTCCAAAATATGAGTTGGAACTCATTTCACTGTTGCCACTCGTTCCACTTTCACTTATTCTTCTTCTAGTATATTCGGCTTAATCATAACTGCGTACTCATGGTTTCATGCAAGCTCTCCAAAATTCTCTAGTGAATCTTGGATCTCGTTCACCTACTAGGAGGTATTCCACGCAGAAGAACTATCTCTTGAAAATAACAAATATCAACCATGTTGCCAAATGTACTTACTAAGGTGACTTTCTACAACTCATGAATAAGTGAAATGAACCGTCCGCCTTAGTGGTGAACACTACTCGAGCGGATCAATAAAGGTATCAAGAGATTCTAGGTAACTAATCATGAGAGAACCCTAAAGGTTACATGCGACTTCGAGGGTATTACTGAGGCAAGTCAAGAGTCTAACTACCCTCTTTTCAAAACCGAGAATGTCACCCTTACTGGATAACTACTCCATCCCTATAATCAACCCATAGCCCAAAACATAAACATAAGCATTACTTCTAAACTCAACACTTAGCATAGACATTCTCAAACCCAAACAAATCATGAATACATGAGCCGATTCCCCAACAGGATTTGAGACAAAAATGGGATCCTCTACTACGCTAGTACTAAGGTGCAGAGACTCAACTATCGAGGCAGAATTAAAAGGATGCGATGTATAAAAACAAAGTTCCCATGGTATGATAGAAAAGAGAAGCTAAACTTTTAACAGGAACGTTACCACCTCCCTTAGGTATGCTAGTAGTGAGAGCATACAATTGCCCTCTCAACGATCTTGTTCTTTGCCCTTGTCTTTGTCCTATGATACTTAACTACATGTCCCTTTTTACCATACCAACGATGTTCTTTCTTGTCTTGGGTTTTATTATTCTTTTACTTTGACCTCTTCCCTTTCACCTTTTCCTCCTTCGTGGATTACGCCTTATCAACAAGTTTCTCATCCTTAGGCTTGTGTTCTTTTATTCTCGTTCCTACTATCCTTGTATAGCTTGTTGACAAGTTTCTCGAAAGCTACCTCCATCGCATGGCAACCCTACAAAGCTTGAAATAAGATTAGTCGCAGATGGAACTACTGCGGCTACAGATGGAAGTTGGGCACTACTTTGCCCTCCGACATGTGTTGTATGCCTACGAAACTAAGGTGAAAAGAGAGAGAAGGGATTTCAAGAGAGAATCAAAAGATAGTGCTTATGGCTTTGGGGAATATGCCTTTTAATCAAAACAAAATTTTCTTGAAAATTTGCTTCTTTGTAAATGTTTTGAAAAATAGTTCAGAAGGTTTTTGAAAACTTTTGCCCAGTCTGGTAATGTAACACCCCACCTCCGCTAGGGTCACTCGCAAGGGAATGCACTAGCTTTAGAGGGGCATTATTGGTAAACATGCACAGATATATCACAAGACAGAACACATAAAATAGCGGAAGTAAAATCGAACTTTCATAAACATCAACAATTAAGGTCTAAAGCCTTTTACATCAGAGTACATCAAAACCTGTCTTGCAATAGTAAAGAAGCATAAAGACTTTTTCATAAATTATTCCCCCAAGTAAAAACAGTAAAGTAGCCATAGCCAGGAAAAGTCCAAGCCATCCATGATGACCTTCAAGCAGAAGAAGTCCGAACTAAACAGCAGTGTTTCCTCCCTGTAACCTGGGGGGGAAACGGAAGAAAAGAGGCGAAACAAAACGGGTCAGTCAAAAAGACTGAGTAAGTCCTATCTACTTCCAGTATAAAAACAGGTAAAGGTAACATGACATGCATAAACTGAAAGTAAACATAAGGATAACTACAAGATAGATAAACTAAACCAGGGTAGCCGGTTGAACTACTTTAGCAAGGTAAACTAAGATATCATGATAAACTACGGTGTCATGATAAGTCAAGGTATCACATCGTCAGGTTTCTATCAAGTATACTATCCAAGGTTATCTACCCTGTCTAACATCCCACGGTATCTATTATGTATGTTTTTCATGGTTCTAACATGTATATTTGCTCTGCACCCCTCGTACTAGTATTCCAATCCGCGTCATGTATTAACCATGAATGTCCCTTGCCCAATGCCATGTAATGGTCCATGTCAACCTAATATATATATATATAGCATATGTAAGTTTTCCCAACTCGTATGTTTCTTTCCATGTATAAGTTCAGTCCTTTGCCGTAGGCCGTACGGGCTTTCCCATGTAAACGTTTTATCCTCGAAGTTATTTTGGACTGCCACCCTTGATCTAGTTGTGTTTCCTTACCATGAACTATCGCGCGTCCACTTAGGATTTATGCCACCTATGACCGCTAGGGATTATGCTACCTAATGAACGTTTCCGTGTTTCGGTCTGGGTTTTGGCCACCTAGAACCACTAGGGATTATGCCACCCGTCAACTGCGCCCTTGATCCCACGTATGTATCGTGAATCGTTATCCATGTCTAGATGCACATGTTCCCCAATGTGCCATCCGAGTTCCGTGCCAGGGAAAATCAAGAAATACGGAACTCGGTCGGGAGCTTTAAATCGTCTGCCGATGCAGATATCAAGGTCTGTTTTTGTACCCGTGGCTATGGTCCCACGCGACCCCTCCCTCAACTACTGAAAGGCAATCCAAGAAAAATCATGTATAAGAACCACTCCACGGCCCCACTATAGCCCTCTTTCCTACAGGCCAACCTCACCCATGGCTCGATAGCCAGCACATGGTCTGTTGGGGGTTCCCTGCCTTTCCGCACGTACACGATTGACTAAAGATGGTAGGTAGTCGGCGATGTGCTATCCAGGGCAAAAACTAAGAATCGTCGACTCCACGCTAATCCATCCCCGTCTTTAGGTCGCTCGCATAGCAACCAAGGCATACTCTTGGTCCTTCTAACGCAGACCTTAACCTCTCATGGGCCTAGTATAATTACCTGCAGCCCACAGAGGGATCCCAAGAATATCCTCACGTCCCCCGAAGCTTCCACTTCGGCACCCAGTGCGCTGGAGCTTTTATCCAAGTCAGATAACTTGCTCCTACTCGTATACTAAGCGATGACCTACTGTATCAGGTTACTCATCGCTTTGTGAATTTGTCCTATGTCCTTAGCTAAGAATTATTACTTAGTTACCCTTAACTAAGGTTTACCACTTAGCTTCCTTTCCCGTTATCCTTGATTAACCACGGTTTTCTACCTAGTTCCTCTAACTAGGGTTTGTCTTATTGGGTTAAGTGTTATCATTCAAGTCCATGACTTAACCCGCCCAAGAATCACGTCAAGATTGGCTAAGTGTTTAAGTTCAAGACTTAGTCCTACAAGTTGGTTAAGTGTACCCAGAGGCTCATGACTTAACCCTATCAAGTCAAATTGGTCAAGTACTGGTTTACCTTAATCCTATCGGATTATCTTGCTAGATCGATTAAGCATAGATTATCTTAATCCCATCAAATTATCGAGTCGGATTGGTTAAGTACACGTTGGCTTAACCCCATCCTCTAATCGTACTACAATGGTTAAGTATATTCTAAAAAGGCCTTGTGACTTAACCTTATCGGGTCCGCGTATTAGATTGGTTAAGTATAGGTTACTTAATCCCATCAAGTCATCATGTATAATTGGTTAAGTATAAGTTGCTTAACCCCGTTAAATTATCACGTTAAGTTGGTTAAGTATTGGTTACTTAACCTCATTGACTTACCAAGTTTAAATTGATTAAGTGTTTAACTTAACCCCATCGAATTACCGTGTTTAGATTAGTTAAGTGTGGATTACTTAACCCCATCTAATTACCGCGTTTAGATTAGTTAAGTGTGGATTACTTAACTCCATCTAATTACCGTGTTTAGATTAGTTAAGTCTTAATTACTTAACCCCATCTAATTACCCAGTCGAGTTAGTTAAGTGTAAATTACTTAACCCCATCCCTAATCATCTTGCATGGTTAAGTGTCATTAGTCAAATTTACTTAACCTTATCAAGTGGCATTAATTTAATTAATGCACTCTCAACCTCTCACATTAGACCTTGTTGTGGTTACTAGTTAAGCCGGGCGGGTCCGGGTAGATTTACACCACAACCTAGTCTAACCTCGGGTCTTAAGCACGACATGACCAACTTCTCACATTGGATCCTATTGTTTGTAGCCACTAGTTAAGCCGGGCGGGTCCGGGTAGATTTATGCTACAAACTCAACCCAACCTCGAGTTGGCCACTCTTATATTATCTAAGTGTCATGTTCATCATGTCTCCAAAACATGTTACAAGTTTTTCAAGCATTTGGGTAGACCTAACTTAATAGGTAAATTCCCAAAGGGTAGACCTAACTTAATAGGTAAATTCCCAAGCTTATTTTTTATGCATACTTACATGTTAACTTCCATGTTATATTTCAAGTCATATTTTCAAGTATAGACACATGTCATATTTAAGTTAAGATTTCGCGACATGTTCATGTTTATCTAACTACCCAAAATCGTGTTTTCCCAACGCAAGCAAAGCGAGTCAACATAGTAAGGATACTATGTCACATATTGGTCTCAAAACATGCATGATGCCAAAAAGGGCTTGGCTTCCACATGCATAACATCATAAAGGGATTGGCCATACACATGCATAGTGTCATAAGGTAATTTGGCCACAAACATGCATTCTATCACAAGGAAATTTGGCCACAAACATGCATAGCATAAAAGGGGATAACTTGCATAAGTGTTCATGTCATAAACCTATCATGAAGGGATAAACATGCACATGTCACTTATGTCATAAGAAGGGGTTGGTTTTTATGTACATGCATAAGCTCCAAAGTTCAACTTATGTAACTATTTCACAAGTCAAGGTGGCTCTAAGTGTTCATGCTATCATACTACAAGTAAAGGTCCAATCTTGCATGGCAAACTAAGTCCAATGCAACATGAATAGCATGGTTTAGTCGCTACAACATCACCCAAAGTCATATGTTCATGTTAAAGAGGCAAACTAGGTTCCCATAGGCTAACATACTCATGTTACTTTGCATTTTATCCCATGTCACATCAAAATCATCGTTTAAATCTACAAGTAGCTAGAACTTACCTAGGCAAGGCTTAGGAAAGGGATCATGCATCATCTTGACGAAGAAAGGTGGCTCCTTTGAAGAAGAAACTTCATGAAACTCGCATAGCAATGTTGATTTGGCCTCTATTTGGTGTAGCAAGCTTGCACCTTTTGATTTGAACCCGATTTGAGTGCATAGGCTCTAGGGATTTGAGATGGAGGCCATGATCAAGATTGATTTTGGCAGCACTTAGTTGCTAGGTTTGATTTTTAGGGATTTAGGTTAGGTTTAGGGTCTTTTTATAGAGATTAGGATAGTTTTAGGCCCTTAGATTAACCCTAGGATAGATCTGAACCATCAAACCACGTCAGAAGCTTCCAGAACAAGACCAGAGACAAGTGCAGGTGCACCAAGCCAAGATGGCTCGGCCACCCGTGTCGACAGCCCAATCGACAGGGCTGTCGACTTGGTACAAATCAAGTCGACTCCCAAGTCGACAGGGCTGTCGACTTGGGTACTGTGGCGGGACTTTTCCCGCCTGGCCCAAACTGGCCCAATTTTCCAAATTCAAGTTTGAATTTGAAATCTGTTTTTATTTAGAAATTTTCTGAAAACTTCGTTGGGCCTTAATCGGGTCATACGGACTCCGTTTTTCGAAAACTCGGACTCTATTTCGCGTATTTTTCCGAGACAAACGCAATGGCATAGCCCGTTTTACTTGATTCAGAATTTAAAATTAAATTCTTCCTTGATTCTCGTTTTAACATGTTATCGAAATACGGGTTGTTACAGGTAACCTTCTGCTCTGATACCAAATGTAACACCCCACCTTCGCTAGGGTCACTCACAAAGGGAATGCACTAGCTTTGGTGGAGTATTATTTAGGTAAACATACATAGAATTATTACAAGACAGAACATAAATAAAATAGCGGAAGGAAAACCCAAATTTCATTGCTTTAAAATCTAGTAAGGTCTAAAGCCTTTTACATCAAAATGCTATTAAGTCAATTACATCGAAATCTGTCTTGCAATAGTAAAGAAGCATAAAACCATAGTTATAAATCATTCCCCAATAAAGCAAAGCAAGCCATAGCCAAGAGAAATCCAAGCCGTACATGAAAGAGCTTTGGAGCTTGGTAAGAACCGAACTAAGCTGTATTCCCACCCTACGAACCTGAGGGGGGGGGAACGGAAGAAAAAGAGGCGAGACAAAACAGGTCAGTCGTAAAGACTGAGTAAGTCCTAGTGACTTTCATCATAAAAACAGGTAAAGATAACATGGCATGAATAAACTGAAAATAAACATAAGCATGATGACAAGATAAGCTACAGTAAAGATAACTAAGAATAACCTCATATGGTTTTTGTCAAGTATAACATCGCCAGGTTTCCATTCAAGATAAACTAAGTATAATTTCGCAAGATTTCTATCAAGCATCGCAAGATTTCTCTGCTTTACCATTAAAATATTTCTATGATATCTATTTGCTCTGCACCAACCGTACTAGTATCCCAACCCGTGTCATGTGTTGACTATAAAATGATCCCTTGCCCAATGTCATGAAATGATCCATTACTTGGTCTCACGAAACGATCTATTAATCGATCGGCTCCCTAAAAGTCCTATCTCGTTCAGGTGTCTGTGTCATACGGTCCTATCATGAATGTAGTCACCTGTGCTAGGTCCACCATAGGGTGTATCAAGCCCTAGGGTGCCGACCACCGACACGAATCAAGCACGCACAGTGTAAACCTACTGGTGCCCAATGCCTGCTTTTTCAACTCCGTACTACGTGCACGACCATAGTCCGCCTTAACCTACAATGGCACACCAACTCAGCCGTCGTTCTGGTCGCTTACAATCAGCCCAATAATCGTGCCCCACCCTGCCTAGTTCCAGGGTACCATGATAAATCGATTAATAGATCGTTTCGTGAGACGAAGTAATGGATCATTTCATGACATTGGGAAAGGGATCATTTTATAGTCAACATACGACACAGGTTGGGATACTAGTATGGTTGGTGCAGAGCAAATAGATATCATAGAAATATTTTAACGGTAAAGCAGAGATATCTTGCGATGCTTGATAGAAATCTTGCGAAATTATACTTAGTTTATCTTGAATGGAAACCTGGCGATGTTATACTTGACAAAAACCATATGAGGTTATTCTTAGTTATCTTTCCTGTAGCTTATCTTGTCATCATGCTTATGTTTACTTTCAGTTTATTCATCCAATGTTATCTTTACCTGTTTTTATGCTGAAAGTCACTAGGACTTACTCAGTCTTTATGACTGACCCATTTTGTTTCGCCTCTTTTTCTTCTGTTCCCCCCCCCCCCTCCCCCAGGTTCGCAGGGTGGGAATACATCTTAGTTCGGATCTTACCAAGCTCCAAAGCTCTTTCATGTACGGCTTGGATTTCTCTTGGCTATGGCTTGCTTTGCTTTATTGGGGAATGATTTATAACTATGGTTTTATGCTTCTTTACTATTGCAAGACAGATTTCGATGTAATTGACTTAATAGCATTTTAATGTAAAAGGATTTAGACCTTACTAGATTTTAAAGCAATGAAATTTGGGTTTTCCTTCCGCTGTTTTATTTATGTTCTGTCTTGTAATATTTCTATGTATGTTTACCTAGATAATACTCCACCAAAGCTAGTGCATTCCCTTTGTGAGTGACCCTAGCGGAGGTGGGGTGTTACAGCGAAGCACGAGCGGATCGGGTACGAGAGGCAGTTCACAGTTGATTTTCATGGATCGAGCGCAGACGGTTCGACTCGGAGGAGATGACTTGGCTCGTGGTGATGTCCCACGATCCCATAGGGCGATCCGATCGACCCTCAATCCCCATCCGATCTGAATTCCTGCACCTTGTCCAGCGAGTTGTTTACGCCATTTGACGGCGTTTTCGACCATTCCAACTATTCTAATCAATCACAAAGCATACCATACAGTCATAGCAACATGTATAACCAACCATAAACACCAAAACAACAATATGATAGGTTAAAATGGATCAAACATAGCCAAAACCCCATATTTTCCTTCAAGCATGTTTAGGTGAAACTAATGATATGATTAGCAAAACTTAACCTAATTAACCCAAATTCATATCAGAGGTCTAAAACATCATTTAAGAGTTTATAAAAAAAAATTCCAGAATTTTATCATGTTTAAATTCGCTAATTAACACTAGTTACCCTTAATTAGCCATAATTAGTGAGGAACTATACAAATCACTCACCGTAGCCACAAATAATCTTTAGATCTGAAATAAATCTCGGATTTAGCGCGGATACTTATGCTAAACAGCAGCTCTAATCTTGATTTGGTGAAGAATTCCCTTGATTTGATGTTGCTAAGATTAATCCTTGATTAGAAGGTGATTTGGAGGTGATTTAGAGGTTGGAGGCCATTTTTAGGGTTTCTAAGAGGTAAGTGGAGACTAGAAAACTGAAATAGAATGAAAACCTAACTCATTTCAGCCACCCCTTAACCCTAATCCCGAAATGGGTTATGGGCCCATTTGCTAATCACCTCATTTGGCCCGGTTAATGTAACAACAAGGAATTTCGCTCGATCCGAATCAGTCGCTCAACCGATCAAGACCGTTCGAAACGCCTGATTGTTTTGAGAACACGACAAAATAGAACGCAGACAGAAGAACATTTCATTGTATATTACAACAATTCCATCAGAATACAAGAATATTACAGAGTATGAATTATTGTTACACAGAAAATATCAGAGATTACAATAAATTACATAGCAGCGGAAAATAATACAATACACAACTGAAGGAGATATACGGATACAAAGCTTTCCGAATATCATTCCAGCTGTAAACCAGGATCCTGTGAATATAAATCTGCAAAACGAAAACTACTAGCTGCCCGTTCAAAATAAGGGCACCCAGAGTTTAGGTTAAAATAATAAACTCCAGGTCAGTCATGTGACTGGTGTGAGAACTAAAACAGTTATTTATCTTTATTTTAAAGTTCGGTAAATCAAGGGACCACGCCGTATAACACGGAACGGGTTTCCTTCCAAGAACACCAGTGCATAAAACAAACAGCGCAATGTTAAATAAAGAAAAATGAAGCTATTATAAGACCCAGGTCCCATCACATAATGCAACGCAAGCCGGAGGACAGGGTTTTACCTTATAAGAGCCAAAGCATGCTTGATACGTTAAAAACTAATCATTTGATACTATTATAAGTGCATAGTGTATAAAACAACTTCAAATCATAAATATCAATCATAGGCGGTATGGGTACCATATATCATGTCGCCAATACTAGGCTCTACAAATAAAACCGCAAAGTCACGTATTTAGAAATTGGATTTCCATTTGTGAACCGAGGCCAAGGATCGTCCTCAACCGATTCGAGACAATTTAGCCCATGTCTCAGGAACAGCCGCAACTACCCCATGGATCGTCAGGGTCGGTCCACACGGAGTGGATTATTATGCCTGAACAATACGTCTCCCCGCTCTATGGGGCGTAAATGAGCCAACGAATGACTCCATTGGTCCCGGATTGACCGATATAACCGAGGCGCCTCGCAACAGCAACAACCACATAAGTCAAACTCGTCAGGGCGTGTAAAACCACTGACGCCACTTCTAGCTAGAAGGAAACGCATGCCCTCCCTGAGGTCCTCTCCCGTTTCTGGTTCACAACCGGGGCGTGAGGCTCGCGAATCAACGTTACACAAAGCTATACCACACAGGTGGTGCATTGATCATCACCATAAGACTTTGCTTTTCAACAGAAGCCTTGATCAATTGCCACTTAGGCATGCCACACAGGCAATTCACTCCATGCGTTTGATTTCCATCAATATATAACCTCTGAGCTCGTACGTCTCGGAGAAGGGCGTTAAGCAAGAGAATAAATTCTCTGTCGCTAAATAGACATATATTTAATAGAAATCAATCACACAGAATAAAATCCAATGTCAGACACACAGTCCATTTACAAGTTCGTTCTGGGTCTGAGCGAAACCGGAGGCACCTAGTACCCCGTATATCCATCGATCTCCAAGTACGTCTAGACGATCAATAACTGATTCCCTCCTCTTGGGTGTACGGCCCAATCAAGATCATCAGTAATAATCCAGACGATGTGAAGACCTCCGGTCTTCGACCACCGTCTTCATCTTCGACTTATCGTCGTAACAGTTATTCAGAATGGGATAAACCCGGCCTTTCTGAATAACTCGCGTATATAATAAACAAGTGTTACAAAAACACAACATACGCCTCATTCCAATTCATCAGTCACTAACCGTAAATTAACAAGAGAATAATTCCCCAAATATTAACCCCGAAGGCCGAAACCAACATCAGATCAATACCCAGGAAGCCATTCTGCTTAGCTAACCTACAGTTAGTTTCTAAATTTCACATTCTTAGGGAAAGGTTCCCATTGATTTTATCAAAGATAAATTCTTTAAATTTATTCTTTAATCTTCCTATGAATATCACTTCAAACTAGTCGGGATTGACGAACCTTACCGAAGTAATCGTTTGTTTTAATTTCCCAATCCCAACCTATTCATCACATGAAGTAAAACTGGTCTTACTTCATATTTAACACCACGGTGATATCGGTAAATTCAATTACCATTTCACGTTTAAATCTAATCAAAGATTTAACTTTCGCCTGGAGCAAAACTGGCGATACTCCATTCTCGATCTTTTCAATCTAATTAAAGATTCATTAAAACTCCACTTAGTTTTAATCTTTGACCGGGTTAAAGAATCAGTGTCATGTAAAACACGGTTCACGATAAACCCCAAAATCACATCACATTTCAATCTATCCCTAACCGTAAATTAGCAAGTGAGCAATTCCCTAAGTATTAACCCCGAAGGCCAAAACCAACATCAGATCAATACCCCAGAAACCATTCAACTTAACTAATCTCTAGTTAGTTTCTGATTTTCTTATATCCTTTGGGTCTAAGAACAGTATTATTGAAGATACCGTTCACAACAACCCAAAATCACATTCCATTAATTATCGGATTAAAGAACAAGTGTTATTTAAAACACTGTACACGATAAACCCAAAAATCAATACCAATTCAATTCCAATTAAATATTATTTAACTGGTACTCTTCATTAAATCTAAATAAAAATATTTAATATTTTTCTCAACTGGGTTTAAGAACAGTGTTAATGAAGACACCATTCTTGACAAACCCAAATCACATTTGATATTAAATACAAGGCTCTAAATAGAAAATATACCGGTTTATATTCAATATCAAATTCTACGACCAATAAATATCATATTGGAAATAACGATATATATATATCTTTCAAATTTCCATAACAATATCTATATAATCACGAAATCCAACATCGAAATATTCTGAAGACAATTTCGATTCAAATCCATTCCAATGCAATTGTTGGAAATTCTGGTTATTTTCAAAACCCTTTTCAAATCCAATTTATTTATTCAAAAATAAATAAATTATTATTCTAATTCAAAATTAGTTCATTTTGATAAAAATCCATTTTTATCTTTTCAAATATGAAGTTTTTCATCCCGATTCTTCCCAAATCATTTCTTATGATTTTACACAAATTATTACTATTTTTAATAATTTTATCAAGGCCCGTACAGTCGATTTCCATCAACGGCCATCGAACTGCACTTACAACGACCTTTTTCAAATTTGATTTGGACATAATTCCAAATCCAACCATTAGATTTCAAATTTCTAATATTCATTAGAAAACTCTTTTTGATACGAACCTAACGGTTCTGGTTTCAGGCGAATCCGACGGTCGGATCTCCCGTAATATCCGTTCGAAGTCAATGGTCGAAATTCGCGAACTGCCGCGGCGCGGCGTGTTCTATTCAGGCAATTATGTTATATATATAATATATATAATATATACTTCGTCGATTTCACTTTTAAAACATATTTTATAAATCGTTATAAATTCGTTTTCTAAACGATTTCAACTTTTTTTTTCAAATTCAAATAAAAATTGAATTTTCCCTTACAAATTCGTTTTAAATTCATTTCAAATTGATTTCAATTCAAATCGATTTTCAGTTCAATTTCAATATATTTTAAACTCAATTCAAAACGATTTCAATTCTATTTCAATCTAATTCGAATTTCAATTCTATTCAATTTAATTCGAATTTCAATTCTTTTCAATATAATTCGAATTTCTATTCTTTTCAATTTAATTCGAATTTCAATTCTTCTCAATATAATTCGAATTTCAATTCTATTCAGTTTAATTCGAATTTCAATTCTATTCAGTTTAGTTCGGATTTCAATTGTTTCAATATAATTCGAATTTCAATTCTACTCAGTTTAATTTGAATTTCAATTCTTTTCAATATAATTCGAATTTCGAAATCACTTTCAATATTCGTTGAAAAATGAATAAAATCGATATAAATATCGTTCGCGTCAAAACGACGTCAATCTAATCAGCACGGCTTCATATATTTCGATTTTCAAATATTCTATTTCAAATATTTCTATTTCAAATATTTCTTTTTCAAATATTTCTATTTCAAATATTTTTTTTTCAAAACTGGAATGAGGCCCAATCAATTACCATATAATGTTAATTATATGGATTTTCTACAACACATGTATAAACTAACAACGATAAATAATCAACCATCATCCAGAGTGCAACACAACTGCATAAGCATTAAATATAAATAATTAACGCTTACACAGTCTGTCGACCAATCGATCGACATACAACTAAACAATCGGGATTAGTGTACGTCAAATATCATCCCAATACCCGTGTGGGGTTTCAAACAATCAAACACAGATTTTATTTGTGCAGTTGGGCGATGTGTAAAATTTTATCGTCCCAATCAATATCAGTCAAATCAGTGTGTATAAACAAATCGTCTGATTTGTTTATATTTATTTCATTTTAAATACACATTAAAAATTCTATTTTTAACTATAAAATATTTTTAACTATATAAATATTTTATTTCATTTCCCCTCACATCACACAATCAATTACACATCAAAATCAAACAAACAAGCATACAATCCGTCCATGGTCTGTGGACGACGGGTGTTGGGTGCTACTAAACACCGTCTGCATCCTAGTATATATTTTAACTAGAAAATAAAATTAAAAGTGAGAAGTTCTCACCGACTAGCTAAACCAACGCCATGACTCTTCATATGTAGGAATCTTCATCGTACTGGCCTTTTGTCACTTTTGTTGTCCGTAGCCACTACATATATAAAAATCACATTTTTATATTCTTGCTATGTATATAAAAATCACATTTTTACACCGCTACTATATAGATAAAAATTCTATTTTTACATCGATGTTCTTATAATAAAGATTATATTTTTATCATGCTATTCCCTATATAAAGATTTCGCCTTTTCAAATATAAAGATTTCGCCTTTTCAAATATAAAGATTTCGCCTTTTCAAATATAAAGTTTTCGCCTTTTTAACTATAAAGTTCTCGCCATTTTAACTATAAAGTTCTCGTCTTTTTAACTATAAAGATCATACCTTTAGCTAGTTAAAAATCAAACCCTTTCAAATATAAAGGTCAAATCTTTTGAAATATAAAGATCAAATCTTTTCACTACTGTTCATATAGGAAAAATTCAATCTTTTTGCACTAAAAATCGCTTCTTTGTTATAATAAAAATCGCTACTTTGTTAAGGTAAAAATTACTACTTTTATCAACTGAAAATCTTCTTATCTAAATAAAAATTTAACTTTCTTATATTTTCTATGATAAAGATCTCATCTTTCCTACGTGCTAAAAATCAGATTTTTTAAATGGATTAAACTAACAAAGTATTTAAAATAAATTAGAACAAAACAAAATAAACGAATAAATAAAAGAAAGATAGAAGCTTACAGCGAATGGGGAAGAAGAGGGATCAGAGGGGGCTGCTAGGGCGCAAAGGGGGTCGGAGGCGTGGCGGGGGTGGTGGTGGTTGCGGCATGGAGGGGTGATGCGATGGTGTTTGGGGGGGGGGGTCTGATAGCTAGGTCAAACCGACGAGGGGGGGTTTCAGGACGTCGCGGTCAAGGGAAGGGGGGAGGAGGGGAAGATGGAGGGGGCGCGACCACCTGAGGCGCGGTGGCGCGCCGCTGGGGGGAGGGGCGCGGCTCATCGTCGAGCTCCTCTTTTTTTTTCTGAATGAGGAGAGAGAAGGGGGAAAGAGGGGGGGTAAGGATATATATTTTAATATTTAATTATTTTTATTTTCAAAAAGCAAATTTTAATTTCGACCTCGAAATCGAACCCACCGCCTGTCACCCATAGCTAATTACCCCCATTCCGAACACAATGGGATATGTATCGTAGGCTGATTCGATCATTTCGATCAATATTCGTCAAAATCAAAATATAACTCTATATATTGAATTCGAACGCGTATTTCAATTTACTGGGGCCACATACGGACTCGAAAAATTCCAGAAAAATATTTTCTAGCTTCGTATTGACGATACGGTCCTAACAAAACTACTTTCATCAAATTCCGTGACCATTGGAAAAATGGCCATTTTCCAGTAGATTAAAATCAACTGAAATTGGTCAAACGCGTTTTCCTTTGCCACGCTCACATATTGATTCGAAAAATTATGAAATTTGAAACCTAGCAATAATTTGACATCGCGGATCCAACAAAAGTGGTTTCGTCGAAATCCGAGGTCGTTTGCAAAATGGCCATTTTTAAGGGCCAGAATTTCATAGCGACTATTCAGAATTTTCAACTGGACATATCTTTTGATTCCCGCTATGAAATTTTGATTTTTTGGATTCGTTGGAAAGATATTCTCAATTAGATTCTAATATTTTTGGTTTCACTAAAATCTGGTTTATTTTGCACCTGGTACATTCATTTGAATTTTGAAATCGAATTATCGAACTACCACGCCTTTTTCAATTCCTTTTATAATTTAAAATAAATATTTATATTCTAACGTTGACGTATATAAATATACGTTCTAATTCTATTCAAAATAAATTTTTCGTCGTTATTATTTAAAATAATTAATTTTAAATAATCAAAATTTTCTAAAATTGCCAAAATAAAATTTTTAAATTAGCTCGGATTTCCGGGTTATTACAGTTAAGGTGTTTTTCACCTTCCAAACCTTATTTCAGCCATATCTCCCAAACGGTAAGTCCATTTTTTGCACGTGACCACTCTACGGAAAGGGAAACTATCAAACTAATCTATTTGATGTGGTTCCAGGTCAAAATTCCTTTCCAATCAAAAGTTATGGCCGAAACAAGATCAGCTAGGGGCAAAACGGTCATTTAAAAATCAACAAAAATCATGAACATGGGAAATGACTCTAATGGTTGTTTCCCAAAGCTACATGACCATACGACTTCATACGGGAAAGGAATAAATATTCTACAATCCTCCGATGCGTAGAATGCAGGTTGTTACATTTTCTCCCCTTTAAGAAATTTCGCCCCCGAAATTTCCTAATCAAAACACACACAAGGGTCCCGCATGCCTATCAGTCATAAAATAACAATCAAACATGCAAAACAAGTCTATCCTAGCATGCGGAATAACTAAATTACAAAGTTAATCTTACCCGGCAAAGAGTTCTGGATACGTCTTCCTAATTCTCTCCTTTGCCTCCCAAGTACAGTCGTTCTCGTTCTCGCCCCACTGAACCTTGACTACCTTCACCGACTTCCTTCGAAGTTGCTTCGTATCGTGCTCGACAATACGAATCGGCTTGCGGTTCCCAACCGCCTCGGGTTCCACTTCGAAGTCCTCTAACTGATCAGGTGAAATAGTCGTATCTGGGTCGTGTATGAACTTCCTTAGTCGGGAAACATGAAATACATTGTGAAATCCCGCCATC
The DNA here is from genome assembly GCA_030737875.1 of Allium sativum. Lineage (NCBI taxonomy): Eukaryota > Viridiplantae > Streptophyta > Magnoliopsida > Asparagales > Amaryllidaceae > Allium > Allium sativum. The sequence goes on from CM060915.1 coordinate 991,397,404, forward strand.
TTTTCGGGTAAGCCAACTCTATATGCCAAATTCCCAACTAGTTCAAGAACTGGGAATGGGCCAACAAATCTTGGTGCCAACTTGCCTCTCCTGCCAAATCGTGTCACGCTCTTCAACGGAGAAATCTTGGCAAACACCAAGTCACCAACGGAGAATTTTATGTCTCTTCTCCTCTTATCAGCATAACTCTTCGGCCTATCTTGGGCAGCCTTCATTCGTTGTTGAATGATCTTAATCTTGTTTGAGGTTTCTCTTACCACATCTGGTCCAAGCATAAACTTCTCACCGGTCTCTATCCAACATGATGGTGAGTTGCACGGTCTTCCGTACAAAGCTTCATATGGGGCCATACCGATACTGGATTGGTAGCTATTATTATATGTAAACTCTATTAGATGCAAATGGTCATCCCATGATCCACCAAAATCCAATATACAAGCTATCAAGAGATCTTCCAATATACGATTCACCCTCTCCGTCTGACCGTCGGTCTGAGGATGATATGCGGTACTGTGATGTAATTCGGACCCTAGAGCCTCTTGTAAGCTCTTCCAAAATCAACTAGTAAATAATGGGTCTCGGTCACTCACAATGCTTTTAGGTACTCCATGAAATCTCACTACCCACTTCACATACAATTCTTCTAACTTAGCTGCCATTCTGGTCGATTTAACTGGTATAAATCTTGCACTCTTAGTCAATCGATCCAGGATTACCCAAATGCTATCATGTCCCGATCTAGTCCTTGGTAAACCATCGATGAAATCCATCGAGACTTGCTCCCATTTCCATTTAGGAATTTCTAATGGTTGCAACAAACCACTAGGCTTCTTTTGTTCGGCTTTAACTAGCTGGCAATTCATGCACTTGGATATAAACTTCCCAACGTCTCTTTTCATCCCTTCCCAGTAGTAAGTCTGTTCCATGTCTCGATACATCTTATCACCACCGGGGTGTATAGTTAGTTTTGAGTGATGACATTCTCTAAGCACTTCATCTCTCAAACCATTCACGTTGGGTACAACTAGTCTTTCATTCTTTCGAAGCCATCTATCTCGATCAAGCCCATACAAATTCATCTCCTCACCGTTGATATTCATCTCTAACTTGGAGATGATTTCCAATAGATTAGGATCGTCCCTCTGGCTGGAACCAATCCGCTCAATCAAAGTGGGTCTGATCGTCAAACTAGCTAACATTTCTGGATCCAATTCGCACTTTGGCCTGAAATCATACCCTGTGATATACTCCAGTTTCTTCCATTCTAGAAACATAGCCCCTTAGCTGGCATGTCTCCTACTCAAGGCATCATCTACCGCATTGCCTTTCCCAGGTGTATATGCGATATCAAAATCATATGAAGCCAAGAACTCTAAGCATCTCTGCTGACGGAGATTCAGATCTTTCTGAGAGAAGAGATACTTTAACGATTTATGATCGGTAAACAACTCGAATCTTTCTCCCAAGAGATAATGTCTCCACATCTTCAGCGCAAACACGATCGCTGCCAATTCCAAATCATGGGTAGGATACCTTTTCTCATGCGGCTTTAGTTGCCGACTAGCATAAGCTACAACCCTACCTCCTTGCATCAATACAGTACCTAATCCGGTACCACAAGCATCCATATATACCATCATCTCTTCATTCCCTTTAGGAATGACTAACACTAGTGCACGTGCCAACTTTTCTTTTAGAATTTTGAATGCATTCTCACACACTCCGTCCCAGACGAAGGCCTAATTCTACTTAGTCAACTGAGTCAACGGTGTTGCTATCTTGGAGAAGCCCTGGATAAACTTATGATAATACCCAGCTAACCCCAAGAAACTTCTTATGTCTGTTGCATTCTTGGGCGTAGGCCAATCCTGTACCGTAGCCACCTTTGCAGGGTCCACGGCAATACCATTCTCTGAAACAACATGGCCCAAGAATCTCACTTCCCTTCTCCAGAAGTGACACTTAGAGAATTTCGCTTTCAATTGGTGTTTCCTCAACACCTCCATCACTATCCACAAGTGTCCCTTGTGTTCCTCCCCTGTCCTCGAGTAAACAAGGATGTCATCTACGAACACAAGAACAAACTTATTCAACTGATCTCTGAATACTCGATTCATAAGATCCACAAAGTAGGTTGGTGCATTGGTCAACCCAAATGGCATAACCAACCACTCATAGAATCCAGACGGCGTCCTAAATGCCGTTTTCGAAACACTCTCATCCACTACTCGGAGCTGATGAAATCCTGTCGCGAGGTCCAACTAGGAGAACACTCTTGCTCCTTCCAGATGATCAAATAAATCATCTATCCGCGGTAAAGGATACTTATTCTTCCTCGTCACCTTATTCAACTCGCGATAGTCCACACACAAGCGAAGGGAACCATCTGCCTTAGTGGCAAACACAACTGGTGCTCCCCACTCGGAGACACTTCTTCTAATAAATCCCTTCTTCAAAAGATTGCTGACTTGCACCCCGAGCTCTTGCTTCTCCCTTGGTGCCATACGACGAAGTGGCATCACTATAGGTCTAGAATCTTTCACTAAATCAGTGCGGAACTCAATCTCTCGGTGTGGTGGAAACCCGATCACCTCCTCAAAGACGTCCAGATACTGGCCAACCACGTGCACATCTGACAACTTATCATGCGGGATGTCAAGGGAATTTATAAAACTAGCCATTACCCCATCACTAGGTAGACTACCAAAAACTACCCTCCGCCCATCATCCGCTCTAACTGTCACCAAAAAGCCCTCACAGTCTACCACCACCCCGTATCTTTGGAGCCAATCGACCCCCAATATAATGCCATACCCAGTAAAGCCCAAAACAAAGCAATCACAAACAAACAAACATCCATGACTCGATAAGACCAAATTTCGGCAAATCATACTAAGGTTAGTCGAACCACCAATCGGGTTCGTCACAACCAATGGTCTATCGACTATCTCGGGTTCTAGTCCCAACCTATCCACCAGGTCACTAGATATGAAGGAACGGGAAGCCCCAGTATCAAACAAAACTCGAACTGGTACATCATAAATAGAAAGCATACCTTGAATGACGACATTCTTTCCTTTCTCCGCCGTAGTTGGGGCATTCGACGAAGAAGGAACAACATCGATAGCATATGCCTTCACAATCTGCTTCTCCTTAAGAGGTTGTGGACACTTATCCTTATGTTGTCCCACTTGGCCACAGTTGTAGCAATTCCTATCCGCTGGCTTAGCCCGACATTCTTTAGCATAATGGCCCTTCTTACGACAGTTGAAGCACTCAACATCTTTCTTGCTCTTTTTCTGGCCATCCTTAGATTGGTTATGTTTCCTCTTATTCTGAGAGTTATTCTTGCCTCCACCGCCCACTTGCGGTTTCAACCCTTCTACAGATGCAGCCTCAGTCTTTGGCTTAGGGTAAAGACTCTCCGATCTCAAAGCTTTCCCCACAATTGATTCAAAAGTCTCATCGATGTGGTTGATAAGCCTTTCCCCCAAGTATCCATCCAACCCAGTAATGAACTTCTCATTCTTCTTCTCACGAGTATCGATAAGAGATAGTCCATACTTCGACAAAGTGTCGAACTCAGCAATATAGTCAGAGACTGCCCTACCATTCTGCTTGAGTTCCAAGAATCTCTTAAACAACACTGACTTCTGGGCAGCTGGAATGAACTTCTCGCTAAAGCGAGCCTTGAACTGATCCCAAGTAACCTGATCTTCTGGAGTAGCTGTTCTAATTGCATTCCACCAATTCATCGCTCGCCCTTGCAGCTGACGAGACGCTAGCCTTCTCTTCATCGCATCCTCAATACCCAAGTCGTCGAAGATGCGATCACAGCTATCCAACCAATCCTGAACATCTGTGGCCGACTCCTTTCCATGGAACGGCTTCCCACCAAGGTTAGTGTAATCCTTGCACAACTTGGCGAAATCGACCCTAGGCGCCAGCACTACTGGACCACCACCATTTCTGGGATTGGGAACTGCTCCCTGAACATCCCTAAGCATCTCTCTCATGAAGTTAGTGAACATCGTCCTCATGTCAGGAGCATTTCCATTATTGGTCCCTCTACCAGCACCCCTCGTGTCTCGACTCATCGTTCAATCTGTAAAGAGAAAACGATTAATGACCCCATAGTGGTGCTAGTGCAATACGACTTCATTCTTATACCACTAATAGTATATAAAAAGCTACAAATACATGCTCTCTTATACGTACTATCCCTCCCTAGTGTCTCTCCCTAGGTTAACAACGCAACCTAGAGCTCTGATACCAAATGTGACGGCCTGCCCCGTACCAACCAACATTTGCTCCAAAAGTGCGTTGTACACATGTCCAGTTAGCACGGGACGGTCGTCAGAAGGAAAGAAAGAAGGCGAAGAATCAACAAGGAACCTGTAGAATGTCTCACAACGCATGGAACAAAATATAATAACAACATACTTAACATAAAACAGGTGAGACAGTGCATAAGCTGAAAACAAACTAACATAGCAGCGGAAAATCCAAGTACAGCTTATAATCCAAACCCAACATTATTACAACTTTTCAAACTGTCTCAAAAAGCAAAAGCAAGATAAGGGAGGTACACTACTAATGCCCAAGTAGCGACCGCCAACGACACAGGGAGAATATCTATATATATCATATGTGGAAGCCTCCTGCTCGCCTCCGAATCAGCTACTCGCACATCACCAGCTAACCTGTCTCTAGTCTGCTCGTGTGAGCACCCAGAGTAATAAGAAGAGACATAAAACTCTGGGTCAGACAAAAGTCTGGTATGAGCGATAAGCATCTAAACAGAACAATAACAGGTATACTAAACCATACTTGAACCTGGACCTGCAAGCAAAGAGTTAGCACTACATATTGTACAACACTCTAAGGTGCCATTTCAAATGGTGTAAAGATAACAGGGGTGGGGGTGTGCATGTCATAATGATGGCAAACAATCAAACATAACAACCATCCTCACACCTCTCACTCAATGCGTAAAGCATACGATATCCACCACTTCGATCATTCAATATACATTGCTATGATCACTTTGCCCCCATGAAGTCACAATGACTTCACTGCACTGATCCATAGCCGCTAATCCTTCGCTATGTCCACTTTGCCCCATGGAGTCGCAATAACCCCACTGCACTGGCTCATAGCCTTACTAATCCTTTACTATGTCCACTCTGCCCCATGGAGTCACAATGACCCCACTACACTGGCTCATAGTCTTACTACGATCACTTTGCCCCTCGAGTCATAATGACTCTACTGCACTGATACGTAGCCTATCATTCCTTTCAGTGGTGAATTAAAGTTATGAACGTCGACAACTCCTTAGCACACGTCCCGCAGCAAAGTCCAATCATGAAGTGAACTCATTGGTTCCCAACTAGATCCTGAGCTCTAACTTCCATTTGGACTACCTTTGCATCTCGGGTTATTGGTCATCACCGGATCGGTTCGGATCTTCATCTCATGGCGGTTCGGATCACGGTTCGCCCCCAAGCACGGTCCGTGGTTCCTCCTTCTACTCGTGGTCGGATCGTGGACCATCTTCAGACCATCAACACCCCCAGCGGGTCGGGTCGGGGTCTTTCTGGCGGTTCAGGTCGGAGCTTTCAAGTACAAGTGGATCGTGGATGCTGTCTTCCTCTGGTCGGATCGGGGTGCGAAGCACGTGCGGATCGGGTACGAGAGGCAGTTCACGGTTGATGTTCGTGGACCTTGTGCAGACGGTTCGGCTCGGAGGAGATGACTTGGCTCGTGGTGATGTCCCACGATCCCATAGGGCGATCCGATCGAACCTCAATCCCCATCCGATCCGAATTCCTACACCTTGTCCAGCGAGTTGTTTACGCCATTCGATGGCGTTTTCGACCATTCCAACTATTCTAATCAATCACAAAGCATTCCATACAGTCATAGCAACATGTATAACCAGCCACATACACCAAAACAACAATATGATAGCTTAAAATGGATCAAACATAGCCAAAACCCCATATTTTCCCTTAACCATGTTTAGGTGAAACTAATGATATGATTAGCAACACTTAACCAAATTAACCCAAATTCATATCAGAGGTCTAGAAAATCATTCAAGAGTTTATAAATATTTTTCCAGAGTTTTATCATGTTTAAATTCGCTAATTAACACTAATTACCCTTAATTAGCCATAATTAGTGAGGAACTATGCAAATCACTCACCTTAGCCACAAATAAACCTTATATCTGAAATAAATATCAGATTTCGCACAGATATTTATGTCAAATAGCAGCTCTAATCTTGATTTGGTGAAGATCTCCCTTGATTTGATGTTGCTAAGCTTAATCCTTGATTAGAAGGTGATTTGGAGGTGATTTAGAGGTTGAAGGCCATTTTTACGGTTTCTAAGAGGTAAGTGGAGACTAGAAAACTGAAATAGAATGAAAACTTAACTCATTTCAGGCTCCCCTTAACCCTAATCCTGAAATGGGTTATGGGCCCATTTGCTAATCACCTCATTTGGCCCGGTTAAGGTTTTTTCACCTTCCAAACCTTATTTCAGCCATATCTCCCAAACGATAAGTCCGTTTTTCGCATGTAACCACTCTACGGAAAGGTAAACCATCAAACGAATCTATTGGAAGTGGTTCCAGGTCAAAATTCCTTTCCAATTAAAAGTTATGGCCGAAACAAGATCAGCTAGGGGCAAAACGGTCATTTAAAAATCGAGAAAAATCATGAACATGGGAAATGACTCTAATGGTTTTTTCCCAAAGTTACATGACCATACGACTTTATACGGTAAAGGAATAAATACTTTACGATCCTTCGATGCGTAGAATGCGGGTTGTTACACCGTTTGAAAAATGGTCATTTTCCAATCGATTAAATTTAAGCTAAATTGACAAAACACGTTTAAATTTGCCAAGCTCACATATTAGTTCCAAAAATTATGAAATTTGAAACCTAACAATAATTTGACATTCTGGATCCTACAAAAGTGGTTTCATCGGAAATGGAGGTCGTTTGCAAAATGGCCATTTTTAAGGGCTATATATTATATTAAAATATATATAAATTCCATGGCGACTACTCTACATTTGAAACTGGACATAACCCAGAAAATCTGAGCTAGTTTAAAAATTTTATTTTGGCAATTTTGACGAATTTTGAATATTTAAAATGGATTATTTTAAATAATGGCGATATGAAGTTAATTTTGAATGGATTCGAACGTATATATTTATATACATCGTCGTTAGAATATAAACATTTTATTTATAATTATAAAAGGAATTGAAAATGGAGCGGAAGTTCGATATTTCGATTTCAAAATTCAATTGAACATACCGGGTGCAAAATAAACCGGATTTTAGTGAAACCAAAAATAATAGAATCCATTTGAGAATATCTTTCCAACGATTCCGAAAAATCAAAATTTCATAGCGGGAATCAAATGATATGTCCAGTTGAAAATTCAAAATAGTCGTTATGGAATTCTGGCCTTTAAAAATGGCCATTTTGCAAACGACCTCGGTTTTCGACGAAACCAATTTTGTTGGATCCGGGACGTCAAGTTATTGCTAGGTTTCAAATTTCGTAATTTTTCGAATCAATATGTGAGCGTGGTAAAGGAAAACGTGTTTGGCCAGTTTTAGTTGATTTTAATCGACTGGAAAATAGCCATTTCTCAAACGGTCTCAGAATTTGATGAAATTAGTTTTGTTAGGACCGTATCGTCAATGCGAAGCTAGAAATAATTTTTCTGGAATTTCTAGAGTTAGTGTGTGGCCCCGGTAAATTGAAATGTGCGTTCAAATTCAATATACATTGATTTATAATTCTATTTGAATGGAAACTGATCGTAACGATCAAATTGGCCTACGAAACATATCCCATTGTGTTCTGAATGGGGGTATTACGCTATGGGCGATAGTAGTTGGGTCTCGTTTGGTGGTCGAATGAAAAGTAAACATTTTTGAAATAAAAATAAAATAATATAATATAAAATTAGATATGCCCCCCTCCTTTCTATTCTCTCATAATACCCCCCCCCCCCACCCCGACGTTATTCAGTCAACAAAATAAATATAAAGTAATAAAAAGGGGGGAATCGCGATGTTGAAGCTGACGCCGCCTCCTCCAGGACCGCCTCGTCCAAGCCCCCTCCCCCTCAGGTGGTCGGCGCCTCCTCCGATATGAGCCCCCCATCTCCGATTGAAAACTGTACCCCCAAGAACCCAATCCCCAAATCGATGAACACCCACCCCATTAGCCGTGCCCCCTTTGCTAGCCACCACCGCACCTCCTGCTCGAGCCCCTCCCTTCCAGCTCGAGACCGGAAGACCTCAAACCCCTCCTCCGCCTTGTTGTCGTCGTCCCCTCGTCCTCCTCCTATCTCTGTCAACCGCGTCGCGCTCAAACGAAGGAGCCAGGAACTCGCGCGCATGCTCAAAGAGGCGCCACCTCGGTCTCCTCCCCCTTTTGATTCACAGTAAGTTTTATAATTTTTAAGTGTTAATAAAAACTAATTTTTAAGTGTTAACAAAAACAGATTTTTATATGTGCTGAGGCGTAGTAAAAGATGAGATTTTTACATAGTAAAAGATGGGATTTTTGTTATAGAAAAGTTCGAATTTTTAAAAATAAAAAGAATAGATTTTTCAAAGTAGAGAAGTTCGAATTTTTAAAAATAAAAAGAATAGATTTTTCATAATAGAAAGTTTAGATTTTTATTTTATATGAAGCTTTGATTTTTATTTTATAAATGGCTGTGGAATAAAAATTCAATTTTTATATATATGAAGTAGAGAATATAAAAATATAATCTTTTCTTTACGAGTAGCATTATAAAAATATAATTTTTATGCATGAAGTGGTAATATAAAAATGTGATTTTTAACGTAAAATCGCGTGCAACAGATCTTGTTGGAAGCACAGCGAAGATTTCCTACAAATGAAGAGTCGTGGCATTTGGTTTAGCTCAAGGTGAGAACTTCTCACTTTTACTTTAATTTTCTAGTTGAAATATATACTAGGATGCAGACGGTGTTTAGTAGCACCCGACACCCGTCGTCCACAAACCATGGACGGCTTGTATGCTTGTTTGTTTGATTTTGATGTATAGTTGATTGTGTGATGTGATGTGAAATGAAATAAAATATCTAATAGTGGAAAATATTTTATAGTTAAAAATAGAATTTTTAATGTGTATTTAAAATAAATATTTATAAACAAATCACAGATTTGTTTATATACACTGATTTGATTGATATTAATTGGGATGATAAATTTTACACCTCGCCCAATTGCACAAATAAAATCTGTGTTTGATTGTTTGAAACCCCCACACGGGTATTGGGATGATATATGACATACACTAATCCCAATAATTAGTTGTATGTCGATCGATTGATTGACAGACTGTTATGAGCGTTACATATTTATATTTGATGCTTATACAGTTATAACGCACTCTGGATGATGATTGTTTATTTATTGCTGTTATTTTATACATGTGTTGTAGAAAATCCGTATAATTAACATTATATGGTAATTGATTGGGCCTCATTCCAGTTTTGAATAGAAATATTTGAATAGGAATATTTGTAAAGAAATATTTGAATAGAAATATTTGAAAAGAAATATTTGAAATAGAATATTTGAAAATAGGAATATATGAAGCCGTGTTGATTAGATTTACGCCATTTTGACGTGAACGATATTTATATCGATTTTATTCATTTTTAAATGAATATTGAAAAGTGATTTCAATAATCGAATATTTTAGAAATTAAATTGAATAGAATTCAAATCGAATTAGAAATTGAATTGAATAGAATTCAAATCAAATTAGAAATTGGATTGAATAGAATTCAAATCGAATTGAAATTGAATTGAATAGAAAAGGAATTCGAATTAAATTGAAATTGATTTGAAATTGATTTGAAATGAAATTAAAACGAATTTATAAGGAAAAATTCAATTTTGATTTGAATTTGAAATGAAGTTGAAATTGTTTCAAAAACGAATTCAAAATGATTTATAAAATACGTTTTAAAAGGAAATCGGCGAAGTATATATAATATATATTATATATATAATATAATGGCCTGAATAGAATGCACCGCGCTGCGGCAGTTCGTGAATTTCGACCATTGACTTCAAATGGATATTGCGGGAGATCCGGAACCGGAACCATTGGTTTCGTATCGAAAAGAGCTTTCTAATGAATATTTGAAATTAGAAATCTAACAGTTGGATTTGGAATTATGTCCAAATCAAATTTGAAAAAGGTAGTTATAAGTGTAGTTCGATGGCCGTTGATGGAAATCGACTGTATGGGCCTTGATAAAATTATTAAAAGTATCAATAATTTGTGTAAAATCATAAGAAATGATTTGTGAAGAATTGGGATGAAAAACTCCATATTTGAAAAGATAAAAATAGATTTTTATCGAAAAGAACTAGATTTGAACTAGAATAATAAGTTATTTATTTTTAAAATAAATAAATTGGATTTGAAATGGTTTTGAAAATAACCAGAATTTCCAATAATCGCATTGGAATGGATTTGAATCGAAATTGTCTTCAGAATATTTTGATGTTGGATTTCGTGATGATACATATATTGTTATTGAAATTTGAAAGATATATAAATATCGTTATTTCCAATACGATATTTGTTGGTCGTAGAATTTGATATTGAATATAAACCGGTATATTTTCTATTCAGAGCCTTGTATTTAATATCAAATGTGATTTGGGTTTGTCGTGAATGGTGTCTTCATTAACATTGTTCTTAAACCCAGTTGAGAAAAAGATTAAATCTTTTTATTTGGATTTGTTGAAGTGTGCCAATTAAATAATATTTAATTGAAATTGAATTGGGATTGATTTTTGGGTTTATCGTGAATGGTGTTTTAAATAACAATAGTTCTTTAACCCGATAATTAATGGAATGTGATTTTGGGTTTATCGTGGGCCGTGTTTTAAAAAACATTGGTTCTTTAACCCAGTTAAAGACAGGATATTGATTTTTGTGAAGACTAAAACTAAGTGGGGTTTTAATGAATCTTTAATTAGATTGAAATGGTCGAGAATGGAGTATCGCCAGTTTTACTCCCGGCGATAGTTAAATCTTTAATTAGATTTGAACGTAAAATGGTAATTGAATTTACCGATAACACCGTGGTGTTAGATATGAAGTATTACCAGTTTTACTTCATGGGATGAATAGGTGGGGATTGGGAAGTAAAATAAATGATTACTCTGGTGTGGTTCGCTAATCCCGACTAGTTTGAATTGATATTCAAAGAAGATTAAAGAATGTATCTTTGATAAAATTAATGGGAACCTTTCCCAAAGTATAAGAATATTTGAATAAAAGAATATTCATAAATGGAACGAGGCGTATGTTGTGTTTGTGTAACACTTGTTATTATATATGCGAGTTATTCAGAAAGTCCGTGTTTATCCCATTATGAATAACTAATTCGACGTGGTGTCGAAGATGAAGACGGTGGTTGAAGATCGGAGGTCTTCATGTCGTTTGGATAATTATTGATGATCTTGATTGGGTCGTACACCCAAGAGGAGAGAATCAGTTGGTGATCGTCCAGACGTACTTGGAGATCGATGGATAAGCGAGGTACAAGGTGCCTCCGGTTTCATTCAGACCCAGAACGGACTTGTAAACGGACTATGTGTCTGACATTGGATTTTATTCTGTGTGATTGATTTCTACTAAATATATATCTCTTTGGCGGCGGAGAATTTATTCACTTGCTTAACGCCCTTCTCTGAGACGTACGAGCTCAGAGGTTATATATTGATGGATATCAAACGCATGAAGTGAATTGCCTGTGTGGCTTGCCTAAGTCTAAATTGATCAAGGCTTCTGTTGAAAAGAAAAGTCTTGTGGTGATGATCAAAGCACATTCTGTGTGGCATAGCTTTGTGTAACGTTGATTCGCGAGCCTCACACCCCGGTTGTGAACCAGAAATGGAAGAGGAACTCAGGGAGGGCATGTGTTTCCTTCTAGCTAGAAGTGGCGTTAGTGGTTTTACACGCCCTGACGAGTTTGACTTATGTGGTTGTTGTTGTTGCGAGGTGTCTCGGTTATATCGGATGATCCAGGTCTGATGGAGTCATTCGTTGGCTCATTTACGCCCCAAAGGCCGGAGAAACGCAGTGTTCAGTATTTTTAATCCATGTCGGTGGACCGGCCCTGACGATCCAAGGGTCACTCGAGCTCTGATCCTGAGACTCGGGCTAGACAGTCTCGAATCGGTGAGGACTATCTTTTGCCTCTGTTCACAGATGGAAATCCAATTTCCAAATACGTGACTTTGCGGTTTTGATTGTAGAGCCTAGTATTGGCGACATAGTAGCATGGGATGCTATGTCGTCTATGATTTATACTTATGATTGAAATTATTTTAACGCTATACACTTATAGTATCGAATGATTTGTTTTAACGTATCAAGCATGCTTTGGCTATTATAAGGTAAAACCCTATCCCCCGGCTTGCGTTGCATTGTGTGATAGGACCTGGGTCTTATAATAGCTTCATTTTTCTTTATTCATCATTGCGCTGTTTGTTTTATGCACTGGTATTCTTGGGAGAAAACCCGTTCTGTGTACGGCGTGGTCCCTTGATTTACCGAACTTTAAAATAAAGAATAATACATGTTTTAGTTCTCACACCAGTCCCATGACTGACCTGGAGTTTATTGTTTTAACCTAAACTCTGGGTGCCCTTATTTTGACATAGGCAGCTAGTATTTTGGTTTTGCAGATTTATATTCACAGGATCCTGATTTACAGCTGGGACGATACTCGGAAAGCTTTGTATCCGCGTATTACTTCTAGTTGTGTATTATATTATTTTCCACTGCTATGTAATGTATTGTAATCTCTGATATTTTTCTGTCGTGTAATATTTATTTATACTGTATATTCTTGTATTCTGATGAAATTGTTGTAATATACGATGAAATGTTCTTCTGTTTGTGTTGTCGTGTTCTCAAAACAATAAGGCGTTTCGAACGGTCTTGGTCGGTTTAGCGACTGATTCGGATCGAGCGAATTTCCTTGTCGTTACACGTGGTATCAGAGCTTTGGTTTACAAAGCTCAGAGAACAAGACACGTTAGAACCGAACGAAAGAATTCATCAGAAATTGGATTAGTAATATCCAATGAGAATGACTCGTTAGAGATAGGATAAGTAGTATCCTAGAACGAGTGAGAAGAGTATATCTATAAAACGAAAACCAATTTTGTTTTGAAAATTTAAAATCAATTATTCGTATTTGATTATTTATTTTATATTGATTTGGACAATCCAATATATAAAGATTTTGCATATGCGCCTAGCTAGCGTGTATTCGAAGTTTTAATATACTGGATAGATATAGAGTCACACTCTAGTTGCCCGGAGATGACACTGATGATAGCAGCTGCATCATCATTGGATATATGTTCGAGTGACAAAGGTGAGATTTCTAAATATTTCCATTAGACTGGTGTGAGAACAAAAATTAGATAGGGCCTATTGTTGTGATTTGGCACCAAAAATGTGATTTTTGACTATATATCAAAATTATGAATTTGAAAAGCTAATCAACTAATTGATTGTTGGTTGTATTGTTTGATTATTGTTTGAATTAATTAAATGTTGAACCTTTAGCCAAATTATATCAAAAAGTGAGTTGTATTGAAAATTGTTAGAATTTGCATGCATATGTGTGTACTTACATTGAATAGGTCATAGCAAGGAGGCTAGAGCAGAGAAATAAAATTGTTTGCCCGACAAATAGGTACATGTTTACCATAATTTACTGTTTTGTTTGGGCGATGATGATTTTATGAGCCGATTGGCTAGCCGCTTGGCTTTTTCTTTTTCTTTTGGATTGAAGAAGGCCATGGGAGGCTATATGAAATATCCCGAAGTCCCCGGTGCAGGGGAGGTTATGGCGAAATTTTTCGAAAATTTAGGGTGTTAGCCAAATTTTTGAAAAATTTGAAAAGTTCTTAGAAACTGAAAAGTTTAAGAACTTAAGCCGTAGGGAAAATAGTGAAAGTTGAGTTGAATTGATTAAACAACTTTCAGCTTCGTTCTTTTTCGGGGACGAAAAGTTTTAAGTGGGGGAGATTGTAATAACGCGGAAAATCTGAACCAGTTTAAAAATTTTATTTTGGCAATTTTGACAAATTTTGAATATTTAAAATGGATTATTTTAAATAATGGCGGCGTGAAGTTTATTTTGAATAGATTCGAATGTATATATTTATATACGTCATCATTAGAATATAAATATTTTATTTATAATTATAAATGGAATTGAAAATGGCGCGGTAGTTCGATAATTCGATTTCAAAATTCGATTTCAAAATTCAATTGAACATACAGGGTGCAAAATAAACCGGATTTTAGTGAAACCAAAAATAATAGAATCCATTTGAGAATATGTTTCCAATGAATTCGAAAAATCAAAATTTCATAGCGGAAATCAAAAGATATGTCCAGCTGAAAATTCAGAATAGTCGTTATGGAATTCTGGCCTATAAAAATGGTTATTTTGCAAACGACCTCGGTTTTCGACGAAACCACTTTTGTTGGATCCGGGATGTCAAGTTATTGCTAGGTCTCAAATTTCGAAGGCACAGCGAAGATGTCCTACATATGAAGAGTCGTGGCATTTGGTTTAGCTCAAGGTGAGAACTTCTCACTTTAAATTTAATTTTCTAGTTGAAATATATACTAGGATGCAGACAGTGTTTATTAGCACCCGACACCCATCGTCCACAGACCATGGACGGCTTGTATGCTTGTTTGTTTGATTTTGATGTGTAGTTGATTGTGTGATGTGATGTGAAATGAAATAAAATATTTTATAGTGGAAAATATTTTATAGTTAAAAATAGAATTTTTAACGTGTATTTAAAATAAATATTTATAAACAAATCGTAGATTTGTTTATATACACTGATTTGATGGATATTGATTTAGATGATAAATTTTACACATCGCCCAACTGCACAAATAAAATCTGTGTTTGATTGTTTGAAACCCCACACAGTTATTGGGATGATATATGACATACACTAATCCCAATAATTAGTTGTATGTCGATCGATTGATTGACAGACTGTTATGAGCATTAAATATTTATATTTGATGCTTATACAGTGTAGAACGCACATGGATAATGGTTGTTTATTTATTGTTGTTATTTTATACATGTGTTGTAGAAAATCCGTATAATTAACATTATATGGTAATTGATTGGGCCTCATTCCAGTTTTGAATAGAAATATTTGAATATGAATATTTGAAAAGAAATATTTAAATAGAAATATTTGAAAAGAAATATTTGAAATAGAATATTTGAAAATAGGAATATATGAAGCCGTGTTGATTAGATTGACACCATTTTGATGTGAACGATATTTATATCGATTTTATTCATTTTTAAATGAATATTGAAAAGTGATTTCAATAATCGAATATTTTAGAAATTGAATTGAATAGAATTCAAATCGAATTAGAAATTGAATTGAATAGAATTCAAATCGAATTAGAAATTGAATAAAATTCAAATCGAATTGAAGTTGAATTGAATAGAAAAGGAATTCGAATTAAATTGAAATTGATTTGAAATCGATTTGAAATGAAATTAAAACGAATCTATAAGGGAATATTCAATTTTTATTTGAATTCGAAATGAAGTTGAAATCATTTCAAAAACAAATTCAAAACAATTTATAAAATACATTTTAAAAGGAAATCAAAGAAGTATATATTATATATATTATATATATAATATAATGGCCTGAATAGAAAGCGCCGCGCTGCGGCAGTTTATGAATTTCGACCATTGACTTCGAATGGATATTGCGGGAGATCCGACCTTCGGATTCTCCTAAAACTGGAACCATTGGGTTCGTATCGAAAAGAGCTTTCTAAAGAATATTTAAAATTAGAAATCTAATGGTTGGATTTGTAATTATGTCCAAATCAAATTTGAAAAAGGTCGCTGTAAGTGCAGTTCGATGGCCGTTTGTTACAACAAGGAATTTCGCTCGATCCGAATCAGTCGCTAAACCGATCTAGACCTTTCGAAACGCCTGATTGTTTTGAGAACACGACAAAATAGAACACAAACAGAAGAACATTTCATTGTATATTACAACAATTCCATCAGAATACAAGAATATACAGAGTATGAATGAATTAAATTACATTCGATAAATATCAGAGATTACAATAAATTACATAGCAGCGAAAAAAAATGATATAAAACACAACTGAAAATAATGCACGGATACAGAGCTTTCCGAACATCGTTCCAGCTGTAAATCAGGATCCTGTGAATATAAATCTGCAAAACCGAAACTACTAGCTGCCCGTGTGGAAAATAGGGGCACCCAGAGTTTAGGTTAAAACAATAAACTCCAGGTCAGTCATGTGACTGGTGTGAGAACTAAAACAGTTATCAATATTTGTTTTTAAAGTTAGGTAAATCAAGGGACCACGCCGTATAACACGGAACGGGTTTCCTCCCAAGAATACCAGTGCGGAAAACAAACAGCGCAATGCTAAATAAAGAACAATGAAGCTATTATAAGACCCAGATCCCATCACACAATGCAACGCAAGCCGGAGGATAGGGTTTTCCCTTATAATAGCCAAATATGCTTGATACGCGAAATTTCATCTTATATTATTACTATAAGTGAAGAAAACAACTTCAAATATAAATGTATCAATCATAGACGACATGGGTACCATATATCATGTCGCCAATACTAGGCTCTACAATCAAAACCGCAAAATGTCATATTTGGAAATTGGATTTCCATCATGGTGGCTCCTGATTCGAAAGATCGATCGCGTAGTGCCATCTCAACGGCTTACGTCTCGGCTAGAGAAAACACCGTAATGCACATCCGCACTTTTGGGAAATCGAGTATCACTGCGGCTTACGTCCCGGCGAGAGAAAACACCGCTTACCCTATCCCTCTGAGCACTAAGCTCACTCTCGGTCGACCGAATCCACGACACCACGAAGGTGCCCATCGACGAAAAAGCATACTGATCTAACCATCAGTTTACCACCATACCGGGGTGTGAGGCTCGCGAATCAACGCTATACACAAAGCCGTGCTATATTAAAGCTGCGCTTCGATCATCTTCCACCAAACTTTGCTTTTCAACAAAAGTCTGGATCACTGCATCTCAGCATGCCACACTATCAATCCATATCGTACCACTGATTTCTGCCAATATATAACCTCTAAGCTCGTATGTCTCAGAGAAGGGCGTTAAGCAAGAGAATAAATTCTCCGCCGCCAAACAGATATATATTTAGCAGAGATCAACGAATACAATATAAAGGAATACAATGTCAGACACACCATCCATTTACAAGTCCGTTCTGGGTCTGAACGAAACCGGAGGCACTTTCCTCGCATACCCGTACAATCAACACGTACGTCCGGACGGCTACCACCGTAGTCCCTTCAAGGTAGCTACTCCCATCAAGGGCAACGGGAGCACCCCTCCTTTCGACGTGAAGATTATCGGTCTTGCACCGTCTTCAACTTCGACCTTCCGTCGAATCAGTTATTCAGAATGGGTTATACCCGGCCTTTCTGAATAACTCACGCATCTTATAATCAAGTGCTATCACAACACGTCACACGCCTCATTCAAATCCAGAATATTCTTTATTCTTTGGGAAAAGTTCCCATTAATTTTATCAAAGATAAATTCTTCTAAATTTATTCTTTAATCTCCTTTTTTGATTTCAAATCATATCACGGTTTTTCAAACTAGTCGGGATAAGCGAACCACACCGAAGTAATTATTTATTTTATTTCCCAATCCCAACCTATTGACCCCATGAAGCAAAACTGGTAATATCCCATATCTAACACCACTGTGTTATCGGTAAAGTTAATTACCATTTCACGTTTAAATCTATTTAAAGATTTCACTATCGCTCGGAGCAAAACTGGTGATACTCCTTTCTCGACCACTTTAATCTGATTAAAAAAAATCTTTAAAACTCCACCTCGTTTTAATGTTTAACTAGGTTAAAGGACCAATGTCTTTTAAAACACGGCCCACGACAAACCCACAATGTTATCCCATCGTTAATTGGGTTAAAGAACAAGTGTTATTTAAAACACTGTTCACGATAAACCCCAAAAGCTATTCCAACTCAAATTTATTTACTTGGAAATAACTAGATTTTTAATTCGAGTTAAAACTAGTACATTTCGACAAAAACACATTTTTATCATTACAAACGTGGAATTTCTCACCCCAACTTCTTCCAAGTCACTTATTTTAATTTTAAACAAATTATCGCTATTTTTAATAATTTTATCAAGGCTCGTACAGTCGATTTCTACTAACGGTCATCGAACTGCATCCATAGCGACCTTTTTCAAATTTGATTTGGACGTAACTCCAAATCCAACGGTTAGATTTCAAATTTCCTATATTCGTTGGAAAGCTCTTTCCGACACGAACCCAATGGTTCCGGGTTTAGGAGAATCCGACGGTCGGATCTCCCGTAATGTCCGTTTGAAATAAATGGTCGAAATTCACGAACTGCCGCGGCGCGGCGCGTTCTATTCAGGCCATTATATTATATATATAATATATACTTCGTCGATTTCTATTTAAAACGAATTATATAAATAGTTTTGAATTCGTTTCAAAAACAATTTCAACATATATTTCAAATTCAAATCAAAATTGAATTTTCTATTATAAATTCTTCTTACTTTCATTTCTATTTGATTCTAATTCAAATTGATTTTAAATTCAATTCAATTCACATTGGTTTTCAATTTGATTCATTTCGAAATCACTTTCACATTCATTTTATTTCGAAATCACTTTCACATTCATTTTATTTCGAAATCACTTTCACATTCATTTTATTTCGCAATCACTTTCACATTCATTTTGTTTCGAAATCACTTTCACATTCATTTTATTTCGAAATCACTTTCACATTCATTTTATTTCGAAATAAATAAAATCGATATAAATATCGATCACGTCAAAATGGCGTCAATCTAATCAACATGGCTTCATATATTTCTATTTTCAAATATTTCAAATATTTCTTATTATCAAAATATTTCGTTCAACACATGACTAATCTCAACGGATGAGTACAGTCAACACATGAACTTTTATTTTATAATATTCTTTATTTTCTAAATTGGAATGAGGCCCAATCAATCACCATATAATGTTAATTATATGGATTTTCATACATCACACGTATATAATAGCATTGAAAAATACTCAACCATCAACCAAAGTGCACTACACTGTATAAGCATCAAATATAGATATCTAACGCTTATAACAGCCTGTCAATCAATCGATCGACATATTTAATCAATCAGGATGAGTGAACTTCAAATTTCATCCCAACACCCGTGTGGGGTTTCAAACAATCAAACACATATTTAATTTGTGCGGTTGGGCGATGTGTAAAATTTATCGGCCCAATCAATATCAGTCAAATCAGTGTATATAAACAAATCGGCCGATTTGTTTATAAAAATTTATTTATTCACTTTCACGTTAAAAATTATATTTTTAACGATAAAATATTTTATTTTAACACATGGATTTCTATTCAGTTCATTTATTCAATAAAATGATATTTTTATTTTTCTAACATATTTTAGGAAATTTCGGCGGCATAACGGCACGATACTAGAAACGGGACGAGGCCTAGCCTTATCCCCGGTCTAGTGAAGGCCCACGCCATTCACACATCAATCAAATCCTTTCATTTCACCACACAATTCAATTCAAACCAAATAATCTAACTAACTACACAACCAAAACAATCAAACAAACAAGCCATCCATGGTCTGTGGATGACGGGTGTCGGGTGCTGCTAAGCACCGTCTACATCCTATATATATTTTTAACTAGAAGTTTAAAATAAAAGTGAAGAGTTCTCACCGATAGCTATCCTAACTCCACGGCTCTTCTTTTACAGAAATCTTCGTCGATCTCGCCTTTTGTCGCTTCGTTGCCCGTATTCTCTACATATGTAAAAATCGAATTTTTTTTTACTATGTTATTCAATATATAAAAATCGAATTTTGACTTCGCTATTCAATATATACAGATTGCATTTCAAAAATATAGATTCCGCCTTTTCAAAAATAAAGATTATATTTTTAATATTTCTATGAGGTAAAAATTTATATTTTTATTCCTTTAAAAATATAAAAATCATAACTTACTTCTTCTACTTAATAAAAATTCCGTCTTTTCTATTTTAAAAATATGATCTTTAATTAAATTTTTTTCCCCAAGTTCAAATCCTTTCTATTTTAAAGCTCAAATCTTTTTCCTTTTTCAAAATTAAATCATTTCAAAATCAGTTTTAAACTTTTCTAAAAATCAGAATTTAAACGCTTTTGAAAATCAGTTTTAAATCATTTAAAAAAAATCAGTTTGCAAATGCTTTAAAAAAAATCAGTTTGCAAATGCTTTAAAAAAAATCAGTTTGCAAATGCTTACTACCGAAACTAAAAATAAAAATAAAACAGAATAAAATGAAGGCTCACCTTGAATCGTGGGAGGGATTGCGGCGCCGGCGGTGTTCGATGATGGCGTCGACTGGAGGTGATGGTCGGAGGGGGTATTGGGGTCAGGCGGAGGCTTAGACGGTGGCGGAGGGTCGGGGTTTGGGGGTTGTATCGATTCAGCAGACTGTCGGTGGCCGGAGATGTGGGCGGTTCTAGGGTTTCACGAGGAGAGGGGGTGCAAGATGAACGGAGGGGCGACGCCGCGGTGGAGGCCGGCCTGGGCGGAGCTCCGATGCGGTGGCTCACGATGGGGTGCGACTGGATTTAGATCGTGGATCTTCTTTTTTTTATTTTATTTTTGTTTAATTTGGGCGTTGACCGATAATGAAGAGGGAAGGGGGTTTTAAGGGAAAGGAGAGGTTATTATATAATATTTTATTATTATTTTTAATTTCAAAAGTATCTTTTTATTTTGAACTCGAAATCAAACCCACTGACTGTCGTTCCTAGCTAATTACCCCCATTCTGAACACAATGGGATATGTATCGTAAGCTGATTCGGTCGTTACGATCAGTTTTCGTCAAAATCAACATATAACTCTATATATTGAATTTGAATGCGCATTTCAATTTACCGGGGCTACATACTCACTCTAAAAATTCCCGAAAAATATTTTCTAGCTTCGTATTGACGATACGGTCCTAACAAAACTAGTTTCGTCAAATTCCGAGACCGTTTGAAAAATGACCATTTTCCAGTCGATTAAAATCAACTAAAACTGGTCAAACGCGTTTTCCTTCGCCACGCTCACATATTGATTCGAAAAATTATTAAATTTGAAACCTAGCAATAACTTGACACTGCGGATCCAACAAAAGTGGTTTCGTCGAATTCCGAGGTCGTTTGCAAAATGACCATTTTTAAGGGCCAGAATTCCATAGCGACTATTCAGAATTTTCAACAGGACATATCTTTTTGACCCCCGCTATGAAATTTTGATTTTTCGGATTCGATGGAAAGATACCATCAATTAGATTCAAATATTTTTGGTTTCACTATAATCTGGTTTGTTTTCCACCCGGTACATTCAATTGAAGTTTGAAATCGAATTATCGAACTACCGCGCCATTTTCAATTCTATTTATAATTATATATAAATATTTATATTCTAACGACGACGCGTATAATATATACGTTCGAATTCTGTTCAAAATAAAGTTTTCGTCGATATTATTTAAAATAATCTATTTTAAATATTCAAATTCAGCTAAAATTACTAGAATAAAAATTTCAAACTGGCTCGCATTTTCCGGGTTGTTACACCGTTGATGGAAATCGACTGTATGGGCCTTGATAAAATTATTAAAAATATCAATAATTTGTGTAAAATCATAAGAAATGATTTTTGAAGAATTGGGATGAAAAACTCCATATTTGAAAAGATAAAAATAGATTTTTATCGAAAAGAACTAGTTTTGAACTAGAATAATAATTTATTTATTTATTTTTAAAATAAATAAATTGGAATTGAAATGGTTTTGAAAATAACTAGAATTTCCAATAATCGCATTCGAATAGATTTGAATCGAAATTGTCTTCGAAATATTTCGATGTTGGATTTCGTGACGATACAGATATTGTTATGGAAATTTGAAAGATATATAAATATCTTTATTTCCGATACGAAATTTGTTGGTCGTAGAATTTGATATTGAATATAAACCGATATATTTTCTATTCAGAGCCTTGTATTTAATATCAAATGTGATTTGGGTTTCTCGTGAATGGTGTCTTCATTAACACTGTTCTTAAACCCAGTTGAGAAAAAGATTAAATCTTTTTATTTGGATTTAAATAAGTGTGCCAATTAAATAATATTTAATTGAAATTGAATTGGGATTGATTTTTGGGTTTATCGTGAATGGTGTTTTAAATAACACTGGTTCTATAACCCGATAATTAATGGAATGTGATTTTGGGTTTATCGTGGGCCGTGTTTTAAATAACATTGGTTCTTTAACCCAGTTAAAGACAGGATATTGATTTTTGTGAAGATTAAAACTAAGCGGGGTTTTAATGAATCTTTAATTAGATTTAAATGGTCAAGAATGGAGTATCGCCAGTTTTACTCCCGGCGATAGTTAAATCTTTAATTAGATTTGAACGTGAAATGGTAATTGAATTTACCGATAACACCGTGGTGTTAGATATGAAGTATTACCAGTTTTACTTCATGGGATGAATAGGTGGGGATTGGGAAGTAAAATAAATGATTACCCCGGTGTGATTCGCTAATCCCAAATAGTTTGAATTGATATTCAAAGAAGATTAAAGAATGCATCTTTGATAAAATTAATGAGAACCTTTCCCAAAGTATAAGAATATTTGAATAAAAGAATATTCAGAAATGGAATGAGGCGTATGTTGTGTTTGTGTAACACTTGTTATTATATACGCGAGTTATTCAGAAAGACCGGGTTTATCCCATTCTGAATAACTAATTCGACGTGGTGTCGAAGATGAAGACGGTGGTTGAAGACCGGAGGTCTTCATGTCGTTTGGATAATTATTAATGATCTTGATTGGGCCGTACACCCAAGAGGAGAGAATCAGTTGGTGATCGTCCAGAAGTACTTGGAGATCGATGGATAAGCGAGGTACAAGGTGCCTCCGGTTTCATTCAGACCCAGAACGGACTTGTAAATGGGCTGTGTGTCTGACATTGGATTTTATTCTGTGTGATTGATTTCTATTAAATATATATATATCTGTTTGGCGGCGGAGAATTTATTCTCTTGCTTAACGCCCTTCTCTGAGACGTACGAGCTCAGAGGTTATATATTGATGGATATCAAATGCATGGATTGAATTGCCTGTGTGGCATGCCTAAGCGGAAATTGATCAGGCTTCTGTTGAAAAGCAAAGTCTTGTGGTGATGATCAAAGCACAGCCTGTGTGGCATAGCTTTGTGTAACTTTGATTCGCGAGCCTCACACCCCGGTTGTGAACCAGAAATGGGAGAGGACCTCAGGGAGGGCATGCGTTTCCTTCTAGCTAGAAGTGGCATCAGTGGTTTTTCAGGATCCTGTGAATATGAATCTGCAAAACCAAAACTACTAGCTGCTCGTGCGGAAAATAAGGGCACCCAGAGTTTAGGTTAAAACAATAAACTCCAGGTCAGTCATGTGACTGGTGTGAGAACTAAAACAGTTATTTAAAACTTTACTTTAAAAGAGAGTAATTCAAGGGACCACGCCGTATAACACAGAACGGGTTTCCTCCCAAGAACACTAGTGCATATATCAAAACAGCGCAATGCTTTTTGGAAAAATGAAGCTATTATAAGACCCAAGTCCCATCACACAATGCAACGCAAACTGGAGGATAGGGTTTTCCCTTATAATAGCCAAACATGCTTGGTACGTTTAAAACAAATCATTTGATACTATAATAAGGGTATAGTGTCAAAACAATTTCAATCATAAATATCAATCATAGACGGCATGGGTACCATATATCATGTCGCCATACTATTTCTACAATTAAAACTGCAATATCACATATTGGAAATTGGATTTCCGTCATGAGTCGAGGCGAGGGGCAAGCTCCTCTCCGTTCGAGATACTCTAGCAAATGTCTCAGGACCCCACTATGATCCTTGGAATCAGTTGGGCCGGTCCTCTCTTACTTTTGAGGATTGGCAATTCCTGAACACACGTTTCCCGGTCGTAACAGACCCAATATCGAAGCGCCTCATCCAACAACCACACATGTGAAAAGTATATAAATGTCAGCCAGTTTAAGCACTGACACCACCCATGGCTAGAAAGAAACGTCGTGTTCTCCCAACGGTCCGTATCCCGTTTTTGACTCATACCGAGGTGTGAGGCTCGCGAATTCACGTTATACGCAAAGCAGCGCCACACAGGCCGTACTTTGATCATCAACCACAAGACTTTGTTTTCAACAGAAGCCTTGATCAATTGCTACTTATGCGTGCCACACTGGCAATTCACTCCATGCGACTGATGTCCATCGATATACAACCTCTAAGCTTGTACGTCTCAGAGAAGGGCGTTAAGCAAGAGAATAAATTCTCCGCCCCTAAACAAATGTATATTTAATAGAGATCAA
Source organism: Allium sativum (assembly GCA_030737875.1). Taxonomy (NCBI): domain Eukaryota; kingdom Viridiplantae; phylum Streptophyta; class Magnoliopsida; order Asparagales; family Amaryllidaceae; genus Allium; species Allium sativum. The sequence goes on from CM060915.1 coordinate 991,422,115, forward strand.
TCAACACAGAATTAAATCCAATGTCAGACACACAATCCATTTACAAGTTCGTTCTGGGTCTGAACGAAACCGGAGGCACTTTCCTCTCATATCCATCGATCTCCAAGTACGTCTGGACGATCACCAACTGTTTCTCTCCTCTTGGGTTTACAGCCCAATCGAGATCATCAGTAATCACCCAAACGATGTGAAGACTTCCGGTCTTCAGCCACCGTCTTCATCTTCGAATTATCGCCGAATCGGTTATTCAGAATGGGTATAAACCCGGCCTTTCTGAATAACCCACGTATATAATAAGCAAATGTTACACAAACACAACAAACGCCTCATTCCAATTCAGAAAATTCTTTTATTCACAAAATCACATTCTTAGGGAAAGGTTCCCATTAATTTTATCAAAGATAAATTCTTCTAAACTTAATCTTTAATCTTCCGTTGGATATCATTTCAAAACATTTTATGGTTTTCTAAACTAGTCGGGATTAGCGAACCACACCGAAGTAATTATTTATTTTATTTCCCAATCCCAACCTATTCATCCCCCGGAGCAAAACTGGTAATGCTCCATATCTAACACCACGGTGTTACCGGTAAAATTAATTACCATTTCACGTTCAAATCTAATTGAAGAATTAATTTATCGCTTTGGATCAAAACTGGTGGTACTCCATTCTTGATCACCTTTCAGATTTGATAATTTAAATTATCAATTCACATTTCAATCTAATTAAAGATTCATTAAAACTCCACTTAGTTTTAATCTTTTCAAAAACCAATATTCTGTCTTTAACTGGGTTGAAGAACCAATGTCTTCTGAAACACGGTTCACGATAGACCCAAAATCACATTCAAATTCAATTCCAATTAAATATTATTTAATTGATACACTTCATTAAATCTAAATAGAAAGATTTAATCTTTTTCTCTATTGGGCTTAAGAATCGGTGTTAATGAAGACACTATTCACGACAAACCAAAATCACATTTTATATTTAATACAAGGCTCTGAATAGAAAATATATCGGCTTATATTCAATATCAAATTCTGAAACCAACAAATATCGTATTTGAAATAACGATATAAAATATATCTTTCAAACTCCCATAACAATATCTGTATAGTCACGAAATCCAACATCGAAATATTCCGAAGATAATTTGGATTCAACTCCAGTCCAATTCACGTATTGGAAATTCTGATTATTTTCAAAACCACTTTCAAATACAATTTATTTATTTCAAAAATAAATGGATTTTAATTCTAGTTCAAAACTAGTTCATTTCGATAAAAATCTATTTTTATCTTTTCAAATGTGGAATTTTTCATCCCAGTTCTTCACAAACTACTTCTTATGATTTTACACAAATTATAGATATTTTTAATAATTTTATCAAGGCCCGTACAGTCGATTTCCATCAACGGCCATCAAACTGCACTTACAGCGACGTTTTCCAAATTTGATTTGGAAATAATTCCAAATCCAACCATTAGATTTCTAATTTCAAATATTCGTTAGAAAGCTCTTTTCGATACGAACTTAACGGTTCTGGTTTTAGGAGAATCCGACGATCGGATCTCCCGCAACGTCAATTCGAAGTCAATGGTCGAAATTCATGAACTGCCGCAGCGCGGTGCATTCTATTCAGGCCATTATATATATAATATATATATTTCGACGATTTCCTTTTAAAACGTATTTTATAAATCATTTTAAATTTTTTTTCGAAACGATTTCAACTTCATTTTCCATTTTGAATCAAAATTGAATATTCCACATCATCGATATACAAATGATAATATTTTCAAAACGTTATAATTTGAAATCACTTCCTTCTATATATTCATTATAAAAATGATTATAATTGATATAAATACCGTTCACGTCCAAATGGCGCATCTCTAATCAACACGGCTTTATATATTTCAATAAATTCGTTATTCTATTCAACAAATGAATATTTGTTCTATCCAACACATGAATATATATTTCTTTCAACACATGAATATTCTCAACATGTGAGCACTATCAACACATGACTATTTATATTATTTAATATATTTTATAAAATTATGGTATCTATCGTTTGATTTTTAAATCAGACTCCAACCGTAAAGTAGTAAGAGAATGATTCCCTGAGTATTAGTGCCGAAGGCCGAAACCAATATCCGATCAGTACCCAGGAAACCACACGTCTTATCTATTTTCCGGTTAGTTTCTAACTTTAAATATGATAAAGAGGTAAATTTTATTGTTAAAATATTTCTTTCAACACACGGTAATTTTCAACACATGAAAATTTTCAATCACATGATTATCTCGACACATGATAATTTATATTCTTTATTTTCCCAAGTGGAATGAGGCCCAATTAATCACCATACAATGTTAATTAAATGGTTTCCATACAACACATGTATATAATCACAACGATAAATAATCAATCATCATCCAAAGTGCACCACACAACTGCATAAGCATTAAATATAGATATCTAACGCTTATAACAGCCTGTCAATCAATCGATCGACATACAACTAATCAGTCGGGATGAGTGGACTTCAAATATCATCCCAACACTCGTGTGGGGTTTCAACACATATTTTTATTCACATACACACGTTAAAAAATAATATTTTTAACGATAAAATATTTTTAACTATATAAATATTTTATTTCACATCACACAATCAATTTTCTCCACAACAAACAATCAAACATACAAGCCATCCATGGTCTGTGGATGATGGGTGTCGGGTGCTACTAAGCACCGTCTGCATCCTAGTATATATTTTTAACTAGAAACAAGATTTAAAGTGAGAAGTTCTCACCGACTAGCTAATCCAAACGCCTCTACTCTTCTTATGTAGAAGTCATTATTGTTCTCGCCTTTTGTCACTTTCGTTGCCCGTAGCCACTACATATATAAAAATCACATTTTTATATGGTTACCTTATAGATAAAATTTCTATTTTTACATTGCTACTATATAGACAAAAATTCTATTTTTACAATGGTGTTCATATAATAAAGATTATATTTTTATCACGCTATTCTCTACATTTTTCGCCTTTTCAAATATAAAGATTTCAACTTTTAAAATATAAAGATTTCGACTTTTAAAATATAAAGATTTCGACTTTTCATTTCATCACTATAAAAATCATATTTTTACTTCATTATATATATAATAAAAAATTAGATTTTTATTTCGTTACATATATAAAGATGATATTTTTAATATCTTACCTATATAAAAGATTATATATTTTTATACTTCTACAATATAAAAGATTATATTTTTATACTTCTACAATATAGACGGCATGGGTACCATATATCATGTCGTCATACTAGGCTCTACAATCAAAACCGCAAATGTCACGTATTTGGAAATTGGATTTCCATCTGTGAACCGAGGCAAAAGATAGTCCTCTACCGATTCGAGACTCTCTAGCCCGAGCCTCAGGCTATAGACGCAACTGCACCTAGAATCCATAGGGTCGGTCCACTGATGTGGATTAAAATGCCTGAACACTACGTCTCATCGCCCTTTGGGGCGTAAATGAGCCAACGAATGACTCCATCGGTTCGAGAACGACCGATATATCCGAGGCGCCTCGCAACAGCAACAACCACACAAGTCAAACTTGTCAGGGCGTGTAAAACCACTGACGCCACTTCTAGCTAGAAAGAGACGCATGCCCTCCCTGGATCCTTCTCCCGTTTCTGGTTCACAACCGGGGTGTGAGGCTCGCGAATCAACGCTACACAAAGCTATGCCACACAGGCGGTGCTTTGATCATCAACCACAAGACTTTGCTTTTCAACAGAAGCCTTGATCATATTGCCACTTAGGCGTGCCACACAGGAAATTCACTCCATGCGTTTGATATCCATCAATATATAACCCCTGAGCTCGTACGTCTCAGAGAAGGGCGTTAAGCAAGAGAATAAATTCTCCGCCGCTAAACAGATATATATTTAATAGAAATCAACCACACAGACTAAAATCTAATGTCAGACACACAGTCCATTTACAAGTTCGTTCTGGGTCTGAACGAAACCGGAGGCACCTAGTAACCCGCATATCCATCGATCTCCAAGTACGTCTGGACGACCACTAACTGATTCCCTCCTCTTAGGTGTACGGCCCAATCAAGATCATCAGTAATTATCCAAACGACATGAAGACCTCCGGTCTTCAACCACCGTCTTCATCTTCGACACCACGTCAAATTAGTTATCTAGAATGGGATAAACCCGGTCTTTCTGAATAACTCGCGTATATAATAAACAAGTGTTACACAAGCATAACATACTCCTCATTCCAATTAAGAATATTATTTTATTCAAATATTCTTATACTTTGGGAAAGATTCCCATTAATTTTATCAAAGATAAATTCTTTAAATTTATTCTTTAATCTTCTTTTGAATATCACTTCAAACTAGTCGGGATTAGCGAACCATATCGAAGTAATTATTTATTTTATTTCCCAATCCCAACCTATTTATCCCATGAAGTAAAACTGGTAATACTTCATACAAACACCACCTTTTAATTTATATTATGAAATCTCATTTTTTCACATTCTTTAGAAAGATATAGTTAAACAGATTCTAACGTTTCTTGTTTCGTCCAATTTTTGACTTACATTGAATTCTATATATTCAATTGAAATTAAAAATCGAATTTTCAAACTACCGCGCCATTTCGAGTTCGTTTTATAATTAAAATAAATTTATACATTCTAACTTTGATTTAAATAAATTTTTAGTCGTTATTATTTAAAATAAATCATTTTAAGTATTCAAAATCCATTAAAATAGCTAAAATGAAAATTTTAAATTGGTTCTGAAATACAAGGTTGTTACAATCTCCCCCACTTAAAATCTTTTTGTCCTCGAAAAGGAACGGAGCTAAAAATTGTTTAACTAACCAACTCAACTTTCATTCTTCAACTTTTCAGTTTCTAAGAATTTTCAGACTTCTCAAAAATTTGGATAACTCCCTAACTTTCCGAAAAATTTCACCATAACCTCCTTTGTATGGGTTGATTTTTAAAACCGCAACTTGTCTCACATGGCCCTCATCAATCCAAAAGAAAACGAAAAAGCCAAGCGGCTAACCAATCGACTTATAAAATCATCAAATCCCAATGAATACGGTAAACATGTACCTATTTGTTGGGCATACAATTTTATTCCTCTTCTTAGCATCCTTGCTATGACCTGTTCATTACATATATACATGTACATATATCCAATTTCAATCAATTTTCAATTCAGTTCAATATTTGATTCAATTTGGCTAAAATTTTACTTTTTGTTCTCTTATTGATTAAATTAATTATCATACCAATATTTTTATTAGTTATACTAATCAAACATCACAACCAGCAATCAATTAGTTGGTTAAATTTTAAAACATATATATCATATATATACATATATACTCAAAATCATATTTTTATTGCCAAATCACAACAATAACCCTATCTAGTTTCGGGTGTCACACCTATCAATTGGAAATATATAGATATCTCACTTTCGAAACTCGAACATAAATACTAATGATGTCGCACCTATCATCAGAATTATCCCCAAGCGATTAGAGTGCGATTCAATATCCATCCGGTATATTTGAGACTTCGTATATATGCTAGCTAGGCGTATATGCAAAATCTCTATATACTCGATTGTCCAAAATCAATATAAAAATAAAATAAAATACTCAAATACGTATAATAAGATCTAATTTTCAAAACTAAATTTGTTTTTAATAAATATTACTCTTCAAATTCATTCTAGAATGCTATTGATCCTATCTCTAACGAGTTATTCTCATATGATATTACTAATCCTATCTCCGATGAATTCTTTCTTTAGGTTCTAATGTGTCTTGTTCTCGAGCTCTGTAACCAAAGCTCTGATACCACGCTGAAACGACCCAAATTTGTCCATAAGGGAAAGTCTGGATTGAGTTGAGAACACAGCAAATCAGAACATAAACAATAGAACATTTCATTAATATTACAACAATTACATCAGAGTACAAGAATTTAACAGAGTATGAATAAACAACATAAATCAGAGAAATATCAGAGATTAAAATACTTTACATAGCAGTGGAAAAATAATACATAACACAAATGATAGAGATACACAGATACAAAGTTTTCCAAATATAGCTCCAGTTGTAAACCAGGATACTGTAAATATTGAAATCTTCAAAACCAAAACTACAAGCTGCCTATGCGGAAAATAGGGGCACCTAGAGTTTAGGTTAAAACAATAAACTCCAGGTCAATCATGGGGCTGGTGTAAGAACCAAAACAGTTATTTAAAACTTTACTTTAAAAATAAAGTAGATCAAGGGACCACACTATACAACACGGAACGGGTTTCCTCCCAAGAATATCAGTGCATAAAACAAACAGCGCAATGTTTATTACAAGAAATGAAGCTATTATAAGACTCAAGTCCCATCACACAATGCAACGCAAGCCGAAGGATATAGTTTTACCTTATAATAGCCAAATAATGCTTGATACGCGAAATTTAATCTTTTATTTTTACTACAAGTGAAGAAATCAACATCAAATATAAATGTATCAATCATAGACGGCATGTGTACCATATATCATGTCGCCATACTAGTTCTACAACTAAAACCGAAATGTCATATTGGAAGTTGGATTTCCATCGTGAACCAAGGCAAGGGTTCGTCCTTACCGAATTACAGACTCTCTAGCCCGAACCTTAAGATCAAAACGCATCGACCATAGGATCTTCAGGGTCGGTCCACACATACGTTAGTGGATTGGTTATTCCTGAACAATACGTTTCCCTGCCCAATGAGGCATAAAATCTGGTCAGTATGTCGACCTATCTCTAAGCCCCGTAGTGACTCAATATCCGAGGCGCCTCGCAATCCATCATCCATATAAGTAAAAATGTCTGGCTCCATACCATGACATCACTCTTAGCTAGAAAGAAACGCATGCTCTCCTGCAGTCCTCTCTCGTTTCTGGTTCATACCTGTAACGACCCGTATTCTACGCATCATAGGATCGTAGGATATTTATTTCTTTCACATACGAAGTCGTATGGTCATGTAACTTTGGGAGACGACTATTGTGGTCATTTCCCATGTTCATGATTTTTCCCGATTTTTAAATGACCATTTTACCCCTAGTTGATACTGTTTTGGCCATAACTTTTGACTGGAAATGAATTTTGACCTGAAACCACTTCCATTGGCTTCGGGTGATGGTTTCTCTTTCCGTAGAGTGGTCACATTAGCCAAACGGACTTACCGTTTGGGAGATATGACTGAAACAAGTTTCAGATGGTGAAAAACAGCTTAATTGGGCTTAACCGGGTGATTAATAGCTAGGCCCAAAGGGAAATTTCGGGATTAGGAGTTTAAAAGGGCTGTTAGGGTTTGGAGAATACCTTTTTCTCATTTTTCAGCCGTCACTATTCATTCCTCTTAACCTAGCCATGGCCTCCACCCTCTAAATCTCTTCAAAACACCTCTTAATCACTTTCTAATTGAAGATTAGGCTTAGCAAACATCAAATCAAGGAGTATTAGCACGAGAACCGAGGTAGAGCTGCTATGTAAGATTGGGAACAACGCCAAAGCAGAGAATATTTCAGTTTTGGGGTTTTAGTTGTGGCAAAGGTGAGTGATAGCATCGTTTTGACACTAATTACAGTTAATTAAGGGTAATTAGTGAAGATTAGCGAATTTATACACCAATAAATTCTGGAAAAATGTTTACAAATTCTTAAATAATATTTTATGCCTCTGTTAGAAATTTGGTTCGATTTAGTTAAGTTTTATTAATTCTATGATTAGTCTTATTTAATCATGCTTAAGGGAAAAATAGGATTTTGGGCATCTTTGATCCATTTTGACATGTAAATTCGTGGTTTTGGTGTTTGTGGTTGCTCTTACATGTTGCTATGAATCTATGGTATGTTTATGATTGATTAGAATAGTTAAATTTGTCGAAAACGTCGTCGAATGGCGTAGAAAGCTCGCTGGAAAGTTGCAGAAATGTGCAGGTTCCGAACCGGTTCGGATCGGAGCAGGGGTCGGATCGAATTAGTGAACTGACCAAGGAAATCCGAACTGGATTGGGACTTGTCACTGGAGGAGGCTTGGCGGGAAGGAAGGCCGTTTACTTAGAGTTGGAGTGGACAAAAGGGATCGGATCGGAAGAATAATGGAGACCAGATCGGATCGACTCAAGAATGGAAGGCTACGACTGGAGCAAGGCGAAGGGAGCGGATCGGATCAGGGCAGATGAAGAACGGGAGCAGATCGGATCGAAGTAGATGGAAAACGAGGGAGCTGATCGGAGAAAACTGGAAGGAAGACAGTGACCCGACCCGACCCGGAGGAGGACACTGACCCGACCCGAAGAGGAGTATCCGACCCGAACCGATGAAGGTGATGACTACCGACCCGAACCGATGAAGGTGATGACTACCGACCCGAACCGACGAGGGTGATGACTACCGAATCGAACCGAATTCTAGGACTGTTAATGTGCGACAACTCTTCTGAAGACCCACTCCAATTCGACCAAACCCGAGATGCAAAGGAAGTCCAAATGAGAAGTTAGAGCTCAAGATTCGGATGGGAATCGACGAGTTCGCTTCATGGTTGGGCTTTGCTGCGGGACGCGTGCTAAGGGGTTACCGATGTCTATAGCTTTGGACCACTATGGTAGGAGGTACGGAGGCGGATTCAGGGCCATTATGGCATTGGTAGGACCAAGGGCTACGACCAATATGGTGGGCCATTGAAATGTTTGGTCATGACTCCATATGTTTAGCTTGGTCACAGCAGGGTTCCTACAAGTCGGGATTCGTCGTTACCTCAATTTGTCTAGTGTTTCAAGGTGGTAGATGTCGTATGCTTTACGCACTGAGTGAGAGATGTGAGGATGGTTGCTATGGTTGATTTGTTTGCTATCATTATGACATACACACCCCTCCCCCGTATTCTTACCCTATTTATTATGGCACCTTAGAGTATTGTACGGTATGTGGTACTAACTCATTGGTTGTAGGTCCAGGTTCAGGTATGGTTTAGTATACCTGTTATTGTTTTGTTTAGATGCTTATCGCTCATACCAGGCTTTATGTCTGACCCAGAGTTTTATGTCTCCTCTTATTACTCTGGGTGCTCACACGAGCAGACTAGAGACAGGTTAGCTGGTGATGCACGGGTAGATGACCCGGAGACGAGCAGGAGGCTTCCACGTAATATATATATAATATTCTCCCTGTGTTGTTGAAGATCACTGCTTGGGCATTGGTGGTGCATCTTCTACCTTAGCTTTCTTTTGTTTAGAGACAGTAAATTTGGAAAATTGTAATAAGCTGTATTTGGATTTCCGCTGCTCTGATGATTGATTTTAGTTATCAGCTTACGCACTGTCTCACCTGTTTTATGTCAAGTATGTTATTATTATATTTTATTCCATGCGCTGTGAGACATTCTACAGGTTCCTCGATTAGTTCATTCCCTTCTTTCCTTTCTTCTGACGACCGTCCTGTGCTGGTCGGGCATGTGTACAGCACACTTTTGGAGGAAATGCAGGCTAGTACGGAGCGGGCTGTCACACTTGGTATCAGAGCTCTAGGTTGCGTAGTTAACCTAGGGATGTTATCAGGGAGAGATAATATACGTATACGAGAGAGCGTATTTGTGATTACTTTGGTTTTAAAAGCTATATATATATATATATACTATTAGTAGTATATGGATGCAGTCGTACTGCACTAGCACCACTATGGAGTCGTTAATCGTTTCCTTTTTCAGATTGACGATGAGCCGATATGTTAGAGGTACCGGTAGAGGGGCCAATAATGGGAATGCTGCTGACATGAGGACGATATTTACTGACCTCATGAGAGAGATGCTTAGAGATGTACAAAGGGCAGCTCCCAATGGTGGAAATGGTGGTGGTCCAATAGTGCAGGCGCCAAGAGTCGACTTCGCCAAGCTGAATAAGGATTATACTGGTCTTGGTGGGAAGTCATTCCACGGAACGGAGTCGGCTACGGATGTTCAGGATTGGTTGGATAGTTGCGAACGTATCTTCGAGGATTTGGGTATCGAGGATGCGATGAAGAGAAAGCTAGCGTCCCGTCAGTTGCAAGGGCGGACAATGAATTGGTGGAATGCTATAAAGGCAGCTACTCCCAAAGATCAGATTACTTGGGAGCAGTTTAAGGCTCGCTTTAGCGAGAAGTTCATTCCAGTTGCTCAGAATTCAGTACTGTTTAAGAAATTCTTGGAGCTCAAGCAGAATGGCAGAGCTGTCTCGGAGTATATTGCTGAATTTGACACTTTGTCAAAATATGGGTTATCTCTTATTGATACTGCCGAGAAAAAGAATGAGAAATTCATAACTGGTTTGGTCAGTACTTGGGGGAAAAACTTATTAACCACATCGATGAGACGTTTGAATCGATTGTGGGGAAAGCATTAAGATCAGAAAGTCTCTACCCTAAGCCGAAGACTGAGGTTGCATCCGCAGATGAGCCAAAGCCACAAGCAAGTGGTGGAGGCAAGGGTGGTTCCCAGAATAAAAGAAAGCAGAGTCAGACTAAGGATGGCTAGAAGAAAAAGAATAAGCAAGATGTGGAGTGCTTCAGCTGTGGTAAGAAGGGCCATTATGCTAGTAATTGTCGGGCCAAGCCAGCGGATAGGAAGTGCTTCAACTGTGGCCAAATGGGACATCACAAGGACAAGTGTCCGCACCCCCTAAAGAAAAGAAAATAGTGAAAGCCTACGCCCTTAATGCTATTCCTTCTTCGTCGAATGCCCCAACAGCGGCGGAGAAGGGAAAGAATGTCGTCATTCAAGGTATGCTTTCTGTTTATGATGTTCCTGTTAGAGTTTTGTTTGATACCGGAGCTTCCAGTTCTTTCATATCTAGTGACCTGGTAGATAGGTTGGGATTGGAGCCCGAGATTGTCGATAGACCTTTAGTAGTGACGAACCCGATTGGTGGTTCGACTAGCCTTAGCATGATTTGTCGTAATGTGGTCTTATCGAGTCATGGATGCATGTTTGTTTATGATTTCTTTGTTTTGGGCTTTACTGGGTTTGGCATTATTTTGGGAGTAGATTGGCTCCGAAGATACGGGGTGGTGGTAGACTGTGAGGGCTTTTTGGTGACAGCCAGAGCGGATGATGGGCGGAGGATAGTGTTTGGTGGTCTACCCAGTGAGGGGGTATTGGCTAGTTTTCTAAACTCCCTTGACATCCCGCATAGTGAGTTGTCAGGTTTGCCCGTGGTTGGCCAGTATCCGGATGTTTTCGAAGAAGTAACCGGGCTTCCACCACACCAAGAGATTGAGTTCCGTATTGATTTGGTAAAGGATGCCAGGCCTATAGTGATGCCACTTCGTCGTATGGCACCAAGAGAGCTGCGAGAGCTCGAGGTGCAAGTCAGCGATCTTTTGAGGAAGAGATTTATCAGAAGGAGTGTTTCTGAATGGGGATCACCAGTTGTGTTTGCTACCAAGGCGGATGGTTCCCTTCGGTTGTGTGTAGACTACCGTGAGTTGAATAAAGTGACGAGGAAAAACAAGTATCCTCTACCACGGATAGATGATTTGTTCGATCAATTGAGTTGCGCGAGAGTATTTTCTCAGTTGGATCTCGCGACAGGTTTTCATCAGCTTAGAGTGGAAGCTGAGAGTATAGCTAAAACGGCATTTCGAACGCCGTCTGGATTTTATGAGTGGTTGGTCATGCCATTCGGGCTGACCAATGCCCCAGCATATTTTGTGGATCTTATGAATAGGGTATTCATAGATCAGTTGAATAAGTTTGTCCTTGTGTTCGTTGATGATATTTTGGTCTATTCGAGACAGAGGAAGAACACAAGGAACATTTAAGAGTAGCGATGGAGGTGTTGAGAAAACACCAATTGAAAGCCAAGTTTTCTAAGTGTCACTTCTGGAAGAGGGAAGTGAGGTTCTTGGGCCATGTTGTATCAGAGAATGGTATTGCCGTGGACCCAGCAAAGGTGGCTACGGTACAAGATTGGCCTACGCCCAAGAACGCAACAGATGTAAGAAGTTTCTTGGGATTAGCCGGATATTATCGTAAGTTTATCCAAGATTTCTCCAAGATAGCAGCACCATTGACCCAGTTGACCAAGAAGAATCAAGCTTTTGTCTGGGATGAAAGGTGCGAGAATGCATTCAAAAGTCTAAAGGACAAGTTGACAAGCGCACCAATGTTAGTCATTCCTAAGGGGGATGAAGAGATGACGGTATACACGGATGCCTGTGGTACCGGACTGGGTGTTGTATTGATGCAAGGCGGTAGGGTTGTAGCTTATGCAAGTCGGCAATTGAAACCGCACGAGAGAAGATACCCTACCCATGATTTAGAATTGGCAGCGATCGTGTTCGCGTTAAAGATGTGGAGACACTATCTCTTGGGAGAAAGATTTGAGCTGTTTACAGATCATAAGTCGTTAAAGTATCTCTTCTCTCAGAAAGATCTGAATCTCCGTCAGCAGAGATGGTTAGAGTTCTTAGCTTCCTATGATTTTGAAATCGCATACACACCGGGAAAGGGCAATGCGGTGACTGATGCATTGAGTAGGAGACATGCCAGCTTAGGGGCTATGTTCCTTGAATGAAAGCAACTGGAGTATATCGCGGGGTTTGATTTCAGACCAAAGTGCGAATTGGATCCAGAAATGTTAGCAAGTTTGACGATCAGACCCACTTTAATTGAGCGGATCGGCTCTAGTCAGAGGGACGATCCTAACCTATTGGAAATCATCTCCAAGTTAAAGATGGATATCGATGAGGAGATGAACAAGTATGGGCTTGATCGAGATGGATGGCTTAGAAAGAATGGAAAGCTTGTTGTACCCAATGTCAATTGATTGAGAGATGAAGTGCTTAGAGAATGTCATCACTCAAAGCTGACTATACACCCCGGTGGTAATAAGATGTATCGAGATATGAAGCAGACCTACTACTGGGAAGGGATGAAAAGAGACGTTGGGAAGTTTATATCCAAATGCATGAATTGCCAGCTAGTTAAAGCAGAGCAAAAGAAGCCTAGTGGGTTGTTACAGCCCTTAGAAATTCCCGAATGGAAATGGGAGCAAGTCTCGATGGATTTCATTGATGGTTTACCAAGGACTAGATCAGGACATGATAGCATTTGGGTAGTTGTGGATCGACTGACTAAAAGTGCAAGATTTATACCAGTTAAATCGACCAGAACGGCAGCTAAATTAGCAGAATTGTATATGAAGTGGGTAGTGAGATTTCATGGAGTACCTAAAAGCATTGTGAGCGACCGAGACCCGTTGTTCACTAGAGGGTTTTGGAAGAGCTTGCAAGAGGCTCTAGGGTCAGAGTTACATCTCAGTACCGCATATCATCCTCAGACCGACGGTCAGACGGAGAGGGTGAATCGTATTTTGGAAGATCTCTTGAGAGCGTGTATATTGGATTTTGGTGGATCATGGGATGACCATTTGCATCTAGTAGAGTTTGCATATAATAATAGCTACCAATCCAGTATCGGTATGGCTCCGTTTGAAGCTTTGTACGGAAGACCGTGTAACTCACCATCATGTTGGATAGAGACTGGCGAGAAGTTTATGCTTGGACCAGATGTGGTGAGGGAAACTTCAGATAAAATCAAGATCATTCAACAACGAATGAAGGCAGCCCAAGATAGGCAGAAAAGTTATGCTGATAAGAGAAGAAGAGACTTAAAATTCTCCGTTGGTGACTTGGTGTTTGTCAAGATTTCTCCGTTGAAGAGCATAATACGATTTGGCAGGAGAGGCAAGTTGGCAACAAGATTCGTTGGCCCATTCCCTGTTCTTGAACTAGTCGGGAATTTGGCATATAGAATTGACTTACCAGAGAAGATGGCGGGAGTTCACAACGTATTTCATGTTTCCCAACTAAGGAAGTTCATTCACGACTCAGATATGACTATTTCACCTGATCAGTTAGAGGACTTCGAAGTAGAACCCGAGGCGGTTGGGAACCGCAAGCCGGCCCGTATTGTCGAGCACGACATGAAGCAACTTCGAAGAAAGGCGGTGAAGCTAGTCAAGGTTCAGTAGGGCGAGGACGAGAATGATTGTACTTGGGAGACAGAGGAGAACATTAGGAAGACGCACCCAGAACTCTTTGCCTGGTAAGATTTTGACTTCGATTTAGTTTTCCGCATGCTAGGATAGGTTTGTTTTGCTTGTTTTGCATGTTTGATGGATGTATGTGGTTGTTAGGCATGCAGGATCCTTTGTATGTTTTGGGTTAAGGAATTTCGGGGACGAAATTTCTTAAGGGGGGGGAGAATGTAACGACCCGTATTCTACGCATCATAGGATCGTAGGATATTTATTTCTTTCACATACGAAGTCGTATGGTCATGTAACTTTGGGAGACGACTATTGTGGTCATTTACCATGTTCATGATTTTTCCCGATTTTTAAATGACCATTTTACCCCTAGTTGGTACTTTTTTGGCCATAACTTTTGACTGGAAATGAATTTTGACCTAAAACCACTTCCATTGGCTTCGAATGATGGTTTCTCTTTCCGTAGAGTGGTCACATTAGCCAAACGGACTTACCGTTTGGGAGATATGGCTGAAACAAGTTTCAGATGGTGAAAAACAGCTTAATTGGGCTTAACCGGGTGATTAACAGCTAGGCCCAAAGGGAAATTTCGGGATTAGGAGTTTAAAAGGGCTGTTAGGGTTTGGAGAATACCTTTTTCTCATTTTTCAGCCGTCACTATTCATTCCTCTTAACCTAGCCATGGCCTCCACCCTCTAAATCTCTTCAAAACACCTCTTAATCACTTTCTAATTGAAGATTAGGCTTAGCAAACATCAAATCAAGGAGTATTAGCACGAGAACCGAGGTAGAGCTGCTGTGTAAGATTGGGAACAGCGCCAAATCAGAGAATATTTCAGTTTTGGGGTTTTAGTTGTGGCAAAGGTGAGTGATAGCATCGTTTTGACACTAATTACAGTTAATTAAGGGTAATTAGTGAAGATTAGCGAATTTATACACCAATAAATTCTGGAAAAATGTTTAGAAATTCTTAAATAATATTTTATGCCTCTGTTAGAAATTTGGTTCGATTTAGTTAAGTTTTATTAATTCTATGATTAGTCTTATTTAATCATGCTTAAGGGAAAAATAGGATTTTGGGCATCTTTGATCCATTTTGACATGTAAATTCGTGGTTTTGGTGTTTGTGGTTGCTCTTACATGTTGCTATGACTCTATGGTATGCTTATGATTGATTAGAATAGTTAAATTTGTCGAAAACGTCGTCGAATGGCGTAGAAAGCTCGATGGAAAGTTGCAGAAATGTGCAGGTTCCGAACCGGTTCGGATCGGAGCAGGGGTCGGATCGGATTAGTGAACTGACCAAGGAAATCCGAACTGGATTGGGACTTGTCACTGGAGGAGGCTTGGCGGGAAGGAATGCCGTTTACTTAGAGTTGGAGTGGACAAAAGGGATCGGATCGGAAGAATAATGGAGACCTGATCGGATCGACTCAAGAATGGAAGGCTACGACTGAAGCAAGGCGAAGGGAGCGGATCGGATCAGGGCAGATGAAGAACGGGAGCGGATCGGATCAAAGTAGATGGAAAACGAGGGAGCTGATCGGAGAAAACTGGAAGGAAGACAGTGACCCGACCCGACCCGGAGGAGGACACCGACCCGACCCGAACCGATGAAGGGGATGACTACCGACCCGAACCGATGAAGGTGATGACTACCGACCCGAACCGACGAGGGTGATGACTACCGAACCGAACCGAATTCTAGGACTGTTAATGCGCGACAACTCTTCTGAAGACCCACTCCAATTCGACCAAACCCGAGATGCAAAGGAAGTCCAAATGAGAAGTTAGTGTAACACCCCGAAAATTCTATAACTGTGAAATTCATGAATTAAAGTATAATCAAATTCAAATCAAAGAACTAAGGGAAACGGGATACGCCATTGCGTTCGTCTCGGAAAAATACGCGAAATAGAGTCCGAGTTTTCGAAAAACGGAGTCCGTATGAAGAAGATATGGCCTTCGGAAGTTTTGAATTAAATTTAAAATTCAAACAGAATAAAATAATATTCCGAAGTGGGGCCCATTGGGCCAGAAAAGCGCCGCCTGGGCCACCCAGGTCGACTGGGCTGTCGACCTGGGCTACCCATGTCGACAGGGCTGTCGACAGCCCTGTCGACAAGGGTGTCGACCTGGTCGAGCCCAGTCAACCTGGCTGGCCAGGTCTGTGTTTGGTCGAATTTCAGTGGTCTGCTTTGTCATTAGGGCTAGGTGGCGGGTTTTTATTGGTCTCTCTTCCTAATGAATGGCTATGATCTATCCTAGCAACATCAAGGGTCCTAATCAATTCCTAACCTCTATATAAACAACCCTAGACTAAACCCTAATCTATTCATTCAAAATAAGATTATAGCCGCCATGTTGCTGAGGAACGACAAAGAGTAGCCGCCGACTAAAGAGAGAATTAGGAAGAAAGTTCTAAGGCCTAAAGCAATTCTAGCAACCTAAAGCTAATCAATTCAACAAAGGAATTTGCGTCTTCAATCCCTAAACTAGAGAATTCATCAAACCATTGTAAGTAGAGTATTACTTTGGTATTAATAAACAACTGTGTTGATGTGTATGCTTGAATTGTGGCAATGGAAGTAATTCATATTTGTGCAAAAATTATGTTATTCATTATAAAGAACTACATGCGGTAGTTCTATGCAAATATACGTTTGGAATATTACGCAAATTGTGTAATCTATATTGAAGCTACATGTATGTAGTTAATTGAAATTTATGCACATTTGAGGCTTTGTTATTATGCCATTATGATGTATATTTTGTGCATAAATCGGTTGGCAAGTAATTGAAACAAGTTTGGTTATTGTAGTTCATATGAAACTATGTAGAATTTTGACACCATAATCCATGCATTAAGTCATGCTTTTACAAACTTATGAATATGGCTAGGAATGATATTTGGCATAATTGAAATCCGTTATTAAGTCTATCTTGTTTTAAAGGATTATATGATGACATGGCTAGGTTAGACTCAAAAATCCCTTTTTGCAAGCAAACACCATGTTTAGGAATATTTATGCATAAGTATGTCTATACCATCGTTATGTGATTAGGCTTAAATCATGATTAAGTTGAAATATGCTATGTTCATGCTAGAAGTATTTATGCCATGCTTATGTTTGACAATATGTCATGTTTATGCTAGAAGTATTTATGCCATGCTTATGTTTGACAATATGCCATGTTTATGCTAGAAGTATTTAGGCCATGCTTATGTTTGACATTATGCCTAAATAAGAATATAAGTTCATGTTGTAGTTAAACCTATGCAAGTTTACATGCCTTGATTTATGTCACCTATGTTTTATGACCAAGATATATGTTACCACTATGCAAGTACACCAATTTCTATTATGTATTTTCCAACGTCATATGCAAGTTCATGCGCTCACTTTCCCCTCTTTGTGTATACGCCATAAGCCTCCCCTTTTCGCATGGCTAAATTGGGCTTTAAAAGGCTAAGCCCAATATATATAAACGGACGTGTAAAACGGGGGAAAATAACGTTGGGTTAACATCAATTTAATGAATGAAAACTAAAGTAAAAGGGCCCAAATTCAAGTATGGGTTGGGCCCATGATTGGTGTAACCTTTACACCATTAACTTAATAATGGGCCGCAAATATTTACATATAAGAAATAAAGAAGAATGACAAAATATGTAAATGTAGAAAAGACGATGTGTTTAACCCGAGGTTGGATTGAGTTGTGATGTAAACCTGCCCGGAACCGCCCGGCTGTCCAGTAGTCACAACAATACCTATCCAATGTGGGAGGTTAAACATGGAGCCCAGCAAGAACCCGAGGTTAGACTGAGTTGTGGCGTAAGACTGCCCGGAACCAACCGGCAACAGGCAGCCACAACAATACCTGTCTAATGTGAGAGGTCAGGGCCTTAATAAGACAATTAAGGCTGAGTCAGGATTGTTAGGATTAAGTGGACTAAAGACTTAATCAAAATGGAACATGCTAAACTAAACGAACTGGTGGGGTTAGGTTAGGAAACACTTAACCAACTTAGCATGTTGGCTAGAGATAGAAAACATAGTAACGGGGGGACCCTTTTCAGCAGTAACCCTAAAAGGTGTATCAGGATACCCTGAAACTAGGCAGGGTGGGGCACGATTACTGGGCCGATTGTAAGAGGTCAAATCGACGGCGGAGGTGTAGCAGTGTGGGTTCTAACGGTGTGCGGGCGTGCACGCACTCCGGCGCAGAAAAATAAAGCACTGGACACCAGTAGCATACCTTTGCACTCTAAGGTTGTGTCGGGTTGCCACTATGGGACTTGATACACCCCATGGTGGGACCAGCATAGGTAACTACAGACATCGGGGGCCGTAGGACACATGTAACTTTGCGAATAGGAGCCGATCATCGTAGAATGGATCACACTACCCTGATTATGGGGTGTAAATTGGAAACTAGTTTATATGGGTTCAGAGATTAACATGGGGTACGATAGTATATTCAACCCTAGATAACTTAACCAAGTTCATAGTGTTTGCCCACTTCCTGTTTTACTTATCATACCCAGTTCTTTATTCATAGACAAAGTAGTACTAGACTTACTCAGGCTTTATGTCTGACTCTATTTTTCTTTCGTCTTCTTTCTTCCGTTTCCCCCCCCCCCCAGGTCCTCAGGGAGGGAACACAGCAGCTTGACCTACCTCAACATCCAGCTTGAAGAAGAGAAATGTATTGCTTGGACTTTCCTGTTTTGAACTATGGCTTTGGACAATCCACTATGGGGCTTTGGCAGTTTGTCTATGTTTTATTTATGCTTCTTTAAAAATAATGTACTCAAGATAGATTATGAAGTGTTATGTTATGTTTTTGGAAAGGATGTTGTTGTAACACGTATTTGACTTTATGAAATAAAGTTTGTTGTTCTTCCGCTATTTACAAATATGTGTTCTTATATCTGTCTTGTATATCTGTGACTTGTACTTATAAACCTCCACCAAAATTAGGGCATTCCCTTTGAGAGTGACTCTAACGGAGGTGGGGTGTTTCACTTGGTATCAGAGCATAGGTTTACCAGATAAGATAAAAAGTTTTGAAAAAAAAATTATTTTCAAAAAAAGAAATTTAAAGAAGCATTTTTAAAAGAAAAATATTATTTTATTTTAAAAGGCAAAGTCCACTCCCCAAAGCCATAGGTACTATCTCTTATCCTTCGTTTTGAACCTATCCTTTTTGTTTCAGCATGTCCCAAGAACTTAACTTGCCTGAAGGGGTGCCCATACCTGGTTGGTTTAGACGTTTCTTAGAAGCAAGGGCCACTCAGCCAGGTACTACCGTTCCTCCTCCTCCAGCTGAAGGAAATCATCCAGCCGCAGCAGCACCTTTTCCTCCACCTCCTCCACGGGGAAACACATTCGCTAAGATATGTAAAGATTTTAAAGCTATGGGAGGAAGGGATTTCCATGGAACTGAGTCCTTCGTAGCAGCTAGGAATTGGCTAAAAGAAACCTTTTGGATGAAAACATGTAATTGAAACATGTTATGTATGATGGTTGCAAGTGGTTGCAAGTGATTGCTAGTGGTTGCTCGTGGTTGCATATACACACACAATCTAGGTTTTAGATCGGCTCAGTCACTTCATATTGCATATGCATATGTGTTTGTATTCGTATGTGGTTGAACTTTAATGTGTTGACATGTGGATGCTGCATTTGTATTGAATGACTGTGCACTCATCAAGGATAGGAAAATTTGCATACATAATGGATTCATGGCACTAACATAATTCGCATTAAGGAGGTCAACTGAATCAGTAGACCGACTGATTTTGCATTAGATAAGTACATGTATACACACACACTTTGCATATGATCATGAAGCATTAGAAGTCTTTTAAGGACAATGGATACTCGTGTTTGATGGATGAGTAGATGGATGATTGGATGTTAGGATATACGTTTTCCTACACTTGAAGATTTCGGGGACGAAATCCTTTTAAGTGGGGGAGAATGTAACACCCCGAAAATTCTATAACTGTGAAATTCATGAATTAAAGTATAATCAAATTCAAATCAAAGAACTAAGGGAAACGGGATACGCCATTGCGTTCGTCTCGGAAAAATACGCGAAATAGAGTCCGAGTTTTCGGTTTCGGAGTCCGTATGAAGAAGATATGGCCTTCGGAAGTTTTGAATTAAATTTAAAATTCAAACAGAATAAAATAATATTCCGAAGTGGGCCCCATTGGGCCAGAAAAGCGCCGCCTGGGCCACCCAGGTCGACTGGGCTGTCGACCTGGGCTACCCATGTCGACAGGGCTGTCGACAGCCCTGTCGACAGGGGTGTCGACCTGGTCGAGCCCAGTCAACCTGGCTGGCCAGGTCTGTGTTTGGTCGAATTTCAGTGGTCTGCTTTGTCATTAGGGCTAGGTGGCGGGTTTTTATTGGTCTCTCTTCCTAATGAATGGCTATGATCTATCCTAGCAACATCAAGGGTCCTAATCAATTCCTAACCTCTATATAAACAACCCTAGACTAAACCCTAATCTATTCATTCAAAATAAGATTATAGCCGCCATGTTGCTGAGGAACGACAAAGAGTAGCCGCCGACTAAAGAGAGAATTAGGAAGAAAGTTCTAAGGCCTAAAGCAATTCTAGCAACCTAAAGCTAATCAATTCAACAAAGGAATTTGCGTCTTCAATCCCTAAACTAGAGAATTCATCAAACCATTGTAAGTAGAGTATTACTTTGGTATTAATAAACAACTGTGTTGATGTGTATGCTTGAATTGTGGCAATGGAAGTAATTCATATTTGTGCAAAAATTATGTTATTCATTATAAAGAACTACATGCGGTAGTTCTATGCAAATATACGTTTGGAATATTACGCAAATTGTGTAATCTATATTGAAGCTACATGTATGTAGTTAATTGAAATTTATGCACATTTGAGGCTTTGTTATTATGCCATTATGATGTATATTTTGTGCATAAATCGGTTGGCAAGTAATTGAAACAAGTTTGGTTATTGTAGTTCATATGAAACTATGTAGAATTTTGACACCATAATCCATGCATTAAGTCATGCTTTTACAAACTTATGAATATGGCTAGGAATGATATTTGGCATAATTGAAATCCGTTATTAAGTCTATCTTGTTTTAAAGGATTATATGATGACATGGCTAGGTTAGACTCAAAAATCCCTTTTTGCAAGCAAACACCATGTTTAGGAATATTTATGCATAAGTATGTCTATACCATCGTTATGTGATTAGGCTTAAATCATGATTAAGTTGAAATATGCTATGTTCATGCTAGAAGTATTTATGCCATGCTTATGTTTGACAATATGTCATGTTTATGCTAGAAGTATTTATGCCATGCTTATGTTTGACAATATGCCATGTTTATGCTAGAAGTATTTAGGCCATGCTTATGTTTGACATTATGCCTAAATAAGAATATAAGTTCATGTTGTAGTTAAACCTATGCAAGTTTACATGCCTTGATTTATGTCACCTATGTTTTATGACCAAGATATATGTTACCACTATGCAAGTACACCAATTTCTATTATGTATTTTCCAACGTCATATGCAAGTTCATGCGCTCACTTTCCCCTCTTTGTGTATACGCCATAAGCCTCCCCTTTTCGCATGGCTAAATTGGGCTTTAAAAGGCTAAGCCCAATATATATAAACGGACGTGTAAAACGGGGGAAAATAACGTTGGGTTAACATCAATTTAATGAATGAAAACTAAAGTAAAAGGGCCCAAATTCAAGTATGGGTTGGGCCCATGATTGGTGTAACCTTTACACCATTAACTTAATAATGGGCCGCAAATATTTACATATAAGAAATAAAGAAGAATGACAAAATATGTAAATGTAGAAAAGACGATGTGTTTAACCCGAGGTTGGATTGAGTTGTGATGTAAACCTGCCCGGAACCGCCCGGCTGTCCAGTAGTCACAACAATACCTATCCAATGTGGGAGGTTAAACATGGAGCCCAGCAAGGACCCGAGGTTAGACTGAGTTGTGGCGTAAGACTGCCCGGAACCAACCGGCAACAGGCAGCCACAACAATACCTGTCTAATGTGAGAGGTCAGGGCCTTAATAAGACAATTAAGGCTGAGTCAGGATTGTTAGGATTAAGTGGACTAAAGACTTAATCAAAATGGAACATGCTAAACTAAACGAACTGGTGGGGTTAGGTTAGGAAACACTTAACCAACTTAGCATGTTGGCTAGAGATAGAAAACCTAGTAACGGGGGGACCCTTTTCAGCAGTAACCCTAAAAGGTGTATCAGGATACCCTGAAACTAGGCAGGGTGGGGCACGATTACTGGGCTGATTGTAAGAGGTCAAATCGACGGCGGAGGTGTAGCATTGTGGATTCTAACGGTGTGCGGGCGTGCACGCACTCCGGCGCAGAAAAATAAAGCACTGGACACCAGTAGCATACCTTTGCACTCTAAGGTTGTGTCGGGTTGCCACTATGGGACTTGATACACCCCATGGTGGGACCAGCATAGGTAACTACAGACATCGGGGGCCGTAGGACACATGTAACTTTGCGAATAGGAGCCGATCATCGTAGAATGGATCACACTACCCTGATTATGGGGTGTAAATTGGAAACTAGTTTATATGGGTTCAGAGATTAACATGGGGTACGATAGTATATTCAACCCTAGATAACTTAACCAAGTTCATAGTGTTTGCCCACTTCCTGTTTTACTTATCATACCCAGTTCTTTATTCATAGACAAAGTAGTACTAGACTTACTCAGGCTTTATGTCTGACTCTATTTTTCTTTCGTCTTCTTTCTTCCGTTTCCCCCCCCCCCAGGTCCTCAGGGAGGGAACACAGCAGCTTGACCTACCTCAACATCCAGCTTGAAGAAGAGAAATGTATTGCTTGGACTTTCCTGTTTTGAACTATGGCTTTGGACAATCCACTATGGGGCTTTGGCAGTTTGTCTATGTTTTATTTATGCTTCTTTAAAAATAATGTACTCAAGACAGATTATGAAGTGTTATGTTATGTTTTTGGAAAGGATGTTGTTGTAACACGTATTTGACTTTATGAAATAAAGTTTGTTGTTCTTCCGCTATTTACAAATATGTGTTCTTATATCTGTCTTGTATATCTGTGACTTGTACTTATAAACCTCCACCAAAATTAGGGCATTCCCTTTGAGAGTGACTCTAACGGAGGTGGGGTGTTTCAGTTAGAGCTCAAGATTCGGATGGGAATCGACGAGTTCGCTTCATGGTTGGGCTTTGCTGCGGGACGCGTGCTAAGGGGTTACCGATGTCTATAGCTTTGGACCACTATGGTAGGAGGTACGGAGGCGGATTCAGGGCCATTATGGCCTTGGTATGACCAAGGGCTACGACCAATATGGTGGGTCATTGAAATGTTTGGTCATGACTTCATATGTTTAGCTTGGTCACAGCAGGGTTCCTACAAGTCGGGATTCGTCGTTACCTCAATTTGTCTAGTGTTCCAAGGTGGTAGATGTCGTATGCTTTACGTACTGAGTGAGAGATGTGAGGATGGTTGTTATGGTTGATTTGTTTGCTATCATTATGACATACACACCCCTCCCCCGTATTCTTACCCTATTTATTATGGCACCTTAGAGAATTGTACGGTATGCGGTACTAACTCTTTGGTTGCAGGTCCAGGTTCATGTATGGTTTAGTATACCTGTTATTGTTTTGTTTAGATGCTTATCGCTCATACCAGGCTTTATATCTGACCCAGAGTTTTATGTCTCCTCTTATTACTCTAGGTGCTCACACGAGAAGACTAGAGACAGGTTAGCTGGTGATGCACGAGTAGATGATCCGGAGACGAGCAGGAGGCTTCCACGTAATATATATATAATATTCTCCCTGTGTTGTTGAAGATCACTGCTTGGGCATTGGTGGTGCATCTTCTACTTTAGCTTTCTTTTGTTTAGAGACAGTAAATTTGGAAAATTGTAATAAGCTGTATTTGGATTTCCGCTGCTCTGATGATTGATGATTGATTTTAGTTATCAGCTTATGCACTGTCTCACCTGTTTTATGTCAAGTATGTTATTATTATATTTTATTCCATGTGCTGTGAGACATTCTACAGGTTCCTCGATTAGTTCATTCCCTTCTTTCCTTTCTTCTGACGACCGTCCCGTGCTGGTCGGGCATGTGTACAGCGCACTTTTGGAGGAAATGCAAGCTGGTACGGAGCGGGCTGTCACAATACCAGGGTGTGAGGCTCGCGAATTAACGCTATACACAAAGCTATGCTGTTTAAAGTCATGCTTTGATCATCAACCACATGACTCTGCTTTTCAACAAAAGCCTTGATTTGTGCCACTCAGCATGCCACACTATCAATCCATACCGTACCACCGATTTCTGCCGATATATTACCTCTAAGCTCTTACGTCTCAAAGAAGGGTGTTAACCAAGAGAATAAATTCTCCGCCACCAAACAGATATCTATTCAACAAAGATCAACGAATATAGTATAATGGAATACAATGTCAGACATACCATCCATTAGCAAGTCTGTTCTGGGTCTGAACGAAACCGGAGGCACCTTATTCCTTATCCCATATGTCCAATACAGGATAGAGGTCCTCTCATATCACGTCGATTTCCAAGTACATTTGGACGATCACCACTTATTACCTTGTCTTGGGTGTACAGCCCAATCAAGACATCAGTAATCATCCAAAGGATTTGAAGATCTCCAGTCTTTAACCACCATCTTCATCGTCGACTTATCGTCGAATCAGTTATTCAAAATGGGCATAAACCCGGTCTTTCCGAATAACTCACGTATCTTATAAATAAGTGCTACACAAACACGACATACGCCTCATTCCAATCAGAATATTCTTTTATTAAAATATTCACATCTTTAGGGAAAGGTTCCCATTAATTTTATCAAAGATAAATTCTTTAATCTTCCTTTGGATATCAATTCAAGACCAAATTAAGGTTTATCAACTAGTCGGGATTAGCAAACCTTACCGAAGAAATCAATAATCTTATTTCCCAATCCCAACCCATTCATCCCATGGAGCAAAACTGGTAATATTCCGTATCTAACACCACGGTGTTATAGATAAAATTAACTACCATTTCACGTTCAAATCAAATTAAAGATTCAACTATCGCTTGGAGGAAAACTGGTAGTACTTCATTCTTGATCATTTCCCAAACTTGATAATTCAAATTATCACATTCACATTTCAATCTAATTAAAGATTCATTAAAACTTCACTTAGTTTCAATCTAATAAATCATTACTTAATGATTATTTAACTTTGGGAAATCAAACATGCCACGTCGACAATCTACAATGTACCACTGATTTCTACCGATATATAACCTCTAAGCTCGTACGTCTCAGAGAAGGGTGTTAAGCAAGAGAATAAATTTTCCACCACCAAATCGGTATATATTTAGCAGAGATCAACAAATACAGTTCGAAATAAAAGGTAAGACGTGTAATCCTGTCTTTAACTTGGTTAAAGAACTAATGTTATTTAAAATACAGTTCACGATAAACCCAAAATTACATTCCATTAATTATGGAATCTTCACAGAAAACTGATCAATATATACTCCATACCAGTTTCCGTATCCAACTAATAACATAAATGGAATAACGACAAATCCTTTTAAATTCCATATATATTAACAGTCTCCCTCCACAGAAGCTCACTTCGATTATAACCAAATCGAATTCCATTCCATTCCAATTTATTTATTTAATTGGAAAACTTTTCATTGGAAAATTTCCATTAATTCTTAATAAAAAGATTTATAAATTCTAAATCACATTTCACTGTTAACCGGGTCAAAGAAAGAATGTCGTTAAAAACACAGTTCTCAATAAACCCGATTCACAGTCCATTCTGTTCCCATTTACTAAATATAACTGGAAACTCTAATAATCTTAATTAGAATATTTATTCTTTTCATACGGGGTTTAAGAACATTGTTATTTAAGACACCATTCACGACAAACCCAAAATCCAATTTGATATTAAATATAAGGCTTTGAACAGAAATTATATCGGCTTATATTCAATATCAAATTCTAAAACCAACACATATCGTATGGGGAATAACAATATATATCTATCTTTCAAATTCCTACGCAATATCCGTATAGTCACGGAATCTAATAATGAAATATCCAGAAGATGATTTCTATTCAAATCCATTCCAATTCATACATTGGAAATTCTGGTTAGATTAAAACCATTCACAAATCATATTATTTATTTAAAAACGTTGGATTATCTTTCTAGTTAATAACCAGTTAATTTTGATAAAAATATATTTTTATCTTTACAAATGCGGAATTTTTCATCCAAATTATTTCCAAATCGTTTATTTTGATTTTACACAATTTTTCCATTATTTAATAATTTTATTTAGGCCCATACAGTCGGTTTCCCATAACGGCCACCGAACTGCATCCATAGCGACCTTTTCCAAATTTGATTTGGACTTAATTCCAAATCCAACTGTTAGATTTCAAATCCCTTATATTCATTGGAAAGCTCTTTTCGATACGAACCTAAGGGTTCCGGTTTTAGGAGAATCCGACGGTCGAATCTCCCGTAATGTCAATTTGAAGTCAATGGTCGAAATTCGCGAACGGTCGCGGCGCAGCGCGTTCTATTCAAGCCATTAATATATATATATATATATAATATATAATTCATTCAAAAGGTATTTTACAAATTCGTTTTAAAAACAATTCTCACTTTCACTTCAATTTTAAATAAAAATTGAATACACCTTATCTTTATAATATTTAAATGATAATATTTTCAAAATATCAGATTTTGAAATCATTTCCTTTTCGATATTCATTATAAAAATGAATAAAATCGATATAAATATCGTTTGCGTTAAAATGGCGCAAATCTAATCAACATGGCTTCACATATTTCAATATTTTCGTGTCCATCCAAAATCGGACACCAAAATCATATTTTAATCTATACTGAATATTATTTTAAAACTATACAGAATATTAATTTAAAAGTATACTGAATAATATTTTAAAACTATACAATATATAAATTTAAAACTATGCTGAATAATATTTTAAAACTATACTATATATTATTTTAGAACTATACTGAATAATATTTTAAAATTATAGTATATATTATTTTAAAACTATATTGAATAATATTTTAAAACTATAATATATATTATTTTAAAACTATTCGTTATTTCTGAATTGGAATTAGACTCATTCAAATTACCATATAAATATATTTATATGGATTTCCATACATCGCACGTATTCACAATAATGATAAATAATCATTAAACATCCACACATGATCTAGAGTACAATTTACAACTGTATAAGCATTAAAATAAATAAATAAATAATGCTTATACAATCTGTCAACCCATCGATTGACATACAACTAAATATTGGGATTAATGTATATCAAAAATCATCTCAATACACGTGTGGGGTGTAACAACCCGAATTTTCAGAACCAATTAAAAAAATTTATTTTAGCTATTTTAACGGATTTTGAATATTTAAAATGATTTATTTTAAATAATAACGGTTTATAATTTATTTAAATCGAAGTTAGAACGAATAAATTTATTTTAATTATAAAACGAACTGGAAATGGCGCGGTAGTTTGAAAAATCGATTTTTAATTTCAATTGAATGTATAGAATTCAAAATAAATCGAATTTTAGTAAAACCAAAAATATTTTTATCTCTTTAACAATATCTTTCTAATGGATGTGAAAAATATAAATTTCATTTTATGTATTGAAAGTTATGTCCAGTTTAAAAACTAAAATAATCGCTATGGAATTTATATATTTTTTAAATAATATAAAGCCCTTAAAATAGCCATTTTGTAAATGACCTCCGTTTTAGACAAAACCACTTTTGTTGGATCCGGAATGTCAAATTATTTCAAGATTCCAATTTTCATAATTTTTGGAATTAATATGTGAGCGTGGCAAAAGAAAACGTTTTTTGTCAATTTCAGTTGAATTGGATCGACCAGAAAATGGCCAT
Organism: Allium sativum; assembly: GCA_030737875.1. NCBI lineage: Eukaryota > Viridiplantae > Streptophyta > Magnoliopsida > Asparagales > Amaryllidaceae > Allium > Allium sativum. The sequence continues at coordinate 991,450,352 of CM060915.1, forward strand.
TTTTCAAACGGTCTCCATATTCGACAAAATTAGTTTTGTTAGGACTGTATCGTCAAAATATAGCTAGATTTATTTTTCTGAATTTTTGGAGTCAGTATGTGGCCCCAGTAAATTAAAATGTACGCTTAATTTCAATATATATTGATTTATATTTTAAATTTAATTAAAACTGACCAAAATAGTCGAATTTTCTTATGAAATATATTCCATTGTATCCGGACTAGGGGTATTAAGCTAGGGGCGACACTCGTTGGAATTCATTTGGAGTTCGGTGCTAAAATTTCATAATTAAACGAATAATTGGATTAAATATAAATATTAAAATGATATAAATAGGAGAAGGTTAGACCCTAAGTCCAAACTTTCCTGGTTAAACGCGGATATTATTTCTGCCGCTCCTTTTCCAAAATAAACCGTCGCTCCTCGTTTAAAATAAACCACTGCTCCTCTTCCAAAATAGACCGGTCGCTCCACCATCGTACTCTACCGCGCCAGCGAACAACCGCAACCCTCTGACCCCCTTCCCCGGCGCCACCTTGAGCCCTGCCATCGTGCGAGCAAACCCTCCCTCCTCCAATCAATGTAAGCTTTCTAATTTTGATTTTTAAGATTATACAAAAATATGATTTTTATTCAAAGAAAAATAGGATTTTTAAGATATGGAAATATATGGTTTCTCTATATGAAAATATATGATTTTTCTATATGAAAATATATATGATTTTTATACATGAAAAGATATGATTTTTCTATAATGAAAATATGATTTCTTTGTTAATAAAGCTATGATTTTTATCTATATGGCGTTGAAATAAAAATATGATTTTTATCTATATAGGGTTGGAAAAAAATATGATTTTTATCTATATAGCGTTGGATTAAAAATGTGATTTTTATATATATAGCATCGTTATAAAAAAATGATTTTTCATTGTATACAAAAATGCAATTTTTCATTGTATAGAAAAAATGATTTTTTATTGTATAGAAAAATGTGATCTTTCATTGTATACAAAAATGTGATTTTTCCTTGTATAGAAAAATGTGATTTTTCATTATATAGAAAAATGTGATTTTTCACTGTATGAGAAAATATGATTTTATGTACATGTAGCGATAATAAAAAACATGATTTTTATGTACATGTAGCGATAAAAAAATATGATTTCTATGAACATGTAGCGATAATAAAAATATGATTTTTATGTACATGTAGCGAAAATAAAAATGTGATTTATATATACATACATATATATATATATATATATATATGTGTGTGTGTGTGTGTGTGTGTGTGTGTAGTGTTATTGAAAATGTGATTTTTAAACTGTAAATAGCGTTGTTTAAAAATATGGTTTTTAATATAAATTTCGTAAAACAGATTGCGTTGGAATCAGAACAGCGAATCTGAGCGACAATAAAGCATGGCGGAGTGGATCCCAAAGGTGATAACTCCTTCTCACTCAAATTTATTTTCTAGTTTAATATATACTAGGATGTAGACGGTGCTTAGTAGCACTTGACACCTTTGATTGAAACCATGGATGTTCGATTGTTTGTTTTGATTGATTTATTTGTTTGAATTTGGTTTGGGATGTGAATGGAATTGTTTGAATTGGTATGTGTATGGCGCGAGCCAGTATTAGGCGAGGGATAAGGCTAGACCTTCATCCGGTTCTAGTATCACGCCGTTATGTTGTCAAAATTTTCTAAAATATGTTAAAACAATAAAAATATCATTTCTATTGTAAAAATGAACGGTATAAAATATTCATGTGTCGAAATAAGTATTTTATAGTTAAAAATATAATTTTTAACGTGTATATGAATAAAATAAATATTCATTTACAAATCAGACGATTTGTTTATGTACACCCATTTAACTAATTTTGATTGGGACGGTATATTTTACACGTCGCCCAACTGCACAAATAATATTCAGTATTTGTTGATTGAAACCCCACACGGGTATTGGGATGATATTTGACATACACTAATCCTAATTATTTAGCTGTATGTCAATCGATTGGTTGACAGACTGTTGTAAGCGTTAATTATTTATATTTAATGCTTATACGGTTATAAAATGCACTTTGGATGTTGTATGCATTTGTAATGATTGTTTATCATTATTGTTGTATACATGCGATATATGAAATCCATATAATGTAATAACCCGGAAATCTGAGACAATTTAAAAAATTTATTTTGGCAATTTCAACGAATTTTGAATATTTAAAATAAAATAATTTAAATAGTATCGACAAGAAATTTATTTTGAATAGAATTAGAACATATATATTTATTAGAATCGATGTTAGAATATAAATATTTATTTACATATATAAAAGGAATTGAAAATAGCGCGGTAGTTCGATAATTCGATTTCAAAATTCAAATGAATGTACCGGATTCAAAATAAACCGGATTTTAGTGAAACCTAAAATATTAGAATATATTTGAGAATATCTTTCCAACGAATCCGAAAAATCAAAATTTCATAGCAGGGATGAAAAGTTATGCCCAGATGAAAAGTCAGAATAGTCGCTATGGAATTTCGGCCCTTGAAAATGGAAATTTTGCAAACGACCTCGGTTTTTGATGAAATCGCTTTTGTTGGATCCGCGATGTCAAATTATTGCTAGGTTTCAAATTTCATAATTTTTTGAATCAATATGTAAGCGTGGAAAAGGAAAACGCGTTTGACCAGTTTTAGTTGATTTTAATCGACTGGAAAATGGCCATTTTTCAAACGGTCTCAGAATTTGACCAAATCAGTTTTGTTAGGACCATATCGTCAATACGAAGCTAGAAAATATTTTTCAGGAATTTTTCTAGCTAGTATATGGCCTCGGTAAATTGAAATGGGCGTTCAAATTCAATATATAGAGTTATATTTTGGTTTTGACGAAAACTGATCGAAACGATCGAATCAGCTTACGATACATATCCCATTGTGTTTGGAATGGGGGTAATTAGCTATGGACAACAGTCGGTGGGTTCGATTTTGAGATCGAAATAAAAAGTACCTTTTTGAAGTTAAATAAAATATATAAATAAAAAAACAACCCCTCTCCTTCTTAAACAACTCAGGCCCCCCCCCCCCATTTCATTTTCAACATAGATAAAAAACAAAACAAAAGAATGGAGAACCGCCTCCGTCCACCGCGACAGAGCCGCCGCCCTCCGACCTACCCCCGGTGGCCTCCCCCACGACCCCGCTCTCCCCCTCCTTCGTGAAGACTGAAGACCGCCGTACCCCAAGAACCCACAAACCCCCAAATCGAGCCCTAAGCTCCTCCGTCGTTCAACACCCTACACCCACCCTCTTGTCTCCGACCTCCTCCTCTACTCCACCCCGCACCTCCCTCCTCCGATCGACCCCCTCTTCATTAAGCAACACTGTGAGTTTTATATTATTTAAATTCCCTTTCAGTTTATATATATATATAGCATTAGTTTTAAATCAGTTTTTTATTATATATGCGTGAGTAATATGTGAAAAATAGGATTTTTAATATGAAAAAAAAAATAGGATTTTTAATATGTGAAAGGTCGGATTTTTAATGTAAGAAATGTGAGATTTTTATTGTTGAAATGGCGAAGTAAAAATGTAATTTTTATATAAAGTGTGAAGTTAAAAAAATGATTTTTATATTGAAAGTGAACAAATAAAAAAATGATTTTTATTATATATAACTTTGTGTAAAAAGGCGATATTTTTATTACTAAAAAGGAGATATTTTTATTAGTAAAAAGGCGATATTTTTACATTATAGAAAGGATAAAAATATAATTTTTATATTATAGAAAGGTTAAAACTATAATTTTTATATTATAGAAGGGTTAAAAATATAATTTTTATATGTGTAGTAAGATAAAAATTCGATCTTTATAGAAGGAGTAGAGATATAAAAATATAATTTTTATCCATGGAGTGATAATATAAAAATGTGACTTTTATATATGTAGCGAACACGGTCGATGAAAGTGACGAAGGGCGAGCACGGCGAGATGTTCTACATATGAAGAGTCGTGGTATTGGATTAGCTAGTCGGTGAGAACTCCTCACCTTTAATTTAAATTTCTAGTTAAAAATATATACTAGGATGCAGACGGTGTTTAGTAGCACCCGACACCGGTCGTCCACAAACCAAGGACGGCTTGTATGCTTGTTTGTTTGATTTTGATGTGTAGTTGATTGTGTGATGTGATGTGATGTGAAATGAAATAAAAAATATATATATAGTTAAAAATATTTTATAGTTGAGAATAGATTTTTTTACGTGTATTTAAAATGAAATAAATATAAACAAATCGAAGGATTTGTTTATATACACACATTTGACTGATATTGATTGGGACGATAAATTTTACACATCGCCCAACTACACGAATAAAATCTGTATTTGATTGTTTGAAAACCCCACACGGGTATTGGGATGATATATGACATACACTGGTCCTAATAATTAGCTGTATGTCGATCGATTGATTGACAGGCTGTTATAAGCGTTAAATATTTATATTTGGTGCTTCTACAGTGTAGAATGAACTCTGGATGATGGTTGATTATTTATCGTTGTTATTTTATACATGTGTTGTAGAAAATCCATATAATTAACATCATATGGTAATTGATTGGGCCTCATTCCAGTTTTGAAAAAGAAATATTTGAAATAGAAATATTTGAAATAGAATATTTGAATAGAAATATTTGAAAAAGAAATATTTGAAATAGGAATATTTGAAAAAGAAATATTTGAAATAGAAATATTTGAAAAAGAAATATTTGAAATAGAACATTTGAAAATAGAAATATATGAAGCCGTGTTGATTAGATTTGCGCCATTTTGACGTGAACGATATTTATATCGATTTTATACATTTTTCAATGAATATCGAAAGTGATTTCAAAATTCGAATTAAATTGAAAGTTATTTCAAAATTCGAATTAAATTGAATAGATTTGAAATTCGAATCAAATTGAATAGATTTGAAATTCGAATTAAATTGAATAGATTTGAAATTCGAATTAAATTGAATAGATTTGAAATTCGAATTAAATTGAAATTGAATTGAAATCGATGGGAAATGAAATTAAAATGAATTTATATTGAAAAATTCGATTTTGATTTGAATTAGAAAAGAAAGTTGAAATCGTTTTGAAAACGAATTTAAAAACGATTTATAAAATATGTTTTGAAAGGAAATCGACGAAATATATATAATATATATATTATATATATAATATATATATATTATATATATAATGGCCTGAATAGAACGCGCCGCGCCGTGGCAGTTCGCGAATTTCGACCATTGACTTTGAATTGATGTTACGGGAGATCCGACCCTCGAATTCTCCTAAAACCGGAACCGTTTGGTTTGTATCGAAAAGAGCTTTCTAACGAATATTAGAAATTTGAAATCTAATGGTTGGATTTGGAATTATGTCCAAATCAAATTTGAAAAAGGTCGCTGTAAGTGCAGTTCGATGGCCGTAGATGGAAATCGACTGTACGGGCCTGGATAAAATTATTAAAAATAGTAATAATTTGTGTTAAATCATAAAAAATGATTTGTGAAGAATAGGGATGAAAATTTCAATATTTGAAAAGATAAAAATAGATTTTTATTGAAATGAACTAGTTTTGAACTAGAATTATAATTCCATTTATTTTTAAAATAAATAAATTGGATTTGAAATGGTTTTAAAAGAAACCAGAATTTCCAATAATTGAATTGGAATGGATTTGAATCGAAATCATCTTCGGAATAGTTCGATGTTGGATTTCGGGATTATAAAGATGTTGTTATGGAAATTTGAAAGATATATTTATATCGTTATTTCCAATACGATATTTGTTGGTCGTAGAATTTGATATTGAATGTAAGCCGATATATTTTCTATTCAGAGCCTTGTATTTAATATCAAATGTGATTTGGGTTAGTCGTGAATGGTGTCTTCATTAACACTGTTCTTAAACCCAGTTGAGAAAAAGATTAAATCTTTTTATTCAGATTTAATGAAGTGTACCAATTAAATGGTGTTTAATTAGAATTGAATTTGAATTGATTTTTGGGTTTATCGTGAACGGTGTTTTAAATAACACTTGTTCTTTAACCCGATAATTAATGGAAAGTGATTTTGGGTTTTCATGAAAGGTATCTTCAATAATACTGTTTTTAGACCCAACTGAGTTAAGAAAATCAGAAACTAACCGGAGATCAGTTAAGATGAATGGTTTCTTGGGTATTGATCTGATATTGGTTTCGGGCTTCGGGGTTAATACTTAGGGAATTGCTCACTTGCTAATTTACGGTTAGGGACTGATTGAAATGTGATGTGGGTTTATCATGAACCGTTTTTTAAATGACATTAGTTCTTTAACCCAGTTAAAGATTAAAACCAAGTGGAGTTTTAATGAATCTTTAATTAGATTGAAATGATCGAGGATGGAGTATCACCAGTTTTTCTCCAGGCGATAGTTAAATAATTAATTAGATTTAAACGTGAAATGGTGATTGAATTTACCGATAACACCGTGGTGTTAGATATGAAGTATGGCCCGTTTTACTTCATGGGATGAATAGGTTGGGATTGGGAAATTAAAAAAAATGATTACTTCGGTAAGGTTCGTTAGTCCCGACTAGTTGAAATGATATTCAAAGGAAGATTAAAGAATAAATTTCAAAGAATTTATCTTTGATAAAATTAATGGGAACCTTTCCCTAAGAATGTGAAATTTAGAAACTAACTGAAGACTAGTTAAGATGAATGGTTTCCTGGGTATTGATTTGATGTTGGTTTCGGCCTTCGGGGTTAATATTTGGGGAATTGTTCCCTTACTAATTTACGGTTAGTGACTGATTAATTGGAATGACGCGTATGTTGTGTTTGTGTAACACTTGTTTATTATAAACGCGGGTTATTAAGAAAGACCGAGTTATCCCATTCTGAATAACTGTTACGACGATAAGTCGAAGATGAAGACGGTGGTCGAAGGCCGGAGGTCTTCACGTTGTTTGGGTGATTACTGATGATCTTGATTGGGTCGTAAACCCAAGATGAGGCAATCAGTTAGTGGTCACCCAGACGTACTTGGAGATCGATGGATATGCGAGATACAAGGTGCCTCCGGTTTTGTTCAGACCCAGAACGGACTTGTAAATGGACTATGTGTCTGACATTGGATTTTAGTCTGTGTGATTGATTTCTATTAAATATATATCTGTTTGGCGGCGGAGAATTTATTCTCTTGCTTAACACCCTTCTCTGAGACGTGCGAGCTCAGGGGTTATATATTGATGGATATCAAACGCATGGAGTGAATTGCCTGTATGGCATGCCTAAGTGGCAAATGATCAAGGCTTCTGTTGAAAAGCAAAGTCTTGTGGTTGATGATCAAAGCACAGCATGTGTGGCACGGCTTTGTGTAGCGTTGAATCGCGAGCCTCACACCCCGGTGTGAACCAGAAACGGGAGAGGACCTCAGTGAGGACATGCGTTTCTTCTAGTTAGAAGTGGCGTCAGTGGTTTTACACGCCCTGACGACTTTGACTTTTGTGGTTGTTGCTGTAGCGAGGCGCCTCGGATGTGTCGGTGACTATGTGAAGCCGATGGAGTCATTTGTTGGCTCATTTATGCCCCGAAGGGCAGGGTAACGCAGTGTTCAGGCATAATAATCCACATCGGTGGACCGGCCCTGACGATCCAAGGGGTAGTTGCGGTTGTTCCTGAGGGACGGACTAGAGCGTCTCGAATCGATAGAGGACTATCTTTTGCCTCAGTTCACAGATGGAAATCCTACTTCCCATACGTGGCTTTGCGGTTTTATTTGTAGGGCCTAGTATGCCGACATAGTGGGATTGGGCACTTATGCCGTCTATGATTGATACTTATGATTTGAAATTGTTTTGACACTATACACTTATAGTAATAATAAAACATGAAATTTAGCGTACCAAGCATTCTTGGCTGTTATAAGGTAAAAACCCTATCCTCCGGCTCGCGTTGCATTGTGTGATGGGACCTGGGTCTTATAATAGCTTCATTTTTCTTTATTTAGCATTGCGTTGTATGTTTTATGCACTGGTATTCTTGGGAGGAAACCCGTTCCATGTTATAAGGCGTGGTCCCTTGATTCACCTAACTTTAAAATAAAGATTAATAACTCTTTTAGTTCTCACACCAGTCACATGACTGACCTAGAGTTTAATGTTTTAACCTAAACTCGGGGTGACCTTATTTTGACATGGGCAGCTAGTAGTTTTGGGTTTTGCAGAATTATATTCGTAGGATCCTGGTTTACAGCTGGAACGATACTCGGAAAGCTCTGTATCTGTGTATTACTTTCAGTGGTGTATTGCATTATTTTCCGCTACTATGTAATGTATTGTAACCTCTGATATTTTATGATGTGTAATATTGATTCATACTCTATAATATTCTTGTTTTGTTGATGGAATTGTTGTTATATACAATGAAATGTTCTTCTGTCTGCGTTCTTTTGTGTGTTGTTCTCAAAGTATCTGCTCTTTCCTTACCGGGGAAGTTATGGGTTTTCACAGTAAGCCAGATATTATATATATAATGGCCTGAATAGGACGCGCCGCGCTGCGGCAGTTCGTGAATTTCGACCATTGACTTCGAATGGACATTACGGGAGATCCGACCGTCGGATTCTCCTGAAACCGGAACTGTTGGGTTTGTATCGAAAAGTGTTTTCCAATGAATATTAGAAATTTGAAATCTAACGATTGGATTTGGAATTATGTCCAAATCAAATTTGGAAAAGGTCTCTGTAAGTGTAGTTCGATGGCTGTTAATGGAAATCGACTGTACGGGCTTTGATAAAATTATTAAAAACATCAATAATTTATGTAAAATAATAAGAAATGTTTTGGGAAAAATTGGGATGAAAAACTCCACATTTGAAAAGATAAAAATAGATTTTTATCGAAATGAACTAGTTTTGAACTAGAATTAAAATTCGAAATTGAATATTCCACATCATCGATATACAAATGATAATATTTTCAAAACATTATATTTTGAAATCACTTCTTTTTCTATAATCATTTTAAAAACGAATATAATCGATATAAATATCGCTCACGTCAAAATGGCGCATCTCTAATCAACACGGCTTTATATATTTCAATAAATTTGTTATTCTGTTCAACAAATGAATATTTATTCTATTCAACACATGAATCTATATTTCTTCTTACTTACAATAAAAAGGTGAACTTTATTGTATAAAATTTTTATTCAACACATACCGCTTTTAACCGGTATGTTTGAATAAAATATTTATACAATAAAATTCACCTTTTTATTTTAAGTAAGAAGAAATATGGATTCATGTGTTGAATAGAATAAATATTCATTTATTGAACAGAATACGAATTTATTGAAATATATAAAGCCGTGTTGATTAGAGATGCGCCATTTTGACGTGAGCGATATTTATATCGATTATATTCGTTTTTAAAATGATTATAGAAAAAGAAGTGATTTCGAAATATAACGTTTTGAAAATATTATCATTTGTATATCGATGATGTGGAATAACTGAAATTATATGGTAACTGATTGAGTCGCATTCCAATTCAGAAATAAAGAATATTTTTAAATAAAGAATATTTTTAAATAAAGAATATTTTAAAATAAAGAATAATTTAAAATAAAGAATCGTTCAAAATAAAGAATATTTTAAAATAATATCTTGTGAAGAATAAAATTATGATTTTGTTGTTCGATTTTGGATAGGCACAAATATATTGAAATGTGAAGCCGAGTTAAGTTGCAAACGCCATTTTAACCTGAATGGGTTTATCGATCTGATTTCATTCATTCTAAAATGAATATCGGAAAGAAGTGATTTCAAAATCTAATATTTTGAAAATATTATCATGATAAAGATAAAAAACATTCAATTTTTATTTAAAATTGAAAATGAAGTTAAAACCATTTTAAAATGAAATAATAAACGATTTATAAAATATGTTTTAAATGGAAATTGACGAAATATATATATATATATATATATTATATATTTAATGGCCTGAATAGAACGCGACGCGCTGCGACCGTTCGCGAATTTCGACCATTAACTTCAAATTGACATTACTGGAGATCCGACCGTCGCATTCTTCTAAAACCGGAACCGTTGGATTCGTATCAAAAAGAGATTTCCAACGAATATAAGAGATTTCAAATCTGACGGTTGGATTTGGAATTATGTCCAAATCAAATTTGGACAAGGTTGGTGTAAGTGCAATTCGATGACCGTTTATGGAAATCGGCTGATCGAGCCTTAATAAAATTAGTAAGAATATTAATAATTTGTGTAAAATCATAATAAATGATTTGGAAAGAATTTGGATGAAAAATTCCATGTTCGTAAAGATAAAATATATTTTTATAGAAATGAACTAGTTATTAACCAGAATAATAATCCAGAGTTTTTAGATATATAAATTGGATTTTGGGTTTATCGTGAGTGGTGTCTTTAATAACACTGTTCTTAAACCAAGTTGAAAAAAAGAATAAATCTTTTAATTAATATTTAGTGAAGTTTATCAATTAATTAATATTTAATTAAAATTGGATTTTTTGGGTTTATCGTAAACTATGTTTTAAATAACATTTGTTCTTTAACCCAACTAACAGTGAAAATATAATTTGGAATTTATAAATCTTTTTATTAAGATTTAATGGAATTTTCCAAAGCAAATTTTTTCAATTTAATATATTAAATTGGAATTGAATGGAATTCGATTTGGTAATAATCGAGATAAGCTTCTGTGATTGAAGACCGCTACTATGTACTGAATTTAAAAGGCCTTGCCGCTATTCCATTTATATTATTAGTCTGATACGGGAATTTATATTGTTTATAAACTGTTATGATTTCCGTATAGATTCCATTTTGATGGAAGATGATTTTGGGTTTTTCGTGAACTGTGTTTTAAATGACATTGGTTCTTTACCCTAGTTATTGATAAGATTAATTTCTTAAATTTGAATAATCATTAATAATGATTTTTGAGATTAAAACTGAACTAGAGATTTAATGAATCTTTAATTAGATCGAAATGTGAATGGGATAATTTAATTTATCAAATTTGGGAAATAATCGAGAATGGGGTATCACTAGTTTTACTTCAGGCGATAGTTAAATCTTTAATTAGATTTGAGCGGGAAATGGTAAATAATTTTACTGATAACACCATGGTGTTAGATATGGAGTATTACCAGTTTTTCTCCATGAGATAAATAGGTTGGGATTGGGATTAATAAAATAAAGGATTACTTCGGTAAGGCTCGTTAGTCCAGACTAGTTGGTAAACCTTAATTTGGTTTAGAATAGTGAAAAGAAAAAATAAAATCTTTTGAAATGAGATAAAAAGGAAGATTAAAAAGAAAATTTAAAAGAATTTATCTTTGATAAAATTAATGGGAACCTTTCCCTAAAAATGTGAATATTTGAACAGAAGAATATTCTGAATTGGAATGAGGCGTATGATGTGTTTTTATAACACTTGATTATAAAATATGAGAGTTATTCGGAAAGACCAGGTTTAACCCATTCTGAATAATGAATACGAAGACTAACAGTTGAAGGGATTGAAGATGGTGCAAGACCGAAGATCTTCACATTGAATGGATGGTTTGCTAATGATGCCTATGATTGGAGTAGCTACATTGAAGGGGCTACAGTCGTGGCCGTCCGGACGTATTTGTTGATTGTTCGGATATGCGAGGGCCTCCCTCTTGTATTGGACATACGAGATGAGGAATAAGGTGCCTCCGGTTTCGTTCTGACCCAGAACAGACTTGTAAATGGATAGTATGTCTGACGTTGTATTCCTTTATGCTGTATTCATTGATCTCTACTAAATATATATCTGTTTGGTGGCATAGAATTCATTCTCTTGCTTAACACCCTTCTCTGAGACGTACGAGCTTAGAGGTTATATATTGGCAGAAATCAATGGTATGGTATGGATTGACAATGTGATATGCTGAGATGCATGGATCAAGGCTTTTGTTGAAAAGCAAATCCTTGTGGATGATGATCAAAGCATAGCTTTAATTAGCATAGCTTTGTGTAGCGTTATTTCGCGAGCCTCACACGCCGGTATGATGGTGAACTGATGGTCAGGTCAGTATGCTTTCAATATGAGGACGGATTCGGTCGACCGAGATGAGCTGAGTGTGGTCGCTCCAAGCTCAGAGGGATAGGGTACACAGCCCGATTCCCATATTGGATAGGGTATACGGCGTTTTCTCATGCACGGGACGTAAGCCGTTGAAATACTTGATTTCCAGGTTAGTGCGGATGAGCATTACGGTGTTTACTCATGCACGGAACGTAAGCTGTTGGTAATTGCACTACCCGATAGACCTTTCGAATCAGGAGCCATCAGTATGGAAATCCAAACTTCCAATACGAGCTTTGCGGTTTTAATTGTAAACCTATATAAGCGACATAGTGGGATAGGGCGCTCATGCCATCTATGATTGATACGTTTATATTTGAAATTGATTTCTTCACTTATAGTAATAATAAAAGATAAATTTCCATGTACCAAGCATATTTGGCTATTATAAGGTAAAACTCTATCCTCCGGCTTGCGTTGCATTGTGTGATGGGACCTGAGTCTTATAATAACTTCATTTTTCTTTATTTAGCATCGTGCTGTTGGTTTTATGCACTAGTATTCTTGGGGGTAAACCCGTTTCGTGTTATACGGCGTGGTCCCTTAATTTACCTAACTTTAAAATCAAATTAATAACTATTTTAGTTCACACACCAGTCCCATGACTGGACTGGAGTTTATTGTTTTAACCTATACTCTGGGTGCCCTTATTTTCCACACAGGCAGCTAGTAGTTTTGGTTATGCAGATATTATATTCACAGGATCCTAGATAACAGCTGGAGCTATATTTGGAAAGCTTTGTATCTGTATATCTCTTTTAGTTGTGTCAGTTGTTATTTTCCTCTACGCTTTGTATCTATACATTTTTTTCCGTTGCTTTGTATTTTAAATCTCTGATATTTTCTGCTGTATATTTATTCATACTCTGGAATATTCTTTTAGTCTGATGAAAATTGTAATAGCAATGAAATGTTCTATTGTTTGTGTTCTGATGCGTCGTGTTCTCAACTCAATCCGGGCTTTCCCTTACGGGTGAGTTTGGGTCGTTTCATGGGGTTTTAAACAAAAATACTGTCTATAATTTGTGCATTTGGGCGATGTGTAAAAATTATCGTCCCAATCAATATTAGTAAATAGGTGTACATAAACAAACCATCCAATTTGTAAATGAATATTTATTTTATTTCAGGAGAATTTTATGTTGTTAATATATACGTTAAAAATTATATTTTTAACGATTAAATGTTTTTTTCAACACATGACTATTTTATATAGTTTTATTACACATTAAAAATGATTTTTTAATGATTACACATCTTATTCAACACATGAATATTTTTATAAGTTTATTTATGCAATAAAATGATATTTTTATTAATTACACATTTTATTCAACACATGAATATTTACAACCACAATAAAGTCAATTTCACAATCAATCCAACCAAACATCCATGGTTTGTACAATAATTAGTGTCAGGGGCTACTAAGCCCATCTGCAACCTAGTATGTATTTAACTGTAAAATTATTTGAGTGAGAAGGAGTTCTCACCATGGGTTACACTCCGTCATTCTTTATTGGACGGTTTAGATTCTATTTTGCTTCCAGGCAGTTCAACCGCATAGTATTCTTCATCGTATCTCCAACGCAATTTGTTTCACGCAGTTTATATTAAAAATCACATTTTTTTTTTATAATGTTATATATATATATAGAAATCACATTTTTAATCAATGTTATTTATTTTAAAAAAAATCATATTTTAATTCAATGACATATGTATTTAAAAATCATATTTTTATTAACGGTATATATAAAAATCATATTTCTAGTTCAAGGCTATATATATAAAAATAATATTTTTATACTATGGTATATATATAAATCATATTTTTATATTTTCAAAACCATGTTATTATTTCAAACTATTTCAAAATAAAAATTACATTTTTGAAACAATGTTTTCTATATAAAAAATTACATTTTTTTACATAATGCTTTTTCATTTTAAAATTTAATTACTAAAATAATTAAACTAAGTACATAAAAAAAATGCTCACTGTAATTCATCTGTAGTGTCGAACTGCACCTTCCAACCTAGGGCTCCCTTTTTCACGCTGACTGACGCGCTCTCTGACGATCGGACTTCACCACTTTGTAGAGCCCCGAGTGTCGCGCCTCCTCCCTTAGTTCTGGTGAACTTGATCATGCGGTGCCTACTAGAATCGAATGACGCGACTTCGACGTGGTATTCTGATCCAAATAAAGAACGATAGGTTTCCAAACTATTATGGATTTGTAGAGGAGGAAATTCTCAATGGAATTGCCTTATGAATCAATGGATTTCATTGAGTAAATTAGAAGAAATCGAGGAGAGAATGTTTTTGCAATTTCCGCTGTCGCTTTTACTGGAGGCGTGGGTTTGATTGAAAGGAATTAGGGCATACGGGTTTTTTTGATTGGTTGGAATTTATATTTAATATATTTTTATTTTTTTTAAATCCAAAAATAGTTATTTTCCCTACGAACTCCAAACGAATCCCAACGAGAGTCGCCCGCAGCTAATTACCCCCATTCCAAACACAATGGGATATGTCCCGTAAGCCAATTCGACAGTTTCGATCAGTTTTTGTTAAAAATTAAAATATAAATTAATATAACGTTCAAAATTGATTGCAACGTACATTTTAATTCACTAAGCCACATACAGACTCCAAAAATTACAGAAAAATACATCTCGCTATGTTTTGACGATACGGTCCTAACAAATCTATTTTCGTTGAATTTGGAGATCGTTCGAAAAATGGTCATTTTCTAGTCGATTAAATGTAAACTGAATTGACAAAACACGTTTAAATTTGCCACGCTCACATATTAGTTTCAAAAATTATGAAATTTGAAACCTAACAATGATTTGACATTCCGGATCCAACAAAAGTGGTCTCATCGAAAATGGAGGTCGTTTGCAAAATGCCTATTTTTAAGGGCTATATATTATATTAAAATATATATAATTTCCATGGCGACTATTCTAAATTTGAAACTGGACATTACTTTTAATTTATATTATGAAATCTCAATTTTGAACACTTGTTAGAAAGATATAGTTAAAAAGATTCTTAACATTTCTTGTTTCGTCCAATTCTGACTTATATTGAATTCTATATATTCAATTGAAATTTAAAATCGATTTTCAAACTAGCGCGCCATTTCGAGTTCGTTTTATAATTAAAATAAAATTATACGTTCTAACTTGGATTTAAATAAATTTTTAGTTGTTATTATTTTAAATAAATCACTTTAAATATTCAAAATCCATTAAAATAGCTAAAACAAAAATTTTAAATTGGATATGAAATTCTGGGTTGTTACATTCGTTCTGGGTCTGAATGAAACCGAAGGCACCTTATTCCTCATCTCATATGTCCAATACAGAAGAGAGGTCCTCGCATATCCAGTCTATCTCCAAGTACGTCTGGATGATCACCACTTATTACCTTGTCCTGGGTGTACAACCCAATTAAGACATCAGTAATCATCCAAACAATGTGAAGATCTCCGGTCTTCAACCACCATCTTCATCGTCGACTTATCGTCGAATCAGTTATTCAGAATGGGTATAAACCCGGTCTTTCCGAATAACCCGCGTATCTCATAAACAAGTGCTACACAAACACAACATACCCCTTATTCCAATCTAGAATATTCTTTTTTTTCAAATATTCACATCTTTAGGGAAAGGTTCCCATTGATTTTATCAAAGATAAATTCTTTTAAAATTAATCTTTAATCCTCCTTTGGATATCAATTCAAAACAAAAGTAAGGTTTATCAACTAGTTAGGATTAGCGAACCTTACCAAAATTTTATATCCCAATCCCAACTTATTCATCCCATGGAGCAAAACTGGAAGTACCCCATATCTAACACCCACGGTGTTATCGGTAAATTTAATTACCGTTTACCGTTCAAATCTAATTAAAGATTTAACTATCGCCTAGAGTAAAACTGGTGGTACTCCATTCTCGATCATTTCCCAAATTTGATAATTTAAATTATCACATTCCCATTTCAATCTAATTAAAGATGCATTAAAACTCCACTTAGTATTAATCTTTCCACAATCATTATTTAATGATTATTTAACTTTGGAAACCCAGACATGCCACATCGACAATCTACACCGCACCACTGATTTTTGCTAATATATTACCTCTAAGCTCGTACGTCTTAGAGAAGGGTGTTAAGCAAGAAAATAAATTCTCTGCCACCAAACAGATATATATTTAGCAGAGATCAACAAATACAGTTTGAAATACCAGGTTAGGCATGTAATCCTATCTTTAACTGGGTTAAAGTACTAATGTCATTTAAAACACAGCTCACGATAAACCCAAAATCACTTTCCATTAACTATGGAATCTTCACGGAAAGTAGATCAATATATAATTGATATCAATTTTCATATCCGACTAATAATATAAATGGATTAACAACAAAGACTTTTAAATTCCATATATATTAATAGTCTTCCTCCACAGAATCTCACTTCGATTATTACTAAATTGAATTCCAATTTAATATATTAAATTAGAAAACTTTACTTTGGAAAATTCCCATTAAATCTTAATAAAACATTTATATATTCCAAATCACATTTCACCGTTAATCAGGTTAAAGAACGAATGTCGTTAAAAATACAGTTCACAATAAACCCAATACACATTCCATTTTATTCCAATTACTAAATATAACTGGAAACTCTAATAATCTTAATTAAAAGATTTATTCTTTTCACACGGGATTTAAGAACAGTGTTACTGAAGACACCATTCACGACAAACCCAAAATCCACTTTGATATTAAATACAAGGCTCTAAACAGAAATTATATCAGCTTATAATCAATATCAAATTCTGAAACCCACACATACCATATGGGGAATAACGATATATATCTATCTTCAAAATTCCTCCACAATATATGTATAGTCATGGAATCCAATATCGAAATATCCCGAAGATTATTTCTATTCAAATCCATTCCAATTTATACATTGGAGAATTCTAGTTAGATTAAAACCATTCACAATCCGATTTATTTACTTGGAAATGTTGGATTATATTTCTAGTTAATAACTAGTTCATTTTCACGAAAACATATTTTTATCTTTACAAACGTGGAATTTTTCATCCAAATTCTTTCCAAATCATTTATTATGATTTTACACAAATTATTAATAATTTCTTATAATTTTATCAAGGCCCGTACAGTCGGTTTCCGATAACGGCCACCGAACTGCATCCATAGCAACCTTTTCCAAACTTTATTTGGACATAATTCCAAATCCAACCACTAAATTTCCAATCTCTTATATTCATTGGAAAGTTCTTTCCGATACGAACTCAACGGTTTTAGTTTTAGGAGAATCCGATAGTCTGATCTCCTGTAATGTCAATTCGAAGTCAACGGTCGAAATTCGCGAACGGTCGTAGCGCGTCGCATTCTATTTAAGCCATTAATATATATATATATATATATATATATATATATATATATATATTTCGTTCAAACATATTTTATAAATTCGTTTTAAAAGCGATTCCCACTTTCATTTCAATTTTAAATCAAAATTGAATACTTTTTATCATTATAATATTTAAATGATAATATTTTCAAAATATTAGATTGTGAAATCGTTTTCATTTTGATATTCACTATAAAAATGAATAAAATCGATATAAATATCGTTCGCGTTAAAGTGGCGCATATCTAATCAACACGGTTTCATATATTTCAATATTTTCGTGTCCATCCAAAATCGGACATCAAATTCGCATTTCAATCCTTTAATGAATGTCATTTTAAAATATTTGTTATTTTAAAATATTCGTTATTTTTGAACTGGAATCAGACCCAATCAATTACCATATAATTTATTTATATGGATTCCATACAACACATGTATACAACAGTAATGGTAACCAATCAGCCATCATCCAGAGTTGATTACACAACTGCATAAGCATGAAATATAAATAATTAACGCTTACAACAGTCTGTCAACCAATCGATTGACATACAACTAAACAATTGGGATTAGTGTACGTCATATATTATCCCAATACCCGTGTGGGGTTTCAACCAACAAATACTGAATATTATTTGTGCAGTTGGGCGATGTGTAAAATTTATCGTCCCAATCAATGTCAGTTAAATGGGTGTACATAAAACAAATCATTCGATTTGTAAATGAATATTTATTTTCATTTCAGTAGAATTTTATGCCGTTCATATATACGTAAAAAAATTATATTTTTAGCGATAAAATATTTATTTCAATACCTGACTATTTTATATAGTTCATACATTCAATAAAAATGATATTTTTATCGTTCGAACATTTTATTCAACACATGTTCATTTTATATAGTTCATACACACATTAAAAATTATATTTTCAATGAAAAATATCTATTTCAGAAAATTTCGGCATTATAACGGCGCGATATTAGAATCGGAGAAATGTCTAGCATTACCCCTCTCTTGATACTCGCTCGCACCATACACAATATTCAATCAAATAAACAAAACCACAATACAATCAATAACCACAACACAGTCAAATTTTCACAATACAAACCAAACAACAACCATGGTTTGTACAATAAATAGTGTGGGGGGCTGCTAAGCCCCGTCTGCAACCTAAATTATATTTAACTGTAAATTAATTTGAGTGAGAAGGTGTTCTCACTTTTGGTTTCCACTTCGTCATTCTATAAAGGACGGTTTGGATTTAAATCTGCACTAAATTCTAGCAAGCTCCAAACTGAAAGTTATTGAAGGGGGAAGGATCAAAGCTTTTCTCGCGTTCGATATTGAAAGCGGTGGGCAGTTTCAGGAAAAATAAAATTAGGGTTAAAAATCTGATTGGCCAGCTTTTATATTTATTTTATTTTATCCTTTTAATTCCAAAAATACCACTTTATCAATATGAACTCCAAATTAAACCATACGACTGTCACCCCTTGCTAAATACCATTATTCCGAACACCATGCGATATTTTTCGTAAGCCAATTCTACTGTTTTGATCAGTTTTCGTTAAAATTAAAATATAAATTAATATAACAGTCAATATTGATTTCAACGAACATTTTAATTTACCGGGGCCACATACTGACTCCAAAAATTCCCAAAAAATAATTCTAGCCATGTTTTGACGATACGGTCCTAACAAAACTAATTTCGTCAAATTTGGTGGCCGTTTGAAAAATGGTATTTTTCTGGTTGATCCAATTCAAACTAAAACTAACAAACACGTTTATATTCTCCATGCTCACATATTATTTCCAAAAGTTATGAAATTTGAAACTTGGCAATAAATTGACATTATGGATCCAACAAAAGTGGTTTCATCGAAAATGGAGGTCGTTTAAAAATGGCTATTTTTAAGGGCTATATATTATATAAAATATATATAAATTCCATAGCGACTATTTTAAATTTTAAACTGCACATAACTTTCATTTTATAAAGCAAAATCTAAATTTTTCACATTCGTTAGAAAGATATAATTAAATAGATCCTAATGTTTCTTGTTTCATCCAATTCTGATTAAAAATGAATTTTGTATACTCAATTGAAATTGAAATTGAATTTTCAAACTACCGCGCCATTTCAGGCTCATTTCAGTCAGTTGGAAATATATAGATATCCCACCTTCGAAACTCGAAAATAGACTACTGATGCTATGTAGTCATCAGTAAAATCGTTCTTGGGCATCTAAAGTGTGATTCTATATCTATCCAGTATAT
The DNA here is from genome assembly GCA_030737875.1 of Allium sativum. Lineage (NCBI taxonomy): Eukaryota > Viridiplantae > Streptophyta > Magnoliopsida > Asparagales > Amaryllidaceae > Allium > Allium sativum. The sequence continues at coordinate 991,470,342 of CM060915.1, forward strand.
TTGAGGCTTCGTATACACGTTTCCAAGGCGTATATGAAAAATCTTCATATAGATTGTCCAAAATCAATATAAAATAAAATATTCAAATATGTATAATAAGATATAAATTTCAAAAGTAAACTCGTTTCTATAAATAATACTGTTCTAACTCATTTTAGGATACTACTGATCGACATTACTAATCCTATCTCTGATGAATTCTTTCGTTTGGTTCTAATGTGTCTTGTTCTCGAGCTCTGTAAACCAAAGATCTAATACCATGCTATAACAACCCAAACTTCCCCTATCGGGAAAGCCCAGATTGAGTTGAGAACACGACAAATCAGCACACAAACAACAGAACACTTCATTGTTGTTACAACAATTACATTAGAGTCCAAGAATATATCAGAGTATGAATAACTAATATACATCAGAAAAATATCAAAGATTAAAAAACATTACATAACGATGGAAAAATAATACATAACACAATTGAAAGTGATACACGGATGCCAAGCTTTCCGAATATAGCTCCAGCTGTAAATCCAGGATCATGTGAAAAAAGTATCTGCAAAACCAAAACTATTAGCTGCCTGTGCGGAAAATTGGGGCACCCAGAGTTTAGGTTAAAACAATAAACTCCATGTAAGTCATTGGACTGGTGTGAGAACTAAAACAGTTATTTAAAACTTTTACTTTAAAAATAAAGTAAATCAAGGGACCATGCCGTATAACACGGAACGGGTTTCTCCCACGAATATCAATGCATAAAACAAATAGCACAATGCTTTTTTGAACAATGAAGCTATTATAAGACTCATGTCCCATCACACAATCCAACGCAAGCCGGAGGATAGTGTTTTACCTTCTAATAGACAAACATGCTTGATACTTTTAAAACAAATAATTTTGATATTACTATAAGAGTATAGTGTCAAAATCACTTCAAATATAAATGTACCAATCATAGACGACATAGTATCCCGTGCTACTATGTTGCCAAACTAGTTCTGCAATTAAAACCGAAATGTCACGTATTGGAAATTGGATTTCTGTCATGAGGCAAGGCTAGCAATGGCTCCTTCAGATTTGAGACACTCTAGCAAACGCCTTAGGATCCCCCGTAGTGGACCCTTGGTTCCTGCAGGGCCGGTCCACACTTACGTTAGTGGATTGGAAATTCCTAAACACACGTTTCCTGGTCCTATTGGACCTATCCAGCGGCCCTGTAGTGGCCGATATATCTGAGTCGCCTCGTAATCCATCATCCACGTAGGTAAAATATATATGTCTGGGCTCCATACCATGACACCACCTCTAGTTAGAAAGAAATGTCGTGTTCTCCCTGCATCCCTGATCCCATTTTAGACTCATACCGAGGTGTGAGGATCGCGAATTCACCCTATATACAAAGCTATGCTATTTAAAGCTGTGCTTTGATCACCAACCACAAGAATCTACTTTTCAACAAAAGCCCTGATCCATGCCACTCAGCATGCCACACTATCAATTCATATCGTACCACTGATTTCGGCTAATATATAACCTCTAAGCTCGTATGTCTCAGAGAAGGGTGTTAAGCAAGAGAATAAATTCTCCGCCACCAAACAGATATATTTAGCAGAGATCAACGAATAAAGTATAAAGAAATACAATGTCAGACATACCATCCATTTACAAGTCCGTTCTAGGTCTGAATGAAACCGGAGGCACCTTATTCCTTGTCCCATATGTCCAATACAGGAGAGAGGTCCTCGCATATCCAGTCAATCTCCAAGTACGTCTGGACAATCACCACTTATTACCTTTTCCTGGGGGTACAGCCCAATCAAGACATTAGTAATCATCCAAACGATGGCAAGATCTCCAGTCTTCAACCACCATCTTCATCGTCGACTTATCGTCGAATTAGTTATTCAGAATGGGTATAAACCCATTCTTTCTGAATAACTCGCGTATCTCATAAACAAGTGCTATACAAATACAACATACGCCTCATTCCAATCCATAATATTCTTTTATTCAAATATTCACATCTTTAGGGAAAGGTTCCCATTAATTTTATCAAAGATAAATTCTTTTAAAATTAATCTTTAATCTTCTTTCGGATATCAATTCAAAATAAAATTAAGGTTTATCAACTAGTCGGGATTAGCGAACCTTACCAAAGTAATCGTTTATTTTATTTCCCAATCCCACCCTATTCATCCCATGGAGCAAAACTGGTAGTGCCCCATATCTAACACCCGCGGTGTTATCGGTAAATTTAATTACCATTTCCCGTTTAAAATTAATTAAAGATTTAACTATCGCCTGGAATAAAACTTGTGGTACTCCATTCTCAATGATTTCCCAAATTTGATAATTTAAATTATCACATTCACATTTCAATCTAATTAAAGATGCATTAAAACAACACTTAGTTTTAATCTTTCCACAATGATTATTTAACGGTTACTTAACTTAGAAAACCCAAACATGCCACAGCGACAATCTACAACGTACCACTAATTTATGCCAATATATAACCTCTAAGCTCATACGTCTTAGAGAAGGGTGTTAAGCAAGAGAATAAATTCTCCGCCACTAAACTGATAATATTTTTCAGAGATAAACAAATACAGTTCAGAATGCAAGGTTAGACATATAATCCTGTCTTTAACTAGGTTAAAGAACTAATGTCATTTAAAACACAGTTCACGATAAACCCAAAATCACATTCCATTAACTATGGAATCTTCACAGAAAATAGATCAATATATAATCAATATCAATCTCCGTATCCAACTAATAATATAAATGGAATTACGACAAAGCCTTTTAAATTCCATTTATATTAACAGTCTTCCTCCACAGAAGCTCACTTCGATTATTATCAAATCGAATTCCATTCAATTCCAATTTAATATATTAAATTGGAAAACTTTTTACTTTGGAAAATTCCCATTAAATCTTAGGAAAAGATTTATATATTCCAAATCACATTTCACTATTAATCGGGTTAAAGAACGAATGTCGTTAAAAACACAGTTCACAATAAACCCAATTCACATTCCATTTTATTCCAATTACTAAATATAACTGGAAACTCTAGTAATCTTAATTAAAAGATTTATTCTTTTCACATGGGGTTTAAGAACAGTGTTACTGAAGACACCATTCACGACAAACCAAAAATCCACTTTGATATTAAATATAAGGCTTTAATCAGAAATTATATCGGCTTATTGTTGATTTAAAAATTTGAGTCAACACCAAGAGTACAAAGTGCACTTCACAATATACTCAAAAAAAATAAGAGAAGTGGAGCCACAAACTAGAAAAATGCAAGTAAAGAGAGACACAAAGTTTTATAGTGGTTTGATCAAGCTTGATCTACATCCACTTTGAAAAATGATTCCATTTTGTCATTTCGAGTTACAAGGCAAGTATATCCTCTCAATACATCCATCATTTACCTCACAATTCCCACTCTTTGACCTAATAAGTGTTCTTAGGAGAAATCGATGAGATCCTTCAAATATAGCTAATGGTAGAACAAATCTAGGCTTTCCCACAAGTTTCGATGAGTCTTCATATGTTCAAGGTGAATTCGGAGTTAGATCTTCAATTTAAGAAGGTTGTGATGATCAACTTACATAGAAAAGATCGAAGATTGGATTTAACAGCCCTTCGGGGTCATGAAAAATCTCCCTCCATTAAAGTGGGATTGAACCCCTAGTTAGAGAAGTGAGGAATGAATGAAATATAGCACCCAGGTTTTGGATCGGGTTACTGAGTATTTACAGAAATGCCACTACCAGTTAATTGCCAGTTTTTAGGCTCTGACCGATCCAGAATGGTATTGTCCAATCTAGAGTGTCTCGGCAAGATCCAAATGTTTTTCTATATCGGTTCGACCCGATCTAAAGGTAGCGGATCTGTGTTTGTTTGATCTGGCTGATTTGTTTCATCATTAAATGGCCCAATTCAACTTGTTCGAGCCGATTTAGATACTGGTCGATCCAGTTTTCTGTACCTTGGCCGATCCAGATGCTTTCCAACCATATAGATCCAATCAGGACAGAGTAGGCCAACCCGTTTCACAGCTAATAGACCGATCCAATGCTTCACGAACAGACCGGTCCACTTTGTATTACCTAGACTGACCCAATCCAATAGACTAGTTCGACCCGATTCATTGCTTTGTGGCATTAGAATAACCCACTTTTAAGCAACCAGGCCGATCCACCTCCTTGATAATCTGACCAACCCATTCCTCGAGTGATTCAGGCCGATCTGTATTATGCTCAACCTTTATGGATAACATTTTGCCCCTCAAAATTCGTATTTTTTATTTGCAAAAAACTATGAATTCCGAAATAGGTTTTATGATGAATTATTCAACTATGGATCGCTGTTGAATCACTTCATATGGGTTGGTTAGATAATGGATCGGGATTCTAGTAGTGGATCGGTCGGCCCATCAAGCAAGTCCATTATAAAGTGCTTTCCCGCCTCTTGCCCTTCTCATTTTCACTTTAGCATACCCGAAGTTTTCCAATGGTGGCAGCATATCTCTGAAATGAATTCACTAGATTTATGTCCCTAATCCAGGTCTTTACTTCAATTCGCACCCAAGTCGCTTCCCCTTGATCAGCTCAAGTCGACGATCTAGCCTTTTAGACTCGTGCTTCTCCAAATTCCCGGGATTCGAATCAAATTTTCAATTTCACACAATTGCAGGTATTTTTTGTGTTCTCTTTGGCAATTCTTGCTTTCGAATCCATATTGAAATGAGTTAGGATTGAGAACTTTATGGATTGTCAATTCGAGCTCGTTCTTTAGGTCATAAGGCTTTAGATCGTGAATTTGTGTTGTTGAAATGATTTGTAATGGATTGGAACTAATTGAAATGAACTCGTGGTTATGTACGATGAACTCAAACTACACAAAATCCATTGAGCCTTGATCTCTTTTTGATGTATATAACCTGTTCAATGAAATGCTCGAACCATAAACTTGTCCAAAATAATTGAGTTTTTGCACTTGATTTTTCCATTGTGATAATGCTTGTCGTGCCGACTGCGTTTGCCAAAGGTTATAAAGCACAAGATTCTTCTGACCCGAGTCGGGTTTGACACGGCCATCTTGGTTTAGATGGTTCATGACGGATCCATTCTAGATCAGTCTTGACGATCCAATATGGATTAGTTGTGACCGATCCAATCTGGATCGGTCATGGCCGATTCAATCTGGGTTGGTCTTGGCCGATTCAATTTGGGTTGGTCTTGGTCGATTCTATCTGGGTTGGTATGGCGCGATTCAATTTCAGGGTCTGACTCTTTATTATTTACCACCCTATAATTGAAACACTTGCTTTGGGCCAATATACTCTATCATCGATTTCCCATATTGATAATAAGTTAGATAACATAGAAACCTTGTATGCAGCTTTCATAACTTATACTGAAGTATTCTGTTGGTGTTAAAGGGTTCCATTGGCCTTCTCACTTTGAACATTTAAGCATAAGTTCATAGTAAAACTCGAGATCAATCACTTATGTTATGACGACTCAAGCTTAATCTTTATTAAGTTGCACACAACATTTTTGTTATAGGAAATATATACCTGCACTTTGTTGTCAAACATATTTGTCTATGTAGAAATGGATACTAGACAGAAATCATGCCAACAGCTTGAGGCAGCATTTAAGTCCGCATTGGCCGGTACTTCTACCTAGATCACGGATGCAGCTAATACTTCCGGATCCAATGTTAACCCAGAATTTCCGATACCCAAGCCTCTGACTGAAAAACTCGGTGATAGTAAACCAAACAAACTGGGTGACCGTAGGTACAAGACCTTATGTGCTCAATTCAGCATATCAAAGACCGAGGCTGAGCTCCCAAAGGAGAATGAGTTTTGTAATACCCGGTGTTTTAATAACATGTTAAAGTAATGAAATTTAGCTTTTGATTCTTCCGTTGTTTTATTTATGTTACGTCTTGTAATATTTCTGTGTTTGTTTACCTGGATAACGATCATCCAAAACTAGTGCATTCCCTTTGTGAGTGACCCTAGCGGAGGTGGGGTGTTACACATGGTATCAGAGCAGAAGGTTACCGGACTGGGCAAAAGTTTTTAAAAACCTTCTGAAACTATTTTCAAAACCGTTTACAAAGAAGCTGTTTTCAAGAGAAAAGTTTATTTTGAAAAGGCTATTCCCCAAAAGCCATTAGCACTATCCTTTGTTTCCTTGTTTGAATCTCTTTTCCTTTGTTTTCTCCATCTGTAGTCACAGTAGTTTTACTTGCGGCTAATCTTCTTTCTAGCTTCGTAGAGGGTTTTCCGTACGATGGAGATAGTTTTCGTGAGGCTTGTTAACATGTTACATAGGAAGGGTATGAGTGATAAGAAAGAAGTTAAGGCGGATGAGTCTCAGAACGAGAAGAAAGACTTCCAGAAGGGAGGCGAGAACAACGACAACAATAATAACAAGTCACATGATAAGAGGAAGTGCAACTTCTGTGGTATAGTTGGGCATGTTATTAAGGATTGTAAAAGAAGGAAGAATAAGATAGGTGCGTGCTTTCAATGTGGTGAGATTGGACACATCAGCAAGGACTGCCCTAAGAAGCAAGGGCAAGGCCAGCAAGCAGGACCTTCTAGGGGTACATCTTTAACTTCTTTTCCTAGATGCTCTGTTTTATCTTGTATATCTTTTCGATCCTATCTTGAGAACCTTAGGTAGAACCCTATGGATGTAAACATGTAATTGAAACATGTTATGGTTGATGATTGCAAGTGGTTGCTCGTGGTTGCATAACACACATTAGGCACTAGATCGGCTCAGTCACATTTTCATATTGTATATGCATGAGTGTTTATACTTGTACATGGATGGAAACTTGATATGCTATCATTTGGATGTTGCATATGAATGAATGTTTGGGCACTCATGTAGAAATTGTGAAATGTAATAGGAATTTGCATACATGTTGGACTCATCGCACTAGCATACTTTGCATTAAGGAGGTTTACTAAATCAGTAACCGCCTGATCTTTTGCATTAGATAAGTACATATACACACACTTTCTGCATATGTACATACAACATTAGGAATCTTTTAAGGACAATGGTCGCTTGTGGATGATGTTTTGAGCAGATGGATGATGGATGGTAGGACACATTCTTCTTAACTTGGAGATTTCGGGGACGAAATCCTTTAAGGAGGGGAGAATGTAATACCCGGTAATTTAATAACATGTTAAAGTAATGAAATTTAGCTTTTGATTCTTACGTTGTTTTATTTATGTTCTGTCTTGTAATATTTCTGTGTTTGTTTACCTCGATAACGCTCCTCCAAAACTAGTGCATTCCCTTTGTGAGTGACCCTAGCAGAGGTGGGGTGTTACAAGTTTGTTGACAATCCTCCCCCTGCATTTGTCGCGGTCAACTAACATATGTTGACGATGGGTGGCGTCCCTCCTTTTAACCCCTTCATAGAGATGTTTTTAAAGCGTCTAGCCGTTGCCCCAATGCAACTTCATCCTGATGGTTATGCTATCTTAACCTGTCTCTACATACTTTTTATGAAAATCAAGGAACATCCCCCGTCCCTTGAAGAGGTTTGTTCATTGTATACTTTCAAAAAGAAGCAACCTTCACCATCGATCATTAGATTAGATGGGAATTACCCCAAGATTGTAACTAGCCTAATGAAAAGTGCCAAGGGCTACTTAGATAATTATTGTTTCGTACGCTGCCCGGACAATTTCTACAGAAGATGGATAGAAGGAGGTAAAATCATATTCGCACATTTTTTTCCTACAATTAGTTTTCAAATATTAAACCATTCCTTTATTTTGTAGTACTGCCTTTTTCTAACTCAAATGATACCACCGGCGACGAGTTATATAATACCCTACAGACCATACCTGAAGCAAAAAGAAGTAGGAGATACCTGATTACGGAGCAGGTTCTTTATCAGTATCATTTGCTTGACCCTTCCCGTACTCTCAAATTGTATTTGTTTCCTAAGAAAGGGATTGCCGACAAAGGTCCTGCTCATAGATCCCTCTTACAAAAATGCTCTGACACTACAAGAAGCAGTAAGACGTCTCCTAAGTCTAAGCTGCCTTCTATCAAGGAAGGGAAGTCCGATCATGAAAAGGATGGAAGTGAAATAATTAAGGAAGTGGCTGAGGGAGTTGAGAAGGATTTGACCTCTTCACGAACACTTTCTGATCCTACCAAGGGAAATAAATCAACAGGAGATGTTGAAGTTACTTCTGATGACAACACTGGTGTTAAGAAAACTTCTAAGAATCCCACTACACTGGTTACTCCCAAGGGTTACTCTTCGGATACTTTTAAGGATTTAAGCGATATTAGCTCTGCTAAACATATTAATCCCCGCAATATTCATCGTCGGCCCCTGCATTGTCTACAAAGGATAAGGCTAAGTGGGCTATTGATGTAGGAATTTCCTTAGATGACCCTTAAAGGAATCCTTGTCCTGGAAAATCAGCTGCCGATATAGGACTCCTTTTAAATGAGCCTCTTAAGATTGGTTTGTTACTAAATCTATTCTGATAAGAGCTTACTTTTGTCACTGCTACTGCTCTTTTGCATTTACCTTTTGAAGTTGTCTCTACCTCTATTGATGTGAGTTCTAAATCCTTGTCATGTCTCTTTTCTTAGGTACGGGAGCGATGCCGAAGTCTTAGTTCATGAAGGACTTCAATGAAAAACGAAGCCAGCAAGACCCAAAGCATTTTTAAAACAAATCTCATCCTTCGCGATATTCTCATCGACCAGATCCCCCTCAGCACTTACAATCATCTCATCAGTCTTGACCACTTCCAAAGCTTCTCGAAACCGATGAGCAAAGGCGATGGAGGGAGGATGATGAAGCTCGATGGGAGTAAAAGGAGAAGAAAGAAATTGAGAAGAAGAAAAAGAAATCCAAGTGAAAAGATGGCGTAGGTGATCGGAGCAAGAGTGACCTTCGAAAATACCACAAGTTGGATGACTTTCTTATGCCAGACACTCATGCTACTTTCGGAGAAGCATCCCTAGACTCTCCATCGGTCACTCCCACTCCTGCCGACCTTGAGACGATTATGAATAGGCCTTGCTACATTCTTGGCCCATCCGATTTTGGCCTTGCTAATCAGTTCCCGAACTGGAATCTTAGGGGCACGTGCCTCAACCTGGACCTCTTTCCTAATGACAAGCGGGATATACTTAAAAGGTTTGATGACTTGCAGGGTAGTACATCCGCACAGTTTGACGTGGCTCAGGAACAACTAGAAGTGGCTAGGGGACAATTTGATGTAAAGTTGGACAAGCTCAAAAGTCAGACCGAGAAGCAATTGGGACTATGGTGGTCCTTTTCTCGTGAACTCTCAAGGGTCAATGGAATCACTCTTGATCGTATCGCTACCTTAGAATGTGATAAAGCCAAACTGATGAAGGTCATAAAATCACAGGAGAATACCATTGCTTCCCACTCCCAGAAAGATTTAGAGCTGTCGAACTTAGAGCTGGAAAACAAAAAACTCAAGGAGGAGCTTGCTGCTGCGAAGCTGAATGAAACTACTCTAGCAGCACAACTACAAGGAGCTCAAACTGCTCGAAAGCTAACCGAATCCCAACTAGCTATGGAAAAGAACTCGTCTGCCGCCTACCAATAAGAGAATGCCATTCTTCGCAAGAGGATTTCTTCACTTAATACAGCCCTTGAGGGGAAAAAACTTAAAGTTGTTGCATATCTTTAGAGGGTTCGCTTGGAGGACGAAGCTTCCTTTTTCAACTTTTATGTCTACAGCGTTATGAACAAAGGAAGATTGTGTTTCTTGGAAGAAAATTTTGAGATTACTTTGGCTTTTTTTTGGGAGCGGATTATAGAAATTAACAGGGGCGATCGCAGTGAAGATGATCTCATTGAGGATCTCGTCGACCCAGAGTCTCGCGACGCTTTGGTTATTGGGAAGGCCAAGTTGGCGGAGGCTAGAGGCTTTATTAAGGACACGGCTGGGTCTTCGGGAGGACCCATTCAAGATGTAAATGTTGAAGCTCATGCCATCACTGTTGACGTCGAGGCTTCTATTTCACATATTCCTAATGATCTTATTGCTTCTCAAAAGGAAAAAAGCAGAGATAATGGTGATGATGAAACCTTTGATGCAAGCGGGTGTGAGATCGGAACAAGCAGGAATATTGAAGCGAGTCTTATAGCTGCAGGTAAAACCGAACTTGCTCAAATTATACCGAACTTAGACTGTGTATTCTCTTCTCCTTGCACCACCACATACTTAACTCAATGTTGGTATGCCTTAGTTCTAATTTCACCAAAGATTCCTTCTGGTGGGTTTACCGCTATGATGACTAAATCCATAATTACTGATTCAGCCCTGATATCGACATCTCCTACCCCAGCCCATAGTCCTCATCTAGGTGATGAATATTTGTTTGATGCTAAGTTTCCAGGGTCGCAGGATGCCAAGATTGGTGCGATTGCTGACTTGGAAAAGGATGAAGATTATTTCCTGTAATGACCCGGATTCTTATGGGTTAATTTTTGAATATTTAATATTTAATTTAAATATTGGGTCGATAATATAAGTGGAATTTTATATTATTGTTGTCGATTTAATAATCAATTTCGATTTAATATCAAATATATTAAATTATCGTAATACAAAGTTAATTCAATTCAAAGTAAAAACTGAGTTAAAAACCATTCAGAGTGATCAATAGAAAATTCTGTTTGAATTGGAGAAATAATATTTATTTATTATCGAAAAAATTAAATTGTTTGAAATTAATTTATATCGGGTTAAATTAATATCTTATTCAGATGATCGAATTGGACTTCGTGACCTATCCCAGTGGGTTCGGAATAGGGGTATTACCCTAGAATTGACAGTTGCTGGGTACAGAAAGGAGTTCGGAATCATGTGATGATTTAAATTAAAGGACACGGGTTTTAAATAAATAAAGTATCATTGTTTGTGGACCAGAACCAAAACAACAAGGCAAGAAAAAAATATGGCCTTGCTGTTCAAAAGGAAACCGCACCCCTTTCTTATAAATACAAGAGCAAATCTTTCCCTTAAATCATTTTATTTTTCGTTTCTCCTCAGATAAAACAATTCCGCCAATCTTCAAATTTAATTAAATAATGGAGGGCAAAGGAATAGAATTCAATTCGAATACCGAGGTCAGATCCGTGAAGAATGGAGACCATTCATGGCATCACGATGGTTTCAAGCTGCTGTTAATGCCGACAGGAGGAGTTCTGATGGGATCTGAGACATCGCGACAGTGAGTTCTGGGAGCTCGATCTCGATCCCGACCGTTTTCCTATTTCTAATCATAAATCACGACTTCACTTTTGGATTCGATAACAAGAGACGTGCCTAGAATTTTTGGAAGCTCGACAGGGGCTCGTAGTGTTCTAGGTCTTCGATTAGCTGTCGATTGAAGTGCGGTGGCAAATGGGTGTTCGAGTGTTAACTGCTAGTGTGTGTGTGGGAGTTTGACTGTGAACTGAGTTGAATGGATATGAGGAATGATAGTGAAAGGCGACGATAGGGCATTTTAAACAGGATATTCGACAAATAAAATCTCGGTGAGTAAATTCTCACTCGCCTGGTTAATAAAAATTATTTTTATTTCGTTAAAAATAATTGTGTGTTGCTTGTTTGAATGTTGTATGATTGTTTTAAATATATTAGTTATTTAGGATCGATTGACTATTATATATATATTGGGTTGATGATTGGTTGGATTCCCGCAGTTTCATTAGCGGATGCCCGCGGTACCATAGCGGATGATTACCCTATATGCCCCACGCTATGATTAGTGGATGACCTTCTATACCGCGATATCCTGCCTCGAAGCAGGATGGGTATTACTATGTTGACTAACATCTGTGGATGCAGGAAAACAGGTTGGAGGAATCCAACTGGATTCCTCAAAAATATATTATCTATTTGTTGTTTGTTTGATTTCATATATATATATATATTCATATATGATGTGTTAAAAATCAAATGATTGAAAATTGGTTGATTTGATTGTTTAAAAATATCAATGGGGTTTGAATATTGATTCATAAAAATACTAAAAAAGGTATTTGAGATTTTAAAAAGGGAATTCTATTTTTAAAAATAGAATTTGAATTTTTAATGAACTATAGAAAATATTAACTTGTTTTGAATATATATGAACGAGTATTGAATTTATAAACTTTTTTTATAAATGAAAAAGTGGGTTTTGAATCGAATTTATAAACTTTGTTTATAAAGGGAAAATATGGGATTTGAATTGAATTTATAAACTCTATTTATAAATGAAAGGTGGGTTTTGAATTTCAAAGATATATCTAAAGGAGCTTGGAGCAGGAGGCTTCAGCGTTATCTAGTTATAGTGGTTCCGTTGTGTTGTAAGTGTTGTACACTGATAAGTGTATGTTATACAGTTAAGATTTTGTATTTCAAAGATATGATATATTATATTTTTTTCCACTGCGATGTGAGATTCTGTGTTATTGTTTCTGCTCTTCTTCTATCTCTTTCTTCTAAAAAAAAATGTTTCGTATTTTCGCAATATTTGGGTTGGACGTATGATGTATATAGTCAACTCTGGTGTTACGGATATCTGGGACATTACATTTCCCAAGTGAGGAAGACTCCGAGCAGACCGGTGAAACTCCGACGCAAGACATTGAGGACCAAGGAAAGCGGGGAACACCATCAAACCGCAAGGGATAAAAGGTCATTACCAAGCAAAGGAAAAAGAAGGGAATGGTCATCACTATATCCTCCCAAGAGAGCCCAAGTAGTTCGACGAACAAAGGTGGGGCAAAATTAAGTAGACTGGCTCTGAGATATGGGGACCCGAATAATGGAAAGGAGAAGTGAAGTCTTTCCTACCACCAGTTTCCTGTCATTTCCTTTATTTACTGAATTCAAACCGGTTGTATATGCGAGTGTCGGCCCTTGCTTACTACTTTTACGCTTGTTACTTTACGCACTTTTATGTCTTATACTTAACTAGTAACATTGTGCTTTGATTCCATGTTGCTGAAATGAAAATGTGTTCTGCTTATTGTACTTGAGCTTTATCGTACTTTGCTACTTTGCATTCTGCACTTATCATATTTTCATGGCTGACCAATTTTGTTGGATTTATTTGATTTTGAATATTGGCAACTCTTTGGGATTTTTTGTGAGTAACCACCTTTGTAACACCCCACGTCCATTAATGTCACTCGCAAAGGGAATGCATTAACTTCGATGGAGCATTTTAAGTGAATATAGAACAGAAAATCACAACAAGACAGATATAAAATAGTACTTGAAAATTTAAAACTTTATTTATTGCAGCAGAAGGTAAATATGTTTGGTTACATCATCAAAACCATAAACCAAAGTCAGTACATCATATTCATCTTGATAAAACAAAGTACATAATCCCACTGTTACAAATAGCCATAAGAAAATGATAGGCTGAACTTTACTTCAGCAATCCAAATCCAAGTGCTCCCAAAGATATCCCAATCAAGCTCCACTAGTACTAGTCCCACCCTTAGAACCTGGGGGGGAAAGGAAGAAAAGAGGTGGAAACAAAGGGGGTCAGACATAAAGTCTGGCGAGTGCGATAACTCTAACAACATAATTATTAAAGCAATATGATAAGATATAAGCTGGAGAATAAGGTAATTACTGTGAGAACCACATGGGTATGGCAAGGCAATCAAGAGAAATAAACATAACGTTAATGGCGCTTCCTAATCAATTGTAACACCCCGGATTTTTGAATAATCGAATTGTAACGACGACGTATATAAATATATTCGTTCGAATTCTATTCAAAATAAATTTTTGAGATTTTGAAAATTCTCAGAAACTAAAAAGTTGGAGAATGGAAGCCAGATCGAACGTAGAGTTGATTGATCAAACCACTTTCGACTTTGTTCCTTTTCGGGGACGAAAAGTTTTAAGTGGGGGAGATTGTAACAACCCGTAAAATGCGAGCCAGTTTGAAATTTTTATTTCGGCAATTTTAGCGAATTTTGAATATTCAAAATGAATTATTTTAAATAATATCGTCGAAAAATTTATTTTGAATAGAATTCGAACGAATATATTTATATACGTCGTCGTTAGAATATATAATAATTATATATAATTATAAAAGGAATTGAAAATGGCGCGGTAGTTCGAAAATTCGATTTCTAATTTCAAATGAATATACAGAATTCAATATAAGTCAGAATTGAACGAAACAAGAAATATTTGAATCTGTATAACTATATCTTTGTAACGAAGTTGACAAACTGAGATTTCATCTTAGAAATGATAAGATATGTCCAGTTTAAAATTAGAAATATTCGCTGTGGAATTTATATATATTTTTATATATATAAGGCCCTTAAGAATGGACATTTTGCAAACGACCTCGGATTTCGACGAAACCAGTTTTGTTGGGTCCGGGATGTGAAGTTATTGCTTGGTTTTAAATTTCATATTTTTTCGAATCAATATGTGAGCGTGGCAAAGGAAAACGCGTTTGACCAGTTTCAGTTGATTTTAATCGACTGGAAATTGGCCATTTTTCAAACGGTCTCGGAATTCGACGAAACTAGTTTTGTTAGGACCGTATCGTCAATACGAAGCTAGAAAATATTTTTATGGGATTTATAGAGTTAGTATGTGACCCCGGTAATTTGAAATGTTCTTCTGTATGCGTTCCATTTAGTCCTGTTTTCAAACGATAGGGCGTTTCGAACGGTCTGGGTCGGTTTAGCGACTGGTTCGGACCGAGCGAAATTCCTTGCCGTCACACGAATTAACTAAATTAAAGAGTAATTAATCTCAGACGTGAGATTTATAGGAATTGGGTTGCGCCATTGTGTTCGTCTCAGAATTCTGGTTGAAATAGAGTCCGAGTTTGCGGGAAACGAGTACCGGATGAAAGAGTTATGGACGAACGAAAGGTGGTGGCAAAAGTAGAAAAAAAATATAAATGCACTAGCGCACTTGGGAAGTGCGCCAATACATATTTACACTGGAGCACCTGCCAAGCGCGCCCAGGCCGAGGCAGGATCCTGCACAGCTTTTTGGTTCAGGCTGACCCGTGTGGTTGAGTCCTTTCTGACTCCTTGCTGAGTCATTAGGGCTGACTCATCACCCTATCATGATTGAATGGTTTTGATTAACCCTAAGAACATCCGACGGCTTAAATTAATTCATAATTCTATAAAAAGACCCATAGACTCAAACCCTAAATCAGAATTAAAACTAAAACTATGGCCATCATGTTGTTGTCTTGAACCCTAGAGCCGCCGCCACCAAATTAAAGAGGAAGAACAGCAACCAAATTAGATTAAGTTATAATGCGGATTGTATGGATGTGATATGAAGTATTGATTTCATGTTATAATTATGTTGTAGGATTGTGATTGAAATATCTATGATGTTATGTTGTGATGCTATCATTTATGATGCAAAGTTATGTTGCTATCATCCATGTTGTAATTTTATATACAATCAAATCGTCATGTTTCTTATGCTAGTTTGTGATATTGATTCATATGATAAATCATATGTAGGAAAGTTTAGATGTTGATTCAAACATGAACCATATACAAGTTTGGGTAGAATTATATGTGACTTTACATGGCTATGGCACCTAGTTTATGTGAAATTTAATTGAAAGTTAGGCTATGACATATGCTAAATTCTACATGATACTTTACATGTTAGATATTAGTTTACACCATTGTTGCGATGTATAAATCACATATGTGAGTTTATGAATTGGACATGAATCATGTTATGTTATTATCTATGCAAGTTTACCCCTTTTAGATATAGATCTATGACATATGATGTTTATGCAAGTTTGTGGCCATTATTTCATCAAGTTCACACTTTAGATATAGATCTATGACATATGATGATTATGCAAGTTTGTGGCCATTTTCTCATCAAGTTCACACCTTTAAATTAGGAACCATGACATATGTTGCTTATGCAAGTTGTAATCTTTGCCTATGCAAGTTTTAGATGTAGAACATCATTCACATATGCAAGTTCACCCCTATGTTAGATCTATGATTTAATTATGTGTATATATTGTGATGTTTTCTTTTATTTCATGAGTTAGACTATTCGAGTCTAACGTATATTTTTACGTTGAACAAACAAACTTACTACGTGGGGTAAAAGGGGATAATATTAAAAATATTTAATTGGCATAAATGCCTTAAAAGGCGTAAAATGTAATTGTGGTGAAATTGGTATTATTTTACATACCATAAATAGATGGACATAATTGAGTCAATTTTGGACATCGCTAAATTTGGAATTGATTGATAATTTGAATAGGGAAAGTAATTCAAATTGGGGGTGATTAATTAGGAGTAATTAATCATCTAAGACACGAGGTTAGGCTCTTTTGTGGTGTAAGACTGGACGGACCCGCCCGGAAAATCCAGCAGCCACAAATGTCTATCTAATGTGAGAGGTCTTAGGCAAAACTAAATATGTAACAGTCGTAAAGACACGAGGTTAGGCTCTTTTGTGGTGTAAGAGTGCCCGGACCCGCGCGGCAAATCCAGCTGCCACAAATGTCAGTCTAATGTGAGAGGTCTTTATGAGGTTACGGTCTTAATGAATTAAGAAACACTTAACCAGATAAGCATGTAGTGGGACATGAGGGGTTTAAGTGGGTGCCTTGGGTGGCATGTGGAATCAAGTGGGTGCCTTGGGTGGTATTTGTAAATATGATTAGAAACACTTAACCAAATTGAAACATGTAATTGAAACATGAATAAGAAGTGGGTTAAGTGGGATGTACTAGAGGGGAGCAAGCTTAGGTGGATAGCTTGTGTCAAGTAATGGGGGCCCGTTTCATCCAGTAACCCATACGTATCTTTGTGGGGTCGACCCAAGTCGAGGACGGGACACGCATACTGGGCTTGACTGTAAGAGGCCAAACCGGGTTAGCGATGGCAACGCAAGTCCAACGGGTTCATATGCGTGTGTGGACTGGGGCTGGTAGGTAAGACGTTGTTGCATCGTGTAGGTATAAGTTGTGCATTCTTGGTGGTATCGGGTTGCCACTTTGGGGAGTGATACACCCCACTGTGGGGCCAGCACGGTTGTCTACGAGTTAGGGAGCCGATCGCTTGGGGGTAGTGGGTACACCTAGTGGAGATAGGGGCAGACGGCACCTATGAAGGCAGCTAGGGGTGCACGAAACTACCAATATCATTATTAAGTTTGTAGGCGAGATCAACCTTAGGGTGACTAGTGGTAGTGCAGTATACTAGTGGCGGTGCAGTAAAGCAATTATCCTATAGCATTGGTGTAGTTTAGTAAATTGTCTTAGTGGGTTAGGTGCGCTTCACGATGTCGTTCTTCATTTTGTTTCCTTGTTTACTCTGCCACACTCAATGGTTCATGGTCATTTCCTTATTTTCCAACTTATGCTTTAGCCTAGTTACTTTGTTAATTGTATTGTTCGAATTATCGCGCTTGCCAGACTTTATGTATGACCCCCTTTTTCCATCTCTTTCCTCCCCCCCCCCTCGGGTGCTCAGGTTGGAACTAGCACCAGTGGAGCTTGATTTTGGACTGCTTTTAGAAGATTTCTTGGACCGCTGAAGTAAAGTTCAGCTTCTCTTTATTTATGGCTATTTTTGATGTTGGGGATTATGTCTTTCAGTTTATGTACTTTGTTTTATCAAGATGGATATGATGTACTTGACTTTGGTTTTATGGTTTTGATGATGTAACCAAACATATTTACCTTCTGCTGCAATAAATGAAGTTTTAAAATTTCAAGTACTGCTTTATATCTGTCTTGTTGCGATTTTCTGTTCTATATTCACTTAAAATGCTCCATGGAAGTTAATGCATTCCCTTTGTGAGTGACATTAATGGACGTGGGGTGTTACACGTGGTATCAGAGCTGAAGGTTACCCGAACAGATATGACTTTTTAAAAAATTATTTTTCAAGGCAATTTTTATAAATAAGTACTTTCAAAAGTATGATTTAAGGGAAGTATTTTCAAGAGAAAAGTATATTTTGGAAAGCATAACCCGAAGAGCCATATATCTTTCCTTCAGTCCTTTTTGTATTGAATCTTTCCTTTTTCAGCATGTCTGAAGCATCTGAGATACCAGAGGGCGTTCATGTGCCCGGTTGGTTCCGTCAATATCTTGAGGCTAGGGCCGCCGCCGCAGGTCCAGCAAATCCTCCTCCTCCTCGTGTCGATAATTTCACAAAGATATGTAAGGACTTTAGAGCAATGGGTGGAAAACCTTTTCATGGGACGAAGACATTTGTTGAAGCTCGTAACTGGCTAAAGGAGGTGGAAGAATTGTTTGGAATCTTTGAAGTGGATGATGGAAGAAAAGTCTAGCTAGCTGCTTGGCTAATGAAGGATGAGGCCTCGTTTTGGTGGGATGTCACTAATGGGGGACGTCCAGTCGATACATGGCCAGATTTTAGGGAGGTTTGAGGCGAAGTTCTCTCGAGGGCTAAAGAGAACCTATACATGGAAAGGTTTTTGTCACTGAAGCCAGGGAATCTATCGGTGAAAGAGTACGTTAACAAATTCAACCAATTGGCAAGGTTTGGCTTGGACTTGGTGAACACTCCAGAGAAGAAGGCTCTAAGATTTTTTAAGGGTTTAAATGAGCCTCTTCATGGGTTAGCTATGACCCACATTCCCATGGGGGCTACCTTTAAGAGGTTAGTTGACATGGCACTCATGCATGAAGAGGGGAAGGGCGCCAATGCTAATAAGGCACCCGAGAAGAAAGGGGATCAAACGAAACCGCAACAGCAACAATAGAACAAGAAAGGTGGCAAAGGCAATAATGCTAAGGGGAAGAAAAAATGCTTTAACTGTGGGACACCAGGCCATCTAAGCAAAGATTGTAGAAAGAAAACGGAGACTGGTTGTTTCCACTGTGGCGAGGCGGGACATCTTAGTAAGGACTGCCCAAAGAAAGGGCAGAGGGCAGGGTCTACCTCGGGAGGACAGGTGCAAGCTCTTATGGCACCCAGGCAGGCAAGGGGAAAAGTTCAGGCTCTCATGGTCCCACCGCTGCAAGAACGAGGTACAACAATTTCCGTTGAAAGTTTAGTTTTTCTGTTTGATCATCCTGTCTGTACTTTATTCGATTCTGGCACATCGCATTCGTTTATTTCTACATCATTAATTGAAACACTGCACCTAGATACTAGTCTTGTTACTAATCCCTTAGTAGTCTAAAATCCTATTGGTGGTTCGGCTCATCTTTCTATGATTTGTCGGAATTTGAGAGTGTTTATCTTGGGCGTAGAGTTTGAGTGCAACGCTTTTGTTCTTGGCTTCATGGGCTACGGCTTGAATCTAGGTATGGATTGGCTAACTAGATATGGGGCCATCCTAGATTGTGAAAGAAGGGTAGTTAGATTGTTGACTCGTTCGGGAAAGATCCTTGATATTTCTTGTGACCCTAGAGGTCCAGTAATGCTTAGTTACCTAGAATCCCTTGATGCATCCGATGATGATTTACATTCTGTTCCCATAGTCCATGAATATGCCGATGTCTTCGATGATGTGAGGGGTTTACCCCCAAAGCGTGAGATAAACTTTCGAATATATCTAGTGGATAATGCAAAGCCAGTTGCATTGCCAGTGCGCCACATGGCTCCAAGAGAGAGAAGAGAACTCAGTAAGCAAGTGATAGAATTGCTTGAGAAGGGGTTCATCAGACGTAGTATATCGGAGTGGGGTGCTCCAGTAGTATTTGCCACGAAGGCGGATGGGTCCCTTAGACTTTGTGTGGACTATAGAGAACTTAATAAGCTTACTAAGAAGAATAGACACCAACTGCCGAGGATTGACGATCTTTTCGATCAGTTAGTTGGCGTCTCAGTGTTTTCGCAGTTGGACTTAGCCACAGGTTTCCATCAGTTGAGAGTGGTTGAGGATAGCATAGACAAGACTGGCTTTAGGACTCCAGACGGTTTCTTCGAGTGGCCGGTGATGCCCTTCAGTTTGACAAACGCCCCCGCATACTTTGTTGATTTGATGAGTAGGGTGTTTAGGGAGTACCTTAATAAATTCGTGGTAGTCTTTGTAGATGACATCTTGATCTTTTCTAAGAGAGAGGAAGAGCATGCCCTACATATTAGGGAAGTGTTGGAGACTCTTCGATCACATATCCTTAAAGCTAAATTTTCTAAATGTCACTTTTGGAGGAAGGAAGTGCGATTCTTAGGGCACGTGGTTTCCAAAGAAGGGATAGCCGTGGATCACACGAAGATAGGGGCCATCCAAGATTGGAAGGTTCCTAAAAATGCTACCGAGGTTAGAAGTTTCTTTGGGTTGGCTGGCTACTATAGGAAGTTCATCAAAGACTTCGCAAAAATATCAGCTCCATTAACACGCTTGACGAAGAAGAACTTAGTTCTCACGTGGGATGTAGATTGTGATGATGCGTTCCAACGTTTAAAGAGAGTTTTGACCACAGCACCAGTCTTAGTTTTGTCAGATAGAGGTAAGCCATTTATCGTTTATACCGACGCTTGTGGGACATGACTAGGCGCAGTCTTAATGCAAGAGGGAAGGGTAATAGCCTATGGTGGAAGGCAGTTGAGAGTGCATGAAAGAAATAACCTACACATGACCTAGAATTGGCCGCTATTGTTTTCGCGCTTAAGTCATGGCGTCGTTATCTTCTTGGCGAGAAATTTGAATTATTCACTTACCACAAGTCGTTAAAATACTTATTCTCTTAGAAGGACTTGAACTTAAGGCAGCAAAGGTGGATGGAGTTCTTAGCATCCTACGACTTCGAGAGAGCATATACCCCTGGCAAGGGTAATGTGGTGGTAGATGCCTTAAGTAGAAAAAGGTTATCCTTGAGTCCTTTGTTTGCTGAGCGGGGAAGTTTAGAGTTCATCTCTACGTTTGACTTCACACCTTCCATTGACTTTGTACCTGGTTTGCTAGAACCCTTAGATGTCAGACCTACACTTTTGGGACGGATTGGTGAGGCACAGGGAGATGACCCACAGTTTGTTGAGTTAGTAGAAAAGCTCAAAGGAGGGGTGTCATCGAGCCATCTCCGTAGGTATATCCTAGATGATAAGGGTTGATTGCGTAGGGATGGTAGACTTTGTGTACCATGGGACGAGAATCTGAGGAAGACCATTCTTGATGATGCCCATCGTTTGAAGATGACCATTCATCCCGGCGGGGACAAGATGTACATGGACATGAGACGAGTTTAATTTTGGGCCGTCATGAAGAAGATGTGGCCGAGTATGTCGCTAGATGCTTGGTGTGCCAACAAGTAAAAGCGGAGCAAAAGAAGCCCGGTGGATTGCTTCACCCATTGGAGGTCCCACAATGGAAGTGGGAAAGTGTTTCGATGGACTTTATTGACGGATTACCAAGATCGAGGAAGGTTAATACGGGGATTTGAGTCATGGTAGACAGACTTACTAAGAGCACCCATTTCATTCCCGTGAAGAGTAAGAGGACCGCTCCTGTAACACCCCGTAATTCTGTAACACTAAGATTCACAAATCAAGGCAGAATTAAAATTTAAAATCAAAATCAAGGGAAACGGGCTGAGCCATTGCGTTCGTCTCGGAATTCTGCATGAAAACGAGTCCGGGTTTGCGTAAATCGGAGTACATATGAGGAAGATATGGCCTCCGGAAGATTCGGCGAAGTTCAAATTTCAAAAAAGGTCAAAAACGAGTTCAAATTCGAAAAACAGACCCAGATTGGGCTGGGCGGGAATTTTCCTGCCCAAGGCACCCAGGTCGACTGGGTAGTCGACCTGGACACCCAGGTCGACTGGGTAGTCGACCTGGGGGTCGACCTCCCCGCTTTTTCCAGGTTTCTGAACCTGGTTCGTTCGGATGTATTTGGTCACGTTTTCTGCCTAGGTTCGTCCGCCTAATCCTATATAAATAGCCTTAGTCTCCTTCTCTATTCACAATTCTTTTCTATCCTTATGCTGCCTCTGAGAAAATGTATAAATAAATAATATATAAAATAAATCAAGACGAGGAAATGTTGCTCAAGACTTTCAAGAGGAGATTCAAGTCAAGCTAGGATTCAAGTGAAGATTCAAACAACTTCAACGACTGTTTTTCTACGAATCTAATATAATCTCTGTAAGTCAGTTACTTCTCAGATTTGAACGTTTCTCTTTTCGTGACATGAAATTAAAGGAATAAAGAGTATGCCAATTCTTTCTATTCGAATAAGTGCCTATTTCTTTGGACTTAATTAAGAACTGTCATGATTCGAGGACAAATAAGACCGTGACTATGAAACTATGGACCTTAGAACCATATACCTCTTTGACTATGAACATTGCCTATGACTATGAACATTTCCTACTATGAACATTGCCTATGACTGTGACTGTGACTGTGAGAATTATTTCCTAGACTATGAACACAAGCCTATGCCTTTGATTAGAAAACATAAACTATTGCCTATGACATAACAAGGACAATTGTGACTAAACACCTATGATTCATGACTAGGAAAGTGTAGCTTAAGTTTTGTGACTGTGAAATTGGGTCTAAACCTGATTTTCTATTCTGTCTATTCTTGGGTTTCTTTGATTTTAGACCTTGGGAATTTACCTATTAAGTTAGATCTACCCATGTTCTTGAACCTACGTCTCTATTCTGTCTATTCTTGGTTTTCTTTGGTTTTAGACCTTGGGAATTTACCAATTAAGTTAGATCTACCCATGTTCTTGAACCTACGACGTTATTCAACCCTTTTTATGTCATAAGATTTTCAGACCTATAGGCTTCCGATGTTTTAGATCAATTTCAGTGTAATTCGTTAGGTCTGTAATTAGTAAATTGTCATCTTATGCCCGTTATTATGTTTATCTTTTTCATAGCAATCTTTGGTTCGTTCCCTATTTTCTACGAATCTAGATTTATCTATAATGTAGGTTGAATCACGATTATACGAACAGTGGGAATACGATTTGGGCAAAATATGAAATTTACTAAAGACGTAGTTTTTAACTTGGAAATTGGCATAAATTGGGAACATGGATTATGGCATGTTCATAGAAATGCAAATTGGACAAATTTGATATGAATTATAGGATGTGTAATTTGAACCTAGGATTGAATTGTAAATCTAGCATTTACATGAATTGTGGACTAGAATAATAAGTCTAGTTTGACATGAACTGTAATTAAAATGTTAAATTAGAATTGGATTAGCTAATTTGGCATGATAAGTATATTGGTATAAATTCAAAATTGGCCGTAATTGGGAGTAATTGTCAGATTTAGAAAATCATGGTTAGTAACACTTAATTTGGTATAGTTTACATACCAAAAAGCATAAATATGATTTAGAGGGGGAAATGGGCCATAAGAATAAATGTTGACAATTTACATTAAAAGAGTAATTATGAAATAAGTAAATTAGGAATAATTTATAGAATTTGTCCTAAATAAGAAAATGTGAATTTAGACAAATTAAAGGTTTATTAACGACATCTCTTTTAATGACACACCAGAAAGTTCTATGGTGACAGAGAGGATAGTGTCTAGGGCTGGGTTTGGAAAATACAAGTTTCCTGCTCTCCCTGGCTATCCCTAACTGATCCGACGGACGGGATGGTTACTTTCAAAACCTGATTTGAAAATTAATCAAAACCCTTTGAACTTAGAAAACACGAATATGCCTAACCCGAGGTTAGACTGAGTTGTGATGTAAACCTGCCCGGAACCAACCGGCACATCCAGTAATCGCAACAATATCTATCTAATGTGAGTGGTCGCGACTTTAATTTATTTAGTTAAAGCTAGAACAAGAATGGTAGGGTTAAGTTAACTAAGGAACTTAACCAATTCAACATGATAACAAAACCGATGGGTGGGGGTTAGGTTCATGCAGACACTTAACGAAGCTAGAATGGGAGGGTTAAGTCCATAGGAACACTTAACCAACTTAAAACAGTTAAGCTAGAATGGGAAGGGCTAAGTCCATAGGGACACTTAACCAACTTAACATGGTAATAAGACAAGATTTGTAGGGGTTAAGTAACTAAGAGAACACTTAGCCAGATTAACATGATAACTAGACTAGAAGGTGGGGTTAAGTAAAGTTAATACACTTAGCCAAACTAACATGTTAACTAAACTAGAGGTTGGGGTTAAGTAAAATTTAATACACTTAGCCGATTTGATATGTTAACTGGACTAGACTGTAAGGTTAAGTGAACTTGAACACTTAACCATCAGATTGTGATAAAGGAATAGGGTTAAGTTTAAAACATGAAGGGATAATACTTAACCATTAATAACATGTTAGTTAAAACAGACGGGCAAGGTTAAGTTAAAAAGGAACACTTAACCAATACAGGATGAAGGGGTAGGGTTAAGTAATAAGAAATACTAAACCAATATAACTTGGTTTGTGGTAGGGTTAAGTCAACGTGAAGTACTAATAACACTTAACCAGTTTATCAGGATAAATGAAGAGGGTTAAGTTAGCTTGGATTGACTAATGACACTTAACCAATCCAAATTGACGGGAAGGAGAACTAAGTAGTAAACCTTAGTTAAAAGGAACTAAGTAGTAAACCTTAGTTAAAAGGAGCTAAGTAGTAAACCTTAGTTAAGAAAGCAACGATTCTGGAAACTAAGTGGTAAACCTTAGTTAAACTAAGTAGTAATTCTTAGTATAACACGGGAAGGAGCGAATGTCCGTCTGAGTAAAAAGAAGGCTCCAACGAATTGGGTTACGAAGCCCGAGGCTTCGAGGGGACGTGAGGATACTCCTGGTATCCCTCTGTGAGGCTGCAGATGATCCTCCTAGGCTCACAGAGGTTAAGGTCTGTGTTAGAAGAACCAGGGGTATGCCTTGATTGCAATACATGGCGACCTAAAGACTAGGATGGACCGGCGTGATTCGACGAGAAAACGGTAGCCCTGTGATAGCAACTCGTCGTCTACCATCCATCTTGAGTCAATCGAGATACACGAAGCGGAAAGGCGGAGAACTCCAAAAGACCATATACTTGCTATCTAGTTATGGGTGAGGATGGCCATAGGATAGTGGGGCACCGGGGGCCTGCGTATAGTTCTCATTTTTCAAGGTGTGCCTTTCATTAGTTGAGGGAGGGGTCAAGTGGGACCATAGCCACTGGAATAAAAACAGACCTTAGCATCCGCATCGGCAGATATCTGAAAGCTCCCGACCGAGTTCTGTGTTTCTTGATTTGCCCTGCCACGGGACTCGGGCCGCACATCATGTGCATCTAGACAGCGATAACGATTCGCGATACATGCGTGGGGAAGTCTAGGAACATGTACCACTCTAGGTAGTGTATCCTAGACTAGGGGGCATCATTCGTCTGGTAGCACAATCCCTAGTTGGACTAGGTGGCATAAACCCTGAATCCGAGAAGCGTTCAGCAGATAGCGTAAACTCTAGTTGAATCTAAAAGGCACTTGATAGAAAACCCTAGATTAGATCTAGGTAATAAATAATAAATGTATGCTTTAAGGCAACGGAAACTACAGGGATTGGGATCACGTTATCGTTACTAGTTGGGACACTAGTTAGGCGGTGCAGAGATATAGAAACCAGTATAATAAAGAAATAGCGAAGTAGCGAAAGTATTAGAGCATACCCAGTTTGTCTTATCTTAGCATATCTTGTGATTATCTTGTCTAATCTTGCTGACCCTATCACCTTTGTGTTATCTTGTATTCAGTTAATTCATGTCATTTTGTTTTTCCATGTTCACATGCTAGAAGTTACTGAACTTACCCAGGCTCTATGTCTGACTATGTTTTCCTTTCGTCTTCTTTTCTTCCTTCCCCCCCCCCAAAGGTAGTAAAGGAGGGAATAGTATAGCTCAGGTTAAGCAGGACTGTCACTCTTTCCCAGCTTGAAGAATTGTCGAAGTTTTGCTTGGATTCTCTTTTCGGATGTTATGGCTTGTTCTTGCTACATTGGGGAATATAAATGTATTTTTATGCTTCTTTATTTTGTAAGACAGATGATACTCTGATATTGTAAAGAAATCATCGTATAAACTATTTTATCAATAAAGCAAAATTTTATTTTCCGCTGCTTAATTTCTGTCTGTCTTGTAATTTATCTGCATCTTTTACCCTAAATGCTCCACAGAACTTAGTGCATTCCCTTTGTGAGTGAAACTAACGGACGTGGGGTGTTACATGTGGTATCAGAGCTGAAGGTTACCAGATCAGATAAAGGATTTGAAAAATTATTTTCAAAACGGTTTTAAAAGAAGCATTTTCAAGAGAAAAGATTTATTTTAAAGGCATATTCCCCAAAGCCGTACGCATTATCTTCTCTTCCTCTGTTTGAATTCTTGTCTCCTCCTTTCTTGAGTCTCTGGGGCTCCTGGCTTTCTGGGAGGTAACCTCATCGATGGGCGAAGTCGTGCCTGGCTTCCATCCATAGCCGTAGTTGTTTCACCTACGGCCAGTTTTCTTTCAAGCTTATAGGGTTTCCCATATGATGGAGGCATCTTTCGAGAGATTTGTCAACGTGGTGAGGAGTTTGGCTAAGGAGCATAACCCTAGGATATAGAATTCATGGATGTAGATTTAGCTCACGAAGGAGGAAGAAATTATAAAACCTAAGACAAGAGGAAGTATCTTTACTAGGGTATGATAGGGCATATAATTAAGGACAAGGGC
Source organism: Allium sativum (assembly GCA_030737875.1). Taxonomy (NCBI): domain Eukaryota; kingdom Viridiplantae; phylum Streptophyta; class Magnoliopsida; order Asparagales; family Amaryllidaceae; genus Allium; species Allium sativum. The sequence continues at coordinate 991,497,066 of CM060915.1, forward strand.
AAGAATGAGGAACAAGATTTTCAGAAGGGAAAATACATACTTTCACCACCAAGCGTACCTAAGAGAAAGGTAGTAAAGTTCTGTTGGAAGAATCTAGTTTTGTTGTTCGTACTCTTTCCTTTGGTTTTAGCGCTTCGCATTTGTTCATATCCACTTCCATGGTTGAGTCTCTGCACCATAGTACATGTATAGTAGAAAGATCCCACTAGAGTCTCAAATCCAATTGGTGGTCCGACCAGTTTATTTTTGGTTAGTAGGGATTTGAGAATAGCTATCGAGTTTGCTTATATCATCTCACGTATATCGTCTAAATTCGGAGGAGATATTCCTTGGGTGCTTGTCTGATATTGGTTTAGGCCTTTGAGGCTTGTACTTGAGGAATGTCGAGTTCGACTAGGATGGTTTGCGTGAGAGATGAATAGTTGTGGCAGGCATTCTAAAAAGCACGTAGTAACCTTTTGACCCTTATAGTTATGGCATGGCAGATAAGAGGGAGACCTCTAATAATCTTAGTACATATACTTGGTACCGTGATTAACATCTGTTTATTTTGGAAATGGGGGTCAGAAACTTCACAATCGTGAAGTTAAATTAGTTAAGATACAGTGGAGTAAAGCTCAAGAAGGCTTAGATACTAGCATCATACCCTTTTCCTTAAGGGTGCATCCTTGATTTCTTTTTGTAGGAGCTTTACGCATAATTGTTTCTCTCTTTCCAAAGTATATCCTCTAGGTCGTATCTTCGATCCTTAGGTAGAAACTCTTTTGGATGTAAACATGTATTTGAAACTTGTTATGGTTGATGGTTGCGAGTGGTTGCTAATGGTTGCTCGTGAATGCATATGCATACGTATTAGGCATTAGATTAGTTTGGACGCTTTCATATTGCATTTACAGATATGTATTTGTTGTAAGTTGAACTTGATATATTATCATATGGATGTTGCATATGGATGAATGGCTATGCACACATGTAGTATTTACATAACTAGGGATGCTTGCATACATGATTGGACGCATGGCACTGACATGATTTGCATTAAGGAGGTCAACTGAATCAGTAGACCGCCTGATTTTGCATTAGATAAAGACATATACACACACTATGCATATGAACATGAAAGCATTAGAAATCTTTTAAGGACAATGAACGCCTGTGATTGAATGGTTGAGTAGATGGGTGATTGGATGGTAGGACACATTCTTCCTAACTTGAAGATTTCGGGGACGAAATCCTTTTAAGTGGGGGAGAATGTAACACCCTGTAATTCTGTAACACTAAGATTCACAAATCAAGGCGGAATTAAAATTTAAAATCAAAATCAAGGGAAACGGGCTGCGCCATTGCGTTCGTCTCGGAATTCTGCATGAAAACGAGTCCGGGTTTGCGTAAATCGGAGTACTTATGAGGAAGATATGGCCTCCGGAAGATTCAGCGAAGTTCATATTTCAAAACAGGTCAAAAACGAGTTCAAATTCGAAAAACAGACCCAGATTGGGCTGGGCGGGAATTTTCCCGCCCAAGGCACCCAGGTCGACTGGGTAGTCGACCTGGGGGTCGACCTCCCCGCTTTTTCCAGGTTTCTAAACCTGGTTCGTTCGGATGTATTTGGTCACGTTTTCTACCTAGGTTCGTCCGCCAAATCCTATATAAACAGCCTTAGTCTCCTTCTCTATTCACAATTCTTTTCTATCCTTATGTTTCCTCTGAGAAAATGTATAAATAAATAATATATAAAATAAATCAAGACGAGGAAATGCTGCTCAAGACTTTCAAGAGGAGATTCAAGTCAAGCAAGGATTCAAGTGAAGATTCAAACGACTTCAACGACTGTTTTTCTACGAATCTAATATAATCTCTGTAAGTCAGTTACTTCTCAGATTTAAACATTTCTCTTTTCGTGACATGAAATTAAAGGAATAAAAGAGTATGCCAATTCTTTCTATTCGAATCAGTGCCTATTTCTTTGGACTTAATTAAGAACTGTCATGATTCGAGGACAAATAAGACCGTGACTATGAAACTATGGACCTTAGAACCATATGCCTCTTTGACTATGAACATTGCCTATGACTATGAACATTGCCTATGACTGTGATTGTGATTATGAGAATTATTTCCTAGACTATGAACACAAGCCTATGCCTTTGATTAGAAAACATAAACTATTGCCAATGACATAACAAGGACAATTGTGACTAAACACCTATGATTCATGACTAGGAAAGTGTTGCTTAAGTTTCGTGTCTGTGAAATTGGGTCTAAACCTGATTTTCTATTCTGTCTATTCTTGGTTTTCTTTGATTTTAGACCTTGGGAATTTACCTATTAAGTAAGGGGCACCCAGAGTTTAGGTTAAAACAATAAACTCTAGGTCAGTCATGTGACTGGTGTGAGAACTAAAACAGTTATTTAAAACTTGACTTTAAAAGAAAGTAATTCAAGGGACCACGCCGTATAACACGAAACGGGTTTCCTCCCAAGAATACCAGTGCATAGAGAAAACAACGCAATGCTTTTTCGAAAAATGAAGCTATTATAAGACCCAGGTCCCATCACACAATGCAACGCAAGCCGGAGGATAGGGTTTTCCCTTATAATAGCCAAACATGCTTGGTACGTTTAAAACAAATCATTTGATACTATAATAAGTGTATAGTGTCAAAACAATTTCAATCATAAATATCAATCCTAGGCGGCATGGGTACCATCTATCATGTCGCCATACTAGGCTCTACAAATAAAACTGAAATACATGTATTGGAAATTGGTTTTTCGTCATGAGTCGAGGCAAGGGGCAAGCTCCTCTCCGCTTCGAGACACTCTAGCAAATGCCTCGGGACTACACACTCTGGGTAACCCCTGGATGCTTCAGGGCCGGTCCTCTCTTACGTTTGAGGATTAGTATTCCTGAACACACGTTTCCCGGTCCTTACAGACCTAAAATCGAGGCGCCTCATCCAACAACCACATAGGTGAAAAGTATATAAATGTCAGGGCTGGTAAGTCACTGACACCACCAAAGCTAGAAAGAAACGTCGTGCTCTCCCTGCAGTCCTTATCCCATTTTTAACTCATACCGAGGTGTGAGGCTCGCGAATCCACGCTACACACAAAGCTGCCACGTAGGCCGTGCTTTGATCATCAACCACAAGACTTTGCTTTGCAACAGAAGCCTTGATCCATGCAACTCAGCATGCCACATAGGCAATTCATGCCATGCGATTGATATCTATCGATATATAACCTCTAAGCTCGTACGTCTCAGAGAAGGGCGTTAAGCAAGAGAATAAATTCTCCGCCGCCAAAGATATATATATTTAACAGAAATCAATCAACATAGAATAAAATCCAATGTTAGACACACAATCCATTTACAAGTTCGTTCTGGGTCTAAACGAAACCGGAGGCACTTTCCTCGCACATCCATCGATCTGCAAGTACGTCTGGACGACCACAAACTATTTCCATCCTCTTGGGTGACCAGCCCAATCAGGATCATCAGTAATTATCCAAACGATGTGATGACTTCCGGTCTTCGACCACCGTCATCATCTTCGACTTATCGTCGAATCGATTATGCAGAATGGGTATAAACCCGGCCTTTCCGAACAACCCGCGTATATTAAAAACAAATGTTACACAAACACAACATACGCCTCATTCCAATTCATTAGTCACTAACCGTAAATCAGTAAGAGAGCAATTCCCCAAATATTAACCCCGAAGGCCGAAACCAACATCAGATCAATACCAGGAAACCATTCTTCTTAGCTAACCTACAGCTAGTTTCTAAACTTCATATTCTTAGGGAAATGTTCCCATTAATTATATCCAAGATAAATTCTTTAAATTTATTCTTTAATATTCCTTTGGATGTTATTTCAAACCAAATTATGGTTTTCCAAACTAGTCGGGATTAGCGAACCACACCTAAGTAATTATTTATTTTATTTCCCAATCCCAACCTATTCATCCCATGAAGCAAAACTGGTAATACTCCATATCTAACACCACGGTGTTATCGGTAAAATTAATTACCATTTCACGTTCAAATCTAATTAAAGATTTGACTATCATTTTGGAGCAAAACTGGTGATACTCCATTCTCGCTCACTTTCTAAATTTGATAATTTAAATTATCAATTCACATTTCAATCTAATTGCAGATTCCTTAAAACTCCTTTTACTGAGTTAAAGAACTAATGTTATTTAAAAACATAGTTCACGATAAACCCAAGTGACATTCAATTTATTATCGGGTTAAAGAACTAGTGTTATTTAAAACACCGTTCACGATAAACCCACAAATCAATTCTATTTAAAACCCATTTCAAATCCAATTTATTTATTTAAAATAAATGGGTTTTTATTATAGTTCTAAACTAGTTCATTTCGATAAAAAACTATTTTTATCTTTTCAAATATGGAGTTTTTCATCCCAATTTTCCCCAAATCATTTTTTATGATTTTACACAAATTATTACTATTTTTAATAATTTTATCAAGGCCCGTACAGTCGATTTTCATCAACGGCCATCGAACTGCACTTACAGCGACCTTTTCCAAATTTGATTTGGACGTATCTCCAAATCCAACCGTTAGATTTGAAATTTCTAATATTCGTTAGAAAGCTCTTCTCGATACGAACCCAATGGTTCCAGTTTTAAGAGAATCCGACGGTCGGATCTCCCGTAATATCCGTTCGAAGTCAATGGTCGAAATTCGCGAATTACAGCGGCGCGGCGCGTTCTATTCAGGCCATTATATTATAAATATAATATATATAATACATATTTCGTCGATTACTATTTAAATCAAATTCAATTCGTTTTCTATTTAGAACGAATTTTATAGATAGTTTTAAATTCGTTTCAAAAACATTTCAACTTCCATTTCCAATTCAAATCAAAATTGAATTTTTCCTTATAAATTCGTTTTAAAATTCATTTGAATTCAATTCAAATTTCAATTCAATTTGAATTCATTTCAAATTGATTTTACTTCTATTTCAATTCGTTTTCAATTCAATTTGAATTCAATTCTTTTCAATTCGAATCAAATTCAATTCGTTTTCTATTCAAATCAAATTCAATTCGTTTTCTATTCAAATCAAATTCAATTCGTTTTCTATTCAAATAAAATTCAATTCGTTTTCTATTCAAATCAAATTCAATTCAATTCGAAATCGTTATATATTCAATTCAATTCGAAATCGTTTTCTAATCAATTCAGTTCGAATTCGTTTTCTATTCAATTCAAATCAAATTCGTTTTCTATGTATTCAATTTTTGAATCTCTTTTCAATATTCATTATAAAACGAATATAATCGATATAAATATCGTTCGTGTCAAAATAGCGCATCTCTAATCAACACGGCTTTATATATTTCAATAATTCCATTATTCTATTCAACAAATGAATATTTATTCTATTCACTATGTGAATCTATATTTTTGTCAACACATGACTAATCTCAACGGATGAGTACTGTCCACGTGTGACTATTTTTGTTATTCAATATATTTTATAAAAATTATGGTATCTATCGTTTGATTTCAAATCAGACTCCAACCGTAAATTAGTAAGAGAATGATTCCCTAAATATTAACCTCGAAGGCCGAAACCAACATCAGATCAATATCCAGGAGACCACTCATCTTATCTATTTTCCAATTAGTTTCTAATTTTATATATGATAAAGATGTAAATTTTATTGTTAAAATATTTCGTTCAACACATGACTAATCTCAACGGATGAGTACAGTCAACACATGAACCTTTATTTTATAATGATAAAGATATATAAATTTTATTGTTAAAATATTTCGTTCAACACATGACTAATCTCAACGGATGAGTACTGTCAACACAAGAACCTTTATTTTATAATATTCTTTATCTTCCCGATTGGAATGAGGCCCAATCAATTACCATATAAAGTTAATTATATGGATTCCATACAACACATGTATTTAATAGCAATGATAAACAACCAACCATCATCCAAGGTGCACCACACAACTGCATAAGCATCAAATATAAATAATTAATGCTTACACAGCCTGTCGACCAATCGATTGGCATACAATTAAATAATTGGGATTAGTGTACGCCAAATATCATCACAACACCCGTGTGGGGTTTCAACAATAAAACAATGATTTTATTTGTGCAGTTGGGCGACGTGTAGAATTTATCGTCCCAATCAATATCAGTCAAATGTGTGTATATAAACAAATTGTCCGATTTGTTTATAAATGTTTATTTCATTTTATATACACGTTAAAAATTATATTTTTAACTATATAAATATTTTATTTCACTCTGAATATTTTATTTCATTCCACAACACACATTCAATTTTCACATCAAAATCAAACAAACAAGCATACAAGCCGTCCATGGTCTGTGGACGACGGGTGTCGGGTGCTACTAAACACCGTCTGCATCCTAGTATATATATATATATATATAACTAGAAAAAGAATTGAATAGTGAGAAATTCTCACCGATAGCTATCCTAAATCCACGACTCTTCATTTAGAGAAATCTTCATCGTTCTCGCCTTTTGTCACTTTCGTTGCTCGTAGCCACTACATATATAAAAATCGAATTTTTACTTCGCTATTCAATATATAAAAATTCTATTTTTACAACGCTACTATATAGATAAAAATTGTATTTTTACATCGCTACTATATAGATAAAAATATAATCTTTTTATTTTCTTAAAAATCAAGACTTTGTATATATTTTAAAATCAAATCTTTACCATATTAAAAAATCCTAGCTTTATATTTTCAAAAATCAAATCTTTATATTTTTGAAAATCATAACCTTATCTTTTTTAAAAGATCATAACTATATACAAATAAAAATCTCACCTTTATATTCACAAAAATCTAAACTTTCTCTACATAAAAATTCAAACGATTTTCTATGTAAAAATTCAAACTTTTCCTAATGTTAAAATTCACACCTCTTATTATAACCTACTGATTTTAACATCACATTCATGTATAAATAAACGGATTTAAAAACTCATTTTATTTATAAAAACTGAATTTATAAATAGAAAATCACCTTGGTTGTATTGCAGGGGGTCGGAGATAGGGGTTCAGGTGGTGAGGGGTTGCGGATTCGGTGTTAGTTGGCCGGCGGCGGCCCAGGGGAGGAGGCACTGGCGATTTCCGTTCGTCCTGGGCTAGGGTGTGGGAGATCCCGTCGAAGGGGAAGAGAGAGAGAGGCTTGAGAAGAGGGGGTTCGAGGCTCTGAAGAACGGAGGGGGTTCAAGGCTCTGGCGGCGGCGGGATCCACTTGGAGGAGGGGCGGCGTCATTGAAATCGAGGGCAACGCGAGTTTTTTTTTATACTAAAGTCGACGGGGTATGAGGGATTGGGGAAGAAAATAAGGTTATATAATAATATTTAATTATTATTTTATTTCCACTAAAAGTAATTTTTATTTTCGAACTCGAAATCAAACGCACCGATTGTTGCCCCTAGCTAATTACCCCCATTCCGAACACAATAGGATATGTATCGTAAGCTGATTCGATCGTTTCGATCTGTTTCCGTTAAAATCAACATATAACTCTATATATGAATTTGAACGCGCATTTCAATTTACCGGGGTCACATACTAACTCGAAAAATTGCAGAAAAATATTTTCTAGCTTCGTATTGATGATACGGTCCTAACAAAACTAGTTTCGTCGAATTCTGAGACTGTTTGAAAAATGGTCATTTTCCAGTCGATTAAAATCAACTAAAACTGGTCAAACGTGTTTTCCTTTGCCACGCTCACATATTGAATCGAAAAATTATGAAAATTGGAATCTAGCAATAACTTTACATCGCGGACCCAACAAAAGTGGTTTCGTCGAAATCCGAGGTCGTTTGCAAAATTTCCATTTTTAAGGGCCTGAATTCCATAGCGACTAATCAGAATTTTCAACTGGACATATCTTTTGATCCCCGCTATGAAATTTCGATTTTTCGGATTCGTTGGAAAGATATTCTAAAATAGATCCTATTAATTTTGGTATCGCTAAAATCTGGTTTGTCTTGCACCCGCTATGTTCAATTGAAGTTTGCAATCGAATTATCGAACTACCACGCCATTTTCAATTTCTTTTATATATATAAATAATTATTTATATTCTAATGACGATGTATATAATATATATGTTCGAATTCTATTCAAAATAAATTTTAGACTAAAGGATCAGATATACGGATTTAACAGATTTAAAGATTTGTCTAACTTTGTAATTGGGCCTACCAATTCACGGAACAGATTTATTAAACTCATCAGTCTAGTGGGTTTAACCCTATCCGCCCAACACGTTTTAGACATTATATTTATCTCAGATTTTCATTAATTTAATATTAATGCCCAGACCTCTCACATTAGACTGACAGTTTGCGGCTACTGGTTAGGCCGGTTGGTTCCGGGCAGATTTCTGCCGCAAACTGAGTCTAACCTCGGGTTTCAAGCACATTATGACTAACTTCTCACATTAGAACCTATTGTTTGCGGCCACTGGATGTGCCTGGCGGTTTCGGGCAGGATTACGCCGCAAACTCATTCTAACCTCGAGTCAGCCATGTTTATCTTTGCGGCCAATTAATTATTAATTTACCATTTATGCCCACGCCTAATATACATGTAAATTTTCATAATTATAGCCAATTCAGATTATGTCAATAACAGACTAAATATATCAACTCAACAAATATGGCAGATAACAGATTTAGTAGATTAGGCGACTTAACAGATTCAGCAGATTAAGCAGTTTAGTAGATTTAGCATATAACAGTTTAGGCATCTTCAGCAGACTTAGCAGATGACAGATTTGGTATATGAACAGATATAGCAGATTATAGCAGAACTAGCAGATTAGGCAATATAACAGAACTAGCAAATTAGGCAATATAACAGAACTAGCAGATTAGGCCATATAACAGAACTAGCAAATTAGGCAATATAACAGAACTAGAAGATTAGGCTATATAACAGATTTAATCATTCCTTAAAGTTTCATAAACATATCTTGCCTAATTATAAATTTGGCCTAAGTTTGCATGCCTAAATAGTTGTCATGATTCACATTATGATCATATACCCACGTTTGCATTGAATTTACATGGCACAGATTATGGTCATAATTTACCATATAACACACGTCTCAAATTAAGTTAAACTTGCCTAGTACAAAAGATTCACATATAAATTATACCAAATATAGCCATCGATTTCAATGCATGTCATATATTCAAAAATCTCCCACTTAGGTGTTATTCACATTTAATAGTTATCAAATCTTAACATAAATCTTCACACCTAAGTCATATTCCCTTTTTATCCCAAATCATGAATCTCTATATAAACAATATGCCCAACAATCTAGAACTTTAAATTATAACAGATCTTTAATTCAAAAATATGCGTTATGTCCAATGTCTCAAGTCACATGTTAATATACAATGGTTCCTCTTCTTCCAATTCACAGAATATGCACAGATCTAAATCTAGTTTACAAGCTATGTCCTTTTAGTCACAGATTAGCCATGTCCAATTATGCCATCATTCATTATTTGTCCCAAAGTTTAGCGTTCGTGCGTTAATCTCTTATGAGATTTGGTGCAGGCTCGGGGTAGCCTGGCTATAGAACAGAAAGAAGAAAGAGATATATAATAAAATAGATCAGAAAAGAACATACACAATCTCAAATTCAGATTTACAATCATGTCACAATTATAATTAAAGTTTATATCAGAAAATAACTGCACTTGCCTTGGTTGGATTCTAAAAGAAAAAGGTATTGTAGTTGTTCTCTTTTAATCCTAATCAGAATTGGAGGAAGAAGATGCACAAGTCCTAGCTTAGGTTTCAGCAGAGTAGAAACGTCATTGATTTATTTATTTTTAGAGAGGAAGAGAGCAATGGAGGCTAGAGAATTGTATATGAGATTTAGGTTTAGGTTAGGGATGTATATATAGGTGTAGGAAGTTATTTAGGACCATTAGATTAACCCTGAATCATGAGAACCATTCAAATGCAAAATCTGCATTTGAGCGAATCGGCCCACGGGATGACAGCCAAACACCCTGGACTAACCCCTAGTCGACCCAGCAGGGCTTGGGTCGACCTCAAAAATGGGCCGGTTCGGTTATTCCCCCTCCCAATTCGCTGTTTTGAACCTTTTTTGCATGTTTATTTATTTAATTTTTATATATATCTATATATATTTCTCTCATATGCATACAAACTTCAAGGCTTAATAACTTCTTCGTAATTAACCATTTTTTTTTAATATTCTCAGAAAATACGGGGTGTTACATTCTCCCCTCCTTAAAGGATTTCGTCCCCGAAATCTTCAAGTTAAGAAGAATGTATCCTAACATCCAACATCCATCTACTCAACCATTCAATCACATGCATCCATTGTCCTTAAAAGGTTTCTAATGCCGTATGAACATATGCAAAGTGTGTGTATATGTTTCTTATCTAATGCAAAATCAGGTGGTCTACTGATCCAGTTGACCTCCTTAATGCGAATCATGTTAGTGTCATGAGTCCAAATATGTATGCAAGAAATCCTATTTGATACACATCATTTCTATATGAGTGCATAACCATTCATCCAAATGCAACATCCATGTGAGGATTCAATCATTCTGCATCCACAAAAATTGAAAAATGCACACACATCCATATGCAGTATGAGAGTGTTTTTGAGCCGATCTAGGGCCTAGTGTGTGTATATGCATCCACGAGCAACCACTAGCAACCACTTGCATCCACTTACAACCATCAAACATAACATGTCTCAAACACATGTTTACACCCATTAGTTTCTACCTAAAGTTCGAAGATTCGATCGATAGGATACAGTCGAATGATGGAAGCGAGTACAGATAAGACAAAGACTTGGTTCCCATTAGACATTGGTTGAGAAAATAATTCCCCTAAGTATCAACCCCGAAGACCGAAATCAACATCAGATTGACACCCAGAGGATTACCTCCTTTAGACAATGTCAAAACTGGAAAGTAGAATTATTCAAATATTTATAGACTGCTGGTACAGATCAGGTTCCCTAATGATTCTTAGGAAGCTAAGCATGATAAAATCATATCCCACAAAAACTCAGAATGTATGCGTCATACTTGACGTCTAACACAGATATCCCTCAAACCCCAATCTATCATAAACAGATGAGTCATAACCCTTATAGGTTTGAGTCTACAATGGAATCAGAAACAATACTAGTATTAAACTACAGAGTATCAATTACAAAATCAAAATACCAGAATCAGAAAGAGTCTTAACTCCATAATCAGATAAAGAAATTAAACCTACTATAGGAATTTTCCTACTTCTATCCTAGCCACTAGCCTCAAGAGTGTTCGCCTGCCCTCCTTGTCCTCGTCTCTTCGGGCAGTCCCTAGTGAAGTGTCCCATCTCCCCACAGTTGAAGCAAGCACCCTTCCTTTTTCTGCAATCCTTGTTCAGATGAGTCGAGCTTCCACAAGTAAAGCACTTTTTCCAGTTGTAAACTTCATTCAGCTTGCGAGAGGAATTTTGTCTCAAACCTTGTTCTGAAATCCATCCATGTCTCAACCGGCCTCTAGGCGTTAGTGACTTCCCACCAGTAGGAAGCTTCGTCTTTGAGCAGCCATACCACTAACTGTACCTTCTGCCTATCGTCCACCTCGAAGATAACGAATAGATCCTCGGTTTCTTTGAGCCAGTTCCTCGCTTCTACGTATGATTCAGTTCCTTTGAAATCCTTCCCACCCATGGCCCTAAAATCTCTACAGATCTTTGAAAAAGTAATTGCACGAGGAGGGGGTAGAGGAGGAGGATCATTTGCTGGACCTGTGGCGGCGGTCCTAGCCTCAAGATATTGACGAAACCAACTGGGTACGTGAACACCCTCTGGTATCTCAGATGCTTCAAACATGCTGAAACGAAAAGAAAAAAAAAGGAAAGATTCAATACAAAAAAAGGACTAAAGGAAAGATATATGGCTCTTGGGGATCATGTTTTTCAAAATAAGCTTTATTTTTAAAAATACTTCCTTTCAAAACCTTTTTGAAAATAGTTTTCAAAAACTTTACCCAATCTGGTAACCTTCAGCTCTGATACCAAGTGTAACACCCCACCTCCGTTAAGGTCACTCACAAGGGAATGCCTTAACTTTGGTGGAGCATTTTAGTAAACAGAACAGAAACTTACAAGACAGATAAAACAGTACTTGAACAATTTATAACTTTATTTCAACAGAAGCTTGGTTACATCCTTTCAAATCACAATATCAGAATTCAAGTACAAAATATCAGTCTTGTACAAAAGCCTTCAGAATGCATAGTTTAAAATCATAATCCCCACAGAAGAAGACAAGCCATACTTTAAGCACTGCAAGCGGAAGAAATCTGGATCAAGCTAGAGTATTCCCTTCTACAAAACCTGGGGGGAGAAACGGAAGAAAGGAGGCGGAACAACAAGGGTTAGACAAAAGTCTGGCAATTCCAGTGATTTTCAGATATGAACAGATAATAATAACATGACATGAAAATAAAACTGGATGAGAGATAACTGTAACAGATGTAGCAGATATGACAGAAGAACAGAATGATATAAGCTATTGCTTTACACTTCTCTGCACTAATACTAGTATAACAGAATTAGGTGTCACCCTAATGTCTAAACTGAAACAGAAACAGGTACAGAATAATTTCCACGCTAGTAATGGGCCTTTACCACCCGATCAGAAACAGACAGAAGCAGAATGTAGCATAAGGTGTACACTAGTAATTGGGCCTTTACCACCCGAACAGACGGTACCACGCTGAAACAGATAGGTGTTGCCACCCAACAGAAACAGACGGTACCAACAGAAACAGACAGAACTAAGTGTACCCTAAAACCTTACCCCAAGCGATCGGCTCCCTAATACATAAATACCCTGTGCCAGCCCCACCGAAGGGTGTATCATTCCCTAAAGTGGCAACCTTTGAATGACACAGACCTATTTACAGATGTCACGGCGTCTTACATCCTCAGAGGTAGACCAGGATCCATGCACGCACATGACCCGGTTGGAACGCACCATCAACACCCCTCGCCATTATCAGAATGAACCGCTTATAATTAGTTCAGTAAGCGTGCCCGGACCCTACCTACTGTTAGGTCAAAGTTTTGATACTAGAAAGGGTTACTAACTAATATGGGTCCCAAACAACAGATGACACAAGTAATTCCCCTCCTATCCTTATGTCCCCAGACTAACAGATTTCAGATTAACAAGTTCAGACATACAGAATTCAGATCAACTAGTTCACAGGTCAGACAAGTTTTAGACTAACAGATTAGATATACGGATTTAACAGATTTACAGATTTGTCTAACTTTGTAATTGGGCCTACCGATTCACGGAACAGATTTATTAAACTCATCAGTCTAGTGGGTTTAACCCTATCCGTCCAACACGTTTTAGACATTATATTTATCTCAGATTTTCATTAATTAAATATTAATGCCCAGACCTCTCACATTAGACTGACAGTTTGCGGCTACTGGTTAGGCCGGTTGGTTCCGGGTAGATTTTTCCCGCAAATTGAGTCTAACCTCGGGTTTCAAGCACGTTATGACTAACTTCTCACATTAGAACATATTGTTTGCGGCCACTGGATGTGTCGGGCGGTTCCGGGCAGGATTACGCCGCAAACTCATTCTAACCTCGAGTCAGTCATGTTTATCTTTGCGGCCAATTAATTATTAATTTACCATTTATGCCCACGCCTAATATACATGTCAATTTTCATAATTATAGCCAATTCAGATTATGTCAATAACAGACCAAATATATCAACTCAACAGATATGGCAGATAACAGATTTAGCAGATTAGGCGACTTAACAGATTCAGCAGATTAAGCAGTTTAGCAGATTTAGCATATAATAGCTTAGGCATCTTTAGCAGACTTAGCAGATGACAGATTTGGTATATGAATATATATAGTAGATTATAGCAGAACTAGCAGATTAGGCAATATAACAAAACTAGCAAATTAGGCAATATAACAGAACTAGCCGATTAGGCCATATAACAGAACTAGCAAATTAGGCAATATAACAGAACTAGCAGATTAGGCCATATAACAGATTTAATCATTCCTTAAATTTTCATAAACATATCTTGCCTAATTATAAATTTGGCTTAAGTTTGCATGCCTAAGTTATCATGATTCACATTATGATCATATACCCCATGTTTGCATTGAATTTACATGGCACAGATTATGGTCATAATTTACCATATAACACACGTCTCAAATTTAGTTAAACTTGCCTAGTACAAAAGATTCACATATAAATTATACCAAATATAGCCATCGATTTCAATGCATGTCATATATTCAAAAATCTCCCAATTAGGTGTTATTCACATTTAATAGTGACCAAATCTTAACATAAATCTTCACACCTAAGTCATATTCCCTTTTTATCCCAAATCATGAATCTCTATATAAACAATATGCCCAACAATCTAGAACTTTAAATTATAACAGATCTTTAATTCAAAAATATGCGTTATGTCCAATGTCTCAAGTCACATGTTAATATACAATGGTTCCTCTTCTTCCAATTCACAGAATATGCACAGATCTAAATCTAGTTTACAAGTTATGTCCTTTTAGTCATAGATTAGCCATGTCCAATTATGCCATCATTCATTGTTTGTCCCAAAGTTTAACGTTCGTGCGTTAATCTCTTATGAGATTTGGCGCAGGCTCGGGGTAGCCTGGCTACATAACAGAAAGAAGAAAGAGATATATAATAAAATAGATCAGAACAGAACATACGCAATCTCAAATTCAGATTTACAATCATGTCACAATTATAATTAAATTTTATATCGGAAAATAACTGCACTTACCTTGGTTGGATTCTAAAAGAAAAAGGTGTTATAGCTGTTCTCTTTAAATCCTAATCAGAATTGGAGGAAGAAGAAGCACAAGTCCTAGCTTAGGTTTCAGCAGAGTAGAGACGCCATTGATTTATTTATTTTTAGAGAGGAAGAGAGCAATGGAGGCTAGGGAATTGTATATGAGATTTAGGTTTAGGTTAGGGATGTATATATAGGTGTAGGAAGTTATTTAGGACCATTAGATTAACCCTGAATCATGAGAACCATTCAAATGCAAAATCTGCATTTGAGCGAATCGGCCCACGGGATGACAGCCAAACACCCTGGATTAACCCCTAGTCGACACAGCAGGGCTTGGGTCGACCTCAAAAATGGGCCGGTTCGGTTATTCCCCCTCCCAATTCATTGTTTTGAACCTTTTTTGCATGTTTATTTATTTAATTTTTATATATATCTATATATATTTCTCTCATATGCATACAAACTTCAAGGCTTAATAACTTCTTCATAATAAACCATTTTTTTTTAATATTCTCAGAAAATACGGGGTGTTACATGACTGGTGTGAGAACTAAAACAGTTATTTAAAACTTGACTTTAAAAGAGAGTAATTCAAGGGACCACGCCGTATAACACGGAACGGTTTCCTCCCGAGAATACCAGTGCATAGAGAAAACAACGCAATGCTTTTTTGAAAAATGAAGCTATTATAAGACCCAGGTCCCATCACACAATGCAACGCAAGCTGGAGGATAGGGTTTTCCCTTATAATAGCCAAACATGCTTGGTACGTTTAAAACAAATCATTTGATACTATAATAAGTGTATAGTGTCAAAACAATTTCAATCATAAATATCAATCCTAGGCGGCATGGGTACCATCTATCATGTCGCCATACTAGGCTCTACAAATAAAACCGAAATACACGTATTGGAAATTGGTTTTCCGTCATGAGTCGAGGCAAGGGGCAAGCTCCTCTCCGCTTCGAGACACTCTATCAAATGCCTCGGGACTACACACTCTGGGTAACCCCTGGATGCTTCAGGGTCGGTCCTCTCTTACGTTTGAGGATTAGTATTCCTGAACACACGTTTCCCGGTCCTTACAGACCTAAAATCGAGGCGCCTCATCCAACAACCACATAGGTGAAAAGTATATAAATGTCAGGGCTGGTAAGTCACTGACACCACCAAAGCTAGAAAGAAACGTCGTGCTCTCCCTACAGTCCTTATCCCGTTTTTAACTCATACCGAGGTGTGAGGCTCGCGAATCCACGCTATACACAAAGCTGCCACGTTGGTCGTGCTTTGATCATCAACCACAAGACTTTGCTTTGCAACAGAAGCCTTGATCCATGCAACTCAGCTTGCCACATAGGCAATTCATGCCATGCGATTGATATCTATCGATATATAATCTCTAAGCTCGTACGTCTCAGAGAAGGGCGTTAAGAAAGAGAATAAATTATCCGCCGCCAAACAGATATATATTTAACAGAAATCAATCAACACAGAATAAAATCCAATGTCAGACACACAATCCATTTACAAGTTCGTTTTGGGTCTGAACGAAACCGGAGGCACTTTCCTCGCACATCCATCGATCTCCAAGTACGTCTGGACGACCACCAACTATCTCCATCCTCTTGGGTGTACAGCCCAATCAGGATCATCAGTAATTATCCAAACGATGCGAAGACTTCCGGTCTTCGACCACCGTCATCATCTTCGACTTATCGTCGAATCGGTTATTCAGAATGGGTATAAACCCGGCCTTTCCGAACAACCCGCGTATATTAAAAACAAATGTTACACAAACAAAACATAGGCCTCATTCCAATTCATTAGTCACTAACCGTAAATCAGTAAGAGAGCAATTCCCCAAATATTAACCCCGAAGGCCGAAACCAACATCAGATCAATACCAGGAAACCATTCTTCTTAGCTAACCTACAGCTAGTTTCTAAACTTCATATTCTTAGGGAATGGTTCCCATTAATTTTATCCAAGATAAATTCTTTAAATTTATTATTTAATCTTCCTTTGGATGTTATTTCAAATCAAATTATGGATTTCCAAACTAGTCGGGATTAGCGAACCACACCTAAGTAATTATTTATTTTATTTCCCAATCCCAACCTATTCATCCCATGAAGCAAAACTGGTAACACTCCATATCTAACACCACGGTGTTATCGGTAAAATTAATTACCATTTCACGTTCAAATCTAATTAAAGATTTGACTATCGTTTTGGAGCAAAACTGGTGATACTCCATTCTCGCTCACTTTATAAATTTGATAATTTAAATTATCAATTCACATTTCAATCTAATTGCAGATTCCTTAAAACTCCTTTTACTGAGTTAAAGAACTAATGTTATTTAAAAACACAGTTCACGATAAACCCAAGTGACATTCTATTTATTATCGGGTTAAAGAACTAGTGTTATTTAAAACACCATTCACGATAAACCCACAAATCAATTCTATTTAAAACCCATTTCAAATCCAATTTATTTATTTAAAATAAATGGGTTTTTATTATAGTTCTAAACTAGTTCATTTCGATAAAAATCTATTTTTATCTTTTCAAATATGGAGTTTTTCATCCCAATTTTCTCCAAATCATTTCTTATGATTTTACACAAATTATTACTATTTTTAATAATTTTATCAAGGCCCGTACAGTCGATTTTCATCAACGGCCATCGTACTGCACTTACAGCGACCTTTTCCAAATTTGATTTGGACGTATCTCCAAATCCAACCGTTAGATTTCAAATTTCTAATATTCGTTAGAAAGCTCTTCTTGATACGAACCCAACGGTTCCTGTTTTAGGAGAATCCGACGGTCGGATCTCTCGTAATATTCGTTCGAACTCAATGGTCGAAATTCGCGAACTGCCGCGGCGCGGCGCTTTCTATTCAGGCCATTATATTATATATATAATATATATAATACATATTTCGTCGATTACTATTTAAATCAAATTCAATTCCTTTTCTATTTAAAACGAATTTTATAGATAGTTTTAAACTCGTTTCAAAAACATTTCAACTTCCATTTCCAATTCAATTCAAAATTGAATTTTTCTTTATAAATTCATTTTAAAATTCATTTGAATTCAGTTCAAATTTCAATTCAATTTGAATTCATTTCAAATTGATTTTACTTCTATTTCAATTCGTTTTCAATTCAATTCGTTTTCAATTAGAATCAAATTCAATTCGTTTTCTATTCAAATCAAATTCAATTCGTTTTCTATTCAAATCAAATTCAATTCGTTTTCTATTCAAATCAAATTCAATTCGTTTTCTATTCAAATCAAATTCAATTCAATTCGAAATCGTTATATATTCAATTCAATTCGAAATCGTTTTCTGTACAATTCAGTTCGAATTCGTTTTCTATTAAATTCAAATCAAATTCGTTTTCTATGTATTCGATTTTTAAATCTCTTTTCAATATTCATTATAAAACGAATATAATCGATATAAATATCGTTCGCGTCAAAATAGCGCATCTCTAATCAACACGGCTTTATATATTTCAATAATTCTGTTATTCTATTCAACAAATGAATATTTATTCTATTCACTATGTGAATCTATATTTTTGTCAACACATGACTAATCTCAACGGATGAGTACTGTCCACGTGTGACTATTTTTGTTATTCAATATATTTTATAAAAATTATGGTATCTATCGTTTGATTTCAAATCAGACTCCAACCGTAAATTAGTAAGAGAATGATTCCCTAAATATTAACCTCGAAGGCCGAAACCAACATCAGATCAATATCCAGGAGACCACTCATCTTATCTATTTTCCAATTAGTTTCTAATTTTATATATGATAAAGATGTAAATTTTATTGTTAAAATATTTCGTTCAACAGATGACTAATCTCAACGGATGAGTACAGTCACCACATGAACCTTTATTTTATAATGATAAAGATATATAAATTTTATTATTAAAATATTTCGTTCAACACATGACTAATCTTAACGGATGAGTACTGTCAACACATGAACCTTTATTTTATAATATTCTTTATCTTCCCGATTGGAATGAGGCCCAATCAATTACCATATAAAGTTAATTATATGGATTCCATACAACACATGTATTTAATAGCAATGATAAACAATCAACCATCATCCAAGGTGCACCACACAACTGCATAAGCATCAAATATAAATAATTAACGCTTACATAGCCTATCGACCAATCGATCGACATACAATTAAATAATTGGGATTAGTGTACACCAAATATCATCCCAACACCCGTGTGGGGTTTCAACAATAAAACATAGATTTTATTTGTGCAGTTGGGCGATGTGTAGAATTTATCGTCCCAATCAATATCAGTCAAATGTGTGTATATAAACAAATCGTCCGATTTGTTTATAAATGTTTATTTCATTTTATATACACGTTAAAAATTATATTTTTAACTATATAAATATTTTATTTCACTCTGAATATTTTATTTCATTCCACAACACACATTCAATTTTCACATCAAAATCAAACAAACAAGCATACAAGCCGTCCATGGTCTGTGGACGACGGGTGTCGGGTGCTACTAAACACCGTCTGCATCCTAGTGTATATATATAACTAGAAAAAGAATTGAATAGTGAGAAATTCTCACCGATAGCTATCCTAACTCCACAACTCTTCGTTTAGAGAAATCTTCATCGTTCTCGCCTTTTGTCACTTTCGTTGCTCGTAGCCACTACATATATAAAAATCGAATTTTTACTTCGCTATTCAATATATAAAAATTCTATTTTTACAACGCTACTATATAGATAAAAATTCTATTTTTACATCGCTACTATATAGATAAAAATATAATCTTTTTATTTTCTTAAAAATCAAGTCTTTGTATATATTTTAAAATCAACTCTTTACCATATTAAAAAATCCTAGCTTTATATTTTCAAAAATCAAATCTTTATATTTTTGAAAATCATAACCTTATCTTTTTTAAAAAACATAACTATATACAAATAAAAATCTCACCTTTATATACATAAAAATCTAAACTTTCTCTACATAAAAATTCAAACGATTTTCTATGTAAAAATTCAAACTTTTCCTAATGTTAAAAATCACACCTCTTATTATAACCTACTGATTTTAACATCACATTCATGTATAAATAAACGGATTTAAAAACCCATTTTATTTATAAAAACTGAATTTATAAATAGAAAATCACCTTGGTTGCATTGCAGGTGGTCGGAGATGGGGGTTCAGGTGGTGAGGGGGTGCGGATTCGGTGTCAATTGGCCGGCGGCGGCCCAGGGGAGGAGGCGTTGGCGATTTCCGTTCGTCCTGGGCTAGGGCGTGGGAGATCCCGTCGAAGGGGAAGAGAGAGAGGCTTGAGAAGAGGGGGCTCGAGGCTCTGAAGAACGGAGGGGGTTCGAGGCTCTGGCGGCGGCGGGATCCACTTGGAGGAGAGGCGGCGTCGTTGAAATCGAGGGCAACGCGAGTTATTTTTTATACTGAAGTCGGCGGGGTATGAGGGATTGGGGAAGAAAATAAGGTTATATAATAATATTTAATTATTATTTTATTTCCACTAAAAGTAACTTTTATTTTCGAACTCGAAATCAAACCCACCGACTATCGCCCCTAGCTAATTACCCCCATTCCGAACACAATGGGATATGTATCGTAAGTTGATTCGATCGTTTCGATCTGTTTCCGTTAAAATCAACATATAACTCTATATATGAATTTGAACGCGCATTTCAATTTATCGGGGTCACATACTAACTCGAAAAATTGCAGAAAAATATTTTCTAGCTTCGTATTGACGATACGGTCCTAACAAAACTAGTTTCGTCGAATTCTGAGACCATTTGAAAAATGGCCATTTTCCGGTCGATTAAAATCAACTAAAACTGGTCAAACGCGTTTTTCTTTGCCACGCTCACATATTGAATCGAAAAATTATGAAAATTGGAATCTAGCAATAACTTTACATCGCGGACCCAACAAAAGTGGTTTCGTCGAAATCCGAGGTCGTTTGCAAAATTTCCATTTTTACGGGGCTGAATTCCATAACGACTATTCAGAATTTTCAACTGGACATATCTTTTGATCCCCGCTATGAAATTTCGATTTTTCGGATTCGTTGGAAAGATATTCTCAAATAGATCCTATTATTTTTGGTTTCGCTAAAATCCGGTTTGTTTTGCACTCGGTATGTTCAATTGAAGTTTGCAATCGAATTATCGAACTACCACGCCATTTTCAGTTCCTTTTATACATATAAATAATTATTTATATTCTAACGACGACGTATATAATATATACGTTCGAATTCTATTCAAAATAAATTTTTTGTCAATATTATTTAAAATAATTCATTTTAAATATTAAACATTCACTAAAATCGCCAAAATAAAAATTTTAAACTGGCTCAGAATTTCCGGGTTATTACACATGTTCTTGAACCTACGTCTCTATTCTGTCTATTCTTGGTTTTCTTTGGTTTTTAACCTTGGGAATTTACCTATTAAGTTAGGTCTACCCATTTTCTTGAACCTACGACGTTACTCAACCCTTTTTATGTCATAAGATTTTCAGACCTATAGGCTTCCGATGTTTTAGATCAATTTCAGTGTAATTCGTTAGGTCTGTAATTAGTAAATTGTCATCTTATGCCCGTTATTATGTTTATCTTTTTCATAGCAATCTTTGGTTCGTTCCCTATTTTCTACGAATCTAGATTTATCTATAATATAGGTTGAATCACGATTATACGAACGGTGGGAATACGATTTGGGCAAAATATGAAATTTACTAAAGACATAGTTTTTAACTTGGAAATTGGCATAAATTGGGATCATGGATTATGTCATGTTCATAGAAATGCAAATTGGATAAATTTGATATGAATTATAGGATGTGTAATTTGAACTTAGGATTAACTTGTAAATCTAGCATTTACATGAATTGTGGACTAGAATAATAAGTCTAGTTTGACATGAACTGTAATTAAAATGTTAAATTAGAATTGGATTAGCTAATTTGGCATGATAAGTATATTGGCATAAATTCGAAATTGGCCGTAATTGGGAGTAATTGTCAGGTTTAGAAAATCATGGTTAGTTACACGTAATTTGGTATAGTTTACATACCAAAAAGCATAAATATGATTTAAAGGGGGAAATGGGCCATAAGAATAAATGTTGACAATTTACATTAAAGAATAATTATGAAATAAGTAAAGTGGGAATAATTTATAGAATTTGTCGTAAATAAGAAAATGTGAATTTAGACAAATTAAAGGTTTATTAACGACATCTCTTTTAATGACACACCAGAAAGTTCTAGGGTGACAGAGAGGATAGTGTCTAGGCTTGGGTTTGGAAAATACAAGTTTCCTGCTCTCTCTGGCTATCCCTAACTGATCCGACGGACGGGATGGTTACTTTCAAAACCTGATTTGAAAATTAATCAAAACCCTTTGAACTTAGAAAACACGAATATGCCTAACCCGAGGTTAGACTGAGTTGCGATGTAAACCTGCCCGGAACCAACCGGCACATCCAGTAATCGCAACAATATCTGTCTAATGTGAGTGGTCGCGGCTTTAATTTATTTAGTTAAAGCTAGAACAAGAATGTTAGGGTTAAGTTAACTAATGCACTTAACCAATTCAACATGATAACAAAACCGATGGGTGGGGGTTAGGTTCATGTAGACACTTAACGCAGTTAAGCTAGAATGGGAGGGTTAAGTCCATAGGAACACTTAACCAACTTAACACAGTTAAGCTAGAATGGGAAGGGCTAAGTCCATAGGGACACTTAACCAACTTAACATGGTAACAAGACAAGATTTGTAGGGGTTAAGTAACTAAGAGAACACTTAGCCAGATTAACATGAGAACTAGACTAGAAGGTGGGGTTAAGTAAAGTTAATACACTTAGCCAAACTAACATGTTAACTAGACTAGAGGTTGGGGTTAAGTAAAATTTAATACACTTAGTCGATTTGATATGTTAACTGGACTAGACCGTAAGGCTAAGTAAACTTGAACACTTAACCATCAGATTCTGATAAAGGAATAGGGTTAAGTTTAAAACCTGAAGGGATAATACTTAACCATTAATAACATGTTAGTTAAAACAGACGGGCAAGGTTAAGTTAAAAAGGAACACTTAACCAACACAGAATGAAGGGGTAGGGTTAAGTAATAAGAAATACTTAACCAATATAACTTGGTTTGTGGTTGGGTTAAGTCAACGTGACGTACTAATAACACTTAACTAGTTTATCAGGATAAATGAAGAGGGTTAAGTTAGCTTGGATTGACTAATGACACTTAACCAATCCAAATTAACGGGAAGGAGAACTAAGTAGTAAACCTTAGTTAAAAGGAACTAAGTAGTAAACCTTAGTTAAAAGGAGCTAAGTAGTAAACCTTAGTTAAGAAAGCAACGATTCTGGAAACTAAGTGGTAAACCTTAGTTAGTAAAACTAAGGAGTAATTCTTAGTATAACACGGGAAGGAGAGAATGTTCGTCTGAGTAAAAAGAAGGCTCCAACGAATTGAGTTACGAAGCCCGAGGCTTCGAGGGGACGTGATAGTACTCTTGGAATCCCTCTGTGAGGCTGCAGATGATCCTCCTGGGCTCACAGAGGTTAAGGTCTGCTTTAGAAGAACTAGGGGTATGCCTTGATTGCAATACATGGCAACCTAAAGACTAGGATGGACCGGCGTGATTCGACGAGAAAACGATAGCCCTGTGATAGCAACTCGTCGTCCACCATGCATCTTGAGTCAATCGAGATACGTGAAGCGGAAAGGCGGAGAACTCCAAAAGACCATATACTTGCTATCTAGTTATGGGTGAGGATGGCCATAGGATAGTGGGGCACCGGGGGCCTGCGTATAGTTCTCATTTTTCATGGTGTGCCTTTCATTAGTTGAAGGAGGGGTCGAGTGGGACCATAGCCAATGGAATAAAAAAAGACCTTAGCATCTGCATCGGCAGATATCTGAAAGCTCCCGACCGAGTTCTGTGTTTCTTGATTTACCCTACCACGGGACTCGGGCCGCATATTACAGGACATGTGCATCTAGACAGCGATAACGATTCGTGATACATGCGTGGGGAAGTCTAGGAACATGTGCCACTCTAGGTAGTGTATCCTAGACTAGGGTGCATCGTTCGTCAGGTAGCATAATACCTAGTTGGACTAGGTGGCATAAACCCTGAATCTGAGAAGCGTTGAGCAGATAGCGTAAACTCTAGTTGAAGAAGGAACTTGATAGAAAACCCTAGATTAGATCTAGGTAATAAATAAAAATGTATGCCTGAAGGCAACGGAAACTACAGGGATTGGGATCACGTTATCGTTACTAGTTGGGACACTAGTTAGGCGGTGCAGAGATATAGAAACCAGTATAATAAAGAAATAGCGAAGCGGTGAATGTATTAGAGCATATCCAGTTTGTCTTATCTTAGCATATCTTGTGATTATCTTGCCTAATCTTGTTGACCCTATCACCTTGGTGTTATCTTGTATTCAGTTAATTCATGTCATTTTGTTTTTCCATGTTCACATGCTAGAAGTTACTGAACTTACTCAGGCTTTATGTCTGACTTTGTTTTCCTTTCGTCTTCTTTTCTTCCTTTTCCCCCCCAGGTAGTAAAGGAGGGAATAGTATAGCTCATGTTAAGCTAGACTATCACTCTTTCCCAGCTTGAAGATTTGTCGAAGTTTTGCTTGGATTCTCTTTTCGGATGCTATGGCTGGTTCTTGCTACATTGGGGAATGTAAATGTATTTTTATGCTTCTTTATTTTGTAAGACAGATGATACTCTGATATTGTAAAGAAATCATCGTATAAACTATTTTATCAATAAAGCAAAGTTTTATTTTCCGCTGCTTAATTTCTGTCTATCTTGTAATTTATCTGCATCTTTTACCCTAAATTCTCCACAGAACTTAGTGCATTCCCTTTGTGAGTGACACTAACGGACGTGGGGTGTTACAGCTCCATGGTTAGCCTCTGTATACATTCGAGAAATAGTTCGTTTGCACGGTGTTCCTTCTAGCATAGTGAGCGACCGCGATCCTATTTTCACTAGCGAATTTTGGAAGAGCTTGCAAGAGGCGGTAGGGACTCAGTTATGTTTGAGCACCGCATATCATCCTCAGACGGACGGCCAGACCGAGAGGGTGTATCATATTCTAGAGGACTTATTGAGGTTGTGTGTCTTAGATTTCGGAGGCACATGGGAGGAACATCTTCCGTTGGTAGAGTTCGCATATAATAATAGCTTTCAGTCTAGCATTGGCATGGCACCGTTCGAAGCTCTTTATGGACAGCCGTGTCGTTCGCCTACATGTTGGTGGGAATCTACGGATATGATCTTGCTTGGACCCGATATGATTAGAGAGACTTCGGAGAAGATCGATTTGATTCGAAGGAGGATGAAGACGACGCAAGATAGACAAAAATCTTATGTGGATAAGAGGAGGTCAGATCTTGAGTTTGATGTTGGGGACAAGGTCTTTTTCAAGGTGTCTCCATAACGTCGTTCGCTTTGGGTCCATTGGGAAGTTAGCACCAAGGTTCGTAGGACCATTTCCTATTAAGGAAAGGATTGGGCAGATGGCGTATAGAGTGGAGTTGCCCGAGTGACTTTGTGGTGTACACGACGTATTCCATGTATCACATTTGAGGAAGTGCTTTCACGAGACCGCGGAAGTGGTAGAGCCGAGCTTGCTTAGAGAGGTGGAGATAGAGCAAGATGCGACGATTCGACGAGCTCCTACGCGCATTCTTGGGTCGGAGATTAAGAAGTTGAGGAATCGAGAGGTCAAACTAGTCAAAGTGCAATGGGGAGATGATGAGAGCAACGCTACTTGGGAGACGGAAGCGAAGATGCGTTCATTATACCCTTTTCTTTTCGAGGGTATGTATTTTGATTTCTCCTTTATCGCTTAGCTTGTACTTATCTTATCTTTAGTATGTCCTCTCGCTAGTATCTTTGACCTTTAGATAGGATAGTCCTATGGTCGAAACATGTGTTTGAGACATGTTATGTATGATGGATGCATGTGGATGCAAGTGTTTGCTAGTGGTTGCTCGTGGATGCATATACACACACTTTAGGCACTAGATTGACTCAGTCACTTCATATTGCATATTGCATATAAATGTGTGTACATATTTAAGTAATGGATGAATAATGGTTGTACCATCATATGGATGTTGCATTTTGGTGAATGGTTGTGCACACATGTAGAAATGATATGTATCGATAAGGTCCTTTCGCATACATAATGGACGCATGGCACTATCATGGTTTGCATTAAGGAGGTCAACTGAATCAGTAGACCGCCTGATTTTGCATTAGATAACGAACATATACACACACTTTTTGCATATGTTCATACAGCATTAGAAATTTTATAAGGACAATGGATGCCCGTGTTTGATGGTTGAGTAGATGGTTGTTTGGATGGTAGGATATGCATTCTCCTTGGAGATTTCGGGGGCGAAATCCTGAGGGGAGAATGTAACACCCCGGATTTTTGAATAATCGAAATAACTAAATTAAAGAATAATTAATCTCAGACGTGATAATTATGGGAATTGGGTTGTGTCATTGTGTTCGTCTCGGAATTCTGGTTGAAATAGAGTCCGAGTTTGCGGGAAACAAGTACTGGATGAAAGAGTTATGGAAGAACGAAAGGTGGTGGCAAAAGTAGGAAAAAATATATAAATGCACTGGTGCACTTGGGAGGTGCGCTATTACATATTTACACTGGCGCACCTGCCAAGTGCGCCCAGGCCGAGGCAAGAGCCTGCACAGCTTTCTCGTTCAGGCTGACCCGTGTTGTTGAGTCCTTTTTGACTCCTTGCCGAGTCATTAGGGCTGACTCATCACCCTATCATGATTGAATGGTTTTGATTAACCCTAAGAACATCCGACGGCTTAAATTAATTAAGAATTCTATAAAAAGACCCATAGACTCAAACCCTAAATCAGAATTAAAAAATAAACTTTGGTCGTCATGCTGTTGTCTTGAACCCTAGAGCAGCCGCCACCAAATTAAAGAGGAAGAACAACAACCAAATCAGAACTATTCAACTCTAACAGCGAATCTTCATCAAAGGAGCGCTAGTTCAACTCCAGAAATCAGAATTCAGAACTCAAGACTGCTTTTGAGTTGTGAGTTCGATAGTTTTAACAAGATAATTAGTAATTTAATTAGATTAAGTTATAACGCGGATTGTATGGATGTGATATGAAGTATTGATTTCATGTTATAATTATGTTGTAGGATTGTGATTGAAATATCTAAGATGTTATGTTGTGATGCTATCATTTATGATGCAAAGTTATGTTGCTATCATCCATGATGTAATTTTATATACAATCAAATCGTCATGTTTCTTATGCTAGTTTGTGATATTGATTCATATGATAAATCATATGTAGGAAAGTTTAGATGTTGATTCAAACATGAACCATATACAAGTTTGGGTAGAATTATATGTGACTTTACATGGCTATGGCACCTAGTTTATGTGAAATTTAATTGAAAGTTAGGCTATGACATATGCTAAATTCTACATGATACTTTACATGTTAGATATTAGTTTACACCGTTGTTGCGATGTATAAACCACATATGTGAGTTTATGAGTTGGACATGAATCATGTTTTGTTATTACCTATGCAAGTTTACCCCTTATAGATATAAATCTATGACATATGATGTTTATGCAAGTTTGTGGCCATTATTTCATCAAGTTCACACTTTAGATATAGATCTATCACATATGATGATCATGCAAGTTTGTGGCCATTTTCTCATCAAGTTCACACCTTTAAATTTGGAACCATGACATATGTTGTTTATGCAAGTTGTAATCTTGGCCTATGCAAGTTTTAGATGTAGAACATCATTCACATATGCAAGTTCACCCCTATGTTAGATCTATGATTTAATTATGTGTATATATTGTGATGTTTTCTTTTATTTCATGAGTTAGACTATTCGAGTCTAACGTATATTTTTATGTTGAACGAACAAACGTACTACGTAGGGTAAAAGGGGATAACATTAAAAATATTTAATTGGCATAAATGCCTTAAAAGGCATAAAATGTAATTGTCGTGAAATTGGTACGATTTTACATACCATAAATAGATGGACATAATTGAGTCAATTATGGACATCGCTAAATTTGGAATTGATTGATAATTTGAATAGGGAAAGTAATTCAAATTTGGGGTGATTAATTAGGAGTAATTAATCGTCTAAGACACGAGGTTAGGCTCTTTTGTGGTGTAAGACTGCCCGGACCTGCCTGGCAAATCCAGCTGCCACAAATGCCAGTCTAATGTGAGAGGTCTTAGGCACAAACTAAATACGTAACAGTCGTAAAGACACGAGGTTAGGCTCTTTTGTGGTGTAAGTGAGACGACCCAAAATCCCGTTTAGACGGAAACAGGGTTATCTTTGGAATATAACACAGAAACAGATAATAGCAGAACAGAATTAGATAAATACACCAGATAATGAACAACAAAATATACTGGATAAAAGTATCATCAGAGTTACACAGTATATAGGATCTTACTTAGTACAAATACAGTTCAGCTATACATAAATGTCTACAGCGGAAATAAACAAAATATGCACAATAGGAGCTGAACAGCATAAAAAGAATAAATGATAGAATCCATCTTCAGCTCCAGCTATCCAGAAAGAACCAGCTAAACCTGAATACAAGGCTGCCCGTGTAGAAAAAGGGGCACCCGAGTTTGAAAGTGAAACAAACTACGAGTCAGTCATGGGACTGGTATGAGAAATCCACTCAACACATATATAATTGGCTAATCACAGGACCACGCCACTTTCGTGGAACGGGTTTACTCCATTGGGTTGCCAGTGCTTTAAAACAAATCTTTCTTTTAAACATCGCTATGTTTTTTTTATAAAAATGAAACCGTTATAAGACTCAGTTCCCATCACACAATGCAACGCAAACCGGAGGATAGAGTTTTTACCTTATAACGGCCAAAATATGCTTGATACGGATAAAACAAAGGCATTCGATATTATTGCTAGTGTCTATATGTTTTGAAAACAATTTCAAATCATAACTATCAATCATAGACGACATGAGCGTCCCATGCCACTATGTCGCCAAATGTATATATACAAACGAAACCGCACGATGTCGTATTTGGAAATTGGATTTCCGTCATGAACCAAGGCAAAAGATAGTCCTTACCGAATTCGAGACTGCCTAGCCCGAGCCTCAGGAACAGCCGCAACTGCCCCTTGGAGCGACAGGGCCGGTCCACCGATGTGGATTATTATACCTGAACAATACGTTTCCCCGCCCTTTGGGGCGTAAACGAGCCAACGAATGACTCCATCGGACCCGGATCGTCCGATCAAACCGAGGCGCCTCGCAACAGCAACAACCACATAGGTGAAAAGTATATAAATGTCAGGGCTGGTAGGTCACTGACACCACCCTAGCTAGGAAGAAACGCATGCCCTCCCTGAGGTCCTTCTCCCGTTTTAGGTTCATACCGGGGTGTGAGGCTCGCGAATTCACGTTATACACAAAGCTACGCCACACAGGCGGTGCTTTGATCATCACCACAAGACTTTGCTTTTCAACAGAAGCCCTGATCACTGCATCTTAGCATGCCACACAGGCAATTCATGCCATGCGACTGATGTCCATCGATATACAACCTCTGAGCTCGTGCGTCTCAGAGAAGGGCGTTAAGCAAAAGAATAAATTCTCCGCCGCCAAACAGATGTATATTTAATAGAGATCAATCAACACAGAATAAACTTCAATGTCAGACACACAGTCCATTTACAAGTCCGTTCTGGGTCTGAACGAAACCGGAGGCACTAAATACCTCGCAAACCCATCGACCACCACGTACGTCTGGACGATCACCACTCATTATCCATATTTCGGGATGCCTCCCAATCAGGACCTCGGTTACCATCCAAACGAGGTGAAGATCTCCGGTCTTCGACCACCGTCTTCATCTTCGACTTTCAATCGTCGGTCGATTATTTGAAATGAGAATTAACTCAGTCTTTCCAAATAATTCACGAATATTTAGAATTTCAAATCAATTTATTTCAATGGTTAAATTATTCGACAACACCAATTTCGTTCTTTAATGTTATTTTCACACCAAACACATTCAACCATCAAATACAACATAAATCAAGCAAATTCAGTTTATTTCCATTCCATATCGCTTATGATATTTTATAACTATTTATCGCTATTTTTATTTTATTTAAAATAGCCCATATATTCAAAACGACGCTTCGGGCCATAAAGCGGCTGTGGCGCTGTTTTTCTTCAGATTTGATTTACACATATCTGAAAATCTAACCGTTGGATCTTCACAAAATTTACATCATTAGAAAGGTCTTTTCAAAACGAACCCAACGGTTCCAGTTTCGGGAAAATCCGACGGTCGGATCTCCCGGTACAATCGTTTGAATTTCCGATTTCAAAATACGAACTGCAACGTCGTTATTCGATTAAATATAATTATATTTATATATATAAAAATAAATATAATCGTTTCTGGCGCTGTTTTTCTTCAGATTTGAATTAAACACTCCAGACAATCCAACCGTTGGATTTCTACAAAGTTGGTGCCGTTGGGAAGATATTTCCAAGGCGAACCCGGCGGTTGGGGTTTCGGGAAAATCCAATGGTCGGATTCCCCGCACTAGTCGTTTGAAATCACGGTTTCAAAATACTAACTGCACGGCCTCGTTTCGTTTTAATTTTATTTATATTTATATATTTATATAAATATAGTTCATTCAATGATTTCTATATCGTTTTCACTTCAAAAATTTTTCTAACACCTTAAATTTTGGAAAATTTCGCCATAACCTCCCTGCACCGGGAGCATCGGGAAATCGCAAATAGCGTTCCCGGTCCTTCTAATCTCAAAAAGAAAAAGAAAAAGCCAAGCGGCTAGCCAACAGGCTCATAAAATCATCACCCAAACAAAGCAGTAAACGTGTACCTATTTGTCGGGCACAAAATTTTATTCCTCTTCTCTAGCCCCTTTGCTATAACCTGTTCAATGAATATGCATGTACATATATATACAGTTCTTATCATTTATCATTTTCTATTCAACTTCATATTTGATTTCTATTTGGTTTAAAAACACCATTCATTCTAATGTCACATAAATAGGCGCAAATCATTTCATTAGCTAATTAATGAATATTTCAACTGATATATGTTTATTTTGAACAAGTGGCTATTTTTAACATTTCACATTTCAACGATTCATGCATACAATAAAAATGTGATTTTTATTGTAAAACAATTCATTTCAAAACACTATTTTTCTATATAGTTCAAGTTGGTGATAAAATAGGATTTTTATCATCAAACAATTTATTTCAAAATATGAATACCATTCAACACATGAATTTCTAATCAACGAATGAATATCAATTCAACACATGAATGTTTTCTATATTTTTTATATATAGATAAAAATGTGATTTTTATTATCAAACAATTTATTTCAAAATATGAATACCATTCAACACATGAATTTCTAATCAACGAATGAATATCAATTCAACACATGAATGTTTTCTATAGTTTTTATATATAGATAAAAATGTGATTTTTATTATCAAACAATTTATTTCAAAATATGAATACCATTCAACACATGAATTTCTAATCAACGAATGAATATCAATTCAACACATGAATGTTTTCTATAGTTTCTATATATAGATAAAAATGTGATTTTTATTATCAAACAATTTATTTCAAAATATGAATACCATTCAACACATGAATTTCTAATCAACGAATGAATATCAATTCAACACATGAATGTTTTCTATAGTTTTTATATATAGATAAAAATGTGATTTTTATTATCAAACAATTTATTTCAAAATATGAATACCATTCAACACATGAATTTCTAATCAACGAATGAATATCAATTCAACACATGAATGTTTTCTATAGTTTTTATATATAGATAAAAATGTGATTTTTATTATCAAACAATTTATTTCAAAATATGAATACCATTCAACACATGAATTTCTAATCAACGAATGAATATCAATTCAACACATGAATGTTTTCTATAGTTTTTATATATAGATAAAAATGTGATTTTTATTATCAAACAATTTATTTCAAAATATGAATACCATTCAACACATGAATTTCTAATCAACGAATGAATATCAATTCAACACATGAATGTTTTCTATAGTTTCTATATATAGATAAAGATGTGATTTTTATTATCGAACAATTTATTTCAAAATATGAATACCATTCAACACATGAATTTCTAATCAACGAATGAATATCAATTCAACACATGAATGTTTTCTATAGTTTCTATATATAGATAAAGATGTGATTTTTATTATCGAACAATTTATTTCAAAATATGAATACCATTCAACACATGAATTTCTAATCAACGAATGAATATCAATTCAACACATGAATGTTTTCTATAGTTTCTATATATAGATAAAGATGTGATTTTTATTATCGAACAATTTATTTCAAAATATGAATACCATTCAACACATGAATTTCTAATCAACGAATGAATATCAATTCAACACATGAATGTTTTCTATAGTTTCTATATATAGATAAAGATGTGATTTTTATTATCGAACAATTTATTTCAAAATATGAATACCATTCAACACATGAATTTCTAATCAACGAATGAATATCAATTCAACACATGAATGTTTTCTATACAATGAATAAATATAGTTTAAGCATATGAAAATAATTCAAACACACGAATATTATTCAAAATTTCGGCAGCGTAACGGCAGGGTAGTTAAACCGGCACCGTCCCTAGTACGGCTCCTCGCTCTACCTTAAAACCTCGCGGTTTTTGACAATGGGGATCATGCATCTAGTTCGCACGCAGGCGGCATGTATATATTTATTTCATTTCCACAAACTAATCCTATGTGGTTTCAACCAAATATTTCACAACCACCAATGGGTATTTTTCAACCACTATCAACCAATATCAATCACAAACAATCCCAAACAATCAATCGCTATCAATCGATTTTCACAACAATTTCAACCAATAAATATCGTCCATGGTTTGTGGACGAGGGGCGTATATATATATATATATATATATATATATATATATATATTATATATAGCAATTCACTTTTATTTCACACATATATAATATTTTTAAATCAGAAATCTCACCAATAGCTATCCAACTTCACGACACTTCACCTAGAGAAATCTTCGCCTATCTCGCCTTTTGTCGCTTCGTTGCCCGTATTCTCTACATAGGTAAAAATCGAATTTTTACGATGCTATTCAAAATATAAAAATATGATTTTTACCTCGACTTTCAATATATAAAAATATGATTTTTACCTCGACTTTCAAAATATAAAAATATGTTTTTTACCTCGACTTTCCATATATAAAAATATGATTTTTACCTCGACTTTCAATATATAAAAATATGATTTTTACCTCGACTTTCAATATATAAAAATATGATTTTTACCTCGACTTTCCATATATAAAAATATGATTTTTTACCTCGACTTTCAATATATAAAAATATGATTTTTTTTTCTTTTCTACAAATCTGATCTTTTTAAAGTTTAAACCTTTTTCTTTTAACTTAAAATTAAAATCAGTTTAAATCCTTTATATATAAAAAAAACAGTTTTAAATCTTTATTTAAAATTTCAGTTTTAAACCTAATTAAATTTTCAGTTTAAACCTAATTAAATTTTCAGTTTAAACCTAATTAAATTTTCAGTTTTTAAATCTTATAAAAATCAGTTTCTAAATACATAAAAAAAACCGAAATCTTTCAGAAGTAAAATAAAAAAAATAAAATAAAATAAAAAAATACTTACAGAGAGGGGGGGTTTGCGTCAGGTGACGGCGCTGGAGGTGGGGCGGCCTTTAGTTCGTCGGCGGTGGAGGCTCTTGCGCGTTCGGATGGGGGAGGGGCGGTGGTGCAGTCGGCGAGGGTGGCGTCCAGGTTGAGGCAGCGAAGGGATTTTTAGGGTTTGGGGGGGGCCTTGGGGTCGTGGGCCCTGCTAGGTGGAGGCGCCGGTGGTGAGGAGCTCCGGAGGACGTCGGCGACGTTGATCGTGCGAGGGGGGGCGTAAGCGGGAAAAGGGGATCGGGTTTTTCCTGATTTGAGGGAAATAACTGTTGTGGGAACTATAAAGGAATGAGGGGCTTATATAAAAAAGTTTATATATATATAT
The DNA here is from genome assembly GCA_030737875.1 of Allium sativum. NCBI lineage: Eukaryota > Viridiplantae > Streptophyta > Magnoliopsida > Asparagales > Amaryllidaceae > Allium > Allium sativum. The sequence goes on from CM060915.1 coordinate 991,531,369, forward strand.
ATATATTTTTAATTTTTTCTTCAAAAAGTTACTTTGAAAATTCGAACTCCTTTTTGAGCCCACCGACTGTCGTCCCTAGGGTTTTACCCCCATTCCGAACACAATGGGATATGTATCGCAAGCTGATTTGCTCGTTACAATCAGTTTCCTTTTGAATTTTCATTTAAATCACTATATTGAATTTTAAACGTACATTTCAAATTACCGGGGCCACATACTGACTAGAAAAATTCCAGAAAAATATTTTCTAGCTTCGTATTGACGATACGGTCCTAACAAAATTAGTTTCGTCGAATTCTGAGACCGTTTGAAAAATGGCCAATTTCCAGTCGATTAAAATCAACAGAAACTGGTCAAACGCGTTTTCTTTTGCCACGCTCACATATTGATTCGAAAAATTACGAAATTTGAAACCTAGCAATAACTTGACATCACGGATCCAACAAAAGTGGTTTCGTCGAAATCCGAGGTCGTTTGCAAAATGTCCATTTCAAAGGGCCTGAATTCCATAGCGACTATTCAGAATTTTCAATTGGACATATCTTTTGATTCCCGCTATCAAATTTCGATTGGTCAGATTCGTTGGAAAGATATCATCAATTTGATCCTAATGTTTTTGGTATCACTAAAATCCGGATTGTTTTGCACCCGGTATATTCAAATGAAGTTTGAAATCGAATTATCGAACTACCGCGCCATTTTCAATTCTATATATAACTATAATTAATTATATTCGTTTTCAAATGTCGATTCAAACTCAGTTTTCATCGCCATTATTTAAAATATTTATTTTAAATATTTAAAATCCATTATTTTAGCCAATTTAAAATTTTTAAATTGGTTCAGATTTTCTGGGTCGTTACAATCTCCCCCACTTAAAACTTTTCGTCCCCGAAAAGGAACAAAGTCGAAAGTGGTTTGATAAATCCACAATCACACAGCACAGCAACCAATCCAATTGTTTTTAACCTTTCAAACATATAACTTTTACATATATATCTTTTATACATAAAAAAATTATATTTCTAAAACCAGACTATATATATATAATCACAAATACGTTATTTAAAAACATATTACTCTCGACTCGTTCTGAGGCATTTCTGACCCCATCTCTAACGAGTTGTTCTGATTCTGCTTTACTCATACTAGGATATTGCTGATCCTATCTGTATAGAGTTACCCGTCCTAGAACTCTACTGGTTCTATTTCTGACGAGTTCGTTCAAATGTTATATTCCAGAACTAAGCTTAACCAAAGCTCTGATACCACGATGAGACGACCCAAAATCCCGTTCAGACGGAAACAGGGTTATCTTTGGAATATAACACAGAAACAGATAATAGCAGAACAGAATTAAATAAATACACCAGATAATGAACAACAAAATATACTGGATAAAAGTATCATCAGAGTTACACAGTATATAGGATCTTACTTAGTACAAATACAGTTCAGCTATACATAAATGTCTACAGCGGAAATAAACAAAATATGCACAATAGGAGCTGAACAACATAAAAAGAATAAATGATAGAATCCATCTTCAGCTCCAGCTATCCAGAAAGAACCAGCTAAACCTGAATACAAGGCTGCCCGTGTAGAAAAAGGGGCACCCGAGTTTGAAAGTGAAACAAACTACGAGTTAGTCATGGGACTGGTATGAGAAATCCGCTCAACACATATATAATTGGCTAATCACAGGACCACGCCACTTTCGTGGAACGGGTTTACTCCATTGGGTTGCCAGTGCTTTAAAACAAATCTTTCTTTTAAACATCACTATGTTTTTTTTTATAAAAATGAAACCGTTATAAGACTCAGTTCCCATCACACAATGCAACGCAAACCGGAGGATAGAGTTTTTACCTTATAACGGCCAAAATATGCTTGATACGGAAAAAACAAAGGCATTCGATATTATTGCTAGTGTCTATATGTTTTGAATACAATTTCAAATCATAACTATCAATCATAGACGACATGAGCGTCCCATGCCACTATGTCGCCAAATGTATATATACAAACGAAACCGCACGATGTCGTATTTGGAAATTGGATTTCCGTCATGAACCAAGGCAAAAGATAGTCCTTACCGAATTCGAGACTGCCTAGCCCGAGCCTCAGGAACAGCCGCAACTGCCCCTTGGAGCGACAGGGCCGGTCCACCGATGTGGATTATTATACCTGAACAATACGTTTCCCCGCCCTTTGGGGCGTAAACGAGCCAACGAATGACTCCATCGGACCCGGATCGTCCGATCAAACCGAGGCGCCTCGCAACAGCAACAACCACATAGGTGAAAAGTATATAAATGTCAGGGCTGGTAGGTCACTGACACCACCCTAGCTAGGAAGAAACGCATGCCCTCCCTGAGGTCCTTCTCCCGTTTTAGGTTCATACCGGGGTGTGAGGCTCGCGAATTCACGTTATACACAAAGCTACGCCACACAGGCGGTGCTTTGATCATCACCACAAGACTTTGCTTTTCAACAGAAGCCCTGATCACTGCATCTTAGCATGCCACACAGGCAATTCATGCCATGCGACTGATGTCCATCGATATACAACCTTTAAGCTCGTGCGTCTCAGAGAAGGGCGTTAAGCAAAAGAATAAATTCTCCGCCGCCAAACAGATGTATATTTAATAGAGATCAATCAACACAGAATAAACTCCAATGTCAGACACACAGTCCATTTACAAGTCCGTTCTGGGTCTGAACGAAACCGGAGGCACTAAATACCTCGCAAACCCATCGACCACCACGTACGTCTGGACGATCACCACTCATTATCCATATTTCGGGATGCCTCCCAATCAGGACCTCGGTTACCATCCAAACGAGGTGAAGATCTCCGGTCTTCGACCACCGTCTTCATCTTCGACTTTCAATCGTCGGTCGATTATTTGAAATGAGAATTAACTCAGCCTTTCCAAATAATTCACGAATATTTAGAATTTCAAATCAATTTATTTCAATGGTTAAATTATTCGACAACACCAATTTCGTTCTTTAATGTTATTTTCACACCAAACACATTCAACCATCAAATACAACATAAATCAAGCAAATTCAGTTTATTTCCATTCCATATCGCTTATGATATTTTATAACTATTTATCGCTATTTTTATTTTATTTAAAATAGCCCATATATTCAAAACGACGCTTCGGGCCATAAAGCGGCTGTGGCGCTGTTTTTCTTCAGATTTGATTTACACATATCTGAAAATCTAACCGTTGGATCTTCACAAAATTTACATCATTAGAAAGGTCTTTTCAAAACGAACCCAACGGTTCCAGTTTCGGGAAAATCCGACGGTCGGATCTCCCGGTACAATCGTTTGAATTTCCGATTTCAAAATACGAACTTCAGCGTCGTTATTCGATTAAATATAATTATATTTATATATATATATATAAATAAATATAATCGTTTCTGGTGCTGTTTTTCTTCAGATTTGAATTAAACACTCCAGACAATCCAACCGTTGGATTTCTACAAAGTTGGTGCCGTTGGGAAGATATTTCCAAGGCGAACCCGACGGTTGGGGTTTCGGGAAAATCCAATGGTCGGATTCCCCGCACTAGTCGTTTGAAATCACGGTTTCAAAATACGAACTGCACGGCCTCGTTTCGTTTTAATTTTATTTATATTTATATATTTATATAAATATAGTTCATTCAATGATTTCTATATCGTTTTCACTTCAAAAAATTTTCTAACACCTTAACTTTTGGAAAAATTTCGCCATAACCTCCCCTGCACCGGGAGCATCGGGAAATCGCAAATAGCGTTCCCGGTCCTTCTAATCTCAAAAAGAAAAAGAAAAAGCCAAGCGGCTAGCCAACAGGCTCATAAAATCATCACCCAAACAAAGCAGTAAACGTGTACCTATTTGTCGGGCACAAAATTTTATTCCTCTTCTCTAGCCCCTTTGCTATAACCTGTTCAATGAATATGCATGTACATATATATACAGTTCTTATCATTTATCATTTTCTATTCAACTTCATATTTGATTTCTATTTGGTTTAAAAACACCATTCATTCTAATGTCACATAAATAGGCGCAAATCATTTCATTAGCTAATTAATGAATATTTCAACTGATATATGTTTATTTTGAACAAGTGGCTATTTTTAACATTTCACATTTCAACGATTCATGCATACAATAAAAATGTGATTTTTATTGTAAAACAATTCATTTCAAAACACTATTTTTCTATATAGTTCAAGTTGGTGATAAAATCGGATTTTTATCATCAAACAATTTATTTCAAAATATGAATACCATTCAACACATGAATTTCTAATCAACGAATGAATATCAATTCAACACATGAATGTTTTCTATAGTTTTATATATAGATAAAAATGTGATTTTTATTATCAAATAATTTATTTCAAAATATGAATACCATTCAACACATGAATTTCTAATCAACGAATGAATATCAATTCAACACATGAATGTTTTCTATAGTTTTTATATATAGATAAAAATGTGATTTTTATTATCAAACAATTTATTTCAAAATATGAATACCATTCAACACATGAATTTCTAATCAACGAATGAATATCAATTCAACACATGAATGTTTTCTATAGTTTCTATATATAGATAAAAATGTGATTTTTATTATCAAACAATTTATTTCAAAATATGAATACCATTCAACACATGAATTTCTAATCAACGAATGAATATCAATTCAACACATGAATGTTTTCTATAGTTTTTATATATAGATAAAAATGTGATTTTTATTATCAAACAATTTATTTCAAAATATGAATACCATTCAACACATGAATTTCTAATCAACGAATGAATATCAATTCAACACATGAATGTTTTCTATAGTTTTTATATATAGATAAAAATGTGATTTTTATTATCAAACAATTTATTTCAAAATATGAATACCATTCAACACATGCATTTCTAATCAACGAATGAATATCAATTCAACACATGAATGTTTTCTATAGTTTTTATATATAGATAAAAATGTGATTTTTATTATCAAACAATTTATTTCAAAATATGAATACCATTCAACACATGAATTTCTAATCAACGAATGAATATCAATTCAACACATGAATGTTTTCTATAGTTTCTATATATAGATAAAGATGTGATTTTTATTATCGAACAATTTATTTCAAAATATGAATACCATTCAACACATGAATTTCTAATCAACGAATGAATATCAATTCAACACATGAATGTTTTCTATAGTTTCTATATATAGATAAAGATGTGATTTTTATTATCGAACAATTTATTTCAAAATATGAATACCATTCAACACATGAATTTCTAATCAACGAATGAATATCAATTCAACACATGAATGTTTTCTATAGTTTCTATATATAGATAAAGATGTGATTTTTATTATCGAACAATTTATTTCAAAATATGAATACCATTCAACACATGAATTTCTAATCAACGAATGAATATCAATTCAACACATGAATGTTTTCTATAGTTTATATATAGATAAAGATGTGATTTTTATTATCGAACAATTTATTTCAAAATATGAATACCATTCAACACATGAATTTCTAATCAACGAATGAATATCAATTCAACACATGAATGTTTTCTATACAATGAATAAATATAGTTTAAGCATATGAAAATAATTCAAACACACGAATATTATTCAAAATTTCGGCAGCATAACGGCAGGGTAGTTAAACCGGCACCGTCCCTAGTACGGCTCCTCGCTCTACCTTAAAACCTCGCGGTTTTTGACAATGGGGATCATGCATCTAGTTCGCACGCAGGCGGCATGTATATATTTATTTCATTTCCACAAACTAATCCTATGTGGTTTCAACCAAATATTTCACAACCACCAATGGGTATTTTTCAACCACTATCAACCAATATCAATCACAAACAATCAATCGCTATCAATCAATTTTCACAACAATTTCAACCAATAAATATCGTCCATGGTTTGTGGACGAGGGGCGTATATATATATATATATATATATATATATATATATATATATATATATATATATATATATAGCAATTCACTTTTATTTCACACATATATAATATTTTTAAATCAGAAATCTCACCAATAGCTATCCAACTTCACGACACTTCACCTAGAGAAATCTTCGCCTATCTCGCCTTTTGTCGCTTCGTTGCCCGTATTCTCTACATAGGTAAAAATCGAATTTTTACGATGCTATTCAATATATAAAAATATGATTTTTACCTCGACTTTCAATATATAAAAATATGATTTTTACCTCGACTTTCAATATATAAAAATATGATTTTTACCTCGACTTTCCATATATAAAAATATGATTTTTACCTCGACTTTCAATATATAAAAATATGATTTTTACCTCGACTTTCAATATATAAAAATATGATTTTTACCTCGACTTTCCATATATAAAAATATGATTTTTTACCTCGACTTTCAATATATAAAAATATGATTTTTTTTTCTTTTCTACAAATCTGATCTTTTTAAAGTTTAAACCTTTTTCTTTTAACTTAAAATTAAAATCAGTTTAAATCCTTTATATATAAAAAAAACAGTTTTAAATCTTTATTTAAAATTTCAGTTTTAAACCTAATTAAATTTCAGTTTAAACCTAATTAAATTTTCAGTTTAAACCTAATTAAATTTTCAGTTTAAACCTAATTAAATTTTCAGTTTAAACCTAATTAAATTTTCAGTTTTTAAATCTTATAAAAATCAGTTTCTAAATACATAAAAAAAACCGAAATCTTTCAGAAGTAAAATAAAAAAAATAAAATAAAATAAAAAAATACTTACAGAGAGGGGGGGTTTGCGTCAGGTGACGGCGCTGGAGGTGGGGCGGCCTTTAGTTCGTCGGCGGTGGAGGCTCTTGCGCGTTCGGATGGGGGAGGGGCGGTGGTGCAGTCGGCGAGGGTGGCGTCCAGGTTGAGGCAGCGAAGGGATTTTTAGGGTTTTGGGGGGGCCTTGGGGTCGTGGGCCCTGCTAGGCGGAGGCGCCGGTGGTGAGGAGCTCCGGAGGACGTCGGCGACGTTGATCATGCGAAGGGGGGGCGTAAGCGGGAAAAGGGGATCGGGTTTTTCCTGATTTGAGGGAAATAACTGTTGTGGGAACTATAAAGGAATGAGGGGCTTATATAAAAAAGTTTATATATATATATTTAATTTTTTCTTCAAAAAGTTACTTTGAAAATTCGAACTCCTTTTTGAGCCCACCGACTGTCGTCCCTAGGGTTTTACCCCCATTTCGAACACAATGGGATATGTATCGCAAGCTGATTTGCTCGTTACAATCAGTTTCCTTTTGAATTTTCATTTAAATCACGATATTGAATTTTAAATGTACATTTCAAATTACCGGGGCCACATACTGACTAGAAAAATTCCAGAAAAATATTTTCTAGCTTCGTATTGACGATACGGTCCTAACAAAACTAGTTTCGTCGAATTCTGAGACCGTTTGAAAAATGGCCAATTTCCAGTCGATTAAAATCAACAGAAACTGGTCAAACGCGTTTTCTTTTGCCACGCTCACATATTGATTCGAAAAATTACGAAATTTGAAACCTAGCAATAACTTGACATCACGGATCCAACAAAAGTGGTTTCGTCGAAATCCGAGGTCGTTTGCAAAATGTCCATTTCAAAGGGCCTGAATTCCATAGCGACTATTCAGAATTTTCAATTGGACATATCTTTTGATTCCCGCTATCAAATTTCGATTGGTCAGATTCGTTGGAAAGATATCATCAATTTGATCCTAATGTTTTTGGTTTCACTAAAATCCGGATTGTTTTGCACCCGGTATATTCAAATGAAGTTTGAAATCGAATTATCGAACTACCGCGCCATTTTCAATTCTATATATAACTATAATTAATTATATTCGTTTTCAAATGTCGATTCAAACTCAGTTTTCATCGCCATTATTTAAAATATTTATTTTAAATATTTAAAATCCATTATTTTAGCCAATTTAAAATTTTTAAATTGGTTCAGATTTTCTGGGTCGTTACAGTAAGACTGCCCGGACCCGCCTGGCAAATCCAGCTGCCACAAATGTCAGTCTAATGTGAGAGGTCTTTATGAGGTTACGGTCTTAGTGAATTAAGAAACACTTAACCAGATAAGCATGTAGTGGGACATGAGGGGGTTAAGTGGGTGCCTTGGGTGGCATGTGGAATCTAGTGGATGCCTTGGGTGGCATTTGGAAATACGATTAGAAACACTTAACGAAATTGAAACATGAATAAGAAGTGGGTTAAGTGGGATGTACTGGAGGGGACCAAGCTTAGGTTGATAGCTTGTGTCAAGTAATGGGGGCCCGTTTCAACCAGTAACCCATATGTATCTTTGTGGGCTCGACCCAAGTCGAGGACGGGACACGCATACTGGGCTTGACTGTAAGAGGCCAAACCGGGTTAGCGGTGGCAACGGAAGTCCAACGGGCTCATATGCGTGTGTGGACCCGGGCTGGTAGGTAAGACATTGTTGCATCGTGTAGGTATAAGCCGTGCATTCTTGGTGGTATCGGGTTGCCACTTTGGGGAGTGATACACCCCATTGTGGGGCCAGCACGGGTATCTACGAGTTAGGGAGCCGATCGCTTGGGGGTAGTGGATACACCTAGTGGAGATAGGGGCAGACGGCACCTATGAAGACAGCTAGGGGTGCACGAAACTACCAATATCATTATTAAGTTTGTAGGCGGGATCAACCTTAGGGTGACTAGTGGTGGTGCAGTATACTAGTGGCGGTGCAGTAAAGCAATTATCCTATAGCGTTGATGTAGTTTAGTAAATTGTCTTAGTGGGTTAGGTGCGCTTCAGATATCGTTATTCATCTTCTTTCCTTGTTTACTCTGTCATACTCAATGGTTCATGGTCATTTCCTTATTTTCCAACTTATGCTTTATCCTAGTTACTTTGTTAATTGTATTGTTAGAATTATCGCACTCGCCAGACTTTATGTCTGACCCCCCCTTTTTCCATCTCTTTCCTTCCCCCCTCCCCCCCAGGTGCTCAGGTTGGAACTAGCACCAGTGGAGCTTGATTTTGGACTGCTTTTAGAAGATTTCTTGGACCGCTGAAGTAAAGTTCAACTTCTCTTTATTTATGGCTATTTTTGATGTTGGGGATTATGTCTTTCAGTTTATGTACTTTGTTTTATCAAGATGGATATGATGTACTTGACTTTGGTTTTATGGTTTTGATGATGTAACCAAACATATTTAGATTCTGCTACAATAAATGATGTTTTAAATTTTCAACTATTGCTTTATATTTATCTTGTTGTGATTTTCTGTTCTATATTCACTTAAAATGCTCCATGGAAGTTAATGCATTCCCTTTGTGAGTGACATTAATGGACGTGGGGTGTTACATCAATATAGGATAATTACTATACTCTACCTTACTGTACCATACTGTACTGTACTAACACTAACTTCACCCCTACTAGTCACTCTAGAAATTTGATCCCTCTTGGCTAAATAGAATGATGATAGCTTCGTGTACTACTAGATGTACCCACTATCCTCCATGTTTTACTGTATATCTCTAGTTGCTATCATAGGTACCCAACGTGTACCTATCCACACTAGATGTACCCCTTCAACAAGTAATAATGGTAATTCCACGTAATCCTAGCTGACGTCATAGGTGCCGCCTGCTCCTATCCCCACTAGGTGTACCCCCTTAATAATTATTAATAATAGTGATAGCTTCGTGTACCCCTAGCTGACTACATAGGTGCCGTCTGCTCCTATCACCACTAGGTGTACCCATTACCCTGCCCGATTCGATCGGCTCCCTAACTCGTAGATACCCGTGCTGGCGCCACAGTGGGGTGCATCACTCCCCAAAGTGGCAACCCGATGCCACCAATGATGCACGGCTTATACCTACACGATGCAACAACGTCTTACCTAACAGCCCGGGTCCATACACGCATATGAACCCGTTGGACTTGTGTTGCCACCGCTAACCCAGTTTGGCCTCTTACAGTCAATCCCAGTATGCGTGTCCCGTCCTCGACTTGGGTCGAGCCCACAAAGATACGAATGGGTTACTGGTTGAAATGCCCCCCCCCCCATTACTTGACACAAGCTATCCACCTAAGCTTGGTCCCCTCTAGTATATCCCACTTAACCCACTTCATGTCCACTTACATGTTTTAAATTTGGTTAAGGGTTTCTATTAGTAATTCCACATGCCACCCAAGGCACCCACTAAACCCATATGTCCCACTTACATGTTTTACCTTGGTTAAGTGTTACTAATCGTGTTTTCTCATGCCACCCAAGGCACCCACTAGATTCCATATGACACCCAAGGCACCCACATAACCCCCTCATGTCCCACTACATGTTTAACTGGTTAAGTGTGTCTTAATTCATTAAGACCGTAACCTCATAAAGACCTCTCACATTAGGCTGGCATTTGTGGCAGCAGGATTTGCCGGGCGGGTCAGGGCAGTCTTACACCACAAACGAGCCTAAACTCGTGTCTTTACAACTGTTACGTATCTAATTTGTGCCTAAGACCTCTCACATTAAACTGGCATTTGTGGCAGCTGGATTTGATGGGCGGGTCCGGGCAGTCTTACACCATAAAAGAGTCTAACCTCGTGTCTTAGATGATTAATTACTCCTAATTAATCATTCCCTAATTTGAATTACTTTCCCTAATCAAATTATCAATCAATTCCAAATTTAACGATGTCCATAATTGACTCAATTATGTCCATACATTTATGGTATGTAAAATCATACCAATTCCGTCACCAATTAATTTTATTCCTTAAAATTAATTACATGCCTTTTTAGGCCATTACATGCCAAATTCACAATATGTATGTATCCACTATTATCCCCATCGTATCCCCGTCATTCGTTCGCTTAACACGACATATACATGTTAGAATAGCAAATAGTCTAATACTTAAAAAAATAGGAAATAAACGTCACAAAGTCACATACACACAATAATAGATCTAATTCGCATCTAACTTGCAATTAAGAATTACAACATACTTGCATAGTCTTTGTATTATCAAGGATCCAAAAATCATAGATCTAAAAGGTGTGAACTTGCATGTATGAACATAGTTTTACACCCAACTAGCCTAGGTAATTATCACAAACTTACATAAACTATGTATGTCATCAACCTAAACATAAAGGTATCATCTTGCGTAACTATGGATCTAATAAAAAGGTGTTAACTTGCATAACTATGCTTGTCATAGTTTCAACATAAAAATGTCGCCTTGAATATGGATCTAAACTTTAAAGGTGTGAACTTGTATATATGTGAATCCAATTATCACTTAAACTTGCATATGAACATAATACTTATACGAACTAGCATATGTTCCACATTCATATTCACATAAAAACTGATGTTATAAACCAAGGTGATCGGATTATAAAAAGGGATTCATTGGCATAGGTTAACATCATGAGCTACCAGCACATATTTTAGATCCAAACTTACATAACATCATATAACTCGCATACAACTTGTGTGATTCTATTAACTTGCATAACATCATATGTACAACTAGCATAATTATATTAACTTGCATAACATCGTACATGAAACTTGCATAACATCATATATAAAACTTGCATAACATCATATGTGAAACTTGCATAACATCATATATAAAACTTGCATAACATCATATGTGAAACTTGCATAACATCATATATAAGATTTGCCTAACATCATATAATCTGAATCAAGTTAACATACATGATTAAACATATGAATTAGATTCACATCCACAACTTATAATCCAACGTATATCACATCATAATTAATTTAGCAATTATTTTGTTAAAGTGATCGAACTCACAACTCAAAAGCAGTCTTAAGTTCTGAATTCTGATTTCTGGAGTTGAATTAGCTCTCCTTTAAAGAAGATTCGCTATTAGGGTTGAATAGTTCTGATTTGGTTGCTGTTCTTCCTCTTTAATTTGGTGGCGGCTGCTCTAGGGTTCAAGACAACAGCATGACGGCCATAGTTTCAATTTTAATTCTGATTTAGGGTTTGAGTCTATGGGTCTTTTTATAGAGTTTTGAATTAATTTAAGCCGTCGGGTGATCTTATGGTTAATCAAAACCATTCAATCATGATAGGGTAATGAGTTAGCCCTAATGACTCAGCAAGGAGTCAGAAAGGACTCAACAACATGTGTCAGCCTGAACCAGAAAGCTGTGCAGGCTTTTGCCTCGGCCTGGGCGCACTTGGCAGGTGCGCCAGTGCAAATTTGTACTGGCGCACTTCCCATGTGCGCCAGTGCAATTCTTCTTCTTCTTTTTTCTTTCTTCTTTTGCCACCAATCTTCGTTCGTCCATAACTTCTTCATCCGGTACCTGTTTCCCGCAAACTCGGACTCTATTCAACCAGAATTCCGAGACAAACACAACGGCACAACCCCATTCCCTTAATTCTCACATCTGAGATTAATTATTATTTATTTTAGTTAATTCGATTATTCAAAAATCCGGGGTGTTACATTCTCCCCTCCTTAAAGGATTTCGCCCCCGAAATCTCCAAGTTAAGGAGAATGCATATCCCACCATCCAAACAACCATCTACTCTACCATCAAACACGGGCATCCATTGTCCTTTTAAAATTTCTAATGCTGTATGAACATATGCAAGAAGTGTGTGTATATGTTCCTTATCTAATGCAAAATCAGGCGGTCTACTGATTCAGTTGACCTCCTTAATGCAAACCATGAGAGTGCCATGCGTCCATTATGTATGCGAAAGAACCTTATCGATACATATCATTTCTACATGTGTGCACAACCATTCACCAAAATGCAACATCCATATGATGGTACAACCATTATCCATCCATTAACTGAAATATGTACACACATTTATATGCAATATGCAATATGAAGTGACTGAGTCGATCTAGTGCCTAAAGTGTTTGTATATGCATCCACGAGCAACCACTAGCAAACACTTGCATCCACAAGCATCCATCATACATAACATGTCTTAAACACATGTTTCAACCATAGGACTACCCTATCTAAAGGTCAAAGATACTAGCGAGAGGACATACTAAAGATAAGATAAGTACAAGGTAAGCGATAAAGGAGAAATTAAAAGACATACCCTCGAAAAGAAAAGGGTATAACAAATGCATCTTCGCTTCCGTTTTCCAAGTAGCGTCGCTCTCACCATCTCCCTATTGCACTTTGACTAGTTTGACCTCTTGATTCCTCAACTTCTTAATCTCCGACACAAGAATGCGCGTAGGAGCTCGTCGAATCGTCGCATCACGCTCTATCTCCACCTCTCTAAGCAAGCTCAGCTCTACCACTTCCGCGGTCTCGTGCAAGCACTTCCTCAAATGTGATACATGGAATACGTCGTGTACACCACTAAGTCTCTCGGGCAACTCCACTCTATACTCCATCTGCCCAATCCTTTCCTTAATAGGAAACGGCCCTACGAACCTTGATGCTAACTTCCCAACGGACACAAAGCGAACGACGTTCCGTAATGGAGACACCTTGACAAAGACCATGTCCCCAATATCAAACTCAAGATCTGTCCTCCTCTTGTCCGCATAAGATTTCCACCTATCTTACGCCGTCTTCATACTTCTTCGAATCAAATCGATCTTTTCCGAAGTCTCTCTAATCATATCGGGTCCAAGCAAGACCTTGTCTGTAGACTCTCACCAACATGTAGGCGAACGACACGGCCGTCCATAAAGAGCCTCGAACGGTGCCATGCCAATGCTAGACTGAAAGTGGTTATTATATGCGAACTCCACCAACGGAAGATGTTCCTCCCGTGTACCTCCGAAGTCTAAAACACATAACCTCAATAAGTCCTCTAGAATACGATTCACCCTCTCGGTCTGGCCGTCCGTCTGAGGATGATATGCGGTGCTCAAACATAACTGAGTCCCTACCGCCTCTTGCAAGCTTTTCCAAAATTCGCTAGTGAAAATAGGATCGCGGTCGCTCACTATGCTAGAAGGAACACCGGGCAACCGAACTATTTCTCGAATGTATACGGAGGCTAATCATGGAGCAGTCCTCTTACTCTTCACGGGAATGAAATGGGCGCTCTTAGTAAGTCTGTCTACCATGACCCAAATCCCCGTATTACCCTTTCTCGGTCTTGGTAATCCGTCAACAAAGTCCATCGAAACACTTTCCCACTTCCATTGTGGGACCTCCAATGGGTGAAGCAATCCATAGGGCTTCTTTTGCTCTGCTTTTACTTGTTGGCACACCAAGCATCTTGCGACATACTCGGCCACATCCCTCTTCATACCGGCCCAAAAGTAAACTCGTCTCATGTCCATGTACATCTTGTCCCCACCGAGATGGATGGTCATCTTCGAACAATGGGCATCATCAAGAATGGTCTTCCTCAAATTCTCTTCCTGTGGTATACAAAGTCTACCGTCCCTACGCAACCAACCCTTATCATCTAGGGTATACCTACTTAGGTGGCTTGATCACTCCCCTCTTATGAGCTTCTCTACTAACTCCATCAACTGTGGGTCATCATGCTGTGCCTCTCCAACCCGTCCCAAAAGCGTAGGTCTGACCTCAAGGATGCTAGCAAACTGGGTACAAAATCAATGGATGGTCTAAAGTCAAAGGTAGAGATAAACTCTAAGATACGTCGCTCGATAAACAAAGGACTCAATGTCAACTTTTTTCCCTACTCAAGGCATCCGCCACAACGTTACCCTTGCTAGGGGTATATGCTATCTCGAAATCGTAGGACGCCAAGAACTCCATCCACCATAACATATCACCCTTCCCTAGAGACCACATGCCCTAAAATCCTCACTTCTTTCCTCCAAAAATGGTATTTTGGAGAACTTAGCTTTAAGCTGGTGCACTTGTAGTGTCCCTAAGCTTTCCCTAAGATGTAGGGCATGCTCTACTCTGCTTCTAGAGAAAACCAGGATATAATCCCATGCAAAATCGTCACAACTATCCATCTCTCACACAGACCATCCTAGTCGAACTCGACATCCCCCAAGTGCAAGCCCCAAAGGCCTAAAACAATATCTGACAAATACCCAAGGGATACCTCCTTCGAATTCAGACAACCTACGTGAGATGATACTAGTAAGATGGCTAACCACTTGAGCACTTGACCGACTCTGGCTGTCCTTGCCAGTCTTGCTCCAAAACCACCGCTGATCACATAACTGGCTTTGATTAATCTATTAAGCACATGCGAAAACTTATTTCGTGCCTCTGGGTAAACCCCGCACTTTATCAAAGACGTCTCCATACTCACGGACCACACAAACGGATTCCCAATCATCGTTGGATGCGTCAGAAGATTCTAGGAAACTAAGCATCACTGAACCCCTAGGGTCATAAGAAATATGAGGGTCTTTCCATAACGAATCAATAGTCTAACTACCCTCTTTCACAATCTAGGATGGCAACCCGCCTGGCTAGCCAATCTACCCCTAGAATCAAAGTATAGCCCGTGAAACCAAGGACGAAGGCGTTGCATTCAAATCCAACGCCCAAGATAGACACTCTCAAATCCCGACAAACCATTGAAGGAGGTGTCGAACCACCAACAGGATTTGAGACTAGGATGGAATACTTAACTAGACTAGTATTTAGGTGCAGTGTTTCAACTAACGAAGCAGATACTAATGAGTATGAAGCGCCAGAATCAAACAAAGTTCAAACAGGATGATAAAGAAAACCAAATTTCAACCAAGACGGTCTTACCCCCATCAGGTATACCAGAAGTGAGGGAATACAACTACCCTCCAGAAGATCCTGTACTTTTTCCTTGCCTCTTTGGACAATCCTAAGGTGTCCTATTTCTCCAAAACAACTAGCCTTCTTCTTCACATTCTCCATTCGTGACCTCCCACCAAGATGAGGTTTCGTCCTTTGTTAACCAAACAGCTATTTGAACCTTCCTCCCATCGTTTATCTTAAAGGTACCAACAAGCCCTCCACTTCCTTGGACTAACTTCTAGCCCGACAAACGTCTAAGTCCCTTGAAGTGGTTTTCCGTCCTTCGTACCGAAGTCCTTATTTATCTTAGAAAAAGCATCTATATGCGGAGGGGGAGAAAGAACTCAAAAGGAGAAAGAGGAAGAGATTTAAAATGGATATTCGAAGGAAGGATATATGGCTCTTGGGATTATGCTTTCTAAATATACTTTTCTCTTGAAAATACTTTCCTTAAAACATACTTTTGAAAGTACTTCTTTATAAAAGTGGTTTTGAAAATTAGTTTTTCAAAAATTCATATCTGTTCTGGTAACCTTCAGCTCTGATACCTCGTGTAACACCCCACATCCATTAATGTCACTCGCAAAGGGAATGCATTAACTTCGATGGAGCATTTTAAGTGAATATAGAACAGAAAATCACAACAAGACAGATATAAAACAGTACTTGAAAATTTAAAACTTTATTTATTACAGCAGAAGGTAAATATGTTTGGTTACATCATCAAAACCATAAACCAAAGTCAAGTACGTCATATCCATCTTGATAAAACAAAGAACATAATCCCACTGTTACAAATAGCCATAAGAAAATTATAGGCTGAACTTTACTTCAGCAATCCAAATCCAAGTGCTCCCAAAGAGATCCCAATCAAGCTCCACTAGTACTAGTCCCACCCTTAGAACCTGGGGGGGAAAGGAAGAAAAGAGGTGGAAACAAAGGGGGTCAGACATAAAGACTAGCAAGTGCGATAACTCTAACAACAGAATTATTAAAGCAATATGATAGGATATAAGCCGGAGAATAAGGTAATGATTGTGAGAACCAAATGGGTATGGCAAGGCAATCAAGAGAAACAGAGATAACGTTAATGGCATTTCCTAATCAATATCGGATAATTACTATACTCTACCATACTGTACCATACTGTACTGTACTAACACTAACTGCACCCCTACTAGTCACTCTAGAAATTTGATCCTTCTTGGCTAAATAGAACGATGATAGCTTCGTGTACAACTAGATGTATCTACTATCTTCCATGTTTGACTGTATATCTCTAGTTGCTATCATAGGTACCCAGTGTGTACCTATCCCCACCAGATGTACCCCTTCAATAAGTAATAATGGTAATTCCACGTACTCCTAGCTGACGTCATAGGTGTCGCCTGCTCCTATCTCCACTAGGTGCACCCCCTTAATAATTATTAATAATAGTGGTAGCTTCATGTACCCCTAGCTGACTACATAGGTGTCGTCTGCTCCTATCTCCACTAGGTGTACCCACTACCTTGCCCCATTCGATCGGCTCCCTAACTCGTAGATACCCGTGCTGGCCCCACAGTGGGGTGTATCACTCCCCAAAGTGGCAACCTGATACCACCAATGATGCACGGCTTATACCTACACGATGCAACAACGTCTTACCTACCAGCCCGGGTCCACACACGCATATGAACCGTGGGACTTGCGTTGCCGCTGCTAACCCGGTTTGGCCTCTTACAGTCAAGCCCAGTATGCGTGTCCCGTCCTCGACTTGGGTCGAGCCCACAAAGATACGAATGGGTTACTGGTTGAAACGGGCCCCCCATTACTTGAAACAATTTTTCCACCTAAGCTTGGTCCCCTCTAGTATATCCCACTTAACCCACTTCATGTCCACTTACATGTTTTAAATTTTGTTAAGGGTTTCTATTAGTAATTCCACATGCCACCCAAGGCACCCACTAAACCCCTATGTCCCACTTACATGTTTTACCTTGGTTAAGTGTTACTAATCGTATTTCCTCATGCTACCTAAGGCACCCACTAGATTCCACATGCCACCCAAGGCACGCACTTAACCCCCTCATATCCCACTACATGTTTATTTGGTTAAGTGTTTCTTAATTCATTAAGACCGTAACCTCATACAGACCCCTCACATTAGGCTGGCATTTATGGCAGCTGGGTTTGCCGGGCGGGTACGGGCAGTCTTACACCACAAACGAGCCTAACCTCGTGTCTTTACAACTGTTACGTATTTAATTTGTGCCTAAGACCTCTCACATTAGACTGGCATTTGTGGCAGCTGGATTTGCCGGGCGGGTCCGGGCAGTCTTACACCACAAAAGAGTCTAACCTCGTGTCTTAGACGATTAATTACTCCTAATTAATCATTCCCCAATTTGAATTACTTTCCCTATTCAAATTATCAATCAATTCCAAATTTAACGAAGTCCATAATTGACTCAATTATGCCCATCCATTTATGGTATGTAAAATCATACCAATTCCATCACTAATTAATTTTATTCCTTAAAATTAATTACATGCCTTTTAGGCCATTACATGCCAAATTCACAATATGTGTGTGTCCGCTATTTTCCCCATCGTACCCCCGTCATTCGTTCGCTTAACACAACATATACATATTAGACTAGCAAATAGTCTAATACTTAAAAAAATAGGAAATAAACGTCACAAAGTCACATACACACAATAATAGATCTAATTTGCATCTAACTTGCAATTAAGAATTACAACATACTTGCATAGTCTTTGTATTATCAAGGATCCAAAAATCATAGATCTATTGCATGTATGAACATAGTTTTACACCCAACTAGCCTAGGTAATTATCACAAACTTACATAAACTATGTATGTCGTCAACCTAAACATAAAGGTATCATCTTGCATAACTATGGATCCAATAAAAAGGTGTTAACTTGCATAATTATGCATGTCATAGTTTCAACATAAAAATGTCAACTTGAATATGGATCTAAACTTTAAAGGTGTGAACTTGTAAATATGTGAATCCAATTATCAACTTGCATATGAACATAATACTTATACGAACTAGCATATGTTCCACATTCATATTCGCATAAAAACTGATGTTATAAACCTAGGTGATCGGATTATAAAAAGGGATTCATTGGCACAAGTTAACATCATGAATTACCAACATATATTTTAGATCCAAACTTACATAACATCATATAACTCGCATACAACTTGCGTGATTCTATTAACTTGCATAACATCATATGTA
Organism: Allium sativum; assembly: GCA_030737875.1. Lineage (NCBI taxonomy): Eukaryota > Viridiplantae > Streptophyta > Magnoliopsida > Asparagales > Amaryllidaceae > Allium > Allium sativum. The sequence continues at coordinate 991,550,442 of CM060915.1, forward strand.
CAACTTGCATAATTATATTAACTTGCATAATATCATACATGAAACTTGCATAACATCATATATAAAACTTGCATAACATCATACGTGAAACTTGCATAACATCATATATAAAACTTGCATAACATCATATGTGAAACTTGCACAACATCATATATAAAACTTGCATAACATCATATGTGAAACTTGCATAACATCATATATAAGATTTGCATAACATCATATAATATGAATCAAGTTAACATACATGATTAAACATATGAATTAGATTCACATCCACAACTTATAATCCAACGTATATCACATCATAATTAATTTTGCAATTATTTTGTTAAAGTGATCGAACTCACAACTCTAAAGCAGTCTTGAGTTATGAATTCTGATTTCTGGAGTTGAATTAGCTCTCCTTTGAACAAGATTTGCTATTAGGGTTGAATAGTTCTGATTTGGTTGCTGTTCTTCCTCTTTAATTTGGTGGCGGCTGCTCTAGGGTTCAAGACAACAGCATGACGGCCATAGTTTCAATTTTAATTCTGATTTAGGGTTTGAGTCTATGGGTCTTTTTATAGAGTGTTGAATTAATTTAAGTTGTCGGATGATCTTAGGGTTAATCAAAACTGTTCAATCATGATAGGGTGATGAGTCAACCCTAATGACTTAGCAACGAGTCAGAAAGGACTCAACAACATGGGTTAGCCTGAACCAGAAAGCTGTGCAGGCTTTTGCCTCGGCCTGGGCGCACTTGGCAGGTGCGCCACTGCAAATTTGTACTGGCGCACTTCCCAAGTGCGCTAGTGCAATTCTTCTTTTTTTCTTCTTCTTTTACCACCAATCTTCGTTCGTCCATAACTCCTTCATCCGGTACTCGTTTCCCGCAAACTCGGACTCTATTTCAACCAAAATTCTGAGACGAACACAATGGCGCAACCCCATTCCCATAATTTTCATGTCTGAGATTAATTATTTTTTATTTTAGTTAATTCGATTATTCAAAAATCCGGGGTGTTACAACCTTTATGTTTATCATAATGCCAGGGTTATCGATTTTGCCTTAGATATTTCAAAGTTCCGCTATGTCGGTCAAGTCGGGCCGTGCAAATGATAAACGTTTAACCTTAGAGTTGTGACGAGTTTATGGTATGTCTTGAGCATTTTTTGAATTTTCTTAATGCGGCGGTAATGCCCCATACCAAAATTAGTCAATACTCCAAAGGTTATGAGCATCACTATATGACCGACTTTATTTGGGATTTTCCTATCATATGACATGATCATGATCAGGGGTTTCCAGTCGAGTCGATCTTTCTCTTTCTTTCTTTTTTGTGGAGAAGGACTCCTGTTTTCGTGCCCCTACTTGAGAGGTCTTATATTGCGTTCCTCTGGAGAGGTGTTTGTAAACCCGTTATCCGTTGTGACTAAATGACTCAGCCACTTGTAAAATTTATAGGGCGTCTCCAAGAAAGTCTTTGGGTCCGTCATTAACCGGATTTGGAAGACCCGACATATGACCGGATACCCCGGTGAGGGGTCTTTTATGATCTGTCAATAATTGGGATTGGAAGGCCTAGAATTGATAGTTGGATTTGGAAGATCCAACATCTGATCGGATGCCCCCGAAGAGGTCTTTTAAAATCCAGTGTTTGTATCATTATCCAGCCATGTATTAGTGGCGTCGACGGTCAACCAAGTTGCCCTCGGGGAGGTCTTTGGTTAGAAACCCAATGTTTGTCGCAATCCGGCAATGTATTAATGGTGTTGGCGATCAACTGGGTGCCCCTCGGGGAGATCTTTGGTTTATTATTATGTGGTTTCTTGGGACAAACACAGACTCATTTATTGGTTTTTATTACGATTTGCTAGAGCTAGGACTTGCCACCTTGCAACTAAGAAGGCGTCTGTTGGCTAGCTTTTTGACCAAGCCACCAAGGATCACACACCAGAAGAAAATATGAAGCTTCACTCCTCTCATCCTCCAGAAATCTGGTCGCGGTTGCTCAGCCCTGGTCGGATCATGACGCCCCCCATCGGATCGCTGCGAGCCAATGCGATCCGATCCACCCATGCCAGTTCGATCTGATCCGAGTTCCAGAGGCCACGCCAAAGACTATGTCCAATTCTATCAGGATCCGAGATGTATGGATCTCGCGACATCTGTCCACAACTGTCATCTTGACCAATTCTTCATCAAGCTACGATCCAATCCGATATTCTCGGGATTTGCACCACGTATGACTACGATCCGCCTGACCGAATCAGCTATAAATAGCCAAAGCTTGGCAACTTTCAGGATCTTTTAGCAGTTTGAAGGATTTATTCCACCATTACTGTCATACCACTATTTCTTACCAGTTTTACTTCGAGATTACTGAAAGAAATTGTAATTGTTAGAGGGAGTTTGAGAGAAATCGTTGGTTGTACTAGCATCTAAAGTATAATCAATAGCATATAAAGTGGACGTCGGCTCGTTAACGCTAAACCACTATAAACCATGTGTGTTTTCTGCTTTTTCCTCATTTTTCAGTTATAATTCTCTACGAATCAGAACAATTTGGGTGTTAGAGCCAAATTTTGATCTAACATTTTGTTGCTTTCACTGAGAGTTGATTTCGCAGCATATTGGATTGTTTCTCTGTTGTTTGGATATTCAAGTCCGAAGGAAACAGTCCTGAAACTTCACTGTTCAGATTTTTGAAGATTCCAGCGGCATCTGATATCATGGATGGAAAGAAGTCTAAGGAAGTACGAGCTTTGCAGGAGAATGAAGAAGTTGAAGAAAGTGTACATGAGCAGGTTGAGGAGGGCCTCGCGGATCGCGGGGACATAGGGGCGATCCGACCAGAACGAGGCGTCACGAACCAGTTTGAAGGGGGCGCCACGATCCAAATTGAGGGCGGCACGAACCAAACATCTGAAGGGGTCGTCACTCGATCCCGAGACAACGCCGCGAACCCTCCCCCTAATGTTACCACGAACCGATCCTAGGGGCGCTACGAGCCACATACACAGGTCTACTGCGATCCGAAGTGATGACCAGACTACAACCCGACCTGGAAAGGAGGTTATGGCTCACTCTTCCCGTCCCGGTACATCTGTTCGACCTGGCTCATGTTCTCTGCGCATAAGAGAAAATGTTGATAATCAATATGACCCCTCTGCTCCGGTCACTAAAGGAGATCTCTCTCGCTTCTCTGAAATGTGGGATAGGCTGTTTGATGAATTAGCTGCTCAAAGGTAGGAAAGCTCTGTGTTGCAACAGAACTTGACTGCTATGGATAGAAGGCTCGATGACCTCGCAAGGCAAAGAACACTTCCAGTTCATCCGCTCACCCTGGAGTACTCTTCTTCATCAGAAGAATCGCCAAGACCTCCGCGGAGACCGTATGAGAGGGCTGAAAACATAGAGCAGCTCCGATTTGGAACCCTGACATCACAAGAGGAAGAGACACTTGGTGTAGGACCCTCGAACCGCAACTTGAATAATCGTGCCGCAACTCCTAGATCTCGAGTTGTGGACAATCCTGTTGAGAATAGACCACCTCAGCCCCTTCGCCGTACAAATACTCATGATAATAGGTGGCAACGAAGCCCAATCCGAGCTCCGGATTTCGTGGTTGTTCCTAGACGAGAGATCGGAGAATTCCACCGAGCGAGAAGCGCTGATCTCGAGCTTCCAATGACCAGTGCAAATGTTGCAGCTATGGTTCATCAAATCCTTGCAGATAGCCATGGACAAAGGAATGAAGATTAGGGGATTGATCGTAGTCACACCCCTTTTACTGATGACATTCTAGATATAACATTCCCGAGGTGCTTCAACATGCCGTAGATGGACCGTTACGCGGGTAGATCTGATCCAATCCAACATCTAATGAGATATTCTTGGTCAATGACCACTGTTGCAGCCTCTGACGCTATAAAGTGCAAAGCATTCCCTATATTCCTGGAGGATGTAGCGTTATTATGGTTTACTCGCTTACCAGCAAGATCAATTTCCAGTTTCAGGGAGTTGAGTGAAAGGTTCGTGGAACAGTTCCGCATTTAAGCACAGAGGACAAAGAGTGTGATTGATCTGTTCCTTGTCGAGCAACGACTAGGCGAGAGCTTAAGGGTGTATCTGGATCGTTTCAACCTAGCTGCCACTGAAGTCAAGGATCCCCATGAGCCAACTGTTGTGGCAGCCCTGATCGATGGGTAGATAAAGATACTGAATTTGGGAGATACCTGGCCGGCAAGCCACCTCATACTAGAGAATTTTTCTACGAGAAAGCTAACGTATGCTTACGTCAGGAGGAGGTATACGCTAACCGGAAGATGAAAATGGCAGATAAGGAGGAGATCCAAAGTAATGTGGCCATCAAGCAAACCGGATACAGCTCAGGGAAGGTTGAAGTCAATGTTGGAAACCGAAACCAGGGCAGTGGCCGCCAGTCAGGAAACAATGATAATAACAGTAATGGAAATAATCGGAAGAGAAATCGGGGAACGACTCCCAGAGAAGGACCCGTCCTAGGTCTTTCAAAAATTATACGCCAATAAATGATACTTTGGAGAATATCTTCGTAGACTCATACAACGTTCTCCAGCATAAAAGGCCTCCTCCAAGAGATTCTACGGAGAAAGAACATGAGACGGGGAAGTTTTGTCTCTTCCATCAGACTCACGGCCACTCTACAAATGAATGCTGTCATCTGAGAGACGTAGTTGAGAGGTTGCTCCAGGAAGGGAAATTGGATGAGTACAGGGTGACTCCTAAAGACAAGGGGCAAGCTATTCAGACCCCGAACCAAAACCAGAATCAACCAACTGCCAGGCCAACTGTCCAGCAGAAAGGAAAGGATCTGGTTATCAATACCATAATCGGAGGGCTTCACCTAGCCGGGCATAGTTTCAAGGCGATGGATTAGTACGTAAACGCAGCAAAGCAACATCTTGAGGTAGGAGAGTGTAGCAACACTGAGGACAATGTCTCGGTAAAACAGCAAAAGATGATGTCAGATGACGTCATTTTCCGCAATCGAGAGAGTATTGGAGTCCACGCTCCGACCGAAGATCCATTTGTAATCACAGTTCCTATTGGCCTGGCCACTGTTCATAAAGTTCTAGTGGATAACGGGAGTTCAGTCAACATTCTATTCAAAAAGACGTTCGATCAAATGAACCTTGAATTGAAAGATTTAAAGTCATGTGAAGGATGGATCCATGGATTTAACGGAGCTTCAACTGCTCCAATGGGATATGTAGAGCTGCCGGTAACACTTGGGGAAGGAGAACGCCAGAAAGTGAGAATTCTTCCCTTCATGGTTTGGGGTATTGAATCGCCTTATAATGCCTTCTTGGGCCGACCGGCCCTAGCAAAGTTTAGAGCTTGTATAGCCCCCTGGTGCTTGTTATTGAAGTTTCCTACGGAAGTTGGTGTTGGCATAGTCAGAGGAGATCAGGTTGCCGCACGAGCATGTTACATTGCAGAGCTAAAGCTATTCCGTAAAGGAAGAGATATAGAAACTAAAGACGCTTCTTCCCCCACAATGGAGGAGGTGTCATAGGAATTAAAGAGAATGACTATGGGTGAGTCGCCCAGAGAACTGCCCGAGGATATAGATCCCAGAGAGGACGAAGAAACTGGGGGCAGAATGGCGGCACCCAACGAAACGACTGTGGATGTACCGATCAATGATAGTAACCCAGAGAAGGTCCTGAAGATTAGATCCCAGTTGGATCCGGTTCGAGCTAAAGAACTGACGGATTTCCTAAAAGATAACTTGGATGTATTTGCTTGGACCCACGCGAACATGTGTTGGATATCTCCATCAATCATGAGTCACTCATTAAGCATTAACCCAAAGCATCCCCTTGTAAAACAAAAAAGGCGAATGCTGGGCCCAGAGAGGTCCACGGCCTTGAAAGAAGAAGTTGAAAAGTTAAGAAGTAACGGGTTCATCAGAGACTCAACCTACCCAGATTGGATTTCAAATCTATTTTTGGTAAAGAAGGCCAATGGAAAGTGGCGTACATGCATTGATTTTTCGAATTTGAATAAAGCCTGCCCAAAAGATAGCTTTTCATTACCCAGAATTGATCAGTTGGTAGATTCAACGGCGGGTCATGAGCTTCTCTCTTTCATGGACGCTTATTCAGGATATAACCAGATCCCTATGCATGTTCCAGATCAAGAACACACTAGCTTCATTACGGATCTGGGGTTATACTGCTACGTGGTAATGCCTTTTGGTTTGAAGAACGCAGGCGCTACATATCAATGGTTAGTGAACAGAATGTTCTATAACCAGATTGGGAAAACGATGGTGGTATACGTTGATGACATGTTGGTTAAGTCCAGACAATCACCCAATCACACTACAGACTTGGCTGAGATGTTTGGTATCCTTCGAAAGTATGGGATGAAACTCAACCCAATGAAATGCTCATTTGGGTTTGCCTCCGGGAAATTCTTGGGATTCATTGTCAGCTCACGCGGGATTGAGATTAATCCAGACCAGATCGCAGCAATCAGAGGCATTCAGGCGCCTAGACAAATCAAAGATGTGCAAAGCCTTGCAGGGAAAGTAGCAGCATTAAGCAGATTCATCTCTAGAGCGACAGACAAATGCATTCCATTCTTTGAATTGATCAAGCGAGGAAAACGCAATTTTAAATGGACTCCTGATTGCACAGAAGCATTTCAGAACCTGTTGAATCATCTGGAGAGGCCTCCGATACTGCCTAAGCCAGTGGACCACGAGGATTTATTCGTGTACTTAGCAGTGTTGTCCCACGCAATCAGCTCAGCATTAGTAAGAGAAGAAGACAAGGTTCAAAGGCCAGTGTACTATGTAAGTAAAAAATTGGCGGCAGCTGAGCGCAATTATCCGAGGATAGAAAAGCTGATGTATAGTTTATTGATTGCATCTAGGAAGCTTCGGCATTATTTCCAAGCTCATCCTATCACCGTGTACACTAATCACCCGCTCAAGCAAGTTCTACAGAGACCGGAAGCCTCTGGAAGACTGCTCAAATGGAACATTGAATTGAGTCAATTTGATCTGAATTTTCAGCCCCGACGATCGATACGGGGGCAAGTGCTGGCAGATTTCATAGCAGAATCTACTGTCCTGGAGGATGACATAATAAATGAAGAGGCTGACCCACCAAAACTACTTCTCGATCCTAGCGCCTGGAAATTGTATACTGATGGTGCTAAGAATGATAAACGATCTGGTGCCAGAGCGGTGCTTGAAACTCCTGAGAAACGACTGATATCCTATGCTATCCGGTTGGAATTTCGCGCCACTAATAGCTACTCCGAATATAAAGCCCTGATAGCCGGGCTGAGGATCGCAAAGGAATTAGAGATCGCGAACCTGGACATATTTTGTGATTCGAAGTTGGTTGTAAATCAGGTCACTGGAAAGTTCCGAGCTAAGAGCCCAAGATTGATTTCGTATTTGGAGAAAGTGAAGGAGTTGCTGACTGGCATTGATCATTACAGTATATCTCATATTCCGCGGTCAGAGAACCAACAGGCGGACAAGTTAGCGAAGATGGCTAGTTCCGACGATCCTGAAAAAGCCGGGCTAGCCCCAGTTGAAGTACTTCAGTTCCCTAGCATAGGTCAGATGGAAATTGATCCGATACTAGAGACTGAGCCAGAAAGGGAGTCATGGATGACCCCTCTAAAGAATTACTTGATGAATGGAGTGCTTCCGACCAAGAAAAGCGAGAGGCGTAAAATAATCCGTAAAGCTTCCTGATACGTTCTACAAGGCGGAGTCCTGTACAGATAGGGATTTTCGATGCCCCTTCTCCGGTGTATATGACGAAATCAAGCGTGTACTGCAGGAAGTACATGAGGGTGAATGTGGTGACCATACTGGAGGACAGACATTAGCAAAAAAGGTATTGCGGTATGGTTACTTCTGGCCTACCATAAACAAAGATGTGGAAAAATACGCACGACGCTGTGATGCATGTCAAAGATTTTCAAAAATTCCCAGGGCGCCTCCTGTCCAGTTAAAGACAATAATGAGTCCATGGCCTTTCGCTATGTGGGGAATTGATATCATCGGAAGCCTCCCTATAGCGAAGGGTGGAGCAAAGTTCGTTATTGTAGCTGTAGACTACTTCACCAAATGGGTCGAGGCTGAGCCGTTAACTACATTCACAACCAAGCGAGTGATTAATTTCATTGTTAGGAACATTATTTGCTAGTTTGGGATCCTGAAGATCATCATAACTGACAATGGAACCCAGTTTGATAGCAACGAGTTCAGGGACTTCTGCCAGAAGTACTACATTGAGAAACGGTACACGTCTGTAGTACATCCGCAGTCGAACGGACAGGTCGAAGCAGCAAATAAAGTGATTAAGTCCATTATCAAAAGAAGATTGAAGCGGGCCAAATCCATGTGGGTCGATGAATTACCCTTGGCATTATGGGCCTACAGGACAACGTATAAATCGGCGACAGGCCATACCCCCTTCTCTCTTGCTTTTGGAGCAGAGGCAGTCATCCCGGTTGAGCTAAAAGTACCATCTCACCGAGTCACTTATTACGATCCGATGACTAATAACGAGTTGCTCCTTGAATCCCTAGATAAAATAGAGGAGAAGAGGGATGAAGCAGACCTGCGTGCCTTGAGACACAAGCAACAGGTCGCTAGATACTACAACAAAAGGGTTCGAGCCCGAACCTTTGAACCTGGAGACTTGGTTCTGAAGTGTGTCTTTCCACCCCCAACTTATATGGGTGCGAAGTGGGAAGGACCACACACCGTTCTACGAAGGCTTGATAATGGAACCTTCAAGCTAGCAACCGTAGATGGAGAAGAAATCCCCAGAGTGTGGAATGCCCAACATTTGTGGCCCTATCTGATGTAAAGTTGTCAGATTTATCCTTTTGTTGCATAGGACCATGTAAAAGGCATGACTTGCCTAGAATATTCAAATGTTTTGAGCAAAGGATTGTAAAGTGGACGTAGGTCACGATTCGACCGAACCACTATAAAAATATTGTGCGTCATTTACCTTTATTTGCACATTATTTATCTGCTCTTCTATCTTTATAAAATTTGTTGTAATACCATATAGCGATCACAGAAACTTGTAATTCTATGTGCCTTCCATCAGAATGGAGAGTAATCCACAGCCAGAACACTGAAGGTGCAATAAAGTGAGTCACACCATTGATTTCACTCTAACTCTCCAGAGCCGAGAGAGAAAGTAAAGGACGTGAAAATAACGTCCACGTGGCAAGGTGACGCACCATGATAAAAAATGCCTTGACATGACTCTTACCTTGGCGACTGCCAGGAGAGTATAAAAGCGTCTATGATTATGCGCTGAGAAAGAGCTCTTACCCCGCTGAAGGATCGGGGGGCGACTGAATAGCTGAGCTCGAACTCTAACCTTGGCGACTACCAGGAGAGTATAAAAGCGTCTATGATTAAGCACTGAGAAAGAGCTCTTACCCCGCTGAAGGATCGGGGGGCGACTGAACCGCTGAGTTTGAACTCTAACCTTGGCGACCGCCAGGAGAGTATAAAGGCGTCTATGATTAAGCATTGAGAAGGATGCTGGAGACTCAGCACCTCCAGAATTTCTGCCCCGCTGAAGGATCGGTGAGCGGAACATGGTACGAGTTCGAACTTTAACCAGCAGATGGATCGGGAAAGTATAGAGGCACCGGAGATTTGGCGCCTCAAGGACTATAATCCTACTAAAGATTCTAAGTCCCCCGTATTCAGAGATAGGGGGCAACGTGCATAGAAATTTTTAAAGTTTTTTCTGTCGCTTGAAGGATTTGTAATATAATTTCAACTTGATTATAGTCAAATGAATTATGACTAAGTGTGAAGAGTTTATTGAATGTAGGTACACGATGATGCGAAAGAAATAAACTTTCATTCATGAACTGCAAGCTTACAAGATAAAGAGGAACCTAAACAAAAGTGAGGGCCATTCTCACAATTACATTTCATGGCTAGTGGAAAGCCTAAAAACAAAATACGGAAAAACGTCTACATCCTACTTATGCTTGGGAGACGGCTTGGAATTTTTCTCCTTCTTCTGCTGTTCCAGCTCCGCCTTGTCAGCATCAGATTGATCACTCTTCTTTCTTTTTCTTTTGTCAATAAGGGGAGCTGAGGGATCATCAGAAGACTGGGAAACAAGCTGTTTGGTAATTGATTTGGGTTGGAGTTTTAGTACCAACCCAGTTTTTGGACTAAACTCTAAGATCGGAGGCACATTCAAAGGCTCTTGCTCATCTTTTTTCAAGGCCAGCTGTTTCTCTTGCCTAGCCCTCCTTTCAATCAAGGTTTCCTCATCATCGCATTTGATTTCTTTGGTAATGGTGACTTCCTCTTCATCGCCTTCATGGTGCCCATCCATATCTCTCAAAGCCTCGATGGGCTCAGTATCTCGGGGAATATCAGCACTGGGTGCGTGAAGGACTTTCTCCGTTGTCGCACCTTCGGGCTGCTTGGAAGCGTCAGCGCTAGCACTTGGCGGGATGACAATCTTCTCCACCTCTGTCTTCTTCTCAGCATCCTTATCGGCTAGCACGCCACCTGTAACATGAGAAACAAATGTTATTTTAGGAGAGAATACGGTTTGCTCAGTTGATTGTTCGGCAAGATGGCGACAAGTGACGATTGCTTTGACAAATTGCAGAGAGAATATAGAGATACCTTCCGCTGATCCTCCATCCAGGCTAGCAGCAGAAGCTCCAACAACTGGAGGAGTCGGACCCAGAGGAATCAATGGATCATCGGGACTGTATTCCTCAATTTTGGAGGCTTTGAGCTCTGCAGCTGAGCTCGAGCCTTCTTCAATTATTTTTTTCCCTTGGCCAGAGTTTTCTCCTTATCCATCTCCTCTTGGAGTAGGCGTTTGCCTTTCTCTAAATCCTCGGGTTCGTTATCCTTAAGAATGGTCTGCATCAGCTCATTCTCATCAATCTCATCAACTTCTAATCGTCGTTTCTCGCCCTGGACGATTGCATCCCATATGTTGGCTAAAGTAACATGGTAGTCCGGGATCCAGGAGATGTTACGGGTCTTGATGACCTGGCCAAGGAAGTCAAACAACATTTCTTCAAATCCTTCAATATCTTTCTCTCTCTCGAGGAACTTTTCATTAGAAGCAGTAGCCATTTCAATGGCACTTTCCACATTATTTTCAGCAAGAACCGCACGCTTCTCTGATTGCGCGAGTTGATCATTCAGAATTGCTCTCTCTTTTTCGGCCAGAGCTAAACTATCTTTCAAGCTTGCCTTTTCTTTCTCCCAAGCATCTTTTTCAGCTTCGAAATGATCCTGTGCTGTTTTCAGTTCGGTGTTGGCCATCTTGAGATCTTCCACCTCCTTCTTCAATGACACACGCTCTTTGATGTTAGAATCGAGCTCATTATGAAAACGTTGCCTGGCCTCCTCCAGCTCTGTCTTATAATTTTTAGCATCTCGTTGAGCCAAGGCAAGCAAAGATTGTGCATCTTCCAAGTCCTTTTCCATTTTCACCCTGGCCCTGTCATTGTTATCTATCCTTACTCTGGACCTGTGCGCTTCCATTTCTAGCATTCGGATAGCGTCTGAAAGATTGACAGCGTGTTTCTTCATCGCCTCATATTGCTTGGCTACATGGCGAACGTGTCCGATGACTTCAGTATCCCAATTCCCAGGGACTGGTTCCAGAGTTGGAACGAACATCATCCTCTCGAAGAAGATATCGGGGAATTGTTCTCGTAATTACTCCAGCTTAGCCTGAGTCTCAGGACCATGGATATAGTCTCGTGCCCCGAGGGCACTCAAACTTTGTTGACCGGAGGGGACGATGTCAGTTTTCTCCTTCTCAGAATCCTTGTTTGGATCCTTGTTTTTATCTTTAGACTCATGGTGCTTTTTTGATGACTTGCTATGAGACAGCGTGCTCTTCGGAGGAGTTAAGTCTTTGGGAAGTCGTTTTCCCCCTGTAGGTAGCACTTGATGACTATGGGGCTTCCCAGAGGTTTGTTTTGACGGGGATCTGGACGGTGAAGAGCGAGGCTTGTAAGAATCCCGGGACCGATGGCTGTCTCCCCCTCGGCTGCTGCTACGAGCGCACTCAGGATCTGAAAGAAGACTTGGGGTGCCCGCACGAAAGGAACGATAAGAATAAGACTGTCTGCGAGTCATCCTTCCTGCAAATGAAACAGGCATATGTTAGAATTATGAACAGCAATAGTGTAGAAAGTGCTGTGGTGAACGGTACATGTGATCTGTGCATCCCATATAATCCCCTAACGGACCAGGGCCTAGAGCTAAGCTCGTCTGTGTAGTTTCTTTTTCTCCAACAGGGGCATTCGCTTCCTCAGAGGAAGGAAAGAATGATCCCCCATCGAAGTCTTCATGAGAGTAAATGGCATCTGGTAGAGGAATCTTGTTCAGTTCCCTTATTATCTGCTCCACCGTGAAATCATCATGAACGACGGGATCGACCGGTGGTGAAGCTCTTGAGGGAGAATGCTCTTTAGAGGCCGAAGTTTCTTTAGGCTTGTCAGCCTGGATCTCATCTTCCTTATACTTATTCGGATCTTCATCGTCTTGATCAATGAGCAGTGAAGGAATCTTGTAAAGTCTAGTTGTTTCTGTAGCCTGCGAGGTTCCCTCTCCCCCAACCAGGGGCACATATTTATAAGGTTTGCCGTCCTTTCCCAGTCCGAATCTTATATCCAGAAGACGGTGCTTGTGAAGATTCTCGTCGGTGAGACACATCTTTATTCTCAAGAAATCTGATTCGCTTTTGAGAAGACGAGACAATCGGTTTTCATACACCGTTCATTTTGTCTTGGGGAAAGTATGATCTGCATGGAGAAAAGAAACATGTTAGCGTCTTGGTTATTTAGTCAAGTCACTAATCTGGAGACTTAAAACTCACTTGCTTTAAGCCATTTTCGTGCACATCCCGCCTGCAGTTTTATATAAAACCAATCAGCTTTAGGATCCCCGATGTTGCTGTAACCATCAGTCACGACCTTCCTGTTGGCTACTGACTCAAAGTAGGAGATATTTGGAGTTGCCTTGGAGCGATGCTTGAAAAGGTAATAGAACTTTAAATCCTTAAAGGTAAGCTCAGTCTCCAGAACCTCTGGATACGCAACGGATAAAGTGTATAGAGCTGCATAAGCATTGGGGTGGAGCTGCATTGGAGCAATACGCAATCGCCTTAAAGTTTCGACGACGATTGGCAGAAATGGAGGAATAGCGCCTACCACGCACATTAATCTATTAATGGTCATGTGTCCAGGTGGGGTAGAATTAGGTCTATCGTCCTTCCCTGGAGTTTTAACATCATCACAGGATATCCCGTGCTTCAAGCATAGTTTCCGAAGCTTGGTGTCGTCCAATTTAGAAGCCAGACAATCAGTGAACTTATCTATATCCTCAGCTCCCGGAAGCTCATCGGGAGCCCGATCGTCCGCCTCTTCGGAGGATGTATCATCTGAAGACGTCGATTCTGCACCAGAGTCCATTTTGTAGTCAGGATCGGACTTATCCTGATCTGAGGTTGAGGGAAGCACGTTGGGTTCATGATGCGCCGATGTCTCTGGTTCAGTGCCTTTCTCTGGCATCTCAATCACTTGTTTATCTGACATAGTTGTGTTGGCAAGTATAACAAATTAGAATATAGCTACCCTTCCCCCCGTGTGTGCAGGTGCCAGTGTGTGCCTGTGCACGCATTAAAGAAAAGCATAAAAGTCAACAAAATCATCAAGATATTAGTCGTTGTTCGCTAATAAGTTATGCATTTGTTCAGTCCAAAATGTTCGTCTCGAAGGCTCTAACCTAACTGTCCATTAATGTACCGGGTATAAGTTGCATTGCTTATTTTACAAGTTCATCGGTTCGTGGTACACATTCGGATCGCATAGGAGGGTTCTGATCGTAGTACGCCTCGTATCGTGAAGCAAGTATGGACCCGCAGCAAAAGCATTAACTCATGAGAGTGCATCACATCGGTTCGGGAACCGGATCGGGTCGCTATAACTCCTTACGATCCACAGCTCGTCACTACGAACCGATCCGTTCTCCAAATCCTTCTACTTCCATTTACTTCTCCAATATGCAACGACCCGATCCGCCGCCTCGCCATTTCCACGATCCAGCCTGATATTCTCTTTCGCCTTCCTCTCCTTCCCATCTCATCTCCAAGACTGAACCTCATCAACGATCCGACCTAGTCATCCCCTTCTTCCTCTTCTTCTTCTCCTTCCTCCCTTCTTCTTCTCCATCACTGAGCTCGAGCAATTAACACCCATGGCGCCTCGCCAGCCTCCATAACCTCGAAAACTACAAAATTCCGATGTTTCTCTCCTCCAAAATCAGTGAAAATTTATGATAAACGAGGGCGGAAGTAACATGGAAACATTTTTTATGATTACCTTTCTAAAAGTTAGAAGATAAGTGGATTTCTTGGAAATTAAAGTCTAGGGTTTCGCTGGAAGGAACTAGCGACGGCCAACAGCAGAAAGAAGAAGAAAGGGGAGAAGGAAGAAAGGGGGTTCGGGTTTATATAGACCAAACCGCGACCGTTAGAATTCTCTTTTGTGTTTTATTCGAACCGCGGTAATCGATGGGCTGCGAACCAAAGCCCATCACGCTCCGTGAAGAAGCCCATCAAAGCCCAAATACCCACGTTAGACCGAGTCCAGCGTTTCACCCCCCGGATCGTGGTGAGACGGAACGATCCGAACCAATAGACAATGTACCAAAGTGGAAATTCATAAATATTTGCAAAAAATTCATAAATCTACCTGGAATACTCGATGACGAATTCTCCAAAATTCCAGAGATAAAAATTATCCGGTAGGCAGGGAAATGATTGAAGATTTAACCGATATTTATACTGGCCAAAGGATACAACTTTCCGAAGTGACACGACATTTTGGACAGACGCAACCATTGGTTTGCATCGAGTTATGAAAAGATGTCTCTGCAATTTTGAAGCATATTCCATCCCTAAGAAAATATACTTCGAGGGGGCAAAATGTTGGCTAGCTTTTTGACCAAGCCACCAAGGATCACACACCAGAAGAAAATATGAAGCTTCACTCCTCTCAGCCTCCAGAAATCTGGTCGCAGTTGCTCAGCTTTGGTCGGATCACGACGCCCCCCATCGGATCGCTGCGAGCCAATGCGATCCGATCCACCCATGCCAGTTCGATCCGATCCGGGTTCCAGAGGCCACGACGAAGACTATGACCAATTCTATCAGGATCCGAGATGTATGGTTCTCGCGACACCTGTCCATATCTGTCATCTTGACCAATTCTTCATCAAGCTACGACCCGATCCGATATTCTCGGGATTTGCGCCACGTATGACTGCGATCCGCTTGACCGAATCAGCTATAAATAGCCCAGAGCTTGGCAATTTTTCAGGATCTTTTGGCAGTTTGAAGGATTGATTCCACCATTACTGCCATACCACTATTTCTTACCAGTTTTACTTCGAGATTACTGAAAGAAATTGTAATTGTTAGAGGGAGTTTGAGAGAAATCGTTGGTTGTACTAGCAACTAAAGTATAATCAATAGCATATAAAGTGGACGTAGGCTCGTTAACGCCGAACCACTATAAACCGTGTGTGTTTTCCGCTTTTTCCTCATTTTTCAGTTATAATTCTCTACGAATCAGAACAATTTTGGTGTTAGAGCCAAATTTTGATCTAACAGCGTCCCTTTGGCAAAACTCACAACTTCGTTTGTAACTTGAATGCCACACCATTTTACAGACCAATCCTTAGTTTCTCATCCTTACACTATTGTGCTTCCACATCTTCGAGTTGATTGCGAATGATGTTTCAAGCATTAAGTAGCGGACATTTGAGCTATCCTAATCAGGATATGCTGCAACGGTTGCCAGGACTCATTAAATCGTAATGGGCGCTCCTTTTTAGAGGGCCTGCAGTCAAAATCGAATCTTAGTGAATTTATTTGCAAACGTACAATTTAGGCAAGCGAAGCAATTCCTTTCATTTATATTTACAAAGTTTGTAATAGTCTTGCATGGTATTTACAATGCATTATATCTACAACTTTTCAAAATATATGAAAGAAACATTAAGTGAAGTAGCGACGAAGATGTATAGCATTCCATGCTCTTGGAAGTTGGATTCCGTCTGTTGTTTTCAGCTCAAATGTGCCATCTGAGAATTTCTGATTAATCATATGTGGCCCCTCCCAGTTAGGTCCAAGTACCCCAGTTCCTGTCGTAATCCTTTTCAGGACAAGATATCCAACTTGAAAGGTTCTTCGTTTTACTTTAGTGTTGAAATGACGAGATATTGTTCTCTGGTATGCCATGATTCTGACTTCTAACTCCCTTCTTCTTTCCTCGAGAAAATCGAGTGCTTCGAGCTAGAGTTTCTCATTCTTTGATTGGTTGAAGTGGAATCTTCTATGAGTTGGAACTTCCAGCTCGACTGGGATCATAGCTTCGGATCCGAACAGCAATGAAAACGGAGTGTGCCCTGTCGTAGTTTTATGGGTAGTACGATATGCCCATAGTGCAAGTGGAAGCTCATCCACCCAACCACCCTTGGCTTTCTCAAGCCGCTTTTTGATGGTTGACTTCAGGATTTTGTTGATTGCTTCGACTTGCTCGTTGGCCTGCGGATGAGCAACGGCCGAAAAGCTTTTCTTAATCTTGTACTTGGCACAAAAGTCTAAGAACTCACTGCTTTCAAATTAATTTTCATTACCGGTGATTGTTTTCTAAAGTACGCCGAACCTGCAGATGATGTTCTTCAAGACGAAGTTGATCACCTTCTTTGAAGTAATTGCAGCTAGTGGTCTGCTTCAGCCCATTTAGTAAAATAATCGACTGCCCCTATCGCGTACTTCATGTTTGATTTAGCCGTGGGTAGTGCCCTAATCAAATCTATGCCCCAGACAACAATTGGCCATGGGCTGACCATTTGAGTCAGTTCGGTAGGAGGTGCTCTGGGAATTTTTGCAAATCTTTGGCATTTATCACATGTTTTGACATAGGTCATTGCATCTACGTTTACATCGGGCCAAAAGTAGCTGTATCGCATAATTTTCTTGGCCAGTGTTCGACCACTGATGTGACCACCGCAATCTCCCTCGTGTAGCTCTGCCAAAATTGCTTTCGATTCCTGCTTTGACACACACCGTAGAAGTGTCATGGAGAACCCTCACCTATATAAACTCCCATCCTGGATAAGGTATAACGGAGCTTTGTGCAGTACCTTTCTTCGCCTTTTTGGCTCCTCTATAAGCGTTCCGTTGAGAATATATTCCTCGATTGGCATCATCGAAGACACAGGCTCTTCTATTGTCTCCATGATCTAATCGACATCCACTTCTTCAATAGCAGGGGTCGTGAGGATTTCAACTGGTATTATTCCCAGTAATTGTGCATCTGAAGAACTTGCATATTTTGCAAGAGAATCTACCTTTGAATTTTCTTCCCTCAGAATATGGGATATAGTATAATGGTCGAGGTCATTGAGAAGTTCCATGGCTCTAATAAGATAAGAAGGGAGGTTTCCAACTTTAGTCTGAAATTTTCCAATGACCTGATACACTACCAGTTGAGAATCAATAAAGATTTGCAAAGTTTTCAAATTCAGCTCCTTTGCCAACTTCAGCCTTGTTATTAATGCTTCGTATTCGGCTTCATCATTTGTCGATGGGGACTCCAATCTCAAGGCATAACATAGAGAATGGTCATCCGGAGATTCTAAGACAACTCCGGCTCTTGAACAGTAATCATTCCTGGAACCATCGAAGTATAGTTTCCAGCTAGCAACTGTCTTTGCTAGTTCTTCAGTTTCTTCTTTCCTGTCCATGAACTCGACAATGAAATCTGCTAAAGCTTTCCCATAAATAGCTCTTCGAGGGTGATAAGTGATGTCATATTGGCTAAGCTCAATGTTCAACTTCAATAACCTTCCTGAAGTTTCTGGGCGAAAAAGAACTTGCCTCAGTGGTTGATCGGTGAGAACTTTTATTGGATGCGATTGGAAATATGGTCTTAACTTTTTGGAGGCAATGAGCAAACAGTATGCTAGTTTTTCCAACCTTGGGTAGTTTAATTCTGCTCCGGCGAGTCGCTTGCTTATGTAATAAACAGGCCACTGAACCTTGGCATCCTCCTGAACAAGTGCAGCGCTCAAAGCATGTGATGAAACAACCAAGTATAGGAATAGCTCTTCACCATCTCTGGGCTTGGGAAGCATAGGTGGAGACTCCATGTGCTTAATCAATTCTTTGAAAGCTGTTTGACAGTGAGGGGTCCACTGGAAGTCTTTCTTTCCCTTTTTTTAAAGCGTCAAAAAGTGGGATGCAGCGATATGTTTCTTTAGAGATGAATCAGTTAAGGGTAGCAACTTTCCCATTCAAACTTTGAAGCTCTTCCTTTGTTCTTGGATCTCGCATTTCTTGTAATGCCATGACTTGGGAAGGATTCTCGTCAGTGCCCCTGGCATTGACTATGAACCCAAGGAATTTTCCCGATGAGACTCCAAATATGCATTTCATAGGATTTAATTTCATACCGTACTTTCTGAGGATATGAAACATCTCGGGCAAGTTTTCCAGATGATTCTCTGCCTTCTTCAATTTTACCAGCATATCATCTACATAGACCTCCATAGTGTTCCCGGTTTGGGATTTGAACATGGAATTCACGAGGCATTGGTAGGTTGCTCCTGCATTCTTCAATCCAAATGGCATTACTTTGTAGCAGTATAGACCTCTGTTTGTTATGAAACTTGTGTTTTTCTTGTCTGGAATATGCATCATGATCTAATTATACCTAGAGTATGCATCCATGAAGGACAACAGCTCATGCCCTGTTGTCACGTCAACAAGTTGTGTAACGACCCGGATTTTGAGCGACTTTGGTTATCGACATAAGCACGATGTCGATAACCAAAACATCGAAAAATCCCGGTAATTAATGAAAGAAATTAGAAGGTGAGAATAGATAAGATAGAAACTTAGAATAGAAGAAGAAGAAGAACACAACATCAGAGTAACACGAACCTCACAGCGGAACGAATAACATATAATAGATAACATAACTTTGAAATATAACAGTTATGTATACAATAGCACTTATCAGAGTACAGCACTTACAACACAGCGGAAATAACTATAGCTATATGATCCAGAAGCCTCCTGCTCCAGCTCTTCAAGTATATCTGTAAATCCCGACTACTTGACTGCCCGTACAAATTTAGGCACCCAAGAGTTTAGGGAAAACAACAAAGTAAACTCCGGGTCAGTCATGGGACTGGTGTGAGTAAAACAGTTTAAACAGGTATATGAACAAGTAACGATATCTCATAAGACCACGCCGCAGAACGGAACGGGTTTTTCCCTTATGAGAATCCAAAATATCTTTATATCAAAAACCTTTTGATATTATAATAATGTCTATGTACAAATAGATATCAACTAGCAGAAACACTTTAATCTCACGTTCTACATATATAGTATACAATCAAAATCGCAAGCACGTATTGGATAATGGATTTCCAACTATGACAAGGTATGGAACCACCTTTCGCTAGTGTACCTCTAGAGAGGAATACACTGGGTTCAACAAGAACATCTTGCAACCCAGCCACACATGACCGACCACTCATTTCGCTTGAGTGTATCGAATGTATATCACCAATGGTTGGGATCAGCAACCGTTTCCCGAATGGGACAGCATCAACAATAGATTTTTAGAATAAATGAAACTCTAGATCAGGTGATTATACACCCTAATAGGTGCGACCTACATAGCCATTCTACCTGCCCGATTTCTGTCATTTACCAGATGTGAGGCTAGAAGCTACGCTTATCTTCACATCAGATTCACTTTAAATGCCACATCATCAAATCCATCCAATCACCGATTGACGTCCTCAACAATACATTATGTGTTAGCTAAAAGAAGTTTCCTTCTCCGCTTCCACTCTTGGTACGGTTGGAGAAATCAATGTATGTGATCGTCTGGAAATACTCTGTCAGACATCCATCTTCATTCACTTAAAATGTCACATCGTCATACCCGCCAAATCACAAATTGACTTATCCAAAAATAACACGGGTATACAGCTAACAGAAACGAATTCCTCCGCCACCAAACATGAATACGTTTGAACAGATCAACTTACGCGATCCATTGGATATACTCTGTCAGACCTTCGTCCATACAAGTTGTCCTGGGAGTGGACAAACCGAAGGCACTACTCAGTATATCCATCTTAGTCACTGTTATCTAAGACTTATACAGCAGCCCTTGCACTTTACTCCGTCTTCAAATTATCTTTGGCATAAATGATTCGCAACGCTTATGCCAATACAGAGTGGTTCTTCGGATAATAATCCAACCGGTCTCTCCATATTAACAACGTTAAAATGGTCAAAACTTCGATAGTCTGTGATTTAACCATCAAAGAAAAACAAGTGTGCAAACAACGATATTATTTCCAGATGGAAATTATATCGGTAAATCATCAACATATATCTATATATATATTCACATTTCCTTATTTTCTATGTTTAGAAAATATATGTTATTAACACTGGAAAATGTTTCCATCTGCTTATTTACAAATCACTACTCTTCCCCAACTATCAGTCCCTGACTGTAAACTAGTATGAGAACAATCCCCTAAGTATAAATCACGAAGGCCGAAACCAACATCAGATAGGCACTTAGAAAACCATTCAATTTACTAATCTCTAGTCAGTTCTAATTTTACTTAACTCTATTTGATTAACTCTGATTTATTAACTCTAACTGGTTAATTCTAACTGATCAACTCTAACTGGTCAACCTTAATTAATTAACTCTAATTGGTTTTACTTGGTTTGACTAACTCAATTTATCAACTCGACTGACTAATTCAACTCGATTAACCTAACTTGATTTACTTATCTCGATTAACTGAACTAATCACTTTGATTAACTCGACTAATTCACTTTGGTTAACTTAACCAATTCACTTAAATAATTCACTTAGTTTAACTTAACTAATTCACTTAACTCCTGTCGAATAAACTATATTCGATAACTCCTCTAACTCTATTCGAATAAACTATATTCGATTAACTCCTTTTCTATATTCGAATAAACTATATTTGATTAACTCCTTTCCTCTATTCGAATAAACTATATTCGATTAACTCCTTTCCTCTATTCGAATAAACTATATTCGATCAACGCATTTGATTTAACTCTAATCGATCAACTCCATCGAATAAACTATATTCGATAACTCCTTCGATTTAACTAATATTCCATAACTCGCTTCGATGAAACTAACATCGATACTCCTTTCGTTTTAACTAATCGATAACTCCCTTCGATGAAACTAACATCGATACTCCTTTTGATTTAACTAATCGATAACTCCCTTCGATGAAACTAACATCGATACTCCTTTCGATGAAACTAACATCGATTAATTTAACTCGACGAACTTAACTCGACTCACTTATGTCGATAATCTAACTCAAGAACTTAACTCGATTAACTTATCTCGATAATCTAACTCAAGAACTTAACTCCTATCGAATAACTAATATTCGATTTAACTTCATTCGCTTGACTCTAGATCGCAACGATCACAATGGTTACGCCTGACTTCCTCAGGAAACATCCAACCGCCGTAGGCTATTTACAGCCCTGCGAATTACGCTAGCAGTCATACGAGATGGCAACTTACCCTGAATACTATGTTTGACTAACTCTGTCTCAAATAACTATATTTGATTAACTCTAGTTCGTTTTAACTCTAATCGATTAACTCTAACTGAGTAACTCTAACTCGATCAACTCGACTTGATTAACTCGACTTACTTAAGTCAACTGGTTAACTTGACTTACTTAACTCATTGGTTAACTTGACTTACTTAACTCACTGGTTAACTCTATTGAACTGGTTAACTCTACTGAACTGGTTAACTCTACTGAACTGGTTAACTCTACTGAACTGGTTAACTCTACTGAACTAGTTAACTCTATTCAACTAACTCGACTCGACTAACCCCATTCGAATAGCATATTCGTTTTACTAACTTTCGAATACCATATTCGATTTACTCCCTTCGAATACCATATTCGATTTAACTCCTTTCGAATACCATATTCGATTTACTTTATTCACTTTATAAAGATTTCCTTTTTACCAACGTTTTATTCATTTGAAAAGATTTACTTTTAAATAACGGTTCTACACTTTAAAAATGATTTCCTTTTAATAACATTTTCCTCTTTATAACGGTTTCTACTTTATAACGTTTTCCCTTTATATAACATTTCCTTTTCAATTCTATTTGTAAATGGTTTAAAAATATTCCCTTTTAAAATTTATTCTTGAAATATTCTAACTCCTTAAATTCCTGGAAAAATTCGCCATAACCTCCCTTGTATCAGGAGCATCGGGAAAATCCCCAAACCCGCCACACAGGCCTTTCCATTCAAAAAGAAAATGGTTTGAAATTATTTCCTTTTTGAATATCTCCTACTTATAAATATTCCAATTTATAAACATTTCTTATTTATAAATATTCCACTTTATAAATATCCCATTTTATAAATATTCTATTTTCAATATCACTTTGAAAATCCCTTATCAACATTTCGGTATGTTAGGGTATTTAATCATATCAAATCACAATGTTCAATATCGTCCAAGCACATATAATCGCCCACAGATTTTATATCACATCATATAACAATATATGAAAAACAATAAAATAACTGTTGAGGAATCCAGTCGGATTCCTCCAACCTGTTTCCCTGCATCCACAGATGTTACACAACATGATTGTCATCACTTTCAGTTCAATATGAATTATTTTGATAAACAGAATCAATATATAACTATATAACTGTTTATATATTATATATATATTTATATATATATAATATTTCATTAACTGACTAGCAGTTCAATCAAACAGTCAACACACAGTAAATCAGATAATTTCTAACAGTTCTAAAAATACAACATGAAATTATAAACTGTTCAAAGTTAGTGAGATTTACTCACATTGGACTGTTATCGTTAAAAACGATTAACTGTCTTTGATTTAGACCGACAATTTATTTTGCAATAAATTGTAACGAGCTCGGATGGACTTCCAGTCAGCTTTATTGTGAAGCTCTCGTCCATACGGTCCCAACGCATCTTATTTCGCTGAATTTCGATATCGTATGACCGAGTTATTGAATTTACGAATATATATGTTTTAAATGAAATTAAAACTTGGACCTTTGTTTTCAAACGGGCCTTACCCTTTCAATAAGTCGACCCACTACCCCATTTAACATGACCCGTACTCAGACCCTTCTTCCTCAATTAAAAATCACAATACAGCATCCCCTTTTCCCCTTTTTGACCTCGCCATTGACCGACTCCCGCTTCCACCTTGGCCAGCCGTTGGTTTCGCAACCACCACCATTTCACTCCTCATCAACTACTCATCCCAATCATACCACAATTTATGAACTCGCCCCCTGTTTTCTCATCGCGACCTGACGCTGTCATCGACAACGATATGCACCGGAACCCACCAACATATCCTACCAGGTGCGGATTTCAGTGGTTAACCCAAATATGATCTTCGTTTCACCCATCTATGCTTTGATTTCACGCCATCCTCAACCCTAACGGTAGTGGTGAATAGTCGAACCTCAACAACGTCGAACGAGCTTCAGGTTTCGCAGACCAGTATGAAGCTTGGGCCTCCACGATCTCAAATCAATCGATATTAGCATTATAGGATTTTTGAATGATTTGTTTTAGATTTTTTGAAGGTTGGAATTTTCTTGTGAAGGGCATAGAACTGGCGGCTTCACTTTGGTTGACTATAAGAAGAAAGATTTAGGTTTGGAAGTGAGGTAGTGGTATTTATAGAAGAATTTGTTTTAGATATTTGTGGAAGATATTTTTAGATATTCTTGCTTTTTATTCGTATCTATCTTCTAAAAATCCACATGATCACGTACAATACCTAAAAATCACGAAACTGGGCAGGCAGCTATAGGTCGACATAATGGTCCCAACGAAACTGGTTTCGTCAAATTCCGACTTCGTATGCTCACATAGCGTATTTTTAACTGTCAAAATACTGACTGTTTTTCACTCTAAAAATCCGTACGGCCACACACTGACTCTAAAAATCACGAAACTTGACATCTAGCAATAATTTGACATTGCGGATCCAACAAAACTGGTTTCGTCGAATTCCGACTTTGTTTGCAAAAGTGGCTATTTTTAAAGCTCTGGATGACTCATTTAAATATATAAATATATTTAAATATTATTAAATTAAATATAAATAAATTTATATTATCGTATATCTTCACATATGATATCGTACAGCTCCAGAATATCATCTCAGAATTTACAGTTTGATATTCCAGATTCTAGATTATTTCGATATTCAGTTTATACTGAAAAATCTATTTATAACGTATATAAAGCGTTACGAATTATAAAGGAATTCCACAGCGACTTTTCTGAAATTTGATTTGGACATAAATCAAAATCTACACGACGAAATCCCGATTTTTCTCCTCCACTAGAAAGATATACTCCACCAGCTCCACAAGTTTCTTGTTTCACAGAAATCCGGCTTAAAACGAATCCTGTACATTCAGTTGAGGTTCAAATCGCCAAATCGCGAACTGCAGCGCCATTTCAAGCTCGATTTTAATTATAATATAATTATATGTTCAAACTGACGTCGATTGAATATATTCGTCAATATAGTTCAACTCTAAGCTGAATTAAATCTAAGGGACGACCCCGTTCATAGAATATTGTGATTTCCAATATCTTTGATTATTTCTGAATTAAATATATTATTTAATTTATTATTTTAATTAAATATTCCAAGTTATTTAATTCCACGACCATTTAATTCACTATATATATAATTAAATAAATTAATTATAATACCTCTGCCAATGCGGGTCATTACAAGTTGGTTAATTCTTGGTAACGGAAAACTGTCTTTAGGACATGCTTTGTTAAGGTCCGAGTAATCTATGCACACTCTCCATTTACCATTGGATTTTTTAACAAGGACCGGATTGGAAACCCAAACAGGATACTAGATTCTTTTATAAAATTGTTTTTAAACAATATATCTACTTCTTTTTTAATGCCACAGATCTTTCAGGTCCTTGCATTCGTCTTATTTTGTTTTACAGGAGTCAAACTAGGATTAATATTCAACTTGTGAACAATTACATCTAGTGATATTCCTCACATGTCAAAGTGCGTCCATGCAAATACATCTAAGTTTGCTTTTAAAAACAATATCAAATCATTCTGTAATTTGAGGCCCAACTGAGTACCTATCTTGAGGAATCGGTCAAGATTTTATCATGTACTAGTATAGAGATAGTGTCCTCAGCCGGCGCCGCTCTGTTTTCCCCCACACTAGTTTTTCTTGGATCGATTTCCTTCTGAGCTCCACTGTGCTCACCAGAATGGGATCCCGCCTTAATTGCTATAAGGGGGAGTCATGGATGCGGGGCAGAAGCCCTACATCCTTTTTCACTTCTTTCTTTCTTGCCTCTGCAAGCTCAGCCAGATAACATTCTCTCGTCGCCTGTTGGTCTCCTTTTACCATGCCAACTCCGTTTTCAATAGGAAATTTCATTGTCAAGCGCCACGGAGCCATCGTTATCCTGAATGCTGCGAGGGTTGGTCTTCCAAGGAAGGCGTTATAAGCGGACAACTCATTGATTACAACAAAATCCTGCTTTTGTGCAGCTTTTTGCTCCCCTTCGTCGAGTTCAACGAGCAAGTTGATGACTCCAACTGGTTGAACGGCTTGCCCTGTGAATCCATGGATTTTGTTCAGGCATGCTTTCACATCTTCCATAGAGAGCTTCATCCTATGAAAGGCATTGATAAAAAGGACATTGACAGACACTCCACTGTCAACCAAAACCCTTCTGACAATAGCAGAACTCAAGCCTATGGTTATCACCATTGGATCCACACTTGGAGTTACTAATCCTTTTGAGTCTCGATCTTTGAACACAATGTCATCCCAGGGAGATCTTGGTATTTTCGATGATAAAGCTTCGTCCATAATCATGAATTCTTCTCCTTTTGGGAGGTTCTTCATATCATTGGCATATTTCACAATGTCCCCTAGCTTCTTCCGGCTGGGTGTGGACCTCCTGAAATGGTGTTAATGATCAACCCTGGCATGACAGCATTTGCAGCACTATCACCTTGCCTCGGTTGTCCGGCGGACGTTCCCTGACCTTGAGGAACCTGGGTATTTTGCGGATTCTTTGTGTACTGCTGAAGCCTGTTCTTCCATATTTGTTCCTCGATTAGGCTCTTTAAATGCCTACACTCATTTTTGTTGTTCCGTGGCAGGTTATGAAATCGACAGAATCTTCCAGATTTTATAGCAGCATCCCTGACTTTTATTTGCTTCGGTACTGGGTACTCCTTAGTTTCCTTGGTGGCCATGAAAATGTTTTCCACTGTATCGTTTAAGGGATTCAACTCCGAGTTCTTAAAGAAATGGAACTTTTTATTAGCCCGGTCGTCTTTCCTGTCAATGCCCCATTTCTGACCTCTAGGGTTTTTCTGATCACTTTCTGCATCATTATTCTTCTTTTCAGGTTGCATGCTGATTTCTGGAATGTCCATGGTATAGGTTGGGTCCTCATCCACGTCTTTATATTCTTCTGCTTTATCAAACAACTCCTCAAGTGTACTTGCCTTCTTCTTTTTGGTCCACCTCCCAAGCTTAGTCTTTTTGCTTATAGCCCCCTTTAAGGCCATTAAGGCCAAAAGAGGCTCATAATTCCCTACCTCGATAGCAGCAGTATTGAAGAGAGCGAGGAAGGCCCTGATTGGTTCTCTCAGTCTTTGCTCGAGCTCATTCAATTCCATAGCATCTCATACCTTTGTGGTTTGGAGCCTGAATAGCTTTGCCAACATAACAAAATCATCCACTAACCTAGGTGGTAGCTTGGTGAACCAAAGCGACGCAACCCCCTCGAGATAAGTTGGAAAGTATAAGCATTTCAACTCGTCAGTCGCTCGAGATCCATCCATGTGTTGATCGTACTTAAACAGAAACACATTAGGATTAGTTGTTCGATTGTAGGCTTGCACTACCGGGGGCTTAAATTTATTTGGATATGGAGCCATTTTAATCCTTTCAGTGAGTGGGGTTTTTGTAGGAGAAAATCCCCATTCTTTCTCGTCATCCTACTTCTTCTGGCTCTTTTCCATGATTTTATGAACCATTTTCGTTATACGCTCCTCCTCATTGTGTCGGCCCACAGGGCGGACGTCGTCTTCCTTACCGGATGACTTCCTAGGCAGACGGTCGCGATTTGGATTACGGGCCCCTGAACCTCCTGCTTGGGGAGGTACCCCATTGGCTGAACCGAGCACCTATTGAGAAGTTTCCTTATCAGACTGGTTGTGAGCGGAGGGTTTTGCTTCCTTCTGAGTAGGATCTTCCACTTATGGAACAGAATTCTATTGGTTTGTGCTTAAAGAAGAGGAACTTGCATTTTCCGTTCGTGGAATTTGAACGGATTTAGCACGGGTGGATTTCATGGTGACTTTTGTCTTAGCAGCTTGCGTGGCGAACATTATTTCAAGTCTTTTCATCATGGCCTCGTTTGCAATATTCATTTGGTTAGTTAAAGTTATGGCAACCTCATCCAATTCTAGTCTTGTTATGGTAGCTCCGACCTTAGAACTTTCCCCAACTTCAAATTGGTTGGTAGGAGGAGTAGTTTCATGATCGGCGATATTATCATTATTCTCGGCATTCTGATTAGTGACCATCTTTGGTGGTCTACCCGGTTTACCCATTTCATGCAAGGACTTGAAGTAGATCGTAGTGAGATAGGATTAGATTCTTAATGCAGGGCTTTGAAACTTGTGGGAGACTGTGAGAGGACGGAGGATTGAATCGGCCCCATGGTGGGCGCCAAATGTTGATCTCAAAATTTGAGTCAATGCCAAGAGTACAAAATGCATTTCACAATATACTCAAAAAATAAGAGAAGTGGAGCCACAAACTAGAAAATTGCAAGTATTGAGAGACACAAAGTTTTATAGTGGTTTGATCAAGCTTGATCTACATCCACTTTGAAAAATGATTCCATTATTGCATTTAGAGTTACAAGGCAAGTATATCCTCTCAATACATCCATCATTTACCTCACAATTCCCACTCTTTGAACTAATAAGTGTTCTTGGGAGAAATCGATGAGATCCTTCAAATATAGCTAATGGTAGAGCAAATCTAGACTTTCCCACAAGTTTCGATGAGTCTTCATGTCTTCACGGTGAATTCGGAGTTAGATCTTCAATTTAAGATGGTTGTGATGATCAAGTTACTTAGAAAAGATCGAAGATATAACACCCCAAATTTTTAATATAATTAAAAATATGTACAAATATGTATATATGCATAGATAGGTAAATAATGGTGATGTATAATGAAAAACTAATCCATACATTGAAGAGCAAGGAAATTAATGCGATAAAAATGTATGTAAAAGAAGAGATGAGAAAATAAAGATACTTAATTGAAATATCAGGGATTAAGTAAAACGGACGTCACCATTGCGTTCGTCTTGGAATTCAGTTTGGAATAGAGTCGAAGTTTGCGTAAATCGGACTCCGTATGAAGGAGTTATGGCCTTTAGAAGATTCAACAAAAATTCAAAACAGTTCGAAATACGACCCAGATAGCTGGGCGGGAAATTTCCTGCCGTAACAAGACAGGTCGACCTGGGAGTCGACCTCCCACCTATTTCCAGATCCGAGGCCTGGTTCATTTTTCTGCATTTGGACGCCCGTTCTGACCAGATTCGTTGATCCCTATGCTATATAAACACCCCTAAGGCTACAGTTTTCTCTACACAACTTCATTATGCCTATACTCTGCCTTAATTCATATCAAAATATATCAAAGACAGGGTTATGCTGCTCAAGTTCTTCGTGGAATCAAGTTAGAATTCAAGTAGAGGATCAAAAGCTAATTCTACGACTTCAACAACTATTTTCTAAGAATCAAATCTAAATTAGAGAATCGATAATCTATGTTATCAAAGATAGCTTTTCAGTTTCAGAAATCAGATCCCAGAATTCAAGATCCGCTCTTTAATCAGTGAGTGGGATTACAATACACTTCATGTATAATAGTATTATTATCATTCGTCATTCCTCAGTTAAAATTCATGTTGTAATTTAAAATAATCTTTGTATGCTTAATCTATTCCTCTTCCCTATTCTTCCTTTCTATTTTTGAAACTTTGGCTACCTTCGAACCGAGGTCAACAGCGCGTAAATTATAGTTATTTGGGAAGAGCTTGAGATTTAATCGATGAATTAGGCAATTTGGGTAAAAAGATTATTACATGAATGGTTGTATAAGCAAAGTAGAAATGGGTTAACTAGCACTTGACATATGAATAAGCTTAACCAACATATGAGGAATGATAGCAACCTATTAGGAACACATGTATGGGAAATTGGAATAATAGGTATAGCCTATCAATGGGATTATAAGCATGAACATAAATTGGGTTTTTTTGGTAAAGCTTGAATTTGAGACTTGAAAATTGGATATGCCGTTAAGATCCTAGAGACATAATTAAAAATGGAATATGTTGGACAAACCATGTTTTTATGTAATTATGTAACTCAACACATAACATGAAATTGACAATAGTGGCATAACTTGAGCATGAACATGCTTGTGAATTGGTAATTGACATTTGATATCTAGAATGAACATGAACATGCTTGTAAATTTATAATTGGCCTATGACACCTAGAATAGACATGAATTGTTAATTGGCTAAACATGAAACATGGCTAACTCGAGGTTAGAATGAGTTTGCGGTGTAATCCTGCTCGGAACCGCCGGCACATCCAGTGACCACAAACAATAGGTTCTAATGTGAGAAGTTAGTCATAACGTGCTTGAAACTCGAGGTTAGATTGAGTTGTGGTGTAATCCTGCCCGGAACCAACTGGCACATCCAATGACCACAACAATAGGTCTAATGTGAGAGGTTGGGCATTAATAATTAATTAATGCTAATGACACATGCTTTTATGGTAAGGTAAGTCAACATGAAATACTAGACAACACTTAACCAATTTGACAAGATATATGGGTGGGTTAAGTCAACGTGAACCGCTAGATAACACTTAACCAATTTGACATGATATATGGGTGGGTTAAGTCAACGTGAACCGCTAGATAACACTTAACCAATTTGACATGATATATGGGTGGGTTAAGTCAACACGAACCGCTAGATAACACTTATCCAATTTGACATGATATATGGGTAGGTTAAGTCAACGCGAACCGCTAGATAACACTTAACCAATTTGACATGATATGTGGGTGGGTTAATTCAACGTGAACCGATAGATAACACTAAACCAATTTGGCATGGTACGTGGGTTGAATTGAATATGTGATTGGGGGTTAAGTCAACTTGGACACATGGGCAAACTTAACCAATATAACAGTATCAAAGCAAGAAAAAGTGGGGAATTATAAGATTAAATAATAGATAAACTTATCCTAGGGATAAGAAATGAATATGACTTAAGATGTAATACAAGACTTGAAGGGTGGGATGACTTATACCCTGAAATAAGTTAACCTAAGCTGGAAATGTGGGAAAACACCCGTATGCTATCATTTGATAAAGAGAACTTAAGTCATGCTTGAATTCATTGGTAAACCTTAGTTAAAAGGAATTAAGTAACAAACCTTAGTTAAAGAGAACTAAGTAACAAAAACTAAGTATCAAACCTTGGTTAAGAGAACCAAGTAATAAACCTTAGTTAAGAGAACTAATAGTAAACCTTAGTCAAGAAAGCCAAGTAGAACACGAGGAGGAGCGAACATCCATCTGATCATGAAGAAGGCTCCAACGAACTGGGTTACGAAGCACGCAGCTTCGAGGGGACGTGAGGGTACTCTTGGTATCCCTCTGTGAGGTTGCAGATGATCCTCCAGGGCTCACAGAGGTTAAGGTCTTCATTAGAAGAGCCAAGGTATGCCTTGGTTGCAATATAAGCAACCAAAAGACTAGGATGGGTCAGCGTGAGGCGGCGATATCTTGTTTAGCCCTGTGATAGCACGTCATCGTCTACCTACCATCCTGAGTCAATCGTGATACGCAAGCTGAAAGGCGGAGAACTCCAAAAGACCATATAATTTGCTATCTAGTTATGGGTGAGGTGGGCCAATAGGTTTGTGGGGGCATAGAGGGCCTACATATAGTTCTCATTCTTAATTTTCTTGGGTGCCTTTCATTATTTGAGGGAGGGGTCAAGTGGGACCATAGCCACATATAGATAAAATAGACTTTCTCATCTGCATCGGCAGATAACTTAAAGCTCCCGACCGAGTTCCGTGTTTCTTGATTAGCCCTGCCACGAGACTCGGGCCGCACATATAAAGGACATGTGCAACTAGATATCTAGCACGTTTAACGACACGATTGGGACGTAAAGTCTAGGAACATATATCGCTCTAGGTAATGTATCCTAGACTAGGGGCATTGTTCGATAGGTAGCATAAGTGGCCCTAGGTAGCATAAACCCTGGTCGGATCTAGAAAGCGTTCAATAGGTAGCATAAACCCCAGTGGCCCTGGGTAGCGTAAACCCTGGTTGAATCTAGGAAGCGCTCGATAGAGAACCCTAGATTAGATCTAGGTAATAAATGGAATCTAGAAAGATCAAGAGTGGCAGTCCAAACGATTTCGAGAATGGTGGCACTACACTAAAGTAGTATAGACTTACATGATGAAGCCCGTATGACATACGGCAAGGGACTGTATATATACATGGAAAGGATTATACGAGTTGGGGGTATCTATATATACGTTGTATTAGGTTAATCTACTAATGGGACATGAGTATGGCCTAGAGAGCTAATATCGCGAATAACCTAATAAGCAAGAAAATATAACTGAACGGTATATGTAGGATTATACAAAAGTTTATTCTAAGTCCAGTTACATAGAACTTATGTTCTGATCCCCTCCTCATTACATACTTCCAGGTTAGGTTCATGGCAGAGATGGTATAGCTTTGGATATTGGTTTAGCAGTATTGTTTTTAAGGTAAAGCTAAGTTTTGATTATATTATATTTTGTTCCTTCTGCTGTGAGATGCCTTACGAGTCCTGACATGTTTCTTTATCTCTGTCTTTTTCTACAGGATACCAGAGCACCCAACTCGGGTCTCGATGGATTGGGTTTTGAAACAAATTCGGTCTGTCGAAATCCGGGTTGTCATAGAAGATTGGATTTAACAGCCCTTCGAGGTCATGAAAAATCTCCCTCCAATAAAGTGGTATTGAACCCCTATTTATAGAAGTAAGGAATGAATGAAATATAGCACTCAGGTTTTGGATCGGGCTATTGAGTATTTACAGAAATGCCACTGCCAGCTAATTGCCAGTTTTTAAGCTTCTGACCGATCCAGAATGGTTTTGTCCGACCCAGAGTGTCTCGACCCGATCCAAGTGTTGTTCTATATTAGTTTGACCCGATCCAAAGGTAGCAGAGCTATGTTTGTTTGTTCTGGCCGATCTGTTTCATCATTAAATGGCCCAATTCAGCTTGTTCCAACCGATTCAGATACTGGCCGAACCAGTTTTCTGTACCCTGGCCGATCCAGATGCTTTCCAGCCATATCGATCCAACTAGGATAGAGCAAGCCGACCCGTTTCACATCTAACAGACTGATCCAATGCTTCACGAACAGACCATTCCACTTTGTATTATCCGGACTGACCCGGTCCAATAGACTAGTTTGACCCGATTCATTGCATTCTGGCATTAGACTTACCCACTTTTAAGCAACCAGGCATATCCACCTCTTGATAATTTGACAGACCCATTCCTCAAGTGATTCAGGTCGATCCGTATTGCGCTCAACTTTTATGGATAACACTTATATTCAATATCAAATTCTGAAACCAACACATATTGTATGGGGAATAATGATATATATCTATCTTCCAAATTCCTCCATAATATCTATATAGTCACGGAATCCAATATCGAAATATCCCGAAGATGATTTCTATTCAAATCCATTCCAATATATACATTGGAAAAGTATGGTTAGATTAAAACAATTCACATATCCAATTTATTTATTTAAAAACGTTGGAACGTATAAATTATATTATAATTATAATCGAGCTCGAAATGGCGTGGCGGTTCTGACACGACCTGAACTTCCCCATGAAGGAAAGCACTGATTGCGTTGAGGACAAGACAAATCAGAACGCAGACGGAAGAATATTTCATTGTAATTACAACAATTCCATCAGATACAAGAATATACAGAGTATAAATGAATAAAATACATTCGATAAATATCAGAGATTACAATAAATTACATAGCAGCGGAAAAACAATATAAAACACAACTGAAAGTAATACACGGATACAGAGCTTTCCGAGCATCGTTCCAGCTGTAAATCAGAATCCTGTGAATATAAACCTGCAAAACCAAAACTACTAACTGCCCGTGTGGAAAATAGGGGCACCCAGAGTTTAGGTTAAAACAATAAACTCCAGGCCAGTCATGTGACTAGTGTGAGAACTAAAACAGTTATTTAAAACTTTACTTTAAAGGATAGTAATTCAAGGGACCACGCCGTATAACACGAAATGGGTTTCCTCCCAAGAATACTAGTGCATATAACAAAACAGCGCAATGCTCTTTGGAAAAATGAAGCTATTATAAGACCCAGGTCCCATCACACAATGCAACGCAAGCCGGAGGATAGGGTTTTCCCCTATAATAGCCAAACATGCTTGGTATGTTTAAAACAAATCATTTGATACTATTATAAGTGTATAGTGTCAAAACAATTTCAATCATAAATATCAATCATAGCCGGCATTAATGACCCATATCACTATGTCGCCATACTAGGTTCTACAAATAAAACTGAATTATCACGTATTGGAAATTAGATTCCATCATGAGTCGAGGCAAGGGGCAAGCTCCTCTCCGTTCGAGACACTCTAGCAAATGTCTCAGGACCCCACTATGATCCTTTGGAACCTCCAAGGCCGGTCCTCTCTTACTTTTGAGGATTGGCAATTCCTGAACACACGTTTCCCGGTCCTTACAGACCTATATCCGAGGAGCCTCGTATCCAACAACCACACAGGTGAAAAGTATATAAATGTCAGGGCTGGTAGGTCACTGACACCACCATAGCTAGAAAGAAACGTCGTGCACTCCTTGGGTCCTTATCCCGTTTTTGACTCATACCGAGATGTGAGGCTCGCGAATCCACGTTATACACAAAGCTACGTCACACAGACCATGCTTTGATCATCAACCACAAGACTTTGCTTTTCAACAGAAGCCTTGATTAATTTCCACTTACACATGCCACACTGGCAATTCACTCCATGCGACTAATGTCCATCGATATACAACCTTTGAGCTCGTACGTCTCAGAGAAGGGCGTTAAGCAAGAGAATAAATTCTCCGTCACCAAACAGATGTATATTTAATAGAGATCAATCAACACAGAATAAAATCCAATGTCAGACACACAATCCATTTACAAGTTCGTTCTGGGTCTGAACGAAACCGGAGGCACTTTCCTCGCATATCCATCAATCTCCAAGTGCGTCTGGACGATCACCAGCTGATTCCCTAATCTTGGGTGTACAGCCCAATCGAGATCATCAGTAATCACCCAAACGATGTGAAGACTTCCGGTCTTCAACCACCGTCTTCATCTTCGACATCTCGTCGAATCGGTTATTCACAATGGGTATGAACCCGGCCTTTCTGAATATCCCACGTATATAATAAACAAATGTTACACAAACACACAAATGCCTCATTCCAATTCAGAATATTCTTTTATTCACAAAATCACATTCTTAGGGAAAGGTTCCCATTAATTTTATCCAAGATAAATTCTTCTAAATTTATTCTTTAATCTTCCTTTGGATATCACTTCAAACTAGTCGGGATTATCGAAC
Organism: Allium sativum; assembly: GCA_030737875.1. Classification (NCBI taxonomy): domain Eukaryota; kingdom Viridiplantae; phylum Streptophyta; class Magnoliopsida; order Asparagales; family Amaryllidaceae; genus Allium; species Allium sativum. The sequence goes on from CM060915.1 coordinate 991,585,512, forward strand.
CACACCGAAGTAATTATTTATTTTATTTCTCAATCCCAACCTATCCATCCCATGGAGCAAAACTGGTGGTACTCCATATCTAACACCACGGTGTTATCGGTAAAATTAAGTACCATTTCACGTTCAAATCTAATTAAAGATTTAACTATCGCTTTCGAGCAAAACTGGTGGTACTCCATTCTCGATCACCTTTCAGATTTGATAATTTAAATTATCAATTCACATTTTAATCTAATTAAAGATTCATTAAAACTCCACTTAGTTTTAATCTTTTCAAAAAACAATATCCTGTCTTTAACTGGGTTAAAGAACCAATGTCACCTAAAACACGATTCACGATAAACCCAAAATCACACTCTATTGTTAATTGGGTTAAAGAACAGGTGTTGTTCAAAACATCGCTCACGATAAACCCAAAACCAATTCAAATTCAATTCCAATTAAATATTATTTAATTTATTCACTTCATTAAATCTAAATAGAAAGATTTAATCTTTTTCTCTATTGGGCTTAAGAACAGTGTTAATGAAGACACCATTCACGACAAACCCAAATCACATTTGATATTAAATACAAGGCTCTGAATAGAAAATATACCGGCTTATATTCAATATCAAATCCTAAAACCAACAAATAACGTATTGGAAATAACGATATAAAATATATCTTTCAAATTCCCATAACAATATTTGTATAGTCACGAAATCCAACATCGAAATATTCCGACGATAATTTCGATTCAACTCCAACCCAATTCACGTATTGGGAATATTGATTATTTTAAAATTACTTTCAAATTCAATTTATTTATTTCAAAAATAAATTGATTTTAATTCTAGTTCAAAACTAGTTCATTTCGATAAAAATCTATTTTTATCGTTTCATATGTGGAGTTTTTCATCCCAGTTCTTTCCAATTCACATATTATGATTTTACACAAATTATTAATATTTTTAATAATTTTATCGAGGCCTGTATAGTCGATTTCCATCAACGGCCATCAAACTGCACTTACATCGACCTTTTCCAAATTTGATTTGGACATAATTCCAAATCCAACCATTAGATTTCAAATTTCTAATATTCGTTGGAAAGCTCTTTTCGATACGAACCCAACTGTTCCAGTTTTAGGAGAATCCGACGGTCGGATCTCCCGCAACGTCAATTCGAAGTCAATGGTCGAAATTCACGAACTACCGCGGCGCGGCGCGTTCTATTCAGGCCATTATATTATATATATATATATATATATATATATATATATATATGTCGTCGATTTCCTTTTAAAACGTATTTTATAATTCGTTTTAAATTCGTTTTCAAAACCATTTCAACTCTATATCCAATTTCAAATCAAAACTGAATGTTTCATATCATTACTGTATAAATGATAATATTTTCAAAACGTTATATTTTGAAATCACTACCTTTTCTATATTCATTATAAAAACGAATATAATCGATATAAATATCGTTCACGTCAAAATAGCGCAACTCTAATCAACACGGCTTTATATATTTCAATAAATTCGTTACTCTATTCAACAAATGAATATTTATTCCATTCAACACATGAATCTATATATTTTTTTTTCAACACACGACTAATCTCAACACATGAGTATTGTCAACACACGACTATTTTTGTTATGTAAAATATTTTATAAAATTATGGTATCTATCGTTTGATATTTAATTAGACTCCAACCATAAAGTAGTTCTAATTTTAAATATGATAAAGATGTAAATTTTGTTATATTTAAAATATTTTACTCAACACATGAATAGTTTCAACACATAAATATCATCAACACATGTCTAATTTTATATTCAACACATGAATTTTCTTTTATAATATTCATTATTTTCCCAAATGGAATGAGGCACAATCAATTACCATATAACGTTAATTATATGGGTTCCATACAACACATGTATATAATACCAACGATAAACAATCAACCATCATCCAAAGTGCACCACATAACTGCATAAGCATCAAATATAAATAATCAACGCTTACACAGTTTATCGACCAATCGATCGACATACAATTAAATAATTGGGATTAGTGTACCCAAATATCATCCCAACACCCGTGTGGGGTTTCAAATCAACAAACACATATTTTTATTTGTGCAGTTGGGCGATGTGTAAAATTTATCGACCCAATAAATATCAGGCAAATCAGTGTATATAAACAAATCGGCCGATTTGTTTATAAATATTTATTTATTCACTTTCACGTTAAAAATTATATTTTTAACGATAATTAATTTATTTCAACCATCTACATTTTATTATCGATTTCACATCAACAACACAAACAAATTTCACAACATATCAAACAAGCATACAAGCCGTCCATGGTCTGTGGACGACGGGTGTCGGGTGTTGCAAAGCACCGTCTGCATCCTAGTATATATATATAACTAGAAAAAGAAATTTAAAGTGAGAAGTTCTCACCAAAGCTATCCCAATTCCACGACACTTCAAATGTAGGGAATCATCACTGTTCTCGCCTTTTGTCACTTTCGTTGCCCGTAGCCACTACATATATAAAAATCACATTTGTATACTGTTATCCTTAAAATAAAAATCACATTTTTATTTGTTCGCTTTCAATTTAAAAATCATATTTTTATAATCACTCCATATGGATAAAAATTCTATTTTTACACCGCTTTTATATAGATAAAAATTCTATTTTTACATTCATGCTATATAGATAAAAATCCTATTTTTACATCGTTACTATATAGATAAAAATTCTATTTTTATCACGCTATTCTTCATAAAAAGATTTCGCCTTTTCAAATATAAAGATTTCGCGATTTCGCCTTTTCAAATATAAAGATTTCGCCTTTTCAAATATAAAGATTTCGCCTTTTCAAATATAAAGATTTTATTTTTATATTCTCTATTATATAGAAATTATATTTTCAATTCACTACTTATATAAAAATAGTATTTTTATATCTTCTACTATATAAAGGTCATATTTTTATTCGCTGCATATATAAAAATCACATTTTTATATCTACTTTGTTATAAAAATATTAATAAAGATTATATTTTTATTACTCTACATGAATAAAAATCATATCTTTCCTTATTTCAAAATCTCACCTTTTCTAATTTAACAATCAAATCTTTTTGCCATGAAAAATCTGTTCTTTTTACTAGGAAAAATCATTTCTTTTCTCGCTATTCTAATCAAGTAAAAACCATATTTTGAACAACGCTAAATATAAATATAAAAACTGATTTTATAAATACACTTTAACATTTAAAAAAAATTGCTTTTTTAAAAATAAAAACAAAGCAAAAACTCCCTGTTAATTTTCGACAAGGGGAGAGTGGAATTGTTCACTGCTGGTGGTTCCAGAGGGGGAAGGCGGCACCTCACAGTGTCAGCGGTCGAGCAGTGGGCCCTAGGGCGCGGCGGCTCAGGGAAGAAAAGGGGGGAGGTTTGGTGGTGGTCGGCGGCTTTGAGAAGAGGTGCAGGGAGGAGAAGATCGGGACGAGAAGAAGAGGGGGGGTTTGGTGGTGGTCGGCGGTGCTCCGTCGATGGGGCAGCGACGGTGGCGGATCGCGGTTTTCCACGAAGGAGTTTTTTTCTCTTTTTTTTTACGAGAGAGAGAATGTGAAGGGGGGTTAAAGGAAAGTATATATATATATTTTTTTATTTAATTAATTTTAAAAAGTAACTTTTTCTTTCAACCTCAAAACGAAACCCATCGCCTGTCGTCCATAGCTAATTACCCCCATTCCGAACACAATGGGATATATATAGTAGGCCGATTCAGCTGTTTCGATCAGTTTTCGTCAAAATCAAAATATAACTCTATATATTGAATTTGAACGCACATTTCAATTTACTGGGGCCACATACTAACAAGAAAAATTCCCGAAAAATTTTCTAGCTTCGTATTTACGATACGGTCCTAACAAAACTAGTTTCGTCGAATTCTGAGACCGTTGGAAAAATGGCCAATTTCCAGTCGATTAAAATCAACTGAAACTGGTCAAACACGTTTTCTTTTGCCTTGCTCACATATTGATTCTAAAAATTACGAAATTTGAAACCTAACAATAATTTGATCTCACGGATCCAACAAAAGTGGTTTCGTCGAAATCCGAGGTCGTTTGCAAAATGGCTATTTTTAAAGGCCGAAATTCCATAGCGACTATTCTGAAATTTCAAATGGACATATCTTTTGATCCCCGCTGTGAAATTTCAATTTTTTGGATTCGTTGGAAAGATATTCTCCATTAGATTCTAATATTTTTGGTTTCGGTAAAATCCGGTTTATTTTGCACCCGGTACGTTCATTTGAAGTTTGAAATCGAATTATCGAACTACCACGCCATTTTCAATTCCTTTTATAATTATATATAATTATTTAAATTCTAATGACGACGTATATATATATATATACGTTCGATTTCTATTCTAAATAAAAAAATTCGTCGATATTATCTAAAATAATTCATTTTAAATAATCAAAATTTGCTAAAATTGCCAAAATAAAAATTTTAAATTGGCTCGCATTTTCCGGGTTGTTACATTCTCCCCCACTTAAAACTTTTCGTCCCCGAAAAGGAACGAAGCCAAAAGTTGTTTAACAAATCAACTCAACTTCCATTGTTTTAATTACGGCTTAAGTTCTTCAAATTTTCAGTTTCTAAGAACTTTCCAAATTTTTCAAAAATTTGGCTAACACCCTAAATTTTCGAAAAATTTCGCCATAACCTCCCCTGCACCGGGAGCACCGGGAAATTCCCGAAATTGCCATATAGGCCTTCTGATCTCAAAAAGAAAAAGAAAAAGCCAATCGGCTCATAAAATCATCATCACCCAAACAAAACAGTAAATTATGGTAAACATGTACCTATTTGTCGGGCAAACAAATTTTATTCTTCTGCTCTAGCCTCCTTCCTATGACCTGTTCAATGTAAGTACATGTATATGCAAGCAAATGCGACCAATTTTCAATACAATTCAATATTTGATTCAATTAGGCTAAATGGTTCAAAATTATCAAACAAATAAACAAACAACACAAACATCAATCAATTAGTGGATTAACGTTTCAAATTCATAATTCTGATACATATATACAGAAAATCATGTTTTTGATGTCAATTCACAACAAATAATCCTATATAAGTTTTGGTTCTCACACCAGTCTAATGGAAATATATAATTATCACACCTTCGAAACACGAACATAAATACTGATGATGTGGCCACATCATCAGAATTATCCCCGGGTGTCTAGAATGTGACTCTATATCTATCAAGTATATTAAAACTTCGAATATACGTTCATGACACGTATATGCGAAATCTTTATATACTCGATTGTCCAAATTCAAAATAAATAAATAATCCAATACGTATAAAATGGTTTAAATTTCAAAACAAAATAGTTTTCATTTGAAAAATATACTCTTCACTCTCGTTCTAGGATACTATTGATCCTATCTCTAACGAGTCATTCTAATTGGACATTACTAATCCAATATCTGATGAATTCTTTCGTTTGGTTCTAATGTGTCTTGTTCTCGAGCTCTGTAAACCAAAGCTCTGATACCAAACTGACACGACCCGAACTTCCCCGTGAAGGAAAGCACGGATTGCGTTGAGGACAAGACAAATCAGAACGCAGACGGAAGAACATTTCGTTGTTATTACAACAATTCCATATGATACAAGAATATACAGAGTATAAATGAATAAAATACGTTCGATAAATATCAGAGATTACAATAAATTACATAGCAGCGGAAAAACAATATAAAACACAACTGAAAGTAATACACAGATACAGAGCTTTCCGAGCATCGTTCCAGCTGTAAATCAGGATCCTGTGAATACAAATCTGCAATACCAAAACTACTAGCTGCCCGTGTGGAAAATAGGGGCACCCAGAGTTTAGGTTAAAACAATAAACTCCAGGTCAGTCATGTGACTGGTGTGAGAACTAAAACAGTTATTTAAAACTTTACTTTAAAGGATAGTAATTCAAGGGACCACGCCGTATAACACGGAACGGGTTTCCTCCCAAGAATACTAGTGCATATAACAAAACAACGCAACGCTCTTTGGAAAAATGAAGCTATTATAAGACGCAGGTCCCATCACACAATGCAACGCAAGCCGGAGGATAGGGTTTTCCCCTATAATAGCCAAACATGCTTGGTACGTTTAAAAAAAAATCATTTGATACTATTGTAAGTGTATAGTGTCAAAAGTATTTCAATCATAAATATCAATCATAGACGGCATTAATGACCCATACCACTATGTCGCCATACTAGGTTCTACAAATAAAACCGAATTATCATGTATTGGAAATTGGATTCCATCATGAGTCGAGGCAAGGGGCAAGCTCCTCTCCGTTCGAGACACTCTAGCAAATGTCTCAGGACCCCACTATGATCCTTTGGAACCTCCAAGGCCGGTCCTCTCTTACTTTTGAGGATTGGCAATTCCTGAACACACGTTTCCCGGTCCTTACAGACCTATATCCGAGGAGCCTCGTATCCAACAACCACACAGGTGAAAAGTATATAAATGTTAGGGCTGGTAGGTCACTGACACCACCATAGCTAGAAAGAAACGTTGTAACAACCCGTAAAATCTGGGCCAGTTTAAAATTTTTATTTTGGCAATTTTAGCGAATTTTGAATATTTAAAATAAATTTCTTGTCGATTTTATTTAAGATAATTTATTTTAAATATTCAAAATTCGCTAAAATTGCCAAAATAAAAATGTATACTGATCAAACCATCAGTTTACCACCATCCCGGGCTGTGAGGCTCGCGGATCAACGCTATACACAAAGCCATGCTATATCAGCTGCGCTTTGATCATCAACCACCAAACTTTGCTTTTCAACAAAAGTTTGGATCACTGCATCTCAGTATGCCACACTATCAATCCATATCGTACCACTGATTTCTGCCAATATATAACCTCTGAGCTCATATGTCTCAGAGAAGGGCGTTAAGCAAGAGAATAAATTCTCCGCCGCCAAACAGATATATATTTAGCAGAGATCAACAAATACAATATAAAGGAATACAATGTCAGACACACCATCCATTTACAAGTCCGTTCTAGGTCTGAACGAAACCGGAGGCACCTAGTACCCCGCATATCCATCGATCTCCAAGTACGTCTGGACGATCACTAACTGTTTCCATCTTCTTGGGTGTACAGCCCAATCAAGATCATCAGTCATTACCCAAACGACGTGAAGACTTCCGGTCTTCGACCATCGTCTTCATCTACGACTTATCGTCGTATCAGTTATTCAGAATGGGATAAACCCGGTCTTTCCGAATAACTCGCGTATATTTTAAATAAGTGTTACACAAACACAACATACGCCTCATTCCAATTCATTAGTCACTAACCGTAAATTAATCAAGAGAATAATTTCCCAAATATTAACCCCGAAGGCCGAAACCAACATCAGATCAATATCCAGAAAACCATTCTGCTTGGCTAACCGACAGTTAGTTTCTAAATTTCACATTCATAGGGAAAGATTCCCATAAATTTTATCAAAGATAAATTCCTTGAATTTATTCTTTTTAATCCATTTTTGAATATCAATTCAAACTAGTCGGGATTAGCGAACCTTACCGAAGTAATCATTTGTTTTAATTTCCCAATCCCAACCTATTCATCCCCTGAAGCAAAACTGGTAATACTTCATATCTAACACCATAGTGTTATCGGTAAATTCAATTACCATTTCACGTTCAAATCTAATTAAAGATTTAACTATCGCCTGGAGCAAAACTGGTGATACTCCATTTTCGATCATTTCAATCTAATTAAAGATTCATTAAAACTCCACTTAGTTTTAATCTTTAACCGGATTAAAGAATCCGTGTCATTTAAAACACGGTTCACGATAAACCCAGAGTCACATTCATTAATTATCGGGTTAAAGAACGAGTGTTATTTAAAACACTGTTCACGATAAACCCAAAAATCAATATCAGTTCAATTCCAATTAAATATTATTTAATTGGCACACTTCATTAAATCTAAATAAAAAGATTTAATCTTTTCTCAACTGGGTTCAAGAACAGTGTTAGTGAAGACACCATTCACGACAAACCCAAATCACATTTGATATTCAATACAAGGCACTGAATAGAAAATATACCGGCTTATATTCAATATCAAATTCTACGATTAACAAATGTCGTATTGGAAATAACGATATAAATATATATCTTTCAAATTTCCATAACAACATCTGTATAATCACGAATTTCAACATCGAAATATTCCGAAGACAATTTCGATTCAAATCCATTCCAATGCAATCATTGGAAATTTTGGTTATTTTCAAAACCCTTTTCGAATTCAATTTATTTATTTAAAAATAAATAGAATTATTATTCTAGTTCAAAACTAGTTCAATTCGATAAAAATCTATTTTTATTTTTTCAAATATGGAGTTTTTCATCCCAATTCTTCCCAAATCATTTCTTATGATTTTACACAAATTATTACTATTTTTAATAATTTTATCAAGGCCCGTACAGTCGATTTCCATCAATGGCCATCGAACTGCACTTACAGCGACCTTTTTCGAATTTGATTTGGACATAATTCCAAATCCAACCGTTAGATTTCTAATTTCTAATATTCGTTAGAAAGCTCTTTTCGATACGAACCCAACGGTTCCGGTTTTAGGAGAATCCGACGGTCGGATCTCCCGTAACGTCCATTTGAAATCAATGGTTGAAATTCGCGAACTGCCGCGGCGCGGCGCGTTCTATTCAGGCCCTTAAAAATGGGCATTTTGCAAACGACCTCGGATTTCGACAAAACCAGTTTTGTTGGGTCCGGGATGTGAAGTTATTGCTAGATTCCAAATTTCATAATTTTTCGAATCAATATGTGAGCGTGGCAAAAGAAAACGTGTTTTGACCATTTCAGTTGATTTTAATCGACTGGAAATTGGCCATTTTTCCAACGGTCTCAGAATTCGACGAAACTAGTTTTGTTAGGACCGTATCGTCAATACGAAACTAGAAAATATTTTTCTGCAATTTATAGAGTTAGTATGTGACCCCGGTAATTGGAAATGTACGTTTAAAATTCAATATAGCGATTTAAATGTAAATTTAAAGGAAACTGATTGTAACGATCGAATCAGCTTGCGATACATATTCCATTGTGTTCGGAATGGGGGTAATACGCTATGGACGACAGGCGGTGGGCCTCGTTTCGAGGTCATATGTAAAAGTCAACTTTTAAGGAATAAAATAATTAAATAATAAAAAAAAAAAAACAACCTTTCCCCTTATCTCTGGCCCCCCCCTTCTTCGAATTCATTTCAGACTTAAAAAAAAAAAAAAAAAAAGGGAACGACAAAGGGGCGACGGGGGATTAACCGCCGCCGCCACCATATCGGCCCCCCCGATGGAACGCCAACCGCGACGGCCGCTCCTCCCTCCACGACCGATTGGAGATCGCAACCCCCTCTCCCAGCAAGCCCTCGCCGACGCAACCCCCAATTCCCCTGAACGCCACCGCAAATCGAAACCCCCCCCTGCTGCTGTCGCGACCCCTTCTTCTTCTTCCTCCACCACGAAGTCCAGCACCCCCCTCGCCTGCAACGCGAGACTCGAGAGGCGACTCCGAATCCCTCCCCTTTTCCAGATAAATACTGTAAGTGATTTATTTTTATTTTTTTTATTTTTGTAAATCAGTTTCTAGTTTATATAAAAATCCAGTCTTTGATTTATATTAAAATTTACATCTTTATCGATATAAAATAAAAGTTCATGTGTTGACAGTACTCATTCATTGAGATTGGTCATGTGTTGAACGAAATATTTTGATAATAACAACTATTTTGAAAATAGAAATTTATGAAGCCGTGTTGATTAGATTGACGCCATTTTGACGTCGTGCACTCCTTGGGTCCTTATCCCGTTTTTGACTCATACCGAGATGTGAGGCTCGCGAATCCACGTTATACACAAAGCTACGTCACACAGACCATGCTTTGATCATCAACCACAAGACTTTGCTTTTCAACAGAAGCCTTGATTAATTTCCACTTACACATGCCACACTGGCAATTCACTCCATGCGACTAATGTCCATCGATATACAACCTTTGAGCTCGTACGTCTCAGAGAAGGGCGTTAAGCAAGAGAATAAATTCTCCGCCACCAAACAGATGTATATTTAATAGAGATCAATCAACACAGAATAAAATCCAATGTCAGACACACAATCCATTTATAAGTTCGTTCTGGGTCTGAACGAAACCGGAGGCACTTTCCTCGCATATCCATCAATCTCCAAGTACGTCTGGACGATCACCAGCTGATTCCCTAATCTTGGGTGTACAGCCCAATCGAGATCATCAGTAATCACCCAAACGATGTGAAGACTTCCGGTCTTCAACCACCGTCTTCATCTTCGACATCTCGTCGAATCGGTTATTCACAATGGGTATGAACCCGGCCTTTCTGAATATCCCACGTATATAATAAACAAATGTTACACAAACACACAAACGCCTCATTCCAATTCATAATATTCTTTTATTCACAAAATCACATTCTTAGGGAAAGGTTCCCATTAATTTTATCCAAGATAAATTCTTCTAAATTTATTCTTTAATCTTCCTTTGGATATCACTTCAAACTAGTCGGGATTAGCGAACCACACCGAAGTAATTATTTATTTTATTTCTCAATCCCAACCTATTCATCCCATGGAGCAAAACTGGTGGTACTCCATATCTAACACCACGGTGTTATCGGTAAAATTAATTACCATTTCACGTTCAAATCTAATTAAAGATTTAACTATTGCTTTGGAGCAAAACTGGTGGTATTCCATTCTCGATCACCTTTCAGATTTGATAATTTAAATTATCAATTCACATTTTAATCTAATTAAAGATTCATTAAAACTCCACTTAGTTTAAATCTTTTCAAAAATCAATATCCTGTCTTTAACTGGGTTAAAGAACAATTGTCACCTAAAACACGATTCACGATAAACCCAAAATTACACTCTATTGTTAATCGGGTTAAAAACAGGAGTTGTTCAAAACATCGCTCACGATAAACCCAAAACCAATTCAAATTCAATTCCAATTAAAAATTATTTAATTTATTCACTTCATTAAATCTAAATAGAAAGAATTAATCTTTTTCTCTATTGGGATTAAGAACAGTGTTAATGAAGACACCATTCACGATAAACCCAAATCACATTTGATATTAAATTCAAGGCTCTGAATAGAAAATATACCGGCTTATATTCAATATCAAATCCTGAAACCAACAAATATCGTATTGGAAATAACGATATAAAATATATCTTTCAAATTCCCACAACAATATCTGTATAGTCACGAAATCCAACATTGAAATATTCCGAAGACAATTTCGATTCAACTCCAGCCCAATTCACGTATTGGGAATATTGATTATTTTAAAATCACTTTCAAATTCAATTTATTTATTTCAAAAATAAATTGATTTTAATTCTTGTTCAAAACTAGTTCATTTCGATAAAAATCTATTTTTATCGTTTCAAATGTGGATTTTTTCATCCCAGTTCTTTCCAATTCACATATTATGATTTTACACAAATTATTAATATTTTTAATAATTTTATCGAGGCCTGTACAGTCGATTTCCATCAACGGCCATCGAACTGCACTTACAGCGACCTTTTCCAAATTTGATTTGGACATAATTCCAAATCCAACCGTTAGATTTCAAATTTCTAATATTCATTGGAATGCACTTTTCGATACGAATCCAACGGTTCCGGTTTTAGGAGAATCCGACGGTCGGATCTCCCGCAACGTCAATTCGAAGTCAATGGTCGAAATTCACGAACTGTCGCGGCGCGGCGCGTTCTATTCAGGCCATTATAATATATATATATATATATATATATATATATATTTCGTCGATTTCCTTTTAAAACGTATTTTATAATTCCTTTTAAATTCGTTTTCAAAACCATTTCAACTCTATATCGAATTTCAAATCAAAACTGAATATTTCATATCATTACTATATAAATGATAATATTTTCAAAACATTATATTTCGAAATCAGTACCTTTTCTATATTCGTTATAAAAACGAATATAATCGATATAAATATCGTTCACGTCAAAATAGCGCAACTCTAATCAATACGGCTTTATATATTTCAATAAATTCGTTATTCTATTCAACAAATGAATATTTATTCCATTCAACACATGAATCTATATTTTTTTTCCAACATGCGACTAATCTCAACACATGAGTACTGTCAACACACGACTATTTTTGTTATGTAAAATATTTTATAAAATTATGGTATCTATCGTTTGATATTTAATTAGACTCCAACCGTAAAGTCGTTCTAATTTTAAATATGATAAAGATGTAAATTTTGTTATATTTAAAATGTTTTACTCAACACATGAATAGTTTCAACACATAAATATCATCAACACATGACTATTTTTATATTCAACGCATGAATTTTCTTTTATAATATTCATTATTTTCCCGATTGGAATGAGGCCCAATCAATTACCATATAGCGTTAATTATATGGGATCCATACAACACATGTATATAATAGCAACGATAAATAATCAACCATCATCCAAAGTGCACCACACAACTGCATAAGCATCAAATATAAATAATCAATGCTTACACAGTCTGTCGACCAATCGATCGACATACAATTAAATAATTGGGATTAGTGTACCCAAATATCATCACAACACCCGTGTGGGGTTTCAAATCAACAAACACATATTTTTATTTGTGCAGTTGGGCGATGTGTAAAATTTATCGACCCAATAAATATCAGGCAAATCAGTGTATATAAACAAATCGGCCGATTTGTTTATAAATATTTATTTATTCACTTTCACGTTAAAAATTATATTTTTAACGATAATTAATTTATTTCAACCATCTACATTTTATTATCGATTTCACATCAACAACACAAACAAATTTCACAACATATCAAACTAGCATACAAGCCGTCCATGGTCTGTAGACGACGGGTGTCGGGTGCTGCTAAGCACCGTCTGCATCCAAATATATATATATATATATATATATATATAACTTGAAAAAGAAATTTAAAGTGAGAAGTTCTCACCAAAGCTATCCCAATTCCACGACACTTCAAATGTAGGGAATCATCACTGTTCTCGCCTTTTGTCACTTTCGTTGCCCGTAGCCACTACATATATAAAATTCACATTTTTATACTGTTGTCCTTAAAATAAAAATCACATTTTTATTTGTTCACTTTCAATTTAAAAATCATATTTTTATAATCACTCCATATGGATAAAAATTCTATTTTTACACCGCTTCTATATAGATAAAAAATCTATTTTTACATTGATGCTATATAGATAAAAATCCTATTTTTACATCGTTACTATATAGATAAAAATTCTATTTTTATCACGCTATTCCTCATATAAAGATTTCGCCTTTTCAAATATAAAGATTTCGCCTTTTCAAATATAAAGATTTCGCTTTTTCAAATATAAAGATTTTATTTTTATATTCTCTATTATATAGAAATTATATTTTCAATACACTACTTATATACAAATAGTATTTTTATATCTTCTACTATATAAAGGTCATATTTTTATTCGCTGCATATATAAAAATCACATTTTTATATTTACTTTGTTATAAAAATTATATTTTTATATTGCTATTCTCCTAATAAAGATTATATTTTTATTACTCTACATGAATAAAAATCATATCTTTCCTTATTTCAAAATCTCACCTTTTCTAATTTAACAATCAAATCTTTTTGCCATGAAAAATCTATTCTTTTTACTAGGAAAAATCATTTCTTTTCTCGCTATTCTAATCAAGTAAAAATCATATTTTGAACAAAGCTAAATATAAAAACTGATTTTATAAATACACTTTAACATATAAGAAAAATCGGTTTTTTAAAAATAAAAACAAAGCAAAAACTCACTGTTAATTTTCGAGAGGGGGAGAGTGGAGTTGTTCGCTGCTGGTGGTTCCAGAGGGGGAAGGCGGCACCTCACAGTGTCAGTGGTCAGGCAGTGGGCCCTAGGGCGTGGAGGCTCAGGGAAGAAAAGGGGGGGCGGTTTGGTGGTGGTCGGCGGCTTTGAGAAGAGCGGCAGGGAGGAGAAGATCGGGACGAGAAGAAGAGGGGGGTTTGGTGGTGGTCGGCGACGCTCCGCCGATGAGGCATCGGCGGTGGCAGATCGCGGTTTTCCGCGATGGAGTTTATTTTCTTTTCTTTTTTTATTTCTTTTACGGGAGAGAGAATGTAAAGGGGAGGGGGGGTTAAAGGAAAGTATATATATTTTTATTTATTTAATTTTAAAAAGTAACTTTTTCTTTCGACCTCGAAACGAAACCTACCGTCTGTCGTCCATAGCTAATTACCCACATTCCGAACACAATGGGATATATATCGTAGGCTGATTCAGCTGTTTCGATTAGTTTTCGTCAAAATCAAAATATAACTCTATATATTGAATTTGAATGCACATTTCAATTTACTGGGGCCACATACTAACAAGAAAAATTCCCGAAAAATATTTTCTTGCTTCGTATTGACGATACGATCCTAACAAAACTAGTTTCGTCGAATTCTGAGACCTTTGTAAAAATGGACAATTTCCAGTCGATTAAAATCAACTTAAACTAGTCAAACACGTTTTCCTTTGCCATGCTCACATATTGATTCTAAAAATTACGAAATTTGAAACCTAACAATAATTTGATCTCACGGATCCAACAAAAGTGGTTTCGTCGAAATCCGAGGTCGTTTGCAAAATGGCTATTTTTAAAGGCCGAAATTCCATAGCGACTATTCTGAAATTTCAACTGGACATATCTTTTGATCCCCACTATGAAATTTCAATTTTTCGGATTCGTTGGAAAGATATTCTCCATTAGATTCTAATATTTTTTATTTCGCTAAAATCTAGTTTATTTTGCACCCGGTACGTTCATTTGAAGTTTGAAATCGAATTATCGAACTACCGTGCCATTTTCAATTCCTTTTATAATTATATATAATTATTTATATTCTAACGATGACGTATATAAATATATACGTTCGATTTCTATTCTAAATAAATTTTTTCGTCGACATTATCTAAAATAAATCATTTTAAATAATCAAAATTCGCTAAAATTGCCAAAGTAAAAATTTTAAATTGGCTCGCATTTTCCAGGTTGTTACAAGTTCGTAATTTGGCGATTCGAACTTTAAACGAATATACAGAATCCATTTTAAGTCGGATTTCTGTGAAACAAGAAACGTTCGGAGCTGGTGAACTATATTTTTCTAATGGAAGAGAAAAATTGAGAATTCGTCGTGTAGATTGTGAGTTATGTCCAAATTAAATTTTCGAAAATTCGCTATGGAATTCCTTTATTATTTAGAACGACTTATTTATATTATAAAAGGATTTTTAATATAAATTGAATATTGATTTAGTCTGGATTTGAAATGTCGAGTTATAAATTCAGATAGGGATATTTTGGAGCTGTATGATATTCTATTTGATTATATATGATAATATTAATTAATTAATATTAAATTTAATTATTTTTAAATATATTAATATTTAAATGGGTTTATTTAGAGCTTTAAAAATAGCCATTTTTGCGAACAACCACCGTTTTTTATGAAACTAATTTTGTTGGATCTGAAATATTAAATTATTGTTAGATTTCAATTTTAGTGATTTTTGGAGTTAGTATGTGGCCGTGCAGAATTTTAATGTGAAAAATAGTCAATAATTTGACTTTAAAAACATATTGTGTGAGCAAACGGACTCGGAATTCGATGAAACCAGTTTCGTTGGGTCCATAATGTCGAACCGTAGTTGCATGTCCATTTTCGTCAGAATTGGATATTGTATGTGATCCTACGGATTTTTAGAAGACAAATACAAACAACGATTGATTATAATTAATACAATATTCAATATAATAATATTGAAAACTATCTATAAATAATCCTAACATTTCTAAACCTAAGTCATTTCCTTCACAGTGGTCAAAAACATGAGACGCCGAAATTTTTCTATCTCCAGTAAACAGTTCTTCTTTGAAAAATTCATGTAAATTCATATTAATTCTTATAAATTCAAATGCTTGTATATTGAAAACCTATGGGTTGAGAGCTTCATCTTTATATAGTTTTTACTTGGTCCGATTCACGTTTTGGGTAATGGTGGTTTCCAGCGACGCCTAGGGTTAGGTGTCGTGGTGTTTTGAGGAGGAGTTGGCCGAAGGGATGGTCGGAGATGAACTTGCGATGGGATTTCTCACCTTGGTGGATATATTTGGTATGTTTCGAAGTGATTGAGTGTCACGAGTTCCTGTAGCAATCACGAAGAAGGGGCTTTGACGCAAACTGGGTAGGGGGCACGAGTTCATGGATTTTGGTATGGTTGCATTGAGTTGATGAAGAGGAGAATATTGGATATTTTAGATTGAATTTAAAGGAAGTAGAGAAAGAGCAGTGGAGGGTTGAAAATTCGGCAATGCCTGAAAAGGGTGAGGCACGGGATTTGAGCACGTCGGAGAAGATCAATTGGGCACGACTTAATTATGGTAAACGTAATTAGGAAATGATTAAGCCTAATTTATTTATTAATTAATGACCATGATATGTATATAAACTCGTATAATGTATTACATTATCATACGATGGCAGAATCTGACGAAACAAGATCCGTTGGGATCGTATGGACGATAGCTACATAATGGAACCGATTCGGAGTGAATTGGAACTCATTACAATTTATAGCGAAATAAATTGCCTGATCTGAATCGATGATCGCCTATCGTTATTTTACGATAACCGACCAATGTGAGTAAATCTCACTAACTCTGAATAGTTTATATTTTTATAACGTATTTTTAGAATTGATAAATGATGATTTATTTCTGTGTGATGATTGTTTGAATGAATTGCTAGTCAATTGGTTGAAAATATAGATATAGTTATATATATATATCGTTAATTATATGTTGATTCTGTTTATTAGAATATTTCATACTGAAATGAAATTTGATGTTAATTATATTGTTTAACATCATTGGAGGCAGGGAAACAAGTTGGAGGGATCCAACTAGATTCCTCAAAATTTATAATACTGTTTCTTTTTCATATATTGTGATATATGATGTGATGTATAATCTATGATTGATTATGATGACACTAGTCTTGTTATTTGGTATTTTAAATACCATAAGAAATACTGGAATGTAAAAAGGAAATTTTCAAAGTGTATATTGAAAAAAAAAATTATAAAATGAGTTTGGGAAATAAATAAAATTATAAAAGGAATTATTTGGGAAATAAATAGAATTATAAAAGGAAATAGAAAGATACAAAAGAATTATGAGATATGGATTTAAAGTTGATTTTAAATAGAATTTGTTTTTACAGATAAATTGAGAAGATAAATTATAACTAATGTTTTATAAATTAAGTAAAATATTTATCATTGGATAAATGGAATATATAAATCAGAATTTACATAGAGAAGTAGAAATTGGGTTCAACACTGACATTTTTAGGGAATATAAACTTAACATTTATAAAAGGAATTATAATGGAGATTATAGGTGACTGGAAATAAAAAGAGGATTTTGCATAAATAATTCTATAAATAGAGATTAAATAGAATTTGGAAATGGGAGATTATTTTTAAATATGAAATCAAACTAAATTGATTATATAAAAGAAATATTATTCACATTCGATGTGAATAAGGAATTGAAGTAAATATTTTTCCTCTTTAAAATATTTATAAAGGAAATTGGTTTTGGAATAGGAATTTAAAATGGAGTTAAGGAAATTTGAAACTGACTGGAGATTATTTATATTGAACAGCTTTCTGGGTATCGATCTGATGTTGGTTTTGGCCTCCGGGGTTTATACTTGGGAAGTGGTTCCCTTACTAATTTTGTAATGAACGAGAATTTTTGACCCAGAAGATCAACATACAACACCATGTCGATTATTCAAGACTTGAAACTATTTGAACGTCAATAGAAAGAAGTTAGAGGGTTAGAATATATAAGATAGAAAGTTAGAATAGGAGAAAGAGAAGAACATAGCAACAGAATCAGAGTAATACGAATCTCACAGTGGAACGAATAAAATATAGTATAAACATAACTTTGAAATACAAATCTGTAATTTGTATATACATATCATCATTAGAGTATAACACTTACATCACAGTGGAAATAAACAATAGCTATAAAAACACTGCTGAAGCCTCCTGCTCCAGCTCCTTCTAGTGCATCTGTAAATCCCGACTACTTAACTGCTCATACAAATTTGAGCACCCAAGAGTTTAGGGTAAAACAAAACAAAATAAACTCTGGGTCAGTCATGGGAGTGGTGTGAGTAAACAATTTAAAACAGTTTGAGAAAATAAACGATATCTCATAAGACCACGCCATATAACACGGAACGGGTTTTTCCCTTATGAGAATCCAAAATACTTGATTCAACATTTAGAATCCTTTTGCAAGAAATGGTAATCTTTATATCAAAACTGTTTTGATATTATAATAGTGTCTATCAATCACAACTAAATAATCATCTAGCAGAATGCTTTCATCTCACGATCCACATACATAATATGTAATTAACTACCGAGGGCGCTTATTGGGCAATGGATTCCAACTGGCAAGGTATGGGACCACCTTCCGACAGTGTATCCTTAGAGAGGAATACACTGGGTTCAACAAGAACATCTTGTAACCCAGGCTAAACATGACCGATCACTCATTTCTCTTGAGTGTACCAAATGTATTATCACCAACGGTTGGGATCAGCAACCGTTTCCTGAAATAATTCAAAATAGTATCTTTGGTAGTAATTTGTCACTTAGTACTTGAAAATGAACACGGATGTTGTGGCCAGCATCATCAGGGATATTTCCCAGCGACTGAAGTGAGTTCAATACTATATCATCTTTCAAACTCATTTCTTAAACATTTCCTTTTTGAAATTTGTTTCAAAATATCCTTCCAATGTTTGTCAAACAATTTAAAATCTCCCAAGATTTTAAAATTTTCATATATTTAATCCAGATTCATTTACAAACACTTCTCCAACTTTTAGGAATTTAAATTCCAATTCTGATTTTGACATAACTTACAATCTATAATATGAAATATCAATTTTTCACTTTCATTAGAAAAATATAGTTCACCAGATCTGAACATTTCTTGTTTCACAGAAATCCGACTTAAAACGGATTCTGTATATTCAATTAAAGTTTGAATAGCCAAATTACGAACTACCGCGCCATTACGGTCTCGATTTAAATTATATTATAATTAATACATTCAATCATCATTTATTAATTATATTCGTTATTATAATTCAATTATAAACTGAATTATATCTTATAAATAATCCAATTCACACAATATTGCGAATTCCACTATTTCTGATTATTTCGGAAATGAATATATTATTCTACTATTTATATTAATTAAATATTCGATATTATTTAATTAAACAACCATTTAAATCTCCAAATCGCTATTTAAATAATTAAATTAATTTATTATTTTATCAATAAAAAAAGGGACGTTACATTCTTCCTCCCTTAAAATAATTTCGTCCTCGAAATTGCTAAGGTAGAAAACAAACCCTATAAACAAGATTAAAAATTATTTGTTTACTTCATAATTTCAGTTTCAACTGAACCAATTTCTTTCAATTAAAATTCTGTTTTTATGTTCTTCTCCTTCTTCTGTTCTAACTTTGTATCTTATATATTCTTATCTCTAACTCCTTTCTATTGACGTCTCAATATTTTCGAGTCTTGAATAATCGACATGGTGTTGTATGTTGATTTTCTGGGTCAAAAATTCTCGTTCGTTACAGTGGTATCAGAGCAATACGAATCTCACAGCGGAACGAATAAAATATAGTATAAACATAACTTTGAAATACAAATCTGTAATTTGTATATACATACCATCATTAGAGTATAACACTTACATCACAGCGGAAATAAACAATAGCTATAAAAACACTGCTGAAGCCTCCTGCTCCAGCTGCTTCTAATGCATCTGCAAATCCCGACTACTTGACTACTCGTACAAATTTGAGCACCCAAGAGTTAGGGTAAAACAAAACAAAATAAACTCTGGGTCAGTCATGGGACTGGTGTGAGTAAACAATTTTAAACAGTTTGAGAAAATAAACGATATCTCATAAGACCACGCCGTATAACACGGAACGAGTTTTTCCCTTATGAGAATCCAAAATACTTGATTCAACATTCAAAATCATTTTGCAAGAAAAGATAATCTTTATATCAAAACTCTTTTGATATTATAATAGTGTCTATCAATCACAACTAAATAATCATCTAGCAGAACGCTTTCATCTCACGTTCCACATACATAAAATGTAATTAACAATTGTGGGTGCTTATTGGTTAATGAATTCCAACTAGCAAGGTATGGGACCACCTTCCGACATTGTATCTCTAGAGAGGAATACACCGGGTTCAATAAGAACATCTTATAACCCAGGCTAAACGTGACCAGTCACTCATTTCGCTTGAGTGTACCGAATGTATAATCACCAACGGCTGGGATCAGTAACCGTTTCCCGAAATAATTCAAACAGTATCTTTGGTAGTAATACATCATTTAGTACT
This sequence comes from Allium sativum, assembly GCA_030737875.1. Classification (NCBI taxonomy): domain Eukaryota; kingdom Viridiplantae; phylum Streptophyta; class Magnoliopsida; order Asparagales; family Amaryllidaceae; genus Allium; species Allium sativum. The sequence goes on from CM060915.1 coordinate 991,606,277, forward strand.
CGAAAATGAACACTGATGTTGTGGCCAACATCACAAGGGTTATTTCCCAGCGACAGAAGTGAGTTCAATACTATATCACCTTTCAAACTCATTTCTTAAACATTTCCATTTTGAAATTTGTTTCAAAATATCATTCCAATGTTTTTCAAACAAATTAAAATCTCCCAAGATTTTAAAATTTCCATATATTTAATCCAGATTCATTTACAAACACTTCTCCAATTTTTAGGAATTTAAATTCCAATTTTGATTTGGACATAACTTACAATCTATAATAGAAATCTCGATTTTTCACTTTCGTTAGAAAAATATAGTTCACCAGATCCTAACGTTTCTTGTTTCACAGAAATCTGATATTCAATTAAAATTTGAATCGCTAAATTACGAACTACCACGCCATTACAAGCTCGATTTAAATTATATTATAATTAATACGTTCAATCATCGTTTATTAAATATATTCGTTATTATAATTGAATTTAAACTGAATTATATCTTATAAATAATCCAATTCACATAATATTGCGAATTCCACTATTTCCGATTATTTCGAAATGAATATATTATTCTATTATTTATATTAGTTAAATATTCAATATTATTTAATTAAAAAACCATTTAAATCTCTAAATTGCTATTTAAATAATTAAATAAATTAATTATTATATCGATAAAAAAAGGGGACGTTACAATCTTCCACCCTTAAAATAATTTCGTCCTCGAAATTGCTAAGGTAGAAAACAAACCCTATAAACAGGATTAAAAATTATTTGTTTACTTCTTAATTTCAGTTTCAACTGAACCAATTTCTTTCAATTAAAATTCTGTTTTTATGTTCTTCTCCTTCTTCTATTCTAACTTTGTATCTTATATATTCTCACCCTCTAAATTCTTTCTATTGACGTCTCGATATTTTCGAGTCTTGAATAATCGACATGGTGTTGTATGTTGATTTTCTGGGTCGAAAATTCTCGTTCGTTACAGTGGTATCAGAGAAATACGAATCTCACAGCGAAACGAGTAAAATATAGTATAAACATAACTTTGAAATACAAATCTGTAATTTGTATATACATATCATCATTAGAGTATAACATGTGCATCACAGTGGAAATAAACAATAGCTACAAAAACGCTGCTGAAGCCTCCTGCTCCAGCTCCTTCTAGTAAATCTGTAAATCCCGACTACTTGACTACTCGTACAAATTTGAGCACCCAAGAGTTTAGGGTAAAATAAAACAAAATAAACTCTAGCTCAGTCATGGGACTAGTGTGAGCAAACAATTTAAAACAGTTTGAGAAAATAAATGATATCTCATAAGACCACGCCGTATAACACGGAACTAGTTTTTCCCTTATGATAATCCAAAATACTTGATTCAACATTCAAAATCATTTTGCAAGAAACGATAATCTTTATATCAAAACTCTTTTGATATTATAATAGTGTCTATCAATCACAACTAAATAATCATCTAGCAGAACGCTTTCATCTCACGTTCCACATACATAATATGTAATTAACAACTGAGGGCGCTTATTGGGTAATGGATTCCAACTAGCAAGGTATGGGACCACCTTCCGACATTGTATCTCTAGAGAGGAATACATCGGGTTCAATAAGAACATCTTGTAACCCAGGCTAAACATGACCGGTCACTCATTACACTTGAGTGTACCGAATGTATTATCACCAACTGTTGGGATCAGCAACCGTTTCCCGAAATAATTCAAAATAGTATCTTTGGTAGTAATACGTCATTTAGTACTCGAAAATGAACACTGATGTTGTGGGCAGCATCATCAGGGTTATTTCCCAGTGACTGAAGTGAGTTCAATACAATATCACCTTTCAAACTCATTTCTTAAACATTTCCATTTTGAAATTTGTTTCAAAATATCCTTCCAATGTTTTTCAAATAATTTAAAATCTCCCAGGATTTTAAAATTTCCATATATTTAATCCAGATTCATTTACAAACACTTCTCCAACTTTTAGGAATTTAAATTCCAATTCTGATTTGGACATAACTTACAATCTGTAATACGAAATCTCGATTTTTCACTTTCATTAGAAAAATATAGTTCACCAGATCCGAACGTTTCATGTTTCACAGAAATCCGACTTAAAATGGATTATGTATATTCAATTAAAGTTTGAATCGCCTAATTACGAAGTACCGCGCCATTACGGGCTCGATTTAAATTATATTATAATTAATATGTTCAGTCATCGTTTATTAAATATATTCGTTATTATAATTCAATTATAAACTGAATTATATCTTATAAATAATCCAATTCACACAATAATGCGAATTCCACTATTTTCAACTATTTCGGAAATGAGTATATTATTATATTATTTATATTAATTAAATATTCAATATTATTTAATTAAACAACCATTTAAATCTCTAAATCACTATTTAAATAGTTAAATAAATTAATTATTATATCGATAAAAATACGGGATGTTACAACTTTACAGTCAGAGACTGATAGATGTGAGAAGATAGTGATGCATGAATATGAAATGGAAATGCTTTCCAATGTTAATAACGTATATTTTCTAAATTTGGAAAACAAAGATTTATGAATATATGGAAATGGGAAAGGGGAAATGAATAAATTAATGATAAATTAATTTAAAGGGAAGAATATTGATTGATGATTGATCGATAAAATTTCCATATTGAAATAAGGTCATTGTGTGTATGGATGTTTTCCTTTGATAGTTAAATAAACGACTACCAAGGTTCTGACCATTTTTCCATCGTCAATATGGAGAGATCGGAATCAGATTTATTATCCGCAAATCACTCCATATGGACATTAGCGCTGCGAATCAAATATGATGAAGAAAATTGAAGATAGAGTTTATACAAGGGTTGTTCTGGCAATCTTGGGTAGAAATTGCCTAAGATGGATTTACAGAATAGTGCCTTCGTTTGTCCAGTTCCAGGACAAACTGTATGGAAGAATGTATGACAGAGTATATTTAATAAATCGTGTGAGTTGATCTCTTCAAACGTATTTACGTTTGGCGGGGGAGGAATTCGTTTCTCTTAGCTGTATACCCGTGGTATTTTTGGGGAAATCAATTTGTGATTTGGCGGGTATGACGAAGTGACACTCAAAATAAATAAAGGTGTGATCTGTACGCTACGGCCTCTAGCCTCACAACCGAGAAATGGTATAATATTGGATAGGTCGCATGACTAAGTTGGTAGCTCCCAATTAGGTGTATTGTCACCTGATCTAGAGAAATTCCATTTGCTTTTTAAATCTATATTTGATGTTGTCCCTTTCGGAAACAGTTGTTGATCCCAACTGTTGGTGATTATACATTCGGTACACTCAAGCGAAATGAGTAACCGGTCATGTTTAGCCTGGGTTACAAGATGTTCTTGTTGAACCCAGTGTGTTCCTCTCTAGAGATACACTGTCGGAAGGTGGTCACATACCTTGCCGGTTGGAATCCATTACCCAATAAGCACCCACGGTTTTTTATTATATATTGTGCATGTAGAGCTAGAGATGAAAGCATTCCGCTAAATGATTTTTAGTTGTGGTTGATAGACACTGTTGTAATATCAGATTAATTTTGATATAATGAATATTTTGGAATATCGTAAGGTAAAAACCATCCGTGTTTATGTGTGGATCGGTCTTATGATTATCCTTTCTTTTAAAGGGATTTTAAAAGTTTAAAAAATGGTTGGAGTTTACTCATTCCAGCCACATGATTGACCCAGGGTTTATTTTGTTTTGTTTTCCCTAAACTCTTGGGTGCCCAATTTTGTACGGGCAGTCAAGTAGTCGGGATTTTACAGATATACTTGGAGAGCTAGAGTAGGAGGCTTCAGGATTTTATAACTATTGTCTGTTTCCGTTGTGTTGCAAGTGTTGTGCTCAGATAATGGTATTGTATACAAATACTTGTTTTATTTCAAAGTTATGTTATGAAATATATTTATTCGTCCCGCTGTGAGATTCGTGTTTACTATGATGTTGTGATTTTCTTCTTCTTCTATTCTAACTTTCTTTCTTTCTATTTCTCACCCTCTAACTTCTTTCTATTAATGATCTGGTTTGTTCGTGTAACACCCCACGTCCGTTAATGTCACTCACAAAGGGAATGCACTAAGTTCTGTGGAGCATTTTGGGTAAAAGATGTAGATAAATTACAAGACGGACAGAAATTAAACAACAGAAAATAAAACTTTGCTTTATTGATAAAATAGTTTGTACAATGGTTCCTTTACAATATCAGAGTATCATCTGTCTTACAAAATAAAGAAGCATAAAAACAACATTTATATTCCCCGATTTTAGCAAGAGCCAGCCATAGCATCTGAAAAGAGAATCCAAGCAAACTTCGACAAATCTTCAAGTTGAGAAAGAGTGGCAGTCCAACTTAACTGAGCTAAACTATTCCCTCCTTTACTACCTTGGGGGGGGAAACAGAAGAAAAGAAGACGAAATAAAAGCAGAGTCAGACATAAAGCCTGAGTAAGTTCAGTAACTTCTAGCATTAGAACATGGAAAAACAAAACGACATGAATTAACTGAATACAAGATTACACCATGACGATAAAGTCAACAAGATTAGACAAGATAATCACAAGATATGCTAAGATAAGATAAACTGGATATGCTCTAATACTTTCGCCGCTTCGCTATTTCCTTGTTGTACTGGTTTCTATATCTCTGCACCGCCTATCTAGTGTCCCAACTAGTAACGATAACGTGATCCCAATCCCTGTATTTTCCATTGCCTTCCGGCATACATTCATTATTTATTATCTAGATCAAATCTAGGGTTTTCGATCAAGTGCTTTCTAGATTTAACTAGAGTATACGCTATTTGCTGAACGCTTCTCGGATTCAGGATTTATGCCACCTAGTCCAACTAGGGATTATGCTACCTGTCGAACGATGCCCCCAAATCTAGGACACACTACCTAGAGTGGTATATGTTCCTATACTTCCCCACGCATGTATCGTGAATCGTTATCGCTTGTCTAGATGCACATGTCCTGTAATGTGCGGTCCGAGTCCTGTGACATGGCAAATCAAGGAATACAGAACTCGGTCGGGAGCTTTCAGATGTCTGTCGATGCAGATGCTAAGGTCTGGTCCTACTTGACCCCTCCCTCAACTAATGAAAGGCACACCTTGTAAAATGAGAACTATACGCCGGCCCCCGGTGCCCTTCTATCCTATGGCCATCCTCACCCATAACTAGATAGCAAGTATATGGTCTTTTGGAGTTCTCTGCCTTTCACTTCACGTATCTCGATTGACTCAAGATGGATGGTAGACGGCGAGTTGCTATCATAGGGCTACCGTTTTCTCGCTGAATCACGCTGGTCCATCCTGCTCTTTAGGTTGCCATATATTGCAACCAAGGCATACCCCCTGGTTCTTCTACGCAGACCTTAACCTCTGTGAGCCCAGGTGGATCATCTGCAGCCTCACAGAGGGATACCAAGAGTACCCTCCCGTCCCCTCGAAGCCTCGGGCTTCGTAACCCAATTCGTTGGAGCCTCCTTCATTATTCAGACAGACATTCGCTCCTTCCCGTGTTATACTAAGAATTACTACTTAATTTTACTAACTAAGATTTACCACTTAGTTTCCAGAATCGTTGTTTTCTTAACTAAGGTTTACTACTTAGTTCCCTTTCCCGCCAATTTGGATTGGTTAAGTGTCATTAGTCAATTCAAGCTAACTTAACCCTCTTCATTTATCCTGTCAAACTGGTTAAGTGTTATCAGTGATTCATGTTGACTTAACTCGACCACAAGCCCAGTTTTATTGGTTAAGTATTTCTTATTACTTAACCATACCCGTTCGTCCTGTATTGGTTAAGTGTTCCTTTTTAACTTAACCTTCCCCGTCTGTTTTAACTAACATGTTATTAATGGTTAAATATTATCCCTTCATGTTTTAGACTTAACCTTATTCCTTTATCACAATCTGATGGTTAAGTGTTCAAGTTTACTTAACCCTACAGTCTAGCCCAGCTAACATATCAAATTGGCTAAGTGTATTTACTTAACCCCAACCTCTAGTCCAGTTAACATGTTAATTTGGCTAAGTGTATTAACTTTACTTAACCCCACCTTCTAGTCTAGTTAACATGTTAATTTTGGCTAAGTGTTTTCTAAGTTACTTAACCCCTACAAATCTTGTCTTGTTACCATGTTAAGTTTGGTTAAGTGTCCCTATGGACTTAGCCCTCCCATTCTAGCTTAACTGTATTAAGTTGGCTAAGTGTTTCTATGGACTTAACCCTCTCATTCTAGCTCAACTGTATTAAGTGTCAGTCTGAAACTAACCCCACCCTTCAGTTTAGTTATCATGTTGAACTGGTTAAGTGTCTTAGTTAACTTAACCCTACCTTTCTTGTTCTAGCTTTAACTAAATAAATTAAAGCCGCGACCACTCGCATTAGACAGATATTGTTGCGAATACTGGATCTGCCGGTTGGTTCCGGGCAGATTTACATCGCAACTCAGTCTAACCTCGGGTTAGGAATATTCGTGTTTTCTAAGTTCAAAGGGTTTTTGATTAGTTTTCGAATCAGGTTTTAAAAGTAACCATCCCATCCGTCGGATTAGTTAGGGATAGCCAGGGAGAGCAGGAAACTTGTATTTTCCAAACCCAAGACTAGACACTATCCTCTCTGTCACCCTAGAACTTTCTGGTGTTTCATTAAAAGGGATGTCATTAATAAATCTTTAATTTGTCTAAATTTACATTTCCTCATTCAGGCCAAATTCTATAAGTAAATTATTCGTAATTTACTTATTTAATAATTACTCTTTTAATGTGAATTGTCAACATTTATTCTTACGGCCCATTCTCCCCTCTATATCATATTTATGCCCTTTTTGTACGTAGACTATACCAAATTAAGTGTCACTAACCATGATTTTGCTAAACCTGACAGTTATTCCCAACTATGGCCAATTTCACATTTATGCGAATATACTTACCGTGCCAAATTAGCTAATCCAATTCCGATTCAACATTCTAATTCACGTCAAACTAGACTTATTACTCTAGTTCACTATTCATGTAAATGCTAGATTTACACGTCAATACTAGATTCAAATTACACATCTTATAATTCATGTCAAATTTATCCAATTTTCATTTCTATGAACATGCCATAATACATGTTCCCAATTTATGCCAAGTTTATAACTATGTTTTAGTAAATTTCATATTTTGCCCCAAATCGCATTCCCACCGTTCGTATAATCGTGTTTCAATCTAGATTATAGATAAATCTAGATTCGTAGCAAATAGGGAATGAACCAAAGATTGCTATGAAAAGGATAGATATAACAACTGGCATAAAATGGTTTTGAATAACGACGTAGGTTCAAGAACATGGGTAGCCCTAACTTAATAGGTAAATTCCCAAGGTCTAAAACCAAGAATAGACAGAGTAGGTTCAAGAACATGGGTAGACCTAACTTAATAGGTAAATTCCCATGGTCTAAAACCAAAGAAAACCAAGGACAGGCAGAATAAATAATCGGGTTTAGACCCAATCTCATAATCACAAAGCTTAAGCAACACTTTCCTAGTCATGAATCATAGGTGTTTAATCACAGATGTCCTTGTTATGTCATAGACAATAGTTTATATTTCCTAATCAAAGGCATAGGCTTAGTCAAGGAAATAATCCTCATAGTCACAGTCACAGTCATAGGCAATGTTCATAGTCATAGGCAATGTCCAAAGTCATAGGCAATGTTCATAGTCATAGGCAAATGTTCATAGTCATAGGCAAATGGTTTTAAGGTTCATAGTTTCATAGTCATGGTCTTATTTGTCCTCGAATCATAACAGTTCTTAATTAGGTTCAACAGTATAGGCACTGATTCGAATAGAGAGAGAGATTTGGCATATTCTTTTATTCCTTTAATTTCATGTCACGAACAGAGAAAAATGTTCAAATCTAGAAATAACTGACTTACAGAGATTAGATTAGAACAGAAAGATGGCATTGCTAAGATTTGTAGAAAAACAGTCGTTGAAGTCGTTTGAACCTCCTCTTGAATCCTAGCTTGACTTGAACCTCTTCTTGAAAATCTTTTAACAGCATTTCCTCATCTTGGTTTATTTTATATATATTATTTTACTCACTTATTTATTTATTTCTCAGAGGCAGCATAAGGATAGAAAAGAATTGTGAATAGAGAAGAAGACCAGGGCTGTTTATATAGTGTTAGGCAGACGAACCTAGTAAGAAAACGTGACCAAATACATCAGAATGAACCAGGTGCAGCAAGCTGGAAAAAGCGGGGGGGGGGTCGACACCCATGTCGACTTGGCTGTCGACATGGGGGGGTCGACTGTGCAGTCGACACCCCTGTCGACTTGACCTAGGCGGGAATTTTCCTGTCCTGCCCCCTGTGTGTTTGAATTCGAATTTGGCCCTAGTTTAAACTGTTTTGAACTTGGAATTTTCTGAAAACTTTGACGGGCTATATCTTGGTCATACGGACTCCGATTTTCGAAAATTCGGACTCTATTTCTCGTATTTTTCCGAGACGAACACAATAGCACAGCCCATTTCCCTTGATTTTGATTTTAACTTTTAATTCTGCCTTGATTTGCGAATCTTAGTGTTACAGAATTACGGGGTGTTACAGTTCGATTCTAGAATAGTTGACATGGTTTTTATGTCGATTTTCTAGGTTGAAAAATCCCGTGTACAATGGTATCAGAGCTGAAGGCAAAGTGATTACCTTGGCTCTGTGGCGTAACTCGATAGAGATGGAGTTAGTAATACCCTAAATTGAGTTTGAGTGTATATATATGAGTGCGTATTTGTTATTTGATATAAAAATGGTTTTATATTGTGGAGATTTATTGGTTTAGTGGTTTGTGAATTATGGTCGATCAGTTTGATCCACTGTGTCAGTAGGAGTTTCTAAACACTTGAATACGGTAAACCGACACAGTATGTTTTGAAAAGAGGGTAAATGATGTAATTTACCCAAAATTATATTCGATATAATAGAATGATTTAAATTTGAATTATTATAATATATTGGATATATTGGTTATTATTATAATCAAAAGAGATTATAAAAAGTGAAAAGGTTAGATATAACCAATAGGAATTCGTATTAATGCAAGATATATAAATCAAGATGAACTGAATCTGGATTTAAACCAGGATGGGAATTAAAACTATGGAAATGTGAATAAGTGTTTGTAAATGGATTTGGATTAAATATATGAAAATTTTAAAATCCTGGGAGATTTTAAATGTGCTTTCAAACGTTGTGAAAGATAGTTTGAAATAAATTTCAAAATGGAATGTCTAAATATGAGTTTTGAAAACTGATATACTATTGGACTCACTTCAGTAGCTGGGAAATAACCCCGATGATGTTGGCCACATCATCAGTGTTCATTTTTGAGTTTATAAGTGACGAATTACTGCCAAAGTTTTTGTTTTGAATTGTTTGGAGGAAATAAGTTGTTAAAAATTCAAAAGTTTTGAATTGTTATTGCTGTATATGATTTCAATCTAGTTTAAAAGAATAAAACCTAGGAATTTAAATTTCGAAATTTAAATTTAACTTATGAAGTTAAAAAGATTAGAATGGGAAAAAACGATTAAACGATTTAGAATTTAACTTGAACTAAATTAAATAAAATTTGGTTTGGATTGATTGGAGATAATCTTGAATGATATTGGATTGGTGAGTTAAGAGTTTGGAATCGAGAATGGAACTCAAATTTGAAATGAAATTCAACTTAGGTATAAGCTAATGATTGGGTTTGATGATAAAAACTGATTGGAGTTTGACTGGGATGATATTGTTATATGCTGAATTGGTAGCAGATGGAAATGATATAATGAAATGCCCGACAAAAAGGTACAAGTTTATAGTTATATTGAGTTTGTTGGTTTTATGAGCCTGTTTGGCAAGCCTCTTGGCTGTTTGATTTTCTTTTGGATTGGGGAAGGCCCAAAGAGGCGAGTTGCAGAGGAACCGAATGAGCCGTACAAAGGAGATGCCGACGAAATTTTTTAAATAAGGATTTAGAGATTTAAACGGTTGTTTAATTAAATAAATTTAAATATTTAATTAATATAAATAACAGAATAATATATTTAATTATGAAATAATCGGAAATAGTAGAATTCATAATATTTTGTGAATTGGATAATTTATAAGATTTAATTCAGTTTAAAATTGAATTATAATGACGAATATATTTAAACAACGACGTTAGAACGTATAAATTATAATTATAAATATAATCGAGCTCGAAATTGCGCAGTAGCTCGTAATTTGGCGATTCGAACTTTGAACGAATATACAGAATCCGTTTTAAGTCGGATTTCTGTGAAACAAGAAACATTTGGAGCTGGTGAACTATATTTTTCTAATGGAAGAGAAAAATCGAGATTTCGTCGTGTAGATTGTGAGTTATGTCCAAATTAAATTTTCGAAAAGTCGCTATGGAATTCCTTTATAATTTATAACTATTTATTTATATTATAAAATGAATTTTTATATAAATTGAATACTGATTTAATCTGGATTTGAAATGTCGAGTTATAAATTCAGATAAGAATATTTGGAGCTGTATGATATTCTATGTGAATATATACGATAATATTAGTTTATTAATATTAAATTTAATTATTTTAAATATATTAATATTTAAATGGGTTTATTTAGAGCTTTAAAAATAGTCATTTTTGCAAACGACCTCCGTTGTCGACGAAACAAATTTTGTTGGATCCGTAATATTAAATTATTGTTAGATCTCAATTTTCGTGATTTTTGGAGTTAATATGTGGCCATGCAGAGTTTTAATTGTAAAATAGTCAATAATTTGACGTTAGAAATATGTTATGCGAGCAAACGGATGTAGAATTCGACGAAACAAGTTTTGTTGGGTCCGTAATGTCGAACCATAGCTGCATGTCCATTTTCGTCGGAATTGGATATTGTATGTGATCCTACGTATTTTTAGAAGATAAATACAAGCAATGATTGATTATAATTAATATAATAGTCAATATAATAATATTTAAAACTATCTATAAATAATCCTAACATTTCTAAACCTAAGTCATTTTCTTCACAGCGATCAAAAACAAGAGCAGCCGAAATTTTTCATCTCCAGAAAAAAGTTCTTCTTTGAAAAATTCATGTAAATTCATATTAATTCATATAAATTCAAATGCTTGTATATTGAAAACCTATGGGTTGAGAGCATCTTTATATAGTTTTTACATGGTTCGATTCACGTTTTGGGTAATGGTGGTTTCCAGCGACGCCTAAGGTTAGCTGTCGTGGTGTTTTGAGGAGGAGTTTGCCGAAGTGATGGTCGGAGATGGACTTGCGATGGGATTTCGCACCTTGGTGGATATTTTTGGTGAGTTTCGAAGTGATTGAATGTCGCGAGTTCTCGTTGCAGTCACGAAGAAGGGGCTTCGACGCAAACTGGGTAGGGGGCGCGAGTTCATGGATTTTGGTATGGTTGCATTGAGTTGATGAAGAGGAGAATATTGGATATTTTAGAAAGAATTTAAAGGAAGTAGAGAAAGAGCAGTGGAGGCTTGAAAATTCGGCAATGTCTGAAAAGGGGGAGGAGCGGGATTTGAGCAGGTTGGAGAAGATCATTTGGGCACGGCTTAATTATGGTAAACGTAATTAGGAAATGATTAAGCCCAATTAATTAATTAATTAATGACCATGATATGTATATAAACTCGTATAATGTATAACTTTGTCATACGATATCAGCATTTGACGAAACAAGATCCGTTGGGATCGTATGGACGACGGCTACACAATGAAACTGATTCGGAGTGAATTGGAACTCGTTACAATTTACAGAGAAATAAATTGCCGGATCTGATTCTATGATCGCTTATCGTTATTTAACGATAACCGGCTAATGTGAGTAAATCTCACTAACTCTGAACAGTTTATATTTTTATAATGTATTTTTAGAATTGATAAATGATGATTGATTTCTATGTGATGATTGTTTGAATGAATTGCTAGTCAATTGGTTGAAATTATAGATATTGTTATATATATAAATCGTTAATTATATATTGATTCTGTTTATAAGAATATTTTATTGAAATGAAATATGATGTTAATTATATCGTTTATCATCTGTGGATGCAGGAAAACAGGTTGAAGGGATCCAACTGGATTCCACGATATTTATAATACTAGTTTTTTCATATATTGTGATATATGATGTGATATATAATCTGTTATTGATTATGATGACACTGGTCTTGCTATTTGGTATTTTAAATACCACAAGAAATACTGGAATGTAAAAGGGAAATTTTCAAAGTGTATATTGAAAATAAAATATTTATATAAAATAAATAGAATTATAAAAGGAATTACTTGGGAAATAAATAGAATTATAAAAGGAATTATTTAAGAAATAAATAGAATTATAAAAGCAAATGGCAAGATATAAAAGAATTATGGAATATGGATTTAAAGTAGATTTTAAATAGAATCTGTTTTAACAAATAAATTGAGAAGATAAATTATAAATAATGTTTTATAAATTAAGTAAAATATTTATCATTGGATAAATGGAATATATAAATCAGAACTTATATAGAGAAGTAGAAATCGGGTTTAACATTGACATTTTTAGGGAATATAAACTTAACATTTGTAAAAGGAATTATAATGGAGATTATAGGTGATTGGAAATAAAAAGAGGATTCTGTATAAATAATTCTACAAATAGAGATTAAATAGAATTTGGAAATGGGAGATTATTTTTAAATACGAAATCAAACCGAATTGATTATATAAAAAAAATATTATTCACATTCGATGTGAATAAGGGATTGAAGTAAACATTTTTCCTCTTTAAAATATTTATAAAGGAAATTGGTTTTGGAATAAGAATTTAAAATGGAGTTAAGGAAATTAGAAACTGACTGGAGATTAGTTATATTGAACAGCTTTCTGGGTATCGATCTGATGTTGCTTTTGGCCTTCGAGGTTTATACTTGGAAAGTGGTTCTCTTACTAGTTTATAGTTAGAGACAGATAGATGTGGAAAGATAGTGATGCGTGAATCTGAAATGGAAATGTTTTCCAACGTTAATAACGTATATTTTCTAAATTTAGTAAATAAAGATTTATGAATATATGGAATGAGAAAAGGGGACATGAATAAATTAATGATAAATTAATTTAAAGGGAAAAATGTTGATTAATGATTGATCGATAAAATTTCAATTTTGAAATAAGATCAACGTGCGTATTGATGTTTCCTTTGATTGTTAAATAACCGACTATCAAGGTTTTTGTTTGTTAAATATACCAGGACAAATTGTATGGAAGAATGTCTGACAGAGTATGTTTAATAGATCGTATGAGTTGATCTCTTCAAACGTATTTACGTTTGGCGACGGAGGAATTCGTTTCTCTTAGCTGTATACATGTGGTATTTTTGGGGAAATCAATTTGTGATTTGGCGGGTATGACGAAGTGACATTCAAAATAAATAAAGGTGTGATATGTACGTTATGGCCTCTAGCCTCACAACCGAGAAATGGTACAAAATCGAGTAGGTCACATGGCTAAGTGGCTAAGTGGGTACAAAATCGAGAAATGATACAAAATCGAGTAGATCATGTAGACTGAAACTTGTTTAGTAGTCTCCTTGGACCTTCCTTGTTGCCTATAGAAATCTCCTATCGATCCCTACCTTATTGACCACCACATGACTTCCTATCCTAACTCGCCATTCGTTTGATGCTTGCACCCGTTAAAGTATATCTAAGCAAGCATCTAGCATACAAAAACATACTCAAACGACACTTGTTTCAATCAAGGAAAGCAAAAGCATTCAACAAATGAGGAAAAATACGAAAATGTAAATATAGATCGCTCAGAACTTGCAAATTTTATAACTGTAGAGTTACAACAGGTATCGGATAATAGGAAAGCAAGATAAGTTGATATAACAACAGCACAAGGAATCAGCTGAGCATGAACAGCATTCAAATTGAATTGATTTTAGATAAATGCTTCACTTATGTACTCTAGACGTAGATCAGAAGGAAGAAATTTTTTAAAAGAAAAAAAAAGGAACCACATTTTTATGTACATGGGTATGCAATTCAAAAACAGAAAACGTGTCACATACATGCTTGCTTAGCTTAGCTTGAGCATGAGTACCATCTGGAAAAACAGAAAACGTGTCACATACGTGTCTCATGAAGTCACATACACTCCATGCCACATTCAGTACGAAGCGGAAAATTCAGGTTGGAAAAAAGAAAACCATATAACCACAGTAAGCGTATGCTACTTAAAACTAGTTTGATAACAATTTATACCAAGAACCTATATAACCAGTGAGTAGTAACCAGTAAGGCTACAATTAACCAATGAAGTGAACCGTAAGAATGTATAAGCGCATCATCACACCAGACAGCCAGAGCACCTCCGAATGATAAACTGCAAAAACAATAAATAAATTTGTGTTAGTGATTTTGAACCCAAATTGAAGACGAAGGTGGTTGCTTATGCTAAGCAAGCATGGTCTGGATCCTTCTTTTCAGGCTTCACTCTTTAACCTTGTCAACTAAATTTTTTACCTTGATTTGTCAATTTGATTGTATGTTTCTATCATATGCAGCAGCAATCTAGAGAGCTAAATGCGGGACACTGACTAGCAGAGAACCCCTAATTTGGAAAATGATTCATTTCACAATTAAGAGCAACAAATATGAACTAAGAATTAAGAATATCAACTAAGGGAAAACGAGTAATGTTATTTATTTCTTGGTCCAACTTTGTACAAGTATAGTTTGAAACTGCATCCAAATGTACATGTCCAGTAAAAACACTCCCAAAGTAGGCATCATGACACCCCTTGCTTTTAACAGCTGCCCATATATTTTGTTATGTTGTTTTATGTAGTATGATATAATTGTAGGATTCATTCATATCACAAATCTTGATATATTTTCTGCTTTCAGTTATTGATTTCGTATAATATTTATTGTATAGTCAACCAATTCGGTGTGTCTGACTGCATTTTCAGTTTAAGCTTGCTTGACAGGGGGTTAGCGAAATAGGACAATATTCTTGAACTTTATTTAGTTTGATCAATGATACAGTTTCTTACTCAGGTAAATGAGCTAATGTGCTGCTGAAGTGAAAAATATGGGCGAAAGAATGATTTTTGTTATTTTGCGGGCACATGCTAATAATTATGATTTCTCATATTTATTAATCGACTTCGACATATTTATGTTTATTGAATCACCACATTCTACAAATATACTTAGTGGTATCATTAATAGGATAGAAGATTCACTTGGCTGAAACAAGCACAAGTTAATGCAAGATAATTTATTAGGATCATATTAGCAACATACATATGGGAATAAAAGTGGCAGATAGGCCATTTTTGGAGTAGTATTGCAATGCTCTACTACATAACTAATCAATATAATAAGTTTAGCAGAAAATTATGATACATTAATAGCATATGGGCATTGCATAGTGAAGGCGAATAGGCATAAAGGTTCATGTCGAAAAGGCCTCTGGGATGTTATAGAAGATGAGTTATAAGGTAAAACAAGTACTAGCAATTCACAGACTCTAAGAACACCAATAATCTAAGGTATCCTTTGCAACAAAATTAATGGTGTTGTCAATCTAATAAATTTGGTATAAGTTTGGTGGAAGTGATAAAAGATTTGTGGCTCACACATTAAAGAATGTTTGGATGTCAATCAATGAAGGTGAAATCTATATTCGATTATCAGCAGTGAACTAAGCAAATCTCCTGCTATCAAATGGGGGTCTTGCTAAAATACATAGTCCATGCCCAACTGGCATTGTGAAAATAATATTACACCGTTTTCACAGAAAATAATACTATATTAGATCATCATAGTGAAATTACATATATGCTTCATGTGTTGATTTTGATCTATGTTTAGCTCGCACATTAAAGAATGTTTGGATGTCAATCAATGAAGGTGAAATCTATATTCGATTATCAGCAGTGAACTAAGCAAATCTCCTGCTATCAAATGGGGGTCTTGCTAAAATACATCGTCCATGCCCAACTGGCATTGTGAAAATAATATTACACCGTTTTCACAGAAAATAATACTATATTAGATCATCATAGTGAAATTACATATATGCTTCATGTGTTGATTTTGATCTATGTTTAGCTCGCACATTAAAGAATGTTTGGATGTCAATCAATGAAGGTGAAATCTATATTCGATTATCAGCAGTGAACTAAGCAAATCTCCTGCTATCAAATGGGGGTCTTGCTAAAATACATCGTCCATGCCCAACTGGCATTGTGAAAATAATATTACACCGTTTTCACAGAAAATAATACTATATTAGATCATCATAGTGAAATTACATATATGCTTCATGTGTTGATTTTGATCTATGTTTAGCTCGCACATTAAAGAATGTTTGGATGTCAATCAATGAAGGTGAAATCTATATTCGATTATCAGCAGTGAACTAAGCAAATCTCCTGCTATCAAATGGGGGTCTTGCTAAAATACATCGTCCATGCCCAACTGGCATTGTGAAAATAATATTACACCGTTTTCACAGAAAATAATACTATATTAGATCATCATAGTGAAATTACATATATGCTTCATGTGTTGATTTTGATCTATGTTTAAATCTTGCTTTGAATACTTGCTGCCTTTCCAAACACTGATGTAAACATGGTTAATACTAATAAACTTTTTAATATTTCTATTGGATTTTTAACATCTGGATTCTGAAATTATCCAAGGTTTCAAAATCGATATCGTTGAATAGACCTATACCAGTTTTCACAGAAAATTGTATAAACAAAAAGCGAGAACTAACTATGACAAGTTACCTAAGGTAAGGGAGTAAAAGAAGTCTTCCTAGAGCACAACGGACAGTAGTTTGCATCAGCCTTCTCGACATTAAAGCATCGGTGCGGCTGACAAAATCTGTGCCCGCATTCAATTGAAAGACCAGTAGCTGCAGAGAAACAAATCTCCACGTCACATGTAATCGGCTGAATCTGGAGGGGGGGCTCAACGTTTGGAGGAATCTCAATTTGCATCGCCGCTGAGACCGGCGGCACCTCAATTTGGATCGGCATCTCAATTTCGATCGCAGCTGAGACCGGCGATTTCGATTTCTTCGCCTTGTATTCGCTCCAGTTGCGGCGAGACTCTTCAGCGGTGTTTAATGCCGTATCGTATTGAAGTTCTTTGGAGATCTCCTTCCCACTTCTCTTATTGCCTGTAATTTATTTAATTTTCCGCATTTCACAATCAATTTAGATTTACTTTGTTTAAAGTATTCAATACCATACCTTTTGGAGAAGCAGCAGTACGGTCGAGCTGGATTTTCTTTTTGGGTGTCCTGGGAGATTGAGATGATTCCTTGCTCTTGGTCTCCATGATCCGATTGACTGATTGAAGACTCGAGACAGACAAGTCAGTTCAGCTTTTATCTTGGGAAGATTGCCGGAGAATATTGAAATTCAAAATAGCCCGCTCTTTTTTCCCTCCGTTACATTCTAAAGTAAGCCTGTCAAAATATACAAAATGTGTCATTTCCGTGCTATGCGCATCTTAACCTTTAAACCATTTAACAACATGAACACATTAAAAAAAGTAGCATTTTATGTATTACCTTTACCCATGTGTCATGTATCTTTGGAAACCATTTTGGAAGGATAATTAGTTTCGATTTTGAATTTTTTAAAGTTTCACAAATTATATTTAGTTTAATGGGGTTGTTATCACAACCAAGAAATTTGACTGAATAAAATAGAAGGTCGTGTATCCTAAGAGTCACGTTTCCTTCTCAATTGAAATGAAATGAAATAGCATGTTCTTCTCTGTCTGCGTACCCTTCTTTCTTCCTTTCTTCATTTTTCAACCAATCGTTCCTTTTATTTTCTCCAGCCAAAATAAATTTCCCAAATCCAAAATAATGGCCTCCCACCAGAATCGCCTACTTCTTCATCAAATAGAATCGCTTCTTCCTCAAATTCGGAGCCACCGCAAGCCCCACTGACCGCAGCCTTCTCCGAGCATCCTTCTCACCACCACACAATTTCAGAACGTTGCTACCACTCATTTCTCTCGCCACTGCAGGTGAGTTTATCTCACGATTAGCTTTGTTCAAGAATCTCAGTTGTTTCGATTTGGGCATTTTACTTGTTTGTGGGTCATGTGAATTGTCTTGTTATGTCTTGAAGTACTTGGATTTACCTATTTCCTTGTTATGCCTCGTTATACCCTTAGAAATCTGAATATATACATATTGATATCAGACCAGATCTACTGCCTATTTGTTATGTAAAGCTTAAGTTAAATTATTGACAAACAGTTAGAATTCTATACACGAATTTTGTGCCCAGTAAAAGAATAGAGGTGTTGTTATTTTCCTACTTTGACTTAAAACTGAATACACACATTATTCTGCATATTACACCTTGTGTACGATATTGTACATGCTGCCTTGATGTACACAAATTCATGTGTGGCAAATTCTCACTTGCTGACTTCGTTTAAATATATTGAGGCATTTTTTTATTTTATTTGCTTGGTCATATACCCTGTTCGGCATGTATTGTAGTTATACTGAGATATTGTAGCTATTTGTTTTGTGTTTTTTGTGTCTAATTATGTGTAAACCTTGTAAGATGAATAGCAATCTGTCATTTTGAGCGGTTTAAGTTGGTTTAATTGCCGACTTGGAACGGTCGAAAAGGCAAGTCCTTATAGTTGGTATTAGAGTCGGTTATACAAGGCTTAGCTTATCGGGTTTAAAAACTCATTAGAGATAGGGTAGTAATATCCTAGAATGAGTGGGATCATCACTAGAATCACTGTACAGAGAGCGTATTTTGAAAATATAAATTATTTTGAAATTAAATAAATCATTTTACCTAGAGTGAGTGGGACCATCACTAGAATCACTATGTAGAGAGCGTATTTTGAAAATATAAATTGTTTTGAAATTAAATAAATCATTTTACCTAGTTATTTTGAAATGTATCTTATAATCGGAGTTTGAGTATTTTATTCGACGTCGCGATTAGACTGTCGGTATGTGAAGATTTCGAATATACGTCTGGCCAGCGTATATACAAAGTCTTATATGTACTAGATGGATATGAAATCACACTCTAGTCGTTGGGATATGATTCTAGTGATTGTCGCGACATCACCAGTATTTATTTTCAAGTTTCTAAAGTGGGATGACTATACGATTCCGATTGAAACGTCGATAAATGCTTAGACTAATTATTTTGATAATTATTCGAAAACTATTTGGATACATTTTAATGAAGATGCTTTGGTAAATTCAATGTGAACTTGGGTAAATGATCAAAATTTAAATAAAGTTACGTTGTTTGAAATATAAGTACAATTTACAAATGAATGTTTTGAATTAAATTGCAAATTTGAATAGTTAATGCTGAACAATTTGAATGAAATATTAAAAAAAAACGATGACAAGTGAATATTTTGGAAATATGAACTAAAGCAAAACCAAATAAAAATAGGAAAAGAATAGAATTCATAGATGTATCGTTTATACCCTTGGCCTTGAGAATAGACAATTCCTTTATTCATTTTGATTTACTTAGCTTTACTTGTTGTTATTGACCTGCTCACCTTTGTTTTACTCATGCAACTGCTAAATTCATATCCTTGTACCCTTTCGTTTACCGTGTATCGGAAAAAGTTTAAAATAAAATTGGAGGATTGACATAACTTTTGATTTGAAACACATATTTGAACTTTGAATTATGACAACAATCGACAATTGAATTTTCGAAGGATTGATTTTATACTATGTTAATAATGCAAGTGTTGAAATGAGATGTAAAAGATAACTGAAATGGGTTGAAATAGATTTCTTAATAGTTTTGACATATATGAAACCCAACTTATATAAGAAATGGTTAAGAAAGGTTTTGATAAGGAATGTTTTGAGAAGAAAGTGTTAACTAAGTATGTATGATGAATTTTTGAACCACAAAGTAAAAGAAGAAGTGTGTATTGCTAATGAAGCGAAATTTATGGAATAGGACTATATCAAATTAGCTATATTCAGGCGATCTTTTGACTTAAATTTGAGAATTTGATACCGGATTTTTTTTTTTTTTTGAAATTGATTTCTATGGTTTTGAAAAAAAAAATATTAGTAGTATATATAAGTATTTTCTAATAGAAATGTTTGAAGTAATTTTTCAGGAATATTTTCAAAATGAAGTACATGAATGGACAATCCACTTTTGTCGCTAGAAAATAATTGTGATGATAATTCTCTGTCATCGGAATTTATTCTCGAGTCTCAAAGTGAAGGAGAACACTTTGGTAGCTTAGCTACATGTTTATCTTGATCAAACGATATTGATTTGTGAAGCATGATTTGATATACAATTATATGTATATTTTGAATGATTGAAAGAAAAATCCGAAGTTGATTCTCGAGATTGGTTGAATGATAATCCAGTGTATTAGATAATGAAATTGTACATCTGGAAGAGATATCTTGGAAAAAATGATTGAACTCATGATTTCCTATTGTTGAATTGAAAGAATGTTATTCCAAATACTTGAATAATCCAACCTTTGCTAAACAAGATTTGAATTTTAAGTTGAATATAATCTAAATAGCCCAAAGGAATTAAAAATTACAAATGGAAATGAAAGGAATTTTTTTAAGCTTGAAAGTTTGGGAATATTTTGAATAAAATTTTGTTTTAAATAATATTTTATCAAAAGTAATAATTAAGAAAAATTATTTTAGCTTGACTATATAAATCAAATGGTTTGATATTAAATTGCAAACTTAAATGAATATGTTAAAATATTTAAATTGAAGTTAAAAATTAGCTTAACTAATTCAGTGAATGACTTTAATTTATTGAAATTTATTTTGGTAGTTTGAAAGTTGAAGATAAAATGCAAAGTTTAAATGATGTTAAAAAAAATTGTTAACTTAAGATTTTATTAAGTTTAATCGTTAATAGATTCGAATTTGACTTGTAAGGAATCAATTTAAGGGATGAACTTAATGTTTGAAAATTTGAAATTTAATTTAAAACCAATGATATGGAATGAATATAAAATTCAAACTTCAAGCAAAATTGAAGATGAGATATTTGAGTTGTGATCTAATTTGAACATTTGGTTCAAACTGAAATGTTTACAATTGAATCTTAAGTCAAATTTGAGTCTGACTTCGACATCAGAACCTTTGTTAACTAAAATTTGGAAAATTGATTTGGATTGGAATATTTTTGAAATTAGTATTAATTTTTTCACAACTATATATTTTTGACGATTGTTTTATTTGTACTAAAGTATTAAATTTATCTATCTTATTTGATTATTCTATGCCGGGTCTATTTTTTATTCTGAACAATTTTTGCAAACTTACTTTATATCAAAACCTATCTTATTTCAAAGTTACTATTTTTAAACTATTTGTTCTAGCTATTTTGAGATAAAAGTATATTTCCGATCTAAGCAATTTAAGTCCGAAATAAATTGTGTATAAAGATTCAATTGAATAATGATATTTGTGATATGTAACCCAAATCGAAAGTGATGTTTTGATAATGAATTGATTGTCAATATGAACTAAATTTGAAATGATATTGAATATTACAATCAATTTTGAAATCAAAAATAAATTGGTATTGAAATGGAATTTCGAGAATCTTTGATTTTGAATATTTGATAATGAATTGATTTGTAAGTATGAATTTAAAATTTTGAAATGACATTGAGTACTCAAAGCAATTTGAAATCTGTTTAATCTGATATTGAAATGAAAATTTGGAAGATTACCGACTTTTGAATATTGTGATTTGAAATGTTGGAAAATTATGCGACGTATATAAGTATGAGATTAATTCGAAAACTATTGATTTAGAAGGTAATTTTCACGAAATGAAATCTTATATAATGGAATTTATATGAGAATGATATGTATGAAAACATGATTTGGAAAATCTTATGTAAATTGATATTTATCTAAGTGTGATATATGCGAAATTGAGATGAAGTACTATATATATAGTATGTATGTTTTCAAAAATAAAGTTATGGGAAGTGCCTTCCATTGAAAATCGCAATTCCTAATGAGAGGGGTTGC
The DNA here is from genome assembly GCA_030737875.1 of Allium sativum. Taxonomy (NCBI): domain Eukaryota; kingdom Viridiplantae; phylum Streptophyta; class Magnoliopsida; order Asparagales; family Amaryllidaceae; genus Allium; species Allium sativum. The sequence continues at coordinate 991,628,497 of CM060915.1, forward strand.
AGTAGCGCTCGTCAAGAGTGTCTATTGAAAATTGAAAATCGTAGTTACGTTGTTGCTCCTTTGATTGAAGTATCCATTAATATTGGAACCCACTCTGCGGGGTCATTTTGATTTACTATACTTACTTGATATTTTCATAGCGTAACTCGAGACCTACAATTACAAGGGATTTCACTGGGATAGTGGTGTAACCGCTGCGTAACTGCGATTTATAACCATAACGAAATTCGAGGGGTAATATGCCTACGGTTACAAGCAATTCCACTAGGATAGTGGCATAACCGCCGAGTAACCGCGATCTATGATAATAACCATGGCGAAATTCGAGGGGAGCTGATACTTATGGTTTCAAGCGATTCTACTAGCGTAACCACCGATGTAATGACCCGCATTGGCAGGGGTATTATGGGTAATTTATTTACTTATATAAATGGTGGTATAGAGAATTAAATGGTCGTGGGATTAAATAATGGTAAATATTTAATTAAAAATAAATAATTAAATAATATATTTAATTCAGAAATAACCAGAAACAGTGAATTGACAGTATAATGTGAACTGGGTCATCCCCAAGATTTAATTCAGCTTAGAGTTGAATTATATTGACGAATATATTCAATCGACGTCAGTTTGAACGTAGAATTTTATTATAATTAAAATCGAGCTCGGAATGGCGCGGCAGTTCGCTATTTGGCGATTCGAACTTCAACTGAATATACAGAAGCCGTTTTAAGTCGGATTTCTACGAAACAAGAAACGCGTGGAGCTGGTGAAGTATATTTTTCTAGTGGTAGAGAAAAATGGGGATTTCGTCGTGTAGATTTTGATTTACGTCCAAATCAAATTTCAGAAAAGGTCGCTGTGGAATTCCTTTATAATTCGTAACGATTTATATACGTTATTAAAGGGATTTTCAATGTAAATTGAATATCGAATCAATTTGGACTCGAAATAGCGAGTATATAAATATACTGGAGCTGTATGATATTCCTCGGTGGATATATACGAGAATATATATTTATTTATATTTAATTTAATTTTATTTAAATATATTTATATATTTAAATGGATCATTCAGAGCGTTAAAAATAGCCAGTTTTGCAAACGAAGTCGGATTTCGACGAAACTAATTTTTATTGGATTCGCAATATCAAATAGTTGTTAGATTTCCAGTTTCGTGATTTTTAGAGTCAGTGTGTGGCCGTACGGATTTTTAGAGTGAGAAACAGTCAGTATTTCGATGGTTAAAAATACGCTGTGTGAGCATACGGAGTCGGAATTCGACGAAACCAGTTTCGTTGGGACCGTAATGTCGAACTGTAGCTGCATGTCCGTTTTCGTGATTTTTAGGTGTCATCTGTGATCACAGGGATTTTTAAGGACGAGTACATACCACGGTTGCTTAAAATAAAATATAAAAATTCAATGAAAAATATCCTAATACATTTGTGGACCTAAGGAGGCCACGCACCCCTCATTGTCAACCACATCTTCAAAGCTATAAACACATTACAAATCTCATTTCCTCCCAAAACAAATCGCTGAAGGAAAAATCAAAGTAACAAAGTCAAATAAATGCAAAACAAAAATCTATAATCAGAATATATATGGATTCGAGATCCTGGAGGGAGCCTATACGTTCTGGTGTGTTTTGTTGGTAGTTCGACATCAGTTCGCGACGCTGAAATGGTTCAGCGTTGATTTAGGGTTGCGGTTTCATAAAGCTAGAAGTATGGATCATCGATTTCAAGTTGATATTTGGGTTTGGGGGTGAAAACCGCACCTTGTGTGCTCATTTTGTGGAGTTCGGTTATCATTTGTTGTCGCTGGTTCCTGTAGCGAGCTCGAGGAGTTCCTGTCGCCGTCGTCAATGACTGGTTCGAGTTCAGGGAGGTATGTATGAGGTTGAAGAGGGAGAAACGAGGGGAATAATGAAGTATTTTGTTGGATTTAAAGGTGGAAGGAGGAAGGGGAAAGACCGATTAAGGATCGGCTGTTTTAAGCAAAAAGGAGGTCACGGCCATTTGGTTTGGGGGGGGAAGAAGGACTCAGGGTATTTGGGTCGGGTAGGGAGCAGTACGGGCCGGGAATGGTGAGGCCCAAATATCAACTATAATATTTGTTTTTGAAGCAAGAAGAAGTTTAATAGGGAGATCCGAAGTTGTGAAATGGCATGGACAAAGAGGAGCAGCGTACAGGAGTAATTCCTGGGAGGAAGAAGACTAAAAACTATCGGGCCTAGTATTGGCAAATTGGTATGGGCCTTGTTCAAAATGGTGAGCCCAATAATGGTTTAGGAATTAAGTTTAATTAATTTAAATTAGTTCAAGCTTTAGAATTGTATATCTTGATCATACTTAATCAGAATCATGAACCGTAAGTTGCGTTGGGACCGTATGGACGAGAGCTTCACAATGAAGCTGACTGGAAGTGGATTGGGGCACGTATGAATTTATGGAGAAATAAATTGTTTGATTCAAATCAAATAACAGTTTATCGTTCTTTAACGATGAACTGCCAAAGTGAGTAAATCTCACCAACTTTGAACAGTTTATAATTTCATGTTATATTTTTAGAACTGTTAGATATTGGTTGATTTACTGTATGTTGACTGTTTGATTGAACTGCTAGTCAGTTAGTTAAATTTTCTATATAGATTCTGTTTAACAGAATATATCATATAGAACTGAAAAGTGATGTTATCTATATTGTTTAACATCTGTGATGCAGGGAAATAGGTTGGAGGAATCCAACTGGATTCCTCAACATTTATTTTACTGTTTTCATATATTGTGATATATGATGTGTTATATAATCTGTTATGGATTATGTGTGTTGGAATGATGTTGATCATTGTTATTCGATATTGTAAATATCATAAAAGACCCTGGGATGTAAAAAAAAAAAGAAGTATTTCAATGTATATTGAAATAAAGGAATTTATAAAATCCCAGGATTTTATAAAAGGAATTATTCATAAAACGAACACGGTTTTATAAATAGGAAATATTTGTAACGGTAAATAGAAGTTATAAATAGGAAATATTTGTAACGGTAAATAGAAGTTATAAATAGGAAATATTTGTAACGGTAAATAGAAGTTATAAATAGGAAATATTTGTAACGGTAAATAGAAGTTATAAAAAGGAAATATTTGTAACGGTAAATAGAAGTTATAAATAGGATATATTTGTAACGGTAAGTAAACGTTATAAAAAGGAAATAGTTGTAACGGAAAACGTAGTTTATCAAAAGAAGTTAATCGATGTTAGTTAATCGATTAGTGTTAAAATAAAAGAAGTTAATCGATGTTAGTTAACCGATTAGAGAATAAAGTTAAAAAGAAGTTAATCTATGTTAGTTAATCGATTAGTGTTAAAGTTAAAAAGAAGTTAATCGATGTTAGTTAATCGATTAGAGAATAAAGTTAAAAAGGAGCTAATCGATGTTAGTTAATCGATTAGTGTTAAAGTAAAAAGAGTTAATCGATGTTAGTTTAATCGATTAGTGTTAAAGTAAAAGGAGCTAATCGATGTTAGTTACTCGATTAGTGTTAAAGTAAAAAAAGAAGTTAATCGATGTTAGTTAATCGATTAGAGAATAAAGTTAAAAAGAAGTTAATCGATGTTAGTTAATCGATTAGAGAATAAAGTTAAAAAGGAGTTAATCGATGTTAGTTAATCGATTAGAGAATAAAGTTGAAAGGAGATAATCGATGTTAGTTTAATCGATTAGAATAGAAGCAAATGAGTAAATCGAATATAGTTATTCGAATAGAAGCAAATGAGTAAATCGAATATAGTTATTCGAATAGAAAGTAAAAGGAATTATCGAATATAGTTTATTCGAAAAGAGTAAGTGGAATGAGTAAATAAATAGCGTTAGTCAAATAGTGTTAGTCCAATAGAGTTAATTGATAATAGTCAATCGAATATAGCTATTCGAAGGAGGGTTAAGTAAGGGAGTTAGTAAAAGAAATATAAAGTGAACTTTTCCTATTTCATAGTTAGAAATGTTGTTCAGTTAAGGTCTGAGAGGTAGTTCTACCCCAACTTGATTGGCTTCAGTTTTAACTAAGGAATAGTTAAGGTTCGGCAGTAAAGGAAATGGTTTGAGTTGGCATCGCGATGGTTTGTTTAAACATCTGTCTAAGTCCAATGAAGAGGCTTTGGAAATGTTTTCCCAATAAGAAACCAGAAATGTTTTCTAATAAAGAAAACAAGAAATGGAAATGTTTTCCATTGTTAATAACGTATATTTTCTAAATTTAGAAAATAAGAAATATTGAATATAGGGAAACAAGAGATAAGTAAATTTATGAAATTAAGAGATAAATGTTGAATGATGTTTGATCGATATAAATTTCTATTTGGAAATAATATCGTTGTTTGCACACTTGTTTTTATTCGATAGTTAAATCACAGACTATCGAAGTTTTGACCATTTTAACGTTGTTAATATGGAGAGACCGGTTGGATTATTATCCAAAGAACCACTCTGTATTGGCATAAGCGTTGCGAATCATATATGCCAAAGGAAAATTGAAGACGGAGTTATGCAAGGGCTATCCTGTTTACAGAATAGTGCCTTCGGTTCATCCTGTTCCTGGATGACTTGTATGGACGGATGTCTGACAGAGTAGGTCCAGACGATCACGTATATTGATTTCTCCAACTGTACCAAGAGTGGAGGCGGAGAAGGAGACTTCTTTTAGCTAACACATAATGTATTGTTGTAGACGTCAATCGGTGATTTGATGGATTTGACGATGTGGCATTCAAAGTGAATCTGATGTGATGATAAAGCGTAGCTTCTAGCCTCACATCCGGTAAATGACAGAAATCGGGCGGGCAGCATGGCTAAGTCGGTCGCACCGAAGTAGGGTGTATAATCACCTGATCTAGAGTTTCATTCATTTCTAAAAATCTATTGTTGATGCTGTCCCATTCGGGAAACGGTTGCTGATCCCAACTGTTGGTGATATACATTCGATACACTCAAGCGAAATGAGTGGTCGGTCATGTGTGGCCGGGTTGCAAGATGTTCTTGTTGAACCCAGTGTATTCCTCTCTAGAGGTACACGAGCGAAAGGTGGATCCATACCTTGTCATAGTTGGAAATCCATTACCCAATACGTGCTTGCGGTTTTGATTGTATACTATATATGTAGAACGTGAGATGAAAGCGTTTCTGCTAGATGATTATATATATACTGTGGTTGATAGACATTATTATAATATCAAAAGGTTTTTGATATAAAGATATTTTGGATTCTCATAAGGGAAAAACCCGTTCCGTTATGCGGCGTGGTCTTATGAGATATCATTTACTTGTTCAATTGTTTTAAACTGTTTTACTCATACCAGTCCCATGACTGACCCGGAGTTTACTTTGTTGTTTCCCCTAAACTCTTGGGTGCCTAAATTTGTACGGGCAGTCAAGTAGCCGGGCTTTTACAGATACATTGAAGAGCTGGAGCAGGAGGCTTCAGGATCATATAGCTATTATTATTTCCGCTGTGTTGTAAGTGCTGTACTTTGAAAATGATATGTATATTCAAGTACCAAGTTTGTATTTCAAAGTTATGTTACATATATTATATGTTATTCGTTCCGCTGTGAGATTCGTGTTACTCTGATGTTGTCTTCTTCTTCTTCTTCTATTCTAAGTTTCTATCTTATCTTTCCTCACCCTCTAATTTCTTTCACTAATTTCCAGGATTTTTCGATCTTTTGGTTATCGACGTCGTGCTTATGTCGATAACCAAAGTCGCTCAAAATCCGGGTCGTTACAGTTGGTATCAGAGCTTAAGTTAAGAATTACTTGGCTCTGTGGCGTGACTCGGTAGAGATAGGGTTAGTAATACCCTAGACTGAGATTGAGTGTATATATACGAGTGGACGTATTTGTATATTGATATAAAAATTTGTTTTATATTGTGGAGATTCATTGGTTGAGTCGTTTATGAGTTCTGGTCGATCAGTTTGATCCACTGTATCGGTAGGAGTTACTAAACACTTGAATACGATGAACCATCATGGTATGTTTTGAAAGAGGGTAAACGAAATAGTTTACCCAACGTATATTTTGAATATATTGGATATATTGGTTGTTATTATAACCGAGTAAGATTATAAATTAAATGGTTATGTGAATAACCAATCAGAATTCATATAAGTGAAATACGTGAAATCAGATGAGTTAAATCTGAAATTTAAACCAGAAATCGAATTAAAGTTCTGGAGAACTGGATAAGTGTTTGTAAATGGATTTGGGTTAAAAATAAGGAAAATTTAAGATCCTGGGAGATTTTAAATTGTTTTGCAAGCAGTGTGAATTATATTTCAAAGTGGAAATGTTTAGAAATGGTTTTATAGTATTGAACTCACTTCGATCGCTGGAAAATAGATTCTGATGACGACAGCTGCATCATCAGTATTCATTTTCGAGTTGTAAGTGACGAATTACTACCAAAGATATTGTTTTGAATTTGTTTTGAGAAAGACAAGTGGTGTTGAATTTCAAAATAGAATTTGAATATATAGAATTTGAATTTTGAAATAGATTTGAAATATTAACTTGTTTTAAAGGAAATAAAACGAGAAGTCCTTTATAAACGAAGTTTATAAAAAGTTCTTTTATAAACGAAGTTTATAAATGAAGTGAAAAGAATTATCATTGGATAATTCAGAAATAAAATACAAGTGTAAAATGGAAAGGGAAATCTATTTTCCTAAGGTAGAAATATCGATTCCAAAAAGAATCGAAATCGAGACTTATGTAAAGATTGAATAAAGAAAATTTGGAATAGAAATTGAATATGTGAAATTCAATGGAATTGAAATAGAATTTGAATAAAGGAAATTCAAATAAGAGAAATCGAATAGAATTTGACATATGAGAAATCAAATAGAATTTGACGTAAAAGAAATCGAATAGAATTTGACATATGAGAAATCGAATAGAATTCATATAGAGTAATAATAGGATTCGAATATAGAAATTCAAAGGGAGTTTGAATATGTAGAAGATTCAAATCGAATTGAATTTGAAATTTGAATATAGAAGATTCAAAGGGAATTAAAATGAAAAAAAAAGAGAATTCAAATAGATTCGAATATAGAAATTCAAATATGGAATTTGAATAAGAGATTTGAAATGAAATTCAAATATAGAATCTGAATAAGAGAATTGAAATGGAATTTGAATATAGGAAATTCAAATAAAAATTGAAATGGGATTCAATTAGTTGATAAACATGTTAAACCTATATTTGAACATGTATATTCAAATAAAAAGTTGAAATAGGCAAACCAGTAATTTGAAAATCACTTAACGAACTAAGTTAAAACGATTGGATTAAGTTGGAATGAATTAGAAATGTATGGATATACATGAGATAGGTATGGATAAGGTATGAAGGTATATAAATAGAATGCCCGACGGAAAGGTATGTATTTAATTCATATATGAGATTTTATGCGTTGTATCGGCTAGCCGCTTGGCTTTTTCTTTTTCTTTGGATTGGGTAGGGCCATGGGAGGCTATTTGAAATATCCCGATGCTCCTAGTACAAAGGAGGTTATGGCGAATTTTTCCGGGAATTTAGGGAGTTAGAATATTTTTAAGATAATTTGATAAGTAGAAATCATCGTATCGATTTATCTATATAGAAGTCGATAAGGAAACGAACTTAGAAATAGAATAGTAAATCAAAGAGGAAGTCTAGAATAAAATCTAGTAAGAATAGAAAGAGAAAGCGTATATGTATTTAAAAGTGAATAAGTAGTTGAATGATATTGATTATTCGAGTAAGTAGTCTTATCTGTTTTGACGTTATAAATGTTATTCAGTCAAGGTCTGAGAGGTAGTTATACCCCAACTTGATTGATTTCATTATTAACAAATAAATAGTAAGATTTCAGGCTCGAAGATCAATGTTGAATAAGAGTTAGTTGAATATAGTATTTAGGTGGTCGTAACGATGTTTTACACAACATCCGTTTTAACCCAAATAAGGGTAAGCTTGGAAATATAATAATAGAATATTTCCTAAGTATAGAAATAAACGAGATCGGAAAAGAGATAAGTAATTGGAATATTTTCCAATTATAAATAGCACATATTTTCTAAAGTTTAGAAAATAAAGGAAGGCGATATTCGGAAATGTTCTCTAAATAACATAAAAAGGCCAATATGGTTATTGAAAATATTTGGTTAACAAATATTGATAAAGAAATAGAGAAGTGATTTAACTAATGGAATATTGATTATGGGCTCAGTTGAATTTCAAGAAGGAAAATTTGATTTTTGAAAAGAGTAAACTGTTTGAAAACTCCCTAGGAAAGACTGTTTGAATTAAGAACAAATTTAAATAGAAGTTTGCGGAAGTAAGCTGAAATTGAATTGAAACAGTTAAGTGAAAACTGAATGGAAATAGAACGATATCAGAAAAAATTTATTCTTGAATAAAATTGGATTATCGAGATAAGAATCTGAAATTGAAATTGGATTGAGGAGTTAAGGAATTGAAAATCAAGAATTGAACTTGAGTTGAAATGGGATTTGGCTTGGATATAAGCGGATGGTTGTGTTGGAGATAAAACTGATTTGGAGTTTGATTGGCATAACATTGGTATATGCTGAATTGATAACAGGTCGAAAGGATATTGATATGCCCAACAAAAAGGTACCAGTTTATATTACATATGGGTTTGAGATGTTGATAAGCCGAATTGGCAAGCCGCTTGGCTGTTTGATTTCCTTTTGGGTTGGAGATCGCCCAGAGAGGCAAGTTGGAGTTTGAGATATTAACCAGTGCAAAGGAGGGGCTGGCGAATTTTTTCGAAGAGTTAAGGAGTTAGGAAATTTTCAGGATTTTTGAAATTTTTCGATAATAAGAATTAATAATTTAATTGAATTTAAATTGGTCCCGTTGGAAACTAAAGTTGAGGAGTGAACAATATGTTCTAACCAGTCGATAGGGTCGTCCTCTACTTTTAGCAATTTCGAGGACGAAATTATTTTAAGTGGGGAAGATTGTAATGACCCGCATTGGCAGGGGTATTATGGGTAATTTATTTACTTATATAAATGGTGGTATAGAGAATTAAATGGTCGTGGGATTAAATAATGGTAAATATTTAATTAAAAATAAATAATTAAATAATATATTTAATTCAGAAATAACCAGAAACAGTGAATTGACAGTATAATGTGAACTGGGTCATCCCCAAGATTTAATTCAGCTTAGAGTTGAATTATATTGACGAATATATTCAATCGACGTCAGTTTGAACGTAGAATTTTATTATAATTAAAATCGAGCTCGGAATGGCGCGGCAGTTCGCTATTTGGCGATTCGAACTTCAACTGAATATACAGAAGCCGTTTTAAGTCGGATTTCTACGAAACAAGAAACGCGTGGAGCTGGTGAAGTATATTTTTCTAGTGGTAGAGAAAAATGGGGATTTCGTCGTGTAGATTTTGATTTACGTCCAAATCAAATTTCAGAAAAGGTCGCTGTGGAATTCCTTTATAATTCGTAACGATTTATATACGTTATTAAAGGGATTTTCAATGTAAATTGAATATCGAATCAATTTGGACTCGAAATAGCGAGTATATAAATATACTGGAGCTGTATGATATTCCTCGGTGGATATATACGAGAATATATATTTATTTATATTTAATTTAATTTTATTTAAATATATTTATATATTTAAATGGATCATTCAGAGCGTTAAAAATAGCCAGTTTTGCAAACGAAGTCGGATTTCGACGAAACTAATTTTTATTGGATTCGCAATATCAAATAGTTGTTAGATTTCCAGTTTCGTGATTTTTAGAGTCAGTGTGTGGCCGTACGGATTTTTAGAGTGAGAAACAGTCAGTATTTCGATGGTTAAAAATACGCTGTGTGAGCATACGGAGTCGGAATTCGACGAAACCAGTTTCGTTGGGACCGTAATGTCGAACTGTAGCTGCATGTCCGTTTTCGTGATTTTTAGGTGTCATCTGTGATCACAGGGATTTTTAAGGACGAGTACATACCACGGTTGCTTAAAATAAAATATAAAAATTCAATGAAAAATATCCTAATACATTTGTGGACCTAAGGAGGCCACGCACCCCTCATTGTCAACCACATCTTCAAAGCTATAAACACATTACAAATCTCATTTCCTCCCAAAACAAATCGCTGAAGGAAAAATCAAAGTAACAAAGTCAAATAAATGCAAAACAAAAATCTATAATCAGAATATATATGGATTCGAGATCCTGGAGGGAGCCTATACGTTCTGGTGTGTTTTGTTGGTAGTTCGACATCAGTTCGCGACGCTGAAATGGTTCAGCGTTGATTTAGGGTTGCGGTTTCATAAAGCTAGAAGTATGGATCATCGATTTCAAGTTGATATTTGGGTTTGGGGGTGAAAACCGCACCTTGTGTGCTCATTTTGTGGAGTTCGGTTATCATTTGTTGTCGCTGGTTCCTGTAGCGAGCTCGAGGAGTTCCTGTCGCCGTCGTCAATGACTGGTTCGAGTTCAGGGAGGTATGTATGAGGTTGAAGAGGGAGAAACGAGGGGAATAATGAAGTATTTTGTTGGATTTAAAGGTGGAAGGAGGAAGGGGAAAGACCGATTAAGGATCGGCTGTTTTAAGCAAAAAGGAGGTCACGGCCATTTGGTTTGGGGGGGGAAGAAGGACTCAGGGTATTTGGGTCGGGTAGGGAGCAGTACGGGCCGGGAATGGTGAGGCCCAAATATCAACTATAATATTTGTTTTTGAAGCAAGAAGAAGTTTAATAGGGAGATCCGAAGTTGTGAAATGGCATGGACAAAGAGGAGCAGCGTACAGGAGTAATTCCTGGGAGGAAGAAGACTAAAAACTATCGGGCCTAGTATTGGCAAATTGGTATGGGCCTTGTTCAAAATGGTGAGCCCAATAATGGTTTAGGAATTAAGTTTAATTAATTTAAATTAGTTCAAGCTTTAGAATTGTATATCTTGATCATACTTAATCAGAATCATGAACCGTAAGTTGCGTTGGGACCGTATGGACGAGAGCTTCACAATGAAGCTGACTGGAAGTGGATTGGGGCACGTATGAATTTATGGAGAAATAAATTGTTTGATTCAAATCAAATAACAGTTTATCGTTCTTTAACGATGAACTGCCAAAGTGAGTAAATCTCACCAACTCTGAACAGTTTATAATTTCATGTTATATTTTTAGAACTGTTAGATATTGGTTGATTTACTGTATGTTGACTGTTTGATTGAACTGCTAGTCAGTTAGTTAAATTTTCTATATAGATTCTGTTTAACAGAATATATCATATAGAACTGAAAAGTGATGTTATCTATATTGTTTAACATCTGTGATGCAGGGAAATAGGTTGGAGGAATCCAACTGGATTCCTCAACATTTATTTTACTGTTTTCATATATTGTGATATATGATGTGTTATATAATCTGTTATGGATTATGTGTGTTGGAATGATGTTGATCATTGTTATTCGATATTGTAAATATCATAAAAGACCCTGGGATGTAAAAAAAAAAAGAAGTATTTCAATGTATATTGAAATAAAGGAATTTATAAAATCCCAGGATTTTATAAAAGGAATTATTCATAAAACGAACACGGTTTTATAAATAGGAAATATTTGTAACGGTAAATAGAAGTTATAAATAGGAAATATTTGTAACGGTAAATAGAAGTTATAAATAGGAAATATTTGTAACGGTAAATAGAAGTTATAAATAGGAAATATTTGTAACGGTAAATAGAAGTTATAAAAAGGAAATATTTGTAACGGTAAATAGAAGTTATAAATAGGATATATTTGTAACGGTAAGTAAACGTTATAAAAAGGAAATAGTTGTAACGGAAAACGTAGTTTATCAAAAGAAGTTAATCGATGTTAGTTAATCGATTAGTGTTAAAATAAAAGAAGTTAATCGATGTTAGTTAACCGATTAGAGAATAAAGTTAAAAAGAAGTTAATCTATGTTAGTTAATCGATTAGTGTTAAAGTTAAAAAGAAGTTAATCGATGTTAGTTAATCGATTAGAGAATAAAGTTAAAAAGGAGCTAATCGATGTTAGTTAATCGATTAGTGTTAAAGTAAAAAGAGTTAATCGATGTTAGTTTAATCGATTAGTGTTAAAGTAAAAGGAGCTAATCGATGTTAGTTACTCGATTAGTGTTAAAGTAAAAAAAGAAGTTAATCGATGTTAGTTAATCGATTAGAGAATAAAGTTAAAAAGAAGTTAATCGATGTTAGTTAATCGATTAGAGAATAAAGTTAAAAAGGAGTTAATCGATGTTAGTTAATCGATTAGAGAATAAAGTTGAAAGGAGATAATCGATGTTAGTTTAATCGATTAGAATAGAAGCAAATGAGTAAATCGAATATAGTTATTCGAATAGAAGCAAATGAGTAAATCGAATATAGTTATTCGAATAGAAAGTAAAAGGAATTATCGAATATAGTTTATTCGAAAAGAGTAAGTGGAATGAGTAAATAAATAGCGTTAGTCAAATAGTGTTAGTCCAATAGAGTTAATTGATAATAGTCAATCGAATATAGCTATTCGAAGGAGGGTTAAGTAAGGGAGTTAGTAAAAGAAATATAAAGTGAACTTTTCCTATTTCATAGTTAGAAATGTTGTTCAGTTAAGGTCTGAGAGGTAGTTCTACCCCAACTTGATTGGCTTCAGTTTTAACTAAGGAATAGTTAAGGTTCGGCAGTAAAGGAAATGGTTTGAGTTGGCATCGCGATGGTTTGTTTAAACATCTGTCTAAGTCCAATGAAGAGGCTTTGGAAATGTTTTCCCAATAAGAAACCAGAAATGTTTTCTAATAAAGAAAACAAGAAATGGAAATGTTTTCCATTGTTAATAACGTATATTTTCTAAATTTAGAAAATAAGAAATATTGAATATAGGGAAACAAGAGATAAGTAAATTTATGAAATTAAGAGATAAATGTTGAATGATGTTTGATCGATATAAATTTCTATTTGGAAATAATATCGTTGTTTGCACACTTGTTTTTATTCGATAGTTAAATCACAGACTATCGAAGTTTTGACCATTTTAACGTTGTTAATATGGAGAGACCGGTTGGATTATTATCCAAAGAACCACTCTGTATTGGCATAAGCGTTGCGAATCATATATGCCAAAGGAAAATTGAAGACGGAGTTATGCAAGGGCTATCCTGTTTACAGAATAGTGCCTTCGGTTCATCCTGTTCCTGGATGACTTGTATGGACGGATGTCTGACAGAGTAGGTCCAGACGATCACGTATATTGATTTCTCCAACTGTACCAAGAGTGGAGGCGGAGAAGGAGACTTCTTTTAGCTAACACATAATGTATTGTTGTAGACGTCAATCGGTGATTTGATGGATTTGACGATGTGGCATTCAAAGTGAATCTGATGTGATGATAAAGCGTAGCTTCTAGCCTCACATCCGGTAAATGACAGAAATCGGGCGGGCAGCATGGCTAAGTCGGTCGCACCGAAGTAGGGTGTATAATCACCTGATCTAGAGTTTCATTCATTTCTAAAAATCTATTGTTGATGCTGTCCCATTCGGGAAACGGTTGCTGATCCCAACTGTTGGTGATATACATTCGATACACTCAAGCGAAATGAGTGGTCGGTCATGTGTGGCCGGGTTGCAAGATGTTCTTGTTGAACCCAGTGTATTCCTCTCTAGAGGTACACGAGCGAAAGGTGGATCCATACCTTGTCATAGTTGGAAATCCATTACCCAATACGTGCTTGCGGTTTTGATTGTATACTATATATGTAGAACGTGAGATGAAAGCGTTTCTGCTAGATGATTATATATATACTGTGGTTGATAGACATTATTATAATATCAAAAGGTTTTTGATATAAAGATATTTTGGATTCTCATAAGGGAAAAACCCGTTCCGTTATGCGGCGTGGTCTTATGAGATATCATTTACTTGTTCAATTGTTTTAAACTGTTTTACTCATACCAGTCCCATGACTGACCCGGAGTTTACTTTGTTGTTTCCCCTAAACTCTTGGGTGCCTAAATTTGTACGGGCAGTCAAGTAGCCGGGCTTTTACAGATACATTGAAGAGCTGGAGCAGGAGGCTTCAGGATCATATAGCTATTATTATTTCCGCTGTGTTGTAAGTGCTGTACTTTGAAAATGATATGTATATTCAAGTACCAAGTTTGTATTTCAAAGTTATGTTACATATATTATATGTTATTCGTTCCGCTGTGAGATTCGTGTTACTCTGATGTTGTCTTCTTCTTCTTCTTCTATTCTAAGTTTCTATCTTATCTTTCCTCACCCTCTAATTTCTTTCACTAATTTCCAGGATTTTTCGATCTTTTGGTTATCGACGTCGTGCTTATGTCGATAACCAAAGTCGCTCAAAATCCGGGTCGTTACAACCGAGTAACCGTGATCCATAGGAAAATGTGCTTTCCATATCTATTTTTATTTTTTTTAAAAGTATTTTCATTGGATGTTAAAACAAGTATATTAAGTACATGGAAATTTTAGTCGTGTGTCTGATCAACGTATGCCTAAATTTTGTAAGAACGAAAACAAACTTGTTAAGCCTTCGAGTTATAAAAGTACTTTGACATTAAATAACAAATCAATAATATGAAAATTTAATATTGTATCACTTCAACATAATAAATTAAGAAAGTGATTTTAAATATTTTTCAAGTTCACAACTTTGAAATAAATCAAAATAATAATTTTCGTCTCCGAAAAGAAAAAGAACTAATGGAATGAATATGTAGTTAAACATAAATCATTCTATACGCATAACAGTTTTGATTTAGTTTAAATGTACAATGTTGATTCTAAATATAATTATTTGCTCGATTCTCGACGATGGACACTGACAAGATTTTTTTATGTGAATCTAAAATTTTCTATCATAGTTTATTGCTATGTAATGAGGATAGAAGTTTCTAATCAAGAAGTCGAATCAGAAGCTTGTATTAGTATGATCGGGTTAACAATGCTAATTGGAAGCAAAATTTTGTGTTCGAACAAACAATCGAAGTTGAAATGCATATACATGGTATATTGTTAATTACTAGTTCCGTATTTCGTTCCTTTTTTAGGATGAAAAGTTCTGAGTGGGGGAGATTGTAACATCCCGTAAATCTCGACCATTTAAGTTATGTAATTTAATTTGATTATTGAATATAAAATGGTTTTAAAATAAAATTTAAGATAATAATGAATGATTCAATATGAATTTTAATAAGAGATTATCACAAAGCTGAGTGTCAATGATATATAAGATGCGTTTTATTTGCAAATAAGAATTAAATGATAAATTTAATTTAGTGTATTTATTTGGAAATTAAAAACCTACAATTGATTTACAAGGAAACGTTGATCCCTAAATTTTTTTTTTATATAGGAGCGATTTAAATGGTACAAAAATAGTTTGATGTTAACCTTAAACTTAAAAATTTAAGTTTGAGTTTGAATTTGAGATGCGTGTGTTTACTTTAATTTTAACAAACTAAATTGATTGTTGATAACAACAAAAAGTTTCTAGATTTAAATAATGCACAGTTTAAATAGCGTAGTCAGTGGAAATTAACATTAAAGATTTGCAATCAAATTTAATTTATTTGGAATGCGTCTAATTAAATAATAGCAGCGGAAGAATTTTCATAGTAATATGCGGAAGTTTGTTCCGTTAATAGTGTAAATATATTTCCCGTTATGTTCTAATATCTATGTTTTCTCAACCACTTTATTTTTGTCTGTTCAAACTTTAGCCCCACTCATTTAGTTTCCTTTTAAGCCAAAGCAATTAATGAAAAAATGGAAATACAAAACGTGAGATATCAGTTCATCTGAATCAGTCACATTCCTTCATTAAAAAGAAAAGTACGTCAATTCCCATTTATGACTATTTACGTTTCCCATGAATGCCTCCCTACCTTCCCAAACTATTCCTGTAAAAAAGAAATATAATAATAATATGCCAAAACAAACAAATATATGGAAACAAACGAATATATGGAAACAAACAAACCAATGAAAATACGTTTCTTCTATTCCGATTGTACCTGTCTAATTTCCTATTTCTTTACCTTATTAATATTCAGCACAATACTTAATGTGCAGCTCGTTTCATTACTTAATATAGCCATTCCTTCTTTCCTAATCATTACTTTTTTTCCTTTATTTTCCCACGTTTCATTCATTTCTTGTTCTCATTCTTTATTTTCAATGCATGTGTTTCCAGTTTAGGAAAGATTAATCCTGACTCGAGTGTTTTATGTTTTGCATGAAACGCTCAGGTCAAATCCGAGTGTTGAAGATTTAAAGATCTCACCTATTGAAGTTAAAGAGTGACGAAGACGCTCGCTTATGGTCCGCTTAAAATTCGCATATATTTAGTAAACAAATTAATGCATATTTTTCTTCCGCTATGTATATGAATTTTGTAAACTGATATTTTATGTAAAATGCTTCTGCTATGAGATATTGTAGTTATTTATTTTGTGATTTCTGTGACTGATTCTGTTTAAACCCTGTAAGCTAAATAACAATCTATCTTTTCGAGCGGTTTAAGCTGGTTTAATTACCGATTTGGAACGGTCGAAAATGCAAGTCATAACAGTTGATATCAGAGCCAAGATATACAAAGCTTAGCTTATCGGTATATCAAACTCATTAGAGATAGGGTAGTAATATCCTAGATGAGTGGCATCGTCACTGGAATCACAATAGAGAGAGCGTATTATGAAAATATAAATTATTTTGAAATTAAATATATCATTTTACATGATTATTTTGAAGTACATCTTATAATCGGAGTTTGAGTATTTTATTCGATGTTACAATTGGACTGTCTGTTTGTCCCGAAATTGGGCAAACACCAAAAGTATATAAGAAGATTTCACAAAAAATGAAGTAGTAGAGCCACACAACAATCCAAATGCAAGTAGAATGCACAAAGTTTTATAGTGGTTCAATCCAATGAGGATCTACGTCCACTCTTGTAAGGAATTTCATTATCAATGTGAAAGATTACAAGATCAAATTCTCTCTTACAATATTATCACTCTTTTACTCACAAATCATACTCAAATCTATTAGAGATTATGAAGAGGCTTGTTGGTCCGTGGAGATTTGATGGAGATGTTGTAGGATTGGTGGATTTCCTTTTTGAACATAGGCTCATCTAATCATTCTTCGATTCGCCAGGTGTGTGGATGCGTTTGATAGAGATCATGATCCATGGATTCATCTTTGATTTATGATGTTAGATAGATGCTAGGATTGTTCAAGAATATTTCTGACAGCACTTCATGGTCTTAAGATTCGATCCCCCAAATGAAGAAGTGTGGGGGGTATTTATAGGAGATTTCTGGACCAGATGACAATTTTTGTAATTATACAGAAAAACGCCATGACTTATGTCGCCCCGACATGATTTGGACCTTTGCTATATCTTATGTTGCCAACGACATGACTCATGTCGCTTGGCGAGTCTTCTCTTGGCGCCTTGAACTTGCGACGCGACTTGACTCTTCTTGGCATGATTCATTTCGTTCTGACGATAGCCGTGGACAACCTGGTACAAGCTGGATGCGACATGAGTAGGCCACGACCTGGTTTGCTACGACATGACTCATCTCGTTTGGGTGATACGGTATTTGTTGGAAGCGACATGAGTGAGGCGCGACATGGCTTATCTTCAGACTTTGTGTAGCAACTGACCTTTTATGTCGTAGAATGATATAGAGGCAGGGCGACACGACTCATATTGTTCGACCCTATGTTCGTTAGCGTCTTGAGCCCATGGCACGCCATGGTGCCATGTCGTATGTCAATTTATCTTAACTTTGATGTTATAAGTGAAGCACGTAAGGCACGATATGACTTCATATTGTTGTACGTCATGGAAAGCAACGGTCTGGCTGATGGATGCTCGACATGAAACGGGTACGACATAGCTTGGGAACAAACTAATCTTCTAGGATCGCCTTGATGTGCCACGACATGAGTTATATTGAGATTTCTAAGTACCATCTTGCTCTTCATGTCGTTGAATGACATGGTGAAGGGATGACATGGCATGTTTCCTGATCCGACCTGGTTTTCTTGACGTGGCTTTGGGCCGACATGAATGATAGTCAAGACGACTTGCGACATGATGGTTAGGTGTGTTTACTTTACTTTCTCGTCATAAGTGAAACGCGGCACGACTTGAAGTCGTTTTGGTCTTCCTTGGAACGACATGGTGAGGTACGACATGACTTGATGTCATTCACTTCCTGGCGACATGACCTTGAAGTGCCTTGGCGTCCACACCACGAATTCAAGTTCAACTTGATTTATTTCGTATGGCTCTAACGACTTAACTAATATCAGCATGATTTGTATATTATCTCTGACTCATATTTTATGGGTTAACATTTTGCCCCTCGAAGTTCGTATTATTGAAAATGACACGGGCTTTGAATAATATATATATATATATATATATATATCTTTTATACACTTTTTATGTCTCATTAGTTAAGTCGTTGACCGCTTTTTGTGGAAGAATCAGATCGCTCTCAGACTTATGTCACCAGTTATCTCATTGTCGCAACCTACTTTGGTTTTATCATGTCGTGTGAAACTTTTTAAGGCGCGTTAGGCTTTAACCTGGACCGAACTCGGCCCAGTCATATCGGAACTCCTTATATTGCCTCCAACCCGTGTGTCTATTATTACCCTTCATCTCTTTCTAAAGCTTTATCTTGCTAATGGCGGATTGAGTCAGAGAAATATCATCGTCTTCCCCATTATCGATTTAAACAAGCCGATGCCCTTATCAAAGTTATCGCGACCAGATTCTGTCCGACTTCAGCAGGCTCCATCAATCTGATTCGTTTCCTACACTCTTGATTTTGGAGAATCCTTCCTTCGACGACCATTCAGAAATTATCACAAGTAATTTTTAGCTTTAAATTCTACTTTATTTTTCTGAAGGATAGGATTCGTATAGAATCCAAGGATTTTTTGTTCACTTTTGATAAAGCGATAGTTTTGTAAATCGACTTTGACTGTCCTGTACTTGCGAATCAAAAACGAGTCAAATATGAATGGGTATAATGTGTATAAGGGCTTAGGAATCCCTTGATTCTCTTTAAACCCCAATTTCCATGTAATACATATGACTCGTTTCTTATGTTGTTTCGGTGGCATGAGCTTCAAACCGTTCTTGAGCGACATAACTTTAACGTCATTAAATATTTTGTTTTGGTCTTTGATACGATGATGATCATATGAGCTATTTTTTTTGAATATTTTGTTATATTGCACACCAGTTGCTCATAGAAATGCTTAAACCATGAACTTTATTGCTTTATCATAGTTGTCGTATCATTTCTTTCTGTGTTACTCCAAGGTAGGTTTATGAAATTGTTTAAGTGACCACTTTTGATCCCAAATTGTATGAATTGATGAGACACCTGAACTGTCAAGCTGATTCAAGTCGGATACTGACATGAGAATATGAGTCTCAAGTCGTGATAATAACTTGAGCCGTAGGTCGTAAGACACAGTAACGGTATGAACCTTAACTTGTGATAATGTTCAAATATTCCTTTTTAATGCTACGACCTTTGTGTTGACATTGAGTTGCTCTCAAAATTCGGAGTTGCGAACCGTCATGGTTCTCATGTCGTGGACCTTCATGAGTTTTAAGTCATTGATGAGCACGAGCTTCAAGTCGTGGATTGACATGAGCTTCATGTCGTGAATCGACATGAGTCTTATGTTGTGCACCGACATGAACCTCATGCCGCAAACCGACATGAATCTCATGTCGTGAATCGACATGAATCGCATGCCATAACGACTTAATCTCCAATGTCCACACACGCCTTTCTCTAGCATTCGTTATCTTTGTTTTGACTCTTCGATGTGTTTTCTCGTCTCCAATCCTTGAACCTTGTTACTAAAAAAAAAAAACTGAAATGTATTCAAGTATATTTGTGTAGAATGACTACTGAAAAGCAAACTCTTCCTCAAAGTAAAGAGACCTCCATGGCACAAACCGATCCCTCAATAAACAAGGTTTCTGAGACTGAAACAGCTACTACCTCTAGCCATGTTTTCGCCCGCTTCCTCCGGACCTTCTCCCGATTAAAGCTAGGGATCAAGAGAGACAGAGTACCACCCTTACACAGGAGCAATACGAACTGTTATGTGGTCAATACGGAATTCCTCTTACAGATGCAATATTACCACAGGACGACGTTTTTGTTGATGACCCCCCTATTGGATATGTTGCTGTAAGCAAACAAATGCTAGCAGCTGGTGCTATTCCCCCGTTTAATCCTTTTTTAGGGCGAATCTTAAACCATTTAGGCATCGCTCCTTTCCAACTCCACCCTAATGGTTACACAGTTCTGCTGGGCCTTTATATCCTTTTCATGGATATGATAAAGCAAGAGCCTACTTTCCAGGACATTCGGTTCCTATGTTCTTTCAAGAGTAGGAAGGACACCCCCTCTATTATGCATGTTGAAGGTGCCAGAAACTGGAAGCTGGTTCTCGAATTACCGGACAGTGTTTCAGGGATTTTGAGCCAATTTTTCTTCGTTAGATGCCCCGAGCCATTCCGAGGGCAATGGACAGATGGAGGTATACATATCTTATTCAGAGGTCTTGACTTTACTTTTCTTTGAGTTATTCGTTCTTATATCATTCCCTTTTGGAATGCAGTACTCCCCACCCTGATTAAGGATAGGAAAGCACTCCCTTCTATTAAAGCCACATACGAATCACTAAAAGCTATTGACAAGGCTAAGAGAAGTAGAAAGCTTTTAATTATAGATAGCATACATCACCAACATGAACTACTCCATCCCTTAAGGAAATTTTTATGCAAGGCTGGACCTTCCACTCCTAAACCTAACCCAACGAAATCAGATTTAGTAAATCCAGACGACAGGAGTGTAACTCAGGCTGATCGGAACCCTTCCGTTAACCCTTCCTTGAAAAGATGCTCTGGGTCTACTTGTGGAAAAACATCGCCCTCCTCGAAGACTTTAGATAAGGATGAAGACTCTAACCATCGGAGAGGCGAAGATACCACAACGTCGGTTGAGTTAATCGAGAAAGAGAACATTTTCCTGCCTCCAGAGCCAGAATTAGATTCCGAGCAGGCTGAAAGAGGTGATAGTGAAGTGAATCCTTCTGATCTTAAGTGAAGGATTGAACATGACGGTGAAGACGTAGTTGTTTTAGAAACTGATCCAAATACTGAGATTACAACTGGAACTCCTCCTACTGAAAATGCAGCTAAAGAAGATTCTGCAGGTACATTTGACAATTTGAGTGATCTCAACTCTGCTAGATATCTTAGTCAGGATGGTTCAGTTACTCAGCCTCTCGACTTTCAAACCATAGAAACCGGACTTAGGGTGCAGCCTCAGCTGAGTCGGAAAAGCATCTTAAATCTTTAGGAATTCCCTTAAACTCAGAGGATATGACCGGTTTGTTAATTGTAGTATTTTTAGAGAAATTCATCTTGTGTATTTTAATTATTTTCCTGTATTGATATCTTACTTTAGCATTCTTAGACACTGTATAGTTTTAAGTATCTGAAGCTAATGCATGTCTCATTTCAGGTTTAGACATGTTCGGAAAATGTTCGTCGGGAATCAGGTCAGATTTCAGTAAGATGAGCAAAGCCATTGATCCGAAGCACCTACTACAATCCGAACCTCTGCAATCATCCCGTCACCATGAGCAGCCCCATCCTCCTCCACCTTCAAAGCCCTCTTCTCAGTCTTTTCATGTATCAGAATCTGTTTTGACTGAGGAACAAAGAAAGAGGATACGCGAGGAAGAAAAGGAAGAGGCTAGAAGGCGCAGTTGGCTAAGGGAAAACACTCCAGATGAAAGGGAGCGAGGAAGGAAACGAGATAGGGACAGTTTTTATAAGCATTCCCGAGTGGAGAAGCTGCCTATTAAACCCCGACTCCCTTCATCCTCTGGCCCTACTGGTCCTTCAGCTGAGATCCATTCGATCATTAATAAACCTCGCCATACTCCTGGCTCGACGAACATCTCCCTTACCGAAAAGCTCCCGGGTTGGAACTTGAAAGGGCTTTACTTTGATCGTGGAGTAAGCGTAACCGACGCCGATGATTTTCTTAAAGAGGTGGATGCGTTTATAAGTCAAACACACACCCAGCTCAACACTGCTAAGAGTCAACTTGAGACCAAATGGAACATCGTAAGAGATATCTTTTATCAAAAGTTGCGTGGATGGGAGAAACTTGGTGATGACTTCCAAAAGCGCGATGATTCTCACCTTACAAAAATTGTCGAGTTGGAGAATGACAAAGCCAAATGGGAGAAGGTTTTAGACGATCGTGATGCTACTATCGCAGTTCTTAATAAAAAAGTCGTAGAGCTAGAGGCATCAGACAACGAGATTAAAAAGCTTCGGGAAGAACTCGAGGCTTCCAAACAAAGAGAAAAAGATGCTATAACTGCCAAGCGCAATGTTGATGCTGAATTAGCTGTAGAGAAAGATTTCTCCAAACAATATCGGGAGGATGCCACCAATCTTCGTAAGGAAGTTAAATCCCTAAAAGCTTCCAACCAGACATTGATGGACAAGGTCGAATCGCTTGAGAAAGACAAGACAACCGCAGAAGAAGCTCATAAACAGGCTATGGACGAAGCTGATGATGACATGTTCCGATTCTATGTATACAGTGTTATGTGCCGTGGGAGTATGCATTACTTGGGGGATAGTTTTGCGCGCACTTTGGCGATTGTTTGGGAGCGAGTGCTCGAAATTAATGGTGATGATTATAGCGAGGACGAACTCATTATCAAACTCCTAGATGATAGGTCCAGAGAGGCTTTGGTAAAGGGAAAGGCACAGCTAATAGGCGAGAGGGCTGGCACTGCTGGTGAGCAAGTTCAACCCCAACCTGATGCTAACCCTCCTACTGATCCCTCGGCCCTTGAAGCTTCTGGTTCACAGACATTTGTTAACCCAGTCGACGCTTCTAAAGAGAAAGATGATGTTACTGAGCGAAATGTCAATACAGAGGATATTGTTGAAGAGCGTGGTGGAGACGACGAGGCTGATGACGACAACCCTGATCATTGGAGAGTCGAGCACAGGGATCCCCCAGAATACCTTCTTGATTCAAGTAAAATTGAAACCAACTATGCCCTATCGTGCTTAGAGTCCATTTTCGATTCGCCTGGGTCCCTTACTGATTATGCTCGATATTTCAATACTCTAAATTTAATTTCACCCCTGTCTTCTCCTACTATAGGCAATGTAACAACAGTGGGGGCTACCAGGGTCGGTTCACCACTGACGACTTTCTCTCTTACTTCTGTCATCACTCCTCCTCCTCCCCGTAGTGCACCCTTGCTTATTACAGCTCCTGGGTCACAAGATGTAACGATCGGTGCCCTCCTGGGTTTGGATGATGTTGTCTATAGCCTTAGTGATGATGTTGAAGCTATCGAAGCAGACGAAAGTTCCTGAGATATTGTCAAGGGTAAGAAGAAGAAAACTGTCAAGTCCTCGTCGTCTAAGAAGAAAAATAAGAAGAAAGACACAGAGGCTATCACTTTATCTTCCCAAGAGACTCAAAATAATGTAGAAGAGACCCCTCCACCTTTGGCCAACAAGCCTGCTTTGAGATCAGGTGGTAGGAAGAAATGATTGCGCTTAGTAGCAGCTTAATTTGGTTGTTAGCTGTTTTTCTTTTGGACGTTGTATTCAGGCTGGTTGTATATGCGGGCGCCGGTCCCCGCTTACTACTTTTGTACTTGTCACCTTTATGCATTCTGTGATCTGATGTTTTGCACTTTGACTTGTGACTTTATGGTATAGTTCTTCTTTGTTGTCAGGAAGTTGTGTCCTTCTTTTCATGCTTTAAGTTTCGCTTTTAGCCTCGTTGTACTTCTTTATTTTGTGTTTCATGCCTGTCCTTCATTTGCAATACAAATTCTGCACCACAAATTGTTTGTTATTATGACCATTTTATTAGGGTTTTTAATTTCACCTTAGTCATTTCAGGAAATCTAGTTTTGTTGGTTGGAATGATCCAAATGCCGGGTTTTCACAAAATTATGACCAGATTGTGGTATGTTTATGACAACATTATTAGATTTTATTAATGCGATGGTATTGCCCCCATACCACAATTGGTTTCAATGATTTTGAAATTTAGGCATGGTATTTACAGTTAGATAAGGAATCTGTTATTCTTGGTAACTGAGAGGGTCAGTCACTTGTGGTTTTTATCAGATAACTTTGAAGGAAATCTCTGGATCCGTTGGTAACCGAATTTGGAAGATTCAGCTCATGATCGGATGCCCTTGAGGGGACTTTTGATTCGTTGTTCGTTGAGTTTGAATAATTCAGACGCTTGTTGAACTTTGACAGGGTGAGTTTGGACCGGGTTTGGATTGTAACCTGGCCCATTGGTAGCACGACTTCTTTCACTGTTGCAAAATGCTAAAAAAAACTGTTGCATAAAGCCTAAACCATTATTCCTTTAGTCCCATGCAACGAGAGCTAATCAAATCCTTAAAACATTTTTTTTGATAGAACAAAAGGGCACTTTTAGCCAAATATGGGCTTAAAACCTATAACCTTATGCAGTTAGGGATTGGTGCTACTTTGCACTTTTAGCCTTTTTCCCTTTTCTTTTTGATGCTTTATTCCATCACGCATCCTAGGATATGCGTGCATGATTAAATAGATTTTTAATTACAATAAAAGCACCAAGTCACTTTTTTATATTTACTCTTGGGAGAAATCTGATTTAATATGCTAGTTCTATAGTTAACTCTATCAAAGGATGCACAAAGCCTTCCAATCATGCTATTTAAGATTTTATTCCTATTTCTTTATTTCATTTAATATTATGTAGATAAAATAACCTTTTTTCTCTTCGGAATTCAATATAGAGCTAAAGTAAAATCTACTTTTCAATTATTCTGTCTTTTTTAAATTTGGTTTTCAATATTTCTACATTTCCTTAAGTGTGTTGATTTATGTCCAAATTATGTAACTATTTTTTTGCTCTTCTCTTTTTTTTTTTTTTTTGTAACGACCCTGAATTTTGGGGCCAAGTTAAAATTTATTTTAAGTGATTTTAAATGAGTTTTGATATTTAAAATAATCTATTTTAAATAATAAGGATCACAAATTTGGTTCAAATCGAAGTTAGAATGAATAAATTAATTTTAAATATAAAAAGAGCTAGAAATGGCGCGGTAGTTTGAAAAGTCAAACTTGAACTTTGACTAACCATACAGGATGCAAAATTTAACGGATTTTAGTAAAACCAAAAATATTGGAATCTATTTAAAAATATCTTTCCAACGAATCCGAAAAATCGAAATTTCATAGCGGAAATCAAAAGTTATGGCTAATTCAATTTTTAGAAAGGTCGGTGGGTAATTTGCATAGGACAAAAATGCTACTTTTCACATATGTAGAAATTGGAACTCGAAACCACTTCCATTGAGCTCAGAATGACGTTTCTGCATTGAAAAACAGTAAACACTTATATGTTTCGAGTTTCAGAAAATATTTGTTTAAAAATGTATTTTTAATATTAAATATTCGCCTTGAAAATAGCTATTTTTCAAAAAGTCTCAGAATCGAACGAAATAAATTTTGTTGGGTTCGTATCATCAAAACAAAACTAAAAATGATTTTTTGGTAATTTTTAGAATTAATATATAATTATAATTGATTTTTCAGCATAAACGGGCAAATTTTTGACTTTAAAAATTCATTAAAAATTCAAACGGTCTCAGAATTGAACGAAACGAATTTTGTTGTGATCGTATCGGCATAGGAAAGCCAAAAATAATTTTTTCGGATTTTTCTGACTTCGTATGTGGCCCCGGCAAAAATTATATTTACGTTCGAATTTAAAATAAAGGATTTATTTGAAAATAAAAGAAAACCAGTCTGTAACTTCAGAATTGGACCATGGGGATAGCGCCATCGCGTTCAGAAGACGTCAAAACATTAAGTTCGACACTCGTTGAGCGCGAATCAGAGACCGTATGTGAAAACTGTATTTTCTAGAATTAATTAATTAAATAAAAAAATAAAAACCCTAGAAATACACGTATAAATACGGGCCGTATACGTGAACAGTGCCTTCTTCTTCCTCCGTATGTTTAAGCCGCCGAAACCCATAAGTGATCAAAATTTCAAACTCACTTTTCTCCCTCATCTCTCGACGGAATTCAGCATACCATATACCGATTCGAAGCTCTTTCCGAGACCTTTAATTTGGTACCAATCTCCGCCTCCCCCGTGCCCTGTAGCGCCGCCACCATCGCCGCAAAGCTCCGCCGGTCGCAGCCACGCCGGGCCCACCACGCTCGACCGAACTCCACCCCCTTCTGGCCGTACAAAGATCTCTCCAAGGCGGTCATTCTCCAAAAAACCGCACTCAAAACCGTTCAGTAAATCAAAAGTTATCGCGATTTGAAGTTTTGAACAAATTCTGAAATTGAGGTATGCTTCAGATTTTGTAACGCTTTTAAGCGTGACAGAAGCAGTTGTTAAAAGTCTGTTTGATTTAAAACATCAATAACTTATGCATATGAACACCGATTCTGAAAATTTCAGATCCGGTGGAACCGTGACTTCGAATACAACTTTAATACAGAGCAATTGGGAACAAACTCTAATCTAATTGAGGTGAGAATCCTATTTATTTTATTTAAGTAATTATGTTTTAATTATGGATGTTCGCATTCATAATCATATATGTATGTGAATCTGCTATGACTTAATCTGTATGCGTATGCTAGGACAAAACCCACTGTATGTTGAGATGTTACAATATAAAATTAAATATATTAAAATCGTTCATGTATGTTGTGTGACATGTTGATATGTCAAAATTAAATATATTAAAATCGTTCATGTATGTTGTGTGACATGTTGATTTGTCAAAATTAAATATATTAAAATCGTTCATGTATGTTGTGTGACATGTTTATATGTTAAAATTTAATATATCAAAATTGTTCATTGTATGTTATATTAACATTTTTATATATTAAAAATAGAAAATGTTGGAAATGTTCATCGTAGGATAAAATTGACATTTTTGTCAATGTCAAAATAAGAAAATGAACACCGTATGTAAATTGACATTTTTGTCAATGTCAAAATAAGAAAATGAACACCGTATGTAAATTGACACTTTTGTCAATATCAAAATAAGAAAATGAACACCGTATGTAATTTGACACTTTTGTCAATATCAAAATAAGAAAATGAACACCGTATGTAAATTGACACTTTTGTCAATATCAAAATAAGAAAATTAGCACCGTATGTTGAATGAACAAATTTGTGTTATAATAGAATACAAGCACCGTATGTTGAATGAACAAATTTGTGTATTTATAAAATAGAATTGGTCGTTATATGTGAATGATTATATTTTGTTCATTTATAAAATAAGAAAGCACTATATGTTAAAGAATTATATTTTGTGTCATTAACCAAATAGAAAAAGTCTATTGTATGCATAGCATATTATTTTTGTCAAAATAGAAAAAGTCTATTGTATGCATAGCATATTATTTTTGTCAAAATAGAAAAAGTCTATTGTATGCATAGCATATTATTTTTGTCAAAATAGAAAAAGTCTATTGTATGCATATTATTTTTGTCAAGTTAGAAAAATAGAAATGCATTGCATAAAATAATATTTTGTCAAGTTAGAAAAATAGAAAATACATTGTATGCAAATAATATTTTGTCAAGTTAGAAAAATAGAAAATACATTGTATGCACATTATTTTTGTCAAGTTAGAAAAATAGAAATGCATTGCATAAAATAATATTTTGTCAAGTTAGAAAAATAGAAAATACATTGTATGCAAATAATATTTTGTCAAGTTAGAACGTTATATAGAAATGCATTGTATGAAAATATTATTCTGTCATGTTAGAAAAATAGATAAATGCATTGTATGAATATATTATTTTGTCATGTTAGAGAAATAGAAATGCATTGCATAAAATATTATTTTGTCATGTTAGAGAAATAGAAATGCATTGCATAAAATATTATTTTGTCATGTTAGAGAAATAGAAATGCATTGTATGAAACTATTATTTTGTTACGTTAGAAAATAATAAATGCATTGTAGGTAAAAGAATATTTTTGTTACGTTAAAATAAGACATGCATTGTATGAAAAATAATATTTTGTCATGTCAACAATATAGAAAATGCATGTCATGTAAATATACATTATTTATAATGTTTATTAAAAGAGAATTTGCATTGTAAGATAATAAGCATTATTTATAATGTAAATAAAAAGAGAATTCACCCCGTAGGAAGAATTAACATTTATTTTATGTTAAGCAAAAGAAATGAAACTGTATGAAAAGAATTAACATTATTTTTAATGTAAAAGATAAAGGAATAATATTGGGAAATCTATATTTTTTAATGATATTGGGAAATCTATATTTTCTAATAATATATTTTCAATGTTATAAAAAGGAAAATGAAGGGTATGTAAATTTAACATCATTCACAATGTTAAATAAAAGGAAAATTTCACCGTATGATAGTTACACTATTTTATAACGTTAAGATTTAAAGAACTTGACCGTAGGAAGTTTATACATTATTTATAATGTAAAATAAAAAGAGAATTTGCATTGTAAGAACATATTCATTTTTTTTTTTTTTTTGCATAATAAAAGGGAATTTACTCCATAAGAAAATGTTCATTATTCATAATGAAATTGTTCATGAAGAAATATATAAAGAGATGAATGGAATGGTATGTTATAATTTACATTTTTCAAATGTAAATTATAAAATATAAAATATAAGCAATAATGAAATAAAAGAAGAATTATCGTCTAATCCTAAACTACATTGTCATGTAAGTAGAAAGGTGAAAGTTAAGAGAAATGTAAGCTGCACGTAGGGACGATAAGTTAAACGAATTATTTATATATATATATATATATATATATATATATAATTATAATATAACGAATCGAGCGCAGTAGTTCGTGTTTTGAAATCGAACTTTTAAACGATTACCGGAAGATCCGACCGTCGGATTTTCCCAAAACTGAAACCGTTAGGACCGTCTTGGAAAAATCTTTCCAAAGATATAAGCTACGCTAAAATCCAACGGTTAGATTTTGAGGAAAGTGAAAAACAAAATTGATTGGAAACAGCGCCAAGGTCGCCCTTGACCTGAAGCGTCGTTAAATAAGGAAATTAATTATATTAAAATAATTAAGGCAAGAATTAATCGTTATAAAATAAAATAACGATATGAAATATGTTTTTCTCAAAATATATGAATGCGAGATTATTTGGAAAGACCGGGTTAATCCCATTCCAAATGATCGTACGATTTCAAGAATTCAAGTATGAAGACGGCGTATGAAGACCGTAAATCTCCCCTCGAATGGACAACGATCAAGACTCTGAATTGGTTTGATCCCAATTCAAGGGTCGGGGTAATTGCCCAAACGTACGTGTTGATTTCACGGGTTTGACCCTAGTTCAGACCTAGAGCATGGGTATAAATGGATAGTGTGTCTGACATCGTACCCCACAAAATATTATATTGTTGATATTCAGTTAATATATAAACGATTGGTGGTAGAGAATTTATTCTCTACTTAACACCCGTTTATATAGTGACGGAAGATCAATAGTACGGTATGGAGTGACGGTGTGGCATACTAAGATGCAATGATCAGGGTTTCTTGTTGAAAAGCAGAACCTTATGGTATGAAGAACATGACTTCACGAGCCTCACAAACCGGTAGAGTCTAAAAAGGGGGAAGGGAACGCAGGGAAAGTAGCACGTTTCTTTCTAGTTAGTAGTCATTTTACTTTTGGAGGATGATGAAATGAGGCGCCTCGGATAGGTCCTATAGGACCGGGGAACGTGTGCTTAGGAATTGCCAATCCTCTAAGCTGTATGTGAGGACCGGCCCTGCAGGATCCAAGGGTTAACTGCGGGTAATCCTGAGACGTTAACTAGAGCGTCTCGAATCGGTAAGGAGTCCTCCCTAGCCTGGACTCATGATGGAAACCCAAATTTCCAATACGACCCCGACGGATTTGATTGTATTACTAGTATTGGAGGCATAATATATGGTACCTATGCTTCCTAGGATTAATACATTGTTTTGAATTGTTTTAAAACATATACACCCTAATAATAGTATT
Source organism: Allium sativum (assembly GCA_030737875.1). NCBI lineage: Eukaryota > Viridiplantae > Streptophyta > Magnoliopsida > Asparagales > Amaryllidaceae > Allium > Allium sativum. The sequence continues at coordinate 991,658,796 of CM060915.1, forward strand.
AGTTTCGTATTTGGCGTATTTAGCATGTTTAACCACCATAAGGTAAAACTCTATCCTCTTGGTGTGCGCTGCATTGTGTGATGGGACCTGAGTCTTATGGTGGTTCCATTTTTCAAAAGACATTGCGTTTTGTTACGTTTTACTTATCTGTATTGACACTATAGTTATGCACGGCAATCCATTGGTACAACCCGTTCCGCGTTAGCGGCGTGGTCTTTGGATTTGCCTTATTAGTATAAGTTATTTAAGAATTCTCACACCAGTCCCACGACTGACCCATAGTTTGTTTCACCTTTTTGCAAACTTGGGTGCCCTCTCTTCTACACGGGCAGCCAAGTAGACAGGTTCATTCTTTGCTTGGAGCTTTTCTTTGTAGCTGCTTATTTTCTCTCTCTTGGATTCTGCTTGGGAGAAGAGGTGATGACTTGGAGCTTGAAGACTTTTTGTTTCTATTGGCATCTATTCTTTTCTTTTTAGACATCAAACTTATTTCTTTTCTGCAAACTTGTTGTAATAGCTTAGATTCTGTGACTGTGGATTTTCTGTGATTGATGACATTATATTTTTCCGCTGCTATAATGTTATTACTCTATGAATCTCCTTTGCTATATTGTATTTGTGTTCTGTTTTATTGTATTTATGTTGTATTCCAAAAATGATTTCTCCTGCTTTCACCCGTGGAAGTTTGGGGTCGTCACATTTTTTTTTTGAATATAACCCAAACCAATGTACTATTAATAGAAAGATGAATTGTTGACTACATTAGAACAAAACTTCTAATTTCGAAGCATTCATAATTATTTGGTATATGAATACTTGATTTTAGTTATATTTATTTTGACATGTATGCTTCTTATTATCTTTGTTATATAACTGTTTGACTTTTATTCATTTATAATAAACAACTAAATATTAATGTCACTAGTAGTAAATAATGAATAAATGGTGATCTTGACCAAGCCAATTTGACTTCGTACTATACATAGTTGTTTTTAGAGTTATGCAATACAATATATATATAGGGGAAAGTCTATTTAGACACAAAATGGCGACACAAATTTAGACACAACCAATCTCAACCACTAGATCTCCCCATGAATTCCACCTTCCACATAATGACAAACAAATCCTATGGTCCAGATTTTGTGTCTTTAATTCTATGTTTTATTTCGTGTCCCAATAGCCTCTCCCTATATATATATATATATATTTTTATATATATATATATATCAACACAAATTTCCTTGGCAGACGTCTACTCTTATCTAGACTTTGCTTGAAGTCTTGGATCATTCTTGACATTTAGTGGTCTATTCTATCTCTAATAACATTATCAAAATCGGAACTGAAGCAGGATCGAATCTCAAAATCTGTACTCATCTTTGCAGTATGAGCACGCTTGTATGAATAAGCAAGAACAAATTAGTTTTCAGTTCGAAAAGTGCCCACATTACAAAAATAAATTTGTGCATGCATTTGGAACAGCAGAGCTGCAGAAGAGCATTGTTGCTCATCGCTTCTGTCCAAACTTTAAGGCCTCACAAGTCAGAACGAACTCTGTTGGTATATAAACATCCATACCCATTGTTTATCATACTCCTAGCTTTCTCATATTCAGACTCCTCCGGAATTTTGCAAGATGTACAATTAAATGTTAATGGACTACAGTTGTTAATTAGTCTTGGTGATAAATGCTGTGTATTATGACCCTTCCTTTTCTTATAATTTCCATTTTATCTTACTTTGGATATCAATATTCTGATTTCCAGAAGATGAAGTTGTGTAAAAACTTTCTACTATTCATCTGGTCAAGAGGCTTACTGATTCAAATTTGTTAGGCCTGGACGTCAGTTTAAAAAATGGAAGGTAAACACAATTTCTTTTGGATGATAAAGTACCATTTGAAGATCAGTTTTAGGTCTGTTTAAGTGGTTTAAAATTAGTACAGCCACTTGGAAGATCAATACTGCTGTAATTGACATTTTGTTTGCTAGTGTAGCTTGAAAGACGGAACACTGAACTCCGAGATACTCTAATTTAAATCAAGATTCCCTCATGAAGTTTTACTCTGCAGGGTATTTCATCTGACCCAAATTTTATAAACTTGATTTAGTTTCAAGATTCTACCATCATGTTGTTTTGCAGGTGATAATAATTTTATTCTTTTGGTTGTTCCTAAGGAACAAAATGTTCAAGGAGACAATCATGAGTTTAATATATATATATAGTTTTATAATTCGAATTTTTGTTAATAAATCCTATTACTCGCTTCTTTACCAAATTCACTTTTAATAATTCCTCTATCTAATCCATTCAACCATTTCCGCTTGAAAATCTTATTTCAATTTTCTTCGTTTTACTTAATTTCATTATTAAGCGACGTTAATTTAATTAACGCTTTAACACCTTATCTCTTCGTATAAACTTCGTTTATATAATTCTGGTTTAATATAAACCCTTTTATTCTCAGTTTCTACTTAATTCAAGCATTAAGTAACCATTAATTTAAGCTATCGTATTCACTTAAAATTACCTTTTCAACTTTATTATAAAAACTCGAGTTTTAATATAAAACCCGTTCATAAACTCCTTTCACAATTCAATTAGATTTTGTTTCAACTCGATTACTTTTTAAATGAATTTCAATTAAAAAGTAATCTCTTAAATTATTATTAAAAATAATAATTTACTTCAATCATTAACTACTATAGAAGTAGTTATTTTTTTATTAATTACAATAAATAGTAAATTCCCTTTTAAAATCTTATAAAAATTAACCAAATATTCATTAAGCTATTTCATTAGATTACTTCAAAACAAACTAATTAATATTCACCCTCACTTTATCCGGTTGACTTGGTCAATCCAAAACATAGTTATTTCATTAACTGATTCCAATTACTCCGTCCTATAAATTAATTAATAATATAGTTAATTTAAATAATTCCATTTAATTGTTTCATTCAAAACAATTATCCAACTCTTAACCGTTAGGCAATTTTCTACTCTCTTGCTTAAAAATCTGATTAACATCAGAATTTACTTTATAAAATCATCTAATAATTAATTATAAACTTAAATAATAAATAGTAAATATTTATTTTCTTTTAACAACTTTTATTCAAAATACATATTGTAAAAAAATCTATCTTAAGTTATAAAATAAATTTTATAACTTCATTTATATCGATTCACTTGACAGTAAATCGATATTTGTAAAACGATGTATTTTCAGGCAATATGCTACCAATTACTCAACCAATACATCCCATTGGTTAATAACAAAACAATTGTTGAATTTAGATTCAACAATCAATGATCAAGTCAACCATCCAATCATATGGGTTAAACAGTTCATATAATTGAAATATGAAAATAAACAATAAATTTGAGGAACCCAGTCCAACCTGTTTCTTTTTCCTACATCCGAATATGTTAATGCAAAATAAACAGTTCATTTCATACGATAGTATATTATTTGCAATAATAAACATAAACAATCAATTCAACAGATAACAGTCAACTAACAACAATACAAGCAGGCAATTAAATTTAATACATTTATGTTATTATAAACGTAACCAACAAGGTAAGTTACCGCGTTTGGAAATAATCGTTAAAAATAACGATTAGATTTCATTTAATTAAATGAACGTCTAATTTAAATCAATTATATAAAAATATTCAGTATATAGGCAAACAACCATCAGATCATTTAATACTAGCAAACATAGCATACAAACAATAAACCTGACTTATACAAAATATAGGTGGGATAACTGAGTGAGTTTAATTCACCTTGATTCGATTCGCTGTTTAAAAGGCTCATCTCAATTAAATTAAATAAGTGTTTAATTTAACTAAAAAATGCAGTTCATTCCAATCACGTCCAGTTCGGTTCCATAATCTAGTATTCGTTGAGACGAGTCCAACATTTCTTGTTTTGTTCCATTCTGATAAGATATGATCAAGTTATTAATATTATAAATCTATGTTAATTTATATTAAATAAACTAATTTCCTTAATTAAAATAGTTAGCAACTAATTACTTTATTAGTTCACTAATTTCACGGTTAGAGAAAAATAGGACCCGATCCTATTTTCTTCCTTCCTTCGTTACAACATCTCCTAACAGTACCCGTTGTTAAGAGATTTTAGGCCGACCTCTTCACGAATCTGCCAACCTAAAAATAATTATTATTAATGTTATAAGTTTATACGATTTAACTGTAATTTATTAACTAACTTCTAAATTATAATTTAATTATCATTAAATACTTCTTATCAGTGAATTTAGGCCCGCAACTTCTGCTTCAAACAAACCGACCTCGACATTCTCCTTCCTGCTACTTCGCCTTATATGAACACAATACCACCTTCTTCCAACGCCTGCTCCAAACGTAGACTTCACGCCTTATTTTCAGTTTGTTGCTTCAGAGACTCCAACGTGTTGCTCTTCGTTCTATTGGGTATAAAACAGGCTAATTACTCAATGGATATACGGGTCCGGTCAACTCCATCTCTCCTTACTGTTCACTTTAAAAATATGGCCAAGTTTTCTTATAATAACACCGACCTCCATCTCGTTTGCTTCCTTCCATGTTTCCACTTCCCGCACGCAGACTTCCTCAAGCCACCGCGCCTCCATGTCGGCCGCCACCGTCGGCCGATCAACGACCACCAATACCCTCCGCCCACTGACCTCGTCCACCACCAGGAACCCGGTCCCACTCGGCTTCGTCCTCCGCTAGGAAACCCCCCAAAACTGCCATGACTTTAAGACCCAATCAAGGCCACCACGTTGATCTAAAAATCATCACTGGCGGTCAGAAGCTCGAGCTCATTGAGCTCTATAGATTTGCAGTTCCAATCGATTATCGAAATTTACGTTTTTGAGGGAAGAAAATTCGATCAATATTGATTGTTCAAAAAGTGGAGGCGCAGATATAAAAAGAGTTGACCAGAAACTTATTTGACCGCAAAAATAGGGTTTGCGCAAGAAACATGTATGGTATATATATAGTTGGATTGAATTATATTATTATTATATTTTAACGAAACTTAAACGTGAAGCATCATGTAAATATCACCACATACGATGTCAAACCGAGACGAAACTCCTAATCCTAGCATAAGCAAAATATTCCGGACACGATGGGACATGTTTTTTTCGAATTTTGAGATTGTTTGTGAAAAGTCCTTTATAAATCATAAGCAAAAAATAAAGCGTTTAAATTTCCCACGATCACAAAATAAATCCAATCAGCTTGAAACTTTAAAATTCTACTTGTCATCTTCCTTACGGATCCAATGAAAATTGTTTTATTAATATCGGAATTTGTTTGGCCAGTCGTTTATTCCTTTAAAGTCACCCCCTGTCAAATAATATAAACGATTAAATAAAAACAGAGACATTTATCTTTGCCACGATCAAACGGTAAGTCCGATTGACATGAAAAATCGAAATCTTATAATAATTAATTGATATGAATCTAACAGCACAAGTTTCATCGCATTCCGGGACTATTTCCCGATATGCTATTTTTATATGCCAAACAACGCTATTTTGGACACAAAAATACCCGATGTCCAAAAACAACAAACTACCTGCCAATTCCGACTCTAAACATCGATACGAACTCAACAGAATTGGTTTCGTGGTTTAATTTGATTGTCTGCTCAAGTTATACACAAATACCCCTCTATTAAATTAAATTAATTACGCACTATAAAAAAATGACTGGGCGTTTACGGCTGCCGTTGTCACATACAACATCGGTTTGCCAAGAAATTTAATATCATAAAAAAATTTTAACGTTACGGTTCCAATGAAACTAATTTTATCGAAAACGGAGACCGTTTGCAAAAATTGCTATTTTAAGGCTTATATAATATTAATAAAATATTATATAAATTCCAAAATAAGCGAATTAAATAATAATAAATTATTATAATCATAAATACCCATTGGAAATATCATATAGCTTCAAATATAAATTATACAACTCGATATCATCAATTTCGAGTTAAACGTTATCCAAATTATATAAAAATCTTTATTAATTTATCAAATAAACATTATCGTTTATTAACGAATTCCATAGCAACTATTTTAAAATTTGATTTGGATATAACTAACAATCTATAACACGAAATATCGATTTTTCTCTTTCATTAGAAAATTATATCAACAGGATTCAAACGTTTCTTGTTTTACATAATTCCGACTTAAAACAAATTCTGTATATTCAATTGAAGTTCAAAACTCGATATTACGAACTACCACGCCATTTCGAGCTCGATTTATATTTATATATAAATTAACGTTCAACTTCGTTTTAAATAAACGAATTCAATATTAAAATTCATCAATATTCCAAATAAAATATTTAAAATAATAAATTAAATTAAATATTTGACTACCAAAAATACGGGACATTACAAGCGACGAATTCGACGATTGAGCAACATTAGAGCTTGGTAACCACTTTTAAGGCGGAGGGTCTACTTGGCAGCTAGCTTGGATTTCGCATCGAATGCCGAACGTTTTCACTAGATGTGTATTTAACCAGTTTGATTAAATACACGATTAGAGTGTTCATTATCGATTGCCATGGAGTTGTTGATATAGACAGCTGTTGTTGATGGCCGTTTTGGCCAATTTTGACGTGAGCGATGATGCAATATCAAGGAGCATAATGTGACGATTCATTCGATAGGGTTTTCGGTGCTATGTCTTTTCAACAAGTGATCCTAGCGTGAGGCAAGGATGTGATGCTTCGACGCAGTAATTCATCATTCGACAATGGTGGTTCCATGATAGAAGCAGAGATTCTACATGGATGGTTATTTCCCTAGACGCAGAGCAGGTGACAATGAACAAAAGGGGAAGCCACCAAAGAGGGTTGAAGGCATGTGTTTGAGCTTGACAACACGTCGATTGTCTATGATTAGTCTTAACCGAGGACTTTACGTCGAAAGTCATTGGAGTGGTTCCATAAGATGGGCTCTATTGGGGATGACGTATGCGAATAAATCATGAATACACCGACTTTTAGCGTTACTCATGAAGAGGAGATAGTGGGTATGATGTCTATTTAGTACCACGTATGGTTACTTATCTTCACGTCAGAAGATTTATGACATCTACTCGGACCTTGTCATATCCTTACCTCGGGTTATGCACGTCGGTACAACCCAGTTCCTGACCTATCGAGTGGCATGCATTCGAATATCATGAAATCGAGACATTATCATGTATCCAACGCACCGAGTGAGTGATTGTGAGGATAAATGATGAACAGTATGTTTGATTAATCATTTATCATCTTAGTATGTGATATGACGTGGGTATAACCGATTCAGATATCCAAATGCCCATAGTATTATGATGTAGGTTACACCAATTATAATTATCATAGAGTAGTATATATTCATATATATGTTGACTCTGTGGATGCAGGGGCAGACCATGTATGATCCTCCATATCCTCCATGTCATATACTTTCATGACTTTTAGACTACTTTGAGATTTGTTTATCGCTCATAGCACATTATTGTCTGATATAATGTTTTATGTTCCCTCTTATTACCTTGGGTACTCATTGACGATGCCAATGAATAAACCAAGTAACAAGTATGGGCATTATTTGGAGTTGCATAGGTGAACTAACAGAAGATAATGTCTTCTTATATTTTTATTTGTATAATTATTGCTTTTCCCATTGTATGACACTGTAGAGCCTTAACAGTATTATTTATTCTTTTTAGAGATAATTTATGGGTTGAGTTTATTTATCTACTCTATAAACTCTATTGTTGCTCTGTATAACTATATAAGTCTACATATTATGATTAAGTGGTTTATGTAATTATTACTGTCTCGTCTGTTTTATATCAGTGGTTATTATTATTATTATATATGTTATCTTATGCGCTGTGAGATATATAACAAGTTCTTTGATTGTATTTGTGTTTCTCTCTTCCTCATCTCTTCTTAAATTTTATTTTTATTATATATTTCTCTTGACAATCGTTATACGTCGATTGGGTGCTTGTACAACATACTATTTCATTATATACGCGTCGTTGGTGGGTCGCCACAAGTCTTTCCCTCTCGTCTCCTTTTAATTTCCTCTACTAGCAACTTTTTTTATGTTTTGTAATTAATATTGAAAACATAAAACATAAAATATAATTTAAATCAAACATCGTCGTTTTAATAAATCTTAAGACAAAGAGTTTAGGTAGCATTTTGTTTATTTTGTGTTTTTAGCTTTTAGCGTTAATTATGAAGTTGCTAAGATTCAAAGTATATCGGAGGTGACGGATTAAAGATGGAGGAAGTGATGGAAGAGACCGCAGGACGGTGGATAGATGAATTTGTTATCGTCTTTCCATTGTTTCTTAAAATATGGAAAATAATAAAAAGTAGTTATTGGTTTTGTGTGTTAACTTCGTTTTGTAAAACGGTCGTTTTTCACGATATGTGTGCGTCGTTCGTACTTTTGTATGTGTGAAAACTCAAAATTAAAAAATATAAACCGAATGCACCCTTAGCTTTTCTGACTGCATTTTTGTTTAAACCAAAACATAACCTAAACCACAAGTCAAACAGCTAAAAAATTGAAAAGCCAACTTTCTCAGGGTGCGTTCGCAGACGAAATTTGGCACGCTCAACTTTTTGGTGGCGTCCGACGCGTCGGACGCCAATAATTTTTGCCCCTTCCAGATGAGACGATTCGTGAACGTTGTTTACGCAGATGGCTGCCTCTTCCACCTCTGCTACCTCGCAGTCATTTGCGAATTGGACGGACGACCGGGAGTCCGCTTTCAATGATATTTGCATTGAGTTTATAGTCGAGCGCAATACAGGCGTCAGCCACTTCTACTCAACGGTCGCGACAGCAATGAACGACCGTTTTAATCTGAAGTTCACAGAAAACCAGATTAAAAATAAATGGGACAACTTGAAGCGCTCTTTTCGTGATTGCAACAGACTGCTAAGAACACATGGTGGTGTATGGAATGCAGAGTTCGATTATCTGGACGGTTCTGATGATTTTTGGAGTACTGGAGGTGGCATACCTTACAGACGTTTCAGGAAGAACTCGCCGTTGAAGTTCCGAGAGCAGGACATTATGTTCGAGGGTTGTTTGTGCAAAGATACTTGTGCGTACCCGATTCTTGAGGTTGCGCCTCCTACTGCACCTACATCTCCACCTCCACCAGCGCCTGTGCCAGTTGCTGCTTTCTCCGCTGCCGACACGGGTTATTATTCTGGTTGGATGACTTCGGGGGATCCCCCTTCTGGTCAGCCCTCTACGCGCATACTGGTAGCGCGTCCCAGCTCGTTTATTACCAACGATGTGAGACAACTTGCTGCACATTGTTTGGAGCTTGTTCAGGGTCATACGACGCGTGTCGAGCTTTGGGAGATTCTGACGATTTTCCGCGATGAGCGGAATATTGATATTGTTCAGGAACTTACCGATGAGGGCATACGGAGGTTTATTTTAGCGGAGTTGAGCGTATTACCACATCGTCGTTTCTTTTAGATTTTCATGCATTTGTTTTAATTTCAGTCTTGTTGTGTTCGTTATGTTTGAATTTCCGATCATGTATTGTAAAAATGTAGTCGTTTTGTTTTATTCAATTAGTAGTTAATTAATTTGAAACAATTCATTTAACAATTAAATGTCATGCTCAAATACCACGCTCAAATACCCCGTTCGCAGCTAAAAACACATTCTCCGTTCGCTAAAGTACCATGCTCAAATGCCATGCTAAATACCACGCTCGCCCACCATCAAGTATTCGTGGCGCGAAAATTCAAACCCTAAATTCCCAAACACCATTTGGACGCAGGAATTCAAAGCCTTAGGCCCAACCTCATATTCTAACGCGTCGAATGATTCCGGGCTCACTAATGTCACCATCCTATTCCGCTCAGTTTTTCATTGTCGCTGGATTTCTCCGACTAAATTTCAATAATCAGCTTAAAACCTCAACTTTGCTACCTAAGTACTTCTGTTGTAACTATTGATACGAAGTTGAATATTTTTTTAAATGGGACACTAATATACTTATTAATGCAGGGTTTGGAGTAGAAGAAAGTATACATGTGGATTTGTTAAAGTTGCAGATGGGACTTCTTCAAAATCAAGTAAAAGAGGGAGACCTAAAGGGGTTTGTGAGGAGCATAACCGTTTTCGTATTCTGTGGTGGAAAGAGGTATGCTAAAATTACTTTATCGTTAGTCCAATTCCCTAGTTGTTGTGGTACTGACAGTTTCATAATTAACCATTCAATTCATGGTTTAAGAGTTTAGGACGATAATATTCTTCTTGTTACTTGTACCAAAAAATTCCCACTACATTGTGTTCGAATCTTTTATTTATCAAATAAGCGAATTCATTTCGTTCGTCTTATTAGTTTTGATCTAAGCTGAATTTATTTACATGACTTACAGAAGCAAAGAGCAATGCTTTTGAGAACCTTGATTATAATGAAACGAGCACTGTAACATGAATTTCTTTACAATGATAGCGTTGACATGTGCTCATTAAGACACATTAGTACTAACGATTATTTCATAATAATAATACAACCGCATCACGGTGGAACACTAACTGTTCGCGTACATAATTTATTGTTCGAGTACATAATACTAATAATAATTAACATGGTTTTTCACTAATTTTAATTAAACATCAGATAACAATAGGCTGAATTTTTTTAGAATTAGGGAGATTTAAGGGGACATTAGTGGGAAGAGCAAAGCAAATATGATTAAATAAATCCAAGGAGACATGTTAAGAAATCTTCTTAACGGTTGGTTTGACTAGTATAACCATATAACCGTAGAAAATTAACTATTAAATATTCTGTTACATAATTTACTGCTCGGTTATATCTTTACTATTAATAACGAGAATTCAATGAACATGATTTACATGATATCTTTTTAAATTCCGAAAGTATTCCATCTGCCAATGGAATCTCACCACCAATTTGCAAGCTTCGTTTCCATGTTCTTTTCAACTACCAATTAACGAAATTTCAATATCAATTTGATATCGATACCACTAACAAAATAGCTTGAAATAGAAATGTTGTGATTATTAAAACGTTTTACAATACACATTTGTCCACTTGTTTTTTTTATTAAGTAAAAAGTAAATACATCTTAATATGCATGTACGTGCGTTTTATACTAGTAATAATAAGTAAAATTAATGTAATTTTTCATTAATTTCAGTTAAACATCAAACAATAATGTGTTGGATTTTTTTTACAATTAGAGAGATGTAAAGAGACATTAGTGAAATGAACAAAGTAAATTTGGTTGACGAGACTTAATTGGACTAGGGGTGAGAGTTTGATTGGTCCAATGGCGAAAACAATTGAACCAAAGTAAAACCAGTAAATGAAAATCAAATCAAATCTATTGAAATAATTTTGGTTAGTTCGGCTGGTTATCCAATTTGATCGAAGTAAAAATATTTTTAAATTTTATATTTGAAATATTCATTATATTAAGATAAAATGTGAATATATAATTAAAGTGTTTTAGTATTTGGTGCTTTTTAATAGTAATTTTGATAGGTTTACGATAACAAAAATCTATCTAGGCAATGAAAATAATCTTTAAAAACATTAAAAAATTATTAGTTTTAGCAATATAATAAAAGTTCTGTTAATTTGGTTAAATCGATAACTGAGCTAAATAATTTTACGAGCCGATTGTAAACCTATCTAATATTAAAATCAAACCAAAGTAAACTGGCTTGGTTGGTTTATTTGATTTTAACCAAAGCTTGGTCAAAAACAAGTTTACAATTTTTCTTTGGCTTCATAGTACTTGGTTTCGCAAGTATATATTAGACGAATCTTTGTTATGGTCAGTTTACAAATAATTGTAGATACACTCTAAAAAGCAAGTGTGATTATACCTTACTTGTCTACGTTATATATGTAATTATTAGATAGATTCTTATTTCTTTATGCATAGTGGACACATTTCAAATATTAAAATGAAAACAGTTGATACTTCGATTTTGCTAGTGTTTTTCTGATGATAGGCTAATATGAAATATTCCATCAAGAATACTTAAGCTTAAGCTCGGAGCACTACTGTTAAAGTTTGCAATATGTTAGTGTGAGACCATGATCGATACAGTTCAAACAAACTGCTCTTTGTGGTCAAGTAGCATAAAATTTCATTTTACTGCTTAATGGATAGATCCACCTCAAAATGAACATTGTTGATTCTTATCATAAGTAAGTTAACTCTTTATATTTTATCACTATAAATTATTAACTTCATCCAAAAATATCACTCAAATAACTTTTTTTGTTGATCTTTGTGAATGTGTGCTTCTTATAGGGTTGTCAACGATTCTGGTTTGGTCTGAGTAGTTATAGACCTAGACTTTAGACTGGTTATTTCGCAACCTGAGCTCGACTCAAGTTTGTTGGTTATTTCAAACCCTTTACCAATCCCAACTTATATGACACTTGGTAAAAAATTTGAATGCTCAGTGCAAAATATGCTAGAATCATTTGTATAGATCATATTTATCTAAGAGAAAGTTTATTTAAACACAAAATGGTGACACAAATTTAGACACAATCAATCTCAACCACTAGATCGCCCCCTGAATTCCAACTTCTGCATAAAGACAAATAAATCATATGGTCCAAAGTTTGTGTCTTTAATTCTGTGTTTAATTTTGTGTCCCAATAGCCGCTCTTTTTATGGGAAATTCTATTTAAACACAAAATGGTGACAAAAATTTTATAAGCAAATTGGACAGTGATGAAGCCAGGTTCACAACAAAAATACACAAACAAACCTACAACACAAGCAAAATAAACTTGCATATTTGATTTTGTGAACAATTAATTTCTGGATCAGACCCATACAATTGATAGTGATGAAACTGCATCCAATCCTATTAACCATACCAAATTTGGATCTAGACCCGGGTTTAAGTAATCAAAGATAAATTCACTTTGACAGGGTGAGTTTGGCCCGGGTTTGGATTGTAACCTGGCCCATTGGTAGCACGACTTCTTTCACTGTTGCATAAAGCCTAAACCATTATTCCTTTAGTCCCATGCAACGAGAGCTAATCAAATCCTTAAAACATTTTTTTTGATAGAACAAAAGGGCACTTTTAGCCAAATATGGGCTTAAAACCTATAACCTTATGCAGTTAGGGATTGGTGCTACTTTGCACTTTTAGCCTTTTTCCCTTTTCTTTTTGATGCTTTATTCCATCACGCATCCTAGGATATGCGTGCACGATTAAATAGATTTTTAATTACAATAAAAGCACCAAGTCACTTTTTTATATTTACTCTTGGGAGAAATCTGATTTAATATGCTAGTTCTATAGTTAACTCTATCAAAGGATGCACAAAGCCTTCCAATCATGCTATTTAAGATTTTATTCCTATTCCCTTATTTCATTTAAGATTATGTAGATAAAATAACCTTTTTTCTCTCCGGAATTCAATATAGAGCTAAAGTAAAATCTACTTTTCAATTATTCTGTCTTTTTTAAATTTGGTTTTCAATATTTCTACATTTCCTTAAGTGTGTTGATTTATGTCCAAATTATGTAACTATTTTTTTGCTCTTCTCTCTCTCTCTCTTTTTTTTTTTGAGTATAACCCAAACCAATGTACTATTAATAGAAAGCTGAATTGCTGACTACATTAGAACAAAACTTCTAATTTCGAAGCATTCATAATTATTTAGTATATGAATACTTTATTTTAGTTATATTTATTTTGACATGTATGCTTCTTATTATCTTTTTTGTATAACTGTTCGACCTTTTTTTCATTTATAATAAACAACCAAATATTAATGTCACTAGTAGTAAATAATGAATAAATGGTGATCTTGACCAAGCCAATTTGACTTCATACTATACATAGTTGTTTTTAGAGTTATGCAATACAATATATATATATATATATATATATATATATATATAGGGGAAAGTCTATTTAGACACAAAATGGTGACATAAATTTAGACACAACCAATCTCAGCCACTAGATCTCCCCATGAATTCCACCTTCCACATAATGACAAACAAATCCTATGGTCCAGATTTTGTGTCTTTAATTCTATGTTTTATTTCATGTCCCAATAGCCGCTCCCTATATATATATATATATATATATATATATATCAACACAAATTTCCTTGGCAGACGTCTATTCTTATCTAGACTTTGCTTGAAGTCTTGGATCATTCTTGACATTTAGTGGTCTATTCTATCTGGAATAACATTATCAAAATTGGAACTGAAGCAGGATCGAATCTCAAAATCTGTATTCATTTTTGCAGTATGAGAACGCTTGTATGAATAAGCAAGAACAAATTAGTTTTCAGTTCGAAAAGTGCCCACATTACAAAATTAAATTTGTGCATGCATTTAGAATGGCAGAGCTGCAGAAGAGCATTGTTGCTCATCGCTTCTGTCCAAACTTTAAGGGCTCACGGGTCAGAACCAACTCTGTTGGTATATAAACATCCATACCCATTGTTTATCATACTCCTAGCTTTCTCATATTCAGACTCCTCCTGAATTTTGTAAGATGTACAATTAAATGTTAATGGACTACAGTTGTTAATTAGTCTTGGTGATAAATGCTGTGTATTATGACCCTTTCTTTTCTTATAATTTCCAGTTTATCTTACTTTGGATATCAATAATCTGATTTCCAGAAGATGAAGCTGTGTAAAAAACTTTCTACTGTTCATCTGATCAAGAGGCTTACTGATTCAAATTTGTTAGGCCTGGACGTCAGTTTAAAAAATGGAAGGTAAACACAATTTCTTTTGGATGATAAAGTACCATTTGAAGATCAGTTTTAGGTCTGTTTAAGTGGTTTAAAATTAGTACAACCACTTGGAAGATCAATACTGCTGTAATTGACATTTTGTTTGCTAGTGTAGCTTGAAAGACGGAACACTGAACTCAGAGATACTCCAATTTAAATCAAGATTCCCTCGTGAAGTTTTACTCTGCAGGGTATTTCATCTGACCCAAATTTTATAAACTTGATTTAGTTTTAAGATTCTACCATCATGTTGTTTTGCAGGTGATAATAATTTTATTTTTTTGGTTGTTCCCAAGGAACAAAATGTTCAAGGAGACAATCATGAGTTCTGGTTAAAAGTTATATTAACACTAGTATTTTCCGTCATTTTCCACTGATAACAAGCTGATAAAAGTTTACAATTGTGTAGCTTGACATTGGCATCCATTTTTATTTAAAACAGAAGACATTTCCATCTCTTTTTTTATTTGTATTTTTTATTCTAGGTTGGAGATTTTTACGAAGCTATTGGATTTGATGCATGCATTCTAGTTGAGTACGCTGGATTAAATCCTTTTGGTGGCATGAGAACAGATAGTATCCCAAGGGCTGGATGCCCTGTTGTGGTTTGTAAACAAGCAATTCTTTCATTCTTATATTTTTTCCATATTTGAATTTGCTAAAAAAGTCGTTTTTCCTCTTTATGCACAATTAGCAGTACTTTTTGAAATTTATCAATATAATAATAAAATGAGTTATTCTGTCGGAAGGATAAATACAAATTTAGCTTTTTGGGCTCCATTTTCATAATGCTTAGGGGAATAATCAATTTCATCTCCTCTAGGTCAGTTTTCTCGCTCCTCCGTTTGTTCCTTCACCCGTTCGTAAACAAAATCTGTCCTGTGCCATCACTGCCATCTGTTCTGTCTTTGCCACCTCCTCCTCCTCCTTGCCAGTCTATCATAGCCAACTACCCATTGATCGACCTTTTTTCCTTATCGATCGCATCATTATCTAAAATTACTCATGTTATCGTCGATCTATTATTGTTCTGATGCCTTCCATATTTGCTTTCATGAATTTCCCTTTTCCTTATTGATGTTCTGCCTTCAACAACTGCTAATTCATGAAATGCTTTGTGAAAATAATATTATAAAAAAGATTTTTTTTTAAAATATCATATGAAGCTGGCCCATAACTGCTTTATAAGACATTTACAATATGAAATGACACCATCAAAAAGGAATTCCAGTTTTTTATATTTATATTTACTAAATGAACATACAACTAGAGTTGTTATTCTGGACATAATGATACTAGAGATGTTCATAGCGTATAAATGCCACTTGCAAATATTGAATGAAACATTATAAAAAAGCTATTTCATGAAATGTTGTACGAGAAAAGCATAATAGAATAAACTAGTTTGAGTGCTAAATTCAGCGATATCATGCTAGATATGTGGTGTGAGCGTAATACTGGAAATGTTAGCGATGTATAAATGTTATGCAATAATGTGTAAAATAAGAAATTTCATGGAATAGAATACCATGCGAGAGTAAAAATATAAAAAACTGTATAACATTTAAGAAAAGGGCTGGATCTAAAAACGCTACGTGAAATTACCTTATCAACTATCAACTTTGTGAATAAAATGCTAAGAAAATGTTGGGTAAAAATAGCTTTATTAAAAATTAGTTGTTGACATACTACATATAATATCTTCATGGAAGCTAGCTTTTCAAATGTTATTTGCAAATAACATGAAATGTTATGAAAATAACGAAGATAATGCTCATTTACATAAAATGATCAATTAGTTAATTATCTTAAAATCAATGCATGCTTGTTAACAAAATAATAATGACAGCCTGAACCCATGGTCAACGAATTATAGTAAATGTGCCTTTATACAATTCTTGTTTGTAAAATGTTATATGCAGTGCAAATAGCATTAAGAACTTCAGCATCCATTGTCTTCATCCAAGTGAACGCCACCGTTGAAAATCGTTAACGTCAATTTTTATGCTCCCCCACATTGTGCCTGTCTTCCGTTCCTTCATAGTCATTGCTGACTACAACAGTCCACTTTCCTCGATCGATCATAGACCACGTCCATCATCATCATAGTTTCCGTCTCCATCAATCTTAAAAATACCATTATCGACCACCTCATTGCCTCCACCAATTGTTGCCGTCGTTCTACTAGGCGCCGCCGTCAACTCCATTAATCACCATTGCTGCTGCGGATTGGGAATTAGATATGGACTAAGTTTGGATGCTGTCTTCACCATCGCTCGCTAGCTCCTTCCTTTATCACCTTCAGTTCACTATTACCATCGTTGTTTGCTTCCCCCTTCATCCATGCTGCTATTATAGCGAAGCCACTACCATTGTAGCTTCAGATGTAAGTATTGTCCTTAGGGCAAAAAAATCCGATCACGAGGTTAAAAGTAGAAATTTGTCCTTCAGCGAGAAATAAAAGTTGAAAAAAAAGAGGGAAGGAAAAAAAGAAGAAAAAATTATTGCTGCCTATAGCGGTTTGTGCATATGTGATGTTTTTGAACATGCCTTTTTCTTTGTTTGAATTTGCTAAAACTATTTTTTTCCCCTCTCTATATACACATCCAGATGAACTTTTTGAATTTTATGTTATATATAGTTGCTAATTTTCTTCCGTCACTCATAAAATCTTAGTCGTGGTTCGATTATGAAATTTCAGTTTCATTGTTCTTATTATATATATTCTTTGCCGAATTTGTGTCAAACATTGGATGATTTGACGCGTCATGGTTTTTCTATTGTAAGTTACTGTTCGCTAATACAATCTTATTCCTCTTTTTTCCCCAAACCCAGAGGCAGATAATGAAACAAATGTCATATACCATGTGTAATTTTCCAAGTCAAGCACCGGCTTGAAAAAATAAACCTTGTTGGCCTTATTGAGCTTAAGATATTTGGTTTTTTTCTAAGATCTCGCAGTTCAATGACATTTCTTTAATTGTGATAAATAGAACATTGTTGAAGAGGTTCAAGGACCAACTCACGCACGTTCACACAAAGGACGATTTATATCTGGGTAATTGCTATTAGCTATCCTTTAATTATTTTAAATTTGTAGTTAAGTATTATAATATATACGAGGGTATCACTAACTTTGATGTTAAGAAGGACCATCATTGAAGCTTGTATATCCATCATCCTAAGCTTGTTTCGGTTCTTACAGTTTACCGTCATACATGATTACAAAGATTGCTAGCAATACGTTTAATGTGAAAATTTCACACTCTGAACATAGTGTTTCAAAGTTTTGATTTTTTTAATTTATATGGTCAACCTGCATTTTATTTCATTTCCTTATGTAGCATAATGCTGAATTTATCTTTTGTTAGCACTATCTTTTCCTTTTGATAAGTCAGTAACTATTTTGCTCGTTTATGTATCCTGGCATGCGTATCCTGGCAGCCCTTATGTATTTGGACTTGCTGCAGCCGACCATGATGTTGATTTTCCAGAGCCAATGCCTCTTTTTGGTAATCTCGTTATAGCTAGTACATTACTGAAATTATAACAAACATGTGCATTATAGTAAACTATTAGCTGCCTTATTTGTATGTCAGTAGGATTGAAGACAGCTAGAAATTTTTCATGTTGTTGTACTTAGTGGTTCTTTATGCGGGTATTTTACTAGCTTATGCATGTAAAATGTGTTTTGAAGGTGCACCATGTTGTTGAAAAATAAGGAATAGAAATCCATTCAACAATTCAGTTTCATATAACTTTTCTTTTCATTATCAAAGTTGATAGCCTATCATTTGCCATCCAACTGTACATGGATTATGGGTACATGTGAAACAAGGATATACCTAAAATTCTGAATTTTAGACTGAATGTATTGAGTTTTAGAATGAAAGATGAAGTAAAATGATTTTTGAATTCAAGAAAATAATGTTCTCATAAGAAAAATACGTACTTATCTAAGGACATGTCTACTGTTGACCAACATATACAACTCAATGTTCTTTCATTACTAGTCAAGACCCCTTCTATCTCCACTTTGGTAAGCAATAGAAGAACAAGAGAAATCAGTATATTTCTGCAGGGCTGCTATAGTGCATAAAAAACGATTACCTATTGAACAAATCTTTTAATTAAACTTCTGGATGATATTTTTCATATGATAATAAGCCATAAATTTCATGGGTAGTACAATTGGTTGAGTGGCTTCCATGGGGAGATCGAGAGTTCGATCGACACTGGCTATATTATCCATGGGATTTATCCGAAGTTTGTGTTGGGGACATGTAAGGACCCGTTACTTCCCCATGAAGGAAAGAGCGGATACTTTGAGAACAACACACAAATGAACGCAGACGGAAGAACATTTCATTGCTATTACAACAATTCCATCAGATACAAGAATATACAGAGTATAAATGAATAAATTACATTCGATAAATATCAGAGATTACAATAAATTACATAGCAGCGGAAAATAATACAAAGCACAACTGAAGGTGATATACGGATACAGAGCTTTCCGGATATCATTCCAGCTGTAAACCAGGATCCTGTGAATATAAATCTGCAAAACCCAAAACTACTAGCTGCCCGTGCGGAAAATAGGGGCACCCAGAGTTTAGGTTAAAACAATAAACTCCAGGTCAGTCATGTGACTGGTGTGAGAACTAAAACAGTTATTAAAACTTTATTTTAAAAGAGAGTAATTCAAGGGACCACGCCGTATAACACGGAACGGGTTTCCTCCCATGAATACCAGTGCATAGAATAAACAACGCAATGCTTTTTCGAAAAATGAAGCCATTATAAGACCCAGGTCCCATCACACAATGCAACGCAAGCCGGAGGATAGGGTTTTACCTTATAACAGCCAAACATGCTTGATATGTTTAAAACAAATCATTTGATACTATAATAAGTGTATAGTGTCAAAACAATTTCAATCATAAATATAAATCATAGACGGCATGAGTGCCCCATCCCACTATGTCGCCATACTAGGATCTACAAATAAAGCCGGAATACACGTATTGGAAATTGGATTTCCGTCATGAGTCGAGGCAAGGGGCAAGCTCCTCTCCGCGTTCGAGACACTCTAGCAAATGTCTCAGGACTACACACTCTGGGCAATCCTGGATCTTCAGGGCCGGTCCTCACTTACGTTAGAGGATTAGTTATGCATGAACACACGTTTCCCGGTCCTTACAGACCTATAATCGAGGCGCCTCATCCAACAACCACAAAGGTGAAAAGTATATATATGTCAGGGCTGGTAAGTCACTGACACCACCAAAGCTAGAAAGAAACGTCGTGCTCTCCCTGCAGTCCGTATCCCGTTTTTAACTCATACCGAGGTGTGAGGCTCGCGAATTCACGTTATACACAAAGCTGCCACGTAGGCCGCGCTTTGATCATCAACCACAAGACTCTGCTTTTCAACAAAAGCCTTGATCATTGCATCTTAGCGTGCCACACAGGCAATTCATGCCATGCGACTGATGTCCATCGATATACAACCTTTGAGCTCGTACGTCTCAGAGAAGGGCGTTAAGCAAAAGAATAAATTCTCCGCCGCCAAACAGATGTATATTTAATAGAAATCAATCAACACAGAATAAAATCCAATGTCAGACACACAATCCATTTTCAAGTCCGTTCTGGGTCTGAACGAAACCGGAGGCACTTTCCTCGCATATCCATCCATCTCCAAGTACGTCTGGACGACCACCAACTATTTCCATCCTCTTGGGTGTACTTCCCAATCAGGATCGCCAGTAGTTATCCAAACGATGTGAAGACTTCCGGTCTTCGACCATCGTCTTCATCTTCGACATATCGTCGAATCGATTATTCAGAATGGACATAAACCCGGCCTTTCCGAACAACCCGCGTATATTAAAACGAATGTTACACAAACACAACATACGCCTCATTCCAATTTTGAATATTCTGTTATTTAAATATTCACATCTTTTGGGAAAGGTTCCCATTAATTTTATCCAAGATAAAACCTTTAAAATTTATCCTTTAATCTTCCTTTGGATGTCATTTCAAACCAAATTATGGTTTTCCAAACTAGTCGAGATTAGCGAACCACAACGAAGTAATTATTTATTTTATTTCCCAATCCCAACCTATTCATCCCATGAAGCAAAACTGGTAATACTCCATATCTAACACCATGGTGTTATCGGTAAAATTAATTACCATTTCACGTTCAAATCTAATTAAAGATTTAACTATCGCTAAGGAGCAAAACTGGTGATACTCCATTCTCGCTCATTTCTAAATTTGATAATTTAGATTACAGATTTACATTTCAACCTAATTGCAGATTCGTTAAAACTCCTTTTACTGGGTTAAAGAACTAGGTGTTATTTAAAACACAGTTCACGACAAACCCAAATCACATTATATTTATTATCGGGTTACAGAACTAGTGTTATTTAAAACACCGTTCACAATAAACCCATTTCAAATTCAATCAAATATATTAGAAATTCTGATTATTTAAAACCCCTTTTTAAATCTAATTTATTTATTTAAAAACAAATCGGGTTTTAAATTTAGTTCAAAACTAGTTCAAAACTAATTCATTTCGATAAAAATCCATTTTTATCTTTTCAAATATGGAGTTTTTCACCCCAAAATCTTCCCAAATCATTTCTTATGATTTTACACAAATTATTACTATTTTTAATAATTTTATTAAGGCCCGTACAATCGATTTCCAACAATGGCCATCGAATTGCACTTACAGCGACCTTTTTCGAATTTGATTTGGACGTATCTCCAAATCCAACCATTAGATTTTGAATTTCAAATATTCGTTAGAAAGCTCTTTTCGATACGAACCCAACGGTTCCGGTTTTAGGAGAATCCGACGGTCGGATCTCCCGTAATGTTCGTTTGAAATAAATGGTCGAAATTTATGAATTGCCGCGGCGCGGTGCGTTCTATTCAGGCCATTATATTATATATATAATATATATTTCGTCGATTTCTATTTAAAACGAATTATATAAATAGTTTTGAATTCGTTTCAAAAACAATTTCAACTTCCATTTCAATTCAAAGCAAAATTTAATTCTTCTTTATAAATTCGTTTTAAAATTCATTTCAAAATATGCGATTTCGAAATCACTTTTCAATATTCATTTTAAAATGAGTAAAATCGATATAAATATCGTTCACGTCTAAATGGCGTCAATCTAATCAACACGGCTTCATATATTTCTATTTTCAAATATTCTATTTCAAATATTTCGTTTCAAATATTTCTTTTTGTCAACACACGACTAATCTCAACGAATGAGTACCGTCCACGTGTGACTATTTTTGTTATTTAATATATTTTATAAAATTTAAGGTATCTATCGTTTGATATTGAATCAGACTCCAACCGTAATTTAGTGAGAGAAAGACTTCCTGAATATTAACCCCGAAGGCCGAAACCAACATCAGATTAATATCCAGGAGACCACTCATCTCATCTATTTTCCAGTTGATTTCTGATTCTATATATGATAAAGATGTGAATTTTATTATAAAAATATTTCGTTCAACACATGACTAATCTCAATGGATGAGTACAGTCAACACATGAACCTTTATTTTATATTGATAAAGATGTAAATTTTATTATAAAAATATTTCGTTCAACACATGACTAATCTCAACGGATGAGTACAGTCAACACATGAACATTTATATTATATTGATAAAGATGTAAATTTTATTATAAAAATATTTCGTTCAACACATGACTAATCTCAACGGATGAGTACAGTCAACACATGAACCTTTATTTTATAATATTGATAAAGATGTGAATTTTATTATAAAAATATTTCGTTCAACACATGACTAATCTCAACGGATGAGTACAGTCAACACATGAACCTTTATTTTATAATATTCTAAATTTTCTAAATTGGAATGAGGCCCAATCAATCACCATATAGCGTTAACTATATGGATTTCCATACATCACACGTATATAATAGCATTGAAAAATAATCAACCATCAACCAAAGTGCACTACACTGTATAAGCATCAAATATAGATATCTAACGCTTATAACAGCCTGTCAATCAATCGATCGACATATTTAATCAATCAGGATAAGTGAACTTCAAATTTCATCCCAACACCCGTGTGGGGTTTCAAACAATTAAACACAGATTTTATTTGTGCAGTTGGGCGATGTGTAAAATTTATCGACCCAATCAATGTCCTTCAAATAGGTGTACATAAACAAACCGTCCGGGTTGTAAATGAATATTTATTTATTCACATTCACTGTATTCATATTCACGTTAAAAATTATATTTTTAACGACAAAACATTTTATTTCAACATATGAATTTCTATTCAGTTCATTTATTCGATAAAATAATATTTTATTTTTCTAACATATTTTAGAAAATTTCGGCGGCATAACGGCACGATACTAGAAACGGGACGAGGCCTAGCCTTATCCCCGGTCTAGTGAAGGCCCACGCCATTCACACATCAATCAAATCCATTCATTTCACCAAACAATTCAATTTCAAATCAAATCATCTAACTAATTTTTGCAATCAAAACAAACAAGTCCATGGTCTGTGGACGATTGTGTCGGGTGCTACTAAGCACCGTCTGCATCCTAGTATATATATATAACTAGAAAATGATAATTAAAGGTGAGAAATTCTCACAGATAGCTATCCAACTTCACGACACTTCAAATGTAGAAGTCTTCGTCATTCTCGCCTTTTGTCGCTTTCGTTGCTCGTATTTACTACATGTATAAAAATCGCATTTTTACTTCTCTATTCAATATATAAAAATCGCATTTTTACTTTGCTATTCAATATATAAAAATCGCATTTTTACTTTGCTATTCAATATATAAAAATCGCATTTTTACTTTGCTATTCAATATATAAAAATCGCATTTTTACTTCGATGTTATATAGATAAAAATTATATTTTCATCACGCTATTTTCCATATAAAGATTTCGCCTTTTCAATTTTAAAGATTTCGCCTTTATAAAAATAAAGATTTTATTTTCATTTCATCACCATAAAGATTACCTCTTTATTTCAACATATATATCATAAAAATCAGATTTTTATTTCGCTACATATAAAAAGATGGTATTTTTACATTCTATATCTCATAAAGATTATATTTTTATAGTTCCTACTATGCAAAGATTATATTTTTATCTTTCTACAGTATAAAAGATTATATTTTTACTACTTTAAAAATATAAAAATCATATTTTTATAATCGCTATATAGTAAAGACTATATTTTAAATACTTTAAAAATATAAAAACCATATTTTTAACTTCTCGCTTATATAAAAATTATATTTTTAACTCTTCCTATAATATAAAAATCCTATTTTTAATACTCTACCTATATAAAAATAATATTTTTATATTAAAGCCATATATAATTTAAAAAGAATGCTAATTTTAAAAACAATGTATATTAATATTTTAAAACTGATTTTGCAGTGCTATTAAAGCAAATTCAAAGTAGTTAAACATTAAGAAAATCCCATTTTTTTCATCATAAAAACTGCATTTTTATGATTCTAAAAACCCAATTTTATTATCCTAAAAGAAACAAAATCCTAATCTGAAAAATAAATAATAAAGTAAATAAATAAAAACAAAATTAAAATAGAAAACTTATAGTATTCGATACAGGGGGGAGGGGGTTTGCTGTCGCGGGTTCGGGACTGGGGGGGGGGTCTTCATGGCGTCGAGTAGGAACAGAGGAGGAGGGGGAAGAAGGAGGGGCGGTGCAGTAGGGTGCGGTGGGCTGTGGGGGTTCGGTGGTGATTTTGGGTTCGGGCGGAGTGGATCGAACGGAGGAGGAGGTGGAGGACGTCGAAGGTGGGGGGAGGTGGTCTGGCTGCGGGCGCGACGGTGGGTGAGGCGTCGACGGGGGTGGCGCGTTGGCGGATAGCGGCGGTGGCGGGCTCGACAAGGGTTTCCCCCTTTTACGTTTTTTTTATTCTGTGAATTCGATTATGAACGGGGGGGGGGGGGGGGGGGCAGGTCAATGTAAGGAGAGGGGAGAGGAATATTTTTTTTATTATTATTTTTAATTCAAAAAGTTGACTTTTGCATACGACCTCGAAACGAGGCCCACCGCCTGTCGTCCATAGCGTTTTACTCCCAATCCGAACACAATGGGATAAGCATCATAAGCTGATTCGATCGTTTCGATCTGTTTTCTTCAAAATCAACATATAACTCTATATATTGAATTTGAACGCGCATTTCAATTTACCGGGGTCACATACGAACTCGAAAAATTCCAGAAAAATATTTTCTAGCTTCGTATTGACGATACGGTCCTAACAAAACTAGTTTCGTCGAATTCTGAGACCGTTTGAAAAATGGCCAATTTACAGTCGTTTAAAATCAACTAAAACTGGTCAAACGCGTTTTCCTTTGCCACGCTCACATATTGATTCGAAAAATTATGAAATTTGGAATCTAGCAATAATTTGACACTGCGGATCCAACAAAAGTGGTTTCGTCGAAATCCGAGGTCGTTTGTAAAATTCCCATTTTTAAGGGCCTGAATTCCATAGCGACTATTCAGAATTTTCAACTGGACATCTCTTTTGATCCCCGCTATGAAATTTTGATTTTTCGGATTCGTTGGAAAGATATCACTAATTAGATCCTATTATTTTTGGTTTCACTAAAATCCGGATTGTTTTGCACCCGGTACGTTCAATTGAAGTTTGAAATCGAATTATCGAACTACCGCGCCATTTTCAATTCTATTTATAATTATATATAAATATTTATATTCTAACGACGACGTATATAATATATACGTCGAATTCTATTCAAAATAAATTTTCTCGTCGATATTATTTAAAATAATCTATTTTAAATATTCAAAATTCGCTAAAATTGCCAAAATAAAAATTTTAAACTGGCCCAGATTTTCCGGGTTATTACAATCTCCCCCACTTAAAACTTTTCGTCCCCGAAAAGGAAAAAAGTCGAAAGTGGTTTGATTAATCAACTCTACGTTCGATCTGGCTTCCATTCTCCAACTTTTCAGTTTCTGAGAATTTTCAAATTTTCAAAAATTTGGCTAACACCCTAAATTTTCGAAAAATTTCGCCATAACCCCCCCTGCACCGGGAGCATCGGGGAATTTCAAATAGCTTCCCCGGTCCTTCTAATCTCAAAAAGAAAAAGAAAAAGCCAAGCGGCTAGCCAATAGGCTCATAAAATCATCATCACCCAAACAAAACAGTAAATTATGTAGTAAACATGTACCTATTTGTCGGGCAAACAAATTTTATTCTTCGGCTCTAGCCTCCTTGCTATGACCTGTTCAATGTAAGTATATGTATATGCAAGCAAATGCGACCAATTTCAATACAGTTCAATATTTGGTTCAATTAGGCATAATGGTTCAAAATTATCAAACAAATAAACAAACAACACAAACATCAATCAATTAGTGGATTAACGTTTAAAATTCATAATTTGATATATATACTAAAAATCATGTTTTGGTGCCAATTCACAACAATGTGTTCTAGCTATATAAGTTTTGGTTCTCACACCAGTCTAATGGAAATATATAAATACCACACCTTCGTCACTCGAACATGAATACTAATGACGACTAGTCAATCATCAGAATCATCTCCGGACGACTAGAGCGTGATTCTATATCTATCCAATATATTAAAACTTCGAATATACGTTCATGACGCGTATATGCAAAACCTTTATATACTGGATTGTCCAAATTCAAAATAAATAAATAAATAATCAAATACGTATAAAACGATTTAAATTTTCAAAACAAAATTGTTTTCAATTGAAAAATATACTCTTCACACTCGTTCTAGGATACTACTGATCCTATCTCAAATGAGTCATTCTAATTGGATATTACTAATCCAATATCTGATGAATTCCTTCATATGGTTCTAATGTGTCTTGTTCTCGAGCTCTGTAAACCAAAGCTCTGATACCACTGTAAGGACCCGTTACTTCCCCATGAAGGAAAGAGCGGATACTTTGAGAACAACACACAAATGAACGCAGACGGAAGAACATTTCATTGCTATTACAACAATTCCATCAGATACAAGAATATACAGAGTATGAATGAATAAATTACATTCGATAAATATCAGAGATTACTATAAATTACATAGCAGCGGAAAATAATACAAAGCACAACTGAAGGTGATATATGGATACAGAGCTTTCCGGATATCATTCCAGCTGTAAACCAGGATCCTGTGAATATAAATCTGCAAAACCCAAAACTACTAGCTGCCCGTGCGGAAAATAGGGGCACCCAGAGTTTAGGTTAAAACAATAAACTCCAGGTCAGTCATGTGACTGGTGTGAGAACTAAAACAGTTATTAAAACTTTATTTTAAAAGAGAGTAATTCAAGGGACCACGCCGTATAACACGGAACGGGTTTCCTCCCAAGAATACCAGTGCATAGAATAAACAACGCAATGCTTTTTCGAAAAATGAAGCCATTATAAGACCCAGGTCCCATCACACAATGCAACGCAAGCCGGAGGATAGGGTTTTACCTTATAACAGCCAAACATGCTTGATACGTTTAAAACAAATTATTTGATACTATAATAAGTGTATAGTGTCAAAACAATTTCAATCATAAATATAAATCATAGACGGCATGAGTGCCCCATCCCACTATGTCGCCATACTAGGCTCTACAAATAAAGCCGCAATACACGTATTGGAAATTGGATTTCCGTCATGAGTCGAGGCAAGGGGCAAGCTCCTCTCCGCGTTCGAGACACTCTAGCAAATGTCTCAGGACTACACACTCTGGGCAATCCTGGATCTTCAGGGCCGGTCCTCACTTACGTTAGAGGATTAGTTATGCCTGAACACACGTTTCCCGGTCCTTACAGACCTATAATCGAGGCGCCTCATCCAACAACCACAAAGGTGAAAAGTATATATATGTCAGGGCTGGTAAGTCACTGACACCACCAAAGCTAGAAAGAAACGTCGTGCTCTCCCTGCAGTCCGTATCCCGTTTTTAACTCATACCGAGGTGTGACGCTCGCGAATTCACATTATACACAAAGCTGCCACGTAGGCCGTGCTTTGATCATCAACCACAAGACTCTGCTTTTCAACAAAAGCCTTGATCATTGCATCTTAGCGTGCCACACAGGCAATTCATGCCATGCGACTGATGTCCATCGATATACAACCTCTGAGCTCGTACGTCTCAGAGAAGGGCGTTAAGCAAAAGAATAAATTCTCCGCCGCC
Organism: Allium sativum; assembly: GCA_030737875.1. Lineage (NCBI taxonomy): Eukaryota > Viridiplantae > Streptophyta > Magnoliopsida > Asparagales > Amaryllidaceae > Allium > Allium sativum. The sequence continues at coordinate 991,686,978 of CM060915.1, forward strand.
AAACAGATGTATATTTAATAGAAATCAATCAACACAGAATAAAATCCAATGTCAGACACACAATCCATTTTCAAGTCCGTTTTGGGTCTGAACGAAACCGGAGGCACTTTCCTCGCATATCCATCCATCTCCAAGTACGTCTGGACGACCACCAACTATTTCCATCCTCTTGGGTGTACTGCCCAATCAGGATCGCCAGTAGTTATCCAAACGATGTGAAGACTTCCGGTCTTCGACCATCGTCCTCATCTTCGACATATCGTCGAATCGATTATTCAGAATGGGTATAAACCCGGCCTTTCCGAACAACCCGCGTATATCAAAACGAATGTTACACAAACACAACATACACCTCATTCCAATTTTGAATATTCTGTTATTTAAATATTCACATCTTTTGGGAAAGGTTCCCATTAATTTTATCCAAGATAAATCCTTTAAAATTTATCCTTTAATCTTTCTTTGGATGTCATTTCAAACCAAATTATGGTTTTCCAAACTAGTCGAGATTAGCGAACCACAACGAAGTAATTATTTATTTTATTTCCCAATCCCAACCTATTCATCCCATGAAGCAAAACTGGTAATACTCCATATCTAACACCATGGTGTTATCGGTAAAATTAATTACCATTTCACGTTCAAATCTAATTAAAGATTTAACTATCGCTTTGGAGCAAAACTGGTGATACTCCATTCTCGCTCATTTCTAAATTTGATAATTTAGATTACAGATTTACATTTCAACCTAATTGCAGATTCGTTAAAACTCCTTTTACTGGGTTAAAGAACTAGGTGTTATTTAAAACACAGTTCACGACAAACCCAAATCACATTATATTTATTATCGGGTTACAGAACTAGTGTTATTTAAAACACCGTTCACAATAAACCCATTTCAAATCCAATCAAATATATTAGAAATTCTGATTATTTAAAACCCCTTTTTAAATCTAATTTATTTATTTAAAAACAAATCGGGTTTTAAATTTAGTTCAAAACTAGTTCAAAACTAGTTCATTTCGATAAAAATCCATTTTTATCTTTTCAAATATGGAGTTTTTCACCCCAAAATCTTCCCAAATCATTTCTTATGATTTTACACAAATTATTACTATTTTTAATAATTTTATTAAGGCCCGTACAATCGATTTCCAACAATGGCCATCGAATTGCACTTACAGCGACCTTTTTTGAATTTGATTTGGACGTATCTCCAAATCCAACCATTAGATTTTGAATTTCAAATATTCGTTAGAAAGCTCTTTTCGATACGAACCCAACGGTTCCGGTTTTAGGAGAATCCGACGGTCGGATCTCCCGTAATGTTCGTTTGAAATAAATGGTCGAAATTTATGAACTGCCGCGGCGCGGCGCGTTCTATTCAGGCCATTATATTATATATATAATATATATTTCATCGATTTCTATTTAAAACGAATTATATAAATAGTTTTGAATTCATTTCAAAAACAATTTCAACTTCCATTTCAATTCAAAGCAAAATTTAATTCTTTATAAATTCGTTTTAAAATTCATATCAAAATATGCGATTTCGAAATCACTTTTCAATATTCATTTTAAAATGAGTAAAATCGATATAAATATCGTTCACGTCTAAATGGCGTCAATCTAATCAACACGGCTTCATATATTTCTATTTTCAAATATTCTATTTCAAATATTTCGTTTCAAATATTTCGTTTCAAATATTTCTTTTTGTCAACTCACGACTAATCCCAACGAATGAGTACCGTCCACGTGTGACTATTTTTGTTATTTAATATATTTTATAAAAATTAAGGTATCTATCGTTTGATATTGAATCAGACTCCAACTGTAATTTAGTGAGAGAACGACTTCCTGAATATTAACCCCGAAGGCCGAAACCAACATCAGATTAATATCCAGGAGACCACTCATCTCATCTATTTTCCAGTTGATTTCTGATTCTATATATGATAAAGATGTGAATTTTATTATAAAAATATTTCGTTCAACACATGACTAATCTCAACGGATGAGTACAATCAACACATGAACCTTTATTTTATATTGATAAAGATGTAAATTTTATTATAAAAATATTTCGTTCAACACATGACTAATCTCAACGGATGAGTACAGTCAACACATGAACATTTATATTATATTGATAAAGATGTAAATTTTATTATAAAAATATTTCGTTCAACACATGACTAATCTCAACGGATGAGTACAGTCAACACATGAACCTTTATTTTATAATATTGATAAAGATGTGAATTTTATTATAAAAATATTTCGTTCAACACATGACTAATCTCAACGGATGAGTACAGTCAACACATGAACCTTTATTTTATAATATTCTAAATTTTCTAAATTGGAATGAGGCCCAATCAATCACCATATAGCGTTAACTATATGGATTTCCATACATCACACGTATATAATAGCATTGAAAAATAATCAACCATCAACCAAAGTGCACTACACTGTATAAGCATCAAATATAGATATCTAACGCTTATAACAGCCTGTCAATCAATCGATCGACATATTTAATCAATCAGGATGAGTGAACTTCAAATTTCATCCCAACACCCGTGTGGGGTTTCAAACAATCAAACACAGATTTAATTTGTGCAGTTGGGCGATGTGTAAAATTTATCGACCCAATCAATGTCCTTCAAATAGGTGTACATAAACAAACCGTCCGGGTTGTAAATGAATATTTATTTATTCACATTCACTGTATTCATATTCACGTTAAAAATTATATTTTTAACGACAAAACATTTTATTTCAACATATGAATTTCTATTCAGTTCATTTATTCGATAAAATAATATTTTATTTTTCTAACATATTTTAGAAAATTTCGGCGGCATAACGGCACGATACTAGAAACGGGACGAGGCCTAGCCTTATCCCCGGTCTACTGAAGGCCCACGCCATTCACACATCAATCAAATTCATTCATTTCACCAAACAATTCAATTTCAAATCAATTCATCTAACTAATTTTTGCAATCAAAACAAACAAGTCCATGGTCTGTGGACGATTGTGTCGGGTGCTACATAGCACCGTCTGCATCCTAGTATATATATATAACTAGAAAATGAAATTGAAAGGTGAGAAATTCTCGCAGATAGCTATCCAACTTCACGACACTTCAAATGTAGAAGTCTTCGTCATTCTCGCCTTTTGTCGCTTTCGTTGCTCGTATTCACTACATGTATAAAAATCGCATTTTTACTTCTCTATTCAATATATAAAAATCGCATTTTTACTTTGCTATTCAATATATAAAAATCGCATTTTTACTTTGCTATTCAATATATAAAAATCGCATTTTTACTTTGCTATTCAATATATAAAAATCGCATTTTTACTTCGATGTTATATGGATAAAAATTATATTTTTATCACGCTATTTTCCATATAAAGATTTCGCCTTTTCAATTTTAAAGATTTCGCCTTTATAAAAATAAAGATTTTATTTTCATTTCATCACCATAAAGATTACCTCTTTATTTCAACATATATATCATAAAAATCAAATTTTTATTTCGCTACATATAAAAAGATGGTATTTTTACATTCTATATCTCATAAAGATTATATTTTTATAGTTCCTACTATGCAAAGATTATATTTTTATCTTTCTACAATATAAAAGATTATATTTTTACTACTTTAAAAATATAAAAATCATATTTTTATAATCGCTATATAGTAAAGACTATATTTTTAATACTTTAAAAATATAAAAACCATATTTTTAACTTCTCGCTTATATAAAAATTATATTTTTAACTGTTCCTATAATATAAAAATCCTATTTTTAATACTCTACCTATATAAAAATAATATTTTTATATTAAAGCCATATATAATTTAAAAAGAATGCTAATTTTAAAAACAATGTATATTAATATTTTAAAACTGATTTTGCAGTGCTATTAAAGCAAATTCAAAGTAGTTAAACATTAAGAAAATCCCATTTTTTTTCATCATAAAAACTGCATTTTTATGATTCTAAAAACCCAATTTTATTATCCTAAAAGAAACAAAATCCTAATCTGAAAAATAAATAATAAAGTAAATAAATAAAAACAAAATTAAAATAGAAAACTTATAGTATTCGATACAGGGGGGAGGGGGTTTGCTGTCGCGGGTTCGGGACTGGGGGGGGGGGGTCTTCATGGCGTCGAGTAGGAACAGAGGAGGAGGGGGAAGAAGGAGGGGCGGCGCAGCAGGGTGCGGTGGGCTGTGGGGGTTCGGTGGTGATTTTGGGTTCGGGCGGAGTGGATCGAACGGAGGAGGAGGTGGAGGACGTCGAAGGTGGGGGGAGGTGGTCTGGCTGCGGGCGCGACGGTAGGTGAGGCGTCGACGGGGGTGGCGCGTTGGCGGATAGCGGCGGTGGCGGGCTCGACAAGGGTTTCCCCCTTTTACGTTTTTTTTATTCAGTGAATTCAATTATGAACGGGGGGGGGGGGGGGGGTCAATGTAAGGAGAGGGGAGAGGATTTTTTTTTTTATTATTTTTAATTCAAAAAGTTGACTTTTGCATATGACCTCGAAACGAGGCCCACCGCCTGTCGTCCATAGCGTTTTACCCCCATTCCGAACACAATGGGATAAGCATCGTAAGCTGATTCGATCGTTTCGATCTGTTTTCTTCAAAATCAACATATAAATCTATATATTGAATTTGAACGCGCATTTCAATTTACCAGGGTCACATACGAACTCGAAAAATTCCAGAAAAATATTTTCTAGCTTCGTATTGACGATACAGTCCTAACAAAACTAGTTTCGTCGAATTCTGAGACCGTTTGAAAAATGGCCAATTTCCAGTCGTTTAAAATCACCTAAAACTGGTCAAACGCGTTTTCCTTTGCCACACTCACATATTGATTCGAAAAATTATGAAATTTGGAATCTAGCAATAATTTGACACTGCGGATCCAACAAAAGTGGTTTCATCGAAATCCGAGGTCATTTGTAAAATTCCCATTTTTAAGGGCCTGAATTCCATAGCGACTATTCAGAATTTTCAACTGGACATCTCTTTTGATCCCCGCTATGAAATTTTGATTTTTCGGATTCGTTGGAAAGATATCACTAATTAGATCCTATTATTTTTGGTTTCACTAAAATCCGGATTGTTTTGCACCCGGTACGTTCAATTGAAGTTTGAAATCGAATTATCGAACTACCGCGCCATTTTCAATTCTATTTATAATTATATATAAATATTTATATTCTAACGACGACGTATATAGTATATACGTCGAATTCTATTCAAAATAAATTTTCTCGTCGATATTATTTAAAATAATCTATTTTAAATATTCAAAATTCGCTAAAATTGCCAAAATAAAAATTTTAAACTGGCCCATGTTTTCCGGGTTATTACAGGGCATGATGCATACTTCCCCAAGGTTTAGAAGCAGTAGCTTGGTTTTTGGTCCCATGTGATATAAGGATGCAGATTTTACCATTTAACAAGTAATATTATCAAAGTATACTTGATATCCTCACCTTAAGTTTGTTTTAATTTAACATATTTTGAAGTGCTAAACTATTTGTTTAATTTGAAGCTTTTATAGATTGTTGCTACTTTTTACACTTGACATATGTTATTTCAACCACAGGAATCTCACGATTTGCTAAAGGTTACTGCCTAATTTCAGTCATTGAGACCATGAAAACATATTCAGTTGAAGATGGTCTTACTGAAGAGGCTGTAGCGACCAAGCTATGAACATGCAGATGCCACCATTTATTTCTACATACGTCTTTGGGATGTAATTCTTTAGGTGAAAGACATATATTATGAAAAGTCGTGTTACTTAGTGTAGGATCTTTATATATGGAATATAGCGGAATTGACTATGATATTCTAACTTGTCTAATACAATAGTTATGCAAATAAATATTAACTGATATGATATATCATAGATAAGTAAATGCAGTAAGTAAAATGACACCAGAAATTTTATACTGGTTCGAACTTTCCGTCCTACGTCCAGTCCTAGATTTCTTCTGGAATTCTACTACCAACACCCTCTTTTCTTCCGGAGGAACAAGTTCACAACAATCCGAGCCCCAACACGGATTTCCCGTCTGAGCACCAACATAGAACTTTTACAAAATACAAGATTTTGACTTTTGCTTGTGTTCTTGAAACACTGAATAGCCAACGATTAAGTACACCCTTTCCTATAATCTTATCCTAAAGTATATAACATGTATGTGAAGATTTGAATGTAGTATATTACTTATTGAATCAAGAGATATGAATTAACTTCAATGATTTAACAAGTAATTTGAATATTTGAAAGCTTTTTAGAGTGTAAGAGTTTAGAAATGTAAATCAGAAAATAGAATAGATTTTGAAATATTCAGTGATTTGAAAATCAAGTTTGTAGTGTATATAAAATAGTTGAAAGGAAGAGATCCTTCATGAAGAGTTTTATCAAAGAGATGCACCATTTCTTTTTAGAAATAAAGAGGAATCTCTTCATGAAGAATGATGTCTCTTCATAAAAATGGCTGTTGTTTCGAATCAGTCAACTGGTATGTAAATCAGCAGTCAACTGGTTAAAAATACTGTAAATCGTATATATATATATATATATATATAGGTAGAAAGTAGCTGTTACTGGGCAAAAAATTGCCTGACCAGTCGACTGTCCTGAAATGAACTAGTCGACTGGTTCAGGGCCTATTGCCCAGTAATGGCTATTTCTTAGACATTTATTCATATATATATATATATATATATATATATATGAACTAACTCTTTGATTTGATCTCCATTTCGTTGTTGTCTTGAATCAAAAATCTTGTGAATCAACATTCTCCCATTTTTTGATTGATGACAAGCTCTTGCAATCTCTTGTACAAACTTTCATTTTCTCCCCCTGAATGTATAAAACAACAACAACAGAGCCATATATCCCAAACAAGTTGGGGTTGGCTAGATATGGAACCCAAAATTAAATTAAAATAAAATAAATAATAATAATATATAAAAAGAGTTTAAAATAACCAAACAAGTAAAAAAGTAGTCATATGGTGATAAAGGTTTTTTTTAAAGTTCAAATAAAAGTGAAATAAAGTCTAAAATAATTATATAAAAAGTGAAAAGATTCAAAAAAAAAAACCCTAAGGTTCTGGTACATGAATTGCCAACTTCCATGCACTCCTATCCACTACAAGCTCTTCAAATATACTCCAATTTCTTAAATCTCTCTTTATTACCTCCTCCCATGTCATTTTAGGTCGACCCCTACCTCTCTTTGGGCCTTCGGCGCGACCTATAATTCCAACGCGCACAGATGCATCATGTGGTCTACGTTGGATATGTCCAAACCATCTCAAGCGATGTTGGACTAACTTCTCTTCAATAGGCGCAACTCCAAGTTTTTCCCGAATATCCTCATTTCTAATCCGATCTCGTCTGGTATGCCCACAACTCCAGCGCAGCATCCGCATCTCTGCTACACTTATCTTCTGGACGTGTTGCCTCCTGGTAGGCCAACATTCTGCACCATATAACTTTGCAGGCCTGATTGCTGTCCTATAGAACTTTCCTTTAAGCTTCTGAGGGATCTTCCTATCACAGAGAATGCTAGATGCTAGTCGCCATTTCACCCATCCTGCTTGAATTCTAAAACTAACATCTTTATCAATCTCCTTATCCAACTGCAACATAGATCCTAAGTATCGAAACGATTCCTTCTTTGGTACTACTCTACCGGCCAGGGTGACCTCTCCGTCATCTGACCTGGCACCGCTAAACTCACACTTCATATACTCTGTTTTAGTTCTGCTAAGCATGAAACCCTTTGATTCCAATGTCTCCCTCCACAACTCCAGTTGTCTATTAACCCCTTTCGACTTTCATCAATCAGCACAACATCATCGGCAAAGAGCATACACCAAGGAATCTCCCTTTGTATATCCTTTGTGATTTCATCCATCACTAATGCAAAAATATAGGGGCTCAAAGCCGAACCTTGATGTAACCCTATGTTAATTGGAAAGTCTTTGGTCTCACCATCGCATGCCCTAACACTAGTCACAACCCCCTCGTACATATCCTTGGTAAAGGTAATATACTTTGATGGCACTCTCTTCCTTTCTAGCGCCCACCACATAACCTTCCTCAGCACTCTGTCATAAGCTTTCTCCAAGTCAATAAAAACCATGTGAAGATCTTTCTTCTGCTCCCTGTATCTCTCCATAAGTTGCCTAACTAAGAAAATCGCCTCAATGGTTGACCTTCCAGGCATAAAACCAAATTGATTCCTAGAGACACTTGTCAACCTCTTCAAACGCTGCTCGCACACTTTCTCCCAAAGCTTCATTGTATGACTCATAAGCTTAATTCCTCTATAGTTTGTGTAACTTTAAATATCTCCTTTATTCTTGAAAATAGGAACTAAAATGCTTCTCCTCCACTCATCTGGCATTTTGTTTGATCTGAAAATATTATTAAACAACTTAGTCAGCCAGGTTATCCCTGCATCTCCAAAGCATCTCCAAAAGGCAAAAGTCAATATACAAGCACTAACAATAACAAAAGATTAAAGTTGAAAACGTAAATAAATTTAAACTAATTAAACAAATAACAATAGTAATAATAATGAAAACCTGAAAAGCCATCATGATGATGATGATAATAACGATACACTAATCCTATCATTTAAAACTAATAACGCTCTACTTAAACTAACTAAAAAATCAAGGTTCTGGTACATGGATCGCTAACTTCTATGAACACTTATTCGACACCAACTCTTCATATATATTCCAATTTCTCAATTCTCTTTTTATTACTTTCTTCCATTTCATCATTGGTTGACTTCTACCTTTATTTGAACATTCAGTGCGGCTTATAATTCCAACTCGCACAGTGCATCGTGAGATCTTCGTTGGAGATGTCCAATCTTCTTAAGCAGTGTTGGACTAAATTCTCTTCAACTAGTGCAACTTCAAGTTTGTCCCCAATTAAAAAAATTCATAACAAGAAATCATCACAATATAATTGAGAAAAGAATATCGTTAAAAAAAGAATCATAAACCAAATAACAAGATGAGAACGAAATAAATTGAAGATGAAAACCAACAATATGTAGCTTGTAGTCCCATATATATATATATATATATATATATATATATATAGAGAGAGAGAGAGAGAAATAAAGCAAATTTAACTCCATTATTACCCACTGTGGATCATGAATAGTATGATAACGAATATAAATTTGGGGGAAAAAACAATTTCAAGTATGATATTTGAGAACTTAAAAATTAGTTTTGGCTTTTGGGTTATAAACACAGATATTAGATAAGACATAAATATTGCACATAGCCATTAATAATTAAAATTTCAAATTAAGGTCTCAAAACATTTGAAAACTTGCAATAGCAAATAATAACCATTGGGAAAAATATGAAAAGCGAAGAGCCATAAAAAATCATTAAAAAATATATCGGCATGAAACCAGAAAAATTCAGTTTTGTAATAATCACACAACCTAACAATGAGGCAACACTGTTTTTCTTCTTCTTTTTTTACCTATTCAATATTCAGTGTAAAGTTATATTACCAATGAACTTTTTTTTTTCATTTCCCGATGGTGTGCATAAAAATGTCTTACGGTGCATGATAATATGCATCGTTGTTTTAAAAAACCTGCCTCGATACTCGTCTCAAGGCTCCCCTCGAAGAAATAAGAGAAAAAACGCCTTGAGGCTTATTCCAAAAGGCTTTTTACCTCTAAAGCTTACGCCTCAAAAATTTGAGGCATACAAAGCGCATAAAGCTAACGATTCGCACGACTCAAGCAGTTGAGGCATATGACATAAAAATCTGTTTATCTTTAGTTGCAGATATGGACACAGATAAATGTCATTAAACTTTAATTATTTAATGGAAATAAAAAAGATTGGATAATATGTGTAGATAAACATTTTGAATTAATGTAGGCTAACCCGAAAAGCCCTTGTTTAGTTAGTTCCTAATTTCTATTGTTGGGTAGGTTAATTTAAAATGAACAAATGGAATTTTGCATGAAAGTGGTTAAAAATTAAGTATATGTATTGCGCTTTTTCTCTACCCGAAAGGCTTACGCCTCAACGCTTCGAGGCTTACGCCTCGCCTTACGGACCCGAAAACACCTCTTGTACGCCTTTTACGTTTTAAAACATTGATATGTATACACCTATTGAATACATGAATTTTCTCAAATATCTTAGCTAACTATCCAAATGATAGGCAATTACATTTCTCAATTATCTATTGTATGTTTTGGTTCAAGATGTGAACAGATCCTTATTATGTTAAATCTTGTTTGGATTTTTTCCTTTTGCAACTGTGCTTCTTAATGTGAACAAAGGAAAATATAGTTCTTTCCTGTAAATCTACTCTATATATGTTTACAATATATTAATTGTAGTACTTGATACACACATGCAGTCCATAGTTATTAAGGCGCGCGCTTAGGCGTGCCTAAGCGCAAAAAAGCCCAAGGCTCAAAGCTTGCGCCTTTTTGCAATTTGAGGCGCATTTTTGACTAAATTCAAAATTTTGTTTATAAATAGTTAAATAAAAAATTAATTGTTCAATAAATTATAAAATATGGTTTAAAATTTAAATCTTATTAATAAAATATGTAGATAATTGAATGAATTAGAAAATATGGTTTAAAAATTAATTTGCAGTTAGTAAAATAGCAGATCAAACTCATATAAAAGGCACACAAAAAATCCCACGGCTCAAAAAAGCCCCAGGTTCAATGCTTGCGCCTTTTGGCGCCATAGCGCCTTGACTATTATGATGCGGTCATGAGCGTGTGTATAATTTTTTGTATATATGTATACTAACCGTGTTAAAAAAATATGATGTGTTGAACTGTCTTTACCATTCTTTTGTTTTTGTTATTTTAAAAAACCACTATTTCCCGAACCGACTATTTTCTCTTCAGCGTGCGCTAATGTCATCACTATCATTATTTTCAAAGACTTTATAAAACCGACTTGTTAATAAAAATGTATTTTTGGTACATTTTGTCTTCTAGATTTGGATATAGGTATAGTTGCATTAGCACATAGCTTGAGCGAGGAATAATTAGTAACATTGGCGCATGGAATTTGATCCATATTTCGGTTACAAATTCTTGGTAGTAAAAATGCTTAATTTTTCTTTAAACAATATTAAAGATGTAAATACTGTGACCAATAACATGCACTTGGTATGCAGATGAGGTTTACGCATATTGCATATGAACTACATGTTTTAGCTTGAATCAGTTGTACTTGGTTGTGGTCTAACATAGATTGAAGTCAAACTTGTATTTCTATCGTTGACGCATTATATGTTAATGCATAATAGACAAATTTCTATACATTTTTTCTTACTTCCATTTATGATAAGTTACACGATGGTCCAAAAATTGAAGTTATCCATTGGTATGTTAGTTTTAGTTATTTCACATTATATTAGTTTTACTTATTTCACATAAAATTAGTTTATATACGTGCAGTTTTTGCCAGTGAGTTGTGTACTCTTTGGGGAAAATGTAAACTTTAGTCAGTGGAAAATGACATATAATACTTGAAATAGTCCGCCGAAGAACATAGGCCAACCTTAACTTAAGAAATCATTTGGTCTAAATAAAAGTAATATAATATCATATATAGAGTAAAAGAATTTCTTAAATACAATAACAATATAAAGAAAGCATTTAAAGAATGGAAATACCTTAAAGGGAAGCCTCCTAGATCATTTTGTCCTAACCTTTTGTCCAAAGATGAGAAAGTGTGTGTTATGCATGGTTCCCATATGCATAGCAAGAATTTGATACATCACAACCAAGTTAAGTGAAATGAACACACACACACACACACACACACATATATATAAAACTTATGTGATATTTAACACAGTTATTTTCACTGTGGTTAGTTTAGTTCAGATTGAAATTAGTGAGCTCTAATCATAGCCATTACAAAGTAATATATTTTCCCCTTATATTTATAAATAGAAAAGAACATCCTACATAAAGTAGAATCATTAATTATAATAATAAGAAGCATAAGATGGCATGCGAATATATAAATTCATTGTTAGTTGAAGTCAAGATGCACCATAGATATCATCAATTCATTTGCATTTTCAAAAATACTTCGGATGCATCTTTTAGCCAAAATCAAGACAATGTTAAAAATAAAATATAACTTAGATCACAACGCCAAATATCTCAAATGAAACATGCAGGCCTATTTTTATACATCAAGATTAAATTATCAATATGAAAAACAAAACAATACATATGCAGTTGGGAGTATCAGTAATGTAACAAAGATGGAAATAAATATTTGCAACTATTGAAAGTAATTAGATAGAATAAGGATCAAAACTGTTGAACATATATATATTAAACCCAAAGTATTGGATAAGAACAGAAGTGCATTAAATTATGCATAACCATGTAAGCTATAAAAGTTTGAAGAAGAAGGCAGGAAATGCAAATTACATACATAAAATGAAATCTTTCCTCATTTGTGAAGATGAAGTAGGTATACACATATATACATGAATTATAGATGTTATGATTAAATTAATACCAATTATATAAGCATTTATGAGTTAGTGAAATATAGATTGCTGGTATATAACAGTGAATATCTGTATATGGTAGCAAAAAATCCATGTCTTCAAAAATGTTACATTCTTAAATTTATAGCAAACTCCATATGATTTTCACAGTAAATATATACTGTCTGTAGTTAATTTTAAAATTTGTAAGTTATATTTAGTTGTCATATCCGTGTAACAAAAAACAGACATAGTGGAACAAAATAAACCAATAGCATAAGTGAGAACTAAATAAAATAAAGATGAAACCAAATGCCATATTAAAGGGAAAGAAATAGACACCTGATACAAAGCGCCGATTACAGTAAAATCCAGCATCAACTAAGAGGAAAACGCATGGATGTAAGTCAACAAGAGTAGATTCAAATCAACAGGTTATATTTAGTTATTAAATACCAGTAGCTATGCATGTATGAAATATCATTGAAGATATCTTTACAGTTTTGTTTATTAGTAAATCTATTTCTCTATGTGAAAGACGGTGATAAAACCAGTCATTAATTAATTTAGTGTTTGGCTTTCTTGGATGTCCTTCAGATGATAGGATGGCGGAATCCCTTCAAGTTCCACGCCTGAAACATAAACTCATATTCTCCTAAACAAAGCACAATAGATTGAGAGGTTGGTAATGTTGCATGGATTCAAATAAAGGACCGTAGATTGGAAAGTAAAGCAACTAACTGGAAGTAGTAAATTTGGACATAAAAAATAATGCAGCCAATTAAAATGGTTGATTTCTAAAAACTAGGAGGGTACAAACCCTGAATTGCAAACAAAGAATGCAGAAGCAAAAAAGAATTTCGAACCATAAAAAGCAACAGTTAAAATAGGAAGTTTTTTTTGGGAGTAAGCAATTTAGGCAAAGTAAAAATTGCAAGTCTTGAATGCCAGAGATGATTCATATGAAGGAAATTTTATTACTATGAATCTACTTTATTCATTCTATTAGTGATCTAATCAAAAAGAGAGAAGTAACTCATAAAAATTAGATTTTGTGAAATAAAACATTTTTACATTATTTGTTCAAGCATCGCATTTTTTTATAGAATTACCTCTAATTGTAATAATCAAATCTACAAAGCTGGAGGTCGATCCATGCTCCTGTTAAGACACTCTAAAGTTACCGGAAAACAAAAGGTTGAGAGTAGAAAATTAAAATTAGATGTGCTAAATTTATGCATATTTCTTCACAATGCACTTTGAAGTTTGAAAAATGTGTCACCCAATGAAATTCACCAAGCAGGCAAAATTTTAAAATAGTATACAATCATCTATTGCAAAAAATGTTTTGATCAACTATTTTCACATCAACTAACCTCTTCTATGAATCACGCATGTACCAAAATTCAATGTAAATGCATGCCAAAAATAAAAATTGAATTGGTAAAATTTTTTTTTTAACCTCATGGTAAAGTAAGTCAATATTTCGAACGTTTCACATGGATGGATCCATCAGCTACTCAACTGCCATCTCAGATGTAAGACAATATCCTTATATTCGTCATTGGTTGTGGAGGTACCAAGTAGAAATTACTCAATGATTAAAACTATCACAAAATTCCAGATTAATTACCCCACACGAACATACATTTGCCTTGGGATTGAATACCCATGCCAATCCTCCATGCAGTATCCTCTGAAAACTTAAAAATTAACACCATCAAATATTCTTACACTTGTATAGAATGTGTATATGTATGTGGAATATAGAATTTGAAAAAATAAAATGGGGTTATATATGTATGTACAGAATGTGGAATATTTTAAGATTCCAAGAAGATTTCTTACTATTAAAACAGATGTTAGGAATGACAAGGGAATGGATTTGAAAGAGGGTTTGAAATTTATTTAAACCTGGGAAAACTAAAGCAAAATTGTTCAAATAAATGTTTGTAGCCAATTACCCCATTGTTTAAATAAACATACAAAAACTAAACCTAGGAGAACAAAGAACAATATTTTAGATAGGATCCAAGTTGGGAATGAGATAGAAAACATGATTTAATAACAGTTTGTATTTATCATATCAATTATACAAGTTCCAAGTCTGTTACATCTTTTACAATGTTATAAAATCAACATATAGTTGCTATAGGCATTTAGAAAAAAAATCATTTTATTATCATATTTTCAAACTAATTCAGTTGATATTCATTAAAATTATAGTGATATTATTTTATTTACTACAATTTCTTTCGTCATACTAAATATGAAATTTTGTTCAAACCCAATGATTTTGTTTCAATTAACAATAGAGATTTTGAGAACAAAATGTAGGCTACCCAATAGATAACACAAACACAACAACTTTCGTGATTTCCAGACACAATATCTTGTATACAGAGATATCGACAAGATGAGTATATCTCGGACTTACATTGGGGATTGACATTTCAGATTATATATTACATTATAGGCGTATCTCAAAGTAATTTACGAGTGTAAAGATCGATTTCTTTTTAGTATTAGTTATTTAGAGAAATGGAAATGAACTACAACATACTTGATTTTCACAGAGAAATAGTCGATGCTCTTGAAAGTGTAGGTTATTTTTTATTTTATTGCAGAAGTGTTTGCTTGATTAATATGTTATTGATTGAAGAATTTTTCTCATTTGAACATCAATAAAAGAACAAATACGGGGTTATTTGTTGTGTATTCCTTTGTTGAAAAGTGGAAAACAATCAGATTCAATGAATTATTAAATAATAATTGTAGCACAATTATGTTTGAATCTACATAAAAAATAAGATGACCATACTGCATAAAATCATTATAATTTTGGGTGCCATCTTGTATTTGGAATTCGGTTCATTTTTTGGGTTAGATTTTAATATTCAAGAAAGATGAATGTCAAACAAAATTTGAATGAGTAAATTGTTGTCTAGTGTCTATCAAGTTCAAAATTGAATCTATTCCATTTATGATCCAACTCATTTGATCTATCTAATAAATAAATCAATCTGATCCAATACACTTTAAATATAGGATAAAATTTTAAAATAGGCCTTTGGAAAAAAATTAAGTTGAAAATTAGGTTTGTTTCTGAATTTGTTATGAAAATATGACTGTTTTTATTTCTAAGGCTTTGTTTATGCGCATTATGTTAATGCGTATGAATAACTGTATACGTGTGCCAGAACGCGCATTTTATAATTTTTTTTGTGCATTCAGCAAATGCACATGAACAAATATGTTCATGTGCATTTACAGAATGCACGAAGGTACTTTTGGTCTCAGAAACCTCAACCAACAACAATATTTTGCATTTCAACGGTTAGTAATTTTCAATTGCACTCGGTAGTTTAATAAATAGAATGGAACATATATATCCGTATCACACATATATTGAGAAATATTTCTGTCATGAAATCAAATACCGTACATATCAGGCGTTTTCGAAAAAATATTCATTAACTAAGATACCACGAAGAAGAACTATTACTAGAAAATATGTTTGTATTGGCATATGGAAATTCAAATATAACTGGAAATAAAATAATTTTCTACTGATGACATCCTCCTAAACTTAGTCATCACCAATGAAAGCTTGAACCCCAACTGTTTCCCCTCAGTTCTTGCACAAGCTTTCCCAAACGTCTCACTGCAACTTGCATTTCAAAAGCATATTCAACTCTCCTAGCATACATTGGAGGATCGGTTTGCTCAAAATAATTACAATATTGAACTTGTGAGGGGTTCATCTTGTGTTAACTATATGAACTACTTCCATAAAATTTACGTTTTGCGTTAGTTTCAGTTTTGCAAGCGACCACTACACACTCATCTCTAGAATGACAAAATGGATATGAGCCAACTGACATAGCAATAGAAACATGATGTAGATGCTCAAGCGTATTCCCATCATCGCAAATTTGTTAACCGGTTTTTGGTTCGCTACAACTTCGCGTAAACGAACATTTAATGTTGTTACTCTAGATTGTGATGCATGCAGTATTGGATCGAATTGTGTCTCCGAAACATAATCAACCTTGTTGTGACCGTCAACATCAATTTCTCCATTTGTTTCAAAGTCATCACAATACTTCACCAATGTTTCATCGTCAATTTCCTAATGGTCCATGTCTGGTTACATAAAAAACATTAAAATCTATAAGACGAACAATCAGGAGCATGATTAATTTAAAGAAAAACAAAAAACCTTTTAGATGTGCAATTCAGTAAAAGATTGAATATGTTATAAGTTGGATAGAAGATGAAAGACATGCGTGGTTGATTCATGGATGGGGTTTGGGATTAGGGTTGGAATTTGATTTTAAGTTAGGTTGGAGGATAGGAGAATGAGAGAAGATTGAAGCTGACTGTCTTCGTGTAGCCTAAATACTTACATGCGCATTCTGTAAATGCACATCAATAGAATCATTCATGCGCATTTGGTAGATGCATATGAAATATTTTCTTTATGCACATTCGAAAAATGATAGTGTTTTTCAAGCTGTCAAAAGACAGTCCTGTTTTCTGGCCTTCCATCCATTTCAAACAACATACACTTGATCAAGCATGTACCGAGACATACATACATGCATTTGCACGCTAGAACAACAAATTTTAGTCCAAACATAAATAAGCACATTCTAAGTATTCTTACATTTTAAACAGACAATTTTAAAGATCACAAGCATTTTGAAGTTCAATACATAAGCTACTTCAAAATTTTATACAATCAAACATAAATTCAACATCAAAATTAAAAGATACTCCCTATTCATCCTTAAGCGTTCGATGTGCTAGTGGAGCGTCTGTAACAACCAGAATTTTAAACAACGTGTTAAGACAAGAATCAAGGCAGAATTAAATGTTAAAATATGAATCAGGAGAAACGGGCTGCGCCATTGCGTTCATCTCGGAAAAATACGCGGAATAGAGTCCGAAATTTCATAAATCGGAGTCCGTATGACCGAGATATGGCCTCGCGAAGTTTCATGAAAAATTCAAATTCAAAACAGATTCAAAATTTCAGAAAATCAGGGTATGCGGGAAAATCCCGCCCAGACCAGGTAGACCAGGGGGTCGACCTGGGTGTCGATCTGGGTGGGACCAGGTCGACTGGGGAGTCGACCCTAGGGTCGACCTGGGGGTCGACCTTCCTGGTCGAACCCATGCAGCCTGGTGCACCTGTTTTGCTGTTTGGCTCGGTTTTGGAGGATTGTGACAATTTTTGAGGGCTTGGATATATCCTAGGGTTAATCTAACGGCCTAAACTACTCCTAATCTCTATAAAAAGACCCCTAAGCCTACCCTAAACCCTCACAAATCACTCATGCCACGAAGTGCTGCCCAAATCTTCATTGATCATGGCCTCCATCTCCAACTCCAAGAGACTATGCATTCAAACAAGATCCGAATCAAAGGTTCTAGCTTGCTACATCAAATCAAGGGAGTGGATCAATATTGCTAGGCCAATTTCATGACGATTCTTCAACAAAGGAGCCACCTTTCTTCGTCAAAACGATTCATGCTCCTAGCCCTCTTGCCAAGCTATGTAAGTTCTAGCTACTTGTAGATTCTAACGGTGGTTCTAATGTGACATGGGATAAAATGCGATGAAACATAAGTATGCTAGCCTATATGAACCTTGTCATGTCTCTTTTGCTTGAACCTATGACTTTTGGCTATGCTTAGTGACTAAATCATGCAACTTATGTTATGTTTAACTTAGTCCATCATGAAAGATTGAACCTTTACTTGCGGAATGTTGGCATGAATACTTGGAACCACTTGACTTGTGAAAACATTGGCAAAGACTTGACTTTGGGACTTATGCATGTAAATGAACCCAAACCCCTTATGTATCATGCATGTTTGTGGCCAAATTCACTTATGATACTATGCATGTTTGTGGCCAAATTCACTTATGATACTATGCATGTTTGTGGCCAAATTCCCTTACGAAACTATGCATGCTTGTGGCCAAATTCCCTTAAGATACTATGCTTGTTTGTGGCCAAATTCCCTTATGATATTATGCATGTTTGTGGCCAATATGTTGGCATAATACCCTACTATGTGACTCGCTTCCACTTGGGTTGGAAATACGTTTCTGTAGCTTAGGAATAACGTGGGTATGACATGAAAAACTTGACATGGGGTTTACGTGAGAACATGACATTCATGATACATGTAAATATGGTAATGACACGTGGGAAAACATGGAACTTAAACTAGACACGGGTGGGTTGTAAGTGTAATAAGACACTAGACCAAACATGAAAGTGGCCAACTCGAGGTTGGGTTGAGTTTGTAGCATAAATCTACCCGGACCCGCCCGGCTTAACTAGTGGCTACAAACAATAGGACCCAATGTGAGTAGTTGGTCACATAGCACTTAAAACCCAAGGTTAGACTAGGTTGTGGTGTAAATCTACCCGGACCCGCCCGGCTTAATTAGTAACCACAACAAAGTCTAATGTGAGAGGTTGGGGTACATTAATCTAATTAATGCCACATGAAAAGGTTAAGTAATATTGATTAATGACACTTAACCGATATGACACGAATGGGTAGGTTAAGTTAAACCGGACTTGATTTCTTAATGACACTTAACCTTACAAGACAATTAGGGGATGGGGTTAAGTAATTCACACTTAACTAATCCGACTTGGTAATTAGATGGGGTTAAGTAATTTAGACTTAACTAATCTAAACACGGTAATTAGATGGGGTTAAGTAACCTATACTTAACTAATCTAAACACGGTAATTTGATGAGGTTAAGTTAAACACTTAACCAATATAAACTTGGTAATTCAATGAGGTTAAGTAACCAATACTTAACCAATTTAACATGATAATTTAATGGGGTTAAGTAACTTATACTTAACCAATTATACGTGATGATTTGATGAGGTTAAGTTACCTACACTTAACCAATCTAATATGTGTACCTGTAGGGTTAAGTCACAAGACCTTTTAAATTAGGCTTAACCATTGTGATACGATTAGTGGATGCGGTTAAGTTAACCTATACTTAACCAATCCGACTCGATAATCTGATGGGATTAAGATAATCTATGCTTAATCAATCTAACATGATAATCTGATAGGGTTAAGACAAATAAATACTTAACCAATTTGACTTGATAGGGTTAAGTCATGAGCTTCTTAGTACACTTAACCAACTTGTAGGGCTAAACCTTGAACTTGAGTACTTAGCCAATCTTGACATGATTCGTAGGCGGGTTAAATCATGAACTTGGATAACAACACTTAACCCATTTGGCAAAACCCTAGATCAGGGGACTAGGTTGAAGATCGTGGTTAACAAGGATAGTGGGAAGAGAAGCTAAGTGGTAAACCTTAGTTAAGGATAACTAAGTAATAATTCTTAGCCAAGGACATGGGACTAGTTCATAAATAGATGAGTAACCTGATACGGTAGGTCATCGCTTAGTATACGAGGAGGAGCAACTTATCTGACTTGGATAAAAAGCTCCAGCGAACTGGGTGGCGAAGCGGTAGCTTCGGGGTACGTGAGGGTACTCTTGGTATCCCTCTGTGAGGTGGCAGATGGTCCATGAAACCCGGCCTCACAGGGGTTAAGGTCTGCGGTAGAAGAGCCAAGAGTATGCCTTGGTTGCTATGCGAGCGACCTAAAGATTGGGATGGATTAGCGTAGAGTAGACGATACTTGATTTTGCCCTGGATTGCATGTCGCCATCTACCTACCATCTTTAGTCAATCGTGTACGTATGGAAAGGCAGGGAACTCCCAACAGACCATATACTTGCTATCGAGTTATGGGTGAGGTTGGCTATCTGGAAGTGGGCATCGATGGGCCGTAGTGTAGTTCTCATACATGATTTTTCTTGGATTGCCTTTCAGTAGTTGAGGGAGGGGTCACGTGGGACCATAGCCACAGGTACAAAAACATACCTTGATATCTGCATCAGCAGACGACTTAAAGCTCCCGACCGAGTTCCGTATTTATTGATTTGCCCTGGCACGGAACTCGGATGGCACATTGAGGAACATGTGCGTCTAGACATGGAAAACGGTTCACGATTCATACGTGGGATAAAAGGGCGTGGTTGACGGGTGGCATAATCCCTAGTGGTCCTAGGTGGCCAAAACCCAAACCGAGACACGGAAACGTTCATTAGGTAGCATAATCCCTAGTGGTCCTAGGTGGCATAAATCCTAAGGGAACGCGCGATAGTTCATGGTAAGGAAACATAACAAGATCAAGGGTAGCAGTCCAAAATAACCTCAAGGATAAAACGTTCACATGGGAAAGCCCGTATGGCCTACGGTAAAGGACTGAACTTATACATGGAAAGAAACATACGAGTTGGGGAAAACCTACATATGCTATATATATTAGGTTGACATGGACCATTACATGACATTGGGCAAGGGACATTCATAGTTAACACATAACGTGGGTTGGGATACTAGTACGAGAGGTGCAGAGCAAATATACATGTTAGAACCATGAGAAATATACAGGATAGATACCTTGGGATAGTATACTTGATAGAAACCTGACGATGTGATACCTTGATTTATCATGACACCGTAGTTTATCACGATATCTTAGTTTACCTTGCTACAGTAGTTCAGCTTGTTACCCTGGTTTAGTTTATCTATCTTGTCGTCATCCTTATGTTTACTTTCAGTTTATGCATGTCATGTTACCTTTACCTGTTTTTATACTGGAAGTAGATAGGACTTACCAGTCTTTATGACTGACCCCGTTTTGTTTCGCCTCTTTGTCTTCCGTTCCCCCCCAGGTTTTCAGGGAGGAAATGCTGTTGTTTAGTTCGGACCTCTTATGCTTGGAGGTCATCATGTATAGCTTGGACTTCTCTTGGCTATGGCTGCTTCACCGCTTTATTTTGGGGAATAAATTTATGAAAAGGTTTTATGCTTCTTTATTATTGCAAGACAGGTTTTGATGTATTCTGATGTAAAAGGCTTTAGACCTTATTTTATAAGGTAAATGAAATTTGTTTTACTTCCGCTGTTTTATATATGTTCTGTCTTGTCATATTTCTGTGCATGTTTACCTCGATAATGCTTCACCAAACCTAGTGCATTCCCTTTGTGAGTGACCCTAGAGGAGGTGGGGTGTTACATTTGGTATCAGAGCAGAAGGTTACCAGACTGGGCAAAATTTTTTTAAAACCTTCTGAAAACTATTTGAAAAACCGTTTACAAAGAAGCATTTTTCAAGAAAAGTTTGTTTTAAAAGGCTATTCCCCAAAGGCCATTAGCATTATCCTTTGATTCCTTGATTGAATCTCCTTTCCTTTCTTTCCTCCATCTGTGGTCACAGTAGTTCTAACTGTGACTAATCTTTGTCTAGCCACGTAGGTGTTTCCCGTACGATGGAGGTGGTTCTCTAGAGACCTGTTGCCGTGGTACAAGGAAGGATAATAAGAGTAAGGATAAAGGACACGAGCTTAAGGATAAACAACTGTTGGTATGGCTTAGTCCATCAAGGAGGACAAGGACAAGATCATCGGAGAGGGCAATTGTACGCTCCCATTTCTAGGGTACCTAAAAGAAATGGTACCATTTCTGGTAAAGGTTTAGTCGTTCTTTTCTATCATCCCGTCCAGACTTTGGCTTGATCATCGTATCATTTAAGTCTGCTTGGATAGTTGAGTCTCTGCACCTTAGTACTAGCATGGTAGAGGATCCCAGTTTTTGTCCCAAAAATCTGGTTGGAGAGTTGGTCCATTTCTTCATGACTTGTTTTGATTTGAGAATGACATGTCTCGGCTACGGATGGATTCTAGGGATAAAGTGGTTATCCAGTAAGGGATGCCATTCCCGGTTTTGAAAGGAGGGTAGTTAAACTCTTAGCTTGCCTTGGTAATACCCTCGAAGTCTCGTGTAACCTTTTGGGTACTGTCATGGTTAGTTACCTAGAATCTCTTGATGCATTTATCGAAAATCTCTGATCCGATCGAGTAACGTTCGCCACTAAGGCGGATGGTCAGTTCCGCTTAAGCATGGGTTATAGGAATCACCATAGTAAGTGCACGTGGTAACATGGATTGGCATTGGTAAACGAGATCCAGAATTCACCAGTGAATTTTGGAGAGCTTGCATGAGTACGTAGATATGGTTGAGCCAAGTATACTAGGGAAAGAATAAATGAAAGTGGAACGAGAGGCGACAGTGAAAAGAATTTCGACTCATACCTTGGAAATAGGAATCAAGGAGCTACGAAATCCTGAATTCAAAAGGCGGTCAAGGCACAATGGAATTAAGCTCAAGGAATTGCGGCTTAGACGCGCACATCATGTCTCTTTTTAAGAGTACATCTTTGATCCTTCGTACACCTGTAGAGCTTGCTTGCACGCTATCGCTTGGTGGATATCCTCTCGGTCCTGTTTCTGTTACAAACCTCATAAGGTGTTTGTCTTGTTTATCTCCTCGATCTTATCTTGGGAACCTTAGATAGAACTCTATGGATGTAAACATGTATTTGAAACATGTTATGATTGATATGGTTGCAAATGGTTGCAAGTGGTTGCTCGTGGATGCGCGAATACACATTAGATACTAGATTGACGCGGTCACGATTCATGTTGCATATGCACGAGTATTTATACTTGTTTATGGATGAAATTGAATGTGTTATCATGCAGATGTTGCATATGAATGAATGTTTGTGCACGCATATAGTACTTATATGACTAGGACTATTTGCAGACATGTTGGACTCATGTCACTAAACATATTTTGCATTAGAAAGATCATTCAGGCCTGATCATTAGCATTAGCTAAGGAGCATATACACACACGTTTTGCATATGTTCATATGGCATTAGAAATCGTCTAAGGACAATGTTTGCCTGTGGATGATGTTTTGAGTAGATGGATGATGGATGGTAGGATGCGTTCTTCCTAACTTGGAGATTTCGGGGACGAAATCCTTAAAGGTGGGGAGAATGTAACAACCCGAATTTTAAACAACGTGTTAAGACAAGAATCAAGGCAGAATTAAATGTTAAAATCTGAATCAGGAGAAACGGGCTGCACCATTGCGTTCATCTCGGAAAAATACGCGGAATAGAGTCCGAAATTTCGTAAATCAGAGTCCGTATGACCAAGATATGGCCTCGCGAAGTTTCACGAAAAATTCAAATTCAAAACAGATTCAAAATTTCAGAAAATCAGGGTAGGCGGGAAAAATCCCGCCCAGACCAGGTCGACCAGGGGGTCAACCTGGGTGCCGACCTGGGTGGGACCAGGTCGACTGCGGAGTCGACCCCAGGGTCGACCTGGGGGTCGACCTGCCTGGTCGAACCCAGGCAGCCTGGTGCACCTGATTTGCTGTTTGGCTCGGTTTTGGAGGCTTGTGACGATTTTTGAGGGCTTGGATCTATCCTAGGGTTAATCTAACGGCCTAAACTACTCCTAATCTCTATAAAAAGACCCCTAAGCCTACCCTAAACCCTCACAAATCACTCATGCCACGAAGTGCTGCCCAAATCTTCATTGATCATGGCCTCCATCTCCAACTCCAAGAGACTATGCATTCAAACAAGATCCGAATCAAAGGTGCTAGCTTGCTACATCAAATCAAGGGAGTGGATCAATGTTGCTAGGACAATTTCATGACGATTCTTCAACAAAGGAGCCACCTTTCTTCGTCAAAACGATTCATGCTCCTAGCCCTCTTGCCACGCTATGTAAGTTCTAGCTACTTGTAGATTCTAATGGTGGTTCTAATGTGACATGGGATAAAATGCGATGAAACATAAGTATGCTAGCCTATATGAACCTTGTCATGTCTCTTTTGCTTGAACCTATGACTTTTGGCTATGCTTAGTGACTAAATCATGCCACTTATGTTATGTTTAACTTAGTCCATCATGAAAGATTGAACCTTTACTTGCAGAATGTTGGCATGAATACTTGGAACCACTTGACTTGTGAAAACATTGGCAAAGACTTGATTTTAGGGCTTATGCATGTAAATGTGCCCACACCCCTTATGTATCATGCATGTTTGTGGCCAAATTCACTTATGATACTATGCATGTTTGTGGCCAAATTCACTTATGATACTATGCATGTTTGTGGCCAAATTCCCTTATGAAACTATGCATGCTTGTGGCCAAATTCCCTTATGATACTATGCATGTTTGTGGCCAAATTCCCTTATGATATTATGCATGTTTGTGGCCAATATGTTGGCATAATACCCTACTATGTGACTTGCTTCCACTTGGGTTGGAAATACGTTTGGGTAGCTTAGGAAAAACGTGGGTATGAAATGAAAAACTTGACATGGGGTTTACGTGAGAACATGACATTCATGATACATGTAAATATGGTCATAACACGTGGGAAAACATGGAACTTGAACTAGACATGGGTGGGTTGTAAGTGTAATAAGACACTAGACCAAACATGAAAGTGGCCAACTCGAGGTTGGGTTGAGTTTGTAGCATAAATCTACCCGGACCCGCCCGGCTTAACTAATGGCTACAAACAATAGGACCCAATGTGAGTAGTTGGTCACATAGCACTTAAAACCCGAGGTTAGACTAGGTTGTGGTGTAAATCTACCCGGACCCGCCCGGCTTAACTAGTAACCACAACAAAGTCTAATGTGAGAGGTTGGGGTGCATTAATCTAATTAATGCCACATGAAAAGGTTAAGTAATTTTGATTAATGATACTTAACCGATATGACACGAATGGGTAGGTTAAGTTAAACCGGACTTGATTTCTTAATGACACTTAACCTTACAAGACAATTAGGGGATGGGGTTAAGTAATTCACACTTAACTAATCCGACTTGGTAATTAGATGGGGTTAAGTAATTTAGACTTAACTAATCTAAACACGGTAATTAGATGGGGTTAAGTAACCTATACTTAACTAATCTAAACACGGTAATTTGATGAGGTTAAGTTAAACACTTAACCAATCTAAATTTGGTAATTCAATGAGGTTAAGTAACCAATACTTAACCAATTTAACATGATAATTTAATGGGGTTAAGTAACTTATACTTAACCAATTATACGTGATGATTTGATGAGGTTAAGTTACCTACACTTAACCAATCTAATATGTGGACCTGGTAGGGTTAAGTCACAAGACCTTTTAAATTAGGCTTAACCATTGTGATACGATTAGTGGATGGGGTTAAGTTAACCTATACTTAAACAATCCGACTCGATAATCTGATGGGATTAAGATAATCTATGCTTAATCAATCTAACATGATAATCTGATAGGGTTAAGACAAATAAATACTTAACCAATTTGACTTGATAGGGTTAAGTCATGAGCTTCTTAGTACACTTAACCAACTTGTAGGGCTAAACCTTGAACTTGAGTACTTAGCCAATCTTGACATGATTCGTAGGCGGGTTAAATCATGAACTTGGATAACAACACTTAACCCATTTGGCAAAACCCTAGATCAGGGGACTAGGTTGAAAATCGTGGTTAACAAGGATAGCGGGAAGAGAAGCTAAGTGGTAAACCTTAGTTAAGGATAACTAAGTAATAATTCTTAACCAAGGACATGGAACTAGTTCATAAATAGATGAGTAACCTGATACGGTAGGTCATCGCTTAGTATACGAGGAGGATCAACTTATCTGACTTGGATAAAAAGCTCCAGCGAACTGGGCGGCGAAGCGGTAGCTTCGGGGTACGTGAGGGTAATCTTGGTATCCCTCTGTGAGGTGGCAGATGGTCCATGAAACCTGGCCTCACAGGGGTTAAGGTCTGCGGTAGAAGAGCCAAGAGTATGCCTTGGTTGCTATGCGAGCGACCTAAAGACTGGGATGGATTAGCGTGGAGTCGACGATACTTGATTTTGCCCTGGATAGCATGTCACCGACCACCTACCATCTTTAGTCAATCGTGTACGTACGGAAAGGCAGGGAACTCCCAACAGACCATATACTTGCTATCGAGTTATGGGTGAGGTTGGCTATCTAGAAGTGGGCATCGATGGGCCGTAGTGTAGTTCTCATACATGATTTTTCTTGGATTGCCTTTCAGTAGTTGAGGGAGGGGTCACGTGGGACCATAGCCACGGGTACAAAAACAGACCTTGATATCTGCATCAGCAGACGACTTAAAGCTCCCGACCGAGTTCCGTATTTCTTGATTTTCCCTGGCACGGAACTCGAATGGCACATTGAGGAACATGTGCGTCTAGACATGGAAAATGGTTCACGATACATACGTGGGATAAAAGGGCGCGGTTGACGGGTGGCATAATCCCTAGTGGTCCTAGGTGGCCAAAACCCAAACCGAGACACGGAAATGTTCATTAGGTAGCATAATCCCTAGTGGTCCTAGGTGGCATAAATCCTAAGGGAACGCGCGATAGTTCATGGTAAGGAAACATAACAAGATCAAGGGTAGCAGTCTAAAATAACCTCAAGGATAAAACGTTCACATGGGAAAGCCCGTATGGCCTACGGCAAAGGACTGAACATATACATGGAAAGAAACATACGAGTTGGGGAAAACCTACATATGCTATATATATTAGGTTGACATGGACCATTACATGACATTGGGCAAGGGACATTCATAGTTAACACATGACGTGGGTTGGGATACTAGTACGAGAGGTGCAGAGCAAATATACATGTTAGAACCATGAGAAATATACAGGATAGATACCTTGGGATAGTATACTTGATAGAAACCTGACGATGTGATACCTTGATTTATCATGACACCGTAGTTTATCATGATATCTTAGTTTACCTTGCTACAGTAGTTCAGCCTGTTACCCTGGTTTAGTTTATCTATCTTGTCGTCATCCTTATGTTTACTTTCAGTTTATGCATGTCATGTTACCTTTACCTGTTTTTATACTGGAAGTAGATAGGACTTACCAGTCTTTATGACTGACCCCGTTTTGTTTCGCCTCTTTGTCTTCCGTTTCCCCCCGGTTTTCAGGGAGGAAATGCTGTTGTTTAGTTCAGACCTCTTATGCTTGGAGGTCATCTGTAATAACCCGGAAATTCTGGGCAAGTTTAAAATTTTTATTTTGGCAATTTTAGCGAATTTTGATAATTTAAAATGAATTATTTTAAATAATATCGACGAGAAATTTATTTTGAATATAATTTGAACGTATATATTATATACGTCGTCGTTAGAATATATAATAATTATATATAATTATAAAAGGAATTGAAAATGGCGCGGTAGTTCGAAAATTCGATTTCTAATTTCAAATGAATATACAGAATTCAATATAAGTCAGAATTGAACGAAACAAGAAATATTTGAATCTGTATAACTATATCTTTGTAACGAAGTTAACAAACTGAGATTTCATTTTAGAAATGATAAGATATGTCCAGTTTAAAATTAGAAATAGTCGCTGTGGAATTTATATATATTTTTATATATATAAGGCCCTTAAAAATAGCAATTTTGCAAACGACCTCGGATTTCGACGAAACCAGTTTTGTTGGGTCCGTGATGTCGGGTTATTGCTAGGTTTCAAATTTCATAATTTTTCGAATCAATATGTGAGCGTGGCAAAGGAAAACGCGTTTGACCGGTTTTAGTTGATTTTAATCGACTGGAAATTGGCCATTTTTCTAACGGTCTCAGAATTCGACAAAACTAGTTTTGTTAGGACCGTATCGTCAATACGAAGCTAGAAAATATTTTTCTGGAATTTTTCTAGTTAGTATGTGACCCCGGTAATTTGAAATGTACGCTTAAAATTCAATATAGTGATTTAAATGTAAATTTTACGAAAACTGATTGTAACAGCCGAATCAGCTTACGATACATATCCCATTGTGTTCGGAATAGGGGTAAAACGCTAGGTGCGGCAGTCGTTGAGTTTAAATTAGAGTTCGTTTCGATAAGCATGAAGTTTTGAAATTTAAAAGAAATTAAATAAATTATTATATAAAAAAAAACCCTCCCCCTATTTTCTTCAGACCCCCCCGGTCATTATCCAAATCAAAAAAAAAAGAAAAAGAAAAAAGAAAAATTTGAGATCGTCGAAGCCGCCGCGCCCGGACGCGCCACCGCCGCAGTGGGCCTGCCGACCCTGCCGCCGTTCCCCCCAGGCCCTCCTTCTCCATCTAGCACCCCCATACTCTTTCTCCCCTTCGAAGACGTGGACCCTCCCTGAAACCCTAGCAGCCAAGACTGCACCTCCACCTCCTAGGGACCGCCGACGTCGGCCAGAGCATGGCCTCCCACCTACGAGCTGAAACCCTAAGCCGAGCAAGGTGAACTGGAATGGGTTGTAGACAGAAAATGGAAAGTAAGTTTTTAAGTTAAATCAATTTAATTTAAATGCATTGTTCAAAAGCAGTTTTCTTTTTAAAAATATATATATATATATCCTAGTATAAAAATTGGATTTTCAAATTATATAACATTGTCTAATATCGGATTTTTATACATGAATGGCAAAGTTAAAGATTTGATTTTTAGCGATAAAAAGATTTGATCTTTAGTTAGAAGAAAGGAAGTGATTTTTATGTAGACAACATAAAATAAAAACGAGATTTTTATTTATGTAGCGATATAAAGGTATAATCTTTATATAGAAAATAGCGATATAAAGATTCGATTTTTACTATATGAATATCACGGTAAAGATAGAATTTTTATCTATATAGTAGCGGTAGAAAAATGTGATTTTTATCTGCATAGTGTAGAAATAAAAATATAATTTCTATATAGAAATTAGCGTTATAAAAATATAATTTTTATATATTAAGGAGTGGAGTAAAATTTCGATTTTTATATATTGAACTTCGAAATAAAAATAGGATTTTTATATATTGAACTTCGAAATAAAAATAGGATTTTTATATATTGAACTTCGAAATAAAAATAGAATTTTTATATATTGAACTTCGAAATAAAAATAGAGTTCGGATTTTTATATATTGAACTTCGATAGAAAAATAGGATTTTTATATATTGAACTTCGATAGAAAAATAGGATTTTTATATATTGAACTTCGATAGAAAAATAGGATTTTTATATACTGAACTTCGATAGAAAAATAGAATTTTTATATATTGAACTTCGACAGAAAAATAGAATTTTTATATATTATACTTCGACAGAAAAATAGAATTTTTATATATTGAACTTCGACAGAAAAATAGAATTTTTATATATTGAACTTCGACAGAAAAATAGAATTTTTATATATTGAACTTCGACAGAAAAATAGAATTTTTATATATTGAACTTCGATAGAAAAATAGAATTTTTATATATTGAACTTCGATAGAAAAATAGAATTTTTATATATTGAACTTCGATAGAAAAATAGGATTTTTATATATTGAACTTCGAAATAAAAATAGGATTTTTATATGTAGTGGCTACGGGCAACGAAGATGACGAGGATGCGATAGTGATGAAGATTTCTATCAATGAAGTGCCGTGGAGCTGGATAGCTATAATGTGAGAATTTCTCACCTTTCAATTTCATTTCTATTTATATATATATACTAGGATGCAGACGGTGCTTAGTAGCTCCCGACACAATCGTCCACAGACCATGGACTTGTTTGTTTGGTTGCATAGATTAGTTATATGATGAGATTTGAATTTGGTTGTTTGGTGATTTTGATTGATGTGTGAATGGCGTGGGCCTTCACTAGACCGGGGATAAGGCTAGGCCTTGTCCCGTTCCTAGTATCGTGCCGTTATGCCGCCGAAATTTTCTAAAATAAGTTAGAAAAATAAAAATATCATTTTATTTAAAGAATGAATTGAATAGAAATTCATAGGTTGAAATAAAATGTTTTATCGTTAAAAATATAATTTTTACGTGAAGTGAATAAAATAAATATTCATTTACAAACCAGACGGTTTGTTTATGTACACCTATTTGAATGACATTGATTGGGACGATAAATTTTACACATCGCCCAACAGCACAAATAAAATATGTGTTTGATTGTTTGAAACCCCACACGGGTGTTGGGATGAAATTTGAAGTTCACTCATCCTGATTGATTAAATATGTCGATCGATTGATTGACAGGCTGTTATAAGCGTTGAATATCTATATTTGATGCTTTTACAGTGTAGTGCACTTTGGTTGATGGTTGATTATTTTCAATGTTATTATATACATGTGTTGTATGAAAATCCATATAATTAACTTTATATGGTAATTGATTGGGCCTCATTCCAATTTGAAAAATAAAGAATATTATAAAATAAAAGTTCATGTGTTGACAGTACTCATCCATTGAGATTGGTCATGTGTTGAACGAAATATTTTAGTAATAAAATTTACATCTTTATCGATATAAAATAAAAGTTCATGTGTTGACAGTACTCATCCATTGAGATTGGTCATGTGTTGAACGAAATATTTTAGTAATAAAATTTACATCTTTATCGATATAAAATAAAAGTTCATGTGTTGACAGTACTCATCCATTGAGATTGGTCATGTGTTGAACGAAATATTTTAGTAATAAAATTTACATCTTTATCGATATAAAATAAAAGTTCATGTGTTGACAGTACTCATCCATTGAGATTGGTCATGTGTTGAACGAAATATTTTGATAACAACTATTTTGAAAAAGAAATATTTGAAATAGAATATTTGAAAATAGAAATTTATGAAGCCGTGTTGATTAGGTTGACGCCATTTTGACGTGAACGATATTTATATCGATTTTATTCATTTTGAAATGAATTGAATTGAAAACGATTTCGAAATGAATTGAATTGAAAACGATTTCGAAATGAAATGAATTGAAAACGATTTCGAAATGAAATGAATTGAAAACGATTTCGAAATGAATTGAATTGAAAACGATTTCGAAATGAAATGAATTGAAAACGATTTCGAAATGAATTGAATTGAAAACGATTTCGAAATGAATTGAATTGAAAACGATTTCGAAATGAAATGAATTGAAAACGATTTCGAAATGAAATGAATTGAAAACGATTTCGAAATGAATTGAATTGAAAACGATTTCGAAATGAATTGAATTGAAAACGAATTCAAATTGAATTGAAAACGAATTCAAATTGAATTGAAAGCGAATTGAAATATATTCAAATTAAATTGAAATTTGAATTGAATAGAAATGAATTTTAAAACGAATTTATAAAGAAGAATTCAATTTTGATTGAATTGAAAAGAAAGTTGAAATTGCTTTTGAAATGAATTTTAAACTATTTATATAATTCGTTTTAAATAGAAATCGACGAAATATATATTATATATATATATAATATAATGGCCTGAATAGAACGCGCCGCGCCGCGGCAGTTCGTGAATTTCGACCATTTATTTCAAACGGGCATTTCGGGAGATCCGACCGTCGGATTCTCCTAAAACCGGAACCGTTGGGTTCGTATCGAAAAGAGCTTTCTAACGGATATTAGAAATTAGAAATCTAACGGTTGGATTTGGAATTATGTCCAAATCAAATTTGAAAAAGGTCGCTATAAGTGCAGTTCGATGGCCATTGATGGAAATCGACTGTACGGGCCTTGATAAAATTATTAAAAATAGTAATAATTTGTGTAAAATCATAAGAAATGATTTAGAAAGAATTGGGATGAAAAAACTCCATATTTGAAAAGATAAAAATAGATTTTTATCGAAATGAACTAGTTTTGAACTAGAAATATAATTCTATTTATTTTTAAATAAATAAATTGAATTTGAAAAGGGTTTTAAAAATAAACAGAATTTCCAATGATTGCATTGGAGTGGATTTGAATCGAAATTGTCTTCGGAATATTTCGATGTTGGAATTCGTGATTATACAGGTGTTGTTATGGAAATTTGAAAGATATATTTATATCGTTATTTCCAATACGACATTTGTTAGTCGTAGAATTTGATATTGAATATAAGCCGATATATTTTCTATTCAGAGCCTTGTATTGAATATCAAATGTGATTTGGGGTTTGTCGTGAATGGTGTCTTCACTAACACTGTTCTTGAACCCAGTTGAGAAAAGATTAAATCTTTTTATTTAGATTAAATGAAGTGTACCAATTAAATAATATTTAATTGGAATTGAATTGATATTGATTTTTGGGTTTATCGTGGGCAGTGTTTTAAATAACACTCGTTCTTTAACCCGATAATTAATGAAGGTGATTTTGGGTTTATTGTGAACTGTGTTTTAAATGACACGGATTCTTTAACCCAGTTAACGATTAAAACTAAGTTGAGTTTTAATGAATCTTTAATTAGATTGAAATGGTCGAGAATGGAGTATCACCAGTTTTGCTCCAGGCGATAGTCAAATCTTTAATTAGATTTGAACGTGAAATGGTAATTGAATTTACCGATAACACCGTGGTGTTAGGTATGAAGTATTACCAGTTTTACTTCATGGGATGAATAGGTTGGGATTGGGAAATTAAAACAAATGATTACTTCAGTAAGTTTCGTAAATCCCGACTAGTTGAATCGAAATTCAAAAGTAGATTAAAGAATAAATTCAAGGAATTTATCTTTGATAAAATTAATGGGAATCTTTCCCTATGAATGTGAAATTTAGAAACTAACTGTCGGTTAGCCAAGCAGAATGGTTTTCTGGATATTGATCTGATGTTGGTTTCGGCCTTCGGGGTTAATATTTGGGGAACTATTCTCTTGATTAATTTGCGGTTAGTGACTGATGAATTGGAATGAGGCGTATGTTGTGTTTGTGTAGCACTTTTATAAAATATACGCGAGTTATTCGGAAAGACCGGGTTTATCCCATTCTGAATAACTGATACGACGATAAGTCGAAGATGAAGACGATGGTCGAAGACCGGAGGTCTTCACGTCGTTTGGGTAATTACTGATGATCTTGATTGGGCTGTACACCCAAGAAGATGGAAACAGTTAGTGATCGTCCAGACGTACTTGGAGATCGATGGATATGCGGGGTACTAGGTGCCTCCGGTTTCGTTCAGACCCAGAACGGACTTGTTAAATGGACTGTGTGTCTGACATTGGATTTTAGTCCGTGTGATTGATCTCCATTAAATATATATCTGTTTGGCGGCGGAGAATTTATTCTCTTGCTTAACGCCCTTCTCTGAGACGTACGAGCTCAGGGGTTATATATTGATGGATATCAAACGCATGGAGTGAATTGCCTGTGTGGCATGCCTAAGTGGCAATGGATCGAGGCTTCTGTTGAAAAGCAAAGTCTTGTGGTGATGATCAAAGCACGGCCTTTGTGGCGTAGCTTTGTGTAACGTTTACTTCGCGTGTTTCACACCCGGTATGAACCAAAAACGGGAGACGGACCTCAGGGAGGGCATGCGTTTCTTTCTAGTTAGAAGTGGCGTCAGTGGTTTTACACGCCCTGACGAGTTTGAATTATGTGGTTGTTGCTGTTGCGAGGCGCCTCGGTTTGATCGGACGATCCGGGTCCGATGGAGTCATTCGTTGGCTCATTTACGCCCCAAAGGGCGGGGGAACGCATGTTCAGGGTTTAAGTTTAATCCACATCGGTGGACCGGCCCTGTCGCTCCAAGGCTTGACTGAGTACTTGCCTGAGACATGGGCTAGATTGTCTCGAATCGGTTGAGGACTATCTTTTGCCTCGGTTCATAGATGGAAATCCAATTTCCAAATACGTGACATTTGCGGTTTTATTTGTAAACCTATATATGGCGACATGATATATGGTACCCATGCCGCCTATGATTGATACTTATGATTTGAAGTTGTTTTATACACTATGCACTTATTATAATAGTATCAAATGATTTGTTTTAAAACGTATAAAGCATTCTTTGGCTGTTATAAGGGAAAACCCTATCCCCCGGCTTGCGTTGCATTGTGTGATAGGACCTGGGTCTTATAACAGCTTCATTTTTCTTTATTTAGCATCGCGCTGTTTGTTTTATGCACTGGTATTCTTGGGAGGAAACCCGTTCCGTGTTATACGGCGTGGTCCCTTGATTTACCTAACTTTTAAAATAAAGAATAATAACTGTTTTAGTTCTCACACCAGTCACATGACTGACCTGGAGTTTATTGTTTTAACCTAAACTCTGGGTGCCCTTATTTTGACACGGGCAGCTAGTAGTTTTGGTTTTGCAGATTTATATTCACAGGATCCTGGTTTACAGCTGGAACGATATCCGGAAAGCTTTGTATCCGTATATCTCATTCTAGTTGTGTATTGTATTATTTTCCGCTGCTATGTATTTAAATGTAATTTAAATCTCTGTTATTTCTGTGTAATATTGTTTCATACTCTGTATATTCTTGTAATCTGATGCATTGTTGTAATAACAATGAAATGTTCTTCTGTATGCGTTCTATTTTGTCCTATTCTCAAACGATAGGGCGTTTCGAACGGTCTGGGTCGGTTTAGCGACTGGTTCGGACCGAGCGAAATTCCTTGCCGTCACATCATCATGTATAGCTTGGACTTCTCTTGGCTATGGCTGCTTCACCGCTTTATTTTGGGGAATAAATTTATGAAAAGGTTTTATGCTTCTTTATTATTGTAAGACAGGTTTTGATGTATTCTGATGTAAAAGGCTTTAGACCTTATTTTATAAGGTAAATGAAATTTGTTTTACTTCCGCTGTTTTATGTATGTTCTGTCTTGTAATATTTCTGTGCATGTTTACCTCGATAATGCTTCACCAAACCTAGTGCATTCCCTTTGTGAGTGACCCTAGCGGAGGTGGGGTGTTACAGCGTCCCTTTTCTTCTTTCTCCTCCTAAATTACTTTTTCTCTATAGGTGGTGGTTGAGATGATTTAACAAGTTATTGGGTATGCGGTGGTGGTTGTGATGCTCTGTGCATAACTTCATCTTGTATTGTAAATGATAAGTCTTTTCCATATCCAAAAGTTTGAGTCATATCTTCCCATTGTGGTCATTGATATTTTCCATAAAGAGTGAGAGGTTCCATGTTAACTTCCACATTGTTCTTATTGTTCTTGGACATTGCCTTTCACTTGTTCAACATTGGCTTTCCATCGAGAACTAGGAGTTTGTTGAACTTGAGGCTGATATGCAAGAGGAGGTTGATGAGCATGAGGTGCAGAAGGTTGACACAACTTGTTTCAGTATAAACTTGTGTTCAGTAAATTTTTGAGTCCGATGCATTTCATTTCACCTTGTCAGGCTCAAATTGTCTTTGTTCGATATCCTCAATCATCTCAGTAACACTCTAAATCCCGTTAACAACATCTTGTTTCAATGATGCTCGAAGAGTGTAAGAAGCTAGATGTCTTAAAAATTAACCGGGACTGCTACGTTAAGTCGACTAATGGCCAAGTAAGTCCGTGGTCAAAAATATCGACAATGACATACATGCAATAAAGACATGCAACTGACTATAGAATTGAACTTTTACAATGCAATACAAATTAGAAAGCATGGCTCTACCCCAAGCGTGGTAATGATATTGTTGAAAATCAGTTAAAAATGACAAATACTTCAAATTGCATCGACCTTTCGAATGATCCACCAAAAAGTGGAGAGTTTAAAAACATGTAAAATTACAATATGAACTCATTGCTGTATCTTTACATTTGTTGCTTATGCAGGTGGAGGATTTCCAGAAACTTGTCTAAACCATTTCCTTCTGACTTCGGTCCTCGATTCAACTGAATTTTCAAGGGAAACTACATCTAACAGCTCTTGACATAGCTCATTGTAATTTGTTTTAGAATCACTAAAAATAACAGGATGACCACTAACACCAATACCAATTAGTTTCTCAACGTTAAACAAAGTTACTGTCATTTCCCCCAACTCTTAAATGAAAGAATTTGTTTTCGGTCTTCATCTATCACACGATGCTGCAGTTAGATGGTGATCCAACTTAAGATACTCAAATTGCAATACTTTCCGAAAACATATCATTCTAATATACTCATCTAATCTGGGGTCTTTACACTATGCATTTTGGTTTTCTTGAATGATAAATAACTTTAACTTTTGAAAATCTCTGTTCAGTTAAATGCAAATATACAACACAAAATTACTTGAATTTTATTTGTCATTATTTATAGAATAATGAACTTAAACTATACCTTCATTAGTATTTGATTGTTGCATCGATGCCCCTCTTTGTCGATAGAAAACACTTGGATCAACTAGTCCGGGTTCTAATTCTACTATCAAAATAGTTTTCTTACAGTGTTATACAAAATATCGACAATTCTAAATCATTGCAAATCCTAGTAAAATTTAACCAAAACTAAACTCAATATCTTTATTTGAATCCAACTTATAACATCAAGAAGTTATATGATTATGATACATCTACAAAAACATTAAAAACCATAAACTTTATAATATCAAAACCTACTTTAGATCTCGGGTTTTTACCTCTTATTTGAGAAGATGGCGAAGCTTCTTTCATTCTCTGAAAGTTTTGAGATTCAAATAAGTTAATTTGATGTTTGAAATGGAACGAAATTTGGGATATAGGTTTTGGAAATGAGGATTTTAGGTTAGAATGAAATGCATAATGAAATGGAGGAAATGAAGAGGGGTTGTTTAGTTTTAACCCATAGCTTTCTTTGCGAATTTCGTAAATGCGCATGAACATATTTGTTCATGCGCATTTGCCTTATGCGCAAAAATAATAACAACCACATTCTGTAAATGCACATGTAAACATACATTTGTTCATGTGCATTAAATAAAGCCCTAGAGACGAAAGCATATATATTTTTTCATAACGAGTTCCGAATCAAGCCTAATTTTTGAATAAGTTCATTTCAAGGGACTATTTCAAAATTTTGTCCGTAAATATATGAATCAGCTTTTAAATCCATTTAAGAATTTATACTAGATTTGATCTATAGAAGTAAATTCGAACAAAAAAAGAAACAAATTTGTCTTTTAGTTTTTTGAACTTCTATGATAACCTAAATTTAAAATTTAATTTCTTTCATTGAGTTAGAAATTCAAAGATTTTTCGTTTTCAAAATTTTAAAACTTCAAACTCAAATTTTCAAAGGTAAACTTGAATATTGAATTCAAATTTTCATATATGCAGACTTAGAATTCAAAATTTCAAAAATAAAATTTTTTAAATCCAAAGTTCTAATGATTCAAATTATAAATTATAAATATCCAAATTTGGCTTTTCAAAATTTATAATTCAAATTTCGAATTTTAAACTTTTTGATCCTCTTATTTTTTGGAAGTCAAAATTTTAAATTTTAAATTTCATATTTTATATAATGGTGTAGAATTGATTATCCACTATTTAATGTTTTTAATAATCAAATAAATATGTTACCTATTTAAGATTTTTTTTCCTTATATTGGTTCACTCGATCCATTTACAAAAATAGTTAATGAGTAGGGTAAGTGAGCTGGATTATATTTAGATCGGTGTAGTCTTGTCAACGTTTGGAAACTCGATGAGATCTTGGATGAGATTTAGATAAAATCTCACATGAGGTTTAAAACGTTGAAAAAAAACTAAAGCTTGAAGTAAAATAACCTTGTCCTATAGTTAAAAGAATCCAATTTTCAAGAACACACACATTTGTTAATCCAAAAAATGGATCTACATCCAGAACTCCAAATGAAAGCACTAACCTGGATAAAAAAGTGAAAGCAAAAAGCATAGAACACATGTTTTTTTATAAAGGTTCAACGTACTTTGAGCTACGTCAGATTCAGTATGTTTTAATAGTTGCTAGTTGTTATCTCTTCAGATAACAACTAGATGATCTAAGTTATAATGAGATTTGAATAAGTTTGAAACAGAGAAATAATGAAAAATGAACAGAATTCAATAGAGTAATAATGGGAAGTCCCAAGAAAATTCTAAGGAAAAATTATCATTTTCTGGTTGCAGATAGGTCGATTTATAAAGAATAAGGTAACATAGATTCATAAGCTCAACAACAATGAGGTCTAGGAGTCAGTACGAAGTCACATCAGGAAGCACAAGCTGACCTGAATCATTAAGACAACTCGGGTCCGATTTATGCCCTAGGTCGGGGCGAGTTGTAAAACTTCTCAACTCCACTTGCACCCTTTTTCTAACTTTCAGTTGAGTTGTTTGAACCCTATCTCCATCATCCTTGAGTTGATTCCTGCTATCTTCTATCGATCATATGTCATTTAATATATTCTCTTCAATATTTTCGAATAACTTGTCAAATCCTTGGAGAATCACTTGTGTACAAGCCATTGGAGTAGTGTGAAGGGAGTGAAAAGTCATTGAGGTGATTGGGTGAAGCATTATAGGTCGGACCTGATCTATGCTAATAATCCTGGGTCCGAGTTTAAATGTTTTTCCCAAACTCAATGAAAATTTCTAAGTTTTTTTTTTTTTTGCTTTTTCTAAGGGAACTTGCAAGTTTCAAGTCATTTCGATTATGCTTTTGTACAAAAATGGGTTATCGCTTGCCCCTCAAAGTACGCCTTTCGAAGTTAAGACATGCTTTGTTTACGAACTAATTCCAATCATAATCAATCTTCGATAGTTGAGTGCTTCGACTATGTTAATCAAGCTTTTCAACCAATGCAATCAAAAGCCTGCTTCGATAGTTTAAGAACAAATTGGCCAGAACATAGATAGCTAGAAAGCTTGCCTTTCTAAATCCAGCTCTAGGCAGCCTTTCACCTTCCATAACATTGATTTCTTCGAGTTCAGTTTTCTCTGCATCGGCATCTTCTTGACGTAGGTACATTACAGCTTCATGATCGAACCTTGTGAGATTCATTTATGGGTTTCACTTTAGGGCGATTTTGAAATCAGTCTTGCTTGCAACTCCTAAAATCACTGCCATCAAGATTATTGATAGATCTAGTCTATCCCTTGTAACTAGGACTGTTAGGGTTATGGTAAATTTACCGTTACCATACCAGTGGTAATCAATATCGAGCTACACCTGTATACCAATGTTATCGGTATGGTAACGGTAAGTTTTACCATTATTAACGATAAAATAGCGGTAAAGAAATGTCTATACCAGTGGTAACGGTAAATTTATTAGTCGTGTTAATTTTGTTTTTTTCACCATTTTAATAAATTCCAACCTTTATTTTTTGAAAGTTTATTATATTTTATGCAGATGGTAATAAATTTATTTAGGATGGTAATTCTTTTTTGCTTTCTTAACTTTAAAGTTTAAGATTATCAAAATTATCATTTCATATTGTTGTAAATATCTTGTGATAAGCTAAGTAAATTTTCTATGCCAATTAAAATAGTTTTTGAATATTTATATAAACATTAATGGGGTTAGAATTAGTAAAAAATATATTTACTTTTTATCATTATCAAAATTTTCATGTGTTAATTGTTTAATAGCTTTATGTATCGGTAAATTTACCATTACCAGTCAACGGTTTACCAGTTTATCGGTATACCAATGAACATTTTACCAGCGGTAACGTTAAATTATTGGTATTCATTTTTGGCTTACCAATAGTATCGGTATGGTAATGGTTTTTTCGTATCGGTAACGGTTACCATTACCATAACAGACCTAGTTGTAACAGTCGGTGTATTAAATCATGTCAAATAACTTCTAAGTATGACTGAAAATTAGATCCGAGAACTAAACCAAATCGAATCAACCCGAACCTGTGTTATCGTAGCGAGCGATATAGCGCAAAATAGTGCATAGTGCATAGGTTGCGCTATTCGACTTCCTATAGCGTAGGGGTCCCTTATAGCGTAGAAATAGCGCGCTATTTTATCATAGCGCATAGTGTTAAATAGCGCGCTATTTTTCTTTTCTCTTTTTGAGGTTTGGAGAGTGTGTAAAGAAGCCTGGTCTGACCCATTTAATTTGAATAATAACGTAGAAGGTCCATTTTGTTTTCTATTTAGACTAAATGTAACAAGTGAATCAACTTCTAATCTAAGGCAAAATTACTTTCTTCTTCAAATCAATTTATGCTGCTAGAAAGCTAAAGCTGACTTCAGTCAGTTTGTTTATTGCTTTATTCATTTGATTTCGTGATTGACTTTACTTTTGTTTCTCCTTCTCCAAATCTGAATTTTAAAACTAGCCATGTCTTTTATTCTGAGACATTTCCCCCCGTTTTATCTACTTTCTAGATGGACAAACAAGTTTCCTTTTTAACATACAATTTCGGGTTTTTTTGTGAGTTATCGTGAGCATATAGGTTTTGTTTTGTGCTCTTTTCCTATGTTCACCTTTTGTTGAGATTTTTTTCTAAAGGAAAAAAAAAACTATTTTCTACTTTCTAGATGAACATACATGCTTTCATATTTTATGTGAATTGTACATTTCATGCATTTTTCCTGTGTTAACTTTTTTTTGAGATCTTTTATATTCTATGTGAATTGTACTTTTCATGCTTTTTTTTGGTAGAATCTCATCATAACTCACAAACAGAATAAATTTCATCATAAGTCATTAATTTATCCATCAATATATTTGAATGTACAATATGAAATTATTAATTCTTCTCTAACATAATTAAATTTAACGTTTAATAAAGATAACATATGCATGAAGTACGCTAGAATTGCATTTGGAGCCTTAAACGTCTTTGATATGACACAAAATCCGCAACAAAAACATTAAATTTCAGTTATGTATGATAATTCGATAGTTGTTGTAACACCCCACCTCCGCCAGGATCACTCTTGCAAGTACACTAGCTTTGGAGGGGTGTTGGACAAGGTAAACATGCATGCAGATATCACAAGACAGAACATATAAGTAAAACAGAGTAAATAAAGCAGCGGATAAAACTAACATTTCAAAACCATAGTCAAGTTACATCAAAGTACTTGGTCATTATTTTCCACAAAACATAGTCTAGAAACATAAACTGAAAACTGGAAATAACATAAAGTAAATATCTCCAAGGTAGAATAAAGCCATAGCGAGCTCAAGTCCAAACCGTACATGAGCTATCTAGAAAAGCAGCTAAAGATCCAAGCTAGGTACCAGTGTTCCCACCCTGTAAACCTGGGGGAGGGGGGGGGAACGGAAGAAAAGAGGCGAAAGAAAACGGGTCAGTCAAAAGACTGGTAAGTCCTATCTACTATCAGTATAAAAACTAATAAAGTTAAGTGGACATGTAAAGCAGAGATGAAACATAGGGTGATAACTGGCATGGTGAAAAGTTAACAAGATAGATCAAGTGTGGCATCACATATTAAAGGTTAAGTTGCACCAGGTGTGTACTAGTATTCCAATCCATGTCAAGTATAATCAAGAAATGATCCCTTAGCCCAATGTTGGCCCAAACCCATGAGATGACCTAAATCAAGGTCCAACTACTCGGTCTAGTCGATCGGCTCCCTATAAGCCTAACTCGTCTGTATCGGTGTCATACGGCTTAATCATGGAATGTAGTTAACTGTGCAAGGTCCACCCTAGGGTGTATCCAGCCCTAAGGTGTAAACCACAGACACAATTCAAGTATGCACAGTCTAAACCTACCGGTGCCCATGTTCAACTCCGGACTTAATGTGCACGACCATGGTCCGCCTGAACAACTGGTGCACCATTCAGCCGTCTCTTTTGGTCTCTTACAATCAGTCAGTAATCGTGCCCCACCCTAGCCTAGTCCAGGGTATCCAGATACTCCCGAGTTGGTTACTGCTGAAAAGGACCACGTAACTAGGGTTTTAAACGGGTTAAGTGTGGTTAACCCTATCCTAACCATGTATTGAGTCGGTCAAGTGTGTCCAAGCAGTTCATGACTTAACCCTATCAATACATCGTGTTCGACTGGTTAAGTATATTCAAGTAGTCCATGACTTAACCCTACCAATCCATCATGTTTAATTGGTTAAGTATTCAAGTAGTCCATGACTTAACCCTACCAATCCATCGTGTTTAATTGGTTAAGTATTCAAGTAGTCCATGACTTAACCCTACCATGTGGCATTAATTAACTTAATGCACCCCAACCTCTCACATTAGACTTTGTTGTGGTTACTAGTTAAGCCGGGCGGGTCCGGGTAGCTTTACACCACAACCTAGTCTAACCTCGATTTATAAGTGCGATATGACCAACTACTCACATTGAGTCCTATTATTTGTAGCCACTAGTTAAGCCGGTCGGTTCCGGGTAGATTTATGCTACAAACTCAACTCAACCTCGAGTTGGCCACTTTCATGTTTTCTACGTGTCATGTCCACGTTCATGTTTCAAGCATAAACACATGTCAAACTTTCATGTCATATTTTCAAGTCATGCTTTCATGTTATTTAAGTTTGCCCAACTACCCATAACGTATTCCCATCGTACGTAAATTCACGTCAGCGCAAATAGATTAAAGAGGGAACATAACAGTATGACAAGGTGGGCGTAAGGTGGTAAAGTCTATCACAGATTAAACATGGTGATATTTGAGGCAAAGGTGTTCAACATACTAGCATATGGCCTCAACATGTATGATGGCATAAAAGGTGACTTGGCCTCATACATATCAAATAGCATAAGGGTGATTTGGCCACAAGCATGCATAATAGCATAAGGGTGCTTTGGCCACAAGTTAAACATGGTGGCATATGAGGCAAATGTGTTCATAAACTTGCATGTTACATTATAAGCCTCAAAACATGCATGATATCAAACTTTAGCAAATAGGTGAAACATGATCATAAATGACATAGGATGATAACTAGTGATTCACATATAACACCATATGCAAGATAACATAAAGTTTATGAGAGATCATAAACTTGCATATTACATTATAAGCCTCAAAACATGCATAACATTCAAACTTAGCGAATAGGTGATACATGGTCTTAGATGACATAGAATGATGACTAGAAGTTCGCATATAACATTATATGCAAGTTATCATAAAGGTTATGAGAGTTTTCATGTTGCATAATGCAACATTTCAACATAAAGCTTATAGTTTTTAGCCCACAAGGTCAAGGTGATAGCTTTACAAACATGCATAGAAAAAATCTATGCATAACATGTTAGAATCAAAGCACATATCATACTTAGGCCCAAACTCAAACTTGCAACATGCCATATTTAACTTCATAGTTAGAATCTAAGAGTAGTATAGGGCTTACAATGCTATGAAGACTTATAAAATAAAATAAGATTGAGACGAAGCCACACTAGCAAATCCGCAACCAAAGACGATAAACTCCACTTCAAGACTTGAGAACAAGAAGGAATAACCCCAAAGACAAAGAAAGATGGCTCTTTTACTTAAGAAAGATGGCTCCTTTATGACATAGATTGATTTAAGACACTCATGCTCTCATGAAGAAGGTGGAGGCCATGATTAGTGAACATTTGGGCAGCATTTAGTTGTAGGAATGATTAATGAAGGTTTAGGCTAGGTCTAGGGGTCTTTTTATAGAGATTAGGGGTAGTTTAGACCATAGGATTAACCCTAAAACGAATCTGAACCATTAACTCCCGTCAGAAACCAACAAAAGAGGATCCAACATGCCAAAATGGTGCACCAGAAAAATTGGTCCGACCGGGGGGGGGGGGGGGGGGGTCGACCCCTGGGTCGACATGGGTGTTGACCCATTGGGGGGGGGGTCGACACTGGTGTCGACACCTATGTCGACCCTGCCTGGGCGGGAAAATTCCCGCCCAGTCTGTTTTGGCTGGAATTCGATTCTGAATTCAAATTTGAACTGTTTTTGGGCTTAGAATTTTCTGAAAACTTCATTGGGCCATAACTTGGTCATACAAACCCCGTTTTTCGAAAACTCGAACTCTATTTCGCGTATTTTTCCGAGACGAACGCAATGGCACAGCCCGTTTACCTTGATTCAGATTTTAGAATTTAATTCTCCCTTGATTTACATTATAACATGTTATTAAAAATACGGGTTGTTACATTCTCCCCTCCTTAAAGGATTTCGTCCCCGAAATCTCCAAGTTAGGAAGAACGTATCCTACCATCCATCATCCATCTACTCAAAACATCATCCACAAGTAACCATTGTCCTTAAAAAGATTCTAAATGCTGTATGAACATATGCAAAAGGTGTGTGTATATGTACTTAT
Organism: Allium sativum; assembly: GCA_030737875.1. Classification (NCBI taxonomy): domain Eukaryota; kingdom Viridiplantae; phylum Streptophyta; class Magnoliopsida; order Asparagales; family Amaryllidaceae; genus Allium; species Allium sativum. The sequence continues at coordinate 991,731,577 of CM060915.1, forward strand.
CTAATGCAAAAATCAGGCGGTTACTGATTCAGTAAACCTCCTTAATGCAAAGTATGTTAGTGAAATGAGTCCATATGTATGCAAATTCCTAACATAATTTATAATCTCTACATGAGTGCACATAACATTCATTCATATGCAACATCCACATGATAGAACGACAAGTTTCATCCATGAATAAGCATAAACACTCATGCATATGCAACATGAAAGTGTGTGAGCCGATCTTAGTGCCTAATGTGTATCATGCATCCACGAGTATCCACCTACAAACACTTGCAACCACTTGCAACCATCAAGCATAACATGTTTCAAATACATGTTTCATCCAAAGGGTTTCTACCTAAGGTTCTCATGACACGATTATGAGATAACAAGATAAACAAGATAAACAAGGTAAACCTGGATAGCAAAAGAAAGATATGCTAATTAGCAAAAGAGATCGAGAAGATAGTATACAAGTAAGCTCCACGGAAAAACAGGGATCAAGGATATACTCCTAAAAAGATATATGATGCGCGTATCTAGTCTTCAACCTTCTAAGCCGCATTTCCTTGAACTTAGTTCCATTGTGCTTTGACCGTTTTTAACCTTTCAATTCCGTAGCTTCTTAATTCCTACTTCAGAAATGTGAGTTGGAACTCATTTCACTGTCGCTTCTCATTTCACTTTCACTTATTTTTTTCTAGCATACTCGGTTCTTAACTTAACTGTATACTCATGACTTCATGCAAGCTTTCCCAAAATTCACTGTAAGGTATTCCACGTAGAAGAACTTTCCTTTGAAAATAAATACAAATCCATGTGGCCAAATGCACTTATTAACATGATTTCTATGAACCATCCGCGAACACTAATCGAATAGATCATTAATTTCCAATAATTGGGTCAAAAGATTCTAGGTAACTAATCCTGACAGAACTCTAAAGGTTACGCGAGACTTCGAGGGTATTACCAAGGCAAGTCAAGAGTCTAACTACCCTTCTTTCAAAACCGAGGATGGTACCCTTACTGGATAACCACTTCATCCCTAGAATCAACCCAAAGCCCAAAAACATAACCCCTACTTCCAAACTCAACACATAGCATAGACATCCTTTTGCGAGAAGAGATACTTGAGTGACTTGTGATCCGTATATAACTCGAATCTCTTGCCCAAAAGATAATGGTGCCATGATTTAAGCGCAAAGACAATCGCCGCCGACTCCAAATCATGCGTGGGGTAGTTCTTCCCATAAACTTTGAGTTGCCTAACCCCATAACATATTACTCTTTCTTCTTACATCAGGACCGCGCCTAATCCCATGTCACGTGCATTGGTGTTCACGGCAAACATCTTCCCTCCATCGGGGAAAGCTAAAACTGGTGCTGTGGTAAGAGTCCTCTTAAGCCTTTGAAAAGCAGGCTCACACTCCAATTCCCATTCAAAGGCTAAGTCCTTTTTCGTCAACTTAGTAAGAGGAGCTGAAATCTTAGCGAAGTCCTTGATGAACTTCCTATAAAACCCTGCAAGACCGAGAAAGCTTCTTAATTCGGTTGCGTTCCTAGGAGCTTTCCAGTCTTGAACTACAACCACTTTCGCGGGATCCGCAGCTATACTTTGCTTAGGAACTATGTGCCCAAGTAACCGAGCTTTCTTTCTCCAAAAATGACATTTTGAGAACTTGGCTTTCAACTGGTGAGCTCTAAGCATATCCCTAACTTCCTTGAGATGTGCAACATGCTCTTCCTCGTCTTTTGAGAAGATCAGAATATCATCCACGAAAACGACCACAAACTTGTTAAGGAACTCCCGAAACACCCTACTCATCAAGTCCACGAAGTATGCGGGTGCATTAGTCAAACCGAATGGCATAACAAGCCATTCAAAGAATCCATCTGGAGTCCTAAACGCAGTCTTATCAATACTATCCTCAGCCACTCTAAGCTGATGGAATCCGGTGGCTAGATCGAGTTGAGAGAAAACAGAAGCACCTACAAGCTGGTCAAAGAGATCAACAATCCTCGGTAATGGGTGCCTATTCTTCTTTGTCAGCTTGTTTAACTCACGATAATCAACACACAGACGAAGCGAATACCACTGGAGCACCCCATTCAGAAATGCTTCGCCTAATAAAATTTTCTTAAGCAACTCCTTGACTTGCTTACTAAGCTCTCTTCTTTCACGAGGGGCCATGTGCCTAACTGGAAATGAAACTGACTTGGCATGATCAACAAGATAAATACGGAAGTCTATCTCGCGTTAAGGGGGTGACCCCTTCACCTCATCGAAGACATCAGGATATTCTCGGACCACCCTCACAGATTCAAGATTGTCAAAAGACGAGTCGAGGGATTCAAGAAAACATAACATGACGGGACCCATTAGGGTTATAAGAAATCTCTAGGGTATTATCAAGGCGAGTCATAAGCCTCACTACCCTATGCCCACAATCGAGAATGGCTCCATAACTGGACAACCAATCCATGCCTAAAATCAACCCGTATCCCATGAACCCGAGAACATAAGCACTACCCATGAATTCTACGCTAAAGATAGAAATCCTCAAATCCACACAAATCATAGATAAATGGGCGAAACCCCCAATTGGATTTGAAACACAAACGGGATCCTCAACTAGACTAGTACTAAGGTGCAAACTTTCAACAAGATCAGAAGAAATAAAACTATGCGATGCACTAGAATCAAATAAAGTGCGAACAGGAAAATCAGAAATGTAAACAAGGCTTTCTACAGAAACACTACCTCAATCAAGAGATGGAAGAGCGAGGAGAGCCTGCAACTGCCCTCCAGAGGGTCCTGCTTGCTGAGTTTGTCCTTGCCCCTGTCCTTGCTTCTTCGGGCAATCCTGGCTAAAATGTCCAGACTCTCCGCAATGAAAACACTCGCCTAACTTCCTCTTCTTCTTCCTGCAATCCTTGGCCAGATGCCCCTTGATCCCACAAAAGTTGCATTTCCTCTTCTTACTTGACGTGTTGTCGTTCTTTCCTCCTTTCCCGGAGTCTATCTTCTTGCCTTGAGACTTATTTGCCTTGACCTTCTTCTTGTCACTCTTATCTTCCTCTTGAAGTAGGGCCGTATTCACCAAATTTTCGAAGGTCGCCCCCATGGGTATATGAGTCATGGCCAAACTGCGCAATGGCTCGTTCAATCCTAGAGCAAAGTGTAGGGCCTTCTTCTGAGCTGTGTTAACCAAGTCTAAACCGAACCGAGCAAGTTGATTAAACTTATCCACATATTCCCTAACGATCATGTCCCCTTGCTTTAGTGATAGGAACCTCTCCAGCTGAAGGTTCTCTTCTGCTGATGATAAAAACCTTAGTCCAAACCTTCTCCTAAACCCATCCCAAGTCTCAATTGGTCTAGTAGTGGTGGTGACTACCCACCAATAAGCAGCTTCCCCTTTCAATAGCCATACCGCCAACAGAACTTTCCTACGATCTTCCACATCAAAGATAGCAAAGAGGTCTTCAGTTTCCTTTAACCAGTTTCTTGCCTCCACAGAAGTCTCTGTTCCAACAAAATTCTTGCAAAACATCGCCTTAAAGTCTTTGCAAAGCTCCGCGAAATCCACTTGTGTATGCTGAGGAGGAGGCGGAATATCCGCGGGGCCGGCTTCATTCGCCCTTGCCTTCATGTACCTTCTAAACCAAATAGGTACTGGTACACCCTCCGGGATGGCAAAATTATCGGCCATACTGAAACGAAGGAAAAAGATGGATAGATTCAGAACGAAGAAACGAAGGATAGTGCTAATGGCTTTTGGGGAATAGCCTTTTAAAATAAAATAGACTTTTTATTGGAAAAATACTTCTTTAAAATCGGTTTTGAAAATAGTTTTTCAAAAGGTTTTAAAACTTTTCTTGTAAACTTTTGCCCAATCTTGTAAACCTTATGCTCTGATACCAAATGTAACACCCCACCTCCGCCAGGGTCACTCTTGCAAGTACACTAGCTTTGGAGGGGTGTTGGACAAGGTAAACATGCATGCAGGTATCACAAGACAGAACATATAAGTAAAACAGAGTAAATAAAGCAGTGGATAAAACTAACATTTCAAAACCATAGTCAAGTTACATCAAAGTACTTGGTCATTATTTTCCACAAAACATAGTCTAGAAACATAAACTGAAAACTGGAAATAACATAAAGTAACTATCCCCAAGGTAGAATAAAGCCATAGCGAGCTCAAGTCCAAACCGTACATGAGCTATCCAGAAAAGCAGCTAAAGATCCAAGCTAGGTACCAGTGTTCCCACCCTGTAAACCTAGGGGGGGGGGGGACGGAAGAAAAGAGGCGAAAGAAAACGGGTCAGTCAAAAGACTGGTAAGTCTTATCTACTATCAGTATAAAAACTAATAAAGTTAACTGGACATGTAAAGCAGAGATGAAACATAGGGTGATAACTGGCATGGTGAAAAGTTAACAAGATAGATCAAGTGTGGCATCGCATATTCAAGGTTAAGTTGCACCAGGTGTGTACTAGTATTCCAATCCATGTCAAGTATAATCAAGAAATGATCCCTTAGCCCAATGTTGGCCCAAACCCATGAGATGACCTAAATCAAGGTCCAACTATTCGGTCTAGTCGATCGGCTCCCTATAAGCCTAACTCGTAGTGTATCGGTGTCATACAGCTTAATCATGGAATGTAGTTATCTGTGCAAGGTCCACCCTAGGGTGTATCCAGCCCTAAGGTATAAACCACAGACACAATTCAAGTATGCACAGTCTAAACCTACCATTGCCCATGTTCAACTCCGGACTTAATGTGCACGACCATGGCCCGCCTGAACAACCGGTGCACCATTCAGCCGTCTCTTTTGGTCTCTTACAATTAGTTAGTAATCGTGCCCCACCCTAGACTAGTCCAGGGTATCCAGATACTCCCGAGTTGGTTACTGCTGAAAAGGACCACGTAACTAGGGTTTTAAACGGGTTATGTGTGGTTAACCCTATCCTAACCATGTATTGAGTCGGTCAAGTGTGTCCAAGAAGTTCATGACTTAACCCTATCAATACATCGTGTTCAACTGGTTAAGTATATTCAAGCAGTCCATGACTTAACCCTACCAATCCATCATGTTTAATTGGTTAAGTATTCAAGTAGTCCATGACTTAACCCTACCAATCCATCGTGTTTAATTGGTTAAGTATTCAAGTAGTCCATGACTTAACCCTACCATGTGGCATTAATTAACTTAATGCACCCCAACCTCTCACATTAGACTTTTTTGTGGTTACTAGTTAAGTCGGGCGAGTCAGGGTAGCTTTACACCACAACCTAGTCTAACCTCGGGTTTTAAGTGCGATATGACCAACTACTCACATTGAGTCCTATTATTTGTAGCCACTAGTTAAGCCGGTCGGTTCCGGATAGATTTATGCTACAAACTCAACTCAACCTCGAGTTGGCCACTTTCATGTTTTCTACGTGTCATGTCCACGTTCATGTTTCAAGCATAAACACATGTCAAACTTTCATGTCATATTTTCAAGTCATGCTTTCATGTTATTTAAGTTTGCCCAACTACCCATAATGTATTCCCATTGTACGTAAATTCGCGTCAACGCAAATAGATTAAAGAGGGAACATAACGGTATGACAAGGTGGGCGTAAGGTGGTAAAGTCTATCACAAATTAAACATGGTGATATTTGAGGCAAAGGTGTTCAACATACTAGCATATGGCCTCAACATGTATGATGGCATAAAAGGTGACTTGGCCTCATACATATCAAATAACATAAGGGTGATTTGGCCACAAGCATGCATAATAGCATAAGGGTGCTTTGGCCACAAGTTAAACATGGTGGCATATGAGGCAAATGTGTTCATAAACTTGCATATTACATTATAAGCCTCAAAACATGCATGATATCAAACTTTAGCAAATAGGTGAAACATGATCGTAAATGACATAGGACGATAGCTAGTGATTCGCATATAACATCATATGCAAGATAACATAAGGTTTATGAGAGATCATAAACTTGCATATTACATTATAAGCCTCAAAACATGCATAACATTCAAACTTAGCGAATAAGTGATACATGGTCCTAGATGACATAGAATGATGACTAGAAGTTCGCATATAACATTATATGCAAGTTATCATAAAGGTTATGAGAGTTCTCATGTTGCATAATGCAACATTTCAACATAAAGCTTATAGTTTTTAGCCCACAAGGTCAAGGTGATAGCTTTACAAACATGCATAGAATAAATCTATGCATAACATGTTAGAATCAAAGCACATATCATACTTAGGCTCAAACTCAAACTTGCAACATGTCATATTTAACTTCATAGTTAGAATCTAAGAGTAGTATAGGGCTTACAATGCTATGAAGACTTATATTTTTTTTGAAACAAAAATGTGTGATCTTCTGAAAAGAAGAGAGCACACACACACACACACACACACACACATATATATATATATATATATATATATATATATATAAATAAGAGTAATGATACAGAGTCTGACTATATAACATAAGAATACAAAAATAGAACCTCACAAAGTACTAGGGATGTAAAGATCGTAGATAGATGAGCTCCGGATAAACCACCGCCCATCTACTCCAATATCGAATTCCGGCAAGGCCACCACCCGATATTGAAGTATATCTACTCCTATACAGTAACCCATACACTCTATATAATAACAAAAATTAATGAGGAACAACACCAAAAGAACTCTCTAACAATAAAACCAAAAAAAGAAAAAGTGAATCAACAATCCGAACCGCAACCCTCATAGATACATAACTGCTACTACTCCATCCAGCTATCCACTAAGCACTTCTTCAATATCAACCACCTGAATCTGCAAAAAGCTCAACACACTAATAATAAGATGTTACACATATACCTATGGGAATAGATAAATCTAAATATATATATATATATATATATATATTTAATAATCATATATATATATAAACATTCAGACTTATTTATTTACCATGCATATATGTGTAAAAAAGGAAAAGAAAATGCAATGAAAAACTAACAAAGAATTTAACAATCAATTCGGTAATTGTTACAAAAATAACTGTTAATTCTAATGAATAGATGCAAATTCAGTCTAACCTTAAACAATAAATGCTCAAATCCCGGTTTCCCAAAAAGCTTATAATGTGAATTAGACATCCAATTCAAACAAAAATAGACTATTTTAATGATTAAATTTTCCGAAGAAACAGAAGTAGAATGGAAAGATCTCTGGTTTCTCTCGGACCAAATGAACCGACAAACAATAGTGACTAAGGAATCTAAAATGTATCATTTACTAGTACTAAAAGCAAATCTATGCACATCCCAATAGTTAGCACAACAATTGAAAGAAGAATGATAATCAAAAACAAATAATCGTAATACCACACTAAGTATATAGTTAGTGATACTACAATTGAAAAATAAATGATCCACATCCTCATTAATAATATTACAAAAGTAACACTTAACATCAAAAATGATATTCTTCTTCTTAAGTAACTCCACAGTATTAAGTTTTTTGTGAGTGATTAGCCACATTAAAAATTTAGCTTTTGGAGGAGAATTTGCTTTCCAAATAAATTTAAAAGATTGACAAGAAATTCCCGAAAAGTTAATGAAATTATACATGGAATTTACCGAATAAACTTGACTTGTGCCCATATCCCAACTAACTAAATCCATACTCTCATCGATGTGGTATAATGATAACTTAGCATAAAGTAGAGCTAATTGTCTTAAAATTTTTCCTTCTAGTATATTTTCAAAAGAAAAATCCCATGGAGGATTTAGATCTCTTCTAAATATATCTTTTATCAATGCGTTTTTAAAACTACAAATATTAAAAAGCTCTCTAAATTCAATTTTTAATGGTAAACGCGAAATCCACCTATCATGCCAGAAATAAGTCGTATTACCAGAATGAACAATTACCTTGTAACCTATGTTAAAAAAATCAAAACACTCTAAAACTGACTTCCAAAAATAAGATAAATTATGATACCAACTACCCCTAGGTCCAACAATGTGTTCTCCACCTGAATAATAAAATTTAGATATAATATCTTTCCAAATTGTAGAAATTTCGGGATACCGAAATTTCCACAACCATTTGGCTAATAAGGAAGAATTAAAATTAGATAAATTAATTATCCCCAAACCCCCATCTATCTTAGCCTTACAACACACCTCCCAATTAACTAAGCATTGAAATCCCCTACAAATTGGATCCCTACCCCCACCCCAAAGATAACTGCGTCTTATTCTATCTATCCTGTCAATTACCCATCGAGGAAATCTATGTATTGACATCCAATACGTAGGGATAGCTGATAGGACTGAATTAACCAAACTAATCTACCTGCTCTAGACAAGAACCTATTATTCCAACTAGATAATCTACTATTAATCTTATCAATGATGACTAACCAATCCTCCTTCTTTAATTTTGATATGAAGACTTATAAAATAAAATAAGATTGAGACGAAGCCACACTAGCAAATCCGCAACCAAAGACGATAAACTCCACTTCAAGACTTGAGAACAAGAAGGAATAACCCCAAAGACAAAGAAAGATGGCTCTTTTACTTAAGAAAGATGGCTCCTTTATGACATAGATTGATTTGAGACACTCATGCTCTCATGAAGAAGGTGGAGGCCATGATTAGTGAACATTTGGGCAGCATTTAGTTGTAGGAATGATTAATGAAGGTTTAGGCTAGGTCTAGGGGTCTTTTTATAGAGATTAGGGGTAGTTTAGACCATAGGATTAACCTTAAAACGAATCTGAACCATTAACTCCCGTCAGAAACCAACAAAAGAGGACCCAACATGCCAAAATGGTGCACCAGAAAAATTGGTCCGACCGGGGGGGGGGGGGGGTCGACCCCTGGGTCGACATGGGTGTCGACCCATTGGGGGGGGGTCGACACTGGTGTCGACACCTATGTCGACCCTGCCTGGGCGGGAAAATTCCCGCCTAGTCTGTTTTGGCTGGAATTCGATTCTGAATTCGAATTTGAACTGTTTTTGGGCTTAGAATTTTCTGAAAACTTCATTGGGCCATAACTTGGTCATACGGACTCCATTTTTCGAAAACTCGGACTCTATTTTGCGTATTTTACCGAGACGAACGCAATGGCGCAGCCCATTTCCCTTGATTCAGATTTTAGAATTTAATTCTGCCTTGATTTTCATTATAACATGTTATTAAAAATACGGGTTGTTACAGTTGTGTAAAAAACAAACATTATAGCGCGCGCATAGTGCAAGCCTTGCGCTATTTTGCGCTATTCACTATTGACTACACTGAACCAAACTCGAATCTGATGGGTCTCAGGTTGGGTTTAGGTGATAAAAGATATAATTGAGAGCCAACCCAATTCGAAAGACCCAACCCAAAGGCATTGAAATATATGCATTTTTAGTGTTATCACCCAACCGAACTCGAACCGACCCGAACTGTGGCTTGGGTCGAGTCTTGAGTTCTGAAATTAATAGTTTAAATCCAACTCTAGGCAGCCTTTCACCTTCCGTAACATTGATTTCTTCTAGTTCAATGTTCTCTGCCTCGACATCTTCCTGATGTAGGTACATTTCAGCCAAGGTAGTCAAGGCGAAAAAGCCCCCAAAATGCCCAGGCTGGCGCCTAGGGCTTTTTTGGGCGCCTCAGCATCAGTTTTGCTATTTTACAGCAAAAAGAAGCTGCATTTAAAAAATAGTGTAAAACTCAAATTTTGGCTTTTAATAAGTGTATATAAATGCAATATTGAGATTAAAACATCATACCATCATCATAAACCAAACAATAAACCAAAAATAGCACTCTGGAAATAAAAAAACTGCAGTTTATAAACATAAATGTAAAAACTGCACTTGTTTTTTTAAATAGCACTTCTTCAAAAAAATTAAAACTGCATTTTAATTCTATAAAAAAACACTTTGCGTTGAAAAATAAATGAATTGTAGATTCAACTAAGTATACTGAATTGTAAAAACTGCACTTGTTTTTTTTCACTAAAGCACTTTTTTTTAACCAGCGATTTCTTGGGCTTTGGCGCCTTGAGCGCTTTTCTGGTGCCTCGAGCACGACTGGCGCTTCGCCTAGGCAAGCGCCTTGACTACTCTGATTTCAGCTTCATGATTGAACCTTGTGAGATTCATTTATGGGTCTCACTTTAGGGTATTTTGAAATTAGTCGAGCTTGCAACTCTTGAAATCACCGTCATTAAGATTATTGACAAATCTGGTCTATTTGTTGTAATAGTCGGTATACTAAATCATGTCAGATAGCTTCTATGTTTGACTGACAATTAGAACCGAGATCTAAACCAAATTGAATTGACCTGAACCCAAATCCAATGAGTCTCGGGTCGGGTTTAGGTGATAAGAGATACAATTGAGACCCGACCCAACTCGAAAGGTCCAACCCAAAAACATTGAAATATATGCATTTTTAGTATTATCACCTAACCGAACTCGAACCGATCTGAATCGAGGCTTGAGTCGAGTCTTGAATTTTGAAATTAATAGTTTAAACCCAATAAAACCCGCCCTGTCTAAAAATCATACCCATTGAGTCGGGTCTAATTGCCATCCTTACTTCTAAAGCTCTACCGGGGCCTTGTTTCATGCTTGAGAGCATCATCATTTTCTTTGCTCTTGGGACGTGAACTCTGAACTGCCTTATGAATATATCCACCAATTCATTCCATGCACGTATGAATCAATTTTTCAGTTGTCGAAACCATATCGTAGCCAAATCCATCAAGTATATCGGAAAGTACCATCTCATCCAATACTTCCATGTGTCGAATGTATCTCATTAGATAATTCGTCAAATTTGTCCATTATACATTTCCAACGTCTGAAGTTTGAAATCCAGGGGATTCTTCACGTTTTGAATATTAGCCACGTATGGATTTTTATTCACATCCTCCAAGCTTTAATCCTATGGTCCGCCTCTAAGTATCATTCTGATCATCTTAGTCTTTTGATTCATATTGTTTGATAGAAACCTTTAATCAAGAGAAACATTCTGTCTCCTAGTCTTGCGTGGACCTTCAACACACACTTCTCCTGTGGTTGTTTGCTCATGTTCTGATTTGCTCCTCTAATTTTCTTTTGTACACCATTTCTATGGAAAATTTTTGGTATTTTTTGTTTGTTTTTTGTGCCATTGCGTTTAGATTTATGTTCCTAGCTCCAGCATCATTAGTTCTTGTTGTTCTAATATTCATTCCAACATTGTCTTCAACTGAAGTTCTCTCTGTTTTAGGTTGAATCAGATTGGTGCGAAGTTGTTCAAATTTTAGGGCATTGCTTCAGCTTGCTGCTCCGAGCTAACTCCAGAAGTTTCAGCGATGTTTCCTTTAATTTGATTTTGGTTTCCTGGAGTACTAGCAATCCTTCATTGTTCTATCCTTTGGAAAAACCTATCAGCATCTCCTATTGTTTAGCTTTGATCTCATCCGATTTCCCTTTATCATCCTCTTTGTTTCATCGCTGCTAACATAGCTACATATGTTAGAATTTGAGGAGACATCATGATTACCATCGTGCTTTTGATTGGTTTTCTCCTGTTCCATATCTAGTTAAGGATGTTATGGTAACGTTAAATTTACCATTATCATACTATTACCAATCGATCAGTAACCATTTTCAACTGAAATTGGTACACCCGTTAAAACAGTATGGTAATGATAAATTTACCATTTTCTACGGTAAATTATCGGTAACGTTTTTTGAATAATAGTGGTAACAATAGTTTTACCAATCAATTTAAAACATATGTATATTTATCTGATATGTTTTATTACATGCATTTAGAACCAAATAGATGGTTAAATTTAGTTCAATGGGTGGAACCAAGTGCACAAGGCTTTCTGTACGATAACGGTATCTTACCATTGCGCCAATGTTCCACCTCTTAAATTTAGTTCAATAATCAAATGATATAATTCAAACTACACTTCTTGTCCTTTCATTATTGTTTTTTTATTAACACACACTGCATATACAGTGTAATAAAGATGCATTGTGTAAAAAAAAAGTCAAGGGACAAACTTTGATGAAAAAGGGTAATTTACCATTACCAGTGTAACAGTTACCAAATTATCAGTATACCAGTCTTTGGTGTACCAGTTGATCGGTAACGGTAAGCAATTTTGGCTTATCAGTAAAACGATATGGTAACGGTATTTGTCAAATAGTAACGGTAACCATTACCATAGCAACCTTATTTCTAGTTATAAAACTTCTCGTCTTCCTTAAATTTTAGATCCAACTTTTTTCTCGGTAAAAGAATCAAAATGTTAATTCAAAAAGCATATTGATGCCCAAAAACCCAAAATGAAAGCACGAATCTAGATAAAAAGTAAAAACAAAAGGCAGAAAGTAGAGACGAACACGCAAAATTTTATAGTGGCTCGGTATACCTCGGCCTACATGCATTTCAATCCGTTTTATTTGCTGTCAATATTTTAAATCTCAGATTTCGATCATGTTTTATCTCAGAAATTTAAAGGTTTGTTCTAGTATCATTGGAGATCTCGGATGAGATGAGTGCATCTCGGGCGTCTCAACTACATAGAGTTAGAAGTCCAACAACAACGAGGTACATGAGTTGGCATGAAGTCACACCAGGAAGCACAAACTGACCCGAGTCATCAGAATAGCTCGGTTTTGACCTATGCCTATAGGTTAGGGACGAGATATAGTACATAACCAGAACTTCTCAACTATATTTGTGTGCTTGTTCTAACTTATAGTTGTGTCATTCAAGCCTCTCTTCCATTGTCTTCGAGCTGACTCCAGCTGTTTTCTATCGATCATCCTTCATTCAGTATTTTCTCTTCGTGAAACACCCCACCTCCGTTAGGGTCACTCTCAAAGGGAATGCCCTAATTTTGGTGGAGGTTTATAAGTATAAGTCACAGATATACAAGACAGATATAATAACACATATTTTTGAACAGCGGAAAACAACAACTTTTATTTCATTAAAATACGTGTTACACAAACCATGCCATAATTGTCTTACAATACTTCCAAAATCATAACTGTCTTGATTACATTATTTAAAGAAGCATAAAGAAAACATAAATAAACTGCAAAAGTCCCATAGTTGCTGTCCAAAGACATAGTCCAAAACGAAAAGATCCAAGCAATACATTCTTTCTCTTCAAGCTGGATGTGAAATCTGGTCAAGCTGCGGTATTCCCTCCCTGTGGACCTGGGGGCGGGGGAACGAATGAAAAGAAGGCGAAAGAAAAGTAGAGTCAGACATAAAGCCTGAGTAAGTTTAGGACTATTCAGTCTATGAAAAAAGAACTGGGTATGATGAGTATAAACTAGAAATGGGAAAGGACCATAAACTTAGTTAAGTTGTCTAGGGTTGAATATACTATCGTACCCCATATTAATCTCTGTACCCATATAAACTAGTTCCCAACAGGCACCCCATAATCAGGGTGAAGTGATCCATTTTATGATGATCGGCTCCTACTCGCATAGTTACATGTGTCTTATGGCCCCCGATGTTGTAGTTACCTATGCTGGTCCCACCATGGGGTGTATCAAGTCCCATGGTGGCGGCCCGACACAATCCTAGAATGCACAGGTATGCTACTGGTGCCCAGTGCCTTATTTTTCTGCGCCGGAGTGTGTGCACGCCCGCACCCCGTTAGAACCTACACTGCTGCACCACCGCCGTCGATTTGACCTCTTACAATCAGCCCAGTAATCGTGCCCCACCCTGCCTAGTTTCAGGGTATCATGATACCTTGTAGGGTTACTGCGAAAAGGGTCCCCCGCTACTAGGTTTTCTATTTCAGCCAACATGCTAATTTGGTTAAGTGTTTTATAAACCTAACCCCCAATCAGTCTGTTTAGTTTAGCATGTTCCATTTTGATTAAGTATTAATATAATTTACTTAATCCTATCAATCCTGACTCAGCCTTAATTGTCTTATTAAAGCCTTGACCTCTCACATTAGACAGATATTGTTGTGGCTGCCTGTTGCCGGTTGGGTCCGGGCAGTCTTACGCCACAACTCAGTCTAACCTCGGGTCCTTATTGGGCTCCGTATTTAACCACCCACATTGGATAGGTATTGTTGTGACTACTGGACAGCCGGGCGGTTCCGGGCAGGTTTACATCACAACTCAATCCAACCTCGGGTTAAACACATCATATTATCTACATTTACATATTTTGTCTCTTTTCTTTTTATATGTAAATATTTGCGGCCCATTATTCAAATTCATCTTTATTGGTTAAGATTTATTTATGCCACTTAATTGTTTTTCAAGGTTGTTGGCATGCGTTAAACATGCCAACACATATGTTCTATATTTTAGCCCAAACGTCATTACCCCCGTATTATACGTTCGCTCCAACGTAAGGTGTATTGGGTTTAATACTTAAACCCAATTTAGCCAAATGAAAAGGGGAGGCTTATAACATGGTGTTTATAAGGTAACATGAAAAAGGGCAGTGTGAACGCATGAACTTGCAACGAACGATTCAATTAACATAAAATAGGAACATGTGAACTTGCAATTGTAACATCATATAATCATGGCATAACATGAATCATTTTATCCATATAATCATAGCATAAACAATACTTAAACATAAATCATTCTATTCATATGATTAATGCATAGACAATACTTAAACATGAATTATTTTATTCATATGATTATGGCATAAGCAATACTTAAACATGAATTATTATATTCATATGATTATGGCATAAACTTAAACATGAATCATAGGTTCAACTAACCATGTAAACTTGAAATTAAGAATCTAACTAAATTAGATGTCATTATTATTGGAACAGGGTCTTGACTAGAAATATAAGCCTATATTTTTATTTAGGCATAATATAAACTAATCGTGTTCATAAAATCACTACATGTTAACAAAAAGGTACTTACTTTTGTCACTAATACAAAAGTATGGTTCAACTAGAATTATCCCAACCTAATTCTTATATGAATCATGGTTTTCATTCTATTCATATAGTTATAGCATAAACATATCTAAACTTACATCATGGTTTTTATTTTAGGGTGCGTTTTTTAGAGGTCCCTATTAAGTTTCAAAATATAAAAAAAACCCGGTCATAAACTTAATGTAAATTAGGTCCCTATTTTTTGAAAAGTTATAAGAAAAATATAAAAAAATCACGTAAATTCGTATTTAAATAAAACATGTAAACACTAAAAAATTCAGAACAAAAAACCATCAAAGAAGGCGTCAAAAATAAAAAAAAACAGAAAAAAAACGAAATTTCCAGTTAAATGCATAATAGTATGCACATATATCATTTTCCTGCATACATCCGAGCATATTTTTCACTACATACATCTTCGTTGATTTTTATTCATACAAAAACATGCTTACATGTGTGCAAATAAACCCAATATTTGCACACATTTGTGCAGGTTTAGTTTCAAATTTCCAAACCAAACACAGCTTACGGAAAAGTTGCATACATATATGCAATTATCAGTAATAATTGCATAAATGTATGCAACTATTTTTTTTATTTCCGTAGAATCCTGAAATTATTTACATATTTTAGAATATTTTTTTATTTATGAAGGAACGTACTTTTTTTTAAAAAAAATAAAAAAAGGCGGAAGTAATAAAATAAGGGGCGGGTTAAAATTTTTCAAATCTTTTTTTTATATATATAAATTAGGTCCCTACTTTTATCCTATAAAAATGTTGCACACATGTGTGCATTTTTTTGAGAAATTTGCACATTTGGATGCAAATAAAAATGAACTGAAATATTAAGTTAAATCTATCCGCTGGAAGAACTGCAGTTAATTGCATATATGCATGCAATAAAATCAAAAAGGTGCATAATATTATGCATTTAACTGCAGTTTTTTCTGTTTTTTTGCTGTTTTCTTCTTTATGACATTATTTTTGTTGTTTTTTGAACTGAATTTTTTGTATAATGCATAACTTATTTTATTACTAATTTACGAATTTTTTTTATTTTTTTAAATTATTATTTTATAAGTTTTGAAAACAGGGACCTAATTTATATTAAGTTTATGACCGGATGTGAGCCTAAATAAGTTTCAAAATAGGGACGTGAGCCTAATATTCACTTTATTTTATCTATGTAAACTTGCAAGTGGAATTTAATTCTAATGTAATTCTAATGTAACTTATGATAACAACATGAGCCTAAAAACATGTTTTTCAATTGGGCATAACAACGAACATAGTTTAGTCATGTTCATAAAGGTGCTTACTTTTGTTTCTAACACAAAAGTATGATTTGCCAATTTCAACATAGATTCATATAAATCATAGTACTTAGTCGATTCAATTACACACTAAAAGTGGTCATAAAAGTATGTACATCATATTAGCATAATAACGAATCATATACTTGCATGAATTCCAATTAAAATATCATAACATATAGTTGTTAACGTGAATCATATACTTGCATGAATCTTAAACCAATTATTACAACATATAGTTGTTACTTTCAACATGAATCATATACTTGCAATTATCAAATGGGTGTTGTAAATAACTACCACAAACATGTAGTTTTCAATATGAATCATATGCTTGCATGAATCCCAATTAAAATTCCACAACATGTGGTTGTCAACATAAATCATATACTTGTACGAATCTAATCGTACACCATAGTATTGCCAAATCGTTTAGAATCAAAATAACATACAAATATAGATTATTATCGCCACAATTCCATTTCGCAAATCACGTACTTGCAAATATCCAATCGTATACCACAATATTCCAAAATCGTTTAGCATCAAAGCAACATACAAATATAGATTATTATCGCCACAATTCCATTTCTTTCTTTACACAAATCAACACAATTATTTAATTCATATCGGAATAGCACTCTACTTACAACGTATGACGAATCTTCAATTCAAGAATCTGAATTCTGAATTTGGAGATGCTATCCTTTGTTGTAGGCATTGCTTTGATTGATTTGATGTTGCTTTAAGCTTTTGATTTATCTCCTAATTGTCTCTCTATTTCCGACGGCTATCTTTAGTCTCTCCTCTACAACATGACGGTCTCAGCTCCATTTTAGTTTGTGTGAATTAGGGTTAGTCTTAGGTCCTTTTTATAGAGTTTGTGAGTTGATTTAGACCGTCAATGAAGCTTGGTTCAATAATAGACGTTCGTTTGAAGGAGAGACCAACCAGGAGCTGACACCTAGCCCTAGTGACAAGGCAAGGCTCAGAAAATCGACCAAACACAGACCTGGCCAGTCAGGACTTGACCAGACATGACCAGCAGGTCATTTTTGACCTGGGCGCACTTGGCAGGTGCGCCAGGTCAAAAATGTACTGGCGCACTTCCCAAGTGCGCCAGTGCATTCTGACCCGTTTTCCGGTTTTTCGCCCAACTTCGTTCGTCCATATCTTCTTCATACGATATCCGTTTTACGCAAACTCAGACTCTATCTCAAGCAGAATTCCGAGACGAACGCAATTGCGTATCCCGTTTCCCTTAATTCTCTGATTTAAAATTAGTTATAGTTTAATTTATGAATTTCACAGTTATAAAATACACGGGGTGTTACATTCTCCCCCACTTAAAAGGATTTCGTCCCCGAAATCTTCAAGTTAGGAAGAATGTATATCCTAACATCCAATCATCCATCTACTCATCCATCAAACACGAGCATCCATTGTCCTTAAAAGACTTCTAATGCTTCATGATCTTATGCGAAGTGTGTGTGTACATGTACCAATCTAATGCAAAATCAGGCGGTCTACTGATTCAGTTGACCTCCTTAATGCAGATTATGTAAGTGCCATGAATCCATTATGTATGCAAATTCTCCTATTTATGAATCTACATGAGTGCACAATCATTCATATAAATGCAACATCCATATGATAACTTATTAAACTTCAACCATATACGAATGCAAACATGTATGCATATGCAATATGAAGTGATTGAGCCGATCTAAAACCTAGATTGTGTGTGTATATGCAACCACGAGCAACCACTAGCAATCACTTGCAACCACTTGCAACCATCAATCTTAACATGTCTCAAACACATGTTTACACCCAATTGTTCCTATCTAAAGGTATAGTCGAATGATAGAAGCAAGTAAAAACTTTGTGCCCATTAGGCAATGTCAAAACTGGAAATCTATGCCACATATATATTGATTAGGAGAAGAACTCTCTAAGCATCAGCCCCGAAGACCGAAATCAACATCAGACTGACACACAAAGAATTACTCAACCCAACCACTATATATGATTCTAGGAAACTAAGCATGATGGACTCCTTTTAGGTCCCAAAGGAGTCCCTTCCTAAGACCAACCCGTATCCTATAAAACCCAAAAACTTTAGTCAAACCAACGAACACCCTCCAGCCTCAAAATGTGTTACTAACAGATGAGTCATACTCTCTATGGGGTTTGCAACAGAAATTGGGTTGAGAATGGGACCGAGAGGATATACACAAAAGATAGCATGCAAGTAAGCTCTACAGGAAGAGAGGGATCAAAGATATACTCTTAAGAAGAGATATGATGCACGAATCTAGTCTTCAATCTTCTAAGTCGCATTTCCTTGAGCTTAACTCCATTATGCTTTGTCCGTCTTTAACTTCACAATTTCGTAGCTTCTTATTTCTTGTTTCCAAAATATGAGTTGGAACCTATGTCACTGTTGCCTCTCGTTCCTCTTTCACTTACTCTACTTCTAGTATACTCAGCTCAAACATAACGGCGTACTCATGGTTTCATGCAAGCTCTCCAAAATTCACTAGTGAATTTTAGATCTCGTCCACTTACTATCAGGTATTCCACGTAGCAGAACTATCTCTTGGAAATAAATGCCAGCTATGTTGCCAAATGTACTTACTAAGGTGATTCTCCACAACTCATGCATAAGCGAAATGAACCTTCTGCCTTAGTGGCGAACACTACTGGAGCGCCCCATTCTGAAATGCTCTTTCTAATGAACCCTTTGTCTAGAAGCTCTTTAATCTGTTTACTGAGCTCTTTCCTTTCCCATGGAGCCATGTGTCTAGCGGGCAACGCAATGGGCTTTGTATTATCTACAAGATATATACGGAAGTCTATCTCCCACTTCGGAGGCAAGCCCTTCACATCTTCGAAGACATCCGGATATTCCCGGACCACTCTAATCGATTGCAAATTTTCAACGGAGGCATCTAGCGATTCTAAGCATAACCGCATACGAGGGATTACAAGAAATTTCCAAAGTGTTACCGAGCTGGGTCAGGAGCCTAACAACCCTTTTCTCAAAATCAAGGATGGCCCCATTACTGGATAGCCAATCCATGCCCAAAATCAAACCATATCCCGAAAAGCCCAAAACAAAGGCACTACATTTAAACTCTATGCTTAGAATAGAAGTTTTCGATCCCACACAGATCATAGACAAATGAGCTGGGCCCCCAACTGGGTTTGAAACAATTAAGGGGTCCTCTACCGTACTAGTTTTTAGGTGCAGAGATTCTACTAAAGCAGACGAGATAAAGGAGTGTGATGTGCCGGAATCAAATAAAGTGCGAACGGGGTGATCATAAAGATAAACTACACTTTCTACAGAAGTATTTATACCTCGTTTCTTTGGGCAGTCCTTAGCCATGTGGCCTGTCTCACCGCAAGAAAATCACCCACCATTCATCTTGGCCTTCTTTTTCCGGCAATCTTTCACTAAGTGCCCCACTTTGCCACAGAATTTACACTTCCTCTTCTCTCGGGACTTGTTGTCTTTCCCGCCCTTCTCAAAGTCTGTCTTCTCAGGGCAGTCTTTGCTGATATGTCCAGTCTCCCCACAATGAAAACATTCTCCTTGCTTTCTTTTCCTCTTTCTACAATCCTTTGCTATGTGCCCTTCCGTACCACAAAAATTGCATTTCCTTTTTTCCCGTTTCTTGTTATTACTGTTACGATCCTTTCTTGTTTGACTATTATTCGTCTTCCTACTCTGGGACTCTTCCGCTTGCTGGTTCACGTGGAGGAGGAGGAGTGAAAGCGTCAGCAGCTGGGGAGTAAGGTCTCCAGATATGCTGAAACAGAAAAAGGGTAGATTCAAAACGAAGGATAAGAGATAGTACCTATGGCTTTGGGGGGACTTTGCCTTTTAAAATAGAATACTATTTTATCTTAAAAATGCTTCTTTAATTTTCCCTTTTTGAAAATAAAATTTCAAAACTTTTTATCTTATCTGGTAAACCTATGCTCTGATACCAAGTGAAACACCCCACCTCCGTTAGGGTCACTCTCAAAGGGAATGCCCTAATTTTGGTGGAGGTTTATAAGTATAAGTCACAGATATACAAGACAGATATAATAACACATATTTTTGAACAGCGGAAAACAACAACTTTTATTTCATTAAAATACGTGTTACACAAACCATGCCATAATTGTCTTACAATACTTCCAAAATCATAACTGTCTTGATTACATTATTTAAAGAAGCATAAAGAAAACATAAATAAACTGCAAAAGTCCCATAGTTGCTGTCCAAAGCCATAGTCCAAAACAAAAAGATCCAAGCAATACATTCTTTCTCTTCAAGCTGGATGTGAAATCTGGTCAAGCTGCGGTATTTCCTCCCTATGGACCTGGGGGGGGGGGAACGAAAGAAAAGAAGGCGAAAGAAAAGTAGAGTCAGACATAAAGCCTGAGTAAGTCTAGGACTATTCAGTCTATGAATAAAGAACTGGGTATGATGAGTATAAACTAGAAATGGGAAAGCACCATAAACTTAGTTAAGTTGTCTAGGGTTGAATATACTATCGTACCCCATATTAATCTCTGTACCCATATAAACTAGTTCCCAACAGGCACCCCATAATCTGGGTGAAGTGATCCATTTTATGATGATCGGCTCCTACTCGCATAGTTACATGTGTCTTACGGCCCCCGATGTTGTAGTTACCTATGCTGGTCCCACCATGGGGTGTATCAAGTCCCATGGTGGCGGCCCGACACAATCCTAGAATGCACAGGTATGCTACTGGTTCCCAGTGCCTTATTTTTCTGCGCCGGAGTGTGTGCACGCCCGCACCTCGTTAGAACCTACACTGCTGCACCACCGCCGTCGATTTGACCTCTTACAATCAGCTCAGTAATCGTGCCCCACCCTGCCTAGTTTCAGGGTATCATGATACCTTGTAGGGTTACTGCGAAAAGGGTCCCCCGCTACTAGGTTTTCTATTTCTAGCCAACATGCTAAGTTGGTTAAGTGTTTTATAAACCTAACCCCCAATTAGTCTGTTTAGTTTAGCATATTCCATTTTGATTAAGTATTAATATAATTTACTTAATCCTATCAATCCTGACTCAGCCTTAATTGTCTTATTAAAGCCTTGACCTCTCACATTAGACAGATATTGTTGTGGCTGCCTGTTGCCGGTTGGGTCCGGGCAGTCTTACGCCACAACTCAGTCTAACCTCGGGTCCTTATTGCGCTCCGTGTTTAACCACCCACATTGGATAGGTATTGTTGTGACTACTGGACAGCCGGGCGGTTCCGGGCAGGTTTACATCACAACTCAATCCAACCTCGGGTTAAACACATCGTATTTTCTACATTTACATATTTTGTCTCTTTTCTTTTTATATGTAAATATTTGCGGCCCATTATTCAAATTCATCTTTATTGGTTAAGATTTATTTATGCCACTTAATTGTTTTTCAAGGTTGTTGGCATGCGTTAAACATGCCAACACATATGTTCTATATTTTAGCCCAAACGTCATTACCCCCGTATTATACGTTCGCTCCAACGTAAGGTGTATTGGGTTTAATACTTAAACCCAATTTAGCCAAATGAAAAGGGGAGGCTTATAACATGGTGTTTATAAGGTAACATGAAAAAGGGGAGTGTGAACGCATGAACTTGCAACGAACGATTCAATAAACATAAAATAGGCACATGTGAACTTGCAATTGTAACATCATATAATCATGGCATAACATGAATCATTTTATCCATATAATCATAGCATAAACAATACTTAAACATAAATCATTCTATTCATATGGTTAATGCTTAGACAATACTTAAACATGAATTATTTTATTCATATGATTATGGCATAAGCAATACTTAAACATGAATTATTATATTCATATGATTATGGCATAAACTTAAACATGAATCATAGGTTCAACTAACCATGTAAACTTGAAATTAAGAATCTAACTAAATTAGATGTCATTATTATTGGAACAGGGTCTTGACTAGAAATATAAGCCTATATTTTTATTTAGGCAAAATATAAACTAATCGTGTTCATAAAATCACTACATGTTAACAAAAAGGTACTTACTTTTGTCACTTTTACAAAAGTATGGTTCAACTAGAATTATCCCAACCTAATTCTTATATGAATCATGGTTTTCATTCTATTCATAGAATTATAGCATAAACATATCTAAACTTACATCATGGTTTTTATTTTATCTATGTAAACTTGCAAGTGGAATGTAATTCTAATGTAATTCCAATGTAACTTATGATAACAACATGAGCCTAAAAACATGTTTTTCAATTGGGCATAACAACGAACATAGTTTAGTCATGTTCATAAAGGTGCTTACTTTTGTTTCTAACACAAAAGTATGATTTGCAAATTTCAACATAGATTCATATAAATTGTAACACCCCACCTCCGCCAGGGTGACTCTTGCAAGCACTCTGACTTTGGAGGGGCGTTTGAATCAGGTAAACATGCATAATGATATATCAAGGCAGAACAAGAACATATGTATATATGTAAACAGAGTAAATAACATAGATAAAACAGTGGAAGATTTCATACTATTTCAAAACAAGTCTGGTACAACATAGCTTTCCAAATAAACAAGTCTAGATAAAAACAACATCAACTGAAAAACTGAAATACATAAGTACTATCCCCAAAATAAGTGATAACCATAGCTAGCTTCATGTCAAGACCGTACATGAGCTAAAATCCCACAAGAAAGCGATCAGGAATCCAAGCTAAGCTCTAACGTTCCCACCCTAAGAACCTTGGGGGGGGGGGGGGGGAAACGGAAGAAAAGAGGCGAAAGAAAACAGGTCGGTCAAAAAGACTGAGTAAGCCCTACTACAATCAATGTAAACTGGTAAAGCTAACTGGCATGAG
Source organism: Allium sativum (assembly GCA_030737875.1). Taxonomy (NCBI): domain Eukaryota; kingdom Viridiplantae; phylum Streptophyta; class Magnoliopsida; order Asparagales; family Amaryllidaceae; genus Allium; species Allium sativum. The sequence goes on from CM060915.1 coordinate 991,754,775, forward strand.
CAGCAGGTATGAACATAAGGATAACAACATACTAGCATGATGATTAACTAACAAGGTAAATAAAGGTGTCATCGCATAATCAGGTTTAAGGTTTTTGCACCACAGGTGTACTAGCAAACTAACATGACTTGAATAAACAAGTATTGATCCCTTGGCCCAAGCTTTGGCCCAATAACATGTAGTGACCCCAATACGAGGTCCAAAGTGTGAACAAGAAGTGATCCCCAGGCCCAAGTTTGGCCCAAACATCATGAATGACCTAAACCAAGGTCCAACTAGCACGGTCTAGTCAGTCGGCTCCCTATAAGCCTAACTCGTCAAGTGTCGGTGTCATACGGCCCAACTACGAAGTGTAGCTAAACTGTGCTAGGTCCACCCTAGGGTGTATCAAGTCCTAGGGTGTCAACCACTGACACAAATCAATGCACGCACAGTCTAAACCTACTGGTGCCCGTGCCTGCTTTTTCAACTTCGGACCATGTGCACGACCATGGCCCGCCTGAACCTACACCGGCGCACCTACTCAGCCGTCGTTTTGGTCGCTTACATGGCATCCCAGTAATCGTGCCCCTCCCTAGCCTAGTCTCTAGGGTGTCATGATACAACTAAGAGGGTTACTGGTGCAAAGGACCACGTGACTAGGGTTTCCTTAATGGGTTAAACGTGGTTAACCCAACCCATCCAAGTACCCAGTTGGTTAAGTGTACCCAAGGTTCATGACTTAACCCTACCAACCCATCGTGTTTAATTGGTTAAGTATTCAAGCGGTCCATGACTTAACCCTACCATGTGGCATTAATTAATTTAATGCACCCAACCTCTCACATTAGACCTTGTTGTGGTTACTAGTTAGGCCGGGCGGGTCCGGGTAGGTTTACACCACAACTTAGTCTAACCTCGGGTTTCATGCGCAACATGACCAACTACTCACATTGGGTCCTATTGCTTGTAGCCACTAGTTAAGCCGGTCGGTTCCGGGTAGGTTTATGCTACAAACTCAACCCCAACCTCGAGTTGGTCACACTTATATTTTCTAAGTGTCATGTCCATCATGTTTCCAAAACACATTACAAGTTTTCAAGCAATTGGGTAGACCTAACTTAATAGGTAAATTCCCAATGGGTAGACCTAACTTAATAGGTAAATTCCCAAGCTTATGTTTTTATGTCTTTTAAGTTTACCCAACCCCAAACGCAATCCCATCGCTTACATATCGCAATAGCGCATAAAGGATAGAAAGAGGGAACTTGGCATAATTATGACATAAAGGTGTTGAAGCCACAAGTTCAACATGGTGGCATATGAAATGTACATATGTTCATATACTTGCATATTACATTTTTAGGCCTCAAAAGCATGCATAAAACCAAACTTGGCATATTGGTGATACATGGTGCTAAATGACATGTAGACATGGCCATAAGTTCGCATTTAGCCTCACATGCAAGTTATCATAAGAGATATGATAACTTACATGTTGCCAAAATGCAACCTTTAGCATAAAGCTTGGAGCTTTATGTTCATATACCCAAGATAAGCTTGCATAACATGATAGCATGAACAAAATGTTCAACCCAAACTTGCATAACATAACTTGCATATCATATGACAACTTGCATATCAAACTTGCATAACATAGCATGATGAACTTGCATATCATAACATGGCATACTTGCATATAAACTTGCATATCACAACATGATAAACTTGCATATCATAGCATAGTAAACTTGCATATAAACTTGCATATCATAGCATAGTAAACTTGCATATAAACTTGCATATCACAACATGATAAACTTGCATATCATAGCATAGTAAACTTGCATATAAACTTGCATATCACAACATTTAACTTTAGAGTTTAAGTATGAAAGTAAAATAGGGCTTACAATGCTTAGGAAATATGACAAAGCCCTTATGCAACCAATTAAACCCAAAATGCAAGCTTTAATAGAAAACCCTTAAGCCAAAATGATCAAAACTCTTGCTTTATGATGCAAATATAGAAACTTGACTTGAATGCAAGCTAATGATGCTCATACAAGCTTGAAAACACTTGTATGCATGGAAAATCTCATAGAAATTTATTTAGGAATTTTATGAAGAGAGTGGAGGCCATGAGAGGATTGATTTTGCCATAGTTTAGTTACTAGAATGAATAATGATGATTTAGGGTTAGGTTAGGGCCTTATTTATAGAGATTAGGACTAGTTTCAACCCTAGGATTAAACCCTAGTTCCAATCTCAGCCCTCAAAACCGAATCTGGCCCCCAAGCTCAACACAATCTCTAAATGGTGCACCAGGCTAAACAGCCCGGCTGACCAAGTCGACAGCCAAGTCGACAGGGCTGTCGACTTGGGTCCAACCAAGTCGACTCCCAAGTCGACTGGGCTGTCGACTTGGGTGCTCTGGCGGGAATTTTCCCGCCTGGCCCAAATTTCCAAATTCAAACTTGAATTTGAAATCTGTTTTTACTTTGGATTTTTCTGAAAACTTCGTTGGGCCTTAATCGGGTCATACGGACTCCGATTTTCGAAAACTCGGACTCTATTTCGTGTATTTTTCCGAGACGAACGCAATGGAAAAGCCCGTTTCCCTTGATTAAGATTTTAGAATTAAATTCTGCCTCGATTTACGTTATAACAAGTTATTGAAAATACGGGTTGTTACATTCTCCCCTCCTTAAAGGATTTCGTCCCCGAAATCTTCAAGTTAGGAAGAACGTATCCTACCATCCAACACCCATCTACTCAAAACATCATCCACGAGCAATCATTGTCCTTACAAGATTCTAAATGTTGTATGAACATATGCAAAGGTGTGTGTATATGTCCTTATCTAATGCAAATATCCTCAATGCAAATTATGTTAGTGAAATGAATCCATATGTATGCAATTCCTAACATAATGTATAACATCTATATGTGTGCACATAACATACATCCATATGCAACATCCATGTGATAACACAAAAATTTTCATCCATGAATAAGCATAAACACTCATGCATATGCAATATGAGGAGTGTGTGAGCCGATCTAGTGCCTAACGTGTATAATGCATCCACGAGTAACCACTTGCAAACACTTGCAACCACTTGCAACCATCAAGCATAACATGTTTCAAACACATGTTTCATCCAAAGGGTTTCTACCTAAGGTTCTCATGACAAGATTAACACGATAAACTAGATAATCAAGACAAACATGGATAGCAAAAGATATGCTACAAAGAGATCGGGAAGATAAGCAGGATATACTCCTCTTTTGGATTACAAGAAATCCCTTCCTAACCCAACCCATATTCTATAAAAGCCCAAAAGGTTTAGTCAACCTAACGGACCCCCTTCAAACCCTGACATGTATTACTGGCCAATAAGTCATACCTCCCGACAGAAATAGGACCGAAAATGGGACCGAGAGGATATACATAAAAAGATAACATACGAGTAAGTTCCACAGGAAAACAAGGATCAAGGATATACTCTTAGAAAGAGATATGATGCGCGTATCTAGCCTTCAATCTTCTAAGTCACGTTTCCTTGAGCTTAACTCCACTGTGCTTTGACCGTCTTTTACCTCATGATTTCTTAGTTTCTTAACTCTTATTTCCAAATATGAGTTGGAACCCATTTCATTGTCGCCTCTCCTCTTCCTCTTTCACTTACTCTTCTATCATTCCTGGCTTAAACATAACTATGACCTCATGGTTTCATGCAAGCTCTCCAAAATTCACTAGTGAATCCTGGATCTCATTTACTTACCATAAAGTATTCCACGCAGTAGAACTTTCTTGAAAATACCAATCCACGTTACCAACGTGATTTTCTATAACTCATGCTTGAACGAAATGAACCATCCGCCCGTGAATGATAGGCCGTACTTAGATTCAGTCGCTTGCCCACGACTTCCCGTAGACTATCCCAAAGCTGGCTAGTGAGTCATGGTTACTAACTATACTCGTGCAACCGCTTTATTCCTTGAAAGTAAACTGTCGCTAGCTATGATGCAGTCCTTTCGCTCTTTACCGGAGTGAAATGAGCACTCTTCGTGAGTCTACCTACTATGACCCACCTGCTCGTATTCTCTTTCCTTGACCTAGGCAGTCCATCCATGAAATCCTTCGTGACGCTTTACTACTTCCATTGCGGGGACCTCCAATGGATGTAATAGCCCACTGGGCTTCTATGACTCGGCCTTTAACCTGTTGGCACAACATGCACCTTGGGACAAACTCGGTCACCTCCTTAGGTGATGTGCATCTTTAAGAACCTTCTTTCTCTCATCGCGTCTTAGCCATCCCTTGTCATCTATAGCGAGGTGACTTATCATCTCGCCTCGAGTCAACTTGTCCACGATCTCGACTAACTGCGGGTCTTCTTTCTGTGAAGTCCCTACTTGATCCAGAAGGGTAGGTCTAAACTCAAGGGACGCTAACTACTTATTAAACTGAGAGAACTTCTTACTTCGGTTGCATTCCTTGGAGTCTTCCAATCCTGAACTGCAACTACCTTAGCGGGATCCACCGCTAAGCCTTGCTTAGAAACTATGTGCCCAAGGAATCTAACTTCCCTTCTCCAAAAGTGACACTTTGGAGAACTTGGCCTTCAACTGATGCGCTCTAAGCGTATCCATCACCTCCACGAGATGCCTTGCATGCTCTTCCTCATCCTTAGAGAAGATTAGAATATCATCTACGAAGACCACGACAAACTTGTTCAAGAACTCCCTGAACACCCTACTCATCAAGTCCATGAAGTAGGCGGGTGCATTAGTCAAACCGAATGGCATGACCAGCCATTCTAAGAATCCATCTGGAGTTCTGAACGTAGTTTCGTCTATACTATCTTCAGCTACTCTGAGCTGATGGAATCCAGTAGTAAGAGAAAACAGATGTTCCTACAAGCTGATCAAACAAATCATCAATCCTTGGCAATGGTTGTCTATTCTCTTTAACTCACGATAATCAACACAAAGTCGAAGAGAACCATCTGCCTTGGTAGTAAATACTACAGGCACTCCCCATTCAGATATACTTCATCTAATGAAGTTCTTCTCAAGCAACTCCTTGACTTGCTTTCTTAACTCTCATCTTGCGGGACCATGTGCCTTACCGGCCATGAAACTTTCTTGGCATTATCAACCAGATAAATGCGGAAATCTATCTCTCGTTTAGGGGTAACCCCCTTCGTTTCACCCAAGATATCAGGATATTCTCGGACCACCCTCACCGATTACAAACTATCGATAGACGAGTTTGAGGGATTCAAGATAACACAACATGACGGGACTCATAGGGTTACAAGAAATTTTTAGGGTGTTACCGAGGCGAGTCATGAGCCTCACAACCCTATGCTCAAAAATCAAGGATGGCTCCAAAACTGGACAACCCATCCAAGCCCAAAATCAACCCATACCCCAAGAAACTGAGAATATAAGCATCACACGAGATCTCTACACTAAAGATAGAGATTTTCATATCCACGTAGATAACAGACAAATGGGCGGAACCCCCAATTGGATTTAAAACACACACGGGATCATTAACTAGACTAGTACTTAGGTGCAAACTTTCAACTAGATCAGATGGGATAAAGCTATGCGATGCACCAGAATCAAACAAGGTAAGAAATATATACAAGGCACTCAACAGAAATACTACCTCGATCGGGAACTGGAGCGGCATTGAGAGCATGAACTTGCCCTCCTGAAGGTCCAGCACGCTGAGGCTGACCCTGGCCTTGCCCTTACTTCCTAGGGCAATCCTTGTTAAAATGTCCCGTCTCTCCACAGTGAAAGCACCCACCCAATTTCCTTCTCTTCTTCCTACAGTCCTTGACTATGTGCCCAACAATCCCACAGAAGTTGCACTTTCTTGTTTCCTTTGCCTTGTTCTTGTTGCCCTTGTTGTTCTTGTTGTTCTGATTGCCTTGACTGCTCTGACCACTTGGATTACCCTGATTTCCTTTTCCTTGGAAATCAGTCTTCTTGGCTTGAGTATCATTTTTCTTGACATCTCCCTGAAGTAACGCCATATCAACCAAGCTCTCAAACGTGGCCCATTGGGGAATATGTGACATAGCCAATCCCTGCAACGGCTCATTCAATCCTCTAGCAAAACGAAGAGCCTTCTTCTGAGGAGTATTCACCATATCCAGGCCAAAACGAGCTAACTGATTGAATTTGTTCACATATTCTTTGACAGACATATCTCCTTGTTTCAAAGTTATGAACCTCTCCATTTGCAGATTCTCCTCAGAAGAAGATAGAAAATTAAGCACGAACCTTGCCCTGAAATCGACCCAAGTCTCAACAGGCCTAGTACCATTGGTGACTTCCCACCAATAAGCGGCCTCATCCTTCATAAGCCAAACCGCCAACAAGATCTTCCTCTGATCATCTAACCCAAAGATAGCAAATAAATCCTCAGTCTCTTTCAACCAATTTCTGGCCTCTACAAAAGTCTCAGTGCCTTGAAAGTTCTTGCCACCCATTGCTTTGAAATCCTTGCAAGTCTTTGCGAAGTCAGCCTGAGGATGCTGAGGGGGAGGAGGAAGAGGAACCTTAGCGACAGGAGGAGGAGGAACATTAACTACCGGAGGAGGAGGAGGAGGAACATTAACTACTGGAGGAGGAGGAACATCTGCGGGGCCGGCTTCGGTCGCCGTAGCCTCCAAAAGTCTCCTATACCAAACAGGTACGTGTACTCCTTCCGGAATAGCAGAGTTATCGGCCATACTGAAAACGAAGAAAAAGATAGATTCAGAATGGAGAAAAACGAAGGAATTTTTGCTAATGACTTTTTCGGGAATAGTCTTTAAAATAAACTAGACTTTTCTTTGGAAAATACTTTATACTTGGTTTTGAAAATAGTTTTCCAAAAAGTTTTTTTTAAAAAAAACCTTTTTGTTCCTTCTCGTAAACCATATGCTCTGATACCAAATGTAACACCCCACCTCCGCCAGGGTGACTCTTGCAAGCACTCTGACTTTGGAGGGGCGTTTGAATCAGGTAAACATGCATAATGATATATCAAGGCAGAACAAGAACATATGTATATATGTAAACAGAGTAAATAACATAGATAAAACAGCGGAAGATTTCATACTATTTCAAAACAAGTCTGGTACAACATAGCTTTCCAAATAAACAAGTCTAGATAAAAACAACATCAACTGAAAAACTGAAATACATAAGTACTATCCCCAAAATAAGTGATAACCATAGCTAGCTTCATGTCAAGACCGTACATGAGCTAAAATCCCACAAGCAAGCGATCAGGAATCCAAGCTAAGCTCTAACGTTCCCACCCTAAGAACCTTGGGGGGGGGGGGAACGGAAGAAAAGAGGCGAAAGAAAACAGGTCGGTCAAAAAGACTGAGTAAGCCCTACTACAATCAATGTAAACTGGTAAAGCTAACTGGCATGAGCAGCAGGGATGAACATAAGGATAACAACATACTAGCATGATGATTAACTAACAAGGTAGATAAAGGTGTCATCGCATAATCAGGTTTAAGGTTTTTGCACCACAGGTGTACTAGCAAACTAACATGACTTGAATAAACAAGTATTGATCCCTTGGCCCAAGCTTTGGCCCAATAACATGTAGTGACCCCAATACGAGGTCCAAAGTGTGAACAAGAAGTGATCCCCAGGCCCAAGTTTGGCCCAAACATCATGAATGACCTAAACCAAGGTCCAACTAGCACGGTCTAGTCGATCGGCTCCCTATAAGCCTAACTCGTCAAGTGTCGGTGTCATACGGCCCAACTACGAAGTGTAGCTAAACTGTGCTAGGTCCACCCTAGGGTGTATCAAGTCCTAGGGTGTCAACCACTGACACAAATCAATGCACACACAGTCTAAACCTACTGGTGCCCGTGCCTGCTTTTTCAACTTCGGACCATGTGCACGACCATGGCCCGCCTGAACCTACACCGGCGCACCTACTCAGCCGTCGTTTTGGTCGCTTACATGGCATCCCAGTAATCGTGCCCCTCCCTAGCCTAGTCTCTAGGGTGTCATGATACAACTAAGAGGGTTACTGGTGCAAAGGACCACGTGACTAGGGTTTCCTTAATGGGTTAAACGTGGTTAACCCAACCCATCCAAGTACCCAGTTGGTTAAGTGTACCCAAGGTTCATGACTTAACCCTACCAACCCATCGTGTTTAATTGGTTAAGTATTCAAGCGGTCCATGACTTAACCCTACCATGTGGCATTAATTAATTTAATGCACCCAACCTCTCACATTAGACCTTGTTGTGGTTACTAGTTAGGCCGGGCGGGTCCGGGTAGGTTTACACCACAACTTAGTCTAACCTCGGGTTTCATGCGCAACATGACCAACTACTCACATTGGGTCCTATTGCTTGTAGCCACTAGTTAAGCCGGTCGGTTCCGGGTAGGTTTATGCTACAAACTCAACCCCAACCTCGAGTTGGTCACACTTATATTTTCTAAGTGTCATGTCCATCATGTTTCCAAAACACATTACAAGTTTTCAAGCAATTGGGTAGACCTAACTTAATAGGTAAATTCCCAATGGGTAGACCTAACTTAATAGGTAAATTCCCAAGCTTATGTTTTTATGTCTTTTAAGTTTACCCAACCCCAAACGCAATCCCATCGCTTACATATCGCAATAGCGCATAAAGGATAGAAAGAGGGAACTTGGCATAATTATGACATAAAGGTGTTGAAGCCACAAGTTCAACATGGTGGCATATGAAATGTACATATGTTCATATACTTGCATATTACATTTTTAGGCCTCAAAAGCATGCATAAAACCAAACTTGGCATATTGGTGATACATGGTGCTAAATGACATGTAGACATGGCCATAAGTTCGCATTTAGCCTCACATGCAAGTTATCATAAGAGATATGATAACTTACATGTTGCCAAAATGCAACCTTTAGCATAAAGCTTGGAGCTTTATGTTCATATACCCAAGATAAGCTTGCATAACATGATAGCATGAACAAAATGTTCAACCCAAACTTGCATAACATAACTTGCATATCATATGACAACTTGCATATCAAACTTGCATAACATAGCATGATGAACTTGCATATCATAACATGGCATACTTGCATATAAACTTGCATATCACAACATGATAAACTTGCATATCATAGCATAGTAAACTTGCATATAAACTTGCATATCATAGCATAGTAAACTTGCATATAAACTTGCATATCACAACATGATAAACTTGCATATCATAGCATAGTAAACTTGCATATAAACTTGCATATCACAACATTTAACTTTAGAGTTTAAGTATGAAAGTAGAATAGGGCTTACAATGCTTAGGAAATATGACAAAGCCCTTATGCAACCAATTAAACCCAAAATGCAAGCTTTAATAGAAAACCCTTAAGCCAAAATGATCAAAACTCTTGCTTTATGATGCAAATATAGAAACTTGACTTGAATGCAAGCTAATGATGCTCAAACAAGCTTGAAAACACTTGTATGCATGGAAAATCTCATAGAAATTTATTTAGGAATTTTATGAAGAGAGTGGAGGCCATGAGAGGATTGATTTTGCCATAGTTTAGTTACTAGAATGAATAATGATGATTTAGGGTTAGGTTAGGGCCTTATTTATAGAGATTAGGACTAGTTTCAACCCTAGGATTAAACCCTAGTTCCAATCTCAGCCCTCAAAACCGAATCTGGCCCCCAAGCTCAACACAATCTCTAAATGGTGCACCAGGCTAAACAGCCCGGCTGGACCAAGTCGACAGCCAAGTCGACAGGGCTGTCGACTTGGGTCCAACCAAGTCGACTCCCAAGTCGACAGGGCTGTCGACTTGGGTGCTCTGGCGGGAATTTTCCCGCCTGGCCCAAATTTCCAAATTCAAACTTGAATTTGAAATCTGTTTTTACTTTGGATTTTTCTGAAAACTTCGTTGGGCCTTAATAGGGTCATACGGACTCCGATTTTCGAAAACTCGGACTCTATTTCGCGTATTTTTCCGAGACGAACGCAATGGCATAGCCCGTTTCCCTTGATTCAGATTTTAGAATTAAATTCTGCCTCGATTTACGTTATAACAGGTTATTGAAAATACAGGTTGTTACATAAATCATAGTACTTAGTCGATTCAATTACACACTAAAAGTGGTCATAAAAGTATGTACATCATATTAGCATAATAACGAATCATATACTTGCATGAATTCCAATTAAAATATCATAACATATAGTTGTTAACGTGAATCATATACTTGCATGAATCTTAAACCAATTATTACAACATATAGTTGTTACTTTCAACATGAATCATATACTTGCAATTATCAAATGGGTGTTGTAAATAACTACCACAAACATGTAGTTTTCAATATGAATCATATGCTTGCATGAATCCCAATTAAAATTTCACAATATGTGGTTGTCAACATAAATCATATACTTGTATGAATCCAATCGTACACCATAGTATTGCCAAATCGTTTAGAATCAAAATAACATACAAATATAGATTATTATCGCCACAATTTCATTTCGCAAATCACGTACTTGCAAATATCCAATCGTATACCACAATATTCCCAAATCGTTTAGCATCAAAGCAACATACAAATATAGATTATTATCGCCACAATTCCATTTCTTTCTTTACACAAATCAACACAATTATTTAATTCATACCGGAATAGCACTCTACTTACAACGTATGACGAATCTTCAATTCAGGAATCTGAATTCTGAATTTGGAGATGCTATCCTTTGTTGTAGGCGTTGCTTTGATTGATTTGAGGTTGCTTTAAGCTTTTGATTTATCTCCTAATTGTCTCTCTATTTCCGACGGCTATCTTTAGTCTCTCCTCAGCAACATGACGGTCTCAGGTCCATTTTAGTTTGTGTGAATTAGGGTTAGTCTTAGGTCCTTTTTATTGAGTTTGTGAGTTGATTTAGACCGTCGATGAAGCTTGGTTCAATAATAGCCGTTCGTTTGAAGGAGAGACCAACCAGGAGCTGACACCTAGCCCTAGTGACAAGGCAAGGCTCAGAAAATCGACCAAACACAGACCTGGCCAGCCAGGACTTGACCAGACCTGACCAGCAGGTCATTTTTGACCTGGGCGCACTTGGCAGGTGCGCCAGGTCAAAAATGTACTGGCGCACTTCCCAAGTGCGCCAGTGCAATTTTGTTCTGGCGCACTTCCCAAGTGCGCCAGTGCATTCTGACCCGTTTTCCGGTTTTTCGCCCAACTTCGTTCGTCCATATCTTCTTCATACGATATCCGTTTTACGCAAACTCAGACTCTATCTCAAGAAGAATTCCGAGACGAACGCAATGGCGTATCCCGTTTCCCTTAATTCTCTGATTTAAAATTAGTTATAGTTTAATTTATGAATTTCACAGTTATAAAATACACGGGGTGTTACACTTCGGTTCTTCCAAATGACTTGTCCAATCCTTAGAGAATCACTTGAGTACAAGCCATTGGAGTAGCTTGAAGGGAGTGTTAAGTCTTTGATGTGATTGAGTAAAGCATTATAGGTCGGACCTGACCTATGCCAATAACTTGAGTTTGAGTTTAGGTGTTTGGCCCAAACTAAGAGAATGTTCTTTCAAATCCTAAATGTACTTGTCAAGTTTTAAGTCATTCAGATTTCATTTTGATTTATTAAGTTCAATCGAAATGCTTGATCCAAAAACAGTTCAACAACATCTATGACAATGACAAATCAATGATTTAGTATTTTTCTTGACTTGAGGATTAATGTTTTATTCCTTTTCGTCCTCTCTTTATATAATACTCCCTCCGATTCATAATATAAGACGTTTTATGTTGTTTGATTTAGTTCAAAATATAAGACATTTAAGTTTGTCATTCCTATTATGTACTTGATTCATAATAAATGTCCAAAACTAGATGGTTGCTTCACGATTTTTTATGCATAAAAATAGAAGTGATAAAGTAGATTGCATGTAAAAGGAGAACTTAATTTGTGGGTCCTACTTAATTTAAGCATGGACTAAAGTTTCAATTGATTTATTCCTTAATTCTCGTGCAAATTCCTAAAACGTCTTATATTATGAACTGGAGGGAGTATATAAGAGAGACTACAAAATATACAAGTTTATCATGTATACGAGTTTTCCATGTTTACCAGAAAACATAAACTTATTAAATGATAATTTATATGGGTCACAAAACCTCCAAGACGTATGAAAAAAATGAACAAAAGAAGTAGTCTATTGTATTACCAAATTTTAAACGTAGTAACTATGTTGTTTAATTCTACCTTCCCTTCATCCTAATTTTACTAGTTTTTGTTACTAATGTTATTTATACGAACATCATGGCTCGTGCTCTGTTTGTGATGATTTCACAATCTTCGCACATGAGTTGTTTTGTTAATATACGAAGTACATATGTAACAAAATCATGAGAAAATGATTTGCACAAATATTTAATCATTTTTTTGCATTGAAATTATATGTAGTTTGTATTTTTATTTTTACGTTACAACGTCTAACTTTTATTAATTTTATTTTTTTCGTTTGTATTATTAATAAGCAAAAATAAATTTATAAAGAAAGTTTGTTTTTTATATCCTATTTGTAGGTGATAAGATTTGACAATATTTTTAGATGAGCGTTTCGAATTTGTAAAGAAGGTTTAATTGTTAGATCCTATTTTTAATTTATTATTATTTATGAATGTTTTGAATTTGTAAAAGATATTTAATTCTTAGATCCTATTTTTAAGAGACATTAATATTTGTAAAACATATAAAAAGGTATTTTTGATGGTTTACTTTTACACCAAGAAATGTGACACCAAAAGTGTTGCAACTATTTGTAAAGATTACGTTTTCTGTCAGCTGCAATGCTGTCCATTTAGCTTGAAAATTAAACCAATATCTTCATGTCCTAGTTTGATTACACTTTTCTTCTTCGTGGTTTCATCGTACAAAATAATTCACACCAGATTGTTCAGTGTATGTACCTCTTGGTCACTATAAACAAAAGACTACTAATTGATTTAACTTTATTCTGGTATCATCAACAGTGTAAAATAACTCTTAGTGACGCAGTCACCCTTAATTGGAAGTGATCCCATATGTTAATAGAAATATCACTATTGCTAAAAGGTGTTACATATTCTCTTCCTCTCCCGTTTTGCAGCATCTGCATTTCAATGCCATGAGCAGTTATACCAGTTACTTAAATGGTTTATAGTAGTTCAACGATGAAACATATTCTTATAGTGGGATATTGAAATTTAGTTAAATGCTCAAAACACAAAATTGAAGTTTAAACACATGATGATGATACATGGTAACATTGGGTTATCATGAAACATGATTGCAAATGTTGCGTTGAATATGTGTGATCACTAGATTGAATCCCTGAAGAAGATATTCAAACAAAGTTGGTGTGATCTATACAAATTGAATTTCTCGAGTTAAATAAATTTGGGTTGACAAACCGTGTGTTTGTGCAACTGATTCCGCGATATATGCCAGTTAAAAATTTAGTTGTATAATTTTTTATTTTTTATTTTTTATGATCACCTATTCCCAGCCCATGGTCTTTTTAAGCTTGCATTTGGATTTTGTACGTACTGGTAAATCCTACTTCAATTCAATGAGATCATAATTGAAATCACGATCTCTTTTTATGACCCTCCCCAGTATTAGGTCTGCTGCATTGGAACAAATCCCTACTGAGGCGACTAGGGTACACATGCACTCACAGGTGAGAAATATGTCTCAACTGAGACATGCATTGTCAGTGTCTTATCAGGTTTCCTAAATGCCAGATATATGCAAAAAATGCAGAATGGTGACATTTGTCTTCTCTTTTGTGGGGAGAGGAAATAACTGGCTTTTGAAAGTTTGGTATCTGTGGATGCTTCAAATTGGTAGAAAATAACATAGTGGGTCATAATCAAACTGCTCCAACTTGTCGACAGGTGAAGTTCCTTATCAGTGTATTTGTCCAGCTTTATGAAAGCCAAATAAATTATGTGTTTTCTCTTCAACTGAAGCGCCTATTGGGTTGATTTGGGGCATGTTAGTTGAATCAATGATTAATAATGTTGTAGGATCGAAGAATGTAAAATTGGAGGTGTGTATTTGCAGGTTTCATTTGCTCTATGTATATCTATGTGATAAGTAGTTCATTGGAGTTACAGCTAAAGGGCAAAGGAAGGGCAAGTGAAGTATGCATCTCAATCAAACACAGCGAATGTTCACAGTTAATATCCAATATGTTCGTCTTTTACTGCAAAAAGCACAATCTAGCCCAACTATTCGTCTGTTTTAACGGTTATTGTTGGAATTCCATTGCACAAATACGGTTCTTTTTATTATAGTTTCTTGACTTTATAGATAACTGAATGTACATGGATCTCTGGAAGAGTAAGCGAGGTTATATCTCTTGGTGTTGAGAAAGATCAGGCTGTAAGCTCTTATGAGTTCATTCCTCGTGAATTTTTTGAAGATATGGAATCTTCATGGAAAGGCCGTGTGAAGAGGATACACGCTGAGGATGTGTTTACTGAAGTTGACAAGGCGGCTCAGTCTTTGTCTGTTACAGTAAGTGTTACATTTAAAACCATATTTACATAGTTTCTTTGTTTTATTTTTATTTTTTTAAATATGTTTTTAATATTCACTGTGCATGAAAATCTAAAATTTACTTTAGAGAATTTTTTCTAATAATAATAATAATCATGTTGTTGCAGATATATATATATATATAATTTTATTTTATATGACATGAATGAATTTACATTATACGGAGAAATAAAGCTTCCTTTTTTTGTTGCAACTAGCATAATTCATTAACACACACTGTAAATGTATGCTGATCTTATCAATCACACAAATGTTTGTGCTGATATGCATTAGTGTTCTATGTACAATGGTAGCGTGGTTATGGTCCTTTTGACATAATTGGCTTAGATTAAGTTATTCATAGTACAAGCAAATCACTCAAGTAATTATTGTAACTTTTATTCGAGTTTTAAACAAGTCTCACTGCCAGCCTGTCTTGCTGAAGCCGACTCATTGTGCACACCATTTTCTATAATATCAAGTATCAATTAACATGGTTTTCGAAAAAAGGCAAAAAAAAGAAAAAAAGAATATCTAGAAATGTTTCTTAGTAAATGTTATTTCTCAGAACATCTTCATGTTTTTACTTGCTTTTCACTACTTAACATATCAATATTGATTATTTAGCCCTCCATTCTCGAAGAAAATTGTTAACAATGCTTCAAAGTTTAAATGCAGTGTCCAATGATTTTATTAATTGAAAACAGCATAAAAAAAGAAACAGAAATGCTAATCTTCTCGACTGCTATTATATCAAAATGTGCGAATACAGACAAAAAAAAAGGGAGGGCCCGCTGATGAAATTACATGTTTACCCCTGATATACTCCCGTTGCACTATTTCGCATATTTTGACCGATTGTGTTTCGGTCCGAATAACAGTTCCCAAAACGAAAACCTTACCATTTGGGTATGACTTATTGTTTATATGGTATTGAAAGTTATTTTTGTGAAAATTGAAGGTCTTAACTGTGAATTCTCTGTATTATAAGAAAATTTCATGATAAATAGAATTCAGAGCGGTATTTCTCCCAGGAATTTACTCAATTGTGAAAATGTTTCTTGATATAAAGGTGATTGATTTGAGTAGTTATAATTTTTGTTTTATTTATTTGTATATATAAATTTTGTGAAGTAGGTTATGGAAGACTTTGTTCCAATCATTTCTAGAGTAAAAGCGGTAATGTCTTCTCTTGGAGGTCCAAAGGGTGAAGTATGTTATGCTAAAGAACATGAAGCTGTTTGGTTCAAAGGAAAGTGTTTTATGCCATCTGTTTGGGCTAATACACCTGTGGAGGAGCAAATCAAGTGACTCAAACCTGCCTTGGATTCAAAAGGAAGAAAAGTTGGGGAGGAATGGTTCACAACAATCAATATTGAGAATGCAATAACTAGGTATATTTCCAATACCGTTTAATATTACTGTTTTTATTATTACGTACATATTTGGCATCGCATTAAGGAAAACCAGCATGTTTTTACCAGCCTGGGTTGTTACCTAGGTGCTGTCCCTTTTTCTTAGGGTGAGAGGCTCACTGAATTGATTCTTCCTCCCAGACCTATTGCACAATGGGGAATTCTGTGCACTGTTATTTATAAGTGGAAAACTGATTTTAATAATTTTTTTTAATCTTTTAGGTATTATGAATCTATAGAAAAGGCAAGAATTAAAATTCTGGATTTACTAAGAAAACTTTCTGGAGAAATGCAGGCAAAAATTAACATCCTCGTCTTCTCTTCGATGCTGCTTGTCATAGCTAAATCACTTTTTGGCCATGTTAGGTAACGTGTTGGCCTATGGGTTGTCTATTTTAACTTCATATCACTATAAGTATGATAATGGAATTCCCATTGTCTTACTCTTCTTTCATGAATTCACATATAATCAACATAGTGTTTGCGTGTTACCTTTATTTGTTTCAGTAGTTTTGTTCTGTTTTGCAGTGAAGGTAGGAGAAGGGGATGGGTGTTTCCTGACCTATACGAATACCAAAATCATAAGGTATCATCTTCAACAATGCACTGTTTTAAAACTATGACTTTCTGGAAAGTACATTAGACAGTTCATGCTAAGATTAATATTGTGCTAATATTTTGTGTGGAATCAACACAGCTATGATTTTAATTGGTTAGTGATACTTCCAATAAACAATGGCCACATCAACCATGTTTTCGATACCAAATTGTTCTTACTGATATTTATTCATATTCATTTTGATTGTTAGCACCATCAATGACAAGTATTTCAACCTGTTCCACCATTTCACATATGGTTTCTGCTAAATGATTATTGTTATTTTGTCAACTTTCTGAAACAGCTTGAACTGATTAGTTTTTGATGTATATAACCATATCTTGTAAATTTTCGACTGAGATGTTTCTTGTTCGTTCTTTCGTATGTAATATCTCATCATGTGCATTGCATGTATTTAAACAAATTGAAAACTTGACTTCAATGCAAAATAATATAATGTTATCTGTTTTTTTGGGTGGGGGGGGGGGGGGGGGGGGGGGCGGGGAAGGGGTATTCTAGATTTTTGGCATTTGTCATATTTTTGGACGTATATGCATCACATACTTAGCTGACCCTGTCAAATGCCACTGTGGACGTATGTGGGGTATTGAAAACTCCACATTTCTCTTTATCAGAATGGTAAATTTACTGTAAACACTACGTTTGAATCCAATGTCAAATGCCACTGTGTTCAAGTGCATAAACCAAGGGTAAGTTGGTAAAATGGCCGCTTTAAACTTCAGAAATACGCTGTTGTCCCTTTCTAAAAACAAACTGCGAAAGTTAAGGTAGCGTTTGGTTTATTTTGTGTTTTGCATTTTTAGTTTTCGGCGTTAATTATGAAAGTTGTGAAGATTTGAAGTGTAGCGGTGGTGATGCATCAAAGGCAAAGGGAGTGACGGAGGGGACCACGGGAATGGTGGATAGACGGATTTGTTATTGTCATTCCCTTGTTTCTTAAAATATGAAAAATAATAAAAAGTTGTTTTCGGTTTTGTGTGTTAACTCCGTTTTGTAAAACGGTCATTTTTCACGATATATGTGCATTGTCGGTATTTTTGTATGTGTGAAAACTCAAAATTGAAAAATCTAAACCAAACGCTACCTAAACTTTCGTAAAATACCAACTTTTAAGTTTTAAAATAAACCTTCATTCTCCTTGTAAAACAAGCTTTGAAGAACACATTTGTTTCTAGTTTCAGTCAAAATGCACACATTTACGCCTTGAAAAAGTACAGATAATTCATTGCAATCTAAATTACCCAACGAAATAGTTAACTATAATTCAATTTATTACTTGCGTTCTGAGAGCTTGTAGCCATGGCTGCCAACCCTAAATCTTTCCTGAACCCTATTTTCGACGACAATCCCAATTCCAAGGTGGGATCTTCTTCCTCCCCCCATCTCCTCTCCCTCTCCTCATTTTCCTCATTCCACTCCTGATTTCTTGGTGGATGAGGAGGGATTCACCAGAGTTGTTAATCAAAAGAAAGGATTTAAATCCTTTCAAAATCCTACTGTCCCTGTTCATATGAAGAAAGGGACAGGGTCATCGAAGGAATACCCGTTTAAAGAAAGGCAGAAGCCTTATCCTCCCTCTAATGGAGCACGACAGCAGCCAAGAAGCCAACCTAGAATGTCTCAAGATCCAAATGAAAACCCGATTGGATCTTCTCAAGATCTTCCTCATGCTCCTAAAATTAACATAGGGATTAATCTGAAGGCTTCATCTTGGGCGGATCTGATTAAGAAAGATAATCAAGATACAGAATTCGATTTGAGTTTCATTCCCCTGTCAGAAACTATTGGAGAAAACAAGATAGTTGTGGCCTCTGAGGCAGCCTGTTTACGTACAGAAAGTAAATGGTCAATGTCTGTCGTAGCTTACGTATTTGGAAAACGACCAGCATATCACTATTTCAGGAATTATGTTGTTTGAACATGGAACCCTAGTGGTTCCTTTGAGATTTTTACAAGGGAGAATGGATTCTTTATTCTCAGGTTCACAAATGTAGAAGATAGAGAGAAACTTCTTCATGGGGGTCCGTATTTTATCAATGGGAAACTGATCATTTTAAAGAAATGGTCCAAGAAAGCAGTTCTTGATCGAGACATATTGAGCACTATGCCCATATGGATTCGACTTCCAGAACTGAATCTACGACTATGGGACAAAGAGATTTTTAGCGCAATAGGGAGTCTTGTAGGAATCCCTTTGAAAATGGATGAGCAAACAGCGAAGGAAACTCGTCTGAGTTACGCTCGCCTGCTTGTTGAAATAAATGCTGATGCTGATTTGTCGAATGAAGCCTCGATCTACTTACATGACGGGGAACATATCTCTCTACAGATTACTTACGAGCAAATACCAGATCGTTGTACAATTTGCAAGATCTTTGGTCACTCCACTGATGGTTGTTTTAACAACAAGGATTAGGCCGAGCAACCAAACGAAAATGCAAATCATGAAAATAGTACCGATGTTAACAAAAATTCAGGTAACTGTAACATCGGCACAACAACGACTGATATAAACTCATCAATTCTTGAGAGAAATAACATTAATCCCCCACGTCCTTACTTGGAGAATGTTGTAGACAACATGAAAATAGATGCCTCCAATCTTGTCACGGATGAAGGCAAAAATTCCCAATGTCAAACTGCACAACAAACTCAGCCAACTGCATTTCCATCAGAGAAACTGCAGATTTCAAAATCTCCAAACAAGAATGTGGGAATTAATTCTGAAATTCCCACAAGTGCTGAGGAGATTAACCTGTCAAACATTAATGTAAACACAGCAGAAGAGGGATCCTATCCTAAACAGGTCATTGAGCCCACCCCCCTTTGATGGACTCAAGCATTATTACAAATTTAACAAATAATTTTGCTAAGCATATCGGAAATTTCTGCAATGATCTTCTCGCTGCTGAACCCATCTATACTAATGTGTCATTGTTAGCTAAAGATCTTGCCTCCTCTAGATCTGCAATCACTCTAGAAAACATTCAAGAGGCAGTAAACCAGACTGTAGCAGCATCTATATCTTCCAGACCTGTTTCACTTGTACCAAAGAGGAAAAAAGGCAGAACAAAAAGTCTAACAGACATTGTTACAGCAGAGGAAACAGAGGAGGATAAAGATCATGATTTCAGAAGGAAATATATCAGTAGGAATACTAAATGGGATAAGCAACTAAAGCCTGCAGATAAAAGCAGCTACAAAAAGAGTGGCAAACAGTTGGGAGTAAAGGTGGACATCAAAAAGCACAGTAGTCCTCCTTAGTTATTTTGTATCCTTTATTCTTTCCTATTCTTTTATTATTTTATTATGGATATCATTGCTTGGAATATTAGGGGATTAAACTCCCCTGAAAGGCAGCTTGATTTAGTTGATTTTTTAGCTAATTACAAACCTAGTATTTTAGGTTTGATAGAGCATAAACTCAGTGATCAAAAGATTGACGATCTGCATAAAAAGTTATTTTCAAATTGGAGCATTGTCAATAATAACTTGATGGGAGGAAATGGTAGGATTATGATTCTACATAATCCTACCATATAGTCTCTCATCAGTTACTTCATTGACATGCAATACATTCATTGTACTTTTAAAAATAAAGGTGGTTTGTATTTAAAAAATACCTTTATTTATGCTTCCAATTTTGAGAATGACAGAATTATGCTCTGGAACTATATTGAGCAGTTCAGTAAGGTCATTAACAGCCCTTGGCTACTTATTGGGGATTTTAATACTGTTTTTCATAACTGTGAAAAAAGGGGAGGCAACCCCATCCCTTTCTCCAAATTAGAAAAGATTGCCTGTTTTATGCTGAAATCTGGTTTAATAGAACCCCCCATAGTAGGAAATAAATACACCTGGAAATCAGGTGAATTTAGTAATATTCATTGCAAATTAGACAGGGTCTTATTTAACTAGCATTTCATTAACCTTTTTCCTAGTGTGAACTGCAGTACTCTGCCCCCAAACTCTAGTGACCACACCCCTATTCTAGTTACTATAAATTTAGTGAATAAAAGCTTTAGAAACTCTCCATTTAGATTTGTGAATGGATGGGTTTTTGAGAAGGAATATAAGGATGTGGTCTCTAGTTGTTTTGTTAATGATTTTTTATGGCACTGCTCAGTATAGGTTTGACAAAACTTTACATTTGGCCAAGTCCAAGTTAAAAACTTGGAACTCCTCTAGAAATAAAAATGACATCAAAATCATAAGAGATGAATGTGACAGGTTGCAGAATGATCTTGATGTTAATTATTCAGATGAAAGCAAAGCTGATAAGTTTTTTAATGCTCAAGCTAAGTTGGTCAATGCTTTACATATTAGCTCTGTTAACCTTAAACAGAAAGCTAAAGTTAATTGGCTAACTGCTGGTGATGAAGCTAGCAAATTTTTTTATTCTAGAATGACATATAGAAAGAATAGGAATATTATTGGTAAAATTATTGACATTAGAGGAAAAATTATTAATGAAGCCTCCACCATTGAGACAGAGGCTATTAATTATTTTTCCTCTCTCTATAACACTGATAATCCTACCAATACCTTTCCTAACACTGAATTTAAATACTTTGCTAACAGCAATAGCACTGATGTTCTGCTTGCCCCTATTAGATTAGAGGAGATCAAAAATATTATATTTAATGCTAATAATGATAAAAGTCCAGATCCTGATGGGTTTGGCGCAAAGTTTTATAAAACCCATTGGGAAGAGATGTAGCATATTAAAAGTGATTCAATAAAGGAATTTATTAATTCTGGCAAAATATTGAAGAACACTAACCACACTTTTATCACTTTGATCCCAAAAGTAGAAAACCCATCAGGACTTGATGAGTATAGGCCAATTGCCTGTTGCAATTTCATTTATAAAATCATTTCTTCTTTACTCTGTAATAGGTTAAAATGTTTTTTAAACTTCATTATTTCTGAAAACCAGAGCGCTTTCATACCTGGTAGACTAATTTCTGAGAATTCTCTATTAGCTCATGAGCTTATTAGGATCTTTAATATGAAATACAGTAATATCATGTGCATAAAGATAGATCTTCATAAAGCCTTTGATAAAATTAATAGAAATTTTATCATTTTTGCTATGCAAAAAATGGGCTTTGATGTTAGGTTTTGTGATCTTATTAAAGAATGCATATGTAATGTTACTTACTCTATTATGATAAATGGCTCCCCTAAAGGCTTCATCAAAAGCAACAGAGGAATTAGGCAGGGTGACCCATTGTCACCATACCTATTTTCAATTGTTATGGAATATTTCTCTATGCAAATGGAGTTAGAAGTTCTTAGAGGAAACATTAGACCTATTAATAGAGTAAAGCCTCACATTACACACCTTTTATATGCTGATGATATGCTTCTGTTTTTAAAGGCAGACAAAAATAGTGCTATTGCTGTTCACAAAATATTAGACAATATGGAAAAATATGCTGGCCTTGCTGTTAATTTAAATAAAAGTAAGGTTTATTTTAGTAAAGGTGTCCTTATTAAAGAGGAGATTATGAATCTTCTAAAATTCAAAGAAGGCAATCTCCCTGTCAAGTATCTTGGCCTTCCGCTAAGTATCAATCAGGTTAATGACAGGGACTGCCTTAGATTGTTAGACATGATTCAGAATAAGCTTGAGGGGTGGTCAGGTAAGCTTCTTTCTTTAGCTGGTAGGATGGAGTTAACTCATACTGTCATCACTGCTATGGTTATGTATTGGGTCCAATCTCACAATATTCCTAACAGTGTTATTTGCAAAATTGAAAAAATGTGCTCCAATTTTATTTGGAAAGGTAAGTATCATAAAGTTGCATGGGACATAGTTTGTAAGCCTAAAAATTTGGAGGACTTGGGCTTAGGAATATTAATGACATTGCTGAAGTTAGTAAATTTAAACTCTTTTGGAAATTTCTGGATGGTAAATCTCTTTGGTCTAGATGGATGAAAGCAAAATATTTAAAAAATAATAAAAATTTCTGGACTGCATTATTCCTATGTTTGGAAAAACATTCTTGACTGCAGAGATATAGGTAGAAAATTTCTGCACAGAAAGTTAAAAGATGGCAGTCAAACCAACTTGTGGTTTGACCCATGGATTAGTGGCAATTCACTAATCAACCTTTTGGGTTGGAATAACCTATACATTTTAAGGGGGTTAATGATAAAGTGCAAAGCATTATTTCAAATAACTGTTGGAGCTTTCTTAATAACCCTGCTGCAAGTATTTTTAAAAATTCCATTTTGGGTATTCAAATAAATCAGGATTGTTATAAGGATCAATGGAATTGGAACTTGTGTTCCAAGGATAAATTCTTTTTAAAAAAAGTGTGGGAGTTTTTACAAGGGAATGAAGTTGAAGTCAATTGGAATAAAATAATTTGGTGTAAATCAAATTGTCCCAAAATGGCTCATTGTGCTTATTTTGCTTTGTTAAACAAACTCCCCACCAGAGAGAAATGTTGTAAATGGTATAAGAGTTCTGAAAACTTATGTCTTTTTTGTAAAAAAGAGGTTGAAAGCTCCAATCACTTATTTTTTGACTGTAACTTTTCCCAGTACATTTGGTATAATTCCAAATGCACTCTGGGTTTCAGTCGTACTCATGCTACTTTGAATATAAGGGATAGCACTAATTATATATCTAAGTTTTTTTAGCCCAAATCCTACAAATTCAATAGAGCTTGTGTTTTACTAACTGCATCTATTTATTATATTTGGAGATATAGAAACCAGAGAATTCATACTGGTAAGGAAACTTCTAGCATTCAAATCTGGAAAACTATTCTTTATGACAGTGGCATTGTCATGAAAAAAGCTAACAGATTTGGAAAAGATAACTTGCATAAAATTATGTCTCATAAAGATAATGTAGATGGAGATAAGCAAGTTGAAGAATTTTTACTAAATGGCAAGCAGATCTCCAATAAAAAGCTCTTATGCCTTCAATCTGCTGAGAGTTACCCTCGCCACGCTACCAACCTCCATCACTGCAAAGGGAGGAATCATAGCATTATTAATAGTCATCCTTTAAACTTAAATAATTTGAACAATAATTCTGTGTCCTTACCTATTGCAGGAGACATCGATTATCTTCTCTCCAGTAATGATGTTTTGAATAGATCTGACGTCCTCACTGAGGCTTCCAATATCTCTGCAGTCAAACTTAATTTTAGACAGGGAAGTAAACATATTACTGACCCTAAAATGCGTGTTTCTATGAGAAATTCATACAGTAATCAAATGTTTTTACCTGTATCAAAGTGTGGTATCCCCAGCAGTGATCCAGATCTTGCAAAACATTTAGAGAAGGAGAATTTGGATGAAAAGTTTAGAGCTTTACACAGAATCAGTGATAACCATTACAATAGCAAGTTAAACAACCAGATCTATCACTTATCTGCTTGGATTGAAGTAGAGAGTAGCTCTAAAAGCTCGGAGAACAACAACAAAGAGATATTTGGTATGAAGAGAAGCTTCGAGAGGATGGAGAGTTCAGATCTCAAAGACTTAAACTCTACAACTCACGTCGAGTCTCTAGATCTGCCTTTGAGGAAGCAAAAGATGCATCTGAGACACGAAGAAGTTAAGCAGAAGCTGGATTCAAGCAATCAAAGCAAGGATATCAACGAAGAGATGGTGTGGAAGCCGCCTTGAAGTCAATGATGTTTGTTTTCCTCAGTGATGTCGCCATTACTGAGTTTTCTTTGAGTTGCTAGTGGTTTGTGTCGGCTAAGGTTTGATAACCCGTCGAGCTTTGTTTTGTTGTTTTCTTTTGGGCCGTGGGCCTTATCTCTTTTTAGCCTGTTTCAAAAAAAAAGTACAGATAATTGATGTTTTAAGTGCAAATAGTTGCATTTTTTCTAATAATTCAGAGTAAAAAAATGTTCTAGTCGTAGACATTTGCGATTAAGTTTAGGTTTAACTTTCGAAAAAAAAATGATTTTTTTAACCATAAATAAATTAGAGGTGTGTTTTAAAACATTTTTTTGTTGAAAGTTGTTCGTTTATTGAACTTGTGAATAAGGAGATCCAAATTTCTATATTTAAAAACAAACGAATCTTTTATTTCAACAAAATTTGGTTTAAATTGATTATGTTAACCTTGATTAAATGCAGACGGATGATCTTATGGGTCGTGTTAGAAGCCATCGCTCCAAAGAAGGCATGAAAAGTTCTTCATTTATATACATGATATTGCCGGGAAAGAGCATTGCAAGCCAACTGGAGATCCTTCTTATTAACCAGTTGCCTAATCAGGGATTTAGGCTGACTAACAAAGAGGATGGCAAACACCGCAATTTTGGTACCTCTTCTACCCTTGCTTTGGGATCTCTTAGCTTGTAGTCATGATTACCATACAAGCTAGGTGAGGACGCTTCTGTCATTTTGCATATAACATTATCTAGGTTGGTGCTAGATTAGAGTAGCAGTTTGTGTCATTAAAAAGTTTGCTTTTGTATTTAAATGATGCCTGAACGGTTATATACTTTCTTGCACCAATTTTTCCAGTATGGTGTGAGCTCATTTTTTGTGTAAAGAAATGTTGCACTGCATGGTCATTTTCTGTATCTGATAGTTAGATTGCCATGTTTTTTTAACCAGTTTGTTGGTTAACCTTAATGTTCGTTTGAATGACTTACATAAGCGGTTTTTTTTTCTTTTAGGATTTTTTTTTGGAGGCATGTAAAAAAAGGGGTGAAAAAGGAAAAATTAAAACTTATTTAAATTCTATTCAAATGAGCCCTTATTTGTCTATCAACCCCTATTTGCATATATTTTTTCGTTTTGAAAATAATTGATGTCTAAAAGGGACGATTCTAAGACATTTAGGTCCAAAATGTTAAAATCGGTGCGTCTGTAGTTCTACTTGTCATATATGTTTTAGCATTGATGATATGCACTCGATGTAGGAACAATAAAATAAAGAGTGAATGCTGGTATTGCAGTGCTATTGCTTATGGTAAGTTAAATTTGCAGTATGAAAGTGAATGTGCTGCTATCGGTATAAGCATGTAGTCTATGGGGGTGCGCGTGATCGGCTTGAGGGATGCACAAAGAATTTGATCCAAGGTGGCATCGGTAGTCCTTTTTTTAAACATGAGATTAAATTAATAATAAGGATTTACTGGATATTATCATATTAATTAAGATAACTCAATTATTGAAATTAACCAATGAAAGTTAATCGAAAATTGAGAGACTCGACTTATCTTTATCGAAACACAACAGCTCGATAATTTGGCTAAGTGACCCAACAACCATTATTCTGAATCGAAGTCCAATAGCTCGATAATTTGAATAATGACCCAACTGCCTTATTCTTGTCCACCGGCCTACAACTAACACCAAACAATGTTTTACGTGTATGTATATACGTATGGGACCCACCAGCCCTTGGTACTAACATTAATAACGTGATGTGCCACAGACTTACAGACAAACCCAGTAGCAGTAACTCTGCGTCCCATACCACACATTTTCACTACTAATTTGCTATTCGCTCATAAATTCCACACCAGAAAACATTAGAATCATCTATCAATAGAAACATCAAATTATCATAACACAAAGTCATCAGAAACACCGAGTCATTTACTTCAATTAGGCGGGTATGTAATTATTTGATACAATATACCTTCGTGTCCCATACCACGAGGTATACTATATCGTTTAATCATAAGTACGTCTTCTCGAAGGTTATAGAAATATGTGGTTTATATATAGAAAATATATTTTAGTTATATGAAAACGATTTCTAATCCATCTATTTCTTTCTTCGAAAATGTTTATAATTTCTAATGTATAGTTATACTATTGCTTTGAGGCAATTTGTTAGTAAAAACCAAAAACCAAGAAATTCATTTTGTCTCAAAGCTCTAAATAAGACATTAATACCATCAATTTCATCTTAAATCAAAGTATGAAAAAATGTCCTATACCCTCGAATACGAGTATAGGATTAAATCAACTTTTGGTTGACTTTGCTCTAAGTGATGCCATAAGTTAAACACCATGAAATGTATAAGAAACTTCATCAGAAAAAACAAGAGGAACAACCAAAAATGTAGGAAGCAAACACAACATGCACAAGAATTGCATATGTAAGATTGCACCTATTGGGTCAACCCACTCATTATGTGTGTCGACCCATGATTTGACACAACAAGGCATTTGGGCGACCCAGAGAATGAATTCGCTACTAGGAAAGAGCCCTGCTTCGTGTTATACTTCGAGCCAAATTCTAAAACAACAGATGATGAATCGATGACATGTAATGGAGCTAACAGCATGTACAAAGCAAAGGAATAAAATGAAGCAAAGATTGCATATTACCATTTAGAATTAAAGGAGATAGGGGCTTCAATATTTGCATCTGGTTATGATCATGATGAAAGGAATTCCACTGTAACAACACAACTTACATCAAACAATTTCTACCAGTAACAGAGAACTAAAACCAACGATAAAACCCCAAAATACTTGCAAACTAGAAAGTTGTGAACGCATACGCACCTTGCTTGGATTCAGAGGAATTTCTAACCTGAATTAGCTGTAAAAGAATGAATCAAGGCTCCTGGATTCCAATTCAGCAAGCTCTACAGACATGCAATAAAAAACCCCTTACTATAGCCTTCTCTTAATCTCTAGAATGGAGATGATTTATATTTTTCTAGAGGTAAATAAGAAATAGGAAGCTTTTCCTTTTTAAATTTCATTGGAAGAATTGAATTTTTGGTGGAGCTTAGCAAAGCGAAGAGCATAGTTTAATTTACAAAGATGTGGATGTAGGAAGAAGAAGGTGTACTTGGAGGAGTGGAATCATATGTGTATTTCTTTTTCCTCTTCCATAGATATCCATGGGCCATGATTTAAGGATCCAAACCCAATAGCAAAAGTGTTGCAAATATGAAGTTGTTGCAAATGCCTATTACACACTTAACAAAATATTATATATTAACCATTATCCATTCTTACAATTTAACACAACTTCAATCCAAGACAAACTAAAACATTGTTTAACCCTTACAAGTAATTGTACACACATGACACAATATTTTCCAATCCACTTTAACATTTTAACACAAAGTATTAATGTGATCATGTTTGCCAAAATAATTATTTTACCTTTACAGCATATTTATATTTTTACAAACAAAGCTACACACTTTATCGATTTAAACAAATTGAATAAGTGGTCTACATAAAATATTTCAAATGTTCAAATATTGATTCACAGTCAATATGTGTACTTTATTTCTAATAGCAATCTCATTAATATGCCAATATTGTTGTCAAAGCCAAAAATACTATTTTAACATTAATTTACAATTATTTTTCCATCTTAACAAAATAATCGCATTATTAGTTAAATTACTCAAATCCAATTCCAAACACCATTTAAAACATGGTTCTCCATTATATTTTGTAAAGAAATACAATTTGCATTAGAAAATAAAAATCTACAATTTATTAATTATTCACTAAAACAACATAACATCAATATTCAAAACAGGAAAATAGTGTGAAGAACAAAACTAGAGAAAAATTTAGACATAAGGAAAAGAGGCCAAAAAATTAACACAAGGATGGACCCCTGAATTCTTTGATCTACACTAAAAAGTGTCCTTATGCCTAAATTTTTGGCCTTTTTTCCTTGTGACTAATTTTTTCTCTAATTTTGTCCTTGTGCCTAAAAGCACCTATTGAAAACATATATTTCTACTTAAATATTGATTACTAATCAATATAATATATTTTCAGTATTCATATTAATTATGAATTATAATTTACAAACAAAAATTGGAATAAATGACTTAATATATTAAGGACATTTGATTTATTCCAAATACACAAATTTTGAAAACAAACAATACATTATTACCATACTTTAAGACAATATATGAGTTATGCTCATAAACTCGTATTTTATTGATTTCAGATTTAAATTATAGAAAACACACTATAGTCTATTTAGCCTGGGTGCATAAAATCCGGGTTGTTACACAATCCTTGTTTTGAGAGTCAACCCTGATACGTTGATTGCTTGATGGATCCATTTTCCTTTAATATATCAACTTCCTCTTTCAAAGCCGTCAATACCTACGGCCCTTGAGTCTATTTCTTTTGCTTCACTAGAGTGTAGCGGGTGTCAATATTCAATGCATGGCATGCCAGTTATGGTGAAATCCTGCACATATCGGCATGAATCCAATTGAATACATCCAGGTTAGCTTTAAGGAAAACTACAAATTATTTATGCATTCTTTGGAAAATTTGTGATCCAATATTCAGAACTAGAGTCGGCTCTTTCGAATCTACCGAGACAGGCGTCTAACTTCTACATGTGCTGCCATGTCGTGTTTGCACTTTTCTTCTAGGGGTCCATAGTCTTGCGAGCATGAATATGTTCCCTATGCAGGGGTTTCTCTTTAATTGTTTGTTGTAAGATGGGTTCTTGAATTCGCAGGGAGTAACCAAAATTCTTCCCCCTTTCCTTTCTCTTGGCTTCTCTCAATTCGGTCATACAACATTCCTAAGCAGAATTTTGATCTCCCTTTACCAGTAGGAGATTTCATTATGAGACACCATGGTGACAAAGCTGTCTTAAAGTCCATCAACACGGGTCTTCCCAATAATTTTTTATAAGCAATGATCTCATCCAAGACCACAAATGTTTGAATTAACATAACTCTTCTTTCACCTTCTCCTAGTTCAACGGGTAGGTCAATAGTTTTAATTGGTTATTTCGGCTTACCTGAGAATCCTGGATTTTTAACTAACATGTTGATACATCTGTTATAGATCACTTCATTGGTCAAAAGTCTTCTTGAAAAGATGTTTACGGATGCCCCACAGTTAATAAGTACTCTCTTCATGAAAAGATGAGTAGGATTAAGTAATATGGAATTACGTGCAATAAGCTAAAGTGTGGGAGATATAGTAAATAAAAAGTAAAGAATACCAGAGATTCTTATACTGGTTCGAAGCACCATCCTACGTCCAGTCCCAGACTACTTCTGGAATTTCAACTGAACAACAACTCTCACTTAATCCGGAGGAATAAGAATTACAACACATGAGCAACAGAACAGAACCTGAGCAGTAGAACGGGATTTTGACTTAGCATCCAAAGATGATTTCACTTGCCAGGGCTGCGGAACAGGACTTCAACTAATACAAATGTTTGTTTGACTATTTTTGTGTTCTAAATAACACGGACAAGTCAATATATCGTACACCCTTTTTATAATCTTCTTATCGAATATATATATATATATGTATACATATATACAAACATATATATATATATATATTGTTAAGTATATGAAAAATTATGAAGGAAAGTA
This sequence comes from Allium sativum, assembly GCA_030737875.1. Classification (NCBI taxonomy): domain Eukaryota; kingdom Viridiplantae; phylum Streptophyta; class Magnoliopsida; order Asparagales; family Amaryllidaceae; genus Allium; species Allium sativum. The sequence goes on from CM060915.1 coordinate 991,784,764, forward strand.
ATTTATAATCTCTGAGTATGAAAAATTGAGGGCACAAGAGAATATTGCATAATATAATTTCAAAATAAAAGAATATTAAGAGCAGGAAAGTTTTGTGCTTGAAAAAAGTGATTCTGAGTGTATTATATTAAATAAAAGGTTACAATCATTCGTAAAATGGTTTGATTAAAAAAAATATAGTTTTAACTCTTGGATTAAAGAATTATGACTCTTTAAAAAATCGCAACTCTTTGGTTCGGCAGACTGAATTTGGAATTCAGCTGGCTAAAAATGACTATAATTTGAAAATAGTGTGCATACACAAAGACATATCATTCAGCCGGCTGATTCATGGATTCAACCAGTTGAATGTTCAAACTAAAATGTTTGAACATCTCAGAAATCAACCGGTTGAATTATTGAATCAACCGGCTATTGCACTTGTTTTGTGTGCATACGTGCTTCAGCCATGTTTTATTTAAAAACTATATATATACACATTATAAATGAGATTTTAACATTTAAAACTAACTAAATATCGACTTGATTACAATAATAATATATCAATATATCCGATCGTCAAATCATCTTGTATTTATGTTATATTCTTCTCCTTTTTACCTGTAATAAATGTTAGTGAACTATATTGTTGATATATAGTTGTCATAGTCAAAATATAGCTCAAGAATGGAGGTTCTACTACTTCACCATTGCGGGACTAATTGCTACCGTCACCACCATAGGTTCAACCATAGGAGCCTCGACGCCTTCGAAATCCATTGCTCGGAAGACAGTATTGTAACAACCGTATTTTTGGCCAATTTAAATTTTGCATTTAATATATTTTAATCGATTTTAAATATTTAAAATGAATTATTTTAAGAATTAACAACTTAAATTTTATTTAGAAACGAAGTTTGAACGTATAAATTTGAAGTTTAATAAAAACGAGCTCGTGACGTCGTGGTAGTTTGAAAATTTAGTTTTAAACTTTAAATGAATGTATAGAATTCAAAATAAGTCGGATTTCAGTAAAAGAAGAAATGCTAGAATATTTTGCACTATATTTTTATATCGAATATAAGAAATTGAAATTTCGTTTTATAGATTGTATGTTATGCCCAAATCAAATTTTCAAATAGTCACTATGGAATTTATTAATATTTTAATATTATTTAAGCCCTTAAAAATGGCTATTTTGCAAATGACCTTTTCTTTCGATGAAACAAATTTTATTGGATCCGGAATATTAAATTGTTACTAGATTTCAATTTTCGTGATTTTTGAAGTCAGTATGTGACCGTGCGGGATTTTAATGTAAAAGATCAATATTTTGACTTTAAAAATACGCTGTCAAAGCAAGCTGACTCGAAATTCGATGAAACAAGTTTCTTTGTGTTTGTAAAGTCAAGACATAACTGCATGTCAATTTTCATTGAAAACGTGATTCATATGTGATCAGATGAATTTTTAAACGATGAATGTAAACAATAATTGAGTATAATTGAATATAAAATAAATAAATAAATAAATAATAATTTGCCTCCACTATAAATTGTCATCAACTCTCCTAACCCTAACCATTATATCTCTTTCTTCATAAAATCACGCTGCTCCATTTTTCCTCTGTAACACCCCATAATTTTTTTTTCGAAAATGGGTAAACCGCCTCGTTAAAAACCGATTTTACTCAGCGTGAGTACTAGATAGGAAAAAAGAGTGCGGCATTTTATTGACAGCAAACCAATAAAATATGTACAAAGTTATAAGTACAAGGGCATAAACTCATCACAATAAACATATGCCCAACCCAATGCAAAATTCCTCAATCACACACTGCTCATTTAATTAAAAGGCAAGTATAATGATAAACTAAATAATACTTAATTAAATATTTGGAATTAAGTAAAACTAATAGCGCCATTGCGTTCGTCTCGGAATTCTGCTTAAGATAGACTCCGAGTTTGCATAAAACGGACATCGTATGAAGAAGATATTAAGGATTGAAGTTTGTATACGCATAAGAGAATCATATATGAACAAAACAATTCAAAATCTAAGATGCGGGACATGGAGGGAGTTCAGACCGCTGGGGGTCGACCCGCCCCTAGGAGTGTCGACCCATGGGTCGACACCACAACAGGGGTGTCGACACCCCCCAAGTCCGAGGCAGATTTAGTTCTGCGTATGTGGACTTGTTTTCTAACCAGATTCGTTGACCCTAGGCTATAAATAGGACCTTAGTCCCATTGTTTTATTCATCTAAATCAATGGCGACAACGAGGTGCTTCCCCAACTCAGAGTAAAATAGCCTATTCTTCTTCAATAGCAAACTATACGAATTCAGAGATCTGTGCTTCATCATCTATAATTAATTCTCTGCTTTTTAGATCCAGTGTGTCTATGTTATATTTAGATATAAACACTTAAAAATGTAATGTTGGCATGCCTATAAGTCTGGATCTATGCCTATGTCTGTTAGTAATCTGAAATCACAACAGATCTACCGTTACTTGTATATATAATTCACCATTTAGATCTCAGTATGCCTATTCATGATATCCCTATCGTGTTAGTTTGCCTAATCATGTCACCGTATGCCTATTATGCTAGTTTGCCTAATCATGCCACCTTATGCCTATCATGCTAATTTTCCTAATTACATCATCTTATGCCAGTTTTTATTCGCTGTGCCTATTTTTGTTCTATTCTATCCCTTCTTCCCTTTTTGTTTTTATAGTCAGGCTACCTTTGAGCCTAGGCCTATCGCTGAAATACGCGAACATGCAAAATTGGGAATGATTGGGAATTGGGGGCATAATTCATATTGGAAACATGATTGGGAGTTTTGGGCATAAATTTGTACCTTGAGCCAAAACTTGGGATTTGGGGGCATAATCAATATCTTAATTTGGAGCACAACTTGTATCATAGATAGGACGGGGATTTTGGGGCATAATGAACATGAAAATTGGTTAGTAATGAAAATGCCTAGATTTGCAGTAATTAGAAACTGTAACCGCTCTTAGCCACGAGGTTAGATTACAATTATGGTAGAAGTCTGCCCGGAACCGTCCGAAATATCCAGCGACCATAAGTGGTGAATCTAATGTGAGGGGTCTAAGTGCATGAACGTACACGTGATGGTGCTAAGACACGAGGTTAAGTCCGACTTGTGGAAGAAGTTTGCCCGGACCCAACCGACATATCCAACGTCCACAAGTGATAGGCTTAATGTTGGAGGTCTAGCGCATTATAACCATAAATGAATGAATGATGATGAACTTGTAATACTTAACCTGTTTGAATCCATAAGGATTACATAAACCTGTTAACTTGAGTAGGGTTAAGTAAACTTGCTTGAAACAGCGGCAGAGTTAAGTTAATCTTGTTAAATATATGGGGACGGGCTATACACCCTACAAACTTAACCTGTTGGGGTTATGCGATCTTGTTAAACTAGTAAGCATAACCTGTTGAAATCCTAGTAGTGGGGATGCAAGACTAGGGGGAAGCTTGTATCATCTTGTATGTGGGACCCATATCAGTTAGTAACCTATATCGGTATCAAACGGGGAACCCCGAACTAGGTCGGGGTCAGAGCACGCTTACTGGGCTAATTATAAGTGGTCACTTGGGTAAAGGTGTCCGACGGCACGTTTCATCGGGCTCATGTGCATGCATGGGTCCGCCTGCTCGGGAAAATAAGACGTTGTGGCATCAGTAGGTATAGCCGTGCATCTTGGAAATTATGGGGTTTCCACTTTAGGAAGTGATACATCCTACTGTGGGGCTAGCACGGGTATCTATGGAGTTAGGCAGCCGATCGATTGGGGTAGTAATTAGGGTACATCTAGTCTCGCCTGTTTAGGAGCCCGTTATTATCGTTGGGGGTAACACCCGTTATTTTTGTTGGGCTACCTGTTATTGTATGAGGAAAACCTCTCACTAGAAGTACACCCAAGTCTACCATCTTGTACTTATTGGGATCATCTAGTTTCGGTTATACTAGTATTCGTGCAGAGAATTGTGCTAGAGAAGCGCAATATATTCTATTCTGTTTTATCCTGTTTATCTTGTCATACCTGCCTTATATACTATACCTTCCTTATCCAGTTTATATGCCTGTCATGATGCTTTTACTTATTTATATGCTAAAAGTAACTGGACTCGCCAGACTTTATGTCTGACCTATTTTGTTTCCTCTTCTTTCTCTTCCGTTTCCCCTCAGATTCTCAGGGCTGGAATACTCAGGCTTGATCAAGATTCCTCTTTCATTCTGCTTGGAGCTGCTTAGATGTACTGCTGATTTAGTATCTTGTCTACTATGGCTATATTTTGAGGATTATGCTTCTTTTATTATTGTACTCTGATGAAATTTAGTACAACAGAGAAGTTTTAAGTTGATGTACTGGGTTTTATGTATTTCAGACTTATGATGTAACTATGTTTTGAACCACGATTTTTTTTGCTTAATAAGGTTTTAAATTCCACTGTTATTTTATATCTGTCTTGTAATATTTCTATTTCTGTTTACCTATAACGCTTCACAAAACTTAATGGATTCTCTTAAAGAGTGACATTAACGGACGTGGGGTGTCACATCCTCCTTCAACGTGAAAACTTAGCCTTTAAAAATTAAAAACAAATCAAAGAAAAATCCTAAAATCACAAAACAAGTGTCTTTGAATGCCTGAGAGTATTCTCAACCTCTTGCGGGAAGCTTATGTAGTTCGACATGTGTTTTGGCATGCTAAATTTTTTTAGTGCATGTGTTGCGTGGTTAGGGCTCGAATTTTTAGTGAACTGAAGCAACAGTTTGCGTTTTGGTTGTTAGATTTGAGTTTAGAGCATCGAATGAAGGTTGTACGCAAAATTTGAAGGGATATAGGGAATTTTTTTGTCGAGTCTTGTACAAGGACAACGTGCATTGGCCTGGATACGCAAGGAGGAAGTGGTAGTCGAGTTTGGTGAAATTGTTATGGAGTTGGAGAGCTCGGAAAGAGAAGAAGAACAATGGTTTCTGTTTGCAAAAGCATTTACAAATGAAGGACGGAAGGAATTAATGGCGTCCATGTTTTTGAAAGGGAGGAGCAGTGTTGCGTGCACAACCTGGAGAGGGAGATGATGAGGAGGTAATTAAGAAAGTTAATTAATATTTAATTGTTTAAGTTAATGACGTGTATATGTATCGAAACTGGTAAAAATGATAATTTTTTCATACATTATCCGAATTCAGTGAAACAAGGTGCATTAGAACCATATCAACGAGTGCTTGGATTTGAAGTTCATAGCAATTTTTGGCAAAGGAAAATGCCTGATTTACTTCATCGACATTTATCGTTTTTTAGCGATAAACGACCAAGGTGAGAACTCATACTCAAACTGATTCTTTTTACATTTATTATAATCATAACTGAATATATATCGATTGCCTATGATTGCAATATTTGCTTTGTGGTAGTTGTTGTAGGGTTAAACGCCATTTATAAGTCAAATAACACATGAATATTTACCTGTTTTAGTTTAATTGACTAAGTAAAATATAAATTGAAATAAATGGGTTATTGTTGATTGTTTGAATCTACAATTGACTTGTATTGATTGAGTGTAAACCCCATACGGGTCTAGGGATGACAATATGCGTACACGTCTCCCGTGTGTATGTAGGCTACATGCATTATGATGTAAACCCCACACGCGTCTTGGGATGATAATTTTACACATCTCCTATGTGTGTAGATAAACTACATTGATTGAGTGTAAACCCCACACCGGTCTTGGGATGACAATAAGCTTGCACGTCTCCCATGTGTGTATGTAAGATACATGGATTATGATGTAACCCCACACGGGTCTTGGGATGATAATTTTACATATCACCCATGTGTGTAGATAAGCTACATTGATTTAGTGTAAACCCCACACGGGTCTTGGGATAACAATATGCTTACACGTCTCCCATGTGTGTACGTAATCGACATGGAATATGATGTAAACCCCACGCGAGTCTTGGGATGATAATTTTACGCATCTTCCATGTGTGTAGATAAGTTACATTGATTGTGAAGGTGATGCAAACCCCACACGGGTGTTGGGTGGAAGATTAACACAAATCTAAATCTACATTAATGGACGTGGGGTTTCACACTTGGTATCAGACTTAAGATTACAAGATCAGAGAAAAATATTTTGAAAAAGAGTTTTCAAAACAAAGTATTTTCAAGAAAAACCTATTTTTCAAAAACATGTCCCCTCAAGTCATATAGAATGTTCCTTCGATCTTCTTTTCAATCCTTGTTTCTTCTTTCTTCAGCATGTTTGGGGTTCCTCATCTTCCTGAGGATATTCCACTTCCGACATGGCTCCGTAGATACTTAGCGGCTACGACACCTGCCGAAGTACAAGGAGATTCCCTACCCCCATGTGCATCCGTAGTTGCTCCACCTCCTCCTATAGCTAACTTTTCTAAGCTTTGTAAGGGTTTATGCAAGATGAGAGGCAAGCCTTTTTAGGGTACAGAAAGTTTCATAGAGGCACGCAATTGTCTTAGAGAAACAGAGAGAGTGTTTGATCTTTTGGGGCTCGACGATAGAAGAAGTATACAGTTGGCCGCTTGGCAACTGACGGATGAAGATTCATACTGGTGGGAGGTGACTTAGGCGGGACAGGCGGTAGCCACTTGGGATGATTTTAGGAAAGATTTGAGCTGAAGTTCATGTCCCAGGCAGAGGAAGGAATGCAGATGGAGAATTTTTTGGGTTTAAAACAAGGAGATATGTCAGTGAAGGAATATGTTAACAAGTTTAATCAGCTAGTAAAATTTGGTTTAGATTTGGTGAACACTCCACACAAGAAGGCTCTAGGATTCGAAAGAGGACTAAATCAACCTCTCCAAGTAATAGCATTGACACACATCTCGATTGGGGCGACTTTAGAGAGACTAGTTGACATGACTTTGATGCACAAGGATGGTAAAGAGGAGAAGTGTAACAACCCAAATTTTTAACAACATTAAAATGGATAAATTAAATAATAATTAATTTAATATTCAGAATTAGAGAAAATGGACTGCACCATTGTGTCCGTCTCGAAATTCTTGTTAAGATAGACATTTGGTTTGCGTAAAACGGACACCATATGAAGAAGTTATGAGGGTTTTAAGTTTGTATACATGTAGAAAAATTATATATATGCATGAGTCTGAGGTGAGTCAGAATTTTATCCAGAACAGTTCAAATTTGAAAATTTCGATAAGGCGGCAAAAATCCCGCTCTAGGGGGTCGACCCTCCTAGAGGGGTGTCGACCTAGAGGTCGACCCCCCTTAACGGGTGTCGACCTATGGGTCGACATACCCACAAGGGTGTCGACACCCCTAGGGATGATGTGGCACTCGGTTTTAGGGGGTTTGGAAGCTATATATATATGTGTCCTATTCTCCTATTTTCTTCATTGGAAAACATGTAGGCCATATGCTGTTGGGATGCGAACTGAGACGGAACCATTTTCTACAACAACATTCAACTTTGCAAATCAAGTTTAGAAATTCAAGATCCGTTCTTTCTCTATTCTCTAAACCTACGTTGTGACTTTCTAGTTGCTTTTAGGTTTGAATGGATAAAAGTAAATTGTGAAAGACTGTGAATTGGGTATATTGTAAACTGTGAATCCATGCTAGTGTTAAATCCTATACTATGTCATGATAGATCTATTTCCCTAGATCTAATAAAATTGTGGTTATTCTATTATGTTGCTTATGTAGATCTTGACTTGTAACTGTATTATGGTGAATGTAAATCTGTTAATTTGAACACTTGTAACATTGGTTAGATCTAGTTCTTTATGTAAATCACCTTTCACCTATCATATTGTGGCCAATTTAGATATGTTGTAAATTTGACATGTGAATTCATCTTTAGATCTAAACATGCTGCTATGTCGCCCTAATTATGCTAGATCTAAATGGTTGGACATCTAAATGGTTAATTTAGATCTCATTATGCTTGCTTTGGCATCATAGTAATTGCCACAATTTCATCAGTTTTTTGCTTATGTGTCCACCCTATCACCATGCTAGTTTATGTTTATGCCAAGTTATGTTGAAACTATCACCTTTTTCATATTCCCTTTTCATTGTTATGGCTAGGCTACTCTATAGCCTAGATGCCGCCAAAATACATGTGAATGCGTTAGTTAGGAAACGGGGGAAAGGGATTAGAATTGGCATAATTTATATAATATTTATATGAATTGGACATATAATTCAAATGGGGAAAAAGAGAAATAATCACGTATAATGACATAGGTAGATTTGGATAAAAATGGAATGTTTAGTAATTACAATTAGGAATTGTAATTGCACTTATGACACGAGGTTTGGTTGCATTAGTGGTGGAATTTTGCCCGTACCCGACCGACATATCCAGCAACCACTAATGTTAACATAATGTGAGAGGTCTAAGTGCGCAAATACGAATCGGGCTAAGACAAAAGGTTAGACCGAACTGTGGAATAAGACTTCCTGGACCCGACTGGCATATCCAGCATCCACACGTTGTAGGCCTAATGTGGGAGGTCTAGCCCATTATAACCATAATTGTACATGGTAATGGATTGGACTACTTAACCTAATTTAATCCATAAGGATTGTATGATTATGAACTTAGGTTAGGGTTAAGTAAAATTGGATGAATAGTAGGTGGGTTAAGTAAATTAGAGGGGGTGGGTAATATATATATAGGCCCACGAATTTAACCCAATAAGGTTATGTAATTAAAGACACCTAGTGGTATACATAACCGGTGGAAAATATAATAAAGTTATGTAATTAAAGACACCCTTCAGGGTAAGCATAACCGGTATAGGACTATGTAATTGAAGACACCTAGGGGTATACATAGTCAGTGAAAAACCTAGTGGGGATACAAGACAAAGGGGAGAGCTTGTATCATGTTGTGTAGGACCCATTTCAGTTAGTAACCCGGAGTAAGTATCAAATAAAGTACTCTGTACTAGGTGGAGAAGGGGCACACTTACTGACTGATTATAAGAGATCCAAACGAGACGAACGGTGTGGGCAGTGCAAACCGACCGAGCCATGTGCATGCATTAGCCGGGCAGAAGGGGATAAGACGACCGTGAATCCAATAGATATGGCTGTGCACATCATGGGAAATGAAGGGTTGCCACTTTAGGAAGTGATACCTCCTACTGTGGGGCCAACACAGGGTATCTACGGAGTAGGGAGCCGATCGATTAGGGTAGTACTTAGGATACATTTGGACGTATGCCTAAGCCTAACATCCATGCTATGGAAGGGATCATCTCATTTTAGTTATACTAGTAATAGTGCAGAGTAATCATTACTTATACACCTCACCCTGTCTTCCTTGTCACACCTGCCATTCATGTAGTGATTTCCCTTATCCACTTTGTATGCCTATCATGTTACTTTTATTTATTTACTGGCTAAAAGTAACTAGACTCGCCAGACTTTATCTATGACCCCTATTGTTTCTCCTTCTTTCTTCTGTTTCCCCCTTCCCCCTAGGTTCTCAGGGAGGAAACACTCAGTCTTAGTCAGGACTCAGATATCATCTTGCTAGGAGCTACTTCCGAAGTATGGCTCAAGTTCTTGTCTCTACTGTGGCTTGACTCTTTTTTGGGGAATTATGTTTTTGTATACTTATGTACTCTGATGGTGCAAGACAAAAGTTATTTTATTGTAATGGTTTTTGTGACTTATGGTATTGTAGACCACACTATTATGATTTACGATTGAAATAAAAATTTAAATTTCCGCTGCTATCTTATTTATATCTGTCTTGTAATTATTCTGTGACTGTTTACCTATAACGCTTTACGAAACTTAATGCATTCCCTTAGTGAGTGACATTAACGGACGTGGGGTGTCACAAGAAGAAAGAAGTTAACACCATGGAGGAAAAAACGAATGTAACACCCCGAATTTTCTATTAACACTAAAGTTGCTAAAATATTAATAAGTGTGTAAGAGAGGGGATGTATCTAATATGAATATAAAAATATTAATAAGTGTGTAAGAGAGGGGATGTATCTAATATGAATATAAGAATATTAATAAGTGTGTAAGAGAGGGGATGTATCTAATATGAATATAAAAATATTAATAAGTGTGTGAGAGAGGGGATGTATCTAATATGTATATAAAAACAATAATAAGTAAAGGGGGATGTATCTAATATGTACATTGTAGAATATATATATATTTATGACATGAATAGAAGTTTATTAATATGCTGAGTGTTTGCTGAGTCACTTCTGACTCATTGCTGAGTCAACAAGATAAACCCCATCTTGTCTGAACGGCTGCGGTTATTTCTAGGTTAAATCTAATGGCCTAAATGAATTCTAAAATCTATAAATAAGTGGGTAGACCCTAGACCTAAATCACTTGTAAAATTAGAGAAGCTACCGTCATGCTGCTGCCATGGAGTTCAGCATAGCCGTCACAAACTAAGAAGAGGAAGCCTAATCATCTACAACTAAATCTACACAAATCAAATCAAAAGATCTCTCTTTCTCTAATTCTTTTCTTTTGTTGGTGAGTATGATGATTCTCACAAGACTATTACAAACTAATTTGACTCAGTTATGAATGGATCACAAGAAAGTGATGTGATTTGTAATTGTAAATTCTATATATTGTGGATCTCTTATTATGTTATTATGTTGTCGTATGATGTAAATTATATATGCTATGTCATGCTATGTTGTAAATTCTCTTATGCTATGTCGTGCTATGTTGAGAATCATGTCAAGCTATGTTATACTATCATACTATGCCATGTTATAAATCATGCTATATTATGTTGAAAAATCATGATGTTGTTGGATCATGCTTAAAGTTATGTTTTTTTTTTCTTAATTTAAATGGATCTTGTTTATGGGAATTTGCCTATTAGGTTAGGTGTACCCATAAACTTGAAACTATAATTAAATAAAACTTGATTATGGGAATTTGCCTATTGAGTTAGGTGTACCCATATAAAACCATGTTGTTAAAAAAATAGATGATGTTGATTCACACATGTTCATATGTAAGTTTATGAAAATTGATTGAGATCATATTAGGTGAATTTTGAACAAGTTGACACCTTTAGATCCATGACATGTATAATCTATGCAAGTTGGACATATGCAAGTTTCACCCCTTATTATGATTCATTTGGTCACATATACATGTTGTTATTATGATAATCTCTTTTATGCTATGAGTTAGGCTATTCGAGTCTAACATATATTTTGCGAATAAACGTTCAAACGTGGGGTAGGGGTAATATTAGGAATTAATAAATTGGGTGCAATTTTGTAAGATGTTGCATACCATGAATGAATGTCCATAATTGAGTCAATTATGGACATTGTTAAAAATTGGAAGTAATTAATAATTCAAGTAGGGAATTATTAAAATTGGGGGAAAGTGGATTATTATTAATAATCAATGCTTAGGACACGAGGTTGGACCCGTTTGTGATGTAAACCTGCCCGGACCCGCCCGGCAAATCCAGTAGTCACAAATGTCGGCCCAATGTGAGAGGTCCTAGGCCCAAACTAAAGCATAACAGTTGTAAAGACACGAGGTTAGACTCTTTTATGGTGTAAGACTGCCCGGACCCGCCCGGCAAATCCAGCTGCCATAAATGCCAGTCTAATGTGAGAGGTCTTTATGAGGTTATGGCCTTAATGAACTAAGAAATACTTAACCAGATAATCATGTAAGGTGGGACATGGGGGTTAAGTAGGTGCCTTGGGTGGCATGAGGAATCTGGTGGTTGCCTTTAGAGGCATTTGAAATACGATTAGACTTAACCAAACACACATGTAAATGAACATGACTAAGTGGGTTAAGTGGGATGGACTAATGGGGACAAGCTTAGGTGGAATGCTTGTGGTAAATAGTGGGGGCCCATTTCAACCAGTATCCCAAAACGTATCTTTGTGGGCTCGACCCAAGTCGAGGACGGGACACGCATACTGGGTTTGACTATAAGAGGCCAAAACAGGGAGCGGTGGCGACGCAAGTCCAACGGGTTTCATATGCGTGTGTGGACCCGGGCTGGTAGGTAAGACGTTGTTGCATCGTGTAGGTATAAGCCGTGCATGTCCGTTGTATCAGGTTGCCACTTTAGGGGAGTGATACACCCCACTGTGGGGCCAGCACGGGTATCTACGAGTTAGGGAGCCGATCGAATAATGGGAAGTAGGGTACACCTAGTGGAGATAGGGGCAGGCGGCACCTATGTAGTCAGCTAGGGGTACGTAAAGCCATTGGGAAAGTTTCTAAGTGAAGCTAAGTGGGATGAATCTTTAGGGTGACTGGTGTGGTGCAGTATAGTGTTTATCCTTTAGTATTTAGGAGCGCCTATAACGTTGCCTTTAGCGATTGTCTATGTCCTTAATCTGCTCTTCATAGACATTTTCTTGTTTTCCAGCTTATGCCTTAGTCCAGTTATTTTGGTAATAGTATTGTAGAATTATCATATTCACCAGACTTTATGTCTGACCCCCCTCTTTTCCATCCTTTTTCTCCCTTCGGGTCCGCAGGTTGGGCCAAGTTCTAGTGGAGTCTAGTTGGATCGCTTATCTTCTGGAAAGCTTGGACTGCTGAAGTAAAGTCCAGCTTGTTATCTTTCTTTTTAATGGCTATTTATGTAATGGAATTATGTACTTGTTTTATCAAGATAGATATTGTACTTGACATTGAATATGGTGTTATGATGTAATCAAACATGTTTTGACTTCTGCTACAATGAAATAAAGTTTTTGAATTTCCAAGTACTATTTTATATCTGTCTTGTTGTAATTTTATCGTTCTATATTCACTTAAAACCTCCATGGAAGTTAATGCATTCCCTTTGTGAGTGACATTAATGGACGTGGGGTGTTACACGTGGTATCAGAGCATAAGGTTACCAGAACAGATAATTTTTTTTTCTAAAGTATTTTTGGAAGAAGTGCTTTCAAAAAAAAAAAACATGTTATTTAAAGAGAGTTTTTATGAAAAACATAATCCCAAATAGCCACATCCTTATCTTTATCTTTCGAATTCTCCATTTTGAATCTTTCCTTTTTTCGTTTCAGCATGGCTGAAGATCTTAATCTCCCAGAAGGTGTGACGATTCCAGGGTGGTTTAGGAGATACTTGGAGGCTAGGGCCACCACTGCAGGCCCAGCGGATACTCCTCCACCCCTAGTTGCACCCATTCCTCCTCCTCCTCCTCCTCGTGTTGACACTTTTGCAAAGACGTGCAAGGAATTCAAGGCTATGGGAGGAAAAACTTTTCAAGGGACTGAGACGTTTGTGGAGGCCAGAGATTGGCTTAAGGAGACTGAGGAATTGTTGGATATCTTTGAAGTGGAAGATGGGAGCAAAGTCCGTTTAGCTGCTTGGTTAATGAAGGGAGAGGCCTCGTTTTGGTGGGAGGTCACTAACGGGGAACGTCCAGTTGATTCATGGGCGGATTTCAGACGAAGGTTTGAGGCAAAGTTTCTTTCAAGGGCAGAGGAGAACTTAAATATGGAAAAATTCCTGGCACTAAAGCAAGGGAGCTCATCAGTAAAGGAATATGTCAATAAATTTAATCAGTTAGCAAGGTTTGGCTTGGAGTTGGTGAACACGCCAGAGAAGAAAGCTTTGAGGTTCGTTAGAGGCTTGAATGAACCGTTGCAAGGGTTGGCTATGACCCACATCCCTATGGGAGCTACCTTTGAAAAGCTAGTAGAAATGGCACTTATGCATGAGGATAAGGCAGTTGAAAAGAAAGGGGATCAGAAGAAACCCCAACAGCAAAATAAGAAGGGTGGTAAAAACAATAATGGCAAAGGGAAGAAGAAATGCTTCAATTGTGGGACGCCTGGCCATCTCAGCAAAGATTGTAGAAAGAAAAAGAAGACTGGTTGTTTTCATTGTGGAGATGCGGGACATCTAGTGAAGGACTGTCCAAAGAAGGGGCAGAGGGCAGGGTCTACCTCGGGAGGACAGGTGCAGGCTCTTATGGCACCAGGGCAGGCAAGGGGGCAAGTTCAGGCTATTGCGGCCCCACCGCTGCAAGAAAGAGGTAGAACAATTTCTGTTGAAAGCTTAGTTTTTCTGTTTGATCATCCTGTCCGTACCTTATTCGATTCTGGCGCATCTCATTCGTTTATCTCTGCATCATTAGTTGAATCACTGCACTTGAACACCAGTTTAGTAGAGGATCCCTTGGTCGTTTCAAATCCAATTGGGGGTTCGGCTCATTTGACCATGATATGTTTGGATTTGAAAATCTCTATACTTAGCGTTGAATTTAGATGTGATGCTTATGTATTGGGCTTCACGGGCTATGGGCTAATTTTAGGAATGGATTGGTTGTCTAGAAATAGGGCCATTCTTGATTGTGAAAGGAGAGTAGTTAGGCTTGTGACTCGCCTTGGTAATGCTCTCGACATCTTTTGTAATCCCATAAATTCTGTTATGCTAAGTTATCTTGAATCGCTTGACGCGTCTGTAGAGAACCTGCGATCGGTAGAAGTGGTCCGGGAATATCCGGATGTGTTTGAGGAGGTGAAGGGCTTACCTCCAAAGCGGGAGATAGACTTTCGAATTTATCTTGTGGATAATGCTAAACCCGTATCTTTGCCAGTGCGCCACATGGCTCCTCGTGAAAGGAGGGAACTCAATAAGCAAGTAAAGGAGTTGCTTGAGAAGGGGTTCATAAGACGTAGTATATCGGAGTGGGGTGCTCCAGTAGTTTTTGCCACAAAGGCGGATGGGTCTCTTAGACTTTGTATGGACTATAGAGAACTAAACAAGCTTACTAAAAAGAACCGACACCCACTGCCAAGGATTGACGATCTCTTTGATCAGTTAGTTGGCGCCTCAGTGTTTTCGCAATTGGACTTAGCCACTGGCTTTCATCAACTGAGAGTGGCTGAGGATAGTATAGATAAGACTGCTTTTAGGACTCCTGACGGATTCTATGAATGGCTAGTGATGCCCTTTGGTTTGACAAACGCCCCTGCATATTTTGTTGATTTGATGAGTAGGGTGTTTAGGGAATACCTTAACAAATTCGTGGTAGTCTTTGTGGATGACATCTTAGTCTTTTCTAAGAATAAAGAAGAGCACTCCCTACATCTTAGGGAAGTGTTGGAAACCCTTCGAGCGCATAACCTTAAGGCAAAATTTTCTAAGTGTCACTTCTGGAGGAAGGAAGTACGGTTCTTAGGGCACGTGGTTTCCAAAGAAGGGATAGCAGTGGATCCCGCAAAGGTGGTGGCCATCCAAGATTGGAAGGTCCCTAAAAATGCAGCCGAAGTAAGAAATTTCTTGGGGTTGGCTGGCTATTATAGGAAGTTTATCAAAGACTTCGCAAAAATATCAGCTCCATTAACACGGTTAACGAAGAAGAACCTGGTTTTTACGTGGGACAAAGATTGCGATGATGCGTTCCAACGTTTAAAGAGAGCCTTAACTTCAGCCCCAGTCTTAGTGCTGCCAGACGGGAATAAACCATTTACCATCTATACTGATGCTTGTGGGACGGGACTTGGCGCGGTCCTCATGCAAGAGGGAAGAGTAATAGCCTATGGTGGAAGGCAGTTGAGGGTTCATGAAAAGAATTACCCCACGCATGACTTAGAGCTAGCCGCAATTGTTTTCGCGCTTAAGTCTTGGCGTCACTATCTTCTTGGTGAGAAATTCGAACTGTTCACTGACCACAAATCATTAAAATACTTATTCTCTCAGAAGGATTTGAATTTAAGGCAGCAACGGTGGATGGAATTCTTAGCCTCCTACGATTTTGAAATAGCATATACCCCGGGCAAGGGTAACGTGGTGGCAGACGCCTTATGTAGGAAAAGGCTGTCCTTGAGTCCATTGTTTGTTGAGCGGCGAAGTTTAGAATTCATCTCTATGTTTGACTTTAGACCCTCCGTTGACTTAGTACCCGGTCTGTTAGCATCCTTGGAGGTTAGACCTACACTTCTAGGACGGGTTGGTGAGGCACAGCGAGACGACCCACAGTTGGTTGAGATAGTAGAAAAGCTCAAAGGGGGGGAGTCGTCAAGCCATCTTCGTAGGTATACCCTAGACGATAAGGGTTGTTTACGAAGGGATAATAGACTTTGTGTACCACAAGACGAAGACTTAAGGAAGGCCATTCTTGATGATGCTCATCGCTCAAAAATGACCATTCATCCCGGTGGGGATAAGATGTACAAAGATATGAAGCGGGTTTTCTTTTGGGCCGGTATGAAAAAGGATGTGGCCGAGTATGTCGCTAGATGCTTGGTGTGCCAACGAGTTAAAGCAGAACAAAAGAAACCCGGTGGGTTGCTTCACCCATTAGAAGTTCCACTATGGAAATGGGAAAGCATCTCAATGGATTTTGTGGATGGATTACCAAGATCAAGGAAGGGTAACACGGGGATTTGGGTTATAGTAGATAGACTTACTAAAAGCGCCCATTTTATTCCCGTGAAAAGTAAGAGGACTGCTCCGTGGTTGGCTTATGTATACATTAAGGAGATAGTTCGTTTGCACGGTATTCCTTCTAGTATAGTAAGCGACCGTGACCCCATCTTTACTAGCGAATTTTGGAAGAGTTTACAAGAGGTGGTAGGGACTCAGCTATGTTTGAGCACCGCATATCATCCTCAGACAGACGGCCAGACTGAGAGGGTGAATCGCATTCTAGAGGATCTTTTAAGGCTTTGTATCCTAGACTTTGGGGGTACATGGGAAGAGCACCTTCCGTTAGTAGAATTCGCATATTATAATAGCTTTCAGTCTAGTATTGGCATGGCACCTTTCGAAGCTCTTTATGGAAGGCCTTGCCGTTCGCCTACATGTTGGTGGGAATCTACCGATAAAATCCTACTTGGGCCCGATATGGTTAGGGAAACCTCGGAGAAGATTGAGTTGATTCGAAGGAGGATGAAAGCAGCACAAGATAGGCAAAAATCGTACGCTGATAAGAGGAGGACAGATCTTGAGTTTGACATTGGGGACATGGTTTTTATCAAAGTATCTCCGTTACAGAATGTTGTTCGCTTTGGGTCCGTGGGGAAATTAGCACCAAGGTTTGTAGGGCCGTTTCCTGTAAAAAACAGGATTGGGAAGATGGCATATAGGGTGGAGTTGCCTGAGAAACTTAGTGGAGTACACGACGTATTCCATGTATCACATTTGAGGAAGTGTTTGCACAAGACCGCGGAGGTGGTAGAGCCGAGCTTGCTTAAAGAGGTGGAAATAGAGCGTGATGCAACAATTAGACGAGCTCCTACATGCATTCTTGGGTCGGAGATCAAAAAGTTGAGGAATCGAGAGGTCAGACTGGTTAAAGTGCAATGGGGAAATGATGAGAGCAACGCAACTTGGGAGACAGAAGAGAAGATGCGTTCGTTGTACCCTTTTCTTTTTGAGGGTATGTCTTTTAATTTCTCCTTTATCGCTTAGCTTATCTTATCTTATCTTTAGTATGTCCTCTCATTAGTACCTTTGACCTTTAGTTAGGATAATCCTATGGTTGAAACATGTGTTTGAGACATGTTATGTATGATGGATGCAAAATGGATGCAAGTGTTTGCTAGTGGTTGCTCGTGGATGCATATATACACACACTTTAGGCACTAGATCGGCTCAGTCACTTCATATTGCATATTACATATATATGGATGTGTTTAGTATAATGGATGTATAATGGTTGTACCATCATATGGATGCTGCATTCGGTTGAATGGGTGTGCACGCATATAGAAGTAGTATGTAAGCAATTAGGATCTTTTGCATACATAATGGATTCATGACACTTACATAATTTGCATTAAGGAGGTCAACTGAATCAGTAGACCGCCTGATTTCGCATTAGGTAAGGACATGTACACACACTTGCATATGATCATAAAGCATTAGAAGTCTTTTAAGGACAATGGATGCCTGTGTATGATGGATGAGTAGATGGACGTTTGGATGGTAGGATATACATTCTTCCAAACTTGAAGATTTCGGGGACGAAATCCTAAAAGGAGGGGAGAATGTAACACCCCGAATTTTCTATTAACACTAAAGTTGCTAAAATATTAATAAGTGTGTAAGAGAGGGGATGTATCTAATATGAATATAAAAATATTAATAAGTGTGTAAGAAAGGGGATGTATCTAATATGAATATAAGAATATTAATAAGTGTGTAAGAGAGGGGATGTATCTAATATGAATATAAAAATATTAATAAGTGTGTGAGAGAGGGGATGTATCTAATATGTATATAAAAACAATAATAAGTAAAGGGGGATGTATCTAATATGTACATTGTAGAAAATATATATATATTTATTACATGAATAGAAGTTTATTAATATGCTGAGTGTTTGCTGAGTCACTTCTGACTCATTGCTGAGTCAACAAGATAAACCCCATCTTGTCTGAACGGCTGCGGTTATTTCTAGGTTAAATCTAATGGCCTAAATGAATTCTAAAATCTATAAATAAGTGGGTAGACCCTAGACCTAAATCACTTGTAAAATTAGAGAAGCTACCGTCATGCTGCTGCCATGGAGTTCAGCATAGCCGTCACAAACTAAGAAGAGGAAGCCTAATCATCTACAACTAAATCTACACAAATCAAATCAAAAGATCTCTCTTTCTCTAATTCTTTTCTTTTGTTGGTGAGTATGATGATTCTCACAAGACTATTACAAACTAATTTGACTCAGTTATGAATGGATCACAAGAAAGTGATGTGATTTGTAATTGTAAATTCTATATATTGTGGATCTCTTATTATGTTATTATGTTGTCGTATGATGTAAATTATATATGCTATGTCATGCTATGTTGTAAATTCTCTTATGCTATGTCGTGCTATGTTGAGAATCATGTCAAGCTATGTTATACTATCATACTATGCCATGTTATAAATCATGCTATATTATGTTGAAAAATCATGATGTTGTTGGATCATGCTTAAAGTTATGTTTTTTTTTCTTAATTTAAATGGATCTTGTTTATGGGAATTTGCCTATTAGGTTAGGTGTACCCATAAACTTGAAACTATAATTAAATAAAACTTGATTATGGGAATTTGCCTATTGAGTTAGGTGTACCCATATAAAACCATGTTGTTAAAAAAATAGATGATGTTGATTCACACATGTTCATATGTAAGTTTATGAAAATTGATTGAGATCATATTAGGTGAATTTTGAACAAGTTGACACCTTTAGATCCATGACATGTATAATCTATGCAAGTTGGACATATGCAAGTTTCACCCCTTATTATGATTCATTTGGTCACATATACATGTTGTTATTATGATAATCTCTTTTATGCTATGAGTTAGGCTATTCGAGTCTAACATATATTTTGCGAATAAACGTTCAAACGTGGGGTAGGGGTAATATTAGGAATTAATAAATTGGGTGCAATTTTGTAAGATGTTGCATACCATGAATGAATGTCCATAATTGAGTCAATTATGGACATTGTTAAAAATTGGAAGTAATTAATAATTCAAGTAGGGAATTATTAAAATTGGGGGAAAGTGGATTATTATTAATAATCAATGCTTAGGACACGAGGTTGGACCCGTTTGTGATGTAAACCTGCCCGGACCCGCCCGGCAAATCCAGTAGTCACAAATGTCGGCCCAATGTGAGAGGTCCTAGGCCCAAACTAAAGCATAACAGTTGTAAAGACACGAGGTTAGACTCTTTTATGGTGTAAGACTGCCCGGACCCGCCCGGCAAATCCAGCTGCCATAAATGCCAGTCTAATGTGAGAGGTCTTTATGAGGTTATGGCCTTAATGAACTAAGAAATACTTAACCAGATAATCATGTAAGGTGGGACATGGGGGTTAAGTAGGTGCCTTGAGTGGCATGAGGAATCTGGTGGTTGCCTTTAGAGGCATTTGAAATACGATTAGACTTAACCAAACACACATGTAAATGAACATGACTAAGTGGGTTAAGTGGGATGGACTAATGGGGACAAGCTTAGGTGGAATGCTTGTGGTAAATAGTGGGGGCCCATTTCAACCAGTATCCCAAAACGTATCTTTGTGGGCTCGACCCAAGTCGAGGACGGGACACGCATACTGGGTTTGACTATAAGAGGCCAAAACAGGGAGCGGTGGCAACGCAAGTCCAACGGGTTTCATATGCGTGTGTGGACCCGGGCTGGTAGGTAAGACGTTGTTGCATCGTGTAGGTATAAGCCGTGCATGTCCGTTGTATCAGGTTGCCACTTTAGGGGAGTGATACACCCCACTATGGGGCCAGCACGGGTATCTACGAGTTAGGGAGCCGATCGAATAATGGGAAGTAGGGTACACCTAGTGGAGAGAGGGGCAGGCGGCACCTATGTAGTCAGCTAGGGGTACGTAAAGCCATTGGGAAAGTTTCTAAGTGAAGCTAAGTGGGATGAATCTTTAGGGCGACTGGTGTGGTGCAGTATAGTGTTTATCCTTTAGTATTTAGGAGCGCCTATAACGTTGCCTTTAGCGATTGTCTATGTCCTTAATCTGCTCTTCATAGACATTTTCTTGTTTTCCAGCTTATGCCTTAGTCCAGTTATTTTGGTAATAGTATTGTAGAATTATCATATTCACCAGACTTTATGTCTGACCCCCCTCTTTTCCATCCTTTTTCTCCCTTCAGGTCCGCAGGTTGGGCCAAGTTCTAGTGGAGTCCAGTTAGATCGCTTATCTTCTGGAAAGCTTGGACTGCTGAAGTAAAGTCCAGCTTGTTATCTTTCTTTTTAATGGCTATTCATGTAATGGGATTATGTACTTGTTTTATCAAGATAGATATTGTACTTGACATTGAATATGGTGTTATGATGTAATCAAACATGTTTTGACTTCTGCTACAATGAAATAAAGTTTTTGAATTTCCAAGTACTATTTTATATCTGTCTTGTTGTAATTTTACTGTTCTATATTCACTTAAAACCTCCATGGAAGTTAATGCATTCCCTTTGTGAGTGACATTAATGGACGTGGGGTGTTACAACGAAGGATGAGAAAAAAAAATGGTAGCCCAAGAAGGGGCGCCAAAGAAAGGAGGATTGCCTGATAAGGGTCAGGGATTAAGACAGAGATCAAATGCCATAGTTTTAGGGCTTTGGGACACTTTGTGAGGGACAACAAGAAAATGAAGAATGCTTGTTTTCGTTGTGGTCAAGTTGGATATTTTACAAGGTAGTGTCCCCAACAAGCAAGGTTAGAAGGCAAGATCATTTGGAGTAAAAATTCATGCTCTTGAGGCTGATAGACTGGATAAAGGTAGGAAAGTCACGGTTAAACATTTGATTTCTCTTTTTGATTATCTTATTAGGAGCCTCTTTGATTTCGGTGCTCCTCATTCATTTATGGGAGTCTTTTGAATGCAGAAAAGTGAAGGCAATGAAAAAGATTTATCTATTAATAAAGAAGAATCCCTAATTATCCAACCATTAGATCAGATCTAGATAGATAGATAGAAGTACCAAAAGGTGGGAAAGATGAATCGTCATTGAGTATAGATGCCAGTGGGATCAATCGACTTGAAAAGTCAAGATCAATGCTTCATTAGCCAGGGGAAAATGTTAGAATCAAAATAAACAAGGAAAAAATCGAAAGGACAAAACCAAGGCGAAGGGGTGCAGATGTCAGCATTCCTTTGGAAAAGAAAAAACCAAAAGTTAATTGTGCACGTTCGGAACCAAGAGTAAAGACGCAAGAGATTACCTCTTCTTCCAAAAAAAAACTGTCAGCATAACCCGAAGGGCAACAATCCCAAATATGCAGTTTCTAAGCCTATTACACCTTTCAGTTTGACTTAAAACGAGAATATATAAGAAAGCATGAGCCTTCACCCACAATGCATTATGCATAAAGAGGAGAGAAGTTGTAAGCATCACTAGAAGTCGAAAGATATAGCAAGTCCATCTCCACAACAATTTACCAAGACTTCCAACTCAGGGATCCCCTTTTCGAAAGCTCTTGCAATAGCCTTATAGTTGTTATCCCAGAGATTAACGGAAGGCGCACTTATGAAGCCTACACATGCACTTCCACTAGAAAGTTGGGACAAGCCCAAATGCCACCAGAAGGGCCAACCTATGCCAATAAATACGACCCTAGGCTTCTAGAATCGGGACCTACTCCTCATTTCTTAATCTTATACTCCTAAGTCTAAACTGTAGACCCTAACTTCAAAATTGATTCAGGGAAAAAGAGTTTATAATCATAATGAGTATCAAAAAAGAAATTTTGCTAAGAATAGGTAATATAATAATATTTACTCGATTATTATTCTTTTACCACCATATCGTTGCAGGTTTCCCACCTTATGGCACCGAAATATGAGAATTTGTCCAAGGAACATATTAAAAGGACAGAAAGAGCGAAATATTAGCCTTTATTGTCAACTCCAAGGGTATGATATTTGAAAGCCCATAGAGGAACCCACTACCTATTGATGGTTATCCAAGACCATTAGGTTTGGCAAAGACCCAAATCCAATTTTGTCCTCTTGATAGTCCCTCATAAGAACGATTGGAAGATCCAAATCTGGTAACCCAGCAACGGATTTAAGAGGATCGACCAATCCAAAGTTTAATACTTCCTCATCCATTAACGAAAGTGTAACAACCTTTTTTTTTGGAACCAATTAATTTTTTTTATTTTTAATGGATTTTAAAATGATTTATTTTAAGAATTAACAATTTAAAATTTATTTTAAATCAAAGTTAGAACGTATAAATTTAGAATTTAATTAAAACGAGCTTGAAATGGCACGGTAGTTTGAAAATTTCGTTTTAAACTTCAATTGAATATACAAAATTCAATATAAGTCAAAATTTAGTAAAACAAGAAACGTTGGAATATTTTGAACTATAATTTTCTAAGAATGAAAGAAACTGAGATTTCACTTTTTAGATTGAAAGTTATGTCCAGATTAAAATTTAGAATAGTTGCTATGGAATTTATATATTTTAATATTATATAGCCCTTAAAAATAGCCATTTTGCAAACGACCTCCATTTTTGACGAAACCACTTTTGTTGGATCCGGAATGTCAAATTATTTTCAGTTTTAAAATTTCAAGTCATTTGGAATTAATATGTGAGCGTGGTAAATTTAAACGTGTTTTCAATTTAAGTTTAAATTTAATACGCTAGTTAAAAGGCCATTTTTCAAACGATCTCCAAATTCGACGTAATTAATTATATTAGGACCGTATCGTCAAAACATAGTTAGATTTCAATTTTCATAATTTTTGGAGTCAATATCCGGTCCCGGTAAATTAAAATGTACATTGAAATCAATTTTTTTTTTTGAAGCAAAAGGTAGTGAATCTAATGATTCACGCCTAGATATATCATATATATAGAGTTCGGTACAGGACAAGAAATATAGTATATGTACATCATTTACCAAACCAGCCACAAAAAGAACATCATAACCTGACGCAGCAGGTACATAATTAACTTAAACATAATAAGCATAATACATAAACAACACCAAGAAGCTAGCCGCGCCTGCATTTGCGATCATGAACCCTTGCAGCTATGGTATCGACGAACTTCTCCTTTTCCATCCCTGCCCACAGTAGAACATATTTAAGAATAACGAAGATAGTTTTATCAGGTGATTTCATCTTGAATTTGAACTTTCTAGAGTTTCTCTCATGCCATAATACCCAAGTATAAGCGAAGTTAAGTAGAATAAAAAGACTCTTTTTATGTGTGTTGTCTAAATTTGGTAAAAAGGTTAACCAAAAATGTTGTTGGTCTTTGATTGAGTCCCTCCAGTCTAAGTTTAAATCAAGATACACGATACACTTCGTCCATACATAAAACGCAAAATCACATCTCCAAAAAATATGTTTGTAGTCTTCATCAGCTTCATCACAAAAAGCACAGCCAGTATTGACAACAAAACCTTTACGCCTTAGTCTGAAACCGGTATTCAGTCGATCATGGAGCACAATCCACATTTGAATCTTAACTTTCAGCGGCACCTTCTTTGTCTTCCACATTCGATCAAACTCCAGTCTTCTACAACCCGAAAAGGTAATCAGTTTATACACACTCCTAACTCGAAACACCTCCTTACTATCATCCCCCATCCACACAAACTCATCCTTTCCTTCAGTTAAATGGACATTCGCCAACCACAAATACAGCTGGCAAAGTTGTTGAAGAGCATCACCAATGACAAGTCGGCAGAAAGATAGTCTCCACTTAAAATCAGTAGCCTCAGAGTCATACATATCTCCAACAGACCAGTGTGTGTTACCTGCAATTTCAAATAGCTCCTTCAATTCCTCTTTTAATGGTATAGGCAACAACCAAGCGTCATGCCAGAATGATATGTTAAGCCCATTGCGAACCACCACTTTAGTGCCAATCTTGATCCACTGCGAGAAACTCATAACCCCTTTCCAGAAAACAGAGCAGCGTGACCAGTCCCTGTTCCAATCAAAAACACCCCCATAGTAAACATTTATAATCCATTCTTTCCAAAGGGCTTTCCTTTCGCCAAACATCAACCATAACCATTTGCAGAGAAGTGCAACATTCATGTCTTTCAAATTAAGCACTCCTAATCCACCTTGATCTTTAGCTTTACAAACCCGCCCCCAAGAAACGAGACATCATAATTTCTTAGTCTCCTTCTCGCCCGTCCAGAAAAAATTCCTTCGCATCCTATCAATCATGTCTATGACCCATCCCGGACACCTGATGAAGGAGAGCCAGTACAGAGGCAAGGAGGAGAGAACTGAGTTAACCAGTACCAGTCTGCCTGCTCTAGAGAGGGATCGGCCTTTCCATCTAGCCAGCCTCACATCGACTTTCTCAATGAGATGAATCCAGTCCTTTTTGAAAAGCTTCTTTGGTCTAATGCACATACCCAGATAGTTTAAGGGGAAGTTGTCCTCCTTGCAGTTGAGCATCATTGCACAGTTCTTTGACAGCTCAACATTGCACCCCAGAGTGTAGACGCTGCTCTTATGAAAGTTAATTTTCAAGCTTGATAAACTCTCAAAAGCATACAACAAAAATTTGAGTGTAGCAATGTATTTACAATCAGGTTTACTAAAAATGATAGTGTCATCTGCATAGTGTAAAGAATTGATACCGCCCACCACATGCTCATCCCCAAAGCTCTGTAGCATCCTGCTAGCGGAACTAACTTTTAGAATATGAGAGAAAACATCAGCCACCAGGTCAAAGAGGAGGGGGATTAAGGGTCCCCTTGCCTTAAACCCCTTTGCGAATAGATGGTACTACCAGCAATACCATTCACACAAATGTTGGATCTGCTGGAAGACAAGATCATTAGAATCCAGTTAATCCACCTCATAGGAAAGCCCCTTGCAGTAAGAATGTCAATTAGGAATCTCCAATCCACTGTGTCAAAAGCCTTAGCAAAGTCCAGTTTGATGATAGCACATGGAACATTATATCTGTCACAATATGAGATAACCTCCTGAACCAGAACAGCACCATCCAAAATAAATCTGCCTCTAATAAAAGCCGTTTGAGAGTGGTCAATTAAATCATCCAACTTCTTTTTCAACCTATTTGCCAGCACCTTCGTGATTAATTTAAAAGTGGTATTTAAGAGGCTAATAGGTCGAAAATCTGCCGCCGTAACATTTCCTTCTTTCTTGGGTATTAAAACAACATTTGCTTAGCTCAACATCTCAAGTCTGATAGAGCCATCATACAGTTCTTCAAACAGTCTTAAAATATCCTTTCTCACCATTTTCCAATATCTTTTGATAAAGAAGTTAGGAAACCCATCAGGTCCTGGCGCCTTGTCCCCAGGCATCTCTTCCAGAGCAGACAAAATCTCTTCCTCTGTAAAAGCGTTTTCAAGATCATCAAGTTTAATATCAAAAGGATAAAGTTTGCTCTAATCCACCGTGCATCTGTTTTCAATCCTCTCCGCAAAGATGCTTTTATAAAACTCTGTGAAAACTTCGCTAAGTGTCTTCTGGTCCCCAATTTCTTCACCATCTTTCCAAATACTACTGATCATGTTTGTTCTGCGTCTTCCATTTGCAATTCTATGAAAGTATCTTGTATTGCTATCTCCTTCTTTGAGCCATTGACTTCTAGATCTTTGACGCCAATAAATCTCCTCTTGATCGATCACCTTCAACAGTTCCTTTTCTTTTTCCAACAGCACAGACTTCTCTTCCTCATTCAACAATCCTCTCTCTTCTAGAATGTTGAAATCCAGGATTTCTTTTTCAAGCGCTGCTTTTTGGATCTTGATATTGCCAAACACTTCTTCGCTCCATTTAATCAAAAATTTACGTAACATCTTTAATTTCCTACATAAGTTGCTGGCAGCATCTCCACGATCTCCAAAACCATCCCATTTATCCACAAGCATTTCATCAAAATTGGTTTCCAGACACCACATATTTTCAAATCTGAAAAAAAACTTTTGCATTAACTAAGTCTTCAGTATCCAGCAAAATAGGGCAGTGATCCGAAATAATCGAGGATAAACCCTTCTGAGAAGTAAGAGGATGTAAATCTTCAAAGGATGTATTGATGAAGAAACGATCTAACTTAACAAGGGTAGGTGGATTTCTCCGATCACTCCAGGTGTACCGTCTATTATTCAAGGGAAGATCAATCAGGGCACAATCACTGACAAACTTCCTAAAGTCTTCCATATCTCCCAAGTGGTTTCCCTTACTATTACTTCTCTCATAATCAAATCTAGTCACATTGAAATCACCACCAATTACCCAAGGTCCATAAGACAGATTGTAAAACTCCATCCCTTCACTCCATAAGGTCTTCCTCTCAATTCTAGTATTAGGTCCATATACATTTAGAGAAGAAGTATAACACTTTGCTTTTCCTACATTCCAACGCAACATGAAGACAGTAGGTCTGTTTAATCTCTTGTTTAAAAGACCAGAGATTACTATTCCATCCAGTAAATAAACCACCAGTGTAACACCCCACCTCCGCTAGGGTCACTCTTTCGGGGGCACTAGCTTCTGGGGGGCATTAGAACTGGGTAAGCATGCATAATGATATATCAAGGCAGAACAGGAACATAAATATACATGTAAAACAGAGCAAGTGAGAATAAAACAGCGGAATATCTCAAACCATCTCAAAACAAGTCTAGTACATCATAAAGTCATCTGCCAAAATAAATATGTCTAGTACAACATAAACAGAAATACTGAAATACATAGTGCTATCCCCAAAAATAAAAGTGATAAACCATAGCGAGCTCAATGTCCAGACATACATGAGCTATCCAGCGAACAAGCAAGCGATCCAAGCTAAGCACCACTGTTCCCTCCCTGAGAACCTGGGGGGGGGGGGAACGGAAGAAAAGAAGCGAAAGAAAACAGGTCAGTCAAAAAGACTGGTAAGCCCTACTACGATCAGTCTATAAACTAATAAAGCTAACATCATGATGGAAACTGAGATGAACATACTGGCAATAGATAAAGGTGTCATCACATAAAGGGGATTAAGCTTTGCACCACAGTGTACTAGCAAACTAACATAACAGGTAATGATCCCTCAGCCCAAAACTTTGGCCCAATAGCAGGAGGTGACCTTGATACAAGGTCCAGCCCAACGGTCTAATCGATCGGCTCCCTATAATCCTAACACGTCAAGTGTTGGTGTCCATACGGCCCACATATGGTTGTAGTCAGACTGTGCTGGGTCCACCTTTGGGTGTATCAAGCCCTCGGGTGTCAACCCCAGACACCTAAGCAATAATGCACAGTCTAAACCTACTGGTACCCGTGCCTCGAGTTTGTCCAACACCGAAATACATGCACGTCCGTAGCCCGCCTGGACCCGCACCGCTGTACCACTCAGCCGTCGCTTTGGTCGCTTACATCAGTCCAGTAATCGTGCCCCGCCCTAGCCTAGCCTCTAGGGTTGTGAATGATACCAAACTGGGATTACTGCTGGAACAGACCACGCTGCTAGGGTTTTCTAAGAGGGTTAAGTGTGGTTTAACCCCTCACTAATCATGGATTAAATTAGCTAAGTGTAACCAACAGTTCACCACTTAACCCCATTTAATCCCTCGTATCCCCAAGATTGGTTAAGTATTAATGGGCCATGACTTAACCCTAATTACGAGGCATTAATTTAATTGTACCTTAACCTCTCACATTAGACTTTGTTGCGGTTACTAGTTAAGCCGGGCGGGTCCGGGTAGCTTTACACCACAACTTGGTCTAACCTCGGGTCCCAGGTACACATGACCAACTTCTCACATTGGGTCCTATTGTTTGTAGCAACTAGTTAAGCCGGTCGGTTCCGGGTAGGTTTACGCTACAAACTCAACCCAACCTCGAGTTGGCCACACATGTTTTCTAAGTGTCATGTCCACTTTATTTCAAACATAATTACAAGTTTAACTTGGGTAGACCTAACTTAATAGGTAAATTCCCAAGGGGTAGACCTAACTTAATAGGTAAATTCCCAATCTTATATTTTCATGTATTTTAAG
This sequence comes from Allium sativum, assembly GCA_030737875.1. Classification (NCBI taxonomy): domain Eukaryota; kingdom Viridiplantae; phylum Streptophyta; class Magnoliopsida; order Asparagales; family Amaryllidaceae; genus Allium; species Allium sativum. The sequence goes on from CM060915.1 coordinate 991,813,277, forward strand.
TTTTACCCAAAAACCCCCCAACGTCATTCTATCGCTTACATATTCGTCATAACGCATAAAGGATAGGAAGAGGGAACTTGGCACAACATACATGATAAATCTTACATGTCATAATAAGCATGCATAACATGTTGGACTTGCATAACTTAGCATAGTGAACTTGCATGAACATGCATAACTTGTTGAACTTGCAAATCATGACTTAGTGAACTTGCATAAACATGCATAACTTGTTAAACTTGCAAATCATGGCATAGTGAACTTGCATAAACATGCATAACTTGTTAAACTTGCAAATCATGGCATAGTGAACTTGCATAAACATGCATAACTTGTTAACTTGCAAATCATGGCATAATGAACTCGCATAAGCATGCATAGCTTAATAAACATGCATAACATAGCATAGTGAACTCGCATAAGTATGCATAACTCATTAAACATGCATAACATAGCATAGTGAACTCGCATAAGTATGCATAACTCATTAAACATGCATAACATAGCATAGTGAACTCGCATAAGCATGCATAACTCATTAAACATACAAAACTCCCAACTTTCATCACATATTAACTTTAGAGTTTCTAAAATGAAGGTAAGAGGGCTTACCAATATTATGAAGACACAAATCTACTAATAAAGATTGAGAAGCCCTTTTATGCAAGCAAATAAAACCCCAAAACAAGCTCCAATTAACAAAAATCCCAAAACTCTAGCTTTAGCAATTAAAGCTTGCAACTTGATGATGTATGCAAGCTAATGATCATTCATACAACTTAGAAAAGCTTGTATGAACATCAAAATCTTCTTAGAATTGATTTTTGAAGAGGGTGGAGGCTAGGGTTCTTAGGTGGAGGCCATTTGAGATTTCAATTTGACATAGTTTGGTTGCTAGAGTGAATAATGAGGCTTTAGGGTAGGATTAGGGGCTTATTTATAGAAGATTAGAGTGTTTTTAGCCCTAGGTTTAACCCTAGGTTAGTTTAGGCCCGTCAGATTTAGGAATTCTCTAGAACCAAGCCACAAGACCAAGCCCAAATCAAAATGGTGCGCCAGGCAAAACTGCCTGGCCACCCCGTGTCGACAGGGCTGTCGACAGGGCAGTCGACCCCCTAAGACCCTGTCGACATGCCTGTCGACATGGGGGCCCTGGCGGGAATTTTCCCTCCTGACACCAATTAGCCCTAATCCTTGTTTTTAATTTGAAATTTAAATCTGTTTTTAACATAGAAATTTCTGAAAACTTCAATGGGCCTTAACTGGGTCATACAGACTCCGATTTTCGAAAACTCGGACTCTATTTCGCGTATTTTTCCGAGACGAACGCAATGGCATAGCCCATTTCCCTTGATTCAGATTTTTGAATTAAATTCTGCCTCGATTTATGTTATAACAGGTTATTGAAAATATGGGTTGTTACATTCTCCCCTCCTTAAAGGATTTCGTCCCCGAAATCTTCAAGTTAGGAAGAACATATCCTACCATCCAACATCCATCTACTCAAAACATCATCCACGAGCAACAATTGTCCTTAAGAGATTCTAAATGTTGTATGAACATATGCAGAAGTGTGTGTATATGTACCTATCTAATGCAAAGATCAATGCAAAGTATGTTAGTGAAATGTATCCATATGTATGCAAATCCCTAACATAATGTATAATATCTACATGCGTGCTCAATCATACATCCATATGCAACATCCATGTGATTGCATACAAATTTCATCCATGAATAAGCATAAACACTCATGCACATGCAATATGAGGAGTGTGTGAGCCGATCTAGTGCCTAATGTGTATCATGCATCCACGAGTAACCACTTGCAAACACTTGCAACCACTTGCAACCATCAAGCATAACATGTTTCAAACACATGTTTCATCCAAAGGGTTTCTACCTAAGGTTCTCATGACAAGATTAGCACGATAACTAGATAAACATGGATAGCAAAGAGAGAGATATACAAACAAAGGAAAGAGATTGAGAGTGTACCCTCAAAAAGGAATGGATAAAGCCCACGCATCTTCTCCTCGGTTTCCCAAGTTGCGTCTTCTTCGGCTTCACCCCATTGGACCTTTACCAGGCTAACCTCTCGATTCCTTAGCTTCTTGGTCTCCGTCCCCAAGATACGAATCGGAGCTCTCCTCAAAGTTGCCTCTTTCTCTACTTCCACGTCTTCAAGAATGCTAGGTTCAACCACCTCAGCGGACTCATGTAGGCACTTTCGGAGATGCGAGACATGGAAGACATTATGCACTCCGGACAGCTTCTCGGGCAATTGCACTTTATAAGCCATCTTCCCAATCCTCTCTATGATAGGGAAGGGTCCAACAAATCTTGGTGCTAACTTCCCCACAGCTCCAAATCGGACCACATTCCGCAAAGGAGAAACCTTTACGAAAACCATGTCCCCAACATCAAACTCCAAATCGGATCTCCGCTTATCAGCATAGGATTTCTGTCGGTCTTGGGCCGCTTTCATCCGTCTTCTAATCAAATCGACCTTCTCGGATGTATCTCTAATCATGTCGGGTCCAAGTATAAGCTTATCTGTGGTCTCCCACCAACATGTGGGTGACCTGCACGGCCTCCCATATAAAGCCTCAAATGGTGCCATCCCTATGCTCGCCTGATAACTGTTATTATATGCAAACTCAACAAGGGGAAGATGGTCTTCCCAAGCACCACCAAAATCCAGAATGCAAAGCCTCAACAAGTCCTCAAGTACCCTATTCACCCTTTCTGTTTGGCCGTCTGTTTGTGGGTGATAGGCCGTACTCAGGTTCAACCTTGTGCCCATAGCTTCCTGCAAACTGTTCCAGAACTGACTAGTAAAGATGGGGTCTCGGTCACTGACTATGCTGGAAGGGACTCCATGTAGTCGTACTATCTCACGAAGATATACTGATGCTAGTCCAGATGCGGTCCTTTTGCTCTTCACCGGAATGAAATGAGCACTCTTCGTGAGTCTATCTACGATGACCCATATGCTCGTATTCCCTCTCCTTGACCTTGGAAGCCCATCAATAAAGTCCATAGAAATACTTTCCCACTTCCATAGCGGGACCTCTAGAGGATGCAATAGCCCACCGGGCTTCTTCGACTCAGCTTTTACTCTCTGACAAATAACACATCTTGAGACAAACTCCGCCACATCCTTCTTCATTCCAGGCCAGAAGAAAATACGCTTCATATCCTTATACATCTTATCACCGCCTGGATGTATAGTCAACTTGGAGCGATGTGCTTCCTCAAGAACTTTCCTCACCAAGTCTCCCACCATCGGACAAAGCCTTCCATCTCTCCTCAGCCAACCCTTATCATCTATAGAATATCGAGCAAGGTGACTAGACGTCTCCCCTCGAATCAGCTTCTCCATAATCTCAATTATCTGAGGGTCTTCCTTCTGCGAAGCCCCAACTTGATCTAGAAGGGTAGGCCTGAGCTCAAGAGATGCTAAAGAACCGGTCATCGACTCAACTGTCAAGGAAAAATCAAAGGTTGCCAAGAACTCTAAATTCTTCATCTCAACAAATAGAGGACTTAGTGTCAACCTTTTCCTACTCAACGCATCCGCTACAACATTCCCCTTGCCAGGGGTATAGGCTATATCAAAATCATAGGAAGCCAAGAATTCCATCCATCTCTGCTGCCTCAAGTTCAGATCCTTCTGCGAAAAGAGATACTTCAAAGACTTATGATCAGTATACAGCTCAAATCTCTCTCCCAGAAGATAATGACGCCAAGCCTTGAGTGCATATACAATCGCTGCCAGCTCTAGATCATGAGTGGGATAATTCTTCTCATGCACCTTAAGTTGCCTCCCACCAAAACATATAACTCTGCCCTCTTGCATCATAACGGCCCCCAATCCCGTGCCACAAGCATCAGTGTACACGGTAAATATCTTACCACCATCGGGTAAAGCTAGAACGGGTGCAGAGGTAAGGGCTCTCTTGAGTCTCTGAAAAGCAAGCTCACAATCCATATCCCAAGCAAAAACTAAGTTCTTCTTAGTCAACTTAGTAAGAGGAGCGGATATCTTCGCGAAGTCCTTGATGAACTTCCGGTAAAAACCCGCAAGACCCAGAAAGCTTCTCACCTCGGTTGCATTCCTTGGAGTCTTCCAATCCTGAACTGCAACCACCTTAGCGGGATCCACTGCTAAGCCTTGCTTGGATACGATATGCCCAAGGAATCTGACTTCCCTTCTCCAAAAGTGGCACTTGGAGAACTTGGCCTTTAACTGGTGTGCTCTGAGCATATCCATCACCTCTACAAGATGCCTCGCGTGCTCTTCTTCATCCTTGGAGAAAACCAGAATATCATCCACAAAGACCACGACAAACTTGTTCAAGAACTCCCGAAACACCCTACTCATCAAGTCCACAAAATACGCGGGTGCATTCGTCAAACCGAACGGCATAACAAGCCATTCAAAGAATCCGTCTGGAGTTCTGAATGCAGTCTTGTCTATACTGTCTTCAGCCACTCTGAGCTGATGAAATCCGGTAGCAAGATCAAGCTGAGAGAAAACAGAAGCACCAACAAGCTGGTCAAAGAGATCATTGATCCTCGGTAACGGGTGTCTGTTCTTCTTAGTCAGCTTATTCAATTCTCTATAATCCACACAGAGTCGAAGAGAACCATCTGCCTTAGTAGCAAACACCACAGGCGCTCCCCATTCGGATATACTTCTTCTGATGAAGTTCTTCTCAAGCAATTCTTTCACTTGCTTGCTCAGCTCCCGTCTCTCACGCGGAGCCATATGCCGAACGGGCAGAGAAACAGGCTTAGCATTATCCACCAGATAGATGCGAAAATCAATCTCTCGTTTAGGGGGCAACCCCTTAACTTCTTTAAAAACATCTGGATAATCTCGGACCACCCTTACAGACTGAAGGGCTTCCTCTGACGAGTCGAGAGATTCAAGATAGCACAACATGACGGGATTCTTCGGATTGCATGAAATCTCTAAGGTGTTGCCAAGGCGAGTCACAAGCCTCACAACCCTATGCTCACAATCAAGAATGGCTCCATATCGGGACAGCCAATCCATGCCCAATATCAATCCGTATCCCCTGAAACCAAGAACATACGCACTACACAAGAACTCTACGCTGAGTATAGAGATCCTCAGATCCTCACATATCATAGATAGATGAGCAGAACCCCCAATGGGATTCGAAACACAAACGGGATCGTCCACTAAGCTAGTACTAAGGTGCAAGCTATCAACAAGATCAGATGAAATAAAGCTATGTGATGCACCAGAATCAAACAAAGTACGAACTGGAAGATCAGAAACATAAACAAGGTTCTCAACAGAAACACTACCTCGATCGGGAACTGGAGCGGTATTGAGAGCATGAACTTGCCCTCCTGAAGGTCCAGCCTGTCCTTTCTTCTTCGGGCACTCCTTGCTGAAGTGTCCAGTATCACCACAGGAAAAACATCCACCACTAAGCTTCCTTTTCTTCTTCCTACAATCCTTAGCAAAGTGTCCAGGCACACCACAGTAATTGCACTTTCCCTTGCCTTTGTTGTTGTTGCTCCCCTTCTTGTTCTTGCCCTGATTCCCCTGGCTGCTTTGACCACCTTGATTGCCTTTGCCTTGAGAATCAGTCTTCTTTGCTTGAGTATCACTCGTCTTGACCTCTTTCTTCCCATCTCCCTGAAGTAGAGCCATATTGACTAAACTCTCAAAAGTAGCTCCATGCGGAATATGTGACATCGCCAAGCCCTGCAGCGGCTCATTCAATCCTCTAGCAAATCGAAGAGCCTTCTTCTCCGGAGTGTTCACCATATCCAAACCAAAACGGGCCAGCTGATTAAACTTGTTCACATACTCCTTAACAGACATATCACCTTGCTTTAATGCAATGAACTTCTCCATCTGTAAATTCGCCTCAGCAGAAGATAGAAACTTGGTCACAAATCTAGCCCTCAAATCGGCCCAAGTCTCAACGGGCCTCGTCCCATTGGTGACCTCCCACCAATAGGCTGCTTCATCCTTCAAAAGCCACACTGTCAATAAGATCTTCCTCTCGTCATCAATCCCAAAGATAGCGAACAGGTCCTCAGTGTCTTTCAGCCAATTCCTAGCTTCAACAAAAGATTCCGTGCCTAGGAAATTCTTGCCTCCCATCGCCTTGAAGTCTTTACAAACCTTCGTGAACTCAACCTGAGGATGCTGAGGGGGAGGAGGAGGAAGAAGAGCCTCAGCAACAGGAGGGGGAGGAACATTAGCAACGGGAGGAGGAATATTAACTGCTGGAGGGACCACCGGAGGAGGGACATTAGCAACGGGAGGAGGAATATTAACATTAGGGGGAGGATTCTCAACTACAGGAGGAGGAGTGGGAGTAGGGTTTGCGGGGCCGGCTGCCGCCCTAGCTTCTAGAAGCCTCCTATACCAGAGTGGCACATTTACTCCATCCGGGATGGCAAGATCCTCGGCCATACTGAAACGAAGGATAAGATAAGATTAGGTCAAGGGAACGAAGGATAACGCTAATGGCTTTTTGGGGAATAGCCCTTTTTAAAAATACTAGACTTTTCTTTGGAAAATACTTTATACTTGTTTTGAAAATAGTTTTTCAAAAAGTCTTTTAAAAACTTTTTGTTCTTTCTTGTAAACCATATGCTCTGATACCAAATTTGTAACACCCCACCTCCGCTAGGGTCACTCTTTCGGGGGCACTAGCTTCTGGGGGGCGTTAGAACTGGGTAAGCATGCATAATGATATATCAAGGCAGAACAGGAACATAAATATACATGTAAAACAGAGCAAGTGATAATAAAACAGCGGAATATCTCAAACCATCTCAAAACAAGTCTAGTACATCATAAAGTCATCTGCCAAAATAAATATGTCTAGTACAACATAAACAGAAATACTGAAATACATAGTGCTATCTCCAAAAATAAAAGTGATAAACCATAGCGAGCTCAATGTCCAGACATACATGAGCTATCCAGCGAACAAGCAAGCGATCCAAGCTAAGCACCACTGTTCCCTCCCTGAGAACCTGGGGGGGGGGGGAAACGGAAGAAAAGAAGCGAAAGAAAACAGGTCAGTCAAAAAGACTGGTAAGCCCTACTACGATCAGTCTATAAACTAATAAAGCTAACATCATGATGGAAACTGAGATGAACATACTGGCAATAGATAAAGGTGTCATCACATAAAGGGGATTAAGCTTTGCACCACAGTGTACTAGCAAACTAACATAACAGGTAATGATCCCTCAGCCCAAAACTTCGGCCCAATAGCAGGAGGTGACCTTGATACAAGGTCCAGCCCAACGGTCTAATCGATCGGCTCCCTATAATCCTAACACGTCAAGTGTTGGTGTCCATACGACCCACATATGGTTGTAGTCAGACTGTGCTGGGTCCACCTTTGGGTGTATCAAGCCCTCGGGTGTCAACCCCAGACACCTAAGCAATAATGCACAGTCTAAACCTACTGGTACCCGTGCCTCGAGTTTGTCCAACACCGAACTACGTGCACGTCCGTAGCCCGCCTGGACCCGCACCGCTGTACCACTCAGCCGTCGCTTTGGTCGCTTACATCAGTCCAGTAATCGTGCCCCGCCCTAGCCTAGCCTCTAGGGTTGTGAATGATACCAAACCGGGATTACTGCTGGAACAGACCACGTTGCTAGGGTTTTCTAAGAGGGTTAAGTGTGGTTTAACCCCTCACTAATCATGGATTAAATTAGCTAAGTGTAACCAACAGTTCACCACTTAACCCCATTTAATCCCTCGTATCCCCAAGATTGGTTAAGTATTAATGGGCCATGACTTAACCGTAATTACGAGGCATTAATTTAATTGTACCTTAACCTCTCACATTAGACTTTGTTGCGGTTACTAGTTAAGCCGGGCGGGTCCGGGTAGCTTTACACCACAACTTGGTCTAACCTCGGGTCCCAGGTACACATGACCAACTTCTCACATTGGGTCCTATTGTTTGTAGCAACTAGTTAAGCCGGTCGGTTCCGGGTAGGTTTACGCTACAAACTCAACCCAACCTCGAGTTGGCCACACATGTTTTCTAAGTGTCATGTCCACTTTATTTCAAACATAATTACAAGTTTAACTTGGGTAGACCTAACTTAATAGGTAAATTCCCAAGGGGTAGACCTAACTTAATAGGTAAATTCCCAATCTTATATTTTCATGTATTTTAAGTTTTACCCAAAAACCCCCCAACGTCATTCTATCGCTTACATATTCGTCATAACGCATAAAGGATAGGAAGAGGGAACTTGGCAAAACATACATGATAAATCTTACATGTCATAATAAGCATGCATAACATGTTGGACTTGCATAACTTAGCATAGTGAACTTGCATGAACATGCATAACTTGTTGAACTTGCAAATCATGACTTAGTGAACTTGCATAAACATGCATAACTTGTTAAACTTGCAAATCATGGCATAGTGAACTTGCATAAACATGCATAACTTGTTAAACTTGCAAATCATGGCATAGTGAACTTGCATAAACATGCATAACTTGTTAACTTGCAAATCATGGCATAATGAACTCGCATAAGCATGCATAGCTTATTAAACATGCATAACATAGCATAGTGAACTCGCATAAGTATGCATAACTCATTAAACATGCATAACATAGCATAGTGAACTCGCATAAGTATGCATAACTCATTAAACATGCATAACATAGCATAGTGAACTCGCATAAGCATGCATAACTCATTAAACATACAAAACTCCCAACTTTCATCACATATTAACTTTAGAGTTTCTAAAATGAAGGTAAGAGGGCTTACCAATATTATGAAGACACAAATCTACTAATAAAGATTGAGAAGCCCTTTTATGCAAGCAAATAAAACCCCAAAACAAGCTCCAATTAACAAAAATCCCAAAACTCTAGCTTTAGCAATTAAAGCTTGCAACTTGATGATGTATGAAAGCTAATTATCATTCATACAACTTAGAAAAGCTTGTATGAACATCAAAATCTTCTTAGAATTGATTTTTGAAGAGGGTGGAGGCTAGGGTTCTTAGGTGGAGGCCATTTGAGATTTCAATTTGACATAGTTTGGTTGCTAGAGTGAATAATGAGGCTTTAGGGTAGGATTAGGGGCTTATTTATAGAAGATTAGAGTGTTTTTAGCCCTAGGATTAACCCTAGGTTAGTTTAGGCCCGTCAGATTTAGGAATTCTCTAGAACCAAGCCACAAGACCAAGCCCAAATCAAAATGGTGCGCCAGGCAAAACTGCCTGGCCACCCCGTGTCGACAGGGCTGTCGACAGGGCAGTCGACACCCTAAGACCCCTGTCGACATGCCTGTCGACATGGGGGCCCTGGCGGGAATTTTCCCGCCTGACACCAATTAGCCCTAATCCTTGTTTTTAATTTGAAATTTAAATCTGTTTTTAACATAGAAATTTCTGAAAACTTCAATGGGCCTTAACTGGGTCATACGGACTCCAATTTTCGAAAACTCGGACTCTATTTCGCGTATTTTTCCGAGACGAACGCAATGGCATAGCCCGTTTCCCTGGATTCAGATTTTTGAATTAAATTCTGCCTCGATTTATGTTATAACAGGTTATTGAAAATACGGGTTGTTACAACCAGCACTCCCCACAGCAGGAATGAAACACCAAGAGTCAAGAACACCCCAACCCAGACTTCTAAAAATATTATCACCAGGAGTTTCAAGTTTTGTCTCTTGCAACAACACAATGTCTGGCTTATTAGATTTTAAGTAATTTTTGACTCTAAGACACTTATCAAAAGTTCCTAGACCTCTAACATTCCATGTTATAATAATCATGGTACAACATTTGCCCTCTCTAATTCTTTATTCTTAATATCATTTATAACTTGGTCATTTAAAACGAGGCCAGAATTTCTAGCTAACTCATGCATTTTATCATTAGATAAAGAATTAAACAAGCAGGGACATAAGTGCTACCTTCAAGCGGATGTTCCAGCCTTCTAGCACTTCTTCGCAACATCACCACTCCCTCATCCAAAGCCTTTTTGCCGCTGGAAATGACTCTTCTTGATGATGAACATTCTCCTGAAATAGTAGCCTCCTTGCCTTTGCGTGTAGAGTAATCACCAGCTTCATTGAGATCCATTGACTCTTCAGCATTGCTACCATTTACTGAATTACTATCTTCTAGCCTTTCAGCATCATTCCTATTTCCCTGATTAAGCACCTTGGCCGCACCCACAATGTTTCCCGCAACATCAAATTCAACTTGTATGCCACCCTCATAAATTACAATCTGGTTCCCCACATCACCTTCTGCTCCCACTCCTGCTCCATCACCAGAGGAAATAATGAATGGGTTGCCACTTCCACCGTCCAAAGTCCCATCATCGTACCCCTCGACATTATCAACAACATTTTCGTCATCATTGCCATCACCAGAGTCGTCAGCGTTACCTCGTTCGCCCTCATTATCTTCCTCATTCCCATAACCAGCAATAATAACACCCCCAACCTGTCTCGCAGTATATGAAAGAGCCCTTAACCTCCCTTCACTATCCGTCGAAAAAACACTATTTTTAAATCTCAACACTTCATTAGTAGGAAAAGGCTTACCATCATCGCTTTCCTCAATTAGAATTTTATGGAGAAATCCTTCAACAGGGACCCATTTTGTTATAGAAAGGGCAATTGGATCTTCCACTAACAATTCAGCCTTTAACCATGAAAAATCAGGTACATGCAGTGCTCTGTATTGCACCCTGTTAACCTCCCCAATCTCCGCCAGAGCCTCCTTCAACACGCTTAGTCTTCTGCAAACCACTGGTGCATGTTTGATCAAAACCCACTGCTTCGTCTTCTCCTTTTGGAGGCAGCCAAAATCAGGTGACCACCTTCGCAAATGCAAAGATCCTTCATTTAGTCCAATAGCGTACTTCCAATTATCAGTAGTCAACAAGAAAGGTGGAAATTTCATGATAAAGTTGTCTCCCATCTTCCTAATATTCCAATTCCAGAACGGAGCCCTTATTCCAAATCTATTTTTGAGAATCCGCTCCATTTGTGTCATTGATAAGGATCCACGCTCAATAGAAATCCCAACCATCAAGCGCGCCCAATTTAATTCCCGTGGGAAATTCCTTGCAGAGATCGGCACAGGAGAATTCGCCATTTTTGAAGGAAAAGGAAACGATGCTTTACAATTAAATCCTTTATGACCCGTTTTTCGACATTTAAAACAAACCAGAGGATTACGACACGAACGCGCCCAGTGATCATTAGATCCGCATCGAAAACACCCCTTATTCGATTTGATGTTTCTGAGAAAGGAGTCATAATTATCTCAGTTTCTAGCTGACGATTCGAATTTAGTGCCTTGAGATTTAATTGGAAAAGTATTTATACTCTCAGATCTAATATTAAAAAAAGGATAACGCTTTACAGGTGGACGTTGAAGAATGTCCTTGTACGTAGGGGGAGGATCTTTGTCTTGTCTACCTTTGTCTGTATATGGATCTGAATTTTGCTTACCAAACGAAGATGCTAGGGAAGAGAAAGCATTTTTCAATTCGAGTTTTGAATTCTCAAAGACGGATCTGAAGGATGCCATTTTTTAAACGTTATATTAATTTACAGGTGGACATTGAAATCAATTTTGAACGTTATATTAATTTATATTTTAATTTTGACAAAAACTGATCGAAACAGTCGAATTAGCTTACGAAACATATCCCATTGTGTCCGGAATGGGGATATTTAATAGGAGGCGATAGTCGTTGGGTCCGTTCAGAGTTCGAAGCTGTATCAATGTAATTTGTGAATTTAATATTAATTTAATTATATTACGTACACCCTAGAGGGTCAAAACCCTAACACATTTTCTAGCGTGGTCAAACCTAAGGAGAGCAACCTCTTACACGATTAATGACCAAGAATCTTAGATTTTAATTCGCCAATGCTTTCCAAATCTTCACGAATCAGACCCTCTTCACAAAACAAAAATTGTAGCGCCAAGCTTGATCTTGAAATTCATACTGGTTTGATGATTTGTGGTGGCGTATGTTTCATGAAATAGTTGCTCAAAGTCATCGCCTTTAAAGGCATTTACGTGACAACTGGGAACGCCGAGTGCGGCGCCACCATTAGCGATGGAAGAGGGGATGGAGGGAGTTCCGGTGGACATTCCTGATCGACGGTCATGGGTCCGTTTGGTGAGCGATTGTCAGCCCTAGGAGGCGACGCAAGTTTTGGAGCGTGGTTTTTTTTTGGAACCTGGAACGATGAGGAAAAAAGGGATTTAAACCCTTAACCAATGTAATTAGTGATTAATTATAAATTAATTATTTAATTTATGATCTACCATATCTTTTTCAAATCTTATCAGAATTGAACGATTTCAGTTGCATTGCGATCGTATCAACAAACACTACAACATGGAACTGACCAGAACGGAAAAGGGGAAAGTTGAATTTTTAGCTAAATTAAACGCTCGTTTAATTTAGTTTAAAGAAGAAATCATCAATTAAAGACTGGCGGAGTGGAAACCAATGTGAGAACTCTCTCACTCAAAATTTTGTACAGTTATTTATTTTTATAATTGAATATATATTGACTGCATGTGATTGCAATATTTGTTTGGTGGTTGATAGTAGTTTACAGTTTAATGTTATCATTATTAAACTGTGAAAATATGTGTTGTTAAAAATAAATTCACATGGAATGTGATGTAAACCCTACATGGGTATTGGGACGATAATTTTACACATCGCCTAATTATTTGTTGATGATTGAAAACCCCACACGGGTCTGGGGATGATAATTAATTCACATCTCCCTTGGATTTCATTATTTGTTAACCGATTGATTAACAGACTGTGATAAGCGTTATTTAATTATTTAATGCTTATACAGTTGTAACTTGCACTCTGGATGTGAATTGACTGTTTAATAGTTGTTTATCACTGTTTTTGAATACATGCGATGTATATAATCCATATAAATAAAATTATATGGTAATTGATTGAGTCTGATTCCAATTCAGAATATAAACGAATATTTAAAATAATATTCAGTAAAGAATCAAAATATGATTTGATGTCCGATTTTGGATGGACACGAAAATATTGATATATGAAGCCAAGTTAAGTAGATATACGCCATTTTAACTTGAGATTTTCTATCAATTTTATTTATTTTATTATGAATAAAAAAAGAATTGATTTCAAAATTTGATATTTTGAAAATATTATCATTTTAATATTATAATGATATAGAATATTCAATTTTGATTTAAAATTGAAATGGAAGTTGGAATCATTTTTAAAACGAATTTATAAACATTTTATAAAATACGTTTTGAAAGGTAATCAACGAAATATATTATATATATTTAAATGGTTTGAATAGAACGTATCGCGCAGCGACCGTTCGCGAATTTCAACTGTTAACTTTGAGTCGACATAACGGGAGATCCAACCGTTGGATTCTCCTAAAACCGGAACTGTTGGATTCATATCAAAAAGGGCTTTCGAATGATAATAAGAAATTTGAAATATAACCGTTAGATTTTAAGATATGTTTAAGTAAGTTTTGGAAAAGGTCGTTATGGATGTAGTTCGGTAGCCGATATTGGAAACCGACTGTAAGGGCCTCATTAAAATTATTAAAAATTTGAATAAGTTATGTAAAATCATAATAAATGGTTTGGAAAGATTTTGGATGAAATTCCATGTTTATAAAAATAAAAGATATGTTTATCAGAATAAGTTATTTATCAACTTAAGTAAAGAACTGAAACGAATTAAAATGGCTTTGATATAACCAGAATTTTCCAACGTATGAATTGGAATGGATTTGAATGTAAATAATCTTCGAAATATTTTGATATTGGATTCTGTGATTATAAGGATATTGTTGAGGAGTTTGGAAGATACAGATATTGTTATTCCCAATATGGTATTTGTTGGTTTTAGAATTTGATATTGAATATAAGCCGATATGATTTCTATTTAGAGCCTTGTATTTAATATATCAAATTTGATTTTGTGTTTGTTGTGAATGATGTCTTAAATAACATTATTCTTAAACCTAGTTAAGAATAGAATAAATCTTTTAATTAAGATTTAGAAAAGTTTACCAATTAATTGATTTAATTGGAATTGAATTGAAATTGGATTTTGGGTTTATCGTGAACTTTGTTTTAAATAACATTTGTTCTTTAACCCAATTAATAGTGAAGATATGATTTGGAATTTATAAATCTTTTAATCAAGATTTAAGGGAAATTTTCCATAGAAAGTTTTCCAATTTAATACATTAAATTGGAATTGAATGGAATTCGATTTGTTAATAAACGAGATGAGCTGCTGAAAACGAAGACCGTTACTATTTATGGAATTTGAAGGCTTTTTCGTTATTCCGTTTATAGTATTAGTCTGATAAAGAAATTTATATCGATTATATACTGTTATCATTTTCATGTAGATTCTGTAACACCCCACACCCGCTATGGTCACTCTCTATGGGAATGCCATAACATCGGCGGAGTATTTTAGTGAATGTAGAACAGAGAAATTACAGCAAGACAGATATAAGTAATACTTGAAATTTAAAACATCATCTCATAACAGCGGAAATAAACATGTCTGGTTACATTACAAAACCATAATAAGAGTTAAGTACAAATATCCATTCTTGCTAAATAAAAATACATAATCCCAATACATGAACTGATAGCCATAAAAGAAAAGGGAAGCTGAGCCCTACATCTACGGTCCAAACTCCAAGAGTAGATAAAGCAAACTGATCAAGGCCCGCTAGCACTAGGCCCAACCTGAGGACCTGAGGGGAAAAAGATAAAAACAACGGGGTCAGACATAAGCCTGAGTGAGCCCTATAACCTTAACAATACAATTATTAAAGTAATTAGGGTATGACATGAACTCGGTACGGTACCTTTGGGGATAATGACTACACTAAGTAGCCAACAACATAGGATGAACTAAGATAACCGTAAAGACGCATCTACCCACCCAAGGATAATTACTAACTGCACCACACCAGTCATTCTTACTCAAAGGTTGATCCCACCCAAGGACTTAAAAGAAAGATATAACTAGTAGTTTCATGTACCCCTAGCTGACCACATAGGTGCCGTCTGCCCCTATCTCCACTAGGTGTACCCCACTACCCCAAGCGATCGGCTCCCTAACGTAGATACCCGTGCTGGACCCACAGTGGGGTGTATCACTCCCCCTAAAGTGGCAACCCAATATTATCCACGGTGCACGGCTTATACCTACACGATGCAACAACGACTTATCTACCAGCCCGGGTCCACACACGCATATGAAACCCGTTGGACTCGCGTTGCCACCGCTAACCCGTTTTGGCCTCTTATAGTCAAGCCCAATATGCGTGTCCCGTCACCCGACTAGAGTCGAGCCCACAAAGATACGTTTGGGATATTGGTTGAAATGGGCCCCCACAAGCTACCCACCTAAGCTTGTTACTTATCTAGTGTATCCCACTTAACCCTTTAATCATGTTTAATTACATGTTTCCACTTGGTTAAGTATTCTAATCGTATTTTCTATTGCCACCCAAGGCAACCCACTAGATTTCCACATGCCACCCAAGGCACCCACTTAACCCCTCATGCTCTACTACATGCTTATCTGGTTAAGTGTTTCTTAATTAATTAAGACCGTGATTCCCATAAAGACCTCTCACATTAGACTATCTTTTATGACTGCTGGTTAAGCCGGTTGGGTCCGGGCAGCCTTATGTCATAACCGAGTCTAACCTCGTGTCTTTATATTAATCACGTATTTAGTTTGTGCCTAAGACCTCTCACATTGGGCTAACATTTTTAGCAACTGGTTAAGCCGGTTGGGTCCGGGCAGTTTTACGCTACAAATGAGTCCAACCTCGTGTCTTAGTCGATTAATTACACCTAATTAATCACCCCATATTAATTATCCCTAATTAATATCAAGTTTTTCATAACATGGGTAGACCTAACTCAATAGGTAAATTCCCATAGGGTAGACCTAACTCAATAGGTAAATTCCCACTTATGTTAATTTATTTTTACGGTATGCTTAATCATACCCAACCATACTTTTAATTAACATATTATTTAACCCCATCATTCCCCACGTAAATCGTTCTCATAAAGGGAAAATCCATCACAAATATCATGGGTTAAACCAAATATTAGCATATACTTTGTCATGGGTTAAGAGGATGTCAACTTGCATATATGAGCATATATTAACCCAACTTGCATTTAAGCATACACATAACTTGCATATTCATTCACATAACTTCATAAGCATGCATAACAGGTTAATCTTGCATTTGAGCATACACATAACTTGCATATTCATTCACATAACTTCATAAGCATGCATAACATGTTAATCTTGCATTTGAGCATACACATAACTTGCATATTCATTCACATAACTTCATAAGCATGCATAACATGTTAATCTTGCATTTGAGCATACACATAACTTGCATATTCATTCACATAACTTCATAAGCATGCATAACACGTTACATAATAGATCAATGTCCAACTTAGTGTTTTGCATCATAATCATCATGAAACATAGCACCAAACTTGCATAAAGATATAGCATTAACTTGCATAAAAAAAATGTCATGACCACATACACTAAACTTGCATGACATAGAGCATATAACTTGCAAAACACATAACATATACAATATTAAGCTTGCATATACACATTGATCCACAAACATAACCATACATCCTCATATCCTATCTTAATCAATTTAACAATTGATTATTAAGGGGATAGAAGCTCACCAAAACAAAATTAGCAAACTAATGAAGAAGATTAAGAGGCTAGAAGTGGATTTGGAATGTTATCCCTTCTCTAATTTTGATGGAGGCTCTCTCAAGTTTCAATTTGCCATAGTTTAGTTACCAGATTTAATTATGAATGAATTAGGGTAGGGTTAGGGTCTTATTTATAGGATTAGGTGAGTGTTTTAGGCCCTTAGATTAACCCTAGATTAGATTAGGACCCTTAGATTTAGGAAATCTCTAGAACCAGCCCTCCTAGCCAGCCTGAAACCCAACCTGGTGCAACCTGGTGCACCCAGGTTCAATGGACGGTGCCACCCTGTCGACAGGCAAGTCGACAGGCATGTCGACACCCCTGTCGACAGGCCTGTCGACAGCCCTGTCGACATGGGTTGGGCGGGAAGCTTCCCGCCTGACCCCGCCTGGCCCATTCCAAATCTGAATATTTGAATTTTCAAATCTGTTTTAGTTTTAAATTTTTCTGCAAACTTCTTTGGGCCATAACCGGGCCATACGGACTCCGATTCTCGAAAACTCGGACTCTATTTCGCGTATTTTTCCGAGATGAACGCAATAACGCAGCCCGTTACCCCCAATTCCCACGTCTGAGATTATTTATCCTATAATTAGTGAATTTTAGTATTAACTAAAATTCGGGGTGTTACATTCTCCCCTCCTTAAAGGATTTCGTCCCCGAAATTTCTAAGCTAAGGAGAATGCGTATCCTACCATCCAAACAACCATCTACTCAAACCATCAACCACTGGCATCCATTGTCCTTAAAACAATTTCTAATGATGTATGAGCATATGCAAAAAGTGTGTGTATATGTTCCCTATCTAATGTATGAATATATGCAAACCATGATAGTGCCATGCATCCATTATGTATGCGAGAGAACCCTATCGACACATACAATATCTACATGAGTGCACAATCATTCACCAAAATGCATCATCCATG
This sequence comes from Allium sativum, assembly GCA_030737875.1. Taxonomy (NCBI): domain Eukaryota; kingdom Viridiplantae; phylum Streptophyta; class Magnoliopsida; order Asparagales; family Amaryllidaceae; genus Allium; species Allium sativum. The sequence goes on from CM060915.1 coordinate 991,831,078, forward strand.
TGATAACACAATCATTATACATCCATAAATATATTTTCCTACACACAATTTTATGCAATATGCAATATGAAGTGACTGAGCCGATCTAGTGCCTAGAGTGTGTGTATATGCATCCATGAGCAACCACTAGCAAACACTTGCATCCACTTGCATCCATCAACCATAACATGTCTCAAACACATGTTTCAACCATAGGTTTACCCTATCTAAAGGTCAAAGGTATTAACGAGAGGACATAATAAAGATAAGATAAGTACTAGACAATGATAGAGGAGGAAGTAAAGACATACCCTCAAAAAGAAATGGGTACAATGAACGCATCTTCGCTTCCGTCTCCCAAGTTGCGTTGCTCTCATCTTCTCCCCATTGCACTTTGACTAGTTGAACCTCTCGATTCCTCAATTTCCTAGTCTCTGACCCAAGGATGCGAGTAGGAGCTCGTCGGATAGTCGCATCACGCTCTATCTCTACATCTCTAAGCAAGCTCGGCTCTACCACCTTTGCAGTCTCATGTAAGCATTTCCTCAGATGTGATACATGGAATACATCATGAACACCACTAAGTCTATCGGGCAACTCTACTCTATAAGCCATCCGTCCAATCCTTTCCTTAATAGGAAACGGCCCAACAAACCTCGGTGCTAACTTCCCAACGGATCCAAAGCGAACAACATTTCTCAACGGAGATACCTTAACAAAAACCATATCCCCAACCTCAAACTCAAGATCCGTCCTTCTTTTGTCCGCATAAGATTTTTGCCTATCCTGCGCTGCCTTCATCCTTCTTCGAATCAAGTCAATCTTCTCAGAAGTCTCCCTAACCATATCGGGCCCAAGCAAGATCTTATCCGTAGATTCCCACCAACATGTAGGTGATCGACAAGGCCTTCCATAGAGAGCTTCGAAAGGAGCCATACCAATACTGGACTGAAAGCTGTTATTATATGCGAACTCCACCAATGGAAGATGCTCTTCCCATGTACCTCCAAAATCTAGGATACAAAGCCTTAAAAGGTCTTCTAGAACACGATTCACCCTCTCAGTCTGGCCGTCTGTCTGAGGATGATATGCAGTGCTCAGACACAATTGAGTCCCCACTGCTTCTTGCAAACTTCTCCAGAACTCGCTAGTGAAGATAGGATCTCGATCACTCACTATGCTAGAGGGTACCCCATGCAAACGAACTATCTCTCGAAGATATACAGAAGCTAACCAGGGAGCGGTCCTCTTGCTCTTCACAGGTATGAAATGGGCGCTCTTAGTAAGTCTGTCTACCACCACCCAAATTCCCGTATTACCTTTTCTTGATCTGGGTAACCCGTCAATAAAATCCATCGAGACGCTATCCCACTTCCATTGCGGAACTTCCAATGGGTGAAGCAACCCACCTGGTTTCTTTTGCTCCGCCTTCACTTGCTGGCACACCAAGCATCGAGCGACATACTCGGCCACATCTTTCTTCATACCGGCCCAGAAGAAAACCCTCTTCATGTCTTGGTACATCTTATCCCCACCGGGATGAATGGTCATCCTAGAACGGTGTGCATCATCAAGAATAGCCTTCCTCAACCCTTCATCTAGCGGTACACAAAGTCTACCGTCCCTACGCAAGCACCCCCTATCGTCTAGGGTGTACCTACTCAAATGGCTGGACGACTCCCCCCTTATGAGCTTTTCTACCATCTCAACCAACTGTGGGTCGTCCCTCTGTGCTTCTTCAATCCGCCCCAAATGAGTAGGTCTAACTTCCAAGGAAGCTAGCAAACCGGGTACATAATCAATGGAAGGTCTGAAATCAAACATCGAGATAAATTCCAAGCTTCGTCGTTCCACGAACAATGGACTCAAGGACAACCTCTTCCTACTCAAGGCGTCCGCCACCACGTTACCCTTGCCAGGGGTATACGCTATCTCGGAATCATAGGATGCTAAGAATTCCATCTACCTTTGCTGTCTTAGATTCAAATCCTTCTGAGAGAATAATACTTCAGTGATTTATGGTCAGTGAACAACTCGAAGCTTTCACCAAGAAGATAATGGCGCCAAATCTTAAGCGCAAAAACAATAGCGGCCAGCTCTAGATCATGGGTAGGGTAAATTTTCTCATGTGCCCTTAACTGCCTTCCACCATAGGCTATTACCCTTCCCTCTTGCATTAAGACTGCGCCAAGTCCTGTCCCACAGGCATCGGTATAGACAACAAATGGCTTGCTCCCATCTGGCAATACTAAAACTGGAGCCGTGGTTAAAGCTCTCTTTAACCGTCGGAACGCATCATCACAATCTACGTCCCATGCAAAAACAAGATTCTTCTTTGTTAAGCGGGTTAATGGGGCTGATATCTTCGCGAAGTCTTTAATAAACTTCCTATAATAACCCGCCAACCCCAAGAAACTTCTTACTTCGGTAGCATTCTTCGGAACCTTCCAATCCTGGACTGATACTACCTTTGCGGGATCCACAGCTATCCCTTCCTTGGAGACCACGTGCCCCAAGAACCGCACTTCCCTCCTCCAGAAGTGACATTTAGAGAATTTAGCCTTAAGGCTATGTGCTCGAAGAGTCTTCAACACCTCCCCAAGATGTAGGGCATGCTCTTCTTCACTCTTAGAAAATACTAAGATATCATCCACGAAGACCACCACGAACTTATTAAGGAACTCCCTGAACACCCTACTCATCAAATCAACAAAGTATGCAGGGGCGTTCGTCAACCCAAATGGCATCACCAGCCACTCATAGAAACCATCCGGAGTTCTAAAGGCAGTCTTGTCTATGCTATCCTCAGCCACCCTCAACTGATGAAACCCCGTGGCTAAGTCCAACTGAGAGAATACTGAAGCGCCAACCAACTGATCGAAAAGATCATCTATTCTCGGCAATGGGTGTCTATTCTTCTTTGTGAGCTTGTTGAGTTCTCTATAGTCTACACAAAGTCTGAGGGACCCATCCGCCTTCGTAGCAAATACTACTGGAGCACCCCATTCCGATATACTTCGTCTTATGAACCCCTTCTCAAGCAACTCCCCTACTTGCTTATGGAGTTCCCTCCTCTCACGAGGAGCCATGTGGCGTACTGGTAAAGATACAGGTTTAGCATTATCCACCAAATATATTCGGAAGTCAATCTCCCGCTTCGGAGGTAAGCCCTTCACCTCCTCAAACACATCCGGATATTCCCGGACCACTCTAACAGAATGCAAACTCTCGACTGAAGCATCGAGCGATTCAAGATAACTTAGCAAAACAGATTCCATGGGATTACAAGAGATCTCGAGAGTGTTACCCAAACGGGTCAGAAGCCTAACAACTCTCCTTTCACAATCAAGAACGGCACCATTACTGGATAACCAGTCCATGCCCAAAATTAACCCATAGCCCGTGAAGCCCAACACAAAAGCATCACATCTAAACTCAATGCTAAGTATAGAAATCTTCAAACCCAAACATATCATGGACAAATAAGTGGAGCCCCCAATTGGGTTTGAAACAACCAAGGGATCATCTACTAGACTGGTGTTTAAGTGTAGTGACTCAACTAATGATGATGAGATAAACGAATGCGATGCGCCTGAATCAAACAATGTACGGACAGGATGATCAAATAGAAAAACCAGACTTTCAACGGAAATAGTTCTACCTCTCTGCTGAACCGGTGGAACTGAGAGAGCCTGAACTTGCCCCCCTGCCTGAGCTGGTGCCATTAGAACTTGCACCTGACCTCCTGAGGTAGATCCCGCCCTTTGCCCCTTCTTAGGACAATCTTTTATTAGATGCCCTGCTTCTCAACAGTGGAAGCAGCCAGTCTTCTTTTTCTTGCGACAATCCTTGCTTAGGTGGCCAGGTGTCCCACAATTGAAACACTTCTTCTTCTTGTCCTTGCCACCGTTGCCTTTCCCACCTTTGTTTTGTTGTTGTTGCTGAGGTCTCTTTTGATCTCCCTTCTTCTCGGGTGCCTTATTAGCATTGGGACCCTTCTCTTCTTCGTGCATGAGTGCCATGTCAACTAACTTCTCAAAGGTGGCCCCCATCGGGATATGAGTCATAGCCAACCCATGCATTGGTTCATTCAAGCCTTTCACGAACCTCAAAGCCTTCTTCTCCGGTGTATTCACCATATCTAGGCCAAACCTTGCCAATTGATTAAACTTGTTGACATAATCCTTCACCGAGAGATTTCCTTGCTTTAGAGTCAAGAATCTTTCCATATACAAGTTTTCCTCCGCCCTTGAGAGAAACTTTGCCACAAATCTTTGCCTAAAATCCGCCCAAGAGTCAACGGGGCGTTCTCCATTAGTGACCTCCCACCAGAATGAGGCCTCTCCCTTCATTAACCAAGCAGCCAACTTGACTTTCTTTCCTTCTTCCATCTCAAAGATATCTATCAACTCTTCCACCTCCTTAAGCCAATCTCTAGCCTCCACAAAAGTTTCAGATCCTTGAAAAGGTTTCCCTCCCATATCTTTGAATTCCTTACAAGTCTTAGCAAAAGTATCCGTGCGAGGAAGAGGGGGAGGAGGAAGATCGGGTGCTACGGTTGGTGGAGGTACATTTGCTGGACCCGTAGTGGTGGCCCTAGCCTCCATCAATCTCCTATACCATACTGGTACCGTCACACCCTCCGGAAAGTTAAGATCCTCAGCCATGCTGAAACGAAAAAGGAAAGATTCAAAATGGAGAATTCGAAAGACAAAGATATGGCTATTGGGATTATGCTTTTCTTTCAAAAACTTTTCTCTTTAAAGACATGTTTTTGAAAATATCTCTTCCAAAAATGTTTTTAGAAAAAATAGTTTTCTAAAAAATTTATCTGTTCCGGTAACCTTTGCTCTGATACCACGTGTAACATCCCACACCCGCTATGGTCACTCTCTATGGGAATGCCATAACATCGGCGGAGTATTTTAGTGAATGTAGAACAGAGAAATTACAGCAAGACAGATATAAGTAATACTTGAAATTTAAAACATCATCTCATAACAGCGGAAATAAACATGTCTGGTTACATTACAAAACCATAATAAGAGTTAAGTACAAATATCCATTCTTGCTAAATAAAAATACATAATCCCAATACATGAACTGATAGCCATAAAAGAAAAGGGAAGCTGAGCCCTACATCTACGGTCCAAACTCCAAGAGTAGATAAAGCAAACTGATCAAGGCCCGCTAGCACTAGGCCCAACCTGAGGACCTGAGGGGAAAAAGATAAAAACAACGGGGTCAGACATAAGCCTGAGTGAGCCCTATAACCTTAACAATACAATTATTAAAGTAATTAGGGTATGACATGAACTCGGTACGGTACCTTTGGGGATAATGACTACACTAAGTAGCCAACAACATAGGATGAACTAAGATAACCGTAAAGACGCATCTACCCACCCAAGGATAATTACTAACTGCACCACACCAGTCATTCTTACTCAAAGGTTGATCCCACCCAAGGACTTAAAAGAAAGATATAACTAGTAGTTTCATGTACCCCTAGCTGACCACATAGGTGCCGTCTGCCCCTATCTCCACTAGGTGTACCCCACTACCCCAAGCGATCGGCTCCCTAACGTAGGTACCCGTGCTGGACCCACAGTGGGGTGTATCACTCCCCCTAAAGTGGCAACCCAATATTATCCACGGTGCACGGCTTATACCTACACGATGCAACAACGACTTATCTACCAGCCCGGGTCCACACACGCATATGAAACCCGTTGGACTCGCGTTGCCACCGCTAACCCGTTTTGGCCTCTTATAGTCAAGCCCAATATGCGTGTCCCGTCACCTGACTAGAGTCGAGCCCACAAAGATACGTTTGGGATATTGGTTGAAATGGGCCCCCACAAGCTACCCACCTAAGCTTGTTACTTATCTAGTGTATCCCACTTAACCCTTTAATCATGTTTAATTACATGTTTCCACTTGGTTAAGTATTCTAATCGTATTTTCTATTGCCACCCAAGGCAACCCACTAGATTTCGACATGCCACCCAAGGCACCCACTTAACCCCTCATGCTCTACTACATGCTTATCTGGTTAAGTGTTTCTTAATTAATTAAGACCGTGATTCCCATAAAGACCTCTCACATTAGACTATCTTTTATGACCGCTGGTTAAGCCGGTTGGGTCCGGGCAGCCTTATGTCATAACCGAGTCTAACCTCGTGTCTTTATATTAATCACGTATTTAGTTTGTGCCTAAGACCTCTCACATTGGGCTAACATTTTTAGCAACTGGTTAAGCCGGTTGGGTCCGGGCAGTTTTACGCTACAAATGAGTCCAACCTCGTGTCTTAGTCGATTAATTACACCTAATTAATCACCCCATATTAATTATCCCTAATTAATATCAAGTTTTTCATAACATGGGTAGACCTAACTCAATAGGTATATTCCCATGGGGTAGACCTAACTCAATAGGTAAATTCCCACTTATGTCAATTTATTTTTACGGTATGCTTAATCATACCCAACCATACTTTTAATTAACATATTATTTAACCCCATCGTTCCCCACGTAAATCGTTCTCATAAAGGGAAAATCCATCACAAATATCATGGGTTAAACCAAATATTAGCATATACTTTGTCATGGGTTAAGAGGATGTCAACTTGCATATATGAGCATATATTAACCCAACTTGCATTTAAGCATACACATAACTTGCATATTCATTCACATAACTTCATAAGCATGCATAACATATTAATCTTGCATTTGAGCATACACATAACTTGCATATTCATTCACATAACTTCATAAGCATGCATAACATGTTAATCTTGCATTTGAGCATACACATAACTTGCATATTCATTCACATAACTTCATAAGCATGCATAACATGTTAATCTTGCATTTGAGCATACACATAACTTGCATATTCATTCACATAACTTCATAAGCATGCATAACACGTTACATAATAGATCAATGTCCAACTTAGTGTTTTGCATCATAATCATCATGAAACATAGCACCAAACTTGCATAAAGATAGAGCATTAACTTGCATAAAAAAAATGTCATGACCACATACACTAAACTTGCATGACATAGAGCATATAACTTGCAAAACACATAACATATACAATATTAAGCTTGCATATACACATTGATCCACAAACATAACCATACATCCTCATATCCTATCTTAATCAATTTAACAATTGATTATTAAGGGGATAGAAGCTCACCAAAACAAAATTAGCAAACTAATGAAGAAGATTAAGAGGCTAGAAGTGGATTTGGAATGTTATCCCTTCTCTAATTTTGATGGAGGCTCTCTCAAGTTTCAATTTGCCATAGTTTAGTTACTAGATTTAATTATAGGATTAGGTGAGTGTTTTAGGCCCTTAGATTAACCCTAGATTAGATTAGGACCCTTAGATTTAGGAAATCTCTAGAACCAGCCCTCCTAGCCAGCCTGAAACCCAACCTGGTGCAACCTGGTGCACCCAGGTTCAATGGACGGTGCCACCCTGTCGACAGGCAAGTCGACAGGCATGTCGACACCCCTGTCGACAGGCCTGTCGACAGCCCTGTCGACATGGGTTGGGCGGGAAGCTTCCCGCCTGACCCCGCCTGGCCCATTCCAAATCTGAATATTTGAATTTTCAAATCTGTTTTAGTTTTAAATTTTTCTGCAAACTTCTTTGGGCCATAACCGGGCCATACGGACTCCGATTCTCGAAAACTCGGACTCTATTTCGCGTATTTTTCCGAGACGAACGCAATAACGCAGCCCGTTACCCCCAATTCCCACGTCTGAGATTATTTATCCTATAATTAGTGAATTTTAGTATTAACTAAAATTCGGCGTGTTACAGATTCCATTTTGATGGAAGATGATTTTGGGTTTATCGTGAACGATGTTTTAAATAACATTCGTTCTTTAACCCAATTTAAGACAGGATTTGTTTCCTAATTTGAGTAATCATTAAATAATGTTTTCTTGAAGTTTAAAACTAAGGTGGGGTTTTAATGAATCTTTAATTAGATTGAAATAAGGGTGTGATAATTAAATTTATCAAATTCAAGAAATGTTCGAGAATGGTGTACCACCAGCTTTACTCCAGGCGATAGATAAATCTTTAATAAGATTTGAAGTGAAATGGTAATTAAATTTAATGATAACATCGTGGGTGTTAGATATGGAGTACTACAAGTTTTGCTCCATGGGATGAATAGGTTGGGATTGGGATTAATAAATAAATGGTTACTTCCGTAAGGCTCAATAATCACGAACAGTTCTTAAACCTTAATCAGGTTTAAGTTGTGGAAAGATAAAATAAAATCTTTTGAAATTGACATCCAAAGAAAGATTAAAGAATAAGTTTAAAAGAACTTATCTTTGATAAAATTAGTGGGAACCTTTCCCCTAAGATGTGAATATTTGAATAAAAGAATATTCTGAATTGGAATGAGGCGTATGATGTGTTTTTATGGCACTTGATTATTGATTATAAAATACGCGAGTTATTCGAAAAGACCGGGTTTATCCCATTCTGAATAACTGATACGGTGACTAAAAGTCGAGATGAAGACGGTGGTGGCAGACCGGAGATCTTCACATCGTTTGGATGATTACTGATGTCTTGATTGGGATGTACACCCAAGACAAGGTAATAAGTGGTGATCGTCCATATGTACTTGGAGATCGACCTGATGTGTAAGGACCTCTCTCCTGTATTGGACGTATGGGACGAGGAATAAGGTGCCTCCGGTTTCGTTCAAACCTAGAATGGACTTGTAAATGAATGTGTGTCTGACATTGGATTTCATTCTGTGTTGATTGATTTCTATTAAATATATATCTGTTTGGCGACGGAGAATTTATTCTCTTGCTTAACACCCTTCTCTGAGATGTACAAGCTTAGAGGTTATATATTGATAGACTTCAGTTGTATGACATGAATTGTCTGTGTGGCATGCTAATATGCAAATGATCAAGGCTTATTGTTGAAAAGCAGAGTCTTGTGGATGATGATCAAAGTACGATTTTAATTAGCATAGCATTGTGTATAGGGTTAATTCGTGAGCCTCACACCCCGTTATGAGTCTAAAATGGGATCAGGGACGCAGGGAGTGCATACGTTTCTTTCTAACTAGAAGTGGTTTCATGGTATGGAGCCTAGATATTTTTACTTATGTAGATGATGGATGCGTGGTGCCTCGGATATGGTTGGTCGACATACTGACCATTTTGGAGGCCCGATAAGACTGGAAAACGTATTGTTCAGGAATAACCAATCCAATAAAGTAAGTGTGGACAAGCCTTGCAGGAACCAAGGGTTTCCCAGAGTGTTTGATCCTGAGGCATTGCTAGAGTGTCTCGAATCGGGAAGGAGCCATCCCTTTCCTTGACTCATGATAGAAATCCAATTTTCGTATGTGACTTTTCGGTTTTAGTTGTAAACCTATATGGCGACATAATATATGGTACCTATATCGTATATGATTGATACATTTGTATTTGAAGTTGATTTCTTCACTTATAGTAATAATAAAAGGTAAATTTCGTGTATCAAGAATGTTTGGCTATTATAAGATAAAACTCTATCCTTTGGTTTGTGTTTGCATTGTGTGATGGGACCTGAGTCTTGTAATGGCTTCATTTTTCCTTTTAACATTGCGCTGTTTGTTTTTTGGTATTCTTGGGAGAAAACCCATTCTATGTTATACGGCGTGTCCCTTGATTTATCCAGCTTTAAAATCAAGCTAATAACCAGTTTAGTTCTCACACCAGTCCCATGTCTAACTTGGAGTTTATTGTTTCAACCTAAACTCTGGGTGTCCATATTTTCCACACGGGCAGCTAGTAGTTTTGGTTCGCAGATATTTCTTTTCACAGGATCCTGGATTACGGCTGGAGCTATATTCGGAATGCTTTGTATCCGTGTATTTCTTTCAGTTGTGGTAGTTTATGTTTTCCACTATGCATTATATTTTTGTGTATGTATATATTTCTGCTGTTTTTTAATTTGTAATTCTCTGATATTTATTTTTTTGATGTATATTATTTATCTGAACTCTGATATATTCTCGTACTTTGATGGAAATTGTTGTAATAGCAATTAAATGTTCTCATATTTGTGTTCTGATGCATTGTGTTCTCAAAAAAATCCGGGCTCCTCCATCTGTTCGGGGTTCGGGGAAGTCTAGGTCGTCTTAGTTTGGTATCAGAGTTTTGGTTTACAAAGTCGAGAACAAGACACATTAGAACCGAGTGAAAGAATTCATCGAAGATAGGATTAGTAACATCCTATAGAATTAATCATTAGAGATAGGATCAATAGTATCCTAAAATGAGTTTGAAGAGTGTTGTTTATAAAAAAATGAATTAAATTTTGAAAATTATATCTTATTATACATATTTTAGTATTTTATTTTATATTGATTTTGGACTATCGGGTATTAGAAGATTTTGCATATATGTCTGATCCACGTGTATATGAAGTCTCAAATATACTAGATATATATAGGATCACACTCTAGTCCCCTGGAGATGATTATGGTGATTGATATATCATCATCGGTGTGAAGTCCAACGTCTGTTAATGTCACTCATTAAGAGAATGCATTAAGTTTCGTGAAGCGTTATAGGTGAACAGAAACAAATCCATTACAAGATAGATATAAAATAGCAGTGGAAATAAAAACTATTAATCATAAAGCATCGTGGTTCAAAACATCATATGTCTGAAAATTACATAAACCCAGTACATCAATAAAACTTCTGTCTTGCACTTATAATATCAGAGTATAAAATAAAAGAAGCATAATTCCCCAAATGAAAACATAGCCGTAGTAGCAAAGATAAGAACTTGAGCAATACATCTAAGCAGCTCCAAGCAAGATGAAAGCAGAATCCTGGTCAAGCCTGAGTATTCACAGCCTGAGAACCTGGGGGGGGGGGGGGACAGAAGAGAAAGAAGAGAAAACAAAATGGGTCAGACATAAATTCTGGCGAGTCCAGCTACTTTCAGCGAATAAATAAGTAAAAGTATCATGACAGGCATATAAAGAGGATAAGAAAGATAACATCCTAAAAGGCAGGTATGACAAGGTAAACAGGATAACATGATAGAATATACTACGTTTCTCTAATGATTTCTCTGCACCAATACTAGTGTCTTACTAACAAGATGATCCCTAACAAGTATAAGATGGTAGACTTAGGTGTACTTCTAGTGAGTGGTTTTCACCCCATACAATCAACAAACAGCCTAACATAGCAGAGTTACCCCTAAGGGTATTAACGGGCTCCTAAACATACCGAAGTCTAGATGTACCCTAATTACTACCCTAATCGATCGGCTCCCTACTCCGTAGATATCTTGTGTTGGCCCCACAATAGGAGGTATGACTTCTTAAAGTGGTAACCCTTCGTCTTCATGATGTGCACAACCATATATACAGGTGTCACGGTCGTCTTGTCCCCCTCTGCCCGGGCCATGCACGCTCATGACCCGGTCGGTTTGCGCCGCCCACACCGTCCTCCATGTTTGGATCTTTTACAATCATCCTAGTAAGCGTGTCCCAACTCCTACCTTGTTCGGAGTACATATTTGATACCGTTATATAGGTTACTGATTGAAATGGATCCCACACACAAGACGATGCAAGCTCTCCCCTTTGTCTTGCATCCCCAATACTAGGTTGTCCACTAGTTATGCCTACCTATTGGTGTTAAAAAATTGCATAACCCCAACAGGTTAAGTTTGTGGGCCTATATCTATAAATATTACCCACCCACCCTATATTTACTTAACCCACCAACTGTTTCAAACAAGTTTATTTAACCCCTAATCAGCTTAACATGTTCATACAATCCCTATGGATTCAACTAGGTTAAGTATTACAGGTTATCCCCATTCACATTGACTTCCTTTTTAAATTGCCAAGTTCCACCCGCTTATTAATTTCATATATATATATATATAACTTAATCCATTTAAGTTTATTAATAATTCCCATCACTTGTCATTCTTTAGATTGTAATTATTGAAAGTGATCTACAATCTTTCACCCTTTGATTGTAATTAACGGAAGCAATCTTATAATCCCTTTTTATTATTCATTGTCGGACTCCATAGTTAAAATAACATGTTTTACTTAATATGCGATTAAGTATACTTTACCTGTTTTCTGTTTATTATATCACTACAACTTGTCATTGTTTACTTATTAACTTAGTTCCTTTTACTAGGGTTTACTAATAAGTTTTCCCTTCCTTTTATTATAACTTACGTTATAATTTCTACTTGTCCCTAGGACAAGCCTACCTATTATATAACATTCTCAATCTCCATTTATTCCAATTCATTTCCATTAATTACAATTAGTGCCATTTATTTATATCTTTTCATATATATATATATATATGTTTATGCACTAGACCTCTCACATTAAGTCTACAATTTGTGGATGCTGGATATGCCGGTTGTGCCCTGGCAGACTTCTTCCACAAGTCGGACTTAACCTCGTGTCTTAGCATGCTATGTGTTTACGCACTTAGACTCCTCACATTAGATTCACCACTTGTGGTTGCTGAATATGCCGGTCTGGACCGGGAAGACTTCTACCACAAGTGTAATTTAACCTCGTGTCTAAGCGCAATTACAATTTCAAATTATTGTAATCCTTGGCATTTCCATTCTTAACCAAATTTACCTATGTCGTTTTAGGTTTTCATTCCCCTTTTCCCAAGTTATGTTCATAATGAACCATATGCCCCAAATTAATATTATTACTCTTTATTCAAGTTATGCCCAAATTCCCAATTACAAGTTATTCCCAATATTAACGTTTTCCCCTCGTTCCCAATCTAACATATTCGCATATTTCAGCGGCATGCCTAGGCTCGAAGGTAGCCTGGCTATATAAAAATAAAAGGGAAAAGATAGAGGGAATAAAAATAGAGATGACCATACTAACATGATGGACATATAATGGTAGAAATAGGCATAAAACATCTAGTGACATAATGACAAAGTAGGCATACAGGCACAGATCTAATGAAAATATGATAATAGAACTGATTCTAACATAATAGGGACATGCATGATGTGATCTAAACAGTGATTTAAATGTCCAACTAGCAACAGATTTGATTTGTCCATAAACATAATAGAACAGATATAAGGTGTCTAAACAGTGAATTAGATCTATAATCAAAGGTCGATTTGACATGATAAAGGTTAAGATCTAAGTCATAGTCATGTCATAATATCATAGATGCACGAGTTATAATAGATCTGATATGATTCAAGTAGTCATAGGTATAGATCCAAATTACAGTCAAGTTAAGTTTTACTTTTAAATATTTATATCTAAAATTAACATGGACTCACATTGTTTGGATCCAGAAAAATAGAAGAAGAATAACAGATGTTGAATCACAGATCTACACTTGAATAACTCTAAACTTGATTGTAGAAGATGAAAAAGGTTTGATTCAGTCTAGGCAGGGACAACATCTAGTCCTCCATAGATTTTAGTGTGCAAAACAAGAGAAATGAGGCCATATATATAGATGCCGGCCCCAAATCCTAATCTGCCAGATATGACACAGGTCGGCCCCCCTTAGGGGGTCGACCCAGGGGTCGACACTGTTGGAGAATGGAGTTTTGATGACAACAACCTTATTTCAATTATCATTGAGTATAAAATATATGTTAACACTTTTTTTATAATATATATATATATATGCAGGAATTATATACAGGAAATATTACTGAAGACTGTACAGTTGTAAAGATGATAGAGATTCAAAGATCAGAGAAATTTCAAGACTCATGAGTAATCAAGATTTCAAGAGTACAAGATCAATATGGTTATAGAGTCTAGATTTTGTAAGACTCTAAATAGCACTCCAGGTTCAAATTCAAATTCTGATTTCCAATTCTATCCTCAATCATCATTATTTTATTTTTCTATTTTATCCTCAATCCTCTCTATTTTGTTTTTCTATTTTTGTTTCCATTTTTATTCTTCTTTGTTTTTAAACTTAAATATTATATATACTTTATATTTATACTTTATATAGTTTAAAACCTTAGAATTTTATAAATATTTTTATAAAGTTTAAAAGTATGTTTTCATATGATTTTCTATCATATAATATTAATTTACAACACTAGAATTTTACTCAAGAATTACCGGAATTAGTTTTATATCAAAACGCTTGAAAAATGCTTTGAAAAGCAAAAATACACATGAGTATGTCGACATAGCAAAATATGTATGTCGACATATAACTGTCATAAATTTAAATTTGAAAGGAAATGTCTTTTCACCATTTGTAACGCTCCAGTAACGTTGCAATCTTTCATACTCTTTAAAAAGCGGTACAAACCGAATTTTTTATCATATCTTCTTCTCTAACTTCATCCTCTTTCATCCCCCCAGTATTCTTAATCATTTTTATGGGTTTTACACTTATACTCTACCAAATTCAATTCTATTTGGATAAAACTTCTTCTCTCTACACTCTCTACTCTCTACTCTCTGAATCAAGTGCTATTGAAGAGTTATAGGGCTATTTTGTAATTGGTTGGGTTGAATAAACCTTGTTGTGAGTCAAAGAGGAGTCAGTGTGTCCTTGTGGGCTGTGTAATCAAGGAAAGAGGAGTCGTTGTGTTCTTGTAAGCTGTGAAATCAAGAAAGTAGGAATCGATGTCTCCCTGTGAGCCGTGAAATCAGGGAGGGTGTACTTGACTGTTGAAAGAGTAATAAAACTCCGCACAATCTAGCGCTGTGCGGGACTGGACGTAGGAGTAATCTGAACCAGTATAAAATCCAGTTTGTTCTTTCCTTTTCTGAATTTTTATTTCTGTTTATTTTGCATCTGTGTTTGAATATGTGTTTGTGATTGTGTTTGTGTTGTTTGATTCATTCCATATTTTTTTAATTTTAAGTTTTGTTTAAATTCTTACAAACACTATTCAACCCCCCTCTAGTGTTTGCTTTGCCTTAACGATCCATTCCGTAGTCCCTAACAATTGGTATCAATGCAAGATCTTTCAAAAGTTAATAATCTGATTTTTGAAAATTTGGTAAAATGGCAACCAACACTGGTAGTAATAATAGTTCTTTTATAGAGGATCAATCCATTATTAGACCTCCATTGTTTAATGGTAGTAATTATTCATATTGGGCATGTAGGATGAAAATTTATTTACAGTCTGTAGGATTAGACACATGGAATAGTACACAAAATGAATATGTTGAACCCACAACTGCATTTGCACAATGGATGAATGAACAAAAGGCTGCTGCACGAAGCAATTCTAAAGCCATGAATATGTTATTTTGCTCATTAGATAGAAATGAGTTTAATAGAGTATCAGTATGTAAAACTGCTTATGAAATCTGAAGAACTTCACAAGTTACTCATGAAGGAACTAGTAAAGTTAAACAAACTAAGATAGGCATGCTAATTAATAAGTTTGAATTATTCAAAATGAACGAGAATGAGTATATTTCATCTATGTATTGCAGATTTCAAGAGATAGTGCATTCACTAATAGCACTTGGAAAAACTTATTCTGAAGCAGATCAAGTCAGAAAAATATTAAATTCATTAACTCAAGAATGGGATCAGAAGACTTTGGCTATAGAAGAAGCCAATGATGTCAATGAAATGAAGATTGATAACTGGGAATTTGATGTCATATGAAGTTTAATTCCAGAAAAGAAAAGAAAATTTAACGACTGAAAAGAAATCTATTGCATTGAAAGCAACAACAAATGATTCTGACTCAAGTAGTGAAGATGATTAAGAAACAACACTCATGAAAAATCATTTTAGAAGATTTCTAAAGTATAGTAAAAAGGGTTATAATCAAGCAAAATTAAATGATGGACGATGTTTTAACTGCAACAAACCAGGTCATATAAAAAGAATGCGTCCATATCCAGACAAATCCACTCAACAAACCGACAACACGAATTCATCAAGGAAAAGAAAGAAAGCATACGCAATAACATTAGACGATTCAAATCATCATCAACTGATGAAGAACCAGAAACTGGAAATACAAAAATATCCTTTACATCAATTCAGAATCCAGAAGATCATGAAGAAAAGTATCAAAAAACCGGGCACGCATTAATTAAATTTTAATTTTATTTGGTTGAATGGTTGCTTTGTTTGTTTGTTTTGGTTTGAATTTAAAACTTTAAAAATTTAATATTTTTTTCTGAAATTTTAAATTCAAATTTCAAATTCAAAATAATAATATAATATTAAATAACCAATAAATTAATAAAATAAATTGTTTGTGTGTTTATTAGGATTAGAAGTATTTCAGGAAATCGTTAAACCTGAAATATAAATCGATAATTTAATTCAAAACTTGGAAAACCAATTTCATTTTGAAATAAGCACTGTATGTCGACATACAGAAATATACATGTCGACATATCCAGTAGTTTTGAAATTTAAATTTTGAATTTCAAAAGTTTAAACTTTCAAACTTCCCTCCAATCTTTTCACCAACTCCTAAGGTCTAAAAAGTGTCCTTTCAATCCAAAAATTTGTGCCTATTCAATTCGTATTCATTCAATTCATATCTACATATATATATCCATCCTTTCTACCTTTCATTCATATCTCAAAACAATATTCTTCATATCTTTTCTCTTCAAAATTATCATATCAATGGCTTCCTCAGGATCATCTCAGAAATTGAAGATAACCAAAACTACAAAAGGTTATCTTTACAATGTCAAAGAGGCCATCAAAACCTATGGTAACTATTTAGCAAATGCTAAAGTTAACACGGGTGCTTTCGCCATCTTTAGCGACTTTCCATCTTATGATCTCGCTTTGGTTTTTCAACACAACGATGTCTTGAGTCTAATTAATTCTCGTGATAACGACAAAGTATGTTATCCCAAACTCGTGAAGATGTTCTATGCGAATCTCAACCGCGGATTTTATCAAGGCGACAAAAACCAAATTTGGAGTAGCGTCAAGGGAACTCAAATTGTTCTCAATGCCAATTTTTTAGACGAAATTCTAAATTGTAGAAGTAAGGGCACATATTTCTCAACTTTCACTATCGACGAAACCGATAGGGAAACCTTTCACGATATCTTCGAAGAAGGTGTCTCAAAGGATTTCAAAAATCATTTCTTTCGTCAAAAAACAAGAATTGTCACCTTCTCCTTCAACATACCATCACTCCCCATTCCGGAAATTTCAACAATCGAACTCTCAAAGTCCAAAAGGCTATCTTTGCCATTATAGGTGGATATAATATCAATTAGGCCAAAATGATTTTAATGAATTTAAGCCAATAGATGTATCTATTAGAGAAAACACTCTCTACTATGGTGTTTATCTCACTCGCATTTTCAAATACTTTAGAGTTGATCTTAACGGAGAAGAATTTGTCTCTAGAAAAGTGTTTGACGCATCAAACATTCATCTCATGCAAATTCCTCCCACTTTCAAACCATATGAGGCAAAGGAGGCCAAACAAGCACAATTGCAACAAGACCAAAACCCAATGGAAGTCGAAGAAGGAGAAGAGACTTCAATTGAAAGGATTGAGTATCCAACATCAAAGCGTAACTCCAAAGACATGATTGTTCAAAATCAAGTGAAAATCATCAAAAATCAAAAGAAGCTTAACAAGAGGCTTTCCAAAATATCCAAATTCATGGTCAAGATAGGAAGAAAACTTGGAATTTTATCTTCCTCATTATCATCCGAAAACTAGACCATCTAGTTTAATCTATCTTTATATATTTTCTTGTATTTGCTTTCGAATCTCGTATTTAAAGTGTGTCTTGTTTAGGTTGATTACTTTCTATTAAGTATTGAATAGAGTTTTATTTTTGATTAAATCATATTTATGTTTCTGGAAAAACCTTAAAACATATTACAAGAGTTCAAAAGTATTCAAAAATTCAAAATTCTTAAAAACATACTATAGTATGTCGACATGGAAAAACATGTATGTCAACATACAATAGAAAATTTTTCAAACTTTTTCAAATTTTAAAATTAAAATAAGTACTCATGCCCATTCAAAATCCAACGAATTCCAGACCCTATTTAAGTCTATTTCTTCTTGAAAACTTCATTTTTTCACAACTCCTTCTTCCTTAAATCATTTCTCATCAAATCCATGGCAAATCCTATCCATAATCTTAGTGAAAATCTGGAAGAAACTCTCAATTCATTCAAAAATATTCTCCCTATCATTCTACGAAATCAGTGTCATCTTGAATTAAGTCAAATTAAAATGTTCGAACAACAAGAAAAGCACTTTGACGTAATGCGATGGCTAATCTCTTCTTTTTCAAATAAGAAGAAAATAATCTTGCAAAGGCTCCACCAACCGAAGAAGATGAAGATTGGGAAATAATTAAGAAGGATCCTATCTTTGGATAAGATGGTTTGGTAGAAATTTCAAGAAACGTTTAATTGTATGGTACGATTTGTTTGATTATTCTAAAAACATATGGTGTGGTGTGATTGTTTGAAACTTGTATACTAAGACATATGGTGTGGTTTGATTTGTATATATATTAGACAAACATATGTAAATAATGCTTGGATTGGTTTGAATTTAATCATCATTATGCTATGTATTATTATAGATTAAGGGCAGTGTTCTTAGAAACAATTAATAGATTAAGGGGGAATATTAGGGTTAGTTACATATAGAATTCTACAATTTAGGGGGAGTATTTTTAGGAATATTACTTTGGTTCTAGAGTTCTATAATTTAGGGGGAATATCTTTAAGATTCCTTTTTGATAATGCCAAAGGGGGAGAAATTATAAAATATAGGCATAGTTTTTAGGATTCCTACAGACAAGGGGTAAAACGTCCCGGATTTTTGACTGCTTTTGTAATACGATTAATTTCGGGATTAGATTTTGATAATTAATTTAAATAATTAATTGTGAATAATGAATATTGGGTAAAATTCCAAATATGTGTATATTTTAATGATTTAAAATTTACGACCAGTGTATATATGAATATAAGAGTGGTAAATAATGTTATATGATTTTGTTTGTATTTTAACGTATTTCAAACTCTAGCTAGTTAAAAAACTAGATAATATTAATTACAAATATTATCGGAAAATTTGAATAATAATTATTTGTTGATCTTTGATGTATACTTGCTACATTTATACACATATGGAAGTAAATGATATTCTATATTACAATTGCACTTTAAGATATTTTTAATATAAATAGATAAATTAAATAATTTGTCATTTGATTCATCTTTGAGCATCCATGAGTACACGACATGAATTGATATAATATGATAGAAATCTAGTCTATAATATTTACAAATGCATCAATCTTAATAGCATGAAAACATCAAGATTGAGTTTTCTTTTCTACTTTTACTAGCAACATACACCTATAGCATACACTAGTCTAACTCATGCCTGGCCATAGCAATAAGGAACATGTCAATAGCCCATCATTCCCCACTCCATCAATCTGTGAACACACCCTAGTGATAGCCTTTTCTATCAAATAAGAAGCCTACTATCTAGTACCACATAGGACTGAAATTACTGAAGGCTGTAGTACATACGTGGGAGCTAAGCTTGGTTATGCACACACCTAGAAAGAGCCTAAACAACATATATTTTCCAACATAGGTTAGTGTGAAAACCCGTAACTTCCCTGTAAAGGAAAGTGTCGGATAGTTCGAGAACAAGCCACAACAGAATGCATACAAAAGAACATTTCATTGTATATTACAATAATGCATCAGATTACAAGAATATACAGAGTATAAACGAATATTACACAGAAATATCAGAGATTTAAATTACATTTAAATACATAGCAGCGGAAAATAATACAATACACAACTAGAAGGAGATAAACGGATACAAAGCTTTCCGGATATCGTTCCAGCTGTAAACCAGGATCCTGTGAATATAAATCTGCAAAACCAAAACTACTAGCTGCCCGCGCGAAAAATAGGGGCACCCAGAGTTTAGGTTAAAACAATAAACTCCAGGTCAGTCATGTGACTGGTGTGAGAACTAAAACAGTTAATCTTTATTTTAAAGTTAGGTAAATCAAGGGACCACGCCGTATAACACGGAACGGGTTTCCTCCCGAGAATACTAGTGCATAAAACAAACAGCGCAATGCTAAATAAAGAAAAATGAAGCTGTTATAAGACCCAGGTCCCATCACACAATGCAACGCAGCCGAGGATAGGGTTTTCCCTTATAACAGCCAAAGAATGCTTGATACGTTTAAAACAAATCATTTGATACTATTATAAGTGCATAGTGTATAAAACAACTTCAAATCATAAGTATCAATCATAGGCGGCATGGGTACCATATATCATGTCGCCATATATAGGTTTACAAATAAAACCGCAAATGTCACGTATTTGGAAATTGGATTTCCGTCTATGAACCGAGGCAAAAGATAGTCCTCAACCGATTCGAGACTGTCTAGCCCGAGTCTCAGGCACAGCCGCAACCGTACCTTGGATCGTCAGGGCCGGTCCACCGATGTGGATTATAATGCCTGAACAATACGTTTCTCCGCCCTTTGGGGCGTAGGTGAGCCAACTAAATGACTCCATCGGACCCGGATCGTCCGATCAAACCGAGGCGCCTCGCAACAGCAACAACCACATAAGTCAAACTCGTCAGGGCATGTAAAACCACTGACGCCACTTCTAGCTAGAAAGAAAACGCATGTCCCCCCTGAGGTCCGTCTCCCGTTTTTGGTTCATACCGGGTGTGAAACTCGCGAAGTAAAAGTTACACAAAGCTATGCCACAAAGGCCGTGCTTTGATCATCACCACAAGACTTTGCTTTTCAACAGAAGCCTTGATCAATTGCCACTTAGGCATGCCACACAGGCAATTCACTCCATGCGTTTGATATCCATCAATATATAACCCCTGAGCTCGTACGTCTCAGAGAAGGGCGTTAAGCAAGAGAATAAATTCTCCGCCGCCAAACAGATATATATTTAATAGAAATCAATCACACAGACTAAAATCCAATGTCAGACACACAGTCCATTTACAAGTCCGTTCTGGGGCTGAACGAAACCGGAGGCACCTAGTACCCCGCATATCCATCGATCTCCAAGTACGTCTGGACGATCACCAACTGTTTCCATCTTCTTGGGTGTACAGCCCAATCAAGATCATCAGTAATTATCCAAACGACATGAAGACTTCTGGTCTTCGACCACCGTCTTCATCTTCGACTTATCGTCGTATCAGTTATTCAGAATGGGATAAACCCGGTCTTTCCGAATAACTCGCGTATATTTTAAATAAGTGTTACACAAACACAACATACGCCTCATTCCAATTCATCAGTCACTAACCGTAAATTAATCAAGAGAATAATTCCCCAAATATTAACCCCGAAGGCCGAAACCAACATCAGATCAATATCCAGAAAACCATTCTGCATAGCTAACCGACAGTTAGTTTCTGATTTCACATTCATAGGGAAAGGTTCCCATTAATTTTATCCAAGATAAATTCCTGAATTTATTCTCTAATCTTCCTTTGAATTTCGATTCAACTAGTCGGAATTAGCGAACCTTACCGTAGTAATCATTGGTTTTAATTTCCCAATCCCAACCTATTCATCCCATGAAGTAAAACTGGTATACTTCATATCTAACACCACGGTGTTATCGGTAAATTCAATTACCATTTCACGTTCAAATCTAATTAAAGATTTAACTATCGCCTGGAGCAAAACTGGTGGTACTCCATTTTCGATCTTTTCAATCTAATTAAAGATTCATTAAAACTCCACTTAGTTTTAATCTTTAACTGGGTTAAAGAATCAGTGTCATTTAAAACACAGTTCACGATAAACCCAAAATCACATTCATTAATTATCGGGTTAAAGAACGAGTGTTATTTAAAACACTGTCCACGATAAACCCAAAAATCAATATCAATTCAATTCCAATTAAATATTATTTAATTGGTACACTTCATTAAATCTAAATAAAAAGATTTAATCTTTTCTCAACTGGGTTCAAGAACAGTGCTAGTGAAGACACCATTCACGAAAAACCCAAATCACATTTGATATTCAATATAAGGCTCTGAATAGAAAATATATCGGCTTATATTCAATATCAAATTCTACGACTAACAAATGTCGTATTGGAAATAACGATATAAATATATATCTTTCAAATTTCCATAACAACACCTGTATAATCACGAATTCCAACATCGAAATATTCCGAAGACAATTTCGATTCAAATCCACTCCAATGCAATCATTGGAAATTCTGGTTATTTTTAAAACCCTTTTCAAATTCAATTTATTTATTCAAAAATAAATAGAATTATATTTCTAGTTCAAAACTAGTTCATTTCGATAAAAATCTATTTTTATCTTTTCAAATATGGAGTTTTTCATCCCAAATCTTCACAAATCATTTCTTATGATTTTACACAAATTATTACTATTTTTAATAATTTTATCAAGGCCCGTACAGTCGATTTCCCCCAATGACCATCGAACTGCACTTACAGCGACCTTTTTCAAATTTGATTTGGACATAATTCCAAATCCAACCGTTAGATTTCTAATTTCTCACATTCGTTAGAAAGCTCTCTTCGATACGAACCCAACGGTTCCGGTTTTAGGAGAATCCGACGGTCGGATCTCCCGTAATGTCCGTTTGAAATAAATGGTCGAAATTCACGAACTACCGTGGCGCGGCGCGTTCTATTCAGGCCATTATATTATATATATAATATATATAATATATATTTCGTCGATTTCTATTTAAAACGAATTATATAAATAGTTTTAAATTCGTTTCAAAAGCAACTTCAACTTCCATCTCAATTCAAATCAAAATTGAATTCTTCTTTATAAATTCGTTTTAAAATTCATTTCTATTCAATTCAAATTTCAATTCAATTTTAATTCATTTCAATTCGCTTTCAATTCAATTTGAATTCGTTTTCAATTCAATTCATTTCGAAATCGTTTTCAATTCAATTCATTTCGAAATCGTTTTCAATTCAATTCAATTCGAAATCGTTTTCAATTCAATTCATTTCGAAATCGTTTTCAATTCAATTCATTTCGAAATCATTTAAAATCGATATAAATATCGTTCACGTCAAAATGGCGTCAATCTAATCAACACGGCTTCATAAATTTCTATTTTTAAATATTTTATTTCAAATATTTCTTTTTCAAAATAGTTGTTATTATCAAAATATTTCGTTCAACACATGACCAATCTCAATGGATGAGTACTGTCAACACATGAACCTTTATTTTATATTGATAAAGATGTAAATTTTATTACTAAAATATTTCGTTCAACACATGACCAATCTCAATGGATGAAACTGTCAACACATGAACCTTTATTTTATATTGATAAAGATGTAAATTTTATTACTAAAATATTTCGTTCAACACATGACCAATCTCAATGGATGAGTACTGTCAACACATGAACTTTTATTTTATATTATTCTTTGTTTTTCAAATTGGAATGAGGCCCAATCAATTACCATATAAAATTAATTATATGGATTTTCATACAACACATGTATATAATAGCATTGAAAATAATCAAACATCAACCAAAGTGCACTACACTGTATAAGCATCAAATATAGATATTCAACGCTTATAACAGCCTGTCAATCAATCGATCGACATATTTAATCAATCAGGATGAGTGAACTTCAAATTTCATCCCAACACCCGTGTGGGGTTTCAAACAATCAAACACATATTTTTATTCGTGCAGTTGGGCGATGTGTAAAATTTATCGACCCAATCAATGTCCTTCAAATAGGTGTACATAAACAAACCGCCCGGTTTGTAAATGAATATTTTATTTTATTCACTTCACGTTAAAAATTATATTTTTAACGATAAAACATTTTATTTCAACATATGAATTTCTATTCAATTCATTTATTCGATAAAATAATATTTTTATTTTTCTAACTTATTTTAGAAAATTTCGACGGCATAACGGCACGATACTAGAAACGGGACGAGGCCTAGCCTTATCCCCGGTCTAGTGAAGGCCCACGCCATTCACACATCAATCAAATCAATTTATTTCACCCAACAATTCAATTTCACATCAAATCATCTAATCAACTACACAACCAAACAATTTAACAAACAAGCCATCCATGGTCTGTGGATGACGGGTGTCGGGTGCTACTAAACACCGTCTGCATCCTAGTATATATATATAACTAGAAAAGAAATTTTGAGTGAGAAGTTCTCACCGAAAGCTATCCAAACATCTTGACTCTTCTTTGATATAAATCTTCTTCGTTCTCGCCTTTTTGTTACCTTCGTTGTCCGCTTTCACTACCTATGTAAAAATCGAATTTTTACTTCGCTATTTCATATATAAAAATCATATTTTTATTTCGAAGTTCAACATATAAAAATCATATTTTTATTTCGAAGTTCAACATATAAAAATCATATTTTTATTTCGAAGTTCAACAAATAAAAATCATATTTTTATTTCGAAGTTCAACATATAAAAATCATATTTTTATTTCGAAGTTCAACATATAAAAATCATATTTTTATTTCGAAGTTCAACATATAAAAATCATATTTTTATTTCGAAGTTCAACATATAAAAATCATATTTTTATTTCGAAGTTCAACATATAAAAATCATATTTTTATTTCGAAGTTCAACATATAAAAACCATATTTTTATTTCGAAGTTCAACATATAAAAATCATATTTTTATTTCGAAGTTCAACATATAAAAATCATATTTTTATTTCGAAGTTCAACATATAAAAATCATATTTTTATTTCGAAGTTCAACATATAAAAATCATATTTTTATTTCGAAGTTCAACATATAAAAATCATATTTTTATTTCGCTATAAAAATCTTATTTTTCAAAATCAACCTTCTAGGTTATATTTTCAAAGCAATGTCAGTTTCAAAAACAATGTTATTTTCAGTTTTTAAATAATATAAATTCGGTTTTTAAATAATATAATTTCAGTTTTAAAACAATATAAATTTCAGATCTTAAAACAATCATATTTACAAATTATCTACTAATTTTAAAACAATGAAAATATATTTTAAAACTAACTTAACTGAAAGAGAAACTCACCGACGAAGAGGGAGGCGCTGCGTTCAAAAGAGGAAGAGGGGGGAAGTCTTGGCGTCGACGTCGCATCGCCGGAGGGGTGCTCGCTGTCGGGGGGAGGTGCTGGCGGAGTGCGGCGCTGGGGTTCGTCGAGGTCACCAGGGGGCTTCGCGTCGGTTTAGGGGATGGAAGGGGAGAAGCGACGGGGAGGTTGGCCGAGGGGGGAGTGAGGCGGAGGGGAGGTCGGCGACTGGGGCACGGCGACGCCTGGAGCGGCGGCTTCCTCCTCCATCGCCTTCCTTTCTCTTTCCCTTTTCTTTTTTTTATTTTAAAATCGATTCGAAGTATAAAGGGGGCCAGAGGGTATAGAAGGGAAAGAGGGTTTTTTTTATTTAATTATTTAATTAATTTATTTACTAAAAGTTGACTTTTACATACGACCTCGAAACGAGGCCCACCGCCTGTCGTCCATAGCATTTCACCCCCATTCTGAACACAATGGGATATGTATCGTAGGTTGATTCGGACGTCTCGATCAGTTTCCATTGAATTTACATTTAAATCATTATATTGAATTTTAAACGTACATTTCAGATTACCAGGGTCACATACTAACTCTAAAAATTCTCGAAAAATATTTTCTAGCTTCGTATTGACGATACGGTCCTAACAAAACTAGTTTCGTCGAATTCTGAGACCGTTGGAAAAATGGCCAATTTCCAGTCGATTAAAATCAACTGAAACTGGTCAAACGCGTTTTCCTTTGCCACGCTCACATATTGATTCGAAAAATTATGAAATTTGGAACCTAGCAATAATTTGACATCACGGACCCAACAAAACTAGTTTCGTCGAAATCCGAGGTCGTTTGCAAAATCTCCATTTTTAAGGGCCTGAATTCCATAGCGACTATTCAGAATTTTCAACTGGACATATCTTTTGATTCCCGCTATGGAATTTTGATTTTTCGGATTCGCTGGAAAGATATTATCAATTAGATCCTATTATTTTTGGTTTCACTAAAATCCGGATTGTTTTGCACCCGGTACATTCAATTGAAGTTTGAAATCGAATTATCGAACTACCGCGCCATTTTCAATTCTATTTATAATTATATATAAATATTTATATGCTAACGACGACGTATATAATATATACGTTCGAATAATATTCAAAATAAATTTCTCGTCGATATTATTTAAAAATAATCTATTTTAAATATTCAAAATTCGCTAAAATCGCCAAATTAAAATTTTTAAACTGGCCCAGATTTTCGGGTATTACAGTTAGACAGCCTATATAGCCTAGGATATAGTGTGGATTGCTTAAGAGTTAAGTATAAATTAAAAAAAAACACTTTAAGGCATATATGTACGTATAGATGGACTGGCCGTGCACTGCATATACAAAGATGGAAGGACTAATAATGAAATGACCAAGCACCCATCTATTTCAATCAATTCAGTAGTTTTTATACTCCCTGCAACCAAATGTTGAGACAACCTAGCTTTTAGGCTATATTGCACATCGACTTGTACACATTGGGGTACTACGAAACTCTGGCCATCCATGTGCAATACTAGGAAGGGTAGATTGAGTGAAAAGCCTTAACACTCCATTATTTCAATCAATGGCACCAGTTACATCTAACCTTGGGTCTACAACAAAAACCTTCAAGTGCAAGACATTCATTCCTCCTATAAATAAACACATATATACACTACTCCATTCACAAATATTTGCACTCAAACACAAATGAAAATGGCAGCAAGCAAACTGAAGCAAAGCAACTAAAAAAAACAGAGAGCAGAAAATAAATGGCATAGAGGAAGTTAAGAAAAACCAAAACTTGGAAATACTTGAAACAAGAGACCAATTGTGAGTAAACAAATTCTTTTTTTCTACTCCTGGTTATGCTAGAGTACAATTGTTTATATAATCCTGAATATGTGGCATTAGTAAAACACTGTAACTTGGAACTCAAAACAGTGAACAAGTGGCCAAACTATAGAAATATAGTGTGAGTAAACATTATTTACCTATTGTTTCCATGCTTCTATTTGTATGAATCTAAGGATGCATGTATGTACATATGGACTTCTGTTGAGATAAACCTAGATATTGAACTAAGTTAAATAGTTGAAATGGTTGTCATTGGAATGAGTTATCCATGATAATATAAGACAGAGAAGCACAAATCACAGGTAACCAAAACATGGAAATAGTAGATCTAATATGAGTAAACTCTTTCCATTTAAAATTATTAGTAACTGTTTACAGTAGAATGTGGACACACATATATATATATATATATATATATATATATATATATATATGCAAATATGTTTTGATTATGTGTGTGTAACTAAATTGTTCTTTATAAAAAGAGAATCTGGAAACAAAATATGAAGATTGAGTGAAAAGCCTTAACACTCCATTATTTCAATCAATGGCACCAGTTACATCTAACCTTGGGTCTACAACACAAACCTTCAAGTGCAAGACATTCATTCCTCCTATAAATAAACACATTTATCACTAGTCCATTCACAAATATTTGCACTCAAACACAAATGAAAATGGCAGCAAGCAAACTGAAGCAAAGCAACTAAAAAAAACAGAGAGCAGAAAATAAATGGCATAGAGGAAGTTAAGAAAAACCAAAACTTGGAAATACTTGAAACAAGAGACTAACTGTGAGAAAACAAATTCTTTTTTTTTTCTACTCCTGGTTATGCTAGAGTACAATTGTTTATGTAATCCTGAATATGGGGCAATAGTAATTCAATCTGCATGTTAAAAGCTGAAGTGAATAAAAACACTGTAACTTGGAACTCAAAACAGTGAACAAATGGCCAAACTATAGAAATATAGTGTGAGTAAGCATTCTTTACCTATTGTTTCCATGCTTCTATTTGTATGAATCTAAGGTTGCATGTATATACATGGGTACTTCTGTCGAGATAAATGTAATAACCCGAAAATCTGGGCCAGCTTAAATATTTTATTTTGGCAAGTTTAGCGAATTTTGATTATTTAAAATGAATTATTTTAAATAATATCGACGAGAAATTTATTTTGAATATAATTCGAACGTATATATTCGTTTGAATCGACGATAGGATATATATATATATATATTAATTTATAATTATAAAAGGAATTGAAAATGGCGCGGTAGTTCGCGAATTCGATTTCAAAATTCAAATGAACTTACTGGGTGCAAAATAAACCGGATTTTAGTGAAACCAAAAATAATGGAATCTAATTGTGACTATCTTTCCAACGAATCCAAAAATCAAAATTTCATAGCGGGAATATAAAGATATGTCCAGTTGAAAATTCTGAATAGTCACTATAGAATTCAGGCCCTTAAAAATGGAAATTTTGCAAACGACCTTGGATTTCGACGAAACCACTTTTGTTGGATCCGGGATGAAAGGTTATTGCTAGATTCCAAATTTCATAATTTTTCGAATCAATATGTGAGCGTGGCAAAGGAAAACGAGTTTGACCAGTTTCATTTGATTTTAATCGACTGGAAATTGGCCATTTTTCAAATGGTCTCAGAATTCGATGAAATTAGTTTTGTTAGGACCGTATCGTCAGTACGAAGCTAGAAAATATTTTTCGAGAATTTTTAGAGTTAGTATGTGGCTCCGGTAGTTTGAAATGTGCGTTCAAGTTGAATATATATAGATTTATATTTTAAATTTAATGGAAAATACTCGTAACTGCCGGACTGGGTTACGAAACATATCCCATTGTGTTCGGGATGGGGGTATTATGCTAGGGGCGACAGTGGTTGGGTTTGATTTAGAGTTGGTGGCATTAAACGAGATATTTTACGTATTAAATAATTTAAAATATATATATAACTAAGGGTCAATGTCCTAATTTCAACACAACACGGTCAAACTTTTGACCCGCCGTCATCAAAGATTCAAGGGCAGAAATCGATCGTTTTTCCTTCTCAAAAATCTCCTAAATCATACCGAATTATACTATGGTTTATAAGTGAAAATCAAAGCATACTCTTCAATCTTCGAATCAATGCAAGTTTGATGGGATTTCGTGAGGAGTTCATCTCGATTTCGGGGTAGGAACTGACGTCGCATCGACCTGATTTGCGCCAACACCAGGCCGTCGATCTGGGAGTCGCGCGCCTCGCCGGAGAGCTGCTTTGAAGGCGGAGCAGGGGAGCACCGCCGATCGACGTCCAACGCCTCGAACTGCGGGCAAAGCCCAACCCTAGTCGGCGACAGATGTTCAACGAGGATTCAGGCACATTACGGGGATGATGAACAAACAGTAAGCTTATACTATCAACATTTTTTTATATATATACAATTACATTATTAAAAAAAACAAGTGAAACTTTAAATAGATGGCATGGTTAAAAATAGGAATATATATATATATATATATAAAGATTTACTTGAAAGAAAATATAAATAAAATTGTTTTTGAAATATATATAGCGTGATAAAGATATAAGCATTGTTTTTGAATTTGTATATAGAACTGTTTTGAAAAATATAAAGATGTGATTTTGAAGAATATAAAGGTGTGATTTTTTTATTAATATAAAAATATGAGTTTTATAATATAAACATCGCTATAACAACATCATTTTTATGAATATGTTTTGAAATGAAAGTTCGACATTGCTTTTAAAATGAAAATATACATTGTTTTGAAAAAAAATTGCATTGTTTCTTTTCAGTTTTAAAAGAGAAAATGAAATAGCAGAAATAAAAATATGATTTTTTTAGGTGGAGAATATAAAAATACGTTTTTTATATATGATATGTTGAAATAAAAATTCGATCTTTATATATGAAGTAGAATTATAAAAATATAACTTTTATATTGAAAGGAGCATTGTAAAAATATATAAGGTCGAAAAAAAAATATGATTTTTATTTATTGAAATGAAACGATAAAAATATATTTTTTATTTGAACAGCGTGAAAAGAGCTACATTGGAATTGCAAACAAATCTAGATGTTCAGCAGTTCAACAGCAAAGCACGGCGGAGTAGAACCCTCTCTGAGCACTTCTCACTTCAAATTTCTTTTCTAGTTATAAATATATATACTAGGATGCAGACGTTGTTTAGTAGCACCCGACACCCGTCGTCCACAGACCATGGACGACTTGTATGTTTGTTTGTTTGATTTTGATGTCTAGTTGATTGTGTGATGTGATGTGAAATGAAATAAAATATTTTATAGTGGAAAATATTTTATAGTTAAATTGATTGGGCCTCATTCAATATTTGAAATAGAATTTTTGAAAATAGAAATATATGAAGCCATGCCGATTAGATTGACGCCATTTTGACGTGAACGATATTTATATCGATTTTATTCATTTAATAATGAATATCGAAAGTGATTTCAAAATCTGATATTTCGAAAAGAATGAATTCGAATTTAAATTAAATAGAAATGAATTCGAATTGAAATTGAATAGAAATGAATTCGAATTGAAATTGAATAGAAATGAATTCGAATTTAAATTAAATAGAAATGAATTCGAATTGAAATTGAATAGAAATGAATTCGAATTGAAATTGAGTAGAAATGAATTCGAATTGAAATTGAATATAAATGAATTCGATTTAAATAGAATATAAATGAATTCAAATTGAAATTAAATAGAAATGAATTCGAATTGAAATTGAATAGAAATCAATTCGAATTGAAATTGAATTGAATTGAAAACGAACTGAAATTGAATTAGAAATCAATTTGAATTGAAATCGTTTTGAAAACGAATTTAAAACGAATTATAAAAATACGTTTTTAAAAGGGAATTGATGAAGTATATATATTATATATTATATATATAATATAATGGCCTGAATAGAACGCGCCACGCTGCGGTAGTTCGTGAATTTCGACCATTGACTTCAAATGGATATTGCTGGAGATCCGACCATCGGATTCTCCTAAAACCGGAACCGTTGGGTTCGTATCGAAAAGAGCTTTCTAACGAATATTATAAATTTGAAATCTAACGGTTGAATTTGGAATTATGTCCAAATCAAATTTGGGAAAGGTCGCTGTAAGTGCAGTTCGATGGCCGTTGATGGAAATCGACTGCACGAGCCTTGATAAAATTATTAAAAATAGTAATAATTTGTGTAAAATCATAATAAATGATTTGGGAAAAATTGGGATGAAAAACTCCATATTTGAAAAGATAAAAAAAGATTTTTATCGAAATGAACTAGTTTTGAACTAGAATTAAAATTCAATTTATTTTTAAATAAATAAATTTGATTTGAAAGGGTTTTAAAAGTAACCAGGATTTCCAATAATTGAATTAGAATGGATTTGAATCGAAATTGTCTTTGGATTATCTCGATGTTGGAATTCGTGATTATACAGATATTGTTATGGAAATTTGAAAGATATATTTATATCGTTATTTCCAATACGATATTTGTTGGTCGTAGAATTTGATATTGAATATAAGCCAATATATTTTCTATTCAGAGCCTTGTATTTAATATCAAATGTGACTTGGGTTTGTCGTGAATGGTGTCTTCATTAACACTGTTCTTAAGACCAGTTGAGAAAAAGATTAAATCTTTTATTTAGATTTAATGAAGTGTACCAATTATATAATATTTAATTGGAATTGAATTGGTATTGATTTTTGGGTTTATCGTGAACATTGTTTTAAATAACATTTGTTCTTTAACCCAATAATTAACGGAATGTGATTTTGGGTTGTCGTGAACGGTATCTTCAATAATACTGTTCTTAGATCCAAAGGAGTTAAGAAAATCAGAAACTAACTGGAGATTAGTTAAGTTGAATGGTCTCCTGGATATTGATCTGATGTTGGTTTCGGCCTTCGGGGTTAATACTTAGGGAATTGCTCACTTGCTAATTTATGGTTAGGGTCTGATTGAAATGCAATGTGATTTTGGGTTTATAGTGAACCGTGTTTTAAATGACACTGATTCTTTAACCCAGTTAAAGATTAAAACTAAGTGGAGTTTTAATGTATCTTTAATTAGATTGAAAAGATCGAGAATGGAGTATCACCAGTTTTGCTCCAGGCGATAGTTAAATCTTTAATTAGATTTGAACGTGAAATGGTAATTGAATTTACTGATAACACCGTGGTGTTAGATATGAAGTATTACTAGTTTTACTTCATGGGATGAATAGGTTGGGATTGGGAAATTAAAACAAATGATTACTTCGGTAAGGTTCGTTAATCCCGACTAGTTTGAATTGATATTCAAAAGAAGGTTAAAGAGTAAATTTAAAAGGATTTATCTTTGATAAAATTAATGGGAACCTTTCCCTTAGATTATGAAATTTAGAAACTAGCCGTAGGTTAGATATGATGAGTGGTCTCCTGGATATTGATCTGATGTTGGTTTCGGCCTTCGGGGTTAATATTTGGGAAATTGTTCTCTTGCTGATTTACGATTAGTGACTGATGAATTGGAATGAGGCGTATGTTGTGTTTGGGTAACATTTGTGTATAATATACGCGGGTTGTTCGGGAAGGCCGGGTTTATACCCATTATGAATAACCGATTCGACGATTAATTCGAAGATGATGACGGTGGTCGAAGACCAGAAGTCTTCACATCGTTTGGGTGATTACTGATGATCTTGATTGGGTTGTACACCCAAGATGAGGGAATCAGTTGGTGGTCGTCCAGACGTACTTGGAGACGGATATGCGAGGAAAGTGCCTCCGGTTTCGTTCAGACCTAGAACGGACTTATAAATGGATGGTGTGTCTGACATTGTATTCCTTTATATTGTATTCGTTGATCTCTACTAAATATATATCTGTTTGGCAGCGGAGAATTTATTCTCTTGCTTAACGCCCTTCTCTGAGACATACGAGCTCAGAGGTTATAAATTCGCAGAAATCAGTGGTACGATATGGATTGATAGTGTGGCATGCTGAGATGCAGTGATCCAGACTTATGTTGAAAAGCAAAGTTTGGTGGATGATGATCAAAGCACAACTTTAATATAGCATGGCTTTGTGTATAGCGTTGATTCGCGAGCCTCACCCCCCGGTATGGTGGTAAACTGATGGTTTGATCAGTATGCTTTTTAGTGGATGGGCACCTTAGTGGTGTCATGGATTCGGTCGACTGAGATGAGCTTAGTGCTCAGGGATAGAGTATGCGGTGTTTTCTCTCGCTGGGACGTAAGCCGCGGTGATACTCTGGTCCCAAAAGTGGGATGTGCAGACGGTGTTTTCTCTTGTTGGGACGTAAGCCATGGGGAATTGCACTACGCGATCAATCTTTCGAATCAGGAGCCACCTTGACCGAAATCCAATTTCCAATACGCGATATTGCGGTTTTAATTGTAGAACTAGTATGGCGACATGATATATGGTACCCATGCCATCTATGATTGATACTTATGATTTGAAATTGTTTTACACGATATGCACTTATAGTAGTATCCAATGATTTGTTTTAAACGTACTAAGCATGTTTGGCTATTATAAGGGAAAACCCTATCCCCCGGCTTGCGTTGCATTGTGTGATAGGACCTGGTTCTTATAATAGCTTCATTTTTCCAAGAAGCATTGTGTTGTTTTGTTATATGCACTTGTATTCTTGGGAGGAAACCTGTTCTGTGTTATACGACATGGTCCCTTGATATATCTGATTTAAAGTAAAGTTTTAAATAACTGTTTTAGTTCTCACACCAGTCACAAAACTGACCTGGAGTTTATTGTTTTAACCTAAACTCTGGGTGCCCCTATTTTCCACACGGGCAGCTAGTAGTTTTGGTTTTGCAGATTTATATTCACAGGATCCTGATTTACAGCTGGAACGATGCTCGGAAAGCTCTGTATCCGTGTATTATTTTCAGTTGTGTTTTATATTGTTTTTCCGCTGCAATGTAATTTAAAATCTCTGATATTTGTTGAATGTAATTTATTCATTTATACTCTGTATATTCTTGTATTCTGATGGAATTGTTGTAATAACAATGAAATGTTCTTCCGTTTGCGTTCTGATTTGTCTTGTCCTCACTGTATTTCGTTCTTTCTCATCTCTTCGGAGACCAAGGAAGTTCGGGTCGCTGCATTTGGTATCAGAGCTTTGGTTTACTGTAACAACCCGGAAATGCGAGCCAGTTTAAATTTTTTATTTTGGAAATTATAGCAAATTTTCTATATTTAGAATAGGTTATTTTAAATAATAACGACGAGAAATTTATTTTGAATATAATTCGAACGTATATATTATATACGTCATCGTTAGAATATAAATAATTATATATAATTATAAAATGAATTGAAAATGGCGCGGTAGTTCGATAATTCGATTTCAAACTTCAATTGAATGTACTGGGTGCAAAATAAAACGGATTTTAGCGAAACAAAAAATAATAGGATCTATTTGAGAATATCTTTCCAACGAATCCGAAAAATCGAAATTTCATAGCGGGGATAAAAAGTTATGTCCAAATGAAAATTCTGAATAGTCGCTATGGAATTTAAGCCCTTAAAAATTGCCATTTTGCAAACGACCTCGGATTTCGACAAAACCACTTTTGTTGGATCCGTGATGTCAAATTATTGCTAGATTCCTAATTTCATAATTTTTCGAATCAATATGTGAGCGTGGCAAAGGAAAACGCGTTTGACCAGTTTAAGTTGATTTTAATCGACTGGAAAATGGCCATTTTTCAAACGGTCTCAGAATTCGATGAAATTGGTTTTGTTAGGACCGTATCGTCAATACAAAGCTAGGAAATATTTTTCTAGAATTTTTCAAGTTAGTATGTGACCCCGGTAATATGAAATGTACGTTTAAAATTCAATATAGTGATTTAAATGTAAATTTGACGAAAACTGATCGAAACGATCGAATGAGCTTAAGATACATAGGGATGGCAATAGGGCGGGTCTAGGGTCTAAACCCGCTTAACCCGCCCCTGTTTTGACCCATTTAGACCCGCCCCATAGGGTCTTCGGGGCGGGTAGACCCGCGACCCGCTTTTGGAGGTCCGGGTCTAGGGTCGGGTCTGGGGCAAGGCTAACCCGCCCCAACCCGACCCGCATGATCGAAACATCATTCAAACTCTTTATAACTATAACTATTACTTGTTAATCTTCTTATATTTATATGGTTATAACTTGAATATTATATTCTTTCAATTGACAAACTATAAAAATTTCATTGTATTAAGTTGCATCAATGATAATCATACAATAACAAATGCATACATTTTGAACTATTATCTTACAACTCATTTTATAATATTCTCTTATCAACGTAAACACATTATAATATGCACATAATTTATCATTTAATGATAAAAAAATATAAATAAATTTGTGTACACTAGAACATAATATCACCGGGTCGCGGGGCGGGTCGGGTCTACCCTGACCCGTACGGGTTTCGGGTACGGGGTGAAATTCCAAACCCGCACCGGGTCTACGGGGCGGGTCTGAGGCGGGGTTTAAAAAGTCCAGATCGGGTCTGGGGCACGAGAAACCCGCCTCAGCCCTCCCCATTGCCATTCCTAACGATACATATCCCATTGTGTTCGGAATGGGGGTAATTAGCTATGGACGACAGGCGGTGGGTCTCGTTTAGAGGTCAATTCAAAAAGTCAACTTTTTGAAATTAAATAAATTAAAAATAAAACTCTCTCCTTATATCACTCACCCCCCCCCGTTTTCTTCTAATTGATTTCGAAAAAAAAAGAGAGAAAAAGAGGGAGAGAAGCTCGACGGTGAGCCCCCCCACCCCCCCGCGACGGGCCGCCGCACCTCAGGTGGTCGCGCCCTCCTCCTCCTCTTCTCCTTCTCGCTTCCCCTCTCCTCTGCTGCGCGATGAACCCCCAGAACCCAAAACCCCCAATTTCCCCTGAGCACCGCCGTTGTAGCCTCCACCACCACCTCCAGCGAGCAACTCCGTCCCCCACCGCGAGCTCCAGCATGAAGACGCAAACCCCCTCCTCTCCTGGATCCAAGAAACACGCAGTCCTCCCCCACAACCACCTGTAAGCCTTCTTATTTATTTATCTTTACTTATTTAATGTTTTTAGTTTAGCTAATTTAAATAATTAGTGTAAAACCATTTTTATCAATACAAAGATGTGATCTTTATATCGATACATAACATGAAATGGGATTTTTATCATGAAGAAAGTGATTTAAAAATGTGATCTTTTTATATATGAAAACATAGAAATAAAAATACGATTTTTACTATGAAGTTGAAGTGATAAAAATACGATTTTTACTATGAAGTTGAAGTGATAAAAATACGATTTTTACTATGAAGTTGAAGTGATAAAAATACGATTTTTACTATGAAGTTGAAGTTATAAAAATATGATTTTTATAGGGAAAAGGCGAAATCTTTATATTTGAAAAGGCGAAATCTTTAGATTTGAAAAGGCGAAATCTTTATATTTGAAAAGGCAAAATCTTTATGTAGAGAATAGCGTGATAAAAATATAATCTTTATTATACAAACATCGATGTAAAAATAGAATTTTTATCTATATAGTAGCGATGTAAAAATAGAATTTTTATCTATATAGTAGCGATATAAAAATAGAATTTTTATCCATATGGAGTGATTATAAAAATATGATTTTTATATACATAGCAAGAATATAAAAATGTGATTTTTATATATGTAGTGGCTACGGGCAACGAAAGTGACAAAAGGCGGGAACTACAAGACTTCTACATATGAAGTGTTGTGGAGTTGGGATAGCTATTGGTGAGAACTTCTCACTCTAAATTTCATTTCTTGTTATATATATATATATATATACTAGGATGCAGACGGTGTTTAGCAGCACCCGACACCCGTCATCCACAGATCATGGATGGCTTGTTTGTTTAATTGATGTGTTGTGAAATTTGTTTGTGTTGTTGATGTGAAATCGATAATAAAAGGTAGATGGTTGAAATAAATTAATTATCGTTAAAAATATAAATTTTAACCTGAATGTGAATAAATATTTATAAACAAATCGGCCTATTTGTTTATATACACTGATTTGACTGATATTGATTGGGTCGATAAATTTTACACATCGCCCAACTGCACAAATAAAAATCTGTGTTTGTTGATTTGAAACCCCGCACGGGTGCTGGTATGAAATTTGGCGTACACTAATCCCAATTATTTAAGTGTATGTCGATCGATTGGTCGACAGGCTGTGTAAGCGTTAATTATTTATATTTGATGCTCATGCAGTTGTGTGGTGCACCTTGGATGATGGTTGATTGTTTATCGTTGTTAATTATATACATGTGTTGTATGGAACCCATATAATTAACGTTATATGGTAATTGATTGGGCCTCATTCCAATCGGGAAAATAATGAATATTAATAAACAAAATTCATGTGTTGAATAATAAAATAGTCGTGTGTTGACAGTACTCATGTGTTGAGATTGGTCGTGTGTTGAAAGAAATATAGATTCATGTGTTGAATAGAATAAATATTCATTTGTTGAATAGAATAACGAATTTATTGAAATATATAAAGCCGTTTTGATTAGAGTTGCGCTATTTTGATGTGAACGATATTTATATCGATTATATTCATTTTTATAATGAATATAGAAAAGGTAGTGATTTCAAAATATAACGTTTTGAAAATATTATCATTTATATAGTAATGATATGAAATATTCAATTTTGATTAGAAATTGAATATAGAGTTGAAAAGGTTTTGAAAACGAATTTAAAACGATTTATAAAATACGTTTTAAAAGGAAATCGACGAAATATATATAATATATATATTATATATATAATGGCCTGAATAGAACGCGCCGCGCCGCGGTTGTTCGTGAATTTCGACCATTGACTTCGAATTGACGTTGCGGGAGATCCGACCGTCGGATTCTCCTAAAACCGGAACCATTGGGTTTGTATCTAAAAGAGATTTCTAAGAATATTTGAAATTATAAATCTAACGGTTGGATTTGGAATTATGTCCCAATCAAATTTGGAAAAGGTCGATGTAAGTGCAGTTCGATGGCTGTTGATGGAAATCGACTGTACGGGCCTTGATAAAATTATTAAAAATATTAATAATTTGTGTAAAATCATAATATGTGAATTGGAAAGAACTGGGATGAAAAATTCCACATTTGAAAGGATAAAAATATATTTTTGTCGAAATGAACTAGTTTTGAACTAGAATTAAAATCAATTTATTTTTGAAATATATAAATCCAATTTGAAAGTGATTTTAAAAATAAGCAATATTCGCAATACGTGAATTGGACTGGAGTTGA
Organism: Allium sativum; assembly: GCA_030737875.1. Classification (NCBI taxonomy): domain Eukaryota; kingdom Viridiplantae; phylum Streptophyta; class Magnoliopsida; order Asparagales; family Amaryllidaceae; genus Allium; species Allium sativum. The sequence continues at coordinate 991,869,496 of CM060915.1, forward strand.
ATCGAAATTATCTTCGGAATATTTCGATGTTGGATTTCGTGACTATACATATATTGTTATGGGAATTTGAAAGATATATTTTATATCGTTATTTCCAATATGATATTTGTTGGTTTCAAGATTTGATATTGAATATAAACCGGTATATTTTCTATTCAGAGCCTTGTATTTAATACCAAATGTGATTTGGGTTTGTCGTGAATGGTATCTTCCTTAACACTGTTCTTAAGCCCAATAGGGAAAAAGATTAAATCTTTCTATTTAGATTTAATGAAGTGGATCAATTAAATAATATTTAATTGAATTTGAATTTGAATTGGTTTTTGGGTTTATCGTGAGCGACGTTTTGAACAACACATGTTCTTTAACCCGATTAACAATAGAGTGTGATTTTGGGTTTATCGTGAATCGTGTTTTAGATGACATTGGTTCTTTAACCCAGTTAAAGGCAGGATATTGATTTTTGAAAAGATTAAAACTAAGTGGAGTTTTAATGAATCTTTAATTAGATTGAAATGTGAATTGATAATTTAAATTATCAAATCTGAAAGGTGATCGAGAATGGAGTACCACCAGTTTTGCTCCAAAGCGATAGTTAAATCTTTAATTAGATTTGAACGTGAAATGGTAATTAATTTTACCGATAGCACCGTGGTGTTAGATATGGAGTATTACCAGTTTTCTCCATGGGATAAATAGGTTGGGATTGGGAAATAAAACAAATAATTACTTCGGTGTGGTTCGCTAATCCCGACTAGTTTGAAATGATATCCAAAGGAAGATTAAGGAATAAATTTAGAAAAATTTATCTTGGATAAAATTAATGGGAACCTTTCCCTAAGAATGTGATTTTGTGAATAAAAGAATATTCTGAATTGGAATGAGGCGTTTGTTGTGTTTGTGTAACATTTGTTTATCATATACGTGGGTTATTCAGAAAGGTCGGGTTTATACCCATTCTGAATAACCGATTCGACGAGATGTCAAAGATGAAGACGGTGGTTGAAGACCGGTAGTCTTCACATCGTTTGGGTGATTACTGATGATCTTGATTGGGCTGTACACCCTAGATGAGAGAATCAGTTGGTGATCGTCCAGACGTACTTAGAGATGGATGGATATGCGAGGAAAGTGCCTCCGGTTTCGTTCAGACCCAGAACGAACTTGTAAATGGATTGTGTGTCTGACATTGGATTTTATTCTGTGTTGATTGATCTCTGTTAAATATACATCTGTTTGGCGGCGGAGAATTTATTCTCTTGCTTAACGCCCTTCTCTGAGACGTACGAGCTCAGAGGTTGTATATCGATGGACACCAGTCGCATGGAGTGAATTGCCAGTGTGGCACGCGTAAGTGGCAATTGATCAAGGCTTCTGTTGCAAAGCAAAGTCTTGTGGTTGATGATCAAAGCATGGTCTGTGTGGCGTAACTTTGTGTATAACGTGAATTCGCGAGCCTCACACCTCGGTATGAGTCAAAAACGGAATACGGACCCAAGGAGTGCACGACGTTTCTTTCTAGCTATGGTGGTGTCAGTGACCTACTAGCCCTGACATTAATATACTTTTCACCTGTGTGGTTGTTGGATACGAGGCGCCTCGGATATAGGTCTGTAAGGACCGGGAAACGTGTGTTCAGGAATTGCCAATCCTCAAAAGTAAGAGAGGACCGACCTTGGAGGTTCCAAAGGATCATAGTGGGGTCCTGAGGCATTTGCTAGAGTGTCTCGAATCAGAGAGGAGCTTGCCCCTTGCCTCAACTCATGACGGAAATCCAATTTCCAATACGTGATATTGTGGTTTTAATTGTAGAACTAGTATGGCGACATGATAGATGGTACCCATGCCGCCTATGATTGATATTTATGATTGAAATTGTTTTGAAACTATACACCTATAATAGTATCAACTGATTTGTTTTAAACGTACCAAGCATGTTTGGCTATTATAAGGGAAAACCCTATCCTCCGGCTTGCGTTGCATTGTGTGATGGGACCTAGGTCTTATAATAGCTTCATTTTTCCAAAAAGCATTGCGTTGTTTTGTTATGTGTACTAGTTTTCTTGGGAGGAAACCCGTTCCGTGTTATACGGCGTAGTCCCTTGAATTACTCTCTATTAAAGTAAAGTTTTAAATAAATGTTTTAGTTCTCACACCAGTCACATAACTGACCTGGAGTTTATTGTTTTAACCTAAACTCTGGGTGCCCCTATTTTCCACACGGGCAGCTAGTAGTTTTGGTTTTGCAGATTTATATTCACAGGGTCCTGATTTACAGCTGGAACGATGCTCGGAAAGCTCTGTATCCGTGTATCACTTTCAGTTGTGTTTTGTATATTTTTCCGCTGCTATGTAATTTATTGTAATCTCTGATATTTATCGAATGTAATATATTCATTTATACTCTGTATATTCTTGTATCTGATGGAATTGTTGTAATAACAATGAAATGTTCTTCCGTTTGGGTTCTATTTTGTCTTGTCCTCAATTCTATCCGTGCTTTCCTTTACGCGGAAGTTCGGGTCGTCTCAGTTTGGTATCAGAGCTTTGGTTTACAGAGCTCGAGAACAAGACACATTAGAACCATATGAAAGAATTCATCAGATATTGGATTAGTAATGTCCAATTAGAATAACTCGTTAGAGATAGGATCAGTAGTATCCTAGAATGAGTGTGAAGAGTATATTTTTCAAATGAAAACAATTTTGTTTTAAAATTTAATTCATTTTAAATGTATTCTAATATTTATTTATTTTGAATTTGGACAATCGAGTATATTAAGATTTCGCGTATACGCGTCATGAACGTATAGTCGAAGTTTTAATATACTGGATAGATATAGAGTCACATTCTAGACACCCGGGGATAATTCTGATGATGTGGCCACATCATCAGTATTTATGTTCGTATTTCGAAGGTGTGATATCTATATATTTCCATTAGACTGGTGTGAGAACCAAAACTAGATAGATTTATTGTTGTGAATTGGCATCAAAAACATGATTTTTTGTATATGTATCAAAATTATGAATTTGAAACTCTAATTCACTAATTGATTGATGTTTGTGTTGTTTGTTTATTTGTTTGATAATTTTGAACCATTTAGCATAATAGAATCGAATATTGAATTGTATTGAAATTAGTCGCATTTGCTTGCATATACATGTACTTACATTGAACAGGTCATAGCAAGGAGGCTAGAGCAGAGAATAAAATTTGTTTGCCCGAAAAATAGGTACATATTTACTATAATTTACTGTTTTGTTTGGGTGATGATGATTTTATGAGCCGATTGGCTAGCCGCTTGGCCTTTTCTTTTTGAGATCAGAGGGCCTGTATGGCAATTTCGGGATTTTCCCGGCGCTCCCGGTGCAGGGGAGGTTATGGCGAAATTTTTCGAAAATTTAGGATGTTAGCGAAATTTTTGAAAAATTTGAAAAGTTCTTAGAAACTGAAAATTTGAAGAACTTAAGCCGTAGTCAGAATAATGGAAGTTGAGTTGATTTGTTAAACTGTAATGGCGCGTTTTGATAGCTGTCGAATAATTAATTTATTTAATTATTTAATTATTTATAATTATAATTAAAACGAACCTGAAACGTCGCGGCAGTTCGCAATTTGGCGATTTGAACTTCAACTGAATATACAAGATTCGTTTTAAATCGGATTTCTGTGAAACAAGAAACGTGTGGAGCTGGTGGAGTATATTTTTCATATGGAAGAGAAAAATCGAGATTTCATCGTGTAGATTTTGAGTTATGTCCAAATCAAATTTCAGAAAAGTCGCTGTAGAATTCCTTTATAATTTGCGACGCTTTATTTACGTTAAAAAAAAGGTTTTTCAATATAACTAGATATGGGGTTTGAATTTAGACGAGATTCTTTTGAAACATAACGATAAAATAATTTTTAGAATTTTACTATAATTTTTAATTATTTAAATGAGCAACTTTTTATTTGGAGTATTTTGCACCCTGAAATCAACATTTTGGGATTTCACAGAATAAGTTGACCTACCGGTATTATTATATTCCTGAGATCGTGAAACCTCACTGAGCACGACTGTGCTCTTACTTCTGTCTATAACGTCCCGGTATGAACGAAAAATTAAATAACAGAGCACACATATTACAATTGTAACGTAAACATATATAATAGTTGGAAAATATTAAGTCCATTTGGTCCTTGAGTGGACACGTTCTTTTGTTGGCTAAATAAATAAGCTACCTACTTCTAAAACCTAAATACGTCTTCCTTGTGCGGATCAAAAGAAGGCCACGAAGTTCCTTGTTTCAGCCGCACAAGATCTGGCTCCTCAAATCAAGAACGTGGACAAACTGGCACCTCTTAAACCCTATACATAAACAACCCTTAAAGCCTTAAAACCAAATTTGAATTCTTCATTTCCTGTAACAAAGTAAGCCGCCAGTCTCCACTTCAACAAAACAAGATCGCACTTTCTAAAATCAAAAGGAAGTGGAAATCAAATACCATAGATACTCTACTGTGCGTGAGGAGCTCCAAGTTGTGAGCAAATGGATTTGAAGTGTTCGTACAGTTTTAAGGGAAGACGTGATTCACAGCGAAGGGTTCGAGTTCAACTTTTGGTGGTGGTTGGAAACCGTCCGATGTACGATGGCGGCCTGGGTGGCATGTTGAACTACGTTCGATTGTGTGGGTCTGCTGGGCAAGCAGCGGGTCAGTGGGATTGTTGGTGACCGGAGGTGGAGCATCTCGGAGAGGTTGAGGCTGTGGGAAAGGCGGCCGTCCTCCGGCGAACTGGGAGGGAGACACAGCGCCGGATTTGAGGTGGGAGTCACATACAAAACGGGACTGTTCGACGGAATCATGAAGTGGAGTGCGGTCTGATCAAGATTTGTATGAAGTGAAGAGTTAGAGAAGAGGAGAACATTGGTTGTATTTATTTGGACTTTGATGAGGTATTGAGTGGTAAAGGTTTTGCTGTGTTAAAGGAGAAAAGGGGCGAATTGATTTCTGTTAATAGCTGTTGAAGGGAGCAGCGTGATTGGGGAGGAAGGAGAAAAGAAGCGGACGGGTTTTCTAGTTGGGCCAAGGTATAGTGGAAAGGGCCCAAATGTAAAAAGGGGCTTTAGTTTAATTTAATTTAAATTTGTTAAAAGCTTGTAATCTGAATAACTTTGTGGTACGTGATCAGAATTCTGTGAAACAAGTTGCGTTGGGATCATATGGACGGGAGCGTCACAATGGAACTGACTGGAAGTCCATCGGAGTTCGTTACAATTTATGGCGAAATAAATTGTCCGACTGAATCAAATAACGCAAACCGTTATTTAACGGTTAACGCGCAAAAGTGAGTAAATCTCACTAACTCTGAACAGTTTATAATTTCATGTTGTATTGTTAGAACTGTTAAGATTGTCTGATTGACTATGTGTTGATTGTTTGCTTGAACTGCTAGTCAGTTAGTAGAGATTTTATATATATATTTACGTATGTATATATATATATATGTATATATATAAACCGTCAAATAGTTATATGTTGATTCTGTTTATCAGAATATTATACTGGTGTTGTTTAACATCTGTGGATGCAGGGAAACAGGTTGGAGGAATCCAACAGGATTCCTCAACAGTTATTTTACTGTGATTTTTATATTGTGATATATAATGTGATGTATATAATCTGTGTGATTATGTGTGGTGGGACGATATTTATCGTTGTTATATGGTGTGTTAAATACCATGAGAAATACCAAAATGTAGGAGAGGGGTTTTCAAAGTATATTTTGAAAATAGTTTATTTATATAAAATCAAGGGATTATATATATATATATATATATATATATATATATATAAGAAAAAGGATTCTGAATATGAAGGAATATAGTTGGTAAAACAAATATAAAAGAATTATATTTGTAAATCAAATACAAGGGAATATGTATGTAAATCGAATATAAGGGGATATATTTGTTAATCAAAATATAAAGGAATTATATTCGTTAAAAGAAATATAAAGGATATTTATTTAGAGATTAAATAAATAGAATTAAACTAAAGGAGATATTTATTTGTTAAATAGGAGTTAACCAAGTGAATTGGTCAAGTTAATCGAAGTGAATTTGTTAAGTTAAACTAAGTGGTTAATCGATGTGAATTAGTTAAGTTAAACTACGTGGTTAAACTAAGTGAACTTGTTAAGTTAAACTAATTGGTAAATCAAAGTGAATTAGTTGCGTCAAACTAAGTGAATTAGTCAAGTTAAACCAATTGGTTAATTGAAGTAAATTAGTTGGGTTAATCAAAGTGAATTAGCTGAGTTAAACTAAGTAAATCGGTTAGAGTTAATCAAAGTGGATTAACTAAGTTAAACTAAGTGGATTAGTTCAGTTATCGAGACAAATAAATCAAGTTAGGTTAAACCATTTGAGTTAACCAGTTAGGTTAAACCATTTGAGTTAACCAGTTAAAGTTTACCAGTTAAAGATAAACAGTTAGAGTAACCAGTTAGAGTTAACCAGTTAGGTTAAACCAGTTAGAGTTGACCAGTTAGAGTTATCCAAGTGGAGTTAATCGAGTAGAGTTGTCGAATATCACTTATTCGAAGTAGAGTTATCGAATATAGTGTATTCGAGGGAAGAGTAATCGAATATAGTTTATTCGAGTGGAGAAATCAAATGTTATTCATTTGAGAAGAGTTATCGAATATAGTTTATTCGAGTGGAGAAATCAAATGTTATTCATTTGAGAAGAGTTATCGAATATAGTTTATTCGAGTGGAGAAATCAAATGTTATTCATTTGAGAAGAGTTATCGAATATAGTTTGTTCGAGTGGAGAAATCAAATGTTATTCATTTGAGAAGAATTATCGAATATAGTTTGTTCGAGTGGAGAAATCAAATGTTATTCATTTGAGAAGAGTTATCGAATATTATTTATACGATGAGGAGTTATCGAATATTGGTTATTCGGAGTTAGTTAATCCGAAGGAGTTATTCGAAGTTAGTTAATCCGAAGGAGTTATTCGAAGTTAGTTAATCCAAAGGAGTTATTCGAAGTTAGTTAATCCAAAGGAGTTATTCGAAGTTAGTTAATCCAAAGGAGTTAGTCGAAGTTAGTTAATCCAAAGGAGTTAGTCGAAGAGTTAATTGAATATTAGTTATTCAATTTGAGTTAATCGAATGTAGTTATTCGAGAAAAGTTAAATCGAATTTAGTTATTCGAAAGGAGTTAATCAATTTGAGTTAAGTTAATCGATTTGAATTAAGTTGAATCGAAAAGGAGTAAATCGATTAGAATTAAGTTAATCGAGTTAGAGTAAATCGAATATTGGTTATTCGAAGGTAAGTTATTCGAATTAGTTATTCGAAGGAGTTAATCAAATGAGTTGACCCAAAGGAGTTAGTCGAATATTAGTTATTCGAATAGAGTTAAAGGAGTTATCGATTTTAGTTTGATCGAAAGGAGTTATCGATTAGTAAATCGAAAGGAGATTTTCGAATACAGCATATTCGAAAGAAAGAGATCGAATATTGTTTATTCGAAAGAGAGAGATTTCGAATATGAGTTATTCGAAGAGAGATAATCGAATATAGGTTATTCGAAGAAGAGTTAATCAAATAGAGATTACTCGAAAGAGAGTTATACGTCGAATTCGATTATAGCGAATTCGGGAAAGTACTATTTACTTTCCAGGGTTTAAATCAAGATTTAGTTATTGATTTAGAAATTAGGTGTCTGTTAAATTATTCGAGTTAGGAGATAAAGTTATAATTTAGGTTAGATATTGCAGAAGTAGGAATTATAACGTTATAGTTATAATCAAACGTTTTCATATAAGAAGTAGATTCGTAACCTGAATCCGAGAATTTGCATAAACAGATGATTATAAAAAGTGAGTGACGAGCTTCATCTGTTTCACAGTAAAGGACGTTGTTCAATTAAGGTCTGAGAGGTAATTATACCCCAACTTGATTGACTTCAGAATTGACAAAGGAATAGTTGTGGTTCAATAGAAAAGGGTGATTTGAAATATAGTTAAGTAATAAGCGATTAATGGATTAAGCGTAACGATGTTTTATACAACGTTCATTGGAAATCCGTAAATGAGTTTTGGAAACGTTTTCCAAATATAGTCAGATATGTTTTCTAAACATAGAAAATGAAATGTTTTCATGATAAGAATTTAAGAAATAGAGTTAAGCAAATTCAGAAACTAACTGGAGAGGGTAAGTTGAACGGTTTTCTAAGTGACGAGCTGATGTTGGTTTCGACCTGCCAGATTGATACTTAGAGAATTGTTCTCATACTAGTTACAGTTAGGGACTGATAGTTGCGAAATAATAGTGATGTGAAAATAAGCTATGGAAATGTTTTCCAATGATTAATAACATATATTTTCTAAATATATGAAATAAGGAAATATGAACATGTGATGATTGATCGATCAAATTTCCATTTGGAAATAAGATCGTTGTTTGTACACCGACATGTTTTCATTTGATAGTTGAATCACAGACTATCAAAGTTTTTACCATTTTAACGTTGTTAATATGGAGAGACCGGTTGGATTATTATCCAAAGAACCACTCTATATTGGCATAAGCGTTGCGAGCAATATATGCCAGAGATAAATTGAAGACGGAGTAAAGTGCAAGGGCTGTTGTATAAGTCTTAGATAACAGTGACTAAGATGGATATACTGAATAGTGCCTTTGGTTTGTCCAGTCCCAGGACAACGTATATGGAAGAAGGTCTGACAGAGTATATCCAATGGATCGCGTAAGTTGATCTGTTCAAACGTATTCACGTTTGGTGGCGGAGGAATTCGTTTCTCTTAGCTATGTACCCGTGTTATTTTTGGATAAGTCAATTTGTGATTTGGCGGGTATGACGATGTGGCATTCAAAGTGAATGGTGATCAGATGTTCTGAAGATAGACGTAGCTTCTAGCCTCACACCAGGAAGTAACAAAAGTTGGGCTAGGCAGCATGGCTAGTTGGGTCATCCCCAAGCAGGGTGTATTGTCACCGATCTAGGGAATATCCATATTTATACTTCTTTTTGATTTTGTATCTTCGGATGACGGTTTGATGGCCTATAACCGTGGTGGCAATATATTCGCGACACTCAAGCTAAATGAGTGGGCGGTCATGTGTGGCCGGGTTGGAAGACGTTCTTGTTGAACCCTGAGTGTATCACCTCTAGAGTACACTATTCAGAAGGTGCTCCCATACCTTGTCTGTTGGAATCCATTCTCCGATAAGCGCCCTGCGGTTTATGATTTTATACTATGTATGTAGAACGTGAGATGCAAGTGTTTCTGCTAGATTGATACCTATTTGTACTTAGACATTATTATAATATCACAATGATATTGCTTGTCAAAGTTGTTTAGATACTCATAAGGAAAAACCCGTTCCGTATTCACGGCGTGGTCTTATGAGATATCATATACCTGTTCAATTGTTTTAAATTGTTTTACTCATACCAGTCCCATGACTGACCCGGAGTTTACTTTGTTGTTTTCCCTAAACTCTTGGGTGCCTAAATTTGTACGGGCAGTCAAGTAGTCGGGATTTACAGATATACTTGGAGAGCTTGGAGCAGGAGACTTTAAGATTCTATAGCTATAGTTATTTCCGCTGTGTTGTAAGTGTTGTACTCTGATAAGTGCTGTTGCATATATATAACTGTTTACTTCAAAGTATGTTATATATTATATGTTATTCGTTCCGCTGTGAGATTCGTGTTACTCTGATGATTCTGATGTTCTTCTTCTTCTTCTTCTTCTATTCTATTAGTTCTATCTTTTCTTTCTCACCTTCTAAATTCTTTCACTAACGTCTTGGAATTTCCGACTCTCGAGGAGTCGGAAATTTCCAGCCGTTACATAAACAACTTTCGGCTTCGTTCCTTTTCGGCTTCCATTGTTATGTTCCTTTTCGGCCTTTGATTTAGAGAAGATTAGAATATCATCCATAAAAACCAGAACAAATTTATTCAATTAAATCACACACTGAACTGATTAGAAAATAGTTAGAAATATATACTTGTGCATTATATATGTTTGAACAGGAAATTGGATAGCTGTTGAGTAAAGATTTTATTTGCGTGCCCGACAAATAGGTAAACCTTAATGAGTTGGATGCGAAATATTATTATATCAACTCCTGTGAATGCTATTGGATGTGGAATGTTGGTTATTCTGTGTGAAATAATAAACATCGCCATAGGATAGCAACAATTAATTTTGAACTACATTATATGGCATACTTCATCATATACCACATAAGCATTTGGAGCTTGTGTGACGAGGTGGAAGATTTACCATACGAGCGAGAGGCTTGTTGTGACGAACAAGGAATTTCGCTCGGTCCGAACCAGTCGCTAAACCGACCCAGACCGTTCGAAACGCCCTATTGTTTGAGAACAGGACAAAACAGAACGCATACAGAAGAACGTTTCACTGTATATTACACCAATGCATCAGATTACAAGAATATACAGAGTATAAATGAATAAATATTACACAGAGATATCAGAGATTTAAATTACATTTAAATACATCGCAGCGGAAGCGTAATTTGTGCAGTTGGGCGATGTGTAAAATTTATCGACCCAATCAGTTTATTGTTTTAACCTAAACTCTGGGTGCCCTTATTTTGACACGGGCAGCTAGTAGTTTTGGTATTGCAGATTTATATTCACAGGATCCTGGTTTACAGCTGGAACGATATCCGGAAAGCTTTGTATCCGTATATCTCTTCTAGTTCTGTATTGTACTATTTTCCGCTGCGATGTATTTAAATGTAATTTAAATCTCTGATATCTCTGTGTAATATTTATTCATTTATACTCTGTATATTCTTGTAATCTGATGCATTGGTGTAATATACAGTGAAACGTTCTTCTGTATGCGTTCTGTTTTGTCCTGTTCTCAAACGATAGGGCGTTTCGAACGGTCTGGGTCGGTTTAGCGACTGGTTCGGACCGAGCGAAATTCCTTGTTCGTCACACTTGTATGGCGATGACTATATTTTACAGGTTGAACTGATGACTGATATGGACTATTTAAATTGTAGCGATAAAATTGCCAGATTAATAAAACCCCCACATGGGTCTAGAGTTGACAATAATCACGTCTCTCTAGTTATTAGATACGGCACATGGACTATTTATTTCCCTCACGGGACGAGGTGACGAGGATTTATCCTCCGGAACATTTAAAATACACACTCCCTCAGGCTTTGACAGAGTGACGAGAATTTATTCTCTGGAGTTATTATCAATACACCTCCCCTGTAAACACCAGAATATACCACTTTAAATATGTGTATGCTTATTAGGATTTATTGGGTACATAATACGGCCCAATAAATTTCCAAACCTCTCCCCATACAAAGGAGGTTATGGCGAAATTTTTAGAAAATTCCGGGTGTTAGCCAAATTTTTGAAGAATTTGAAAATTCTCAGAAACTGAAAAGTTGGAGAATGGAAGCCAGATCGAACGTAGAGTTGATTAATCAAACCACTTTCGACTTTGTTCCTTTTCGGGGACGAAAAGTTTTAAGTGGGGGAGATTGTAACAACCCGGAAATGCGAGCCAGTTTAAAATTTTTATTTTGGCAATTATAGCGAATTTTCTATATTTAAAGTAGGTTATTTTAAACAATAACGACGAGAAATTTATTTTGAATATAATTCGAACGTATATATTATATACGTCGTAGTTAGAATATAAATAATTATATATAATTATAAAATGAATTGAAGATGGCGCGGTAGTTCGATAATTCGATTTCAAACTTCAATTGAATGTACCGGGTGCAAAATAAACCGGATTTTAGCGAAACCAAAAATAATAGGATCTATTTGAGAATATCTTTCCAACGAATCCGAAAAATCGAAATTTCATAGTGGGGATAAAATGTTATGTCCAAATGAAAGTTCTGAATAGTCGCTATGGAATTCAAACCCTTAAAAATAGCCATTTTGCAAACGACCTCGGATTATGACGAAACCACTTTTGTTGGATCCATGATGTCAAATTATTGCTAGATTTTAAATTTCATAATTTTTTGAATCAATATGTGAGCGTGGCAAAGGAAAACACGTTTGACCAGTTTAAGTTGATTTTAATCGACTGGAAAATGGCCATTTTTCAAACGGTCTCAGAATTTGATGAAATTGGTTTTGTTAGGACCGTACCGTCAATACGAAGCTAGAAAATATTTTTCTAGAATTTTTCAAGTTAGTATGCGACCCCGGTAATATGAAATGTACGTTTAAAATTCAATATAGTGATTTAAATGTAAATTTGAAGAAAACTGATCGAAACGATCGAATCAGCTTTCGATACATATCCCGTTGTGTTCAGAATGGGGGTAATTAGCTATGGACGACAGGCGGTGGGTCTCGTTTAGAGGTCAATTCAAAAAGTCAACTCTTCGAAATTAAATAATTAAATAAATTAAAAATAAAACTCTCTCCTTACATCACTCAGCACCCCCCATTTTCTTCTAATTGATTTTGAAAAAAAAAGAGAAAAAGAGGGAGAGAAGCTCGACGGTGAGCCCCCCCCCCCCCCCCCCCGCGACGCGCCGCCGCGCCTCAGGTGGCCGCGCCCCCTTCCCCCTCCTCCTCTTCTCCGTCCCGCTTCCCCTCTCCTCTGCTGCGCGATGAACCCCCAGAACCCGAAACCCCCAATTTCCCCTGAGCGCCACCGTTGTAGCCTCCACCACCACCTCCAGCGAGCAACTCCACCCCCCACCGCGAGCTCCAGCATAAAGACGCAAACCCCTTCCTCTCCTGGATCCAAGGAACCCGCAGTCCTTCCCCACAACCACCTGTAAGCCTTCTTATTTATTTATCTTTACTTATTTAATGTTTTTAGTTTAGCTAATTTAAATAATTAGTGTAAAACCATTTTTATCAATACAAAGATGTGATCTTTATATCGATACATAACATGAAATGGGATTTTTATCATGAAGAAAGTGATTTAAAATTGTGATCTTTTTATATATGAAAACATAGAAATAAAAATACGATTTTTACTATGAAGTTGAAGTGATAAAAATACGATTTTTACTATGAAGTTGAAGTGATAAAAATACGATTTTTACTATGAAGTTGAAGTGATAAAAATACGATTTTTCCTATAAAGTTGAAGTTATAAAAATATGATTTTTATAGGGAAAAGGCAAAATCTTTATATTTGAAAAGGCGAAATCTTTAGATTTGAAAAGGCGAAATCTTTATATTTGAAAAAGCGAAATCTTTATGTAGAGAATAGCGTGATAAAAATATAATCTTTATTATACGACTATCGATGTAAAAATAGAATTTTTATCTATATAGTAGCGATGTAAAAATAGAATTTTTATCTATATAGTAGCGATATAAAAATAGAATTTTTATCCATATGGAGTGATTATAAAAATATGATTTTTATATACATAGCAAGAATATAAAAATGTGATTTTTATATATGTAGTGGCCACGGGCAACGAAAGTGACAAAAGGCGGGAACTACAAGACTTCTACATATGAAGTGTTGTGGAGTTGGGATAGCTATTGGTGAGAACTTCTCACTCTAAATTTCATTTCTTGTTATATATATATACTAGGATGCAGACGGTGCTTAGCAGCAACCGACACCCGTCATCCACATACCATGGATGGCTTGTTTGTTTAATTGATGTGTTGTGAAATTTGTTTGTGTTGTTGATGTGAAATCGATAATAAAAGTTAGATGGTTGAAATAAATTAATTATCGTTAAAAATATAAATTTTAACGTGAATGTGAATAAATATTTATAAACAAATCGGCCGATTTGTTTATATACACTGATTTGACTGAAATCGATTGGGTCGATAAATTTTACACATCGCCCAACTGCACAAATAAAAATCTGTGTTTGTTGATTTGAAACCCCGCACGGGTGCTGGGATGAAATTTGGCGTACACTAATCCCAATTATTTAAGTGTATGTCGATCGATTGGTCGACAGGCTGTGTAAGCGTTAATTATTTATATTTGATGCTCATGCAGTTGTGTGGTGCACCTTGGATGATGGTTGATTGTTTATCGTTGTTAATTATATACATGTGTTGTATGGAACCCATATAATTAACGTTATATGGTAATTGATTGGGCCTCATTCCAATCGGGAAAATAATGAATATTAATAAACAAAATTCATGTGTTGAATAATAAAATAGTCGTGTGTCGACAGTACTCATGTGTTGAGATTGGTCGTGTGTTGAAAGAAATATAGATTCATGTGTTGAATAGAATAAATATTCATTTGTTGAATAGAATAACGAATTTATTGAAATATATAAAGCCGTTTTGATTAGAGTTGCGCTATTTTGATGTGAACGATATTTATATCGATTATATTCGTTTTTATAATGAATATAGAAAAGGTAGTGATTTCAAAATATAACGTTTTGAAAATATTATCATTTATATAGTAATGATATGAAATATTCAATTTTGATTAGAAATTGAATATAGAGTTGAAAAGGTTTTGAAAATGAATTTAAAACGATTTATAAAATACGTTTTAAAAGGAAATCGATGAAATATATAATATATATATATACATATATATATATATATTATATATAATGGCCTGAATAGAACGCGCCGCGCCGCGGAAGTTCGTGAATTTCGACCATTGACTTCGAATTGACGTTGTGGGAGATCCGACCGTTCGATTCTCCTAAAACCGGAACCGTTGGGTTCGTATCGAAAAGAGCTTTCTATGAATATTTGAAATTAGAAATCTAACGATTAGATTTGGAATTATGTCCAAATCAAATTTGGAAAAGGTCGCTGTAAGTGCAGTTCGATGGCCGTTGATGGAAATCGACTGTACGGGCCTTGATAAAATTATTAAAAATATTAATAATTTGTGTAAAATCATAATATGTGAATTGGAAAGAACTGGGATGAAAAATTCCACATTTGAAAGGATAAAAATATATTTTTGTTGAAAAGAACTAGTTTTGAACTAGAATTAAAATCAATTTATTTTTGAAATAAATAAATTGAATTTGAAAGTGATTTTAAAAATAAGCAATATTCACAATACGTGAATTGGACTGGAGTTGAATCGAAATTATCTTCGGAATATTTTGATGTTGGATTTCGTGACTATACAGATATTGTTATGGGAATTTGAAAGATATATTTTATATCGTTATTTCCAATACGATATTTGTTGGTTTCAAGATTAGATATTGAATATAAGCCGGTATATTTTCTATTCAGAGCCTTGTATTTAATATCAAATGTGATTTGGGTTTGTCGTGAATGGTGTCTTCATTAACACTATTCTTAAGCCCAATAGGGAAAAAGATTAAATCTTTCTATTTAGATTTAATGAAGTGTATCAATTAAATAATATTTAATTGAAATTGAATTTGAATTGGTTTTTGGGTTTATCGTGAGCGGTGTTTTGAACAACACATGTTCTTTAACCCGATTAACAATAGAGTGTGATTTTGGGTTTATCGTGAATCGTGTTTTAGATGACATTGGTTCTTTAACCCAGTTAAAGGCATGATATTGATTTTTGAAAAGATTAAAACTAAGTGGAGTTTTAATGAATCTTTAATTAGATTGAAATGTGAATTGATAATTTAAATTATCAAATCTGAAAGGTGATCGAGAATGGAGTACCACCAGTTTTGCTCCAAAGCGATAGTTAAATCTTTAATTAGATTTGAACGTGAAATGGTAATTAATTTTATCGATAGCACCGTGGTGTTAGATATGGAGTATTACCAGTTTTCTCCATGGGATAAATAGGTTGGGATTGGGAAATAAAACAAATAATTAATTTGGTGTGGTTCGCTAATCCCGACTAGTTTGAATTGATATCCAAAGGAAGATTAAGGAATAAATTTAGAAAAATTTATCTTGGATAAAATTAATGGTAGCATATACCTAAGAATGTGAATTTGTGAATAAAAGAATATTCTGAATTGGAATGAGGCGTTTTTCGTGTTTGCGTAACATTTGTTTATCATATACGTGGGTTATTCAGAAAGGTCGGGTTTATACCCATTCTGAATAACAGATTCGACGAGATGTCAAAGATGAAGACGGTGGTTGAAGACCGGAAGTCTTCACATCGTTTGGGTGATTACTGATGATCTTGATTAGGCTGTACACCCTAGATGAGGGAATCAGTTGGTGATCGTCCAGACGTACTTGGAGATGGATGGATATGCGAGGAAAGTGCCTCCGGTTTCGTTCAGACCCAGAACGAACTTGTAAATGGATTGTGTGTCTGACATTGGATTTTATTCTGTGTTGATTGATCTCTATTAAATATACATCTGTTTGGCGGCGGAGAATTTATTCTCTTGCTTAACGCCCTTCTCTGAGACGTACGAGCTCAGAGGTTGTATATCGATGGACATCAGTCGCATGGAGTGAATTGCCAGTGTGGCACGCGTAAGTGGCAATTGATCAAGGCTTCTGTTACAAAGCAAAGTCTTGTGGTTGATGATCAAAGCATGGTCTGTGTGGCGTAGCTTTGTGTATAACGTGAATTCGCGAGCCTCACACCTCGGTATGAATCAAAAACGGGATACGGACCCAAGGAGTGCACGACGTTTCTTTCTAGCTATGGTGGTGTCAGTGACCTACCAGCCCTGACATTAATATACTTTTCACCTGTGTGGTTGTTGGATACGAGGCGCCTCGGATATAGGTTTGTAAGGACCGGGAAACGGGTGTTCAGGAATTGCCAATCCTCAAAAGTAAGAGAGGACCGGCCTTGGAGGTTCCAAAGGATCATAGTGGGGTCCTGAGGCATTTGTTAGAGTGTCTCGAATCGGAGAGGAGCTTGCCCCTTGCCTCAACTCATGATGGAAATCCAATTTCCAATACGTGATATTGCGGTTTTAATTGTAGAACTAGTATGGCGACATGATAGATGGTACCCATGCCGCCTATGATTGATATTTATGATTGAAATTGTTTTGACACTATACACTTATAATAGTATCAAATGATTTGTTTTAAACGTACCAAGCATGTTTGGCTATTATAAGGGAAAACCCTATCCTCCAGCTTGCGTTGCATTGTGTGGTGGGACCTGGGTCTTATAATAGCTTCATTTTTCCAAAAAGCATTGCGCTGTTTTGTTATGTGCACTAGTTTTCTTGGGAGGAAACCCGTTCCGTGTTATACGGCATGGTCCCTTGAATTACTCTCTTTTAAAGTAAAGTTTTAAATAACTGTTTTAGTTCTCACACCAGTCACATGACTGACCTGGAGTTTATTGTTTTAACCTAAACTCTGGGTGCCCCTATTTTCCACACGGGCAGCTAGTAGTTTTGGTTTTGCAGATTTATATTCACAGGGTCCTGATTTACAGCTGGAACGATGCTTGGAAAGCTCTGTATCCGTGTATCACTTTCAGTTGTGTTTTGTATATTTTTCCGCTGCTATGTAATTTATTGTAATATCTGATATTTATCGAATGTAATTTATTCATTTATACTCTGTATATTCCTGTATCTGATGGAATTGTTGTAATAACAATGAAATGTTCTTCCGTTTGCATTCTATTTTGTCTTGTCCTCAATTCTATCCGTGATTTCCTTCACGGGAAAGTTCGGGTCGTTTCATTTACAAAGCTCGGAGAACAAGACACATTAGAACCATACGAAAGAATTCATCAGATATTGGATTAGTAATATCCAATGAGAATGACTCCTTAGAGATGGGATCAGTAGTATCCTAAAACGAGTGTGAAGAGTAAATTTTTAAAGTGAAAACAAGTTTTTTTTTGAAAATTTAAATCAATTACTCGTATTTGATTATTTATTTTATATTGATTTGGACAATCCAGTATATGAAGATTTTGCGTGTACGTCTGATCCGCGTATATTTGAAGTTTTAATATACTGGATAGATATAGAATCACACTCTAGTTGCCCGAGGATGATACTGATAATTGTGATCACATTTTCAGTATTTATGTTCGAGTGACGAAGGTGGGCTTTCTATATATTTCCTATTGACTGGCATGAGAACCAAAATTAGATAGAGCCTATTGTTGTGATTTGGCATCAAAAAAATCTGATTTTTTTTACTATGTATCAAAGTTATGAATTTGAAATGATAATCAACTAATTGATTGATGGTTTTGTTTTTTGATTATTGTTGGATTAATTAAAATTTGAACCATTTAGTCAAATTGTACCAAAAAGTGAGTTGTATTGAAAATGTGTCGCATTTGCTTGCATATACTTGTACTTACATTGAACAGGTCATAGCAAAGAGGCTAGAGTAGAAGAATAAAATTTGTTTGCCTGACAAATGGGTACATGTTTATCATAATTTACTGTTTTGTTTGGGTGATGATGATTTTATGAGCCGATTGGCTAGCCGCTTGGCGTTTTCTTTTTCTTTTTGAGATCAGAGGGCCTGTATGGCAATTTCGGGATTTTCCCGTGCTCCCGGTGCAGGGGAGGTTATGGCGAATTTTTTCGAAAATTTAGGGTGCTAGCCAAATTTTTGAAAAAATTTAAAGAGTTCTTAGAAACTGAAAAGTTGAAGAACTTAAGCCGTAATGAAAATACTGGAAGTTGAGTTGATTAGTTAAACAACTTTCGGCTTCGTTCCTTTTCGGGGACGAAAAGTTTTAAGTGGGGGAGATTGTAATAACCCGGAAATCTGGGCCAGTTTAAATTTTTTATTTTGGCAATTTTAGCAAATTTTGATTATTTAAAATGAATTATTTTAAATAATATCGACGAGAAATTTATTTTGAATATAATTCGAACGAATATATTCGTTTGAATCGACGATATAATATATATATTAATTTATAATTATAAAAGGAAATGAAAATGGCGGGGTAGTTCGCGAATTCGATTTCAAAATTCAAATGAACATACCGGGTGCAAAATAAACCGGATTTTAGTGAAACCAAAAATAATGGAATCTAATTGTGACTATCTTTCCAACGAATCCGAAAAATCGAAATTTCATAGCGGGAATCAAAAGATATGTCCAGTTGAAAATTCTGAATAGTCGCTATAGAATTCAGGCCCTTAAAAATGGAAATTTTGCAAACGACCCCGGATTTCGACGAAACCACTTTTGTTGGATCCGGGATGTAAGTTTATTGCTAGGTTCCAAATTTCATAATTTTTCGAATCAATATGTGAGCATGGCAAAGGAAAACGCATTTGACCAGTTTTAGTTGATTTTAATCGACTGGAAATTGGCCATTTTTCAATCGGTCTCAGAATTTGATGAAATTAGTTTTGTTAGGACCGTATCGTCAATATAAAGCTAGAAAATATTTTTTGAGAATTTTTAGAGTTAGTATGTGGCCCCGGTAGTTTGAAATGTGCGTTCAAGTTGAATATATATAGATTTATATTTTAAATTTAATGGAAAATACTCGAAACAGCCGGACTGGGTTACGAAACATATCCCATTGCGTTCGGGATGGGGGTATTATGCTAGGGGCGACAGTGGTTGGGTTTGATTTAGCGTTGGTGGCATTAAATGAGATATTTTACGTATTAAATAATTTAATATATATATATATATATATATATATAACTAAGGTTCAATGCCCTAATTTCAACACAACACGGTCAAACTTTTGACCCGCCGTCATCAAAGATTCAAGGGCGGAAATCGATCTTTTTTCCTTCTCAAAAATCTCCTAAATCATACCGAATTATACTATGGTTTATAAGTGAAAATAAAAGCATACTATTCAATCTTCGAATCAATGCAAGTTTGATGGGATTTCTTGAGGAGTTCATCTCGATTTCGGGGCAAGAACTGACGTCGCATCGACCTGATTTGCGCCACCACCAGGCCGTCGATCTGGGAGTCGCGCGCCTCGCCGGAGAGCTGCTTTGAAGGCGGAGCAGGGGAGCACCGTTGATCGACGTCCAACGCCTCGAACTGCGGGCAAAGCCCAACCCTAGTCGGCGACAGATGTTCAACGAGGATTCAGGCACATTACGGGGATGATGAACAAATAGTAAGCTCATACTATCAACATTTTTTATATATATATACAATTACATTGTTAAAAAAAAAGAAGTGAAACTTTAAATAGATGGCATGGTTAAAAATAGGAAAAAATATATATATATATATATAAATAGATTTACTTGAAAGAAAATATAAATAAAATTGTTTTTGAAATATATATAGCGTGATAAAGATATAAGCATTGTTTTTGAATTTGTATATAGAACTGTTTTGAAAAATATAAAGATGTGATTTTGAAGAATATAAAGGTGTGATTTTTTATTAATATAAAAATATGAGTTTTATAATATAAACATCGCTATAACAACATCATTTTTATGAATATGTTTTGAAATGAAAATTCTACATATGTTTTGAAATGAAAATTCGACATTGCTTTTAAAATGAAAATATACATTGTTTTGAAAAAAATTTGCATTGTTTCTTTTCAGTTTTAAAAGAGAAAATGAAATAACAGAAATAAAAATATGATTTTTTTGGGTGGAGAATATAAAAATACGATTTTTATATATGATATGTTGAAATAAAAATTCGATCTTTATTTATGAAGTAGAATTATAAAAATATAACTTTTATATTGAAAGAAGCATTGTAAAAATATATAAGGTAGAAATAAAAATATGATTTTTATTTATTGAAATGAAACGATAAAAATATAATTTTTATTTGAACAGCGTGAAAAGAGCTACATTGGAATTGCAAACAAATCCAGATGTTCAGCAGTTCAACAGCAAAGCACGACGGAGTAGAACCCTCTGTGAGAACTTCTCACTTCAAATTTCTTTTCTAGTTATAAATATATATACTAGGATGCAGACGGTGTTTAGTAGCACCCGACACCCGTCGTCCACAGACCATGGACGGCTTGTATGCTTGTTTGTTTGATTTTGATGTCTTGTTGATTGTGTGATGTGATGTGAAATGAAATAAAATATTTTATAGTGGAAAATATTTTATAGTTAAAAATAAATTTTTTAATGTGTATAAGAAATGAAATAAAAATAAACAAATCGGACGATTTGTTTATATACACACATTTGACTGATGTTGATTGGGACGATAAATTTTACACATCGCCCAACTACACAAATAAATTCTGTGTTTGATTGTTTGAAAACCCCACATGGGTATTGGGATAAAATACGACATACATTAATCCAAATAGTTAGTTGTATGTCGATCGATTGATTGACAGACTGTTATAAGCGTTAAATATTTATATTCGATGCTTATACAGTGTAGAATGCACTTTGGGTGATGGTTGATTATTCATCGTTGTTATTGTATACATGTGTTGTAGAAAATCCATATAATTAACATTATATGGTAATTGATTGGGCCTCATTCAATATTTGAAATAGAATATTTGAAAATAGAAATATATGAAGCCGCGTCGATTAGATTGACGCCATTTTGACGTGAACGATATTTATATCGATTTAATTCATTTTATGATGAATATCGAAAGTGATTTCAAAATCTGGTATTTCGAAAAGAAATGAATTCGAATTTAAATTAAATAGAATGAATTCGAATTAAAATTGAATAGAAATGAATTCGAATTGAAATTGAATAGAAATGAAATCGAATTTAAATTAAATAGAAATGAATTCGAATTGAAATTGAACAGAAATGAATTCGAATTTAAATTGAACAGAAATTAATTCGAATTGAAATTGAATAGAAATGAATTCGAATAGAAATTGAATATAAATGAATTCGAATTGAAATTGAATAGAAATGAATTCGAATTGAAATTGAATATAAATGAATTCGATTTAAATTGAATATAAATGAATTCGAATTGAAATTAAATATAAATGAATTCGAATTGAAATTGAATAGAAATGAATTCGAATTGAAATTGAATTGAATTGAAAATGAACTGAAATTGAATTACAAATCAATTTGAATTGAAATCATTTTGAAAACGAATTTAAAACGAATTATAAAAATACGTTTTTAAAAGGGAATCGACGAAGAATATATTATATATATAATATAATGGCCTGAATAGAACGCGCCGCGCTGCGGTAGTTCGTGAATTTCGACCATTGACTTCAAATGGATATTGCGGGAGATCCGACCGTAGGATTCTCCTAAAACCGGAACCGTTGGGTTTGTATTGAAAAGATCTTTCTAATGAATATTATAAATTTGAAATCTAACGGTTGGATTTGGAATTATGTCCAAATCAAATTTGGAAAAGGTCGTTGTAAGTGCAGTTCGATGGCCGTTGATGGAAATCGACTGTACGGGCCTTGATAAAATTATTAAAAATAGTAATAATTTGTGTAAAATCATAAGAAATGATTTGGGAAAAATTGAGATGAAAAACCCCATATTTGAAAAGATAAAAATAGATTTTTATCGAAATGAACTAGTTTTGAACTAGAATTAAAATTCTATTTATTTTTAAATAAATAAATTTGATTTGAAAGGGTTTTAAAAGTAACCAGGATTTCCAATAATTGAATTGGAATGGATTTGAATCGAAATTGTCTTTGGATTATTTCGATGTTGGATTTCGTGATTATGCAGATATTGTTATGGAAATTTGAAAGATATATTTATTTCGTTATTTCCAATACGATATTTGTTTGTCGTAGAATTTGATGTTGAATATAAGCCGATGTATTTTCTATTCAGAGCCTTGTATTTAGTATCAAATGTGATTTGGGTTTGTCGTGAATGGTGTCTTCATTAACACTGTTCTTAAGCCCAGTTGAGAAAAAGATTAAATCTTTTATTTAGATTTAATGAAGTGTACCAATTAAATAATATTTAATTGGAACTGAATTGGTATTGATTTTTGGGTTTATCGTGAACCGTGTTTTAAATAACACTTGTTCTTTAACCCAATAATTAATAGAATGTGATTTTGGGTTGTCGTGAACAGTATCTTCAATAATACTGTTCTTAGATCCAAAGGAGTTAAGAAAATCAGAAATTAACTGGAGATTAGTTAAGTTAAATGGTCTCCTGGATATTGATCTGATGTTGGTTTCGGTCTTCGGGGTTAATACTTAGGGAATTGCTCACTTGCTAATTTATGGTTAGGGTCTGATTGAAATGTAATGTGATTTTGGGTTTATAGTGAACCGTGTTTTAAATGACACTGATTCTTTAACCCAGTTAAAGATTAAAACTAAGTGGAGTTTTAATGAATCTTTAATTAGATTGAAAAGATCGAGAATGGAGTATCACCAATTTTGCTCCAGGCGATAGTTAATCTTTAATTAGATTTGAACATGAAATGGTAATTGAATTTACCGATAACACCGTGGTGTTAGATATGAAGTATTACTAGTTTTACTTCATGGGATGAATAGGTTGGGATTGGGAAATTAAAACAAATGATTACTTCAGTAAGGTTCGTTAATCCTGACTAATTTGAATTGATATTCAAAAGAAGGTTAAAGAGTAAATTTAAAAGGATTTATCTTTGATAAAATTAATGGGAACCTTTCCCTTAGATTATGAAATTTAGAAACTAGCCGTAGGTTAGATAAGATGAGTGGTCTCCTGGATATTGATCTGATGTTGGTTTCGACCTTCTGGGTTAATATTTGGGAAATTGTTCTCTTGCTGATTTACGGTTAGTGACTGATGAATTGGAATGAGGCGTATGTTGTGTTTGTGTAACATTTGTGTATAATATACGCGGGTTGTTCGGGAAGGCCGGGTTT
Source organism: Allium sativum (assembly GCA_030737875.1). Lineage (NCBI taxonomy): Eukaryota > Viridiplantae > Streptophyta > Magnoliopsida > Asparagales > Amaryllidaceae > Allium > Allium sativum. The sequence goes on from CM060915.1 coordinate 991,893,224, forward strand.
ATACCCATTCTGAATAACCGATTCGACGATAAGTCGAAGATGATGACGGTGGTCGAAGACCGGAAGTCTTCACATCGTTTGGGTGATTACTGATGATCTTGATTGGGCTGTACACCCAAGATGAGGGAATCAGTTGGTGGTTGTCCAGACGTACTTGGAGATCGACGGATATGCGAGGAAAGTGCCTCCGGTTTCGTTCAGACCTAGAATGGACTTGTAAATGGATTGTGTGTCTGACATTGTATTCCTTTATACTGTATTCGTTGATCTCTGCTAAATATATATATCTGTTTGGCGGCGGAGAATTTATTCTCTTGCTTAACGCCCTTCTCTGAGACATACGAGCTCAGAGGTTATATATTCGTAGAAATCAGTGGTACGATATGTATTGATAGTGTGGCATGCTGAGATGCAACGATCCAGACTTTTGTTGAAAAGCAAAGTTTGGTGGATGATGATCAAAGCGCAGCTTCAATATAGCATGGCTTTTTGTATAGCGTTGAATCGCGAGCCTCACCCCCAGTATGGTGGTAAACTGATGGTTTGATCAGTATGCTTTTTAGTGGATGGGCACCTTAGTGGTGTCGTGGATTCGGTCGACCGAGATGAGCTTAGTGCTCAGGGATAGAGCAAGTGGTGTTTTCTCTCGCTGGGACGTAAGCCGCGGTGATACTCTGGTCCCAAAAGTGTAGATGTGCAGACGGTGTTTTCTCTTGTTGGGACGTAAGCCGTGGGGAATTGCACTACGCGATCGATCTTTCGAATCAGGAGCCACCATGACGGAAATCCAATTTCGAATACGCGATTTTGCGGTTTTAATTGTAGAACTAGTATGGAGACATGATATATGGTACCCATGTCGTCTATGATTGATACTTATGATTTGAAATTGTTTTACACGCTATGCACTTATAATAGTATCAAATGATTTGTTTTAAACGTACTAAGCAGGTTTGGCTATTATAAGGGAAAACCTATCCCCCGGCTTGCGTTGCATTGTGTGATAGGACCTGGGTCTTATAATAGCTTCATTTTTCCAAAAAGCATTGCGCTGTTTTGTTATATGCACTGGTATTCTTGGGAGGAAAGCCGTTCCGTGTTATACGGCGTAGTCCCTTGATATATCTGATTTAAAGTAAAGTTTTAAATAACTGTTTTAGTTCTCACACCACTCACATGACTGACCTGGAGTTTATTGTTTTAACCTAAACTCTGGGTGCCCCTATTTTCCACATGGGTAGCTAGTAGTTTTGGTTTTGCAGATTTATATTCACAGGATCCTGATTTACAGCTGGAACGATGCTCGGAAAGCTCTGTATCCGTGTATTATTTTCAACTGTGTTTTATATTGTTTTTCCGCTGCAATGTAATTTAAAATCTTTGATATTTGTTGAATGTAATTATTCATTTATATTCTATATATTCTTGTATTCTGATGGAATTGTTGTAATAACAATGAAATGTTCTTCCGTTTGCGTTCTGATTTGTCTTGTCCTCACAGTAATTCGTTCTTTCTCATCTCTTCGGAGACCGGGGAAGTACGGGTCGCTTCAATAAACCCGGATATTGAACTAAGTTAAATAGTTGTAATGGTTGTAATTTGAATGAGTTATCCATGATAATATAAGACAGAGAAGCACAAATCATAGGTAACTGAAACATGGAAATAGTAGATCTAATATGAGTGAACTCTTTCCATTTAAAATTATTAATAACTGTTTACAGTAGAATGTGGACACATATATATGCAAATATGTTTTGATTATGTGTGTGTAACTAAATTGTTCTTTATAAAAAGAGAATTTGGAAACAAAATATGAATACAATGAATAATAAACTTGTCTCCCGTCAAAATACTGATGTAATATGAAGTAATTTAGATGCATATTTGCTATGTTAGCCGATTTAATTTTTTCTCATCAAATCTGAAACTAAAATCTGGTAGGGAGGGACAATGGGAAACAATATACTGAAGTCTGTAAGCATAATGTATAGGACTCTATTTTGTTAAAGTTTAAATAAACCAGTATCTTAAACGATAATTCAAGAACTCAATAGATAGGGAAATTCAGGATCAGAATTCAACACGGAACTGTTCGAATCCGAGAATAGTTTATTTTAAAAAGGAATTTCATTCATTTCGTATGGAGTCCTCAGGTAGCCGAGTTGGCTGAAATCAGGGGAGGAAGTGTACTTGAGGTCGGCAAAGGGGTTGAAGGTGGTGCAAACATTTCAGGTGACCGGAATAGAGTGGAAGAGGTCGGCAAAAGGAGGACCTGGAGTTGTTATACTCGACGTAAATAAGGGCTGATAGGTATTTTTGGAAAAAGGGTGTTATGGCGTTGGTGTGAGTAGTCGGTGGCGATCCTGGTTGGAGATGCGACATGCAGGTGGCAGTGATGGTTCTCAGGCGGAGAGGGTTTACGGTGCACGTGCACAAGTGCACAGTGGTGAGTGCTGCATGATTTTATGTTCAAATAGAGGAAGGAAATGGAAGTAACGATGTACGGTAAATTCTCAAAAATAAACTGAAGTCAAAACAGAAGTAAATAATAAACTGATATAAATTGAAATCAATACTCGGTTATATGACAACATATATGAACTATAGTAAATAAGATTTCACTGTAACTATAGTGAGTAATTTTCTTTACGACCATAATGTATTAATGTTTAGACAAAAACTTACAGGATATATAAACTAAAACGCCTAAATATAAATCAAACTCATGGTGTTCAAAATATAAAGGAGGTCTGACAAAGTTATGGGTTTGGAGAAGGGATCAACATGTGATTTGTGGTGCATACAGATGATTGGCGCAGTGTGGCGTTGAGCATGGAATTCGTGCAAGTACATAAGTGCACTGCTGTGCACATCAGCTCTAGTTCCTAACGTTCACAGTGATGCAAATACTTCAACTGAGGTGGTAAATAAAAATGAGAAATATGTTAGTATAGTCAACCAGTAAGATTTGAAACAAGGAAAGGATATTAAAATAAGAAATAGGGAACGCAACATGTAAAAATTGAGGAAATGGGGAAGTTTACTGTAGTAGAAAAATGATGTAGCAGCAGTAAAAGTAAAGGGATGGAAAGTTGGTCGGTTACTGGGTACTTGCATTGCCTGGATTCATCATGAAGAAGAAAAGCAAGAAAATGTGGAACTATTGCGTGGATTTTGATATTGGGTCATGAGCTTGGCCGTATCATTTTAAAAATAATAATATATATATAAAAAAGAGTTGCAACATGCTGGAAAATACGTATGATGAAAGTTATTATGCTAAGACAATGTTTTCGGCTCAAAAGATGCATGAACGCATCAGTATTAACTGAAAAGAATGCATACTAAAAAGGAAAAAATGTGATGCATCTGTTTAAAAGTGATAATGGTATTCCCTTTTTAGTATAAGTTTTTGGCAAAGTTTACTGGAGAAGTAGCATCAGGTAATTGCTAAATTTAGTGCGAGAATTCCTGGAGCATGTGTTTGGGTTAAATGGGAAGTGGGCATGTTTTGTATGAATGGACTATTTTATTGACCTTGGTCCATTTTAGTTTTAAAATGAAAATATTATATTGTAATAACCCGGAAAATCTGGGCCAGTTTAAAATTTTTATTTTGGCAATTTTAGCGAATTTAGTATATTTAAAATAGATTATTTTAAATTATATCGACGAGAAATTTATTTTGAATATAATTTGAACGTATATATTATATACGTCGTCGTTAGAATATAAATAATTATATATAATTATAAAAGGAATTGAAAATGGCGTGGTAGTTCGATAATTCGATTTCAAACTTCAATTGAATGTACCGGGTGCAAAACAATCCGGATTTTAGTGAAACCAAAAATGATAGGATCTAATTGATAATATCTTTCTATCGAATCCGAAAAATGAAGATTTCATAGCGGGAATCAAAAGATATGTCCAGTTGAAAATTCTGAATAGTCGCTATGGAATTCAGGCCCTTAAAAATGGACATTTTGCAAATGACCTCGGATCTCGACGAAACCAGTTTTGTTGGGTCCGTGGTGTCAAGTTATTGCTAGGTTTCAAATTTCATAATTTTTCGAATCAATATGTGAGCATGGCAAAGGAAAACGCGTTTGACCAGTTTCAGTTGATTTTAATCGACTGGAAATTGGCCATTTTTCAAACGGTCTCAGAATTGGACGAAACTAGTTTTGTTAGGACCGTATCGTCAATACGAAGCTAGAAAATATTTTTCTAGAATTTTTCGAGTTAGTATGTGGCCCCGGTAATTTGAAATGTACGTTTAAAATCCAATATAAAGATTTAAATGTTAAATCTAACGAAAACTGTTCGTAACAGCCGAACTGGCTTGCGTAACATATCCCATTGTGTTCATAACGGAGGTATTTAGCTAGGGGCGACCTTCGTTGGGTCTCGTTCGGAGTTCGTGGCCTTAAACAAGTGAATTTAGAATGAAAAAATTATTAAAATATTACTATATATTTATAAAACCCTAGGTCAACTCATTTTCTGGTCAAATTTCAAAGCCGCCTCTCCTCGTTTTGACGATCAGAAACTTCGGTTCTTCCCTCCTCCGTCGCTCCCAATTCGCCAGTTATTTTCATAACTTCTCAAAGCAAAATTCGAAAGCTACGAGAGCTCTTTAATCCTGTACGAGTGTGATCAAATCTGGTTGAATGAATTAGTCGATTTCCTCACATGAAGCTCCTCCGTTTGGTCAGAGATTGCGGGTTCCATGGTGCTTCGAGCTAGGCGCCACTGACGGCGGTGGAAGAGGTGATGGTCGGCGATAAATTGGTGGTGTCTGATCGGACCGTAGGGCAGCGATGAGGTGGTGGTTCTAAACCCTAGGAGTTGAGCGTATGGGTTTGGGCGATCTGAAGACATCGAAGAAGAAACAGAAGACAACGGCCTAATTTCCTGAAGCAATCTTGAACAGTTACAGAAAGGTGTTTAGGTAAAGAAAAGTTTGACTTTATCTTTTTATAAAATCTGAAATGTTTTATAAAATAAAATCTGAAATGTTCTATAAATTAAAATAGCATGAAATTTAAAAATAAAAGCATGAATGTTTAAAAATAAAAATAGCTTTGTTTTTGAAAATAATATTGATTTTAAAATAGAAAATAGCATTGATTTTTATAAAATAAAATAGCAGTTGTTTTGAAAAGAAAAAAAGTAAAAATATGATTTTTATATGTTGAACTTCGAACTAAAAATATGATTTTTATATGTTGAACTTCGAAGTAAAAATATGATTTTTATATGTTGAACTGCGAAGTAAAAATTCGATTTTTATATATTGTATAACGAAATAAAAATTCGATTTTTATATGTTGAACAGCGTAGTGAAAATTCGATTTTTACAAGTATGAAGCAATTATAAAAATATGATTTTAAATTGAAAGTGAATAAATAAAAATGTGATTTTTATTTTAAAGACATCAAAATATAAAAATGTGTGATTTTTATATATGTAGTGGCTACGGGCAACGAAGGTGACGAAGATGCGAGATCGATGAAGATTTCTCTAGATGAAGAGTCAAGATGATTGGATAGCTATATGTGAGAATTTCTCACCTTTCAATTTATTTTTCTAGTTATATATATATATACTAGGATGCAGACGGTGCTTAGTAGCACCCGACACAATCGTCCACAGACCATGGACTTGTTTGTTTGGCTGTGTTGTTAGTTAGATTGTTTGGGTTGATTTGAATTGTTTGGTGAAATGAAATTGATATGATTGATGTGTGAATGGCGTGGGCCTTCACTAGACCGGGGATAAGGCTAGGCCTTGTTCCGTTTCTAGTATCGTGCCGTTATGCCGCCGAAATTTTCTAAAATAAGTTTGAAAAATAACAGTATCATTTTATAGAATAAATGAATTGAATAGAAATTCATATGTTGGAATAAAATGTTTTAAAAATATAATTTTTAACGTGAAGTGAATAAAATAAAATATTCATTTACAAACCGGACGGTTTGTGTATGCACACCTATTTGAATAATATTGATTGGGACGATAAATTTTACACATCGCCCAACTGCACAAATAAAATATGTGTTTGATTGTTTGAAACCCCACACGGGTGTTAGGATGAAATTTGAAGTTCACTCATCCTGATTGATTAAATATGTCGATCGATTGATTGACAGGCTGTTATAAGCGTTAGATATCGATATTTGATGCTTATACAGTGTAGTGCACTTTGGTTGATGGTTGATTATTTTTCAATGCTATTATATACATGTGTTGTATGAAAATCCATATAATTAATTTTATATGGTTATTGATTGGGCCTCATTCCAGTTTTAAAATAGAAATATGTGAAAAAGAAATATTTGAAATAGAACATTTGAAAATAGAAATAATTGAGGCCGTGTTAATTGGATTGACGCCATTTTGACGTGAACGATATTTATATCGATTTGAAAACGATTTCGAAATGAATTGAATTGAAAACGATTTCGAAATGAATTGAATTGAAAACGATTTCGAAATGAATTGAATTGAAAACGATTTCGAAATGAATTGAATTGAAAACGATTTCGAAATGAATTGAATTGAAAACGATTTCGAAATGAATTGAATTGAAAACGATTTCGAAATGAATTGAATTGAAAACGATTTCGAAATGAATTGAATTGAAAACGATTTCGAAATGAATTGAATTGAAAACGATTTCGAAATGAATTGAATTGAAAACGATTTCGAAATGAATTGAATTGAAAACGATTTCGAAATGAATTGAATTGAAAACGATTTCGAAATGAATTGAATTGAAAACGATTTCGAAATGAATTGAATTGAAAGCGATTTCGAAATGAAATGAATTGAAAGCGATTTCGAAATGAATTGAATTGAAAACGATTTCGAAATGAATTGAATTGAAAATGATTTCGAAATGAATTGAATTGAAAACGATTTCGAAGTGAATTGAGTTGAAAACGAATTCAAATTGAATTGAAAGTGAATTGAAAATGAATTCAAATTGAATTGAAATTTGAATTGAATAGAAATGAATTTTAAAACGAATTTATAAAGAAGAATTCAATTTTGATTTGAATTGAGATGGAAGTTGAAGTTGCTTTCGAAACGAATTTAAAACTATTTATATAATTCGTTTTAAATAGAAATCGACGAAATATATATTATATATATAATATAATGGCCTGAATAGAACGCGCCGCGCCGCGGCAGTTCGTGAATTTCGACCATTTATTTCAAACGGACATTACGGGAGATCCGACCGTCGGATTCTCCTAAAACCGGAACCGTTGGGTTCGTATCGAAGAGAGCTTTCTAACGAATGTGAGAAATTAGAAATCTAACGGTTGGATTTGGAATTATGTCCAAATCAAATTTGAAAATGGTCGCTGTAAGTGCAGTTCGATGGCCATTGGGGGAAATCGACTGTACGGGCCTTGATAAAATTATTAAAATTAGTAATAATTTGTGTAAAATCATAAGAAATGATTTGTGAAGATTTGGGATGAAAAACTCCATATTTGAAAAGATAAAAATAGATTTTTATCGAAATGAACTAGTTTTGAACTAGAAATATAATTCTATTTATTTTTGAATAAATAAATTGAATTTGAAAAGGGTTTTAAAAATAACCAGAATTTCCAATGATTGCATTGGAGTGGATTTGAATCGAAATTGTCTTCGGAATATTTCGATGTTGGAATTCGTGATTATACAGGTGTTGTTATGGAAATTTGAAAGATATATATTTATATCGTTATTTCCAATACGACATTTATTAGTCGTAGAATTTGATATTGAATATAAGCCGATATATTTTCTATTCAGAGCCTTGTATTGAATATCGAATGTGATTTGGGTTTGTCGTGAATGGTGTCTTCACTAACACTGTTCTTGAACCCAGTTGAGAAAAGATTAAATCTTTTTATTTAGATTTAATGAAGTGTACCAATTAACTGATATTTAATTGGAATTGAATTGGTATTGATTTTTGGGTTTATCGTGAACAGTGTTTTAAACAACACTCGTTCTTTAACCCGATAATTAATGAAAGTGATTTTGGGTTTATCGTGAACTGTGTTTTAAATGACACTGATTCTTTAACCCAGTTAACGATCAAAACTAAGTGGAGTTTTAATGAATCTTTAATTAGATTGAAAAGATCGAAAATGGAGTACCACCAGTTTTGCTCCAGGCGATAGTTAAATCTTTAATTAGATTTGAACGTGAAATGGTAATTGAATTTACCGATAACACCGTGGTGTTAGATACGAAGTATAACCAGTTTTACTTCATGGGATGAATAGGTTGGGATTGGGAAATAAAATAAATGATTACTTCGGTGTGGTTCGCTAATCCCGACTAGTTTGAATTGATATTCAAAGGAGATTAAAGAATAAAATTAAAGAATTTATCTTGGATAAAATTAATGGGAACTTTTCCCAAAGTATAGGAATATTTGGATAAAAGAATATTCTGAATTGGAATGAGGCGTATGTTGTGTTTGTGTAACACTTTTATAATGTATACGCGAGTTATTCAGAAAGACCGGGTTTATCCCATTCTGAATAACTGATTCGACGTGGTGTCGAAGATGAAGACGGTGGTCGAAGACCAGAAGTCTTCACGTCGTTTGGGTGATTACTGATGATCTTGATTGGGCTGTACACCCAAGAAGATGGAAACAGTTGGTGATCGTCCAGACGTACTTGGAGATCGATGGATATGCGGGGTACTAGGTGCCTCCGGTTTCGTTCAGACCCAGAACGGACTAGTAAATGGACTGTGTGTCTGACATTGGATTTTAGTCCGTGTGATTGATCTCTATTAAATATATATCTGTTTGGCGGCGGAGAATTTATTCTCTTGCTTAACGCCCTTCTCTGAGACGTATGAGCTCAGGGGTTATATATTGATGGATATCAAACGCATGGAGTGAATTGCCTATGTGGCATGCCTAGGTGGCAATTGATCGAGGCTTCTGTTGAAAAGCAAAGTCTTGTGGTGATGATCAAAGCACAGCCTGTGTGGCACAGCTTTGTGTAACGTGAATTCGCGAGTTTCGCACCCCGGTTGTGAACCAAAAACGGGAGAGGACCTCAGGGAGGGCATGCGTTTCCTTCTAGCTAGGGTGGTGTCAGTGACCTACCAGCCCTGACATTTATATACTTTTCACCTGTGTGGTTGTTGCTGTTGCGAGGCGCCTCGGTTTGATCGGACGATCCGGGTCCGATGGAGTCATTCGTTGGCTCATTGACACCCCAAAGTATGGGGAAACGCAGTGTTCAGGAATTTTAATCCACATCGGTGGACCGGCCCTGACGATCCAAGGGTCACTCGAGCTCTGATCCTGAGACACGGGCTAGAGCGTCTCGAATCGGTTGAGGACTATCTTTTGCCTCGGTTCATAGATGGAAATGCAATTTCCAAATACGTGACTTTGCGGTTTTATTTGTAAACCTATATATGGCGACATAGTGGCATGGGACGCTCATGCCGCCTATGATTGATATTTATGATTTGAAGTTGTTTTATACACTATGCACTTATTATAGTATCAAATGATTTGTTTTAAACGTATCAAGCATTCTTTGGCTGTTATAAGGGAAAACCCTATCCCCCGGCTTGCGTTGCATTGTGTGATAGGACCTGGGTCTTATAACAACTTCATTTTTCTTTATTTAGCATTGCGCTGTTTGTTTTATGCACTGGTATTCTTGGGAGGAAACCCGTTCCGTGTTATACGGCGTGGTCCCTTGATTTGCCTAACTTTAAAAATAAAGATTAATAACTATTTTTAGTTCTCACACCAGTCCCATGACTGACCTGGAGTTTATTGTTTTAACCTAAACTCTGGGTGCCCTTATTTTGACACGGGCAGCTAGTAGTTTTGGTTTTGCAGATTTATATTCACAGGATCCTGGTTTACAGCTGGAACGATATCCGGAAAGCTTTGTATCCGTATATCTCCTTCTAGTTGTGTATTGTATTATTTTCCGCTGCTATGTATTTAAATGTAATTTAAATCTCTGATATTTCTGTGTAATGTTTATTCGTTTATTCTGTTTATTCTTGTAATCTGATGCATTGTTGTAATATACAATGAAATGTTCTTCTGTATGCATTCTGATTTGTCATGTTCTCAAACGATAGGGCGTTTCGAACGGCCTGGATCGGTTTAGCGACTGGTTCGGACCGAGCGAAATTCCTTCTCGTCACAGTTGGTATCAGATCTTGGTTTACAAAGCTCAGAGAACAAGACACATTAGAACCATATGAAAGAATTCATCGGATATTGGATTAGTAATATCCAATGGGAATGACTCGTTAGAGATGGGATCAGTAGTATCCTAGAACGAGTGTGAAGAGTATATTTTTAAAATGAAAACAATTTTGTTTTGAAAATATAAATCCATCATTCGTATTTGGTTATTTATTTACATTGACGTGGACAATCCAGTATATATAGATTTTGCGTATACGTCTGATCCGCGTGTATTCGAAATTTTAATATACTGGATAGATATAGAATTACACTCTAGTCGCCCGGGGGTGATTCTGATGATTGATATATCATCATCAGAGTTTATATCCGAGTGACGAACGTGTAATATCTATATATTTCCTATTGACTGGTGTGAGAACCAAAAATTAGATAGGGCTTATTGTTGTGATTTGGCATCAAAAATCTGATTTTTTGACTATATATCAAAGTTATGAATTTCAAATGATAATCCACTAATTGATTGATGTTTGTGTTGTTTGTTTAATTGTTTGATAAATTTTAACCAATTAGCCTAATTGAATCACATATTGAATTATATTGAAATTGGTCGCATCTGCTTGCATATACATATACTTACATTGAACAGGTCATAGCAAGGAGGCTAGAGCAGAGAATAAAATTTGTTTGCCCGACAAATAGGTACATGTTTACTACATAATTTACTGTTTTGTTTGGGTGATGATGATTTTATGAGCCTATTGGCTAGCCGCTTGGCTTTTTCTTTTTCTTTTTGAGATCTGAAGGACCGGGGAAGCTATTTGAAATTCCCCGATGCTCCCATTGCAGGGGAGGTTATGGCGAAATTTTTCGAAAATTTAGGGTGTTAGCCAAATTTTTGAAATTTTAGAAAATTCTCAGAAACTGAAAAGTTGGAGAATGAAAGCCGGATCGAACGAAGAGTTGATTAATCAAACCACTTTTGACTTTGTTCCTTTTCGGGGACGAAAAGTTTTAAGTGGGGGAGATTGTAATAACCCGGAAAATCTGGGCCAGTTTAAAAATTTTATTTTGGCAATTTTAGCGAATTTAGTATATTTAAAATAGATTATTTTAAATAATATCGACGAGAAATTTATTTTGAATATAATTTGAACGTATATATTATATACGTCGTCGTTAGAATATAAATAATTATATATAATCATAAAAGGAATTGAAAATGGCGCGGTAGTTCGATAATTCGATTTCAAACTTCAATTGAATGTACCGGGTGCAAAACAATCCGGATTTTAGTGAAACCAAAAATGGTAGGATCTAATTGATAATATCTTTCTATCGAATCCGAAAAATGAAGATTTCATAGCGGGAATCAAAAGATATGTCCAGTTGAAAATTCTGAATAGTCGCTATGGAATTCAGGCCCTTAAAAATGGACATTTTGCAAATGACCTCGGATCTCGACGAAACCAGTTTTGTTGGGTCCGTGGTGTCAAGTTATTGCTAGGTTTCAAATTTCATAATTTTTCGAATCAATATGTGAGCGTGGCAAAGGAAAACGCGTTTGACCAGTTTCAGTTGATTTTAATCGACTGGAAATTGGCCATTTTTCAAACGGTCTCAGAATTGGACGAAACTAGTTTTGTTAGGACCGTATCGTCAATACGAAGCAAGAAAATATTTTTCTAGAATTTTTCGAGTTAGTATGTGGCCCCGGTAATTTGAAATGTACGTTTAAAATCCAATATAAAGATTTAAATGTTAAATCTAATGAAAACTGTTCGTAACAGCCGAACTGGCTTGCGTAACATATCCCATTGTGTTCATAACGGAGGTATTTAGCTAGGGGCGACCTTCGTTGGGTCTCGTTCGGAGTTCGTGGCCTTAAACAAGTGAATTTAGAATGAAAAAATTATTAAAATATTACTATATATTTATAAAACCCTAGGTCAACTCATTTTCTGGTCAAATTTCAAAGCCGCCTCTCCTCGTTTTGACGATCAGAAACTTCGGTTCTTCCCTCCTCCGTGGCTCCCAATTCGCCAGTTATTTTCGTAACTTCTCAAAGCAAAATTAGAAAGCTACGAGAGCTCTTTAATCCTGTACGAGTGTGATCAAATCTGGTTGAATGAATTAGTCGATTTCCTCACATGAAGCTCCTCCGTTTGGTCAGAGATTGCGGGTTCCATGGCGCTTCGAGCTAGGCGCCACTGACGGCGGTGGAAGAGGTGATGGTCGGCGACAAATTGGTGGTGTCTGATCGGACCGTAGGGCAGCGATGAGGTGGTGGTTCTAAACCCTAGGAGTTGAGCGTATGGGTTTGGGCGATCTGAAGACATCGAAGAAGAAACAGAAGACAACGGCCTAATTTCCTGAAGCAATCTTGAACAGTTACAGAAAGGTGTTTAGGTAAAGAAAAGTTTGACTTTATCTTTTTATAAAATCTGAAATGTTTTATAAAATAAAATCTGAAATGTTCTATAAATTAAAATAGCATGAAATTTAAAAATAAAAGCATGAATGTTTAAAAATAAAAATAGCTTTGTTTTTGAAAATAATATTGATTTTAAAATAGAAAATAGCATTGATTTTTATAAAATAAAATAGCAGTTGTTTTGAAAAGAAAAAAAGTAAAAATATGATTTTTATATGTTGAACTTCGAACTAAAAATATGATTTTTATATGTTGAACTTCGAAGTAAAAATATGATTTTTATATGTTGAACTGCGAAGTAAAAATTCGATTTTTATATATTGTATAACGAAATAAAAATTCGATTTTTACAAGTATGAAGCAATTATAAAAATATGATTTTAAATTGAAAGTGAATAAATAAAAATGTGATTTTTATTTTAAAGACATCAAAATATAAAAATGTGTGATTTTTATATATGTAGTGGCTACGGGCAACGAAGGTGACGAAGATGCGAGATCGATGAAGATTTCTCTAGATGAAGAGTCAAGATGATTGGATAGCTATATGTGAGAATTTCTCACCTTTCAATTTATTTTTCTAGTTATATATATATACTAGGATGCAGACGGTGCTTAGTAGCACCCGACACAATCGTCCACAGACCATGGACTTGTTTGTTTGGCTGTGTTGTTAGTTAGATTGTTTGGGTTGATTTGAATTGTTTGGTGAAATGAAATTGATATGATTGATGTGTGAATGGCGTGGGCCTTCACTAGACCGGGGATAAGGCTAGGACTTGTCCCGTTTCTAGTATCGTGCCGTTATGCCGCCGAAATTTTCTAAAATAAGTTAGAAAAATAACAGTATCATTTTATAGAATAAATGAATTGAATAGAAATTCATATGTTGGAATAAAATGTTTTAAAAATATAATTTTTAACGTGAAGTGAATAAAATAAAATATTCATTTACAAACCGGACGGTTTGTGTATGCACACCTATTTGAATGACATTGATTGGGACGATAATTTTTACACATCGCCCAACTGCACAAATAAAATATGTGTTTGATTGTTTGAAACCCCACACGGGTGTTAGGATGAAATTTGAAGTTCACTCATCCTGATTGATTAAATATGTCGATCGATCGATTGACAGGCTGTTATAAGCGTTAGATATCGATATTTGATGCTTATACAGTGTAGTGCACTTTGGTTGATGGTTGATTATTTTTCAATGCTATTATATACATGTGTTGTATGAAAATCCATATAATTAATTTTATATGGTTATTGATTGGGCCTCATTCCAGATTTAAAATAGAAATATGTGAAAAAGAAATATTTGAAATAGAACATTTGAAAATAGAAATAATTGAGGCCGTGTTAATTGGATTGACGCCATTTTGACGTGAACGATATTTATATCGATTTGAAAACGATTTCGAAATGAATTGAATTGAAAACGATTTCGAAATGAATTGAATTGAAAACGATTTCGAAATGAATTGAATTGAAAACGATTTCGAAATTAATTGAATTGAAAACGATTTCGAAATGAATCGAATTGAAAACGATTTCGAAATGAATCGAATTGAAAACGATTTCGAAATGAATTGAATTGAAAACGATTTCGAAATGAATTGAATTGAAAACGATTTCGAAATGAATTGAATTGAAAACGATTTCGAAATGAATTGAATTTAAAACGATTTCGAAATGAATTGAATTGAAAGCGATTTCGAAATGAATTGAATTGAAAGCGATTTCGAAATGAAATGAATTGAAAACGATTTCGAAATGAACTGAATTGAAAACGATTTCGAAATGAATTGAATTGAAAACGATTTCGAAATGAATTGAATTGAAAACGATTTCGAAGTGAATTGAGTTGAAAACGAATTCAAATTGAATTGAAAGTGAATTGAAAATGAATTCAAATTGAATTGAAATTTGAATTGAATAGAAATGAATTTTAAAACGAATTTATAAAGAAGAATTCAATTTTGATTTGAATTGAGATGGAAGTTGAAGTTGCTTTTGAAACGAATTTAAAACTATTTATATAATTCGTTTTAAATAGAAATCGACGAAATATATATTATATATATTATATATATAATATAATGGCCTGAATAGAACGCGCCGCGCCGCGGTAGTTCGTGAATTTCGACCATTTATTTCAAACGGACATTACGGGAGATCCGACCGTCGGATTCTCCTAAAACCGGAACCGTTGGGTTCGTATCGAAGAGAGCTTTCTAACGAATGTGAGAAATTAGAAATCTAACGGTTGGATTTGGAATTATGTCCAAATCAAATTTGAAAAAGGTCGCTGTAAGTGTAGTTCGATGGTCATTGGGGGAAATCGACTGTACGGGCCTTGATAAAATTATTAAAAATAGTAATAATTTGTGTAAAATCATAAGAAATGATTTGTGAAGATTTGGGATGAAAAACTCCATATTTGAAAAGATAAAAATAGATTTTTATCGAAATGAACTAGTTTTGAACTAGAAATATAATTCTATTTATTTTTGAATAAATAAATTGAATTTGAAAAGGGTTTTAAAAATAACCAGAATTTCCAATGATTGCATTGGAGTGGATTTGAATCGAAATTGTCTTCGGAATATTTCGATGTTGGAATTCATGATTATACAGGTGTTGTTATGGAAATTTGAAAGATATATATTTATATCGTTATTTCCAATACGACATTTGTTAGTCGTAGAATTTGATATTGAATATAAGCCGATATATTTTCTATTCAGAGCCTTGTATTGAATATCGAATGTGATTTGGGTTTGTCGTGAATGGTGTCTTCACTAACACTGTTCTTGAACCCAGTTGAGAAAAGATTAAATCTTTTTATTTAGATTTAATGAAGTGTACCAATTAAATGATATTTAATTGGAATTGAATTGGTATTGATTTTTGGGTTTATCGTGAACAGTGTTTTAAACAACACTCGTTCTTTAACCCGATAATTAATGAAAGTGATTTTGGGTTTATCGTGAACTGTGTTTTAAATGACACTGATTCTTTAACCCAATTAACGATCAAAACTAAGTGGAGTTTTAATGAATCTTTAATTAGATTGAAAAGATCGAAAATGGAGTACCACCAGTTTGGCTCCAGGCGATAGTTAAATCTTTAATTAGATTTGAACGTGAAATGGTAATTGAATTTACCGATAACACCGTGGTGTTAGATACGAAGTATAACCAGTTTTACTTCATGGGATGAATAGGTTGGGATTGGGAAATAAAATAAATGATTACTTCGGTGTGGTTCGCTAATCCCGACTAGTTTGAATTGATATTCAAAGGAGATTAAAGAATAAAATTAAAGAATTTATCTTGGATAAAATTAATGGGAACTTTTCCCAAAGTATAGGAATATTTGGATAAAAGAATATTCTGAATTGGAATGAGGCGTATGTTGTGTTTGTGTAACACTTTTATAATGTATACGTGAGTTATTCAGAAAGACCGGGTTTATCCCATTCTGAATAACTGATTCGACGTAGGGTCGAAGATGAAGACGGTGGTCGAAGACCAGAAGTCTTCACGTCGTTTGGGTGATTACTGATGATCTTGATTGGGCTGTACACCCAAGAAGATGGAAACAGTTGGTGATCGTCCAGACGTACTTGGAGATCGATGGATATGCGGGGTACTAGGTGCCTCCGGTTTCGTTCAGACCCAGAACGGACTAGTAAATGGACTGTGTGTCTGACATTGGATTTTAGTCCGTGTGATTGATCTCTATTAAAAATATATCTATTTGGCGGCGGAGAATTTATTCTCTTTCTTAACGCCCTTCTCTGAGACGTATGAGCTCAGGGTTTATATATTGATGGATATCAAACGCATGGAGTGAATTGCCTGTGTGGCATGCCTAGGTGGCAATTGATCGAGGCTTCTGTTGAAAAGCAAAGTCTTGTGGTGATGATCAAAGCACAGCCTGTGTGGCACAGCTTTGTGTAACGTGAATTCGCGAGTTTCGCACCCCGGTTGTGAACCAAAAACGGGAGAGGACCTCAGGGAGGGCATGCGTTTCCTTCTAGCTAGGGTGGTGTCAGTGACCTACCAGCCCTGACATTTATATACTTTTCACCTGTGTGGTTGTTGCTGTTGCGAGGCGCCTCGGTTTGATCGGACGATCCGGGTCCGATGGAGTCATTCGTTGGCTCATTGACACCCCAAAGGGTGGGGAAACGCAGTGTTCAGGAATTTTAATCCACATCGGTGGACCGGCCCTGACGATCCAAGGGTCACTCGAGCTCTGATCCTGAGACACGGGCTAGAGCGTCTCGAATCGGTTGAGGACTATCTTTTGCCTCGGTTCATAGATGGAAATCCAATTTCCAAATACGTGACTTTGCGGTTTTATTTGTAAACCTATATATGGCGACATAGTGGCATGGGACGCTCATGCCGCCTATGATTGATATTTATGATTTGAAGTTGTTTTATACACTATGCACTTATTATAGTATCAAATGATTTGTTTTAAACGTATCAAGCATTCTTTGGCTGTTATAAGGGAAAACCCTATCCCCCGGCTTGCGTTGCATTGTGTGATAGGACCTGGGTCTTATAACAGCTTCATTTTTCTTTATTTAGCATTGCGCTGTTTGTTTTATGCACTGGTATTCTTGGGAGGAAACCCATTCCGTGTTATACGGCGTGGTCCCTTGATTTGCCTAACTTTAAAAATAAAGATTAATAACTAT
This sequence comes from Allium sativum, assembly GCA_030737875.1. NCBI lineage: Eukaryota > Viridiplantae > Streptophyta > Magnoliopsida > Asparagales > Amaryllidaceae > Allium > Allium sativum. Next base: position 991,910,596 of record CM060915.1, read on the forward strand.
TTTTAGTTCTCACACCAGTCCCATGACTGACCTGAAGTTTATTGTTTTAACCTAAACTCTGGGTGCCCTTATTTTGACACGGGCAGCTAGTAGTTTTGGTTTTGCAGATTTATATTCACAGGATCCTGGTTTACAGCTGGAACGATATCCGGAAAGCTTTGTATCCGTATATCTCCTTCTAGTTGTGTATTGTATTATTTTCCGCTGCTATGTATTTAAATGTAATTTAAATCTCTGATATTTCTGTGTAATGTTTATTCGTTTATTCTGTTTATTCTTGTAATCTGATGCATTGTTGTAATATACAATGAAATGTTCTTCTGTATGCATTCTGATTTGTCGTGTTCTCAAACGATAGGGCGTTTCGAACGGCCTGGATCGGTTTAGCGACTGGTTCGGACCGAGCGAAATTCCTTCTCGTCACATATATGATTAAATGAAAAATAGAATTTATATTTATATGAATTATGCACCTTTAAAACTTTGATCGTATAATACATAATCGAATAGTAGTGAGCCCGCGTGTATACTGGAGCCAATCAAGGATAAGTGGAAGTCACTCGACATAGTTATCGAGTAAAGGGTTAATTTAAAATGAATTGTTCTGTTTAAAAGTAAGTTTTATACTAGACATCGTTTAAATAATCGAACGTAAAATTAGTTGTAAACTGTATTGACGTGTAAACAATGATCAGTAAATACTGAATTAAATGTTCAACTAATTGATTGATTTATTAAGTCATTATAATTACGTGAATCGTAATTATATATTTTTATTTGATGACGTTAGTGGAATTAAAACAATGTTCCACTATGTATTGGCTGGATTGTTTGAAACACCCTGGTAGCAGAAATAAAACATCGTTCTGCTATTAGTTTGATATATGTTATCAGTAAATATATTTGCTGAAGTGTTATATTATCAGTAGAAGATATTGTATTATACTAACATGATTGTTTGTGTAAATTAGATTAACGAATCAAATATCGTCTGTAAGGACTGATATATGCCATGAGAACTTCTAAGTTGTAATTCTGTAAAGCAATTCAGAAACCAATATAAAGTTAATGTTCGAATAAAGATTATTTTATGATTTAGCAGATCCAGTGGTGTTAAACCTGTTTATTTTATTTTATTTTATATTTGATAGTTAAATCATGAACTATCAAATCTGGACCTTTTCGTTATCGTTTTCGAAGAGATCAGAATCTGAATTCCACCTCGACTCGATATATACATTACGAGTCAGAGATTTTATTGAAGCCCATTGAAGACGGAGTATTGCAAGGGCTGTTTTGTTTACAGGGTAGCGCCTTCGGTTTGTCCAATCCTAGGACAACTTGTATGGATGAATGTCTGACAGAGTATGCCTATCCAATCATGTACGTTGATCTCTTCAAACGTATTTATGTTGGTGGCAGAGAAATTTGTTTCTCTTGCTTTATACCCATGATATATTTCTGGGGAAGTCAATTAGTGGTTGGCGGTATCGACGATGTGGCATTCAAAGAAATGATTTTTCAAAGGTAAGTTCAGCCTCAAGCCTCACAACCGGGAAATGACAAAAATCGGGATGGCAGCACGGTTATGTGGGTCGCTCCCATTAGGGTGTATTGTCACCATCCAGAGAATATTCGTTTTGTTACTTCTTTTCATTTCTGTATTTCCTGGGAAACGGTAGCTACGCAGCTGTACGGTGACAATATATTCGATACACTCAAGAGAAATGAGTGGTCGGTCATGTGTGGGCCGGGTTGTAAGACGTTCTTGTTGAATCCAGTGTATTTCTCTCAAGAGATACACTATCGACAGGTGGTTCCATACCTTGTCATAGTTGGAAATCCATTATCCAATAAGAGCCCGCGGTTTTGATTGTATACTATATATGTAGAGAGTGAGATGCAAGCGTTCTGCTAGAGTGATGTTTATTTGTATTTAGACATTATTATAATATCAGAATAATATCAATTTTAAAACGTTTTGGGTTATCGTAAGGTAAAAACCATCCGTGTTTATGTGTTGATCGGTCTTACGATTATCCTTTCTTTCAAAACAATTTTGAAAGTTGAACAAGTGTATTGGATTCTCATAAGGGAAAAACCCGTTCCATTTTTACGGCGTGGTCTTATGAGATATCCTTTAACAGAATCAGTTTGTTTTAAACTCTTTTACTCACACCAGTCCCATGACTGTCCCAGAGTTTATTTTTCTATGTTTTCCCTAGACTCTTGGGTACCCAAATTTGTACGGGTACTCAAGTAGTTGAGGATTTTGTAGGTTTGTTTGGAGGAGCTTGGAGCAGGAGGCTTCATCGTTAGATATTTAGAGTTTATTTCTGCTGTATTGTATATGTGATGTACTCTGAAGTATGTAAGTTCAAATCCAGTCTGTATTTCAAAAGTGATTATACATATTATATTTTTTTCCGCTGCGAATGTGAGATTCTGTTCAGTTCGATCTTCTATCTATTTTTTTTCTATTCTAAATTTTCTTTCTTTCTAATTCTCATTCGCTAATCTCTTTCTATTAATGATTCGTATTTTCGTGCAATTTGGATTGGACGTTAGTTATATTCAGACGATTCAAATGATACGGATTTGCGGGTCATTACACTTGGTATCAGAGTTGAAGGTTGAGTAGCAACCTTGGCTCTGTGGCGTAACTCGGTAGAGATGGGGTTAGTAATACCCTAGATCGAGTTTGAGTGTATATATATGAGCGCGTATTTGTTATTTGTTTTAAAAACTATTTTGTGTTGATTAAATTGTTGAGTGGTATATAAATTCCAAATCGACGCGTTTGGCCGACGAGGTCGATAAGGATTTCTAAACACTTGAATAGAATAATTCAACACAATATTGTTTTTAAAGTTGGACGAATGAAATAATTTAGCCCAAAATTATATTTTGGTTATAAAAGAATAATTTTTCCGGAATTATTATTATATATAGAGATGTGTCGATTGCTAATCGAACTTGAAATGGACATATAACCAAAATTAAATTTGCATAAGGAAGAAATATACAAATAAGACAAACTGGAAATTTGTTAAGTAAAACAAAATTGTTTGAGAAAATTCAAGGATTTTGAATTTAAACGAAATCAACATATATGATTTCACACTGGTTTGGAATTAAAAATCGGAGTTCTGGATTCTGATATTTGAGAATTTAACTAGAGTTAAGAAATTGGAACCTAATTGGGGATTGGTTGAGTTAAACGATTTACTGAGTATTGGTCTGACGTTGATTTCGGTCTTCGGGGTCGACACTTAGAGGTTTATTTTCTTACCAATTGACAGTCGGGAACTGATGAATGTTGAAGAGAAAAGGTGTATAAATTATAGATGGAAATGTTTTCCAAATGTGAGCAACAGATATTTCTAGTTATAAAGATGGTTGTGATTGATAGCTGATTGCTGAAATATTGAATGTCTTGATTGCTGTGAATTGTTTGGCAGATAACCTATGTATTTTGAACACCTTGTTTGTTGCGATTAGGAGGGGATGATCCATGTATTTGTTTTGAATACAAGTCTATAACTATAGATATAACTATAATCTCCTCGCTACTTTTCAATTTCGAGGACGAAATTCTTTTAAGGTGGGTAGATTGTAACGTCCCAGATTTTTGACTGCTTTTGTAGTACAATTAATTTCACAATTTATTTTGATAATTAATTTAAATAATTAATTATGAATAATGAATATTGGGAAAAATTCCAAATATGTGTATATTTTAATGATTTAAAATTTACGACCGGTGTATATATGAATATAAGAGTGGTAAATAATGTTATATGATTTTGTTTGTATTTTAACGAATTTGGAACTCTAGCTAGTTAAAAATCTAGATAATATTAATTACAAATATTATCAGAAAATTTGAATAATAATTATTTGTTGATCTTAGATGTATACTTGCTAGATTTATGCACATATGCAAGTAAATGATATTCTAAATTGCAATTGCACTTTAAGATATTTTTAATATAAATATATAAATTAAATAATTTGTCATTTGCTTCATCTTTGAGCATCCATGAGTACATGACATGAAATGATAGAATATGATAAAAATCTAGTCTATAATCTTTACAAATGCATCAATCTCAATAGCATGAATACGACAAGATTGAGTTTTCGTTTCTACTTTTACTAGCAACATACACTTATAGCATACACTAGTCTAACTCATGTCTGGCCATACTAATAAGGAACATGTCAATACCCCATCATTTCCCACTCCATCAATCTGTGAACATACCCTAGTGACAGCCTTTTCTATCAATTAAGAAGCCTACTATCTAGTAGCACATAGGATTGAAATTACTAAAGTCTGTAGTACGTACGTGGGAACCAAGCTTGGTTATGCATACACCTAGAAAGAGCCTAAACAACATATATTTTCCAACATAGGTTAAACAGCCTATATAGCCCAGGATATAGTGTGGATTGCTTAAGAGTTAAGTATAAATTAAAAAAAAAAACACTTTAAGGCATATATGTACGTATAGATGGACTGGCCGTGCACTGCATATACAAAGATGGAAGGACTAATAATGAAATGACCAAGCACCCATCTATTTCAATCAACTTAGTAGTTTTCATACTCCCTGCAACCAAATGTTGAGACAGCCTAGCTTTTAGACAATATTGCACATCGACTTGTACACATTGGGGTACTACGAAACTCTGGCCATCCATGTGCAATACTGGGAAGGGTAGATTCAGTGAAAAGCCTTAACACTCCATTATTTCAATCAATGGCACCATCTACAACTAACCTTGGGTCTACACCACAAACCTTCAAGTGTAAGACATTCATTCCACCTACAAATAAACACATATATACACTACTCCATTCACAAATATTTGCACTCAAACACAAATGAAAATGGCAATAAGCAAATTGAAGCAAAGCAACTACAAAAAACTAAGAGCAGAAAATAAATGGCAGAGAGGAAGTTAAGAAAAACCAAAACCTGGAAATACTTGAAACAAGAGACCAATTGTGAGTAAACAAATTCTTTTTTTCTACTCCTGGTTATGCTGGAGTACAATTGTTTATATAATCCTGAATATGCGGCATTAGTAAAACACTGTAACTTGGAACTCAAAACAGTGAACAAGTGGCCAAACTATAGAAATATAGTGTGAGTAAACATTATTTACCTATTGTTTCCATGCTTCTATTTGTATGAATCTAAGGATGCATGTATGTACATATGGACTTCTGTTGAGATAAACCTAGATATTGAACTAAGTTAAATAGTTGAAATGGTTGTCATTGGAATGAGTTATCCATGATAATATAAGACAGAGAAGCACAAATCACAGGTAACCAAAACATGCAAATAGTAGATCTAATATGAGTATACTCTTTCCATTTAAAATTATTACTAATTGTTTACAGTAGAATGTGGACACACACACACACACACACACACACACACATATATATATATGCAAATATGTTTTGATTATGTGTGTGTAACTAAATTGTTCTTTATAAAAAGAGAATCTGGAAACAAAATATGAAGACAATGAATAATAAATTTGTCTCCCATCTAAATACTGATGTAATATGAAGTAATTTAGATGCATATTTGCTATGTTAGCCGATTTAATTTTTTCTCATTAAATCTGAAACCAAAATCTGTTAGGGAGGGACAATGGGAAACAATATACTGAATTCTGTAAGAATAATGTATAGGACTCTATTTTGTTAAAGTTTAAATAAACCAGTACCTTAAATGATAATTCAAGAACTCAATACATAGGGAAATTCAGGATCAGAATTCAACACGGAACTGTTCGAATCCGAGAATAGTTTATTTTAAAAAGGAATTTTCATTCATTTCGTATGGAGTCCTCAAGTAGCCGTGTTGGCTGAAATCAGGGGAGGGTGTGTACTTGAGGTCGGCAAAGGGGTTGGAGGTGGTGTAAACATTTCAGGTGACCAGAATAGAGTGGAAGAGGTCAGCAAAATGAGGACCTAGAGTTGTTATACTCGACGTAAATAAGGGCTGATAGGTATTTTTGGAAAAAGGGTGTTATGGAGTTGGAGTGAGCATTCAGTGGCAATCCTGGCTGGAGATGCGACGTGCGGGTGGCGGTGATGGTTCTCAGGTGGAGAGGGTTTATGATGCACGTGCACCAGTGTACAGTGGTGAGTGGTGCATGATTTTATGTTCAAATAGAGGAAGGAAAAGGAAGTAACGATGTACGGTAAATTATCGAATATAAACTGAAATCAAAACAGAAGTAAATAATAAACTGAGGTGAATATAAATTGAAATCAATACTCTGTTATATGATAGCATATATGAACTATAGTAAATAAGATTTCACTGTAACTGTAGTGAGTATTTTTCGTGACAGTCATAATGTATCGTTGTTTAGAAAAAAACTTATTGGTTATATAAAATGAAATGCCTGAATATAAATCAAACTCAGGGGGTTCAAAATATAAAGGAGGTCAGGGAAAGTTCTGGGTTTTGAGAAGGGATCAACATGTGATTTGTGGTGCGTACAGATGATTGGCGCAGTGTAGCGTAGAGCGTGGAGTTGGTGCAAGTACACAAGTGCGCTGCTGTGCACATCAGCTCTAGTTCCTAATGTTCACAGTGACACAAATACTTCAACCAAGGTGGTAAATAAAAATGAGATGCAACATGTAAAAACTGAGGAAATGGGGAAGTTTACTGTAGTAGAAAAATGATGTAGCAGCAGTAAAAGTAAAGGGATGGAAAGTTGGGCGGTTACTGGGTACTTGCATTGCCTGGATTCATCATGAAGTAGAAAAGCAAGAAAATGTGGAACTGTTGCTTGGATTTTGATATTGGGTCCTTGGCTTGGCCGTATCATTTTAAAAATAATATATATATATATATATATATATATATATAAAGAGTTGCAACATGTTGTCAAATACGTATGATGAAAGTAATTATGCTAAGACAATGTTTTCGGCTCAAAAGATGCATGAACGCATCAGTAATAACTGAAAGGAATGCATACTAAAAAGAAAAAAATGTGATGCATCGGTTTAAAAGTGATAACAGTATTCCCTTTTTAGTTTAAGATTTTGGCAAAGTTTACCGGAGAAGTAGCATCAGGTAATTGCTAAATTTAGTGCGATAATTCCTGGAGCATGTGTTTGGGTTAAATGGGAAGTGGGCATATTTTGTATGAATGGACAGTTTTATTAACCTTGGTCCATTTTAATTTAAAAATGAAAATGTTATATGTTTAAATGTGTAATGACCCGAAAATCCGGACCAATTTGAGCTGACCCAATAACACAAGTCCAACCCCAAATTGCACTGGAAATTCAATAAATTAATAGAAAGAAGATAGAGGGTGAGGAAAGGTAAGATAGAAACTTAGAATAGAAGAAGAATAACACAACATCAGAGTAACACGAACCTCACAGCGGAACGAATAACATATAATATTGTTAGACCAAAAAGTGGTTCTAACACCCAAACTGACTAAAATCAGAATAAAATAAGATCAAAAGTAAAATGGAGACACAGAATTTATAGTGGTTCGGCGTTGAAAAGCCTACGTCCACTTGTCAATCACTATTCTCAATGATATAGTTGCAATTACAATGAGATATTCACTCAATTTCACTCACAACTCACATACATTCACTCAATTGTCTCAAAACAAATGTTGAAAGATGATTTGGATTATCCGGGAGTGCTGGAATTCGGTTTATGAAAGTGGTTGAACTCTCAAAGTGCCAAAAAGAAGCTCCCTTTAATTGTCTCCAGGCAAGGTATTTATAGGTGAAAATTTAGTCAGAACCCGATCCGGATCGGAGCCACGTGTCCTCCATCCCATCGTCCTCGGGTTCGGATGGACTCCAGTGCTGACAGCGCATCAGAATAGAGATTATCGTGGGTAGGAACTAGTCATAACTGCTCCGCATCTTCAGGCGATCGTGGGGGGAAGTGACGTGGATCACAGGTTCGGTTCGGAGGAGCCTGCAGAGGGGGTTCGGATTGGGGTATCCGATCCGACCCGGATTAACCTAAAACTAAGTCCTTATCCACTTTGCTCTGCTCCGTTCCAACCCGGTAGTAGGTAGCCCTCCGGTTCGACTGATAGTAGGTAGCCCTCCGATCCGAGTGATAATAGGTAGCCCTCCGATCCGAATAGCAGCGTCTCTTCGATCCAAGTGGCAGCATCTCTTCGATCCGAATCGTAACATCTCTCCGATCCGATCCACTATGATGCTTTCTAAGTTCTTCAACGTTTCACATCTCGACTTTGTGTTGCCCAGTTCACAAAGTGGGCTAACATTTTCCCCCCTTAAAGGATGTTTCTGTTGGAGACGGAGCATGCTTTGATTATCATTGCACAGCGCCTTCTAGGTAATTTTCCCTTTGATTTTCCTTGTGCTTTCATCCTCTTCTTCGAATTTTAATTTAATTTACTGCTGAGTTACAACATTCTGTTCGATTCGGATTCCGACCCGAATGGATCCCCTTCTTCTTTTATTTTTCATTGGACTAGTGGGCCAAGCTACGCTACTGGGCCTTCGAGCCGGTCCGAACGGGGAGACGAATAGTCACCATGTTTATATATATAAATTCAGCCTTCATCTTCCTCCCACTTTCTTTTTACTTTATCATTTTACAATTTCCGCTTCGGAACTCTAGGATTCAAAAGAGAAAAAAAACTCTCTACCATTCTTGTGCGAATCTCCAGCTTATTCACCTTGGTAGGTCTAAATCCCTGAACGACCTCATGATAATAGGTTTTAATTGAAATTTATGGTCAATTCGATCGATCTGAATGTGATTTCCATGCTACAGCATCCTCTTCCTTCGTTATTGTCGTTAGGGGCTTCGTTGCTACTCCGAGACGTTGGAAGAGGGAGTCGTAGTTTGTTCGGTCATGACTGGGGCGTTGGAGATGATATTGGGTCTAAGACTAATGAAGAGGAAGAAGAAGAAGATCACAGGGAGTCAGTTCGGGCGATGAAGTATGGAAAATGGAGAATGGGAAAAAGAAAAGAAATCCAGAAGGTCGGATCAGGTAGGGGCAAGTAGTTAAAGAAGGGGGGAATGGAGCTCACCTAACCGGATCGGGTCGGACTGTAAGATAAAGGAGGAGAGGCATGACTGCGTGATCCGACCCGAACCGTTCGGGGAATATACTTCCGAGCCGATCCGATTTTGATTCCTGAGCTTCAATGTTTATCCGAGCCCAAGGCAGGGCTACGCCCCCGATCCGATCCCAATGAATGCGCCCGAACCGAATCGAAGGGCAGTCCATCTTAAGGCATAAAAACTCGTTTAACTGGCCCAATCAACTCTTGGCATAATCTTCAACTTAATGGACAGTTAGGATAGTGCCTTGCGAACATAACTGGACATCAAGAACTGCCTTGATCCTTATTACTTTGCCAAAATTTTGCGTCGCACTTTCAAATATTAACTATACACTTTCCGCATACATTGTTTACACTTTAGTTTGCACACATGCACGGGAGGATACGGGCTAATTTACTCTAACTTGTGCTATTGCTTCTTCAATAGTTTTGTGACCATGAGACCCAGACGCTCTTCTAGACTAGCCGGGAAGAAGGAGGCCCCGGAGACATTCAACAAAATTACTCTTGAGGACATATCTTCTTCCTCGGATCCAGAATGGAATGATTAGGGCTCAGACTACGAGGTTGGAACTCGCGAAAGCGACAATGTGTCTTCGGAGGGTGGAGTTTCCCTAGGTTGTGAAGAGGAAGGAGGGATTGGCGACGACCGAGCTCCTGATGAGTTTGAATCTGCTGTCATATTGGAATCACCCCAAGATTCTATTGAATCAACGATCGACAACGACAGACTTATCCGAATTTGTCTAAAATACGGGATACTAAAAAGGGACACCCTGGTGCCTTCGAGAACTGACCGTCCCCACAACCCTACAGAAGGGTATATGGCAATTACTCGGTTTATGTGCATGGTCGGTGCTATCCCTCCATTTTCTCCTTTCATCGTCGATTTTCTAAGACAAATGCGGATTACCCCATGCAGCTGCACCCTAATTCTTATGCTTACTTGTACACCTTATATGTAGCGTACCGTGAGATCTTAGGCATAGAGCTCACTTTTGATGACGTTCATTTCTTCTATAACTTCAAGCATCAGACTCGAGAGACTCCTTCTTTCTGTTACTTTGAGTCTGTCCCTAAGAGGAAAATAATCCCAACGCCATTCAGTAGTAAACCTGGGGATTCCAGGCTGGAATTGTTTTATGTGAAGCGACAACCAGGGTGTGCTAGGAGGTGGACGAAATCAAGTAAAGCACTGGTTTTCTAAATCTCGACTCTATACATTTAAGCCATCGCCTTAACTCGTTTTTCTTTTTGTTTGCAGTCGATAACCCAAAACAAATATCAGACCAAGTATTCTTTGACCGGATGCATCAGCTCCTTAATGGCGATCAGAAGTTTTTAACTATTGATGAAGTCCTTAAGGACGAATATCTTCATTTTTATGGGTTTCTATCTTTTACTCGTAGCATTGGTCATGGGACGGCTCCATATGTATATATTCCCCCAGTGGACGTGATCCCTGAAACGGGCGAAGGTTTGAGAGCTCCTACAGTGCCTCTCCAGGCTTCACCCTCTCCTTCTTCTACCCAAGATGATGAATTGGCTAACATGGCCGAAAAGCATCGCGAAGGGTATACTGTTCCCGAGGATGCCATTTCTCCGGAAAGGTCAACGTCTTCCAACGAGTCACCGATCGATGCTTCTGAGGGAGAGGTCCCTCGCACTGATGACCCACTATTTCAGGGTTTGGGGGATCTCCCCTTACCTGAAACTATTTACACTTCAGAGGATTTTAGGAAGAATCCTTTAGTTTTCACTTCTTCCGAAGAGACCACTCCTGCTAAAGCCAAAGAACCCGCTCGTACTAGTCTAACTTCGGACTCGGGTTTGTCAGGGGGAAAACACCACTTAGGACGCACTTTACACAATAACATCACAACTCACTGCATCTTTCTCTTTGTGAAAATATTGATTCTGAGTTTCATTTGTTTTGTTGTGCAGGCACGATGTCCCGATCTTACTATGATATCAGGAAACTTCGCCGTAGCATGTCAAATCCGCCCTATGATACTAAGCATGATCGCCGTGAAGATCGTGGTAGGGAGGACAGAAGACCCTATGATTCTTATCGTTCGCAAACCTCGCGTTCTCGCTCTCCTGTCCGGACAGACCCAGAACGATATAAAGGTTATCAAGGTCGTCGGGAAGAGGACAGGTCGCAATCAAAAGATTCAACCACTTCTCAAGAAAAACGCGGCAGGGAGAGGAGTCTGCCAAAAGATACTGAGTCACGAAGCAAGCGTAAGGTCCCTGCTACACGGTCTAGAACGAATAAAGAGGCTATTGAGTCCTCCACGCACAGGGATACTGAGCTGACAATTCCTGCCCCTCCACCGCTAGACGCTGAAACTGCAGTTAAGCGGGCGTATCTGGAGAAGCAATTTCCTGAACATTACTTCGAAAACTTGACTTTTTTACCTTCCCTTGAGCCTATTTCTTCAAGGTGTGCAGATGAGGCCAAAGCAAAGATAGATGCGGTCGAGAAACAGTATTCTGAAATGTTCAAGTATTCACGCAACCTTTCCAGAATCATCTGTACTTTAATCACGAATGCTGATTTGATGCAAAAAACCGCTGAAGACGATGCAAAGGCCTTAAAGAATCTAGGAAAAGATTTGGAGGATACGCAGGCCCAGCTTGCTGTTGCTCAATCAGATGCTACTAGCTTCAAACAACAATTTGAAGATATGCAAAAACGCTATCATGATTTGCTTGAGTCCCATACCCAAGAGCATTCGGAGCTGAAAAAGCAAGCCGAAGATGCCAAGTCAGATGCTGCCAAAACGCGACTTGCATACGTTGACCTTTAGCGGAAGAATGTCGAGTTAGCAAGGAGGAACGCTGAACTGGAAAAGAAAAATGCTGACTTGGCTTCTAAGCTAGTGGAGGCAGAGAACAGGGCTGCCCTAGCGGAGGGTAATGTCGAGTGTGCTATCAAATCCGCTGAAGAAGCCCGCAAACAACTGTCGGAGGTTGAGGGAGAGGTTCAGGGTTTCGGCGAATTAATGATTGAATTATTTGCGCACATCATCCGCCTCCGAAACATTTCTTGGATTGAAGATTATCCATCTACTCTAGTCCATGTATGGAGTCAAATCGTTGAGTGGGAGAAAGAGGAGCTCAAGGTTGATTCCATTGACGAGGACAAGCCGATGGAGAAATATTTAAGAGATGATGAGCCAGAACGCCTAGCTGAAGGGCGCCGCCTCATTGCTGCTGCTATGGACGAAGAGAGGCGGAGGACTAAGCAAAAGAACATTTCTGAGGCTGGTTCCTCTTCTACTGCCCCCACAAATTCTGAAGTAGAGGGATATGATCCTGAAAACCCGGGGATCCCTCAAACAACTCTTTTATCCCCTATTCCCGAAACGGCATCGGAGACAGCAGTTACTCCAGCCGAGAAGTCTTCGGAAGGTATCTCTACATTTTCACCTCAATTCGTCAAGGCTATCTCTACCTTTCGCCACGTGATTGAGCAATCGACGAAAAACCCATTATTTTCTCCTGAGTTGATAACTGTTGCTTCTCACTCTTTAGGTATTGAGCCGTCCGGAAAGACAGATGTGTCCCAGGGAACCACCTCTGGGGCGGATCCTACGGAGAAGGCCAAAGGGGGAAAGGACAAGGCTGCTCCCATAAATTTGGGGAAGGAAGCGAACCGTCTAAGTCTGACACTCCTCGTGATGACGAAATGATAGATGCCTTAAAGGACGATTGCGGCGATGAGGGACATGAGGAAGATCCGGAGGTGGCGATAGTCGGGGAGTCGAAAAGAGCTGATGATGTTACCTTAGCTGCACTGAAAGATGACCAAGATAAATGCATGCAGCTTAAATCTGAAGATTTAGACCCTGAAAGCCTTAAGCACCTCGCAATAGTGGATGCGGGATCAAGGTTAGTTGTTAAGCTTTCAACTAGATCCATTACAGAGGAACTTGCTAAAAAGTCTTCTCTTGATTCCAGCGCTCCGCTTTCCGGGAAGAAGTCGACTGATTCCAACACCTCAACTTCATGGAAGAAAAAGTCAAAGCGCATCCTGACGGAGGCCGAGAAATAGGCGAGAGATGCGGAGAAGGCTGCTAAGAAGTCCAAGCCCTCTTCAAAGTCCAAACGATGAAGTGTCTTGCGTTATTTTAGCGTTTGATTGACCAATAATTGTTGCTGTAAGGGTGGCCCTTGCACATTCTTTTTGCCTGTTTTCCTGTACAAATTCATTCATTTGTAAATAAAAAATAATTCATTTTCTGCAATGTCTGTTAGTCATTAGTTTTACACTTATGTAAGAATGCATGTCTTACTATAGTTGTCTAATGAAGTTATGGTGGGGGAAATATGTGTATACATATATGCCCCCAGTCAATCTCAAAAAACTATTCAAGACTTAATCAAGTAGTCTGAATGTCCCCGATTTTTCGACGGGATTGCATTCTCTGTGCCGTCAATGCCTGTCGTTTTTTCTGGCATTTTTTTTATACTCTCCTGTCTTATACTCAGGTTAGAGTTCTTACTGAGGCGGTCTCTTGTCTGGGTGCACCTTCACGCCTCAGAGGACGTCGTCTTCCCGTCCTTTATACTCTCTCTCAATTCTCGAGAGTTAGAGTTAAGAATGTCGTCTTCCCATTCTTTTATGTCTTATCGCACAAACAGTCGTTGTGCTTTTTCTCGCGTATAAACTGTTTTCAACCTTTCAGGGTTTAAAACATCTTATATTCCATAATCGCAACAGAATAGTAGATGAAGGTATATATATAATGCATGAAAGTAAATGACACACGATATTTTTATAGTGGTTCGGCTAAGTCGTAGCCTACATCCACTTTATAGTCCTTTATTCATATCATCAGACTTTTCTAAGGCAAGTCGTGCATTTTTACAGAGTTCATAAGAAAAATAGAAAAGAGTACAACATTTCTAATCCAAATATCGTATCAAGTGTTGGGCATTCCATGCCCTAGGTACCTCTTCGCCATCTACGGTCGTTAACTTGAAGGTTCCTATTTCAAGTTTCCGTTGGATGACAAAGGGTCCTTCCCACTTTGGACCGAGGTGAGGAAGGGATGGAAAGACTCTCTTTAGCACCAAATCTCCTGGTTCAAAAGTCCTTAGGCGAACTTTTTTGTTGTAATAGCGTGCCATCTGACGTCGATGTCTTGCCGCACGCAAATCTGCTTCGTCCCTTTTTTCTTCGATTTCATCAAGAGACTCGAGTAAGAGTGTCCGATTCATCATCGGGTCATAATACGTCACCCGGTGGGAGGGAACCTCAAGCTCTACTGGAATTACTTCTTCTGAAACAAAAGAGAGAGAGAAAGGGGTATGACCAGTAGCTGTCTTAAATGTTGTTCGATATGCCCATAAAGCTAAGGGCAATTCGTCAACCCATTTTGCCTTTGCGCGCTCTAACCGTTTCTTGAGTATGGATTTTATAACTTTGTTTACTGCTTCTACTTGCCCGTTCGACTGCGGATAGGCAACCGCAGTGTACCGTTTGTCGATCTTATATTTCTGGCAGAAATTTCTGAATTCAGCACCATCGAACTGGGTTCCGTTATCAGTTATAATGGTCCTTGGGATCCCGAATCGGCATATAATATTTCTAACCACAAAACTTATCACCTTTCTCACCGTGATCTTGGTTAGGGGCTCAGCTTCCACCCATTTCGTAAAATAGTCCACAGCGACTATTAAATATTTCACTCCTCCTTTAGCAATTGGTAGAACTCCGATGATATCAATTCCCCACGTGGCAAAAGGCCAAGGACTCACCATCGATTTGAGTTCGGTCGACGGTGCTCTGGGGATTTTGGCGAATCTCTGGCACTTATCGCAGCGTCGTGAATAATCAGCCGCATCTTTATTAATTGTGGGCCAGAAGTATCCATACCGCAATATCTTTTTCGCTAAAGTTTGACCTCCTGTATGATCTCCACACTCACCTTCATGTACTTCTCTTAGTACACGTTTGATGTCGTTGTGCGCTATACATCGTAACAGGGGCATAGAAAATCCTTGTCTATAAAGAGTATCATCTTGAAGGACGTATCTGGTAGCCTTGCAAACTATTGCCCGTCTCTCACTCTTCTTTGATGGGAGTGGCCCATTCTTAAGGAAGTTCTTAATTGGGGTCATCCACGACTCCTTCCCCGGTTCCGCTTCGAAAGAGAACTCAATTTCCATCGACTCAAAGCTTGGCGATTCCAACGTTTCAATTGGAATTGTTTCAGTTTCTTCCGGGTTGTCGGAACTAGCTAGCTTTGCCAGCCTGTCTGCCTTCTGGTTTTCGGCTCTTGGGATATGCGTTATGTTGTACCGCTCCAGGTTGCTCAACAGCTTTTCCACTTTCCCGAGGTAGGCAATGAGTCGAGGTCCCCGAGCCACAAACTCATTTCTCACTTGGCAAACTACGATTTTGGAGTCGCAGAATATGTCCAACGTTTTTATTTCGAGGTCTTTAGCAAGCTTCAAACCGGCAATCAGGGCTTCATATTCAGAATCATTGTTAGTCGCCGAAAATTCTAATCGTAGAGTGTAATATAACGACCGTCCTTCGAGAGTGATTAAGACGATTCCAGCTCCGGACCTTCGGTCGTTCTTGGCTCCGTCAGTGTATAGCTTCCATGGATCTAATTTTAACTCATCTTCGGACTTGACTACTTTGTCATCGATTATTTCCTCCTTTGGGATTGTGAATTCTGCTATAAAGTCAGCCAGAGCCTGCCCCCTGATCGACCTCCGCAGCTGAAAATTTAAATCAAACTGACTTAATTCAATATTCCATTTGATCAATCGTCCCGATGCTTCGGGTCTCTGCAACACCTGCCTTAGAGGTTGGTCAGTGTATATGGTTATTGGATGAGCTTGGAAATAGTGACGAAGTTTTCGGGAGGCGATTAGGAGACTATAAGCGAGCTTCTCAATCTTTGGGTTGTTGCGTTCTGCCGCTGCCAATTTCTTGCTTACATAATATACTGGCCTTTGCATTTTGTCTTCTTCTCGAACCAAGGCTGTGCTAACAGCATGAGCCGAAACTGCCAAGTAAACAAATAACTCTTCGTGATCCACTGGCTTTGACAAAATCGGTGGTTTTTCTAGCAATTCCAATAAATTTCGAAAGGCCTCAACACAGTCCGGAGTCCACTCGAAGTTCTTCTTTCCCCTTTTAATCAAATCAAAAAATGGGACGCATTTGTCTGTGGCTTTGGAGATGAACCTACTCAACGCGGCTACTTTACCCGCAAAACTTTGGACATCTTTAATCCTCCTCGGTTCTTCAATGTTTCTTATCGCTGCTATTTGGCTGGGATTGATTTCAATCCCTCGGGAGCTCACAATGAAGCCTAGAAACTTTCTCGATGCCACTCCAAATGAACATTTCAAAGGATTCAACTTCATCCGATACTTTCGCAGGATACCGAACATTTCTGCCAAGTCCTGCGTATGGCTAGAGGACTGTTTCGATTTGACAAGCATATCATCCACATAAACTTCCATAGTCTTCCCTATTTGATTATAAAACATCCTGTTCACCAAGCGTTCATAAGTGGCTCCAGCGTTTTTCAATCCGAACGGCATGACCACGTAACAGTATAACCCCAAATTTGTAATGAAGCTCGTGTGTTCTTGATCTGCCACGTGCATAGGAATTTGGTTGTACCCGGAATATGCGTCCATGAAAGAAAGAAGTTCGTGTCCCGCTATCCAATCTACAAGCTGGTCAATCCTGGGAAGTGGGAAACTATCTTTCGGGCAAGCTTTGTTCAAATCTGAAAAATCAATGCAAGTCCGCCACTTTCCATTTGGCTTCTTTACTAAGACGGGATTCGATATCCAATCGGGATATGTCGAATCTCTAATAAATCCGTTCTGTTTCAGCTTCTCCACTTCTTCTTTCAGAGCGGCCGACCTATCTGGGCCCAGCATACGTCTATTTTGCTTTACAGGCGGGTGTTTCGGGTTTACATTTAGTGAATGATTTATGACTGATGGCGATATCCCACACATGTCGGCGTGGGTCCAGGCAAACACGTCCAAGTTTGCCTTCAGGAAGTCAGTTAGCTCTTTGGCCCGACGTGGATCCAACTGGGATCCAATCTTCAAAACTCTTGTTGGATCATCTTCATCAATGGGAATGTCCACTGTCGCTTCATTAGGAGTTGCATTTCTAGTCTCTGGTTCCTCATCTTTTCTGGGATCCAGGTCTTCAAGCGTTCTTTTGGGCAACTCTTTCGGGGCCGATCCCTCTAACTGCTACGCCGAGCCCTCCTTTGGAGGAGGCGAGGCACCTTTACTCTCGATGTTAAGTCCCTTCATCAACATCTTTAATTCGGCAACATAGCAGGCTCGTCCGGAGACTTGATCTCCTCTCACTACTCCGGTTCCGGCTTCAGTCGGGAACTTAAGCAATAAACACCAAGAGGCGATGCAAGCCATGAACTCAGCAAGGGCAGGCCTTCCCAAAAATGCATTATAAGGCGAATCTACATCCAATACTACGAACTGAAGCATTCGTACTCTTCGGCGTTCTCCTTGCCCCAAGGTTACGGGCAATTCTATGTACCCCATTGGAGTTGTCGATGCTCCGTTGAAGCCTCGGATCCAACCTTCGCATGGCTTCAAATCTTCAGATTCAAGCTTCATCTGATCGAATGACTTTTTAAATAAAATATTAACAGAGCTTCCATTGTCTACTAACACCTTATGAACCAATGCCGGCCCAATGGTGGTGGTGATGACCAACGGATCGTCGGTGGGTGACTGGATCCCGGTATTATCTCTACTACGGAATACCACGTCGTCAAACATTGTCTTCTGTTGCTTTATGGGGGCGATATCTTCCAAATCATCACATTCATCCACATCTACGTGCTTAGCTGCATTTACATATTGATCCATTGCTCTAAAACCGTGGATCGCTGGGTGGGGTCCACCCACTATGGAATTGATAACAATTCCCTTGCCTTTCTGCTGCGCTGTAGGCTTGGGAGCAGATTGGATCTGTTTTGGAGCCTGATCTCCTTGCCCTCTGTCTCTCGGGGCAGCCTTATATTCATCCAATTTCCCTTTGCGAAGCAGCTTCTCAATCACGTCTCTCAAATGTCGACATTCATTGGTTGAATGCCCATGAGTTCCATGAAACAAACAAAACTTTCCAGTTGCCATTTCTTTCTCCGTTGAGTCGCGAGGTGGCGGTCTTTTATATTGCAAAACATTGTATGTATCCAAGTAAATGTTCTCCAGAGTGTCGTTCAACGGTGTATAATTCTCATAAGTCTGGAACTGGGGTCTTTTGTTAGGATCACTTCCCTTATTTCTATTTCTTCTATTACCATTCGCGCTACGGTTGTTGTTGTTGCCTCCGTTTCCATTATTGTCGTTTCCACTCTTGTTTCCCACATTCACCTCAACTTTTCCGGAACTTTCTCCAGACTGCTTCACGGCAACATTACTCTGAACATTCTCTTTTGAAGCCGCTCCAGAATTTCTCTTTCGGTTTTCCCTGGCCTCCCCTCGTCTTAGCTGAATATCGGCCTTTTCATAAAATAACTCTCTCGTGGGAGGTGGCTTCCCAGAAAGGTAATCTCCAAACTCGGAGTCAGGATTGACTCCTTCCATCAAAGCCATCAAGATGGTGGGCTCGTGCGGGTCACTAACTTCAGTCACAGCTAAGTTGAAACGGTCGAGATATGACCTCAAAGACTCTCCCGGCACCTGCTTAATTCTTGATAATTCAATAACACTTTTAGACTTTCGGGTATGAAGTCGGAACTGATTCATAAAACGTTCGCTCAATTCCCTATAATTCGATATCGAACGAGGGGGAAATCGGGTAAACCATAGCAGCGCCACATCTTCTAAATAGATCGGGAATGCTTTACACTTCACTACGTCAGGGGCAGCAACAGCATTCATGAGCCATGAGTATCGCATCAAATGCTGTCCCGGATCGGTTCTCCCATTTTACTTGTCCATCTGCTGCAGGTTAAAACGTCGGGGAAATTGAAAGTTGAGGATGTCATCAGTGAAAGGAGTATGGCTTCGCTCAATGCCATAATCTTCATTGGTGTAGTTCCGGCTTTCGGACATAATCTGGCGTACCATTGCCCATACATCAGCATTAGTCAGGGGTCGTTCAGGCTCCCTGGCCCTGGTATCCGGGTTCCTTCTGGGCTCTTGTTCAGGAGATGCCCTTCTTCTGATGTTTGGGTTTTCTCTGGGCTCTTGCTCAGGGCACGCCCTTCTTCTTTGAGCTGCTTTTGCTCTGCTTCGTTCCCTACGCTCCTGGTCGATCTCGGGAGGAAGGGGTTGGAGCATCTGCCCCTGAGTGGGATTGGTAAGGTTAGGCTCTCTAGGTAATACATGGGATCCCTGCATCGGTAACAACATAGGCTCTCTCAAGCTTGGATCATTGCGTCCTAGTACTCGTGCAACATCCTCGCAGGACCCCAAAGATCCGAACGTTAGCTGCTCCAAATTCTGAGGTCATTCGAGCGGCCTTCTTTCATGGGGCCGTTCTTCCTCGGAAGAAGAAGACTGATCCATTGGTGTGTGGCGAACAGGGGATGGTGTTCTCTGTCTACGGAGCTCGCTAATTTCCCTGCTCATGAGTCTCATGTTTTCTTGCATCATGAGATTGCTGCGCTCATGGATTTTCATAGCCTCCATAGTACTCTCAAGCATGTCAAGTAGGCGCGAGAAATCTCCTTGAGTAATAGGCGCGGATGGATTGACCTGATCATTGACCCTGGTGGCTGGAGTCGGAGCATTTGTGGGGGCTCGAGTAGAGGTTCCAACATCACCAAGTGTCGGGTCGGTTCGGAGATTTGCGATCAGGTCGGGTCGGAGTTGGGAGACCTGTTCGGGTCGGAGCTGGGAAGCCAAGTCGGATCGGTGTAGTGCGAGTTGCTCGGGTCGGTTCAGGTTGGGGGAGTGCACTGCTTCAGATTCCCCTACCCGGATCGGATCGGAGCTCTCCCCTTGAGTGCGGTTCAGATTTCCTGTATCAGTTCGTTCCACTGCTGAGCTCTGCCCATGAGACCTTGTCACAACCGCATTTTGCTGATCTTCACCAACTCCGTTTCCTCGACTAGTTTGAACTTCCTTGCTTTTTCCTTTGGCCATAGTTCTTCAACAATCAATCAACAAATATTCAAGAGCGTCGAAACTTGAGGATTAACTTCTTTGAACTCAACGGTCCAAAAAGTAGAACGATAATTCCGAAAAACAGAGAATTCAGATGTTTCTCAGTGAAAGCACCAAAATGTTAGACCAAAAAGTGGTTCTAACACCCAAACTGACTAAAATCAGAATAAAATAAGATCAAAAGTAAAATGGAGACACAGAATTTATAGTGGTTCAACGTTGAAAAGCCTACGTCCACTTGTCAATCACTATTCTCGATGATATAGTTGCGATTACAATGAGATATTCACTCAATTTCACTCACAACTCACATACATTCACTCAATTGTCTCAAAACAAATGTTGAAAGATGATTTGGATTATCCGGGAGTGATGGAATTCAGTTTATGAAAGTGGTTGAACTCTCAAAGTGCCAAAAAGAAGCTCCCTTTAATTGTCTCCAGGCAAGGTATTTATAGGTGAAAATTTAGTCAGAACCCAATCCGGATCGGAGCCACGTGTCCTCCATCCCATCGTCCTCGGGTTCGGACGGACTCCAGTGCTGACAGCGCATCAGAATAGAGATTACCGTGGGTAGGAACTAGTCATAACCGCTCCGCATCTTCAGGCGATCGTGGGGGGAAGTGACGTGGATCACAGGTTCGGTTCAGAGGAGCCTGCAGAGGGGGTTCGGATCGGGGTATCCGATCCGACCCGGATTAACCTAAAACTAAGTCCTTATCCACTTTGCTCTGCTCCGTTCCGACCCGGTAGTAGGTAGCTCTCCGGTCCGACTGATAATAGGTAGCCCTCCGATCCGAGTGATAATAGGTAGCCCTCCGATCCGAATAGCAGCGTCTCTTCGATCCAAGTGGCAGCATCTCTTCGATCCGAATCGTAACATCTCTCTGATCCGATCCGCTATGATGCTTTCTAAGTTCTTCAACGTTTCACATCTCGACTTTGTGTTGCCTAGTTCACAAAGTGGGCTAACAAATATATATAACATAACTTGAAATATACATCTGTATTTGAATATACATCATTATCAAAGTACAACACTTATAACACAGCGGAAATAAACTATAGCTATACGATCCTGAAGCCTCCTGCTCCAGCTCTTCAAGTATCTGTAAATCCTGATTACTTGACTGCCCGTACAAAATTGGGCACCCAAGAGTTTAGGGAAAACAAAACAGAATAAACTCCGGGTTAGTTATGGGACTGGTATGAGTAAAACAGTTTAAAACAGTTTGAACAAGTAAACGATATCTCATAAGACCACGCCGTATAACGGAACGGGTTTTTCCCTTATGAGAATCCAAAATATCTTTATATCAAAAACCTTTTGATATTTTAATAATGTCTATCAGCCACAATATATTAATCATCTAGCAGAAACGCTTTCATCTCACGTTCTACATATACAGTATACACTCAAAACCGCAAGCACGTATTGGGTAATGGATTTCCAACTATGACAAGGTATGGAACCACCTTCCGATCAGTGTACTCTAGGAACGATACACTGGAGTTCAATAAGAACATCTTGCAACTCAGCCACACATGACCGACCACTCATTTCGCTTGAGTGTATCAAATGTACATCACCAACGGTTGGGATCAGCAACTGTTCCCGTATATATATATATATATATATATATATATATATATATATATATATGGGACAACATTGATAGATTAAAGGAGAAAATGAATATTCTCTAGATAGGCGATTGTACACCCTACTTCGGTGCGACCGACTTAGCCATGCTGCCTGCCCGATTTCTGTCATTACCAGATTTGAGGCTAGAAACTACGCTTATCTTTTCCCATACCACATCTTCATTCACTTAGAATGTCACATCGTCATACCCGCCAAATCACAAATTGATTTCCCTAAGAATACCACGGGTATAAGCTAAGAGAAACGAATTCCTCCGCCACAAACGTAAATACGTTTGAAAAGATCAACTTACGTGATCTACCAAATATACTCTGTCAGACCTTCGCCCATACAAGTTGTCCTGGGACTGGACAAACCGAAGGCACTATTCAGTATATCCATCTTAGTCACTGTTATCTAAGACATATACAACAGCCCTTGCACTTTACTCCGTCAATTATCTTTGGCATATATGATTCGCAATGCTCATGCCAATACAGAGTGGTTCTTTGGATAATAATCCAACCGGTCTCTCCATATTAACAACGTTAAAATGGTCGAAACTTCGATAGTCTTTGAGTTAACTATCAAAGAAAAACAATTGTTCAAACAACGATATTATTTCCAATTGGAAATAACATCGATCAATCATCAATCACTACCATTCCACAACTATCAGACTCTAACTGTAAATTAATAAGAGAACAACTTCCCAAGTATAAACCCCGAAGGCCGAAACCAACATCAGATCCATACTCAGGAAACCATTCAACTTATTAATCTCTAGTCATTTTCTAATTTTTCTTAACTCTATTTCTTTAACTCTATACTATTAACTCTAGTTCGTTTTTAACTCTAATCGATTAACTCTATTTGAAAACCTCTAACTGGTTAACTCTAACTGATTAACTCCTTTCAAATAAACTATATTCGATTTACTCCTTTAACTCTATTCGAATAAATTATATTCGATTAACTCTTTTAACTCTAACTGATTAATTCTAACTCCTTTTATAATATCGTATTTATTTTCTAAATAAATATTTCCTTTATTCTATTTATTTTCTGAAATAAATATTCCTTTATTCTAATTCTATTTATTCCCTAAATAAATAAATAATCCCTTTTAATCTATTTGTAAATGTTCTACAAATATTTCCTTCTTATTTGTTTGACAAATATTTCCTTTCTTATTTGTTTAACAAATACTTTCCCTTTTATATTTGATTTATAAATACTTTCCCTTTTATATTTGATTTACAAATATATTTTTCCTTTATATTCGTTTTACAAATATATTCTTTTATATTTGATTTACAAGTATATTTCTTTTATTCAAAATCCCTTTTCTTTTATAATATAAAATCCATTGATTTTATATAAATAAATTATTTTCAAAATATACTTTGAAAAACCTTTTCCCACCTTCTGGTATTTCTTATGGTATTTAACACGCCATATAACAACGATAAATATCGTTCAAACAAACATAATCAATGTTTGATTATACATCACATCATATATCACAATATATGAATCACAGTAAAATAAATGTTGAGGAATCCAGTTGGATTCCTCCAACCTGTTTCCCTGCATCGCAGATGTTAAACAATATAGATAACATCACTTTCAGTTCCATATGATATATTCTGTTAAATAGAATCAATATAGAAATTCAACTAACTGACTAGCAGTTCAATCAAACAGTCAACACATAGTAAATCAGACAATTTCTAACAGTTCTAAAAATACAACATGAAATTATAAACTATTTAGAGTTGGTGAGAATTACTCACATTGGACGATCATCGTTAATAACGAAAATCATCTCTTGATTCGAACAGACAATTTATTTTGCTATAAATTTTAACATGCTCCAATCGACTCGCGGTCAATTCCATTGTGTAGTGTCTGTCCATACGGTCCCAACGCAACTTACGGTTCGTCAATCTGACCACGTATGTGTAAGATATACTATTAACAAGTTCGTATAATATTCGATTAAAATTTAAACAAAAATTAATGTTTATAATGGGCCTCACCAACTCTAACCCAACCCATCACATATTAGACCCGTACCCAATGTGTAACAACCCAGAAAATACGAGCCAGTTTAAAATTTTTAAGTTGGTTATTTCAAAGGAATTTGAACAATTGAAATAGAGTATTTCAATAAAATAGTGAATTAGAAATAGTGAATCAGCTTGAAAATTTGAATTCAAACTTTGACTAACTGTGCATGGTGGAAAATATAACGGATTTTAGCGAAACCAAAAGTATTTAAATCTGTTTATCAATACCTTTCTAACGAATATAAAAAATCGAAGTTTCATAGCGGGAATCAAAAGTTATGGCTGAATGAATTTTCAGGAAGGTCGCTATATAGAATATATAGCCCTGGAAAATAGATATTTTGCAAACGACCTCGGAATTCGACGAAACCACTTTTGTTGGGTCCGGGATGTCAAACTATTGCTAGGTTTCAAATTTTATAATTTTTGAAGCTAGTATGTGAGCGTGGCAAAAGAAATTGTGTTTGGTCAATTTTTGTTAAATTAGATCGACCAGAAAATGGCCATTTTTCAAACGATCTCAGAATTTGATGAAACTAGTTTTGTTGGGACCGTAGCATCAAAACATAGCTAGATTTATTTTTTTTGGAAATTTTCGAATCAGTTTGTGGCCCTGGCAAATTGAAATGTACGTTCAAAGTTAAAATTAAATGTTTTATACTTTAATTTGAAAAATAACTGATTGTAACAGTCGAATTGGCCAACGAAACATATCCCATTGTGTCCGGGATGGGGTTATTTAGCTAGGGACGACAGTCGTTGGGTTTGAATTGGTGTCCGTGTGGAGAAACACTATTTAAAAATTTATTAAAACCATTGGCCAATCAGAAATTTTCTTTCATTATTTTTAAAAATAAAAAAAAGTCAGAAAACCTAACCGCCTCTCTCTCCACCGACGATTCACGTCATTCGCCACTTCTCCTCCAAATCGTCGCCGCCACAGGCGATTCCAGCCTTCGCCACCCCCTACCTCGAAGCGCCTCCCTCCCCTCTTCCAATCTGACCCAAGCCTAACCCCTATCGCCACCTTCGTCGCCGTAATCGTCGACCCAAACCCCGACACTTCCCATCGCCGTCCCGATCGCCAAAGACCACCGAACCACCTCAAACCACCCTGCGCCGACTCCCCTTTCCTCCCTCTTCCACGTCATCACCTCCGATCGTCCCAATACGCAGCGGATTACGAGAAAATCCGAAACCCTTGTTTGAACCAACAATAAAGGTGAGTCCTTTTTGATGTTTGAAATTTGAAAAATCATATCTTTATGGTGTGTTGACGAAATTCGATGAAATAGGAAATATCGGGACCGCAAGGAAGCTCTCTACATGATAGAAGAGACCGCGGATTTTTCTGAGTCATCTACGATTTTTAGCACTCCAAAAACCAATGTGAGAAATCTAAATAAATGAATTTGAATGGAAAATGTCGTGTATAAATTATATAAGCGAAATATAAATTACACACGTGTTGTATACCTCATGTACATGCGTGGTGTAATCTATATGAGCGAAGTATGAATTATATATGCATAGAATAATTGATATATGTGTTGAAATGCAAGTGAAATATAGAAATTATATATATATATATACTCCCCTCGTCCACAAACCATGGACGATATTTATTGTTGTGTATTGGTGTGAAATATTGGATGAAAATGCGAATGGTTGAATAATTATTTGTGGTTGATATTGATTGGTTGTGTTGAAAAATACCCATTGGTGATTGAAATGAATTGGAAATAATTGTGGAAATAAAAATAAAACATGCCGCCTACATGCGAATTAGATGCATGAATCCCCATTGTCAAAAACCGCGAGGTTTTAAGGTAGAGCGAGGAGCCGTACTAGGGACGATGCCGGTTTTAACTACCCTGTCGTTATGCTGTCGAAATTTTGAATAATATTCATGTGTTAGGATTATTTTCATATGTTGAAATTATCTTCATGCGTTGAAATTAAAGTCATGTGTTGAAACTATATCCATGTGTGGAAATGCTCATGTGTTGAGAAGTGATGTGTGAAAATTAAATTCATGTGTGAATGAATAAAGTGTTTAAACAATAAAAATCACATTTTTATAATATATATGAAGTATGTAAAATATTCACTATATATATAAATAGTTTCAACAATAAAAATTTCATCTTTCTTATATGAACAACATATATAAAAATAATAATATCCATGTGTGGAAATGCTCATTTGTTGAGAAGTGTGTGTATTGGAAAAGTTCATGTGTTGAATAAAAAGATCGAACAATAAAAATTACATTTTTATTGAAAGTATAAAGTGTTAAAAACCTTCATTTGTTGAACAAATATTTTAAATGATAAAAATATCATTTTTATCATATATGTGATATGCTAAAGACGATAAAACGACCCGAACTTCCCCGGTCTCCGAAGAGAAGAGAAAGAACGAATTGTTTTGAGAACACGACAAAATAGAACGCAGACGGAAGAACATTTCATTATATATTACAACAATTCATCAGAATACAAGAATATACAGAGTATAAATGAATATTACATAGAAAATATCAGAGATTACAATACATTACATAGCAGCGGAAAATAATACAATACACAACTAGAAGAGATATACGGATACAAAGCTTTCCGCATATCATTCCAGCTGTAAACCAGGATCCTGTGAATATAAATCTGCAAAACCAAAACTACTAGCTGCCCGTGTCGAAAATAAGGGCACCCAGAGTTTAGGTTAAAACAATAAACTCCAGGTCAGTCATGGGACTGGTGTGAGAACTAAAACAGTTATTAATCTTTATTTTAAAGTTAGGTAAATCAAGGGACCACTCCGTATAATACGGAACGGGTTTCCTCCCAAGAGTACCAGTGCATATAACAACAGCGCAATGCTAAATAAAGAAAAATGAAGCTATTATATGACCCAGGTCCTATCACACAATGCAACGCAAGCCGGGGGATAGGGTTTTCCCTTATAACAGCCAAAGAATGCTTGATACGTTTTAAAACAAATCATTTGATACTATTATCAGTGTATAGTGTATAAAACAACTTCAAATCATAAGAGTCAATCATAGGCGGCATGGGTACCATATATCATGTCGCCATACTATTTCTACAATTAAAACCGCAAATGTCATGTATTTGGAAGTTGGATTTCCATCTATGAACTGAGGCAAAAGATAGTCCTCACCGATTCGAGACAATCTAGCCCATGTCACAGGATCAGAGCTCGAGTGACCCTTGGAGCGACAGGGCCGGTCCACCGATGTGGATTAAAATTCCTGAACACTGCGTTTCCCCGCCCTTTGGGGCGTAAGTGAGCCAACAAATGACTCCATCGGACCCGGATCGTCCGATCAAACCGAGGCGCCTCTCAACAGCAACAACCACATAAGTCAAACTCGTCAGGGCGTGTAAAACCACTGACGCCACTTTTTAGCTAGAAGGAAACGCATGCCCTACCTGAGGTCCGTCTCCCATTTTTTGGTTCATACCGGGTGTGAAACTCGCAAAGGAAATGTTACACAAAGCTACACCACAAAGGCCGTGCTTCGATCATCAACCACAAGACTTTGCTTTTCAACAGAAGCCTTGATCATTTGCCACTTAGGCATGCCACACAGGCAATTCACTATATGCGTTTGATATCCATCAGTATATAACCCTTGAGCTCGTACGTCTCAGAGAAGGGCGTTAAGCAAGAGAATAAATTCTCCGCCGCCAAACAGATATATATTTAATAGAAATCAATTACATAGACTGAAATCCAATGTCAGACACACCGTCCATTTACAAGTTCATTCTGGGTCTGAACGAAACCGGAGGCACCTAGTACCACGTATATCCATCGATCTCCAAGTACGTCTGGACGATCACCAACTGTTTACATCTTCTTGGGTGTACATCCCAATCAAGATCATCAGTAATCACCCAAACGACGTAAAGACCTTCGGTCTTCAACCACCGTCTTCATCTTCGACCTATCGTTGTGTCAGTTATTCAAAATGGGATAAACCCGGTCTTTCCGAATAACTCGTGTATATAATAAATAAGTGTTACACAAACACAACATACGCATCATTCCAATTCATCAGTCCCTAATCGTAAATTAATCAAGAGAATAATTCCCTAAATATTAACCCCGAAGGCCGAAACCAACATCAGACCAATATCCAGAAAACTATTCTTCTTAGCTGACCGACGGTTAGTTTCTAAATTTCACATTCATAGGGAAAGATTCCCATTAATTTTATCAAAGATAAATTCCTTTAAATTTATTCTTTAATCTTCTTTTGAATTTCGATTCAACTAGTCGGGATTAACGAACCTTACCGAAGTAATCATTTGTTTTAATTTCCCAATCCCAACCTATTCATCCCATGAAGTAAAACTGGTTATACTTCATATCTAACACCACTGTGTTAACGGTAAATTCAATTACCATTTCACGTTCAAATCTAATTAAAGATTTAACTATCGCCTGGAGCAAAACTGGTGATACTCCATTCTCGATCATTTCAATCTAATTAAAGATTCATTAAAACTCCACTTAGTTTTAATCTGTGACTGGGTTAAAGAATCAGTGTCATTTACAACATGGTTCACTATAAACCCAAAATCACATTTCATTCAGTCCCTAACCGTGAATTAGCAAGTGAGCAGTTCCCTAAGTATTAACCCCGAAGGCCGAAACTAACATCAGATCAATACCCCAGAAACCATTCAACTCAACTAATCTCCAGTTAGTTTCTGAATTTTCTTAACTCCTTTGGGTCTAAGAAAAGTATTATTGAAGATACCGTTCACGACAACCCAAAATCACATTTCATTAATTATCGGGTTAAAGAACGAGTGTTATTTAAAACACTGTTCATGATAAACCCAAAAATAAATACCAATTCAATTCCAATTAAATATTATTTAATTGGTACACTTCATTAAATCTAAATAAAAAGATTTAATATTTTCTCAACTGGGTTCAAGAACAGTGTTAATGAAGACACCATTCATGACAAACCCAAATCACATTTGATATTAAATACAAGGCTCTGAATAGAAAATATATCGGCTTATATTCAATATCAAATTCTACAAACAACAAATATCGTATTGGAAATAACGATATATATATATCTATATCTTTCAAATTCCCATAACAATATCTGTATCATCACGAAATCCAATATCGAAATATTCCGAAGACAATTTCGATTCAAATCCATTCCAATATAATTATTGGAAATTCTGGTTATTTTCAAAACCATTTCAAATCCAATTTATTTATTTAAAAATAAATAGAATTTTAATTCTAGTTCAAAACTAGTTCATTTGGATAAAAATCTATTTTTATCTTTTCAAATATGGAGTTTTTCATCCCAATCCTTCCCAAATCATTTCTTATGATTTCACACAGATTATTGATATTTTTATTAATTTTATCAAGGCCCGTACAGTCGATTTCCACCAACGGCCATCGAACTGCACTTACAGCGACCTTTTCCAAATTTGATTTGGACATATTTCCAAATCCAACCGTTAGATTTCTAATTTCTAATATTCGTTAGAAAGCTCTTTTCGATACGAACCCAACAGTTCCGGTTTTAGGAGAATCCGACGGTCGGATCTCCCGTAATATCCGTTCAAAGTCAATGGTCGAAATTCGCGAACTACCGCGGCGCGTTCTATTCAGGCCATTATATTATATATATATATATTATATAATATATACTTCGTCGATTTCAATTCAAAAAGTTCTTTATAAATCGTTATAAATTCATTTTCAAAATGGTTTCAGCTTCATATTCAATTTCAAATCAAAATTGAATACTCCAATATAAATTCGTTTTAAATTCATTTCAAATCGATTTCAATTCAAATTGATTTCTAATTCAATTTCAGTTCGTTTTCAATTCAATTTCAATTCGAATTCATTTATATTAAATTTCAATTCGAATTCATTTCTATGCACTTTCAATTTGAATTCATTTCTATTCACTTTCAATTCGAATTCATTTCTATTCACTTTCAATTCGAATTCTAATTCTTTTAAAAATATCAGATTTTGAAATCACTTTCGATATTCATTGTATAATGAACAAAATCGATTTAAATATCGTTCACGTCAAAATGGCGTCAATCTAATCAACACGGCTCTATATATTTCTATTTTCAAATATTCTATTTCAAATATTCTATTTCAAATATTTCTTTTTCAAATATTTCTTTTTTAAATATTTTTATTCAGAACTGGAATGAAGCCCAATCAATTACCATAGATTTTATTTCTATGGATTTTCTACGTCAAATGTATACTATAACAACGATGAATAATCAACCATCATCCAAAGTGCATTCTACACTGTATAAGAATCAAATATAAATATTTAACGCTTACAACAGTCTGCCAATCAATCGATCGACATACAACTAATTATTGGGATTAGTGTATGTCATATATCATCCCAAAACCCGTGTGGGGTTTCAAACAATCAAACACAGATTTTATTTGTGTAGTTGGGCGATGTGTAAAATTTATCGTCCCAATCAATATCAGGAAAATGTGTTTATATAAACAAATCGTTTGATTTGTTTATATTAATTTATTTCATTTCACATACACGTTAAAAATTCTATTTTTAACTATAAAATATTTTCCACTATAAAATATTTTATTTCGTTTCACATCACATCACACAATCAACTACACATCAAAATCAAACAAACAAGCATACAAGCCGTCCATGGTCTGCGGACGACGGGTGTCGGGTGCTACTAAACACCGTTTGCATCCTAGTATATATTATTAACTAGAAAACAAAATTAAAAGGTGAGATGTTCCCACAGATTAGCTAATCCAAACCTCGACTCTTCATATGTAGAAAATCTCTGTCGTTTCTTCTTTCATCACTTTCGTCATCCGTATTCACTACACATACAAAAATCGAATTTTTTACTTTGCTATTCAATATATAAGAATCGAATTTTTACTTCTCTATTCAGTATATAAAAATCGAATTTTACTTCGCTATTCAATATATAAAAATCGAATTTTTACTTCGCTATTCAATATATAAAAATTTCATTTTTACTTCGCTATTCAATATATAAAAATCGAATTATTACTTCGCTATTCAATATATAAAAATCGAATTTTTACTTCGCTATTCAATATATAAAAATCAAATTTTTACTTCGCTATTCAATATATAAAAATCGAATTTTTACTTCGCTATTCAATATATAAAAATCGAATTTTTACTTCGCTATTCAATATATAAAAATCGAATTTTTATCTTCATTTCGTTATAAAAATTATATTTTTATATTTCTCTTCGCTTAATAAAGATTATATTTTTATTACTCTCCATGAATAAAAATCATATTTTTACTATGCCACTAGTATAAAAATTATATTTTTAACCTTTCTATATTATAAAAATTATATTTTTACTATCTACATTAGATAAAAATCATATCTTTATATCTTCTATAAATTAAAATTCAAATTTTTATTCTTTCTAAAATATAAAAATCCTATTTTTATCCTCTACATCATATGAAAAATATATTTTTAACTTCTTTCTATAATATAAAAATTTCGCCTTTATTTTCAAAGCTAATCATATATGAAAAAAAACCAGTTTTTATAACTAAGTAAATAAATAAATAAAATTATAAAAACATACCTTTAATCGTTGGTGACTGGGGGATCGGAGGCGAAGCAGGTGGTTCTGAAGTGGAGGGGGCGTCAGAGTGGGTGGCGTGGCGTTTGATGTGAGCCAGGGGGGCATTCAGGCCGGTGCGGCGGGCTGTGGGGGGGGGGGGGTTTCGGCGTGGGTTTTCCGTTCAGGAAAGGGGGAGCGAGAGGGAGGGGGAGGCCCTGGTGGCGGAGGCACGGCTGGGGGGAGGCGCGATGGCCAGCGCCGGCGTAGGGGGGGGGTTCGATGAGGCACAGCGGTTTTTTTTTCTTCTTCTGATAATCGATTTGGAAATGAGGGGAGAGGGAGAGAGAATAAAGAAGGGGGGCATATATAAAAATATATATATATATATATTATTTATTTAATTTCAAAAAGGTACTTTTTTATTCGACCTCCAAACGAGGCCCACCGCCTGTCGTCCACAGCTAATTACCCCCATTCCGAACACAATGGGATATGTATCGTAAGCTGATTCAGTTGTTTTGATCAGTTTCCGTCAAAATCAACATATAACTCTATATATTGAATTTGAATGCGCATTTCAATTTACTGGGCCCACATACTAACTAGAAAAATTCCCGAAAAATATTTTCTAGCTTCGTATGGACGATACGGTCCTAACAAAACTAATTTCGTCAAATTATGAGACCGTTTGAAAAATGGCCATTTTCCAGTCGATTAAATTCAACTGAAATGGTCAAAACACGTTTTACTTCGCCACGCTCACGTATTGGTTCGAAAAATTATGAAATTTGGAATCTAGCAACAATTTGACATCACGGATCCAACGAATGTGGTTTTGTCAAAATCCGAGGTCGTTTGCAAAATTCCCATTTTTAAGGGCCTGAATTCCATAGCGACTATTCTGAAATTTCAACTGGACATATCTTTTGATTCCCGCAATGAAATTTCGATTTTTCGGATTCGTTGGAAAGATAGTCACAATTAGATTCCATTATTTTTGGTTTCACTAAAATCTGGTTTATTTTGCACCCGGTACATTCAATTGAAGTTTGAAATCGAATTATCGAACTACCGCGCCATTTTCAATTCCTTTTATAATTATAAATTAATATTTATATTCTATCATCGATTCAAACGAATATATACGTTCGAATTATATTCAAAATAAATTTCTCGTCGTTATTATTTAAAATAATTCATTTTAAATAATCAGAATTCGCTAAAATTGCCAAAATAAAATTTTTAAACTGGCCCAGATTTCCGGGTTATTACAATCTCCTCCACTTAAAACTTTTCGTCCCCGAAAGGAACGAACCCGAAAGTTGTTTTAAATACCAACTCAACTTTCATTATTTTTGTTATGGCTTAAGTTCTTCAACTTTTCAGTTTCTAAGAACTTTTCAAAAATTTGGCTAACACCCTAAATTTTTGAAAAATTTCGCCATAACCTCCCCTGCACCGGGAGCACGGGAAAATCCCAAAATTGCCATACAGGCCTTCTGATCTCAAAAAGAAAAAGCCAAGCGCTAGCCAATCGGCTCATAAAATCATCATCACCCAAACAAAACAGTAAATTATGATAAACATGTACCTATTTGTCGGGCAAACAAATTTTATTCTCCTGCTCTAGCCTCTTTGCTATGACCTGTTCAATGTAAGTACATGTATATGAAAGCAAATGCGACCAAATTTCAATACACTTCACTATTTGGCTCAATTGGGCTATATGGTATAAATTTTAATTAATCAATCAATAATCAACAACACAACCATCAATCAATTAGTTGATTAGCTTTTCAAATTCATAACTTTGATATATAGTCAAAAAATCAGATTTTTGATGTCAAATCACAACAATAAGCCCTATCTAGTTTCGGTTCTCACACCAGTCTAATGGAAATATGTAGAAATCTCACTTTCGTCGCTCGAAAATAAATACTAACGATGGTGCCCCGTCACCAGAATCATCCCCGGGCAACTAGAGGGATTCTATATCTATCCAGTATATTAAAACTTCGAATACACGTTTGCAAGACGTATATGCAAAACCTTTATATATCGGATTGTCCAAATTCAATATAAATAAATATTCAAATACGTATAATACGATTTTTTTTAAAACAAGACTAGTTTTCATTTTTAAAAATATACTCTTCACATTCGTTCTAGGATACTACTGATTCCCTCTCTAACGAGTCATTCCCATTGGATATTACTAATCCAATATCTGATGAATTCTTTCGTTCGGTTCTAATGTGTCTTGTTCTCTGAGCTTTGTAAACCAAAGCTCTGATACCAACTGTAAGAACCCATAACTTCCTCGTGAAGGAAAGCGCGGATAGTTCGAGAACAAGCCAGATAAGAACGCAGACGGAAGAACATTTCATTATATATTACAACAATTCATCAGAATACAAGAATATACAGAGTATAAATGAATTTTACATAGAAAGTATCAGAGATTACAATACATTACATAGCAGCGGAAAATAATACAATACACAACTAGAAGAGATATATGGATACAAAGCTTTCCGGATATCATTCCAGCTGTAAACCAGGATCCTGTGAATATAAATCTGCAAAACCAAAACTACTAGCTGCCCGTGTCGAAAATAAGGGCACCCAGAGTTTAGGTTAAAACAATAAACTCCAGGTCAGTCATGGGACTGGTGTGAGAACTAAAACAGTTATTAATCTTTATTTTAAAGTTAGGTAAATCAAGGGACCACGCCGTATAACACGGAACGGGTTTCCTCCCAAGAATACCAGTGCAAATACAACAACGCAATGCTAAATAAAGAAAAATGAAGCTATTATAAGACCCAGGTCCTATCACACAATGCAACGCAAGCCGAGGGATAGAGTTTTCCCTTATAACAACCAAAGAATGCTTGATACGTTTTAAAACAAATCATTTGATACTATTATCAGTGTATAGTGTATAAAACAACTTCAAATCATAAGTATTAATCATAGGCGGCATGGGTACCATATATCATGTCGCCATACTAGTTCTACAATTAAAACCGCAAATGTCACGTATTTGGAAGTAGGATTTCCATCTATGAACCGAGGCAAAAGATAGTCCTCACCGATTTGAGACAATCTAGCCCATGTCTCAGGATCAAAGCTCGAGTGACCCTTGGAGCGACATGGCTGGTCCACCGATGTGGATTAAAATTCCTGAACACTGCGTTTCCCCGCCCTTTGGGGGCGTAAGTGAGCCAACAAATGACTCCATCAGACCCGGATCGTCCGATCAAACCGAGGCACCTCGCAACAACAACAATCACATAAGTCAAACTCGTCAGGGCGTGTAAAACCATTGACGCCACTTTTTAGCTAGAAGGAAACGCATGCCCTCCCTGAGGTCCGTCTCCCGTTTTTTGGTTCATACCGGGTGTGAAACTCGCAAAGTAAACGTTACACAAAGCTACGCCACAAAGGACGTGCTTCGATCATCAACCACAAGACTTTGTTTTTCAACAAAAGCCTTGATCATTTGCCACTTAGGCATGCCACACAGGCAATTCACTCTATGCGTTTGATATCCATCAGTATATAACCCCTGAGCTCGTATGTCTCAGAGAAGGGCGATAAGCAAGAGAATAAATTCTCCGCCGCCAAACAAATATATATTTAATAGAAATCAATCACACAGGCTAAAATCCAATGTCAGACACACCGTCCATTTACAAGTTCGTTCTGGGTCTGAACGAAACCGGAGGCACCTAGTACCCCGCATATCCATCGATCTCCAAGTACGTCTGGACGATCACCAACTGTTTCCATCTTCTTGGGTGTACATCCCAATCAAGATCATCAGTAATCATCCAAACGACATGAAGACCTCCGGTCTTCAACCACCATCTTCATCTTCGACCTATCGTCGTGTCAGTTATTCAGAATGGGATAAACCCGGTCTTTCCGAATAACTCGCGTATATAATAAATAAGTGTTACACAAACACAACATACGCCTCATTCCAATTCATCAGTCACTAATCGTAAATTAATCAATAGAATAATTCCCTAAATATTAATCCTGAAGGTCGAAACCAACATCAGATCAATATCCAGAAAACCATTCTGCTTAGCTAACCGACAGTTAGTTTCTAAATTTCACATTCATAGGGAAAGGTTCCCATTAATTTTATCAAAGATAAATTCCTTTAAATTTATTCTTTATTCTTCTTTTGAATTTCGATTCAACTAGTCGGGATTAACGAACCTTACCGAAGTAATCATTTGTTTTAATTTCCCAATCCCAACCTATTCATCCCATGAAGTAAAACTGGTTATACTTCATATCTAACACCATGGTGTTATCGATAAATTCAATTAACATTTCATGTTCAAATCTAATTAAAGATTTAACTATCGCCTGGAGCAAAACTGGTGATACTCCATTCTCGATCATTTCAATCTAATTAAAGATTCATTAAAACTCCACTTAGTTTTAACCTGTGACTGGGTTAAAGAATTAGTGTCATTTAAAACACGGTTCACTATGAACCCAAAATCACATTTCATTCAGTCCCTAACCGTGAATTAGCAAGTGAGCAGTTCCCTGTGTATTAACCCCACAGGACGAAACCAACATCAGATCAATACCCCAGAAACCATTCAACTCAACTAATCTCCAGTTAGTTTCTGAATTTTCTTAACTCCTTTGGGTCTAAGAACAATATTATTGAAGATACCGTTCACGACAACCCAAAATCACATTTCATTAATTACCGGGTTAAAGAACGAGTGTTATTTAAAACACTGTTCACGATAAACCCAAAAATCAATACCAATTCAATTCCAATTAAATATTATTTAATTGGTACACTTCATTAAATCTAAATTAAAAGATTTAATCTTTTCTCAACTGGGTTCAAGAACAGTGTTAATGAAGACACCATTCACGACAAACCCAAATCACATTTGATATTAAATACAAGGCACTGAATAGAAAATATACCGGCTTATATTCAATATCAAATTCTACGACCAACAAATATCATATTGGAAATAACGATATATATATCTATATCTTTCAAATTCCCATAACAATATCTGTATCATCACGAAATCCAATATCGAAATATTCCGAAGACAATTTCGATTCAAATCCATTCCAATATAATTATTGGAAATTCTAGTTATTTTCAAAACCATTTCAAATCCAATTTATTTATTTAAAAATAAATAGAATTTTAATTCTAGTTCAAAACTAGTTCATTTCGATAAAAATCTATTTTTATCTTTTCAAATATGGAGTTTTTCATCCCAATCATTCCCAAATCATTTCTTATGATTCAACACAGATTATTGATATTTTTAATAATTTTATCAACGCCCGTACAGTCGATTTCCACCAACGGCCATCGAACTGCACTTACAGCGACCTTTTCCAAATTTGATTTGGACATAATTCCAAATCCAACCGTTAGATTTCTAATTTCTACTATTTGTTAGAAAGCTCTTTTCGATACGAACCCAACGGTTCCGTTTTAGGAGAATCCGACGGTCGGATCTCCCGTAATATCCGTTCGAAGTCAATGGTCGAAATTCGCGAATTGCGCGGCGCGGCGCGTTCTATTCAGGCCATTATATAATATATATAATATACTCTTCGTCGATTTCAATTCAAAACGTTCTTTATAAATCGTTATAAATTCATTTTCAAAACGGTTTCAACTTCATAATCAATTTCAAACCAAAATTGAATATTCCAATATAAATTCGTTTTAAATTCATTTCAAATCGATTTCAATTCAAATTGATTTCAATTGAAATTGATTTCTAATTAAATTTCAGTTCGTTTTCAATTCAATTTCAATTCGAATTCATTTATATTTAATTTCAATTCGAATTCATTTCTATGCACTTTCAATTTGAATTCATTTCTATTCACTTTCAATTCGAATTCATTTCTATTCACTTTCAATTCGAATTCTAATTCTTTTCAAAGTATCAGATTTTGAAATCACTTACGATATTCATTGTAAAATGAACAAAATCGATATAAATATCGTTCACGTCAAAATGGCATCAATCTAATCAACACGGCTCTATATATTTCTATTTTCAAATATTCTATTTCAAATATTTCTTTTTCAAATATTCTGTTTCAAATATTTCTTTTTCAAATATTTCTATTTCAAATATTTCTTTTTCAAATATTTCTATTCAGAACTGGAACGAAGCTCAATCAATTACCATAGATTTTATTTCTATGGATTTTCTATGACACATGTATACTATAACAACGATGAATAATCAACCATCATCCAAAGTGCATTCTACACTGTATAAGCATCAAATATAAATATTTAACGCTTTTAACAGTCTGTCAATCAATCGATTGACATACAACTAATTATTGGGATTAGTGTATGTCATATATCATCCTAATACCCGTGTGGGGTTTCAAACAATCAAAAACAGATTTTATTTGTGCAGTTGGGCGATGTGTAAAATTTATCGTCCCAATCAATATCAGGCAAATGTGTGTATATAAACAAATCTTTCGATTTGTTTATATTAATTTATTTCATTTTACATACACATTAAAAATTCTATTTTTAACTATAAAATATTTCCACTATAAAATATTTTATTTCGTTTCACATCACATCACACAATCAACTACACATCAAAATCAAACAAACAAGCATACAAGCCGTCCATAGTCTGTGGACGACGGGTGTCGGGTGCTACTAAACACCGTCTGCATCCTAGTATATATTATTAAATAGAAAACAAAATTAATAGGTGAGAAGTTCTCACAGATTAGCTAATCCAAATGCCTCGACTCTTCATATGTAGAAAATATCCGCCGTTTCTTCTTTCATCACTTTCGTCATCCGTATTCACTACACATACAAAAATCGAAATTTTACTTTGCTATTCAATATATAAAAATCGAATTTTTTACTTTGCTATTCAATATATAAGAATCGAATTTTTACTTCTCTATTCAATATATAAAAATCGAATTTTTACTTCGCTATTCAATATATAAAAATGGAATTTTTACTTCGCTATTCTTTATATAAAAATTGCATTTTTACTTCGCTATTCAATATATAAAAATCGAATTTTTTACTTCGCTATTCAATATATAAAAATTGCATTTTTACTTCGCTATTCAATATATAAAAATCGAATTTTTACTTCGCAATTCAGTATATAAAAATTGAATTTTTACTTCGCTATTCAATATATAAAAATCGAATTTTTACTTCGCTATTCAATATATAAAAATCGAATTTTTACTTCGCTATTCAATATATAAAAATCGAATTTTTTACTTCGCTATAAAATATATAAAAATCGAATTTTTATCTTCACTTCGTTATAAAAATTATATTTTTATATTTCTCTTCGCTTAATAAAGATTATATTTTTATTACTCTCCATGAATAAAAATCATAATTTTACTATGCCACTAGTATAAAAATTATATTTTTAATCTTTCTATATTATAAAAATTATATTTTTACTATCTACATTAGATAAAAATCATATCTTTATATCTTCTATAAATTAAAAATCGAATTTTCATTCTTTCTAAAATATAAAAATCCTATTTTTATCCTCTACATCATATGAAAAATATTTTTTAACTTCTTTCTATAATATAAAAATTTCGCCTTTATTTTCAAAGCTAATCATATATGAAAAAAAATCTGTTTTTATAACTAAGTAAATAAATAAATAAAATTATAAAAACATACCTTTAATCGTTGGTGAATGGGGGATCGGAGGCGAAGCAGGTGGTTCTGAAGTGGAGGGGGCGTCGGAGTGGGTGGCGTGGCATTTGATGTGGGCCAGGGGGCATTCATGCCGGTGCGGCGGGCTGGGGGGGGGGGGGGGGGTTCGGCGTGGGTTTTCCATTCAGGAAAGGGGGAGCTAGAGGGAGGGGGAGGCCCTGGTGGCGGAGGCACGACTTGGGGGAGGCGCGATGGCCAGCGCCGGCGTAGGGGGGTTCGATGAGGCATAGGGGTTTTTTTTTCTTTTCTTTTGATAATCGATTTGGAAATGAGGGGAGAGGGAGAGAGAATAAAGAAGGGGGCATATATATATATATATATTATTTATTTAATTTCAAAAGGTTACTTTTTTATTCGACCTCCAAACGAGGCCCACCGCCTGTCGTCCATAGCTAATTACCCCTATTCCGAACACAATGGGATATGTATCGTAAGCTGATTCGGTTGTTTCGATCAGTTTCAGTCAAAATCAACATATAACTCTATGTATTGAATTTGAACGCGCATTTCAATTTACTGGGCCCACATACTAACTAGAAAAATTCTTGAAAAATATTTTCTAGCTTTGTATGGACGATACGGTCCTAACAAAACTAATTTCGTCAAATTCTGAGACCGTTTGAAAAATGGCCATTTTCCAGTCGATTAAATTCAACTGAAATGGTCAAAACACGTTTTACTTCGCCACGCTCACGTATTGATTCGAAAAATTATGAAATTTGGAATCTAGCAATAATTTGACGTCACGGATCCAACGAAAGTGGTTTCGTCGAAATCCGAGGTCGTTTGCAAAATTCCCATTTTTAAGGGCCTGAATTCCATAACGACTATTCTGAAATTTCAACTGGACATATCTTTTGATTCCCGCTATAAAATTTCGATTTTTCGGATTCGTTGGAAAGATAGTCACAATTAGATTCCATTATTTTTAGTTTCACTTAAATCCGGTTTATTTTGCACCCGGTACATACAATTGAAGTTTGAAATCAAATTATCGAACTACAGCGCCTTTTTCAATTCATTTTATAAATATAAATTAAAATTTATATTCTATCTACGATTCAAACGAATATATACGTTCGAATTATATTCAAAATAAATTTCTCGTCGCTATTATTTAAAATAATTCATTTTATATAATCAAAATTCGCTAAAATTGCCAAAATAAAAATTTTAAACTGGCCTAGATTTCCGGGTTATTACAATATGCGAGCGTTGAAATAAATATTTGTGAAAGGAATATTATTTTTAACATGCATAGGAACTAAATAAAATAGTCATGTGTTGAAATATATTTTAGTTCGCCAAAATTATCCATTTTAAAATGTGAAGTGTTAAAAATAGCCACTTGTTCAAATAAATATGGATGAGTTGAAATATTCAATA
Source organism: Allium sativum (assembly GCA_030737875.1). NCBI lineage: Eukaryota > Viridiplantae > Streptophyta > Magnoliopsida > Asparagales > Amaryllidaceae > Allium > Allium sativum. The sequence goes on from CM060915.1 coordinate 991,951,396, forward strand.
ATTAGCTAATGATATGATTTTTGCCTATGCATGCAACATTAGAATGAATGGTGTTTTTAAAAACCAAATTGAATCAAACATGAAGTTGAATGGAAAATGATAAGTGATAAGAATTGCATATATGTACATGCATATTTATTGAACAGGTTATAGCAAAGAGGCTAGAGAAGAGGAATAAAATTTTGTGCCCGACAAATAGGTACACGTTTACTGTTTTGTTTTGGTGATGATTTTATGAGCCTATTGGCTAGCCGCTTGGCTTTTTCTTTTTCTTTTTGACATGAGACGCCCGTGTGGCTATTTGGGAATTTTCCCAGCCCCTCCCGTACAAAGAAGGTTATGGCGAAATTTTCCAAAATTTAAAGGAGTTAGTGAAATATTTGAAGTGAAAACGATATAGGAATTTTTGAATGAACTATATTTATATAAATATATAAATATAAATAAAATTAAAACGAAACGTGGCCGTGCAGTTCGTGTTTTAAAACCGTGATTTCAAATGACTAGTGCGGGAAATCCGACCATTGGATTTTCCCGAAACCGCAACCGTTGGGTTCGCCTTGGAAATATCTTTCCAACGGCACCAACTTTGTAAAGATCCGACGGTTGGATTGTTTGGAATGTTTAATTCAAATCTGAAGAAAAACAGCGCCAGAAACGATTATATTTATATATATATAAATATAATTAAATTAAGTCGAATAACGACGCTGTAGTTCGTAATTTGGAATCGTAACTTCAAATGACTAGTGTGGAAGATCCGACCGTCGGATTTTCCCGGAACTGAAACCGTTGGATTCGTTTTGAGATAATCATTATAATGATATAAAATTTGTGAAGATCCAATGGTTAGATTTTCAGATATGTGTAAAACGAATTTAGTGAAAAATAGCGCCAGTGCATCGGCACGACCTGAAACGTCGTTTAATTAAATATGGCCGTTTTAAATAAATAAATATGGCGATATATCGTTATAAAATACTATAGACGATATAGAGTGGAAATAAACCAATTTTGTTGTGTTTGCTTGATATGTGATGGTTGAATGTATTTAACATGAAAATTATAACCAAAGAACTGAAATGTGAATGTTGAATAGTCTAACCATGTGATAAATTGATTTGAAAATATAAATATACGTGGGTTATTTGAAAAGGCCGAGTTCATCTCATTTCAAATAATCGATCGACGTTGAGAAGTCGAAGAGTCGAAGACTGTTGAAGACCGACGATCTTCACATTGGATGGATGGGCGCTACTGATGCTCTTGATTGGAGTATCTACCATGAAGGAGCTGAAGTAGTAGCCGTCCAGACATACTATTGATTGTACGGATATGCGAGGATTTGGTGCCTTCGGTTTCGTTCAAACCCAGAACGGACTTGTAAATGGACTGTGTGTCTGACATTGGATTTTGTTCTGTGCTGATTGATCTCTGTTAAATATATATCTGTTTAGCGGTGGAGAATTTATTCTCTTACTTAACGCCCTTCTCTGAGACGTACGAGCTCAGAGGTTATGTAATGATAGAAATCAGTCGCATGGAGTGGATTGCCTGTGTGGCACGCCTAAGTGGTATATGATCAAGGCTTCTGTTGCAAAGCAATGTCTTGTGGTTGATGATCAAAGCATGGTCTGTGTGACGTAGCTTTGTGTATAACGTGAATTCGCGAGCCTCACACCCCGGTACGAGTCAAAAACGGGAGAAGGACCCAAGGAGTGCACGATGTTTCTTTCTAGCTATGGTGGTGTCAGTGACCTCCCAGCCTTGACATTTATATCTACTTTTCACCTGTGTGGTTGTTGGAATACGAGGCGCCTCGATTATAGGTCTGTAAGGACCGGGAAACGTGTGTTCAGGAATAATTAATCCTCAAAAGTAAGAGAGGACCGGCCTTGGAGGATCCAGGGATTGCTGTGTGCGGTCCTGAGACATTTGCTAGAGTGTCTCGAATCGGAGAGGAGCTTGCCCCTTGCCTCGACTCATGAAGGAATCCAATTTCCTATAAGAAATATGCGAATGTGATTGTATTACTAGTAGGGCGACATGATATATGGTACCCATGCCGTCTAGGATTGATATTTATGATTGAAAACGCTTTTGAAAGATATATGCACTAGTAATAATATCAAACCCTTTTGTTTTATACGTATGAAGCAATTTTGGCCATTATAAGGTAAAACTCTATCCTCCGGCTTGTGTTTCATTGTGTGATGGGACCTGAGTCTTATAATGGCTTCATTTTATAAAAAGCATTGCGATGATTTAATCATTTACTTTATTTCATGCATTAGCACTCATTGGAGTAAACCCGTTCCGCGAAAGTGGCGTGGTCCTTTGATTTGCCTTATTATTGTTGTTAATAAGTTAAGTAGATTTCTCATACCAGTCCCATGACTGACTCGTAGTTTGTTTCACCTTGCAAACTCGGGTGCCCTCATTTTCGCATGGGCAGCCTAGTTACAGGTATCTGGTGCACTTTTGGCTCATGGCGAGGCTTGACTACACCGTGCTGACTTTGACTCTCTCCGCTATTATAGTATACGTATTATGATTACGCCATTGGCAATGTAGACTGATATTTATTTTATGTACTCTTCATGTATGATTCCGCCTTTGGCGATGGTGACTGATTATGTATTATTATGCACTAAGTTATATCCTGTACTGTGGTCTTTGATGTGGTGATATCTATATGATTTCGCTGTTATATGTGTGTAAATTATTCTATTTTATGTTAATGCTATTATCTGTGATCTGCTAATGATGATTGATGTGTTATATTCCAATGATTATCCTTAACACTGTGTCACAGGGTTTTGGGATTGTCACATAATGCTTCTTCTCCCAGGGCCGATACCTGTAACGACCCAGAAAATCTGAACCAATTTAAAATTTTTAAATTGACAAAAATAATGGATTTTAAATATTTAAAATAAATATTTTAAATAATAGTGATGAAAACTGAGTTTGAATTGACAATTGAAAACGAATATAATTAATTATAATTATAAACAAGGCCTGAAAGGGCGCTGAAGTTTCAAAAATCGAATTCAAACTTTGTCAGACTGTACCGGGTGCAAAACAATCCGGATTTTAGTGAAACCAAAAATATTTAAATCTGTTAGTGAATACCTTTCCAACGAATCTGACAAATGGAAATTTGATAGCGGGAATCAAAAAATATATCCAGTTGAGAATTCTGAATAGTCGCTATGGAATTCAGGCCCTTAAAAATGGATATTTTGCAAACGACCTCGGATTTCGACGAAACCACTTTTGTTGGATCCGTGGTGTAAAGTTATTGCTAGGTTTCAAATTTCATAATTTTTCGAATCAATATGTGATTGTGGCAAAGGAAAACGCGTTTGACCAGTTTCAGTTGATTTTAATCGACTGGAAAATGGTCATTTTTCAAGCGGTCTCAGAATTCGACGAAACTAGTTTTGTTAGGACCGTATCGTCAATACGAAGCTAGAAAATATTTTTCGGGAATTTTTCGGGTTAATATGTGACCCGGGTAAAAGGAAATACGCGTTCAAAATCAATATATAGAGTTATATGTTGATTTTAACGGAAACAGATTGAAATGATCGAATCAACCTGCGATACATATCCCATTGTGTTCGGAATGGGGGTGAAACGCTATGGACGACAGGCGGTGGGCCTCGTTTAGAGGTCGTATGAAAGTCAACTTTTTGTAAATTAAAATCCCCTTTTCTCCTTTTAACCCCTCTGGCCCACCCCCTTTGCCTTCGTTCAGACAGAAGAAAGAAAAAAAAAACCCTAAACCTAAATCGCTCGATGGTCGCCGCTTACCCCACGCCGGCGCCTTCCCTCAGATCGCCCCACCTCCCCTTCCACGATTCCCCCCTCCTCCGACGCTCTTTCCCTCCAGCGACCCCCCCTTCTTCTGAAACGCGAAACACAGCAGACATCGCCCCCCCCCCCCCCCCCCCGTTCGAGACAACCCACCTCCACGCAACCACCGTCGCCTCCTGGAAACCCCACCGACCTCCCCGACGCCGCCAAGCACAACACCAGTTCCCCCCTTTCCCAATTAAATACTGTAAGTTTCTATATTTTATTTTTATTCATTTTTATATAAAGTAATTGACTTTTTTTAGCATAGATTTAAAATCAGTTTTTATAAATATTATAGTATTGAAAAGCAATGATTTTTAAAAATAAAAAGTGAGGATTTTTATATGATAAAATATACGATTTAAAAAAAAACTGAAAATATAGGACTTTTATTCATGTAAAAATATATTTTTTAGCATAGGAAAAATATGATTTTCATATTTTTAAAGTATTAAAAATATAATCTTTACTATATAGGAGGTGTAAAAATATGATTTTGTTTAAGTAGAAAAGTAAAAATATAATTTTTACAAGATAGGAATATTGAGAATAGCACCTTTATGTGTGTGGAAAAATATCAAATGTGATTTTTATAATGAAATATTTGAAAGGGCGAAATCTTTATATTGGAAAAGGCGAAACCTTTATATATTGAATAGCATAATAAAAATTCGATTTTTATATATTGAATAACGAAGTAAAAATTCGATCTTTACATATGTAGTGAATACGGGCAACGAAAGCGACAAAAAGGCGAGAAAGGCGAAGATTTCTCTAAGTGAAGTATCGTGAAGTTGGATAGCTATTGGTGAGAATTTCTCACTCTTCAATTTCTTTTTCTAGCCATATATATATGTGTGGAAATAAAAGTGAATTGCTATATATATATATATATATATATATATATATATATATATATATATATATATACGCCCCCTCGTCCACAAACCATGGACGATATTTATTGATTGAAATTGTTGTGAAAATTAATTGATAGTGAATGGTTGTTTGGGATTGTTTTGTGGTTGATATTGGTTGATTGTGGTTGAAAAATACCCATTTGTGATTTAGAAATATTTGATTGAAACCACATAGGATTAGTTTGTGGAAATGAAATAAATATATACATGCCGCCTGCGTGCGAACTAGATGCATGATCCCCATTGTCAAAAACCGCGAGGTTTTAAGGTAGAGCGAGGAGCCGTACTAGGGACGGTCCCGGTTTTAACTACCCTGCCGTTATGCTGCCGAAATTTTGAATAATATTCGTGTGTTTGAATTATTTTCATTTGCTTAAACTATATTTATTCATTGAATAGAAAACCTTCATGTGTTGAATCGATATTCATTCGTTGATTAGAAATTCATGTGTTGAATGGTATTCGCGTTTTAAATATAAAAATCACATTCTTATCTATATATAGAAACTATAGAAAACCTTCATGTGTTGAATTGATATTCATTCGTTGATTAGAAATTCATGTGTTGAATGGTATTCGCGTTTTAAATATAAAAATCACATTCTTATCTATATATAGAAACTATAGAAAACCTTCATGTGTTGAATTGATATTCATTCGTTGAATAGAAATTCATGTGTTGAATGGTATTCGCGTTTTAAATATAAAAATCACATTCTTATCTATATATAGAAACTATAGAAAACCTTCATATGTTGAATTGATATTCATTCGTTGATTAGAAATTCATGTGTTGAATGGTATTCGCGTTTTAAATATAAAAATCACATTCTTATCTATATATAGAAACTATAGAAAACCTTCATGTGTTGAATCGATATTCATTCGTTGATTAGAAATTCATGTGTTGAATGGTATTCATATTTTGAAATAAATTGTTTGATAATAAAAAATCACCTTTTATCGACTATATGAACTGTGTAAAATAATCTCGTTTTGAAAGAAATTGTTTCATAAGAAAAATCCTATTTTTATCACCAATATGAAATATATAAAATAATAGTGTTTTGAAATGAATTGTTTTACAATAAAAATCACATTTTTATTGTATGCATGAATTGTTGAAATGTGAAGGGTTAAAAATTGCCACTTGTTCAAAATAAACATATATGAGTTGAAATATTCATTAATTAGCTAATGAAATGATTTGCACCTATGTATGTAACATTAGAATGAATGGTGCTTTTTTAAACCAAATAGAAATCAAATATGAAGTTGAATAGAAAATGATAAATGATAAGAACTATATATATGTACATGCATATTCATTGAACAGGTTATAGCAAAGGGGCTAGAGAAGAGGAATAAAATTTTGTGCCCGACAAATAGGTACACATTTACTGTTTTGTTTAGGTGATGATTTTATGAGCCTGTTGGCTAGCCGCTTGGCTTTTTCTTTTTCTTTTTGAGATTAGAAGGACCGGGAAAGCTATTTGCGATTTCCCGATGCTCCCGGTGCAGGGGAGGTTATGGCGAAATTTTCCAAAATTTTAAGGCGTTAGTGAAATATTTGAAGTGAAAACGATATTGAAATTGTTGAATGAACTATATTTATATAAATATATAAATATAAATAAAATTAAAACGAAACGTGGCCGTGCAGTTCGTGTTTTGAAACCGTGTTTTCAAACTACTAGTACGGGAAATCCGACCATTGGATTTTCCCGAAATCTCAACCGTCGGGTTCGCCTTGGAAATATCTTCCCAACGGCACCAACCTTGCAAAAATCCAACGGTTGGATTGTTTGGAATGTTTAATTCAAATCTGATGAAAAACAGCGCCAGAAGCGATTATATTTATATATATATAAATATAATTATATATTTAATCAAATAACGACGCTGCAGTTCGTATTTTGAAATCGAAAATTCAAACGATTGTACCGGGAGATCCGACCGTCGGATTTTCCCGAAACTGGAACCGTTGGATTCGTTTTGAAAAGACCTTTCTAATGATGTAAATTTTGTGAAGATCCAACGGTTAGATTTTCAGATATGTGTAAATCAAATCGGAAGAAAAACAGCGCCACGGCCGCTTTATGGCCCGAAGCGTCGTTTTGAATAAATTAGCTATTTTAAAATAAATAAAAATAGCGATAAATCGTAATAAAATATCATAAGCGATATGGAATGGAAATAAACTTAATTTGCTCGATTTATGTTGTATTTGATGGTTGAATGTGTTTGGTGTGGAAACTACATTAAAGAACAAGATTGGTGTTGTCAAATAATTTAACCATTTAAATAAATTGATTTGAAATTCTAAATATACGTGAATTATTTGAAAAGGCCGAGTTAATTCTCATTTCAAATGATTGACCGACGATTGAAAGTCGAAGATGAAGACGATGGTCGAAGACCGGAGATCTTCACCTCGTTTGGATGGTAACCAAGGTCCTGATTGGGAGGCATACCGAAATATGGATAATGAGTGGTGATCGTCTAGACGTACGTGGTGATCGAAGGGTTTGTGTAACACTCCGCGAATTCTATAACTGTGAAATCCATAAATTAAAGTATAATTAATTTGAATCAAAGAACTAAGGGAAACGGGATACGCCATTGCGTTCGTCTCGGAAAAATACGCGAAATAGAGTCCGAGTTTTCGAAAAACGGAGTCCGTATGAAGAAGATATGGCCTTCGGAAATTTTTGAATTAAGTTTAAAATTCAAACAGAATAAAACAATTAAAAATTCCGAAGTGGGGCCCAATGGGCCAGGCCCTCATGACACACCCAGGTTGACTGGGCTGTCGACCTGGTCTAACCAGGTCGACAGGCCTGTCGACAGGGCTGTCGACAGGTGTGTCGACCTGGTCCAGGGCCAGGTCGAACCCAGTCTAACCCGGGTGGCCTATTCTATGTTGGTCGATTTTCTGTGGTCTGCTTTGTCATTAGGGCTAGGTGGCAGGCTCTCATTGGTCTCTCCTTAGGATGAATGGCTACGATCAATCCAAGCAACATCAATGGTCCTAATCAGTTCCTAACCTCTATAAAAACAACCCTAGACTAACCCTAATCTATTCATTCAAAAATAAGAACAAAGCCGCCATGTTGCTGAGGAACGACTAGGGGTAGCCACCAAATTGGAGAGAAGATTAGGAGGAAAATTCTAAAGCCTAAAGCAATTCAAACAAAGCAAATCAATGCCTACGTCCAAAGGAGTCGCATCTCTAAATTCCTAAATTAGAGAATTCGCCGCAACGATTGTAAGTAGAGTATTACTTTGGTATGAACAAATGATTGTGTAGATATGTATACTTGATTTGTGGTGATAAAGTAATTCATATTTATGCGTTGGAATATTGTATACGTTTGGATATTCTTGAATTATGTTATTCAATTATAAAGAACTACATGCGGTAGTTCTATGCAAGTATACGTTTGGAATATTTCGCAAATTATGTAATCCATGTTGAAGCTACATGTATGTAGTTGATTTAAATTCATGCAAGTTTGGGGCTTTGCTACTATGCCATCATAATATGTATTTTTATACAAACTTCATTTTTATGAAGTAATTGGAATAGGTTTGGGTTATCATAATCCATATGAAATTATGTTGAAAATTGGGCATCATGTATTAAGCCATGCTTTTGTACTAGAAAACCTATTTGCAAACTTATGAATATGGCTAGGCTATGAATGATATTTGGCATAATTGAAATCCATGATTAAGTCTATCTTGTTTACAAGAATTATATGATGACATATGTGGTACATAGCTAGGTTAGATTCAAAAATCCCTTTTTACAAGTTTACATGACTAAAGTAAAAATCATGATTTCATATTTATGCCATGGTTATGTGAACAAATTTAACTATACCTATGCCATGCTTATGTTTGACATTATGCCATGCTTATGTTTGACATTATGCCATGCTTATGTTGGAAATATTTATGCCATGCTTATGTTTGACATTATGCCTGAGATAAAAATATAGGTTCATGTTGTAGTTATGATTATGTGTCAATAATGATACCCAATTTAGATTCTTATCTCAACTACAAGTTCACATGCTTTGATTCATGTCACCTATGCTTTATGACCAAAGTATATGTCACTACTATGCAAGTACACCAGTTTCTATTTTGTATTTCCAACGTCATATTGCAAGTTCATGCGCTCACATTCCCCTTTTTTGTGTATGTAATCACGCTTTAAGCCTCCCCTTTTCGCATGGCTAAGTTGGGCTTTAAAAGGCTAAGCCCAATATATATATAATAAACGGACGTGTAAAACGGGGGAAAATAACGTTGGGTTAAAATTACTAATGAATGAAAATATAAAATATAAGGGCCCAAATTCAAGCATGGGTTGGGCCCATGATTGGTGTAACCTTTACACCTTTAACTTAATAATTGGCCGCAAATATTTACATATAAGAAAATAAAGAAGAAAGACAAAATATGTAAATGTAGAACATACGATGTGTTTAACCCGAGGTTGGATTGAGTTGTGATGTAAACCTGCCCGGAACCGCCCGGCTGTCCAGTAGTCACAACAATACCTATCCAATGTGGGAGGTTAAACATGGAGCCCAATAAGGACCCGAGGTTAGACTGAGTTGTGGCGTAAGACTGCCCGGAACCAACCGGCAACAGGCAGCCACAACAATACATGTCTAATGTGAGAGGTCAGGGCCTTAATAAGACAATTAAGGCTGAGTCAGGATTGTTAGGATTAAGTGAACTAAAGACTTAATCAAAATGGAACATGCTAAACTAAACGGACTGGTGGGGGTTAGGTTAGAAAACACTTAACCAACTTAGCATGTTGGCTAGAGATAGAAAACCTAGTAACGGGGGACCCTTTTCAGCAGTAACCCTAGAAGGTGTATCAGGATACCCTGAAACTAGGCAGGGTGGGGCACGATTACTGGGCTGATTGTAGGAGGTCAAATCGACGGCGGTGGTGTAGCAGTGTAGGTTCTAACGGGGTGCGGGCGTGCACACACTCCGGCGCAGAAAAATAAGGCACTGGACACCAGTAGCATACCTGTGCACTCTAGGATTGTGTCGGGTTGCCACTATGGGACTTGATACACCCCATGGTGGGACCAGCATAGGTAACTACAACATCGGGGGCCGTAAGACACATGTAACTATGCGAGTAGGAGCCGATCATCATAGAATGGATCACATCACCCTGATTATGGGGTGCCGGTTGGAAACTAGTTTATACGGGTTCAGAGATTTACATGGGGTACGATAGTATATTCGACCCTAGACAACTTAACCAAGTTTATAGTGCTTGCCCACTTCTTGTTTATACTTATCATGCCCAGTTCTTTATTCATAGACAAAATAGTACTAGACTTACTCAGGCTTTATGTCTGACTCTGCTTTTCTTTCGTCTTCTTTTCTTCCGTTCCCCCCCCCAGGTCCTCAGGGAGGGAACACAGCAGCTTGACCAAACTTAACATCCAGCTTGAAGAAGAGAAATGTATTGCTTGGACTTTTTCGCTTTGAACTATGGCTTTGGACAATCCACTATGGGGCTTTTGCAGTTTACCTATGTTTTATTTATGCTTCTTTAAATAATGTAATCAAGACAGATTATGAAAGTGTTATGTTATGATTTTGGAAAGGATGTAAGAAAATCATGGTGATGTTGTTGTAACACGTATTTGACTTTATGGAATAAAGTTTGTTGTTTTTCCGCTGTTTACAAATATGTGTTCTTATATCTGTCTTGTATATCTTTGACTTATACTTATAAACCTCCACCAAAATTAGGGCATTCCCTTTGAGAGTGACCCTAACAGAGGTGGGGTGTTTCACTTGGTATCAGAGCATAGGTTTACCAGATAAGATAAAAAGTTTTGAAAAATTATTTTCAAAAAGGAAATTTAAAGAAGCATTTTTAAAAGGAAAATATTATTTTAAAAAGGCAAAGTCCCCACAAAGCCATAGGTACTATCTCTTATCCTTCGTTTTGAATCTATCCTTTTTTGTTTCAGCATGTCCCAAGATCTTAACTTGCCGGAAGGGGTGCCAATACTGGTTGGTTTAGACGGTTCTTAGAAGCAAGGGCCACTCAGCCAGGTCCTACCGTTCCTCCTCCCCCAGCTGAAGGAAATCATCCAGCTGTAGCAGCACCTTTTCCTCCACCTCCTCCACGGGGAAACACGTTTGCTAAGATATGTAAAGATTTTAAAGCTATGGGAGGAAGGGATTTCCATGGAACTGAGTCCTTCGTGGCAGCTAGAAATTGGCTGAAAGAAACTGAGGACCTATTCATCATCTTTGAGGTAGAGGATAGACAAAAAGTACAACTGGCGGTGTGGCTATTGAAGGGCGAGGCTTCCTACTGGTGGGAAGTCACTAATGCTGAAAGACCAGTGGAGACATAGGAGGACTTTAAGGCAAGGTTTGAGACTAAATTTCTCTCAGATGCGGAAAGAAGTTTGCAGTTGGAAAAATTCTTATTTCTTAAACAAGGGGACAAGACAGTCAGAGAGTATGAGAATCAGTTCGACGAGCTGGCTAGGTTTGGGCTTGACCTAGTCAACACCCCGCACAAGAAGGCTCTCCGTTTCGTCAAAGGGTTGAATGAGCCATTACACAGTTTGGCCATGACCCATATACCCATGGGAGCCACGTATGAAAGATTGGTGCAAATGGCATTGCTGAATGAAGAGGATAAGGGCAAGAAGGAGACGAAGGCAGAAAGCTCTCAAGGGAAGAAAGAAGGTTTGTAGCCTAAGAAGACAGACTTTAAGAAAGGCGAGAAAGGCAACAAAGAGAAGAGGAAGTGCAATTTCTGTGGCAAAGTGGGGCACTTAGTAAAGGACTGCCGGAAAAAGAAGGCCAAGGAGAATGGTGGGTGCTTTTCTTGCGGTGAGACAGGCCACAGGGCTAAGGACTGCCCAAAGAAACGAGGACAGGGGCAGAGGACTGGATCCACCCCAGGGGCACAGGTTCATGTGCTGGAAGCGCCACCTCTGCAACAGCGAGGTATAAATACTTCTGTAGAAAGTGTAGTTTATCTTTATGATCACCCCGTTCGCACTTTATTTGATTCTGGCGCATCACACTCCTTTATCTCGTCTGCTTTAGTAGAATCTCTGCACCTAAAAACTAGTATGGTAGAGGACCCCTTAATTGTTTCAAACCCAATTGGGGGCCCAGCTCATTTGTCTATGATCTGTTTGGGATTGAAAATTTCTATTCTAAGTGTAGAATTTCAATGTAGTGCCTTTGTTTTGGGCTTCTCGGGGTATGGTTTGATTTTGGGTATGGATTGGCTATCCAGTAATGGGGCCATCCTTGATTGTGAAAAAAGGGTTGTTAGGCTCCTAACCCAGCTCGGTAATACTTTGGAAATTTCTTGTAATCCCTCGTATGCGGTTATGCTTAGTTATCTTGAATCGCTAGATGCCTCTGTTGAAAATTTGCAATCAGTTAAAGTGGTCCGGGAATATCCGGATGTCTTCGAATAGGTGAAGGGCTTGCCTCCGAAGCGGGAAATAGACTTCCGCATATATCTTGTAGATAATGCAAAGCCCGTTGCATTGCCCGTTAGACACATGGCTCCACGGGAAAGGAAAGAGCTCAGTAAACAGATTAAAGAGCTTCTAGAAAAGGGGTTCATTAGGAGAAGCATTTCAGAATGGGGCGCTCCAGTGGTGTTCGCTACGAAGGCGGATGGTTCACTCCGTCTATGTGTTGACTATAGGGAGCTCAACAAGCTAACGAAAAAGAATAGGCACCCTCTCCCTAGAATTGACGATTTATTTGACCAGCTTGTAGGGGCGTCTGTTTTCTCCCAACTCGATTTAGCAACCGGTTTTCATCAGCTAAGGGTGGCTGAAGATAGCATCGATAAAACGGCATTCAGAACCCCAGACGGCTTCTTTGAATGGCTTGTCATGCCTTTCGGCTTGACAAATGCACCTGCTTACTTCGTGGACCTAATGAGTAGGGTATTTAGAGATTTCCTCAACAAATTCGTAGTCGTCTTCGTAGATGATATCCTTATCTTCTCAAAGAGTGAAGAGGAACATGCTCAGCACTTAAGGGCAATCATGAAAACTTTGCGAGTCCATCAACTAAAAGCCAAGTTCTCCAAATGCCACTTTTGGAGGGAAGAGGTGAGGTTCCTTGGGCACATAGTATCCAAACAAGGGTTAGCAGTGGACCCTGCTAAGGTAGTGGCGGTACAGGATTGGAAGACACCAAGGAATGCGACTGAGGTCCGAAGCTTCCTAGGACTAGCAGGTTTCTATCGAAAATTCATAAGGGATTTTGCGAAAATCTCAGCTCCGCTCAAGAAATTGACCAAGAAGAATCTAGTGTTCAATTGGGACTTGGATTGCGAGTTTGCTTTCCAACGACTGAAAAGGGCTCTCACAACAGCCCTAGTTTTGACGCTGCCAGATGGGAGCAAGATGTTCACTGTTTATACGGATGCATGTGGGACAGGGCTAGGCGCCGTCTTAATGCAAGAAGGAAGGGTAGTAGCTTATGGCGGGAGGCAGTTGAAAGTGCACGAAAAGAACTACCCAACCCACGATCTTGAGTTAGCCGCCATCGTCTTTGCACTCAAGTCTTGGCGACACTATCTCCTAGGTGAGAAGTTCGAACTTTACACTGACCATAAATCGTTGAAATATCTTTTCTCGCAGAAGGATCTTAATTTGAGGCAACAAAGATGGATGGAGTTTCTTGCCTCGTACGATTTCGAAATCTCCTATACTCCGGGCAAAGGCAACGTAGTGGCAGACGCGTTGAGCCGAAAGAAATTGACCCTAAGCCCGTTGTTTGTTGAAAGACAAAGCCTAGAGTTTATAGCCAGCTTCGACTTTAGGCCCTCCTCCGATTTCGTACCAGGCTTGCTAGCATCTCTCGAAGTGCGCCCAACTTTAGTGGACTCAGTAGGGACAGCGCAACGCGAAGACCCTCAGCTTGTGGAAACAATTGATAGGCTAATTAGGGGTGAGACTTCAAGTCACCTCAACAGATACTCCATCGACGATAAGGGTTTGCTAAGGCGAGACGGAAGACTATGCGTCCCACAGACAAAAGATTTAATAAAGAAGGTTCTCGAGGAAGCACATCACTCCAAGATGACGATACACCCAGGCGGAGATAAAATGTACAAAGACATAAAAAGGACTTTCTTCTGGAACGACATGAAAAAGGACGTGGCAGAGTTCGTTTCTAAGTGTATGGTGTGCCAACAGGTTAAGGCGGAACAGAAAAGGCCTGGCGGACTGCTACATCCTCTGGAGGTCCCGCAGTGGAAGTGGGATAACATCTCAATGGACTTCATCGATGGGCTGCCTAGGTCTAGGAGAGGCAACACTAGCATTTGGGTAATAGTGGATAGGCTTACTAAAAGCGCCCACTTTTTACCTGTCAAAAGTAAAAGAACTGCCTCATCCCTAGCCTCACTTTACCTTAAGGAAATCGTTCGACTCCATGGAATACCATCTAGCATTGTTAGTGACCGAGACCCCATCTTCACCAGTGAATTTTGGCGGAGTCTGCAAGAAGCAGTAGGAACGCAGTTATGCTTGAGCACAGCCTATCATCCCCAAACCGACGGCCAAACAGAGAGAGTGAACAGAGTTTTGGAAGACCTTTTAAGACTATGCGTCCTTGACTTCGGAGGGACATGGGAAGACCACCTTCCTTTGGTGGAATTTGCCTACAACAACAGCTATCAAGCAACCATCGGAATGGCGCCCTTCGAAGCTTTATATGGAAGACCGTGCCGATCGCCCACTTGTTGGTGGGAGTCTACTGATAAGCTCATACTTGGACCAGATATGATCCGAAAGACTTCAGAGAAAGTAGACTTAATACGAAGAAGGATGAAGACGGCCCAAGACAGACAAAAGTCCTATGCCGACAAGAGAAGGACCGACCTTGAATTTGAGGTTGGAGACAGAGTTTTTCTCAAGGTATCACCGCTAAGGAACGTTGTCCGTTTTGGAAGCACAGGAAAGCTAGCACCAAGGTTCGTAGGGCCATTCCCTATCATCGAGAAAATTGGGAAAATGGCCTATAGATTAGAGCTACCCGAGAGGTTGGCTGGAGTCCACAACGTTTTTCACGTTTCACATCTCCGAAAATGTCTACATGAGTCTGCTGAAGTGGTAGAGCCAAATATACTCAAAGAGGCCGAAGTGGAACGCGAAGCAACCATAAGAAAAGTTCCAACCCGCATCTTAGGAACGGAAGTGAAGAAGCTACGCAACCGCGAGGTCAAGCTCGTCAAAGTTCAGTGGAGCGATGCCGAGGGAGACGCAACTTGGGAAACTGAAGCTAGAATTCGTACAACCTACCCTTTTCTGTTCGAGGTTACATCCTTGATCTTTCCTTTTCCTTAAGTTGCGCTTTTATCTATCTTTTTAGGTATATTTCCTCGACCTTATCTTTTAGGTAGAAACTCTTTGGATGGAAACATGTAATTGAAACATGTTATGTATGAATGGTTGCAAGTGGTTGCAAGTGATTGCTAGTGGTTGCTCGTGGTTGCATATACACACACAATCTAGGGTTTTAGATCGGCTCAGTCACTTCATATTGCATATGCATATATGTTTGCATTCGTATATGGTTGAACTCTAATGTGTTGTCATGTGGATGTTGCATTTGTATTGAATGATTGTGCACTCATGTAGAATCATGAATAGGAAAATTTGCATACATAATGGATTCATGGCACTTACATAATTCGCATTAAGGAGGTCAACTGAATCAGTAGACCGCCTGATTTTGCATTAGATAAGTACATGTACACACACACTTCGCATATGATCATGAAGCATTAGAAGTCTTTTAAGGACAATGGATGCTCGTGTTTGATGGATGAGTAGATGGATGATTGGATGTTAGGATTTACATTCCTCCTAACTTGAAGATTTCGGGGACGAAATCCTTTTTAAGTGGGGGAGAATGTAACACTCCGCGAATTCTATAACTGTGAAATCCATAAATTAAAGTATAATTAATTTGAATCAAAGAACTAAGGGAAATGGGAAACGCCATTGCGTTCGTCTCGGAAAAATACGCGAAATAGAGTCCGAGTTTTCGAAAAACGGAGTCCGTATGAAGAAGATATGGCCTTCGGAAGTTTTGAATTAAGTTTAAAATTCAAACAGAATAAAACAATTAAAAATTCCGAAGTGGGGCCCAATGGGCCAGGCCCGCATGACACACCCAGGTCGACTGGGCTGTCGACCTGGTCTAACCAGGTCGACAGGCCTGTCGACAGGGCTGTCGACAGGTGTGTCGACCTGGTCCAGAGCCAGGTCGAACCCAGTCTAACCCGGCTGGCCTATTCTATGTTGGTCGATTTTCTGTGGTCTGCTTTGTCATTAGGGCTAGGTGGCAGGCTCTCATTGGTCTCTCCTTAGGATGAATGGCTACGATCAATCCAAGCAACATCAATGGTCCTAATCAGTTCCTAACCTCTATAAAAACAACCCTAGACTAACCCTAATCTATTCATTCAAAAATAAGAACAAAGCCGCCTTGTTGCTGAGGAACGACTAGGGGTAGCCACCAAATTGGAGAGAAGATTAGGAGGAAAATTCTAAAGCCTAAAGCAATTCAAACAAAGCAAATCAACGCCTACGTCCAAAGGAGTCGCATCTCTAAATTCCTAAATTAGAGAATTCGCCGCAACGATTGTAAGTAGAGTATTACTTTGGTATGAACAAATGATTGTGTAGATATGTATACTTGATTTGTGGCGATAAAGTAATTCATATTTATGCGTTGGAATATTGTATACGTTTGGATATTCTTGAATTATGTTATTCAATTATAAAGAACTACACGCGGTAGTTCTATGCAAGTATACGTTTGGAATATTTCGCAAATTATGTAATCCATGTTGAAGCTACATGTATGTAGTTGATTTAAATTCATGCAAGTTTGGGGCTTTGCTACTATGCCATCATAATATGTATTTTTATACAAACGTCATTTTTATGAAGTAATTGGAATAGGTTTGGGTTATCATAATCCATATGAAATTATGTTGAAAATTGGGCATCATGTATTAAGCCATGCTTTTGTACTAGAAAACCTATTTGCAAACTTATGAATATGGCTAGGCTATGAATGATATTTGGCATAATTGAAATCCATGATTAAGTCTATCTTGTTTACAAGAATTATATGATGACATATGTGGTACATAGCTAGGTTAGATTCAAAAATCCCTTTTTACAAGTTTACATGACTAAAGTAAAAATCATGATTTCATATTTATGCCATGGTTATGTGAACAAATTTAACTATACCTATGCCATGCTTATGTTTGACATTATGCCATGCTTATGTTTGACATTATGCCATGCTTATGTTGGAAATATTTATGCCATGCTTATGTTTGACATTATGCCTGAGATAAAAATATAGGTTCATGTTGTAGTTATGATTATGTGTCAATAATGATACCCAATTTAGATTCTTATCTCAACTACAAGTTTACATGCTTTGATTCATGTCACCTATGCTTTATGACCAAAGTATATGTCACTACTATGCAAGTACACCAGTTTCTATTTTGTATTTCCAACGTCATATTGCAAGTTCATGCGCTCACATTCCCCTTTTTTGTGTATGTAATCACGCTTTAAGCCTCCCCTTTTCGCATGGCTAAGTTGGGCTTTAAAAGGCTAAGCCCAATATATATATAATAAACGGATGTGTAAAACGGGGGAAAATAACGTTGGGTTAAAATTACTAATGAATGAAAATATAAAATATAAGGGCCCAAATTCAAGCATGGGTTGGGCCCATGATTGGTGTAACCTTTACACCTTTAACTTAATAATTGGCCGCAAATATTTACATATAAGAAAATAAAGAAGAAAGACAAAATATGTAAATGTAGAACATACGATGTGTTTAACCCGAGGTTGGATTGAGTTGTGATGTAAACCTGCCCGGAACCGCCCGGCTGTCCAGTAGTCACAACAATACCTATCCAATGTGGGAGGTTAAACATGGAGCCCAATAAGGACCCGAGGTTAGACTGAGTTGTGGCGTAAGACTGCCCGGAACCAACCGGCAACAGGCAGCCACAACAATACCTGTCTAATGTGAGAGGTCAGGGCCTTAATAAGACAATTAAGGCTGAGTCAGGATTGTTAGGATTAAGTGAACTAAAGACTTAATCAAAATGGAACATGCTAAACTAAACGGACTGGTGGGGGTTAGGTTAGAAAACACTTAACCAACTTAGCATGTTGGCTAGAGATAGAAAACCTAGTAACGGGGGACCCTTTTCAGCAGTAACCCTAGAAGGTGTATCAGGATACCCTGAAACTAGGCAGGGTGGGGCACGATTACTGGGCTGATTGTAAGAGGTCAAATCGACGGCGGTGGTGTAGCAGTGTAGGTTCTAACGGGGTGCGGGCGTGCACACACTCCGGCGCAGAAAAATAAGGCACTGGACACCAGTAGCATACCTGTGCACTCTAGGATTGTGTCGGGTTGCCACTATGGGACTTGATACACCCCATGGTGGGACCAGCATAGGTAACTACAACATCGGGGGCCGTAAGACACATGTAACTATGCGAGTAGGAGCCGATCATCATAGAATAGATCACATCACCCTGATTATGGGGTGCCAGTTGGAAACTAGTTTATACGGGTTCAGAGATTTACATGGGGTACGATAGTATATTCGACCCTAGACAACTTAACCAAGTTTATAGTGCTTGCCCACTTCTTGTTTATACTTATCATGCCCAGTTCTTTATTCATAGACAAAATAGTACTAGACTTACTCAGGCTTTATGTCTGACTCTGCTTTTCTTTCGTCTTCTTTTCTTCCGTTTCCCCCCCCCCCCAAGGTCCTCAGGGAGGGAACACAGCAGCTTGACCAAACTTAACATCCAGCTTGAAGAAGAGAAATGTATTGCTTGGACTTTTTCGCTTTGAACTATGGCTTTGGACAATCCACTATGGGGCTTTTGCAGTTTACCTATGTTTTATTTATGCTTCTTTAAATAATGTAATCAAGACAGATTATGAAAGTGTTATGTTCTGATTTTGGAAAGGATGTAAGAAAATCATGGTGATGTTGTTGTAACACGTATTTGACTTTATGGAATAAAGTTTGTTGTTTTTCCGCTGTTTACAAATATGTGTTCTTATATATGTCTTGTATATCTGTGACTTATACTTATAAACCTCCACCAAAATTAGGGCATTCCCTTTGAGAGTGACCCTAACAGAGGTGGGGTGTTTCAGTTTGCGAGGTATTTAGTGCCTCCGGTTTCGTTCAGACCCAGAACGGACTTGTAAAAGGACTGTGTGTCTGACATTGGATTTTATTCTGTGTTGATTGATTTCTATTAAATATACATCTGTTTGGCGGCGGAGAATTTATTCTTTAGCTTAACGCCCTTCTCTGAGACGCACGAGCTCAGAGGTTGTATATCGATGGACATCAGTCGCATGGCATGAATTGCCTGTGTGGCATGCTAAGATGCAGTGATCAGGGCTTCTGTTGAAAAGCAAAGCCTTGTGGTGATGATCAAAGCACCGCCTGTGTGGCGTAGCTTTGTGTATAACGTAAATTCGCGAGCCTCACACCCCGGTATGAACCAGAAACGGGAGAAGGACCTCAGGGAGGGCATGCGTTTCTTTCTAGCTAGGGTGGTGTCAGTGACCTACTAGCCCTGACATTTATATACTTTTCACCTATGTGGTTGTTGCTGTTGTGAGGCGCCTCGGTTTAATCGGATGATCCGGGTCCGATGGAGTCATTCGTTAGCTCATTTACGCCCTAAAGGGCGGGGAGACGTATTGTTCAGGCATAAAAATCCACATCGGTGGACCGGCCCTGTCGCTCCAAGGCTTGCCTGCGCGCTTGCCTGAGACATGGGCTAGATTGTCTCGAATTCGGTAAGGACTATCTTTTGCCTTTGTTCATGATGGAAATCCAATTTCCAGATACGTGATCGTGCGGTTTCGATTGTATAGATATTTGGCGACATAGTGGCATGGGACGCTCATGTCGTCTATGATTGATAGTTATGATTTGAAATTATTTTCAAAATATATAAACACTAGCAATATTATCAAATGCCTTTGTTTTTATTCATATCAAGCATATTTTGGCCGTTATAAGGTAAAACTCTATTCTCTGGTTTGCGTTGCATTGTGTGATGGGAACTGAGTCTTATAATGGCTTCATTTTTATAAAAAGCATAGCGATGTTTAAAAGAAAGATTTGTTTTAAAAGCACTGGCAATCCAATGGAGTAAACCCGTTCCACGAAAGTGGCGTGGTCCTGTGATTAGCCAATTATATATGTGTTGAGTAGATTTCTCATACCAGTCCCATGACTGACTCGTAGTTTGTTTCACTCTCAAACTCGGGTGCCCCTTTTTCCACGGGCAGCCTTGTATTCAGGTTTAGCTGGTTCATTCTGGATAGCTGGAGCTGAAGATGGATTCTATCATTTATTTCTTTTTATGCTGTCCAGCTCCTATTGTACATATTATGTTTGTTTTCCGCTGTAGACATTTATGTATAGCTGAACTGTATTTGTACTAAGTAAGATCCTGTATACTGTGTAACTCTGATGATTACTTTTATCCAGTATATTTTATTGTTCATTATCTGGTGTATTTATTTAATTCTGTTCTGCTATTATATGTTTTTGTGTTATATTCCAAAGATAACCCTTGTTTCCGTCTGAACGGGATTTCGGGTCGTCTCAACGTGGTATCAGAGCTTTGGTTAAGCTTAGTTCTGGAATATAACATTCGAACGAACTCGTCAGAAATAGAACCAGTATTGTTCTAGGACGGGCAACTCTATACAAATAGGATCAGTAATATCCTAGTATGAGTAGCAGAATGAAATTACACCTTGATAGACACATTTACATTTAAAGTATGTGTTTCTATATTTTAAAAATACCTTTTCTGTGACCTGACACTTGATCTGCCATTTGCAGAAGTACTAGAAAATGAGTGCCAGAAACAGAAGAAGTAATACGGACCCGGATATAGAAGCTCTATTTGTGAAATATAGGAATCTGGGTGGAAAGCCGTTCTCGGGCGAAGAATCTATTATGAGAACACAAGCTTGGATTCGTTCGGCTGAGAAAATCTTCGAAGCCTTAAAACTGAGGGATGACCAGAAAAGATTACTGGCCTCCTGGGCACTCGAAGACGAAGCTTTGTTTTAGTGGGATTGTAGATTTATCAAACCACTTTCGACTTTGTTCCTTTTCGGGGACGAAAAGTTTTAAGTGGGGGAGATTGTAACGACCCAGAAAATCTGAACCAATTTAAAATTTTTAAATTGACAAAAATAATGGATTTTAAATATTTAAAATAAATATTTTAAATAATGGCGATGAAAACTGAGTTTGAATCGACAATTGAAAACGAATATAATTAATTATAATTATAAACAAGGCCTGAAAGGGCGCTGAAGTTTCAAAAATCGAATTCAAACTTTGTCAGACTGTACCGGGTGCAAAACAATCCGGATTTTAGTGAAACCAAAAATATTTAAATCTGTTAATGAATACCTTTCCAACGAATCTGAGAAATGGAAATTTGATAGCGGGAATCAAAAAATATATCCAGTTGAGAATTCTGAATAGTCGCTATGGAATTCAGGCCCTTAAAAATGGATATTTTGCAAACGACCTCGGATTTCGACGAAACCACTTTTGTTGGATCCGTGGTGTAAAGTTATTTCTAGGTTTCAAATTTCATAATTTTTCGAATCAATATGTGAGTGTGGCAAAGGAAAACGCGTTGACCAGTTTCAGTTGATTTTAATCGACTGGAAAATGGTCATTTTTCAAACGGTCTCAGAATTCGACGAAACTAGTTTTGTTAGGACCGTATCGTCAATACGAAGCTAGAAAATATTTTTCGGGAATTTTTCGGGTTAATATGTGACCCTGGTAAAAGGAAATACGCGTTCAAAATCAATATATAGAGTTATATGTTGATTTTAACGGAAACAGATTGAAACGATCGAATCAACCTGCGATACATATCCCATTGTGTTCGGAATGGGGGTGAAACGCTATGGACGACAGGCGGTGGGCCTCGTTTAGAGGTCGTATGAAAGTCAACTTTTTGTAAATTAAAATAATTAAAAATTAAAATCCCCTTTTCTCCTTTTAACCCCTCTGGCCCACCCCCTTTGCCTTCGTTCAGACAGAAGAAAGAAAAAAAAACCCTAAACCTAAATCGCTCGATGGTCGCCGCTTACCCCACGCCGGCGCCTTCCCTCAGATCGCCCCACCTCCCCTTCCACGATTCCCCCCTCCTCCGACGCTCTTTCCCTCCAGCGACCCCCCTTCTTCTGAAACGCGAAACACATCAGACATCGCCCCCCCCCCCCCCCGTTCGAGACCACCCACCTCCACGCAACCACCGTCGCCTCCTGGAAACCCCACCGATCTCCCCGACGCCGCCAAGCACATCACCAGTTCCCCCCTTTCCCAATTAAATACTGTAAGTTTCTATATTTTATTTTTATTCATTTTTATATAAAGTAATTGACTTTTTTTTAGCATAGATTTAAAATCAGTTTTTATAAATATTATAGTATTGAAAAGCAATGATTTTTATAAATAAAAAGTGAGGATTTTTATATGATAAAATATACGATTTAAAAAAAAACTGAAAATATAGGACTTTTATTCATGTAAAAATATAATTTTTAGCATAGGAAAAATATGATTTTCATATTTTTAAAGTATTAAAAATATAATCTTTACTATATAGGAGGTGTAAAAATATGATTTTGTTTAAGTAGAAAAGTAAAAATATAATTTTTACAAGATAGGAATATTGGGAATAGCACCTTTATGTGTGTGGAAAAATATCAAATGTGATTTTTATAATGAAATATTTGAAAGGGTGAAATCTTTATATTGGAAAAGGCGAAACCTTTATATATTGAATAGCATAATAAAAATTCGATTTTTATATATTGAATAACGAAGTAAAAATTCGATCTTTACATATGTAGTGAATACGGGCAACGAAAGCGACAAAAAGGCGAGAAAGGCGAAGATTTCTCTAAGTGAAGTATCGTGAAGTTGGATAGCTATTGGTGAGAATTTCTCACTCTTCAATTTCTTTTTCTAGCCATATATATATGTGTGGAAATAAAAGTGAATTGCTATATATATATATATATATATATATATATACACGCCCCCTCGTCCACAAACCATGGACGATATTTATTGATTGAAATTGTTGTGAAAATTAATTGATAGTGAATGGTTGTTTGGGATTGTTTTGTGATTGATATTGGTTGATTGTGGTTTAAAAATACCCATTTGTGATTTAGAAATATTTGATTGAAACCACATAGGATTAGTTTGTGAAAATGAAATAAATATATACATGCCGCCTGCGTGCGAACTAGATGCATGATCCCCATTGTCAAAAACCGCGAGGTTTTAAGGTAGAGCGAGGAGCCGTACTAGGGACGGTCCCGGTTTTAACTACCCTGCCGTTATGCTGCCGAAATTTTGAATAATATTCGTGTGTTTGAATTATTTTCATTTGCTTAAACTATATTTATTCATTGAATAGAAAACCTTCATGTGTTGAATCGATATTCATTCGTTGATTAGAAATTCATGTGTTGAATGGTATTCGCGTTTTAAATATAAAAATCACATTCTTATCTATATATAGAAACTATAGAAAACCTTCATGTGTTGAATTGATATTCATTCGTTGATTAGAAATTCATGTGTTGAATGGTATTCGCGTTTTAAATATAAAAATCACATTCTTATCTATATATAGAAACTATAGAAAACCTTCATGTGTTGAATTGATATTCATTCGTTGAATAGAAATTCATGTGTTGAATGGTATTCGCGTTTTAAATATAAAAATCACATTCTTATCTATATATAGAAACTATAGAAAACCTTCATGTGTTGAATTGATATTCATTCGTTGATTAGAAATTCATGTGTTGAATGGTATTCGCGTTTTAAATATAAAAATCACATTCTTATCTATATATAGAAACTATAGAAAACCTTCATGTGTTGAATCGATATTCATTCGTTGATTAGAAATTCATGTGTTGAATGGTATTCATATTTTGAAATAAATTGTTTGATAATAAAAAATCACCTTTTATCGACTATATGAACTGTGTAAAATAATCTCGTTTTGAAAGAAATTGTTTCATAAGAAAAATCCTATTTTTATCACCAATATGAAATATATAAAATAATAGTGTTTTGAAATGAATTGTTTTACAATAAAAATCACATTTTTATTGTATGCATGAATTGTTGAAATGTGAAGGGTTAAAAATTGCCACTTGTTCAAAATAAACATATATGAGTTGAAATATTCATTAATTAGCTAATGAAATGATTTGCACCTATGTATGTAACATTAGAATGAATGGTGCTTTTTTAAACCAAATAGAAATCAAATATGAAGTTGAATAGAAAATGATAAATGATAAGAACTATATATATGTACATGCATATTCATTGAACAGGTTATAGCAAAGGGGCTAGAGAAGAGGAATAAAATTTTGTGCCCGACAAATAGGTACACATTTACTGTTTTGTTTAGGTGATGATTTTATGAGCCTGTTGGCTAGCCGCTTGGCTTTTTCTTTTTCTTTTTGAGATTAGAAGGACCGGGAAAGCTATTTGCGATTTCCCGATGCTCCCGGTGCAGGGGAGGTTATGGCGAAATTTTCCAAAATTTTAAGGCGTTAGTGAAATATTTGAAGTGAAAACGATATTGAAATTGTTGAATGAACTATATTTATATAAATATATAAATATAAATAAAATTAAAACGAAACGTGGCCGTGCAGTTCGTGTTTTGAAACCGTGTTTTCAAACTACTAGTACGGGAAATCCGACCATTGGATTTTCCCGAAATCTCAACCGTCGGGTTCGCCTTGGAAATATCTTCCCAACGGCACCAACCTTGCAAAAATCCAACGGTTGGATTGTCTGGAATGTTTAATTCAAATCTGATGAAAAACAGCGCCAGAAGCGATTATATTTATATATATATAAATATAATTATATATTTAATCAAATAACGACGCTGCAGTTCGTATTTTGAAATCGAAAATTCAAACGATTGTTCCGGGAGATCCGACCGTCGGATTTTCCCGAAACTGGAACCGTTGGATTCGTTTTGAAAAGACCTTTCTAATGATGTAAATTTTGTGAAGATCCAACGGTTAGATTTTCAGATATGTGTAAATCAAATCTGAAGAAAAACAGCGCCACGGCCGCTTTATGGCCCGAAGCGTCGTTTTGAATAAATTAGCTATTTTAAAATAAATAAAAATAGCGATAAATCGTTATAAAATATCATAAGCGATATGGAATGGAAATAAACTGAATTTGCTCGATTTATGTTGTATTTGATGGTTGAATGTGTTTGGTGTGGAAACTACATTAAAGAACAAGATTGGTGTTGTCAAATAATTTAACCATTTAAATAAATTGATTTGAAATTCTAAATATACGTGAATTATTTGAAAAGGCCGAGTTAATTCTCATTTCAAATGATTGACCGACGATTGAAAGTCGAAGATGAAGACGATGGTCGAAGACCGGAGATCTTCACCTCGTTTGGATGGTACCAAGGTCTTGATTGGGAGGCATCCCGAAATATGGATAACGAGTGGTGATCGTCTAGACGTACGTGGTGATCGAAGGGTTTGCGAGGTATTTAGTGCCTCCGGTTTCGTTCAGACCCAGAACGGACTTGTAAAAGGACTGTGTGTCTGACATTGGATTTTATTCTGTGTTGATTGATTTCTATTAAATATACATCTGTTTGGCGGCGGAGAATTTATTCTTTAGCTTAACGCCCTTCTCTGAGACGCACGAGCTCAGAGGTTGTATATCGATGGACATCAGTCGCATGGCATGAATTGCCTGTGTGGCATGCTAAGATGCAGTGATCAGGGCTTCTGTTGAAAAGCAAAGCCTTGTGGTGATGATCAAAGCACCGCCTGTGTGGCGTAGCTTTGTGTATAACGTAAATTCGCGAGCCTCACACCCCGGTATGAACCAGAAACGGGAGAAGGACCTCAGGGAGGGCATGCATTTCTTTCTAGCTAGGGTGGTGTCAGTGACCTACCAGCCCTGACATTTATATACTTTTCACCTATGTGGTTGTTGCTGTTGCGAGGCGCCTCGGTTTAATCGGACGATCCGGGTCCGATGGAGTCATTCGTTGGCTCATTTACGCCCCAAAGGGTGGGGAGACGTATTGTTCAGGCATAATAATCCACATCGGTGGACCGGCCCTGTCGCTCCAAGGCTTGCCTGCGCGCTTGCCTGAGACATGGGCTAGATTGTCTCGAATTCGGTAAGGACTATCTTTTGCCTTGGTTCATGATGGAAATCCAATTTCCAGATACGTGATCGTGCGGTTTCGATTGTATAGATATTTGGCGACATAGTGGCATGGGACGCTCATGTCGTCTATGATTGATAGTTATGATTTGAAATTATTTTCAAAATATATAAACACTAGCAATATTATCAAATGCCTTTGTTTTTATTCGTATCAAGCATATTTTGGCCGTTATAAGGTAAAACTCTATCCTCTGGTTTGCGTTGCATTGTGTGATGGGAACTGAGTCTTATAATGGCTTCATTTTTATAAAAAGCATAGCGATGTTTAAAAGAAAGATTTGTTTTAAAAGCACTGGCAATCCAATGGAGTAAACCCGTTCCACGAAAGTGGCGTGGTCCTGTGATTAGCCAATTATATATGTGTTGAGTAGATTTCTCATACCAGTCCCATGACTGACTCGTAGTTTGTTTCACTCTCAAACTCGGGTGCCTCTTTTTCCATGGGCAGCCTTGTATTCAGGTTTAGCTGGTTTATTATGGATAGCTGGAGCTGAAGATGGATTCTATCATTTATTTCTTTTTATGCTGTCCAGCTCCTATTGTACATATTATGTTTGTTTTCCGCTGTAGACATTTATGTATATCTGAACTGTATTTGTACTAAGTAAGATCCTGTATACTGTGTAACTCTGATGATTACTTTTATCCAGTATATTTTATTGTTCATTATCTGGTGTATTTATTTAATTCTGTTCTGCTATTATATGTTTTTGTGTTATATTCCAAAGATAACCCTTGTTTCCGTCTGAACGGGATTTCGGGTCGTCTCAACGTGGTATCAGAGCTTTGGTTAAGCTTAGTTCTGGAATATAACATTCGAACGAACTCGTCAGAAATAGAACCAGTAGTG
Source organism: Allium sativum (assembly GCA_030737875.1). Taxonomy (NCBI): domain Eukaryota; kingdom Viridiplantae; phylum Streptophyta; class Magnoliopsida; order Asparagales; family Amaryllidaceae; genus Allium; species Allium sativum. The sequence goes on from CM060915.1 coordinate 991,978,487, forward strand.
TTCTAGGACGGGCAACTCTATACAAATAGGATCAGTAATATCCTAGTATGAGTAGCAGAATGAAATAACACCTTGATAGACACATTTACATTTAAAGTATGTGTTTCTATATTTTAAAAATACCTTTTCTGTGACCTGACACTTGATCTGCCATTTGTAGAAGTACTAGAAAATGAGTGCCAGAAACAGAAGAAGTAATACGGACCCGGATATAGAAGCTCTATTTGTGAAATATAGGAATCTGGGTGGAAAGCCGTTCTCGGGCGAAGAATCTATTATGAGAACACAAGCTTGGATTCGTTCGGCTGAGAAAATCTTCGAAGCCTTAAAACTGAGGGATGACCAGAAAAGATTACCGGCCTCCTGGGCACTCGAAGACGAAGCTTTGTTTTAGTGGGATTGTAGATTTATCAAACCACTTTCGACTTTGTTCCTTTTCGGGGACGAAAAGTTTTAAGTGGGGGAGATTGTAACGACCCAGAAAATCTGAACCAATTTTAAATTTTTAAATTGACAAAAATAATGGATTTTAATTATTTAAAATAAATATTTTAAATAATGGCGATGAAAACTGAGTTTGAATCGACAATTGAAAACGAATATAATTAATTATAATTATAAACAAGGCCTGAAAGGGCGCTGAAGTTTCAAAAATCGAATTCAAACTTTGTCAGACTGTACTGGGTGCAAAACAATCCGGATTTTAGTGAAACCAAAAATATTTAAATCTGTTAGTGAATACCTTTCCAACGAATCTGGGAAATGGAAATTTGATAGCGGGAATCAAAAAATATATCCAGTTGAGAATTCTGAATAGTCGCTATGGAATTCAGGCCCTTAAAAATGGATATTTTGCAAACGACCTCGGATTTCGACGAAACCACTTTTGTTGGATCCGTGGTGTAAAGTTATTGCTAGGTTTCAAATTTCATAATTTTTCGAATCAATATGTGAGTGTGGCAAAGGAAAACGCGTTTGACCAAATTCAGTTGATTTTAATCGACTGGAAAATGGTCATTTTTCAAACGGTCTCAGAATTCGACGAAACTAGTTTTGTTAGGACCGTATCGTCAATACGAAGCTAGAAAATATTTTTCGGGAATTTTTCGGGTTAATATGTGACCCTGGTAAAAGGAAATACGCATTCAAAATCAATATATAGAGTTATATGTTGATTTTAACGGAAACAGATTGAAACGATCGAATCAACCTGCGATACATATCCCATTGTGTTCGGAATGGGGATGAAACGCTATGGACGACAGGCGGTGGGCCTCGTTTAGAGGTCGTATGAAAGTCAACTTTTTGTAAATTAAAATAAATAAAAATTAAAATCCCCTTTTCTCCTTTTAACCCCTCTGGCCCACCACCTTTGCCTTCGTTCAGACAGAAGAAAGAAAAAAAAAACCCTAAACCTAAATCGCTCGACGGTCGCCGCTTACCCCACGCCGGCGCCTTCCCTCAGATCGCCCCACCACCCCTTCCACGATTCCCCCCTCCTCCGACGCTCTTTCCCTCCAGCGACCCCCCCTTCTTCTGAAACGCGAAACACATCAGACATCGCCCCCCCCCCCCCCCCCCGTTCGAGACCACCCACCTCCACGCAACCACCGTCGCCTCTTGGAAACCCCACCGACCTCCCCAACGCCGCCAAGCACATCACCAGTTCCCCCCTTTCCCAATTAAATACTGTAAGTTTCTGTATTTTATTTTTATTCATTTTTATATAAAGTAATTGACTTTTTTTAGCATAGATTTAAAATCAGTTTTTATAAATATTATAGTATTGAAAAGCAATGATTTTTAAAAATAAAAAGTGATGATTTTTATATGATAAAATATACGATTTAAAAAAAAAACTGAAAATACAGGACTTTTATTCATGTAAAAATATAATTTTTAGCATAGGAAAAATATGATTTTCATATTTTTAAAGTATTAAAAATATAATCTTTACTATATAGGAGGTGTAAAAATATGATTTTGTTTAAGTAGAAAAGTAAAAATATAATTTTTACAAGATCGGAATATTGAGAATAGCACCTTTATGTGTGTGGAAAAATATCAAATGTGATTTTTATAATGAAATATTTGAAAGGGCGAAATCTTTATATTGGAAAAGGCGAAACCTTTATATATTGAATAGCATAATAAAAATTCGATTTTTATATATTGAATAACGAAGTAAAAATTCGATCTTTACATATGTAGTGAATACGGGCAACGAAAGCGACAAAAAGGCGAGAAAGGCGAAGATTTCTCTAAGTGAAGTATCGTGAAGTTGGATAGCTATTGGTGAGAATTTCTCACTCTTCAATTTCTTTTCTAGCCATATATATATGTGTGGAAATAAAAGTGAATTGCTATATAAATATATATATATATATATATGTAACACCCCGAAAATTCTATAACTGTGAAATTAACAAATTAAAGTATAATTAATTTGAAATCAAAGAACCAAGGGAAACGGGATACGCCATTGCGTTCGTCTCGGAAAAATACGCGAAATAGAGTCCGAGTTTTCGAAAAACGGAGTCCGTATGAAGAAGATATGGCCTTCGGAAGCTCGAGAATCAAGTTTAAATTCAAACAGAATAAATCAGGTTTAAATTCGGAAATGGGGCCCAATGGGCCAGGCCGGAAAAACACCCGCCTGACCCACCAAGTCGACTGGGCTGTCGACCTGGTCTAACCAGGTCGACAGGCCTGTCGACAGGGCTGTCGACAGGGGTGTCGACCTGGTCCAGACCAGGTCGAGCCCAGTCTAACCCGGCTGGCCTATTCTCTATGTGGTCGATTTTCTGTGGTCTGCTTTGTCACTAGGGCTAGGTGGCAAGTTTTAATTGGTCTCTCTATCGAATGAATGGCTACGATCAATCCAAGCAACATCAATGGTCTTAATCAGTTCCTAACCTCTATATAAACAACCCTAGACTAAACCCTAATCTATTCATTCAAAAATAAGAACATAGCCGCCATGTTGCTGAGGAACGACTAGGAGTAGCCACCAAATTGGAGAGAGGATTAGGAGGAAGATTCTAAAGCTTAAAGCAACCTAAACAAATCAATTCAACAAAGGAATTTGCGTCTTCAATCCCTAAATTAGAGAATTCATCACACCATTGTAAGTAGAGTATTACTTTGGTATGAATAAACAATTGTGTTGGTTTGTATGCTTGAATTGTGGCAATAAAGTTATTCATATTTGTGCGTTCTTATCAATTTGAAATATTATATACGTTTGGATATTCTTGAATTATGTTATTCATGCTATAAAGAACTACATGCGGTAGTTCTATGCAAGTATACGTTTGGAATATTTCGCAAATTATGTAATCCATGTTGAAGCTACATGTATGTAGTTGATTTAAATTTATGCAAGTTTGGGGTTTTGCTACTATGCCATCATGATGTATATTTTTGTGCATAAATCATTTTGTAAGTAATTAGAACAAGTTTGGTTATTATAATCCATAGGAAATTATGTTGAGAATTTGGCATCATGTATTAAGCCATGCTTTTGTACTAGAAAACCTATTTGCAAACTTATGAATATGGCTAGGCTATGAATGATATTTGGCATAATTGAAATCCATGATTAAGTCTATCTTGTTTACAAGAATTATATGATGACATATGTGGTACATGGCTAGGTTAGGTTCAAAAAGTCCCTTTTGTCAGTTTACATGACTAAGTAAGAATCATGATTTCATGTTAGAAATATTTATGCCATGAACAAATTTAACTATACTTATGCCATGCTTATGTTTGACATTATGCCATGTTTATGCTAGAAGTATTTATGCCATGCTTATGTTTGACATTATGCTATGCTTATGCTAGAAATATTTATGCCATGCTTATGTTTGACATTATGCCTAAATAAAATATAGGTCCATATGTCAATAATGATATCTCAATTACAAGTTCACATGCTTTGATTCATGTCACCTATGTTTTATGACCAAAGTATATGTCACTACTATGCAAGTACACCAGTTTCTATTTTGTATTCCCAATGTCATATTGCAAGTTCATACGCTCACCTTCCCCTTTTTGTGTATGTAATCACGCCATAAGCCTCCCCTTTTCGCATGGCTAAATTGGGCTTTAAAAGGCTAAGCCCAATATATATATAAACGGACGTGTAAAACGGGGGAAAATAACGTTGGGTTAAAATTAATTAATGAATGAAAATATAAAATAGAAGGGCCCAAGTTCAAGTATGGGTTGGGCCCATGATTGGTGTAACCTTTACACCATTAACTTAATAATGGGCCGCAAATATTTACATATAAGAAATAAAGAGGAATGACAAAATATGTAAATGTAGAAAATACGATGTGTTTAACCCGAGGTTGGATTGAGTTGTGATGTAAACCTGCCCGGAACCGTCCGGCTGTCCAGTAGTCACAACAATACCTATCCAATGTGGGAGGTTAAACATGGAGCCCAATAAGGACCCGAGGTTAGACTGAGTTGTGGCGTAAGACTGCCCGGAACCAACCGGCAACAGGCAGCCACAACATTACCTGTCTAATGTGAGAGGTCAGGGCCTTAATAAGACAATTAAGGCTGAGTCAGGATTGTTAGGATTAAGTGAACTAAAGACTTAATCAAAATGGAACATGCTAAACTAAACGGACTGGTGGGGGTTAGGTTAGAAAACACTTAACCAACTTAGCATGTTGGCTAGAGATAGAAAACCTAGTAACGGGGGACCCTTTTCAGCAGTAACCCTAGAAGGTGTATCAGGATACCCTGAAACTAGGCAGGGTGGGGCACGATTACTGGGCTGATTGTAAGAGGTCAAATCGACGGCGGTGGTGTAGCAGTGTAGGTTCTAACGGGGTGCGGGCGTGCACACACTCCGACGCAGAAAAATAAGGCACTGGACACCAGTAGCATACCTGTGCACTCTAGGATTGTGTCGGGTTGCCACTATGGGACTTGATACACCCCATGGTGGGACCAGCATAGGTAACTACAACATCGGGGGCCACAAGACACATGTAACTATGCGAGTAGGAGCCGATCATCATAGAATGAATCACATCACCCTGATTTTGGGGTGCCAGTTGGAAACTAGTTTATATGGGTTCAGAGATCAACATGGGGTACGATAGTATATTCGACCCTAGACAATTTAACCAAGTTTATTGTGCTTGCCCACTTCTTGTTTATACTTATCATACCCAGTTCTTTATTCATAGACAAAATAGTACTAGACTTACTCAGGCTTTATGTCTGACTCTACTTTTCTTTCGTCTTCTTTTCTTCCGTTTCCCCCCCCCAGGTCCTCAGGGAGGGAACACAGCAGCTTGACCAACCTCAACATCCAGCTTGAAGAAGAGAAATGTATTGCTTGGACTTTCCTGTTTTGAACTATGGCTTTGGACAATCCACTATGGGGCTTTTGCAGTTTATCTATGTTTTATTTATGCTTCTTTAAAATAATGTAATCAAGACAGATTATGAAAGTGTTATGTTATGTTTTTGGAAAGGATGTTGTTGTAACACGTATTTGACTTTATGAAATAAAGTTTGTTGTTCTTCCGCTGTTTACAAATATGTGTTCTTATATCTGTCTTGTATATCTGTGACTTGTACTTATAAACCTCCACCAAAATTAGGGCATTCCCTTTGAGAGTGACTCTAACGGAGGTGGGGTGTTTCACTTGGTATCAGAGCATAGGTTTACCAGATAAAATAAAAAGTTTTGAAAAATTATTTTCAAAAAGGAAATTTAAAGAAGCATTTTAAAGGAAAATTATTATTTTATTTTAAAAAGGCAAAGTCCACTCCCCAAAGCCATAGGTACTATCTCTTATCCTTCGTTTTGAATCTATCCTTTTTGTTTCAGCATGTCCCAAGAACTTAACTTGCCGGAAGGGGTGCCAATACCTGGTTGGTTTAGACGGTTCTTAGAAGCAAGAGCCACTCAGCCAGTTCCTACCATTCCTCCTCCCCCAGCGGAAGGAAATCATCCAGCTGCAGCAGCACCTTTTCCTCCACCTCCTCCTCGGGGAAACACGTTTGCTAAGATATGTAAAGATTTTAAAGCTATGGGAGGAAGGGATTTCCATGGAACTGAGTCCTTCGTGGCAGCCAGAAATTGGCTGAAAGAAACTGAGGACCTATTCATCATCTTTGAGATAGAGGATAGACAAAAAGTACAGTTGGCAGTGTGGCTATTGAAGGGCGAGGCTTCCTACTGGTGGGAAGTCACTAATGCTGAAAGACCAGTGGAGACGTGGGAGGACTTTAGGGCAAGGTTTGAGACCAAATTTCTCTCAGATGCGGAAAGAAGTTTGCAGTTGGAAAAATTCTTATTTCTTAAGCAAGGGGACAAGACAGTCAGAGAATATGTGAATCAGTTCGATGAGCTGGCTAGGTTTGGGCTTGACCTAGTCAACACCCCTCACAAGAAGGCTCTCCGTTTCGTCAAAGGGTTGAATGAGCCATTACACAGTTTGGCCATGACCCATATACCCATGGGAGCCACGTATGAAAGATTGGTGCAAATGGCACTGCTGAATGAAGAGGATAAGGGCAAGAAGGAGACAAAGGCAGAAAGCTCTCAAGGGAAGAAAGAGGGTTTGCAGCCTAAGAAGACAGACTTTAAGAAGGGTGGGAAAGGCAACAAAGAGAAGAGGAAGTGCAATTTCTGTGGCAAAGTGGGGCACTTAGTAAAGGATTGCCGGAAAAAGAAGGCCAAGGAGAATGGTGGGTGCTTTTCTTGCGGTGATGCAGGCCATAGGGCTAAGGACCGCCCAAAGAAACGAGGACAGGGGCAGAGGGCTGGATCCACCCCAGGGGCACAGGTCCATGTGCTAGAAGCGCCACCTCTGCAACAGCGAGGTATAAATACTTCTGTAGAAAGTGTAGTTTATCTTTATGATCACCCCGTTCGCACTTTATTTGATTCTGGCGCATCACACTCCTTTATCTCGTCTGCTTTAGTAGAATCTCTGCACCTAAAAACTAGTATGGTAGAGGACCGCTTAATTGTTTCAAACCCAATTGGGGGCCCAGCTCATTTGTCTATGATCTGTGTGGGATTGAAAATTTCTATTCTAAGCGTAGAATTTCTATGTAGTGCCTTTGTTTTGGGCTTTTCGGGTTATGGTTTGATTTTGGGTATGGATTGGCTATCCAGTAATGGGGCCATCCTTGATTGTGAGAAAAGGGTTGTTAGGCTCCTAACCCAGCTCGGTAATACTTTGGAAATTTCTTGTAATCCCTCGTATGCGGTTATGCTTAGTTATCTTGAATCGCTAGATGCCTCTGTTGAAAATTTGCAATCAGTTAAAGTGGTCCGGGAATATCCGGATGTCTTTGAAGAGGTGAAGGGCTTGCCTCCGAAGCGGGAAATAGACTTCCGCATATATCTTGTAGATAATGCAAAGCCCGTTGCGTTGCCCGTTAGACATATGGCTCCACGAGAAAGGAAAGAGCTCAGTAAACAGATTAAAGAGCTTCTAGAAAAGGGGTTCATTAGGAGAAGCATTTCAGAATGGGGCGCTCCAGTGGTGTTCGCTACAAAGGCGGATGGTTCACTCCGTCTATGTGTTGACTATAGGGAGCTCAACAAGCTAACGAAAAAGAATAGGCACCCTCTCCCTAGAATTGACGATTTATTTGACCAGCTTGTAGGGGCGTCTGTTTTCTCCCAACTCGATTTAGCAACCGGTTTTCATCAGCTAAGGGTGGCTGAAGATAGCATCGATAAAACGGCATTCAGAACCCCAGACGGCTTCTTTGAATGGCTTGTCATGCCTTTCGGCTTGACAAATGCACCTGCTTACTTCGTGGACCTAATGAGTAGGGTATTTAGAGATTTCCTCAACAAATTCGTAGTGGTCTTCGTAGATGATATCCTTATCTTCTCAAAGAGTGAAGAGGAACATGCTCAGCACTTAAGGGCAATCATGGAAACTTTGCGAGCCCATCAACTAAAAGCCAAATTCTCCAAATGCCACTTTTGGAGGGAAGAGGTGAGGTTCCTTGGGCACATAGTATCCAAACAAGGGTTAGCAGTGGACCCTGCTAAGGTAGTGGCGGTACAGGATTGGAAGACACCAAGGAATGCGACTGAGGTCCGAAGCTTCCTAGGACTAGCAGGTTTCTATCGAAAATTCATAAGGGATTTTGCGAAAATCTCAGCTCCACTCATGAAATTGACCAAGAAGAATCTAGTGTTTAATTGGGATTTGGATTGCGAATTTGCTTTCCAACGACTGAAAAGGGCTCTCACAACAGCCCCAGTTTTGACGCTGCCAGATGGGAGCAAGATGTTCACTGTTTATACGGATGCATGTGGGACAGGGCTAGGCGCCGTCTTAATGCAAGAAGGAAGGGTAGTAGCTTATGGCGGGAGGCAGTTGAAAGTGCACGAAAAGTACTACCCAACCCACGATCTAGAGTTAGCCGCCATCGTCTTTGCACTCAAGTCTTGGCGACACTATCTCCTAGGTGAGAAGTTCGAACTTTACACTGACCATAAATCGTTGAAATATCTTTTCTCGCAGAAGGATCTTAACTTGAGGCAACAAAGATGGATCGAGTTTCTTGCCTCGTACGATTTCGAAATCTCCTACACTCCAGGCAAAGGCAACGTAGTGGCAGACGCGTTGAGCCGAATGAAATTGACCCTAAACCCGTTGTTTGTTGAAAGACAAAGCCTAGAGTTTATATCCAGCTTTGACTTTAGGCCTTCCTCCGATTTCGTACCAGGCTTGCTAGCATCTCTCGAAGTGCGCCCAACTTTAGTGGATTCGGTAGGGGCAGCACAACGCGAAGACCCTCAGCTTCTGGAATAATTGATAGGCTAACTAGGGGTGAGACTTCAAGTCACCTCAACAGATACTCCATCGACGATAAGGGTTTGCTAAGGCGAGACGGAAGACTATGCGTCCCACAGACAAAAGATTTAATAAAGAAGGTTCTCGAGGAAGCACATCACTCCAAGATGACGATACACCCAGGCGGAGATAAAATGTACAAAGATATAAAAAGGACTTTCTTCTGGAACGGCATGAAAAAGGACGTGGCAGAATTCGTTTCTAAGTGCATGGTGTGCCAACAGGTTAAGGCGGAACAGAAAAAGCCTGGCGGACTGCTACATCCTCTGGAGGTCCCGCAGTGGAAGTGGGATAGCATCTCAATGGACTTCATCGATGGGCTGCCTAGGTCTAGGAGAGGCAACACTAGCATTTGGGTAATAGTGGATAGGCTTACTAAAAGCGCCCACTTTTTACCTGTCAAAAGTAAAAGAACTGCCTCATCCCTAGCATCACTTTACCTCAAGGAAATCGTTCGACTCCATGGAATACCATCTAGCATTGTTAGTGACCGAGACCCCATCTTCACCAGTGAATTTTGGCGGAGTCTGCAAGAAGCAGTAGGAACGCAGTTATGCTTGAGCACAGCCTATCATCCCCAAACCGACGGCCAAACAGAGAGAGTGAACAGAGTTTTGGAAGATCTTTTAAGGCTATGCGTCCTTGACTTCGGAGGGACATGGGAAGACCACCTTCCTTTGGTGGAATTTGCCTACAACAACAGCTATCAAGCAACCATCGGAATGGCGCCCTTCGAAGCTTTATATGGAAGACCGTGCCGATCGCCCACTTGTTGGTGGGAGTCTACTGATAAGCTCATACTTGGACCAGAGATGATCCGAGAGACTTCAGAGAAAGTAGACTTAATACGAAGAAGGATGAAGACGGCCCAAGACAGACAAAAGTCCTATGCCGACAAGAGAAGGACCGACCTTGAATTTGAGGTTGGAGACAGAGTTTTTCTCAAGGTATCACCACTAAGAAACGTTGTTCGTTTTGGAACCACAGGAAAGCTAGCACCAAGGTTCGTAGGGCCATTCCCTATCATCGAGAAAATTGGGAAAATGGCCTATAGATTAGAGCTACCCGAGAAGTTGGCCGGAGTCCACAACGTTTTTCACGTTTCACACCTCCGAAAATGTCTACATGAGTCTGCTGAAGTGGTAGAGCCAAATATCCTCGAAGAGGCCGAAGTGGAACGCGAAGCAACCATAAGAAAAGTTCCAACCCGCATATTAGGAACGGAAGTAAGGAAGCTACGCAACCGTGAAGTCAAGCTCGTCAAAGTCCAGTTGAGCGACGCCGAGGGAGACGCGACTTGGGAAACTGAAGCTAGAATCCGTACAGCCTACCCTTTTCTGTTCGAGGGTACATCCTTGATCTTTCCTTTTCCTTAAGTTGCGCTTTTATCTATCTTTTTAGGTATATTTCCCCGACCTTATCTTTTAGGTAGAAACCCTTTGGATGGAAACATGTAGTTGAAACATGTTATGTATGAGGGTTGCAAGTGGTTGCAAGTGATTGCTAGTGGTTGCTCGTGGTTGCATATACACACACAATCGAGGTATTAGATCGGCTCAGTCACTTCATATTGCATATGCATATATGTTTGCATTCATATGTGGTTGAACTTTAATGTGTTGTCATGTGGATGTTGCATTTGTAATGAATGAGTGTGCACTCATGTAGAATCAAGAATTGGAAAATTTGCATACATAATGGATTCATGGCACTTACATAATTCGCATTAAGGAGGTCAACTGAATCAGTAGGCCGCCTGATTTTGCATTTGATAAGTACATGTACACACACACTTCGCATATGATCATGAAGCATTAGAAGTCTTTTAAGGACAATGGATGCTCGTGTTTGATGGATGAGTAGATGGATGATTGGATGTTAGGATATACATTCCTCCTAGCTTGAAGATTTCGGGGACGAAATCCTTTTAAGTGGGGGAGAATGTAACACCCCGAAAATTCTATAACTGTGAAATTAACAAATTAAAGTATAATTAATTTGAAATCAAAGAACCAAGGGAAACGGGATATGCCATTGCGTTCGTCTCGGAAAAATACGCGAAATAGAGTCCGAGTTTTCGAAAAACGGAGTCCGTATGAAGAAGATATGGCCTTCGGAAGCTTGAGAATCAAGTTTAAATTCAAACAGAATAAATCAGGTATAAATTCGAAAATGGGGCCCAATGGGCCAGGGCGGAAAAACACCCGCCTGACCCACCAAGTCGACTGGGCTGTCGACCTGGTCTAACCAGGTCGACAGGCCTGTCGACAGGGCTGTCGACAGGGGTGTCGACCTGGTCCAGACCAGGTCGAGCCCAGTCTAACCCGGCTGGCCTATTCTCTATGTGGTCGATTTTCTGTGGTCTGCTTTGTCACTAGGGCTAGGTGGCAAGTTTTAATTGGTCTCTCTATCGAATGAATGGCTACGATCAATCCAAGCAACATCAATGGTCCTAATCAGTTCCTAACCTCTATATAAACAACCCTAGACTAAACCCTAATCTATTCATTCAAAAATAAGAACATAGCCGCCATGTTGCTGAGGAACGACTAGGAGTAGCCACCAAATTGGAGAGAGGATTAGGAGGAAGATTCTAAAGCTTAAAGCAACCTAAACAAATCAATTCAACAAAGGAATTTGCGTCTTCAATCCCTAAATTAGAGAATTCATCACACCATTGTAAGTAGAGTATTACTTTGGTATGAATAAACAATTGTGTTGGTTTGTATGCTTGAATTGTGGCAATAAAGTTATTCATATTTGTGCGTTCTTATCAATTTGAAATATTATATACGTTTGGATATTCTTGAATTATGTTATTCATGCTATAAAGAACTACATGCGGTAGTTCTATGCAAGTATACATTTGGAATATTTCGCAAATTATGTAATCCATGTTGAAGCTACATGTATGTAGTTGATTTAAATTTATGCAAGTTTGGGGTTTTGCTACTATGCCATCATGATGTATATTTTTGTGCATAAATCATTTTTTAAGTAATTAGAACAAGTTTGGTTATTATAATCCATAGGAAATTATGTTGAGAATTTGGCATCATGTATTAAGCCATGCTTTTGTACTAGAAAACCTATTTGCAAACTTATGAATATGGCTAGGCTATGAATGATATTTGGCATAATTGAAATCCATGATTAAGTCTATCTTGTTTACAAGAATTATATGATGACATATGTGGTACATGGCTAGGTTAGGTTCAAAAAGTCCCTTTTGTAAGTTTACATGACTAAGTAAGAATCATGATTTCATGTTAGAAATATTTATGCCATGAACAAATTTAACTATACTTATGCCATGCTTATGTTTGACATTATGCCATGTTTATGCTAGAAGTATTTATGCCATGCTTATGTTTGACATTATGCTATACTTATGCTAGAAATATTTATGCCATGCTTATGTTTGACATTATGCCTAAATAAAAATATAGGTCCATATGTCAATAATGATATCTCAATTACAAGTTCACATGCTTTGATTCATGTCACCTATGTTTTATGACCAAAGTATATGTCACTACTATGCAAGTACACCAGTTTCTATTTTGTATTCCCAACGTCATATTGCAAGTTCATACGCTCACCTTCCCCTTTTTGTGTATGTAATCACGCCATAAGCCTCCCCTTCTCGCATGGCTAAATTGGGCTTTAAAAGGCTAAGCCCAATATATATATAAACGGACGTGTAAAACGGGGGAAAATAACGTTGGGTTAAAATTAATTAATTAATGAAAATATAAAATAGAAGGGCCCAAGTTCAAGTATGGGTTGGGCCCATGATTGGTGTAACCTTTACACCATTAACTTAATAATGGGCCGCAAATATTTACATATAAGAAATAAAGAGGAATGACAAAATATGTAAATGTAGAAAATACGATGTGTTTAACCCGAGGTTGGATTGAGTTGTGATGTAAACCTGCCCGGAACCGTCCGGCTGTCCAGTAGTCACAACAATACCTATCCAATGTGGGAGGTTAAACATGGAGCCCAATAAGGACCCGAGGTTAGACTGAGTTGTGGCGTAAGACTGCCCGGAACCAACCGGCAACAGGCAGCCACAACATTACCTGTCTAATGTGAGAGGTCAGGGCCTTAATAAGACAATTAAGGCTGAGTCAGGATTGTTAGGATTAAGTGAACTAAAGACTTAATCAAAATGGAACATGCTAAACTAAACGGACTGGTGGGGGTTAGGTTAGAAAACACTTAACCAACTTAGCATGTTGGCTAGAGATAGAAAACCTAGTAACGGGGGACCCTTTTCAGCAGTAACCCTAGAAGGTGTATCAGGATACCCTGAAACTAGGCAGGGTGGGGCACGATTACTGGGCTGATTGTAAGAGGTCAAATCGACGGCGGTGGTGTAGCAGTGTAGGTTCTAACGGGGTGCGGGCGTGCACACACTCCGACGCAGAAAAATAAGGCACTGGACACCAGTAGCATACCTGTGCACTCTAGGATTGTGTCGGGTTGCCACTATGGGACTTGATACACCCCATGGTGGGACCAGCATAGGTAACTACAACATCGGGGGCCACAAGACACATGTAACTATGCGAGTAGGAGCCGATCATCATAGAATGAATCACATCACCCTGATTTTGGGGTGCCAGTTGGAAACTAGTTTATATGGGTTCAGAGATCAACATGGGGTACGATAGTATATTCGACCCTAGACAATTTAACCAAGTTTATTGTGCTTGCCCACTTCTTGTTTATACTTATCATACCCAGTTCTTTATTCATAGACAAAATAGTACTAGACTTACTCAGGCTTTATGTCTGACTCTACTTTTCTTTCGTCTTCTTTTCTTCCGTTCCCCCTCCCCCCCAGGTCCTCAGGGAGGGAACACAGCAGCTTGACCAACCTCAACATCCAGCTTGAAGAAGAGAAATGTATTGCTTGGACTTTCCTGTTTTGAACTATGGCTTTGGACAATCCACTATGGGGCTTTTGCAGTTTATCTATGTTTTATTTATGCTTCTTTAAAATAATGTAATCAAGACAGATTATGAAAGTGTTATGTTATGTTTTTGGAAAGGATGTTGTTGTAACACGTATTTGACTTTATGAAATAAAGTTTGTTGTTCTTCCGCTGTTTACAAATATGTGTTCTTATATCTGTCTTGTATATCTGTGACTTGTACTTATAAACCTCCACCAAAATTAGGGCATTCCCTTTGAGAGTGACTCTAACGGAGGTGGGGTGTTTCAATATATATATATATATATATATATATATATATATATATATATATATATATATATATATACGCCCCCTCATCCATAAACCATGGACGATATTTATTGATTGAAATTGTAGTGAAAATTAATTGATAGTGAACGGTTGTTTGGGATTGTTTTGTGGTTGATATTGGTTGATTGTGGTTGAAAAATACCCATTTGTGATTTAGAAATATTTGATTGAAACCACATAGGATTAGTTTGTGGAAATGAAATAAATATATATATGCCGCCTGCGTGCGAACTAGATGCATGATCCCCATTGTCAAAAACCGCGAGGTTTTAAGGTAGAGCGAGGAGCCGTACTAGGGACGGTCCCGGTTCTAACTTCCCTGCCGTTATGCTGCCGAAATTTTGAATAATATTCGTGTGTTTGAATTATTTTCATTTGCTTAAACTATATTTATTCATTGAATAGAAAACCTTCATGTATTGAATCGATATTCATTCGTTGATTAGAAATTCATGTGTTGAATGGTATTCGCGTTTTAAATATAAAATCACATTCTTATCTATATATAGAAACTATAGAAAACCTTCATGTGTTGAATTGATATTCATTCGTTGATTAGAAATTCATGTGTTGAATGGTATTCGCGTTTTAAATATAAAAATCACATTCTTATCTATATATAGAAACTATAGAAAACCTTCATGTGTTGAATTGATATTCATTCGTTGAATAGAAATTCATGTGTTGAATGGTATTCGCGTTTTAAATATAAAAATCACATTCTTATCTATATATAGAAACTATAGAAAACCTTCATGTGTTGAATTGATATTCATTCGTTGATTAGAAATTCATGTGTTGAATGGTACTCGCGTTTTAAATATAAAAATCACATTCTTATCTATATATAGAAACTATAGAAAACCTTCATGTGTTGAATCGATATTCATTCGTTGATTAGAAATTCATGTGTTGAATGGTATTCATATTTTGAAATAAATTGTTTGATAATAAAAAATCACCTTTTATCGACTATATGAACTGTGTAAAATAATCTCGTTTTGAAAGAAATTGTTTCATAAGAAAAATCCTATTTTTATCACCAATATGAAATATATAAAATAATAGTGTTTTGAAATGAATTGTTTTACAATAAAAATCACATTTTTATTGTATAAATGAATCGTTGAAATGTGAAGGGTTAAAAATAGCCACTTGTTCAAAATAAACATATATGAGTTGAAATATTCATTAATTAGCTAATGAAATGATTTGCACCTATGTATGTAACATTAGAATGAATGGTGTTTTTTTTAAACCAAATAGAAATCAAATATGAAGTTGAATAGAAAATGATAAATGATAAGAACTATATATATGTACATGCATATTTATTGAACAGGTTATAGCAAAGGGGCTAGAGAAGAGGAATAAAATTTTGTGCCCGACAAATAGGTACACATTTACTGTTTTGTTTGAGTGATGATTTTATGAGCCTGTTGGCTTTTTCTTTTTCTTTTTGAGATTAGAAGGATCGGGAAAGCTATTTGCGATTTCCCGATGCTCCCGGTGCAGGGGACGTTATGGCGAAATTTTCCAAAATTTTAAGGCGTTAGTGAAATATTTGAAGTGAAAACGATATTGAAATTGTTGAATGAACTATATTTATATAAATATATAAATATAAATAAAATTAAAACGAAACGTGGCCGTGCAGTTCGTGTTTTGAAACCGTGTTTTCAAACTACTAGTACGGGAAATCCGACCATTGGATTTTCCCGAAATCTCAACCGTCGGGTTCGCCTTGGAAATATCTTCCCAACGGCACCAACCTTGCAAAAATCCAACGGTTGGATTGTCTGGAATGTTTAATTCAAATCTGATGAAAAACAGCGCCAGAAGCGATTATATTTATATATATATATAAATATAATTATATATTTAATCAAATAACGACGCTGCAGTTCGTATTTTGAAATCGAAAATTCAAACGATTGTACCCGGAGATCCGACCGTCGGATTTTCCCGAAACTGGAACCGTTGGATTCGTTTTGAAAAGACCTTTCTAATGATGTAAATTTTGTGAAGATCCAACGGTTAGATTTTCAGATATGTGTAAATCAAATCTGAAGAAAAACAGCGCCACGGCCGCTTTATGGCCCGAAGCGTCGTTTTGAATAAATTAGCTATTTTAAAATAAATAAAAATAGCAATAAATCGTTATAAAATATCATAAGCGATATGGAATGGAAATAAACTGAATTTGCTCGATTTATGTTGTATTTGATGGTTGAATGTGTTTGGTGTGGAAACTACATTAAAGAACAAGATTGGTGTTGTCAAATAATTTAACCATTTAAATAAATTGATTTGAAATTCTAAATATACGTGAATTATTTGAAAAGGCCGAGTTAATTCTCATTTCAAATGATTGACCGACGATTGAAAGTCGAAGATGAAGACGATGGTCGAAGACCGGAGATCTTCACCTCGTTTGGATGGTAACTGAGGTCCTGATTGGGAGGCATCCCGAAATATGGATAATGAGTGGTGATCGTCCAGACGTACGTGGTGATCGAAGGGTTTGCGAGGTATTTAGTGCCTCCGGTTTCGTTCAGACCCAGAACGGACTTGTAAAAGGACTGTGTGTCTGACATTGGATTTTATTCTGTGTTGATTGATTTCTATTAAATATACATCTGTTTGGCGGCGGAGAATTTATTCTTTAGCTTAACGCCCTTCTCTGAGACGAACGAGCTCAGAGGTTGTATATCGATGGACATCAGTCGCATGGCATGAATTTCCTGTGTGGCATGCTAAGATGTAGTGATCAGGGCTTCTGTTGAAAAGCAAAGCCTTGTGGTGATGATCAAAGCACCGCCTGTGTGGCGTAGCTTTGTGTATAACGTAAATTCGCGAGCCTCACACCTCGGTATGAACCAGAAACGGGAGAAGGACCTCAGGGAGGGCATGCGTTTCTTTCTAGCTAGGGTGGTGTCAATGACCTACCAGCCCTGACATTTATATACTTTTCACCTATGTGGTTGTTGCTGTTGCGAGGCGCCTCGGTTTAATCGGACGATCCGGGTCCGATGGAGTCATTCGTTGGCTCATTTACGCCCCAAAGGGCGGGGTGACGTATTGTTCAGGCATAATAATCCACATCGGTGGACCGGCCCTGTCGCTCCAAGGCTTGCCTGCGCGCTTGCCTGAGACATGGGCTAGATTGTCTCGAATTCGGTAAGGACTATCTTTTGCCTTGGTTCATGACGGAAATCCAATTTCCAGATACGTGATCGTGCGGTTTCGATTGTATAGATATTTGGCGACATAGTGGCATGGGACGCTCATGTCGTCTATGATTGATAGTTATGATTTGAAATTATTTTCAAAATATATAAACACTAGCAATATTATCAAATGCCTTTGTTTTTATTCGTATCAAGCATATTTTGGCCGTTATAAGGTAAAACTCTATCCTCTGGTTTGCGTTGCATTGTGTGATGGGAACTGAGTCTTATAATGGCTTCATTTTTATAAAAAGTATAGCGATGTTTAAAAGAAAGATTTGTTTTAAAAGCACTGGCAATCCAATGGAGTAAACCCATTCCACGAAAGTGGCGTGGTCCTGTGATTAGCCAATTATATATGTGTTGAGTAGATTTCTCATACCAGTCCCATGACTGACTCGTAGTTTGTTTCACTCTCAAACTCGGGTGCCCCTTTTTCCATGGGCAGCCTTGTATTCAGGTTTAGCTGGTTCTTTCTGGATAGCTGGAGCTGAAGATGGATTCTATCATTTATTTCTTTTTATGCTGTTCAGCTCCTATTGTACATATTATGTTTGTTTTCCGCTGTAGACATTTATGTATAGCTGAACTGTATTTGTACTAAGTAAGATCCTGTATACTGTGTAACTCTGATGATTACTTTTATCCAGTATATTCTATTGTTCATTATCTGGTGTATTTATTTAATTCTGTTCTGCTATTATATGTTTTTGTGTTATATTCCAAAGATAACCCTAGTTTACGTCTGAACGGGATTTCGGGTCGTCTCAACACCTGCTCTTAACAATTCCCATCACCGAAAACTTCAACCCAAATTCCTCCAACCTGACTTCATGAATTCAAGAACCATCAACTCCATTTCACTCTCTTCCGAGTCCTCCCCCCCAGATCACTCAAACGAAGTTCGAACCTCCCAAACGGATTCCGTCTGTCGTGAGCTCGTGTACCATCATCGACAGTTTTTACTTCGAGAGTCCCCAAAATCGTCCACTTAGGTAAGGAATTCCACCACCAATTCACCTGCGACAACCACTTCGGTTGACTCCCCCTTAAAATTCTACGGCAGCTAACCCTAGACCCGCCAACGAACCACAAAGGGGCATTCGAACCCATGTTGATACACATCGAGGTGAAGCTGATCACGTCAGGAGTTTAAAAACATTAGCCTTGCGGTTAAATGATTTTTCTTTGAATTTCTTTTGAGTTTCTTTGATTTTTCTGAAGATGGAAACTTTACTGTAAAAATCATATGCGGTGATATATAAGTGTGTTGGTGGTTGGTGGTGTTTGTGGCAGAGAAGAGAGGATGGTGTGGCCTTCATTTGGTCCACACAATGTTAGGATATTTTTTTTATTTGATTTTTTATATTTTATTTTATATTCGTTTATTCTTCCTAAAATCCGTGTGGTTACGCATGATACCCAAAAATCAAGAAACTGGACGTGTAGCTAGAGTTCGACATCACGGTCCCAACGAAACTTGTTTCGTTGAATTCCGACTTCGTATGCTCACACAGTGTATTTTTAACCATCGAAAAACTGACTGTTTCCCACTCTAAAAATCTGTACAGCCACACACTGACTCTAAAAATCACCAAACTTGGAATCTAACAAAAATTTAACATTGCGGATCCAACAAAATTAGTTTTGTCGAATTCCGATTTCGTTTGCAAAAGTGGCTATTTTCAAAGCTCTAAATAGCCTACTTAAATATATAAATATATTTAAATATAATTAAATTTAATATTTAAAATTAAATATTATCGTCTATATTCACAGTGGAATACCGTACAGCTCTCGAATATTCGTACATGAATTTCTAACTTGATATTCACTTCTGGGTCAATCCGATATTCGATTTATATTGAAATTCCTTTTTAAAATATAAATAATTCCTTTATAAAATATAAAGGTATTCCACAACGACTTTTCTAAAATTTGATTCGGACATACATCAAAATCTACACGACGAAATCCCAATTTTTCTCTTCCACTAGAAAGATATACTCCACCAACTCCACACATTTCTTGTTTCACAGAAATCCGATTTAAAACGAACCCTGTATACTCAGTTGAAGTTCAGATCGCCAAATAGCGAACTGCCGCGCCATTTCAAGCTCTATTTTAATTATAATATAATTCCACGTTCAAACTGTCGTCGTTTAAATATATTCGTTATTCAAATTCAATTCCAAGCTGAATTAAATATCACAGATGATCCAGTTCACACCATATTACCATTTCAGCCAACTCTGATTATTTCAGAATTAAATATTTATTTAATTTATTATTTTAATTAAATATTCACCATTATTTAATTAACCGACCATTAAATTCTCTAATTCACTTTTTAAATAATTAAATAAATTAATTATTATACCTCTGACGATGCGGATCATTACAATCTTTCCCACTTAAAATAATTTCGTCCTCGAAATTGCTAAGTTAGAGGACGACCCTATCTATTGGGATTCCTAATATTTGTTTACCCTTTATTTCTGATTCCAACTGAACCAATTAATATCGACTAAAATATTAATTTATTCCGATTAACTAAAATTTTCAAAAAATTCTGAAAATTTTCTAACACCTTAATTTTCGGAAAATTTCGCCATAACCTCCTTTGTACAGCCCTATCGGTAAAACCACAACTCGCCTTTCTAGGCCTTCTCCAACCCAAAAGAAAATCAAACAGCCAAGCGGCTTGCCAATTCGGCTCATCAAAATCTCAACCTATATGAAATATAAACTTGTACCTTTTTGTCGGGCATATCAACTCTATCACTTCCGTACGCTATCAACTCAGCATATACCAATATTATCTCAACCAATTATTTGCTTATATCCAAACCACAATAACATTTCCAATTCGAGTTCCATCCTCGATTCCAAACTCTTAACCTACTAATCCAATTCAATTTCTATTTGCTTCTGCAAATTCCTATCTAAATTCGTTTTAAATTAAATGATCTATTTCTGGGAGTTTTAAACAGCTTCACTTTTCAAAATAAAAAAATTCCCTTTTGAAATTCAAAACAACTTGTTTTTCTAACCTATTTCAAAAACAGTCTCTTTGGTAGTAATCCGTCACTTACACACTCGAAAATGAACACCGATGATGTCTAGCTCGTCATCGGAATCTATATTCCAGCGATCAAAGTGAGTTCAATACTATAGCACTTTCAAAACCCATTTTTAAACATTTCCACTTTGAAATCATTTCAAATATCCTTTTACAATGTTGTAAACAAATTTAAAATCTCCCAGGATCTTAAAATTCACATATATTAAATCCAGATTCATTTACAACCACTTTTTCAACTTCTGGGACTTTAATTTCAACTCTGATTTGAATTTCCGATTTAATTCAGCTCATTTCACTTATCTGAATTCTGATTGGTTATATACAACCATTTCACTTTATAATCTCATTCGATTATAATTACAACCAATATATCTCCTTTATATCAGAATATACTCTGGGTAAACTTATTTTAATTTACCCTCTTTACAAAACATATCGTGTCGACCCATCGTATTCGAGTGTTTTTAAACTCCTACCGATATAGTGGATCAAATTGATTGACCAGAACTCATAAACAACTCAACCAATGAATCCCTACAATATAAATTTTTTTTATATCAAATACAAATACGCACTTGTATATATACACTCAAACTCAATCTAGGGTATTACTAACCCTAACTCAACCGAGTCACGCCACAGAACCAAGGTAAACTTAACTTAAGCTCTGATACCAACTGTAATGACCCGAAAATCCGGACCAATTTGAGCTGACCAAATAACACAAGTCCAACCCCAAATTGCACTGGAAATTCAAGAAATTAATAGAAAGAAGATAGAGGGTGAGGAAAGGTAAGATAGAAACTTAGAACAGAAGAAGAAGAACACAACATCAGAGTAACACGAGCCTCACAGCGGAACGAATAACATATAATATATATAATATAACTTGAAATATACATCTGTATTTGGATATACATCATTATCAAATTACAACACTTATAACACAGCGGAAATAAACTATAGCTATATGATCCTGAAGCCTCCTGCTCCAGCTCTTCAAGTATCTGTAAATCCTGACTACTTGACTTCCCGTACAAAATTGGGAACCCAAGAGTTTAGGGAAAACAAAACAGAATAAACTCCGGGTCAGTCATGGGACTGGTATGAGTAAAACAGTTTAAAACAGTTTGAACAAGTAAACGATATCTCATAAGACCACGCCGTATAACGGAACGTGTTTTTCCCTTATGAGAATCCAAAATATCTTTATATCAAAAACCTTTTGATATTATAATAATGTCTATCAGCCACAATATATTAATTATCTAGTAGAAACGCTTTCATCTCACGTTCTACATATATAGTATACACTCAAAACCGCAAGCACGTATTGGGTAATGGATTTCCAACTATGACAAGGTATGGAACCACCTTACGATCAGTGTACTCTAGGAACGATACACTGGAGTTCAACAAGAACATCTTGCAACTCAGCCACACATGACCGACCACTCATTTCGCTTGAGTGTATCGAATGTACATCACCAACGGTTGGGATCAGCAACCCTTCACGTATATATATATATATATATATATATGGGACAACATTGATAGATTAAAGGAGCAAATGAATATTCTCTAGATAGGTGATTATACACCCTACTTTGGTGCGACCGACTTAGCCATGCTGCCTGTCCGATTTTTGTCATTACCAGATGTGAGGCTAGAAGCTACGCTTATCTTTTCCCATACCACATCTTCATTCACTTAGAATGTCACATTGTCATACCCGCCAAATCACAAATTGATTTCCCCAAAAATACCACGGGTATAAGCTAAGAGAAACGAATTCCTCTGCCACCAACGTAAATACGTTTGAAAAGATCAACTTACGTGATCTACCAGATATACTCTGTCAGACCTTCGTCCATACAAGTTGTCCTGGGACTGGAAAAACCGAAGGCACTATTCAGTTTATCAATCTTAGTCACTATTATCTGTGAAAACCCGTAACTTCCCCGTAAAGGAAAGAGCGGATAGTTCGAGAACAAGCCACAAAAGAACGCAGACGGGAGAACATTTCATTGTATATTACAACAATGCACCAGAATACAAGAATATACAGAGTATAAATGAATATTACACAGAAATATCAGAGATTTAAATTGCATTTAAATACATAGCAGCGGAAAATAATACAATACACAACTAGAAGAGATATACGGATACAAAGCTTTCCGGATATCGTTCCAGCTGTAAACCAGGATCCTGTGAATATAAATCTGCAAAACCAAAACTACTAGCTGCCCGTGTCAAAATAAGGGCACCCAGAGTTTAGGTTAAAACAATAAAATCCAGGTCAATCATGTGACTGGTGTGAGAACTAAAACAGTTATAAATCTTTATTTTTAAAGTTCGGTAAATCAAGGGACCTCGCCGTATAACACGGAACGGGTTTCCTCCCAAGAATACCAGTGCATACAACAACAGCGCAATGCTAAATAAAGAAAAATGAAGCTATTATAAGACCCAGTTCCCATCACACAATGCAACGCAAGCCGGAGGATAGGGTTTTTACCTTATAATAGCCAAGAATGCTTGATACGTTTAAAAGAAATCATTTGATACTATTGTAAGTGTATAGTGTATAAAACGACTTCAAATCATAAGTATCAATCATAGGCGGCATGAATGCCCCATACCACTATGTCGCCATATATAGGTTATACTATCAAAATCGCAAAGTCACGTATTTGGAAATTGGATTTCCATCTATGAACCGAGGCAAAAGATAGTCCTCAACCGATTCGAGACGCTCTAGCCCGCCCCTCAGGATCAGAGCTCGAGTGATCCTTGGATCGTCAGGGCCGGTCCACCGATGTGGATTAAAATGCCTGAACATGCGTTTCCCCGCCCTTTGGGGCGTAAATGAGCCAACGAATGGCTCCATCGGACCCGGATCGTCCGATCTAACCGAGGCGCCTCGCAACAGCAACAACCACACAGGTGAAAAGTATATAAATGTCAGGGCTGGTAGGTCACTGACACCACCCTAGCTAGAAAGAAGCGCATGCCCTCCCTGATTTCCTCTCCCGTTTCTGGTTTACAACCGGGGTGCGAAACTCGCGAAGTAAACGTTACACAAAGCTACGGTACAAAGGCCGTGCTTTGATCATCACCACAAGACTTTGCTTTTCAACAGAAGCCTCGATCAATTGCCACTTAGGCATGCCACACAGGCAATTCACTCCATGCGTTTGATATCCATCAATATATAACCCCTGAGCTCGTACGTCTCAGAGAAGGGCGTTAAGCAAGATAATAAATTCTCCGCTGCCAAACAGATATATATTTAATAGAGATCAATCATGCGGACTAAAATCCAATGTCAGACACACAGTCCATTTACAAGTCCGTTCTGGGTCTGAACGAAACCGGAGGCACCTGGTACCCCGCATATCCATCGATCTCCAAGTACGTCTAAACGATCACCAACTGTTTCCATCTTCTTGGGTGTACAGCCCAATCAAGATCATCAGTAATCACCCAAACGACGTGAAGACTTCCGATCTTCGACCATCGTCTTCATCTTCGACTTATCGTCGTATCAGTTATTCAGAATGGGATAAACCCAGTCTTTCCGAATAACTCGCGTATATTTTAAATAAGTGTTACACAAACACAACATACGCCTCATTCCAATTCATCAGTCACTATCCGTAAGTTAACAAGAGAATAATTCCCCAAATATTAACCCCGAAGGCCGAAACCAACATCATATCAATATCCAGAAAACCATTCTGCTTGGCTAACCGACAGTTAGTTTTTAAATTTCACATTCATAGGGAAAGGTTCCCATTAATTTTATCCAAGACAACTCATTAAAATTCATTCTTTAACCTTCTTTTGAATTTCGATTCAACTAGTCGGAATTAGCGAACCTTACCGAAGTAATCATTGGTTTTAATTTCCCAATCCCAACCTATTCATCCCATGAAGTAAAACTGGTAATACTTCATATCTAACACCACGGTGTTATCGGTAAATTCAATTACCATTTCACGTTCAAATCTAATTAAAGATTTAACTATCGCCTAGAGAAAAACTGGTGATACTCCATTCTCGATCTTTTCAATCTAATTTAAGATTCATTAAAACTCCACTTAGTTTTAATCTGTGGCTGGGTTAAAGAGTCAGTGTCATTTGAAACACGGTTCACGATAAACCCAAAATCCCATTCCATTAATTATCGGGTTAAAGAACAAGTGTTATTTAAAAACACTATTCACGATAAACCCAAAAATCAATATCAATTCAATTCCAATTAGATATTATTTAATTGGTACACTTCATTAAATCTAAATAAAAAGATTTAATCTTTTCTCAACTAGGTTCAAGGACAGTGTTAGTGAAGACACCATTCACGACAAACCCAAATCACATTTGATATTCAATACAAGGCTCTGAATAGAAAATATATCGGCTTATATTCAATATCAAATTCTACGATTAACAAATGTCGTGTTGGAAATAACGATATAAATATATATCTTTCAAATTTCCATAACAACATCTGTATAATCATGAAATCCAACATCGAAATATTCCAAAGACAATTTCGATTCAAATCCATTCCAATGCAATCATTGGAAATTCTGGTTATTTTCACAAACCATTTCAAAGTCAATTTATTTATT
Organism: Allium sativum; assembly: GCA_030737875.1. Classification (NCBI taxonomy): domain Eukaryota; kingdom Viridiplantae; phylum Streptophyta; class Magnoliopsida; order Asparagales; family Amaryllidaceae; genus Allium; species Allium sativum. The sequence continues at coordinate 992,003,588 of CM060915.1, forward strand.
TAAAAATAAATAGAATTATAATTCTAGTTCAAAACTAGTTCATTTTGATAAAAATCTACTTTTATCTTTTCAAATATGGAGTTTTTCACCCCAATTCTTTCTAAATCATTTCTTATGAATTTACATAAATTATTACTATTTTTAAAAATTTTATCAAGGCCCGTACAATCGATTTCCATCAACGGCCCTCGAACTGCACTTACAACGACATTTTTCAAATTTGATTTGGACATAATTCCAAATCCAACCGTTCGATTTCAAATTTCTAATATTCGTTAGAAAGCTCTTTTCGATACGAACCCAATGGTTCTGGTTTTAGGAGAATCCGACGGTCTGATCTCCCGTAATATCCGTTTGAAATAAATGGTCGAAATTCGCGAACTGCCGCGGCGCGGCGCGTTCTATTCAGGCCATTATATAATATATATAATATATATAATATATACTTCGTTGATTTCAATTCAAAATGTGCTTTATAAATCGTTTTAAATTCGTTTTCAAAACGGTTTCAACTTCATATTCAATTTCAAATCAAAATTGAATATTTCAATATAAATTCGTTTTAAATTCATTTCAAATCGATTTCAATTCAAATTGATTTTTAATTCAATTTCATTTCGTTTTTCAATTCAATTTGAATTTCAAATTAACTCAATTTCAATTCAAATTCATTTCTATTCAATTTCAATTCCAATTTATTTATTCAATTCTTTTCAAAATATCAGATTTTGAAATCACTTTCGATATTCATTATAAAATGAATAAAATCGATATAAATATCGTTCACGTCAAAATGGCGTCAATCTAATCAATACGGCTTCATATATTCCTATTTTCAAATATTCCTATTTCAAATATTCCTATTTCATATATTCCTATTTCAAATATTTTTATTTCAAATATTTCTATTTCGAAACTGGAATGAGGCCCAATCAATTACCATATAATGTTAATTATATGGGTTTTCTACGACACAAGTATATATCAACAACGATGAATAATCAACCATCATCCAAAGTGCATTCTACACTGTATAAGTGTCAAATATAAATATTCAACGCTTATAACAGCCTGTCAATCAATCGATCGACATACAACTAAACAATCGGGATTAGTGTACGTCAAATATCATCCCAATACCCGTGTGGGGTTTCAAGCAATCAAACACAGATTTTTATTTGTGCAGTTGGGCGATGTGTAAAATTTTGTCGTCCCAATCAATGTCCTTCAAATAGGTGTACATAAACAAACCGTTCAGTTTGTAAATGAATATTTATTTATTCACATTCACGTTAAAAATTATATTTTTAACAATCAAACTATTTTATTCAACCTATGAATATTCTTTTCGGTTCATTCATTAAATAAAATGTTATCTTTATTTTTCTAACTTATTTTTAGAAAATTTCGGCGGCATAACGACACGATACTAGAAACGGGACAAGGCCTAGCCTTGTCCCCGTTCTAGTGAAGGCCCACGCCATTCACACATCAATCAATCCATTCCATTTCACCGAACAACTCAAATTTCAATCAAATAATCTAACTAATTTTTGCAATCAAACAAACAAGTCCATGGTCTGTGGACGATTGTGTCGGGTGCTACTAAACACCGTCTGCATCCTAATATATATATATATATATCTAGAAATGAAATTGAAGAGTGAGAAGTTCTCACCGATAGCTATCCAACCATCTCGACTCTTCTTTTGCAGAAGTCTTCGTCGTTATCGCATCTTCGTCATCTTCGTTTCCCGTAGCCACTACATATATAAAAATCACACGTTTTTATATCTTGATGTCTTTAAAATAAAAATCACATTTTTTATTTGTTCACTTTCAATTTAAAAATCATATTTTTATAATCGCTTCATACATTTAAAAATCAAATTTTCACTTCGCTATTCAATATATAAAAATAATCGAATTTTTCTTCGCTATTCTATATATAAAAATCATATTTTTACTATGCTATTCAATATATAAAATCCTATTTTTACTTCGATGTTCAATATATAAAAATCATATTTTTACTTCGATGTTCAATATATTAAAATCATATTTTTACTTCGATGTTCAATATATAAAAATCATATTTTTACTTCGATGTTCAATATATAAAAGTCATATTTTTACTTCGATGTTCAATATATAAAAATCATAACACTGCCTTTCTAAAGGTCGTGTCTTTTCATGTTATACATAAAAGTAAAAATCAAATTTTGATTACATTGAAACCCAAGAACAATTTCAACGCTTCACACATATAAATCAGATTTTTACCAATCAAATATTGATTAAACAAAAGGAAATAAAATAAATAAATAAACAAAACTCACTCAAATCGATTTCTGGATCGTCGGGCTCGAGGTGGAGGGGTGGATGTCCGCGCTGTGGTCGAGGAGGTGGCCGGGTTGGTCGGAGTTTGTTGCCGAGGGGGTGAGGGTTGCTGTTTTACTGGAGGAAGGGGGTAAGGGGGTGCTCACGGCATGCTGAGGTGGCGGCTTGGTGTGCTCGGGTGGTCAAGGAGGCGGGGCTTCGGCTGCTGGTGCTCCGGTGGGTGGCGGCTTGCCAGGGCGTGGCCGGTGGAGTGGCTCAGCGCGCGATTCAGTAGGGGGGGTGGGGGGAGAAGCAGTTTCTGATGTCGTCGGAGGGGAGAGAGTCGCGAGGGGGTTTCGTGGGTTCGGAGGCGGCGGCGATTTTCTGGGGGGGCGACGAGGTCGCGATCCCCCCTTTTTGATTTCTTTTTTTTTCTTTCAGATACGAAACGTGTGGGGAGGGGCAACGAAATATAGAGAGAAGGGAGGGGTTTAAATTTTTAATTTATTATTATTTTATTTTGCAAAAAGTTGACTTCTACATACGACCTCGAAACGAGGCCCACCACCTGTCGTCCATAGCGTTTCACCCCCATTCCGAACTCAATGTGATATGTTTCGTCAGCTGATTCGGCTGTTTCGATTAGTTTTCGTCAAAATCAACATATAACTCTATATATTGAATTTGAACGCGCATTTCAATTTACCGGGGTCACATACTAACTCTAAAAATTCCTGAAAAACATTTCCTAGCTTTGTATTGACGATACGGTCCTAACAAAACTAGTTTCGTCGAATTCTGAGACCGTTAGAAAAATGGCCAACTTCCAGTCGATTAAAATCAACTGAAACTGGTCAAACGCGTTTTCCTCTGCCACGCTCACATATTGATTCGAAAAATAATGAAATTTAAAACCTAGCAATAATTTGACATCACGGATCCAACAAAAGTGGTTTCATCGAAATCCGAGGTCATTTGCAAAATGTCCATTTTTAAGGGCCTGAATTCCATAGCGACTATTCAGAATTTTCAACTGGACATATCTTTTGATTCCCGCTATGGAATTTGGATTTTTCGGATTCGTTGGAAAGATATTATCAATTAGATTCCATTATATTTGGTTTCACTAAAATCCGGATTGTTTTGCACCCGGTACATTCAATTGAAGTTAGAAATCGAATTATCGAACTACCGCGCCATTTTCAATTCCTTTTATAATTATAAATAAATATTTATATTCTAATGACGACGTATATAATATATACGTTCTAAATATATTCAAAATAAATTTCTCGTCAATATTATTCAAAATAATTCATTTTAAATATTCAAAATTCGTCGAAGTTGCCAAAACAAAAATTTTAAACTGGCTCGGATTTTCGGGTTGTTACAATCTCCCCCACTTAAAACTTTTCGTCCCCGAAAAGGAACAAAGTCGAAAGTGGTTTGATTAATCAACTCTATGTTTGATTTGGCTTCCATTCTCCAACTTTTCAGTTTCTGAGAATTTTCAAATTCTTCAAAAATTTGGCTAACACCCTAAATTTTCTAAAAATTTCGCCATAACCTCCCCTGCACCGGAAGCCAGGGGAAAATCCCGAAATTGCCATATAGGCCTTCTGATCTCAAAAAGAAAAAGAAAAAGCCAAGCGGCTAGCCAATCGGCTCATAAAATCATCATCACCCAAACAAAACAGTAAATTATGTAGTAAACATGTACCTATTTGTCGGGCAAACAAATTTTATTCTCTGCTCTAGCCTCCTTGCTATGACCTGTTCAATATAAGTGCAAGTATATGCAAGCAAATGCGACCAAATTTCAATATAATTCAATATGTGATTCAATTAGGCTAAATGGCTAAAAATTAGCAAACAAATAAACAAACAACGCAAACATCAATCAATTAGTGAATTAGAGTTTCAAATTCATAATGTTGATACATATACAAAAATCATGTTTTTGATACCAAATCACAACAATAGGCCCTATCTAATTTTTGGTTCTCACACCAGTCAATAGGAAATATATAGAAATCTCACTTTCGTTACTCGAAAATAAATACTGGCGACGGTGCCCCATCACCAGAATTATCCCCGGGCTACTAGAGTATGATTCTATAACTATCCAGTATATTAAAACTTCGAATACACGTTTGCAAGACATATATGCAAAATCTTTATATATTGGATTGTCCAAATTCAATATAAATAAATTATTCAAATACGTGTAAAACGATCTAAATTTCAAAACAGAATTGTTTTCATTTGAAAAATATACTCCCCACACTCGTTCTAGGATACTACTGATCCCATCTCTAACGAGTCATTCTCATTGGATATTGCTAATCCAATATCTGATGAATTCTTTCGTACGGTTCTAATGTGTCTTGTTCTCTAGGCTTTGTAAACCAAAGCTCTGATACCAACTGTGAAAACCCGTAACTTCCCCGTAAAGGAAAGAGCGGATAGTTCGAGAACAAGCCACAAAAGAACACAGACGGGAGAACATTTCATTGTATATTACAACAATGCACCAAAATACAAGAATATACAGAGTATAAATGAATATTACACAAAAATATCAGAGATTTAAATTACATTTAAATACATAGCAGCGGAAAATAATACAATACACAACTAGAAGAGATATACGGATACAAAGCTTTCCGGATATCGTTCCAGCTGTAAACCAGGATCCTGTGAATATAAATCTGCAAAACCAAAACTACTAGCTGCCCGTGTCAAAATAAGGGCACCCAGAGTTTAGGTTAAAACAATAAACTTCAGGTCAGTCATGTGACTGGTGTGAGAACTAAAACAGTTATAAATCTTTATTTTTAAAGTTCGGTAAATCAAGGGACCACGCCGTATAACACGGAACGGGTTTCCTCCCAAGAATACCAGTGCATACAACAACAGCGCAATGCTAAATAAAGAAAAATGAAGCTATTATAAGACCCAGTTCCCATCACACAATGCAACGCAAGCCGGAGGATAGGGTTTTTACCTTATAATAGCCAAGAATGCTTGATACGTTTAAAAGAAATCATTTTATACTATTATAAGTGTATAGTGTATAAAACGACTTCAAATCATAAGTATCAATCACAGGCGGCATGAATGCCCCATACCACTATGTGGCCATATATAGGTTATACAATCAAAATCGCAAAGTCACTTATTTGGAAATTGGATTTCCATCTATGAACCGAGGCAAAAGATAGTCCTCAACCGATTCGAGACGCTCTAGCCCGCCCCTCAGGATCAGAGCTCGAGTGACCCTTGGATCGTCAGGGCCGGTCCACCGATGTGGATTAAAATGCCTGAACATGCGTTTCCCCGCCCTTTGGGGCGTAAATGAGCCAACGAATGGCTCCATCGGACCCGGATCGTCCGATCTAACCGAGGCGCCTCGCAACAGCAACAACCACACAGGTGAAAAGTATATAAATGTCAGGGCTGGTAGGTCACTGACGCCACCCTAGCTAGAAAGAAACGCATGCCCTCCATGATGTCCTCTCCCGTTTCTGGTTCACAACCGGGGTGCGAAACTCGCGAAGTAAATGTTACACAAAGCTACGCCACAAAGGCCGTGCTTTGATCATCACCACAAGACTTTGCTTTTCAATAGAAGCCTCGATCAATTGCCACTTAGGCATGCCACACGGGCAATTCACTCCATGCGTTTGATATCCATCAATATATAACCCCTGAGCTCGTACATCTCAGAGAAGGGCGTTAAGCAAGAGAATAAATTCTCCGCCGCCAAATAGATATATATTTAATAGAGATCAATCACGCGGACTAAAATCCAATGTCAGACACATAGTCCATTTACAAGTCCGTTCTGGGTCTGAACGAAACCGGAGGCACCTGGTACCCCGCATATCCATCGATCTCCAAGTACGTCTGAACGATCACCAACTGTTTCCATCTTCTTGGGTGTACAGCCCAATCAAGATCATCAGTAATCACCCAAACGACGTGAAGACTTCCGGTCTTCGACCATCGTCTTCATCTGCGACTTATCGTCGTATCAGTTATTCAGAATGGGATAAACCTGGTCTTTCCGAATAACTCGCGTATATTTTAAATAAGTGTTACACAAACACAACATATGCCTCATTCCAATTCATCAGTCACTAACCGTAAATTAACAAGAGAATAATTCCCCAAATATTAACCCCGAAGGCCGAAACCAACATCAGATCAATATCCAGAAAACCATTCTGCTTGGCTAACCGATAGTTAGTTTTAAAATTTCACATTCATAGGGAAAGGTTCCCATTAATTTTATCCAAGATAAATCATTAAAATTCATTCTTTAATCTTCTTTCGAATTTCGATTCAACTAGTCGGAATTAGCGAACCTTACCGAAGTAATCATTGGTTTTAATTTCCCAATCCCAACCTATTCATCCCATGAAGTAAAACTGGTAATACTTCATATCTAACACCACGGTGTTATCGGTAAATTCAATTACCATTTCACGTTCAAATCTAATTAAAGATTTAACTATCTCCTGGAGCAAAACTGGTGATACTCCATTCTCGATCTTTTCAATCTAATTAAAGATTCATTAAAACTCCACTTAGTTTTAATCTGTGGCTGGGTTAAAGAATCAGTGTCATTTGAAACACGGTTCACGATAAACCCAAAATCCCATTCCATTAATTATCGGGTTAAAGAACAAGTGTTATTTAAAAACACTGTTCACGATAAACCCAAAAATCAATATCAATTCAATTCCAGTTAGATATTATTTAATTGGTACACTTCAATAAATCTAAATAAAAAGATTTAATCTTTTCTCAACTAGGTTCAAGGACAGTGTTAGTGAAGACACCATTCACGACAAACCCAAATCACATTTGATATTCAATACAAGGCTCTGAATAGAAAATATATCGGCTTATATTCAATATCAAATTCTACGATTAACAAATGTCGTGTTGGAAATAACGATATAAATATATATCTTTCAAATTTCCATAACAACATCTGTATAATCATGAAATCCAACATCGAAATATTCCGAAGAAAATATTGATTCAAATCCATTCCAATGCAATCATTGGAAATTCTGGTTATTTTCACAAACCATTTCAAAGTCAATTTATTTATTTAAAAATAAATAGAATTATAATTCTAGTTCAAAACTAGTTCATTTTGATAAAAATCTACTTTTATCTTTTCAAATATGGAGTTTTTCACCCCAATTCTTTCTAAATCATTTCTTATGAATTTACACAAATTATTACTATTTTTAATAATTTTATCAAGGCCCGTACAGTCGATTTCCATCAACGGCCATCGAACTGCACTTACAGCGACCTTTTTCAAATTTTATTTGGACATAATTCCAAATCCAACCGTTCGATTTCAAATGTCCAATATTCATTAGAAAGCTCTTTCCGATACGAACCCAACGGTTCCGGTTTTAGGAGAATCCGACGGTCGGACCTCCCGTAATATCCGTTTGAAATAAATGGTCGAAATTCGCGAACTGCCGCTGCGCGACGTGTTCTATTCAGGCCATTATATTATATATATAATAAATATAATATATACTTCATCGATTTCAATTCAAAATGTGCTTTATAAATCGTTTTAAATTCGTTTTCAAAATGGTTTCAACTTCATATTCAATTTCTAATCAAAATTGAATATTTCAATATAAATTCGTTTTAAATTCATTTCAAATCGATTTCAATTCAAATTGATTTTTAATTCAATTTCAGTTCGTTTTTCAATTCAATTTGAATTTCAAATTAACTCAATTTCAATTCAAATTCATTTCTATTCAATTTCAATTCGAATTTATTTATTCAATTCTTTTCAAAATATCAGATTTTGAAATCACTTTCGATATTCATTATAAAATGAATAAAATCGATATAAATATCGTTCACGTCAAAATGGCGTCAATCTAATCAATACGGCTTCATATATTCCTATTTTCAAATATTCCTATTTCAAATATTCCTATTTCAATTATTCCTATTTCAAATATTTTTATTTCAAATATTTCTATTTCGAAACTGGAATGAGGCCCAATCAATTACCATATAATGTTAATTATATGGATTTTCTACGACACATGTATATATCAACAACGATGAATAATCAACCATCATCCAAAGTGCATTCTACACTGTATAAGCGTCAAATATAAATATTCAACGCTTATAACAGCCTGTCAATCAATCGATCGACATACAACTAAACAATCGGGATTAGTGTACGTCAAATATCATCCCAATACCCGTGTGGGGTTTCAAGCAATCAAACACAGAATTTTATTTGTGCAGTTGGGCGATGTGTAAAATTTTATCGTCCTAATCAATGTCCTTCAATTAGGTGTACATAAACAAACCGTTCGGTTTGTAAATGAATATTTATTTATTCACATTCACGTTAAAAATTATATTTTTAACGATCAAACTATTTTATTCAACCTATGAATATTCTATTCGGTTCATTCATTAAATAAAATGTTATCTTTATTTTTCTAACTTATTTTTAGAAAATTTCGGTGGCATAACGACACGATACTAGAAACGGGACAAGGCCTAGCCTTATCCCCGGTCTAGTGAAGGCCCACGCCATTCACACATCAACCAATCCATTCCATTTCACCAAACAACTCAAATTTCAATCAAATAATCTAACTAATTTTTGCAATCAAACAAACAAGTCCATGGTCTGTGGACGATTGTGTCGGGTGCTACTAAACACCGTCTGCATCCTAGTATATATATATATATATCTAGAAATGAAATTGAAGAGTGAGAAGTTCTCACCGATAGCTATCCAACCATCTCGACTCTACTTTTGCAGAAGTCTTCGTCGTTATCGCATCTTCGTCATCTTCGTTGCCCGTAGCCACTACATATATAAAAATCACACGTTTTTATATCTTGATGTCTTTAAAATAAAAATCACATTTTTTATTTGTTCACTTTCAATTTAAAAATCATATTTTTATAATCGCTTCATACATTTAAAAATCGAATTTTCACTTCGCTATTCAATATATAAAAATAATCGAATTTTTCTTCGCTATTCTATATATAAAAATCATATTTTTACTATGCTATTCAATATATAAAAATCCTATTTTTACTTCGATGTTCAATATATAAAAATCATATTTTTACTTCGATGTTCAATATATAAAAATCATATTTTTACTTCGATGTTCAATATATAAAAATCATAACACTGCCTTTCTAAAGGTCGTATCTTTTCATGTTATACATAAAAGTAAAATTCAAATTTCGATTACATTGAAACCCAAGAACAATTTCAACGCTTCACACATATAAATTAGATTTTTACCAATCAAATATTGATTAAAAAAAAGGAAATAAAATAAATAAATAAACAAAACTCACTCAAATCGATTTCTGGATCGCCGGGCTCGAGGTGGAGGGGTGGATGTCCGCGCTGTGGTCGAGGAGGTGGCCGGGTTGGTCGGAGTTTGTTGCCAAGGGGGTGAGGGTTGCTGTTTTACTGGAGGAAGGGGGTAAGGGGGTGCTCACGGCATGCTGAGGTGGCGGCTTGGGGTGCTCGGGTGGTCAAGGAGGCGGGGCTTCGGCTGCTGGTGCTCCGGTGGGTGGCAGCTTGCCAGGGCGTGGCCGGTGGAGTGGCTCGGGCGCGATTCAGCAGGGGGGAAGCGGTTTCTGATGTCGTCGGAAGGGAGAGAGTCGCGAGGGGGCTTCGTGGGTTCGGAGGCGGCGACGATTTTCTTGGGGGGCGACGAGGTCGCGATCCCCCCTTTTTGATTTCTTTTTTTTTCTTTCAGATATGAAACGTGTGGGGGGGCAACGAAATATAGAGAGAATGGAGGGGTTTAAATTTTTAATTTATTATTATTTTATTTTGCAAAAAGGTGACTTCTACATACGACCTCGAAACGAGGCCCACCGCCTATCGTCCATAGCGTTTCACCCCCATTCCGAACTCAATGTGATATGTTTCGTCAGCTGATTCGGCTGTTTCGATTAGTTTTCGTCAAAATCAACATATAACTCTATATATTGAATTTGAACGCGCATTTCAATTTACCGTGGTCACATACTAACTCTAAAAATTCCTGAAAAATATTTTCTAGCTTCGTATTGACGATACGGTCCTATCAAAACTAGTTTCATCGAATTCTGAGACCGTTAGAAAAATGGCCAACTTCCAGTCGATTAAAATCAATTGAAACTGGTCAAACGCGTTTTCCTCTGCCACACTCACATATTGATTCGAAAAATTATGAAATTTAAAACCTAGAAATAATTTGACATCACGGATCCAACAAAAGTGGTTTCGTCGAAATCCGAGGTCATTTGCAAAATGTCCATTTTTAAGGGCCTGAATTCCATAGCGACTATTCAGAATTTTCAACTGGACATATCTTTTGATTCCCGCTATGAAATTTTGATTTTTCGGATTCGTTGGAAAGATATTATCAATTAGATTCCATTATTTTTGGTTTTACTAAAATCCGGATTGTTTTGCACCCGGTACATTCAATTGAAGTTAGAAATCGAATTATCGAACTACCGCGCCATTTTCAATTCCTTTTATAATTATAAATAAATATTTATATTCTAACGATGGCGTATATAATATATACGTTCTAAATATATTCAAAATAAATTTCTCGTCGATATTATTCAAAATAATTCAATTTAAATATTCAAAATTCGTCGAAGTTGCCAAAACAAAAATTTTAAACTGGCTCAGATTTTCGGGTTGTTACATTATCTAAGACTTATACAACAGCCCTTGCACTTTACTCCGTCTTCAATTATCTTTGGCATATATGATTCGCAATGCTCATGCCAATACAGAGTGGTTCTTTGGATAATAATCCAACCGGTCTCTCCATATTAACAACGTTAAAATGGTCGAAACTTCGATAGTCTGTTAACTATCAAAGAAAAACAAGTGTGCAAACAACGATATTATTTCCAATTGGAAATAACATCGATCAATCATCAATCACTACCATTCCACAACTATCAGACTCTAACTGTAAACTATAAGAGAACAACTTCCCAAGTATAAACCCCGAAGGACGAAACCAACATCAGATCCATACTCAGGAAACCATTCAACTTATTAATCTCTAGTCATTTTCTAATTTTGCTTAACTCTATTTCTTTAACTCTTGTTCATTTTTAACTTTAATCGATTAACTCTATTTGATTACCTCTAACTGGTTAACTCTAACTGATTAACTCCTTTCAAATAAACTATATTCGACTTACTCCTTTAAATCTATTCGAATAAATTATATTCGATTTACTCCTTTAACTCTAACTGATTAATTCTAACTCCTTTTATAATATCGTATTTATTTTCTAAATAAATATTTCCTTTATTCTATTTATTTTCTCAAATAAATATTCCTTTATTCTAATTCTATTTATTCCCTAAATAAATAAATAATCCCTTTTAATCTATTTGTAAATGTTCTACAAATATTTCCTTTCTTATTTTTTGACAAATATTTACTTTCTTATTTGTTTGACAAATACTTTCCCTTTTATATTTGATTTACAAATACTTTCCCTTTTATATTTGATTTACAAATATATTTTTCCTTTATATTCGTTTTACAAATATATTCTTTTATATTTGATTTACAAGTATATTTCTTTTATTCAAAATCCTTTTTCTTTTATAATATAAAATCCATTGATTTTATATAAATAAATTATTTTCAAAATATACTTTGAGAATCCCTTTCCCACCTTCTGGTATTTCTTATGGTATTTAACACGCCATATAACAACGATAAATATCGATCAAACACACATAATCAATGTCAGATTGTACATCACATCATATATCACATTATATGAATCACAGTAAAATAAATGTTGAGGAATCCAGTTGGATTCCTCCAACCTGTTTCCCTGCATCATAGATGTTAAACAATATGGATAACATCACTTTCATTTCCATATGATATACTATGTTAAATAGAATCAATATAGAAATTCAACTAACTGACTAGCAGTTCAATCAAACAGTCAACACAAAGTAAATCAGACAATTTCTAACAGTTCTAAAAATACAACATGAAATTATAAACTGTTTAGAGTTGGTGAGATTTACTCACATTGGACGATCACCATTAATAATGAAAATCATCTCTTGATTCGAACATACAATTTATTTTGCTATAAATTGTAACGTTCTCCAATCGACTCGCGGTCAGTTCCATTGTGTAGTGTCCGTCCATACGGTCCCAACGCAACTTACGGTTCATCAATCTGACCACATATGTGTAAGATATACTATTAACAAGTTCATATAATATTCGATTAAAATTTAAACAAAAATTAAAGTTTATAATGGGCCTCACCAACTCTAACCCAGCCCATCACATATTAGACCCGTACCCAATGCTTCTTCACCCACGGCCGATACCTGCTCTTAACCATTCCCATCACCGAAAACTTCAACCCAAATTCCTCCAACCTGACTTCATGAATTCGAGAATCATCAACTCCATTTCACTCTCTTTCGAGTCCTCTCCCCACCCAGATCACTCAAATGAAGTTCGAAACTCCTAAACGAATTCCGTCCGTCGTGAGCTTCTGTACCATCATCGACAGTTTTTACTTCGAGAGTCCCCAAAATCGTCCACTTAGGTGCGGAATTCCACCACCAATTCACCTGCGACAACCACTTTGGTTGACTCCCCCTTAAAATCCTACGGCAGCTAACCCTAGACCCGCCAGCGAAACACAAAGGGGCGTTCGAACCCATGTTGATACACATCGAGGTGAAGCTGATCACGTCAGGAGTTTAAAAACATTAGTCTTGCGATTAAATGATTTTTCTTTGATTTTCTTTTGAGTTTCTTTGATTTTTCTGAAGATGGAAACTTCACTGTAAAAATCATATGCGGTGATATATAAGTGTGTTGGTGGTTGGTGGTGTTTGTGGCAGAGAAGAGAGGATGGTGTGGCCTTCATTTGGTCCACAAAATGTTAGGATATTTTTATTATTTGATTTTTTATATTTTATTTTATATTTGTTTATGCTTCCTAAAATCTGTGTGGTCACGCATGATACCCAAAAATCACGAAACTGGATGTGTAGCTAGAGTTTGACATTGCGGTCCCAACGAAATTGGTTTCGTCGAATTCCGACTTCGTATGCTCACACAACGTATTTTTAACCATCGAAAAACTAAATGTTTTCCACTCTCAAAATCCGTATGGAAACACATTGACTCTAAAAATAACCAAACTTAGAATCTAACAAAAATCTAACATTGCGGATCCAACAAAATTAGTTTCTTCGAATTCCGACTTCGTTTGCAAAAGTGGCTATTTTCAAAGCTCTAAATAGCCTATATAAATATATAAATATATTTAAATATAATTAAATTTAATATTTAAAATTAAATATTATCGTCTATATTCATAGTGGAATACCGTACAGCTCTCGAATATTCGTATATGAATTTCTAACTTGATATTCACTTCTGGGTCAATCCGATATTCGATTTATATTGAATTCCTTTTTAAAATATAAAGGAATTCCATAGCGACTTTTCTAAAATTTGATTTGGACATACATCAAAATCTACACGACGAAATCCCGATTTTTCTCTTCCACTAGAAAGATATACTCCACCAGCTCCACACGTTTCTTGTTTCACAGAAATCCGATTTAAAACGAACCCTGTATACTCAGTTGAAGTTCAGATTGCCAAATAGCGAACTACCGCGCCATTTCAAGCTCTATTTTAATTATAATATAATTCCACGTTCAAACTGTCATCGTTTAAATATATTCGTTACTCAAATTCAATTCCAAGCTGAATTAAATATCACAGATGATCCAGTTCACACCATATTACCATTTCATCCAACTCCGATGAATTCAGAATTAAATATACTATATAATTTATTATTTTAATTAAATATTCACCATTATTTAATTAACCGACCATTAAATTCTCTAATTCACCTTTTAAATAATTAAATAAATTAATTATTATACCCCTGACGATGCGGGTCATTACAAAATGAAAAATAGAATTTATATTTATATGAATTATGCACCTTTAATACTTAGACCATATAATACACAATCGTATAGTAGTGATCCCGAGTGTATACTGGAGCCGATCAAAGATAAGTGGAAGTCACTCGACATAGTTATCGAGTAAAGGGTTAATTTAAAATGAATTGTTTTGTTTAAAAGTAAGTTTTATACTAGACATCGTTTAAATAGTCGAACGTAAAATTAGTTGTAAACTGTATTGACGTGTAAACAATGATCAGTAAATACTGAATTAAATGTTCAACTAATTGATTGATTTATTAAGTCATTATAATTACGTGAATCGCAATTATATATTTTTATTTGACGACGTCCATGGAATTAAAACATTGTTCCACTATGTATCGATTGGATTGTTCGAAACACCCTGGTAGCAGAAATAACACACTGTTCTGCTATTAGTTTGATATATGTTATTAGTAAATATATGTGCTGAAGTGTTATATTATAAGTAGAAGATATTGTATTATACTGACATGATTGTTTGTGTAAATTAGATTAACGAATCAAATATCGTATGTAAGGACTGATATATGTCATGAGAACTGCTAAGTTGTAATTCTGTAAAGCAATTCAGAAACCAATATAAATTTAATGTTCGAATAAAGATTATTTTATGACTTAGCAGATCCAATGGTGCTAAACCTGTTTATTTTATTTTATATTTGATATTTAAATCACCGACTATCAAATCTGGACCATTTCGTTATCGTTTTCGAACAGACTGGAATCTAGATTCCACCTCGACTCGATATATACGTTACGAGTCAGAGATTTTATTGAAGCCCATTGGAGACGGAGTATTGCAAGGGCTGTTCTGTTTACGGGATAGTGTAGGCCGTTAAATATTTAATTTAATTTATTATTTTAAATATTATATTTGGAGTACTAATAGATTTTAATATTTAATTCGTTATTTAAAATGAAGTTTAAATGTTATATTTTATTTATAATATAAACGAGCTCGAAATCGCGCAGCAGTTCATAATATTTGATTTTGAACTTCAACTGAGAATACAGGATCCGATATAAGTCAGATTTCTGTGAAACAAGAAACGTTGGAAGTGTATTGATGATAATTTTCATATGAAAGAGAAAATTTCAGATTTCGTGTTATAATTTGTTTGTTATGGCAAAATCAATTTTTGAAATAGTCGCTATGAAAATCGTTATTAAAATATATGCGTTAAAATAGCGGTTTTGCAAATGGACTCAGATTTCGACGAAATTAGTTTCATTGGAACCGTATCGTTAAATTATTGTACGGTGGTGAATTGCATGGAAAACCGATGTCATATGGGATCACGACTGCCACAAACGCCCGTTCAATTTCTATAGCGCGTAATTAATTTAATAAAGGGTTATTTGGGTATAACTTGAACAAACGATCGAATTTGGCCACGAAACCAATTCCGTTGAGTTCGTATCGTCGAATATAGTCAGGATAGGTATATAGTTTGTTATTTTTGAAGACCGACCAAATTGATGTTCGAAATGACATTGCGGTGCACGTAAAAATATCCTACCAGGGAAACAGTCTCAGAATGCGACGAAACTGGTGCCGTTGGGTTCGTATTGAAAAATTATTATAGAATTTTAAGGTTTCAAGTTGATTAGATTTATCTGGTGATCGTGAAAAATTAAAACGCGTGTTTATTTCTGGTTTTATAAAGGATTTTTTTTCAAACGAAGTCGGATTTCGACGAAACTTATCCCATTGGGTCCGGAATATCTTTTTACACTAAGATTAGCTTCTTTATCAGAAAACAGAAATCGTTGGTGGTAGTTTTTACCAACTACTTCACGCTGAAGTTTCACAAAACATATTTTAATAATTAAACATGCCATCGCCACTGTGCATTACTTGATCCCCAAACTTCACTGTTTTCTTGCCCACCACACTTTCTTACCATAACCACCACATGGTCATTTAAATAGGATTTTCCAATGGTGTGCTCACCACACCTCAAGACTTATATATACGTCTCCTTTCATTTACCTGTAACTCCCCATTGATCAGTTTCTTCTTTCCACCAATAAAAAAAATGAAAGAAGAGGGAAATGGGACGGGAGTGAGCATCAAGAAGAAAAGGAGACGCGTTCTGTTGTGGGATCTAGGTTCTTGCGGTATGAAGTTTGGGATTCAAGGAGTAAGGGATGAAGTCAGTACGGGATTGGGAGATTTGCGGTTGGAAGGTGGATACATATAACGAAAGTGGATGGGTGCGTGGTTTTGATTCTGGGAACAATCGGAACGAAGTTGAACGCGAGCCCTAGGAGCGGAAGGGAGTTAGTTAGTGTGGTCAACAGGGAAAAACGTAATGCGATGGTGGAGTTTTGAGCGAGACTGGATGGTGAGGTTTCAAGCAAGAAGCTGGGTGTTGGAGTTTGGTGATCCGAGCGCAGGCTGTAGTGTTTTTGGTGTCGAACCTTTGGCTGGAACGATGGCATCTAATATTGGGTACCTGGGAGTAAATCAAAGAAAGTAGTGTCTGCCAGAAGTGATAACCGATGAAGCAGTTCTAATCGGTCTGTACAGTTTTCACGTAATTTGTTTTAAGGATTTTGGGTTAATTAAGTAACTATTAGGGTATAACCCTAAATGGGTTTACTTTAAAAAAAACTTTGGTAACTGTAGTCAATCACTCAGTGAAACGGACCAGATAAATGTTAGATTGGGCTTGAAAATGTTGAATGAGTTTAACCGAACAAATTAGTTAAACTAAGTTTAGTTAATGAATTTATTTATTTATTTGAAATAAAATGGTGTTATATTAAAATATTGATACCTCTTTTGTGTATAAGCCGAACCTAGAAACCCAGACAAAAGGAACGAAGAAGGGGCTAAAATTACTAGGAGTTTCATATCCAAATAATTACCTATGTAAATATTTAGTTAAGGAAATCATTAATTTATTTTAGGAAATCATTAATTTATTTTAATTAAATCATTTACTAGGAGTTTCATATTCAAGTAATTAACTATGTAAATATTTAGTTAAGGAAATCATTAATTTATTTTAATTAAATCATTAAGGGTTAATTTGGTAGTTAGGGTTTAATTAAGATCATAACCATTGAACCATTAATAACTTTCTCTAATTTTATCAGAACACGTCAAAACAATGAACACTAGATTTCCATCGATGAACACTACGGCCTGGACTAGAACTGGATGTGTTTGGAATGAACTGGATTTTTCAGTTAATTAAACATTTGTTTAATTTAACTGAAACGAGCCAATCAAACAACGAATCAACACAAGGTGAGTTAAACTCACTCAGTATTTTTCCCATTTATATTTTTATATAAATTTGGTTGTTATTTTGTGTGCTCTGTTTGCTATGGTCGACTGTTCGCTAGTTATATTTCTATTCATTGATTTAACTGATGAAATTAAACCATCGTTTAATTTCAGTAGAATACCAAATCGTTATTTTAACGATTGGTTCCAATAAAGGTAACTTACCTTATTGGTCACGTTTATAAAATAAACGTGTTGAATTGTTTGAATGGTTTGGAGTGTTTGATTGGTTGATGTTAAATAGTCGATTATTTACTGTTAAAGTTAAATGAAATTGAAATGATCTGGTTTGTGATAACCGTTTTGAATATAGGGAAGAATAGGTTGGAGGGATCCAACGGGATTCCTCAGTATATTATTAATTTCATATTATCAACATATGAACAGTCTTGTTTGAGTGATTTATTTGATTATGGATTGTTGACTGAAAAATCAACATCTATCTAGTATAAACCAATGGGCAATATTGGTTGAGTATTTGGCAACATATGGCCGATAAAATCAATCGTTTTATAAATATTGATTCACCATTAGGTGAGTCGATAGAGATGAGGTTATAAAATTTATTTGATAATTGGAGATAGATTTTGGGATATATTATTTTGAGTAAAATTTTATTAAAAGGAAATAAACATTTATTTTTATAATTAATTACAAATTGATTTTTCAAATTAAATTCTGAGATTTATCAGAATTATAAATATGGGAATAAAATTAACCTTAACGATTAAAATTTGGAAAATTGGATATTGAGAATTAATTAAATGGAATGATTTAAATTAATTATATTATTAATTAATTTAAAGTGAGAATGGATTGGAATGGGTTAATGAAATAACTGTGCCTTGAGTTGACTAAGTCAAAAATTGTAATTGGAATTGATTTCAAATTAGTTCGATTTGAATTAGTCTAATAAAATAGTTTAGTGAATATTGTTTTAATTTTGATAAGATTTTTTTAAAAAAAAATAATATTGATTTTAGTAAATAAAGGAATTTACCATGGAAATAGTTAACTATAAAAGTAATTTATTATTTTAATTAATAATAATTTAGATAAATACTTTTTAATTGAGTTTCATTTAAAAAGTACTCGAAATGGGGAATGGAATCCAATGGAAAAGGTGAAAGGAGTTTATGAACAGGTTTGTTTAAACCTGAGTTTTTATAACAAAGTTATAAAAGGTAATTCTAAGCGAATATTGTAGCTTGAAATAAATGTTACTTGTAATGACCCGCATTTTCCAGGGGTATAATTAATTTATATAATTGTTTAAAATGGTGAATTGACAATATAATGTGAACGGGGTCGTCCCTTAGATTTAATTCAGCTTAGAGTTGAATTATATTGACGAATATATTCAATCGACGATAGTTTGAACGTATAATTATATTATAATTAAAATCGTGCTTGAAATGGCGCTGCAGTTCGCGATTTGGCGATTTGAACTTCAACTGAATGTACAGGATTCGTTTTAAGCTGGATTTCTATGAAACAAGAAACGTGTGGAGCTGGTGGAGTATATCTTTGTAACAACCCGGAAAATCTGGGCCAGTTTAAAATTTTTATTTTGGCAATTTTAGCGAATTTTGATTATTTAAAATGAATTATTTTAAATAATATCGACGTGAAATTTATTTTCAATATAGAATTCGACGTATATATTATATACGCGCCGTCGTTAGAATATAAATATTTATATATAATTATAAATAGAATTGAAAATGGCGCAGTAGTTCGATAATTCGATTTCAAACTTCAATTGAATGTACCGGGTGCAAAACAATCCGGATTTTAGTGAAACCAAAAACATTAGAATCTAATAGATGATATCTTTCCAACGAATCCGCAAAATCAAGATTTCATAGCGGGAATCAAAAGATATGTCCAGTTGAAAATTCTGAATAGTCGCTATGGAATTCAGGCCCTTAAAAAATGGACATTTTGCAAACGACCTCGGATTTCGACGAAACCAGTTTTGTTGGGTCCGCAGTATCAAATTATTGCTAGATTCCAAATTGCATAATTTTTCGAATCAATATGTGAGCGTGGCAAAGGAAAACGCGTTTGACCAGTTTCAGTTGATTTTAATCGACTGGAAATTGGCCCTTTTTCAAACGGTCTCAGAATTCGACGAAACTAGTTTTGTTAGGACCGTATCGTCAATACGAAGTTAGAAAATATTTTTCTGGAATTTTTCTAGTTAGTATGTGACCCCGGTAATTTGAAATGTACGTTTAAAATTCAATATAATGATTTAAATGTAAATGCAACGGAAACTGATCGAAACGGTCGATTCAGCTTGCGGTACATATCCCATTGTGTTCGGAATGGGGGTGAAACGCTATGGGCGACAGGCGGTGGACCTCGTTTAGAGGTCGTATGTGAAAGTCAACTTTTTAATAATTAAATAATATAAAAAAAATATTTTCCTCCCCTTCCTCCTTTATACTTCTGCCCCCCCCCTCTATTTCTTCAATCAGCAGAAAAAAAAAATGTCCATCGCACCGCACCGAAGATCGACGCCACGCCGCTGTCCCCCTCTTCCTCCTCCCCCTCTCCGATCTCGCCTAACCTCCCTCCCCCTCTTCTCCGAACCCCTCTACCTCGCGCTCACCTTCCAGTCACGAGACCCCCACCTCTTCTCCGACCACCTCCACCGCTCGTGCCTCATCCACCGCTCGCGCCCCATCCACCGCGAAGCCCCCTTTGCCCTCCTACTGCCGATCGACGAAGACCCTTCCCCCCTAGTCCCAAACCCGCAGCAGCAAACCCCGAGACCCTCCCCATCCCCAACGAACCACTGTAAGTTTTTAGATCTCAGATTTTTATTATTCATGTAAAAGAACGATTTTTTATTCATGTAAAATAAATGGGTTTTGTTATTATTATCAGTTTTAATTATTTAATGTATTAGGATCGAATGGAAAAAAAAGGGAATTTGCTTTTGAAAACAAAGTTTGCATCCTTTTTGGAAATAAAAATATGATTTTTATATATTGAACTTCGAAATAAAAATATGATTTTTATATATTGAACTTCGAAATAAAAATATGATTTTTATATATTGAACTTCGAAATAAAAATATGATTTTTATATATTGAACTTCGAAATAAAAATACGGTTTTTATATATTGAACTTCGAAATAAAAATATGATTTTTATATATTGAATATCGAAGTAAAAAATTCGATTTTTACATAGGTAGTGAAAGCGGGCAACGAAGGTAACAAAAAGGCGAGAACGCTGAAGATTTCTATCAATGAAGTGCCGTGAAGATTAGGATAGCTATCGGTCAGAATTTCTCACCTTTCAATTTCTTTTTCTAGTTATATATATATACTAGGATGCAGACGGTGCTTAGTAGCACCCGACACAATCGTCCACAGACCATTGACTTGTTTGTTTGATTGCAAAAATTAGTTAGATCATTTGATTGAAATTGAACTGTGTGGTGAAATGAATGGATTTGATTGATGTGTGAATGGCGTGGGCCTTCACTAGACCGGGGATAAGGCTAGGCCTCGTCCCGTTTCTAGTATCGTGCCGTTATGCCGCCGAAATTTTCTAAAATATGTTAGAAAAATAAAAATATCATTTTATTGAATAAATGAACCGAATAGAATATTCATAGGTTGAATAAAATGTTTTATCGTTAAAAATATAATTTTTAACGTGAATGTGAATAAATAAATATTCATTTACAAACCGGACGGTTTGTTTATGTACACCCATTTGAAGGACATTGATTGGGACGATAAATTTTACACATCGGTCAACTGCACAAATAAAATATGTGTTTGATTGTTTGAAACCCCACACGGGTGTTAGGATGAAATTTGAAGTTCACTCATCCTGATTGATTAAATATGTCGATCGATTGACAGGCTGTTATAAGCGTTAGATATCTATATTTGATGCTTATACAGTGTAGTGCACTTTGGTTGATGGTTGATTATTTTTCAATGCTATTATATACAGGTGTTGTATGAAATCCATATAATTAACTTTATATGGTAATTGATTGGGCCTCATTCCAATTTGAAAAATAAAGAATAATATAAAATAAAGGTTCATGTGTTGACAGTACTCATCCATTGAGATTGGTCATGGGTTGAACGAAATATTTTGATAATAACAACTATTTTGAAAAAGAAATATTTGAAATAGAATATTTGAAAATAGAAATTTATGAAGTCGTGTTGATTAGATTGACGCCATTTTGACGTGAACGATATTTATATCGATTTTAACGATTTCGAAATGAAATGAATTGAAAACGATTTCGAAATGAAATGAATTGAAAACGATTTCGAAATGAAATGAATTGAAAACGATTTCGAAATGAAATGAATTGAAAACTATTTCGAAATGAAATGAATTGAAAACGATTTCGAAATGAAATGAATTGAAAACGATTTCGAAATGAATTGAATATAAAACGAATTCAAATTGAATTGAAAGCAAATTGAAATGAATTCAAATTGAATTGAAATTTGAATTGAATAGAAATGAATTTTAAAACGAATTTATAAAGAAGAATTCAATTTTGATTTGAATTGAAATGGAAGTTGAAATTGCTTTTGAAACGAATTTAAAACTATTTATAAAATTCGTTTAAAATAGAAATCGACGATATATATATTATATATATTATATATATAATATAATGGCCTGAATAGAACGCGCCGTGTCGCGGCAGTTCTTGAATTTCGACCATTTATTTCAAACGGACATTACGGGAGATCCGACCGTCGCATTCTCCTAAAACCGGAACCGTTGGGTTCGTATCGAAAAGAGCTTTCTAACGAATATTAGAAATTAGAAATCTAACGGTTGGATTTGGAATTATGTCCAAATCAAATTCGAAAAAGGTCGTTGTAAGTGCAGTTCGATGGCCATTAATGGAAATCGACTGTACGGGCCTTGATAAAATTATTAAAAATAGTAATAATTTATGTAAAATCATAAGAAATGATTTAGAAAGAATTGGGATGAAAAACTCCATATTTGAAAAGATAAAAATAGATTTTTATCGAAATGAACTAGTTTTGAACTAGAAATATAATTCTATTTATTTTTAAATAAATAAATTGGATTTGAAAAGGGTTTTAAAAATAACCAGAATTTCCAATGATTGCATTGGAGTGGATTTGAATCTAAATATCTTCGGAATATTTCGATGTTGGAATTCGTGATTATACGGATGTTGTTATGGAAATTTGAAAGATATATATTTATATCGTTATTTCCAATACGACATTTGTTAATCGTAGAATTTGATATTGAATATAAGTCGATATATTTTCTATTCAGAGCCTTGTATTGAATATCAAATGTGATTTGGGTTTGTCGTGAATGGTGTCTTCATTAACACTGTTCTTGAACCCAGTTGAGAAAAGATTAAATCTTTTTATTAAGATTTAATGAAGTGTACCAATTAAACAATATTTAATTGGAATAGAATTGATATTGATTCTTGGGTTTATCGTGAATGGTGTTTTTAAATAACACTCGTTCTTTAATCCGATAATTAATGGAATGTGGTTTTGGGTTTATCGTGAACCGTGTTTTAAATGACACTGATTCTTTAACCCAGTTAACGATTAAAACTAAGTGGAGTTTTAATGAATCTTTAATTAGATTGAAAAGATCGAGAATGGAGTATTACCAGTTTTGCTCCAGGCGATAGTTAAATCTTTAATTAGATTTGAACATGAAATGGTAATTGAATTACCGATAACACTGTGGTGTTAGATATGAAGTATTACCAGTTTTACTTCATGGGATTAATAGGTTGGGATTGGGAAATTAAAACAAATGATTACTTCGGTAAGGTTCGTTAATCCCGACTAGTTGAATCGAAATTCAAAAAGAAGATTAAAGAATAAATTCAAGGGATTTATCTTGGATAAAATTAATGGGAACCTTTCCCTATGAATGTGAAATTTAGAAACTAACTGTCGGTTAGCTAAGAAGAATGGTTTTCTGGATATTGATCTGATGTTGGTTTCGGCCTTCGGGGTTAATATTTGGGGAATTATTCTCTTGATTAATTTACGGTTAGTGACTAATGAATTGGAATGAGGCGTATGTTGTGTTTGTGTAACACTTTTATAATATATACGTGAGTTATTCGGAAAGACCGGGTTTATCCTATTCTAAATAACTGATACGACGATAAGTCGAAGATGAAGACGATGGTCGAAGACCGGAAGTCTTCACGTCGTTTGGGTGATTACTGATGATCTTGATTGGGATGTACACCCAAGAAGATGGAAACAGTTGGTGATCGTCCAGACGTACTTGGAGATCGAAGGATATGCGGGGTACCAGGTGCCTCCGGTTTCGTTCAGACCCAGAACGGACTTGTAAATGGACTGTGTGTCTGACATTGGATTTTAGTCTGTGTGATTGATCTCTATTAAATATATATCTGTTTGGCGGTGGAGAATTTATTCTCTTTCTTAACGCCCTTCTCTGAGACATACGAGCTCAGGGGTTATATATTGATGGATATCAAACGCATGGAGTGAATTACCTATGTGGCATGCCTAAGTGGAAATTGATCGAGGCTTCTGTTGAAAAGCAAAGTCTTGTGGTGATGATCAAAGCACGGCCTTTGTGGCGTAGCTTTGTGTAATGTTTACTTCGCGAGTTTCACACCCGGTATGAACCAAAAACTGGAGATGGACCTCAGGGAGGGCTTGCGTTTCTTTCTAGCTAAAAGTGGCGTCAGTGGTTTTACACGCCCTGACGAGTTTGACTTATGTGGTTGTTGCTGTTGCGAGGCGCCTCGGTTTGATCGGACGATCCGGGTCCGATGGAGTCATTCGTTGGCTCGTTTGCGCCCCAAAGGGCGGGGAGACGTATTGTTCAGGCATAATAATCCACATCGGTGGACCGGCCCTGACGATCCAGGGGGCAGTTGCGGCTGTTCCTGAGACATGGTAGGCTAGATTGTCTCGAATCGGTAGAGGACGATCCCTGGCCTCGGTTCATAGACGGAAATCCAATTTCCAAATACGTGACATTTGCGGTTTTATTTGTAAACCTATATATGGCGACATAGTGGCATGGGACGCTCATGTCGCCTATGATTGATACTTATGATTTGAAGATTGTTTTATACACTATACACTTATAGTTGTATCAAGTGATTTGTTTTAAACGTACTAAGCATGTTTGGCTATTATAAGGGAAAACCCTATCCTCGGCTGCGTTGCATTGTGTGATGGGACCTGGGTCTTATAATAGCTTCATTTTTAGAAAAGCATTGCGCTGTTTGTTTTATGCACTGGTATTTTTGGGAGGAAACCCGTTCCGTGTTATACGGCGTGGTCCCTTGATTTACCGAACTTTAAAAATAAAGATTAATAACTGTTTTAGTTCTCACACCAGTCACATGATTGACCTGGAGTTTATTGTTTTAACCTAAACTCTGGGTGCCCCTATTTTGACACGGGCAGCTAGTAGTTTTGGTTTTGCAGATTTATATTCACAGGATCCTGGTTTACAGCTGGAATGATATCCGGAAAGCTTTGTATCCGTATATCTCTTCTAGTTGGGTATTGTATTATTTTCCGCTGCGATGTATTTAAATGTAATTTAAATCTCTGATATTTCTTTGTAATATTTATTTGTTAATACTCTGTATATTCTTGTAATCTGATGCATTGTTGTAATATACAATGAAATGTTCTTTTATATGCGTTCTATTTTGTCGTGTTCTCAACGATAGGGCGTTTCGAACGGTCTGGGTCGGTTTAGCGACTGGTTCGGACCGAGCGAAATTCCTTTTCGTCACATTTGGTATCAGAGCTTTGGTTTACAAAGCTCAGAGAACAAGGCATATTAGAACCATACGAAAGAATTCATCAGATATTGGATTAGTAATATCCAATGGGAATGACTCGTTAGAGATAGGATCAGTAGTATCCTAGAACGAGTGTGAAGAGTATTTTTTTTAAAAATGAAAAAAAATTTTGTTTTGAAAATTTAAATCAATTATTCGTATTTGATTATCTATTTTATATTGATTAGGACAATCCAAAATATAAAGATTTTTGCGTATGCGCCTAGCTAGCGTGTATTCGAAGTTTTGATATATTGGATAGATATAGAATTACACTCTAATCGCCCGGAGATGATTTTGATGATGGAGCTCCATCATTAGAATTTATATTCGAGTGACGAACGTGTAATATCTATATACCTCCTATTGACTGGTGTGAGAACCAAAACTAATATAGCTAGAATACATTGTTGTGATTTGGCATCAAAACATGATTTTTTGTATATATAACAAAGTTATGAATTTGAAACTCTAATTCACTAATTGATTGAAGTTTGTGTTGTTTGTTTATTTGTTTGATAATTTTGAACCATTATGCCTAATTGAAACAAATATTGAATTGTATTGAAAATTGGTTGCATTTGCTTGCGTATACATATACTTACATTGAACAGGTCATCGCAAAGAGGCTAGAGCAGAGAA
Source organism: Allium sativum (assembly GCA_030737875.1). Lineage (NCBI taxonomy): Eukaryota > Viridiplantae > Streptophyta > Magnoliopsida > Asparagales > Amaryllidaceae > Allium > Allium sativum. The sequence goes on from CM060915.1 coordinate 992,029,794, forward strand.
TAAAATTTGTTTGCCCGACAAATAGGTACATGTTTACTACATAATTTACTGTTTTGTTTGGGTGATGATGATTTTATGAGCCTATTGGCTAGCCGCTTGGCTTTTTCTTTTTCTTTTTGAGATCTGAAGGACCGGGGAAGCTATTTGAAATTCCCCGATGCTCCCGGTGCAGGGGAGGTTATGGCGAAATTTTTCGAAAATTTAGGGTGTTAGCCAAATTTTTGAAATTTTGAAAATTCTCAGAAACTAAAGAGTTGGAGAATGAAAGCCAGATCGAACGTAGAGTTGATTAATCAAACCACTTTCGACTTTGTTCCTTTTCGGGGACGAAAAGTTTTAAGTGGGGGAGATTGTAACAACCCGGAAAATCTGGGCCAGTTTAAAATTTTTATTTTGGCAATTTTAGCGAATTTTGATTATTTAAAATGAATTATTTTAAATAATATCGACGTGAAATTTATTTTCAATATAGAATTCGACGTATATATTATATACGTGCCGTCGTTAGAATATAAATATTTATATATAATTATAAATAGAATTGAAAATGGCGCGGTAGTTCGATAATTCGATTTCAAACTTCAATTGAATGTACCGGGTGCAAAACAATACGGATTTTAGTGAAACCAAAAACATTAGAATCTAATAGATGATATCTTTCCAACGAATCCGCAAAATCAAGATTTCATAGCGGGAATCAAAAGATATGTCCAGTTGAAAATTCTGAATAGTCGCTATGGAATTCTGGCCCTTAAAAATGAACATTTTGCAAACGACCTCGGATTTCGACGAAACCAGTTTTGTTGGGTCCGCAGTGTCAAATTATTGCTAGATTCCAAATTTCATAATTTTTCGAATCAATATGTGAGCGTGGCAAAGGAAAACGCATTTGACCAGTTTCAGTTGATTTTAATCGACTGGAAATTGGCCCTTTTTCAAACGGTCTCAGAATTCGACGAAACTAGTTTTGTTAGGACCGTATCGTCAATACGAAGTTAGAAAATATTTTTCTGCAATTTTTCTAGTTAGTATGTGACCCCGGTAATTTGAAATGTACGTTTAAAATTCAATATAATGATTTAAATGTAAATGCAACGGAAACTGATCGAAACGGTCGATTCAGCTTGCGGTACATATCCCATTGTGTTCGGAATGGGGGTGAAACGCTATGGGCGACAGGCGGTGGACCTCGTTTAGAGGTCGTATGTGAAAGTCAACTTTTTAATAATTAAATAATATATAAAAAAAATATTTTCCTCCCCTTCCTCCTTTATACTTCTGGCCCCCCCTCTATTTCTTCAATCAGCAGAAAAAAAAAAAAATTGTCCATCGCACCGTACCGAAGATCGACGCCACGCCGCCGTCCCCCTCTTCCTCCTCCCCCTCTCCGATCTCGCCTAACCTCCCTCCCCCTCTTCTCCGAACCCCTCTACCTCGCGCTCACCCTCCAGTCACGAGACCCCCACCTCTTCTCCGACCACCTCCACCGCTCGCGCCTCATCCACCGCTCGCACCCCATCCACCGCGAAGCCCCCTTTGCCCTCCTACTGCCGATCGACGAAGACCCTTCCCCCTAGTCCCAAACCCGCGGCAGCAAACCCCGAGACCCTCCCCATCCCCAACGAACCACTGTAAGTTTTTAGATCTCAGATTTTTATTATTCATGTAAAAGAACGATTTTTTATTCATGTAAAATAAATGGTTTTTGTTATTATTATCAGTTTTAATTATTTAATGTATTAGGATCGAATGGAAAAAAAGGGAATTTGCTTTTGAAAACAAAGTTTGCATCCTTTTTAGAAATAAAAATATGATTTTTATATATTGAACTTCGAAATAAAAATATGATTTTTATATATTGAACTTCGAAATAAAAATATGATTTTTATATATTGAACTTCGAAATAAAAATATGATTTTTATATATTGAACTTTGAAATAAAAATATGATTTTTATATATTGAACTTCGAAATAAAAATATGGTTTTTATATATTGAACTTCGAAATAAAAATATGATTTTTATATATTGAATAGCGAAGTAAAAAATTCGATTTTTACATAGGTAGTGAAAGCGGGCAACGAAGGTAACAAAAAGGCGAGAACGCTGAAGACTTCTATCAATGAAGTGCCATGAAGATTAGGATAGCTATCGATGAGAATTTATCACCTTTCAATTTCTTTTTCTAGTTATATATATATACTAGGATGCAGACGGTGCTTAGTAGCACCCGACACAATCGTCCACAGACCATGGACTTGTTTGTTTGATTGCAAAAATTAGTTAGATCATTTGATTGAAATTGAACTGTGTGGTGAAATGAATGGATTTGATTGATGTGTGAATGGCGTGGGCCTTCACTAGACCGGGGATAAGGCTATGCCTCGTCCCGTTTCTAGTATCGTGCCGTTATGCCGCCAAAATTTTCTAAAATATGTTAGAAAAATAAAAATATCATTTTATTGAATAAATGAACCGAATAGAATATTCATAGGTTGAGTAAAATGTTTTATCGTTAAAAATATAATTTTTAACGTGAATGTGAATAAATAAATATTCATTTACAAACCGGACGGTTTGTTTATGTACACCTATTTGAAGGACATTGATTGGGACGATAAATTTTACACATCGGCCAACTGCACAAATAAAATATGTGTTTGATTGTTTGAAACCCCACACGGGTGTTAGGATGAAATTTGAAGTTCACTCATCCTGATTGATTAAATATGTCGATCGATCGATTGACAGGCTGTTATAAGCGTTAGATATCTCTATTTGATGCTTATACAGTGTAGTGCACTTTGGTTGATGGTTGATTATTTTTCAATGCTATTATATACAGGTGTTGTATGAAATCCATGTAATTAACTTTATATGGTAATTGATTGGGCCTCATTCCAATTTGAAAAATAAAGAATAATATAAAATAAAGGTTCATGTGTTGACAGTACTCATCCATTGAGGTTGGTCATGGGTTGAACGAAATATTTTGATAATAACAACTATTTTGAAAAAGAAATATTTGAAATAGAATATTTGAAAATAGAAATTTATGAAGCCGTGTTGATTAGATTGACGCCATTTTGACGTGAACGATATTTATATCGATTTTAACGATTTCGAAATGAAATGAATTGAAAACGATTTCGAAATGAAATGAATTGAAAACGATTTCGAAATGAAATGAATTGAAAACGATTTCGAAATGAAATGAATTGAAAACGATTTCGAAATGAAATGAATTGAAAATGATTTCGAAATGAAATGAATTGAAAACGATTTCGAAATGAAATGAATTGAAAACGATTTCGAAATGAAATGAATTGAAAATGATTTCGAAATGAACTGAATTGAAAACGATTTCGAAATGAAATGAATTGAAAACGATTTCGAAATGAATTGAATATAAAACGAATTCAAATTGAATTGAAAGCAAATTGAAATGAATTCAAATTGAATTGAAATTTGAATTGAATAGAAATGAATTTTAAAACGAATTTATAAAGAAGAATTCAATTTTGATTTGAATTGAAATGGAAGTTGAAATTGCTTTTGAAACGAATTTAAAACTATTTATAAAATTCGTTTTAAATAGAAATCGACGATATATATATTATATATATTATATATATAATATAAGGGCCTGAATAGAACGCGCCGCGCCGCGGCAGTTCGTGAATTTCGACCATTTATTTCAAACGGACATTACGGGAGATCCGACCGTCGGATTCTCCTAAAACCGGAACCGTTGGGTTCGTATCGAAAAGAGCTTTCTAACGAATATTAGAAATTAGAAATCTAACGGTTGGATTTGGTATTATGTCCAAATCAAATTCGAAAAAGGTCGCTGTAAGTGCAGTTCGATGGCCATTGATGGAAATCGACTGTACGGGCCTTGATAAAATTATTAAAAATAGTAATAATTTATGTAAAATCATAAGAAATGATTTAGAAAGAATTGGGATGAAAAACTCCATATTTGAAAAGATAAAAATAGATTTTTATCGAAATGAACTAGTTTTGAACTAGAAATATAATTCTATTTATTTTTAAATAAATAAATTGGATTTGAAAAGGGTTTTAAAAATAACCAGAATTTCCAATGATTGCATTGGAGTGGATTTGAATCGAAATTATCTTCGGAATATTTCGATGTTGGAATTCGTGATTATACGGATGTTGTTATGGAAATTTGAAAGATATATATTTATATCGTTATTTCCAATACGACATTTGTTAATCGTAGAATTTGATATTGAATATAAGCCGATATATTTTCTATTCAGAGCCTTGTATTGAATATCAAATGTGATTTGGGTTTGTCGTGAATGGTGTCTTCATTAACACTGTTCTTGAACCCAGTTGAGAAAAGATTAAATCTTTTTATTAAGATTTAATGAAGTGTACCAATTAAACAATATTTAATTGGAATAGAATTGATATTGATTCTTGGGTTTATCGTGAATGGTGTTTTTAAATAACACTCGTTCTTTAATCCGATAATTAATGGAATGTGGTTTTGGGTTTATCGTGAACCGTGTTTTAAATGACACTGATTCTTTAACCCAGTTAACGATTAAAACTAAGTGGAGTTTTAATGAATCTTTAATTAGATTGAAATGATCGAGAATGGAGTATTACCAGTTTTGCTCCAGGCGATAGTTAAATCTTTAATTAGATTTGAACATGAAATGGTAATTGAATTACCGATAACACTGTGGTGTTAGATATGAAGTATTACCAGTTTTACTTCATGGGATTAATAGGTTGGGATTGGGAAATTAAAACAAATGATTACTTCGGTAAGGTTCGTTAATCCCGACTAGTTGAATCGAAATTCAAAAAGAAGATTAAAGAATAAATTCAAGGGATTTATCTTGGATAAAATTAATGGGAACCTTTCCCTATGAATGTGAAATTTAGAAACTAACTGTCGGTTAGCTAGAAGAATGGTTTTCTGGATATTGATCTGATGTTGGTTTCGGCCTTCGGGGTTAATATTTGGGGAATTATTCTCTTGATTAATTTACGGTTAGTGACTAATGAATTGGAATAAGGCGTATGTTGTGTTTGTGTAACACTTTTATAATATATACGCGAGTTATTCGGAAAGACCGGGTTTATCCTATTCTGAATAACAGATACGACAATAAGTCGAAGATGAAGACGATGGTCGAAGACCGGAAGTCTTCACGTCGTTTGGGTGATTACTGATGATCTTGATTGGGATGTACACCCAAGAAGATGGAAACAGTTGGTGATCGTCCAGACGTACTTAGAGATCGAAGGATATGCGGGGTACCAGGTGCCTCCGGTTTCGTTCAGACCAAGAACGGACTTGTAAATGGACTGTGTGTCTGACATTGGATTTTAGTCTGTGTGATTGATCTCTATTAAATATATATCTGTTTGGCGGCGGAGAATTTATTCTCTTGCTTAACGCCCTTCTCTGAGACGTACGAGCTCAGGGGTTATATATTGATGGATATCAAACGCATGGAGTGAATTGCTTGTGTGGCATGCCTAAGTGGCAATTGATCGAGGCTTCTGTTGAAAAGCAAAGTCTTGTGGTGATGATCAAAGCACGGCCTTTGTGGCGTAGCTTTGTGTAATGTTTACTTCGCGAGTTTCACACCCGGTATGAACCAAAAACGGGAGATGGACCTCAGGGAGGGCTTGCGTTTCTTTCTAGCTAAAAGTGGCGTTAGTGGTTTTACACGCCCTGACGAGTTTGACTTATGTGGTTGTTGCTGTTGCGAGGCGCCTCGGTTTGATCGGACGATCCGGGTCCGATGGAGTCATTCGTTGGCTCGTTTGCGCCCCAAAGGGCGGGGAGACGTATTGTTCAGGCATAATAATCCACATCGGTGGACCGGCCCTGACGATCCAGGGGGCAGTTGCGGCTGTTCCTGAGACATGGTAGGCTAGATTGTCTCGAATCGGTAGAGGACGATCCCTGGCCTCGGTTCATAGACGGAAATCCAATTTCCAAATACGTGACATTTGCGGTTTTATTTGTAAACCTATATATGGCGACATAGTGGCATGGGACGCTCATGTTGCCTATGATTGATACTTATGATTTGAAGATTGTTTTATACACTATACACTTATAGTAGTATCAAGTGATTTGTTTTAAACGTACTAAGCATGTTTGGCTATTATAAGGGAAAACCCTATCCTCGGCTGCGTTGCATTGTGTGATGGGACCTGGGTCTTATAATAGCTTCATTTTTAGAAAAGCATTGCGTTGTTTGTTTTATGCACTGGTATTCTTGGGAGGAAACCCGTTCCGTGTTATACGGCGTGGTCCCTTGATTTACCGAACTTTAAAAATAAAGATTAATAACTGTTTTAGTTCTCACACCAGTCACATGACTGACCTGGAGTTTATTGTTTTAACCTAAACTCTGGGTGCCCCTATTTTGACACGGGCAGCTAGTAGTTTTGGTTTTGCAGATTTATATTCACAGGATCCTGGTTTACAGCTGGAATGATATCCGGAAAGCTTTGTAGCCGTATATCTCTTTTAGTTGTGTATTGTATTATTTTCCGCTGCGATGTATTTAAATGTAATTTAAATCTCTGATATTTCTGTGTAATATTTATTTGTTAATACTCTGTATATTCTTGTAATCTGATGCATTGTTGTAATATACAATGAAATGTTCTTTTATATGCGTTCTATTTTTTCGTGTTCTCAACGATAGGGCGTTTCGAACGGTCTGGGTCGGTTTAGCGACTGGTTCGGACCGAGCGAAATTCCTTTTCGTCACAATCTTTCTAGTGGAAGAGAAATATCGAGATTTCATCGTGTAGATTTTGAGTTATGTCCAAATCAAATTTCAGAAAAGTCGCTGTGGAATTCCTTTATAATTTGCGACGCTTTATTTATGTTATAAAAGGATTTTCAATATAAACTGAATATCGATAAATCTAAAATCTGAAATATCAAACTGTAAATTCTGATATGATATTCTAGAGCTGTACGATATCATATGTGAATATATATGATAATATTAATTTATTAATATTTAATTTTATTTAAATATATTTATATATTTAAATGGGTCATCTAGAGCTTTAAAAATAGCCGGTTTTACAAACGAAGTCGGAATTCGACGAAACCAGTTTTGTTGGATCCCAACATCAAATTTTTGTTAGATTTCCAGTTTCATGATTTTTAGAGTCACTGTGTGGCCGTACGAATTTTTAGAGGGGAAAACAGTCAGTATTTTGACAGTTAGAAATACGTTGTGTGAGCATACGGAGTCGGAATTCGACGAAACCAGTTTCGTTGGGACCGTAATGTCAAATTCTAGCAGTATGTCCAGTTCGGTGATTTTTAGGTACTGTATGTGATCGTACCGATTTTTAGAAGGAAAATATAGTATAAAAAATCAAAAAAATATATATAAAATATCCTAATTTTTCTATGGTCCTAAACAAGGCCACCCACACATTCTTTCAGCCACACTGGATTTCTCATCCCGGTTATAAAATCAAAACATTGAGCCGCCACACTCTTTTCATCTTACAGCAACAATTGCAAGAGAAAGAAAATAAAAAAAACAAATAAAATAAAATCCTACAAATATTCGAACTCATGTATTTGGGTTCACCGTGCTTTCCCCTTCAAACTGGTATGCTCTTCTTTGAGTTCGACGTCCATTTGGATGGTTTGGGTTTTCAACAGCCAACCTAGGGTTGGGTTAATGGTGAGATTGAGGGCTTAATTCGAAGAATGGTGTTCGGATTGGTGTTTAGGATGTGAAGGAGTTCGATTTGTGGTAGTTTGGAGGACTCCCATGATTTTTCTGATCGATGCTGTCACCGTGGACCACCGGTAGTCGCGACATCCTTCGTGGTTGCGAGCGGTGTAGTGGGAGGCTGGGGTCGTTGAGCAATGGAAGAGGAGTCGAACGGGATTGGTGGTGTGAAGTTTCGTGAAGTAAGGGAGGAGGAAAGGGTGGAAGAACGCGACTGTAATGGCTGTGAAGGGAGCGAACGGGTGTTTGGGGAAGACAAGGTACGGGTGGGTATTAGAAAACGTATATGGGCCAAGGAAGGAATTGGGTAAAGCCCACTAATTAAATTCTTATATTTAAAACCCATTTAATTATTTTATAAACTTGTAACGATGATAACTTGCTCGTTTATTATCAGAAATCAGCAAAACAAGATCCGTTGGGATCGTATGGACGGGAGCAACACAATGGAGCTGACTGGGAGTGAATCCGAGTCTGTTACAATTTATAGCAAAATAAATTGTCTGAATCAAGCGATGGTTATCGTCATTGACGGTGATCGTCCAAATGTGAGTGAACTCACCAACTCTGAACAGTTATATTTTTATAACGTATTTTTTTAGAACTGTTAATCATCTGTTGATTGCTGTGTGTTGGTTGATTGATTGAACTGCTAGTAAGTTAGTGGAATATATATATATACACACACATATATATACTGTTAAATATTTATATGTTGATTCTGCTATCAGAATAATTCATATCAAAGTGAATTCGATGTTAATCATATTGTCTAACCTCTGTGATGCAGGTAAACAGGTTGGAGGAATCCAACTGGATTCCTCAACATTTATTTTACTGTGATTTATATATTGTGATATATAATGTGATATATAATCTGACGCTGATTATGTGTGTGTGGACGATATTCATCGTTGTTACATGGTATGTTAAATACCATAAGAAATACACGAATGTGGAAAAGTAGTTTTTCAAAGATAATTTGAAAATGATTTAGTTATATAAAATCATTGGATTATATATATATATATATATATATACAATAAAAAGGGATTTCTTTTAAAGGATATATATTTATCAATCAAATATAAAAGAATATATTTATGGAAACAAATATAAAGGATATATATTTGTAAATCAAATGTAAGGGAAAATACTTGTCAAACAAATAGGAAGAGAAAATATTTGTAAACCATTTACAAATAGAATTAAAAAGAATATAGTTAAACAAAAGGAGATATTTATTTGTTAAATAAATATAGTTAAACCAAAGGAGATATTTATTGGGTAAGTAAATATAGTAAACTAAGGGAATTGGTCGAGTTAGTCTAAACGAATTAGTTAAGTTAAAACTAAGTGAATTGGTCGAGTTAGTCTAAATGAATTAGTTAAGTTAAAACTAAGTGAATTGGTCGAGTTAGTCTAAATGAATTAGTTAAGTTAATCGAAGTGAATTAGTTAAGTTAATCGAAGTGAATTGGTTAAGTTAATCAAAGTGAATTAGTCGAAGTTAATCCAAAGGGGTTAGTCGAAGTTAATCAAAAGGAGTTAGTTAATCCAAAGGAGAAGTTAATCCAAAGGAGTTAGTCGAAGTTGAGTAAATAAAGTAAGTTAATCAAGGGAGTTAACCAAGTTGAATTAGCCAAGATGAGTTAATCAAACCGAGTTAATCCAAAGGAGTAAATCGAATATAGTTTATTCGAATAGAGTTAGAGGAGTGATCGAATATAGTTTATTCGAGTAGAGTTATCGAATATCACTTATTCGAAGTAGAGTTATCGAACATCACTTATTCGAAGTAGAGTTATCGAATATCACTTATTCAAAGTAGAGTTATCGAATATAGTGTATTCGAGAGAAGAGTAATCGAATATTGGTTATTCGAGGTGAGCTAATCGAATCTAGTTATTCGAAGGGAGTTATCAAATCTAGTTATTTTAAAGTAGTTATCGAATACAGTTTATTCAAATAGAGTTAGAGGAGTTATCAAATATAGTTTATTCGACAGAAGTTAAGTGAAAAAGAATAATTCGATTAGAGTTAAATCAAATAGAGTTAATCCAATAGGGTCAGTCCAATAGAGTTAATTGAAAAGAGTTAATCGAATATAGTTATCCGAAAGAAAGGTTAAGTAAGGAAGTTAGTTAAAGAAATATAAAGTGAACTTTGCCTATTTCAAGGTTAGAAGTGTTGTTCAGTTAAGGTCTGAGAGGTAGTTATACCCCAACTTGATTGGCTTCGTTTTTAACTGAGGAATGGTTAAGGTTCGGCAGTAAAGGATGGTAAAGTGAATTTAGTAATTAAAGAAAATGGTTGATTTGGCATAGCGATGTTTTATCTAAACATCTGTTTAATCCAAACAAGGAATGGAAATGTTTTCCAAACAAGAATCAGAAATGTTTTCTAAATACAGAAAACTAGGAATGGAAATGTTTCCAGTGGTAATAACGTATATTTTCTAAATATAGAAAATAGCAATTGTTGAATATAGGGAGACAGGAGATGTAAAATGAACTAAAGAGATTAATGATTAATGATGTTTGATCGATATAATTTCCATCTGGAAATAATATCGTTGTTTGCACACTGGTTTTTCTCCGATAGTTAACTCACAGACTATCGAAGTTTTTGACCATTTTAACGTTGTTAATACGGAGAGACCGGTTGGATTATTATCCAAAGAACCACTCTGTGTTGGCATAAGCGTTGCGAATCTTTTATGCCAAAGATAATTGAAGACGGAGTAGAGTGCAAGGGCTATTGTATAAGTCTTAGATAACAGTGACTAAGATGGATATACTGAATAGTGCCTTCAGTTTGTCCAGTCCCAGGACAACGTATATGGAAGAAGGTCTGACAGAGTATATCCAATAGATCGCGTAAGTTGATCTGTTCAAACGTATTCACGTTTGGTGGCGGAGGAATTCATTTCTCTTAGCTGTATACCCGTGTTATTTTTGGATAAGTCAATTTGTGATTTGGCGGGTATGACGATGTGACGTTCTAAGTGAATGAAGATGGATGTCTGACGGAGTATTTCCAGAAAGGTCACGTACATTGATTTCTTCAACCGTACCAAGAGTGGAAGTGGAGAAGGAAACTTCTTTAAGCTGACACGTAATGTATTGTTGTAAACGTCAATTAGTGATTTTCGATGGATCTGACAATGTGGCATTCGAAGTGAATCTGATGTGATGATAAAGCGTAGCTTCTAGCCTCATCAACCGGTAAATGACAGAAATCAGGCAGGCAACATGGCTAAGTCGATCGCACCGAAGTAGGGTGTATAATCACCTATCCAGAGAATATTCATTTGTTTCTTAAATCTATCAATGCTGTCCCATATATATATATATATATATATATATATATATACGGGAACAGTTGCTGATCCCAACCGTTGGTGATGTACATTCGATACACTCAAGCGAAATGAGTGGTCGGTCATGTGTGGCTGAGTTACAAGATGTTCTTGTTGAACTCCAGTGTATGGTTCCTAGAGTACACTGATCGGATGGTGGTTCCATACCTTGTCATAGTTGGAAATCCATTATCCAATACGTGCTTGCGATTTTGATTGTATACTATATATGTAGAACGTGAGATGAAAGCGTTTCTGCTAGATTGATATATATTTGTACTTAGACATTATTATAATATCAGAATGATATTGCTTGTCAAAGATGTTGGATTCTCATAAGGGAAAAACCCGTTCCGTATTCACGGCGTGGTCTTATGAGATATCATATATATGTTAAACTGTGTTAAACTATTTTACTCATACCAGTCCCATGACTGACCCGGAGTTTATTTGTTTTGTTTTCCCTAAACTCTTGGGTGCCTAATTTTGTACGGGCAGTCAAGTAGTCAGGAATTTACAGATATACTGGAAGAGCGTGGAGCAGGAGGCTTCAAGATCATATAGCTATAGTTATTTCCGCTGTGTTGTAAGTGTTGTACTCTGATAAGTGCTATTGTATACATAACTGTTATATTTCAAAGTTATGTTATCTATTATATGTTATTCGATCCGCTGTGAGGTTCGTGTTACTCTGATGTTGTGTTCTTCTTCTTCTTCTATTCTAAGTTTCTATCTTATCTATTCTCACCCTCTAATTTCTTTCATTAATTACCGGGATTTTTCGATGTTTTTGGTTATCAGCATCGAGCTTATGTCGATAACCAAAGTCGCCAAAAATCCGGGTCGTTACAGTTGGTATCAGAGCTTAAGTTAAGAATTACTTGGCTCTGTGGCGTGACTCGGTAGAGATAGGGTTAGTAACACCCTAGATTGAGTTGAGTGTATATATACGAGTGAACGTATTTGTATTTGATATAAAAATTTGTTTTATATTGTGGAGATTCATTGGTTGAGTTGTTTATGAGTTCTTGTAACGGAGCGATATTCGATGCCTTGGAAACCGTGCCATTATTGAAGAATTTAGAGGATGGGATAGAAAAGATAGAACTAATATAATAGAAGAAGAAGAAGAAGAAGAAGAGCATTAATGAACAGAATCAGAGTAAACACGAATCTCACAGCGGAACAATAAAATGTATGATATACATAACTTTGAATTACAAAACTGCATTGTATATATACATACCATATCAGAGTATAATACATCATATCACAGCGGAAATAATCTCTCTATAACTAGTGGTGGAGTCTCCTGCTTCGAGCTCCCCTAAGTGAATCTGCAAAGCCTGAAACACTTGACTGCCCGTACAAATTTGGGCACCCAAGAGTTTAGGGAAAACAAACAAAATAAACTCTGGGTCAGTCATGGGACTGGTGTAAGTAAATTCCAACCATACAGTTTTACTTTGAAAATCCTTTTCAAAACAAGAAGATAATAGTAAGACCAGCCCACACATAAACATGGATGGTTTTTACCTTACTATAACCCGAAATATTCTTGATATCAAAACCCAGTGATATTATGATAATGTCTAACCAAATAATTATACAAGTAGTAGAACGCTTGCATCTCACGCTCCACATATATATAGTATACAATCATAAACCGCAGGGCGCTTATTGGAGATTGGATTCCAACAGACAAGGTATGAGAGCACCTTATGAATAGTGTACTCTAGAGGGGATACACTCAGGGTTCAACAAGAACGTCTTGCCACCCGGCCACACATGACCGCTCACTCATTTAGCTTGAGTGTCGCGAATATATTGCCACCACGGTTGCAGGCCATCCAACCGTCATCCGAAGATACAAAATCGAAAAGAAGTATAAATATGAATTTCCTCTAGATCGGTGACAATACACCCTGCTTGGGGATGACCCAACTAGCCATGCTGCCTAGCCCAACTTCTGTCATTCCTGGTTGTGAGGCTAGAGGCTACGTCTATCTTCAGAACATCTAATCACCATTCTCTTTGAATGTCACATCGTCAAATCCGTAATCACACATTGATTACACAAATTGCACACTGGGTGTAGAATAAAGAGAAGTTACCTTCTCCCCACCAACTTGGTATGTTCGTAAAAATCAACGGCGTGACCGTTGGAAATACTCTGTCAGACACTCGTCCATACAAGTTGTCCTGGAACTGGACAAACAGAAAGCACCATTCTGGAACTGGACGACCTTGCGTTTAACTCCGTCTTCAATTTTACTTAAATATAATTCGCAGCGCTTATGCCTATACGGAGTGGTTTTCGGATAATAAATCCAACCGGTCTCTCCGTATTGACACGATGGTCAAAACACTTCGATGGTTGGTTATTTAACTATCGAAGTAAAAACAAACATCCATTCACAAACACTGGCCCTTTTATTTAATACTAACTTTCTAGTTTCCCATATTTCTATAAACTCTCCCTTACTTCCCTTCATTTCTACTCTATTAGTTCCTCGTTATAAGTCGGTAAGTGAATAAATTTCTAAGTATCAACCCCGAAGGCCGAAACCAACATCAGATTGACGCCTCGAAAGTTACTCAACTTAACCAACGTACAACGGGCTCTAATTTCTTTAAAACTATATCACCTTCCTTATCCTGCTCAGCATATCTTTTTAAAATATTATAACTTATCGACTTACATTAAAACCGTTATATTTTAACTAATGCTGCTATATTTTCCTTTATAACTAATGCAATACGCTGCTATATTCTCTTTTATAACTAGTGCAATACGCTGTTGTATTCTCTTTTATAGCTACTGCAATACGCTGCTATATTCTCTTTTATAACTACTGCAATACGATGCCATATTCACATTTCATTTGATAAACTCTGTTTCTAAGTCAGGTTCTTATTAAATCAATATCAAGTTTATAACTAAATACTGATTACATATCCTATTATAATTTGTTGGTTTAAAACTAAATATTAACTAGCCTATCAGATTATAATTCCTAATAATGTTATTTAGGTTCAGGTCGTATATATAAATACTATACAACAAACAGTACATACAAATATTGAGGAATCCGGTCGGATTCTTCCAGCCGGTTTCCGCATCCATAGATGTCAGTCAACACAATTTACACTAACTCTATACTAAGTGATATGCTAATCGATGGGATCAGTGTCCAACCGATGATGTGTAAATATGTAACGGTACATAATATTCAACCAAATTAATTGTAACCTACCTAATCGACCATCACACAACATTCAAACAATATTAAAATATTTAAAATAGATCAGAGTTAGTGAATTTACTCACCTTGGCGCGTTAACCATTAAATAACGATTTGCATCGGTCGATTTCCTTTTGAAAACACGTATAGCCCAGTTTCTTCATATCTATGATTTTGAACACTGCTTCTCATCGTCATCCTTCTGCGCCTATGCATTCTAGTTCATCTCCCCTTATGATCGCTCACGCACTCTCCTTACTCCACCATGCCATCTTCATGCAATACAAACCCCTTCTGGTACTTCATATGATCCCAACGTACTTATACATTCGTAGGCTCAGATAATGAAATCAGTACTACTTACAGAACCTCATCAAACGTGACTCCCTTACTTCATCTTTTCAAAATCCGCACCTCCCATTCTGTTAGACCAAAAAATGGTCCTAACACCCAAATCGTCGTATTTTGAGCATAGAATATGAAGAAATAACTGAAAAAATATAGAAAAAGTGAGACAATAGGATTTTTATAGTGGTTCGGCGTTAACGAGCCTACATCCACTTCATATTTTCTCATTTCACTCATAGATTACAACTACAATGAATATTTTCTTTCAATCACTTGAATTCAATGAATAATTCTCTCCGAATCCATTGAATTTATTGAGGAAGATGGTGGTTATTCATGGAGAAGTGTTGGCCATGGCAGCCATGGAAGTTGGGATGCCAAAAGTCCCGTGAAAATGCCCTTTGAAGGTGTATTTATAGCTGTAGGAAAGCTCCTGGGAGGACTGGTTCATGATGGGGTACGTGGCAGGCGATCCAGAAAAATAGGAGAGCCAGTTGCCTTGAGAATAGGTCAAAACAAGCTGCGTGTGAACAGGTCCGAGGTTCGGATCGCGGTCATGGGTCGGATCGCGGTCATGGGTCGGATCGTGGTCATAAGTCGGATCGCGTAGACAAGGTCAGATCGGATCGCGTAGGCAAGAGCGGATCAGATCGCGTAGGCAAGGGCGGATCGGATCGCGTAGGCAAGGGCGGATCGGATCGCGTAAGCAAGGGCAGATCGGATCGCGGTCATATGCCAGCTTACACTCATTCACGGAAATGGGCGTAACTTTCAAACCGTAAGTCCGATTGAGCCAAACCAAAGCTCAAACTGAAGCTAATTCAAAGGGCTACGAGTATATGAGGTGAATAGATCCAAATGAGGTCATTTGATAGGGGTTCCGGGCCAGTTTATACTGATGTTGTGATTTTGACCAAACTGCCTTATGTCTTCTGACGATGCTTCCAATGCCAGAGAGTGATGTTATCCAGAGATTCCATATCAGACAGCATTTACAGAGAGGTGTGTCAACATGATCTTTGCTTTGGGTAGCCTGGTCACAAAGCAGGCTAACATTTTGCCCCCCAAAGTACATCTTATCGAAGATGAGATGTGCTTTGAATATGTTGAGCTAAATCTCTCTGGAACGTCATTTATCCTTGAGAAGGCTTCATCCAACTACTGCATTGCTTCCCTGGGAGATAGTCAGGCCAAGTTCCACGGAAGGAGTATTCGAGACGATCAAGAAATTGTTTAAACCTTGTCGGATCAAAAGATCTAATTCATCCGTCAAATGTCATGCTAAATCATTGGCTCTCGAGCGTGATTCTACACGCACAGGTCGTTGCCAAACAACATCATCATTCTATGCAAGCCAAGCGCGTGGTAGGGTTGGACTTTCTTTTTCATATGAGCCAATGTATGAAGTAGCCAACCAAATCATGGGGCAATGTAAGGATCCTTGGGCTCTGAGCTAACAACTGGACTATTGAGATAAAGCACATCAGAATCAACATACGAATTTGTCATTTGTACTCAAGATTGGACTAGCCTGATATCTTGATATTGATTCAGGATCTTAAAATCGCATTGAATCGTAATAGTAAGGAATTCAAAAGCCATGATCACTCTGGATCGTAGTCGAGAGAATCCACAACTGTTACGGATCATTTCTTAATCCAATATTCACATATGAA
This sequence comes from Allium sativum, assembly GCA_030737875.1. Lineage (NCBI taxonomy): Eukaryota > Viridiplantae > Streptophyta > Magnoliopsida > Asparagales > Amaryllidaceae > Allium > Allium sativum. The sequence continues at coordinate 992,046,196 of CM060915.1, forward strand.
GTAGTCAGTAAGGGACATTATTGAAATTATGTGGACCAGTGCCTATAGGATTGTCACCAACGCAAGGTAGTAGATAGGTTTGTCACACCTTCCATTCGGTGTAGTTTGAGTCTTTAAGTTCACATTCGATCCACAAGCTAGCTCGCTTGGTCGGCAAAGATGAGTAAGGTTGTACTCCGGAGGCATGACGTACATGTTTTGAATCCCATTTCATGCCAGGATTGTCTTCAAAGTTAGTCTATGAACCGACACTTGTGCTCTCAGTGCCATCGGAGGACAAGCGAGGTCAGTACTTATGCCCCCAGTATCGATGGGGGTTGAGTTGAGTCAATAAGGCATTTAATCTTGAATATTTTATACTTCCTGTCGTTGCATCTGGTAAGGGTTGCAGGTTCAGCAATCTTAGCCGACCCAGATCATTCTGTACTGTTTCTCAATTTGGCAAAAATCGGAATTGTATATGCAAATGGTTGAACCACGTTTGCTTTGATATCATCTCTTCTCTTTAGTCAGATAGTGAGGATTGCCTCATTGGGCATCAGCGACTTCGGTTACTCTCATCAGATCGGTTGCGGAGTCAAGTAAGGTTGTTGAATGCGAACGAATAAATGTCGTTATGAAGTTGATTGGGCTCCACCGTTTATGCTTCAGCATAGTCCGAAATGGTTATCACAGTCTTATTGCGTCTCTTTCTCATGCTCGGTTCAATCGAGCTTGACAAACAAGATCATGAGCTCGATAAGTGGTATAGATTCTCTTTGGAATTGCACATTCTTGTCGTTGTTTTCCAGGGATTTTCCTTTGTCTTTATCGTTTCGGGAATTAGAAGGTACTCCATTCTTTAGTCAGGAAGGCCTCTAAGTCATTCGTCTCGATGCTAACACCTTTTTGTCATGAAAGTCTATCCACTACAGGGTTGAATTCATCAAAATCTCTGAGCAAGTCTTGTTATAGGGAAAATTTTAAAGTCCCGGGGAATAACAGGGGTTCCTGACGTCCCACGTGTGAGGGCTGTAATTTTTGTTATCCATATCATCTCGAGAAGTGCCGCCTCTCGAGAGGCGCCGAATCAAACTAGCGAGCAAGTTGCCATCAAAGAATTGATGCACATTATCAAGATCCTGGCTGGTGCCCCCAGCATCGAATCTGATATTACAAAGGGGGTCTTTGCTGATTTCTTGTTCCCACGTTGATATTGCCCCCGGGTCATGGTTCGAGTCATTCGACCTGACCGGGTTCCTGTTTTTCGAATTGTTGCGTTCTTTCTTGGAGCTGAGTATGAAATGTCGCTCGAGTATTCATTCAAGTTGGAGTTAAAAATGGTCGTGCATGATCTGAGTTTGTCACAATTCTTGCATTCTCATCTAGGATGTTGCAGGTAGCTGTTCCATTGCCCGTGTTTCCATCCATGACGTAGGGAATCGAAACCGCATGCTGCGCGTCTGCTGATTGGTTTGTGTTCAACCCAAACTGATGGTTGATATCTGACTGTGCCAAGTTCGTCACTACCTGAATTTCAATTTTATCATTTCCAGCGAATTGATGATTGTTGCTCGGCCTTCCAGTTCATTCCTGAAATAGGTGAAGGTCGGCCTCGGGCTTCTTGACTCTACATGAGCATTAGCCGTCAATCAGGCTTTTGTCATTCGGCTGGGAACGGAGGCATCGAGTAATTGAACTATGCCGCTCAAAGCTCGTATCATGTGCCCCCTATCTATAGGGGGTTTTGTTGAGCAGTACACTTCGAATTCATGCCTTCTCTGGATTCATGTTCACTTCTCGCATCAAGAGCCGAAGTTGAGTGCAAAAATGAATTGTTGGTATTCAGCCCATGCTAAGCCCTAGTCTCCCATCCAAGCTCCGAGGACAGAAATTAAGTGGTGAAGGGTCATATTGTAATCGCCTTGAGTGCTCCCGTTTTCTCTTGGCATCAAGGGAAAGGTCGGGGACGAAATGGTTGCATCTTGTTCAATTATTACGTGGGATATATCCAGCCTTATCTGAGCTTCCCATTCTGGAAGTAAGTTGGGATCAGCAGATGGCCGTTCTCTTTGCATCTTCTTTCTGGTCTTCAAGGGGCCTGCATCATCCTTTTGGACGCGACCCTTTGTTCGTTTTCCATTAGCATGTTGCCATCATTGCGAGTGAGGCCCTCGCGTTCTTGACTAGTTATCTTTTGTAAACCTGCGTTTACTAATAAAAATTCTGTTCCTTTCGCATTGTCTTGTACCTGCGAATGGGCAAATAAGTCATGAAGCATTATAAGTAGTCAATGAAATTATAAATGAAAATGCACTAAAGTAGTATGTGTGTATAGGTATGCTCGCAATCAATCATTAACTTAGTGCCTGGCCAGGGCTTTGTTGAGGATTGATTAGGACCTTAACTGTTTTGCCCCCATGTCCAGACATGGAGGATCCGGGCTCGGAGTTCAGTCAGTCCCCCGACACTCTGGCGGGGTAGGAGCCCTAGCATGTTTCTTGATATTCTCAACGATCCTTCAGCGGAGCAGAAATTATGGGGGGTGCTGAGTCTCCAACACCTTTCTCAGCGCTTAATCATAGACGCTTTTATACTCTCCTGGCGATCGCCAAGGTTAGAGTTCAAACTCAGCTGATCTGTCGCTCCCCGATCCTTCAGCGGGGTAAGAGTTCTTTCTCAGCGCACAATCAGGGACGCTTTTATACTCTCCTGGCAGTCGTCGAGGTTAGAGTTCGAGCTCAGCAGTTCTATCGCTCCCCGATCCTTCAGCGGGGTAAGAGCTCTTTCTCAGTGCTCAATCGGAGACGCTTTTATACTCTCTCTGCTCTGGAGAGTTAGAGTGTTGTCGAGGCGGTTCCTATCATGGTGCACCTTCGCGCCTTGTGGACGTCATCTTCGCGTCCTTTATACTCTCTCTCGAATCAAGAGAGTTAGAGTCATGGATCGAGCGGTCTTCAATCAGGCACGCCCTTCAAACTCATCCAAGGTTTATATTTTAATCCAAGCTCTGAGGATTAAAGTCAGACAGACAAACAGTTGGAAAACGTTTTCCAAGGCTCTGCGTTCCTCCGAACAGTCTTTGGGAGGATTGGTTGGTACCAAACTTCGGGTACCTGCGTCATTCATATCACACGAGTTAGTCATGTCAATAACTCAGAAAGCATATGAAAGTAAATTGCATGATTGAAAAGTGAGCATATCAAGGGGCAGTATTGCCTCCTTTATTTGAATTCATGTAATCCGGTGGCGTCGAGCATAGGATCGAGCCATGTAGGCGGTCACACCGCGTTTATCTGGAGTTGGACTACGACTTTGCGATTCAATGATTTATGTCCAATTGTCTTGCGGTCTGCCACGTGTAAGCCAAGGATTGGATGATCATTCCGAATCCACCTTGAGCTATATGACTTTCTTTAGACGGGGGGCATGACTTTGCTAGCGAGCAGTTCAGTCGAGCTCGTTATAGTATTTCTCTATGGCTCTATATGCGGGTGTTACAAGTTTGATCGGTAGCAAATCCTGGATACCTACACCATCCACATATTAATTCATCTGAGTTAATTACATCAATAACTCATAAATCATGCAAATATAAGAGTCATGGTTATAGAATAATCCTGTTAAAGGAATGAGTATCATTCTGAGTGAAAAATGGCGTTGCATATTCATTGCGAGTCCATTTTACTTCACCCTATCTCTGCCAATAAAGGGCTGCCAAAGTCCTTTAGTTGATGAGGGGCATCTTTTCAGATTATCATGGGGGCGGCAGTCCCAAAAAATGAATAGACCTTGGTCGGTGTCTTGAGATGGCAAAGGCGGCTAGGTAGGTACTATAAGCGAGTGATGATGTCGCATCTCCTTCAAATCGTCTTTTTGCCCCCGTGCTGAGGGTAAGGATGGAGTGTCAGGAAGTCATGACTGGATTGCTAATGGTAGCACATCTTTGCATTGGTGTTAGGTTGTAAATTAGCATGAGAACAATGGATTCATGCTTATAGAAATTTTTGCACTTTCCATGCTAGGAAATAGGATATTACTGCTGGTGGGATAATCATATCACGTAAATTTGCTGATATACCCTCGATCCCATATCGGGGACAAGGGTAGGTGCGCCGACAATCAACCAGCATTCATGCGTAAGCGTTCTAGATCTTCAACTCGCTAACTTTCAGGCAAGACTAAGTCAATTGGCCAGGCAAATTCTTGATGTATCAGCTCTGAATTAGATGATGTAATCTCGAGCAATTTATACTCAAATCTGTAGTTGCCCCCAGCCTTAGGGGAGTGAGTCATTTGGCAGATAATCGATGAAATGAGTGGAAGTATGAGTCTTCACTTTCTAACTTCAGAACGCCGTTCACCAGAAGTTTCTTTCATGCACATTTCCCATCTAATGGGTGGCTGACTGGTGATTTGGTCTCCAACGTTGGATCAACTTCCATCTGATCAATGGTTGTATTGCATAGTGTCTTGATGGGGATAATCTCTATCTTTGCTAGATTATTGGACCCTTCTAACTTGGTCAGATTATCCGCCTTCTAATCTTCTTCTCGCAGGACATGAGATATGTTGTAACGTTCTAATACATCCAACAACCCTTCTTCCGGTTCTAGGCAAGCTGCGAGTGGTGGTTCCTGCGCTTGGAATTCCTTTCGAGCTTGGCGAACAACGATATAAAAGTCATAAAATATGTTCGATGCCACCATTCCCAACTCCTTAGCGAATTTCAATTCGGTTATCAGGGTGTCGTCCTCGGAACCGTTGTTAGTAGCGGAGAATTTCAATCGCAAGGCATAGTAAATTGACCGCCCTTTAGGGGTTATTAATAAGACACCGGCATCGGACAGTCAATCATTCTTTGCACCGTCTGATTACATCTTCCAGGTGCATTTTCTACACCTACCACATCCTCTTCGGGAGTGGTACATTCAGCGATGTAGTTAGTTAATGCTTGCCCTCGTATGGACTTCTTTAGGAGGGAGTTGAGATCAAACTGGTTTAGCTTTATGTCCCGATCAAGCAATTTTCTAGGTGCCTCAGGTCGTTGCAGGACCTGTCATAGCAGTTAGTGAGGGTGCATACCATCGGATGAACTTGGAAATAATGAGGGAGCTTTCTTAGAGCAATCAGCAAGCTGTAGATGAGTTTTTCAATCTTTGGGTATACCACGACTACTTTCTTGCTCACATTATTGACTAGTTTCCAGACCTTATCCTCCTTACACACAAGTGGTGCCAACTTTCATGCCAAGCTTCAGACGCCTTTAATTCTTTGTTGTTCATGGCTAACTATGAGGCCTTTAGGTTCATTCCAGATATTGAACATCTCTGTCAGATTCAAAATGTGGTACGTTGACCGCTCGGACTCCATAAGACTATCACCTACATGGACTTCCATGGGCCTTGCACTTTGGTTGTGGGCCATATAATTCAGTAAGCACTGGTAAGTTGCCTCGGCATCCTTCTATCCGAATGCCAATTCCATATAACAGTACAGTTCGAGGTCAATGATAAAACATGTTTATTCATGATCAGGCACATGCATAAGAATTTGGTTGTAAGCTGCGCACACGTCCATGAGAGGGATACATTCATGTCTAGTCATTGAATCCACAAGCTGATCAATTCTGATTGACGGGAAGCTTCCTTTTAGGCGAACTTTGTTCAAATCTAAGAAATCAATGCATGTGCGCCATTTTCCATTAGCGTTCTTGACGAGGACGGGATTTGATATCCAAGCGGGATGCGTGGCACATCATATAAAACCATTGCCTCTCAGCATTCCGACTTCCTCTTTCATGGTAGATGCTTTCCCTAGATCGAGCATACGTCTTGTTTGCTTGGCAAGAACACACTTCAGGTTTATTCTCAACAAATGACTCATAAACTATGGTAAAATTCTGCGGATATTAGCATAGGTCCAAGCGAACACCTCCAGGTTCGCCTGTAGAAAGCATATCAGTTCCTTCGTTCGGAAGAGGTCTAAATGAGATCCGATTTCAAGACCTTAGTCAGGTCGACGTCACCAATCGGAACACGTGTAATTGCGTCATTAGATGTCACCCTTCTGGATCCCGAATGATGATCCTTGCTGGGATCTAGATCTTCAGACAGACCCTTGGGCAATTCCTTTTGTGATGATCCCATTATTCGCAATATTGATACCTCCTTCACACTCCATTTCATCTAGAGGGGAAGCATCTTTGAGTTTCACGCTATCTTTGTTGCGTAGCATGGTCCAATAACTTGGTCACCATAGACCATTCCCACTCCATCTTCGGTTAGCATATTTAGCAATAGGCATTAGGGTGCAATGTAGGCTCTGAATTATGTTGGAGCTGGTCTGTCTGAATCTTGATCAGATGAGCTTGAACACGATAGCATAGCTTGTGAGGCTTCAAGTAAGGTTCGTATATCCTATCACAACTGTTGTATGAAGTGGAGAGCTAATGGTTGATTCATATTTGCGTTGATCTCGAGCTCTCGTCTCTTGACCAAGGTCATATAGTGGCTGGTGAGCAGTCAAGTTGTTATCATCCCAGCAATGATCCATATATCCAATCACGGCCTGCGGAGGTTCAATTGGTTCCTAACTCTGGGCACCAAAGTACATCGATCTAACCCTTGGACATGTGGAAATCAATCTATATCGATGCGGTTGACGGCAAATAGGTGAACCGTAAGACATACGTTTTTCACCACGCCATTCAAGCGAAGGGTAACTTTGTAGTGCTAGGATCCTTACTTGCCGTCGGGTATCCCATTATTGAGAATCATGTTCATTGGGATCTTCTGAGTCATCCTCAGAATAGTATCCGGATTGTTCTATGTCAATGTCATCTGGGATTTCTCCTGTAGGACAGGTTTAAGTCACGTAAACTAGGTGATCACTATTCGTTTAGGAACATCATCGGTTGCATTGGAGAGATCTTTACACCATTGGAGCTCTGGAAGAAGAGGCTGTTATGAGACCATCATTATTTTGTATACTGCCGTAGTCAGCGTGTCGAATCTTTTCAACATCTCCTTACATTCAATAACATCGGTAGATAAAGGTCATGGCTTCTGGAGAAATTCTAATTGTTGCCATTCCATTGTCAAATTCTTTGACAATCCGTTTATTCTTCATTGACAAGCTTTGATGAATGCTGTTGGCCAACATATATGTTGAGCTGAAGACGAGCCATGTTCCGAGCCGAAGGCGAGGCCGTCAGCGGGTCCGGGCGCAGCGCCGGCGGGGGTCCGGGGCCCCGCAGTCCCGACGGCGATCGACGTAGCCGGTTAGGTCGAAAATGTGGGCACCGTGCGATTTTTTTGATTTTGGAACATGGAGCCTTTTCTGAAATGATCTGAAAACTGTATTTTTCCCAAAAATTGTCACTTTTTTGGATCGGGTCGTGACCCTTGTTCGTCGTCATTTTCCCGGGTCGCGGTTCGCTGCTGTCCTCCGGTTCGCGGTTCGTGACAGTTCTCTAGACTCGGTTCGGTTCGTGGTTGAGCTCCTTCGGGTCGCGGTTCGCTGAACTTCTTCGGGTCGTGGTCCAGCTTGGCGATCGGGATACTCCAACCTTCCAGCTTCGGATCGGTTCGTGGTCTTCTCCAGTTCGTGGATATGTTCACAACAATTGCTCCAGGTCGGATTGTGGAAGTATCACCGGGTCGGATCGCGACTTCCTTGCTCGGTAGGGTCGTGGGTTCATCTTGAGATCGGATCGTGGTCTCCCCGCGATCTGCGATCCGCGACCCGCGATCCGCGATCCCCTCGACCTGCTCCAGCACATTTTCATTATTATCCTCATTTGGTCGTGAAGCTTGTGAACCCTTAGCTTTTTTTTTCGAAGGTATGAAGCTCTGATTTTCTAAAATCCACGAAATATTCAAAAATGGTAGAAACACGGACTGTTTTCTTCGAACTTTCAAATCCAAATAGTAGAATAGCAATCCGATAGGTTGAGAATTCGGTTCTCAGTGAAAGCACCAAAATGTTAGACCAAAAAATGGTCCTAACACCCAAATCGTCGTATTTTGAGCATAGGATATGAAGAAATAACTGAAAAAATATAGAAAAAGTGAGACAACAGGATTTTTATAGTGGTTCGGCGTTAACGAGCCTACATCCTCTTCATATTTTCTCATTTCACTCATAGATTACAATTACAATGAATATTGTCTTTCAATCACTTGAATTCAATGAATAATTCTCTCCGAATCTATTGAATTTATTGAGGAAGATGGTGGTTATTCATGGAGAAATGTTGGCCATGGCAGCCATGGAAGTTGGGATGCCAAAAGTCCCCTGAAAATGCCCTTTGATGGTGTATTTATAGCTGTAGCAAAGCTCCTGGGAGGACTGGTTCGTGATGGGGTACGTGGCAGGCGATCCAGAAAAATAGGAGAGCCAGTAGCCTTGAGAGTAGGTCAAAACAAGCTGCGTGTGAACAGGTCCGAGGTTCGGATCGCGGTCATGGGTCGGATCGCGGTGATGGGTCGGATCGCGGTGATGGTTCGGATCGCGTAGACAAGGTCAGAACGGATCGCGTAGGCAAGAGCGGATCGGATCGCGTAGGCAAGGGCAGATCGGATCGCGTAAGCAAGGGCGGATCGGATCGCGGTCATATGCCAGCTTGCACTCGTTCACGGAAATGGGCGTAACTTTCAAACCGTAAGTCCGATTGAGCCAAACCAAAGCTCAAACTGAAGTTAATTCAAAGGGCTACGAGTATATGAGGTGAATAGATCCAAATGAGGTCATTTGATAGGGTTTTCGGGCCAGTTTATACTGATGTTGTGGTTTTGACCAAACTGCCTTATGTCTTCTGACGATGCTTCCAATGCCGGAGAGTGATGTTATCCAGAGATTCCATATTAGACAGCATTTACCGAGAGGTGTGTCAACATGATCTTTGCTTTGGGTAGCCTGGTCACAAAGCAGGCTAACACATTCCTTTTTGTTTCTTCACGTAAAACCCAAGCAGCATACTCCATTTCTTTAATACCCTTCCACGCTATCACCATGATCTCCCAAACAAAACTATCCTCAACACAGAAGCCCTTCCATCCATGTACTTTTGCATATAATCACCTTGCTCCAGAAAATAAAAGAACAGCTTCCTTCCCAGTCATGAAACGTCCTTACGCCATGCAGATCTCCCTTCCCATGTCCCATGCAAGGCCACAACATATCCCTCTTCTAACATTTCTAGTGTTGCATCTTTCTTCACCACAGACATGTCCAGTTCCCTCCAAACGCCGGCTAGAACACTCGTATCCAACTCCGTCTATTTGCCGCTGTTATCGAACCCAAAGCCCACGCTGTACTGACCTTTGGTCATCACTAACGACGAAGGTTTAAGTCCCCGGTTTCTCTACCGTGTTGTCGCACCACTCAGGGGATTACCAGAGTTTCTCCCAATGCCTTCGTCAGTCCACCATCCTCCATTGTCGGAGTCAGATCTGACTCCACCGTGTATGGTGGCCATTTGCGCCCAACTCACTGTAAAAAGTTTGGATCCCCCGAACCTTGCATTGAGTTGTATGTAATTTGTATTGTGTCTCGAATGAGATCTTTTGTTTATATTTTGGTATAGGAATTTATCGATGTCTTTTGTAAGGGAGAGATGTGTTTTTCTTTTCTCTTTCTTTCGGTCTGAGGGAAGTATCGTATTTATAGTTTTTGATAACCTTCATTGCGAAGGAATAGGGTGTTATAGGGTCATGGTGTTAGGGTATGGCACAAGTCTTTATCTACACGTTTTAATTTACAGGCATGTGAGAGAACTAGGGTAGCTTATCTGAAATGACGTGTACGAAGTCTTAATGGCGAGGATATTAGGCATATAGGATTATATAGCTTAGTGTAGTAAGCTATGCGCTTTCACTTCCAGCACGTCCCTATTGATTTTGAAAGTGTAGTATGGGGTGAGTAGATTTGTAGTTCTAGGCTCTACATATATGTGTATGGGCTACAAAGTAGGTAGCATGACTGAGGGCACATCATAATAAGAACATAAAATTTGACGCCTATGAGAAGATTATACAGAGAACTTGTGTACAGCAAGGACATCCTATACTTAGTGTGATGGTGCTAAGGGACATTGAAAGAAAGGGTGTATGTGACTGCATGTTTACATAAAATCAAACGTTGCTTCATAGCTAAGAAATAGCGTTTCCGACTACGTAAACTTTGTTCATGTATCAGTTGCTAAGGACAGAAATAAATATACAGTTGTAACCAGCGAGGTGCCACGATCCCAAAAATATAATAATACCGGTAGTTTAACTTATTTTGTGAAACCCCGAAATATCGATACAGGGTGCACAATACTCCAAATAAAAAGTTGTGTATTTAATTAATTAAAAATTACAGTAAAATTCTACAAATTAAATTATCAATACGCATCAAAAGAATCTTGTCCCGATTTGCAACTGATATCAAGTTATATTCAAATGACTGTTACGGTCGATATATGATTTCATAGCGACTTTCTGAATATTTGATTTGGACATATCTTGCAATCTATACGCCAAAATCTTGATTTTTCACTTCTGTTAGAAAGATACAGTTCAACAGATTCCAGCGTTTCTTGTTTCGCAGGATTCTGATTTATAACGGGTCCTGTACAGTCATTTGATGTTCAGAACGTTAAATTACGAACTGCAGCGATATTACGAGCTCGATTTTATTTAATATATATTTTTCTACGTTCAACTTCGTTTTAATTTATAAATAAATCAATTTATATTATGAATTCAATATTTAAACTGATTTAAATATTCAAATACAAACCGACAAAAATGCGGGACGTTACAGTCCTTCCCCCTTAAAATAATTTCGTCCCGAAATTGCTAAGATAGGGAAAATGCTACAATCTTTGTTATAAACAGGTTAAAAAAAAAACTTTTTGGTTTACTTTCCAATTTTTGTTTCAACTGAACTGATTAATTCTGATTAAAATATTAATTTCTTCTTCTTACCGAATATTTTCGTAAATTCTGAAAATTTCCTAATAGCTTAAATTTTCAGAGAATTTTGCCAGCGTCTCCTCTACACGGCTTATTTTGTACTACAACAACTTGCCTCTCTGAGCTTTCTCCAATTTTACAGAGAATCAAACAGCCAAGCGGCTTGCCAAACAGACTCAAAAATCTTCTACTCCATAAAATATATATTTGTACCCTTTTGGTTGGGAATTCAACTATGCCTCTCCTATTGGCTACCAATCCAATCTATACTTCAGCATTCCAGTTGATCTCAAATCCATTAATCATCAAACCCCAAAAATCCTTTTATACCCAAGCCCAATTCTATTTCAACTTTAATTTCATTTATTGATTTATTTCTTAAATCAGTTTTCTTCATTTCCAAATTCAAAATTTATTTCACTTAGTTTTAAGTTCCACTTTTACCATTTTAACTCCATAAGTTAAATCCTTCATTTCAGAGTTCAAATTCCTGGGATTTTTCAAATCAGTTCGAAATCATATATTTGCATATAATAATGGTAATTCAAAACATTTGAATTTCTAGCAACTTGTTTCCTCACAATAATTCAAACAAAATCTTTGGTAGTAATCCGTCACTCTGCAACTTGAAAATGACACTGATGATGTGACCAGCATCATCAGAATTATTTTCCAGTGATCGAAGTGAGTTCAATACTATATTACTTTTCAAAATTCATTTTGAAACACTTCCATTTTGAAAATCGCTCCAAAATATCTTTCACATTATTTGGAAAACAATTTTTAAATCTCTCAGGATTTTAAAATTCCCTTATATCTAATTCAAATTCAATTTCAATTCTTTTCCAAATTTCTAGAGTTTTATTTCAATTCTAGTTTTTAATTCAAATTCAGCTCATCTGATTTTGCATATCATACTTATATAATATTTCGATTGGTAATTTATATAACCAACTCAATTATAATCATGTTCGATCATAATAATGATCACATATCCAATATATTATATTAATATCAAGATACATACTTCTTTTTATATCAAAATATACTTTGGGTAAATTATTTTATTTACCCTCTTTTAAAACATACTGTGTCGAATTACTCTGTTCAAGAGTTTAGAAACACCTATCGACGCAGTTTGCATTGCTGTTTCGACTAGAATTCATAAACCGCTCGACTGACCAGTCAACACAAAATAAAACAGTTTTTATATTAATTTACACATACGCGCTCATATATATACACTCATACTCATTCTAGAGTATTACTAACTCCATCTCTATTGAGTTACGCCACAGAGCCAGGGCAATCACTTAACCTTCAGCTCTGATACCAACTGTAATGGAGCGATTTTCGATGCCTTGGAAACCGTGCCATTATTGAAGAATTCAGAGGATGGGATAGAAAAGATAGAACTAATAGAATAGAAGAAGAAGAAGAGCATCACTGAACAAAATCAGAGTAAACACGAATCTCACAACGGAACAATAAAATGTATGATATACATAACTTTGAATTACAAAACTGCATTGTATATATACATACCATATCAGAGTATAATACATCATATCACAGCGGAAAATAATCTCTCTATAACTAGTGGTGGAGTCTCCTGCTTCGAGCTCCCCTAAGTGAATCTTCAAAGCCTGAAACACTTGACTGCCCGTACAAATTTGGGCACCCAAGAGTTTAGGGAAAATAAACAAAATAAACTCTGGGTCAGTCATGGGACTGGTGTAAGTAAATTCCAACCATACTATTTACTTTGAAAATCCTTTTCAAAACAAGAAGATAATAGTAAGACCAGCCCACACATAAACATGGACGGATTTTACCTTACTATAACCCGAAATATTCTTGATATCAAAACCCAGTGATATTATGATAATGTCTAACCAAATAATTATACAAGTAGTAGAACGCTTGCATCTCACGCTCCACATATATATAGTATAAAATCATAAACCGCAGGGCGCTTATTGGAGATTGGATTCCAACAGACAAGGTATGAGAGCACCTTATGAATACTGTACTCTAGAGGGGATACACTCAGGGTTCAACAATAACGTCTTGCCACCCGGCCACACATGACCGCTCACTCATTTAGCTTGAGTGTCGCGAATATATTGCCACCACTGTTGCAGGCCATCCAACCGTCATCCGAAGATACAGAATCGAAAAGAAGTATAAATATGAATTTTCTCTAGATCGGTGACAATACACACTGCTTGGGGATAAACCCGACTAGCCATGCTGCCTAGCCCAACTTCTGTCATTCCTGTTTGTGAGGCTAGAGGCTACGTCTATCTTAAGAACATCTAATCACCATTCTCTTTGAATGTCACGTCGTCAAATCCGTTATCACACATTGATTACACAATTGCACACTGGGTGTAGAATAAAGAGAAGTTACCTTCTCCCCACCAACTTGGTATATTCGTAAAAATCAACGGCGTGACCGTTGAAAATACTCTGTCAGACACTCGTCCATACAAGTTGTCCTGGGACTGGACAAACAGAAAGCACCATTCTGGAACTGGGCGACCTGTAACGACCCAGAAAATCTGAACCAATTTAAAATTTTTAAATTGGCTAAAATAATGGATTTTAAATATTTAAAATAAATATTTTAAATAATGGCGATGAAAACTGAGTTTGAATCGACATTTGAAAACGAATATAATTAATTATAATTATATATAGAATTGAAATTAGCGCGGTAGTTCGATAATTCGATTTCAAACTTCAATTGAAAATACCGGGTGCAAAACAATCCGGATTTTAGTGAAACCAAAAATATTTAAATCTGTAAGTGAATATCTTTCTAACGAATCCGACCAATCGTAATTTGATAGCGGGAATCAAAAGATATGTCCAGTTGAAAATACTGAATAGTCGCTATGGAATTCAGGCCCTTAAAAATGGACATTTTGCAAATGACCTCGGATTTCGACGAAACCACTTTTGTTGGATCCGCAGGGTCAAGTTATTGTTAGGTTTCAAATTTCATAATTTTTCGAATCAATATGTGAGCGTGGCAAAGGAAAACGCGTTTGACCAGTTTCCGTTGATTTTAATCGACTGGAAATTGGCCGTTTTTCAAACGGTCTCAGAATTTGACGAAACTAGTTTTGTTAGGACCGTATCGTCAATACGAAGCTAGAAAATATTTTTCGGGGATTTTTCTAGTTAGTATGTGACCCCGGTAATTTGAAATGTGCGTTTAAAATTCAATATAGTGATTTAAATGAAAATTCAAAAGGAAACTGATTGTAACGATCAAATCAGCTTACGATACATATCCCATTGTGTTCGGAATGGGGGTGAAACGCTATGGACGACAGGCGGTGGGCCTCGTTTCGAGGTCGTATGTAAAAGTCAACTTTTTGCAAAATTAAATAATTAAATAAAAAAAAAAATATTTCCCTCCTATACCTTGGCCCCCCCCCCGTAGTTCATTACCGATTCAATAATCAGAAAAAAAAAAAACCTAAACCTATCGATCGACGCCACCGCCTGTTCCTCCTCCAAGCCCCGCCTCCGCCTGTGCCCCCTCCATCGATCGAAGACCCGAAGCCCCCCCCAGATCGCACGAGCTCCGACGAAGCCCCCCCGTTCTCGACGCTGAAGCCGCCGCCCCTCGAAGAAGCTCCGACGCCGCCGAGCTTGGATTTTCCCCCCCTCCTTCGCAGGTTAAAAAGTAAGTTATTTTACTTTTTTTATTATTTTTAATCTGAAGATTTTGATTTTTAAAAAGAAATTAAATCTGATTTTTATAGGATTTAAAAACTGTTTTTTTTAAGAAGATTTTAAAAACAGATTTTTGTAAAAGGATTAAAAACTGAACTGATTTTTGAAAAAGGATTAAAAACAGTATTTTTAAAAAGGATTAAAAACAGTTTTTTTAAAGGAGTAAAACTGAATTGATTTTTAAAGAAAAAGTAAAAACTGATTTTTTTAGATTTATAAAAACTGATTTTTTTTAGATTTATAAAAACCAGAATTTAAAACTGATTTTTCTAAAGATGTGAAACTGATTTTAAAAGATAAAAACTGATTTTTCAATTATAGCAAAACTGGTTTTTACTTTAATTAGGTTTAAAACTGTTTTTCTTTTAAAAGCATTTTAAAACTGATATTTTTAAATGATTTAAAAACTGATTTATTTTTAAGTAGGTTTAAAAACTGATTTAGATTTTAAATAGAAAAAGATCAGAACTTTAGAAAAGAATAAAGATCATATTTTTAAAATAGAAAAGATCAGATTTTTAGAATGGAAAAGATCCTATTTTTTTAAAATAGAAAAGATCAGATTTTTAAAATGGAAAGGATCATATTTTTAAAATAGAAAAGACGGAATTTTTATTAAGTAAAAGAGTTAAAATATGATTTTTATATTTTTAAAGTAATAAAAATATAATTTTTACATCATAGGAATAATAAAAATATGATCTTTATATATTTAATAGCGAAGTCAAAACGCAATTTTTATATATTGAATAGCATAGTAAAAATTCGATTTTTACATATGTAGAGAATACAGGTGAAAGCGAAAAAAAGGGCGAAGATTTTATGCAAGGAAGTGTCGTGCAGTTGGATAGCTTTAGGTGAGATTTCTGATTTAAAAATATTATATATGTGTGAAATGAAAGTGAATAGCTATATATAAATTGATATATATATAATTATATATATATATATATATATATATATATATATATATATATACGCCCCCTCGTCCACAAACCATGGACGATATTTATTGGTTGAAATTGTTGTGAAATTGATTGATAGCGAATGATTGTTTGGGATTGTTTGTGATTGATATTGGTTGATTGTGGTTGAAAAATACCCATTTGTGGTTGTGAAATATTTGGTTGAAACCACATAGGATTAGTTTGTGGAAATGAAATAAATATATACATGCCGCCTGCGTGCGAACTAGATGCATGAACCCCATTGTCAAAAACCGCGAGGTTTTAAGGTAGAGCGAGGAGCCGTACTAGGGACGGTGCCGGTGTAACTACCCTGCCGTTATGCTGCCGAAATTTTGAATAATATTCTTGTGTTTGAATTATTTTCATATGCTTAAACTATAGAAAACATTCATGTGTTGAATTGATATTCATTCGTTGATTAGAAATTCATGTGTTGAATGGTATTCATATTTTGAAATAAATTGTTCGATAATAAGAATCACATTTTTATCTATATATAGAAACTATAGAAAACATTCATGTGTTGAATTGATATTCATTCGTTGATTAGAAATTCATGTGTTGAATGGTATTCATATTTTGAAATAAATTGTTCGATAATAAGAATCACATTTTTATCTATATATAGAAACTATAGAAAACATTCATGTGTTGAATTGATATTCATTCGTTGATTAGAAATTCATGTGTTGAATGGTATTCATATTTCGAAATAAATTGTTGGATAATAAGAATCACATTTTTATCTATATATAGAAACTATAGAAAACATTCATGTGTTGAATTGATATTCATTCATTGATTAGAAATTCATGTGTTGAATGGTATTCATATTTTGAAATAAATTGTTCGATAATAAGAATCACATTTTTATCTATATATAGAAACTATAGAAAACATTCATGTGTTGAATTGATATTCATTCGTTGATTAGAAATTCATATGTTGAATGGTATTCATATTTTGAAATAAATTGTTCGATAATAAGAATCACATTTTTATCTATATATAGAAACTATAGAAAACATTCATGTGTTGAATTGATATTCATTCGTTGATTAGAAATTCATGTGTTGAATGGTATTCATATTTTGAAATAAATTGTTCGATAATAAGAATCACATTTTTATCTATATATAGAAACTATAGAAAACATTCATGTGTTGAATTGATATTCATTCGTTGATTAGAAATTCATGTGTTGAATGGTATTCATATTTTGAAATAAATCGTTTGATAATAAAAATCACCTTTTATCGACTATATGAACTGTGTAAAATAATCTCGTTTTAAAAGAAATTGTTTTATGATAAAAATCCTATTTTTATCACCTATATGAACTATATAGGAAAATAGTGTTTTGAAATGAATTATTTTACAATAAAAATCACATTTTTATTGTATGCATAAATCGTTGAAATGTGAAGTGTTAAAAATAGCCACTTGTTCAAAATAAACATATATCAGTTGAAATATTCATTAATTAGCTAATGAAATGATTTGCACCTATTTATGTGACATTAGAATGAATGGTGTTTTTAAACCAAATAGAAATCAAAAATGAAGTTGAATAGAAAATGATAAATGATAAGAACTGTATATATATGTACATGCATATTCATTGAACAGGTTATAGCAAAGGGGCTAGAGAAGAGGAATAAAATTTTGTGCCCGACAAATAGGTACACGTTTACTGCTTTGTTTGGGTGATGATTTTATGAGCCTGTTGGCTAGCCGCTTGGCTTTTTCTTTTTCTTTTTGAGATTAGAAGGACCGGGAATGCTATTTGCGATTTCCCGATGCTCCCGGTGCAGGGGAGGTTATGGCGAAATTTTCCAAAATTTTAAGGTGTTAGAAAAATATTTGAAGTGAAAACGATATGGAAATCATTGAATAAACTATATTTATATAGCTATATAAATATAAATAAAATTAAAACGAAACGAAGCCGTGCAGTTCGTATTTTGAAACCGTGATTTCAAACGACTAGTGCGGGAAATCCGACCATCGGATTTCCCCGAAATCTCAACCGTCGGGTTCGCCTTGGAATAATCTTTCCAACGGCACCAACCTTGTAAAAATCCAACGGTTGGATTGTCTGGAATGTTTAATTCAAATCTAAAGAAAAACAGCGCCAGAAACGATTATATTTATATATATATAAATATAATTATATTTAATCGAATAACGACGCTGCAGTTCGTATTTTGAAATCGAAACTTCAAACGATTGTACCGGGAGATCCGACCGTCGGATTTTCCCGAAACTGGAACCGTTGGATTCGTTTTGAAAAGACCTTTCTAATGATGTAAATTTTGTGAAGATCCAACGGTTAGATTTTCAGATATGTGTAAATCAAATCTGAAGAAAAACAGCGCCACGGCCGCTTTATGGCCCGAAGCGTCGTTTTGAATAAAATGGCTATTTTAAAATAAATAAAAATAGCGATAAATAGTTATAAAATATCATAAGCGATATGAAATGGAAATAAACTGAATTTGCTTGATTTATGTGATGTTTGATGGTTGAATGTGTTTGGTGTGAAAATTACATTAAAGGACAAAATTGGTGTTGTAGAATAATTTAACCATTGAAATAAATTGAATTGAAATTCTAAATATACGTGAATTATTTGAGAAGGACGAGTTAATTCTCATTTCAAATAATTGACCGACGATTGAAAGTCGAAGATAAAGACGGTGGTCGAAGACCGGAGATCTTCACCTCGTTTGGATGGTAACCGAGGTCCTGATTGGGAGGCATCCCGAAATATGGATAATGAGTGGTGATCGTCCAGACGTACGTGGTGATCAAAGGGTTTGCGAGGTATTTAGTGCCTCCGGTTTCGTTCAGACCCAGAACGGACTTGTAAATGGACTGTGTGTCTGACATTGGGGTTTATTCTGTGTTGATTGATTTCTGTTAAATATACATCTGTTTGGCGGCGGAGAATTTATTCTTTTGCTTAACGCCCTTCTCTGAGACGCACGAGCTCAGAGGTTGTATATCGATGGACATCAGTCGCATGGCATGAATGGCCTGTGTGGCATGCTAAGATGCAGTGATCAGGACTTCTGTTGAAAAGCAAAGTCTTGTGGTGATGATCAAAGCACTGCCTGTGTGGCGTAGCTTTGTGTATAACGTGAATTCGCGAGCCTCACACCCCGGTATGAACCAGAAACGGGAGAAGGACCTCAGGGAGGGCATGCGTTTCTTTCTAGCTAGGGTGGTGTCAGTGACCTACCAGCCCTGACATTTATATACTTTTCACCTATGTGGTTGTTGCTGTTGCGAGGCGCCTCGGTTTGATCGGACGATCCGGGTCCGATGGAGTCATTCTTTGGCTCGTTTACGCCCCAAAGGGCAGGGAAACGTATTGTTCAGGCACTATAATCCACATCGGTGGACCGGCCCTGACGATCCAAGGGGCAGTTGCGGCTGTTCCGGTGGCTCGGGCTAGAGAGTCACGAATTCGGTAAGGACTATCTTTTGCCTTGGTTCATGACAGAAATCCAATTCCCAAATACGTGATCGTGCGGTTTCAATTGTATATATATATTTGGCGACATAGTGGCATGGGACGCTCATGTCGTCTATGATTGATAGTTATGATTTGAAATTGTTTTCAAAACATATAAACACTAGTAATAATATCAAATGCCTTTGTTTTATTCGTATCAAGCATATTTTGGTCATTATAAGGTAAAACTCTATCCTCCGGTTTGCGTTGCATTGTGTGATGGGAACTGAGTCTTATAATGGCTTCATTTTTATAAAAAGCATAGCGATGTTTAAAAGAAAGATTGGTTTAAAGCACTGGCAATCCAATGGAGTAAACCCGTTCCACGAAAGTGGCGTGGTCCTGTGATTAGCCAATTATATATGTGTTGAGTGGATTTCTCATACCAGTCCCATGACTGACTCGAAGTTTGTTTCACTTTCAAACTCGGGTGCCCCTTTTTCTACACGGGCAGCCTTGTATTCAGGTTTAGCTGGTTCTTTCTGGGTAGCTGGAGCTGAAGATGGATTCTATCATTTATTTCTTTTTATACTGTTCAGCTCCTATTGTACATATTTTGTTTATTTCCGTTGTTGACATTTATGTATAGCTGTACTGTATTTGTACTAAGTAAGATCCTGTATACTGTGTAACTCTGAGGATTACTTTTATCCAGTATATTTT
The DNA here is from genome assembly GCA_030737875.1 of Allium sativum. Taxonomy (NCBI): domain Eukaryota; kingdom Viridiplantae; phylum Streptophyta; class Magnoliopsida; order Asparagales; family Amaryllidaceae; genus Allium; species Allium sativum. Next base: position 992,066,040 of record CM060915.1, read on the forward strand.
GTTGTTCATTATCTGGTGTATTTATTTAATTCTGTTCTGCTATTATCTGTTTCTGTGTTATATTCCAAAGATAACCTTGTTTCCGTGTGAACGGGAATTCGGGTCGTCTCATCGTGGTATCAGAGCTTTGGTTAAGCTTAGTTCTGGAATATAACATTTGAACGAACTCGTCAGAAATAGAACCAGTAGTGTTCTAGGACGGGTAACTCAATACAGATAGGATCAGCAATATCCTAGTATGAGTAAAGCAGAATGATTACACCTCGATAGACACATTTACATTGAAGTATGTGTTTCTATATTTTAAAATATCTTTTCTGTGACCTGACACTTGATCTGCTAATTGTAGAAGTACTAGAAAAATGAGTGCCAGAAACAGAAGGAATACAGAACCCGATCTAGAGGCTCTATTCAAGAGATATCGAAATCTGGGTGGAGAAAAATTCTCGGGCAATGAATCTATTATTCAAACTCAAGCTTGGATGAGTTCTGTCGAAAGAATTTTTGAGCGTATACAGCTGAGGGATGACCAAAAACGGTTAGTAGCATCTTGGGCGCTCAAAGACGAAGCTTTAATCTGGTGGGAAACAATCATCAAAGATATTCCAGAAGGTGATATCACCTGGGACAGATTCAAAGTGATTTTCCTAGAAAGATTTACTCCTCCCGAAGCAACCGAGAGATTATGTGATGAATTTTCTTATCTAATACAAGGGGACATGACCATTCCCGAATATCACAAGAAATTCAATGAACTTGCTCACTTTGCTCCCCATCTGATTCAGAATACAAAGAGGAAAAATCTGAGATTTATTCATGGGCTTCAAAGGAAATACCAGAATAAAGTATTGGGGCATGTGAAGCTCCCTTTTCCTGAAATGATTTACATGGCTTATCAGTATGAAGATCTCCATAAGAAAGGAATTTTGCGCGACGAAGAAGAAGTCTGTTGTAGTGACAAAGCAGAGTCTGAAACTGATATTCCTGAGGCAAGTACAATGTCTGAGATCAGTAAGAAGGCCAGTGCCAAGAGAAAAAGGGCCAAATCAGAGAAGAAACCAGTAACGACAACTGTATGCTCTAACTGCAATAAGCGAGGACATCTCTCGATAAGTTGCCGATCTATAAAGAAACAAAGAAAGGAAGGATCTGAGTCTATTAAGAAGTTTCAAGAGACTAGAGAATGCAGCATTTGCCATCGGTTTGGCCATGTAAGACAGGATTGCCGGCTGTTAAAGGCAGCCAAGGAGGTCCAAATAAATGAAGTAACAGAAACTTCTGAGCCCTCAGCTAGTCAAGAAAGACCTGATGTTTTAGAAGGCACGCTAATTGTCAAAGACATCCCAGTTAAAGTGCTGTTTGACACAGGCGCGTCACGATGCTTCATTGCAAAGGATGCAGCTAAGAAACTGGATTTGAATTTGAAAAAGCTTAAGGAACCCATGACTGTCCAGAATCCAGTTGGGGGTTCCATCGATCTCCGTTGGATTTGTAGAGTGCCGGTTTCCTTTTCTCGTTATCGGTTTTCTACCATTGCAGCCGTCATGAATTTTAAAGAGTTCGATCTTATCTTGGGGTTAGACTGGTTGACCAAATATGAAGCTGAAGTCAAATGCGCCGACAGAGTCGTAAAGGCGAAGATTAAATCAGGCGATTATATAACCATTCCCTGTGAAGGTCAGAATGCTAATAGAAAAGACTTCTGGGCAGCTTTGAATGTTTCTCCAGCCCAAATAGAAAATGTCCCTGAAATCACAGAGAATATTCCCGACCTCATCAAAGATATTCCAGTCGTCAAAAACTATGCGGATGTGTTCGAGGAAGTTGTTCGCTTACCTCCGCAGAGAGAAATAGATTTCAAGATTGCTTTGATTCCCAATGCAAGGCCAGTAGTTCACGCTATTCGAAGAATGTCCTTGAAAGAGAAGGAGGAATTAGACAATCAAACAAGACAGCTAGTATGGAAGGGTCTGATCAGGCCTAGTTTCTCTGATTGGGGTGCAGCAGTGGTATTTGTCCCAAAATCTGATGGCACTTTACGTCTATGTGTGGATTATCGTGATTTGAACAAGCAAACCATAAAGAATAAATATCCATTGCCGCGAATAGATGATTTGTTAGATCGATTAAATGGAGCACAAGTATTCTCACGAATGGACCTAGCTACAGGCTTCCATCAACTTCGAATTGCCGAGGAGTGTGTTCCAATGACAGCATTCAGAGGCCCCGACTTATTCTACGAGTGGTTAGTAATGCCGTTCGGCTTATGTAACGCTCCAGCTTACTTCGTCGATCTAATAAACCGAGTATTCAGAGGAGTATTGAATAAATTTGTTCTGGTTTTTATTGACGATATTCTAATCTTCTCTAAATCAAAGGCCGAACATGAAAAGCATCTGGAACAGGTTTTGGAAATTCTCAGAAGGAATGTATTGAAAGCTAAATTTTTCAAATGTATCTTCTGGCAAGATGAAGTAAAATTTCTGGGCCATGTTGTATCGAAAGAAGGAATCGCTGTGGATCCAAGCAAAATCACAGCTATTCAGAACTGGAAACAGCCTAGTACTCCCACTGAAGTCCGCAGTTTTCTCGGATTGGCTAGTTATTATCGGAAGTTCGTTAAAGACTTTTCGAAGATATCAGGTCACTTAACGAAGCTTACAAAGAAGCATTCTAAATTCAAATGGACTCAAGAGAGTGAGGAGGCTTTCGAAGAGCTGAAGTTGAGATTAACGACAGCTCCAGTGTTAACCATCATCGATGGCAACCAGGATTTAAAGGTCTGGACTGATGCTTCTAGAGAAGGCCTTGGCGCAGTGTTAATGCAAAGAGGTCAAGTGATTGCTTATGCTAGCCGTCAACTGAAGCCGCACGAGAAAAACTACGTAACTCATGATCTTGAGTTATTGGCTATCATATTCTCTTTGAAAATCTGGAGACACTATCTTCTGGGCGAGAGATTTGAACTGTTTACAGATCACCAGTCGTTAAAGTATCTGTTCACCCAGAAAGACTTAAATTTGAGGCAGCAGCGTTGGCTGGAGTTTCTTGTAGCATATGACTTTGAAATTATATACACTCCAGGGAAAGCAAATGTCGTGGCCGATGCGCTAAGCCGAAAGAATGAAATGATCGCCAGTTTCATCATCGCGACTTCGTTGATTGATAAGATATCGGCTCTCCAAGAAGACGACCAATTTATCAAAGGAATAAGTCAGCGAATTCGTGAAGGCAATGCTTCGGATTTCCAGTTGGACAGCGAAGGGATTCTGAGGTTAGAAGGGCGAATTTGCGTTCCAGACATTCCTGAACTCAGAAGGGACGTACTGGATGAATGTCACAAATCTAAGCTCAGTATCCATCCAGGTGTGAATAAAATGTATAACGATATCAAACGCACATTCTGGTGGAAGTCGTTAAAAAGAGACATCTCAATATATGTTAGTCGATGCCCCACTTGCCTGCTAGTCAAGAGTGACCAACAGAAATTGGCTGGATTGTTACAACCGCTAGAAGTTCCTGGTTGGAAGTGGGAACATATTTCTATGGATTTCATTGATGGTTTGCCCAGAACCAGAAAAGGGAATGACAGTATTTGGGTGATCGTAGATCGCTTCACGAAGACCGCCCATTTCATACCTGTCAAATCAAATAGAACTGCTCAGAGTCTGGCGCAGATTTACTTCAGGGAAATAGTTAGACTACATGGAGTGCCGCTCAGCATAGTCAGTGATAGAGATACAATATTCACTAGCAAATTTTGGGAAGCATTTCAAGTCGAGATGGGAACGAAGTTAAACTTGAGCACCGCTTATCATCCTCAGACAGACGGTCAGACTGAGAGGGTGAATCGCATTTTAGAAGATCTATTGCGGGCTTGTGTAATAGATTTCGGTGGATCATGGGAAGACCATCTGCATTTGGCTGAATTCTCTTATAACAACAGCTACCAGGCGAGTCTGACAATGTCGCCATTCGAAGCATTGTATGGTAGACCGTGCCGATCTCCTGCTTGTTGGGTCGAGCCAGGTAATAGACTTGTGTTGGGTCCTGATATGATTCGAGAAGCTGCCGACAAAGTCGATTTTATTAAGAAGCGATTACTTGCCGCTCAAAGCCGACAAAAGAGCTATGCCGATAGAAGAAGAAGGGATATATCCTTTGAAGTTGGCGACTATGTATATTTGAAAGTATCACCGATGAGAGGAGTTATCCGGTTCGGTAAAACTGGAAAGTTGGCACCCAAATTCATTGGTCCGTTTCCTATTCTGGAACGGATTGGGACTCTCGCTTATAGGGTCAAACTGCCTGACTGGTTGCCTGGAGTGCATGATGTATTTCACATATCTCAACTTCGAAAGCACGTTCATGATCCAGACTTGATCGTGGAAGAAGCAGCTCAACAGGATATTGAAATAACCCCAGAATTAACTGTGAGGCGAGAGCCGCTAAAGATTATCGGCAAAGAAACCAAAGAGCTGAGGAACAAGAAGGTTCGCTTAGTCAAAGTGCAATGGAGTGGAGATCCGCGAGATTGTACTTGGGAAACTGAGGAGAGCATTCAGAAAGCTTATCCTAGATGCCGAGTAGATATCTCTGATTGACTCCGGTGCAAGGTACATTTACCATACTTTGCATTACCATTTAATTCTCTATTCTATTGAAATTTTCTTCCTATGGATGTGCACTATTTATTCTATACTCTAAATGATTTTTGAAGGAATATAGGATTTGATCAGAATATTTAGAAAGGTTAAAAACAATTGGATTGGTTGTTGTATTGTGGGATTGTAGGTTTATCAAACCACTTTCGACTTTGTTCCTTTTCGGGGACGAAAAGTTTTAAGTGGGGGAGATTGTAACGACCCAGAAAATCTGAACCAATTTAAAAATTTTAAATTGGCTAAAATAATGGATTTTAAATATTTAAAATAAATATTTTTAATAATGGCGATGAAAACTGAGTTTGAATCGACATTTGAAAACGAATATAATTAATTATAATTATATATAGAATTGAAATTGGCGCGGTAGTTCGATAATTCGATTTCAAACTTCAATTGAAAATACCGGGTGCAAAACAATCCGGATTTTAGTGAAACCAAAAATATTTAAATCTGTAAGTGAATATCTTTCTAACGAATCCGACCAATCGAAATTTGATAGCGGGAATCAAAAGATATGTCCAGTTGAAAATACTGAATAGTCGCTATGGAATTCAGGCCCTTAAAAATGGACATTTTGCAAATGACCTCGGATTTCGACGAAACCACTTTTGTTGGATCCGCAGGGTCAAGTTATTGTTAGGTTTCAAATTTCATAATTTTTCGAATCAATATGTGAGCGTGGCAAAGGAAAACGCGTTTGACCAGTTTCCGTTGATTTTAATCGACTGGAAATTGGCCGTTTTTCAAACGGTCTCAGAATTTGACGAAACTAGTTTTGTTAGGACCGTATCGTCAATACGAAGCTAGAAAATATTTTTCGGGGATTTTTCTATTTAGTATGTGACCCCGGTAATTTGAAATGTGCGTTTAAAATTCAATATAGTGATTTAAATGAAAATTCAAAAGGAAACTGATTGTAACGATCAAATCAGCTTACGATACATATCCCATTGTGTTCGGAATGGCGGTGAAACGCTATGGACGACAGGCGGTGGGCCTCGTTTCGAGGTCGTATGTAAAAGTCAAATTTTTGCAAAATTAAATAATTAAATAATAAAAAAAAAATATTTCCCTCCTATACCTTGCCCCCCCCCCCCCCCCCCCGTAGTTCATTACCGATTCAATAATCAGAAAAAAAAAGAAAGAAAGAAAAACCTAAACCTATCGATCGACGCCACCGCCTGTTCCTCCTCCAAGCTCCGCCTCCGCCTGTGCCCCCTCCATCGATCGAAGACCCGAAGCCCCCCCTAGATCGCACGAGCTCCGACGAAGCCCCCCCGTTCTCGACGCTGAAGCCGCCGCCCCTCGAAGCAGCTCCGACGCCGCCGAGCTTGGCTTTCTCCTCCCCTCCTTCGTAGGTTAAAATGTAAGTTATTGTACTTTTTATTATTATTTTTAATCTGAAGATTTTGATTTTTAAAAAGCAATTTAAATCTGATTTTTATAGGATTTAAAAACTGTTTTTTTTTAAAAGATTTTAAAAACAGATTTTTGTAAAAGGATTAAAAACTGAACTGATTTTTGAAAAAGGATTAAAAACAGTTTTTTTAAAAAGGATTAAAAACAGTTTTTTTAAAGGAGTAAAACTGAATTGATTTTTAAAAAAAAGTAAAAACTGTTTTTTTTAGATTTATAAAAGCTGATTTTTTTTAGATTTATAAAAACCAGAATTTAAAACTGATTTTTCTAAAGATGTGAAACTGATTTTAAAAGATAAAAACTGATTTTTCAATTATAGCAAAACTGGTTTTTACTTTAATTAGGTTTAAAACTGTTTTTCTTTTAAAAGCATTTTAAAGCTGATATTTTTAAATGATTTAAAAACTGATTTATTTTTAAGTAGGTTTAAAAACTGATTTAGATTTTAAATAGAAAAAGATCAGAACTTTAGAAAAGAATAAAGATCATATTTTTAAAATAGAAAAGATCAGATTTTTAGAATGGAAAAGATCCTATTTTTTTAAAATAGAAAAGATCAGATTTTTAAAATGGAAAGGATCATATTTTTAAAATAGAAAAGACGGAATTTTTATTAAGTAAAAGAGTTAAAATATGATTTTTATATTTTTAAAGTAATAAAAATATAATTTTTACATCATAGGAATAATAAAAATATGATCTTTATATATTTAATAGCGAAGTCAAAACGCAATTTTTATATATTGAATAGCATAGTAAAAATTCGATTTTTACATATGTAGAGAATACGGGTGAAAGCGAAAAAAGGGGCGAAGATTTTATGCAAGGAAGTGTCGTGCAGTTGGATAGCTTTAGGTGAGATTTCTGATTTAAAAATATTATATATGTGTGAAATGAAAGTGAATAGCTATATATAAATTGCTATATATAATTATATATATATATATATATATATATATATACGCCCCCTCGTCCACAAACCATGGACGATATTTATTGGTTGAAATTGTTGTGAAATTGATTGATAGCGAATGATTGTTTGGGATTGTTTGTGATTGATATTGGTTGATTGTGGTTGAAAAATACCCATTTGTGGTTGTGAAATATTTGGTTGAAACCACATAGGATTAGTTTGTGGAAATGAAATAAATATATACATGTCGCCTGCGTGCGAACTAGATGCATGAACCCCATTATCAAAAACCGCGAGGTTTTAAGGTAGAGCGAGGAGCCGTACTAGGGACGGTGCCGGTGTAACTACCCTGCCGTTATGCTGCCGAAATTTTGAATAATATTCTTGTGTTTGAATTATTTTCATATGCTTAAACTATAGAAAACATTCATGTGTTGAATTGATATTCATTCGTTGATTAGATATTCATGTGTTGAATGGTATTCATATTTTGAAATAAATTGTTCGATAATAAGAATCGCATTTTTATCTATATATAGAAACTATAGAAAACATTCATGTGTTGAATTGATATTCATTCGTTGATTAGAAATTCATGTGTTGTATGGTATTCATATTTTGAAATAAATTGTTCGATAATAAGAATCACATTTTTATCTATATATAGAAACTATAGAAAACATTCATGTGTTGAATTGATATTCATTCGTTGATTAGAAATTCATGTGTTGAATGGTATTCATATTTTGAAATAAATTGTTCGATAATAAGAATCACATTTTTATCTATATATAGAAACTATAGAAAACATTCATGTGTTGAATTGATATTCATTCGTTGATTAGAAATTCATGTGTTGAATGGTATTCATATTTTGAAATAAATTGTTCGATAATAAGAATCACATTTTTATCTATATATAGAAACTATAGAAAACATTCATGTATTGAATTGATATTCATTCATTGATTAGAAATTCATGTGTTGAATGGTATTCATATTTTGAAATAAATTGTTCGATAATAAGAATCACGTTTTTATCTATATATAGAAACTATAGAAAACATTCATGTGTTGAATTGATATTCATTCGTTGATTAGAAATTCATGTGTTGAATGGTATTCATATTTTGAAATAAATTGTTCGATAATAAGAATCACATTTTTATCTATATATAGAAACTATAGAAAACATTCATGTGTTGAATTGATATTCATTCGTTGATTAGAAATTCATGTGTTGAATGGTATTCATATTTTGAAATAAATCGTTTGATAATAAAAATCACCTTTTATCGACTATATGAACTGTGTAAAATAATCTCGTTTTAAAAGAAATTGTTTTATGATAAAAATCCTATTTTTATCACCTATATGAACTATATAGGAAAATAGTGTTTTGAAATGAATTATTTTACAATAAAAATCACATTTTTATTGTATGCATAAATCGTTGAAATGTGAAGTGTTAAAAATAGCCACTTGTTCAAAAAAAACATATATCAGTTGAAATATTCATTAATTAGCTAATGAAATGATTTGCACCTATTTATGTGACATTAGATTGAATGGTGTTTTTAAACCAAATAGAAATCAAAAATGAAGTTGAATAGAAAATGATAAATGATAAGAACTGTATATATATGTACATGCATATTCATTGAACAGGTTATAGCAAAGGGGCTAGAGAAGAGGAATAAAATTTTGTGCCCGACAAATAGGTACACGTTTACTGCTTTGTTTGGGTGATGATTTTATGAGCCTGTTGGCTAGCCGCATGGCTAGCCGCTTGGCTTTTTCTTTTTCTTTTTGAGATTAGAAGGACCGGGAACGCTATTTGCGATTTCCCGATGCTCCCGGTGCAGGGGAGGTTATGGCGAAATTTTCCAAAATTTTAAGGTGTTAGAAAAATATTTGAAGTGAAAACGATATGGAAATCATTGAATAAACTATATTTATATAGCTATATAAATATAAATAAAATTAAAACGAAACGAAGCCGTGCAGTTCGTATTTTGAAACCGTGATTTCAAACGACTAGTGCGGGAAATCCGACCATCGGATTTCCCCGAAATCTCAACCGTCGGGTTCGCCTTGGAATAATCTTTCCAACGGCACCAACCTTGTAAAAATCCAACGGTTGGATTGTCTGGAATGTTTACTTCAAATCTGAAGAAAAACAGCGCCAGAAACGATTATATTTATATATATATAAATATAATTATATTTAATCGAATAACGACGCTGCAGTTCGTATTTTGAAATCGAAACTTCAAACGATTGTACCGGGAGATCCGACCGTCGGATTTTCCCGAAACTTGAACCGTTGGATTCGTTTTGAAAAGACCTTTCTAATGATGTAAATTTTGTGAAGATCCAACGGTTAGATTTTCAGATATGTGTAAATCAAATCTGAAGAAAAACAGCGCCACGGCCGCTTTATGGCCCGAAGCGTCGTTTTGAATAAAATGGCTATTTTAAAATAAATAAAAATAGCGATAAATAGTTATAAAATATCATAAGCGATATGGAATGGAAATAAACTGAATTTGCTTGATTTATGTGATGTTTGATGGTTGAATGTGTTTGGTGTGAAAATTACATTAAAGGACAAAATTGGTGTTGTAGAATAATTTAACCATTGAAATAAATTGAATTGAAATTCTAAATATACGTGAATTATTTGAGAAGGCCGAGTTAATTCTCATTTCAAATAATTGACCGACGATTGAAAGTCGAAGATAAAGACGGTGGTCGAAGACCGGAGATCTTCACCTCGTTTGGATGGTAACCGAGGTCCTGATTGGGAGGCATCCCGAAATATGGATAATGAGTGGTGATCGTCCAGACGTACGTGGTGATCAAAGGGTTTGCGAGCTATTTAGTGCCTCCGGTTTCGTTCAGACCCAGAACGGACTTGTAAATGGACTGTGTGTCTGACATTGGGGTTTATTCTGTGTTGATTGATTTCTGTTAAATATACATCTGTTTGGCGGCGGAGAATTTATTCTTTTGCTTAACGCCCTTCTCTGAGACGCACGAGCTCAGAGGTTGTATATCGATGGACATCAGTCGCATGGCATGAATGGCCTGTGTGGCATGCTAAGATGCAGTGATCAGGACTTCTGTTGAAAAGCAAAGTCTTGTGGTGATGATCAAAGCACCGCCTGTGTGGCGTAGCTTTGTGTATAACGTGAATTCGCGAGCCTCACACCCCGGTATGAACCAGAAACGGGAGAAGGACCTCAGGGAGGGCATGCGTTTCTTTCTAGCTAGGGTGGTGTCAGTGACCTACCAGCCCTGACATTTATATACTTTTCACCTATGTGGTTGTTGCTGTTGCGAGGCGCCTCGGTTTGATCGGACGATCCGGGTCCGATGGAGTCATTCGTTGGCTCGTTTACGCCCCAAAGGGCGGGGAAACGTATTGTTCAGGCACTATAATCCACATCGGTGGACCAGCCCTGACGATCCAAGGGGCAGTTGCGGCTGTTCCGGTGGCTCGGGCTAGAGAGTCACGAATTCAGTAAGGACTATCTTTTGCCTTGGTTCATGACGGAAATCCAATTCCCAAATACGTGATCGTGCGGTTTCAATTGTATATATATATTTGGCGACATAGTGGCATGGGACGCTCATGTCGTCTATGATTGATAGTTATGATTTGAAATTGTTTTCAAAACATATAAACACTAGTAATAATATCAAATGCCTTTGTTTTATTCGTATCAAGCATATTTTGGTCATTATAAGGTAAAACTCTATCCTCCGGTTTGCGTTGCATTGTGTGATGGGAACTGAGTCTTATAATGGCTTCATTTTTATAAAAAGCATAGCGATGTTTAAAAGAAAGATTGGTTTAAAGCAATGGCAATCCAATGGAGTAAACCCGTTCCACGAAAGTGGCGTGGTCCTGTGATTAGCCAATTATATATGTGTTGAGTGGATTTCTCATACCAGTCCCATGATTGACTCGTAGTTTGTTTCACTTTCAAACTCGGGTGCCCCTTTTTCTACACGGGCAGCCTTGTATTCAGGTTTAGCTGGTTCTTTCTGGGTAGCTGGAGCTGAAGATGGATTCTATCATTTATTTCTTTTTATACTGTTCAGCTCCTATTGTACATATTTTGTTTATTTCTGTTGTAGACATTTATGTATAGCTGTACTGTATTTGTACTAAGTAAGATCCTGTATACTGTGTAACTCTGAGGATTACTTTTATCCAGTATATTTTGTTGTTCATTATCTGGTGTATTTATTTAATTCTGTTCTGCTATTATCTGTTTCTGTGTTATATTCCAAAGATAACCTTGTTTCCGTGTGAACGGGAATTCGGTTCGTCTCACGACCCTTGCGTTTAACTCCGTCTTCAAATTTACTTAAACATAATTCGCAGCGCTTATGCCTATACGGAGTGGTTTTCGGATAATAAATCCAACCGGTCTCTCCGTATTGACACGATGGTCAAAACACTTCGATGGTCGGTTATTTAACTATCGAAGTAAAAACAAACATCCATTCACAAACACTGGCCCTTTTATTTAATACTAACTTTCTAGTTTCCCATATTTCTATAAACTCTCCCTTATTTCCCTTCATTTCTACTCTATTAGTTCCTCGTTATAAATCGGTTAGTGAATAAATTTCTAAGTATCAACCCCGAAGGCCGAAACCAAAATCAGATTGACGCCTCGAAAGTTACTCAACTTAACCAACGTACAACGGGCTCTAATTTCTTTAAAACTATATCGCCTTTCTTATCCTGCTCAGTATATCTTTTTAAAACATTATAACTTATCGACTTACTTTAAAACCGTTATATTTTAACTAATGCTGCTATCTTTTCCTTTATAACTAATGCAATACGCTGCTATATTCTCTTTTATAACTACTGCAATACGCTGTTGTATTCTCTTTTATAGCTATTGCAATACGCTGCTATATTCTCTTTTATAACTATTGCAATACGCTGCCATATTCACATTTCATTTGATAAACTCTGTTTCTAAGTCAGGTTCTTATTAAATCAATATCAAGTTTATAACTAAATACTGATTACTTATCCTATTATAATTTGTTGGTTTAAAACTAAATATTAACTAGCCTATCAGATTATAATTCCTAATAATGTTATTTAGGTTCAGGTCGTATATATAAATACTATACAACAAACAGTACATACAAATATTGAGGAATCCGGTCGGATTCTTCCAACCGGTTTCCGCATCTACAGATGTCAGTCAACACAATTTACACTAACTCTATACTAAGCGATATTCTAATCGATGGGATCAGTGTCCAACCGATGATGTGTACATATGTAACGGTACATAATATTCAACCAAATTAATTGTAACCTACCTAATCGACCATCACACAACATTCAAACAATATTAAAATATTTAAAATAGATCAGAGTTAGTGAATTTACTCACCTTGGCGCGTTAACCGTTAAATAACGATTTGCGTCGGTCGATTTCCTTTTGAAAACACGTATAGCCCAGTTTCTTCATATCTATGATTCTGAACACTGCTTCTCATCGTCATCCTTCTGCGCCTCCGCATTCTAGTTCTTCTCCCCTTATGATCGCTCACGCGCTCTCCTTACTCCACCATGCCATCTTCATGCAATACAAATCCCTTCTGGTACTTCATATGATCCCAACGTACTTATACATTCGTAGGCTCAGATAATGAAATCAGTACTACTTACAGAACCTCATCAAACGTGACTCCCTTACTTCATCTTTTCAAAATCCACACCTCCCATTCCTTTTTGTTTCTTCACGTAAAACCCAAGCAGCATACTCCATTTCTTTAATACCCCTTCCACGTTATCACCATGATCTCCCAAACAAAACTATCCTCAACACAGAAGCCCTTCCATCCATGTACTTTTGCATATAATCACCTTGCTCTAGAAAATAAAAGAACAGCTTCCTTCCCAGTCATAAAACGTCCTCACGCCATGCAGATCTCCCTTCCCATGTCCCATGCAAGGCCACAACATATCCCTCTTCTAACATTTCTAGTGTTGCATCTTTCTTCACCACATACATGTCCAGTTCCCTCCTAACGCCGACTAGAACACTCGTATCCAACTCCGTCTATTTGCCGCTGTTATCGAACCCAAAGCCCACGCTGAACTGACCTTTGGTCATCACTAACGACGAAGGTTTAAGTCCCCGGTTTCTCTACCGTGTTGTCGCACCACTCAGGGGATTATCGGAGTTTCTCCCAACGCCTTCGTCAGTCCACCGTCCTCCATTGTCGGAGTCAGATCTGACTCCACCGTGTATGGTGGCCATTTGCGCCCAACTCACTGTAAAATGTTTGGATCCCCCGAACCTTGCATTGAGTTGTATGTAAGTGGTATTGTGTCTCGAATGAGATCTTTTGTTTATATTTTGGTGTAGGAATTTATCGATGTCTTTTGTAAGGGAGAGATGTGTTTTTCTTTTCTCTTTCTTTCGGTCCGAGGGAAGTATCGTATTTATAGTTTTTGATAACCTTCATTGCGAAGGAATAGGGTGTTATAGGGTCACGGTGTTAGGGTATGGCACAAGTCTTTATCTACACGTTTTAACTTACAGGCATGTGAGAGAACTAGGGTAGCTTATCTGAAATGACGTGTACGAAGTCTTAATGGCGAGGATATTAGGCATATAGGATTATATAGCTTAGTGTAGTAAGCTATGTGCCTTCACATCCAGCACGTCCCTATTGATTTTGAAAGTTTAGTATGGGGTGAGTAGATTTGTAGTTCTATGTTATGCATATATGTGTATGGGCTACAAAGTAGGTAGCATGACTGAGGGCACATCATAATAAGAACATAAAATTTGACGCATATGAGAAGATTATACAGAGAAGTTGTGTATAGCAAGGGCATCCTATACTTAGTGGGATGGTGCTAAGGGACATTGAAAGAAAGGGTGTATGTGACTGCATGTTTATATAAAATCAAATGTTGCTTCATAGCTAAGAAATAGCGTTTCCGACTACGTAAACTTTGTTCATGTATCAGTTGCTATGGAAAGAAATAAATATACAGTTGTGACCAGCGAGGTGCCACGATCCAAAAAATATAATAATACCGGTAGTTTAACTTATTTTGTGAAACCCCGAAATATCGATACAAGGTGCACAATACTCCAAATAAAAAGTTGTGTATTTAATTAATTAAAAATTACAGTAATATTCTACAAATTAAATTATCACTATGCCTCAAAAGAATCTTGTCCCGATTTGCAACTGATATCAAGTTATATTCAAATGACCGTTACGGTCGATATATGATTTCATAGCGACTTTCTGAATATTTGATTTGGACATATCTTGCAATCTATACGCCAAAATCTTGATTTTTCACTTCTGTTAGAAAGATACAGTTCAACAGATTCCAGCGTTTCTTGTTTCGCAGGATTCTGATTTATAACGGGTCCTATACAGTCATTTGTTGTTCAGAACGTTAAATTACGAACTACAGTGATATTACAAGCTCGATTTTATTTAATATATATTTTTCTATGTTCAACTTCGTTTTAATTTATGTATAAATAAATTTATATTACAAATTCAATATTTAAACTGATTTAAATATTCAAATACAAACCGACAAAAATGCGGGACGTTACAGTCCTTCCCCCTTAAAATAAAAAAGTGAGTGTTCGTTTTTGTTTTCGATGTGGAGATTCCTCGCACATTGCGATGGATTGTAGAAACGGACTACGTTGTTTTAATTGTAGAGGATTGGGGCATCGACAAGATAATTGTCCATCAAGATTCATTGGAAAATTGGTTTTTGAGTTGTTGCACTTCAACTGTTTGATGATATGCCGAAACATATCAGAATTGTTGGACTTATTCGCGGTTGAATTTTCTACAAAGGATAATAATGGAGCATATTTGTTATTGGTGATGGGATGGAATTTGGAAGGCATGTTAGATGGTCTATTGTGGGAAAAAAGTGAGGACGATGAGAATTCCTTTCCGCCTCTTCCACCTCCGATGACAAGGAAAGAGTTAGCTTATGCTTTTAGTCTAAATCTTGTTGAGTTGAGAAGATTTTTTATTGACTCGATGGTAAGAAATAAGGGGGTGGCGTTTAAACTTTTAGACAAGTTACTTGTGCATTTCGATGCAGTAAATACTATTATTAACTATGAGTATTCGGAAATGGATTTGCTTCGTATGTCTGAATGTGTTAAGAAGCGAAATTCTATTATGGCAAGTAAAGCTGGAGTGGATTTGGATTCTGATGTAGACTCATATGTTGTAAATGGTATGTGTGTTGAGGAGGATGGGATGGGTGAGGAAGGTTACTTGGTGAATGACCCCTTGTTAGCTGATCCGGATGTGTTGTATTGTATGGGGTTATTCTTTGCTGTTGATAGAAAGGTTGGTTTCAATGTGTCGTTTGATGGTGCTGCAACACTGGATGGTGATATGGGGTTAGGAGGCATTGTTGATTGCATGGGGGAGATGGCTACTGATTGTGTCACCAGTGGTGTAATCGGAAATGTAACAGGAGGTGATTATGCTAGTGGTGATGTTAGTGTAAATGGTTACACTATGGAAAATGTTAATGACAATGCATCAAGGACTGTGACAAGTAAAAGCTGGATAGTGGATGAGGAGGTAGAACTTTCTAACGCGTTTGAATTATTGGACAGTGATGGGTGCGACATGCTTGATGGAGAGAGGGTGACAATGAATGGGTCTGAGGCTCTGTTGTTTTATGATAATGATGGGGATGATGTTGTTGATCTTTTTAGGCGTAAGGCAGCGCCTTCTTCTAAATATAAGAAGGGATTTAAAGTTGGGAAAGTTAATATTGTGAATCAACGGTCATCATCTTTGAGACATGAAGAGGCTGCAAAAAATCACGGTGATACCTTTGTAAGGAGGGGTGTGATGGATCTTTCGGAAGAAGGTACTAGTGGTTTGATTCATAATTGTGATATGGGGACATTAGTGGATTCCAGTGATAGGCCGGCGGTTGTGGGGGAGTGCAGGTTGAATTATTGTTTGGATGGGGTTAGTTGGAAAGTATGGTATAAGTCTGAATTGTCATCTGGCGTTAGTTTGCATGGCGTGAGGATGGACTTGACAACGTCTGGATGTTTGTTATGGCGGGATGAGGCTGTTATGAAGTTTATTTTATTGCCTTGGTGTCCGAGCTTTTGTATATCTCAGGTGGGGAGTGTTTTGTTGAACGAGGGGTCTGCGACTGTCGATTTCAGTGGTTTGTCATCGGTCGGTGTAACTGAATGTAGTGTGGGGACATCTCTCGCTGATGGCTTTGTTACTCCGGTTAGGCGAGGAAGAAGGAGAAGAGTTGAGCGTGATTCTGGAATGGTTAGACGTAGTGCTCGTTTGAGACAGAGATTGGCATCATCCTACGGTAGGTCTCAGAGTTCGGTTGTCAGTGTTGGCAATGCGAACTCGAGCTCAGGTATGGATCCTATTCTTGGTAGCGATTATTCACCGTATGCATTAGGTAGTCTCTCTACTGATCAGTTATTTCAGCTTGCTAGTGACACTGCTTTTGTTTTTACTGATTTAGATTTAGATATTGAGTTTATTAGGAGTAGAGAACTAGAGAGAGCATCATCTATCGTTAGATGAGGATAGTTAGTTGGAACATTAGAGGTCTGAACGAACCCAAAAAATGTGATAAGGTGAGGAATTTTTTTAAAGATTTTCATCTTGATATAGTCTTACTTCAAGAAACCAAGATAGACGTCCCTGACCCCAGTTTTTTTAGAAGGTTAGGTGGGTCCCTCTTTCGTAACTGGTCCTGTTTACCGGCGGTAGGTACCGCTGGTGGACTCATGATTGGTTGGAAAGACAGTAAATTTAGATTAGTTCAGGAACTACCTATGATACATTCTTTACATATTATATTAGCTTCGACTAGTGATAATTCACTATTGGGCATTTCTAATGTTTATGGGCCACATACTAAAATTGAGAGAAGACGATTATGGTTAGAATGTACCGATTTTAGAAATCTCTCTTTTAGTCAGTGGGTAGTTGGGGGAGATTTCAATGTTACCAGATTTTTAGGGGAAAGAGCACCTAGAGAAGGAGATTTTAGAGATATGGAGGAATTCAACGAATTTATATTAAATAATAATTTGATAGAGATTCCTATTTATAATAGAATGTTCACCTGGTCCAACGCTAGAGACAGTCCTTCTTTTGCCCTTTTGGATAGATTTTTTATTAATTCAGAGGTGGAGGATAAATTTTCCATATGTAGAGTTAAAGGTTTACCATTTATATTCTCGGACCATTGCCCAATTGTCTTATCTTGTGTTCTGGATCTAATAATAAGTAGGAATTTTAAATTTGAGAAGATGTGGTTATTGGATAATAGTTTCAGTAATTTGATTATGGTTAAATGGAATTCCTTATTTTACTTTAACAATTTATATAAAGATAATTCAGCTAAGGTTTTTGTTGCAAAATTAGGAAAGCTCAGATTTTTTCTTAAACGTTGGAATAAGTTTGTATTTGGTAATGTTAGAATTAAAAAAGATAAGATTTTATGTGAAATGTTAGATATAGATAAAATTAGTGAAACTAGAATACTTAATATAAATGAGAGAGATAGACTTAGTAATTTAAGGTATGATCTTAAGTCGATTATGGAGAAAGAAGAGGTTTTGTGGAGACAACGATCTAGAGTTCATTGGATAAAAGAAGGTGATAAAAATACGAAGTTCTTTCATAGCGTGGCAAATAAAAGGAGGCGAGAAAACATGATTCATTCCATTTTTATTAACGACGTAGAGATATCAATGCAGAAGGATTTAAATGATGCTTTTACTGAATATTATAAGAAGATATTAGGTTCTAAGTTAAAAAGAAGGATTAATGTTAGATGGAATGACATTTACCCGTTGACCTCTAGGACGGATCTGACTGGATTAGATAGTCCTTTCACTGAGAATGAGATATGGAAGGCAATCTGTGATATGCCTAGTGACAAAGCACCAGGACCTGATGGTTTCTCAGTCCTGTTTTACAAACAATTTTGGGGGTTTTTAAAGGCTGACATAATTAATCTTTTCAATGATTTTTATTATGGTAACTTGAGGTTAGGTAATTTTAATTTTGCTAATGTCATTTTAATACATAAGAGAGTTGGAGCAAGCTCTCTAAAAGATTTCCGACCTATCTCTTTAATAAATGTATCAGTTAAGATTATATCTAAAGTCCTTGCTAATAGACTAAGTACTAAGATTAATGATTTAATAGACGATTCTCAAACAGCATTTATTAAGGGTAGAAATATAGTGGATGGAGTAGCGGCAGTACAGGAATATATAAATGTTTGTGTTAAAAATAATTTCACATGTGCCATCTTAAAGTTAGACTTTGAGAAGGCGTTTGACTCAGTTGATTGGGACTTTATCTGTGAGCTCTGTCTGGCCAGGGGTTTTAGTGTTAGATGGACTAACTGGATTATGTTGTTGCTTAAGTCGGGTTGTTCTAGTGTAGTGGTTAATGGTGTAATTGGCAAAAAGATTCAGTCTAAGAGAGGTCTCAGACAAGGTGATCCTCTTTCGCCTTTTTTATTTAATTTAGCAGTTGATGTTTTTGCAAAAATTATTAAGAGGGCAGGGAATTTTGGTTTGTTAGGTAGTGTAGGTAATGAGGAGTTGCATAATGAATTATCTATACTTCAATTTGCAGATGATACATTATTGTTTTCGTCACATTTACCTAAGCACATTATTACTCTAAAGTTCACTTTATATTGTTTTGAGATGTTGTCTGGACTACGTATTAATTTCGATAAGAGTGCGGTCATGGTAATTAATGATGACTATAATGTTGAATCCTTAGTAGCTAATACTTTAAACTGTTCTATAATGAAATTTCCGCTTGACTATTTAGGATTTAAAATAAGACCTTCTAAGCTAAAAAAGGAGGACTGGATAATAATTATTGATAAAATTAATAATAGATTATCAAGCTGGAATAATCGATTTCTTTCTAGAGCGGGAAGATTAGTGTTAGTTAATTCGGTATTATCGGCCATTCCCACTTATTGGATGATGGTTCACCGTTTTCCTAAGTGGGTTATTAAGAAAATTGACAAAATTAGAAGGAATTTCCTTTGGAATGGTGACCTTAATTGTAGTAGTTATAAGTGCTTAGTAAATTGGGAATTATGTTGCAAGCCTAAAAATGATGGGGGTTTAGGGATTATTAATCTTGTTAATTTTAATTCATCTTTACTAACTAAATGGTTAGGGAAATTTAGAAGTTCCGACATAATGGCTACTTGGAAGAACTTAGTTCTAAAATCTTATTATTCCAGGGGTGAATTTCAAGGGGAATTGATTGGTAGTAGGTCTAATAGACTATCTCATTTCTGGAAGGAAGTATTAAAATGTTCGGTTTTTTTTAAGATAGGTTGCAAGATGATAGTTCATTCAGGCAATTCTACCTTTTTTTGGCATGATGCATGGATATCCTGTGTTCCTCTTAAAATTGAATTTGCTGAACTCTTTAATGTCTGTGACTTTAAGAATTCATTAATTGCGGATGTTTATCGTAGGAATTTAGATCCTCCATGGGAGTTTACATTTGTCAATATTTTAGAAGGAGACTTATTAAGACAATTTGCCCTATTGAAAGCAAAATTAACTATGTACCATCTGGACGAGTTTAGGGATTCTATTAGTTGGGGTTTAGATAAGAGTTTAATTTACTCAGTTAATTCAATGTACAAACTTATCAATTTTTCTGGTATGGCACTGCTTCCTTTTAAGTTTATATGGAAATCTAATTCTCCTCCTAAAGTTAAGTTTCTTATGTGGCTGATTATCCACAAGAAGCTTAACACAGTGGAGTTGTTAAAGAAGAAGAATGTTTTGTTGGATGTTAAATGTAGATTCTGTAGTATTTTAGAGGAGGATGTTGATCATATTTTCTTCTCATGTAATTTTTCAAATTATATTTTAACTATGGTGCTTAGGATTTTTGTTATGTCTAGTACTAATGTTTTTAATAACTGTGAGAAATATTGGAATCATTATAGATTCACTCTCATATCAAAACAGAGACATATAATGGATTCGTTAATCATTATCACCAGTTGGTTTATTTGGTGGGAAAGGAATCAGATATTTTTTCATTCTAATTCAGTATTCCCTGATAACTTAATCGTTAAGATAGTTTATTTCTGTTTGGAATGGATGACCACTTCAAGTAATAAGTATCTTAGTGTCTTGAATTCCGGAAATCTGTTGCAAAAAATTAGTTCTAACTTGGAATTATTTAAGAGTATTAATAGATATCTTGGTGATAATAGGCTTCGTATTTGCTTGTAGGAATTTATTTATTAAATTTGTGTTTGTTTTGTTATTTTCTCAGCATCATATATATGTATGGGCTAATATTGGTATATATAAATATACATTATATATACAATTATAGCCATATATATATGTGATGCTTACTGATGAAGATTGTAGTAGTTTGTTTGTTTTTCAGGCTTACAGGTGGAATGAATATTAAAGACTTGCATGGCTTGCTTTGTATTTGGGGAGGAGCATATTGGAGCATCTTACGGAAATCTATTTACTTTTGATCCTTACTTGAGTGTTATTATGGATTGTACTTTTATTCTTATCTGGGAGGCATTGTTTGTAGTATTGGAGTAGATATACTCCTATATCGGGGGGTGGCATTGCCGGAACTCGATATAGGAGTAGATGGGCGGTGGTTTTACCGGAGCTCATCTATCTATCATCCAATTCTTATTTAACTCAAGTTGATTTTTTGTTAGCTCTTAGCTTATTGTACTCCTAGGTAGATGTATTGAGACTTTGTACTTTATGTTGTTATGATATATATGTGTGCTCTCTTCTTCATAGAAGATCACACATTTTTGCTTTTCAAAAAAAAAATAATTTCGTCCCCGAAATTGCTAAGATAGGGAAAATGCTACAATCTTTATTATAAACAGGTTAAAAAAACATTTTTGGTTTACTTTCCAATTTCAGTTTCAACTGAACTGATTAATTCTAATTAAAATATTAATTTCTTCTTATTACCGAATATTTTCGTAAATTCTGAAAATTTCCTAATAGCTTAAATTTTCGGAGAATTTTGCCAGCATCTCCTCTACACGGCTTATTTTGTACTACAACAACTTGCCTCTCTGAGCTTTCTCCAATTTTACAGAGAATCAAACAGCCAAGCGGCTTGCCAAACAGACTCAAAAATCTTCTACTCCATAAAATATATATTTGTACCCTTTTGGTTGGGAATTCAACTATGCCTCTCCTATTGGCTACCAGTCCAATCTATACTTCAGCATTCCAGTTGATCTCAAATCCATTAATCATCAAACCCCAAAAATCCTTTTATACCCAAGCCCAATTCTATTTCAACTTTAATTTCATTTATTGATTTATTTCTTAAATCAGTTTTCTTCATTTCCAAATTCAAAATTTATTTCACTTAGTTTTAAGTTCCACTTTTACCATTTTAACTCCATAAGTTAAATCCTTTATTTCAGAGTTCAAATTCCTAGGATTTTTCAAATCAGTTCGAAATCATATATTTGCATATAATAATGGTAATTCAAAACATTTGAATTTCTAGCAACTTGTTTCCTCACAATAATTCAAACAAAATCTTTGGTAGTAATCCGTCACTCTGCAACTTGAAAATGACACTGATGATGTGGCCAGCATCATCAGAATTATTTTCCAGTGATTGAAGTGAGTTCAATACTATATTACTTTTCAAAATTCATTTTGAAACACTTCCATTTTGAAAATCACTTCAAAATATCTTTCACATTATTTGGAAAACAATTTTTAAATCTCTCAGGATTTTAAAATTCCCTTATATCTAATTCAAATTCAATTTCAATTCTTTTCCAAATTTCTAGAGTTTTATTTCAATTCTAGTTTTTAATTCAAATTCAGCTCATCTGATTTTGCATATCATACTTATATAATATTTCGATTGGTAATTTATATAACCAACTCAATTATAATCATGTTCGATCATAATAATGATCACATATCCAATATATTATATTAATATCAAGATACATACTTCTTTTTATATCAAAATATACTTTGGGTAAATTATTTTATTTACCCTCTTTTAAAACATACTGTGTCGAATTACTCTGTTCAAGAGTTTAGAAACACCTATCGACGCAGTTTGCATTGCTGTTTCGACTAGAATTCATAAACCGCTCGACTGACCAGTCAACACAAAATAAAACAGTTTTTATATTAATTTACACATACACGCTCATATATATACACTCATACTCAATCTAGAGTATTACTAACTCCATCTCTATTGAGTTACGCCACAGAGCCAGGGCAATCACTTAACCTTCAGCTCTGATACCAACTGTAATGGAGCGATTTTCGATGCCTTAGAAACCGTGCCATTATTGAAGAATTTAGAGGATGGGATAGAAAAGATAGAACTAATAGAATAGAAGAAGAAGAAGAAGAGCATCACTGAACAGAATCAGAGTAAACACGAATCTCACAACGGAACAATAAAATGTATGATATACATAACTTTGAATTACAAAACTGCATTGTATATATACATACCATATCAGAGTATAATACATCATATCACAGCGGAAATAATCTCTCTATTACTAGTGGTGGAGTCTCCTGCTTCGAGCTCCCCTAAGTGAATCTGCAAAGCCTGAAACACTTGACTGCCCGTACAAATTTGGGCACCCAAGAGTTTAGGGAAAACAAAAAAAATAAACTCTAGGTCAGTCATGGGACTGGTGTAAGTAAATTCCAAACATACTGTTTTACTTTGAAAATCCTTTTCGAAACAAGAAGATAATAGTAAGACCAGCCCACACATAAACATGGACGGTTTTTACCTTACTATAACCCGAAATATTCTTGATATCAAAACCCAGTGATATTATGACAATGTCTAACCAAATAATTATACAAGTAGTAGAACGCTTGCATCTCACGCTCCACATATATATAGTATAAAATCATAAACCGCAGGGCTCTTATTGGAGATTGGATTCCAATAGACAAGGTATGAGAGCACCTTATGAATAGTGTACTCTAGAGGGGATACACTCAGGGTTTAACAAGAACGTCTTGCCACCCGGCCACACATGACCGCTCACTCATTTAGCTTGAGTGTCGTGAATATATTGCCACCACGGTTACAGGCCATCCAACCATCATCCGAAGATACAGAATCGAAAAGAAGTATAAATATGAATTTTCTCTAGATCGGTGACAATACACACTACTTGGGGATGACCCAACAAGCCATGCTGCCTAGCCCAACTTCTGCCATTCCTGGTTGTGAGGCTAGAGGCTACGTCTATCTTCAGAACATCTAATCACCATTCTCTTTGAATGTCACATCGTCAAATCCATAATCACACATTGATTACACAATTGCACACTGGGTGTAGAATAAAGAGAAGTTACCTTCTCCCCACCAACTTGGAATATTCGTAAAAATCAACGGCGTGACCGTTGGAAATACTCTGTCAGACACTCGTCCATACAAGTTGTCCTGGGACTGGACAAACAGAAAGCACCATTCTGGAACTGGACGACCCTTGCGTTTAACTCCATCTTCAATTTTACTTAAATATAATTCGCTGCGCTTATGCCTATACGGAGTGGTTTTCGGATAATAAATCCAACCGGTCTCTCCGTATTGACACGATGGTCAAAACACTTCGATGGTCGGTTATTTAACTATCGAAGTAAAAACAAACATCCATTCACAAACACTGGCCCTTTTATTTAATACTAATTTCTAGTTTCCCATATTTCTATAAACTCTCACTTACTTCCCTTCATTTCTACTCTATTAGTTCCTCGTTATAAATCGGTTAGTGAATAAATTTCTAAGTATCAACCCCGAAGGCCGAAACCAAAATCAGATTGACGGTTCGAAAGTTACTCAACTTAACCAACGTACAACGGGCTCTAATTTCTTTAAAACTATATCACCTTCCTTATCCTGCTCAGTACATCTTTTTAAAACATTATAACTTATCGACTTACTTTAAAACCGTTATATTTTAACTAATGCTGCTATCTTTTCCTTTATAACTAATGCAATACGCTGCTATATTCTCTTTTATAACTACTGCAATACGCTGTTGTATTCTCTTTTATAGCTACTGCAATACGCTGCTATATTCTCTTTTATAACTACTGCAATACGCTGCCATATTCACATTTCATTTGATAAACTCTGTTTCTAAGTCAGGTTCTTATTAAATCAATATCAAGTTTATAACTAAATACTGATTACTTATACTATTATAATTTGTTGGTTTAAAACTAAATATTAACTAGCCTATCAGATTATAATTCCTAATAATGTTATTTAGGTTCAGGTCGTATATATAAATACTATACAATAAACAGTACATACAAATATTGAGGAATCCGGTCGGATTTTCCAGCCGGTTTCGGCATCCACAGATGTCAGTCAACACAATTTACACTAACTCTATACTAAGCGATATTCTAATCGATGGGATCAGTGTCCAACCGATGATGTGTACATATGTAACGGTACATAATATTCAACCAAATTAATCGTAACCTACCTAATCGACCATCACACAACATTCAAACAATATTAAAATATTTAAAATAGATCAGAGTTAGTGAATTTACTCACCTTGGCGCGTTAACCGTTAAATAACGATTTGCGTCGGCCGATTTCCTTTTGAAAACACGTATAGCCCAGTTTCTTCATATCTATGATTTTGAACACTACTTCTCATCGTCATCCTTCTGCGCCTACGCATTCTAGTTCATCTCCCCTTATGATCGCTCATGCACTCTCCTTACTCCACCAGGCCATCTTCATGCAATACAAACCCCTTCTGGTGCTTCATATGATCCCAACGTACTTATACATTCGTAGGCTCAGATAATGAAATCAGTACTACTTACAGAACCTCATCAAACGTGACTCCCTTACTTCATCTTTTCAAAATCCGCACCTCCCATTCCTTTTTGTTTCTTCACGTAAAACCCAAGCAGCATACTCCCTTTCTTTAATACCCCTTCCACGTTATCACCATGATCTCCCAAACAAAACTATCCTCAACACAGAAGCCCTTCCATCCATGTACTTTTGAATATAATCACCTTGCTCGAGAAAATAAAAGAACAGCTTCCTTCCCAGTCATGAAACGTCCTCACGCCATGCAGATCTCCCTTCCCATGTCCCATGCAAGGCCACAACATATCCCTCTTCTAACATTTCTAGTGTTGCATCTTTCTTCACCACAGACATGTCTAGTTCCCTCCTAACGCCGGCTAGAACACTCGTATCCAACTCCGTCTATTTGCCGCTGTTATCGAACCCAAAGCCCACGCTGAACTGACCTTTGGTCATCACTAATGACGAAGGTTTAAGTCCCCGGGTTCTCTACCGTGTGGTCGCACCACTCAGGGGATTACCGGAGTTTCTCCCAACGCCTTCGTCAATCCACCGTCCTCCATTATCGGAGTCAGATCTGACTCCACCGTGTATGGTGGCCATTTGCGCCCAGCTCACTTTAAAAAGTTTGGATCCCCGAACCTTGAATTGAGTTGTATGTAAGTGGTATTGTGTCTCGAATGAGATCTTTTGTTTATATTTTGGTGTAGGAATTTATCGATGTCTTTTGTAAGGGAGAGATGTGTTTTTCTTTTCTCTTTCTTTCGGTCCGAGGGAAGTATCGTATTTATAGTTTTTGATAACCTTCATTGCGAAGGTATAGGGTGTTATAGGGTCATGGTGTTAGGGTATGGCACAAGTCTTTATCTACACGTTTTAACTTACAGGCATGTGAGAGAACTAGGGTAGCTTATCTGAAATGAAGTGTACGAAGTCTTAATGGAGAAGATATTAGGCATATAGGATTATATAGCTTAGTGTAGTAAGCTATGTGCTTTCACTTCCAGCACGTCCCTATTGATTTTGAAAGTGTAGTATGGGGTAAGTAGATTTGTAGTTCTAGGTTCTGCATATATGTGTATGTGATACAAAGTAGGTAGCATGACTGAGGGCACATCATAATAAGAACATAAAATTTGACGCCTATGAGAAGATTATACAGAGAAGTTGTGTACAGCAAGGACATCCTATACTTAGTGGGATGGTGCTAAGGGACATTGAAAGAAAGGGTGTATGTGACTGCATGTTTATATAAAATCAAACGTTGCTTCATAGCTAAGAAATAGCGTTTCCGACTACGTAAACTTTGTTCATGTATTAGTTGCTACGGACAGAAATAAATATACAGTTGTGACCAGCGAGGTGCCACGATCCCAAAAATATAATAATACCGGTAGTTTAACTTATTTTGTGAAACCCCGAAATATCGATACAGGGTGCACAATACTCCAAATAAAAAGTTGTGTATTTAATTAATTAAAAATTACAATAAAGTTCTACAAATTAAATTATCACTATGCCTCAAAAGAACCTTGTCCCGATTTGCAACTGATATCAAGTTATATTCAAATGACCATTACGGTCGATATATGATTTCTTAGCGACTTTCTGAATATTTGATTTGGACATATCTTGCAATCTATACGCCAAAATCTTGATTTTTCACTTCTGTTAGAAAGATACAATTCAACAGATTCCAGCGTTTCTTGTTTCGTAGGATTCTGATTTATAACGGGTCCTGTACAGTCATTTGATGTTCAGAACGTTAAATTACGAACTGCAGCGATATTACGAGCTCGATTTTATTTAATATATATTTTTCTACGTTCAGATTCATTTTAATTTATATATAAATCCATTTATATTACGAATTCAATATTTAAACTGATTTAAATAATCAAATACAAACCGACAAAAATGCGGGACGTTACAGTTCTGGTCGATCAGTTTGATCCACTGTATCGGTAGGAGTTACAAAACACTTGAATACGATGGGTCATCACGATATGTTTTGAAAAGAGGGTAAATTAAAATAAGTTTACCCAAGGTATATCTTGATATAAAGAAGATATATATATACATCAAAATTATAATATATTGGATATATTGGTTGTTGTTATAATCGAGTAAGGTTATAAAGTGAAATGGTTTGTAAATGACCAATCAGAATTCATATAAGTAAAGTATATGGAATTGAAATGAATAAAATCTGAAATTCAAATCAGAATTGAAATTTAAAACCCTGGAAATTGGATAAGTGTTTGTAAATGGATTTGAATTAAAAATAAGGAAAATTTAAGATCCTGGGAGATTTTAAATTGTTTAAAGCATTGTGAAGGATATTTTGAACTAATTTCAAAATGGAAATATTCAGAAATGGTTTTGAAAAGTGATATAGTATTGAACTCACTTTGACTGCTGGGAAATAACCCTGATGGTGAATCGCGACATCATCAGTGTTCATTTTTGAGCTGCTAAGTGACGGATTAATACCAAAGATTTTGTTTTGAATTTGTTTTGGGAAAACAAGTTGTGTTGAATTTCAAAAAGGGAAATTTGATTTTTGAAAGAGGTAAACTGTTTAAAAACTCCCAGAAACAGATTTTGTGAATTAAAACAAATTAAAGTAGAATTTGTAAAAGCCAATAGAATTGAGATGGAATTAGAAACCAGTTAAGTGGAAACTGAGTTGAAATAGAAATATCGAACAAATTGGATTTATAAGATAGGAATTTGAAACGATATTTGGTTGATGAGTTAAGATTTTGGAATCAAGAAATAGAACTTTGATTTGAAATTGGATTCGACTTGGATATAAACGAATGGTTGAATTTGTGGATAAAAACAGATTGGAATTTGGTTGAGATGACCTTGGGTATATGTTGGATTGATAACAGGTGAAAGTTATAAAGTTAATATGCCGACAAAAGGCACAAGTTTGTATTTGATATAAGCATGAGATTTGTGAGCCGAATCGGCTAGCCGCTTGGCTTTTCTTTTTCTTTTGGGATTGGTGAGGGCCATAGGAGGCTATGTGAAATATCCCGATGCTCCCGGTACAAAGGAGGTTATGGCGAATTTTCCCGGAAATTTAAGGAGTTAGAATATATAAAAGGAATATTTGTGGAAACCAAATCTAAACGAAATACTTGTGAAAATAAATAAAGAGTTAAAAGGAAATACTTATGTAGGAAATAAATAAAGTTATAAAGGAAATATTTATATGAAATAAATATAGGCAAATTGAAAAGGAAAAATCATTTTTAAAGTGAAGAACCGTTACCAAAAAGTAAATCTTTAAAAATGGATAAACGTTGTTAAAAGGAACGTAATGAATAACCAGGTAGAGTTAACCAGTTAGAGTTAACCAGGTAGAGTTAACCAGTTAGTGTTAATCAGTTAGAATTAATCGATTAGAGTTAAAACGAACTTAAAAAGAGAAAGTGTGTACGTGTTTAAAAAAATGAATAATTAGTTGTATGGTATTGATTATTTGAGTAAGTAGTCTTATCTGTTTTGACGTTATAAATGTTATTCAGTCAAGGTCTGAGAGGTAGTTATACCCCAACTTGATTGGTTTCATTATTAACAAATAAATAGTAAGATTTCAGGCTCGAAGATCAATGTTGGATAGGAGTTAGTTGAATATAGTATTTGGGTTGTCGTAACGATGTTTTACACAACATCCGTTTTAATCCAAATAAGCGTAAGCTGGGAAACAGTTTGATTTCTTTGGGGTTGAAGATGGCCCAGAGAGGCGAGTTGTGGTTTTACCGATAGGGCTGTACAAAGGAGGTTTTGGCGAAATTTTTCGAAAGTTAAAAGTGTTAGAAAATTTTCAGAATTTTTGAAAATTTTAGTTAGTCGGAATGAATAAATATTTTAGTTGATATTAATTGGTTCAGTTAAAATCAGAAATAAGGGGTAAACAAATCTTAGGAATTCCAATAGGTAGGGTCGTCCTCTAACATAGCAATTTCGAGGACGAAATTATTTTAAGTGGGGAAGAATGTAATGACCCGCATTTTCCAGGGGTATAATTAATTTATATAATTGTTTAAAATAGTGAATTGACAATATAATGTGAACGGGGTCGTCCCTTAGATTTAATTCAGCTTAGAGTTGAATATATTGACGAATATATTCAATCGACGACAGTTTGAACGTATAATTATATTATAATTAAAATCGTGCTTGAAATGGCGCTGCAGTTCGCGCTTTGGCGATTTGAACTTCAACTGAATGTACAGGATTCGTTTTAAGCTGGATTTTTGTGAAACAAGAAACGTGTGGAGCTGGTGGAGTATATCTTTCTAGTGGAAGAGAAATATCAGGATTTCATCGTGTAGATTTTGAGTTATGTCCAAATCAAATTTTAGAAAAGTCGTTGTGGAATTCCTTTATAATTTGCGACGCTTTATTTATGTTATAAAAGGATTTTCGATATAAACTGAATATCGATAAATCTAAAATCTGAAATATCAAACTGTAAATTCTGATATGATATTCTGGAGCTGTACGATATCATATGTGAAGATATACGATAATATTAATTTATTAATATTTAATTTTATTTAAATATATTTATATACTTAAATGGGTCATCTAGAGCTTTAAAAATAGCCGGTTTTACAAACGAAGTCGGAATTTGACGAAACCAGTTTTGTTGGATCCGCAACATCAAATTTTTGTTAGATTTCCAGTTTCGTGATTTTTAGAGTCACTGTGTGGCCGTACGGATTTTTAGAGGGGAAAACAGTCGGTATTTGACAGTTAAAAATGCACTGTGTGAGCATACGGAGTCGGAATTCGACGAAACCAGTTTCGTTGGGACCGTAATGTCAAACTCTAGCAGTATGTCCAGTTTGGTGATTTTTATGTACTGCATGTGATCGTACCGATTTTTAGAAGGCAAATATAGTATAAAAAAATCAAAAAAAAATATAATATCCTAATTTTTCTATGGTCCTAAACAAGGCCACCCACACATTCTTTCAGCCACACAGGATTTCTCATCCCGGTTATAAAATCAAAACATTGAGCCGCCACACCCTTCTCATCTTACAGCAACAATTGCAAGAGAAAGAAAATCAAAAAAACAAATAAAATAAAATCCTACAAATCCTCTAATTCATGTATTTGGGTTCACCGTGCTTTCCCCTTCAAACTGGTATGCTCTTCTTTGAGTTTGACGTCCATTTGGATGGTTTGGGTTTTCAACAGCCAACCTAGGGTTGGGTTAATGGTGAGATTGAGGGCTTAATTCGAAGAATGGTGTTCGGATTGGTGTTTAGGATGTAAAGGAGTTCGATTTGTGGTAGTTTGGAGGACTCCCATGATTTTTTTGATCGATGTTGTCACCGTGGACTACCGGTAGTCGCAACATCCTTCGTGGTTGCGAGCGGTGTAGTGGGAGGCTGGGGTCGTTGAGCAATGGAAGAGGAGTCGAACGGGATTGGTGGTGTGAAGTTTAGTGAAGTATGGGAGGAGGAAAGGGTGGAAGAACGCGACTGTAATGGCTGTGAAGGGAGCGAACGGGTGTTTGGGGAAGACAAGGTATGGGTGAGTATTAGAAACCGTATATGGGCCAAGGAAGAAATTGGGTAAAGCCCACTAATTAAATTCGTATATTTAAAACCCATTTAATTATTTTATAAACTTGTAACGATGATAACTTGCTCGTTTATTATCGGAAATCAGCAAAACAAGATCCGTTGGGATCGTATGGACGGGAGCAACATAATGGAGCTGACTGGGAGTGAATCCAAGTCTGTTACAATTTATAGCAAAATAAATTGTCTGAATCAAGCGATGGTTATCGTCATTGACGATGATCGTCCAAATGTGAGTAAACTCACCAACTCTGAACAGTTATATTTTTATAACGTATTTTTTTAGAACTGTTAATCATCTGTTGATTGATGTGTGTTGGTTGATTGAACTACTAGTCAGTTAGTGGAATATATATATATATATATATATATATATAAATATATATATATATATATATACTGTTAAATATTTATATGTTGATTCTGCTATCAGAATAATTCATATCAAAGTGAATTCGATGTTAATCATATTGTCTAACCTCTGTGATGCAGGTAAACAGGTTGGAGGAATCCAACTGGATTCCTCAACATTTATTTTACTGTGATTTATATATTGTGATATATAATCTGACGCTGATTATGTGTGTGTGGACGATATTCATCGTTGTTACATGGTATGTTAAATACCATAAGAAATACCCGAATGTGGAAAAGTAGATTTTCAAAGATAATTTGAAAATAATTTAGTTATATAAAATCATTGGATTATATATATATATATAAAAGAAAAAGGGATTTCTTTTAAAGGATATATATTTGTCAATCAAATATAAAAGAATATATTTATGGAAACAAATATAAAGGATATATATTTGTAAATCAAATGTAAGGGAAAATATTTGTCAAAAAAATAGGAAGAGAAAATATTTGTAAACCATTTACAAATTGAATTAAAAAGAATATAGTTAAACAAAAGGAGATATTTATTTGTTAAATAAATATAGTTAAACCAAAGGAGATATTTATTGGGTAAGTAAATATAGTAAACTAAGTGAATTGGTCGAGTTAGTCTAAATGAATTAGTTAAGTTAAAACTAAGTGAATTGGTCGAGTTAGTCTAAATGAATTAGTTAAGTTAAAATTAAGTGAATTGGTCGAGTTAGTCTAAATGAATTAGTTAAGTTAATCGAAGTGAATTAGTTAAGTTAATCGAAGTGAATTGGTTAAGTTAATCAAAGTGGATTAGTCAAAGTTAATCCAAAGGGGTTAGTCGAAGTTAATCCAAAGGAGTTAGTTAATCCATAGGAGAAGTTAATCCAAAGGAGTTAGTCGAAGTTGAGTAAATCAAGTAAGTTAATCAAGGGAGTTAACCAAGTTGAATTAGCCAAGATGAGTTAATCAAACCGAGTTAATCCAAAGAAGTAAATCGAATATAGATTATTCGAATAGAGTTAGAGGAGTTATCGAATATAGTTTATTCGAGTAGAGTTATTGAATATCACTTATTCGAAGTAGAGTTATCGAATATCACTTATTCGAAGTAGAGTTATCGAATACAGTGTATTCGAGAGAAGAGTAATCGAATATTGGTTATTCGAGGTGAGTTAATCGAATCTAGTTATTCGAAGCGAGTTATCAAATCTAGTTATTTGAATGTAGTTATCGAATACAGTTTATTCGAATAGAGTTAGAGGAGTTATCAAATATAGTTTATTCGACAGAAGTTAAGTGAAAAAGAATAATTCGATTAGAGTTAAATCAAATTGAGTTAATCCAATAGGGTCGGTCTAATAGAGTTAATTGAAAAGAGTTAATCGAATATAGTTATTCGAAAGAAAGGTTAAGTAAGGAAGTTAGTTAAAGAAATATAAAGTGAACTTTGCCTATTTCAAGGTTAGAAGTGTTGTTCAGTTAAGGTCTGAGAGGTAGTTATACCCCAACTTGATTGGCTTCGTTTTTAACTGAGGAATGGTTAAGGTTCGGCAGTAAAGGATGGTAAAGTGAATTTAGTAATTAAAGAAAATGGTTGAGTTGGCATAGCGATGTTTTATCTAAACATCTGTTTAATCCAAACAAGGAATGGAAATGTTTTCCAAACAAGAATCAGAAATGTTTTCTAAATACAGAAAACAAGGAATGGAAATGTTTCCAGTGGTAATAACGTATATTTTCTAAATATAGAAAATAGCAATTGTTGAATATAGGGAGACAGGAGATGTAAAATGAACTAAAGAGATTAATGACTAATGATGTTTGATCGATATAATTTCCATCTAGAAATAATATCGTTGTTTGCAAACTTGTTTTTCTTCGATAGTTAACTCACAGACTATCGAAGTTTTTGACCATTTTAACGTTGTTAATATGGAGAGACCGGTTGGATTATTATCCAAAGAACTACTCTGTATTGGCATAAGCGTTGTGAATCTTTTATGCCAAAGATATGTGAAGACGGAGTAGAGTGTAAGGGCTATTGTATAAGTCTTAGATAACAGTGACTAAGATGGATATACTGAATAGTGCCTTCGGTTTGTCCAGTCCCAGGACAACATATATGGAAGAAGGTCTGACAGAGTATATCTAATATATCGCGTAAGTTGATCTGTTCAAACGTATTCACGTTTGGGGGTAGAGGAATTCGTTTCTCTTAGCTGTATACCCGTGTTATTTTTGGATAAGTCAATTTGTGATTTGGCAGGTATGACGATGTGACGTTCTAAGTGAATGAAGATGGATGTCTGACAGAGTATTTCCAGAAAGGTCACGTACATTGATTTCTTCAATCGTACCAAGAGTGGAAGCGGAGAAGATAACTTCTTTTAGCTGACACGTAATGTATTGTTGTAAACGTCAATTAGTGATTTTCGATGGATCTGACAATGTGGCATTCGAAGTGAATCTGATGTGATGATAAAGCGTAGCTTCTAGCCTCATCAACCGGTAAATGGCAGAAATCGGGCAGGCAGCATGGCTAAGTCGGTCGCACCGAAGTAGGGTGTATAATCACCTATCTAGAGAATATTCATTTGTTTCTTAAATCTATCAATGCTGTCCCATATATATATATATACGGGAACGGTTGCTGATCCCAACCGTTGGTGATGTACATTCGATACACTCAAGCGAAATGAGTGGTCGGTCATGTGTGGCTGAGTTACAAGATGTTCTTGTTGAACTCCAGTGTATCGTTCCTAGAGTACACTGATCAGAAGGTGGTTCCATACCTTGTCATAGTTGGAAATCCATTATCCAATACGTGCTTGCGATTTTG
This sequence comes from Allium sativum, assembly GCA_030737875.1. NCBI lineage: Eukaryota > Viridiplantae > Streptophyta > Magnoliopsida > Asparagales > Amaryllidaceae > Allium > Allium sativum. Next base: position 992,099,829 of record CM060915.1, read on the forward strand.
ATTGTATACTATATATGTAGAACGTGAGATGAAAGCGTTTCTGCTAGATTGATAAATATTTGTACTTAGACATTATTATAATATCAGAATGATATTGCTTGTCAAAGATGTTGGATTCTCATAAGGGAAAAACCCATTCCGTATTCACGGCGTGGTCTTATGAGATTCATATATATGTTAAACTGTGTTAAACTATTTTACTCATACCAGTCCCATGACTGACCCGGAGTTTATTTCTTTTGTTTTCCCTAAACTCTTGGGTTCCTAATTTTGTATGGGCAGTCAAGTAGTCAGGAATTTACAGATATACTGGAAGAGCGTGGAGCAGGAGGCTTCAAGATCATATAGCTATAGTTATTTCCGCTGTGTTGTAAGTGTTGTACTCTGATAAGTGCTATTGTATACATAACTGTTATATTTCAAAGTTATGTTATCTATTATATGTTATTCGATCTGCTGTGAGGTTCGTGCTACTCTGATGTTGTGTTCTTCTTCTTCTTCTATTCTAAGTTTCTATCTTATCTATTCTCACCCTCTAATTTCTTTCGTTAATTACTAGGACTTTTCGATGTTTTTGGTTATCGGCATCGAGCTTATGCCGATAACCAAAGTCGCCGAAAATCTGGGTCGTTACATTACTTAAGTATTTGAATTAAGTAAAAGGAAATTTAGATAAAATGGTTTTATAATAAACCAGAGTTATATATAAAAGGAGTTTGAGTTGTTGTATCGTTAACGCTAAATTAACGTTACTTAGAAATGTGATTAAGTGGAAATGGGAAATTGAAATAAGAGTTGTAAAGCAGGGAAAGGTTGAATGATTTGGAAAGGGATTAGAAAAAGTGAACTGGGGTGAAGAAGTGGATCATAGGATTTGATAAACAAATCCGAATTATGGAATAAATTTTTTTAGGTAAAGGTTAAAAGTGGCATTTTTATAAGGAATTACTTAATTATTTAATTAACGAATAATGTTATATACGAGAAGAGATTTTCAAAGAGATAAAAAGGTTTTATGAAACCGTATTTTGAATAAAATAGTTCGATGGTACTTGTATTAGGATTAGAATGAAATATTGGTTTTGGTTTACAACTTATATTTATTGTAAGGTATGAACGTTGTTGATCAAGGTCTGAGAGGTAACTAAAATACCCCAACTTGAACGACTTCGGGATTATCTTGGAATGATATGAGTTGTAATGGTAAATGTGGTTAACAAACTTTATTATTTCATTAGTGAAATGATAACGAAATATTTTTAGTGAAAATACATATAAAATGATGATTCCAAAGAAAAAGGGGAATAATGGAAATTGCGTAAAATTTATAACGATATCCACAAGGTTAAAAGGAAATGTGAATTAGAAATAGTGAGTCAGTTTGAAAATTTGAATTCAAACTTTGACTGACCATGCAGGGTGGAAAATATAACGGATTTTAGTGAAACCAAAAATATTTAAATCTGTTAGTCAATACCTTTCTAACGAATCTGAAAAATCGAAGTTTCATAACGGGAATCAAAAGTTATGGCCGAATGAATTTTCAGATAGGTCGCTATATAGAATATATAGCCCTGGAAAATTGATATTTTGCACACGACCTCGGAATTCGACGAAACCACTTTTGTTGGGTCCGGGATGTCAAACTATTGCTAGGTTTCAAATTTCATAATTTTTGAAGCTAGTATGTGAGCGTGGCAAAAGAAAATGCGTTTGGTAAATTTCTGTTAAATTGGATCGACCAGAAAATGGCCATTTTTCAAACGATCTCAGAATTCGTCGAAACTAGTTTTGTTGGGACCGTAGCATCAAAACATAGCTAGATTTATTTTTCTGGAATTTTTCGAATCAGTTTGTGGCCCTAGCAAATTGAAATTTACGTTTAAAGTTAAAAATTAAATGTTTTATACTTTAATTTGAAAAATAACTGACTGTAACAGTCGAATTGGCCTACGAAACATATCCCATTGGGTCCGGGATGGGGGTATTTAGCTAGGGGCGACAGTCGTTGGGTTTGAAAAGGAGTTCGTTTGAGAAAACACTATTTAAAAATTTAATAAAACCATCGACCAATCATATTTCTCCATTCATAAATAAAAAAAATAATCAGAAACCCCCCCCCCCCAACATCGACATCGACGACAGAAAAGCTCCCCCCTTCCCTGGCGATTTCCGATCGCCACAGCCCAAATCAGCCCCTCCCCAAGTTCAACTTTTTGTAGTTCTCCTTCCCCTCTTCAAATCCATATAAGGAGCTCCCCCTATCGTTGCTTCTACGTCGAGATATCCCCCTCCAAAGTTCCGACCTTTAAACCACCGCCGCCGCCGATCTCGACCACCGAACGCCACCAAACCGCCGCGCGCCTGTAGCCCTCTCCTCCCTCTTCCACGTCCAACTCGCTGATCATCCCCTCGTGCTCCGGTTCTCGCGAAAACCGCAAACCTAGTTTTGAACCTTCGTGAAAGGTGAGATCTTTTTGATGTTTGCACTTTGAAAAATCATATCTTTTTAGTGTGTTGACGAAATTCGATGAAACAGGAAACATCGGGACCGCAAGGAAGCTCTCTACCCAATAGAAGAAGCCGCGGATTTTTCTGACATCGTATCGATTTTTAGCACTCCGAAAACCAATGTGAGAAATCTAAATTAACATGAATTTGAATGGAAAATGTCGTGTATAATTTGTATTAGCGAAATATAAATTACATACGTGTCGTATACCTCATGTACATGCGTAGTGTAAGCTATATAAGCGAAGTATGAATTTTACATGCATAGAATAATTGATATATGTGTTGAAATGCAAGTGAAATATAGCAATTTAATATATATTATATATATATGTACTCCCCTCGTCCACAAACCATGGACGATATTTATTGTAGTGAATTGGTGTGAAATATTGGATGAAAAATACGAATGGTTGAATAATTGTTTGTGGTTGATATTGTTTGGTTGTAGTTGAAAAATACCCATTGGTGATTGAAATGAATTGGAAATATTTGTGGAAATAAAAATAAACATGCCGCCTGCGTGCGAATTAGATACATGAATCCCCATTGTCAAAAACCGCGAGGTTTTAAGGTAGATCGAGGAGTCGTACTAGGGACGGTGCCGGTTTTAACTACCCTGCCGTTATGCTGCCGAAATTTTAAATAATATTCGTGTGTTAGAATTATTTTCATATGTTGAAATTATTTTCATGCGTTGAAATTAAAGTCATATGTTGAAACTATATCCATGTGTGGAAATGTTCATGTGTTGAAAAATGTTGTGTGAAAATTAAATTCATTTGTGAATGAATGAAGTGGTTAAACAATAAAAATCACATTTTTATATATATATGAAGTATGAAAAATATTCGCCTTATATAAATAGTTTCAATAGTAAAAATCCCATCTTTCTAATATGAACAACATAAATAAAATATCCATGTGTGGAAATGCTCATTTATTGAGAAGTGTGTGTAGTGTAAAAGTTCATGTGTTGAATAAAAAGATCAAACAATAAAAATTACATTTTTATTGAGATTATGAAGTGTTGAAAACATCCATTTGTCGAATAAGTATTTTGAACGAAAAAATTATCATTTTTATCATATTTGTGATATGCTAAAGATATGCGGACGTTGAAATAAATATTTGTGAAAGAAATATTATTTTTAACATGCATAAGAACTCAATAAAATGGTCATGTGTTGACATATATTTTAGTTCGACAAAATTATCATCTTTGAAATGTGAAGTGTTTAAAATAGCCACTTGTTCAAATAAATGTGCATGAGTTGAAATATACATTAATTAGCTAATGATATGATTTTAGCCTATGCATACAACATTAGAATGAATGGTGTTTTCAAACCAAAGTAAATCAAATATGAAATTGAAAGGAAAATGATAAGTGATAGAAATTGTATATATGTACATGCATATCTATTGAACAGGTTATAGCAAAGGGGCTAGAGAAGAGGAATAAAATTTTGTGCCCGACAAATAGGTACACATTTACTGCTTTGTTTGGGTGATGATTTTATGAGCCTGTTGGCTTTTTCTTTTTCTTTTTGACATGAGACGCCCGTGTGGCTATTTGGGAATTTTCCCAGACCCTCCCGTACAAAGGAGGTTATGGCGAAATTTTCCGAAATTTAAAGGCGTTAGTGAAATAATTGAAGTGGAAACGATATAGGAATTTTTGAATGAACTATATTTACATAAATATACAAATATAAATAAAATTAAAACGAAACGTGGTCGTGCAGTTCGTGTTTTGAAACCGTGATTTCAAATGACTAGTACGGGAAATCCGACCATTGGATTTTCCCGAAACCGCAACCGTTGGGTTCGCCTTGGAAATATCTTTCCAACGGCACCAACTTTGTGAAGATCCGACGGTTGGATTGTCTGGAATGTTTAATTCAAAACTGAAGAAAAACAGCGCCAGAAACGATTATATTCATATATATATATATATATATATAATTAAATTAAATCGAATAACGATGCTGCAGTTCGTAAATTGAAATTGTAACTTCAAATGGCTAGTGTGGAAGATCCGACCGTCGGATTTTCCCAAAACTGAAACCGTTGGATTCGTTTTGAAATGACCTTCCTAATGATATAAAATTTGTGAAGATCCAAAGGTTATATTTTCATATATGTGTAAAACAAAATTAGTGAAAAGCAGCGCCAGTGCATCGACACGACCCGAAACGTCGTTTAATTAAAAATGGCCGTTTTAAATTAAATAAAAATTGGGATATATCGTTATAAATTACTATAGACGATATAGAGTGAAAATAAACCAATTTTGTTGTGTTTTCTTGATATGTGATGGTTGAATGTATTTGACATGAAAATTATAACTAAATAACTGAATGTGAATGTTGAATAGTCCAACCATGTGACTAATTGATTTGAAAATCTAAATATACGTGGGTTATTTGAAAAGGCCGAGTTCATCTCATTTCGAATAATCAATCGACGTTGAGAAGTCGAAGAGTCGAAGACGGTTGAAGACCGACGATCTCCACATTGGATGGATGGGCGCTACTGATGCTCGTGATTGGAGTAGCTACCATGAAGGAACTGAAGTAGTAGCCGTCCAAACATACGGTTGATTGCACGGATATGCGAGGAATTGGTGCCTCCAGTTTCGTTCAGACCTAGAACGGACTTGTAAATGGACTGTGTGTCTGACATTGGATTTTGTTCTGTGTTGATTGATCTCTGTTAAATATATATCTGTTTGGCGGCGGAGAATTTATTCTCTTGCTTAACGCCCTTCTCTGAAACGTACGAGCTCAGAGGTTATGTATTGACAGAAATCAGCCGCATGGAGTAGATTGCCTATGTGGCACGCCTAAGTGGCATATGATCAAGGCTTCTGTTGCAAAGCAAAGTCTTGTGGTTGATGATCAAAGCATGGTCTGTGTGACGTAGCTTTGTGTATGACGTGAATTCGCGAGCCTCACACCTCGGTATAAGTCAAAAATGGGAGAGTGACTGCAGGGAGAGCACGACGTTTCTTTCTAGCTAAGGTGGTGTCGGTGACCTACCAGCCCTGACATTATACATACTTTTCACCTGTGTGGTTGTTGGAATGCGAGGCGCCTCGATATAGGTCTGTAAGGACCGGGAAACGTGTGTTCAGGAATAATTAATCCTCAAAAGTAAGAGAGGACCGGCCCTGAAGATCCAAGGATCATAGTGGGGTCCTGGGACATTTGCTAGAGTGTCTCGAACGGAGAGGAGCTTGCCCCTTGCCTCGACTCATGAAGGAATCCAATTTCCAATACGAAATATGCGGACGTGATTGTATTACTAGTATGGCGACATAGTAGATGGTAGCTATGCCGCTTAGGATTGATATTTATGATTGAATTTGCTTTTGGAACATATATACACTAGTAATAATATCAAGCACTTTTGTTTTATTCGTATGAAGCATCTTTGGCCATTATAAGGTAAAAACTCTATCCTCCGGCTTGCGTTGCAATGTGTGATGGGACCTGAGTCTTATAATGGCTTCATTTTATAAAAAGCATTGCGATGATTTAATTATTTACTTTATTTCATGCACTAGCACTCATTGGAGTAAACCCGTTCCGCGAAAGTGGCGTAGTCCTTTGATTTGCTTATAATTGTTGTTAATAAGTTAAGTAGATTTCTCATACCAGTCCCATGACTAACTTGTAGTTTGTTTCACCTTGCAAACTCGGGTGCCCTCATTTTCACACGGGCAACCTAGTTATAGGTTTCTGACGCACCTTTTGGCTCATGGCGAGGCTTGACTACACCGTGCTGACTTGGATTTTCTCCGCCATTATTGTATCTATATTATGATTCCGCCATTGGCGATGTAGACTGATATTTATTTTGAGTACTCTTTATATATGATTCCGCCTCAGGCGGTGGTGACTGATTAAGTATCATTATACACTAAGTTGTATCCTATACTGTGCTTCTCTGATGTGATGATATCTATATGATTCCGCTGTCATATGTGTGTAAATTATTCTATTTTCTGTTTATGCTATTATCTGTGATTTGCTAATGATGACTAATGTGTTATATTCCAAGGATTATCCTTAACACCGTGTCACGGGGTTTTGGGATCGTCACATTGATTTTTACAAATATACTGAGTGGTGGCAAAGAATGGCCGTTCTTTTAAACCCAGAGTATATTTGTGGTCGTCAATTAGTGACTTGACGGATCTGATGATGTGACATTCAAAGTGAATGATGACCAGGTGTTCCAGAAGTTAATCTAAACCTCAAGCCTTATCAACCGGGAAATGACAGAAATCGGGCAGGCAGCATGGCTATGTGGGTCGCTCCCATTAGGGTGTATAATCACCTATATAGAGAAAATCTATTTGCTTCTTTAATCTATTTCGATGCTGTCCCTTTTTCGGGAAACGGTGGCTAGCTACCACCGTTGGTGATATACATTCGATACACTCAAGCGAAATGAGTGGTCGGTCATATGAGGGCCGGGTTGCAAGACGTTCTTGTTGAACCTAGTGTATTCGCCTCTAGAGATACACTATCAACAGGTGGTCCCATACCTTGTCATAGTCGGAATCCAATTTCCAATAAGCGCCCGCGGTTTTGATTGTATACTATATATGTGGAGCGTGAGATGCAAGCGTTCTACTAGGTTCTATTTACTTGTATTTAGACATTATTATAATATCAGATAAGATATTAGTTTCAAAAACATTTTGGTTTATCGTAAGGTAAAAACCGTCCGTATTTATGTGTGGATTTGGTCTTACGATTATCTTTTTCTTGTGGAAGATTTTAACTTTAAAATCAGGTGGTGTGACACCCTTAAACCTTGCGATTTTTTCTCACTCTAGTTCACCAGACTGACCATGTGTTTTGTAAATGCTCGGGTTAGCCTGGGGTGTACAGGTTCAGGTTATCAGATGCTGCAAATTCCAAAGACGACCTAGATGAGTGCATACATATGATATTATATAGCTACTGTTCCGCTGTGTGTTGTATATGGGAAAAGGTTATTATAACTATCCCGTTGTGTGATGTACTCTGATATTGTAAGTTTTATTTAAACCTCCCAATAATGTTATTTATGTATTATATTTTGTTCCGCTGCGATGCGAGACTCTGTGTTGTGTTGGTTCTTCTTCTATTCTAATATTTCTTTCTTTCTTATCTCACCCTCTAAATTCTTTCTAATAACGTTCCAGTGTTTTCGGTGTTTGGAAGGTTGGCATGAGTTATGATAAAGGTATTTATGTCGATTTCCGAGGCCGAAAATCCTTGGATCGATACAGTGGTATCAGAGCTATTGGTTTAGTGATAACCTTGGCTCTGTGGCGTAACTCGATAGAGATGGGGTTAGTAATACCCTGGATTGAGTTTGATTATATATATGAGAGCGCGTATTTGTAATTTGATATAAAATTATTTTTGAAATTATTCTTGCCCAATTTATTTTATAATAAAAGTAATGATTTTCTCAATTTATTATAATATGGAAAATCGATTGATTTGTTAATGTTGATTTCAATGATATGTTTGGATTGTGTTGTGGGTTGCTTGAATATAAATATGAAAGGATAGACTTGGTTTAAAACCAATTTGAAATAAATAAGTTGGATAAATCAATCCAGATTAATAAACCTGAATGGATAATTAAAGAAATAAATGAAGTGATTACAAATAATTATAATCTCACGTGGATTAGATTGTGTGTAGAATTGGTTGGATCGTATGATATGGATATTTGAAACTAATCAATATTGTTTTGGGGACAAATGAAATTTATTTGAGTTGAGAACAGGTGCAGAAGTGCCAATTCAGCTTTAAAATCCATCCAAGAGAAAATTCTGGAGTTAATTGAATCCAGTTTGAATAGAGCTGCATAATAACTAGGCAAGCTCGAATATAAAATACTGCTTATCGCATAATAACGCACACAAAAGGTACGCATACACAAAATATGAAATTTTGGTTTTTAGTTGGGTTTTGAGTTTGGTTTTTTGAATTTTTCCGACCCTGTTGGTCGATGTATATATATTTCTTGAACCTGCAATATTGCAGATATCCTCCGTACAGGGGAGACTCTGCCAAAAAATTTCCAAAATTTAAGGTGTTAGAAATTTTTGGAGATTTTTGGAAAATTCTTTTATTTGGAATAAATTAGTTTTAAAACCAATTAGATCAGTTTTGGAAATAAAAAGGAATTTTCACTAAATATTTTTATAAAGATAATGGGTTTGTAACGTTCTTTCTTACCTTAGCAATTTCGAGGACGAAATTATTTTAAGGGGGGAAGAATGTAATAACCCGTATTGTGGCCGTCAAATATTTAATTTAATTTACTATTTTAAATATTATATTTGGAGCACTAATAGTTTTTAATATTTAATTCGATATTTAAAACGAAGTTTAAACGTTATATTTTATTTATAATATAAAACGAGCTCGAAATCGCGCGGTAGTTCGTAATATTTGATTTTGAACTTCAACTGAGAATACAGGATCCGATATAAGTCAGATTTCTGTGAAACAAGAAACGTTGGAAGCGTATTGATGAAAATTTTCATATGAAAGGGAAAAATTCAGATTTCGTGTTGTAAGTTGTTAGTTATGGCAAAATCAATTTTTGAAATAGTCACTATGAAAATCGTTATTAAAATATACACGTTAAAATAGCGGTTTTGCAAACGGACTCAGATTTCAACGAAATTAGTTTCATTGGAACCGTATCATTAAATTATTGTATGGTGGTGAATTGCGTGGAAAACCGATGTCGTATGGGATCACGGCAGCCACAAACGCCCGTTCAATTTCTATAGCGCGTAATTAATTTAATAAAGGTTTATTTGGGTATAACTTGAACTGACGATCGAATTAGGCCATGAAACCATTTCCGTTGAGTTCGTATCGTCAAATATAGTCAGGATAGGTATATAGTTTGTTATTTTTGGAGACCAGCTAAATTGGTGTCCGAAATGGCATTGCGGTGCACATAAAAATAGCCTACCGGGGAAACAGTCTCAGAATGCGACAAAACTGGTGCCGTTGGGTTCGTATTGAAAATTTATTGTAGGATTTTAAGGTTTCAAGTTGATTAGATTTATCTGGTGATCGTGAAAAATTAAAACGCGTGTTTATTTTTCGTTTTATAAAGGATTTTTTTCAAACGAAGTCGGATTTCGACGAAACTTGTCCCATTGGGTCCGGAATATCTTTTTACACTAAGATTTGCTTCTTTATAAGAAAACAGAAATCGTTGATGGTAGTTTTTATCAACAACTTCAAGCTGAAGTTTCACAAAACATATTTTAATAATTAAACATGCTATCGCCACAGTACATTACTTGATCCCCAAACTTCACTGTTTTCTTGCCCACCACACTTTCTTACTGTAACCACCACGCCATAAATTAAATAGGATTTTACAATGGCCTGCTCACCACACCTCAAGCCTTATAATACGTCTCCTTTCATTTACATGTAACTCCACATTGATTAGTTTCTTCTTTCCACCAATAAAAAAAACGATAAAAGAGGGAAATGGGACGGGAGTGAGCATCAGGAAGAAAAGGAGACGCGTTCTGTTGTGGGATCTAGGTGCTTGCGGTAAGAAGTTTAGGATTCAAGGAGTAAGGGATGAAGTCAGTACGAGATTGGGAGATTTGGGTTGGAAGGTGGATACACATAACGAAAGTGGATGGGTGCGTGGTTTTGAGTCTGGGAACAATCGAAACGAAGTTAAACGCGAGCCATAGGAGAGGAAGCGAGTTAGTCAGTGTGGTCAACAGGGAAAAACGTAGTGCGATGGTGGAGTTTTGAGCGAGACTGGATGGTGGGGTTTCAAGAAAGAAGCTGGGTGTTGGAGTTTGGTGATCTGGGCGCAGGCAGTAATGTTTTTGGTGTCGAACCTTTGGCTGGAACGATGGCATCTGATATTGGGTACCTAGGAGTAAATCAAAGAAAGTAGTGTCGGCCTGAAGTGATAACCGATGAAGCAGTTCTAATCGGTCTGTACAGTTTTCACGTAATTTGTTTTAAGGATTTTGGGTTAATTAAGTAATTATTAGGGTATAACCCTAAATGGGTTTAATTTAAAAAAAAACTTTGGTAATTGTAGTCAATCACTCAGTGAAACGAACAAGATAAATGTTAGATTGGGCTTGAAAATGTTGAATGAGTTTAACTGAACAAATTAGTTAAACTAAGTTTAGTTAATCAATTTATTTATTTTTTGAAATAAAATGGTGTTAGATTAAAATATTGATACCTCTTTTGCGTATAACACGAACCTAGAAACCAAGACAAAAGGAACGAAAAAGGGGCTAAAATTACTGGGAGTTTCATATCCAAGAAATAAACCGTGTAAATATTTAGTTAAGGAAATCATTAATTTATTTTAATTAAATCATTAAGGGTTAATTAGGTAGTTAGGGTTTAATTAAGATCATATATATTGAACCGTTAATAACTTTCTCTAATTTTATCAGAACACGTCAAAACAATGAACACTGGATTTCTATTGATGAACACTACGGTTTGGACTAGAACTGGACGTTTGGAATGAACTTGATTTTTCAGTTAATTAAACATCTGTTTAATTTAACTAAAACGAGCCAATCAAACAGCGAATCAACACAAGGTGAGTTAAACTCACTTAGTATTTTTCCCATTTATATTTTTATATAAATTGGGTTTTTATTTTGTGTGCTCTGTTTGCTATGGTTGATTGTTCGCTAGTTATATTTCTATTCATTGATTTAACTGATGAAATTAAACCATCGTTTAATTTTAGTAGAATACCAAATCGTTATTTTAAAGATTGGTTCCTATAAAGGTAACATACCTTATTGGTCACGTTTATAAAATAAACGTGTTGAATTGTTTGAATGGTTTGAAGTGTTTGATTGGTTTATGTTAAATAGTCGATTATTTACTGTTATAGTTAAATGAAATTGAAATGATCTGGTTTGTGATAACCGTTTTGAATACAGGGAAGAACAGGTTGGAGGGATCGAACGGGATTCCTCAATATATTATTTATTTCATATTATCAACATATGAACTGTCCTGTTTGAGTGATTGATTTGATTATGGATTATTGACTGAAAAATCAACATCTGTCTAGTTTAAACCAATGGGAAATATTGGTTGAGTATTTGGCAGCATATGGCCAATAAAATCAATTGTTTTATAAATATTGATTCACTGTTAGGTGAGTCGATATCGATGAGGTTATAAAATTTATTTTATAATTGGAGATAGATTTTGGGATATATTATTTTGATTAAAACTTTATTAAAAGGAAATAAAAATTTATTTTTATAATTAATTACAAATTGATTTTACAAAGTAAATTCTGAGATTTATCAGATTTATAAATATGGGAATAGAAATTAACCTTAACGATTAAAATTTGGAAAATTGGATATTGAGAATTAATTAAATGGAATGATTTAAATTAATTATATTATTAATTAATTTAAAGTGAGAATGGATTGGAATGGGTTAACGAAATAACCGTGCCTTGAGTTGACTAAGTCAAACATTGTAATTGAAACTGATTTCAAATTAGTTCGATTTGAATTAATCTAATAAAATAGTTTAGTGAATAATGTTTTAATTTTAATAAGATTTTTTTTAAAAAATAATAATTAATATTGATTTTAGTAAATAAAGGAATTTACCATGGAAATAGTTAACTATAAAAGTAAATTATTATTTTAATTAATAATAATTTAGGGAAATACTTTTTTATTGAGTTTCATTTAAAAAGTACTCGAAATGGGGAATGGAATCCAATGGAAAAGGTGAAAGGAGTTCATGAACAGGCTTGTTTAAACCTGAGTTTTTATAACAAAGTTATAAAAGGTTATAAGTGGCGTTTTTATAAGGAAATACTTAATTATTTAATTAACGAATAATGTTATATACGAGAAGAGATTTTCAAAGAGATAAGACGGTTTTATGAAACCGTATTTTGAATAAAATAGTTCAATGGTACTTGTATTGGGATTAGAATGAAATATTGGTTTTGGATTACAACTTATATTTATTGTAAGCTATGAACGTTGTTGATCAAGGTCTGAGAGGTAACTAAAATACCCCAACTTGAATGACTTCGGGATTATCTTGGAATGATATGAGTTGTAATGGTAAATGTGGTTAATAAACTTTATTATTTTATTAGTGAAATGATAATGAAATATTTTTGGTGAAAATACATATAAAATGATGATTTCAAAGAAAAAGGGGAATAAAGGAGATTGCGTAAAATTTATAACGATATCCGCAAGGTTAAAAGGAAATGTAACGTGAGTATTAATATTGATGTACTCTATATTAATAAGCATTTGTTATCGATGTCAAATAGTGAACGAAGATGGTTTGTAAAGTTATGGAATGAGTAATAAGTTGAATTGATTTCCCAATATTATATGATAATGTGGTAAACGGTTTGAAAGTAAAAATAGAAAACTAAATATGATATAGGATTATCCTAAGTAATGAATTGGTTTAAAGAAGAATCTCATGTTAAATAAAGAAGCGAGTAAACTATATTTATAATATCGAAAGATTTAATTGTTGAATTTAAATTTGTTTTAAATAAAAAGGCCAAGTGAGACCGAATACTGAACCGGTGAACTCACTGGATTGTCATGATTGAAACACTGTTTATTTTGATAGTTAAATCATCGACTATCAAATCTGTCCAATACGATTGTTGGTACGGAAAGACTGGGATAGGAGTTATATTCGAAAACCATTCCGACCAACAAATATGTGATGATATCAAGAGATGATCGAGATGGAGCATTGAAGACCGTAGATTTTTGTAAATGGAAGAACTGCTAATAATCTCCGGTCTATAGCCAGAGATATACCATGGTTCTGTTGTGGTTGGAATCTACGGGTTGCAAGGACTACTCGCTACTGATCCATGGGGTGATTCCTGTATTTGATGCGGTAGGAGAGTACCTTCGGTTCATCCTGTTCCTGGATGACTTGTATGGACGAATGTTTGACTGAATATCTCCTGAAACCACGTACGTTGATTTTTACAAATATACTGAGTGATGGAAAAGAGTGGCCGTTCTTTTAAACCCAGAGTATATTTGTGGACGTCAATTAGTGACTTGACGGATCTGATGATGTGACATTCAAAGTGAATGATGACCAGGTGTTCCAGAAGTTAATCTAAATCTCAAGCCTCATCAACCAGGAAATGACAGAAATCGGGCAGGCAGCATGGCTATGTGGGTCGCTTCCATTAGGGTGTATAATCACCTATCTAGAGAAAATCTTTTTGCTTCTTTAATCTATTTCGACGATGTGGCATTTAAAGAAATGATTTGTCAAAGGTAAGTTCAGCCTCAAGCCTCACAACCGGGAAATGACAAAACTCGGGCGGGCAACATGGCTATGTGGCTCGCTCCCATTAGGGTGTATTGTCACCATCTAGAGATTATTCGTTTTGTTACTTCTTTTCATTTCTGTATCTCCTGGGAAAAGGTAGCTGCATAGCCGTACGGTGACAATATATTCGATACACTCAAGAGAAATGAGTGGTCGGTCATGTGTGGGCCGGGTTGCAAGATATTCTTGTTGAATCCAGTGTATTTCTCTCTAGAGATACACTATCGGCAGGTGGTTCCATACCTTGTCGTAGTTGGAAATTCATTATCCAATAAGAGCCCGCGGTTTTGATTGTATACTACATATGTAGAGCATGAAATGCAAGCGTTCTGCTAGAGTGATGTTTATTTGTATTTAGACATTATTATAATATCAGAATAATATCGATTTTTAAATGTTTTGAGTTATCGTAAGGTAAAAACCATCCATGTTTATGTGTGGATCGGTCTTACGATTATCCTTTCTTTTAAAACGATTTTGAAAGTTAAACAAGTGTTTTGGATTATCATAAGGGAAAACCCATTCTGTTTTTACGGCGTGGTCTTATGAGATATCCTTTAACATAATCAATTAGTTTTAAACTCGTTTACTCACACCAGTCCCATGACTGACCCAAAGTTTATTTTTCTATGTTTTCCTGAAACTCTTGGGTACCCAAATTTGTACGGGTAGTCAAGTAGTTCAGGATTTTACAGATTTATTTGGAGGAGCTTGGAGCAGGAGGCTATATCGTTAGATATTTAGAGTTTATTTCCACTGTATTCTATATGTGATGTAACAACCCGGAAAATCTTAGCCAATTTAAAATTTTTATTTTGATTAATTTGAGCAGAAATTTGGTCAGAATTTAAAAATTCCATTATTGAATAATATTAAAGCCCTTGAAAATAGCAATTTTGCAAACGACCTCAGAATTCGACGAAACCACTTTTGTTAGATCTTGTAATAACACGAAAATCTGGGCCAGTTTGAATTTTTTTTTTTTTTGGCAATTTTAGCGAATTTTGATTATTTAAAATGAATTATTTTAAATAATATCGACGAGAAATTTATTTTGAATATAATTCGAACGTATATATTTATACACGTCGTCGTTAGAATATAAATCATTATATATAATTATAAATAGAATTGAAAATGGCGCGGTAGTTCGATAATTCGATTTCAAACTTCGATTGAATGTACCGGGTGCGAAACAATCCGGATTTTAGTGAAACCAAAAACATTAGGATCTAATTGATGATATCTTTCCAACGAATCCGAAAAATCTAAATTTCATAGCGGGAATCAAAAGATATGTCCAGTTGAAAATTCTGAATAGTCGCTATGGAATTCAGGCCCTTAAAAATGGACATTTTGCAAATGACCTCGGATTTCGACGAAACCAGTTTTGTTGGGTCCGTGATGTTAAGTTATTGCTAGATTTCAAATTTCATAATTTTCCTAATCAATATGTGAGCGTGGCGAAGGAAAACGCGTTTGACCAGTTTCAGTTGATTTTAATCGACTGGAAATTGGTCATTTTTCTAACGGTCTTAGAATTCGACGAAACTAGTTTCATTAGGACCGTATCGTCAATACGAAGCTAGAAAATATTTTTCTGGAATTTTTCTAGTTAGTATGTGACCCCGGTAATTTGAAATGTACGTTTAAAATTCAATATAGTGATTTAAATGGAAATTCAATGGAAACTATTCGAGACGATCAAATCAGCTTACGATACATATCCCATTGTGTTCGGAATGGGGGTAAAACGCTAGGGGCGACAGTCGGTGGGCTTGATTTCGAGTTCAAACGAAAAGTCAACTTTAAAATGAATTAAATAATTAAATTAAAAAGAAAAAAAATATATAATAAATCCCTTCTCCTTTTTAACAGCCGACCCCCCCCCCCCCTCCGTTCATTTCAACACGAAAAGAAAAAGAAAAGAAAAAACTGTTGCCCTAATTCATCGCGCCGCCCCTCAGATCGGTGCCGCACCGCACCACGCGCCCCCCCCCGATGATCGCTGCCGCCGCCCAGATCCAAACCCCCCCACCCCCTGCCTCGCGAACGCGAGTAGCCGCCGCCACCTGAAGCCCTGTCGCCGCCTCCTGCTCGTCCTCCGACCACCCCAGTGCTGCTCCGACCAAGGCGGCGCCACCTCAGGCCAAAGGGCCCCTTCCCCGACAGTCCCCCCCTGTAAGTCGTTTTTTTAATTTATTTGTTTTATTTTTATTTTATATAAATAGAAGTTTAAAAACTGAATTTTAAGAGTTTAAAAACTGAATTTTAAAGAGTTTAAAAACTGAATTTTAAAGAGTTTAAAAACTGAATTTTAAAGAGTTTAAAAACTGAATTTTATTTTGTTTAAAATCTGAATTTTATTTTGTTTAAAAACGGAATTTTATTTACTTTAAAAACTGGTTTTTATTTATGTTGTAAAGTTATAAAAATATAATCTTTTATATTGTCGAAAGAAAAATATGATTTTTATATGTAGAACGTCGAAAGAAAAATATGATTTTTATATATTGAATAGTATAATAAAAATTCGATTTTTATATATTGAATAACGAAGTAAAAATTCGATTTTTACAAGTATGAAGCAATTATAAAAATATGATTTTTAAATTGAAGGTGAGAAAATAAAAATGTGATTTTTATTTTAAAGACATCGCAATAAAAATTCGATTTTTATATATGTAGTGGCTACGGGCAACGAAGATGACGAAGATGCGATAGCAATGAGGATTTCTATCAATGAAGTGCCGTGGAACTAGGATAGCTAAATGTGAGAATTTCTCACCTTTCAATTTCATTTCTATTTATATATATATATATATATTTATACTAGGATGCAGACGGTGCTTAGTAGCACCCGACACAATCGTCCACAGACCATGGACTTGTTTGTTTGGTTGCATAGCTTAGTTATATGATTTGATTTGGATTTGGTTGTTTGGTGAATTTGATTGATGTGTGAATGGCGTGGGCCTTCATTAGACCGGGGATAAGGCTAGGCCTCGTCCCGTTTCTAGTATCGTGCCGTTATGCCGCCGAAATTTTCTAAAATATGTTAGAAAATAAAAATATCATTTTATTGTGTAAATGAATAATAGAAATTCATATGTTGGAATAAAATGTTTTATCGTTAAAAATATAATTTTTAACGTGAATATGAATATAGTGAAAGTGAATAAATAAATATTCATTTACAAACCAGACGGTTTGTTTATGTACACTTATTTGAAGGACATTGATTGGGTCGATAAATTTTACACATCGCCCAACTGCACAAATAAAATATTTGTTTGATTGTTTGAAACCCCACACGGGTGTTGGGATGAAATATGAAGTTCACTCATCCTGATTGATTAAATATGTCGATCGATTGATTGACAGACTGTTATAAGCGTTAGATTTCTATATTTGATGCTTATACAGTGTAGTGCACTTTGGTTGATGGTTGATTATTTTTCAATGCTATTATATACATGTGTTGTATAAAAATCCATATAATTAACTTTATATGGTAATTGATTGGGCCTCATTCCAATTTGAAAATTAAAGAATATTATAAAATAAAGGTTCATGTGTTGACAGTACTCATCCGTTGAGATTGGTCATGTGTTGAACGAAATATTTTAGTAATAAAATTTGCATCTTTATCAATATAAAATAAAGGTTCATGTGTTGACAGTACTCTCCATTGAGATTGTTCATGGGTTGAACGAAATATTTTAGTAATAAAATTTGCATCTTTATCAATATAAAATAAAGGTTCATGTGTTGACAGTACTCATCCATTGAGATTGGTCATGTGTTGAACGAAATATTTTGATAATAACAACTATTTTGAAAAAGAAATATTGGAAGTAGAATATTTGAATATAGAAATTTATGAAGCCGTGTTGATTAGATTGACGCCATTTTGACGTGAACGATATTTATATCGATTTTATTCATTTTAAAATGAATGTTGAAAAGTGATTTCGAAATCGACGATTTCGAAATGAATTGAATTGAAAACGATTTCGAAATGAATTGAATTGAAAACGATTTCGAAATGAATTGAATTGAAAACGATTTCGAAATGAATTGAATTGAAAACGATTTCGAAATGAATTGAATTGAAAACGATTTCGAAATGAATTGAATTGAAAACGATTTCGAAATGAATTGAATTGAAAACGATTTCGAAATGAATTGAATTGAAAATGATTTCGAAATGAATTGAATTGAAAACGATTTCGAAATGAATTGAATTGAAAACGATTTCGAAATGAATTGAATTTAAAACGATTTCGAAATGAATTGAAAACGATTTCAAATTGAATTCAAAGCGAATTGAAATGAATTCAAATTGAATTGGAATTTGAATTGAATAGAAACGAATTTTAAAACGAATTTATAAAGAAGAATTCAATTTTGATTTGAATTGAAATGGAAGTTGAAATTGCTTTTGAAACGAATTTTAAAACTAATTATATAATTCGTTTTAAATAGAAATCGATGAAATATATTATATATATATTATATATATAATATAATGGCCTGAATAGAAAGCGCCGCGCCGCGGCAGTTCGTGAATTTCGACCATTTATTTCAAACGGACATTGCGGGAGATCCGACCGTCGGATTCTCCTAAAACCGGAACCGTTGGGTTCGTATCGAAAAGAGCTTTCTAACGAATATTAGAAATTAGAAATCTAACGGTCGGATTTGGAATTATGTCCAAATCAAATTCGAAAAAGGTCGTTGTAAGTGCAGTTCGATGGCCATTGATGGAAATCGACTGTACGGGCCTTGATAAAATTATTAAAAATAGTAATAATTTGTGTAAAATCATAAGAAATGATTTAGAAAGAATTGGGATGAAAAACTCCATATTTGAAAAGATAAAAATAGATTTTTATCGAAATGAACTAGTTTTGAACTAGAATTATAATTCTATTTATTTTTAAGCAAATAAATTGAATTTGAAAAGGGTTTTAAAAATAACCAGAATTTCCAATGATTGCATTGGAGTGGATTTGAATCGAAATTGTCTTCGGAATATTTCGATGTTAGAATTCGTGATTATACAGATGTTGTTATGGAAATTTGAAAGATATATATTTATATCGTTATTTCCAATACAACATTTGTTAATCGTAGAATTTGATATTGAATATAAGCCGATATATTTTCTATTCAGAGCCTTATATTGAATATCAAATGTGATTTGGGTTTGTCGTGAATGGTGTCTTCACTAACACTGTTCTTGAACCCAGTTGAGAAAAGATTAAATCTTTTTATTTAGATTTAATGAAGTGTACCAATTAAATGATATTTAATTGGAATTGAATTGGTATTGATTTTTGGGTTTATCATGAACAGTGTTTTAAACAACACTTGTTCTTTAACCCGATAATTAATGGAATGTGATTTTGGGTTTATCGTGAACTGTGTTTTTAAATGACACTGATTCTTTAACCCGGTCGAAGATTAAAACTAAGTGGACTTTTAATGAATCTTTATTTAGATTGAAATGATCGAAAATGGAGTATCACCAGTTTTGCTTCAGGCGATAGTTAAATCTTTAATTATATTTGAACGTGAAATGGTAATTGAATTTACCGATAACACTGTGGTGTTAGATATGAAGTATTACCAGTTTTACTTCATGGGATAAATAGGTTGGGATTGGGAAATTAAAACAAATGATTACTTCGATAAGTTTCGTTAATCCCGACTAGTTGAATCGAAATTCAAAAGATGATAAAAGAATAAATTCAGGAAATTTATCTTAGATAAAATTAATGGGAACCTTTCCCTATGAATGTGAAAATTAGAAACTAACTGTCGGTTAGCTAAGCAGAATGGTTTTCTGAATATTGATCTGATGTTGGTTTCGGCCTTCGGGGTTAATATTTGGAGAATTATTCGCTTGATTAATTTACGGTTAATGACTGATGAATTGGAATGAGGCGTATGTTGTGTTTGTGTAACACTTATTTAAAATATACGCGAGTTTTTCGGGAAGACCGGGTTTATCCCATTCTGAATAACTGATACGACGATAAGTCGAAGATGAAGACGATGGTCGAAGACCGGAGGTCTTCACGTCGTTTGGGTGATTACTGATGATCTTGATTGGGCTGTACACCCAAGAAGATGGAAACCGTTAGTGATCGTCCAGACGTACTTGGAGATCGATGGATATGCGGGGTACTAGGTGCCTCCGGTTTCGTTCAGACCCAGAACGAACTTGTAAATGGACTGTGTGTCTGACATTGGATTTTAGTCTGTGTGATTGATCTCTATTAAATATATATCTGTTTGGCGGCGGAGAATTTATTCTCTTGCTTAACGCCCTTCTCTAAGACGTACGAGCTCAGGGGTTATATATTGATGGATATCAAACGCATGGGGTGAATTGCCTGTGTGGCATGCCTAAGTGGCAATTGATCGAGGCTTCTGTTGAAAAGCAAAGTCTTGTGGTGATGATCAAAGCACGGCCTTTGTGGCGTAGCTTTGTGTAACGTTTTCCTCGCGAGTTTCACACCCGGTATGAACCAAAAACGGGAGACGGACGTCAGGGAGGGCATGCGTTTCTTTCTAGCTAGAAGTGGCGTCAGTGGTTTTACACGCCCTGACGAGTTTGACTTATGTGGTTGTTGCTGTTGCGAGGCGCCTCGGATTGATCGGTCGTTCTCGAACCGATGGAGTCATTTAGTTGGCTCATTTACGCCCCAAAGGGCGGAGAAACGTATTGTTCAGGCACTATAATCCACATCGGTGGACCGGCCCTGAGGATCCAAGGGGCAATTGCGGCTGCTCCGGAGACATGGGCTAGATTGTCTCGAATCGGTTGAGGACTATCTTTTGCCTCGGTTCATAGACGGAAATCCAATTTCCAAATACGTGATCCTGCGGTTTTATTTGTAGAACTAGTATGGCGACATGATATATGGTACCCATGCCGCCTATGATTGATACTTATGATTTGATGTTGTTTTATACACTATGCACTTATAGTAGTATCAAATGATTTGTTTTAAACGTATCAAGCATTCTTTGGCTGTTATAAGGGAAAACCCTATCCCCCGGCTTGCGTTGCATTGTGTGATAGGACCTGGGTCTTATAACAGCTTCATTTTTCTTTATTTAGCATTGCGCTGTTTGTTTATGCACTGGTATTCTTGGGAGGAAACCCGTTCCGTGTTATACGGCGGGGTCCCTTGATTTACCTAATGATTTAAAATAAAGATTAATAACTGTTTTAGTTCTCACACCAGTCACATGACTGACCTGGAGTTTATTGTTTTAACCTAAACTCTGGGTGCCCCTATTTTGACACGGGCAGCTAGTAGTTTTGGTTTTGCAGATTTATATTCACAGGATCCTGGTTTACAGCTGGAACGATATCCGGAAAGCTTTGTATCCGTATATCTCATTCTAGTTGTGTATTGTATTATTTTCCGCTGCTATGTATTTAAATGTAATTTAAATCTCTGATATTTCTGTGTAATATTTATTCCTACTCTGTATATTCTTGTAATCTGATGCATAGTTGTAATATACAATGAAATGTTCTTCTGTATGTGTTCTGTTGTGGTTTGTTCTCGAACTATCCGACGCTTTCCTTTACGGGGAAGTTACGGGTTTTCACAGTTGGTATCAGAGCTTTGGTTTACAAAGCTTAGAGAACAAGGCACATTAGAACCATACGAAAGAATTCATCAGATATTGGATTAGTAATATCCAATTAGAATGACTCGTTAGAAATAGGATCAGTAGTATCCTAGAACGGGTGTGAAGGGTATATTTTTCAAAATGAAAACAATTTTTGTTTTGAAAATCTAAATCAACTATTCGTATTTGATTATTTATTTCATATTGATTAGGACAGTCCAGTATATAAAGATTTTGCATATACGCCTTGCAAACGTGTATTTGAAGTTTTAATATACTGGATAGATATAGAATCACACTCTAGTCGCCCGGAGATGATGTTGATAATGACCATGGCATCATCAATATTTATGTTCGTGCTCCGAACGTGTAATATCTATATATTTCCTATTGACTGGTGTGAGAACCAAAATTAGGTAGGGCCTATTGTTGTGATTTGGCATCAAAACATGATTTTATGTATATGTATCAAAGTTATGAATTTGAAACTCTAATTCGCTAATTGATTGATGTTTGTGTTGTTTGTTTATTTGTCTGCTAATTTTCAGCCATTTAGCCTAATTGAACCGAATATTGAATTATATTGAAAATTGGTTGCGTTTGCTTGCATATACTTGTACTTACATTGAACAGGTCATAGCAAGGAGGCTAGAGCAGAGAATAAAATTTGTTTGCCCGACAAATAGGTACATGTTTACTACATAATTTACTGTTTGGTTTGGGTGATGATGATTTTATGAGCCTATTGGCTAGCCGCTTGGCTTTTTCTTTTTTCTTTTTGAGATCTGAAGGACCGGGGAAGCTATTTGAAATTCCCCGATGCTCCCGGTGCAGGGGAGGTTATGGCGAAATTTTTCAAAAATTTAGGGTGTTACCAAATTTTTGAAATTTTGAAAATTCTCAGAAACTAAAGAGTTGGAGAATGGAAGCCAGATCGAGCGTAGAGCTGAATAATAAAACCACTTTCGACTTTTTTCCTTTTCGGGGACGAAAAGTTTTAAGTGGGGGAGATTGTAATAACCCGAAAATCTGGGCCAGTTTGAATTTTTTTTTATTTTGGCAATTTTAACGAATTTTGATTATTTAAAATGAATTATTTTAAATAATATCGACGAGAAATTTATTTTGAATATAATTCGAACGTATAGATTTATACGCGTCGTCGTTAGAATATAAATCATTATATATAATTGAAACTCCCCACCTCCGTTAGGGTCACTCTCAAAGGGAATGCCCTAATTTTGGTGGAGGTTTATAAGTACAAGTCACAGATATACAAGACAGATATAAGAACACATATTTGTAAACAGCGGAAGAACAACAAATTTTATTTCATAAAGTCAAATACATGTTACAACAACATCATTTCCAAAAAACATAACATGACACTTTCATAATCTGTCTTGAGTACATTATTTAAAGAAGCATAAATAAAACATAGATAAACTGCAAAAGCCCCATAGTGGATTGTCCAAAGCCATAGTTCAAAACAGGAAAGTCCAAGCAATACATTTCTCTTCTTCAAGCTGGATGTTGAGGTTGGTCAAGCTGCTGTGTTCCCTCCCTGAGAACCTGGGGAGGGGGAAACGGAAGAAAGAAGACGAAAGAAAAGTAGAGTCAGACATAAAGCCTGAGTAAGTCTAGTACTATTTTGTCTATGAATAAAGAACTGGGTATGATAAGTAATAACAAGAAGTGGGCAAACACTATAACTTGGTTAAGTTGTCTAGGGTCGAATATACTATCGTACCCCATGTTAATCTCTGAACCCATATAAACTAGTTTCCAATTTGCACCCCATAATCAGGGTGATGTGATCCATTCTATGATGATCGGCTCCTACTCGCATAGTTACATGTGTCTTACGGCCCCCGATGTTGTAGTTACCTATGCTGGTCCCACCATGGGGTGTATCAAGTCCCATAGTGGCAGCCCGACACAACCTTAGAGTGCACAGGTATGCTACTGGTGTCCAGTGCCTTATTTTTCTGCGCCGGAGTGTGTGCACGCCCGCACTCCGTTAGAACCTACACTGCTACACCACCGCCGTCGATTTGACCTCTTACAATCAGCCCAGTAATCGTGCCCCACCCTGCCTAGTTTCAGGGTATCCTGATACACCTTCTAGGGTTACTGCTGAAAAGGGTCCCCCGTTACTAGGTTTTCTATCTCTAGCCAACATGCTAAGTTGGTTAAGTGTTTCCCCAACCTAACCCCACCAGTCCGTTTAGTTTAGCATGTTCCATTTTGATTAAGTCTTTAGTTCACTTAATCCTAACAATCCTGACTCAGCCTTAATTGTCTTATTAAGGCCATAACCTCTCACATTAGACAGGTATTGTTGTGGCTGCCTGTTGCCGGTTGGTTCCGGGCAGTCTTACGCCACAACTCAGTCTAACCTCGGGTCCTTATTGGGCTCCATGTTTAACCTCCCACATTGGATAGGTATTGTTGTGACTACTGGACAGCCGGGCGGTTCCGGGCAGGTTTACATCACAACTCAATCCAACCTCGGGTTAAACACATCGTATTTTCTACATTTACATATTTTGTCATTCTTCTTTATTTCTTATATGTAAATATTTGCGGCCCATTATTAAGTTAATGGTGTAAAGGTTACACCAATCATGGGCCCAACCCATACTTGACTTTGGGCCCTTCTATTTTATATTTTCATTCATTAATTAATTTTAACCCAACGTTATTTTCCCCCGTTTTACACGTCCGTTTATATATATTGGGCTTAGCCTTTTAAAGCCCAATTTAGCCATGCGAAAAGGGGAGGCTTATGGCGTGATTATATACACAAAAAGGGGAAGGTGAGCGTATGAACTTGCAATATGACGTTGGGAATACAAAATAGAAACTGGTGTACTTGCATAGTAGTGACTTATACTTTGGTCATAAAACATAGGTGACATAAATCAAGGCATGTAAACTTGCATAGGTCTAACTACAACATGAACCTA
Source organism: Allium sativum (assembly GCA_030737875.1). Taxonomy (NCBI): domain Eukaryota; kingdom Viridiplantae; phylum Streptophyta; class Magnoliopsida; order Asparagales; family Amaryllidaceae; genus Allium; species Allium sativum. The sequence goes on from CM060915.1 coordinate 992,124,379, forward strand.
TATTCTTATTTAGGCATAATGTCAAACATAAGCATGTCATAAATATTTCTAGCATAAGCGTGGCATAATGTCAAACATAAGCATGGCATAACTATAGTTAAATTTGTTCACATAACCATGGCCTAAATATCTCTAACATGAAATCATGATTCTTATTTTAGTCATGTAAACTTACAAAAAGGGACTTTTTGAACCTAACCTAGCAATGTACCACATATGTCATCATATAATTCTTGTAAACAAGATAGACTTAATCATGGATTTCAATTATGCCAAATATCATTCATAGCCTAGCCATATTCATAAGTTTGCAAATAGGTTTTCTAGTACAAAAGCATGGCTTAATACCTGATGCCAAATTCTCAACATAATTTCCTATGGATTATAATAACCAAACTTGTTCTAATTACTTACAAAATGATTTATGCACAAAAATATACATCATGATGGCATAGTAGCAAAACCCCAAACTTGCATAAATTTAAATCAACTACATACATGTAGCGTCAACATGGATTACATAATTTGCGAAATATTCCAAACGTATACTTGCATAGAACTACCGCATGTAGTTCTTTATAACATGAATAACATAATTCAAGAATATCCAAACGTATATAATATTTCAAATTGATAAGAACGCACAAATATGAATAACTTTATTGCCACAATTCAAGCATACAAACCAACACAATTGTTTATTCATACCAAAGTAATACTCTACTTACAATGGTTTGATGAATTCTCTAGTTTAGGGATTGAAGACGCAAATTCCTTTGTTGAATTGATTTGATTTAGGTCTCTTTAAGCTTTTAATTTTCCTCCTAATCCTCTCTCTAGTTGGCGGCTACTCTTAGTCGTTCCTCAGCAACATGGCGGCTATGTTCTTAATTTTGAATGAATAGATTAGGGTTTAGTCTAGGGTTGTTTATATAGAGGTTAGGAACTGATTAGGACCATTGATGTTGCTTGGATTGATCGTAGCCATTCATTCGATAGAGAGACCAATTAAAACTTGCCACCTAGCCCTAGTGACAAAGCAGACCACAGAAAATCGGCCAAACACAGACCTGACCAGCCAGGTTGGCTGGGCTCGACCAGGTCGACACCCCTGTCGATAGGGCTGTCGACAGCCCTGTCGACATGGGTAGCCCAGGTCGACAGCCCAGTCGACCTGGGTGGCCTAGGCGGGTGTTTATCCGCCCTGGCCCATTGGGCCCGATTTTTAATTATTTTATTCTGTTTGAATTTTAAATTTAATTCAAAATTTCCGAAGGCCATATCTTCTTCATACGGACTCCGTTTTTCGAAAACTCGGACTCTATTTCGCGTATTTTTCCGAGACGAACGCAATGGCGTATCCCGTTTCCCTTAGTTCTTTGATTTCAGATTAATTATACTTTAATTTGTTAATTTCACAGTTATAGAATTTTCGGGGTGTTACATTCTCCCCCACTTAAAAGGATTTCGTCCCCGAAATCTTCAAGCTAGGAGGAATGTATATCCTAACATCCAATCATCCATCTACTCATCCATCAAATACGAGCATCCATTGTCCTTAAAAGACTTCTAATGCTTCATGATCATATGCGAAGTGTGTGTGTACATGTACTTATCTAATGCAAAATCAGGCGGTCTACTGATTCAGTTGACCTCCTTAATGCGAATTATGTAAGTGCCATGAATCCATTATGTATGCAAATTTTCTTATTCATGATTCTACATGAGTGCACAATCATTCAGTACAAATGCAGCATCCACATGACAACACATTAGAGTTCAACCATATACGAATGCAAACATATATGCATATGCAATATGAAGTGACTGAGCCGATCTAAAACCTAGATTGTGTGTGTATATGCAACCACGAGCAACCACTAGCAATCACTTGCAACCACTTGCAACCTCATCCATAACATGTTTCAACTACATGTTTTCATCCAAAAAGATTCTATCTAAAAGATACGGTCGAGGAAATATACCTAAAAAGATAGATAAAAGCACAACTTAAGGAAAAAGGAAAGATCAAGGATGTACCCTCGAACAGAAAAGGGTAGGCAGTACGTATTCTAGCTTCAGTTTCCCAAGTCGCGTCTCCCTCGGCGTCGCTCCACTGAACTTTGACGAGCTTGACTTCGCGGTTGCGTAGCTTCTTCACTTCTGTTCCTAAGATGCGGGTTGGAACTTTTCTTATGGTCGCTTCGCGTTCCACTTCGGCCTCTTCGAGTATATTTGGCTCTACCACTTCAGCAGACTCATGCAGACATTTTCGGAGATGTGAAACGTGAAATACGTTGTGGACTCCAGCCAACTTCTCGGGTAGCTCTAATCTATAGGCCATTTTCCCAATTTTCTCGATGATAGGGAATGGCCCTACAAACCTTGGTGCTAGCTTTCCTGTGGTTCCAAAATGAACAACGTTCCTTAGCGGTGATACCTTGAGAAAAACTCTGTCTCCAACCTCAAATTCAAGGTCGGTCCTTCTCTTGTCGGCATAGGACTTTTGTCTGTCTTGGGCCGTCTTCATCCTTCTTCGTATTAAGTCTACTTTCTCTGAGGTCTCTCGGATCATATCTGGTCCAAGTATGAGCTTATCCGTGGACTCCCACCAACAAGTGGGCGATCGGCACGGCCTTCCATATAAAGCTTCGAAGGGCGCCATTCCGATGGTTGCTTGATAGCTGTTGTTGTAGGCAAATTCCACCAAAGGAAGGTGGTCTTCCCATGTCCCTCCGAAGTCAAGGACGCACAGTCTTAAAAGGTCTTCCAAAACTCTGTTCACTCTCTCTGTTTGGCCGTCGGTTTGGGGATGATAGGCTGTGCTCAAGCATAACTGCGTTCCTACTGCTTCTTGGAGACTCCGCCAAAATTCACTGGTGAAGATGGGGTCTCGGTCACTAACAATGCTAGATGGTATTCCATGGAGTCGAACGATTTCCTTGAGGTAAAGTGATGCTAGGGATGAGGCAGTTCTCTTACTTTTGACAGGTAAAAAGTGGGCGCTTTTAGTAAGCCTATCCACTATTACCCAAATGCTAGTGTTGCCTCTCCTAGACCTAGGCAGCCCATCGATGAAGTCCATTGAGATGCTATCCCACTTCCACTGTGGGACCTCCAGAGGATGTAGTAGTCCACCAGGCTTTTTCTGTTCCGCCTTAACCTGTTGGCACACCATACACTTAGAAACGAACTCTGCCACGTCCTTTTTCATGCCGTTCCAGAAGAAAGTCCTTTTTATGTCTTTGTACATTTTATCTCCGCCTGGGTGTATCGTCATCTTGGAATGATGCGCTTCCTCGAGAACCTTCTTTACTAAATCTTTTGTCTGTGGGACGCATAGTCTTCCGTCTCGCCTTAGCAACCCCTTATCGTCGATGGAGTATCTGTTGAGGTGACTTGAAGTCTCACCCCTAATTAGCCTATCAATTATTTCCATAAGCTGAGCGTCTTCGCGTTGTGCTGCCCCTACTGAATCCACTAAAGTTGGGCGCACTTCGAGAGATGCTAGCAAGCCTGGTACGAAATCGGAGGAAGGCCTAAAGTCGAAGCTGGCTATAAACTCTAGGCTTTGTCTTTCAACAAACAACGGGCTTGGGGTCAATTTCTTTCGGCTCAACGCGTCTGCCACTACGTTGCCTTTGCCCGGAGTGTAGGAGATTTCGAAATCGTACGAGGCAAGAAACTCCATCCATCTTTGTTGCCTCAAGTTAAGATCCTTCTGCGAGAAAAGATATTTCAACGATTTATGGTCAGTGTAAAGTTCGAACTTCTCACCTAGGAGATAGTGTCGCCAAGACTTGAGTGCAAAGACGATGGCGGCTAACTCAAGATCGTGTGTTGGGTAGTTTCTTTCGTGTACTTTCAATTGCCTCCCGCCATAAGCTACTACCCTTCCTTCTTGCATTAAGACGGCGCCTAGCCCTGTCCCACATGCATCCGTATAAACAGTGAACATCTTGCTCCCATCTGGCAGCGTCAAAACTGGGGCTGTTGTGAGAGCCCTTTTTAGTCGTTGGAAAGCAAACTCGCAATCCAAATCCCAATTGAACACTAGATTCTTCTTAGTCAATTTCGTGAGTGGAGCTGAGATTTTCGCAAAATCCCTTATGAATTTTCGATAGAAACCCGCTAGTCCTAGAAAGCTTCGGACCTCTGTTGCATTCCTTGGTGTCTTCCAATCCTGTACCGCCACTACCTTAGCAGGGTCCACTGCTAACCCTTGTTTGGATACTATGTGCCCAAGGAACCTCACCTCTTCCCTCCAAAAGTGGCATTTGGAGAACTTAGCTTTTAGTTGATGGACTCGCAAAGTTTCCATGATTGCCCTTAAGTGTTGAGCATGTTCCTCTTCACTCTTTGAGAAGATAAGGATATCATCTACGAAGACCACTACGAATTTGTTGAGGAAATCTCTAAATACTCTACTCATTAGGTCCACGAAGTAAGCAGGTGCATTTGTCAAGCCGAAAGGCATGACAAGCCATTCAAAGAAGCCGTCTGGGGTTCTGAACGCCGTTTTATCGATGCTATCTTCAGCCACCCTTAGCTGATGAAAACCGGTTGCTAAATCGAGTTGGGAGAAAACAGACGCTCCTACAAGCTGGTCAAATAAATCGTCAATTCTAGGGAGAGGGTGCCTATTCTTTTTCGTTAGCTTGTTGATCTCCCTATAGTCAACACATAGACGGAGTGAACCATCCGCCTTTGTAGCGAACACCACCGGAGCGCCCCATTCTGAAATGCTCCTCCTAATGAACCCCTTTTCTAGAAGCTCTTTAATCTGTTTACTGAGCTCTTTCCTTTCTCATGGAGCCATATGTCTAACGGGCAACGCAACGGGCTTTGCATTATCTACAAGATATATGCGGAAGTCTATTTCCCGCTTCGGAGGCAAGCCCTTCACCTCTTCAAAGACATCCGGATATTCCCGGACCACTCTAACTGAATTCAAATTTTCAACAGAGGCATCTAGCGATTCAAGATAACTAAGCATAACCGCATACGAGGGATTACAAGAAATTTCCAAAGTATTACCGAGCTGGGTTAGGAGCCTAACAACCCTTTTCTCACAATCAAGGATGGCCCCATTACTGGATAGCCAATCCATACCCAAAATCAAACCATAACCCGAAAAGCCCAAAACAAAGGCACTACATAGAAATTCTACGCTTAGAATAGAAATTTTCAATTCCAAACAGATCATAGACAAATGAGCTGGGCCCCCAATTGGGTTTGAAACAATTAAGGGGTCCTCTACCAAACTAGTTTTTAGGTGCAGAGATTCTACTAAAGCAGACGAGATAAAGGAGTGTGATGCGCCAGAATCAAATAAAGTGCGAACGGGGTGATCATAAAGATAAACTACACTTTCTACAGAAGTATTTATACCTCGCTGTTGCAGAGGTGGCGCTTCTAGCACATGAACCTGTGCCCCTGGGGTGGATCCAGCCCTCTGCCCCTGTCCTCGTTTCTTTGGGCAGTCCTTAGCCCTGTGGCCTGTCTCACCGCAAGAAAAGCACCCACCATTCTCCTTGGCCTTCTTTTTCCGGCAGTCCTTTACTAAGTGCCCCACTTTGCCACAGAAATTGCACTTCCTCTTCTCTTTGTTGCCTTTCCCGCCCTTCTTAAAGTCTGTCTTCTTGGGCTGCAAACCCTCTTTCTTTTTGCCCTTATCCTCTTCATTCAGCAATGCGATTTGCACCAATCTTTCATACGTGGCTCCCATGGGTATATGGGTCATGGCCAAACTGTGTAATGGCTCATTCAACCCTTTGACGAAACGGAGAGCCTTCTTGTGTGGGATGTTGACTAGGTCAAGCCCAAACCTAGCCAGCTCATCGAACTGATTCACATACTCTCTGACAGTCTTGTCCCCTTGCTTAAGAAATAAGAATTTTTCCAACTGCAAACTTCTTTCTGCATCTGAGAGAAATTTGGTCTCAAACCTTGCCCTAAAGTCCTCCCATGTCTCCACTGGTCTTTCAGCATTAGTGACTTCCCACCAGTAGGAAGCCTCGCCCTTCAATAGCCACACTGCCAACTGTACTTTTTGTCTATCTTCTACCTCAAAGATGATGAATAGGTCCTCCGTTTCTTTCAGCCAATTTCTAGCTGCTACGAAGGACTCAGTTCCATGGAAATCCCTTCCTCCCATAGCTTTAAAATCTTTACATATCTTAGCAAACGTGTTTCCCCGAGGAGGAGGTGGAAGAAAAGGTGCCGCTGCAGCTGGATGATTTCCTTCCGCTGGGGGAGGAGGAATGGTAGGACCTGGCTGAGTGGCTCTTGCTTCTAAGAACCGTCTAAACCAACCAGGTATTGGTACCCCTTCCGACAAGTTAAGTTCTTGGGACATGCTGAAACAAAAAGGATAGATTCAAAACGAAGGATAAGAGATAGTACCTATGGCTTTGGGGAGTGGACTTTGCCTTTTAGAAATAAAATAATATTTTTCTTTTAAAAATGCTTCTTTAAATTTCCTTTTTGAAAATAATTTTCCAAAACTTTTTATCTTATCTGGTAAACCTATGCTCTGATACCAAGTGAAACACCCCACCTCCGTTAGGGTCACTCTCAAAGGGAATGCCCTAATTTTGGTGGAGGTTTATAAGTACAAGTCACAGATATACAAGACAGATATAAGAACACATATTTGTAAACAGCGGAAGAACAACAAATTTTATTTCATAAAGTCAAATACATGTTACAACAACATCATTTCCAAAAAACATAACATGACACTTTCATAATCTGTCTTGAGTACATTATTTAAAGAAGCATAAATAAAACATAGATAAACTGCAAAAGCCCCATAGTGGATTGTCCAAAGCCATAGTTCAAAACAGGAAAGTCCAAGCAATACATTTCTCTTCTTCAAGCTGGATGTTGAGGTTGGTCAAGCTGCTGTGTTCCCTCCCTGAGAACCTGGGGGGGGGGGGGGGAAATGGAAGAAAGAAGACGAAAGAAAAGTAGAGTCAGACATAAAGCCTGAGTAAGTCTAGTACTATTTTGTCTATGAATAAAGAACTGGGTATGATAAGTAATAACAAGAAGTGGGCAAACACTATAACTTGGTTAAGTTGTCTAGGGTCGAATATACTATCGTACCCCATGTTAATCTCTGAACCCATATAAACTAGTTTCCAATTTGCACCCCATAATCAGGGTGATGTGATCCATTCTATGATGATCGGCTCCTACTCGCATAGTTACATGTGTCTTACGGCCCCCGATGTTGTAGTTACCTATGCTGGTCCCACCATGGGGTGTATCAAGTCCCATAGTGGCAGCCCGACACAACCTTAGAGTGCACAGGTATGCTACTGGTGTCCAGTGCCTTATTTTTCTGCGCCGGAGTGTGTGCACGCCCGCATTCCGTTAAAACCTACACTGCTACACCACCGCCGTCGATTTGACCTCTTACAATCATCCCAGTAATCGTGCCCCACCCTGCCTAGTTTCAGGGTATCCTGATACACCTTCTAGGGTTACTGCTGAAAAGGGTCCCCCGTTACTAGGTTTTCTATCTCTAGCCAACATGCTAAGTTGGTTAAGTGTTTCCCCAACCTAACCCCACCAGTCCGTTTACTTTAGCATGTTCCATTTTGATTAAGTCTTTAGTTCACTTAATCCTAACAATCCTGACTCAGCCTTAATTGTCTTATTAAGGCCCTAACCTCTCACATTAGACAGGAATTGTTGTGGCTGCCTGTTGCCGGTTGGTTCCGGGCAGTCTTACGCCACAACTCAGTCTAACCTCGGGTCCTTATTGGGCTCCATGTTTAACCTCCCACATTGGATAGGTATTGTTGTGACTACTGGACAGCCGGGCGGTTCCGGGCAGGTTTACATCACAACTCAATCCAACCTCGGGTTAAACACATCGTATTTTCTACATTTACATATTTTGTCATTCTTCTTTATTTCTTATATGTAAATATTTGCGGCCCATTATTAAGTTAATGGTGTAAAGGTTACACCAATCATGGGCCCAACCCATACTTGACTTTGGGCCCTTCTATTTTATATTTTCATTCATTAATTAATTTTAACCCAACGTTATTTTCCCCCGTTTTACACGTCCGTTTATATATATTGGGCTTAGCCTTTTAAAGCCCAATTTAGCCATGCGAAAAGGGGAGGCTTATGGCGTGATTATATACACAAAAAGGGGAAGGTGAGCGTATGAACTTGCAATATGACGTTGGGAATACAAAATAGAAACTGGTGTACTTGCATAGTAGTGACTTATACTTTGGTCATAAAACATAGGTGACATAAATCAAGGCATGTAAACTTGCATAGGTCTAACTACAACATGAACCTATATTCTTATTTAGGCATAATGTCAAACATAAGCATGTCATAAATATTTCTAGCATAAGCGTGGCATAATGTCAAACATAAGCATGGCATAACTATAGTTAAATTTGTTCACATAACCATGGCCTAAATATCTCTAACATGAAATCATGATTCTTATTTTAGTCATGTAAACTTACAAAAAGGGACTTTTTGAACCTAACCTAGCAATGTACCACATATGTCATCATATAATTCTTGTAAACAAGATAGACTTAATCATGGATTTCAATTATGCCAAATATCATTCATAGCCTAGCCATATTCATAAGTTTGCAAATAGGTTTTCTAGTACAAAAGCATGGCTTAATACATGATGCCAAATTCTCAACATAATTTCCTATGGATTATAATAACCAAACTTGTTCTAATTACTTACAAAATGATTTATGCACAAAAATATAAATCATGATGGCATAGTAGCAAAACCCCAAACTTGCATAAATTTAAATCAACTACAAACATGTAGCGTCAACATGGATTACATAATTTGCGAAATATTCCAAACGTATACTTGCATAGAACTACCGCATGTAGTTCTTTATAACATGAATAACATAATTCAAGAATATCCAAACGTATATAATATTTCAAATTGATAAGAACGCACAAATATGAATAACTTTATTGCCACAATTCAAGCATACAAACCAACACAATTGTTTATTCATACCAAAGTAATACTCTACTTACAATGGTTTGATGAATTCTCTAGTTTAGGGATTGAAGACGCAAATTCCTTTGTTGAATTGATTTGATTTAGGTCTCTTTAAGCTTTTAATTTTCCTCCTAATCCTCTCTCTAGTTGGCGGCTACTCTTAGTCGTTCCTCAGCAACATGGCGGCTATGTTCTTAATTTTGAATGAATAGATTAGGGTTTAGTCTAGGGTTGTTTATATAGAGGTTAGGAACTGATTAGGACCATTGATGTTGCTTGGATTGATCGAAGCCATTCATTCGATAGAGAGACCAATTAAAACTTGCCACCTAGCCCTAGTGACAAAGCAGACCACAGAAAATCGGCCAAACACAGACCTGGCCAGCCAGGTTGGCTGGGCTCGACCAGGTCGACACCCCTGTCGACAGGGCTGTCGACAGCCCTGTCGACATGGGTAGCCCAGGTCGACAGCCCAGTCGACCTGGGTGGCCTAGGCGGGTGTTTATCCGCCCTGGCCCATTGGGCCCGATTTTTAATTATTTTATTCTGTTTGAATTTTAAATTTAATTCAAAATTTCCGAAGGCCATATCTTCTTCATACGGACTCCGTTTTTCGAAAACTCGGACTCTATTTCGCGTATTTTTCTGAGACGAACGCAATGGCATATCCCGTTTCCCTTAGTTCTTTGATTTCAGATTAATTATACTTTAATTTGTTAATTTCACAGTTATAGAATTTTCGGGGTGTTACAATAATTATAAATAGAATTGAAAATGGCGCAGTAGTTCGGTAATTCGATTTCAAACTTCGATTGAATGCACCGGGTGCGAAACAATCCGGATTTTAGTGAAACCAAAAACATTAGGATCTAATTGATGATATCTTTCCAACGAATCCGAAAAATCTAAATTTCATAGCGGGAATCAAAAGATATGTCCAGTTGAAAATTCTGAATAGTCGCTATGGAATTCAGGCCCTTAAAAATGGACATTTTGCAAATGACCTCGGATTTCGACGAAACCAGTTTTTTTGGGTCCGTGATGTTAAGTTATTGCTAGATTTCAAATTTCATAATTTTCCGAATCAATATGTGAGCGTGGCGAAGGAAAACGCGTTTGACCAGTTTCAGTTGATTTTAATCGACTGGAAATTGGCCATTTTTCTAACGGTCTTAGAATTCGACGAAACTAGTTTTATTAGGACCGTATCGTCAATACGAAGCTAGAAAATATTTTTCTGGAATTTTTCTAGTTAGTATGTGACCCCGGTAATTTGAAATGTACGTTTAAAATTCAATATAGTGATTTAAATGGAAATTCAACGGAAACTATTCGAGACGATCAAATCAGCTTACGATACATATCCCATTATGTTCGGAATGGGGGTAAAACGCTAGGGGCGACAGTCGGTGGGCTTGATTTCGAGTTCAAACGAAAAGTCAACTTTAAAATGAATTAAATAATTAAATTAAAAAGAAAAAAAATATATAATAAATCCCTTCTCCTTTTTAACAGCCGACCCCCCCCCCCCCCCCCGTTCATTTCAAAACGAAAAAAAAAAAAAAAACTGTTGCCCTATTTCATCGCGCCGCCCCTCAGATCGGTGCCGCACCGCACCACGCCCCCCCCCCCCCCCCCGATGATCGCTGCCGCCGCCCAGATCCAAACCCCCCCACCCCCTGCCTCGCGAACGCGAGTAGCCGCCGCCACCTGAAGCCCTGTCGCCGCCTCCTGCTCGTCCTCCGACCACCCCAGTGCTGCTCCGACCAAGGCGGCGCCACCTCAGGCCAAAGGGCCCCTTCCCCGACAGTCCCCCCCTATAAGTCGTTTTTTTAATTTATTTGTTTTATTTTTATTTTATATAAATAGAAGTTTAAAAACTGAATTTTAAGAGTTTAAAAACTGAATTTTAAAGAGTTTAAAAACTGAATTTTAAAGAGTTTAAAAACTGAATTTTAAAGAGTTTAAAAACTGAATTTTATTTTGTTTAAAATCTGAATTTTATTTTGTTTAAAAACGGAATTTTATTTACTTTAAAAACTGGTTTTTATTTATGTTGTAAAGTTATAAAAATATAATCTTTTATATTGTCGAAAGAAAAATATGATTTTTATATGTAGAACGTCGAAAGAAAAATATGATTTTTATATATTGAATAGTATAATAAAAATTCGATTTTTATATATTGAATAACGAAGTAAAAATTCGATTTTTACAAGTATGAAGCAATTATAAAAATATGATTTTTAAATTGAAGGTGAGAAAATAAAAATGTGATTTTTATTTTAAAGACATCGCAATAAAAATTCGATTTTTATATATGTAGTGGCTACGGGCAACGAAGATGACGAAGAGGCGATAGCGATGAGGATTTCTATCAATGAAGTGCCGTGGAACTAGGATAGCTAAATGTGAGAATTTCTCACCTTTCAATTTCATTTCTATTTATATATATATATATATATATATATATATATACTAGGATGCAGACGGTGCTTAGTAGCACCCGACACAATCGTCCACAGACCATGGACTTGTTTGTTTGGTTGCATAGCTTAGTTATATGATTTGATTTGGATTTGATTGTTTGGTGAATTTGATTGATGTGTGAATGGCGTGGGCCTTCACTAGACCGGGGATAAGGCTAGGCCTCGTCCCGTTTCTATTATCGTGCCGTTATGCCGCCGAAATTTTCTAAAATATGTTAGAAAATAAAAATATCATTTTATTGTGTAAATGAATAATAGAAATTCATATGTTGGAATAAAATGTTTTATCGTTAAAAATATAATTTTTAACGTGAATATGAATATAGTGAAAGTGAATAAATAAATATTCATTTACAAACCAGATGGTTTGTTTATGTACACTTATTTGAAGGACATTGATTGGGTCGATAAATTTTACACATCGCCCAACTGCACAAATAAAATATTTGTTTGATTGTTTGAAACCCCACACGGATGTTGGGATGAAATATGAAGTTCACTCATCCTGATTGATTAAATATGTCGATCGATTGATTGACAGACTGTTATAAGCGTTAGATATCTATATTTGATGCTTATACAGTGTAGTGCACTTTGGTTGATGGTTGATTATTTTTCAATGCTATTATATACATGTGTTGTATGAAAATCCATATAATTAACTTTATATGGTAATTGATTGGGCCTCATTCCAATTTGAAAATTAAAGAATATTATAAAATAAAGGTTCATGTGTTGACAGTACTCATCCGTTGAGATTGGTCATGTGTTGAACGAAATATTTTAGTAATAAAATTTGCATCTTTATCAATATAAAATAAAGGTTCATGTGTTGACAGTACTCATCCATTGAGATTGGTCATGGGTTGAACGAAATATTTTAGTAATAAAATTTGCATCTTTATCAATATAAAATAAAGGTTCATGTGTTGACAGTACTCATCCATTGAGATTGGTCATGTGTTGAACGAAATATTTTGATAATAACAACTATTTTGAAAAAGAAATATTTGAAATAGAATATTTGAATATAGAAATTTATGAAGCCGTGTTTATTAGATTGACGTCATTTTGACGTGAACGATATTTATATCGATTTTATTCATTTTAAAATGAATGTTGAAAAGTGATTTCGAAATCGACGATTTCGAAATGAATTGAATTGAAAACGATTTCGAAATGAATTGAATTGAAAACGATTTCGAAATGAATTGAATTGAAAACGATTTCGAAATGAATTGAATTGAAAACGATTTCGAAATGAATTGAATTGAAAACGATTTCGAAATGAATTGAATTGAAAACGATTTCGAAATGAATTGAATTGAAAACGATTTCGAAATGAATTGAATTTAAAACGATTTCGAAATGAATTGAAAACGAATTCAAATTGAATTGAAAGCGAATTGAAATGAATTCAAATTGAATTGGAATTTGAATTGAATAGAAACGAATTTTAAAACGAATTTATAAAGAAGAATTCAATTTTGATTTGAATTGAAATGGAAGTTGAAATTGCTTTTGAAACGAATTTTAAAACTAATTATATAATTCGTTTTAAATAGAAATCGACGAAATATATTATATATATATTATATATATAATATAATGGCCTGAATAGAACGCGCCGCGCCGCGACGGTTCGTGAATTTCGACCATTTATTTCAAACGGACATTGCGGGAGATCCGACCGTCGGATTCTCCTAAAACCGGAACCGTTGGGTTCGTATCGAAAAGAGCTTTCTAACGAATATTAAAAATTAGAAATCTAACGGTTGGATTTGGAATTATGTCCAAATCAAATTCGAAAAAGGTCGCTGTAAGTGCAGTTCGATGGCCATTGATGGAAATCGACTGTACGGGCCTTGATAAAATTATTAAAAATAGTAATAATTTGTGTAGAATCATAAGAAATGATTTAGAAAGAATTGGGATGAAAAACTCCATATTTGAAAAGATAAAAATAGATTTTTATCGAAATGAACTAGTTTTGAACTAGAATTATAATTCTATTTATTTTTAAGCAAATAAATTGAATTTTAAAAGGGTTTTAAAAATAACCAGAATTTCCAATGATTGCATTGGAGTGGATTTGAATCGAAATTGTCTTCGGAATATTTCGATGTTAGAATTCGTGATTATACAGATGTTGTTATGGAAATTTGAAAGATATATATTTATATCGTTATTTCCAATACGACATTTGTTAATCGTAGAATTTGATATTGAATATAAGCCGATATATTTTCTATTCAGAGCCTTATATTGAATATCAAATGTGATTTGGGTTTGTCGTGAATGGTGTCTTCACTAACACTGTTCTTGAACCCAGTTGAGAAAAGATTAAATCTTTTTATTTAGATTTAATGAAGTGTACCAATTAAATGATATTTAATTGGAATTGAATTGGTATTGATTTTTGGGTTTATCGTGAACAGTGTTTTAAACAACACTTGTTCTTTAACCCGATAATTAATGGAATGTGATTTTGGGTTTATCGTGAACTGTGTTTTTAAATGACACTGATTCTTTAACCCGGTCGAAGATTAAAACTAAGTGGAGTTTTAATGAATCTTTAATTAGATTGAAATGATCGAAAATGGAGTATCACCGGTTTTGCTCCAGGCGATAGTTAAATCTTTAATTAGATTTGAACGTGAAATGGTAATTGAATTTACCGATAACACTGTGGTGTTAGATATGAAGTATTACCAGTTTTACTTCATGGGATAAATAGGTTGGGATTGGGAAATTAAAACAAATGATTACTTCGATAAGTTTCATTAATCCCGACTAGTTGAATCGAAATTCAAAAGATGATAAAAGAATAAATTCAGGAAATTTATCTTGGATAAAATTAATGGGAACCTTTCCCTATGAATGTGAAAATTAGAAACTAACTGTCGGTTAGCTAAGCAGAAAGGTTTTCTGAATATTGATCTGATGTTGGTTTCGGCCTTCGGGGTTAATATTTGCGGAATTATTCTCTTGATTAATTTACGGTTAATGGCTGATGAATTGGAATGAGGTGTATGTTGTGTTTGTGTAACACTTATTTAAAATATACGCGAGTTATTCGGGAAGACCAGGTTTATCCCATTCTGAATAACTGATACGACGATAAGTCGAAGATGAAGACGATGGTCGAAGACCGGAGGTCTTCACGTCGTTTGGGTGATTACTGATGATCTTGATTGGGCTGTACACCCAAGAAGATGGAAACAGTTAGTGATCGTCCAGACGTACTTGGAGATCGATGGATATGCGGGGTACTAGGTGCCTCCGGTTTCGTTCAGACCCAGAACGAACTTGTAAATGGACTATGTGTCTGACATTGGATTTTAGTCTGTGTGATTGATCTCTATTAAATATATATCTGTTTGGCGGCGGAGAATTTATTCTCTTGCTTAACGCCCTTCTCTGAGACGTAGCTTTGTGGCATGCCTAAGTGGCAATTGATGGATATCAAACGCATGGGGTGAATTGCCTGTGTGGCATGCCTAAGTGGCAATTGATCGAGGCTTCTGTTGAAAAGCAAAGTCCTGTGGTGATGATCAAAGCACGGCCTTTGTGGCGTAGCTTTGTGTAACGTTTTCCTCGCGAGTTTCACACCCGGTATGAACCAAAAACGGGAGACGGACGTCAGGGAGGGCATGCGTTTCTTTCTAGCTAGAAGTGGCGTCAGTGGTTTTACACGCCCTGACGAGTTTGACTTATGTGGTTGTTGCTGTTGCGAGGCACCTCGGATTGATCGGTCATTCTCGAACCGATGGAGTCATTTAGTTGGCTCATTTACGCCCCAAAGGGCGGAGAAACGTATTGTTCAGGCACTGTAATCCACATCGGTGGACCGGCCCTGAGGATCCAAGGGGCAGTTGCGGCTGCTCCGGAGACATGGGCTAGATTGTCTCGAATCGGTTGAGGACTATCTTTTGCCTCGGTTCATAGACGGAAATCCAATTTCCAAATACGTGATCCTACGGTTTTATTTGTAGAACTAGTATGGCGACATGATATATGGTACCCATGCCGCCTATGATTGATACTTATGATTTGAAGTTGTTTTATACACTATGCACTTATAGTAGTATCAAATGATTTGTTTTAAACGTATCAAGCATTCTTTGGCTGTTATAAGGGAAAACCCTATCCCCCGGCTTGCGTTGCATTGTGTGATAGGACCTGGGTCTTATAACAGCTTCATTTTTCTTTATTTAGCATTGCGCTATTTGTTTATGCACTGGTATTCTTGGGAGGAAACCCGTTCCGTGTTATACGGCGGGGTCCCTTGATTTACCTAATGATTTAAAATAAAGATTAATAACTGTTTTAGTTCTCACACCAGTCACATGACTGACCTGGAGTTTATTGTTTTAACCTAAACTCTGGGTGCCCCTATTTTGACACGGGCAGCTAGTAGTTTTGGTTTTGCAGATTTATATTCACAGGATCCTGGTTTACAGCTGGAACGATATCCGGAAAGCTTTGTATCCGTATATCTCATTCTAGTTGTGTATTGTATTATTTTCCGCTGCTATGTATTTAAATGTAATTTAAATCTCTGATATTTCTGTGTAATATTTATTCCTACTCTGTATATTCTTGTAATCTGATGCATAGTTGTAATATACAATGAAATGTTCTTCTGTATGTGTTCTGTTGTGGTTTGTTCTCGAACTATCCGACGCTTTCCTTTACGGGGAAGTTACGGGTTTTCACAGATCTGGATGTCAATTTATTGCTAAGTTTAGTTTTCCATAATTTTTGAAATCAATATGTGAGCGTGGCAAAGGAAAACGTGTTTGGTTGATTTTAGTCAAAATGGATCGACCAGAAAAGGGCCATTTTTTAAACGGTCTCAGAATTCGACGAAATCAGTTTTTTTGGGACCGTATCGCCCCAATATAGCTAGATAATTTTTTCGGGAATTTTTAGAATCAGTATGTGGCCCCGTCAAATTAAAATGTACGTTCAAAACATAATTTGAATGTATTATACTTTAATTCGAAATATAACCGACTGTAACAGTCGAATTGGCCTACGAAACATATCCCATTGTGTCCGGGATGAGGGTATTTAGCTATGGGCGACAGTCGTTGGGTTTGGATTGGAGTTTGTATGGAGAAAACCCTATTTTCGAAAATTAAATAAATAAATAAAATATAATTATAAACCCTTGGGCCAATAGAAATTCAGCGCTCACTTCATCGTTACTTTTCAAAACCCGCTCCCTCTCTCCTGACCGACGACGAAAACTGCTCCCCGCTTCTCGGCCACTTTGACGCGATTCCGTTCATCTTTAGCCCCTCCCCTTCACAACTTTTTGAAGCCCTCACCCCCCTCTTCAAATCAGTACCAAGTTCGCAACCTATCGTCGCCCCAACTTCGAGATCTCCTCCACCAAACATCAGAACTTTCGACTGCCGCCGACTGAGATTCTGACCATCGAGCTGCGTCGAACCCCCTGGCGCACGTGCGCCTCAGTCCCCTCTTCGACGTCATACAGTTCGATCGGGTCACCGGGCTTTGGATTTGAAGATTTTTACAACCCTAGTTTTGAACTATTCAGAAAGGTATCAGCTTTGGCTATTCTGAACTGAATATAACACTTTTAAGTGTTGCAAATTACAAAAAATCGTATCTTTAAACGTAACGAAATTCGATGAAACAGGAGACATCGAGACCGTGACGACGTTCTCTACATTCTAGAAGTGTCCAGGGATTTTTCTGAGCTCGCTACTATTTTTAGCAAAGCGACAAACCAATGTGAGAACTCTAAATTCGAAATGTGAATAGAAATGTGTTGTATAAGTTATATAAGCGAAGTATAAATTATATACGCGTTGTATACCTCATGTACATGTGTTGTATAAGTTATATGAGCGATGTATAAATTATACAAGCGTTGTATGAAACATATATGCATTGAAATGTGTTGAAATGGAAGTGAAATATACTTATACATACATACATATATATATATATATATATATATATATATATATATATATATATATATATATATACTCCCCTTATCCACAAACCATGGACGATATTTATTGATTGTGAATTGGCGTGAAAATTTGGTGAATAATGCGAATGGTAGATAGGATTGTTAGTGGTTGATATTGTTGGATTGTGGATGAAAAACACCCGTTTGTGGTTGAAACAAATTAGAATAGGATTGTGGAAAAGAAAAACATACTCGCCTGCAAGCGAACTAGATGTATGAAATCCCCATTACCAAAAACCGCGAGGTTTTAAGGTAGAGCGAGGAGCCGTACATCGGGACGGTGCCGGTTTTAAATACCTTACCGTTATGTTGTCGAAATTTTCAATAATATTCATGTGTTAGAATTATTTCATGTGTTGAAACTATATTCATGTGTTGAAACGATATTCATGTGTTGAAACGATATTCATGTGTTGAAACCATATTCATGTGTTGAAAAATATATTCACGTGTTGAAAAACATGCATGTATAGAATAAATTCTTTAAACGGTAAAAATAACATCTTTAATATAGTATAAAGTAAATATTGCTCATGTGTTGAAATAAATTCATGTGTTGAATGACACTCATGTTTTAAATAAATTGTTTTAACACCAAAAATAACTGTTTTATCTTATATATGAATTATATAAAATATTCGTGTTTGTAAATAAATTGTTTTAACAATCAAAATCACATTTTTATTTTATATATGAACTATAGAAAACATTCATGTGCTGAATAAAGGACTAGAACGATAAAAATCATAATTTTATCGTATAGGTGAAGTCGAAAACATTCATGTGTTGAATAAATATTTTTAATGATAAAAATATCATTTTTATCATGTATAAGACTCGCTAAAAATACCCAAGTGCTGAAATAAATATTTGTTTCCTATGAATATTATTTTTAACATGTATACGAACTAAATAAAATAGTCATGCGTTGAAATATATTTTAGTTCGCTAAAAATATCATTTTTATATGAAACATGAAGTGTTAAAAATAACCACTTGTTGAAATGAATATTTGTAGGTTGAAAAATATTATTTTTAACATGTATAGGAAATGTTAAAAATAACCATGTATAGAAAATAAACATTTGTTCACTAGAAATATTATTTTAGCTTAGTTTTGCACACATATATATACATGCGTTGAACAAGAAAATGGATAAGCTGTTGAGTAAAGAATTATAAAAGAAGAAATATATGGCTCTGATACCAGAATGAAGCAAGAAGTTACAACACCAGATTGAGGCAGATAGAACAGAGATCAAACTTCCACTTAATATTATTACAAACAGATACAAATTAATATTATTACAAAGCACTCGGAATTTAAAGATAATTATTACAGAGAAACAGAGAATATTTTTTCGAACCCCCTTTCTTCTGATTTCTTATGCTCCCTTTATACTTGAGTTCTCTGCTTCTCCCTAGTAGTAGGTTTAACACGTCTCCTTTTGTAGGATCCATCAGTTAATTTTTAAAAGAGGAGGTGTCCTCAATTATTTGCTACGTGTCTAGAACTTTTGGATATGTGTCCCTGTCTAAAACAGTAGGATAATGTATAGGTAGGATAACGTGTCTGAAAAGGTAATAATGTGTCGGTAGAGTTGGGTAATTGATTGAGAGAGTGGTTTTAGGTCCACCATGCTTCTGATTAGTCTTGTAGCTCAAGGTTGGCCATAGATTCATCATCAAACGGATACGTGCCTAAAGTATATCTCATTACAGAATCTTGTCTGCTTCTTTCTTTCTCGACTTGTTCTTCAAAATATAGTTCTTAAGCCATTGTTCCTATTGGTCCAACACTGAGAGTGTCTAGAAACCTTTGTACTTTGATGATTCTGTCTGTAGACGGCTCGAATTCAGACAAATAGTCGAACACTAGAACTGTCTTTCCTTCAGTAACTGAATGTACCCCAATTTCTGCTTTGTTAATAGCTTCAGTGAAGAATTCTTCAGCAGCTTTGATTCTTTCTTCACTTTCGTTGTCCTTTCTGCAAAATTTAATTGTATCGTATTGCGGGCTATCTACAACCCTATGGATTTCCCATAATTGAATGGAGGGGAATAGACGAATATACTGCCTTTCTTCCCAAATGCTCCATACTCGGAACATGAACATAGTAAAAAACCTGCTTGAGTACTTAGCAAGCTTCTCTTTGCATATATCTGGAATACAATCTGCATATTCTTCAGGGTGGCTTGTATTAACATAGATTTCATGAACTAAACCCTTTCTAATATGCCTTTTGTATCTTTGAATTTCTGAAAAGCATGCGAGTAACCTTGGTCTTCTATTGTGGTTAAGTATTAACTCTTCTTTTTCTAAAAGAGTTATTAGTTCAGTGTCTTCTAGTTGTTTGAAGAACAACAGAAATTGGTTTTCTTCAATTAGTTGTTGCTGGTACAAGAATATCATGTCTTGTACTGTCATTTCAGCCTCGAGTTCTTTAGTTTTTGTATTATCAATTCTGTAGAGTTTAAGTAATTCAAGAAAATCTTGAATTCTCAAAATTCACAAGATCTGAGGTTTGCATTTGTGCAAATATGGTTTTTAATTCGCTTTGAGCAGCTGTATTGTCTGTGAACAACTCTGCTTCTCTTGAATTTAGTGCCTCCGACCTGGAAGTACTAGAATATAAAGATAGTCTTTGTACTATCTTTTGTGTGTCTTGAATTTTTTTATCTTTTTGGGATATAGTACCTTTTAATCCCAAATATTTTTTCTCTAGTTGTGTCAACCAGTAATTTGCAGCTCTATGGTCAGATGACTGTATTGCTCTAAAGCAACCATTAAAGTTTTCATACAGACCTGAATTAGATTCTTTCATTTCTTGATTATACCAGTCTTTTATGATTGCAGAGGTATAAGGCTTTGATACTCAGCAGTAGCTTTCCCTTTGTTCATTGGAACAAATTTCTGGACTCCAGTGGAAGTCGTAGCTTTGGCTTTATCTGTTGTCATTGGTTTAGTCTATTGGACTTTTTCATTGTCTTCTCCGTTGGGAGAGATTGTTTGCGAAGAAGAAGCTTCTCCAGATTTTGCCTTTTTTGAGGACTTGATTTGCTGAAAATTTTCTTGTCTTTTCATGTTTTCTAGCAATTCTTTTATCCTTTTAAGGTCTTCTTCGTCCATCTCATAATCTAGTAAGAAGATCGGCTGCAAAATTAGTATAGCCAGGAATATATTTAACATCATAATTATAGATTCCTAAATACATTGCTAGTCTTATTCTTCTAAGGTTTTCTTCAGGGTTATTAACAGTTTTTCTTTTTAAAAACTGAGCAACAGACTTATTATCTGTTTCGATTATAAATTGTCTATGCAAAAGGTAAATTTTTAAACTTTTGATTGCTATTTTGATACCTAGTAATTCTTTGTCATAAGTAGCATATTTGAGTTGAGTTCTGTTAAATCTTCCAGAAGAGTATGCTACAACCTCTTTCTGTTTTGCAATTAATACTCCTGCCCAATGATTGTCAGAAGCATCAGTTTGAAGTGTAAGGAGTTCTTCTTCAGAAGGAAAATAAAGGATTTTTTGATCCTTAATTAGTTCTTTTATCTTTTTTATTTCTTCTTCTTCTTTAGAGTTTAAAGAAATACTAATTTTATCTGTATTCCATTTTCTTGGTTGTTCTCCACTTTGTTGTTTATATTTAGCCTGTTCTTTGTTAAGCTTTTTTTGCAAATTTTGTGTTATTGCTGATAGATTAGGAATAAATTTTCTACCATAGTTTAATAATCCTAAAAAACTTTGAAGTTCTTTTAAAGTTTTAAAGGTATTAGGAAAATCTTTTATTTTAGTGTATATATGTTGTTGAAGTTCAATTTGGCCATTTTTAATTTTCTTTCCAAGAAAATCAATTTCTTTTTTAAACAATTCTATCTTTTTAGGGCTAAGTATTACACCATTTTGTAATAGGATTTGGACTACTACTAAAAGATGTTCTTTATGTTCTTCACCACTATTAGAAAAAACTAAAATGTCATATATATACACAAGCGTAAAAGGTAAATGTCCAAACATAGAATTCATCGATTTTTGGAATACTTGAGGTGCATTTTTTAATCCAAAAGGCATAACTAGCCATTCAAAATGTTCTTGAGGACAACTAAATGCTGTTAACTCAATAGATTGTTTATCAGAAAGTTTTAATTGCCAAAATCCAGATTTAGCATCAAATTTACTATAATATTTTGCTCCTTGGATTTGCTTAGTTAAATGTTCAGCAGATGGAATAAAATACCCATCAAGTTTGGTATGACTATTAAGTTTTCTGTAATTTATTACCATTCTCGCTTTTCCTCTTTTTATCTCAGCATGATTCCTAACTAAGAATGCTGGAGATGAATGAGTACTAAAGCTCTTTTGTATAAGCTTTAAATCCATAAGATCCTTTATTTGTTTTGCAAATTCTTCTTTATCCGTAGGTGAGACCATAATGTTGTTTACCCGAACTTTGACATCTTTATATTGTTCCATTAATTCAATTCTGCAATACCTTGGTGCTTTATCAAACCATTTTAATGGATTTTCGGAATACAAAGGTTCAAGCATATTATGAATTAATATCTCAAATTCATTAGATGTCTTTATGTTGTAAGTGCAAACTTTTGGTTGTACTAACACTGGAATTTTTATATTTTCTATCAGAGTTATGGGATTATCACCACGCTGTGCTGCTGGTAAATAATGGGCTGCAATTGATGCAGGTAAAGGAACTCTTGGAATCAGGGCTCCATCAAATTCAAAGTAGTGTTTATCAAAAGGCGGAAAACGACGAAGATTGTCCATCCCAAGAATACAATCAACGCCAAATTCTTTTGGAAGTAAAGCGAAATCAAAATTATAAATTTTGTTGTTTCCATGTATATCAGGCATTTGTACCTTAAGTTTTTTTACTTTGTGATTTACAGGGACTTGTCTTCCCATAAAATCGTTTAGCATACCTTTTTTGTCTAAAGGTACCCAAAATTGTTGGGGAATAAATATTTCTTGTAATAGACTAGCTTCTGCACCAGAATCTAGTAAAGCGTGTATTGTGAATTCCTGGTAATCAGGAATACATATTGTTAATGGAAGATATATATGTAATTGAGCTTTCTTTTTAAGATCAAGATGTCTAATCATAATGCTTTATATTTTCAGAGGGAACCTTTATTACCATTCGGTTAGGTTCTTGTTCTTTTTGCTTATCAAGTACACTTATGGTTTTTCCTTCCATTGGGTCAGATTTTCTAAAACTCATACGATTATTTATTCCTCTTAGAATGTCAGATGTTAGTTCAACTTCAGATAGAGATAGCGATCTTCTTGGTCTATCTGATATCGAATCTTCTTCATTCTTTTTTACTATAGTGGAAATAGTATTTCCTGAAGCAACAAAATACTCTGTAGGCATTTGTATTTTTGTTTTAAGAGATTTTATGAAAACTTGAATTTCATTATCAAAATTTAAGTGTCTCATATCTACTAGTCTAGGTTGAATTGTTTTTCCAATTCCAACCTCGAATAATTTTACAAATTGTTTCGGAGTAATAGATTTAAATGTAGTTGTATCATTTAAAGCCATACAATGTTCCCATTGAATTCCTAAAACCTTAGATCCTGCTAATAGTTCAATATTCTGCAAATTTATTGATAAAGTACATGCTTTCTCGATATTTTTATCTTCAAGGCTTATACAAAAATCAGGATGTATATTTACTCCAAATAATCTATTTGCTAAATTAGATTTAGCTCCTCCTATAATACTATTTAGAGGACTGTTAATTATTCTTTCATCCATGCATACTATCATAATAGGAGTATCTATTCCAGATCTAAATAGAGCTGTAATTTTTAATTGTATTAATCCTATATGCAAATATTTCATTTTAGGATATTTAGTTTTTAATTTTTCTATTTTGTTTTTGTTAAGAAGACTTATAGAAGTAAAATCTTCATCTCCTTTTAGCTCAACATTTCCTTGCATTCGTTCAAATACATAAGTATGTTGATTAAGGAATCTAGATTTAAGTGTTATAGGTTTATAAATTTCTCTTTTATCTGATTTTGGAATTGCTTCTTTTAATTTTTCCAGATCTTCATCTGTAATAATAAATTGTTCTCCTTCACAATCTTGAATTTGTGAGTCCGATATTTCTTCAGATGAAATTGTATTCATGTATATTCTATATTCACGATATGTTTCAGTTTCATTATTTCTTGAAGAATGAGATGTAGAGCCACCCAATGGGGTGAGTGTATCACAGTCATATATTTCTTTACGATTCAAATAGTTGCACCCTTTTTTTTTTCAAACCTACTAATTCAATCATCATTTACACCATACTATAGGCTTAATATTCATTCTTATTTCAAATATTAAAATGTGTTTGAAAAGGTTGCAATTTCCTATAGTTAGAAAACCCTTGAAACATTCCTTCTTCAAATATACCATCACGCTTCGGTTGCGCACTCTGATTTAGTACGTGCATCTTTCAATTTCTATGCAAAACTAATTTGTTTAAGTTCCATTAACATAATGTCTTGGATAAATCAAAGTTATTTAGTTGAACTCGATCTTGGTTTTATTCGAAAACCGACACAAAAGGGTATACATACATGGATCAAGTCAAGTTCTCTGCTTCTCCCTAGTAGTAGGTTTAACACGTCTCCTTTTGTAGGATCCATCAGTTAATTTTTAAAAGAGGAGGTGTCCTCAATTATTTGCTACGTGTCTAGAACTTTTGGATATGTGTCCTGTCTAAAACATTAGGATAATGTATAGGTAGGATAACGTGTCTGAAAAGGTAATAATGTGTCGGTAGAGTTGAATAATTGATTGAGAGAGTGGTTTTAGGTCCACCATGCTTCTGATTAGTCTTGTAGCTCAAGGTTGGCCATAGATTCGTCATCAAACGGGCACGTGCCTAAAGTATCTCTCATTACAGAATATTGTCTGCTTCTTTCTTTCTCGACTTGTTCTTCAAAATATAGTTCTTGAGCCATTGTTCCTATTGGTCCAACACTGAGAGTGTCTAGAAACCTTTGTACTTTGATGATTCTGTCTGTAGACGGCTCGAATTCAGACAAATAGTCGAACACTAGAACTGTCTTTCCTCCAGTAACTGAGTGTACCCCGATTTCTGCTTTGTTAATAGCTTCAGTGAAGAATTCTTCAGCAGCTTTGATTCTTTCTTCACTTTCGTTGAAATCCTTTCTGCAAAATTTAATTGTATCGTATTGCGGGCTATCTATA
Source organism: Allium sativum (assembly GCA_030737875.1). Lineage (NCBI taxonomy): Eukaryota > Viridiplantae > Streptophyta > Magnoliopsida > Asparagales > Amaryllidaceae > Allium > Allium sativum. Next base: position 992,149,142 of record CM060915.1, read on the forward strand.
ACCCTATGGATTTCCCATAATTGAATGGAGGGGAATAGACGAATATACTGCCTTTCTTCCCAAATGCTCCATATTCGGAACATGAACATAGTAAAAAACCTGCTTGAGTACTTAGCAAGCTTCTCTTTGCATATATCTGGAATACAATCTGCATATTCTTCAGGGTGGCTTGTATTGACATAGATTTCATGAACTAAACCCTTTCTAATATGCCTTTTGTATCTTTGAATTTCTGAAAAGCATGCGAGTAACCTTGGTCTTCTATTGTGGTTAAGTATTAACTCTTCTTTTTCTAAAAGAGTTATTAGTTCAATGTCTTCTAGTTGTTTGAAGAACAACAAAAATTGGTTTTCTTCAATTAGTTGTTGCTGGTACAAGGATATCATGTCTTGTACTGTCATTTCAGCCTCGAGTTCTTTAGTTTTTGTATTATCAATTCTGTAGAGTTTAAGTAATTCAAGAAAATCTTGAATTCTCAAATTCACAAGATCTGAGGTTTGCATTTGTGCAAATATGGTTTTTAATTCGCTTTGAGCAGCTGTATTTTCTGTGAACAACTCTGCTTCTTTTGAATTTAGTTCCTCCGACCTGGAAGTACTAGAATATAAAGATAGTCTTTGTACTATCTTTTGTGTGTCTTGAATTTTTTTATCTTTCTGGGATATAGTACCTTTTAATCCCAAATATTTTTTCTCTAGTTGTGTCAACCAGTAATTTGCAGCTCTATGGTCAGATGACTGTATTGCTCTAAAGCAACCATTAAAGTTTTCATACAGACTTGGATTAGATTCTTTCATTTCTTGATTATACCAGTCTTTTATGACTGTAGAGGTATAAGGCTTTGATACTCCTGTGGGAGCAGTAGCTTTCCCTTTGTTCATTGGAACAAATTTCTGGACTCCAGTGGAAGTCGTAGCTTTGGCTTTATCTGTTGTCATTGGTTTAGTCTGTTGGACTTTTTCATTGTCTTCTCCGTTGGGAGAGATTGTTTGCGAAGAAGAAGCTTCTCCAGATTTTGCTTTTTTTGAGGACTTGATTTGCTGAAAATTTTCTTGTCTTTTCATGTTTTCTAGCAATTCTTTTATCCTTTTAAGGTCTTCTTCGTCCATCTCATAATCTAGTAAGAAGATCGGCTGCAAAATTAGTATAGCCAGGTATATATTTAACATCATAATTATAGATTTCGAAATACATTGCTAGTCTAATTCTTCTAAGGTTTTCTTCAGGGTTATTAACAGTTTTTCTTTTAAAAACTGAGCAACAGACTTATTATCTGTTTCGATTATAAATTGTCTATGCAAAAGGTAAAATTTTAAACTTTTGATTGATATTTTGATAGCTAGTAATTCTTTGTCATAAGTAGCATATTTGAGTTGAGTTCTGTTAAATCTTCCAGAAGAGTATGCTACAACCTCTTTCTGTTTTGCAATTTATACTCCTGCCCAATAATTGTCAGAAGCATCAGTTTGAAGTGTAAGGAGTTCTTCTTCAGAAGGAAAATAAAGGATTTTTTGATCCTTAATTAGTTCTTTTATCTTTTTTATTTCTTCTTCTTCTTTAGAGTTTAAAGAAATATTAATTTTATCTGTATTCCATTTTCTTGGTTGTTCTCCACTTTGTTGTTTATATTTAGCCTGTTCTTCGTTAAGCTTTTTTTGCAAATTTTGTGTTATTGCTGATAGATTAGGAATAAATTTTCTACCATAGTTTAATAACCCTAAAAAACTTTGAAGTTCTTTTAAAGTTTTAAAGGTATTAGGAAAATCTTTTATTTTACTGTATATATGTTGTTGAAGTTCAATTTGGCCATTTTTAATTTTCTTTCCAAGAAAATCAATTTCTTTTTTAAACAATTCTATCTTTTTAGGGCTAAGTATTACACCATTTTGTAATAGGATTTGGACTACTACTAAAAGATGTTCTTTATGTTCTTCAGCACTGTTTGCGAACAAATCAAACAGTTGTAAACAACTGTAAAATCCGTTCGGTTTTCCTAAAAAACAAGGATTGTTGTAGAGGGTGTCGAACTCTGGGACCAAAAATATTTTAATTAATAAATCCAATCAAGTTATTCCAGAATGTTGATTGATTGAAAACACAGAAAATAACAGCAATTAAATAAAAAAAAGAGAGATTTATCTAATAAGAGAAAGCAATTAGGGAGCGATGACATAAATTAGATTAATATTCATCAATAGCCAAACAGATTAATCAGATCTAATTCATGTTTCTGTCACAAACATGAATCAAGGATAATTGGGTTTATAGAAACAAATAAGTAAATAACAACAAGTATAGCCTATGCAGGAGCTCAGCTCTTAAACAACCATAGGCTATCAGGACAGATTCACTATTTTATTTCTAAAACCCTAAATATTAAATCGAAATCTGATAAGTGTTAGATCGAACTCGAATATACCCTGTGAAGGAGCACAGCTCTTAAACGACACAGGGTATGAAGGTTCAGATCTAACCCTTAGTTCAAATCTAGATCTACATACATGAAGCTCTAATCTTTTGGCTATGTGATTCATATTGAATCATAACTATTAGCGTCATCACCCCCTAATTAAAGAGGATTAGCTAGACATAGCTAAAAGAAAAGAAATTAAAAAGAAAATGAACGACATAAATAAAATGCAATAAAAACTAAATAGAAGAGAGAAAGAAGAGTTTTATTCCAAGAAAAGGATTACAGAATAAAACTGAATGTGTTTTATAATGAATGAGATAAAGTGTATTTATAGCTGATATGACAAAGGCTACTTGGCAAATTCCACAATGTGGGACTAAAGAATTAGCCCAAATAACACATAAGCTAGTGTGAACGGGGTTGTAGAGTAAGAGGCCTTGTAAGTGAGCCAGTGTGAACGCGTGCAGTGCATGAATGAGAAGCCTTGCAAAGGAGCTAATGTGAACGCTACATGAGTGAAATGGTCTGCAATTGAGCCAATGTGAACACAATATGAGTCTTTAGTGAGCCAAATCTACCCAACTGAACTCTATTTGCAACCGTTCTTCAAGCTTTAAACTCTTCAAGCTTTAGCAATTTTAAACTTCACTCTTTTTAAGCAAATTCTTCATGCTTTATCCATCAAATGCTCTAAACCATGCTTCTTGTCAATAATCTGAAAATACAGCTATAAATACAAAGTATCAATTATTTTAAAGGGAAAATAAGATAAATAAGCGGATAAAATATACACATTTACGTGTATATCAAGCACTATTAGAAAAAACTAAAATGTCATCTATATACACAAGCGTAAAAGGTAAATGTCCAAACATAGAATTCATCTATTTTTGGAATACTTGAGGTGCATTTTTAATCCAAAAGGCATAACTAGCCATTCAAAATGTCCTTTAGGACAACTAAATGCTGTTAACTCAATAGATTGTTTATCAGAAAGTTTTAATTGCCAAAATCCAGATTTAGCGTCAAATTTGCTATAATATTTTGCTCCTTGGATTTGCTTAGTTAAATGTTCAGCAGATGGAATAAAATACCCATCAAATTTGGTATGACTATTAAGTTTTCTGTAATTTATTACCATTCTCGCTTTTCCTCTTTTTATCTCAGCATGATTCCTAACTAAGAATGCTGGAGATGAATGAGTACTAAAGCTCTTTTGGATAAGCTTTAAATCCAGAAGATCCTTTATTTGTTTTGCAAATTCTTCTTTATCCGTAGGTGAGACCATAATGCTGTTTACCCGAACTTTGACATCTTTATATTGTTCCATTAATTCAATTTTGCAATACCTTGGTGCTTTATCAAACCATTTTAATGGATTTTTGGAATACAAAGGTTCAAGCATATTATGAATTAATATCTCAAATTCATTAGATGTCTTTATGTTGTAAGTGCAAACTATTGGTTGTACTAACACTGGAATTTTTATATTTTCTATCTGAGTTATGGGATTATCACCACGCTGTGCTGCTGGTAAATAATGGGCTGCAATTGATGCAGGTAAAGGAACTCTTGGAATCAGGGCTCCATCAAATTCAAAGTAGTGTTTATCAAAAGGCGGAAAATGACGAAGATTGTCCATCCCAAGAATACAATCAACGCCAAATTCTTTTGGAAGTAAAGCGAAATCAAAATTATAAATTTTGTTGTTTCCATGTATATCAGGCATTTGTACCTTAAGTTTTTTTACTTTATGATTTACAGGGACTTGTCTTCCCATAAAATCGTTTAGCATACCTTTTTTGTCTAAAGGTACCCAAAATTGTTGGGGAATAAATATTTCTTGTAATAGACTAGCTTCTGCACCAGAATCTAGTAAAGCGTGTATTGTGAATTCCTGGTAATCAGGAATACATATTGTTAATGGAAGATATATATGTAATTGAGCTATCTTTTTAAGATCAAGATGTCTAATCATAATGCTTTATATTTTCAGAGGGAACCTTTATTACCATTCGGTTAGGTTCTTGTTCTTTTTGCTTATCAAGTACCCTTATGGTTTTTCCTTCCATTGGGTCAGATTTTCTAAAACTCATACGATTATTTATTCCTCTTAGAATGTCAGATGTTAGTTCAACTTCAGATAGAGATAGCGATCTTCTTGGTCTATCTGATATCGAATCTTCTTCATTCTCTTTTACTATAGTGGAAATAGTATTTCCTGAAGCAACAAAATACTCTGTAGGCATTTGTATTTTTGGTTTAAGAGATTTTATGAAAACTTGAATTTCATTATCAAATTTTAAGTGTCTCATATCTACTAGTCTAGGTTGAATTGTTTTTCCCATTCCAACCTCGAATAATTTTACAAATTGTTTCGGAGTAATAGATTTAAATGTAGCTGTATCATTTAAAGCCATACAATGTTCCCATTGAATTCCTAAAACCTTAGATCCTGCTAATAGTTCAATATTCTGCAAATTTATTGATAAAGTACATGCTTTCTCGATATTTTTATCTTCAAGGCTTATACAAAAATCAGGATGTATATTTACTCCAAATAATCTATTTGCTAAATTAGATTTAGCTCCTCCTATAATACTATTTAGAGGAGTGTTAATTATTCTTTCATCCATGCATACTATCATAATAGGAGTATCTATTCTAGATCTAAATAGAGCTATAATTTTTAATTGTATTAATCCTATATGCAAATATTTCATTTTTGGATATTTAGTTTTTAATTTTTCTATTTTGTTTTTGTTAAGAAGACTTATAGAAGTAAAATCTTCATCTCCTTTTAGCTCAACATTTCCTTGCATTCGTTTAAATACATAAGTATATTGATTAAGGAATCTGGATTTAAGTGTTATAGGTTTATAAATTTCTCTTTTATCTGATTTTGGAATTGCTTCTTGTAATTTTTCCAGATCTTCATCTGTAATAATAAATTGTTCTCCTTCACAATCTTGAATTTGTGAGTCCGATGTTTCTTCAGATGAAATTGTATTCATGTATATTCTATATTCACGATATGTTTCAGTTTCATTATTTCTTGAAGAATGAGATGTAGAGCCACCCAATGGGGTGAGTGTATCACAGTCATATATTTCTTCTTTTATAATCGGAAGATCTTCATATTTATGAATGACTAAAAGTCCAATTGGGTCTCCTTGATCTATAATATAATCTTTATTTTCCAAACTAGTGCTTTTGAATAATATAGTAGCATTATTTTTAGAAAGAGGTTCAATTAAACCATGTGTTATAAAAATATTTTCTTTTGTATGTTTAGGAATATTATATATTTTTCCATAATATCCCAAAGGAATTTTTATTAATAAGTCCAAAAAGACTTCTGTAGTATAATATCTTTTTAAAGCAGTGTTTTTTGCCGCATATAAAGTATATCCAGGAGAGTTTATTCTCTCCTTTTTATGGAGGATTGCGTATGGTGTCAATGGTATTATTTTTATTTGATTATGTGTTTGATTTATAGTTATCATGTTGACTTTGAAGTTGTCAAAATCATCAATGACATCATCAATTTCTTCAGTAGTATCTGAATAAAATGATTCAATTTCATATATAGAAGAATTAGCATCACTTGATATATCTTCAATAGTGCCAACATCAATACCGTATTCTTTAATATTTGATATTATAATATTTTTATCGAAATTTAGAGTGAGATGTAGAGCCACCCAATGGGATTAGAATGAAATATTGGTTTTGGATTACAACTTATATTTATTGTAAGTTATGAACGTTGTTGATCAAGGTCTGAGAGGTAACTAAAATACCCCAACTTGAACGACTTCGGGATTATCTTGGAATGATATGAGTTGTAATGGTAAATGTGGTTAATAAACTTTATTAGTGAAATGATAACGAAATATTTTTGGTGAAAATACATATAAAATGATGATTTCAAAGAAAAAGGGGAATAAAGGAGATTGCGTAAAATTTATAACGATATCCGCAAGGTTAAAAGGAAATGTAACGTGAGTATTAATATTGATGTACTCTATATTAATAAGCATTTGTTATCGATGTCAAGTAGTGAACGAAGATGTTTTGTAAAGTTATGGAATGAGTAATAAGTTGAATTGATTTCCCAATATTATATGATAATGTGGTAAACGGTTTGAAAGTAAAAATAGAAAACTAAATATGATATAGGATTATCCTAAGTAATGAATTGGTTTAAAGAAGAATCTCATGTTAAATAAAGAAGCGAGTAAACTATATTTATAATATCGAAAGATTTAATTGTTGAATTTAAATTTGTTTTAAATAAAAAGGCCAAGTGAGACCGAATACTGAACCGGTGAACTCACTGGATTGTCATGATTGAAACACCGTTTATTTTGATAGTTAAATCATCGACTATCAAATCTGTCCAATACGATTGTTGGTATAGAAAGACTGGGATAGGAGTTATATTCGAAAACCATTCCGACCAACAAATATGTGAAGATATCAAGATATGATCGAGATGGAGCATTGAAGACCGTAGATTTTTGTAAATGGAAGAACTGCTAATAATCTCCGGTCTGTAGCCAGAGATGTACCATGGTTCTGTTGTGGTTGGAATCTACGGGTTGCAAGGACTACTCGCTACTGATCCATGTGGTGATTCCTGTATTTGATGTGGTAGGAGAGTACCTTCGGTTCATCCTGTTCCTGGATGACTTGTATGGACGAATGTTTGACAGAATATCTCCTGATACCACGTACGTTGATTTTTACAAATATACTGAGTGATGGCAAAGAGTGGCCGTTCTTTATATAGAGAATAGCGTTTTGGATTCTCATAAGGGAAAACCCATTATGTTTTTACGGCGTGGTCTTATGAGATATCTTTTAACATAATCAATTAGTTTTAAACTCGTTTACTCACACCAGTCCCATGACTGACCCAAAGTTTATTTTTCTATGTTTTCCTGAAACTCTTGGGTACCCAAATTTGTACGGGTAGTCAAGTAGTTCAGGATTTTACAGATTTATTTGGAGGAGCTTTGAGTAGGAGGCTATATCGTTAGATATTTAGAGTTTATTTCCGTTGTATTGTATATGTGATGTAACAACCCAGAAAATCTAAGCCAATTTAAAATTTTTATTTTGATTAATTTGAGCAGAAATTTGGTCAGAATTTAAAAATTCCATTATTGAATAATATTAAAGCCCTTGAAAATAGCAATTTTGCAAACGACCTCAGAATTCGACGAAACCACTTTTGTTAGATCTGGGACGTCAATTTATTGCTAATTTTATTTTTCCATAATTTTTGAAATCAATATGTGAGCGTGGCAAAGGAAAACGTGTTTGGTTGATTTTAGTCAAAATGGATCGACCAGAAAAGGGCCATTTTTTAAACGGTCTCAGAATTCGACGAAATCAGTTTTTTTGGGACCGTATCGCCCCAATATAGCTAGATAAATTTTTCGGGAATTTTTAGAATCAGTATGTGGCCCCGTCAAATTAAAATGTACGTTCAAAACATAATTTGAATGTATTATACTTTAATTCGAAATATAACCGACTGTAACAGTCGAATTGGCCTACGAAACATATCCCATTGTGTCCGGGATGAGGGTATTTAGCTATGGGCGACAGTCGTTGGGTTTGGATTGGAGTTTGTATGGAGAAAACCCTATTTTCGAAAATTAAATAAATAAATAAAATAAAATTATAAACCCTTGGGCCAATAGAAATTCAGCGCTCACTTCATCGTTACTTTTCAAAACCCGCTCCCTCTCTCCTGACCGACGACGAAAACTGCTCCCCGCTTCTCGGCCACTTTGACGCGATTCCGTTCATCTTTAGCCCCTCCCCTTCACAACTTTTTGAAGCCCTCACCCCCCTCTTCAAATTAGTACCAAGTTCGCAACCTATCGTCGCCCCAACTTCGAGATCTCCTCCACCAAACATCAGAACTTTCGACTGCCGCCGACTGAGATTCTGACCATCGAGCTGCGTCGAACCCCCTGGCGCACGTGCGCCTCAGTCCCCTCTTCGACGTCATACAGTTCGATGGGGTCACCGGGCTTTGGATTTGAAGATTTTTACAACCCTAGTTTTGAACTATTCAGAAAGGTATCAGCGTTGGCTATTCTGAACTGAATATAACACTTTTAAGTGTTGCAAATTTCAAAAAATCGTATCTTTAACGTAACGAAATTCGATGAAACAGGAGATATCGAGACCGTGACGACGTTCTCTACATTCTAGAAGTGCCCAGGGATTTTTCTGAGCTCGCTACTATTTTTAGCAAAGCGACAAACCAATGTGAGAACTCTAAATTCGAAATGTGAATAGAAACGTGTTGTATAAGTTATATAAGAGAAGTATAAATTATATACGCGTTGTATACCTCATGTACATGTGTTGTATAAGTTATATGAGCGATGTATAAATTATACAAGCGTTGTATGAAACATATATGCATTGAAATGTGTTGAAATGGAAGTGAAATATACTTATACATACATATATATATGTATATATATATATATACTCTCCTTATCCACAAACCATGGACGATATTTATTGATTGTGAATTGGCGTGAAAATTTGGTGAATAATGCGAATGGTAGATAGGATTATTAGTGGTTGATATTGTTGGATTGTGGATGAAAAACACCCGTTTGTGGTTGAAACAAATTAGAATAGGATTGTGGATGAAAAACACCCGTTTGTGGTTGAAACAAATTAGAATAGGATTGTGGAAAAGAAAAACATACTCTCCTTCATGCGAACTAGATGTATGAAATCCCCATTACCAAAAACCGCGAGGTTTTAAGGTAGAGCGAGGAGCCGTACATCGGGACGGTGCCGGTTTTAAATACCCTACCGTTATGTTGCCGAAATTTTCAATAATATTCATGTGTTAGAATTATTTCATGTGTTGAAACTATATTCATGTGTTGAAACGATATTCATGTGTTGAAACCATATTCATGTGTTGAAAAATATATTCACGTGTTGAAAAACATGCATGTATAGAATAAATTCTTTAAACGGTAAAAATAACATCTTTAATATAAGTATAAAGTAAATATTGCTCATGTGTTGAAATAAATTCATGTGTTGAATGACACTCATGTTTTAAATAAATTGTTTTAACACCAAAAATAACTGTTTTATCTTATATATGAATTATATAAAATATTCGTGTTTGTAAATAAATTGTTTTAACAATCAAAATCACATCTTTATTTTATATTTGAACTATAGAAAACATTCATGTGCTGAATAAAGGACTAGAATGATAAAAATCATAATTTTATCGTATAGGTGAAGTCGAAAGCATTCATGTGTTGAATAAATATTTTTAATGATAAAAATATCATTTTTATCATGTATAAGACTCGCTAAAAATACCCAAGTGCTGAAATAAATATTTGTTTCCTATGAATATTATTTTTAACATGTATACGAACTAAATAAAATAGTCATGCGTTGAAATATATTTTAGTTCGCTAAAAATATCATTTTTATATGAAACATGAAGTGTTAAAAATAACCACTTGTTGAAATGAATATTTGTAGGTTGAAAAACATTATTTTTAACATATATAGGAAATGTTAAAAATAACCATGTATAGAAAATAAACATTTGTTCACTAGAAATATTATTTTAGCTTAGTTTTGCATGCATATATATACATGCGTTGAACAAGAAAATGGATTAGCTGTTGAGTAAAGAATTTATTTGCGTGCCCGACAAATAGGTAAGCCTTAATGAGTTGGCTGCGCAATTTTATTATTATATCAACCCCTGTGAATGCCATTGGATGCAGAGTGCTGGTTGTTCTGTGTGTAGAAATAAACGTCGCCATAGGATAGTAACAATTAATTTTGAACTACACTACATGACATACTACAAGAAGACAACATACTCTATCATATACCACATTAGCATTTGGAGCAGATGTGACGAGGTTGAGGATTACCATACAAGCGAGAGGCTTGTATGGCGATGATTATATTTCAGGTTGGACCGAACACTGATATGAACTATATAAAATATAACGGTAAATCGCCAGATTAATAAAAGCCCCACACGGGTGTAGAGTTGACAATAATCACGTCTCTCTAGTTATTTGATACGGCACATGACCATTTATTTTCCAACAATGGACGAGGTGATAAGGATTTATCCTCTGGAGTGATGACCTACACTCTCCCTCGGGCATAGATTAGGTCACTATAAATTGTGCATGCTTATACTGGATTTATTGGGTGCCTAATACGGCCCGATAAATTTCCAAACCCCTTCCCGTACAAAGGAGGTTATGGCGAAATTTTTCGAAATTTAAAGGCGTTAGTGAAATATTTGAAGTGAAAACATGTTTGAAATTGTCGAATGAATTATATTTATATATATAAAAATATAAATTAAATAAAACGAATAGAGCCCCTGTAGTTCGCGTTTTGAAATCGTAACTTCAAACGATTATACCGAAAGATCCGACCATCGGATTTTGCCGAAACTGGAACCGTTAGGTTCGCTTTTGGGAGATCTTTCCAACGATATAAACTTCGTTAAGATCCAACGGTTATATTTTCAGATATGTGCAAAACAAATTTGGAGAAAACAACGCTTAAGCCACGACACGACCTGAAAAGTCGTTTAATTAAATAGGGCCATTTTCAAATAAATAAAAATGGCGATATATCGTTATAAAATATTATAGATGATAAGGAATGGAAATAAACCGATTTTCTTGGTTTGCTTGATATTTGATGGTTGAATGTGTTTGACATGAAAATTATACTAAAGAACTGAAATGTGGATGTCGAATAATTTAACCATGGAAAGAATTGATTTGAATTCTAATATACGTGAATTATTTGAAAAGGCCGAGTTAATTCTCATTTCAAATAATTGATCAACGATTAGAAGTCGAAGATATGAAAACGGTACAAGACCGATGTAACACTCCACCTCCGTTAAGGTCACTCACAAAGGGAATGCCATAACTTTGGTGGAGCATTTTAGTAAACATAACAGAATATTACAAGAAAGATAAACAGTACTTGAAAAAAACTTTAACTTTATTACAGCGGAAAACAGAAAATCAGTATGGTTACATCTTTACCAAAAACTCAAGTACATAAATATCAGTCTTGTTCAGAAAGTCATCAGAGTACAAAACTTTAAAATCATAATCCCCACAAAAGATGCCATAAGAAGTCAAGCCATACATTAAGCACTTCAATCACTTCAAGCAGAAGAGATCCGGATCAAACTAAAGTATTCCCTCCTTGAATACCTGGGGGGAAACGGAAGAAAAGGGGCGAAAACAAACAAGGTCGGACATAAAGTCTGGCAAGTCCAGTGACTTTCAGCATATGAACAGATAATAATAATTATGACATGAAAATAAGCTGGATAAGAGATAACAGTAACAGGGACAACAGATATACTTAGGTTAAACAGAAGAAACAGAATGATATCTCTTTTCATTTCTCTACACTAATACTAATATAACAGGATTAGGTGTTACCCTAATGTCTTAACTGAAACAGAAAGGAAACAGAATGATTTCCATAGAACAGAAAGCTAGTAATGGGCTTTTACCACCCGAACAGAAGGTACAGAATAATTTCCACGCTAGTAATGGGCCTTTACCACCCGATCAGAAACAAACAGAAGCAGAATGTAGCATAAGGTGTACACTAGTAATTGGGCCCTTACCACCCGAGCAGACGATAACAAGCAGAAACATACAGGTGTTGCCACCCAATAGAAACAGACGGTACCAACAGAAACAGACAGAACTAAGTGTACCCTAAAACCCTACCCCAAGCGATCGGCTTCCTAATACATAAATACCCTGTGCCAGCCCCACCGAAGGGTGTGTCATTCCCTAAAGTGGCAACCTTTGAATGACACAGACCTATTTACAGATGTCACGGCGTCTTACATCCTCAGAGGCAGACCGGGATCCATGCACGAACATGACCCGGTTGGAACGCACCATCAACACCCCTCGCCATTATCAAAATGAACCGCTTATAATTAGTTCAGTAAGCGTGCCTGGACCCTACCTACTGTTGGGTCAAAGTTTTGATACTAGAAAGGGTTACTGACTAATATGGGTCCCAAACAACACATGACATAAGTAATTCCCCTCCTATCCTTGTGTCCCCAGACTAACAGATTTCAGATTAACAATTTCAGACATACAGAATTCAGATCAACTAGTTCACAGGTCAGACAAGTTTTAGACTAACGGATCAGATATACGGATTTAACAGATTTACAGATTTGTCTAACTTTGTAATTGGGCCTACCGATTCACGGAACAGATTTATTAAACTCATCAGTCTAGTGGGTTTAACCCTATCCGCCCAACACGTTTTGGACATTATATTCATCTCAGATTTTCATTAATTAAACATTAATGCCCAGACCTCTCACATTAGACTGACAGTTTGCGGCTACTGGTTAGGCCAGTTGGTTCCGGGCAGATTTCTGCCGCAAACTGAGTCTAACCTCGTGTTTCAAGCACGTTATGACTAACTTCTCACATTAGAACCTATTATTTGTGGCCACTGGATGTGCCGGGCGGTTCCGGGCAGGATTACGCCGCAAACTCATTCTAACCTCGAGTCAGCCATGTTTATCTTTGCGGCCAATTAATTATTAATTTACCATTTATGCCGACGCTTAATATTCATGTCAATTTTCATAATTATAGCCAATTCAGATTATGTCAATAACAGACTAAATATATCAACTCAACAGATATGGCAGATAACAGATTTAGCAGATTAGGCGACTTAACGGATTCAGCAGATTAAGCAGTTTAGCAGATTTAGCATATAACAGTTTAGGCATCTTCAACAGACTTAGCAGATGACAAATTTGGTATATGAACAGATATTGCAGATTATAGCAGAACTAGCAGATTAGGCAATATAACAGAACTAGCAAATTAGGCAATATAACAGAATTAGCAGATTAGGCCATATAACGTATTTAATCATTCCTTAAAGTTTGATAAACATATCTTGCCTAATTAATAATTTGGCCTAAGTTTGCATGCCTAAATAGTTGTCATGATTCACATTATGATCATATACCCCACGTTTGAATTGAATTTAAATGGCACAAATTATGGTCATAATTTACCATATAACACACGTCTCAAATTTAGTTAAACTAGCCTAGTACAAAAGATTCACATATAAATTATACCAAATATAGCCATCGATTTCAATGTAAGTCATATATTCAAAAATCTCCCACTTAGGTGTTATTCACATTTAATAGTTATCAAATCTTAACATAAATCTTCACACCTAAGTCATATTCCCTTTTATCCCAAATCATGAATCTCTATATAAACAATATGCCCAACAATCTAGAACTTTAAATTATAACAGATCTTTAATTCAAAAATATGCGTTATGTCCAATGTCTCAAGTCACATGTTAATATACAATGGTTCCTCTTCTTCCAATTCACAGAATATGCACAGATCTAAATCTAGTTTACAAGCTATGTCCTTTTAGGCACAGATTAGCCATGTCCAATTAAGCCATCATTCATTATTTGTCCCAAAGTTTAACGTTCATGCGTTAATCTCTTATGAGATTTGGCGCAGGCTCGGGATAGCCTGGCTATAGAACAGAAAGAAGAAAGAGATATAGAATAAAATAGATCAGAACAGAACATACGCAATCTCAAATTCAGATTTACAATCATGTCACAATTATAATTAAAGTTTATATCAGAAAATAACTGCACTTGCCTTGGTTGGATTCTAAAAGAAAAAGGTGTTGTAGCTGTTCTCTTTTAATCCTAATCAGAATTGGAGGAAGAAGAAGCACAAGTCCTAGCTTAGGTTTCAGCAGAGTAGAGACACTATTGATTTATTTATTTTTAGAGAGGAAGAGAGCAATGGAGGCTAGAGAATTGTATATGAGATTTAGGTTTAGGTTAGGGATGTATATATAGGTGTAGGAAGTTATTTAGGACCATTAGATTAACCCTGAATCATGAGAACCATTCAAATGCAAAATCTGCATTTGAGCGAATCGGCCCACGAGATGACAACCAAACACCCTGGATTAACCCCTAGTCGACCCAGCAGGGCTTGGGTCAACCTCAAAAATGGGCCGGTTCGGTTATTCCCCCTCCCAATTCGCTGTTTTGAACCTTTTTTGCATGTTTATTTATTTAATTTTTATATATATCTATATATATTTATCTCATATGCATACAAACTTCAAGGCTTAATAACTTCTTCATAATTAACCAATTTTTTTTAATATTCTCAGAAAATACGGGGTGTTACAACCGACGATCTTCACGTCGAATGGATGGGTGCTACTGATGCTCTTGATTGGAATAGCTACCTTGAAGGGGATGAAGTGGTAGCTGTCCGGACGTGTGTGTTGATTGTACGGAGTGCGAGGAATAAGGTGCCTCCGGTTTCGTTCAGACCCAGAACGGACTTGTAAATGGACTGTGTGTTTGACATTGGATTTTGTTCTGTGTTGATTGATCTCTATTAAATATATATATATGTTTGGCGGCGGAGAATTTATTCTCTTGCTTAACGCCCTTCTCTGAGATGTACGAGCTCAGAGGTTATATATTGGTAGAAATCAGTTGCATGGAGTGAATTGCATGTACGGCATGCTAAGATGCAGTGATTAAAGCTTCTGTTGCAAAGCAAAGTCTTGTGGTTGATGATCAAAGCACGGCCTATGTGGTATAGCTTTGTGTATAGCGTGAATTCGCGAGCCTCACACCTCGGTATGAGTTAAAAACGGGATAAGGACCATTGGGAGTACACGACGTTTCTTTCTAGCAACGGTGATGTCAGTGACTTACCAGCCTTGACATTTATATTATTTTCACCTGTACGGTTGTTGGAATGCGAGGCGCCTAGATTATAGGTCTGTAAGGACCGGGAAACGTGTGTTCAGGATTTGCCAATCCTCAAACGTAAGAGAGGACCGACCCAACCGATTCCAAGGGTTAACCAGAGTGTGTAGTCCTGAGGCATTTGCTACAGTGTCTTGAAGAAGAGAGGAGCTTGCCCCTTGCCTCGACTCATGATGGAATCCAAATTTTCAATACGAAATAACGGATTTGATTGTAGAACTAGTATGGCTACATAGTATATGGTAGCTATCCCGCCTATGATTAATATTTATGATTGAATTTGCTTTTGAAACATATATGCACTAGTAATAATATCAAACACTTTTGTTTTATACATATCAAGCATTTCTTGGCCATTATAAGGTAAAACTCTATCCTCCGGCTTGCATTGCATTGTGTGATGGGACCTGAGTCTTATAATGGCTTCATTTTTATAAAAAGCATTGCGATGATTAAATAGTTTACTTTATTTCATGCACTGCCAATCACCGGAGTAAACCCGTTCCGCGAAAGTGGCGTGGTCCTATGATTGGTCATGTTATTATTATTTAACTAGTTAAGTAGATTTTTCATACTAGTCCCATGTCTGTCTCGTAGTTTGTTTTCACTTTGCAAACTCGGGTGCCCTTATTTTCATACAGGCAGCCTAGTTGATAGGTGACAGGTTATATTTTGGCTTTGCACTGCAATACAGAGTGTACTTTTTGTCTAGTATGGCGAAGACTAGATTTCCTTGTATTTTGGCTATTGACATTCCGCCATTGTTATCGTATGTATATGATTCCGCTTATGGCAATGTAGACTGATTTACTTTTAGCATGTATTATCTTATGTATATGTACTGCTTATGGCGATGTAGACTGATATCTCTATTATGTCTCACTGTATGTATATGTACCGCTTATGGTGATGTAGACTGATCATTTCCTTTTATGCACTAAGTTGTATCCTACACTGTGCTACTCTGATGTTGTTACATGTTATGATTCTGCTGTCATAATTATGTAAAAATTTTCTGTTTCCTGCTTATGCTATTATCTGTACTCTGCTAATGATGATTAATGTGTTATATTCCAATGATTATCCTTAACACCGTCGTACGGGGTTTTGAAATCATCACAGGTGGTATCAGAGCTTTGGTTAATCTTATTTCTGGAATTTAACACATTAAACACCTCGTCAGAATAGAATCAGTAGTGTTCTAAGACGAGTAGCTCGTTAGAGATAGGATTAGTAATGTCCTAGAATGAGCTAAGCAAAATAGCAAAATAATTTGATCAGTACATCATTACCTTTCCTTATGTTCTTCTGCTTTTACCATATCTTAAAGTTATCATTTCTGTGAGCTTGACTCTTTTCTTGCTTGTACAGAACTTGACAAGATGGCTACCCGAGCAGCTGCAGCTAGAGGAGGCTGAGGTAGAGGACGGGGGAATATCCCTGTTGCAGAAGAGCCTTTGATACAACCACCAGCTCCTCAGCCATTCGACCTAGACTGGGTGGCAAAGAGATACAAGAACCTTAGGGGAAAAACCTTTTCAGGCACTGGTACCATGATAGAAGCCTTGGCATGGTTGAAAACTTGTGAAAAGATCTTAGGTGGCTTGAGACTTGGAACCCACGATAAGGCATATATGGGTGCATGGCTTTTACAAGAAGAGGCAGAATTATGGTGGGATGCCATCACCGCTGAGGATGAGGAAGATGTAGTGAGGACTTGGGATGAGTTCAAGACATTGTTTAAGGGGAAGTTCATCCCCGAGCAAGCGTTGGAGCGTATGCGCGATGAATTTGCCAATCTCCAATAGGGAGACCGCTCTATCCAGGACTATCTTAACAAGTTCACGCAGCTATCATGTTATGCACCAGAGCTTATCTTGACTGCAAAGGCAAAGAATAAAAGGTTCATACATGGGCTACAGCGCAAGTATCAGGACAGAGCCATGAGCCACATCAAACTTCCATTTGCAGAAATGGTGGAGATGGCCTGCAACTATGAAGACTTGGACGAGAGGAACCTCAGTCTAGACCGTGCCAAGAATCAATGGGGAAACAAGCGCAAAGCTTCTGGGAACGAGCCTGAGTCCAGCAATGCAGCAACCACTAATCAGAAAGCTAGTAAGGCACCCAAGGGAAGCTGTTTTAATTGCGGTAAGATGGGACATTATTCCAATGTGTGCACCGCTCCAAAGCGGCAGAAGACCAACCCCCAAAGCTCAAGTCAGAAACCCCAGAGTTCTAGATCATGCTTTAACTGCCGACAGACAGGGCATCTTATCAAAGATTGTCCATTAATGAAGAAGGCAGAAGTTGCCCATGTTTATGACGAGGGAAACCCACCAGCTTCTACTCCTGGAGCAGGTAAACCCGATGTTTTCGGAGGTACCCTTACCGTTAAAAATATTCCTGTTTTTGTACTGTTTGACACTGGTGCATCATGTAGTTTTATTTCTAGTAACACTGTTAACAAGTTAAAGATAAATCCAAGAAAGCTTAAAGAATTGATTAGAGTTCAAAATCCGATAGCAGGCTCTCTTGTTCTCAGTTCATATTGTAATGTTCCCATCTCATATTCTTCTTATCAGTTTCCTTTTAAATTAATCGTCATGAACTTTTCTAAATTTGATAATATACTTGGACTGGATTGGTTAACAAAATACGAGGCCGAAGTAAATTGTACGGAAAGAATAGTAAAAATTAAAACGAAGCTCAGGAATATATATATATATATACCATGTCATGGCTCAAATCCGGATAGAAAAGAATTTTGGTCTGCGCTGGAAGTTATTCCCACTTCATTTTAAAAGATTCCTATCATTAAAAACTATGCGGATGTGTTTGAAGTAGTCAAAAACTTAACTTCGGAAAGTGAAATTGAATTCAGAATCGATCTAATTCCGAATGCCAGACCAGTGGTGCATCCAATACGGAGAATGGCCCCGAAGGAAAAAGAAGAGTTGTGCAACCAAACTCGAGAATTGCTGTGGAGAGGTCTGATCTGGCCAAGCTTTTCTGATTGGGGAGCAGCAGTAGTGTTTGTCCCGAAATCAGACGGTACTCTACGACTATGTGTTGATTATCGAGATCTCAATAAGCAGACACTAAAGAATAAATATCCATTGCCGCGAATCGATGATTTGTTAGATCAATTAAATGGAGTGAGGGTATTTTCCAGAATGGACCTAGCTACCGGATTCCACCAATTACGTATAGCCGAAGACTGTGTTCCTTTGACAGCTTTCAGAGGTCCAGATATATTTTATGAGTGGTTAGTAATGTCGTTCGGCTTATGTAACGCTCCAGCATACTTCGGCGATTTGATGAACAGAGTGTTCCGTGGTGTCTTGAATAAATTTGTTCTGGTCTTCATCGATGATATTTTGATTTACTCCAAATCAGAAAGCGAGCATGAAAAACATTTAGGACAAGTGTTGGGAATTCTGAGAAGGAATATCTTGAAAGCTAAATTTTATAAGTGTATCTTCTGGCAAGATAAAGTTAAGTTCCTTGGCCATGTTGTATCAAAAGAAGGGATTGCTGTTGATCCAAGCAAAATTATAGCAATTCAAGATTGGAAACAGCCTACTACCCCTACAGAAGTTCGAAGTTTTCTGGGATTGGCTAGTTATTATCGGAAATTCGTTAAGGATTTTTCGAAGATATCCGATGCATTAAAAAAGCTTACAAAGAAGCATGAAAAATTCAAGTGGACTCCAGAGTGTGAGGAAGCTTTCCAAGAGGTGAAACTAAAATTGACAACTGCTCCAGTAATAACAATAATTGATGGCAATCAGGACTTGATGGTATGGACGGATGCTTCTATTCGAGGTATTGGGGCAATATTAATGCAAAGAGGCTGTGACGACCCAAACTTCCCAGTAAAGGAAAGCCTGGATTGCTTTGAGAACAACACACATTAGAACAAAAACTGAAGAACATTTTATTGCTGGTTACAATAATTACATCAGAGTACAAGAATATAACAGAGTATGAATACTTATTACATAATAGAAATACAATAATATCAGAGATTTAAATTACATTTAAATAGCAGCGGAAAAATATTACAAATACACAACCGAAAGGAATACACAGATACAGAGCTTTCCGAATATCGCTTCAGCTGTAAACCAGGATCTTGTAAATATCTGCAAAAAGCTACTCGACTGCCCGTGTGGAAAATATGGGCACCCGAGTTTGCCAGTGAAACAAACTACAGGTCAGTCATGGGATTGTTATGAGAAATCTTAACTTAACTTATCTAATAATAAGGCTAATCACAGGACCACGCCGCTAACGCGGAACGGGTTTACTCCATTGGATTGCCAGTGCATAAAATAAAGTAAATCGTTAAACAACGTAATGCTTTTTAGAAAAATGAAACCATTATAAGACCCAAGTTCCATCACACAATGCAACGCAAACCGGAGGATAGGGTTTTACCTTATAATGGTTAAAAGTTGCTTGATACGATAAAAACGGATTTGATATTAATGTGTATATATATGGGTATATATATTTAAAACATTTCAATCATAATGTATCAATCACAGACGGCATAGTACCCCATCCTACTATGTCGCCATACTAGTTCTACAATCAAAACCGCAAGGTCGTATTGGAAATTGGATTTCCATCATGAGTTGAGGCTAGGGGCAAGCTCCTCCCCGATTCGAGACACTCTAGCAAATGCCTCAGGATCTCCCGTAGTGAACCCTTGGAGCGGTAGGGCCGGTCCCCGCCTATCGGCAGTGGATTAGTTATGCCTGAACACACGTTTCCCGGTTCCTTTGAACCTATAGTATGACCACTAACGGCCTATAAAAATCTGAGGCGCCTCAAAATCCATCATCCACATAAGTAAAATGTCAGCTAGTTTAAGCACTGACACTACCACTAGCTAGAAAGAAACGTGTGCACTCCCTACGGTCCATATCCCATTTTTAACTCATACCGGGGTGTGAGGCTCGCGAAGTCACGATATAAACAAAGCTAGGCCATAATAGGCTATACTTTGATCATCCCACAAGTCCCTGCTTTTTAAAAAAAGCCTTGATCAATTTCATCTTGGCATGCCACATTGATAATTCACGCCATGCGATCAATCACTATTAATATATACCAGGGTGTTAAGTAGAGAATAAATCCTCCACCACCAAACCAACATACATTAACAGAAATCGATTTAATTCACATGGAACGAAATCCAATGTCAGACACGCATCCATTTACTAGCTTATGCTCTGGGTCTGAGCGAAAACCAAATCCGAACAATCAACAATAGTCCGGACGGCCACCACTGAAGCCCCTTCAAGGTAGCTACTCCCATCAAGGGTCTCAATAGCAACACATCCATCCGATATGAAAATCGTCGGTCTTCAACCACCATCTTCATCTTCGACTCTTCATCGTCGTAGTAATTATTCAGAATGGGTTAAACCCGGTCTTTCCGAATAACTCTCGTATTTTTATAATCAAGTTCTATAAAAACACACCCAACGCCTCATTCCAATTCAGAATATTCTTTTAAATAAAATATTCAAATTTTTCTATCAAAGATAAATTCTTTAACTTTATACTTAAATCTTTCTTTAAAGATTTATTAAAACACAATTTGGTTTTAAATATCACACAAATCATTATTCAATGATTATTTGAATTTAAGAAATTAACCTTATCTTTAACTGGGTTAAAGAACTAATGTCATCTAAAACATAGTTCACGGTAAAACCAAAATCATCTTCCATGAAATATGGAATCTTCACAGAAATCAAATCAACATATAATCGCTATAAATTTCTGTATCTGACCAATAATATAAATGGAATAACGGCAAAGCCTCTTAAATTCCATATGTAGTATCGGTCTTCTTTACAGAAGCTTATCTCGGTTATTATAAATTCGAATTCCATTCAACTCCAATTTAATATATTAAATTGGAAAACTTTACTTTTGGAAATTTTCCATTTAAATCTTAATAAAAGATTTATAAATTCCAACTCATATTTTCATTGTCAGTTGGGTTAAAGAACAAATATCGCTTAAAAACATAGTTCACAATAAACCCAACTCACATTTCATCTTATTTCAATTATTAAATATAATTGGAAACTTTAATAATCTAAATTAAAAGATTATCCTTTTCATACGGGGTTTGAAGAATAGTGTTAATGAAGACACTATTCATGGCAAACCTAAAATCCAATCTATTCAATTTAACTTTCAATTAAATATTAACAAATTGGGAACTTCATTAAATCTAAATTTAATGATTGATCCTAGTTAATAACTAGTTCATAAAAATATATTTTTCTAAAATATATTCTTATTCTAAAATGTTCTTTTTCTAAGATATTTTCTAAAATATTCTTTTCTAGAATATTCTTTATTGGAATGTGACTCAATCAACAACCATATATCGCATGTAATTAATAATCATGATAAATAATTATCAAGCATCCAAATAACACCCAAAGGGGATTCTACATTAAATATTGGGACTAGTGTAGATCAAATATCATCCCAACACCCGTGTGGGGTTTCATCCAACAACAAATAATAAATTATTTGTGCACTTGGGGGATGTGTGAAAATTATCGTCCCAATCACATAAACAAGTCGGATGACTTGTAAATGGAAGTGTAATATTCAGTTTAAATATACTAACAATATATTTAACACATCAAACATTTCAATATCACAGACATATATTTCAATTCTTTTTATTGTTAAAAAATGACACTAAAAATCTTAACTTTAATTCCAATCCTTTTTATTGTTAACAAATGACAATAAAATCTAATCTTTCATATCTTTTGTGTAATCCTTATCAGTGACCAAAATTTGTATATTTTGCTTTAATCATTTTAATTACCAAAAATGTATATTTTATGTAACTCTTTTTAATGTACAAAAATGTTTTTTTGTCCCTTTCTTTTAATGTAAACAAATATGACAATTTTGTCTAATTCTTTTAATGTAAACAAAATGCCTATTTTTTTCTAATCCTTTTAAATAAACAAAAATGTAAACTTTGTCTAATCCTTTTAAATAAACAAAAATGTGAATTTTGTCTAATCCCTTTTAAATAAAAAAAAATGTAAACTTTGTCTAATCCTTTTAATTAAACAAAAATGTGAATTTTGTCTAATCCCTTTTGAATAAAAAAAATGTAAACTTTGTCTAATCCTTCTAAATGATCAAAATGTAATCTTTCTTCTAAACGAACAAAAACGTATATTTTTGTTTTAATCCTTTTTAATGACACAAAAATAATTATTTTGGTTAAACTCTTTTTAATGACCAAAAATGTATATTTTTGGTTAAATCCTTTTTAATATATATAAATGTTCATTTTTATTTGATTAACATATTTAACACAAAAATGTTATTTAATTCCACTAACATGTTTTGATAAAAATTATCATTCTTATTCACTAATCAAGTTTGACCATAAAAAAATGTAATTCTTTTAAATAAGCAAAAATGATAATCTTGTTTAATTCTTTTAAATAAACAAAAATGCCTATTTTTGTTTTAATCTCTTTTTAATACACAAAATTGTTGTTTTAGTTTAATCCTTTTTAACATATAAAAATGTTCATTTTAATCTAATTCTTTCAATGTAAAAAAAAGTCCATTTAAATCTCAACAACATGTTTATCACAAAAATGAATATTTTATTTCACTAATCATGTTTTGATCAAAAATGTTAATTTAATATAATTCTAATTAACCTGCAAAAATGGGATTTTTGTAAAATCCTATTTAATGACAAAAATATGTATTTTGTATAATTCTTATTAAATGACACAAATGTTTCTTTTTATTTCATTCAATTAAATCTGACAAAAATGTCTCTTTTATTTCATTCTTTTCAATTGACAAAAGTGGGCATTTTTGTCTTCTTCTTCTTTACTGATAAAAATGAATGTTTTGTTTACATTCTTCTGAATTAGACAAAAATGAATGTTCTCAATTTATTCTTTTCAAATAACGAAAATAAATGTTTTATTTCATTCTTATAAAATGACTAAAAAGAAATGTTTTATTTTCATTCCTATAAAATGAACAAAAAGAAATGTTTTAACAAAAATGCTATTTTATCAGTAATCATTCTTTTAACATAAATGTTATTCTTATTTCAAAAATCATGTTTTGACCAAATTGTATATTTATATTTCACTGACCAAAATGTATATTCTGGCCGTATTCATTTTTAAATTACAAAAATGAACACTTTTAATTCATTCTTCTTATTGTGACAAAAATATCCATTTCTAGCTCATTCTTTTAATGTACAAAAATATCCATTTTTTTTAGTTCATTCTTTTAATGTACAAGAATATCCATTTTTGTTTAACTCTTTTTAAAAGATTCATAATTCAATAAAAGGGAAATTTTAATTTTAATTTTAATTCTAGTGTGACGATCCCAAAACCCCATACCACGGTGTTAAGGATAATCATTGGAATATAACACATTAATCATCATTAGCAGAGTACAGATAATAGCATAAACAAGAAATAGAATAGTTTACACACATATGACAGTGGAATCATATATATATATATATATCACCACATCAGAGAGCAATGTGCAGGATACTACTTAGTGCATAATAATACATAATCAGTCAACATCGCCAATGGCAGAATCATAATACATAAGAGTACATAAACCAAATATCAGTCTACATCACCTGTGGCGGAATCATAATACATATACAATAATGGCGGAAAAGTCACAATCATCTCAATGTAGTCAAGCCTCGCCATAAGCCAAAAGCGCACCTCTACTACGGTGCCATGCCCAAAATATGTCAGCTACCTGTAACTAAGCTGCCTATGTGAAAATAAGGGCACCCGAATTTGCAAGGTGAAACAAAGTACGAGTCAGTCATGGGACAGGTATGAGAAATCTACTAAACTTACTAAACAACAATAATAAGGCAAATCAAAGGACCACACCACTTTCGTGGAACGGGTTTACTCCAATGAGTGCTAGTGCATAAAATAAAGTAATCGGTTAAATCATCGCAATGCTTTTTATCAAAATGAAGCCATTATAAGACTCAGGTCCCATCACACAATGCAACGCAAGCCAGAGGATAGAGTTTTACCTTATAATGGCCAAAAATACTTCATACGTACAAAACGAAAGTGTTGGATATTATTACTAGTGCATATATGTTTCAAAATCAAATTCAATCATAAATATCAATCATAGACGGCATGGGTACCATATATCATGTCGCCATACTAGTAATACAATCACATCCGCAATTTCGTATTGGAAATTGGATTCCATCATGAGTCGAGGCAAGGGGCAAGCTCCTCTCCGTTCGAGACACTCCAGCAAATGTCCTAGGATCGCACACAATGGTCCTTGGAATCGGCTGGGCCGGTCCTCTCTTACTTTTGAGGATTGTCAATTCCTGAACACACGATTCCCGGCCCTTACAGACCTATAATCGAGGCGCCTCGCATTCCAACAACCATACAGGTGAAAAGTATATATAATGTCAGGGCTGGTAGGTCACTGACACCACCCTAGCTAGAAAGAAACGTCGTGCTCTCCCAGCGTTCCTTCTCCCGTTTTTGACTCATACCGAGGTGTGAGGCTCGCGAATCCACGCTATACACAAAGCTATGTCACACTGACCATGCTTTGATCATCAACCACAAGACTTTGCTTTGCAACAAAAGCCTTGATCACATGCCACTTAGGTGTGCCACACAGGAAATCCACTCCTTGCGACTGATTTCTATCTATATATAACCTCTGAGCTCGTACGTCTCAGAGAAAGGCGTTAAGCAAGAGAAAAATTCTCCGCCGCCAAACATATATATATTTAATAGAGATTAATCAGCACAGAACAATATCCAATGTCAGACACACAGTCAATTTACAAGTTCGTTCTGGGTTTGAACGAGGCCGGAGGCACCAAATTCCTCGCTTATCCGCACAATCAACAATACGTCCGGATGGCTACTACTTCAGCTCCTTCAAGGTAGCTACTCCAATCACGAGCATCATTAGCGCCCATCCATCCAATGTGAAGATCATCGGTCTTCAACAATC
This sequence comes from Allium sativum, assembly GCA_030737875.1. NCBI lineage: Eukaryota > Viridiplantae > Streptophyta > Magnoliopsida > Asparagales > Amaryllidaceae > Allium > Allium sativum. The sequence goes on from CM060915.1 coordinate 992,174,548, forward strand.
TTCAACTCTTCGACTTCACATTGTCGATCGATTATTTGAAATGAGAATAAACTCGGCCTTTTCAAATAATCCACATATATTAAGATTTTCAAATCAATCCATCACATGGTTAAATTATTCAACATTCACATTTCAGTTCCTTAGTATAGTTTTCATGTTAAATACATTCAACCATCACATATCAAGAAAACCAAGCAAAATCGGTTTATTTCCATTCTATATCGTCAATAATATTTTTCAACGATATATCGCCATTTTTATTTGTTTAAAAACGGCCATATTCAATTAACGACATTTCAGGTCATGCCGAAGCACTAGCGCTGTTTTTCACTAAATTTGTTTTACACATATCTGAAAATCTAACCGTTGGATCTCCGCAAATTTTATAATATTAGAAAGATCATTTCAAAACGAATCCAACGGTTTCAGTTTTGGGAAAATCCGACGGTCGGGTCTCCCACACTAGTCGTTTGAAATCACGGTTTCAAATTACAAACTGCAGCGTCGTTATTCGATTTAATTTAATTATATTTATATATAAATATAACCGATTCTGGCGTTGTTTTTCTTCAGATTTGAATTAAACATTCCATACAATCCAACCGTTGGATCTTTACAATGTTGGTGCCATTGGAAAGATATTTCCAAGGCGAACCCAACGGTTGCGGTTTCGGGAAAATCCAATGGTCGGATTTCCCACACTAGTCGTTTGAAATCACAGTTTCAAATTACGAACTGCAGCGTCGTTATTCGATTTAATTTGATTATATTTATATTTATATATAAATATAATCGATTCTGGCGCTGTTTTTCTTCAGATTTGAATTAAACATTCCATACAATCCAATGGTTGGATCTTTACAAAGTTGTTGCCGTTGGAAAGATATTTCCAAGGCGAACCCAACGGTTGCGGTTCCTGGAAAATCCAATGGTCGGATTTCCCGCACTAGTCGTTTGAAATCACGGTTTCAAAATACGAACTGCATGGCCATGATTCGTTTTAATTTTATTTATATTTATATATTTATATAAATATTGTTCATTCGACGATTTCAATATCGTTTTCACTTCAAATATTTCACTAACGCCTTTAAATTTTGGAAAATTTTGCCATAACCTCCTTTGTACGGGAGGGGCTGGGAAAATTCCCAAATAGCCACACAAGAAAAAGAAAAAGCCAAGCGGCTAGCCAATAGGCTCATAAAATCATCACCCAAGCAAAACAGTAAACATGTACCTATTTGTCGGGCACATAATTTTATTCCTCTTCTCTAGCCTCTTTGCTAAAACCTGTTCAATAAATATGCATGTACATATATGCAATTTTCATCACTTATCATTTTCTATTCAATTTCATTTTCGATTCACTTTGGTTTAAAGTCACCATTCATTCTAGTGTTGCATACATAAGCAAAAACCACATCATTAGCTAATTAATGAATATTTCAACTCATGCATATTTATTTGAACGAGTGGTTATTTTTAACACTTCACATTTCAATAAAAAATGATATTTTTGGCGAACTAAAATATATTTCAACACATGACTATTTCTTTTAGTTCCTTTTCATGTTAAAAATAATATTCACTTCACAAATATTAATTTCAACACCAGTATATCTTTAGCAAATCACATATATGATAAAAATGGTATTTTCATCATCTAAGATATTTATTCAACACATGAATGTTTTTAACACTTCATAGTTTCAATAAAAATGTAATTTTTATTGTTCAATCTTTTATTCAATACATGAACCTTTCCAACATACACACTTCTCAACACATGAGCATTTCCACACATGGATATTTTATATAGTTTGTTCATATAAGAAAGATGAAATTTTTATTGTTGAAACTATTTATATATAAGGCGAATATTTTACATACTTCATATATATTATAAAAATGTGATTTTTATTGTTTAAACACTTTGTTCATTCACACATGAATTTAAATTTCACACATCACTTCTCAACACATGAGCATTTTCACACATGGATATAGTTTCAACACATGACTTTAGTTTCAACACATGAAAATAATTACAACATATGAAAATAATTCTAACACATGAATATTATTCAAAATTTCGGCAGCATAACGGCAGGGTAGTTAAAGCCGGCACCGTCCCTAGTACGGCTCCTCGCTCTACCTTAAAACCTCGCGGTTTTTGACAATGGGGATTCATGCATCTAGTTCGCACGTAGGCGGCATGTTTTATTTCATTTCCACAATTATCTCAAATTTGTTTCAATCACCAATGTGTATTTTTCAACCACAAACAATTATTCAACCATTTGAATTTTTCACCCAATTTTTCACACTAATTCACAACAATAAATATTGTCCATGGTTTGTGGACGAGGGGAGTGTATTTATATATATATACGTATTTATTTTCTATATTTCACTTGCATTTCAACACACATATCATTTAAACAATGCATGTATAATTCATACTTCGCTCATACAATTTATACTACGCATGTATATGTGGTATACAACACGTATATAAATTATATTTCGCTTATATAATTTATACACGACATTTTCTATTCAATTTCATTTAATTTAGATTTCTCACTTTGGTTTTCGGAGTGCTAAAAATCGTAGATGGCTCAGAAAAATCCGCGGTCTCTTCTATGTGGTAGAGAGCCTCCTTGCGGTCACGATGTTTCCTGTTTCATCGAATTTCGTCAACACACCATAAAGATATGATTTTTCAAAGTTTTGAAACACTTAAAAGTGTTATTTTCAATTCAAAAAATACCAAGTCGATACCTTTCTGAATTCTTCTAAACTAGGTCTTCAAAAATCGTGCAATCTGAAGCACGATATGGGAATCGGCTTGCACCACCGCCTGGAGCTTGGCGAGGCGCTCTTGCGCGTGGGGAAGGGGCCCACTCGATCGTCGGACCTGGGCAGGGCGGCTCGTCGAAGTTGGGGTCTTTGAGGGCCTCGATCTCGTCGTATACTGAACGATGGAGGTCAACATGGGTATGGATTAGAAGAGGGGAGTGAGTCGAACAAAAACCTTAACTGGAGCGGGGGCTGAAGGTGCGTGGATCGATGGGAAAATCGTCAGGAAGGTTGGAGCGGGTTTCCGCCATCGATACCAGAGAGATCGAGGGTTTTATTTTATTTTAATTTATGAATGGAATTTTCTATTTCGCCGATGTATATATTATTCAGAAAATTAGGGTTTTCACGAGCGAACTCCCTTTCAAACCCAACAACTTCGTCCTTAGCTAAATACCCCCATTCCGGACACAATGGGATATGTTTCGTTGGCCAATTCGACTGTTACAGACAGTTATTATTCAAATTAAAGTATAAAACATTTAATTTTAACTTTGAACGTACATTTCAATTTGCCAGGGCCACAAACTGATTCGAAAAATTCCAGAAAAATAATTCTAGCTATGTTTTAACGCTACGGTCCCAACAAAACTAGTTTCGTCGAATTCTGAGATCGTTTGAAAAATGGCCATTTTCTGGTCGATCCAATTTAACAAAAATTGACCAAACACAATTTCTTTTGCTATGCTCACATACTAGCTTCAACATTTATGAAATTTGAAACTTAGTAATAGTTTGACATCCCAGACCCAACAAACGTGGTTTCGTCGAATTCCGAGGTCGTTTGCAAAATGTCTATTATCAAGGGCAATATATTCTATATAGCGACCATTCTGAAAATTCATTTGGCCATAACTTTTGATTCCCGCTATGAAACTACGATTTTTCAGATTCGTTAGAAAGATATTCATAAACAGATTTAAATATTTTTAGTTTCACTGAAATCCATTATATTTTCCACCCGACTAAGTTAGTCAAAGTTTGAATTCAAATTTTCAAACTGCCTCACTATTTCCAATTCATTATTTCATTAAAATATTCTATTTCAATTATTCAAATTGCATTGAAATAACCAATTTAAATTTTTTAAATTGGCTCGTATTTTCCAGGTTGTTAAAATCTCCCCCACTTAAAACTTTTCGTCCCCTAAAAGGAAACAACAGTACAGTAGGAAACAAAATGTAAATGCAAAGGATTGTAAAGGTACCTTGCACCGGAGTTAGTCAGAGATGTCCACTCTGCATTTGGGGTAAGCTTGCTTAATGCTTTCCTCAGTCTCCCAAGTACAGTCTCTAGGATCACTACTCTACTTTACTTTAACTAAATTAACCTTTTTGCTTCTTAGTTCTCTAGTTTCTTTGCCGACAATTTTTAATGGCCCTCTTTTGACTGCTAATTCTGGAGTTATGTCTATATCATGTTGCGCTGCTTCTTCTACAACAAGATCTGGATCATGCACATGTCTTCTAAGTTGAGATACGTGAAACACATTATGCACTTCAGGCAACCAATCAGGTAATTGAACCATATAAGCAAGAGTTCCAATTCGTTCCAGTATATGAAAGGGACTGTAACAACCCGAATTTTAACAACATGTTAAGACAAGAATCAAGGCAGAATTAAATGTTAAAATCTGAATCATGGAAAACGGGTTGTGCCATTACGTTCGTCTCGGAAAAATACGTGAAATAGAGTCCGAAATTTCATAAATCGGAGTCCGTATGATCAAGATATGGCCTCGCAAAGTTTCACGAAAAATTCAAATTCAAAAACAGATTCAAATTTTCAGAATTCAGGGTAGGCGGGAAAAATCCCGCCCTGACAGGTCGACAGGTGGGTCGACAATAGGGTCGACCTCCCGCCCAACCAGGTTGACACTAGAGTCGACCTGGCGGTCGACCTCCCCCCCAGGTCGACTGGGGAGTCGACCTGGGTGTGGACCTGGGGTCGACCTCCCAGGTCGGCCAGGTCGGCCTGGTGTACCTGTTTTGGCTCCTGGGTCTTGTTTTGGGGGCTTGTGACGATTTTGGATGGCTCAGACCTATTCTAGGGTTAATCTAAAGGCTGAAATCAATTGCCTACAACTATAAAAAGACCCTAAGACCTAGCTTAAATCATACTATTTCATTTTAGCCTCATGCAGCTGCCATTAAACCTAGAACTTTAAATTAAAAATACAAAGAACAAAATTAAAGAAGACGAAGGATGATTCTTGAAGGCTACAACTAGAAGCTACAACAACTACGATGCTTTAGACAACGGACTTGGGGCTATTTGATTTAAAGTTTTGATTTGGATTGCTTGCTTCATATTGTAAGTTCTATGTCACTTTTTAGGCAAAAACGTTGAAATAACATGGACATGCTATGAATTGAAACCGGATTTAGGAACTATTATTAATCCATGTTTATATTGTTTAACTTTGAATCAAAATTTGGGAATATTGCTATGTTAATGTTGCAAGTTAAACTTATCATGATGTTGATGTTGTTATGAATCACTTGGGCTTAATTTTATTGCAAGTTGAACAAATACATGTCCATGGAATCATTATGTTCATTGAAATCCTCATGTTGATTAAACCATCCCTATGATGCTAATTAAACCATGTCTATGGTATTAATGAAACTATGCCTGTGATGTTAATATGCCTATCATGCTAATGACAAATTGGGAATTGCTAGGTTATGAAGAAAAGTTGGAATCATTATGTTTATAATGCTAGATGAGAAGCATTATGTTAAAAATACTAAATTGGAATCCACTATGCTTATTAGAATTACCATGCCTTTAATGTTTCATGTTTGTAATAAAATTATTATTATGCCGCAAGGGTTATTATGCCTATGATATAAAGTTGAATTCATCATGTTAAACTAAGTTGGAACCATTACTATGCCAAGTTATCATCATGCTAGTATTGAAACCATGTGATATGTTATAGCCTGTTTATTATGCAAGTGATGTTGGAATTGTCACATATGCCTATCACATGTTTGGTGTTATTCCCCTTTATCTCTTGAATTGTTTATGCTTGCAAACGAAGTACGTTTATATACGTTGGGGATATGATTGGGTAGAATAGGCAAAACATGAATTAATTATAATCATAAATCGTGAAATTTGGCATAAGTAGAACATGAAATATGGCACGAAAAACTTGACTTGAACAAGCCATAACTTGACTTGAAACATGCCTTAGTTGGGCACGAAATTGACATATGAACATGCTATGAATATAGCACGAATTTGATAAGAACATGGGCATGAATTTAGAAAACAAGAAAGTGGCCAACTCGAGGTTGGGTTGAGTTTGTAGTGTAAATCTGCCCGGAACCGCCCGGCAAATCCAGTTGCTACAAACAATAGGATCCAATGTGGGTAGTTGGTCACATCGCGCTTGAAACCCGAGGTTGGGTTGAGTTCGTAGCGTAAACCTGCCCGGAACCGCCCGGCAATTCCAGTGGCTACAAAAAAGAGGATCCAATGTGAGTGGTTCGGTGCATTAACGAATCAATTAATGCCAATTAGGGTTAAGTCATGAACATGAAAAGACAACTTAACCAACTTGAACACGATTTGTAGGGCTAAGTCATGAACTTGAAACGACAACACTTAGCCAACTTGACATGACACGTAGGCGGGTTAAGTCACGAATTTAAATGACATACTTAACCATCTTGACATGACTAGACTGGAAAAGGATTAAGTCACGAATTACATGACTTAATCTGTTAGGCGGGTTAGGTCACGAATTACATGACCTAATCTGTTAGGTGAAAACCTAGACACGACCCTTTTCAGCAGTAACCCCTAGATGTATCAAGGTACCCTGGGGCTAGGCCGGGTGGGGCACGATTACTGGGCTGATTGTAAGAGGTGAACGACGACAGTGGGGTATGCCAGTGTAGGTTCGGTGGACTACGGTCGTGCACGTATTCCGCGGGCAGGCACTGGGTATCCGTAGATTTATCTGTGCATCTTGAATCGTGTCAGGGGTTGACACCCTAGGGCTAATACACCCGAAGGTGGACCCAGCACAGGTGACTACATTCGTGATTAGCCGTATGACACGAACACTTGACGAGCTAGAACTTGTAGGGAGCCGATCGACTAGATAATCGCTCCGTAGGACCCCATACTAGGGTCTGACCCCGTTTCAGGGTCATTTCATGATATTGGGCCGTGGGATTTATTTCGTGATTAACTTGTGACATGGGCTTAGTATACTAGTACAGTCGATGCAACGAATCTTGAACACGTGATGCTTTTCTTGACTTGTCTTGACTTATCCTGATCACCTTAGTCTATCTTGTTCACCTTGACACCATTCTTAAGTTTAGTTCCAGTTCATACATGACAGGTTGGTTTAACCGTTTTTACACTGAAAGTCACTAGGACTTACTCAGTCTTTATGACTGACCCTTTTCCTTTCGCCTCTTTTTCTTTCGTCCCCCCCCCCCCCCAGGTTCCCAGGGAGGAAACACTAGCTCTTCGCTTGGATATCACTTGCTTTGGCTCAGCATGTACGGTTTGCTATGGCTGCTTCTTTTTACTGCACTTGGGGAATAAGCTGTTTTTCCTGTTTTTAAGTTATTGCTTCTTTGGCTATTATTACAAGACAGTTGTAATGAAGTTATTTGAAATGTTTGTAAAAGTCATGGTTTATTTTGGAATAAAATGAAGTTCTGTTTTGCTCATAAATTCTTCCGCTGTTTACTTAATTTTTTTTTATTAATGTTCTGTCTTGTGATAATTCTGTGATGTTATCTCGATAATACCCCTCCAAAACTAGTGCATTCCCTTTGTGAGTGACCCTACCGGAGGTGGGGTGTTACAACTTGGTATCAGAGCAGAAGGTTAACAAGATTGGGCAAAAGTTTTGAAAACCTTTTGAATTTCTTTTTTTCAAAACCATTTACAAAGAAGCACTTTTCAAGAAAAGTTGGTTTATTTCAAAAGGCTATTCCCCAAAAAGCCGTTAGCACTATCTTTGTTTGCTCGTTTGAATCTTTTCCTTTTTCATTTTCAGCTTATCATGGCCGACGATCTTAATCTTCCCGAGGGTGTCAATATACCCACTTGGTTCAGTCGTTTCCTCGAGGCTCGGGCTAATGTGACAGGCCCAGCCAATCCTCCTCCTCATCCTCCTCAACCTCCGCGAGAAACAGCTTTTTCAAAGATATGCAAGGACTTTAAGGCCATGGGAGGAAAGGATTTCCTAGGAACTGAGACTTTTGTTGAGGCACGGAATTGGTTGAAGGAAACAGAAGACTTGTTTGTTATCTTTGAGGTAGAGGACAATAGGAAAGTACAGTTGGCGGCATGGCTCATGAAAGAGGAAGCTTCTTATTGGTGGGAAGTCACCAACGCTACTAGGCCCATTGAGACATGGACGGACTTTAGAGGGAGATTTGGGCTTAAGTTCTTGTCATCGGCAGAGGAGAGTCTCCAAATGGAACGGTTTCTGGCCCTTAAACAAGGAAATATGACAGTTAAAGAATACGTGAACTGTTTCAATCAGCTTGCTCGCTTCGGATTGGAGTTAGTCAACACTCCTCAAAAAAAGGCGCTATGTTTTGCACGAGGCTTGAACGAGCCACTACATGGTTTGTCCATGACACATGTGCCCATGGGGGCGACCTTTGAAAGCTTGGTGGATATGGCCCTACTGTATGAGGAAGGTAAGAAGGGCAAGAAAGAGGTCAAGCCCAACGATTCTCTGAATAAGAAGGTAGACTCTGAGAAAGGAAGCAAGAATGACAACTCACGTGATAAAAGGAAATGCAATTTCTGTGGTACGGAAGGGCACATAGCCAAGGATTGTAGAAAGAGGAAGAGAAATCAAGGTGAATGTTTTCATTGTGGGGAGACTGGACACATCAGCAAGGACTGCCCTAAGAAGCAGACCGGACCTTCCGGGGGTACATCTTTAACTTCTTTTTCTAGATGCTTTGTTTTATCTTGTTATCTCCTCGATCCTATCTTGAGAACCATAGGTAGAATCTTTTTGGATGTAAACATGTAATTGAAACATGTTATGATTGCAAAATGGTTGCAAGTGGTCGCAAGTGGTTGCTCGTGGATGCATGAATACACATTAGGCACTAGATCGGCTCAGTCACAGTTTCATACTTGCATATGCATGAGTGTTTATTTTGGAAACTTGGTTGTGCTATCATTTGGTTGTTGCATATGATTGAATGTTTGTGCACTCATGTAGAAATTATGAATTATAATAGGAAAATTTTGCATACATGTTGGATTCATTTCACTAAACATATTTTGCATTTAGAAGATCAATCAGGCCTGATCATTAGCATTAGCTAAGGAACATATACACACACTCTTTGCATGTGTTCATAAAACATTAGAAGTCTTTTAAGGACCATGGTTGCTTGTGGATGATGTTTTGAGTAGATGGATGATGGATGGTAGGATGCGTTCTTCCTAGCTTGGAGATTTCGGGGACGAAATCCTTAAAGGAGGGGACAATGTAACAACCCGAATTTTAACAACATGTTAAGACAAGAATCAAGGCAGAATTAAATGTTAAATTCTGAATCAGGGAAAACGGGTTGTGCCATTACGTTCGTCTCGGAAAAATACGCGAAATAGAGTCCGAAATTTCATAAATCGGAGTCCGTAAGATCAAGATATGGCCTCGCAAAGTTTCACGAAAAATTCAAATTCAAAAACAGATTCAAATTTTCAGAATTCAGGGTAGGCGGAAAAATCCCGCCCAGACAGGTCGACAGGGGGGTCGACACTAGGGTCGACCTCCCCCCCAACCAGGTCGACACTAGAGTCGACCTGGGGGTCGACCTCCCCCCCAGGTCGACTGGGGAGTCGACCTGGGTGTCGACCTGGGGGTCGACCTCCCTGGTCGGCCAGGTCGGCCAGGTCGGCCTGGTGCACCTGTTTTGGCTCCTGGGTCTTGTTTTGGGGGCTTGTGACGATTTTGGATGGCTCAGACCTATTCTAGGGTTAATCTAAAGGCTGAAATCAATTACCTACAACTATAAAAAGACCCTAAGACCTTGCTTAAACTATTTCATTTTAGCCTCATGCAGCCGCCATTAAACCTAGAACTTTAAATTAAAAATACAAAGAACAAAATTGAAGAAGACGAAGGATGATTCTTGAAGGCTACAACTAGAAGCTACAACAACTACGACGCTTTAGACAACGGATTTGGGGCTACTTGATTTAAAGTTTTGATTTGGATTGCTTGCTTCATATTGTAAGTTCTATGTCACTTTTTAGGCAAAAACGTTGAAATAACATGGACATGCTATGAATTGAAACCGGATTTAGGAACTATTATTAATCCATGTTTATATTGTTTAACTTTGAATCAAAATTTGGGAATATTGCTATGTTAATGTTGCAAGTTAAACTTATCATGATGTTGATGTTGTTATGAATCACTTGGGCTTAATTTTATTGCAAGTTGAACAAATACATGTCCATGGAATCATTATGTTCATTGAAATCCTCATGTTGATTAAACCATCCCTATGATGCTAATTAAACCATGTCTATGGTATTAATGAAACTATGCCTGTGATGTTAATATGCCTATCATGCTAATGACAAATTGGGAATTGCTAGGTTATGAAGAAAAGTTGGAATCATTATGTTTATAATGCTAGATGAGAAGCATTATGTTAAAAATACTAAATTGGAATCCACTATGCTTATTAGAATTACCATGCCTTTAATGTTTCATGTTTGTAATAAAATTATTATTATGCCGCAAGGGTTATTATGCCTATGATATAAAGTTGAATTCATCATGTTAAACTAAGTTGGAACCATTACTATGCCAAGTTATCATCATGCTAGTATTGAAACCATGTGATATGTTATAGCCTGTTTATTATGCAAGTGATGTTGGAATTGTCACATATGCCTATCACATGTTTGGTGTTATTCCCCTTTATCTCTTGAATTGTTTATGCTTGCAAACGAAGTACGTTTATATACGTTGGGGATATGATTGGGTAGAATAGGCAAAACATGAATTAATTATAATCATAAATCGTGAAATTTGGCATAAGTAGAACATGAAATATGGCACGAAAAACTTGACTTGAACATGCCATAACTTGACTTGAAACATGCCTTAGTTGGGCACGAAATTGACATATGAACATGCTATGAATATAGCACGAATTTGATAAGAACATGGGCATGACTTTAGAAAACAAGAAAGTGGCCAACTCGAGGTTGGGTTGAGTTTGTAGTGTAAATCTGCCCGAAACCGCCCGGCAAATCCAGTTGCTACAAACAATAGGATCCAATGTGGGTAGTTGGTCACATCGCGCTTGAAACCCGAGGTTGGGTTGAGTTCGTAGCGTAAACCTGCCCGGAACCGCCCGGCAATTCCAGTGGCTACAAACAAGAGGATCCAATGTGAGTGGTTCGGTGCATTAACGAATCAATTAATGCCAATTAGGGTTAAGTCATGAACATGAAAAGACAACTTAACCAACTTGAACACGATTTGTAGGGCTAAGTCATGAACTTGAAACGACAACACTTAGCCAACTTGACATGACACGTAGGCGGGTTAAGTCACGAATTCAAATGACATACTTAACCATCTTGACATGACTAGACTGGAAAAGGATTAAGTCACGAATTACAAGACTTAATCTGTTAGGCGGGTTAGGTCACGAATTACATGACCTAATCTGTTAGGTGAAACCCTAGACACGACCCTTTTCAGCAGTAACCCCTAGATGTATCAAGGTACCCTGGGGCTAGGCCGGGTGGGGCACGATTACTGGGCTGATTGTAAGAGGTGAACGACGACAGTGGGGTATGCCAGTGTAGGTTCGGTGGACTACGGTCGTGCACGTATTCCGGGGCAGGCACTGGGTATCCATAGATTTATCTGTGCATCTTGAATCGTGTCAGGGGTTGACACCCTAGGGCTAATACACCCGAAGGTGGACCCAGCACAGGTGACTACATTCGTGATTAGCCGTATGACACAGACACTTGACGAGCTAGAACTTGTAGGGAGCCGATCGACTAGATAATCACTCCGTAGGACCCCATACTAGGGTCTGACCCCGTTTCAGGGTCATTTCATGATATTGGGCCGTGGGATTTATTTCGTGATTAACTTGTGACATGGGCTTAGTATACTAGTACAGTCGATGCAACGAATCTTGAACACGTGATGCTTTTCTTGACTTGTCTTGACTTATCCTGATCACCTTAGTCTATCTTGTTCACCTTGACACCATTCTTAAGTTTAGTTCCAGTTCATACATGACAGGTTGGTTTAACCGTTTTTACACTGAAAGTCACTAGGACTTACTCAGTCTTTATGACTGACCCTTTTCCTTTCGCCTCTTTTTCTTTCGTCCCCCCCCCCCAGGTTCCCAGGGAGGAAACACTAGCTCTTCGCTTGGATATCACTTGCTTTGGCTCAGCATGTACGGTTTGCTATGGCTGCTTCTTTTTACTGCACTTGGGGAATAAGCTGTTTTTCCTGTTTTTAAGTTATTGCTTCTTTGGCTATTATTACAAGACAGTTGTAATGAAGTTATTTGAAATGTTTGTAAAAGTCATGGTTTATTTTGGAATAAAATGAAGTTCTGTTTTGCTCATAAATTCTTCCGCTGTTTACTTAAATTTTTTTTATTAATGTTCTGTCTTGTGATAATTCTGTGATGTTATCTCGATAATACCCCTCCAAAACTAGTGCATTCCCTTTGTGAGTGACCCTACCGGAGGTGGGGTGTTACAACTTGGTATCAGAGCAGAAGGTTAACAAGATTGGGCAAAAGTTTTGAAAACCTTTTGAATTTCTTTTTTTCAAAACCATTTACAAAGAAGCACTTTTCAAGAAAAGTTGGTTTATTTCAAAAGGCTATTCCCCAAAAAGCCGTTAGCACTATCTTTGTTTGCTCGTTTGAATCTTTTCCTTTTTCATTTTCAGCTTATCATGGCCGACGATCTTAATCTTCCCGAGGGTGTCAATATACCCACTTGGTTCAGTCGTTTCCTCGAGGCTCGGGCTAATGTGACAGGCCCAGCCAATCCTCCTCCTCAACCTCCGCGAGAAACAGCTTTTTCAAAGATATGCAAGGACTTTAAGGCCATGGGCGGAAAGGATTTCCTAGGAACTGAGACTTTTGTTGAGGCACGGAATTGGTTGAAGGAAACAGAAGACTTGTTTGTTATCTTTGAGGTAGAGGACAATAGGAAAGTACAGTTGGCGGCATGGCTCATGAAAGAGGAAGCTTCTTATTGGTGGGAAGTCACCAACGCTACTAGGCCCATTGAGACTTGGACGGACTTTAGAGGGAGATTTGGGCTTAAGTTCTTGTCATCGGCAGAGGAGAGTCTCCAAATGGAACGGTTTCTGGCCCTTAAACAAGGAAATATGACAGTTAAAGAATACGTGAACTGTTTCAATCAGCTTGCTCGCTTCGGATTGGAGTTAGTCAACACTCCTTAGAAAAAGGCGCTATGTTTTGCACGAGGCTTGAACGAGCCACTACATGGTTTGTCCATGACACATGTGCCCATGGGGGCGACCTTTGAAAGCTTGGTGGATATGGCCCTACTGTATGAGGAATGTAAGAAGGGCAAGAAAGAGGTCAAGCCCAACGATTCTCTGAATAAGAAGGTAGACTCTGAGAAAGGAAGCAAGAATGACAACTCACGTGATAAAAGGAAATGCAATTTCTGTGGTACGGAAGGGCACATAGCCAAGGATTGTAGAAAGAGGAAGAGAAATCAAGGTGAATGTTTTCATTGTGGGGAGACTGGACACATCAGCAAGGACTGCCCTAAGAAGCAGACCGGACCTTCCGGGGGTACATCTTTAACTTCTTTTTCTAGATGCTTTGTTTTATCTTGTTATCTCCTCGATCCTATCTTGAGAACCATAGGTAGAATCTTTTTGGATGTAAACATGTAATTGAAACATGTTATGATTGCAAAATGGTTGTAAGTGGTCGCAAGTGGTTGCTCGTGGATACATGAATACACATTAGGCACTAGATCGGCTCAGTCACAGTTTCATACTTGCATATGCATGAGTGTTTATTTTTGAAACTTGGTTGTGCTATCATTTGGTTGTTGCATATGATTGAATGTTTGTGCACTCATGTAGAAATTATGAATTATAATAGGAAAATTTTGCATACATGTTGGATTCATTTCACTAAACATATTTTGCATTTAGAAGATCAATTAGGCCTGATCATTAGCATTAGCTAAGGAACATATACACACACTCTTTGCATGTGTTCATAAAACATTAGAAGTCTTTTAAGGACCATGGTTGCTTGTGGATGATGTTTTGAGTAGATGGATGATGGATGGTAGGATGCGTTCTTCCTAGCTTGGAGATTTCGGGGACGAAATCCTTAAAGGAGGGGAGAATGTAACAACCCGAATTTTAACAACATGTTAAGACAAGAATCAAGGCAGAATTAAATGTTAAATTCTGAATCAGGGAAAACGGGTTGTGCCATTACGTTCGTCTCGGAAAAATACGCGAAATAGAGTCCGTAATTTCATAAATCGGAGTCCGTATGATCAAGATATGGCCTCGCAAAGTTTCACGAAAAATTCAAATTCAAAAACAGATTCAAATTTTCAGAATTCAGGGTAGGCGGAAAAATCCCGCCCAGACAGGTCGACAGGGGGGTCGACACTAGGGTCGACCTCCCCCCCAACCAGGTCGACACTAGAGTCGACCTGGGGGTCGACCTCCCCCCCAGGTCGACTGGGGAGTCGACCTGGGTGTCGACCTGGGGGTCGACCTCCCTGGTCGGCCAGGTCGGCCTGGTGCACCTGTTTTGGCTCCTGGGTCTTGTTTTGGGGGCTTGTGACGATTTTGGATGGCTCAGACCTATTCTAGGGTTAATCTAAAGGCTGAAATCAATTACCTACAACTATAAAAAGACCCTAAGACCTAGCTTAAACTATTTCATTTTAGCCTCATGCAGCCGCCATTAAACCTAGAACTTTAAATTAAAAATACAGAGAACAAAATTAAAGAAGACGAAGGATGATTCTTGAAGGCTACAACTAGAAGCTACAACAACTACGACGCTTTAGACAACGGATTTGGGGCTACTTGATTTAAAGTTTTGATTTGGATTGCTTGCTTCATATTGTAAGTTCTATGTCACTTTTTAGGCAAAAACGTTGAAATAACATGGACATGCTATGAATTGAAACCGGATTTAGGAACTATTATTAATCCATGTTTATATTGTTTAACTTTGAAACAAAATTTGGGAATATTGCTATGTTAATGTTGCAAGTTAAACTTATCATGATGTTGATGTTGTTATGAATCACTTGGGCTTAATTTTATTGCAAGTTGAACAAATACATGTCCATGGAATCATTATGTTCATTGAAATCCTCATGTTGATTAAACCATGCCTATGATGCTAATTAAACCATGTCTATGGTATTAATGAAACTATGCTTGTGATGTTAATATACCTATCATGCTAATGACAAATTGGGAATTGCTAGGTTATGATGAAAAGTTGGAATCATTATGTTTATAATGCTAGATGAGAATCATTATGTTAAAAATACTAAATTGGAATCCACTATGCCTATTAGAATTACCATGCCTTTAATGTTTCATGTTTGTAATAAAATTATTATTATGCCGCAAGGGTTATTATGCCTATGATGTAAAGTTGAATTCATCATGTTAAACTAAGTTGGAACCATTACTATGCCAAGTTATCATCATGCTAGTATTGAAACCATGTGATATGTTATAGCCTGTTTATTATGCAAGTGATGTTGGAATTGTCACATATGCCTATCACATGTTTGGTGTTATTCCCCTTTATCTCTTGAATTGTTTATGCTTGCAAACGAAGTACGTTTATATACGTTGGGGATATGATTGGGTAGAATAGGCAAAACATGAATTAATTATAATCATAAATCGTGAAATTTGGCATAAGTAGAACATGAAATATGGCACGAAAAACTTGACTTGAACATGCCATAACTTGACTTGAAACATGCCTTAGTTGGGCACGAAATTTACATATGAACATGCTATGAATATAGCACGAATTTGATAAGAACATGGGCATGACTTTAGAAAACAAGAAAGTGGCCAACTCGAGGTTGGGTTGAGTTTGTAGTGTAAATCTGCCCGGAACCGCCCGACAAATCCAGTTGCTACAAACAATAGGATCCAATGTGGGTAGTTGGTCACATCGCGCTTGAAACCCGAGGTTGGGTTGAGTTCGTAGCGTAAACCTGCCCGGAACCGCCCGACAAATCCAGTGGCTACGAACAAGAGGATCCAATGTGAGTGGTTTGGTGCATTAACGAATCAATTAATGCCAATTAGGGTTAAGTCATGAACATGAAAAGACAACTTAACCAACTTGAACACGATTTGTAGGGCTAAGTCATGAACTTGAAACGACAACACTTAGCCAACTTGACATGACACGTAGGCGGGTTAAGTCACGAATTTAAATGACATACTTAACCATCTTGACATAACTAGACTGGAAAAGGATTAAGTCACGAATTACATGACTTAATCGGTTAGGCGGGTTAGGTCACAAATTACATGACCTAATCTGTTAGGCGAAACCCTAGACACGACCCTTTTTAGCAGTAACCCTCTAGATGTATCAAGGTACCCTGGGGCTAGGCCGGGTGGGGTACGATTACTGGGCTGATTGTAAGAGGTGAACGACGGCAGTGGGTTATGCCAGTGTAGGTTCGGTGGACTACGGTCGTGCACGTATTCCGGGGCAGGCACTGGGTATCCGTAGATTTATCTGTGCATCTTGAATCGTGTCAGGGGTTGACACCCTAGGGCTAATACACCCGAAGGTGGACCCAGCACAGGTGACTACATTCGTGATTAGCCGTATGACACGGACACTTAACGAGCTAGAACTTGTAGGGTGCCGATCGACTAGATAATCGCTCCGTAGGACCCCGTACTAGGGTCAGACCCCATTTCAGGGTCATTTCATGATATTGGGCCGTGGGATTTATTTCGTGATTAACTTGTGACATGGGCTTAGTATACTAGTACAGTCGATGCAACGAATCTTGAACACATGATGCTTTTCTTGACTTGTCTTGACTTATCCTGATCACCTTAGTCTATCTTGTTCACCTTGACACCATTCTTAAGTTTAGTTCCAGTTCATACATGACAGGTTGTTTTAACCGTTTTTACACTGAAAGTCACTAGGACTTACTCAGTCTTTATGACTGACCCTTTTCCTTTCGCCTCTTTTCTTTCGTCCCCCCCCCCCACAGGTTCTCAGGGAGGAAACACTAGCTCTTAGCTTGGATATCACTTGCTTTGGCTCAGCATGTACGGTTTGCTATGGCTGCTTCTTTTTACTGCACTTGGGGAATAAGCTGTTTTTCCTGTTTTTAAGTTATTGCTTCTTTGGCTATTATTACAAGACAGTTGTAATGAAGTTATTTGAAATGTTTGTAAAAGACATGGTTTATTTTGGAATAAAATGAAGTTCTGTTTTGCTCATAAATTCTTCCGCTGTTTACTTAAATTTTTTTTATTAATGTTCTGTCTTGTGATAATTCTGTGATGTTATCTCGATAATACCCCTCCAAAACTAGTGCATTCCCTTTGTGAGTGACCCTACCGGAGGTGGGGTGTTACAACTTGGTATTAGAGCAGAAGGTTACCAAGACTGGGCAAAAGTTTTGAAAACCTTTTGAATTTCTTTTTTTTCAAAACCATTTACAAAGAAGCACTTTTCAAGAAAAGTTGGTTTATTTCAAAAGGCTATTCCCCAAAAAGCCGTTAGCACTATCTTTGTTTGCTCGTTTGAATCTTTTCCTTTTTCATTTTCAGCTTATCATGGCCGACGATCTTAATCTTCCCGAGGGTGTCAATATACCCACTTGGTTCAGTCGTTTCCTCGAGGCTCGGGCTAATGTGACAGGCCCAGCCAATCCTCCTCCTCATCCTCCTCAACCTCCGCGAGAAACTGCTTTTTCAAAGATATGCAAGGACTTTAAGGCCATGGGCGGAAAGGATTTCCTAGGAACTGAGACTTTTGTTGAGGCACGGAATTGGTTGAAGGAAACAGAAGACTTGTTTGTTATCTTTGAGGTAGAGGAAAATAGGAAAGTACAGTTGGCGGCATGGCTCATGAAAGAGGAAGCTTCCTATTGGTGGGAAGTCACCAACGCTACTAGGCCCATTGAGACTTCGACGGACTTTAGAGGGAGATTTGGGCTTAAGTTCTTGTCATCGGCAGAGGAGAGTCTCCAAATGGAACGGTTTCTGGCCCTTAAACAAGGAAATATGACAGTTAAAGAATACGTGAACTGTTTCAATCAGCTTGCTCGCTTCGGATTGGAGTTAGTCAACACTCCTCATAAAAAGGCGCTATGTTTTGCACGAGGCTTGAACGAGCCACTACATGGTTTGTCCATGACACATGTGCCCATGGGGGCGACCTTTGAAAGCTTGGTGGATATGGCCCTACTGTATGAGGAAGGTAAGAAGGGCAAGAAAGAGGTCAAGCCCAACGATTCTCTGAATAAGAAGGTAGACTCTGAGAAAGGAAGCAAGAACGACAACTCACGTGATAAAAGGAAATGCAATTTCTGTGGTACGGAAGGGCACATAGCCAAGGATTGTAGAAAGAGGAAGAGAAATCAAGGTGAATGTTTTCATTGTGGGGAGACTGGACACATCTGCAAGGACTGCCTTAAGAAGCAGACCGGATCTTCCGGGGGTACATCTTTAACTTCTTTTTCTAGATGCTTTGTTTTATCTTGTTATCTCTTCGATCCTATCTTGAGAACCATAGGTAGAATCTTTTTGGATGTAAACATGTAATTGAAACATGTTATGATTGCAAAGTGGTCGCAAGTGGTTGCTCGTGGATGCATGAATACACATTAGGCACTAGATCGGCTCAGTCACAGTTTCATACTTGCATATGCATGAGTGTTTATTTTGGAAACTTGGTTGTGCTATCATTTGGTTGTTGCATATGATTGAATGTTTGTGCACTCATGTAGAAATTATGAATTATAATAGGAAAATTTTGAATACATATTGGATTCATTTCACTAAACATATTTTGCATTTAGAAGATCAATTAGGCCTGATCATTAGCATTAGCTAAGGAACATATACACACACTCTTTGCATGTGTTCATAAAACATTAGAAGTCTTTTAAGGACCATGGTTGCTTGTGGATGATGTTTTGAGTAGATGGATGATGGATGGTAGGATGCGTTCTTCCTAACTTGGAGATTTCGGGGACGAAATCCTTAAAGGAGGGGAGAATGTAACAACCCGAATTTTAACAACATGTTAAGACAAGAATCAAGGCAGAATTAAATGTTAAATTCCGAATCAGGGAAACCGGGTTGTGCCATTACGTTCGTCTCGGAAAAATACGCAAAATAGAGTCCGAAATTTCATAAATCGGAGTCTGTATGATCAAGAAATGGCCTCGCAAAGTTTCACGAAAAATTCAAATTCAAAAACAGATTCAAATTTTCAGAATTCAGGGTAGGCGGGAAAAATCCCGCCCAGACAGGTCGACAGGGGGGTCGACACTAGGGTCGACCTCCCTCCCAACCAGGTCGACACTAGAGTCGACCTGGTGGTCGACCTCCCCCCAGGTCGACTGGGGAGTCGACCTAGGTGTCGACCTGGGGGTCGACCTCTCTGGTCGGCCAGGTCGGCCTGGTGCACCTGTTTTGGCTCCTGGGTCTTGTTTTAGGGGCTTGTGACGATTTTGGATGGCTCAGACCTATTCTAGGGTTAATCTAAAGGCTGAAATCAATTACCTACAACTATAAAAAGACCCTAAGACCTAGCTTAAATCATACTATTTCATTTTAGCCTCATGTAGCCGCCATTAAACCTAGAACTTTAAATTAAAAATACAAAGAACAAAATTAAAGAAGACGAAGGATGATTCTTGAAGGCTACAACTAGAAGCTACAACAACTACGACGCTTTAGACAACGGATTTGGGGCTATTTGATTTAAAGTTTTGATTTGGATTGCTTGCTTCATATTGTAAGTTCTATGTCACTTTTTAGGCAAAAACGTTGAAATAACATGGACATGCTATGAATTGAAACCGGATTTAGGAACTATTATGAATCCATGTTTATATTGTTTAACTTTGAATCAAAATTTGGGAATATTGCTATGTTAATGTTGCAAGTTAAACTTATCATGATGTTGATGTTGTTATGAATCACTTGGGCTTAATTTTATTGCAAGTTGAACAAATACATGTCCATGGAATCATTATGTTCATTGAAATCCTCATGTTGATTAAACCATGCCTATGATGCTAATTAAACCATGTATATGGTATTAATGAAACTATGCTTGTGATGTTAATATGCCTATCATGCTAATGACAAATTGGGAATTGCTAGGTTATGATGAAAAGTTGGAATCATTATGTTTATAATGCTAGATGAGAATCATTATGTTAAAAATACTAAATTGGAATCCACTATGCCTATTAGAATAACCATGCCTTTAATGTTTCATGTTTGTAATAAAATTATTATTATGCCGCAAGGGTTATTATGCCTATGATGTAAAGTTGAATTCATCATGTTAAACTAAGTTGGAACCATTACTATGCCAAGTTATCATCATGCTAGTATTGAAACCATGTGATATGTTATAGCCTGTTTATTATGCAAGTGATGTTGGAATTGTCACATATGCCTATCACATGTTTGGTGTTATTCCCCTTTATCTCTTGAATTGTTTATGCTTGCAAACGAAGTACGTTTATATACGTTGGGGATATGATTGGGTAGAATAGGCAAAACATGAATTAATTATAATCATAAATCGTGAAATTTGGCATAAGTAGAACATGAAATATGGCACGAAAAACTTGACTTGAACATGCCATAACTTGACTTGAAACGTGCCTTAGTTGGGCACGAAATTGACATATGAACATGCTATGAATATAGCACGAATTTGATAAGAACATGGGCATGACTTTAGAAAACAAGAAAGTGGCCAACTCGAGGTTGGGTTGAGTTTGTAGTGTAAATCTGCCCGGAACCGCCCGACAAATCCAGTTGCTACAAACAATAGGATCCAATGTGGGTAGTTGGTCACATCGCGCTTGAAACCCGAGGTTGGGTTGAGTTCGTAGCGTAAACCTGCCCGGAACCGCCCGGCAATTCCAGTGGCTACAAAAAAGAGGATCCAATGTGAGTGGTTCGGTGCATTAACGAATCAATTAATGCCAATTAGGGTTAAGTCATGAACATGAAAAGACAACTTAACCAACTTGAACACGATTTGTAGGGCTAAGTCATGAACTTGAAACGACAACACTTAGCCAACTTGACATGACACGTAGGCGGGTTAAGTCACGAATTTAAATGACATACTTAACCATCTTGACATAACTAGACTGGAAAAGGATTAAGTCACGAATTACATGACTTAATCGGTTAGGCGGGTTAGGTCACGAATTACATGACCTAATCTGTTAGGCGAAACCCTAGACACGACCCTTTTCAGCAGTAACCCTCTAGATGTATCAAGATTCCCTGGGGCTAGGCCGGGTGGGGCACGATTATTGGGCTGATTGTAAGAGGTGAACGACGGCAGTGGGGTATGCTAGTGTAGGTTCGGTGGACTACGGTCGTGCACGTATTCCGGGGCAAGCACTGGGTATCCGTAGATTTATCTGTGCATCTTGAATCGTGTCAGGGGTTGACACCCTAGGGCTAATACACCCGAAGGTGGACCCAGCACAGGTGACTACATTCATGATTAGCCGTATGACACGGACACTTAACGAGCTAGAACTTGTAGGGAGCCGATCGACTAGATAATCGCTCCGTAGGACCCCGTACTAGGGTCAGACCCTGTTTCAGAGTCATTTCATGATATTGGGCCGTGGGATTTATTTCGTGATTAACTTGTGACATGGGCTTAGTATACTAGTACAGTCGATGCAACGAATCTTGAACACGTGATGCTTTTCTTGACTTGTCTTGACTTATCCTGATCACCTTAGTCTATCTTGTTCACCTTGACACCATTCTTAAGTTTAGTTCCAGTTCATATATGACAGGTTGTTTTAACCGTTTTTACACTGAAAGTCACTAGGACTTACTCAGTCTTTATGACTGACCCTTTTCCTTTCGCCTCGTTTTCTTTCGTTTCCCCCCCCCCAAGGTTCTCAGGGAGGAAACACTAACTCTTAGCTTGGATATCACTTGCTTTGGCTCAGCATGTACGGTTTGCTATGGCTGCTTCTTTTTACTGCACTTGGGGAATAAGCTGTTTTTCCTGTTTTTAAGTTATTGCTTCTTTGGCTATTATTACAAGACAGTTGTAATGAAGTTATTTGAAATGTTTGTAAAAGACATGGTTTATTTTGGAATAAAATGAAGTTCTGTTTTGCTCATAAATTCTTCCGCTGTTTACTTAAATAATTTTTTATTAATGTTCTGGCTTGTGATAATTCCGTGATGTTATCTCGATAATACCCCTCCAAAACTAGTGCATTCCCTTTGTGAGTGACCCTAGCGGAGGTGGGGTGTTACAGGGACAAATAAACTTGGGTGCTAACTTCCCAGTTTTACCGAATCGGATCACTCCTCTCATCGGAGATACTTTCAAATAAACATGATCAACAACATCTAATGTCAAATCTCTTCTTCTACAATCTGCATAGCTTTTCTGTCGGCTTTGTGCGGTTTTCAATCGCTTCTTGATAAAATCGACTTTATCAGATGCTTCTCTAATCATATCGGGTCCTAACACAAGTCTGTTGCCAAGTTCTACCCAACATGCTGGAGATCTGCATGGTATGCCATATAATGCTTCAAATGGCGACATTCCAAACTTTCTTGATAGTTATTGTTATATGAGAATTCTGCCAAATGCAAGTGATCTTCCCATGACCCGCCAAAATCAATTATACAAGCCCGTTGTAGATCTTCTAGAATTCTATTCACAAGCTCAGTTTGGCCATCCGTCTGAGGGTGATAAGCGGTGCTTAGATTCAGTCTCATTCCGAATTCTGTTTGGAATGCCTCCCAGAATTTGCTAGAAAAAATTGGGTCTCTATCACTGACTATGCTGATGGGAATTCCATGCAGCTTAACAATTTCTTTGAAATATATTTGTGCTAGACTTTGAGCGGTTCTATTGGATCTGACAGCTATAAAATGGGCAGTCTTCGTGAAGCAATCTACGATTACCCAAATACTGTCATTACTTTTCTTGGTTCGGGGCAAACCATCTATGAAATCCATGGAAATCTGTTCCCATTTCCAACCTGGGACTTCCAACGGTTGCAACAATCCTGCTAGCTTTTGTTGGTCGCTCTTGACTAATTGACAAGTAGGGCATCTGCTAACATATAAAGAAATGTCCCTCTTCATTGCCTTCCACCAGAAAGTGTGCTTGATATCGTTGTACATTTTGCTCACACCTAGATGGATGCAAAGCTTGGATTTATGGCATTCATCTAGCACCTCTCTTTTGAGCTCAGGGATGCTGGGAACACAGATTCTCCCTTTCAGTCTCAGAACTTCTTCTTTATCTATCTGAAAACTTGAGGGTTCGCCCTTCTGTATTCTCCCTCTAATTCTTTGAATGAAGTGGTCATTCTTATGGAGAGCAGATATCTTATCAATCAAGCCAGGCGTAATTATAAGATTGGCTATGATTGCGGTTTTTCTACTTAGCGCATCTGCTACAACATTAGCATTTCCCGGCGTATACAGAATATCTAGGTCGTACGCTGCTAGAAATTCTAGCCAACGCTGCTGTCTCAAGTTCAGATCTTTTTGGGTGTACAAATACTTTAATGATTGATGATCTGTAAATAGTTCGAATTTCTCACCTAGCAAGTAATGCTTCCAGATTTTCAAGGCAAAAACGATAGCTAGCAACTCAAGATCATGAGTTACATAATTCTTCTCATGCGGTTTTAGCTGGCGGCTAGCATAAGATACTACTTGGCCTTTTGCATTAACACTGCACCAAGACCTCTAATAGAAGCGTCTGTCCAAACCGTCAAATTCTGATTGCCATCGATAATGGTTAACACTGGAGCAGTTGTCAGTTTCGATTTCAATTCCTGGAAAGCTTCCTCATAGTCGGAAGTCCATTTAAACTTCTCATGCTTCTTTGTAAGCTTTGTTAGTGGGTCGGATATCTTCGAGAAATCCTTAATGAATTTTCGATAATAACTTGCCAACCCCATAAAACTTCTAACCTCTGTGGGTGTGGTAGGCTGTTTCCAGTCTTAAGTTGCTGTAATTTTGCTCGGATCGACAGAAATCCCTTCCTTTGACACAACATGGCCAAGAACTTCACTTCTTCTTGCCAGAAGACACACTTAGAGAATTTGGCTTTGAAGACGTTCTTTCTCAGAATCTCCAATACTTGTTCTAAATGTCTTTCATGCTCAGGTTTTGATTTGGAGTAGATTAAAATATCATCGATGAATACGAGGACAAATTTATTCAGAACTCCCCTGAACACTCTATTCATTAGATCAACGAAGTATGCTGGAGCATTGCATAGGCCGAACGACATTACTAACCATTCATAAAATATGTTTGGGCCTCTAAAACTGTCAAAGGAACACACTCTTTTGCAATTCTCAATTGATGGAAACCTGTAGCTAGGTCCATTCGGGAAAATACTCTCGCCCCATTTAATTGATCAAGCAGGTCATCGATGCGGGGTAATGGGTATTTGTTTTTGAGTGTCTGTTTGTTGAGGTCTCGGTAATCAACACACAATCGAAGAGTACCGTCTGACTTTGGGACAAACACTACAGCTGCACCCCAACTAGAAAAGCTAGGTCTGATCAGACACTTCCATAGCAGTTGACGAGTTTGATCGCCTAATTCTTCTTTTTCCTTTGGAGTCATTCTTCTAATTGGATGAACCACTGGTCTGGCATTAGGAATTTGATCGATTCTGAATTCTATTTCTCTTTGCGGAGGTAAGTTTTCAACTTTTTCAAACACATCCGCATAATTTCTAACAACAGGAATCTTTTCTAAGGAAGTGGGGATAACTTCTAGCGCAGACCAAAATTCTTTTCTATCTGGATCTGAGCCATGACAGGGTAAATTAATATATCCAAGCTTCGTTCGAATTTTAACGATTCTTTCCGCACAATTAACTTCTGCTTCGTATTCCGTTAACCAATCTAGCCCGAGAATGACATCATACTCAGGAAAATCCATTGTGATCAAATTAAAAGAAAATTTGTAGAAAGAATAAGAGAATGGCACTCTACAACATGAGCTGAGAATAATAGAACCCCCTATCAGAATGTGAACTTTAACCGATTCTTTGAGCTTTCTTCGTTTTAACTTTAATTTGTGCACTGTGTTACTAGCAAGAAAACTACGTGATGCACCTGTGTCAAACAATACAAAAACAGGAATATTTTTAATCTTAAGGGTACCTCCCAAAACATCGGGTTTACCTGCTCCATCGGAAGCAGCTGGCGGGTTCGTCCCGTCATAGACATGAGCTACTGCGGCCTTCTTAAGCAAAGGACAGTCCCTGACAAGATGATCTGTCTTGCGACAGTTAAAGCACGAGCGAGGGTTCTGGGAGCCTTGGCTTGAACCTTGAGAATTGGTCCTCTGCCATTTCGGGGCTGTGCAGACATTTGAGTAGTGCCCCGCCTAGCCACAGTTAAAGCAGTTTCCTTTTGGCGGCTTACTGGATTGTGGATTTGAGGATGCCGCTTGGCTTGACTCGCCTTGATTTGCAGCAGGCTTGCGCTTATTCCCGACTTGGCTTTTAGCACGATCCTGATCTAGGTGCCTTTGATCAAGGTCTTCATAGTTACAAGCCATCTCCACTAATTCATTAAACCCCAGCTTGATGTGGGCCATTGCCCTATCCTGGTACTTTCGCTTCAGCCCGAGGATAAACCTCTTGTTCTTGGGCTTTGCGGTGGCGATGAGTTCGAGAGCATAGCGGGCTAATTGTGTAAATTTGTTCAGATAATCTTGCACTGAGAGATCCCCCTGCTGGAGGTTGTCGAATTCGTCATGCATGCGCTCCAGGGCTTGTTCTGGGACATACTTCTCTTTGAATAATTCTTTGAGTTCGTCCCAGGTTATACCGGCATTTCTGTTCCTTGCGGTGAGAGCTTCCCACCATAGCTCAGCTTCTTCTTGCATAAGCCAGGCACCCATAAAAGCTTTATCTTGATCGCCTAGCCTCAGGCCTCCAAGTATCTTCTCGCATGTTTTGACCCATGCTAAGGCCTCTATTACAGTGCCCGTACCAGAGAAGGTTTTGCCTCCTAGGTTCTTGTACCTTTTAGCCACGCGGTCCAGCTCGAAGGGTTGAGCGGGCGGGGGTTGTATTAAAGGTCCATCTTCAGCTGGGACTTCACCACGTCCTCTGCTACGGCCAGCTCGGCCTCCTCTACCAGCGGCTGCTCGGGTAACCATTGTTCAAGTTCTGTATAAGCAAGAAAAGAGTCAGCTTACAGAAATGATAATTTTATTGTATGGTAAAGCAGAAGAACTTAAGGAAAGATAACGATGGACTTATCAAATTGTTTTTGCTATTCTGCTTAGCTCATTCTAGGACATTACTAGTCCTATCTCTAATGAGCTACAAGCCTTAGAATACTACTGATTCTATTCTGACGAAGTGTTTAATGTGTTAAATTCCGGAACTAAGGTTAACCAAAGCTCTAATACCAGCTGTGACGATCCCAAAATCCCGTACAACGGTGTTAAGGATAATCATTGGAATATAACACATTAATCATCATTAGCAGAGTACAGATAATAGCATAAACAAGAGATAGAATAATTTACACACATATGACAGCGGAATCATATATATATCACCACATCAGAGAGCACAGTGCAGGATACTACTTAGTGCATAATAATACATAATCAGTCAACATCACCAATGGCGGAATCATAATACATAAGAGTATATAAACCAAATATCAGTCTACATCTCCTGTCGCGGAATCATAATACATATACAATAATGGAGGAAAAGTCACAATCATCTCAATGTAGTCAAGCCTCGCCATAAGCCAAAAGCGCACCTCTACTGCGGTGCCATGCCCAAAATATGTCAGCTACCTGTAACTAGGCTGCCCGTGTGAAAATAAGGGCACTCGAGTTTGGAAGGTGAAACAAACTATGAGTCAATCATGGGACTGGTATGAGAAATCTACTTAACTTACTAAACAACAATAATAAGGCAAATCAAAGGACCATGCCACTTTCGTTGAACGGGTTTACTCCAATGAGTGCTAGTGCATAAAATTAAGTAATCGGTTAAGTCATCGCAATGCTTTTCATCAAAATGAAGCCATTATAAGACTCAGGTCCCATCACACAATGCAACGCAAGCCGGAGGATAGAGTTTTACCTTATAATGGACAAAAATGCTTCATACGTACAAAATGAAAGTGTTGGATATTATTACTAGTGCATATATGTTTCAAAAGAAAATTCAATCATAAATATCAATCATAGACGGCATGGGTACCATATATCATGTCGCCATACTAGTAATACAATCACATCCGCAATTTCGTATTGGAAATTAGATTCCATCATGAGTCGAGGCAAGGGGCAAGCTCCTCTCCATTCGAGACACTCTAGCAAATGTCCCAGGATCGCACACAACGGTCTTTGGAATCGGCTGGGTCGGTCCTCTCTTACTTTTGAGGATTGGCAATTCCTGAACACACGTTTCCCGGTCCTTATAGACCTATAATCGAGGCGCCTCACATTCCAACAACCACACAGGTGAAAAATATATATAATGTCAGGGCTGTTAGGTGACTGACACCACCCTAGCTAGAAAGAAACGTCGTGCTCTCCCAGCGGTCCTTCTCCCGTTTTTGATTCATACCGAGGTGTAAGGCTCGCGAATCCACGCTATACACAAATCTACGTCACACAGACCATGCTTTGATCATCAACCACAAGACTTTGCTTTGCAATAGAAGCCTTGATCACATGCCACTTAGGCGTGCTACACAGGCAATCCACTCCATGCGACTGATTTCTATCTATATATAAACTCTGAGCTCGTACTTCTCAGAGAAGGGCGTTAAGCAAGAGAATAAATTCTCTGTTGCCAAATAGATATATATTTAATAGAGATCAATCAGCATAGAACAAAATCCAATGTCAGACACATAGTCCATTTACAAGTTCGTTCAGGGTTTGAACGAAGCCGGAGGCACCAAATTCCTCGCTTATCCGCACAATCAACAATACGTCCGGATGGCTACTACTTCAGCTCCTTCAAGGTAGCTACTCCAATCATGAGCATCTGTAGCGCCCATCCATCCAATGTGAAGATCGTCGGTCTTCAACCATCTTCAACTCTTCGACTTCACATCGTCGATCGATTATTTGAAATGAGAATAAACTCGGCCTTTTCAAATAATCCACGTATATTTATAATTTCAAATCAATTCATCACATGGTTAAATTATTCAACATTCCCATTTCAGTTCCTTAGTATAGTTTTCATGTAAAATACATTCAACCATCACATATCAAGCAAACCAAGCAAAATCGGTTTATTTCCATTCTATATCGTCAATAACATTTTTCAATGATACATGGCCATTTTTATTTGTTTAAAAACGACCATATTCAATTAAACGACATTTCAGGTCGTGCCGAAGCACTGGCGCTGTTTTTCACTAAATTTGTTTTACACATATCTGAAAATATAACCGTTGGATCTTCACAAATTTTATATTATTAGAAAGATCATTCCAAAGCGAATCCAACGGTTTCAGTTTTGGGAAAATACGACGGTCGGATCTCCCACACTAGTCGTTTGAAATCACGGTTTCAAATTACGAACTGCAGCGTCGTTATTCGATTTAATTTAATTATATTTATTTATAAATATAATCGATTCTGGCGCTGTTTTTCTTCAGATTTGAATTAAACATTCCATACAATCCAACCGTTGGATCTTTACAAAGTTGGTGCCGTTGGAAAGATATTTCCAAGGCGAACCCAATGGTTGCGGTTGAGGGAAAATCCAATGGTCGGATTTCCCGCACTAGTCGTTTGAAATCACGGTTTCAAATTACGAACTACAGCGTTGTTATTCGATTTAATTTAATTATATTTATATTTACATATAAATATAATCGATTCTGGCGCTGTTTTTCTTTAGATTTGAATTAAACATTCCATACAATCCAACCATTGGATCTTTACAAAGTTGGTGCCATTGGAAAGATATTTCCAAGGCTAACCCAACGGTTGCAGTTTCGGGAAAATCCAATGGTTGGATTTCCCGCACTAGTCGTTTGAAATCACGGTTTCAAAATACGAACTGCATGGCCATGATTCGTTTTAATTTTATTTATATTTATATATTTATATAAATATAGTTCATTCGACGATTTCAATATCGTTTTCACTTCAAATATTTCACTAACGCCTTTAAATTTTGGAAAATTTCGCCATAACCTCCTTTGTGCGGGAGGGGCTGGGAATAATCCCAATTTGCCACACGGGCGTCTCATCTCAAAAAGAAAAAGAAAAAGCCAAGCGGCTAGCCAATAGGCTCATAAAATCATCACCCAAGCAAAACAGTAAACATGTACCTATTTGTCGGGCACATAATTTTATTCCTCTTCTCTAGCCTCTTTGCTAAAACCTGTTCAATAAATATGCATGTACATATATGCAATTTTCATCACTTATCATTTTCTATTCAATTTCATTTTCGATTCACTTTGGTTTAAAGTCACCATTCATTCTAGTGTTGCATACATAAGCAAAAACCACATCATTAGCTAATTAATGAATATTTCAACTCATGCATATTTATTTGAACGAGTGTTTATTTTTAACACTTCACATTTCAATAAAAAATGATATTTTTGGCCAACTAAAATATATTTCAACACATGACTATTTCGTTTAGTTCCTTTTCATGTTAAAAATAATATTCACTTCACAAATATTTATTTCAACACTAGTATATCTTTAGCAAATCGCATATATGATAAAAATGGAATTTTCATCATCTAAGATATTTATTCAAAACATGAATGTTTTTAACACTTCATAGTTTCAATAAAAATGTAATTTTTATTGTTCAATCTTTTATTCAATACATGAACCTTTCCAACATACACACTTCTCAACACATGAGCATTTCCACACATGGATATTTTATATAGTTTGTTCATATAAGAAAGATGAAATTTTTATTGTTGAAACTATTTATATATAAGGAGAATATTTTACATACTTCATATATATTATAAAAAGGTGATTTTTATTGTTTAAACACTTTATTCATTCAAACATGAATTTAAATTTCACACATCACTTCTCAACACATGAGCATTTTCACACATGGATATAGTTTCAACACATGACTTTAGTTTCAACACATGAAAATAATTTCAACATATGAAAATAATTCTAACACATGAATATTATTCAAAATTTCGGCAGCATAACGGCAGGGTAGTTAAAACCGGCACCGTCCCTAGTACGGCTCCTCGCTCTACCTTAAAACCTTGCGGTTTTTGACAATGGGGATTCATGCATCTAGTTCGCACGCAGGCGGCATGTTTTATTTCATTTCCACAATTATCCCAAATTTGTTTCAATCACCAATGGGTATTTTTCAACCACAACCAAACAATATCAACCACAAACAATTATTCAACCATTTGAATTTTTCACACCAATTCACAACAATAAATATCGTCCATGGTTTGTAGATGAGGGGAGTATATATACATAAGTATATATATATATATGTATGTATGTATTTATTTTATATATTTCACTTGCATTTCAACACACATATCATTTAAACAATGCATGTATAATTCGTACTTCGCTCATACAACTTATACTACGCATGTATATATGGTATACAACACGTATATAAATTATATTTTGCTTATATAATTTATACATGACATTTTCTGTTCAATTTCATTTAATTTAGATTTCCCACTTTGGTTTTTGGAGTGCTAAAATCGTAGATGGGTCAGAAAAATCCGCGGTCTCTTCTATGTGGTAGAGAGCCTCCTTGCAGTCACGATGTTTCCTGTTTCATCGAATTTCGTCAACACACCATAAAGATATGATTTTTCAAAGTTTTGTAACACTTAAAAGTGTTATTTTCAATTCAAAAATTACCAAGCCGATACCTTTCTGAATTCTTCGAAACTAGGTCTTCAAAAATCGTGCAATCCGAAGCACGATATGGGAATCGGCTTACACCACCGCCTGGAGCTCGGCGAGGTGCGCCTGCGCGTGGGGAAGGGGGCTCACTCGATCGTCGGACCTGGGTAGGGCGGTGCGTCGAAGTTGGGGTCTTTGAGGGCCTCGATCTCGTCGTATACTGAACGATGGAGGTCAACTTGGGTATGGATTAGAAGAGGGGAGTGAGACGAACAAAAACCTTAACTGGAGCGGGGGGTGAAGGTGCGTGGATCGACGGGAAAATCGTCGGGAAGGTTGGAGCGGGTTTCCGCCGTCTATACCAGAGAGAATGAGGTTTTTTTTATTTTAATTTATAAATGGAATTTTCTGATTCGCCGATGTATATATTATTCAGAAAATTAGGGTTTTCACGAACGAACTCCCTTTCAAACCCAACGACTGTCGTCCTTACCTAAATACCCCCATTCCGGACACAATGGGATATGTTTCGTTGGCCAATTCGACTGTTACAGTCAATTATTCTTCAAATTAAAGTATAAAACATTTAATTTTAACTTTGAACGTACATTTCAATTTGCCAGGGCCACAAACTGATTCGAAAAATTCCAGAAAAATAATTCTAGCTATGTTTTGATGCTACGGTCCCAACAAAACTAGTTTCATCGAATTCTGAGATCGTTTGAAAAATGGCCATTTTCTGGTCGATCCAATTTAACAAAAATTGACCAAACACATTTTCTTTTGCCACGCTCACATACTAGCTTCAAAATTTATGAAATTTGAAACCTAGCAATAGTTTGACATCCTGGACCCAACAAAGGTGGTTTCGTCAAATTCCGAGGTCGTTTGCAAAATGTCTATTTTCAAGGGCTATATATTCTATATAGCGACCTTTCTGAAAATTCATTTGGCCATAACTTTTGATTCCCGCTATGAAACTTCGATTTTTCAGATTCGTTAGAAAGATATTTATAAACAGATTTAAATATTTTTGGTTTCACTGAAATCCATTATATTTTCCACTCGGCACAGTCAGTCAAAGTTTGAATTCAAATTTTCAAACTGCCTCACTATTTCTAATTCATTCTTTTATTGAAATATTCTATTTCAATTGTTCAAATTGCATTGAAATAACCAATTTAAAAATTTTAAATTGGCTCATATTTTCCGGGTTGTTACAACTAGTATCACCAAAATAACATTTTATATGTAAAACACTTTTCTAAGTGTTCTAACGATGTATAAAAGTATATTTTACATATTAACATTTTTCTTCTTTTTCCTTTTTATTCTCATGTATATTTTCTAACCAAAATGTTCCTTTTCATTACATAACATATTCTAACATAAACGTTATTTTAATTATGACACGTTCTAACATAAATATTATATAAATTATAAAATATATTCTAACAAAGATGTTATTTTGGATTGAATCATCATTTCTAACCAAAGATGTGATTTTTGTTTACACAAAATTATTCTAACCAATCATGAACATCAAAATCATCAAAATCAACAATCAACCAATACAATATCATATATTTCAGACCTGAATAAATTCACATATGTACATGGAATATAAATAACTAAAGATAATTAAATCTTAATTATTATTTTATTAAAATATAGAAATCTCACCGATGGGTTTTGAATTCTTCAAAATTTCAGATTGCTCTGTTTTAGATCTGGTTTGTTCTGCTGTGTAGATCTCGTTTTTCTGATTCCAACGCTTTAGAAATTTCTGATTTCCGATTACATATGAAAGAGTTATGATTGTTTTAGCGTTGATCATATAATTTAAATTATAATTAAAATTAACTTAAATTCATCTCCATCCACAAATCACCTTTCTTCTACATCGTATACTTCCAGGAAACCGAGAACCCAACTGCCAACCCCTATCCTCCACCGTCGCACGAGAATCGAGAGCACCAGACCCAAATCTGAAAATGCCCTGACAACGGCCATTCCTCTGCCTCCCTTTCGCAAGAACCTCCCTTCGTTCGAACCCCCCTAGTGCCACCGAATCCTCCATGAACGCACCCCCTTCTGGTCACGAATACCCATGAAATACGAAACGAATAAAGATCTTGACCGTTGAGCAGCTTCGCCTTAGTCTTCTCTACGATATTATCCTTAAAGCTTATGGGAATTAGCTGAAGGATTAGAAGAATTTGAGGGAGGAATATCATTACGTTTCAGCCATAGAATTCATGGGTGGCGGCTGTTGCTTTAGAAAATAGGGTTACGGTATATGTACCGTATATATACTAGTATTTTCTATTTTATTTATTTAATTTTCCTTTAATTCTGATAATTCCTGTTTAATGCCACGAAATCCGAATCAAACCCATCGAATGTCACCCCTAGCTAATTACCCCCATCCCGGACACAATGGAACATATTTCGTAACCTAATTCGGCTGTTACGATATGATTTTCTTTAAATTAAATTATAAATCATTTGATTATTAAATACAAACGTACATTTCAAATTACCGGGGCCACTTACGGACTCTAAAAATTACAGAAAAATTATTTCTATTTATGTTTTGACGATACGGTTCTAACAAGACTAATTTCGTCGAATTCTGAGACAGTTTGAAAAATGGCCTTTTTCTGGTCGATCCGATTTGATTGAAACTGACAAAACACTTTTTCTTTTGCCACGCTGACATATTAATTCGAAAAATTATGAAAATTGAAATCTAACAATAATTTGATATTCCGGTTCCAACAAAAGTGGTTTCGTCGAAAACCGAGGTCGTTTGCAAAATGGCTATTTTCAAGGCCAATATATTTAATTAAAATATATATAAATTCTACAGCGACTTTTCTAAATTTTGAACTGGACATAACTTTCTAACTATATAGTGAAATTTCAGTTTTTCAGATTCTTTATAAAGATATTATTAAACAGATTTAAATATTTATGGTTTTGCTCAATTCTGATTTATAATGAATCCTGTACATTCAGTCAAAGTTCAAATTTTCAAACTGCAGCGCTGTTTTAAACTCCTTTTATAATTAAATTAAATTTATTCATTTTAAAATAAATTTTAGTCGTTCTTATTTAAAATAAATTATTTATATATTAAAAATCCATTAAAATTTCTAAAAGAAATTTTTTTTAATTGGCCGCAAAATTCCGGGTTGCTACAATCGCTCCCACTTAAAATCTTTTCCTCCTCGAAAAGGAACGTAGCTAAAAATTTACTAACTTAATTAAATTTCTAATTATTTTTTTCAATAATTTTATTAGTTAAAGTAATTATCATCCCAATAATTTTGTTAGTTAAACCAATAATCAAACATCACAACCTACAATCAATTAGGTAATTAACTTTTCAAATATATATAACTTTTATATATAGCCCAAAAATCATATTTTTAGTGCAAATCACAGCAGTGAATCCTATCTAGGTTTTGGTTCTCATACCAGTCAATGGAAATATATAGATATCCCACTTTCGATACTCGAACATAAATACTGATGATGGAGATCCATCATTAGAATCATCTCCGGGCGACTAGAGTGTGATTCTATATCTATCCAGTATATTAAAACTTCGAATATCTGTTAATTACTCGTTTACTCGAAATCTTTATATACTCGATTGTCCAAATTAAAATATAATAATATACTCAAATACGCATTTTTAGATAAAATTTTCAATAAAAAATTTGTTTCCAATTTTTTAGAGAAAATAATACTCTTCACACTCGTTCTAGGATACTACTAATCCCATCTCTAACGATTTATTCTTTTTGGATAATGCTAATCCAATCTCTGATGAATTCTTTCGTTCGGTTCTAATGTGTCTTGTTCTCGAGCTCTGTAAACCAAAGCTCTGATACCGAATGTGATGACCCAAACTTCCTAGTAAAGGAAAGCCTGGATTGTTTTGAGAACAACACACATCAGAACACAAACTGAAGAACATTTTATTGCTGGTTACAACAATTACATCAGAGTACAAGAATATAACAGAGTATGAATACTTATTACATAATAGAAATACAATAATATCAGAGATTTAAATTACATTTAAATAGCAGCGGAAAAATATTACAAATACATAATCGTAAGGAATACACGGATATAGAGCTTTCCGAATATCGCTTCAGCTGTAAACCAGGATCCTGGAAATATCTTCTAAAAGCTACTTGACTGCCCTTGTGGAAAATATGGGCATCGGAGTTTGCCAGTGAAACAAACTACAGGTCAGTCATGGGACTGGTATGAGAAATCTTAACTTAACTTATCTAATAATAAGGCTAATCACAGGACAACGCCGCTAACGCGGAACGGGTTTACTCCATTGGATTGCCAGTGCATAAAATAAAGTAAATCGTTAAACAACGCAATGCTTTTTAGAAAAATGAAACCATTATAAGACCCAAGTTCCATCACACAATGCAATGCAAACCGGAGGATAGGGTTTCACCTTATAATGGTTAAAAGATGCTTGATACGATAAAAACGGATTTGATATTAGTGTGTATATATATGGGTATATATATTTAAAACATTTCAATCATAATGTATCAATCATAGACGGCATAGTATCCCATCCTACTATGTCGCCATACTAGTTCTACAATCAGAACCGCAAGGTCGTATTGGAAATTGGATTTCCATCATGAGATGAGGCTAGGGGCAAGCTCCTCTCCGATTCGAGACACTCTAGCAAATGCCTCAGGATCCCCCGTAGTGAACCCTTGGAGCGGTAGGGCCGGTCCCCGCCTATCGGCAGTGGATTAGTTATGCCTGAACACACGTTTCCCGGTTCCTTTGAACCTATAGTATGACCACTAATGGCCTATAAAAATCCGAGGCGCCTCAAAATCCATCATCCACATAAGTAAAATGTCAGCCAGTTTAAGCACTAACACTACCACTAGCTAGAAAGAAACGTGTGCACTCCCTACGGTCCATATCCCGTTTTTGACTCATACCGGGGTGTGAGGCTCGCGAAGTCACAATATACACAAAGCTATGCCATAATAGGCTAAACTTTGATCATCCCACAAGGCCCTGCTTTTCAACAAAAGCCTTGATCAATTGCATCTTGGCGTGCCACATTGACAATTCACGCCATGCGATCAATCACTATTAATATATACCAGGGTGTTAAGTAGAGAATAAATCCTCCACCACCAAACCGACATACATTAACAGAAATCGATTTAATTCACATGGAATGAAATCCAATGTCAGACATGCATCCATTTACTAGCTTATGCTCTGGGTTTGAGCGAAAACCAAATCTGAACAATCAACAATAGTCCGGACGGCCACCACTGAAGCCCCTTCAAGATAGCTACTCCCATCGAGGGTCATAGTAGCAACACATCCATCCGATGTGAAGATCGTCGGTCTTCAACCACCGTCTTCATCTTCGACTCTTCATCGTCGTAGTAATTATTCGAAATGTGTTAAACCCGGTCTTTCTGAATAACTCTCGTATTTTTATAATCAAGTACTATAAAAACACACCCAACGCCTCATTCCAATTCAGATTATTCTTTTAAATAAAATATTCAAATTTTTCTATCAAAGATAAATTCTTTAACTTTATACTTAAATCTTTCTTTAAAGATTTATTAAAACACTATTTGGTTTTAAATATCACACAAATCATTATTCAATGATTATTTGAATTTAAGAAATTAACCTTATCTTTAACTGGGTTAAAGAACTAATGTCATCTAAAACATAGTTCACGGCAAAACCAAAATCATCTTCCATGAAATATGGAATCTTCACAGAAATCAAATCAATATATAATCGCTATAAATTTCTGTATCTGACCAATAATATAAATGGAATAACGGCAAAGCCTCTTAAATTCCATATGTAGTATCGGTCTTCTTTTACAGAAGCTTATCTCGGTTATTATAAATTCGAATTCCATTCAACTCCAATTTAATATATTAAATTGGAAAACTTTACTTTTGGAAATTTTCGATTTAAATCTTAATAAAAGATTTATAAATTCCAACTCATATTTTCATTGTCAGTTGGGTTAAAGAACAAATGTCGCTTAAAAACATAGTTCACAATAAACCCAACTCACATTTCATCTTATTTCAATTATTATATATAATTGGAGACTTTAATAATCTAAATTAAAAGATTATCCTTTTCATACGGGGTTTTAAGAACAATGTTATTGAAGACACTATTCATGACAAACCCAAAATCCAATCTATTCAATTTAACTTTCAATTAAATATTAACAAATTGGGAACTTCATTAAATCTAAATTTAATGATTGATCCTAGTTAATAACTAGTTCATAAAAATAAATTTTTCCTAAAATATATTCTTACTCTAAAATGTTCTTTTTCTAAGATATTTTCTAAAACATTCTTTTCTAGAATATTCTTTATTGGAATGTGAATCAATCAACAACCATATATCGCATGTAATTAATAATCATGATAAATAATTATCAAGCATCCAAATAACACCCAAAGGGGATTCTACACTAAATATGTAATAACCCGGAAAATACGGGCCAATTTAAGAATTTTAAATTGGTGATTTCAGAGGAATTCGAACTATTGAAATAGAATATTTCAATAAAATAGTGAATTAGAAATAGTGAGTCAGTTTGAAAATTTGAATTCAAACTTTGACTGACTGTGCAGGGTGGAAAATATAACGGATTTTAGCGAAACCAAAAATATTTAAATCTGTTTATCAATACCTTTCTAATGAATCAAAAAAATCGAAGTTTCATAACGGGAATCAAAAGTTATGGCCGAATTAATTTTCAGAATGGTCGCTATATAGAATATATAGCCCTGGAAAATTGATATTTTGCATACGACCTCGGAATTCGACGAAACCACTTTTGTTGGGTCCGGGATGTCAAACTATTGCTAGGTTTCAAATTTCATAATTTTAGAAGCTAGTATTGAGCGTGGCAAAAGAAAATGTGTTTGGTCAATTTTTGTTAAATTGGATCGATCAGAAAATGGCCATTTTTCAAACGATCTCAGAATTCGACGAAAATAGTTTTGTTGGGACCGTAGCATCAAAACATAGCTAGATTTATTTTTCTGGAATTTTTCGAATCAGTTTGTGGCCCTGGCAAATTGGAATGTACGTTCAAAGTTAAAAATTAAATGTTTTATACTTTAATTTGAAAAATAACCGACTGTAACAGTCGAATTGGCTAACAAAACATATCCCATTGTGTCCGGAATGGGGGGTATTTAGCTAGGGGCGATAGTCGTTGGGTTTGAAAAGGAGTTCGTTTGAGAAAACACTATTTAAAAATTTATTAAAACCATCGACCAATCATATTTCTCCATTCATTATTTTAAAAATAAAAAAAAACAAAAAACACCAGAACCAACGGCGAAACCCGTTCCCCCCTTCCAGGCCCGATCGCCGCCGCTACAGCCGCTTCCAGACGCCGCAACCACCGCCGTTCGCTTCGCCTCCGCCCCCTCGTCAGATCCGACCCCAGCTCGACCACCCCCGACCCCTCCTACGCCTGAATCGATGCCAGAAAGTTCCGACCTTTCTGGAGCTGCCGCCGACGATCCAGAACACCAAATGCCACCAAACCACCACCGATAGATAGCCCTTTCCTCCCTCTTCCACGTCCAACTCGCCGATCATCCCCTCGTGCCTCGGTTCTCGCAAAAACCGCAAACCTAGTTTTGAACCATCGTGAAAGGTGAGTTCTTTTTTATGTTTACACTTTGAAAAATCATATCTTTTTGGTGTGTTGACGAAATTCGATGAAACAGGAAACATCGGGACCGCAAGGAAGCTCTCTACCTCATAGAAGAAGCCGCGGATTTTTCTGAGTCATCTACGATTTTTAGCACTCCGAAAACCAATGTGAGAAATCTAAATTAATATGAATTTGAATGGAAAATGTCGTGTATAAATTATATTAGCGAAATATAAATTACATACGTGTTGTATACCTCATGTACATGCGTAGTGTAAGCTATATGAGCAAAGTATGAATTATACATGCATAGAATAATTGATATATGTGTTGAAATGCAAGTGAAATATAGCAATTATATATATATATATATATATATATATATATATATACTTCCCTCGTCCACAAACCATGGACGATATTTATTGTTGTGAATTGGTGTGAAATATTGGATGAAAAATACGAATGATTGAATAATTGTTTGTGGTGGATATTGTTTGGTTGTGGTTGAAAAATACCCATTGGTGATTGAAATGAATTGGAAATATTTGTGGAAATAAAAATGAACATGCCGCCTGCATGTGAATTAGATGCATGAATCCCCATTGTCAAAAACCGCGAGGTTCTAAGGTAGAGCGAGGAGCCGTACTAGGGACGGTGCCAGTTTTAACTATCCTGCCGTTATGCTACTGAAATTATGAATAATCTTTATGTGTTAGAATAATTTTCATATGTTGAAATTATTTTCATGCATTGGAATTAAAGTCATATCTTGAAACTATATCCATGTGTGGAAATGTTCATGTGTTGAAAAGTGTTGTGTGAAAATTAAATTCATTTGTGTATGAATGAAGTGTTTAAACAATAAAAATCACATTTTTATAATATATATGAAGTATGAAAAATATTTGCCTTATATAAATAGTTTCAACAATAAAAATTCCATCTTTCTAATATGAACAACATAAATAAAATATCCATGTGTGGAAATGCTCATGTGTTGAAATGTGTGTGTAGTGGAAAAGTTCATGTGTTGAATAAAAAGATCGAACAATAAAAATTACATTTTTATTGAAACTATGAAGTGTTGAAAACATCCATTTGTCGAATAAATATTTTAAATGATAAAAATATCATTTTTGTCATATATGTGTTATGCTAGAGATATGCGGACGTTGAAATAAATATTGGTGAAGAAATATTATTTTTAACATGCATAAGAACTAAATAAAATAGTCATGTGTTGAAATCTATTTTAGTTCGCCAAATTATCATCTTTGAAATGTGAAGTGTTAAAAATAGCCACTTGTTCAAATAAATGTGCATGAGTTGAAATATACATTAATTAGCTAGTGATATGATTTTAGCCTAGGCATGCAACATTAGAACGAATGGTCTTTTTAAATCAAAGTAAATCAAATATGAAGTTGAATGGAAAATGATAAGTGATAAAAATTGTATATATGTACATGCATATTTATTGAACAGGTTATAGCAAAGGGGCTAGAAAAGAGGAATAAAATTTTGTGCCCGACAAATAGGTACACATTTAATGTTTTGTTTGGGTGATGATTTTTTGAGCCTGTTGGCTAGTCGCTTGGCTTTTTATTTTTCTTTTTGACATGAGACGCCCGTGTGGCTATTTGGGAATTTTCCAAGCCCCTCCCGTACAAAGGAGGTTATGGCGAAATTTTCCAAAAAATAAAGGCGTTAGTGAAATAATTGAAGTGAAAACAATATAGGAATTTTTGAATGAACTATATTTATATATATATATATATAATTAAAACGAAACGTGGCCGTGCAGTTCGTGTTTTGAAACCGTGATTTCAAACGACTAGTGCGGGAAATCAGACCATTGGATTTTCCCGAAACCGCAACCGTTGGGTTCACCTTGGAAATATCTTTCCAACGGCACCAATTTTGTGAAGATCCGACGGTTGGATTGTCTGGAATGTTTAATTCAAATTTGAAGAAAAACAGCGCCAGAAACGATTATATTTATATATATATATAATTAAATTAAATCGAATAACGATGCTACAGTTCGTAAATTGAAATTGTAACTTCAAATGGCTAGTGTGGAAGATCCGACCATCGGATTTTCCTAAAACTGAAACCGTTGGATTCTTTTTGAAATGACCTTCCTAATGATATAAAATTTGTGAAGATCCAACGGTTAGATTTCCAGATATGTGTAAAACAAAATTAGTGAAAAGCAGCGCCAGTGCATCGACACGACCTGAAACATCGTTTAATTAAATATGGCCGTTTTAAATTAAATAAAAATGGCGATATATCGTTATAAAATACTATAGACGATATAGAGTGGAAATAAACCAATTTTGTTGTGTTTGCTTGATATGTGGTGGTTGAATGTATTTGACATGAAAATTATAACTAAATAACTGAAATGTGAATGTTGAATAGTCCAACCATGTGAATAATTGATTTGAAAATCTAAATACACGTGGGTTATTTGAAAAGGTCGAGTTTATCTCATTTCAAATAATTGATCGACGTTGAGAAGTCGAAGAGTGGAAGACGGTTGAAGACCGACGATCTTCACATTGGATGGATGGGCGCTACTGATGCTCATGACTGGAGTAGCTACCATGAAGGAACTGAAGTAGTAGCTGTCCAAACATACTGTTGATTGTACGGATATGCGAGGAATTGCTGCCTCCGGTTTCGTTCAGACCCAGAACAGACTTGTAAATGGACTGTGTGTCTGACATTGGATTTTGTTCTGTGTTGATTGATCTCTGTTAAATATATATCTGTTTGGCGGCGGAGAATTTATTATCTTGCTTAACGCCCTTCTCTGAGACGTACGAGCTCAGAGGTTATATATTGATAGAAATCAGTCGCACGGAGTGGATTGCCTGTGTGGCACGCCTAAGTGGCATATGATCAAGGCTTCTGTTGCAAAGCAAAGTCTTGTGGTTGATGATCAAAGTGTGGTCTGTGTGACGTAGCTTTGTGTATAACGTGAATTCGCGAGCCTCACACCCCGGTATGAGTCAAATACGGGGGAAGGACCCAAGGAGTGCATGACGTTTCTTTCTAGCTATGGTGGTGTCAGTGACCTCCCAGCCCTGGCATTTATATCTACTTTTCACCTCTGTGGTTGTTGGAATACGAGGCGCCTCGATTATAGGTCTGTAAGGACCGGAAATCGTGTGTTCAGGAATAATTAATCCTCAAAAGTAAGGGAGGACCGGCCTTGGAAGATCCAGGGGATTGCTGTGTGCAGTCCCGAGGCATTTGCTAGAGTGTCTCGAATCGGAGAGGAGCTTGCCCCTTGCCTCGACTCATGAAGGAATCCAATTCCCAATACGAAATATGCGGACGTGATTGTATTACTAGTATGGCGACATAGTAGATGGTAGCTATGCCGCCTAGGATTGGTATTTATGATTGAATTTGCTTTTGAAACATATATGCACTAGTAATAATATCAAACACTTCTGTTTTATACGTATGAAGCATTTTTGGCCAATATAAGGTAAAACTCTATCCTCCGGCTTGCGTTGCATTGTGTGATGGGACCTGAGTCTTATAATGGCTTCATTTTATAAAAAGCATTGCGTTGATTTAATCGTTTACTTTATTTCATGTACTAGCACTCATTGGAGTAAACCCGTTCCGTGAAAGTGGCGTGGTCCTTTGATTTGCCTCATTATTGTTGTTAATAAGTTAAAAAGATTTCTCATACCAGTCCCATGACTGACTCGTAGTTTGTTTCACTTTGCAAACTCGGGTGCCCTCATTTTCACACGGGCAGCCTAGTTACAGGTTTCTGACGCACTTTTGGCTCATGGTGAGGCTTGACTACACCGTGTTGACTTGGATTTTCTCCGCCATTATTGTATCTATATTATGATTCCGCCATTGGCGATGTAGACTGATATTTATTTTGTGTACTCTTTATGTACGATTCCGCCTCAGGCGATGGTGACTGATTATGTATCATTATGCACTAAGTTGTATCCTGTACTGTGCTTCTCTGATGTGATGATATCTATATGATTCCGCTGTCATATGTGTGTAAATTATTCTATTTTCGGTTTATGCTATTATCTGTGATCTACTAATGATGATTAATGTGTTATATTCCAAT
This sequence comes from Allium sativum, assembly GCA_030737875.1. Lineage (NCBI taxonomy): Eukaryota > Viridiplantae > Streptophyta > Magnoliopsida > Asparagales > Amaryllidaceae > Allium > Allium sativum. The sequence continues at coordinate 992,217,475 of CM060915.1, forward strand.
GATTATCCTTTACACCGTGTCATGGGGTTTTGGGATCGTCACATCTGGTATCGGAGCTTTGGTTAACCTTAGTTCTGGAGTCTAACACATTAAACACATCGTCAAAATAGAATCAGTAGTATTCTAAGGAGAATCGCTCATTAGAGATGGGACTAGTAAAGTAATAGAATGAGACGAGCAGAATAGCAAAAACAATTTGATCTGTCCATCGTTATCTTTCCATAAACTTTCTGCTTAACTAGGCAATAAACTATCCTTTCTGTTAGCTGACTCTTTTCTTGCTTATACAGAATTTGAAAAATGGCTATCAGAGCAGCAGCCGCTAGAGGAGGCCGTGCCAGCTGAGGCCGAGGAAGGGGAGAAGTCCCAGCTCAAGAAGGACCTTTGATACAACCTCTGGCCGCTCAATACTTCGAGCTAGACCGTGTAGCCAAGAGATACAAAAACTTAGGAGGCAAGACCTTCTTGGGAACTGGCACAGTAATAGAGGCCCTTGCATGGCTCAAAACATGCTAGAAAATTCTTGAAGGCCTAAGGCTTGGAGACAAAGATAAAGCTATTATGGGCGCCTGGCTTATGCAGGAACAAGCCGAACTATGGTGGGAAACTCTCACCGCGGGTAATAGAGAAGCTGGAAGAATATGGGATGGGTTCAAAGAGCTCTTCAAGGAGAAATATGTCCCAGAACAATCTTTAGAACGAATGCACGATGACTTCGCCAACCTCCAGCAGGGGGATCTTTCCGTGCAGGATTATCTGAATAAATTTACACTATTGTCGCCCTATGCTCCGGAGCTCGTCGCCACTGCAAAGTCCAAAAATAAGAGGTATATCCTGGGGCTAAGGCGACAGTATCATGATAGAGCCATGGCCCATGTTAAGCTGGAATTCAACGAACTGGTGGAAATGACATGCAACTACGAAGACCTTGACCATAGGCATCTGGAGAAGGATCGCGCTAAAAGCAAAGCCGGGAACAAAAGCAAGCCTGCCGCGAATCAAGCCAAGTCAAGTCAAGCAGCATCTTCAAACCCTCAGACTGGCAAGCTGCCGAGAGGAAATTGCTTTAACTGTGGCAAAGCGGGGCACTACTCTAATGTGTGCACAGCCCCGAAGAGGCAGAAGACAAATTCACAAGGTTCAAGCCAGGGTTCTCAAAACCCTCGCTTCTGCTTTAATTGCCGCAAGACCGATCATCTAGTCAAAGACTGTCCTTTGCTGAAGAAAGCTACAGTAGCGCACGTCTATGACAGGTCAAGCCCGCCAGCTGCTTCCGATGGAGCAGGTAAACCCGATGTTTTGGGAGGTACCCTTACAATTAAAAATATTCCTGTTTCTGTATTGTTTGACACGGGTGCGTCGCGTAGATTTATTGCTAAAAACACAGTGCACAAATTAAAGTTAAAACAGCGAAAGCTCAAAGAATCAGTGGAAGTCCATAACCCTATAGGGGGTCCTATTACTATCAGTTCATATTGTAGAGTGCCAGTCTCTTATTCTTCCTACAAGTTTCCCTTTGGTTTAATTGTTATGGATTTTCCCGAATTCGATATCATTCTCGGGCTAGATTGGTTAACGAAATACGAAGCTGAGGTAAATTGTGCAGAAAGAATCGTTAAAATTCGAACTAAGCTTGGATATATTACGGTACCCTGTCATGGTTCGAATCCAAATAGAGAAGAATTTTGGTCGGAATTAGAACTTATCCCCACTTCCATAGAAAAGATTCCTATTGTCAGAAACTACGCGGATGTGTTTGAAGAAGTTGAAAACTTACCTCCGCAAAGAGAAATAGAATTCCGAATCTATCTAATTCCCAATGCCAGACCAGTGGTACATCCAATTCGCAGAATGACGCCGAAGGGAAAAGAAGAATTAGGCGATCAAACTCGTCAACTGTTGTGGAAGGGTCTAATCTGACCTAGTTTTTCTAATTGGGGTGCAGTTGTTTTGTTTGTCCCAAAGTCAGACGGTACTCTTCGATTATGCGTTGATTACCGAGACCTCAACAAACAGACGCTTAAAAATAAGTATCCATTACCCCGCATCGATGATTTGCTAGATCAATTGAATGGGGCGAAAGTATTTTCCCGAATGGACCTAGCTACAGGTTTTCATCAATTGAGAATAGCAGAAGAGTGTGTTCCTTTGACAGCTTTCAGAGGTCCAGACATATTTTATGAATGGTTAGTAATGCCGTTTGGCCTGTGTAACGCTCCAGCATACTTTGTCGATCTAATGAATAGAGTGTTCAGGGGAGTTCTGAATAAATTTGTCCTCGTATTCATCGATGATATTTTAATCTACTCCAAATCAAAACTCGAGCATGAGAAACACTTAGAATAATTATTGGAGATTCTAAGGAAGAACGCCTTCAAAGCCAAATTCTCTAAATGTGTCTTCTGGCAAGAAGAAGTCAAATTTCTTGGCCATGTCGTGTCAGAGAAAGGAATTTCTGTTGACCCAAGCAAAATAACAGTAATTCAAGACTGGAAACAACCCACTGCTCCCACAGAAGTTAGAAGTTTTATAGGGTTGGGTAGTTATTATCGAAAGTTCGTTAAGGATTTTTGGAAGATATCCCGTCCGTTAATGAAGCTCACGAAGAAACATGAGAAGTTTAAGTGGACTTCCGACTGTGAAGAAGCTTTCCAGGAATTGAAATCGAAACTGACCACTGCTCCAGTGTTAACCATTATTGATGGCAATCAGGATTTAACTGTTTGGACAGATGCTTCTATTAGAGGCCTTGGTGCAGTGTTAATGCAAAGAGGCCAAGTAGTCGCTTATGCAAGCCGCCAACTGAAACCGCATGAGAAGAATTATGTGACTCTTGATCTTGAGTTGCTAGCCATCGTTTTTGCATTGAAAATATGGAGGCATTATTTATTGGGCGAGAAATTTATACTGTACACAGATCATCAATCATTGAAGTATCTATACATGCAGAAAGATCTGAATTTGAGACAACAGCGTTGGCTAGAATTTCTTGCGGCGTATGATCTTGATATCCTATATACGCTGGGGAAGGCTAACGTTGTAGCGGATGCGCTTAGTAGAAAAACCGCAATCATTGCCCATCTTATAATTACACCTAGCTTGATCGATAAGATATGTGCTCTCCAAAGGAATGATTATTTCATTCAAAAGATCAAAGGGAGAATCCAGATGGGAGAGCCCTCAAGTTTTCAGGTAGATAAAGAAGAAGTTCTGAGGCTGAATGGGAGAATTTGTGTTCCCAACCTTCCCGAGCTCAAAAGAGAAGTGCTGGATGAATGCCATAAATCCAAATTTTGCATCCATCCAGGTGTGAGTAAAATGTACAACGATATCAAACGCACTTTTTGGTGGAGGGCAATAAAAAGGGATATTTCTTTGTATGTTAGCAGATGCCCTACTTGTCAATTGGTCAAGAGCGACCAACATAAGCTAGCTGGATTGTTGCAATCGCTGGAAGTCCCAGGTTGGAAATGGGAACAGATTTCCATGGATTTCATAGATGGCTTGCTGCGAACTAGGAAAGGCAATGACAACATTTGGGTAATTATAGATCGCTTCACGAAGACTGCCCATTTTATACCTGTCAGATCCAATAGAACCGCTCAAAGTATAGCAAAAATATATTTCAAAGAAATCGTTAAGCTGCATGGAATTCCCATCAGCATAGTCAGTGATAGAGACCCGATATTTGCTAGCAAATTCTAGGAAGCTTTCCAGACATAATTGGGAACGAAACTGAATATGAGCACCGCTTATCACCCTCAAATAGATGGCCAAACTGAGCGGGTGAATAGAATTCTAGAAGATTTATTGCGCGCTTATATAATTGATTTTGGTGGGTCATGGGAAGATCATTTGCATTTGGCAGAATTCTCATATAACAATAGCTATCAAGAAAGTTTGGGAATGTCGCCATTTGAAGCATTATATGGCAGACCCTGCAGATCTCCAGCATGTTGGGTGGAACCTGGCAATAGACTTGTTTTAGGACCCGATATGATTAGAGAAGCATCTGATAAAGTCGACTTCATCAAAAAGCGTTTGAGAACCGCGCAAAGACGACAGAAAAGTTATGCAGATTCTAGAAGAAGAGATTTGACATTTGCAGTTGGTGATCATGTTTATTTGAAAGGTTCTCCAATGAGAGGAGTAATCAGATTTGGCAAAACTGGGAAGTTGGCACCGAGATTTATTGGTCCATTTCCTATACTTGAACGAATTGGAACTCTTGCTTATAAGGTTCAATTACCAGATTGGTTGCCTGGAGTGCATGACGTATTTCACATATCTCAACTTAGAAGACATGTGCCTGATCCGGATCTTGTTGTAGAAGAAGCAGCGCAACAGGATATAGATATAACTCCAGAATTAGCACTCAGAAGAGAGCCATTAAAGATTGTTGGCAAAGAAACTAGAGAACTAAGAAGCAAAAAGGTTCATTTAGTTAAAGTGCAGTGGAGCAGTGATCCTAGAGACTGTAGTTGGGAGACTGAGGAAAGCATTAAGCAAGCTTACCCCAAATGCAGAGTGGATATCTCTGACTAACTATGGTGCAAGGTACCTTTACAATACTTTGCATTTACATTTTGTTTCCTACTTCACTGTTGTTTCCTTTCCGAGGACGAAAAGTTTTAAGTGGGGGAGATTGTAATAACCCGGAAAATACGGGCCAATTTAAAATTTTTAAATTGGTGATTTCAGAGGAATTTGAACAATTGAAATAGAATATTTCAATAAAATAGTGAATTAGAAATAGTGAGTCAGTTTGAAAATTTGAATTCAAACTTTGACTGACTGTGCAGGGTGGAAAATATAACAGAATTTAGCGAAGCCAAAAATATTTAAATCTATTTATCAATACCTTTCTAACGAATCAAAAAAATCGAAGTTTCATAACGGGAATCAAAAGTTATGGCAGAATGAATTTTCAGAATGGTCGCTATATAAAATATATAGCCCTGGAAAATTGATATTTTGCATACGACCTCGGAATTCGACGAAACCACTTTTGTTGGGTCCGGGATGTCAAACTATTGCTTGGTTTCAAATTTCATAATTTTTGAATCTAGTATGTGAGCGTGGCAAAATAAAATGTGTTTGGTCAATTTCTGTTAAATTGGATCGACCAGAAAATGACCATTTTTCAAATGATCTCAGAATTCGACGAAACTAGTTTTGTTGGGACCGTAGCATCAAAACATATCTAGATTTATTTTTCTGGAATTTTTCGAATTAGTTTGTGGCCCTGGCAAATTGGAATGTACGTTCAAAGTTAAAAATTAAATGTTTTATACTTTAATTTGAAAAATAACTGACTGTAACAGTCGAATTGGCTAACGAAAGATATCCCATTGTGTCCGGAATGGGGGTATTTAGCTAGGGGCGACAGTCGTTGGGTTTGAAAAGGAGTTCGTTTGAGAAAACACTATTTAAAATTTTATTAAAGCCATCAACCAATCATATTTCTCCATTCATTATTTAAAAATAAAAAAAAACCCGAGAACCGACGGCGAAACCCATTCCCCCCCTTCCAGGCCCGATCGCCGCCGCTTCCAGACGCTGCCACCACCGTCGTTCGCTTCGCCTCCACCCCCTCGTCAGATCCGACCCCAGCTCGACCACCCCGACCCCTCCTCCGCCTGAATCGAGGCCAGAAAGTTCCGACCTTTCTGGAGCCGCCGTCGACGATCCCGACCACCGAACGCCACCAAACAACCACCGATAGGTAGCCCTCTCCTCCCTCTTCCATGTCCGACTCGCCGATCATCCCCTCGTTCCTCGGTTCTCGCAAAAACCGCAAACCTAGTTTTGAACCATCATGAAAGGTGAGTTCTTTTTGATGTTTACACTTTGAAAAATCATATCTTTTTGGCGTGTTGACGAAATTCGATGAAACAGGAAACATCGAGACCGCAAGGAAGCTCTCTACCTCATAGAAGAAGCCGCGGATTTTTCTGAGTCATCTACGATTTTTAGCACTCCGAAAACCAATGTGAGAAATCTAAATTAATATGAATTTGAATGGAAAATGTCATGTATAAATTATATTAGCGAAATATAAATTACATACGTGTTGTATACCTCATGTACATGCGTAGTGTAAGCTATATGAGCGAAGTATGAATTATACATGCATAGAATAATTGATATATGTGTTGAAATGCAAGTGAAATATAGCAATTATATATATATATATATATATATATATATATATACTCCCCTTGTCCACAAACTATGGACGATATTTATTGTTGTGAATTGGTGTGAAATATTGGATCAAAAATACGAATGGTTGAATAATTGTTTGTGGTTGATATTGTTTGGTTGTGGTTGAAAAATACCCATTCGTGATTGAAATGAATTGGAAATATTTGTGGAAATAAAAATGAACATGCCGCCTGCGTGCGAATTAGATGCATGAATCCCCATTGTCAAAAACCGCAAGGTTTTAAGGTAGAGCGAGGAGCCGTACTAGGGACGGTGCCGGTTTTAACTACCCTGCCGTTATGCTGCCGAAATTTTGAATAATCTTTATGTGTTAGAATAATTTTCATATGTCGAAATTATTGTCATGCGTTGAAATTAAAGTCATCTTGAAACTATATCCATGTGTGGAAATGTTCATGTGTTGAAAAGTGTTGTGTGAAAATTAAATTCATTTGTGTATGAATGAAGTGTTTAAACAATAAAAATCACATTTTTATAATATATATGAAGTATGAAAAATATTCACCATATACAAATAATTTCAACAATAAAAATTCCATCTTTCTAATATTAACAACATAAATAAAATATCCATGTGTGGAAATGCTCATGTGTTGAAAAGTGTTAGTAGTGGAAAAGTTCATGTGTTGAATAAAAAGATCGAACAATAAAAATTACATTTTTATTGAAACTATGAAGTGTTGAAAACATCCATTTGTCGAATAAATATTTTAAATGATAAAATTATCATTTTTATCATATATGTGTTATGCTAGAGATATGCGGACGTTGAAATAAATATTGGTGAAGAAATATTATTTTTAACATGCATAGGAACTAAATAAAATAGTCATGTGTTGAAATCTATATTAGTTCGCCAAATTATCATCTTTGAAATGTGAAGTGTTAAAAATAGCCACTTGTTCAAATAAATGTGCATGAGTTGAAATATACATTAATTAGCTAATGATATGATTTTAGCCTAGGCATGCAACATTAGAATGAATGGTGTTTTTAAATCAAAGTAAATCAAATATGAAGTTGAATGGAAAATGATAAGTGATAAAAATTGTATATATGTACATGCATATTTATTGAACAGGTTATAGCAAAGGGGCTAGAGAAGAGGAATAAAATTTTGTGCCTGACAAATAGGTACACATTTACTGTTTTGTTTGGGTGATGATTTTATGAGCCTTTTGGCTAGCCGCTTGGCTTTTTCTTTTTCTTTTTGACATGAGACGCCCGTGTGGCTATTTGGGAATTTTCCCAGCCCCTCCCGTACAAAGGAGGTTATGGCGAAATTTTCCAAAAAATAAAGGCGTTAGTGAAATAATTGAAGTGAAAACGATATAGGAATTTTTGAATGAACTATATTTATATATATACATATATAAATATAAATAAAATTAAAACGAAACGTGGCCATGCAGTTCGTGTTTTGGAACTGTTATTTCAAACGACTAGTGCGGGAAATCAGACCATTGGATTTTGCCTAAACCGCAACCGTTGGGTTCGCCTTGGAAATATCTTTCCAGCGGCACCAATTTTGTGAAGATCCGACGGTTGGATTGTCTGGAATGTTTAATTCAAATTTGAAGAAAAACAGTGCCAGAAACGATTATATTTATATATATATATAAATATAATTAAATTAAATCGAATAACGACGCTGCAGTTCGTAAATTGAAATCATAACTTCAAATGGCTAGTGTGGAAGATCCGACCGTTGGATTTTCCTAAAACTGAAACCGTTGGATTCGTTTTGAAATGACCTTCCGAATGATATAAAATTTGTGAAGATCCAACGGTTAGATTTCCAGATATGTGTAAAATAAAATTAGTGAAAAGCAGCGCCAGTGCATTGACACGACCTGAAACGTCGTTTAATTAAATATGGCCGTTTTAAATTAAATAAAAATGGCGATATATCGTTATAAAATACTATAGACGATATAGAGTGGACACTACTACAAAAGTGGGCATATTCGACACTATTCTTCTGCGGCCGTAGATCAAAAAAGCGTTGCCGTAGGCCCTTTTTTCAAATAGGCAACACCAGGGGGGCGTGGCATCTGCGGCCGTTGCATTAGCCATCTAATGCAACGCGTTTGTCCATCTACGGCCACGGAAAGAAAGCATTGCCTTAAGTAGAACTTTTGCCCTATTGCAACAGCATATCCATGTAATGCAACATCATACAGCGTTGCCTTAAGTAGAAGCCAGACCCTGGCTTCCAGCTCATGATACTGGGGTCCGCATTGACTTTCCACGTCAGATGTCAACGTGGCACATGCCACGTCAGCTCGCCACGTCAGCTGCACATGTGTCACATGCCACGTCAGCTATCCACATGGCGCCACGTAAGCTGTGGGGCCCACGTGCCGTACCATTGTGGAATTAATAATGCTAAACTTAATGCAACACCACAGCACAGTCTAATGCAACACCACAGCACAGTCTAATGCAACACCACAACACAGTCTAACGCAACACCACAAAAATCAAATGCGACACCAAGAAAAAATCAACTGCAGTTGTAATACAACCCTATAATTACAGATTCTGCAGTACATATATTCAATCCAAAACATTGTACCACATTCATACATATATACCAAAATATTCATACAACAATTCCTCCCAAAACATTCATCACCACAGTCAGACCAACCAATTATATATACCAACTCACAAGTATCATCACCAACACATTCCACAAGTACTGCCATCACCAAAACATACCACAAGTACTGTCATCACAAACACATACCACAAGTGCCATCATTTAAAAGAACAATCCGAATATATCACAAGTGCTAACACATACCATCCAAATACTTCAGTCAGTTGCCGGGGTTGAAGGAGTACAATTGTCAGCATCTTCATCACTTGTTGTGGTGACACAAAGGTCTTCGACATCTAAATTTAGATCTGGATTGGCTTCACCTAGCTTTTTTAACACCCACGACACGTTCTCTTTAAATTTTCTATTCACCTTTTCCTCCAAGTCCGCCTCCAGCTCTTGCCTTATTTTTTTGTCAACTCTTGGACATAGCTGTCCAAAGAACCGGGATTTGGAGACTTTTCAGCCAATTTGCCTCGCCTTCCTACAAGCCAGTTACACGTGTGCCTCTTCCCACCAGAAACCAGTGCATTTGCCTCAGCAATGTTTCCATCATCCACCATTGCTTGCACCTTCTCCTACAAAATGAAAACCAGGCAAGCATATAGATAAATAGGCATTTGGCAGGAATGAATTTATTAACAGAACTGGTTCTCTTTCAAACTAACTATATATGTGTTCGATTTAATATGCAGCTCCAACAAACGTACAATGTGCCAATTATACTGACACAAGTATTGCTATTTCAGTATCTAATTATATATGTACTCACGTATTTGGCCTTCAGTTCATCCGTGTTAGTCTTGTAACTTCGACCCGGTTCTCGTTTATAAGTTTCTAGATAAACCAAGGCAGCAGATGGGGAGGCTTTTTCTGGGTCCTTCTTTCTCTGTCAAGTATTAGGATTACCAATAATTCAATGATATAACAAATTAGAATTATCATGTGGTCAATTCAACTCAATCACAATAAAAAATAACTTAAGTTCAGAAAAACACATACTATCTTTTCTTTGGCTACTGCATGAGTTTTAGGACCCATGGTATGTGTCTCATTCAACGAATTACGATGCGCGGAATTAGAATCAGCTAGGGCCTGGAAATCCAAAAAAATAGCACTAAACAAGGATAATGTGAACTACTAAAGGTTAGCATTAAACAAGATAATGTGAACTAATAAACATTATACAAATGTGAATATCATTAAAGCCGTACCTGAACTGCTTCATCCCCCCAGTAGTCCAAGAGCATTTTAAAATCCTCCAACGGAATTGTACTGCGCCTATTTGCAAGCCTTTCCTCATCAGTTGAGTATTTTTTATAATACCTTGTTTTGATGCGAGACTTGTACTGCCTCCAAGAGTCGTTAAGCGTCTTCAAGACCCACTTGTGTCCTTCTTCTGGTATGACATACCTAGCCTACAATATAGCAATCACAAAATTCAGGAAACAAACTAATTAAGTAAAACCAAGCATTTAGGAAGTCAGTTGAACTGTATATGGTTAAGGAAATTAGATTGTACCAGAGCATAATCCAACATTTGTCGCTTTAATTGATCAGGAACCACATGCCAATTGATGTAAGTAAGAGACACATTATCCTTTGCTAGGTACCAAGAAAATTGCTTAAATCTGTAATATTATCAGAAACTGGCTGGCCATCCTCATTCAACTCAATGACTTCTTTATCATCAGGGGTTCTAGCATGCACCTTGGTCATTTTTGACTTCCCTCTAGGATTTTTTGGACCTTGTACTTTATTTACCAGGTTCAAAAATGTGAATAGAAAAAAGACACACTCAACAGTGCAGTGCAGTGCACAGATAAAGAAACATTATTATTTATATATATACCTGTACCTGCTTCATCTTCCTGTGCAATCCATTCCTGCTCTAATCGATCGGTAAGATTTTCCATTGTTAGAGGCGCTTCAACGTTCTGCTTTTGACGTTTCCGCATCGCTAAATAAGCAGCAACTGAACCAGCAGCTTCACATGAACTGGTTGATTGTTTGAACAATTTGCTACATGTAGGTTTTAAAACGGATGGCCGAGACGTTGTAGGTTTTATAACTCCTGAAAAAGACGGTGTAGGGTTCGTAAGTTTCTTTAATGTTTCTGTCTGTTTCTCCCGGTTACTGAGTTTCTTTGGAGTGGGAGTGAATGTCAGGATCAAATCCTTGTTGGAGCCAGCTTTCTTTGGAGGGGGGGTGCGCTTCATCGCTTCCTTCTCAATTTCAATGGCTGCATTGGTTCGCGCACGAGTTCTCGGTCCAGGTAAAAGATCCTTTGACTTGACAATTTTGATTCTCTACAATTAAGTTGAAGTTCAAGATTTTTTACATTCATAAAGGCAAATACAATAAGTAATAAACAAATAACTTCTTTATACCTCTGAATCTGATGAATCATCAGTGACGTCTTCACCAGCATTGTTTGGGATGTATTCATCACTTCCAGCAATATCTTTACATTTATCTTTCTTATTTCGTGCGGCAGCCTCTTTCATACAACTAACCAATGAAGGCACCCCAAGTGATCTACTAACTGCATCATTTTCTTGCATGCGCGCGATTCGCTCTTGTTCATACTTCGTCAAAACTGATGGTTGTGAGAACTGCAAGCAGATTGGCATTATTACTCACCATCGATGATAAATTTAAGCTAGTTAACCAAATAGAGTTGACGTATAAACAGTTCTTGCTATTTTGACAGAATGCATGCACAAAGAACAAACAGTTACTTGAATTAGCTGCAGCCTTCATGGTCGGAATAAGATTTCATCCGGATTAATAAAACTGAAATGAAAACTGAAAAATACCTAAACATCAGCTTCATTCTCTCGGGTAACATCATCTTTACCTGTTTCATTTTCTACATTTAATTTCCTCCGGGTTCCTTTGTCCGTCACAGTAACATCTTCTTCACCATTATCCATATCAGGCTCCGACGATAGTTTGTTCTGACCCACTTGAGTTGGGTTGTTTTTCATCATTTTGTGTTGCTGCTGAAGTCTATGTGCAGTAGTATACTTGCGCTTTGCAACCGGCTTCTTAGCAGAACCTGGAACAATAAAAATAATAACGATGGCCTCCTTCAAAGTTCTGTACACACACACAGAGATATATATAAGAATGGATCTATATTACATATACATATATACCTTGAATTATGTTTTTCCTTGGCCGTATGATTACATGTGGCTGCAGTTGAATCAACGGCTCACTGTCTTTGTCAATGGTGTTGTCGATATAAAAAACCACGTCTTCTTGCTTATTGCAGCCCTGTACGTACTCGTTTACGTCCTTGTCATTCAGTATTAGCTGCCAGCCACCCCTCGTTCCTTTTCTGATATAGACTCCTCCTATTTCAGTGTAATGGAGACAATCTTTAACAAAGTCCATAAGCACACTGTAAGAAAACCGGTCTACATCATATTTTGTTACTACGAATGATTCTCCGCCAACGTAACATGCCCTTCGAAACTGTCAACCATGTTGCAGTCGGATATTAATAAGTTCATCCATCCTGTACAAAATGAATACATTAGAACAAGGTACATGCATGTTAAAGTGGACAAAAAACAACAACTATAACATTTTGGTCTATAACCAATTTAGATGACAGTAAAGAACATAGCATTAAATCATAAAACATGCGAACATTGTAGATTGCAATATGAGAAAAGAGTGCCAAATACATTCATCAAAGATAATAATTTCCAGCTAAAAAAAAAGTGCCAAATACATCATGAATTAGACCAAATTAAAGCAATAGGAAAGAGGATTTTTTTTGTCCTAACAAGACGGAACAGGATCAGGAACTTCTGCTTCTAGTTCTGTTTCTAGTTGTATTACGGGGACATCATCCCTAATCCAACCCACATCAACAATTTCTGGTTCTAGTTCACCACCTATGCCCTTATCATGTGGTTGCGTATTGCTCATGTCTTCTTCCATTGCATTCTCATTTTCAGTATCACACCAATCTCTCGGCAATTTTTTAATTACGTAATGACTGTTCTTTTCAACTGCATCTTCCACATAAAATACTTGCTGCACTTGCGAAGACAGGACATAAGGATCAGTTTTATGGCACTTGCTAAAATTTACTCGAGTAAGACCATATGAATCTTTTTCCTCTTGGTACCAGCAACACTTAAAAAGGACCACTGTGAAAGCTCCCCAATAATCAAGCTCAAAAATTTCTTCGACTGATCCGTAGTAATTGACATCACCCACTATTGGGTTTTGGTCTTTCGAACTTGCAAAGCTGGTAGTTTTGGCAGTCAAAAATACACCACTATTTTGTGTAGTACATCGAGAATCTCTAAATTTTGTGTGGAATCTATATCCATTTACTATATAACTGGTAAACTTCCTAGCTACTCGATTAGGACCTAATACAAACACCTCTACATCTGTTGAAATCTTGTCCTTTTTCAGAACCTCTTCTTTAAGCCAATTCCAAAACTCTTCGAAATGTTCTCGTTCCCTCTTGTATCTTCTTCTATTTGCAAGACCATCCACCAAAGCTCGATGAACCCTAAATAATAATTACGGTCAAAAAACTACGAAATGCAGATGTTAATTTATAGTTAAGGAAAATGATATAGGAACTTAAGAACTTACTCGATCAAACTCTCAATTTCTTTATTACCGGAATTGAACAGAACATAGCGATGCGTTGCCTTCCAAACTGCATCTTTCAAATTGAACATCTTTCCATCTTTATTCTTCTTTGTTCCAATATGATATTCCAAATCTGTTTGACATCTTCCAAAATCAATTGACGTGTTATCTGTTCCTCCATCAACGCTTAAAAATCTTGAACAGAAGGTCACACACTCTTCTGCCAAGTAACCTTCTGCAATCGAACCTTCCGGTCTATTTCTATTTCGCACATAAGATTTCAACTTTCCTAGATATCGCTCAATTGGATACATGCATCTAAGATGTTCAGGCCCACCGTATTCGATTTCTCTGCATAAATGAACAGGCAAGTGTACCATTATATCGAAAAAAACTTGTGGAAAAATCATTTCAAAATGACAAAGTATCTCTACAATTTCTTTTTGCAGCCTCTTGATATCATCCACTTCGATAACCTTGCTCCATAATCCTCTAAGGAATGCACTAAATCTGATCATTGATAACACAACCTTGGGTTTTGACACTTTCTTCACAGCAAATTGTAACAAATATTGGAGTATGAAATGAGCATCATGGCTCTTATATCCCACAACCGTTCTCTCTTTTACGTGCACGTACCGACTAACATTCGAGGCACAACCGTAGGGCAGTTTGGCGTTCTTCAATACAGAGCAAAATATTTCTTTTTCCTTGTTTGTCATATCAAATATTGCAGCTCTAATTTCAACATGCTTTCCATCACCACATTCAACAGGATGAAGGGCCTTCCTTATGCCCAATTCCTGTAAATCCAAACGAGCGTTTAGGTGATCCTTCGACATGCGACCTATATTAAGTAAAGTACCTAATATTTTGTCGCATATGTTCTTCTCTATGTGCATGGCATCCAGGTTATGTCGAAGGGGATTATGACACCAATATGGTAAGTCAAACAGTATTGACCTCTTTTTAAAAGGGCCATCACTTTTACCAGGTTTCTTCGTCTTATCCCCAAACCGATTTTTGAACCCCCACAATAACTCTTCAATATCAGTTCCTGATAATATTTCTGGAATGCTCCCCATTTCAGTTTCGCCATTAAATCTCCTCTTATCTAGCCTCCACTTATGTGTCGGATCAAGAAACTTTCTATGGTTCATATAACACATTTTTTTGCTTTGCTTCAAATAATTTGAAGAAGTTTCGTAATGGCATAATGGACACGCTAGTTTCCCCTTCGTGCTCCAACCTGACAACATGGCATATCCCGGAAAATCACTAATGGTCCATAAGACGCTTGCCCGTAAATTAAAATTCCCATCAGTCAAGGAATCATATGTTTCGACGCCAACATTCCATAACGCTTTCAATTCCGCAATTAAAGGCTGCATATATACGTCAATACTGTTCTTTGGAGAATCTGGACCAGATATTAATGTTGAAAGAATCAAATTCTCTTGTTTCATACATAACCAAGGCGGAAGATTGTAGTTTACCAACACAATTGGCCATGTACTATAACTTGAATTCATTGAACGATATGGATTAAATCCATCAGATGCTAGACCCAATCTAACATTACGATTTTCTGATGAAAAATCAAGATAGCGAGCATCCATCATCTTCCATGCCACACCATCAGCCGGATGTCTTAATTTTCCATCTTCTTTTCGTTCCACTTGGTGCCATCTCATAAGCTTGGAAAATTCTTTGCACATAAACATCCTTTGTAACCTTGGTCTTAGAGGAAAGTACCTCATAACATTTGCCGGCACTTTGGGAATCGACTTTGGTGGATCATTATTATCAACGATGTCTTCCTTTTCTTTTACAGCCCATCTCGAAAAACCACAAATGTCACAAGCCTCTTTATCTTTATTCTCTGCCCAATATAACATGCAATGGTTTGGGCAGGCATGTATTTTATGGTAATTAAGACCTAAATCCTTAATGACATTCTTTGCAGCGTAGGAAGACAAAGGCAGCTGGGCATCAGGAAAGGCTTCTTTTATAAGCTTTAGTAATTCCCCAAACGCAGACTCGTTAATTCCATAAGCACACTTTAAATGATAAAGCCTGATCAAGAAACTTAGTCGAGAAAATTTAGTGCAGCCAGGATATAACGGTTTTTTTCCTTCTTTAACATGCCGATAAAATTTCTCGTCCTCTGGATTTGGTTCTACTACAAAGTCCTTGGGATTTTGACCAAATTTGTAACCCGCACACTTGAACATCACATCTAAATTATCCTCAAAATCCATCTCCGTTGCACAATCCATATGGTCATCAACACCTATTAATTTTGTCTGTGAAACTTCACAAATCCACCCGGTATGTAATGGAGAAGGGCCATTAAAAATAAGATGATCGTATATGACATTTTCACAATACCAATTACGTTCTGTACTTTTTTTGCAGGGGCACTTCATCTCATCACCTACTTTATAAATGGGAAATGCATTTCTTAGAAAAGCTGTTACCCCTCTTACATATTCTGCGCTCGATCTCGGAAGTCCTATTCATATGTAATACTCACTATCCATTGCCACAATCTAACCACGGCTTAGTAAGAATAAATTTGATACCCCTAAGAGTTTCAAGACACGAACAAGGGCTACCTTGTAATGTTAGACTAAATTAGAAATAAAAACAAAACAAGTTAATAATTTACAAATATACATAATCAGTGTGATGATACAAGGACGATTGTTTTGATATGAATTATCACTAACTTTTGGAACTGAGTTACCAAGAGAATACGTACATAAAACAAGCAACTAAGGATACTGAACACAAATGCATAACATTACATGACAGCACCAAAACAAAACAGTACAGATACAAAGACTATATAGGTGATACATAGACGATACAGTTGTATCTAATACAAAGAACGATGCAATAATTCAATTTTGTCGTCTAATGTTTAGCCCTTGAAGCTGGTTGTTAATTCTACTAACATCAGTTCGAAAACCAATAACATGATTCTATAGCGTTGTAAGTTGATGTTGTATCTCATTTGCGTATTCAGCGGCTCGACTTGGAAACTGTTGGTCAATCCACTGCCAAAAGGTACACCCTGTGGAATAAACCCGACATCTAAAATAACGACGACCAATGTTGAATCCAATCGAAATAACATCTTCTGCAGCGGCATACCCACAATGACACATTATGATTGGTGATTCAGCATGTTGTTCGTTAACCACTTAGCTGTTTTGATGCTGACGACGCAAACGACTATGCCGTCGCATCGCCCTTTCTTCACGTCGTTCTTCTTCTCGCCGTTGTCTTCGGAGTTCTTCTTGCTCTAGTTCATACTCAAGCAAATCATCGTAGTGCCTTTCTTGCATCTCTATATAAAAATCAATAGGAGTTTCTGGTGATGATGGGTTTGACAGTCCTAGATCACCCATGCCCAGGGTATCTTCGTAGTCATACGATGTAGGAAGAGATATAGGCATTATTTAACTACAAATAGAAATAGACATTTGAACATTCATATTGGATTTCTTTTATCCTCTAAATTTTGTTAACACCTTTGGAAATAGGCATTATTTACCAATACATCAATGGTTTGGCAAACATAAAAATACAGAACTTGCACAATTTCAACACATGCAAACATATAAATACAACACTTCAAGTATAAAAACCCTAATTTAAGGTAATCGGTATACCCAAATCACCCGAAGACTTTGAACGCAGATCAAAATAAGTTAGAGATGAAATCAACTAAATAAAACCTAAATGATGAAGCCCTAACTACCTGTAATTGTCCTAAACGATCCAAATTGGAGGTGTAAAGTTCGTAAAATAGGAGCAATCGAAGGTTTATAGTTTGTAACCTGAGGAAGAGTAGCAATTGGAGGCGTTCTTGGACGGATTTCGTGGAGAGAGAAACGGACAGAAGGAGGAGTACCGGAGAAATTTGTTTTGGTGGGAAGTATTTCGTGAATGGGGAAACTGTTGCGCCAAATTTTCACTAAGTTGTAGCAAGGATCTGCTTGAACCGTTGGATTAATCAACATCTACGGTTATTTATTTGTTTAAACTGATAACGCGGATCGCTGACCTGGCATGTATTTATGTAATGCAACACTTTGAACTAGTGTTGCAAGGATCGACAAGAACCGTTGGAATAATCAACATCTATGGTTATTTATTTGTTTAAACTGATAACGCGGATCGCTGACCTGGCATGTATTTATGTAATGCAACACTTTGAACTGGTGTTGCAAGTCACAGCACAAGAATTTCAACCGCAACACTGTGTTCACATCTAATGCAACAACAAATGAATGTTGTTGCAGAAGATCAAAGAATGCATAGCTTTCGCCACACTTTTCATGCAACGCACACAAATTGGTGTCGAATATGCCCACTTTTGTAGTAGTGGGAAATAAACCAATTTTGTTGTGTTTGCTTAATATGTGGTGGTTGAATTTATTTAACATGAAAATTATAACTAAATAACTGAAATGTGAATGTTGAATGGTCCAACCATGTGAATAATTGATTTGAAAATCTAAATACACGTGGGTTATTTGAAAAGGCCGAGTTTATCTCATTTCAAATAATTGATCGACGTTGAGAAGTCGAAGAGTGGAAGACGGTTGAAGACCGACGATCTTCACATTGGATGGATGGGCGCTACTGATGCTCATGATTGGAGTAGCTACCATGAAGGAACTGAAGTAGTAGCCGTCCAAACATATTGTTGATTGTACGGATATGCGAGGAATTGGTGCCTCCGGTTTCGTTCAGACCCAGAACGGACTTGTAAATGGACTGTGTGTCTGACATTGGATTTTGTTCTGTGTTGATTGATCTCTGTTAAATATATATTTGTTTGGCGGCGGAAAATTTATTCTCTTGCTTAACGCCCTTCTCTGAGACGTACGAGCTCAGAGGTTATATATTGATAGAAATCAGTCGCATGGAGTGGATTGCCTGTGTGGCACGCCTAAGTGGCATATGATCAAGGCTTCTATTGCAAAGAAAATTCTTGTGGTTGATGATCAAAGCATGATCTGTGTGACGTAGCTTTGTGTATAACGTGAATTCGCGAGCCTCACACCCCGGTATGAGTCAAAAACGGGAGAAGGACCCAAGGAGTGCATGACGTTTCTTTCTAGCTATGGTAGTGTCAGTGACCTCCCAGCCCTGGCATTTATATCTACTTTTCACCTGTGTGGTTGTTGGAATACGAGGCGCCTCGACTATAGGTCTGTAAGGACCGGGAAACGTGTGTTCAGGAATAATTAATCCTCAAAAGTAAGGGAGGACCGGCCTTGGAGGATCCAGGGGATTGCTGTGTGCGGTCCCGAGGCATTTGCTAGAGTGTCTCGAATCGGAGAGGAGCTTGCCCCTTGCCTCGACTCATGAAGGAATCCAATTCCCAATACGAAATATGCGGACGTGATTGTATTACTAGTATGGCGACATAGTAGATGGTAGTTATGCCACCTAGGATTGATATTTATAATTGAATTTGCTTTTGAAACATATATGCACTAGTAATAATATCAAACACTTCTGTTTTATACGTATCAAGCATTTTTGGCCATTATAAGGTAAAACTCTATCCTCCGGCTTGCGTTGCTTTGTGTGATGGGACCTGAATCTTATAATGGCTTCATTTTATAAAAAGCATTGCGTTGATTTAATCGTTTACTTTATTTCATGCACTAGCACTCATTGGAGTAAACCCGTTCCACGAAAGTGGCATGGTCCTTTGATTTGCCTCATTATTGTTGTTAATAAGTTAAATAGATTTCTCATACCAGTCCCATGACTGACTCGTAGTTTGTTTCACCTTGCAAACTCGGGTGCCCTCATTTTCACATGGGCAGCCTAGTTCCATGTTTCTGACGCACTTTTGGCTCATGGCGAGGCTTGACTACACCGTGCTGACTTGGATTTTCTCCGCCATTATTGTATCTATATTATGATTCCGCCATTAGCGATGTAGACTGATATTTATTTTGTGTACTCTTTATGTATGATTCCGCCTCAGGCGATGGTGACTGACTATGTATCATCATGCACTAAGTTGTATCCTATACTGTGCTTCTCTGATGTGATGATATCTATATGATTCCGCTGTTATATATGTGTAAATTATTCTATTTTCTGTTTATGCTATTATCTGTGATCTGGTAATGATGATTAATGTGTTATATTCCAATGATTATCCTTAACATCGTGTCACGGGGTTTTGGGATCGTCACAAAATATTGGGACTAGTGTAGATCAAATATCATCCCAACACCCGTGTGGTGTTTCATCCAACAATAAATAATAAATTATTTGTGCCCTTGGGCGATGTGTGAAAATTATCGTCCCAATCACATAAACAAGTCGGATGACTTGTAAATGGAAGTGTAATATTCAGTTTAAATATGCTAACAATATATTTAACACATCAAACATTTCAATATCAGAGACATATATTTCAATTCTTTTTATTGTTAACAAATGACTCTAAAAATCTTAACTTCAATTCCAATCCTTTTTATTGTTAACAAATGACAATAAAATCTAGTCTTTCATGTCTTTTGTGTAATCCTTATCAGTGACAAAAAATTGTATATTTTGGTTTAATCATTTTAATTACCAAAAATGTATATTTTATGTAACTCTTTTTAATGTACAAAAATGTTTTTTTTTTGTCCCTTTCTTTTAATACAAACAAATAGGACAATTTTGTCTAATTCTTTTAATGTAAACAAAATGCCTATTTTTTTTCTAATCCTTTTAAATAAACAAAAATGTAAACTTTGTCTAATCCTTTTAAATAAACAAAAATGTGAATTTTGTCTATTCCCTTTTAAATAAACAAAGATGTAAACTTTGTCTAATCCTTTTAATTAAACAAAAATGTGAATTTTGTCTAATCCCTTTTGAATAAACAAAAATGTAAACTTTGTCTAATCCTTCTAAATGATCAAAATGTAATCTTTTTTCTAAATGAACAAAAACGTATATTTTTGTTTTAATTCTTTTTAATGACACAAAAATAATTATTTTGGTTAAACTCTTTTTAATGACCAAAAATGTATATTTTTGGTTAAATCCTTTTTAATATATATAAATGTTCATTTTTATTTGATTAACATATTTAACACAAAAATGTTATTTAATTCCACTAACAAGTTTTGACAAAAATTATCATACTTATTCACTAATCAAGTTTGACCAAAAAAAAATGTAATTCTTTTAAATAAGAAAAAATGATAATCTTGTTTAATTCTTTTAAATAAACAAAAATGCCTATTTTTGTTTTAATCTCTTTTTAATACACAAAATTGTTTATTTAGTTTAATCCTTTTTAACATATAAAAATGTTCATTTTAATCTAATTCTTTCAATGTAAAAAAAAAGTCCATTTAAATCTCAACACATGTTTATCACAAGAATGAATATTTTATTTCACTAATCATGTTTTGATCAAAAATGTTAATTTAATATAATTCTAATTAACCTGCAAAAATGGGATTTTTGTAAAATCCTATTTAATGACAAAAATATGTATTTTGTATAATTCTTATTAAATGACACAAATTTTTCTTTTTATTTCATTCAATTAAATCTGACAAAAATGTTTCTTTTATTTCATTCTTTTCAATTGACAAAAGTGGGCATTTTTTCTTTTTCTTCTTTACTGATAAAAATGAATGTTTTGTTTACATTCTTCTGAATTAGACCAAAATGAATGTTCTCAATTTATTCTTTTCAAATAACGAAAATAAATGTTTTATTTCATTCTTATAAAATGAGTAAAAAGAAATGTTTTATTTTCATTCCTATAAAATGAACAAAAATAAATGTTTTAACAAAAATGCTATTTTATCACTAATCATTCTTTTAACATAAATGTTATTGTTATTTCAAAAATCATGTTTTGACCAAATTGTATATTTTTATTTCACTGACCAAAATGTATATTCTGGCCTTATTCATTTTTAAATAAAAAAAATGAATACTTTTAATTCATTCTTTTTAATGTGACAAAAATATCCATTTCTAGCCCATTCTTTTAATGTACAAAAAATATACATTTTTTTTAGTTCATTCTTTTAATGTACAAGAATATCCATTTTTGTTTAACTCTTTTTAAAAGATTCATAATTCAATAAGAGGGAAATTTTAATTTTAATTCTAGTATCACCAAAATAACATTTTATATGTAAAACATTTTTCTAAGTGTTCTAACGACGTATAAAAGTATATTTTACATATTAACATTTTTCTTCATTTTCCTTTTTATTCTCATGTATATTTTCTAACCAAAATGTTCCTTTTCATTACATAACATATTCTAACATAAACGTTATTTTAATTATGACGCGTTCTAACATAAATATTATATAAATTATAAAATATATTCTAACAAATATGTTATTTTGGATAGAATCATCATTTCTAACCAAAGATGTGATTTTTGTTTACACAAAAATATTCTAACCAATCATGAACCTCAAAATCATCAAAATCAACAATCAACCAATACAATATCATACATTTCAGACCTAAATAAATTCACATATGTAGATGGAATATAAATAACTATATATAATTAAATCTTAATTACTATTTTATTAAAATATAGAAATCTCACCGATGGGTTCTGAATTCTTCAAAATTTCAGATTGCTCTGTTTTAGATCTGGTTTGTTCTTCTGTGTAGATCTCGTTTTTCCGATTCCAACGCTTCAGAAATTTCTGAATTCCGATTACATATGAAAGAGTTATGATTGTTTTAGCGTTGATTATACAATTTAAATTATAATTAAAATTAACTTAAACTCATCTCCACCCACAAATCACCTTTCTTCTACATCGCATACTTCTAGGAAACCGAGAACCCAACTGCCGACTCCCATCCTCCACCGTCGCACGAGAATCGAGAGAACCGGACCCAAATCTGAAAATGCCCTGACAATGGCCATTCCTCTGTCTCCCTCTCGCAAGAACCTCCCTTCGTTCGAACCTACCTGTGCCACCCAATCCTCCACAAACGCGCCCCCTTTGGTCACGAAAACCCATGAAATACGAAACGAATGAAGATCTTGACCGTTGAGCAGCTTCGTCTTGGTCTTCTTTACGATATTATCCTTAAAGCTCATGGGAATTAGCTGAAGGATTCGAAGAATTTGAGGGAGGAATATCATTGCGTTTCAGCCATCGAATTCTTGGGTGGCGGCTGTTGCTTTAGAAAATAGGGTTACGGTATATGTACCGTATATATACTAGTATTTTCAATTTTATTTATTTAATTTTCCTTTAATTCTGATAATTCCTGTTTAATGCCACGAACTCCGAATCAAACCCAACGAATGTCGCCCCTAGCTAATTACCCCCATCCCGGACGCAATGGAACATATTTCGGAACCTAATTCGACAGTTATGATATGTTTTTCTTTAAATTAAATTATAAATCATTTGATTATTAAATACAAACGTACATTTCAAATTATCGGGGCCACATACGGACTCTAAAAATTACAGAAAAATTATTTCTAGTTATTTTTTGACGATATAGTTCTAACAAGACTAATTTCGTCGAATTCTGAGACAGTTTGAAAAATGGCCTTTTTCTGGTCGATCCGATTTGACTGAAACTGACAAAACACATTTTCTTTTTCCACGCTCACATATTAATTCAAAAAATTATGAAAATTGAAATTTAACAATAATTTGATATTCCGGTTCCAACAAAAGTGGTTTCATTGAAAACCGAGGTCGTTTGCAAAATGGCTATTTTCAAGGCCAATATATTTAATTAAAATATATATAAATTCCACAGCAACTTTTCTAAATTTTGAACTGGACATAACTTTCTAACTATAAAGTGAAATTTCAGTTTTTCAGATTCTTTAGAAAGATATTATTAAACAGATTTAAATATTTCTGGTTTCGCTCAATTCTGATTTATAATGAATCCTGTACATTCGGTCAAAGTTCAAATTTTCAAACTGCGGCGCTGTTTTAAACTCCTTTTGTAATTAAATTAAATTTATTCGTTTTAAAATAAATTTTATTCGTTCTTATTTAAAATAAATTATTTTAAATATTAAAAATCCATTAAAATTTCTAAAAGAAAAATTTTTAATTGGCCGCAAAATTCCGGGTTGTTACAGAGGCCAAGTTGTCGCTTATGCTAGTCATCAATTAAAGCCACATGAAAAGAATTATGCAACTCATGATCTTGAGTTGTTGGCCATCGTATTTACTTTGAAAATCTGGAGGCATTATCTCTTGGGTAAGAAATTCGAACTATATACAGATCATTAGTCATTGAAGTATTTGTTCACTCAGAAAGACTTAAATCTGAGACAACGGCGTTGGCTAGAGTTCCTTGCAGCATACGATTTCGAGATTTTGTACACCACGGGGAAAGCCAATGTTGTAGCTGATGCGCTCAGCAGAAAGAATGAAATCATCGCCAGTTTTATCATTACGTTTTCATTGAATGACAATATCTCCGTTCTTCAGAAAGACGATGAATTTATTCAAAGGATCAGAGAGGGAATTCAGAAAGGCGAACCCTCGAGTTTCCAAATTGATAACCAAGGGGTTTTAAGGTTAAAAGGTCGAATGTGTGTTCCAAACATTTCAAAACATAAAAGAGAAGTATTGGATGAGTGTCATAATTCCAAACTGAGTATCCATCCAAGGGTGAGCAAAATGTATAATGACATCAAACGCACCTTCTGGTGGAAATCGATGAAGAGGGACATTTCCTTATATGTTAGCAGGTGCGCTACTTGCCAACAAGAAAAGAGCGATCAACGGAAACTTGCCGGATTATTACAACAATTAGATATTCCAGGATGGAAGTGGGAGCAGATTTCCATGGACTTCATAAATGGTTTGCCTCGAACCAAGAAAGAAAATGACAGTATTTGGGTGATCGTAGATCATCTCACGAAGACCACCCATTTCATACCTGTCTGATCCAGTAGAACGGCTCAAAGTCTAGCGTAGATTTACTTCAAAGAAATAGTTAAACTGCATGGAGTGCCGCTTAGCATAGTCAGTGATAGAGATCCAATATTTACTAGCAAGTTCTGGTAGGCATTCCAAACAGAATTGGGAACAAAATTGAATCTAAGCACCCTTATCACCCTCAGACAGACGGCCAAACTGAGAGGGTAAACTGTATTCTAGAAGATTTATTGCGGGCTTGTTTTACTGATTATGGCGGATCATGGGAAGACCATTTGCGTTTGGCGGAGTTCTCATACAACAACAACTTTTAAGCGAGCTTGGGAATGTCGCCATTTGAAATGTTATACGGTAGACCGTGCAGATCTCCCACATGTTGGGTTGAATCTGGAAATAGACTTGTATTGGGACCCAATATGATTCGTGATGCTTGGACAAAGTCGATCTCATCAACAAACGATTACAAACCGCTCAAAGTCGACAGAAAAGTTATGCGGATTCTAGAATAAGAGATTTGTCATTTACTGTTGGAGATTATGTTTATTTAAGAGTTTCTCCGATCAGGGGAGTAATCAGATTCGGTAAAACTGGGAAGTTGGCACCGAGAGTCATTGGTCCCTTTTCTATTCTTGAACGGATTGGAACTCTTACTTATAGAGTTCAATTACCTGACTGGTTGCCTGGAGTACATGATGTGTTTCATGTGTCTCCAACTCAGAAAACATGTGCATGATCCAGATTCGATTGTGGAAGAAGCCGCACAACAAGACTTGGAAATTACTCCAGAATTGGCAGTTAGAAGAGAGTCGGTAAAGATTTCCGGCAAAGAAACTAAAGAGCCGAGGAACAAGAAGGTTCACTTAGTTAAAGTGCAGTGGAGTAGTGATCCTAGAGACTGTACTTGGGAGACTGAGGAGAGCATTAAGCAAGCATATCCCAATTGCAGAGTGGACATTTCTGACTAACTCTGGAATAATCAACTTTACTTTGAAGGGTTTTGAAGTAAGAATGGTTTCAAAGAGATTTTGAAAATGGTTAAGCACTGAACTCACTTCAGTGGCTAGAAATTAATTTCGATGATGAACCGCGACATTATCGGTGTTCATTTTCGAGTTTCTATGTGACGGATTGCTACCTTAGTAAAATTTCTGATGAAAATTTGATTGAGAAAACAAGTATTTTTGAAAATACAAATGTTTTGAAATTGCAAAGGGTTATTGATATTTCCATGTATTTTGTAATATTTTCAAATTGAATTTGAAATGAAAAGTCGTGAATTTAAATTTATGTTAATTAAATGAACTGAAATAATAAAAATGAATAAGTTAGTAAGCTGAAATATAAGTGAATAAATTGATTTAAAATCAATTTGGATTAATGTGAATGTTTGTATTTGGATTATGGATTGGATGTGAAAATATGGATTCAGAATAATTGAAAACTAAGTTATTGATGTGAATTATAGAAAGAATGTTTGCTAAAACTTCAATTATTGAAACTCACTTGTTTAAATGTAAGTAAGTACAGGTACCTGGAGCCATTGGCTTGGGTTTGGTGAAGTTTAACTGCATTATTATAAGGCGTGTCTCGGTGACCGTTATATTAATTTATATCTTAATTTTGAAAAAAATGATTAAAATAGTCGAATTAGCTTACGAAACATATCCCATTGTTTCCGAAATGGAGGTATTTAGTTAGGGATGTCAGTCTTTGGGTTTGATTTGGAGTTCGTAACGATAAACATGTTATTTTGGGAATTAAATAATATAAATATTATATATATTAATTAATGGGAACCCTAGCACTCATAATTCAGAAACCGCCGCCAGCTTTAAAACAAACGGATGAAAATCGTTCAATCCTTATCCTCCTCTTTTCTTCTAATCCAAACAATGAAATTCAAAATTTAATACATGAAAATCGATCAGCTAGGAGAGCTCTTCAAAACCATACGGGTATTATCATTTATTGTGGAGGAATGAGCTCGATTTCTAATCTCCAAAGCGCCGACGTTGGACGCGATTCTCGAGGGCAAGGGCCCATCGAGTTAGGCGGGAGCAAGGGAGATGGTGGGGGGAAGGTCGGCTATGTGGTGGTGGTCTCCGATCAGGGTCACGGTGACTATGGCGGTAGTGGCATCGAACCCTAGGAGGCGACGGCTTCATTTGGGGTTCCAGAAGTATACACGAAGAAGGAACGACAACATTTATTTTTAATGTAATTAAAAGGTTAATTATATTTTTATTGTTTAATTATGTAATTAATATATAAACCGTTGTAACTTTTTGATACGATGTCTGAATTCAGTGATTTCAGTTGCATTGCGATCATGGAGTCAAACACTACAACCTGGAACTGACCAGAACGGAAACGGAAGATGTTGCAGTTTTCGATAACATTAAATGCTCGTCTAATTTTATCAAAACAATCGCTAAATAAAGACTGGCGGAGTGGAAACCAAATGTGAGAACACTCTCACTAAAATATTTGTACATTTATTTATTTTATAACAGAATATATGAACTGCCAGTATTGATTTTTATCAGTTTTTAGTTATCATAAATGTTGTACGGTGCCTGTTAGCTCACTTCACTGTCATTTGAAAACCCATGGATGATCCGATTGGCTGTATTGTGTTTTGTTTGTGATGGTGAACATACTAAAAATAACGTTAATGATAAATTTTTGATAGTTGAACTTAAATTATAAATAACCATTTATAATTTAAACAGTGAAAATTTGTTAATTAGAAAAATAATTCGAATCAAATTAAAATTGGTTAAATTTATTAACCAGTGATAAATTTGAATTCAGTGTTGTTGTTTAAAAACCCCATATGGGTCTGGGGATGATAATTAATTCACATCTCTCATGGATTTGACTGTATGTTAACCGATTGATTGCAGACTGTTATAAGCGTTATTTAATTATTTAATGCTTATACAATTGTAAATTGCACTCTATATGTGAATTGACAGTTTAATTGTTGTTTATCACAAAATAAAATTACATGGTAATTGATTAAGTCTGATTCCAATTCAAAAATAACGAATAATTTAAAATAATATTTAGTGAAAGAATCAAAATAGGATTTTGATGTCCGATTTTGGATGAACATGAAAAAAATATAAAAACATGAAGTCGTTTTAAGTATAGAAATGCTATTTTAACTCGAACGAATTTTTATAGCGATTTTATTCATTTTTGGAATGAATATCGAAAGACTGAATTTAAAATATTACATTTTGAAAATATTATCACTTTGAGATTATAATAAAATGGAATATTCAATTTTGATTTAAAATTGAAAACGAAGTTAAAAGCGTTTTAAAATGAATTTATAAACGATTTATAAAATACGTTTTAAAAAGGAAATCGACGATATATTATATATATATATATATATATATATATATAGTGGCTTGAATAGACAGCGTCGCGCAGCGACCATTCGCGAATTTCAACCATTAACTTCAAATTGATGCAACGGGAGATCCGACCGTCGGATTCTCCTAAAACCAGAACCGTTGGGTTCGTATCGAAAAGATCTTCCCAACGAGTATAAGAGATTTAAATTTAAACAATTGGATTTTAATTTTGTCCAAATCAATTTCAGAAAAGGTCGCTTTGGGTGTTGTTCGATCGGTGGCCGATATTGGAAACCAACTACAAGTGCCTTTATAAAATTATTAAAATTATGGAAAAATCATGTAAAATAATAATAATTAGATAGGAAAGATTTTGGATGAAAAATTCCAAGTTGGAAAAGATAAAAACATATTTTCATGTAAATAAACTAGTTATTAACTAGAATAATAATCCAATTATTTTTAGAAATAATAATTGGATTGAAAAAGGGGTTTTAAAATAACCAGAATTTTTAAAAGTATGAATTGGAAAGGGTTTTAATGGAAATAATATTCGGAATATTTCGATATTGGATTCCGTGATTATACGAATATTGTTGAGGAATTCGGAAGAAATAGATATAGTTATTCCTAATACTTTATCCGTTAGCTTAGAATTTGATATCGAATATGAGCCGATATTATTTCTATTCAGAGCCTTGTAATTAGATTCAAATTGGATTTTGGGGTTTGTCGTGAATGGCGTCTTTAATAACACCGTTCTTAAGCCCCGCTGATAAAAGAATAAATCTTTTAATTAAGATAAATGAAGTTTTCCAATTTATAATTATAAATTGGAATTGAAAGAAGATGATTTTGGGTTCATCGTGAACGATGTTTTAAATAACATTTGTTCTTAAAACCCAATTAACAGAGAAGACATGATTCGGAATTTATAAATCTTTTTATTAAGATTTAATGGAAAATTTCCAAAGTAATGTTTTCTAATTTAATATATTAAATTGGAATTGAATGGAATTCGATTTGGTAATAATCGAGATAATCTTCTATAGATGAAGACCGTTACTATATATGGAATTTAAAAGGCTTTGCCGTTATTCCATTTATATTATTAGTCTGATATGGAAATTTATATCGATTATATATTGAATTGTTTACCGTGAAGATTCCATAGTTAATGGAAGCTGATTTGGGTTTATTGTGAACTGTATTTTAAATGACATTGGTTCTTTTCCCAGTAAAAGGCAAGATTAATTTCTTAAAGATTGAATAATCATTAAGTAATGATTTTTGGAGATTAAAACTAAATGGATTTTTTATTGAATCTTTAATTAGATTGGAAAGTGAATGAGTTAATTAAATTTACCGAATTCATGAATTGATCGATAATGGAGTATCACCAGTTTTACTCCATGCGATAGTCAAATCTTTAATTAGATTTGAACATTAAGTGGTAATTAAATTTACCGATAACACTATGGGTGTTAGATATGGAGTACTACTAGTTTTGCTCCATGGGATGAATAGGTTGGGATTGGGTTAATAAATTAAATGGTTACTTCGGTAAGGCTTGATAATCCCGACTAGTTGATAAACCTTAATTGGGTTTAAATGGTGAAAAGATAAAATAAAATCTTTTGGAATTGGTATCCAAAGGAAGATTAACGAATAAGTTTAAAAGAATTTATATTTCATAAAAGTAACGGGAACCTTCCCCTAAAGATGTGAATATTTTAATAAAATAATATTCTGAATTGGAATGAGGCGTATGATGTGTTTTTATAGCACTTGATTATTGATTATAAAATACGCATGTTATTCGGAAAGACCGGGTTTATCCCATTCTGAATAACTAATACGGTGACCAAAAGTCAACGATGAAGACGGTGGTCGAAGACCAGAGATCTTCACATCGTTTGGATGATTACTGCTGTCTTGATTGGGCTGTATACCCAAGACAAGGTAATAAGTGGTGATCGTCTAGATGTACTTGGAAATAAACTGGATATGCGAGGGCCTCTCTCCTATATTGGACATATGGGACGAGGATTAAGGTGCCTCCGGTTTCGTTTAAACCCAGAACGGACTTGCAAATTGATAGTGTCTGACATTGTATTCCATTATTCTATATTCGTTGATCTTTGCTAAATATATATCTATTTGGTGGAGGAGAATTTATTCTCTTGCTTAACACCGTTCTCTGAGACGTACAAGCTTAGAGGTTAAATACTGGTGGAAATCAGTGGTACGGTATGGATTGACAATGTGGCATACTAAGATGCAAATGATCAAGGCTTTTGTTGAAAAGCAGTGCCTTTTGGTTGATGATCAAAGGACAAATTTAAGTAGCATAATTTTGTGTAGCGTTAATTCGCGATCTTTACACCTCAGTATGAACCAAAAACGGGATGAGGACTGCAGGGAAATGGACATAGCTAGTTTCTAGCTACGAGTAACGTCATGGTATGGAGCCTAGACATTTTACTCATGTGGATGTTGGAAAAACTTCATGATGGAAAGCGAGGTACCTCGGGTATGATTTGAGTCCCTAATGGCTCTTGAGTGGTCGAAGATACTGACCCATTTTGGAGGTTCAATAGATCCGACAAACATATAGTTTATGGTATTGCCAATCATCGACGGATAACCGGCCCTATCGCTAACCTAGGGTTGCCCAGAGGCGTGATACTGAGGCATTGCTAGTGTGTCTCGAATCGGTAAGGACGATCGCTTGCCTTCGTTCATAGATAAAAACCCAATTTCCAATACTTGATTTTACTATTTTAGTTGTAAACCTATATAGCGACGTAATATAATGGTACCTACTACGCCTATGATTGATACATTTATATTTGAAATTGATTTCTTTACTTATAGTAATGATAAAAGATGAAGTTTCACGTATCAAGCATATTTGGCTATTATAAGGTAAAACTCTATCGTCGACTGCGTTCATTGTGTGATGGGACCTGAGTCTTATAATAGCTTTATTTTTTCTTCTTTAGCATTTCTCTGTTTATTCTTATGCACTGGTATTCATATGGGATACAACCGTTCCGTGTTATACAGCGTGGTCCCATGATTTACCTAAATTTAAAATCAAGTTAATAACTGTTTTAGTTCTCACACCAGTCCCATGACTGACTCAGAGTTTATTGTTTCTACCTAAACTCTGGGTGCCCATATTTTCCCACACGGGCAATCAATATTTTTGGATTTGCAAATATTTCTTTTCATAGGTTCCTCGATTACGGCTGGAGCTATATTTGGAATGCTTTGTATCTGTGTATCTCTTTCAATTGTGGTAATTGATGTTTTCCGTTGTACATTATGTTCATGTTTTTAAATGTAATTTAAATCTTTGATATTTTTCCGCTGTATATTATTTATTTGAACTCTGATATCTTGTACTCTGAGTAATTGTTGTAATAGCAATGAAATGTTCTATTGTTTGTGTCCCGATGAGTCTTGTTCTCAACACAATCCAGGCTACTCCGTCTCCTCGGGGATCAGGGAAGTTGGGTTGTTTCATTTTGGTATCAGAGCCTTGGTTTACAAATCTCGAGAACAAGACACATTAGAACCAAACGAAAGAATTCGTCAAAGATATGATTAGAAACATCCTATAAGAGTGACTCGTTAGAGATAGGGTTAGTTAGATCCTAGAATGTGTTTAAAGAGTGTTATTTATGAAAACGAATTTAGTTTTGAAACTTATAATATATTATATGTATTTGAGTATTTTATTTTATATTTAATTTGGAAAATCGAGTATAAGAAGATTTTGCATATACGTCTTGCAAACATGTATTTGAAGTCTCAAATTTACTGGGTAGGTATAGGATCACACTCTCGTCACCCGAAGATGATTCTGTTGATTGCTAGCATCATCAGTGTTTATGTTCGAGTTTAGAAAGTGGGATATCTATATGATTTCAATTGACTGGTGTGAAACTAAAATTTAGTTAGAGTTTATTGTTTGTGATTTGACACTGAAAATATGATTTTCTGATATATAAAAGTTATATATTTGAAAAGCTAATCAATTAATTGATTGTTGGCTGTGACGTGTGATTATTAGTTTGATTAATAAAAATATTGGAATGATAAAACCAATAAAAGAAGGATAAATAAAGCCAAATCAAATAAGGTAGAACAAAATTGAAAAATTAGTTCGAATTGGATTTATATATAGATAGAGATATGTATACATATATATGTTGAGCAGGTTAATGGCTTCGCATTGAGCACAGAAATAAATTGCATGCCCGACAAGCATGTGCACCTTAATGAATTGGTTGCGCAATTTTATTATTATATAAACTACTGTGAATGAATTTGGATGCGCTGTGATGGTTGCCCTGTGTGAAATACAACGTATGCAAGAGGATAGCAACAAATAAATTATGAACTACACCACACGACATACTACATGAAGACAACATACATATCATATTCCATATAAGCATTTGGCTCTTATATGACAAGGTTTGGATTACCATACGAGCGAGACGCTTGTACGGCGATGACAGAATTACAGGTTGAACCAAAGACTAATTATAGATGGCATAGCATATCATATTCCATATAAGCATTTGGTGCTTATATGACGAGGTTTGGATTTCCATACGGGCGAAATGCTTATATGGCGAGGACTGAATTACAGATTGTACAAAAGACTGATTATGGACTTAATAACATATAAAGGTGCTCGGGGCAGGATTTAATAAAAACCCTACACAGGTCTGGAGATGACAAAAATTCACGTCTCTCTTGTTATTTTAACTAAGGCACATGGATTATTTTATTTCCAACACTGGGGCAAGGTAGGAGATTTCGACTTTTTACACGTTTCCCTTAGGCACAGATAGGTCACAAAAATTATGTATGCTTTTTATTGATTTATTGGGTTCCTAATACGGCCCAATAAAATTTTCAAACCCTCCCCGTACAAAGGAGGTTATGGCGAAATTTTTCGAAAATTTAGCGTGTTAGCCAAGTTTTTGAGAAATTGGAAATTTTTAGAAACTGAAAAGTTGTAGAATTTGAGTCAAGCGAAGGAGGAGTTGATTAAATAAACAACCTTTGATTCTATGTTCCTTTTCGAGGACAAAAAGATTTTAAGTGGGGGAGATTGTAACAACCCAGAATTTATGAACCAATTTAAAATTTTAATTTTAGCTATTTTAATGGGTTTTGAATATTTAAAATGATTAACTTTAAATAATAACGACTAAAAATTTATTTTCAATGAAGTTTGAATGTAAGAATATAAAATTTAATTAAAACGAACTCGAAATGGCACAGTAGTTTGAATATTCGATTTTTATTTCAAATGAATATATAGAATTCAATATAAATCGGATTTCGGTAAAACTAGAAACGTTGGAATATTTTGAACTGTAATTTTCTAATGAATGTAAGAAACTGAGATTTCACTTTATAAATTATAAGTTATGTCCAGTTTAAAATTTAAAATAGTCGCTGTGGAATTTGTATATATTTTAATATTATATATAGCCCTTAAAAATTGTCATTTTGCAGATGACCTCCAATTTCGGCGAAACCACTTTTGTTGGATCTGGAATGTCAAATATTTCTAGGTATAAAATTTCATAATTTTTGGAATTAATATGTGAGCGTGATGAATTTAAATGTGTTTTGTAATTTCAGTTTCAATTTAATCGGCCGGAAAATTATCATTTTTCAAACGGTCTCCAAATTTGATGAAATTAATTTTGTTAGGACCGTATCATCAAAACATAGCTAGATTTCAATATTCGTAATTTTTGGAGTTAGTATATGGCCCCGGTAAATTAAAATGTACGTTCAAGTTCAGTATTGACCGTTATATTAATTTATATTTTAATTTTGATAAAAAATGATCAAAACAGTCGAATTGGCTTACGAAAGTTATCCCATTGTGTTCGAAATGGGGGTATTTAGTTAGGAACGTCAGTCGTTGGGTTTGATTTGGAGTTTGTAACGACAAAAAAGTTATTTTGGGAATTAAATAATAATATAAATATTATAAATATATTAATTAATGGGAACCCTAGCCCTTATAATTCAGAAACCGCCGTCAGCTTTAAAACGAACGAGCGAAAAACATTCAATCCTTCTCCTCATCTTTTCTTCTAATCAAAACAATGAAATTCAAAACTTAATACATGAAAATCGATTGCTAGAAGAGCTCTTCAAAACCATACAGGTATGATCATTTATTGTGGAGGAATGAGCTTGATTTCTGAGCTCAAAAGCGCCGACGTCGGGCGCAATTCTCAAGGACAAGGGCCCGCCGAGTTGGGCGGGAGAAAGGGCGATGGTAGAGGAAAAGGCCGGCTATGCGGTGGCGGCCTCCGATCTAGGTCACGACTATTGTAGTGGTGGTGGCATCGAGCCTAGGAGGCGACGGCTTCATTTAGGCTTCATTAAATGAGTTGATAAAATTAAACGCTCGTTTAATTTTATCAAAACTATCGATAAATAAAGATTGGCAAAGTGGAAAACAAATGTGAGAACTCTCTCGCTAAAATATTTGTATAGTTATTTATTTTATAATAGAATATATGAACTACCAGTATTGACTTTTATTAGTTTTTAATTATCACAAATGTTGTATGGTGCCTGTTAGCTCACTTCACTGTTGTTTGAAAAACCATGGATGATTTGATTGTCTGTATTGTGTTTTGTTTGTGATGGTTAACATATTAAAAATAATGTTACTAATAAATTTATGGTAGTTGAAATTAAATTATAAATATTCATTTATAATTTAAACAGTGAAAAATTCTTAATTAGCAAAATGATTCGAATCAAATTAAAATTGGTTAAATTTATTAACCAGTGATAAATTTGAATTCAGTGCTGTTGTTTGAAAACCCCACACAGGTCTGGGGATGATAATTAATTTCCATCTCCCTTGGATTTGACTGTATGTCAACCGATTGATTAATAGACTGTTATAAGTGTTATTTAATTATTTAATGCTTATACACTTGTAAATTGCACTCTGGATGTGAATTGACTGTTTAATACTTGTATGTCACTATTTTTAAATACATGTGATGTATGGAATCCATATGAATAAAATTATATTGTAATTGATTGAGTCTGATTCCAATTCAGAAATAACAAATATTTTAAAATAATATTCAGTAAAAGAATCAAAATATGATTTTGATGTCTGATTTTGGATGCACACAAAAATTATATAAAAATATGAAGTTGGGTTAAGTATAGAAACGCTATTTTAACTCGAACAAATTTTTATAGCAATTTTATTAATTTTTGGAATGAATATCGAAAGACTGAATTTCAAATATGACAATTTGAAAATATTATCACTTTGAGATTATAATAAAATGGGATATTCAATTCTGATTTAAAATTGAAAACGAAGTTAAAATCATTTTTAAATGGATTTATAAACGATTTATAAAATACATTTTAAAAAGGAAATCAGCGTTATATATATATATATATATATATATATATATATATATAATGGCTTGAATAGAACGCGCCGCGCAGCGATTGTTCGCGAATTTCAACCATTAACTTCAAATTAACATAACGGGAGATCCGACCGTCGGATTGTCCTAAAACCGGAATCATTGGGTTTGTAACGAAAAGATCTTTCCAGCGAATACAAGAGATTAAATTTGAATGGATGTATTTTAAATTATATCCAAATCAATTTCAGAAATGGTCGTTATGGGTGCAGTTCGGTGGCCGATATTGGAAACTGACTGTAAGGGCCTTAATAAAATTATTAAAAAATGGAAAATTCATGTAAAATCATAATAATTAGATTGGAAAGATTTTGGATGAAAAATTCGAAGTTTGAAAAGACAAAAATTTCATTTAAATGAACTAGTTAATAACTAGAATAATAATCCAATTATTTTTAGAAATAATAATTGGATTGAAAAATGGGTTTTAAAATAACCAGAATTTTCCAACGTATGAATTGAAAAGAATTTAAATGGAAATAATATTCGGAATATTTCGATATTGGATTCCGTGATTATACGGATTTTGGTGAGGAATTTGGAAGACATAGATATCGTTATTCCCAATATGATATCTGTTAGTTTCAGAATTTTATATTAAATATAAGCCGACATTATTTCTATTCAAAGCCTTGTATTTAATATCAAATTGGATTTTGGGTTTTGTCGTGAATGGCATATTTAATAACACCGTTCTTAAACCCCGCTGAGAAAAGAATAAATCTTTTAATTAAGATAAATGAAGTTTTCCAATTTATAATTATAAATTGGAATTGAATGGAAGATGATTTTGGGTTCATTGTGAACGATATTTTAAATAACATTTGTTCTTAAAACCCAATTAACAGTGAAGATATGATTTGGAATTTATAAATCTTTTTATTAAGATTTAATTTAAAATTTCCAAAGTAAAGTTTTCCAATTTAATATATTAAATTGGAATTGAATGGAATTCGATTTAGTAATAATCGAGATAATATACTGTAAATGAAGACCGTTACTATATATGGAATTTAAAAGGCTTTGTCGTTATTCCATTTACATAGTTTGTCTGATACGAAAATTTATATCGATTATATATTGATTTGCTTTCCATGAAGATTCTGTAGTTAATGGAAGCTGATTTGGGTTTATTGTAAATTGTGTTTTAAATGACATTGGTTATTTGACCTAGTAAAAGTCAAGATTAATTTCTTAAAGATTGAATAATCATTAAGTTATGATTTTTAGAGATTAAAACTAAATGGATTTTTAAATTAATCTTTAATTAGATTGGAAAGTGAATGAGTTAATTAAATTTACCGAATTCATGAATTGATCGAGAATGGAGTATCACCAATTTTACTCCATGTGATAGTTAAATCTTTAATTAGATTTGAACGTTAAGTGGTAATTGAATTTAACGATAACACTATGGGTGTTAGATATGGAGTACTACTAGTTTTTCTCCATGGGATGAATAGGTTGGGATTGAGTTAATAAAATAAATGGTTACTTCGGTAAGGCTCGATAATCCCGATTAGTTGATAAACCTTAATTGGGTTTAAACGGTGAAAAGATAAAATAAAATCTTTTGAAATTGATATCCAAAGGAAGATTAACGAATAAGTTTAAAAGAATTTATATTTCATAAAATTAACGGGAACCTTTCCCTAAAGATGTGAATTTTTGAATAAAATAATATTCTGAATTGGAATGAGGCGTATGGTGCGTTTTTATAGCACTTGATTATTAATTATAAAATACGCGAGTTATTCGGAAAGACCGGGTTTATCCCATTTTGAATAACTGATACGGCGACTAAATGTCAACGTTGAAGACGGTGGTCGAAGACCAGAGATCCGCACATCGTTTGGATGATTACTGATGTCTTGATTGGGATGTACACCTCGGATAAGGTACTAAGTGGTGATCGTCCAAACGTACTTGGAAATCTACCGGATATGCGAGGGCCTCTCTCCTGTATTGGATATATGGGATAAGGAATAAGGTGCCTCTGGTTTCGTTTAGACCCAGAACGGACTTGCAAATGGATGGTGTGTCTGACATTGTATTCCTTTATACTGTATTCGTTGATCTCTGCTAAATATATATCATCTTTGGTGGCGGATAATTTATTCTCTTACTTAACACCCTTCTTTGAGATGTACGAGCCTAGAGTTTATCTATTGGTGGAAATCAGTGGTACGGTATGGATTGACAATGTGGCATACTAAGATGCAGATGATCAAGTATTTTGTTGAAAATCAGAGCCTTGTGGTTGAGGATCAAAGCACAACTTTAACCAGCACAACTTTGTGTAGCGTTAATTCACGAGCTTCGCACCTCGGTATGAACCAAAAACGGGATGAGGACGGCGGGGAAATGGACATATGTTAGTTTCTAGCTACGAGTAACATCATGGTATGGAGCCCAGACATTTTACTCATGGGGATGTTGGAAAAACTTTATGACGGAGAGCCAGGTACAACGGATATGATTTGAGTCCCTAGTGTCACTTGAGTGGTCGAAGATACTGACCCATTTTGGAGGTTCGATAGGACCAGCTAACATATAGTTTATGGTATTGCCAATCATCGATGGATAACCAGCCATGAATCTAACCTAGGGTTTCCCAGAGTCGTGATCCTGAGGCATTGCTAGTGTGTCTCGAATCGGTAAGGACAATCGCTTGCCTTGGTTCATAGATGGAAACCCTATTTCCAATACGCGATTTTATGATTTTATTTGTAAACCTGTATGGCGACGTAATATAATGGTACCTATGCCGCCTATGATTGATACATTTATATTTGAAGTTTATTTTTTTTCAGTTAGTGATGATAAACGATGAAATTTTGATTAACGACCCACCATTTTGACTGTGCCGAATCGACAAAACATGTCAACTCGAAACATCCAAAACAAATGATTGTTATTAGCTTCTGAGGTAAATAGAATAAATCATAGAGTCACAGATCACAGACACAGATACAGAGCAATATAATATCTTATAGCGGAAAATTTGAAATACAATAGTAGATCATGAAGCTACTAAATAAATTTTACATCAGAGTTTACATAAATAGTACAGCGGAAGACTTAAACAATGAATTTCAGATACATAAATAATTGATAACAATTTGAAATAGAAACGACAGAAATAGCTGGATGACTAGACCAACAGAATGAGTAGATACAAGTGAGCAAATGCCAATATAAACTTCAACTCCAATAGTGAATCTCGAAGGCTGTGATGATCGATCTGACCCGAGCAATAATGCAAAATAAAACAACTCGGATCATGACTAACATTGTCATAAAAGTAAATCAATTCAAATGAAATGTTCGATGAAATGCAATCAGTAACTTAAAGGATGTTTAGGATCACCATCCTTTAAGGATCCGTCAAACTAATACTATATAGTATAATGCGCTATATACAATAGTGTCTATCAGTAAAGTAAAATATCAAAATAGCGTGAGCGGGATTACCATTATTACCCGTACACCGTTTATATATTCACGTAGTATATACAGTACCGTAATTCCTCCGTAAACTGGAGGGCTATCAGAGGGCACTCCATATAAAACAGTACAAAACAAAGTCGTAGTGGGCTCGTATAAGGCATGTGACAAGGCACGCAAGGAATACCAGGGTGGATTCACCGTTTGTAGAGCCGGACTGGTGGTAACGCATAGCAGCTACTACCGCCCACCTCGGGATACACTCCCATAATCAAAAGGGCCCAAATAGAATCTCAACGGTAATAGAATAATATCGAAGAAGTGTGCTCGATAGGAGGTATGACCTCACTTAGTCCGTGCGTAACTCCTGTTTTAGCCACATCAAGCTGCCTCAAGGTAGTCAGGGTCTCGTAATTAATATGAAATACAAAATAGAGTCATTCGCCAAATCATCCCCTTCATTCTGGAACTCGACCGCATACACAGTTATTAATGTGGTTTTCGGTATTGGCAGAGAGTATGACAATAGCCGATCCCGGTCTCTTTAACAACCAATCGTTTACATTTTTCACAACGTAGCCATTTATTTTATAAATCACTTTATAAAATAGTTTATACGAAATCTCATATTTGATTTTGAAATTAAATTTAAATATTTAACTTCGATTATATTTAAATTTAAACATCTCACGAGAATTGCTCAAATCAAATCGATTTAGAAAACAATATCGTAAAGGTCTCGTATTATAGTATAAACCAATACTATTTAACTTCGAGTATATTTTAGTTCGATTTATATTCGAAAATCCAAGTTTTAAACAATTCAACAATTTGTTTTACGTCGATTCAAAAATTCAACATTCGATTCGAGTTAAAATTATACGATTCAAGTCAAAACTTACATTTCAATTTAAACAAAGTATATTCATGTTATACGATTCTAAATCATTATTTATAAATTTAACAATTCGTATAATCTAATTTTCCTTTATATTGATTCAATTAAGTGAATTTGAAAATTCGATCCCTTAGGTTCAAGTCTAGTTTATATAACTCAAATCGAAATCTTATGTTTCAATTTAAACCTAACCATATAATATCTTAACTCAAATCAAACTATTCAAATTCATTGCTTAAAATTTGAGTCAAAGCCTTATATTCAATTCAAACACTTTATAAGATTTAAAACTATTCTTATAAATCAATTCAACAAATTTCCCAATTCAAAACCAAATGATTTATAAAATCAATTCTATATAAAATTTATATATTCAAATTCACATTTTAGTCGCTAAAGAAATCGAATTCATTTCAAATCAAATATGTTTCAAATTAGGCATCAATTTACAAAATTCAAGTTTATTTCCAATATAACTTCATATTTAAATATCCAATTCAAATTCGCATTCAGTTGATTAAAAATCAAATTCATTCCTTAATTAGGAAATTCAATTTCAAAACAGTTTCACAATTCAAGTTCGTCTCTTATAAGTTCAAACCAATTCGAATTCAAATTTATTTCATATTTTACCCAATTCATCTCTACTAAAAGTTCGTACCAATTCGAATTCATAACTTAATATATGTAAAAACCTGGAAAATCTGAGCCAATTTAAAAAATTTAATTCGGCTACTTTTATGAATATTGACTTAGAAATAGCGCGGTAGTTGAAAATTTGAACTGAACTTTGACCGAATGTGCAGGATGCAGAACATAACGGATTTTAGTGAAAAAAAAATTATTTAAATCTATTTAGAAATATCTTCCTAACGAATCTGAAAAATCAAGATTTCATAGCGGAAATCAAAAGTTATGGCCAAATGAATAGTCAGTGTAGAATTCAAAATAAACAGAGCGCGGACACTGAACTTTGACTGAATGTACAGAGTGCAAAGTATAACGGATTTTGGTGAAATCAAAAATATCTAAATCTGTTTAGAAATATCTTTCTAAAATCTGAAAAATCAAGATTTCATAGCGGGAATCAAAAGTTATGGTCGAATGAATTGTCAATGCTGAATTCAAAATAAACATAGCACGGACACTGAACTTTGACTGAATGTACAGAGTGCAATATATAACGGATTTTAGCGAAATGAAAAATATCTAAATCTGTATAGAAATATCTTTCCAAAGAATCCGAAAAATCAAGATTTCATAGTGGAAATCAAAAGTTATGGCCAAATGAATAGTTAGTGTAGAATTCAAAATAAACAGAGTGCGGACACTGAACTTTGACTGAATGTATAGAGTGCAAAGTATAATGGATTTTGGTGAAACAAAAGTTATCTAAATAAGTTTAGAAATATCTTACTAGTGAATCTGAAAAATCAAGATTACATAGCGGGAATCAAAAGTTATGGCCGAATGAATTGTCAATGTAGAATTCAAAATAAACATATCACGAACAATAAACTTTGACTGAATGTACAGAGTGCAAAATATAACTGATTTTAGCGAAACAAAAAATATCTAAATATGTTTAGAAATATATTTCCAACGAATCAAAATAATCAAGATTTCGTAGCGGAAATCAAAAGTTGTGGCCAAATGAATAGTTAATGCAGAATTCAAAAGAAACATAGCACGGACACTGAAATTTGACTGAGTGTACAGGATGCAGAATATAACGGATTTTGGTCAAACCAAAAATATCTAAATCTGTTTAGAAATATCTTTCCAATGAATCTAAAAAATCAAGATTTCATAGCGGAATTCAAAAGTATCGTCGGTCGAATATTCAGTGTAAAATATAAAGAAAATATAGTACGGACACTGAACTTTGACTAAACGCACAGGATGCAAAATATAGCAGATTTTGGCAAAATCAAAAGTATTTGAATATATTTGAGTATATCTTTCCAACAAATATGAAAAATTGAAATCTCATAGCGGGAATCAAAAGATATGGCCAGTTGAATATTCTGAACAGTCAATATAGAATAAATATGGCCCTTAAAAATAGAAATTTTGCAAACGACCTTCGTTTTCGACGAAACCACTTTTATTGGATCAGAGATGTCAATTTATTGCTAGGTTCCAAGTTCCATAATTTTTAGAATTAATTTTGAGCGTGGCAAAGGAAAACGCGTTTGATAATTTCAGTTTAAATTGGATCAACCAGAAAAAGTCCATTTTTCAAACGGTCTCCAAATTCGACGTAATCTGTTTTGCTAGGACCGTATCGACAAAACAAAGCCAAAAATATTTTTCCTGTGATTTTTAGAATCAGTATGTGGCCCTGGCAAATTAAAATGTATGTTCAAATCGATATTTGAATGTTTTATATTTTAATTTGAAGAAAAACTGGCAGAAACAGTCGAATGGGCTTACGAAACATATCCTATTGTGTCCGAGATAGGGTAGTTAGCTAGGGACGACAGTCGTTGGGTTTGATTTGGAGATCGGATGAGAAAACACTATTTTTGGAATTTATATAAATATGGACCAATCGGAAAATTTCTTTTATATAAAAAAAATAGAAAAAAGCGATATTCTCTCTCCCCGATACGACGCACAGCGGAAACCACTCCCCTCCTTCTCTCCTAATTTCCAGCGAATCCGCTCAGTAATACCCTTAGCTCCAGTTGAGGATTTTGAAGAGCTCTTCTTCCTCTTTAAATCTATACCAACCACACCCCATACCATTGAACCATCGTTGAGAATTGAGCCTGTGAAGATCCGCCGCATCACCCCCTTTTCTCCTTGAATCCGCCATCGCACCTGGTTGGACCACTGTCGCCTGGTGCGCCTTTCCACGCTCTAGGACGTGGTACAACCGGATCTGGACCTAACTTCAAGAATTCGACGAAAAAATCCTGACCTAGTTTTGAACATCGAGGCAAGGTATAAGGTTTAATTATTTAAATTGATTTCTACACTCTAAAACCGTTGCAAAATTGGTTAACCTTATAAAAATCATAACGTTTCCGTGTGTTGTCGAAATCCAGTGAAACAAGAGACACCGGGACCGTAAGGACGTCTTTTAGATTCTAGAAGAGACCGGATATTTTTCTGAGCTTGCTACAATTTTTGGCAACGCGAAAAGCAATGTGAGATTTCTAAATTCAAACCGGACTGAAATGGCGATGTACAACTTATATACACGAAGTATAAATTATATAAGCGTTGTACACCTCATGTATGGGTGTTGTATAAATTATACGAGTGATGTATAAATTGTACATGCGTTGTATGAACCATATACAATGATATGGTCTTGAAATGGAAAAATATGCGCTATTATATATATACACACACACACTCCCCTCGTCTACAAACCATGGACGATATATATTGGTTGTGATTGTTTGGATTGTGGTTTGGAATTGATTGATTATGATTGTAACAACGTTGGAATCGCGTACATCGTTTAAGTATTCTCTGGTGTAGATATATGTACATGTTTAAAATAAATTGCTTAGAGAGTAAAGATCACATTTTTATTATGCATATGAAGTATACA
Organism: Allium sativum; assembly: GCA_030737875.1. Classification (NCBI taxonomy): domain Eukaryota; kingdom Viridiplantae; phylum Streptophyta; class Magnoliopsida; order Asparagales; family Amaryllidaceae; genus Allium; species Allium sativum. The sequence goes on from CM060915.1 coordinate 992,260,684, forward strand.
GGTTTGAAATAAATTGCTTAGAGAATAAAGATCACATTTTTATTATGCATATGAAGTATACAGAATATACAGGTTTGAAATAAATTGTTTATATAATAAAAATCATAATTTTATTACGTATATGACTATATAAAATATTCGTGTTTGAAATAATTTGTTTTAGTAATAAAAATCGCCTTTTTACTATATATTTGAACTATATAAAATATACAGGTTTGAAACAAATTGTTTTGATAATAAAAATCACATTTTTATCATATATATGAACTGCTAAAAATACTCATGTTGAAGAGAAAATTCATTGGTTAAAAATATTATTTTTAACACGTATATGGATTGAAAATAGTTTAGAAATTGTTAAACGAACTATATATATATAAATATATATATATATATAAATTAAAATAAATCGAATAATGACGCTGCAGTTCGCGTTTTGAAATCCAAACGTCAAACGGTTATTGCGAGAGATCCGACCGTCGGATATTCTCGAAACTGGAACCGTTGGATCCGTCTTGGAAAGATCTGTCCAACGGTATAAAATTTGTTAAGATCCAGCGGTTGGATTTTCAGATATGTGTAAATCAAATCTGAAGAAAAACAGCGCCAGTGTCGCGTTATGGCCAGAAACGTCGTTTAATTAAAACGAGCTATTTTTAAATAATTAAAAATAGTGAAAAATCGTTATAAAATATATATATCGATATGGAATGGAGATAAACCGATTTTACTTTGTTTATCAGATATTTTGATGGTTGGATGTGTTTGACGTGAAAATTAAACTATGAAAAGAATTGATTTGAATTCTAAATATACGTGAATTATTTGAAAAGGTCGAGTTAATTCTCATTTCAAATAATTGATCGACGATAAGAGGTCGAAGATATGAAGACGGTGCAAGATCGATGATCTTCATGTCGAAAGGATGGGTTGCTTTTTTTGCCCATGATTGGAGTAGCTACCTTGAAGGGGCTACTGTAGTGACCCGCATAGCCGCAACATCAGAGTTGACTATATACATCATACGTCCAACCCACATATCACGAAAATACGAAACATTTTTTTTAGAAGAAAGAGATAGAAGAAGAACAGAAATAACAACTCAGAATCTCACATCGCAGCGAAGCAAAATATAATATATCATATCTTTGAAATACAAAATCTTAACTGTATAACATACACTTATCAGAGTACAACACTTACAACGCAGCGGAACAAAACTCTATATAACTAACGCTGAAGCCTCCTGCTCCAAGCTCCTTTAGATAGATCTATAAAATCCTGAACTACTTGACTGCCCGTACAAATTTAGGCACCCAAGAGTTTAGGTAGTACAAAACAAAATAAACTCCGGGTCAGTCATGGGACTGGTATGAGTAAACAGTTTAGAACAGTTTCAGAAAAACTAAATGATATCTCATAAGACCACGCCATATAACACGGAACGGGTTTTTCCCTTATGAGAATCCAAACACTTGATTTAACTTTCAAAAATCCCTTTTAAAAGGAACGATAACTTTATATCAAAACTCCTTTGATATTATAATTATGTCTAAATCAAGTAAATAACAATCTAGTGGAACGTTTGCATCTCACGTTCCACATATATATACAATCAAAACCACAAGCACGTATTGGGTAATGGATTTCCAACCATGACAAGGTATGGAACTACCTTCCGCTGGTATATCTCTAGAGGAGAATATACCGAGTTCAACAAGAACATCTTGCAACTCAGCCACACATGACCAACCACTCATTTGGCTTGAGTGTATCGATTGTATATCACCAACGGTTGGGATCAACAACCGTTTCCCGAATGGGACATCATCGACAATAGATTTTTAGAAGTAAATGAAACTCTAGATCAAGTGATTATACACCCTGATAGGTGCTACCTACATAGCCATGTTGCTTGCCCGATTTCTGTCATTTACCTATTGATGAGGCTTGAGGTTACGCCTTATCATCACATCAGATTCACTTCGAATGCCACATTGTCAGATCCATCGAAAATCACTAATTGACGTCTACAACAGTACATTACGTGTCAGCTAAAAGAAGTTTCCTTCTCCGCTTCCACTCTTGGTACGGTTGAAGAAATCAATGTACGTGACCTTTCTGGAAATACTCTGTCAGACATTCATCCATACAAGTCACCCAGGAACAGGAGGAATCGAAGGCACAATTTCTATTAATAGAAAAAGTCCTTGCACTCTACTCCGTCTTCGATTATCTTTATATAATCTGATTCGTAACGCTACTGCCAATACGAAGTGGTTCTTCGGATAATAATCCAACCGGTCTCTCCATATTGACAACGATGGTCAAAACTTCGATAGTCTGTGATTTAACTATCGAATAAAAACAAGTGTTTCGATAGTTGATGATTTAACTATCGAAGAAAACAAGTGTTCATCCAATCTATCAAACAATTACTAAGCCCTTAATTAATATTCCATTAATTAAATCACTTCTTTGTTTCTTTATCAATATTTGTTAACCAAATATTTTCAATAACCATATTGGCCTTTTACGTTATTTGGAAAACATTTCCGAATATCGCCTTCCTTTATTTTCTAAACTTTAGAAAACATATGCTATTTATAATTGGAAAATATTCCAATTACTTATCTCTTTTCCAATCTCGTTTATTCCTATACTTAGGAAATATTTATTATTCTATTTCCCAGCTTACACTTATTTTGGGTTAAAACATATGTTGTGTAAAACACCGTTACGACCACCCAAATACTATATTCAATTAACTCTTATTCAACATTGGTCTTCGAGCCTGAAATCTTACTATTTATTTGTTAAAAATGAAATCAATCAAGTTGGGGGTATAATTACCTCTCAGACCTTGACTGAATAACATTTATAACGTCAAAACAGATAAGACTAATTACTCGAATAATCAATACCATACAACTGATTATTCACCTTTAAACACATATACACTTCATCTTTCTATTCTTACTAGTTTTTATTCTAGACTTCCTTTTTGATTATACTATTCTATTTCTAAGTTCGTTTTCTTATCGACTTCTATATATATCGATACGTTGATTTCTAACTATCAAACTTCTTAAAAATATTCTAACTCCTTAGATTCCCGGAAAAATTTGCCATAACCTCCTTTGTACCGGGAGCATCGGGAAAACCCCAAAACTGCCACACAGGCCTTTTCCAATCAAAAAGAAAAAGAAAATCCAAGCGGCTAGCCGATATGGCGCATAAAATCTCATATATGAATTAAATACATACCTTTTTGTCGGGCATTCTATTTATATACCTTCTAACACTTTATTCCAAGCCAGTCTCCTGTATATTTACATCTGTCCAATCTATTTTAACTATACCAATCGTTTTAACTAAATTTGTTACTTAACTCTTTAGTCTATTTCACCTTCATATTTGAACATGACATGTTCAAATATATTTTAACTTGCATATTAACAAATTCTAATTATACTCATACTCTCGTTTCCTTATCGACTTCTTATTCAAATTCCAATTCAATTCTATTTGAATTCTCTTTATTTAAACTTCATTTGAATTCTATTTTCAAATTCTATAGTTTAAAGTCCATTTGAAATTCTATTTTCAAACTCTATAGTTAAACTCCATTTGAAATTCTATTTTCAAACTCTATAGTTAACTTCATTTGAATTCTATTTTCAAATTCTATAGTTTAAAGTCCATTTGAATTCTATATTCAAATTCTATTTGAATTCTCTGCATTATTTATAAACAACGTTTATAACTTCACTTAAAATCCCCTATTATATATATTTATAAACAAAGTTTATAAATTCAATTCAAATCCCACCTTTTCGTTTATAAACAGAGTTTATAAATTCAATTCAAATCCCACCTTTCCATTTATAAACAAAGTTTACAAATTCAATTTAAATCCCACCTTTTCATTTATAAACAGAGTTTATAAATTCAATTACTTGTTTTACATATCTTCAAAACAAGTTAATATTTTCTATAGTTCATTGAAAATTCAAATTCTATTTATAAAAATAGAATTCCCTTTTTAAAATCTCAAATACCCTTTTCGATATTTTTATAAATCAATATTTAAGCCCCAGTGATATTTTTAAACAATCAAATCATCCAATTTTCAATCATTTGATTTTTCATACATCATATATGAATATATATGAAATCAAACAAACAAACAGATAATATATATTTTTGAGGAATCCAGTTGGATTCCTTCAACCTGTTTTCCTGATCCACAGCCGTTAGTCAACAAAATAATACCCATCCTGCTTCGAGGCAGTATATCGCGGTATAGAAGGTCATCCACTAATCATAGCGTGGGGCGCATAGGGTAATCATCCGCTAATGATACCGCGGGCATCCGCTAATGAGACTGCGGGGATCCAACCAATCATCAACCCAATATATATATATATATCCTAAATAACTAATATGTATTTTAAAACCATCAGACAGCATTCAAACAAGCACAGACAATTATTTTTAACTATATAAAAATAATTTCTAAATAAAAGGTGAGATTTACTCACCGTGATTTTTCGATCTATTCTGATTTCTTTTTAATTTCCGATTATGAAATCTTCAGCTACAACTTCCTCGACTGCCTTTGTTCGATAAGATCTTGTATAAATTTAACAACTTATATTCATTATTTACGCTGTCGAACTATTTAAATGTAATTATAAATTAATTACTAACTAAAATTAATTACCTTAATCCAATTTCGTCCTTCCTTCCTTACTGTAAAAATCGGAAAAGGCTGCTACTGTATGAAACCAAACATGAACATCTCTCTCTCCTCCTATTTTCTTTTACTGTCAAATTCATCAACAGTGCCTCGCCCCAACTGTCAAGCTCCTGTCTTTCCCTTTTGTCCAACTTCGATCACCCTTGTACCTTTATTCTCCTCCATCTTTCACTGTTCGACAAACCCCTCAAACTCTAAGTCCAAGTCTCCACTTCGCAGATCCGCACCCTCCAATTACCAACGTCAGACCCTCCCCAAAGCCCTTGACCAAAAACTGAACTCGAGTGCTCAACCATCAGGTAATTCGCACTAGTCCAGAACCCTAGTTCGAACCCTAGAAATGCAAGTACCAATTCGAACTCGAATCGCTGAGGAGCCGAAGCCCTAGGATGCCTGAAGAACTCCCTAAACCCCCAAACAACGATCGCGACCAGAAATAGAACCGTCGAACACTAGCCTCGAAATGAAGAATACTCCGAACCCATAGAAAACAATTTGCGAGCTCCAGAAAATGTATCGCGATTTGAACTATGGTGAAGGAGCGGCCATTTTTGAATCTCGTCTGAAGTTTTTCGGTTTTGGATTAAACAAATGAATTAAAAGAGGAAGGGAGGAGTGGTTTTTAAATAGAAGGAGGTGGTTGCGATTTGTGGTGAATGAAGGAGCACGATGTTGGTTTGATTTATGGTGATAAGGGAGGGCACGGTAATGTATTTGTTTGTGGGAGAAAAGGGAGCCACACAACACTTATTTATTTTAATTTAATTTAATTAAAAACTATATCCTAAAATTAAAATACCCATGATGCCGAACTCCTTTCTGAACCCAACAACTGATGATCTTAGGGTAATACCACTATTCCGGATACAGTGGGATAGGTCACGAGGTCCAATTCGATCATCCGCAACTGATATTAATTTATATTGATATAAATTAAATTTCAAATCTTTTAAATTCTGCGATAATAAATTAATATTATTAACGTTATAAATTCAAATGAAATTTCTCATTAATTAATTGAACTGTATTTAATTCAAATTAAATTTTGAATTTATCTAAATCCATTTTCGTATTCTGTTATTTTAATATATTCGATATTAAATCGAAATTGATTATTAAATCGATAACTCAAATATAAAAATTCACTTATATTACCAAACCAATAATTAAATTAAATATTAAATATTCAAAAAAACCCCATAAGAATCCGGGTCATTACAATCTTCCCCACTTAAAATAATTTCGTCCTCGAAATTGCTAAGGTAGAAAAAGTGCTACAAACCCATTAACTTTTTTTAAAAAAAAAAAACTTATTTATGTTGATACTCAACATTTCAGACTTCCTTACGTAACTCTCTTTCGAATAAATCCCTATTCGATAACTCCTCGCTTCAAATAACTATATTCGATAATCTCTCTTTCGAATAACTAGATTCGAAAACCTTTCTTTGAATAAACTATATTCGATTTACTCAATTCAATTTACTCTTATCAATTAACTCTATTGGATTTAACTCTTATCGATTAACTCCATCGAATAACTAAATTCGATAACTCCTTCGAATAACCAATATTCTACAACTCACTTCGATTAAACTAATCGATAACTCTTTTCGATTAAACTATAATCGATAACTCATTTCGATTAACAAATAATCGATAACTCCTTCCGAATAACCAAATTCGATAATTCCTTTCGAATAAACTATATTCGATAACTCTTCTAATTCTATTCGAATAACTAATATTCAATAACTCCTTTAACTCCATTCGCTTGACTCTAGATCGCAGCAGTCACAATGGTTACGCCTGATTCCCCCAGGAAACATCCGACCGCCCTAGGCTATCTGCAGCCCTGCGAATTACGCTAGCAGTCGTATGAAATGGAAACTTATCCTGAGTAACTATGTTTGACTAATTCTATCTCAATAACTATATTCGATCAACTTTAATTGAATAACTAACATTCAATTTAATCCTAATTCGATTAACTATGTTCAATTAACTCTATCTGGTTAACTCTTAATTTGAATAACACATATTTAATAAATTCTAATTGAATAACTAATATTCAATTTACTCTATGGATTAACCCTAACTGATTAACTCTAACTGGTTAATTCTTACTCTAATCATTTTATTCTAACTCTAATCGACTTCTCCTATTCGAATAACTTCTATTGGATAACGTTTATTCATTTATAAAGATTTACTTTTAGTAACGGTTCTTCACTTTATACATGTTCTTTTAAATAAAGTTACCTTACTTAGACAAGTGTTGTGTACCCCTTGTAACACACCGAATTTTAGTTAATACTAAAATTCACTAATTACAGGATAAATAATCTCAGATGTGGGAATTGGGGGTAACGGGCTGCGTCATTGCGTTCGTCTCGGAAAAATACGCGAAATAGAGTCCGAGTTTTCGAGAATCGGAGTCCGTATGGCCCGGTTATGGCCCAAAGAAGTTTGCAGGAAAATTTAAGCTAAAAACATATTTAAAAATTCAAATTCAGATTTGAAAATAGAGCCAGCGGGGTCAGGCGGGAAAGTTCCCGCCCTAACCATGTCGACAGGGCTGTCGACAGGCCTGTCGACAGGGGCGTCGACTTGCCTGTCGACTTGCCTGTCGACAGGGGCGCGGCGTCCAAAGAACCTGGGTGCACCAGGTTGGGTTTTAGGCTGGCTTGGAGGGCTGGGTTCTAGAGATTTCCTAAATCTGACGGACCTAAACTAATCTAGGGTTAATCTAAGGGCCTAAAACACTACCTAATCCTATAAATAAGACCCTAACCCTACCCTAATTCATTCATAATTAGATCTTGTAACTAAACTATGGCAAAATGAAACTTGATCATGGCCTCCACAAATCAATGAAGAGAGATGCAAGCTAATCAACCTCTAATCAACATCTTCTTCAACTAAAGCTACTAGTTCTACTACATAAGTTTGCTAATCTTGGTTTTGGTGAGTTCCTATGGCTTTAATAATCAATTGTTAAATTGATTATGGTAGGATGTGATAAGACATGGCTATGTTTGTGGATAAATGTGTTTATGCAAGTTTGTATGATATGTGATATGCAAGTTTAATGCCATGTTTTATGATGCAAAACATTATGTTGAACATTTATGCATATGTAACATGTTATGCAACTATATGTGAGAGTATATGCAAGTAATATGTAACATGATATGCAAGTTATGCATGTGATTTTATGCATGCTAAGTATTTGATTTTATGCATGCTAAGTATTTGATTTTATGCATGCTAAGTATTTGATTTTATGCATGCTAAGTATTTGATTGTATGCATGCTAAGTATTGGGTTTTAAGCATGCTAAGTGGTTGGTATTATGCATAAATCATGACATGCAAGTTTACCCTTTTAAAATGTGATGCATACATATGCAAGATGACACCTTTATATGCTATGCATGTTTACCCTCCTTTAAGATGCAAGTCATATATGCAAGCTAAATATGTTATGCAAGTTATGTGCATGATGTTATGCAAGTTATGTTTATGAGATTATGCAAGTTATGTGCATGATGTTATGCAAGTTATGTATATGCTTAAATGCGAGTTTAATGTGATATGCAAGTTATGCATGCTTATGCAAGTATGTGAATGCTTATGCAAGTATGTGAATGCTTATGCAAGTATGTGAATGCTTATGCAAGTACGTGAATGCTTATGCAAGTATGTGAATGCTTATGCAAGTATGTGAATGCTTATGCAAGTTATGTGTATGCCTAAATGCATGTTTAACATGTTATGCAAGTTAGGAGAATGCTTATATGCAAGTTCAACATGTTATGCAAGATATGTGTATGATAATATGCAAGCTCATATGCAACATGTTATGCAAATCATGTGTATGGTAATGTGCAAGTTTGGGTTAAATGTAGTTGGGTTAATATATGCTCATATATGCAAGTTGACATCCTCTTAACCCATGACAAAGTTATATGCTACCCATGATATTTGTGATGGATCTTTCCCTTTATTATGTCGTGAAATGAGAACGATTTACGTGGGGAACGATGGGGTAATAAATATGTTAATAAAAGTATGATTGGGTATGATTAAGCATACCATAAAAATGAATTAACATAAGTGGGAATTTACCTATTGAGTTAGGTCTACCCCATGGGAATTTACCTATTGAGTTAGGTCTACCCATGTTATGAAAAATGTGTAATTAATTAGGGATAATTAATTGTGGCGGTGATTAATTAGGTGTAATTAATCAACTAAGACACGAGGTTGGACCCTTTTGTAGCGGAAGTCTGCCCGGAACCGACCGGCCATCCAGCGGCTACAAATGATTGGCCCAATGTGAGAGGTCTTAGTCATAAATTAAATACATGATTAAAGTAAAGAGACGAGGTTAGACCCTTTTGATGACAGAAGTCTGCCCGGAACCAACCGGCAAATCCAGCAGTCATAAAAGACGGTCTAATGTGAGAGGTCTTTATGAGGTCATGATCTTAATTAATGAATTAAGAAACACTTAACCATATTAGCATGTAAAGGGGCATGAGGGGTTAAGTGGGTGCCTTGGGTGGCATGTAGTAACTAGTGGGGGTGCCTTGGGTGGCATGAGGAAACTAGTGGGTTGCCTTGGGTGGCAATAGAAAATACGATTAGAATGCTTAACCAAAGTGGAACATGTAATTAAACATGATTAAAGGGTTAAGTAAGTGCCTTGGGTGGCATGTGGGAATCAAGTAAGTGCCTTGGGTGGCATGCGGAAATCTAGTGGGTGCCTTAAGTGGCAATTGAAATATAATTAGATGACTTAACCAAACCTTAACATGTAAGGGGGCATGATTATAAAAAGGGGTTAAGTGGGATGCACTAGATAAAATGACAAGCTTAAGTAGTAGCTTGTGGGGGCCCATTTCAACCCATATCCCAAAACGTATCTTTGTGGGCTCGACCCATGTCGAGTGACGGGACACGCATATTGGGCTTGACTATAAGAGGCCAAAACGGGTTAGCGGTGGCAACGCAAGTCCAACGGGTTTCATATGCGTGTGTGGGCCCGGGCTGGTAGATAAGCCGTTGTTGGATCGTGTAGATATAAAGCCGTGCACCGTTGATATTATCAGGTGGCCACTTTGGGGAATGATACACCCCATTGTGGGACCAGCACGGGTATCTACGGTATGGAGCCGATCGCTTGGGAGTAGTGGGTACACCTAGTAAAGATAGGGGCAGACGGCACCTGTGTAGGGGTACACGAAACTACTGGGTAAAATTACTAAGTACACTTAGTGGGATTAACCTTTAAGTAGGAATTACCCTTGGGTGGGTAGAACTGGTGTGGTGCAGTGTGGGAATTACCCTTGGGTGGGTAGGTCTGGGGTGGTGCAACCTAGTAATTATCCTTGGGTGGATAAATGCGTCTTTTCGGTTATCGTAATACATCCTGTGTTTAGTTGGCTACTTAGTGTAGTCATTATCCCCAGAGGTACCGTACCTTGTTTATGTCATACCCTAATTACTTTAATGGTTGTATTGTTAGGGTTATAGGACTCACTCAGACTTATGTCTGACCCCGTTGTTTTTATCTTTTTCCCAACCCTCAGGTTATCAGAGTGGGCCCGGTACGAGTGGGCTTAGATCAGGCTGCTTTATTCTCTTTTGGAGCTTGGACCATAGATGTAGAGAGCTCAGCTTACCCTTTCTTTTATGGCTATCAGTTCATGTATTGGGATTATGTACTTTTATTTATCAGGATGGATATTTTGTACTTGACTCTTATTATGGTTTTGTGATGTAACCAAACATGTTTTACTTTCCGCTGCAATGAAATGATGTTTCAAGATTTTCAAGTACTACTTATATCTGTCTTGTTGTAATTTTTCTATTCTATATTCACTTAAAATACTCCACCGATGTTATGGCATTCCCTTAGCGAGTGACCATAGCGGGCGTGGGGTGTTACACATGGTATCAGAGCTTAAGGTTACAAGAACAGATAAAATTTTTAGAAAAATTATTTTCTAAGAATATTTTTGGAAAGGAGTATTTTCAAAAACATGTCTTTTGAGAGAAGAGTTTTTGAAAGAAAAGCATAATCCCCGATAGCCATATCTTTATCTTTCGAATTCTCCGTTTTGAATCTCTTCCTCTCTCGATTTTGAGCTTTCCCTCCGTGTATAGATGACCTTTCTAAGATAGATAAGAATGGAAAACCACTTCAAGGGACTTAGACGTTAGTCGGATTAGAAGTTGGTTCAAGAAGGAGGAGGACTGGTAGGTATCTATTGGATAGACGATGGGAGGAAGGCTCAAATAGTTGTTTGGTTAATGAAGGATGAAACCTCATTGGTGGGAGGTTACGAGTGGAGAATAGGGAAGAAGAAGGCAAGTAGTTATCCTTTTGGGAGGAATAGGACACCTTATTAGGATTGTCCAAAGAAGCAAGGGCAAGGTATGGAATCTCCTGGAGGGTGGTTGTATTCCCTCACGACTAAGGTACCAGATGGGGATAGGACCGTCTAGGTCAGAACTTGGATTTCTTTATTATCCGATTCGAACTTGTTTGATTCTGACGCATCGAATTCGTTTATCTCATCATTGTTAGTTGAGTCACTGCACTTAGACACCAGTTGGTAGATGATCCCTTAGTTGTTTCAAACCCAATTGGGCTCCATGGTGTGTTTGGGTTTGAAAGTTTCTATACTTAGCATTGAGTTTAGGTGTGATGCTTGTTGGGCTTCACGGGCTATGGGTTAGTTTTGGGCATGGACTGGTTATCCAGTAATGGTGCCGTTCTTATTGTGGAAGGAGAGTTGTTAGGCTTATGACCCGCTTGGGCAACACTCTCGAGATCTCTAGTAATCCCATAGAATCTGTTATGCTAAGTTACCTAGAATCGCTTGACACGTCGGTCTAGAGTTTGCGATCTGTTAGAGCGGTCCGGGAATACTCGGATGTGTGTGAGGAGGTGAAGGGCTTACCTCCGAAGCGGGAGATTGACTTCCGAATATATCTGGCGGATAATGCTAAACCAGTATCTTGGCCAGTGTGCCACATGGCTCCTCGTGAGAACTCCATAAATAAGTAGGCGATTTGCTTGAGAAGGGGTTCATAAGACGAAGTATATCGGAGTGAGGTGCTCCAGTAGTTTTTGCCACGAAGGCGGATGGGTCCCTCAGACTTTGTGTAGGCTAAAGAGAGCTAAATAAACTCACAAAGGAGAATAGACACCCATTGTCGAGGATTGATGATCTCTTTGATCAGTTGGTTGGCGCCTCAGTGTTTTCGTAGTAGACTCAGCCAAGGAGTTTCATCAGTTAAGAATGGCTGAGGATAGTATAGAAAAGACTACCTTTAGGACTCCGTATGGTTTTTTTATGAGTGGCTGGTGATGCCATTTGGTTTGACGTACGCCCCTGCATATTTTGTTGATTTGATGAGAAGGGTGTGCAAGGAGTACCTAAATAAGTTGTGATGGTCTTTGTGGATGACATCGTGGTCTTTTCTAGGAGCGAAATAAGTTTTCGTATGTGCTCAATAGGCTGAGCAAAGCCAGTATGGGATAAACGGTGGTTTTGGAGCGAGACTGGCGAGGACATCCGGAGCTGGACAAGGGCTTAATTATTTAGCCGTTTTTACTAGTATCATCTCACGTAGGACGTCTAGGCTCGAAGGAGGCATCTCTTGGGTGTTTGTCTGATATTGGTTTAGGCCTTTGGGGCTTGCATTTGGGGGATGTCGAGTTTGACCAGGGTGGTCTGCGTGAGGGATGGATAGTTGTGACGATTTTGCATGGGAGAATATCCTGATTTTCTCTAGGAGTGGAGAAAAACTTGCCCTACATCTTAGGGAAGTATTGGAGACTCTCCTGGCGTATACTCATAAGACAACAAAAGTGAATAGGATTCTTAGCATCCTATGAGTTTGAGATAGCGTACACCCACGGTAAGGGTAACATGGTAGCGGGCGCCTTAAGTAGAAAAAGGTTGTCCTCGAGTTGGTGGTTCGTTGAACGACGGAGCTTAGAGTTTATTTCTATGTTTGACTTTAGACCTTCCGTTGACTTTGTACCCGGTTTGCTAGCCTCCTTGGAGGTTAGGCCTACTCTTTTGGGGGCAGATTAGAGAAGCACAGAGGGACGACCCACAGTGGGTGGAGTTGGTAGAGAAGCTCATAAGGGGGGGAGTCGTCCAGCCATTTGAGTAGGTACACCCTAGACGATAGGGGGTGCTTGCGTAGAGACGGTAGACTTTGTGTACCGCAAGACGGGGGTTTGAGGAAGGTTATTCTTGATGATGCACACCGTTCTAGGATGACCATTCATCCCGGTGGGGACAAGATGTTCCAAGACATGAAGAGGGTTTTCTTCTGGGCCGGTAGGAAGAAAGATGTGGCCGAGTATGTCGCTCGATGCTTGGTGTGCCAACAAGTAAAAGCGGAGCAAAAGAAACCAGGTGGGTTGCTTCACCCATTGGAAGTTCCACAATGGAAGTGGGATAGCATCTCGATGGATTTTATTGACGGGTTACCCAGATCAAGAAAGGGTAATACGGGAATTTGGGTGGTGGTAGACAGACTTACTAAGAGCGCCCATTTTATACCTATGGAGAGCAAGAGGACCGCTCCATGGCTAGCTTCTGTATATCTTCGAGAGATAGTTCGATTGCATGGGGTACCCTCTAGCATAGTGAGTGATCGAGATCCTATCTTCACTAGCGAGTTCTGGAGAAGTTTGCAAGAAGCGGTGGGGACTCAATTGTGTCTGAGCACCGCATATCATCCTCAGACGGACGGCCAGACTGAGAGGGTGAATCATGTCCTAGAAGACCTTTTGAGGCTTTGTATCTTAGATTTTGGAGGTACATGGGAAGAGCATCTTCCATTGGTGGAGTTCGCATATAATAACAGCTTTCAGTCCAGTATTGGTATGTAACCTTTCGAAGCTCTTTATGGAAGGCCTTGTCGATCACCTACACGTTGGTGGGAATCTACGGATGAGATCTTGCTTGGGCCGATAAGGTTAGAAAGACTTCGGGAAAAGATTGATTTGATTCGAAGAAGTGAGTACCAAGGTTTGTTGGACCGTTTCCTATTAAGGAAAGGATTGGACAGATGACATATAGAGTGGAGTTGCCGACAGGCTTAGTGGTGTACATGATATATTCCATGTGTTACATTTGAGGAAGTTCCTACATGAGACCGCAGAGGCGGTAGAGCCGAGCTTGCTTAGAGAAGTGGAAGTAGAGCGTGATGCGACGATTTGACGAGCTCCTACTTGCATCCTTGGGTCAGAGATTTGGAAGATGAGAAACAGAGAGGTTCAACTAGTCAAAGTACAAAGGGGAGATGAAGAGAGCGACGCTACCTGGGAGACGGAAGCGAAGATGCGTTCGGGGTACCCTTTTCTTTCGGAGGGTATGTCCTTTTGCTTCTCCTTCATCGCATATCTTGTGCTTATCTTATCCTTAGTATGTCCTCTCGTTAGTACCTTTGACCTTCAGATAGGATAGTCCTATGGTTGAAACATGTGTTTGAGACATGTTATGTATGATGGATGCAAGTGGATGCAAGTGTTTGCTAGTGGTTGCTCGTGGATGCATATACACACACTCTAGGCACTAGATCGGCTCAGTCACTTCATATTGCATATTGCATAAAATTGTGTATAGGAAGCTATATCTATGGATGTATAATGATTGCGTTATCATATGGATGATGCATTTTGGTGAATGATTGTGCACTCATGTAGATATTGTATGTGTCGATAGGGTTCTCTCGCATACATAATGGATGCATGGCACTATCATGGTTTGCATATGTTCATACAGTAGATAGGGAACATGTACACACACTTTTTGCATATGCTCATACATCGTTAGAAACTGTTTAAGGACAATGGATGCCCGTGTTTGATGGATTGAGTAGATGGTTGTTTGGATGGTAGGATATGCATTCTCCTTAGCTTGGAGATTTCGGGGACGAAATCCTTTAAGGAGGGGAGAATGTAACACCCCGAATTTTAGTTAATACTAAAATTCACTAATTACAGGATAAATAATCTCTGATGTGGGAATTGGGGGTAACGGGCTGCGTCATTGCGTTCGTCTCGGAAAAATACGCGAAATAGAGTCCGAGTTTTCGAGAATCGGAGTCCGTATGGCCCGGTTATGGCCCAAAGAAGTTTGCAGGAAAATTTAAGCTAAAAACATATTTAAAAATTCAAATTCAGATTTGAAAATAGAGCCAGCGGGGTCAGGCGGGAAAGTTCCCTCCCTAACCATGTCGACAGGGCTGTCGACAGGCCTGTCGACAGGGGCGTCGACTTGCCTGTCGACAAGGGCGCGGCGTCCAGAGAACCTGGGTGCACCAGGTTGGGTTTTAGGCTGGCTTGGAGGGCTGGGTTCTAGAGATTTCCTAAATCTGACGGACCTAAACTAATCTAGGGTTAATCTAAGGGCCTAAAACACTACCTAATCCTATAAATAAGACCCTAACCCTACCCTAATTCATTCATAATTAGATCTTGTAACTAAACTATGGCAAAATGAAACTTGATCATGGCCTCCACAAATCAATGAAGAGAGTTGCAAGCTAATCAACCTCTAATCAACATCTTCTTCAACTAAAGCTACTAGTTCTACTACATAAGTTTGCTAATCTTGGTTTTGGTGAGTTCCTATGGCTTTAGTAATCAATTGTTAAATTGATTATGGTAGGATGTGATAAGACATGGCTATGTTTGTGGATAAATGTGTTTATGCAAGTTTGTATGATATGTGATATGCAAGTTTAATGCCATGTTTTATGATGCAAAACATTATGTTGAACATTTATGCATATGTAACATGTTATGCAACTATATGTGAGAGTATATGCAAGTAATATGTAACATGATATGCAAGTTATGCATGTGATTTTATGCATGCTAAGTATTTGATTTTCTGCATGCTAAGTATTTGATTTTATGCATGCTAAGTATTTGATTGTATGCATGCTAAGTATTGGGTTTTAAGCATGCTAAGTGGTTGGTATTATGCATAAATCATGACATGCAAGTTTACCCTTTTAAAATGTGATGCATACATATGCAAGATGACACCTTTATATGCTATGCATGTTTACCCTCCTTTAAGATGCAAGTCATATATGCAAGCTCAATATGTTATGCAAGTTATGTGCATGATGTTATGCAAGTTATGTTTATGAGATTATGCAAGTTATGTGCATGATGTTATGCAAGTTATGTATATGCTTAAATGCGAGTTTAATGTGATATGCAAGTTATGCATGCTTATGCAAGTATGTGAATGCTTATGCAAGTATGTGAATGCTTATGCAAGTATGTGAATGCTTATGCAAGTATGTGAATGCTTATGCAAGTATATGAATGCTTATGCAAGTTATGTGTATGCCTAAATGCATGTTTAACATGTTATGCAAGTTAGGAGAATGCTTATATGCAAGTTCAACATGTTATGCAAGATATGTGTATGATAATATGCAAGCTCATATGCAACATGTTATGCAAATCATGTGTATGGTAATGTGCAAGTTTGGGTTAAATGTAGTTGGGTTAATATATGCTCATATATGCAAGTTGACATCCTCTTAACCCATGACAAAGTTATATGCTAAACCCATGATATTTGTGATGGATCTTTCCCTTTATTATGTCGTGAAATGAGAACGATTTACGTGGGGAACGATGGGGTAATAAATATGTTAATAAAAGTATGATTGGGTATGATTAAGCATACCATAAAAATGAATTAACATAAGTGGGAATTTACCTATTGAGTTAGGTCTACCCCCATGGGAATTTACCTATTGAGTTAGGTCTACCCATGTTATGAAAAATGTGTAATTAATTAGGGATAATTAATTGTGGGGGTGATTAATTAGGTGTAATTAATCAACTAAGACACGAGGTTGGACCCTTTTGTAGCGGAAGTCTGCCCGGAACCGACCGGCCATCCAGCGGCTACAAATGATTGGCCCAATGTGAGAGGTCTTAGTCATAAATTAAATACATGATTAAAGTAAAGACACGAGGTTAGACCCTTTTGATGACAGAAGTCTGCCCGGAACCAACCGGCAAATCCAGCAGTCATAAAAGACGGTCTAATGTGAGAGGTCTTTATGAGGTCATGATCTTAATTAATGAATTAAGAAACACTTAACCATATTAGCATGTAAAGGGGCATGAGGGGTTAAGTGGGTGCCTTGGGTGGCATGTAGTAACTAGTGGGGTGCCTTGGGTGGCATGAGGAAACTAGTTGGTTGCCTTGGGTGGCAATAGAAAATACGATTAGAATGCTTAACCAAAGTGGAACATGTAATTAAACATGATTAAAGGGTTAAGTAAGTGCCTTGGGTGGCATGTGGGAATCAAGTAAGTGCCTTGGGTGGCATGCGGAAATCTAGTGGGTGCCTTAAGTGGCAATTGAAATATAATTAGATGACTTAACCAAACCTTAACATGTAAGGGGGCATGATTATAAAAAGGGGTTAAGTGGGATGCACTAGATAAAATGACAAGCTTAAGTAGTAGCTTGTGGGGGCCTATTTCAACCAATATCCCAAAACGTATCTTTGTGGGCTCGACCCATGTCGAGTGACGGGACACGCATATTGGGCTTGACTATAAGAGGCCAAAACGGGTTAGCGGTGGCAACGCAAGTCCAACGGGTTTCATATGCGTGTGTGGGGCCGGGCTGGTAGATAAGCCGTTGTTGCATCGTGTAGATATAAAGCCATGCACCGTTGATATTATCAGGTGGCCACTTTGGGGAATGATACACCCCATTGTGGGACCATCACGGGTATCTACGGTAGGGAGCCGATCGCTTGGGAGTAGTGGGTACACCTAGTAAAGATTGGGGCAGACGGCACCTGTGTAGGGTTACACGAAACTACTGGGTAAAATTACTAAGTACACTTAGTGGGATCAACCTTTAAGTAGGAATTACCCTTGGGTGGGTAGAACTGGTGTGGTGCAGTGTGGGAATTACCCTTGGGTGGGTAGGTCTGGGGTGGTGCAACCTAGTAATTATCCTTGGGTGGATAAATGCGTCTTTTCGGTTATCTTAATACATCCTGTGTTTAGTTGGCTACTTAGTGTAGTCATTATCCCCAGAGGTACCGTACCTTGTTTATGTCATACCCTAATTACTTTAATGGTTGTATTGTTAGGGTTATAGGACTCACTCAGACTTATGTCTGACCCCGTTGTTTTTATCTTTTTCCCAACCCTCAGGTTATCAGAGTGGGCCCGGTACGAGTGGGCTTAGATCAGGCTGCTTTATTCTCTTTTGGAGCTTGGACCATAGATGTAGAGAGCTCAGCTTACCCTTTCTTTTATGGCTATCAGTTCATGTATTGGGATTATGTACTTTTATTTATCAGGATGGATATTTTGTACTTGACTCTTATTATGGTTTTGTGATGTAACCAAACATGTTTTACTTTCCGCTGCAATGAAATGATGTTTCAAGATTTTCAAGTACTACTTATATCTGTCTTGTTGTAATTTTTCTGTTCTATATTCACTTAAAATACTCCACCGATGTTATGGCATTCCCTTAGCGAGTGACCATAGCGGGCGTGGGGTGTTACACCCCTTCTATTTAAAACTATCGGTGCTGAAAACCAATATCTCTTCTCTATATAAGTTCAGACTTATATATTCCATTTATTGAATGATAAATATTTAATTTAATTTATAAACTGTTATTTATAAATTAATCTTTTCTATTTATCTGTTAAAACAGATTTCCATTTTTTATTCACCTTCTAAATATTCCTTTGATTAATTTCTATTTATTTAACAAATAAATATCTCATTTATAACATTCAATTTATTTACTATAAATAAATATTTCAATTTAATCTATTTGTAAATGTATTACAAATATTCCCTTCTAAATTCTATTTGTAAATGTTTTTACAAATATTTCTCCTTCTATTTGTTTGCACATAACTTCCTTTGTATTTGTTTTGCAAATATATTTTCTTTTTAACTCTTTTGGTTTTTCCTTTCTTCACACCCAATTCATATTTCATTCACATTGATTTTACTCAATTTATTCATTTCGATCCATTTAACTTACTTAAGTTAAATTTAATTTCAATCGTTCAAATTACCATTAACTAGTTGCTAATTAACCGTTTTGCCTATTTCAACCTTTTTATTTGAATATAACTTGTTCAAATATATGTCAACTTAATTATAAACTAATCTAATTATATTTTCAACTCGAGTTATATATTCGATTTCGAATATAAATTCTCAATCTCTTTCACTTATCCAAAAACCCAATTTCAATTCAAATTTCCTTCAACTAATTATTCGCCAATTTAGTTAATTCTATTTAACCATTTAAAATATGATTTTTGTCTTAAAAATCATTTCACTTACTTCACTGGAGTTCATATTTATTTTATATCTCCAGTCTGGATTTTTCTAGTGCAAATTCGGATTTTATTTCCTAAAAATCCTTTAATTTATTTAATTAAGCCGTTATGGTTTTATAATGGTTCTGGCGCTGCTTTTCTAAAAATTTGATTTTGATATCCCAAAATCTATACGACGAAATCCAGATTTTTCTTTTTCATTAGAAAACTATTGTTCAACCGGTCCCGACGATTCTTGTTTCAAAGAATTCGGACTTCAATTGAGTTCTGAATACTAAATTGAAGTTCGAATCGCCAATTTACGAACTACCGCGCTACGGCGAGCTCGTTTTAATTATATTTATAAATATAAACGTTTTAACTTCGTCTATAATAAATTCTACTCCATTCTGATATACTTTTAATATGTATCAAATCCATTTTTT
This sequence comes from Allium sativum, assembly GCA_030737875.1. NCBI lineage: Eukaryota > Viridiplantae > Streptophyta > Magnoliopsida > Asparagales > Amaryllidaceae > Allium > Allium sativum. Next base: position 992,280,276 of record CM060915.1, read on the forward strand.
CCATTTCAACATAATATTCCCAATCTATTTCACTTCTAATATTCAAATCTTATATATTTACAATATTCAAATTCCATTTGAATTTCTTTATTCAAACTCTATATTATTTCCTTCTATTCAATTTCTATTTGTATTTTCTTCTATTCAAATTCTATTTCAATTCCTTATCTTCAAATTCTATTTGAATTTCTTATCTTCAATTTCTATTTGAAATTGTTTGAATTCAAATTCTATTTGAAATCCTTTGAATTCAAATTCTATTTAATTTCACTTTGAATTCAAATTCTATTTAAACTCATTTTGGTTAAAATTCTATTTCAAACTTTATATTTTCTTTGAATTCTAATATTCAACCTCCACTTTATATTCTCTTTGAAATTCTATTTAACCAAATTCCATTTGAATTCAAATATTCAAATCTCTATTTGACTTTTCTTTATTCAAATCCATTTGAATTCCTTTGAATTCAAATTCCATTTCAATTTTTCTTATACAATTTCTATTTGAATTTTCTTTATTCAAATCCTATTTAAATTTCTATGTTCAAATTCTATATTTGAATTCCCTTATATTTTACTTCTATTTGAAATCTATATTCCAATTCCCTTTTCACTTCTATTTGAAATCTATATTCCAATTCCCATTTCAAAATTCCTTTGAAGTAATATAGATATATACATATATTTATATCTATCTCAAATTAAAAACATTTGAATTTTCAAACAACTTGTTTCTTTTCAAACAAATTTCCATCAAAACTTTTCTAAGGCAGCAATTCATCACTTAGGAACTCGAAAATGAACACTGATGATGTTGCGACCATCATCAGAATTATTTCCCAGCCACTGAAGTAAGTTCAGTGCTATATTTCTTTCAAAATCCATTTTAGAAAAATATTTTCCAAACTCCGAGGATTTTAAATTCTGAATTCTGGTTGGAATTCAATTTCAATTTATCTCATTTGTATTTGATTTCATATACAAATTCCATTGGTTATATATATATATATAACTATTTCAGTTTTATAATCTAATTCGATTATAATCCTAATGATCAACTCAACTATTTAAAAACAATATCGTGTCCAATCTCTTGTTCAAGTGTTTATAAACTCCTATCGACATCGTGGCGTCCCACAATTCGATCAGAATTCATAATTCACTCAACAGACTAGTCAACACAATATAAAACAGTTTTTATATCAAATAACAAATACGCTCTCTCGTATATATATATATATATATATACACTCAACTCATTCTAGGATACTACTGATCCTATCTCTAATGAGCACACTCCACAAAGCCTAGGTGTTCGCTCAACCTAAGCTCTGATACCAACTGTAATGACCCGCATAGCCGCAACACCAGAGTTGACTATATACATCATACGTCCAACCCAAATATCACGAAAATACAAAACATTTTTTCAGAAGAAAGAGATAGAAGAAGAACAGAAATAACAACACAGAATCTCACATCGCAGCAAAGCAAAATATAATATATCATATCTTTGAAATACAAAATCTTAACTGTATAACATACACTTATCAGAGTACAACACTGACAAAGCAGCGGAACAAAAATCTATATAACTAACTCTGAAGCCTCCTGCTCCAAGCTCCTTTAGATAGATCTATAAAATCCTGAACTACTTGACTGCCCGTACAAATTTAGGTAGAACAAAACAAAATAAACTCTGGGTCAGTCATGGGACTGGTATGAGTAAACAGTTTAGGACAGTTTCAGAAAAACTAAATGATATCTCATAAGACCACGCCGTATAACACGGAACGGGTTTTTCCCTTATGAGAATCCAAACACTTGATTTAACTTTCAAAAATCCCTTTTGAAAGGAACGATAGCTTTATATCAAAACTCCTTTGATATTATAATAATGTCTAAATCAAGTAAATAACAATCTAGTGGAACGTTTGCATCTCACGTTCCGCATATATATACAATCAAAACCGCAAGCACGTATTAGGTAATGGATTTCCAACTATGACAAGGTACGGAACCACCTTTCGCTAGTATACCTCTAGAGGAGAATATACTGAGTTCAACAAGAACATCTTGCAACTCAGCCACACATGACCGACCACTCATTTGGCTTGGGTGTATCGAATGTATATCACCAACGGTTGGGATCAGCAACCGTTTCCCGAATGGGACAGCATCGACAATAGATTTTTAGAAGTAAATGAAACTCTAGATCACGTGATTATACACCCAAATAGGTGCGACCTACATAGCCTTGCTGCTTGCCCGATTTCTGTCATTTACCGATTGATGAGGCTTGAGGTTACGCCTTATCATCACATCAGATTCACTTCGAATGCCACATTTTCAGATCCATCGAAAATCACTAATTGACGTCTACAACAGTACATTATGTGTCAGCTAAAAGAAGTTTCCTTCTCCGCTTCCACTCTTGGTACGGTTGAAGAAATCAATGTACGTGACCTTTCAGGAAATACTCTGTCAGACATTCATCCATACAAGTCACCCAGGAACAGGATGAATCGAAGGCACAATTTCTATTAATAGAAAAAGTCCTTGCACTCTACTCCGTCTTCGATTATCTTTATATAATCTGATTCGTAACGCTACTGCCAATACGGTGTGGTTCTTCGGATAATAATCCAACCGGTCTCTCCATATTGACAACGATAGTCAAAACTTCGATAGTCTGTGATTTAACTATCGAATAAAAACAAGTGTTTCGATAGTTGATGATTTAACTATCGAAGAAAACAAGTGTTCATCCAATCTATCAAACAATTACTGAGCCCTTAATTAATATTCCATTAATTAAATCACTTCTCTGTTTCTTTATCAATATTTGTTAACCAAATATTTTCAATAACCATATTGGCCTTTTACGTTATTTGGAAAACATTTCCGAATATCGCCTTCCTTTATTTTCTAAACTTTAGAAAACATATGCTATTTATAATTAGAAAATATTCCACTTACTTATCTCTTTTCCAATCTCGTTTATTCCTATACTTAGGAAATATTTATTATTCTATTTCCCATCTTACACTTATTTTGGGTTAAAACAGATGTTGTGTAAAACACCGTTACGACCACCCTAATACTATATTCAATTAACTCTTATTCAACATTGATCTTCAAGCCTGAAATCTTACTATTTATTTGTTAATAATGAAATCAATCAAGTTGGGGTATAATTACCTCTCAGACCTTGACTGAATAACATTAATAACGTCAAAACAGATAAGACTACTTACTCGAATAATCAGTACCATACAACTGATTATTCACCTTTAAACACATGTACACTTCATCTTTCTATTCTTACTAGTTTTTATTCTAGACTTGCTTTTTGATTATACTATTCTATTTCTAAGTTCGTTTTCTTATCGACTTCTATATATATCGATACGTTGATTTCTAACTATCAAACTTCTTAAAAATATTCTAACTCCTTAGATTCCCGGCAAAATTCGTCATAACCTCCTTTGTACCGGGAGCATCGGGAAAATCCCCAAACTGCCACACAGGCCTTTTCCAATCAAAAAGAAAAAGAAAAGCCAAGCGGCTGGCCGATACGGTGCATAAAATCTCATATATGAATTAAATACATACCTTTTTGTCGGGCATTCTATTTATATACCTTCTAACACTTTATTCCAAGCCTGTCTCCTGTATATTTTTACCTGTCCAATCTATTTTAACTATACCAATCATTTTAACTAAATTTGTTAAATAAATTTGTAACTTAACTCTTCAGTCTATTTCACCTTCATATTTGAACATGACATGTTCAAATATATTTTAACTTGCATATTAAAAAATTCTAATTATACTCATACTCTCGTTTCCTTATCGACTTCTTATTCAAATTCCAATTCAATTCTATTTGAATTCTCTTTATTTAAACTTCATTTGAATTCTATTTTCAAATTCTATAGTTTAAAGTCCATTTGAAATTCTATTTTCAAACTCTATAGTTAAACTCCATTTGAAATTCTATTTTCAAACTCTATAGTTAACTTCATTTGAATTCTATTTTCAAATTCTATAGTTTAAAGTCCATTTGAATTCTATATTCAAATTCTATTTGAATTCTCTGCATTATTTATAAACAACGTTTATAACTTCATTTAAAGTCCCCCATTATATATATTTATAAACAAAGTTTATAAATTCAATTCAAATCCCACCTTTTCGTTTATAAACAGAGTTTATAAATTCAATTCAAATCCCACCTTTCCATTTATAAACAAAGTTTACAAATTCAATTTAAATCCCACCTTTTCATTTTTAAACAGAGTTTATAAATTCAATTACTTGTTTTATATATCTTCAAAACAAGTTAATATTTTCTATAGTTCATTAAAAATTCAAATTCTATTTATAATAATAGAATTCCCTTTTTAAAATCTCAAATACCCTTTTCGATATTTTTATAAATCAATATTCAAGCCCCAGTGATATTTTTAAACAATCAAATCAACCAATTTTCAATCATTTGATTTTTTACACATCATATATGAATATATATGAAAACAAACAAACAAACAGATAATATATATTTTTGAGGAATCCAGAAGGATTCCTCCAACCTGTTTTCCTGCATCCACAGTTGTTAGTCAACAAAATAACACCCATCCTGCTTCGAGGTAGGATATCGCGGTATAGAAGGTCATCCACTAATCATAACGTGGGGCGCATAGGGTAATCATCCGCTAATGATACCGCGGGCATCCGCTAATGAGACTGCGGGGATCCAACCAATCATCAACCCAATATATATATATATCCTAAATAACTAATATATATTTTAAAACCATCAGACAACATTCGAACAAGCACAGACAATTATTTTTAGCTATATAAAAATAATTTCTAAATAAAAGGTGAGATTTACTCACCGTGATTTTTCGATCTATTCTGATTTCTTTTTAATTTCCGATTATGAAATCTTCAGCTATAACTTCCTTGACTGCCTTTGTTCGATAAGATCTTGTATAAATTTAACAACTTATATTCATTATTTACGCTATCGAACTATTTAAATGTAATTAGAAATTAATTACTAACTAAAATTAATTACCTTAATCCAGTTTGGTCCTTCCTTCCTTACTCTAAAAATCCGAAAAGGCTGCTATTGTATGAAACCAAACATGAACATCTCTCTCTCCTCCCATTTTCTTTTACTGTCAAATTCATCAATAGTGCCTCGCCCCTACTGTCAAGCTCCTGTCTTTCCCTTTTGTCCAACTTCGATCACCCTTGTACCTTTATTCTCCTCCATCTTTCACTGTTCGACAAACCCCTCAAACTCTAAGTCCAAGTCTCCACTTCGCAGATCCGCACCCTCCAATTACCAACGTCAGACCCTCCCCAAAGCCCTTGACCAAAAACCGAACTCGATTGCTCAACCATCAGGTAATTCGCACCAGTCCAGAACCCTTGTTCGAACCCTAGAAACACATGTATCAATTCGAACTCGAATCGCTGAGGAGGCGAAGCCCTAGGATGCCTGAAGAACTCCCTAAACCCCCAGATAACGATCGCGACCAGAAATAGAACCGTCGAACCCTAGCCTCGAAATGAAGAATACTCCAAACCCACAGAAAACAATTTGCGAGCTCCAGAAAATGTATCGCGATTTGAACTAAGGTGAAGGAGCGGCCATTTTTGAATCTCGTCTGAAGCTTTTCGGTTTCGGATTAAGCAAATGAATTAAAATAGGAAGGGAGGAGCGGTTTTTAAATAGAAGGAGGTGGTTGCGATTTGTGGTGAATGAAGGAGCACGGTGTTGGTTTGATTTATGGTGATAAGGGAGGGCACGATAATGTATTTGTTTGTGGGAGAAAATGGAGCCACACAACACTTATTTAATTTAATTTAATTTAATTAAAAACTATATCCTAAAATTAAAATACCCATGATGCCGAACTCCTTTCTGAACCCAACAACTGATGATCTTAGGGTAATACCACTATTCCGGATACAGTGGGATAGGTCACGAGGTCCAATTCGATCATCCGCAACGGATATTAATTTATATTGATATAAATTAAATTTCAAATCTTTTAAATTCTGCGATAATAAATTAATATTATTATCGTTATAAATTCAAATGAAATTTCTCATTAATTAATTGAACTGTATTTAATTCAAATTAAATTTTGAATTTATCTAAATCCATTTTCGTATTCTGTTATTTTAATATATTCAATATTAAATCAAAATTGATTATTAAATCGATAACTCAAATATAAAAATTCACTTATATTACCAAACCAATAATTAAATTAAATAATAAATATTCAAAATTACCCCATAAGAATCCGGGTCATTACAGCTACAGTGGTGGCCGTCTAGATGTACTTGTTGATTGTACGGATATGCGAGGAATAGGGTTCCTCCGGTTTCGTTCAGACCCAGAGCGGACTTGTAAATGGATGTGTGTCTGACATTGTGGATTGACAACGTGGCATGCTGAGATGTAGTGAACAAGGGTTTTGTTGAAAAGCAGAGTCTTGTGGTTGATGATCAAAGCATGGCTTTGACATAGCTAGCTTTTTGTATAGCATTGATTCGCGAGCCTTACACCCCGGTATGGACCAGAAACGGGAGAGGGCATCAGGGAGGACATGCGTTTCTTTCTAGCTAGGAGTGGTGTCATTGTTTTTACACGGCCTGACATTTTACTTATGTGGATGATGGAAAGGGGGCGCCTTGGTTAGATCGGACGATCCGGGACTGATGGTTTGGTCGGGATATGACCAGTTTACGCCACATAGGGCGGGGAAACGCAGTGTTCAGGCATTTTAATCCACATCGGGTGGACCGGCCCTAACGATCCAAGGGTCGATGCGCTCTGACCCTGAGACATGGTAGGCTAGATTGTCTCGAAGCCGGTAAGGACGATGCCTTGCCTTGGTTCATGACGGAAATCCAACTTCCAAATATGACATGTGTGGTTCTGATTGTAAATCTATATATGCCGACATGATATATGGTATCCATGCCGTCTATGATTGATACTTATGATGTAAATTTGTTTTTGAAGCATATAAACACTAGTAATAATATCAAAAGACTATGTTTTATACGTACCAAGCATATTTGGCCATTATAAGGTAAAATTCTATCCTCTGGTTTGTGTTGCATTGTGTGATGGGACCTGAGACTTATAATGGCTTCACTTTTCAAAAAAGCATTGCGTTGGTTAAATGATTTACTTTATTTAAGCACCGTCAATCCAATGGAGTAAACCCGTTCCGCGTTAGTGGCGTGGTCCCTTGATTGACCTTATGATTGAATAAGTTAAGTAAGATCTCTCATACCAGTCCCATGACTGACTCGTAGTTTGTTTCACCTCGCAAACTCGGGTGCCCTATTTTCTACACGGGAAACCTTGTATTTAGGTTATAGCTGGCTCATTTGGATAGTTGTGGAGCTGGACTTTATCATTTTTATTTTACTGTTTCAGCCACTGTTATGTATATTATGTTTGATTCCGCTGCAGACATTTTATATAGAGCTGAAACTGTATTTGTACTAAGTGTGATCCTTATACTGTGTAACTCTAATGATTATGTTTATCCAGTGTATTCTGTTGTACATTATCTGGTGTAATGATTTATTTCTGTTTTGCTGTTACTGTTTATATGTTATATTCCAAAGATTATCCTTGCCACTGTGGAACGAGGGTTAGGGGTCATCACATGTGGTATCAGAGCTTTGGTTAACCTTAGTTCTGGAATATAACAAATGAACGAGCTCGTCAGAAATAGAACCAGTAGTGTTCTAAGACGAATTATTCATTATAGAAAGGATTAGTAATATCCTTGAATGAGTAAAGCAGAATAAAATACACCCCAGATGACCCATTTACCTATAAGTATATGTCTCTGTGCTTTACAATATCCTTTCTGTTGGCCTAACACTTTGTCTGCTAAATGCAGACATAGCAAAATGAGTGGCAAAAGTAGAAGAAGTAATTACATGGTTCGACAATCTAATGAGCCAATCGTGCTCCCACTGCCGGGATTAGAGATAGAGGCTATGTTAAAGAGATATCGAAATCTAGGTGGAGTACCATTCTCGGGCAATGAATCCATTATTCAAACTCAAGCCTGGATGCGTTCTGCCGAGAAATTTTTTGAAAGTTTCCAGCTGAGAGATGATCAGAAAAGATTACTGGCATCTTGGGCACTCCAAGACGAAGCTTTATTCTGGTGGGACACTGTTATTGAGGATAATCCGGAAGGTAATATTACCTGGGATAGATTTAAAGCAATTTTCAGTGAGAGGTTTATCCCTCCAGAAGCAACTGAGCGGCTATAAGATGAATTCTACTATTTGATACAAGGAGATATGACCATTCCAGAGTATCACAAGAAATTCAATGAACTTTCTCGTTTTTCTCCAAATTTAAATCAATATCCTAAGAGGAAGAATCTAAGGTTTATTAACGGGCTTCAAAGAAAGTACCAAAGTAGTGTAATGGGACATGTGAACCTTCCTTTTCCTGAAATGATATACACGGCTTATCAGTATGAAGATCTTGATAAGCGAGGCCTTTTGGATGACGAGGAGGAATTCAGTTCTAGTAACAAAAGCAAGTTTGAAACTGATAGCCCAGAGGCCAGTACGCAGCCTGAGGCAAGTATGAAGTCTGAGGTCAATAAGAGGCCTAAGGCCAATCAAAGAAAGGTAAAAACAGTCGTATGTCTGAAGTGTAATCAACAAGGGCATTCGATGAGGAACTGTGAATCTTCGAAGAAACAAAGAAAGGAGGGATTTAAATCCAAACGGAAGCAAAAGAAGAAGAGATTTAGACTCGATGAGAGGTTTCTAGAGAACAGAGAATGCAATCAATGCCATCAGACTGGTCATCTTGCAAAGGATTGCCAGCTCTTAAAGAAATCAGGAATAGTACAAGTAAATGAAGTGGCCGAAACTCCAGCACCCTCAGTTAGTCAGGGAAGACCAGATGTTTTGGAAGACACGCTTAATGTCAAAAATATCCCAGTTAAAGTACTGTTTGATACAGGCGCGTCACAAAGCTTTATCTCCAGTAATGTGGTTAAGAAATTGGACTTGAACATGAAGAAGCTCAAACAACCCATCACTGTCCACAATCCGGTTGGGGGTTCCCTCGATCTTAGTTGGATTTGTGGAGTGCCTGTCTTTTTTTCCTGCTATAAGTTCCCTACCATCTCGATCGTCATGAACTTTGCTGAATTTGATCTTATCTTAGGATTGGATTGGTTAACCAAATATGAAGCTGAGGTTAAATGCGCCGTCAGAGTCGTTAGGGCAAAGACTAAATCAGGGAGTTATATAACCATATCGTGTGAAGGTCCGAGTATAGATAGAAAAGATTTTTGGTCAGCTCTGGATGTTTCTCCTGCTCAAATAGAACAGATTCCTGTCGTCACAGAGGAATTTCGGTCGCCATAAAAGATATTCCTGCTGTCAAGAATTATGCGGATGTGTTCGAAGAGGTTGTTAGCTTACCGCCGCGTAGGGAAATCGATTTCAAAATCGCTCTAATTCCGAATGCAAGGCTGGTAGTGCACGCTATTCGGAGAACGACTTTGAAGGAAAAAAGAAGAGTTAGACAATCAAACTCGACAGCTATATGGAAGGGTCCGATCAGACCTAGTTTCTCTGATTGGGGAGCAGCAGTGGTGTTTGTCCCAAAGTCTGACGGTACTCTTAGACTATGTGTGGATTATCATGACTTGAACAAGCAAACGTTAAAGAATAAATACCCATTGCCGCGGATTGATGATTTGTTGGATCGATTGAATGGCACACAAGTATTTTCACGAATGGACCAAGCTATAGGTTTCCATCAGCTTCATATTGCCGAGAAATATGTTCCTCTAACAGCATTCAGAGGTCCCGATCTATTCTATGAGTGATTAGTAATGCCGTTCGGTTTTATGTAACGCTCCAGCTTATTTCATCGATCTAATGAACCGAGTATTCCGTGATGTATTGAACAAATTCGTGCTGGTCTTCATTGATGATATATTGATCTTCTCTAAGTTAGAGAGCGAGCATGCAAAACATTTGTAACAAGTATGGGAAATTCTCAGAACGAATGTCTTGAAAGCCAAATTTTACAAGTGTGTAATCTGGAAAGAAGAGGTAAAGTTCCTTGGTCACATCGTGTCAAAGGAAGGAATTTCTGTAGATCCGGGTAAATCACTGCTATTCAGGATTGGAAACAGCCTAGTAGTCCGATGGAAGTTCGAAGTTTTCTTGGATTGGCTAGTTATTACCGGAAATTCATTAAAGAATTTTTGAAGATATCCAGTTCATTGACAAAACTTACTAAGAAGCACGCAAGATTCAATTGGACTCCCGAATGTGAGGCAGCTTTCCAAAACTGAAATTGAGATTGACAACTGCTCCAGTGTTAACAATTATCGATGGCAATCAAGACTTGCAAGTCTGGACAGACGCTTCTATTAGAGGTCTTGGTGCAGTATTGATGCAGAAAGGCCAAGTGGTTGCTTATGCTAGCCGTCAGCTGAAACCGCATGAGAAAAATTATAAGACTCATGATCTTGAGTTGTTAGCCATCGTGTTTGCTCTAAAAATCTGGAGGCATTATTTATTGGGTGAGAAGTCTGAATTATTCACGGATCATCAGTCATTGAAATACTTGTTCACCCAGAAGGATCTGAACCTGAGACAACAACGTTGGCTAGAATTTTTTGCAGCATATGATTTAGATATTTTGTACACGCCGGGAAAAGCCAATGTTGTAGCTGATGCCCTCAGCAGAAAGAATTCGATCATGGCCAACCTCATTATTACGCTTTCGTTGATCGACAAGATCTCTATTCTTCAAAAGGATGATTACTTCATTCAGAAAATCAGAGAGAGAATTCAGAAAGGCGAACCCACGAGTTTCCAAATTGACAGCAACGGGATTCTGAGGCTGAAAGGCCGAATGTGTGTTCCAAACATTTCGGAGCTCAGAAGAGAAGTACTGGATGAATGTCACAAGTCAAAGCTTAGTATCCATCCATGAGTTAGCAAAATGTATAATGATATCAAACACACTTTCTGGTGGAAATCTATGAAAAGAGACATTTCCTTGTACATTAGCAGGTGTTCCACCTGTCAACAAGTCAAGAGCGACCAACAGAAACTAGCTGGATTATTACAACCGTTGGAAATTCCAAAGGGGAAGTGGGAGCAAATTTCTATGGATTTCATAGATGGCCTGCCCAGGACAAAGAGAGGGAATGCCAGTATTTGGGTGATCGTAGATCACTTCACGAAGACTGCCCATTTTATACCGGTCAAATCAAATAGAACAGCTCAAAGTCTGGCGCCGATTTATTTCAAAGAAGTTGTTAGACTGCATGGAGTCCCCCTCAGCATAGTCAGTGATAGGGACCCAATTTTCTCTAGTAAATTTTGGTAAGCATTTCAGTCAGAACTGGGATCAAAGTTGAAACTCAGCACCGCATATCACCCTCAAACAGAAGGTCAAACTGAGAGGATGAATCGTATTCTAGAAGATTTATTGCGGGCTTGTATTATTGATTTTGGCGGATCATGGGAAGACCACTTGCATTTGGCTGAGCTCTCATACAACAACAGCTACCATGCAAGCCTGGAAATGTCACCATTCGAAGCACTGTATGGTAGACCGTGCCGATCTCCCGCTTGTTGGGTTGAACCTGGCAATAGACTTGTATTGGGACCAGATCTGATTCGTGAAGCTTCTGACAAGGTCGACTTCATTAAGAAACAATTACTAGCAGCTCAAAGCCAACAAAAGATCTGTGCAGATTCGAGGAGAATATATTTGGCTTTTTGTGTTGGTGACTATGTGTATTTAAGGGTTTCTCCGATGAGAGGAGTAGTCAGGTTTGGCAAAACTGGGAAGTTGGCACCTAGATTTATTGGTCCATTTCCTATACTTGAACGGATTGGAACTCTCGCTTATAGAGTTCAATAACCTGACTGGTTGCCTGGTGTGCATGATGTATTTCACGTATCTCAGCTATGGAAGCATGTACATGATCCAGACTTTGTAACACACCGTATGTTGAATAACTTACTATAATATAAAACAGGGCAGAATTAAATTTTAAAATCTGAATCAGGGCAAACGGATTATGCCATTGTGTTCGTCTCGGAAAAATACGCGAAATAGAGTCTGAGTTTTCGAAAATCGGAGTCCGTATGACCCAGATATGGCCCAAAGAAGTTTTAGAAAATTTTAAAAACAGATTTAAAAAAAATTCAATTTTCAGAAGTGGAGGGAAAAATCCCGCCAGACCCAGGGGGTCGACCTGGGGGTCAACTGGGGAGTCGACCTGCCCACCAGGTCGACTGGGGAGTCGACCCTAGGGTCGACCTGGGGGTCGACCTCCCTGGTCGAGCCCAGGTGACCTGGGTGCATCAGCTTGGCTTTTGGGCTGTGTTTTGGTGGCTAGGACGTGATCTGACGGCTCTAATCTGATTTAGGGTTAATCTAAGGGCCTAAAACACCTAACTAATCTATAAATACACCCTAAGACTACCCTAATTCATACTAAAAATAGCTACAACACCGTTATGCCGTCAAAATGCAACTTGAAGGAGCCTCCATCAAATTGTAGAAGAAGATAGTCTCTCAAATCAACTACTAATCAACTCTAGCAACTTAATCTTCTTCTTAGGAGTGCTAATCAACAAGTTGTGAGTTTTCTATAGCCTTAATGACCAATTATTGAAATGATTATGATAGAATATAATGAGGTTATGGCTATGAATGTGGATCAATGCAAGATTATGTTATCATATGCTATGTGTTAATGATGTTATGCATGTTATGCAAGTTATATGCTATGTGTTAATGATGTTATGCATGTTATGCAAGTTATATGCTATGTGTTTGTGATGTTATGCAAGTTATGCAAGTCATATGCAACATGTTCATGAAGTTATGCAAGTTATGCAAGCCATATGATACACGTTCATGATGTTATGCAAGTTATGTGCTATATGTTCATGAAGTTATGCAAGTTATTCAAGTCATATGATACATGTTCATGATGTTATGCAAGTTATGCAAGTCATATGCTATGTGATTATGATGTTATGCAAGTTATGCAAGTCATATGCTATGTGTTTGTGGTGTTATGCAAGTTATGCAAGTCATATGCTATGTGTTTATGATGTTATGCTAGTCATATGAGAAACATTGATCCATTATGACACCATGATATGCAAGTTTGGTGTATGATAATATGCTAGTTCATACATGATATGTTATGCAAGTTTGGTGTATGATTATATGCATGTTCATATATGACATGTTATGCAAGTTTGGTGTTTGATTATATGCAAGTAACATGTGCAAGTTTACACCTTAGTATGATATGCATACATATGCAAGTTAACCCCTTTGTATGTCATACATACATATGCAAGTTTACCCCTTTGTATGACATAAAAAACTTATGCAAGTTAACCTCTTTATGACATATATGATTCATGCAAGTTTGGGTTGATTATTTATGCTAGTTGGGTTGATGCTATATGCGTGTTGACACCTTCAAACCCATGTTGATGTTATGCAAGTTGAACCCATTGTATTTGTGATGAATCTTCCCTTTTATGTCATGTTCGCGAATTACGTGGGGAACGATGGGGTTAATATATATGTTAATGAAATGGTGTGAAGTTGGTATGATTATGCATACCATAAAGTGGATGGACATAATTGAGTCAATTATGTACATCGTTAAATTTGTAATTAATTAGGGATAATTAATACAAATTATGGGGGTGATTAATTAGGTGTAATTAATCGACTAAGACACGAGGTTGGACCCTTTTGTAGCATAAGACTGCCCGGAACCGACCGGCATATCCAGCGGCTACAAATGATTGGCCCAATGTGAGAGGTCTTAGGCACAAACTAAATACGTGACAAGTGTATAGACACGAGGTTAGACTCGGTTATGGCATAAGGCTGCCCGGACCCAACCGGCAAATCCAGCTGCCATAAAAGATAGTCTAATGTGAGAGGTCTTTACAACGGTTACGTTCTTAATCAATTAAGAAACACTTAACTAGATAAGCATGTAGTGGGGCATGAAGGGTTAAGTGGGTGCCTTGGGTGGCATGTGGAGATCAAGGCACGAGAAAATCTAGTGGTTGCCTTGGGTGGCAATAGAAAATACGATTAGAATACTTAACCAAAGTGGAACATGTAATTAAACATGATTAAAGGGTTAAATGGGTGCCTTGGGTGGCATGAGGAAATCTAGTGGTTACCTTGGGTGGCAATAGAAGATAAGATTAGAATACTTAACCAAAGTGGGACATGTAATTAAACATGATTAAAGGGTTAAGTGGGTGCCTTGGGTGGCATGTGGAAAAATCTAGTGGGTTGCCTTGGGTGGCAATAGAGAATACAACTAGAATACTTAAACAAAGTGGGACATGTAATTAAACATGATTAAAGGGTTAAGTGGGTGCCTTGGGTGGCATGTAGAAATCAAGTGGGTGCCTTGGGTGGCATGTAGAAATCTAGTGGGTGCCTTGAGTGGCAATTGAAATATGATTAGATGACTTAACCAAACCTTAACATGTAAGTGGGCATGATTATGAAAATGGGGTTAAGTGGGATGCACTTGATAAAATGACAAGCTTAAGTAGTAGCTTGTGAGGGCCCATTTCAACCAGTAACCCATATGTATCTTATTGGGCTCGACCCATGTCGAGGACGGGACACGCGTACTGGGCTTGACTATAAGAGGCCAAAACGGGGTAGCGGTGGCAACGCGAGTTCAACAGGTTTCATATGCATGTGTGGACCCGGGCTGGTAGGTAAGACGTTATTGCATCGTGTAGATATAAGCCGTGCACCATTGATAGTATCGGGTTGCCACTTTGGGGAGTGATACACCCCACTGTGGGGCCAGCACGGGTATCTACGGTAGGGAGCCGATCGCTTGGGGAGTAGTGGGTACACCTAGTGGAGATAGGGGCAGACGACACCTATGTAGTCAGCTAGGGGTACACGAGACTACTATTAAAAATTACTAAGTTGTGAGTACACCTAGTGGAGATAGGGGCAGACGGCACCTATGTAGTCAGCTAGGGGTACACGGAACTACTATTAAAAATTACTAAGTACACTTAGTGGGATCAACCTTTAAGTAGGAAATACCCTTGGGTGGGTAGATCTGGTGTGGTGCAGTGTAGGAATTACCCTTGGGTGGGTAGATCTGGGGTGGTGCAGTGTAGTATTTATCCTTGGGTGGATAGGCGCGTCTTTACCGTTATCTTAGTTCATCCTAAGTCTTGTTGGCTGCTTAGTGTAGTCATTTATCCCCAGTCGTACCGTACCAAGTTTATATCGTACCCTAATTACTTTAATGATTGTATTGTTAAAGTAATATGGCTCACTCAGACTTATGTCTGACCCCGTTGTTTTTATCTTTTTCCCCCAACCCTCAGGTTATCAGTGTGGGCCTAGCACTAGTGGGCTTTGATCGGATTGCTTTATCTATCTTTTGGAGCTTGGACTCTTGAAGAAAAGCTCGGTTATCTTTTCTATTATGGCTATTAGTATGTAGTGGGATTATGTACTTATGTTTTAACGAGATGGATATTTTGTACTTGACTCTTGTTGGTTTTGATATGTGACCAAACATGTTTACCTTCTGCTGCAATGAAATGATGTTTTAAATATCAAGTATTACTTATATCTGTCTTGTTGTAATTTTTCAGTTCTGTATTCACTTAAATACTCCACCGAAGCTAAGGCATTCCCTTAGTGAGTGACCTTAGCGGGTGTGGGGTGTTACACGTGGTATCAGAGCTTAAGGTTACCGGAACAGATAAAATTTTTAGAAAACTATTTTTCTAAAAACATTTTTGGAAGAAGTATTTTCAAAAACATGTCTTTTAAGAGAAGAGTTTTTGAAAGAAAAGCATAATCCCCAAATAGCCATATCTTTATCCTTCGGATTCTCCATTTTGAATCACTTCCTCTTTCTCTTTTTGAATTTCCCCTCCGCGTATAGAAGTTTTTTTTTAAGATAAATAAGGACTTCCATATGAAGGACGGAAGAACCACTTCAAGGGAATAAGACGTTTGCTGGGCTAAGAAGTTAGTCCAAGGAGGTGGAGGACTTATGGGTACCGTTAAGATGGACGAGAGAGGAAGGTTCAAATAGCTATTAGGTAAATAAGGGACGAAACCTCATCGTGGTAAGAAGGCCACGAAAGGAGAATGTGAAGGGGAAGGCTAGTTGTTTTGGATAAATAGGACACCTTGGGGTTGTCCAAAGTGGTAAGGACGAAGTACAGGATCTTCTGGAGGGTAGATGTATTCCCTCACGACGGGTATACCTGATGGGGGTAGGACCGTCTAAGTCGAAATTTGGTTCTCTCGATCATCTTGTTCGAACTTTATTCGACTCTAGCGCACCACATTCGTTTATCTCATCATCATTAGTTGAGTCACTGCACCTAGACACCAGTTTAGTAGATGATCCCGTGGTTGTTTCAAACCCAATTGGGGGCTCCACTTATTTGTCCATGATATGTTTGGGTTTGAAGATCCTCATACTTAGCGTTGAGTTTAGGGGTGATGCTTTTGTTTGGGCTTCACGGGCTATGGGTTGATTTTGGGCATGGACTGGTTATCCAGTAATGGTGCCGTTCTTGATTGCGAAAAGAGAGTTGTTGGGCTCATAACCCGCTTGGGTAACACTCTCGAGATCTCTTGTAATCCCATAGATTTTGTTATGCTAAGTTATCTTGAATCGCTTGACGCTTCGGTCAAGAGTTTGCGATCTGTTAGAGTGGTCCGGGAGTACTCGGATGAGTTTGAGGAGAGGAAGGGCTTACCTCCGAAGCGGGAGATAGACTTCCGAATATATCTGGTGGAAAATGCTAAGCAAGTATCTTTGCCAGTGCGCCACATGGCTCCTCGTGAGAGGAGGGAACTCCATAAGCAAGTAGGGGAGTTGCTTGAGAAGGGGTTCATAAGACGAAGTATATCGGAGTGGGGTGCTCCAGTAGTTTTTGCCACGAAGGCGGATGGGTTCCTCAGACTTTGTGTAGACTATAGAGAACTCAACAAGCTCACAAAGAAGAATAGACACCCATTTCCAAGGATTGATGATCTTTTTGATCAGTTGGTTGGCGCCTCAGTGTTTTTGCAATGGGACTTGGCCACGGAATTTCATCAGTTGGGAGTGACTGAGGATAGTATAGAGAAGACCGCCTTTAGGACTCCGGATGGTTTCTATGAGTGGCTTGTGATGCCATTTGGTTTGACAAACGCCCCCGCATACTTTGTTGATTTGATGAGTAGAGTGTTCAGGGAGTACCTAAATAACTTCGTAGTGGTCTTTGTGGATGACATCTTGGTCTTTTCTAAAAGCGAAATAAGTTTTCGTGTTTGCTTAATAGGTTAAGCAAAGCCAGTCATTTGATCAATGGTGGTTTTGGAGCGAGATTGGCAAGGACATCCAGAGTTGAAAAAGGGCTTAATTATTTAGCCGTTTTTACTAGTATAATCTCACGTAGGTCGTCTGAATTCGAAGGAGGTGTCCCTTGGGTGTTTGTCTGATATTGGTTTAGGCCTTTGGGGCTTGCACTTGGGGGATGTCGAGTTCGACTAGGATGGTCTGCGTGAGAGATGGATAGTTGTGATGATTTTGTATGGGAGAATATCCTGGTTTTCTCCAGAAGAGGAGAAAAGCATGCCCTATATCTTAGGGAAGTGTTGGAGACTCTTCGAGCGCATAGTCTTGAGACAACAAAGGTGGATGGAGTTCTTAGCATCCTAAGATTTCGAGATAGCGTATACACCTAGCAAGGGTAACGTGGTGGTGGACGCCTTGAGCAGAAAAAGGTTGTCCTGGAGTCCATTGTTCGTGGAACGACGAAGCTTGGAATTTATCTCGATGTTTGATTTCAGACCTTCTGTTGACTTTATACCCGGTTTGCTAGCATCCTTGGAGGTCAGACCTACTCTTTTGAGACGGATTGGCAAGGCACAGCGGGACGACCCACAGTTGGTTGAGTTGGTAGAGAGGCTCATAAGGGGGGAGTCGTCCAGCCATTTGAGTAGGAATACCCTAGACGTTAGGGGGGTGCTTGCGTAGAGATGGTAGACTTTGTGTACCGCAAGATGAGGGTTTTTGGAAGGCTATACTTGATGATGCACATCGTTCGAAGATGACCATTCATCCCGGTGGGGACAAGAAGTACCAAGACATGAAGCGAGTTTTCTTTTGGGCCGGTATGAAGAAAGATGTGGCCGAGTACGTCGCTAGATGCTTGGTGTGCCAATAGGTGAAAGCGGAGCAAAAGAAACCTGGTGGGTTGCTTCACCCATTGGAAGTTCCGGAATGGAAGTGGGATAGCGTCTCGATGGATTTTATTGACGGGTTACCCAGATCGAGAAAGGGTAATACGGGAATTTGGGTTGTGGTAGACAGACTTACCAAGAGTGCCCATTTTATACCCGTGAAGAGCAAGAGGACTGCTCCATGGCTAGCTTCAGTTTATCTTCGAGAGATAGTTCGGTTGCATAGGGAACATGACGTATTCCATGTGTCACATTTGAGGAAGTGCCTACATGAGACCGCAGAGGTGGTAGAGCCGAGCTTGCTTAAAAAAGTGGAGGTAGAGCGTGATGCAACTATTCGACGAGCTCCTACACGCATCCTTGGGTCAGAGATTAGGAAGTTGAGAAATAGAGAGGTTCGACTAGTCAAAGTTCCAAGGGGAGAAGATGAGAGTAATGCTACTTGGGAAACAAAAGCGAAGATGCGTTCATTGTACCCATTCCTTTTTGAGGGTATGTCTTTTAAACTTCCCCTTTATCGTTTGTCTAGTACTTATCTTATCTTTAGTATGTCCTCTCATTAGTACCTTTGACCTTTAGATAGGGAAAACCTATGGTTGAAACATGTGTTTGAGACATGTTATGTTTAATGGATGCGTGTGGATGCAAGTGGTTGCTCGTGGATGCATATACACACACTCTAGGCACTAGATCGGCTCAATCACTTCATATTGCATATTGCATAAAATTGTGTGTAGGTAGCTATATTAATGGATGTATAATGGTTGTGCTATCATATGGATGATGCATTTTGGTGAATGATCGTGCACTCATGTAGAAATAGTATGTGTCGATAGGGATCTTTCGCATACACATTGGATGCATGGCACTATCATAGTTTGCATTAAGGAGGTCAACTAAATAAGTGGACCGCCTAATTTTGCATTAGACAGGGAACATATACACACACTCTTTGCATATGTTCATACAACATTAGAAACTTTAAGGACAATGGATGCCAGTGTTTGATGATTTGAGTAGATGGTTGTTTGGTTGGTAGGATACGTTCTTCTTGACTTAGAGATTTCGGGGACGAAATCCTTTAAGTAGGGGAGAATGTAACACCCCGTATGTTGAATAACTTGCTATAATATAAAACAGGGCAGAATTAAATTTTAAAATCTGAATCAGGGGAAACGGGCTATGCCATTGTGTTTGTCTCGGAAAAATACGCGAAATAGAGTCCGAGTTTTCGAAAATCGGAGTCCGTATGACCCAGATATGGCCCGAAGAAGTTTCAGAAAATTTTAAAAACAGATTTAAAAAAAAAATCAATTTTCAGAAGTGGCGGGAAAAATCCCGCCAGACCCAGGGGGTCGACCTAGGGGTCGACTGGGGAGTCGACCTGCCCACCAGGTCGACTGGGGAGTCGACCCTAGGGTCGACCTGGGGGTCGACCTCCCTGGTCGAGCCCAGGTGTTTTGGGAGCATCAGCTTGGCTTTTGGGCTGTGTTTTGGTGGCTAGGACGTGATCTGACGGCTCTAATCTGATTTAGGGTTAATCTAAGGTCCTAAAACACCTAACTAATCTATAAATACACCCTAAGACTACCCTAATTCATACTAAAAATAGCTACAACACCGTTATGCCGTTAAAATGCAACTTGAAGGAGCCTCCATCAAATTGTAGAAGAAGATAGTCTCTCAGATCAACTACTAATCAACTCTAGCAACTAAATCTTCTTCTTAGGAGTGCTAATCAACAAGTTGTGAGTTTTCTATAGCCTTAATGACCAATTATTGAAATGATTATGATAGGATATAATGAGGTTATGACTATGAATGTGGATCAATGCAAGATTATGTTATCATATGCTATGTGTTAATGATGTAATGCATGTTATGCAAGTTATATGCTATGTGTTAATGATGTTATGATGTTATGCAAGTTATATGCTATGTGTTTTTGATGTTATGCAAGTTATGAAAGTCATATGCTACATGTTCATGTGGTTATGCAAGTCATATGATACATGTTCATGATGTTATGCAAGTTATGCAAGTTATGTGCTATATGTTCATGAAGTTATGCAAGTTATGCAAGTCATATGATACATGTTCATGATGTTATGCAAGTTATGCAAGTCATATGCTATGTGATTATGATGTTATGCAAGTTATGCAAGTCATATGCTATGTGTTTGTGGTGTTATGCAAGTTACGCAAGTCATATGCTATGTGTTTATGATGTTATGCAAGATATGCAAGTCATATGAGAAACATTGATCCATTATGACACCATGATATGCAAGTTTGGTGTATGATTATATGCTTGTTCATACATGATATGTTATGCAAGTTTGGTGTATGATTATATGCATGTTCATATATGACATATTATGCAAGTTTGGTGTTTGATTATATGCAAGTAACATGTGCAAGTTTACACCTTAGTATGATATGCATACATATGCAAGTTAACCCCTTTGTATGTCATACATACATATGCAAGTTTACCCCTTTGTATGACATAAATAACTTATGCAAGTTAACCTCTTTATGACATATATGATTCATGCAAGTTTGGGTTGATTATTTATGCTAGTTGGGTTGATGCTATATGCATGTTGACACCTTCAAACCCATGTTGATGTTATGCAAGTTGAACCCATTGTATTTGTGATGAATCTTCCCTTTTATGTCATGTTCACGAATTACGTGGGGAACGATGGGGTTAATATACATGTTAATGAAATGGTGTGAAGTTGGTATGATTATGCATACCATAAAGTGGATGGACATAATTGAGTCAATTATGTACATCATTAAATTTGTAATTAATTAGGGATAATTAATACAAATTATAGGGGTGATTAATTAGGTGTAATTAATCGACTAAGACACGAGGTTGGACCCTTTTGTAGCATAAGACTGCCCGGAACCGACCGGCATATCCAGCGGCTACAAATGATTGGCCCAATGTGAGAGGTCTTAGGCACAAACTAAATACGTGACAAGTGTATAGACACGAGGTTAGACTCGGTTATGGCGTAAGGCTGCCCGGACCCAACCGGCAAATCCAGCTGCCATAAAAGATAGTCTAATGTGAGAGGTCTTTACAACGGTTATGTTCTTAATCAATTAAGAAACACTTAACCAGATAAGCATGTAGTGGGGCATGAAGGGTTAAGTGGGTGCCTTAGGTGGCATGTGGAGATTAAGTAAGTGCCTTGGGTGGCATGAGAAAATCTAGTGGTTGCCTTGGGTGGCAATAGAAAATACGATTAGAATACTTAACCAAAGTGGAACATGTAATTAAACATGATTAAAGGGTTAAGTGGGTGCCTTGGGTGGCATGAGGAAATCTAGTGGTTGCCTCGGGTGGCAATAGAAGATAAGATTAGAATACTTAACCAAAGTGGGACATGTAATTAAACATGATTAAAGGGTTAAGTGGGTGCCTTGGGTGGCATGTGGAAAAATCTAGTGGGTTGCCTTGGGTGGCAATAGAGAATACGACTAGAATACTTAACCAAAGTGGGACATGTAATTAAACATGATTAAAGGGTTAAGTGGGTGCCTTGGGTGGCATGTGGAAATCAAGTGGGTGCCTTGGGTGGCACGTAGAAATCTAGTGGGTGCCTTGAGTGGCAATTGAAATATGATTAGATGACTTAACCAAACCTTAACATGTAAGTGGGCATGATTATGAAAAAGGGGTTAAGTGGGATGCACTAGATAAAATGACAAGCTTAAGTAGTAGCTTGTGGGGCCCATTTCAACCGGTAACCCATATGTATCTTATTGGGCTCGACCCATGTCGAGGACGGGACATGCGTACTGGGCTTGACTATAAGAGGCCAAAACGGGGTAGCGGTGGCAACGTGAGTCCAACGGGTTTTATATGCGTGTATGGACCCGGGCTGGTAGGTAAGACGTTGTTGCATCGTGTAGATATAAGCCATGCACCATTGATAGTATCGGGTTGCCACTTTGGGGAGTGATACACCCCACTGTGGGGCCAGCACGGGTATCTACGGTAGGGAGCCGATCGCTTGGGGAGTAGTGGGTACACCTAGTGGAGATAGGGGCAGGCGGCACCTATGTAGTCAGCTAGGGGTACACGAGACTACTATTAAAAATTACTAAGTTGTGGGTACACCTAGTGGAGATAGGCGCAGACGGCACCTATGTAGTCAGCTAGGGGTACACGGAACTACTATTAAAAATTACTAAGTACACTTAGTGGGATCAACCTTTAAGTAGGAATTACCCTTGGGTGGGTAGATCTGGTGTGGTGCAGTGTAGGAATTACCCTTGGGTGGGTAGATCTGGGGTGGTGCAGTGTAGTATTTATCCTTGGGTGGATAGGCGCGTCTTTACCGTTATCTTAGTTCATCCTAAGTCTAGTTGGCTGCTTAGTGTAGTCATTTATCCCCAATCGTACCGTACCAGGTTTATATCGTACTCTAATTACTTTAATGATTGTATTGTTAAAGTTATATGGCTCACTCAAACTTATGTCTGATCCCGTTGTTTTTATCTTTTTCCCCCAACCTTCAGGTTATCAGTGTGGGCCTAGCACTAGTGGGCTTTGATCGGATTGCTTTATCTATCTTTTGGAGCTTGGACTCTTGAAGAAAAGCTCGGTTATCTTTTCTATTATGGCTATTAGTATGTAGTGGGATTATGTACTTATGTTTTAACGAGATGGATATTTTGTACTTGACTCTTGTTGGTTTTGATATGTAACCAAACATGTTTACCTTCTGCTGCAATGAAATGGTGTTTTAAATATCAATTATTACTTATATCTGTCTTGTTGTAATTTTTCAGTTCTATATTCACTTAAATACTCCACCGAAGCTAAGGCATTCCCTTAGTGAGTGACCTTAGCGGGTATGGGGTGTTACATACTTGGTCATGGAAGAAGTCGCGCAACCGGATTAGGAAATTACCCCAGAATTGGCTGTGAGGAGAGAGCCGATCAAGATTATTGGCAAAGAAACCAAAGATCTGAGGAACAAGAAGGTTCACTTAGTCAAAGTGAAATGGAGTGGAGTTCCGTGAGACTGTACTTGGGAAACTGAAGAAAGCATTAAGCAAACTTATCCCAATTGCAGAGTGGATGTCTCTGATTGACTCTGGTGCAAGGTACATTTACAATATCTTGCATCCGTTTTGTTTCTTACTTAACGACTGTTTCCTTTGCATGGATGGGTAGTTTTAACTATGTATAATCAAATCTTATCAAGTATGATCTTTAAGTATATATATTTAAAGAAACAATATAATTGAAAAAGTTAATCAATAAATTGATTGCTGGTTGTGTTGTGTGATTTCAGTTTAGCTAATTAATAGTATTGGAATGACAAAATGCACATTTCTATCATGAATACGAAGTTCTAAAAAAATATGCATGTGTTGAGTAAATTCTTTGAACAATAAAAATATCATTTTTATCATGTGTATGAATCACCAAAAATACACATGTGTTAAAACAAATATTTATTTGCTATAAATGTTATTTTTAACATGTTTATGAACATGAATGGTAAATTGGGCCAAATTGGATCGAATGTTGAACTGAATTGAAAATTTATTGCATTTGCATATATGTACATGTATATACATTGAACAGGTCACAGCATGGACACTAAGCAGAGGAATAAAATCGTATGCCCGACAAATAGGTACATGTTTACTATATTTCTTGGGTTTGGATGATTTTATAAGCCGATTGGCTTTTTCTTTTTCTTTTTGAGATGAGAGGGCCTTTGTGGCGGTTTGGAGATTTTCCCAAAGCTCTCCGTACAAAGGAGGTTATGGCGAAATTTTTCGAAAATTTAGGGTGTTAGCCAAATTTTTGAAGAATTGGAAAATTCTTAGAAACTGAAAAGTTGAAGAATTAGAGCCAGAATGAAAGTTGAGTTGGTTAGTTAAACAACTTTCAGCTTCATTCCTTTTCGAGGACGAAAAGATATTAAGTGGGGGTGATTGTAACAACCCGGAAAATCTGAGCCAATTAAAAATTTTTAATACGGCTATTTTAATGAATATTGACTTAGAAATAGCGCGGTAGTTGAAAATTTGAACTGAACTTTGACTGAATGTGCAAGATGCAGAACATAACGGATTTTAGCGGAACAAAAAATTTCTAAATCTGTTTAGAAATTTCTTCCTAACGAATCTGAAAAATCAAGATTTCATAGGGAAATCAAAAGTTATGGCCAAATGAATAGTCAGTGTAGAATTCAAAATAAACAAAGCGCAGACACTGAACATTGACTGAATGTACAGAGTGCAAAGTACAACGGATTTTGGTGAAACCAAAAATATATAAATTTGTTTAGAAATATCTTTCTAACGAATCTGAAAAATCAAGATTTTATAGCGGGAATCAAAAGTTATGGCCGAATGAATTGTCAATGCAAAATTCAAAATAAATATAGCAAGGACACTGAAATTTGACTGAATGTACAGAGTGCAAAATATAACTGATTTTAGCGAAATTAAAAATATCTAAATTTGTTTAGAAATATCATTCCAACTAATCCAAAAAATCAAGATTTCATAGCGGAAATCAAAAGTTATGGCCAAATGAATAGTCAATGCAGAATTCAAAATAAACAGAGCGCGGACACTAAACTTTGACTAAATGTCAGAGTGCAAAGTATAACGAATTTTGATGAAATGTAAAATATCTAAATATGTTTAGAATTATCTTTCTAACAAATCTGAAAAATCATGATTTCATGGCGGGAATCAAAAGTTATGGCCGAATGAATTGTCAATGCAAAATTCAAAATAAATATAGCAAGGACACTGAAATTTGGCTGAATGTACAGAGTGCAAAATATAACTGATTTTAGCGAAATTAAAAATATCTAAATTTGTTTAGAAATATCTTTCCAACTAATCCAAAAAATCAAGATTTCATAGCGGAAATCAAAAGTTATGGCCAAATGAATAGTCAATGCAGAATTCAAAATAAACATAGCGCGGACACTGAACTTTGACTGAGGGTACAGGATGCAGAATATAACGGATTTTGGTGAAACAAAAAATATATAAATTTGTTTAGAAATATCTTTCCAACAAATCCGAAAAATCAAGATTTCATAGCGGAATTCAAAAGTTATGGCTAGTCGAATATTCAGTGTAGAATATAAAGAAAATATAGTACGAACACTGAACTTTGACTAAATGCACAGGATGCAAAATATAGCGGATTTTGGCAAAACCAAAAGTATTTGAATCTATTTGAGAATATCTTTCCAACTAATCTAAAACATTGAAATTTCATAGCGGGAATCAAAAGATATGGCCAGTTGAATATTCTGAACAGTCAATATAGAATAAATATGGCCCTTAAAAATTGAAATTTTGCAAACGACCTCCGTTTTCGATGAAACCACTTTTGTTGGATCCGAGATGTCAATTTATTGCTAGGTTCCAAGTTTCATAATTTTTAAAATTAATTTGTGAGCGTGGCAAAGGAAAACGCGTTTGATAATTTCAGTTTAAATTCGATCGACCATAAAAAGTTCATTTTTCAAACGGTCTCCAAATTCGACGAAATCAGTTTTGTTAGGACCGTATCGACAAAACAAAGCCAAAAATATTTTTTCTGTGATTTTCAGAATCAGTATGTAGCCCCGACAAATTAAAATGTACGTTCAAATCGATATTTGAATGTTTTATATTTTAATTTGAAGAAAAACTGACTGAAACAGTCGAATGGGCTTACGACACATATTCCATTGTGTCCGGGATGGGGGTAATTAGCTAGGGATGACAGTCGTTGGGTTTGATTTGGAGATAGGATGAGAAAACACTATTTTTGGAATTTATATAAATATGGACCAATTGGAAAATTTCTTTTACAAAAAAGAAAAAGAAAAAGGGAATATTCTCTCTCCCCGGTACGACGCACGGCGGAAACCGCTCCCCTCCTTCTCTCCTAAATCCCGGCGAATCCGCTCAGTAATACCCTTGGCTCCAGTTGAGGATTTTGAAGAGCTCTTCTTCCTCTTTAAATCTATACCAACCACACCCCATACCATTGAACCATCGTCGAGAATCGAGCCTGTGAAGATCCGCTGCATCGCCCCCCTTTTCTCCTCGGATCCGCCATCGTGCATGGCCGAACCACCGTCGCCTGGTGCGCCTTTCCACGCTCTAGGACATGGTACAACCGGATCTCGACCTAGCTTCAAGGATTCGACGAAAAATCATGGCCTAGTTTTGAACATCAAGGCAAGGTATACGGTTTAATTATTTAAATTGATTTCTACACTCTAAAACCGTCGCAAAGTTGGTTAACCTTATAAAAATCATAACTTTTTCGTGTGTTATTGAAATCCAGTGAAACAAGAGACACCGCGAATGTGAGGACGTCTTCTACATTCTAGAAGAGACCGGAAATTTTTCTAAGCTTGCTACAATTTTTAGCAACGCGAAAAAAAATGTGAGATTTATGAATTCATACCGGACTGAAACGGCGCTGTACAACTTATATACGCGAAGTATAAATTATATAAGCGCTGTACACCTCGTGTATGGGCGTTGTATAAATTATATGAGTGATGTATAAATTGTACATGCGTTGTATGAACCATATACAGCGATATAGTCTTGAAATGGAAAAATATACGCTATTATATATATATATATACATACTCCCCTCGTCCACAAACCATGGACGATATACATTGGTTGTGATTGTTCGGATTGTGGTTTGGAATTGATTGATTGTGATTGTAACAACGTCGGAATCAGGTATAGCGTTTAAGTATTCTCTGGTGTAGATGTTATGTACATGTTTGAAATAAATTGCTTAGAGAATAAAGATCACATTTTTATTATACATATGAAGTATATAGAATATACAGGTTTGAAATAAATTGCTTAGAGAATAAAGATCACATTTTTATTATGCATATGAAGTATATAGAATACACAGGTTTGAAATAAATTGTTTAGATAATAAAAATCACATTTTTATTACGTATATGACTATATAAAATATTCGTGTTTGAAATAAATTATTTTGATAATAAAAATCGCCTTTTTACTATATATATGAACTATATAAAATATACAAGTTTGAAATAAATTGTTTTGACAATAAAAATCACATTTTTATCACATTTTTATCATATATACGGGTCATCCTATAATGAGACTGTTTCCCGCTCTACTTCCTCGCTTACTTCGTTCGAAAATTCTAGAATTTACTTTAACTTATATTTACACATAAGCTCTTTATGCCTATACAAAATTCTAGAGCCTATAACTTCGTCATACGTTGTTCGTTTTAAAAAACTTGGGGTCTATATGAGCCAGAATTCTGAGAGAAACACAATGGTAATGTTGGTTTCACTTAATTATGAATATTTATTCCAAAATTATTATCTTCAAGTATGGTTATAGTGTATTATATTTTGGGGTGTAACATTCTCCCCTACTTAAAGAATTTCATACCTTAAATCTCCAAGTCTAGAAGAATGTTACTATCCTACATCCATCTACAACCATCTACTCATTCATCATCCATAGGCGTCCATTGTCCTTAATAGATTTCTAACGCTTGTTTGAACTTATGCAAAGTATTGTGTGTGTATATGTCCTTACACTAAAGCCAAAATTAGGCGGTTTACTGATTCAGTTGACCTCAGTCGACCGCCTTAATGCAATATATGTTTGTGCCGTGAATCCAAAATAATGCAAATAGTCCTAGTATAACATGTAAACCTATATATGTGCAAAATCATTCATCCAAATGCATCATCCATATGATGATATGTCCATTTCCACCCATAGAAAATCTAAGATGCACACAATCCATATGCAACATGTAAGTGATTGAGTCGATCTAGTGCCTAGTGTGTGTCTATGCATCCATTTGCAACCATCAATCATAACATGTTTCAACCACATGTTTTCAATCTTTGGATTCTACCAAAGGATTGAAAGGTTCGAACGATAAGGTAAACTTGAGTGATAGAAGCAAATGCAAAGTAAAAACTTGGAAAAGAAGTCAAGAACTTGCACTCAAAACGAAGAATATAAGAAGCATGAATCCTATCTTTGGGTTCCCATGTCGCATCTGCACGGTCTTCTCCCCATTGCAGTTTAACTAATCTGATATCCTTATTTCGTAACTTCTTTATTTCTGATCCAAGGATACGAGTAGGAACTCGTCTCACTGATTCTTCCTTCTCAACTTCCACATCCTCAAGTGTGCTTGGCTTTACTATCTCTGTCGTATCACTGAGACATTTACTTAGATAAGAGGCATAAAAATGTCATGTACGCTCGCCAGTCTGTCCGATAGCTTAATCCTGTAAGCCATCTTTCCTGTCCTCTCTACTATAGGGAATGGCCATGCAAATCTTGGCGCCAATCATCCTAACTGAGCCAAAGCGAACTACATTCCTCGGCGGTGACACTTCAATGAATACCATATATCCTACTTCAAATTCCAATTTAGTCCTCCTTTTATTAGCATAATATTTATTGTCTTGAGTGGTTTTCATTCTCTAATGGATAAGATCAATCTTCTTAGAAGTGTCTCAAATCATTCCCGGTCCAAGTAGAAGTCTGTTCGTAGAATCCCACCAACAAGTCAGTGATCTACAAGGTCACCCACATAATGCTTCGAAGGGTGCCATGCCTATACTGGATTGGTAACTGTTGTTGTAGGCGAACTCCACCAAAGAAAGACACTCTTCCCAAGTCCCTCCAAAGTCTAGGATACACAATCTTAGAAGATCCTCAAGAACTCCATTCACCCTCTTAGTCTTTCCATCTATCTAAGGGTGGTATGCTATGCTCAGACATAGATGTGTGCCTAACTCCTCTTGCAAGCTTTTCCAAAACTCACTAGTAAAGATCGGGTCGCGGTCGCTCAATATACTGGAAGGTACCCCATGCAATCGAACTATCTCTTGGAGACAAACTGATGTCATCCAAGACGCTATCCTCTTGCTCTTCAAAGGAATAAAATGAGTGCTCTTTGTAAGTCTATCCACTATCACCTAAATGCTCATATTGTCCTTCCTTAATCGTGGTGATCCGTCAATGAAATCCATAAAGACACTCTCCTACTTCCATTGTGGGATATCTAAGGGCTGAAGCAATCTGCCAGGTTTCTTTTCTTCAACCTTTACTCTTTGGCAAGTCATGCATCGTGCTACAAAATTCCACCACATCTTTCTTCATTCCAAACCAAAAGAAAACCTCTTCATGTCTTGAAACCTTTTTTTTGTCGCTCGAATGGATAGTCATCCGAGAATGATGAGCTTCCTCAAGCACCACCTTAAGCAATTCCCCAAACTTAGGGACACATAGCCTTCCATCTCATCATGGCCACCACTTACCATCCACGGTACATCTAGAAAGGTAACTAGAAGTCTCTCCTTATTGACTTGTCAAGATGTCTAAGACCTACGGGTCCCTTCATAGATCCAACTTGTTCCAATTGAGCAGGACGCACCTCCAATGATGCTAACAATCCAATTGTGAAATACGTAGAAGGCTTAAAATCAAAAGTCGAGAAGTACTCCAATCTTCGCCTTTCTACGAATAAAGGAGTCAAAGTGATCCTCAGCCTACTCAGTGTGTCCTCCACTACATTACCCTTGTCAGGGGTATAAGCTATCTCAAAGTCGTAGGGCGCTAGGAACTCCATCCACCGTTGCTGCCTTAGGTTGAGATCCTTTTGCAAGAACAAGTACTTGAGCGACTTATGATCCGTATATAGTTCAAACTTTTCTCCAAAAAGGTATTGCCGCCAAGAATTTAATGAGAACACTATAGAAGTCAACTCTAGATCATGTGTTCTTCTCGTGAACCCTCAATTATCTGCTTTCATAGAACACTACCCTTCCCTCTTGCATTAGAACGACACCAAGCCCTGTGCCACATGCATCGGCGTAAAAAGTAAACATCTTGCTTCCTTCTAGGAGAGTCAGAACTGGGATTGCTGACAGAGCTCTCTTCAATCCCTGAAAATCATCCTCACAATCAATGCGTAATGAAAAAGCCAAGTTATTTTTCGTCAATCGGGTAACCGGGGCTGATACCCTTACAATTTTTTTTGATAAACTTCCTATAGTAGCTCGCCAACCCGAGGAAACTTCTCACCTTCGTTGCATTCTTTGAAGCCCTCAAATCTTGAACTGCAACGACTTTCGTGAGGTCCACTGTTATCCAGTCCTTGGAGACCACATGCCCAAGGAACCTTACTTCCTTCCACCAAAAGTGACACTTAGAAAATTTCGCCTTAAGATGATGTCACTTGAGGGTGCATAGAATCTATCCCAAGTGTTGGGGATGTTCCTCCTCATTCCTTGAGAAGAGAAGAATGTCATCCACAAAGACCACCACAAACTTGTTCAGAAACTTCCTAAACACCCTAGTTATGAAGTCCACAAAATAGGCGGGTGCATTGATTAACCCAAAAGGCATAACCAACCATTCGAAGAAGCCATCTGGAGTTCTGAATGCAGTCTTATCAATGTTGTCCTCTGCCACTCTCAACTGATGAAACCCCATCGCCAGATCCATCTGCAAGAAAACTAACGCATCAACTATAATCCAAATATAGACGAAGTGAGCCGTCTTCCTTAGTGGCTAAGACAACTGGAGACCCCCATTTTGAAATACTTCGCCTAATAAAACCTTTCTCAAATAGCTCCCCTACTTACTTTCTTAGCTCCTTTCTCTCCCTAAGAGTCATGTGGCGCACTAGTAGAGCAACTGGCTTCGCGTTCTCTACCAAGTAAATCCGGAAGTCTATCTCACACTTTTGAAGTAGGCCCTTAACCTCCTCATATTCATCTGGGTATTCTCTAATTATAGGCATAGATTGTAGGTAGTCAATTGAAGTACCAAGTGATTCTTGAAAACTGAGCATTACCGAAGCTCGTGGGTCATAGGAAATCTCGAGAGTCCTGCCATGACAAGAAAGAAGTCTAACTACTCTCATTTTGCAATCAAGGACGGCACCATACATGGCTAGCCAATCCATGCCTAGAATCAAACCATAGCCTATAAAGCTCAGCACATATGCATCGCATTCAAATTCGACACGTAGGATAGAAATTCATAAACCCTTACATATCATGGATAAA
This sequence comes from Allium sativum, assembly GCA_030737875.1. Taxonomy (NCBI): domain Eukaryota; kingdom Viridiplantae; phylum Streptophyta; class Magnoliopsida; order Asparagales; family Amaryllidaceae; genus Allium; species Allium sativum. The sequence goes on from CM060915.1 coordinate 992,311,739, forward strand.
TGAGCTAATCCTCATATGGTGTTTGAGACTATTACCGTATCAGAGACTATAATAGTATTAAGGTGCAGATTATATACTAAAGAACTAGATATAAATGAATGTAAATCACCAGAATCAAACGGGGTTCAAACAGAATAGTCAAAAAGGTAATCAAACCTTCAACCATGACTTTCCTACCTCGATCAGGTCCACTTGCTTCCAAAGCATGTAATTGTCTAGAAGTTCCTACCCCTTGTCCTTGCTTGCTAGGGCATTTCTTAGTGAAGTGTCCCATTGTCCACAATTAAAGCAAGCTCCCTTTGTCTTTCTGCAGTCTTCAACAAAATGGCCCATTGCACCGCAATCATGACACTTTACATCCTTTTTTATTTGAGCCTTGTCAGGCTTTCCACCTTTCTTTTGTTGCTTTCCTTTCTTGGGCCACCATTTCTGTTTTTCGCCCTTAGCTTGAGTCTCCTAAGTCTTAGTCTGTTTCTTTTCTTCCTTGCTATCCTCGTACATAAGCGTCTTATCAAATAGCCTTTAAAAAGTTGCCCCTATTGGTATGTGGGAAAGAGAAAGTCCTTGGAGAGGTTCATTCAACCCTCTCGCAAATCTAAGCGCCTTCTTGTGGGGAGTATTCACCAACTGTTGTCTGAACCTTGATAATTGATTAAACTTATTCACATATGCCTTAATCGGCATATCCCCTTGTTTTAAAGATAAAAACCTTTCCAATTGTAGTCCCTCCTCTGCTTAAGATAAGAATTTCATCTCAAACTTTTGCCTGAAGTCATCCCATGTTACAACTGATTGTCCATCTTGTGTTACTTCTAACTAGTAGGAAGCCTCATCCTTAAGTTGCCATGCAGGCAATTGTATTTTCCTTCGGTCGTCGACCTCAAAAAGTCCAAACAAGTTTTCCGTCACTCGTTGCCAATTCTGTGCTTCAACAATGCTTTTGGTACAATGGAATGGTTTTCCTCCCATAGAGTAGAAGTCTTTGCATAACCTAGAGAAGTTATCAACTCGTGGAGGTGGAGAAACAGTGGTTGTAGCTAAAAGAGGAGCATCCCTTTTACCTTTGAAGGTGTCTTATCCTCAAGATATCTACGAAACCATGTCGGTAACGGAATGCCCTCAGGAAGATTGGGTGCCCTAGACATGCTGAAAAAAGGGATTCAACAAGAGATCAAGAGAATACTGACTATGACTTGAGGGGATATGTTTTTCAAAAACAGTTTTTTACTTGAAAATGCTTTGCTTTTAAAACCAATTTTTTTTAAAAAAACTTTGATCGTGTAACATTAAGCTTTGATTCCAAATGTGACACCCCACGTCCGTTAATGTTACTCATAAAGAATGCATTAAGTTCCATGAAGCACAGTGTGTAATCATTACGGAATATTTCCAAGACAGATAAAATAAGCAGCAAAAAATCATAAATTTTATTATAAAAGAAATAAAGCATAATTTCAGAAATACTTCAAACCTAGTTACAACTAGCAAACTGTCTCAAATCTATCTCTCAAAACACCTCATACCATAAAATATCAGAGTACATAAAGTCATATCCCTCACTGTAAGCCATAATAAAGTAGAGAGCAAGTCAAAACGATACATCCCAAGAAGTCCAAGTCAAGTCAAAGCTGTAAGAGAAATCCTGGTCACTGCTGAGTGATGCCACTCTAAGGACCTAATGGGAAAGGAAAAAAGATGCGAAAGAAAATGGGGTAGACATAAAGTCTGGCGAGTTCCGGTGATTTACAAACATGAATAAAGTAGAAATGCCAAGATTGGTAAATAATACTAGATGAGAAAGGTACAATGTCATAACAGATAAATTAAACAGAATAACATGATGGATAGGAATAACAGGAATAAACTATGATCGAGTAATGCTTTACATTTATATCCTTAACAGCTAGTGTCTTATGTCTGCAACAATACTAGTAGAACATGTTCAACATGATTACATAACAGCAGGATTAATAGTAGAACAACAGGATTAAACAGCAGGATTAGGCATACCCTAATTACATAACAGGATTAGGTGTTAACTTATAACAGCAGGATTAGGTGTTCCCTAATTACAACACATGTGATCAACTCCCTACTATGTAAATACTTTGTGTCAGTCCCGGCAGAAGGGTATATCACTCCCTAACCCAGCAACTATATGACATAGACCTGTTTAATGGTGTTATAGCGTCTCATCTTCCCAAGTTAGACCTATGCACACTCATGACTCTGCCGGAATGCCCCGGTAACCACCCCCATGTGAACTGCTAACTATCCAGTTCAGTAAAGCCCGCCCTGGCCCCTACCTAGTATGGGACCCCCATTAACAAGATACCTATAGGGATACTGACTGATATGAGTTCCAAACAACAGATTGATACAAGCCAAACCTCTTAAGCTTTTGCCCCCAAAAAACTAGGATTTTAGAGTTCCCAAAACCCGATACAACGTCAGATGAGGGACATCTTAACTTATTTATAATTATATTTAACCTAGAAGGTTTAGGTTTACTAATAAGCATGGTTCTAATATTAGATGTCATTATGTGTGTACAACTTTATTCTTAATATGTCATTTACTTAATGTCCGTTTTAAGTCAAATTCAACATGACCAACTACATTCCCAAGTAACAGGTTTATGCATAATTATCATTTACAATATACACATTACTCCCTTTCTACCAGTTTACAAGTCTAAACATGTGTATACTTATTATAATCAAATAATCCAAATAAATAACATGCATATATTTCTCTTTTATATTATTTAATATTGCCCCAAATATAGCATACTCTAATCGGGTATAGCCTAGGCTTCCAAAGGCCTAGGCCTGGCATAAAATACAAAGCGAAAACAGAGGAAGAAGAATACGACTAATTCACTTAGGCATACATGCAAGACTGGAAATAAACGTAAAATATAGAAAATGGGAACAGGAAGATAGATACATTTAACTTTTTATTTATCCAATATCACATGCATATGCACAACTTGTTATTTATCCAACATCACAGGAATATACATATATAACTGATTCTAACGGCATAGGCGATTAACAGGGAAAATAGGTATAACATTTATTTTACTAACACTGTAGATCCATACCAGTTTCAATTAAATGTCATGTTCGAGGCCTAAGAAATCAGATCTACAAATAATGGAAACTCACAGTGAGTCTTCGTGAAGTGAAGATAATTATATAACACTATGCCATAGGAAGTCCATGTCCAATCCAAGTTGTATGTATATAGGTCTTGATGTTGTCTCTGCTTGACCCAATCTCTAGCAGCATTCCCCCATTATATGTTTATTGTCTTCAGAATTATTTCATGGAGGTAGAAGAAAATATGAAAATTTTGTGTGAATTGTGAATGGGTGAAGCCATATATTTATAGAGTTACAGAGCCAACATCAACCCTTAGATTTTAGTTTTTATATCCGAACCATACAAGTCATGCTGAGTCAGCAAGAATAGAGTCACGAAATAGTCCAGGTTTATTAGGCTGAATTTGACCGGATTAGTGGTGGGTCGACCCACCTACCCTTGGGTCGACCTATGAGTCGACCCAAGCCAGTATAGGTTGTCCCATAACGGGACTGTTTCCCGCTCTACTTCCCCACTAACTTTGTTCGAAAATTCAGGAATTTACTTTTACTTATATTTATACATTAGCTCCTTACGTGTATACAAACTTCTAGCGCATATAACTTTTTCAAACGTTGTCCATTTTATGCAAACTTGGGGTCTATCCAAACCAGTATTCTGAGATGAACGCAACAGTAATGTCGGGTTTACTTAATTTTGAATATTTATTCCAAATTTATTTTCTTCAACTATGGTTATAGTGTATTATATTTTGGGGTGTTACAAACATATTCCTCTAAACCATAGCCTTGAGTTTCAATTTATAATTTCCACAGTATATAATTATTTTCATCTACTTGTACAAAAATGATTTGTAATTTTGGATTTACAACTATTTTTATTAACCTGTCTATAGCTGTTGCTCCATCTTGAGGTATTGAAACATTCACTGATGCAGATGCTGGTGAAGTATTATCATTGACAAAAACCTATATATGATGAACACTGAGTTGAAAGGGTTGATCAGGTAATCAAGAACAGTTTTAAGAGATGACTCCTCTAGCTAGGTAACCGAGATAAAGATTCTTTTGTAATGATCGAGTTCCTTGTATGGCACAATGATTTCTTGATTTTCTCGATTGATTTTTCGATTCAAATAAAAAGACATTCACTGAATTATCAGATGCAGTCATTGACTTGTACATAGCAAGGCAAGATAAATTTGTAGCTATGTAGGAGACTATTGGCGAGGAATTGGTGATCACAAAATGTCTTCTTCTTCTCCGAAGATGATATTACTCTAAGGAGAAGAAATACAAACAATTTATATGAAAAGATAGTTTTAGATAAGTTTAAAAAATCACACGATCGAAAGCTATTAAGCTGGATCAGGCTCTGATACCAAGTTAAAATTTGATTTTTTTTTTTGTATTTGATGAAACGGATTTGAGTGATGAAATATGAAATGCAATAAAAGGATAGAAGGCAATCGAACAAAGAAATTTGTATTGTAAAATTAATGAAATGTTCTGTACGCGGCTCTGTAATATATATATATATATATATATATATACATATGGTAATGAGCTGAAAAACAAAAGATAGAAGCCCAATCCCTTACACAAATAATATAAAAGAGTTTGAGATAAGCGCAACCGCTTATTCACTTCAGCTATTTTATTTTTGGTGAATTATTATATAACCTGCTCAAGACTCCTGTTCATGGACAAAAATAGGTAAATGCATTACACCTGCTTATAAATAAGATATCCAACTTAGTTTGGCAATAACTAAGACTTAACAATATTTTTTCCCAATATTTAATGTCAGCATTTTTTGTTTTTAGTGGTTGGACCATACAAATGGGAAACATGCAAGGAGATACATTGTGTAGTTGTCTAAGTTGGATCCATGTTGCTTCATTTAGGCATTAAACCTATAAGTAGTGAAATAAGAGTCAATTTGTACTGACACCGAAGAATTATTATAATTTTAGTGTATTTACTTGATTTGTTTTTAGCTAAAGTACTATGTTGATAATTGATAGCATCAAAATATCTCTTGCATAAATACTAGTTATTTATATATCTAAAAGATTACACTTTGAATTTTTTTTAGCTTATTTTAGTTCGGTTAGCAAAGGAGAGTGGTCACAAGTTGTGGAGGGAAGGACATAAATTTTCAAGTTAGCAAATTCGTGGAGAGATCAAGGTTAGCAAAGGCCCTATCTAGAATACAACTGACTTTATTTATTTCTCTGCTTTGCCGTGTATGTTTTAGACTCGTGTGAAAAGCTTCAATTAGCTCACTTGCTAATAAATAATTATTTAAATATGTCAGTCAACAACATTTAGCATAAGCCACCTTTTTTTGTCAAGGCCAAGCACAGAGTTAAAATGCAGCACACAACAACAACAACCTAAATTTGAAAATTATTACAGTTTATAAATATAGTTTGTACATAACATAATCATGGTAGTTGTAAAAATTCTCACGGTGAACATATGGCTGTATCAATTATAGATATTATACACTATACTTGATAAGTTTATAAAGATTATTATTTTAAGTTTATACATGAATTTTTAATCATATAATTCCACTTAAAAACAAATTCTAGCATAGAAATCTATTTTATATTCTTTATTAAGGAAAATATCTATACTTAAGTGACCTTATGCATTTGCTAATGAACAATGAAGCAAACTTTTAAACCATCAAAATAAGAAGCTACTTGAGACTTGGTTGAATATTGAAATTAATGTTTTTATCTACGATCTGCAATCAAAACTATTATTACTAGCCATGGGCACAAGTGTTCTAATGTTAGATGCTTCGAATTATTGGAACCCATGTTGTTATGGTATTTGAGTTCATTATATGTTGGATCGTTTGATTCTATTATTATAAAAAAAAACTTATGTTGAATTTTTCGTATGTTTTCAATTGTAAAAGGTTCTTTAAAAAAAATACAGTCTCAAAATGGGTTTAATTTTACTCCCATTGTGTAATTGATGATATTTGGTTTGTATTTGTTTGGATAATTATGTTAATATTCTTGCAGTTGCATTTAAATGTAGCACATGGCAATAGAGGCCATATTAAGATCAGAAATTGTGACGACCGAGAAATTTTGACACTTTAAATATAATTTAAATTAATATTTAACCTTAAAATAAATATTTATATTGGATTTCGGCATAGGATTTGGACTTCTATTTATTTTGAGCATAATTTGATTTTACTTCCAAATGGAATCCGTGCTCAAGCTTATTTTCAAAATGAACATTTTAACTGATTTGGTTTTATTTGAATATGAATTCGTAAGTTTATTTGTAAAGAGCTAATTTATTTATGTGAAAACATAATTTGAAAATATAATCTCATTTATTGTTAAGATGACTTTGAATTTAAGTTTGAAATTTTGGTTTAGAAAGCTAATTAATTTTAAGTTTTAAAATAAAGACGGTTAGGTACAAATTTATTTAAAAACCGCGATATTTGAAATTTAACTGTTGTGAATAAATTCTATTTTTGAAGCATTTTGATTTGAGAAGAAAATCTAATAGATGCGGTATGATTTGGTTTAATCAGAAATTGATATGAGTTGAGACTTATTTATGAAAAAAGGGGCTAATTTAATTTACATTTAGTTTTGAAACCAGGTAGTTATCTAGTCTCAATATCTGGAATACTTTGACATAATAAAACAAGTAAAACAGTTGTGGAATTAAATACGCGTGTATGGCGCTCACGTTAATTTATCATTTGTAATAATAATGTGTTTAAATAAGAAAACAATGTTGTTCATTTTTTAGTCGGGTTTAGCCTAACATTATATACCGTTCACTAGTAACGCTCGTTCAACGGTGCCCCTTTATTTAGCAATGTTCTAACCATATCTGAGAATTTTGAATCAAAGATTTAGGTGCTGAACATATTGGCCACTTGTATAGCTTAGTTGAAAAATTAAAACACTGGTCCTTTGTCCTCGGAAGTTGTCTACACGTGTTTTTTTCCTTCTGTCGTTGGTTCCCCTTGCTGAAATATAAAAGTGGTGTACCTCCTTCCTTTTTTGTTCGCAACAAAAAATCCCCTTTTTCATATTTTAACAGATGTCTTCTTCCTCAAATTAAATTGAGTTCCCCTCTTTAGTTTAACAGCAGATTTTCCTTCTCCCTTTTATAAAAACCAATAGAGAAAATAAGATTGAAAAACAAACTAACACAACAAATCTCCTTTCCTTAAACCAATGGCTTCACCAAAACCGATCTTTACTTCTGAAGCCACGCGATTCCGTCATCCATCGTCGCCTGAGGGCAACGTGCCACCATCTACAGTTGCGTGCTCCTTCTATCCATCATGTGTCTCGATTTTCTCAAACCGCCTGCATCGCGTACTCGCACTCAACTCGCATCGTTCGCCAGAGTCACCATGTAACACCCCGAAATTTTAACGACGCTAAAGATGATGAATTAAAGAATAATTAGTGTGAAATACACTATTAACAACGAATTAAGGAAAACTTAATTTAATAATAAGAATTAAGTAAAACGGACTGTGCCATTGCGTCCGTCTCAAAATTCTGGTCAAGATAGACACCTGGTTTGCATAAAACGGACTTCGCATGAAGAAGTTATTAAGGTTTGAAGTTTTTATGCATATAAGGAAGGTATATATACATATAATTTCAAAAATAAGTTCAAAATCAGCAAAACTAGGAATCCGGCGCATAGATCAACGTAAGGACGACCATATGAGGTCGACCCGAGCCCTCGCTGGGTCGACCCAGGGGTCGATCCAGAGTGTGTCACCTGGGGTCGACACCCCTGAAGGGGGTCGACCCACCAGAAGGGGGGTAGACCCACCCGTTGCTCCAGAAGCTTCTTTTATGACGTGGACGATTCCTATGGCTCCTGATCTAATCTGACGGTCTTAGTTGCTCCGCTTCTCCTATATAAGGGACCCTAAACCTAGGTTTTGTTCATTGAAAAAAAATGGTGACAATTAAGCTCTGCTGCGATGGAAATTAAAATGGTTCTTCTTCTTCTTCTTCTAAATCAATTCAAAGAAGATTATGTAAATTCGAAGATTGCTACAACAAATTAAACGATGGCTACAACAACTTAGTCAACATGTTCTTCATTGCAAATTCATTATGAGTTCATGTTGCTTTTAGATCTAAATAGTAATCTTGATATGTATATAATAATTGGATCTTGAATCGGTGTCCAATCAATTATATTATGACATTCTCCATTAATCTGTTCTTATATGTACATATCGTCACCATATTAAATCTTGTCATAATATGTCTATTCAGTTTATGCCTGTTTTTATAAGTTTTCATTATGCCTATTCTTGATTCTCTTCTTTCCCTCCTTTCCTTTTTATTATTATATAGCCAGGCTACCTTCGATCCTATGCCTAACGCTAAAAAATGCGAATGTGCGAAATTGGGAATTATGGGAAAAGACATAATTTTGTTGTATATAACGGTGTTGTATACACAATTATATGATTTTTTGTTTGATGATAACAAGCAAATATATATTAATATAAATGTGTTTGTTATTGTACTGTTGTATATACATCACAGACAGGAATATAATATTTATATTTAAATAGAATGCATCTATACAAAAATTCAAATATCTACACAGTATTTTGCTTAAATATAATATTTTATTTCGATATTCAACTGTACAGATTTACGACTGCACTATTTGCTCAACACTGTATTTCACTAAAATAAATTTCATTCATATACATTTCACTTGTTACACAGCTCCTCATTACAACACTTTGTTTATTAAACACATATATACATTCTTTTTCACACTGTTATTTTCACTGTCTTCTGTCGTTCATCTTTTGTCTTCACAACATTCTTCAGTCAGTCCAGTCTTCATACCTGTCATATACAGAAACACACACAGTATATGGAACAAAAATAATATTCAAAATTCATGCAAATATAAATTTTTAAAATTTTATTTGCCTTAGTTTTCTGGTGTGTTTCTCATCATTTTTCTGACCTGGTTTGATTTGTTAATCTGACTGTGTGTAGACAGTATATATATATATATATAGTACAGGGACAGGAAAATTTATCTGATGGCTGCATATACACACGTGTATAAATATACATGTGTGCATTGCCTCGTCAATCAGTATATAGTGTGGAACTGAGGAGTAGCCACGTGGACCATCTCGACTCAGTGCACAACAGTGACATAAAAGAGTCACAAGAAAATGTATGCAAGCCAGCAAATGAAAAAGTCAAGGTGGTAGATCAAATATCATGGCAGCAAACAACATGAATGTGAACAGCAAGTGTTCATGGTTCAACAAGAAAAACCAAGGGTACAAGACAGGTTTCTTTTTATGTGTCAAATACTATTACATTTACATGATACATGTATACACACACACGAGCCAAGGGTCGAGACAGTGTATATATGATGCAGGTTCATGAACAAGCTCAAGTGTTCGAGCTTTCCATAAGTGTTCAAGAATGAGTGCATTATTCATGATCTAGCAGCTAGTAACATGCAGTTGCAATCAGTTCAAGTTCAAGACAATGAAAATCATGCTCAGGAACAAATCAAAATGGTGCATGTAAGCCAGTAAAGGGAAACTGATCTCAAGTGCCGAGCATCAAAACGGCGAGTGCTGGTGATACACAAGCATGGTGCAATATCTCAATATACAATGGTGCAAAACATAGCATGGTGTTCAGATGGAAACAACAAGGGGACTTGATCAAGCCAAAACATGGATGAATGGTGAATGTAACTTTTCAGCATATACATGGAGACAAGAATGGTCAAGAAGCAAGTACATCTGGGCATGGCCACAATGCAGCAATTTCATGATCAGGTGCTAATATGTATGAAGAAGTCAAACAACATGATTCAAATACACAGTAACAAGACAGTAAAATTGGATGCAAGTAACAACAAGCACAAATGGACGAGCAGTTTTGATATGGTGGTGTCAAAGTATTCCAACTCGACAATCATGGGAGGAATGAAGTGCAGAAAATCATGCAAGAGGATTTTGCAAAGCTATAACAGAGGATATTCAAAACTGCATTGTCAAGTTATACAAAACTGCATAGTCAACAAATTCCAGAAGATTTTCCAGGCAAGACAGGAGCTAATCATACATCAAGTAAAATGGAAAATGATTCCAGAATTAACATTTGATTTCCAGGAATTGCAGTATCATTTGTGGCAAGTGTTTATGTGGTTCCAAGAAATCAGTGTTCAAATGTTTTAGCAACTGTCAATCGATATGTTTGGCAAAGATTCAATGCAAGTTTTTTTTGGAAAACAGTCAATCAGGAAAGGTTTAAAGCTTCTCTGATATCATCTTGATAAACACGGTAAAAATAGAAAGTTTTTATTCTTGATTTTTTTTGGGCAAAAACCGGCAAGTTCCATTTTTGGACAGAAATCAATTTTTGAATCATTCAAAATTAAGGGAAAAACAAATGGAAAGATCAAGAAATTAGTTTCCTATTTTTGACAAGTAATTAAATTTCAATTTTCCAGTATTGCCATATTCAATCAAAGCCGAGATCTTTTAAACTCAAAATGGCAAGTTCATTCAAGAGTCTGTCACGCAAGTACAATCAAAACCGAGAATTCAAAGCAGGGAAACCAACGCAAAAACCAGACCAAGCCATTTAAACGAAATCAGAGCAATATAAAGATTAAGTAATCCTATATTTACACCAATATCATCACAGTCAGAGAGCATCGAATGAAATCCAAGAAAACAAATACAAGAACAAAATAATAAAAATCAAATTAGAAATTACTCACAGTTCTTTCGATCGCAACAATCCCCAAATCGTGAAAAGAGGAACACCAGAAATCAATCAAGAACATCAGCAAGTTTACAAGCATCAGAGACTCATTTTTTCCAGAGAATCAAACAAGATCGTCAACAATTCACGATTTGAAGATTAAAGAGGAAACCCTAGGAGCCACCGCTATTTTTGTTCCAAGCAAAGTGATCGGGTGAAAAATGAAAAAGGGTGCAACAAAATCTAAAGGTGCCGACCTATTCTTTGAATGATAAAGGGGATGACCCCTCTTATTTAATCTCCTTTAGTTTATTCTAAAACAAGGGTTTCCATTTGTTTTTGTTTTTAATTTTGTATTGTGTTTTGTTTTTGTTTTGTAAACCAAATTCAAACAGTGTCTAGATCTGTAAAGTCTAGAACATCAGTCAGGTTGTTGACTGTCAGTTTCAGAGTCTGTAAAATCTGGGTTACGGATTACAGGGTTGTAATTCGGGGAAATCTAATCGAGGAGATATCGGTCAGTCTAGGGTTTTGAGCATAGGGTTAGGACAGGAGCAGGCACTGCGAGTGTACATGGTCTTGTATGCGGGATCTGTTTATAACACCTAGTAGAAACCTTAGGAATGCATCAATAGGCAGGATTTTGCCGAAGCTGGGTATCCCTGTGTGTTATTTCTTTTCTGTTTGTTATTTCTGTTGTATTCTATGATATGTATATTATTTAATATCCTGTCAGATTTTTAACTCAGCAAAAAACTGTGAAAAACCCTATTCACCCCCCTCTAGGGTTATTCTAGATCCAACAATGGGTATTAGAGCAGGTATTCTGTTTAACTCTAGAGTAATGGTGATCCCTAGGTGTCAATCCATAGAGAGCCAGTCCAATTATATTCCATCTATTTTTAATGGTACAGATTTTTTAAATTGGAAAATAAAGATGAAAATTTATATAAAATTTTTCATATTAAATATTGGAATATTATTATTAATGGAGTAGATTTGTCAAATAAAAGGAATATTGTTGTCAATACTCATGCTATGGACATTATTTATTCTTGTCTCAGTATTGATCAATTTAAGCTTATCTCTCATTGCTTATCTGCACAGGAAATCTGGAAAACTCTTAATGCGCTGTATGGACAAAAAGTTGACAACTGCTCAAAACCTTCAAAGATCAACCCAGATTCAAATTTATGCTTAACAGGTCTTACAGATGATAATTCAGATGGATCAACAGATGGAGACGCAACAGATAATGAAGTAGAAAATTTCTCTTATAAGGATCTGGTTTATTTTTGTGCTGATCTAACTAAGTCTGTTGATAAACTTCAATCTAAAAACAAAATTTTGAAATCTAAGTATTCTGAGTTGACCAGCAAAATTGTTGATTTGGAATCACAACTTGAATATTTTAAAAATCTTTCAAATTCAGATTGTAAAAATTGTTTGAAATTGAAAACCAATCTTGTTCATCTCAATAAAAATATTCAAAAGTTTGAAAATGAAATTTTGACCATAAAGGAAAACAAGGTTGAGTTATCGAATTTGAACAATTTTCTACAAAAGGAATTTGAAGTTTGTAAGACTGATATAAATTCCAAATTTGAAATTGCTGAAAAAGAAAATTTGTTGAAAAGTGATTCGATTTTGAAAGAACTTGAAAATGAGGTTGAAAATTTCATGAAATGTGAGGTTGAAAATCAAAAACTTTTTGAATTTGAAATTTCTAAGTCCCAAGCCAAAATCAAATTACTCGAATCTGAAAATTTGGTTTTGAAATGACATGTTGCTGAAAGAAGGATCACTAATAATCGATGTTCTGATTTAATAAAAGAAAATGGTGATCTAAAAACTAAAATTCAACAACTTGAAATAACTTTGACTAAATTTTATAATGGAGAAAAATTCTTGAACATGTTGTTGAAAAACTAATTTTCTGTTGGAAATAAACGTGGTCTTGGCTTTGAGAAAAATAATGTTTTTGAAAATCCGAACTCAAATGATTTTAAAAATCCTTCAGACTGCATGGAAAAGAATCGATATGAAAATTCAAACTCTGATAATCGCAAAGGATTTTTGAATCAACATGATGTGATTTTGTTTTATAATAATCCATTTAACCAATCCTGGATCCCAAAAAGAAATAAAACAAACTTCATTAGATTCAAACAAATTTGGGTTCCAAAGGGTACAAAGGTAAATTCAGATGGATTATTATATAAACGAGTTTGGGTACCAAAACGTACGAATATAACTGTGAGTGGTTTTACAAATTTTGTTACACCACTCGATTCTCTAAACTATTAGGTACCAGAGGTGGCTGAGGAACTGCTTTGCAAAAGAGAATTGAATTCGAGCTGCTCAATATTCCTGTATCATCCACAGTTCCTTAGCCAAGCTTATTGAGTTAGAGATTCTTATTTACATGGATTTCAGGTATGATCTCTAAACTCACCTTTGTAAATATTCTTTGTTTTTATTTTCTTTGTTTATTTCTCCTTCTGTCCCTTCTATTTATTTTTTCTTTGTTTTTGATTTGTCACTGTCATATCTTTGTAACTTTTTGGGCTTCATTAACTTCCAATTGTAGAACTCATATTTTATGGAAATTCGCTTTAGTTGAATGGAACTATGTTGTTTTAATTATTTCCAAATCTTGAATTTAAACCTGTAAATATCTATAATTGTTTGGAAGTTTATTTTCTGATTGATGAATTCATAACAGTGTTGATGTATTCTTGTCATATCTTAAAAACTGTTAATATGAATTCTAAACTTTTTTGAAGATCTGAATAATTAATGAAATTTCATACACTTATGCTGTTTTGAGTTTCTTCCAATTAATTTTGGAAACGCTTAAAATATTATACTCATTACGGTACACTTTGTTATATATCAGTTGTGATAATTTTAGAAATTTTCAGATTGGCTTGAATATGTTAAATTGTCTTGAATCAGTGATACATCTTGAAATCCATCGTCATTCATGGTTATCATGGTTGAAATTAGTTTTGATTGAAATCATCTGAGATTCTAGATATTTTGAATATCACACACAACTTAAATTTGAAATTATTAATCTTGTGTGAATAATTCATTATATCTCAAACTTGACATTGTTTCAAGTGATTTCAAATAAATTATTTTAAGTTTTTGAATCATGATTACCTCTCAAACTTGATGTAAATGAACTGAATTTTTCCTTTGGGCATGTCAGAAATAGTTTGGAAAAATTCTTTGAAAATCCTGTCTTAAATTTCATTGTTATTTCATGATTATTTGATTTGAATATCTGTTTGTTTAAAATCATTTGAAATTATAGATTTACTGAATCTCACACGTATCTCAAATCAAAAATTAATAATTTGGTGTGATTGATTCATTAAATTCTAATATTTTCATATTCCTTCAAATGATTTAAAATAAACAATATTTTTAAATCTGGGATCATGAATCATCCTTTGTGACCATCATATTGTCTTGTCTACTTGGAAACTGTCTTTGTACTGCTCTGATACTGTTCTTAGATAACTGTTTTTTTTATCTGTCTATTGCTCTGTGCTAAATTTGTCTGCTTGGGCTTTAAATTTCTATTGTCTGCGATATCATGGTTTGTCTCCAGTATCTTGTTACATTTTTCATTAATAGAGACACCAAGTGGTATTAGAAGTGCCTTATATTTGTCTCACTCATTTGTACTTAGATTCTAATCTTCACCTTGTATAGATCCATACACTCTTTTTGCATTGTAGAAATTTTTCCCTCTTGTTCTGTATAAATCTCCATATCCCTCTTGTAATTGATTTTCAATTTTAAAAGTATTTATTGATTATTCATTCAGAAATTGAAATCTATATCCAAATTGAATTGTACCTATAATTCATCAAAATTATTAACAGATTTTGAAATTGTGATGAATTGTGACTGCAATATATTTCACAACAAGAGAAGATTTTATTTAGATTTTCATGATGGTTGAACATTTATTATAATATCTTTTAATTGGCAATTATTTCACGACCATCTCCTCTATGTATCATCATTCTGCCATCCATCATGTCTTTTATATTAATTTGGAGAGTTTATTTTTTTTAATTATCTGGAATAAACAATGAAAATAGTTGTGATGGAAACGTGACTATTGTAACAACCCGAAAATCTGGGCCAGTTTAAAATTTTTATTTCGGCAATTTTAGCGAATTTAGATTATTTAAAATGAATTATTTTAAATAATAACGACGAGAAATTCATTTTGAATAGAATTCGGACGAATATATTATATACGTCGTCGGTAGAATATAAATATTTATATATAATTATAAATAGAATTGAAAATGGCGCGGTAGTTCGATAATTCGATTTCAAACATCAATTGAGCATACCGGGTGCAAAATAAACCGGATTTTAGGGAAACCAAAAACATTAGGATCTAATTGAGAATATCTTTCCAACGTATCCGAAAAATCAAAATTTCATAGCAGGGATAAAAAGATATGTCCAGTTGAAAATTCTGAATAGTAGCTATGGAATTCAGGCCCTTAGAAATAGCCATTTTGCAAACGACCTCGGATTTCGACGAAACCACTTTTGTTGGATCCGTTATGTAAAGTTATTGCTAAGTTTCAAATTTCATAATTTTTTGATTCAATATGTGAGCGTGGCGAAGGAAAACGCGTTTGACCAGTTTTAGTTGATTTTAATCGACTGAAAATGGCCATTTTTCAAACGGTCTCAGAATTTGACGAAACTTGTATTGTTAGGACCGTATCGTCAATACGAAGCTAGAAAATATTTTTCTGGAATTTTTCGAGTCCGTATGTGACCCCGGTAATTTGAAATGTACGTTTAAAATTCAGTATAATGATTTAAATGTAAATTTAACGGAAACTGATCGAAACGATCGAATCAGCTTATGATACATATCCCATTGTGTTCGGATTGGGGGTAATTAGCTATGGACGACAGGCGGTGGGCCTCGTTTAGAGATCATATGAAAAGTCAACTTTATGGGAAATAAAAATAAAATAAAATAATAATTTATATAGGCCCTTCCCCTTTTTTCTTTCTTCCAAACCCATTATCCAAAATCCCACTCAGCAAAAGCACCACGCCCCAGCCGTAGCCGCCATCGCTGGCTGCCCGTCGCCCGTCGCCATCGGTGGCTACCCTCGCCGGCCCCTTCCCCTTCACCTCCGACCGCTCCTCGCTGCTCCACCCTCTCCCCTTTTCAGTTCGAATCACCACGAACCCCCAACCTTCTTGAAGCCGCAGCCAACACAGGGGGAACCCCACTTTGCCGTTGCCCTGGCCCCACGCCACCTCCGCTCCTCCCCCCCTCCTGCTGACCCCGTCGCAACCCCCAAAGCCCCCTCGAGCTCCGAGACATCTCGTGAAACCGCAGCCCCTCCTTTCAGCGTCGGAATGACCTGAAGCCGGCTCCCCTCTGATGATCGTCCGGCGTGCTTCAGTGGCGGGGACAGAGAGGAAATGGGTTCGAGCAGTGTACGTATTCGTTCCTGTGTTGAACGAGAAATACAAGGTGATAAAAACTGATTTTGTTCGCTTGTAAAAACTGATTTTTAATACTAAGAAAAAGATTTGAACTTTAAGAAGAAAAAGATTTGAACTTGGATAGAAAGGACGAGGTTTTTAAAATAGAAAAGGCGAGGTTTTTAAAATAGAAAAGACGATATTTTGAGATGAGTAGTGAAGTAAAAATATGATTTTTACTTCGAGATAAATATGATTTTTAGCATATAGGAAGAATTAAAAATATGATTTTTATATTTTAAAAGTATTAAAAATATAGTCTTTACTATATAAATGATGTAAAAATATGATTTTTGTTTATGTAGAGAAGTAAAAATATAATTTTTACATGATAGGAATATTAGAAATACCATCTTTATATGTGTAGAAAAATAAAAATGTGATTTTTATATATGTAGGGAATACGGGCAGTGAAAAGTGATGAAAGATGAATCGACAAAGATTTTTGCATAAGAAGAGTTGTGGCGTTGGATTAGCTATTCTGTGAGAATTTCTCACTCTTTGATTTAATTTTCTAGTTATATATATATATATATATACTAGGATGCAGACGGTGTTTAGTAGCACCCGATACCCGTCATCCACAGACCATGGATGGCTTGTTTGTTAAATTGTTTGGATGTGTAGTTGGTTAGTTTATTTGGTTTGAATTGAATTGTTTGGTGAAATGAATGGATTTGATTGATGTGTGAATGGCGTGGGCTTTCACTAGACCGGGGATAAGGCTAGGCCTCGTCCCGTTTCTAGTATCGTGCCGTTATGCCACCGAAATTTTCTAAAATAATTTAGAAAAATAAAAATATCATTTTATTTAAAGAATGAACTGAATAGAAATTCATAAGTTAAAATAAAATATTTTATCGTTAAAAATATAATTTTTAACGTGAATGTGAATAAATAAATATTCATTCACAAACCGGACGGTTTGTTTATGTACACATATTTGAAGGACATTGATTGGGGCGATAAATTTTACACATCGCCCAACTGCACAAATAAAAATCTGTGTTTGATTGCTTGAAACCCCACACGGGTATTGGGATGATATTTGATGTACACTAATCCCGATTTTTTTGTTGTATGTCGATCGATTGATTGAAAGACTGTTATAGCGTTGAATATTTATATTTGGTGCTTATACAGTGTAGAATGCACTTTGGATGATGGTTGATTATTCATCGTTGTCGATATATACATGTGTTGTAGAAAATCCATATAATTAACATTATATGGTAATTGATTGGGCCTCATTCCAGTTTTCAAATAGAAATATTTGAAAAAGAAATATTTGAAATAGAATATTTGAAAATAGGAATATATGAAGCCGTATTGATTAGATTGACGCCATTTTGACGTGAACGATATTTATATCGATTTTATTCATTTTATAATGAATATCGAAAGTGATTTCAAAATATGATATCTAAAAAAAAAGAATTGAATTGAATTGAAAACGAACTGAAATTGAATTAGAAATCAATTTGAATTGAAATCAAATTGAAATGAATTTAAAATGAATTTAAATTGGAATATTCAATTTTGATTTGAAATTGAATATGAAGTTGAAACCGTTTTGAAAATGAATTTAAATCGATTTATAAAGCACGTTTTGAATTGAAATCGACAAAGTATATTATATATATATATATTATATATATAATATAATGGCCTGAATAGAACACGCCGCGCGGCGGCAGTTCGCGAATTCCGACCATTGACTTCGAACGGATATTGCGGGAGATCCGACCGTCGGATTCTCCTAAAACCGGAATCGTTGGGTTCGTATCGAAAAGAGCTTTCTAATGGATATTTGAAATTTGAAATCTAATGGTTGGATTTGGGATTATGTCCAAATCAAATTTGAAAAAGGTCGCTGTAAGTGCAGGTCGATGGACATTGATGGAAATCGACTGTACGGGCCTTGATAAAATTATTATAAATAATAATAATTTGTGTAAAAGCATAAGAAATGATTTATAAAAGATTGGGATGAAAAACTCCAAATTTGAAAAGATAAAAATAGATTTTTATCGAAATGAACTAGTTTTGAACTAGAATTATAATTCTATTTATTTTTAAATAAATAAATTGAATTTGAAAAGGGTTTTAAAAATAACCAGAATTTCCAATGATTGCATTTGGATTTGAATCGAAATTGTCTTCGGAATATTTCAATATTGGAATTCGTGATTATACAGATGTTGTTATGAAAATTTGAAAGATATATATTTATATCGTTATTTCCAATAGGGCATTTGTTAATCGTAGAATTTGATATTGAATATAAGCTGGTATATTTTCTATTTAGAGCCTTGTATTGAATATCAAATGTGATTTGGGGTTTGTCGTGAATGGTGTCTTCATTAACACTGTTCTTGAACCCAGGTGAGAAAAGATTAAATCTTTTTATTTAGATTTAATGAAGTGTACCAATTAAATAATATTTAATTGCAATTGAATTGATATTGATTTTTGGGTTTATCGTGAACAGTGTTTTAAATAACACTCGTTCTTTAACCCGATAATTAATGGAATGTGACTTTGGGTTTACCGTGAACCGTGTTTTAAATGGCACTGATTCTTTAACCCAGTCAAAGATTAAAACTAAGTGGAGTTTTAATGAATCTTTAATTAGATTGAAATGATCGAGAATGGAGTATCACCAGTTTTGCTCCAGGCGATAGTTAAATCTTTAATTAGATTTAAAACGTGAAATGGTAATTGAATTTACCGATAACACCGTGGTGTTAGATATGAAGTATTACCAGTTTTACTTCATGGGATGAATAGGTTGGGATTGGGAAATTAAAACAAATGATTACTTCGGTAAGTTTCGTTAATCACGACTAGTTGAATCGAAATTCAAAAGGATAGATTAAAGAATAAATATAAAGAATTTATCTTTGATAAAATTAATGGGAACCTTTCCATATTAATGTGAAATTTAGAAACTAACTGTCGGTTAGCTAAGTAGAATGGTTTCCTGGATATTGATCTGATGTTGGTTTCGGCCTTCGGGGTTAATATTTGGGGAATTATTCTCTTGATTAATTTACGGTTAGTGACTGATGAATTGGAATGAGGCGTATGTTGTGTTTGTGTAACACTTACTTAAAATATACGCGAGTTATTCGGAAAGACCGGGTTTATCCCATTTTGAATAACTGATACGACGATAAGTCGAAGATGAAGACGATGGTCGAAGACCGGAGGTCTTCACGTCGTTTGGGTGATTACTGATGATCTTGATTGGGCTGTACACCCAAGAAGATGGAAACAGTTAGTGATCGTCCAGACGTGCTTGGAGATCGATGGATATGCGGGGTACTAGGTGCCTCCGGTTTCGTTCAGACCTAGAACGAACTTGTAAATGGACTGTGTGTCTGACATTGGATTTTAGTCTGTGTGATTTATTTCTATTAAATATATATCTGTTTGGCGGCGGAGAATTTATTCTCTTACTTAACGCCCTTCTCTGAGACGTACGAGCTCAGGGGTTATATATTGATGGATATCAAACGCATGGAGTGAATTGCCTGTGTGGCACACCTAAGTGGCAATTGATCAAGGATTCTGTTGAAAAGCAAAGTCTTGTGGTGATGATCAAAGCACAGCCTGTGTGGCACAGCTTTGTGTAACGTGAAGTCGCGAGCTTCACACCCGGTATGAACCAAAAACGGGAGAGGACGTCAGGGAGGGCATGCGTTTCTTTCTAGCTAGAAGTGGCGTCAGTGGTTTTACACGCCCTGATGAGTTTGACTTATGTGGTTGTTGCTGTTGCGAGGCGCCTCGGTTTGATCGGACGATCCGGGTCCGATGGAGTCATTCGTTGGCTCATTTGCGCCCCATAGGGCGGGGAAACGCATGTTCAGGGTTTAAGTTTAATCCACATCGGTGGACTGGCCCTGAGGATCCAAGGGACACTCGAGCTCTGTTCCTGAGACATGGTAGGCTAGATTGTCTCGAATCGGTAGTGGACTATCTTTTGCCTCGGTTCATAGATGGAAACCTAATTTCCAAATACGTGACATTTGCGGTTTTATTTGTAGAGCCTAGTATGGCGACATAGTGGGATGGGGCATTCATGCCGCCTATGATTGATACTTATGATTTGAAGTTGTTTTATACACTAGGCACTTATAATAGTATCAAATGATTTGTTTTAAACGTATCAAGCATTCTTGGCTATTATAAGGTAAAAACCCTATCCTCCGGCTTGCGTTGCATTGTGTGATGGGAACTGGGTTTTATAACAGCTTCATTTTTCTTTATTTAGCATTGCGCTGTTTGTTTTACGCACTGGTACTCTTGGGAGGAAACCCGTTCCGTGTTATACGGCATGGTCCCTTGATTTACCTAACTTTAAAAATAAAGATTCACTGTTTTAGTTCTCACACCAGTCACATGACTGACCTGGAGTTTATTGTTTTAACCTAAACTCTGGGTGCCCCTATTTTGACACAGGCAGCTAGTAGTTTTGATTTTGCAGATTTATATTCACAGGATCCTGGTTTACAGCTGGAATGATATCCGGAAAGCTTTGTATCCGTATATCTCTTCTAGTCGTGTATTGTATTATTTTCCACTTCTATGTATTTAAATGTAATTTAAATCTCTGATATTTCTGTGTAATATTCATTTATGCTCTGTATATTCTTGTAATCTGATGCATTGTTGTAATATAAAATGAAATGTTCTTTTATATGCGTTCTGTTTTGTCGTGTTCTCAAAACAATCCGCGCTTTCTCTTCTCTTCGGAAACCGGGGGAGTGCGGGTCGTTTCATCGTGGTATCAGAGCTTTGGTTTACAAAGCTCAGAGAACAAGGCACATTAGAACCATACGAAAGAATTCACCAGATATTGGATTAGTAATATCCAATGGGAATGACTCGTTAGAGATGGGATCAGTAGTATCCTAGAACGAGTGTGAAGAGTATATTTTTAAAATGAAAACAAAATTTTGTTTTGAAAATTTAAATCACTTGTTCGTATTTGATTATTTATTTATATTGATTAGGACAGTCCAATATATAAAGATTTTGCATATACGCCTTGCAAACGTGTATTTGAAATTTTAATATACTGGATAGATATAGAATTACACTCTAGTCGCCCGGGGGTGATTCTGATGATTGATATATCATCATCAGAATTTATATTCGAGTGACGAACGTGTAACATCTTGTAACAACCCGTAAAATCTGGGCCAGTTTAAAATTTTTATTTTGGCAATTTTAGCGAATATTGATTATTTAAAATGAATTATTTTAAATAATATCGACGAGAAATTTATTTTCAATAGAATTCGACGTATATATTTATATACGTCGTCGTTAGAATATAAATATTTATATATAATTATAAATAGAATTGAAAATGGCGCGGTAGTTCGAAAATTCGATTTCTAATTTCAAATGAATATACAGAATTCAATATAAGTCAGAATCGAACGAAACAAGAAATATTTGAATCTGTATAACTATATCTTTGTAACGAAGTTAACAAACTGAGATTTCATCTTAGAAATGATAAGATATGTCCAGTTTAAAATTAGAAATAGTCGCTGTGGAATTTATATATATTTTTATATATATAAGGCCCTTAAAAATAGCAATTTTGCAAACGACCTCGGATTTCGACGAAACCAGTTTTGTTGGGTCCGTGATGTTAAGTTATTGCTAGATTCCAAATTTCATAATTTTTCGAATCAATATGTGTGCGTGGCAAAGGAAAACGCGTTTGACCAATTTCAGTTGATTTTAATCGACTGGAAATTGGCCATTTTTCCAACAGTCTCGGAATTCGACGAAATTAGTTTTGTTAGGGCCGTATCGTCAATACGAAGCTAGAAAATATTTTTCTGGAATTTTTCTAGTTAGTATGTGACCCCGGTAATTTGAAATGTACGTTTAAAATTCAATATAGTGATTTAAATGTTAATTCAACGGAAACTGATTCAAACGATCGAATCATCATACGAAACATGTCCCATTGTGTTCGGAATGGGGGTAAAACGCTATGAACGACAGGCGGTGGACCTCGTTTCGAGGTCGTATGTAAAAGTCAACCCTTTTGCAAAATTTAATAATTAAATAATAATAAAATAAATAAAAAATTACCTTTCCCCCCCCCCTTTTCCTCTTCGTTGGCCCCCCCCGAATCACTTATTAGAAATCGAGATTCAGAGAAAAAAAAAAAAAAAAAAAACTGACTTCGCCCATCGAGATCGGACACCGCGCCCATCGCCGGAGCGCGCCCCACCGCCGGCTGACCCCCCTACCCCCTCCTCTCCACCGCTACTTCCCTCTCTCCACTCGAACCCGACGCAGACCCCCCCCCCCACGAGCCCCAGTTTTCCCCAAACCACCCCGGATCCGCGCAAACCTCCACCCCTGGACTCGCGCCACCGCGAGCAGGTCCGCCCTCCACGCCAAAGCCGCCACTTCCCTCCGCTTTCGATCCGAACAGTGAGTTTCTTATGTCTTTGTTTGTTTATTTTATAGTTGATTTTAATTTCGAGTTTTATTTATCTTCTTCTGTGTAAAAACTGATTTTAAGGAACTCAAAACTGAAATTAGTTTATATTTTAAAACTGAATTTTTTTTGTTATCAAAAATACGATTTTTAAATGATAAAAGTATATATTTTTAATGTAGTAAAGCTTATATGTTCATATATGAAAACTTATATTTTTAAAAATGAAATCTTTGTTTGAATAAAGAAGAAATGAAATCTTTGTTTGAGTATGAAAAGAAATGATTTTTCTTATATGAACAATAGCGAAAAGAAATGATTTTTCTTACATGAACATTAGTGAAAAAAAATTCGATTTTTATATATTGAATAGCGAAGTAAAAATCATATTTTTATATATTGAAAGTCGAAGTAAAAATCATATTTTTATATATTGAAAGACGTAGTAAAAATTCGATTTTTATATATTGAATAGCGAAGTAAAAATCATATTTTTATATATTGAAAGTCGAAGTAAAAATCATATTTTTATATATTGAAAGACGTAGTAAAAATTCGATTTTTATATATTGAATAACATAGTAAAAATTCGATTTTTACATATGTAGAGAATACGGGCGAAAGCGACAAAAAGGCGAGGTCGACGAAGAATTCTGCAAAGGAAGAGCCGTGGAGCTAGGATAGCTATAAGTGAGAATTTCTCACCTTTCACTTTCTTTTTCTAGTTATATATATATATACTAGGATGCAGACGGTGCTTAGTAGCACCCGACACAATCGTCCACAGACCATGGACTTGTTTGTTTGACTGTTTGGTGATTGATTGCAATATTGGTTTGAATGTGATTTGTGGTGTGAAAAATCGAATAGATAAATTGGTTAGGATTAGACGTGCGCCGTTATAAGGCGAAGGAGTAAGGCTAGGTTAGACTCTTACTCCAAATTTTGTGGTTTGCATAACGAATTGATTTGATTGATGTGTGAATGGCGTGGGCCTTCACTAGACCGGGGATAAGGCTAGGCCTCGTCCCGTTTCTAGTATCGTGCCGTTATGCCGCCGAAATTTTCTAAAATATGTTAGAAAATAAAAATATCATTTTATTGTGTAAATGAATTGAATAGAAATTCATAGGTTGAAATAAAATGTTTTACCGTTAAAAATATAATTTTTAACGTGAATGTGAATAAATGAATAGTTATAAACAAATCGGCCGATTTGTTTGTATATACACTGATTTGACTGATATTGATTGGGTCGATAAATTTCACACATCGCCCAACTGCACAAATAAAATCTGTGTTTGATTGTTTGAAACCCCACACGGGTGTTGGGATGAAATTTGAAGTTCACTCATCCTGATTGATTAAATATGTCGATCGATTGATTGACAGGCTGTTATAAGCGTTAGATATCTATATTTGATGCTTATACAGTGTAGTGCACTTTGGTTGATGGTTGATTATTTTTCAATGCTATTATACATGTGTTGTATGAAAATCCATATAATAACTTTATATGGTAATTGATTGGGCCTCATTCCAGTTTTAAAATAGAAATATTTAAAATAGAAATATTTGAAATAGAAATATTCGAAATGGAATATTTGAAAATATCAATATATGAAGCCGTGTTGATTAGGTTGACGCCATTTTGACGTGAACGATATTTATATCGATTTTATTCATTTTAAAATAAATATTGAAAGTGATTTCGAAATGAATTGAATTGAAAGTGATTTCGAAATGAATTGAATTGAAAACGATTTCGAAATGAAATGAATTGAAAACGAATTCAAATTGAATTGAAATTTGAATTGAATAGAAAACGAATTCGAATTGAATTGAATAGAAAATGAATTCGAATTGAATTGAATAGAAAACCAATTTGAATTGAATTGAATTGAAAACGAATTCGAATTGAAATCGAATTGAAATGAATTCAAATTGAATTGAAATTTGAATTGAATAGAAAACGAATTCGAATTGAATTGAATAGAAAATGAATTCGAATTGAATTGAATAGAAAACCAATTTGAATTGAATTGAATTGAAAACGAATTCGAATTGAAATCGAATTGAAATGAATTCAAATTGAATTGAAATTTGAATTGAATAGAAGTGAATTTTAAAACGAATTTATAAAAAAGAATTCAATTTTGATTTGAATTGAAATGGAAGTTGAAATTGTTTTTGAAACGAATTTAAAACTATTTATATAATTCGTTTTAAATAGAAATCGACGAAATATATATTATATATTTTATATATATAATATAATGGCCTGAATAGAACGCGCCGCGCCGCGGCAGTTCGCGAATTTCGACCATTTATTTCAAACGGACATTACGGGAGATCCGACCGTCGGATTCTCCTAAAACCGAAACCGTTGGGTTCGTATCGACAAGAGCTTTCTAACGAATATTAGAAATTTGAAATCTAACGGTTGGATTTGGAATTATGTCCAAATCAAATTTGAAAAAGGTCGCTATAAGTGCAGTTCGATGGCCATTGATGGAAATCGACTGTACTGGCCTTGATAAAATTATTAAAAATAGTAATAATTTGTGTAAAATCATAAGAAATGATTTGGGAAAAATTGGGATGAAAAACTCCATATTTGAAAAGATAAGAATAGATTTTTATCGAAATGAGCTAGTTTTGAACTAGAAAGATAATTCTATTTATTTTTAAATAAATAAATTGAATTTGAAATGGTTTTAAAAATAACCAGAATTTCCAATGATTGCATTGGAGTGGAATTGAATCGAAATTGTCTTCGGAATATTTCGATGTTGGAATTCGTGATTATACAGGTGTTGTTATGGAAATTTGAAAGATATATATTTATATCGTTATTTCCAATACGACATTTGTTAATCGTAGAATTTGGTATTGAATATAAGCCGGTATATTTTCTATTCAGAGCCTTATATTGAATATCAAATGTGATTTGGGTTTGTCGTGAATGGTGTCTTCACTAACACTGTTCTTGAACCCAGTTGAGAAAAGATTAAATCTTTTTATTTAGATTTAATGAAGTGTACCAATTAAATAATATTTAATTGGAATTGAATTGATATTGATTTTTGGGTTTATCGTGAACAGTGTTTTTAAATAACACTTGTTCTTTAACCCGATGATTAATGAATGAGATTTTTGGGTTTATCGTGAACAGTGTTTTTAAATAACACTTGTTCTTTAACCCGATGATTAATGAATGTGATTTTGGGTTTATCGTGAACCGTGTTTTTAAATGACACTTATTCTTTAACCCAGTCAAAGATTAAAACTAAGTGGAGTTTTAATGAATCTTTAATTAGATTGAAATAATCGAAATGGAGTGTCACCAGTTTTGCTCCAGGCGATAGTTAAATCTTTAATTAGATTTGAACGGGAAATGGTAATTGAATTTACCGATAACACTGTGGTGTTAGATATGAAGTATTACCAGTTTTACTTCATGGGATGAATAGGTTGGGATTGGGAAATTAAAACAAGTGATTACTTCGGTAAGTTTCGTTAATCCCGACTAGTTTGAATTGATATTCAAAAATAGATTTAAGAATAAATTCAAGGAATTTATCTTGGATAAAATTAATGGGGACCTTTCCCTATGAATGTGAAATTTAGAAACTAACTGTCGGTTAGCCAAGCAGAAGGGTTTTCTGGATATTGATCTGATGTTGGTTTCGGCCTTCGGGGTTAATATTTGGGGAATTATTCTCTTGATTAATTTACGGTTAGTGACTAATGAATTGGAATGAGGCGTATGTTGTGTTTGTGTAACACTTTTATAAAATATACGCGAGTTATTCGGGAAGACCGGGTTTATCCCATTCTGAATAACTGATACGACGATAAGTCGAAGATGAAGACGATGGTCGAAGACCGGAGGTCTTCACGTCGTTTGGGTAATTACTGATGATCTTGATTGGGCTGTACACCCAAGAAGATGGAAACAGTTAGTGATCGTCCAGACGTACTTGGAGATCGATGGATATGCGGGGTACTAGGTGCCTCCGATTTCGTTCAGACCCAGAACGGACTTGTAAATGGACTGTGTGTCTGACATCGGATTTCATTCTGTGTGACTGATATCGGTTGCATAGGATGGCTTGCCTGTGTGGCATGCTAAGATGCAAATGATCAAGGCTTCTGTTGAAAAGCAAAGTCTTGTGGTTGATGATCGAAGCACGGCCTTCGTGGCGTAGCTTTGTGTAACGTTTACTTCGCGAGTTTCACACCCGGTATGAACCAAAAACGGGAGAGGACATCAGGGAGGACTTGCGTCTCTTTCTAGCTAGAAGTGGCATCAGTGGTTTTACACGCCCTGACGAGTTTGACTTATGTGGTTGTTGCTGTTGCGAGGCGCCTCGGATTGATCGGTCGTTCTCGAACCGATGGAGTCATTTAGTTGGCTCGTTTACGCCCCATAGGGCGGAGAGACGTATTGTTCAGGCATAATAATCCACATCGGTGGACCGGCCCTGACGATCTAAAGGGTTGATGCGTTCTGATCCTGAGACATGGGCTAGATTGTCTCGAATCGGTTGAGGATCTTGCCCCTAGCCTCGGTTCATAGATGGAAACCCAATTTCCAAATACGTGACATTTGCGGTTTTATTTGTAAACCTATATATGGCGACATGATATATGGTACCCATGCCGCCTATGATTGATACTTATGATTTGCAGTTGTTTTATACACTATGCACTTATAATAGTATCAAATGATTTGTTTTAAACGTATCAAGCATTCTTTGGCTGTTATAAGGGAAAACCCTATCCTCGGCTGCGTTGCATTGTGTGATGGGACCTGGGTCTTATAACAGCTTCATTTTTCTTTATTTAGCATTGCGCTGTTTGTTTTATGCACTGGTATTCTTGGGAGGAAACCCGTTCCGTGTTATACGGCGTGGTCCCTTGATTTACCTTTGAAAATAAAGATTAGCTGTTTTAGTTCTCACACCAGTCCCATGACTGACCTGGAGTTTATTGTTTTAACCTAAACTCTGGGTGCCCTTATTTTGACACGGGCAGCTAGTAGTTTTGGTTTTGCAGATTTATATTCACAGGATCCTGGTTTACAGCTGGAACGATATCCGGAAAGCTTTGTATCCGTATATCTCCTTCTAGTTGTGTATTGTATTATTTTCCGCTGCTATGTATTTAAATGTAATTTAAATCTCTGATATTTCTGTGTAATATTCATTTATACTCTGTATATTCTTGTAATCTGGTGCATTGTTGTAATATACAGTGAAATGTTCTTTTGCATGCGTTCTGTTTTGTCGTGTTCTCAAACGATAGGGCGTTTCGAACGGCCTGGATCGGTTTAGCGACTGGTTCGGACCGAGCGAAATTCCTTGCCGTCACATTTGGTATCAGAGCTTTGGTTTACAAAGCTCAGAGAACAAGACACATTAGAAACATACGAAAGAATTCATCAGATATTGGATTAGCAATATCCAATGGGAATGACTCGTTAGAGATGGGATCAGTAGTATCCTAGAACGAGTGTGAAGAGTATATTTTTAAAATGAAAACAAACTTTTGTTTTGAAAATTTAAATCAATTATTCGTATTTGATTTTCTATTTATATTGATGTGGACAATCCAGTATATATAGATTTTGCGTATACGTCTGATCCGCGTGTATTCGAAATTTTAATATATTGGATAGATATAGCATCGCACTCTAGTCGCCCGAAGATGGTACTGATGATTGTCATGACATCATCAGTATTTATGTTCGTGTCTCGAAGGTGTGATTTTCTATATATTTCCATTAGGCTGGTGTGAGAACCCAAAACTTATATATAGCTAGAATTTATTGTTGTGATTTGGCATCAAAAACATGATTTTAGTATATGTATCAAAATTATGAATTTGAAACTCTAATCAACTAATTGATTGATGTTTGTGTTGTTTGCCTATTTGTTTGCTAAGTTTTTACCATTATGTCTAATTGAACCGCATATTGAATATTATTGAAAATTGGTCGCATATGCTTGCATATATGTACTTTCATTGAACAGGTCATAGCAAGGAGGCTAGAGCCAGAGAATAAAATTTGTTTGCCCGACAAATAGGTACATGTTTACTACATAATTTCCTGTTTTGTTTGGGTGATGATGATTTTGTGAGCCTATTGGCTAGCCGCTTGGCTTTTTCTTTTTCTTTTTGAGATCTGAAGGACCGGGGAAGCTATTTGAAATTCCCCGATGCTCCCATTGCAGGGGAGGTTATGGCGAAATTTTTCGAAAATTTAGGGTGTTAGCCAAATTTTTGAAATTTTGAAAATTCTCAGAAACTAAAGAGTTGGAGAATGGAAGCCTGATCGATCGTAGAGTTGAATTAATCAAACCACTTTCGACTTTGTTCCTTTTCGGGGACGAAAAGTTTTAAGTGGGGGAGATTGTAACAACCCGTAAAATCTGGGCCAGTTTAAAATTTTTATTTTGGCAATTTTAGCGAATATTGATTATTTAAAATGAATTATTTTAAATAATATCGACGAGAAATTTATTTTCAATAGAATTCGACGTATATATTTATATACGTCGTCGTTAGAATATAAATATTTATATATAATTATAAATAGAATTGAAAATGGCGCGGTAGTTCGAAAATTCGATTTCTAATTTCAAATGAATATACAGAATTCAATATAAGTCAGAATCGAACGAAACAAGAAATATTTGAATCTGTATAACTATATCTTTGTAACGAAGTTAACAAACTGAGATTTCATCTTAGAAATGATAAGATATGTCCAGTTTAAAATTAGAAATAGTCGCTGTGGAATTTATATATATTTTTATATATATAAGGCCCTTAAAAATAGCAATTTTGCAAACGACCTCGGATTTCGACGAAACCAGTTTTGTTGGGTCCGTGATGTTAAGTTATTGCTAGATTCCAAATTTCATAATTTTTCGAATCAATATGTGTGCGTGGCAAAGGAAAACGCGTTTGACCAATTTCAGTTGATTTTAATCGACTGGAAATTGGCTATTTTTCCAACAGTCTCGGAATTCGACGAAATTAGTTTTGTTAGGGCCGTATCGTCAATACGAAGCTAGAAAATATTTTTCTGGAATTTTTCTAGTTAGTATGTGACCCCGGTAATTTGAAATGTACGTTTAAAATTCAATATAGTGATTTAAATGTTAATTCAACGGAAACTGATTCAAACGATCGAATCAACATACGAAACATGTCCCATTGTGTTCGGAATGGGGGTAAAACGCTATGAACGACAGGCGGTGGACCTCGTTTCGAGGTCGTATGTAAAAGTCAACCCTTTTGCAAAATTTAATAATTAAATAATAATAAAATAAATAAAAAATTACCTTTCCCCCCCCCCCTTTTCCTCTTCGTTGGCCCCCCCCCCCGAATCACTTATCAGAAATCGAGATTCAGAGAAAAAAAAAAAACTGACGTCGCCCATCGAGATCGGACACCGCGCCCATCGCCGGAGCGCGCCCCACCGCCGGCTGACCCCCCCTACCCCCTCCTCTCCACCGCTACTTCCCTCTCTCCACTCGAACCCGACGCAGACCCCCCCCCCCCCCCCCACGAGCCCCAGTTTTCCCCAAACCACCCCGGATCCGCGCAAACCTCCACCCCTGGACTCGCGCCACCGCGAGCAGGTCCGCCCTCCACGCCAAAGCCGCCACTTCCCTCCGCTTTCGATCCGAACAGTGAGTTTCTTATGTCTTTGTTTGTTTATTTTATAGTTGATTTTAATTTCGAGTTTTATTTATCTTCTTCTGTGTAAAAACTGATTTTAAGGAACTCAAAACTGAAATTAGTTTATATTTTAAAACTGAATTTTTTTTGTTATCAAAAATACGATTTTTAAATGATAAAAGTATATATTTTTAATGTAGTAAAGCTTATATGTTCATATATGAAAACTTATATTTTTAAAAATGAAATCTTTGTTTGAATAAAGAAGAAATGAAATCTTTGTTTGAGTATGAAAAGAAATGATTTTTCTTATATGAACAATAGCGAAAAGAAATGATTTTTCTTACATGAACATTAGTGAAAAAAAATTCGATTTTTATATATTGAATAGCGAAGTAAAAATCATATTTTTATATATTGAAAGTCGAAGTAAAAATCATATTTTTATATATTGAAAGACGTAGTAAAAATTCGATTTTTATATATTGAATAGCGAAGTAAAAATCATATTTTTATATATTGAAAGTCGAAGTAAAAATCATATTTTTATATATTGAAAGACGTAGTAAAAATTCGATTTTTATATATTGAATAACATAGTAAAAATTCGATTTTTACATATGTAGAGAATACGGGCGAAAGCGACAAAAAGGCGAGGTCGACGAAGAATTCTGCAAAGGAAGAGCCGTGGAGCTAGGATAGCTATAAGTGAGAATTTCTCACCTTTCACTTTCTTTTTCTAGTTATATATATATATACTAGGATGCAGACGGTGCTTAGTAGCACCCGACACAATCGTCCACAGACCATGGACTTGTTTGTTTGACTGTTTGGTGATTGATTGCAATATTGGTTTGAATGTGATTTGTGGTGTGAAAAATCGAATCGATAAATTGGTTAGGATTAGACGTGCGCCGTTATAAGGCGAAGGAGTAAGGCTAGGTTAGACTCTTACTCCAAATTTTGTGGTTTGCATAACGAATTGATTTGATTGATGTGTGAATGGCGTGGGCCTTCACTAGACCGGGGATAAGGCTAGGCCTCGTCCCGTTTCTAGTATCGTGCCGTTATGCCGCCGAAATTTTCTAAAATATGTTAGAAAATAAAAATATCATTTTATTGTGTAAATGAATTGAATAGAAATTCATAGGTTGAAATAAAATGTTTTACCGTTAAAAATATAATTTTTAACGTGAATGTGAATAAATGAATAGTTATAAACAAATCGGCCGATTTGTTTGTATATACACTGATTTGACTGATATTGATTGGGTCGATAAATTTCACACATCGCCCAACTGCACAAATAAAATCTGTGTTTGATTGTTTGAAACCCCACACGGGTGTTGGGATGAAATTTGAAGTTCACTCATCCTGATTGATTAAATATGTCGATCGATTGATTGACAGGCTGTTATAAGCGTTAGATATCTATATTTGATGCTTATACAGTGTAGTGCACTTTGGTTGATGGTTGATTATTTTTCAATGCTATTATACATGTGTTGTATGAAAATCCATATAATAACTTTATATGGTAATTGATTGGGCCTCATTCCAGTTTTAAAATAGAAATATTTAAAATAGAAATATTTGAAATAGAAATATTCGAAATGGAATATTTGAAAATATCAATATATGAAGCCGTGTTGATTAGGTTGACGCCATTTTGACGTGAACGATATTTATATCGATTTTATTCATTTTAAAATAAATATTGAAAGTGATTTCGAAATGAATTGAATTGAAAGTGATTTCGAAATGAATTGAATTGAAAACGATTTCGAAATGAAATGAATTGAAAACGAATTCAAATTGAATTGAAATTTGAATTGAATAGAAAACGAATTCAAATTGAATTGAATAGAAAATGAATTCGAATTGAATTGAATAGAAAACCAATTTGAATTGAATTGAATTGAAAACGAATTCGAATTGAAATCGAATTGAAATGAATTCAAATTGAATTGAAATTTGAATTGAATAGAAAACGAATTCGAATTGAATTGAATAGAAAATGAATTCGAATTGAATTGAATAGAAAACCAATTTGAATTGAATTGAATTGAAAACGAATTCGAATTGAAATCGAATTGAAATGAATTCAAATTGAATTGAAATTTGAATTGAATAGAAGTGAATTTTAAAACGAATTTATAAAAAAGAATTCAATTTTGATTTGAATTGAAATGGAAGTTGAAATTGTTTTTGAAACGAATTTAAAACTATTTATATAATTCGTTTTAAATAGAAATCGACGAAATATATATTATATATTTTATATATATAATATAATGGCCTGAATAGAACGCGCCGCGCCGCGGCAGTTCGCGAATTTCGACCATTTATTTCAAACGGACATTACGGGAGATCCGACCGTCGGATTCTCCTAAAACCGGAACCGTTGGGTTCGTATCGACAAGAGCTTTCTAACGAATATTAGAAATTTGAAATCTAACGGTTGGATTTGGAATTATGTCCAAATCAAATTTGAAAAAGGTCGCTATAAGTGCAGTTCGATGGCCATTGATGGAAATCGACTGTACTGGCCTTGATAAAATTATTAAAAATAGTAATAATTTGTGTAAAATCATAAGAAATGATTTGGGAAAAATTGGGATGAAAAACTCCATATTTGAAAAGATAAGAATAGATTTTTATCGAAATGAGCTAGTTTTGAACTAGAAAGATAATTCTATTTATTTTTAAATAAATAAATTGAATTTGAAATGGTTTTAAAAATAACCAGAATTTCCAATGATTGCATTGGAGTGGAATTGAATCGAAATTGTCTTCGGAATATTTCGATGTTGGAATTCGTGATTATACAGGTGTTGTTATGGAAATTTGAAAGATATATATTTATATCGTTATTTCCAATACGACATTTGTTAATCGTAGAATTTGGTATTGAATATAAGCCGGTATATTTTCTATTCAGAGCCTTATATTGAATATCAAATGTGATTTGGGTTTGTCGTGAATGGTGTCTTCACTAACACTGTTCTTGAACCCAGTTGAGAAAAGATTAAATCTTTTTATTTAGATTTAATGAAGTGTACCAATTAAATAATATTTAATTGGAATTGAATTGATATTGATTTTTGGGTTTATCGTGAACAGTGTTTTTAAATAACACTTGTTCTTTAACCCGATGATTAATGAATGAGATTTTTGGGTTTATCGTGAACAGTGTTTTTAAATAACACTTGTTCTTTAACCCGATGATTAATGAATGTGATTTTGGGTTTATCGTGAACCGTGTTTTTAAATGACACTTATTCTTTAACCCAGTCAAAGATTAAAACTAAGTGGAGTTTTAATGAATCTTTAATTAGATTGAAATAATCGAAATGGAGTGTCACCAGTTTTGCTCCAGGCGATAGTTAAATCTTTAATTAGATTTGAACGGGAAATGGTAATTGAATTTACCGATAACACTGTGGTGTTAGATATGAAGTATTACCAGTTTTACTTCATGGGATGAATAGGTTGGGATTGGGAAATTAAAACAAGTGATTACTTCGGTAAGTTTCGTTAATCCCGACTAGTTTGAATTGATATTCAAAAATAGATTTAAGAATAAATTCAAGGAATTTATCTTGGATAAAATTAATGGGGACCTTTCCCTATGAATGTGAAATTTAGAAACTAACTGTCGGTTAGCCAAGCAGAAGGGTTTTCTGGATATTGATCTGATGTTGGTTTCGGCCTTCGGGGTTAATATTTGGGGAATTATTCTCTTGATTAATTTACGGTTAGTGACTAATGAATTGGAATGAGGCGTATGTTGTGTTTGTGTAACACTTTTATAAAATATACGCGAGTTATTCGGGAAGACCGGGTTTATCCCATTCTGAATAACTGATACGACGATAAGTCGAAGATGAAGACGATGGTCGAAGACCGGAGGTCTTCACGTCGTTTGGGTAATTACTGATGATCTTGATTGGGCTGTACACCCAAGAAGATGGAAACAGTTAGTGATCGTCCAGACGTACTTGGAGATCGATGGATATGCGGGGTTGTAATAACCCAAAAATCTGAGCCAGTTTAAAATTTTTATTTTGGCAATTTCAGCGAATTTTGAATATTTAAAATGAATTATTTTAAATAATATCGACGTAAAATTTATTTTGAATATAGAATCGACGTATATATTCTATACGTCGTCGTTAGAATATAAATAATTATATATAATTATAAATAGAATTGAAAATGGCGCGGTAGTTCGATAATTCGATTTCAAACTTCAATTGAATGTACCGGGTGCAAAACAATCCGGATTTTAGTGAAACCAAAAATAATGGGATCTAATTGATAGTATCTTTCCAACGAATCCGAAAAATCAAGATTTCATTTCGGGAATCAAAAGATATGTCCAGTTGAAAATTCTGAATAGTCGCTATGGAATTCAGGCCCTTAAAAATGGACATTTTGCAAACGACCTCGGATTTCGACGAAACCAGTTTTGTTAGGACCGTATCGTCAATACGAAGCTAGAAAATATTTTTCTGGAATTTTTCTAGTTAGTATGTGACCCCGGTAATTTGAAATGTACGTTTAAAATTCAATATAGTGATTTAAATGTAAATTCAAAGGAAACTGATTGTAACGATCAAATCAGCTTGCGATACAAATCCCATTGTGTTCGGAATGGGGGTAAAACGCTATGGACGACAGGCGGTGGGCCTCGTTTTGAGGTCGAAAATAAAGGTTGCTTTATAAAGTAAAATTTAAAATAATTAAATAATAATAATAAAAAAAAAAAAAAAAATATCTCTCTTCCCCTTTTAACCTGGCCCCCCCTTTGTTAAAATTCAATCGTTCAGAGAAATAAAAAAAAAAAAAGAAAAAAAAAAAAAGAAAAAGAAAACCTAAATCGGATCGCCGCCCCCCTCCAGACTTCGCCGTCGCCTCAACCCGAAGCCGCCGCCTCACCCCGCAGCCTCCGCCTCCAACTCGAAACCCTCGAACACCCCCAGTCGAATCACATCGCGACACCTCGAAGCTCGCGAAGACGTCGCGCCACCCCCCCCCCTCGAAGCACCTCCACGCTGCCACCACCGTTCGAACCCTGCCGCCGACGAACTGCGAAGTTCTTCCCCCCCCCCCCCCCGTAAGTATTTCCTTTTATTTTTATTATTTTATTTTTATTTTATTTAAACGTAATTTAAAAACTGAATTTATAAAATTAGGTTTAAAAACTGAAAATTAAAAACCGATTTTATAAAAGCAAGTTAAAACAGATTTTTTTTTAAAAAGTATAGAAAAACTGAAATTTTAATCAAGTAAAAACTGATTTTAGATTTTTTTTAAGAAGTTATAAAACTGATTTTAATTAGAATTCAGAACTGATTTTGTTTTAGAAATCAAAACTGAATTTTAAAAGGAAATCAAAACTGAATTTTAAAAGGAAATCAAAACTGAAAATTAAAGGAAATCAAAACTGAATTTTAAAAGGAAATCAAAACTGAATTTTAAAAGGAAATCAAAACTGAAAATTAAAGGAAATCAAAACTGAATTTTAAAAGGAAATTAAAACTGGATTTTTATAAAAGAATTTTTAAAACTGATTTTATGAGATTTTTAAAACTGTTTTTTTTAGCATTTTTTAAACTGATTTTAAAGATTTAAAAACTGAATCTTATAAAAAGATAAAAACTGATTTTGTAAAAGAATAAAACTGATTTCTTTTAGAAAAGTAAAAATCATATTTTTATATGTTGAAAGCGAACGTGAAAACATGATTTTTGTCATATTAAAGAAGTGATTTTTATTATATAAACATCATGACAAAAATGAGATTTTTATTCATTTGAATAGCGATAGAAAAATAGAATTTTTATATATTGAACTTCGATAGAAAAATATGATTTTTATATATTGAATAGCACAATAAAAATTCGATTTTTATATAAAGTATAACGAAGTGAAAATTCTATTTTTACAAATATGAAATAGCGATGAAAATTCTATTTTCACAATATGAAGTTAGCGATAAAAATATGATTTTTATGTAATAGAGAATATAAAAATGTGATTTTTATATATATAGTGACTACGGGCAACGAAGGTGACAAGAAG
This sequence comes from Allium sativum, assembly GCA_030737875.1. Classification (NCBI taxonomy): domain Eukaryota; kingdom Viridiplantae; phylum Streptophyta; class Magnoliopsida; order Asparagales; family Amaryllidaceae; genus Allium; species Allium sativum. Next base: position 992,348,448 of record CM060915.1, read on the forward strand.
GCGAAACGACGAAGACTTCTGCAAAGGAAGAGCCGTGGAGCTAGGATAGCTATTGGTGAGAATTTCTCACCTTTCAATTTAATCTTTCTAGTTATATATATATACTAGGATGCAGACGGTGCTTAGTAGCACCCGACACCCGTCCACAGACCATGGACTTGTTTGTTTGGTTGAGTAGTTAGTTAGAATATTTGATTGAATGGAAATTGGTTGGTGAAATGAAATTGATTGGATTGATGTGTGAATGGCGTGGGCCTTCACTAGACCGGGGATAAGGCTAGGCCTCGTCCCGTTTCTAGTATCGTGCCGTTATGCCGCCGAAATTTTCTAAAATATGTTAGAAAAATAAAAATATCATTTTTATTTTGTAAATGAACTGAATAGAAATTCATATGTTGGAATAAAATGTTTTGTCGTTAAAATATAATTTTTAACGTGAATGCGAATAAATAAATATTCATTTACAAACCGAACGGTTTGTTTATGTACACCTATTTGACTGACATTGATTGGGTCGATAAATTTTACACATCGCCCAACTGCACGAATAAAATCTGTGTTTGATTGTTTGAAACCCCACACGGGTATTGGGATGAAATTTGAAGTTCACTCATCCTGATTTATTAAATATGTCAATCGATTGATTGACAGGCTGTTATAAGCGTTAGATATCTATATTTGGTGCTTATACAGTGTAGTGCACTTTGGTTGATGGTTGATTATTTTTCAAAGCTATTATATACATGTGTTGTATGAAAATCCATATAATTAACTTTATATGGTAATTGATTGGGCCTCATTCCAATTTGAAAAATAAGAATATTATAAAATAACGGTTCATGTGTTGACTATATTCATCCGTTGATATTAGTCATGTGTTGAACGAAATATTTTTATAATAAAATTTATATCTTTATCAATATAAAATAACGGTTCATGTGTTGACTATATTCATCCGTTGATATTAGTCATGTGTTGAACGAAATATTTTTATAATAAAATTTATATCTTTATCAATATAAAATAAAGGTTCATGTGTTGACTATATTCATCCGTTGATATTACTCATGTGTTGAACGAAATATTTTTATAATAGAATTTACATCTTTATCATATATAGAATTAGAAATCAACTGGAAAATAGATGAGATGAGTGGCCTCCTGGATATTAATCTGATGTTGGTTTCGGCCTTCGGGGTTAATGTTCAGGAAATCGTTCTCTCACTAAATTACGGTTGAAGTCTGATTCAATATCAAACGATAGATACCTTAACTTTTATAAAATATATTAAATAGCAAAAATAGTCACACGTGGACGGTACTCATTCGTTGAGATTAGTCGTGTGTTGACAAAAAGAAATAAATTGAATATATAACGATTTCGAAATGAATTGAATATATAACGATTTCGAAATGAATTGAATATAAAACGATTTCGAATTTAATGAAATAGAAAACCAATTTGATCTCAATTGAATATATAATGAATTGAATTCAAATAGAAAACGAAACGAATTTAATTTGAATAGAAAATGAATTTGAATCGAATAGAAAACCAATTTGAATTGAACTGAATTGAATTGAAAACGAATTCGAATTGACTTCAAAATGAAGTGAAATGAATTCAAATTGAATTGAAATTTGAATTGAATAGAGATGAATTTTAAAACGAATTTATAAAAGAGAATTCAATTTTGATTTGAAATGAAATGGAAGTTGAAAATGTTTTTGAAACGAATTCAAAACTATTTATATAATTCGTTTTAAATAGAAATCGATGAAATATATATTATATATATTATATATATAATATAATGGCCTGAATAGAACGCGCCGCGCCGCGGCAGTTCGTGAATTTCGACCATTTATTTCAAACGGACATTACGGGAGATCCGACCGTCGGATTCTCCTAAAACCGGAACCGTTGGGTTCGTATCGAAAAGAGCTTTCTAACGAATATTAGAAATTTGAAATCTAACGGTTGGATTTGGAGATACGTCCAAATCAAATTCGAAAAAGGTCGCTGTAAGTGCAGTTCGATGGCCATTGTTGGAAATCGACTGTACGGGCCTTAATAAAATTATTAAAAATATCAATAATTTGTATAAAATCATAAGAAATGATTTGGGAAAATTTGGGGTGAAAAACTCCATATTTGAAAAGATAAAAATAGGTTTTTATCGAAATGAACTAGTTTTGAACTAAATTTAAAACCCAATTATTTTTAAATAAATGAATTAGATTTACAAAAGGGGTTTTAAATAATCGAATTTCTAATATATCTGATTAAATTTGAGATGGGTTTATCATGAACTATGTTTTAAATAACATTAGTTCTTTAACCCGATAACAAATAGAATGTGATTTGGGTTTGTCGTGAACTGTGTTTTAAATAACACCTAGTTCTTTAACCCAGTAAAAGGAGTTTTAATGAATCTGCAATTAGATTAAAATTCGAATTGATAATCTAAATTTCCAAATTTAGAAAATGAGCGAGGATGGAGTATTACCAGTTTTGCTCCAAAGCGATAGTTAAATCTTTAATTAGATTTGAACGTGAAATGGTAATTAATTTTACCGATAGCACCACGGTGTTAGATATGGAGTATTACCAGTTTTGCTTCATGGGATGAATAGGTTGGGATTGGGAAATAAAATAAATAACTACTTCGTTACGGTTCGCTAATCTCGACTAGTTTAGAAAAACCATAATTTGGTTTTAAATGACATCCAAAGGAAGATTACTGGATAAATTTTAAAGAATTTATCTTGGATAAAATTAATGGGAACCTTTCCCCAAGAATGTGGAATTTAGAAACTAGCTGTAGGTTGGCTAAGAAGAATGGTTTCCTGGGTATTGATCTGATGTTGGTTTCGGCCTTCGGGGTTAATGTTTGGGAAATTGTTCTCTTGCTAATTTGCGGTTAGCGACTAATGAATTGGAATGAGGCGTATGTTGTGCTTGTGTAACATTTGTTTTAATATACGCGGGTTGTTCGGAAAGTCCGGGTTTACACCCATTCTGAATAACCGATTCGACGATATGTCGAAGATGAAGACGGTGGTTGAAGACCGGAAGTCTTCACATCGTTTGGATAATTACTGACGATCCTGATTGGGCAGTACACCCAAGAGGATGGAAATAGTTGGTGGTTGTCCAGACGTACTTGGAGATGGATGGATATGCGAGGAAAGTGCCTCCGGTTTCGTTCAGACCCAGAACGGACTTGTAAATGGGATGTGTGTCTGACATTGGATTTTATTCTGTGTTGATTGATTTCTATTAAATATATATCTGTTTGGCGGCGGAGAATTTATTCTCTTGCTTAACGCCCTTCTCTGAGACGTACGAGCTTAGAGGTTATATATCGATAGATATCAATCGCATGGCATGAATTGCCTGTGTGGCATGCTGAGTTGCATGGATCAAGGCTTCTGTTGAAAAGCAAAGTCTTGTAGTTGATGATCAAAGCACGGCCCTTGTGGCGTAGCTTTGTGTATAACGTGTATTCGCGAGCCTCACACCTCGGTATGAGTTAAAAACGGGATACGGACTGCAGGGAGAGCACACGTTTCTTTCTAGCTTTGGTGGTGTCAGTGACTTACCAGCCCTGACATTTATATACTTTTCACCTTTGTGGTTGTTGGATGAGGCGCCTCGATTATAGGTCTGTAAGGACCGGGAAACGTGTGTTCAGGCATAACTAATCCTCTAACGTAAGTGAGGACCGGCCCTGAAGATCCAGGGGTTACCCAGTGTGCGTAACCCTGAGATATTTGCTAGAGTGTCTCGAACGCGGAGAGGAGCTTGCCCCTTGCCTCGACTCATGACGGAAATCCAATTTCCAATACGTGTATTGCGGCTTTATTTGTAGAGCCTAGTATGGCGACATAGTAGCATGGGATACTATGCCGTCTATGATTTATATTTATGATTGAAATGTTTTGACACTATACACTTATTATAGTATCAAATGATTTGTTTTAAACGTATCAAGCATGTTTGGCTATTATAAGGGAAAACCCTATCCTCCGGCTTGCGTTGCATTGTGTGATGGGACCTGGGTTTTATAATAGCTTCATTTTTCGAAAAAGCATTGCGTTGTTTATCTATATGCACTGGTATTCTTGGGAGGAAACCCGTTCCGTGTTATACGGCGTGGTCCCTTGAATTGCTCTCTTTTAAAGTAAAGCTTCAAATAACCGTTTTCGTTCTCACACCAGTCACATGACTGACCTGGAGTTTATTGTTTTAACCTAAACTCTGGGTGCCCCTATTTTCCGCACGGGCAGCTAGTAGTTTTGGTTTTGCAGATTTATATTCACAGGATCCTGGTTTACAGCTGGAATGATATCCGGAAAGCTCTGTATCCGTATATCACCTTCAGTTGTGCTTTGTATTATTTTCCGCTGCTATGTAATTTATTGTAATCTCTGATATTTATCGAATGTAATTTATTCATTTATACTCTGTATATTCTTGTATCTGATGGAATTGTTGTAATATGCAATGAAATGTTCTTCTGTTTGTGTTCTGATTTGTCCTGTTCTCAACGTTCAGGGGTTTCGAACGGTCTAGATCGGTTTAACGACTGATTCAGATCGAGCGAAATTCCAGGCCGTCACATTTGGTATCAGAGCTTTGGTTTACAGAGCTCGAGAACAAGACACATTAGAACCATACGAAAGAATTCATCAGGTATTGGATTAGCAATATCCAATTAGAATGACTCGTTAGAGATAGGATCAGTAGTATCCTAGAACGAGGGTGAAGAGTATATTTTTTCAAATGAAAACAATTTTGTTTTGTAAATTTAAATCATTTTATACGTATTTGATTATTTATTTATTTAGAATATGGACAATCGAGTATATAAAGATTTCGCATATACGCGTCATGAACGTATATTCGAAGTTTTAATATACTGGATAGATATAGAATCATACTCTAGTAGCCCGAAGATGATGCTGATGATTGACTAGTTGTCATTAGTATTCATGTTCGAGTAACGAAGGTGTGATTATCTATATATTTCCATTAGACTGGTGTGAGAACCAAAACTAATATAGTTAGAACACATTGTTGTGAATTGGCATTAAAAACATGATTTTTGTATATGTATCAAATTATGAATTTGAAACTCTAATTCACTAATTGATTGATGTTTGTGTTGTTTGTTTAGTTTGTTTGATAATTTTGAACCATTATGCCTAACTGAATCAAATATTGACTTGTATTGAAATTTGGTCGCATTTGCTTGCATATACATATATATATTGAACAGGTCATAGCAAGGAGGCTAGAGCCAGAGAATAAAATTTGTTTGCCCGACAAATAGGTACATGTTTACTACATAATTTCCTGTTTTGTTTGGGTGATGATGATTTTGTGAGCCTATTGGCTAGCCGCTTGGCTTTTTCTTTTTCTTTTTGAGATCTGAAGGACCGGGGAAGCTATTTGAAATTCCCCGATGCTCCCGGTGCAGGGGAGGTTATGGCGAAATTTTTCGAAAATTTAGGGTGTTAGCCAAATTTTTGAAAATTTGAAAATTCTCAGAAACTGAAAAGTAGGAGAATGGAAGCCAAATCGAACGTAGAGCCGAATAATCAAACCACTTTCGACTTTGTTCGTTTTCGGGGACGAAAAGTTTTAAGTGGGGGAGATTGTAATAACCCAAAAATCTGAGCCAGTTTAAAATTTTTATTTTGGCAATTTCAGCGAATTTTGAATATTTAAAATGAATTATTTTAAATAATATCGACGTAAAATTTATTTTGAATATAGAATCGACGTATATATTCTATACGTCGTCGTTAGAATATAAATAATTATATATAATTATAAATAGAATTGAAAATGGCGCGGTAGTTCGATAATTCGATTTCAAACTTCAATTGAATGTACCGGGTGCAAAACAATCCGGATTTTAGTGAAACCAAAAATAATGGGATCTAATTGATAGTATCTTTCCAACGAATCCGAAAAATCAAGATTTCATTTCGGGAATCAAAAGATATGTCCAGTTGAAAATTCTGAATAGTCGCTATGGAATTCAGGCCCTTAAAAATGGACATTTTGCAAACGACCTCGGATTTCGACGAAACCAGTTTTGTTAGGACCGTATCGTCAATACGAAGCTAGAAAATATTTTTCTGGAATTTTTCTAGTTAGTATGTGACCCCGGTAATTTGAAATGTACGTTTAAAATTCAATATAGTGATTTAAATGTAAATTCAAAGGAAACTGATTGTAACGATCAAATCAGCTTGCGATACAAATCCCATTGTGTTCGGAATGGGGGTAAAACGCTATGGACGACAGGCGGTGGGCCTCGTTTTGAGGTCGAAAATAAAGGTTGCTTTATAAAGTAAAATTTAAAATAATTAAATAATAATAATAATAATAAAAAAAAAAAATATATCTCTCTTCCCCTTTTAACCTGGCCCCCCCCTTTGTTAAAATTCAATCGTTCAGAGAAATAAAAAAAAAAAAAGAAAAAAAAAAAAAGAAAAAGAAAACCTAAATCGGATCGCCGCCCCCCTCCAGACTTCGCCGTCGCCTCAACCCGAAGCCGCCGCCTCACCCCGCAGCCTCCGCCTCCAACTCGAAACCCTCGAACACCCCCAGTCGAATCACATCGCGACACCTCGAAGCTCGCGAAGACGTCGCGCCACCCCCCCCCCCTCGAAGCACCTCCACGCTGCCACCACCGTTCGAACCCTGCCGCCGACGAACTGCGAAGTTCTTCCCCCCCCCCCCCGTAAGTATTTCCTTTTATTTTTATTATTTTATTTTTATTTTATTTAAACGTAATTTAAAAACTGAATTTATAAAATTAGGTTTAAAAACTGAAAATTAAAAACCGATTTTATAAAAGCAAGTTAAAACAGATTTTTTTTTAAAAAGTATAGAAAAACTGAAATTTTAATCAAGTAAAAACTGATTTTAGATTTTTTTTAAGAAGTTATAAAACTGATTTTAATTAGAATTCAGAACTGATTTTGTTTTAGAAATCAAAACTGAATTTTAAAAGGAAATCAAAACTGAATTTTAAAAGGAAATCAAAACTGAAAATTAAAGGAAATCAAAACTGAATTTTAAAAGGAAATCAAAACTGAATTTTAAAAGGAAATCAAAACTGAAAATTAAAGGAAATCAAAACTGAATTTTAAAAGGAAATTAAAACTGGATTTTTATAAAAGAATTTTTAAAACTGATTTTATGAGATTTTTAAAACTGTTTTTTTTTAGCATTTTTTAAACTGATTTTAAAGATTTAAAAACTGAATCTTATAAAAAGATAAAAACTGATTTTGTAAAAGAATAAAACTGATTTCTTTTAGAAAAGTAAAAATCATATTTTTATATGTTGAAAGCGAACGTGAAAACATGATTTTTGTCATATTAAAGAAGTGATTTTTATTATATAAACATCATGACAAAAATGAGATTTTTATTCATTTGAATAGCGATAGAAAAATAGAATTTTTATATATTGAACTTCGATAGAAAAATATGATTTTTATATATTGAATAGCACAATAAAAATTCGATTTTTATATAAAGTATAACGAAGTGAAAATTCTATTTTTACAAATATGAAATAGCGATGAAAATTCTATTTTCACAATATGAAGTTAGCGATAAAAATATGATTTTTATGTAATAGAGAATATAAAAATGTGATTTTTATATATATAGTGACTACGGGCAACGAAGGTGACAAGAAGGCGAAACGACGAAGACTTCTGCAAAGGAAGAGCCGTGGAGCTAGGATAGCTATTGGTGAGAATTTCTCACCTTTCAATTTAATCTTTCTAGTTATATATATATACTAGGATGCAGACGGTGCTTAGTAGCACCCGACACCCGTCCACAGACCATGGACTTGTTTGTTTGGTTGAGTAGTTAGTTAGAATATTTGATTGAATGGAAATTGGTTGGTGAAATGAAATTGATTGGATTGATGTGTGAATGGCGTGGGCCTTCACTAGACCGGGGATAAGGCTAGGCCTCGTCCCGTTTCTAGTATCGTGCCGTTATGCCGCCGAAATTTTCTAAAATATGTTAGAAAAATAAAAATATCATTTTTATTTTGTAAATGAACTGAATAGAAATTCATATGTTGGAATAAAATGTTTTGTCGTTAAAATATAATTTTTAACGTGAATGCGAATAAATAAATATTCATTTACAAACCAAACGGTTTGTTTATGTACACCTATTTGACTGACATTGATTGGGTCGATAAATTTTACACATCGCCCAACTGCACGAATAAAATCTGTGTTTGATTGTTTGAAACCCCACACGGGTGTTGGGATGAAATTTGAAGTTCACTCATCCTGATTTATTAAATATGTCAATCGATTGATTGACAGGCTGTTATAAGCGTTAGATATCTATATTTGGTGCTTATACAGTGTAGTGCACTTTGGTTGATGGTTGATTATTTTTCAAAGCTATTATATACATGTGTTGTATGAAAATCCATATAATTAACTTTATATGGTAATTGATTGGGCCTCATTCCAATTTGAAAAATAAGAATATTATAAAATAACGGTTCATGTGTTGACTATATTCATCCGTTGATATTAGTCATGTGTTGAACGAAATATTTTTATAATAAAATTTATATCTTTATCAATATAAAATAACGGTTCATGTGTTGACTATATTCATCCGTTGATATTAGTCATGTGTTGAACGAAATATTTTTAAAATAAAATTTATATCTTTATCAATATAAAATAAAGGTTCATGTGTTGACTATATTCATCCGTTGATATTACTCATGTGTTGAACGAAATATTTTTATAATAGAATTTACATCTTTATCATATATAGAATTAGAAATCAACTGGAAAATAGATGAGATGAGTGGCCTCCTGGATATTAATCTGATGTTGGTTTCGGCCTTCGGGGTTAATGTTCAGGAAATCGTTCTCTCACTAAATTACGGTTGAAGTCTGATTCAATATCAAACGATAGATACCTTAACTTTTATAAAATATATTAAATAGCAAAAATAGTCACACGTGGACGGTACTCATTCGTTGAGATTAGTCGTGTGTTGACAAAAAGAAATAAATTGAATATATAACGATTTCGAAATGAATTGAATATATAACGATTTCGAAATGAATTGAATATAAAACGATTTCGAATTGAATGAAATAGAAAACCAATTTGATCTCAATTGAATATATAATGAATTGAATTCAAATAGAAAACGAAACGAATTTAATTTGAATAGAAAATGAATTTGAATCGAATAGAAAACCAATTTGAATTGAACTGAATTGAATTGAAAACGAATTCGAATTGACTTCAAAATGAAGTGAAATGAATTCAAATTGAATTGAAATTTGAATTGAATAGAGATGAATTTTAAAACGAATTTATAAAAGAGAATTCAATTTTGATTTGAAATGAAATGGAAGTTGAAAATGTTTTTGAAACGAATTCAAAACTATTTATATAATTCGTTTTAAATAGAAATCGATGAAATATATATTATATATATTATATATATAATATAATGGCCTGAATAGAACGCGCCGCGCCGCGGCAGTTCGTGAATTTCGACCATTTATTTCAAACGGACATTACGGGAGATCCGACCGTCGGATTCTCCTAAAACCGGAACCGTTGGGTTCGTATCGAAAAGAGCTTTCTAACGAATATTAGAAATTTGAAATCTAACGGTTGGATTTGGAGATACGTCCAAATCAAATTCGAAAAAGGTCGCTGTAAGTGCAGTTCGATGGCCATTGTTGGAAATCGACTGTACGGGCCTTAATAAAATTATTAAAAATATCAATAATTTGTATAAAATCATAAGAAATGATTTGGGAAAATTTGGGGTGAAAAACTCCATATTTGAAAAGATAAAAATAGGTTTTTATCGAAATGAACTAGTTTTGAACTAAATTTAAAACCCAATTATTTTTAAATAAATGAATTAGATTTACAAAAGGGGTTTTAAATAATCGAATTTCTAATATATCTGATTAAATTTGAGATGGGTTTATCGTGAACTATGTTTTAAATAACATTAGTTCTTTAACCCGATAACAAATAGAATGTGATTTGGGTTTGTCGTGAACTGTGTTTTAAATAACACCTAGTTCTTTAACCCAGTAAAAGGAGTTTTAATGAATCTGCAATTAGATTAAAATTCGAATTGATAATCTAAATTTCCAAATTTAGAAAATGAGCGAGGATGGAGTATTACCAGTTTTGCTCCAAAGCGATAGTTAAATCTTTAATTAGATTTGAACGTGAAATGGTAATTAATTTTACCGATAGCACCACGGTGTTAGATATGGAGTATTACCAGTTTTGCTTCATGGGATGAATAGGTTGGGATTGGGAAATAAAATAAATAACTACTTCGTTACGGTTCGCTAATCTCGACTAGTTTAGAAAAACCATAATTTGGTTTTAAATGACATCCAAAGGAAGATTACAGGATAAATTTTAAAGAATTTATCTTGGATAAAATTAATGGGAACCTTTCCCCAAGAATGTGGAATTTAGAAACTAGCTGTAGGTTGGCTAAGAAGAATGGTTTCCTGGGTATTGATCTGATGTTGGTTTCGGCCTTCGGGGTTAATGTTTGGGAAATTGTTCTCTTGCTAATTTGCGGTTAGCGACTAATGAATTGGAATGAGGCGTATGTTGTGCTTGTGTAACATTTGTTTTAATATACGCGGGTTGTTCGGAAAGTCCGGGTTTACACCCATTCTGAATAACCGATTCGACGATATGTCGAAGATGAAGACGGTGGTTGAAGACCGGAAGTCTTCACATCGTTTGGATAATTACTGACGATCCTGATTGGGCAGTACACCCAAGAGGATGGAAATAGTTGGTGGTTGTCCAGACGTACTTGGAGATGGATGGATATGCGAGGAAAGTGCCTCCGGTTTCGTTCAGACCCAGAACGGACTTGTAAATGGGATGTGTGTCTGACATTGGATTTTATTCTGTGTTGATTGATTTCTATTAAATATATATCTGTTTGGCGGCGGAGAATTTATTCTCTTGCTTAACGCCCTTCTCTGAGACGTACGAGCTTAGAGGTTATATATCGATAGATATCAATCGCATGGCATGAATTGCCTGTGTGGCATGCTGAGTTGCATGGATCAAGGCTTCTGTTGAAAAGCAAAGTCTTGTAGTTGATGATCAAAGCACGGCCCTTGTGGCGTAGCTTTGTGTATAACGTGTATTCGCGAGCCTCACACCTCGGTATGAGTTAAAAACGGGATACGGACTGCAGGGAGAGCACACGTTTCTTTCTAGCTTTGGTGGTGTCAGTGACTTACCAGCCCTGACATTTATATACTTTTCACCTTTGTGGTTGTTGGATGAGGCGCCTCGATTATAGGTCTGTAAGGACCGGGAAACGTGTGTTCAGGCATAACTAATCCTCTAACGTAAGTGAGGACCGGCCCTGAAGATCCAGGGGTTACCCAGTGTGCGTAACCCTGAGATATTTGCTAGAGTGTCTCGAACGCGGAGAGGAGCTTGCCCCTTGCCTCGACTCATGACGGAAATCCAATTTCCAATACGTGTATTGCGGCTTTATTTGTAGAGCCTAGTATGGCGACATAGTAGCATGGGATACTATGCCGTCTATGATTTATATTTATGATTGAAATGTTTTGACACTATACACTTATTATAGTATCAAATGATTTGTTTTAAACGTATCAAGCATGTTTGGCTATTATAAGGGAAAACCCTATCCTCCGGCTTGCGTTGCATTGTGTGATGGGACCTGGGTCTTATAATAGCTTCATTTTTCGAAAAAGCATTGCGTTGTTTATCTATATGCACTGGTATTCTTGGGAGGAAACCCGTTCCGTGTTATACGGCGTGGTCCCTTGAATTGCTCTCTTTTAAAGTAAAGCTTCAAATAACCGTTTTCGTTCTCACACCAGTCACATGACTGACCTGGAGTTTATTGTTTTAACCTAAACTCTGGGTGCCCCTATTTTCCGCACGGGCAGCTAGTAGTTTTGGTTTTGCAGATTTATATTCACAGGATCCTGGTTTACAGCTGAAATGATATCCGGAAAGCTCTGTATCCGTATATCACCTTCAGTTGTGCTTTGTATTATTTTCCGCTGCTATGTAATTTATTGTAATCTCTGATATTTATCGAATGTAATTTATTCATTTATACTCTGTATATTCTTGTATCTGATGGAATTGTTGTAATATGCAATGAAATGTTCTTCTGTTTGTGTTCTGATTTGTCCTGTTCTCAACGTTCAGGGGTTTCGAACGGTCTAGATCGGTTTAACGACTGATTCAGATCGAGCGAAATTCCAGGCCGTCACAGGGGTACTAGGTGCCTCCGGTTTCGTTCAGACCCAGAACGGACTTGTAAATGGACTGTGTGTCTGACATCGGATTTCATTCTGTGTGACTGATATCGGTTGCATAGGATGGCTTGCCTGTGTGGCATGCTAAGATGCAAATGATCAAGGCTTCTGTTGAAAAGCAAAGTCTTGTGGTTGATGATCGAAGCACGGCCTTCGTGGCGTAGCTTTGTGTAACGTTTACTTCGCGAGTTTCACACCCGGTATGAACCAAAAACGGGAGAGGACATCAGGGAGGACTTGCGTCTCTTTCTAGCTAGAAGTGGCGTCAGTGGTTTTACACGCCCTGACGAGTTTGACTTATGTGGTTGTTGCTGTTGCGAGGCGCCTCGGATTGATCGGTCGTTCTCGAACCGATGGAGTCATTTAGTTGGCTCGTTTACGCCCCATAGGGCGGAGAGACGTATTGTTCAGGCATAATAATCCACATCGGTGGACCGGCCCTGACGATCTAAAGGGTTGATGCGTTCTGATCCTGAGACATGGGCTAGATTGTCTCGAATCGGTTGAGGATCTTGCCCCTAGCCTCGGTTCATAGATGGAAACCCAATTTCCAAATACGTGACATTTGCGGTTTTATTTGTAAACCTATATATGGCGACATGATATATGGTACCCATGCCGCCTATGATTGATACTTATGATTTGCAGTTGTTTTATACACTATGCACTTATAATAGTATCAAATGATTTGTTTTAAACGTATCAAGCATTCTTTGGCTGTTATAAGGGAAAACCCTATCCTCGGCTGCGTTGCATTGTGTAATGGGACCTGGGTCTTATAACAGCTTCATTTTTCTTTATTTAGCATTGCGCTGTTTGTTTTATGCACTGGTATTCTTGGGAGGAAACCCGTTCCGTGTTATACGGCGTGGTCCCTTGATTTACCTTTGAAAATAAAGATTAGCTGTTTTAGTTCTCACACCAGTCCCATGACTGACCTGGAGTTTATTGTTTTAACCTAAACTCTGGGTGCCCTTATTTTGACACGGGCAGCTAGTAGTTTTGGTTTTGCAGATTTATATTCACAGGATCCTGGTTTACAGCTGGAACGATATCCGGAAAGCTTTGTATCCGTATATCTCCTTCTAGTTGTGTATTGTATTATTTTCCGCTGCTATGTATTTAAATGTAATTTAAATCTCTGATATTTCTGTGTAATATTCATTTATACTCTGTATATTCTTGTAATCTGATGCATTGTTGTAATATACAGTGAAATGTTCTTTTGCATGCGTTCTGTTTTGTCGTGTTCTCAAACGATAGGGCGTTTCGAACGGCCTGGATCGGTTTAGCGACTGGTTCGGACCGAGCGAAATTCCTTGCCGTCACACATCTATATATTTCCTATTGACTGGTGTGAGAACCAAAAATTAGATAGGGCTTATTGTTGTGGTTTGGCATCAAAAATGAGATTTTTGACTACATATCAAAGTTATGAATTTCAAATGATAATTCACTAATTGATTGATGTTTGTGTTGTTTGTTTAAATTGTTTGATAATTTTGAACCATTATGCCTAACTGAATCAAATATTGAATTGTATTGAAAATTAGTCGCACTTGCTTGCATATACATATGCTTACATTGAACAGGTCATAGCAAGGAGGCTAGAGCAGAGAATAAAATTTGTTTGCCCGACAAATAGGTACATGTTTACTACATAATTTACTGTTTCGTTTGGGTGATGATGATTTTATGAGCCTATTGGCTAGCCGCTTGGCTTTTTCTTTTTCTTTTTGAGATCAGAAGGCCTATATGGCAATTTTGGGATTTTCCTGTGGCTCCCGGTGCAGGGGAGGTTATGGCGAAATTTTTCGAAAATTCTGGGTGTTAGCCAAATTTTTGAAAAATTTGAAAATTCTCAGAAACTGAAAAGTTGGAGAATGGAAGCCAGATCGAACATAGAGTTAATTAATCAAACCACTTTTGACTTTGTTCCTTTTCGGGGATGAAAAGTTTTAAGTGGGGGAGATTGTAACAACCCGAAAATCTAGGCCAATTTTAAAATTTTATTTCGGCAATTTTAGCGAATTTAGATTATTTAAAATGAATTATTTTAAATAATAACGACAAGAAATTCATTTTGAATAGAATTCGGACGAATATATTATATACGTCGTCGTTAGAATATAAATATTTATATATAATTATAAATAGAATTGAAAATGGCACGGTAGTTCGATAATTCGATTTCAAACTTCAATTGAGCATACCGGGTGCAAAATAAACCGGATTTTAGGGAAACCAAAAACATTAGGATCTAATTGAGAATATCTTTCCAACGAATCCGAAAAATCAAAATTTCATAACAGGGATAAAAAGATATGTCCAGTTGAAAATTCTGAATAGTCGCTATGGAATTCAGGCCCTTAAAAATAGCCATTTTGCAAACGACCTCAGATTTCGACGAAACCACTTTTGTTGGATCCGTGATGTAAAGTTATTGCTAAGTTTCAAATTTCATAATTTCTCTATTCAATATGTGAGCGTGGCGAAGGAAAACGCGTTTGACCAGTTTCAGTTGATTTTAATCGACTGGAAAATGGCCATTTTTCAAACGGTCTCAGAATTTGACGAAACTAGTATTGTTAGGACCGTATCGTCAATGCGATGCTAGAAAATATTTTTCTGGAATTTTTCGAGTCCGTATGTGACCCCGGTAATTTGAAATGTACGTTTAAAATTCAGTATAATGATTTAAATGTAAATTTAACGGAAACTGATCGAAACGATCGAATCAGCTTATGATACATATCCCATTGTGTTCGGAATGTGGGTAATTAGCTATGGACGACAGGCGGTGGGCCTCGTTTAGAGATCGTATGAAAAGTCAACTTTATGGGAAATAAAAATAAAATAAAATAATAATTTATATAGGCCCTTCCCCTTTTTTCTTTCTTCCAAACCCGTTATCCAAAATCCCACTCAGCAAAAGCACCACGCCCCAGCCGTAGCCGCCATCGCTGGCTGCCCGTCGCCCGTCGCCATCGGTGGCTACCCTCGCCGGCCCCTTCACCTTCGACCGCTCCTCGCTGCTCCACCCTCTCCCCTTTTCAGTTCGAATCACCACGAACCCCCAACCTTCTTGAAGCCGCCGCCAGCCCAGGGGGAACCCCACTTCGTCGTCGCCCTGGCCCCACGCCACCTCCGCTCCTCCCCCCCTCCTGCTGACCCCGTCGCAACCCCCAAAGCCCCCTCGAGCTCCGAGACAACTCGTGAAACCGCAGCTCCTCCTTTCAGCGTCGGAATCACCTGAAGCCGGCTCCCCTCTGATGATCGTCCGGCGTGCTTCAGTGGCGGGGACAGAGAGGAAAAGGGTTCGAGCAGTGTATGTATTCGTTCCTGTGTTGAACGAGAAATACAAGGTGATAAAAACTGATTTTGTTCGCTTGTAAAAATTGATTTTTATTGCTAAGAAAAAGATTTGAACTTTAAAAAGAAAAAGATTTGAACTTGGATAGAAAGGACGAGGTTTTTAAAATAGAAAAGACGAGGTTTTTAAAATAGAAAAGACGATATTTTGAGATGAGTAGTGAAGTAAAAATATGATTTTTACTTCGAGATAAATATGATTTTTAGCATATAGGAAGAATTAAAAATATGATTTTTATATTTTTAAAGTATTAAAAATATAGTCTTTACTATATAAATGATGTAAAAATACGATTTTTGTTTATGTAGAGAAGTAAAAATATAATTTTTTTACATGATAGGAATATTAGAAATACCATCTTTATATGTGTAGAAAAATAAAAATGTGATTTTTATATATGTAGAGAATACGGGCAGTGAAAAGTGATGAAAGATGAATCGACGATGATTTTTGCATAAGAAGAGTCGTGGCGTTGGATTAGCTATTCTGTGAGAATTTCTCACTCTTTGATTTAATTTTCTAGTTATATATATATATATATTATATACTAGGATGCAGACGGTGTTTAGTAGCACCCGACACCCGTCATCCACAGACCATGGATGGCTTGTTTGTTAAATTGTTTGGATGTGTAGTTGGTTAGTTTATTTGGTTTGAATTGAATTGTTTGGTGAAATGAATGGATTTGGTTGATGTGTGAATGGCGTGGGCCTTCACTAGACCGGGGATAAGGCTAGGCCTCGTCCCGTTTCTAGTATTGTGCCGTTATGCCGCCGAAATTTTCTAAAATAATTTAGAAAAATAAAAATATCATTTTATTTAAAGAATGAACTGAATAGAAATTCATAAATTAAAATAAAATATTTTATCGTTAAAAATATAATTTTTAACATGAATGTGAATAAATAAATATTCATTCACAAACCGGACGGTTTGTTTATGTACACATATTTGAAGGACATTGATTGGGACGATAAATTTTACACATCGCCCAACTGCACAAATAAAAATCTGAGTTTGATTGCTTGAAACCCCACACGGGTATTGGGATGATATTTGACGTACACTAATCCCGATTTTTTTGTTGTATGTCGATCGATTGATTAACAAACTGTTATAGCGTTGAATATTTATATTTGATGCTTATACAGTGTAGAATGCACTTTGGATGATGGTTGATTATTCATCGTTGTTGATATATACATGTGTTGTAGAAAATCCATATAATTAACATTATATGGTAATTGATTGGGCCTCATTCTAGTTTTAAAATAGAAATATTTGAAAAAGAAATATTTGAAATAGAATATTTGAAAATAGGAATATATGAAGCCGTATTGATTAGATTGACGCCATTTTGACGTGAACGATATTTATATCGATTTTATTCATTATAATGAATATCGAAAGTGATTTCAAAATCTGATGTCTAAAAAAAAAAGAATTGAATTCGAATTGAAATTGAATTGTATTGAAAACGAACTGAAATTGAATTAGAAATCAATTTGAATTGAAATCAATTTGAAATGAATTTAAATTGGAATATTCAATTTTGATTTGAAATTGAATATGAATTTGAAACCGTTTTGAAAATGAATTTAAATCGATTTATAAAGCACGTTTTGAATTGAAATCGACGAAGTATATTATATATTATATATTATATATATATATATATATAATATAATGGCCTGAATAGAACGCGCCGCGCCGCGGCAGTTCGCGAATTTCGACCATTGACTTCGAACGGATATTGCGGGAGATCCGACCGTCGGATTCTCCTAAAACCGGAACCGTTGGGTTCGTATCGAAAAGAGCTTTCTAATGGATATTTGAAATTTGAAATCTAATGGTTGGATTTGGGATTATGTCCAAATCAAATTTGAAAAAGGTCGTTGTAAGTGCAGTTCGATGGTCATTGATGGAAATCGACTGTACGGGCCTTGATAAAATTATTAAAAATAATAATAATTTGTGTAAAATCATAAGAAATGATTTAGAAAAGATTGGGTTGAAAAACTCCATATTTGAAAAGATAAAAATAGATTTTTATCGAAATGAACTAGTTTTGAACTAGAATTATAATTCTATTTATTTTTAAATAAATAAATTGAATTTGAAAAGGGTTTTAAAAATAACCAGAATATCCAATGATTGCATTGGAGTGGATTTGAATCGAAATTGTCTTGGGAATATTTCGATGTTGGAATTCGTGATTATACAGATGTTGTTATGAAAATTTGAAAGATATATATTTATATCGTTATTTCCAATACGACATTTGTTAATCGTAGAATTTGATATTGAATATAAGCCGATATATTTTCTATTCAGAGCCTTGTATTGAATATCAAATGTGATTTGGGGTTTGTCATGAATGGTGTCTTCATTAACACTGTTCTTGAACCCAGGTGAGAAAAGATTAAATCTTTTTATTTAGATTTAATGAAGTGTACCAATTAAATAATATTTAATTGCAATTGAATTGATATTGATTTTTGGGTTTATCGTGAATAGTGTTTTAAATAACACTCATTCTTTAACCCGATAATTAATGGAATGTGACTTTGGGTTTATCGTGAACCGTGTTTTAAATGACACTGATTCTTTAACCCAGTCAAAGATTAAAACTAAGTGGAATTTTAATGAATCTTTAATTAGATTGAAATGATCGAGAATGGAGTATCACCAGTTTTGCTCCAGGCGATAGTTAAATCTTTAATTAGATTTAAAACGTGAAATGGTAATTGAATTTACCGATAACACCGTGGTGTTAGATATGAAGTATTACCAGTTTTACTTCATGGGATGAATAGGTTGGGATTGGGAAATTAAAACAAATGATTACTTCGGTAAGTTTCGTTAATCCCGACTAGTTGAATCGAAATTCAAAAGGATAGATTAAAGAATAAATATAAAGAATTTATCTTTGATAAAATTAATGGGAACCTTTCCATATGAATGTGAAATTTAGAAACTAACTGTCGGTTAGCTAAGTAGAATGGTTTCCTGGATATTGATCTGATGTTGGTTTCGGCCTTCGGGGTTATTATTTGGGGAATTATTCTCTTGATTAATTTGCGGTTAGTGACTGATGAATTGGAATGAGGCGTATGTTGTGTTTGTGTAACACTTACTTAAAATATACGCGAGTTATTCGGAAAGACCGGGTTTATCCCATTCTGAATAACTGATACGACGATAAGTCAAAGATGAAGACGATGGTCGAAGACCGGAGGTCTTCACGTCGTTTGGGTGATTACTGATGATCTTGATTGGGCTGTACACCCAAGAAGATGGAAACAGTTAGTGATCGTCCAGACGTGCTTGGAGATCGATGGATATGCGGGGTACTAGGTGCCTCCGGTTTCGTTCAGACCCAGAACGAACTTGTAAATGGACTGTGTATCTTACATTGGATTTTAGTCTGTGTGATTGATTTCTATTAAATATATATCTGTTTGGCGGCGGAGAATTTATTCTCTTGCTTAACGCCCTTCTCTGAGACGTACGAGCTCAGGGGTTATATATTGATGGATATCAAACGCATGGAGTGAATTGCCTGTGTGGCACGCCTAAGTGGCAATTGATCAAGGCTTCTGTTGAAAAGCAAAGTCTTGTGGTGATGATCAAAGCACAGCCTGTGTGGCACAACTTTGTGTAACGTGAATTCGCGAGTTTCACACCCGGTATGAACCAAAAACGGGAGAGGACGTCAGGGAGGGCATGCGTTTCTTTCTAGCTAAAAGTGGCGTCAGTTGTTTTACACGACCTGACGAGTTTGACTTATGTGGTTGTTGCTGTTGCGAGGCGCCTCGGTTTGATCGGACGATCCGGGTCCGATGGAGTCACTCGTTGGCTCATTTGCGCCCCATAGGGCGGGGAAACGCATGTTCAGGGTTTAAGTTTAATCCACATCGGTGGACTGGCCCTGAGGATCCAAGGGACACTCGAGCTCTGTTCCTGAGACATGGTAGGCTAGATTGTCTCGAATCGGTAGAGGACTATCTTTTGCCTCGGTTCATAGATGGAAACCCAATTTCCAAATACGTGACATTTGCGGTTTTATTTGTAGAGCCTAGTATGGCGACATAGTGGGATGGGGCATTCATCCCACCTATGATTTATACTTATGATTTGAAGTTGTTTTATACACTAGGCACTTATAATAGTATCAAATGATTTGTTTTAAACGTATCAAGCATTCTTGGCTATTATAAGGTAAAAACCCTATCCTCCGGCTTGCGTTGCATTGTGTGATGGGAACTGGGTCTTATAACAGCTTCATTTTTCTTTATTTAGCATTGCGCTGTTTGTTTTATGCACTGGTACTCTTGGGAGGAAACCCGTTCCGTGTTATACGGCGTGGTCCCTTGATTTACCTAACTTTAAAAATAAAGATTAACTGTTTTAGTTCTCACACCAGTCACAAGACTGACCTGGAGTTTATTGTTTTAACCTAAACTCTGGGTGCCCCTATTTTGACACGGGCAGCTAGTAGTTTTGGTTTTGCAGATTTATATTCACAGGATCCTGGTTTACAGCTGGAACGATATCCGAAAAGCTTTGTATCCGTATATCTCTTCTAGTCGTGTATTGTATTATTTTCCGCTGCTATGTATTTAAATGTAATTTAAATCTCTGATATTTCTGTGTAATATTCATTTATGCTCTGTATATTCTTGTAATCTGATGCATTGTTGTAATATACAATGAAATGTTCTTTTATATGCGTTCTGTTTTGTCGTGTTCTCAAAACAATCCGCGCTTTCTCTTCTCTTCGGAGACCGGGGGAGTGCGGGTCGTTTCAACTGTGTTATTATTCAGAAATAGTGAAATTCAGATTTTTCAATAATCCCGGTACAGTTGGTCATATTTCATAATATAATTTATTTAGAAATTGATTTCACAGTCCATTTCTATACCTACCGCATTTCTATCATCCATTTTTGGTTTTATATACCGAGGAGTTTTTCCTTTTAAAGATAAAATGATAAATATATAATTAATACATAAGTGTCTCTAACCTCATTTAAAAATCCAAGCTCTGGTTATGCGTGGTCAGTGTGCTCTTAAATAAAAAATAAAAGAAAAGGGAATAAGGTGCTATAAATAGAAATTAATTTGAAATTCTCCATGGTGTGTAAAAACCAGCATATCAATCCATCTTTCTAATATGTGAAATGTGTTGAAATCTTATGACGTATTATGATTTGTTGATTGATAGCTACTAGGATTTGAGATTATTCGATTTTGTGACTTAAATTGAATTATTAACTATAGTTCAAATCCATCACTGTTTTTTATGCTCAATTTTACAAAGTTCTTTTGAAAATAATTGGAAATCATATTTTTGTAACTCTCTCCATTTCATATAAAATTCATCGTAAATCTGTCATTCCCTACAATGTGAAATATGCCACCTATTCTCAGAATATTATGATTTTTGTTTGACTGATTAAGATTTTTGATGATTGTCCTTCCTCTTATGCTAAAATTATTGTTTTCAGTCATTTTTAATCTATATTTTAAATTCTATATCCTTTTTATGATAAAAAAAGGAGGGAGAATGGGTCGATATTTTGATTTATGAGTGAATATTTTATAAATAATTTTAATTTTGAAATTTAATTATTTATTCATTTGTTTCACTCATGCACAGTTATAGGGGGAGTTTTCAAATAGGGGGAGTTCAGTTCTTCACTCTCAAACACATTTATTATATTCAAAATCTTCGTATTTGTTTGTCATCATCAAAAGGGGGAAATTTTTGTATATAACGGTGTTGTATACACAATTATATGATTTTTTGTTTGATGATAACAAGCAAATATATATTAATATAAATGTGTTTGTTATTGTACTGTTATATATACAACACAGACAGGAATATAATATTTATATTTAAACAGAATGCATCTATACAGAAATTCAAATATCTACACAGTATTTTGATTAAATATAGTATTTTATTTCGATATTCAACTGTACAGATTTACAACTCCACTATTTGCTCAACACTGTATTTCACTGAAATAAATTTCATTCATATACATTTCACTTGTTACACAGCTCCTCATTACAACACTTTGTTTATAAAACACATATATACATTCTTTTTCACACTGTTATTTTCACTGTCTTCTGTCTTTCATCTTTTGTCTTCATAGCATTCTTCAGTCAGTTCAGTCTTCATACCTGTCATATACAGAAACACACACACGGTATATGGAACAGAAATAATATTCAAAATTCATGCAAATATAAATTTTTAAAATTTTATTTGCCTTAGTTTTCTGGTGTATTTCTCATCATTTTTCTGAGCTGATCTGATTTGTTAATCCGACTATTTCTAGACAGTATATATATATATATAGTACAGGGACAGGAAAATTTATCAGATGGCTGCATATACACATGTGTATAAATATACACGTGTGCACTGCCTCGTCAATCAGTATATGGTGTGGAACTGAGGAGTAGCCACGTGGAACATCTCGACTCAGTGCACAATAGTGAAATAAAAGAGTCACAAGAAAATGAATGCAAGCCAGCAAATGAAAAAGTCAAAGTGCACAAACAAGTTTCAGCAAAACCTCAAAGTCAAATGGCACGAAATCAGCTCAGCAAAGGTGGCAGATCAAATATCATGGCAACAAACAACATGAATGTGAACAGCAAGTGTTCATGGTTCAACAAGCAAAACCAAGGGTACAAGACAGGTTTCTTTTTATATGCCAAATACAATTACATGTACATGATACATGTATACACACACGAGTGTGTGTATATACACATACATGTAATGTAAGTAATCAACATGTCGAGACTGAAATACATAAGCAAATGATGGAGCAGCAGTGGCTAAATGGTATGATGCAACAGCAAGGTGCAAGTGGAGTAACAAACAATGACAAGCAGTGGATATACATGTGACATGGCAGCATGTGTATGTATGACCTAATACAACAACAAGCCAATGGTCGAGATAGTGTATATATGATGTAGGTTCATGAACAAGCTCAAGTGTTCGAGCTTTCCATAAGTGTTCAAGAATGAGTGCATTATTCATGATCTAGCAGCTAGTAACATGCAGTTGCAATCAGTTCAAGTTCAAGACAATGACAATCATGCTCAGGAAAAATTAAAAAATGGTGCACGAAAGCCAGTAAAGGGAAACTGAAATCAAGTGCCGAGCATCAAAACGGCAAATGCTGGTGATACACAAGCATGGTGTAATATCTCAATATACAATGGTGCAAAACATAGCAGGGTGTTTAGATGGAAACAACAAGGGGACTTGATTAAGCAAAAACATGCATGAATGGTGAATGTAACTTTTCAGCATATACATGGAGACAAGAATGGTCAAGAAGCAAGTACATCTGGGCATGGCCACAATGCAACAATTTCACGATCAGGTACTTATATGTATGACGAAGTCAAACAACATGATTCAAATACACAGTAACATGACAGTAAAATTGGATGCAAGTAACAACAAGCACAAATGGACGAGCAGTTTTGATATGGTCGTGTCAAAGTATTCCAACTAGACAATCATGGGAGGAATGAAGTGCAGAAAATCATGCAAGAGGATTTTGCAAACCTATAACAGAGGATATTCAAAACTGCATTGCCAAGTTATACAAAACTGCATGGTCAACAAATTCCAGAAGATTTTCCAGGCAAGACAGGAGCTAATCATACATCAAGTAAAATGGAAAATGATTCTAGAATAAACATTTGATTTCCAGGAATTGCAGTATCATTTGTGGCAAGTGTTTATGTGGTTCCAAGAAATCAGTGTTCAAATGTTTTAGCAACTGTTAATCAATATGTTTGGCAAAGATTCAAAGCAAGTTTGTTTTGGAAAACAGTCAATCAGGAAAGGTTTAAAGCTTCTCTGATATCATCATGATAAACACGGAAAAAATAGAAAGTTTTTATTCTAGAATTTTTTTTTGTTTTTGGGCAAAAACCGGCAAGTATCCTTTTTGGACAGAAATCAATTTTTGAATCATTCACAATTAAGGGAAAAACAAATGGAAAGATCAAGAAATTAATTTCCTATTTTTGACAAGCAATTAAATTTCAATTTTCCAGTATTTCCGTATTCAATAAAAGCCGAGATCTTTTAAACTCAAAACGGGCAAGTTCATTCAAGAGTCTGTCACGCAAGTACAATCAAAACCGAGAATTCAAAGCAGGGAAACCAACGCAAAAACCAGACCAAGTCATTTAAAAGAAATCAGAGCAGTCTAAGGATTATGTAATCCTATATTTACACTAATATCATCACAGGTAGAGAGCATCGAATGAAATCCAAGAACACAAATCCAAGAACAAAATCATAAAAATCAAATAAGAAATTACTCACAGTTCTTTCGATCGCAACAATCCCCAAATCGTGAAAAGAGGAACACCAGAAATCAATCAAGAACATCAGCAAGTTTACAAGCATCAGAGACTCATTTTTTCCAGAGAATCAATCTAGATTGTCATCAAGTCACGATTTGAAGATTAAAGAGGAAACCCTATGAGCCGCCGCCATATTTGTTCCAAGCAAAGTGATCGGGTGAAAAATGAAAAAGGGTGCAACACAATCTAAAGGGGTCGGCCTATTCTTTGAATGATAAAGGGGATGACCCCTCCTATTTAATCTCCTTTAGTTTATTCTAAAACAAGTGTTTCCATTTGTTTTTGTTTTTAATTTTGTATTGTGTTTTGTAAACCAAATTCAAATAGTGTCTAGATCTGTAAAGTCTAGGATATCAGTCAGGTTGTTGACTGTCAGTTTCAGAGTCTGTAAAATCTGGGTTACTGATTACAGGGTTGTAATTCGGGGTAATCTGATCGAGGGGATATCAGTCAGTCTAGGATTTTGAGCATAGGGTTAGGACATGAGCAGGCACTGCGAGTGTACATGATCTTGTATGCGGGATCTGTTTATAACACCTAGTAGAAACCTTAGGAATGCAGCAGTAGGCAAGATTTTGCCGAAGCTGGGTATCTCTATGTGTTATTTCTTTTCTGTTTGTTATTTATGATGTATTCTGTGATCTGTTTATTATTTAATATCCTGTCAGTTTTTTAACTCAACGAAAAACTGTGAAAAACCTATTCACCCCCCTCTAGGGTTATTTTAGATCCAACAAACTTTAGGCATAATTGGTATTGGAAAATATGGATCTAAATTTAGGCATAAATTTGGAAATATACGAATATGGGTTTGGTGGCATATGTCTTGTTGGATAATATGAATTTAGAAACGCATTGGAATATATGTAAATATGGAATTAGGTATAAAATGGGACATGTCTAAAATATTGATTTGGGACATAAATTAGAATGTATGTGAAATTGAATTTTAGGCATATGTTGGAAATTATGTGAATATAGACTAGGGACATAAATTGGAAGATATGTGGATTTGGGTTTGTGCAATATATATATATATACACACATATATATACGCCTTAATTTATGACAAGGGAAAAAGAGCATATGGAATTAAAAGGTCAATTAAAAAGGGGGTATAAAAGTCTGGAATTTGAATAGTGAATTGGGCATATAATTAAATATGGGGAAAAAGAGAAATAATCACCTATAATGACATGGGTAGATATGGATAAAAATGGAATGTCTAGTAATTACAATTAGGAATTGTAATTGCACCTACGACACGAGGTTAGGTTGCATTAGAGGTGGAAGTCTGCTCGGACCCGACCGGCATATCCAGCAGCCACTAATGTTGAACCTAATGTGAGATGTCTAAGGGTGTAAGTACGAATTGGGCTAAGACACGAGGTTAGACCCAACTGTGGAATAAGACTGCCCGGACCCAACCGGCATATATAGCATCAATACATTGTAGGCCTAATGTGGGAGGTCTAGCCCATTATAACCGTAATTGGACATGGTAATTAATTGGACCACTTAACCTAATTTAATCCATAAAGATTGTATGATTATGAACTTAAGTTAGGGTTAAGTAAAATTGGATGGGTAGTGGGTGGGTTAAGTAAATTAGAGGGGGTGGGTAATATTTACATATAGACCCATAAACTTAACCCGATAAGGTTATGTAATTAAAGACACCTAGTGGTATACATAACCGGGAGAAACAATAAAGTTATGAAAATAAAAGACATAGTTTAGGGTAAGCATAACTTGTAAGGAAATGAGACAACTTTTGTAATAAGATAAGAGGTACATAATTATAAATTAAGTAATCTAGAAGTCTGGAACCCGCTGATATGAATAACATGTTTAGGCTTGTCCTAGGGACAAGAGGAAATTTTAACATAAGTTATAATTAACGGGTTGGGAAACTTGTTAATGGGCATAGTTAATAAAACTAAGTTAATAAGTAAACAACGATAAGTTGTAATAACAATGAAAAATGGAATTATGATTAAATGAGAAAGAATGAGGAAAACTTATAAGATAAGTTATATTTAATCATAAATGGTAAGTGACATGTTAATCAGGAAACATGTTAGATGAGACATACTTAATTACACTTCAGTAAAAACATGTTATTATAAAGATGAAATCTACAAGAAGATAAAATAGATTGTGGATTACAGACCTTGGGCCACAATCTAGAGAATGACATGTTGTGGGCTTATTAATAAACTTAAATGGATTAAGTTAAATGATTTAAATTAATAAGCAAGAGAAACTTGGTAATTTGAACAAGAATTCAATATGGATGGGAATAACCAAGTTAAATGGAAACCCGGTGAGGTAAGACAAGCGTGTAAAGAATGTTTAGACATAGGGTCTAATACATATTAAAGAAAGGCGCTTGGACCAGTCCGTACGTTTGAGGGTGAATAACCCAGCGGGGTAGATCATCGAGGTGTTATAAGACACGAGGGGAGCGCACATTCATCTTATTGTTATGACGGCTCCAAAGGACTGGAAGAGGAAGCACGCGACTTCCTAAGGTACGTAAGGTGCTCCTAGTAGTTCCTTTGTACGGTGACAGATGTCTTAGGCTATACTCGCAGAGGTTGGATTTGCACGTAACTACTAGGTGGGTGGGCCTTGACTGCAGATGTAGCTATGCAGTTAGAATGCTATGATGAGGTGACACCAGGGTGATTCGACGGTTGACTCACGATGAGGTAGAGAGGGTCACGACCAACAAGGATAATTAACCATCGGATTATCCGTCATCGGCAGCCAACGGGATGTGAAAAGACTAGAGCTAACCCCAAGATATCATTTCACCTTTCATTATCAAGGTACGGGGTTGAGGGGAGACGCCACATGGATGTTTAGATTGGTTGTAATTAGGGGCGGTCGCTTAGCTCTTGTAGTCTTTAATAGTTGAGAGAGGGGCCGAGGTGGGGCCATAGCCACCATGAAAACAAACCCTAGGTATATCTGTACATAGAGGATTTTTAATGACGGGTCTATACAGATATGAAAAAGCCCCCGACCGAGTTCTGTGTTTCTTGTTTAGCCCTACCACAAAACTCGATGCACATTAGAGGACGTGCGATTGAGGCATCAAAATTACAGTACATACGTGGGACAGCCTAGATACACGCATATCTGCTCTGGGTGGTGTATCGTAGACTAGAGGGCATTATTCCGATATGGAACCTGATTCGATCGATGGTGGCAGTCCATACTCTTACATAGCATAGTAATGACAGATCTATGCGGAACGTAACATTGTTATATAGGGATCCATACGTCACACCGACGTAGGATGAGGGACTGCATTCATTTTGATGGAGACCATGCGAGTGTGTTACCATGGTGAGTATCTCAATATTGAGAGACAGCTACATATATTGTATTAAGTGAATCCATGGGAGAGTAAATGGGTACGACGCACGCGTATACGTCTTGTGTGCGATTAACCCATGTAATGTCCCGTATTTTTACAGTATAATAATTAATGTATTTAATTATTTATATAGTGATTTAGAGATTTAAATGGTCATTTAATTATATAATATGGAATATATAATTAATATAAATAATAGAATAATATATTTAAATTCTGAAATAATTAGAATTTGCTGAAATGGCAATATTGTGTGAATTGGACAATTCAAGATATATAATTCAGTTTAGAGTTGAATTATAGGAACAAATATATACTGTAAACGATGGTTGAACATATAAATTATATTATAATTATAATCGAGCTCGAAATGGCGTGGTAGTTCGTTATTTAGCGATTTGAACTTCATTTGAAAATATAAAAACCGTTTTAAATCGGATTTCTGTGAAACAAGAAACGTTCGGAGCTGGTGAAGTATATTTTTCTAATGGAAGAGAAAAATCAGGATTTCGTTGTGTAGATTTTGATTTATGATTAAATCAAATTTCCAAATAGTCGCTATGGAATCGTTTATAAACCATAACGATATATTTAATTTTAATTAAATATTGGCTTCGAATTTAGATAGGATTTCTTAGACATAGTTATAATTTAATTTAAAGAATTTTTCTGTAATTTTTATTTGAAAAATAAGCACTTTTTATTTTGGATTATTTTGCACCATATATTAACATTTCGGGGTTTCACAGAATAAGTTAACTAACCTATATTATTATATTTTTGGGATCGTAGCACCAAGCTTGATACAACGGTATTTTTATTTCTGTTCGTACGTAAGTGGAATTCTATGCAACAGGGTATTCATGCAAATACTTCTCATACCTCATTTGCATACGCTGCACTGTATCCATCCATTTCAACAATTAGTGTACCCACGGTTCTTGTCGATTGGCAATGAAGAATACCTATATAAATACTTACCTTAGCAAGTAAGAAACGGTACAAACCTATGTTTAACGCAAAGTTACCGCATTGAATTTGTCATCCATCAGAAGCTATACCTACCGCATACCTAAGAAACATTGTTTTGTTTCAATCAAAGAAAGCCTATGATACATTTAAAAAGTAGTATGCGTATGTTTGAAATCGACACCACTGAGTTATAAAATTTTCTGTTATTTAGAACGGAAGTAAACTAGGTACAACTAAACAAACTAGCTATATATTATATTATTCCAATTCCTTAGCTGCTAAGGAATTGTACCTTGCTCAGTATCAAAGAAATAAAATCACATACAATGGTTTCAAAAGTCACGCAACAACATTGTAAAGCCAAATCAAGAGGCTACCGACCTGCTATAGGTTACACATACTCTATTACTTAATAACGAAGGAAATACAAACTATAAATACTGACCCAAGTCTTCACTTTTGTGACGGCTCGCCCCGCACCAGCCTGCGTTTCCTCCGAAAGTGCGCTGTATACATGCCCGACTAGCACGGGACGGTCGTCAGAAGAAAGGAAAGAAGGGAATTAACTAACGAGGAACCTGCAGAATGTCTCACAGCGCATGGAATAAAATATAATAATAACATACTTGACATAAAACAGGTGAGACAGTGCATAAGCTGATAACTAAAACCAACATCAACATCAGAGCAGCAGAAATCCAAATACAACTTATTACAACTTTCCAAATTTACTGTCTCTAAACAAAAGAAAATTGAAGTAGAAGATGCACTACTAATGCCCAAGCGGTGATCTTCAACAACACAGGGAGAATACTCTATAGATATATCTATATCATACGTGGAAGCCTCCTGCTCTTCTCCGGATCATCTACCCGGGCATCACTAGCTAACCTGTCTCTAGTCTGCTCGTGAGAGCACCCAGAGTAATAAGAAGAGACATAAAACTCTGGGTCAGACATAATGCCTGGTATGAGCGATAAGCATCTAAACAGAACAATAATAGGTATACTAAACCATACCTGAACCTGGACCTGCAACCAAAGAGTTAGTACCACATACCGTACAATACTCTAAGGTGCCATAATAAATAGTGTTGAGAATACGGGGGTGGGGTGTGTATGTCATAAGGGTGGCAAACAAATCAAGCATAACAACCATCCTCACGTCTCTCTCTCAGTGGGTAAAGCATACAATGTCCACCACTGTCAATCACTAGACCCATCGAAGTAGTGACAGAGTTCAACTTGTACAACTACTGCTGCTACCAAGCTTACCACATGGAGTCATTACCAAATCTTTACGAATGACCCCACTTCATTGGTCTATAGCCCTTTAGTCGTACCTAGGCCACTGCAGCCCTGAATCCGTTCACGTACCTCCCATACATAGTGATCCAAAGTCATAGACATCGACTGCCCCTTGGCACGCGTCCCGCAGCAAAGCCCAATCATGAAGTGAACTCATCGGTTCCCAACTAGATCCTGAGCTCTAACTTCCCATATTGGACTACCTTTGCATCTCGGGTTATTGGTCAACACTGGATCGGGTCGGGTTCACCTTCTAGCCATCGGTTCGGGTCGGGTCCTCTACCTTGCATTGGTTCTGTTTGTAGTCTTCTCCTGTAGCGGTTTGGTTCGGGTCCACAGCGTTGCATCGGTTCGGGTCGGGTCGCCATCTCCTATCCAGTCCGTGCTTCCGCTCCGACCAGCTCCCTCGTTCTTCACGTGCTCCGATCCGATCTCTCCTCCTTTATCCGATCTGATCCCAGTTCAGTTAGCGTGGCCTTCCTTTTTTCCAATTTTTCTCAAGTGTCAAGTTCCGATCCGATCGAATCCCTTACCCAGTTCAACTTATCCGATCCGAGCCCCCCCCACATATCTGATCCGATCCGGTCCCGAACCTGCACTTTTCCTGCAACTCTTCCAGTAAGTGTTTTACGCCATTCGACGACATTTTCGACCAATCTAACTATTCTAATCAATCACAAAACATGTCAAACAGTCATAGCGACATAGCAAACTAACCACAAACACCAAAACAATGAATTTACATGTCAAAATGGATCAAATAAACCCAAAACCCCATATTTTCCCTTAAGCATGTTTGAGCAAAACTAATCATAGGGTTAACAAAACTTAACCAAATTAAACCAAATTCCTACCAGAGGCATAAAATATTATTTTCGAATTTATAGATATTTTTCCAGAGTTTATTAGTGTATAAGTTCGCTAATCTTCACTTATTACCCTTAATTAACTGTAATTAGTGTCAAAACAATGCTAATCACTCACCTTGGCCACAAATAGAATTCTCAGAACTGAAACCTCGCTGATTTGGGTGAATACTGATATCTAACAGCAGCTCTAGCCTTGCTTTCGTGTTTTCTCTCCTTAATTTGATGTAGATTAAGCCAGAACTTGATTAGAAAGTGATTTGGGGATGTTTCTAGATGTTAGCAGCCATTGCTAGGGTTCAAGAATGAAAGTGGCGGCTGAGAAATGAGGATAAGATCGTTCTCTAACTGATTTCAGCCACTTCCTCGCCCTAATCCCGAAATCCCCATTGGGCCTAGTTGTTAATCACCCGGTTAAGCCTAATTAAGTTGTTTTTCACTATCTGAAACTTGTTTCAGCCATATCTCCCAAACGGTGAGTCCGTTTGGCTAATGTGACCAATCTACGGAATTGTAAACCATCATCCGGACCCAATGGAAGTGGTATCAGGTCAAAATTCCTTTCCGGTCAAAAGTTATGGCCAAAACAGTACCAATAAGGGGTAAAATGGTCATTTAAAAATCGACAAAAATCATGGACATGGGAAATGACCCCAATAGTCGTCTCCCAAAGTTACATGACCATACGACTTCGTATGTGAAAGAAATAAATATCCTACGATCCTATGATGCGTAGAATACGGGTCGTTACAACTTTTTTTTCTTTCAATGCTCCAGAGAATTTCCCATAGTCGATCTATGATAATAACAACGACAAACAAAACTATTAGTTAAAAAACATAAACTCCTTAAACAAATCAACAATATACATACACATAGACCGCTGCGTTTTCTTTGGCAAAGCCTCACCATCTGTCTCCTCTTTCTTCTATCACGTTCGAAAAAGTGGAAGAGGGTAACTGCCGTTTTATCTCCAACATGGTGTAAATATAAAGGTGTCGATGAGAGTTGGGAAAGCATCTTTTCATCTATGTTTTCATGGAGCGCGAAATTAGAAGGAGAGCCCGGCATATAAGAAGAATACGATAATAGAAATGGAAGATGCAGTAGAAGACTGATGTGGGGTTTCAAAATGGAAAGTGCATGGCACTGGAATTATATGTCTGGAAGGAGTTTATTCGAAAGCAATGAAGGAAGGAGTATGGAATGGCAGGAAGTGTAGTAGACGCGAGGTTTAAAGCAATGGGGTAGGGAACAAAATGGGAAATGCGAGAGGGGCTTGAGTTGGAATTTTCGGTTAAGAGGAGAACTGAACAGTCATGTATGCATGATTAGAAGCAGGTTACGGCATTTAGGCTGAAAGTGGGTCTGACGGGTTGAAAGTGGTAGTGGTGGCTGTATGCAAAGAGTAAATGGAGTTTGCAGCTTTTGATTATACTGTTAGCAAGTGAAGTATTTCGGTTGAGTTCATGATGTAGTGAAGGTATTGCATGAAAGTGAGAAGAGGATGTAAAGGGAGGAAATGGACAGGACGGAAATGCTTTGGCGAATGGGAGCAAGGCATGCGTTATTTTCACCAGGGCTTGTGGATTTTTTTGCATGGAAGTTGGCGTTGCTACCTTTGTGTACTAGCACGGTGAACACTAGAGACCGACAACGTCCTGAAGCCGAAAATTAAAAAAAAAAGTATACTTGATTGCATTCGGAGTTGTTTATCTGAGGAGGAGGCACTGTTGTGTTCGGATGTGATGAGAGGACTATGGGATGTATAGCGTGGATCGCAGGCGATGGCTTGGAACAGTCCAGAGCATTTTGGAGCACGTTACGGTTTTAGGCAATTAAAGCGCTGGGTATAATTAACGGACAAAAATCATTATTTAACGGTTAACGCGCAAGGTGAGTAAATATCACTATTTGACCAGTTTATATTTTTATAACGTATCTTTAGATTTGATAAATACTGGTTGATTCTGTGTGTTGACTGTTTGGTTGAACTGATAAGTGATTGGTTGAAAGTATAGATAACGATATATATAAATCGTTAACTAAATATTGATTCTGTTCATCAAAATATTTCATATTGAAATGAAGTTGATGTTAATTATATTGTTTAACATCTGTGATGCAGGGAAACGGGTCGGAGGGATCCAACTGGATTCCTCAATACTTACAATACTGTTCTTTTCATATATTGTAATATATGATGTGATGTATAATCTGTTGTTGATTATGTGTGTTTAAATGATACTGATCATTGTTAATTGGTATTTTAAATACCTTAAGAAATACTGGGATGTAGAAAAGGTGATTTTCTAAGTGTAATTTGAAAATAAATTATTTATATAAAATCAATGGATTTTATATATAAAAGGGAAAGGATTTTATAAAAGAAAATAATTATAAAATCAAAGAATTTTATAAAAGAAATTGTTGGCTCGCTTTTTGACCAAGCCACCCAGGATCATTCGTAAGAGGAAAACAGGAAACCACGTTCCCCAAGAATATGAAGGAATGGATCGCACTCCATCGTCTCGCCCACCGTCGGATCGCGTACCATCGTCTCGTACAATATTGGATCGCGTACCATCGTCTCGCCCCCATCTCATCAGCGAACGACGCATCCAGGCGATCCGATCCAAACTTACATTGTTACCCAGAGCGAACCGATCCGATCCCCTGGTGCATGGCGAATCCTCTGATCTGTTCAAGCGCGAGCTGGTCTTCAACGATCCGAATCGCACGGATCTGGCGACACGTGTCCCTAACCGTCACCTGGACCAATTCTCCCTATCTGCACGATCCGATTTTCAAGCAGATTACGACACCTATCCACAACGGCTAATTTGACTTTTTCTCCAACGGTGGCGATGCGATCCGATGCTCTCGGGATTCGTGCCACGTGTCCACGATCCGCCTGACAAAATCTGCTATAAATAGCCCAGAGCTTGGCATTTTTGGGGAGCTTTTTGGCAATATTGAGTACTGAATCTGCCATTGTTGTCAAACTACTGAAATATTGAGAGAAGTCATTGTTGTATTAGCTTTTAAAGCATAATAAATAATATATAAAGTGGACGTAGGCTCGTTAACACCGAACCACTATAAATTCTGAGTGTTATTTTCTTTTTCCTTGTTCTTCATTTGAAATTCTCTACTGTTCATAACAATTTGGGTGTTAGGTCCAAATTTCGATCTAACATTTTTGGTGCTTCCACTGAGAAACTCAGTCCTAAAGTTTCACTATTCGCTTCTTTGAGGATTCCAGCGATTCGGATATCATGGCTGGAAAAAGATCTAAAGCTTCGCAGACCAACGAAACGATTGAGGAGAGTGTGCACGAACTGGGCAATGAAGAAACTCTGGATCGTGGAGCGCAGGGGGCGAACCGATCCGACGAAGACACCGCGTTCCGAGTCGATGAGAACGAGACGATCCGTGCCACTGAAGGGGTTGTTACTCGATCCCGAGGTAACACCTCGCAGCCTCCGCGTACCACAACCACGAGTCGATCTCAGGGGGGCGCAGCGAATCGCCCTCCACGAACCACAGCTATCCGAACTGATGGTCAGACTACAACTCGACCTGGAAAAGAACCTATGACCCACTCCTATCGTCCCAGAACCTCTTCTCGACCCGGTTCGAGCTCTTTGCGCATAAGAGAGAGTGATGATGACCACTATGATCCTGCTGCTCCTGTCACCGAGGGGGATCTCTCTCGCTTCGCCGAAATGTGGGATAGGTTGTTTGATGAGTTGGCTGCCCAAAGGAAGGAAAGTTCCATCCTGCGGCAAAATTTGACGGCTATGGATAGAAGACTTGATGACCTAGCAAGGCAAAGAGCATCACCGGTTCGTCCACTCACCCCAGTATATTCTT
Organism: Allium sativum; assembly: GCA_030737875.1. Lineage (NCBI taxonomy): Eukaryota > Viridiplantae > Streptophyta > Magnoliopsida > Asparagales > Amaryllidaceae > Allium > Allium sativum. The sequence goes on from CM060915.1 coordinate 992,383,052, forward strand.
CTTTGTCTGAAGAATCGCCGAGACCTCCGCGGCGACCGTATGAGAGAGCCGAGAACATTAAACAGCTTCGGTTCGGAACCCTGCCCTCATAGGAAGAGGAATAACTAGGGGCGGGGCCCCCAAACCGCAATGTGAATGGTCAAGAAACGACCCTCAGGACTCGAGATGTGAACAGTCCTGAGCATAACAGACCACCTCAGCCCCGTCGCCGCACGCATACTCATGATAACAGGGGGCAGCGAAGCCCTGTCCAAGCCCCGGATTTTGTGGCTGCTTCCCGAAGAGAGATCAGAGAACCTCGTCGGGCCAGAGGCACTGACCCTGAACCTCCTTTGACCAGTGCAAATGTTGCAGCCATGGTCCACCATATTCTGGCCGACAGCCGCGGACAGCGGAATGAAGATTGGGGGATCGACCGCAGTCATACTCCTTTTACTGACGATATTTTGGATGCGACTTTTCCAAGACGTTTCAACATGCCACAAATGAACCGATATGCGGGAAGATCTGATCCTGTCCAACACCTAATGAGATACTCTTGGTCGATGACCGCTGCCACCGCTTCTGACGCGGTTAAGTGTAAAGCGTTTCCCATATTCCTGGAGGACGTGGCTTTGTTATGGTTTACTCGCCTGCCGGCGAGATCGATTTCTAGCTTCAGGGAGCTGAGCGAGAAGTTCGTAGAACAATTCCGTATCTACGCACAGAAGACAAAAAGCGTGATCGATTTATTCCTTGTCAAACAGCGACCAGGCGAGAGTCTAAAGACGTACCTGGATCGTTTCAATTTGGCCGCCACTGAGGTTAAAGATCCTCATGAACCGACCATTGTCGCAGCACTGATTGACGGAGTAGATAAGGACACTGAATTCGGGAGGTACTTGGCAGGCAAACCGCCCCACACTAGAGAGTTATTCTACGAGAAAGCCAACGTACATCTACGCCGGGAAGAGGTATACGCAAACCGAAAGGTTAAAAAAACTGATAAGGAGGAAATTCAGAGCAATGTCGCCATCAAACAGACTGGAGACAGCTCGGGGAAAGTTGAAGTTAACGTCGGAAATCAGAATCAGGGTGGTCGCCAGCCAGGTAACAACAATAACAATGGTAACGACAACAACCGGAAGAGGGGCCGAGGGAACGACTCCCAGAGAAGGACTCGTCCCAGGGCCTTTGAAAGTTATACAACCATAAGTGATACTCTGGAAAATATCTTCATGGATGCGTACGAAGTCCTCCAGAATAAGAGGCCACCTCCTAGAGAGTCGACAAAGAAAGAGCGTGAGACAGGGAAGTTTTGTCTCTTTCATCAAATCCACGGCCATTCGACGAATGAATGTCGTCACCTGAGGGATGTAGTCGAAAGGCTGCTTCGAGAAGGAAAGCTAGATGAATACAGAGTAACGCCCAGGGACAGGGGGCAAGCAGTGCAGGCCCCGAATCAGAATCAAAATCAACTTGCTGCTAGGCCGACTGCACAGCAAAAAGGAAAGAATATTGTTATCAGTACCGTGATCGGAGGACTTTATCTTGCTGGGCACAGTTCCAAAGCATTGGATCAATACGTCAACGCGGCAAAACAACACCTCGAGGTGGGGGAATGTAGCAACCCCGAGGACAGTATCCCGGTGAAGCAGCAGAAGATGATGACCGATGATGTTGTTTTCCAAGAACGAGAAAGCGTCGGAGTCCATGCTCCAACTGAAGATCCACTTGTAATTACGATACCCATTGGGCCAGCCACTGTTCATAAGGTTCTGGTGGACAACGGGAGTTCCGTTATTATTCTTTTCAAAAAGGCCTTTGACCAGATGAATCTTGAAATAAAAGACTTGAAGCCCTGCCAAGGATGGATCCGTGGATTCAACGGAGCATCCACCGCTCCGATGGGTTATGTAGAGTTGCCAGTTACACTTGGGGAAGGAGAACGCCAGAGAGTGAGAATCCTTCCCTTTGTGGTTTTGGATGTTGAATCGCCCTACAATGCCTTCTTGGGCCGACCGGCCCTCGCAAAGTTCAGAGCCTGTATAGCCCCCTGGTGCTTGTTATTAAAATTCCCCACAGAAGCTGGCATTGGTATCGTCAGAGGGGATCAAGTTGCTGCGCGAGCGTGTTATGTTTCCGAACTAAAGTTACTTCGCAACGGAGGAGATATTGAAACTAAAGGCACTTCTCCCCCTTCGGGGGCGGAGACCTTATAGCAACCAAAGAGGATAATCGTTGGAGAGTTGCCCAGAGAGATGCCCAAGGATATAGATCCCAGAGAGGATCAAGAACCCGGGGGAAGAATGGCGACTCCCAACGAGGCAACTGTGGATGTACCAATCGATGACAGTGACCCGGAGAAGGTCCTTAAGATTGGATCCCAGTTAAGTCCGAATCTTGCTGAAGAGTTGACGGATTTCTTAAAGAACAATTTGGACGTATTTGCTTGGACCCACGCGGACATGTGTGGGATATCCCCATAAATCATGAGCCATTCCTTGAGCATTGACCCCAAACATCCTCCAGTAAAGCAAAAAAGGGGAATGCTGGGCCCAGAGAGGTCCGCTGCCTTTAAAGAAGAGGTTGGAAAGCTAAAGAGTAATGGGTTTATCAGAGATTCAACCTACCCAGACTGGATTTCGAACCCAGTCCTGGTAAAGAAGGCCAACGGGAAGTGGCGAACGTGTATCGACTTCTCGGATTTGAACAAAGCCTGTCCAAAGGATAGTTTCCCATTACCTCGAATTGACCAGTTGGTAGACTCGACGGCAGGTCACGAGCTCCTCTCATTTATGGATGCTTATTCAGGATACAACCAAATTCCGATGCATGTTCCAGATCAAGAGCACACTAGTTTTATCACTGATCTGGGGTTATATTGTTATGTGGTAATGCCCTTTGGTTTGAAGAACGTAGGCGCTACATATCAACGTTTGGTCAACAGAATGTTTTATAACCAAATCGGGAAAACAATGGAAGTATACGTCGACGATATGTTGGTTAAGTCCAAGCAATCTTCTCAACACACTACTGACTTGGCGGAGATGTTCGGCATTCTTCGAAAGTATGGAATGAAACTCAATCCAACCAAATGTTCATTTGGTGTTGCTTCTGGAAAATTCTTGGGTTTCATTGTCAGTTCCCGCGGTATCGAGTCAATCCAGACCAGATCGCAGCAATCAGAAACATTCAGGAACCCAGGCAAATTAGGGATGTGCAAAGCCTTGCCGGAAAAGTGGCTGCACTAAGCAGATTTATCTCCAGGGCTACGGATAAGTGCATCCCATTCTTTGAATTAATAAAGCGAGGAAAACGCCACTTTAAATGGACATCTGATTGCGTAGAAGCGTTTCAGAATTTGCTCAGGCACTTGGAGAAACCTCCGATTCTATCTAAACCAATAGATCACGAGGATTTATTCGTGTATTTGGCAGTGTCATCCCATGCGATCAGCTCAACGTTGGTAAGGGAAGAGAATAAGGTCCAAAGACCTGTGTATTATGTGAGCAAAAAATTGACAGCAGCAGAGCATAATTATCCATGGATAGAGAAGCTGGCGTATAGTTTACTGATTGCCTCCAGAAAACTTCGGCACTATTTTCAGGCACATCCTATCACCATATACACTGATCATCCACTCAAACAAGTTTTACAGAGACCGGAGGCATCTGGAAGGTTACTCAAATGGAATATTGAGTTAAGTCAATTTGACTTGAACTTTCAGCCCAGACGGTCAATTCGGGGGCAAGTGATAGCCGACTTCATAGCAGAGTTCACTGTTCCTGAAGAAGATAGAGCAAACGAAGAAGTGGAACCTTCAAAGTTACTTTTCGATCCTAATACCTGGAGATTGTATACTGATGGCGCTAGGAACGACGAAAGATCCGGCGCTGGAATAGTGCTTGAAACTCCCGAGAAACGATTGATAACCTATGCAATCCGAATGGAGTTTCAGGCCACTAACAACGATTCCGAATATGAAGCTCTGATAGCCGGATTGAAGATTGCAAAGGAACTAGAAGTCACAAAGCTGAACATCTTCTACGACTCCAAGTTAGTTGTGAATCAAGTCACTGGAAGATTCCAAGCTAAAAGTGCAAGATTGATTCTATACTTAAAGAAAGTGAAAGAACTGCTGAATGATTTTGATCACTACAGCATATCTCATATTCCGCGGTCAGAAAATCAGCAAGCAGACAAGTTGGCAAAGATGGCTAGTTCTAATGATCCTGAAGTGATTGGGCTAGCCCCCGTTGAAGTACTTCGGTCCCCCAGCATAGATCAGATGGAAATCGACCTAGTACTAGAGACGGAACCAGAAAGGGAGTCCTGGATGACCCCTATAAAGAATTTCCTAATGGATGGAACGCTTCCGACCAAGAAAAGTGAGAGGCGTAAAGTGATTCGTAAAGCCGCCCGATATGTTTTGCAAGGCGGAGTTCTTTACAGACAAGGGTTTTCAATGCCCCTCCTTCGGTGTGTAGCCCACGATGACATTAAACGTGTGCTGCAAGAAGTCCATGAAGGCGAATGTGGCGACCACACTGGAGGGCAAACTTTGGCAAAAAAGGTATTACGGCATGGTTATTTCTGGCCTACCATAAACAAGGATGCAGTAAGATATGCGCGACGATGTGATGCGTGCCAGAGGTTTTCAAAGATACCTAGAGCGCCTCCAAGTCAGTTAAAAACAATGATGAGTCCATGGCCTTTCGCTATGTGGGGAATTGATATCATAGGAAGTCTCCCCATAGCAAGGGGCGGAGCGAAGTTCGCTATTGTGGCCGTAGATTATTTCACTAAAAGGGTCGAGGCAGAATCACTAACTACAATTACAACTAAGCGAGTGATCAACTTCATCGTGAGAAACATCATCTGTCGATTTGGGATTCCAAAGATTGTGATAACAGACAACGGAACTCAGTTCGATAGTGCTGAATTCAGAAATTCCTGCCAAAGATACCACATCGAGAATCGGTACACCTCCGTGGCACACCCACAATCGAACGGGCAAGTCGAAGCGGCAAATAAAGTAATTAAGTCCATTCTGAAAAGAAGAATGAAGCGGGCTAGAGCCATGTGGGCTGATGAATTGCCCTTGGCACTATAGGCCTACAGGACAATATATAAATCGGCAAAAGGACATACCCCGTTCTCCCTTGCCTTTGGAACGGAAGCAGTCATCCCGGTCGAGATAAAGGTACCTTCTCATCGGGTGACCTATTATGATCCAATGACCAATAATGAATTGCTCCTTGAGTCCCTGGATATGATCGAAGAAAAGAGGGATGAAGCAGACCTGCGTGCCCTGAGATGCAAACAACAGGTCGCCCGATATTACAACAAAAAGGTCCGAGTCCGAACCTGGGAACCCGGAGACTTGGTTCTGAAACGTGTCTTTCCACCCCCAACTCATATGGGAGTGAAGTGGGAAGGACCGTTCTCTATTCTGAGCAAGCTTGATAATGGAACCTTCAAGCTGGCAACTGTAGATGGAAAGGAAATCCCCAGAATGTGGAATGCCCGACATTTACGGCCTTATTTAACATGAGAAGTTTCAAATTTATTCTTTTGCTTTGTCAAAAAACTATGTACAGGGCATGACTTGCCCAGAACAGTCTGATTCCTTAAAGCAAGAGATTATAAAGTGGACGTAGGTCATGATTCGACCGAACCACTATAAAAATACTGTGTGTCATTTGCCTTTATTGCACTTTTAAATTATTTGCCTGTTTATTTTTATGAAAATCAATGTGAATAATGCAGGTACTCGAGTTCCGGTGCCAACCGTTCCCCCCGTAGACTAATCGGAGGAACCTAAAGCCTTGGCAAAGGCTCCAACTGCTTGTCCGACTAGTTTTAATCCACAAAGCATGGGTTAAAGTATACACCTAGGATGAGTTTGATGAGCATGCATGATTGCAGACTGCTTGATCCGTAACTCTAACTCTCCAGAGTAGAGAGAGAGTATAAAAGCGTCTCCGATTGAGCGCTGAGAAAGAGCTCCTTTCCCGCTGAAGGATCGGGGAGCGAGTGAATCGCTGAGCTCGAACTCTAACTCTCCAGAGAGAGAGAGTATAAAGACGTCTCCGCTGAGAAAGAGCTCCTTTCCCGCTGAAGGATCGGGGAGCGAGTGAATCGCTGAGCTCGAACTCTAACTCTCTAGAGAGAGAGAGACAGTATAAAAGCGTCTCCGATTGAGCGCTGAGAAAGAACTTATTCCCTGCTAAAGGAACAAGGGCTGACTGAACTACTGTTATCCCATGAAATCTCCTATACCCCCGTATTCAGAAATAGGGGGCAACTTGCCGACAGTACTAATCAATCCCTAGTAAACCCCAGTCAGATGCCACGGTAACAACTGATTGGGGGGCACCAGGCACTCATATGCAAATACTAAACTTTGATACAACAGTGTAACATAGCATGAACATTCTTCTCCCTGTTGATTGACTGATTTATAATTATTAATAGTTGGCTAATGACTAAACATGGAAAGTTTCTCTGAATACAGGTACACAATGATGCAAGGAGAGATAAACCCTTGTTTATATACTGCGAATCAACAAAGTGAAAAACAACCTAGAAACAAAAGTGAGGGCCAGTCTCACAATTACACTTCCTGGCCAGTGAAGAACCTAAAGACAAAATATCAACAAACAACAAACATCCTATTTACGCTTCGACCTCTTCTCTTGCTTCTGCCTCTCCAGCCTCTCCTTGTCGGCTTCAGATGGATCCCCTTTTTTCCTCTTCCGCTTGTCTATGAGGGGAACATCCGACTCCTCTGAAGTCTCCTCTTCTACCTCTTTCCTCTTGCTTCTGCCAGAAAGGGAAGCCGGAAAGTCATCGGGGTTTGCAAAGTGAAGCTGCCGGCTGATGGATTTGGGCTGGATTTTTACAATCATCCCAGTTTTGGGATCGAATTCTGCAAGAGGGACTACGTCCAAAGCCTCATCTCCCACCTTCTTTGAAGCCAACTCTTTCTCTTGTCTGGCTTTTCGGCTGGCCAGGGGTTCCTCATCTTCATCATCATCGGCCTTTTCGGTGCCGGTAATGTCCTCTTCGTCATCCACATGACGACCATCCATGTCTTTTAAAGCTTCGATAGTCTCAGCGTCTTTGGGTACATCGGTGCTAGGTGCCGGGATGCTTCCTTCTACTGTTGTGACCTCGACCCGCTCTGAGACATCAATACCAGCACCCGGCAGGGCAGCCTCCTTCTCCACTTCTCTCTCTTTTTCAGCACCCTTGTCAACGGGCTCGCCACCTGCATTACGAGAGACACATATTACTAATTCAATTGGTTGTTCTGCCAGACGACGACAATTCGCAATTGCTTTAGCAAACTGCGGGGAAAAGAGAGAGATACCTTCAGCAGATGCTCCCTCTTGAGTAGTTCCAGATGCTCCAACAACCACGGGAGTTAGGCCCAAAGGGATTAGCGGATCGTCAGGATGGTACTCCTCAACTCCGGAGGTTTTAGGCTTCGCGGCGGAACTGGAACCTTCGTCAATTTTGCTTTTACCTTTAGCCAAGGTTCTCTCCTTTTCCATTTCCGCCAGGATTAGGCGACGACCCTCTGCCAGGTCCTCAGGCTCGTTGTCTCTTAGGATGCTCTTCATCAATTCATCCTCATTGATCTCTTCGACCCCCAGTCTATGTTTTTCGCCCTCCACAATGGCATCCCATAAGTTGGCCAAAGTAACATGGTAATCCGGATCCACGAGATGTTGCGAGTCTTGAGAACCTGGCCAAGGAAATCGAAAATCATCTCCTCAAACCCCTCGATTTCTTTCTCTCTTGCAAGGAGTTTGTTGTTGGAGGCAGTGGCCATTTCAATGGCGCTATCAACGTTCTTTTCGGTGAGATCTGCCCGTCTCTCCGCGTCCGCAACCTGGTCATTCAAGATCACCTTTTCTGCTTTTGCCAGAGCCAAACTTTCTTTTAAACTCGCTTTTTCCACCTCCCAAGCAGCCTTCTCAGCTTCAAAATGACCTTGTGCTGTTTTCAACTCGATATTGGCCATTTTTAGATCTTCAACCTCCTTCTTTAGAGCCATTTTTTCTTGGCTATTGGAGTCCAGTTCTGCATGAAAGCACTGCTTGGCATTCTCTAATTCAGTCTTATAATTTTCAACGTCCCTCCGTGCTAAAGCAAGCTGAGACTGAGCATCTTCCAGGTCCTTTTCCAATTTTGTCCTAGCCCTTTCGTTATTTTCAAGTTTAGCTTTAGACCTGTGTGCTTCTACTTCGAGTTTTTGGATGACTTCCGAAAGGTTAACTGCGTGCTTTTTCATCATCTCATATTGCCTGGCTGCGTGCTGGATGTGCCCGATAACTTCATCATCCCAATTTTTAGGGACCGGCTCCAAGGCAGGAACAAAGACCATCCTGTCAAAGAACATGCCTGGAAATTGTTCCCATAGCTTTTCCATCCTACCTTGAATCTCGGGACCATGGACGTAATCCCGTGATCTGGGGGCAGCTAACTCTGGTTGGCTGGTGGGGACAATGTCACTTCTCTCCTTCTCAGTTTCTTTGGATGAATCTTTGTCCCTATCTTTAGATTCGTGACGCCTTTTGGACGACCGACTGTGGGAAGGTGCACTCTTTGGAGGAGTCAACTCTTTTGGAAGTCCCCCGGTCGGAATTGTCGGATGACTCGAAGGCCTGGTAGAGGTTGATTTGGGTGGAGATCGAGGTTGCGAGGAACTCGGCCTATGAGGAGGACCGCGAGAGCGCTCAGTATCCGGGCGAAGGCTGGGTGTGCCCTCGCAGAGAGAACGATACGAATAAGATTTCCTGCGGGACATCGTTCCTGCAAAAAAGAAAAGAGTATATTAAAACTTTGAGTACCCACGATATAATAGTGCAGGGTCAGACAGCGTGTGTGATGTGTGCATCCCATATAATTCCACCTAACAGACCCGGGCCTGGAGACAGGCTCATCTGACCAGTTTCTCGTCCCCTAGTTGAAGCGATCGCCTCTTCGGAAGCAGAGAAGAAAGGCTCCTCTCCGAAGTCTTTTTCTGTATATACAATATCGGGTAGAGGGATTTTATTCAGCTCGTCAAATAACTGCTCTTCTGTCAAGTCATCGGGAGCAACGTTTTCAATTGGAGCAGAAATAGGAATTTCCTTGGACACGTCATCGCGGACCCCATCCCCTCTGTATACGTTCAGGACCTCATCGTCTTGGATGACTATCGGAGAAGGGCTCTTGCGAAACTTAGTTGTCTCTGCCGCTTGCGAAGTTCCCTCTCCTTCCGTTGGGGGCACATACTTATAAGGTTTGCCGCCAGTGCAAAGTCCAAATCTTATGTCTAGAAGACGATGCTTGTGAAGATTGTCATCAGTAATGCATTTTTTGATCCTTAGAAAGTCGGGTCTGCTCTGTGAAAGAATGGATAATCGATGGTTATATAACGGACCCTCCGTTTTCGGGAAGATATGATCTGTTTAAGACAAAGAAAAAGGCGAAAAAATGTTAATACTTAGACTCCTTGAGCAAAATGTTCGATTAGGAGATCGAAGTTTACTTGATTTGAGCCATCTTCGTGAGCATCCGGCCTGTTTCCTTATATAAAACCAATCAGATTTAGGCTCCCCTATATTACTATACCCATCGTACAGAATCTTTCTGTTCGCCACTGATTCGAAGAAAGAAAAGTTTGGAGTTGCCGAAGAACGGTGCTTGAAAAGAAAGAAGAACACCAGATCTCTGAATTTAAGTTCGGCATGCAGGATCTCCGCATATGCAACATATAGTGAGTATAGGGATGCGTAAGCGTTTGGATGAAGCTGCATCAGAGCAATGCCTAGTCGTCTTAAAGTTTCGATGGCAATCGGGGGAAACGGAGGGATAGCTCCTACTAAACACATTGTTCGACTAATCGCCATATACCCTTCCGGTGCTAGGTGGGGTCTATCTTCGCTTCCAGGCGTCCAGACATCGTCCCAAGTAATGCCGTGTCTTAGGTAGATTCTTTTAAGTTTTATCTCGTCAAGCTTGGACGCTAAAGAATCAGAAAATTTATCTATCGCGAGTGCGCCTGGGATCTCGTCAGGAGCTCGCTCATCAGTCTCAGAATCGTTGCTGGATGAAGTACTTCCCGTCGGATCTGATTCTGTGGCTTCGTACTCAGATCCAGAATCTTCACCTCCCGGATTGATTGGAGGAATTTCAGGATTGTACTGTTCAGGAGTCTCGGATTCCGCTTCTGCTACAGATCTTGAAGAAGAGTGATCATTCGACATTGCTGCTAGGACGAGAAAACATGACCAATGAGATTAACACTACCCGTCCCCCGTGTGTGCAAATGCTGGTGTGTGTACTCGTGTGTGCATTTAAAATAAAGCGTGAAAGTAATCAAGATCATCAAAGCATTAATCGTCGTATGCCGTCAAATTATGAGGTCATTTAGTCCAGAAAGTCCAACATCAAGGCTCTATCCTAACTGTCCAGAGTTTTATAGTGACAAGGCGTTGGTTAAAGTCTGAAATTTCTTCGTATCGTCAGCTATAAATCGGATCGCGAAGCAGAGGGATCGCCCCTTTCGGATCGCAGGACGGGGGAATCGCCCCCATCGAATCGCCGGGTGAAGGGATCGCTCCCTCACGAACCGTTGCGACCCCCACGACACGTCCCTTTGCTGCCACCTCGATCTATCGTCACGCCACTCGCTTTCGTCTTCTATCCTTGACCACGAACCGAATCGGCTTTCCCTTTCCTTCTGCCTCCTTCGTTTTCCTCCTCTCCTTCCCATCCTCGAATTCCGAGCTCTACGACCGATGGCCATGGCAACTTGGTGATTTCTTCAGAAAATTGCGGATTTCCACCGTTTCTCCCTCGAATCAGTCGTAAAAATTCAGGAAAGTGCTGCGTTCACAAATGAGAATGTTTTTTATGAAGTTACCTTTCTAAAAATTGAGAGAATGCTCGGATTTTTGAAGGTTTGGAAAATTTGGGTTCGTTCTTCGATAACGCGAGACGATTCGGCAGAGAGAAAGAAGAAGGGGAATGAAGAGGAGAGGGTTAGCTTATATAGGCAAAGAGGGCGACCGTTTGTCTCCCTTTCTTTGTCCTATTCGGTCCACGAAACATCCTGCAGGCCACGATCCAAGGCTTGTATCGCATAGAAGCCCACGGACCGCCTCAAACGATGGCCCACCAAACTCAAAGCCCGACAGGACTCGAAGGAAAGTCCGCCTCGTTTCGCACAAGGGCCTAGATACTCAGCTCGAGACGAGCACGTGACCACTCGGACCGTGGCGCTCTAGGGAGATCCGATTCATGGATGCGTTGATTTGAACCAATGCGACTGTTGATTTACGTCCCTTCAAGAAAAGGTAGATTAGGATCTTCGAAGCATGTTCCATCATCGATAAAACATACTTCGAGGGGGCAAAATGTTGGCTCGCTTTTTGACCAAGCCACCCAGGATCATTCGTAAGAGGAAAACAGGAAACCACGTTCCCCAAGAATATGGAGGAATGGATCGCACTCCATCGTCTCGCCCACCGTCGGATCGTGTACCATCGTCTCGTATAATATTGGATCGCGTACCATCGTCTCGCCCCCATCTCATCAGCGAACGACGCATCCAGGCGATCCGATCCAAACTTACATTGTTACCCTGAGCGAACCGATCCGATCCCCTGGTGCATGGCGAATCCTCTGATCTGTTCAAGCGCGAGCTGGTCTTCAGCGATCCGAATCGCACGGATCTGGCGACACGTGTCCCTAACCGTCACCTGGACCAATTCTCCCCATCTGCACGATCCGATTTTCAAGCAGATTACGACACCTGTCCACAACGGCTAATTTGACTGTTTCTCCAACGGTGGCGATGCGATCCGATGCTCCCGGGATTCGTGCCACGTGTCCACGATCCGCCTGACAAAATCAGCTATAAATAGCCCAGAGTTTGGCATTTTTCGGGAGCTTTTTGGCAATATTGAGTACTGAATCTGCCATTGTTGTCAAACTACTGAAATATTGAGAGAAGTCATTGTTGTATTATCTTTTAAAGCATAATCAATAATATATAAAGTGGACGTAGGCTCGTTAACGCCGAACCACTATAAATTCTGAGTGTTATTTTCTTTTTCCTTGTTCTTCATTTGAAATTCTCTACTGTTCATAACAATTTGGGTGTTAGGTCCAAATTTCGATCTAACAGAAATAATTATAGAATCAAAGGATTTTATAAAAGGAAATATTTATTTAGAAAATAAATAGAATTATAAATGGGATATTTGTTTAGAAAATAAATAGAATTATAAAAGGAATATTTATTTAGAAAATAAGTAGAATTATATAAGGGGAATATTTGGAAAAAAACAAAAAGGATAAAAAGGAAAATTGGCAGGATATAACAGAATTATGGGAAGATTAATTTAAAGTGGATATTAAATAGAAATCTGTTTTAAAAGGATTAATTTATAAATAAGGTTTTGTAAATTAAGAAAAATAGTTATGATGGGGTAAATTGAATATATTGGAATAGGAATTCAAATGGAAAATTTGAAGGGGATAGGAAAGAGAGTTAGTTGAATATTAGTTATTCGAATTAGAATTAATCAATTAGAATTAATCGATTAGAGTTAATCGAATTAGAATTAATCAATTGGAATTAATCGAATTAGAGTTAATCAAATAGATTTAATCGAATATTAGTTTATTCGAAAAGGAGTTAGTCGAATATAGTTATTCGAAAGGATCGAATATAAGTTATTCAAAGAAAGATTATCGAATATAGTTTATTGGAAAGAGAGATAATCGAATATAGTTTATTCGAAAGAGTTAATCCAATATAGTTTATTCGAAAGAGAGATAATATAATATAGTTTATTCGAAGGAGGTAATCGAATATAGTTTATTCGAAAGAGAGATAATCGAATATAGTTTATTCGAAGCAGTTAATCGAATATAGTTTATTCAAAAAGGAGTTAATCGGATATAGTTTATTCGAAAAGGAGTTGATCGAATATAGTTTATTCGAAAATGAGTTATCGAATAGAGATTATTCGAAAGAGAGTTATACGTTGAAATTCGATTTTATCGAATTCGGGAAATACAATTCACTTTCCGTTTTTTATCAAGATTTATTTATTCAGTTATAAATTGTCTATTGAGACGACCCCAAACCCGGTACTGACGGCGGCAAGGGTAATCCGTGGAATATAACACAGAAACAGATAATAGTAGAACAGAAATAAATAAATACACCAGATAATGAACAATAGAATATACTGGATAAAAGTAATCATCAGAGTTACACAGTATATAGGATCTTACTTAGTACAAATACAGTTCAGCTATACATAAATGTCTACAGCGGAAAACAAACAAAATATGTACAATAGGAGCTGAACAGCATAAAAAGAGATAAATGATAGAATCCATCTTCAGCTCCAGCTATCCAGAAATAACCAGCTAAACCTGAATACAAGGCTGCCCGTGTAGAAAAAGGGGCACCCGAGTTTGAAAGTGAACAAACTACGAGTCAGTCATGTGACTGGTATGAGAAATCTACTCAACACATATATAATTCGGCTAATCACAGGACCACACCACTTTCGTGGAACGGGTTTACTCCATTGGATTACCAGTGCTTTAAAACAAATCATTCTTTTAAACATCGCTATGCTTTTTATAAAAATGAAGCCGTTATAAGACTCAGTTCCCATCACACAATGCAACGCAAACCGAAAGATAGAGTTTTTACCTTATAACGGCAAAAATATGCTTGATACGAATAAAACCAAGGCATTTGATATTATTGCTGGTGTTTATATGTTTTGAAAACAATTTCAATTCATAACTATCAATCATAGGCGGCATGGGTACCATATATCATGTCGCCATATATATATACAATCAAAACCGCACAGTCACGTATTTGGAAATTGGATTTCCGTCATGAACCAAGGCAAAAGATAGTCCTTCCCGAATTTCGAGACAATCTAGCCCATGTCTCAGGCAAGCGCACATGCAAGCCTTGGAGCGACAGGGCCGGTCCACCGATGTGGATTATTATGCCTGAACAGTACGTTTCCCCGCCCTTTGGGGCGTAAACGAGCCAACGAATGACTCCATCGGACCCGGATCGTCCGATCAAACCGAGGCGTCTCGCAACAGCAACAACCACATAGGTGAAAAGTATATAAATGTCAGGGCTGGTAGGTCACTGACACCACCCTAGCTAGAAAGAAATGCATGCCCTCCCTGAGGTCCTTCTCCCGTTTCTAGTTCATACCGGGGTGTGAGGCTCGCGATTTCACGTTATACACAAAGCCACGCCACACAGGCGGTGCTTTGATCATCACTACAAGACTTTGCTTTTCAACAGAAGCCCTGATCACTGCATCTTAGCATGCCACACAGGCAATTTATGCCATGCGACTGATGTCCATCGATATACAACCTCTGAGCTCGTGCGTTTCAGAGAAGGGCGTTAGCAAAAGAATAAGTTCTCCGCCGCCAAACAGATGTATATTTAATAGAGATCAATCCACACAGAATAAAATCCAATGTCAGACACACGGTCCATTTACAAGTCCGTTCTGGGTCTGAACGAAATCGGAGGCACTAAATACCTCGCAAACCCATCGATCACCACGTACGTCTGGACGATCACCACTCATTATCCATATTTCGGGATGCCTCCCAATCAGGATCTCGGTTACCACCCAAACGAGGTGAAGATCTCCGGTCTTCGACAACCGTCTTCATCTTCGACTTTCAATTGTCAGTCAATTATTTGAAATGAGAATTAACTCGGCCTTTTCAAATAATTCACGTATATTTAGAATTTCAAATCAATTTATTTCAATGGTTAAATCATTCGACAACACCAATTTTGTTCTTTAATGTAATTTTCACGCCAAACACATTCAACCATCAAATACAACATAAATCGAGCAAATTCAGTTTATTTCAATTCCATATCGCTTATGATATTTTATAATGATTTATCGCTATTTTTATTTATTTTAAAAATAGCCAATTTATTCAAAACGACGCTTCGGGCCATAACGCGACCGTGGCGTTGTTTTTCTTCAGATTTGATTTACACATATCTGAAAATCTAACCGTTTGATCTTCATAAAATTTACATCATTAGAAAGATCTTTTCAAAACGAATCCAACGGTTCCCGTTTCGGGAAAATCCGACTGTCGGATCTCCCGGTACAATCGTTTGAAGTTTCGATTTCAAAATACGAACTGCAGCGTCGTTATTCGATTAAATATAATTATATTTATATATATATATAAATATAATCGATTCTGGCGCTGTTTTTCTTCATTTTTGAATTAAACATTCCAGACAAACCAACTGTTGGATCTTTACAAAGTTGGTGCCGTTGGAAAGATATTTCCAAGGCAAACCCAACGGTTGCGGTTTCGGGAAAATCCAATGGTCGGATCTCCCGCACTAGATGTTTGAAATCACGGTTTCAAAACACGAACTGCACAGCCACGTTTCGTTTTAATTTTATTTATATTTATATATTTATATAAATATAGTTCATTCAACAATTTCAATATCGTTTTCACTTCAAATATTTCACTAACGCCTTTAAATTTTGGAAAATTTCGCCATAACCTCCTTTGTACGGGAGGGGCTGGGAAAATTCTCAAATAGCCACACAGGCATCTTATGTCAAAAAGAAAAAGAAAAAGCCAAGCGGCTAGCCAACAGGCTCATAAAATCATCACCCAAACAAAACAGTAAATGTGTACCTATTTGTCGGGCAAAAATTTTATTCCTCTTCTCTAGCCCCTTTTGCTATAACCTGTTCAATAAATATGCATGTACATATATACAGTTCTGATCACTTATCATTTTCCATTCAACTTCATATTTGATTCCACTGGGTTTAAAAACACCATTCATTCTAATGTTGCATGCGTAGGAAAAAATCATATCATTAGCTAATTAATGAATATTTCGACTCATGCATATTTATTTGAACGAGTTGCTATTTTTAACACTTCACATTTTCTACAATTCATGTAAATAAATAAAAGTGTGATTTTTATTGTAAAACAAATTATTTCAAAACACTATTATTTTATATAGCTTATATAGGTGATGAAAATAGGATTTTTATTATAAAACAGTTTCTTTTAAAACGAGATTATTTTACAAAGTCCATATAGTTGATAAAAGGTGATTTTTATAATGAAACAATTCATTTCAAAATATGAATACCATTCAACACATGAATTTCTAATCAACGAATGAATATCGATTCAACACATGAAGGTTTTCTATAGTTTCTATATATAGGTAAAAATGTGATTTTTATATTTAAAACACGAATACCATTCAACACATGAATTTCTAATCAACGAATGAATATCGATTCAACACATGAAGGTTTTCTATTCAACGAATAAATATAGTTTCAGCAAATGAAAATAATTCAAACACATGAATATTATTCAAAATTTCGGTAACATAACGGCAGGGTAGTTAGAACCGGGACCGTCCCTAGTACGGCTCCTCGCTCTACCTTAAAATCTCGCGGTTTTTGACAATGGGGATCATGCATCTAGTTCGCACGCAGGCGACATGTATATATTTATTTCATTTCCACAAACTAATCCTATGTGGTTTCAACCAAATATTCTTCAACCACAAATGGGTATTTTTCAACCACAATCAATCAATATCAACCACAAACAATCCCAAACAACCATTCGCTATCAATCAATTTCCACACCAATCACAATCAATAAATATCGTCCATGGTTTGTGGACGAGGGGCGTATATATATATATATATATATATAGCAATTCACTTCTATTTCGACACATAAATAATTTTTACAACGCATATACAACTTATACATCGAATGTACGACTTATTCAACGCTTATACAAGAGGTGTACAATGCTTATATAACTCATACATCGACTATATAATTTATACATCGTCGTTTTCCATATTGTTTATAAATCAGAAATCTCACCTTGGGTTCCACTCCACCAAAAATAGCAGAAGGCTCAGAAAAAAATATGCGGTCTCTTCTAGAATGTAGAAGACGTCCTCACGGTCACGATGTTTCCTGTTTCATCGAATTTCGTTAACGAACGAAAAAGATACGATTTTTTTCAAACAATAATGGATTTGTAACAGATTAAAAGTGTTGCAAACCTTTTATATATATATTCAGCCGTGTACTTCAGAAAACTGTTCGAAACTAGGTTTTTGATTTTCTCGAAATCTGTGCAACTATGGGATGATCGGCCGATGCCACGTTGAAGACCTCCGTGAGGCGCACAGAACCAGGGTGGAGGCGTTCAGTTCGGTGGAGGGGTTTGGATGTGGCGGCGCGACGAAGGCGATGACTTCAAGCTGGCGGATCTCGACGGAGAGGCCACGAGGGAGGGCGCCACCACCACGGATTTGAAGAAGGGGAGGAGACGAGCAAAAAACGTCGAAGGGGGATGGGGTTCTGATGATCGTGGCGGCCGGAAATCACCTGGGAAGTGGCGAACACAGTTCCGCCGTTTATCGGGGAGAGAGAAACGATATTTTTTTTATATAAAGAAATTTTCCTATTGGCCAAGGTTATATTAAATTCAAAAATTGGGGTTTTCTTAGACGAACTCGAAATCAAACCCAACGACTGCCGTGCCTAGCGTTTTACCCCCATTACGAACACAATGGGATATGTTTCGTAGGCCCATTCGACTATTTCAGTCAGTTTCCATTCAAATTAAAATATAAAACATTCAATATTTAATTTGAACGTACATTTCAATTTGCCAGGGCCACAAACTGATTCGAAAAATTCCAGAAAAATAAATCTAGCTATGTTTTGACGATACGGTCCCAAGAAAACTAGTTTCGTCGAATTCTGAGACCATTTGCAAAAAGGCCCATTTCTAGTCGATCCAATTTAACTATAATTGACCAAAACACATTTTCCTTTGCCACGCTCACATATTAGCTTACAAAATTATTAAATTTGAAACCTAGCAATAACTTCACATCTCGGATCCAACAAAAGTGTTTTCGTCGAATTCCGAGGTCGTACGCAAAATGGCCAATTTCCCGGGCTATATAAATTCCATAGCGACCTTGCTGAAAATTCATTCGGCCATAACTTTTGCTTTCCGCTATGAAAATTCGATTTTTCAGATTCGTTAGAAAGGTATTCACTAACAGATTTAAATATTTTTGGTTTCACTAAAATCCGTTTTGTTTTGCACCCGATACAGTCCGACAAAGTTCGAATTCAATTTTTGAAACTGCAGCACCATTTCAGGCCTTGTTTATAATTAAAATTAATTATATTCATTTTCAATTATCGATTCTAACTCACTTTTCATTGCCATTATTCAAAATATTTATTTTAAATATTTAAAATCCATTATTTTAGCCAATTTAAATTTTTAAATGTGTTTAGATTTTTTGGGTCGTTACATCTATTCAGTTATTTAGTTAAATTAAGGAGTAAAAGTTATATTTTAAAGTTAGAGATCTCAGAATTATGGATTATACCGCTATAGAATAATCAATGTTTTCAATAAAGAAGTGGATTCGTAAATTGAATCCGAGAGTTACGTAAGGAAGTTTATTAAAGATTTAGAAGGTGAACTTTGTCTATTTTGAGGTTAGAAATGTTGTTCAGTTAAGGTCTAAGATGTAGTTATAACTATTGAGTCCATTTTTAATAAAGGAATGGTTAAGGTTGGATAGTGGAGGTTGGTTAAGTGAATTTAGTTAATGAAGGTAATGGTTTGAGTTGGCATAGCGATGTTTTATTTAAACATCTGTCTAAATCCAACGTAGGAGTTTTGGAAATGTTTTCCAAATAAGATTTAGAAATGTTTTGTAATATAGAAAATAAGAAATGGAAATGTTTTCCAATAATAATAACGTATATTTTCTAAATTTAGAAAATAAGAGATGTTGAATATATGGAAACAGGAAATGAAAAATGAGTAAATTAATGAACTAAAGAGATAAATGTTAAATGATTATCGATCGATAGATTTTCCATCTGGAAATAATATCGTTGTTTGCACACGTGTTTTTCTTTGATAGTTAACTAACTGACTATCGAAGTTTTTGACCATTTTTCCGATGTCAATATGGGGAGATGTGACGGCAAGGAACTTCGCTCGGTCCGAACCAGTCGCTAAACCGACCCAGACCGTTCGAAACGCCCTATCGTTTGAGAACACGACAAAACAGAACGCATACAGAAGAACATTTCATTGTATATTACAACAATGCATCAGATTACAAGAATATACAGAGTATAAATGAATATTACACAGAAATATCAGAGATTTAAATTACATTTAAATACATAGCAGCGGAAAATAATACAATACACAACTAGAATGAGATATACGGATACAAAGCTTTCCGGATATCGTTCCAGCTGTAAACCAGGATCCTGTGAATATAAATCTGCAAAACCAAAACTACTAGCTGCCCGTGTCGAAAATAGGGGCACCCAGAGTTTAGGTTAAAACAATAAACTCCAGGTCAGTCATGTGACTGGTGTGAGAACTAAAACAGTTATTAATCTTTATTTCAAATCATTAGGTAAATCAAGGGACCACGCCGTATAACACGGAACGGGTTTCCTCCCAAGAATACCAGTGCATAAAACCAACAGCGCAATGCTAAATAAAGAAAAATGAAGCTGTTATAAGACCCAGGTCCCATCACACAATGCAACGCAGTCGAGGATAGGGTTTTCCCTTATAACAGCCAAAGAATGCTTGATACGTTTAAAACAAATCATTTGATACTATTATAAGTGCATAGTATATAAAACACTTCAAATCATAAGTATCAATCATAGGCGGCATGAGCGCCCCATCCCACTATGTCGCCATATATAGGATATACAATCAAAACCGCAAAGTCTCGTATTTGGAAATTGGGTTTCCATCTATGAACCGAGGCAAAAGATAGTCCTCAACCGATTCGAGACAATCTAGCCCATGTCTCAGGCAAGCGCGCAGGCAAGCCTTGGATCGTCAGGGCCGGTCCACACGGAGTGGATTATTATGCCTGAACAATACGTCTCCCCACCCTATGGGGTGTAAGTCTGGTCCGTCAGCCGACCAGAATGCATTCGGCCGAAACCGATATAACCGAGGCGCCTCGCAACAGCAACAACCACATAAGTCAAACTCGTCAGGGCGTGTAAAACCACTGACGCCACTTCTAGCTAGAAAGAAACGCAAGTCCTCCCTGAGGTCCGTCTCCCGTTTTTGGTTCATACCTGGTGTGAAACACGCGAGGTAAACGTTACACAAAGCTACGCCACAAAGGCCGTGCTTTGATCATCACCACAAGACTTTGCTTTTCAACAGAAGCCTTGATCATTTGCATCTTAGCATGCCACACAGGCAAACCATCCTATGCAACCGATATCAGTCACACAGAATGAAATCCGATGTCAGACACACAGTCCATTTACAAGTCCGTTCTGGGTCTGAACGAAACCGGAGGCACCTAGTACCCCGCATATCCATCGATCTCCAAGTACGTCTGGACGATCACTAACTGTTTCCATCTTCTTGGGTGTACAGCCCAATCAAGATCATCAGTTATCACCCAAACGACGTGAAGACTTCCGGTCTTCGACCATCGTCTTCATCTTCGACTTATCGTCGTATCAGTTATTCAGAATGGGATAAACCCGGTCTTTCCGAATAACTCGCGTATATTTTAAGTAAGTGTTACACAAACACAACATACGCCTCATTCCAGTTCATTAGTCACTAACCGTAAATTAATCAAGAGAATAATTCCCCAAATATTAACCCCGAAGGCCGAAACCAACATCAGATCAATATCCAGAAAACCATTCTGCTTGGCTAACCGACAGTTAGTTTCTAAATTTCACGTTCAAATCTAATTAAAGATTTAACTATCGCCTGGAGCAAAACTGGTGATACTCCATTCTCGATCCTTTCAATCTAATTAAAGATTCATTAAAACTCCACTTAGTTTTAATCATTATCTGGGTTAAAGAATCAGTGTCATTTAAAAACACGATTCACGATAAACCCAAAATCACATTCCATTAATTATCGGGTTAAAGAACAAGTGTTATTTAAAACACTATTCACGATAAACCCAAAAATCAATACCAATTCAATTCCAATTAAATATCATTTAATTGGTACACTTCATTAAATCTAAATAAAAAGATTTAATCTTTTCTCAACTGGGTTCAAGAACAGTGTTAGTGAAGACACCATTCACGACAAACCCAAATCACATTCGATTAATTATCGGGTTAAAGAACAAGTGTTATTTAAAACACTGTTCACGATAAACCCAAAAATCAATATCAATTCAATTCCAATTAAATATCATTTAATTGGTACACTTCATTAAATCTAAATAAAAAGATTTAATCTTTTCTCAACTGGGTTCAAGAACAGTGTTAGTGAAGACACCATTCACGACAAACCCAAATCACATTCGATTAATTATCGGGTTAAAGAACAAGTGTTATTTAAAACACTGTTCACGATAAACCCAAAAATCAATACCAATTCAATTCCAATTAAATATCATTTAATTGGTACACTTCATTAAATCTAAATAAAAAGATTTAATCTTTTCTCAACTGGGTTCAAGAACAGTGTTAGTGAAGACACCATTCACGACAAACCCAAATCACATTCGATATTCAATACAAGGCTCTGAATAGAAACTATATCGGCCTATATTCAATATCAAATTCTACGATTAACAAATGTCGTATTGGAAATAACGATATACATATATATCTTTCAAATTTCCATAACAACACCTGTAATATCACGAATTCCAACATCGAAATATTCCGAAGACAATTTCGATTCAAATCCACTCCAATGCAATCATTGGAAATTTTGGTTATTTTCAAAACCATTTCAAATTCAATTTATTTATTTAAAAATAAATAGAATTATAATTCTAGTTCAAAACTAGTTCATTTCGATAAAAATCTATTTTTATCTTTTCAAACATGGAGTTTTTCATCCCAAACTTTCACAAATCATTTCTTATGATTTTACACAAATTATTACTATTTTTAATAATTTTATCAAGGCCCGTACGGTCGATTTCCATTAACGGCCATCGAACTGCACTTACAGCGACCTTTTTCGAATTTGATTTGGACGTATCTCCAAATCCAACCGTTAGATTTCAAATTTCTAACATTCATTAGAAAGCTCTTTTCGATACGAACCCAACGGTTCCGGTTTTAGGAGAATCCGACGGTCGGATCTCCCGTAATGTCCGTTTGAAACAAATGGTCGAAATTCGCGAACTGCCGCAGCGCGGCGCGTTCTATTCAGGCCATTATATTATATATATAATATATATTTCGTCGATTACTATTTAAAACGAATTATATAAATGGTTTTAAATTCGTTTCAAAAGCAATTTCAACTTCCTTTTCAATTCAAATCAAAATTGAATTCTTCTTTATAAATTCGTTTCAAAATTCATTTCTATTCAATTCAAATTTCAATTCAATTTGAATTCATTTCAATTCGCTTTCAATTCAATTCGAATTCGTTTTCAATTCAATTCATTTCGAAATCGTTTTCAATTCAATTCATTTCGAAATCGTTTTCAATTCAATTCATTTCGAAATCGTTTTCAATTCAATTCATTTCGAAATCGTTTTCAATTCAATTCATTTCGAAATCGTTTTCAATTCAATTCATTTCGAAATCGTTTTCAATTCAATTCATTTCGAAATCGTTTTCAATTCAATTCATTTCGAAATCGTTTTCAATTCAATTCATTTCGAAATCGTTTTCAATTCAATTCATTTCGAAATCGTTTTCAATTCAATTCATTTCAAAATATTCGATTTCGAAATCACGTTTCAATATTCATTTTAAAATGAATAAAATCGATATAAATATCGTTCACGTCAAAATGGCGTCAATCTAATCCTCACGGCTTCACATATTTCTATTTTCAAATATTCTATTTCAAATATTTCTATTTCAAATATTTCTATTTCAAATATTTCTATTTCAAATATTTCTATTTCAAATATTTCTTTTTTTTTTCGAAACTGGAATGAGGCCCAATCAATTACCATATAATGTTAATTATATGGATTTTCTACAACACATGTATATATCAACAACGATGAATAATCAACCATCAACCAAAGTGCACTACACTGTATAAGCATCAAATATAGACATTTAACGCTTATAGCAGCTTGTCAATCAATCGATCGACATATTTAATAAATCAGGATGAGTGAACTTCAAATTTCATCCTAACACCCGTGTGGGGTTTCAAACAATCAAACACATATTTTATTTGTGCAGTTAGGCGATGTGTAAAATTTATCGACCCAATCAACGTCATTCAAATAGGTGTACATAAACAAACCGTCTGGTTTGTAAATGAATATTTATTTATTCACATTCACGTTAAAAATTATATTTTTAACGATAACACATTTTATTTTAACATATGAATTTATATTCAGTTCATTCGTTAAATAAAATGCTATTTTTATTTTTCTAACTTATTTTAGAAAATTTCGGCGGCATAACGGCACGATACTAGAAACGGGACAAGGCCTAGCCTTATCCCCGGTCTAGTGAAGGCCCACGCCATTCACACATCAATCAAATCAATTCGTTATGCAAACCACAAACTTTGGAGTAAGGGTCTAACCTAGCCTTACTCCTTCGCCTTATAACGGCGCACGTCTAATCCTAACCAATTTATCGATTCGATTTTTCACACCACAAACCACATTCAAACCAATATCACCATCAATCACCAAACAGTCAAACAAACAAGTCCATGGTCTGTGGACGGGTGTCGGGTGCTACTAAGCACCGTCTGCATCCTAGTATATATATAACTAGAAAAATAAATTGAAAGGTGAGGAATTCTCACATATAGCTATCCTAGCTCCACAGCACTTCATTGATAGAAATCTTCATTGTTTTCGCATCTTCTTCAGCTTCGTCGCCTGTAGCCACTACATATGTAAAAATCGAATTTTTACTTCGCTATTCAATATATAAAAATCGAATTTTTATTTCAAAGTTCAATATATAAAAATCGAATTTTCAGTTCAAAGTTCAATATATAAAAATCGAATTTTTAGTTCGAAGTTCAATATATAAAAATCGAATTTTTATTTCAAAGTTCAATATATAAAAATCGAATTTTTATTTCGAAGTTCAATATATAAAAATCGAATTTTTATTTCAAAGTTCAATATATAAAAATCGAATTTTCAGTTCAAAGTTCAATATATAAAAATCGAATTTTTAGTTCAAAGTTCAATATATAAAAATCGAATTTTTAGTTCGAAGTTCAATATATAAAAATCGAATTTTTATTTCAAAGTTCAATATATAAAAATCGAATTTTTATTTCGAAGTTCAATATATAAAAATCGAATTTTTATTTCAAAGTTCAATATATAAAAATCGAATTTTTATTTCAAAGTTCAATATATAAAAATCGAATTTTTATTTCGCTATTCAATATATAAAAATCGAATTTTCAGTTCGAAGTTCCATATATAAAAACCGAATTTTTATATCGCTATTCAATATATAAAAGTCGAATTTTTATATTCTCCATTATATTTTCAAAAGTGATGTCTTTTCATTTTCAAATCAAGATTGCTTGTATTTTTGAATCGATGACAATTTCAGTTTCTTTTCTTTTTAACAATGTAAAAAAAATCAGTTTTTAATCATTTTTAAAAAATCTCGTCTTTAACATTTTTAAAAGTCTGTTTTTAATCATTTTAAAAATCTCTTCCCCCCCCCCCTTTTTTTTTTTAATCATTAAAAAAAACTGGTTTTAAACTAAATAAAAATCTGGTTTTAAACTAAATAAAAATCTGGTTTTAAACTAAATAAAAATCTGGTTTTAAACTAAATAAAAATCTGGTTTTAAACTAAATAAAAATCTGGTTTTAAACTAAATAAAAATCTGGTTTTAAACTAAATAAAAATCTGGTTTTAAACTAAATAAAAATCTGGTTTTAAACTAAATAAAAATCTGGTTTTAAACTAAATAAAAATCTGGTTTTAAACTAAATAAAAATCTGGTTTTAAACTAAATAAAAATCTGGTTTTAAACTAAATAAAAATCTGGTTTTAAACTAAATAAAAATCTGGTTTTAAACTAAATAAAAATTAAGTAAATCAGATCAAGAAAACTCACGTTTTCAAGAAGGGGGAGAGATGGCCGAGGTGGAGGAGCTTGCTGAGCTGCGTCGGAGTCGGAGCATCCACTGGAGGAAGTGGCGGCGGTCCATCGGGGAGGGGAAAAGGAGCGGGACGCGAGGGGGTTCGGGTTCTAGGCGTTCGAATGGAGGAAGAAGGGGGTCGCGACAACATCAGGGGGAGGCGGCGGTGCTGGAGTTCGACGAGGGGGTGAGGGTGACTGGATCGTCGAGGGCCGGCGACGAGGCTCCGCCCTTCGTTCGAAATTCTTTTTTTTTTTTTTTTTTTTTTTTATACCTGGAAATGAAAATGATTGAAAAAGGGGGGGGCCAGGTTAAGAAGGGAAATTAAATATTTTTTTTTTTTTTTTTTATTATTTTATTTTGCAAAAAAAGTTAACTTTCACATACGATCTCGAAACGAGGCCCACCGCCTGTCGTCCACAGCGTTCTACCCCCATTCCGAACACAATAGGATATGTATCGCAAGCTGATTCGATAGTTACAATCAGTTTCCATTGAATTTACATTTAAATCACTTTATTGAATTTTAAACGTATATTTCAAATTACCGGGGGCACATACGAACACGAAAAATCCCAGAAAAATATTTTCTAGCTTCGTATTGACGATACGGTCCTAACAAAACTAGTTTCGTCGAATTCTGAGACCGTTAGAAAAATGGCCAATTTCCAGTCGATTAAAATCAACTGAAACTGGTCAAACGCGTTTTCCTTTGCCACGCTCACATATTGATTCGAAAAATTACGAAATTTGAAACCTAGCAATAACTTGACACTGCGGACCCAACAAAACTGGTTTCGTCGAAATCCGAGGTCGTTTGCAAAATGTCCATTTTTAAGGGCCTGAATTCCATAGCGACTATTCAGAATTTTCAACTGGACATATCTTTTGCTTCCCGATATGAAATCTTGATTTTTCGGATTCGTTGGAAAGATATTCACTATTAGATTCCATTATTTTTTGTTTCACTAAAATCCGGATTGTTTTGCACCCGGTACATTCAATTGAAGTTTGAAATCGAATTATCGAACTACCGCGCCATTTTCAATTCTATTTATAATTATATATAATTATTTATATTCTAACGACGACGTATATAATATATGCGATCGATTTATATTCAAAATAAATTTCTCGTCGTTTTTATTTAAAATAATTCATTTTAAATAATCTAAATTCGCTAAAATTGCCAAAATAAAAATTTTAAACTGGCCCAGATTTTCCGGGTTGTTACAATCTCCCCCACTTAAAACTTTTCGTCCCCGAAAAGGAACAAAGTCGAAAGTGGTTTGATAATTCAACTCTACGCTCGATCTGGCTTCCATTCTCCAACTTTTCAGTTTCTGAGAATTTTCAAAATTTCAAAAATTTGGCTAACACCCTAAATTTTTGAAAAATTTCGCCATAACCTCCCCTGCACCGGGAGCATCGGGGAATTTCAAATAGCTTCCCCGGTCCTTCAGATCTCAAAAAGAAAAAGAAAAAGCCAAACGGCTAGCCAATAGGCTCACAAAATCATCATCACCCAAACAAAACAGGAAATTATGTAGTAAACATGTACCTATTTGTCGGGCAAACAAATTTTATTCTCTGGCTCTAGCCTCCTTGCTATGACCTGTTCAATGATATACATGTATATGCAAGTAGATGCGACCAAATTCCAATACAATTCAATATTTGGTTGAATTAGGCAAAATGGTTAAAATTTAGCAACCAAATAAACAAACAACCCAAACATCAATCAATTAGTGAATTAGATTATCAAATTCATAATTTTGATACATATACAAAAATCAGATTTTTGATGCCAAATCACAACAATAAGCCCTATCTAATTTTGGTTCTCACACCAGTCCAATGGAAATATATAGAAAATCACACATTCGAAACACGAATATAAATACGGATGATGTCATGACAATCATCAGTACCATCTCCGGGCGACTAGAATGTGATTCCATATCTATCCAGTATATTAAAACTTTGAATATACGTTTGCAAGGCGTATATGCAAATTCTTTATATACTGAATTGCCCAAAATCAATATAAACAAATAATCAAATACGAATAGTTGATTTAAATTTTCAAAACAAAATGTTTTCATTTGAAAAATATACTCTTCACACCCGTTCTAGGATACTACTGATCCTATCTCTAACGAGTCATTCCATTGGATATTGCTAATCCAATATCTGATGAATTCTTTCGTATGGTTCTAATGTGCCTTGTTCTCTGAGCTTTGTAAACCAAAGCTCTGATACCAAATGTGACGGCAAGGAACTTCGCTCGGTCCGAACCAGTCGCTAAACCGACCCAGACCGTTCGAAACGCCCTATCGTTTGAGAACACGACAAAACAGAACGCATACAGAAGAACATTTCATTGTATATTACAACAATGCATCAGATTACAAGAATATACAGAGTATAAATGAATATTACACAGAAATATCAGAGATTTAAATTACATTTAAATACATAGCAGCGGAAAATAATACAATACACAACTAGAATGAGATATACGGATACAAAGCTTTCCGGATATCGTTCCAGCTGTAAACCAGGATCCTGTGAATATAAATCTGCAAAACCAAAACTACTAGCTGCCCGTGTCGAAAATAGGGGCACCCAGAGTTTAGGTTAAAACAATAAACTCCAGGTCAGTCATGTGACTGGTGTGAGAACTAAAACAGTTATTAATCTTTATTTCAAATCATTAGGTAAATCAAGGGACCACGCCGTATAACACGGAACGGGTTTCCTCCCAAGAATACCAGTGCATAAAACCAACAGCGCAATGCTAAATAAAGAAAAATGAAGCTGTTATAAGACCCAGGTCCCATCACACAATGCAACGCAGTCGAGGATAGGGTTTTCCCTTATAACAGCCAAAGAATGCTTGATACGTTTAAAACAAATCATTTGATACTATTATAAGTGCATAGTATATAAAACACTTCAAATCATAAGTATCAATCATAGGCGGCATGAGCGCCCCATCCCACTATGTCGCCATATATAGGATATACAATCAAAACCGCAAAGTCTCGTATTTGGAAATTGGGTTTCCATCTATGAACCGAGGCAAAAGATAGTCCTCAACCGATTCGAGACAATCTAGCCCATGTCTCAGGCAAGCGCGCAGGCAAGCCTTGGATCGTCAGGGCCGGTCCACACGGAGTGGATTATTATGCCTGAACAATACGTCTCCCCACCCTATGGGGTGTAAGTCTGGTCCGTCAGCCGACCAGAATGCATTCGGCCGAAACCGATATAACCGAGGCGCCTCGCAACAGCAACAACCACATAAGTCAAACTCGTCAGGGCGTGTAAAACCACTGACGCCACTTCTAGCTAGAAAGAAACGCAAGTCCTCCCTGAGGTCCGTCTCCCGTTTTTGGTTCATACCTGGTGTGAAACACGCGAGGTAAACGTTACACAAAGCTACGCCACAAAGGCCGTGCTTTGATCATCACCACAAGACTTTGCTTTTCAACAGAAGCCTTGATCATTTGCATCTTAGCATGCCACACAGGCAAACCATCCTATGCAACCGATATCAGTCACACAGAATGAAATCCGATGTCAGACACACAGTCCATTTACAAGTCCGTTCTGGGTCTGAACGAAACCGGAGGCACCTAGTACCCCGCATATCCATCGATCTCCAAGTACGTCTGGACGATCACTAACTGTTTCCATCTTCTTGGGTGTACAGCCCAATCAAGATCATCAGTTATCACCCAAACGACGTGAAGACTTCCGGTCTTCGACCATCGTCTTCATCTTCGACTTATCGTCGTATCAGTTATTCAGAATGGGATAAACCCGGTCTTTCCGAATAACTCGCGTATATTTTAAGTAAGTGTTACACAAACACAACATACGCCTCATTCCAGTTCATTAGTCACTAACCGTAAATTAATCAAGAGAATAATTCCCCAAATATTAACCCCGAAGGCCGAAACCAACATCAGATCAATATCCAGAAAACCATTCTGCTTGGCTAACCGACAGTTAGTTTCTAAATTTCACGTTCAAATCTAATTAAAGATTTAACTATCGCCTGGAGCAAAACTGGTGATACTCCATTCTCGATCCTTTCAATCTAATTAAAGATTCATTAAAACTCCACTTAGTTTTAATCATTATCTGGGTTAAAGAATCAGTGTCATTTAAAAACACGATTCACGATAAACCCAAAATCACATTCCATTAATTATCGGGTTAAAGAACAAGTGTTATTTAAAACACTATTCACGATAAACCCAAAAATCAATACCAATTCAATTCCAATTAAATATCATTTAATTGGTACACTTCATTAAATCTAAATAAAAAGATTTAATCTTTTCTCAACTGGGTTCAAGAACAGTGTTAGTGAAGACACCATTCACGACAAACCCAAATCACATTCGATTAATTATCGGGTTAAAGAACAAGTGTTATTTAAAACACTGTTCACGATAAACCCAAAAATCAATATCAATTCAATTCCAATTAAATATCATTTAATTGGTACACTTCATTAAATCTAAATAAAAAGATTTAATCTTTTCTCAACTGGGTTCAAGAACAGTGTTAGTGAAGACACCATTCACGACAAACCCAAATCACATTCGATTAATTATCGGGTTAAAGAACAAGTGTTATTTAAAACACTGTTCACGATAAACCCAAAAATCAATACCAATTCAATTCCAATTAAATATCATTTAATTGGTACACTTCATTAAATCTAAATAAAAAGATTTAATCTTTTCTCAACTGGGTTCAAGAACAGTGTTAGTGAAGACACCATTCACGACAAACCCAAATCACATTCGATATTCAATACAAGGCTCTGAATAGAAACTATATCGGCCTATATTCAATATCAAATTCTACGATTAACAAATGTCGTATTGGAAATAACGATATACATATATATCTTTCAAATTTCCATAACAACACCTGTAATATCACGAATTCCAACATCGAAATATTCCGAAGACAATTTCGATTCAAATCCACTCCAATGCAATCATTGGAAATTTTGGTTATTTTCAAAACCATTTCAAATTCAATTTATTTATTTAAAAATAAATAGAATTATAATTCTAGTTCAAAACTAGTTCATTTCGATAAAAATCTATTTTTATCTTTTCAAACATGGAGTTTTTCATCCCAAACTTTCACAAATCATTTCTTATGATTTTACACAAATTATTACTATTTTTAATAATTTTATCAAGGCCCGTACGGTCGATTTCCATTAACGGCCATCGAACTGCACTTACAGCGACCTTTTTCGAATTTGATTTGGACGTATCTCCAAATCCAACCGTTAGATTTCAAATTTCTAACATTCATTAGAAAGCTCTTTTCGATACGAACCCAACGGTTCCGGTTTTAGGAGAATCCGACGGTCGGATCTCCCGTAATGTCCGTTTGAAACAAATGGTCGAAATTCGCGAACTGCCGCAGCGCGGCGCGTTCTATTCAGGCCATTATATTATATATATAATATATATTTCGTCGATTACTATTTAAAACGAATTATATAAATGGTTTTAAATTCGTTTCAAAAGCAATTTCAACTTCCTTTTCAATTCAAATCAAAATTGAATTCTTCTTTATAAATTCGTTTCAAAATTCATTTCTATTCAATTCAAATTTCAATTCAATTTGAATTCATTTCAATTCGCTTTCAATTCAATTCGAATTCGTTTTCAATTCAATTCATTTCGAAATCGTTTTCAATTCAATTCATTTCGAAATCGTTTTCAATTCAATTCATTTCGAAATCGTTTTCAATTCAATTCATTTCGAAATCGTTTTCAATTCAATTCATTTCGAAATCGTTTTCAATTCAATTCATTTCGAAATCGTTTTCAATTCAATTCATTTCGAAATCGTTTTCAATTCAATTCATTTCGAAATCGTTTTCAATTCAATTCATTTCGAAATCGTTTTCAATTCAATTCATTTCGAAATCGTTTTCAATTCAATTCATTTCAAAATATTCGATTTCGAAATCACGTTTCAATATTCATTTTAAAATGAATAAAATCGATATAAATATCGTTCACGTCAAAATGGCGTCAATCTAATCCTCACGGCTTCACATATTTCTATTTTCAAATATTCTATTTCAAATATTTCTATTTCAAATATTTCTATTTCAAATATTTCTATTTCAAATATTTCTATTTCAAATATTTCTTTTTTTTTTCGAAACTGGAATGAGGCCCAATCAATTACCATATAATGTTAATTATATGGATTTTCTACAACACATGTATATATCAACAACGATGAATAATCAACCATCAACCAAAGTGCACTACACTGTATAAGCATCAAATATAGACATTTAACGCTTATAGCAGCTTGTCAATCAATCGATCGACATATTTAATAAATCAGGATGAGTGAACTTCAAATTTCATCCTAACACCCGTGTGGGGTTTCAAACAATCAAACACATATTTTATTTGTGCAGTTAGGCGATGTGTAAAATTTATCGACCCAATCAACGTCATTCAAATAGGTGTACATAAACAAACCGTCTGGTTTGTAAATGAATATTTATTTATTCACATTCACGTTAAAAATTATATTTTTAACGATAACACATTTTATTTTAACATATGAATTTATATTCAGTTCATTCGTTAAATAAAATGCTATTTTTATTTTTCTAACTTATTTTAGAAAATTTCGGCGGCATAACGGCACGATACTAGAAACGGGACAAGGCCTAGCCTTATCCCCGGTCTAGTGAAGGCCCACGCCATTCACACATCAATCAAATCAATTCGTTATGCAAACCACAAACTTTGGAGTAAGGGTCTAACCTAGCCTTACTCCTTCGCCTTATAACGGCGCACGTCTAATCCTAACCAATTTATCGATTCGATTTTTCACACCACAAACCACATTCAAACCAATATCACCATCAATCACCAAACAGTCAAACAAACAAGTCCATGGTCTGTGGACGGGTGTCGGGTGCTACTAAGCACCGTCTGCATCCTAGTATATATATAACTAGAAAAATAAATTGAAAGGTGAGGAATTCTCACATATAGCTATCCTAGCTCCACAGCACTTCATTGATAGAAATCTTCATTGTTTTCGCATCTTCTTCAGCTTCGTCGCCTGTAGCCACTACATATGTAAAAATCGAATTTTTACTTCGCTATTCAATATATAAAAATCGAATTTTTATTTCAAAGTTCAATATATAAAAATCGAATTTTCAGTTCAAAGTTCAATATATAAAAATCGAATTTTTAGTTCGAAGTTCAATATATAAAAATCGAATTTTTATTTCAAAGTTCAATATATAAAAATCGAATTTTTATTTCGAAGTTCAATATATAAAAATCGAATTTTTATTTCAAAGTTCAATATATAAAAATCGAATTTTCAGTTCAAAGTTCAATATATAAAAATCGAATTTTTAGTTCAAAGTTCAATATATAAAAATCGAATTTTTAGTTCGAAGTTCAATATATAAAAATCGAATTTTTATTTCAAAGTTCAATATATAAAAATCGAATTTTTATTTCGAAGTTCAATATATAAAAATCGAATTTTTATTTCAAAGTTCAATATATAAAAATCGAATTTTTATTTCAAAGTTCAATATATAAAAATCGAATTTTTATTTCGCTATTCAATATATAAAAATCGAATTTTCAGTTCGAAGTTCCATATATAAAAACCGAATTTTTATATCGCTATTCAATATATAAAAGTCGAATTTTTATATTCTCCATTATATTTTCAAAAGTGATGTCTTTTCATTTTCAAATCAAGATTGCTTGTATTTTTGAATCGATGACAATTTCAGTTTCTTTTCTTTTTAACAATGTAAAAAAAATCAGTTTTTAATCATTTTTAAAAAATCTCGTCTTTAACATTTTTAAAAGTCTGTTTTTAATCATTTTAAAAATCTCTTCCCCCCCCCCCTTTTTTTTTTTAATCATTAAAAAAAACTGGTTTTAAACTAAATAAAAATCTGGTTTTAAACTAAATAAAAATCTGGTTTTAAACTAAATAAAAATCTGGTTTTAAACTAAATAAAAATCTGGTTTTAAACTAAATAAAAATCTGGTTTTAAACTAAATAAAAATCTGGTTTTAAACTAAATAAAAATCTGGTTTTAAACTAAATAAAAATCTGGTTTTAAACTAAATAAAAATCTGGTTTTAAACTAAATAAAAATCTGGTTTTAAACTAAATAAAAATCTGGTTTTAAACTAAATAAAAATCTGGTTTTAAACTAAATAAAAATCTGGTTTTAAACTAAATAAAAATCTGGTTTTAAACTAAATAAAAATTAAGTAAATCAGATCAAGAAAACTCACGTTTTCAAGAAGGGGGAGAGATGGCCGAGGTGGAGGAGCTTGCTGAGCTGCGTCGGAGTCGGAGCATCCACTGGAGGAAGTGGCGGCGGTCCATCGGGGAGGGGAAAAGGAGCGGGACGCGAGGGGGTTCGGGTTCTAGGCGTTCGAATGGAGGAAGAAGGGGGTCGCGACAACATCAGGGGGAGGCGGCGGTGCTGGAGTTCGACGAGGGGGTGAGGGTGACTGGATCGTCGAGGGCCGGCGACGAGGCTCCGCCCTTCGTTCGAAATTCTTTTTTTTTTTTTTTTTTTTTTTTATACCTGGAAATGAAAATGATTGAAAAAGGGGGGGGCCAGGTTAAGAAGGGAAATTAAATATTTTTTTTTTTTTTTTTTATTATTTTATTTTGCAAAAAAAGTTAACTTTCACATACGATCTCGAAACGAGGCCCACCGCCTGTCGTCCACAGCGTTCTACCCCCATTCCGAACACAATAGGATATGTATCGCAAGCTGATTCGATAGTTACAATCAGTTTCCATTGAATTTACATTTAAATCACTTTATTGAATTTTAAACGTATATTTCAAATTACCGGGGGCACATACGAACACGAAAAATCCCAGAAAAATATTTTCTAGCTTCGTATTGACGATACGGTCCTAACAAAACTAGTTTCGTCGAATTCTGAGACCGTTAGAAAAATGGCCAATTTCCAGTCGATTAAAATCAACTGAAACTGGTCAAACGCGTTTTCCTTTGCCACGCTCACATATTGATTCGAAAAATTACGAAATTTGAAACCTAGCAATAACTTGACACTGCGGACCCAACAAAACTGGTTTCGTCGAAATCCGAGGTCGTTTGCAAAATGTCCATTTTTAAGGGCCTGAATTCCATAGCGACTATTCAGAATTTTCAACTGGACATATCTTTTGCTTCCCGATATGAAATCTTGATTTTTCGGATTCGTTGGAAAGATATTCACTATTAGATTCCATTATTTTTTGTTTCACTAAAATCCGGATTGTTTTGCACCCGGTACATTCAATTGAAGTTTGAAATCGAATTATCGAACTACCGCGCCATTTTCAATTCTATTTATAATTATATATAATTATTTATATTCTAACGACGACGTATATAATATATGCGATCGATTTATATTCAAAATAAATTTCTCGTCGTTTTTATTTAAAATAATTCATTTTAAATAATCTAAATTCGCTAAAATTGCCAAAATAAAAATTTTAAACTGGCCCAGATTTTCCGGGTTGTTACAGGAGACCGGGATCAGATTCATTATCTGAAAACCACTCCGTATGGGCATTTATGTTACGAATCAAATATGATGAAGATAATTGAAGATGGAGTTATGCAAGGGTCATTCTGTCAAATCCTAGGTAGAAATTGCCTAAGACGGATTTACAGAATAGTGCCTTCGGTTTTTCCAGTCCTAGGACGACCTGTATGGAAGGATGTCTGACAAAGTATATTTAATAGATCGCGTAAGTTGATCTCTTTAAACGTATGTACGTTTGGTGGCAGAGAAATTCGTTTCTCTTAGCTGTATACCCGTTGTATTTTTGGGGAGATCAATTTGTGATTTGGTGGGTATGACGATGTGACATTCAAAATGAATAAATGTGTGATCTGTCAGAGATAAGTGTGGCCTCTAGCCTCACAACCGGGAAATGAAAAAAATCGGGCAGGCAACATGGCTATGTGGGTTGCTTCCATTAGGATGTATTATCACCTATCTAGAGATATTCATTTCGTTCTTTAATCTATTCGATGTTGTCCCATTCGGGAAACGATTGCTGATCCAAACAATTGGTGATATACATTCGATACACTTAAGTGAAATGAGGGGTCGGTCATGTGTGGCCGGGTTGCAAGATGTTCTTGTTGAACCCAGTGTATTCCTCTCTAGAGGTACACTATCGAAAGGTTGTTCCATACCTTGTCATAGTTGGAAATCCATTATCCAATAAGTGCTCGCGATTTTGATTATATACTATGTGTGTAGAACGTAAGATGAAAGCGTTTCTGCTAGATGATTATTATATTGTGGTTGAAAGACACTATTATAATATCAAAAGGATTTTGATATAAAGATTATTTTGTATTCTCATAAGGGAAAAACCCGTTCTGTTATACGACGTGGTCTTATGAGATATCGTTATTTGCTCAAACTGTTTTAAATCGTTTTACTCACACCAGTCCCATGACTGACCCAGAGTTTGTTTTGTTTTGTTTTCCCTAAACTCTTGGGCACCCAATTTTGTACGGGCAGTCAAGGAGTTAGGATTTTACAGATATACTTAGAGAGCTTGGAGCATGAGGCTTCAGGATTATATAGCTATTGTTATTTCCGCTGTGTTGTAAGTGTTATACTCTGATAATGTTAATGTATACATGTATTGCTTGTATTTCAAAAGTTATGTATCTATTATATATTGTTCGTTCCGCTGTGAGATTCGTGTTTACTCTGATGTTGTATGTTCTTCTTCTATTCTAAGTTTCTATCTTATCTATTCTCACCCTCTGTTTTCTTTCTATTAGTTTTCTGGTTTCCAGTGTAATTTGGGTTGGACTTGTGTTATTTGATCAGCTCAAATGGTACCAGAAATTCGGGACACTATAGTTGGTATCAGACCTGAAGGTTAAGTAATTACCTTGGCTCTGTGGCGTGACTCAGTAGAGATAGGGTTAGCCGTACCCTAGATTGAGTTTGAGTGTGTGTGTGTATATATATATATGAGCACGTATTTGTTATTTGATATAAAAATGGTTTTATATTGTGGAGATTTATTGGTTGAGTTGTTTATGATTTTTGGTCGATCAGTTTGATCCACTGTATCGGTAGGGTTTATAAACACTCGAATACGATGGGTCGACATGATATGTTTTGAAAAGAGGGTAAATGAAAATTATTTTACCCAAAGTATATTTTGATATAGAGAAAAAATATATATTGGAATTAAAATATATTGGATATATTGGTTGTTATTATAATCGAGTAAGATTATAAATTGAAATGGTTATGTAAGTAACCAATCAGAAATCATATAAGAGAAACGTATGAAATCCGATAAATTGAATCAGAATTTAAATCAGAATTGGAATTAAAATTCCTAAAATTTGTGGAAAGGTGTTTGTAAATGAATATGGACTAAATATATGAGAATTTTAAAATCCTGGGAGATTTTAAATTGTTTACAAGCATTGAGAATGATATTTTGAATTGATTTCAAAATGGAGGACTTTAAGAAATAAATTTTGAAAATGTTATAGTATTGAATTCACTTCAGTAGCTGGGAAATAACTTTGATGATGCTAGCCACATCATTAGTGCTCATTTTCGAGTTTGTAAGTGACGGATTACTACCAAAGATATTATTTTGAATTGATTTGAGAAAAGCAAGTTGTTTTGAATCCTGAAAAGGAAAAGTTTGATTTTCGATATGGTAAACTATTTAAAATTCCCAGGGAAAGATTATTTGGATAAAAACCAAATTTGAATTAAAAGCCAGTTAAGTGAAAATCATATTGAAATAGGATGGTATCAAGTAGAATTGGACTGGATTAGAGGTAATCTGGAATAGAAATGACTTGTTGAGTAAGAATTTTGAATTGAGATTGGAATTATAGTTTGAATGGAATTTGGCTTGGTTATAAGTGAATAATTGTGTTGAGGATAAATGGATTGGAGATTGATTAGGATGATATTGGTATATGCTGAATTGGTAGCAGATGTAAAGGATATAATTATATGCTCGACGAAAAGGTACAAGTTTATATTTCATATGGTATTAGATTTTTATGAGCCGATGTGGTAAGTCGCTTGGCTGTTTGATTTTCTTTTGGGTTGGAGAAGGGCTAGAGAGGCGATTTGTAGTTGTATCGATTGACCCGTACAAAGGAGGTGGCGAAATTTTTAGAAAATTTCGGGTGTTAGAAAATTTTCAGGATTTTTGAAAATTTTCGTTAATAGAAATGAATTAATATCTAATTGAAATTAATTGGTACAGTGAAACTGAAGTTAAAGAAGTAAACAAATAATTTTTAACCCAGTTAATAGGGTTTGTTTTCTACCTTAGCAATTTCGAGGACGAAATTATTTTACGGAGGAAAGAATGTAATGTCCCGTATTTTTATAGTATAATAGTTAATGTATTTAATTATTGATATAGTGATTTAGAGATTTAAATGGTCATTTAATTAAATAATATGGAATATATAATTAATATAAATAATAGAATAATATATTTAAATTCTGAAATAATCAGAATTTGCTGAAATGGCAATATTGTGTGAATTGGACAATTCAAGACAGTTTAGAGTTGAATTATAGGAACAAATATATTCTATAAACGATGGTTGAACGTATAAATTATATTATAATTATAATCAAGCTCGAAATGATGCGGCAGTTCGTTATTTGGCAATTTGAACTTCAACTGAATATACAAAATCCGTTTTAAATCGGATTTCTGTGAAACAAGAAACATTCGGAGCTGGTGAAGTATATTTTTCTAATGGAAGAGAAAAAACGGGATTTCATTGTGTAGATTTTGATTTATGTTCAAATCAAATTTCCAAATAGTCATTATGCAATCGTTTATAAACCATAATGATATATTTAATTTTAATTAAATATTGGCTTCGAATTTAGATAGGATTTCTTAGACGTAGTTATAATTTAATTTTTAGAATTTTCCTGTAATTTTTACTTTGAAAAATAAGCACTTTTTATTATGGAGTATTTTGCACCCTATATCAACATTTCGGGGTTTCACAGAATAAGTTAACGGAACTATATTATTATATTTTTGGGATCATGGCACCAAGCTCAATACAATGGTATTTTTATTTCTGTCCGTACGTAAGTGAAATTCAACGCAATGGGGTATTCATGCAAATACTTCTCATACCTCATTTGCATACGCTGCACTGTATCCATCCTTTTTAACAATTAGTGTACCCACGGTTCTTGTAGATTGGCAATGAAGAACACACACACACACACACACACACATATATATATACTTACCTTAGCAAGTAAGAAATGGTACAAACCTATGTTTAACGCACAGTTACCACATTGAATTTGTCATCCATCAGAAGCTATACCTACCGCATACCTAAGAAACATTGTTTTGTTTCAATCAAAACAGGCCTATGATACATTTAAAAAGTAGTATGTGCATGTTTGAAGTCGACACCATTGAGTTATAAAATTTCCTATTACTTAGAAGGGAAGTAAATTAGGTAAAACTAAACAAACTAGCTATATATATTATATTATTCCAATTCCTTAGCTGCTAAGGAATTGTACCTTGCGCAATATCAAAGAAATAAAATCACATACAATGGTTTCAAAAGTCAGGCAATAGCATTGTAAAGCCAAATCAAGAGGCTACCGACCTGCCATAGATTACACAGTACTCTATTACTTCATAACGAAGGAAATACAAACTATAAATACAGACCCAAGTCTTCACTTCGTTTTCTTTTAATGCTCCAGAGAATTTCCGATAGCCGATCTATGATAATATCAATGGCAAACAAAAATATTAATCTAAAAACGTACACTCCTTAAACAAATCAACAATATATATACATGTAGACCGCTAATTTTTTTTTTTTGCAAAGCCTCACCATCTCTCTCCTCTTTCTTCTATCACGTTCGAAAATATGGAAGAAGGGAACTACTGTTTTATCTCCAACATGGTGTAAGTATAATGGTGTCGATGAGATTTGGGAAAGCATCTTTTCGTCTATGTTTTCATGGAGTGCGAAATTGGAAGGGGAGCCCAGCATATAAGAAGAATACGATAATAGAAAAGGAAGATGCAGTAGAAGAGTGACGTGGGGTTTCAAAATGGAAAGTGCATGGCACTGGAATTATATATCTGGAAGGAGTTTATTCGAAAGTAATGAACAAAGGAGTATGGAATGGCAGGAAGTGTA
This sequence comes from Allium sativum, assembly GCA_030737875.1. Taxonomy (NCBI): domain Eukaryota; kingdom Viridiplantae; phylum Streptophyta; class Magnoliopsida; order Asparagales; family Amaryllidaceae; genus Allium; species Allium sativum. The sequence goes on from CM060915.1 coordinate 992,422,590, forward strand.
GTAGACGTGAGGTTTAAAGCAATGTGGTAGGGAACAAAATGGGAAACGCGAGAGGGACTTGAGTTGGAGTTTTCGGTTAAGGGGAGAACTGAGCAGTCATGTATGCATGATTAGAAGCAGGTTACTACATTTAGGATGAAGGTGGGACTGACGGGTTGAAAGTGGTAGTGCTGGATGTGTGCAAAGAGTAAACGGAGTTAATACCTTTTGATTATACTGTTAGCAAGTGAAGTATTTTGGTGGAGTTCATGATGCAGCGAAGGTATTGCATGAAAGTGAGAAGAGGATGTAAAGGGCGGAAATGGACGGGACGGAAATGCTTTGGCGAATGGGAGCAAGGCGTGCATTATTTTCACCAAGGCTTGCGGATATTTTTGCATGGAAGTTGGCGTTGCTACCTTTGTGTACTAGCACGGTGAACACTGGTGACCGACAACGTCCTGATGCCGAAAATTAAAAAAAAAGTATACTGGATTGCATTCGGAGTTGTTTATCTGAGGAGGAGGCACTGTTGTGTTCGGATCTGATGAGAAGACTGTGGGCTGTACAGCATGGATCGCAGGCGATGGCTTGGAACAGTCAGGAGCGTTTTAGAGCACGTTACGATTTTAGGCAATTAAAGCGACGGGTATAATCAACGGACAAAAATCGTTATGTAACGGTTAACGCGCAAGGTGAGTAAATCTCACTAATTTTGATCAGTTTATATTTTTATAACATATCTTTAGAATTGATAAATACTGGTTGATTCTGTGTGTTGGCTGTTTGGTTGAACTGCTAAGTGATTGGTTGAAAGTATAGATAATGATATATATAAATCGTTAACTAAATATTGATTATGTTCATCATAATATTTCATATTGAAATGAAGTTGATGTTAATTATATTGTTCAACATCTGTGATGCAGGGAAACAAGCCGGGGGGATCCAACTGGATTCCTCAATACTTATAGTACTGTTCTTTTCATATATTGTAATATATGATGTGATATATAATCTGTTGTTGATTATGTGTGTTTGAATGATATCGATCATTGTTAATTGGTATTTTAAATACCGTAAGAAATACTAGGATGTAGAAAAGGGGATTTTCAAAGTGTAATTTGAAAATAAATTATTTATATAAAATCAATGGATTTTATATATAAAAGGGAAAGGATTTTATACAAGAAAATAATTATAAAATCAAAGAATTTTATAAATGAAACAATTATAGAATCAAAGGATTTTATAAAAGGAAATATTTATTTAGATAATAAATAGAATTATAAATGGGATATTTATTTAGAAAATAAATAAAATTATAAAAGGAATATTTATTTAGAAAATAAATAGAATTATATAAGGGGAATATTTGAAAAAAAACAAATAGGATAAAAAGGAAAATTGGCAAGATATAACAGAATTATGGGAAGATTAATTTAAAGTGGATATTAAACAGGATTCTATTTTAATAGATAAATTGAAAGGATTAATTTATAAATAATGTTTTATAAATTAAGAAAAATAGTTATGATGGGGTAAATTGAGTATATTGGAATAGGAATTCAAATGGCAAATTTGAAGGGGATAGGAAAGAGAGTTAGTCGATTATTAGTTATTCGAATTAGAATTAATCAATAAGAATTAATCGATTAGAGTTAATCCATTGGAGTTAATTGAATTAGAATTAATCAATTATAATTAATCGAGTTAGATTTAATCAAATAGAGTTAATTGAATATTAGTTTACTCGAAAAGGAGTTAGTCGAATATAGCTATTCGAAAGGAGCTAATCAAATATAAGTTATTTGAAGAAAGATTATCGAATATAGTTTATTCGAAAGAGAGATAATCGAATATAGTTTATTCGAAGGAGTTAATCAAATATAGTTTATTCGAAGGAGTTAATCAAATATAGTTTATTCGAAAGAGAGATAACCGAATATAGTTTATTCGAAGGAGTTAATCGAATATAGTTTATTCGAAAGAGAGATAATCAAATATAGTTTATTCGAAGGAGTTAATCGAATATAGTTTATTCGAAAAGGAGTTAATCGAATATAGTTTATTCGAAAACGAGTTAATCGAATATAGTTTATTCGAAAAGGAGTTATCGAATAGAGATTATTCAAAAGAGAGTTATACGTTGAAATTCGATTTTATCGAATTCGGGAAAGTAATATTCACTTTCTGTTTTTAATCAAGATTTATTAATTTAGTTATAAATTGTCTATTTAGTTATTTAGTTAAATTAAGGAGTAAAAGTTATATTTCAAAGTTAGTGATTTCATAATTAGGGATTATAACGCTACAGTATAATCAATGTTTTCAATAAAGAAGTGGATTCGTAAATTGAATCCGAGAGTTACGTAAGGAAGTTTGTTAAAGATTTAGAAGGTGAACTTTGTCTATTTCGAAGTTAGAAATGTTGTTCAGTTAAGGTCTAAGAGGTAGTTATACCCCAACTTGATTGACTCCATTTTTAACTAAGGAATGGTTAAGGTTTGATAGTGAAGGTTGGTTAAGTGAATTTAATTAATGAAGGTAATGTTTTGAGTTGGCATAGCGATGTTTTATTTAAACATCTGTCTAAATCCAATGTAGGAATTTTGGAAAGGTTTTCCAAATAAGATTCAGAAATGTTTTCTAATATAGAAAATAACAAATGGAAATGTTTTCCAATGTTAATAACATATATTTTCTAAATTTAAAAAATAAGAGATGTTGAATATATGGAAACAGAAAATGAAAAATGAGTAAATTAATGAACTAAAGAGATAAACGTTAAATGATGATTGATCGATATAATTTCCATCTGGAAATAATATCGTTGTTTGCACACGTGTTTTTCTTTGATAATTAACTCATCGACTATCGAAGTTTTTGACCATTTTTCCGTTGTCAATACGGGGAGACCGGGATCAGATTCATTATCTGAAAACCACTCTGTATGGGCATTTACGTTGCGAATCAAATATGATGAAGATAATTGAAGATGGAGTTATGCAAGGGTCATTCTGTCAAATCCTAGGTAGAAATTTCCTAAGATGGATTTACAAAATAGTGCCTTCGGTTTGTCCAGTCCTAGGACAACCTGTATGGAAGGATGTCTGACAAAGTATATTTAATAGATCGTGTAAGTTGATCTCTTCAAACGTATGTACGTTTGGTGGTGGAGAAATTCGTTTCTCTTAGCTATATACACCCGTTGTATTTTTGGGGAAATCAATTTGTGATTTGGCTGGTAAGACGATGTGATATTCAAAGTGAATAAATATGTGATCTATCAGAGATAAGCATGGCCTCTAGCCTCACAACCAGGTAATGTCAAAAATCGGGCAGGCAACATGGCTATGGGTTGCTTCCATTAGGGTGTATTATCGCCTATCTAGAGATATTCATTTCATTCTTTAATCTATTCGATGCTGTCCCATTCGGGAAACGGTTGCTGATCCCAACCGTTGGTGATATACATTCGATACACTCAAGCGAAATGAGTGGTCGGTCATGTGTGGCCAAGTTGCAAGATGTTCTTGTTGAACCCAGTGTATTCCTCTCTAGAGGTACACTATAGGAAGGTGGTTCCATACCTTATCATAGTTGGAAATCCATTATCCAATAAGTGCTCATGATTTTGATTGTATACTATGTATGTAGAACGTGAGATGAAAGTGTTTCTGCTAGATGATTATTATAATGTGGTTGATAGACACTATTATAATATCAAAAGGATTTTGATAAAAGATTATTTTGGATTCTCATAAGGGAAAAACCCATTCCGTTATACGGCGTGGTCTTATGAGATATCATATATTTGCTCAAACTGTTTTAAATTGTTTTACTTACACCAGTCCCATGGCTGACCCAGAGTTTATTTTGCTTTGTTTTCCCTAAACTCTTGGGTGCCCAGTTTTGTACGGGCAGTCAAGGAGTCAGGATTTTACAGATATTCTTAGAGAGCTTGGAGCAGGAGGCTTTAGGATTATATAGCTATTTTTATTTTCATTGTGTTGTAAGTGTTATCCTCTGATAATATTACTGTATATATATACTACTTTTATTTCAAAAGTTATGTATCTTTTATATATTGTCTGTTCCGTTGTGAGATTCGTGTTTACTCTGATGTTGTATGTTCTTCTTCTTCTTCTATTCTAAGTTTCTATCTTATCTATTCTCACCCTCTGTTTTCTTTCTATTAGTTTTCTGGTTTCCAGTGCAATTTGGGTTGGACTTGTGTTGTTTGGTCAGCTCAAATGGTACCGGAAATTCGGGACACTACAACCAAGTAACCTAATAATCAATAAAATGTAATGAAACAGTATTAGTAAGGATCATTCTACTTCTGATATACTAGTATCTGCGCGGTGCAGAGAAATGTATTCAAGAAGTGTAATATATTCTATCCAAGTTTATCTTGTTCAGTTCACACTTGTCCTTGCTCTTGTTATCTTGTTCATCCAGTTTTATATACCCGCCATGATACCTTTATTTATTTATATTTATAAGTAACTGGACTCGCCAGACTTTATGTCTGACCCTTTTTGTTTCCTCTTCTCACTCTTCCGTTTCCCCCTAGGTTCTTAGGGTGGAATTGCTTAGAGTTGACTTGGATTCTTTTAGCTTAGCTTGGGTTTTGGATATTGATGTACAGCTTTGACTTATTGTCAACTCTCTTATGGCTTTGCTTGGGAAATATGGTTTATGCTTTTGTACTCTGATATTTTTGGCAAGACAGATTATTAAACATGTAACTGGTTATTTCAAAACTATGATGTAAACTCAGTATTTGGGACCACGATGTTATGATTTAAATAAAGTTTTTAATTTCGCTACTGTCTAACATGTTTGTCTTGTGATATTATGTTCTTGTTTACCTATAGCACTTCACGGAACTTAATGCATTCCCTTAGTGAGTGACATTAGCGAACGTAGGGTGTCATACACCACTAGTGAACTCCGACCCATTCTTCCCTCTAGCGTGCCCCTCCCTTCTTCCATTTTCGACTGGGCCAGCTCTGTTTGCGCGAGGAGAAGGTAAACTCGGATGTCATGTCCAGATTTGGAACAACTGACGACCGCGGTCGTCATCATCCTGAGGCCACGCACTGACCAAGGCTACCAAGCCTTCACCACCACTTCGTTTGGATCATGGTTTCCCGCCGTCCAGGAAAGCTGAACCCAGCTTCTTCATGCTACTATCTTTTTCGTTACCTCCTCTACACTACAGTCACCTCGCCTCAGCCCGTACACCACCGAGCTACTCCGGCTATTGTCCTATTGCTGCAGGGTTGCACTCTGGGCTATGTGAACCTCAGATGCTTGAGTAAACGCCTGAAAGGCTACAATGTTGGCTTGGGCTCACTGATTTGGGCAGAGGGTTTAGATCTCATTGAATCACGTATATTGTTTGGTTCATTGGCCATTCAATCTAAAGCGGTGAGCTTTGCTTTGATTTTTCAAAAATATTCGCATGCATGTCATCGTTCTTTTTAAAAACATCGGTGTGATTGTCGTACGGTTAACTACAGTTTGGGGGCATCGACGGAATTGGGATTAAACACCATTGAGTCGCCGATTTTATTGTTAAGAGTTGACTTGAAATAATGTCATACATTTCCAATATTTTATTTGTGTATATATATATATATGTATATGTGTATACAAACTATTGGATAAATGCTCGTTGGTTGGCTATCAGGCTTCATTCACAAATTTCCATCTCAAGTTTTGCGTTCATCTCCAAGCCTCGAAAGGTGAGTTTACCTCACTCATAGACTAACTGATGATTAGGTGTAATAAATACTTGAGATATTAAAAGAAATGTTATGGTGCTCTAGAATTGTTTGTATATGATTAATGCATATGTGAAACGTACACTACCCAATTATATGATACATATGGTTGAGATGCATGATATGCTATGTTTGTATTGCTCTCACCTTGCAAGTTCTCCATAGATTTAGTAAATCACCATAAGTTGAAATGATATACACCCGAATGAATTGTGTGTATATATATATGAGAAATAAATTCGAATCAATTTGGAATGCGGGTTGATATGATATATACCCGGGATTCTAATTTTCCTTCAAGACGGATTGAATTGATACATATCTGTATCACTTGACCATATGATAGAAAATTTATATGGACGCTATGGTCAATAAAAGTCTGTTTTATAAAATATTATAAGTGTGTATCGATTTCAATGAATGAACTTTTGAAATGAAATCTTGGGGTAAAGGAAATTGGGGAAAAATATATTCTCAAACTTGTCGGAATAAAGAAAAATGCGGTGTATAAATTTAAATATTTTGAATTAATGTCCATGTTAAACATGACTAATGAACTTTGATTTTTGATAATATACAAAGAGGTTCCTTATGTTGTTAGTTAGAATACTGATTAAATAAATATTTGTGTCATCAGATTTATTTTAAAGTTTATCACAATTTTCCACTGATGTTAACATTGAAAAAGTAATTTTGTAAGTTTAAGAATTTTGGACGTATGATTGTTTAAAACAAGATTTCAATGTATGTTGTTTTGTAATTTTAAATATTTTGAATTTATGATTGTTTAAACCGGACTTCCGATATATTTGATTTAAGATTTTAATTAATGTTATTTTAAGCAAGATTATATTTTATTTCGATTATAATTTAGCGATGGTTTACATTATCTAAATTGATTGATTTAATGTAAAATATTTTAGTTAAAGATTTAATTTAATAGATCTTATCAGAATTAAATTCAAAGGGAATCAAATGAAATTTAGAGATTGTGTAAAGGAATGTTTAAAAGGTTTTCATTGAACTAATTTAATTTTGGGAAAGTTAAGTAATACTTTGGGTTTAATGGGAATGTTGAAATATATATTTGTAAAGTTTTTTGTTTCAAAGTTAAGATTTAACTAAAAATTATGGAATTGGATTACTTTGTAAATCTTATGATGAAAATTAAAGATGTCTTATTCTGCATAAGAGTTTCGGGAAATGGTTTAACAAAAATCTTACTTTGATATATAATATGGTTTAATATAACAAACTTCATGAATAAAAGAAATGAAGTTAATGTAGTTGAAATTTCTTGACTTAATCCAAGTGAAAAAAGGAAATGTTATTTAAAAAGATCAACATGAGGTTTTGAATAGCAATTTTGGGAATCTAATAAACAGTGATTTAAGCAAGGACATAATAACCATCCGACGAAGCTATTTTGAAGTTCTATATATACTGAGTAAACTCGGAATCGATGTAAGATCTAATTTGGAAATAATTATTAGGGAAATCTTTCCAGTTAATATGAATTTGAATTCAAACCAAATAAAGAAATTGATTGATAATTGGGGTATGGATTTAGATCGAATTGGATCATGCTATTTGAATCAAACTATATTTTCATAAAAGTAAATGTTCTCACATTGCTTGGTTTTGCAAACTATATTTCCTTTAACAAATAAACTTGAAGCATTTTGACTACATAAACTTTATAACTATTTTACAGCTATGTATACTATATTGAGAATTTGATTTTCTAAGCATATTTTATAAATTCAATGTTTAGCAATTTAAGATTATATACTATTTTCAACTACTTGCATAAGTACATATATGTTATTTTAAAATTTAATATCTAATACAATTTTTTTAAGTTTTATTCTAGGAATTTTATAAATTTAAATAAATCCATGTCCAATCCGAGCTAAATGAATCCATAGGAAAAAAAATAAAGATTTTAGGTAAAATGGTATTTTGGGAAGCTTGAGTTCCAAAGTCAAATGGTTTATCAAGGGATAATTATGAATATTGGATTTAGGATTTTAAACTCAATTACTGCTAAATTATTTGAGTAATCGATTTTAAGGCCATACTTGAAATAACTCGATTTGCGGTACTCGAAATATGATGCCAAAAATCTAATGACCACGATGTGAAAAATGTAAGCGTTTGGTTGTTAAAGACACCGGAGCCGGTAGATGTCATACTCTCCGCCAATACCGATACCACTTTAACAACTGTGTACGTGGTGGAGATTCCAGAATGAAGTAGGATGGTATGAGGTGATTATCAGATTTGAAGAAAGAGCACGCTGATAGATTGGCCTTGACCTTCGGTTCATAATTAAAATGACTAAAACAGGAGCCATACCCGGGTTAATTGAGGTCGCACCTCTGATCAGACATGCTTCTTTGATACTATCTCTATTACTACTGTGATTGATTTTGGTGTGCACCCTTTGATTTTTGGAGTGTCGTTCGAGGTGGGTGGTAGTTGCCCCTTTGCGTTACCACCGGCCAGAGGGCTGCAATCCGGTAGAATCATACCGTGGATACTTCTCTTGTGCCTTGTCATATTATCCTGATCGAGCCCCCTACGATTTTGATTTGTATCATACCTATGGAATGCCCTACGATGTCATCGGGTTACGGTGGGTTTACGGTATTATATAGACTACGATATTATAAATAGTGTAAGTGTAAAAAGTAATTCCGCTTATGCTATTTTGATATATTTACTTTACTGAATAGACACTAGTATAATAGCGTATTATACTATAAATATTTTAGTTGCGTGGATCCTTAAGGGATGGAAATCTCAATCATCCTTTGAGTTACTGATACATTCCATTTAAAAACTATACTTGAATCAATTCACTTATATGAGAATGTTAGTCCTAACTCGGGTATTTTGTTTATTTTATTCCTTGCAAAATGCTCGGGTGAGACCAAGTATTATAGCTTGGAGATTTATCTATTAGAGCTTGAGAGTCATTGAAGATCCATTTATCCATCTATTACTAGTGTGTGGCCCGTGCTACGCATACGGGTATTGTTGGTAACTAAATTGATGTTCTAAGTTATGTGGAATACAATATAGAAAATGAATTTTTTTTATCAATTAGGAGTATTATGTCCAAAATGAAATATGGTTAAAATTAACAGTATGGTGCAACAAATTTACATTTTCAGTATATCAATTATTGGATTTTAAAACAACATTACCAAATTAGGACTATCAAAATTTTAAAATACAATTAATGTTTGACAATAATACGTCAGTCCTTGGAATGAGCATTAATCACAAAGCTTGGCCATTGTGATACTTATAATACGATGATTTTTTTTTCTATGCACACTAGTACCCTTGCATCTGTCAGTCTTAGTATCCATCAACGTTTGAACAAAATACATGCAATGATACAAAGTCTGGACATATACAAACCATTATGCATAGCATGGCTTTGTTCCTTGTACGACTATTTCAATTAAGTACGACTACATTTGTTGTCTTTCGTATATTATTACTTTGATTTTAGAGAATTATATTGAGGTTTGTTCTTCTTTGAAATGCTTAGTACAATATAATTGATTTTTTTCTTTTTATAAATTCATGCATAGTTATGTATATCTCTGAAAATTTTGCAATTGTAAGTTAAGATTAAAATTAATTCTTCTATTCCATTATTGAAATATAATTATATATGTCACCATTGATAGTCATTGTTAAGAATAAAATGAGACATTAGTTCTAAAAATATAAATGCGAACTGGTTATATTTTATGTTACATAAGTAGTAACGCTTTATTGTTTATTTTATTGCATAAAATTATGACATAAATTTAGACACATGAAAATTCAATCATTAGATCTTCACATGAGTTTCACTGTCCAAATAAGAATTTATATATATATGTCAAATTTTATATCCCAGTAGCTATTCTCAATGTTTAATGTTTCTACTAAATTTGTTTGAGGACTGGACGTCAAATAAAGACAAAGGCACATTATGCCAGCGTATTATGCCTTCAAACTCATGTTGCATATTGAATTTAATTTTATACGTTAGCACCATGATATAATGGCTACTTTTTGAATGAAGAATTCACACAGATGAGGTTTGGTTCAAAGACCCTCTTGACAGAATATCTAAAAAATTTACTGGTTGAAAAATAAGACCTGATACAGGTTACTTTTAATGTTATACATGGACTTAAGTTTCATTTATCATTGAATCCATTCTTCAAATTTCAGTTATAAGCGAGTTCACCCTTCTTTTCTTTGAGTTTTATGAAGAAATAGAGTTAAGTTCAAAATTTGTATCCACTTAAAATCCATGAATATCGAAATATAACTATTTTTACCTTCATGCACTCTTAGAGAAAAAACATATAAATTTCTATGCAGTTAATTATATTTATTCAAATTATATCTGATCAAGTCATCATTTGCTTTCAATGAACAAATGCATCCAAAAACAGTACAATAAAATCCTTAAAGTGCTTAGCAATTGGCACATCGAAATTTACCATAGAACACGACTACTATGGTATTTAAAGCAACACATCAACAATGGTATTTGAAGAAACTAATGTTTGAAAATGTTTTTATGGCGTTTAAAGAAGTGGAATCTGAAACTTGAGAAGACTCTGCGTTGTTTGATGATCACATGCATCTTTACCGAAATAATCCATATCACTGAGATGATGTGCATCTTTGACATAGATCAGCATTGGGATGATTCAAGCCATCAAAGATAGGCTGCACAAATGTTGAATATTGAAAAATACCTGTCAATCAAAAATACGGCTGTTAAACACTATGCAAGCAGAAAAGACTTATAATCCACAATACAATGAAAACTAACTTTTAACCCATTTGTGTAGGCACAAATTTGGTTAAAAAATGCTAATGTGTAAACTAAGCATCCAAATGAATTTGCATTGGACTTGAGTTCCACATGAATTGGACATCCAACTAACATTAAGAATGTGAATCAAGATCTGAGTAAAAACAATAGAAAAATAGAAAAGAAAATATGCTTATATTTATCCAATAGAAATAGGCAAGTACATATTGAACAATACCATGAAAATATGAAAAACATTTACATTTGTACCCAAAGATCGTAACCAAAAATAGTATTTGTTAAGAAACCGCTCCATTGGTTTAGGTGTTGGACAACAAACATCAAGAAGAACAAACATTTAAACGCCCTATGCAGAACTGATATCCCAAATTATATCATTAATTCATCACTCATGGCGGGTTAACTTGTAGTAAGCAGAAAACCAAAGTGAAAAACGTTTGCCCCGTCTATAATTTTGATCAATGTAGATAATACGTTTAGCTATGAATGCTACATTAGTCCGAGTTTAGTTATGGGATGGTGAATGTATTTTCGGTCTTATCCAATGAAGAATGAAATGCTTTTTCCTTAATTTGTTATCACCTTATTATCATGAGTTCCTGCACTTGCAAAGTTTCTCTTTGTTTCCTTTGATTTTTTGCATCATTCATCAATTGATTATTATTATCACTTCCTTGATTCAAATGATGTTGGTTCTATATTATTATCCAGTATATATATGTAATGACCCACATTGGCAGAGGTATTATAATTAATTTATTTAATTATTTAAAAGGTAATTTAAAAGAATTTATTGGTCATGGAATTAAATAATGGTGAATATTTAATTAAAATAATAAATTAAATAATATATTTAATTCGGAAATAATCAAAAATATTGGAAATCACAATAATCCGTGAACGATGTCATCCCTAATATTTAATTCAGCTTAGAGTTGAATTATATTGACGAATATATTCAATCGACGTCAGTTTGAACGTATAATTATATTATAATTAAAATCGAGCTCGAAATGTCGCTATAGTTCGTAAATTGGTGATTCGAACTTCAACTGGATGTACAGGATTCATTTTAAGCCGGATTTCTTTGAAACAAGAAACGTGTGGAGCTGGTGGAGTATATATTTCTAGTGGAAGAGGAAAATTGGGATTTCATCGTGTAGATTTTGATTTACGTCCAAATCAAATTTTAGAAAAGTCGTTGTGAAATTCCTTTATAATTTATAAAGGAATTATTTATATTTTAATAAGGAATTTCAATATAAATAAAATATCGGGTTGACCAGATTTGAAATATCGAGTTGTAAATACATACAGGAATATTCTGGAGGTGTATGGTATGCCACTGTGAATATAGACGGTAATATTTATTTTTAAATATTAAATTTAATTAAATTTAAATATATTTATATATTCAAATGGGTCATGCAGAGCTTTAAAAATAGCCGGTTTTGCAAACGAAGTCGGAATTCGACGAAACTAATTATGTTGGATCCGCAATGTCAAATTATTGTTAGGTTTCAGTTTCCGTGATTTTTAGAGTCAGTATGTGGCCGTACGGATTTTTAGAGTGTAAAACATTCAACATTTCGGAAGTTAAAAATATGCTGTGTGAGCAATCGAAGTCGGAATTCGACGAAACCAGTTTCGTTGGGACCGTAATGTCGAACTGTAGCTGCATGTCCAGTTTCGTGATTTTTAGGTATCGTGTGTGAGCACACGGATTTTTAGAAGACGAATAAAACTAAATATCTCAAGAGAAAATATCTAAAAAAATATCTAGATATTTGTTAACACTATATATGTAACACCCCGTATGTTGAATAACTTGTTATAATATAAAACAGGGCAGAATTAAATTTTTAAATCTGAATCAGGGGAAAAGGGCTATGCCATTGCGTTCATCTCGGAAAAATACGCGAAATAGAGTCCGAGTTTTTGAAAATCGGAGTCCGTATGACCCAGTTAAGGCCCAATGAAGTTTTCAGAAATTCAAAACAGATTTAAATATAAAAATTTAAACATTTCAGAAGTGGGGGGAAAATTCCCGCCAGGCAGAGGGAGTCGACCCTAGGGTCGACATGGGTGTCGACCCCCTCCCTAGTGGTCGACCCAGGGGTCGACACAGGGGTCGACCCCCCTGTCGGTCTGTGTGACCTGGGTGCACCATCTTGGCTTTGGGGCTGTGCTTGGTGGCTAGGACGAGATCTGACGGTTCTAATCTGATTTAGGGTTAATCTAATGGCCTAAAACACCTAACTAATCTATAAATACACCCTAAGACTACCCTAATTCATACTGAAAATAGCTACAACACCGTTATGCCATCAAAATGCAACTTGAAGGAGCCTCCATCAAATTAAAGAGGAAGATAGCTTCTCAAATCAACCTCTAATCAACTCTAGCAACTTAATCTTCTTCTTAGGAGTGCTAATCAACAATTTGTGAGTTTCTATAGCCTTAATGACCAATTGTTGAAATGATTATGGTAGGATATAATGAGGTTATGGCTATGAATGTGGATCAATTCAAGTTATATGCTATGTGTTCATGATGTTATGCTAGTTATGCAAGTTATATGCTATGTGATTATGATGTTATGTAAGTTATGCAAGTCATATGCTATGTGTTCATGATGTTATGCAAGTTATGCAAGTCATATGCTAAGTGTTCATGATGTTATGCAAGTTATGCAAGTCATATGCTAAGTGATCATGATGTTATGCAAGTTATATGCTATGTGTTCATGATGCTAGTTATGCAAATCACTATGATAAACATTGATCCATTATGACACCATGATTATGCAAGTTTGGTGTATGATTATATGCAAGTTCATATATGATATGTTATGCAAGTTTGGTGTTTGATTATATGCAAGTTCATATATGACATGTTATGCAAGTTTGGTGTTTGATTATATGCAAGTAACATGTGCAAGTTTACACCTTTGGATGATATGCATACATATGCAAGTAAACCCCTTTGTATGTCATACATACATATGCAAATTTACCTCTTTGTATGACATAAGTAGCTTATGCAAGTTACCCTCTTTATGACATATGTGATTCATGCAAGTTTGGGTTGATTATTTATGCTAGTTGGGTTTGATGCTATATGCATGTTGACACCTTTAAACCCATGTTGATGCTAATGTTATGCAAGTTGAACCCATTGTATTTGTGATGAATCTTCCCTTTTATGTCATGTTAGCGAATTACGTGGGGAACGATGGGGTTAATATACATGTTAATGAAATGGTGTGAAGTTGGTATGATTATGCATACCACAAAGTGGATGGACATAATTGATTCAATTATGTACATCGTTATATTTGTATTTAATTAGGGATAATTAATACAAATTATGGGGGGATTAATTAGGTGAAATTAATCAACTAAGACACAAGGTTGGACCCTTTTGTAGCATAAGACTGCCCGGAACCGACCGGAAAATCCAGCAGCTACAAATGATTGGCCCAATGTGAGAGGTCTTAGGCACAAACCAAATACGTGAAAAGTGTAAAGACACGAGGTTAGACTCGGTTATGGCGTAAGGCTGCCCGGACCCAACCGGCAAATCCAGCTGCCATAAAAGATAGTCTAATGTGAGAGGTCTTTACAACGATTACGTTCTTAATTAATTAAGAAACACTTAACCGGATAAGCATGTAGTGGGGCATGAGGGTTAAGTGGGTGCCTTGGGTGGCATGTGGAAATCAAGTGAGTGCCTTGGGTGGCATGTAGAAATCTAGTGGGTTGCCTTGGGTGGCAATAGAAAATACGATTAGAATACTTAACCAAGTGGAAACATGTAATTAAACATGATTAAAGGGTTAAGTGGGATGCACTAGATAAAAGGGACAAGCTTAGGTGGGTAGCTTGTGGGGGCCCATTTCAACCAGTAACCCATATGTATCTTATTGGGCTCGACCCATGTCGAGGACGGGACACGCGTACTGGGCTTGACTATAAGAGGCCAAAACGGGTTAGCGGTAGCAACGCAAGTCCAACGGGTTTCATATGCGTGTGTGGACCTGCGCTGGTAGGTAAGACGTTGTTGCATCGTGTAGGTATAAGCCGTGCACCATTGATTGTATCGGGTTGCCACTTTGGGGAGTGATACACCCCACTGTGGGGCCAGCACGGGTATCTACGGTAGGGAGTCGATCGCTTGGGGAGTAGTGGTTACACCTAGTGGAGATAGGGGCAGACGGCACCTATGTAGTCAGCTAGGGGTACACGAAACTTCTGGGTAAATTTTCTAAGTCCTTGGGTGGGATCAACCTTTAAGTAGGAATGACTGGTGTGGTGCAGTTAGTAATTACCCTTGGGTGGGTAGATGCGTCTTTACCGTTATCTTAGTTCATCCTATGTCTAGTTGGCTACTTAGGGTAGTCATTTGTCCTCTTTCATCACCGTACCAAGTTTATATCATACCCTAATTACTTTAATGATTGTGTTGTTAAAGTTATAGGGCTCACTCAGACTTATGTCTGACCCCGTTGTTTTTATCTTTTTCCCCTCAAGTCCTCAGGTTGGGCCTAGCACTAGTGGGCTTTGATCAGATCTCTTTATTTATCTTTTGGAGCTTGGACCGTGTTGTAAAGCCCAATTTATCTTTTCTTTTATGGCTATTAGTTATGTAGTGGGATTATGTACCTATGTTTTATCAGGATGGATATTTGGTACTTGACTCTTTTATGGTGTTGTAACTAAACATGTTTACCTTCTGCTGCCATGAAATGATGTTTTAGATTTTCAAGTATTATTTATATCTGTCTTGTTGTAATTTTTCTGTTCTATATTCACTTAAAATGCTCCACCGAAGTTAAGGCATTCCCTTAGTGAGGGACCTTAGCGGGTGTGGGGCGTTACACGTGGTATCAGAGCGAAGGTTACCAGAACAGATAAATTTTTTTTTAGAAAACTATTTTTCTAAAAACATTTTTGGCAGAAGTATTTTCAAAAACATGTCTTTTAAGAGAAAAGTTTTTGAAAGAAAAGCATAATCCCCAATAGCCATATCTTTATCTTTCGAATTCTCCATTTTGAATCTTTCCTTTTTCGTTTCAGCATGGGTGAAGATCTTAACTTTCTGGAGGGTGTGACGATACCAGTATGGTATAGGAGATTGATGGGGGCTACGGCCGCCACTGCGGGTCCAGCAAATGTTCCTCCACCAACAGTAGCACCCGATCTTCCTCCTCCCCCTCCTCCTCCTCGCACGGATACTTTTGCTAAGACTTGCAAGGAATTTAAGGCTATGGGAAGGAAACCTTTTCAAGGATCAGAAACTTTTGTGGAGGCTAGAGATTGGCTTAAGGAGGTGGAAGAGTTGATAGACATCTTTGAGATGGAAGAAGGAAAGAAAGTCAAGTTAGCTGCTTGGTTAATGAAGGGAGAGGCCTCATTCTGGTGGGAGGTCACGAATGGAGAACGCCCTGTCGACTCTTTGGCGGATTTCAGGCAAATATTTGTGGCAAAGTTTCTCTCAAGGGCGAAGTAAAATTTGTATATGGAAATGTTCTTGACTCTAAAGCAAGGAAACCTCTCGGTGAAGGAATATGTCAACAAGTTTAATCAATTGGCAAGGTTTGGCATAGACATGGTGAATACACCGGAGAAGAAGGCTTTGAGGTTCGTTAAGGGCTTGAATGAACCAATGCATGGATTGGCTATGACTCACATCCCTATGGGGGCCACCTTTGAGAAGCTAGTAGACATGGCACTCATGCATGAGGAAGAGAAGGGTCCCAATGCTAATAAGGCACCCGAGAAGAAAGGAGATCAAAAGAGACCTCAACAGCAACAAAACAAAGGTGGGAAAGGCAACGGTGGCAAGGGAAAGAAGAAGTGCTTCAATTGCGGGACACCAGGCCACCTGAGCAAAGATTGTCAGAAGAAGAAGAAGACTGGCTGCTTCCACTGTGGCGAAGAAGGGCATCTAGTGAAGGACTACCCTAAGAAGGGGCAAAGGACAGGATCTACCTCAGGAGGACAGGTACAAGCTCTTATGGCACCGGGTCAGGCAAGGGGGCAAGTTCAGGCTCTCGTGGTTCCACCAGTTCAGGAAAGAGGTAGAACTATTTCCGTTGAAAGTCTGGTTTTTCTGTTTGATCATCTTGTCCGTACTTTGTTTGATTCTGGCGCATCGCATTCGTTTATCTCATCATCATTAGTTGAGTCACTGCACTTAGACACCTGTCTAGTAGATGATCCCTTGGTTGTTTCAAACCCAATTGGGGGCTCCACTTATTTGTCCATGATATGTTTGGGTTTGAAGATTTCTATACTTAGTGTTGAGTTAAGATGTGATGCTTTTGTTTTGGGCTTCACGGGCTATGGGTTGATTTTTGGCATGGACTGGTTATCCAGTAATGGTGCCGTTCTTGATTGCGAAAGGAGAGTTGTTAGGCTCATGACCCGCTTGGGTAACACTCTCGAGATCTCTTGTAATCCCATAGAATCTGTTATGCTAAGTTATCTTGAATTGCTTGACGCTTCGGTCGAGAGTTTGCGATCTGTTAGAGTGGTCCGGGAGTACTCGGATGTGTTTGAGGAGGTGAAGGGCTTACCTCCGAAGCGGGAGATAGACTTCCGAATATATCTGGTGGACAATGCTAAACCAGTATATTTACCAGTGCGCCACATGGCTCCTCGTGAGAGGAGGGAACTCCATAAGCAAGTAGGGGAGTTGCTTGAGAAGGGGTTCATAAGACGAAGTATATCGGAGTGGGGTGCTCCAGTAGTTTTTGCTACGAAGGCGGATGGGTCCCTCAGACTTTGTGTAGACTATAGAGAATTCAACAAGCTCACAAAGAAGAATAGACACCTATTGCCGAGGATTGATGATCTCTTTGATCAGTTGGTTGGCGCCTCAGTATTTTCGCAGTTGGACTTGGCCACGGGGTTTCATTAGTTGAGAGTGGCTGAGGATAGCATAGACAAGACTGCCTTTAGGACTCCGGATGGTTTCTATGAGTGGCTGGTGATGCCATTTGGTTTGACGAACGCCCCTGCATACTTTGTTGATTTGATGAGTAGGGTGTTCAGGGAGTTCCTTAATAAGTTCGTGGTGGTCTTTGTGGATGACATATTAGTATTTTCTAAGAGTGAAGAAGAGCATGCCCTACATCTTAGGGAAGTGTTGGAGACTCTTTGAGTGCATAGCCTTAAGGCTAAATTCTTTAAATGTCACTTCTGGAGGAAGGAAGTGCGGTTCTTGGGGCACGTGGTCTCCAAGGAAGGGATAGCTGTGGATCCCGCAAAGGTAGTATCCATCCAAGATTGGAAGGTTCCGAAGAATGCTACCGAGGTGAGGAGTTTCTTGGGGTTGGCTGGCTACTATAGGAAGTTTATCAAGGACTTCGCGAAGATATCAGCCCCATTAACTCGTTTGACGAAGAAGAATCTATTCTTCGCATGGGACGTAGATTGTGATGATGCGTTCCGACGGTTAAAGAGAGCTTTAACCACAGCTCCAGTCTTAGTGTTGCCAGATGGGAGTAAGCCATTTGTTGTTTATACCGATGCTTGTGGGACTGGACTGGGCGCAGTCTTAATGCAAGAGGGAAGGGTAATAGCCTATGGTGGAAGGCAGTTGAGAAAGCATGAGAAAAATTACCCTACCCATGATTTAGAGTTGGCTGCTATTGTTTTTGCGCTTAAGACTTGGCGCTATTATCTACTTGGCGAGAGATTCGAATTGTTCACTGACCACAAATCATTGAAGTACTTGTTTTCTCAGAAGGATTTGAACTTGAGACAGCAAAGGTGGATGGAGTTCTTAGCATCCTATGATTTCGAGATAGCGTATACCCCTGGCAAGGGTAACGTGGTAGCGGACGCCTTAAGTAGAAAAAGGTTGTCCTTGAGTCCATTATTCATGGAACGACGAAGCTTGGAATTTATCTCGATGTTTGATTTCAGACCTTCCGTTGACTATATACCCGGTTTGCTAGCATCCTTGGAGGTCAGACCTACTCTTTTGGGGCAGATTGGCAAGGCACAGCGGGACGACCCACAGTTGGTTGAGTTGGTAGAGAGGCTCATAAGGGGGGAGTCGTCCAGCCATTTGAGTAGGTACACCCTAGACGATAGGGGGTGCTTGCGTAGAGACGGTAGACTTTGTGTACCGCAAGACAAGGGTTTGAGGAAGGCTATTCTTGATGATGCACACCGTTCTAGGATGACCATTCATCCCGGTGGGGACAAGATGTACCAAGACATGAAGCGAGTTTTCTTTTGGGCCGGTATGAAGAAAGATGTGGCCGAGTATGTCGCTAGATGCTTGGTGTGCCAACAAGTGAAAGCGGAGCAAAAGAAACCTGGTGGGTTGCTTCACCCATTGGAAGTTCCGCAATGGAAGTGGGATAGCGTCTCGATGGATTTTATTGATGGGTTACCGAGATCGAGGAAGGGTAATACGGGAATTTGGGTTGTGGTAGACAGACTTACTAAGAGTGCCCATTTCATACCCGTGAAGAGCAAAAGGACTGCTCCATGGCTAGCTTCAGTTTATCTTCGAGAGATAGTTCGATTGCATGGTGTACCCTCTAGCATAGTGAGCGATCGAGATCCTATCTTCACTAGCGAGTTTTGGAGGAGTTTGCAAGAAGCAGTGGGGACTCAATTGTGTTTGAGCACCGCATATCATCCTCAGACGGACGGCCAGACCGAGAGGGTGAATCGTGTTCTGGAAGACCTTTTGAGGCTTTGTATCTTAGATTTTGGAGGTACATGGGAAGAGCATCTTCCATTGGTAGAGTTCGCGTATAATAACAGCTTTCAGTCCAGTATTGGCATGGCTCCTTTTGAAGCTCTTTATGGAAGGCCTTGTCGATCACCTACAAGTTGGTGGGAATCTACGGATAAGATCTTGCTTGGGCACGATATGGTTAGAGAGACTTCGGAAAAGATTGATTTAATTCGAAGAAGGATGAAAGCAGCGCAAGACAGACTGAAATCTTACGCGGATAAGAGGAGGACGGATCTGGAGTTTGATGTTGGGGACATGGTCTTTATCAAAGTATCTCCATTACGGAATGTTGTTCGCATTGGGTCCGTTGGGAAGTTAGCTCCAAGATTTGTTGGACCGTTTCCTATTAAGGAAAGGATTGGACGGATGGCATATAGAGTGGATTTACCCGAGAGACTTAGTGGAGTATATGACATATTCCATGTGTCACATTTGAGGAAGTGCCTACATGAGACCGCAGAGGTGGTAGAGCCGAGCTTGCTTAGAGAAGTGGAGGTAGAGCGTGATGCGACTATTCGACGAGCTCCTACCCGCATCCTTGGGTCTGAGATTAGGAAGTTGAGAAAAAGAGAGGATCGACTAGTCAAAGTGCAATGGGGAGAGGATGAGAGCAATGCTACTTGGGAGACATAAGCGAAGATGCGTTCATTGTACCCATTCCTTTTTGAGGGTATGTCTTTTAACTTCTCCTTTACCGTTTGTCTAGTACTTATCTTATCTTTAGTATGTCCTCTCATTAGTATCTTTGACCTTTAGATAGGGTAAACCTATGGTTGAAACATGTGTTTGAGACATGTTATGTTTGATGGATGCGTGTGGATGCAAGTGGTTGCTAGTGGTTGCTCGTGGATACATATACACACACTCTAGGCACTAGATCGGCTCAATCACTTCATATTGCATATTGCTTATAATTGTGTGTAGGTATCTAAATTAATGGATGTATAATGGTTGTGCTATTATATGGATGATGCATTTTGGTGAATGATTGTGCACACATGTAGAAATAGTATGTGTCGATAGGGTTCTTTCGCATACATATTGGATGCATGGCACTATCATGGTTTGCACTAAGGAGGTCAACTGAATCAGTAGACCGCCTGATTTTGCATTAGACAGGGAACATATACACACACTCTTTGCATATGTTCATACAGCATTAGAAACTCTAAGGACAATGGATGCCAGTGTTTGATGGTTTGAGTAGATGGTTGTTTGGTTGGTAGGATACGTTCTTCTTGACTTAGAGATTTCGGGGACGAAATCCTTTAAGTAGGGGAGAATGTAACACCCCGTATGTTGAATAACTTGCTATAATATAAAATAGGGCAGAATTAAATTTTAAAATCTGAATCAGGGGAAACGGGCTACGCCATTGCGTTCGTCTCGGAAAAATACACGAAATAGAGTCCGAGTTTTCGAAAATCGAAGTACGTATGACCCAGTTAAGGCCCAAAGAAGTTTTCAGAAATTCAAAATAGATTTAAATATAAAAATTTAAACATTTCTGAAGTGGCGGGAAAATTCCCGCCAGGCAGAGGGAGTCGACCCTAGGGTCGACATGGGTGTCGACCCCCTCCCTAGGACGAGATCTGACGGCTCTAATCTGATTTAAGGTTAATCTAATGGCCTATAACACCTAACTAAACTATAAATACACCCTAAGACTACCCTAATTCATACTAAAAATAGCTACAACACCGTTATGCCGTCAAAATGCAACTTGAAGGAGCCTCCATCAAATTAAAGAGGAAGATAACTTCTCAAATCAACCTCTAATCAACTCTAGCAACTTAATCTTCTTCTTAGGAGTGCTAATCAACAAGTTGTGAGTTTCTATAGCCTTAATGACCAATTGTTGAAATGATTATGGTAGGATATAATGAGGTTATGGCTATGAATGTGGATCAATGCAAGTTATATGCTATGTGTTCATGATGTTATGCTAGTTATGCAAGTTATATGCTATGTGATTATGATGTTATGTAAGTTATGCAAGTCATATGCTATGTGTTCATGATGTTATGCAAGTTATGCAAGTCATATGCTAAGTGTTCATGATGTTATGCAAGTTATGCAAGTCATATGCTAAGTGATCATGATGTTATGCAAGTTATGCAAGTTATATGCTATGTGTTCATGATGCTAGTTATGCAAATCACTATGATAAACATTGATCCATTATGACACCATGATTATGCAAGTTTGGTGTATGATTATATGCAAGTTCATATATGATATGTTATGCAAGTTTGGTGTTTGATTATATGCAAGTTCATATATGACATGTTATGCAAGTTTGGTGTTTGATTATATGCAAGTAACATGTGCAAGTTTACACCTTTGGATGATATGCATACATATGCAAGTTAACCCCTTTGTATGTCATACATACATATGCAAGTTTACCCCTTTGTATGACATAAGTAGCTTATGCAAGTTACCCTCTTTATGACATATGTGATTCATGCAAGTTTGGGTTGATTATTTATGCTAGTTGGGTTTGATGCTATATGCATGTTGACACCTTTAAACCCATGTTGATGCTAATGTTATGCAAGTTGAACCCATTGTATTTGTGATGAATCTTCCCTTTTATGTCATGTTAGCGAATTACGTGGGGAACGATGGGGTTAATATACATGTTAATGAAATGGTGTGAAGTTGGTATGATTATGCATACCACAAAGTGGATGGACATAATTGAGTCAATTATGTACATCGTTAAATTTGTAATTAATTAGGGATAATTAGTACAAATTATGGGGGGATTAATTAGGTGTAATTAATCGACTAAGACACGAGGTTGGACCCTTTTGTAGCATAAGACTGCCCGAAACCGACCGGCAAATCAAGCAGCTACAAATGATTGGCCCAATGTGAGAGGTCTTAGGCACAAACCAAATAGGTGAAAAGTGTAAAGACACGAGGTTAGACTCGGTTATGGCGTAAGGCTGCCCGGACCCAACCGGCAAATCCAGCTGCCATAAAAGATAGTCTAATGTGAGAGGTCTTTACAACGGTTACGTTCTTAATTAATTAAGAAACACTTAACCAGATAAGCATGTAGTGGGGCATGAGGGTTAAGTGGGAGCCTTGGGTGGTATGTGGAAATCAAGTGAGTGCCTTGGGTGGCATGTGGAAATCTAGTGGGTTGCCTTGGGTGGCAATAGAAAATACGATTAGAATACTAAACCAAGTGGAAACATGTAATTAAACATGATTAAAGGGTTAAGTGGGATGCACTAGATAAAAGGGACAAGCTTAGGTGGGTAGCTTGTGGGGGCCCATTTCAACCAGTAACCCATATGTATCTTATTGGGCTCGACCCATGTCGAGGACGGGACACGCGTACTGGGCTTGACTATAAGAGGCCAAAACGGGTTAGCGGTGGCAACGCAAGTCCAACGGGTTTCATATGCGTGTGTGGACCCGGGCTGGTAGGTAAGACGTTGTTGCATCGTGTAGGTGTAAGCCATGCACCATTGATTGCATCGGGTTGCCACTTTGGGGAGTGATACACCCCACTGTGGGGCCAGCACGGGTATCTACGGTAGGGAGCCGATCGCTTGGGGAGTAGTGGGTACACCTAGTGGAGATAGGGGCAGACGACACCTATGTAGTCAGCTAGGGGTACACGAAACTACTGGGTAAATTTTCTATGTCCTTGGGTGGGATCAACCTTTAAGTAGGAATGACTGGTGTGTTGCAGTTAGTAATTACCCTTGGGTGGGTAGATGCGTCTTTACCGTTATCTTAGTTCATCCTATGTCTAGTTGGCTACTTAGGTTAGTCATTTATCCCCAGTCATCACCGTACCAAGTTTATATCATACCCTAATTACATTAATGATTGTGTTGTTAAAGTTATAGGGCTCACTCAGACTTATGTCTGACCCCGTTGTTTTTATCTTTTCCCCCTCAGGTCCTCGGGTTGGGCCTAGCACTAGTGGGCTTTGATCAGATCTCTTTATCTATCTTTTGGAGCTTGGACCGTGATGTAAAGCCCAGTTTATCTTTTCTTTTATGGCTATTAGTTATGTAGTGGGATTATGTACCTATGTTTTATCAGGATGGATATTTGGTACTTGACTCTTTTATGGTTTTGTAACTAAACATGTTTACCTTCTGCTGCTATGAAATGATGTTTTAGATTTTCAAGTATTATTTATATCTGTCTTGTTGTAATTTTTCTGTTCTATATTCACTTAAAATGCTCCACCGAAGTTAAGGCATTCCCTTAGTGAGTGACCTTAGCGGGTGTGGGGTGTTACAATATATACCCCTCAAAGTTTTCTAAAACCTAATTTCATTCTTCATTCGGTCAAATTAAAGGAGCCGCCACTTATTTTTCCTGAAAACAAATCTCGTGAGAAATAAAAATCCAAATGAATCCAAATAAAATTCAATAAATCCTATAACATATGGATTTGAAATCAGAAAGGGTTTCTCTTCACATTTATGTCCATTTCAGGGGGTTCGAACCTATTTTGGTTCGGTGTATATTGAGCAGCGTCCGTTCTGGTATACTAGGGTTCTCGAATTCTTGGATTGTGGTGAATCGAGTGTGAGTTTGAGTGGATAGCTAGGTTCAGCGAGGAAAGCCGCATCATTTGTGAGAATGTTGGGTGTTTCGGTGCAGTTTGATGTCGCATGTTTCCTGGGAGGACTCGAGTCGCGTTCGGAAAAATCTGGTGCGAGTTGGGCAAGGTGGGGTTCAGGTTGAAGAGAATGGAAAGGAGACTTTAAAGGTGGTCTTGTTTTGAGAAACTGTGGGTTGGTAGAAGAGAACTCGCTGGTTGAAATACGTTCAAATGGAAGAGCAACTTACAGGCGATGGGGAAGAAGAAAAGGGGGTGGGCCGTTGGCTGTGTGATGGGGTATTAGGCCCGAAATGAAAGGTTAAAGCCCATGAAACCTTTTAACTAGTTTTATTTAAATTTAATTATCGTGTAAAATTCGTAATGCAATAACTTATCCATACGGTATCGAAATCAGATGAAACAAGTTGCGTTAGGATCGTAGGGACGAGAGCTTCACAATGAAGCTGACTGGGAGTGAATCCGAGCTCGTTACAATTTATGGCAAAATAAATTGTCCAACTGAGTCAAATAACGCAAACCGATTATTTAACGGTTAACGCGTCAATGTGAGTAAAACTCACCAACTCTGTACAGTTCTATTTTTACAATTTATTCTTAGGACTATTAAATATTGTCTTTTTGATTGTGTGTTGACTGTTTGATTGAACTGCTAGTCAGTTAGTGAATATTATATATATATATATATATATAAACAGTAAAATAGTTATATATTGATTCTATTAACAGAATATTTCATATTTAACTGGAAGTGATGTTGATTATACTGTGTAACATCTGTGATGTAGGGAAACAGGTTGGAGGAATCCAACTGGATTCCTCAACATTTATTTTACTTTGATTTATATATTGTGATATATAACGTGATATATAATATGACGTTGATTATGTGTGCTTTGGACGATAGTTATCGTTGTTATATGGTGTGTTAAATACCATAAGAAATACTAGAATGTGGAAAAGGGATTTTCAAAGTATATTTTGAAAATAATTTATTTATATAAAATCAATGGATTTTTTTAATACAAGAAAAAGGATTTTGAATAAAAGAATTATATTTGTAAAAAAATATAAAGGAAATTTATATTTGTTAATCAAATATAAAGGGATTTTATTTGTTAAACAAATATAGAGGAGATATATTTGTGAAATCGAATATATAGGAAAATATTTGTAAAACAATATATATAAGGGAAATTATTGTCAAAACCAATAGAAAGAGGGATATTTGTAAACAATTTACAAATAGATAAAAAGGATTTATTTATTTAGGAAATAAATAAAGGTAAAAGAATTTATTATTTAGGGTATAAATAAAGTTAAATGATTTATTTATTTAGGGAATAAATAAAATAAAGGAATATTTATTTGTTAGAATAAATAAAATAAAGGAGATATTTATTTGTTAAATAAATAGGATTATAAGGAAATATTTATTTAGGAAATAAATAGATTATAAAAGAAAATCTTTAAAAAGGAATAAACGTTATTAGCGAGTAAGTTAATCAAATTGAGTTATCAGGTTAGTTAATCAAAGTAAATTGATTAGTTAAACTAAGTGAATTGGTTAAGTTAATCAAAGTGAATTGGTTAAGTTAATCCAAGTGAATTGGTTAAGTTAATCAAAGTGAATTGGTTAAGGTAATCAAAGTGAATTAGTCTAGTTAGTCAAAGTGATTAGTTCAGTTAATCGAGATAAAAAAATCAAGCTAGGTTAATCGAGTTGAATTAGTCAGTCGAGTTAATCAATTGAGTTAGTCAAACCAAGTAAAACCAGTTATAGTTAACCAGTTAGAGTTATTCAAATGGAGTTAATCGAGTAGAGTTATCGAATATAGTGTATTCGAGAGAAGAGTTAATCGAATATAGTTTATTCGAATAGAGTTAGAGGAGTTAATCGAATATAGTGTATTCGAGAGAAGAGTTAATCGAATATAGTTAATTCGAATAGAGTTAGAGGAGTTAATCGAATATAGTTTATTCGAATAGAGTTAGAAGAGTTAATCGAATATAGTTTATTCGAATAGAGTTAGAGGAGTTAATTGAATACAGTTTATTCGAATAGAGTTAGAGGAGTTATCGAACATAGTTTATTCGACAGGAGTTAAGTGAATAAAGTAAATCAAATCGAGCAAATCAAGTAGAGTTAAGTGAAGGAGTTAGTTGAATATAGTATTCGAAAGAAAGGTTAAGTAAGGAAGTTAGTTAAAGAAATATAAAGTGAACTTTGCCTATTTCAAGGTTAAAAGTGTTGTTTAGTTAAGGTCTGAGAGGTAGCTATACCCCAACTTGATTGATTGCGGTTTTAATTAAGAAATGGTTACGGTTCGAGAGTCAAGTGGTTAAGTGGATTTCGTTAATAAGTAAAATGGTTTAAGTTGGCATCGCGATAGTTTGTTTAACCATCTGTCTAAGTCCAATGTTTGAGTTTTGGAAATGTTTTCCAACGAAGTATCAGAATTGTTTTCTAATATAGAAAACAAGGAAATGGAAATGTTTTCCAATGGTAATAACAAATATTTTCTAAATCTATAAAATAAGAAATGTTGAATATAGGGAAACAGGAGATGAAAAATGAACTAAGGAGATAAATGTTGAAATGATGTTTGTTCGATATAATTTCCATCTGGAAATAATATCCTTGTTTGCACACTTGTTTTTCTTTGATAGTTAACTCACAGACTATCGAAGTTTTGACCATTTTAACGTTGTTAATATGGAGAGACCGGTTGGATTATTATCCAAAGAACCACTCTGTATTGGCATAAGCGTTGCGAATCATTTATGCCAAGGATAATTGAAGATGGAGTAAAGTGCAAGGGTTGTTGTATAAGTCTTAGATAACAGTGACTAAGATGGATATACTGAATAGTGCCTTCGGTTTGTCCAGTCCCAGGACAACTTGTATGGACGAAGGTCTGGCAGAGTATATCCAATGGATTGCATAAGTTGATCCCTTCAAATGTATATACGTTGGTGGCGGAGGAATTCGTTTCTCTTAGCTGTATACCCGTTGTATTTTTGTGGAAATCAATTTGTGATTTGGAGGTATGACGATGTGACATTTTAAGTGAATGAAGATGAATGTCTGACAGAGTATTTCCAGAAAGGTCACATACATTGATTTCTTCAACCGTACCAAGAGTGGAAGCGGAGAAGGAAACTTCTTTAGCTAACATGTAATGTACTGTTGTAGACGTCAATCGGTGATTTGATGAATTTGACGATGTGACATTCGAAGGGAATCTGATGTGATGATAAAGCGTAGCATCTAGCCTCATCAACCGGTAAATGACAGAAATCGGGCAGGTAGCATGGCTATATAGGTCTCACCTATTAGGGTGTATAATCACCTGATCTATAGTTTCATTTATTTCTAAAAATCTATTGTTGATGCTGTCCCATTCGGGAAACGGTTGCTGATCCCAACCGTTGGTGATATACATTCGATACACTCAAGCGAAATGAGTGGTCGGTCATGTGTGGTAGGGTTGCAAGATGTTCTTGTTGAACCCAGTGTATTCCTCTCTAGAGGTACACTAGCGAAAGGTGGTTCCATACCTTGTCATAGTTGGAAACCCATTACCCAATACGTGCTTGCGATTTTGATTTTATACTATATATGTAGAACGTGAGATGAAAGCGTTTCTGCTAGATTGATATCTATTTGTACTTAGACATTATTATAATATCAGAATGATATTGCTTGTCAAAGATGTTGGATTCTCATAAGGGAAAAACCCGTTCCGTATTCACGGCATGGTCTTATGAGATATCATATATCTGTTAAACTGTGTTAAACTATTTTACTCACACTAGTCCCATGACTGACCCGGAGTTTACTTTGTTGTTTTCCCTAAACTCTTGGGTGCCTAAATTTGTACGGGCAGTCAAGTAGTCGGGATTTACAGATATACTTGAAGAGCTGGAGCAGGAGGCTTCTGGATCATATAGTTATAGTTTATTTCCGCTGTGTTGTAAGTGTTGTACTCTGATAAGTGCTATTGTATAATAACTGTTATATTTCAAAGTTATGTTATATATTATATGTTGTTCGTTCCGCTGTGAGATTCGTGTTACTCTGATGATATAAGTTCTTCTTTTCTTCTTCTATTCTAAGTTTCTATCTTATCTATCCTCACCCTCTAATTTCTTTCACTAATTATCAGGATTTTTCGATGTTTTGGTTATTGACATTGTGTTTATGTCGATAACCAAAGTCGCTCAAAATCCGGGTCATTACAATATAATATCATGTCATGCCTAAATTTAGAATAATCACAGACAATTTTTTCCTATAAAAAAGTTAGAATGAGACCTATACAAAAACTTGTTAGATTATAATGTTTCATCCTTGTAATAATCAGATCTGAAACTCCGACCATTGCATGTGATATAGAAGGATGGTAAACTTGGAATGAGGATAACATAAATCATATTTGGCAGTTTGCAGTCCAAATTTCAATACCTACAAAATCGCCTTAACTAAAGTTTGGTAAGGGACGCTAAAGTTCTAAATACACGTAGAGCACATAAATCGTTGTAAAAATCAACAGAGGCGCTTACCTAGTTTACATCTTTACATGTGGCAACTTTGTCATATAAAAATGGTAACCATTTAGAAATTAATGACATATAAAAAATAGAAGCAACATTAGAGTAGATCAAAATTAATAAATAAATTATTTCATGTCTCTTGGTAACTTGGTTGAAGATGATCATCTCAGTATTATATTAGGCCTCAAGTCAAAGCAATAGAAGGTTTTAAGCTTAGACCAAAGATATTTTTTGTAATCAAACGTCTAGTGGCAGAAGAAATAGACATGCTTGCAGTTTTCGCAGCATTGATATATATGTTTTGAGGTACAGGTAAGTAGAATAGGCTATTTTGGATCCCCAAAGCATGCTTGGAAGTAAATAGCATAAGAATTTTTTTAGTTTGGTTAGTTTATTGTAAACAAACTATTATAGAAGTTGTTCTACTGTGTCAAGGTCACTAACAATTGTTATTAATGAGATTAAATTAAGTACATCACAAAAAACATCGACATTCAATATATATATATATACACACACGACCTATAATTGATTTCTTACATGTTTACCAAGCCTTTGAAAATATAACATGCATGTGAATCAAATAAAATAAAATAAAAATAGCAAAGATCATGTAGGCAAGATAAGCTGAATATGACGTAAAAATTATTTTGAATGCCATATACAATTGATTAGACATGACTGAGTTATTGTACATTGAGTAAAACACATAAGGATGAGAAGCTGAATAGTTCATATTTTAAAATACATAGGAATGAAGATGTCAACTTGATAAACTACAAAAAATACATATTAAGAGGAAGAAAAAATTATTTGGGTTCATTTAATAAACTGCACTTTTATTACAATCTAGACCACTATGAGTAAGATTCAAAGCTTAAAATGACATGCCGATGGCACATAACATGTAAAAGGTTGATGTGGTTTTCAAACATGATTTTTCATCATCAAAAGTGCTCCATGGGTATGCGTAATTCTGAATATTTAAAATCCAAAAAACGATATCCTAATCTCGAAATCCAAAAAATACAAAATTTTCATAAAGGCGTTTGTAGGATACAAACCAGTCTCTCCCAATAACTTAAACCAATTCAAAACCACATAATTCAAAATTTACTACCTTAAATTTAATTAAACAGATTGTTAGAAAAAGCACATGGCATACATACCTAGAAGAGGCTGACATTTAAAAATGTTATAGATCTGGCCTTTGAAATCAGCAAAAGAATGCAAGTTCCTTTTTTTTCTCATGCATGTTCAGATTTCTTCCTCTAATGCACCATGGGTTAAGTATGGAAATGAACCACTAATTGAGTAGCTATACAGTAGATTGAGATGGCTAACCAATGCTATTGAAATTTGGACTTGGTGGATGTCATCCTGGAACGTGTAAGTACAGTTAGTTAACTACAAAAAGAAAATTTTATGCTCAATAGTCGACATACCCAGGAAACATATATTATTTTTCAAAATTCGTTAAAGCAACAATATACATTCCACTTGAGTAGGCTTTAGTTAATATTCTTCCTCAATTTCAAACACTTTGATTGTAATTAACAAAACTATTTTCCTTACTACACATGGCATGTCTGTCATGTGACCAAACTAAAATTTTTAATTAAAGACTTGATGTTAAATCATCAATTATGTAAAAATAAGTCCCCTTAAAGTATTTAATATCAATATACTTCTAACAAAAATGATACCAACCAAGAACCAACCTTGTCATATTCTCAAACAGTCATAGTGGAAG
Organism: Allium sativum; assembly: GCA_030737875.1. Taxonomy (NCBI): domain Eukaryota; kingdom Viridiplantae; phylum Streptophyta; class Magnoliopsida; order Asparagales; family Amaryllidaceae; genus Allium; species Allium sativum. The sequence goes on from CM060915.1 coordinate 992,452,895, forward strand.
TGGAAATTAATTGTTTATTTTTAATAGTTTTTAATTAGTAACCACTATATATGAATATGTGATATTTCTGTAGATTAGAAACAGACTACATATTGACAATATTATTTCACAGTTACTTCTATTTGCCACTTTTCAGTACATTCCATGCTAATTCATTATCTTTACACTTTGACCCTAATCTTAAGTACCATAAATATCATACCTCAAAATAAGGTTTAGTTTGAAATATCTGAGAAGCTTTTATGTTGGTATCCTATGGTTTTAACAATGCAGAATATTCCATAAGAAGATACAAAATGTAGTAAAAAATGTAATGCAAAATAACGACACCCACTTCCCTCCAAGCATTTTTAGTTGGTCAAGAAATTTGAAATTTTGCTGGATTTGATAGTCAGAGTTGCCTCCTCCAAGACGGACATTGGTTTTAAATAACATGAGTGACTTTTCACGTAGACAGAGCCCTCTTGAAGACCAACTTTGTTGTAACTTAAAGAGAAAAAATATTGATGGACATGTTTCTGAAATATAGAACCGAAATCAAAGAACTGATATTGTCTATATTATAATGCAGTTATAAGGGTCGAGCATTCAGGAATATGATATAAAACTTTTCCTTCGGAAAAAAGAAAAATAAGCTCAATAAAAGGTAGTACTTTTTTAAATTTTAGCATTTCCATAAATCCATTAGTTATAAATTCACATAAAAATATAAATACATTATTACAGTTACCCTATATATCGGCGCATGTAGACATATGTGCCGTTAATTAAGATTTAACGAACTAAGACTATAGATAACCACTCCAGGATAGTTATTGGAAAGCTTGATACATGTTTTATGGTGGAAAAAAATAACATAATAACCCAAAAGCTTGGTGTATACAATATTGATAAATAAGGGGAGGAATTTTTTTTGACAAACTATTTTAGACACAGACATAACATCTGTTATATCATATTTCATTGTTTGCAAAAGGTTAAATTTAAAAGGAAAAAACATGTTATAAAATACCACACCATACATTTTTTTTCTAATGCCTAAAAAAGCTATCGTTGAAATGCTAAAATGGCCTGTGCTTGGTAGTTTCAAGTCATGCATTTACCAACATAATAAATAGAAAGTATTAAAAAATTTACATGCTCAGCTCTTAATTATTCATTTAGATGAAAATCAAATACATGAAATAACATGGCTTATAAATCATGCTATAGAAGAAAAGAAGTTAGTATAAGTGTAAGGTACTCTATATAAAATTCACTTACCTAGTAAACTCAAACCTGATAAAATTTGTACCATTTTACTATATTTCTCTTCCTAGACACAATTTTGGATCTATTATTACCTTCATGAGTACAGATGTTTATAGAAAAAAAAATTGAAATAACATTATGCAGATACAAATGATAAATGTAAACAAATTATGCGTTTAAAATTTAGGTGAAGATGGAAGTTTAAAATCCAAAAAGTAAATAATAGAACAATGATATAATAAGGGATCTATACAATCATGGATCCCAAGTTTTGGTGCGAATCAATATAATTATATGTATAAAAAAATTAAAATTAACTTATGTATGTACAATAGAAGGTTTTTAATAAATTTTGATAAATTCACATTTTTAGATTTATTCATATAGAAGTAATGCAGAACATCGTTAATGATCATAATACTTTGGTTTATGTACTTTATTTGAGTTTTTAGCTTTATTGTCAAGAATAAAATTATATACTTGAGTGTCTTATAATATGCATATTATGATCCACTTTTATTATTGTTATAAATGAGAATTTAAAATACAGTTTAAAAAATGGACAACAATGATATTGTTATTCATGTTTTGGTTAGTTTTTAGCCTTACGTCGTATCAGTATTTATTTTTGTACTCTGATATCATGTAAATTTAAAGATTTTGTATTAATGTATAATTTTTACTTCTGCTGTGAGATATTTGTGTTTTATCTCTATGATTCTGTGATGATTTATATTTCAACTTCATAAGCAATAGCAGTCTGTCATTTTGAATGATTTGAGTTGGTTTAATTACCGACTTGAGGCGGTCAAAAAGCAAGGTTATTACATTGTGGTATCAGAGCTTTGGTTATACAAGTTCGGCTTATGCGGTTGAAACACTCATTAGAGATAGAGTAGAAATACTCTAGAATGAGTGAAATCATTTTAGAATCATTCTAGCGAGTGCGTATTTTGAAAACTTAGAATATTTTAAATGGGTTTAAGGATTTTCTATATATAAAAATAGTTGAAATTTTAGTCTTATTTAAAATGTATCCTTGTTTTAAAAATTTCATTCCTTCGAACTCGTCTCTTTAGTTGGACCCCTCTTAAGTTAAGATTTGCCAAGTTTGAATCTTGATTGTGCTTGTCCCATCTTAGGAAATGTAGAATTCGTCGCTTCCTACATCCTGAATCTTCCTATCCTTGATAAACCCATTTGATTTGGTTCATTCATTCGTCCAACTCCTATCGTATACTCTAGCTTAATTCGAATCGAATTGAGTAGAGACATGGGAATTAAAAAGTAAAACTTGGATAAACAACTAAATGCCAAATACTTAGGTTGTGTTAGAAAAATTCTTTGTGAAAATATAGAATTTATCGTAGTAACTTGTAAAATATTATATACAATTGCATACTAGTTGGTAAAGCTAAACATGGCTCTAAGGTCTTGAAAATAACATCTGTTTTTGAACCTACGAATGCTAAAAGAAATTCTATGCAATATATGTTTTGATAATAACATTTTTCCATTGTAAATTTTGAGATAGTATAAATAAATATAAAAGATTATGGTTAAAATTTGGCGAAACAAAGAAGCGGGAGAGACATATAGTTCCCTGCTTGAAAATTTCACAAGAAGATATGTTTTGAAATATATTATTTTGAAATAAAAAATTTATATATAGGAAATTTGAATATTGTGTAACAACCTGCATTTTACGTATCGGAGGATTGTAGAATATTTATTTTATTTCCATACGAAGTCATATGGTCGTGTAACTTTGGGAAACGACTGTTGGGGTCATTTCCCAGATTCACGATTTTTTTCCGAATGTTGAATGACTGTATTGCCCCTGGTGAATCTTTTTTTGTATATAACTTTTGATTGGTAAGGAGTTTTGACCTAAAACTACTTTCATTGGATTCAGATGATGGTTTCCCATTTAGTAGAGTGGTCACAATAATCAAACGGACTTACCATTTGGAAGATATGGCTGAAATAAGGTTTGGAAGATGGAAAATAGCACTATCGAGTTTAATTGGGCGATTAGCAGCTAGGCCCATAACCCATTTCGGGATTAGGTTTATAGGAGGGCTGAAAGGAGTTAGAGAATCATCTTCTTTGATTTTCCTAGCTGCCACAAACCTTCCTCTAACCCTAGTAATGACCTTCATCTTCTGAATCACTCCCTAATCACCTTTTTTCACTAATTAAGCAAAACTACATCAAATTAAGTCAAATTAGCATCAAATTCGTGGTAGAGCTGCTGCACTACATAGTAATCCGAGCCAAATCAGTAAAAGTTTTATATTTAACATTGATTATTGGCTAAGGTGAGTGATTTGCATGTTTATACACTAATTATGGCTAATTGGGGGTGATTAGTGATAATTAACGAAATTATACATCAGAAAAATATGGAAAAATATGTTAAAATTCTAGAATATTATTTTATGCTGCTGATATAAATTTGGGTTAATTTGGATTAAGTTTGCTAATCTTATAGTTAGATATGGTTAAACGTGATTAAGGGGAAAACCATGGATTTCGGTATGTTTGATTCTAAATAATACGTGTGATTAATGTTTTTGATTGATTCATATGTTATTACTATTGTTTGGTATGCTTTGAGATTGCATAGGAAATTTAGAATGTTCGAAAACGCCGTCGTGAGGCGTAAATAGCTTGTTGTAAGAAGTGCAGGAAAAGGGATCGGATCAGGCTCACTACCCCCGAACCGACCCGCTCGTGCTCCAAGTATCACAAACCGACCCCACCCCGACCCGATCTAAAGGATGCATCACGACTCGACCTGGGAGGTACACGACGAACTGATGCTAGGATCCATGGACCGACTCGGGACTTGAAGAAGATCACGACCCGAACCGGTGAAGGAGCAAGTCCTGAAGCGATGGACGAGCACAACCCGACCCACTTGTCTCGAACTGAAGGACAACTAGCCGGACCCAGACGAGGATCACAAGCTAAACTGGAATGCCACGAACTGGACATGAGAGGGAGACCTGAACTGAACCGGATAGGAGGAGGGAAGGAGACCCGAACCGAACCGGATAGGAGAAGGAGACCCGAACCGAACCGGATAGGAGAAGGAGACCCGAACCGAACCGGATAGGAGAAGGAGAGGAGGAGACTTGGACCGAACCGGATAGGAGGAGGAGACCCGAACCGGATAGGAGGAGGAGACCCGAACCAAACACTAATTCAACAAAAACCAGAGAGGCAAAGTGTAACACCCCATGTTCATTAATGTCACTCACAAATGGAATGCATTAACTTCAATGGAGCATTTTAAGTGTGTATAGAATAGAAACTTAACAACAAGACAGATATAAACAGTACTAAAACTTTAAAATTTCATTCACTGCAGTGGTAAACACATAGGTTTGATTACATCATCAAAAGCCAGAGTTAAAGCACATAATATCCATCTTGAATAAATCAGAGTACATAAATTGAAAGACATAACCCCAATACAAAATAGCCATAAATAAGATAGGCTGAACTTTTACTTCAGCGATCTAAGCAACTTCTAAAAGCAAGAGATACAGCTATCCAAAATTAAGCTCCACTAGTGCTAGTTCCACCCTGAGCACCTGGAGGGGGGGGGGGAGGAAGAAAAGAGATGGAAACAAAGGGGGTCAGACATAAAGTCTGGCGAGTGCGATAACTTTAACAATATAATTACCAAAATAACTAGGCTAAAGCATAAGTTGGAAAATAGGGAAATGACTGTGAACAATTGGGTAAAGCAAAGTAAACAAGGAAATAAGATGAACAAAGATAACGTTAAAGGCACACCCAAACCACTATAACATAATTACTATACTGCACCACCACTAGTCACACTAAAGTTGATCCCGCCTACAAAACTTAATAATGAAAATGGTAGTTTCGTGCACCCCTAGTTGCCTTCATAGGTGCCGCCTGCCCCTATATCCACTAGGTGTACCCACTACCCCCATGCGATCGGCTCTCTAACTCGTAGATACGCATGCTGGCCCCATAGTGGGGTGTATCACTTCCCAAAGTGGCAACCCGATACCACCAACAATGCACGACTTATACCTACACGATGCAACAACGTCTTACCTACCGGCCCGGGCCCACACACGCGCATGAACCTGTTGGACTTGCGTTGCCTCCGCTAATCTGTTTTGGCTTCTTACAGTCAAGCCCAGTTTGCGTGTCCCGTCCTCGACTTGGGTCGAGCCCACAAAGATACGTATGGGTTACTGGTTGAAACGGGCCCCCATTACTTGACACAAGCTATCTACCTAAGCTTGGTCCCCTCTAGTACATCCCACTTAACCCTCTTCTTATACATGTTCACTTACATGTTTCAAATTTTGGTTAAGTGTTTCTAATCGTATTTCAAATGCCACCCAAGGCACCCACTAGATTCCGCATGCCACCCAAGGCACCCACTTAACACTCTCATGTCCCACTACATATCTATATGGTTAAGTGTTTCTTAATTCATTAAGACCGTATCCTCATAAAGACCTCCCACATTAGACTGGCATTTGTGGCAGCTGGATTTGCCGGGCGGGTCCGGGCAGTCTTACACCACAAACGAGCCTAACCTCGTTCCTTTACAATTGTTACACATTTAATTTATGCCTAAGACCTCCCACATTAGATTAGCATTTGTGGCAGCTGGATTTGTCGGGCGGGTCCGGGCAGTCTTACACCACAAAAGAGCATAACCTCGTGTCTTAGACGATTAATTACACCTAATTAATCATTCCCCAATTTGAATTAATTTCCCTATTCAAATTATCAATCAATTCCAAATTTAACTATGGCCATAATTGACTCAATTATGTCCATCTATTTATGGTATGCAAAATCATACCAATAATCATCACAAATTTATTCTATGCCTTTTAAGGCATTTATGCAAATCTCAATATTACATCTTTTAATATTATCCCATTACCCCACGTTGTACGTTCGTTCATTTAACGTAAAATATACGTTAGACTCGAATAGTCTAACTTATGGAATAAAGAGAAAACATCACAACATACATAGAAATAAAACTAGATCTAAACATAGGGGGTGAACTTGCTTGTGTGAATGAGGTTCTCCATCTAAAACTTGCAGAGGCAAAAGTCACAAACTTGCATAAAACTACATATGTCATAAATCTAAATCTAAAGGTGTGAACTTGTTTAGGTAATAGTCACAACTTACATAAACCATATATGTCATGGATCTAACCATAAGGGGTAAACTTGCATAGGCATTAACCACAAACTTACATTACATGGTTTATACTCCAAACATATATATATATATATATACATATACTTGCATATGTGATTTATGCAATCATAACGATGGTGTAAACTTACATCTAAGCATGTAAACTAGCATATAACTCACACATGTCATAGCCTAACTTTTAGATCCAATTTACACATAAATTAGATGTCATGAAACATGTAAGGTTATATATAGTTTTCACTAACTTGCATATGATCCATGCCTTAATTTACATCCTAACTTGCATACATACATATGATTTAACATATGAATTAGTTCCAACAACATAACAAACTAGCATATGAAACATCATCATAAATTGATTATACATAAGCCAATCATAGAATTACAACATAGATGATAACATCGCAACTTTACAACATAGGTGATAACATCATAGAATTAATAACATAGATGATAACGTCACAATTTTACAACATAGATGATAACATGCGGTCAATAATTCACAACATAACCATATAATCCGCATCATAGCTCAATCCAATTAAATTTTTAATTATTTTATTAAAGAATTCGAACTCACAACTCAAAGAAGGACTTGACTTCTAAAATCTGAGTTCTGAAGTTGAATTAGCTTTCCTTTGTAGTAAATTCGTTGTTAGAGTTGAATAGAATTGAATTTGATTAGCATTTCTTCCTCTCTAACTGGTGACGGCTACTCCAGGTTGCAACGTGACGGCATGGAGCCTATGAGTCTAATTTTAATTTGATTTTAGGGTTTGAGTCTTCATGTGTTTTTATAAAGTTTAGGATTAATTTAAGCCGCCCGATCAACTCAGAATTAACCCCAGCCATTCAGAGCAGATCTGAAACCCTAATGACTCAGCATACAGTCATAAACAGGTCATCAATCACATCTGGCCGGGGAGGGGTAGGGGGCAAATCAACCCCCAGGTCGACCCTATTGTGTAACAACCCGTATTTTCAATAACCTGTAATAATGAAAATTGAGGCAGAATTTAATTATAAAATCTGAATCAAGGGAAACGGGCTATGCCATTGCGTTCGTCTCGGAAAAATACGCGAAATAGAGTCCGAGTTTTCGAAAATCGGAGTCCGTATGACCCAGTTAAGGCCCATGGAAGTTTTCAGAAATTTCCATAATTAAAACAGATTTAAATTTAAATTAAAAACAAGGATTTGGGCCAGCTGGGCCAAGGCGGGAAAAATCCCGCCAGGACCCGCATGTCGACAGGCCTGTCGACAGGGTCCCTAGGCATGTCGACTGCCCTGTCGACAGCCCTGTCGACAGGGAGTGCCCAGGCAGTCTAGCCTGGTGCACCATTTCTGATTTGGGCTTGATTGGGTGGCTTGGTTCTAGAGAGTTCCGAGATCTGACGGGCCAAAACTATCCTAGGGTTAATCCTAGGGCTAAAAACACTCTAATCTTCTATAAATAAGCCTCTAATCCCACCCTAAAACCCCATTAATCATTCTTGCAACCAAACTATGTCAAATTGAAATCTCAAATGGCCTCCACCTAAAAACCCTAGCCTCCACATTCCTCAAAGTTTAATCTTATGAAGATATGATGATCATACAACCTTTTCCATGTTGTATGAATGCTTAATAACTTGCATACTTCATTAAGTTGCAAGTTTGATTTGCTAAGTTTGTGTTTTTGGGATTTTGCAAAAGGGTTTTCTTATTTGAAGCTTTGTTTTGGGTTTTCAAAGAGCTTCTTCATCTTATTTGGTGGATTTGTAACTTGTTTGTATTGGTAAGCCCTCTTACCTTCATTTTAGAAACTCTAAAGTTAATATGTGATGCAAGTTGGGATTTATGTATGTTTAAATGAGTTATGCATGTTTATGCAAGTTTGCTAAGCCTTGATTTGCAAGTTAAATGAGTTATGCATGTTTATGCAAGTTTGCTAAGCCTTGATTTGCAAGTTAAATGAGTTATGCATGTTTATGCAAGTTTGCTAAGCCTTGATTTGCAAGTTAAATGAGTTATGCATGTTTATGCAAGTTTGTTAAGCCATGATTTCTATGTTTATTAAGTTATGCATGTTTATGCAAGTTTGCTAAGCCATGATTTGTATGTTTAATAAGTTATGCATGTTTATGCAAGCTTAAAATGACAAGTTGTGCATGTTTTGACAAGTTTTGCATGTTTTGACAAGTTGTGCATGTTTTGACAAGTTGTGCATGTTTATGCAAGTTTAAAATGACAAGTTGAGCATGTTTTGACAAGTTGTGCACGTTTTGACAAGTTGTGCATGTTTATGCAAGTTTAAAATGACAAGTTGTGCATGTTTTGACAAGTTGTGCATGTTTTGACATGTTGCGCATGTTTATGCAAGTTTAAAATGACAAGTTGTGCATGTTCGACAAGTTAAGCATGATTATGGTAATATGCAAGTTCACTATGCTAAGTTATGCAAGTTTAACATGTTATGCATGTTTATGGTAATATGCAAGTTCACTATGCTAAGTTGTGCAAGTCTAACATGTTATGCATGATCGTCGTGCAAGTTTGTCATGTATGTTGTGCCAAGTTCCCTCTTCCTATCCTTTATGCGTTATTACGAATATGTAAGCGATAGAATGACGTTGGGGGGGGGGGGGGTTTGGGTAAACTTAAAATACATGAAAATATAAGATTGGGAATTTACCTATTAAGTTAGGTCTACCCCTGGGGAATTTACCTATTAAGTTAGGTCTACCCAAGTAACTATTGGCTTGTAATTATGCTTTGAAATGAAGTGGACATGACACTTAGAAAACATAAGTGTGGCCAACTCGAGGTTGGGTTGAGTTTGTAGCGTAATTCTACCCGGAACCGACCGGCTTAACTAGTGGCTACAAACAATAGGACCCAATGTGAGAAGTTGGTCATGGGGTGCGAAGACCCGAGGTTAGACCAAGTTGTGGTGTAAAGCTACCCGGACCCGCCCGGCCTAACTATTCACCACAACAAGGTCTAATGTGAGAGGTTAAGGTGCATTAAATTAATTAATGCCTCATGATTAGGGTTAAGTCAGGGTCCACTAATACTTAACCAATTTGGGGATTCGAGGGATTAGAATGTGGTTAAGTTGTGAACCGATGGTTACACTTAACTAGTTTAATCCATTTGGGAGTTCAAGGGATTGGAATGGGGTTAAGCCACACTTAACCAGTTTAATCCAGGATTAGTAAAGGGTTAAATCACACCTAACCCTCTTAGAAACCCTAGCAACGTGGTCTGTTCCAGCAGTAATCCCAGTTTGGTATCATTCACAACCCTAGAGGCTAGGCTAGGGCGGGGCACGATTACTGGACTGATGTAAGCGACCAAAGGGCGATGGCCGAGTGGTACAGCGGTGCGGGTCCGGCGGGCTACGGACGTGCACGTAGTCCGATGTTGGACAAAACTCGAGGCACGGGTACCAGTAGGATAGGGCTGTGCATTATTGCTTATGTGTCCGGAGTTGACACCCGAGGGCTTGATACACCCAAAGGGGGACCCAGCACAGACTAACTACAACCATATGTGGGCCATATGGACACCAACACTGGACGTGTTAGGTTTATAGGGAGCCGATCGACTAGACCATTGGGCTGGACCTTGTATTAAGGTCACCTCATGTTATTGGGCCAAAGCTTGGGCCAAGGGATCAATATCTGTTATGTTGGGTTGCTAGTACACCGTGGTGCAAAACTTAACCTTGCTTTATGCGATGACACCTCTAACTATGTTTTAGTTGACTTATCATGCCAGTATGTTGTTATTTATGATCATCTCAGTTTCCATCATGATGTTAGCTTTATTAGTTTATAGACTGATCGTAGCAGGGCTTACTCAGTCTTTTTGACTGACCTGTTTTCTTTCGCCTCTTTTCTTCCGTTTCCCCCCCCCCCAGGTTCTCAGGGAGGGAATACTAGAGCCTAGCTTGGATTTTAGCTGCTTCCTTGGATAGCTCAAGTATGCTTTGGACTTGAGCCGCTATGGTTTATCACTCTTATTTGGGGATAGTACTTATGTATTTTCAGTTTATCAGATGATGTATTTATCTAGACTTGTAATTTTGGGAAAGTGACATTTTGATGTACCAGACTTGAGTTTTGAAATGGTTTATAAATCTTCCGCTGTTTTATTTACTTACTCTGTTTATTTGCATATATCTATATGTCATGTCCTGCCTTGCTATATCATTATGCATGTTTACCAATAATGCCCCTCCAAAGCTAGTGCATTCCTTTGCGAGTGACCCTAGCGGAGGTGGGGTGTTACATATGGTCAACCTGGTTAGGGTAGGTCGACCCCCAGGTCAACCCTATGGTCGACCTGGCCCTGGCGGGAAATTTCCCGCCTAGCCCATTTTGACTCCGAAATTTGAATTTTCGAAATCTATTTTGAATTTTCCGAAACTTTCGATCGCCATAACTTCTTCATACGAAGTCCAATTCACGTAAAATCAGACTCTATCCCTACCAGAATTCCAAGACGAACACAATGGAGTAACCCATTTCCCTTAATTCTCACATCTGAGATTAGTTATTCTTTAATTTGTCACTTTAGTGTTAACAGAAACACGGGGTGTTACACAAAGGATGTCCAAGTGGGAAGTTATTACTCCGGATCCAGATGGCAACCAACGAGTTAACTTCTAGAGTCGGGCTTTGCGGCGGGACGTGTGCAAAGGGTTTATCGATATCTATAACTTTGGTTCAACATTGAGAGAGGGGGCATGTAGACAAACCAGAGCCATGGAAGTGTGGATTGGTTAGCCCTTAACCTAGTGCCAGGGATGTGTGGACTGGGTAGGGTTATTGACTATAAACCAGGGAAGTATGGTCATAGCAATGGTTGTACGGAGTGGGACCGTCATGGCCCAAATATATTTGGTGATCAATGCGGTGGATAATCGTATGCTTTACGCACTGAGTGAGAGATAAGAGGGTGATTGCTATGTTTAATGTTTGCTATCACCATGACATGCACACTTCCACTTTATGTTAGTGTTACCTTAGAGTATTGTACATCTTGTTGTGCTAATTCTTTGGTTGCAGGTCCAGGTCAGGTATGATTATTTATACCTGTTATTGCTTTATCCAGTTATAGACTTGCTATTGCTCACACCAGACTTTCGTCTGACCCAGAGTTTTATGTCTCTTCTTATTACTCTGGGTGCTCCTAAACGAGCAGACTAGAGACAGGTTAGGCGGTTATGCACGAGTAGCTATCCAGAGACGAGCATGAGGCTTCCACGTACTATACATATATTCTCCCTATGTTGCTGATGGTCGTTGCTTTGGGCATTAGTAGTGTACCTCTTTTATTTCCTTTTAGAGACAGTAATTTTAAAGTTGTAATAATTGGATATGAAGCTGTAACGACCCGTATTTTACGGTATTCTAATTAATTTATTTAATTATTTAAATAGTGATTCAGAGAATTAAATGGTCACTAATTAAATTTTATTGAATATTTAATTAAATTAAATAATAAAATAATATATTTAATTCAAACATAATCAAAAATAATGGAATTCACAATACAGTGTGAATTGGATCATATATGGGGTATAATTCAGTTTAGAATTGGATTCGAATAGCGAATATATTATTTAATCGACGTTAGAATGTATAAATTATAATTTAATTATAATCCAGCCCGTAACGTCGCGGCAGTTCGCTACTTGGCGATTTGAACTTCAAATGAATATACAGAGTCCGTTTTAAATCGGATTTCTGTGAAACAAGAAACGTTAGGAGCTGGTGAAGTATATTTTTCTGGTGGAAGAGAAAAATCGGATTTCGTCATGTAGATTTTGATTTATGTCCAAATCAAATTCTCAGAAAAAACAGCACCATAACCATTTAAAGACCATAAAAGTTTATTTATATTTAAAAGGATATAAATATAAATCGAATATCGATATAACTCTGATGATGAAAATATCGAGTTGTGAATCCCGATATGGAGTTGTATGATATATATTGTGAATATATACGATAATATTTATTTTTAAATATTTTATCTAATTATTTTTAAATATATTTATATATTTAAAAGGGTTATTTAGATCTTTAAAAATAGCCAATTTTGCAAACGACCTCCGTTTTCGACGAAACTAATTTTGTTGGATCCATAATATTAAATTATTGTTAGATTCCAAGTTTCTTGATTTTTAGAGTCCGTATGTTACTGTAACGACCCGCATTCTACGCATCATAGGATCGTAGAATATTTGTGTCTTTCACATACGAAGTCGTATGGTCATGTAACTTTGGGAGATGATTATTGGAGTCATTTCCCATGTTCATGATTTTTACCGATTTTTAAATGACCGTTTTGCCCCTAGCTCATCATGTTTGGCCATATCTTTTGATTGGAAAGGAGTTTTGACCTGAAACCACTTCCATTGGCTTCAGATGATGGTTTACCTTTCCGTAGAGTGGTCACATGTGAAAAAAGAACTTACCGTTTGGGAAATATGGCTGAAATAAGGTTTGGAAGGTGAAAAACTGCTTAACCGGGCCAAATAGGGTGATTAGCGAATGGGCCCATAACCCATTTCGGGATTAGGGTAATGGGGAGGCGGAAATGGGTTAGGTTTTCATTCTATTTCAGTTTTCTAGCCGCCACTTACCTTTTAGAAACCGTAACACCCCACGCCCATTAATGTCACTCACAAAGGGAATGCATTAATTTCCATGGAGCATTTTAAGTGAATATAGAACAGAAAATCACAAAAAGACAGATATAAAGCAGTACTTGGAAATTTTAAAACTTTATTTCATTGCAGCGGAAAAACACATATGTCTGATTACATCATCAAAACCATAAACCAAAGTCAAGTACATCATATCCATCTTGATAAAACAAAGTACATAAACTGAAAGACATAATCCCCAACATCAAAATAGCCATAAATAAAGAGAAGCTGAACTTTACTTCAGCGATCCAAGCAATCTTCTAAAAGCAGTCCAAAATCAAGCTCCATTGATGCTAGTTCCAACCTGAGCACCTAGGGGGGGAGGAAAGAGATGGAAAAAGGTGGGTCAGACATAAAGTCTAGCGAGTGCGATAATTCTAACAATATAATTAACAAATAACTAGGCTGAGGCATAAGTAGGAAAATAAGGAAATGACCATGAACCATTGAGTATGACAGAGTAAACAAGGAAACAAGATGAACAATGATATCGTTAAAGAGCACCTAACCCACTAAGATAATTACTAAACTACACCAACACTATAGGATAATTGCTATACTGCACCGCCACTAGTATACTGCACCACCACTAGTCACCCTAAGGTTGGTACCGCCTACAGACTTAATAATGATATTGGTAGTTTCGTGCACCCCTAGCTGCCTTCATAGGTGCCGTTTGCCCCTATCTCCACTAGGTGTACCCACTACCCCCAAGCGATCGGCTCCCTAACTCGTAGATACTCGTGCTGGCCCCACAGTGGGGTGTATCACTCACCAAAGTGGCAACCCAATACCACCAAGAATGCACGGCTTATACCTACACGATGCAACAACGTCTTACCTACCAGCCCGGGTCCACACACGCATATGAACCCGTTGGACTTGCGTTGCCACCGCTAACCCGGTTTGGCCTCTTACAGTCAAGCCCAACATGCGTGTCCCGTCCTCGACTTGGGTCGAGCCCACAAAGATAAGTATGAGTTACTGGTTGAAACTGGCCCCCGTTACTTGACATAAGCTATCCACCTAAGCTTGGTCCCCTCTAGTACATCCCACTTAACCCACTTCTTATTTATGTTTCAATTACTTGTTTCAATTTTGGTTAAGTGTTTCTAATCGTATTTCTAAATGCCACCCAAGGCACCCATTAGATTCCACATGCCACCCAAGGCACCCACTTAACCCCCTCATGTCCCACTACATGCTTATCTGGTTAAGTGTTTCTTAATTCATTAAAACTGTAACCACATAAATATCTCTCACATTAGACTGACATTTGTGGCAGCTGGATTTGCCGGGCAGGTCCGGGCAGTCTTACACCACAAAAGAGCATAACCTAGTGTCTTTACAACTGTTACGTATTTAGTTTGTGCCTATGACCTCTCACATTAGACTGGCATTTGTGGCAGCTGGATTTGCCGGGCGGGTCCAGGCAGTCTTACACCACAAAAGAGGCTAACCTCGTGTCTTAGACGATTAATTACTCCTAATTAATCATTCCCCAAATTTGAATTACTTTCCCTGTTCAAATTATCAATCAATTCCAAATTTAATGATGTCCATAATTGACTCAATTATGTCCATCCATTTATGGTATGTAAAATCATACCAATTTCACCACAATTTAATTTTATGCCTTTTTAAGGCATTTATGCCAATTAAATATTATCCCCTTTTTCCCCACGTAGTACGTTTGTTCATTTAACATAAAAATATACGTTAGACTCGAATAGTCTACCTTATAAAATAAAATAAAACATCACAATTTATACACATAATTAAAACTTAAATCTAACATAGGGGTGAACTTGCATATGTGAATGATGTTCTACATCTAAAATTGCATAGGCCAAAATTACAACTTGCATAAATAACATATGTTATGGATCCAAATCTAAAGGTGTGAACTTGATGAGATAATGGCCACAAACTTACATAAACGTCATATGTCATGGATCCAAATCTAAAGGTGTGAACTTGATGAAATAATGGCTACAAACTTGCATAAATAACATATGTCATAGATCTATATTTGTATAGGTAATAATCCTAAACTTGCATAACATGATTCATATCCTACTCATAAACTTACATAGGTGATTTATACATCGCAATAATGGTGTAGACTAGTATCTAACATGTAAAGTATTACGTAGAATTTAGCATATGTCATAGCCAAATTTTCAATTAAATTCTCACATAAAATAGGTGTCATAATCATGTAAGTTCACATTTAATTCTACCCAACTTGTATATGATTCATATTTGAATCAAAGTCTAAACTTGCATACATATGATTTATCATATGAGTCAATATAACAAACTAGCATAAGAAACATGATGATTCAACTAGACATAAGCCAATCATAGGATTATAACATGGGTGATAGCATCATAACTTTGCATCATAGATGATAGCATCATAACATAATATCATAGAAATTACAACATAATTCTACAACATAATTACAACATGAAATCAACAATTCATATCACATCCAAATTATCCGCATTATAACTCAATCCAATTCATTTATTAATTATTTTGTTAAAACTATCGAACTCACAACTCAAAAGAAGTCTTGAGTTCTGAATTCTGATTTCTGGAGTTGAATTACCGCTCCTTTGAAGAAGATTCACTGTTAGAGTTGAAAAGGATTGATTTAGACTAGCTTTCTTCCTCTCTAATTGGTGGCGGCTATGCTGAGTTGCAAGGTGACGACATGGAGGCCATGAATCAAATTTTATTTTGATTTTAGGGTTTGAGTCTATAGGTGTTTTTATAGAGTTTAGGATTAGTTTAAGCCGTCCGATCAACCTAGAATTAATCCCAGCCAATCAGAGCAGTTCAGAAACCCTAATGAGTCTAAACTTGTCCCCTTGCCTGCCCTGGTGCCATAAGAGCTTGCACCTGTCCTCCCGAGGTAGACCCTAACCTCTGCCCTTTCTTTAGGCAGTCCTTAATAAGATGTCCCACTTTGCCACAGTGGAAACAACCAGTCTTCTCTTTCTTCCTACAATCTTTGCTTAGATGGCCGGGTGTCCCACAGTTAAAGCATTTCTTCTTCCCCTTAGAATTGTTGCCTTTGCCACCTTTCTTGTTCTGTTGTTGCTGTTGCGGCTTCTTTTGATTCCCTTTCTTCTTGGGTGCCTTATTAGCATTGGCGCCCTTTTCTTCTTCATGCATGAGTGCCATGTCAACTAACCTCTCAAAGGTAGCCCCCATGGGAATGTGGGTAATAGCTAACCCAAGAAGCGGATCGTTTAAACCCTTAACAAATCTTAGAGCCTTCTTTTCTGGAGTATTCTCCAAGTCTAAGCCAAACCTTGCCAATTGGTTGAATTTGTTAACGTACTCTTTCACCGATAGATTCCCTTGCTTTAGTGACAAAAATCTTTCCATGTATAGATTCTCTTCAACCCGTGAGAGAAATTTCGCCTCAAACCTCTGCCTAAAATCTAGCCATGTAACGACTGGACGTCCCCCATTAGTGACCTCCCACCAAAACGAGGCCTCATCCTTCATTAACCACGCAGCTAGCTGGACTTTTCTTCCATCATCCACTTCAAAGATTCTAAACAATTCTTCCACCTCCTTTAGCTAGTTACGAGCTTCAACAAATGTCTCCGTCCCGTGAAAAGGTTTTCCACCCTTTGCTCTAAAGTCCTTACATATCTTTGCAAAATTATCGATACGAGGAGGAGGAGGATCATTTGCTGGACCTGCGGCGGCGGCCCTAGCCTCAAGATATTGACGAAACCAACCGGACACAAGAACGCCCTCTGGTATCTTAGATGCTTCAGACATGCTGAAACGAAAAAGGAAAGATTCAATATAAAAGAACCGAGGGAAAGATATATGGCTCTTGGGGTTATGCTTTCCAAAATATACTTTTCTCTTGAAAATACTTTCCTTAAAACATACTTTTGAAAGTACTTCTTTATAAAAATTGTTTTGAAAAATAGTTTTTCAAAAATTCATATCTGTTCTGGTAACCTTCAGCTCTGATACCACGTGTAACACCCCACGTCCATTAATGCCACTCACAAAGGGAATGCATTAATTTCCATGGAGCATTTTAAGTGAATATATAACAGAAAATCACAACAAGACAGATATAAAGCAGTACTTGGAAATTTTAAAACTTTATTTCATTGCAGTAGAAAAACACATATGTTTGATTACATCATCAAAACCATAAACCAAAGTCAAGTACATCATATCCATCTTGATAAAACAAAGTACATAAACTGAAATACATAATTCCCAACATCAAAATAGCCATAAATAAAGAGAAGCTGAACTTTACTTCAGCGATCCAAGCAATCTTCTAAAAGCAGTCCAAAATCAAGCTCCACTTGTGCTAGTTCCAACCTGAGCACCTTGGGGGAGTGGGGTGTGGGGGAGGGAAGGAAAGACATGGAAAAAGGGGGGTCAGACATAAAGTTTGGCGAGTGCGATAATTCTAACAATATAATTAACAAAGTAACTAGGCTGTGGCATAAGTTGGAAAATAAGGAAATGACCATGAACCATTGAGTATGACAGAGTAAACAAGGAAACAAGATGAACAACGGTATCGTTAAAGCGCACCTAACCCACTAAGATAATTACTAAACTACACCAACACTATAAGATAATTGCTATACTGCACCGCCACTAGTATACTGCACCACCACTAGTCACTCTAAGGTTGATCCCGCCTACAGACTTAATAATGATATTGGTAGTTTCGTGCACCCCTAGCTGCCTTCATAGGTGCCGTCTGCCCCTATCTCCACTAGGTGTACCCACTACCCCCAAGCGATCGGCTCCCTAACTCGTAAATACCTGTGCTGGCCCCACAGCGGGGTGTATCACTCCCCAAAGTGGCAACCCGATACCACCAAGAATGCACGGCTTATACCTACACGATGCAACAACGTCTTACCTACCAGCCCGGGTCCACACACGCATATGAACCCGTTGGACTTGCGTTGCCACCGCTAACCCTGTTTGGCCTCTTACAGTCAAGCCCAGTATGCATGTCCCGTCCTCGACTTGGGTCGAGCCTACAAAGATACGTATGGGTTACTGGTTGAAACGGGCCCCCATTACTTGACACAAGCTATCCACCTAAGCTTGGTCCCCTCTAGTACATCCCACTTAACCCACTTCTTATTTATGTTTCAATTACATGTTTCAATTTTGTTTAAGTGTTTCTAATCGTATTTCCAAATGCCACCCAAGACACACACTAGATTCCACATGCCACCCAAGGCACCCACTAAACCCCCTCATGTCCCACTACATGCTTATCTGGTTAAGTGTTTCTTAATTCACTAAGACCGTAACCTCATAAAGACCTCTCACATTAGACTGACATTTGTGGCAGCTGGATTTGCCGAGAGGGTCCGGCAGTCTTACACCAAAAAAGAGCCTAACCTCGTGTCTTTACAACTGTTACGTATTTAGTTTGTGCCTAAGACCTCTCACATTAAACTGGCATTTGTGGAAGATGGATTTGCCAGGCGGGTCCGGGCAGTCTTACACCATAAAAGAGCCTAACCTCATGTCTTAGACGATTAATTACTCCTAATTAATCATTCCCCAAATTTGCATTACTTTCCCTATTCAAATTATCAATCAATTCCAAATTTAACAATGTCCACGATTTACTCAATTTTGTCCATCCATTTATGGTATGTAAAATCATACCAATTTCACCACAATTTTATTTTATGCCTTTTTAAGGCATTTATCCCAATTAAATATTATCCCCTTTTTCCCCACGTAGTACGTTTGTTCGTTTAACATAAAAATATACGTTAGACTCGAATAGTCTAACTTATAAAATAAAAGAAAACATCACAATTTATACAAATAATTAAAACATAAATCTAACATAGGGGTGAACTTGCATATGTGAATGATGTTCTACCTCTAAAACTTGCATAGGCCAAAATTACAACTTGCATAAATAACATATGTCATGGATCCAAATCTAAAGGTGTGAACTTGATGAGATAATGGCAGAAAACTTACATAAACATCATATGTCATGGATCCAAATCTAAAGGTGTGAACTTGATGAAATAATGGCCACAAACTTGCATAAATAACATTCGTAGATCTATATTTGCATAGGTAATAATCCTAAACTTGCGTAACATGATTCATATCTAACTCATAAACTTACATAGGTGATTTATACATCGCAACAATGGTGTAGACTAGTATATAACATGTAAAGTATCACGTAGAATTTAGCATATGTCATAGCCAAATTTTCAATTAAATTCTCACATAAACTAGGTGTCATAATCATGTAAGTTCACATTTAATTCTACCCAACTTGTATATGATTCATGTTTGAATCAAAGTCTAAACTTGCATACATATGATTTATCATATGAGTAAATATAACAAACTAGCATGAGAAACTTGATGATTCAACTAGACATAAGCCAATCATAGGATTATAACATGGGTGATAGCATCATAACTTTGCATCGTAGATGATAGCATCATAACATAATATCATAGAAATTACAACATAATTCTACAACATAATTACAACATGAAATCAACAATTCATATCACATCAAAATTATCCGCATTATAACTCAATCCAATTCATTTATTAATTATTTTGTTAAAACTATCAAACTCACAACTCAAAAGCAGTCTTGAGTTCTGAATTCTGATTTCTGGAGTTGAATTAGCGCTCCTTTGAAGAAGATTCGCTGTTAAAGTTGAAAAGGATTGATTTAGACTAGCTTTCTTCCTCTGTAATTGGTGGAGGCTATGCTGAGTTGCAAGGTGACGGCATGGAGGCCATGAATCAAATTTTATTTTGATTTTAGGGTTTGAGTCTATAGGTGTTTTTATAGAGTTTAGAATTAGTTTAAGCCGTCCGATCAACCCAGAATTAATCCTAGCCAATCAGTGCAGTTCAGAAACCCTAATGACTCAGCATCTAGTCACAAACAGGTCATCATTCAAATCTGCCCCGGGGGGGGGAGGAGGGTAGGTCGACACTATGGTCGACCTGGTCAGGGTAGGTCGACCCCCAGGCGACCCTATGGTCGACTTGGCCCTGGCGGGAATTTTCCTGCCTAGCCTGTTTGACTCTAAATTTTTGAAATTTGAAATATGTTTTGAATTTTCTGAAACTTCTGATCGCCATAACTTCTTCATATGAAGTCCAGTTCACGCAAACTCGGACTCTATCTCAACCATAATTCCGATACGAACACAATGGCGCAACCTGTTTCCCTTAATTCTCTCATCTGAGATTAGTTATTCTTTAATTTGTGAATATTAGTGTTAACAAAAATACGGGGTGTTACAGAAACCCTAACAAAGGCCTCCAACCTCTAAAACACCTCCAAATCACTTTCTAATCAAGGATTAAGCTTAGCAACATCAAATCAAGGTAGATTAGCACAAGAATCGTTGTACAGCTGCTGTGTTGCATTGGTATTCGCGCCCAAACAGTAGAGTTTCAGTTCTAAAGGTTTTATTTGTGGCTAAGGTGAGTGATTTGTATAGTTTTGCAATAATTATGGTTAATTAAGGGTAATTAGTGAAGATTAGCGAATTTAAACATGTTAAAATTCTAGAAAAATATTTATAAAATTCGAAATAATGTTTTAGACCTCTGTTAGAAATTTGGTTTGATTTGGTTAAGTTTTACTAATCATATCATTAGTTTTGCCTAAACATGTTTAAGGGGAAAACATGGGTTTTTGGGTATGTTGGATCCTTATAAACATGTCAAATTGTTGTTTTAGTGTTTGTGGATGATTATACAGGTTGCTATGACTGTATGGTATGTTTTGTGATTGCATAGAAAAGTTAGAATGGTTGAAAACGCCGTCGTTTAGCGAAAATAGCTTGCTGGAAAAAACTTGAAGCAAACCGGATAGGAGCATCCGGATAGGAGCATTCAGATAGGAGCATCCGGATAGGAGCATTCAGGTAGGAGCATTTGGATAGGAGCAACCAGATAGGAGCAAACGGATAGGAGCAAACAGATAGGGGCATCCGATCCGAACCGGATAGGGGCATCCGATCCGAACCGGATAGGGGCATCCGACCCGAACCAAATAAGAGCATCCAAGCACCCGAACTGAACTAGAAAGGAGCATTCAAACTGAACCAAGCAGGAGGGGGCGAACCGAACCGAACCGGAGGATAGAACACCAAGTAGACCTAAACCTGAGATGCAAAGGAAGTCCAAATGAGGAGTTGTACCTCAGGATCTAGATGGGAACCAAGGAGGGAACTTCATGAGTTGGGCTTTGCTGCGGGACATGTGCTAAGGGGTTGTCGATGTTTGTAACTTTAGATCACTACGTGTAGGGGGTACATGAACGGATTCAGGGCCACAGTGGCCTAGGTACGACTAAAGAACTATAGACCAATGAAGTGGGGTCATTTGTAAAGATTTGGTCATGACTCCATGGGATAAGCTTGGTAGTAGCAGTAGTTGTACAAGTCGAACTCCGTCAATACTTCGATGGGTCTAGTGATTGATAGTGGTGGACATCGTACGCTTTACACACTGAGTGAGAGATGTGAGAATGGTTGCTATGTTTGATTGTTTGCCTTCATTATAACATACACACCCCACCCCCGTATTCTTTACACCATATGAAAGTGGCACCTTAGAGTATTGTACGGTATGTAGTGCTAGCTCTTTAGTTGTAGGTCCAGGTTCAGGTATGGTTTAATATACCTGTTATTGTTCTGTTTAGCTGCTTATCGCTCATACCAGACTTTTTTTCTGACCCAAAGTTTTATGTCTCTTCTTATTACTCTGGGTGCTCTCACGAGCAGACTAGAGACAGGTCAGCTGGGTGTGCACGAGTAGCTGATCCGGAGACGAGCAGGAGGCTTCCATGTATGATACATATAGATATTCTCCCTGTGTTGTTGAAGATCACTGCTTGGGCATTAGTAGTGCATCTTCTACTTTAACTTTCTTTTACTTTAGAGACAGTTTAAAGTTGTAATAATGATGTTGGATCATAAGCTATATTTGGATTTCCGTTGCTGTGTTGGTTTAGTTTTCAGCTTACGCATTGTCTCGCCTGTTTTATGTCAAGATTAAGTTATTATTATAATTTGTTCCATGCGCTGTGAGACATTCTACAGGTTCCTTATTAGTTCATTCTCTTCTTTCCTTTCTTTGGCGACCGTTCTGTGCTAGTCGGGCATGTGTACAGCGCACCTTCGGAGGAAATGCAGGCTGGTGCGGGGCGGGCCATCACACTTGGTATCAAAGCTCTAGGTTGCGTAGTTAACCAAGGGAAAGACACCAGGGAGAGATAATACGTATATGAGAGCGTGTATTTGTGATTATTTTGGTTTTCAAAAGCTATATATATATATAATATTAGTATAGCTAAGGATGAAGTCGCACTGCACTGACACCACTATGGAGATGGTTAATCGTTTTCTCTGTGCAGATTGAACGATGAGCCGATACGTAAGGGGTACCGGTAGAGGAGCCAATAATGGGAATGTTGCTGAGATTAGGACGATGTTTATTGACCTCATGAGAGAGATTCTTAGGGATGTGCAGAGGGCAGCTCCCAATGCTGGAAATGGTGGTGGTCCAGTAGTGCATGCGCCTAGGGCCGATTTCGCCAAGCTGAAAAAGGATTATACTAGTCTTGGTGGGAAGCCGTTCCACGGAACGGAGTCGGCTACGAACGTTCAGGATTGGCTGAATAGCTACGAGCGTATCTTCGAAGACTTGGGTATCGAGGATGCGATGAAGAGAAGGCTAGCATCCCATCAGTTGCAAGGACGTGCAATGAATTGGTGGAATGCTATAAAGGCAGCTACCCCAGAGGATCAGATTACTTGGGATCAGTTTAAGGTTCGCTTTAGCAATAAGTTCATTCTAGCTGCTCAGAAGTCAGTGTTGTTTAAGAGATTCTTGGAACTCAAGCAGAATGGCAGAGCTGTCTCAGAGTATATTGCCGAATTCGACACTTTGTCGAAATATGGGTTATCCCTAATAGATACTGCCGAGAAGAAGAACGAGAAGTTCATAACTGGCTTTGATGGATATTTGGGGGAAAGGCTTATTAACCACATCAATGAGACGTTTGAGTCGATTGTGGGGAAAGCTTTGAGATCAAAGAGTCTTTACCCTAAGTCGAAGACTGAGGTTGCATCTGGAGAGGAGCCAAAGCCGCAAGCAAGCGGTGGAGGCAAGAATGGTTCTCAGATTAAGAGAAAGCAGAGTCAGACTAAGGATGGACAGAGGAAAAAGTATAAGAAAGATGTTGAGTGCTTCAGCTGTGGTAAGAAGGGCCATTATGATAGTAATTGTCGGGCCAAGCCAGCGGAAAGGAAGTGCTTCAACTGTGGCCAAGTGGGACATCACAAGGACAAGTGTCCGCAACCCCCTAAAGAAAAGCAGATGGTGAAAGCATATGCCCTTAACGCTATTCCTTCTTCGTCGAATGCCCCAACTGCGGCGGAGAAAGGAAAGAATGTCGTTATCCAAGGTATGCTTTCTGTTTCTGGTGTTCCTATTAGAGGTTTGTTTGATACCGGAGCTTCCAGTTCTTTCATATCTAGTGACCTGGTAGATAGGTTGGGATTGGAGCCCGATATTTTCGATAGACCTTTAGTAGTGACGAGCCCGATTGGTGGTTCGACTAGCCTTAACATGATTTGTTGTAATGTGGTCTTATCGAGTCATGTATGCATGTTTGTTTGTGATTGCTTTATTTTGGGCTTTACTGGGTTTGGCATTATTTTGGGAGTCGATTGGCTCCAAAGATACGGGGTGGTGGTAGACTGTGAGGGCTTTTTGGTGACAGCTAGAGCGGATGATGGGCAGAGGGTAGTGTTTGGCGGTCTACCTAGTGATGGGGTAATGGCTAGTTTTCTAAATTCCCTCGACATCCCGCATAGTGAGTTGTCAGGTTTTCCCGTGGTTAGCCAGTATCCGGACGTTTTCGAAGAAGTGACCGGGCTTCCACCACATCGAGAGATTGAGTTCCGTATTGATTTGTTGAAAGATGCCAGACCTATAGTGATGCCACTTCGTCGTATGGCACCAAGGGAGCAGCGAGAGCTTGGGGTGCAAGTTAGCGATCTTTTGAAGAAGGGATTTATCAGAAGGAGTGTTTCTGAATGGAGAGCACCAAATGTGTTTGCTACCAAGGCGGATGGTTCCCTTCGAATGTGTGTAGACTACCACGAATTGAATAAAGTGACGAGGAAGAATAAGTATCCTCTACCGCGGATAGATGATTTGTTTGACCAGTTGAGTGGCGCGAGAGTATTCTCCCAGTTGGATCTCGCGACAGGATTTCATCATCTTAGAGTGGAAGCTGAGAGTATAGCTAAAACGACATTTCGGACGCCGTCTGGATTTTATGAGTGGTTGGTTATGCCATTCGGGCTGACCAATGCCCCAACATACTTTGTTGATCTTATGAATAGGGTATTCATAGATCAGTTGAATAAGTTTGTCCTTGTGTTCGTGGATGATATTTTGGTCTACTCGAGGACAGAGGAAGAACACAAGGAACATTTGAGGATAGTGATGGAGGTTTTGAGAAAACACCAATTGAAAGTAAAGTTTTCTAAGTGTCACTTCTGGAGGAGGGAAGTGAGGTTCTTGGGCCATGTTGTTTCAGAGAATGGTATCGCCGTGGATCCTGCGATGGTGGCTATGGTACAAGATTGGTCTACGCCCAAGAATGAAACGGACATACGAAGTTACTTGGGATTAGCTGGATATTATCGTAAGTTTATCCAAGACTTCTCCAAGATAGCAGCACCGTTGACTCAGTTGAACAAGAAGAATCAAGCTTTTGTCTGGGACGAAAAGTGCGAGAATGCATTCAAGAGCCTAAAGGACAAGTTGACATGTGCACTAGTGTTTGTCATTCCTAAGGGGAATGAAGAGATGACGGTATACACAGATGCATGTGGTACCGGACTAGGTGTTGTACTGATGCAAGGAGGTGGGTTGTAGCTTATGCAAGTCAGCAATTGAAACCGCACGAGAGAAGATACCCTACCCATGATTTGGAATTAGCGGCGATCGTATTCGCGTTGAAGATGTGGAGACATTATCTCTTGGGAGAAAGGTTTGAGATGTTTACGGATCATAAGTCATTAAAGTATCTCTTCTCTCAAAAGGATCTAAATCTCCGACAACAAAGATAGTTAGAATTTTTAGCTTCCTATGATTTTGACATCACACATACACCAGGAAAGGGCAATGCGGTGGCAGATGAATTGAGTAGAAGACATGCTAGTTTAGGGGCTATGTTTCTGGAATGGAAGCAACTGGAGTACATCGCAGGGTATGATTTCAGACCAAAGTGCGAATTGGATCTAGAAAAGTTAGCAAGTTTGACGATCAGACCCACTTTGATTGAGCGGATTGGTTCCAGTCAGAGGAACGATCCTAATCTATTGGGAATCATCTCAAAGTTAGAGATGGGAATCGACGGAGAGATGAATAAGTATGGGCTTGATCAAGATGGATGGCTTAGAAAGAATAGAAGACTTGTTGTGCCCAATATCAATGGATTGAGGGATGAAGTGCTTAAAGAATGTCATCACTCAAAACTGACTATACATCCCGGTGGTAACAAGATGTACCGAGACATGAATCAGACCTACTACTGGGAAGGGATGAAAAGAGACGTTGGGAAGTTTATATCCAAGTGCATAAATTGCCAGCTAGTTATAGCCGAGCAAAATAAGCCTAGTGGTTTGTTACAACCTTTAGAAATTCCAGAATGGAAATGGGAAGTGTCAATGGATTTCATTGATGGGTTACCAAGAACTAGGTCGAGGCACGATAGCATTTGGGTGATTGTGGACCGATTAACCAAGAGTGCAAGATTTATACCCGTCAAGTCGAATAGAATGGCAGCTAAGTTAGTTGAGCTAAATGTGAAGTGGCTAGTTAGATTTCATGGAATACCTAAAGGCATTGTGAGTGACCGAGATCCGTTGTTCACTAGTGGATTTTGGAAGAGCTTACAAGAGGCGTTAGGATCAGAATTACATCTCAGTACCGTGTATCATCCTCAAACCAACAGTCAAACAGAGAGGGTGAATCGTATATTAGAAGACCTCTTGAGAGCCTGTGTATTGGATTTTCGTGGATCATGGGATGACCATTTGCATCTAGTAGAGTTTGCATATAATAATAGTTATCAGTCCAGTATTGGTATGGCTCTATTTGAAGCTTTGTACGGAAGACTGTGCAACTCACCGTCATGTTAGTTAGAGACCGGTGAGAAATATGTGCTTGGACCAGAGGTAATAAGAGAAACATTAGACAAGATTAAAGTTATTCAACAGCGAATGAAGGCTGCCCAAGATAGGCAGAAAAGTTATGCTGATAAGAGGAGAAGAGAATTAAAGTTCTCTATTGGCGACTTGGTGTTTGTCAAGATTTCTCCGTTGAAGAGTGCGATACGATTTGGCAGGAGAGGCAAGTTAGCACCAAGATTTGTTGGTCCATTCCCAGTTCTTGAGAAAATTGGGAATTTGGCATATAGAGTTGAATTACCAGAGAAGATGGCATGAGTTCACAGCGTATTTCATGTTTCCCAGTTAAGGAAATTTGTATATGACCCAGATGTGACTATTTCACTTGATCAGTTGGATGATGTCGAAGTTGAACCCGAGGCGGTTGGGAACCGCAGGCCTATGCGTATTGTTGGGAACGATACGAAGCAGCTTTGAAGGAAGGCGGTGAAATTAGTCAAAGTTCAATGGGGCGAGAATGAGAATGACTGTACTTGGGAGACAGAGGAGAACATTAGGAAGACGTATCCAGAACTATTTGCCTGGTAAGATTTTAACTTCGATTTAGTCTTTCCACATGCTAGGATAGGCTTGTTTAATTTGTTTTGCATGTTTGATTGTTGTACATGGCTGGTAGGCATGCGGGATCCTTTGTCTGTTTTGGGTTAAGGAATTTCGGGGACGAAATTTCTTAAGGGGGGAGAGTGTAACGACCCGCATTCTACGCATCATAGGATCGTAGAATATTTGTTTCTTTCACGTACAAAGTCGTATGGTCATGTAACTTTGGGAGACGATTATTGGAGTCATTTCCCATGTTCATGATTTTTTCTGATTTTTAAATGACCGTTTTGCCCCTAGTTGATCTTGTTTTGGCCATAACTTTTTATTGGAAAGGAGTTTTGACCTAAAACCACTTCCATTGGCTTCGGATGATGGTTTACCTTTCCGTTGAGTGGTCACATGTGAAAAATGGACTTACCGTTTGGGAGATATGGCTGAAATAAGGTTTGGAAAGTGAAAAACTGCTTAACTGGGCCAAATAGGGTGATTAGTGAATGGGCCCATAACCCATTTCGGGATTAGGGTTATGGGGAGGCTGAAATGAGTTAGGTTTTCATTCTATTTCAGTTTTCTAGCCGCCACTTACCTTTTAGAAACCCTAACAATGGCCACCAACCTCTAAAACACCTCCAAATCAATTTCTAATCGAGGATTAAGCTTAGCAACATCAAATCAAGGCTGATTAGCATAAGAATCGAGGTAGAGCTGTTGTGTTGCATTGGTATTCGCGCCCAAACAGTAGAGTTTCAGTTCTAAAGGTTTTATTTGTGGCTAAGGTGAGTGATTTACATAGTTTTGCACTAATTATGGTAAATTAAGGGTAATTAGTGAAGATTAGCGAATTTAAACATGATAAAATTCTAGAAAAATATTTATAAAATTCGAAATAATGTTTTAGACCTCTGTTAGAAATTTGGTTTGATTTGGTTAAGTTTTACTAATCATATCATTAGTTTTGCCTAAACATGCTTAAGGGGAAAACATGGGTTTTTGGGTATGTTTGATCCTTATAAACATGTCATATTTTTGTTTTAGTGTTTGTGGATGATTTTACATGTTGCTATGACTGTATGGTATGTTTTGTGATTTCATAGAAAAGTTAGAATGGTTGAAAACGCCGTCGTTTAGCGAAAATAGCTTGCTTGAAAAACTTGCAGCAAACAGGATAGGAGCATCCAGATAGGAGCATTCAGATAGGAGCATCTGGATAAGAGCATTCAGATAGGAGCATCCGGATAGGAGCACTCGGATAGGAGCATTCGGATAGGAGCAACCGGATAGGAGCAACCGGATAGGGGCATCCGATCCGAACCGGATAGGGGCATCCGATTCGAACCGGATAGGGGCATCCGACCCGAACCAAATAAGAGCATCCGAGCACCTGAACTGAACTAGAAAGGAGCATTCGAACTAAACCATGTAGGAGGGGGTGAACCGAACCAAACCGGAGGATCGAACACCAAGTAGACCTAAACTCGAGATGCAAAGGAAGTCCAAATGAGGAGTTGTACCTCAGGATCTGGATGGGAACCAAGGAGGGAACTTCATGAGTTGGGCTTTGCTGCGGGATGTGTGCTAAGGGGTTATCGATGTCTGTAACTTTAGATCACTATGTTTAGGGGGTACGTGAACGGATTCAGGGCCACAGTGGCCTAGGTACAACTAAAGAGCTATAGACCAATGAAGTGGGGTCATTTGTAAAGATTTGGTCATGACTCCATGGGATAAGCTTGGTAGTAGCAGTAGTTGTACAAGTCGAACTCCGTCACTACTTCGATGGGTCTAGTGATTGACAGTGGTGGACATCGTATGCCTTACGCACTAAGTGAGAGATATGAGAATAGTTGCTTTGTTTGATTGTTTGCTTTCATTATGACATACACACCCCCACCCCCGTATTCTTTACACCATATGATAGTGGCACCTTAGAGTATTGTACGGTATGTAGTGCTAACTCTTTGGTTGCAGGTCCAGGTTCAGGTATGGTTTAGTATAACTGTTATTGTTCTGTTTAGCTGCTAATCACTCATACCAGACTTTTTGTCTGACCCAGAGTTTTATGTCTCTTCTTATTACTCTGGGTGCTCTCACGAGCAGACTAGAGACAGGTTAGCTGGGTATGCACGAGTAGCTGATCCGGAGACGAGCAGGAGGCTTCCACGTATGACACATATAGATATTCTCCCTATGTTGTTGAAGATCACTACTTGGGCATTAGTAGTGCATCTTCTACTTTAACTTTCGTTTGCTTTAGAGACAATTTAACGTTGTAATAATAATGTTGGATCATAAGCTGTATTTGGATTTCCGCTGCTATGTTGGTTTAGTTTTCAGCTTATGCACTGTCTCGCCTGTTTTATGTTAAGATTATGTTATTATTATATTTTGTTCCATGCGCTGTGAGATATTCTACAGGTTCCTTGTTAGTTCATTCTCTTATTTCCTTTCTTTGGCGACCATTCCGTGCTAGTCGGGCATGTGTACAGCGCACCTTCGGAGGAAATGCAGGCTGGTGCGGGGCGGGTCGTCACAGTGACCGTACTGATTTTTAATGTGAAAAACAGTCAGTATTTCGACTGTTAAAAATACGCTGTGTGAGCAAACGGAGTCGGAATTCGACGAAACTAGTTTCGTTGGATCTGTATTGTCGAATTGTAGCTGCATGTCCAGTTTCGTGATTTTTGGGTATCGTATGTGATCACAGGAATTTTAGAGGTCAACTACAGTTAACGATTGCTTAAAAATCGAATATAAAAATATTTAAATCTCTTATATAAATAGGTCACTACCTCTCTAACCCTAATTTAAACCTTGCCAATGTCAACAGACAAACTGGCCGCCACATTTTCTCCCAAAACGAGAAGATATCAAACTTCAAAAATCCAAACAAATCGAAATAAAATCTCTTAATTCATGAAACTAGTTTGTAGAGATCGGCAAAGCAAGAGCTTCATGTTAGTACTGGTTTTGGGAAGCTCAATCAAGGTCAGGGTTCGCTGGGATCGTTCAGCGATTTCTAGGGTCTCAAGTTGTGGGGAATCAGAGTGTTTATTCAAAATATTCGGATTTGAGTTATGGAGGTTAAATCGAGTTTGTAGGTGTATTTTTGGGATTTACGGTGATAAAAACGGTCCCTGTTGGATGCGTCGAGGACCTGGAGACGCGGGTACCTTGGGGCTGTCGAGTTCATCCTTGTGGTGATGGAGAAGATGGATGTTGTAAGAGAGGGAAACTGGTGATTTTGGTGGGTGTTTTCGTGATGGTTTGAGGTTGAATGGAGTGAGGAAGACACGGCAATGTCTGGAGTGGTATACTGGAGTTCGCAACATCCATTTGGGGAAGACGGATTATATTTGTGGAGCGGGTGGGCTTTGGTGAAGATCGACCGATAGTTATTTAAAGGTTTAAGGCCCATTTGAAATTAATAATCCGAGTTTTATTTAATTAAAACGCATGTTGACTTGTAAATGTTGTTACTTTATCATACGATACCAGAATTCAGCGAAATAAGATCCGTCAGGATCGTATGGAAGGCGGCTACACACTGGAACTGACCAGAAGTGAATTGGAGCCAGTTACAATTTATAGCGAAATAAATTGTCCATCTGAATCGAGCGATGGTTATTGTTATTAACGATGATCGTCCAATGTGAGTAAAACTCACCAACTCTGAACAGTTATATTTTTATAACATATGTTTAGAACTGATAATTATCTGTTGATTGCTATGTGTTAACTGTTTGGCTGAATTGCTTATGTATTGGTTGAAATTATAGACAACGATACATATATATATATAAATCGTTAAATTAAATATCGATTCTATTTATCAGAATATTTCATATCAAAGTGAAATGGATGTTATTATATTGTTTAACATCTGTGGATGCAGGGAAACAGGTCGGAAGAATCCAACTGGATTCCTCAACATTTGTTTTACTGTTTTCCATATATAGTTATATATGATGTGATATATAGTCTGCTGTTGATTATATATATTTGAATGATAGTGATCAATTTCATACTGTATGTTAAACACCATACAGAACACTGGAATGTATAAAAGGAAATTTTCAAAGTATATTTTGAAAATAAATTATTTATATAAAATGAATGGATTTTATCTATAAAAGGAGAAGGATTTTATAAAAGGAAATAATTATAAAATCAAAGAAATAAAAAAGGAAATTATTTATGGAAACAAATATAAAGGAAATTATTTGTGAAAATAAATATAATGGAAATTATTTGTGGAAACAAATAAAAAGGAAATTATTTGTGAAAACAAATACAAAAGGAAATATTTGTAAAACATTTACAAATAGATTATAAAGGAATGTTTATTTAGAAAATAAATGGAATAAAGGAATATTTATTTAGAAAATATATAGAATAAAGGAATATTTATTGGGAAAAATAAACAGAGTTAGTGAAAAGGAGTTAATCGAATTTAGTATTCGAAGGAGTTAATCGAATTTAGTTATTCGAAACAAGTAAATCGAATATGGTATTCGAAAGTTAGTAAATCGAAAATGATATTCGAAAGTTAGTCGAGTTAGTCAAGTTAAACGAATATGGCTAGTCGAGTCGAGTTAGTCGAGTTAAACGAACATGGTTAGTCGAGTCGAGTTAATAGATTTTAATTAATCGAAAGGAGTTAGTCGGTTCTAGTTAATCGAAAGGAGCTAGTCGATTTTAGTTAATTGAAAGGAGTTAGGCGAATGTAGTTATTCGAAAGGAGTTAGTCGAATATGGTATTCGAAAGGAGTTAATCGAATAGTTAGTCAAACCAAGTTAGTCGAATCGAGTTGGTCGAACCAAGTTAGTCGAGTATGATTAGTCAAACCAAGTTAGTTGAGTATGGTTAGTAAAATCGAGTTAGTCAAACATAGTAAATCGAATTAGGGTTAATTGAATATTAGTTATTCAATTAGAGTTGATCGAATATAGTTATTTGAAATAGAGTTAGTCAAACTTAGTTATTCAGGATGAGTTGCCATTTCGTACGACTGCTAGCGTAATTCGCAGGGCTGCAGATAGCCTACAGCGGTTGGATGTTTCCTGAGGGAATCAGGCGTAACCATTATGATCGGTGTGATCTAGAGTCAATCGAATGGAGTTAAATCGAATATTAGCTATTAGAAATAAAGTTAAACGGACATAGTTATTCGAATATAAGTTAATCGAGTATAAGTTATTCGATAGGAGTTATTCAAGTTGAGTTAAATTAGTCGAGTTAGTCAAGTTGAGTTAAATAAGTCGATTAAATCAATTAGAGTTAACCAATTAGAGTTAATCAGTTAGAGTTAACCAGTTCGTGTTAGAGTTAACCAGTTAGAGTTAATCAGTTAGAGTTAACCAGTTAGAGTTAATCAGTTAAAGTCAATCGATTGGAGTTAAATCGAATTAGAGTTATTCAAATGGAGTTAATCGAGTTAGAGTTAGTCGAGTATTAGAAAATTGAATAGAGTTAAAAGGAGTTATAGAATATTAGTTATTGAATAGAGTTAAAAGGAGTTATCGAATATTAGTTATTCGAATAGAGTTAAAAGGGGTTATCGAATATTAGTTATTCGAATAGAGTTAAAAGGAGTTATCGAATATTAGTTATTCGAATAGAGTTAAAAGGAGTTATCGAATATTAGTTATTCGAATAGAGTTAAAAGGAGTTAATCGAATATTTGTTTATTCGAAGAAAGAGTATCAAATTTAGTTATTCGACAGGAGTTAATCGAATTTAGCTATTCGAGAAGAGATAATCGAATATAAGTTATTTGAAGGGTGTTAATCGAATATTAGTTATTCATAGGAGAGTTAATCAGGGAAAAATTTAATCGAAAGAGAATTATACGTTGAATTCGATTATATCGAATTCGGGAAAGTATTATTTACTTTCCGAGTTTTTATCGAGATTTATTTATTTATAAATAAATTAGCTGTTAGGTTAATTGTTTAAAGTAAGAAATAAAAGTTAGAATTATAAGTTAGATATTTCAGAAGTAGGATTTATAATGTTAACGTTATAATAATTTTTTTTTATAAAAGAAGTGGATTCGTAATTTGAATCTGAGAATTTGCGTAAGCAAATGATTGTAAAAATTAGAGCGGTGAGCTTTGTCTATTGCAAGGTTAAGAACGTTGTTCAGTTAAGGTCTGAGAGGTAATTATACCCCAACTTGATTGACTTCCTTACTTAACTAAGTGATAGTGAGGTTCGATAGCGAATGTTAAATAGAGATAAACGATTGATGGGTTGAGCGGTCGTAACGATGTTTTATACAACGTTTGGTTGAAATACGCAAATGAGTTTTGGAAACGTTTTCCAAATATAATCAGAGATATTTTCTAAATATAGAAAATAAGGAAATATGAATATATATATATATATATATATATATATATATTTATATATATATATATATGTTTGATGATTTGATCGATAATTCCATTTGGAGATAAGATTATTGTTTGTACACGGACATATTTTCATTTGATAGTTAAATCACCGACTATCAAAGTTTTGACCATTTTAACGTTGTTAACATGGAGAGACCGGTTGGATTATTATCCGAAGAACCACTCCGTATTGGCATAAGCATTGCGAATCATGTATGCCAAGGTTAATTGAAGACAGAGTAAAGTGCAAGGACTATTGTACAAATCTTAGGTAAAGATTGCGTAAGATGGATGTACTGAATAGTGCCTTCGGTTTGTCTGGTCCCAGGACAACCTGTATTGAAGAAGGTCTGACAGAGTATATTTAATAGATCGCGTAAGTTGATCTCTTCAAACGTATTCACGTTTGGTGGCGGAGGAATTCGTTTCTCTTAGCTGTATACCCGTGTTATTTTTGGATAAATCAATTTGTGATTTTAAAGGGTAGGACGATGTGACATTCTAAGTGAATGATTGTGTGATCTGTCAGAGATAAGTGTGGCCTCTAGCCTCACATCCGGTAAATGACAAAAATAGGACATGCAGCATGGCTATGTGGGTAGCTCCCATTAGGGTGTACATTCACCTATCTAGAGAATATTCATTTGTTTCTTTAATCTGTCAATGCTGTCCCTTATCGGGAAACAGTTGCTTATCCCAACCGTTGGTGATAAACATTCAATACACTCAAGTGAAATGAGTGGTCGGTCATGTGTGGTTGAGTTGTAAGATGTTCTTGTTGAACTCGGTGTAGATACACCATCGGCAGGTGGTCTCATACCTTATCATAGTTGGAATCCATTACCCAATACGCACCTGCGGTTTTTGATTATATACTATGTATGTGGAATGTGAGGTAAAAGCGTTCTGCTAGATTGATATCTATTTGTATTTAGACATTTTTATAATATCAGAATGATATTGCTTTTCAAAGATGTTTGGATTCTCATAAGGGAAAAACCCGTTCTGTATTTACAGTGTGTTCTTATGAGATATCATATACCTGTTCAAACTGATTTAAACTGTTTTACTCACACCAGTCACATGACTGACCCAGAGTTTATTTTGTTTTTTTTCCTAAACTCTTGGGTGCCCAATTTTGTACGGGCAGTCAAGCAGTTGGGATTTTACAGATATACTTTGAAAGCTGGAGCAGGAAGCTTCAGCAGCGTTTATATAGCTATTGTTTATTCCCGTTGTGTTGTAAGTGTTGTACTTTGATAATGATATGTATATTCAAGTACAATCTTTTATTTCAAAGTTATGTTATATTTTATTCGTTCCGCTGTGAGATTCGTGTTACTCTGATGTTGTATGTTCTCCTTCTTCTTCTTTTCTATGTTTATATCCTATCTATTCTCACCCTCTGTTTTCTTTCTATTAGTTTTCTGTTTTCCAATACAATGTGGGTTGGACTTGTGTTATTTGGTCAGCACAAATTGGACCGGAATTTCGGGACACTACAGTTGGTATCAGAACTGAAGGTTAAGTATTACCTTGGCTCTGTGGCGTGACTCAGTAGAGATGGGGTTAGTAATACCATAGATTGAGTTGAGTGTATATATACAAGCGCGTATTTGTTAATTGATATAAAATGGTTTTATATTGTGGAGATTTATCGGTTGAGTTATTTATGAGTTCTGGCCGATCAGTTTGATCCACTGCATCGGTAGGAGTTTCTAAACACTTGAATACGATGGGTCGACTCGATATGTTTTGAAAAGAGGGTAAATGAAAATCATTTTACCCAAAGAATATTTTGATATAGAGAAAATATATATATTGGAATTATAATAGATTGGATATATTGGTTGTTATTATAATCGAGTAAGATTATAAATTTAATGGTTTTGTAAATAACCAACCAGAATTCATATAAGTGAAATACGTGAAATCAGATGAATTAAATCTGAATTTAAATCAGAATTGAAATTTAAAACTCTGGAAATTTGAATAAGTGTTGTAACTGGATTTGGATTAAAAATATGTGAATTTTAAAATCCCGGGAGATTATAAATTGTTTTACAAGTATTGTGAATTGTATTTTGAATTAATTTCAAAATGGAGGTGTTTAAGAAATGTGGTTTGAAAGCTGATATAGTATTGAACTCACTTCAATTACTGGTAAATAACTCTGATGATACTGGCCACATCATCAGTGCTCATTTTCGAGTTGTAAGTGATAGATTACTATGAAAGATTTTGTTTTTGAGTTGTTTTGAGAAAAGCAAGTTGTTTGAATCTTGAAAAGGAAAGTTTGATTTTCAATAAGGTAAACTGTTTAAATTCCCAGGAAAAGATTGTTCGAATTAAAACCAAATTTAGGTAGAATTTGGGAAAAGAAAATTGAAATTAAATGGGATTAGAATGATATCGAGACAAATTGGATTTGTGAGATTTGATTTTTGAAATGGCATTGGATTGATGAGTTAAGAATTTAAAAATCGAGAATGGAACTTTGGTTTGAAATGAAATTCAACTTAGGTATAAGCGAATGGTTTTGTTGGAGATAAAAGTGATTTGAGTTTGATTAGGATGACCTTGGTATATGCTGAATTAGCAGAAGATGGAAAAGTCATAGTGATATGCCCGACAAAAAGGTACAAGTTTTAAATTGATATAAGCATGAGATTTATGAGCCGAATTGGCAAGCGGCTTGGCTGTGTTATTTTCTTTT
Organism: Allium sativum; assembly: GCA_030737875.1. Taxonomy (NCBI): domain Eukaryota; kingdom Viridiplantae; phylum Streptophyta; class Magnoliopsida; order Asparagales; family Amaryllidaceae; genus Allium; species Allium sativum. Next base: position 992,489,054 of record CM060915.1, read on the forward strand.
GGGTTGGAGAAGCCCTAGAAAGGCGAGTTGGAGTTTGACCTATTGACCAGTACAAAGGAGGTGCTGGTGAAATTTTTCAAAAATTTCGGGTGTTAGAAGATTTTTGAAATTTTTTGTTGATAAGAATAAATTAATATTTAATTGGAATGGATTGTTCAGTTGAAACTGGAGTTAAGAATTAAATAAGAAAAATTACCCAGTCAACAGTTTTTTTTCTATCTTGGCAATTTTGAGGACGAAATTATTTTAAGGGGAAGAATGTAACGACCCGTATTTTACGGTATTCTAATTTATTTATTTAATTATTTAAATAGTGATTCAGAGAATTAAATGGTCGCTAATTAAATTTTATTGAATATTTAATTAAATTAAATAATAGAATAATATATTTAATTCAGAAATAATAAAAAATAATGGAATTCACAATACAGTGTGAATTGGATCATATATAGGGTATAATTCAGTTTAAAATTGGATCAGAATAGCGAATATATTATTTAATCGACGTTAGAACGTATAAATTTTAATTTAATTATAATCGAGCTCGTATCGTCACGGCAGTTCGCTATTTGGCAATTTAAACTTCAACTGAATATACAGGGTCCGTTTTAAATCGGATTTCTGTGAAACAAGAAATGTTAGGAGCTGGTGAAGTATATTTTTCTAGTGGGAGAGAAAAATCAGGATTTCGTCGTGCAGATTTTGATTTATGTTCAAATCAAATTCTCATAAAAACAGCGCCATAACCGTTTAAAAACCATAACGGTTTATTTATATATAAAAGGATTTAAATATAAATCGAATATCGATATAACTCTGATGATGAAAATATCAAGTTGTAAATCCCGATACGGAGCTGTATGATATATATTGTGAATATATATGTTAATATTTATTTCTATATATTTAATTTAATTATTTTTAAATATATTTATATATTTAAAAGGGTTATTTAGAGCTTTAAAAATAGCTAGTTTTACAAACGGCCTCCGTTTTCGACGAAACTAATTTTGTTGGATCCGTACTATTAAATTATTATTAGATTCCAAGTTTCGTGATTTTTAGAATCCATATGTGACCGTACGTATTGTTAATGTGAAAAACAGTCAGTATTTCGATGGTTAAAAATACGTTGTGTGAGCAAACGGAGTCGGAATTCGACGAAACCAGTTTCGTTGGGTCCATATTGTCGAACTGTAGCTGCATGTCCAGTTTCGTGATTTTTGGGTATCGTATGTGATCATAGCAATTTTAGAGGACAACTATAGTTAACAATTGCTTAAAAATCGAATATAAAAATATTTAAATCTCTTCTATAAATAGGTCACTAGCTCTCTAACCCTAATTAAAACCTTGCCAAAGTCAACAGAGAAATTGGCCGCCACATTTTCTCCCAAAATGAGAATATATCAAACTTTAAAAATCCAAACAAATCGAAATAAAATCTCTTAATTCATGAAACTTGTTTGTAGAGATCGGCAAAGCAAGAGCTTCGCGTTAGTGCTGGTTTTGGGAAGCTCGATCAAGGTCTGGGTTCGCTGGGATTGTTCGGCGATTTCTAGGGTTTCAAGTTGTGGGGAATCGGAGTGTTTATTCATGGATTGGTGTTCGGATTTGAGTTGTGGAGGTTAAATCAAGTTCATAGGTGTATTTTTGGGGTTTACGGTGATAAAAACGGTCGATGTTTGTACTGTTGGTTGTGTCGAGGACCTAGAGACGCGGGTACCTTGGGGCTGTCTAGTTCATCCTTGTGGTGATGGACAAGATGGATGTTGGAAGAGAGGGGAACCAGTGATTTTGGTGGGTGTTTTCATGATGGTTTGAGGGCGAATGGAGTGAGGAAGACACGATAATGTGTGGAGTGGTGTACTGGAGTTCGTGACATCCATTTGGGAAAGACAGATTATATTGGTGGAGCGGGTGGGCTTTGGTGTAGATGGGCCGATAGTTATTTAAAGGTTTAAGGCCCATTTGAAATTAATAATCCGAGTTTTATTTAATTTAAGCGCATGTTGACTAGTAAATGTTGTAACTTTATTATGTGATACCAGAATTCAACGAAACAAGATCAGTTAGGATCGTATGGACGACGACTACACACTGGAACTGGCCGGAAGTGAATTGGAGCCCGTTACAATTATAGCGAAATAAATTGTCCGTCTAAATCGAGCGATGGTTATCGTTATTAACGATGATTGTCCAATGTGAGTAAAACTCACCAACGCTGAACAGTTATATTTTTATAACGTATGCTTAGAACTAATAATTATCTGTTGATTGCTGTGTGTTAACTGTCTGGTTGAATTGCTTATGTATTGGTTGAAATTATAGATAAAGATAGATATATATATATATATATATATATATAAATTGTTAAATCAAATATCGATTTTGTTTATCAGAATATTTCATATCAAAGTGAAATAGATGTTATTATATTGTTTAACATTTGTGGATGTAGGGAAACAGGTCGGAGGAATCCAACTGGATTCCTCAACATCTATTTTACTGTTTTTCATATATTGTTATATATGATGTGATATATAGTCTGCTGTTGATTATATATATTTGAATGATAGTGATAATTTTTATATGGTATGTTAACACCATAGAGAACACTGGAATGTATAAAGGGAAATTTTCAAAGTATATTTTGAAAATAAACTATTTATATAAAATCAATGGATTTTATATATAAAAGGAGAAGGATTTTATAAGAGGAAATAATTATACAATCAAAGAAATAAAAAATTAAATTATTGGTGAAAACAAATATAAAGTAAATTATTTGTGGAAACAAATATAAAGGAAATTATTTGTGAAAACAAATAAAAAGGAAATTATTTGTGGAAAAGTAAAAAGGAAATTATTTGTGAAAACAAATACAAAAGGAAATATTTGTAAAACATTTACAAATATATTATAAAGGAATATTTATTTAGAAAATAAATGGAATAAAGGAATATTTATTTAGAAAATATATAGAATAAAGGAATATTTATTGGGAAAAATAAATAGAGTTAATGAAAAGGAGTTAATCGAATTTAGTATTCGAAGGAGTTAATCGAATTTAGTTATTCGAAACAAGTAAATCGAATATGGTATTCGAAAGTTAGTAAATCGAATATGGTATTCGAAAGTTAGTCGAGTTAGTCAAGATAAACGAATATGGCAAGTCGAGTCGAGTTAGTCGAGTTAAACGAACATGGTTAGTCGAGTCGAGTTAATTGATTATAATTAATCGAAAAGAGTTAGTCGATTCTAGTTAATCGAAAGGAGTTAGTCGATTTTAGTTAATCGAAAGGAGTTAGTCGAATGTAGTTAATCGAAAGGAGTTTGTCGATTATGGTATTCGAAAGGAGTTAATCGAATCGAGTTAGTCAAACCAAGTTAGTCGAATCGAGTTGGTCGAACCAAGTTAGTCGAGTATGGTTAGTCAAACCAAGTTAGTCGAGTATGGTTAGTCAAATTGAGTTAGTCAAACATAGTAAATCGAATTAGGGTTAATCAAATATTAGTTATTCAATTAGAGTTGATCGAATATAGTTATTTGAGATAGAGTTAGTCAAACATAGTTATTCAGGATGAGTTGTCATTTCCTACAACTGCTAGCGTAATTCGCAGGGCTGCAGATAGCCTACGGCTGTTGGATGTTTCCTGAGGGAATCAGGCGTAAACATTGTGATCTCTGCGGTCTAGAGTCAAGCGAATGGAGTTAAATCGAATATTAGCTATTCGAAATAAAGTTAAAACGGACATAGTTATTCGAATATAAGTTAATCGAGTATAAGTTATTCGATAGGAGTTAATCAAGTTGAGTTAAATAAGTCGAGTTAGTCAAGTGGAGTTAAATAAGTCGAGTTAATCAAATAGAGTTAACCAATTAGAGTTAATCAGTTAAAGTTAACTAGTTAGAGTTAATCAGTTAGAGTTAACCAGTTAGAGTCAATCAGTTAGAGTTAACCAGTTAGAGTTAATCAGTTAAAGTTAATCGATTGGAGTTAAATCGAATTAGAGTTATTTAAATGGAGTTAATCGAGTTAGAGTTAGTCGAGTATTAGAAAATTGAATAGAGTTAAAAGGAGTTATCGAATATTAGTTATTAAATAGAGTTAAAAGGAGTATTTGAAAATTGAATAGAGTTAAAAGGAGTTATCGAATATTAGTTATTGAATAGAGTTAAAAGTATTTATCAAATATTAGTTATTCGAATAGAGTTAAAAGGAGTTATCGATTATTAATTATTCGAATAGAGTTAAAAGGAGTTATCGAATATTAGTTATTCGAATAGAGTTAAAAGGAGTTATCGAATATTAGTTATTTGAATAGAGTTAAAATGAGTTAATCGGATATATTTTTATTCGAAGAAAGAGTATCGAATTTACTTATTCGATAGGAGTTAATCGAATTTAGTTATTCGAGAAGAGATAATTGAATATAAGTTATTCGAAGGGAGTTAATCGAATATTAGTTATTCGAAGGAGAGTTAATCAAATAAAGATTTACTCTAAAGAGAATTATACGTCGAATTCGATTATATCGAATTCGGGAAAGTATTATTTACTTTCCGGGTTTTTATCGAGATTTATTTATTTATAAATAAATTAGTTGTTAGGTTAATTATTCAAAGTAAGAAATAAAAGTTAGAATTATAATTTAGATATTTTAGAAGTAGGATTTATAACGTTAACGTTATAATAAATGTTTTTCATAAAAGAAGTGGATTCGCAATCTGAATCCGAGAATTTGCGTAAGCAAATGATTGTAGAAATTGGAGCGGTGAGCTTTGTCTATTGCAACGTTAAGAACATTGTTCAGTTAAGGTTTGAGAGGTAATTATACCCCAACTTGATTGACTTCCTTACTTAACTAAGTGATAGATGAGGTTCGATAGCGAACGTTAAATAGAGATAAACGATTGATGGGTTGAGCGGTCGTAACGATGTTTTACACAACATTCGGTTGAAATACGCATAAATGAGTTTTGGAAACGTTTTCCAAATATAATCAGAGATATTTTCTAATTATAGAAAATAAGGAAATATGAATATATATATATATATATATATATATGTTTGATGATTTTATCGATAATTCCATTTGGAGATAAGATTGTTGTTTGTACACGGACATATTTTCATTTGATAGAAAAATCACCGACTATAAAAGTTATGACCATTTTAAAGGAGAGACCGGTTGGATTATTATCCAAAGAACCACTCCGTATTAGCATAAGCATTGCGAATCATATATGCCAAGGATAATTGAAGACGGGTAAAGTGCAAGGGCTGTTGTATAAATCTTAATTAAAGATTGCCTAAGATGGATATACTGAATAGTGCCTTCGGTTTGTCCAGTCCCAAGACAACCTGTATGGAAGAAGGTCTGACAGAGTATGTCTAATAGATCGTGTAAGTTGATCACTTCAAACGTATTCACGTTTGGTGGCGGAGGAATTCGTTTCTCTTAGCTGTATACCCCTGTTATTTTTGGATAAATCAATTTGTGATTTTAAAGGGTATGATGATGTGACATTCTAAGTGAATAATTGTGTGATCTGTCAGAGGTAAGCGTGGCCTCTAGCCTCACATTCGGTAAATGACAAAAATCGAGCAGGTAGCATGGCTATGTGGGTAGCTCCCATTAGAGTGTATAATCACCTATCTAGAGAATATTCATTTGTTTCTTTAATCTATCAATGCTGTCCCTTATCGGGAAACAGTTGCTGATCCAAACCGTTGGTGATATACATTCGATACACTCAAGCAAAATGAGTGGTCGGTCATGTGTAGCTGAGTTGCAAGATATTCTTGTTGAACTCAGTGTATTCTCCTCTAGAGATACACCAGCGGCAGGTGGTCCCATACCTTGTCATAGTTGGATTCCATTACCCAATACGCACCCGTGGTTTTTGATTGTATACTATGTATGTGGAACGTGAGATGAAAGCGTTCTGCTAGATTGATATCTATTTGTGTTTAGACATTATTATAATATTAGAATGATATTGCTTTTCAAAGATGTTTGGATTCTCATAAGGGAAAAACCCGTTCCGTATTTACAGCGTGGTCTTATGAGATATCATATACCTGTTCAAACTGATTTAAACTGTTTTACTCACACCAGTCAAGTGACTGACCCAGAGTTTATTTTGTTTTGTTTTCCCTAAACTCTTGGGTGCCCAATTTTGTATGGGCAGTCAAGTAGTCGGGATTCTACAGATATACTTTGAAAGCTGGAGCAGGAAGCTTCACCAGCGTTTATATAGCTATTGTTTATTCCCGCTGTGTTGTAAGTGTTGTACTTTGATAATGATATGTATATTTAAGTACAATCTTTTATGTCAAAGTTATGTTATATTTTATTCGTTTCGCTGTGAGATTCATGTTACTATGATGTTGTATGTTCTCCTTCTTCTTATATTCTAAGTTTCTATCTTATCTATTCTCACCCTCTGTTTTATTTCTATTAGTTTTCTGTTTTCCATTACAATGTGGGTTGGACTTGTGTTATTTGGTCAACTCAAATTGGACCGGAATTTCGGGACACTACAGAAGCTGTGTTTTGAATTCCGCTACTCTGATGGATATGATTTAGTTTTCAGCTTATGTACTGTCTCGCCTGTTTTATGTCAAGTAATGTTACTATGATATTTTATTTCATGTGCTGTGAGATATACTACAGGTTCTTCGGCAAGTTTCAAAACCCTTTGGCGATCATCCCGTGCTAGTCAGGCATGGATACAACGCATTTCAGGGAAATGTCTGATTCGTACGGGGCGTCCATCACATTTGGTATTAGAGCCTAGGTTGCATAGTTTAACCTAGGGGAAGACATCAGGGAGAGACAATACACGTATATGAGGGTGCGTACTTGTGATATTTTTGTATTCAAAAACTATATATATACTATTAGTTTATCTAAGGATAAAGTCGCACTACACTGACACCACTAAGGAGATGGTTAATCGTTTTCTCTTTACAGATTGAACGATGAACCGAGTTACGAGGAGCACGATTAGGAACTTCGCAACAGGAGTGGAAGAGGAAGCGGGTTCAGGGGCCAATAATCGGAATGTCCATGATATGAGGACGAAGTTCATTGCCTTCATGCGAGAGATGCTTGGGGATGCTCATGGAGCAGCTCCTAATGTTGCTAACGGTGGTGGTGCAGTAGTGCAGGCGCCTAGAGCCGATTTCGCTAAGATCAACAAGGATTATACTAGTCTTGGTGGGAAGCCGTTCCATGGAACGGAATCGGCTACGGAGGTTCAGGATTGGCATGATAGTTGTGAGAGCATCTTCGAGGATTTGGAGATCGATGATGCAATGAAGAGAAAGCTAGCATTGCGTTAGCTGCAAGGACGAAGATCAAGTTACTTGGGATCAATTTAAGACCCGCTTCAGTGATAAGTTTATTCCAGCTGCTCAGAAATCAGAATTGTTCAGGAAGTTTTTGGAGCTTAAGCAGAATGGTAGGGCACTCTCAGAGTATATTGATGAATTCGATACCTAGTCAAAATATGGATTATCTCTTATCGGTACTGTCGAGAAAAAGAACGAGTGGTTCATAACTGGCCTAGATGAGTACTTGGGGGAAATACTTATAAACCATATCGATGAGACATTTGAATCTATTGTGGGGGAAGGCATTAAGATCGGAGAGCCTTTACCCTAAGACGAAGACTGAGGTTGCTATTACATCTACAGAGGAGCTAAAACCGCAGGCAAGCGGTGAAGGCAAGAAGAATACCCAGAATAAGAGGAAACAGAACCAGACTAAGAATGGTCAGAAAAAGAAGAATAAGAAAGATATCGAGTGCTTTAGCTATAGCAAGAAGGGATACTATGCCAGTGATTGTTGAGAAAAGCCAGGGGAAAAGAAGTGCTTCAACTATGACCAAGTGGGACATTTCAAGAATACATGTCCACAACCCCGTAAGGAGAAGCAAATTGTGAAGACATATGCTATCAATGTTATTCCTTCTTCGTCGAATGCCCCAACTGCGACGCAGAAGGGAAAGGGTGTTATTATTCAAGGTATGCTTTCTATTTATGATGTTCTTGTCTAAGTTTTGTTAGATACCGGGGCTTCTCATTCCTTCGTATCTAATGGCCTGGTAGATAGATTGGAATTGGAACCCGAGATTGTCGATAGAAATTTAGTTGTGACGAACTAGATCCGTTGTTTGACTAGCCTTTGTATGATTTGCTGTAATTTGGTCTTATCGAGTCATGGATGTGTGTTTGCTTGTGATTGCTTTGTTTTGGGCTTTACTGGGTTTGGCATTATTTTAGGAGTCGATTGGCTCCAAAGATATGGGGGCGGTGGTAGACTGTGAGGGGTCTCCAGTGACCATTAGAGCGGACGATGGGCAGAGGGTGGTATTGGGTTTCCTACCTAGTGATGAGGTGACGGCTAGTTTTCTAAATTCCCTCGACATCCCGCATGATGAGTTATCAAATGTACCTATTTCTGGTGAGTATCCGGACATCTTCGAGGAAGGGACCGGACATCCACCACACCGAGAGATCGAGTTTTGGATTGATTTAATGAAAGACGCCAGACCTATAGTGATGCCACTTCGTCGTATGGCACCAAGGGAGTAGCGAGAGCTCGAAGTGCAAGTAGGCAATCTTTTGAAGAAGGGATTTATCCGAAGAAGTGTTTTCGAGTGGGGAGCACCAGTTGTATTTGCTACTAAGGTCGATGGTTCCCTTCGCTTATGTGTGGACTATCGCAAGTTGAATAAGGTGACTAGGAAGAATAAGTATCCTCTTCCACGGATAGATGATTTGTTTGATCAACTAAATGGAGTAAGAGTGTTCTCCCAGTTAGATCTCGCAATAGGATTTCATTAGCTCCGAGTAGCAGCTGAGAGTGTACCTAAAACGGCATTTTGGATGCCGTCTGGATGCTATGAGTGGTTCGTCATGCCATTCGGGTTGACCAATGCACCCGCATATTTTCTGGATCTTATGAATAAGGTTTCCAGGGATCAATTAAATAAGTTTGTTCTTGTATTCGTGGACGATATCTTGGTTTACTCAAGGACAGAGGATGAACATAAGGGACATTTGAGGACAGTGATGGAGGTGTTGAGGAAACACCAATTAAAAGCGAAATTTGCTAAGTGTCACTTCTGGAGGAGGGAAGTGAGATTCTTGGTCCATGTTGTTTCAGAGAATGGTATTGCCGTGGATCTTACGAAGGTTGCTACGGTGCAAGATTGGTCTACGGCCAAGAATGCAACAAACGTAAGAAGTTTCTTGGGGTTAGCTGGGTATTATCGTAAGTTTATTCAAGGCTTCTCCAAGATAGCGACGTCGTTAACTCAATTGACCAAGAAGAATCAAGCTTTTTCTTGGGACGAAAGGTGTGAGAGTGCATTTAAGAGCCTAAAGGAGAAGTTAACGTGCGCAACAGTGTTAGTTATTCCTAAAGGGAATGAATAGATGACAGTATACACGGATGCCTGTGTTATCAGACTAGGTGATGTACTGATGCAAAGAGGTAGGGTTGTAGCTTATGCTAGTCGAAAATTGAAACCACATGAGAAAAGATATCCTACCCATGATTTGGAATTGGCAGAGATCGTGTTCACGTTGAAGATGTAGAGACACTATCTCTTGGGAGAAAGATTCGAGTTGTTTACCCATCACAGGTCATTATAATATCTTTTCTCTCAAAAGGATTTGAATCTTCGTCAGCAGAGATGATTAGAGTTCTTGGCTTCATATGATTTCATTATCGTATACATACTCGGGAAGGGCAATTTAGTAGCTGATGCATTGAGTAGGAGACATGCCAATTTGGGGGCTATGTTTCTGGAATGGAAGCAACTGGAGTATATCGCAAGATATGATTTCAGACCTAAGTGCGAATTATATCCTGAAATGGTAGCAAGTTTGATGGTTAGACCCACTTTGATTGAGCGGATCGGTTCTAGTCAGAGGGACGATCCTAACCTATCGGAAATCATATCCAAGGTAGAGATGGGTATCGACGGTGAGGAAATGAACAAGTATGGAATTGATAGAGAAGGATGGCTTCAGAAGAATGGGAGACTAGTTGTACTGAATGTTAACGGATTGAGAGATGAAGTGCTTAGAGAGTGTCATCACTTGAAACTGACTATACATTCTAGTAGTAACAAAATATATCGAGACATGAAGCAAACCTACTACTCGGAAGGGATGAAGAGAGACGGTGGAAAGTTTATATCCAAGTGCATGAATTGCCAGCTAGTTAAAGCCAAGCAAAAGAAGCATGGTGGTCTGTTACAACCATTGGAAATTCCCGAATGGAAATGGGAACAAGTCCCAATGGATTTCATTAATGGTTTACCAAGGACCAGATCAGGTCATGATGGAATTTGGGCGATTGTGGATCGATTGACCAAAAGTGCAAGGTTTATACTGGTCAAGTCGAACTGAACGGCAACTAAATTAGCGGAACTGTATTTGAAGTGGGCAGTGAGATTTCATGGAGTACCTAAAGGTATATGAGTGACCGAGATTCATTATTTACTAGTGGGTTTTGGAAGAGCTTACAAGAGGCCTTAGGGTCAGAATTATGTAATAACCCGGAAAATCTGAGCCAGTTTAAAATATTTGTTTTGGCAACTTCGACGAATTTTGAATATTTAAAATAGATTATTTTAAATAATATTGACGAAAATTTATTTTGAATATATTTAGAACATATATATTCATACGCGTCGTCATTAGAATATAAATAATTATATATAATTATAAAAGGAATTGAAAATGGCGCGGTAGTTTGATAATACGATTTCAAACTTCAATTGAATGTACCGGGTGCAAAACAATCCGGATTTTGGCGAAACCAAAAATAATAGGATCTATATGAAAATATCTTTCCAACGAATCCGAAAAATCGAAATTTCATAGCGGGAATCAAAAGTTATGCCCAGTTGAAAATTCAGAATAGTCGCTATGTAAATTTTACGTGGCCCAAAAAGTCAAATTTTGCATATGAATAGATTTGGACTCGAAAACACTTCCATTGAGTTCAAAATGCCGTTTAGAACTCCGAAAAGTATAAGCTTTGATATATTCCGATATCCGGAATAGTAGCAATTGACAGGAGCTTTTCAGTTAACAAAACATAGCCCTTAAAAAGTGAAATTTTGCATACGAGCTCAGAATTCGACGAGATAAATTTTTATGGATTCACAATGATAAATCATTGTTGAGTTCCAAATGGCGCGTCGAACGGAGTCAGTATGTGGCTGTGCGAATCAAAACCATTTGTTCAAAAGCAGGCAGTCATTTTACAAAGGAACATTATTGATACGACCTCAGAATTCGATTTCGTTTTTTTTATGGATTCGTATTGTCTAATAATGGTTAAATCCATGAGGGCTTGATTTTTTGAGTTAGCATGTGAGCGTGCAAGAAGAAAAGGTGCGCCAAAATAGCATTTTTAGAGCTTATCTAAGCATTTTCGTGATTTTTTGGAATGGTCAAACGAACTCGGAATTCGACGAAACTTGTTTCGTTGGACTCGTCCTCACGTCTACAATCTCGTGTCCGAAATCCGCGGCCATCGGAGATCGCTAGCGTTCAGGCGATACGTGAGAAACTAGCATATAAACACTTTTACTTCCTTTTCTTCTTCACTTTCTTCCTCTACCTCTTTCTTAAAAAAAACTCATTAATGGCCTCCTCCTCCCGCCGCCGCTGCCCTCCTCCACCAGCGCCACCACCGGCCTCCGGCGAGCCGCTGCACCCCCTCCTCCTCCCCTCCTCCTCCTCTCTCTCCTCTCTCCATTTGCAAACCCTAAGCCCCAAATCACCACCACCCGCCTCCGTGGACCCAACCGCCGCACCTCAGCCCCTCCCCCACGTTAGTCAGGCCGGCGCCCCCCCACAGCACCACCCAACTCCGGCCGTGGCCCCCCCGGTCACCAAAAACCCATTTTACACTAATCGCCCGTTTTGAAAATAACACCCTGTCCTTATTTCGCCAATAACTCCCAAACGGTGCGTTTCTGGCCAAAGTCTCTCTAAACCAAAGTTGTAGAGCACGAAATTTTCTTCGATTTGGCTATATGGATGTCATGATTTGGAGTTCGGAGCTGCTCAGAAAATGCGTTCGAAGTCTGTTGTTCAAAAGCTGAAAAAATCGTGTACTTTTTCGAATTCTGGCGAATTGGAGCATTTTTGGCGAAAAGTCTCTTAGACGAAAGTTGTCCGGAATCGCGCGTTTAAGCTAGGAAAAAGTTGGTGTGAAGATTGAAGCTCGTTTGCAAATTCTGGAACCCGAACAGTGAATCCGGGCGTAAGAAAAAAATGGCTACGGGCAACGAAAGTGACAAAAGGCGAGAACGACAAGATTTTCTACAAAAGAAGAGTCGAGATGATTGGATTAGCTAGTTGGTGAGAACTTCTCACTCAAAATTTCTTTTTCTAGTTATATATACATATTAGGATGCAGACTGTGTTTAGTATCACCCGACACCATCGTCCACAGACCATGGACTTGTTTGTTTGGTTGTGTAGTTGGTTAGATTATTTGTTTTGAATTTGATTGTTTGGTGAAATGGAATGGATTGATTGATATGTGTATGGCGTGGACCTTCACTAGACCGGGGATAAGGCTAGGCCTCATCCCGTTTCTAGTATCGTGCCGTTATGCCACCGAAATTTTCTAAAACAAGTTAGAAAAATAAAGATATCATTTTATTTGATAAATGAACTGAATTGAATATTCATAGGTTGAATAAAATAATTTGTTCATTAAAAATATAATTTTTAATGTGAATGTACACATTAAAAATAAAGATATCATTTACAAACCAGACGGTTTGTTTATGTACACCGATTTGAAGGACATTGATTGGGATGATAAATTTTACACATCGCCCAACTACACAAATAAAAATCTGTGTTTGATTGTTTGAAACCCCACATGGGTATTGGGATAAAATACAGCATACACTAATCCCAATAATTAGTTGTATGTCGATCGATTGATTGACAGGCTGTTATAAGCGTTAGATATCTACATTTGATGCTTATACAGTGTAGTGCACTTTGGATGATGGTTGATTATTTGTTGTTACTATTATATACATGTGTTGTATGGAATCCATATAGTTAACGCTATATGGTAATTGATTGGGCCTCATTCCAATTTAGAAAATAAAGAATACTATAAAGTAAAGGTTCATGTGTTGACTGTACTCATCCGTTGAGATTAGTCATGTATTGAACGAAATATTTTAACAATAAAATTTACATCTTTATTAGATATAAAATTAGAAACTAACTGGAAAATAGAAAAGATGAATGGTTTCCTGGATATTGATGTGATGTTGGTTTCGACCTTCGGGGTTAATATTTAGGGAATCGTTCTCTTACTAATTTACGGTTGGAGTCTGATTTTAAATCAAATGATAGATACCTTAATTTTTATAAAATATATTAAATAACCAAAATAGTCACACGTTGATAGTACTCATTCGTTGAGATTAGTCATGTGTTGGCAAAAATATAGATTCATGTATTGAATAGAATAAATATTCATTTTTTGAATAGAATAACGGAATTATTGAAATATATAAAGCCGTGTTGATTAGAGATGCACTATTTGGACGCGAACGATATTTATATCGATTATATTCCTTTTTATAATGAATATTGAAAAGAGATAAAAATCGAATATATATAAAGCAAATTAGAATTGAATTGAATATAGAATGAATTGAAATTTGAAATGGAAGTTGAAATGTTTTTTGAACGAATTTAAAACTATTTATAAAATTCGTTTAAAATAAAAATCGACGAAGTATATATAATATATATATATATATTATATATATAATGGCCTGAATAGAACGCGCCGCGCCGCGGTAGTTCGTAGATTTCGACCATTGACTTCGAACGGACATTACGGGAGATCCGACTGCCGGATTCTCCTAAAACCAGAACCGTTGGGTTCGTATCGAAAAGAGCTTTCTAACGAATATTAGAAATTCAAAATCTAACGGTTGGATTTGGAGATACGTCCAAATCAAATTTGGAAAAGGTCGTTGTAAGTGCAGTTCGATGGCCGTTGATGGAAATCGACTGTACGGGCCTTGATAAAATTATTAAAAATAGTAATAATTTGTGTAAAATCATAAGAAATGATTTGGGAAAAATTGGGATGAAAAATTCCATGATTGAAAAGATAAAAATAGATTTTTATCGAAATGAACTAGTTTTGAACTGGAATTAAAACCTATTTATTTTTAAATAAATAAATTGGATTTGAAATGGGTTTTAAATAGAATTGATTTATGGGTTTATCATGAAGGGTGTTTTAAATAACATACTCTTTAACCAGATAATAAATAGAATATGATTTGGGTTTATCGTGAACTGTGTTATAAATGACACTAGTTCTTTAACCCAGTAAAAGGAGTTTTAATGAATCTGCAATTAGATTGAAATGAGAATTGATAATTTAAATTATCAAATTTGGAAAATGAGCGAGAATGGAGTATCACCAGTTTTGCTTCAAAGCGATAGTTAAATCTTTAATTAGATTTGAACATGAAATGGTAATTAATTTTACCGATAACACCGTGGTGTTAGATATAGAGTATTACCAGTTTTTCATCATGGGATGAATAGGTTGGGATTGGGAAATAAAATAAATATTTACTTCGGTATGGTTCGCTAATCTCGACTAGTTGGAAAACCATAATTTGGTTTGAATTGACATCCATAGGAAGATTAAAGAATAAATTTTAAAGAATTTATCTTGGATAAAATTAATGGGAACATTTCCCTAAGAATATGAAATTTAGAAACTAGCGTTAGGTTAGTTAAGAAGAATGGTTTCCTGGATATTGATCCGATGTTGGTTTCGGCCTTCGGGGTTAATATTTGGGAAATTGCTCTCTTACTGATTTACGGTTAGTGGCTAATGAATTGGAATGAGGCATATGTTGTGTTTGGGTAACATTTGTTTTTAATATACGCGGGTTGTTCGGAAAGGCTGGGTTTATACCCATTCTGAATAACCGATTCGACGATATGTCGAAGATGAAGACGGTGGTTGAAGACCGGAAGTCTTCACATCGTTTGGGTGATTACTGATGATCTTGATTGGGCTGTACACCCAAGATGAGGGAATCAGTTGGTTGTCGTCCAGACGTACTTGGAGGTGGATGGATATGCGAGGAAAGTGCCTCCGGTTTCGTTCAGACCCAGAACGAACTTGTAAATGGATTGTGTGTCTGACATTGGATTTTATTCTGTGTTGATTGATTTCCGTTAAATATATATTTGTTTGGCGGCGGAGAATTTATTCTCTTGCTTAACGCCCTTCTCTGAGACGTACGAGCTTAGAGGTTATATATCGATAGATATCAATCGCATGGCATGAATTGCCTGTGTAGCATGCTGTGTTGCATGGATCAAGGCTTCTGTTGAAAAGCAAAGTCTTGTGGTTGATGATCAAAGCAAGGCCTACGTGGCAGCTTTGTGTATAGCATGGATTCGCGAGCCTCACACCTCGGTATGAGTTAAAAACGGGATATAGACCGTTGGGAGAACACGACGTTTCTTTCTAGTTTTGGTGGTGTCAGTGACTTACCAGCCCTGACATTTATATACTTTTCACCTTTGTGGTTGTTGGAATGAGACGCTTCGATTATAGGTCTGTAAGGACCGGGAAACGTGTGTTCAGGAATAATTAATCCTCAAACATAAGAGAGGACCGGCCCAGCCGAATCCAGGGTTACCCAGAGTGTGTAGTCCTGAGGCATTTGCTAGAGTGTCTCGAAGCGGAGAGGAGCTTGCCCCTTGCCTCGACTCATGACGGAAATCCAATTTCCAGTACGTGTATTTCTGCTTTATTTGTAGAGCCTAGTATGGCGACATAGTGGTATGGGACATTCATGCCGCCTATGATTGATATTTATGATTGAAATTGTTTTGATACTATACACTTATTATAGTATCAAATGATTTGTTTTAAACGTACCAAGCATGTTTGGCTACTATAAGGGAAAACCCTATCTTCCGGCTTGCGTTGCATTTCGTGATGGGACCTGGGTCTTATAATAGCTTCATTTTCGAAAAAGCATTGCGTTGGTTATTCTATGCACTGGTATTCTTGGGAGGAAACCCATTCCGTGTTAATCGGCGTGGTCCCTTGAATTACTCTCTTTTAAAGTAAAGTTTAAATAACTGTTTTAGTTCTCACACCAGTCACATGACTGACCTGGAGTTTATTGTTTTAACCTAAACTCTGGGTGCCCCTATTTTCGACACGGGCAGCTAGTAGTTTTGGTTTTGCAGATTTATATTCACAGGATCCTGATTTACAGCTGGAACGATGCTCTGAAAGCTCTGTATCCGTGCATTATTTCTAGTTGTGCTTTTGTATTATTTTCCGCTGCGATGTATTTAAATGTAATTTAAATCTCTGATTTTTGTTGAATGTAATTTATTCATTTATACTCTGTATATTCTTGTATCTGATGGAATTGTTGTAATAGCAAAGAAATGTTCTTCCGTTTGCGTTCAGATTTGTCTTCTCCTCACAGTAATTCGTTCTATCTCATCTCTTCGGAGACCGGGGAAGTTCGGGTCGCTTCAAATTACGTCTCAGTACTGCGTACCAACCCCAAACCGACGGTCAAACAGAGAGGGTGAATTGTGTATTAGAGGATCTCTTGAGAGCTTGTATATTGGAATTTGAAGGGTCGTGGGATACATATTTGCATCTGGTTGAGTTCGCATATAATAATAGTTATCAATCCAGTATTTGTATGGCTCCATTTGAAGCTTTGTATGGAAGACCTTGCAATTCACCATCTTGTTGGTTGGAAGATGGTGAGAAATTTGTGTTTGGGCCAGATGTAATAAGAGGAACTTCAGATAAGATCAAAGTTATTCAATAGCGAATGAAGGCTGCCAAAGATAGGCAGAAGAGTTATGCTGATAAAAGATGAAGAGATTTGAAATTCTCCGTTAACGACTTGGTATTCGTCAAGATCTCTCTGTTGAAGAATGTGATTTGATTTGGTAGGAGAGGAAAGTTGGCACCAAGATTCGTTGGTCCATTTTCCAGTTCTCGAACAAGTTGGGAATTTAGCGTATAAAGTTGGATTACCTGAAAAGATGGCGGGATTGCACAATGTATTTCATGTTTCTCAGTTAAGGAAGTTCATGTACGATTATGATATGACTATTTCCCCGGATTAGTTAGATGATATCGAGGTAGAATCTAATGCAGTTGGAAACAGCAGAACGATTCGTATTGTTGGATACGATACGAAGCACCTTCAAAAGAATACGGAGAAACTGGTTAAGGTCCAGTGGGGTGGTAATGAGAATGACTGTACTTGGGAAACCGATGAGAGCATAAGGAAGTCGCATCCCAAAATCTTTACCTGGTTAGATTTTGATCGCAATATAGTTATTCCCTTGTTAGTAAACCGCATGCTAGGACAGGCTTGTTGTGTTTAATATGTATGTTTGATTGTTTATAAATGGTTGATAGGCATGCGGGACACCATTGTTTGTTTTTCTTGGTTAAGGAATTTCGGGCGTGAAATTTCTTAAGGGGGGAGATTGTAACGACCCGCATTCTACGTATCGGAGGATCGTAAAATATTTATTTTATTTTCATATGAAGTCATATGGTCGTGTAACTTTGGGAAATGACTATTGGGGTCATTTCCCACATTCATGATTTTTGCCGAATTTTAAATGACTGTTTTGCCACTAGTGAATCTTGTTTTGCCTATAACTTTTGATTGGTAAGGATTTTTTTACCCAAAACCACTTCCATTGGATTTAGATGTTGGTTTGCGATTCTATAGAGTGGTCACATTAATCAAACGGGCTTACCGTTTGGGAGAAATGGCTGTAATAAGGTTTGGAAGATGGAAAACATCATTATCGGGCTTAATTGTTGATTAGCAGCTAGGCACATAACCCATTTCAGGATTAGGGTTATGGGAGGGCCGAAAGGAGTTGGAGAATCAAATCCTTTCATTTTTCTAGCCGCCACAAACCTTCCTTTAACCCTAGTAATGGCCTCCATCTTCTAAATCACTCCCTAATCACCTTTTTATCGCTAAGTAAGCAAAACTACATCAAATTAAGTCAAATTAGCATCAAATTCGAGGTAGAGCTATTGAACTACAAAGGAATCCGAGACAAATCAGTAAAAGCTTCATAACTAACATTGGCTATTGGCTAAGGTGAGTGATTTGCATGTTTATACACTAATTATGGCTAATTAGGTGTGATTAGTGATATTTAGCGAAATTATACATCAGAAAAATATGGGAAAATATGTAAAAATTCTAGAATATTATTTTATGTCGCTGACATAAATTTGGGTTAATTTGGATTAAGTTTTCTAATCCTATTGTAAGATAAGGTTAAACATGATTAAGGGGAAAATCATGGATCTGGGTATATTTGATCCTTAATAACACATGTGATTGATGTTTTAATGTTTTTGATTGATTACTCATGTTATTAATATTGTTTGATATGCTTTGAGATTTCATAGGAAATTTAGAATGGTCGAAAATGCCGTCGTGAGGCGTAAATAGCTTGATGTAATAAGTGCAGGAAATGGGACCGGATCAGGCTCGCTACCCCGGAACTGACCTGCTCATGCTCCAAGTATCACGAACCAACCCCACCCCGACCCGATCTGAAGGATGCATCACGACTTGACCTGGGAGGTACACCACGAACGGACCCGGCACTTGAAGAAGACCATAACCCGAACCGGTGAAGAACCAGACCGATGGAAGAGCACGACCCGACCCACTTGACTCAAACCGAAGGACCACGAGCCGGATCAAGACGAGGATAACAAACCGAACCGGAATGCCATGAACCAGATAGGAGAAGGAGATCCGAACCGAACTCGATAGGAGAAGGAGGGAAGGACACCCGAACCGGACCAGATAGTAGAAGGAGACCCAACCCGAACAGGAGAAGGTGAACCGAACCAGATAGAAGAAGGAGGGAAGGAGGCCCGAACCAAATTGGATTGGAAAAGGAGATCCAACACGAACCGGATTGGAGAAGGAGATCCGACCCGAACCGGATAGGAGAAGGAGAGGAGGAAACCCGAACCAGATAGGAGGAGGAGACCCAAATCGAACACCAATTCAACAAAAACCCAAGATGCAAAGGAATTCCATGTGGGAAGTTATCACTCAGGATCCAGATGGGAACCAACGAGTTAACTTCTAGAGTTGGGCTTTGCTGAGGGATGTGTGCAAAAGGGTTATCCATATCTATAACTTTGGTTCACCATTGAGAGAGGGGGCATGTAGACAAACCGGAGCCAGGGAAGTGTGGACTGGTTGGCCCTTAACCTATAGCCAAGGATGTGTGGACTGGGTAGGGTTATTGACTATAGACCATGGAAGTGTGGTCATAACAATATAGTACGGAGTGTAACTTTAACGACCTGGAGAATTCAACATCCAAATTCTAACAATAATACTTAAAAAACCCGTATTACTTACCAGAACTCAAGTATCGAAACCCCAGATAGTTATTAGAAAGAGATTAGAGGGTGAGATAAGAAAGAAAGAAATATTAGAATAGAAGAAGAAAAACACAACCACATCAGAATCTCACATCATAGCGGAACAAAATATAATATAGAAATAAAACTTTTTTGAGAGCTTTGAAATAAATACATACAATCATCAGAGTACATCAATCTCAACTGGATAGTTATAAATATCTATCCTCATATACAACACACAGCGGAATAAATATAAATACGTTTGAACTCCTCCAGCACGTCCTCTTGAAATTCACGTCATTCAAACCTGAACCTGTACAACCCGGGCTAACCCGAGCATTACAGACGCCAGATCAGACTGGTGAACCAGAGTGAGAAAACTCGCTAAGTTTATAACGTTATCCAACTTGATTTTAAAGTCAAAATCTTTTCGAAAGAAAAGGATAATTGCAAGACTAAATCCACACATAAATACGGACGGTTTTTACCTTACGATAACCCAAAACATTTTTGAAATCATATATTTCTCAGATATTATAATAGTGTCTAAATACAAATAAATAGAATCTAGTGGAGCGCTTGCATCTCACGCTCCACATATATAGTATACAAACAAACCACGGGCTCTTATTGGAGATTGGATTTCCAACTATGACAAGGTATGGGACCACCTTCCGATAGTGTATCTCTAGAGAGGAATACACTGGGTTCAACAAGAACATCTTGCAACCCGGCCCACACATGACCGACCACTCATTTCACTTGAGTGTATCGAATGTATATCACCAATGGCTGGGAGCTACCTACCATTTCCCGAAAGGGACAGCATCATAAACAGGTTAACAAATGAAATGGATTTTTTGTAGATAGGTGATTATACACCCTAATGGGAGCGACCCACATAGCCATGATGCCTGCCCAATTTTTGTCATTTCCCAGTTGATGAGGCTTGAGGTTAGAATTTTCCTTTTTTGAACATATGGCCACCACTCGCTTTGAATGTCTCATCGTCAGATCCGCCAAATCACTAATTAACATTCACAAAAATACTCTGGGTTTTTATGCTAAGAGAAGTTGTCTTCTCTACCACCTACAGAAATACGTTTGTAAAAATCAACGTACGTGATTCTTAAGAAATACTCTGTCAGACATTCGTGCATACAAGCCATCTAGCAACAGGATGAACCGAAGGCACACTCCTACCACATCCTAGGAATCACCCTATAGATCAGTAGCGAGTAGACCTTGCAAATCCGTGGATTTCAACTACGACAGAACCACAATACATCTCTGGTTAAAATTTATAAATTAAGTTTATATATAGTAGACTTTGAAAACTATAGGGGGTTGACCAAAGACATAAGTAATCATTCCGTTTTATGAAGATCTATGGTTGTAACGACCCGGAAAATCTGAACCAATTTAAAATTTTTAAATTAGCAATTTTAGTGAATTTTAAATATTTAAAGTAAATATTTTAAATAATAACGACGAAAAGTATGTTTGAATCGACGTTTCAAAATAAATAAAATTAATTCTAATTATATACAAGGCCTGAAATGGCGCGGTAGTTTCAAAATTTGAATTCAAACTTTAACTGAATGTACCGGGTGCAAAACAAAACGGATTTAAGTGAAACCAGAAATATTTAAATCCGTTAGTGAATATATTTCTAACGAATCTGAAAAATTGAAGTTTCATAGCGGGAAGCAAAAGTTATGGCAAAATGAATTTTCAGAAAGGAAGCTATAGAGTTTATATAGCCCGTGAAAATGGCCATTTTGCAAACGACCTCAGAATTCAACGAAATCACTTTTGTTGGATCCGGGATGACAAATTATTGCTAGGTTTCAAATTTCATAATTTTTGAAGCTAGTATGTGAGCGTGGCAAAGGAAAATGTGTTTGGTCGATTTCTATTAAATTGTATCGACCAGAAAAGGGCCATTTTGCAAATGGCCTCAGAATTTGACGAAACCACTTTTGTTGGATCCGGGATGTCAAATTATTGCTAGGTTTCAAATTTCATAATTTTTGAAGCTAGTGTGTGAGCGTGGCAAAGGAAAATGTGTTTGGTCGATTTCTATTAAATTGGATCAACCAAAAAAGGGACATTTTGCAAACTACCTCAGAATTCGACGAAACTAATTTTGTTGGGACCGTGTCTCAAAACATAGCTAGATTTATTTTTCAGGAATTTTTAGAATGAGTATGTGTGAAACACCCCACCTCCGTTAGGGTCACTCTCAAAGGGAACGCCCTAATTTTGGTGGAGGTTTATAAGTATAAGTCACAGATATACAAGACAGATATAATAACACATATTTTTGAAACAGCGGAAAACAACAACTTTTATTTCTTCAAAATACGTGTTACACAAACCATGCCATAATACTTCCCAAAATCATAACTGTCTTGATTACATTATTTAAAGAAGCATGAAGAAAACATAAATAAACTGCAAAAGTCCTCTAATTGCTGTCCAAAGCCATAGTCCAAAGCGGAAAAGATCCAAGCAATACATTCTCTCTCTTCAAGTTGGATGTGAAAACTGGTCAAGCTGCGGTATTCCCTCCCTGAGAACCTGGGGGGGGGGGAAACGGAAGAAAAAGAGGCGAAAGGGAAAAGGGTCAGTCATAAAGACTGAGTAAGTTCTAGTGACTTTCAGTGTAAAGACGGTTAAAACATCATGTCATGTATGAACTGGAACTAAACTTGAGAATAGTGTCAAGGTGGACAAGATAGACTAAGGTGATCGTGATAAGTCAAGACAAGTCAAATAAAGCAACACATGTTCAAGATTCGTTGCATCGACCGTACTCGTATACTAAGCCCATGTCACTAGTTAATCACGAAATAAATCTCACGGCCCAATATCATGAAATGACCCTGAAACGGGGTCTGACCCAAGTACGGGGTCCTACGGAGCGATTATCTAGTCGATTGGCTCCCTACAAGTTCTAGCTCGTCAAGTGTCCGTGTCATACGGCTAATCACGAATGTAGTCACCTGTGCTGGGTCCACCTTCGGGTGTATCAGCCCTAGGGTGTCAACCCCTGACACGATTCAAGATGCACAGATAAATCTACGGATACCCAGTGTCTTCCCAGGATACGTGCACGATCGTAGTCCACCTAACCTACAATGGCGTACCCCACTGCCGTCGTTCACCTCTTACAATCAGCCCAGTAATCGTGCCCCACCCGGCCTAGCTCCAGGGTACCTTGATACATCTAGAGGGTTACTGCTGAAAGGGGTCGTGTCTAGGGTTTCGCCTAATAGATTAGGTCATGTAATTTGTGACTTAATCCTTTTCCAGCCTAGTCATGTCAAGATGGTTAAGTATGTAATTTCAGTTCGCGACTTAACCCGCCTACGTGTCATGTCAAGTTGGCTAAGTGTTGTCGTTTTCAAGTTCAGGACTTAGCCCTACAAATCGTGTTCAAGTTGGTTAAGTTGTCTTTTCATGTTCATGACTTAACCCTAATTGGCATTAATTGATTCGTTAATGCACCGAACCACTCACATTGGATCCTATTGTTCGTAGCCACTGGATTTGCCGAGCGGTTCCGGGCAGGTTTACGCTACGAACTCAACCCAACCTCGGGTTTCAAGCGCGATGTGACCAACTACCCACATTGGATCCTATTGTTTGTAGCAACTGGATTTGCCAGGCGGTTCCGGGCAGATTTACACTACAAACTCAACCCAACCTCGAGTTGGCCACTTTCTTGTTTTCTAAAGTCATGCCCATGTTCTTATCAGATTTTGCGCTATTTCCATAGCATGTTCATATGTCAATTTTGTGCCCAACTAAGGCATGTTTTAAGGTCAAGTTATGGCATGTTCAAGTCAAATTTTCGTGCCATATTTCATGTTCTACTTATGCCAAATTTCACAGTTTATGCTTATAATTAATTCAAGTTTTGCCTATTCTACCCAATCGTATCACCAACGTATATAAACGTACTTCGTTCACAAGCATAAACAATTCAAGAGATAAAGGGGAATAACACCAGATATGTGATAGGCATATGTGACAATTCCAACATCACTTGCATAATAAACAGGCTATAACATATCACATAGTTTCAATACTGGCATGATGATAACTTGGCATAGTAATGATTCCAACTTAATTTAACATGATGATTTCAACTTTACATCATAGGCATAATAATCATTGCGGGCATAATAATAATTTTATTACAAACATGAAACATTAAAGGCATAGTAATCCCAATAGGCATAGTGGATTTCAATTTAGTATTTTTTTAACATAATGATCCTCATAGACATAATGATTCCAATTTATCATTTTTAACATAATGATTCTCATCTAACATTATAAACATAATAGTTCCTACTTAGCATTTTTAACATAATGATTCTCAACTAACATTATAGACATAATGATTCCAATTTAGCGTTTTTAACATAATGATTCTCAACTAACATTATAGACATAATGATTCCAATTTAGCATTTTTAACATAATGATTCTCAACTAACATTATAGACATAATGATTCCAATTTAGCGTTTTTAACATAATGATTCTCAACTAACATTATAGACATAATGATTCCAATTTAGCATTTTTAACATAATGATTCTCAACTAACATTATAGACATAATGATTCCAATTTAGCATTTTTAACATAATGATTCTCAATTAACATTATAGACATAATGATTCCAATTTAGCATTTTTAACATATCTAACATTATAAACATAATAATTCCAACTTTCATCATAACCTAGCAATACCCAATTTTTCATTAATCGTGATGGGTATATTAACATCACAGGCATAATTCCATCAATAGTCATAGCCATGGTTTAATTAGCATCATAGGCATGGTTTAATCAACATAAAGATTTCAATAAACATAGTGATTCCATGGACATGTATTAGTCCAACTTGCCAAACAATTAAGCCCAAGTGATTCATAACAACATCAAAATCATGACAAGTTTAACTTGCAACGTTGCCATAGCAATATCCCCAAATTATAATTCAAAGATAAACAATATAAACAATGGATTAACAATAGTTCCTAAATCCGGTTTCAATTCATGGCATGTCCATATTGTTTTAGCGTTTTTGCCTAAAAAGTAACATAGAACTTACAATATGAAGCAAATAATCCAAATAAAAATCCCAAATCAATTAGTCCCAAATTCGTTGTCTAAAGCGTCGTAGTTGTTGTAGCTTCTAGTTGTAGCCTTCAAGAATCGTCCTCCATCTTCTATAATTTTATTCTTTGTATTTTTAATTCAGAGCTCTAGGTTTAATGGCGGCGGCCTGAGGCTAAAATGAAATAGTATGATTTAGGCTAGGTCTCGGTGTTATTTTATAGGTGAATAGGGTGATTTAGAGGCTTCAGATCAGTACAGAAGTCATCAGAATCACACAGCTCGAATACACATCATCTAGCCACTCGAAAGAAGACACGTCACCTCAGAACACTCCAGAATTCGGTGCTGGATTTGTACGGGCGCACTTGGCAGGTGCGCCAGTGTATTTTTGTACTGGCGCACTTCACAAGTGTGCCAGTGTATTCTGGACTGTTTTCGGTTTTTCTGCCTAACTTCGTTCGTCCATATCTTCTTCATACGGTATCCGATTTTCGAAAACTCGGACTTTATTTCGCGTATTTTTCCGAGACGAACGCAATGGCGTAACCCATTTTCCTTGATTCTTTGATTTGAAACTAGTTATACTTTAATTTGTGAATCTCATTGTTATAAAATACACAGGGTGTTACATTCTCCCCCACTTAAAAGGATTTCGTCCCCGAAATCTTCAAGTTCAGGAAGAATGTACATCCTAACATCCATCTACTCATCCATCAAACACGAGCATCCATTGTCCTTAAAAGACTTCTAATGCTTCATGATCATATGCGAAGTGTGTGTATATGTTCCTTAGCTAATGCTAATGATCAGGCCTGATTGATCTTCTAAATGCAAAATATGTTTAGTGAAATGAATCCAATATGTATGCAAATTTTTCCTATTATAATTCATAATTTCTACATGAGTGCTCGAACATTCAATCATATGCAACAACCAAATGATAGCACAACCAAGTTTCCAAAATAAACACTCATGCATATGCAAAATGAAAATGTGTCTAAGCCGATCTAGTGCCTAATGTGTATTCACGCATCCACGAGCAACCACTTGCGACCACTTGCAACCATTTCGCAATCATAACATTTTTCAATTACATGTTTACATCCAAAAAGATTCTACCTATGGTTCTCAAGATTGGATCGAGGAGAGAAATAAGATAAAACAAAGCATCTAGAATAAGTTAACGACGTACCGCCAGAAGGTCCGGTCTGCTTCTCAGGGCAGTCTTTGCTGATGTGTCCAATTTTCCCACAATGAAAACATTCACCTTGCTTTCTCTTCCTCTTTATACAATCCTTGGCTATGTGCCCTTCCGTACCACAGTAATTGCATTTCCTTTTATCACGTGAGTTGTTGTTCTTGCCTCCTTTCTCGGAGTCTACCTTCTTATTCTTAGAATCGTTGGGCTTGACCTCTTTCTTCCCTTGAGAGTTTTCTGCCTCTGTCTCCTTCTTGCCCTTATCTTCCTCGTTCAGCAATGCCATCTGTACCAACCTTTCGTACGTAGCTCCCATGGGTATATGGGTCATGGCCAAACTGTGTAATGGCTCATTCAACCCTTTGACAAAGTGGAGAGCCTTCTTGTGCGGGGTGTTGACTAGGTCCAGTCCGAACCTAGCCAGCTCATCGAATTGATTAACATACTCTTTGACTGTCATATTCCCTTGCTTAAGAAATAAGAATTTTTCCAACTGAAGACTCCTTTCAGCTTCTGAGAGAAATTTAGCCTCAAACCTTGCCCTAAAGTCCTCCCATGTTTCCACTGGTCTTTCTGCATTAGTGACTTCACACCAGTAGGAAGCCTCACCTTTTAGTAGCCACACTGCCAGTTGTACCTTCTGCCTATCTTCTACCTCAAAGATGACGAAAAAGTCCTCGGTTTCTTTCAGCCAATTTCTAGCTGCCACGAAGGACTCAGTTCCATGAAAATCCTTTCCTCCCATAGCTTTAAAATCTTTACATATCTTTGCAAAAGTGTTTCCCTGTGGAGGAGGTGGAGGAAGAGGTGCTGCTGCAGCTGGATGATTTCCTGCAGCTGGGGGAGGAGGAACGGTAGGACCTGGCTGGGTGGTCCTTGCTTCTAAGAATCGTCTAAACCAACCAGGTTTCGGTACACCCTCTGGCAAGTTAAGTTCTTCGGACATGCTGAAACAAGAAGGATAGATTCAAAATGAAGGATAAGAGATAATACCTATGGCTTTGGGGGACTTTGCCTTTTTAAAATAAAATAATATTTTATCTTTTTTTTAAAATGCTTCTTTAAATTTTCCTTTGAAAATAAATTTTCGAAACTTTTATCTTATCTGGTAAACCTATGCTCTGATACCAAGTGAAACACCCCACCTCCGTTAGGGTCACTCTCAAAGGGAACGCCCTAATTTTGGTGGAGGTTTATAAGTATAAGTCACAGATATACAAGACAGATATAATAACACATATTTTTGAAACAGCGGAAAACAACAACTTTTATTTCTTCAAAATACGTGTTACACAAACCATGCCATAATACTTCCCAAAATCATAACTATCTTGATTACATTATTTAAAGAAGCATGAAGAAAACATAAATAAACTGCAAAAGTCCCCTAATTGCTGTCCAAAGCCATAGTCCAAAGCGGAAAAGATCCAAGCAATACATTCTCTCTCTTCAAGCTGGATGTGAAAACTGGTCAAGCTGCAGTATTCCCTCCCTGAGAACCTGGGGGGGGGAACGGAAGAAAAAGAGGTGAAAGGAAAAAGGGTCAGTCATAAAGACTGAGTAAGTTCTAGTGACTTTCAGTGTAAAGACGGTTAAAACATCATGTCATGTATGAACTGGAACTAAACTTGAGAATAGTGTCAAGGTGGACAAGATAGACTAAGGTGATCGTGATAAGTCAAGACAAGTCAAATAAAGCAACACATGTTCAAGATTCGTTGCATCGACCGTACTAGTATACTAAGCCCATGTCACTAGTTAATCACGAAATAAATCCCACGGCCCAATATCATGAAATGACCCTGAAACGGAGTCTGACCCAAGTACGGGGTCCTACGGAGCGATTATCTAGTCGATCGGCTCCCTACAAGTTGTAGCTCGTCAAGTGTCTGTGTCATACGGCTAATCACGAATGTAGTCACCTGTGCTGGGTCCACCTTCGGGTGTATCAGCCCTAGGGTGTCAACCCCTGACATGATTCAAGATGCACAGATAAATCTACGGATACCCAGTGTCTGCCCCGGATACGTGCACGATCGTAGTCCACCGAACCTACATTGGCGTACCCCACTGCCGTCGTTCACCTCTTACAATCAGCCCAGTAATCGTGCCCCACCCGGCCTAGCCCCAGGGTACCTTGATACATCTAGAGGGTTACTGCTGAAAGGGGTCGTGTCTAGGGTTTCGCCTAATAGATTAGGTCATGTAATTCGTGACTTAATCCTTTTCCAGCCTAGTCATGTCAAGATGGTTAAGTATGTCATTTCAGTTCGTGACTTAACCCGCCTACGTGTCATGTCAAGTTGTCTAAGTGTTGTCTTTTTCAAGTTCAGGACTTAGCCCTACAAATCATGTTCAAGTTGGTTAAGTTGTCTTTTCATGTTCATGACTTAACCCTAATTGGCATTAATTGATTCGTTAATGCACCGAACCACTCACATTGGATCCTATTGTTCGTAGCCACTGGATTTGCCGGGCGGTTCCGGGCAGGTTTACGCTACGAACTCAACCCAACCTCGGGTTTCAAGCGCGATGTGACCAACTACCCACATTGGATCCTATTGTTTGTAGCAACTGGATTTGCCGGGCGGTTCCGGGCAGATTTACACTACAAACTCAACCCAACCTCGACTTGGCCACTTTCTTGTTTTCTAAAGTCATGCCCATGTTCTTATCAGATTTTGCGCTATTTCCATAGCATGTTCATATGTCAATTTTGTGCCCAACTAAGGCATGTTTTAAGGTCAAGTTATGGCATGTTCAAGTCAAATTTTCGTGCCATATTTCATGTTCTACTTATGCCAAATTTCACAGTTTATGCTTATAATTAATTCAAGTTTTGCCTATTCTACCTAATCGTATCACCAACGTATATAAACGTACTTCGTTCACAAGCATAAACAATTCAAGAGATAAAGGGGAATAACACCAGACATGTGATAGGCATATGTGACAATTCCAACATCACTTGCATAATAAACAGGCTATAACATATCACATAGTTTCAATACTAGCATGATGATAACTTGGCATAGTAATGATTCCAACTTAATTTAACATGATGATTTCAACTTTACATCATAGGCATAATAATCATTGCAGGCATAATAATAATTTTATTACAAACATGAAACATTAAAGGCATAGTAATCCCAATAGGCATAGTGGATTTCAATTTAGTATTTTTTTTAACATAATGATCCTCATAGACATAATGATTCCAATTTATCATTTTTAACATAATGATTCTCATCTAACATTATAAACATAATGGTTCCTACTTAGCATTTTTAACATAATGATTCTCAACTAACATTATAGACATAATGATTCCAATTTAGCGTTTATAACATAATGATTCTCAACTAACATTATAGACATAATGATTCCAATTTAGCATTTTTAACATAATGATTCTCAACTAACATTATAGACATAATGATTCCAATTTAGCGTTTTTAACATAATGATTCTCAACTAACATTATAGACATAATGATTCCAATTTAGCATTTTTAACATAATGATTCTCAACTAACATTATAGACATAATGATTCCAATTTAGCATTTTTAACATAATGATTCTCAATTAACATTATAGACATAATGATTCCAATTTAGCATTTTTAACATATCTAACATTATAAACATAATAATTCCAACTTTCATCATAACCTAGCAATACCCAATTTTTCATTAATTGTGATGGGTATATTAACATCACAGGCATAATTCCATCAATAGTCATAGCCATGGTTTAATTAGCATCATAGGCATGGTTTAATCAACATAAATATTTCAATAAACATAGTGATTCCATGGACATGTATTAGTCCAACTTGCCAAACAATTAAGCCCAAGTGATTCATAACAACATCAAAATCATGACAAGTTTAACATGCAACGTTGCCATAGCAATATCCCCAAATTATAATTCAAAGATAAACAATATAAACAATGGATTAACAATAGTTCCTAAATCCGGTTTCAATTCATGGCATGTCCATATTGTTTTAGCGTTTTTGCCTAAAAAGTAACATAGAACTTACAATATGAAGCAAATAATCCAAATAAAAATCCCAAATCAATTAGTCCCAAATTCGTTGTCTAAAGCGTCGTAGTTGTTGTAGCTTCTAGTTGTAGCCTTCAAGAATCGTCCTCCATCTTCTATAATTTTATTCTTTGTATTTTTAATTCAGAGCTCTAGGTTTAATGGCGGAGGCCTGAGGCTAAAATGAAATAGTATGATTTAGGCTAGGTCTAGGTGTTATTTTATAGGTGAATAGGGTGATTTAGAGCCTTCAGATCAGTCCAGAAGTCATCAGAATCGCACAGCTCGAATACACATCATCTAGCAACTCAAAAGAAGACACGTCACCTCAGAACACTCCAGAATTCGGTGCTGGATTTGTACGGGCGCACTTGGCAGGTGCGCCAGTGTATTTTTGTACTGGCGCACTTCACAAGTGCTCCAGTTTATTCTGGACTGTTTTCGGTTTTTCTGCCTAACTTCGTTCGTCCATATCTTCTTCATACGGTATCCGATTTTCGAAAACTCGGACTCTATTTCGCATATTTTTCCGAGACGAACGCAATGGCGTAACCCATTTCCCTTGATTCTTTGATTTGAAATTAGTTATACTTTAATTTGTGAATCTCATTGTTATAAAATACACGGGGTATTACATTCTCCCCCACTTAAAAGGATTTCGTCCCCGAAATCTTCAAGTTCAGGAAGAATGTACATCCTAACATCCAAACATCCATCTACTCATCCATCAAACACGAGCATCCATTGTCCTTAAAAGACTTCTAATGCTTCATGATCATATGCAAAGTGTGTGTATATGTTCCTTAGCTAATGCTAATGATCAGGCCTGATTGATCTTCTAAATGCAAAATATGTTTAGTGAAATGAATCCAATATGTATGCAAATTTTTCCTATTATAATTCATAATTTCTACATGAGTGCTCGAACATTCAATCATATGCAACAACCAAATGATAGCACAACCAAGTTTCCAAAATAAACACTCATGCATATGCAACATGAAAATGTGTCTGAGCCGATCTAGTGCCTAATGTGTATTCACGCATCCACGAGCTACCACTTGCGACCACTTGCAACCATTTCGCAATCATAACGTGTTTCAATTACATGTTTACATCCAAAAAGATTCTACCTATGGTTCTCAAGATAGCATCGAGGAGAGAAATAAGATAAAACAAAGCATCTAGAATAAGTTAACGATGTACTGCCAGAAGGTCCGGTCTGCTTCTCAGGGCAGTCTTTGCTGATGTTTCCAATTTTCCCACAATGAAAACATTCACCTTGCTTTCTCTTCCTCTTTCTACAATCCTTGGCTATGTGCCCTTCCGTACCACAGTAATTGCATTTCCTTTTATCACGTGAGTTGTTGTTCTTGCCTCCTTTCTCGGAGTCTACCTTCTTATTCTTAGAATCGTTGGGCTTGACCTCTTTCTTCCCTTGAGAGTTTTCTGCCTCTGTCTCCTTCTTGCCCTTATCTTCCTCGTTCAGCATTGCCATCTGCACCAACCTTTCGTACGTAGCTCCCATGGGTATATGGGTCATGGCCAAACTGTGTAATGGCTCATTCAACCCTATGACAAAGCGGAGAGCCTTCTTGTGCGGGGTGTTGACTAGGTCCAGTCCGAACCTAGCCTGCTCATCGAATTGATTAACATACTCTTTGACTGTCATATTCCCTTGCTTAAGAAATAAGAATTTTTCCAACTGAAGACTCCTTTCAGCTTCTGAGAGAAATTTAGCCTCAAAGCTTGCCCTAAATTCCTCCCATGTTTCCACTGGTCTTTCTGCATTAGTGACTTCACACCAGTAGGAAGCCTCACCTTTTAGTAGCCACACTGCCAGTTGTACCTTCTGCCTATCTTCTACCTCAAAGATGACGAATAAGTCCTCGGTTTCTTTCAGCCAATTTCTAGCTGCCACGAAGGACTCAGTTCCATGAAAATCCTTTCCTCCCATAGCTTTAAAATCTTTACATATCTTAGCAAAAGTGTTTCCCCGCGGAGGAGGTGGAGGAAGAGGTGCTGCTGCAGCTGGATGATTTCCTGCAGCTGGGGGAGGAGGAATGGTAGGACCTGGCTGGGTGGCCCTTGCTTCTAAGAATCGTCTAAACCAACCAGGTATTGGTACACCCTCTGGCAAGTTAAGTTCTTCGGACATGCTGAAACAAGAAGGATAGATTCAAAATGAAGGATAAGAGATAATACCTATGGCTTTGGGGGACTTTGCCTTTTTAAAATAAAATAATATTTTATCTTTTTTAAAAAATGCTTCTTTAAATTTTCCTTTGAAAATAAATTTTCGAAACTTTTATCTTATCTGGTAAATCTATGCTCTGATACCAAGTGAAACACCCCACCTCCGTTAGGGTCACTCTCAAAGGGAACGCCCTAATTTTGGTGGAGGTTTATAAGTATAAGTCACAGATATACAAGAAAGATATAATAACACATATTTTTGAAACAGCGGAAAACAACAACTTTTATTTCTTCAAAATACGTGTTACACAAACCATGCCATAATACTTCCCACAATCATAACTGTCTTGATTACATTATTTAAAGAAGCATGAAGGAAACATAAATAAACTGCAAAAGTCCCCTAATTGCTGTCCAAAGCCATAGTCCAAAGCGGAAAAGATCCAAGCAATACATTCTCTCTCTTCAAGCTGGATGTGAAAACTGGTCAAGTTGCGGTATTCCCTCCCTGAGAACCTTGGGGGGGGGGGGGGGAACGGAAGAAAAAGAGGCGAAAGGAAAAAGGGTCAGTCATAAAGAGACGGTTAAAACATCATGTCATGTATGAACTGGAACTAAACTTGAGAATAGTGTCAAGGTGGACAAGATAGACTAAGGTGATCATGATAAGTCAAGACAAGTCAAATAAAGCAACACATGTTCAAGATTCGTTGCATCGACCGTACTAGTATACTAAGCCCATGTCACTAGTTAATCACGAAATAAATCCCACGGCCCAATATCATGAAATGACCCTGAAACGGAGTCTGACCCAAGTACGGGGTCCTACGGAGCGATTATCTAGTCGATCGGCTCCCTACAAGTTCTAGCTCGTCAAGTGTCCGTGTCATACGGCTAATCACGAATGTAGTCACCTGTGTTGGGTCCACCTTCGGGTGTATCAGCCCTAGGGTGTCAACCCCTAACACGATTCAAGATGCACAGATAAATCTACGGATACCCAGTGTCTGCCCCGGATACGTGCACGATCGTAGTCCACCGAACCTACACTGGCGTACCCCACTGCCGTCGTTCACCTCTTACAATCAGCCCAGTAATCGTGCCCCACCCGGCCTAGCCCCAGGATACCTTGATACATCTAGAGGGTTACTGCTGAAAGGGGTCGTGTCTAGGGTTTCGCCTAATAGATTAGGTCATGTAATTCGTGACTTAATCCTTTTCCAGCCTAGTCATGTCAAGATGGTTAAGTATGTCATTTCAGTTCGCGACTTAACCCGCCTACGTGTTATGTCAAGTTGGCTAAGTGTTGTCGTTTTCAAGTTCAGGACTTAGCCCTACAAATCGTGTTCAAGTTGGTTAAGTTGTCTTTTCATGTTCATGACTTAACCCTAATTGGCATTAATTGATTCGTTAATGCACCGAACCACTCACATTGGATCCTATTGTTCGTAGCCACTGGATTAGCCGGGCGGTTCCGGGCAGGTTTACGCTACGAACTCAACCCAACCTCGGGTTTCAAGCGCGATGTGACCAACTACCCACGTTGGATCCTATTGTTTGTAGCAACTGGATTTGCCGGGCGGTTCCGGGCAGATTTACACTACAAACTCAACCCAACCTCGACTTGGCCACTTTCTTGTTTTCTAAATTCATGCCCATGTTCTTATCAGATTTTGCGCTATTTCCATAGCATGTTCATATGTCAATTTTGTGCCAAACTAAGGCATGTTTTAAGGCCAAGTTATGGCATGTTCAAGTCAAATTTTCGTGCCATATTTCATGTTCTACTTATGCCAAATTTCACAGTTTATGCTTATAATTAATTCAAGTTTTGCCTATTCTACCCAATCGTATCACCAACGTATATAAACGTACTTCGTTCACAAGCATAAACAATTCAAGAGATAAAGGGGAATAACACCAGACATGTGATAGGCATATGTGACAATTCCAACATCACTTGCATAATAAACAGGCTATAACATATCACATAGTTTCAATACTAGCATGATGATAACTTGGCATAGTAATGATTCCAACTTAATTTAACATGATGATTTCAACTTTACATCATAGGCATAATAATCATTGCGGGCATAATAATAATTTTATTACAAACATGAAACATTAAAGGCATAGTAATCCCAATAGGCATAGTGGATTTCAATTTAGTAATTTTTTTAACATAATGATCCTCATAGACATAATGATTCCAATTTATCATTTTTAACATAATGATTCTCATCTAACATTATAAACATAATGGTTCCTACTTAGCATTTTTAACATAATGATTCTCAACTAACATTATAGACATAATGATTCCAATTTAGCGTTTATAACATAATGATTCTCAACTAACAATATAGACATAATGATTCCAATTTAGCATTTTTAACATAATGATTCTCAACTAACATTATAGACATAATGATTCCAATTTAGCGTTTTTAACATAATGATTCTCAACTAACATTATAGACATAATGATTCCAATTTAGCATTTTTAACATAATGATTCTCAACTAACATTATAGACATAATGATTCCAATTTAGCATTTTTAACATAATGATTCTCAATTAACATTATAGACATAATGATTCCAATTTAGCATTTTTAACATATCTAACATTATAAACATAATAATTCCAACTTTCATCATAACCTAGCAATACCCAATTTTTCATTAATCGTGATGGGTATATTAACATCATAGGCATAATTCCATCAATAGTCATAGCCATGGTTTAATTAGCATCATAGGCATGGTTTAATCAACATAAAGATTTCAATTAGCATAGTGATTCCATGGACATGTATTAGTCCAAGTTGCCAAACAATTAAGCCCAAGTGATTCATAACAACATCAAAATCATGACACGTTTAACTTGCAACGTTGCCATAGCAATATCCCCAAATTATAATTCAAAGATAAACAATATAAACAATGGATTAACAATAGTTCCTAAATCCGGTTTCAATTCATGGCATGTCCATATTGTTTTAGCGTTTTTGCCTAAAAAGTAACATAGAACTTACAATATGAAGCAAATAATCCAAATAAAAATCCCAAATCAATTAGTCCCAAATTCGTTGTCTAAAGCGTCGTAGTTGTTGTAGCTTCTAGTTGTAGCCTTCAAGAATCGTCCTCCATCTTCTATAATTTTATTCTTTGTATTTTTAATTCAGAGCTCTAGGTTTAATGGCGGCGGCCTGAGGCTAAAATGAAATAATATGATTTAGGCTAGGTCTAGGTGTTATTTTATAGGTGAATAGGGTGATTTAGAGCCTTCAGATCAGTCCAGAAGTCATCAGAATCGCACAGCTCGAATACACATCATCTAGCCACTCAAAAGAAGACACGTCACCTCAGAACACTCCAGAATTTGGTGCTGGATTTGTATGGGCGCACTTGGCAGGTGCACCAGTGTATTTTTGTACTGGAGCACTTCACAAGTGCGCCAGTGTATTCTGGACTGTTTTCGGTTTTTCTGCCTAACTTCGTTCGTCCATATCTTCTTAATACGGTATCCGATTTTCGAAAACTCGGACTCTATTTCGCGTATTTTTCCGAGATGAACGCAATGGCGTAACCCATTTCCCTTGATTCTTTGATTTGAAATTAGTTATACTTTAATTTGTGAATCTCATTGTTATAAAATACACGGGGTGTTACAATGTGTCCCCAGGAAATTGAAATGTACGTTCAAATTAAATATTGAATGTCTTATATTTTAATTTGAAGAAAAACTGACTGAAACAGTCGAATGGGCCTATGAAACATATCCCATTGTGTTCAGAATGGGGGTATTTAGCTTGGGACGACAGTCATTGGGTTTGGATTGGTGTTCGTGTGCGACAAGGGGTATTTTCGGATTTTTAAGATAAATAAATATATAAAAAAATCATTGGGTCAGATCATCGTCTCTCTCCCCGATCCCTTCAACCCTCGACGGCGAAAAGATATCCCACCATCCCGATCAATTTCCGATCGCTCCGATCATCTTCAAGCCAGGCTCCAGTTTGGTTTTTTGAAGAACTCCTCCCCCTCTTTAAATCCGTACCCCTCTCGCCCTCCCTCAGCTCGTCATCATCGAGAATCGAGCTCCAGAAGCTGTCACGTTTCGACCGCCGCCAGAGCCCAGATCCGCCGCCGCCAGAGCCCAGCTCCAGAAGCAGTCCGTCTTGATCATCATCTGATATCTTCTCCTTTTCGTATTTGTTGGTCGGAATGGTTTTCGTATATAATTCGATCCTGGTCTTTCCGTACTAACAATCGTATGGGTCAGATTTGATAGTCGGTTATTTAACTATCAAATAAACAACCATTCAACCATAAAAATAAATTGTACTGGTTCGGTATTCAGCATCACTTGGCCCTTTTATTTTAATTTTTTTTTAAACTTCTTAATCTCTCGAGTATTTAAAAACACTATATTACTCCTTGTCTTATTATAAGAATATTCATAAAACCATTTTTAAACATTTTAGAATTTATTCATATGTATATACTCCAAACATTTGAGTTTAATCGAGTCCCACGTAAAAACATCATTACGAAATCTCTTTAATTTTCGTTACTGGGAAACAAAGCAAACACTTATATCCTTTTTAATAAACTCCTTCAAACTCATCCCATTAATTTCTTTACTTTATAAATATCAATATATTTTACCAAATCTAATTTTACTTCCTTTACATTGGAAATATTAGTTTATATTCTCAAACTCTTTTTATTTCCATTACTTTGGAATTATTATTATAAT
This sequence comes from Allium sativum, assembly GCA_030737875.1. Taxonomy (NCBI): domain Eukaryota; kingdom Viridiplantae; phylum Streptophyta; class Magnoliopsida; order Asparagales; family Amaryllidaceae; genus Allium; species Allium sativum. Next base: position 992,525,939 of record CM060915.1, read on the forward strand.
TCCTTGAACTGCTTTTCCAAAGTCAGAAATATTCGAATTTATTAATTCTCTTATCTCACTACTTATCAACCCATATCCTTTCGCTTCTAACTCATTAAATAATTTATCATTTTGAAAATCTTGTTTCAGTCCCATTCATTCAACTTAATTCCATTATTAGGTATCTCAACTCAAAACCAATGTTTTATGTAACGACCCAGATTTTTGACCATTTTAATTTGGATATTTAATTTTTTTTGAATATTTTAATTGGAATATTTATGGATTTTTAATATTTTATTCATCATTCAAAACAGAATTTAAAACGTTATAATATATATTTATTTAAAACAAGCTCGTAATAGCGCTGTAGTTCGTAATATTCAGTTTTGAACTTCAAAGGAATATACAGGATCCGATTAAAGTCGGATTTTCGTGAAATGAGAAACGATTGAATCTGGTTGCCGATAAATTTCTAATGAAAGAGAAAAATCGGGATTTCAATGTTTAGATTGTTAGTTATGTCAAAATTTAAATTATAAAATAGTCGTTATGGAATAGTTTTTAAACTATAACAATTTATTTATTCATAAAGAGATTTTTATATGAGTAGAGCATCATTTAAAACCAGGATTTTTAATGTTGAGTTTTGAATTCTATACTGTTTCAAATTGAAACTGTTGTTTTAATTAATATGATGATATTAAGCTATCGTTAAATTTAACTATTTAATTTAATAAGATTTTTAAATAAACCCACCTAAAGCTTGAATACTACATGCATATCATACATGTCCAACCAATACAAATGTGCTCCATGGATAAGAAAACTGAAAAAATGGAATGTATAATATTAAACTGAACTTGTACAATATGAAAATGTTTTGGAACAAAACGTATACAATACAAACATGAAAACTGGAACGTACAGAATGATAAGAACTGCAAAGTACAAAAAAAGAAGAAGAAGCATGCAACAGGAAAATAAAATAATTTAACAAAATCACTAAGTACATTAAACAACAAATAACTAAAGGAGAACAAGGAAATTACAGTAAATAAGATAATATCTCCTCACGAACAAAATTTTTGTCCAGCCAATTTACAGACTTTATTGCCAACATAAACACTCTACAAACCGCCAAGTACATATATATGTAGTACAAATTATTACATCAAAATTGTATAACACTTTGCAACAGTGATCTATTTGTACAAACAAAACAGTGCGCTTAGCCTAACCTATCCCTTTTCAGTAGCATACACTCTTTTGAGAAGACAATACAAGCCCGATTTTCAATCCATCAACACTTTATGACAACACACGATGCAACAAACAATGGCACTACTCATACAAGTATACCTAACCTATTCTCCTAGCTGCACACACAGTCCCTATTCGAGAAGAAAATACATGCTTGGGACTCTAAACCCATCAACCCAGTACTGCTGCCGTCCTCAAGCCTTCTCACATCAATGGACATACATAGCAGCTACATGAAGAGAAAGAACATAGCCTTGCAGACCTACCAAGCTAGAAACCTTGGGTGCCAAGGAATTTACGCATATAAATACCACTGAATACCCATTCTTGCCAATCCAAAAATCAAGCGACGTCCTACTCCTTTTTACTTCGAAAACCCATTCAAATCCGTGACCAATAAACCCACAATCGTAAACCATTCTCATTCAATTTATTCCCAAAATTTTAAACAACAAAATATAAATGATGATGAGATCTACGTACTGACCTTTTTCGGTGGAATTCTAACGGACGTAGTGGACCGGATCTCGCCTGGAGGGCATTAGCTTTGATGGCGAACTACGAACGGACGGTGGTACAAGAAGGGACGAGGCTCATGCTGAAGGTGGGGCTGACTACGGCGCGGGGTTTGGCAGTGGCTGACGGATCTCCGATCAACTAAGGAGGAGGCAGCGGCTGGTTTCACTTTTGGCAGAAGAAGTTTTCTTTTGTTTTATTTTGGACGAGAATGGGATAAAGAATGACTGGGATTAACAGAAGGAGGGAACCGTTCTTTTAATTAGGGGGAAGGGTAGTGGATGTGGACGGGTATGATTTCAATGGGTTAGACGATGGGCTTTAAGGTTGGTGGGCTTGCAATACAAAGGAACAAATTCGGTATTGAAAAAAATGAATGGTCTGCTAAGGTTGATTTAATATAATTAGTTCAACCTTTTTGAAATATAAATCTAACTAATTTTATATTTTAACTATTATTAATTATATTATTTCGAACACGACAGGATTTATAATAACAAGTTGGCTAGGGCCCTGGAATTCCGGTCACGAGTTGGGAAAATAACAGGCATGAACTGACGAAGCAATAAATGAAGGAACCGGCCAGATATATTTAAAACAAGGTAATTAGTTCATTGATTTAAATTAAATTAATTAATTATTAAAATAAAATTTTAAGTATTTACAACGTGTCCATATCAGAGCAGGCAGATACAAAATGGATTGGAAACCATATTTACGAGCAGAACCGTACAGAACGGAATTGAACCAAATGAGTTGGAATTTATCTGGAACAAACCGGTTACAGAACACAGGCCAAGGTGAGTTAATCTCACTCAGTTCCCTACTTATATTGATTATAGGTTGGGTTTATCATTTGTTTGCGATGGCTGCTTATTATTGGATTGTTTGATGGTTGTTTGATGCGTGTTAAATATTTTTATCAACTATTTAAATTAAATGGTTGTTTAATTTAAATAAAATAACATCGTTATGTTTAACGATGATTTCCAAACAAGGTAACTAACCTTGTTGGTTACGTTTATAATAATATAAACGTATTTAAATTAAATTGGGTGCTTGAATTATTATTGGTTGACCGCTATTAGTTGAATTGATTATTTTCCTGTATGTGATCATTATATGAACTGTTGAACCCATATGATTGAATTATCGAACTGATTATTAATTGTTAAACCCTAAATTTGACAGTTGTTTGGTCATTAACCAATGTGTGGTATTGGTTGGGCAATTCATAACAGATGGCCAAAATACAAACTATTTTATAAAGTTCGATTTACCGTCAGTTGAATCGTTAATAATGAAGTTATGAAATTTGGTTTATAGCTGAATATAGATTTTTAATATATTATTAAAATAAAGTTAAAAAGGAAATGTGACGGCCGGGAATTTCGCTCGATCTGAATCTGTCGTTAAACCGATCTAGACCGTTCGAAACCCCTGATCGTTTTGAGAACAGGACAAATCAGAACGCAGACGGGAGAACATTTCATTGCTATTACAACAATTCCATCAGAATACAAGAATATACAGAGTATAAATGAATAAATTACATTCGATAAATATCAGAGATTACAATAAATTACATAGCAGCGGAAAATAATACAAAGCACAACTGAAGGTGATATACGGATACAGAGCTTTCCGGATATCATTCCAGCTATAAACCAGGATCCTGTGAATATAAATCTGCAAAACCAAAACTACTAGCTGCCCGTGCGGAAAATAGGGGCACCCAGAGTTTAGGTTAAAACAATAAACTCCAGGTCAGTCATGTGACTGGTGTGAGAACTAAAACAGTTATTTAAAACTTTACTTGAAAAAGAGAGTAATTCAAGGGACCACGCGGTATAACACGTAACGGGTTTCCTCCCAAGAATACCAGTGCATAGGATAAACAGCGCAATGCTTTTTCGAAAAATGAAGCTATTATAAGACCCAGGTCCCACAACACAATGCAACGCAAGCCGGAGGATAGGGTTTTCCCTTATAATAGCCAAACATGCTTGGTACGTTTAAAACAAATCATTTGATACTATAATAAGTGTATAGTGTCAAAACATTTTCAATCATAAATATCAATCCTAGGCGGCATGGGTACCATCTATCATGTCGCCATACTAGGCTCTACAAATAAAACCGAAATATCTCGTATTGGAAATTGGATTTCCGTCATGAGTCGAGGCAAGGGGCAAGCTCCTCTCCGCTTCGAGACACTCTAGCAAATGCCTCGGGACTACACACTCTGGGCAACCCCGGATTCGGCTGGGCCGGTCCTCACTTATGTTAGAGGATTAGTTATGCCTGAACACATGTTTCTCGGTCCTTACAGACCTATAATCGAGGCGCCTCGCATCCAACAACCACATAGGTGAAAAGTATATAAATGTCAGGGCTGGTAAGTCACTGACACCACCAAAGCTAGAAAGAAAAGTCGTGCTCTCCCAGCGGTCCGTATCCCGTTTTTAACTAATACCGAGATGTGAGGCTCACGAATTCACGTTATACACAAAGCTGCCACGTAGGCCGTGCTTTGATCATCAACCACAAGTCTTTTCTTTTCAACAGAAGCCTTGATCCATGCAACTCAGCATGCCACACAGGGAATTCATGCTATGTGATTGATATCTATCGATATATAACCTCTAAGCTCGTACCTCTCAGAAAAGGGCATTAAGCAAGAGAATAAATTCTCCGCTGCCAAACAGATATATATTTAACAGAAATCAATCAACACAGAATAAAATCCAATGTCAGACACACAATCCATTTACAAGTTCGTTCTAGGTCTGAACGAAACCGGAGGCACTTTCCTCGCATATCCATCGATCTCCAAGTATGTCTGGACGACCACCAACTATTTCCATCCTCTTGGGTGTACTGCCCAATCAGGATCATCAGTAATTATCCAAACGATGTGAAGACTTCCGGTCTTCGACCACCGTCTTCATCTTCAACTTATCGTCGAATCGGTTATTCAGAATGGGTAAAAACCCGGACTTTCCGAACAACCCGCGTATATTAAAAAAAAATGTTACACAAACACAACATACGCCTCATTCCAATTCATTAGTCACTAACCGTAAATCAGCAAGAGAACAATTTCCCAAATATTAACCCCGAAGGCCGAAACCAACATCAGATCAATACCCAGTAAACCATTCTTCTTAACTAACCTTCAGCTAGTTTCTAAATTTCAATTCTTAGGGAAAGATTCCCATTAATTTTATCCAAGATAAATTCTTTAAAATTTATCCTTTAATCTTCCTTTGGATGTCATTTCAAACCAAATTATGGTTTTCCAAACTAGTCAAGATTAGCGAACCACACCGAAGTAATTATTTATTTTATTTCCCAATCCCAACCTATTCATCCCATGAAGCAAAACTGGTAATACTCCATATCTAACCCCGTGGTGTTATCGGTAAAATTAATTACCATTTCACGTTCAAATCAAATTAAAGATTTAACTATCGCTTTGGAGCAAAACTGGTGATACTCCATTCTCGCTCATTTTCTAAATTCGATAATATAAATTATCAATTCACATTTCAATCTAATTGCGAATTCATCAAAACTCTCTTTATTGGGTTAAAGAACTAATGTCATCTAAAACACAGTTCACGACAAACCCAAATCACATTTTATTTATTATCGGGTTAAAGAACAAGTGTTATTTAAAACACTGTTCACGATAAACCCACAAATCACTTCTAATTTAATTTCAATCAAATATATTAGTAATTCCGATTATTCAAAACCCCTTTTTAAATTCAATTTATTTATTTTAAAAATAGTTGGTTTTTAATTTTAGTTCAAAACTAGTTCATTTCGATAAAAATCTATTTTTATCTTTTCAAATATGGAGTTTTTCATCCCAATTTTTCCTGAATCATTTCTTATGATTTCACACAAATTATTACTATTTTTAATAATTTTATCAAGGCCCGTACAGTCGATTTCCATCAATGGCCATCGAACTGCACTTATAACAACCTTTTCCAAATTTGATTTGGACGTATCTCCAAATCCAACAAGTTGATTTCAAATTTCTAATATTCGTTAGAAAGCTCTTTTCGATACGAACTCAACGGTTCCGGTTTTAGGAGAATCCGACGGTTGGATCTCCCGTAATGTCCGTTCGAAGTTAATGGTCGAAATTCGCGAACTGCCGCGGCGCGGGGCGTTCTATTCAGGCCATTATATTATATATATAATATATATTTCGTCGATTCCTATTTAAAACGAATTTTATAAATAGTTTTAAATTCGTTTCAAAAACATTTCAACTCTATTTCCAATTCAAATCAAAATTGAATTTCTCCTTATAAATTGGTTTCAAAATTCATTTAAATTCAATTCGAATTCAATTCGTTTTCCATTCAAATCAAATTCGTTATATATTCAATTGAGATCAAATTCGTTATATATTCAATTGAAATCAAATTCGTTTTCTATTCAATTGAAATCAAATTCGTTTTCTATTCAAATCAAATTGAATTCATTTTCTAATCAAATCAAATTGAATTCGTTTTCTAATCAAATCAAATTGAATTCGTTTTCTAATCAAATCAAATTGAATTCGTTTTCTAATCAAATCAAATATTAATTGGTTTTCTATTCAATTCAATTCTAATTGAAAAACGAATATAATCGATATAAATATCTATCGCGTCAAAATAGCGCATCTCTAATCAACACGGCTTTATATTCAACAAATGGATCTATATTTCTTTCAATACACGACTCTATATCTTTGTCAACACACGACTGATCTCAACGAATGAGTACTGTCCACGTGTGACTATTTTTGTTATTTAATATATTTTATAAAAATTATGGTATCTATCGTTTGATTTAAAATCAGACTCCAACCGTAAATTAGTAAGAGAACGATTCCCTGAATATTAACCCCGAAGGCCGAAACCAACATCAGATCAATATCCAGGAGACTACTCATCTCATCTATTTTCCAGTTGATTTCTAATTTCATATATGATAAAGGTGTAAATTTTATTGTTAAAATATTTCGTTCAACACATGACTAATCTTAACGGATGAGTACTGTCAACACGTGAACCTTTATTTTATATTATTCTTTATTTTCTAAATTGGAATGAGGCCCAATCAATCACCATATAATGTTAATTATATGGATTTTCATACATCACACGTATATAATAGCATTGAAAAATAATCAACCATCAACCAAAGTGCACTACACTGTATAAGCATCAAATATAGATATCTAACGCTTATAACAGCCTATCAATCGATTGACATATTTAATCAATCAAGATGAGTGAACTTCAAATTTCATCCCAACACCCGTGTGTGGTTTTCAAACAATCAAACGCATATTTTATTTGTGCAGTTGGGCGATGTGTAAAATTTATCGACCCAATCAATATCAGTCAAATCAGTGTATATAAACAAATCAGCCGATTTGTTTATAAATATTTATTTATTCACATTCACGTAAAAATTATATTTTTAACGATAAAACATTTTATTCAACCTATGAAAATATTCTATTCAGTTCTTTTATTAAATAAAATGATTTCTTTATTTTTCTAACTTATTTTAAAAAAATTCAGCGGCATAACGGCACGATACTAGAAACCGGACGAGGCCTAGCCTTATCCACGGTCTAGTGAAGGCCCACGCCATTCTCACATCAATCAATCCATTCCATTTCACCAAACAATTCAATTCAAACCAAATAGTCTAACCAACTACACAACCAAACAAACAAGTCCATGGTCTGTGGACGATTGTGTCGGGTGCTACTAAGCACCGTCTGCATCCTAGTATAAATATATAACTAGAAAATGAAATTGAAAGGTGAGAAATTCTCACCAATAGCTATCCAATACCACGACACTTCATTGATAGAAATCTTCATCGTTCTCGCCTTTTTATCACCTTTGTTGCCCGTATTCTCTACATATGTAAAAGTCGAATTTTTACTTCGCTATTCAATATATAAAAATCGAATTTTTACTTTGCTATTCAATATATAAAAATCGAATTTTTACTTCGCTATTCAATATATAAAAATCGAATTTTTACTTCGCTATTCAATATATAAAAATCAAATTTTTACTTTGCTATTCAATATATAAAAATCAAATTTTTACTTCGTTATTCAATATATAAAAATCGAATTTTTACTTCGTTATTCAATATATAAAAATCGAATTTTTACTATGTTATTCAATATATAAAAATCGAATTTTTAATATGCTATTCAATATATAAAAATCGAATTTTTACAATGCTATTCAATATATAAAAATCGAATTTTTACTTTGCTATTCAATATATAAAAATAGAATTTTTACTTCGCTATTCAATATGAAAAATATCGCCTTTTCAATGTGAAAAATTTCGCCTTTTCAATGTTTCAAAACCTGATTTTTAACAATTTAAAAATCTCGTTCTTAGTACTTTAAAATTTTGATTTTTAACACTTTAAAAATCTCGTTCTTAATACTTTAAAAATCTGATTTTTATCACTTTAAAAATCTCGTTCTTAACCGATGTATAATTAAATTGATTTTTGAATTAAAAATGAAGAACAGTAAAAATTTACATTGCATTTCACGGGGGGTTTCGGGGTCTGACGGTGGTGCAGTGGCGGATCTAGGGGCCGGCGGTGGTCTTCGAAGTGTTGGTGGCGGATTCGACGATGCGGTTCTGGGGGTGGTCGCGGGTTTGGGGATTGGGAGGGGGCTCGGATTGGAGATGAAGGGGGAGGAGTTGAGGGCGGCGATCTGAGGAGGAGGCGCATGCGATAGCCATCGTCGGGGGGGAGGGGGGGTTGGGGGCTGCGCGATTCCTTCGTGCTCTTGTTTTTTTCAGATCGATTTGGAATAGAACCATAGGGGGGGCAAGAGAAATAGGGGGTGAGGGAATTGACTTTTATTTTTATTAATTTATTATTATTATTTTTCTCCATAAAAGTTCACTTTACATTCGAACACCAAACGAGCCCCAACGACTGTCGTCCCTAGCGTATTACCCCCATTCCGAACACAGTGGGATATGTTTCACAAGCCAATACGACTGTTACGATCAGTTTTCGTTCAAATTAAATTATAAATCTATATATATTCAGTTTGAACTCACATTTTAAATTACCGGGGCCACATACTGACTCAGAAAATTCCAGAAAAATATTTTCTAGCTTCGTACTGATGATACAGTCCTAACAAAACTAGTTTCGCCGAATTCTGAGACCGTTGGAAAAATGGCCATTTTCCAGTCGATTAAAATCAACTGAAACTGGTCAAACGCGTTTTCCTTTGCCACGCTCACATATTGATTCGAAAAATTATGAAATTTGGCATCTAGCAATAATTTGACATCACGGATCCAACAAAAGTGGTTTCGTCGAAATCCGAGGTCGTTTGCAAAATTCCCATTTTTAAGGGCCTGAATTCCATAGCGACTATTTAGAATTTTCAACTGGACATATCTTTTGATTCTCACTATGAAATTTCGATTTTTCAGATTCATTGGAAGGATATCATCAATTAGATCCTAATGTTTTTGGTTTCACTAAAATACGGATTGTTTTGCACCCGGTACATTCAATTGAAGTTTGAAATCGAATTATCGAACTACCACGCCATTTTCAATTCTATTTATAACTATATATAAATATATATATTCTAACGACGGCGTATATAATATATACGTTCAAATTATATTCAAAATAAATTTCTGGTCGATATTATTTAAAATAATTTATTTTAAATGTTCAAAATTCGTTAAAATTGCCAAAGTAAAAATTTTAAACTGGTTCAGAATTTCGGGTTATTACAATCTCACCCACTTAAAACTTTTCGTCCCCGAAAAGGAACAAAGTCGAAAGTGGTTTGATTAATCAACTCTACGTTCGATCTGGCTTCCATTCTCCAACTTTCCAGTTTCTGAGAATTTTCAAATTCTTCTAAAATTTGGCTGACACCCTAAATTTTCGAAAAATTTCGCCATACCTCCCCTGCACCGGGAGCCACGGGAAAATCCCGAAATTGCCATATAGGCCTTCTGATCTCAAAAAGAAAAAGAAAAAGCCAAGCGGCTAGCCAATCGGCTCATAAAATCATCATCACCCAAACAAAACAGTAAATTATATAGTAAACATGTACCTATTTGTCGGGCAAACAAATTTTATTCTCTGCTCTAGCCTCCTTGCTATGACCTGTTCAATGTAAGTACATATATATGCAAGTAAATGCGACCAATTTTCAATACAGTTCAATATTTGGTTCAATTAGGCATAATGGTTCAAAAATTATCAAACAAATAAACAAACAACACAAACATCAATCAATTAGTGAATTAGAGTTTCAAATTCATAATTTTGATGTATATACTGAAAATCATGTTTTTGATGCCAATTCACAACAAATGAATCTATCTATAAAAGTTTTAGTTCTCACACCAGCCTGATGGAAATATATAGATATCATACCTTCGTCACTCGAACATAAATTCTGACGACGCGTACTCAACCATCAGAATCATCTTCGGGCCACTAGATTATGATTCTCTATCTATCCAATATATTAAAACTTCGAATATACGTTCATGACGCGTATATGCAAAATCTTTATATATTGGATTGTCCATATTCAAAATAAATAAATAATCAAATATGTATAAAATGGTTTAAATTTTCAAAACAAACTTGTTTTCATTTGGAAAATATACTCTTCACACTCGTTCTAGGATACTACTGATCCTATCTCTAACGAGTCATTCTAATTGGATATTACTAATCCAATATCTGATGAATTCTTTCGTATGGTTCTAATGTGTCTTGTTCTCGAGCTCTGTAAACCAAAGCTCTGATACCAAATGTGACGGCCGGGAATTTCGTTCGATCCGAATTAGTCGTTAAACCGATCTAGACCGTTCGAAACCCCTGATCATTTTGAGAACAGGACAAATCAAAACGCAGACGGGAGAACATTTCATTGCTATTACAACAATTCCATCAGAATACAAGAATATGCAGAGTATAAATGAATAAATTACATTCGATAAATATCAGAGATTACAATAAATTACATAGCAGCGGAAAATAATACAAAGCACAACTGATGGTGATATACGGATACAGAGCTTTCCGGATATCATTCCAGCTGTAAACCAGGATCCTGTGAATATAAATCTGCAAAACCAAAACAACTAGCTGCCCGTGTCAAAATAAGGGCACCCAGAGTTTAGGATGAAACAATAAACTCCATTCAGTTATGTGACTGGTGTGAGAACTAAAACAATTATTTAAAACTTTACTTGAAAAAGAGAGTAATTCAAGGGACCACGCCGTATAACACGGAACGGGTTTCCTCCCAAGAATACCAGTGCATAGGATAAACAGAGCAATGCTTTTTCAAAAAATGAAGCTATTATAAGACCCAGGTCCCATCACACAATGCAACGCAAGCCGGAGGATAGGGTTTTCCCTTATAATAGCCAAACATGCTTGGTACGTTTAAAACAAATCATTTGATACTATAATAAGTGTATAGTGTCAAAACATTTTCAATCATAAATATCAATCCTAGGCGGCATGGGTACCATCTATCATGTCGCCATACTAGGCTCTACAAATAAAACCGAAATATCTCGTATTGGAAATTGTATTTCCGTCATGAGTCGAGGCAAGGGGCAAGCTCCTCTCTGCATCGAGACACTCTAGCAAATGCCTCGGGACTACACACTCTGGGCAACCCCGGATTCGGCTGGGCCGGTCCTCACTTACGTTAGAGGATTAGTTATGCCTGAACACACGTTTCCCGGTCCTTACAGACCTATAATCGAGGCGCCTCGCATCAAACAACCACATAGGTGAAAAGTATATAAATGTCAGGGCTGGTAAGTCACTGACACCACTAAACTAGAAAGAAACGTCGTGCTCTCCCAGCGGTCCGTATCCCGTTTTTAACTCATACCAAGATGTGAGGCTCGCGAATTCACGTTATACACAAAGCTGCCACGTAGGCCGTGCTTTGATCATCAACCACAAGACTTTGCTTTTCGACAGAAACCTTGATCCATGCAACTCAGCATGCCACACCGGCAATTCATGCTATGCGATTGATATCTATCGATATATAACCTCTAAGCTCGTACATCTCAGAGAAGGGCGTTAAGCAAGAGAATAAATTCTCCGCCGCCAAACAGATATATATTTAACAGAAATCAATCAACACAGAATAAAGTCCAATGTCAGACACACAATCCATTTATAAGTTCGTTCTGGGTCTGAACGAAACCGGAGGCACTTTCCTCGCATATCCATCGATCTCCAAGTATGTCTGGACGACCACCAACTATTTCCATCCTCTTGGGTGTACAGCGCAATCAAGATCATCAGTAATTATCCAAACGATGTGAAGACTTCCAGTCTTCGACAACCGTCTTCATCTTCGACATATCGTCGAATCGGTTATTCAGAATGGGTATAAACCCGGACTTTCCGAACAACCCACGTATATTAAAAACAAATGTTACACAAACACAACATACGCCTCATTCCAATTCATTAGTTACTAACCGTAAATCAGCAAGAGAACAATTTCCCAAATATTAACCCTGAAGGCCGAAACCAACATCAGATCAATACCCAGGAAACCATTCTTCTTAACTAACCTTCAGCTAGTTTCTAAATTTCAATTCTTAGGGAAAGATTCCCATTAATTTTATCCAAGATAAATTCTTTAAAATTTATCCCTTAATCTTCCTTTGGATGTCATTTCAAACCAAATTATGGTTTTCCAAACTAGTCAAGATTAGCGAACCACACCGAAGTAATTATTTATTTTATTTCCCAATCCCAACCTATTCATCCCATGAAGCAAAACTGGTAATACTCCATATCTAACCCCGTGGTGTTATCGGTAAAATTAGTTACCATTTCATGTTCAAATCAAATTAAAGATTTAACTATCGCTTTAGAGCAAAACTGGTGATACTCCATTCCCGCTCATTTTCTAAATTCGATAATTTAAATTATCAATTCTCATTTCAATCTAATTGCGGATTCATCAAAACTCCCTTTACTGGGTTAAAGAACTAATGTCATTTAAAACACAGTTCACGACAAACCCAAATCACATTCTATTTGTTATCGGGTTAAAGAACAAGTGTTATTTAAAACACTGTTAACGATAAACCCACAAATCACTTCTAATTTAATTTCAATCAAATATATTAGGAATTCCGATTATTCAAAACCCTTTTTAAATTCAATTTATTTATTTTAAAAATAGTTGGGTTTTAATTTTAGTTCAAAACTAGTTCATTTCGATAAAAATCTATTTTTATCTTTTCAAATATGGAGTTTTTCATCCCAATTTTTCCCGAATCATTTCTTATGATTTTACACAAATTATTACTATTTTTAATAATTTTATCAAGGCCCGTACAGTTGATTTCCATCAATAGCCATCGAACTGCACTTACAACGACCTATTCCAAATTTGATTTGGACGTATCTCCAAATCCAACCGTTAGATTTCAAATTTCTAATATTCGTTAGAAAGCTCTTTTCGATACGAACCCAACGGTTCCAGTTTTAGGAGAATCCAACGGTCGGATCTCCCGTAATGTCCGTTCGAAGTTAATGGTCGAAATTCGCGAACTGCCGCTGCGCGACGCGTTCTATTCAGGCCATTATATTATATGTATAATATATATAATATATATTACGTCGATTCCTATTCAAAACATATTTTATAAATAGTTTTAAATTCGTTTCAAAAACATTTCAACTCTATTTCCAATTCAAATCAAAATTGAATTTCTCCTTATAAATTGGTTTCAAAATTCATTTAAATTCAATTCGAATTCAATTCGTTTTCCATTCAAATCAAATTCGTTATATATTCAATTGAGATCAAATTCGTTATATATTCAATTGAAATCAAATTCGTTTTCTATTCAATTGAAATCAAATTCGTTTTCTATTCAAATCAAATTGAATTCGTTTTCTAATCAAATCAAATTGAATTCGTTTTCTAATCAAATCAAATTGAATTCATTTTCTAATGAAATCAAATTGAATTCGTTTTCTAATGAAATCAAATTGAATTCATTTTCTAATCAAATTTTAATTGGTTTTCTATTCAATTCAATTCTAATTGAAAAACGAATATAATCGATATAAATATCGATCGCGTCAAAATAGCGCATCTCTAATCAACACGGCTTTATATTCAACAAATGGATCTATATTTCTTTCAATACACGACTCTATATCTTTGTCAACACACGACTAATCTCAATGAATGAGTACTGTCCACATGTGACTATTTTTGTTATTTAATATATTTTATAAAAATTATGGTATCTATCATTTGATTTAAAATCAGACTCCAACCGTAAATTAGTAAGAGAACGATTCCCTGAATATTAACCCCGAAGGCCGAAACCAACATCAGATCAATATCTAGGAGACCACTCATCTCATCTATTTTCCAGTTGATTTCTAATTTCATATATGATAAAGATGTAAATTTTATTGTTAAAATATTTCGTTCAACACATGACTAATCTTAACGGATGAGTACTGTCAACACGTGAACCTTTATTTTATATTATTCTTTATTTTCTAAATTGGAATAAGGCCCAATCAATCACCATATAATGTTAATTATATGGATTTTCATACATCACACGTATATAATAGCATTGAAAAATAATCAACCATCAACCAAAGTGCACTACACTGTATAAGCATCAAATATAGATATCTAACGCTTATAACAGCCTGTCAATCAATCGATCGACATATTTAATCAATCAGGATGAGTGAACTTCAAATTTCATCCCAACACCCGTATGGGGTTTTCAAACAATCAAATGCAGATTTTATTTGTGCAGTTGGGCGATGTGTAAAATTTATTGACCCAATCAATATCAGTCAAATCAGCGTATATAAACAAATCAGCCGATTTGTTTATAAATATTTATTTATTCACTTTCACGTTAAAAATTATATTTTTAACCATAAAACATTTTATTCAACCTATGAAAATATTCTATTCAGTTCATTTATTAAATAAAATGATTTCTTTATTTTTTTAACTTATTTTAGAAAATTTCGGCGGCATAACGGCACAATACTAGAAACGGGACGAGGCCCAGCCTTATCCCCGGTCTAGTGAAGGCCCGCGCCATTCACACATCAATCAATCCATTCCATTTCACCAAACAATTCAATTCAAACCTAATAGTCTAACCAACTACACAACCAAACAAACAAGTCCATGGTCTGTGGACGATTGTGTCGGGTGCTACTAAGCACCGTCTGCATCCTAGTATAAATATATAACGAGAAAATGAAATTGAAAGGTGAGAAATTCTCACCAATATCTATCCAATACCACGACACTTCATTGATAGAAATCTTCATCGTTCTCGCCTTTTTATCACCTTTGTTGCCCGTATTCTCTACATATGTAAAAGTCGAATTTTTACTTCGCTATTCAATATATAAAAATCGAATTTTTACTTTGCTATTCAATATATAAAAATCGAATTTTTACTTCGCTATTCAATATATAAAAATCGAATTTTTACTTCGCTATTCAATATATAAAAATCGAATTTTTACTTTGCTATTCAATGTATAAATATCGAACTTTTACTTCGTTATTCAATGTATAAAAATCGAATTTTTACTTCGTTATTCAATATATAAAAATCGAATTTTTACTATGCTATTCAATATATAAAAATCGAATTTTTACTATGCTATTCAATATATAAAAATCGAATTTTTACTATGCTATTCAATATATAAAAATCGAATTTTTACTTTGCTATTCAATATATAAAAATCGAATTTTTACTTCGCTATTCAATATCAAAAATATCGCCTTTTGAATGTGAAAAATATCGCCTTTTCAATGTTTAAAAATCTGATTTTTAACACTTTAAAAATATCGTTGTTAGTACTTTAAAATTTTGATTTTTAACACTTTAAAAATCTCGTTCTTAATACTTTAAAAATCTGATTTTTAGCACTTTAAAAATCTCGTTCTTAACCGATGTATAATTAAATTCATTTTTAAATTAAAAATGAAGAACAGTAAAAACTTACATTGCATTTCAGGCGGGGTTTCGGGGTTTCCGTCGCGAGGTGGCTCGGCGGTCTGACGGTGGTGCAGTGGAGGATCTAGGGGTCGGCGGTGGTCTTCGAAGGGTTGGTGGTGGATTCGTCGATGCGGTTCTGGGGGTGGTCGCGGGTTTGGGGATTGGGAGGGGGCTCAGGTTGGAGATGAAGGGGGAGGAGTTGAGGGCGGCGATCTGAGGAGGAGGCGTAGGCGATAGCCATCGTCGTGGGGGGGGGGGGCTGCGCGATTCCATCATGCTCTTTTTTTTCATATCGATTTGGAATAAAACGATAGGGGGGCAAGAGAAATAGGGGGTGAGGGAGTTGACTTTTATTTTTATTAATTTATTATTATTATTTTTCTCCATAAAAGTTCACTTTACATTCGAACACCAAACGAGGCCCAACGACTGTCGTCCCTAGCGTATTACCCCCATTCCAAACATAGTGGGATATGTTTCACAAGCCAATACGACTGTTACGATCAGTTTTCGTTCAAATTAAATTATAAATCTATATATATTCAATTTGAACTTACATTTTAAATTACCGGGGCCACATACTAACTCAGAAAATTCCAGAAAAATATTTTCTAGCTTCGTATTGACGATACAGTCCTAACAAAACTAGTTTCATCGAATTTTGAGACCGTTGGAAAAATGGCCATTTTCCAGTCGATTAAAATCAACTTAAACTGGTCAAACGCGTTTTCCTTTGCCACGCTCACATATTGATTCGAAAAATTATGAAATTTGGAATCTAGCAATAATTTGACATCACGGATCCAACAAAAGTGGTTTCTTTGAAATACGAGGTCGTTTGCAAAATTCCCATTTTTAAGGGCCTGAATTCCGTAGCGACTATTCGGAATTTTCAACTGGACATATCTTTTGATTCCCGCTATGAAATTTCGATTTTTCAGATTGGTTGGAAAGATATCATCAATTAGATCCTAATGTCTTTGGTTTCACTAAAATTCGGATTGTTTTGCACCCGGTACATTCAATTGAAGTTTGAAATCGAATTATCGAACTACCGCGCCATTTTCAATTCTATTTATAACTATATATAAATATATATATTCTAACGACGGCGTATATAATATATACGTTCGAATTATATTCAAAATAAATTTCTGGTCGATATTATTTAAAATAATTTATTTTAAATGTTCAAAATTCGTTAAAATTGCCAAAGTAAAAATTTTAAACTGGTTCAGAATTTCGGGTTATTACAGGAAATAAACTAACCAACTATATATATGTATCGTTTCTTTTGACCACTATTTTTGTACCAAATCTACCGTGTGCGAAGCACGTGTTTCACCGTAATTACTGAATAATTTGATAAAGTGGACTCTTATATTAATAAGATTGATCAGAAGGTAGGCAGGAATTAACTTGATGATTAATAACAAGGGTTTATTGTTTTTAAGAATAATTAAAGTAAGATTATTTAGAAATAGATTATTGTTTATAGTCGATATAAAGAAAGTTAATTGGATTAATAAATGTTCTTTATTTATTCAAAATGAAAAGGCAAGTTAGGGTTGATAAATGGGTTAATCATGTTTTGAGGTTGACCAAGCAATTTTTTTGAACAGTAATTGACTTTTATATTTAATTAGTTAGAGCCGATAAATTAAATGCAATAATTGTTTAACTTAATGTGATTTTAAAAAGGAAATTTAACTCCAGTTAGTGATAAAGTAAATTATATTCTTTATTCAATTTAAGGAAATTTTTTCTAAATGTAGTTCATTTAAGTAAGAAACTTAAGTTAGAAATAAAATATAATTGAGTGTCAAAGGAAGCTTATGAACGGGTTCAAACCAAATTTGATAATTAAAGTTATAAAGTGTTTTAAGCAAATATGATAAGCTTAAAACAAATATTTAAGTAAAGGAAATTGAAATTGGAAAAAGGCTTTATATAAAACCAGAGATGTGTAATGGATAAGAAGATGGAGAGTTAAGCATTAAGTTGTAACTTAACGTTGAGTGTAATAGATGAGATCGAAATGTGATTTCCCAAGGAAACGATTTAAAGAATTAGAAAGGGACTTTTATAATTGGATTTGGAGTACTGGTTAGTAATATGATTTGAAGTAGAAATCCAGATATTGGAACAATGAGTTTTAAAGGAGTTAAAGTTAAAAGATTAATTTGTATTAATCATTTTTTAAATCAAGGAATTTGGTAATAATCATATATTTAAAAGAGGAGATTTCAAAAAGTATGATGTTTTTATAAAATCGTATTTTCAATACCATAGGGAATTGATATCAAAATAAATGTGGGTTTTAGGTTTCAATTCATATTTATCTCAAGATAAAAATGTTGAAATCAAGGTCTGGAAGATAATACCACAACTTGAGAAATTTCAGGGTTATCGAAAGATGATGTTTGTCAGAATAGTGGTGATGTCAAAGTAAATTATTTTGAAGAATATTGGTGTAACGTTATATAAAGAATTTGGATATATATATATATATATGTGTGTGTGTGTGTGTGTGTGTACGATGGGATTCAAAATAGAAGGACATAAAGTAGGGCATGAAAATAGGAAATGATATTTCCATAGTGACAAAACCAAAGGGGATTTTGTAAGGATTGTTTCACCTTGGAAAGTGAATTGATCTTATAATTAAATGATAAGAAATGCAGAGGCAAATATTTTGAAGGATAGTAATGGGATAGGATTTTAAGGTATTTCTTTTAAGTATTGTAAGCAAATGATTTGAGAATATTTATATATAAAAACTAATATATTATCTTTGGTATTACATTTAAAATATTATTTTAATGGCCAAGTGACGCTGTGATTAAACCAATGGACTTATTTTGTTTCTATAATTGTTATTTTGATAGTTAAATAACCAACTATCAAAATCATGGCCAATGCGTTGATGGTACGGGAAGACCGGGATCAAATTTATATTCGAAAACCATTCCGAACCAACAAATACGTAAAGAACTCTGGTGGAAGATGGAGCAGTTGAAGACCGTGGATCTTCATAAGCGGAAGGGCTAATTGATAGATTTCTCTGATGTTGCAACCAGAGATATTTTGATAGTAATTCGATCGTGGTTGAAATCTACGGATTGTAAGGACTACTCGCTATTGATCCATAGGGTGATTCCTAGGATGCGATAGGAGGGTGCCTTCAGTTTGTCTAGTCCCAGGACAACTTGTATGGATGGATGTCTGATAGAGTATTTCCAAAGGAATCACGTACGTTGATTTCTTTAAATGTACCTAGTTGCTGGCATAGAAGGGAAATTTATTTAGCTTAATAACCAGAGTTATTTTGTGGACGTCAATTAGTGACATCCGATGGATCTGACGATGTGGCATTCAAAGTAGATGATGATCAGATGTCCTAAAGGTAAATTCAGACCTCAGGCTTCATCAACCGGGAAATGACAAAATTCAGGCAGGTAGCATGCCTATGTGGGTCGCTCCCAGTACAATCACCTATCTAGAGAAATTCCGTTTGCTTCTTTAATTTATTTCGATGCTGTCCCTTTTCGGGAAACGGTGGGTCGCTCCCAACCGTTGGTGATATACATTCGATATACTCAAGCGAAATGAGTGGTCGGTCATGTGTGGGCCTGGTTGCAAGACGTTCTTGCTGAACCCAGTGTATTCGCCTCTAGAGATACACTATCGGAAGGTGGTCCCATACCTTGTCATATTCAGAATCCATTCTCCAATAAGCGGTCGCGTTTTTGTTTGTATACTATATATGTGGAGCGTGAGATACAAGCGTTCCGCTAGATTCTATCTAGTTGTATTTAGACACTATTATAATATCAGACAATATATGTTTTCAAAACTGGTTTGGGTCATAGTAAGGTAAAAACCGTCTGTATTTATGTGTGGACTGGTCTTACTATTATTTTTTCTTTCAAAAGGATTTTTGAACCTAAAAAAATCAAGATGGTTGTTATATAAACTTTGTGAGATTTTCTCACTCTGGTTCACCAGACTAACCCGGTATTTGTAATGCTCGGGTTAGACCGGGTTGTACAGGTTTAGGTCGTTGGATATTACGAAGTTCATAAGGCGTACTGAAGGAGTTTTGACGTATGGTTTTGTCTAGTATTTTCCGCTGTGTGCTGTATATGAGGACAGGTTGTTATAACTGTCCAGATTTGTCTGTTGTACTCTGATGTATCTAAGTATATTTTCAAGCTCTCAACAAAGATTTATTTCTGTATTATATTTTGTTCCGCTGCGATGTGAGACTCTGTTGGATCTTCTTCTTCTTCTATTCTAATATTTCTTTCTTTCTTATCTCATCCTCTAACTTCTTTCTGTTGACATCTGGGTTTCCAACACATTTTGGGTTGGATTGGTGTTGTTTAATCAACTCAAAAGGCACCGAAAATTTGGATCGTCATAGTTGGTATCAGAGCTATTGGTTTAGTAATAACGTTGGCTCTATGGTGTGACTCGGTAGAGATGGGGTTAGCAATACCCTAGATCGAGTTGAGTGTATATACATATAAGAGCGTATTTGTAGATTTAATATAAAGATGTTTTGTATTGTGTTATTTATTGGTTCAAGTGTTGGAAAGCATTGGATAGGGAATGTACACCATATTGTTTTGTTAATAGGGTAAATGAAATAATTTTACCTAATTTTTTTTATTTCATTAAATTATTGAGATATTGTGGTGTGATTGGTTTACTTGAATCGAATTCAAATGGAAATTTGAATTTGAGTGGTTAATATAACCAAAACTTCACATATATAGTTGTGAACGAGAATTTTAGTTTAAATTTGGAATCAGAATTTAAGATAAGTTAAAACAGAAATAAATTGGAGTAATGTTGGTTGAAAGTAAAAAATCAGGATTGTAATTATAAATTAAAATTAAAATGAAATGAATAAAAATCAATTAAGTAATTAGGTATGAAATAAGACTTTAATTGGTGAATATTAATGCTGGGCATTAATTGGATTTAATATAAATTGGTTGAATTGATTGTGCGTTGGCGGTATTTGGATATGAGATTGGTTGGAATTAATTCTTCAATAGCTTCAATGAAACAGTTGGATGGATTTAAAACTAAATTCCAGTATAATGACATTTGAATGGAATCGCTTATGATTTAAACCTGGGGGATTTAAACCTGATTACATATACCTTTTTGAATGATACATTGGGTATTAGTAGAATTATTGTAACAACCCGTAAATTCTGGGCCAGTTTAAATTTTTTTGTTTTGGCAACTTCGACGAATTTTGAACATTTAAAATAGATTATTTTAAAAAAATATCAACGAGAAATTTATTTTGAATATATTTAGAACGTATATATTATATACGTCGTCGTTAGAATATAAATAATTATATATAATTATAAATAGAATTGAAAATGGCGCGGTAGTTCGATAATTCGCTTTCAAACTTCAATTGAATGTACCAAGTGCAAAACAATCCGGATTTTAGTGAAACCAAAAAAAAATAGGATCTAATTGATGATATCTTTCCAACGAATCCGAAAAATTGAAATTTCATAGCGGGAATCAAAAGATATGGTCCAGTTGAAAATTCTGAATAGTCGCTACGGAATTCAGGCCCTTAAAAATGGGAATTTTGCAAACGACCTCGGATTTCGACGAAACCGCTTTTGTTGGGTCCGTGATGTCAAATTATTGCTAGGTTTCAAATTTCATAATTTTTCAAATCAATATGTGAGCGTGGCGAAGGAAAACGCATTTGACCAGTTTTAGTTGATTTTAATCGACTGGAAATTGGCCATTTTTCAAACGGTCTCAGAATTCGACGAAACTAGTTTTGTTAGGACCGTATCGTCAATACGAAGCTAAAAAATATTTTTTAGGAACTTGTCTAGTTAGTGTGTGACACCGGTAAATTGAAATGCGCGTTCAAATTCAATATAAAGAGTTATATGTTGGTTTTAACGGAAACTGATCGAAACGATCGAATCGTCTTACGATACATATCCCTTTGTGTTCGGAATGGGGGTAATTAGCTATGGACGACAGGCGGTGGGCCTCGTTTAGAGGTCGTTTGAAAAAGTCAACTTTTTGAAAATAAATTAATAAAAAAAAAATATCTCTCCCCTTCCCTTAAAACCCGTTGCCCCCCCCTCAGTTATTTTCAATCGAACAAAAAGAAGAAGAAAAAAGAAAAAAAAAGGACGACGAAACCTCGTCGCCTCGCCGCCGCTAGGGGCGACGCTGCCCCCACCACATCTCCTCCTCCAGCCTCCACCTCGCGCCCTCCGATCCACCGCACCCCTCCCTCTAGTCGAACGGGAAGCCCCCCTCGAAAGCTCCACCGCCTGAAGCCCTACACCCACCGCCACATGCCCCTTCTCCGCCTCTTCTCCTCCTCCAGTCAGAGACCGACGGTGAACCCCCCCTCCAACGATGCTCCAGTTCGACAGTGAAGGTGATTTTCACTTCATTAAATCAGTTTTTAATTTAATTTCAGTTTTATTTTATATTGTAGAAGGTTAAAAATATAATCTTTTATATTGTAGAAGGTTAAAAATATAATCTTTTATATTGTAGAAGGATAAAAATATGATTTTTACATTATAGAAGTGTTAAAAATTTGATCTTTATATATGTAGTGAATCAAAAACATGACCCCTATATAGTAGCGATGTAAAAATAGAATTTTTATCTATATAGTAGCGATGTAAAAATAGAATTTTTATCTATATAGTAGCGATGTAAAAATAGAATTTTTATCTATATAGTACCGATGTAAAAATAAATTTTTTATCTATATAGTAGCGATGTAAAAATAGAATTTTTATCCATATGGAGTGATTACAAAAATATGATTTTTATATATGTAGTGGCTACGGGCAACGAAAGTGACAAAAGGCGAGAACGACGAAGATTTCCATAGATGAAGTGTCGTGGAGTTGGGATAGCTTTGGTGAGAATTTCTCACTCTAAATTTGTTTTTCTAGTTATATATATACTAGGATGCAGACGGTGCTTAGCAGCACCCGACACCCGTCATCCACAGACCATGGATGGCTTGTATGCTTGTTTGATGTGTTGTGAAATTTGTTTGTGTTGTTGATGTGAAATCGATAATATAAATTAATGTGTTGAAATAAATTAATTATCGTTAAAAATATAATTTTTAACGTTAATGTGAGTAAATAAATATTTATAAACAAATCGGTCGATTTGTTTATATACACTGATTTGACTGATATTGATTAGGACGATAAATTTTACACATCGCCCAACTACACAAACAAAAATCTGTGTTTGTTGATTTGAAACCCCACACGGGTGTTGGGATGATATTTGGGGTACACTAATCCCAATTATTTAATTGTATGTCGATCGATTGGTCGACAGGCTGTGTAAGCGTTGATTATTTATATTTGATGCTTATGCAGTTGTGTGGTGCACCTTGGATGATGGTTGATTGTTTATCATTACTTTTATATACATGTGTTGTATGGAATCCATATAGTTAACGTTATATGGTGATTGATTGGGCCTCATTCCAATTGGGAAAATAATGAATGTTATAAAAGAAAATTCATGTGTTGAATATAAAAATATTCATGTGTTGACGATGTTCATGAGTTGAAACTATTGATGTGTTGAGTGAAATATTTTATACAATAAAATTTACATCTTTATCGTATTTAAAATTAGAACTACTTCACGGTGGAGTCTAATTAAAATCAAATGATAGATACCATAATTTTATAAAATATTTTACATAACAAAAATAGTGATGTGTTGACAGTACTCATGTGTTGAGATTAGTCGTGTGTTGAAAGAAATATAGATTCATGTGTTGAATGGAATATATATTCATTTGTTGAATAGAATAACGAATTTATTGAAATATATATAGCCGTGTTGATTAGAGTTGCGCTATTTTGGACGTGAACGATATTTATATCGATTTTATTCGTTTTATAATGAATATTGAAAAGTGATTTCAAAATTTAATATTTTGAAATGAAACTCAAATTAAATTAGATTAAAATTCAAATTGAAATTGTATTGAATCAATTTGAAATGAATTCGAATCGAATAGAAAATGAATTCGATTCGAATTGAATAGAAAGTGAATTTGAATTCAAATTGAATAGAAAGTGATTTTGAATTCGAATTGAATAGAAATGAATTCAAATTGAATTAAATTGAAATTGAATTAAAAACGAATTGAAATCATTTTAAATGAAATTTAAAACGAACTGAAATTGAATTGAAATCAATTTGAAATGAATTCGAATTGAATTAAATAGAAGGTAAATTCAAATTGAATTGAATTGAAACGAATTAGAATTTGAATTGAATTGAAATGAATTTGAATTCGAATTCGAATTAAATAAAATTGAAATGAATTCGAATTGAATTGAAATCAAATCGATTTGAAACTGAAGACGAAGTTGAAATTGTTTTTGAAACAAATTTAAAACGATTTATAAAATACGTTTTAAAAGGAAATCAACGAAATACATATAATATATATATATATATATATATATTATATATATAATGGCCTGAATAGAAGGCGCCGCGCCGCGGCAGTTCGTGAATTTCGACCATTGACTTCGAATTGACCTTGCGGGAGATCCGACCGTCGGATTCTCCTAAAACCAGAAGCGTTGGGTTCGTATCGAAAAGAGCTTTCCAATGAATATTAGAAATTTGAAATCTAACGGTTGGATTTGGAATTATGTCCAAATCAAATTTGGAAAAGGTCGCTGTAAGTGCAGTTCGATGGCCGTTGATGGACATCGACTGTACGGGCCTTGATAAAATTATTAAAAATATCTATAATTTGTGTAAAATCATAATATGTGAATTGGAAAGAACAGGAATGTAAAATTCCACATTTAAAAAGATAAAAATAGATTTTTATCGAAATGAACTAGTGTTGTACTAGAATTAAAATCAATTTATTTTTGAAATAAATTGAATTTGAAAGTGATTTTAAAAATAATCAAAATTCCCAATACGTGAATTGGACTGGAGTTGAATTGAAATTATCTTTGGAATATTTCGATGTTGGATTTCGTGACTATACAGATATTGTTATGGGAATTTGAAAGATATATTTTATATCGTTATTTCCAATACGATATTTGTTGGTTTCAGAATTTGATATTGAATATAAGCCGGTATATTTTCTATTCAGAGTCTTGTATTTAATATCAAATGTGATTTGGGTTTGTCGTGAATGGTGTCTTCATTAACACTGTTCTTAAGCCCAATAGAGAAAAAGATTAAATCTTTCTATTTAGATTTAATGAAGTGTATCAATTAAATAATATTTAATTGAAATTGAATTTGAATAGGTTTTTAGGTTTATCGTGAGCGGTGTTTTGAACAACACCTGTTCTTTAACCCGATTAACAATAGAGTGTGATTTTAGGTTTATCGTGAATCGTGTTTTAGATGACATTGGTTCTTTAACCTAGTTAAAGGCAGGATATTGATTTTTGTGAAGATTAAAACTAAGTGGAGTTTTAATGAATCTTTAATTAGATTAAAAAGTGAATTGATAATTTAAATTACCAAATCTGAAAGGTGATCGAGAATGGAGTACCACCAGTTTTGCTCCAAATCGATAGTTAAATCTTTAATTAGATTTGAACGTGAAATGGTAATTAATTTTACCGATAACACCGTGGTGTTAGATATGGAGTATTACCAGTTTTGCTCCATGGGATGAAAAGGTTGGGTTTGGGAAATAAAATAAATAATTACTTCGGTGTGGTTCGCTAATCCCGACTAGTTTGAAATGATATCCAAAGGAAGATTAAAGGATAAATTTAGAAGAATTTATCTTGGATAAAATTAATGGGAAGCTTTCCCTAAGAATGTGACTTTGTGAATAAAAGAATATTCTGAATTGGAATGAGGCGTTTGTTGTGTTTGTGTAACACGGGTTTATTATATACGCGGGCTATTCAAAAAGACCGGGTTTATCCCATTCTGAATAACCGATTCGACGAGATGTCGAAGATGAAGACGGTGGTTGAAGACTGGAAGTCTTCACATCGTTTGGGTGATTACTGATAGATCTTGATTGGGCTGTACACCCAAGATGAGGGAAACAGTTGGTGATCGTCTAGACGTACTTGGAGATCGATGGATATGCGAGGAAAGTGCCTCCGGTTTCGTTCAGACCCAGAACGAACTTGTAAATGGATTGTGTGTCTGACATTGGATTTTATTCTGTGTTGATTGATCTCTATTAAATATACATCTGTTTGGCGGAGGAGAATTTATTCTCTTGCTTAATGCCCTTCTCTGAGATGTACGAGCTCAGAGGTTGTATATTGATGGACATCAGTCGCATGGAGTGAATTGCCAGTGTGGCACGCGTAAGTGGCAATTGATCAAGGCTTCTGTTGAAAAGCAAAGTCTTGTGCTTGATGATCAAAGCACGGCCTGTGTGGCATAGCTTTTTGTATAACGTGAATTCGCGAGCCTCACACCTCGGCATGAGTCAAAAACGGGAGACGGACCGCTGGGAGAGCACGACGTTTCTTTCTAGCTAGGGTGGTGTTAGTGACCTACCAGCCCTGACATTTATATACTTTTCACCTGTGTGGTTGTTGGAATGCGAGGCGCCTCAGATATAGGTCTGTAAGGACCGGGAAACGTGTGTTCAGGAATAACTAATCCTCAAAAGTAAGAGAGGACCGGCCCAGCCGATTCCAAAGATCATAGTGGGATCCTGGGACATTTGCTAGAGTGTCTCGAATCGGAGAGGAGCTTGCCCCTTGCCTCGACTCATGACGGAAATCCAATTTCCAATACGTGATATTTCGGTTTTAATTGTAGAACTTGTATGGCGACATGATAGATGGTACCCATGCCGCCTATGATTGATATTTATGATTTGAATTGTTTTGACACTATGCACTTATAATAGTATCAAATTATTTGTTTTAAATGTACCAAGCATGTTTGGCTATTATAAGGGAAAACCCTATCCTCCGGCTTGCGTTGCATTGTGTGATGGGACCTGGGTCTTATAATAGCTTCATTTTTTCAAAAAGCATTGCGCTGCTTTGTTATATGCACTAGTATTCTTGGGAGGAAACCCGTTCCGTGTTATACGGCGTGGTCCCTTGAATTACTCTCTTTTAAAGTAAAGTTTTAAATAACTGTTTTAGTTCTCACACCAGTCCCATGACTGACCTGGAGTGTATTGTTTTAACCTAAACTCTGGGTGCCCTAATTTTCGACACGGGCAGCTAGTAGTTTTGGTTTTGCAGATTTATATTCACAGGATCCTGATTTACAGCTGGAACGATGCTCAGAAAGCTCTATATCCGTGCATTACTTCTAGTTGTGCTTTTGTATTATTTTCCGCTGCGATGCATTTAAATGTAATTTAAATCTCTCATATTTGTTGAATGTAATTTATTCATTTATACTCTGTATATTCTTGTATCTGATGGAATTGTTGTAATAACAATGAAATGTTCTTCCGTTTGCGTTCTATTTTGTCTTGTCCTCAACGCCATCCGTGCTTTCCTTCACAGGGAAGTTCGGGTCGTGTCAATTATACTGGTTGACTAATGAAGTATTAATTTCATGTAATGATCACTTACATGATGAATTGAGTACAGGTGTCAAAAGACAGTGAGGATTGATATTGGTTAAGTATATCGCAATAAGTTGCACATATGTACTCGATAGTGCTCGCATAAGGTACGCTACGCGAAAATAATAATTTTGGGTTTTGAATTTTGTTTTCCGACCATGTGAGTCCATTATTTGTTCCTGTGAAATCGCAGATGTCACTCCGTACAGGGGAGACTCTATCGAAATTTTCCCGGAATTTAAATTCTTTGAGAATTTTCGATATTTTTGGGAAATTTTTATTTATGATATTGAATTGAGTTTGATTTTAATGAATTGGATTAGGAAAATATAATGAGTTTGTAGCATTCTTCTTACCTTAGCAATTTCGGGGATGAAATTATTTTAAGGGGGGAAGAATGTAACGACCCAGATTTTTGACCATTTTAATTTGGATATTTAATTTTGTTTGAATATTTTAATTGGAATATTTATGGATTTTTAATATTTTATTCGTCATTTAAAACGGAGTTTAAAACGTTATAATTTATATTTATTTAAAACGAGCTCGTAATAGCATTGCAGTTCGTAATATTTAGTTTTGAACTTCAAAGGAATATACAGGATCCGATTAAAGTCGGATTTCCGCGAAACGAGAAATGATTGAATCTGGTTGGTGATAATTTTATAATGAAAGAGAAAAATCGGGATTTCAATGTTTAGATTGCTAGTTATGTCAAAATTTAAATTTTAAAATAGTCGCTATGGAATAGTTTTTAAACTATAACAATTTATTTATTAATAAAGGGATTTTTATATGAGTCGAGCATCATTTAAAACCAGGATTTTTAATGTTGAGTTTTGAATTCTATTGTTTCAAATTGAAACTGTTGTTTTAATTAATATGATGATATTAAGCTATCGTTAAATTTAACTATTTAATTTAATAAGATTTTTAAATAAACCCACCTAAAGCTTGAATACTACATGCATATCATATATGCCCAACCAATACAAATGTGCTCCATGGATAAGAAAACTGAAAAAAATGGAATGTAAAATATTAAACTGAACTTGTGCAATATGATTTTTTTTTGGAACAAAACGTATACAATACAAACATGAAACTGGAACTTACAGAATGATAAGAACTGTAAAGTACAAAAAAAAGAAAGAAGAAGCAAGCAACAGGAAGATAAAATAATTCAACAAAATCACTAAGTAAGTTAAACAACAAATAACTAAAGGAGAACAAGGAAATTACAGTAAATAAGATAACTGCTCCTCACGAACAAGATTTTTGTCCAGCCAAATTACAGACTTTATTGCCAACATGAACACTCTACAAACCGCCAAGTACGTATATATGTACTACAAATTCTGACATCAATATTGTATAACACTTTGCAACAGTGATCTATTTGTATAAACAAAATAGTGCGCCTAGCCTAACCTATCCCTTTTCAGTGCCATACACTCTTTTGAGAAGGCAATACAAGCCCAATTTTCAATCCATCAACACTTTATGACAACACACTATGCAACAAACAATGGCACTACTCATACAAGTATACCTAACCTATTCTCCTAGCTGTACACACAGTCCCTATTCGAGAAGAAAATACATGCTTGGGACTCTAAACCCATCAACCCAGTACTGCTGCCATCCTAAAGCCTTCTCACATCAATGGACATACATAGCAGCTACATGAAGAGAAAGAACATAGCCTTGCAGACCTACCAAGCTAGAAACCTTGGGTGCCAAGGAATTTACGCATATAAATACCACTGCAATACCCATTCTTTCCAATCCAAAAAACAAGCGACGTCCTACTCCTTTTTACTTCGAAAACCCATTCAAATCCATGACCAATAAACCCACAATTGTAAACCATTCTCATTCGATTTATTCCCAAAATTTTAAACAACAAAATATAAATGATGATGAGATCTACATACCGACCTTTTTGGGTGGAATTCTAACGGTCGTAGTGGACCGGATCTCGCCTGGAGGGCGTTAGCTTTGATGGAAAACTACGAACGGACGGTCGGAACAGAAGGGACGAGGCTCATGCCGAAGGAGGGGCTGACTAAGGCGCGGGGTTTGGCAGTGGCTGACGGATCTCCGATCGACTAAGGAGGAGGCGGCGGCTGGTTTGACTTTTGGCAGAAGCAGTTTTATTTTATTTTATTTTGGACGAGAATGGGATAAAGAACGATTGGGATTAACAGAAGGAGGGCACCGTTCTTTTAATTGGGGGGAAGGGTAGTGGATGTGGATGGGTATGATTTCAATGGGTTAGATGATGGGCTTTAAGGTTGGTGGGCTTGAAATACAAAGGAACAAATTCGGTATTGAAAAAAATGAATGGCCTGCTAAGGTTGATTTAATAGTAATTAGTTCAACCTATTTGAAATATAAAGCTAACTAATTTTATATTTAAACTATTATTAATTATATTATTTCAAACACGATAGGATTTATAATAACAAGTTAGCTAGGGTCCTGGAATTCCAGTCACTAGTTGGGAACATAGCAGGCATGAACTGACGGAGCAATAAATGAAGGAACCGACCAGAAATATTTAAAACAAGGTAATTAATTCGTTGATTTAAATTAAATTAATTAATTATTAAAATAAAATTTTAAGTATTTACAACGTGTCCATATCAGAGCACGCCGATACAAAATGGATTGGAAACCATATTTACGAGCAGAACGGTATAGAGCGGAATTGAACCGAGTTGGAATTTATCTAGAACAAACCAGTTATAGAACATAGACCAAGGTGAGTTAATCTCACTCAGTTCCCTACTTATATTGATTATAAGTTGGGTTTATCACTTGTTTGCTATGGCTGCTTATTATTGGATTGTTTGATGGTTGTTTGATGCGTGTCAAATATTTTTATCAACTATTTAAATTAAAGGGTTGTTTAATTTAAATAAAATAACATCGTTATTTTTAACGATGATTTCCAAACAAGGTAACTAACCTTGTTGGTTACGTTTATAATAATATAAACGTATTTAAATTAAATTGGGTGCTTGAATTATTGGTTGACCGCTATCGGTTGAATTGATTATTTTCCTATATGTGATCATTATATGAACCGTTGAACCCATATGATTGAATTATCGAATTGATTGTTAAACCCCAAATTCGACAGTTGTTTGGTCATTAACCAATGTGTGGTATTGGTTGGGCTATTCATAGCAGATGGCCAAAATACAAACTATTTTATAAAGTTCGATTTACTGTCAGGTGAATCAATAATAATGAAGTTATGAAATCTGGTTTATAGCTGAATATAGCTTTTCAATATATTTTTAAAATAAAGTTTAAAAGGAAATAAACTAACCAACTATATATATATCATTTGTTTTGACCACTATTTTTGTACCAAAATCTACTGTGTGTGAAGCACATGTTTCACCGTAATTATTGAATAATTTGATAAAGTGGACTCTTATATTAATAAGATTGATGGGCAGGTAAGCGGGAATTAACTTGATGATTAATAACAAGGATTTATTGTTTTTAAGAATAATAAAAGTAAGATTATTTAGAAATAGATTATTATTTATAGTCGATGTAAAGAAAGTTATTTAGATTAATAAATGTTCTTTATTTATTCAAAATGAAAAGATGAGTAAGGGTTGATAAATGGTTTAATCATGTTTTGAGGTTGACCAAGCAAATTTTTTGAACAGTAATTAACTTTTACATTAAATTAGTTAGGGCCGATAAATTAAATGCAATAATTGTTTAACTTAATGAGATTTTAAAAAGGAAATTTAATTCCAGTTAGTGATAAAGTAAATTATATTCTTTATTTAATTTAACGAATTTTTTCCTAAATGGAGTTCATCTAGGTAAGAAACTTAAGTTAGAAATAAAATATAATTGAGTGTCAAAGGAAGCTTATGAACAGGTTCAAACCAAATTTGATAATTAAAGTTATAAAGTGTTTTAAGCAAATATAATAAGCTTAAAATAAATATTTAAGTAAAGGAAATCGAGATTTGAAAAAGGCTTTATATCAAACCAGAGATGTGTAATGGATAAGAAGATGGAGAGTTAAGCGTTAAGTTAAAACTTAATGTTGAGTGTAATAGATGAGATCAAAATGTGATTTCCAAAGGAAATGATTTAAAGAATTAGAAAGGGACTTTTATAATTGGATTTGGAGTACTGGTTAGTAATATGATTTGAAGTAGAAATCCAGATATTGGAAAAAATATTTTCAAAGGAGTTAAAGTTAAAAGATTAATGTGTATTAATCATTTTCTAAATCAAGGAATTTGGTAATAATCATATATTTAAAAGAGGAGATTTCAAAAAGCATGACGTTTTTATAAAATCGTATTTTTAATACCATATGGGATTGATATCAAAATAAATGTGGGTTTTAGGTTTTAATTCATATTTATCTCATGATAAAAATGTTGAAATCAAGGTCTGGAAGATAATACCACAACTTGAGAAATTTCAGGGTTATCGAAAGATGATGTTTGTCAGAATACTGGTGATGTCAAAGTAAATTATTTTGAAGAATATTGGTGTAACGTTATATAAAGAATTTGGATATATAATATATATATATATGTATATGATGGGATTCAAAAATAGAAGGACATAAAGTGGGGCATGAAATTAGGAAATGATATTTCCATAGTAACAAAACCAAAGGGGATTTTTTAAGTATTGTTTTACATTGGAAAGTGAATTGATCTTATAATTAAATGATAAGAAATGTGTTGGAAAATATTTTGAAGGATAGTAATGGGATAGGATTTTAATGTATTTCTTTTAAGTATTGTAAGTAAATGATTTGAGAATTTTTATATATAAAAACTAATATATTATCTTTGGTATTACAATTAAAATATTATTTTAATGGACAAGTGACGCTGTGATTAAACCAATGGACATATTTTGTTTCTATAATTGTTATTTTGATAGTTAAATAACCAACTATCAAAATCATGGCCAATGCGTTGATGGTACGGGAAGACTGGGATTGAATTTATATTCGAAAACCATTCCGAACCAGCAAATACGTAAAGAACACTGGTGGAAGATGGAGCAGTTGAAAACTGTGGATTTTCATAAGCGGAAGAGCTACTTGATAGATTTCACTGATGGTGCAACCAGAGATATTTTGATAGTAATTCGATCATGGTTGAAGTCTATGGATTGCAGGGACTACTCGCTATTGATCCATAGGGTGATTCCTAGGATGCAATAGGAGGGTGCCTTCAGTTTGTCCAGTCCCAGGACAACTTGTATGGACGGATGTGTGACAGAGTATTTCCAAAGGAATCACGTACGTTGATTTCTTCAAACGTACCTAGTTTTTGGCATAGAAGGGAAACTTCTTTAGCTTAATAACCAGAGTATTTTTGTGGACGTCAATTAGTGATATCCGATGGATATGACGATGTGGCATTCAAAGTAGATGATGATCAGATGTCCTAAAGTTAAATTTAGACCTCAGGCCTCATCAGCCGGGAAATGACAAAAATCGGGCAGGAAGCATGGCTATGTGGGTCGCTCCCATTAGGGTGTATAATCACCTATCTAGAGAAATTCCTTTTGCTTCTTTAATCTATTTCGATGCTGTCCCTTTTCGGGAAACGGTGGGTCACACCCAACCGTTAGCGATATACATTCGATATACTCAGGCGAAATGAGTGGTCGGTCATGTGTGGGCCGGGTTGCAAGACGTTCTTGTTGAACCCAGTGTATTCGCCTCTAGAGATACACTATCGGCAGATGGTCCCATACCTTGTCATAGTCGGAATCCATCATCCAATAAGCGCCCGCGGTTTTGTTTGTATACTATATATGTGGAGAGTGAGATGCAAGCGTTCCGCTAGATTCTATCTATTTGTATTTAGACACTATTATAATATCAGACAATATATGTTTTCAAAACTGGTTTGGGTTATAGTAAGGTAAAAACTGTCCGTGTTTATGTGTGGACTGGTCTTACTATTATCCTTATCTTTTAAAAGGATTTTTGAACCTAAAAAAATCAAGATAACTGTTATATAAAATTTGTGAGATTTTCTCACTCTGGTTCACCAGACTGACCCAGTATTTGTAATGCTCGGGTTAGACCGGGTTGTACAGGTTCAGGTCGTTGGATAATACGAAGTTCAGAAGGCGTGATGAAGGAGTTCTGACGTATGGTTTTGTTTTGTATTTTCCGCTATGTGTTGTATGTGAGGACAGGTTGTTATAATTGTCCAGATTTGTCTATTGTACTCTTATGTATGTGAGTATATTTTCAAGCTCTCAACAAAGATTTATTTCTATATTATATTTTGTTCCACTGCGATCAGAGACTCTGTTGGATCTTCTTCTTCTTCTATTCTAATATTTCTTTCTTTCTTATCTCATCCTCTAACTTCTTTATATTGACGTCTTGGTTTCCAGTACATTTTGTGTTGGATTGGTGTTGTTTAATCATCTCAAAAGGCACCGAAAATTTGGATAGTCACATTTTAACTTCACGCCCCCTTTATAAACCCTATTTATAAAACTCCGGTTTAAAATAAACTTCTTTCCATCTCGTTTTCTTCCCACTTATTTCAAATGTTAAATAAATATTTATTTAAGCTATCACATCAGATCTAAATCTCTTTTATTACTTTGTTATAAAAATCTGGCTTTACCATAAAATCCAATCATCACTCTTTCCTAATTCAGTTAGGTTCATTCCAAACTCGATTATCGACATAAATGGATTTCCTTTAAGTAATAATCACTTAGATCCTTATTTATTAAAATAATAACTTATTTCATTATTAGCTACTGTATAAGTTGTTAAATTCTTTATTACAAATTAAATAATAATTTCTCTTATTTAAAACCTTATTAAAATTAACCAATACTCGTTAAATAGTTTCATTAGATTTATTTAACACTAAACAAATTTCATTTAATAATCAATCCCGGTTAAAGCAGTTGGCTTAGTTAACTCAAAATATGGTTATCTCGTTAACTAATTCCAATTAAATCCTTTCTTTAAATTAATTAATAGTCTAATAACTTAATTAATTCCATTCAATCCAACTCTTAACCGTTCGGTTAATTTCTGCTCATTTACATATAAATCTTATTAATATAGGAGTTCTCTTTATAAAATCATTTAATAATAACTTATAAACTTTATACAATAAATAATAAATATTTATTTCCTTTTTAAATAAATTTAATTCTAGTTAATAGATTAAAAATCTATTTTCACTTATAAAATAAATTTTATAACTTCATTACCGTCGATTTACATGATGGTAAATTAATATCTATAAAACAATTGATTTATAGGCTACATGGTGCCAATTACCCGACCAATACTATCCATTGGTTAATAATAAAACAAA
This sequence comes from Allium sativum, assembly GCA_030737875.1. Taxonomy (NCBI): domain Eukaryota; kingdom Viridiplantae; phylum Streptophyta; class Magnoliopsida; order Asparagales; family Amaryllidaceae; genus Allium; species Allium sativum. The sequence goes on from CM060915.1 coordinate 992,560,796, forward strand.
CGTTGAATTTAGATTTAACGATCAATATCCAAATCAATCAACCAATCATATTGGTTAAACAGTTCACATAATGTTATATGTAAATGTATAATAAATTTGAGGAATTCGGTTGGATCCCTCCAACCTGTTCTCCCCCTGCATCCATATACGTTATCTCAAATAATATGATTCAATTCAATAAACAGATAAAATAGACAAATAAATAAATAACAGTAATCCAAACAGCCATACTTTAATTTAATATGTTTGTATTGTTATAAATTTAACTAACAAGGTAAGTTACCTCGTTTAGAATCAACCGCTAAAAATAACGGTTAGAATTTATTTAAATTAAACAAACGTTCAATCAACCAGTTCAACCAATATATAAATAACAGCAAACAACAAACAATTTTCAAGGATAGCACACAAAATAAAACCCGATTTATATAAAATATAAATGGGACAAAAACCAAGTGAGTAAATGCACCTTGATCTGGTCGTTGAACGTTTCGACTACATTTAAATTAGCAGTGTGTAATTTAATTATAAATTTCTAGCTATCTCTGTCTCTGTTCAAAATAATTCCATAGTGTTTTATTCGTCAAGACGATCTCATTGCAACTTGCTTTGTTTAATTCTGTTAACGTAACAAAGTTATACAGTTATCAGTTAATTAATTCTTAATTAATATATGTTAGACTTAATTATATTTCGTTTACCCATTTGGCCGTCGTTCAAAAGTGCCCCGTACATTTTCCATGCACGCGTCTTTATTTGGCAGATCCCTTGCAACGTGTCGTTTTCTTTCTAAAGTGCACCGTAACACCCATCAAGTTGCTTACTAAAATATTCCAATTAGGTTCTTCACGCATTGCTTCATTTTGCCCAAACCAATACACTGCTCCACGTTTTATTTTAGCTCCCAACTTTTTATTCTTTCTCGGCTTTTTTTTGCAACATGCACTCAGTAAACAACTTCTCGCTGGCCTTCAGCCCTTCGGTCAAACCACCAAACGCCATTATATTATATATATATATATTTTTCACAAGAAGCCTATCTGGCCCATCCAAACCCCCAACGAAAACTCAGCCCACCCTCCTTAAAATTCTTCTTCCCCTGAAATGTTATATTTCAATCTACCCCTCCACTCCAGTACTTATTCCATGGCCGATATTTGATCCCCTGTTCTCCCTTCTCTCTTCCGTCACTTCTTCATATACTACTTTATCATTTCAAAACTCATGTAACCTTTTAATTCCTTTGTTCTGAAAATAGGAAATCACCTTTTCTTTGAATTACACCAGGCATGTAAATCACCGTTCTATATTTTTTTCCCAACCTTTCTTTTGAATTCAAAGAAAGCTAAAGTGTTCTTCTTCTCAACTCCTTTTCTCTCCATTTCAGTGCCTAACATACACATCTTGCTTTGTACTCCCTTTCCCATGAACCACTGCTCTTCTATTCTCCCTTCATTTCAAAATGCCCCACGTCATATCTTCCACTTCTTTCTATTCGTTAGTCCATCTACTGCACTGCTCCGATCTTATGTTACTACTGTTCCACGTGAGAGAATACGTACCCAACCCAAAATCCCTCTTCTTTTGTTTCCATCCTCTCCCATTTGTGCACTCTAGAATCCAAACAGATCGCCAACCCTTAAATTTGAGAAAATACTAGTCTAACGTTAATGCTGTCTACTGCTTCACATAAAAACGATCTCCTTCCTCTCAGTATATTCATCTCAACACCCAGTCACCTTCGTCTATCCTTATTACACTCCGCAAACTGAACTTCCACGTCTTTCTTCGTGTTTCGTTTTATTTTGCTACCCAACGTTACTGGTTTGAATAAGTAAAAACATGCACACTATTTCTTTCTACTGTTATGAATTTCGAAACCCCTACCTATTTGTTTTCCATTCAAAATTTTGTTTCATTATTGGGTAGAAGAATGAAAAAAAACAATGAAGCAGGTTTATTTATATACACACGCGAACAAGATATGATCAATGTAAAATCATAGGTACAGGTAGGGGCAAAAGTAGCTGAAAGGGACGAGATGCGAGCAACGTTTTTCCTTCCATAGCGGAAACAATATGTATATATGGTACCTATTGATTAAATATTGTTTGGATTCAAAGGAACAGGGAATAGGAAAGGTATCAACTATGAGTTTTCTTCAGTATTCCATGTGCGTGTGGTTTGCAACCCATGTTCTCTCTTCAAGAAAGCTTGTGTGATGATAAATATAATGGGTTGTTATTGTACTTGGTTTTCTTCTTCATTTCAGTGTACTGGGTTGATTAAGATCTACATGTGCGATGGAAATGGGTACAACAAGCCTTCACTAGAGTAGGTTAGCCACAAAACAGGGGTTGAAAAATGTTTTGACATAAGGATGCACGATTTTATTTTCACTATGCAGAGCGGCTGAAATTTCCTTTCATATTAGGGTAGGGGTAAATAGCTGCTTCATGAAGAATGATGTTACAAGACACTGTTGTGTAGTGGGTAGCTGAAGAAAAGAAGAGATCGGCAGAACATAGAGCCTATGATTTTTCCTTAAGCACTAAGTAATAAGCTGTGATATTTGGGGAAGGAAAAATTTGTTTTAACTTAGAGGGGAAAGTATCTATATATATTACAGTTTACATTTTTATTATAGGGTACCCAAATTTTCCGCTAATAACCGTAATTTGTTATATTCGGACCGACACACACGAACTCCAACCACAATGTAAATGGAACCATCATTACGTTTCAACATTCTAGTCCCAATGAAACTAATGTCATTGAAAACGGACTTCGTTTTCACAACGACGTTATTTTAATTCATCAGTTCACCTTTAAATTGCACACATGGGTAAAACATCTGCAATTGGTTCCAAACAGGAAATGTAATAATAATTAATTATACGCATTTCAATAAAATTCGTTTCGCCAAAACGGAGATCGTTGAAAAATAAATCATTTCTAAGGCCTATATAATAACGATAATAAAATATAATTGAAACAAAAACTAATTCAATTAAAATATAGTAATTCATTATTATCATATTTCACCAAATAAAATATTACACAGCTTCAGAATAAACCAATATATATTTTTAAACTCAATATTTGCTATCTTGGCCTAATGATGTTCAAATATATGAATACACATATATAGATTATTTATATTTTTTTAATAAATTTTATCGTTTATTAACGAATTCCATAGCGACTATTTCAAAATTTGAATTAGAAGTACTGACAATCTATAAGCTGAAATCTCCATTTTTCTCTTTCATTAGAAATATATAATCAAATCGATTCTGGCGATTCTTGTTTCACCGAATTCCGGTTTGAAATGGATTAGGTATATTCAAATGAAATTCGAATTGTAAATTACGAACTACCGCAGCGGTTATGAGCTCTATTTTATAATTATATATAAATTAATTATTCAACTTCGTTTAATAACGAGTTATATATTCTAAATCCATTTATAATTCCAAATCGATATTTAAATAATAAATTAAATTAAATATCTAACCATAAAAAATATGGGACGTCACATGGACCGTCATGGCCCCAATAGATTTGGTCATCAAAGTAGTGGATAATCGTACGCTTTACGCACTGAGTGATAGATGTGAGGATGATTGCTATGTTTGATATTTGATATCACCATGACATGCACGCTTCCACTTTACACTCTATGTTAGTGTTACCTTAGAGTAATGTACATCCTGTTGTGCTAACTCCTTGGTTACAGGTCCAGGTCAGGTATGATTATTTATACCTGTTATTGCTTTACCCAGCTATACACTTCGTATCGCTCACACCAGAATTTCGTCTAACCCATATTTTTATGTCTCTTCTTATTACTCTGGGTGCTCCTAAATGAGCAGACTAGAGACAGTTTATGATGTTATTGTGATGACCCGCACTTCCGCCTACTTCAAAACGAAACCTACATCGATTAAAGGTAAGAAAAAGTACGTTTTGTTAGGGTTTATCAAAGAACACACAGCGGAATACAAAGTTCACAGCGGAACAAATAAAATATAATATAATAAGAGTATATTACTACAACGGAAAATATTTTGAATACAAATCTGATTTTACATACCATTACTCCGTAATATACCGATATTAGAATACGTTCGGCCTTCATTTGAAACTTCATCTCTCTCTAGAACTTCAAGTCCTCAAGCTTGAGCTCGATCTCAAAAATCTAAAAAACAAACTAACAGACTGCCCATGTGGAAATTGGGGAACCCGCAGTTTGCAAGAGAAAAACAAACTGAGTCAGTCATGGTACTGGTGTGAGAAAAATTTGTTAGTAATCTTATACTTAGCCTTATTTTGAATAAGGTATCTTGGGACCACACCGTATGTCGTGGAACGGGTTTCCTCCCAAGGATACGTGCACAACCATAGCAACCAAAAATAGACTTATAAAGCTAATAATACAACACAATATGCAGTTCCTCAAACTACCCACTAGGTTTTAATTCCCTAACTTAGATTTTCAAAAATCGAATTATCTTTTAAAAAGTTATTTCTTTGGACTTTATACTCGATTTCTTATTTCAAATCATTTGAAATACATATATAGTTTCCATATCGAATTTGCTTTCACTTCGGGATCTCAAACCAAAACATATTTAAAAATCCTCAAATAACTACTATACAAGTATATTATAATATATGCCACCTGATTGAGAGATCCTCCTAATGACCAGGCTCCAGGTACACCTTACCGTCACGATAATAATCCAGGAACGTCCTCTCTCCACCTCAAGAGCGAACCGTACCATACATCCCCGAATTTTCATCACCAACTTCGTTACTCGATCAGTGGTAACACATAGAAATCATTTAATTATCCCGAAGTGAGAAATTCATTTCACAACATAATAATCACAGGTACTTTCAAATCATAGTACTTCACATCAGCAATTCACACATATGATCAGTCACTATTAATCATATAACCTTTGATCTCGTTCGTCTCAAAGAAGGGTATTAAGCAAGAGAATAAATTCTCCACCACCAAACAAATATATCATCAATAGCAATTAATCGGTTATGTGATAAACTACAATGTCAAGCACATAATACTTATCTAAGTGATTCTGAAAACATCGGGTTTAGCCCTTGAAATCCATTCTATTTTATAAAACATTTTTAAAAAACATTCCCTGTCCAAAATCGGGAAAACATTCCTTTTTATTTAAGAAAATCTCATTTCAAAAATCATTCACTAAATTTGAAATGAAACCAAAAGCATAGCTAAACACCTCATAGTCAAATCGTGAAGTGTTTCACAAGGTGCTAGCATACAAGTATTATCTACCCAACCCCATGCTAAATATAAAAGCAACTATTTGATCACAAACTGGTCGAGCACAATCCAATCAATCAATCACAATAATGAACTTATATTATCAACATCATATAATCATATAAGTTCACTAATAATTATTGATATCAAACTATCCCATAAAGGTATGATTTTTGTGAACTAACATAACGGTTTCACTCCAAACTCCAAACAATTTTCCAATTTTACTTCATGAACCTATTTAACGATTTTTTAGCAATCATATGCTATCAAATTATCCATGAATTCATCAGCAGAACTCTAAGAAACATTTCAACAAACGCCTAACATGCAATCATTAAGTCAAGCAACAAAAACCCTTTAAAAGTTTAGTTTTTCTCACAATTAACCAATATATATATATATATATATATATATATATATATATTCAGACTCAACCAAATCTATATACCCGCAATTAGATATACACTTAAATGATCAGATATATATTTCAACATCAACTAATACCCTTTTAAATAAGAAGTTTTACTCACCATTAAAGCTCCAAAATCTTCATTACCAAGACGAACAAGCCAACGAACACTACTACCGCTACTCGTACTGCTTCAATCCATTTTTATTAGCAGTCGGTGATTTTCTGCTAATTATATATATTGGAATTGAATTAATAACATCGTTTGTTATATATAGTTATGTATAAGGACACTTTATTTTACTTTTTATTATAATTTATAATTAACTAAAATTATTAACATTAAATATATCAATGTGTTCTATTTTCCGATATGATTCAAACGCCTACAACGGCAAGTTAATCGGATTTAAAATGAGTGAGGTATTAACTTCTAGAGTTTTAAACCAAATAGCTTAAAAAAAATAAAATAAAACATACCCCTTAACTAGGCCAAAGCCCAATTGTCGTGTCATGTACAAAATCCGGCCCATACTCCTTTCCCTCTTCCTCTCTTCTCCCCCTTCACATCATAATCCTGGAACCTATTTCGCCGTATACGGTGTGCATGTGCACATGTCCAAGCTCCACCGGTTTTCCCTCTGAGACCAGCTACTAACTTATCTCCACTTCCTCGTTCATCTGCACCTCATCACCATCCCTCCGACACTCCACTAAAAAATGCGATCCTCACGTCGGTTACTGGAAGAAGAAAAAACCGCGTGAACCCCTTCATGTCGCAAGTCCTAAAGATCGACTGATCTTCATCAAACTATACCAAATCGAAGCCTACTCCTTCCTCATCGTCACGTCACTCACTGATTCGCCTGTCGCCACTTGATTCATCGACGAACTCTAAAGCTAGTTTTCCACTTTATCAATCATCGGTACTAAATCGAACCAATTTTACATGAAAAATTCTACATTGCCTCACGATCACAACGGCACAGACTGCGCGATCTAATTCTTCCTAGATTGAGAGATATGATTTTTCGAACTTCTGAACTCATTTCTTATATTCTCTGTGAATCAGAGATTTCTCTTTCGATACTAGATGAAATCTGGATTCGTCAATTTCTGAAAATAATAAATGATGATCCGAACAACTTCTGCGCAGATCGTTTCAGCTAAAAATGAATGGTTTAAGTGTTGTGAATTTTTGATTGAATGGAAATGTTTATGTTCATTTACAGGAAATGCAAAGAATTGCAAATAGTAAAATGTGAGGAAGATGAGGTTAAAGGCTGAAGTATACAGGAAAAATGGATCCTTAGTTCATCCTATATAGGAATATTACAAGGTTAAAATTGTAATTTAAAGTAACGACCCAAACTTCCCCTGTCTTCGAAGAGAGGAGAAAGAACAGATTGAGTTGAGAACACGACAAATCGGAACACAAACCGAAGAACATTTCATTGCTTATTACAACAATTTACATCAGAGTACAAGAATATACAGAGTATGTATAAATAATATACATTTGATAAATATCAGAGATTTAAATTACATTAGCAGCGGAAAAATAATACATAACACAATTAAAAGAAATACACGGATACAGTGCTTTCCGAGTATAGTTCCAGCCGTAAGCCAGTATCGTGTATGAATAAATCTGCAAAACCAAAACTACTAGCTGCCCGTGTGGAAAATAAGGGCACCCAGAGTTTACGTTAAAACAATCAACTCTAGGTCAGTCATGTGACTGGTGGGAGAACTAAAACAGTTATTTAATATTTACTTTAGAATGTAAAATAAATAAAGGGACCACACTATATAACACGGAACAGGTTTCCTTCCAAGAATACCAGTGCATAAAACAAACAATGCAATGCTAAATAAGAAAAATAAAACTATTATAAGACCCAGGTCCCATCACACAATGCAACGCAAGCCAGAGGATATTGTTTTCCCTTATAATAGCCAAACATGCTTGGTACCTTTAAAATAAATCATTTTGATATTACTATAAGTGTATAGTGTTAAAATCAACTCAAATATAAATGTATCAATCATAGATGGCATGGGTACCATATATCATGCCGCCATACTAGCTATATAATTAAAAACGCAAAGTCACGTTTTTGAAGTTGGATTTCCGTCTATGAACCAAGGAAAGGATTGTCCTTACCGCTTCGAGACGCTCTAGCTCGTATCTTAGGATCAGAATGCATTGACCCTTGGATCGTCAGGGCCGGTCCACACGAAGTGGATTAAAATGCCTGAACAATGCGTTTCCCTGCCCTATGTGGCGTAAACTAGTCATATCCCGACCAAACCATCAGCCCCGTAGTGACCGATATAACCGAGGCGCCTCACTATCCATCATCCACATAAGTAAAATGTCAAGGCTCGCAAACGCTGACACCACTCCTAGCTAGAAGGAAACATATGTCATCCCTGATGTCCTCTTCTGTTTCTGGTTCATACCGAAGTGTGAGGCTCGCGAATTAACGCTATACACAAATCTATGCTATATTAAAGCCGTGTTTTGATCATCAACCACAAGACCTTGCTTTTCAACAAAAGCCTTGATCATTTGCATCTCAGCATGCCACACAGGCAATTCACGCCATGCAACTGATGTCTAGCAATCACACAGAATGAAATCCAATGTCAGACACACAGTCCATTTACAAGTTTGTTCTGGGTCTGAACGAAACCAGAGGCACCTTATTCCTCATCCCATACGTCCAATACAGGAGAGAGGTCCTCGCATATCCGGTCGATCTCCAAGTACGTCTGGGCGATCACCACTTATTACCTCGTCTTTGGTGTACAGCCCAATCAAGACATCAATAATCATCCAAACGATGTGAAGACCTCCGGTCTTCAACCACCGTCTTCATGGTCGACTTATCGTCGAATCAGTTATTCAGAATGGGATAAACCCGGTCTTTCTGAATAACTCGCGTATATAATAAACAAGTGCTATAAAAACACAAAATACGCCTCATTCCAATCCTGAATATTCTTTTATTCAAATATTATTTTCACAATTTAAACCATATTAAGGTTTATCCAAACTAGTCGGGATTGGCAAACCTTACTGAAGTAATCATTTATTATATTTCCCAATCCCAACCTATCCATCCCATGAAGCAAAACTGGTAATACTCAATGTCTAACATCACAGTGTTATCGGTATTTATTAATTACCATTTCACGTTCATATCTAATTAAAGATTTAACTATCGCTTGGAGAAAAACTGGTGATACTCCATTCTCGATCATTTCCCGAATTTGATAATTTAAATTATCACATTCACATTTCAATCTAATTAAAGATTCATTAAAACTCCAATTCAATTTTAATCTCGAAAATCATTATTAATGATTATTCCAAGTTAAAAAATTAATCTTATCTTTAACTGGGTTGAAGAACTAATGTCATTTAAAACACAGCTCACGACCAACAAAAAATCCCATTCCATTAATTATGGATTTTCACGGAAAACATATCAATATGTATAATCAATGTCAAATTCCATATCTGATTAATAATATAAATGGAATAACGACAAAGCCTTTTAAATTCCATATATATTAACAGTCTTCCTTCACAGAAGCTCACTTTGATTATTACCAAATCGAATTCCATTCCATTCCAATTTATTTATTTTAAATTGAAAAACTTTACTTTGGAAATTTTCCATTAAATCTTAATAATTTTTTTATATATTCCAAATACCATTTCACTGTAAATCGGGTTAAAAAACAAGTGTTATTTAAAACACATTTCGTGATAAACCCAATTCATGTTTCATTTCATTCCATTAAATGTTAATTAGCTGTAAACTCTAATAATCATAATTAAAAGATTTATTCTTTTCACAAGGTGTTCTAGAATTGTGTTACTGAAGACACCGTTCCTTTAGTCTCTAACCGTAAATTAGTAAGAGAACAATTCCCTAAGTATTACTCCCGAAGGCAAAAACCAACATCAGACCAATACCCAGGAAACCATTCAACTTAGCTAATCTCCAGTTAGTTTCTAATTTTCTTAACTCCATTGGTTTTAAGAACAACATTTTTAAAGATACCATTCACGACAAACCCAAAGTTCAATTCAATTCAATTCCAATTAAATATTAATTAATTGGTGAACTTCATTAAATCTTAATAAAAAGATTTAATCTTTTCTCAACTGGGTTTAAGAACAGTGTTAATGAAGACACCGTTCATGACAAACCCAAAATCCAATTCGATATTAAATATAAGGCTCTGAATAGAAAATATATCAGCATATATTCAATATCAAATTCTTAAACCAACAAATATCGTACTGGAAATAACGATATAAAATATATCTTCCAAATTTCCATTACAATATCCGTATAATCACGAAATCCAATATTGAAATATTCCGAAGATGATTTCCATTCAAATCCACTCCAGTTCGTATATTGGAAATTCTGGTTATTCTCAAAACCGTTTCAAATCTAATTTATTTATTTTAAAAAATTGGATTATAATTCTAGTTCATAACTAGTTCATTTCGATAAAAATATATTTTTATCTTTTCAAATACGAAAATTTTCATCCCAATTCTTCCCAAATCGTTTATTATGATTTTACACAAGTTATTAATATTTTTAATAATTTAATATCGCCATTTCAATCGATTTCCATAAATGGTCATCGAACTGCACTTACAGCGAGCTTTTCCAAATTTGATTTGGATATAATTCCAAATCCAACCATTAGATTTCAAATTTCATATATCCTTCGGAAAGCTCTTTTCGATACGACTCCAACGGTTCTGGTTTTAGGAGAATCCGACGGTCGGATCTCCCATAATATCAATTCGAAGTCAATGGTCGAAATTCGAGAACGGCCATGGCGCGGCGCGTTCTATTCTGGCCATATATATATACATATAATATTATATTATATATATTTCGTTCAAACCGTATTTTATAAATTCATTTTAAAACGATTCCCACTTTTACTTCAATTTTAAATCAAAATTGAATAATCTCGACCATTAAAATATTTTAATGATAATATTTTAAAAAAGTCGGATTTTGAAATCTTTTCCTTTTGGATATTCATTATAAAAATGAATAAAATCGATGTAAATATCGTTCGCGTCAAAATGGCGGACATCTATTCAGTACGGCTTTTATTCAACACATGAATATTATTATTCCTTTTTCTGAATATTATTTTAAAATATTTGTTATTTTCCAAATTGGAATGAGACCTAATCAATTATCATATAACATTAGTTATATGTATTTTATTCCACATATGTATATAATAACAGTTATAAAAAATCACCCATCATCCAAAGTGCATTACACAACTGCATAAGCATCAAATATATAAAATTAACGCTTACAACAGTCTGTCAACCAACCGATCGACATACAACTAAATAATTGGGATTAGTGTACGTCAATATCATCCCAACACCAGTGTGGGGTTTCAATCAACAACACAGACTTTATTTGTGCAGTAGGGCGATGTGTAATATTTATCGTCCTAATCTATATCCGTCAAATAAGTGTACATAAACAAATCATTCGATTTGTAAATGAATATTCATTTTCATTTTAGGAGAATTCTGTCATTCCTTTACACGTTAAAAATTATATTTTTTACATTAAAATGTTTATTTCAACACTTTACTATTTTTAACAGCTCATACTTTCAACAAAAATGTTATTTTTAACTAACACTTTTTATTTTAGAAAATTTCGGCATTACAACGGCGCGATATTGAAATCAGGTAATGTCTAGCATTACCCCTCTCCTAATATTGGCTCGCGCCATACACAATAATCAATCCAAACAATTCCATTCTAATCCCAAACGAAATTCAAACAAACAAATCACTCAATCCAAAAAAACCACAACACAATACAATCAAACAAGTCGTCCATAGTCTGTGGACGACGGGGAGCAGTTCATATATACAGTTATAAAATAAATAACTTGTACAAGAAATTATAGTGAGAAGTTCTCACATTTGGTTTCCACTCTGTCATTCTTTATTGTCAATCTTAATAGCATTTCTACATTAAAAATCATATTTGTAACCTATTAGTAATTATACATATGTATGACCATTTTATAAATAACATACATACTATCAAAATCATATTTTTACCTTTCTAAAAATATTTTTATAGTGTGACTATTTTATATATTGCATACATGCGATAAAAATCATATTTTTATCTTCATAAAAATAATATTTTTATCTATAAAAAAATCATATCTTTATATGCTTAAAAATCTAATCTTTATACGAATAAAAATCTCTACTTTACACGAATAAAAAACTTAACTTTACACGAATAAAAATCTTAACTTTACACGAGTAAAAATCTTAACTTTATACGAATAAAAATCTCATCTTTATAACGATGTTTACCTTATAAAGGTCACATTTTTATATCAATGTTTAAATTATAAAAATCATATTTTTATGTCGCTACATACGTAATAAACATCATATTTTTATTTCAAATCTGAATATAAAAATCGTATTTTTATTTTGAAATCCTGTATATAAAAATTGCATTTTTATGATGACACGATATATATAAAAATTGAATCTTTATCTTGCAATCAAACATATAAAAATCGAGTCTTTACAACGCTTAACATAAAATAAAAATCATATCTTTTCTATATTAAAAATCGTATCTTTATACAACAAAAAATCATATCTTTATATTCACAAAAATTGTATCTCCATGTTATTAAAAATCTAATCTTTCTTATCATAAAAATACATTTTTCTTCACTAAAAATCAAAATCGAAAGACTTACATCGATCATAGGGTTTCGATCAAGAGAGCGGTCCCAAATTGATTGAGCAACACCATCCAAGACTCGAGCATCGGAGACGGGTTCGCCGGTTTATAAAAGTTGGATTTTTAATTCTCGAAGGGGGGCCTACACATGGACTAGTGGCCTGAGGTGGCGTGGGGAGAGGGCGCAGGGATCGAGGAGATGGTAGGGGGTCGCGGTTGTCGGAGGTGGCGCTGGTGTGGCTGTCACGATGGGTTTTGGGGGCTTGGAGGAAGAAAGAGGCGAGGAGAGAGAATCTGGGTGGCGGTCAGAGGGGGAGGCGGAGGGTGTGGCGCCGGAACTAGGGAGGGAGAGGCGGTGGTCCACGGTGGGGCGGTGGGCTGCTGCGATCGTTATTTTTTCTTTCTTTTTTTCCTTTTCATTTTCTGATTAACGATGGAAGGGGGTTTTGACCAAAGAGAAAAAGGTGGGGGGGGGGTATTATAAAATTTAATTATTATTTTTTTCTTTTAATTTCGAAAAAGTTGAACTTTCATTCGGAATCCAAATCGAATCCAACAACTGTCGCCCCTAGCTAAATACCCCCATTCTGGGCATAATGGGATATGTCCGGTAAGCCAATTCGACTATTATGTTCAGTTGTCGTTTAAATTAAAATATAAATCATTATATATTCAATTTAAACGCACATTTCAATTTACCAGGGCCACATACTGATTTCGAAAATTCCAGAAAAATAAATCTGGCTATGTTTTGATGATACAGTCCTAAAAAAACTAATTTCGTCGAATTTGGAGACCGTTTAAAAAACGTTCATTTTTTCAGTTGACCCAAATTGACAAAACACGCTTTCTTTTGCCACACTCGCGTATTAATTCCAAAAATTATTAATTCTGAATCTAGTAATAATTTGACGTTCCGGGTCCAACAAAAGTTGTTTTGTCGAAATTGGAGGTCGTTTGCAAAATTGCTATTTTAAAGGGCTTTATATATATTATAAATATATATAATATATATAAATTCCATAGCGTCTATTTTAAATTTTAAATTGGACATAACTTTCTATTCCTAAAGTGAAATATAAATTTTTCACATTCGTTAGAAAGATATAGTTAAATAGATTCTAACGTTTCTTGTTTCGTCCAATTTTGACTTATATCGAATTCAGTATGTTCAGTTAAGGTTTAAAATCGAATTTTCAAACTGCCGCTCCATTTCGAGTTCGTTTTATAATTAGAATAAATTTATATGTTCTAACTTCGATTAAAATAAATTTTTAGTCGTTATTATTTAAAATAAATCATTTTAAATATTCAAAATTCTTTAAAATTGCCGAAATAAAAATTTTAAATTGGTTCTGATTTTCTGGGTTGTTACAATCTCCCTCACCTAAAATCTTTTCATCCTCGAAAAGGTACGAAGCTGAAAGTTGTTTTACTAATCAACTCAACTTTCATTATTTTAATTATGGCTTAAGTTCTTCAACTTTTCAGTTTCTAAAAACTTTTCAAATTTTTCCAAAATTTGGCTAATACTCTAAATTTTCGAAAAATTTCGCCATAACCTTCTTTGTACGGGGATTACTGGGAAAATCCGCAAACCGCCACATAAGCCCTCTCATCTCAAAAAGAAAAAGAAAAAGCCAAGCGGCTAGCCAATCGGCTCATAAAATCATCAAAACCCCAAGAAATACAATAAACATGTACCTATTCGTCGGACATACAATTTTATTCCTCTTCTTAGCTTCCTTGCTATGACCTGTCCAACGTATATACATGTACACATATGCAAATTTCAAGAAATTTCCAATTCAGTTCAATATTTGACTTGACTTGGCTAAATTTACCTTTCATATACATATTAGTTTCAACAATTTTATAAGTTAAACTAATAATCTAACAACACAACCAGCAATCAATTAGTTTGTTAACATTTCAAATTCATAATTTATATATACCCAAAAATCATGTTTTGATGCCAAGTCACAACAGTAAGCCCTCTCTAATTTTGGTTCTCACACCAGTCAATTAGAAATATATAGATATCCCACCTTCGAAACTCGAACATAAATACTGGTGATGGTATACTTCATCATCATGATCATGCCCGGGCGACTAGAATGTGATTCTATATCTATCCACTATATTAAGATTTCGTATACACGTGGATCAGATGTAATAATACGGAAATCCGAGCCAATTTAAATTTTTTATTTTGGCAATTTTAGTGAATTTTGAATATGTAAAATGAATTATTTTAAATATTAACGACGAGAAATTTATTTTGAATAGAATTAGAACGTATATATTTATATACGTCGTCATTAGAATATAATATTTTATTTATAATTATAAAAGGAATTGAAAATGGCGCGGTAGTTCGATAATTCAATTTCAAACTTCAAATGAATGTACCGGGTGCAAAAAAAACCGGATTTTGGTGAAACCAAAAACATTAGAATCTATTTGAGAATATCATTCCAACGAATCCGAAAAATGAAAATTTCATAGCGTGGATAAAAAGTTATGTCCAGTTTAAATTTCAGAATAGTCGCTATGGAATTTCGACCCTTAAAAATAGCCATTTTGCAAACGACCTCGGATTTAGACGAAACCAATTTTGTTGGATCCGGGATGTCAAGTTATTGCTAGGATTCAAATTTCATAATTTTTCGAATCAATATGTGAGCGTGGCAAAGGAAAATGCATTTGACCAGTTTCAGTTGATTTTAATCGACTAGAAAATGGCCATTTTTCAAACGGTCTCAGAATTAGATGAAATTAGTTTTGTTAGGACCGTATCATCAATACGAAGCTAGAAAATATTTTTTCGGGAATTTTTCGAGTTCATATGTGACCCCAGTAAATTGAAATTAACGTTTAAAATTCAATATAAAGATTTAAATGTTAATTTGAATGGAAACCGATCGTAACGATCGAATTGGCCTACGTGGCATATTCCATTATGTTCAAAATGGGGGTAATTAGCAAGGGGTGACAGTCGTTGGGCCTCGTTTAGAGTTCAAGTGTGAAATGCACCTTTTAGTGTTTAAATGGATTAAATAATATATATATATTATTCTTTCCTCCTCCTTCTTCTCAGAGTCAACGCGAGAGAAATAAAAAAAAACCAGACGCCCCTCAAAATCGACGCCGCCACTCACTCTCCGTCCACCGCGCCTGTCGCGCCTCCCTCCGACGTCAATCGCCACCCTCTGACCTCGCCAAGCCGCCACCAAAGCCCGCCATCTCCTCCTCCAACGACCACCTCAGGGCGCCGACAACCCTTCCTCCAGTCCCAATTCCGACCAGTAAACCCTCCCCGGCTAAAAACCTGTAAGTTTTCTCTTTTATATTTCAAAGCATTGTTTGTAAAAGTCAATTCTTTATATAGAATGGTTAAATTAAAAATAGAACATTTATATTTTTTATAATATATAAAGTTTAGATTTTTATCTTTTAAAAAGTTAAGATTTTAAACGCCAAAAGGATTTGATTTTTAAAAGAACAAAAAGTTATGATTTTTATATCGAGAAGTTAGGATTTTTATATTGTGAAGATAGTAAAAATTTGATCTTTATATATGTAGCGAAATAAAAATCTGATTTTTATTATATATATGTTGAAATAAAAATGTGATTTTTATAGCGATGAAATAAAAATTCGATCTTTATATATATGAAGTAGAGATAAAAATAGAATTTTTATTATTGAAATGAAAATGTGGTTTCTCTTTATATGATTTTTCTACATGAAAGGGTTAGATTGTTACTTTATAAAAAAATATAATTTTAAATATATAGAAAGGTTAAAAATATAATTTTTATCATATATTTAGCAAAGTGAAAATATGATTTTGATCATTAGTATGGTTAAGGAAAAATATGATTTTTAAATTGAAAATGAACAAATAAAAATGTGATTTTTATATATGTAGTGGCTACGGACAGTGGAATGGACGAAAGGCGAAAATGGCGAAGATTTCTGCATAAGAAGAGTTGTGGCGTTTGGATTAGCTAGTCGGTGAGAACTTCTCACTTTTAAATTTTATTTTCTAGTTATAAAAATATATACTAGGATGCAGACGGTGTTTAGTAGCACCCGACACCCGTCATCCATAGACCATGGACGGCTTGTATGCTTGTTTGTTTGACTTTGATGTGTAGTTGATTGTGTGATGTGATGTGAAATGAAATAAAAATATTTATATAGTTAAAATATTTTTATAGTTAAAAATAGAATTTTTAACGTGTATATGAAATGAAATAGATATTTATAAACAAATTGGAGATTTGTTTATATACACTGATTTGATTGATATTGATTGGGACGATAAATTTTACACATCGCCCAACTGCACAAATAGAATCTGTGTTTGATTCTTTGAAACCCCACACGGGTATTGGGATGATATAGGACATACACTACTCCCAATGATTAGCTGTATGTCGATCGATTGATTGACGGGCTGTTATAAGCGTTAAATATTTATATTTGATGCTTATACAGTGTAGGACGCACTCTGGATGATGGTTGATTATTTATCGTTGTTATTTTATACATGTGTTGTAGAAAATCCATAAAATTAACAATATATGGTAATTGATTGGGCCTTATTCCAGTTTTGAAATAGAAATATTTGAAATAGAATATTTGAAATAGAATATTTGAAATAGAATATTTGAAAAAGAAATATTTGAAAAAGAGTATTTGAAATAGAATATTTGAAAAAGAAATATTTGAAATAGAATATTTGAAAAAGAAATATTTGAAATAGAATATTTGAAAATAGAAATATATGGAGCCATGTTGATTAGATTGGCGCCATTTTGATGTGAACGATATTTATATCGATTTTATTCATTTTTAAATGAATAGTGAAAAGTGATTTCAATAATTGAATTGAAATTCGAATTAAATTGAAATGAATTGAAATTTGAATTAGATTGAAATAGAATTGAAAACGTTTTGAATTGAATTGAAAACGAATTGAAATTGAATTAAAAATCGATTTGAATTGAAATCAATTTCAAATGAATTTAAAATGAATTTATAAGGGAAAAATCAATTTTAATTTGAATTTGAAAAGGAAGTTGAAATCGTTTCGAAAACGAATTTAGAACGATTTATAAAATACGTTTTAAAAGGTAATCGACAAAATATATATAATATTATATATATATATATATATATATATATATATATAATGGCCTGAATAGAACGCACCGCGTCGCGGTCGTTCTTGAATTTCGACTATTGACTTCGAATGGATATTACGGGAGATCTGACCGTCGGATTCTCCTAAAACCGGAACCGTTGGGTTCGTATCGAAAAGAGCTTTCTAACGAATTTTTGAAATTAGAAATCTAATGGTTGGATTTTGAATTATGTCCAAATCAAATTTGAAAAAAGGTCGCTGTAAGTGCAGTTCGATGGCCGTTGATGGAAATCGACTGTACGGACCTTGATAAAATTATAAAAAATATCAATAATTTGTGTAAAATCATAAGAAATGATTTGTGAAGAACTGGGATGAAAAACTCCTTATTTGAAAAGATAAAAATATATTTTTATCGAGATGAACTAGTATTGAACTAGAATAATAATTTATTTATTTTTAAAAATAAATAAATTGGATTTGAAATGGTTTTGAAAATAACCAGAATTTCCAATAATTTCATTGGAATGGATTTGAATCGAAATTGTCTTCGGAATATTTCGATGTGGGATTTCGTGTTTATACAGATATTGTTGTGGAAATTTGAAAGATATATATATATATCGTTATTTCCAATACGATATTTGTTGGTCGTATAATTTGATATTGAATATAAGCCGGTATATTTTCTATTCATAGCCTTGCATTTAATATCAAATGTGATTTGGGTTTGTCGTGAATGGTGTCTTCATTAACACTGTTCTTAAATCTAGTTGAGAAAAAGATTAAATCTTTTTATTTAGATTTAATGAAGTGTGCCAATTAAATAATATTTAATTGGAATTGAATTGGGATTGATTTTTCGGTTTATCGTGAACGGTGTTTTAAATAACACTGGTTCTTTAACCCGATAATTAATGGGATGTGATTTTGGGTTTATCGGGAATCGTGTTTTAAATGACATTGGTTCTTCAACCCAGTTAAAGACAGGATATTGATTTCTGTAAAGATTAAAACTAAGTGGGGTTTTAATGAATCTTTAATTAGATTGAAATGGTCGAGAATGGAGTATCACCAGTTTTGCTCCAAGCGATAATTAAATCTTTAATTAGATTTGAACGTGAAATGGTAATTGAATTTACCGATAACACTGTGGTGTTAGATATGAAGTATTACCAGTTTTACTTCATGGGATGAATAGGTTGTGATTGGGAAATAAAATAAATGATTACTTCGGTGTGGTTCGCTAATCCCGACAAGTTTTGATTGGTTAAAGAATAAATCTTTGATAAAATTAATGGGAAACTTTCCCAAAGTATAAGAATATTTGAATAAAGGAATATTAGGGATTGGAATGAGGCGTATGTTGTGTTTCTGTAACACTTGTTTATTATATACGCGAGTTATTCGGAAAGACCTGGTTCATCCCATTCTGAATAACTGATTCGACGTGGTGTCGAAGATGAAGACGGTGGTCGAAGACCGGAGGTCTTCATGTCGTTTGGGAGATTGCTGATGATCTTGATTGGGCCGTACACCCAAGAGGAGGGAATCAGTTAGTGATCGTCCAGACGTGCTTGGAGATCGATGGATATGTGAGGTACTAGGTGCCTCCGGTTTCGTTCAGACCCTGAACGGACTTGTAAATGGACTGTGTGTCTGACATTGGATATCATTCTGTTTGATTGATGGATATCGGTTGCATGGAGTGGTTTGCCTGTGTGGCATGCTAAGATGCAAATGATCAAGGCTTCTGTTGAAAAGCAGAGTCTTGTGGTTGATGATCAAAGCACAGCCTGTGTGGCATAGTTTTGTGTAGCGTGGATTTGCGAGCCTCACACCCCAGTTGTGAACTAAAAACGGGAGAAGGACCTCAGGGGGACATGCGTTTCTTTCTAGTTAGAAGTGGCGTCAGTGGTTTTACACGCCCTGACGAGTTTGACTTACGTGGTTGTTGCTGTTGCAAGGCACCTCGGTTATATCGGTTTCAGCCGATGCATTCTGGTCGGCAGACGGACCAGACTTACACCCCATAGGGTGTGGAAACGTAGTGTTGAGGCATTATAATCCACATCGGTGGACCGTACCTGACGATCCAAGGGGCAGTTGCGGCTATTACTGAGACACAGGCTTGAGCGTCACGAATCGGTTGAGGACGATCCCTTGCCTTGGTTCGCGTATGGAAATCCAACTTCCAATACGTGACGTTTCGTTTTTGAATGTAATCCTATATATGGCGACATAGTCGGATGGGGTGCTTATGCCATGTATGATTGATACTTATGATTTGAAATTGTTTTGACACTATACACTTATAGTAATAATAAAAGATGAAATTTCACGTACCAAGCATTCTTGGCTATTATAAGGTAAAAACCCTATCCTCCGGCTTGCGTTCCATTATGTGATGGGACCTGGGTCTTATAATAGCTTCATTGTTCTTTATTTAGCATTGCGCTGTTGTTTCATGCACTGTGTTCTTGGGAGGAAACCCGTTCCGTGTTTTACGGCGTGGTCCCTTGATTTACCTAACTTTAAAATAAAGATTTATAACTGTTTTAGTTCTCACACCAGTCCCATGACTGACCTGGAGTTTATTGTTTTAACCTAAACTCTAGGTGCCCTTATTTTTACACGGGCAGCTATTAGTTTTGGTTTTGCAGATTTATATTCACAGGATCCTGATGTACAGCTGGAACGATATCCGGAAAGCTTTGTATCCGTATATCTCCTTCTAGTTGTATTTTGTATTATTTTCCGCTATTATGTAATTTATTGTAATCTCTGATATTTTGTAATGTATAATATTCATTTATATACTTTTATTATGATGGAATTGTTGTAATTAACAATGAAATGTTCTTCCGTCTACGTTCTTTTGTGTGTTGTCCTCGACTCAATCTGGGCTTTCCTTACCGGGGAAGTTCGGGTCGTTTCATTGTGGTATCAGAGCTTTGGTTTACAAAGCTCAGAGAACAAGGCACATTAGAACCGTACGAAAGAATTCATCAGATATTGGATTAGTAATATCCAATGGAATGACTCGTTATAGATGGGATTAGTAGTATCCTAGGACGAGTGTGAAGAGTATAAATAAAAACGAAAAAAAATTTGTTTTGAAAATTTAAATCAATTATTCGTATTTGATTATTTATTTTATATTGATTTGTACAATCCAATATATATAGATTTTGCATATATGTCTGATCCACGTGTATTCGAAGTTTTAATATACTGGATGGATATAGAGTCACACTCTAGTCGCCCGAAGATGATTCTGATGATTGTAGCTACATCATCAGAATTAGTATTCGAGTTTCGAAAGTGGGATTTCCATATATTTCCTATTGACTGGTGTGAGAACCAAAATTATATAGGATATATTTTTGTGAAGTGGAATCAAAAACGTGATTTTTGATTATATATCAAAGTTATGAATTTGAAACGTTAATTCACTAATTGATTGATGGTTGTGTTGTTTGTCTATTTGTTTGAAATTTCGAACCATTTAGCCTAATAGAATCAAATATTGAATTGATTGAAAATGATTACATTTGCATGCATATACATGTACTTACATTGAGCAGGTCATAGCAAAGAGGCTAGAGCAGAAGAATAAAATTGTTTGCCCGACAAATAGGTTCATGTTTACCATAATTTACTGTTTTGTTTGGGTGATGATGATTTTATGAGCCGATTGGCTAGCCGCTTGGCTTTTTCCTTTTCTTTTGGATTGAAGAAGGCCATGGGAGGCTATATGAAATATCCCGAAGTCCCCAGTGCAGGGGAGGTTATGGCGAAATTTTTCGAAAATTTAGGGTGCTAGCCAAATTTTTGAAAAATTTGAAAAGTTCTTAGAAACTAAAAAGTTGAAGAACTTAAGCCGTAGTCAAAAGAATGGAAGTTGAGTTGACTAGGTGTACAACTTTCGTCTTCGTTCCTTTTCGGGGATGAAAAGTTTTAAGTAGGGGAGATTGTAATAACCCGGAAATCCGAGCTAATTTAAAATTTTTATTTTAGCAATTTTAGTGAATTTTGAATATTTAAAATGAATTATTTTAAATAATAACAATGAGAAATTTATTTTGAATAGAATTAGAACGTATATATTTATATACGTCATCGTTAGAATATAAAATTTTATTTATAATTATAAAAGGAATTGAAAATGGCGCGGTAGTTCGATAATTCGATTTCAAACTTCAAATGAATGTACCGGGTGCAAAACAAACCGGATTTTGGTGAAACCAAAAACATTAGAATCTATTTGAGAATATCTTTCCAACAAATCTGAAAAATCAAAATTTCATAGCATGGACAAAAAATAATGTCCAGTTGAAATTTCAGAATAGTCGCTATGGAATTTCGACCCTTAAAAATAGCCATTTTGCAAACGACCTCAGATTTCGACGAAACCACTTTTGTTGGATCCTGGATGTCATGTTATTGCTAGGTTTCAAATTTCGTAATTTTTCGAATCAATATGTGAGCGTGGCAAAGGAAAACGCGTTTGACCAGTTTCAGTTGATTTTAATTGACTGGAAAATGGCCATTTTTCTAACGGTCTCAGAATTCGATGAAATTAGTTTTCTTAGGACCGTATCGTCAATACGAAGATAGAAAATATTTTTTCGGGAATTTTTCGAGTTCGTATGTGTCCCCAGTAAAATGAAATGTACGTTTAAAATTCAATATAAAGATTTAAATGTTAATTTGAATGGAAACTGATCGTAACGATCGAATTGGCCTAGGTGGCATATCCCATTGTGTTCAGAATGGGGGTGATTAGCTAGGGGCCACAGTCGTTGGGCCTCGTTTAGAGTTCAAATGGAAATGCACCTTTTAGAGTTTAAATGGATTAAATAATATATATATATATATATATATTATCCTTTCCTCCTCCTTCTGCTCAGGGTGAACGCGAGAGAAATAAAAAAACTCGACGCCCCTCAAAATCAATGCCGCCACTCACTCTCCGTCCACCGCGCCTGTCGCGCCTCCCTCCAGCGTCGATCGCCACCCTCCGACCTCGCCAAGCCGCTACCAACGCCCGCCATCTCCTCCTCCAACTGGAAGACCCCAGCGCCAAGAGAAAAACCCCCAAACCCCAATCCACGAGCCCCTAACCCTAGCCCCCCTTTTAACTGCCTCCGCCGCCGACTGTAGGGACCATCTCCGACGCCGACCACCTCAGGGCGCCGACAACCCCTCCTCCAGTCCCAATTCCGACCAGTAAACCCTCCCCTGCTAAAAACCTGTAGGTTTTCTCTTTTATATTTCAAAGCATTGTTTGTAAATGTCAATTCTTTATATAGAATGGTTAAATTAAAAATAGAACTTTTATATTTGTTATAATATATAAAGTTTAGATTTTTATCGTTTAAAAAGATAAGATTTTTAACGCCAAAAGGATTTGATTTTTAAAAGAACAAAAAATTATGATTTTTATATCGATAAGTTAGGATTTTTATATTGTGAAGATAGTAAAAATTTGATCTTTATATATGTAGCGAAATAAAAATCTGATTTTTATTATATATATGTTAAAATAAAAATGTGATTTTTATAGCGATGAAATAAAAATTCGATCTTTATATATATGAAGTAGAGATAAAAATAGAATTTTTATTTATTGAAATGAAAATGTGGTTTCTCTTTATATGATTTTTCTACATGAAATGGTTAGATTGTTACTTTATAAAAAAATATAATTTTTAATATATAGAAAGGTTAAAAATATAATTTTTATATAGAGAATAGCATGATGAAAATATAATTTTTATCGTATATATAGCAAAGTGAAAATACGATTTTGATCATTAGTATGGTTAAGGAAAAATGTGATTTTTAAATTGAAAATGAACAAATAAAAATGTGATTTTTATATTTGTAGTGGCTACGGACAGTGGAGTGGACGAAAGGTGAAAACGACGAAGATTTCTGCATAAAAAGAGTCGTGGCATTTGGATTAGCTAGTCGGTGAGAACTTCTCACTTTTAAATTTTATTTTCTAGTTATAAAAATATATACTAGGATGCAGATGGTGTTTAGTAGCACCCGACACCCGTCGTCCACAGACCATTGACGGCTTGTATGCTTTTTTGTTTGATTTTGATGTGTAGTTGATTGTGTGATGTGAAATGAAATAAAAATACTTATATAGTTAAAAATATTTATATAGTTAAAAATAGAATTTTTAACGTTTATATGAAATGAAATAGATATTTATAAACAAATCGGAGATTTGTTTATACACACTGATTTGATTGATATTGATTGGGACGATAAATTTTACACATCGCCCAACTACACAAATAGAATCTGTGTTTGATTGTTTGAAACCCCACACGGGTATTGGGATGATATATGACATACACTAGTCCCAATGATTAGTTGTATGTCGATCGATTGATTGACAGGCTGTTATAAGCGTTAAATATTTATATTTGATGCTTATACAGTGTTGGACGCACTCTGGATGATGGTTGATTATTTATCGTTGTTATTTTATACATGTGTTGTAGAAAATCCATATAATTAACATTATATGGTAATTGATTGGGCCTTATTCCAATTTTGAAATAGTAATATTTGAAATAGAATATTTGAAATAGAATATTTGAAAAAGAAATATTTGAAATAGAATATTTGAAATTGAATATTTGAAAAAGAAATATTTGAAATAGAATATTTGAAAAAGAAATATTTGAAATAGAAATATTTGAAAAAGAAATATTTGAAACAGAATATTAGAAATAAAATATTTGAAAAAGAAATATTTGAAATAGAATATTTGAAAATATAAATATATGGAGCCGTGTTGATTAGATTGATGCCATTTTGACGTGAACGATAATTATATTGATTTTATTCATTTTTAAATGAATATTGAAAAGTGATTTCAGTAATTGAATTGAAATTCGAATTAAATTGAAATGAATTGAAATTCGAATTAGATTGAAATAGAATTGAAATCGTTTTGAATTGAATTGAAAACGAATTGAAATTGAATCAAAAATGGATTTGAATTGAAATCAATTTGAAATGAATTTAAAACGAATTTGTAAGGGAAAATTCAATTTTAATTTGAATTTGGAAAGGAAGTTGAAATAGTTTCGAAAACGAATTTAAAATGATTTATAAAATACGTTTTAAAAGGTAATCGATGAAATATAATATATATATATATATTATATATATATAATGGCCTGAATAGAACGTGCCACGCCGCGGTCGTTCGTGAATTTCGATTATTGACTTCGAATGGATATTACGGGAGATCCGACCGTCGGATTCTCCTAAAACTGGAACCGTTGGATTTGGATCGAAAAAAGCTTTCTAACGAATATTTGAAATTATAAATCTAACGGTTGGATTTGGAAGTATGTCCAAATCAAATTTGAAAAATGGTAGTTGTAAGTGCAGTTTTATGGCCGTTGATGGAAATCGACTGTACGGACCTTGATAAAATTACTAAAAATACCAATAATTTGTGTAAAATCATAAGAAATGATTTGTGAAGAATTCGGATGAAAAACTCCATATTTGAAAAGATAAAAATAGATTTTTATCGAGATGAACAAGTTTTGAACTAGAATAATAATTTATTTATTTTTAAAAATAAATAAGTTGGATTTGAAATGGTTTTGAAAATAACCAGAATTTCCAATAATTGCATTGGAATGGATTTGAATCGAAATTGTCTTCAGAATATTTCGATGTGGGATTTCGTGATTATACAGATATTGTTGTGGAAATTTGAAAGATATATATATATATATCGTTATTTCCAATACGATATTTGTTGGTCGTAGAATTTGATATTGAATATAAGCCGATATATTTTCTATTCAGAGCCTTTTATTTAATATCAAATCTGATTTGGGTTTGTCGTGAATGGTGTCTTCATTAACACTGTTCTTAAACCCAGTTGAGAAAAACATTATATCTTTTTATTTAGATTAAATGAAGTGTGCCAATTAAATAATATTTAATTGGAATTGAATTGGGATTGTTTTTGGGTTTATCGTGAACGGTGTTTTAAATAACACTGGTTCTTTAACCCGATAATTAATGGAATGTGATTTTGGGTTTAACGTGAACCGTGTTTTAAATGACATTGGTTCTTCAACCCAGTTAAAGACAGGATATTGATTTCTGTAAAGATTAAAACTAATTGTGGTTTTAATGAATCTTTAATTAGATTGAAATGGTCGAGAATGGAGTATCACCAGTTTTGCTCCAGGCGATAGTTAAATCTTTAATTAGATTTGAACGTGAAATGGTAATTGAATTTACCGATAACAATGTGGTGTTAGATATGAAGTATTACAAGTTTTACTTCGTGGGATAAATAGGTTGTGATTGGGAAATAAAATAAATGATTACTTCGGCGTGGTTCGCTAATCCCAACTAGTTTGGATTGGTTAAAGAATAAATTTAAAGAATTCAACTTTGATAAAATTAATGGGAAACTTTCCCAAAGTATAAGAATATTTGAATAAAGGAATATTCTGGATTGGAATGAGGCGTATGTTGTGTTTGTGTAACACTTGTTTATTATATACGTGAGTTATTCAGAAAGACCGCATTTATCCCATTCTGAATAACTGATTCGACGTGGTGTTGAAGATGAAGACGGTGGTCGAAGACCGGAGGTCTTCACGTCGTTTGGGTGATTGCTGATGATCTTGATTGGGCCGTAAAACCAAGAGGAGGGAATCAGTTAGTGATCGTCCAGACGTGCTTGGAGATCGATGGATATGCGAGGTACTAGGAGCCTCCGGTTTCGTTCAGACCCTGAACGAACTTGTAAATTGACTGTGTGTCTGACATTGGATATCATTCTGTGTGATTGATGGATATCAGTTGAATGAGGTGGTTTGCCTATGTGGCATGCTAAGATGCAAATGATCAAGGATTATGTTGAAAAGCAGAGTCTTGTGGTTGATGATCAAAGCACAGCCTGTGTGGCATAGCTTTGTGTAGCGTGGATTCGCGAGCCTCACACCTCGGTTGTGAACTAAAAACGGGAGAAGGACCTCAGGGGGACATGCGTTTCTTTCTAGTTAGAAATGGTGTCAGTGGTTTTACACGCCCTGACGAGTTTGACTTATGTGGTTGTTGTTGTTGTGAGGCTCCTTGGTTATATCGGTTTCGGCCGATGCATTCTAGTCGGCAGACAGACCAGACTTACACCCCATAGAGTGGGGAAACGTAGTGTTCAGGCATTATAATCCACATCGGTGGACCGGCCCTGACAATCCAAGGGGCAGTTGCGGCTGTTCCTGAGACATGGGCTAGAGCGTCTCGAATCGGTTGAGGATGATCCCTTGCCTTGGTTCGTAGATGGAAATCCAACTTCCAATACGTGACGTTTCGTTTTTGACTGTAATCCTATATATGGCGACATAGAGGGATGGGGCGCTTATGCCGTCTATGATTGATTCTTATGATTTGAAATTGTTTTGACACTATACACTTATAGTAATAATAAAAGATGAAATTTCACGTACCAAGCATTCTTGGCTATTATAAGGGAAAAACCCTATCCTATGGCTTGCGTTGCATTGTGTGATGGGAATTGGGTCTTATAATAGCTTCATTGTTCTTTATTTAGCATTGCGCTATTGTTTCATGCACTGGTGTTCTTGGGAGGAAACCCGTTCCGTGTTTTACGGCGTGGTCCCTTGATTTACCTAACTTTAAAATAAAGATTAATAACTGTTTTAGTTCTCACACCAGTCCCATGACTGACCTGGAGTTTATTGTTTTAACCTAAACTCTGGATGCCTGTATTTTGACATGGGCAGCTAGTAGTTTTGGTTTTGCAGATTTATATTCACAGGATCCTGATGTACAGCTGGAACGATATCCGGAAAGCTTTGTATCCGTATATCTCCTTCTAGTTGTATTTTGTATTATTTTCCACAGCTATGTAATTTATTGTAATCTCTGATATTTTGTAATGTATAATATTCATTTATACTTTGTATATTCTTGTATTCTAATGGAATTGTTGTAATTAACAATGAAATGTTCTTCCGTCTGCGTTCTTTTGTGTGTTGTCCTCGACTCAATCAGGGCTTTCCTTACCGGGGAAGTTCGGGTCGTTTCATCAGAAGTATGTGCAAAATCTTTATATACTTGATTGTCCAAAATTTAATTCAAAATAAATATTCAAATATGCATTTTAAGGTTAAAATTTTCAAAACAAAATTTGTTTTCGTTTTTATTTTAAAAATAACACTCTTTCGACTCGTTCTAGGATACTACTGACGCCATCCCTAACGAGTCATTCTCATTGGATATTACTAATCCAATCTTTGATGAATTCTTTCGTTTGGTTCTAATATGCCTTGTTCTCGAGCTCTGTAAACCAAAGCTCTGATGCCAGAAT
This sequence comes from Allium sativum, assembly GCA_030737875.1. Classification (NCBI taxonomy): domain Eukaryota; kingdom Viridiplantae; phylum Streptophyta; class Magnoliopsida; order Asparagales; family Amaryllidaceae; genus Allium; species Allium sativum. The sequence continues at coordinate 992,588,879 of CM060915.1, forward strand.
GTAACGACCCGAACTTCCCCGGTCTCCGAAGAGAGGAGAAAGAACAGATTGAGTTGAGAACACGACAAATCAGAACACAAACTAAAGAACATTTCATTGCTTATTACAACAATTTACATCAGAGTACAAGAATATATAGAGTATGAATAAATAATATACAATTGATAAATATTCGAGATTTAAATTACATTAGCAGCGGAAAAATAATACATAACACAACTGAAAGAAATACACGGATACAGAGCTTTTCGAGTATAGTTCCAGCCGTAAGACAGGATCCTGTACGAATAAATCTGCAAAACCAAAACTACTAGCTGGCCGTGTGGAAAATAAGGGCACCCAGAGTTTAGGTTAAAACAACAAATTCCAGGTATGTCATGTGACTGTTGTGAGAACTAAAACAATTATTTAATCTTTACTTTAAAATGTAAAGTAAATTAAGGGATGACGCCATATAACACGGAACGAGTTTCCACCAAAGAATACTAGTGCATAAAACAAACAGCTCAATGCTAAATAAGAAAAACGAAGCTATTATAAGACCCAGGTCCCATCACACAATGCAACGCAAGCCGGATGTAACGACCCGAAAATCAGTACCAATTTGAGCTGACTAATATCCTTCACATCCTACTCAAAGTGCACGAATGCTCGGATCATTAATAGAAAGAAAATTAGAGGAAGAGAAAGATAAGGTATAACTAATAGAATAGAAGAAGAAGAAGAAGAAGAAGAACACAAATGAGCAGAATCAGAGTAAACACGAATCTCACAACGGAATGAATAAAATATGTTATATAATATAACTTTGAAATACAAATCTGTTTTGTATATATATACCATTATCAGAGTACAATACATCATATCACAACGGAAATAATCTCTAAATAACCAACGGTGAAGATTCCTGCTTTAAGCTCCTCCAAGTGTATCTGTAAAGCCTGAAACACTTGACTGCCCGTACAAATTTGGGCACCCAAGAGTTTAGGGAAAACAAACAAAATAAACTCTGGGTCAGTCATGGGACTAGTGTGAGTAAATTCCAACCATACGGTTTAACTTTGAAAATCCCTTAAAAAACAAAAGGATAATAGTAAGACCAACCCACACATAAACATGGACAGTTTTTACCTTACTATAACCCAAAATATTTTGATATTAAAATCTTGTGATATTATAGTAATGTCTAATCAAGTAAATAACCAAATAGTAGAACGCTTGCATCTCACGCTCTACATACATAGTATAAAATCAAAAAAAAAAAAAAAACCGCAGGGCGCTTATTGGAGATTGGATTCCAACTATGACAAGGTATGGGACCACCTGCCGACAGTGTATCTCTAGAGGCGAATACACCTGGGTTCAACAAGAACATCTTGCAACCCGGCCCATACATGACAGACCACTCATTTCGCTTGAGTGTATCTAATGTATATCACCAACGGTTGGGCTCAAACCACCGTTTCCCGAATGGGCAGAATCGATAGAGTAAGAAAAAAAGGAATTTCTCTAGATAGGTGATTATACACCCTAATGGGAGCGACCCACATAGCCATGCTGCCTGCCCGATTTTTGTCATTTCCCGGTTGTGAAGCTTGAGGCTACGTCTATCTTTTAGAACATCTGGCTACCATACACTTTGAATGCCACATCGTCAAACCCATCAAATCACTAGTTGATCTTCCCAAAATATTACGGGTATAAAAGCTAAGAGAAACGAATTTCTCCGCCACCAGACAATACCTTGAAAAGATCGTCTTATGTGATCGTTAGGAATACTTTGTCAGACATTCGTCCATACAAGTTGTCCTTGGAGTGGACAAACAGAAACCACCATCCTGGAACAGGACGATCCTTGCATTTCACTCCGTCTTCAATTGTTTTCAGCATAATCAAATTCACAGCATTTATTCCTATACGGAGTGGTTTCGGATAATATATCCAACCGTTCTCTCCGTATTGACAACGATGGGCAAAACACTCCAATAGTCGGTTATTTAACTATCGAAGTAGAAACAAACATTCATAACTAACAGCACACAATCACGAGCACTTTTATTTAACATTCGTTCTTATATTTCTTTGGACAAACGTTGTTAATTATTACTTTAGAATAAGTGGATTTCAAAACAAGCTGTTTCCATTCCCTAGGGGTAATTCTATGTATAAAAATCACGCTTAAGCTTGGTTAACAACGTTGATTTATCGTTATAGTTCAAAACTTGTCATACGCTGTAATATTCCCTTTATAACTAATCTCGACATAATAGTAATGCTTAATCCTAGTCAACAACGTTATTTTATCGCTATAGTTCTAAGACTTGCAATATGCTGCCATATCCCCTTTATACTAATCTTGACATCATCTCCTTTCGTTACAAAAATCTTAACATCTCTTTCCGTTAAAAAAATCCTGACATCTCTTTCTGTTACAAAAATCTTGACATCTTTTTCTGTTACAAAAATCTTGACATCTCTTTCTATTACAAAAATCTTGACATCTCTTTCTGTTACAAAAATCTTGACATCTCTTTCTATTACAAAAATCTTTACATCTCTTTCCGTTACAAAAATCTTGACATTTCTCATTCAATAACATTTTAAATGAGGTCCACTTAAGAAACAATTATTTAATTAAAAATAATTAACTAATATTTTACTTTATAAAGTGAACTATAAAACCCGTTTATAATAGAATTTCTACTACAGTTTAAAGCTTCGCTTTAATTTTAAAAATCTAATTTTTATAATCGACTTCGTTGATTTGCCTGACGGCCCATCAACTTCTTACAAAACGATGTGTTTATTGTCAACTGTTGCCACTTTCTAAATCGATATCATTTATTTATTAAATCAAAACAAATGTTAAATTTTCATTCAACACGGTTCAAATAGTGCATATACAAAACAAACAACACATGTAAATATTGAGGAATCCGGTTGGATTCCTCCAACCGGTTTCCGCATCCACAGATGTTAGTCAAACAATTTTTATTGATTCCATACTAGGGAATATTATAATCGATGGAATCGGTATCCAACCGGTGATGTGTACATATGAAACGATATATAATATTTCAAACAATTTAACAATAATCTTCCTAAACAACCATCACATAGCCTTCAACCATTATTGAAAATATAATTAAAATATTTTAAATAAACAGAGTTAGTGAATTTACTCACCTTTGCGCGTTAACCGTTAAATAACGATTTGCGTCAGTCGATTAATCCAGGCGTTCAATTCTACCATAAGTTCAAACGTGCTTCAATTTTGCTCCAAACTGACTTCATAGCGTTGCCAGTTTCCGTGCGATTTCACAGTGACGGATCGTTGGTCAATGATTTTCTACTTTGTTCTCCGACCCGTACTGGTACTATCTTCTACAAAAATAATAGCGGTCCAATCCCATGACCAGAAAGTTGCTGCTCATCAACAGAACCACCTGGAGCCCTGTCGACTCCACGCTGGTGATCTCAACCCTCACCATATCTGTCTCAGGCCAGCCACTACGAGGTAAATTTCAAACTGCCCTACGCTGTTCGTCATTTCAAACCAACGTTCACAACAATAAAACTCTGAATTTGTTTGATACAAGATTTCTCAAACCAACCGTGGACCATGCTGAACTATTCACCAACATGCATACCATACTTTCTTCGTGAGTTTTGCTTACCAATTTTCAAATATCCCAAGCCTCACAGAGACCACGCTCAACATCCACTCAACGCCATATTCACATTCTACCATCTTATATTCACAGTAACCCATCAATTTGTTCCACCCACTAACGCCATTCAACCCGCAGGGACTTTGAAGCCGTCTCCTTCAAACGGTATAACATGCTCCAGAAAAATTAGCAGCTTATTTCTTGAATACACATGGACACGAACTGCTCCAATTATTTGTTCTTTCCACCATCATAATTACTGCCATTTCCTTTCTTCATATGTTCCATAATTACTGCTATAACCAGTTTACCCCCTTTTTGTCTCCACTATGTCTCCTCCTCGTCACCTTTTAATGCTTTCGCTCCTCCTCCATTTTAAACAGCAAACAACTCCAACTCCTTTCAAGCAAACCTCCCACTTCCCTTTTTTTGCGTGGGATTCATCTCTTATAACTGGTCCAATACCCATGTTAAAATCAAAACCGCATATAGCAGTGGTGCTTCTTATTTTTACCTCTCAGTCCCTACGTAATACACACCTTCTATACCGTGCTCCAGCCTTTACCTGGCTTGCTACACGTGTCCCTTCCTCATACTGGAGCTTCTCTTCCCACCATAAAATGCCGTGCTCCTTTATTATTTTCCTTTGACTGCTGTATCATCCCAGTTCCATCGAAACTCCCTACTCCATTTCGCACCACGCCCAATCTTCATGCTCCTAACCACCGAATATATGAAAGCTCCACTAGATCCATCTTTCCAGTATCACATCTTCTCTCTTCTCGTTGGAAGGATGAATGCCGGTCCTCCTCCTTGCCAACACTGCCTCCTCGATGAGACCACCCATCCATGGCTTCGCCGTCAGCCTACCTCAACTCATAATGCCGGAGAAATGGTCTCAAACAGTATGCCATTGTACATCTATATGCTCGAAGGTCCCATGTTCAGAAAGAATGAAAAAGAACTAGCTTTGGTTCCTTTTGTTTTTCCATGTAGGAGAAAGAAGAAATGGACAGAAGGTTTTGATTTTTAAAAACATAGAAATGGTGTTGTCTTGGTTCGTTTTGAGAAGAGCTCGCGTATATTTATAGAGTTTTACTTACCTTGGTTGCCAAGGAATAGCCTTAGGTAGGCATGTTGTTTTGTTCCATAAGTGGGTACAGATATGTAAAGAGATAGAGATATGTAGCAGTGACTTTGAGTTTTCTTTTCATCAATGGGAACCTGCGTTTACGAAGGGATGATGTGGAGCTTTCATTTGCTTTACACAGTATACGTTAGCTATCCTACTCTATGACTTAAGCATGAAGTTTTTGAAAAGAGGATAGTACTGCGTTTGATTTTCCACTTCAGAGTCTACAGCATATCTAAAAGCCCAAGCAAATCTGAATATGTAGTGTATAAGCTGTCATGAATCTTCACATCGCCGCTAACGAAAGGTAGGTTGGTACAATATCATGTCACTTGAAAACAACATTGCATGCAGGTCTAGTTGCTCCTATGCCTGCACACTTCTACTCTTAGCTATTAGGCAACACCATTCTCTCATTTTAAATTTGATTTGCCAAGGCATGGGTCATAGTATCCAAGGTAGCTGCTTGGAATTGACGGAGCGATCATTGCCTTGCTTAGGTAGTCTGAGGCCTAACAATATACGGTAGGTAGGATGATGTTTCATATAAGTCTGCATTTTCCAAAATGTAGTCTGAGAACATATACATTTCATAGGATGTGAGGGTGTCTACATCTTGATATGTCCGCGTGAATTGTCTTGTTTTTATGACAGAACGCTGTATGTGGCTTCAGGAAGGGTGTACGTTACTTTATACTAAAGGAAATCAGGGATGTACAAAAACATTTAAATAAAAATATATATTCATTAAGGGTATCCAATTTCATAAAATTTCATTTGTTTATGAGGTGCTAATCCAGAGATAAAAATACCGTTGTGATGAGCGATGTGCCACGATCCCAAAAATATAATAATATCGGTAGGTTAGCTCATATTGTGAAACCCCGAAATATCGATACAGGGTGCAAAATACTCCAAATAAAAAGTTGCATATTTAATTAATTAAAAATTATTGTAAAATTCTAAAAATTAAATTATCACTACGCCTCAAAAGAACCTTGTCTAAATTCAAAACCGATATCTAGTTATATCGAATAAACCGTCACGGTCGATAAACGATTTTACAATGATTATTTGGAAATTTGATTTGGACATATCTGGTGATCTATAAGACGAAATCTTGGTTTTTCTCTTCCATTAGAAAAATACAGTTCAACAGACTCCAACGCTTCTTGTTTCGCAGAAATCTGATTAATAACGGGTCCTGTACGCTCAGTTGAAGTTCAAAATGTTAAATTACGAACTGCTGCGTCGTTATGAGCTCAATTATATTTAATATATATTTTTATACATTCACTTTATTTAATCAATATATAAATCCACTTATATTACGATTTCAACATTTAAACGGATTTAAATATTCAAATACAAGCCGATAAAAATGCGGGACGTAACACCGGAGGATAGGGTTTTCCCTTATAATAGCCAAACATGCTTGGTACGTTTAAAACAAATCACTTTGATATTGTGTATAGTGTCAAAATCAATTCAAATATAAATGTATCAATCGTAGATGGCATGGGTACCATATATCATGCCGCCATACTAGTTATAAAATTAAAACCGCAAAGTCATGTATTGGTAGTTGGATTTCCGTCTCTGAACCAAGGCAAGGGATCGTCCTTACCGCTTCGAGACGCTCTAGCTTGTGTCTCAGTATCAGGACGCATCGACCCTTGGATCATTAGGGCCGGTCCACACGAAGTGGATTAAAATGCCTGAACAATGCGTTTCCCCGCCCTATGCGGCATAAACTGGTCATATCCCGACCAAACCATCGGCCCCGTAGTGACCGATATAACAAGGGCGCCTCGCTATCCATCATCGACATAAGTAAAATGTCAGGGCTCGCAAATGATGACACCACTCCTAGCTAGAAGGAAACGTATGTCCTTCTTTATGTCCTCTCCCATTTCTGGTTCATAGCGGGGTGTGAGGCTCGCGAATTAGTGCTATACACAAAGCTATGCTATATTAAAGCCGTGTTTTGATCATCAACCACAAGGCTTTGCTTTTCAACAAAAGCCTTGATCATTTGCATCTCAGCATGCCACACAGGAAATTCACGCTATGCAACTAATGTCTATCAATCACACAGAATGAAATCTAATGTCAGACACATAGTCCATTTACAAGTTCGTTCTGGGTTTGAGCGAAATCGGAGGCACCTTATTCCTCGTCCAATACAGGAGAGAGGTCCTCGCATATCCGGTCAATCTCTAAGTTCGTCTGGACGATCACCACTTATTACCTCGTCTTGGGTGTACAGCCCAATCAAGACATCAGTAATCATCCAAATGATGTGAAGACCTCCGGTCTTCAACCACCGTCTTCATCGTCGACTTATCGTCGATTCAGTTATCCAGAATGGGATAAACCCGGTCTTTCTGAATAACTCGCGTATATAATAAACAAGTGCTATAAGAACACAATATACGCCTCATTCCAATCCAGAATATTCTTTTCACAATTTAAACCATATAAGGTTTATCCAAACTAGTTAGGATTAGCGAACCTTACCGAGGTAATAATTTATTATATTTCCCAATCCCAACCTATCCATCCCATGGAGCAAAACTCGTAATACTCCATATCTAACACCACACTGTTATCGGTAAATATTAATTACCATTTCACATTCAAAACTAATTAAAGATTTAACTATCGCTTGGAGCAAAACTGGTGATACTCCATTCTCGATCATTTCCCGAATTTCACATTTCAATCTAATTAAAGATTCATTAAAACCAAAATTCAGTTTTAATCTCAAAAATCATTACTTAATGATTATTCCAAGTTAAGAAATTAATCTTATCTTTAACTGGGTTAAAGAACTAATGTCATTTAAAACACAGTTCACGATAAACCCAAAATCCTGTTCCATTAATTATAGGTTTTTCACGGAAAACATATCAATATATATTATCGATGTCATATTCCGTATCCGACTAATAATATAAATGGAACAACGATAAAGCCTTTTAAATTCCATATATACTAACCGTCTTGCTCCACAGAAGCTCACTTCGATTTTTAGCAAATCGAATTCCATTCCATTCCAATTTATTTAATTAAATTGGAAAACTTTACTTTGGAAAATTTCAATTAAATCTTAATAAAAGATTTATATATTCCAAATCCCATTTCACTGTAAATCGGGTTAAAGGACAAGTGTTATTTAAAACACAGTTCGTGATAAACCCAATTCACATTTCATTTCATTCCAATTAAATGTCAATTAACTGGAAACTCTAATAATCTTAATTAAAAGATTTATTCTTTTCGCACGCTGTTCAAAAATAGTGTTACTGAAGACACCATTCCCTTAGTCTCTAACTGTAAATTATTAAGAGAACAATTCCCTAAGTATTTCTCCTGAAGGACGACACCAACATAAGACCAATACCCAGGAAACCATTCAGCTTAGCTAATCTCCAGTTAGTTTCTAATTTTCTTAACACCATTGGGTTTAAGAACAACATTTTTAAAGATACCATTCATGACAAACCCAAAGTTCAATTCAATTCATTTCCAATTAAATATTAATTAATTGGTGAACTTCATTAAATCTTAATAAAAAGATTTATTTTTTTTCAACTGGGTTTAAGAACAGTGTTAGTGAAGACACCGTTCACGACAAACCCAAAATCTAATTCGATATTAAATATAAGGCTCTGAATAGAAAATATATTAGTTTATATTCAATATCAAATTCTGAAACCAACAAATATCTTATTGGAAATAACGATATAAAATACATCTTCCAAATTTCCATAACAATATCTGTAAATCGACTTCGATTCTTGAATGATCCACATCACTTCTGGTTCTATTGTAACAAAAGATTCCCTTTTTCTGTCATGAAATCCAATATCGAAATATTCCGAAGATGATTTCCATTCAACTGCACTCCAATTCATATATTGGAAATTCTGGTTATTCTCAAAACCATTTCAAATCCAATTTATTTATTTTAAAAAAATTGGATTATAATTCTAGTTCATAACTAGTTCATTTCGATAAAAATATATTTTTATCTTTTCACATACGTAATTTTTCATCCCTATTCTTCCCAAATCATTTATTATGATTATACACAAATTATAAATATTTTTAATAATTTTATTATCGCTATTTCAGTCAATTTCCATAAACGGTCATCGAACTGCACTTACAACGACCTTTTCCAAATTTGATTTGGACATAATTACAAATCCAATCGTTAGATTTCAAATTTCTTATATTTTTTCGAAAGCTCTTTTCGATACGAACCCAACGGTTCCGGTTTTAGGAGAATCTGACTTTCGGATCTCCTGTAATTTCAATTCGAAGTCAATGGTCGAAATTCACGAACGGCCGCGGCGCGGCGCGTTCTATTCAGGCCATTAATATTTATATATATGTAATATATATATTATATATATGTAATATATATATTATATATATTTCGTTCAAAACGTATTTTATAAATTCGTTTTAAAACGCTTCCAACTTTTACTTCAATTTTTAATCAAAATTGAATAATCTCTACCATTAAAATATTTTAATGATAATATTTTCAAAATTTCGGATTTTGAAATCTTTTCCTTTACGATATTCATTATAAAAATGAATAAAATCGATATAAATATCATTCACATCAAAATGGCGCACATCTAATGAATACAGCTTTTATTTAACACATGAATATTATTATTCCTTTTTCTGAATATTATTTTAAAATATTAGTTATTTTCCGAATTGGAATGAGACCCAATCAATTACCATATAACGTTAGTTATATGTATTTTATACAACACATGTATATATTAACAGTGATAAACAATCACGCATCATCCAAAGTGCATTACACAATTGCATAAGCATCAAATATATAAAATTAAAGCTTACAAAAGTCTGTCAACTAATCGATCGACATTCGACTAAACAATTGGGATTAGCGTATGTAACAACCCACATTCTACGTGTTGGAGGATCGTAGAAAATTTATTTCTTTTACATATGAAGTCGTATGATAATGTGGCTTTAGGAAACGACTATTGGGGTCATTTCCCGAATTCATGGTTTTCACCGATTTTTAAATGACCATTTTGCCCCTAGCTAATCTTGTTTCGTCCATAACTTTTGATTAGAGCGGAGTTTTGACCTAAAACCACTTCCATTGGCTTCGGATGATGGTTTACCTTTCCATAGAGTGGTCACATGTGAAAAACGGACTTACCGTTTGGAAGATATGGTTGAATAATATTTGTAAGGTGAAAAACTGCTTAACCGGGCCAAATAGGGTGATTAGTGAATGGGCCCATAACCCATTTCGGGATTAGGGTTATGGGGAGGCTGAAATGAGTTAGGTTTTCATTCTATTTCAGTTTTCTAGCTGCCACTTACCTCTAAGAAACCCTAATAATGGCCTCCAACCTCTAAAACACCTACAAATCACTTTCTAATCAAGGATTAAGCTTAACAACATCAAATAAAGGCGGATTAGCACAAGAATCAAGGTAGAGCTGCTGTGTTACATTGGTAATCACGCACAAACGGTAGAGTTTCAGTTCTAAAGGTTTTATTTGTGGTTAAGGTGAGTGATTAGCTTGCTTTCACACTAATTATGGCTAATTAGTGTTGATTAGTATTAATAAGCGAATTTAAACCTGATAAAATTCTAGAAAAATATTTATAAATTCTTAAATGATGTTTTAGACCTCTGATATGAACTTGGGTTAATTTGGTTAAGTTTTGCAAATCCTATCATTAGTTATGCTTGAACTTGCTTAAGGGAAAATTTGGGGTTTTGGATATGTTTGATCCATTTTAACCTATCATATTGTTGTTTTGGTGTTTGTGAATGATTATACATGTTGCTATGACTGTATGGTATGCTATGTGATTGTCTAGAAGTGTTAGATTGGTCGAAAATGCCGTCGAATGGCGTAAAAACAGTCGCAGGAAAATATGCAGGAAATGACCCGGAGCCGGATCGGATCGCCCACTCTATCTCGACCCAACCCGCTCCAATTTGAGTGCCACGAATCACCAGGAGGAGCAAGTGACAATCCGATACTCTGGAATCAGCACCACGACTCGACCTGCTCGAGAGGAGGAGCCCGACCCGATCCACTTTAGAAGCCACGAACTGATGGCGCGACCCGATCCGATGGAGCTGGAGCGCCACGAGCCAGAAGGGACTCGACCCGATCCAACCGGGGAGGCGCACCACAACCTGAACCTCCAAGGGATGTGGACCAAGACCTGGACCATGACCACGAGCTGGTGGAGGCCGAACCGAACCACCTATGGGAGCATGATCCGAAGAGGGGAATTGAATGAAGACCGATCCGGTGATGACCAAAAACCTGAGATGCAAAGGTAGTCCAAATGGAAGTTAGAGCTCTGGATGGGAACCAATGAGTTCACTCCATGATCGGGTTTTGCTACGGGACGTGTGCCAAGGAGTTTTCGATGTTCATAACTTCAATTCACCACTGAAAAATGAATGTTAGACTATGTATCAGTGCAGTGGAGTCACCATTATTCGAGGGGCAAGGTGATCATAGTAAGACTATGAGCCAGTGCAGTGAAGCCATTGTGACTCCATGGGGCAGAGTGGACATAGTAAAGGATTGGTAAGGCTATGAGCCAGTGCAGTGGAGCCATTGAGACTCCCTGGGGCAAAGTGGATTAATCGAAGGATTAGGGGCTATGGATCAGTGCAGTGAAGTCATTGTGACTTCATGGGCAGAGTGATCATAGCACAAGTATTGGGTGATCGAAGTGGTGGATATCGTATGCTTTACACACTGAGTGAGAGATGTGAGGATGGTTGCTATGCTTGATTGTTTGCCAACACTATGACATGCACACCCCCACCCCCGTATGCTTGTACACCATATGTTAGTGGCACCTTAGAGTGCTGTACAGTATGTTGTGCTAACTCTTTGGTTGCATGTCCAGGTTCAGGTATGGTTTAGTATACCTGTTATTGTTCTGTTTAGCTGTTTATTGCTCATACCAGACTTTTGTCTGACCCAGAGTTTTATGTCTCTTCTTATTACTCTGGGTGCTCCTAAACGAGCAGACTAGAGACAAGTTAGCTGGTAATGCACGAGTAGCTGATCCGGAGACGAGCAGGAGGCTTCCACGTATGATATATTTAGATATTCTCACTGTGTTGCTGATGGTCGCTGCTCTAGGCATTAGTAGTGCACCTTTTCCTTTTTGCTTTAGAGACAATATTCTGAAATTGTAATAAGCTGTATATTGGATTTCCGCTGCTATGATGCTTAGTTCTAGTTTTCAGCTTATGCACTGTCTCACCTGTTTACGTCAAGTATGTTGTTATTATATTTTGTTCCATGCGCTGTGAGACATTCTATAGGTTCCTTGTTGATTCTTCATCTTCTTTCTTTTCTTCTGACGACCGTTCCATGCTAACTGGACATGTGTACAACGCAATTTTGGAGTAAATGTCGGTTGGTGCGGGGCGGGCCATCACATTTGGTATCAGAGCTCTAGGTTGCACAGTTAACCTAGGGAAGTCATTAAGGAGAGATAGTGTAAGTGTATGAGAGTGCGTATTTGTGATTACTTTGGTTTTCAAAATCTATAGATATATATACTATTAGTTGTAAAAAGATGAGGTTGTACGGCACTGGCACCACTATGGAGATTGTTAATCATTTTCTCTTTACAGATTCGACGATGAGCCGAAATTTAAGAGATGCTGGTAGAGGAGCCAATAATGGGAATGCTCCTGAGATGAGGGCTATGTTCACTGACCTCATGAGAGATATGATCAGGGATATTCAGAGGGCGGCTCCTAATGTTGCTAATGATGGTGGTGTAGCCGTGCAGGCGCCTAGGGCCGATTTCGCCAAGCTGTGCAAGGATTACACTAACCTTGGTGGGAAGCCTGTAATGGCTGGATTTTTCGAGCACCTGATATTTTATTTTAATAAGAAAATTTAAATGTATCTAGAGAACTCAAACAATTAATATGTATAATCACTTATATGTATGTATATACATATATGATTTACACTGTAACTTAATTATTACAAGATATATTAAGTATGAATGTTTTAACAACTTAAGAAAATATTGGCGACACATTTTATAACATTAGGAAGTGTAGGGAAGCTAGCAACATGAAATAAGTGTGGAAATTCCTATTTTACAACTAACATGTATAAGTTGTCATATACTAAGCAAACAAGTAATGAGATTAACACCTATATATTTATATATATATATATAATTATAGCATGAAAAGTATAGGCATATATATATATTTCTATATACATATGCTACGGCCTAAGTATATATATAAGTATATAGATACACCAAGTTCATTTGCAAGAAGTATAGTCCAACCTTTAAACAAAATCAAGTCCAAAACCCCATCATTTAGAAATAGATTTGAATTTAATCATCACCTAATCCCTACACTATTACTTGCGGCTGAACTAATAATGAAGACAAACAAAATATCAAAGAGGAAAACTATTTTTCTCTTAAGTTTTGTGATGGTAAGTATTGAGAGCATTTAATGCAAACAAGGGGAGCATTTAATGAAAGCATATAGTCTTGTACTTAGAGGAGACCAAGGAAACGTTGGTAGAAATATCTCTTGTGGAAAGTACTTTAAAACATGCTGTATAATGTTGGGCCATTCAAATGAGAGAGAAAGGGGTAGGTAGAAGACGTGGCTTTTTACTGTTAAAAGCATAAGGGAAAAACTATTGTTTAAAGAGAAAAGTTGGCCTATAAATACACCATCATATCCATGCAAATCGTCTTTCACAAACATAAGAACACTTTGCTGAAACAAAAACCATCTACAGCAAGAAATTTGTGAAAGCTTTTCAAGTGAGTAAACCTCACTAAGTTCAAGTTTGATTTCATGTTTTACTGTAAACAGTTTGTGCTTTCATTTTCATATATGTCAATGCAAGTTCTATCATGTTGTTATCAACCTTGTAGATGCTAGAACACCAAGTATATATCACCAGTAAACCATGTATGCAAGTGTTTATAAAATAGTAAGGAGTTCATCACCTTAATCTTGATCAAGGAAAATACTGTTGTTTTGTTTCCTGTCAAAACACAACTCTGTTATTTGAAACTAAACCTTGATGATCTAAAAACACAAACCATACAAGTGTATTGATGAGTTACCTTGTATACGAGAATATATATATACATTATAGCAAGAATAAAGGATCAACTATATATGTTTTGAAACCAAGAATGCAAGGAAACAAATGATTCTCTGTATCAACATTTCAGCCCGAAAATTCAAACATCGTAGAATTGAATTTCAGAGATATGAATGTAATCAACAAACAAAATGATGATTTTTAAAAGTGGTTTCACAATTTTAAACGTTGGGTTGAGGGAGAAAGCTTGAGATGGCCGAAAATGACATGTTGACCAAATTCCGGGGAATGACGAAGGTGGTGACCAAATCGTGGAGCGTGGAGGAGCTGCTCACATCGGGGAACTCGAGAAAAATACCCAATGATTTTTCCATCAAGTGATTTGAGCTGACGAACTCAATTTAGGTTTTGAAAGCAAAAATGGGTTCATCGGTTTGGCGACGATGTGGGGGGAACCACGGTGGTGCGAGTTGGCCAGAATTGGGCGTGGAGCGGCGTCGACACTTGGCGGAGCTGGTGGCGGCGGTGCGAAGTGTTCAGGTGGTCGGAGGTGGTGGTGCGAGCTCGATGTAGGGGGTGAACTTTTTGAACTGTGTACTGGAAGTTGCGGTGAGGGGGTGAAATCGAGGTGGAGGTGACGATGGGTGGTGGCAAGGCGTCAGAGATGATCGGTGGATGAAGTGGAGTTTGTGGGTGGAGGTTCGACGTTGATCTGGTGGCGGGGAAGGTGGTGCACGTGCACAACTGTGCACGTTTGCACAGGAAGTCGATGGCAAAATGGAGAAGAAAAGGGGAAGACTTGGCACGGTGATTTTCGAGTGATCCATCGGTGGATCACCATGTTTTGAGGGGGATCGAAGGCTTGGCATGAAGGTCTGGCAACATGGGTTTGGCAACGTTTTCGAAGTGATCAACACCAGGGCACGAGAGTTTGGCAACACCGGAGTTAGCAAGGCAAGTCCAAACAAGAATCGTTTTCAAAAGACAATAATTAAATTAAATCAATTTTAATTTAATTAAATAATTAAAAGTAATTAATCAGTAATTAATTATTTAAATAAAAATAGAGTTTTTATTTAATATGGCATAAACAAGTGAAACAGTAAAGATGATAGTGAGGTCAGAGAATCGAAGTTGTTCGAAGAAGTTCGTCGAGTTAGAACATGAGTTCTAAAAGATAATTTAACTTAAATAAATTATAAAACAATTTATTTAAGTTTAAATAAAAGAAATAAATATTTGACAAATCAAATCAGAGTATAGAACATCGTCTGACAGTCAATGATAAGCAAGATTTAACACCGTGTGCGTAGCACGGGCTTTTTCTATACACTTCCAAATAGTGATAAAAACTGTACAACATCTTGTGTGCGTCGCACACACTTTAACTACACAATTGTAAATGATATTTAAGATATCCAGATATGAACCTGAGAATTTTATACTGTATATATAATTATAAATACAGGATGTGCAAACTGAATTAAAGACAGTTAAGCTGAAAATAAATTATCGACTATAAAAGATATTTCGTACATCGTTTCGAAGAGTCCGGAATTTACATTTCACTTCGACTCGGATTTATACGACGTATACCGAAATCGATAAAGATGAAGAATGCAAGGACTATTTCAAAATAGTATCTACGGTCTGTTCAATCCCAGAACAGATCCGAACAGTCGGATGTCTGACAACGTATATCGATCAGATTTTACACATCGACTTTACGTAAGTGTATTTTGTTGGTGGCAAAGAAATTCGTTTCTTTAGCCTTATACCCAGAATATGTTTGTGGAAACAAATGAGTGATCTGTCAGATAGGACGGTGTGATATTCAAAGACGTTGAAGAATAACCCGTCAAACGGTAACGTGACTTCAAACCTCACCAACCGAGGAAGACAATAGTTGGGCTAGGCAGCATGGCTAGTTGGGTCATACCCAAGCAGGGTATATTATCACCATCTAGAGTAAACTCCTTTTGTTTCTTAATCTATTTTCACTACTGTTACCTTCGGTAATCGGTGGGTCATTCCCAACCGTGGAGGTGGTAATATATTCGTTACACTCAAGCTAAATGAGTGGACGGTCATGTGTGGCCGGGTTGCAGGACGTTCTTGTTGAACCCCTGTGTATCTTCTCTAGAGTACACTGATCGGTGGGTGCTCCCATACCCTGTCAGTTAGAAACCAAATTCCAATAAGCGCTCAACGGTTTTAGATTTTATTCTATGTACGTGAACGTGAGATGCAAGCGATTCACTAGATGATTATTTATTTGATAAATACTATCATAAATATCAAACGTTTTGATATTAAAATACAAGGGTCGTTTTCCATATAGTAGTTATGGATTGGGCTTAAGATTTCTAAGTAATTGAACCTATAAATAACGGAACACCTTATTCCTTATTTCCCTGTTTACATCTTTTTAACTGTGTTTACTCACACCAGTCCCCTGACTGACCCGAAGTTTATTTTCTGTGTTTTCCCTAAACTCTTGGGTACTCATAATGATTATTATGAGTAGGCAAGTAATTCAGGTTGGCAAATGGAATCCTCGCGAAGTTCAAGTTGCAGGACAAGTCTAGTAGTTTTAACTACACCTATGTATCCAGTTAGATTTGTATTTCCATATCATGATGTATTATTATGTGAATGTACTATGATGTTGTAAGTTGTTGATGTATTATGATGTATCAGACCCTATGATGTAATGTATTTGTATTTTTAAATTCCACTGTGAGATTTCTGATAACTTCTTATTCTTCTATTCTATTAGTTCTATCTTTTCTATCTCATCTTCTAATTTCTTTCAATAATGACACGGTTTTCGGAGGGTCGAAAATCGCGCCGTTACAGTTGGTATCAGAGCCTATGTTCTTCGGAAACATTTAGGCTTTAAAATAGTGAGAGAGCGTATTTTACTAAAAACTATATTTTAGTATAGGTAGATCGTAGTTACGTAGGTAATCCCTTGACATATTTTTCCGATGAGTCATAAAATTTCAATCTGTGTACTCAGGGAGTTGAAAAGGAGTTCTCGTGGAGGAAAAGGCCGAGGAGCAAGCGGAGCAACTACGACAAATGGACACACTGTTAACCCGACCCAAGTGGATACTACTGAAGTAATCCGAGCACCAACTCAGCCTAACTTTGCTATGGTCTGTAAGAATTACACAACTCTGGGAGGAAACATTTTCAGAGGCACTGAATCACTGGTCGGAGTCCAAGCATGGATTAGATCATGTGAGAAGATTTTTAAAGGACTGAGGTTGGATGACGAGCATAAGCGTCTCTTAGCTTCATGGAATTTGGAAGGAGCCGCAACAATATGGTGGGATGCCCAGACTGCTAACACTCCTGAGGAAAACTTTACTTGGCCCATGTTCAAAGAAGCTTTTGAAGGTCAGTATCTACCTGCTACTGGAAGGACAAGGATGAACCGAGACTTCATTGACTTAAAGCAGGAAAGCAAGACAGTCGCTGAGTACGAAAACCAGTTCAACGCACTTTCAATCTTTGGGCCGGAACTGATAAATACTCTTTTGAAAAAGAACGAGATGTTTGTTGCTGGTCTTAGAGATAATCTACAAGGAAGGATGATGGGACATTTGAAGGATCCATTTGTGGAACTAGTAGACCTAGCACTTAGATATGAAGCACTAGATGCAAAGAAACCAGGAGCGAGGATCCAGACTGGGCAGACAAGTGGGGGAAATACCATGAAAAGAAAGATCAACCCAGATTGGAAAGATAATCAGGGCCAAGCTAAGACGGGACAACAGACACTTGAAGGTAGGTTTAAAAATGTCCTATGCCATAACTGCAAACAAAAGGGACACATTGCACGATTCTGCAAACAAAAGGGGAACCAGAAACCCCAGCAATACCCAAAACAGCAACAGAAACCCCAGCAATACCCGCGACAGCAACAAAAACCTCAGCAACAGAATCAGCAACAGAAACAGAATCAGAACCAGAACCAGAATCAAAGGAATGAGATGGTAGTGAAGAATCTCTGTTTCAATTGTCATCAACCAGGACACATGGTGAAAGACTGTCCATTGATGAAGAGGGCACCACAGCTTAGGGTTTTTACAATCAAAGAAGAACCGTCTACTTCTCAGAATGTGAAAGGGAAGGGAGTGCTAGAAGGTACTTTACAGTTTAATGGAATTTACCTACGTGTTTTATTTGATACGGGCGCTTCACACAGTTTTATTTCAGCCGAAACCATAGATCAGTTTGACCTTAAACCAATTATATCACCG
The DNA here is from genome assembly GCA_030737875.1 of Allium sativum. NCBI lineage: Eukaryota > Viridiplantae > Streptophyta > Magnoliopsida > Asparagales > Amaryllidaceae > Allium > Allium sativum. The sequence goes on from CM060915.1 coordinate 992,607,108, forward strand.
AACCCCATTTGCGTATCAAACCCCATAGGGGGGAAAACTGAGCTTAAAATGTGTTGTGAGGATATAACTCTCTTATATCTCTCACACTCTTTTCGATTTGACTTCTATGTTCTAGACTTCAAAAGTTTCAATTTTATACTTGGATTAGACTGGTTAAGCAAGTTCCAAGCCAAGATAAAATGTGATAAAGAAATCATAACCCTTATAACTAGCTTAGAGCGAAAATCTAGAATAACTTGTGGGAAACCGGGAATTCACACCTGTAGTTTTCTATACGCTTTAGAAGCACCTCAAGAAAGTCTTGACACTTTGGAAGTAATAAGAGAATTCAAGGACGTATTCGAGGAAGTCGGAAGTTTGCCTCCGCATCGAGAGATCGAATTCCGAATTGATTTAGTCCCAGGAGCTAGACAAATGATTCAACCAAAGAGACGGATGGCTCCTAAGGAAGTTCAGGAATTAGAGAAACAAACTCGGGATTTGCTGAGTAAAGGCTTAATCCGACCAAGTTTTTCTAGTTGGGGCTCTGCGGTGGTTTTTGTAGTGAAGTCGGATGGATCCTTACGACTGTGTGTAGACTACCGAGAATTGAATAAAGTAACCATCCGAAATAGATATCCATTACCTAGAATTGATGACCTTTTCGACCAATTGCACGGAGCAACGGTATTCTCCCAGATGGATTTAGCAACAGGATTTCACCAATTGAGAATCTCTGAAGATTGTGTTCCTTTAACAGCATTCAGAGGCCCAGATTTCTTTTATGAATGGTTGGTTATGCCGTTCGGATTAACCAACGCACCAGCTTTCTTCGTAGATCTGATGAACAGAGTTTTTAGGAAAATTCTTAATAAATTCGTTCTCGTTTTCATTGACGATATCTTAATCTTTTCAAAAACCGAAGAAGAGCACCGTGGTCATCTTAGGGTAGTGCTAGAAACTCTAAGGAAACACGTGTTGAAGGCAAAGTTTTCAAAATGTCACTTTTGGAAATCGGAAGTGAGATTTTTGGGGCACATAGTAAACGGAGATGGAATATCAGTAGACCCAGTTAAAGTAGATGCAGTACAACTATGGAAACAACCTCAAACACCAACAGATATTCGTAGTTTCCTAGGACTGGCGGGATACTATCGAAGATTTATCCGAGACTACTCCAAAATATCGTCACATCTGACCAAGTTAACAAAGAAGGGCCAAAAGTTTACGTGGGACCCAAGGTGTGAAAAATCGTTTCAAGAACTAAAGAAGAGATTAACAGAAGCACCAGTATTAGCTGTTCCCGATGGAACGAGCGGATTTGCAGTTTACACCGATGCTTGTGGAAAGGGAGTAGGAGCGGTGTTAATGCAGAAGGGACAAGTGATTGCATATGCAAGTAGGCAGTTAAAGATTCACGAGAAGAATTACGCAACTCATGACCTAGAGTTATTGGCAGTTGTTTTCGCATTATAGATGTGGAGACATTACCTTCTGGGTGAGAAATTCGAACTTTTCACCGATCATAAACCATTAAAGTATTTGTTCACGCAAAGAGATTTAAATCTAAGACAACAGCGGTGGTTGGAATTTCTTGCGTCATATGACTTAGATATCATTTATACACCGGGAAAAGCGAACGTAGTGGCAGATGCCTTGAGTAGAAACGCGATATTATCACTTTTGGAAGTCACACCGACTCTCCAAGAAAGGATAATGAGTAATCAGGAAAGGGATGCCAAACTAGAAAAGATTATTCGAGGAGTCAATAACGGAAAAGAGACTGACTTCGAGTTGGACAATCAAGGAGTATTGAGAATAAACGGCAGATTATGCGTACCTGACATGGATGGAATAAGACAGGAGGTTTTAAAAGAATGCCATGCATCAAAGTTGAGCATCCATCCAGGAATTCATAAAATGAATCACGATATGAGACGAGTATTCTGGTGGTCAGGAATGAATAAAGATATCATTACTTTCGTAAATGAATGTCTATGTTGTCATCAAGTCAAGGGAGACCATCAAAAGATTGCGGGACTATTACGGCCATTAGAGATTCCTAACTGGAAGTGGGAAATTATATCGATGGACTTCATCGATGGTTTGCCAAGAACAAGGAGAGGCTACGAAGGGATTTGGGTAATCGTAGATCGGTTAACTAAGAGTGCACACTTTATTCCAGTGAAACCAACGCGCACTGCCATAACATTAGCCGAAGTATTCATGAAAGAGATAGTACGACTGCACGGTATTCCAACGAGCATTGTAAGCGACAGAGATACCATTTTCACAAGTAGATTTTGGGAAGCTTTGCAGAGAACGTTGGGAACGAGATTAAATTTCAGTACAGCTTACCATCCTCAAACGGACGGTCAGACGGAAAGAGTTAATCGTATATTGGAGGATCTTCTAAGAGCGTGTATTTTAGATTTTGGAGGATTGTGGGAAGATCTTTTACACCTAGTAGAATTTTCATATAATAACAGTTACCAGGCGAGTATACAGATGGCACCATATGAAGCATTATATGGAAGACCTTGTAAAGCGCCAGCATGTTGGGTAGAGTCCGGAAACAAATTGGTACTTGGTCCGGATATGATACTAGAAGTGACAGCGAAAGTGGAATTAGTGAAACTGAGAATGAAAGAAGCCCAGGATCGCCAGAAAAGTTATGCCGATCAAAGACGAAGAGATTTAGTATTCGAAATAGAAGATCTAGTTTTTGTGAAGATCTCACCAATGAAGGGAGTAGTAAGATTTGGAAAATATGGAAAGTTAGCACCAAGATATGTTGGACCTTTCCGCATCTTAGAAAGAATTGGTTTTCAAGCATATAAAGTTGAATTACCAGAATATATGGCTGGAATTCACAACGTATTTCACGTATCACACTTGAGAAAATGTATGCATAATCCATCATTAATTCTGGAACCCTCTGTTCAGCAAGAGATAGAGATTAAGCCAGACTTGACAGTGATTAGACATCCATTCAGTATTATTGACCGAGAGGGAAAGCAACTTCGCAACAAAGTGGCGAGGCTACTAAAGATCCAGTGGAGCGAAAACCCGAAAGACTGTACGTGGGAGACCGAGAAGCAGATAAAGAAATTATACCCAGATTTTCCTACGAGTTAGGTATGGTTTACTTTGGTATAGTTAAATGTAATGAAATTTCGATTTCTATATTTCTTGGAGCATATGCATGTGTGTTTTATGGATTCAGTTTATTAGGACTTATGAACTCTCTTATATGTTTACATCACTGATGAGTTCTATATTCTTGCTTACGTGTTAGATGGCTCCAGTATGGAAGACCACGGCAAGAAAGAGGGTGACACCACTCCAGTTTCTTAGGCTGCGAGCAAAGAGACAAAGAGTAGGAGATTCCGACAACAACCGAGAGAGATCACCCATCGACGACGAGGGCACACACATATCATCAGAAGGATCAGTGCTGGGCAGGAACGAACCAATGGAACAAAATGGAGGACACCAAGACTTTACTGATGAGGATGAAGCGATAGAAGAAGGTGGATGTGTTGACGGATATGGTGAAGGAGATGAGGGTGGCGAAGAAGAAGAAGAATATGAGGAAGAATATGAAGAAGAATATGAGGAAGAATATGAAGAAGAATATGAGGAGGAAGAAGACCAAGTTGTTCCGGGAACCCCAGTCATTGTACCTGAAACCCCAGTCATTGCTACGGGAAACCAGCAAGAAGAGCAAGTGGCCCAGAGGACAGCGATATGGAATAGATTGGAACAAGTTCTCGTCGAGTTTCGCATGGCAGGAGGAGGAGTACAGGTATTCAGTGAGTATGGATATCCCGTGGTGAGGCTATATTTAATACCACCAGTGGGCCTGATTTATATAGAGGATGACGAGGAGGAGACTGATGCAGAGGACGTAGTTGAGGTCCTTAATATATCTGATGACGAGGAGGTCGTAGAGATAATAGATATCTCTGACGACGAGTAGTAGGACAGGGACTCGAGGAGGATAGTTACGTATGTATATTTTGGGGAGGTTTAGAACTTGAGTAGTCAAGTCTAGTATTATTGTATGTATCGAGACTAGTGATAGTATAAAACTAGTCGTATGTGTATGTGTACTAAAGCAACCAGTTTATGAAGTATTTTCTTTTGGAAACTTTCTATCTTTCTTATGTAATTTCGGGGCGAAATTCTTTTAAGTGGGGTAGTCTGTAATGGCTGGATTTTTCGAGCACCTGATATTTTATTTTAATAAGAAAATTTAAATGTATCTAGAGAACTCAAACAATTAATATGTATAATCACTTATATGTATGTATATACATATATGATTTACACTGTAACTTAATTATTACAAGATATATTAAGTATGAATGTTTTAACAACTTAAGAAAATATTGGCGACACATTTTATAACATTAGGAAGTGTAGGGAAGCTAGCAACATGAAATAAGTGTGGAAATTCCTATTTTACAAATAACATGTATAAGTTGTCATATACTAAGCAAACAAGTAATGAGATTAACACCTATATATTTATATATTTATATATATAAGTATAGCATGAAAAGTATAGGCATATATATATATATTTCTATATACATATGCTATGGCCTAAGTATATATATACGTATATATATACACCAAGTTCATTTGCAAGAAGTATAGTCCAACCTTTAAACAAAATCAAGTCCAAAACCCCATCATTTAGAAATAGATTTGAATTTAATCATCACCTAATCCCTACACTATTACTTGCGGCTGAACTAATAATGAAGACAAACAAAATATCAAAGAGGAAAACTATTTTTCTCTTAAGTTTTGTGATGGTAAGTATTGAGAGCATTTAATGCAAGCAAGGGGAGCATTTAATGAAAGCATATAGTCTTGTACTTAGAGGAGACCAAGAAAACGTTGGTAGAAATATCTCATGTGGAAAGTACTTTAAAACATGTTGTATAATGTTGGGCCATTCAAATGAGAGAGGAAGGGGTAGGTAGAAGACGTGGCTTTTTACTGTTAAAAGCATAAGGGAAAAACTATTGTTTAAAGAGAAAAGTTGGCCTATAAATACACCATCATATCCATGCAAATCGTCTTTTACAAACACAAGAACACTTTGCTGAAACAAAAACCATCTACAGCAAGAAATTTGTGAAAGCTTTTCAAGTGAGTAAACCTCACTAAGTTCAAGTTTGATTTCATGTTTTACTGTAAACAGTTTGTGCTTTCATGTTCATATATGTCAATGCAAGTTCTATCATGTTGTTATCAACCTTGTAGATGCTAGAACACCAAGTATATATCACCAGTAAACCATGTATGCAAGTGTTTATAAAATAGTAAGGAGTTCATCACCTTAATCTTTATCAAGGAAAATACTGTTGTTTTTGTTTCCTATCAAAACAAAACTCTGTTATTTGAAACTAAACCTTGATGATCTAAAAACACAAACCATACAAGTGTATTGATGAGTTACCTTGTATACGAGAATATATATATACATTATAGCAAGAATAAAGGATCAACTATATATGTTTTGAAACCAAGAATGCAAGGAAACAGATGATTCTCTGTATCAACATTTCAGCCCGAAAATTCAAACATCGTAGAATTGAATTTCAGGGATATGAATGTAATCAACAAACAAAATGATGATTTTTAAAAGTGGTTTCACAATTTTAAACGTTGGGATGAGGGAGAAAGCTTGAGATGGCCGAAAATGACATGTTGACCAAATTCCGGCGAACGACGAAGGTGGTGACCAAATCGTGGAGCGTGGAGGAGCTGCTCACATCGGGGAACTCGAGAAAAATACCCAATGATTTTTCCATCAAGTGATTTGAGCTGACGAACTCGATTTAGGTTTTGAATGCAAAAATGGGTTCATCGGTTTGGCGACGACGTGGGTGGAACCACGGTGGTGCGAGTTGGCCAGAATTGGGCGTGGAGCGGCGTCGACACTAGGCGGAGCTGGTGGCGGCGATGCGAAGTGTTCAGGTGGTCGGAGGTGGTGGTGCGAGCTCGAAGTAGGGGGTGTACTTTTTGAACTGTGTACTGGAAGTTGCGGTGAGGGGGTGAAATCGAGGTGGAGGTGACGATGGGTGGTGGCAAGGCGTCAGAGATGATCGGTGGATGAAGTGGAGTTTGTGGGTGGAGGTTCGACATTGATCTGGTGGCGTGGAAGGTGGTGCACGTGTACAACTGTGCACGTTTGCACAGGAAGTCGATGGCAAAATGGAGAAGAAAAGGGGAAGACTTGGCACGGTGATTTTCGAGTGATCCATCGTTGGATCACCATGTTTTGAGGGGGATCGAAGGCTTGGCACGAAGGTCTGGCAACATGGGTTTGGCAACGTTTTCGAAGTGATCAACACCAGGGCACGAGAGTTTGGCAACACCGGAGTTAGCAAGGCAAGTCCAAACAAGAATCGTTTTCAAAAGACAATAATTAAATTAAATCAATTTTAATTTAATTAAATAATTAAAAGTAATTAATCAGTAATTAATTATTTAAATAAAAATAGAGTTTTTATTTAATATGGCATAAACAAGTGAAACAATAAAGATGACAGTGAGGTCAGAGAATCGAAGTTGTTCGAAGAAGTTCGTCGAGTTAGAACATGAGTTCTAAAAGATAATTTAACTTAAATAAATTATAAAACAATTTACTTAAGTTTAAATAAAAGAAATAAATATTTGACTAATCAAATCAGAGTATAGAACATCGTCTGACAGTCAATGATAAGCAAGATTTAACAACGTGTGCGTAGCACGGGCTTTTTCTATACACCTCCAAATAGTGATAAAAACTGTATAACATCTTGTGTGCGTCGCACACACTTTAACTACACAATTGTAAATGATATTTAAGATATCCAGATATGAACCTGAGAATTTTATACTGTATATATAATTATAAATACAGGATGCGCAAACTGAATTAAAGACAGTTAAGCTGAAAATAAATTATCGACTATAAAAGATATTTCGTACATCGTTTCGAAGAGTCCTGAATTTACATTTCACTTCGACTGGGATTTATACGACGTATACCGAAATCGATAAAGATGAAGAATGCAAGGACTATTTCAAAATAGTATCTACGGTCTGTTCAATCCCAGAACAGATCCGAACAGTCGGATGTCTGACAACGTATATCGATCAGATTTTACACATCGACTTTACGTAAGTGTATTTTGTAGGTGGCAAAGAAATTCGTTTCTTTAGCCTTATACCCAGAATATGTTTGTGGAAACAAATGAGTGATCTGTCAGATAGGACGGTGTGATATTCAAAGACGTTGAAGAATAACCCGTCAAACGGTAACGTGACTTCAAACCTCACCAACCGAGGAAGACAATAGTTGGGCTAGGCAGCATGGCTAGTTGGGTCATACCCAAGCAGGGTATATTATCACCATCTAGAGTAAACTCCTTTTGTTTCTTAATCTATTTTCACTGCTGTTACCTTCGGTAATCGGTGGGTCATTCCCAACCGTGGAGGTGGTAATATATTCGTTACACTCAAGCTAAATGAGTGGACGGTCATGTGTGGCCGGGTTGTAGGACGTTCTTGTTGAACCCCAGTGTATCTTCTCTAGAGTACACTGATCGGTGGGTGCTCCCATACCCTGTCAGTTAGAAACCAAATTCCAATAAGCGCTCAACGGTTTTAGATTTTATTCTATGTACGTGAACGTGAGATGCAAGCGATTCACTAGATGATTATTTATTTGATAAATACTATCATAAATATCAAACGTTTTGATATTAAAATACAAGGGTCGTTTTCCATATAGTAGTTATGGATTGGGCTTAAGATTTCTAAGTAATTGAACCTATAAATAACAGAACACCTTATTCCTTATTTCCCTGTTTACATCTTTTTAACTGTGTTTACTCACACCAGTCCCCTGACTGACCCGGAGTTTATTTTCTGTGTTTTCCCTAAACTCTTGGGTACTCATAATGATTATTATGAGTAGGCAAGTAATTCAGGTTGGCAAATGGAATCCTCGCGAAGTTCAAGTTACAGGACAAGTCTAGTAGTTTTAACTACACCTATGTATCCACTTAGATTTGTATTTCCATATCATGATGTATTATTATGTGAATGTACTATTATGTTGTAAGTTGTTGATGTATTATGATGATCAGACCCTATGATGTAATGTATTTGTATTTTTAAATTCCGCTGTGAGATTTCTGATAACTTCTTATTCTTCTATTCTATTAGTTCTATCTTTTCTATCTCATCTTCTAATTTCTTTCAATAATGACACGGTTTTCGGAGGGTCAAAAATCGCGCCGTTACAAAGCCGTTCCACAGAATGGAGTCGCCCACGGATGTTCAGGATTGGTTGGATAGGTGTGATCGTATCTTCGACGACTTGGGTATCGAGGATGCGATGAAGAGAAGGCTAGCGTCTCGTCAGCTACAAGGGCGAGCGATGAATTGGTGGAATGCTATTAAGATAGCCACTCCTGAGGATCAAATTACCTGGGATCAGTTTAAGGCTCGCTTTAGTGATAAGTTTATCCTAGCTGCTGTAATAACCCGGAAAATACGAGCCAATTAAAAATTTTTAAATTGATTATTTCAAAGCAATTTGAACCATTGAAATAGAATATTTCAATAAAATAGTGAGTTAAGAATAGTAAGTCAGTTTGAAAATTGATATTTTGCAAATGGCCTCGGAATTCGACGAAACCACTTTTGTCGGGTCCGGGATGTCAAACTATTGCTAGGTTTCAAGTTTCATAATTTTTCGAATCAATATGTGAGCGTGGCAAAAGAAAACGCGTTTGACCAGTTTCTGTTGAATTTAATCGACGGGAAATTGGCCATTTTTCAAACGGTCTCAGAATTCGACGAAACTAGTTTTGTTAGGACCGTATCGTCAATACGAAACTAGAAAATATTTTTCGGGAATTTTTCTAGTTAGTATGTGACCCCGGTAATTTGAAATGTACGTTTAAAATTCAATATAAAGATTTAAATGTAAATTCAACGGAAACTGATTGTAACGATCAAACCAGCTTACGATGCATGTCCCATTGTGTTCGGAATGGGGGTAAAACGTTATGGACGACAGGCGGTGGGCCTCGTTTCGAGGTCATATGTAAAAGTCAACCCTTATGAAAATTTAAATAATAAAATAAATAAATTAAAAAAAAAAAAACTTCTCCCCTTTTCTTCTGCCTTGGCCCCCCCCGATCATTTATCAGAGAAATAAAAAAAAAAAAAAAAAAAAAAACCCTAGAAACTAAATCGCGCCGCCGAACCCTTCGCCGAAGCCCCTGACGCTCGAGCCGCCGACCAACCTCCTCCTCCCACCAGACATCGCGACATCCAATCGAGCCCCTCCAGGCGACGCAACCCTCGCCCTCGACAACCCGAAGCCTCCGCACCCTGTCGCGACGCCACACCGACCACCAACCCTGCTGCCGACGCCTCCTCCACTTCGAAACGGTGAGCTTCTTTTTTTTTTTAAGTTAATTTATTTTTATTTTTATTTCTGAGTTATAAAACTGTATTTTTAATAAATTTAAAAACTGATTTCTTTTAGTTTTAAAAACAGAAATTTTATAAAAGAATTTTAGAAAACAGAATTTTTAGAAGAATTTTAGAAAACTGAAATTTTATAAAAGAAAGGAAAACAAAAACTATTTTTAAAAAGATTTTAAAAACTGCATTTTTAAAAGGATTTTTAAAAACTGCATTTTAATAAAACAAAAACTGTTTTGAAAAGAAATTTAAAAGAAAGACTGATTTTTAAAAAGAAATAAAAACTGAGTTTATTTTAAAGGTTTGAAATAAAAAGAAAAGGTTTTATCTTTTGAAATAGAAAAAGATTTAATCTTTTAGTAGAAAAAGATTTGAACTTTTAAAAATAAAGATCATATTTTTAAAAAGAGAAAAGACAGAATTTTGTTAAGTAGAAGAAGTAAGATGTGATTCTTATATTTTTAAAGCAATAAAAATATAATTTTTGCATCATAGGAATATTAAAAATATAATCTTTGTTTTTAAAATATGATCTTTATAAATTGAATAACATAGTAAAAATTCGATTTTTACTTATGTAGAGAATACGGGCAACGAAAGCGACAAGAAGACGAAATAGACGAAGATTTCCATAAAGGAAGAGTTGTGTTATTGGATAGCTACTGGTGAGAAATTCTCACTCTTCAATTTCTTTCTATTTATATATATATATGTGTGGAAAATAAAAGTGAATTGCTATATATAAATATTTATATATATATATATACGCCCCCTCGTCCACAAACCATGGACGATATTTATTGGTTGAAATTGGTGTGAAAATTGGTTGACGGCAAATTGTTGTTTGGGATTGTTTGTGGATTGATATTGAATTGATTGAGGTTGAAAAATACCCGTTTGTGATTGGAAAAATATTTGGTTGAAACCACATAGGATTAGTTTGTGGTAATGAAATAAATATAAACATGCCGCCTGCGTGCGAATTAGATGCATGATCCCCATTGTCAAAAACCGCGAGGTTTTAAGGTAGAGCGAGGAGCCGTACTAGGGACGGTGCCGGTTTAACTACCCTGCCGTTATGCTGCCGAAATTTTGAATAATCTTTGTGTGTTAGAATTATTTTCATATGTTGAAATTATTTTACATGCATTGAAATTAAAGCCATATATTGAAACTATGTCCATGTGTGGAAATATTCGTGTGTTGAAAAGTGTTGTGTGAAAATAAAATTCATTTGTGAATGAATGAAGTGTATAAACAATAAAAATCACATTTTTATATATATATGAAGTATGAAAAATATTCGCCTTATATAAATAGTTTCAACAATCAAAATCCCATCTTTCTAATATGAACAACATAAATAAATTGTCCATGTGTGAAAATGCTCATTTGTTGAGAAATGTGTGTAGTGGAAAAGATTCATGTGTTGAATAAAAAGATTGAACGATAAAAATTACATTTTTATTGAAACTATGAAGTGTTGAAACCATACGTTGGTTGAATAAATATTTTAAATGATAAAAATATCATTTTTATCATATGTGTGATATGCTAAAGATATGCAGACGTTGAAACAAATATTTGTGATAGAAATATTATTTCTAACATGCATAGGAACTAAATAAAATAGTCATGTGTTGAAATCTATTTTAGTTCGCCAAAATTATCATCTTTGAAATGTGAAGTGTTAAAAATATCCACTTGTTCAAATAAACGTGCATGAGTTGAAATATACATTAACTAGCTAATGATATGATTTTAGCCTATGCATGCGACATTAGAATGAATGGTATTTTTAGACCAAAGCAAGTCAAATATGAAGTTGAATCGAAAATGATAAATTTTAGAAATTGTATATATGTGCATGCATATCTGTTGAACAGGTTATAGCAAAGGGGCTAGAGAAGAGGAATAAAATTTTGTGCCCGACAAATAGGTACACGTTTACAGATTTGTTTGGGTGATGATTTTGAGCCTGTTGGCTAGCCGCTTGGCTTTTTCTTTTTCTTTTTGAGATTAGAAGGACCGGGAACGCTATTTGCGATTTCCCGATGCCCCCGGTACAGGGGAGGTTATGGCGAAATTTTCCAAAATTTTAAGGTGTTAGAAAAATATTTGAAGTGAAAACGATATAGAAATTATTGAATGGACTATATTTATATTTATATATAAATATAAATATAATTAAAACGAAACGAGGCCGTGCAGTTCGTATTTTGAAACCGTGATTTCAAATGACTAGTGCGGAAGATCCGACCATTGGATTTCCCCGAAACCTCAACCGTTGGGTTCGCCTTGGAAATATCTTTCCAACGGCACCAACTTTGTGAAGATCCGACGGTTGGATTGTCTGGAATGTTTAATTCAAAATTAGTGAAAAACAGCGCCAGAAACGATTATATTTATATATATATATATAAATATAATTAAATTAAATCGAATAACGACGCTGTAGTTCGTAAATTGAAATCGTAACTTCAAATGGTTAGTGTGGAAGATCCGACCGTCGGATTTTCCTAAAACTGGAACCGTTGGGTTCGTTTTGAAAAGACCTTCCTAATGATGTAAAATTTGTGAAGATCCAACGGTTAGATTTTCCTGTATGTGTAAAACAAAATTAGTGGAAAGCAGCGCCAGTGCAACGCCACGACCTGAAACGTCGTTTAATTAAATATGGCCGTTTTAAATTAAATAAAAATGGCGATATATCGTTATTAAGTGCTATAGACGATATAGAGTGAAAATAAACCAATTTGTTGTGTTTGCTTGATATGTGATGGTTGAATGTATTTGACGTGAAAATTATAACTAAACAACTGAAATGTGAATGTTGAATAGTTCAATCCTGTGATTAATTGGTTTAAAAATCTAAATATACGTGGGTTATTTGAAAAGGCCGAGTTTATCTCATTTCAAATAATCGATCGACGTTGAGAAGTCGAAGAGTCAAAGACGACTGAAGACCGACGATCTCCACGTTGGATGGATGGGCGCTACTGATACTCGTGATTGGAGTAGCTACCATGAAGGAATTGAAGTAGTAACCGTCCAAACATAGTGTTGATTGTACGGATATGCGAGGAATTGGTGCCTCCGGTTTCGTTCAGACCCAGAACGGACTTGTAAATGGACTGTGTGTCTGACATTGGATTTTGTTCTGTGTTGATTGATCTCTGTTAAATATATATCTGTTTGGCGGCGGAGAATTTATTCTCTTGCTTAACGCCCTTCTCTGAGACGTACGAGCTTAGAGGTTATGTATTGACAGAAATCAGTCGCATGGAGTGGATTGCCTGTGTGGCACGCCTAAGTGGCATATGATCAAGGCTTCTGTTGCAAAGCAAAGTCTTGTGGTTGATGATCAAAGCATGGTCTGTGTGACTAGCTTTGTGTATAACGTGAATTCGTGAGCCTCACACCTCGGTATGAGTCAAAAACGGGAGAGTGACTGCAGGGAGAGCACGACGTTTCTTTCTAGCTAAGGTGGTGTCAGTGACCTACCAGCCCTGACATTATGTATATTTTTCACCTGTGTGGTTGTTGGAATGCGAGGCGCCTCGATTATAGGTCTGTAAGGACCGGGAAACGTGTGTTCAGGAATTGCCAATCCTCAAAAGTAAGAGAGGACCGGCCCTGAAGATCCAAGGATCATAGTGGGGTCCTGGGACATTTGCTAGAGTGTCTCGAATCGGAGAGGAGCTTGCCCCTTGCCTCGACTCATGAAGGAATCCAATTTCCAATACGAAATGTGCGGTTGTGATTGTATTACTAGTATGGCGACATGATATATGGTACCCATGCCGTCTAGGATTGATATTTATGATTGAATCTGCTTTTGAAAGATATATGCACTAGTAATAATATCAAACACTTTGTTTTATTCGTATGAAGCATCTTTGGCCATTATAAGGGAAAACTCTATCCTCCGGCTTGCGTTGCATTGTGTGATGGGACCTGAGTCTTATAATGGCTTCATTTTATAAAAAGCATTGCGTTGATTTAATCGTTTGTTTTATTTCATGCACTAGCACTCATTGGAGTAAACCCGTTCCGCGAAAGTGGCGTGGTCCTTTGATTTGCCTTATTATTGTTGTTAATAAGTTGAATAGATTTCTCATACCAGTCCCATGACTGACTCGTAGTTTGTTTCACCTTGCAAACTCGGGTGCCCTTATTTTCACACGGGCAGCCTAGTTATAGGTTTCTGACGCACCTTTTGGCTCATGGCGAGGCTTGACTACACCGTGCTGACTTGGATTTTCTCCGCCATTATTGTATCTATATTATGATTCCGCCACTGGCGATGTAGACTGATATTCCTTTTGTGTACTCTTTATGTATGATTCCGCCTCAGGCGATGGTGACTGATTATGTATCATTAAATACTAAGTTGTATCCTGTTCTGTGCTTCTCTGATGTGATGTTATCTATATGATTCCGCTGTCATATGTGTGTAAATTATTCTAATTTCTGTTTATGCTATTATCTGTGATCTGCTAATGATGATTAATGTGTTATATTCCAATGATTATCCTTAACACCGTGTCACGGGGTTTTGGGATCGTCACAGCTGCTCAGAAATCATAATTTTTTAGGAAGTTCTTGGAGCTTAAGCAGAATGGTAGGGCGGTCTCGGACTATACTGTTGAGTTTGATACCTTGTCGAAGTATGGGTTATCCCTCATTGATACTCCCGACAAGAAGAATGAGAAGTTCATAACAGGCTTGGATCAGTACTTGGGGGAAAGACTTATTAACCACATTGATGAGACGTTTGAATCGATTGTGGGGAAAGCTTTAAGATCAGAAAGTCTTTACCCTAAGTCGAAGACTGAGGTTGCATCTGCAGAAGGGCCAAAACCGCAAGCGAGCGGTGGAGACAAGAATAACTCTCAGAACAAGAGGAACCAGAACCAAGCTAAGGATGGCCAGAAAAAGTGTAAGAAAGATGTTGAGTGCTTCAGCTGTGGTAAGAAGGGCCATTATGCCAAAGAATGTCGGGCCAAGCCAGCGGATAGGAAGTGCTACAACTGTGGCCAAGTGGTACATCATAAGGATAAATGTCCACAACCTCTTAAAGAGAAGCAGATTGTGAAAGCATATGCTATTAATGCTGTTCCTTCTTCGTCGAATGCCCCAACTGCGGCGGAGAAAGGAAAGAATGTTGTCATACAAGGTATGCTTTCTATTCTTGATGTACCTGTTTGAGTTTTGTTTGATACTGGGGCTTCCCGTTCCTTCATATCTAGTGGCCTAGTAGATAGGTTAGGACTGGAACCCGAGATAGTCGATAGACCTTTAGCAGTGACGAACCCGATTGGTGGTTCAACTAACCTTAGGATGATTTGTCGTAATTTGGTCTTATCGAGTCATGGATGTATGTTTGTTTGTGATTTCTTTGTTTTGGGCTTTACTGGGTATGGCATTATATTGGGAGTCGATTGGCTCCAAAGATACGGGGTGGTGGTAGACTGTGAGGGCTTTTTGGTGACAGTTAGGACGGATGATGGGCGGAGGGTAGTGTTTGGTATTCTACCTAGTGATGGGGTAATGGCAAGTTTTCTAAATTCCCTCGACATCCCGCATAATGAGTTGTCAGATGTGCCCGTGGTTGGCCAGTATCCGGACGTCTTCGAGGAAGTGACCGGGCTTCCACCACACCGAGAGATTGAGTTCCGTATTGATTTAGTGAAAGATGCCATACCTATAGTGATGCTACTTCGACGTGTGGCACCAAGGGAGCAGCGGGAGCTCGGGGATGCAAGTAAGCGATCTTTTGAAGAAGGGATTTATTAGAAGAAGTTTTTCCGAGTGGGGAGCACCAGTTGTGTTTGCCACTAAGGCAGATGGTTCCCTTCGTTTGTGTGTGGACTATCGCGAGTTGAATAAGGTGACGAGGAAGAATAAGTATCCTCTACTGCGGATAGATGATTTGTTTGATCAACTGGAAGGGGCAAGAGTGTTCTCCCAGTTGGACCTCGCGACAGGATTTCATCAGTTTCGAGTAGCGGCTAAGTGTATTCCGAAAATAGCATTTAGGACGCTGTATGGATTCTATGAGTGGTTGGTCATGCCATTTGGGTTGACCAATGCACTGCCGTACTTCGTGGATCTTACGAATAGCGTATTCAGAGATCAATTGAATAAATTTGTTCTTATGTTCGTGGATGATATCCTTGTTTACTCGAGGACAGAGGAGGAACACAAGGAACATTTGAGGATAGTGTTGGAGGTGTTGAGAAAACACCAATTGAAAGCGAAGTTCTCTAAGTGTCACTTCTGGAGGAGGGAAGTTAGATTCTTGGGCCATGTTGTTTCAGAGAATGGTATTGTCGTGGACCCTGCGAATGTAGCTATGGTACAAGATTGGTCTACGCCCAAGAATGCAACCGACGTAAGAAGTTTCTTGGGGTTAGCTAGATATTACCGTAAGTTCATCCAAGATTTCTCCAAGTTAGCGGCACCGTTGACTAAGTTGACTAAGAAGAATCAAGCCTTCGTCTGGGACAGAGTGTGTGTGTAATGACCCGAAAATCCGGAAGAATTTGAGCTGACCAAAAACACAAGTCCAACCCCAAATATCCCGGAAATTCGAACCATTAATAGAAAGAAGTTAGAGGGTGAGGATAGATAAGATAGAAACTTAGAATAGAAGAAGAAGAAGAACACAACATCAGAGTAACACGAATCTCACAGCGGAACGAATGACATATAATATATATAACATAACTTGAAATATACATCTGTACTTGAATATACATCAATATCAAAGTACATCACTTACAACACAGCAGAAATAACTATAGCTATATGATCCTGAAGCCTCCTGCTCCAAGCTCTTCCAGTATATCTGTAAATTCCCGACTACTTGACTGCCCGTACAAATTTAGGCACCCAAGAGTTTAGGGAAAACAACAAAGTAAACTCTGGGTCAGTCATGGGACAGGTATGAGTAAACAGTTTAAAACAGTTTCAGAAAACTAAATGATATCTCATAAGACCACGCCGTATAACACGGAACGGGTTTTTCCCTTATGAGAATCCAAACACTTGATTTATCTTTATATCAAAACTCTTTTGATATTATAATAATGTCTAAATCAAGTAAATAACAATCTAGTGGAACGTTTGCATCTCACGTTCCACATATATATACAATCAAAACCGCAAGCACGTATTGGGTAATGGATTTCCAACTATGACAAGGTATGGAACCACCTTCCGCTGGTATATCTCTAGAGGAGAATACACCGAGTTCAACAAGAACATCTTGCAACTCAGCCACACATGACCGACCACTCATTTCGCTTGAGTGTATCGAATGTATATCACCAACGGTTGGGATCAGCAACCGTTTCCCGAATGGGACAGCATCGACAATAGATTTTTAGAAGTAAATGAAACTCTAGATCAGGTGATTATACACCCTAATAGGTGCGACCTACATAGCCATGCTGCTTGCCCGATTTCTGTCATTTACCGGATGTTGAGGCTAGAAGCTATGCTTTATCATCACACCAGATTCACTTCGAATGTCACATCGTCAGATCCATCGAAAATCACTAATTGATGTCTACAACAGTACATTACGTGTCAGCTAAAAGAAGTTTCCTCCTCCGCTTCCACTCTTGGTACAGTTGAAGAAATCAATGTACGTGACCTTTCTGGAAATACTCTGTCAGACATTCATCCATACAAGTCACCCAGGAACAGGATGAACTGAAGGGACTATTTCTATTAATAGAAAAAGTCCTTGCACTCTACTCCGTCTTCGATTATCTTTATATAATCTGATTCGCACGCTACTGCCGATATGGAGTGGTTCTTCGGATAATAATCCAACCGGTCTCTCCATATTGACAACGATGGTCAAAACTTCGATAGTCTGTGATTTAACTATCGAATAAAAACAAGTGTTTCGATAGTCGATGATTTAACTATCGAATAAAACAAGTGTTCATACAAACATCCAACAATCAGTGAGCCTTTAATTAATATTCCATTAATTAAATCACTTCTCTATTTCTTTATCAATATTTGTTAACCAAATATTTTCAATAACCACATTGGCCTTATACGTTATTTGGAAAACATTTCCATATATCGCCTTCTTTTATTTTCTAAACTTTAGAAAATATATGTTATTTATAATTGGAAAATATTCCAATTACTTATCTCTTTTCCAATCTCGTTTATTTCTATACTTAGGAAACGTTCATTATTCTATTTCCAAGCTTTGCACATATTTGGGTTAAAACAAATGTTGTGTAAAACATCGTTACGACAACCCAAATACAGTATTTAACTAATTCTTATTCCACATTGATCTTCGAACTTGAATCTTGCTACTTATCGGTATATAATGAAATCAACCAAGTTGGGGTATAATTACCTCTCAGACCTTGACTGAATAACATTTAATGTCAAAACAGACAAGACTACTTACTCGAAAAATCAATACCATACAACTGATTATTCACCTTTAAACACATATACACTTTTTCTTTCTATTCTTACTAGATTTTATTCTTATACTTCCTTTTTGATTATACTATTCTAAATCTACGTTCGTTTTCTTATCGACTTCTATATATATCGATACGTTGATTTCTAACTATCAAATTATCTTAAAAATATTCTATCTCTTTAAATTCCCGGAAAAATTCGCCATAACCTCCTTTGTACCGGGAGCATCGGGAAATTTCAAATAGCTTTCCCGGTCCTTCTCATCTCAAAAAGAAAAAGAAAAAGCCAAGCGGCTAGCCGATACGGCGCATAAAATCTCATATGGAAATTAAATACATACCTTTTTGTCGGGCATTCTATTTATTTCACTTCTATACTTTATTCCATACCTGTCTCCTGTATGTCTATACCTGTCCAATCTATTTTAACTATACCAATCGTTTTAACTAAATTTGTTAATTAAATCTGTTAATTAACTTCTTAGTCTATTTCACCTTCATATTTGAACATGACATGTTCAAATATATTTTAACTTGCATATTAACAAATTCTAATTATACTCATACTCTCGTTTCCTTATCGACTTCTTATTCAAATTCCAATTCAATACTATTTGAATTCTCTTTATTTAAAACTTCATTTGAATTCTATTTGCCTCCCTATATTTAAACTTCATTTGAATTCTATATTCAAATTTTATAGTTAAACTCCATTTGAATTCTATTATTCAAATCTATTCAAATTCTATTGTTTAAATTCCATTTGAATTCTATATTCAAATCGTTTAAAGTCCATTTGAATTTCTATATTCAAACTCATAGTTTAAAGTCCATTTGAATTTCTATATTCAAATCTATAGTTAAAGTCCATTTGAATTCTATATTCAAATTCTATAGTTAAAGTCCATTTGAATTCTATATTCAAATTCTATAGTTAAAGTCCATTTGAATTCTATATTCAAATTCTATAGTTAAATTCCATTTGAATTCTATGCATTATTTATAAACAACGTTTATAACTTCAATTCAAATCCCACCTTTCCATTTATAAACAACGTTATAAATTCGATTCAAATTCCATCCTTTCATTTATAAACAAAGTTATAAATTCGATTCAAATTCCATCCTTTCATTTATAAACAAAGTTATAAATTCGATTCAAATTCCATCCTTTCATTTATAAACAAAGTTATAAATTCGATTCAAATTCCATCCTTTCATTTATAAACAAAGTTTATAAATTCAATTCAAATTCCATCCTTTCATTTATAAACAAAGTTTATAAATTCAATTCAAATCCCATATTTTCATTTATAAACAACATTTATAAATTCGATTCAAAACCCACCTTTTATTTATAAACAACGTTTATAAATTCGATTCAAATCCTATCTTCCATTTATAAACAACGTTTATAAATTCAATTCAAATCCCATCTTTCTATTTATAAACAACGTTTATAAATTCATATTTGTTTTATATACCTTCAAAAAAGTTAATATTTTCTATAGTTTTATTTAAAATTCAAATTCTATTTATAAAAATAGAATTTCCTTTTTAAATATCAAATACCCTTTCCGATATTTTTATGAATCAATATTCAAGCCCAGGGATATTTTAAACAATCAAATCAACCAATTTTCAATCATTTGATTCTTAACACATCATATATGAATATATATGAAATCAAACAAACAAACAAACAAACAGAATATATATATTTTTGAGGAATCCAGTTGGATTCCTCCAACCTGTTTTCCTGCATCCAAAGACGTTAGTCAACATAGTAATACCCATCCTGCTTCGAGGCAGGATATCACGGTATAGAAGGTCATCCACTAATCATAGCGTGGGGCGTATAGGGTAATCATCCGCTATGAAACTGCGGGCATCCGCTAATGAGACTGCGGGAATCCAACCAATCATCCACCCAATATATATATATATATATATCCTAAATAACTAATATATATTTTAAAACAATCAGACAACATTCAAACAAGCACAGACAATTATTTTTAACTATATAAAAATAAATTCTAATTAAAAGGTGAGATTTACTCACCGAGATTTTTACTTTAGCGAATACCCTTTTCAAATTCATTTTCGTCTCGCCTCGAATCCAATCAAATCATTTATCTTGATCCTACGATTATTTATTTTAAATTAGCGATTACTAATTTAAAATTTAACTTAACAAATAAATAAAATCTATATATTTTAATTAAATTTATACCTTGTTGATAACAGTAGAAAAGTTCCCATGTTTCTCTAATAGAACCCAAAACCCATCACGCTGAATCTTCCTAATCCCGTACACCAGAATGTCCCATTTTCCATCTTCACAAATTGAATTGTGACTACCCATTTTTAAATTTTAGTTTGAACTCTCTATTAACAAACTTTTTCCAATTTACGGTCCATCCCATTCATTTGAAAAATCAAGTTCGCTTCTCATAGGAAATCCTCAACGTTCCCTAGCCATTTAGCACCAATATTGATCGAGTATAGCCTATCACCGCAGGTCTTCTGACCCAGACCTACTGTCATATTACTGACCCCCCTATCACAACCGTTGCCACCAGTTTCCTCTTTGCCTTCCCCTCCATCACACCTTGCATCGAAAATGGCATCGCACCACCCAGCCTCAATCGAAAACGCCACCAAATCCCTACCCGAAGACCCATAAGCATCGCGACCCTCCTCCAGACTTCGAACCATCTCATCGCGCCTTGAAATACCCAAAGCAGCTTCACGCGCCCCCAAAATCGAAGTCCAACATCCATTCGTGTTTCAGATCTTCGCGACAAAAAGGGAATCGCGATTTCATTCAGGTAGCAGACGGATTTGATTTTAAAGTGGGGGGGACGGAAATCGAATTTGGTCTTCATTTGTGATTTTGATTTTGGAAACGAGGCCATTTTTGATTTTACTGTGAAGCCTTCTGTTGATTTTAAATGAATGGAGCAAGAAAATATATTGCATGTTGTAAAGGAAAGTGTGCGGCTTCTCTTTGAACAGCAAGGCCATTTTTGTTTTGTCTTGTTGCTTGGTTTTGGTCCACACAAAAGAAAAGGAAATTTCTTTAATTTATTTAAATTTGTTTTAATCCGGTATCCTAAAAATAAAACACTCCATGATTCTAAACTCCTTTCTGAACCGAACAACTGTCAATTCTAGGGTAAAACCACTATTCTGAACCCACTGGGATAGATCACGAAGTCTAATTCGATCATCTGTGAAAGATATTAATTTAAACTGTTATAAATTAAATTTCAAACCATCTACATTCTTCGATAATAATTTAATATTATTATTCTAATTCAAACAGAAGTTTGAATTGGTTATCTGAACTGTTTCAAATTCAGTTTTTGACTTTGAATTGAATTATTCGCTGATTTCTTATTTTGATAATTTAATATATACGATATCAAATCGAAATCGATATTTAAATTGATAACATAAATATAAAAGTTCATTTATATTATCAAATAAATATTTAAATTAAATACTAAATACTCAAAATTAACCCCTAAGAATCCGGGTCATTACAATCTTCCCCACTTAAAATAATTTCGTCCTCGAAATTGCTAAGGTAGAAAAAGTGCTACAAACCCATTTATCTTTTCAAAACATATTTATGTTGATACTGAACATTTCAAACTTCCTTACGTAACTCTTTCGAATAAATCCCTATTCGATAACTCCTCCCTTCGAATAACTATATTCGATAATCTCTCTTTCGAATAACTAAGAAAACCTTTCTTCGAATAAACTATATTCGATTTACTCTATTAAATATACTCTTATCAATTAACTCTATTGGATTTAACTCTTATCGATTAACCCTATTGGATTTAACTCTTATCGATTAACCCTATTGGATTTACTCTTTTCACTTAACTTCTTCCGAATAAGCTATATTCGATAACTCCTTTAACTCCATTCGAATAAACTATTATCCGATCAACTCCTTTAATCCTATTGAATACTAATATTCGATAACTCCTTTTATTCTATTTGAATAAACTATATTCGATTTGACTCCATTCGCTTGACTCTAGATCGCAGCGATCACAATGGTTACGCCTGATTCCCTCAGGAAACATCCGACTGCCCTAGGCTATCTGCAGTCCTGCGAATTACGCTAGCAGTCGTACGAAATGGCACTTATCCTGAGTAACTATGTTTGACTAACTCTATCTCAATACTATATTCGATCAACATTAATTGAATAACTATCATTCAATTAAATTCTAATTCGATTAATTATGTTCAATTAACTTTATCTGGTTAACTCTTTACTTGAATAACAAATATTCGATAAATTCTAATTGAATAACTAATATTCAATTAACTCTACGGATTTACCCTAACTGGTTAACTCTAATTGGTTAATTCTTACTCTAATCGATTTATTCTAACGCTAATCGACTTCTCATATTCGAATAACTTCTACTGGATAACATTTATTCATTTATAAAGAATTACTTTTAGTAATGGTTCTTCACTTTATAAATGTTCTCTTTAATAACATTACTTCACTTATACAAGTGTTGTGTACCCCATCTATTTAAAACTATCGGTGTTAAAAACCAATATCTCTTCTCTATATAAGTTCAGACTGACTTATATCTTCCATTTATCGAGTGATAAATATTTAATTTATAAACTGTTATTTATAAATTAATCCTTTCGATTTATCTGTTAAAACAGATTTCCATTTTCTATTCATCTTCTAAATATTCCTTTGATTAAATTCTATTTATTTAACAAATAAATATCTCATTTATAACATTCTATTTATTTTCTATAAATAAATATTTCCATTTAATCCATTTGTAAATGTTTTAACAAATATTTCTTCTTCTATTTGTTTGCACATAACTTCCTTTGTATTTGTGTTACAAATATATTTCCTTTATTCACACCCAATTTATATTTCATTCACATTGATTTTACTCAATTTATTCATTTCAATTCATTTAACTTACTTCAGTTAAATTTTATTTCAATCATTCAAATTCCCATTAACTAATTGCTAATTAACCGTTTTGCCTATCTCACCCTTTTTATTTGAATATAACTTGTTCAAATATATGTCAACTTAATTATAAACTAATCTAATTATATTTTCAACTCGAGTTATACATTCGATTTCAAATATAAATTCTCAATCCCTTCCACTTATCCAAAAACCCAATTTCGATTAAATTTTCCTTTTACTAATTATTCTCCAATTTAGTTAATTCTATTTAACCATTTAAAATATGATTTTTGTCTTAAAAATCATTTCACTTACTTCACTGGAGTTCATATTTATTTTATATCCCCAGTCTGGATTTTTTCTAATGCCAATTCGGATTTTATTTCCTGAAAATCCTTTTATTTATAATTAAACCGTTATGGTTTTATAATGGTTCTGGCGCTGCTTTTCTAAAAATTTGATCTTGACATAACTCAAAATCTATACGACGAAATCCAGATTTTTCTTTTTCATTAGAAAACTATTGTTCAACCGGTCTCGACGATTCTTGTTTCAAGGAATTCCGACTTCAATTGAGTTCTGTATACTAAATTGAAGTTCGAGTCGCCCATTTACGAACTGCCGCGCTACGGCGAGCTCGTTTTAATTATATTTATAAATATAAACGTTTTACTTTGTTTATAATAAATTCAATCTCCATTCTGATATATTTTTAATATATATCCAATCCATTCCAACATAATATTCCCGATCTATTTCTCTTCAAATATTCAAGTCCTCTACATCTACAATATTCAAATTCCATTTGAATTTCTTTATTCAAACTCTATATTTGAATTTCCTTCTATTCAATTTCTATTTGAATTTCTTATATTCAAATTCTATTTGAATTTCTTATTTTCAATTCCTATTTGAAATCCTTTATTCAAAACCCATTTCAAATCCCTTATTCAAATTCCATTTGAAATCCTTTATTCAATTTCTATTTGAAATTCTTTATTCAATTTCTATTTTAAATTCCTTATTCAAATTCCTATTTGAAATCCTTTATTCAATTTCTATTTGAAATTCTTTATTCAATTTCTATTTTAAATTCCTTATTCAAATTCCTATTTGAAATCCTTTATTCAATTTCTATTTGAAATTCTATTTAAACCCTTTTGTTTTCTTTGAATTCTATTTAACCATTCTCCATTTGGATTCTAATATTCAAAACTCTATTTGACTTTTCTTTATTTAAATCCATTTGAATTCCTTTGAATTCAAATTCAATAACAACAACAACAAAGCCATATATTTCTATTTGAATTCCTTTGAATTCCTTTTGAATTCAAATTCCATTTCAATTTTTCTTATACAATTTCTATTTGAATTTTTCCTTTATTCAAACTCATTTGAATTCCTTTGAATTCAAATTCTATTTCACTTCTATTTGAATTATATATATATTCAAATTCCTTTATTTTACTTCTATTTGAAATCTATATTCCCATTTCACATTTCAAAATTCCTTTGAAGTTATATAAATATATACATATATTTATACCTATCCCAAATTCAAAACATTTGAATTTTCAAACAACTTGTTTCTTTCAAACAAATTTCCATCAAAACTTTTTCTAAGGCAGCATTTTATCGCTTAGAAACTCGAAAATGAACACTGATGATGTTGCGACCATCATCAGAATTATTTCCCAGCTACTGATTGAGTTCAGTACTATATTTATTTCAAAATCCATTTAGAAAAACATTTTCCAAACTCCCAGGATTTTAAATTCTGAATTCTGGTTGGAATTCAATTTCAATTTGTCTCATTTGTATATTTGATTTCATATACAAATTCCATTGGTTATATATATAACTATTTCAGTTTTTATAATCTAATTTGATTATAATCCTAACAATCAACTTAACTATTTAAAAACAATATCGTCTCCAATCTTCTGTTCAAGTGTTTATAAACTCCTATCGACATCGTGGCGTCCCACGATTCGACCAAAATTTATAATCCACTCAACAGACTAGTCGACACAATATAAAACAGTTTTTATATCAAATAACAAATACGCTCTCTCGTATATATATACACTCAACTCATTCTAGGATACTACTGATCCTATCTCTAATGAGCACATGACACACAAGCCTAGGTATTCGCTCAACCTAAGCTCTGATACCAAGTGTAATGACCCGAAAATACGGAAGAATTTGAGCTGACCAAAAACACAAGTCCAACCCCAAATATCACGGAAATTCGAACCATTAAGAGAAAGAAGTTAGAGGGTGAGGATAGATAAGATAGAAACTTAGAATAGAAGAAGAAGAAGAACACAACATCAGAGTAACACGAATCTCACAGTGGAACGAATGACATATAATATATATAACATAACTTGAAATATACATCTGTACTTGAATATACATCAATATCAAAGTACATCACTTACAACACAGCAGAAATAACTATAGCTATATGATCCTGAAGCCTCCTGCTCCAAGCTCTTCCAGTATATATGTAAATTCCCGACTACTTGACTGCCCGTACAAATTTAGGCACCCAAGAGTTTAGGGAAAACAACAAAGTAAACTCTGGGTCAGTCATGGGACTGGTATGAGTAAACAGTTTAAAACAGTTTCAGAAAACTAAATGATATCTCATAAGACCACGCCGTATAACACGGAACAGGTTTTTCCCTTATGAGAATCCAAACACTTGATTTATCTTTATATCAAAACTCTTTTGATATTATAATAATGTCTAAATCAAGTAAATAACAATCTAGTGGAACGTTTGCATCTCACGTTCCACATATATATACAATCAAAACCGCAAGCACGTATTGGGTAATGGATTTCCAACTATGACAAGGTATGGAACCACCTTCCGCTGGTATATCTCTAGAGGAGAATACACCGAGTTCAACAAGAACATCTTGCAACTCAGCCACACATGACCGACCACTCATTTCGCTTGAGTGTATCGAATGTATATCACCAACGGTTGGGATCAGCAACCGTTTCCCGAATGGGACAGCATCGACAATAGATTTTTAGAAGTAAATGAAACTCTAGATCAGGTGATTATACACCCTAATAGGTGCGACCTACATAGCCATGCTGCTTGCCCGATTTCTGTCATTTACCGGATGTTGAGGCTAGAAGCTACGCTTTATCATCACACCAGATTCACTTCGAATGTCACATCGTCAGATCCATCGAAAATCACAAATTGATGTCTACAACAGTACATTACGTGTCAGCTAAAAGAAGTTTCCTCCTCCGCTTCCACTCTTGGTACAGTTGAAGAAATCAATGTACGTGACCTTTCTGGAAATACTCTGTCAGACATTCATCCATACAAGTCACCCAGGAACAGGATGAACTGAAGGCACTATTTCTATTAATAGAAAAAGTCCTTGCACTCTACTCCGTCTTCGATTATCTTTATATAATCTGATTCGCACGCTACTGCCGATATGGAGTGGTTCTTCGGATAATTATCCAACTGGTCTCTCCATATTGACAACAATGGTCAAAACTTCGATAGTCTGTGATTTAACTATCGAATAAAAACAAGTGTTTCGATAGTCGATGATTTAACTATCGAATAAAACAAGTGTTCATCCAAACATCCAACAATCAGTGAGCCTTTAATTAATATTCCATTAATTAAATCACTTCTCTATTTCTTTATCAATATTTGTTAACCAAATATTTTCAATAACCACATTGGCCTTATACGTTATTTGGAAAACATTTCCATATATCGCCTTCTTTTATTTTCTAAACTTTAGAAAATATATGTTATTTATAATTGGAAAATATTCCAATTACTTATCTCTTTTCCAATCTCGTATATTTCTATACTTAGGAAACGTTCATTATTCTATTTCCAAGCTTTGCACATATTTGGGTTAAAACAGATGTTGTGTAAAACATCGTTACGACAACCCAAATACAGTATTTAACTAATTATTATTCCACATTGATCTTCGAGCCTGAATCTTGCTACTTATCGGTATATCATGAAATCAACCAAGTTGGGGTATAATTACCTCTCAGACCTTGACTGAATAACATTTAACGTCAAAACAGACAAGACTACTTACTCGAAAAATCAATACCATACAACTGATTATTCACCTTTAAACACATATACACTTTTTCTTTCTATTCTTACTAGATTTTATTCTTATACTTCCTTTTTGATTATACTATTCTATTTCTACGTTCGTTTTCTTATCGACTACTACATATATCGATACGTTGATTTCTAACTATCAAATTATCTTAAAAATATTCTATCTCCTTAAATTCCCGGAAAAATTCGCCATAACCTCCTTTGTACCGGGAGCATCGGGAAATTTCAAATAGCTTTCCCGATCCTTCTCATCTCAAAAAGAAAAAGAAAAAGCCAAGCGGCTAGCCGATACGGCGCATAAAATCTCATATGGAAATTAAATACGTACCTTTTTGTCGGGCATTCTATTTATTTCACTTCTATACTTTATTCCATACCTGTCTCCTGTATGTCTATACCTGTCCAATCTATTTTAACTATACCAATCGTTTTAACTAAATTTGTTAATTAAATCTGTTAATTAACTTCTTAGTCTATTTCACCTTCATATTTGAACATGACATGTTCAAATATATTTTAACTTGCATATTAACAAATTCTAATTATACTCATACCCTCGTTTCCTTATCGACTTCTTATTCAAATTCCAATTCAATACTATTTGAATTCTCTTTATTTAAAATTTCATTTGAATTCTATTTGCATCCCTATATTTAAACTTCATTTGAATTCTATATTCAAATTCTATAGTTAAACTCCATTTGAATTCTATTATTCAAATCTATTCAAATTCTATTGTTTAAATTCCATTTGAATTCTATATTCAAATCGTTTAAAGTCCATTTGAATTTCTATATTCAAAATCATAGTTTAAAGTCCCCTTGAATTTCTATATTCAAATCTATAGTTAAAGTCCATTTGAATTCTATATTCAAATTCTATAGTTAAAGTCCATTTGAATTCTATATTCAAATTCTATAGTTAAAGTCCATTTGAATTCTATATTCAAATTCTATAGTTAAAGTCCATTTGAATTCTATGCATTATTTATAAACAACGTTTATAACTTCAATTCAAATCCCACCTTTCCATTTATAAACAACGTTATAAATTCGATTCAAATTCGATCCTTTCACTTATAAACAAAGTTATAAATTCGATTCAAATTCCATCCTTTCATTTATAAACAAAGTTATAAATTCGATTCAAATTCCATCCTTTCATTTATAAACAAAGTTATAAATTCGATTCAAATTCCATCCTTTCATTTATAAACAAAGTTTATAAATTCAATTCAAATTCCATCCTTTCATTTATAAACAAAGTTTATAAATTCAATTCAAATCCCATATTTTCATTTATAAACAACATTTATAAATTCGATTCAAAACCCACCTTTTATTTATAAACAACGTTTATAAATTCGATTCAAATCCTATCTTCCATTTATAAACAACGTTTATAAATTCAATTCAAATCCCATCTTTCTATTTATAAACAACGTTTATAAATTCATATTTGTTTTATATACCTTCAAACAAGTTAATATTTTCTATAGTTTTATTTAAAATTCAAATTCTATTTATAAAAATAGAATTTCCTTTTTAAATATCAAATACCCGTTCCGATATTTTTATGAATCAATATTCAAGCCCAGGGATATTTTAAACAATCAAATCAACCAATTTTCAATCATTTGATTATTAACACATCATATATGAATATATATGAAATCAAACAAACAAACAAACAAACAGAATATATATATTTTTGAGGAATCCAGTTGGATTCCTCCAACCTGTTTTCCTGCATCCACAGACGTTAGTCAACATAGTAATACCCATCCTGCTTCGAGGCAGGATATCGCGGTATAGAAGGTCATCCACTAATCATAGCGTGGGGCGTATAGGGTAATCATCCGCTATGAAACTGCGGGCATCCGTTAATGAGACTGCGGGAATCCAACCAATCATCCACCCAATATATATATATATATATATCCTAAATAACTAATATATATTTTAAAACAATCAGACAACATTCAAACAAGCACAGACAATTATTTTTAACTATATAAAAATAAATTCTAATTAAAAGGTGAGATTTACTCACCGAGATTTTTACTTTAGCGAATACCCTTTTCAAATTCATTTTCGTCTCGCCTCGAATCCAATCAAATCATTTATCTTGATCCTACGATTATTTATTTTAAATTAGCGATTACTAATTTAAAATTTAACTTAACAAATAAATAAAATCTATATATTTTAATTAAATTTATACTTTGTTGTTAACAGTAGAAAAGTTCCCCTGTTTCTCTAATAGAACCCAAAACCCATCACGCTGAAGCTTCCTAATCCTGTACACCCATTTTCATCTTCACAAATTGAACTGTGACTTCCCATTTTTAAATTTTAGTTTGAACTCTCTATTAACAAACTTTTTCCAATTTACGGTCCATCCCATTCATTTGAAAAATCAAGTTCGCTTCTCATAGGAAATCCCCAATGTTCCCTAGCCATTTAGCACCAATATTGATCGAGTATAGCCTATCACCGCAGGTCTTCTGACCCAGACCTACGGTCGTGTTACTGACCCCCCTATCACAACCGTTGCCACCAGTTTCCTCTTTGCCTTCCCCTCCATCACACCTTGCATCGAAAATGGCATCGCACCACCCAGCCTCAATGAAAACGCCACCAAATCCCTACTCGAAGACCCATAAGCATCGCGACCCTTCTCCAGACTTCGAACCATCTCATCGCACCTTGAAATACCCAAAGCAGCTTCACGCGCCCCCAAAATCGAAGTCCAACATCCATCCGTGTTTCAGATCTTCGCGACAAAAAGGGAATCACGATTTCATTCAGGTAGCAGACGGATTTGATTTTAAAGTGGGGGGGACGGAAATCGAATTTGGTCTTCATTTGTGATTTTGATTTTGGAAACGAGGCCATTTTTGATTTTACTACGAAGCCTTCTGTTGATTTTAAATGAATGGAGCAAGAAAATATATTGCATGTTGTAAAGGAAAGTGTGCGGCTTCTCTTTGAACAGCAAGGCAATTTTTGTTTTGCCTTGTTGCTTGGTTTTGGTCCACACAAAAGAAAAGGAAATTTCTTTAATTTATTTAAATTTGTTTTAATCCGGTATCCTAAAAATAAAACACTCCATGATTCTAAACTCCTTTCTGAACCGAACAACTATCAATTCTAGGGTAAAACCACTATTCTGAACCCACTGGGATAGATCACGAAGTCTAATTCGATCATCTGTGAAAGATATTAATTTAAACTGTTATAAATTAAATTTCAAACCATCTACATTCTTCGATAATAATTTAATATTATTATTCTAATTCAAACAGAAGTTTGAATTGGTTATCTGAACTGTTTCAAATTCAGTTTTTGACTTTGAATTGAATTATTCGCTGATTTCTTATTTTGATAATTTAATATATACGATATCAAATCGAAATCGATATTTAAATTGATAACATAAATATAAAAGTTCATTTATATTATCAAATAAATATTTAAATTAAATACTAAATATTCAAAATTGACCCCTAAGAATCCGGGTCATTACAGTGTGAAAATGCATTCAAGAGTCTAATGGAAAAGTTGATGCGTGCGCCAGTGTTTGTCATTCCTAAAGGGAACGAAGAGATGACGGTATACACGGATGCTTGTGGTACCGGACAAGGTGCTGTGTTGATGCAAGGAGGTAGGGTTGTAGCTTATGCTAGTCGGCAACTAAAGCCGCATGAGAAAATATATCCTACCCATGATTTGGAACTGGCAGCAATCGTGTTCGCGTTGAAGATATGGAGACATTATCTCTTGGGAGAAATATTCGAGTTGTTTACCGATCATAAATCGTTAAAGTATATTTCCTCTCAGAAGGATCTGAATCTCTGTTAGCAGAGATGGTTAGAGTTCTTGGCTTCCTATGATTTTGATATCGCATACACACCAGGAAAGGGTAATGCGGTAGCTGATTCCTTGAGTAGGAGACATGCCAGCTTAGGGGCTATGTTTCTTAAATGGAAGCAACTAGAGTATATCGCATGGTACGATTTCAGACAAAGTGCGAATTGGATCCAGAAATGTTGGCTAGTTTGACGATTCGACCCACTTTGATTGAGAGGATTGGTTCCAGTCAGAGGGACGATCCTAACCTGTTGGAAATCATCTCCAAGTTAGAGATGGGAGTCGATGAGGAGATGAAAAAGTATGGACTTGATCGAGAAGGATGGCTTCGAAAGGATGGGAGACTAGTTGAACCCAATGTCAATGGCTGGAGAGATGAAGTGCTTAGAGAATGTCATCACTCAAAACTGACTATACACCCCGGTGGTGACAAGATGTATCGAGACATGAAGCAGACTTACTACTGGGAAGGGATGAAAAGAGACATTGGGAAGTTTATATCCAAGTGCATGAATTGCCAGCTAGTTAAAGACGAGCAAAAGAAGCCTAGTGGGTTGTTGCAACCATTAGAAATTCCCGAATGGAAATGGGAACAAGTCTCGATGGATTTCATAGATGTTTACCAAAAACTAGATCGGGACATGATAGCATTTGGGTAATTGTGGATCAATTGACCAAGAGTGCAAGATTTATACCATTCAAATCGACGAGAATGACAGCTAAGTTAGTAGAGCTGTATATGAAGTGGGTAGTGAGATTTCATGGAGTACCTAAAAGCTTTGTGAGTGACCGAGACCCGTTGTTTACTAGTGGTTTTTGTAAGAGCTTACACGAGGCTCTAGGGTCGGAATTATATCTCAGTACCGCGTATCATCCTCAAACCGACGGTTAGACAGAGAGGGTGAATCGTATATTGGAAGATCTCTTGAGAGCTTGTATATTGGATTTTGGTGGATCATGGGATGACCATTTGCATCTAGTAGAGTTTGCATATAATAATAGTTACCAATCCAGTATCAGTATGGCTCCATATGAAGCTTTGTACGGAAGACCGTGCAACTCACCGTCATGTTGGTTAGAAACCGGTGAGAAGCATGTTCTTGGACCAGAAATGATAAGAGAAACCTCGGACAAGATTAAGACCGTCCGACAATGAATGAAGGCTGCCCAAGATAGGCTGAAGAGTTATGCCGATAAAAGGAGAAGAGATTTAAAGTTCTCCATTGATGACTTGGTGTTTGACAAGATTTCTCCATTGAAGAGCGTGATACGATGTGGCAGGAGAGGCAAGTTCGCACCAAGATTCGTTGGTCCATTCCCAGTTCTCGAGCAAGTTGGGAATTTGGCATATAGAATTGAATTACCAGAGAAGATGGCGGGAGTTCACAACGTATTTCATGTTTCCCAGGTAAGGAAGTTCGTGCACGACCCAGATACGACTATTTCACCTGATCAGTTAGAGGACTTCAAAGTAGAACCCGAGGCGGTTGAGAACCGCAAGCCAATTCGTATTATCGGGGACGATACGAAGCAACTTCAAAGGAAGGCGGTGAAGTTAGTCAAGGTTCAGTGGGGTGAGAACGAGAATGACTGTACTTGGGAGACAGAGGAGAGCATTAGGAAAACGTATCCAGAACTCTTTGCTTGCTAAGATTTTCTTTGCGATTTAGTTATTCCGCATGCTAGGATAGACTTGTTTTGCTTGTTTGGCATGTTCGATTGTTGTTTTATGGCTGATAGGCATGCGGAACCTTTTGTGTGTTTTGGTAAGGGAATTTCGAGGGCGAAATTTCTTAAGGGGGGAAGAATGTAATAACCCGCATTCTACGCATCGGAGGATCGTAGAAAATTTATTTCTTTTACATACGAAGTCGTATGATAATATGGCTTTGGGAAATGACTATTGGGGCATTTGCCAAATTCATGGTTTTCGCGATTTTCAAATAACCATTTTGCCCGTAGCTGATCTTGTTTCGGCCATAACTTTTGATTGGAGGGGAGTTTTGACATGAGACCACTTCCATTGGCTTCGGATGATGGTTTACCTTTCTGTAGAGTTGTCACACGTGAAAAACGGACTTACCATTTGGGAGATATGGCTGAAATAAGGTTTGGAAGGTGAAAAACTGCTTAACCGGGCCAAATAGGGTGATTAATGAATGGGCCCATAACCCATTTCGGGATTAGGGTTATGGGGAGGCTGAAATGAGTTAGGTTTTCATTCTATTTCAGTTTTCTAGCCGCCACTTATGTAACAACCCGAAAATGCGAGCCAGTTTAAAATTTTTATTTTGGCAATTTTAGCGAATTTTGAATATTTGAAATAGATTATTTTAAATAATATCGACGAAAAATTTATTTTGAATGGAATTCGAACGTATATATTTATGTAAGTCGTCGTTAGAATATAAATATTTATTTTAAATTATAAAAGGAATTGAAAATGGCGCGGTAGTTCGATAATTCGATTTCAAACTTTAAATGAATATACCGGGTGCAAAATAAATCGGATTTTAGCGAAACCAAAAATATTTGAATCTAATTGAGAATATCTTTCCAACGAATCCGGGAAATCAAAATTTCATTGCGGGAATCAAAAGATATGTCCAGTTGAAATTTCAGAAAAGTTGTTATGGAATTTCGGCCCTTGAAAATGGCCATTTTTCAAACGGTCTCAGAATTCGACGAAATTAGTTTTGTTAGGACCGAATCGTCAATACGACGCTAGAAAATATTTTTTTGAAATTTTTCGAGTTAGCATGTGAACCCGGTAAATTGAAATGCGCGTTCAAATTATATATATAGAGTTATATTTTGATTTTGACGAAAACTGATCGAAACGATCGAATCAGCTTACGATACATATCCCATTGTGTTCGGAATGGGGGTAATTTGGTGGGGGCGTCAGGCGGTGGGTCTCGTTTCGAGGTCGAAATTAAAAGTTGCTTTTTGAAAGTAAATAATTAAATAAATATATTTTTATATAAGGGCCCTTGGCCCCTTTATTCTCTCAGAACGAAGTCAGCCGAAATTAAAAAAAAAAAAAGAAAACAAAAGGGAGGCGGAGCCGTATATCGCGCATCGTCTTCCAATGCATCCCGCCTCCCAACACCTCACCGGAGCCTCCCCTACAGCCGCCACCCCTCTCTACAGCCCTCCCTTCGTCGATTCCCTCTCCTCCTCTTCTGACCAAACCCGTAGCCCCCCAACAGCCAAGACCCGGACGCGAAGCCCCAAAGCACCACCGGCGAGCGCCTGCCGTCGCCACCGCAAGCTAGCCTCCATCGCCCTCCGTCAACTCCACCTCCTCCGTTTGCTCCCTCGCGCAAGAACAGTGAGCTTTTATTTATTCATTTATTTAATTTCCTTTACAATGTTTTCTTTTGTGTATATATAGATTAAAATCGGATTTTCCTATTTAAAAAGTATTATTTCAAATCAGTTTTCTATTTTTGAAGTAAACAAGTAGATAAGAATTTTGAAAACAAAAATATATGAATTTTAAAACTGAAAAGAATGGTTTTTAGAAATTGAAAAGATGTGATTTTTATATAGTAGCGATGTAAAAATAGAATTTTTATCTATATATTAGCGATGTAAAAATAGAATTTTTATCTATATAGTAGCGATGTAAAAAT
Organism: Allium sativum; assembly: GCA_030737875.1. Lineage (NCBI taxonomy): Eukaryota > Viridiplantae > Streptophyta > Magnoliopsida > Asparagales > Amaryllidaceae > Allium > Allium sativum. Next base: position 992,641,700 of record CM060915.1, read on the forward strand.
AAAAATTTTATCTATATAGTAGCGATGTAAAAATAGAATTTTTATCCATATGGAGTGATTATAAAAATATGATTTTTAAATTGAAAGTGAACAAATAAAAATGTGTTTTTTTAAAGACAACAGTATAAAAATGCGATTTTTATATATGTAGTGGCTACGTGCAACGAAAGTGGCAAAAGGCGAGAACGACGAAGATTTCTACATAAGAAGAGTCGTGGCGTTTGGATTAGCAAGTCGGTGAGAACTTCTCTCTTTAAATCATGTTTTTCTAGTTATAATATATATACTAGGATGCAGATGGTGCTTAGCAGCACCCGACACCCATCATCCACAGACCATGGATGGCTTGTATGTTTGATTGTTTGTTGTGATGAAAATTGATTGTGTGATGTGAAATGAAATAAAATATTTATATAGTTAAAAATACTTTATCGTTAAAAATATTATTTTTAACGTGTGTGTGTGAAAAAAAATGTATTTGTTGATTTGAAACCCCACACGGGTGTTGGGATGATATTTGAAGTCCACTCATCCCGATTGATTAGTTGTATGTCGATCGATCGATTGACATGCTGTTATAAGCGTTAGATATCTATATTTGATGCTTATACAGTGTGGTGCACTTTGGATGATGATTGATTATTTATTGTTGTGATTATATACATGTGTTGTATGGAATCCATATGATTAACATTATATGGTAATTTATTGGGCCTCATTCCAATTGGGAAAATAAGGAATAGAATGAAGTATATATTCATATGTTGAATAGAATAAATAATCATGTGTTGAAAGAAATATTTTAACAATAAAATTTACATCTTTATCATATTTAAAGATTAGAAACTAACTGGAAAATAGATAAGATGAGTGGTTTCCTGGATATTGATCTGATATTGGTTTCGGCCTTCGGCGTTAATATTTAGGAAATCATTCTCTTACTACTTTACAGTTGGAGTCTGGTTTGAAAATAAAATGATAGATACCATAATTTTATAAAATATATTAAATAACAAAAATAGTCATGTGTTGACAGTGCTCATGTGTTGAGAATATTCATGTGTTGAAAGAAAAATAGATTCATGTGTTGAATAGAATAAATATTCATTTGTTGAATAGAATAACGAATATATTAAAATATATAAAGCCATGTTAATTAGAGATGTGCCATTTTGACGTGAACGATATTTATATCAATTTTATTCATTTTTTTTATGAATATCGAAAACTGATTTCAAATCGAATATATTTAAATGAATTGAATTGAAATTGAATTGAAATGAATTCGAATAGAAATTGAATTGAAATGAATTCGAATAGAAATTGAATTGAAATGAATTCGAATTGAAATTGAGTTGAAATGAAATTGAATTGAAATTGAATTGAAATTGAATTGAAATCAATTTGAAATCAATTTGAAATTAATATAAAACGAATTTATAAAGGAAAATTCAATTTTGATTTGAAATTGAAATGGAAGTTGAAATCGTTTCGAAAACGAATTTAAAACGAATTTATAAAATACGTTTTAAAAGGGAATCGACGAAATATATATATATTATATAATGGCCTGAATAGAACGCGCCGCGCTGCGGCAGTTCGTGAATTTCGACCATTGACTTCAAATTGACGTTGTGGGAGATCCGACCATCGGGTTCTCCTAAAACTGGAAATGTTGGGTTCGTATCGAAAAGAGCTTTCCAATGAAGATTAGAAATTAGAAATCTAACGGTTGGATTTAGAATTATGTCCAAATCAAATTTGGAAAAGTTCGCTGTAAGTGCAGTTCGATGGCCGTTGATGGAAATTGACTGTACGGGCCTTGAAAAAATTATTAAAAATATCAATAATTTGTGTAAAATCATAAGAAATGATTTGGGAAAACTGGAATGAAAAATCCCACATTTGTGAAGATAAAAATAGATTTTTATCGAAATTAACTAGTTTTGAACTAGAATTAAAATCAATTTATTTTTGAAATAAATTGAATTTGAAGTTGATTTAAAAATAATCTGGATTCCAATATGTGAAGTGGAAACAGATTTGAATCGAAATTATCTACGGAATATTTCGATGTTGGATTTTGTGGCTATACAGATATTGTTATGGGAATTTGACAGATATAATTTATATCGTTATTTCCAATACGATATTTGTTGGTTTCAGAATTTGATGTTGAATATAAGACGGTATATTTTCTATTCAGAGCCTTGTATTTAATATCAAATGTGGTTTGGGTGAGCCTTGTATTTAATATCAAATGTGGTCTGGGTTTATCGTGAATCGTATTTTAAATGACATTGGTTCTTTAACCCAGTTAAAGATAGAATATTGATATTTGAAGAGATTAAATCTAAGTGGAGTTTTAATGAATCTTTAATAATATTAAAATGTGAACTGATAATTTAAATTATCAAATCTGAAAAGCGATCGAGAATGGAGTACACCAGTTTTGCTCCAAAGCGATAGTTAAATCTTTAATTAGATTTGAAAGTGAAATGGTAATTAATTTTATCGATAACACCATGGTGTTAGAAATGGAGTATTACCAGTTTTGCTCCAGGCGATGAATAGGTTGGGATTGGGAAATAAAATAAATAATTACTTCGGTGTGGTTCGCTAATCCTGACTAGTTTGGAAAACCGTGATATTGTTTGAAATGATATCCAAAGGAAGATTAAAGAATAAATTTAGAAGAATTTATCTTTGATAAAATTAATGGGAACCTTTCCCTAAGAATGTGAAAATGTGAATAAAAGAATATTCTGAATTGGAATGAGGCGTTTGTTGTGTTTTTGTAACATTTGTTTATTATATACGTGGGTTATTCAGAAAGGCCGGGTTTCTACCCATTCTGAATAACCGATTCGGCGATAAGTCGAAGATGAAGACGGTGGTTGAAGACCGGAAGTCTTCACATTGTTTGGGTGATTACTGATGATCTTGATTGGGCTGTACGCCCAAGATGAGGGAATCCGTTGGTGATCGTCCAGACGTACTTGGAGATGGATGGATATGCGAGGAAAGTGCCTCCAGTTTCGTTCAGACCCAGAACGAACTTGTAAATAAACTATGTGTTTGACATTGGATTTTATTCTATGTTGATTGATCTCTATTAAATATACATCTGTTTGGCGGGGGAGAATTTATTCTCTTTCTTAACGCCCTACTCTGAGATGTACGAGCTCATAGGTTGTATATCGATGGGCATCAGTCGCATGGAGTGAATTGCCAGTGTGGCACGCGTAAGTAGAAATTGATCAAGGCTTCCGTTGAAAAGCAAAGTCTTTTGGTTGACGATCAAAGCACGGCCTGTGTGGCGTAGCTTTGTGTATAGCGTAAATTCGCGAGCCTCACACCTCGTTACGAGTCAAAAATAGGATAGTGACTGCAGGGAGAGCACGACGTTTCTTTCTAGTTATAGATGGTGTCTGTGCTTAAACTGGCCGACATTTATATACTTTTCACCTGTGTGGTTGTTGGATAAGGCGCCTCGGATATAGGTCTGTTAGGACCGGGAAACGTGTGCTCAGGAATTGCCAATACTCAAAAGTAAGAGAGGACCGGCCCTGAAGATCCAAGGATCATAGTGGGGTCCTGAGACATTTGCTAGAGTGTCTCGAATCGAAGAGGAGCTTGCCCCTTGCCTCGACTCATGATGGAAATCCAATTTCCAATACGTGATATTGCAGTTTTATTTGTAGAAGTAGTATAGCGACATGATATATGGTACCCATGCTGTCTATGATTGATATTTATGATTGAAATTGTTTTGACACTATACCCCTATAATAGTATCAAATGATTTGTTTTAAACGTACCAAGCATGTTTGGCTATTATCAGGGAAAACCTTATCCTCCGGCTTGCGTTGCATTGTGTGATGGGACCTGAGTCTTATAATAGCTTCATTTTTCGAAAAAGCATTGCGCTGTTTTGTTATATGCACTAGTGTTCTTGGGAGGACACCCGTTCCGTGTTGTACGGCGTGGTCCCTTGAATTACTCTCTTTTAAAGTAAAGTTTTAAATAACTGTTTTAGTTCTCACACCAGTCACATGACTGACCTGGAGTTTATTGTTTTAACCTAAACTCTGGGTGCCCCTATTTTCCACACGGGCAGCTAGTAGTTTTGGTTTTGCAGATTTATATTCACAGGAACCTGATTTACAGCTGGAACGATGCTCGGAAAGCTTTGTATCCGTGTATTACTTTCATTTGTGTTTTGTATTGTTTTTCAGCTGCTATGTAATTTATTGTAATCTCTGATATTTTTCGAATGTGTAATAATTATTCATACTCTGTATATTCTTGTATATGATGGAATTGTTGTAATATACAATGAAATGTTCTTCTGTTCGCGTTCCGATGTGTCTTGTTCTCATCTCAATCCGAGCTTTCCTTACCGGGGAAGTTCGGGTCGTTATAGAGTGGTATCAGAGCTTTGGTTTACAGAGCTCGAGAACAAGACACATTAGAACCGAACGAAAGAATTCATCTGATATTGGATTAGTAATATCCAATTAGAATGACTCGTTAGAGATAGAATCAGTAGTATCCTAGAACGAGTGTGAAGAGTATATTTTTCAAATGAAAACAATTTTGTTTTGTAATTTAAATCGTTTTACACGTATTTGAATATTTATTAATTTTGAATTTGGACAATCTAGTATATAAAGGATTTGCATATACGCGTCATGAACGTATATTCGAAGTTTTAATATACTGGATAGATATAGAATCACACTCTAGTCGCCCGGAGATGATGTTGATAATGACCATAGCATCATCAATATTTATGTTCCTGTTTCGAAGGTGTGATATCTATATATTTCCATTAGACTAGTGTGAGAATCAAAATTTACTTAGATTTATTGTTGTGATTTGGCATCAAAAACATGATTTTCTGTATTTATATATATCAAAGTTATGTTTTTGAAATTCTAATCCACTAATTGATTGATGGTTGTGTTGTTTGTCTATTTGTTTGAAATTTTGGTCCATTATGCCTAATAGAATCAAATATTAAATTGTATTGAAAATTGGTCGCATTTGCATGCATATACGTATAGAATGTGTGAACAGGTCATAGCAAGCCGGCTAGAGCAGAAGAATAAAATTGTCTGCCTGACAAATAGGTACATGTTTACCATAAATTACTGTTTTGTTTGGGTGATGATGATTTTATGAGCCGATTGGCTAGCCGCTTGACTTTTTCTTTTTCTTTTGAGTTGAAGAAGGCCATGGGAGGCTATATGAAATATCCCGAAGTCCCCGGTGCAGGGGAGGTTATGGCGAAATTTTTCGAAAATTTAGGGTGTTAGCCAAATTTTTGAAAAATTTGAAAAGTTCTTAGAAACTGAAAAGTTGAAGAACTTAAGCCGTAGCGAAAACAATGAAAGTTGAGTTGATTAGTTAAACAAATTTCGGCTTCGTTCCTTTTCGGGGACGAAAAGTTTTAAGTGGGGGAGATTGTAACAACCCGAAAATGTGAGCCAGTTTAAAATTTTTATTTTGGCAAGTTTAGCAAATTTTGGATATTTAAAATAGATTATTTTAAATAATATCGACGAGAAATTTATTTTGAATGGAATTCGAACGTATATATTTATACACGTTGTCGTTAAAATATAAATATTTATTTTAAATTATAAAAGGAATTGAAAATGGCGCGGTAGTTCGATAATTCGATTTCAAACTTCAAATGAACATATCGGGTGCAAAATTTATCGGATTTTAGCGAACCATAAACATTTGAATCTAAATAAGAATATCTTTCCAATGAATCCGGGAAATCAAAATTTCATAGCGGGAATCAAAAGATATGTGCAGTTGAAATTTCAGAATAGTCGCTATGGAATTTCGGCCCTTGAAAATGGCCATTTTTCATATGTTCTTAGAATTCGACGAAATTAGTTTTGTCAGGACCGTGTCGTCAATACGAAGCTAGAAAATATTTTTCTGAAATTTTTCGAGTTAGCATGTGACCCCGATAAATTGAAATGCACGTTCGAATTCAATATATAGAGTTATATTTTGATTTTGACGAAAAATGATAGAAACAATCGAATCAGCTTACGATACATATCCCATTGTGTTCTGAATGGGGGTAAATAGCTAAGGGCAACAGGCTGTGGATCTCGTTTCGAGGTCGAAATTAAAAGTTGCTTTTTAAAAGTAAATAATTAAATAAATATATTTTTTATAAGGGCCCTTGGCCCCTTTATTCTCTCTGAACGAAGTCAACCGAAATAAATAAATAAAAGAAAACAAAAGGGGTCGGAACCCTATATCACGCATCGTCTTCCACCGCATCACGCCTCCCATCACCTCGCCAGAGCCTCCCCTACAACCACCACCCCTCTCTACAGCCCTCCCTTCTTCGATTCCCTCTCCCCCTCTTCTGACCAAACTCGTAGCCCCCCAACAGCCAAGGCCCAGACGCGAAGCCCCAACGCACCACTGGCGAGCGCCTGCCGTCGCCACCCCAGGCCAGCCTCCACCGCCCTCTGTCAACTCCACCTCCTCCGTTTGCTCCCTCACGCAAGAACAGCGAGCTTTTATTTATTCATTTATTTAATTTCCTTTACAGTGTTTTCTTTTATATATATATGTAGATTAAAATCGGTTTTTCCTATTTATAAAGTATTATTTGTAACACCCCGTAATTCTGTTAATATTAATATTCACAAATTAAAGAATAACTAATCTCAGAAGTGAGAATTATGGGAAACAGGTTACGCCATTGTGTTCGTCTCAGAATTCTGGTTGAAATAGAGTCTGAGTTTGCGTGATTTGGACTTCGTATGAAGAAGTTATGGCCATCGGAAGTTTTAGAAAATTCAAAACAGATTTCAGAAAATTTAAATTTCAAAATTCGGAGTCAAACCGGCTAGGCGGGAAAATTCCAGCCCAGCACCCCAAATCGACTGGGCAGTCGACTGGGCAGTCCCCCCCCAGGTCGACTGGGGAGTCGACTGGGCAGTCGACCTGGGTGTCGCCTTGTCCAGGCGGCTAGGGTTTGACTGAGCCCAATCTTGAGCTGCTGATGTGTCTTTAGGGCTGAGTTGGCAAATTAAACGGTTCAGTTTAGTTCTGAGTTGATCTGACAGTCTAAATAAATCCTAAACTCTATAATTACCTAGGTAGTCTCTCACTCTAATTCACATGAAAAATAGAATAGCCACCGTCATACCGCCGCCATGGAACTCAGTCTAGCCGCCGCCAACTAAGAAGGAAGAAAAGCTAATCAAAACCCTAATTCTACTCAACTCTATAGCAAATCAAGACTCTCTTTCTCTTCTAATTGTGAGTATGATGATCTTAACAATATTATTGTTAAACTAATTAGATTACGTCATGAATGGATTATAAGTGAATGAAGTGGATTGTCATATATGTTGTTGTACACCTTATGCTATCATGTATGTTGTAAATCCTATGTTATGTGATGATGATATCCTATATGTTGTAAATCATGCTATGATGACATTGTATAGGTTGTAATTTTCTATGCTAAGTTGTGATAAATCATACATGTTATAAAGTCATGATGTTATTATCTATGCTAATTAGTTCATGTTAATCAAATCATGATGTTGATATTACTTGGGCTATATTGATCTATATGACAAATCACATATGCAAGTTTAGATTGATTAGTAAAGATTATGAACATATGCCATGACATTTATTTAGATCTAGAATTATGACATCTAGAATTATGCTATGACATATTGAACATATTGATCTATATGTGAATATTGATCTATATGTGAATTCTATGCTAGTTCTCACCATCATTATGTTGCCTAAAACCCCATATGCAAGTTTATACATGAATTTGGGTTATGATCATATCATGTAAATTGTGACATTTAACAAGTTGACACCTTTAGATCCTTAACATGTGTTGTTTATGCAAGTTTCACACCTATTATGATTGGAATATTTTGTTTGTCTATATGTTGTGATAATTTATCTTTGTGCTATGAGTTAGACTATTCGAGTCTAATGTATGTTCTGTGTTGAATAAGCGAACGTATAACGTGGGGTAGGGATAATATTAAGGATTTAATATTAAGAAGTTGGGGTGCAATTGATATGATTTTGCATGCAATGAATGGATGGACATAATTGAATCAATTATGGACATCATTAAAAGTGGATTTAATTACTAATTTTAATAGGGAATTATTAAAACTGGGGTAAAAGATTATAAGTGATAATCAATGCGTTGGACACGAGGTTGGACTCGTTTGTGACGTAAACCTGCCCGGACCCGCCCGGCAAATCCAGTGGTCACAAATGTCAGCCCAATGTGAGAGGTCCTAGGCCTAAACTAAAGCATAACAGTTGTAAAGACACGAGGTTAGACTCTTTTATGGTGTAAGACTGCCCGGACCCGCCCGGCAAATCCAACTGCCATAAATGCCAGTCTAATGTGAGAGGTCTTTATGAGGTTATGGGCTGAATGAATTAAGAAATACTTAACCAGATAAACATGTAAGGTGGGACATGGGGGTTTAGTAGGTGCCTTGGGTGGCATGAGGAATCAAGTGGGTGCCCTTAGTGGCATGTGAAATACGATTAGTAAGACTTAACCAAACACACATGTAAATGAACATGACTAAGAGGGTTAAGTGGGATGTACTAGTGGACAAGCTAAGGTGGGTAGCTTGTGGGGGCCCGTTTCAACCAGTATCCCAAATGTATCTTTGTGGGCTCGACCCAAGTCGAGGACGGGACGCGCATGCTGGGTTTGACTATAAGAGGCCAAAACGGGGTAGCGGTGGCAACGCAAGTCCAACGGGTTTCATATGCGTGTATGGACCTGGGCTGGTAGGTAAGATGTTGTTGCATCGTGTAGGTATAAGCCGTGCATTCTCAAGTTGTAACGGGTTGCCACTTTAGGGTAGTGATACACCCCACTATGGGGCCAACACGGGTATCTACGAGTAGGGAGCCGATCGAAAGTGGGTAGTGTGGTACACCTAGTGGAGATAGGGGCAGACGACACCTATGTAGTCAGCTAGGGGTACACAAGGCTATTTATATAGTTTCTGTGCGAAGCAAGTGGGATCAACCTTTAGGGTGACTGGTGTGGTGCAGTGTAGTAATTATTCATTAGTAATTAGGTGTGCCTTTAACGTTATCTTTAACGTTATCTTTAACGTTATATTTAACGTTATCTTTATATGCTTTTCCATACCCAATAGTTCATAGAAATTTCCTTGTTTTCCAGCTTATGCCTTAGTCTAGTTATTTTGATAATAGTATTGTTAGAATTATCATACTCGCCAGACTTTATGCCTGACCCCCTCCATTTCTATCCTTTTCCCCCCTCCAGGTCCTCAGGTTGGGCCCAGCACTAGTGGAGTTTGATTGGATTGCTTTATTTCTCTGGGAAAGCTTGGACCGTTGAAGTAAATTCCAGCTTGTTATCTTCTTTAATGGCTATTTGTGTAATGGGATTATGTATTTTGTTTTATGAAGATGGATATTGTACTTGACTCTGATTTATGGTTTTATGATGTAACAAAAATGTTTAAATTCCGCTGCAATAAAATGAAGTTTTAGATTTCCAAGCACTACTTATTATCTGTCTTGTTGTAATTATTCTGTTCTATATTAACTTAAAACCTCCAAGGAAGTTAATGCATTCCCTTTGTGAGTGACATTAATGGATGTGGGGTGTTACACGTGGTATCGGAGCTTAAGGTTACCAGAACAGATATTTTTTTTAGAAAATCTATTTTTCTAAAGTATTTTTGGAAGAAGTATTTTCAAAAACATAACTTAATGAGTAATCTAAAGAGGAAAGTTTTTAAGAAAAACATAATCCCCAATAGCCATATCTTTATCTTTCGAATTCTCCATTTTGAATCTTTCCTTTTTCGTTTCAGCATGGCTGAAGATCTTAACCTAAGGGACGGTGTAACGATAACAGGATGGTATAGGAGGTTATTAGAGGATAGGGCCGCTGCAGGTCCAGCCAATGTTCCTCCACCACCGGTTGCCCTCGTTCCTCCTCCTTCTCCTCGCGTTGATACTTTTGCAAAGACGTGCAAGGAATTTAAGGCTATGGGTGGAAAACCTTTTCAAGGGTCAGAAACGTTTGTGGAAGCAAGAGATTGGCTTAGGGAGGTGGAAGAATTGCTAGAAATCTTTGAAGTGGAAGAAGGGAGGAAAGTCAAATTAGCAGCTTGGTTAATGAAAGGAGAGGCCTCGTTTTGGTGGGAGGTCACTAATGGGGAGCGTCCTGTTGATTCTTGGGCAGATTTCAGGCGTAGGTTTGAGTCGAAGTTTCTCTCAAGGGCAGAAGAGAATCTATATATGGAAAGGTTCTTAACATTAAAGCAAGGAATCTCATTAGTGAAAGAATATGTCAATAAATTTAATCAGTTAGCGAGGTTTGGCTTGGATTTAGTGAACACGCCGGAGAAGAAGGCTCTGAGGTTCGTTAATGGATTGAATGAACCATTGCAAGGGTTGGCTATGACCCACATCCCTATGGGGGCCACCTTTGAGAAGCTAGTAGACATGGTACTCATGCACGAGGAGAAAGGCACTAAAGCTGATAAGGTACCCGAGAAGAAAGGGGATCAGAAGAAACCACAACAAAAAAAACAAGAAGGGTGGTAAAGACAATAATGGCAAGGGAAAGAAGAAATGCTTTAACTGTGGGACACCAGGCCATCTCAGCAAGGATTGCCAAAAGAAAAAGAAGACTGGCTGTTTTCACTGTGGCGAAGCGGGACGTCTAGTGAAGGACTGCCCAAAGAAGGGGCAGAGGGTAGGAGATACCTCGAGAGGACAGGTGAAGGCTCTTTTGGCACCAGGGCAGGCAAGGGGACAAGTTCAGGCTCTCACGGTCCTACCGCTGCAAGAACGAGGTAGAACCATTTCTGTTGAAAGCTTAGTTTTTCTGTTTGATCATCCTGTCCGTACTTTATTCGATTCGGGTGCATCGCATTCGTTTATCTCTACATCATTAGTTGAATCACTGCACTTAAACACCAGTTTAGTAGAGGATCCCTTAGTTTTTTCGAATCCAATTGGGGGCTCAGCTTATTTGTCCATGATGTGTTTGGATTTGAAAATTTCTATACTTAGCTTGAGTTTAGATGTGATGCTTATGTTTTAGGCTTCATGGGCTATGGGCTAATTTTAGGAATGGATTGGTTATCCAGAAATGGGGCCATTCTTGATTGTGAAAGGAGAGTAGTTAGGCTCGTGACTCGCCTTTTGTAATCCCATAAATTATGTTATGCTAAGTTATTTAGAATCGCTTGACGCGTCTGAGGAAAATCTACGATCTGTTAGAGTGGTCCAAGAATACTCGGATGTGTTTGAGGAGGTGAAGGGCTTACCTCCGAAGCGGGAGATAGATTTTCGAATATATCTGGTGGATAATGCAAAACCATTATCTTTGCCAGTACGCCACATGGCTCCACGTGAAAGGAGGTAACTCGATAAGCAAGTGAAGGAGTTGCTTGAGAAGTGGTTCATAAGACGATGTATATCGGAGTGTGGTGCTCCAGTAGTATTTGCCATGAAGACGGATGGGTCCTTTAGACTTTGTGTGGACTATAGAGAACTTATTAAGCTTACTAAGAAAAATAGACACCCACTGCCGAGGATTGACGATCTCTTCGATCAGTTAGTTGGCGCCTCAGTGTTTTCGCAGTTGGACTTAGCCACTGGTTTCCATCAATTGAGAGTGGCTGAGGATAGCATACACAAGACTTCCTTTAGGACTCCGGACAGTTTCTATGAATGGCTAGTGATGCCCTTCGGTTTGACAAACGCCCTCGCATACTTTGTTGATTTGATGAGTATGGTGTTTAGGGAGTACCTTAACAAATTCGTGGTAGTCTTTGTAGACGACATATTGGTCTTTTCTAAGGATGAGGAAGAGCATGCAATACATCTTAGGGAAGTGTTGGAGACCCTACGAGCTCATTACCTTAAAGCTAAATTTTCTAAGTGTCACTTCTGGAAGAAGGATGTACGGTTCTTAGGGCACGTGGTTTCCAAAGAAGGGATAGTCGTGGATCCCGCGAAGGTGGTGGCCATCCAAGATTGGAAGGTCCCTAAAAATGCTACCGAAGTAAGAAGTTTCTTGGGACTGGCTGGCTACTATAGGAAGTTTACCAAAGACTTTGCAAAGATATCAGCTCCATTGACACGCCTGACGAAGAAGAACCTAGTCTTCACGTGGGACGTAGATTGTGATGATGTGTTCCAACGTTTGAAGAGAGCTTTGACTTCAGCCCCAGTCTTAGTATTGCCAGACGGGAGTAAGCCGTTTACGGTTTATACCGATGCTTGTGGGACAGGACTAGGTGCAGTCTTAATGCAAGAGGGTAGGGTAATAGCCTATGGTGGAAGGCAGTTGAGAGCCCATGAGAAAAATTACCCTACACATGAACTAGAGTTGTCCGCTATTGTTTTCGCGCTTAAGTCTTGGCGTCATTATCTTCTTGGCAAGAAATTTGAATTATTCACTGATCACAAATCTTTAAAATACTTATTTTCTTAGAAGGACTTGAACTTAAGGCAGCAAAGGTGGATGGAGTTCTTAGCATCCTACGACTTCGAGATAGCATATACCCCTGGCAAGGGTAACGTAGTGGCAGATGCCTTAAGTAGAAAAAGATTATCCTTAAGTCCTTTGTTTGTTGAGCGGCGAAACTTAGAATTCATTTCGATGTTTGACTTTAGACCTTCCGTTGACTTCGTACCTGGTTTGCTAGCATCCTTGGAGGTCAGACCTACGCTTTTGGGAGGGATTGGCGAGGCACAGCGAGACGACCCACAGTTGGTTGAGTTAGTAGAAAAGCTCAAAAGAGGGGAGTCATCAAGCCATCTCCATAGGTATACCCTAGATGATAAGGGTTGGTTACGTAGGGACGGTAGACTTTGTATACCAAAAGACGATGACCCAAGGAAGAGCATTCTTGATGATGCACATCGTTCGAAGATGACCATTCATCCCGGCGGGGACAAGATGTACAAAGACATGAAGCGAGTTTTCTTTTGGGCCGGTATGAAGAAAGACGTGGCTGAGTATGTCGCTAGGTGCTTGGTGTACCAACAAGTAAAAGCGGAGCAAAAGAAACCCGGTGGGTTGCTTCACCCATTGGAGGTTCCACTATGGAAGTGGGAAAGTGTCTCGATGGACTTTGTGGATGGATTACCGCGATCAAGGAAGGGTAATACGGGAATTTGGGTTATAGTAGATAGACTTACTAAAAGCGCCCATTTTATTGCCGTGAAGAGTAAGAGGACTGCTCATGGTTAGCTTCTGTATACGTCCGAGAAATAATTCGTTTGCACGGTGTTCCTTCTAGCATAGTGAGCTACCGCGACCCTATTTTCACTAGCGAATTTTGGAGAAGCTTACAAGAAGCGGTAGGGACTCAGTTATGTTTGAGCACCGCATATCATCCTCAGACGGATGGCCAGACCGAGAGGGTGAATCGCATTCTAGAGGATCTTTTGAGGCTATGTATCCTAGAATTTGGGGGTACATGGGAAGAGCATCTTCCATTGGTAGGGTTCGCATATAATAATAGCCTTCAGTCCAGCATTGGCATGGCACCTTTCGAAGCTCTTTATGGACGACCTTGTCGTTCACCTACATGTTGGTGGGAATCTACGGATAAGATCTTACTTAGGCCCGATATGATTAGGGAGACTTTGGAGAAGATCGACTTGATTCGAAGGAGGATGAAAGCAGCGCAAGATAAGCAGAAATCTTATGCGGACAAGAGGAGAACAGATCTTGAGTTTGACGTTGGGGACATGGTCTTTATCAAAGTGTCTCCATTACGGAACATTGTTCGCTTTGGGTCCGTTCGGAAATTAGCACCAAGGTTCGTAGGACCGTTTCCTATTAAGGAGAAGATTGGACGGATGGCTTATAGAGTGGAGTTTCCCGAGAGACTTAGTGGTGTACACGATGTATTCCATGTATCACATTTGAGGAAGTGCTTGCACGAGACTACGGAAGTGGTAGAGCCGAGCTTGCTTAGAGAGGTGGAGATCGAGCGTGATGCAACGATTCGACGAGCTCCTACGCGCATTCTTGGGTCGGAGATCAAGAAGCTGAGGAATCGAGAGGTCAAACTAGTCAAAGTACAATGGGGAGATGATGAGAGCAACGCTACTTGGGAGACGGAAGAAAAGATGCATTCGTTGTACCCTTTTCTTTTTGAGGATATGTCCTTTAATTTCTCCTTTATCTCTTATCTTACCTTTAGAGTATCCTCTCGCTAGTATTCTTGACCTTTAGTTAGGATAATCCAATGGTTGAAACATGTGTTTGAGACATGTTATGTATGACGGATGCAAAGTGAATGCAAGTGTTTGCTAGTGGTTGCTCGTGGACGCATATACACACACTATTAGGCACTAGATCGACTCGGTCACTTCATATTGCATATTGCATATATATGGATGTATTTAGAAAAATGAATGTATGATGACTGTATTATCATATGGATGTTGCATTCAGATGATGATTGTGCACGCATATAGAGATAATATGTAGCATTAAGGAACTTTTGCATACATAATGGACGCATGGCACTATCATGATTTGCATTAAGGAGGTCAACTGAATCAGTGGACCGCCTGATTTTGCATTAGATATGGACATATACATACACTGTGCATTTAAACATGAAAGCATTATAAGTCTATAAGGACAATGGATGCCTGTGATTGATGGTTGAGTAGATGGATGATTGGATGTTAGGATATACATTCTTCTTAACTTGAAGATTTCGGGGCCGAAATCCTTTAAGGAGGGGAGAATGTAACACCCCGTAATTCCGTTAATATTAATATTCACAAATTAAAGAATAACTAATCTCATACGTGAGAATTATGGGAAACGGGTTGCGCCATTATGTTCGTCTCGGTATTCTGGTTGAAATAGAGTCCGAGTTTGCGTGATTTGGACTTCTTATGAAGAAGTTATGGCCATCGGAAGTTTCAGAAAATTCAAAATAGATTTCAGAAAATTTAAATTTCAAAATTCGGAGTCAAACAGGCTAGGCGGGAAAATTCCCGCCCAGCACCCCAGGTCGACTTGGGAGTCGATTGGGCAGTCGACCCCCCCCAGGTCGACTAGGGAGTCGACTAGGCAGTCGACCTGGGTGTCGACCTGTCCAGGCTGCTAGGGTTTGACTGAGCCCAATCTTGAGCTGCTGATGTGTCTTTAGGGATGAGTTGGCAAATTAAACGGTTCAGTTTAGTTCTAAGTTGATCTGACAGTCTAAATAAATCCTAAACTCTATAAATACCTAGGTAGTCTCTCACTCTAATTCACATGAAAAATAGAATAGCCACTGTCATACCGCCGCCTTGGAACTCAGTCTAGCCACCGCCAACTAAGAAGGAAGAAAAGCTAATCAAAACCCTAATTCTACTCAACTCTAAAGCAAATCAAGACTCTCTTTCTCTTCTAATTGTGAGTATGATGATCTTAACAAGATTATTGTTAAACTAATTAGATTAAGTCATGAATGGATTGTAAGTGAATGATGTGGATTGTCATATATGTTGTTGTAAACCTTATGCTATCATGTATGTTGTAAATCCTATGTTATGTGATGATGATATCCTATATGTTGTAAATCATGCTATGATGATATTGTATAGGTTGTAATTTTCTATGCTAAGTTGTGATAAATCATACACGTTATAAAGTCATGATGTTATTATCTATGCTAATTAGTTCATGTTAATCAAATCATGATGTTGATATTACTTGGGCTATATTGATCTATATGACAAATCACATATGCAAGTTCAGATTGATTAGTAAAGATTATGAACATATGCCATGACATCTATTTAGATCTAGAATTATGACATCTAGAACTATGCTATGATATATGTGAATTCTATTCTAGTTCACACCATCATTATGTTGCCTAAAACCCCATATGCAAGTTTATACATGAATTTGGGTTATGATCATATCATCTAAATTGTGACATTTAACAAGTTGACACCTTTAGATCCTTAACATGTGTAGTTTATGCAAGTTTCACCCCTATTATGATTAGATTATTTTGTTTGTCTATATGTTGTGATAATTTATCTTTGTGCTATGAGTTAGACTATTCGAGTCTAACGTATGTTCTGCGTTGAATAAGCGAACGTATAATGTGGGGTATGGGTAATATTAAGGATTTAGTATTAAGAAGTTGGGGTGCAATTGATATGATTTTGCATGCCATGAATGGATTGCTATAATTGAGTCAATTATGGACATCATTATAAGTGGACTTAATTAATAATTTGAATAGGGAATTATTAAAACTGGGTTAAAAGATTATAAGTGATAATCAATGCTTAGGACACGAGGTTGGACTCGTTTGTAACGTAAACCTGCCCGGACCCGCCCGGCAAATCCAGTGGTCACAAATGTCAGCCCAATGTGAGAGGTCCTAGGCCTAAACTAAAGCATAATAGTTGTAAAGACACGAGGTTAGACTCTTTTATGGTGTAAGACTGCCCGGACCCGCCCAATAAATCCAGCTGCCATAAATGCCAGTCTAATGTGAGAGGTCTTTGTGAGGTTATGGCCTGAATGAATTAAGAAATACTTAACCAGATAACCATTTAAGGTGGGACATGGGGGTTAAGTAGGTGCCTTGGGTGGCATGAGGAATCTAGTGGGTGCCCTTAGTGGCATGTGAAATACGATTAGTAAGACTTAACCAAACACACATGTAAATGAACATGACTAAGAGGGTTAAGTGGGATGTACTAGTGGACAAGCTTAGGTGGGTAGCTTGTGGGGGCCCGTTTCAACCAGTATCCGAAACGCATCTTTGTGGGCTCGAACCAAGTCGAGGACGGGACGCGCATGCTGGGTTTGACTATAAGAGGCCAAAACGAGGTAGCGGTGGCAATGCAAGTCCAACGAGTTTCATATGCGTGTGTGGACCCGGGCTGGTAGGTAAGACGTTGTTGCATCGTGTAGGTATAAGCCGTGCATTCTCAAGTTGTATCGGGTTGCCACTTTAGGGGAGTGATACACCCCACTGTGGGGCCAGCACGGGTATCTACGAGTAGGGAGCTGATCGAAAGTGGGTTGTGGGGGTATACTTAGTGGAGATAGGGGCAGACGACACCTATGTAGTCAGCTAGGGCTACGCAAGGCTATTTATATAGTTTCTGTGTGAAGCAAGTGGGATCAACCTTTAGGGTGACTGGTGTGGTGCAGTGTAGTAATTATTCGTTAGTAATTAGGTGTGCCTTTAACGTTATCTTTAACGTTATCTTTATCTGCTTTTCCATACCCAATAGTTCATAGACATTTCCTTGTTTTCCAGCTTATGCCTTAGTCTAGTTATTTTGATATTAGTATTGTTAGAATTATCATACTTGCTAGACTTTATGTCAGACCCCCTCCATTTCTATCCTTTTTCCCCCTCCAGGTCCTCAGGTTGGGCCCAGCACTAGTGGAGTTTGATTGGATTGCTTTATCACTTTGGGAAAGCTTGGACCGTTGAAGTAAAGTCCAGCTTGTTATCTTCTTTAATGGCTATTTGTGTAATGGGATTATGTATTTTGTTTTATGAAGATGGATATTGTACTTGACTATGATTTATGGTTTTATGATGTAACAAACATGTTTAAATTCCGCTGCAATAAAATGAAGTTTTAGATTTCCAAGTACTACTTATTATCTGTCTTGTTGTAATTTTTCTGTTCTATATTCACTTAAAACCTCCATGGAAGTTAATGCATTCCCTTTGTGAGTGACATTAATGGACGTGGGGTGTTACATTATTTAAAATCAGTTTTCTATTTTTAAAGTAAACAAGTAGATAAGAATTTTGAAAACAAAAGGATATGAATTTTAAAACTGAAAAGAACGGTTTTTAAAAATTGAAAAGATGTGATTTTTATATAGTAGCGATTTAAAATAGAATTTTTATCTATATAGTAGCAATGTAAAAATATATTTTTTATCTATATATAGTGATGTAAAAATAGAATTTTTATCTATATAGTAGCGATGTAAAAATAGATTTTTTATCTATATAGTAGCGATGTAAAAATAGAATTTTTATCCATATGGAGTGATTATAAAAATATGATTTTTAAATTGAAAGTGAACAAATAAAAATGTGATTTTTTTTAAAGATAACAGTATAAAAATGTGATTTTTATATATGTAGTGGCTACGTGCAACGAAAGTGGCAAAAGGCGAGAACGACGAAGATTTCTACATAAGAAGAATCGTGGCGTTTGGATTAGCAAGTCGGTGAGAACTTCTCACTTTAAATCATGTTTTTCTAGTTATAATATATATACTAGGATGCAGACGGTGCTTAGCAGCACCCGACACCCGTCATCCACAGACCATGGATGGCTTGTATGTTTGATTGTTTGTTGTAATGAAAATTGATTGTGTGATGTGAAATGAAATAAAATATTTATATAGTTAAAAATACTTTATCATCAAAAATATTATTTTTAACGTGTGTGTGCGAAAAAATATGTGTTTGTTGATTTGAAACCCCACACGGGTGTTGGGATGATATTTGAAGTCCACTCATCCCGATTGATTAGTTGTATGTCGATCGATCAATTGACAGGCTGTTATAAGTGTTAGATATCTATATTTGATGCTTATACAGTGTGGTGCCCTTGGATGATGATTGATTATTTATTGTTGTGATTATATACATGTGTTGTATGGAATCCATATGATTAACATTATATGGTAATTGATTGGGACTCATTCCAATTGGGAAAATAAAGAATAAAATGAAGTATATATTCATGTGTTGAATAGAATAAATAATCATGTGTTGAAAGAAATATTTTAACAATAAAATTTACATCTTTATCATATTTTAAGATTAGAAACTAACTGGAAAATAGATAAGATGAGTGGTTTCCTGGATATTGATCTAATATTGGTTTTGGCCTTCGGCGTTAATATTTAGGGAATCATTCTCTTACTACTTTACAGTTGGAGTCTGGTTTGAAAATCAAACGATAGATACCATAATTTTATAAAATACATTAAATTACAAAAATAGTCATGTGTTGACAGTGCTCATGTGTTGAGAATATTCATGTGTTGAAAGAAATATAGATTCATGTGTTGAATAGAATAAATATTCATTTGGTTAATAGAGTAACGAATTTATTGAAATATATAAAGCCGTGTTTATTAGAGATGCGCCATTTTGACGTGAACGATATTTATATCGATTTTATTCATTTTTTTTATGAATATCGAAAACTGATTTCAAATCGAATATATTGAAATGAATTGAATTGAAATGAATTCGAATTGAAATTGAATTGAAATGAATTCGAATTGAAATTGAATTGAAATGAAATTGGATTGAAATTGAATTGAAATCGATTTGAATTGAAATCAATTTGAAATGAATACAAAACGAAGTTATAAAGGAAAATTCAATTTTGATTTGAAATTGAAATGGAAGTTGAAATCGTTTCGAAAACGAATTTAAAACGAATTTATAAAATACATTTTAAAAGGAAATTAATGAAATATATATAATATATATATATATATATTATATATATAATGGCCTGAATAGAATGCGCCGCGCTGCGGCAATTCGTGAATTTCGACCATTGACTTCGAATTGACGTTGCGGGAGATCCGACCGTCGGATTCTCCTAAAACCGGAACTGTTGGGTTCGTATCAAAAAGAGATTTCCAATGAATATTAGAAATTAGAAATCTAACGGTTGGATTTGGAATTATGTCCAATCAAATTTGGAAAAGGTCGCTGTAAGTGCAGTTCGATGGCCGTTGATGGAAATCAACTGTACGGGCCTTGATAAAATTATTAAAAATATCAATAATTTGTGTAAAATCATAAGAAATGATTTGAAAAAATCTGGGATAAAAAATCCCACATTTGTGAAGATAAAAATAGATTTTTATCGAAATGAACTAGTTTTGAACTAGAATTAAAATCAGTTTATTTTTGAAATAAACTGAATTTGAAGTGGATTTAAAAATAATCAGGATTCCAATACGTGAAGTGGAAATAGATTTGAATCGAAATTATCTTCGGAATATTTCGATGTTGGATTTCGTGGCTATACAGATATCGTTATTCACAGCTTTGTATTTAATATCAAATATGGTTTGGGTTTATCATGAATCGTGTTTTAAATGACATTGGTTCTTTAACCCAGTTAAAGATAGAATATTGATATTTGAAGAGATTAAAGCTAAGTGGAGTTTTAATGAATCTTTAATTAGATTAAAATGTGAATTGATAATTTAAATTATCAAATCTGAAAAGCGATCGAGAATGGAGTACCACCAGTTTTGCTCCAAAGCGATTGCTAAATCTTTAATTAGATTTGAACGTGAAATGGTAATTAATTTTACAGATAACACCGTGGTGTTAGAAATGGAGTATTACCAGTTATGCTTGCGGGGATGAATAGGTTGGGATTGGGAAATAAAATAAATAATTACTTCAGTGTGGTTCACTAATCCTGACTAGTTTGGAAAACCATGATATGGCTTGAAATGATATCCAAAGGAAATTAAAGAATAAATTTAGAAGAATTTATCTTTGATAAAATTAGTGGGAACCTTTCCCTAAGAATGTGAAAATGTGAATAAAAGAATATTGTGAATTGGAATGAGGCATTTGTGTAACATTTGTTTATTATATACGTGGGTTATTCAGAAAGGCCGGGTTTCTACCCATTCTGAATAACTGATTCGGCGACAAGTCGAAGATGAAGACGGTGGTTGAAGACCGGAAGTCTTCACATCGTTTGGGTGATTACTGATGATCTTTATTGGGCTGTACACCCAAGATGAGGGAATCAATTGGTGATCGTCCAGATGTACTTAGAGATGGATGGATATGCAAGGAAAGTGCCTCCGGTTTCGTTCAGACCCAGAACGAAATTGTAAATGGACTGTGTGTCTGACATTGGATTTTATTCTGTGTTGATTGATCTCTATTAAATATACATCTGTTTGGCGGCGGAGAATTTATTCTCTTGCTTAACGCCCTACTCTGAGACGTACGAGCTCATAGGTTGTATATCGATGGACATCAGTCGCATGGAGTGAATTTCTAGTGTGGCACGCGTAAGTGGCAATTGATCAAGGCTTCCGTTGAAAAGAAAAGTCTTGTGGTTGACGATCAAAGCACGGCCTGTGTGGCGTAGCTTTGTGTATAGCGTGAATTCGTGATCCTCACACCTCGGTATGAGTCAAAAACGGGATAGTGACTGCAGGGAGAGCACGACGTTTCTTTCTAGCCATGGGTGGTGTCGGTGCTTAAACTGGCCGACATTTATATACTTTTCACCTGTGTGGTTGTTGGATGAGGCGCCTCAGATATAGGTCTGTTAGGACCGGGAAACGTGTGCTCAGGAATTGCCAATCCTCAAAAGTAAGAGAGGACCGGCCCTGAAGATCCAAGGATCATAGTGGGGTCCTGAGACATTTGATAGAGTGTATCGAATCGGAGAGGAGCTTTCCCCTTGCCTCGACTCATGACGGAAATCCAATTTCCAATACGTGATATTGCGGTTTTATTTGTAGAACTAGTATGGCGACATGATATATGGTACCCATGCCGTCTATGATTGATATTTATGATTGAAATTGTTTTGACACTATACCCCTATAATAGTATCAAACGATTTGTTTTAAACGTACTAAGAATGTTTGGCTATTATAAGGGAAAACCCTATCCTCCGGCTTGCGTTGCATTGGGTGATGGGACCTGGGTCTTATAATAGCTTCATTTTTTGAAAAAGCATTGCGCTGTTTTATTATATGCACTTGTGTTCTTGGGAGGAAACCCGTTCCGTGTTATACGGCGTGGTCCCTTGAATTACTCTCTTTTAAAGTAAAGTTTTAAATAACTGTTTTAGTTCTCACACCAGTCACATGACTGACTTTAGTTTATTGTTTTAACCTAAACTCTGGGTGCCCCTATTTTCGACACGGGCAACTAGTAGTTTTGGTTTTGCAGATTTATATTCACAGGATCCTGATTTACAGCTGGAACGATTCTCGGAAAGCTTAGTATTCGTGTATTACTTTCAGTTGTGTTTTGTATTGTTTTTCCGCTACTATGTAATTTATTGTAATCTCTGATATTTTTCGAATGTGTAATAATTATTCATACTCTGTATATTCTTGTATCTGATGGAATTGTTGTAATATACAATGAAATGTTCTTCTGTTCGCGTTCCGATGTGTCTTGTTCTCATCTCAATCCGGGCTTTCCTTACTTGGGAAGTTCGGGTCATTATAACTTACCTCTAAGAAACCGTAATAATGGCCTTCAACCTCTAAAACACCTCCAAATCACTTTCTGATCAAGGATTAAGCTAAGCAACATCAAATTAAGGCGGATTAGCACAAGAATCGAGGTAGAGATGCTGTGTTGTATTGGTAATCGCGCCCAAACAGTAGAGTTTCAGTTCTAAAGGTTTTATTTGTGGCTAAGGTGAGTGATTAGCTTGTTTTCACACTAATTATGGCTAATTTGTGTTGATTAGTGTTATTTAGCGAATTTAAACATGATAAAATTCTGTAAAAATATTTATAAATTCTTAAATGATGTTTTACACCTCTTATATGAACTTGGGTTAATTTGGTTAAGTTTTGCTAATCCTATCATTAGTTATACTTGAACATGCTTAAGGGAAAATATGGGGTTTTGGCTATGTTTGATCTATTTTAACCTATCATATTGTTGTTTTGGTGTTTGTGAATGATTATACATGTTGCTATGACTGTATGGTATGCTCTGTGATTGTCTAGAAGTGTTAGATTGGTTGAAAACGCCGTCGAACGGCGTAAAACAGTCCTAGGAAAATATGCAGGAAATGACCCAGAGCTGGATCGGATCGCCCCCCTCTATCTCGACCTGACCCGCTCCAATTTGAGTGCCACGAATCACCAGGAGGAGCAAGTGACGATCCGATACTCTGGAATTAGCACCACGACTCGACCTGCTCGAGAGGAGGAGCCCCACCAGATCCACTTCAGAAGCCACGAACTGATGGCGCGACCCGATCCGATGGAGCTGGAGAGCCACGAGCCAGAAGGGACTCAACCCGATTCGACCGCGGAGGCGCACCACAGCCCGAACCGCCAAGGGATGTGGACCAGGACCTGGAGCTTGACTACGAGCTGGTGGAGGCCGAACCGAACCACCTAGGGGAGCACGATCCGAAGAGGAAAACTGAATGAAGACCGATCCGATGATGACCAAAAACCCGAGATGCAAAGGTAGTCCAAATGGAAGTTAGAGCTCAGGATCCAAATGGGAACCAATGAGTTCACTCCATGATTGGGTTTTGCTGCGGGACATGTGCCAAGGAGTTGTCGATGTTCATAACTTCAATTCACCACTGAAAAATGAATGCTAGACTACGTATCAGTGCAGTAGAGTCACCATGACTCGAGGGGCAAGGTGATCGTAGTAAGACTATGAGCCAGTGCAGTGGAGTTGTTGTGACTCCATGGGGTAGAGTGGACATAGTAAAGGATTGGTAAGGCTATGAGCCAGTGCAATGGAGCCGTTGAGACTCCATGGGGCAAAGTGGACATAGCGAAGGATTAGTGGCTATGGATCAGTGCAGTGAAGTCATTGTGACTTCATGGCGCAGAGTGATCATAGCAAAGTATTGGATGATCGAAGTGGTGGATATTGTATGCTTTACGCACTGAGTGAGAGATGTGAGGATGGTTGCTATGCTTGATTGTTTGCCATCACTATGACATGCACATCCCCACCCCCATATTCTTGTACACCTTGTATAGTATGTAGTGCTAACTCTTTGGTTGCAGGTTCATGTATGGTTTAGTATACCTGTTATTGTTCTGTTTAGCTGCTTATCGCTCATACCAGACTTTTGTCTGACCCAGAGTTTTATGTCTCTTCTTATTACTCTGGGTGCTCCTAAACAAGCAAACTAGAGACAGGTTAGCTGGTGATGCACGAGTAGCTGATCTGGAGACGAGCAGGAGGCTTCCACGTATGATATATACAGATATTCTCCCTGTGTTGCTGATGGTCACTGCTCTGGGCATTAGTAGCGCACCTTTTCCTTTTTGCTTTAGAGACAGTATTTCGAAATTGTAATAACTGTATCTTGGATTTCCGCTGCTATGATGCTTAGTTCTAGTTTTCAGCTTATGCACTGTCTCACGTGTTTATGTCAAGTATGTTATTATATTTTGTTCCATGCGCTGTGAGACATTCTACAGGTTCCTTGTTGATTCTTCGTCTTCTTTCTTTTCTTCTGACGACCGTTCCGTCCTAACTGGACATGTGTACAGTGCAATTTTGGAGTAAATGTTGGTTGGTGCGGGGCGGGCCGTCACAGCGTACGTCAATATCATCCCAACACCTATGTGGGGTTTCAATCAACAAACACAGATTTTATTTGTGCAGTTGGGCAATGTGTAAAATTTATTGTCCCAATCAATGTCTGTCAAATAGGTTTACATAAACAAATCATTCGATTTGTAAATGAATATTTATTCTCATTTCAGGAGAATTCTATGTCGTTCCTTTATACGTTAAAAATTATATTTTTAACATTAAAATGTTTATTTCAACACTTTGCTATTTTTAACAGTTCATACTTTCAATAAAAATGTTATTTTTAACTAACACTTTTTATTTCAGAAAATTTCGGCATTACAATGACGCGATATTGAAATCGGGTAATGTCTAGCATTACCCCTCTCCTGATACTGGCTTGCGCCATACACAATAATTAATCCAAACAATTCCATTCTAATCCCAAACCAAATTCAAACAAACAAATCCCTCAATCCAAAAAACCACAACACAATACAATCAAACAAGTCATCCATGGTCTGTTGACGACGGGGAGCAGTTCATATATACAGTTATAAAATAAATAACTTGTACAAGAAATTATAGTGAGAAGTTCTCACATTTGGTTTCCACTCCATTATTCTTTATTGTCGATCTTAATAGCGTACCTACGTTAAAAATCATATTTTTAACCTATTAATAATTATTCATATGTATGATCATTTTATAAATAACATATATACTCTCAAAATAATATTTTTACCTTTCCAAAAATATTTTTATAGTGTGACTATTTTATATATCGCGTACATACGATAAAAAACATATTTTTATCTTCATAAAAATAATATTTTTATCTATAAAAAAATCATATCTTTATATGCTTAAAAATCTAATCTTTATACGAATAAAAATCTCTACTTTACACGAATAAAAATCCTAACTTTACACGAATAAAAATCTTAACTTTACATGAATAAAAATCTTAACTTTACATGAATAAAAATCTTAACTTTATACGAATAAAAATCTCAACTTTTTAACGATGTTTACCTTATAAAGATCACATTTTTATATCAATGTTTAAATTATAAAAATCATATTTTTATGTCACTACATACATAATAAAAATCATATTTTTATTTCAAATATATATATATAAATCGAATTTTTATTTTGAAATCATATACATAAAAATCGCATTTTTATGATGACACGATATATATAAAAATTGAATCGTTATCTTGCTATCGTACATATAAAAATCGAATCTTTACAATGCTTAACATAAAATAAAAACCATATCTTTTCTATATTAAAAATCGTATCTTTACACAATAAAAAATCATATCTTTATATTCACAAAAATTGTATCTCCATGTTATTAAAAATCTAATCTTTCTTGTCATAAAAATACATTTTTCTTCGCTAAAAATCAAAATCGAAAGACTTACATCGAT
Organism: Allium sativum; assembly: GCA_030737875.1. NCBI lineage: Eukaryota > Viridiplantae > Streptophyta > Magnoliopsida > Asparagales > Amaryllidaceae > Allium > Allium sativum. The sequence continues at coordinate 992,667,519 of CM060915.1, forward strand.
CTTAGGGTTTCGATCAAGAAAGCAGTCCTAAATTGATCGAGCAACAACATCAAATACTAGAGCATCGGAGAAGGTTTCGTCGGTTTATAAAAATTTGATTTTTATTCTTGAAGGGGGGCCTACACGTGGACTGACGGCCTGAGGTGGCGTGGGGACTGGGCGCAGGGATCGAGGAGGTGGTGGGGGGTCGCGGTGGTCGGAAGTGGCACTGGTGTGGCTGTCGCGATGGGTTTTGGGGCTTGGAGGAAGAAAGAGGTGAGGAGATAGAATGGGAGGGGTGACGGTCAGAGGGGGTAGCGGAGAGGGAGGCGCCAGTGCTAGGGAGGGGGGGTGATCCGCGGTGTGGCGGTGGGCTGTTGCGATCGTTTTTTTTTTTCCTTTTTTTCTGATTAATGATGGAAGGAGGGGTTTGACCAAAGGGAAAGAGAAAAAGTGGGGTATTATAAAATTTAATTATTATTTTATTCTTTTAATTTCCAAAAAGTTGAACTTTCATTAGAAATCCAAATCGAATCCAACGACCGTCGCCCCTGGCTAAATAACCCCATTCTGGACACAATGGGATATGTTCGATAAGCCAATTCGACTGTTACATTTAGTTCTCGTTTAAATTAAAATATAAATCATTATATATTCAATTTAAATGCACATTTCAGTTTATCGGGGCCACATACTGACTCCAAAAATTCCAGAAAAATTAAATCTAGCTATGTTTTGACGATATGGTCCTAACAAAACTAATTTTGTCGAATTTGGAGCCCGTTAGAAAAACGGTCATTTTTCAGTCGATCCAAATTGACTGAAATTGACAAAACACGCTTTCTTTTGCCACACTACCATATTAATTCCAGAAATTATGAATTTTGGAATATAGCAATAAGTTGACGTTCTAGGTCCAACAAAAGTGGTTTCGTCGAAAATGGAGGTTGGTTGCAAAATTGCTATTTTTAAGGGCTTTATATATGTTACACAATCTTTTGGCAAAGATCATCTCAACACAAATTTCTATCATATGGAACAACTCAGGACTTGAGTGTAGACTGGAAATCACTTGGATGGAGTGGCGGAGCGTAGCTAGCTTGTATTTTGTATCTTCTCTCACCTTCCTGGACCGGCTGACCATCCTAGGGGTCGCACCCCTAGGTCTTGTGACCTTCTTAGGGGTCGCCCCCTAGGTCGCGATCCGTTCCTAGGGGTTGCACTCCTAGGTCACGATCCTTTCCTAGGGGTCGCACTCCTAGGTCACAATCCGTTCCCAGGGGTGGCAATCCTAGGTCACGATCCGTTCCTAGGGGTCGCACTCGTAGGTCACGATCCGATCGTGGAGCGCATGGGGACCGCGAACCGCCTGCAGTTCCGCACTTTTTTGACCTATTCTAAAGGCTATTTTCACTCCAACTTGCATGGATCTGATTACACATGTCATATGACGATTTGGAGAGGGTTTCGGGACATTTTCCACCTCATTTCAAGATTTTTGGGATGCGTGCCACGTGTCCCGCGATCCGCCTGCTGTAAATAGCTATAAATAAACCATTCGAAGGCATTTTCAAGGACTTTTGGCCATTCTTCTTCACTGCTTCCACCATTACTGAAGTACAAGGACTTTGCACTTTCCTACAGTCAAATTCTTCTCTTTTCTACACAATTAACACGTGGATTACGTGTATAAACTCTTGTAATCTCAATTAACACATGGATTGTGTGCCTGCATGTAACTGATTCTTGTAATCTATCAGTATAACAATAAGATTATAAAGTGGGCGTAGGCTACATCTACAGCCGAACAACTATAATAACCTCATGTGTCTCCTCTTTATTTACTTTTTTCTGCATTCTTTGATCTGTGATCTGCATTTGGGTGTTTGGCCCAGATTATGGTCGAACATTTTGGCGCACCAGGAATGGGGCCACACAAAAACTTCAACTTCTATCTTGAAAGGAGACTCAATGGCAATCAAAAGGAAGAAGACTGGAACTTCCACTCATGCTGATGATGCTAATGCTAAAGGCACAAGGAACGAAGAAATCCAGGAAGCTTCCTCTCGTGGAGATTCTTCTGCATACTTGACCAGAGACGAGATGGATGGAGTTCTCGCTGAACTGAGAGATCAGATGGAACGACAAGACGATCTCCTCCAGAAACAACAGGAAATGATCAACCAATTCTTTGCTCGGATGGATGGAAGGCCGAGCAACGCTCAAGCCATTGGAGACGGAGCCACTGAAGCGGCTCGCACAGGCCACCACGATCAGATCGGGTCGGGCCCAGCGACCCACGACCCATCAGCACCAGTGCTCGAGGGCAACCCCCTCCCTATTGCAAATGCACAGCAACCTACTTCATCTCAGGTTCATATAGACACCGGATTGCGAGCTCCAGCTCCTCAACAACATCAAACGGTTCGTGATCTACCTCTAGGACCCAGTCGTATCGCCCCCCTGCTTCACGATCCGGCCTCACAAGCTGGACTTCATGAACCTACCTCACGAACCGTACCCCTCAAACAGGGTCGGGTCACCCCCCTCGATCCACGATCCGCGAGCCGCGATCCCTAGGCGACATCTCACCAACTTCCATCTTCTCCTGCACTCAATGTTGGGGGCACCAGATCTGATCTTGGCAACTTGCAACAACTTTTTGAGGGAGATCGGCTCGCCGATCTCATTCAACGCCTCTCGAGAGGACACGCTTATCAGAACGATGTGGATGACGTCAATCACAACCTGTTCACTCAGGGAATCAGGAATTCCCACAATCCCCCGGATTTCAAACTCCACCAACTGGAGCCATACAAGGGCAGGACAGATCCTACCGTGCATCTTATGCGCTACAAACGACATATGGAAGTTCAATCGGCATCGGAAAACGTCATGGCTAAGTGTTTTCCCCTCTTTCTGACTGATATAGCAGCCATGTGGATTCGGCAGCTAGAAACGAAATCGATCAACAGTTGGAATATGTTGGTCGCTCGCTTCCTTGAACAGTTTCGGGTCCACATCGCACGACACAAGAACGTCATGTCCCTCACCACTATCAAGCAGAGGCCAAGAGAAACTCTGCATTCATTCCTGGAAAGATTCAATGTTGCAGCAGCATCAGTTGATCGCCCTGAACCATCGATGGTACTGATGGCAGCAGTATCCAGCATTCTAGATAACTCGGAGTTCAAAAAGTCTTTGTACAGAGATCCATCGTGAAACCTTAGCGAATTCTACCTTGAAGCAGATAGTTTCCTGCAAGAAGAAGATGCAACTTCTGAGAAATGCACTCTCGATGTCATCATGCTCGGAGATGGAGAACCGCCCAATCCTGGAAAAGGCAATGACAAGCGTAAAGGAAAGACCCCTGCTACAAATGATCGTAGTGCTCCACCCCGGAGAGGGTCCAGATACGACAAATACACTGAACTGAATGACACTCTGAGAAACATATTCATGGATACAGGGGGTGCCGCCTCATATCCAAGACCTCCCAAGATGGAGCCAACGCTAGCACAACGCAATTCCGGAAGACATTGCATATTTCATGACATGGACGGTCATAACACCGATGACTGCAGACATTTGCGAGACCTTATCGAGGATCGGGTCATGCGAGGAGAACTACCCGAGTACGTCATTCAACCAACAGCGCCCACACCTGCGCTACCACCACCGACTCCCCAGAGAGGGAACGATCCCAGATCGAGCAATCGCGGGCTTATCATTAACTGATCCCACTCAGCGGATCTCTTCAGTTTACTGGACTCTGGTCCATAGTTCATGTTTTTAGGTTTTTAGGCGACTCCTCGCCCCTCTTTGTTTTCCCTTCATGTAATAAAAGCAGTCATATCAGCCCGCACGCACGGAACAGGCATGTAGTCTCCAGTTGTGTCCGACAAACGACTGCTGCATTTTCATGAATTAGCAATAAGCATTGAGCTCTGGATCCCCACTGGATCGGTCCAGTACAAACATGATCTCCGGCTCCTATTTGGATCCTTCCAGTATAAACAAATTTTCATATGCATTTCCTTGGTCGTCTTACTCCGGTAAGGCCGTCTTGGAACTTTCATGGCATTTCCTTGGTCGTCTTACTCCGGAAAGGCCGTCTTGGAACCTTCTAACATCTCCTCGGATGGTTTACTCCGGTAAGGCCATCTAGGAAATATTCTTGCATTGTTTGTTTTATCTTCTTGCAGGTACAAACTGCTGGTCTTCTTGGATTTCTCTGGCCTTAATACGATCCTGTGTGATCGTCAGTTTTCTGGCCTTAATACAATCCGGCGTGGTCATCGCATTCTGGACTTCTATGGATTTGGATTTCTCAGATTATCCAGAACACATCTTCCTTCAACCAGCAAGATATTTTCTGGGGGGCAACTTGTTACACAAATTTTTGGCAAAGATCGTCTCAACACAAATTTCTATCATATGGAACAACTCAGGACTTGAGTGTAGACTGGAAATCACTTGGATGGAGTGGCGGAGCGTAGCTAGCTTGTAGTTTGTATCTTCTCTCACCTTCCTCGACCGGCTGACCATCCTAGGGGTCGCACCACTAGGTCTCGTGACCTTCCTAGGGGTCGCCCCCTAGGTCACGATCTGTTCATAGGGGTCGAACTCCTCGGTCACGATCCGTTCCTAGGGGTGGCACTCCTAGATCATGATCCGTTCCTAGGGGTCGCACTCCTAGGTCACGATCCGATCGTGGAGCGCATGGGGACCGTGAACCGCCTGCAGTTCTGCACTGTTTTGACCTATTCTAAAGGCTATTTTCACTCCAACTTGCATGGATCTGATTACACATGTCATATGACGATTTAGAGAAGGTTTCTGGATGTTTTCCACCTCATTTCGAGATTTTTGGGATGCATGCCATGTGTCCCGCGATCCGCCTACGGTAAACTGCTATAAATACATCATTCGAAGGCATTTTCAAGGACTTTTGGCCATTCTTCTTCACTGCTTCCAACATTACTGAAGTGCAAGGACTTTGCACTTTCCTACAGTCAAATTCTTCTCTTTTCTACACAATTAACACGTGGATTACATGTATAAACTCTTGTAATCTCAATCAACACATGGATTGTGTGCCTGCATGTAACTGATTCTTGTAATCTATCAGTATAACAATAAGATTATAAAGTGGATGTAGGCTACATCTACAGCCGAAACACTATAAAAAAACCTCGTGTGTCTCCTCTTTATTTACTTTTTTCTGCGTTATGTGATCCGTGGTCTGAATTTGGGTGTTAGGCCCAGATTTTGGTCTAACAATATATATATATATTATAAATATATATAATATATATAAATTCCATAGCGACCTGTAACAACCCGTAAATTCTGGGCCAGTTTAAAATTTTTATTTTGGCAATTTTAGTGAATTTTGATTATTTAAAATGAATTATTTTAAATAATATCGACGAGAAATTTATTTAGAATATAAATCGAACGTATATATTATACGCGTCGTCGTTAGAATATAAATATTTATATATAATTATAAAAGGAATTGAAAATGGCGCGGTAGTTCGAAAATTCGATTTCTAATTTCAAATGAATATACAGAATTCAATATAAGTCAGAATTGAACGAAACAAGAAATATTTGAATCTGTATAACTATATCTTTGTAACGAAGTTAACAAACTGAGATTTCATCTTAGAAATGATAAGATATGTCCAGTTGAAAATTAGAAATAGTCGCTGTGGAATTTATATATATTTTAATATAATATATGGCCCTTAAAAATAGCCATTTTGCAAACGACCTCGGATTTCGACGAAACCAGTTTTGTTGGATTCGCAGTGTAAAGTTATTGCTAGATTCCAAATTTCATAATTTTTCGAATCAATATGTGAGCGTGGCAAAGGAAAACGCGTTTGACCAGTTTCAGTTGATTTTAATCGACTGGAAATTGGCCATTTTTCAAACAGTCTCAGAATTCGACGAAACTAGTTTTGTTAGGACCGTATCGTCAATACGAAGCTAGAAAATATTTTTCTGCAATTTATAGAGTTATTATGTGACCCCGGTAATTTGAAATGTACGTTTAAAATTCAATATAGTGATTTAAATGTAAATTTAACGGAAACTGATTCAAACGGTCGAATCAGCTTACGATACATATCCCATTGTGTTCGGAATGGGGGTAATTCGCTATGGACGACAGGCGGTGGGCCTCGTTTCGAGGTCTTAGGTAAAAGTCAACTTTATGCAATTAAATTAATAAAAAAAAAAAAAATATCTTTCTCTTTTATCCTCCAGGCCCCCCCCCCGTTCAAAAAATTAAATTTCAGAATAAAAAAAAAAAGAGGGCGGAGCCCTAAAACCGCTCGACGGAGCCACATCGCGCGAGGCGCTGCTCCCCCCACCTCCGACAACTCCTCCGCCGCCCTCTCAGGTGAACCCCCCCTCGTGAAAACAACCGAGCGCCTCCCCTTGAAGCCCTCGACGCCGACGAAGAAGCCGCGCCACCCCCCCCCCCCCTCGAAGCAGCCCCTCCTGCCACCACCGATCGAAGACCCAAGCCGCCGACGAACTGCGAAGACCTCCCCCCCCCTCTCAGTAAGAATTTCTGTTTATTTTATTATTATTATTTTTTTTTTATTTTTTTTAAAAACCGATTTTAATAATGATTTTGTTTTAAAAATAAAAACTGAAAATGTTTAAAAGTAAAAAACTAAATATTTTTAAAGGTATAAAACTGAATATTTTTAAAAGGAATTTTTAAAAGTAATAAAACAGGAATTTTTAAAAAGTATTAAAAACTGGAATTTTTAAAAGCATTTTAAAAACCTGAATTTTAAAACATAGAAAAAAAACTGATTTATTTATAAAGTATTAAAAACTGAAATTTTTATAAAGTATAAAACTGGATTTTTTTTATAAAGTATTAAAACTGAATTTTTTTTAGAAATAAAAACTGGTTTTTGAAATAAAGGATAAAAACTGAATTTTATAAAAAAAAAAATAAAAACTGATTTAGTTTTAAAGGTAAAAGCTTTAACATGGGAAGAAAGGTTTGAACTTTCAAGCAAAGTAAAAATCATATTTTTATATGGTGAAAGCAAAAGTAAAAATCATATTTTTATGTGTTGAAAGTCGAAATAAAAATCATATTTTTATATGTTGAAAGTCAAAGTAAAAATCATATTTTTATATATTGAATAGCGAAGTCAAAATTCGATTTTTACATATTGAGTAGCATAGTAAAAATTCTATTTTTACATATGTAGAGGATACGGGCGAAAGCGACAATAGGCGAAGATTTCTATTAAGAAGAGCCGTGGAGCTAGGATAGCTATAGGTGAGAACTTCTCACTCTTAATTCTCCTTTTCTAGTTATATATATATACTAGGATGCAGACGGTGCTTAGTAGCACCCGACACAATCGTCCACAGACCATGGACTTGTTTGTTTGACTGTTTGGTGATTGATTGCGATATTGGTTTGAATGTGGTTTGTGGTGTGAAAAATCGAATCGATAAATTGGTTAGGATTAGACGTGCGCCGTTATAAGGCGAAGGAGTAAGGCTAGGTTAGATCCTTACTTCAAAGTTTGGGGTTTGCATAACGAATTGATTTGATTGATGTGTGAATGGCGTGGGCCTTCACTAGACCGGGGATAAGGCTAGGCCTTGTCCCGTTTCTAGTATCGTGCCGTTATGCCGCCGAAATTTTCTAAAATAAGTTAGAAAAATAAAAATAGCATTTTATTTAACGAATGAACTGAATAGAAATTCATATGTTAAAATAAAATGTGTTATCGTTAAAAATATAATTTTTAACGTGAATGTGAATAAATAAATATTCATTTACAAACCAGACGGTTTGTTTATGTACACCTATTTGAATGACGTTGATTGGGTCGATAAATTTTACACATCGCCTAACTGCACAAATAAAATATGTGTTTGATTGTTTGAAACCCCACACGGGTGTTAGGATGAAATTTGAAGTTCACTCATCCTGATTGATTAAATATGTCGATCGATTGATTGACAAGCTGCTATAAGCGTTAAATGTCTATATTTGATGCTTATACAGTGTAGTGCACTTTGGTTGATGGTTGATTATTTTTCAAGGCTATTATACATGTGTTGTATGAAAATCCATATAATTAACTTTATATGGTAATTGATTGGGCCTCATTCCAGTTTTAAAATAGAAATATTTGAAATAGAATATTTGAAAATAGAACTTTATGAAGCCGTGTTGATTAGATTGACGCCATTTTGACGTGAACGATATTTATATCGATTTTAACGAATTCAAAATGAATTGAATTGAAAACGATTTCGAAATGAAATGAATTGAAAACGAATTCAAAATGAATTGAATTGGAAACGAATTCAAAATGAATTGAAAACGAATTCAAAATGAATTGAATTGAAAACGAATTCAAAATGAATTGAAAACGATTTCGAAATGAATTGAATTGAAAACGATTTCGAAATGAATTGAATTGAAAACGAATTCAAAATGAATTGAATTGAAAACGAATTCAAAATGAATTGAAAACGATTTCGAAATGAATTGAATTGAAAACGATTTCGAAATGAATTGAATTGAAAACGAATTCGAATGGAATAGAAAGCGAATTGAAATGAATTCAAATTGAATTGAAATTCGAATTGAATAGAAATGAATTTTTAAACGAATTTATAAAGAAGAATTCAATTTTGCTTTGAATTGAAATAGAAGTTGAAATAGAATTTGAAACGAATTTAAAACTATTTATATAATTCATTTTAAATAGAAATCGACGAAATATATATTATATATATTATATATATAATATAATGGCCTGAATAGAACGCGCCGCGCCGCGGCAGTTCGCGAATTTCGACCATTTATTTCAAACGGACATTACGGGAGATCCGACCGTCGGATTCTCCTAAAACCGGAACCGTTGGGTTCGTATCGAAAAGAGCTTTCTAAAGAGGGTTAGAAATTTGAAATCTAACGGTTGGATTTGGAGATACGTCCAAATCAAATTCGAAAAAGGTCGCTGTAAGTGCAGTTCGATGGCCGTTGATGGAAATCGACTGTACGGGCCTTGATAAAATTATTAAAAATAGTAATAATTTATGTAAAATCATAAGAAATGATTTGTGAAGATTTGGGATGAAAAACTCCATATTTGAAAAGATAAAAATAGATTTTTATCGAAATGAACTAGTTTTGAACTAGAATTATAATTCTATTTATTTTTAAATAAATAAATTGAATTCGAAAAGGGTTTTGAAAATAACCAAAATTTCCAATGATTGCATTGGAGTGGATTTGAATCGAAATTGTCTTCGGAATATTTCGATGTTGGAATTCGTGATTGTACAGGTGTTGTTATGGAAATTTGAAAGATATATTTTTATATCGTTATTTCCAATACGACATTTGTAAATCGTAGAATTTGGTATTGAATATAGGCCGATATATTTTCTATTCAGAGCCTTGTATTTAATATCAAATGTGATTTGGGTTTGTCGTGAATGGTGTCTTCACTAACACCGTTCTTGAACCCAGTTGAGAAAAGATTAAATCTTTTTATTTAGATTTAATGAAGTGTACCAATTAAATGATATTTAATTGGAATTGAATTGATATTGATTTTTGGGTTTATCGTGAACAGTGTTTTAAATAACACTTGTTCTTTAACCCGATAATTAATGAATGTGATTTGGGTTTGTCGTGAATGGTGTCTTCACTAACACTGTTCTTGGACCCAGTTGAGAAAAGATTAAATCTTTTTATTTAGATTTAACGAAGTGTACCAATTAAATGATATTTAATTGGAATTGAATTGATATTGATTTTTGGGTTTATCGTGAACAGTGTTTTAAATAACACTCGTTCTTTAACCCGATAATTAATGAATGTGATTTTGGGTTTATCGTGAACCGTGTTTTAAATGACACTGATTCTTTAACCCAGATAATGATTAAAACTAAGTGGAGTTTTAATGAATCTTTAATTAGATTGAGAAGATCGAGAATGGAGTATCACCAGTTTCGCTCCAGGCGATAGTTAAATCTTTAATTAGATTTGAACGTGAAATTTAGAAACTAACTGTCGGTTAGCCAAGCAGAATGGTTTTCTGAATATTGATCTGATGTTGGTTTCGGCCTTCGGGGTTAATATTTGGGGAATTATTCTCTTGATTAATTTATGGTTAGTGACTAATGAATTGGAATGAGGCGTATGTTGTGTTTGTGTAACACTTTTATAAAATATACGCGAGTTATTCGGGAAGACCGGGTTTATCCCATTCTGAATAACTGATACGACGATAAGTCGAAGATGAAGACGATGGTCGAAGACCGGAAGTCTTCACGTTGTTTGGGTGATAACTGATGATCTTGATTGGGCTGTACACCCAAGAAGATGGAAACAGTTAGTGATCGTCCAGACGTACTTGGAGATCGATGGATATGCGGGGTACTAGGTGCCTCCGGTTTCGTTCAGACCCAGAACGGACTTGTAAATGGACTGTGTGTCTGACATCGGATTTCATGCTGTGTGACTGATATCGGTTGCATAGGATGGTTTGCCTGTGTGGCATGCTAAGATGCAAATGATCAAGGCTTCTGTTGAAAAGCAAAGTCTTGTGGTGATGATCAAAGCACGGCCTTTGTGGCGTAGCTTTGTGTAACGTTTACCTCACGTGTTTCACACCAGGTATGAACCAAAAACGGGAGACGGACCTCAGGGAGGACTTGCGTTTCTTTCTAGTTAGAAGTGGCGTCAGTGGTTTTACACGCCCTGACGAGTTTGACTTATGTGGTTGTTGCTGTTGCGAGGCGCCTCGGTTATATCGGTTTCGGCCGATGCATTCTGGTCGGCTGACGGACCAGACTTACACCCCATAGGGTGGGGAAACGTAGTGTTCAGGCATTTTAATCCACATCGGTGGACCGGCCCTGACGATCCAAGGGCCCACCTGAGTCTGGGTCCTGAGGGGCGGGCTAGAGCGTCTCGAATCGGTTGAGGACTATCTTTTGCCTCGGTTCATAGATGGAAACCCAATTTCCAAATACGTGACTTTGCGATTTTGATTGTATAACCTATATATGGCGACATAGTGGTATGGGGCATTCATGCCGCCTATGATTGATACTTATGATTTGAAGTGTTTTATACACTATGCACTTATAATAGTATCAAATGATTTGTTTTAAACGTATCAAGCATTCTTTGGCTGTTATAAGGGAAAACCCTATCCTCGACTGCGTTGCATTGTGTGATGGGACCTGGGTCTTATAACAGCTTCATTTTTCTTTATTTAGCATTGCGCTGTTCGTTTTATGCACTGGTATTCTTGGGAGGAAACCCGTTCCGTGTTATACGGCGTGGTCCCTTGATTTACCTAACTTTAAAATAAAGAATTAATAACTGTTTTAGTTCTCACACCAGTCACATGACTGACCTGGAGTTTATTGTTTTAACCTAAACTCTGGGTGCCCTTATTTTGACACGGGCAGCTAGTAGTTTTGGTTTTGCAGATTTATATTCACAGGATCCTGGTTTACAGCTGGAACGATATCCGGAAAGCTTTGTATCCGTATATCCCATTCTAGTTGTGTATTGTATTATTTTCCACTGCGATGTATTTAAATCTCTGATATTTCTGTGTAATATTCATTTATACTCTGTATATTCTTGTAATCTGATGCATTGTTGTAATATACAATGAAATGTTCTTTTATATGCGTTCTGTTGTGGCTTGTTCTCGAACTATCCGACGCTTTCCTTTACGGGGAGGTTGCGGGTTTCCACAGTTGGTATCAGAGCTTTGGTTTACAAAGCTAGAGAACAAGACACATTAGAACCATACGGAAGAATTCATCAGATATTGGATTAGTAATATCCAATGAGAATGACTCGTTAGAGATGGGATCAGTAGTGTCCTAGAACGAGTGTGAAGAGTAAATTTTTAAAGTGAAAACAAATTTTGTTTTGAAAATTTAAATCAATTATTCGTATTGGATTATTTATTTATATTGATGTGGACAATCCAGTATATATAGATTTTGCATATACGTCTGATCCGCGTGTATTCGAAGTTTTAATATACTGGATAGATATAGAATCACACTCTAGTCGCCCGGAGAAGGTACTGATGATAGCACGTGCATCATCAGTATTTATGTTCGTGTTTCGAAGGTGTGATATCTATATATTTCCATTAGACTGGTGTGAGAACCAAAACTTATATAGTTAGGAACACATTGTTGTGAATTGGTATCAAAAACATGATTTTTTGTATATGTATCAAAATTATGAATTTGAAATTCTAATTCACTAATTGATTGATGTTTGTGTTGTTTGTTTAGTTGTTTGCTAATTTTGAACCATTAGCCTAATTGAACCCAATATTGAATTGTATTGAGAATTAGTTGCATTTGCTTGCATATACATATATATCATTGAACAGGTCATAGCAAGGAGGCTAGAGCAGAGAATAAAATTTGTTTGCCTGACAAATAGGTACATGTTTACTACATAATTTCCTGTTTTGTTTGGGTGATGATGATTTTGTGGGCCTATTGGCTAGCCGCTTGGCTTTTTCTTTTTCTTTTTGAGATCTGAAGGACCGGGGAAGCTATTTGAAATTCCCCGATGCTCCCGGTGCAGGGGAGGTTATGGCGAAATTTTTCGAAAATTTAGGGTGTTAGCCAAATTTTTGAAATTTTGAAAATTCTCAGAAACTGAAGAGTTAGAGAATGGAAGCCAGATCGAGCGTAGAGTTGAATTATCAAACCACTTTCGACTTTGTTCCTTTTCGGGGACGAAAAGTTTTAAGTGGGGGAGATTGTAACAACCCGTAAATTCTGGGCCAGTTTAAAATTTTTATTTTGGCAATTTTAGTGAATTTTGATTATTTAAAATGAATTATTTTAAATAATATCGACGAGAAATTTATTTAGAATATAAATCGAACGTATATATTATACGCGTCGTCGTTAGAATATAAATATTTATATATAATTATAAAAGGAATTGAAAATGGCGCGGTAGTTCGAAAATTCGATTTCTAATTTCAAATGAATATACAGAATTCAATATAAGTCAGAATTGAACGAAACAAGAAATATTTGAATCTGTATAACTATATCTTTGTAACGAAGTTAACAAACTGAGATTTCATCTTAGAAATGATAAGATATGTCCAGTTGAAAATTAGAAATAGTCGCTGTGGAATTTATATATATTTTAATATAATATATGGCCCTTAAAAATAGCCATTTTGCAAACGACCTCGGATTTCGACGAAACCAGTTTTGTTGGATTCGCAGTGTAAAGTTATTGCTAGATTCCAAATTTCATAATTTTTCGAATCAATATGTGAGCGTGGCAAAGGAAAACGCGTTTGACCAGTTTCAGTTGATTTTAATCGACTGGAAATTGGCCATTTTTCAAACAGTCTCAGAATTCGACGAAACTAGTTTTGTTAGGACCGTATCGTCAATACGAAGCTAGAAAATATTTTTCTGCAATTTATAGAGTTATTATGTGACCCCGGTAATTTGAAATGTACGTTTAAAATTCAATATAGTGATTTAAATGTAAATTTAACGGAAACTGATTCAAACGGTCGAATCAGCTTACGATACATATCCCATTGTGTTCGGAATGGGGGTAATTCGCTATGGACGACAGGCGGTGGGCCTCGTTTCGAGGTCTTAGGTAAAAGTCAACTTTATGCAATTAAATTAATAAAAAAAAAAAAAATATCTTTCTCTTTTATCCTCCAGGCCCCCCCCCCGTTCAAAAAATTAAATTTCAGAATAAAAAAAAAAAGAGGGCGGAGCCCTAAAACCGCTCGACGGAGCCACATCGCGCGAGGCGCTGCTCCCCCCACCTCCGACAACTCCTCCGCCGCCCTCTCAGGTGAACCCCCCCTCGTGAAAACAACCGAGCGCCTCCCCTTGAAGCCCTCGACGCCGACGAAGAAGCCGCGCCACCCCCCCCCCCCCCCCCTCGAAGCAGCCCCTCCTGCCACCACCGATCGAAGACCCAAGCCGCCGACGAACTGCGAAGACCTCCCCCCCCCTCTCAGTAAGAATTTCTGTTTATTTTATTATTATTTTTTTTTTTTTATTTTTTTTAAAAACCGATTTTAATAATGATTTTGTTTTAAAAATAAAAACTGAAAATGTTTAAAAGTAAAAAACTAAATATTTTTAAAGGTATAAAACTGAATATTTTTAAAAGGAATTTTTAAAAGTAATAAAACAGGAATTTTTAAAAAGTATTAAAAACTGGAATTTTTAAAAGCATTTTAAAAACCTGAATTTTAAAACATAGAAAAAAAACTGATTTATTTATAAAGTATTAAAAACTGAAATTTTTATAAAGTATAAAACTGGATTTTTTTTATAAAGTATTAAAACTGAATTTTTTTTAGAAATAAAAACTGGTTTTTGAAATAAAGGATAAAAACTGAATTTTATAAAAAAAAAAAAAAAAACTGATTTAGTTTTAAAGGTAAAAGCTTTAACATGGGAAGAAAGGTTTGAACTTTCAAGCAAAGTAAAAATCATATTTTTATATGGTGAAAGCAAAAGTAAAAATCATATTTTTATGTGTTGAAAGTCGAAATAAAAATCATATTTTTATATGTTGAAAGTCAAAGTAAAAATCATATTTTTATATATTGAATAGCGAAGTCAAAATTCGATTTTTACATATTGAGTAGCATAGTAAAAATTCTATTTTTACATATGTAGAGGATACGGGCGAAAGCGACAATAGGCGAAGATTTCTATTAAGAAGAGCCGTGGAGCTAGGATAGCTATAGGTGAGAACTTCTCACTCTTAATTCTCCTTTTCTAGTTATATATATATACTAGGATGCAGACGGTGCTTAGTAGCACCCGACACAATCGTCCACAGACCATGGACTTGTTTGTTTGACTGTTTGGTGATTGATTGCGATATTGGTTTGAATGTGGTTTGTGGTGTGAAAAATCGAATCGATAAATTGGTTAGGATTAGACGTGCGCCGTTATAAGGCGAAGGAGTAAGGCTAGGTTAGATCCTTACTTCAAAGTTTGGGGTTTGCATAACGAATTGATTTGATTGATGTGTGAATGGCGTGGGCCTTCACTAGACCGGGGATAAGGCTAGGCCTTGTCCCGTTTCTAGTATCGTGCCGTTATGCCGCCGAAATTTTCTAAAATAAGTTAGAAAAATAAAAATAGCATTTTATTTAACGAATGAACTGAATAGAAATTCATATGTTAAAATAAAATGTGTTATCGTTAAAAATATAATTTTTAACGTGAATGTGAATAAATAAATATTCATTTACAAACCAGACGGTTTGTTTATGTACACCTATTTGAATGACGTTGATTGGGTCGATAAATTTTACACATCGCCTAACTGCACAAATAAAATATGTGTTTGATTGTTTGAAACCCCACACGGGTGTTAGGATGAAATTTGAAGTTCACTCATCCTGATTGATTAAATATGTCGATCGATTGATTGACAAGCTGCTATAAGCGTTAAATGTCTATATTTGATGCTTATACAGTGTAGTGCACTTTGGTTGATGGTTGATTATTTTTCAAGGCTATTATACATGTGTTGTATGAAAATCCATATAATTAACTTTATATGGTAATTGATTGGGCCTCATTCCAGTTTTAAAATAGAAATATTTGAAATAGAATATTTGAAAATAGAACTTTATGAAGCCGTGTTGATTAGATTGACGCCATTTTGACGTGAACGATATTTATATCGATTTTAACGAATTCAAAATGAATTGAATTGAAAACGATTTCGAAATGAAATGAATTGAAAACGAATTCAAAATGAATTGAATTGGAAACGAATTCAAAATGAATTGAAAACGAATTCAAAATGAATTGAATTGAAAACGAATTCAAAATGAATTGAAAACGATTTCGAAATGAATTGAATTGAAAACGATTTCGAAATGAATTGAATTGAAAACGAATTCAAAATGAATTGAATTGAAAACGAATTCAAAATGAATTGAAAACGATTTCGAAATGAATTGAATTGAAAACGATTTCGAAATGAATTGAATTGAAAACGAATTCGAATGGAATAGAAAGCGAATTGAAATGAATTCAAATTGAATTGAAATTCGAATTGAATAGAAATGAATTTTTAAACGAATTTATAAAGAAGAATTCAATTTTGCTTTGAATTGAAATAGAAGTTGAAATAGAATTTGAAACGAATTTAAAACTATTTATATAATTCATTTTAAATAGAAATCGACGAAATATATATTATATATATTATATATATAATATAATGGCCTGAATAGAACGCGCCGCGCCGCGGCAGTTCGCGAATTTCGACCATTTATTTCAAACGGACATTACGGGAGATCCGACCGTCGGATTCTCCTAAAACCGGAACCGTTGGGTTCGTATCGAAAAGAGCTTTCTAAAGAGGGTTAGAAATTTGAAATCTAACGGTTGGATTTGGAGATACGTCCAAATCAAATTCGAAAAAGGTCGCTGTAAGTGCAGTTCGATGGCCGTTGATGGAAATCGACTGTACGGGCCTTGATAAAATTATTAAAAATAGTAATAATTTATGTAAAATCATAAGAAATGATTTGTGAAGATTTGGGATGAAAAACTCCATATTTGAAAAGATAAAAATAGATTTTTATCGAAATGAACTAGTTTTGAACTAGAATTATAATTCTATTTATTTTTAAATAAATAAATTGAATTCGAAAAGGGTTTTGAAAATAACCAAAATTTCCAATGATTGCATTGGAGTGGATTTGAATCGAAATTGTCTTCGGAATATTTCGATGTTGGAATTCGTGATTGTACAGGTGTTGTTATGGAAATTTGAAAGATATATTTTTATATCGTTATTTCCAATACGACATTTGTAAATCGTAGAATTTGGTATTGAATATAGGCCGATATATTTTCTATTCAGAGCCTTGTATTTAATATCAAATGTGATTTGGGTTTGTCGTGAATGGTGTCTTCACTAACACCGTTCTTGAACCCAGTTGAGAAAAGATTAAATCTTTTTATTTAGATTTAATGAAGTGTACCAATTAAATGATATTTAATTGGAATTGAATTGATATTGATTTTTGGGTTTATCGTGAACAGTGTTTTAAATAACACTTGTTCTTTAACCCGATAATTAATGAATGTGATTTGGGTTTGTCGTGAATGGTGTCTTCACTAACACTGTTCTTGGACCCAGTTGAGAAAAGATTAAATCTTTTTATTTAGATTTAACGAAGTGTACCAATTAAATGATATTTAATTGGAATTGAATTGATATTGATTTTTGGGTTTATCGTGAACAGTGTTTTAAATAACACTCGTTCTTTAACCCGATAATTAATGAATGTGATTTTGGGTTTATCGTGAACCGTGTTTTAAATGACACTGATTCTTTAACCCAGATAATGATTAAAACTAAGTGGAGTTTTAATGAATCTTTAATTAGATTGAGAAGATCGAGAATGGAGTATCACCAGTTTCGCTCCAGGCGATAGTTAAATCTTTAATTAGATTTGAACGTGAAATTTAGAAACTAACTGTCGGTTAGCCAAGCAGAATGGTTTTCTGAATATTGATCTGATGTTGGTTTCGGCCTTCGGGGTTAATATTTGGGGAATTATTCTCTTGATTAATTTATGGTTAGTGACTAATGAATTGGAATGAGGCGTATGTTGTGTTTGTGTAACACTTTTATAAAATATACGCGAGTTATTCGGGAAGACCGGGTTTATCCCATTCTGAATAACTGATACGACGATAAGTCGAAGATGAAGACGATGGTCGAAGACCGGAAGTCTTCACGTTGTTTGGGTGATAACTGATGATCTTGATTGGGCTGTACACCCAAGAAGATGGAAACAGTTAGTGATCGTCCAGACGTACTTGGAGATCGATGGATATGCGGGGTACTAGGTGCCTCCGGTTTCGTTCAGACCCAGAACGGACTTGTAAATGGACTGTGTGTCTGACATCGGATTTCATGCTGTGTGACTGATATCGGTTGCATAGGATGGTTTGCCTGTGTGGCATGCTAAGATGCAAATGATCAAGGCTTCTGTTGAAAAGCAAAGTCTTGTGGTGATGATCAAAGCACGGCCTTTGTGGCGTAGCTTTGTGTAACGTTTACCTCACGTGTTTCACACCAGGTATGAACCAAAAACGGGAGACGGACCTCAGGGAGGACTTGCGTTTCTTTCTAGTTAGAAGTGGCGTCAGTGGTTTTACACGCCCTGACGAGTTTGACTTATGTGGTTGTTGCTGTTGCGAGGCGCCTCGGTTATATCGGTTTCGGCCGATGCATTCTGGTCGGCTGACGGACCAGACTTACACCCCATAGGGTGGGGAAACGTAGTGTTCAGGCATTTTAATCCACATCGGTGGACCGGCCCTGACGATCCAAGGGCCCACCTGAGTCTGGGTCCTGAGGGGCGGGCTAGAGCGTCTCGAATCGGTTGAGGACTATCTTTTGCCTCGGTTCATAGATGGAAACCCAATTTCCAAATACGTGACTTTGCGATTTTGATTGTATAACCTATATATGGCGACATAGTGGTATGGGGCATTCATGCCGCCTATGATTGATACTTATGATTTGAAGTGTTTTATACACTATGCACTTATAATAGTATCAAATGATTTGTTTTAAACGTATCAAGCATTCTTTGGCTGTTATAAGGGAAAACCCTATCCTCGACTGCGTTGCATTGTGTGATGGGACCTGGGTCTTATAACAGCTTCATTTTTCTTTATTTAGCATTGCGCTGTTCGTTTTATGCACTGGTATTCTTGGGAGGAAACCCGTTCCGTGTTATACGGCGTGGTCCCTTGATTTACCTAACTTTAAAATAAAGAATTAATAACTGTTTTAGTTCTCACACCAGTCACATGACTGACCTGGAGTTTATTGTTTTAACCTAAACTCTGGGTGCCCTTATTTTGACACGGGCAGCTAGTAGTTTTGGTTTTGCAGATTTATATTCACAGGATCCTGGTTTACAGCTGGAACGATATCCGGAAAGCTTTGTATCCGTATATCCCATTCTAGTTGTGTATTGTATTATTTTCCACTGCGATGTATTTAAATCTCTGATATTTCTGTGTAATATTCATTTATACTCTGTATATTCTTGTAATCTGATGCATTGTTGTAATATACAATGAAATGTTCTTTTATATGCGTTCTGTTGTGGCTTGTTCTCGAACTATCCGACGCTTTCCTTTACGGGGAGGTTGCGGGTTTCCACACGACCATTTTAAATCTTAAACTGGACATAACTTTCTATTCCTAAAATGAAATCTAAAATTTTCACATTCGTTAGAAAGATACAGTTAAATAGATTATAACATTTCTTGTTTCGTCCAATTCTGACTTATATTGAATTCTGTATGTTCAGTTAAAGTTTAAAAACGAATTTTCAAACTACCACGCCATTTCGAGTTCGTTTTATAATTGAAATAAATTTATACGTTCTAACTTCGATTAAAATAAAATTTTATTCATTATTATTCAAAATAAATCATTTTAAATATTCAAAATTCATTATAATTGGCAAAATAAAAATTTTAAATTGGTTCTGATTTTCCGGGTTGTTACATTTAAATCAAGGACACATGCTTCATTCATAAAGCTTAAAACATGCATATATTACACAAATATGCTACATGGTTTCACCACATGAATAATTCCATGCATTTTAACACATAATAGGACACCTAGAATGATCCTTTTGTTAGGAATTTTAAATTTAAATTGGCAACACTTTTGTGACACTTATAAATGTGTCTAATTTAGCCATACTCGTTAATGTAGCATTTGTAGGTCTTAACTATATAAATATCAAAACTATAGGTTATCATAATAAAATAAATAATATCTTCAATTCATTAATTATTTTCAGTATATTTATTTGTATTACTTATATATAAAATGAAAATTTATATCCTTTCAAACATATTATCAAAATTAAATAATATCATTAATATTTAAATATCCATAAAATCTTATAAATTAAATATAACTTTTGGAATAAATTTTCTTATACAAAATCATATTGATAAAATACTTATTCAATATAAAAATCTGTACTTAAACCTTATAAAATCAATTTATATTCAGAAAATCCAAATTAATTGTAATCTTTATGAAATTTGGAAATTTTAATTTGGTTCCAAATTTGCAGTTCGTTACATTCTCCCCCACTTAAAATGATTTCATCCTCGAAGTCGGAACTAATGGTCGTAGATTTAACCAATACCTCGACCGCTCAAAATCATCGAGAATTTAATATATCAAATTACAAATACATCTCTCTCATATATATATACACTCACAACTTATTTTTAGGGTATTACTAACCCTATGTCTAATGAGTTACTTGTCCTAGGATACTATTGATCCTATCTCTAACAAGTCTGTATCCCGCAGAGCCAAGGTTTATCCAAGCAATGCTCTAATACCAAGTGTGATGACCCGCACTTCCACCTACTTAAAACCGACCAAAAACCGAAACCTATGTCAATTAAAGCTAAGAAAAAGTATGTTTCGTTAGGGTTTATCAAAGCAAATACAGCGGAATACAAAGCTTACAGCGGAAGAGATAAAATATAATAAGAACATATTATTGCAATGAAAAATAATTTGAATACAAATCTGATTTTACATACAATTACTCCATAATATACCGATCATTGTGTACGTCCGGCCTTCATATGAAACTCTATCTCCCTCTAGGACTCCAAGTGTAACACCCCACGTCCATTAATGTCACTCACAAAGGGAATGCATTAACTTCCATGGAGGTTTTAAGTGAATATAGAACAGTAAAATTACAACAAGACAGATATAAAATAGTACTTGGAAATTCAAAAACTTTATTTCATTGTAGCAGAAGTCAAAACATGTTTGATTACATCATAACAC
This sequence comes from Allium sativum, assembly GCA_030737875.1. Lineage (NCBI taxonomy): Eukaryota > Viridiplantae > Streptophyta > Magnoliopsida > Asparagales > Amaryllidaceae > Allium > Allium sativum. The sequence goes on from CM060915.1 coordinate 992,688,457, forward strand.
CATATTCAATGTCAAGTACAATATCTATCTTGGTAAAACAAGTACATAATCCCATTACATGAATAGCCATTAAAAAGAAAGATAACAAGCTGGACTTTACTTCAGCAGTCCAAGCTTTCCAGAAGATAAGCGATCCAACTAGACTCCACTAGAACTTGGCCCAACCTGCGGACCTGAAGGGAGAAAAAGGATGGAAAAGAGGGGGTCAGACATAAAGTCTGGTGAATATGATAATTCTACAATACTATTACCAAAATAACTGGACTAAGGCATAAGCTGGAAAACAAGAAAATGTCTATGAAGAGAAGATTAAGGACATAGACAATCGCTAAAGGCAACGTTATAGGCGCTCCTAAATACTAAAGGATAAACACTATACTGCACCACACCAGTCAACCTAAAGATTCATCCCACTTAGCTTCACTTAGAAACTTTCGCAATGGCTTTACGTACCCCTAGCTGACTACATAGGTGCCGCCTGCCCCTATCTCCACTAGGTGTACCCTACTTCCCATTATTCGATCGGCTCCCTAACTCGTAGATACCCGTGCTGGCCCCACAGTGGGGTGTATCACTCCCCTAAAGTGGCAACCTGATACAACGGACATGCACGGCTTATACCTACACGATGCAACAACGTCTTACCTACCAGCCCGGGTCCACACACGCATATGAAACCCGTTGGACTTGCGTTGCCACCGCTCCCTGTTTTGGCCTCTTATAGTCAAACCCAGTATGCGTGTCCCGTCCTCGACTTGGGTTGAGCCCACAAAGATACGTTTTGGGATACTGGTTGAAATGGGCCCCCACTATTTACCACAAGCATTCCACCTAAGCTTGTCCCCATTAGTCCATCCAACTTAACCCACTTAGTCATGTTCATTTACATGTGTGTTTGGTTAAGTCTAATCGTATTTCAAATGCCTCTAAAGGCAACCACCAGATTCCTCATGCCACCTAAGGCACCTACTTAACCCCCATGTCCCACCTTACATGATTATCTGGTTAAGTATTTCTTAGTTCATTAAGGCCATAACCTCATAAAGACCTCTCACATTAGACTGGCATTTATGGCAGCTGGATTTGCTGGGCGGGTCCGGGCAGTCTTACACCATAAAAGAGTCTAACCTCGTGACTTTACAACTGCTATGCTTTAGTTTGGGCCTAGGACCTCTCACATTGGGCCGACATTTGTGACTACTGGATTTGCCGGGCGGGTCCGGGCAGGTTTACATCACAAACGGGTCCAACCTCGTGTCCTAAGCATTGATTATTAATAATAATCCACTTTCCCCCAATTTTAATAATTCCCTACTTGAATTATTAATTACTTCCAATTTTTAACAATGTCCATAATTGACTCAATTATGGACATCCATTCATGGTATGCAAAATCTTACAAAATTGCACCCAATTTATTAATTCCTAATAATACCCCTACCCCACATTTGAACGTTTATTCGCAAAATATATGTTAGACTCGAATAGCCTAACTCATAGCATAAAAGAGATTATCATAATAACAACATGTATTTGTGGCCAAATGAATCATAATAAGGGGTGAAACTTGCATATGTCCAACTTGCATAGATTATACATGTCATGGACCTAAAGGTGTCAACTTGTTCAAAATTCACCTAATATAATCTCAATCAATTTTCATAAACTTACATATGAACATGTGTGAATCAACATCATCTAATTTTTTAACAACATGGTTTTATATGGGTACACCTAACTCAATAGGCAAATTCCCATAATCAAGTTTTATTTAATTATAGTTTCAAGTTTATGGGTACACCTAACCTAATAGGCAAATTCCCATAAACAAGATCCATTTAAATTAAGAAAAAAAAACATAACTTTAAGCATGATCCAACAACATCATGATTTTTCAACATAATATAGCATGATTTATAACATGGCATAGTATGATAGTATAACATAGCTTGACATGATTCTCAACATAGCACGACATAGCATAAGAGAATTTACAACATAGCATGACATAACATATATAATTTACATCATACGACAACATAATAACATAATAAGAGATCCACAATATATAGAATTTACAATTACAAATCACATCATTTTCTTGTGATCCATTAATAACTGAGTCAAATTAGTTTGTAATAGTCTTGTGAGAATCATCATACTCACCAACAAAAGAAAAGAATTAGAGAAAGAGGGATCTTTTGATTTGATTTGTGTAGATTTAGTTGTAGATGATTAGGCTTCCTCTTCTTAGTTTGTGACGGCTATGCTGAACTCCATGGCAGCAACATGACGGTAGCTTCTCTAATTTTACAAGTGATTTAGGTCTAGGGTCTACCCACTTATTTATAGATTTTAGAATTTATTTAGGCCATTAGATTTAACCTAGAAATAACCGCAGCCGTTCAGACAAGATGGGGTTTATCTTGTTGACTCAGCAATGAGTCAGAAGTGACTCAGCAAACACTCAGCATATTAATAAACTTCTATTCATGTCATAAATATATATATATTTTCTACAATGTACATATTAGATACTTCCCCCTTTACTTATTATTGTTTTTATATACATATTAGATACATCCCCTCCCTCACACACTTATTAATATATTTTTATTCATATTAGATACATCCCCTCTCTTACACACTTATTAATATTTTTATATTCATATTAGATACATCCCCTCTCTTACACACTTATTAATATTTTTATATTCATATTAGATACATCCCCTCTCTAACACACTTATTAATATTTTTATATTCATATTAGATACATCCCCTCTCTTACACACTTATTAATATTTTTAGCAACTTTAGTGTTAATAGAAAATTCGGGGTGTTACATTCTCCCCTCCTTTTAGGATTTCGTCCCCGAAATCTTCAAGTCTGGAAGAATGTATATCCTACCATCCAAACGTCCATCTACTCATCCATCATACACAGGCATCCATTGTCCTTAAAAGACTTCTAATGCTTTATGATCATATGCAAGTGTGTGTACATGTCCTTACCTAATGCGAAATCAGGCGGTCTACTGATTCAGTTGACCTCCTTAATGCAAATTATGTAAGTGTCATGAATCCATTATGTATGCAAAAGATCCTAATTGCTTACATACTACTTCTATATGCGTGCACACCCATTCAACCGAATGCAGCATCCATATGATGGTACAACCATTATACATCCATTATACTAAATACATCCATATATATGCAATATGCAATATGAAGTGACTGAGCCGATCTAGTGCCTAAAGTGTGTGTATATATGCATCCACGAGCAACCACTAGCAAACACTTGCATCCATTTTGCATCCATCATACATAACATGTCTCAAACACATGTTTCAACCATAGGATTATCCTAACTAAAGGTCAAAGATACTAATGAGAGGACATACTAAAGATAAGATAAGATAAGCTAAGCGATAAAGGAGAAATTAAAAGACATACCCTCAAAAAGAAAAGGGTACAACGAACGCATCTTCTCTTCTGTCTCCCAAGTTGCGTTGCTCTCATCATCTCCCCATTGCACTTTAACCAGTCTGACCTCTCGATTCCTCAACTTTTTGATCTCCGACCCAAGAATGCATGTAGGAGCTCGTCTAATTGTTGCATCACGCTCTATTTCCACCTCTTTAAGCAAGCTCGGCTCCACCACCTCCGCGGTCTTGTGCAAACACTTCCTCAAATGTGATACATGGAATACGTCGTGTACTCCCCTAAGTTTCTCAGGCAACTCCACCCTATATGCCATCTTCCCAATCCTGTTTTTTTACAGGAAACGGCCCTACAAACCTTGGTGCTAATTTCCCCACGGACCCAAAGCGAACAACATTCTGTAACGGAGATACTTTGATAAAAACCATGTCCCCAATGTCAAACTCAAGATCTGTCCTCCTCTTATCAGCATACGATTTTTGCCTATCTTGTGCTGCTTTCATCCTCCTTCGAATCAACTCAATCTTCTCCGAGGTTTCCCTAACCATATCGGGCCCAAGTAGGATTTTATCGGTAGATTCCCACCAACATGTAGGCGAACGGCTAGGCCTTCCATAAAGAGCTTCGAAAGGTGCCATGCCAATACTAGACTGAAAGCTATTGTTATATGCGAATTCTACTAACGGAAGGTGCTCTTCCCATGTACCCCCAAAGTCTAGGATACAAAGACTTAAAAGATCCTCTAGAATGCGATTCACCCTCTCGGTCTGGCCGTCTGTCTGAGGATGATATGCGGTGCTCAAACATAGCTGAGTCTCTACCGCCTCTTGTAAACTCTTCCAAAATTCGCTAGTAAAGATGGGGTCACGGTCGCTTACTATACTAGAAGGAATACCGTGCAAACGAACTATCTCCTTAATGTATACAGAAGCCAACCACGGAGCAGTCCTCTTACTTTTCACGGGAATAAAATGGGTGCTTTTAGTAAGTCTATCTACTATAACCCAAATCCCCGTGTTACCCTTCCTTGATCTTGGTAATCCATCCACAAAATCCATTGAGATGCTTTCCCATTTCCATAGTGGAACTTCTAATGGGTGAAGCAACCCACCGGGTTTCTTTTGTTCTGCTTTAACTCGTTGGCACACCAAGCATCTAGCGACGTACTCGGCCACATCCTTTTTCATACCGGCCCAAAAGAAAACCCGCTTCATATCTTTGTACATCTTATCCCCGCCGGGATGAATGGTCATTTTTGAGCGATGAGCATCATCAAGAATGGCCTTCCTTAAGACTTCGTCTTGTGGTACACAAAGTCTATTATCCCTTCGTAACCAACCCTTATCGTCTAGGGTATACCTACGAAGATGGCTTGACGACTCCCCCCCCCCCCTTTGAGCTTTTCTACTATCTCAACCAACTGTGGGTCGTCTCGCTGTGCCTCACCAACCCGTCCTAGAAATGTAGGTCTAACCTCCAAGGATGCTAACAGACCGGGTACTAAGTCAACGGAGGGTCTAAAGTCAAACATAGAGATGAATTCTAAGCTTTGTCGTTCAACAAACAATAGACTCAAGGACAACCTTTTCCTACTTAAGGCGTCTGCCACCACGTTACCCTTGCCCGGGGTATATGCTATTTCAAAATCGTAGGAGGCTAAGAATTCCATCCACCGTTGCTGCCTTAAATTCAAATCCTTCTGAGAAAATAAGTATTTTAATGATTTGTGGTCAGTGAACAGTTCGAATTTCACACCAAGAAGATAGTGACGCCAAGACTTAAGCGCGAAAACAATTGCGGCTAGATCTAAGTCATGCGTGGGGTAATTCTTTTCATGAACCCTCAACTGCCTTCCACCATAGGCTATTACTCTTCCCTCTTGCATGAGGACCGCGCCAAGTCCCGTCCCACAAGCATCAGTATAGATGGTAAACGGTTTATTCCCGTCTGGCAGCACTAAGACTGGGGCTGAAGTTAAGGCTCTCTTTAAACGTTGGAACGCATCATCGCAATCTTTGTCCCACGTAAAAACCAGGTTCTTCTTCGTTAACCGTGTTAATGGAGCTGATATTTTTGCGAAGTCTTTGATAAACTTCCTATAATAGCCAGCCAACCACAAGAAACTTCTTACTTCGGTTGCATTTTTAGGGACCTTCCAATCTTGGATGGCCACCACCTTTGCGGGATCCACTGCTATCCCTTCTTTGGAAACCACGTGCCCTAAGAACCGTACTTCCTTCCTCTAGAAGTGACACTTAGAAATTTTTGCCTTAAGGTTATGCGCTCGAAGGGTTTCCAACACTTCCCTAAGATGTAGGGAGTGCTCTTCTTTATTCTTAGAAAAGACTAAGATGTCATCCACAAAGACTACCACGAATTTGTTAAGGTATTCCCTAAACATCCTACTCATCAAATCAACAAAATATGCAGGGGCGTTTGTCAAACCAAAGGGCATCACTAGCCATTCATAGAATCCTTCAGGAGTCCTAAAAGCAGTCTTATCTATACTATCCTCAGCCACTCTCAGTTGATGAAAGCCAGTGGCTAAGTCCAACTGTGAAAACACTGAGGCGCCAACTAACTGATCAAAGAGATCGTCAATCCTCGGCAGTGGGTGTCGGTTCTTTTTAGTAAGCTTGTTTAGTTCTCTATAGTCCATACAAAGTCTAAGAGACCCATCCGCCTTTGTGGCAAAAACTACTGGAGCACCCCACTCCGATATACTATGTCTTATGAACCCCTCCTCAAGCAACTCCTTTACTTGCTTATTGAGTTCCCTCCTTTCACGAGGAGCCATGTGGCGCACTAGCAAAGATACGGGTTTAGCATTATCCACAAGATAAATTCGAAAGTCTATCTCCCGCTTTGGAGGTAAGCCCTTCACCTCCTCAAACACATCCGGATATTCCCGAACCACTTCTACCGATCGCAGGTTCTCTACAGACGCGTCAAGCGATTCAAGATAACTTAGCATAACGGAATTTATGGGATTACAAAAGATGTCGAGAGCATTACCAAGGCGAGTCACAAGCCTAATTACTCTCCTTTCACAATCAAGAATGGCCCTATTTCTAGACAACCAATCCATTCCTAAAATTAGCCCATAGCCCGTGAAACCCAATACATAAGCATCACATCTAAATTCAACGCTAAGTATAGAGATTTTCAAATCCAAACATATCATGGTCAAATGAGCCGAACCCCCAATTGGATTTGAAACGACCAAGGGATCCTCTACTAAACTGGTGTTCAAGTGCAGTGATTCAACTAATGATGCAGAGATAAACAAATGAGATGCACCAGAATCGAATAAGGTACGGACAAGATGATCAAACAGAAAAACTAAGCTTTCAACAGAAATTGTTCTACCTCTTTCTTGCAGCGGTGGGGCCGCAATAGTCTGAACTTGCCCCCTTGCCTGCCCTGGTGCCATAAGAGCCTGCACCTGTCCTTCCGAGGTAGACCCTGCCCTCTGCCCCTTATTTGTACAGTCCTTCACTAAATGTCCCGCATCTCCACAATGAAAACAACCAGTCTTCTTTTTCTTTCTACAATCTTTGCTGAGATGGCCAGGCGTCCCACAATTGAAGCATTTCTTCTTCCCTTTGTCACTACTGTTTTTACCACCCTTCTTATTTTGCTGTTGGGGTTTCTTCTGATCCCCTTTATTTTCAACTGCCTTATCCTCATGCATAAGTGCCATTTCTACTAGCTTTTCAAAGGTGGCTCCCATAGGGATGTGGGTCATAGCCAACCCTTGCAACGGTTCATTCAAGCCTCTAACGAACCTCAAAGCTTTCTTCTCTGGCGTGTTCACCAACTCCAAGCCAAACCTTGCTAACTGATTAAATTTATTGACATATTCCTTAACTGATGAGCACCCTTGCTTTAGTGCCAGGAATTTTTCCATATTTAAGTTCTCCTCTGCCCTTGAAAGAAACTTTGCCTCAAACCTTCGTCTGAAATCCGCCCATGAATCAACTGGACGTTCCCCGTTAGTGACCTCCCACCAAAACGAGGCCTCTCCCTTCATTAACCAAGCAGCTAAACGGACTTTCCTCCCATCTTCCACTTCAAAGATATCCAACAATTCCTCAGTCTCCTTAAGCAAATCTCTGGCCTCCACAAACGTCTCAGTCCCTTGAAAAGTTTTTCCTCCCATAGCCTTGAATTCCTTGCACGTCTTTGCAAAAGTGTCAACACGAGGAGGAGGAGGAGGAGGAGGAATGGGTGCAACTAGGGGTGGAGGAGTATCCGCTGGGCCTGCAGTGGTGGCCCTAGCCTCCAAGTATCTCCTAAACCACCCTGGAATCGTCACACCTCTTGGGAGATTAAGATCTTCAGCCATGCTGAAACGAAAAAGGAAAGATTCAAAATGGAGAATTCGAAAGATGAAGATAAGGATGTGGCTATTTGGGGATTATGTTTTTCATAAAAACTCTCTTTAAATAACATGTTTTTTTTTTGAAAGCACTTCTTCCAAAAATACCTTAGAAAAAAAATATTTTTCTAAAATTTTTTTTTATCTGTTCTGGTAACCTTATGCTCTGATACCACGTGTAACACCCCACGTCCATTAATGTCACTCACAAAGGGAATGCATTAACTTCCATGGAGGTTTTAAGTGAATATAGAACAGTAAAATTACAACAAGACAGATATAAAATAGTACTTGGAAATTCAAAAACTTTATTTCATTGTAGTAGAAGTCAAAACATGTTTGATTACATCATAACACCATATTCAATGTCAAGTACAATATCTATCTTGATAAAACAAGTACATAATCCCATTACATGAATAGCCATTAAAAAGAAAGATAACAAGCTGGACTTTACTTCAGCAGTCCAAGCTTTCCAGAAGATAAGCGATCCAACTAGACTCCACTAGAACTTGGCCCAACCTGCGGACCTGAAGGGAGAAAAAGGATGGAAAAGAGGGGGTCAGACATAAAGTCTTGTGAATATGATAATTCTACAATACTATTACCAAAATAACTGGACTAAGGCATAAGCTGGAAAACAAGAAAATGTCTATGAAGAGCAGATTAAGGACATAGACAATCGCTAAAGGCAACGTTATAGGCGCTCCTAAATACTAAAGGATAAACAATATACTGCACCACACCAGTCACCCTAAAGATTCATCCCACTTAGCTTCACTTAGAAACTTTCCCAATGGCTTTACGTACCCCTAGCTGACTACATAGGTGCCGCCTGCCCCTATCTCCACTAGGTGTACCCTACTTCCCATTATTCGATCGGCTCTCTAACTCGTAGATACCCGTGCTGGCCCCACAGTGGGGTGTATCACTCCCCTAAAGTGGCAACCTGATACAACGGACATGCACGGCTTATACCTACACGATGCAACAACGTCTTACCTACCAGCCCGGGTCCACACACGCATATGAAACCCGTTGGACTTGCGTTGCCACCGCTCCCTGTTTTGGCCTCTTATAGTCAAACCTAGTATGTGTGTCCCGTCCTCGACTTGGGTCGAGCCCACAAAGATACGTTTTGGGATACTGGTTGAAATGGGCCCCCACTATTTACCACAAGCATTCCACCTAAGCTTGTCCCCATTAGTCCATCCCACTTCACCCACTTAGTCATGTTCATTTACATGTGTGTTTGGTTAAGTCTAATCGTATTTCAAATGCCTCTAAAGGCAACCACCAGATTCCTCATGCCACCCAAGGCACCTACTTAACCCCCATGTCCCACCTTACATGATTATCTGGTTAAGTATTTCTTAGTTCATTAAGGCCATAACCTCATAAAGACCTCTCACATTAGACTGGCATTTATGGCAGCTGGATTTGTCGGGCGGGTCCGGGCAGTCTTACACCATAAAAGAGTCTAACCTCGTGTCTTTACAACTGTTATGCTTTAGTTTGGGCCTAGGACCTCTCACATTGGGCCGACATTTGTGACTACTGGATTTGCCGGGCGGGTCCAGGCAGGTTTACATCACAAATGGGTCCAACCTCGTGTCCTAAGCATTGATTATTAATAATAATCCACTTTCCCCCAATTTTAATAATTCCCTACTTGAATTATTAATTACTTCCAATTTTTAACAATGTCCATAATTGACTCAATTATGGACATCCATTCATGGTATGCAAAATCTTACAAAATTGCACCCAATTTATTAATTCCTAATAATACCCCTACCCCACGTTTGAACGTTTATTCGCAAAATATATGTTAGACTCGAATAGCCTAACTCATAGCATAAAAGAGATTATCATAATAACAACATGTATATATGGCCAAATGAATCATAATAAGGGGTGAAACTTGCATATGTCCAACTTGCATAGATTATACATGTCATGGACCTAAAGGTGTCAACTTGTTCAAAATTCACCTAATATAATCTCAATCAATTTTCATAAACTTACATATGAACATGTGTGAATCAACATCATCTAATTTTTTAACAACATGGTTTTATATGGGTACACCTAACTCAATAGGCAAATTCCCATAATCAAGTTTTATTTAATTATAGTTTCAAGTTTATGGGTACACCTAACCTAATAGGCAAATTCCCATAAACAAGATCCATTTAAATTAAGAAAAAAAAACATAACTTTAAGCATGATCCAACAACATCATGATTTTTCAACATAATATAGCATGATTTATAACATGGCATAGTATGATAGTATAACATAGCTTGACATGATTCTCAACATCGCACGACATAGCATAAGAGAATTTACAACATAGCATGACATAGCATATATAATTTACATCATACGACAACATAATAACATAATAAGAGATCCACAATATATAGAATTTACAATTACAAATCACATCACTTTCTTGTGATCCATTCATAACTGAGTCAAATTAGTTTGTAATAGTCTTGTGAGAATCATCATACTCACCAACAAAAGAAAAGAATTAGAGAAAGAGGGATCTTTTGATTTGATTTGTGTAGATTTAGTTGTAGATGATTAGGCTTCCTCTTATTAGTTTGTGACGGCTATGCTGAACTCCATGGCAGCAGCATGACGGTAGCTTCTCTAATTTTACAAGTGATTTAGGTCTAGGGTCTACCCACTTATTTATAGATTTTAGAATTCATTTAGGCCACTAGATTTAACCTAGAAATAACCGCAGCCGTTCAGACAAGATGGGGTTTATCTTGTTGACTCAGCAATGAGTCAGAAGTGACTCAGCAAACACTCAGCATATTAATAAACTTCTATTCATGTCATAAATATATATATTTTCTACAATGTACATATTAGATACATCCCCCTTTACTTATTATTGTTTTTATATACATATTAGATACATCCCCTCCCTCACACACTTATTAATATTTTTATATTCATATTAGATACATCCCCTCTCTTACACACTTATTAATATTTTTATATTCATATTAGATACATCCCCTCTCTTACACACTTATTAATATTTTTATATTCATATTAGATACATCCCCTCTCTTACACACTTATTAATATTTTTAGCAACTTTAGTGTTAATAGAAAATTCGGGGTGTTACACCAAGTCTTCAAGCTTGAGCTCAATCTCAGAAAGCATAAAAAAAACTAACAGACTGCCCGTGTGGAAATTGTGGGCACCCGTAGTTTGCAAGGGAAAAATAAACTACGAGTCAGTCATGGGACTGGTGTGAGAAAACTTTATTAATAATCTTATACTTAGCCTTATTTTGAATAAGGTATCTCGGGACCACGGCGCATGTCGCGGTATGGGTTTCCTCCTAAGGGTATGTGCACAACCAAGAAAACAAAAATAGACTTATGAAGCTAACAAAAGTTATTTCTTTGAAATTTGTACCTGATTTCTTATTTCAAATCATTTGAAATACATATATAACTTCCGTATCAAATTAGCTTCCACTTCAGGATCTCAAACCAAAACATATTTGAAAGTCCTCAAATATCTACTATACAAGCACATTAAAATAAGTGCCAGCTGATCGAGAGATCCTCCTGATGACCACGTACACCTTACCATACGATAATAATCCAGGTACGCCCTCTCTCCACCTTGAGAGTGAACCATACCATACATCCCCAACTATTCATCACTAGCGTCGTTACCCGATCATTGGTAAAAAACAGAAATCATTTTATTATCCCGAAGTGGGAAAATCATTCACAACATAATAATCACTAGTACTTTCAAATCATAGTACTTCACATCAGCAATTCACACATATAATCAGTCACTATTAATCATATAACCTTTGACCTCGTACGTCTCAAAGAAGGGTGTTAAGCAAGAGAATAAATTCTCTGCCACCAAACAGATATATCATCAATGGCAATTAATCGGTTATGTGATGAACTCCAATGTCAAGCACATAATACTTTTCTAAATGATTCCGAAAACATCGGGTTTAGCCCTTGAAATATTATTTGTTTATAAAACATTTTTATAAAACATTCCCTGTCAAAAATCAAGAAAACATTCCTTTTTATTTAAGAAAATCTCATTTCAAAAATCATTTATTAAATTTGAAATGAACACAAAAGCATTGCTAAACACCTAATAGTCAAATCGCGAAGTGTTTCACAAGGTGTTAGCATACAAGTATTATCTACCCAACCCCATGCTGAATATAAAAGAAACTATTTGCTCATAAACTGGTCGAGCACAATCCAACCAATCAATCAATCAATCACAATAATGAACTTGTATTATCAACATCATATAATCATATAAGTTCACTAAAAATTATTGATATCAAACTAGCCCATAAAGGTATGATTTTTGTGAACTAACATAAGGGTTTCACTACAATCAATTTGCCAATTTTACTTCCTGAACATATTTAAGGATTTTTAGCAATCATATACTATCAAATTATCCATGAATTCACCACCCGAACTCTAAAAAACATTTCAACAAACACCTTACATGCAATCATTAAACCAAGCAACAAAAACCCTTTAAAAGTTTAGTTTTTCTCACAATTAACCAATTAATATATATATATATATATATATATATATTCAGATTTAACCAAAGCTATATACCCACAATTAGATCTACACTTAGATGATGAAATCTATATTTCAATATCAATTAAAACCTTTTTAGATAAGTAGTTTTACACACCATTAAAGCTCCAAAATCTACATTACCAAAACGAACAAGCCAACGAACACTGTTACCGCTTCTCGTACTGCTTCAATCCGTTTCTATTAGCAGCTGGTGATTTTTCTGCTAATTATATATATTGGAATTGAATTAATAACATCGTTTGTTATATACAGTTATATATATAAGGACATTTTATTTTATTTTTTATTATAATTTATACTTAACTAAAATTATCTATATTATATATCAATGGGTTCTGTTTTCCGATACGATTCTAACGCCTCCAACGGCAAGTTAATCGGATTTAAAACGAGTGAGATATTAATTTTAGAGTTTTAAACTAAATAGCTTAAATAAAAATTGAAATAAAACATACCCCTTAACTAGGCCAAAGCCCAATTGCCGTGTCTGGTACAAAAACCGACCCATACTCCTTTCCCTCTTCTTCTTCTTCTTCTCTCTCCTCACGTCATAATCCTGAAACCCGTTTTGCTAGGTGTGCACGTGCACATGTACAAGCTCCACCATTCTTCCATCACCATTCCTCCGGCACTCCACTAAAAATGTGGTCCTTACGTCGATTACTAGAAGAAGAAAAAACTGCGTGAACCCCTTCATGTCGCAAGTCCCAATCATCGACCGATCTTCAACAAACTACACCAAATCGAAGCCTACTCCTTCCTCATCATCACGCCACTCACTGATTCACCTATCGCCACTTAATTCTCCGATGAACTATAAACCTAGTTTTCAACTTTTTTAATCATCGACACGGAATCAAACCAATTTTACATGAAAAATACTACATTGCCTCACGATCACAATGGTGCAGACGACGCGATCTAATTCTTCCTGGATTGAGAGATATGATATTTCGAACTACTAAACCAATTTCTTACATTCTCTGTAAATAAAAGATTTCTCTTTCGATACTAGATGAAATCTGGATTCGTCAATTTCTAAAAATCATAAACGATGATTTGAATAACTTCCGTGCATATCGTTTCAGCTAAAAATGAATGGTTTAAGATCTGTGGATTTTTTATTGAATGGAAATGCTTATTTTCATTTACAGGAAACACAAAGAACTACAAATAGTGAAACGTGAGGAAGATGAGGTTAAAGGCTGAAGTATGCAGGAAAAATGGGTCTTTGGTTCATCGTATATAGGAATATGTCAAGGTTAAAATTGTAATTTAAATCAAGGACACATTCTTCATTCATAAAGCTTAGAACATGTATATATTACACATATATGCTACATGGCTTCACCACAAGAATAATTCCACGTGTTTTAACATATAACAGGACACCTAGACTGATCCTTATCTTAAGGAATTTTAAATTTAAATTGGCAACACTTTTGTGACACTTATAAATGTGTCTAATTTATCCATACTCATTAATGTAGCATTTGTAGGTCTTAACTATATAAATATCAAAACTATAGGCTATCATAATTAAATAAATAATATTTTCAATTCACTAATTATTTTCAATATGTTTATTTGTATTACTTATATATAAAATGAAATTTTAAATCCTTTCGAACATATTATCAAAATTAAATAATATCATTAATATTTAAATATGCATAAAATCTTATAAATTAAATACAACTTTTAAAATAAATTTTCTTATACAAAAACATATTGATAAAATACTTATTCAATATTAAAACCTATACTTAAACCTTATAAAATCAATTTATATTCAGAAAATCCATATTAATTCTGATCTTATTGAAATTTGGAAATTTTAAATTGGTTCCAAATTTTTGGGTCGTTACAGTTATGTACGAGTAGCTGTCCTCAGACGAGCAGGAGGATTCCACATAGTATACATAAATTCTCCCTATGTTGTTGATGGTCGCTGCTTTGGGCATTAGTAGGGTAGCTCTTTTATTTCCTTTTGGAGAGAATATTTTTAAAGTTGTAATAATTGGATATGAAGCTGTGTTTTGGATTCCGCTACTCTGATGGATATGATTTAGTTTTCAGCTTATGTACTGTCTCGCTTGTTTTATGTCAAGTTATGTTACTATTATATTTTATTCCATGCACTGTGAGATATGCTACAGGTTCTACAGCAAGTTTCAAACCCCTTTGGCGACAGTCTCGAGCTAGTCAGGTATGGATACAACGTATTTCGGGGAAATGTCTGATTCGTGCAGGGCTCCATCACATATACCTTTAGTTTAAGGTGAAGAGGTTCAAGTATTTTATTTTGACGTTAATATTGGACTATTGGGTACATGAATGATTTTGGACATACGCTCAGCTAACGTATGTACTAAATCCTTTGTGTACTAGATAAATGTAGATTCACACCGTAGTCACTTGAAAATCAATTTGGTGGTTGTTGCAACATCTCCGGTGTTTATGTTCAAGTTTCAAAAGTGATGTTGTCTTGGTTGCTTCTAGTTTCGTGTGGAATCATTACAGTCTCTTGGTAATTGTTAACTCAGTGGTGATTAGTAATATTTGCTGTGTCGTATTGAGTTTTATCTGAAGGTTATATAGATTGCTGATTTGAGGTTACTTGAAATCTGTGGACTTTTCTCCTGATGAGTATAATGATGCATTCAAGGAGTAGTAATTCATCAGGTTAGGTGGATCCATGCTGAATACTTTTGGAGCTTCCTCTGCCTATTTGGTGATCTTGGGTGTTATTTGGGTTTTAGTCTTATTATTTTGCAGTTGTGTTTTGTCATGTAGCTGTTGTATTTTGTTTATAGTATACTTCACTTTGTAATTAGTTTATATAGTGAAATAAATGCTTAACTTTCAAAAAAAAGTTTCAAAAGTGAAAAGATGTATAATTCTAGTTGAAACGTCAAACTACTACTCAAAACCATATTTGAATATGTACGAGAGAATGAAATTTTGTTTTAAGTAAGAAATTGAATAATTAGAGAGTTGATTTCTAACTAATAAAGTAAAATGTCAGTTAGATAATTGTTTATAGAATCCTTAAAAAAATCCTTGTATGAATATAAAATCTGAACTAGTGTTAGGTGAAACATTAATGAAAATAAAACAAAATAAATAAATCGTATAAATCATTCTATATCCTTAAATCTTAGGATTAGTATACATTTACATTTCAATTGGAACTAAAGATTCGTGTGGGGGAGAGAAAAAAACTTCCCCATTCAAAATTTCATGACTAGATTGATTTAAATATGAATTGTTATAACTTAACAAAACCGTCGCTTACGGTGAAATGGATTTTGTGTGTGAAAACAAATACTTGGAAGAAAATTTGATAGAATAATAATATGGAAAAATGGATTGATTTGAAGCTTATAAGAATTTGCCAAAAATGAAAGTTGACGATAATGAAGAAAAATTAAGACAAGCTAAATAAATTTATAAAATGAGTAACTTAGATACACTCGAAGAAAAAAAAGTGTTGAGTGAAATCATTAAAATAGACAAACTAATGCAGAATAGCCAAAGTAACTGGAAGCCAATAAATTGTTGTAAGCAAAACAAATGCAAATACAAAAAGGAAAAAACAATTTAATCAGCTTGATAACAAATAAATCAAATGCAGCAAGTTAAAACATGCATCTAAATGTAGCATAGATTTTTGTGAAACATTCGAATTGCATATCTGTTATTGAACAAAATAGAAATTTTTTGACATAAATAAAATATAAATCAAAAGAAAATGAATGACATGTAAGTATAATGTATAACATAAATGGAGATAAAAAAAATTTTTATCCAACAAGCCTAAGCATCAAATTAATTGCATGTAAAAAAAATTTAAACATGGATTTATACATTGATATTAGATTATGTGCAATATTTCCTTCATTATTATTGAAGTAACATGCAAATAAAGTGTATCTTTCTACATAAGTTAAAATGAGAATAATATTTACCAAACTCAAAACAGTTGAATGGTAAATGAATTGTATACAATAAAATAAAAAATTGTGCTGAAACATCATGTTATTTAAAGATCGTATGAAGCCGCTTACATTTTGTTTCATACGTCTGCATAAAATCCTATCATTGCATATGCTTGTTCTTTTCATTTTCAAATGAAATAAATAATTTGGAAGTTAACGATTCCATAAATAAAGATGTAAATAAATATGCATTGAAACGACCCGAAATCCCCCTAATGGGAAATCACGGATTGAATTGAGGACAAGCCACATCAGAACACAAACAGAAGAACATTTCATTGTCTAATACAACAATTCCACCAGAATACAAGAATATACATAGTATGAATAAATATTATACATTAGACAAATATTAGAGATTACAATAAATTACAAAGCAGCGGAAAATAATACAAAAAACAACTGAAAAGAATATACGGATACAAAGCTTTCCGAATATCATTCCAGCCGCAAACCAGGATCCTGTGAATATAAATCTGCAAAACCAGAACTACTAGCTGCCCGTGTCGAAAATAAGGGCACCCAGAGTTTAGGTTAAAATAATAAACTCCATGTCAGTCATGTGACTGGTGTGAGAACTAAAACAGTTATTAATCTTTATTTTAAAATCAAGCAAATCAAGGGACCACGTCGTATGACACGGAACGGGTTTCCTCCCAAGAATACCAATGCATAAACAACAGCGCAATGCTAAATAAAGAACAATGAAGCTATTATAAGACCCAGGTCCCATCACACAATGCAACACAAGCCTGAGGATAGGGTTTTACCTTATAATAGAGAAAGAATGCTTGACACATGAAATTTTATCTTTTAATATTACTATAAGTGTATAGTGTCAAAACAATTTCAATCATAAGTATCAATCATAGACGGCATAAGTGCCCCATACCCCTATATCGCCATATATAGGATTACAACTAAAACCGAAATGTCTCGTATTGGAAATTGGATTTCCCTCTGTGAACCGAGGCAAGGGATCGTCCTCATCGGCTTCGAGACTCTCTAGCCCGAGCCTTAGGGTCATAGCGCATCGACCCTTAGATCGTCAGGGCCAGTCCACCGATGTAATGTAACACCCCGTGTATTTTATAACAATGAGATTCAAAAATTAAAGTATAACTAATTTCAAATCAAAGAATCAAGGGAAATGGGTTACGCCATTGCGTCCGTCTCGGAAAAATACGCTAAATAGAGTCCGAGTTTTCGAAAATCGTATACCGTATGAAGAAGATATGGACGAACGAAGTTAGGCAGAAAAACCGAAAACAGTCCAGAATACACTAGCGCACTTGTGAAGTGCGCCAGTACAAAAATACACTCGCGCACCTGCCAAGTGCGCCCGTACAAATCCAGCACCGAATTCTGGAGTGTTCTGAGGTGACGTGTCTTCTTTTGAGTGGCTAGATGATGTGTATTCGAGCTGTGCGATTCTGATGACTTCTGGACTGATCTGAAGGCTCTAAATCACCCTATTCACCTATAAAATAACACCTAGACCTAGCCTAAATCATACTATTTAATTTTAGCCTTAGGCCGCCGCCATTAAACCTAGAGCTCTGAATTAAAAATACAAAGAATAAAATTATAGAAGATGGAGGACGATTCTTGAAGGCTACAACTAGAGGCTACAACAACTACGACGCTTTAGACAACGAATTTGGGACTAATTGATTTGGGATTTTTATTTGGATTATTTGCTTCATATTGTAAGTTCTATGTTACTTTTTAGGCAAAAACGCTAAAACAATATGGACATGCCATGAATTGAAACCGGATTTTGGAACTATTGTTAATCCATTGTTTATATTGTTTATCTTTGAATTATAATTTGGGGATATTGCTATGGCAACGTTGCAAGTTAAACTTGTCATGATTTTGATGTTGTTATGAATCACTTGGGCTTAATTGTTTGTCAAGTTGGACTAATACATGTCCATGGAATCACTATGTTTATTGAAATCTTTATGTTTATTAAACCATGCCTATGATGCTAATTAAACCATGGCTATGACTATTGATGGAATTATGCCTGTGATGTTAATATACCCATCAGATTAATGAAAAATTGGGTATTGCTAGGTTATGATGAAAGTTGGAATTATTATGTTTATAATGTTAGATATGTTAAAAATGCTAAATTGGAATCATTATGTCTATAATGTTAATTGAGAATCATTATGTTAAAAATGCTAAATTGGAATCATTATGTCTATAATGTTAGTTGAGAATCATTATGTTAAAAATGCTAAATTGGAATCATTATGTCTATAATGTTAGTTGAGAATCATTATGTTAAAAACGCTAAATTGGAATCATTATGTGTATAATGTTAGTTGAGAATCATTATGTTAAAAATGCTAAATTGGAATCATTATGTCTATAATGTTAGTTGAGAATCATTATGTTAAAAACGCTAAATTGGAATCATTATGTCTATAATGTTAGTTGAGAATCATTATGTTAAAAATGCTAAGTAGGAACCATTATGTTTATGATGTTGGATGAGAATCATTATGTTAAAAATGATAAATTGGAATCATTATGTCTATGAGGATCATTATGTTAAAAAAAATACTAAATTGAAATCCACTATGCCTATTGGGATTACTATGCCTTTAATGTTTCATGTTTGTAATAAAATTATTATTATGCCCGCAATGATTATTATGCCTATGATGTAAAGTTGAAATCATCATGTTAAATTAAGTTGGAATCATTACTATGCCAAGTCATCATCATGCTAGTATTGAAACTATGTGATATGTTATAGCCTGTTTATTATGCAAGTGATGTTGGAATTGTCACATATGCCTATCACATGTCTGGTGTTATTCCCCTTTATCTCTTGAATTGTTTATGCTTGTGAACGAAGTACGTTTATATACGTTGGTGATACGATTGGGTAGAATAGGCAAAACTTGAATTAATTATAAGCATAAACTGTGAAATTTGGCATAAGTAGAACCTGAAATATGGCACGAAAATTTGACTTGAACATGCCATAACTTGACCTTAAAACATGCCTTAGTTGGGCACAAAATTGACATATGAACATGCTATGGAAATAGCGCAAAATCTGATAAGAACATGGGCATGACTTTAGAAAACAAGAAAGTGGCCAACTCGAGGTTGGGTTGAGTTTGTAGTGTAAATCTGCCCGGAACCGCCCGGCAAATCCAGTTGCTACAAACAATAGGATCCAATGTAGGTAGTTGGTCACATCGCGCTTGAAACCCGAGGTTGGGTTGAGTTCGTAGCGTAAACCTGCCCGGAACCGCCCGGCAAATCCAGTGGCTACGAACAATAGGATCCAATGTGAGTGGTTCGGTGCATTAACGAATCAATTAGTGCCAATTAGGGTTAAGTCATGAACATGAAAAGACAACTTAACCAACTTGAACACGATTTGTAGGGCTAAGTCCTAAACTTGAAAACGACAACACTTAGCCAACTTGACATGACACGTAGGCGGGTTAAGTCGCGAACTGAAATGACATACTTAACCATCTTGACATGACTAGGCTGGAAAAGGATTAAGTCACGAATTACATGACCTAATCTATTAGGCGAAACCCTAGACACGACCCCTTTCAGCAGTAACCCTCTAGATGTATCATGGTACCCTGGGGCTAGGCCGGGTGGGGCACGATTACTTGGTTGATTGTAAGAGGTGAACGACGGCAGTGGGGTACGCCAGTGTAGGTTCGGTGGACTACGATCGTGCACGTATCCGGGGCAGACACTGGGTATCCGTAGATTTATCTGTGCATCTTGAATTGTGTCAGGGGTTGACACCCTAGGGCTGATACACCGGAAGGTGGACCCAGCACAGGTGACTACATTCGTGATTAGACGTATGACACGGACACTTGACGAGCTAGAACTTGTAGGGAGCCGATCGACTAGATAATCGCTCCGTACGACCCCGTACTTGGGTCAGACCCCGTTTCAGGGTCATTTCATGATATTGGGCCGTGGGATTTATTTCGTGATTAACTAGTGACATGGGCTTAGTATATTAGTACGGTCGATGCAACGAATCTTGTACATGTGTTGCTTTATTTGACTTGTCTTGACTTATCACGATCACCTTAGTCTATCTTGTCCACCTTGACTCTATTCTCAAGTTTAGTTCCAGTTCATACATGACATGATGTTTTAACCGTCATTACACTGAAAGTCACTAGAACTTACTCAGTCTTTATGACTGACCCTTTTTCCTTTCACCTCTTTTTCTTCCGTTTCCCCCCCCCCAGGTTCTCAGGGAGGGAATACCGCAGCTTGACCAGTTTTCACATCCAGCTTGAAGAGAGAGAATGTATTGCTTGGATCTTTTCCGCTTTGGACTATGGCTTTGGACAACAATTAGGGTACTTTTGCAGTTTATTTATGTTTTCTTCATGCTTCTTTAAATAATGTAATCAAGACAGTTATGATTTTGGGAAGTATTATGGCATGGTTTGTGTAACACGTATTTTGAAGAAATAAAAGTTGTTGTTTTCCGCTGTTTCAAAAATAAGTGTTATTATATCTGTCTTGTATATCTGTGACTTATACTTATAAACCTCCACCAAAATTAGGGTGTTCCCTTTGAGAGGGACCCTAACGGAGGTGGGGTGTTTCACATGGTATCAGAGCATAGGTTTACCAGATAAGATAAAAGTTTCGAAAATTTATTTTCAAAGGAAAATTTAAAGAAGCATTTTTTAAAAAAGATAAAATATTATTTTATTTTAAAAAGGCAAAGTCCCCCAAAGCCATAGGTATTATCTCTTATCCTTCGTTTTGAATCTATCCTTCTTGTTTCAGAATGTCCGAAGAACTTAACTTGCCAGAGGATGTACCAATACCTGGTTGGTTTAGATGATTCTTAGAAGCAAGGGCCACCCAGCCAGGTCCTACCGTTCCTCCTCCCCCAGCTGCAGGAAATCATCCAGCTGCAGCAGCACCTCTTCCTCCACCTCCTCCGCGGGGAAACACTTTTGTTAAGATATGTAAAGATTTTAAAGCTATGGGAGGAAAGGATTTTCATGGAACTGAGTCCTTTCGTGGCAGCTAGAAATTGGCTAAAAGAAACTGAGGACTTATT
This sequence comes from Allium sativum, assembly GCA_030737875.1. NCBI lineage: Eukaryota > Viridiplantae > Streptophyta > Magnoliopsida > Asparagales > Amaryllidaceae > Allium > Allium sativum. The sequence goes on from CM060915.1 coordinate 992,710,018, forward strand.
CGTCATCTTTGAGGTAGAAGATAGGCAGAAGGTACAACTGGCAGTGTGGCTACTAAAAGGTGAGGCTTCCTACTGGTGTGAAGTCACTAATGCAGAAAGACCAGTGGAAACATGGGAGGACTTTAGGGCAAGGTTTGAGGCTAAATTTCTCTCAGAAGCTGAAAGGAGTCTTCAGTTGGAAAAATTCTTATTTCTTAAGCAAGGGAATATGACAGTCAAAGAGTATGTTAATCAATTCGATGAGCTGGCTAGGTTCGGACTGGACCTAGTCAACACCCCGCACAAGAAGGCTCTCCGCTTTGTTAAAGGGTTGAATGAGCCATTACACAGTTTGGCCATGACCCATATACCCATGGGAGCTACGTACGAAAGGTTGGTGCAGATGGCATTGCTGAACGAGGAAGATAAGGGCAAGAAGGAGACAAAGACAGAAAACTCTCAAGGGAAGAAAGAGGTAAAGCCCAACGATTCTAAGAATAAGAAGGTAGACTCCAAGAAAGGAGGCAAGAACAACAACTCACGTGATAAAAGGAAATGCAATTACTGTGGTACGGAAGGGCACATAGCCAAGGATTGTAGAAAGAGGAAGAGAAAGCAAGGTGAATGTTTTCATTGTGGGAAAACTGGACATATCAGCAAAGACTGCCCTGAGAAGCAGACCGGACCTTCTGGCGGTACATCGTTAACTTATTCTAGATGCTTTGTTTTATCTTATTTCTCTCCTCGATCCTATCTTGAGAACCATAGGTAGAATCTTTTTGGATGTAAACATGTAATTGAAACATGTTATGGTTGCAAGTGGTCGCAAGTGGTTGCTCGTGGATGCATGAATACACATTAGGCACTAGATCGGCTCAGACACATTTTCATGTTGCATATGCATGAGTGTTTATTTTGGAAACTTGGTTGTGCTATCATTTGGTTGTTTTATATGATTGAATGTTCGAGCACTCATCTAGAAATTATGAATTATAATAGGAAAAATTTGCATACATATTGGATTCATTTCACTAAACATATTTTGCATTTAGAAGATCAATCAGGCCTGATCATTAGCATTAGTTAAGGAACATATACACACACTTCGCATATGATCATGAAGCATTAGAAGTCTTTTAAGGACAATGGATGCTCGTGTTTGATGGATGAGTAGATGGATGTTTGGATGTTAGGATGTACATTCTTCCTGAACTTGAAGATTTCGGGGACGAAATCCTTTTAAGTGGTGGAGAATGTAACACCCCGTGTATTTTATAACAATGAGATTCACAAATTAAAGTATAACTAATTTCAAATCAAAGAATCAAGGGAAATGGGTTACGCCATTGCGTTCGTCTCGGAAAAATACGCGAAATAGAGTCAGAGTTTTCGAAAATCGGATACCGTATGAAGAAGATATGGACGAACGAAGTTAGGCAGAAAAACCGAAAACAGTCCAGAATACACTGGCGCACTTGTGAAGTGCGCCAGTACAAAAATACACTGGCGCACCTGCCAAGTGCGCCCGTACAAATCCAGCACCGAATTCTGGAGTGTTCTGAGGTGACGTGTCTTCCTTTGAGTGGCTAGATGATGTGTATTCGAGCTGTGCGATTCTGATGACTTCTGGACTGATCTGAAGGCTCTAAATCACCCTATTCACCTATAAAATAACACCTAGACCTAGCCTAAATCATACTATTTCATTTTAGCCTCAGGCCGCCGCCATTAAACCTAGAGCTCTGAATTAAAAATACAAAGAATAAAATTATAGAAGATGGAGGACGATTCTTGAAGGCTACAACTAGAAGCTACAACAACTACGACGCTTTAGACAACGAATTTGGGACTAATTGATTTGGGATTTTTATTTGGATTATTTGCTTCATATTGTAAGTTCTATGTTACTTTTTAGGCAAAAACGCTAAAACAATATGGACATGCCATGAATTGAAACCGGATTTAGGAACTATTGTTAATCCATTGTTTATATTGTTTATCTTTGAATTATAATTTGGGGATATTGCTATGGCAACGTTGCAAGTTAAACTTGTCGTGATTTTGATGTTGTTATGAATCACTTGGGCTGAATTGTTTGGCAAGTTGGATTAATACATGTCCATGGAATCACTATGTTTATTGAAATCTTTATGTTGATTAAACCATGCCTATGATGCTAATTAGACCATGGCTATGACTGTTGATGGAATTATGCCTGTGATGTTAATATACCCATCACGATTAATGAAAAATTGGGTATTGCTAGGTTATGATGAAAGTTGGAATTATTATGTTTATAATGTTAGATATGTTAAAAATGCTAAATTGGAATCATTATGTCTATAATGTTAATTGAGAATCATTATGTTAAAAATGCTAAATTGGAATCATTATGTCTATAATGTTAGTTGGGAATCATTATGTTAAAAATGCTAAATTGGAATCATTATGTCTATAATGTTAGTTGAGAATCATTATGTTAAAAAAGCTAAATTGGAATCATTATGTCTATAATGTTAGTTGAGAATCATTATGTTAAAAAAGCTAAATTGGAATCATTATGTCTATAATGTTAGTTGAGAATCATTATGTTAAAAACGCTAAATTGGAATCATTATGTCTATAATGTTAGTTGAGAATCATTATGTTAAAAATGCTAAGTAGGAACCATTATGTTTATAATGTTAGATGAGAATCATTATGTTAAAAATGATAAATTGGAATCATTATGTCTACGAGGATCATTATGTTAAAAAAATACTAAATTGAAATCCATTATGCCTTTAATGTTTCATGTTTGTAATAAAATTATTATTATGCCCGCAATGATTATTATGCCTATGATGTAAAGTTGAAATCATCATGTTAAATTAAGTTGGAATCATTACTATGCCAAGTTATCATCATGCTAGTATTGAAACTATGTGATATGTTATAGCCTGTTTATTATGCAAGTGATGTTGGAATTGTCACATATGCCTATCACATGTCTGGTGTTATTCCCCTTAATCTCTTGAATTGTTTATGCTTGTGAACGAAGTACGTTTATATACGTTGGTGATACGATTGGGTAGAATAGGCAAAACTTGAATTAATTATAAGCATAAACTGTGAAATTTGGCATAAGTAGAACATGAAATATGGCACGAAAATTTGACTTGAACATGCCATAACTTGACCTTAAAACATGCCTTAGTTGGGCACAAAATTGACATATGAACATGCTATGGAAATAGCGCAAAATCTGATAAGAACATGGGCATGACTTTAGAAAACAAGAAAGTGGCCAACTCGAGGTTGGGTTGAGTTTGTAGTGTAAATCTGCCCGGAACCGCCCGGCAAATCCAGTTGCTACAAACAATAGGATCCAATGTGGGTAGTTGGTCACATCGCGCTTGAAACCCGAGGTTGGGTTGAGTTCGTAGCGTAAACCTGCCCGGAACCGCCCGGCAAATCCAGTGGCTACGAACAATAGGATCCAATGTGAGTGGTTCGGTGCATTAACGAATCAATTAATGCCAATTAGGGTTAAGTCATGAACATGAAAAGACAACTTAACCAACTTGAAAACGATTTGTAGGGCTAAGTCCTGAACTTGAAAACGACAACACTTAGCCAACTTAACATGACACGTAGGCGGGTTAAGTCGCGAACTGAAATGACATACTTAACCATCTTGACATGACTAGGCTGGAAAAGGATTAAGTCATGAATTACATGACCTAATCTATTAGGCGAAACCCTAGACACGACCCCTTTCAGCAGTAACCCTCTAGATGTATCAAGGTACCCTGGGGCTAGGCCGGGTGGGGCACGATTACTGGGCTGATTGTAAGAGGTGAACGACGGCAGTGGGGTACGCCAGTGTAGGTTCGGTGGACTACGATCGTGCACGTATCCGGGGCAGACACTGGGTATCCATAAATTTATCTGTGCATCTTGAATCGTGTCAGGGGTTGACACCCTAGGGCTGATACACCCGAAGGTGGACCCAGCACAGGTGACTACATTCGTGATTAGCCGTATGACACAGACACTTGACGAGCTAGAACTTGTAGGGAGCCGATCGACTAGATAATCGCTCCGTAGGACCCCGTACTTGGGTCAGACCCCGTTTTAGGGTCATTTCATGATATTGGGCCATGGGATTTATTTCGTGATTAACTAGTGACATGGGCTTAGTATACTAGTACGGTCGATGCAACGAATCTTGAACATGTGTTGCTTTATTTGACTTCTCTTGACTTATCATGATCACCTTAGTCTATCTTGTCCACCTTGACACTATTCTCAAGTTTAGTTCCAGTTCATACATGACATGATGTTTTAACCGTCTTTACACTGAAAGTCACTAGAACTTACTCAGTCTTTATGACTGACCCTTTTTCCTTTCGCCTCTTTTTCTTCCGTCCCCCCCCCCCCCCCCCCAGGTTCTCTGGGAGGGAATACCGCAGCTTGACCAGTTTTCACATCCAGCTTGAAGAGAGAGAATGTATTGCTTTGATCTTTTCCGCTTTGGACTATGGCTTTGGACAGCAATTAAGGAACTTTTGTAGTTTATTTATGTTTTCTTCATGCTTCTTTAAATAATGTAATCAAGACAGTTATGATTTTGGGAAGTATTATGGCATGGTTTGTGTAACACGTATTTTGAAGAAATAAAAGTTGTTGTTTTCCGCTGTTTCAAAAATATGTGTTATAATATCTGTCTTGTATATCTGTGACTTATACTTATAAACCTCCACCAAAATTAGGGCGTTCCCTTTGAGAGTGACCCTAACGGAGGTGGGGTGTTTCAACCGATGTGGATTAAAATGCCTGAACACTGCGTTTCATCGCCCTTTGGGGCGTAAATCAGCCAAATGGCTCCATCGGCTCCACATAGTCACTGATATCTCCGAGGCGCCTCGCAATCCAACAAACACAAATGTGAAAATAATATAAATGTCGGGGCTGGTAGGTCAATGACACCACCCTATCTAGAAGGAAACGCATGTCCTCCCTGAGGTCCTCTCCCGTTTCTGGTTCACAACCGGGGTGTGAGGCTCACGAATTAACGTTACACAAAGCTGTGCCACACAGGTGGTGCTTTGATCATCAATCACAAGACTTTGCTTTTCAACAAAAGCCTTGATCATTTTCCACTTAGGCATGCCACATAGGCAATTCACACCATACAATTGATGTCTATCGATATTCAACCTCTGATCCCGTACGTCTCAGAGAAGGGCATTTTACAGGAACCTCTGATATTCAACAAAAACTCGTTTTTTTTCTTCTAATCTATGTTTATTTATTTTTAAAACTGTTTTTAATCTATGTTTTTACCTTAAAGTAGTTTAACAAAAATAAATAAATTAAATAAGGGAAAAAACTCACGGTATTCATCTCCTTGTTTTACTAGTCTGTTCCCTTTCTGGAATGAAACCTGCTCGAGCTCTCACTCTTCGATTGCCCAGCGCCGCAATCAGCGATGATCGGAGGTCCATCCAGACGCACCCCGACGAAGCCAGTCGCCACCTCAGTCGTCGCCGTTAAGGGCGTTAAACTCGAACGCGCCGATGCTTCGGGATTCGTGCTTGAACGGCGAAGGGAGGGTCGACGTCGCGAAGGAGGGCGGTAGGCGGAGCGGAAGGAGGCGCGACGGTTGGGGAGGAGCGCGCCTGAGTGTCGTTGTGACGATCCCAAAACCCGTGTGACGGTATTAAGGATAATCATTGGAATATAACACATCAATCATCATAGTAGAGTACAGATAATAGCAAAAATAATATATAGAATAATTTTACATAGATATGACAGCGGATTCATAACATGTAACAACAGCAGAATAGCGCAACGTAGGATATAACTTAGTAAATAAAAGGGAAATGATCAGTCACCATCGCCAGAGGTGGAATATATACATGCAATGAGACATAATAAGGGTATCAGTCTACATCGCCGAAGGTGGTACATATACATACGATAATAAGTACTGGAAGTAAAACAGTCTGCATCGCCAGTGGCGGAATCATAATATAAATACAATAATGGCGGAAAATGTCAAAGTCATCTCGGTGAAGTCAGCCTCGCCATGAGCCAAAAGTGTACTCCATACTACCGTGCTAAGCCATAAACAACCTGTCACCTGTGTACTAGGCTGCCCATGTGAAAATAAGGGCACCCGCGTTTGCAAGGTTAAACAAAAAACGAGTCAACCATGGGGACTGGTATGACAAATCTACTTAACAGTTTATAACAACAGTAATAAGAAAATCATAGGACCACGCCACTTTCGCGGAACGGGTTTACTCCAGTGATTGCTGGTTCATTTAAAACAAAGTAAATTCTTTGAAAACAACGCAATGCTTTTAAAAAGAATGAAGCCATTATAAGACTCAAGTCCCATCATACAATGCAACGCAAACCGCAGGATAGAGTTTTACCTTATAATGGCCAAATATGCTTAATACGTGTAAAGCAAAATCATTTGATATTATTACTAGTGCATATATGTTTCAAAAACGAATAGCATCATAAATAACAATCATAGGCGGCATAGCTACCATCTACTATGTCGCCATACAAGTTCTACAATCAAATCCGTTGTTTTGTATTGGAAATTGGGTTTCCGTCATGAGTCGAGGCAAGGGGCAAGCTCCTCTCCGCTTCGAGACATTCTAGCAAATGCCTCAGGACTACACACTCTGGGTAACCCCTGGATCTTCAGGGCCGGTCCTCTCTTACATTTGAGGATTAGTATTCCTGAACACACGTTTCACGGTCCTTACAGACCTATAATCGAGGCGCCTCGCATTCCAACAACCACACAGGTGAAAAGTAGATATATATGTCAGGGCTGGTAGGTCACTGACACCACCGTAGCTAGAAAGAAACGTCGTGCTCTCCCTGCAGTCCTTATCCCGTTTTTAACTCATACGGTGGTGTGAGGCTCGCGAATCCACGCTATACACAAAGCCAGGCCACGTAGGTCGTTCTTTGATCATCAAACACAAGACTTTTCTTTGCAACAGAAGCCTTGATCACAGCATCTTGGCATGCCACATAGGGAATCCACTCCATACGACTGATTTCTATCGATATATAACCTCTGAGCTCGTACGTCTCAGAGAAGGGCGTTAAGCAAAACAATAAATTCTCCACCGCCAAAAAGATATATATTTAACAGAGATCAACCAGTATAGAACAAAATCCAATGTCAGATACACAGTCCATTTACAAGTCCGTTCTGGGTCTGAACGAAACCGGAGGCGTCAAATTCCTCGTATATCCGTACAATCAACACATACGTTCAGACGGCTACTACTTCCGTTCCTTCACGGTAGCTACTCCAATCAGGAACCTTAACAGCGCCCATTCAACCGATACGAAGATCGTCGGTCTTGAATCGTCTTTGTATTTTCCAATTCGAATCATTTGATCAATTATTTGAAATGAGGGTTAGCTCGGCCTTTTCAAATAATTCACGTATTTAGAATTCAAATCAATTCTTTCCATGGTTATATTATTCGACATTCTTATTTTAGTTCTTTTAGTGTTATTTTCGTGTCAAACACATACAACCATCAAATATCAAACAGATCAAGCCAAATTGGTTTATTTCCAATCTATGTTGCTTATAATATTTTATAACGATTTTTCACCATTTTTATTTATTTAAAAATGGCCATATTTAATTAAACGACATTTCAGGTCGTGCCATGGCACTGGCGCTGTTTTTCCCCTAATTTGTTTTATACATATCGGAAAATCTAACTGTTGGATTTCTACAAAGTCTATATCACTGCGAAGATATTCCCAAAGCAAACCCAACGGTTCCAGTTTCATGAAAATCCGACGGTCGGATCTTCCACACTAGTCGTTTGAAGTTACGGTTTCAAAATTTGAACTGTAGCGTCGTTATTCAATTTAATTTAATTATATTTATATTTATATATAAATATAACAATTCCTGCGCTGTTTTTCTCCTAATTTGTTTTAAACATTCCAGACAATCCAACCATTGGATTTTTACATGGTTGGTGCCATTGGAAAGATATTTCCAAGGCGAGCCCAGCGGTTGCGGTTTCGGGAAAATCCGATGGTCGGATTTCTCGTACTAATCGATTCAAATTACGATTCCAAAACACGAACTACACAACTTCGATTTCTTTCAATTCTATTTATATATATATATATATATATATAGTTCATTCTTTTATTTCAAATATAGTTCATTCATTTATTTCAACATCGTTTTCACTTCAAATATTCCACTAAAGCCTTAATATTCTGAAAAATTTCGCCATAACCTCCTTTGTACGGGAAGGGGTTTGGAAATTTATTGGGCCGTGTTAGGTACCCAATAAATCTTATAAAGCATCCACATATTTATAGTGATATATTCTGGTGTTTAAAGGGGAGCGTGTATTGATAATAACTCCAGAGAATAAATTCTCGTCACCCTGTCAAGCCTGAGGGAGCGTGTATTTTTAATTACTCCAGAGGATAAATCCTCGTCACCTTGTCCCATGTGGGAACAAATAGTCCATGTGCCGTATCTAATGACTTGAGAGACGTGATTATTGTCAACTCCAGACCCATGTGGGGTTTTTATTAATTTGGCAATTTATCGTTATATTTTATATAGTCCATATCAGTCATCAGTTCAACCTGTATTATATAATCATCGCCATACAAGCCTCTCGCTCGTATGGTAAATCTTCTACCTCGTCACACAATCTCCAAATGCTTATGTGGAATATGATGAAGTATGCCTATCGTCAAGGAGTATGCCATGTAGTGTAGTTCAAAATTAATTGTTACTATCCTATGGCGATGCTTATTATTTCACACACAAAACCAGCACTCCGCATCCAATTGCATTCACAGGAGTTGATATAAAAATAAAATTGCGCAGCCAACTCCTCAAGGCTTACCTATTTGTCGGGCACGCAAATAATTTCTTTACTCTACAACTAATCCATTTTCCTGTTTGACACACACATATATATATATATATGCAGAACAAAGCTAATAATAACATTTCTAGCAAACTAATATTTATTTCAACACGTGTGTATTTTTATCAAAGCGTATACATGATAAAAGAAATATTTTTATCATCAAAAATATTTATTCAACACGTGAACGTTTTTAACACTTCATATTCACAATAAAAATGTATTTTTTATTGTCTATTCATTTTATTTTAAAATGCGATAACATTCAACCCATGAATTTCAATTCAACGAATGAATTTCAATTCAACCCATGAATTTCAATTCAACGAATGAATTTCAATTCAACACATGAATATTCTCTATAGTTTGTATATATATAAAAATGTGATTTTTATCGTTAAATCTATTTGTTTAAAATTCGAATAATATTCAACACATGAATTTCAACTCAACGAATGAATTTCAATTCAACACATGAATATTCTCTATAGTTTGTATATATAAAAATTGATTTTTATCGTTATATCTATTTGTTTAAAATTCTAATAATATTCAACACATGAATTTCAACTCGACCAATGAATTTCAATTCAACACATGAATATCTCTATAGTTTATATATATATATATATATATATATGTGATTTTTATCGTATAATCTATTTGTTTAAAATTCGAATAATATTCAACACATGAATTTCAACTCGACGAACAAATTTCAGTTCAACACAAGAATATTCTCTATAGTTTATATATATAAAAAAATGTGATTTTTATCGTTAAATCTATTTGTTTAAAATTCGAATTATATTCAACACATGAATTTCAACTCGACGAACGAATTTCAATTCAACACATGAATATTCTCTATAGTTATATATATATATATATATAAATGTGATTTTTATTGTTAAATATTTTTTTTAAAATTCGAATAACATTCAACACATGAATTTCGATTCAACGAATGAATTTCAATTCAACACATGAATATTCTCTATTGTTTGTATATATATAAAAATGTGATTTTTATCGTTAAATCTTTTTGTTTAAAATTCGAAAAACATTCAACACATGAATTTCGATTCAATGAATGAATTTCAATTCAACACATGAATATTTCAGAAAATTTCGACAGCATAACGGCAGGGTAGTTAAAGCCGGGACCGTCCCTAGTACGGCTCCTTGCTCTACCTTAAAACCTCGCGGTTTTTGACAATGGGGATCATGCATCTAGTTCGCACGCAGGCGGCATGTTTTATTTTCATTTCCACAATCCTATTTTAATTTGTTTCAACCACAAGAGGGTATTTTTTAACCACAAAGGTATTTTTTAACCACAAAGGTATTTTTCAACCACAATATCAACCACAAATAATTATTTCCAACCATTCGTCATAACATGTAATATCACGCCAATCTCAAGCAATAAATATCGTCCATAATCTGTGGATGAGGGGAGTATATATATATATATTATTTCTATAATTCACTTGCATTTCATCACAATTCAAAGCATATATGTTTCATACAACGCTTGTATAATTTATACATCGCTAATATAACTTATACAACACATGTACATGAGGTATACAATGCGTATATAATTTACACTTCGCTTATATAATTTATACAACACGATTCCATTCACACAATTTAGTTTAGATTCCTCACATTGGTTTTTGAAGTGCTAAAAATCGTAGGAAGATCAGAAAAATCCGCGGCTTCTGCTAGATGGTAGAGAGCCTCCCTGCGATCCCGATGTTTCCTGTTTCATCGAATTTCGTTAAAACACTAAAAAGATGTGATTTTTCAAAGTTTTGCAACACTTAAAAGTGTTATTTTCAATTCAGAAATTTAAAGCAGATAACTTTTCAAACCTTCAAAACTAGGTCTTTAATTTTCGATCAATCCGTGTTGTTTCGTCTTGATCAGATGCTGCGACGTCGAAGAGCTTCGAGCAGGCTTCCCAGCACCTTTGGTGGCAGCGAACTCGGCCGCTCCAGGGACGATCGGCGGCACTCCAAAGGTGGTACCTTCCTGGGCGAAATTCGACGTCAATAGGGGTTCAAGGGTTGGTTTGATTGAAAGAGGGGAGGAAGGCGATCGGAAAAGCCAACTGGAGGTGGTGGCGAAATCGCCTGTGGCAGCGGCGATGAGGCTTGGAAGATTCGAGCGGGTTTCCCCGTTTGTTTTAGAGGGTTGACCAGATTTTTTGATGAGAGAGAAATATGAAGATATTTTCTATTATATTTAAATTTTAAATTCATATAATATCCTTTCTAGCCAACGTACACCAATTTCAACTCAACTACTGTCGCCCCCAGCTAAATAACCCCATTCCGGACACTATGGGATATGTTTCGTTGGCCAATTCGACAGTTACAGTCAGTTATTTTTCAAATTAAAATATAAAACCTTTTATATTCAATTTGAACGTACATTTCAATTTGCCAAGGCCACAAACTGAATCAAAAAATTTCCGAAAAATAAATCTAGCTTTGTTTTGACGATACGGTCCCAACAAAACCAGTTTCGTTGAATTCTGAGCTCGTATGCAAAATGTCCATTTTCAGGTCGACCCATTTTAACAAAAATTGACCAATCACATTTTCTTTTGCCCCGCTCACATACTAACTTCAAAAATTATGAAATTTGAAACCTAGCAATAGTTTGACATCCTGGATCCAACAAAAGTGGTTTCGTCGAATTCCGAGGTCGTATGCAAAATATCTATTTTCAAGGGCTATATATTCTATATAGCGACCTTTCTGAAAATTCATTTGACCATAACTTTTGATTCTTGTTATGAAACTTCGATTTTTCAGATTCGTTAGAAAGGTATTCATAAACAGATTTAAATATTTTTGGTTTCGCTAAAATCTGTTATATTTTCCACCCGGTACAGTCAGACAAAGTTTGTATTCAAAATTTCAAAATGCCTCATTATCCCCAATTCATTACTTTATTGAAATATGCTATTTCAATTGTTCAAATTCTTTGACAATAACCAATTTTAAAAAATTTAAATTGGTTCACATTTTCCGGGTTATTACAATCTCCCCACTTAAAACTTTTCGTCCTCGAAAAGGAAATAACAGCAATGTAGGAAACAAAATGTAATTGCAAAGTATTGTAAAGGTACATTGCACCGGAGTTTGTTAGAGATGTCCACTCTGCATTTGGGGTAGGCTTGTTTAATGCTTTCCTCAGTCTCCCAAGTACAGTCTTTAGGATCACTACTCCACTGCACTTTGACTAAATGAATCTTTTTGCTCCTTAGCTCTCTAGTTTCTTTGCCAACAATCTTTAATGGCTCTCTTTTGACTGCTAATTCTGGAGTTATGTCTATATCCCGTTGCGCTGTTTCTTCTACAACAAGATCCGGATCGTGCACATGTTTTCTGAGTTGAGACACGTGGAACGCGTCATGCACTCCCGGCAACCAATCAGGTAATTAAATCCTATATGCCAGAATTCCAATCCGTTCAAGTATAGGAAAGGGACCAATAAATCTCGGTGCCAACTTCCCAGTTTTGCCAAATCTGATTACTCCCCTCATCGGAGAAACTCTTAGATAAACATAATCGCCAACGGCAAATGATAAATCTCTTCTTCTCGAATCAGCATAACTTTTCTGTCAGCTTTGTGCGGTTTTCAATCGCTTCTTAATGAAATCGAAATTATCTGATGCTTCTTGAATCATATCGGGCCCCAACACAAGTCTGTTGCCAGGTTCTACCCAACATGCGGGAGATCTGCACGGTCTACCGTATAATGCTTCAAACGGAGACATTCCCAAACTTGCTTGATAGTTATTGTTATAAGAGAATTCAGCTAAATGTAAGTGATCTTCCCATGAGCCTCCAAAATCAATAACGCAAGCCCGCAGTAAATCTTCTAGAATTCTATTCACCCGCTCAGTTTGGCCGTCGGTCTGAGGGTGATAAGCGGTGCTTAGATTCAATTTGGTTCCCAATTCTGTCTGGAATGCTTCCCAGAATTTGCTAGTAAATAGGGGATCTCTATCACTGACTATATTGAGCGGTACTCCATGCAGTTTAACTATTTCTTTGAAGTAAATCTGTGCTAAACTTTGAGCCATTCTGTTGGATCAGACAGGTATGAAATGGGCAGTCTTTGTGAAGCGATCTACGATCACCCATATACTGTCGTTTCCTTTCTTAGTTCGAGGCAAGCCATCAATGAAGTCCATCGAAATTTGCTCCCACTTCCATCCTGGAATTTCTAATGGTTGTAATAGTCCAGCCAATTTCTGTTGATCGCTCTTAACTAGCTGACAAGTGGAGCATCTGCTAACATATAATGAAATATCTCTTTTCAAAGCCCTCCACCAGAATGTGCGCTTGATATCGTTATACATTTTTCTCACACCGGGATGGATGCTTAGTTTGGACTTGTGACATTCATCAAGTATTTCTCTTCGAAGCTCTGGAAGATTTGGGATGCAAATTCTGCCCTTTAATCTAAGAACTCCATTGTCATCGAGTCGAAAACTTATGGATTTACCCCCCTTGACTCTCTGACTGATTCTATAAATAAATTCATCGTCTTTCTGAAGGTCCGACATCTTGTCAATCAATGAAGACGTGATGATAAAACTGGAGATGATTTCATTCTATCTACTGAGCGCTTCTGCGACAACATTGGCTTTCCCCGGAGTGTATAGAATCTCAAAATCGTATGCTGCAAGGAATTCTAACCAACGTTGTTGTCTCAAGTTTAGATCTTTCTGAGTGAATAGATATTTCAATGATTGGTGATCGGTAAATAGTTCGAACTTCTCGCCCAATAAATAATGCCTCCAGATTCTCAAAGCAAACACGATAGCTAATAACTCAAGATCATGAGTTGCATAGTTTCTTTCATGTGGCTTCAGCTGACGGCTGGCATAAGCGACCACTTGGCCCTTTTGCATTAATACTGCGCCTAGCCCTCTAATAGAAGCATCTGTCCATACAGTCAAGTCTTTGTTGCCTTCTATAATTGTCAATACTGGAGCAGTTATCAATTTCAGTTTCAGCTCCTGGAAAGCTTCTTCACATTCGGGGGTCCATTTGAATTTCTCATGCTTCTTTGTAAGCTTTGTCAATACACCAGATATCTTTGAAAAATCCTGAACGAATTTCCGATAGTAACTAGCCAATCCAAGGAAACTTCGAACTTCTGTGGGGGTAGTAGGCTGTTTCCAGTTCTGAATCGCTGTAATTTTGCTTGGATCTACAGCAATACCTTCCTTTGATACGACATGGCCTAGGAACTTAACTTCATCCTGCCAGAAGACACATTTAGAAAATTTAGCTTTCAAGACATTTCTCCTCAAAATTACCAACACTTGTTCTAAATGCTTTACATGCTCGCCTTCTGACTTGGAGTATATTAAAATGTCATCGATGAAGACTAGCACAAATTTATTCAATACACCACAGAACACTCTGTTCATAAGATCGACGAAGTATGCCAGAGCGTTACACAAGCCAAACGGCATTACTAACCATTCGTAGATTAAATCGGGACCCCTGAAGGCTGTCAAAGGAACACAGTTTTCGGCTATACGTAATTGGTGGAAACCTGTAGCTAGGTCCATTCTGGAGAATACTGTCGCCCCATTTAATTGATCTAACAGACCATCTATACGTGGCAAGGGATATTTGTTCTTCAGTGTCTGCTTATTGAGATCCCGGTAATCAACACAAAGTCTTAGAGTATCGTCTGATTTCGGGACAAATAATACTGCTGCTCCCCAAGCTGAAAAGCTCGGTCTGATCAGACCTTTCCAAAGAAATTCTCGAGTTTGACTACCTAACTCTTCTTTTTCTTTCGGGGCCATTCTCCTAATTGGATGTACTACTGGTCGGGCGTTAGGAATTAGATCTATTCTGAATTCAGTTTCTCTTTGCGGCGGTAAGTTTTCTACTTCTTCAAACACATCCGCATAGTTTTTAACGAACGGTATCTTTTCTAATGAAGGGGGAGTAACTTCCAAAGAAGACCAAAATTTTGTTCTATTAATTTCTGAGCCATGGCATGGTATATATAGAGGTCCAAGCTTCGTTTCGACTTTAACAATTCTTTCGGAACATCTAACTTTGGCCTTATATTTTGTCAACTAGTCCAGCCCAGTATAACATCAAATTCGGAAAGGTCCATGACTATCACTTTAAAAGGAAATCGATAACAAGAATATGAGGCGGGTACATTACAATATGAGCCGAGAATAGTAGAACCTCCTATCGGATTTTGAACTTTAATTGGTTCTTTAAGCTTCCTTGGATTCAATTTTAACTTGTGAATAATGTTACTAGAAATGAAGCTACGTGATTCACCAGTATCAAAAAGTACAAAAACAGGAATATTTTTAATGGTAAGGGTACCTCCCAAGACGTCGGGTTTACCTGATCCATCGGTGATAGCTGGCGAGGTCTCCCCATCATACACACGAGCCACTTGTCCATTCTGCTTCAGAGCACAATTCCTGCTATAGTGCCCTTTCTTATGGCAGTTGTAGCATTCGGCTGAGCTGCGGTCTGGATTTGCCTTTAGCTTCTTTGGGGCCTTACACACATTAGAAAAATGTCCTGTCTTTCCGCAGTTGTAGCAGCTTCCTTTGGGTATCTTCCCCGATTGCTGAGTAGCGGCTGATGAAATGCTGGACCCTGGCTGATCTGCTGAAGCCTTGCGCTTATTTCCAGCTTGGCTTTTGGCGTGGTCTTGGTTGCAGTGTCTTTCATCCATATCTTCATAATTGTAGGCCATTTCTACTAATTCTGAGAATGAGAGTTTGATGTTGCTCATGGCTCTGTAATGGTACCTGCGCCGTAGCCCAAATATAAACCTCTTGTTCCTAGCTTTGTTGGTCATAATAAGCTCTGGAGCATAGCGCGACAACTGAGTGAATTTATTGAGGTAATCTTGGATAGAGAGATCTCCCTGCTGGAGATTAGAAAACTGCTCTCGCATCCGCTCTAAGGCCTGCTCAGGTACAAACTTATCGTTGAACGTGGTCATGAATTGCTCCCAGGTCCTAACAGTACCTGCCACATCTTCTGAGGTGATGGCATCCCACCACAACTCTGCTTCTTCCTGTAAGAGCCAAATACCTAGACGTGCTTTGTTGTTGGTCCCCAATCCCATGCCCTCAAAAATCTTTTCACAGGTCTTCAACCAAGCAATAGCCTCTGTCATTGTACCAAGGCCAGAAAAGGGTTTTCCCCATAGGTTCCTATATCTCTTCGCTACTCTGTCTAGCTCAAAGTCCTGGGATGCTGGTGGCTGTATAATAGGGCCCTCCTCAGCTACGGGGATATTCCCCCGTCCTCCTGCTATGCCCGCTCGGCCTCCACGGCCACCTCTGGCTGCTGCTGCTCGTGTAGCCATCAGATAGAGTACTGAATAAGCACGAAAAGAGTCAAGCTAACAGAATTGATAACTTTCATAAATGATAAAGCAGGGGAACATAAGGAAAGGTAATGCTGTACTGATCAAATTGTTTTTGCTAATCTGCTTAGCTCATTCTAGGACATCGCTAATCCTATCTCTAATGAGCTACTCGCCATAAAACCCTACTGATTCTATTCTGACGAGGTGTTTAATGTGTTAGATTCCAGAACTAAGGTTAACCAAAGCTCTGATACCAACTGTGACGATCCCAAAATCCGTGTGACGGTATTATGGATAATCATTATAATATAACACATCAATCATCATAGCAGAGTACAGATAATAGCAAAAAAAATAAATAGAATAATTTTACATAGATATGACAGCGGATTCATAACCTGTAACAACATCAGAATAGTGCAACGTAGGATATAACTTAGTAAATAAAAGGGAACTGATCAGTCACCATCGCCAGAGGCGGAATACATACATGCAGTGAGACATAATAAGGGTATCAGTCTACATCGCCGAAGGCGGTACATATACATACGATAATAAGTACTGGAAGTAAAACAATCTGCATCGCCAGTGGCAGAATCATAATATAAATACAATAATGGCGGAAAATGTCAAAGTCATCTCGGTGAAGTCAGCCTCGCCATGAGCCAAAAGTGCACTCCATACTACTGTGCTGAGCCAAAAACAACCTGTCACCTGTGAACTAGGCTGCCCGTGTGAAAATAAGGGCACCCGCGTTTGCAAAGTGAAAAAAACAACGAGTCAGTCATGGGGACTAGTATGAGAAATCTACATAACAGTTGATAACAACAGTAATAAGCAAATCATAGACCACGCCACTTTTGCGGAACGGGTTTACTCTAGTGATTGCTGGTGCATTTAAAACAAAGTAAATTCTTTGAAAACAACGCAATGCTTTTAAAAAGAATGAAGCCGTTATAAGACTCAAGTCCCATTATACAATGCAATGCAAACCGGAGGATAGAGTTTACCTTATAATGGCCAAATATGCTTAATACGTGTAAAGCAAAATCATTTGATATTATTACTAGTGCATATATGTTTCAAAAACGATTAGCATCATAAATATCAATCATAGGCGGCATAGCTACCATCTACTATGTCGCCATACTAGTTCTACAATCAAATCAGTTATTTCGTATTGGAAATTGGATTTCCGTCATGAGTCGAGGCAAGGGGCAAGCTCTTCTCCGCTTCGAGACATTCTAGCAAATGCCTCAGGACTACACACTCTGGGTAACCCCTGGATCTTCAGGGCCGGTCCTCTCTTACGTTTGAGGATTAGTATTCCTGAACACACGTTTCCCGGTCCTTACAGACCTATAGTCGAGTCACCTCGCATTCCAACAACCACATAGTTGAAAAGTAGATATATATGTCAGGGCTGGTAGGTCATTGACACCACCATAGCTAGAAAGAAATGTCGTGCTCTCCCTACAGTCCTTAACCCGTTTTTAACTCATACCGAGGTGTGAGGCTCGCGAATCCACTCTATACACAAAGCCAGGCCAGTAGGCCGTGCTTTGATCATCAAACACTAGACTTTGCTTTGCAACAGAAGCCTTGATCATAGCATCTTGGCATGCCACATAGGCAATCCAATTTATACGACTGATTTCTATCGATATATAACCTCTGAGCTCGTATGTCTCAGAGAAGGGCGTTAAGCAAAGAAAAAATTCTCCGCCGCCAAAGAGATATATATTTAACAGAGATCAATCTGTATAGAACAAAATCCAATGTCAGACACACAATCCATTTACAAGTCTGTTCTGGGTCTGAACGAAACCGGAGGCGTCAAATTCCTCGTATATTCGTATAATCAACACATACGTTCAGACGGCTACTACTTCCGTTCCTTCACGGTAGCTACTCCAATCAGGAACCTCAGCAGCGCCCATCCAACCGATACGAAGATCGTCGGTCTTGAATCGTCTTTGTATTTTCCAATTCGAATCGTTCGATCAATTATTTGAAATGAGGGTTAGCTCGGCCTTTTCAAATAATTCACGTATTTAAAATTCAAATCAATTCTTTCCATGGTTATATTATTCGACATTCTTATTTCAGTTCTTTTAGTATTATTTTCGTGTCAAACACATACAACCATCAAATATCAAACAGATAAAGCCAAATTGGTTTATTTCCAATCTATGTTGCTTATAATATTTTATAACGATTTTTCGCCATTTTTATTTATTTAAAAATGGCCATATTTAATTAAATGACGTTTTAGGTCATGCCGTGGCACTGGCGCTGTTTTTCCCCTAATTTGTTTTATACATATCGGAAAATCTAACCGTTGGATTTCTACAAAGTCTATATCACTGGGAAGATATTCCCAAAGCGAACCCAACGGTTCCAGTTTCGTGAAAAATCCGACGGTCGGATCTTCCACACTAGTCGTTTGAAGTTACGGTTTCAAAATTCGAACTGCAGCGTCGTTATTCGATTTAATTTAATTATATTTATATTTATATAAAAATATAACGATTCCAGCGTTGTTTTTCTCCTAATTTGTTTTAAACATTCCAGACAATCCAACCATTGGATTTTTACAAGGTAGGTGTCTTAGGAAATATATTTCCAAGGCGAGCCCAGCGCTTGCGTTTTTGGGAAAATACGATGGTCAAATTTCTCGTACTAATCGATTCAAATTACGGTTCCAAAACACGAACTGCACGGCTTCGATTCCTTTCAATTCTATTTATATTTATATATATATAAATATAGTTCATTCTTTTATTTCGAATATAGTTCATTCATTTATTTCAACATCGTTTTCACTTCAAATATTCCACTAACGCCTTAATATTTCGAAAAATTTCGCCATAACCTCCTTTGTACGGGAAGGGGTTTGGAAATTTATTGTGCCGTGTTAGGTACACAATAAATCCTATAAAGCATCCACATATTTATAGTGATATATTCTGGTGTTTACCGAGGAGCGTGTATTGATAATAACTCCAGAGAATAAATTCTCGTCACCCTGTCAAGCTTGAGGGAGCGTGTATTTTTAATTACTCCAGAGGATGAATCCTCGTCACCTCGTCCCGTATGGGAATAAATAGTCCATGTGCCGTATCTAATGACTAGAGAGACGTGATTATTTTCAACTCCAGACCCGTGTGGGGTTTTTATTAATTAGGCAATTTATCGTTATATTTTATATAGTCCATATCAGCCATCAGTCCAACCTGTAGTATATAATCATCGCCATACAAGCCTCTCGCTCATATGTTAAATCTTCCACCTCGTCACACAAGCTCCAAATTCTTATGTGGAATATGATGAAGTATGCCTATCATCAAGGAGTATGCCATGTAGTGTAGTTCAAAATTAATTGTTACTATCCTATGGCGATGTTTATTATTTCACACAGAATAACCAGCACTCCGCATCCAATGGCATTCACAGGAGTTGATATAAAAATAAAATTGCGCAGCCAACTCATCAAGGCTTACCTATTTGTCGGACATGCAAATAATTTCTTTACTCTACAGCTAATCCATTTTCTTGTTCAACACATGTATATATACGCAGAACAAAGCTAATAATAACATTTCTAGCAAACTAATATTTATTTCAACACGTGTGTATTTTTATCAAAGCGTATACATGATAAAAGAAATATTTTTATCATCAAAAATATTTATTCAACACGTGAATGTTTTTAACACTTCATATTCACAAAAAAATTAAGTTTTTATTGTCTATTCATTTTATTTTAAAATACGATAACATTCAACCCATGAATTTCAATTCAACGAATGAATTTCAATTCAACACATGAATATTCTCTATAGTTTGTATATATATAAAAATGTGATTTTTATCGTTAAATCTATTTGTTTAAAATTTGAATAATATTCAACACATGAATTTCAACTCAACGAATGAATTTCAATTCAACACATGAATATTCTCTATAGTTTGTATATATATAAAAATGTGATTTTTATCATTAAATCTATTTGTTTAAAATTCGAATAATATTCAACACATGAATTTCAACTCGATGAATGAATTTCAATTCAACACATGAATATTCTCTATAGTTTATATATATATATATATATAAATGTGATTTTTATCGTTAAATCTATTTGTTTAAAATTCGAATAATATTCAACACATGAATTTCAACTCGACGAACGAATTTCAATTCAACACATGAATATTCTCTATAGTTTATATATATATATGTGATTTTTATCGTTAAATCTATTTGTTTAAAATTCGAATAATATTCAACACATGAATTTCAACTCGACGAAAGAATTTCAATATAACACATGAATATTCTCTATAGTTTTTATATATATATATATATGTGATTTTTATCGTTAAATCTATTTGTTTGAAATTCGAATAACATTCAACACATGAATTTTGATTCAACGAATGAATTTCAATTCAACACATGAATATTCTCTATAGTTTGTATATATATAAAAATGTGATTTTTATCGTTAAATCTTTTTGTTTAAAATTCGAATAACATTCAACACATGAATTTTGATTCAACGAATGAATTTCAATTCAACACATGAATATTTCAGAAAATTTCGGCAGCATAATGGCAGGGTAGTTAAAACTTTGACCGTCCCTAGTACGGCTCCTCGCTCTACCTTAAAACCTCGCGGTTTTTGACAATGGGGATCATGCATCTAGTTCGCACGCAGGCGGCATGTTTTATTTTCATTTCCACAATCCTATTCTAATTTGTTTCAACCACAAGAGGGTATTTTTCAACCACAAAGGTATTTTTCAACCACAAAGGTATTTTTCAACCACAATATCAACCACAAACAATTATTTCCAACCATTCGTCATACCATATAATATCACGCCAATCACATGCAATAAATATCATCTATGTTCTGTGGACGAGGGGAGTATATATATATATATTATTTCTATAATTCACTTGCATTTCATCACAATTCAAAGCATATATGTTTCATACAACACTTGTATAATTTATACATCGCTAATATAACTTATACAACACATGTACATGAGGTATACAATGCGTATATAATTTACACTTCGCTTATATAATTTATACAACACGATTCCATTCACACAATTTAGTTTAGATTCCTCACATTGGTTTTTGAAGTGCTAAAAATCGTAGGAAGATCAGAAAAATCCGCGGCTTCTGCTAGATGGTAGAGAGTCTCCCTGCGGTCCCGATGTTTCCTGTTACATCAAATTTTGTTAAAACACTAAAAAGATGTGATTTTTTAAAGTTTTGCAACACTTAAAAGTGTTATTTTCAATTTAGAAATTTAAAGCAGATAACTTTTCAAACCTTCAAAACTAGGTCTTTAATTATCGATCAATCCGTGTTGTTTCGTCTTGATCAGATGCTGCGACGTCGAAGAGCTTCGAGCAGGCTTCCCAGCACCTTTGGTGGCAGCGAACTCGGCCGCTCCAGGGACGATCGGCGGCACTCCAAAGGTGGTAACTTCCTGGGCGAAATTCGATGTCAATAGGGGTTGGTTTCAGTCGAGGGTTTGTTTGATTGAATGAGGGGAGGAAGGCGATCGGAAAAGCCAACTGGAGGTGGTGGCGAAATCGCCTGTGGCGGCGGCGATGAGGCTTGGAAGATTCGAGCTGGTTTTGCCATTTGTTTCAGAGGGTTGACCAGATTTTTTGATGAGAGAGAAATATGAAGATATTTTCTATTATATTTAAATTTTAAATTCCTATTCCGAACACAATGAGATATGCTTCGTTGGCCACCAGCTAAATACCCCTATTCCGAACACCAATTTTAAATTTTAAATTTTCTAGCCAACGTACACCAATTTCAACTCAACTACTGTCGCCACCAGCTAAATACCCCTATTCCGAACACAATGAGATATGCTTCGTTGGCCAATTCGACTGTTACAGACAGTTATTTTTCAAATTAAAATATAAAACCTTTTATATTCAATTTGAACGTACATTTCAATTTGCCAGGGCCACAAACTAAATCGAAAAATTCCAGAAAAATAAATCTAGCTTTGTTTTGATGATACGGTCCCAAAAAAACCAGTTTCGTCGAATTCTGAGCTCGTATGCAAAATGTCCATTTTCAGGTCGACCCATTTTAACAGAAATTGACCAATCACATTTTCTTTTGCCCCGCTCACATACTTGCTTCAAAAATTATGAAATTTGAAACGTAGCAATAGTTTGACATCCCGGATCCAACAAAAGTGGTTTCGTCGAATTCCGAGGTTGTATGCAAAATATCTATTTTCAAGGGCTATATATTCGATATAGCGACCTTTCTGAAAATTCATTTGGCCATAACTTTTGATTACTGTTATGAAACTTCGATTTTTCAGATTCGTTAGAAAGGTATTCATAAACAGATTTAAATATTTTTGGTTTCGCTAAAATCTGTTATATTTTCCACCCGGTACAGTGAGACAAAGTTTGTATTCAAATTTTCAAACTGCCTCATTATCCCCAATTCATTACTTAATTGAAATATGTTATTTCAATTGTTCAAATTCTTTGACAATAACCAATTTTAAAAAATTTAAAATGGTTCACATTTTCCGGGTTATTATAGTCGTCGAGGTGGCAGTGGGCTAATGAAGGGGGAATCGAGTTTCCCCTTTTCGATTTTTACTGAGGAAAGATAAATGAAGGGGGGTAAAGGGAAAAAGGGGATTTATACAAATATATATATTTTATTATTAAATTAATTCTAAAAAGCGACTTTTAAATTCGATCTCCAATCGAGACCCACCGCCGGTCGTTCATAGCTAATTAACCCAATTCCGAACATAATGGAATATGTATCGTAGGCCGGTTCGGCTGTTTCGATCAGTTTTCGCCAAAATCAAAATATAACTCTATATATTGAATTTGAACATGCATTTCAATTTACCGGGGCCACATACGGACTCTAAAAATTCCAGAAAATTACTTTCTAGCTTTGTATTGACGATACGGTGCTAACAAAACCAATTTCATCGAATTCTGAGAACGTTTGAAAAATGGCCATTTTCCAGTCGATTAAAATCAACTAAAACTGGTCAAACGCATTTTCCTTTGCTACGCTCACATATTGATTTGAAAAATTACGAATTTTGAATCCTAGCAATAACTTGACATCGTGGATCCAACAAAAGTGGTTTCGTCGAAACCCGAGGTCGTTTGCAAAATTTCCATTTTAAGGACTAGAATTCTATAGCGACTATTCTGAATTTTCAACTGAACGTAACTTTTGATTCCCGCTAAGAAATTTCAATTTTTCGGACTCATTGGAAATATATTTTCAAATAGATTCTAATATTTTTTTTCGCTAAAATCCGGTTTATTTTGAATCCTATACAGTCTTTTGAAATTTGAAATCGAATTTTCGAACTACCGTGCCATTTTCAATTCCTTTTATAATTCAAAATAAATATTTATATTCTAACGACGATTCAAATAAATATATACTTTCTAATTATATTCAATATAAATTTCTTGTCGTTATTATTTAAAATAAATCATTTTAAATATTCAAAATTCATCAAAATTGCCAAAATAAAAATTTTAAATTGGCTCAGAATTTTCGGGTTGTTACAATCTCCCCCGCTTAAAACATTTCGTCCCCGAAAAGGAACGAAGCTGAAAGTTGTTTTACAAACCAACACAACTTTCATTATGGCTTAAGTTCTTCAACATTTTAGCTTCTAAGAACTTTTCAAATTTTTCAAAAATTTGGCTAACACCCTAATTTTTCGAAAAATTTCGCCATAACCTCCCCTGCACCGGGAGCTTCAGGATATTTCAAATAGCCTCCCATGGCCCTCACCAATCCAAAAGAAAAAGAAAAATCCAAGCAGTTATCCAATCGGCTCATAAAATCATCCAAAACCCAAGAAATACAATAAACATGTACCTATTTGTCGGGCAAACAATTTAATTCCTCTTCTCTAGCCTCCTTGCTATGACCTGTTCAATGTAAGTACATGTATATGTATGCAAATGCGACAAATTTTCAAACAAGTCACTATTTGGTTCAATTTGGCTAAAGGTTCAACATTCAATTAATCAAAATAGTAATCAATCAACACAACCATCAATCAATTTGTTGATTATCATTTCAAATTCATAACTTTCATATATAGTCAAAAAATCAGATTTTTAATGCCAAATTACTACAATAAGCCCTATCTAATTTTGGTTCTCACACCAGTCAATTGGAATCATATAGAAATCCCACTTTCGTCACTCGAACAAAAATTTTGATGATGTTCTGAACCACCATCAGAACATCCACGGGCGACTAGAGTGTGATTCTATATCTATCTAGTATATTAAACTTTAAATATACGCGGATCAGACGTATACGAAAAATCGTTATATACTGGATTGCCCAAATTCAATATAAAAATAATAATCAAATATGAATAATTGATTTAAATTTTCAAAACAAAATTTGTTTTCATTTTTTTATGTTTAAAACATCACTCTTCACACTCGTTCTTGGATACTGCTGATCCCATCTCTAACGAGTCATTCCTATTGGATATTACTAATTCAATCTCTAATGAATTCTTTCGTATGGTTCTAATGTGTCTTGTTCTCGAGCTCTGTAAACCAGAGCTCAAATACCACAATGAAACGACCCGAAATCCCCCTTACGGGAAATCACGGATTGAATTGAGGACAAGCCACATCAGAACACAAACAGAAGAACATTTCATTGTCTATTACATAAATTCCATCAGAATACAAGAATATACACAGTATGAATAAATATTATACATTTGATAAATATCAGAGATTACAATAAATTACAAAGCAGTGAAAAATAATACAAAACATAACTGAAAAGAAAATACGGATATAGAGCTTTCCTAATATCATTCCAGCTGCAAACCAGGATCATGTGAATATAAATCTGCAAAACCAAAACTACTAGCTGCGCGTGTCGAAAATAAGGGCATCCAGAGTTTAGGTTAAAACAATAAACTCCAGTTCAGTCATGTGATTGTTGTGAAAACTAAAACAGTTATTAATCTTTATTTTAAAATTAGGTAAATCCATGGACCACGCCGTATAACAAGGAACGGGTTTCCTCCCGAGAATACCAGTGCATAAACAACAACGCAATGCTAAATAAAGAACAATGTAGCTATTATAAGACCCACGTCCCATCACACAACGCAACACAAGCCGAAGGATAGGGTTTTACCTTATAATAGCCAAAGAATGCTTGATACGTGAAATTTTATCTTTTATTATTACTATAAGTGTATAGTGTCAAAACAATTTCAATCATAAGTATCAATCATAGATGGCATAAGTGCCCCATACCACTATGTCGCCATATATAGGATTACAACTAAAACCGAAATGTCCCGTATTGGAAATTGGATTTCCCTCCGTGAACCGAGGCAAGGGATCGTCCTCACCAGTTTCGAGACTCTCTAGCTCGACCCTCAGGGTCAGAGCGCATCGACCCTTGGATCGTCAGGGCCGGTCCACCGATCTGGATTAAAATGCCTGAACACTCCGTTTCCGCGCCCTTTGGGGCGTAAATGAGCCAAATGACTCCATCGGCTCCATATAGTCACCGATATCTCTGAGGCGCCTCGCAATCCAACAACCACATGTGAAAATAATATAAACGTAAGGGCTGGTAGGTCACTAACACCACTCTAGCTAGAAGGAAACGCATGTCCTCCCTGAGGTCCTCTCCCGTTTCTGGTTCACAACCGGGGTGTAAGGCTCGCGAATTAATGTTACACAAAGCTATGCCACACAGGTGGTGCTTTGATCATCAACCACAAGACTTTGCTTTTCAACAAAAGCCTTGATCATTTGCCACTTAGGCATGCCACACAGGCAATTCACACCATGCGAATGATGTCTATCGATATACAACCTCTGATCCCGTACGTCTCAGAGAAGGGTGAAGTAAGGGAATAAATTCCCCTTCACCAGGAAGATGTATAATTAATAGAGATCAATCAACACAGAGCAATATCCAATGTCAGACACACAGTCCATACAAGTTCGTTCTGGGTCGGAACGAAACCAGAGGAACCTTATTCCTCGCATATCCATTGATCTCCAAGTACGTCCGGATGATCACCAACTGATTCCCTCCTCTTGGATGTACAGCCCAATCAAGATCATCGGTGATTATCCAAACGATATGAAGACCTCCGGTCTTCGACCACCGTCTTCATCCTCGACACCACGTCGAATCAGTTATTCAGAATGGGATAAACCCAGTCTTTCTGAATAATTCGCGTATATAATAAACAAGTGTTACACAAACACAACATACGCCTTATTCCACTTCAGAATATTCTTTTATTCAAATATTCTTATACTCTTGAAAGGTTCCCATTAATTTTTATCAAAGATAAATTCTTTTAAATTTATTCTTTAATCTTGTTTTGGATTTCAATCCAAACCAAATTATGGATTATCCAAACTAGTCGGGATTAACGAACCTTACCGAAGTAATCATTTGTTTTAAATTTCATAATCCCGACCTATTCATCCCATGAAGTAAAACTGGTAATACTTCATATCTAACACCACGGTGTTATTGGTAAATTCAATTACCATTTCACGTTCAAATCTAATTAAAGATTTAACGATCGCTTGGAGCAAAACTGGTGATACTCCATTCTCGATCATTTCAATCTAATTAAAGATTCATTAAAACTTCACTTGGTTTTAATCTTCCCAAAAATTAATTTTAATGATTATTTAACTTGGGAAATAATATCTTGTCTTTAACTGGGTTAAAGAACCAATGTCACTTAAAACACGGTTCACGATAAACCCAAAATCAATTCCTATTCAATTCCAATTGAATATTATTTAATTGGTACACTTCATTAAATCTAAATAAAAAGATTTAATCTTTTTCTCAACTGGGTTTAAGAACGAATGTTAATGAAGACACCATTCACGACAAACCCAAATCCCATTTTGATATTAAATACATGGCTCTGAATAGAAAATATATCGGCTTATATTCAATATCAAATTCTACGACCAACAAATATCGTATTGGAAATAACGATATAAATATATCTTTCAAATTTCCATAACAATATCTGTATAATCACGAAATCCCACATCGAAATATTCGATTCAAATCCATTTCCAATCTATATATTGGAAATTTTGGTTATTTTCAAAACCATTTCGAATCCAATTTATTTATTTTAAAAATAAATGGATTATAATTCTAGTTCAAAACTAGTTCATTTCGATAAAAATCTACTTTTATTTTTTAAATATGGAGTTTTTCATCTCAATTCTTTCCGAATCATTTCTTATGATTTTACACTAATTATTGATATTTTTAATAATTTTATCAAGGTCCGTACAGTCGATTTCCATCAACGGCCATCGAACTGCACTTACAGCGACCTTTTCCCAATTTGATTTGGACATAATTCCAAATCCAACTGTTATATTTCTAATTTCTTACATTCGCTAGAAATCTCTTTTCGATACGAACCCAACGGTTTCGGTTTCAGGAGAATCCGACGGTCGGATCTCCCGTAATGTCCATTCGAAGTCAATGGTCGAAATTCGTGAACTGCCGCAGCGCGACGTGTTCTATTCGGGACATTATAATAAATACATAATATATATATATAATATTTTGTTGATTTCCATTTAAAACGTATTTTATAAATCGTTTTAAATTCGTTTTCAAAACGATTTCAACTTCCATCTCAAATTCGAATCAAAATTGAATTTTCCAACATAAATTCGTTTTAAATTCATTTCAAATCGATTTCGGTTCAATAGATTTCAACTCAATTTCAGTCCGTTTTAAATTTAATTCAAAATGATTTCAATTCTATTTCAGTTTAATTCGAATTTCAATTCTATTTCAATTTAATTCGAATTTCAAATCTTTTCAACTTAATTCGAATTTCAATCCTATTCAATTTAATTCGAATTTCTAATCATTTCAATTTAATTTGAATTTCAATCCTATTCAATTTAATTCAAATTTCTAATCATTTCAATTTAACTTGAATTTCTAATCATTTCAATTTAATTTGAATTTCCAATCATTTCAATTTAATTTGAATTTCCATCCTATTCAATTTGATTCGAATTTCTAATCATTTCAATTTAATTCGAATTTTGAAATCACTTTTGGATATTCATTGTAAAATGAATAAAATCGAAAAAATTCTCGTTCATGTTAAAATGGTGTTTAACTACTTAACATGGCTTCACATTTCAATATTGACTGAATATTATTTTAAAATATTCGATAATTCTGAACTTGAATCAGACACAGTCAATTACCATATAATTTATCATATGGATTTCACACAACCAATGTGTAAAACAACAATGAAAATAGCAATCCATCATCCAAAGTGCATTCTACACTATATAAGCATTGAATATACATATTCAACACTTACACAGTCTGTCAATCAATCGATCGACATATAGCAAATTATTGGGACTAGTGTAGGCCCAATATCATCCAAATTCCCGTGCAGGGTTTTCAAACGACAAACACAGATTTTATTTATGTAGTTGGGCGATGTGTAAAATTTATTGTCCCAATCAATACCAGTCAAATGTGTGTACATCAACAAATCGTCTGATTTGTAAATGAACATTTTATTTTATATACACGTTAAAAATTATATTTTTAACTATAAAATATTTATTTTCATTCCACATCACACAATCAACTTTCACAACACATCAATCAAGCAAACAAATCATCGATGGTCTGTGGACGACGGGTGTCGGGTGCTGCTAAGCACCGTCTGCATCCTAGTATATATTTTAACTAGAAAATAAAAATAAAAGTGAGGAGTTCTGACCTTTGGTTTCCACTCCGCCGGTTTTGTTTTTGAATTTCTGAATAGTTTGGATTTTCTAGAAATTCCAACACGACCGTTTTCATGCTGTTCTTAGTAAAAATCACATTTTTAATATGATATATATATATAAATCATATTTTGAAAACTGTTCTATATGGTTTAAAAATCATATATTTTATTTCACTGTTCTATATGGTTTAAAAATCATATATTTTATTTTACTGTTCTATATGGTTTAAAAATAATATATTTTTAGTTTCCGCTATTTTATATTTTCAAAATCAAGTTCTATTTTATATTTTCTAACAAAGTATATGTACATTTTTCTAAACCAAATATATGTATATTTTTCCAAACCAAATTGTATATTTTTCTAAACCAAATATATGTATATTTTCCTATACAAAGTAATGTACATATTTTCTATAAAGCTTTTGATAAATTAAAGCTGATTTTTTTCTTCCAATCTATGTTTATTTATTTTTAAAACTGTTTTTAATCTATGTTTTTACATTAAAGTAGTTAAACAAAAATAATGTAACACCCCGTAGTTCTGTTAATATTTATGTCCACAAATTAAAGAATAACTAATTTTAGACATAAGAATTGTTGGAAACGGGTTGCGCCATTGTGTTCGTCTCGGAATTCAGGTCGAAATAGATCCGACTTTGCGTGAATTGGACTTCGTATGAAGAAGTTATGGCCATCGGAAGTTTCAAAAAATTCAAAACAGATTCAGAAAATTTAAATTTCGAAAATTCAGCCCAAACAGGCTGGGCGGGAAAAATCCCCGCCCAGACCCGGTCGACCTGGGGGTCGACCTACCCACCAGGTCTACATGGGTGTCGATCCTAGGGTCGACCTGGGGGTCGACCTCCCTGGTCGAGCCCAGGTGACCTGGTTGCACCTGAATGGGTTTTGGGGCTGGGTTTTGGGGGCTGTGACGAAATCTGACGGCTCTAATCTATCCTAGGGTTTATCTAAAGGCCTAAAACAACTAACTACACCTATAAATACACCCTTAGACCTAGCCTCCTCTACACACAATTCTATTCTGCTTCTTCTCTGCCTCTGTTCTAAATAAAAATGAAAATGGCGTCGCTACTCTGCTGGAATCAAAACTATTCAACATCAACCTAAGCAACTCAATTCAAATTAGAGATTAAAGCTTCTGCAACAAGTCTGCAACAACTAAAGTTCTTTCTTTAATCCAACCAAGGCAAGTGCAGTTATTTTTCAATATAAACGTTAATTCTGATTGTGACATGAATTATAAATCTGAATTTGAGGTTATATCTGTTCTGTTTGGATCTATCTTATTTTGTATCTCTTTCCACTTTCTGTTCTATAGCCAGGCTACCACGAGCCTGAGCCAATCTCATAAGAGATTAACATACGCTAAAATGTTTGTGACAATAAAATGAATGATGCATGAATTGGGCATGACCAATAAGTGACTGATGTGAGGAAAGAACATGGACTGTAGCTAGAACAAAATCTGAGACATATGACTGGACATGTTATATTTATAATATAAATTGTATTGAACATATGATTTGAGATCAAGAGAATATGGCTTAGGGATAAAGATTTACATGAGAGTAGGGTATCTATTAATGTAAATAAACAACTAAGTAAGGGATCTTTGGGATATATGATATGCATAGTAATCGATGGCTATATTTGGTATAATTTATGTAGGGATCTTCTGTACTATGCAAGTTTAATAGAAATTTGGAACATTTGATATATGGTAAATTTATGACCATAATCTTTGCTATGTAAATTTAATACAAACATAGGGTACATGATAATATTGTGAATCAAGACTATTATTTATGCACGTGAACTTAGGCAAGATTTATAATTAGGCAAGATATGAAACTTTAAGAAATGAGTAAATCTGTTTTATTTGCCTAATTTGCTAGTTTTGTTACATTGCCTAATCTGCTAGTTCTGTTATATTGCTTAATCTGCTAGTTCTGCTCTACTGCTTAGTTTGCTAGGTTTGTTTATCTGCCAAATCTGTCTGTTGAAAACGCTAAATCTACTAGTTTGCTTAATCTGCTAAGTCGCTTAATCTGAGAAATCTGTTATCTGCTATATCTATTGAGTTGACATAGTTAGTCAGCTATTGACATAATCTGAATTGGCTATAGTTATGAATAATTGACATGTATATTAGGCGTGGGTATAAACGATAAATCATTAATTAATTGGCCGTAAAGATAAACATGGCTAACTCAAGGTTAGAATGAGTTTGCGGCGTAATTTTGCCCGGAACCGCCCGGCATATTCCAGTGGTAGCAAACAATAGGTTCTAATGTGAGAAGTTAGTCATAATGTGCTTGGAACCCGAGGTTAGACTCAGTTTGCGACAGAAACCTGCCCGGAACCAACCAGCCTAACCAGTAGCCGCAAACTGTCAGTCTAATGTGAGAGGTTTGGGCATTAATATTTAATTAATGAAAATCTGAGAAAACTATGATGTCTAAAACGTGTTGGGTAAGGTTAAACCAATTGGACCATTGAATCTGATAAACCTGTTTCGTGAATCCGTAGGCCCAATTCAAAGTTAGATAATCTGGAACCAGTTAATCTGTAAGCCTGTTAATCCGAACATCTGATCCGTTAGTCTGAAAACCTATTAACTTGATTGTCTGATCTGTGAACTAGTTAATCTAAATTTTGTATGTCTGAAACTTGTAGACAAGTTAAACTGAAATATGTTAGTCTGGGGACACAAGGTTAGGAGGGGAATTACTTGTGTCATCTGTTGTTTGGGACTCATATTAGTCAGTAACCCTTTCTGGCATCAAAACTTTGACCCAACAGTAAGTAGGGTCTGGGCACGCTTACTGAACTAATTATAAGCGGTTCATTCTGATAATGGCGAGGGGTGTTGATGGTGCGTTCCAACCGGGTCATGTGTGTGCATGGATCCCGAACTGCCTCTGAGGATGTAAGACGTCGTGACATCAGTAAATAGGTCTGTGCCAATTGGTTGTCACTTTAGGGAGTGATACACCCTATTGTGGGGACGACACAGGATATTTATGTATTAGGGAGCCGATCGCTTGGGGTAGGGTTTTAGGGTACACTTAGTTCTGTATGTTTCTGTTAGTACCGTCTGTTTCTGTTGGGTGGTAACACCTGTCTGTTTCTATGTGGTACCGTCTGTTCGGGTGGTAAAGGCCCATTACTAGTGTACACCTAATTCTACATTCTGTTTTCGTAGGGATTAATCTGTTCTGCTTCTGTCTGTTTCTGTTCGGGAGGTAAAGGCCCATTACTAGCACTCTCTTCTGTGGAAATTATTCTGTACCCGTTTCTATTTCAGTTTAGACATTAGGGTGACACAGGGTGACACCTAATCCTGTTATACTAGTATTAGTGCAGAGAAGTGTAAAGCAATAGTTTATGTCATTTTGTTCTTTAGTATATCTGCTACAACTGTTACAGTTATCTCTCATCCAGTTTTATTTTCATGTCATGTCATTATTATCTGTTCATAACTGGAAATCACTGGACTTGCCAGACTTTTTCTGACCCTTGTTGTTTCGCCTCCTTTCTTCCGTTTCCCCACCTAGGTTTTTTAGAAGGGAATACTCTAGCTTGATCCAGATTTCTTCCGCTTGAAGTGCTCAAAGTATGGCTTGTCTTCTTCTGTGGGGATTATGATTTTAAACCATGCATTTTGAAGGCTTTTGTACAAGAATGATATTTGTACTTGAATTCTGAGACTTGAAAGGATGTAACCATATTGATTTATGTTTCCGCTGTAATAAAGTTAAAAAATTTCAAGTACTGTTTTATCTGTCTTGTAAGTTTCTGTTCTGTTTACTAAAATGCTCCACCAAAGTTAAGGCATTCCCTTTGTGAGTGACCTTAACGGAGGTGGGGTGTTACACTTGGTATCAGAGCTGAAGGTTACCAGATTGGGTGAAGTTTTTGAAAACTATTTTCAAAAAGATTTTGAAAGGAAGTATTTTCAAAAATAAAGCTTATTTTGAAAAACATGATCCCCAAGAGCCATATATCTTTCTTTCAGTCCTTTTTGTATTGAACCTTTCCTTTTTCGTTCCAGCATGTCTGAAGCATCTGAGATACCAGAGGGTGTTCATGTACCCGGTTGGTTTCGTCAATATCTTGAGGCTAGGACCGCCGCTGCAGGTCCAGCAAATGATCCCCATCCTCCACCCCATCCTCGTGCAATTGCTTTCTCAAAGATCTGTAGAAATTTTAGAGCCATGGGTGGGAAGGATTTCAAAGAAACTGAATCATTCGTAGAAGAGAGGAATTGGCTCAAAGAAACTGAGGATATATTCGTTATCTTCGAGGTGGACGATAGGCAGAAGGTACAGTTGGCAGTATGGCTGCTCAAAGACGAAGCTTCCTACTGGTGGGAAGTCACTAACGCCGAGAGGCCGGTTGAGACATGGATGGATTTCAGAACAATGTTTGAGACAAAATTCCTCTCGCAAGTTGAACGAAGTTTACAATTGGAAAAATTCTTATCTCTTAAGCAAGGAAGTATGACGGTCAGGGAATACGTCAACCAGTTCAACCAACTGGCTAGGTTCGGATTGGATTTAGTCAACACTCAGCATAAAAAGGCTCTCTGCTTTGTTAAAGGATTAAATGAGCCACTGCACAGCCTAGCCATGACCCATGTACCCATGGGAGCAACTTCCGAGAAATTGGTGGATATGGCACTACTGCACGAGGAAGACAAGGGCCCAAAAGAGACAAAGAAGGAAGAACCACAGAATAAGAAAGTCGGGCCCAAAAAGGAAACACAAAGGAAGGATGAGAAGTCTGAAGATAAGAAGGGGAAAAAGTGCTTTACTTATGGAAGCTCAACTCATCTGAACAAGGATTGCAGAAAAAGGAAGGGCGCTTGCTTCAACTGTGGGGAGATGGGACACTTCACTCGGGACTACCCGAAGAGACGAGGAAAAGGAGGGCAGGCGAACACTCTTGAGGCTAGTGGCTAGGACAGAAATAGGAAAATTTCTATAGTAGGTTTAATTTCTTTATCGGATTATGGAGTTAAGACTTTTTCTGATTCTGGTATTTTGATTTTGTAATCGATACTCTACACTTTAATACTAGTATTATTTCTGAATTCCGCTGTAGACTCAGACCCATAAGGGTTTTGGCTCATCTGTTTGAGATTGGGGTTTGAGGGATATCTGTGTTAGGCGTCAAGTATGATGCGTACATTCTGAGTTTTCGTAGGGTATGATTTTATCATGCTTAGCTTCCTAAGAATCATTAGGGAACCTGATCTGTACCAGCAGTCTGTAAATATCTGAATACTTCTGATAAGATTTCCAGTTTTTACATTTCCTAAAGAAGGCAATCCTCTAGGTGTCAATTTGATGTTGGTTTCCGTCTTTGGGGCCGATACTTAGGACCCATGTCTAATGGGAACCAAGTTTTTGTTATATCTGTACTCGCTTCCATCATTCAACTGTATCCTATCGATCGAATCTTCGAACTTTAGGTAGAAACTAATGGGTGTAAACATGTGTTTGAGACATGTTATGTTTGATGGTTGCAAGTGGATGCAAGTGGTTGCTAGTGGTTGCTCGTGGATGCATATACACACACTAGGCACTAGATCGGCTCGAAAACACTCTCATACTGCATTTGGATGTGTGAGCATTTTCAATTTTTGTGGATGCAAAATGATTGACTCAGCACATGGATGTTGCATATGAATGAATGGTTGTGCACTCATACAGAAATGATATGTATCGAGTAGGAAAATTGCATACATGTTGGACTCGTGGCACTGGCATAATTCGCATTAAGGAGGTCAACTGAATCAGTGGACCGCCTGATCTTTGCATTAGACAAGGAACATATACACACACTTCTTGCATATGTTCATACAACATTAGAAGTTTCTAAGGACAATGGATGCCAGTGATTGATGATTGAGTAGATGGATGTTGGATGGTGGGACACATTCTTCTTAACTTGAAGATTTCGGGGACAAAATCCTTTAAGGAGGGGAGAATGTAACACCCCGTAATTCTGTTAATATTAATATCCACAAATTAAAGAATAACTAATCTCAGACCTGAGAATTGTGGGAAACGGGTTGCGCCATTGTGTTCGTCTTGGAATTCTGGTTGAAATAGAGTCTGAGTTTGCGTGAATTGGACTTCGTATGAAGAAGTTATTGCCATCGGAAGTTTCAGAAAATTCAAAACAGATTCAGAAAATTCAAATTTCGAAATTTCAGCCCAAACAGGTTGGGCGGGAAAAATCCACGCCCAGACCAGATCGACCTGGGGGTCGACCTGCCCACCAGGTCGACATGGTTGTCGACCTGGGGGTCGACCTGCCCACCAGGTCGACATGGGTGTCGACCCTAGGATCGACCTGGGGGTCGACCTCCCTGGTCGAGCCCAGGTGACCTGGGTGCACCTGAATGGGTTTTTGGGCTGGGTTTTGGGGCTGTGACGAAATCTGATGGCTCTAATCTATCCTAGGGTTTATCTAAAGGCCTAAAACAACTAACTACACCTATAAATACACCCTAAGACCTAGCCTCCTCTACAGACAATTCTATTATGCTTCTTCTTTGCCTCTGTTCTAAATAAAAATGAAAATGGCGTCGCTACTCTGCTGGAATCAAAACTAATCAACATCAACCTAAGCAACTCAATTCAAATTAGAGATTAAAGCTTCTGCAACAAGTCTGCAACAACTAAAGTTCTTTCTTTAATCCAACCAAGGCAAGTGCAGTTATCATCCGATATAAATGTTAATTCTGATTGTGACTTGAATTATAAATCTGAATCTGAGGTTATATCTGTTCTGTTCTGTTTGGATTTATCTTATTTTGTATCTCTTTCCTCTTTTTGTTCTATAGCCAGGCTACCACGAGCCAGAGCCAATCTCATAAGAGACTAACATACGCTAAAATGTTTGTGATAATAAAATGAATGATGCATGAATTGGGCATGACCAATAGGTGACTGATGTGAGAAAAGAACATGGACTGTAGCTAGAACAAAATCTGAGACATATGACTGGACATGTTATATTTATAATATAAATTGTATTGAACATATGATTTGAGATAAAGAGAATATGGCTTAGGCATAAATATTTACATGAGAGTAGGGTATTTATTAATGTAAATAAACACCTAAGTAAGGGATCTTTGGGATATATGATATGCATAGTAATCGATGGCTATATTTGGTATAATTTATGTAGGGATCTTCTGTACTATGCAAGTTTAATAGAAATTTGGAACATATGATATATGGTAAATTTATGACCATAATCTTTGCTATGTAAATTTAATACAAACATAGGGTATATGATAATATTGTGAATCGAGACTATTATTTATGCACGTGAACTTAGGCAAGATTTATAATTAGGCAAGATATGAAACTTTAAGAAATGAGTAAATCTGTTATATTTGCCCAATTTGCTAGTTTTGTTACACTGCCTAATCTGCTAGTTCTGTTATATTGCTTAATCTGCAAGTTCTGCTCTACTGCTTAGTTTGCTAGATTTGTTCATCTGCCAAATCTGTTTGTTGAAAATGCTAAATCTACTAGTTTGCTTAATCTGTTAAGTCGCTTAATCTGAGAAATCTATTATCTGCTATATCTGTTGAGTTGATATAGTTAGTCCGCTATTGACATAATCTGAATTGGATATAGTTATGAATAATTGACATGTATATTAGGCGTGGGTACAAATGGTAAATCATTAATTAATTGGCCGCAAAGACAAACATGGCTAACTCGAGGTTATAATGAGTTTGCGGTGTAATTCTGCCCGGAACCGCCCGACACATTCCAGTGGTCGCAAACAATAGGTTCTAATGTGAGAAGTTAGTCATAACGTGCTTGGAACCCGAGGTTAGACTCAGTTTGCGACAGAAACCTGCCTGGAACCAACCGGCCTAACCAGCAGCCGCAAACTGTCAGTCTAATGTGAGAGGTTTGGGCATTAATATTTAATTAATAAAAATCTAAGATAATTATGATGTCTAAAACGTGTTGGGTAAGGTTAAACCAATTGGACCAATGAATCTGATAAACCCATTTCGTGAATCCGTAGGCCCAATACAAAGTTAGATAATCTGGAACCAGTTAATTTGTAAGCCTGTTAATCCGAACATCTTATCCGTTTGTCTGAAAACCTGTTAACTTGATTGTCTGATCTGTGAACTAGTTAATTTAAATTTTGTATGTCTGAAACTTGTAAACAAGTTAAACTGAAATCTGTTAGTCTGGGGACACAAGGTTAGGAGGGGAATTACTTGTGTCATCTGTTGTTTGGGACCCATATTAGTCAGTAACACTTTCTGGTATCAAAACTTTGACCCAACAGTAAGTAGGGTTCGGGCACGCTTATTGAACTAATTATAAGCGGTTCATTCTGATAATGGCGAGGGGTATTGATGGTGCGTTCCAACCGGGTCATGTGCGTGCATGGATCCCGGACTGCCTCAGAGGATGTAAGACGCCGTGACATATGTAAATAGGTCTGTGCCAATAGGTTGTCACTTTAGGGAGTGATACACCCTACTGTGGGGCCGACACAGGATATTTATGTATTAGGGAGCCGATCGTTTGGGGTAAGGTTTTAGGGTACACTTAGTTCTGTCTGTTTCTGTTTGTACCGTCTGTTTCTGTTGGGTGGTAACACCTGTCTGTTTCTGTGTGGTACCGTCTGTTCGGGTGGTAAAGGCCCATTACTAGTGTACACCTAATTCTACATTTTGTTTCCGTAGGGATTAATCTGTTCAGCTTCTGTCTGTTTCTGTTCGGGTGGTAAAGGCCCATTACTAGCACTCTCTTCTGTGGAAATTATTCCGTACCCGTTTCTGTTTCAGTTTAGACATTAGGGTGACACCTAATCCTTTTATACTAGTATTAGTGCAGAGAAGTGTAAAGCAATAGTTTATGTCATTCTGTTCTTCTGTTATATCTGCTACAACTGTTACAGTTATCTCCCATCCAGTTTTATTTTCATGTCATGTCATTATTATCTGTTCATAACTGGAAATCACTGGACTTGCCAGACTTTTGTCTGACCCTTGTTGTTTCGCCTCCTTTCTTCCGTTCCCCCCCCCCTCCCCAGGTTTTGTAGAAGGGAATACTCTAGCTTGATCCAGATTTCTTCCGCTTGAAGTGGTCAAAATATGGCTTGTCTTCTTCTGTGGGGATTATGATTTTAAACCATGCATTTTGAAGGCTTTTCTACAAGACTGATATTTCTACTTGAATTCTGAGATTTGAAAGGATGTAACCATATTGATTTCTGTTTCCGCTGTAATAAAGTTAAAAAAATTCAAGTACTGTTTTATCTGTCTTGTAAGTTTATGTTCTGTTTACTAAAATGCTCCACCAAAGTTAAGGCATTCCCTTTGTGAGTGACCTTAACGGAGGTGGGGTGTTACAAATAAATAAATTAAATAAGGGGAAAAACTCACGGTATTCATCTCCTTGGTTTACTGGTATGTTCCCTTTCTGGAACGAAACCTACTCGAGCTCTCACCCTTCGATTGCCAAGCGCCGCCATCAGCGATGATCGGAGGTCCATCCAGACGCACCCCGACGAAGCCAGTCGCCGCCGCGAATGGCGTTAAACTCGAATGCGTCGATGCTCCGGGATTCGTGCTTGAACGGCAAAGGGAGGGTCGACGTCGCGAAGGAGGGCGGAGCGGAAGGAGGCGCGACTGTTGGGGAGGAGCGCGGCTGAGCGCCGTCGAGGTTGCGATGGGCAGATGTACGGGGAATCGGGTTTCCCCTTTTCGATTTTTACTGAGGAAAGAAAAATGAAGGGGGAGGGTAAAGGGAAAAAGGGGATTTATATAAATATATATATTTTATTATTAAATTAATTCTAAAAAGCGACTTTTAAATTCGATCTCTAATCGAGACCCACCGCCTGTCGATCATAGCTAATTACCCCCATTCCGAACACAAAGGGATATGTATCGTAGGCTGATTCGACTGTTTCTATCAGTTTTCGCCAAAATCAAAATATAACTCTATATATTGAATTTTAACCCGCATTTCAATTTACCGGGGCCACATGCGGACTCTAAAAATTCCCGAAAAATACTTTCTAGCTTCGAATTGACGATACGGTCCTAACAAAACTAATTTCATCGAATTCTGAGACCGTTTGAAAAATGGCCATTTTCCAATCGATTAAAATCAACTAAAACTGGTCAAACGCGTTTTCCTTTGCCACGCTCACATATTGATTTGAAAAATTACGAATTTTGAAACCTAGCAATAACTTGACATCACGGATCCAACAAAAGTAGTTTCGTCGAAAATCGAGATCGTTTGCAAAATTTCCATTTTTAATGGCCAGAATTCCATAGCGGCTATTCTGAATTTTCAACTGGACGTAACTTTTGATTCCCGCTATGAAATTTCAATTTTTCGGATTCTTTGGAAAGATATTTTCAAATAGATTCTAATATTTTTGGTTTCGCTAAAATCCGGTTTATTTTGAATCCTGTACAGTCATTTGAAATTTGAAATTGAATAGTCGAACTACCGCGCCATTTTCAATTCCTTTTATAATTAAAAATAAATATTTATATTCTAACGACGATTCAAATAAATATATACGTTCTAATTATATTCAATATAAATTTCTCGTTGTTATTATTTAAAATAAACTATTTTAAATATTCAGAATTCATTAAAATTGCAAAAATAAAATTTTAAATTGGCTCAGAATTTCCGGGTTGTTACATGCATGCACATGAGTTGAAAGGAGAAAAGGAATCAACCAAAAAGATATGGCTTGAGCGTCAAACAACTTGAATGAACTTGTAACATTTATAATGAAATTTGAGTCTTGTTTTGAACCGTTACATTTGGTTGCATATGTTTTGTGTATTATTTTTACCTTCTTTTACTTTCAAATGAAATCAATAGCAAACAAATCTCATGCAAGCGAAATATAAGGCATGGACATGAAATAAATGTCAAATAAATGAAAAATGAAACATGTAATTGCATGTTTGTATGATTATGTACATTGTTTTGTTTCGTTTGCAATTTTTGTCAAATGCTATTTCTATTTATGTCATATTTTTCATGTTATTATGTACATTAAGTTTTAACATACATATGTTTGATTCTCACCATATGTTGAGTGTTTTAGTAGGTTGCAATTGTGTGCTTTGCTTACGGAGCTCGCTTTTGATCCAAATGCTAAGAAAAATAAGCAAATATGCTTTAGAACGCTAACTAAGGTACATATCTCAGATTACATATCGCTTTTGGGTTGTGTGTATGTTGTTTCCCTTAATTAGGGATGGCACGTCGTGTGGATGAGATGTATATTGATATATATTGTATTTGCAAATTTTTCTGAGTAAGCCATACAAAGGAGGTGCTTCCCAAATTTTTCGTAACTTCTGGGTGTTAGAAAATTTTTGAGTTATGAAATCTATAACTTGTTTCCTTTCTAATAAGTTTTGGACTAAGTAAAAGTATTTGTAAAGATTATATATGTCCACGTAATTTTATATGACGTTTCGTTTTCAAGGACGAAAAGCTTTAAGGGGGGTAGATTGTACCGCCCAAAAATTTTGACGTTTTAAATATAATTTAAATTAAGGTTTAACCTTAAAATAAATATTTATATTGGATTTCGGCATAGGATTTGGACTTTTATTTGTTGTGAGCATAATTTGAATTTACTTCCGAATGGAATCCGTTTGTAAGATTATTTTCAGAATGAACGTTTTAACTGATTTGGTTTTATTTGAATATTTGTAAAGAGCTAATTTATTTATGTGAAAACATAATTTGAAAATATAATCTCATTTGTTGTTAATCCGTCTTTGAATTAAATTTGAAACTTTGATTCAAAAAAGCTAATTAATTTTAAATTTCGAATAAAGACGGTTAAGTATAAATTTATTTAAAAACCGTGATATCTGAGATTTAACTGTTGTGAATAAATTCTATTTCTGAAATAGATATCTTGTATTTTGATTTGAGAAGAAAATCTAATAGATGCGGTATGATTTGATTTAATAGGAAATTGATATGAGTTCAGATGTATTTACGAAAAAGGGACTAATTTAATTTAAAGTTAGTTTTGAAACCAAGTTGTTATCTAGTCTCAATATTTGGAATACGTTGACATAATAAGACAAAGAAATGAGTTATGGAATAAAATAGGCGTGTATGGCGCTTACGTTAATTTATCATTTGTAATTGTTGAAATAATAACATGTTTGAACAAGAAAATAACGTTGTCCATTTTTTAGCCATGTTTAGCCTAACATTATATACCGTTCATTAGTACCGTTCGTTTAAAGGTGCCTCTTTATTTAGAAACGTTCAAACCTATATCTGAGAATTTTGAATCAAAGATTTAGGTGCCGAACATATTGGCCGCTTGTATAGCTTGACTGAAAAATTAAAACACTTGTCCTTTGTCACTTGAGGTTGTCTACATGTGTTGTTTCCCTTCTGTCGTTGGTTCCCCTCGCTGAATTATAAAAGTGGCGTAACTCCTTCCTATTCGTTCACAACAAAAAAAACCTTTTTCATATTTTAACAGATTTCTTCTTCCTCAAATTAAATGGACTTCCCCTCTTTAGTTTAGCAGCATATTTTCCTTCTCCCTTTTATAAAAACAAATAGAGAAAATAAGATTGAAAAACAAACAAACACAACAAATCTCCTTTCCTCAAATCAATGGCTTCACCAAAACCGAACTTTACTTCTGAAGCCGCGCGATTCCATCCTCCACCATCGTCTGAGGGCATCATGCCACCATCCATAGTCGCGTACTGCTTCTGACCATCGTGTGTCTGGGTCTTCTCAAACCGCATGCATCGCGTGCTCACACTCCACTGGCATCATTTGCCAGAGTCACCACCAGTGAACTCCGACTCATTCTTCCCTCCAGCATTCCTTTCCCTTCTTCCATTTTGACCAGGCCAGCTCCGTTTGCACGAGGGGAATGTAAACTCGGACAATTACGCCCAAATCTAGAACGACTGACGACCGCTGCCGTCATTGAAACGACCCGACCTTCCCCGGTAAGGAAAGCCCGGATAGAGTCGAGAACAAGCCACATCAGAACGCAGGCAGAAGAACATTTCATTGTATATAACAACAATTCCATCAAATTACAAGAATATACAGAGTATAAATGAATATTACATTCGATAAATATCAGATATTACAATACATTACATAGCAGCGGAAAATAATACAATACACAACTAGAAGAGATATACGGATACAAAGCTTTCCGGATATCATTCCAGCTTTAAACCAGGATCCTGTGAATATAAATCTGCAAAACCAAAACTACTAGCTGCCCGTGTCAAATAAGGGCACCCAGAGTTTAGGTTAAAATAATAAACTCCAGGTCAGTCATGGGACTGGTGTAAGAACTAAAAAAGTTATTTAAAACTTTACTCTAAATCAGATATATCAAGGGACCACGCCGTATAACACGGAAAGGGTTTCCTCCCAAGAATACCAGTGCATATAACAAAACCGTGCAACACTTTTTGGAAAAATGAAGCTATTATAAGACCCAGGTCCTATCACACAATGCAACGCAAGCCGGGGGATAGGGTTTTCCCTTATAATAGCCAAACATGCTTAGTACGTTTAAAACAAATCATTTGATACTACTATAAGTGCATAGTGTATAAACAACTTCAAATCATAAGTATCAATCATAGACGGCATGGGTACCATATATCATGTTGCCATACTAGTTCTACAATTAAAACCGCAAATGTCACGTATTTGGAAATTGGATTTCCGTCTGTTAACCGAGGCAAAAGATAGTCCTCAACCGATTCGAGACGCTCTAGCCCGTGTCTCAGGATCAGAGCTCGAGTGACCCTTGGATCCTCAGGGCCAGTCCACCGATGTGGATTAAACTTAAACCCTGAACATGCGTTTCCCCGCTCTATGGGGCGTAAATGAGCCAACGAATGACTCCATCGGACCCGGATCGTCCGATCAAATCGAGGCGCCTCGCAACAGCAACAACCATATAAGTCAAACTCGTCAGGGCGTGTAAAACCACTGACGCCACTTCTAGTTAGAAAGAAACGCATGCCCTCCCTGACATCCTCTCCCATTTTTGTTCACACATGGGTGTGAGGCTCGCGAATCAACGTTACACAAAGCAACGCCACACAAGCCGTGCTTTGATCATCACCCATTAGACTTTGCTTTTCAACAGAAGCCTTGATCAATTGCCGCTTAGGCATGCCACACAGGCAATTCATTCCATGCGATGGATATCGATCAATATATAACCCCTGAGCTTGTACGTCTCGCCAAACAGATATATATAAATCAATCACACAGACTGAAATCCAATGTCAGACACACAGTCCATTTACAAGTTCGTTCTGGGTCTGAACGAAACCGGAGGCATCTAGTACCCCGTATATCCATCGATCTCCAAGTACGTCTGGACGATCACTAACTGTTTCCAACTTCTTGGGTGTACAGCCCAATCAAGATCATCAGTAATCACCCAAACATTGTGAAGACCTCCGGTCTTCGACCACCGTCTTCATCTTCGACTTATCATTGTATCAGTTATTCAGAATGGAATAAACCCGGTCTTTTCGAATAACTCGCGTATATTTTAAATAAGTGTTACACAAACACAACATACACCTCATTCCAATTCTTCAGTCACTAACCTTAAATTAATCAAGAGAATAATTCCCTAAATATTAACCCCGAAGGCCGAAACCAAAATCAGATCAATATCCAGAAAACCATTCTGCTTATCTGACTGACAATTAGTTTCTAAATTTCACATTCATAGGGAAAGGTTGTAACAACCCGAAAATCTGGGCCAGTTTAAAAAATTTATTTTGGCGATTTTAGCGAATTTTCATTATTTAAAATGAATTATTTTAAATAATATGGATGAGAAATTTATTTTGAATATATTTAGAACGTATATATTATATACGTCGTCGTTAGAATATAAATAATTATATATGATTATAAATAGAATTGAAAATGGCGTGGTAGTTCGATAATTCGATTTCAAACTTCAATTGAATGTACCGGGTGCAAAATAATCCGGATTTTAGTGAAACCAAAAATAATGGGATATATTTGGGAATATCTTTCCAACGAATCCGAAAAATCAAAATTTCATAGCGGGAATCAAAAGATATGTCCAGTTGAAAATTCTGAATAGTCGCTATGGAATTCAGGCCCTTAAAAATGAAAATTTTGCAAATGACCTCGGATTTCGACGAAACCACTTTTGTTGGGTCCGTGATGTAAAGTTATTGCTAGATTCTAAATTTCATAATTTTTCGAATCAATATGTGAGCGCGGCAAAGGAAAACGTGTTTGACCAGTTTTAGTTGATTTTAATCGACTGGAAAATGGCCATTTTTCTAACGGTCTCGAAATTCGACGAAACTAGTTTTGTTAGGACCGTATCGCCAATACGAAGTTAGAAAATATTTTTTGGGAATTTTTCGAGTTAGTATGTGACCCCGGTAAATTAAAATGTGCGTTCAAATTGAATATATACTGATTTATATTTTAATTTAAATCGAAACTGATCGAAACGGTCGAATC
This sequence comes from Allium sativum, assembly GCA_030737875.1. Classification (NCBI taxonomy): domain Eukaryota; kingdom Viridiplantae; phylum Streptophyta; class Magnoliopsida; order Asparagales; family Amaryllidaceae; genus Allium; species Allium sativum. The sequence goes on from CM060915.1 coordinate 992,754,835, forward strand.
AGCTTACGATACATATCCCATTGTGTTCGGAATGGGGGTGAAACGCTATGGATGACAGGCGGTGGGTCTCGTTTCGAATTCGAAATAAAAAGTTACTTTTTAAAATTTAAATAAAATAAAATATAAATTATTATATAAATATATCCTTCCCCCTTTTCCCTTTAAACCTAATTCAGAAATCAGAGGAAAAAAAAACAAATCGTTGCACCAGCGATCGAAGCCGCCCTCCTCGGTCTCCCCCGCCACCTCGCCTGCCGCCTCCACCTTCTTCTCCACTCCTCCTCCTGCCGCGTCCTCCTTCCTCCTCCCCCTCTTCTAAATCGATCGCGAGCTCCTCCTTGCCCAGTGGCACCGCCACAGCCGCACCCTCCTATCGCACCCCCCCTCCATCGTCTACACCTCCACCGCACCCTCCCCCAAATTAGAAAACCGACGCACTCCCTCCACCACTGCCCGACCCCGACCTCTCCCACCACCAGCGAGCACGTCTCCTCCCCCCTGACTTGAGGAAGCCGCCAAAACCCCCCTCCTCCAACCGAGAACGCAGTGAGTTTCTATTTTATTTATAATTCAGTTTTATTTATATTCAATCAAGTTTAGATTTTTTTATATATAATAAATATTTGATTTTTAATTTAGGAAATTTTATATTTTTAGTAAAGGAAAGTTATGATCTTCAGTATAATGAAAAGAACAAATTTTTATATACTGCGAAGATTAAAAATTCGATTTTTATATATAGAATAGTATAGTAAAAATTCGATTTTTATATATTGAATAGCATAGTAAAAATTTGATTTTTATATATTGAATAGCGAAGTAAAAATTCGATTTTTATATATTGAATAGCATAGTAAAAATTCGATTTTTATATATTGTATAGCGAATTAAAATTTTGATTTTTATATATTGAATAGCGAAGTAAAAATGTGATTTTTATATATGTAGAGAATACGGGAAACGAAGGTGATAAAGAGATGAGGGCGACGAAGATTTCCATAAAAGAAGAGTCGTGAAGTTGGATAGCTATCTGTGAGAATTTCTCACCTTTCAATTTCATTTTCTAGTTATATATATACTAGGATGCAGACGGTGTTTAGTAGCACCCGACGCAATCGTCCACAGACCATGGACTTGTTTGTTTGATTAAAAAAAAATTAGTTAGATTATGTGATTGAAACTGAATTGTTTGGTGAAATGAATGGATTTGATTGATGTGTGAATGGCGTGGGCCTTCACTAGACCGGGGATAAGGCTAGGCCTCGTCCCGTTTCTAGTATCGTGCCGTTATGCCGCCGAAATTTTCTAAAATAAGTTAGAAAAATAAAGATAGCATTTTATTTAATAAATGAACTGAATAGAAATTCATATGTTAAAATAAAATATTTTATCGTTAAAAATATAATTTTTAACGTGATGTGAATAAATAAATATTCATTTACAAACCGGACGGTTTGTTGATGTACACCTATTTGAAGGACATTGATTGGGTTGATAAATTTTACACATCGCCCAACTGCACAAATAAAATCTGTGTTTGATTGTTTGAAACCCCACACGGGTATTGGGATGATATTTGACGTACACTAATCCCGATTGTTTAGTTGTATGTCGATCGATTGATTGACAGACTGCTATAAGCGTTGAATATTTATATTTGATGCTTATACAGTGTAGAATGCACTTTGGATGATGGTTGATTATTCATCGTTGTTGATATATACATGTGTCGTAGAAAATCCATATAATTAACATTATATGGTAATTGATTGGGCCTCATTCCAGTTTTGAAATAGAATATTTGAAAATCGAAATATATGAAGCTGCGTTGATAGATTGACGCCATTTTAACGTGAACGATATTTATATCAATTTTTATTCAAATTAAAGTTAATATTAAAATGAATTGAAACTCGAATCTAATTGAATTGATTTGAAATTCGAAATAAACTGAAATGGTTCGAAATACGAATAGAATTGAAATAGAATTGAAATAGAATTGAAATCGTTTTGAAATGAATTCGAATAGAATTGAAATAGAATCGAAATCGTTTTGAAATGAATTTGAATAGAAATGAATTCAAATTGAAATTTAATACAAATGAATTCGAATTGAAATTGAATTGAAAAACGAACTGAAAATGAATTAAAAATCAATTGGAATTGAAATCGATTTGAAATGAATTTAAAACGAATTTATATTGGAATATTCAATTTTGATTTGAAATTGAATATGAAGTTGAAACCGTTTTGAAAACGAATTTAAAAACGATTTATGAAGCACGTTTTGAATGGTAATCGACGAAGTATATATTATATATACTATATATATAATATAATGACCTGAATAGAACGCGCCGCGCCGCGGTAGTTCACGAATTTCGACCATTGAATTCGAATGGATATTGCGGGAGATCCAACCGTCGGATTCTCATAAAACCGGAACCGTTGGGTTCGTATCAAAAAGAGCTTTCTAACAAATATTAGAAATTAGAAATCTAACGGTTGGATTTGGAATTATGTTCAAATCAAATTTGAAAAAGGTCGCTGTAAGTGCAGTTCGATGGCCGTTGATGGAAATCGATTGTACGGGCCTTGATAAAATTATTAAAAATAGTAATAATTAATGTAAAATCATAAGAAAAGATTTAGAAAGAATTGGGATGAAAAAACTCCATATTTGAAAAGATAAAAATAGATTTTTATCGAAATGAACTAATTTTGAACTAGAATTATAATTCTATTTATTTTTAAATAAATAAATTGGATTTGAAATGGTTTTGAAAATAACCAGAATTTCCAATGATTGCATTGGAATGGGTTTGAATCGAAATTGTCTTCGGAATATTTCGTTGTTGGATTTCGTGACTATACAGATATTGTTATGGAAATTTGAAAGATATATATATATCGTTATTTCCAATACGATATTTGTTGGTCGTAAAATTCGATATTGAATATAAGCCGATATATTTTCTATTCAGAGCCTTGTGTTTAATATCAAATGTGATTTGGGTTTGTCGTGAATGGTGTCTTCATTAACACTGTTCTTAAGCCCAGTTGAGAAAGGATTAAATCTTTTTATTTGGATTTAATGAAGGGTACCAATTAAATGATATTTAATTGGAATTGAATTGGTATTGATTTTTGGGTTTATCGTGAATAGTGTTTTAAATAACACTTGTTCTTTAACCCGATAATTAATGAATGTGATTTTGGATTTATTGTGGGTCGTGTTTTAAATGACATTGGTTCTTTAACCCAATTAAAGATTAAAACTAAGTGGAGTTTTAATGAATCTTTAATTAGATTGAAATGATCGAGAATGGAGTATCACCAGTTTTGCTCCAGGCGATAGTTAAATCTTTAATTAGATTTGAACGTGAAATGGTAATTAAATTTACCGATAACACCGTGGTGTTAGATATGAAGTATTACCAGTTTTACTTCATGGGATGAATAGATTGGGATTGGGAAATTAAAACAAATGATTACTTCAGTAAGGTTCGTTAATCCCGACTAGTTGAATCGAAATTCAAAAGAAGATTAATGAATAAATTCAAGGAATTTATCTTAGGTAAAATTAATGGGAACCTTTCCCTATGAATGTGAAATTTAGAAACTAACTGTCGGTTAGCTATGCAGAATGGTTTTCTGGATATTGATCTGATTTTGGTTTCGGCCTTCGGGGTTAATATTTGGGGAATTATTCTCTTGATTAATTTACGGTTAGTGACTGATGAATTGGAATGAGGCGTATGTTGTGTTTGTGTAACACTTATTTAAAATATACGCGAGTTATTCGAAAAGACCGGGTTTATCCCATTCTGAATAACTGATACGACGATAAGTCGAAGATGAAGACGGTGGTCGAAGACCGGAGGTCTTCACGTCATTTGGATAATTACTGATGATCTTGATTGGGATGTACACCCAAGAAGATGGAAACAGTTGGTGATCGTCCAGACGTATTTGGAGATCGATGGATATGCGAGGTACTTGGTGCCTCCGGTTTCGTTCAGACCCAGAACGGACTTGTTAATGGACTGTGTGTCTGACATTGGATTTCAGTCTGTGTGATTGATTTCTATTAAATATATATCTGTTTGGCGGCGGAGAATTTATTCTTTTGCTTAACGCCCTTCTCTGAGACGTACGAGCTCAGGGGTTATATACTGATGGATATCAAACGCATAGAGTGAATTGCCTGTGTGGCATGCCTAAGTTGCGAGTGATCAAGGCTTCTGTTGAAAAGCAAAGTCTTGTGGTTGATGATCGAAGCACGGCCTTTGTGGCGTAGCTTTGTGTTACGTTTACTTCACGAGTTTCACACCCGGTATGAACCAAAAACGGGAGAGGACGTCAGGGAGGGCATGCGTTTATTTCTAGCTAGAAGTGGCGTCAGCGTTTTTACACGCCCTGACGAGTTTTACTTATGTGGTTGTTGCTGTTGCGAGGCGCCTCGGTTTGATCGGACGATCCGGGTCCGGTGGAGTCATTCGTTGGCTCATTTACGCCCCATAGGGCGGGGAAACGCATGTTCAGGGTTTAAGTTTAATCCACATCGGTGGACTGGCCCTGAGGATCCAAGGCTTGACTGAGTACTTGCCTGAGGCTCGGGCAAGAGAGTCTCGAATCGGTTGAGGACTATCTTTTGCCTCGGTTCATAGAAGGAAATCCAACTTCCAAATACGTGACGTTTTGCGGTTTTATTTGTAGAGCCTAGTATGGCGACATAGTGGGATGGGGCGCTTATGCCGTCTATGATTGATACTTATGATTTGAAGTTGTTTTATACACTATGCATTTATAATAGTATCAAATGATTTGTTTTTAACGTATCAGGCATTCTTGGCTATTTTAAGGTAAAAACCCTGTCCTCCGGCTTGCGTTGCATTGTGTGATGGGAACTGGGTCTTATAATAGCTTCATTTTTCTTTATTTAGCATTGCTCTGTTGTTTTATCCATTGGTATTCTTGGGAGGAAACCCGTTCCGTGTTATACGGCGTGGTCCCTTGATTTATCGAACTTTAAAAATAAATATTAATAACTGTTTTAGTTCTCACACCAGTCCCATGACTGACCTGGAGTTTATTGTTTTAACCTAAACTCTGGGTGCCCCTATTTTGACACGGGTTGCTAGTAGTTTTGGTTTTGCAGATTTATATTCACAGGATCCTGGTTTACAGCTGGAACGATATCCGGGAAGCTTTGTATCCGTATAACTCTTCTAGTTGTGTATTGTATTATTTTCCGCTGCTATACAATGTATTGTAATCTCTGATATTTTCTGCGTAATATTTGTCTATTCAAACTCTGTATATTCGTGTAATCTGATGCATTGTTGTAATATACAATGAAATGTTCTCCCGTCTACGTTTTGATTTGTCGTGTTCTCAATTCTATCCGCTCTTTCCCTTCTCTTCGGAGATCGGGGAAGTTCGGGTCGTTTCAAAGTTTCCCATTAATTTTATCAAAGATAAATTCCTTGAATTTATTCTTTAATCTTCTTTTGAATTTCGACTCAACTAGTCGGGATTAACGAACCTTACCGAAGTAATCATTTGTTTTTATTTCCCAATCCCAACCTATTCATCCCATGAAGTAAAACTGGTAATACTTCATATCTAACACCACGGTGTTATCGGTAAATTCAATTACCATTTCACGTTCAAATCTAATTAAAGATTTAACTATCGCCTGGAGCAAAACTGGTGACACTCCATCCTCGATCATTTCAATCTAATTAAAGATTCATTAAAAATCCACTTAGTTTTAATCTGTGACTGGGTTAAAGAATCAGTGTCATTTAAAACACGGTTCACGATAAACCCAAAATCACATTTCAATCAGTCCCTAACCATAAATTAGCAAGTGAGCAGTTCCCTAAGTATTAACCCCGAAGGCCGAAACCAACATCAGATCAATACCCCGGAAACCATTCAACTCAACTAATCTCCAGTTAGTTTCTGAATTTTCTTAACTCCTTTGGGTCTAAAAACAGTATTATTAAAGATACCGTTCACGACAACCCAAAATCACGTTTCATTTATTATCGGGTTAAAGAGAAAGTGTTATTTAAAACACTATTCACGATAAACCCAAAAATCAATACTATTCAATTCCAATTAAATATTATTTAATTGGTACACTTCATTAAATCTAAATAAAAAGATTTAATCTTTTTCTCAACCGGGCTCAAGAACAGTGTTAATGAAGACACCATTCACGACAAACCCAAATCACATTTGTTATTAAATACAAGGCTCTGAATAGAAAATATATCAGCTTATATTCAATATCAAATTCTACGACCAACAAATATCATATTAGAAATAGCGATATATAAATATCTTTCAAATTTCCATGACAACATCTGTATAATCACGAAATCCAACATCGAAATATTCCGAAGACAATTTCGATTCAAATCCATTCCAATTCAATTACTGGAAATTCTGGTTACTTTTAAAACCCTTTTAAAATTCAATTTATTTATTTAAAAATAAATAGAATTATAATTCTAGTTCAAAACTAGTTCATTTCGATAAAAATCTATTTTTATCTTTTCAAATATGGAGTTTTTCATACCAATTCTTCACAAATCATTTCTTATGATTTTACACAAATTATTACTATTTTTAATAATTTTATCAAGGCCCGTACACTCGATTTCCATCAACGGCCATCGAACTTCACTTACAACGACCTTTTCCAAATTTGATTTGGACATAATTCCTAATCCAACTATTAATTTTATAATTTGTAATATTCGTTAGAAAGCTCTTTTCGATACGAACCCAACGGTTCCGGTTTTAGGAGAATCCGACGGTCGGATCTCCCGCAATATCCATTCGAAGTCAATGGACAAAATTCGCGAACTGCCGCGGTGCGGTGCGTTCTATTCAGGCCATTATATTTTATATATAATATATACTTCGTCGATTTCAATTCAAAACGTGCTTTATAAATCATTTTAAATTCATTTTCAAAACGGTTTCAACTTCATATTCAATTTCAAATCAAAATTGAATATTCCATTATAAATTCGTTTTAAATTCATTTCAAATCGATTTCAATTTAATTTGAAATTCTTTTCAATTTCAATTTGAATTCAATTCCTTTCGATTTCAATTCGGATTCAATTATATTCAATTTAATTCGAATTTCAATTCTATTCGAATTTCAAATCATTTCAGTGTATTTTGAATTTCAAATCAATCCAGTTTAATTCGAATTTCAATTCACTTTAAATATAATTCGAATTTCAATTCATTTAAATATACTTCGAATTTCAAATCTATTCGATTTCAAATATATTCAATTTAATTCGAATTTCAAATCTATTTCAATATTCATTGAAAATTGAATAAAATCGATATAAATATCGTTCACGTCAAAATGGCGTCAATCTAATCAACACGACTTCGTATATTTCTATTTTCAAAGATTCTATTTCAAATATTTCTTTTTCAAATATTTCTCTTTCAAATATTTCTGTTTCAAATATTTCTATTTCAAATATTTCTATTTCAAAACTGGAATGAGGCCAAATCAATTACCACATAATGTTAATTATATGGATTTTCTACCATAAGTATATAACAACAACGATAAATCATCAACCATCATCCAAAGTGCGTTCTACACTGTATAAGCATCAAATATAAATATTCAACGCTTATAACAGTCTGTCAATCAATCGATCGACATATAACTAATTATTGGGATTAGTGTATGTCATCTATCATCCCAATACCCGTGTGGGGTTTCAAACAATCAAACACAGATTTTATTTGTGCAGTTTGGCGATGTGTAAAATTTATCGTCCCAATCAATATCAGTCAAATGTGTGTATATAAACCAATCGTCCGATTTGTTTATATTTATTTTTATTTCATTTCCTATACACGTTAAAAATTCTATTTTCAACTATAAAATATTTTAACTATATAAATATTTTATTTCATTTCACATCACATTACACAATCAACTACACATCAAAATCAAACAAACAAGCATACAAGCCGTCCATGGTCTGTGGACGACGGGTGTCGGGTGCTACTAAACACCGTCTGCATCCTAATATATATTTCAACTAAAAAATTAAATAAAAGGTGAGGAGTTCTCACAGAATTGCTAATCCAACGCCACGACTCTTCTTAGGTAGAAATCTTCGTCGTTCTCGCCCTTTTGTCAATTTTCACTGCCCATATTCTCTACATATATAAAAATCGTATTTTTACTTCGCTATTTGATATATAAAAATCGAATTTTTACTTTGTTATTCAATATATAAAAATCGAATTTTTACTTTGCTATTCAATATATAAAAATCGAATTTTTACTTTGCTATTCCATATATAAATATCGAATTTTTACTTTGCTATTCAATATATAAAAATCGAATTTTTACTTTGCTATTCCATATATAAAAATCGAATTTTTACTTTGCTATTCAATATATAAAAATCGAATTTTTTCTTTGCTACTCAATATAAAAAAATCGAATTTTTACTTTGCTATTCAATATATAAAAATCGAATTTTTACTTTTCTATTCCATATATAAAAATCAAATTTTACTTTGCTATTCAATATATAAAAATCGAATTTTTACTTTGCTATTCAATATATAAAAATCCAATTTTTACTTTGCTATTCAATATATAAAAATCGGATTTTTACTTTGCTATTCCATATATAAAAATCGAATTTTTACTTTGCTATTCAATATATAAAAATCAAATTTTTACTTTGCTATTCCATATATAAAAATCGAATTTTTACTTTGCTATTCAATATATAAAAATCGAAATTTTACTTTTCTATTCCATATATAAAAATCGAATTTTTACTTTGCTATTCAATATATAAAAATCGAATTATCGAACTACCACGCCATTTTCAATTCCTTTTATAAATATAAATAAATATTTATATTCTAACGATGATTCAAATGAAAATATACATTCGAATTCTATTCAAAATAAATTTCTCGTCGATATTATTTAAAATAATTCGTTTTAAATAATCAAAATTCGATAAATTGCCAAAATAAAAATTTTAAATTGGCCCAAATTTCCGGGTTATTACAGTCATCATCATGAGGCCACGCATCGACCACGACCACCAAGCCTTCACCACCACTTCGTTTGGATTGTGGTTTCCCTCCGTCCAGCAAAGTTGAGCCCAGCTTCTTCACGCTACTGTAATTGTCGTCACCTCCTCTACGCCACAGTCACCCTGCCTTAGCCCGTGCACCCCCAGCTACTTCGGCTGCATTTCTATTGCTGCAGGGCTACACACTGGGTTAAGCGCACCTCAGATGCTTGAGTAAATGCCTGAAAGGCTACAATTATGGCTTGGGCTCACTTACTTGGGCAAAGGGTTTCAATTCCGTTGAGTCACGTATATTTTTCTGTTCGTTGACCATTCAATCTAAAGTGGTAAGCTTTTCTTTGATTTTTCAAAAATATTCGCATGCATGTCATCGTTCTTTTTAAAAAAAAATCGATGTTATTTTCATATGGTTAACTATAGTTTGGGAGCATCGACGAAATTAGGATTAAATACAGTTGAGTCACCGATTTTATTGCTAAGAGACGAGTTGAAATAATATCATACATCTCCAATATTTTATTTGTGTGCATATATACATATGTACAGGTGTATACAAACTATTGGATATATGCTCGTCGGTTGGCTATCAAAATTCATTCACAAATTTTCATGTCAAGTTTTGCGTTCATCTCCAAGCTTCGAAAGGAGAGTTTCCCTCACTCATAGACTAATTGATGATTTTGTGAATTAAATACTTGAGATGTTAAATGAAATGTTAGGGTGCTATGGAATTGTTTGTATGTGATTAATGCACATGTACACATACACTACCCCATTATATAACATATATGGATACGATGCACGATATGCTATGTTTGTATTGCTCTCACCTTGAAGTTCCTTACAGATTTAGAAAATCACCATGGGTTGAAATGATACACACCCGAATGAATTGTGTATATATACATATATATATATATTCGAGAAATCAATTCTTATCAATTTGGAATGTTGGTTGAAATGATATATACACGGGATTCGAGTTTTCCTTTAAGACGGATTGAAATGGTATATATCTGTATCACTTGACCATAGGATAGAAAATTTATATGGATGTCGTGGTTAATACAAATCTATACTGTAAAGTATTATAAGTGCATGTCAATTTCAATGAATGGACTTTTGAAATGAAATCTTGGGGTAAAGGAAATTGGGGAAATAATTTTTATGAAACTTATCGAAACAAAGAAAAATGCGGTGTTTAAATTTAAATATTTTGAATTAATGTCCATGTTAAACATGACTTATTGTCTTTGATTTTTGATAATATACGAAGATGTTCCTTATATTATTAGTTAGAATACTGATAAATAAATATTTGTGTCACTAGATTTATTTTAAAGCTTATCACATTTTTCCACTGATGTTAAATTGAAAATGTAATTTTGTAATTTAAGAATTTCGGACGTATGATTGTTTAAAACAAGATTTTAATGTATGTGATTTTGTAAATTTAAATATTTTGAATTTATGCTTGTTTAGATAGGACTTCCGATATATTTTATTTAAGATTTGAATTAATGTTATTTTAAGCAAGATTATATTTTACTTTGATTTTATAATATAGTGAAGGTTTCCATAATCTAAATTGATTGATTTAATGTAGAATATTTTAGTTAAAGATTTAATTTAATAGATCTTATAAGAATTAAATTCAAAGGGAATCAAATGAAATTTAGAGATTGTGTTAAGGAATGTTTGAAAGGTTTTCCTTGAACAAATTTAATTTTGGGAAACGTAAGTAATATTTTGGGTTTAATGGGAATGTTGAAATATACATTTGTAAAGTTTTTTATTTCAAAGTTAAGATTTAACTAGAAATTATGGAATTGGATTTCTTTGTAAACCTTATGATGAAAAGTAAAGATATTTTATTTAGTATAAGAATTCAGGGAAATGGTTTAAGAAAAAAAAATCTTACTTTGACATATAATACGGTTTGATATAACAAACTTCATGAATAAAAGAAATGAAGTTAATGTAGTTAAAATTTCTTGAGTTAATCCAAGTGAAGAAAAGGAAATGTTATTTAAGAAGCTCGACATGAGGTTTTGAATAGCAAGTTTTGGGAATCTAATAAATAGTGATTTAAGTAAGGACACAATAACCCTTCGGCGAAGCTATTTTGAAGTTCTATATATATTGAATAAACTCGGAATCGACGTAAGATCTAATTTGGAAATCATTATTTGGGAAATATTTCCAGCTGAGATGAATTTGAATTCAAAATAAATAAATAAATTGATTGAGATTTGGGGTATGGATTTGGATCGGATTGGATCATGCTATTTGAATCAACTTATATTTACATAAAAGTAAAAATTCTCACATTGCTTTGTTTTGCACACTATATTTCTTTTAAAAAATAAACTTGAAGCATTTTGAGTATATAAACTTTATGACTATTTTACAATTCCATATACTACATTGAGAATTAGATTTTCTAAGCATATTTTACAAATTCAATATTTAGCAGTTTAAGATTCTATACTATTTTCAACTACTTGCACAGGTCCATATATGCTATTTTCAAATTTATTATCTTATACTATTTTTTTTAGTTTTATTCTAAGTATTTTATAAATTTAAATAAATCCATGTCCAATCCGAGAAAAATGAATCCAAAGGAAAAAAATAAAGTTTTTGGGTAAAATGATATTTAGGAAACTTGAATTACAAAGTCAAATGGCTTATCAAGGGATAATATGAATATTGGATTTGGAATCTTAAACTGAATTAATGCTGAATTATTATCTATTTTAAGGCCATGCTTGAAATAAATCTATTTGCGACACACGAAATATGATGCCAAAATCTAATGACCACGGTGTGAAAAATGTAAGCATTGGGTTGTTAAAAAACCAGAGTCAGTAAATGTCATGCTCTCTGCCAATACTGATACCACTTTAACTACTTTGTACATTGTGGAGATTCTAGAATGAAGTAGGACGGTATGGAGGCGATTAATGGATTTTAAGAAAGAGAACGCTGATGGATTGGCCTTGACCTTCGGGCATAATAAAAATGACTAAAACAGGAGCCATACCCGGGTTAATTGAGGTCGCACCCCTGATCGGACATGCTTCTCGGATACCATATCTATTACTATTGTGACTAGTTTGGGTGTGCACCCTTTGATTTTGGAAGTGTCGTTCGAGGTGGGCGGTTGTTGCCACAATGTGTTACCACTGGCCCGTGGTCCGCAATCAGGTAGAATCCTATCGTAGGTATTTCTCGTGTGCCTTGTCGAATTAACCTGATCGAGCCCCGCATGATTTTGATTTGTATCTTACCTACGGGTGACCTCAGATGCCAGGCTACGGTAGGTTTACGGTAGTGTATAGACTATGGTATTATAAACAGTGTAAAGGTAAAAATGTAATCCCGCTTAAGCTATTTTGATATATTTAATTTACTCAATAGACACCAATATAGTAGCGTATTATACTATATATATATATATATATATATATATATATATATATATATATATATATTAGTTTCATGGATCCTTGAGGGATGGAAATCCCAACCATCCTTTGATTTACTAATACATTCCATTAAACACTTCACTTGAATTAATTCACTTATACAAGAATGTTAGTCCTGACTTGGGTATTTTGTTTGTTTTATTCCTTGCAAAATGCTCGGTTTAGATCGAGTGTTGCAGCTTGGAAATTTTTCTATTAGAGCTTGTGATTCGTTGAAGATACAGTAATCCATCTATTTTTACACGTTTCGTTATCCCTATTTCGGTTAGTTATTCATGTTTTAGTTAGTTTTTAACCATCTAGTGTATCCGTATTTATAATATGATATCATGTAAATTTAAAGATTTTGTATTATTGTACAAATTTTTACATCTGCTATGAGATATTCGATGTTCTATGTTAATGATTCTGTGATGATTTATATTTCAACTTCATAAGCAATAACAATCTGTCATTTTGAACAATTTGAGTTGGTTTAATTACTAACTTGAGGCGGTCAAGAAGCAAGGTTGTAGTGACCCGAAAATCCGGTCCAATTTGAGCTGACTAAATAACACAAGTCCAACCCCAAATTGCACTGAAAATTCAAGAAATTAATAGAAAGAAGATAGAGGGTGAGAATAGATAAGGTAGAACTATTAGAATAGAAGAAGAAGAAGATCATCATTATCAGAGTAACACGAATCTCACAGCGGAACGAATAAAATATAACATACTTTTGAAATTCAAACAGTATATGTATACAATAACATTGCAGAGTACAACACTTACAACACAGCGGAAATAACTATAGCTATATGATCCTGAAGCCTCCTGCTCCAAGCTCTTCCAGTATATCTGTAAATCCCGACTACTTGACTGCCCGTACAAATTTAGGCACCCAAGAGTTTAGGGAAACAAAACAAATAAACTCCGGGTCAGTCATGGACTGGTGTGAGTAAACTCAAATCATTTTAACAGGTATATGATATCTCATAAGACCACGCCGTAAATACGGAACGGGTTTTTTCCCTTATGAGAATCCAACATCTTTGAAAAGCAATATCATTCTGATATTATGATAATGTCTAAATACAAATAGATATCAGTCTAGTAGAAATGCTTGCATCTCACGTTCTACATATATAGTATACAATCAAAACCGCAGGTGCGTATTGGATGATTGGATTTCCAACTATGACAAGGTATGGAACCACCTTTCGATCAGTGTACTCTAGGAACGATACACTGGAGTTCAACAAGAACATCTTGCAACTCAGCCACACATGACCGACCACTCATTTCGCTTGAGTGTATCGAATGTACATCACCAACGGTTGGGATCAGCAACCGTTCCCGTATATATATATGGGACAGCATTGATAGATTTAAGAAGCAAATGAATATTCTCTAGATAGGTGATTATACACCCTACTTCGGTGCGACCGACTTAGCCATGCTGCCTGCCCGATTTCTATCATTTACCGGTTGATGAGGCTAGAAGCTACGCTTACTTTCCATTCATTTATAACACGATCACTTTGAATGCCACATTATCAGATCCGTAAATCATTTAGTTGGATCTGCACAAATAGATTCTGGATATTATGCGAAGGGAATAAATCCGTTGGCCACCATAAATATATTTGTACAGTCCAACCCATTCGATCATTGGAAATACTCTGTCAGACATTCGTCCATATACGTTCGTTCTGGGACTGAACGAAACCGAAGGCACTATTCTGTAAACAGGACAGCCCTTGCACTTTACTCCGTCTTCAATTTCTTCATCGTATTTGATCACAACGCTTATGTCGATACGGAGTGGTTCTTCGGATAATAATCCAACCGGTCTCTCCATATTAACAACGTAAAATGGTCAAAACTTCGATAGTCTGTGATTTAACTATCAAATGAAAATATGTCGATGTACAAACAACGATCTTAATTCCAAATGGAATTATCGATCCAATCATCAATCATATATATATATATACATATATTTCCTTATTTTCTAAAACTAGAAAATATACATTTTCAACATTGGAAAACATTTCCAATCCTCATTTATGCATTACTATCATTCCACAACTATTAGTCCCTAACTGTAAACTAGTAAGAGAACAATTCTCTAAGTATAAACCCCGAAGGCCGAAACCAACATCAGATCGATACTCAGAAAACTATTCAACCTACTAATCTCTAGTCAGTTTCTAATTTTTGTTTAACTTCACTTCTTAATTTCTATATTCGATTAACCCCTTTTGATAAACTACGTTTGACTAACTTCTTTTGATAAACTACGTTTTCCGTTACAACTATTTCCTTTTTATAACGTTTACTTACCGTTACAAATATTTCCTATTTATAACTTCTATTTACCGTTACAAATATTTCCTATTTTTAACTTCTATTTACCGTTACAAATATTTCCTATTTTTAACTTCTATTTACCGTTACAAATATTTCCTATTTTTAACTTCTATTTACCGTTACAAATATTTCCTATTTTTAACTTCTATTTACCATTACAAATATTTCCTGTTTTTAACTTCTATTTACCGTTACAAATATTTCCTATTTATATCGGTTTATTTGTTTTCTAAATAAATATCCCTTTATTCTATTTATTTTCTAAATAAATATCCCTTTTATATAAATACTTTCCTTTTATAAAACCGTGTTCGTTTTATAAATAATTTCCTTTTTATAAAATCCTGTGATTTTATAAAATTCCTTTATTTCAATATACATTGAAATATTCCTTTTCACAACTCAGGGTTTCTTATGATATGTAAAATATCGAATAACAATGATTAATATCATTCTAACACACATAATCCAGAACAGATTATATAACACACCATATAACACAATATATGAAAACAGTAAAATAATTGTTGAGGAATCCAGCCGGATTCCTCCAACCTGCCTCCCTGCATCCACAGATGTTACACAGTATAATATATATCATATTTCATTTTGAAATGAAATATCCTGCTGTACAGAACCATATTTGATTAACAGTACATAGATTAACTATAACTACGTTTTCAATCAAATCTATTTAACAGTCCAGTTTAACAATCAATATACAACAGTCAATAAATAAAGTACAATTTATATTAAAATATAAATTGAGGAGAGTTAGTGAGTTTTACTCACTTTGGCAGTTCATCGTTAAAGAATGATAAACTGTTATTTGATTTGAATCAAACAATTTATTTTGCCATAAATTCATACGAGCTCTAATCCACTTCTAGTCAGCTTCATTGTGAATCTCTCGTCCATATGATCCTGTCGGATCTTGTTTCGCTGAATTTCGATTACGTATGGAGATGTTATGATATTTTAGAAGTTTATACAATTATTTGAATAAATAATGTAACACCCCGCCTCCGCTAGGGTCACTCACAAAGGAATGCACTAGCTTTAGAGGGGCATTATTGGTAAACATGCACAGAAATATCACAAGACAGAACATATAAAATAGCGGAAGTAAAATCGAACTTTCATAAACATTTATAATTAAGGTCTAAAGCCTTTTACATCAGAGTACATCAAAACCTGTCTTGCAATAGTAAAGAAGCATAAAGACTTTTTCATAAATTATTCCCCAAATAAAGACAGTAAAGTAGCCATAGCCAAGAAAAGTCCAAGCCATCCATGATGACCTTCAAACAGAAGAAAACCAAACTAAACAGCAGTATTTCCTCCCTGTAACCTGGGCGAAACGGAAGAAAAGAGGCGAAACAAAACGGGTCAGTCAAAAAGACTGAGTAAGCCCTATCTACTATTAGTATAAAAACTAGTAAAGTTAACTGACATGAGAAGCTGAGATGAACATAAGCATGATAACAAGATAGATAAGCTAAATCAAAATAACAGGATGAACTACTGAACTCAGGTGAACTAAGGTGTCATGATAAATTACGATGTCAAGATAAAACAAGGTATCGCATCGTCAGGTTTCTATCAAGTATAATATCCCAAGATATCTATCACGTATAACGTCCCATGGTATCTATCCTGTACATCTGCTCTGCAGCTACCGTACTAGTATCCCAACTGTATCACGTGTTATCCGTGAATGACCCTTACTCAAAAGTCGTGTAGTGGTCCATGTCAACCTAATATATCGCACATATAGGTTACTCAACTCGTATGTTTTATTCCATGTAAATGTTCAGTCCCTTGCCGTAGGCCATACGGGCTTTCCCATGAGATTCTATATTACTTTACATAGTTCCATGATCCTTAAGATCGGTTTGGACTGTTACCCTAAACCTAGCTAGGATCTTCCGACATGAATTAGCGTCTGTACAACTAGGACTTATGTTACCTAGGGCTACTAGGGATTACGCTTACCTATTGCACGTTTTCGTATCTCGGTTTGGGTTCAACCACCTAGGGCCACTAGGGATTACGCTAACTGCCAACCGCGCCCTTTTTCCCACGCATTCATCGTGAATCGTTTTTCCATGACTGTATGCACATGTATCACATCGTGCCATCCGAGTCCTGTCACAGGGCAGACCAGGAAATACAGGACTCGGTCGGGAGCTTACGATTTATCTGCCGATGCAGATGCTAAGGTCTGTTTTTTCTATACGTGGCTATGGTCCCACGCGACCCCTCCCTCAACTAGCGAAAGACAAGCCAGGAAAAATCCTGTACGAGAACACACTACTGGCCAACCCCCAATCCGAGCCTTACTGCACCCATAATTAGATAGCAATTATGGTCTATTGGGTGTTCTCTGCCTTTCCGTACGTACACGCTTGACCAAAGATGGAAGGTAGCCTGACGAAAAATGCTATCTAGGGTACGACCGTGTTTCGTCGACTATACCCTATCCATCCCTGTCTTTAGGTCGCTCGTATAGCAACCAAGGCATACTCTTGGTTCTTCTAACGCAGACCTTAACCTCTCATGAGCCTAGTATAATTACCTGGCAGCCCACAGAGGGATCCCAAGAATATCCTCACTTTCCCCGAAGCCGCTGCTTCGTTACCCAGTTCGCTGGAGCCTTTATCTAAATCAGATACTTGCTCCTACTCGTATACTTAAACGATGACCTACCGTATCAGGTTACTCATCTATCTATGAACTGGTCTAAATTTCCTTGACTAAGAATCATTAATTAGTTATCCTTCAACCAAGGTTTACGACTTAACCTTATTCCCGTTATCCTTGTTAATTACGGTTACCCACCTAATTCTCCGAATTAGGGTTTACATAATAGATTAAGTGTCACTTAAGTTCATGACTTAATCCCGTCTACAAATCATGTCAAAATTGGCTAAGTATCCAAGTTCAAGGCTTAACCCGTCTACAAATCATGTCAAAATTGGCTAAGTATCCAAGTCCAAGACTTAACCCTACAAACCATGCTCAAGTTGGTTAAGTATATATTAACTTGACCCTATGAAATTACTTAGTCAAACCGGTCAAGTGTATTCAAGCGATTCATGACTTAGCCTTATCATGTTTTCACGTTATATTGGTTAAGTATGGGTTAACTTAACCTCAATAAATTCACGAGTTAGATTGGTTAAGCATAGATCACTTAGCCACATCAAATTAACGAGTTAGATTGGTTAAGTTTAGGTCACTTAACCTCTTCAAATTAACGGGTGAGATTGGTTAAGTATAGGTCACTTAACCACTTCAAATCATCGTGTTAGATTAGTTAAGTATTTAACTTAACCCCATTAAACTACCAAGTGGGATTAATTAAGTCTAGGCTAACTTAACCCCATCCGATTATCATGTTTAGACTAGTTGAGTCTAATCTTAACCCCATCCATTAACTGTATCTTTTGGTTAAGTGTCATTAAGAAAACTTACTTAACCTTACCAAATTATCGTGTTGGATTGATTAAGTGTTGGTTAACTTAATCCCCATCCACTAGTCGTATAAAAATGGTTAAGTGTCATTAGGCAAATCAAGTTACTTAACCTACCCAACCTTGTCATGTTTTGTTAAGTATCATTAGCCTAATCCAATTACTTAACCCATTTGTCCATGTCATATTTGGTTAAGAGTCATTAATCAAACTAACTTAACCCTATCATGTCGCATTAATTTCTTAATGCACCCCAACCTCTCACATTAGACTTCGTTGTGGTTACTAGTTAAGCCGGTCGGTTCCGGGTAGCTTTACACCACAACTTGGTCTAACCTCGGGTTCAAGCACAACATGACCAACTTCTCACATTGGGTCATATTGTTTGCAACTACTAGTTAGGCCGGTCGGTTCCGGGTAGCTTTATGTTGCAAACTCAACCCAACCTCGAGTTGGCCACTTTCATGTTTAGTCTAGTGTCATGTTCATATTCAAGTTTTCAAGCAATTGGGTAGACCAAACTTAATAGGTAAATTCCCAATGGGTAGACCTAACTTAATAGGTAAATTCCCAAGCTTATGTTTTTATGCATACTTACATGTCACTTCCATGTTATATTTCAAGTCATGTTTTCAAGTATAAACACATGTCATATTTAACGTTACACGTTGTCATGTTTATACCCATTTACCCAAATCATGTTCATATCATTATGTTTTCCCATAATGTGACCCCAACGCTTTTTAAACTCGCATATACGTTCGCAACAACGTAATGGATTAAAAGAAGAGACTTGGCAAAGGCATGACAAAAATGGATATTAAGCCACAAGTTAATCATGGTGGCAAATGAGGCACAAATGTGTTCATTAGCTTGCATGTTACATTCTTAAGCCTCAAAAACATGCATAAACCCAAACTTGGCACATAAGCGAATCATGGTGACAAAAGACATGGAATGATGACTAGAAACTCGCATATATCATCATATAAGGGTTATGACTTCATATGCAAGTTGACAAAAAAAGGGTATGAAGGTTCTCATGTTGCATAATGCAACATTTCAACATAAAGGTTGTAGCTTTTAGCTCATAAGATCAAGATAATGACTTCATAAACTTGCATGACATGATAGCATGTATCATTCTCAATGATCAAACCCAAACTTGCAACATGAACATTTAACTTCATAGTTAATATCTAAGAGTAGGAAAAGGGCTTACATTGCTTTGAAGGCCTAAATCGATTAAACTAAAGCTTGTGAGGAAGCCTATGCATGCCATCACCCAAAAACCCAAAGATGGATGCCCCAAATCAACAAAAACACCATCTTTATGAACAAAGATCAAAGTTTTTGCCTTGAAATCAACTTGAGAGGCTCTCATACTAACATAGGGACTCTCTAACACTCTCATGATCATGAAACCTTTCATAGAAATGAAGTGGAGGCTAGGATAGTTGAGTGGAGGCCATGAGAGTAGAAATTTTGCCATAGTTTAGTTGCATGAACGAATAATGAGGATTTAGGATAGGTTAGGGTCTTATTTATAGATTAGGCAAGTGTTTTAGGCCATAGGATTAAACCTAGATTCAATCCAAGCCATCAAAGCATGTCTTGGGGAAGAAGTCAAGTGTAGGAACCATCTAGGGCCTTTAGATTAAAGATGAACCATGAGAACCATCCAAACGCAAAATCTGCATTTGAGCGAATCGGCCCACGGGTTGACAGCCAAACACCGTGGATTAACCCCTAGTCGACCCAGCGAGCTCGGGTCAACCTCAAAAATCGGCCGGTTCGGTTATTCCCCTCTCCCAATTCGCTGTTTTGAACATTTTTGCAAATTTATTTATTTAATTTTCAATTATATATATATATCAATATATATATATTTCTCTGCGCAACCCATTTCACTTAATTAAGTATACTTTAATTTGGGAATTTTTCGTGAAACTTCGCGAGGCCATATCTTGGTCATACGGACTCCGATTTTCGAAAACTCGGACTCTATTTCGCGTATTTTTCCGAGACGAACGCAATGGCATAGCCCGTTTCACTTGATTCAGAATTTAAAATTAAATTCTGCCTTGATTCTCATCTTTAATCATGTTATCGAAATACGGGTTGTTACATTCTCCCCACCTTTTAGGATTTCGTCCCCGAAATCTCCAAGTTAGGAAGAACGTATCCTACCATCCATCATCCATCTACTCAAAACATCATCTACGAGAAACCATTGTCCTTAGATGATTTCTAATGCTGTATGAATATATGCAAGACGTGTGTGTACATGTTCCTTAGCTTATGCTAATGATCAGGCCTGAATAATCTTTCTAATGCAAAATATGTATAGTGCTATGAATCCAACATGTATGCAAATAGTCCTAGTCATATAGATACTATATGCGTGCACAATCATTAATTCATATGCAACAACCGCATGATAATACATTCGATTTCATCCATAAACAAGTATAAATACTCGTGCATATGCAATATGAAATGTGACCGAGTCGAGCTAATATCTAATGTGTATTCGCGCATCCACGAGCAACCACTTGCAACCATATCAATCATAACATGTTTCAAATACATGTTTACATCCATAGGGTTCTACCTAGAATTCCCTGAAACAGGGCCGAGAAGATAAACAGGACAAACTCCTTACAGGGTTTGTAACGGAGAATAGGACCGAGAGGATGTCCACAAAAGATAGCCTACAAGTAAGCTCTACAGAAAACAGGGATCAAGGATATACTCACAAAAAGAGATATCATGCGCGTATCTAGTCTTTGACCATCAAAGTCGTATTTCCTTGAGCTTAATTCCATTGTTCCTTGACCGTCCTTTAACTTCGCGATTTCGTAGCTTCTTATTTCCTGTTTCCATAACATGAGCTGAAAGTCATTTCTTCGTCGCCTCTCGTTCCACTTGCACTTATCCTTTTCCTAAAATACTTGACGCAAACATGACTGCGTACTCATGATCTCATGCAAGCTTTCCAAAATTCACTATTGAATCTCGGACCTCGTACCATAGGGTATTCCACATAGAAGAACTTTCTCTTGAAAGTAAACAGATGCCAACCAGGTTATCAAGCGCACTTACTAAGGTGATTTCTATAACCCATGCATAAGTGAAATAAACCATCCGTCTTATCGGCGAACACCACTCGATTGGGCTTCCAATTTCCCATAAAGGCATCAAGGGATTCTAAGTAACTAACCATGACCGAACCCAAAAGGTTACACGAGACTTCGAGGGTATTACAAAGGCTAGTCAAGAGTCTAACTACCCTCCTATCAAAACCGAGAGTGGCACCCCTTACTGGATAACCACTTCATCCCTAGAATCCATCCATAGCTTAAAAACATAAGCATTATTTCCAAACTCAACACTTGGCATAGACATTCCCAAATCCAAACAAGTCATGTATAAATGGACTGATTCTCCAATAGGACTTTGAGACAAAAATGGGATTCTCTATTACGCTAGTACTTAAGGTGCAGAGACTCAACTATCGAAGCAGACTTAAATGATACGATGATCAAAACAAAGTCCTAACGGGATGATAGAGAAGAAAAGCTAAACCTTTAACAAGATCGTCACCCTCCTTCCGAGGTACCCTATAAATGAGAGCATACTGCTGCCCTCCCGATGATCTTGTCCTTTTCCCATAATACTTAACTATCCGTCCCGTTTTACCATGCCAAAGGTACTCTCTCGTCACGGGTTTCATTGTTCATCCTTCTCTCTCGTCCTGGGCTGAGCCATACCAACAAGTTGCTCATCCTTAAGCTCGTATCCTTTATCCTCTTCCTCACTATCCTTTCTTATAACGCGGCCACTGGTCTCTCGAGAACCACCTCCATCGTTAGGAAAACACTTTCGTAGATAGAAAAGACTAGTCGCAGTTAAAACCACTTTGACTACAGATGGAGGAAAGAAAGGAAAAGAGATTCAATTAAGGAAACAAGGATAGTGCTAATGGCCTCTGGGGAATAGCCTTTTTCTTTTAAAAGAAAATTTTCTTGAAAAATGCTTCTTTATAAACGATTTTCAAATAGTTTTCAGAAGGTCTTTAAAAACTTTTGCCCAGTCTGGTAACCTTCTGCTCTGATACCACGTGTAACACCCCGCCTCCGCTAGGGTCACTCACAAAGGAATGCACTAGCTTTAGAGGGGCATATTGGTAAACATGCACAGAAATATCACAAGACAGAACATATAAAATAGCGGAAGTAAAATCGAACTTTCATAAACATTTATAATTAAGGTCTAAAGCCTTTTACATCAGAGTACATCAAAACCTGTCTTGCAATAGTAAAGAAGCATAAAGACTTTATCATAAATTATTCCCCAAATAAAGACAGTAAAGTAGCCATAGCCAAGAAAAGTCCAAGCCATCCATGATGACCTTCAAACAGAAGAAGTCCAAACTAAACAGCAGTATTTCCTCCCTGTAACCTGGGGGGGGGAACGGAAGAAAAGAGGCGAAACAAAACGGGTCAGTCAAAAAGACTGAGTAAGCCCTATCTACTATTAGTATAAAAACTAGTAAAGTTAACTGACATGAGAAGCTGAGATGAACATAAGCATGATAACAAGATAGATAAGCTAAATCAAAATAACAGGATGAACTACTGACCTCAGGTGAACTAAGGTGTCATGATAAATTACGATGTCAAGATAAAACAAGGTATCACATCGTCAGGTTTCTATCAAGTATAATATCCTAAGATATCTATCACGTATAACGTCCCATGGTATCTATCCTGTACATCTGCTCTGCACCTACCGTACTAGTATCCCAACTGTATCACGTGTTATCCGTGAATGACCCTTACTCAAAAGTGGTGTAGTGGTCCATGTCAACCTAATATATCGCATATATAGGTTACTCAACTCGTATGTTTTATTCCATGTAAATGTTCAGTCCCTTGCCGTAGGCCATACGGGCTTTCCCATGAGATTCTATATTACTTTACATAGTTCCATGACCCTTAAGATCGGTTTGGACTGTTACCCTAAACCTAGCTAGGGTCTTCCAACATGAATTAGCGTCTGTACAACTAGGACTTATGCTACCTAGGGCTACTAGGGATTTCGCTTACCTATTGCACGTTTTCGTATCTCGGTTTGGGTTCAACCACCTAGGGCCACTAGGGATTACGCTAACCGCCAACCGCGCCCTTTTTCCCACGCATTCATCGTGAATCGTTTTTCCATGACTGTATGCACATGTATCACATCGTGCCATCCGAGTCCTGTCACAGGGCAGACCAGGAAATACAGGACTCGGTCGGGAGCTTACGATTTATCTGCCGATGCAGATGCTAAGGTCTGTTTTTTCTATACGTGGCTATGGTCCCACGCGACCCCTCCCTCAACTAGCGAAAGACAAGACAGGAAAAATCCTGTACGAGAACACACTACTGGCCAACCCCCAATCCGAGCCTTACTGCACCCATAATTAGATAGCAATTATGGTCTATTGGGTGTTCTCTGCCTTTCCGTACGTACACGCTTGACCAAAGATGGAAGGTAGCCTGACGAAAAATGCTATCTAGGGTACGACCGTGTTTCGTCGACTATACCCTATCCATCCCCGTCTTTAGGTCGCTCGTATAGCAACCAAGGCATACTCTTGGTTCTTCTAACGCAGACCTTAACCTCTCATGAGCCAAGTATAATTACTTGGCAGCCCACAGAGGGATCCCAAGAATATCTTCACGTTCCCCGAAGCCGCTGCTTCGTTACCCAGTTCGCTGGAGCCTTTATCTAAATCAGATACTTGCTCCTACTCGTATACTTAAACGATGACCTACCGTATCAGGTTACTCATCTATCTATGAACTGGTCTAAATTTCCTTGACTAAGAATCATTACTTAGTTATCCTTCGACCAAGGTTTACGACTTAGCCTTATTCCCGTTATCCTTGTTAATTACGGTTACCCACCTAATTCTCCGAATTAGGGTTTACATAATAGATTAAGTGTCACTTAAGTTCATGACTTAATCCCGTCTACAAATCATGTCAAAATTGGCTAAATATCCAAGTTCAAGGCTTAACCCGTCTACAAATCATGTCAAAATTGGCTAAGTATCCAAGTCCAAGACTTAACCCTACAAACCATGCTCAAGTTGGTTAAGTATATATTAACTTGACCCTATGAAATTACTTAGTCAAACCGGTCAAGTGTATTCAAGCGATTCATGACTTAGCCTTATCATGTTTTCACGTTATATTGGTTAAGTATGGGTTAACTTAACCTCAATAAATTCACGAGTTAGATTGGTTAAGCATAGATCACATAACCACATCAAATTAACGAGTTAGATTGGTTAAGTTTAGGTCACTTAACCTCTTCAAATTAACGGGTGAGATTGGTTAAGTATAGGTCACTTAACCACTTCAAATCATCGTGTTAGATTAGTTAAGTATTTAACTTAACCCCATTAAACTACCAAGTGGGATTAATTAAGTCTAGGCTAACTTAACCCCATCCGATTATCATGTTTAGACTAGTTGAGTCTAATCTTAACCCCATCCATTAACTGTATCTTTTGGTTAAGTGTCATTAAGAAAACTTACTTAACCTTACCAAATTATCGTGTTGGATTGATTAAGTGTTGGTTTACTTAATCCCCGTCCACTAGTCGTATAAAAATGGTTAAGTGTCATTAGGCAAATCAAGTTACTTAACCTACCCAACCTTGTCATGTTTTGTTAAGTATCATTAGCCTAATCCAATTACTTAACCCATTTGTCCATGTCATATTTGGTTAAGAGTCATTAATCAAATTAACTTAACCCTATCATGTGGCATTAATTTCTTAATGCACCCCAACCTCTTACATTAGACTTTGTTGTGGTTACTAGTTAAGCCGGTCGGTTCCGGTTAGCTTTACACCACAACTTGGTCTAACCTCGGGTTCAAGCACAACATGACCAACTTCTCACATTGGGTCCTATTGTTTTCAACTACTAGTTAGGCCGGTCGGTTCCGGGTAGCTTTATGTTGCAAACTCAACACAACCTCGAGTTGGCCACTTTCATGTTTAGTCTAGTGTCATGTTCATATTCAAGTTTTCAAGCAATTGGGTAGACCTAACATAATAGGTAAATTCCCAATGGGTAGACCTAACTTAATAGGTAAATTCACAAGCTTATGTTTTTATGCATACTTACATGTCACTTCCATGTTATATTTCAAGTCATGTTTTCAAGTATAAACACAGGTCATATTTAACATTACACGTTGTCATGTTTATACCCATTTACCCAAATCATGTTCATATCATTATGTTTTCCCATAATGTGACCCCAACGCTTTTTAAACTCGCATATACGTTCGCAACAACGTAATGGATTAAAAGAAGAGACTTGGCAAAGGCATGACAAAAATGGTGTGAAAACCCGTAACTTCCCCGTAAAGGAAAGCGTCGGATAGTTTGAGAACAAGCCACAACAGAACGCATATAAAAGAACATTTCATTGTATATTACAACAATGCATCAGATTACAAGAATATACAGAGTATAAATGAATATTACACAGAAATATCAGAGATTTAAATTACATTTAAATACATAGCAGCGGAAAATAATACAATGCACAACTGAAGGGGATATACGGATACAAAGCTTTCCGGATATCGTTCCAGCTGTAAACCAGGATCCTGTGAATATAAATCTGCAAAACCAAAACTACTAGCTGCCCGTGTCGAAAATAGGGGCACCCAGAGTTTAGGTTAAAACAATAAACTCCAGGTCAGTCATGGGACTGGTGTGAGAACTAAAACAGTTATTAATCTTTATTTTAAAGTTAGGTAAATCAAGGGACCACGCCGTATAACACGGAATGGGTTTCCTCCCAAGAATACCAGTGCATAAATCAAACAGCGCAATGCTAAATAAAGAAAAATGAAGCTGTTATAAGACCCAGGTCCTATCACACAATGCAACGCAAGCCGGGGGATAGGGTATTCCCTTATAACAGCCAAAGAATGCTTGATACGTTTAAAACAAATCATTTGATACGACTATAAGTGCATAGTGTATAAAACAACTTCAAATCATAAGTATCAATCATAGGCGGCATGGGTACCATATATCATGTCACCATATATAGGTTTACAAATAAAACCGCAAATGTCACGTATTTGGAAATTGGATTTCCATCTATGAACCGAGGCAAAAGATAGTCCTCAACCGATTAGAGACGCTCTAGCCCGTGTCTCAGGCAAGTACTCTGTCAAGCCTTTGGATCGTCACGGCCGGTCCACCGATGTGGATTAAAATGCCTGAACACTGCGTTTCCCCACCCTTTGGGGTGTCAATGAGCCAACAAATGACTCCATCGGTTCGAGAACGACCGATATATCCGAGGCGCCTCACAACAGCAACAACCACATAAGTCAAACTCGTCAGGGCGTGTAAAACCACTGACGCCACTTTTTAGCTAGAAGGAAACGCATGCCCTCCCTGAGGTCCGTCTCCCGTTTTTGGTTCATACCGGGTGTGAAACTCGCGAATTTACGTTACACAAAGCTGTGCCACACAGGCTGTGCTTTGATCATCACCACAAGACTTTGCTTTTCAACAGAAGCCTTGATCAATTGCCACTTAGGCGTGCCACACAGGCAATTCACTCCATGCGTTTGATATCCATCAATATATAACCCCTGAGCTCGTACGTCTCAGAGAAGGGCGTTAAGCAAGAGAATAAATTCTCCGCCGCCAAACAGAGATATATTTAATAGAGATCAATCACACGGACTAAAATCCAATGTCAGACACACAGTCCATTTACAAGTCCGTTCTGGGGCTGAACGAAACCGGAGGCACCTAGTACCCCGCATATCCATCGATCTCCAAGTACGTCTGGACGATCACTAACTGTTTCCATCTTCTTGGGTGTACAGCCCAATCAAGATCATCAGTAATTACCCAAACGACGTGAAGACCTCCGGTCTTCGACCATCGTCTTCATCTTCGACTTATCGTCGTATCAATTATTCAGAATGGGATAAACCCGGTCTTTCCGAATAACTCGCGTATATTTTAAATAAGTGTTACACAAATACAACATACGCCTCATTCCAATTCATCAGTCACTAACCGCAAATTAATCAAGAGAATAATTCCCCAAATATTAACCCCGAAGGCCGAAACCAACATCAGATCAATATCCAGAAAACCATTCTGCTTAGCTAAACGACAGTTAGTTTCTGATTTCGCATTCATAGGGAAAGGTTCCCATTAATTTTATCCAAGATAAATTCCTGAATTTATTCTCTAATCTTCCTTTGAATTTCGATTCAAATTAGTCGGGATTAACGAAACTTACCGAAGTAATCATTTGTTTTAATTTCCCCAATCCCAACCTATTCATCCCATGAAGTAAAACTGGTTATACTTCATATCTAACACCACGGTGTTATCGGTAAATTCAATTACCATTTCACGTTCAAATCTAATTAAAGATTTAACTATCGCCTGGAGCAAAACTAGTGATACTCCATTCTCGATCATTTCAATCTAATTAAAGATTCATTAAAACTCCACTTAGTTTTAATCTTTAACTGGGTTAAAGAATCAGTGTCATTTAAAACACAGTTCACGATAAACCAAAAATCACATTCATTAATTATCGGGTTAAAGAACGAGTGTTATTTAAAACACTGTCCACGATAAACCCAAAAATCAATATCAATTCAATTCCAATTAAATATCATTTAATTGGTACACTTCGTTAAATCTAAACAAGAAGATTTAATCTTTTCTCAACTGGGTTCAAGAACAGTGTTAGTGAAGACACCATTCACGACAAACCCAAATCACATTTGATATTCAACACAAGGCTCTGAATAGAAAATATACCGGCTTATATTCAATATCAAATTCTACGACTAAGAAATATCGCATTGGAAATAACGATATATATATATCTTTCAAATTTCCATAACAACATTTGTATAATCACGAAATCCAACATCGAAATATTCCGAAGACAATTTCGATTCAAATCCATTCCAATGCAATCATTGGAAATTTTGGTTATTTTCAAAACCATTTCAAATTAAATTTATTTATTTAAAAAAAAAATAGGATTATAATTCTAGTTCAAAACTAGTTCATTTCGATAAAAATCTATTTTAATCTTTTCAAATATGGAGTTTTTCATCCCAATTCTTTCTAAATCATTTCTTATGATTTTACACAAATTATTACTATTTTTAATAATTTTATCAAGGCCCGTACAGTCGATTTCCATCAACGGCCATCGAACTGCACTTACAGCGACCTTTTTCCAAATTTGATTTGGACATAATTCCAAATCCAACCGTTAGATTTCAAATTTCTAATATTCATTAGAAAGCTCTTTTCGATACGAACCCAACGGTTCCGGTTTTAGGAGAATCCGACGGTCGGATCTCCCGTAATGTCCGTTTGAAATAAATGGTCGAAATTCCCGAACTGCCGCGGCGCGGCGCGTTCTATTCAGGCCATTATATTATATATATAATATATATAATATATACTTCGTCGATTTCTGTTTAAAACGAATTATATAAATAGTTTTAAATTCGTTTCAAAAGCAATTTCAACTTCCATTGCAATTCAAATCAAAATTGAATTCCTCTTTATAAATTCATTTTAAAATTCATTTCTATTCAATTCAAATTTCAATTCAATTTGAATTCATTTCAATTCGCTTTCAATTCAATTTGAATTCATTTTCAATTCAATTCATTTCGAAATCGTTATATATTCAATTCATTTCGAAATCGTTATATATTCAATTCATTTCGAAATCGTTATATATTCAATTCATTTCGAAATCGTTATATATTCAATTCATTTCGAAATCGTTATATATTCAATTCATTTCGAAATCGTTATATATTCAATTCATTTCGAAATCGTTATATATTCAATTCATTTCGAAATCGTTATATATTCAATTCATTTCGAAATCGTTATATATTCAATTCATTTCGAAATCGTTTTATATTCAATTCATTTCGAAATCGTTTTATATTCAATTCATTTCGAAATCGTTATATATTCAATTCATTTCGAAATCGTTATATATTCAATTCATTTCGAAATCGTTATATATTCAATTCATTTCGAAATCGTTATATATTCAATTCATTTCGAAATCGTTTTATATTCAATTCATTTCGAAATCGTTATATATTCAATTCATTTCGAAATCGTTATATATTCAATTCATTTCGAAATCGTTTTATATTCAATTCATTTCGAAATCGTTTTATATTCAATTCATTTCGAAATCGTTTTATATTCAATTCATTTCGAAATTGTTTTATATTCAATTCATTTCAAAATGAATAAAATCGATATAAATATCGTTTACGTCAAAATGGCGTCAATCTAATCAACACGGCTTCATAAATTTCTATTTCAAATATTTTATTTCAAATATTTCTTTTTCAAAATAGTTGTTATTATCAAAATATTTCGTTCAACACATGACCAATCTCAAAGGATGAGTACTGTCAACACATGAACCGTTATTTTATATTGATAAAGATGTAAATTTTATTATCAAAATATTTCGTTCAACACATGACCAATCTCAATGGATGAGTACTGTCAACACATGAACTTTTATTTTATAATATTCTTTATTTTCTAATTGGAATGAGGCCCAATCAATCACCATATAATGTTAATTATATGGATTTTCATACAACACATGTATATAATAGCATTGAAAAATAATCAACCATCAACCAAAGTGCACTACACTGTATAAGCATCAAATATAGACATTTAACGCTTATAGCAGCTTGTCAATCAATCGATCGACATATTTAATCAATCAGGATGAGTGAACTTCAAGTTTCATCCCAACACCCGTGTGGGGTTTCAAACAATCAAACCCAGATTTTATTTGTGCAGTTGGGCGATGTGTAAAATTTATCGACCCAATCAAAGTCCTTCAAATAGGTGTACATAAACAAACTGTCCGGTTTGTAAATGAATATTTTATTTTATTCACTTCCACGTTAAAAATTATATTTTTAACGATAAAATATTTTATTTTAACTCATGAATTTTTATTCAGTTCATTTACAAAATAAAATGATATTTTTATTTTTCTAACTTATTTTAGAAAATTTCGGCGGCATAACGGCACGATACTAGAAACGGGACGAGGCCTAGCCTTGTCCCCGGTCTAGTGAAGGCCCACGCCATTCACACATCAATCAAATCCATTCATTCTCACCAAACAATTCAATTTCAATCAAATAATCTAATTGATTTTTGAAATCAAACAATTTAACAAACAAGCCATCCATGGTCTGTGGATGACGGGTGTCGGGTGCTACTAAACACCGTCTGCATCCTAGTTTATATTTATAACTATAATAGAAATTGAAGAGTGAGAAGTTCTCACCGAAAGCTATCCAATACCACGAATCTTCTATTGTAGAGATCTTCGTCGTCCTCGCCTTTTTATCATCTTCGTTTGCCCGTAGTCACTACATATATAAAAATCACACATTTTTATATTTCGATGTCTTTAAAATAAAAATCACATTTTTATTTATTCACTTTCAATTTAAAAGTCATATTTTTATAATCACTTCATATATTTAAAAATCGAATTTTCCACAATGCTACTATATGGATAAAAATTATATTTTTATCTCGCTATTCTTCATATAAAGATCTCGCCTTTTTAAAAATATAGATTTCGCCTTTTCTAAAATAAAGATTTCGCCTTTATAAAAATCATCACTTGATTTCAACGTATATAAAATAAAAATCAGATTTTTATTTTTCTACATATACAAAGATGATATTTTTATAGTTCCTACTATGCAAAGATCATATTTTTATCTTTCTACAATGTAAAAGATTATATTTTTACTACTTTAAAAATATATAAAGCATATTTTTATAATCGCTATATAGTAAAGACTATATTTTTAATACTTTAAAAATATAAAAATCATATTTTTATTACTTTAAAAATATAAAGATCATACCTTTATCTTTCTACAATATAAAAGATTACATTTTTATAACTTTACAACATAAATAAAAAGAACCATATTTTTATATCGACCTTTACATTAGAAGAACCATATTCTTGTATGCCTTTCATATATTAAATAAATAAATATATATATATATATATATATAAGCTTTCATGTTAGAGAAGACATCCAATCTTTTTGTCATAACAAATCTACTCTTTTCCTTGCCATTACATATAAAAATCCTATTTTAATTTTAAACCATTTCATATGGAGACTTAACACAAATAAAAAAACATTGCTTTTTAATAAAATAAAATAAAATCTTACAGGTTTTCCAGCGAGGGGTGGGAGGTTTTCTGGTCGCTGAGGAGGGGGAGGTGAAGGCGGAGGGACGACGGTCGGAGAAACGAGGTGGCGGTGGTCTTAGGGTTCGGTTTGGGCACGCGGTAGAAGAAAAAAAATGGGGGGGGGGGTTGCTCGACGTCGGAGGGGTGGTGGTAGGGATGAGGGCAACGACGGTGGAGGCCAGAGAGGGGGGGTTGCGATGAGGAGCAGCGGCGCCGCCTGGATCCGGTTGCGCGACTGGTTGAAGTGTTTTTTTTTTCTTTTTTCTTCTTTTAATCGATTATCTGAAAGATGAAATCGGGGGAGGGGGGCCTGGTTAAGGGAGAAGGGGTTTTTTTTTTTAAATTATTTAATTTGGCCAAAAAGTTGACTTTCACATACGACCTCGAAAAGAGGCCCACCGCCTGTCGTCCATAGCGTTTTACCCCCATTCCGAACACAATGGGATATGTATCGCAAGCTGATTTGATCGTTTGAATCAGTTTCGGTTAAATTTACATTTAAATCACTATATTGAATTTTAAACGTACATTTCAATTTACCGGGGTTACATACTAGCTCTAAAAATTCCAGAAAAATATTTTCTAGCTTCGTATTGACGATACGGTCCTAACAAAACTAGTTTCGTCGAATTCTGAGACCGTTAGAAAAATGGCCATTTTCCAGTCGATTAAATTCAACTGAAACTGGTCAAATGCGTTTTCCTTTGCCACGCTCACATATTGATTCGAAAAATTATGAAATTTGGAATCTAGCAATAACTTTACATCCCGGACCCAACAAAATTGGTTTCGTCGAAATCCGAGGTCATTTGCAAAATGTCCATTTTTAAGGGCCTGAATTCCATAGCGACTATTCAGAATTTTCAACTGGACATATCTTTTGATTCCCATTATGAAATTTCGATTTCCCGGATTCGTTGGAAAGGTATTATCAATTAGATCCCATTATTTTTGGTTTC
Source organism: Allium sativum (assembly GCA_030737875.1). Lineage (NCBI taxonomy): Eukaryota > Viridiplantae > Streptophyta > Magnoliopsida > Asparagales > Amaryllidaceae > Allium > Allium sativum. The sequence continues at coordinate 992,787,606 of CM060915.1, forward strand.
ACTAAAATCCGGATTGTTTTGCACCCGGTACATTCAATTGAAGTTTGAAATCGAATTATCGAACTACCGCGCCATTTTCAATTCTATTTATAATTATATATAAATATTTATATTCTAACGACGACGCGTATAATATATACGATCGAATTCTATTCAAAAATAAGTTTCCCGTCGATATCATTTAAAATAATTCATTTTAAATAACCAAAATTCGCTAAAATCGCCGAAAATAAAAATTTTAAACTGGCCCAGATTTTCGGGTTGTTGCAATCTCCCCCACTTAAAACTTTTCGTCCCCGAAAAGGAACAAAGTCGAAAGTGGTTTGATCATTCAACTCTACGCTCGTTCTGGCTTCCATTCTCCAACTTTTCAGTTTCTGAGAATTTTCAAAATTTCAAAAATTTGGCTAACACCCTAAATTTTCGAAAAATTTCGCCATAACCTCCCCTGCACCGGGAGCATCGGGGAATTTCAAATAGCTTCCCCGGTCCTTCAGATCTCAAAAAGAAAAAGAAAAAGCCAAGCAGCTAGCCAATAGGCTCATAAAATCATCATCACCCAAACAAAACGGTAAATTATGTAGTAAACATGTACCTATTTGTCGGGCAAACAAATTTTATTCTCTGCTCTAGCCTCCTTGCTATGACCTGTTCAATGTCAGTACATGTATGCAAGCAAATGCGACCAAATTTAAATACAATTCATTATCCGATCAAATTAGGCTTAATGGTTCAAAATTTTCAAACAAATAAACAAACAACACAACCATCAATCAATTAGTGAATTATCATTTCAAATTCATAATTTTGATATATAGTCAAAAATCAAATTTTTGATGCCAAATCACAACAATAGGCCCTATCTAATTTTGGTTCTCACACCAGCCTAATGGAAATATATAGATATCACACCTTCGTCACTCGAAAATAAATACTGGTAACGCTGCAGCATTATCAGAATCATCCCCGGGCAACTAGAATGTGATTCTATATCTACCCAATATATTAAAACTTTGAATATACGTTTGCAAGGCGTATATGCAAATTCTTTATATACTGAATTGTCCAAAATCAATATAAATAACTAATCAAATACGAATAATTGATTTAAATTTTCAAAACAAAATTTGTTTTCATTTTTTAAAAATATACTCTTCACACTCGTTCTAGGAGACTACTGATCCCATCTCTAACGAGTCATTCTAATTGGATATTACTAATCCAATATCTGATGAATTCTTTCGTATGGTTCTAATGTGCCTTGTTCTCTGCTTTGTAAACCAAAGCTCTGATACCAACTGTGAAAACCCGTAACTTCCCTGTAAAGGAAAGCGTCGGATAGTTTGAGAACAAGCCACAACAGAACGCATATAAAAGAACATTTCATTGTATATTACAACAATGCATCAGATTACAAGAATATACAGAGTATAAATGAATATTACACATAAATATCAGAGATTTAAATTACATTTAAATACATAGCAGCGGAAAATAATACAATGCACAACTGAAGGGGATATACGGATACAAAGCTTTCCGGATATCGTTCCAGCTGTAAACCAGGATCCTGTGAATATAAATCTGCAAAACCAAAACTACTAGCTGCCCGTGTCGAAAATAGGGGCACCCAGAGTTTAGGTTAAAACAATAAACTCCAGGTCAGTCATGGGACTGGTGTGAGAACTAAAACAGTTATTAATCTTTATTTTAAAGTTAGGTAAATCAAGGGACCACGCCGTATAACACGGAACGGGTTTCCTCCCAAGAATACCAGTGCATAAATCAAACAGCGCAATGCTAAATAAAGAAAAATGAAGCTGTTATAAGACCCAGGTTCTATCACACAATGCAACGCAAGCCGGGGGATAGGGTTTTCCCTTATAACAGCCAAAGAATGCTTGATATGTTTAAAACAAATCATTTGATACGACTATATGTGCATAGTGTATAAAACAACTTCAAATCATAAGTATCAATCATAGGCGGCATGGGTACCATATATCATGTCACCATATATAGGTTTACAAATAAAACCGCAAATGTCACGTATTTGGAAATTGGATTTCCATCTATGAACCGAGGCAAAAGATAGTCCTCAACCGATTCGAGATGCTCTAGCCCGTGTCTCAGGCAAGTACTCTGTCAAGCCTTTGGATCGTCAGGGCCGGTCCACCGATGTGGATTAAAATGCCTGAACACTGCGTTTCCCCACCCTTTGGGGTGTCAATGAGCCAACAAATGACTCCATCGGTTCGAGAACGACCGATATATCCGAGGCGCCTCGCAATAGCAACAACCACATAAGTCAAACTCGTCAGGGCGTGTAAAACCACTGACGCCACTTTTTAGCTAGAAGGAAACGCATGCCCTCCCTGAGGTCCGTCTCCCGTTTTTGGTTCATACCGGGTGTGAAACTCGCGAATTTACGTTACACAAAGCTGTGCCACACAGGCTGTGCTTTGATCATCACCACAAGACTTTGCTTTTCAACAGAAGCCTTGATCAATTGCCACTTAGGCGTGCCACACAGGCAATTCACTCCATGCGTTTGATATCCATCAATATATAACCCCTGAGCTCGTACGTCTCAGAGAAGGGCGTTAAGCAAGAGAATAAATTCTCCGCCGCCAAACAGAGATATATTTAATAGAGATCAATCACACGGACTAAAATCCAATGTCAGACACACAGTCCATTTACAAGTCCGTTCTGGGGCTGAACGAAACCGGAGGCACCTAGTACCCCGCATATCCATCGATCTCCAAGTACGTCTGGACGATCACTAACTGTTTTCATCTTCTTGGGTGTACAGCCCAATCAAGATCATCAGTAATTACCCAAACGACGTGAAGACCTCCAGTCTTCGACCATCGTCTTCATCTTCGACTTATCGTCGTATCAATTATTCAGAATGGGATAAACCCGGTCTTTCCGAATAACTCGCGTATATTTTAAATAAGTGTTACACAAACACAACATACGCCTCATTCCAATTCATCAGTCACTAACTGCAAATTAATCAAGAGAATAATTCCCCAAATATTAACCCCGAAGGCCGAAACCAACATCAGATCAATATCCAGAAAACCATTCTACTTAGCTAAACGACAGTTAGTTTCTGATTTCGCATTCATAGGGAAAGGTTCCCATTAATTTTATCCAAGATAAATTCCTGAATTTATTCTCTAATCTTCCTTTGAATTTCGATTCAAATTAGTCGGGATTAACGAAACTTACCGAAGTAATCATTTGTTTTAATTTCCCCAATCCCAACCTATTCATCCCATGAAGTAAAACTGGTTATACTTCATATCTAACACCACGGTGTTATCGGTAAATTCAATTACCATTTCACGTTCAAATCTAATTAAAGATTTAACTATCGCCTGGAGCAAAACTGGTGATACTCCATTCTCGATCATTTCAATCTAATTAAAGATTCATTAAAACTCCACTTAGTTTTAATCTTTAACTGGGTTAAAGAATCAGTGTCATTTAAAACACAGTTCACGATAAACCCAAAATCACATTCATTAATTATCGGGTTAAAGAACGAGTGTTATTTAAAACACTGTCCACGATAAACCCAAAAATCAATATCAATTCAATTCCAATTAAATATCATTTAATTGGTACACTTCGTTAAATCTAAACAAGAAGATTTAATCTTTTCTCAACTGGGTTCAAGAACAGTGTTAGTGAAGACACCATTCACGACAAACCCAAATCACATTTGATATTCAACACAAGGCTCTGAATAGAAAATATACCGGCTTATATTCAATATCAAATTCTACGACTAACAAATATCGCATTGGAAATAACGATATATATATATCTTTCAAATTTCCATAACAACATTTGTATAATCACGAAATCCAACATCGAAATATTCCGAAGACAATTTCGATTCAAATCCATTCCAATGCAATCATTGGAAATTTTGGTTATTTTCAAAACCATTTCAAATTCAATTTATTTATTTAAAATAAATAAATAGAATTATAATTCTAGTTCAAAACTAGTTCATTTCGATAAAAATCTATTTTTATCTTTTCAAATATGGAGTTTTTCATCCCAATTCTTTCTAAATCATTTCTTATGATTTTACACAAATTATTACTATTTTTAATAATTTTATCAAGGCCCGTTCAGTCGATTTCCATCAACGGCCATCGAACTGCACTTACAACGACCTTTTTCCAAATTTGATTTGGACATAATTCCAAATCCAACCGTTAGATTTCAAATTTCTAATATTCATTAGAAAGCTCTTTTCGATACGAACCCAACGGTTCCGGTTTTAGGAGAATCCGACGGTCGGATCTCCGGTAATGTCCGTTTGAAATAAATGGTCGAAATTCACGAACTGCCGCGGCGCGGCGCGTTCTATTCAGGCCATTATATTATATATATATAATATATATAATATATACTTCGTCGATTTCTGTTTAAAACGAATTATATAAATAGTTTTAAATTCGTTTCAAAAGCAATTTCAACTTCCATTGCAATTCAAATCAAAATTGAATTCCTCTTTATAAATTCATTTTAAAATTCATTTCTATTCAATTCAAATTTCAATTCAATTTGAATTCATTTCAATTCGCTTTCAATTCAATTTGAATTCGTTTTCAATTCAATTCATTTCGAAATCGTTATATATTCAATTCATTTCGAAATCGTTATATATTCAATTCATTTCGAAATCGTTATATATTCAATTCATTTCGAAATCGTTATATATTCAATTCATTTCGAAATCGTTATATATTCAATTCATTTCGAAATCGTTATATATTCAATTCATTTCGAAATCGTTATATATTCAATTCATTTCGAAATCGTTATATATTCAATTCATTTCGAAATCGTTTTATATTCAATTCATTTCGAAATCGTTTTATATTCAATTCATTTCGAAATCGTTATATATTCAATTCATTTTGAAATCGTTATATATTCAATTCATTTTGAAATCGTTATATATTCAATTCATTTCGAAATCGTTATATATTCAATTCATTTCGAAATCGTTATATATTCAATTCATTTCGAAATCGTTTTATATTCAATTCATTTCGAAATCGTTATATATTCAATTCATTTCGAAATCGTTATATATTCAATTCATTTCGAAATCGTTTTATATTCAATTCATTTCTAAATCGTTTTATATTCAATTCATTTCTAAATCGTTTTATATTCAATTCATTTCGAAATCGTTTTATATTCAATTCATTTCAAAATGAATAAAATCGATATAAATATCGTTTACGTCAAAATGGCGTCAATCTAATCAACACGGCTTCATAAATTTCTATTTCAAATATTTTATTTCAAATATTTCTTTTTCAAAATAGTTGTTATTATCAAAATATTTCGTTCAACACATGACCAATCTCAAAGGATGAGTACTGTCAACACATGAACCGTTATTTTATATTGATAAAGATGTAAATTTTATTATCAAAATATTTCGTTCAACACATGACCAATCTCAATGGATGAGTACTGTCAACACATGAACTTTTATTTTATAATATTCTTTATTTTCTAAATTGGAATGAGGCCCAATCAATCACCATATAATTTTAATTATATGGATTTTCATACAACACATGTATATAATAGCATTGAAAAATAATCAACCATCAACCAAAGTGCACTACACTGTATAAGCATCAAATATAGACATTTAACGCTTATAGCAGCTTGTCAATCAATCGATCGACATATTTAATCAATCAGGATGAGTGAACTTCAAGTTTCATCCCAACACCCGTGTGGGGTTTCAAACAATCAAACCCAGATTTTATTTGTGCAGTTGGGCGATGTGTAAAATTTATCGACCCAATCAAAGTCCTTCAAATAGGTGTACATAAACAAACCGTCCGGTTTGTAAATGAATATTTTATTTTATTCACTTCCACGTTAAAAATTATATTTTTAACGATAAAATATTTTATTTTAACTCATGAATTTTTATTCAGTTCATTTACAAAATAAAATGATATTTTTATTTTTCTAACTTATTTTAGAAAATTTCGGCGGCATAACGGCACGATACTAGAAACGGGACGAGGCCTAGCCTTGTCCCCGGTCTAGTGAAGGCCCACGCCATTCACACATCAATCAAATCCATTCATTCTCACCAAACAATTCAATTTCAATCAAATAATCTAATTGATTTTTGAAATCAAACAATTTAACAAACAAGCCATCCATGGTCTGTGGATGACGGGTGTCGGGTGCTACTAAACACCGTCTGCATCCTAGTTTATATTTATAACTATAATAGAAATTGAAGAGTGAGAAGTTCTCACCGAAAGCTATCCAATACCACGACTCTTCTATTGTAGAGATCTTCGTCGTCCTCGCCTTTTTATCATCTTCGTTTGCCCGTAGTCACTACATATATAAAAATCACACATTTTTATATTTCGATGTCTTTAAAATAAAAATCACATTTTTATTTATTCACTTTCAATTTAAAAGTCATATTTTTATAATCACTTCATATATTTAAAAATCGAATTTTCCACAACGCTACTATATGGATAAAAATTATATTTTTATCTCGCTATTCTTCATATAAAGATCTCGCCTTTTTAAAAATATAGATTTCGCCTTTTCTAAAATAAAGATTTCGCCTTTATAAAAATCATCACTTGATTTCAACGTATATAAAATAAAAATCAGATTTTTAATTTTCTACACATACAAAGATGATATTTTTATAGTTCCTACTATGCAAAGATCATATTTTTATCTTTCTACAATGTAAAAGATTATATTTTTACTACTTTAAAAATATATAAAGCATATTTTTATAATCGCTATATAGTAAAGACTATATTTTTAATACTTTAAAAATATAAAAATCATATTTTTATTACTTTAAAAATATAAAGATCATACCTTTATCTTTCTACAATATAAAAGATTACATTTTTATAACTTTACAACATAAATAAAAAGAACCATATTTTTATATCGACCTTTACATTAGAAGAACCATATTCTTGTATGCCTTTCATATATTAAATAAATAAATAAATATATATATATATATATAAGCTTTCATGTTAGAGAAGACATCCAATCTTTTTGTCATAACAAATCTACTCTTTTCCTTGCCATTACATATAAAAATCCTATTTTAATTTTAAACCATTTCATATGGAGACTTAACACACAAAAAAACATTGCTTTTTAATAAAATAAAATAAAATCTTACAGGTTTTCCAGCGAGGGGTGGGAGGTTTTCTGGTCGCTGAGGAGGGGGAGGTGAAGGCGGAGGGACGACGGTCGGAGAAACGAGGTGGCGGTGGTCTTAGGGTTCGGTTTGGGCGCGCGGTAGAAGAAAAAAAATGGGGGGGTTTGCTCGACGTCGGAGCGGTGGTGGTAGGGATGAGGGCAACGACGGTGGAGGCCAGAGAGGGGGGGTTGCGATGAGGAGCAGCGGCGCCGCCTGGATCCGGTTGCGCGACTGGTTGAAGTGTTTTTTTTTTCTTTTTTCTTCTTTTAATCGATTATCTGAAAGATGAAATCGGGGGAGGGGGGCCTGGTTAAGGGAGAAGGGGTTTTTTTTTTTTTTTTAATTATTTAATTTGGCCAAAAAGTTGACTTTCACATACGACCTCGAAACGAGGCCCACCGCCTGTCGTCCATAGCGTTTTACCCCCATTCCGAACACAATGGGATATGTATCGCAAGCTGATTTGATCGTTTGAATCAGTTTCTGTAACAACCCGAAAATCTGGGCCAGTTTAAAATTTTTATTTTGGCGATTTTAGCGAATTTTGATTATTTAAAATGAATTATTTTAAATAATATCGACGATAAATTTATTCTGAATATAAATCAAACGTATATATTATACGCGTCGTCGTTAGAATATAAATAATTATATATAATTATAAATAGAACTGAAAATGGCGCGGTAGTTCGAAAATTCGATTTCTAATTTCAAATGAATATACAGAATTCAATATAAGTCGGAATTGAACGAAACAAGAAATATTTGAATCTGTATAACTATATCTTTGTAACGAAGTTAACAAACTGAGATTTCATCTTAGGAATGATAAGATATGTCCAGTTTAAAATTAGAAATAGTCGCTGTGGAATTTATATATTTTTTTATATATATAAGGCCCTTAAAAATAGCAATTTTGCAAACGACCTCGGATTTCGACGAAACCAGTTTTGTTGGGTCCGTGATGTCAATTTATTGCTAGATTCCAAATTTCGTAATTTTTCGAATCAATATGTGAGCGTGGCATAGGAAAACGCGTTTGACCAGTTTCAGTTGATTTTAAATCGACTGGAAATTGGCCATTTTTCTAACGGTCTCAGAATGCGGCGAAACTAGTTTTGTTAGGACCGTATCGTCAATACGAAGCTAGGAAATATTTTTCTAGAATTTTTAAAGTTCGTATGCGCCCCCGGTAATTTGAAATGTACGTTTAAAATTCAATATAGTGATTTAAATGTAAATTCAACGAAAACTGATTCAAACAGTCGAATCAGCTTGCGATGCATATCCCATTGTGTTCGGAATGGGGGTAATTAGCTAGGGGCGACAGTCGGTGGGCTTGATTTCGAGTTAAAACAAAAAGTCAACTTTTTGGGAGAAAATTAAGTAAATATATATTTTTATATTTAAGCCCTTGCTTTCCTCTCTCTTTCACTCAGCCCTTCCCCGTCAGTTTATTTTCAAATAAAAAAAAAAAAAAAACGACGAACCCTAGATATCGACAGCCGCCCCCCCCCCCCTGAAGCGCCGCCGCCCGTCACCGAAGCCTCCCCCCTCCCTCGACGAGCCCACCGAAGCTTCCCCCCTCCCTCGACGAGCGCCACCGAAGCTTCCCTCCCTCCCTCGACGAGCGTCACCGAAGCTTCCCCCCCTTGCTGCTGTTCGGCGATGAAGGACCCCCCCCCTCCTGTAAGTTTTTCTTATTTGTTTAAATTATTTTTATGTTAGTAAAAACTGATTTTATTTTTTTTAGTTAGGTTAAAACTGAAATTTTATTTAAAGTAAAACTGAATTTTATTTTAAGTAAAACTGAAATTTTATTTAAAGTAAAACTGAAATTTTATTTAAAGTAAAACTGAAATTTTATTTAAAGTAAAACTGAATTTTATTTTAAGTAAAACTGAAATTTTATTTAAAGTAAAACTGAAATTTTATTTAAAGTAAAACTGAAATTTTATTTAAAGTAAAACTGAAATTTTATTTAAAGTAAAACTGAAATTTTATTTTTAGTAAAACTGAAATTTTATTTTTAGTAAAACTGAATTTTATTTTAGTAAAACTGAATTTTATTTTAGTAAAACTGAATTTTATTTTAAAGTAAAACTGAAATTTTATTTAAAGTAAAACTGAAATTTTATTTAAAGTAAAACTGAAATTTTATTTAAAGTAAAACTGAAATTTTATTTAAAGTAAAACTGAAATTTTATATAAAGTGAAAACTGAATTTTATATAAAGTGAAAACTGATTTTTATATAAAGTGAAAACTGATTTTTATATATAGTAAAAATAGAATTTTTATATATTGAACTTCAAAATAAAAATATGATTTTTATATATTGAATAGCGAAGTAAAAATTCGATTTTTACATAGGTAGTGAAAGCGGGCAACGAAGATGAAAAAGGATGCGATGACGACGAAGACTTCTGCAAATGAAGTGCCGTGGAGCTTGGATAGCTATAAGTGAGAATTTCTCACCTTTCAAATTTATTTTCTAGTTATATATATATACTAGGATGCAGACGGTGTTTAGTAGCACCCGACACAATCGTCCACAGACCATGGACTTGTTTGTTTGGCTGTTTGGTTATTGATTGTGATATTGGTTTGAATGTGGTTGGTGGTGTGAAAAATCGAATCGATAAATTGGTTAGGATTAGACGTGCGCCGTTATAAGGCGAAGGAGTAAGGCTAGGTTAGACTCTTACTCCAAATTTTGTGGTTTGCATAATAAAATTGATATGATTGATGTGTGAATGGCGTGGGCCTTCACTAGACCGGGGATTAGGCTAGGCCTTGTCCCGTTTCTAGTATAGTGTCGTTATGCCGCCGAAATTTTCTAAAATATGTTAAAAAAATAAAAATATCATTTTATTGAATAAATGAATTGAATAGAAATTCATATGTTAGAATAAAATGTTTTATCGTTAAAAATATAATTTTTAACGTGAATATGAATATAGTGAAAGTGAATAAATAAATATTCATTTACAAACCAGACGGTTTGTTTATGTACACTTATTTGAATGACATTGATTGGGACGATAAATTTTACACATCGCCCAACTGCACAAATAAAATATGTGTTTGATTGTTTGAAACCCCACACGGGTGTTAGGATGAAATTTGAAGTTCACTCATCCTGATTGATTGAATATGTCGATCGGTTGATTGACAGGCTGTTATAAGCGTTGAATATCTATATTTGATGCTTATACAGTGTAGTGCACTTTGGTTGATGGTTGATTATTTTTCAATGCTATGATATACATGTGTTGTATGAAAATCCATATAATTAACCTTATATGGTAATTGATTGGGTCTCATTCCAATTTACAAAATAAAGAATAATATAAAATAAAAGTTCATGTGTTGACAGTACTCATTCATTGAGATTGGTCATGTGTTGAACGAAATATTTTAATATTAAAATTTACATCTTTATCGATATAAAATAAAAGTTCATGTGTTGACAGTACTCATTCATTGAGATTGGTCATGTGTTGAACGAAATATTTTGATAATAACAACTATTTTGAAAAAGAAATATTTGAAATAGAATATTTGAAAATAGAAATTTATGAAGCCGTGTTGATTAGATTGACGCCATTTTGACGCGAACGATATTTATATCGATTTTAAACAATTTCGAAATGAATTGAATTGAAAACGATTTCGAAATGAATTGAATTGAAAACAATTTCGAAATGAATTGAATTGAAACCGATTTCGAAATGAATTGAATTGAAACCGATTTCGAAATGAATTGAATTGAAAACAATTTCGAAATGAATTGAATTGAAAACGATTTCGAAATGAATTGAATTGAAAACGATTTCGAAATGAATTGAATTGAAAACGAATTCAAATTGAATTGAAAGCGAATTGAAATGAATTCAAATTGAATTGAAATTCGAATTTGAATAGAAATGAATTTTAAAACGAATTTATAAAGAAGAATTCAATCTTGATTTGAATTGAAATGGAAGTTGAAAATGTTTTTGAAACGAATTCAAAACTATTTATATAATTCGTTTTAAATAGAAATCGACGATATATATATTATATATATTATATATATAATATAATGGCCTGAATAGAACGCGCCGCGCCGCGGCAGTTCGTGAATTTCGACCATTTATTTCAAACGGACATTACGGGAGATCCGACCGTCGGATTCTCCTAAAACCGGAACCGTTGGGTTCGTATCGAAAAGAGCTTTCTAACGAATATTAGAAATTTGAAATCTAACGGTTGGATTTGGAATTATGTCCAAATCAAATTCGAAAAAGGTCGCTGTAAGTGCAGTTCGATGGCCATTGATGGAAATCGACTGTACGGGCCTTGATAAAATTATTAAAAATAGTAATAATTTGTGTAAAATCGTAAGAAATGATTTAGAAAGAATTGGGATGAAAAACTCAATATTTGAAAAGATAAAAATGGATTTTTATCGAAATGAACTAGTTTTGAACTAGAATTATAATTCTATTTATTTTTAAATAAATAAATTGAATTTAAAAAGGGTTTTAAAAATAACCAAAATTTCCAATGATTGCATTGGAGTGGATTTGAATCGAAATTGTCTTCCGAATATTTCGATGTTGGAATTCGTGATTATACAGGTGTTGTTATGGAAATTTGAAAGATATATATATTTATATCGTTATTTCCAATACGACATTTTTTAGTCGTAGAATTCGATATTGAATATAAGCGGATATATTTTCTATTCAGAGCCTTGTATTGAATATCGAATGTGATTTGGGTTTGTCGTGAATGGTGTCTTCACTAACACTATTCTTGAACCCAGTTGAGAAAAGATTAAATCTTTTTATTTAGATTTAATGAAGTGTACCAATTAAATAATATTTAATTGGAATTGAATTGATATTGATTTTTGGGTTTATCGTGAACAGTGTTTTAAATAACACTCGTTCTTTAACCCGATAATTAATGAATGTGATTTTGGGTTTATCGTGAACCGTGTTTTAAATGACACTGATTCTTTAACCCAGTTGAAGATTAAAACTAAGTGGAGTTTTAATGAATCTTTAATTAGATTGAAATGGTCGAGAATGGAGTATCACCAGTTTTGCTCCAGGCGATAGTTAAATCTTTAATTAGATTTGAACGTGAAATGGTAATTGAATTTACCGATAACACCGTGGTGTTAGATATGAAGTATTACCAGTTTTACTTCATGGGATGAATAGGTTGGGATTGGGAAATTAAAACAAATGATTACTTCGGTAAGGTTCGCTAATCCCGACTAGTTTGAATTGATATTCAAAAATAGATTAAAGAATAAATTCAAGAATTTATCTTTCATAAGATTAATGGGAACCTTTCCCTATGAATGTGAAATTTAGAAACTGACTGTCGGTTAGCCAAACAGAATGGTTTTCAGGATATTGATCTGATGTTGGTTTGGGCCTTCGGGGTTAATATTTGGGGAATTATTCTCTTGATTAATTTACGGTTAGTGACTAATGAATTGGAATGAGGCGTATGTTGTGTTTGTGTAACACTTATTTAAAATATACGCGAGTTATTCGGAAAGACCGGGTTTATCCCATTCTGAATAACTGATACGACGATATGTCGAAGATGAAGACGATGGTCGAAGACCGGAGGTCTTCACGTCGTTTGGGTGATAACTGATGATCTTGATTGGGCTGTACACCCAAGAAGATGGAAACAGTTAGTGATCGTCCAGACGTACTTGGAGATCGATGGATATGCGGGGTACTAGGTGCCTCCGGTTTCGTTCAGACCCAGGACGGACTTGTAAATGGACTGTGTGTCTGACATCGGATTTCGTTCTGTGTGACTGATATCGGTTGCATAGGATGGTTTGCCTGTGTGGCATGCTAAGATGCAAATGATCAAGGCTTCTGTTGAAAAGCAAAGTCTTGTGGTGATGATCAAAGCACGGCCTTTGTGGCGTAGCTTTGTGTAACGTTTACCTCGCGTGTTTCACACCAGGTATGAACCAAAAACGGGAGACGGACCTCAGGGAGGACTTGCGTTTCTTTCTAGTTAGAAGTGGCGTCAGTGGTTTTACACGCCCTGACGAGTTTGACTTATGTGGTTGTTGCTGTTGCGAGGCGCCTCGGTTATATCGGTTTCGGCCGATGCATTCTGGTCGGCTGACGGACCAGACTTACACCCCATAGGGTGGGGAAACGTAGTGTTCAGGCATTTTAATCCACATTGGTGGACCGGCCCTGACGATCCAAGGGCCCACCTGAGTCTGGGTCCTGAGGCTCGGGCTAGACAGTCTCGAATCGGTTGAGGACTATCTTTTGCCTCGGTTCATAGATGGAAATCCAATTTCCAAATACGTGACTTTGCGGTTTTATTTGTAAACCTATATATGGCGACATAGTGGCATGGGACGCTCATGCCGCCTATGATTGATACTTATGATTTGAAGTTGTTTTATACACTATGCACTTATTATAGTATCAAATGATTTGTTTCAAACGTATCAAGCATTCTTTGGCTGTTATAAGGGAAAACCCTATCCCCCGGCTTGCGTTGCATTGTGTGATAGGACCTGGGTCTTATAACAGCTTCATTTTTCTTTATTTAGCATTGCGCTGTTTGTTTTATGCACTGGTATTCTTGGGAGGAAACCCGTTCCGTGTTATACGGCGTGGTCCCTTGATTTACCTAATGATTTAAAATAAAGATTAACTGTTTTAGTTCTCACACCAGTCACATGACTGACCTGGAGTTTATTGTTTTAACCTAAACTCTGGGTGCCCCTATTTTGACACGGGCAGCTAGTAGTTTTGGTTTTGCAGATTTATATTCACAGGATCCTGGTTTACAGCTGGATCGATATCCGGAAAGCTTTGTATCCGTATATCTCATTCTAGTTGTGTATTGTATTATTTTTCCGCTGCTATGTATTTAAATGTAATTTAAATCTCTGATATTTCTGTGTATATTCATTTATACTCTGTATATTCTTGTAATCTGATGCATTGTTGTAATATATAGTGAAATGTTCTTCTGTATGCGTTCTATTTTGTCGTGTTCTCAACGATAGGGCGTTTCGAACGGCCTGGATCGGTTTAGCGACTGGTTCGGACCGAGCGAAATTCCTTGCCGTCACAGTTGGTATCAGAGCTTTGGTTTACAGAGCTCGAGAACAAGGCGCATTAGAACCATACGAAAGAATTCATCAGATATTGGATTAGTAATATCCAACGGGAATGACTCGTTAGAGATGGGATCAGTAGTATCCTAGAACGAGTGTGAAGAGTAAATTTTTAAAATGAAAACAAAATTTTGTTTTGAAAATTTAAATCAATTATTCGTAGTTGATTATTTATTTATATTGATTTGGACAATCCAGTATATATAGATTTTGCGTATACGTCTGATCCGCGTATATTCGAAGTTTTAATATACCGGGTAGATATAGAACCGCACTCTAGTAGCCCGACAATGTTCTGATGGTGGTTCGAAACATCATCAGCATTTATTTTCGAGTGACGAAGGTGTGATTTCTATATATTTCCATTAGACTGGTGTGAGAACCAAAACTTATATAGTTAGGAACACATTGTTGTGAATTGGCATCAAAAACATGATTTTTGTATATGTATCAAAATTATGAATTTGAAACTCTAAGGCACTAATTGATTGATGTTTGTGTTGTTTGTTTAATTGTTTGATAATTTTGAACCATTTGGCCTAATTGAATCGAATATTGAACTGTATTGAAATTGGTCGCATCTGCTTGTACATACATGTATATCATTGAGCAGGTCATAGCAAGGAGGCTAGAGCCGAAGAATAAAATTTGTTTGCCCGACAAATAGGTACATGTTTACTACATAATTTCCTGTTTTGTTTGGGTGATGATGATTTTGTGAGCCTATTGGCTAGCCGCTTGGCTTTTTCTTTTTCTTTTTGAGATCTGAAGGACCGGGGAAGCTATTTGAAATTCCCCGATGCTCCCGGTGCAGGGGAGGTTATGGCGAAATTTTTCAAAAATTTAGAGTGTTAGCCAAATTTTTGAAATTTTAGAAATTCTCAGAAACTGAAAAGTTGGAGAATGGAAGCCAGGTCGAGCGTAGAGTTGATTAATCAAACCACTTTCGACTTTGTTCCTTTTCGAGGACGAAAAGTTTTAAGTGGGGGAGATTGTAACAACCCGAAAATCTGGGCCAGTTTAAAATTTTTATTTTGGCGATTTTAGCGAATTTTGATTATTTAAAATGAATTATTTTAAATAATATCGACGATAAATTTATTCTGAATATAAATCAAACGTATATATTATACGCGTCGTCGTTAGAATATAAATAATTATATATAATTATAAATAGAATTGAAAATGGCGCGGTAGTTCGAAAATTCGATTTCTAATTTCAAATGAATATACAGAATTCAATATAAGTCGGAATTGAACGAAACAAGAAATATTTGAATCTGTATAACTATATCTTTGTAACGAAGTTAACAAACTGAGATTTCATCTTAGGAATGATAAGATATGTCCAGTTTAAAATTAGAAATAGTCGCTGTGGAATTTATATATTTTTTTATATATATAAGGCCCTTAAAAATAGCAATTTTGCAAACGACCTCGGATTTCGACGAAACCAGTTTTGTTGGGTCCGTGATGTCAATTTATTGCTAGATTCCAAATTTCGTAATTTTTCGAATCAATATGTGAGCGTGGCATAGGAAAACGCGTTTGACCAGTTTCAGTTGATTTTAAATCGACTGGAAATTGGCCATTTTTCTAACGGTCTCAGAATGCGGCGAAACTAGTTTTGTTAGGACCGTATCGTCAATACGAAGCTAGGAAATATTTTTCTAGAATTTTTAAAGTTCGTCTGCGCCCCCGGTAATTTGAAATGTACGTTTAAAATTCAATATAGTGATTTAAATGTAAATTCAACGAAAACTGATTCAAACAGTCGAATCAGCTTGCGATGCATATCCCATTGTGTTCGGAATGGGGGTAATTAGCTAGGGGCGACAGTCGGTGGGCTTGATTTCGAGTTAAAACAAAAAGTCAACTTTTTGGGAGAAAATTAAGTAAATATATATTTTTATATTTAAGCCCTTGCTTTCTACTCTCTTTCACTCAGCCCTTCCCCGTCAGTTTATTTTCAAATAAAAAAAAAAAAAACGACGAACCCTAGATATCGACAGCCCCCCCCCCCCTGAAGCGCCGCCGCCCGTCACCTAAGCCTCCCCCCCTCCCTCGACGAGCCCACCGAAGCCTCCCCCCCTCCCTCGACGAGCCCACCGAAGCTTCCCCCCCTCCCTCGACGAGCGCCACCGAAGCTTCCCCCCCTCCCTCGACGAGCGTCACCGAAGCTTCCCCCCCTTGCTGTTGTTCGGCGATGAAGGACCCCCCCCCCCTCCTGTAAGTTTTTCTTATTTGTTTAAATTATTTTTATGTTAGTAAAAACTGATTTTTTTTTTAGTTAGGTTAAAACTGAAATTTTATTTAAAGTAAAACTGAATTTTATTTTAAGTAAAACTGAAATTTTATTTAAAGTAAAACTGAAATTTTATTTAAAGTAAAACTGAAATTTTATTTAAAGTAAAACTGAATTTTATTTTAAGTAAAACTGAAATTTTATTTAAAGTAAAACTGAAATTTTATTTAAAGTAAAACTGAAATTTTATTTAAAGTAAAACTGAAATTTTATTTAAAGTAAAACTGAAATTTTATTTTTAGTAAAACTGAAATTTTATTTTTAGTAAAACTGAATTTTATTTTAGTAAAACTGAATTTTATTTTAGTAAAACTGAATTTTATTTTAAAGTAAAACTGAAATTTTATTTAAAGTAAAACTGAAATTTTATTTAAAGTAAAACTGAAATTTTATTTAAAGTAAAACTGAAATTTTATTTAAAGTAAAACTGAAATTTTATATAAAGTGAAAACTGAATTTTATATAAAGTGAAAACTGATTTTTATATAAAGTGAAAACTGATTTTTATATATAGTAAAAATAGAATTTTTATATATTGAACTTCAAAATAAAAATATGATTTTTATATATTGAATAGCGAAGTAAAAATTCGATTTTTACATAGGTAGTGAAAGCGGGCAACGAAGATGAAAAAGGATGCGATGACGACGAAGACTTCTGCAAATGAAGTGCCGTGGAGCTTAGATAGCTATAAGTGAGAATTTCTCACCTTTCAAATTTATTTTCTAGTTATATATATATACTAGGATGCAGACGGTGTTTAGTAGCACCCGACACAATCGTCCACAGACCATGGACTTGTTTGTTTGGCTGTTTGGTTATTGATTGTGATATTGGTTTGAATGTGGTTGGTGGTGTGAAAAATCGAATCGATAAATTGGTTAGGATTAGACGTGCGCCGTTATAAGGCGAAGGAGTAAGGCTAGGTTAGACTCTTACTCCAAATTTTGTGGTTTGCATAATAAAATTGATATGATTGATGTGTGAATGGCGTGGGCCTTCACTAGACCAGGGATTAGGCTAGGCCTTGTCCCGTTTCTAGTATAGTGCCGTTATGCCGCCGAAATTTTCTAAAATATGTTAGAAAAATAAAAATATCATTTTATTGAATAAATGAATTGAATAGAAATTCATATGTTAGAATAAAATGTTTTATCGTTAAAAATATAATTTTTAACGTGAATATGAATATAGTGAAAGTGAATAAATAAATATTCATTTACAAACCAGACGGTTTGTTTATGTACACTTATTTGAATGACATTGATTGGGACGATAAATTTTACACATCGCCCAACTGCACAAATAAAATATGTGTTTGATTGTTTGAAACCCCACACGGGTGTTAGGATGAAATTTGAAGTTCACTCATCCTGATTGATTGAATATGTCGATCGGTTGATTGACAGGCTGTTATAAGCGTTGAATATCTATATTTGATGCTTATACAGTGTAGTGCACTTTGGTTGATGGTTGATTATTTTTCAATGCTATGATATACATGTGTTGTATGAAAATCCATATAATTAACCTTATATGGTAATTGATTGGGTCTCATTCCAATTTACAAAATAAAGAATAATATAAAATAAAAGTTCATGTGTTGACAGTACTCATTCATTGAGATTGGTCATGTGTTGAACGAAATATTTTAATATTAAAATTTACATCTTTATCGATATAAAATAAAAGTTCATGTGTTGACAGTACTCATTCATTGAGATTGGTCATGTGTTGAACGAAATATTTTGATAATAACAACTATTTTGAAAAAGAAATATTTGAAATAGAATATTTGAAAATAGAAATTTATGAAGCCGTGTTGATTAGATTGACGCCATTTTGATGCGAACGATATTTATATCGATTTTAAACAATTTCGAAATGAATTGAATTGAAAACGATTTCGAAATGAATTGAATTGAAAACAATTTCGAAATGAATTGAATTGAAACCGATTTCGAAATGAATTGAATTGAAACCGATTTCGAAATGAATTGAATTGAAAACAATTTCGAAATGAATTGAATTGAAAACGATTTCGAAATGAATTGAATTGAAAACGATTTCGAAATGAATTGAATTGAAAACGAATTCAAATTGAATTGAAAGCGAATTGAAATGAATTCAAATTGAATTGAAATTCGAATTTGAATAGAAATGAATTTTAAAACGAATTTATAAAGAAGAATTCAATCTTGATTTGAATTGAAATGGAAGTTCAAAATGTTTTTGAAACGAATTCAAAACTATTTATATAATTCGTTTTAAATAGAAATCGACGATATATATATTATATATATAATATAATGGCCTGAATAGAACGCGCCACGCCGCGGCAGTTCGTGAATTTCGACCATTTATTTCAAACGGACATTACGGGAGATCCGACCGTCGGATTCTCCTAAAACCGGAACCGTTGGGTTCGTATCGAAAAGAGCTTTCTAACGAATATTAGAAATTTGAAATCTAACGGTTGGATTTGGAATTATGTCCAAATCAAATTCGAAAAAGGTCGCTGTAAGTGCAGTTCGATGGCCATTGATGGAAATCGACTGTACGGGCCTTGATAAAATTATTAAAAATAGTAATAATTTGTGTAAAATCGTAAGAAATAATTTAGAAAGAATTAGGATGAAAAACTCCATATTTGAAAAGATAAAAATGGATTTTTATCGAAATGAACTAGTTTTGAACTAGAATTATAATTCTATTTATTTTTAAATAAATAAATTGAATTTAAAAAGGGTTTTAAAAATAACCAAAATTTCCAATGATTGCATTGGAGTGGATTTGAATCGAAATTGTCTTCGGAATATTTCGATGTTGGAATTCGTGATTATACAGGTGTTGTTATGGAAATTTGAAAGATATATATATTTATATCGTTATTTCCAATACGACATTTGTTAGTCGTAGAATTCGATATTGAATATAAGCGGATATATTTTCTATTCAGAGCCTTGTATTGAATATCGAATGTGATTTGGGTTTGTCGTGAATGGTGTCTTCACTAACACTATTCTTGAACCCAGTTGAGAAAAGATTAAATCTTTTTATTTAGATTTAATGAAGTGTACCAATTAAATAATATTTAATTGGAATTGAATTGATATTGATTTTTGGGTTTATCGTGAACAGTGTTTTAAATAACACTCGTTCTTTAACCCGATAATTAATGAATGTGATTTTGGGTTTATCGTGAACCGTGTTTTAAATGACACTGATTCTTTAACCCAGTTGAAGATTAAAACTAAGTGGAGTTTTAATGAATCTTTAATTAGATTGAAATGGTCGAGAATGGAGTATCACCAGTTTTGCTCCAGGCGATAGTCAAATCATTAATTAGATTTGAACGTGAAATGGTAATTGAATTTACCGATAACACTGTGGTGTTAGATATGAAGTATTACCAGTTTTACTTCATGGGATGAATAGGTTGGGATTGGGAAATTAAAACAAATGATTACTTCGGTAAGGTTCGCTAATCCCGACTAGTTTGAATTGATATTCAAAAATAGATTAAAGAATAAATTCAAGAATTTATCTTTGATAAGATTAATGGGAACCTTTCCCTATGAATGTGAAATTTAGAAACTGACTGTCGGTTAGCCAATCAGAATGGTTTTCAGGATATTGATCTGATGTTGGTTTCGGCCTTCGGGGTTAATATTTGGGGAATTATTCTCTTGATTAATTTACGGTTAGTGACTAATGAATTGGAATGAGGCGTATGTTGTGTTTGTGTAACACTTATTTAAAATATACGCGAGTTATTCGGAAAGACCGGGTTTATCCCATTCTGAATAACTGATACGACGATATGTCGAAGATGAAGACGATGGTCGAAGACCGGAGGTCTTCACGTCGTTTGGGTGATAACTGATGATCTTGATTGGGCTGTACACCCAAGAAGATGGAAACAGTTAGTGATCGTCCAGACGTACTTGGAGATCGATGGATATGCGGGGTACTAGGTGCCTCCGGTTTCGTTCAGACCCAGGACGGACTTGTAAATGGACTGTGTGTCTGACATCGGATTTCGTTCTGTGTGACTGATATCGGTTGCATAGGATGGTTTGCCTGTGTGGCATGCTAAGATGCAAATGATCAAGGCTTCTGTTGAAAAGCAAAGTCTTGTGGTGATGATCAAAGCACGGCCTTTGTGGCGTAGCTTTGTGTAACGTTTACCTCGCGTGTTTCACACCAGGTATGAACCAAAAACGGGAGACGGACCTCAGGGAGGACTTGCGTTTCTTTCTAGTTAGAAGTGGCGTCAGTGGTTTTACACGCCCTGACGAGTTTGACTTATGTGGTTGTTGCTGTTGCGAGGCGCCTCGGTTATATCGGTTTCGGCCGATGCATTCTGGTCGGCTGACGGACCAGACTTACACCCTATAGGGTGGGGAAACGTAGTGTTCAGGCATTTTAATCCACATCGGTGGACCGGCCCTGACGATCCAAGGGCCCACCTGAGTCTGGGTCCTGAGGCTCGGGCTAGACAGTCTCGAATCGGTTGAGGACTATCTTTTGCCTCGGTTCATAGATGGAAATCCAATTTCCAAATACGTGACTTTGCGGTTTTATTTGTAAACCTATATATGGCGACATAGTGGCATGGGACGCTCATGCCGCCTATGATTGATACTTATGATTTGAAGTTGTTTTATACACTATGCACTTATTATAGTATCAAATGATTTGTTTCAAACGTATCAAGCATTCTTTGGCTGTTATAAGGGAAAACCCTATCCCCCGGCTTGCGTTGCATTGTGTGATAGGACCTGGGTCTTATAACAGCTTCATTTTTCTTTATTTAGCATTGCGCTGTTTGTTTTATGCACTGGTATTCTTGGGAGGAAACCCGTTCCGTGTTATACGGCGTGGTCCCTTGATTTACCTAATGATTTAAAATAAAGATTAACTGTTTTAGTTCTCACACCAGTCACATGACTGACCTGGAGTTTATTGTTTTAACCTAAACTCTGGGTGCCCCTATTTTGACACGGGCAGCTAGTAGTTTTGGTTTTGCAGATTTATATTCACAGTATCCTGGTTTACAGCTGGAACGATATCCGGAAATCTTTGTATCCGTATATCTCATTCTAGTTGTGTATTGTATTATTTTTCCGCTGCTATGTATTTAAATGTAATTTAAATCTCTGATATTTCTGTGTATATTCATTTATACTCTGTATATTCTTGTAATCTGATGCATTGTTGTAATATATAGTGAAATGTTCTTCTGTATGCGTTCTATTTTGTCGTGTTCTCAACGATAGGGCGTTTCGAACGGCCTGGATCGGTTTAGCGACTGGTTCGGACCGAGCGAAATTCCTTGCCGTCACAGTTTCGGTTAAATTTACATTTAAATCACTATATTGAATTTTAAACGTACATTTCAATTTACCGGGGTTACATACTAGCTCTAAAAATTCCAGAAAAATATTTTCTAGCTTCGTATTGACGATACGGTCCTAACAAAACTAGTTTCGTCGAATTCTGAGACCGTTAGAAAAATGGCCATTTTCCAGTCGATTAAATTCAACTGAAACTGGTCAAACGCGTTTTCCTTTGCCATGCTCACATATTGATTCGAAAAATTATGAAATTTGGAATCTAGCAATAACTTTACATCCCGGACCCAACAAAACTGGTTTCGTCGAAATCCGAGGTCATTTGCAAAATGTCCATTTTTAAGGGCCTGAATTCCATAGCGACTATTCAGAATTTTCAGCTGGACATATCTTTTGATTCCCGTTATGAAATTTCGATTTCCCAGATTCGTTGGAAAGGTATTATCAATTAGATCCCAATATTTTTGGTTTTACTAAAATCCGGATTGTTTTGCACCCGGTACATTCAATTGAAGTTTGAAATCGAATTATCGAACTACCGCGCCATTTTCAATTCTATTTATAGTTATATATAAATATTTATATTCTAACGACGACGCGTATAATATATACGATTGAATTCTATTCAAAAATAAGTTTCCCGTCGATATCATTTAAAATAATTCATTTTAAATAACCAAAATTCGCTAAAATCGCCGAAAATAAAAATTTTAAACTGGCCCAGATTTTCGGGTTGTTACAAATGGATATTAAGCCACAAGTTAATCATGGTGGCAAATGAGGCACAAATGTGTTCATTAGCTTGCATGTTACATTCTTAAGCCTCAAAAACATGCATAAACCCAAACTTGGCACATAAGCGAATCATGGTGACAAAAGACATGGAATGATGACTAGAAACTCGCATATATCATCATATAAGGGTTATGACTTCATATGCAAGTTGACAAAAAAAAGGGTATGAAGGTTCTCATGTTGCATAATGCAACATTTCAACATAAAGGTTGTAGCTTTTAGCTCATAAGATCAAGATAATGACTTCATAAAATTGCATGACATGATAGCATGTATCATTCTCAATGATCAAACCCAAACTTGCAACATGAACATTTAACTTCATAGTTAATATCTAAGAGTAGGAAAAGGGCTTACATTGCTTTGAAGGCCTAAATCGATTAAACTAAAGCTTGTGAGGAAGCCTATGCATGCCATCACCCAAAAACCCAAAGATGGATGCCCCAAATCAACAAAAACACCATCTTTATGAACAAAGATCAAAGCTTTTGCCTTGAAATCAACTTGAGAGGCTCTCATACTAACCTAGGGACTCTCTAACACTCTCATGATCATGAAACCTTTCATAGAAATGAAGTGGAGGCTAGGATAGTTGAGTGGAGGCCATGAGAGTAGAAATTTTGCCATAGTTTAGTTGCATGAACGAATAATGAGGATTTAGGATAGGTTAGGGTCTTATTTATAGATTAGGCAAGTGTTTTAGGCCATAGGATTAAACCTAGATTCAATCCAAGCCATCAAAGCATGTCTTGGGGAAGAAGTCAAGTGTAGGAACCATCTAGGGCCTTTAGATTAAAGATGAACCATGAGAACCATCCAAATGAAAAATCTGCATTTGAGCGAATCGGCCCACGGGTTGACAGCCAAACACCCTGGATTAACCCCTAGTCGACCCAGCGAGCTCGGGTCGACCTCAAAAATCGGCCGGTTCAGTTATTCCCCTCTCCCAATTCGCTGTTTTGAACATTTTTGCAAATTTATTTATTTAATTTCAATTATATATATACATATATATATCAATATATATATATTTCTCTGCGCAACCCATTTCACTTAATTAAGTATACCTTAATTTGGGAATTTTTCGTGAAACTTCGCGAGGCCATATCTTGGTCATACGGACTCCGATTTTCGAAAACTCGGACTCTATTTCGCGTATTTTTCCGAGACGAACGCAATGGCATAGCCCGTTTCACTTGATTCAGAATTTAAAATTAAATTCTGCCTTGATTCTCGTCTTTAATCATGTTATCGAAATACGGGTTGTTACAAATAAAACATGGGCTTTTATTAAAATAAAAGACCTTAACCTTTTATTTCCTCTTGGCCCATGAACAAAACCCCAGACCCGCTTCGTTAGCCTTTTTCCCCAAAGTAATTTCGGTCTCTTCCCTGTAGCCATAATCGACACTTCCTCCATCTCGTTTACCTTCCATGAACCGCCGAACTCAACCACACCTCCACAGTTTCTTTCTCCTCTCAAAGAATAACTTCCAGAAAGCCATACCTCATCACGTTTTCCCATTTCAAACAAACAGTTGCTTCACAACAACGCATGGCCTTCTATCCTTCACCACTTCTCACCGTTTCCCCCACCACTAATGTCCCATATTTCAGCACCCCCTCTCGAATCAGTACCTCACCACCGCAACAATCGACCGCCGGATCTGATGATCGAAGTCTCATCTGAGGTGGCGAAAAGCTGCCCCTCACCGTCTTGGACTCACGCCCGAAACCATTCACCCCTAATTCTGTTCTTCGCCGTTCAGAAGCTAGAGACCGATGGCTGAAGATAATTGGTGTTGTAAAATCTTCGAGATGATGGGTGGATTAACGTTTTTGAGGAGAAGAAGCATCGACAGTTTTCTGGACGTCGAATTTTAGAAGTGGAGGCGCAGAACAGATTTTCGGAAATTAGGTTAACTGTTGCTCTATTTATAGAAGGTTGGGATGGATAATTATATTATTTTATTATCCATTGCTTACACATGAAGTACCACTTTAAAAACCGTTCATACGATCTCTGGCTTTGACAAACTAAGTCAATCTTATCATAGAAAAATATTCCGAATCCAATGGGACAGGTTTCGTCGAATTCCGACACCGTTTGCGAAAACCCTCTAGAAAATATTAATGAAAAACACCGAGCATAAATTCTTTAAAATTACAGAAAAAATCCTAAAAATATGAGGCCTTGACGTTTCACTAGACCTCTTCCTAAGGTTTCGTATGAAACTTGTTTCGTTGAATTTCGGGTTCGTTTGACCAGTTAACCATTCAGTTTAGTTTGTTATAAGTTAAAAACATAGTGTACCGTACTATGAAATATTCTGTTCACGTAGGGACTGTTATAGACAGAAACAAAAATACTGTTGACATGAGTGATGTCCTCTGGTCCCAAAAATGTAATAATACCGGTAGATGGACTCATATTGTGAAACCCCGAAATGTTGATATAGGGTGCCAAATACTCCAAATAAAAAGTTGCTTATTTAATTAATTAAAAATTTCTATAAAATTCTAAAAATTAAATTATCACTATTTCCCAAAAGAACCTTGTCTAAATTCAAACCCGATCTCTAGTTATATCGAATAAACCGTTACGGTCGATAAACGATTCTATAGCGACTATTTTAAAATTTGATTTGGACATATCTCAAAATCTATGCGATGAAATCCTGATTTTTCTCTCCCACTAGAAAGATATAATCCACTAGCTCCACACGTTTCTTGTTTCACGGAAATCCGATTTAAAACGAATCCTGTACATTCAGTTGAAGTTCGAATCGCCAAACAGCGAACTGCCGCGCCATTTCAAGCTCGATTTTAATTATAATATAATTATACGTTCTATCGTCGACGATTATATAATATATTCGTTATTTAAATAATTAAATACGTTAATTATTACACCGTAAAATATCCGGGTCATTACAAAGGTTGTTAGATAAATCTTCTTTAAAGATGTCAAAAGCAAGTAATATGTAAACAAGTGATTGTATTGGAGCTAACTCTCTTGAAACAACTAAAGGATTATTCAAAAAGCACCAAGGTAATATTTGTATTTGTCGTCCTTAAACCAAAAATTATGGGCACTAAATGTGAATTTCTCAGGTATGCGGTTTAATTTATGTTTCATGAATATAGTATTTAGATGCTAGCCTTAGCTCTTGAAGTGATGAGGAAGGAACCCTAATATTACAGAGATCCACATGAGTCTTATTGATTTAGGCACGATATACCTTGTTCCTATTTTAATATGCTACTACATCATTTAGGTATTGATATCTATCAATTTATTCATTCAATTATGAGGGCAGTTTCAGACTCATGGGTTGAGAATGGTGGTTTAGCTTTAAGGTCAAGTCTTCTAATATTCCTCAATAGCTTGATATAATTTTTTTTGCAAGCCTAACATCCGTCTTTCTTTTTTCCTTCCCCTTTCGCTATTCACTTAGTACTATTTATAGTACTTTTCTTATTAACTACCTCAAATTCCACAACATGATATATATATATATATATATAATTTCAGTAATATAACATATATACAGCTCAATTAGTATTTGTTGTTCTTCTATAATATACAGTCATACATTTGAAAATTTAAAAGAAAAGATAAAATTGAGGAAGCAATGTTACGTAGGTACGTATGAATGTGTATATCGCAAATTCACTTATTTATGACTATTTAGATGAATAAATTCATTTCGAGAATAGTTGCAAATCAATACGTATTTTTTCAACTTATATCTAGATTAAAAAGTAAAATAATGTCAATATGACTTAAATATGACAAACATTTTATGGGGTTGAGTTAGCATCAACTTCACTGTTATAAAGCATTACACATAAATCAATAATGGCTTATACTGATAGTTTGATTTTGCATGTATGAATTTTGGAATAACTAGATTCAAAAGAACACAACAAACCACTTTAAAATGTTAGTTTTACATCATACAAATCCATATATGAAGATGCCACGATAGTAGACACTACAATGTCTAGTTTTTACTTGATACCCATTCAAGTTTTACACATATAACAAGATATAATTTTGTTAAATTCTTTCATGTTATAGTTGAGATGACTAACAAAGGAGTTGATCAAAGTATAGAATACCCTTCATTATTTTATATTAATATTTCATTCTTCAAATTATATAATCACAATTGGGATATATTATAGGAATAAGTGATAAACCAGCCTTTTTGTCATTTTTAAACAAAGGTGCAGCCCTTCTTTTTCCTAAACATTATTGTTTGATGTCGTGGTGTATGCATGTATATTATATTGTTGATATGTTGTCTTTTTTT
Organism: Allium sativum; assembly: GCA_030737875.1. NCBI lineage: Eukaryota > Viridiplantae > Streptophyta > Magnoliopsida > Asparagales > Amaryllidaceae > Allium > Allium sativum. The sequence continues at coordinate 992,814,816 of CM060915.1, forward strand.
ATTAATGTGCTACTTATGTACCGAGAATATACTGTTAATAATGTACTTAATTTTAGACGAACAAATTGTTTTTGTTTTGAACTGTAAATGTAGGACTCTCAGTTAGTGTAGAAAATCCACTAAATGTTGCAGACTATAAGCTTGGAACAATCCATACATAGACTTGGAACATCTAACAAGTGTGGTTAGTTGTCAATTTGAAACTCAAAATAAATGTCGCTTATTATTAACTTAAAAACTTTCTAAGTGTTGCAGTTTATCAATTTGAAATATTTAGTGAATTGGCCGATTTTAAAGTTGAAACACTTACTAAGAGGTGCAGTTTATCAATTCAAAACATCAATCAAGTGCTTTTGATTTTCAACTTAGAAAACTTACTAACTATTGCAGTTTATCAATTTGAAAAACCTTGCAACTATTGAAGTCTATCAATTTGAAACGTCAAGCAAGTGTTTCTTATGTTCTACTTGAAACACTTACTAGTATTGTCGTTCATCAATTTGTAATACCTTGTAAGTGCTGCTGATTTTCAAATTGAAACACTTACTATTGTTGATGTTTATTAACTTGGCACATCTATTAAGTGCTTAAAAAATTTGCAACATGTTGATCTGCAACACCTGAAAACTACTTCTAAAACTTTTAGTAATGGTTTATTATTATTTTTAATTCTTCATCTTGTATAGTGAGCCAAAAACACAAACACCAAAACTAACTTAAATATACAATCATACCTATAATTCATAACATAGAGTTCTGATGGAGTAGGATATATAAACTGTAATTCATGATGATTTAATGAATCTGCATTATTCAACTTAGTGGTTTTTCATTGAAATATAACTAATAATACATGTAAGAAAATTGAAATCTACACCATTGAATCTAACTATTCATCATAGCTATTCACCTCTATGTCATCGCCAAACTCATTTAAGGTGCATAATAGAGAAAACATTATTGCATGGGTGGAAGTTCTGAATTCATGTACGACATGATTCCATAAGGCATGGCTCAATGATAATATCCTTCATCTTTTGTGTATGAGTTACAATAATTGGGAGAGAATGGCCTGCAAATAGGGACGCCATCTCCAAAATGTGTATAACTGTAACGACCTAAGGATTTTCAGCCCCGAAAATCGACATAAATACAATTTTGTATGTCATGCCAACCTTCCAAGCACCGAAAACAGAGGAACGTTATTAGAAAGAATTTAGAGGGTGAGAAAAGAAAGAAAGAAATATTAGAATAGAAGAAGAAGAACCAACACAACACAGAATCTCATATCGCTGCGGAACAAAATATAATATAGAAATAAATCTTTACTAAGAGCTTTTAAAAATACATACAATATCAGAGTACATCACACATCTGGACAGTTATAATAACCTATCCTCATATACAATACACAGCGGAATAAATACTAGATACAATAAGTCTGAACACCTCTATCTCGTTTTGGACTTCGCAGCATCCGATAAATAGACCTGTACAACCCGGTCTAACCCGAGCATTTACAAAACTGTAACAGCCCAGAAATTTGAGCCAGTTTAAAATTTTTATTTTGGCAATTTTAACGAGGTTTGAATATTTAAAATTAATTATTTTAGATAATATTGACGAGAAAACTATTTTGAATAGAATCGAATGTATATATATTTGAATCGTCGTTAGAATAAAAATATTTTATTTTAATTATAAAGGGAATTAAAAATGGCGCGGTAGTTCGATAATTCGATTTAAAAATTCAAATGAATGTACAGGATTCAAAATAAACTGGATTTTAGTGAAACCAAAAATATTAGAATCTATTTGAGAATATCTTTCCAACAAATCCAAAAAAATCAAAGTTTCATAGCGGGAATCAAAAGTTATGTCCAGATGAAAAATCAGAATAGTCGCTATGGAATTCTGGCCCTTAAAAATAGCCATTGTGTAAACGACCTCGGATTTCGACGAAACCACTTTTGTTGGATCCGTTACGTCAAGTTATTGCTAGATTCCAAAATTCGTAATTTTTCGAATCAATATGTGAGTGTGGCAAAGGAAAACGCGTTTGGCCAGTTTTAGTTGATTTTAATCGACTGGAAAATGGCCATTTTTCAAACGGTTCCAGAATTTGATTAAATTAGTTTTGTTAGGACCATATTGTCAATATGATGCTAGAAATAATTTTTCTGGAATTTTTCGGGTTAGTACGTGACCCCGGTAAATTGAAATATACGTTTAAAATTCAATATAAAGATTTAAATGTAAATTTGACGGAAACACATCAAAACGGTCGAACTGGCTTACGATACATATCTCATTGTGTTCGGAATGGGGGTAATTAGCTAGGGACGACAGTCGTTGGGTTTGAATTGGGGTTCATATCAATGAATGGGTATTTTTGAAAATAAAATATAATTAAATAAATATATATATTAAAATTCTGGTCAACCCCTATATCTCCTTAGCCCCCCTAAATCGTTCAGATCGATTCTCAGAAATTAAAATAAAAAAAGAAGAAGAAGAAGAAGGAGCCGTCGCTCCTCCGATGAACTGCGCCACCGAGCCCCGACGAGCGTGCCACCGCGTAGTAGGCGCGGCCACCTCCCTCTCATCAAGACCCGACACACCCACCTCCCTCTCTCCAAAACCCAGTCGCGCCGCCCTCCCATCAACGTCGACGACTGCCACTCCTCCCTCTGATCAACTGCGCCCCTTCTTCTCTCCAATCCCGAAGCACCCCACGCCCAAATTGAGATAGCCGGCGCACCTCAGCTCCAAGCCCTTACCACCCCCATTGCTGCTTCCGCCGGTTGCCCACCCCATTCCGTTGCCCTCTCTCTCCCTCTAGTCCATCGCGAGGTGCCTTAAATCCCTCTCCCTTTGTTGACAAGTGAGTTTTCCTTTGTACTTATTTTAATTTAACTGAATTAGTAAATCAGTTTTTACATGTACTTAGCGAAGTAGAAAATATGATTTTCAATTTATGGAAGATCAAATTTTTAACTTAGAAAAGGCGATATTTTTATTCTATGAACGAAATATTTTTAGTTATAGAAAGATATGATTTTTACAAATATATTTTCTTTTCACTTTTTATAATATGAATAACATAGAAAGATTTAATTTTTAGAAGTATAAAGCTTTGATTTTTCCAAAGTAAAAGAAGTGATTTTTGAAAACGAATAGTAGTGATTTTTGAAAACAAAACGAATGGATTTTTAAGATGAGAAAAATATTATTTTTATATATGAAAAGACTATATTTTTATATAGAAAAAGTTTAAATCTTTATAAATGAAAAGGCGAAATCTTTATATTTGAAAAGGCGAAATCTTTTTATTTGAAAAGGCGACATCTTTATATTTGAAAAGGCGAAATCTTTATATAGAGAATAGTGTGATAAAAATATAATCTTTATTATATGAACATCGTTGTAAAAATATAATTTTTATCTATATAGTAGCGGTGTAAAAATAGAATTTTTATCTATATAGTAGCCATGTAAAAATAGAATTTTTATCTATATAGTAGCAGTGTAAAAATAGAATTTTTATATACATAGCAACAATATAAAAATGTGATTTTTAAATATGTAGTGGCTACGGGCAACGAAAGTAACAAAAGGCGAGCACGACGAAGATTTCTACATAGGGAGAGTCGTGGCATTTGGATTAGCTAGACGGTGAGAACTTCACACTTTAAATTTCCCTTTCTAGTTAAAATATATACTAGGATGCAGATGGTGCTTAGTAGCACCCGACACCCGTCATCCACATACCATGGATGGCTTGTATGTTTGATTGTTTGTTGTGGTGAAAATCGATTGTGTGATGTGAAATGAAATAAAATATATATACAGTTAAAAATATTTTATCGTTAAAAATATAATATTTAATGGGTATGTGAATAAATAAAAATCTGTGTTTGTTGATTTGAAACCCCACACGGGTATTGGGATAAAACACGGCATACACTAATCCCAATAATTAATTGTACGTCGATCGATTGATTGACAGGCTGTTATAAGCGTTAGATATCTATATTTGATGCTTATATAGTGTAGTGCACTTTGGATGATGGTTTATTATTTGTCAGTGTTGTTATATACATGTGTTGTGTGGAATCCATATAATTAACATTATATGGTAATTGATTGGGCCTCATTCCAATTGGGAAATAAAGAATGTTATAAAATATAAAGATTCATGTGTTGAATAGAATAAATAGTCATGTGTTGACGATGCTCATGTGTTGAAAAAAATATTTTAACAATAAAATTTACATCTTTATCATATTTAAAGTCAGAAATTAACTAGAAAATAGATAAAATGAGTGGTTTCCTGGGTATTGGTCTGATATTGGTTTCTGCCTTCGGTGTTAATACTTAGGGAATCATTCTCTTACTACTTTACGGTTGGAGTCTGATTTAAAAATCAAACGATAGATACCCTAATTTGATAAAATATATTAAATAATATATATAGTCGTGTGTTGACAGTGCTCATGTGTTGAGAATATTCATGTGTTGAATAGAATAAATATTCATTGGTTGAATAGAATAACGAATTTATTGAAATATATAAAGCCATGTTGATTAGAGATGCGCCATTTTGACGTGAGCGATATTTATATCGATTATATTCATTTTTAAAATGAATATAGAAAAGGAAGTAATTTCAAAATATAACATTTTGAAAATATTATCATTTGTATATCGATGATGTGGAATATTCAATTCTGATTCGATATTGAATATGAAGTTGAAATCGTTTCGAAAACGAATTTAAAACGATTTATAAAATATGTTTTAAAAGGAAATCGACGAAATATATATAATATATATATTATATATATATAATGGCCGGAATAGGACGCGTCGCGCTGTGGTAGTTTGTGAATTTCGAACATTGACTTCGAATTGACGATGCGGGAGATCCGACCGTCAGATTCTCCTGAAACCGGAACTTTTGGGTTTGTATCGCAAAGAGCTTTCTAACGAATATTAGAAATTCGAAATCTAACGGTTGGATTTGGAATTATGTCCAAATCAAATTTGGAAAAGGTCGTTGTAAGTGCAGTTCGATGGCCATTGATGGAAATCGACTGTACGGGCCTTGATAAAATTATTAAAAATATCAATAATTTGTGTAAAATCATAAGAAATGATTTGGGAAAAATTGGGTTGAAAAACTCCATATTTGAAAAGATAAAAATAGTTTTTTTTATCAAAATGAACTAGTTTTGAACTAGAATTAAAATCAATTTATTTTTGAAATAAATAAATTGAATTTGAAAGTGGTTTTAAAAATAATCAGAATTGTACCAATTAAATGAAATTTAATTGGAATTGAATTTAAATTGGTTCTTGGGTTTATTGTGAGCGGTGTTTTGAATAATACCGGTTCTTTGACCCGATTGACAATAGAATGTAATTTGGGTTTATCGTGAATCGTGTTTTAGATGACATTGGTTCTTGAACCCAGTTAAAGGCAGGATATTGATTTGTGGGAAGATTAAAACTAGCTGGAGTTTTAATGAATCTTTAATTAGATTGAAAGTAAATTGATTATTTGAATTATCCAAATGGGAAAGTGATCAAGAATGGAGTATCACCAGTTTTGCTCCAAAGCGACAGTTAAATCTTTAATTGGATTTGAACGTGAAATGGTAATTACCTTTATCGATAACACCGTGGTGTTAGATATGGAGTATTACCAGTTTTGCTCCATGGGATGAATAGGTTGGGATTGGGAAATAAAATAAATAATTACTTTGGTGTGGTTCGCTAATCCCGACTAGTTTGGAAAACCATAATAGGGTTTGAAATGATATCCAAAGGAAGATTAAAGAATAAATTTAGAAGAATTTATCTTTGATAAAATTAATGGGAACCTTTCCCCTAAGAATGTGAATTTGAATAAAAAGAATATTCTAAATTGGAATGAGGCGTATGTTGTGTTTGTGTAACACGTGTTTATTATATACGCGGGTTATTCAGAAAGGCCGGGTTTATACCCATTCTGAATAACCGATTCGACGATATGTCGAAGATGAAGACGGTGGTTGAAGACCGGAAGTCTTCACATCGTTTGGGTGATTACTGATGATCTTGATTGGGGTGTACAACCAAGATGAGGGAATCAGTTGGTGATCGTCCAGACGTACTTGGAGACCGATGGATATGCGAGGAAAGTGCCTCCGGTTTCGTTCAGACCCGGAACAAACTTGTAAATGGACTGTGTGTCTGACATTGGATTTTATTCTGTGTTGATTGATCTCTATTAAATATACATATGTTTGGTGGCGGAGAACTTATTCTCTTGCTTAACGCCCTTCTCTGAGACGTACGAGCTCAGTGGTTGTATATCGATAGACATCAGTCACATGGAGTGAATTGCCCGTGTGGCACGCCTAAGTGGCAATTGATCAAGGCTTCTGTTGAAAAGCAAAGTCTTGTGGTTGATGATCAAAGCACGGCCTGTGTGGCACAGCTTTGTGTATGGCATTAATTCGCGAGCCTCACACCTCGGTATGAGTCAAAAACGGGATAGTGACTGCAGGGAGAGCACGACGTTTCTTTCTAGTTAATGGTGGTGTCAGTGCTTAAACTGGCTGACATTTATATACATTTCACCTGTGTGGTTGTTGGAATGCGAGGCGCCTCGGATATAGGTCTGTTAGGACCGGGAAACATGTGTTCAAGAATAACTAATCCTCCAAAGTTAGGTGAGGACCGGCCCTGAAGATCCAAGGATCATAGTGGGGTCCTGAGACATTTGCTAGAGTGTCTCGAATCCGAGAGGAGCTTGCCTTTGCCTCGAGTCATGACGGAAATCCAATTTCCAATACGAGATGTTTCGATTTTAATTATAGAACCTAGTATGGCGACATAGTAGATGGTAGTTATACCGTCCGTGATTGATATTTATGATTGAAATTGTTTTGACACTATACACGTATAATAGTATCAAATGATTTGTTTTTAAACGTACCAAGCATGTTTGGCTATTATAAGGGAAAACCCTATCCTTCGGCTTGCGTTGCATTGTGTGATGGGACCTGGGTCTTATAGTAGCTTCATTTTTCGAAAAAGCATTGCGTTTTTTATTCTATGCACTGGTATTCTTGGGAGGAAACCCGTTCCGTGTTATACGGCATGGTCCCTTGAATTACTCTCTTTTAAAACAAAGATTAATAACTGTTTTATTTCTCACACCAGTCACATGACTGACCTGGAGTTTATTGTTTAACCTAAACTCTGGGTGCCCTTATTTTCGACATGGGCAGCTTGTAGTTTTGGTTTTGCAGATTTATATTCACAGGATCCTGATTTATAGCTGGAACGATGCTCGGAAAGCTCTTTATCCGTGTATTACTTTCAGTTGTGTTTTGTATTATTTTTCCGCTGCAATAATATATTTAAATCTCCGATGTTTATCGAATGTGTAATATTCATTCTTACTTTTTATATTCTTGTAATATGATGGAATTGTTGTAATAACAATGAAATGTTCTTCTGTTTGCGTTCTGATTCGTCTTGTCCTCAATTCAATCCATGCTTTCCTCACCGGGGAAGTTCAGGTCGTTTCATTTGGTATCAGAGCTTTAACTTACAGAGCTCGAGAACAAGACACATTAGAACGGAACGAAAGAATTCATCAGATATTGGATTAGTAATATCCAATTAGAATAACTCTTTAGAGATAGGATCAGTAGAGTCCTAGAACGAGTGTGAAGAGTATATTTTTCAAATGAAAATAATATTGTTTTCAAAATTTAAACGATTTTGTACGTATTTGAATATTTATTTATTTTGAATTTAGACAATCGAGTATATAAAGATTTCGCGTATACGCGTCATGAACGTATATTCGAAGTTTTAATATACTAGATAGATTTAGAATCACACTCTAGTTGCCCGGGGATAATTCTGATAATGTTGCAGCGTTATCAGTATTTATTTTCGTGTATCGAAGGCGTGATATCTATATATTTCCATTAGACTGGTGTGAGAACCAAAATTTACTTAGGATTATTTGTAGTGATTTGGCATAAAAAAAACATGATTTTCTGTATATGTATCAAAATTATGAATTTGAAACGTTAATTCACTAATTGATTGCTGGTTGTGTTGTTTGTTTATTTGCTTGATAATTTTTAACCCTTTAGCCTACTTGAACCGAATATTGAACTATATTGAAAATTGTTTGGAATTGCATGCGTGTACATGTACTTACATTGAACAGTTCATAGCAAGGAGGCCAGAGCAGAAGAATAAAATTGTTTGCCCGACAAATAGGTACTTGTTTACCATAATTTACTGTTTTGTTTGGGTGATGTTGATTTTATGAGCCGATTGGCTAGCCGCTTGGCTTTTTCGTTTTCTTTTAGATTGAAGAAGGCCATGGGAGGCTATATGAAATATCCCGAAGTCCCCGGTGCAGGGGAGGTTGTGGCGAAATTTTTCGGAAATTTAGGGTGTTAGCAAAATTTTTGAAAATTTTGAAAAGTTCTTAGAAACTGAAAAGTTGAAGAACTTAAGCCGTAAAGAAAATAGTGGAAGTTGAGTTGATTAGTTAAACAACTTTCGTCTTCGTTCCTTTTCGGAGACGAAAAGTTTTAAGTGGGGTAGATTGTAACAACCCAGAAATCTGAGCTAGTTTAAAATTTTTATTTTGGCAATTTTAACGAATTTTGAATATTTAAAATGAATTATTTTAAATAATATCGACGAGAGATCTTTTTTAAATAGAATCGAACGTATATATATTTGAATCGTTGTTAGAATATAAATATTTTATTTTAATTATAAAAGGTATTAAAAAGGGCGCGGTAGTTCGATAATTCGATTTCAAAATTCAACTGAATGTACAGGATTCAAAATAAACCGGATTTTAGTGAAACCAAAAATATTAGAATCTATTTGAGAATATCTTTCCAATGAATCCGAAAAATCAAAGTTTCATAGCGGGAATCAAAAGTTATGTCCAGATGAAAATTCAAAATAGTCGCTATGTAATTCTGGCCCTTAAAAATAGCCATTGTGCAAACGACCTCGGATTTCGACGAAACCACTTTTGTTGGATCCATGATGTCAAATTATTGCTAGATTCCAAAATTCGTAATTTTTTGAATCAATATGTGAGTGTGGCAAAGGAAATCACGTTTGGCCAGTTTTAATTGATTTTAATCGACTGGAAAATGATCATTTTTCAAACGGTCTCAGAATTTGATGAAATTAGTTTTGCTAGGATCGTATCGTCAATACGAAGCTAGAAATAATTTTTTCTGGAATTTTTCGGTTTAGTACGTGACCTCGGTAAATTGAAATGTATGTTTAAAATTCAATATAAAGATTTAAATGTAAATTTGACGGAAACTGATCGAAACGGGCGAACTGGCTTACGATACATATCCCATTGTGTTCGAAACGGGGGTAATTAGCTAGGGGCGACAGTCGTTGGGTTTGAATTGGTGTTCGTATCAATGAATGGGTATTTTTGAAAATAAAATATTATTAAATATATATATATTAAAATTCTGGTCAACCCCTATATCTCCTTAGCCCCCCCTTAATCGTTCAGATCGATTCTCAGAAATTAAAATAAAAAAAAGAAGGAAGAGGAGCCGTCGCTCCTCCGATGAACTGCGCCACCGTGCCCTGACGAGCGTGCCACCACGCAGCAGGCGCGGCCACCACCCTCCCCCCAAGACCCGACGCACCCACCTCCCTCTCTCCAAAACCCAGTCGCGCTGCCCTCCCATCAACGTGGACGACTGCCGCTCCTCCCTTTGATCAACTGTGCCCCTTCTTCTCTCCAATCCCGAAGCACCCCACGCCCAAATCGAGATAGCTGGCGCACCTCAGCTCCAAGCCCCTACCACCGCCGCTGCTGCTTCCGCCGGTCGCCCACCCCATTCCGTTGCCCTCTCTCTCCCTATAGTCCGTCGCGAGGTGCCTTAAATCCCTCCCCCTTTGTTGACAAGTGAGTTCTCCTTTGTACTTATTTTAATTTAACTAAATTAGTAAATCAGTTTTTACATGTACTTAGCGAAGTAGAAAATATGATTTTTAATTTATGAAAAATCAGAATTTTAACTTAGAAAAGGCGATATTTTTATTCTATGAACAAAATATTTTTAGTTATAGAAAGATATGATTTTAGCGAATATATTTTCTTTTCACTTTTTATAATATGAATAACATAGAAAGATTTAATTTTTAGAAGTATAAAGCTTTGATTTTTCCAAAGTAAAAGAAGTGTTTTTTGAAAACGAATAGTAGTAATTTTTGAAAACAAAAAGAAGGGATTTTAAGATGAGAAAAATATAATTTTTATATATGAAAAGACTATATTTTTATATAGAAAAAGGCGAAATCTTTATTTTTGAAAAGGCGAAATCTTTATATTTGAAAAGGCGAAATCTTTTTATTTAAAGGCGAAATCTTTATATTTGAAAAGGCGAGATTTTATATTTGAAAAGGTGAGATTTTATATTTGAAAAGGCGAGATCTTTATATTTGAAAAGTTGAAATCTTTATATAGAGAATAGCGTGATAAAAATATAATCTTTATTATATGAACATCGTTGTAAAAATAGAATTTTTATCTATATATAGAGGTGTAAAAATAGAATTTTTTTCTATATAGTAGGAGTGTAAAAATAGAATTTTTATCTATATAGTAGCAGTGTAAAAATAGAATTTTTATACACATAGCAATAATATAAAAATGTGATTTTTATATATGTAGTGGCTACGGGCAACGAAAGTAACAAAAGGCGAGCACGAGGAAGATTTCTACATAGGGAGAGTCGTGGCGTTTGGATTAGCTAGTCAGTGAGAACTTCTCACTTTAAATTTTCTTTTCTTGTTAAAATATATACTAGGATGCAGACGGTGCTTAGTAGCACCCGACACCCGTCATCCACATACCATGGATGGATTTTATGTTTGATTGTTTGTTGTGGTGAAAATTGATTGTGTGATGCGAAATGAAATAAAATATTTATACAGTTAAAAATATTTTATCGTTAAAAATATAATTTTTAACGGGTATGTGAATAAATAAAAATCTGTGTTTGTTGATTTGAAACCCCACACGGGTATTAGGATAAAACAAGGCATACACTAATCCCAATAATTAATTGTATGTCGATCGATTGATTGACAGGCTGTTATAAGCGTTAGATATCTATATTTGATGCTTGTACAGTGTAGTGCACTTTGGATGATGGTTGATTATTTGTCAGTGCTGTTATATACATGTGTTGTGTGGAATCCATAAAATTAACATTATATGGTAATTGATTGGGCCTTATTCCAATTGGGAAATAAAGAATATTATAAAATATAAAGATTCATGTGTTGAATAGAATAAATAGTAATGTGTTGACGATGCTCATGTGTTGAAAGAAATATTTTAACAATAAAATTTACATCTTTATCATATTTAAAGTTAGAAACTAATTAGAAAATAGATAAAATGAGTGGTTTCCTGGGTATTGGTCTGATATTGGTTTCGGCCTTCGGGGTTAATACTTAGGGAATCATTCTCTTACTACTTTACGATTGGAGTCTGAATTAAAAATCAAATGATAGATACCATAATTTGATAAAATATATTAAATAATATAAATAGTCGTGCGTTGATAGTGCTCATGTGTTGAGAATATTCATGTGTTGAAAGAAATATAGATTCATGTGTTGAATAGAATAAATATTCATTGGTTAAATAGAATAACGAATTTATTGAAATATATAAAGCCGTGTTGATTAGAGATGCGCCATTTTGACGTGAGCAATATTTATATCGATTATATTCGTTTTTAAAATGAATATAGAAAAGGAAGTGATTTCAAAATATAACGTTTTGAAAATATTATCATTTGTATATCGATGATGTGGAATATTCAATTCTGATTCGAAATTGAATATGAAGTTGAAATCGTTTTGAAAACGAATTTAAAACGATTTATAAAATACGTTTTAAAAGGAAATCGACGAAATATATATAATATATATTATATATATATATATATAATGGCCGGAATAGAACACACCGCGTTGCGGTAGTTCGTGAATTTCGAACATTGACTTCGAATTGATGTTGCGGAAGATCCGACCATCGGATTCTCCTAAAACCGGAACCGTTGGGTTCGTATCGCAAAGAGCTTTCTAATAACTGTTAGAAATTTGAAATCTAACGGTTGGATTTGGAATTATGTCCAAATCAAATTTGGAAAAGGTCATTGTAAGTGCAGTTTGATGGCAGTTGATGGAAATCGACTGTACGGGCCTTGATAAAATTATTAAAAATATCAATAATTTGTGTAAAATCATAAGAAATGATTTCGGAAATATTGGGTTGAAAAACTCCATATTTGAAAAGATAAAAATAGATTTTTATCAAAATGAACTAGTTTTGTACTAGAATTAAAATCAATTTATTTTTGAAATAAATAAATTGAATTTGAAAGTGGTTTTAAAAATAATCATAAGTGTACCAATTAAATGATATTTAATTGGAATTGAATTTAAATTGGTTCTTGGGTTTATTGTGAGCGGTGTTTTGAATAATACTGGTTCTTTGACCCGATTGACAATAGAATGTAATTTGGGTTTATCGTGAATCGTGTTTTAGATGACATTGGTTCTTGAACCCAGTTAAAGGCAGGATATTGATTTGTGGGAAGATTAAAACTAGCTGGAGTTTTAATGAATCTTTAATTAGATTGAAAGTAAATTGATTATTTGAATTATCCAAATGGGAAAGTGATCAAGAATGGAGTATCACCAGTTTTGCTCCAAAGCGACAGTTAAATCTTTAATTGGATTTGAACGTGAAATGGTAATTACCTTTATCGATAACACCGTGGTGTTAGATATGGAGTATTACCAGTTTTGCTCCATGGGATGAATAGGTTGGGATTGAGAAATAAAATAAATAATTACTTTGGTGTGGTTCGCTAATCCCGACTAGTTTGGAAAACCATAATAGGGTTTGAAATGATATCCAAAGGAAGATTAAAGAATAAATTTAGAAGAATTTATCTTTGATAAAATTAATGGGAACCTTTCCCCTAAGAATGTGAATTTGAATAAAAAGAATATTCTAAATTGGAATGAGGCGTATGTTGTGTTTGTGTAACACGTGTTTATTATATACGCGGGTTATTCAGAAAGGTTGGGTTTATACCCATTCTGAATAACCGATTCGACGATATGTCGAAGATGAAAACAGTGGTTGAAGACCGGAAGTCTTCACATAGTTTGAGTGATTACTGATGATATTGATTGGGCTGTACACCCAAGATGAGAGAATCAGTTGGTGATCGTCCAGACGTACTTGGAGTGTAACAACCCGTATTTTCAATAACCTGTTATAACGTAAATCGAGGCAGAATTTAATTCTAAAATCTGAATCAAGGGAAACGGGCTAGGCCATTGCGTTTGTCTCGGAAAAATACGCGAAATAGAGTCCGAGTTTTCGAAAATCGGAGTCCGTATGACCCGATTAAGGCCCAACGAAGTTTTCAGAAAAATTCAAAGTAAAAACAGATTTCAAATTCAAGTTTGAATTTGGAAATTTGGGCCGGTTTGGGCCAGGCGGGAAAATTCCCGCCAGATCACCCAAGTCGACAACCCTGTCGCCTTGGGAGTCGACTTGGTTGGACCAAAGTCGACAGCCCTGTCGACTTGGCTGTCGACTTGGTCCAGCCGGGCAGTTTTGCCTGGTGCACCATTTTGGGTTTGTGTTGAGTTTGGGGGCCAGATTCGGTTTTGAGGGCTGAGATTAGAACTAGGGTTTAATCCTAAGGCTAGAACTAATCCTAATCTCTATAAATAAGCCCCTAACCTAACCCTAAATCATCATTATTCATTCATACAACTAAACTATGGCAAAATCAATCCTCTCATGGCCTCCACTCTCTTCATAAATTTCCTAAGTCATTTCTATGAGAGATTTTCCATGCATACAAGTGTTTTCAAGCTTGTATGAGCATCATTAGCTTGCATTCAAGTCAAGTTTCTATATTTGCATCATAAAGCAAGAGTTTTGATCATTTTGGCTTAAGGGTTTTTCTATTGAAGCTTGCATTTTGGGTTTAATTGGTTGCATAAGGGCTTTGTCATATTTTTGTGTCTTCATAAGCATTGTAAGCCCCTTTTCTACTTTCATATTTAAACTCTAAAGTTAATGAATGATGCAAGTTGTGTTTGATCATTATGATATGATATGCAAGTTTATCATGTTATGCAAGTTTGTTATGTTAGGATATGCAAGTTCATCATGTTATGTTATGCAAGTTCACTATGTTATGATATGCAAGTTTATCATGTTATGTTATGCAAGTTTGCTATGTTATGATATGCAAGATTGTCATATGATATGCAAGTTATGTTATGCAAGTTTGGGTTGATCCTTTTGTTCATGTTATCATGTTATGCAAGCTTATCTTAGGTTTATGAGCTTAAAGCTTCAAGCTTTATGCTAAAGGTTGCATTGTGGCAACATGTAAGTTATCATATCTCTTATGATAACTTGCATGTAAGGCTAAATGCGAACCTATCGCCATTTCTACATGTCATTTATCACCATGTATCACCAATATGCTAAGTTTGGTTTTATGCATGCTTTTGAGGCCTAAAAATGTAATATGCAAGTATGTGAACATATGCACATTTCATATGCCACCATGTTAAACTTGTGGCTTCAACACCTTTATGTCATGATTATGCCAAGTTCCCTCTTTCTATCCTTTATGCGCTATTGCGATATGTAAGCGATGGGATTGCGTTTGGGGTTGGGTAAACTTAAAAGACATAAAAACATAAGCTTGGGAATTTACCTATTAAGTTAGGTCTACCCTTTGGGAATTTACCTATTAAGTTAGGTCTACCCAAATGCTTGAAAACTTGTAACATGTTTTGGAAACATGATGGACATGACACTTAGAAAAGATAAGTGTGACCAACTTGAGGTTGGGTTGAGTTTGTAGCGTAAACCTACCCGGAACCGACCGGCTTAACTAGTTGCTACAAACAATAGGACCCAATGTGAGAAGTTGGCCATGTTGTACCTTGAACCCGAGGTTAGACCAAGTTGTGGTGTAAAGCTACCCGGAACTGACCGGCTTAACTAGTAACCGCAACAAAGTCTAATGTGAGAGGTTAAGGCGCATTAAATTAATTAATGCCTCATGATTAGGGTTAAGTCATGGTCCACTTAATACTTAACCAATTTGGGCTTGGTAGATTAATCAGGGTTATGTCGTGAACTCATCGTTACACTTAACCAAGTTAATCCATGATTAGCAAGAGGGTTAAACCGTACTTAACCCACTAGAAAAATCCTAGCAATGGGGGTCCACTCCAGCAGTAATCCCAAGTTTGTATCATTAAGACCCTACGGACTTGGCTAGGGAGGGGGCACGATTACTGAATTGGAGGTAAGTGACCAAAAACGACGGCAGAGTGGTACGCCGGTGTAGTTCCGGACGGACCATGGTCGTGCACATAGTCCGAAGCCGGGGAAAACATGCACGGGTACCAGTAGATCGAGACTGTGCACTCATGTTTATGGTGTCCAGGGGTTGACACCCTAGGGCTTGATACACCCGACGGGAGACCCTGCACAGTCTGACTACAATTATGTTTGGGCCGCATTGACACCAACACGTGACGAGTTAGGCTTATAGGGAGCCGATCGACTAGACCGTTTGGTTGGACCTCGTATTAGGGTCAAACCATGTTATTGGACCTCATATTAGGGTCGCTTCATGTTATTGGACCTCGTGTTAGGGGCACTTCATGTTATTGGGCCAAAGCTTGGGCCAAGGGATCAATACTTGTTTATTCAAGTCATGTTAGTTTGCTAGTACACCTGTGGTGCAAAAACCTTAATCCTGATTATGCGATGACACCTTTATCTACCTTGTTAGTTAATCATCATGCTAGTATGTTGTTATCCTTATGTTCATCCCAGCTTTCATCATGCCAGTTAACTTTATCAGTTTACATTGATTGTAGTAGGGCTTAATCAGTCTTTTTGACTGACCTGTTTTTCTTTTGCCTCTTTTCTTCCGTTTCCCCCCAAGGTTCTCAGGGTGGGAATATTGGAGCTTAGCTTGGATTTCTGATCGCTTGCTTGTGGGATTTTAGCTCATGTACGGTCTTGACATGAAGCTAGCTATGGTTATCACTTATTTTGGGGATAGTACTTATGTATTTCAGTTTGTCAGTAATGTTGTTTTTATCTAGACTTGTGTATTTGGAAAGTTGACATTATGTTGTACCAGACTTGTTTTGAAATGGTTTGAAATCTTCCACTGTTTTATCTATGTTATTTACTCTGTTTACATATATACATATGTTCTTGTTCTGCCTTGATATATCATTATGCATGTTTACCTGATTCAAACGCCCCTCCAAAGTCAGAGTGCTTGCAAGAGCCACCCTGATGGAGGTGGGGTGTTACATTTGGTATCAGAGCATATGGTTTACGAGAAGGAACAAAAAGGTTTTTAAAACTTTTGGAAAACTATTTTCAAAACCAAGTATAAAGTATTTTCCAAAGAAAAGTCTAGTTTATTTTAAAGGCTATTCCCCAAAAAGCCATTAGCAAAATTCCTTCGTTTTTCTCCATTCTGAATCTGTCTTTTTCTTCGTTTTCAGTATGGCCGATAACTTTGCTATTCCGGAGGGATTACACGTACCTGTTTGGTATAGGAGATTTTTGGAGGCTAGGGCGACCGAAGCCGGCCCCGCAGATGTCCCTCCTCCTCCTCCGGTAGTTAATGTTCCTCCTCCTCCTATCGCTGAGGTTCCTCTTCCTCCTCCCCCTCAGCATCCTCAAGCTGACTTCGCAAAGACTTGCAAAGATTTCAAAGAAATGGGTGGCAAGAACTTTCAAGGCACTGAGACTTTTGTAGAGGCCAGAAATTGGTTGAAAGAGACCGAGGATTTATTTGCTATCTTTGGGTTAGATGATCAGAGGAAGATCTTGTTGGCGGTTTGGCTTATGAAGGATGAAGCCGCTTATTGGTGGGAAGTCACCAATGGTACTAGGCCTGTTGAGACTTGGGTCGATTTCAGGGCAAGGTTCATGCTTAAATTTCTATCTTCTGCTGAGGAGAATCTGCAAATGGAGAGGTTCATAACTTTGAAACAAGGAGATATGTCTGTCAAAGAATATGTGAACGAGTTCAATCAGTTAGCTCGTTTTGGCTTGGATATGGTGAATACTCCTCAGAAGAAGGCTCTTCGTTTTGCTAGAGGATTGAATGAGCCGTTGCAGGGATTGGCTATGTCACATATTCCCCATGAGGCCACGTTTGAAAGCTTGGTTGATATGGCGTTACTTCAGGGAGATGTCAAGAAAGAGATCAAGATGAATGATACTCAAGCCAAGAAGACTGATCCCCAGTGGAAAGGAAATCAGGGTAATCCAAGTGGTCAGAACAGTCAAGGCAATCATAACAAGAGTCAAGGCAACAAGGGGAACAACAACAAGGGAAAGAACAACAAGGGGAAGTGCCATTATTGCGGTTCAGTTGGGCATCTTATTAAGGATTGTAAGAAGAGGAAAAGGAAGAATGGTGAATGCTTTTTCTGCGGTGAGACTGGACATTTTAGTAAGGATTGCCCGAAGAAGCAAGGGCAAGGCCAGGGTCAGACTCAGCGTGCTGGACCTTCAGCAGGGCAAGTTCATGCTCTCAATACCGCTCCAGTTCCCGATCGAGGTAGTATTTCTGTTGAGAGCCTTGTATATATTTCTGATTTTCCAGTTCGTACCTTGTTTGATTCTGGTGCATCGCATAGCTTTATCTCGTCTGATCTTGTTGATAGTTTGCACCTTAGTACTAGCTTGGTAGATGATCCCGTCTGTGTCTCAAATCCTATTGGGGGTTCCGCCCATTTGTCGATGATATGTGGGGATTTGAGGATCTCTATACTAAGTGTAGAGTTCTTGTGTAGTGCTTATGTTCTTGGTTTTAGGGGATACGGATTGATATTGGGCATGGATTGGTTGTCCAGATATGGAGCCATCCTTGATTGTGAGCGTAGGGTTATGAGGCTCGTGACTCGCCTCGGAAACACCCTAGAAATTTCTTGTAATCCGAGAGGTCCCGTCATGTTGTGCTATCTGGAATCACTCGACTCGTCAATGGAAACTCTTCAGTCTGTGAGAGTGGTTCGAGAGTATCCGGATGTTTTCGATGAAGTTAGGGGGTTACCCCCTAAGCGAGAGATTGATTTCCGCATTTATCTGGTGGATAATGCAAAGCCGGTTTCTTTGCCCGTTCGGCACATGGCTCCGCGTGAAAGGCGGGAGCTAAGTAAGCAAGTGAAGGAGTTGCTTGAGAAGAACTTCATTAGACGAAGTATATCTGAATGGGGAGCGCCTGTGGTATTTGCTACCAAGGCAGATGGTTCTCTCCGACTTTGTGTTGACTATCGAGAGTTGAATAAGCTGACTAAGAAGAACAGACACCCATTACCGAGGATTGATGATCTCTTTGACCAGCTTATTGGTGCTTCTGTTTTCTCTCAGCTTGATCTTGCTACTGGATTCCATCAGCTCAGGATAGCTGAAGATAGTATAGACAAGACTGCGTTCAGAACTCCAGATGGATTCTTCGAATGGCTTGTCATGCCGTTCGGCTTGACTAATGCACCCTCATATTTCGTGGACTTGATGAGTAGGGTGTTCAGGGAGTTCTTGAACAAGTTTGTCGTGGTCTTCATAGATGATATTCTGATCTTCTCTAAGGATGAGGAAGAGCACGCAAGGCATCTCGTGGAGGTGATGGATACGCTTAGGGCGCATCAGTTGAAGGCCAAGTTCTCCAAGTGTCACTTTTGGAGAAGGGAAGTTAGATTCCTTGGGCATATAGTATCTAAGCAAGGCTTAGCGGTGGATCCCGCTAAGGTAGTTGCAGTTCAGGATTGGAAGACTCCAAGGAATGCAACCGAAGTGAGAAGTTTTCTAGGTCTCGCAGGCTTTTACCGGAAGTTCATCAAGGACTTCGCGAAGATTTCTGCTCCTCTTACTAAATTGCCGAAGAAGAATTTAGTTTTTGCTTGGAGCATAGAATGCGAGCTTGCTTTTCAGAAGCTCAAGAGAGCTCTCACATCAGCACCTGTTCTAGCTTTGCCCGATGGAGGGAAGCTATTTACAGTATACACCGATGCATGTGGCACAGGGTTAGGAGCTGTTCTGATGCAAGAAGGAAGAGTGATATGCTTTGGCGGTAGACAACTCAAAGTGCATGAGAAGAATTATCCCACTCATGACTTAATGTTGGCAGCAATAGTATATGCACTCAAGGCTTGGCGCCATTATCTTCTGGGAGAAAGATTTGAGCTTTATACCGATCACAAGTCATTGAAGTATCTCTTTTCTCAGAAGGATCTGAATCTGAGGCAAAAAAGATGGATGGAATTCTTGGCGTCCTACGATTTTGAGATAGCTTATACCCCTGGCAAGGGGAATGTGGTAGCAGATGCATTGAGTAGAAAAAGGTTGACTCTGAGTCCTCTATTCGTTGAGATGAAGAATTTGGAGTATGTGGCAACCTTTGATTTCTCTTTGGCGGTTGAGTCGATGACCGGTTCTTTAGCATCTGTGGAACTCAGACCTACCCTTCTTGATCAAGTTGGGGCTTCACAGAGAGAAGACCCTCAGATAGTTGAGATTATGGATAAGCTGATTCGAGGAGAGGCGTCTAGTCATCTCGCTCGATATTCTATTGATGACAAGGGTTGGCTGAGGAGAGACGGAAGGTTATGTGTTCCAATGGTAGAAGATTTAGTAAGAAAATTTCTTGAGGAATCGCATCGCTCTAAGTTGACTATACATCCGGGCGGAGATAAGATGTATAAAGATATGAAGCGCATTTTCTTTTGGCCAGGGATGAAGAAGGATGTGGCAGAGTTTGTCTATAGATGTATCATTTACCAGCAAGTTAAGGCCGAGTCGAAGAAGCCCGGTGGGCTATTGCATCCTCTAGACGTTCCACTATGGAAGTGGGAGAGTATTTCCATGGATTTTATCGATGGGCTACCAAGGTCAAGGAAAGGGAATACAAGCATTTGGGTTATTGTGAATAGACTTACGAAGATTGCTCATTTCATTCCGGTGAAGAGCAAAAGGACCGCATCTTGGCTAGCGTCTGTATATCTTCGTGAGATTGTGAGACTACATGGAGTCCCTTCTAGTATTGTCAGTGACCGTGACCCAATCTTTACAAGTCAATTCTAAAATAGCTTGCAAGAAGCTATGGGCACGAGGTTGAATCTAAGTACGGCTTATCACCCTCAGACGGACGATCAAACCGAAAGGGTGAATAGGGTACTCGAGGATCTGTTGAGGCTTTGTATTCTGGATTTTGGTGGTACTTGGGAAGACCATCTTCCTCTTGTTGAGTTTGCATATAATAACAGTTATCAGGCAAGCATAGGGATGACACCATTTGAAGCTTTATATGGGAGGCCGTGCAAGTCGCCTACATGTTGGTGGGAGACTACAGATGAGCTTATACTTGGGCCTGACATGATCAGAGATACATCCGAGAAGGTCGAGTTGATTCGGAGACGGATGAAAGCCGCCCAAGACCAACAGAAATCCTATGCTGATAAGCGAAGAACTGATCTGGAGTTTGATGTTGGGGATATGGTTTTCGTGAAGGTTTCTCCTTTGCGGAATGTGGTCCGATTTGGAGCCGTTGGGAAGTTAGCACCGAGGCTTGTTGGACCATTCCCTATTATAAAGAGGATCGGGCAGATGGCTTATAGAGTGGAGTTGCCCGAGAAGCTTGCCGGAGTACACGATGTTTTTCATGTCTCACATCTCCGGAAGTGTTTACATGAATTAGCAGAGGTTGTTGAGCCAAGTGTTCTGAAAGATGTGGAAGTGGAGAAAGAGGCTACCTTGAGGAGAGCTCCGATTCGTATCTTGGGGACGGAGACCAAGAAGCTAAGGAATCGAGAGGTCAAGTTGGTGAAGGTTCAATGGGGTGAAGCCGAAGAAGACGCAACTTGGGAAACCGAGGAGAAGATGCGTGGGCTTTATCCATTCCTTTTTGAGGGTACACTCTCAATCTCTTTTCTTTGTTAGCATATCTTTCTCTTTGCTATCCATATTTATCTAGTTTATCGTGTTAATCTTGTCATGAGAACCTTAGGTAGAAACCCTTTGGATGAAACATGTGTTTGAAACATGTTATGCTTGATGTTTGCAAGTGGTTGCAAGTGTTTGCAAGTGGTTACTCGTGGATGCATTATACACATTAGGCACTAGATCGGCACACACACTCCTCATATTGCATATGCATGAGTGTTTATGCTTATTCATAGATGAAAATTTTTGTGTTATCACATGGATGTTGCATATGGATGTATGTTATGTGCACACATATAGATGTTATACATTATGTTAGGAATTGCATACATATGGATTCATTTCACTAACATAATTTGCATTGATGATATTTGCATTAGATAAGTACATATACACACACCTTTGCATATGTTCATACAACATTTAGAATCTTGTAAGGACAATGATTGCTCGTGGATGATGTTTTGAGTAGATGGATGTTGGATGGTAGGATACGTTCTTCCTAACTTGAAGATTTCGGGGACGAAATCCTTTAAGGAGGGGGGAATGTAACAACCCGTATTTTCAATAACCTGTTATAACGTAAATCGAGGCAGAATTTAATTCTAAAATCTGAATCAAGAGAAACGCGCTATGCCATTGCGTTCGTCTCGGAAAAATACGCGAAATAGAGTCCGAGTTTTCGAAAATCGGAGTCCGTATGACCCGATTAAGGCCCAACGAAGTTTTCAGAAAAATTCAAAGTAAAAAACAGATTTCAAATTCAAGTTTGAATTTGGAAATTTGGGCCAGTTTGGGCCAGGCAGGAAAATTTCCGCCAGAGCACCCAAGTCGACAGCCCTGTCGACTTGGCTGTCGACTTGGTCCAGCCGGGCAGTTTTGCCTGGTGCACCATTTTGGGTTTGTGTTGAGTTTGGGGGCCAGATTCGGTTTTGAGGGCTGAGATTAGAACTAGGGTTTAATCCTAAGGCTAGAACTAATCCTAATCTCTATAAATAAGCCCCTAACCTAACCCTAAATCATCATTATTCATTCATACAACTAAACTATGGCAAAATCAATCCTCTCATGGCCTCCACTCTCTTCATAAATTTCCTAAGTCATTTCTATGAGAGATTTTCCGTGCATACAAGTGTTTTCAAGCTTGTATGAGCATCATTAGCTTGCATTCAAGTCAAGTTTCTATATTTGCATCATAAAGCAAGAGTTTTGATCATTTTGGCTTAAGGGTTTTTCTATTGAAGCTTGCATTTTGGGTTTAATTGGTTGCATAAGGGCTTTGTCATATTTTTGTGTCTTCATAAGCATTGTAAGCCCATTTTCTACTTTCATATTTAAACTCTAAAGTTAATGAATGATGCAAGTTGTGTTTGATCATTATGATATGATATGCAAGTGTATCATGTTATGCAAGTTTGTTATGTTAGGATATGCAAGTTCATCATGTTATGTTATGCAAGTTCACTATGTTATGATATGCAAGTTTATCATGTTATGTTATGCAAGTTTGCTATGTTATGATATGCAAGATTGTCATATGATATGCAAGTTATGTTATGCAAGTTTGGGTTGATCCTTTTGTTCATGTTATCGTGTTATGCAAGCTTATCTTGGGTTTATGAGCTTAAAGCTTCAAGCTTTATGCTAAAGGTTGCATTTTGGCAACATGTAAGTTATCATATCTCTTGTGATAACTTGCATGTAAGGCTAAATGCGAACCTATGGCCATTTCTACATGTCATTTATCACCATGTATCACCAATATGCTAAGTTTGGTTTTATGCATGCTTTTGAGGCCTAAAAATGTAATATGCAAGTATGTGAACATATGTACATTTCATATGCCACCATGTTAAACTTGTGGCTTCAACACCTTTATGTCATGATTATGCCAAGTTCCCTCTTTCTATCCTTTATGCGCTATTGCGATATGTAAGCGATGGGATTGCGTTTGGGGTTGGGTAAACTTAAAAGTATTAAAAACATAAGCTTGGGAATTTACTTATTAAGTTAGGTCTACCCTTTGGGAATTTACCTATTAAGTTAGGTCTACCCAAATGCTTGAAAACTTGTAACATGTTTTGGAAACATGATGGACATGACACTTAGAAAAGATAAGTGTGACCAACTCAAGGTTGGGTTGAGTTTGTAGCGTAAACCTACCCGGAACCGACCGGCTTAACTAGTTGCTACAAACAATAGGACCCAATGTGAGAAGTTGGCCATGTTGTACCTTGAACCCGAGGTTAGACCAAGTTGTGGTGTAAAGCTACCCGGAACCGACCGGCTTAACTAGTAACCGCAACAAAGTCTAATGTGAGAGGTTAAGGCACATTAAATTAATTAATGCCTCATGATTAGGGTTAAGTCATGGTCCACTTAATACTTAACCAATTTGGGCTTGGTAGATTAATCAGGGTTAAGTCGTGAACTCATCGTTACACTTAACCATGTTAATCCATGATTAGCAAGAGGGTTAAACCGTACTTAACCCACTAGAAAAATCCTAGCAATGGGGGTCCACTCCAGCAGTAATCCCAAGTTTGTATCATTAAGACCCTAGGGACTAGGCTAGGGAGGGGGCACGATTACTGAATTGGAGGTAAGTGACCAAAAACGACGGCAGAGTGGAACGCCGGTGTAGTTCCGGGCGGACCATGGTCGTGCACATAGTCCGAAGCCGTGGAAAACATGCACGGGTACCAATCGATCGAGACTGTGCACTCATGTTTATGGTGTCCAGGGGTTGACACCCTAGGGCTTGATACACCCGACGGGAGACCCTGCACAGTCTGACTACAATTATGTTTGGGCCGCATTGACACCAACACGTGACGAGTTAGGCTTATAGGGAGCCGATCAACTAGACCGTTTGGTTGGACCTCGTATTAGGGTCAAACCATGTTATTGGACCTCATATTAGGGTCGCTTCATGTTATTGGACCTCGTGTTAGGGGCACTTCATGTTATTGGGCCAAAGCTTGGGCCAAGGGATCAATACTTGTTTATTCAAGTCATGTTAGTTTGCTAGTACACCTGTGGTGCAAAAACCTTAATCCTGATTACGCGATGACACCTTTATCTACCTTGTTAGTTAATCATCATGCTAGTATGTTGTTATCCTTATGTTCATCCCAGCTTTCATCATGCCAGTTAACTTTATCAGTTTACATTGATTATAGTAGGGCTTACTCAGTCTTTTTGACTGACCTGTTTTTCTTTCGCCTCTTTTCTTCCGTTTCCCCCCTCAGGTTCTCCGGGTGGGAATATTGGAGCTTAGCTTGGATTTCTGATCGCTTGCTTGTGGGATTTTAGTTCATGTACGGTTTTGACATGAAGCTAGCTATGGTTATCACTTATTTTGGGGATAGTACTTATGTATTTCAGTTTGTCAGTAATGTTGTTTTTATCTAGACTTGTGTATTTGGAAAGTTGACATTATGTTGTACCAGACTTGTTTTGAAATGGTTTGAAATCATCCGCTGTTTTATCTATGTTATTTACTCTGTTTACATATATACATATGTTCTTGTTCTGCCTTGATATATCATTATGCATGTTTACCCGATTCAAACGCCCCTCCAAAGTTAGAGTGCTTGCAAGAGCCACCCTGATGGAGGTGGGGTGTTACATGGAGATCGATGGATATGCGAGGAAAGTGCCTCCGGTTTCGTTCTTACCCAGAACAAACTTGTAAATGGACTGTGTGTATGGCATTGGATTTTATTCTGTGTTGATTGATCTCTATTAAATATACATCTGTTTGGCGACGGAGAACTTATTCTCTTGCTTGACGCCCTTCTCTGAGACGTACGAGCTCAGAGGTTGTATATCGATGGACATCAGTCGCACGGAGTGCATTGCCCGTGTGGCACGCCTAAGTGGCAATTGATCAAGGCATCTGTTGAAAAGCAAAGTCTTGTGGTTGATGATCAAAGCACGGCCTGTGTGGTGCAGCTTTGTGTATGGCGTTAATTCGCGAGCCTCACACCTCGGTATGAGTCAAAAACGGGATAGTGACTGCAGGGAGAGCACGACGTTTCTTTCTAGCTATTGGTGGTGTCAGTGCTTAAACTGGCTGACATTTATATACTTTTCACCTGTGTGGTTATTGGAATGCGAGGCGCCCCGGATATAGGTCTGTTAGGACCGGGAAACGTGTGTTCAGGAATAACTAATCCTCCAAAGTTAGGTGAGGACCGGCCCTGAAGATCCAAGGATCATAGTGGGGTCCTGAGACATTTGCTAGAGTGTCTCGAATCGGAGAGGAGCTTGCCCCTTGCCTCGACTCATGACGGAAATCCAATTTCCAATACGAGATGTTTCGATTTTAATTATAGGACCTAGTTTGGCGACATAGTAGATGGTAGCTATGCCGTCCATGATTGATATTTATGATTGAAATTGTTTTGACACTATACACCTATAATAGTATCAAATGATTTGTTTTTAAACATACCAAGCATTTTTGGCTATTATAAGGGAAAACCCTATCCTCCGGCTTGCGTTGCATTGTATGATGGGACCTGGGTCTTATAGTAGCTTCATTTTTCGAAAAAGCATTGCGTTGTTTATTCAATGCACTGGTATTCTTTGGAGGAAACCCGTTCTGTGTTATACGGCGTGGTCCCTTGAATTACTCTCTTTTAAAACAAAGATTAATAACTGTTTTAGTTCTCACACCAGTCACATGACTGACCTGGAGTTTATTGTTTTAACCTAAACTCTGGGTGCCCTTATTTTCGACACGGGCAGCTTGTAGTTTTGGTTTTGCAGATTTATATTCACAGGATCCTGATTTACAGCTGGAACGATGCTCGGAAAGCTTTGTATCCGTGTATTACTTTCAGTTGTGTTTTTTATTATTTTTCCACTACAATAATGTATTTAAATCTCTGATGTTTATCGAATGTGTAATATTCATTCTTACTCTGTATATTCTTGTAATCTGATGGAATTGTTGTAATAACAATGAAATGTTCTTCAGTTTGCGTTCTGATTCGTCTTGTCCTCAATTCAATCCATGCTTTCCTCACCGGGGAAGTTCGGGTCATTTCAAAAACGCTGGGTCAGTCTGGTGAACCAGAGTGAGAAAGCTCGCAAAGTATTAAGGGGAATCATCCAACTTGATTTTAAAGTTCAAAAGTCTTTCTGAAAGAAAAGGATAATCGTAAGACCAAATCCACACATAACTACGGAAGGTTTTTACCTTACGATAACCCAAAACATTTTTGAAATCATATATATATATATATATTGTGATATTATTATAGTGTCTAAATACAAATAAATAACAATCCAGCGGAACGCTTGCATCTCACGCTCCACATATATAATATACAATCAAAACAGCGGGCGCTTATTGGAGATTGGATTCCAACTATGACAAGATATGGAACCACCTGCCGATATTGTATCTCTAGAGGGGAATACACTAGGTTAAACAAGAACATCTTGCAACCCGGCCCATACATGACCGACCACTCATTTCGCATTTGTGTATCAAATATATATCACCAACGGTTGGGCTCAAACCACCGTTTCCCGAAAGGGACAACATCAAGTAGATTAAAGAAGCAAATTGAATTTATCTAGTTAGGTGTTTACACACCCTAATGGGAGAAACCCACATAGCCATATTGCCTGCCCGATTTTTGTCACTTTCCGATTGATGAGGCTTGAGGTTTAAATTTCCTTTTGGAATATCTGGTCACCATTCACTTTAAATGCCACATCGTCAGATCCGCTGGATATCACTAATTGACATCCACAAAAATACTCTAGCAGTTAAGCTAAAAGAACGGCCATTCTCCGCCAACAACTGTAGCATGTTTGAAGAAATCAAAGTACGTGATCCCTTTGGAACTACTTTGTCAGACATCCGTCCATACAAGTCATCAAGAATAGGATGAATCAAAGGTACTCTCCTACTACATCCAATATAGGAATCACCCCATGGATCAGTAGTGAGAAGTCCTTGCAATCCGTAGATTCCAACCACGACAGTATCTCTGGTTGCAACATTAGGGATTATTAGTAATTCTTCCGTTTCTGAAAATCTACAGTCCTCAATGCTCCATCTCGATCTACTCCGATATCTTCACGCATTTGTTGGTCGGAATGGTTTTCGAATATAAATTCGATCCTGGTCTTTCTGTACCAACAATCGTATTGGGCAGATTTGATAGTCGGTTATTTAACTATCAAAATAAATAGCGATTCAATCATGAAAACCCAATGAGTTCACTAGTTCAGTATCAGCATCAGTTGGCCTTTTAAATAAAATAAATGTACATTTAAAACTCTTAAATATTTCGATATTATGAATATAGTTCTTCGCTTCTTATTTAACATAAGATTATACTTTAAATAAATTCATTTCATTACTTAGGAAAATCCTATATCATATCCAATTTTCTATTTTTACTTTCAAAACATTAGCTACATTATTATCTAATATTGGGAAATCAATTCAATTTGTTACTTGTAAAACAATGCTACAAAATATCTTTTATTCATTTCTTGAAAACGTTAATACATGCTTACTCTAATAGAATAGAACTCACTTTACATTTCCTTTCCAACCCAAAAATATCGTTATACTTTTGGCAACCCCTTTTTACATCCCCGTTACTTTTATATCCTTATTATATATATTTTCCAAATCTTCATTTAACATTGCATTATTATTTCTGCAATGGAAACAATAAATTATTACTAACCACTTTTTCCATTACCAACTAATATCCTCCTCAGATAATTCCGATGTCGTTCAAGTTAGGGTATTTTAATTATCTCTCAGACCTTGATCAACAACGTTCATATCATAAGATGGGTACCAATTGTAATCCAAAAAACGATACTTCATTCTAATACAAATACAAATTCCATTTTACTCTTTTATTCAAAATATGATTTCATACAACCTTCTTATCTCTTTGAAAATCTCCTTCTCGAATATAACATTATTCCTTAATTTAATGATTAAGTAATTCCTTATATACACCACTCTATAACCTTTACCTTTTTAAACAATTTCATTTCATAATTCAGATTTGTTTATCAAATCCTATGATCCACTTCTTTACCCAGATTCACTTTTACCCATCCCTTTCCAAATCCATTCAACCATTCCTGCTTTGGAAATCTTATTTTAATTCTCCTTCTTACTTAATCCCATTATTAAGTAACATTAATTTAAAATTAATGCTTTAACATCTTGAACCTCATTTATATAACACTGGTCTATTATAAACCCCTTCTGTTCCCAATTCCTTTTACTTAATACGAATAATAAGTAAACATTTAATTTAATCTATCGTATTTGCTTAAAATTCTCTTTACAACTTTGTTATAAAAATTCAGGCCTTAAATATAAAACATATTTATAAACCCCTTTCACCAATCAATTAGATTTCATTTCAACCTCGATGAATATCCATTAAAAAGAAATTCCCTAAATTATTATTTATCAGGATAATATTTTACTTGGACCATTAACTACTTCAGTAGTAAATTCCTCGATTAATCAAGATAAATAGTAAATTCCTTTTTGAAAAATATTATTAAAATAAAAACAATATTCATTAAAATATTTTATTTTAAACACACTAATTTAATAATCAATTCCAATTAAAAACGGTCGATTTTGTTAACTCAAAACAAGGTTATCTCATTAACCGATTCCAATTCGTTTTCCCTTTAAATTAATTAATAATATAAATAATTTAAATAATTTTATTTAATTGTTCCTTAACAGAACAATTATCCAAATTTAATCGTTAGATTAATTTCTATTCACTTATTTATAAATCTGACAATCATCAACCAATTGATAATTGATTATAAATTTAAATAGTAAAAAAAAATTATATTTTCCTTTTAATAAACTTCTATTCAAAATAATATATTTTTAAAAATCTATCTCCTGTTATAAAATAAATTTTATAACTTTGGTTCTATCGATTCACATGATGGTAAATCAACATTTATAAAACGATTGATTTTATAGGCCATACGCTGCCAATTACTCAACCAATATTGCCCACTGGTTTAAACAAAACCCAGGTTGAATTTCCGCATCAATAATCAATCACTTAATCAATCACCCAATCAGGACATTTCATATATGATAATATGAAAATAAATAAAAATTTTGAGGAATCCCGTTAGATCCCCACAACCTATTCTTCCCTATATCCAAAATGGTTATCTCAATTCAGATCATTCAGTTTCATTTAACTGATAACAATAAATAATGACCATTAACATTAACCAATTCATAAACAATTCAAACACGTTTATTTTATAAACATGACCAATCAATGTGAGTCAGCTCTATTGGATCAAATCGTTAAAATAACGATTTGGTATTTCACTAAAATTAAACAATGGTTTAATTTCATCAGTTAAATCAACAAATAAATAAATAACTAGCGAACAGTCAATCATTAGCAACCAGAGCACACAAAATAAAAAACCCAATTTATATAAAATATAAATGGGAAGAACTGAGTGAGTTTAACTTATCTTGATTTGATGCCGTTATTTAAACGGTTGGTTTAATTAAAGTAAACAATCATTTAATTTAATTAAAAATCCCGATTGATTCCAGTTCCGTCCAATACTATTCCAAAATGTAGCGTGCAGTATTATGGTCCCAATGCCTTTGTGTTCGGTCCAATTCTGGTCACACATGCATGAGATGTAAAAATATAAACATGCAGATTATATTAATATACTATTTTCTTAATTATAATTAAATAAATGTTTAATTACTTTTAAAATTACGAATATTACTAATCCATACTTCTCTTTTGTTTATCTGTTTCCCGATCTCAGCCACTTCGTTTACTTTAGTTCTTACGGCAGATGTCATTCGTTCTGCACAAGAAAAACATTTTAATATACGTTTTTAATTAATAAATTTCTAATTAAAAATATATTAAATTTATCACTCTCGTTAACAAGAAAATTTATGATTTACCTCTTTGTTCCCTTCCGTTCTATTTTGCTCGTAATTGTTTCCGGTACTCCTCATTGATAACCCATGTTTCATTCACCATTCATCTGTTCCAGGCATGCAAAACCCATGATATAAATTAATACACTATTTTAATTAAGATAATAATTCTAATACCTTACGTTTATAATTATTATAATGTTATATGTGTGTTCACCATTCACGTCTGAATTGAGAAAAATACTGGCCTTGACTTGAATTTCCTTCCATGCATCGTGCCTTCTTTCTTTTCACAGATTGCCCAATTATACCCGATTAAATTGCTCTCCAGGTGACCAAGTCCTTGTTCTTGCTTTCAACTTCCAACAGCTTTGATCTTCTTCACCGCTCTTCATTTAAAATCGGTACCACGAGTTCTCGTAACTCACTGAAACACCACGCTTCCCATCCCCCTTACTGTTTTAATTTTTCCATATGTATATATAATTCGTTCACTTCATCAAATTCTTCACTGGAAACAAAGAATCTGGTATCCTTCTGGTTTGATAATAATGAGAACAACGTTTCCTCAATTCGCCGTATATCTCCAGTCCACCCTTCCTTGCGTTGTTCAGTTTTTAAAAATAGAAGTCGATCCTTTCTTTGTTCCTGAGCATCGTTCCATCGTATTTTGCTTCAGAAGTTTGAAGCTGCGATGTCAATAATCCACACACAATGCACCACGAACAACTTCACCACGACAACCTAAAATCAGGCCATTGGACTTCAATCAGTCCCTCCCACAATCGACGCGCCACCATTCTTGATTTTTCACCAGAAACCTGATTAGATTCGGCAACCCTCGTTGCCAGCAAATGACCTCCAAATGTACCAGGAATCGTCTAAGAATTCCGGCGATCCACCACCCAGAACATCATCTCCACCGTCCACTTCGAAGTTCTCATTAAGCTGAATCCTTTTTCAGTTAAAAGATTTCCATTTAAATGTTGAGGATCAAGAAGAAATTGAAGATGAATATTGAAGGATTTAAGTCGTTCAAAGGCTTTTGTTGGCGGCCAAGTAAAGGTTGACCAAAGGAAATAGTTTGACACGGGATAAGGGTTGTGGATTGTATATATAGAGTGATGGTTAATAAAATATTATTATATATAACTTAACCATGAATTAACCTTTAAAATTACCACATAGAACTTAATTTTTCCGATAAAAATGCTAATCCTAGCAAAGAAAAATATTCCGGACCCAATGAGACAGGTTTCGTCCAGTTCTAAGGTCGTTTGCGAAAAGTCCTTTGTAATTATCGATAAAAAATCAAGTGGTTAAAATTCCTGAAATTACAGAAAAAATCCAATAAATTTGAAGCCTTGACATTTTACTAGACCTCTTCCTTAGGGATCCAATGAAATTTATTTCGTTCAAATCGGAGTTTATTGGGCCAGTCGTTTATTCGTTTAAAGTTACCCCTGTCTAAATTGACCAAAATAATATAATTGATTAAGGCATTTATTGTTGCCACGATCAAACGGTAAGTCCGATTGACAAGAAAATTGAAAATCTAACAATAATTAATTAATATGAATCCAACGACACCAGTTTCATCGCATTTCGAGACTGTTTTCCGTACGCTATTTTTACACGCACCACAATACCATTTTGGACACCAAATTCCTTGGCCTCCCAAAATTACAAACTATATACCTATCCTGACTCTAATCTTCAATACAAACTCAACAGAACTAGTTTCGTGGGTAATTCGATCGTCTGCTCAAGTTACACTCAAAAACTTTTCTATTAAATTAAATTAATTTAATCACGCGCTATAGAAAATGAATGGGCATTTACGGCTTCCGTGGTCACATATGAGTTCGGTTTGCCATGCAATTTGATACCGTACAATAATTTAATGTTACAGTTCTAATGAAACTGATTTCATCAAAATTGGAGACCATTCGCAAAATGGCTATTTAAAAGGCCTATATTTTAGTAATGATTTCCATAGCGACTATTTTAAAATTTGATTAGGCCATAACTAAAAATCTATAACACGAAATCTGGATTTTTCTGTTTCATTAGAAATTTATCATCAATACGATTCCAACATTTCTTATTTCACAGAAATCCGACTTATATCGGATTCTGTATATTCAATTGAAGTTCAAAACTCCTGTTGTTGTTTTGCAACCTTGCCAAAGTATAACTTAATCGACTTTGTTTTGATCGAAAATATTAATTCAACATCTCCATCATCCCCCAGTGCTATACCTTTCGAACCAGCGTCCGTAGGCCAGTTAACCACTAAGTCAATATAGAATTCATTTGGATTAATTTTACTTTTTTTGTACACGGATTCTACAAGTTTGATAATTTGCAACCTTTCCACACTCTAATCATTTTACAAATACCACTAACATATATGCCATTTTTCTGATCATCAACAGTTAGTTCAGCATCATAGTAATAGTGAAACACCCCACCTCCGTTAGGGTCACTCTCAAAGGGAATGCCCTAATTTTGGTGGAGGTTTATAAGTATAAGTCACAGATATACAAGACAGATATAAGAACACATATTTGTAAACAGCGGAAAAACAACAACTTTTATTTCATAAAAGCAAATACGTGTTACAACAACATCACCATAATTGTCTTACATCCTTTCCAAAAACATAACATAACACTTTCATAATCTGTCTTGATTACATTTATTTAAAGAAGCATAAAGAAAACATAGATAAAACTGCAAAAGCCCCATAGTGGTTGTCCAAGCCATAGTTCAAAAAGAAAAGGTCCAAGCAATACATTTCTCCTCTTCAAGCTGGATGTTAAGGCTGGTCAAGCTGCAGTGTTCCCTCCCTGTGGACCTGGGGGGGGGGGGGGGGGAAACGGAAGAAAAGAAGAGGAAAGAAAAGTAGAGTCAGACACAAAGCCTGAGTAAGTCTAGTACTATTCTGTCTATGAATAAAGAACTGGGTATGATAAGTATAAACAAGAAGTGGGAAAGCACTATAACTTGGCTAAGTTGTCTAGGGTCGAATATACTATCGTACCCCATGGTAATCTCTAAACCCATATAAACTAGTTCCCAACTGGCACCCCATAATCAGGGTGATGTGATCCTTTCTATGATGATCGGCTCCTACTCGCATAGTTACATGTGTCTTACGGCCCCCGATGTTGTAGTTACCTATGCTGGTCCCACCATGGGGTGTATCAAGTCCCATGGTGGCGGCCCGACACAATCCTGGAATGCACAGGTATGCTACTGGTGTCCAGTGCCTTATTTTTCTGCGCCGGAGTGTGTGCACGCCCGCACCCCGTTAGAACCTACACTGCTACACCACCGCCGTCGATTTGACCTCTCACAATCAGCCCAGTAATCGTGCCCCACCCTGCCTAGTTTCAGGGTATCCTGATACACCTTCTAGGGTTACTGCTGAAAAGGGTCCCCCGTTACTAGGTTTTCTATCTCTAGCCAACATGCTAAGTTGGTTAAGTGTTTTCTAACCTAACCCCCACCAGTCCGTTTAGTTTAGCATGTTCCATTTTGATTAAGTCTTTAGTTCACTTAATCCTAACAATCCTGACTCAGCCTTAATTGTCTTATTAAGGCCCTGACCTCTCACATTAGACAGGTATTGTTGTGGCTGCCTGTTGCCGGTTGGTTCCGGGCAGTCTTACGCCACAACTCAGTCTAACCTCGGGTCCTTATTGGGCTCCATGTTTAACCTCCCACATTGGATTGGTATTGTTGTGACTACTGGACAGCCGGGCGGTTCCGGGCAGGTTTACATCACAACTCAATCCAACCTCGGGTTAAACACATCGTATGTTCTACATTTACATATTTTGTCTTTCTTCTTTATTTTCTTATATGTAAATATTTGCGGCCCATTATTAAGTTAATGGTGTAAAGGTTACACCAATCATGGGCCCAACCCATACTTGAATTTGGGCCCTTCTATTTTATATTTTCATTCATTAGTAATTTTAACCCAACGTTATTTTCCCCCGTTTAACTCGTCCGTTTATTATATATATGTTGGGCTTAGCCTTTTAAAGCCCAACTTAGCCATGCGGAAAGGGGAGGCTTAAAGCGTGATTATATACACGAAAAGGGGAATGTGAACGCATGAACTTGCAATATGACGTTGGAAATACAAAATAGAAACTGGTGTACTTGCATAGTAGTGACATATACTTTGGTCATAAAGCATAAGTGACATAAATCAAAGCATGTAAACTTGTAGTTAAGTTAAGAATATCACTATCGACACATAGGCTTTAACTACAACATAAACCTATATTTTTATTCAGGCATAATGTCAAACATAAGCAAATCATGTTCATAAGACTACTACATGTTTACAAAGGTGTCTACTTTTGTGACTAATACAAAAGTATAGTTAAATTTGTTCACATAACCATGGCATAAATATTTCTAACATGAAACCATGATTTTTACTTTAGTCATGCAAACTTGCACAAAGGGATTTTGAATCTAACCTAGCTATGTACCACATATGTCATCATATAATTCTTGTAAACAATATAGACTTAATTATGCAAAATATTAATCATAGCCTAGTCATATTCATAAGTTTGCAAATAGGCTTTCTAATACAAAAGCAAAACTTAATACATAGATCATGATGCCAAATTTTCAACTTAATTTCATATGGACTATGATAACCCAAACTTATTCCAATTACTTTAAAAAAATGATGTTTGTATAAAAATACACATTATGATGGCATAGTAGCAAAACCCCAAACTTGCATGAATTTCAATTAATCAACTACATACATGTAGCTTCCACATGGATTACATAATTTGCGAATATTCCAAGCGTATACTTGCATAAAACTACCGCATGTAGTTTTTCATAACTGAATAACATAATTCGAGAATATCCAAACGTATACAATATTCCAAATCGATAAGAATCATAGTAACGCACAAATTATGAATTATTTATCACCACAATCAAGTATACAAACGAACACAGTTATTTGTTCATACCAAAATAATACTCTACTTACAATTGTGTGGCGAATTCTCAAATTTAGGGATTTGAAGATGCGGTTTGATTTGATTGAGTTGCTTTATGCCTTAGAATTTGCCTCCTAATCCTCTCTCCAATTGGTGGCTACCCCTAGTCGTTCCTCAGCAACATGGCGGCTTTGTTCTTATTTTTGAATGAATAGATTAGGGTTGAGTCTAGGGTCATTTTTATAGGGGTTATGAACTGATTAGGACCATTGATGTTGCTTGGATTGATCGTAGCCATTCATCCTAAGGAGAGACCAATTAGAGCCTGCCACCTAGCCCTAATGACAAAGCAGACTACAGAAAATCGACCAACATAGAATAGGCCAGCCAGGTTGGACTAGGTTCGACCTGGCTCTGGACCAGGTCGACATGCCTGTCGACAGCCCTGTCGACAGCCCTGTCGACCTGGTTAGACCAGGTCGACAGCCCAGTCGACCTGGGTGCGTTAGGCGGGTGTTTTTCCGCCCTGGCCCATTGGGCCCCATTTTGGAATTTAAACTTGATTTTTCTGAGTTATTTTATTCTGTTTGAATTTTAAACTTAATTCAAAAACTTCCGAAGGCCATATCTTCTCCATACGGACTCCGTTTTTCGAAAACTCGGACTCTATTTCGCGTATTTTTCCGAGACGAACGCAATGGCGTATCCCGTTTCCCTTAGTTCTTTAATTTGAAATTAATTATACTTTAATTTGTGAATTTCACAGTTATAGAATTCGCGGGGTGTTACATTCTCCCCCACTTAAAAGGATTTCGTCCCTGAAATCTTCAAGTTTAGGAAAATGTATATCCTAACATCCAATCATCCATCTACTCATCCATCAAACACGAGCATCCATTGTCCTTAAGAGACTTCTAATGCTTCATAATCATATGCGAAGTGTGTGTGTGTACATGTACTTATCTAATGCAAAATCAGGCGGTCTACTGATTCAGTTGACCTCCTTAATGCGAATTATGTAAGTGCCTTGAATCCATTATGTATGCAAATTTTCCTATTCTTGATTCTACATGAGTGCACAATCATTCAATACAAATGCAACATCCACATGACAACACAGTAGAGTTCAATCATATACGAAGGCAAACATATATGCATATGCAATATGAAGTGACTGAGCCGATCTAAAACCTAGATTGTGTGTGTATATGCAACCACGAGCAACCACTAGCAATCACTTGCAACCACTTGCAACCATCATCCATAACATGTTTCAATTACATGTTTCCATCCAAAGGGTTTCTACCTAAAAGATAAGGTCGAGGAAATATACCTAAAAAAAGATAGATAAAAGCGCAACTTAAGGAAAAGGAAAGATCAAGAATGTACCCTCGAACAGAAAAGGGTAGGCAGTGCGTATTCTAGCTTCAGTTTCCCAAGTCGCGTCTCCCTCGGCGTCGCTCCACTGAACTTTGACGAACTTGACTTCGCGGTTGCGTAGCTTCTTCACTTCCGTTCCTAATATGCGGGTTGGAACTTTTCTTAGGGTTGCTTCGCGTTCCACTTCGGCCTCTTCGAGGATATTTGGCTCTACCACTTCAGCAGACTCATGTAGACATTTTCGGAGATGTGAAACGTGAAAAACGTTGTGGACTCCAGCCAATTTCTCGGGTAGCTCTAATCTATATGCCATTTTCCCAATTTTCTCGATGATAGGGAATGGCCCTACGAACCTTGGTGCTAGCTTTCCTGTGGTTCCAAAACGAACAACGTTTCTTAGTGGTGATACCTTGAGAAAAACTCTGTCTCCAACCTCAAATTCAAGGTCGGTCCTTCTCTTGTCGGCATAGGACTTTTGTCTGTCTTGGGCCGTCCTCATCCTTCTTCGTATTAAGTCTACTTTCTCTGAAGTCTCTCGGATCATATCTGGTCCAAGTATGAGCTTATCAGTAGACTCCCACCAACAAGTGGGCGATCGGCACGGTCTTCCATATAAAGCTTCGAAGGGCGCCATTCCGATGGTTGCTTGATAGCTGTTGTTGTAGGCAAATTCTACCAAAGGAAGGTGGTCTTCCCATGTCCCTCCGAAGTCAAGGACGCATAGCCTTAAGAGGTCTTCCAAAACTCTGTTCACTCTCTCTGTTTGGCCGTCGGTTTGGGGATGATAGGCTGTGCTCAAGCATAACTGCGTTCCTACTGCTTTTTGCAGACTCCGCCAA
Source organism: Allium sativum (assembly GCA_030737875.1). Classification (NCBI taxonomy): domain Eukaryota; kingdom Viridiplantae; phylum Streptophyta; class Magnoliopsida; order Asparagales; family Amaryllidaceae; genus Allium; species Allium sativum. The sequence goes on from CM060915.1 coordinate 992,852,103, forward strand.
AACTCACTGGTGAAGATGGGGTCTCGGTCACTAACAATGCTAGATGGTATTCCATGGAGTCAAACGATTTCCTTGAGGTAAAGTGATGCTAGGGATGAGGCAGTTCTTTTACTTTTGACAGGTAAAAAGTGGGCGCTTTTAGTAAGCCTATCCACTATTACCCAAATGCTAGTGTTGCCTCTCCTAGACCTAGGCAGCCCATCGATGAAGTCCATTGAGATGCTATCCCACTTCCACTGCAGGACCTCCAGAGGATGTAGCAGTCCGCCAAGCTTTTTCTGTTCCGCCTTAACCTGTTGGCACACCATGCACTTAGAAACGAATTCTGCCACGTCCTTTTTCATGCCGTTCCAGAAGAAAGTCCTTTTTATGTCTTTGTACATTTTATCTCCGCCTGGATGTATCGTCATCTTGGAGTGATGTGCTTCCTCGAGAACCTTCTTTACTAAATCTTTTGTCTGTGGGACGCATAGTCTTCCGTCTCACCTTAGCAAACTCTTATCGTCGATGGAGTATCTGTTGAGGTGACTTGAAGTCTCACCCCTAATTAGCCTATCCATTATTTCCACAAGCTGAGGGTCTTCGCGTTGTGCTGTCCCTACTGAATCCACTAAAGTTGGGCGCACTTCGAGAGATGCTAGCAAGCCTGGTACGAAATCGGAGGAGGGCCTAAAGTCGAAGCTGGCTATAAACTCTAGGCTTTGTCTTTCAACAAACAACGGGCTTAGGGTCAATTTCTTTCGGCTCAACGCGTCTACCACTACGTTGCCTTTGCCCGGAGTGTAGGAGATTTCGAAATCATACGAGGCAAGAAACTCCATCCATCTCTGTTGCCTCAAGTTAAGATCCTTCTGCGAGAAAAGATATTTCAACGATTTATGGTCAGTGTAAAGTTCGAACTTCTCACCTAGGAGATAGTGTCGCCAAGACTTGAGTGCAAAGACGATGGCGGCTAACTCAAGATCGTGGGTTGGGTAGTTATTTTCGTGCACTTTCAACTGCCTCCCGCCATAAGCTACTACCCTTTCTTCTTGCATTAAGACGGCGCCTAGCCCTGTCCCACATGCATCCGTATAAACAGTGAACATCTTGCTCCCATCTGGTAGCGTCAAAACTGGGGCTGTAGTAAGAGCCCTTTTTAGTCGTTGGAAAGCAAACTCGCAATCCAAGTCCCAATTAAACACTAGATTCTTCTTGGTCAATTTCGTGAGTGGAGCTGAGATTTTCGCAAAATCCCTTATGAACTTTCGATAGAAACCCGCTAGTCCTAGAAAACTTCGGACCTCGGTTGCATTCCTTGGTGTCTTCCAATCCTGTACCGCCACTACCTTAGCAGGGTCCACTGCTAACCCTTGTTTGGATACTATGTGCCCAAGGAACCTCACCTCTTCTCTCCAAAAGTGGCATTTGGAGAATTTGGCTTTTAGTTGATGGACTCGCAAAGTTTCCATGATTGCCCTTAAGTGCTGAGCATGTTCCTCTTCACTCTTTGAGAAGATAAGGATATCATCTACGAAGACCACTACGAATTTGTTGAGGAAATCTCTAAATACCCTATTCATCAGGTCCACAAAGTAAGCAGGTGCATTTGTCAAGCCGAAAGGCATGACAAGCCATTCAAAGAAGCCGTCTGGGGTTCTGAACGCCGTTTTATCGATGCTATCTTCAGCCACCCTTAGCTGATGAAAACCGGTTGCTAAATCGAGTTGGGAGAAAACAGACGCTCCTACAAGCTGGTCAAACAAATCGTCAATTCTAGGGAGAGGGTGCCTATTCTTTTTCGTTAGCTTGTTGAGCTCCCTATAGTCAACACATAGACGGAGTGATCCATCCGCCTTTGTAGCGAACACCACTGGAGCGCCCCATTCTGAAATGCTTCTCCTAATGAACCCCTTTTCTAGAAGCTCTTTAATCTGTTTACTGAGCTCTTTCCTTTCCCGTGGAGCCATGTGTCTAACGGGTAACGCAACGGGCTTTGCATTATCTACAAGATATATGCGGAAGTCTATTTCCCGCTTCGGAGGCAAGCCCTTCACCTCTTCGAAGACATCCGGATATTCCCGGACCACTTTAACTGATTGCAAATTTTCAACAGAGGAATCTAGCGATTCAAGATAACTAAGCATAACCGCATACGAGGGATTACAAGAAATTTCCAAAGTATTACCGAGCTGGGTTAGGAGCCTAACAACTCTTTTCTCACAATCAAGGATGGCCCCATTACTGGATAGCCAATCCATACCCAAAATCAAACCATAACCCGAAAAGCCCAAAACAAAGGCACTACATTGAAATTCTACACTTAGAATAGAAATTTTCAATCCCACACAGATCATAGACAAATGAGCTGGGCCCCCAATTGGGTTTGAAACAATTAAGGGGTCCTCTACCATACTAGTTTTTAGGTGCAGAGATTCTACTAAAGCAGACGAGATAAAGGAGTGTGATGCTCTAGAATCAAATAAAGTGCGAACGGGGTGATCATAAAGATAAACTACGCTTTCTACAGAAGTATTTATACATCGCTGTTGCAGAGGTGGCGCTTCCAGCACATGAACCTGTGCCCCTGGGGTGGATCCAGCCCTCTGCCCCTGTCCTCGTTTCTTTGGGCAGTCCTTAGCCCTATGGCCTGTCTCTCCGCAAGAAAAGCACCCACCATTCTCCTTGGCCTTCTTTTTCCGGCAGTCCTTTACTAAGTGCCCCACTTTGCCACAGAAATTGCACTTCCTCTTCTCTTTGTTGCCTTTCCCACCTTTCTTAAAGTCTGTCTTCTTAGGCTGCAAACCCTCTTTCTTCCCTTGAGAGCTTACTGCCTTTGTCTCCTTCTTGCCCTTATCCTCTTCATTCAGCAATGCCATTTGCACCAATCTTTCATACGTGGCTTCCATGGGTATATGGGTCATGGCCAAACTGTGTAATGGCTCATTCAACCCTTTGACGAAACGGAGAGCCTTCTTGTGCGGGGTGTTGACTAGGTCAAGCCCAAACCTAGCCAGCTCATCGAACTGATTCACATACTCTCTGACTGTCTTGTCCCCTTGCTTAAGAAATAAGAAATTTTCCAACTGCAAACTTCTTTCCGCATCTGAGAGAAATTTAGTCTCAAACCATGCCCTAAAGTCCTCCCATGTCTCCACTGGTCTTTCAGCATTAGTGACTTCCCACCAGTAGGAAGCCTCGCCCTTCAATAGCCACACTGCCAATTGTACTTTTTGTCTATCCTCTACCTCAAAGATGATAAATAGGTCCTCCGTTTCTTTCAGCCAATTCCTAGCTGCCACGAAGGACTCAGTTCCATGGAAATCCTTTCCTCCCATAGCTTTAAAATCCTTACATATCTCAGCGAATGTGTTTCCCCGTGGAGGAGGTGGAGGAAAAGGTGCTGCTGCAGCTGGATGATTTCCTTCAGCTGGGGGAGGAGGAACGGTAGGACCTGGTTGAGTGGCCCTTGCTTCTAAGAACCGTCTAAACCAACCAGGTATTGGGACCCCTTCTGGAAAGTTAAGATCTTCGGACATGCTGAAACAAAAAGGATAGATTCAAAACGAAGGATAAGAGATAGTACCTATGGCTTTGGGGAGTGGACTTTGCCTTTTTAAAATAAAATAACATTTTTCTTTTCAAAAATGCTTCTTTAAATTTCCTTTTTGAAAATAATTTTTCAAAACTTTTTATCTTATCTGGTAAACCTGTGCTCTGATACCAAGTGAAACACCCCACCTCCGTTAGGGTCACTCTCAAAGGGAATGCCCTAATTTTGGTGGAGGTTTATAAGTATAAGTCACAGATATACAAGACAGATATAAGAACACATATTTGTAAACAGCGGAAAAACAACAACTTTTATTTCATAAAAGCAAATACGTGTTACAACAACATCACCATAATTGCCTTACATCCTTTCCAAAAACATAACATAACACTTTCATAATCTGTCTTGATTACATTATTTAAAGAAGCATAAAGAAAACATAGATAAAACTGCAAAAGCCCCATAGTGGTTGTCCAAGCCATAGTTCAAAAAGAAAAGGTCCAAGCAATACATTTCTCCTCTTCAAGCTGGATGTTAAGGCTGGTCAAGCTGCAGTGTTCCCTCCCTGTGGACCTTGGGGGGGGGGGGGAACGGAAGAAAAGAAGACGAAAGAAAAGTAGAGTCAGACACAAAGCCTGAGTAAGTCTAGTACTATTCTGTCTATGAATAAAGAACTGGGTATGATAAGTATAAACAAGAAGTGGGAAAGCACTATAACTTGGCTAAGTTGTCTAGGGTCGAATATACTATCGTACCCCATGGTAATCTCTAAACCCATATAAACTAGTTCCCAACTGGCACCCCATAATCAGGGTGATGTGATCCGTTCTATGATGATCGGCTCCTACTCGCATAGTTACATGTGTCTTACGGCCCCCGATGTTGTAGTTACCTATGCTGGTCCCACCATGGGGTGTATCAAGTTGCATGGTGGCGGCCCGACACAATCCTAGAATGCACAGGTATGCTACTGGTGTCCAGTGCCTTATTTTTCTGCGCCGGAGTGTGTGCACGCCCGCACCCCGTTAGAACCTACACTGCTACACCACCGCCGTCGATTTGACCTCTTACAATCAGCCCAGTAATCGTGCCCCACCCTGCCTAGTTTCAGGGTATCCTGATACACCTTCTAGGGTTACTGCTGAAAAGGGTCCCCCGTTACTAGGTTTTCTATCTCTAGCCAACATGCTAAGTTGGTTAAGTGTTTTCTAACCTAACCCCCACCAGTCCGTTTAGTTTAGCATGTTCCATTTTGATTAAGTCTTTAGTTCACTTAATCCTAACAATCCTGACTCAGCCTTAATTGTCTTATTAAGGCCCTGACCTCTCACATTAGACAGGTATTGTTGTGGCTGCCTGTTGCCGGTTGGGTCCGGGCAGTCTTACGCCACAACTCAGTCTAACCTCGGGTCCTTATTGGGCTCCATGTTTAACCTCCCACATTGGATAGGTATTGTTGTGACTACTGGACAGCCGGGCGGTTCCGGGCAGGTTTACATCACAACTCAATCAAACCTCGGGTTAAACACATCGTATGTTCTACATTTACATATTTTGTCTTTCTTCTTTATTTTCTTATATGTATATATTTGCGGCCCATTATTAAGTTAATGGTGTAAAGGTTACACCAATCATGGGCCCAACCCATACTTGAATTTGGGCCCTTCTATTTTATATTTTCATTCATTAGTAATTTTAACCCAACGTTATTTTCCCCCGTTTAACTCGTCCGTTTATTATATATATGTTGGGCTTAGCCTTTTAAAGCCCAACTTAGCCATGCGGAAAGGGGAGGCTTAAAGCGTGATTATATACACGAAAAGGGGAATGTGAACGCATGAACTTGCAATATGACGTTGGAAATACAAAATAGAAACTGGTGTACTTGCATAGTAGTGACATATACTTTGGTCATAAAGCATAAGTGACATAAATCAAAGCATGTAAACTTGTAGTTAAGTTAAGAATATCACTATCGACACATAGGCTTTAACTACAACATAAACCTATATTTTTATTCAGGCATAATGTCAAACATAAGCAAATCATGTTCATAAGACTACTACATGTTTACAAAGGTGTCTACTTTTGTGACTAATACAAAAGTATAGTTAAATTTGTTCACATAACCATGGCATAAATATTTCTAACATGAAACCATGATTTTTACTTTAGTCATGCAAACTTGCACAAAGGGATTTTGAATCTAACCTAGCTATGTACAACATATGTCATCATATAATTCTTGTAAACAATATAGACTTAATTATGCAAAATATTAATCATAGCCTAGTCATATTCATAAGTTTGCAAATAGGCTTTCTAATACAAAAGCAAAACTTAATACATAGATCATGATGCCAAATTTTCAACATAATTTCATATGGACTATGATAACCCAAACTTATTCCAATTACTTCACAAAAATGATGTTTGTATAAAAATACACATTATGATGGCATAGTAGCAAAACCCCAAACTTGCATGAATTTCAATTAATCAACTACATACATGTAGCTTCCACATGTATTACATAATTTGCGAATATTCCAAGCGTATACTTGCATAAAACTACCGCACGTAGTTTTTCATAACTGAATAACATAATTCGAGAATATCCAAACGTATACAATATTCCAAATCGATAAGAATCATAGTAACGCACAAATTATGAATTATTTATCACCACAATCAAGTATACAAACCAACACAGTTATTTGTTCATACCAAAATAATACTCTACTTACAATTGTGTGGCGAATTCTCAAATTTAGGGATTTGAAGATGCGGTTTGATTTGATTGAGTTGCTTTATACCTTAGAATTTGCCTCCTAATCCTCTCTCCAATTGGTGGCTACCCCTAGTCGTTCCTCATCAACATGGCGGCTTTGTTCTTATTTTTGAATGAATAGATTAGGGTTGAGTCTAGGGTCATTTTTATAGGGGTTATGAACTGATTAGGACCATTGATGTTGCTTGGATTGATCGTAGCCATTCATCCTAAAGAGAGACCAATTAGAGCCTGCCACCTAGCCATAATGACAAAGCAGACTACAGAAAATCGACCAACATAGAATAGGCCAGCCAGGTTGGACTGGGTTCGACCTGGCTCTGGACCAGGTCGACATGCCTGTCGACAGCCCTGTCGACCTGGTTAGACCAGGTCGACAGCCCCTGGGTGCGTTAGGCGGGTGTTTTTCCGCCCTGGCCCATTGGGCCCCATTTTGGAATTTAAACTTGATTTTTCTGAGTTATTTTATTCTGTTTGAATTTTAAACTTAATTCAAAAACTTCCGAAGGCCATATCTTCTCCATACGGACTCCGTTTTTCGAAAACTCGGACTCTATTTCGCGTATTTTTCCGAGACGAACGCAATGGTGTATCCCGTTTCCCTTAGTTCTTTAATTTGAAATTAATTATACTTTAATTTGTGAATTTCACAGTTATAGAATTCGCGGGGTGTTACAAATAGAGTGTATGAATCATATTTCTGACCATCTTGAATTCATAGAAAATATCTATCAAATTATTATTATTATGAACATTATATATAACTTATTCTACCTCATAAAACTCCTTCTTTAAATTAAATTCAATAGCTTGTACTGTAATGACCTGCTAACCATTCAAGTCAATAATAAAACCAACTTGAATCATTAGAAGCGGAATATTATTATTACTATAAGGTTAAATATAAAATCATCACAAATAAATCACAAAAATAGAAAAACAGAATATCTCGTAGTGGAATAAATAAGATGCAATAGTATTTTATGAAGCTACTAAATAAATACATTAGAGTTACGAATCAAATACAATAGAAGTCTAAGTACACAGGATTTCTAATACAAAAGAAGATAAGTGAAATAGATAAATAGATAGAGATAGGGTTAAGCAAGTCTCTAGCTCTGGAAGGTGCAATTCAATATTGTGATATTCGGTATAACCCGAGCATTATGTAAAATAAAGTTATCTCTAAGATTCTAGCTATCAAGACTACACCTCTGCTAGACCAAAAAAAATTCTCGCTCCCAAGCCGGCTTTGTTAGAGGATAGCTTATATTCGATAATGTCATCCTTTCTCAGGAATTGATTTCCCAAATGAAAAAGAAAACATTTTTTTCTAACGTGATCATTAAGCTTAGTATGGCTAAAGCTTATGTGCGTGTCGTGGTTCTTTATCATTCACACTTTTTGGGCTTTTGTTTTCCTTGAGTCCGTTATTAACCATGTCCAGCGCCTCATTTCTAACTGTTGGTTCTCCGTTCTCACAAACGGGGTACTAAAAGGTTATTTCCTTTTGGTTCAAGGTTTGAAGAAAGGGGATCCCCTATCTACTTCGATGTTTTTCATTACTATTGAAGCGCTGGTTTGTGGTATCCACTTTGTCACAATCACTGGGAAAATCAAGCTCTTTAGTATTCGTAGCGGGTGTTCTATCATTTTTTCCCTTTCTTTTATGGATGACATTATTATTTTCACTAATGACCTCCGCCAATTTGTTCGTTGGCTGTTACCTTTTTTTCTATCTTTATGAACTGGGTTTAGGGTAGATGATCAATATCTCGAAGAGTTATTTCGTTATTTCCCAATCTACTCTTATCCAGAAAACTCGTTGGATTGCGTCCTTCACTGGTTTTAGGGTTTCTTCCCTTATTCTGATTTATCTTTGTATCTATCTCTTTTGAGGGTATAATCTTAAATCCTTTTTTTACCCCCTTATTGATAAAGCAAAGGGAATGATTTCTTGATGAAACTTTGTTCTTCTTTCTCAAGCTGGCAGATTCGTTCTTATCAAATAGGTCCTTGACTCCTTTGGTTCCATATCTTTGCGGTGATGACCCTGATTAGGTCTTTCTTTCATTCCAACTACTCTCTTTCCATGATTTTTTTTTTGGGTAGTTGTGATGATATCTGAAAATATCATTGGGTATCATGGGAAAATATTTACCTCCAAAGGAACGAAGGAGTCCTTCACATGCGCAAGTCTCAAGATGTTTGCATGGCATAACTCGTGGCCCGATTCTATTCCAATTACTCCCTTTGGACTTTTTTCCTTCACGCCAAGTACAAGAGGCTCCAAACTTCTGATTTTTCAGGGAACCCTTCTTATGCTAGTGAGACGTGGATGCATGTGCAGTCATTTAAGTCCACTTCAGATCGCCATGGCCATGTTTTCCCTTGGAACGGTAACCCTTTTCCTCTAAGGGTGGCATGGAATTCCGTTAGGAATCCTGTGCTTGCGAATCTTGACTTTCTTTCTATATAGGACAAGCATATTGCTCCTGAAGTCTCTATCCTTATGTTTAATGTCCTCCATGAGGCTTTTAGTTTGTATGGTAACCTTAAGAGGGTCGGTATCTCTTTAGGGTCTCGGTGTTATTGTTGTTGGACCAAATCGGTAGAAACCATATCGCATATCTTTTGGAAAAGAGATTTGTTTTCTGTTGTTTGGTTGCATTATGGTGCCTTGTTAGGCCTTCATGTTGCTTCTGATCCTTCCCTCCTTTGTGTCCTCTGAACATGGTGGGCAAGGGGTAAGGGAAAAGATCTCCGATCTACCCTCTTTTTCCTCGTCCTTAGTCTCGTTTGTTGGCTCCTTTTGTGTGCTAGGAACAAGTCTGTGTTCGACAATTCTATCATGACTTTTGTTGATATTATCACGCATGTTACATATAATATCCACATCGCGTTCCATTGTAGAACTTTTTGCGGTGTCCTCGACAACTCTTTCACCTATCTATCCCTAGCTCTAGACATTTTCTTAAGGTCGAGGACTAGGAGAGTGGTAAGGTGATTTTATCCTTTGTTTTCATTCATTGTCTCTTCTCTTTACTTTTCCTCTTTTTTCATGTGTGTAGTTGTGGTTTTCTTTTACTCTAAAGATCCAGGGTTGGTTGGCTCGCTGAGTATTCTTGGAGCAGGGATTTCTCGAATCTGTTCTAGGATCAGTAGTGTTCTATTGGGTAATGTATTGTCTCACTCTCTATTTTTTGTTCGAAACGACTCATCACTTGTTTGGGTGTGGGATCCTCCTGATAGGCCTGCCCGAGTGTTTCCTTCTTTTGGTGGTGTTGCGATGATATTGTACTTGTCGTCCTTCATTGTTTTGGTCTTCTTCTTTTTTGGCACAGTTTTTTTCTTTAGTTCAGTGTGCTTTTAGTGCACTTTGTTACTTTTTGTGAGCCATCGGAGGAAGGTTGTTTTCCTTTAATTTTGATATATATTATTTCTTTCTTTTTAAAAAGAAGTAAAATAAAACACTCGAGTCAAGACTTGTATTCTTATGCAAGTAAATTAAATCAAGTGAAATGTTCAAGTGAATGACATGAGTATCTTAATGGATGTTTGGGATCACCATCATTTAAGGATCCATTAAACTATTTACATACAATACAATATGCTGTTATAATAATGTCTATGATAAATATACTATTGAAAATAGTTCTAAGGAGTTACATTTTCACGTTAACACATTTTATAAGTATTGTATTTTATAAAGTATCGTAAATTCACCACACTGGAGTTACTAGACGGCACTGCATAGAAATCAACACGAAGTCAAAGTTGTGGTGGGTGATATAATATGACAAGGCGCACAAGGCAATACCCATGGCAAGATTCTACTATTTCGTAGAACTGAGGTGGTTGTAACGCATAATGTGTAGCTACTGCCCACCTAGGACAACACTCCATTAAATGAAGGATTATTCATCAGACTAAATCAAATCAACCGGAGGACAGAGATAATAAATAAAGAAGTCTGTCTGATTAAGGGAGCGACCCCACCTATATTAGTAATTTTAATTATGATCCACAGGCCAAGGCTATCCATCATCGTTCTGATTCTTCATTCTAGTAATGTTCGCTAAACCATCCTACTTTTTTGGATTCTCCACCAACTTCACAGTTGTTGATGTGGTTTCTGTGTTGACAAATAGTATGCCAATATCCGACTCCAATCTCTTTAACAACCAAATGTTTATTTCACACCAAGGTCAATTATACTTAAAATCATATTTTAATGTCATAAATCAGTTATCTTCAAGTATTGAACTTCTACGATCATTTACCCACAATTATTTATTGGAATCAGCTTTGAATTTCAAATCTCATATTATCAACGGGTTCGTTATCAGATTCAAATTTCTGTATTAGATTTATATTTTACAAACATCGCCATTAATTTAAATTGTTATTTCTAATCAGTTCGGACTTAATTGCTCTGATCAGAAATAAAATTTTATTTAAAATAGTAAATGTAACATAAAATAGTTCAATTTAAAATAATTGTCTTATAGTTAAAATTAAAAAATATATAAATATAAATATAGTGGCATGGTCCACAATATAAACCCGATTGGCCTTACCAATATATATATGTATAGTTTTATAAAATTAGTTATAAAATATATAAAAATAAATTAAGCATAAAATGGCTAAATAAAATAGATATAAGATATTTAATAAATATGAAAATAAATAATAAAAGAAATTTTGTTAAAAATAAAATAGTATAAAATAAAATGTTTAATATAAAATAATACTAATTTAAAATAAATTAAATATAATAATCTAATCCAAATCCGAACCGAATGTCCGAATTTTAAAAAAATTGCCTACTCATTTATGTCAAGTTTCAAATCCCATTCAAATAAATTTATAATTAAATGGTATAAATTTATAATTAATTAGACTACACTGGAATTGCAGTTCTAACTATTTACTTCAATTTGGTTTAAAAATTGAATTTTAAATTCATTTTATTTCGATAAGTTGTTTTAAAAAACTTCAAAGTTTAAATGTTAAGTTTTTTTTACATAAATCTATGTACAGCCCGTATTTTACATATCAGAGTATCATAAAATATTTTTATTTAATTTCTTGAGAGTTGGATCATTCTCATATTTTGATATGTCGTTTGTGGGGATGTGAGACATGTCCATAATTTTACCAGTTTTATTTGTGACCATTTTTCCCCTATCAGTCTTGTATTGTGCGTAGCTTTTGACTGGGATCAAATCAGGTGTTAAGGTTGATTTCATTGGAAAGGAAATGATATTTCCAATCTTGTAGAGTGGTCACAATAAAGTTTGGTTCTACGGTTTGCGAGGAATCGTTGTTTTTGTGCAGCACAATTTATGTACAGGTTTGGTAAGCCATTGATGGGATGATTTGGTATGGCCCATTAGTGGGATGGTTGGAGACTATAAATAGAGGGGTAGAGGCATGGAAAATAGTTTACTTTCTTCATTCTCACATTTGGTTGAGCTCGTGATTCTCCTTGTTCAATCAAATACATCTTTCCTCCATCAAAATTCTAGATCTACGCAAGAAGATCCACTTAAAATAAAGCTATATCTAGATCGAGTAAAGGAAGATATCATTAAATTAAGAGGTTTGAAACACATTCTTTGCTATCCGAAATGGGAATTTAGTGATTTTGAGTTAATTTGAAGAATTGTTGAGTGATAAGCATCTCCCACACAGATTCAATCAAGTATATGGGTTGTTTGATCTTATTTCCATCATTTTAAGTTTTTTTCACCAAGATCTACATCATGGTAAGTATATTTCCATTTGAATCACCAGAGGATCCAATCTAACAAATTAAATTGGTCATTCTTATGTTAATTCGTATGTTAATGCAAGTTAGATCCACTATTTTTGTTTATTCATTGATTTATCATGATTTGGTGAATTCTATATGATGGTTGATGAATAATGGTCATTTTAGTGTTGTCGATGATTTCATAAACTGTTAATGATTAAACTATATGATTTGGATGAGTTGTTTGCATCAATGTTGTCGTTTAGTGCTGATTTGGTCAAGATTGGAGTTAGATTGGTCAAATTCGGAGTTAGGTTGTTCTTGCTGGGTCGTTGATAGTATGGCATGAAGCTTGGGTCACTGGCTTGTGCTCCAAGAAATGAAGCTTAGGTCGTTCTAAGGGGCATCAGGTCAATTTGGAGATGGGTCGTTGCTTTTAGATCGGGTCGGTCTGCACATATGCAAGGCAGGTCGTTTGGTATGGTGAAGAGGTTGGGTCATGGAGATCAGGTCGTTGGGGAATGCCTAGGCCGGATCAGCTTGAGTAGTAAGGCGTCAGGTCGTTCGAAAGAACATGTCGTTGGGGCTTTGGTTGGCACCAGGTCAACATGCGCATTGAGGGTCAGATCGTGGGCGCTCAGGTGGTAAGTCATTGGTGGTTGTGGGCATTGATGGGTCGCTCATGCTTAAGTATGCTTGGGTCGTTAGTAAGCTTCAGCTCGGTTGGAGTCAGGTCGTCCAAGGCTTGGATTAGATTGGCCTTTGAACTGATGGGGCAAACTAGTGGGTCAGGTCGTTGGTTATGTTTTGGTTGCAATCGAAAGGGAGACAATCGATTGAATGGTGGACCAAGTGTTGTTATTTTGGTTCGGTGTTGGACGAAGTTCCGACGAGAGTTCAAGATGGAATGTTTGAAGTGTTGTGATGTGTTCGTTGTTCGATGAAATGAAATGAACGTGAATATGACTCAAAGACGATGAGTTAGTGGATAATGGTTACTCGAAAAGACGCTTGAGTTATGGATAGTCGTTGTCAATGATGACTAGAGATATTGGAGGCCGAAGAATTGTCGTTAATCGGAGGTTCTAGCAAGATAAAAGTAGGGGTATAATGGGGATTCCTAAAAGACCGGACGGGTCGAGTACCCTAGGCAAACACTTGATGGGCCTAGTTGTCTTCATCGACTAAGAAAAACATACAATGTAGATGGCGTATGGAGTTTTTCTAGAACCGGGGTTACCATTAGCCCTTAACGGATGGCCAGATGGGTCGATCATACGATTAATGGTGGTTTCAAAGCAAGACTGCGATGATAGGCAAAGTCATGGATGATAATCTTTTTGTTTGTGTCATCTTGTGTAGGTTATTCGACGCCGAGGGAATATGTCGTGACAACCGCCCATAACTTCTGCACTTAATAAGAGGAAAAGCAAGCTGAAAGGTGTGAGAGGAAGCTATGGACGATCATCAGAGTAGGTATACGCAAGCGGAACATGTCGCATATCTCATAGCGCAAGGATGAAATATAATAGAATATATACAATACAATAGGCAAATATAGTGAAGCATCACATATCAAACTTTTAGACTTTCTTAACGTCCTGAAAGATTATCCATACATCAACTAGATACAATATCAAAATTTGTACATAAAGCCTCACTACAACACTCAGAGTAAATCTTCAAATAGCAGAAATAACAGAAATACAAGTTAGTAATAGAACTTGTACGTAAGCCTACATCTCGCCATCGATCAGCATCATCGTCCTCACTAAGGTATCACCTGGCGCCTACTACTCATTTTGTCCATCCACAACCGGATGAACAACACAAGCTTATAAGAGGGAAACATAAAACCTTGACTCATACAACATAGTGAGCGATAAAACAACTATCTAAAATCATCAACAAAGTATATAAGAATAGGTAGATTAAGTAACCAATCTGCCAAAACACCAGAGAAGAACTTAACACCATCTTCCCCACATCGGATAGTTATAGCCTTTACAAGAAAGCACTTCAACCAAACATCCATGGTAATCAGAAAAACTATTTATCCATGGCAATCATAAGTAACCAAACAATAAAAATAATAGCAACTAGTTATATCTCATGTAAATCATCCTAATTGAGATCGATATTCCCCAAGCACAAACCAATATCAAACAAGAACCCAAGAAACATCTCCTTCGACATTGGACAACCTACTTTAGACAGTACAAGAAACACATCCTACATTCATGACTGACTCTGGCTATCACCGCCAATCCTGCACTGAAACCATCATTAATTGTATGACGACCAATCTTGCCATGTGTGATGGGGTAATGGTAACCTAGGTTCTAGCAAAAACTCCATACGCCTTTGGACGATATGTATCTCTAGGCCTTTCAACGATATCCAGGGTACTCGACCAGCAACTTCTGGTCTTTTAGATGTCTCTATTATACCCTTGCTTTGAGCCTGATAGAACCTATGACAACGATAATCTCTTGGCCTTCAATATCTCTAGTCGTCCATGTTGACAACTATTCTTAGCTCAAGCAACCTTCTCGAGCAATCATTATCCATCAACTCACAACCTTTGAGTTATCTTCACATTCATTGCTTTTCAACGATCATCGAATGTCTCACAACACTTTGAACATTCCACCTTGAACTCATGTCGAAGCTAGAACCATCGTCAAGTCAAAAACAAGCTTTGTTTGGTCAACACTGCATTTCATAGCATTTCCAGCTTTTTCGCTATGAAAAACTGGCTAAAATGTCAAAACATCCTTTTGTAGAGCTTCTGAAATGCTATTATATCTACTGGTTCAATTTTGCATCAATCTAGTGTTAAAAACTAAGTAAAACATCAAAACTGGCTTTCACAGCATTAACGAAACCCTATCATATCTTTATGTTCAATTATGGATCATTCTGCCCGATCCATGAAACAGTGGTGATCAACATTGGCAAATCACCTATTTTTCACTATGCGAGCCATGCCGATCCACATTTACTTCAATGCGGAGCATTCGAAGTTTTGGCCGGTCCCTTATGAATCAATAGCGTTTGTAAAGCACTGTCCATTTAGCCCAATCCGATTTTCCCGATCTAATTATCACCTCGCAGATCAGCTTGATCCACCCCAAAAACCCATGCGCGTCACAAAGAAATATAGCCCGATCTGATTTGCCCGATTTGATTTTCCCAATCCAATATTTCCAAGTCCGATTTTGCCCATTTCGATTTTGCCCAATTCGATTTTGTCCAGTCCGATTTTTCCCGATCCAAGCACTAAAACCACCAATTCTTCAACAAATCCTCACATTTGAGTACTACTCGTTCCAATACTCAGAAACGAACTCGATTTCAATATTTTCAACAACAATAATTCAACGAAATCAACAAATTATCAACAAATCAACCATCAATCCAAGCAATAATCAATGAACATTAAAATAATGATTAAAGAAATGATCAAGCAAAAAAATGGATCTAAACATAGAATTAAAATAAGAAATTACCTTTCATAAGTTGCTAAGATTAGATCCTATGGTGATTAAAAATTGAAATCATACTCATGTCGATTAGATCTATATGAAAACATTTCGAAATGATGAACATATGATCAAACGATCCATATACTCCATTGAATTCACGTGAGAGATGTTTATCACTCACCAAATCTTCGATCTAGCTCAAAATCAATGAAATATGAATCCAAACATCTAAGATCTATTTATAAACCTTCCAATTTGATGAGATCTATCTTCGTTTGATGTAGAACTAGCTCCCTTTGATGTAGATCTTCAATCTCTACTCGTAGATCTAGAATTTTAACGGTGGAAAGCTGTATTTGTTTGAGCAAGGACAATCACAAGCTCAACCAAATGAGCGAATGAAGAAAGTAACACCCTCTCCATGCCTCAAACCCCTTAATTATAGCCTCCCGCCATCTCACTAATGGGCCTCCTCAAATCAGCCCATTAATGGCTTAAAAATCTAAACAGGAAACTATGAAACACTAGAAAAGTGATTTCTCCCAAAATGCTGAGCCAAATCTTTAATGTGACCACTCTACAAAAAGGGAAACATCATTTCCTTTCCAACAGACATGTCTCACATTCCCATAAACAACATATTAAAATATGAGAATGATCTAACCCTTAGAGAATAAAAAAATATATTTTGTGAACCTCCAATACGTAAAATGCAGGCTATTACATTCTTTTCACCTTTAGGAATTTTTCCCCCGAAATCCCAAGAAAACACAAATAATCAAAACAATTTCGTGTGCCTAACATCCATGAGAAGCCAATTCTATCTCCTAAACTAGCAGCAATCAAGCCATGCATTCATAGTCTTATCCTAGCATGCGGAATTCTAACAACAACAACAACCATAACACAAGTTACAATGATGTAATGATGACACGATATCAATGGATCATACCGACGAAGAGTTCTGGATGGGTCACCTTCATGGTCTCTTCCATCTCCCATGTACAATCGTTGCCATCCTAACTCCATTGTACGTTGACTATCTTAACTGTCTTCCTCCTAAGCCGTTTCGTGTCATTCTTCACAACATGAAGCGACTTATGAGGTCTCGTAACTACGGTCTCTACTTCTATGTCTTCGTACTATTCTGGAGATACCACCACATTCGAATCATGCACAAGCTTCCTTAGAATTGACACATGGAAAAAATTATGCACACTCGACATCTTCTCATGTAACTTCAATCTATAAGCAAGCTTTCCTATTCGCTCGACTACCGGAAACGGTCCAACGAACCTTGGGGCCAACATCCCTTTATTTCCGAATCGAACCACATGCTTCAAAGAAGAAATCTTCACGAAAACCATATCGCCAACGTCGAATTCCAAATCTTTTCAAAGCATATCGGCGTAACTCTTCTGACTATCTTGGTCTGCCTTCATTCATTGGCAAATGATCCTGATATTATCTGAGGTTTCTCTGATCATCTCAGGTCCAAATATCAACTTATCTCTAGTTTCTAACCAACATGCCAGATAAATACACGGTCTACCATACAACTCCTCATATGGTGCCATCCCAATGCTCGATTGGTACCTACTATTATAAGAAAACTAAACTAGATGTAGATGTTCTTCCCATGATCCTCCTAAGTCTAACACGCAAGCCCTCAGAAGATCTTCCAAAATTGGGTTTACTCTCTCAGTCTGACCATCGGTTTGGGTATGATAAGTCGTACTTAAAAACAACTTGGTTCCCAAAGCTTCTTGCAAATTTTTCCCAAATCACTCATGAACAATGAATCTCGATCACTCACTGCGCTCATCAAGATACCATGGAATCGAGCTATCCATTTCACATAAAGCTCTGCCAACTTAGATGCTGTCCTAGTCGATTGGACAGGAGTTAACCTTGCACTTCTGTCTAAGCAATCCACGATGACCCAAATTACTTCATTTTCTGCCCTGGTTCTAGGTATTCCATCGATAAAATCCATCGGTATCTGCTCCTACTTCCATGTAGGAACCTCCAATGGATGAAGAAACCTACTTGGCTTCTTGTTTTCATCTTTCACCAACTGACAGTTCATACACTTGGAAATGAACTTTCCAATATCTCATTTGATCCCATCCCAGTAGTAAACTCGCTTTAGGTCTTGATACATCTTATTACCACCGAGATGAATCGTCAACTTCGAGTGATGACATTCCCTCAGAACCTCGTCCCTCAATACGTCGATATCAAGAAGATCCAGTCGCCCTTGCTTTCGAAGCCATTCCTCTTGATCGACCTTGAACTCTTTATTCTCTGGTTTCGGTTTTTGGGTAAACTCGACAACCTTTGCATCTCGTTTTTGGATTTCGCCAATCCTTTCGATAAAAGTAGGTCTTATCAAAAAGCTTGCCGACATTTCAGGTTCCAACTCACAACGTGGTCTAAAATCAAGCCCTACCAAAAACTCGAGGCTTTTCCATTTCGAAAACATTGTTCCTAATCCTACATGTCTTCGAATCAACGCATCTACACCTGCGTTACCTTTTCCTGGAGTATAGGCTATAGCAAAATCATATGATGCCAGAAACTCTAACCACCTTTGCCGTTGAAGATTCAAATCCTTTTGAAAGAAAAGATACTTTAACGAGTTGTGATCCATAAACAACTCGAATCAAACTCCTAACAGGTAATGCATCCATATCTTTTGAGAAAACACAATGGCTGCCAACTCCAAATCATGAGTTCGATAATTCCTTTCGTGTAGCTTTAGCTGTCAACTCGCGTATGCCACAACCTTATACTTCTACATCAGCACTCCTCCAAGGCCAGTATCACATGCATCGGTGTATACCACCATCTCTTCATTCCCACTCAGAATGGTCAAAACAGGAGCACTCTTTTGTCTCTCCTTATGGATTTCGAAAAGTTGCACACTTTGCATCCCATATGAACACCGAATTCTTCTTCGTTATTACTGTTAATGGTGCAGCTGTCTTGGAAAAATCCTTGATAAACCATCAATAATAACCAGCTAACCCAGGGAAACTTCTCACATCCGTTACATTCTTAGCTCTCTCTCAGTCCTAGATTGCTGCCACCATAGTGGGGCGAACCGCTATTCCATTTCCAAATACAACATGGCCTAAGAATCTCACTTCACTCTTCCAGAAGTGACACTTTGAAAACTTAGCACTTAGTTGATGTTTTCGCAAGATTTCCAAAACAACTCTCAAGTGCATATTGTTTTCTTCCTCAATCCGAGAATAAACCAGAATATCATCCACGAACACAAGCACAAAATTGTTCAACTGATCTCTGAAAACCCTATTCATAAGATCCACAAAATACGTTGTCGTGTTAGTCAACCTGAATGGCATCACTAACCATTCGAAGAAATAAGATGGTGTCCTAAAATCAGTATTCGACACACTATCCTATGCCACCCTGAATTGGTGAAATCCTGCCTCTAAATCCATTTGATAAAACATGTCAGCCTCGTGAAGCTGATCAAATAATTCATCAATCCTCGGCAACAAATACTTGTTCTTCTTGGTCACTTTGACCAGCTCACGATAATCCCCCCACAATCTTAACGAGCCATCTGCCTTGGTTGGTTTTGACGGCAAAAAATATCGTAAACACCAAAGATTCCAATTATTAGGAATTATTACTTTGGTCGTAAAGACAAGAGAAGGAAAAGGTAAATAACACAAGAGATTTGCAGTGGTTTGGCTCGGCGGGGCCTACGTCCACTTTGAAGAGGTGTTGGAATATTATTAATGACCAAGGATTACAAGGTTGAGACTATCTTGAGATATCTCATTACATTCATTTTCCATGATGATGTCATAATTATCATAAGTTAAATAACTAAGGAAAATTGTGATTTAGTCCTTCTTCTTCTTCAAATGAGAAACGCCATTAATGGAGGTCTAGGAAGGTTCCAAGGTCAGAAAATCCAACCTTTTTGAAGTGAGAAGCCATATGGTATTTATAGGAAAGGGAGTAGGTAGGAGTAGGTGGGAGTAGGTAGAAATGGGGGACCACATCAAGAATTTTGCACCTGGAGGCTGTAGGCTCGGATAATTCACACCTGAGCCCGGGGAGCGAAATTTCGCACCTCGAGGGTGCGAAATTTCGTGCCTCAATGGTGCGAAATCTTGCGCCTCGATGATGTGAAATTTTGCACCTCGAGGGTGTAAGGTTTCGAACCCCGTGGGTGTGAGATTTCACACATCGAGAATGCAATATTTCGCACCTCGAGGGTGTGAGATTGCGTACCTCGAGGGTGCGAGATATTGTACCTCCAGGGTGCGATATTTCGCACCTCGTGGGTGAGAGATTTTGCACCTCGAGGGTGCAAATTTCGTACCTCGTGTGTGCAAAATTACGCACCTTGTAGGTGCGAAATTCATACCCCACGGAGGTGTGAAATTCGCACCTCCGATGGGTACAAAGTTCGCTTTATGAGGTGTGCGAAGGTTGCATGGGTCGGTGTTTACGGTGCCGCAAGGTCTCTGTTGGCGCGCTCCCTCTTCATCTTGTTTCCTTCGCTCCTGAGCATCCCGTTCGGCCTTGGCTTCACGCGATGTATTGAGTCGAGCGTGTCTTATGTACTTTTGGGAACCGAACCAAAAAGTCGGTTAACATTTGTACCCCAAAGTATGTCTTGTCTTGACGTGATGTGCTTTGGATTAGTTGAGGTATAAGTCGAGTTGTGGGCTTGTCTTGTAAGTTAAAGGAATACATGTGTTAGTTGATAGGCTCGTTCGTTATGGGATTGCGAACAAATCGTGGCTAGTTTTGGCTGTGTTCGCGTTGTTGGGTACTCATGGTGCGTTACCTCCGCTCGTTCGCGATGATAGATAAGGCAGCCTAAGGAGTACGTAGACGGGAGCATATGGCGCGATGTTTTAGACCCGGAGGTACGGGTGTATATACGTTTATAGGTATATTTAACATTTTCTTTTTTTAGGTACGAAATTTCGAACCACTGAGGGTCAAAATTTCGATCCCTGGTGGATCGAAATACCGAACCCTAGAGGCTCGAAATCTTGATCCCTGGAGGTTTGACATTTCGAACCCTAGGGCCCGAAATTTCGAATCCTGGAGGTTCGAGATTCCGAACCTGAGAGGTACTAAATTTCGGGAACCAGAGGTTCAAAATTTCGGGACCCAAAGGTTCAAAATTTCGAACCTACCGGGTTCGAATTTCCCTAGAATACAAAGGGACATGCTTTTTCATAATAAATAGCCCCCATTCACTTTTTCTCTTCTATTTACATTCTTGCATCGACTGCCATTAAAAAGCTTCGATCCCCTAGTAATTCGAAACAATAGTGGGCTTCAATCCCCTCGGGAGGTTCGAGCGTCCGAACCCCTGGTGGTTGAGCTTTCGAACCATGTCATGGTTCGAGCCTTCGAGCCATTGGTATTTCAATCCTCCGTGTTGCCTAAATATTGTTGTACTGTACATATTGTGACCTTTCCACTTAGGATAGAGCCTGTACTCGAACTGTGATTGAATTGTTGGACTGTTTTATTTTCCTATGTACATCTCAATCTTACTTGACACCACACGCACTCGTTAGCTTTAACCGACACGAGGTGGACATGTTATTCCACTGTGATGTCTAGTGTATTAAAGTATAGCTAGTGATGCAAACAAGATCAAAGACAGGAAAGTCCTTGGAAGCCGAGGCTTCCTCTTCGTCGTCCTACACATCTGATTCTACCAACAGTAGTAGCTCGAAGGGCAGCGAGCTTGAGACTACTGAGAGGTCCACTCTTTCCCAAACAGTGAGTTCACCTGAAGTGCCTGAGCAAGGGGAACAACCTGAGAGGGAACACTCTCCTATCATAGAGGAGGAAGTCGAGTACGTGGACATTATGAGCGGGGATGCACCGGTGGCCGCTAACATGCTGCCCGATGCAGTTATTTTGGAGAATCCGACAGACTCGGTACTGTCACACTTGGATGCCATAGCCGTTAGGAAAATGGGTATGTGATTCAATATACCGGCGGATGATGCCCATACACCAGGAGAGGGTGGGGGCTCATGCCCCTCCCGAGGGTTTGACTACTTGGAACAAACATGCTTGATTTGTGGGATGTGTACTCCCAAGCAATGACTTTATTAGGGATATGCTATTTTATTTCCGCCTCGCGCCATCGCAATTGCATTCTAATGCCTATTCTTCACTCTTGGGCACATATGTTCTTTACTGCGAGTATTTGAGGTTGGAACCCACCAGAGAGGATATTCGGTACTTCTTCCGTCTCGAGAGAACGAGTAGCTCATCACCTTCCCAATGGTTCCTATAAGCCACCCCAACCACGAAATTCTTTGTTGGCCAATGGTCGAGGACGTCAGTATTTAAGCATGAGTGGTTCTTCGTGCACTGCCCTCCTGGATTTGTAAGGAAGTTAGTATTTTTGAACTTTGCTTTTTGAATTTCCGGAATTTCCTGTCTATTCCTTTCCTGATCGTGTCTTAATGTTGACAGGAAATCCTGGGGCGCCTACTTGTGAAGAAAACCGTCGCCGCCTTGATGCTCTGCGAGCGATTCCTGAGGATTACTACAAGACTGAAACTGTAATAAGCCAAGAGCGTCTTTGCCGCACGGGATTGCTCCCTGGCGATCGGGCTATAATCAGGCCCGCGGTAGCGAGTAGTTACCCAAAGAGGTGGTAGCGAAAGTCTCTGTGAACCCTGGTAAAAAGAGAAAGGTGCCTTCTGCTAGGCCTAAGCCGAAGGAGGCCATCAAGTTCCAAGGGGATGTTAGCAAGGATGGGACACTTGGTGAGGAGACCGTGCCTGGAGAAAAGGGCCCGTTAGAGGTTCTTGTCCCGTCTCCGGTAAGAGAGGCGGGAGCAGGGGCGCCGCCTAGGCCGTCGTCCTCAGTGACTTCTCCTGGAGCCGGCAGCCCGCTTGAGGGCGAGCGCCAGTTTGGCGAACTAAACATACATGACCCGGAAGTGCCCACGTGGCCGACTCCAGCTAGCATGGAAGAATTAGCTCTTGCTGCGGGGGGGGGGGGGGGGGGGGGGTTCACCTTCGGGTGGACCGCAATCTGGTTTGTTGAGAGAACACTTAGGGCATACACTCATAAACATTGCATATAATAGAGGCTTATGTGAGCGTACGTCCCGACTGACTTTGCTTCGTTTCTTTGACAGGTGATATGGCAAGAAGGTGCGAAGGGCCAGGCCATGGGCGAGGGAGCCAACAATCTTCTTGAAACCCTTTCCTTGACGTCTTCAAGAGAGGGGCCAGTTTGTATGGCGATGCCCCGTCCTTGCAGGATCGCAGCAGAGAAGGCCGTCAGCCTGTTATACCCCCATTGCCTTTGTCTCCTCCTCCCCCCCCCCCTTCGATTCGAGTGTCCATGGGAGATTCCAGACTCGACTTAGGGGGGTCTAGATGCTTATCATCGACAGTTCCTCCTTCCACAGCATCCTTGGCCCCTACTCAGTCTGCTAGGAAAATAGAGCCGCTATGTAACAACCCGAATTTTTACAACACGTTAAATCAAGAATCAAGACAGAATTAAATTATAAATTCTGAATCAAGTGAAACGGTCTGTGCCATTGCGTTCGTCTCTGAAAAATACGCGAAATAGAGTCCGAGTTTTCGAGAATCGGAGTCCGTATGACCCGTTAAAGGCCCAAAGAAGATTTCTGGGAATTTGAATTTCGGAAACAGTTTTGGAAATCAGATCTGGGGCTAGGCGGGAAGTTTCCCCGCCTAGGCCATGTCGACAGGGCTGTCGACAGGCCTGTCGACTTGGGCCCAGACCAAGTCGACAGCCCTGTCGACTTGCCTGTCGACAGGGGGTGGCCGGGGCAAGCTGCCTGGCGCACCTGCTTGTCTCACCTGGTCTTGTTCTTGGGCTGGTTCTGGACGCTTCCGAGATCTGATGGTCCTAATCTATCCTAGGGTTAATCTAAGGGCCTAAAACACTCCTAATCTCTATAAAAACACCCCTAAGCCCCCCTAAACCCTCATAACTCACCCTCTCCATGAAGTGCTGCCCAAATGCCAAGTGATCATGGCTTCCATCTCAAATCCCTAGAGCCTATGCATTCAAATCGGGTTCAAATCAAAAGATGCAAGCTTGCTACACCAAATCAAGGCCAAATCAACATTTCTATGCGAGTTCCATGACGATTCTTCTACAAAGGAGGCACCTTTCTTAGCCAAGATGATTCATGCTCCTTTCCCTAGGCCTAACTATGTAAGTTCTAGCTACTTTTAGATGGAAACGGTAGTTTTGATAATGACATGGGATAAAATGAGGCTAAACATGATTATGCGAACCTATATGAACCTTACCTTGCCTCTTGTGTTCATGTTTATGATTTTAGGCCATGTGAGTGACTTAATCATGCCTCTCATGCTATGCATAACCTAGTTTAACTTGCAAGTTTGGATCTTTATGCATGAAATGCTAGCATGAACCTTTAGGAACCACTTTACTTGTGAAACATTGGCTAGGACAAGATTTTGGGGCTTATGCATGCTTATGAACCCAAACCCCTTATGCTAACATGCAAGTTTGTGGCCAAATCCTTTATGAGATTATGCATGCTCGTGGCCAATCCCCTCTTTTAAGTTGTGCATGTTTATGGCCAATCCCTTTATGATGTTATGCATGTGGAAGGCAAGCCCTTTTTGGCATCATGCATGTTTTGAGACCAATATGTGACATAGTATCCTTACTATGTTGACTCGCTTTGCTTGCGTTGGGAAAACACGATTTTGGGTAGTTAGATAAACATGAACATGTCGCAAAATCTTAACTTGAATATGACATGTGTTTATACTTGAAAATATGACTTGAAAGATAACATGGAAGATGACATGTAAGTATGCATAAAAACATGAGCTTGGGAATTTACCTATTAAGTTAGGTCTACCCTTTGGGAATTTACCTATTAAGTTAGGTCTACCCAAATGCTTGAAAACTTGTAACATGTTTTGGAAACATGATGAACTTAGATAATATAAGTATGGCCAACTCGAGGTTGGGTTGAGTTTGCAACGTAAAACTACCCAGAACCGACCGGCCTAACTAGTAGTTGCAAACAATAGGACCCAATGTGAGAAGTTGGTCATGTCGCGCTTAAGACCCGAGGTTAGACTAGGTTGTGGTGTAAATCTACCCGGACCCGCCCGGCTTAACTAGTAACCACAACAAGGTCTAATGTGAGAGGTTGAGGGTGCATTAATTAAATTAATGCCACATAATAGGGTTAAGTTAATTTGATTAATGAGGCTTAAAAAAATATGATATGGACAAATGGGTTAAGTAATTTGATTAGGCTAATGATACTTAACAAAACATGATAAGCTTGGGTAGGTTAAGTTACTTGATTTGCCTAATGACACTTGACCATTTTTATACGACTAGTGGACGGGATTAAGTTAACCAACACTTAATCAATCCAACATGATAACGTGATAAGGTTAAGTAAATTTTCTTAATGACACTTAACCGTATAATACAGTTAATGGATGGGGTTAAGATTAGGCTTAACTAATCTAAACATGGTAATCGGATGGCGTTAAGTTAGCCTAGACTTAATTAATCCAACTTGGTAATTTAATAGGGTCAAGTTAAACACTTAACTAATTTAACACGATGATTTGATGGGGTTAAGTGACCTATACTTAACCAATCTAACTCGTTAATTTGATGAGGTTAAGTGACCTATACTTAACCAATCTAACTCGTTAATTTGATGAGGTTAAGTTAATCTATACTTAACCAATCTAACGTGAAAACATGATAAGGCTAAGTCACGAGTCACTTGGATATGCTTGACCGATTTGATGACAAGGTCAAGTTAATTTATATAATTAACCAATCTAAAATGATAATTAGACGAGGTTAAGTTATGGATTGCTTAATATACTTAGCCAACTTGACACATGGTTTGTAGGGTTAAGTCTTGGACTTGGATACTTAGCCAATTTTGACATGGTTTGTAGACGGGCTAAGTTATGAACTTAAGTGACACTTAACCCATTAGATAAACCCTAATTCGGAGGATTAGGTAAATAACCATAGTTAACAAGGATTATGGAAATAAGGCTAAGTGGTAAACCTTGGTTAAGGGAAACTAAGTAATAATTCTTAGTCAAGGAAATTTGGACCATTTCTTAGATAGATTAGTAACCCGATACGTTAGGTCAACGTTTAAGTATGCGTGTAGGAGCAGGCTATCTGATTTAGATAAAGGCTCCAACGAACTGGGTAACGAAGCAGCGGCTTCGGGGAACGTGAGGATATTCTTGGGATCCCTCTGTGAGCTGCCAGGTCATTATACTAGGCTCACGAGAGGTTGAGGTCTGCGGTAGAAGAACCAGGAATATGCCTTGGTTGCTATGCGAGCGACCTAAAGACTGGGGTGGATAGCAGTGAGTCGACGAATACATAAGGTGCCCGAGATAGCAAGTTCGTCGATCATCTACCATCTTGAGTCAAGCGTGTACGTACGGAAAGGCAGGGAACACCCAACAGACCATAATTGCTATCTAATTATGGGTGAGGTAGGCCGTAGGATGTGGGCTGGCCGGAGTGTAGTTCTCATGCAAGATTTTCTCTTGTGTTGCCTTTCACTAGTTGAGGGAGGGGTCTCGTGGGACCATAGCCACGTGTAGAAAAGCAGACCTTAGTATCTGCATCGGCAGATAAACCTAAAGCTCCCGACCGAGTCCTGTATTTCTTGTTTTGCCCTGGGACAGGACTCGGATGGCACGATGTGATACATGTGCATACAGTTATAGAAAAACGATTCACGATGAATGCGTGGGAAAAAGGGCGCGGTTGAGGGTTAGCGTAATCCCTAGTGGCCTAGGTGGTTTAACCCAAACCGAAATACGAAAACGTGCAATAGGTAAGCGTAATCCCTAGTGGTGCTAGGTGGCGTAAGCCCTAGTAGTTCAAACGATGATTCATATGGAAGAGTCTAGCTAGAACAAGGGTGACAGTCCAAACGATTTCAAGGATAATACGACATGAGGAAGCCCGTACGAGGTACGGCAAAGGGCTGAACTTACATACATGGAAAGAAACATATGAATTGAGTAACCTATATATGCGATATATTAGGTTGACATGGACCATTACACGACTTTGAGCAAGGGACATTCATGGTTAACACATGACGCGGGTAGGGATACTAGTACGAGAGGTGCAGAGCAAATATACATGTTAGAACTAGGAAGAATATACATAATAGATACCGTGGGATGTTAGACGGGGTAGATACCTTGGGATAATGCACTCGATAGAAACCTGACGATGTGATACCTTGACTTATCATAACATCGTAGTTTATCATGACACCTTAGTTTACTTTGCCACAGTAGCTCAACCGGCTACCCTGGTTTATCTATCTTGTAGTTATCCTTATGTTTACTTTCAGTTTATGCATGTCATGTTACCTTTACCTGTTTTTATACTGGAAGTAGATAGGACTTACTCAGTCTTTTTGACTGACCCGTTTTGTTTCGCCTCTTTTCTTCCGTTTCCCCCCCCCCCAAGGTTACAGGGAGGAAACACTGCTGTTTAGTTCGGACTTCTTCTGCTTGAAGGTCATCATGGATGGCTTGGACTTTTCCTCGCTATGGCTACTTTACTGCTTTTTCTTGGGGAATAATTTATGAAAAGTCTTTATGCTTCTTTATTATAGCAAGACAGGTTTTGATATACTCTGATGTAAAAGGCTTTAGACCTTAATTATTAATGTTTATGAAAGTTCGATTTTACTTCCGCTATTTTATATGTTCTGTCTTGTGATATTTCTATGCATGTTTACCAATAATGCCCCTCTAAAGCTAGTGCATTCCTTTGCGAGTGACCCTAGCGGAGGCGGGGTGTTACATTTGGTATCAGAGCAGAAGGTTACCAGACTGGGCAAAAGTTTTTAAAGACCTTCTGAAAACTATTTGAAAATCGTTTATAAAGAAGCATTTTTCAAGAAAATTTTCTTTTAAAAGAAAAAGGCTATTCCCTAAAGGCCATTAGCACTATCCTTGTTTCCTTAATTGAATCTCTTTCCCTTTCTTTCCTCCATCTGTAGTCACAGTGGTTTTAACTGCGACTAGTCTTTTCCATCTACGAAAGTGCTTTCCATGCGATGGAGGTGGTTCTCGAGAGACCAGTGGCCGCGTTATAAGAAAGGATAATGAGAAAGAGGATAAAGGATACGAGCTCAAGGATGAGCAACTGGTTGGTATGGCTTAGTCCTCAAAGGAGGGAGAAAGATGAACAATGAAACCCATGACGAGAGAGTACCTTTGGCATGGTAAAACGGGGTGGATAGTTAAGTATTATGGGACGAGGACAAGATCATCGGGAGGGTAATAGTATGCTCTCATTTCTAGGGTACCTCAGAAGGAGGGTAACGATCTTGTTAAAGGTTTAGTTTTTCTTCTCTATCATCCCGTCGGGACTTTGTTTTGATCACCGCAACTTTTTAAGTCCGCTTCGATAGTTGAGTCTCTGCACCTTAGTACTAGTATAATAGAGGATCTCGTTTTTGTCTCAAGTCCTATTGGAAGATCGATCCATTTACTCATGGCTTGTTTGGATTTGAGAATGTCTATATCAAGTGTTGAGCTTGGAAATAATGCTTATGTTTATAAGACGTGGATGGATTCTAGGGATGAAGTGGTTATCCAGTAAGGGGTGCCACTCTCGGTTTTAGAAGGAGGGTAGTTAGACTCTTGGCTTGCTTTGGTAATACCCTTGAAGTATCGCGTAACCTTTTGGGTTCTGTCATGATTAGTTTCTTAGAATCCCTAGATGCCTTTGTTGGAAATTAGAAACCCGATCGAATGGTGTTCGCTAACAAGACGGATGGTTTACTTCATTTATGCATGGGTTATAGAGATCACCCTAGTAAGTGCGCATGATAACCTGATTGACAACTGTTTACTTTCAAGAGAAAGTTCTTCTACATGGAATGCCTTATAGTATATAAACGAGATCCAAGATTCACTAGTGAATTTTGGAAAGCTTGCATGAGATCATGAGTACGCAGTCATGTTTCCGTCAAGTATTCTAGGAAAAGGATAAGTGCAAGTGGAACGAGAGGCGACGAAGAAATGAGTTCCAGCTCATGTTATGGAAACAGGAATAAGAAGCTACAAAATCGCGAAGTTAAAAGACGACTTTGATGGTCAAAGACTAGATACGCGCATGATATCTCTTTTTGGGTATATATCCTTGATCCCTGTTTTCTGTAGAGCTTACTTGTAGGCTATCTTTTGGGGACATCCTCTCGGTCCTATTTTCTGTTACAAACCCCGTACGGAGTTTGCTTTGGTTATCTTCTCGACCCTGTTTCAGGGAATCTTAGGTAGAACCCTATGGATGTAAACATGTATTTGAAACATGTTATGGTTGATATGGTTGCAAGTGGTTGCAAGTGGTTGCTCGTGGATGCGCGAATACACATTAGATACTTGCTCGACTCGGTCACATTTCATACTGCATATGCACGAGTATTTATACTTGTTTATGGATGAAATCGAATGTATTATCATGCGGTTGTTGCATATGAATGAATGATTGTGCACGCATATAGTATCTATATGACTAGGACTATTTGCATACATGTTGGATTCATGGCACTATACATATTTTGCATTAGAAAGATTATTCAGGCCTGATCATTAGCACTAGCTAAGGAACATGTACACACACGTTTTGCATACATTCATAAAGCATTAGGAGTCGTCTAAGGACAATGGTTGCTTGTGGATGATGGTTTGAGTAGATGGATGATGGATGGTAGGATATGTTCTTCCTAACTTTGAGATTTCGGGGACGAAATCCTTTAAGAAGGGGAGAATGTAACAACCCGAATTTTTACAACACGTTAAATCAAGAATCAAGACAGAATTAAATTATAAATTCTGAATCAAGTGAAACGGTCTTTGCCATTGCGTTCGTCTCGGAAAAATACGTGAAATAGAGTCCGAGTTTTCGAGAATCGGAGTCCGTATGACCCGTTAAAGGCCCAAAGAAGATATCTGGGAATTTGAATTTCGGAAACAATTTTGGAAATCAGATATGGGGCTAGGCGGGAAGTTTCCCCGCCTAAGCCATGTCGACAGGGTTGTCGACAGGCCTATCGACTTGGGCCCAGACCAAGTCGACAGCCCTGTCGACTTGCCTGTCGACAGGGGGTGGCCGGGGCAAGCTGCCTGGCGCACCTGCTTGTCTCACCTGGTCTTGTTCTTGGGCTGGTTCTGGAAGCTTCCGAGATCTGATGGTCCTAATCTATCCTAGGGTTAATCTAAGGGCCTAAAACACTCCTAATCTCTATAAAAACACCCCTAAGCCCCCCCTAAACCCTCATAACTCACCCTCTCCACGAAGTTCTGCCCAAATGCCAAGTGATCATGGCCTCCATCTCAAATCCCTAGAGCCTATGCATTCAAATCGGGTTCAAATCAAAAGATGCAAGCTTGCTACACCAAATCAAGGTCAAATCAACATTGCTATGCGAGTTCCATGACGATTCTTCTACAAAGGAGGCACCTTTCTTAGCCAAGATGATTCATGCTCCTTTCCCTAGGCCTAACTATGTAAGTTCTAGCTACTTTTAGATGGAAATGGTAGTTTTGATAATGACATGGGATAAAATGAGGCTAAACATGATTATGCGAACCTATATGAACCTTACCTTGCCTCTTGTGTTCATGTTTATGATTTTAGGCCATGTGAGTGACTTAATCATGCCTCTCATGCTATGCATAACCTAGTTTAACTTGCAAGTTTGGATCTTTATGCATGAAATGCTAGCATGAACCTTTAGGAACCACTTTACTTGTGAAACATTGGCTAAGACAAGATTTTGGGGCTTATGCATGCTTATGAACCCAAACCCCTTATGCTAACATGCAAGTTTGTGGCCAAATCCTTTATGAGATTATGCATGCTCGTGGCCAATCCCCTCTTTTAAGTTGTGCATGTTTATGGCCAATCCCTTTATGATGTTATGCATGTGGAAGGCAAGCCCTTTTTGGCATCATGCATGTTTTGAGACCAATATGTGACATAGTATCCTAACTATGTTGACTCGCTTTGCTTGCGTTGAGAAAACACGATTTTGGGTAGTTAGATAAACATGAACATGTCGCAAAATCTTAACTTGAATATGACATGTGTTTATACTTGAAAATATGACTTGAAAGATAACATGGAAGATGACATGTAAGTATGCATAAAAACATGAGCTTGGGAATTTACCTATTAAGTTAGGTCTACCCTTTGGGAATTTACCTATTAAGTTAGGTCTACCCAAATGCTTGAAAACTTGTAACATGTTTTGGAAACATGATGAACTTAGATAATATAAGTATGGCCAACTCGAGGTTGGGTTGAGTTTGCAACGTAAAACTACCCGGAACCGACCGGCCTAACTAGTAGTTGCAAACAATAGGACCCAATGTGAGAAGTTGGTCATGTCGCGCTTAAGAGCCGAGGTTAGACTAGGTTGTGGTGTAAATCTACCCGGACCCGCCCGGCTTAACTAGTAACCATAACAAGGTCTAATGTGAGAGGTTGAGGGTGCATTAATTAAATTAATGCCACATAATAGGGTTAAGTTAATTTGATTAATGAGGCTTAACCAAATATGATATGGACAAATGGGTTAAGTAATTTGATTAGGCTAATGATACTTAACAAAACATGATAAGCTTGGGTAGGTTAAGTAACTTGATTTGCCTAATGACACTTGACCATTTTTATACGACTAGTGGACGGGATTAAGTTAACCAACACTTAATCAATCCAACACGATAACGTGATAAGGTTAAGTAAATTTTCTTAATGACACTTAACCATATAATACAGTTAATGGATGGGGTTAAGATTAGGCTTAACTAATCTAAACATGGTAATCGGATGGGGTTAAGTTAGCCTAGACTTAATTAATCCAACTTGGTAATTTAATAGGGTCAAGTTAAACACTTAACTAATTTAACACGATGATTTGATGGGGTTAAGTGACCTATACTTAACCAATCTAACTCGTTAATTTTATGAGGTTAAGTGACCTATACTTAACCAATCTAACTCGTTAATTTGATGAGGTTAAGTTAATCTATACTTAAACAATCTAACGTGAAAACATGATAAGGCTAAGTCACGAGTCACTTGGATACGCTTGACCGATTTGATGACAAGGTCAAGTTAATTTATATAATTAACCAATCTAAAATGATAATTAGACGAGGTTAAGTTATGGATTGCTTAATATACTTAGCCAACTTGACACATGGTTTGTAGGGTTAAGTCTTGGACTTGGATACTTAGCCAATTTTGACATGGTTTGTAGACGGGCTAAGTTATGAACTTAAGTGACACTTAACCCATTAGATAAACCCTAATTCGGAGGATTAGGTAAATAACCATAGTTAACAAGGATTATGGAAATAAGGCTAAGTGGTAAACCTTGGTTAAGGGAAACTAAGTAATAATTCTTAGTCAAGGAAATTTGGACCATTTCTTAGATAGATTAGTAACCCGATACGTTAGGTCAACGTTTAAGTATGCGTGTAGGAGCAGGCTATCTGATTTAGATAAAGGCTCCAACGAACTGGGTAACGAAGCAGCGGCTTCGGGGAACGTGAGGATATTCTTGGGATCCCTCTGTGAGCTGCCAGGTCATTATACTAGGCTCACGAGAGGTTGAGGTCTGCGGTAGAAGAACCAGGAATATGCCTTGGTTGCTATGCGAGCGACCTAAAGACTGGGGTGGATAGCAGTGAGTCGACGAATACATAAGGTGCCCGAGATAGCAAGTTCGTTGATCATCTACCATCTTGAGTCAAGCGTGTACGTACGGAAAGGCAGGGAACACCCAACAGACCATAATTGCTATCTAATTATGGGTGAGGTAGGCCATAGGATGTGGGCTGGCCGGAGTGTAGTTCTCATGCAAGATTTTCTCTTGTGTTGCCTTTCACTAGTTGAGGGAGGGGTCTCGTGGGACCATAGCCACGTGTAGAAAAGCAGACCTTAGTATCTGCATCGGCAGATAAACCTAAAGCTCCCGACTGAGTCCTGTATTTCTTGTTTTGCCCAGGGACAGGACTCAGATGGCACGATGTGATACATGTGCATACAGTTATAGAAAAACGATTCACGATGAATGCGTGGGAAAAAGGGCGCGGTTGAGGGTTAGCGTAATCCCTAGTGGCCTAGGTGGTTTAACCCAAACCGAAATACGAAAACGTGCAATAGGTAAGCGTAATCCCTAGTGGTGCTAGGTGGCGTAAGCCCTAGTAGTTCAAACGATGATTCATATGGAAGAGCCTAGCTAGAACAAGGGTGACAGTCCAAACGATTTCAAGGATAATACGACATGAGGAAGTCCGTACGAGGTACGGCAAAGGGCTGAACTTACATACATGGAAAGAAACATATGAATTGAGTAACCTATATATGCGATATATTAGGTTGACATGGAACATTACACGACTTTGAGCAAGGGACATTCATGGTTAACACATGACGCGGGTAGGGATACTAGTACGAGAGGTGCAGAGCAAATATACATGTTAGAACTAGGAAGAATATACATAATAGATACCGTGGGATGTTAGACGGGGTAGATACCTTGGGATAATGCACTCGATAGAAACCTGACGATGTGATACCTTGACTTATCATAACACCGTAGTTTATCATGACACCTTAGTTTACTTTGCCACAGTAGCTCAACCGGCTACCCTGGTTTATCTATCTTGTAGTTATCCTTATGTTTACTTTCAGTTTATGCATGTCATGTTACCTTTACCTGTTTTTATACTGGAAGTAGATAGGACTTACTCAGTCTTTTTGACTGACCCGTTTTGTTTCGCCTCTTTTCTTCCGTTTCCCCCCCCCCAGGTTACAGGGAGGAAACACTGCTGTTTAGTTCGGACTTCTACTGCTTGAAGGTCATCATGGATGGCTTGGACTTTTCCTCGCTATGGCTACTTTACTGCTTTTTCTTGGGGAATAATTTATGAAAAGTCTTTATGCTTCTTTATTATAGCAAGACAGGTTTTGATGTACTCTGATGTAAAAGGCTTTAGACCTTAATTATTAATGTTTATGAAAGTTCGATTTTACTTCCGCTATTTTATATGTTCTGTCTTGTGATATTTCTATGCATGTTTACCAATAATGCCCCTCTAAAGCTAGTGCATTCCTTTGCGAGTGACCCTAGCGGAGGCGGGGTGTTACACGCTATTTGGCCCGCTAGTGCCGGCTAGGTCCATTGTGATGGGGGCGCAAAGTCTCACGGAATCCCGGGTGCCGGTGCCGTCTTTAGAGGAGCGGAGGGAGTATTTGAAGCAGCAATTCCCTAGTTTTTATTTTGATGAGCTGGCATCTCTTACTTATCTCCATCCAGCTCTTCCGAGGGAATTTGGGGTGATATGGACACACGTGCAGGCCGCATATCATCAAGCCAATGAGCTTACTCGATATGCTTTCCACCTCTCAGAACTTATCAGGAGAAAGAACCCAGAGCTTTCGAATCAGCGACTGACCATTGACTGTTAGAAGGCCACACTCAACAACCTGAAAGCGGAGATCGGTAAGTGTGACCCTTGTGCCGTGGCTGTCCTAACCTCTAGTCTTTACATTTTTTAACTCTCCATCCTATCATTGCAGCAGAGTTGAAGCATGCTCATGAAGTTCTAAAGATGGAGGTTGCGCATGATCGGTCAATTTCCAAAGAAAACGTGGCTAATTTGACTATCGAGAATGCAGGCACCAAGAAGGACAAAGCCGAGTTGATTAAGATGTGCGATGGTCTGAAAATCGAGAATGCCAAGGTCACTCAGCTTCAGAATGAAAACAACGCTTTAAGACTGGAAAATGAGAGGTTGTAGGCTGAGAACGTCGAGGTGACTGAGCTGAGGAGGCATCTAGAGGTTATGAGGAAAGAGAAAGAGGAAGCTGAGGCTAGCAATAGAGAGGTGATAGGCTCGGTGGTGGCATTGAAGGCCGAGCACCAACTCGAAGTTGGGCAGTTAAGAGAGGAGCTTGTGGGTATCAAGTCCTGAGTTGAGGGGTCCTTGGTGGAGTATATCAAGGACATGTTTGTTAGAGTTTTAAGATTTCATGGGCTATCAAGGCTTGAGGATTACCCCGAGATCTAGCCCGGACCTGGGATAGACTTGTACCCTATGAGACCCATTCACGCTGAGTGGGCATTGGGTCCCTGGACGAGCGATAGCTTATGATAGACCTCTTAACTCCTGAAGAGCGCGAGACACTAGAGGAAGGCTGGAGGTTGCTGCTCGAGGATGTCGAGCTCGAGAGGCTAGAGTGGATAGCCGTCGAGAAAGGGAAAGCGGTCAGGACTAACAGCATAACGGGTGCAGAAACATTTGAACAAGGGAGTTCGTATAGGCCACCGGTCCCTGCATCCACCTTGGCGCATGACCCTCCAACCGTGGCCAAAGCCTCGGCTGAATATAATCCTGAAATCCCGGAGCAAGGTGGTACCTGGTTTACCTTATCCAACACACTAAACATGCCTTCCACCCTCCGCACATCACCCCTGACCGAAGGAAAATTACTTTTGCCTTGTATCCCCGAGGATGTCGTCTTTACTGAACTCGTGGACAAAAGGTTGTGTTTTTACTATGCTGCTCTTCCTGGACTAACCATGGCCTCCAGCTCTGCCCATGTGGTCCTGCGAGTGACCAACTCTTGGCCAGGCCCCGTGGGGATGCAGGTCGCAGGGGCGGCGACTTGCTAGATACCTTCTTGGACATAAAGATAACGCCTAGCCTTGTGGAAAGTCTCAAGGAAGAGGGAGATGTGGTCGATAGACAAAGTGCTGCTGCCAGAGGCCCGGTTGAGGTTGATTTACCTTCAACGGCGGCGATGGTGGAAGCTTAGAAGGTCAAGATGGTGGCTAAGGGTGAAGAGGTAGAGGAAAAGCGGAAACAGGATGAGGCTAGTCGGTAGGAGGTCCTAATGAAGACCAGACATGAGGCCGAGGGGAGAGCCGCTGATAAGATTGAGCAGAGTAAGGCCGACTCGAAGGCAACGAATAAGAGGGCTGCTAAGAAGGCCAAGGAGAAGGCTGAGCGGAAAGGTAGAGAGATCCCGGAGAAGGGTGATGTTGTAGTAGGTCTTGCTGCCAGAAGTGCCCCCGTGCCAACGTCACGTACTGCCGTTGTGGATATTACTAGGACTTCAAGTGATGGCGGCAAGGACGAGAAGCGCCTCTCCACTCCTCATGGTTCGGCTACTCCCCAGAACGGTTACAGCGGAAGGAGCGGGTCCGGCAGGAAGAGGTACGGAGCGAAAGATGAACCATCGTGTGATGAATCTATAAAGATGAAGTACAAATAAAAAAAAAATCATGATTAGTGTTAGTAACTAGAGTAGGAGTTACCATTGTATTTTAGTAGTGTAGGCCGATAGTTTACGCGGGTACGACCCTTGCATTTTGTTTTTCAAGACATGGTGTGGTTTTCATGTACACCCTGTCATTAGAAAGAAAGATGTTAGACATGTAGTATGCTTAGTGTGTGTGTTTTGAAATTGAATATGAATTAGTAAAGACCGCTGTTTATGTCGAGTGTATAGATGCTCTTCTTATGTTTTCCGGCGTCCCGTACTTCCACAAGCATACTTACTGTCACACTTAACGTAAAACCGATCGGGGGGCTGCGCTCTGGGTCAATTATTCCAGAGGGGAGTGATAAAGCATAGGCTCTTAGTAAGTTCCCCTTAGCCCAGGGAACCCATAGTTTGTGGAGCCCGGCTGAGCAACTGCTATATTTGTGTTGCCCGGGGTTAATCCCAAATGTAGCGAAGGTGTAAAATATCGCGTTATGCAATCCGTCTGATGTGTGGCTCTCCCATCGTTCGTCGGGTTAAGGCGAGCCATAGGCATCGTTTATTCGCCTGAGAGGAGAAGCCCGGATCATCAGCCTGTAGGGACCCATCGTGGCCATGGGCTACCCATATGCCTTGAGAGCTTCGGGGAAGAAACGATTTAAGGTCGGTCTTGGTGCTGCGCCAAGATTCGACCAGCACCCTCAGTCAGAGGAGGAACGTACATTCCTCCTGGCCGGCTGTTGGGCGGCTCTAAGTCGCTTGGGACTTGGGCGCGGAATTATTTATCCTCGGTCTTAGCACGAGGCTGAGGTTCGAGTTCGTGGTTATTTATACTCGGTCATGCCATGGGCCGTTGACTCAAGTAGCGTTTCCGGCTCCCGTGCTCGGGGTGCTGGTCGTAGCCAGTGTTGTTTGACCCCGGCGCAGATTCGTGGTTCGGATGGCGGTACCAGTTCCCGTGCTCGAGCTGCTGATCGCAGCCAAGGCCGTTTGATCCTCGATGCAGATTTGGTGTTAGGATGGCGATATTGGCTCCCGTGCTCGAGGTGCCGATATTGCGATCGAATGTTTGAACGCAAGACTTCTGTCAGGATTTAGTCAAATGTGTTATGCATGGAGTAAACAACAAGAAGAAATAGGAAGTGGAACGTTATTTCTACTAATAACTTTTTGTGGCAATAACCATTACAATGCCTTGAGTTGATACAGGCGAAACATTATTGGAAAGCATAAAATTTACTTATGTGAAGTAGCGGCGGAGATGTTCGCTATTCCATGCCTTTGGGAGTTCGACTCCATTCACAGTTGTGAGTTTGAAAGTTCCATCGTCTATTCTTCACTGTATGGAGTAGGGTCCTTCCGAGCGGGGCACAAGGCCTGCCGGTGGGGAACACCCATTTCAGGGCAAGGTCGCCGATGTTGAGTTCCTTAGGTCGAACCCTAGAGTTGTAGTATCAGGCTACTCTTTGCCTTTTGGCGGCGATTCTGAGGTCAACTTCATTCCTTTTTTCCTCCAACAAGTCGAGCAATCCAAAAAGTAAGTCTTGGTTTGTCTTTGGGTCGAAGTAAGTGACCCGATGAGAAGGGAGCTTGAGCTGAATAGGAATGACAGCTTCAGATCCGTCGGCAAGGGAGAAAGGAGTGTGTCCGGTTGCCGTTTGTGGGTGGTTCAGTAGCCCATAATGCTAGAGGAAGCTCGTCGGCCTACATGCCCTCGACCCTTTCCAGTCGTTTCTTTAAGTTGGATTTGATAACCTTATTGATCGCCTCGACTTGCCCGTTAGCCTGGGGATAAGCCACTACCGAGAATCTCTTCTCGATATCGCTTCACTAACAGAAGGTTTTGAATTTGACGCTCTCGAACTGAGTGCTGTTGTCTGAAATAGTAGCTTGAGGGACCCCGTATCGATCGATGATGTTGCGTACAACGAAGTGGATCATCTTCTTGGTGGAGATTATGGCGAGGGCTTCGGCCTCTGCCCATTTGGTGAAATAATCAACTGCGATGACCGCATATCGTGCCCCACCTCTGGCCATCGGGAGAGATCCGATGATGTCGATTCCCCACACGGCAAACAACAATGGGATGATCATTTGTGTAAACTCCGTAGGTGGGGCCCTTGGGATCTTGAGAAGCATTGGCACTTGTCACACTTGCGAGCATAGTCTGTGGCGTCCTGATCGAGCGTAGGCTAATAATAACCGTGTCTGAGTATTTTCCTTGCCAGGGTTTGTCCTACAATATGGCCACCACACTCCCCTTCGTGTACGTTAGTTAGCACTCTGATGAAGTCCTAGTGGGCTACACATCTGAGTAATGGAAGAAAGAAACGTCTGCGATATAGCAACCCATTTATAATAAGATATCGAGCCGATTGAAAAGTGAGTGACCGTCTTTCTTTAAGGCTTCCCAGAGGTGTTCTGTGTTGTAGGTAGCTCTTTATTGGCGTCATCCAAGATTCAGGTTTGGGCTCTGTGTTTACAACCGCTTCAGTCTGTGATTGTTTGAAACTAGGAGAGTTGAGCACTTCGACGGGGCCGAACCCCAAGAGTTGCGAATCCTTAGAGCTAGCTAGCTTAGCTAGTGAGTCTACTTTCTCATTATGTTCTCGAGGAATGTGCGTAAGGACAAAGTGGTCGAAGCAGGCGAGTAGTTCCTGAACGTGATCTAAGTATAGGGCGAGTCGCTCCCCATTAACTAGGTATTCTCCTTGTACCTGGCGCACGACAAGTTGTGAATCGGAGAAAATCTGTATTATCTTTAGCTTAAGCTCGATTGCGATCCTTAGCCCGCCTATCAGAACCTCATACTCCACGTCGTTGTTTGTGGCTGGAAAGTTTAGCTTTAGTGCATAGCATATCGGTCGTTCTTCAGGTGTGACGAACATGACCCTGGCCCCGGAGCATTTCCTGTTGCCGGAGCTGTCCACGAACAACCTCCATTGAGTGTTGGGCACTTCAGTGTTTCCTGTAGGAGCTTCCTCGGGGGCAGTGAACTCTACTATGAAATCGGCGAGAGCTTGGCCGAGGATGGATCAACGGGGAACGAACGTTATCTCAAACTGGCTTAGCTCCATACTCCATTTTAAAAGCCGTCCGGACGCTTCGAGTCACTGTAGGACCGGTCGTAGTGGCTGATTGGTGAATACCTTTATAGGATGAGACTGGAAGTAGGGTCGGAGTTTCCGAGAGGAGATCAATAAGCAGAATGCCAGCTTTTCTAGCTTTGGCTAGTTCTTATATGCCCCCGTCAACTGCTTGCTTATGTAGTAGACAGGTCGTTGGACGTGGTCTTCGGGACGTATTAACACCGAGCTGATTGCTTACGCAGAAACAACCAAATAAATGTATAAGTGATCATGATCTATGGGCTAAGATAGGATAGGTGGTCGCTCTAAGTGATCCAGAAGTTCCTTGAATGCGGAGACACATTCAGGGGTCCACTCGAAAATGTGTTTCCCCTTTCGAAATCGAAGAAGGAAATGCACTTTTCAGTGGCCTTAGAGATGAACCGACTTAAAGGGCGACGTTTCTGTTTAAACTTTGGACATCCTTGATTTTCTTAGGGATTTGGATGTCCCTAGTAGCCTGGATTTTTTCCGGATTAGCTTCGATTCCCCAGGAGTTGACGATGAAACCCAAATATTTTCCTGAAGCCACTCCATAGGAGCATTTCAGGTGGTTGAGTTTCATGTCGTACCGGCGGAGAATATCAAACATTTCGGAGAGATCGTGGACGTGATCGCTAGATAACTTTTATTTTAACAACATGTCATCTACGTACACCTCCATGGGCTTTCCGATTTGGTTTTTAAAGATTCGATTAACCATTCGTTGATAAGTGGCGCCGCATTCTTGAGACCAAAGAGCATGACACAGTAGAAGTAGAGCCCAAGGTCGATTATGAAAGAAGTATTATCCTGGTCGCGAAGATTCATTAAGATCTGGTTGTAGCCCAAATAGGCGTCCATGAAAGAAGTAGCTGGTATCCGGTGGTTGAGTCAACAAGTCTGTCGATCTTCGGGAGAGGAAAGCTATCCTTGGGAAATGCCTTGTTTAAGTCGGAGAAGTCGACGCACGTCTGCCATTTACCGTTGGCTTTTTTGACCAGGACTGGGTTGGAGACCCATTCGGGGCAGTCGGCTTCCCGGATGAAGTTGTTTTTGAGTACGCGGTCTACCTCTTCCTCGAGTTCCTTGGACCTCTCGGGTCCCAAGAAGCGGTGTTTCTGCTTATTCGGAGGCATCGTCAGATCTATAGAAAGAACATGGCAAGTGATTGCAGGGTCGAAGCCTCTCATATTGGAGTGAATCCATGCAAACACATCTAAGTTGGCTTTCAGGAAATCCATTAAATCCTCTTTGATCGCCGGATGGAAATGTGATCCTATCTTTAACACTCTTAATGGATCATCGAGGTTGACTAGAACATCCATTGTGGGCTCAACCGGAGTAGCCCACTCATACTCGGGCTCTTCGTCTTTCGTGGGTCGAGATCATTGGAAAGACGGCAGTGGCGCCTGAGCGAAGGCTCAAACGCCGTTGATTGCTATGCGAAGGCTGTCTTGGCGCAAAAAGGCATGGGCACAGCTTTCCCCTTTTCCTTGTTGCATGCATTATTCCACTTTATTGCGGAGCACTCCCTAGCATTGGCCCGGTCGCCTCTAATTGTTGCGATGTTGTTCTCGGGTGGGAATTTCATTAGGAAGTACCATGACGACATGCAAAATCGGAATTATGTGAGAAAAGGACTTCCGAAGAAGACATTGTATGGGAACACGATATCAATAACTACCTACGAAGGTGAGTATCCTGACTCGACTTCGGTCCCTATTCCCGAGCTCGACGGGTATGCCAATGACACCTACCGGACAACTGGAAGCTCCGTTGAATCCGTGGATCGAGGCATGACATTGTTTGAGATCCTTGGATTCCAGCTTCATCTGATCATAAGAAGATTTAAAAATGATGTTGACTGGGCTTCCCGAGTCAACCACTATTCT
This sequence comes from Allium sativum, assembly GCA_030737875.1. Lineage (NCBI taxonomy): Eukaryota > Viridiplantae > Streptophyta > Magnoliopsida > Asparagales > Amaryllidaceae > Allium > Allium sativum. Next base: position 992,893,050 of record CM060915.1, read on the forward strand.
TTTGATAGAGGTGGCACCGATCTGGGCTGAGATGACCAGAGGATCGGTGGTTGGGATTTCAATTGCCGTAGAAACCCTTTCGCGGAAAACAATATCGTCCCACATAGTTTTCTAGATTTGGCTAGGACGGATTCGTCATGAGTGGAGCATGTCTAATAGGTTGCATGATTTATGGACTTACATGCTCCTCCATTTTTCGAAAGCTGTCGTGTGTGGTATAAGATCCGCCATATATAATGTTGATAACGATACCGCGCCTTGGGTTTAACGAACCTGGGGCTACCTTGGCGGCCGCCTAAGGCGCGGGTGCTGGTGCTTTCGGATTTGCTTCAGGAGGAAAAGGTTCTTGGACGTATTGCTCAATTCGCTTCTCGTGGATTAGCTTCTCAATTGCGTCCTTGAGCTGGCTGTATTCATTTGTGTCATGCCTGTATACGTCGTGGTATCGATAATACCTCCCAGTATTCTTCTCACGAACAGACGACTCCCTGATGTGTGGCTTCTTATACGATAAAGTGTTGCACGTTTCCATGTAGATTGTCTCTAGGTCCTCATTCAAAGGGGTATATGTGTCGTAGGCTTGATAAGGGCTAGGTCTTCTTGGTTTGGCTGGGGCCTGGCCGTTGTTCCAACCGCTTTGCGTTGTTGGTTCTTTTCTTGGAAGGACCTTCCACCTTGTTTTGATCAGCTGGCGCTCCTGTTTGTCTTCCTCCGAGGTTGTTATTTGTAGAGTCTGCTCGAGAGTTGTTAGGGAGACTGGTGGTGGTGATACGGTTACGTCTCGCATCTTTTGACAAAAGTATTTTCCCACTATTTCATATAAAGCGTTGAAGCTTTTCGGCTGCTTTCGATTGATCCATTCCCCGAATTCGGAAGTAGAGACAACACCTTTGGCTAGTTGGAATAATACTATACGAGGGTCTAGATCCTCGACCTCAGTGAGAGATAGTTGAATTTGGAGAGATAGATTTTGAGTGACTCGGCGGGCCCTTGGTATAAGTTGGATAGAGTAAGGGAGTTCTTTGGAGTAAGGATACACATCCTGAATTTCTTGACTAATTATGTTGCTAACTGGCCGAAATTGTTGATGGAATCGAGCGGGAGGCGAGAGAACCATAACAAAGCGGTTCCAGATAAGAAGACTGGAAGACACTTGCATTTGATTGGATCGTTGCCTTGGCTTGAGTCCATTTTCCATTCATATCAATTGAGGAAGGGAAAGGGATCATTCGTGCCGTCGTAAAGCGGCATTTGCGGCACGCTAAAGCGTCGAGGCCACTTAGCCTCATTTACTCTCCTTGTGAAGGGGTTACGCCTGATGTGCGCTTCCCATGAATCATGAGCATTTCCTCGCATTTCCCTCATGATTCTTCGTACCATGTCGGGAAGATAACTTTGATGAGGGTCCGCCATCGGGGCCCATAGCAAGGTTCCGGAGTTCTGTTGCGAGGGTGTCTTTTATGATGGATGTCCAAGTCATCATCTTCCATGTCCTCGACATCTATAATCGGGTCTTATTGCGGACGATGAGGCGGGGCGGGTAGATGCGGATCCTGCACTAGTGGAGCGCGAGCCGCTGGAAAAAGAGGTTCATCATCCTAATTGGAGACTCGATCTGTTCCATTTGGTCGAGGAATGGGTTGGTTGTTCGGAACCGGTCCGTCATTGATGACCAAGCGAGATCCATCTTGGTACTTCACTCCCTCGTTAAATGTGACCGTAGTTCAGTCGCCATTACCATTCCCATTATCGTAGGTGTAGCCATGGCTTTTGTCGTTATCGAGGGCATTGGTTTGGGTGGCCATGTTGTCGATAAGAGTGAACCTCCTTCTTTGATGTGGGCCGCTTGACTCGGAAGAGGAAGTTTTCGAGGTAGTCGGTCGAGGTCGAGCGTTGTTCTGAGCTAGCTAAAGTCGAGCGATGAATAGTTGACTCTCTTAAAGTTGCCGCGGAAGGTCGATGTTGTTCCTTAATGCTTGATTGAGCTCGACGACCGTGTTCTCATACTTCTCACTAAGAGCGCGAACTTGCGCTTATATTGTGGGAGCTTCGGGGTCCATGATAGGGGGGACATCTTCATTAGTGGATGGGATATCCGCGGGTTGAAGCTGTCGGGGTGTTACGGGTTCGGCAGTGGCTGAAGTGCCGATCATTGCGTTCTTCGGTCGCTTGACCATCGTAAGTGGACCCGACGGCAGGTTGAGCTAAGGAACTTAAGGCTCGTCGGAGTCGAGGTGGCAAGGTGCGACAAAGGCGCAAGCTTTAAGTTCAATTCTCAGCGAAAGCACCAAATGTTGATGGCAAAAAATGTCGTAAACACCAAAGATTCCAATTACTAGGAATTATTAATTTGGTCGTAAAGACAAGAGCGGAAAAAGGTAAATAACATAAGAGATTTATAGTGGTTCGGCCCGGCGGGGCCTACGTCCACTTTGAAGAGGTGTTGGAATATTATTATTGACCAAGAATTACAAGGTTGAGACTATCTTGAGATATCTCATTGCATTCATTTTCCATGATGATGTCATAATTATCATATGTTAAATAACTAAGGAAAATTGTGATTTAGTCATTCTTCTTCTTCAAATGAGAGATGCCATTAATGGAGGTCTAGGAAGGTTCCAAGGTCATAAAATCCAACCTTTTTGATGTGGGAAGCCATAGGGTATTTATAGGAAAGGGAGTAGGTAGAAATGGGGGATCACACCTAGAATTTCACACCTGGAGGCTGCAGGCTCGGAAAATTCGCACCTGAGCCTGGAGTGAGGAATTTCACACCTCGTGGGTGTGAAATTTCACACCTCAAGGGTGTGAAATTTCGCACATCGAGGATGCGAGATTTCGTACCTCGAGGGTGCGAGATTTGGTAACTCTAGGGTGTAAAATTTCGTACCTAGTGAGTGTGAGATTTCACAGGTGCGAAATTCGGTACCATGTGGGTCTGAAATTCGCACCTCCCGCGGGTACGAAGTTCACTTTATGAGGTATGCGAAGGCTGCATGGGTTGATGTTTAGGGTGCCGCAAGGTACCTATTGGCGCGCTCCATCTTCATCTTGTTTCCTTCGCTCCAGAGCGTCCCGTTCGGCCTTGGCTTCACGCGATGTGTTGAGTCGAGCGTGTCTTATGAACTTTTGGGAATCGGACCAAAAAGCTGGTTAATAGTTGCAAACACAATTGGCGCACCCCATTCGGAAACACTCCTCTGAATGTACCCTTTTCCCAAAAGGTCACAAAATTACACCTCAACTCTCGTTGTTCCTTAGGCGCCACCCACCTAAGAGGCATAACGATTGGTCTAGCACCCTCGACAAAATTGATTCTAAACTCAATCTCACGATGCGAAGGAAAACCTTTCACTTCTTCAAAGACATACTTAATCTGATTAGCGATCAACACAGATGACAAGTCTTTCTGTGGAATCTCAAGTGAATATAAATAGCTCACGAAGACGCCATCTTCGAGCTTATAATGAATCAACACCTTTCTCTCTTCCACATCCCTGGCTCTCACCTTTAGCTTCTCGCAATTCACTCTTGTTGCATAGCTCTTGATCCAATCCATGCCCAAGATGATCCCAAACCCAGCGAAGTTCAACACAAAGTAATCACACACAAAAGAGCAACCATGACTCGATAACACTAGACCACGACAAAGCATACACAAACTGGATGAACCCCCAACTGATTTAGTCATGATCAATAGTTTATCACAAATCTCGGGTTCCAAACCCAAGTAGCACACAAGCTCATTACAAACTTCTCATTCTTCCAATAAGGAGTCTCAATATACCAAGAAGCATACTTAGACAAAGCTTCAAAATCAGAAACATAATCCAATACTAGTCGAACATTTTGCTTAGGTTCCACAACCTCTTAAATAGAATAGACTTCTTGATGGTAGAAATAAACTTCTTCTCAAATTTGACTTGGAATAACTCCCATGAAATCTCTTCTCCTGGAGTCTCTAGAGTGAAAGAGTTCCACAACCCATAGCTCTGCCTTATATCTAACTTGATGCAAGTTTCCTCTTAGTCGCATCATCAATTCACAAGTTTCTAGAGACCCGAATACAACTATCAAGCCACCCTTGAATCTCTACAAATGGCTCCGTCCCTTTAAACGACTTACCTCATAAAGTAGTGAAGTCTTTGCATAACTTCGCGAAGTCCACCCCTTGAGGAACTTAAACGTGGACCCCTACATCTACCGCGGCTGCTCCTGGAGTAGGTACCCTCCTCATGTTCGCTACCATCATAGTTTCAAACATATATGGGTAATCTGGTATACCTCCATCACCGCCTCCAGGAATAGTCTTCTCCTTAGCAGTATGTATCGACATTATATGGCTCATTCTAAATCTGAAAAATAGAATGATTACTCCACGCATGAGAAAACTGCAAATGGAATTCAAGCACTACAATATTATACACTAATATAGTGTGCACCCGTAAGAAATCTACAAATACGCCTCTCATACGTTATTATGTCTTCGAACTTTGGCTAAAATCGATAACTAGAGATTTGATACCAAATGTGACGACCGCCCATAACTCCTGCACTTAAAAAGAGGAAAAGTGCGCTGAAAGGTATGCTAGGAAGCTATGGACGATCATTAGAGTAGGTAAACACAAGAAGAACCTGTCGTATTTCTCATAGCGCAAGAATGAAATATAATAGAATATATACAACAGGCAAATATAGTGAATCAAACTTTTATTTTTTCTTAACGTCTTGAATGATTATCCATAAAGTAACTAGATACAATATCAAAGTTTTTACATAAAGCCTCACTACAACACTTAGAGTAAATGTTCAAATAGCGAAAATAACAGAGATACTAGATAGTAATAAAAATAGTATGTAAGCCTCCAGCTCGCTATCAACCAGCATCATTGTCCTCACTAAGAAACCATCTACCACCTGCTACTCAATCTTCCCATCCACAATCGAATGAACAACCCAAGCTAATAAGAGGGAAACATATGACCTTGATTCAGACATCAGTCTTAATGAGCGAGAAAACAGATATCTAACATCATCAAAAAAGTATATGAGAATTGGTAGATTAATCAACCAATCTACAAAAACACCAGAGAAGAACTCAATCCCATCTTCCCCACATCGGACGGTGATAGCCTTTACAAGAAGCACTTCAACAAAACATCCATGATAGTCAGAAAAACTATTCACTCATAGCAATCAGCTGTAACCAAACAATAACAATCAGAGCAACTAGTTATATCTCACGTAAATCGTCCTAATCGAGATCGATATTCCCTAAGCACAAGCCCTAGAGGCCTAAACCAATATAAGACAAGCACCCAAGAAACATATCCTTCGACGTCGGACAACCTATATGAGACAGTACAAGCAAAACATCCAACATTCATGACTGACTCTGTATCACCGCCAATCCTGCTTTGAAACCATCGTTAATCGTATGAAGACCAATTTTTCCATGTGACAAGGGATAATGGTAACCCTGGTTCTAACAAAAACTCCGTACGCCTTTCAACGATACGTATCTCTAGGCCTTTCAACAATACCCAGGATACTCGACCAACAACCTTCCGGTCCTTTGGACATATCTATTACACCCTTGCTTTGAGCCCGCTAGAACCTACTGCAACGATAATTTCTTGGCCTTCAATATCTCTATCCGTCCTTCATGATGGCTATTTTTAGCTCAAGCAACCTTCTTGAGCATTATCCATCAACTTACAACCTTTGAGTTATCTTCTCATTCGTTGCTTTTCAACGATCAACAAACGTCTCACAACATGTCGAAGCTAGAACCATCGTCGACTCAAAAACAAGCTTTCATTTGGTTGATACAACATTTCATAGTGTTTCCATCTTTTTCGCTCTGAAAACTGGTCAAAATGTCAAAACAACCTTTTGCGGCGCTTCTGAAATGCTATTATATCTCCTGGTTCAATTCTACATCAATCTGGTGTGAAAAACTAAGTAAAACATCAAAATGGCTTTCACAGCGTTAATGAAACGCTACCATATCTCTTTGTTAAATTTTAGATCATTCTGCTTGATCAAGGAAATGGTGGTGATCAACATTGCCAGATCACTAATTTTTTCTTGTGCGAGCCATGTCGATCCCCATTTTTTTCAATGCGCAACATTCCAAGTTTTGGTCGGTCCCTTATGAACCAACAACATTTGTAAAGCGCTGCCCATGTAGCCCGATCTGATTTGCCAATCCAAGCATCACCTTGCAGATCAGCTTGATCCACCCAAAAACCCATGAGTGTTACAAAGAAATATATCCTGATCCGATTTGCCTGATCTGATTTGCCAATCTGATTTTCCCCAGTCAGATTTTTCCAATGCCGATTTTACCCAGTCCAATTTTGCATAGTCTTATTCTGCCCAGTCCGATTTTTCACATTCGAGCATTAAAACCACAAGCTCTTCTATTTATTCCCATAAAATCGTATGTACATTGGTGAATAAAATCACTAACAAATGCGGGAAAGGCACTATATTTCAATTCATAACCTTTCGGTCAGATGAGGTAGTACCGATCAATAGAATTTACCTCCAAAGATTCCTGATTTAATCACATCCAACACCACTTACCGATAAGAATAAAGAGCCACTAGTCAGTTAAGTCAACGCAGGCACCGATCGGTAGGCTAATAGGTACGCACCGATGTTAGCTAGATTGGAAGACACCGTCTAGATATACATGCAAAGGCGCCCGATCGGCACCAAAGGACTTTACCCAGGAAAGTAAAGGACACCGATCATTCAAAGCACAAGGCCACCGACCATTAAGAAGGTTGGGACGCACCGCAGCAGGGTGATTCATATGTGTACCGGTCGGTTGTAGACCAAGTACACCAAACAGTTGAACTCATGGACACCAACCGGTCAAAGCAGCAGGACTCCGACCAGTAGGAGGAGAAGATTATTGAAAGCTGGAAACAGTTGGCCGATGGCAAACTTGTAAATACAATCATATATCGATCGGTGGTTTAGGGTGCAATATCTCCACATTCTCCACACTTATAAATAGAGGACCAACCCCAAATTAATGGAGATCGGATTTTATGACCAAAAAGGGTTGTCCAACCATTTCTTGAGCAATTCTAAGCGAATCCTACCACTTCCAACTCCTCCAGTTGAAGATCAAACATGGAATTTTCCATCAAATTATTGAAATCCACTCATGAGCTTGGTGAATCATAGTCCTTCTTCTATAGTTGCCATACTTAGAAGAATTCTCTACTTCCTACAACTCCTAATATCAAATCAAAAGAAGAGTGTGTGAGGATGAAAATCTATGTAATGAGAGGATGTCCAAACCTTGTAAATTTGCATATTATAATGAAAGCTTCTCTCAAAGTGGATGTAGATCTTTCCTAAGATTGAACCATTATAAAAATAATTGTCCTTTTACTTGCGTTTACATTCGTGGCTCCTTTTAATTTCATACTGAATTGGTGAAGTGCAATTTTTGCACCTTTGGTGTTGAGATCTAATTTGGATTTTAACATCTTCAACAAATCTTCACGCTTGAATACTACTCGTAGCAATACTCGAAAACCAACTAGAATTCAATATTTTCAACAACCATAATTCAACGAAATCAACCAATTATCAACAAATCAACCATCAATCCAAGCAATAATCAAGGAACATTAAAATAATGGTTCAACAGATGATCAAGCAAAAAAAAAGGATCTAAACATATAATTAAAATAAGAAATTACCTTTTATAAGTTGCTAAGATTAGATCCTATGGTGATTAAAAATTTAAATCATACTTACATCGATTAGATCTATATGAAAACAACTCGAGATAATGAACATATGATCAAACAATCCATATATTCCATTGAATTTGCGCGTGTGATGTTTATCACTCACCAAATCTTCAATCTAGCTCAAAATCGATGAAATATGAATCCAACAGTGAAGATCTATTCTAAACCTTCCAATTTGATGAAATCTATCTTCGATTGATGTAGATCTAGTCCCTTTGATTTAGATCTTCAAACTCTACTCGTAGATCTAGAATTTTAATGGTGAAAAGGTGTATTTGTTTGAGCAAGGACAATCACAAACTCAACCAAATGAGAGAATGAAGAAAGTAACCTCCTCTCCATGCCTCTAACCCCCTAATTATAGCCTCCCACCAGCCCACTAATGGGCCTCTTCAAATCAGTCAATTAAAGGCTTAAAAACCTGAACAACAAACTGTGAAATACCATTATTTGTCTTCAAAAACAAACTGTGAAATACTAAAACAGTGATTTCTCCCAAACCGTTAAGCCAAATCTTTAATGTGACCACTCTACAGAAAGGGAAACATCGTTTGCTTTCCAATGGACATGTCACACATTCCCATAAACAATATACTAAAATATGAGAATGATCTAACCCTTAGGGAATAAAATAAAAATATTTTGACATCCTCCAATACGTAAAATGTGGGCTGTTAAGTTCTCCCCACCTTTAGGAATTTCATCCCCGAAATCCCAAGCAAACACACGCAACCAAAACAATTTCGCATGCCTATTATCCACGAGCAGCCAATTCCATCACATAAACTAGCAGCCAACAAGCCATGCATTCATAGCCTTATCCTAGCACACGGAATTCTAACAATAACAACAAACATCGCACAAGTTACAATGATGTAATGACGACACGATATCAATGGGATATACCGACGAAGAATTCTAGATGGGTCGCCTTCATTCTCTCTTCTGTCTCCCATATATAATCGTTGCCATCCTCACTCCATTGTACCTTGACTAGCTTAACCATCTTCCTCCTAAGTTGTTTCGTGTCATTCCCCACAACACGAAACGACCTACAGTGTCTCGTAACTATGGTCTCCACCTCTAGGTCTTCGTACTATTCTGGAGATACAACCACATTCGAATCATGCACGAACTTCCGTAGAAATGACACATGGAAAACATTATGCACACTCGACATCTTCTCAGGTAACTTCAATCTATAGGCGATGTTTCCTATTTTCTCGACTATTCGAAATGGTCCAACGAACATCGAGGCCAACTTCCCTTTATTTCTGAATCGAACTACATGCTTCAAAGGAGAAATCTTCACGAATACCATATCGCCAACGTCGAATTCTTCGACGCTTACCGGCGTAACTCTTCTGATGATCTTGGGCTTCCTTCATTCGTTGCCGAATGATCTCGACACAATCCGAGGTTTCTCTTATCATCTCAGGTCCAAGTATCAACTTATCTCCAGTTTCTAACCAACATGCCAGAGAATTACATAGTCTACCATACAATGCCTCATATGATGCCATCCCAATGCTCGATTGGTAGCTATTCTTATACGAAAACTCAACTAGACGTAGATGGTATTCCCATGATCCTTCGAAGTCTAACACACAAGCACTCAGAAGATCTTCCAAATCTCGGTTAACTCTCTCGGTTTGACCATCGGTTTGGTGATGATAAGTTGTACTTAAACACAACTCGGTTCCCAAAGCTTCTTGAATTTTTTTTCCAAAATCCACTCATGAAAAATGGATCTTTATCACTCGCTATGCTCTCCGGGATGCCATGGAATCGAGCTATCTATTTCACATAAAGCTTAGCTAACTTAGATGTTGTCCTAGTCGATTTGACAGGAATGAACCTAGTAGTTCTCGTTAAGTGATCCACGATGACCCAAATTCTTTCGTATTCTTCCCTTGTTTTAGGTAGTCCATCGATAAAATCCATCGATATCTTCTCCCACTTCCATGTAGGAACCTCCAATGGTTGAAGCAACCCACTCGGCTTCTTCTGTTCAGCTTTCACCAACTGACAATTCATACACTTGGAAATGAAATTTCCAATATCTCTTTCCATCCCTTCCCAGCAGTAGACTCGCTTCATGTCCAGACACATCTTATTACCACCTGGATGAATCGTCAACTTCGAGTGATGAAATTCCCTCAGAACCTTATCCCTCAATCCGTCCATATCAAGAACAACCAGTCGCCCTTGCTTTTGAAGCCATCCCTCTTGATTGACCTCGAACTCTTTATTCTCTGGTTTCAGCTTCTAGATAAAATCAACAATCTTTGCATCTCGCTTTTGGATTTTGCCAATCCTTTCGATAAGAGTAGGCCTTATCAACAAGCTTTCCAACATTTCAGGTTCCATCTCACAGTGTGGTATTAAATCAAACCCTGCCAAAAACTCGAGGCTCTTCCATTGCGAAAACATTGTTCCCAATCCTACATGTCTTCAAATCAACTCAACTATAATTGCATTACCTTTCCAAAGAGTATAGGCTATAGCAAAATCATATGATGCCAGAAACTCTAACCACCTTTGCCGCCAAAGACTAAATCCTTTTGGGAGAAAAAAGATACTTTAATGACTTGTGATCCATAAAAAACTTAAAATCGAATTCCAAATAGGTAATGCCTCCACATCTTCAGAGAAAACACAATCGCTGCCAACTCCAAATCATGAGTTGGATAATTCCTTTAGTGCAACTTAAATTGTCAACTCGTGTATACCACAACCTTATCCTTCTGCATCAGCATTACTCCAAAACCAGTATCACATACATTGGTGTATACCGCCGTCTCTTCATTCCCACTTAGAATGGTCAAAACAGGAGCACTCATCAGTCTCTTCTTCAGGATTCTGAAAAGATGCTCAAAATTCGCATCCCATATGAACACCTGGATCTTCTTCGTCAATACTGTTAATGGTGCAACTATCTTGGAGAAATCCTTGATAAATCGTAAGTAATAACCAGCCAACCCAGGGAAACTTCTCACATTCGTTACATTCTTTGGTCTATCCCAGTCCTGGATTGCTGCCACCTTAGCGGGGCCAACTACTACTCCATTTCCAGAAAAAATATGGCCTAAGAATCTCACTTCACTCTTCCAGAAGTGACATTTTGAAAACCTAGCTCTCAGTTGAAGTTTTCGCAAGATTTCCAAAACAACTCTCAAGTGCATCTTGTTTTCTTCCTCATTCCGAGAATAAACCAGAATATCATACACGAACACAAGCACAAACTTGTTCAACTGATCTGTGAAAGCCCTATTCACAAGATCCACAAAATAAGCTAGCTTGTTAGTCAACCCAAATGACATCACCAATCATTCGAAGAGATCAGATGGTGTCCTAAAAGCAATATTTGGCACACTATCCTTTTCCACCCTCAGTTGGTGATATCTCGTAGCCAAATCCATTTGAGAAAACGCCTTAGCCTCGTGAAGTTGATCGAACAAGTCATCAATCCTTGGAAGCGGATACTTGTTCTTCTTAGTCACTTTCTACAGCTCACGATAATCCACACATAATCTTACCGAGCCATCGGCCATCGTTGCAAACACAACTAGTGCAGCCCATTCGGAAACACTCCTCCGAATGAAACCTTTTTCCGAAAGGCCACAAACTTACACCTCTAACTCTCGATATTCCTTGGGCATCATCCACCTATAACGATTGGTCTAGCACCCTCGACCAAATTGAATCTAAACTCAATCTCACGATGTGGGGGAAAACCTTTGACTTCGTCAAAGACATCTTTAAACTCATTAGCGGTCAGTACAGATGAAAAGTCTTCCTGTGGAATCTCAACGAATATAAATAGCTCACGAAGACACCAGCTTCGGGCTTACAACGAATCAACACCTTTCGTCCTTCCACATCCTCGGCTCTCTCCTCTAGCTTCTTGTAATTCACTCTTGCTTCATACCTCTTGATCAAATCCATGCCCAAGATGATACCAAACCCGGCGAAGTTCAACACAAAGTAATCACATACAAAAGAGCAACCATGACTCGATAATACTAGACCACGACAAAGCATACACTATTTGGATGAACCCCCAATTGGGTTAGTCATGATCAATAGTCTATCACAAATCTCGGGTTTCAAACCCAAGCGACACACAACCTCATTACAAACTTCTCATTCTTCTGGTAAGGAGTCTCAATATACAAACAAGCATATTTTAATAAAGCTTCAAAATCAGAATCATAATCCAATACTGGTTGACCATTTTGCTTATATTCCACAACCTCTTAAATAGAATAGGCTTCTCAACGATAGAAATAAACTTCGTCTCAAATTTGACTTTGAATAACTCCCATGAAATATCATCTCCTAGGGACTCTAGAGTGATAGAGTACCACCAATCCATAGCTCTGCCTTCTATCTTTCTTGATTTAATTTTCCTCTAAGTCGTATCATCAATTCGCAAGTTTTCAGAGATCTGAATACAAGTATCAAGCCACCCTTGAATCTCTACAAATGGCTTTGTCCCTTTAAACGGATTTCCTCCTAGAGTAGTGAAGTTTTTGCATAACTTCGCGAAGTCCACCCCTCTAGACACCTACACCTGAGCCGCTACATCTACCGCGACTGCTCTTGGAGTGGGTACCCTCCTCATGTTCGTTGCCATCATAGCTTCGAACATAGCTAGGTATTCTGGTATACTACCATCACCCCCAATAGGAACAGTCTCCTCCATAGCAGTATGTCTCGACATTCTACAACTCGTTTTAAATCTGAGAAATAGAATGATTAGTCCACACATGAGAAAACTGCAAATGGAGTTCAAACATTACAATACTCTACACAAATATATATTATACACCCATCAAAAATCTATAAATACGTCTCTTATATGTTATTACATCTTCGAATTTTGGCTAAAATCGATAACCCGGGATTTTATACCAAATGTGACGATCACCATAACTCATGCACTTAATAAGAGGAAAAGTGCGCTGAAAGGTGTGCTAGGATGCTATGGACGAGTTGATTGCCTGCGCAGAAATAGCCAAATAAATATATAAGTCCTCATGATCTATGGGCTTAGATGCGATAGGTGGTCACTCTAAGTGATCCAGAAGTTCCTTGACTGCGGAGACACATTCAGGGATCCACTCGAAATTGTGTTTCCCCTTTCGAAGTAAATCGAAGAAGGGAATGCACTTGTTAGTGGACTTATCGATGAACCGACTTAAACCTACGACCTTTCAGTTTAAACTTCGGACATCCTTGATGTTCTTAGGGATTTGGATGTCTCTAATAGCCTGGATTTTTTAGAGATTAGATTCGATTCCCCGGGAGTTAACGACGAAACCCAGAAATTTTCCTGAAGCCACTCTGAAGGAGCATTTCAAGGGGTTCAGTTTCATGTCGTATCGGCGGAGGATATCGAACATTTCAGAGAGGTCTTGGACATGATTGCTAGATAACTTTGATTTTACCAACATGTCGTCCACGTACAACTCCATGAACTTTCTGATTTCGTTTTTAAAGAGTCGATTAACCATTCATTGATTAGTGGCACTGGCATTCTTGAGACCAAAGAGCATGATGCGGTAGAAGTAGAGCCCAAGGTCGGTTATGAAAGAGGTATGATCCTGGTCGCAAAGATTCGTTGCGATCTGGTTGTGGCCTGAATAGGCATCCATGAAAGATAGTAGCTGGTATCCAGCGGTTGAATCAACAAGTCGGTCGATCTTCGAGAGAGGAAAACTGTCCTTGGGACGTGCCTTGTTTAAGTCAGAGAAGTCGACGCACATCCGATATTTACCGTTGGTTTTTTTGACCAGGACTGGGTTGGAGACCCATTCGAGGTAGTCAGCTTCCCGGATGAAGTTATTTTAGAGTAGGAGGTCTACCTCTTCCTCTAGTGCCTTGGACCTCTCGGGTCCCAAGAAGCGGCGTTTCTGCTTGATTGGAGGCATCGTCGGATCTATAGCCACAACATGGCATGCGATTGTGGGGTCGACGCCTCTCATATCGAGGTAAGTGGACTCAAACACAACTAAGTTAGCTTTCCGGAAATCCATTAGATCCTCTTTGATCACCGGATGGAGATGTGGTCCTATCTTTAACACTCTTGATGGATCGTCAGGGTTGAGTGGAACATCCAATGTGGGCTCAAACGGAGTAGTGTGGGTCGAGGTCATCGGAAAGATGGTAGTGGCGCCTAAACAAAGGCTCAGACGCCGTTGATTGCTATAAGGAGGCGGTCTTGGCGCAAAAAGGCATGGGCATGACTTTCCCCTTGTACTTGTTGCACGCATTCTTCCACTCTATTGCGTAGCACTCCCTAGCAATGGCCTAGTCGCCTCTAATTGTCGCGATGTTGTTCTCGGTTGGGAATTTCACTAGGCGGGACCATGACGACATGCAAACTTGGAATTATTTGAGAAAAGGATGTCCGAAGAAAATGTTGTATAGGGACATGATATAAATAACTATGTAGGTGAGTATCTGGACTCGGCTTCGATAACCATTCCCAAGCTCGATGGTTAGGCCAATGACACCTACCGGACAACTGGAAGCTCCGTTGAATCAATGGATTAAGGCATAACATGGTTTGAGATCCTTGGCTTCCATCCTCATTTGATCATAAGCAGATTTAAAAATGATGTCGACTAAGCTTCTCGACTCAACCAATATTTTTGGACAGAGGCGACACCGATCTAGGCTGAGATGACCAGAGGATCAGTGGACGGGATTTCGATTGCTGTGGAATCCCTTTTGCGGAAAACAATATCGTCCCGCATAGTTTTCTAAAGCTTAGCCAGGATGGATTCATCAGGAGCGGATCACGTCTCATAGGTTGCATGCTTTATGGAACTTACGTGCTCCTCCATTTTCTAAAAGTTGTCGTGTGTGGGATAAGGTCCGCCACATATATTGTTGATAACGATCCCGCGCCTTGGGTTAGACTAACCTGGGGCTGTCTTGGCGGCCACTTGAGGCACGGGAGCCGGAGCTTTCGGATTTTCTTCAGGAGGAAAGGGGTCTTGGATATATTGCTCAAGTGCTTCTCGCAGATTATCTTCTCAATTACATCCCTGAGCTGGCGGCATTTGTCGTGCCCGTGTACATTTTGGTATCGATTACACCTCACAGTATTCTTCTCGCGATCAGTCGACTCCCTGATGCGCGACTTCTTGTACGACAAATTGTTGCACGTTTCCAAGTAGATTGTCTCCAGGTCCTCATTTAAAGGGGTATGCGTCTCGTAGGCTTGGTAAGTTCGGGTCTTCTTGGTTCGGCCGGGGCCTGGCCGTTGTTCCAGCCGCTTTGCCTAACATTGTTGGGTCTTTCCTTGGGAGGACATGCCCCCTTGTTATTTTCAGCTGGTGCTCCCGTTTGTCTTCCTTTGAGGTTGTTGTTTGTAGCGGTTGCTCGAGAGTTGTTAGGGGCGACTGGTGGCGGTGAGATGATTACGTCTTGCTTCTTCTTGACATAAGTATTTCCTCGCTTTTTTCATATAAAGCATTGAGGCTTTTCGGCTGCTTCCAATCGATCCATATCCCGAATTCGGAAGTAGGGAGGACGCCATTGGCTAGTTGGAAGGATACTGTACGAGGGTATGGATCCTCGATCTCAGCAAGAGCTATATTGAACATGGAGAGATAGCTTTTGAGTGACTCGGCGGGCCTTTGGTATAAATTGGATAGAGTAAGGGCGTTCTTTGGAGTAAGGATATGCATCCTGGATTGCTTGACTAATTTTGTCGCTAACTGGCCGAAGTTGTTGATGGAATCGAACGGGAGGTGAGAGAACCATAGCAAAGCGGTTCCATATAAGAAGTTTGGGAAACACTTGCATTTGACTGGAACGTTGCCTCGGCTTGAGTCCATTTGCCATTCATATCGATTTAGGAAGGCACGGGGATCAGTCGTGTCGTCATAGAGCGGAATTTGCAGCATGCTAAAGCGTCGAGGACACTCGACCTCATTCACTCTCCTTGTGAAGGGGTTACGCCTAATATGCGCTTCCCATGAATCATGCGCATTTCCTTGCATTTCTCTCATGATTCTTCATACCATGCCAGGAAAATAAGTTGGATGTCGGTCCGCCAACTGGACCCTTTGGTTTTGGCGAGGTTTCGGAGTTCTGTTGTGAGGGCGTCTTTTATGATGGATGTCCAGGTTATCATCTTCCATGTCCTCAACATCTAAAATCGGGTCTTGTTGCGGGCGATGAGGCGGAGCGGGTAGATGATGATCCTGCTCTAGTGGAGCGCAGGCCCTTGGAAAAAGAGATTCATAGTCTAGATTGGCGATTCGCTCCGTTGGATTTGGTTGAGGAAGGGTTAATTGTTCGGACTCGGTCCATCATTGATGACCAAGCAAGATCGGTCTTGGTACTACAGTCCCTCGCTAATTGTGACCGTAGTTCGGTTGCCATTATCGTTCCCATTACCGTTGGCGTAGCCATAGCTGTTGCCGTTGTCGAGAGCGTTGGTACAGGCGACCATGTTGTTTATGAGAGTGAACCTCCTTTGACGTGGGCCACTTGACTAAGAAGAGGAAGTTTCCGAGGCAGTCGATCGAGGTCGAGCGTTGTTCCAAGCTAGCTAAAGTCGAGTGACGATGCACTGACTCTCTTAAAGTTGCCGCATAATGTCTATGTTGTTCCTTAATGCTTGATTGAGCTCGATGGGCGTGTTCTCATACTTCTCACTAAGCACGCGGACTTGCGCTTGCGTTGCGGGAGCTTCGG
Source organism: Allium sativum (assembly GCA_030737875.1). NCBI lineage: Eukaryota > Viridiplantae > Streptophyta > Magnoliopsida > Asparagales > Amaryllidaceae > Allium > Allium sativum. The sequence goes on from CM060915.1 coordinate 992,909,552, forward strand.
GGTCCGTAGCAGGAGGGACGTCTTCATTAGTGGCCGGGATATCCGCGGCTCGAGGCTGTCGAGATGTTCCGGCTTCGGCTGTGGCTGAAGAGCCGATCATTGCGTTCTTTGGTCGCTTTGCCATCGTAAGCGGACCCGAGGGCAGGTTGAGCTAAGGAACCTAAGGCTCGTCGAAGTCAAGGTGGCAAGGTGCGACAAGGGCCCAAGATTTAAGTACAATTCTCAGCGAAAGCACCAAATGTTGACGGCAAAAATTCTGTAAACACCAAAGATTCCAATTACTAGGAATTACTGATTTGGTCTTAAAGACAAGAGCGGAAAAGGTAAATAACACAAGAGATTTATAGTGGTTCGGCCTGGCGGGGCCTACGTCCACTTTGAAGAGGTGTTAGAATATTATTAATGACCAAGGATTACAAGGTTGAGACTATCTCGAGATATCTCATTACATTCATTTTCCATGATGATGTCATAATTATCATATGTTAAATAACTAGATGATTTAGTCCTTCGTCTTCTTCAAATGAGAGATGCCACTAATGGAGGTCTAGCATGGTTCCAAGGTCATAAAATCCAACCTTTTTGAAGTGGGAAGCCATAGCGTGTTTATCGGTACGGGAGTAGATAGGAGTAGGTGGGAGTAGGAAGAATAGAGGACCACACCCTGAATTTCGCACCTGGAGGCTGCAGGCTTGGAATATTCGCACCTGAGCCCGAGGGTGCGAAATTTTGCACATCGAGGATGTGAGATTATGCACCCCGAGGGTGCGAGATTTCGCACCTCGAGGGTGCGAGATTTCGCACCTCGAGGGTGCGAATTTCATACCTCGTGGGTGCAAAATTCCGCACCTTGTGGGTGCGAAATTCGCAACCCACGATGGTGCGAAATCCTCACATCCCAGTGGTACGAAGTTCGCTTTATGAGGTGTGCGAAGGCTGCATGGGTCAGTGTTTAGGGTGCCATGAGGTCTCTGTTGGTGCGCTCCCTCTTCATCCTGTTTCCTTCGCTCCTGAGCGTCCGGTTTGGCCTTGGCTTCACAGATGTGTTGAGTCGAGCGTGTCTTACGTATTTTGGGAACCGGATCAAAAAGCCGGTTAATAGTTGCAAACACAATTGGCGCACCCCATTCGGAAACAATCCTCCAAATGAACCCTTTTTCCAAAATGTCACAAACTTGCACCTCAACTCTCGTTGTTCCTTAAGCGCCACCCGCCTAAGAGGCATAACGATTGGTCTAGCACCCTCGACCAAATCGATTCTGAACTCAATCTCACAATGCGGCGGAAAACCTTTGACTTCCTCAAAGACATCCTTAAACTCATTAGCGATCAGCATAGATGACAAGTCTTCCTGTGGAATCTCAAGCGAATATAAATATCTCACGAAGACACAATCTTCGGGCTTACAACGAATCAACAAATTTCGCCCTTCCACATCCCTGACTCTCACCTCTAGCTTCTCGCAATTCACTCTTGCTGCATACCTCTTAATCCAATCCATGCCCAAGATGATCCCAAACCCAGTGAAGTTCAACACAAAGTAATCACACACAAAAGAGAAACCATGACTTGATAGCACTAGACCACGACAAAGCATACACAAACAAGATGAACCCCTAACTGATTTAGTCACGATCAATAGTCTATCACAAATCTCGGGTTCCAAACCCAAGCGTCACACAAGCTCATTACAAACTTCTCGTTCTTCTAGTAAGGAGTCTCAATATACGAACAAGCATAGTTGGACAAAGCTTCAAAATCACAAACATAATCCAATACTGGTCGATCATTTTGCTTAGGTTCCACAACCTTTTAAACAAAATAGACTTCTCAACGGTAGAAATAAACTTCATCTCAAATTTGACTTGGAATAACTCCCATGAAATCGCATCCCCTGGGGTCTCTAGAGTGAAAGAGTTCCACAACCTATAGCTCTGCATTCTATCTGTCTTGATGCAAGTTTCCTCTTAGTCGCCTCATTAGTTCAAAAGTTTCCAAAGATCCGAATACAAGTATCGAGCCACCTTTGAATCTCTACAAATGGCTCCGTTAGTTTAAACGACTTACCTCGTAGAGTAGTGAAGCCTTTGCATAAATTCGCGAAGTCCACCCTCTAGGAACGTGCACGTGAACCCCTACATGTACCGCGGCTGCTCTTGGAGCAGGTACCCTCCTCATGTTTGCTACCATCATAGCTTCGAACATAGCTGGGTAATCTGGTATGCCGCCATCACCACCTTCAGGAATAGTCTTCTCCCTAGCAGTACGTATCGACATTCTACGACTCGTTCTAAATCCGAAAAATAGAATGATTATTCCATGAATGAGAAAACTGTAAATGGAGTTCAAGTGCAACAATATTATACACTAATATATAGTATGCACCCATCAGAAATCTACAAATATGTCTCTCATACATTATTACGTATTCGAACTTTGGCAAATCGATAACTAGAGCTTTGATACCAAATGTGACAACCACCAATAACTCATGCACTTAATAAGAGGAAAAGTGCGCTAAAAGGTATTCCAGGAAGCAAAGGACGATCATCAGAGTAGGTAAACTCAAGCAGAACCTGTTGCATTTCTCATAGCGCAAGGATGAAATATAATATATACAACATGCAAATATAGTGAATCAAACTTTTAAATTTTCTAAACATCCTCAAAGATTATCCATAAATCAACTAGATACAATATCAAAGTTTGTACATAAAGCCTCACAACAACACTTAGAGTAAATGTTCAAATAGCAGAAATAACAGAGATACTATATAGTAATAAAACTAGTATGTAAGCCTATAGCTCACCATCAATCAGCATCATCGTCCTCACTAAGGAATCATCTGCCACTTGCTACTCAATCTTCCCATTCACAACCGGATGAACAACCCAAGCTTATAAGAGGGAAACATACGAATTTGAGTCAGACAACAGTCTTAGTGAGTGATAAAACAGATATCTAACATCATCAAAAAAGTATATGATAATAGGTAGATTAATCAACCAATCTACCAAAACAACAGAGAAGAACTCAACCCCATCTTCCCCACATCGGACAGTGATAGCCTTTACAGGAAAGCACTTCAACCAAACATTCATGGTAGTCAGAAAAACTATTCATTCATCGCAATCAGAAGTAACCAAACAGTAACAATTAGAGCAACAAGTTATATCTCATGTAAATCATCCTAATCGAGATCGATATTCCCTAAGCACAAGCCCTAGAGGCCTAAACCAATAACAGATAAGCACCCAAGAAACATATCCTTCGACGTTGGGCGACTAACGTGAGACAGTGCAAGCAGAACATCCAACATTCATGACTGACTCTGTATCACCACCAATCCTGCTTTGAAACAATCATTAATCGCATGACGACCAACTTTTCCATGTAACAAGGGATAATGGTAACCCCGGTTCTCGCAAAAACTCCATACGCCTTTCAACGATACATATCTCTAGGCCATTCAACGATACCCAGGATACTCGACCAGCAACCTTCCGGTCCTTTAGACATCTCTATTACACCCTTGCTTTAAGCCAGCTGGAACCTACTGCAACGACAATCTCTTGGCCTCCAATATCTCTCTTCATCCTTCTTGATTGCTAGTTTTAGCTCAAGCAACCTTCTCGACCATTATCCATCAACCCACAACCTTTGAGTTATCTTCTGATTCGTTACTTTTCAACGATCAACAAATGTCTCACAACACTTCGAACATTCCACCTTGAACTCATGTCGAAGCCAGAACCATCGTCGACTCAAAACAAGCTTCGTTTGGTCGATACAGTATTTCATAGCATTTCCAGCTTTTTTGCTATGAAAACTGGTCAAAATATCAAAACAGCCTTTTGCGACACTTTTGAAATGCTATTATATCTTATGGTTCAATTCTGCGTCAATCTGGTGTGAAAAACTAAGTAAAACATCAAAACTGACTTTCACAGTGTTAATGAAACGCTACCATTTCTCTATGTTCAATTTTAGATCATTTTGCTTGATCCAAGAAACGGTGGTGATCAACATTCTCAGATCACTAAATTTTCCTTGTGCGAGCCATGTCGATCCACATTTTTTTCAATGCGCAGCATTCCATGTTTGGGTCGGTCCCTTATGAACCAACAACGTTTGTAAAGTGCTGCCCATTTAGCCCGATCTGATTTGCCCGATCCAAGCATCACTTTGCAGATCAGCTTGAGCCACCTAAAAACCCATGAGCGTTACAAAGAAATATAGCCCGATCCGATTTTCCTGATCCGATTTGCCAATCTGATTTTGCCCATGCTGAATTTACGCAGTCCAATTTAGCCTAGTCTTATTCTGCCCAGTCCAATTTTTCCCCATTCGAGCACTAAAACCACAAAAAAATTTCTGCTTACTCCCTTAAAATCGTGCATACATTGATGAATCAAATCACTACCGAATGCTGTAAAGGCACTATAGTTCAATTCATAACCATTTGGTCAAATGAGGTAGGTACCAATCGGTAGAATTTAACCTAAAGTTCCTTATTTAATCACATCCAACACCTCCAACCGGTAAGAACAAAGAGCCACCGGACAGTTAAATCAACGGGGGCACCGACTGGTAGGCTAGCAGGTACGCACTGTGGTTAACTGGATTGGAAGACACCGTCCGGGTATACATGAAAAGGCACCAGATCGGCACCGCAGGACTTTACCCAGGCAAGAATAGGGCACTGATCGGTCTCGTAACTATGGTTAAATCAACGGTGTCTCGTAACTATGGTCTCCACCTCTAGGTATTCATACTGTTTTGGAGATACCAACACATTCGAATCATGCACGAACTTCCGTAGAAATGACACATGGAAAACATTATGCACACTCGACATCTTCTACGGTAACTTCAATCTATAGGCGAGCTTTCCTATTTTCTTGACTATTGAAAATGGTCCAATAAACCTCGGTGCCAACTTCCCTTTATTTCTGAATCAAACCACATGCTTCAAAGGAGAAATCTTCACGAAAACTATATCGCGAACGTCGAATTCTAATTTTTTTCAATGCTTACTGGCATAACTCTTCTGACGATCTTGGGCTTCCTTCACTCGTTACCGAATGATCTCGATATAATCTGAGGTTCTCTGATCATCTCAGGTCCAATTATCAACTTATCTCCAGTTTTTAACCAACATGCCAGAGAATTACACGGTCTACCATAAAACGCCTCATATGGTGTCATCCCAATGCTCGATTGATAGTTATTATTATACGAAAACTCAACTAGATGTAGATGGTCTTCCTATGATCCTCCAAAGTATAACACACAAGCCCTCAGGAGATCTTCCAAAACTCGATTAACTCTCTCGGTTTGACCATCGGTTTGGGGATGATAAGCCGTACCTAAACACAACTCGGTTCCTAGCGCTTCTTACAAACTTTTCCAAAATCCACTCATGGACAATGGATCTCGATCACTCACTATGCTCTCCGTGATACCATGGAATCGATCGATCCATTTCACATAAATCTCGGCTAACTTAGATGTTTTCCTAGTCGATTTGATAGAAATGAACCTTGCAGTTCTCATCAAGTGATCCACGATGACCCAAATTCTTTCGTATTCTACCCTTGTTTTAGGTAGTCCATCGATAAAATCCATCGATATCTGCTCCCACTTCCATGTAGGAACCTCCAATGGCTGAAGCAACCCACTCGGTTTCTTCTGTTCAGCTTTCACCAATTGATAGTTCACACACTTGGAAATGAACTTTCCAATATCACTTTTCTTCCATTCCCAGTAGTAGACTCGCTTCATGTCTAAATACATCTTATTACCAACGGGATGAATCATCAACTTCGAGCGATGACATTCTTTCAGAACCTCATCCGTCAATCCGTCGATATGAAGAACAACCAGTCGCCCTTGCTTTCGAAGCCATCCCTCTTGATCGACCTCGAACTCTTTATTCTATGGTTTCAACTTCTAGATAAAATCGACAATCTTTGCATCTCGCTTTTGGATTTCGCCTATCCTTCCGATAAGAGTAGGTCCTATCAACAAGCTTGCCAACCTTACAGGTTCCAACTCACAATGTGGTCTGAAATCAAACCCTGCCAAAAACTCAAGGCTCTTCCATTTTGAAAACATTGTTCCCAATCCTACATGTCTTCAAATCAAATCATATGCACTTTCGTTACCTTTTCCTAGAGTATAGGCTATACCAAAATCATATGATGCCAGAAACTCTAACCACCTTTGCCGCCGAAGATTTAAATCCTTTTGGGCGAAAAAAGATACTTTAATGACTTGTGATCCATAAAAAACTCGAATTGAACTCCAAACAAGTAATGCCTCCACATCTTCAGAGCAAACACAATCGCTGCCAAATCCAAATCATGAGTTGGATAATTCCTTTCATCCTGCTTCTTCTGTTAACTCGCGTATACCAAAATCTTATCCTTCTACATCAGCGCAGCTCCAAGAACGGTAACACATACATCGCTGTATACCGCCGTCTCTTCATTCGCACTTAGAATGGTCAAAACAGGAGCACTCGTCAGTCTCTCCTTCAGGATTCTGAAAAGGAGCTCAAAATTTGCATCCCATATGAACACCTAGTTCTTCTTCGTCAATACTGTTAATGGTGCAACTATCTTGGAGAAATCCTTGATAAACTGTCAGTAATAACCATCCAACCCAGGGAAACTTCTCACATCCGTTACATTCTTAGGTCTATCCGAGTCCTAGATTTCTTCTACCTTAGTAGGCCAACCGCTATTCCATTTCCAGAAACAACATGGCTTAAGAATCTTACTTTACTCTTCCAGAAGTGACACTTTGAAAACTTAGCGCTCAGTTTATGTTTTCGCTGGATTTCCAAAATAACTCTCAAGTGCATCTTGTTTTCTTCCTCATTTCGGGAATAAAACAGAATATCTCCACGAACACAAGCATAAACTTGTTCAACTGATCTCTGAAAACCCTATTCACAAGATCCACAAAATACGCTGGCACGTTAGTCAACCCGAATGACATCACAAACCATTCGAAGAAATCAGATAGTGTACTAAAAGCTGTCTTCGACACACTATCATTTTCCACCCTCAGTTGGTGAAATCTCATAGCCAAATCCATCTGAGAAAACACATTAGCCTCGTGAAGTTGATCGAACAAGTCATCAATCATTGGAAGCGGATACTTGTTATTCTTGGTCACTTTCTTCCGCTCACGATAATCCACACACAATCTTAACCAGCCATTGGCCTTCGTTGAAAACACAACTAGTGCAGCCCATTCGGAAACACTCCTCTGAATAAACCCTTTTCCCGAAAGGTCACAAACTTACACCTCTAAATCTCGATGTTCCTTAGGCACCATCTGCCTAAGAGGCATAACGATTGGTCTAGCACCCTCGACCAAATCGAATCTGAACTTTATCTCATGATGTGGCAACAAACCTTTGACTTCCTCAAAGACATCCTTAAACTCATTAGTGATCCATATGGATGACACGTCATCATGTGGAATCTCGAGCGAATATAAATAGCTCATGAAGACACCATCTTCGGCCTTACAATGAATCAACACCTTTTGCCCTTCCACATCCCCGACTCTCACCTCTAGCTTCTCGCAATTCACTCTTGCTTCATACCTCCTATTCCAATCCATGCCCAAGATGATCCCAAACCCAGCTTCAACACAAAGAAATCACACACAAAAGAGCAACCATGACTCGATAATACTAGACCATGACAAAGCATACAAATACTAGATGAACCCCCAACTGGATTAGTCACGCTTAATAGTTTATCACAAATCTCGGGTTCCAAAACCAAGCGACACACAAGGTCATTACAAACTTCTCGTTCTTCCGGTAAGGTGTCTCAATATACAAACAAGCATATTTGCATAAAGCTTCAAAATCAGATACATAATCCAATATTGGTCGACCATTTTTCTTAGATTCCACAATCTCTTAAACAGAATAAACTTCTCAACGGTAGAAATAAACTTCGTCTCAAATTTGACTTGGAATAACTCCTATGAAATTTTATCTCCTAGAGTCTCTAGAGTGATAGTTCTACCAATCCGTAGCTCTGCCTTGTATCTTTCTTGATGCAAATTTCCTCTAAGTCGCATCATCAATTCGCAAGATTCCAGAGATCTAAATACAAGTATCAAGCCACTGTTGAATCTCTACAAATGGCTTTGTCACTTTAAACGGATTTCCTCCTAGAGTAGTGAAGTTTTTGCATAACTTTGCGAAGTCCACCCCACTAGACACCTGCACCTGAGCCCCTACATCTACCGCGACTACTCTTGGAGCGGGTACCCTCCTCATGTTTGGTGCCATCATAGCTTCGAACATAGCTGGGTATTCTTGTATACCGCCATCAACCCCAACAGGAATAGTCTCCTCCTAGAAGTATGCCTTGACATTCTATGACTCATTCTAAATCTGAAAAATAGAATGATTAGTCAACACATGAGAAAACTGCAAATGGAGTTCAAGCGTTACAATACTATACACTAATATATAGTATACACCCATCAGAAATCTATAAATAGGTCTCTTATATGTTATTACATCTTTGAATTTTGGCTAAAATCAATAACCAGGGATTTTATACCAAATGACTATCACCCATAACTCATGCACTTAACAAGAGAAAAAGTGCGTTGAAAGGTGTGCCAGGAAGCTACGGACGATCATCCGAGTAAATAAACACAAGCGGAACCTGTCGCATTTCTGACAGAGCAAGGATGAAATATAATAGAATATATACAATAGGAAAATTTAGTGAAGCATCATATATCACACTTTTAAACTTTCTTAACATCCTAAAAGATTATCCACACATCAACTGGATACAACATCAAAGTTTGTACATAAAGCCTAACTACAACACTCAGAGTAAATTTTCAAGCAACAGAAATAACAGAGATACTAGATAGAAATAAAACTGTTACATATGCCTCTAGCTCGCCATCAATTAGCATCATCGTCCTCACTAAAGTATCATCTGCCACCTGGTACTTAGGCTGGCCATCCGCAACCGGATGAACAACCCAAGGTGATAAGAGGGAAACATAAGACCTTGAGTCAGACAACATTCTTAGTGAGCTATAAAACAACTATCTGACATCATCAACAACGTATACGAGAATAGGTAGATTGAGCAACCAATCTACCAAAACATCAGAGAAGAGTTCAACCCCATCTTCCCTACAACGGACAGTTGTAGCCTTTACCAGAAAGCACTTTCTACCATACATCGATGATAATCAGAAAAACTATTCATTCATGACAATCAGAAGTAACCAAACAATATCAATCAGAGCAACCAGTTATATCTCACATAAATCATCCTAATCGAGATCGATATTCCCTAACCACAAGCCCAAGAGGCCTAAACCAATATCAGACAAGCACCCAAGAAATATGTCCTTCGACGTCGGATAACCTACGTGAGACGGTACAAGAAAAACATCCAACATTCATGACTGGCTCTATATCACTGCCAATCCTGCTTTGAAACCATCGTTCATCGTATGACGGCCAACCTTGTCGTGTGTCAAGGGCTAATGGTAACCTTTGTTCTAGCACAAACTCCATACGCCTTTCAATGATACATATCTCTAGGCCTTTCAACAATACCCGGGTATTCAACCAGCAACCTTCCGGTCTTTTAGACATCTCTATTATACCCTTTCTTTGAGGCCGCTAAAACCTGCTACAAGGATAATCTCTCGGTCTTCAATATATCTAGTCGACCTTCTTGATGGTTATTCTTACCTCGAGCAACCTTCTCAAGCAACCATTATCCATGAACTCACAACCTTTGAGTTATCTTCACATTCGTAGCTTTTCAGCGATCAACGAACATCTCACAACACTTCGAACATTCCACCTTGAAATCATATCAAAGCTAGAACCATCATCGACTCAAAAACAAGCTTTGTTTGGTCGATACAACATTTCATAGCATTTCCGGCTTTTTCACTATGAAAAACTGGTCAAAATGTCAAAACAGCCTTTTATAGTGGTTCTGAAATGCTATTATATCTCCTAGTTCAATTCTGCATCAATCCGGTGTGAAAACTAAGTAAAACATCAAAAATGGCTTTCACACCGTTAATGAAACGCTACCATATCTCTATGTTCAATTATGGATCATTCTACTCGATCCATGAAACGGTGGTGATTAACATTGCTAAGTCACCTATTTTTCCCTGCGCAAGCCATGCCGATCCACATTTTCTTCAATGCGTAGCAAACCAAGTTTTGGTCGGTCCAAATGAAGCGTTTGAAAAGCGCTGTCCATTTAGTCCGATCTGATTTGCCTGATCTAAGCGTCACCGTGCAGATCAGCTTGATCCACTGCAAAAACCAATGCGTGTCACAAAGAAATATATCCCGATATTTCCCCAATCTTATTTTTCCCAGTTTGATTTTACACAGTCCGATTTTGCCCCTGTCAATTTTGCCTAGTCCTATTTTTCCTATCCGAGCACTAAAACCACTAGTTCTTCAACAAATCTTCACGCTTGAATACTTCTCATTCCAATACTCGAAAACCAACTCGATTTCAATATTTTCAACAACAATAATTCAACTAAATCGACCAATGATCAACAAATGAACCATCAATCCAAGCAATAATCAATGAACATTAAAATAATGATTCTACAAGTGATCAAGCAAAAAAAATGGATCTAAACGTAGAATTAAAATAAGAAATTACATTTTATAAGTTGTTAAGATTAGATCCTGTAGTGATTAAAAATAGAAATCATACTTATATCGATTAGATCTATATGAAAATAACTCGAAATGATGAACATATGATCAAATAATCCGTATACTCGATTGAATTCACATAGGAGATGTTTATCACTCACCAAACCTTCAATCTAGCTTACAATCGACGAAATATGCATCCCGACAGTGAGGATCTATTTCTAAATCTTGCAATGTGATGAGATGTATCCTCGTTAAATGTAGATCTAGCTCCCTTTGATGTAGATCTTCAATCTCCACTCGTAGATCTAAAATTTTAATGGTGGAAAGGTGTATTTGTTTGAGCAAGGACACTCACAAGCTCAACTAATTGAGAGACTGAAAAAAGTAACCCACTCCACATGCCTCTAACCCTCTATTTATAGCCTCCCACCAACGCACAAATGGGCCTCCTCAAATCAGTCCATTAGTGGATTAAAAACCTAAACAATAAACTGTAAAACACTAAAATAGTGATTTCTCCCAAATTACTGAGCCAAATCTTTAAAGTGAGCACACTACGGAAAGGGAAACATCATTTCCTTTCCAATGGAACTGGTCTCAACACCTAATTCAATTCTAGTCAAAAGTTATGCCATGTACAAGACAAGGGCAAAATGGTCACAAATAATAATTGGTAAAAATTATGGAAATGTCTAACGTCCCCATAAATAAAATATTAAAATATGAGAATGATCTAACCCTTAAGGAATAAAATCAAAATATTTTTCCGACCTCCGTTACGTAAAATGCGGGTTGTTACTTATGTATTGGGTGGTTAACTTATGTTGGTTTAGGCCTTCGAGGTTTGTGCTTGGAAATGTCAATATCGATTAAGGTGGTCTACATTTGATAATTGATTGTCATGAATGTACTGTTTGTTTCTATCTGATTGTTGTAAAGGCTATCACTATCGGATGTGGAGGAGATGGGTTGGGTTCTTCTCTGATGATATGATTGGTAGGTTGGATAATTAATCTGCCTATTCTCATATACTTTATTGATGATGTTAGTTAATTGTTTTATCGTTCATTAAGACTATTGTTATACTCAAGGTTTTATGTTTCCCTCTTATTACCTTGGGTTGTTCATCCATATGTTGGATGGGAAGACTGAATAGTAGGTAACAAGTAGTAGATCTTGATGAGGATGATGCTATTGAGCGACGACGAGCAGGAGACTGGCGTATTATTTTCTACTATCTACTATTGTTGTTTTCTGTTGTTTGAAGTATTCTCTGAGTGACTGTAGCTAGGCATATTGTACATAATTTGATGTTGTATCCAATTTGATGTTTGGATAATTCACAATGATTTGAAAGTTAAAATTCTGCTCAATTCTTCTTCCCTATTATTGCATATATATGTTCTATTATACTTTATCCTTGGGCTAGCGTTATAGGACAGGTTCCGCTTGTGTTATCCTATCCTAATGATCGTGCTTCCTGGCACGTCTTTCAATTCTTTATTTCCCTCGTTAAGTGCAGGAGCTGTGGGCGGTCGTCACATTTGGTATCAAAGTTCTGGTTATCGATTTTAGCCAAAGTTCAAGGATGTAATTACGTATGAGAGATGTATTTGTTGATTTCTGATGGATGTATACTATATATTAATATGTAACATAATAGCTTTAGAACTCTGTTCTATTTTTTCGTACATGGACTAATCATTCTATATTACCGATTTAGAATGAGTAGTCGACCATCTAGATACACTGCTAGGGAGGAGACTGTTCCTATAGGGGGTAATGGTGGTACACCAGCTTACCTAACTATGTTCGAGGCCATAATAGCAGCGATCATGAGTAGGGTACCTTCTCAAGAGACAACCACGGTAGATGTAGGAGTTTAAGTGCAAGTACCTAGGGTGGTGGACTTCGTAAATTTATGCGAAGAATTCAATACTTTAGGAGGAATGCCGTTTAAGGGAACAGAGCCAATTGTAGAGATTCAAGGATGGCTTGATACTTGCATTCGGATCTTTGGAGACTTGGGAATTGATGATGCGACCAAAAAGAAGCTTGCATCGAGAAAGCTAGAGGGCAGAGCTATGGACTGGTGGAACTCTGTCACTCTAGAGACTCCGGAAGATGAGATTTTGTGGGAGCAATTCCAAGTTAAGTTTGAGACAAAATTTATCTCTACTGTTCAGAAGTCTATTCTATTTAAGAGGTTTGTTGAGCTTAAGAACAATGGTCGATGATGATGCTGGAGTATGTTTCTGACTTCGAAGCTTTATCAAAGTATGCTTGTTCATACGTCGAGACTCTTTATCCAAAGAACAAGAAATTTGTCATAGCTTAGATAAGTATCTTGGAAATCTGCTGGTTGATCACTTGGATGATACTTATGCAAAGATAGTGGAAAAAGCTATGAGGCACGAGAGTTTGTTCCTCAAGGACGAGACTATTGTTGCAGCTAAAGAGGAACTGAAACCGGAGCAAGGTTATAATAACAAAAAGAGGAAGCAACAACCGTAGAAAGGAAAAGATGGCCAAAAGAAGCAGAAAGGGGATGACTTTTTCAACTATCATAAGAAATGCCATTTTCCCAAGGATTGTAAGAATCCAAAGGCTGAGAGAAAGTACTACAACTGTGGAAAGCCTGGGCATGACAAGAAGGATTGTCCATAACTATTGAAGGGAAATCATATTGTGAAGGCGTATACTTTTGAAGGTGTACCATCGTCTTCAAGGGATCCTACGGTAGAGGAGAAGGGGAAGAATGTCATCGTTCAAGGTGTTCTTTACGTTGGAGGTGTTTTAGTTCATGTGTTGTTTGATACTGGGGCATCGCATTCATTCATTTGTAATGAGCTTGTGTGCTTCTTTGGTTTGGAATCCGAGATTTATGATAGACTACTGATCATAACTAATCCATTTAGGGGTTCGTCCAATTTGTGTTGGTCTAGTGTTGTCGAGTCATGGTTTCTCCTTTGTGTGTGGTTGTTTTGTTTTGAACTTAGCTGGGTTTGGGATTATTTTGGTTATGGACTGGCTCAAGAGGTATGCGGAAAAAGTGGATTACAAGAGGTTAGAAGTGATAGTCGAGAATGTGGAAGAGCGAATGGTTATGATTAGATGTAAGACCGAAGATGGTGTCTTTATAAGCTATCTATATTCACTTGTGATTCCATGAGAAGACCTATTATTGCTGCTGGTCGCAAGTGAGTTTGATGATGTTTTTGAAGAGGACATAGGGTTGCCGCCGCATCACGAGATTGAGTTTAGAATCGATTTGATCGAAGGTGTTAGACGTATCGTCATGCCTCTAAGGCAGATGGAGCCTAATGAACAACGAAAGATAAAGGTGCAAGTATGTGCCTTTTGGGAAAAGGATTCATTCGGAGAAGTATGTCCAAATAGGGTGCACCAGTTGTCTTTGCAATAAAGGCCGATGGATCTTTGAGATTGTGTGTTGACTTTCGTGAGCTGAAAAATGTGACTAAGAAGAACTAGTATCCGTTGCGAGGAGAGACGACTTGTTCGATCAGCTTCACGAGACCAAAGTGTTTTCTCAGATGGATTTGGTTATGGGATTCCAACAGTTGAGGATCGCGATGGATTGGGCGATGAAGACTGCTTTAAGGACACCCTCCGGTTTGTTCGAGTGTTTGGTGATGCCGTTGGGATTGACTAACGTGCCAGCGTATTCTGTTTATGTCATGAATAGGGTTTTCAAAGATCGGTTGAGCAAGTCCGTGCTTGTCTTCGTGGATGATATTCTGGTTATTCCCAGAATGAGGAAGAGCATAAGCCGCATATGTAAGTTGTTTTGGAAATCTTGAAAAAGCAACAGCTGAGAGCTAAGTTTTCAAAGTGTCGCTTCTGGAAGAGCGAAGTGAGGTTCTTAGGCCATGTGTTTTTGGAAATGGAATAGCGGTTGACCTTGCTAAAGTGGCTGCAATCCAGGACTGGGATAGACCTAAGAATGCGACGGATGTTCGGAGTTTCCTTTGGTTGATGGGATATTATCGTCGTTTTACCAAGGATTTCTCAAAGATAGATGCACCATTAACAGGATTAACGAAGAAGAACCAAGTGTTCACATGGGATGCGAAGTGTGAGCAAGCTTTTGTAATCTTGAAAGAAAGACTGGTTAGTGCACTTGTGTTGACCATCGGAAGTGGGAAAGAAGAAATAGTGGTATACACTAATGCATGTGGTACTGGACTTGGAGCATTACTATTATAGAAGGATAAGGCTGTGGCCTATGAAAGTCGACTGCTGAAGCCGCACGAAAGGAATTATCCAACTCATGATTTGGAGTTGGCAGCGATCATGTTTGCTTTGAAGATGTGGAGACGTTACCTATCACGTGTTCGATTTTAGTTGTTTACGGATCATAAGTCATCGAAGTATCTTTTCTCCCAAAAGGCGTTGAATCTTTGGCAACAACGGTGGTTAGAGTTTCTAGTATCATATTATTTTGGTATAATACTCCTGGTAAAGGTAATGCAGTGGCGGATGCGTTACGTCGAAGACACGCTAGTTTGAGAGCGATGTTTTCAAAATGGAAGCACCTCGAGTACTTGGCAGAATTTAATTTCAGGCCATGGTGTGAGTTGGAACCTGAAATGTTGGGAAGCTTACCAATAAGACCTACTCTCATCGAATGGATTGGAGAAATCCAAAAGCGTGATACAAAGCTAGTCGAGATTATCCAGAAGCTAGAACCAGAGGATAAAGAGTTCAAGGTCAATCGAGAGGGTTGGCTTTGAAAGAAAGGACGACTAGTAGTTCCTAATATCAACGGATTGAGAGATAAGGTTCTGTTATGTAATGAATCGAAGTTGATGATTCATCCTAGTAGTAATAAGATATATCAGGAAATGAAGCGATCTTACTACTGGGAGGTTATGAAGAGGGATGTTGGAAAATTCATTTCCATGTGCATGAACTGTCAGTTGGTGAAAGCTGAACAGAAGAAGCCAAGTGGATTGCTTTAGCCTTTGGAAGTTCCTACATGGAAGTGGGAGCAGATATCGATGGACTACCTAGAACCAAGGCTGGAAATAATTGGATTCAGGTGCTCATGGATCGCTTGACCAAAACTGCAAGGTTTATTCCAGTCAGATCAACTAGGACATCATCAAAATTGGCTAAGCTTTATATAAAATGGATAGTTCAATTCCACGTATCTCGAAGAGCATAGTGAGCGATCGAGATCCATTGTTTACGAGTGGATTATAGAAGAGTTTGCCAGAGACTTCGGGAACCGTGTTATGTTTGAGTACGGCTTATAATCCCCGAACCAATGGTCAAACCGAGAGGGTTAATCGAGTTTTGGAATATCTCCTGAGGGCTTGTATATTAGACTTCGGAGGATAGTGGGAAGACCATCTACATTTAGTTCAGTTTGCGTACAACAACAACTACCAGTTGAGCATTGGGATGGCACTATATGAGGCGTTGTATGGTATATTGTGTAACTCTCCAGCATGTTAGTTAGAAACTGGAGATAAGTTGATACTTGGGCTAGAGATGATCAGAGAGACCTCAGATTGTATCGAGATCGTTCAACAAAAAATGAAAGTAACCCAAGATCGTTAGAAGAGTTACGCCGATAAGCATAAAAAAGATTTGGAATTCGATGTAGGCGATATGATTTTCGTGAATATTTCATCGTTAATGTGGTTCGATAATGGAAAGTTAGCACCAAGGTTTGTTAGACCATTTTCGATAGTCGAGCAGATTGGAAAGCTTGCTTATAGATTGGATTTACCTGAGAAGATGTCGAGTGTGCACAATGTTTTCCAAGTGTCGTTTTTATGGAAGTGTGTGCATGATTCGAATGTGGTGGTATCTCCAGAATAGTATGAAGACCTAGAATTCAAGATCATATTTACGAGACCTTTTAACCCGCTTCGCATTGTGGGAAATGACACGAAACAGCTTAGGAGGAATGTGGTTAATCTATTCAAGGTGTAATAGAGTGAGGATGATGACGATTTTACATGGGAGACGGAAGAGAGTATAAAGACGACCTATCCAGAACTCTTCATCGATATGACCTATTAATGTTGTGTCACTTTACACCATTGTAACTAGTGCTATTATTATTAGAATTCTATGTTCTAGGATAAGGCTTTGGATGTATGACTTAATGTATGCTAGTTTGATTGTAGATTGGATGCTCGTAGATGGTAGGCAAATGGAATTGTGTCGGTTGCTTAAGTATGCTTGGAAAATTCGGAGGAAAAATTCCTTAGGGGGAACAATGTAACAACCAGCCTTTTACGTATCAAAGGATTGTAAAGTATTTTATTTAATTCCCTTAGGGTTGGATCATTCTCATATTTTGATATGTTGTTTAAAGAGATGTGATACATATCCATAATTTTTACCAGTTTTATTGGTGAGCTTTTTCCGCTGTCTATCTTTTGTAGTGAATAACTTTTGACTAGGATCAAATTAGGTGCTGAGGTCGATTTCATTGGAAAGGAAATGATGTTTCCAATTCCGTAGAATGGTCATATTAAAGATTTGGTTTAGCGATTTTGGAGGAATCATTGTTTTAGTGATGCACAATTTCAGTATACGTTTCGTAAGCCATTGATGGGCTGATTAGGGGTGGCCCATTGGAGGGCTGGTTGGAGGCTATAAATAAAGGGTTGGAGGCATGGATAATAGTTTACTTTCTTCATTCCCTTATTTGGTTGAGCTCGTGATTCTCCTTTCTCAATCAAAAACACCTTTCCTCTATTAAAATTCTAGATCTATGCTAAAAGATTGAAGATCTACATCGAGGGAAGGAAGATCACATGAAATTGAGAGATTTGAAGAGTGTTTTTTGCCGTAAAAATTGGGAATTTAGTGATTTCAAGTTATTTCAAAGAATTGGTGAGTGGTAAGCATAAGCATCTCTAACACTGGTTCAATCAAGTACATTGGTTGTTTGATCTTATTTTCATCATTTTAAGTTGTTTTCACCAAGAACTACATCATAGTAAGTATATTTCCATTTGAATCACCATAGGATTAATCTAGCAACTTAAATTGGTAATTATTTTGTTAATTCATATGTTTAAGCAAGTTTAGATCCATTGTTTTTGTTTATTCATTGATTTATCATGATTTGGTGAATTTTATATGATGATTGATGAATAGATGTCATTTTAGTGTAATCGATGATTTCATAGAGTGTTAATTATTGAACTGGATGATTTGGATGAGTTGTTTGCATTGATGTTGCTGTTTGGTCATGATTTGGTCAAGATTAGAGTTAGATTGGTCTGACCTGGAGTCGGGTCGTTTTAGCTGGCTCGTTGATGACATGGCCTGAAGCTTGGGTCGCTGGCTTGTGCTCCAAGAAATGAAGTTTGGGTCATTCGAAGGGGCATCAGGTCAATATGGAGATGGGCCATTGCTTTTAGATCGAGTCGGCCTGCTGAGATACAAGGCGGGTCGTCTAGTGTGGTGAAGAGGTTGAGTCGTGGATATCAGGTTGTAGGGAAAGGCTGAGGTCGGGTCGGGTCATCTAGAGTAGTAAGGCGTTAGGTCGTTCAAAAGCATAGGTCGTTGGGCTTTGGTTGGCACCAGATCAGCATGTGTATTAAGGGTCAGGTCATGGGCACTCAGGTCGCAAGTCATTGGCAGTTATGGGCATTTATGGGTCACTCGTGATCGAGTATGCTTGGGTCATTAGTAGGCTCCAGCTAGGTTGGATTCAGGTCGACCAAGGCTTAGGTTAGATGGGTCGTTGAACTGGTGGGCCAAGCTAGTGGATCGCGTCATTGGTTATGGGTCGGTTGCGATCTTAAGGGAGACGATCCATTGAACGGTGGACCAAGTGTTATTATTTTGTTTTGGTATTGGACGTGGCTTCGACGTGAGTTCAAGATTGAATGTTTGAAGTGTTGTGATGTGTTCTTTGATCGATGAAATTCAGTGAATGCAAATATGACTCAAAGATGTTGAGTTGTTGGATAATGGTTACTCGAGAAGGCGCTTAAGTTATGGATAGTCGCTATCGATGGCGACTAGAGATGTTAGTGGCCAAAGAATTATCGTTAGTCGAAGGTTCTAGTGGGCTCAAAGCAGGGGTACAATGGGGACGCCTAAAAGACTGGATGGGTCGAGTATCCAGGGCAAAAACTTGAGGGGTCTTGTTTTATTTGTCGAGTAAGACAAACATACAATGCAGATGGTGTATGGAGTATTCCTAGAACCGGGGTTACCATTATCCCTTGATGAATGGCCAGATGGGCCGACATATGATTAACGGTGGTTTCAAAGCAAGATTGGTGGTGCTAGGCAGAGTCATGGATGATAATTGTTTTCCTTGTATCGTCTTGTGTAGGCTATTCGACGTCGAATATTTATTGTGTGCTTGTCTGATGTTGATTTAGGTGTTCGGGCCTTGTGCTTGGGAGATGTCGATATCGATTAGAATCATCGACACTTGATAATTGATTGCCATGAATGTAGTGTTTGTTTCTATCTGATTGTTGTAAAGGCTATCACTATCGGATGTGGAGGAGACGGGTTGGGTTCATCTCTGATTATATGATTGTTAGATTAGATGATTAATCTGCCTATTCCCACATACTTTATTGTTGATCTTAGTTAGTTGTTTTATCGCTCATTAAAACTGTTGTCAAACTCAAGGTTTTAAGTTTCCCTCTTATTACCTTGGGTCATTCTTCCATGTGTTGGATGGGCAGACTGAGTAGCAGGTAATAGGTAGTAGATCTTGATGAGAACGATGCTGTTGAATGGCGACAAGCAGGAAGCTGGCGTATTATTTTCAACTATCTACTATTGTTGTTTTCCGATGATTGATGTATTCTCTGAGTGACATGTTGCAAGGCATATTATACATAATTTGATGTTGTATCCAGTTTGATATTTAGATAATTCATGATGATACGAATATCAAAATTCTGCTCAATTCTGCTTCACTATTGTTGCCTGTTGTATATGTTCTATTATACTTTATCCTTGCGCTGTGAGTTATACGATAGGTTCCGCTTGTGTTAACCTATCATGATGATCGTCCATAGCTGCCTAGCACGTCTTTCAGCATATTATTTTCCTAGTTAAATGCAAGAATTGTGGGCGGTCATCATAATCAATTTCTTTAAGTTCAAAATTTATCATTAAATCAAGTAAAACAATAAACTTAATAAAATTTTATGTCAATTTAAATCATTAATTTAGGCCAAATATTTCTTTCATTCAATTAACTTATTTTAAATAAGATAAATCTTAAAATTACATATTTTTTAAATTAAATTTATTTAGTTTATTAAATTAAATTAGAAGTTTAAAGAAAATATTTTTTGGTAAGGCTGACCGATTTTTAAAGTGGTTCGTCCACTTTTCATTACAATAAATAACGAACACAAATAATTATAGGAGTCATACAAACTGCCTAAGTACTAGGTTTTGGTATATATTAACCAGACCAATTTGAATGTCAAGAAAGTAAAGATGCGAGATCCACCCCAATAGTAGAAATAACGCCTAATATAGAGGTAGAAAGTGTCAAGTACAGGTCATGTGACACTAGAAGGTGGGGAAAGCCCTCCACATAGAACGACGCATCAAAAGAGAAAGTATATTTTCTATCCCAAGTCTCATTATACAAGATCCTCAAAATCTCTTCACCTAGCCCTCCATCATTCCATAACTCCAGATTATTCTCTATAGGAAAATAAAATAGCCTATGAGTCTCTCTAAAGCCGCCGATTAACTTATTGAAATAGTGGTCTGAACCATAACACATTCGAACCCCAGATGAACCTAAGCTCTCGCATCATCAACCCATACAATTTCAGAATCTAGGTCATTGATAATGTTGAACAATAGGGCGGTGAGTAGCCAAACAACATCAGGCTTAGCTTTGGGTACCATCTTAAAGAAAGAGGCCTAAGCATCGGAATCTTCTCTCATGTGAGATCATCAGTTAGGACAACACATTTTTCCATGGAGTGGGAAAAGGACTTGCAGGATGAGAAAATATCCAGTTTCCACTAATATGTCACATCTACAAAAAATCATGGTCATATATGCAAACTTGTAGTTTTTAGGGGAGAGGGCTATCGGAAGAGAACTCAATCAAAGCTCTAGAGTAAACTTTCCTGGCTACCGTGTTAGTATCAAAACATTTTAGTTTTCCAATGTAACACACCAACCAATTAAAGCCAATAATAGGTTGGAATGCGGATGGTATGTGAATAAATTGGGTTAAAATTGGAATAGACAAAACCCACTCTCTGGCTCTGTCCACTAGAACACTTCAAGTAGTAATGATAACAAATTCTACACAATGATAGACGGAGCAGCTTCCAACACTCTAAGTCTTTCTTTACTTGAAGAGAATTTTAAATAGTACAAACCGTCAACTTGAGTAATGCGAAACTCATCTTTGAGGCCCATGCAATTCTACAAGCTATACGCATGTCAAAGTTCAACAGTGGTGTCTAAGAAAAACCCAACCATTTGATCTTTCCAAAATATTGCAGCTTCAATTAGAATTTTTAGCGTTGGTTTTGAACTAAGGTCTGATACTAGAATTGAGAATTCAGTGGGCTCGTGCACTCCGGCAATATGAAGAAGGAAAGAAAAAAGAGGGGAATATTTATCTAATTTTGGAGTAGCACTCATATTGGCATACCATGAACAATTGGTATGCATGTTGTATTTTCAGCACTGTGAAGAGTCATCACAACTGGCAACCACAAACCTTCCACCACAAGCTCATCCATACATCTTTTAAAGAAAATATTTTAAAACTAAATAATTCTTTTATATTAAATTAAAACCATTAAATTAAACTAATATACTAAATTAATTTTGTACTATATTAAATTATTTAAATTATATCTTTTAAAATTAAAGAAATCTTAGCTTTAAATCATAACATCTTAATTTTACTTTAAACTACAAATTTAAATCTAAAACTCGTACTAAATTTTTTCATTGAATTAATCAAACTTAAATTAACTAATTCAAGTTAAATATATCAAACATTAACCTAAAATCAAAATATTCAATTAAATTTTCAAATTAGTTTATCCAATCAGAGCATACTTATAAAATTTCAAAGAATGGTTTTATTGACAAACTGTGCCCTAAATAATTTTCTATCCTATGGTCAAGTCGATCAGGTATGTATCATTTCACCTCATAGTGTTTTAATTTTTGGTTATATATCATTTCAATCTGAATCCCAAATTAGTGTCGTAGTGGTATAAAGGTCCAAATTTGTATCAATTCAACCCATAGTGGTTTTTCCGTCGGTTATATTATATCTTGTCAATTGGAAGATTGCAATGTGATCATAAAATCGTATCAATTCATGTGCAACATATCACATTCAACATTGCACAACATAGCATATAAAATAGCACAACATTTCAATATTAGCATGATCATGTGAAATTTCAAGTGTAGTTAATTTGTTTGACATAAAAATATTCTTCTTGAGTAATTTCACCTTTTGTTGTTCGGGATAGATACAAGATAGTACGGAGTGACACAAATATGCAATGTATGCTGACACAAAAACCGAAGTTACGCGAACTCGAATGACTTGAAACAAGCACGAGCAAGGGTAAAACGACCTGGGATAGTGAAAATTATTAAAAAGCGATCACGATTAAAGTAAAAAAGTTTGTTGATTTTTTTTTCAAATAAAAGAAGAAGGAAAAGAGCGGAAAACCTGCATTAGGTGGGGTAGCTTGGCTAGGGGAAGTTGTATTGCAGGGGTGTGTGGCAGAGGCGTCAGGTGGATACTGCGTGACTGACGGTCATGGTTGGTGTAACACCCCGTGTATTCTATAACTATGAAATTCATAAATTAAAGCATATCTAATTTCAAATCAAAGAATTAAGGGAAACGGGATACGCCATTGCGTTCGTCTCGGAATTCTGCTTGAGATAGAGTCCGAGTTTGTATAAAACGGATATCGTATGAAGAATATATGAACGAACGAAGTTGGGCGAAAAACCAGAAAATGGGTCAGAATGCACTGGCGCACTTGGGAAGTGCGCCAGAACAAAAATAAACTGGCGCACTTGGGAAGTGCGCCAGTACATTTTTGACCTGGCGCACCTGCCAAGTGCGCCCAGGTCAAAAATGACCTGCTGGTCAGGTCCTGGCTGACCTAGTCTGTGTTTGGTCGATTTTCTGAGCCTTGCCTTGTCACTAGGGCTAGGTGTCATCTCCTGGTTGGTCTCTCCTTCAAACGAACGACTATTATTGAACCAAGCTTCATCGACGGTCTAAATCAACTCACAAACTCTATAAAAAGGACCTAAGGCTAACCCTAATTCACACAAACTAAAATGGAGATGAGACCGTCATTTTGCTAAGGAGAGACTAAGTATAGCCGTCAGAAATTGAGAGGCAATTAGGAGATAATTCAAAGTTTAAAGCAACGTCAAATCAATCAAAACAGCGCCTACAACAAAGGATAGCATCTCCAAATTCAGAACTCAGATTCCTGAATTGAAGATTCATCATACGTTGTAAGTAGAGTGCTATTCCGATATGAATTAAATAATTGTGTTGATTTGTGTAAAGTAAGAAATGGAATTGTGGCGATAATAATCTATATTTGTATGTTGCTTTGATGCTAAACGATTTGGGAATATTGTGGTATACGATTGGATATTTGCAAGTACGTGATTTGCGAAATGGAATTG
Source organism: Allium sativum (assembly GCA_030737875.1). Taxonomy (NCBI): domain Eukaryota; kingdom Viridiplantae; phylum Streptophyta; class Magnoliopsida; order Asparagales; family Amaryllidaceae; genus Allium; species Allium sativum. Next base: position 992,932,954 of record CM060915.1, read on the forward strand.
TGGCGATAATAATCTATATTTGTATGTTATTTTGATTCTAAACGATTTGGCAATACTATGGTGTACGGTTGGATTCATACAAGTATATGATTTATGTTGACAACCACATGTTGTGGAATTTTACTTGGGATTCATGCAAGCATATGATTCATATTGAACACTACATGTTTGTGGTAGTTATTTACAACACTCATTGGATAATTGCAAGTATATGATTCATGTTAAAAGTAACAACTATATGTTGTAATATTTTATTTGAGATTCATGCAAGTATATGATTTACTGTTATGCCAACATGATGTATACTTTTATGGTCATCTTTAGTTTAATTTGATCCACTTAAGTATTATGATTCATATGAAGGTTATGTTGGAATTGGCATCATAGTTCAAGTATAAAATCATGCTTTTGTGATAGTGACAAAAGCACGCATCTTTGTAAATTTGTATTAATTTTATGAACATGACTAAACTATGTTCGTTATTATGCCCAATTTAAAAACATGTTTTTAGGCTTATGTTGTTATCATAATCATATGATAATATATGTGACACATAAGTTACATTAGAATTACATTCCACTTGCAAGTTTACATGGATAGAATAAAAACCATGATTTAAGTTTAGGTATGTTTATGCTATAATTCTATAAATGGATTAAAAACCATGACTCATATAAGAATTAGGTTGGGATAATTCTAGTTAAACCATACTTTTGTATTAGTGGCAAAAGTAAGTACCTTTTTGTAGCATGTAGTGATTTTATGAACATGATTAGTTTATATTATGCCTAAATAAAAATATAGGCTTATATTTCTATTCAAGACCATGTGCCAATAATAATGATATCTAATTTAGTTAGATTCTTAATTTCAAGTTTACATGGTTAGTTGAACCTATGATTCATGTTTAAGTATTGTTTATGCCATAAGCATATGAATAGAATAATTCATGTTTAAGTATTGTTTATGCCATAACCATATGAATAGAATAATTCATGCTTAGGTATTGTTTATGCCATAATCATATGAATAGAATAATTCATGTTTAAGTATTGTTTATGCCATAATCATATGAATAGAATAATTCATGTTTAAGTATTGTTTATGCCATAATCATATGAATAGAATAATTCATGCTTAGGTATTGTTTATGCCATAATCATATGAATAGAATAATTCATGTTTAGGTATTGTTTATGCCATAATCATATGAATAAATGATTCATGTTTAAGTACTGTTTATGCCATAACCATATGAATAGAATGATTCATGTTTAAGTATTGTCTATACCATAATTATATGAATAGAATGATTCATGTTTAAGTTATATGGATAAAATGATTCATGTTATGCCATGATTATATGATGTTACAATTGCAAGTTCACATGTGCCTACTTTATGTTAATTGAATCGTTCGTTGCAAGTTCATGCGTTCACACCCCCCCTTTTTCATGTTACCTTATAAACACCATGTTATAAGCCTCCCCTTTTCATTTGGCTAAATTGGGTTTAAGTATTAAACCCAACACACCTTACATTGGAGCGAACGTATAATACGGGGGTAATGACGTTTGGGCTAAAATATAGAACATATGTGTTGGCATGTTTGACGCATGCCATCAACCTTGAAAGAACAATTAAGTGGCATAAATAAATTTTAATCAATAAAGATGAATTTGAATAATGGGCCGCAAATATTTACATATGAAAAGAAAAGAGACAAAATATGTAAATGTAGAAAACACGATGTGTTTAACCCGAGGTTGGATTGAGTTGTGATGTAAACCTGCCCGGAACCGCCCGGCTGTCCAGTAGTCACAACAATACCTATCCAATGTGGGTGGTTAAACACGGAGCCCAATAAGGACCCGAGGTTAGACTGAGTTGTGGCGTAAGACTGCCCGGACCCAACCGGCAACAGGCAGCCACAACAATACCTGTCTAATGTGAGAGGTCAAGGCTTTAATAAGACAATTAAGGCTGAGTCAGGATTGATAGGATTAAGTAAATTATATTAATACTTAATCAAAATGGAACATGCTAAACTAAACAGGCTGATTGGGGGTTAGGTTTATAAAACACTTAACCAACTTAGCATGTTGGCTAGAAATAGAAAACCTAGTAGCGGGGGACCCTTTTCAGCAGTAACCCTACAAGGTATCATGATACCCTGAAACTAGGCAGGGTGGGGCACTATTACTGGGCTGATTGTAAGCGGTCAAATCGACGGCGGTGGCGCAACAGTGTAGGTTCTAACGGGGTGCGGGCGTGCACAAACTCCGGCGCAGAAAAATAAGGCACTGGGCACCAGTAGCATACCTGTGCATTCTAGGATTGTGTCGGGCCGCCACCATGGGACTTGATACACCCCATGGTGGGACCAGCATAGGTAACTACAACATCGGGGGCCGTAAGACACATGTAACTATGCGAGTAGGAGCCGATCATCATAAAATGGATCACTTCACCCTGATTATGGGGTGCCCGTTGGGAACTAGTTTATATGGGTACAGAGATTAATATGGGGTACGATAGTATATTCGACCCTAGACAACTTAACTAAGTTTATGGTGCTTTCCCATTTCTAGTTTATACTTATCATACCCAGTTCTTTATTCATAGACTGAATAGTCCTAGACTTACTCGGGCTTTATGTCTGACTCTACTTTTCTTTCGTCTTCTTTTCTTCCGTTCCCCCCCCCCCCCACCCCCAGGTCCACAGGGAGGGAATACCGCAGCTTGACCAGCCTTCACATCCAGCTTGAAGAGAAAGAATGTATTGCTTGGATCTTTTCCGTTTTGGACTATGGCTTTGGACAGCAATCATGGGACTTTTGCAGTTTATTTATGTTTTCTTTATGCTTCTTTAAACAATGTAATCAAGACAGTTATGATTTTGGAAATATTGTAGGAAAATTATGGCATGATTTGTGTAACACATATTTTAATGGAATAAAAGTTGTTGTTTTCCACAGTTCAAAAATATGTGTTCTTATATCTGTCTTGTATATCTGTGACTTATACTTATAAACCTCCACCAAATTAGGGCATTCCCTTTGAGAGTGACCCTAACGGAGGTGGGGTGTTTCACTTGGTATCAAAGCATAGGTTTACCAGATAAGAAAAAAAAAGTTTTGAAAATTTATTTTTCAAAAATAAATTTAAAGAAGCATTTTTAAAAGATAAAATATTATTTTATTTTAAAAAGGCAAAGTCCCCCAAAGCCATAGGTACTATCTCTTATCCTTCATTTTGAATCTATCCTTTATGTTTCAGCATGTTTGGAGACCTTACTCCCCAGCTGCTGACGCTTTCACTCCTCCTCATCCACGTGAACAGCAAGCGGAAGAGTCCCAGAGTAGGAAGACGAATAATAGTCAAACAAGAAAGGATCGTAACAGTAATAATAAGAAACGAGAAAAAAGGAAATGCAATTTTTGTGGTACAGAAGGGTACATAGCCAAGGATTGTAGAAAAAGGAAAAGAAAGCAAGGAGAATGTTTTCATTGTGGGGAGACTGGACACATCAGCAAAGACTGCCCTGAGAAGACAGACTTTGAGAAGGGCGGGAAAGACAACAAGTCCCAAGTGAAGAGGAAGTGTAAATTCTATGACAAAGTGGGGCACCTAGTGAAAGATTGCCGGAAAAAGAAGGCCAAGATGAAGGATGGGTGCTTTTCTTGCGGTGAGATAGGCCACATGGCTAAGGACTGCCCAAAGAAACGAGGACAGGGGCAGAGGGCTGGATCCACCTCAGGGGCACAAGTTCATGTGCTAGAAGCGCCACGTCTGCAACAGCGAGGTATAAATACTTCTATAGAAAGTGTAGTTTATCATTATGATCACCCCGTTCGCACTTTATTTGATTCTGGCGCATCACACTCCTTTATCTCGTCTGCTTTAGTAGAATCTCTGCACCTAAAAACTAGTATGGTAGAGGACCCCTTAATTGTTTCAAACCCAATTGGGGGCCCAGCTCATTTGTCTATGATCTGTGTGGGATTGAAAATTTCTATTCTAAGCGTAGAGTTTAAATGTAGTGCCTTTGTTTTGGGCCATTGGTTGATTCTAGCGATGGAATGGTTATCCAGTAAGGGTGACCATCTCGGTTTCGAAAAGAGGGTAGTTAGACTCTTGACTTGCCTCGGTAATACCCTCGAAGTCGCCGGTAACCTTTAGGTTCTATCATGATTTGTTTCCTAGAATCTCTTGACACATTTATTGGTAATTTGTAATCCGATCGAGTAGTGTTCGCCACTAAGGCAGAAGGTTCATTTCGCTTATGCATGAGTTGTAGAGAATCACCTTAGTAAGTACATTTGGCAACATGGTTGGCATTTATTTCCAAGAGATAGTTCTTCTACGTGGAATACCTGATAGTAAGTGGACGAGATCTAAGATTCACTAGTGAATTTTGGAGAGCTTGCATGAAACCATGAGTACGCCATTATGTTTGAGCTGAGTATACTAGAAGTAGAGTAAGTGAAAGTGGAACGAGAGGCAACAGTGAAATAGGTTCCAAATCATATTTTGGAAACAAGAATTAAGAAGCTACGAAATTGTGAAGTTAAAGACAGACAAAGCATAATGGAGTTAAGCTCAAGGAAATGCGACTTAGAAGATTGAAGACTAGGTTCGTGCATCATATCTCTTCTTAAGAGTATATCTTTGATCCCTCTCTTCCTGTAGAGCTTACTTGCATGCTATCTTTTGTGTATATCCTCTCGGTCCCATTCTCAGTCCAATTTCTGTTGCAAACCCCATAGGGAGTATGACTCATCTGTTAGTAACACATGTTGGGGCTGGAGGGTGTTCGTTGGTTTGACTAAACTTTTTGGGTTTTATAGGATACGGGTTGGTCTTAGGAAGGGACTCCCTTGTGACCTAAAAGGAGTCCATCATGCTTAGTTTCCTAGAATCATATATAGTGGTTGGGTTGAGTAATTCTTTGGGTGTCAGTCTGATGTTGATTTCGGTCTTCGGGGCTGATGCTTAGAGAGTTCTTCTCCTAGTCAATATATATGTGGCATAGATTTCCAGTTTTGACATTGCCTAATGGGCACGAAGTTTTTACTTGCTTCTATCATTCGACTATACCTTTAGATAGGAACAATTGGGTGTAAACATGTGTTTGAGACATGTTATGATTGATGGTTGCAAGTGATTGCAAGTGATTGCTAGTGGTTGCTCGTGGTTGCATATACACACACAATCTAGGTTTTAGATCGGCTCAGTCACTTCATATTGCATATGCATATATGTTTGCATTCCTATATGATTGAAGTTTAATATGTTGTCATATGGATGTTGCATTTGTATGAATGATTGTGCACTCATATAGAATCATGAATAGAAGAATTTGCATACATAATGGATTCATGGCACTTACATAATTTGCATTAAGGAGGTCAACTGAATCAGTAGACCGCCTGATTTTGCATTAGATAAGTACATGTACACACACATTTGCATGTGATCATGAAGCATTAGAAGTCTTTTAAGGACAATGAATGCTCGTGTTTGATGGATGAGTAGATGGATGTTTGGATGTTAGGATGTACATTCTTCCTGAACTTGAAGATTTCGGGGACGAAATCCATTTAAGTGGAGGAGAATGTAACACCCCGTGTATTCTATAACTATGAAATTCATAAATTAAAGCATAAATAATTTCAAATCAAAGAATTAAGTGAAACGGGATACACCATTGCGTTCGTCTCGTAATTCTGCTTGAGATAGAGTCCGAGTTTGTATAAAACGGATAACGTATGAAGAAGATATGGACGAACGAAGTTGGGCGAAAAACCAGAAAACTGGTCAGAATGCAGTGGCGCACTTGGGAAGTGCGCCAGAACAAAAATAAACTGGCGCACTTGGGAAGTGCGTGTAACACCCCACTCCCGCTATGATCACTCACTAAGGGAATGCCATAGCATCGGTGGAGTATTTTAGTGAATATAGAACAGAAAAATTACAACAAGACAGATATAAATAGTACTTGAAATTTTAAAACATCATCTCATAACAGCGGAAGTAAAACATGTCTGGTTACATCATAAAACCACAATAAAGGTCAAGTACAATATCCATCAAAATAAAGAAGTACATAATCCCACTCTCATACAATAGCCAAACTAAAGAAAAGATAACTGGATAACTGGAGCTTTACATCTATCCAAGCTCCTAAAGACTGGAACAGCAATCCGATCAAGCTCCACTACTGCTAGGATCCACCGTAGGACCTGAGGGTTGGGAAAAAGATAAAAACAACAGGGTCAGACATAAGTCTGAGCGAGTCCTATAACTTTAACAATACAATCGTTAAAGTAACCAGAGAAGACATAAACTGATATACGGTAACATATAGGGATGAATGGCTACCCTAAGCAGTCAACTAAACGAAGATAAAGGATAAAGACGCATCTACCCTCCCTAAGGTAAATTACTAAACTGCACCACACCAGTCGTTCCTAACTTAAAGGTTGATCCCACCCAAGGACTTATAAAATTTACTAATTAGTACCTGCGTACCCCTAGGTGACCAAGTAGGCGCCACGGGGCCCTACAATCCACTAGGTGTACACACTACTTCCCATTCGATCGGCTCCCTAACGTAGATACCCGTGCTGGCCCCACCGTGGGATGTATCATTCCCCAATGTGGCAACCTGATGAAACTAAAGGTGCACGGCTTATATCTACTCGATGCAACAACGGCTTACCTACCAGCCCGGGCCCACTCACGCATATGAAGCCCGTTGGACTTGCGTTGCCACCGCTAACCCGTTTGCCTCTTACAGTCAAGCCCAGTATGCGTGTCCCGTCCTCGACATGGGTCGAGCCCACAAAGATACGTATGGGTTACTGGTTGAAATGGGCCTCCACAAGCTACCCACCTAAGCTTGTCCCTTTTTCTAGTATATCCCACTTAACCCTTTAATCATGTTTTAATTACATGTTCCATTTTGGTTAAGTATTCTAATCGTATTTTCTATTGCCACCCAAGGCAACCACTAGATTTTCTCATGCCACCCGAGGCACCCACTTAACCCCTCATGTCCCTCTACATGCTAATGTGGTTAAGTGTTTCTTAATTAATTAATTAAGAACGTAACCTTTGTAAAGACCTCTCACATTAGACTGTCTTTTATGACCGCTGGTTAAGCCGGTTGGGTCCGGGCAGCCTTATGTCATAACAGAGTCTAACCTCGTGTCTTTACATTAATTACGTATTTAGTTTGTGCCTAAGACCTCTCACATTGGGCTAACATTTGTAGCAACTGGTTAAGCCGGTTGGGTCCGGGCAGTTTTACGCTACAACTGAGTCCAACCTCGTGTCTTAGTCAATTAATTACACCTAATTAATCACCCTCATAATTTTATATTAATTATCCCTAATTAATCAAGTTTTCTTAACATGGGTAGACCTAACTTAATAGGTAAATTCCCATGGGGTAGACCTAACTCAATAGGTAAATTCCCAACACATAGTATGGGTACACCTAACCAAATAGGCAAATTCCCATACTATGTTTATTTATTTTGTGTTATGCATAATTATATTAATTTCACACAATCTTATTAACTTATGCATTTAATTACCCCATCGTTCCCACGTAATTTCGTTCATGATATAACACATATAAAAGGTGTCAACTTGCATATGAATGAACATATTTCAAAGGTGCCATCTTGCATATTAACAAACACATAACTTGCATATGAACTTGCATAACATGTCACATAACTTGCATATAATATGTCACATAACTTACATATTCATTTTGCATAACAAACTTGCATATTAGCTTATAGACTTGCATAATGTGTCATCATGAACTTGCATATTAATAAACATGTAACTTGCATATTTACATACATGTAACTCGCATATTAACAAACATGTAACTTGCATATAAAGAAACATGTAACTTGCATATTTACATACATGTAACTTGCATATTAACAAACATGTAACTTGCATATTAACAAACATGTAACTTGCATATTTACATACATGTAACTTGCATATTAACAAACATGTAACTTGCATATTTACATACATGTAACTTGCATAGCATATTACCATGAACTTGCATAACATGCATATGATTACATAGCCCACAACTTGCATATTTAGCATCATGCAAACATAACATACATCATATTAAACTTGCATAAGCTTACATACTCAACATGCATAAACATAAGATTAATGCTAACATCATATCATATGATTCAAAGCTCATTAACCCACATACAAAACCATAAATCTCATCACATCTCATCTAATTAGTTTACCAAAAGATCATCAAAGTGATAGAAACTCACAACTAGCAACTTTGAACACCAAATGAAGAAGATTAAGATGCTAAGAAGGGATTAGAAGTTGATTAGAGAGTGATTAGTATGCAACCCTCTTCATAAAATTAGTGGAGGCCATGAGAGCTAGCATTTTGCCATAGTTTAGTCACTAGGTTTAATTATGAATGAATTAGGGTAGGTTAGGGTCTTATTTATAGATTAGGCAAGTGTTTTAGGCCATAGGATTAACCCTAGATTCAATCCAAGCCATCAAAGCATGTCTTGGGGAAGAAGTCAAGTGTAGGAACCATCTAGGGCCTTTAGATTAAAGATGGACCATGAGAACCATTCAAATGCAAAATCTGCACTTGAGCGAATCGGCCCACGGGTTGACAGCCAAACACCCTGGATTAACCCCTAGTCGACCCAGCGGGCTCGGGTCGACTTCAAAAATCGGCCGGTTCGGTTATTCCCCTCTCCCAATTCGCTGTTTTGAGCATTTTTGCATATTTATTTATTAAATTTTCAATTATATATATATATATATATATATATATATCAATATATATATATATATATATATCTACACAACCCATTTCACTTAATTAAGTATACTTTAATTTGGGAATTTTCGTGAAACTTCGCGAGGCCATATCTTGGTCATACGGACTCCGATTTTCGAAAACTCGGACTCTATTTCGCGTATTTTTCCGAGACGAACGCAATGGCATAGCCCGTTTCCCTTGATTCCCATTTTAGAATTAAATTCTGCCTCGATTTATGTTATTACAGGTTATTGAAAATACGGGTTGTTACATTCTCCCCTCCTTAAAGGATTTCGTCCCCGAAATCTTCAAGTTAGGAAGAACGTATCCTACCATCCAATCATCCATCTACTCAAAGCATCATCCACGAGCAATCATTGTCCTTACAAGATTCTAAATGCTGGATGGATATATGCAAAAGTGTGTGTATATGTACTTACCTAATGCGAAAATCAGGCGGTTACTGATACAGTAAACCTCCTTAATGCAAACCATGATAGTGCCATGCATCCAATATGTATGCGAAACCCTATTGACACATACAAATTTCTACATGCGTGCACAACCATACACAAAAATGCATCATCCATATGATAACACAGCCATGATACATCCATCAATCTAACTACCACATCCATTTATGCAATATGCAACATGAAGTGACTGAGCCGATCTAGTGCCTAATGTGTGTGTATATGCATCCACGAGCAACCACTAGCAAACAATTGCATCCATATGCATCCATCAACCATAACATGTTTCAAACACATGTTTCAACCATAGGTTTTACCCTATCTAAAGGTCATAGGTATTAGCGAGAGGATATACTAAAGATAAGATAAGTACTAGACAAGCAATAAAGGAGAAGTTAAAAGACATACTCTCAAAAAGAAATGGATACAAAGAACGCATCTTTGCTTCCGTCTCCCAAGTAGCATTGCTTTCGTCATCTCCCCATTGCACTTTAACTAGCTGAACTTCTCTGTTCCTCAACTTCCTAGTTTCTGACCCAAGGATGCGAGTAGGAGCTCGTCGAATCGTCGCATGACGCTCTACCTCTACATCTCTAAGCAAGCTCGGCTCTACCACCTCCGCGGTCTCATGTAAGCACTTCCTCAAATGTGATACATGGAATACATCATGAACACCACTAAGTCTGTCGGGCAACTCCACCCTATATGCCATCCGTCCAATCCTTTCCTTAATAGGAAACGGCCCAACAAATCTCGGTGCTAACTTCCCTACGGACCCAAAGCGAACAACATTTCTCAATGGAGATACTTTGACAAAAACCATGTCCCCAACCTCAAACTCAAGATCCGTCCTTCTCCGATCCGCATAAGATTTCTGTCTATCTTGCGCTGCTTTCATCCTTTTTCGAATTAAATCAATCTTCTCTGAAGTCTCTCTAACCATATCCGGCCCAAGCAAGATCTTATCCGTAGATTCCCACCAACATGTAGGAGATCGACAAGGCCTTCCATAAAGAGCTTCGAAAGGAGCCATACCAATACTGGACTGAAAGCTGTTATTATATGCGAACTCCACCAAAGGAAGATGTTCTTCCCATGTACCTCCAAAATCCAAGATACAAAGCCTCAAAAGATCTTCTAAGATACGGTTCACCCTCTCAGTCTGACCGTCCGTCTGAGGATGATATGCGGTGCTCAAACACAACTGAGTCCCTACCGCCTCTTGCAAACTTCTCCAAAACTCACTAGTGAAAATAGGATCTCGATCACTCACAATGCTGGATGGTACGCCATGCAATCTAACAATCTCTCTAACATAGACTGAAGCAAGCCATGGAGCGGTCCTCTTACTCTTTACGGGTATAAAATGGGCACTCTTGGTAAGTCTGTCTACCACAACCCAAATTCCCGTATTGCCCTTCCTCGATCTCGGTAACCCGTCGATGAAATCCATCGAGACACTATCCCACTTCCACTGTGGAACTTCCAATGGGTGTAGCAACCCACCGGGTTTCCTTTGCTCCACTTTAACTTGTTGGCACACTAAGCATCTAGCCACATACTCGGCCACATCTTTCTTCATACCGGCCCAGAAGAAAACTCTCTTCATGTCTTGGTACATTTTGTCTCCACCGGGATGAATAGTCATTCTTGAACGATGTGCATCATCCAAAATAGCCTTCTTCAAACCCTCATCTTGCGGTACACAAAGTCTACCGTCTCTATGCAACCATCCCTTATCATCTATGGTGTATCTACCCAAATGGCTGGACGACTCCCCTCTTATAAGCTTCTCTACCAACACAACCAACTGTGGGTCGTCTCGCTGAGCCTCGCCAATCCGTCTCAAAAGAGTAGGTCTAACCTCCAAGGATGCCAACAAACCAGGTACAAAATCAACAGAAGGTCTGAAGTCAAACAAAGAAAGAAACTCCAAGCTTCGTCGTTCCACGAACAATGGACTCAAAGATAGCCTTTTTCTACTTAAGGCGTCTGCCACCACGTTACCCTTACCAGGGGTATACGCTATCTCGAAATCATAGGATGCTAAGAACTCCATCCACCTTTGCTGTCTTAGGTTTAAATCCTTCTGAGAGAATAAGTACTTCAATGATTTATGGTCGGTGAACAACTCGAATCTCTCACCAAGAAGATAATGGCGCCAAGACTTAAGTGCGAAAACAATCGCGGCCAACTCTAGATCATGGGTAGGGTAATTCTTCTCATGCACTCTCAATTGTCTCCCTCCATAGGCTATTACCCTTCCCTCCTGCATCAAGACTGCGCCTAATCCTGTTCCACAAGCATCGGTATAAACAACAAACGGCTTACTCCCATCCGGGAGCACTAAAACTGGAGCGGTGGTCAAAGCTCTCTTTAACCGTCGGAAAGCATCATCACAATCTACATCCCACGAGAAAACCAGATTCTTTTTCGTCAAGCGGGTTAATGGGGCTGATATCTTCGCGAAGTCTTTGATGAACTTCCTATAATATCCTGCCAACCCCAAGAAACTTCTTACCTCGGTAGCATTTCTAGGAACTTTCCAATCCTGGATAGATACTATCTTTGCGGGATCCACAGCTATCCCTTCCTTAGAGACCACATGCCCTAAGAATCGCACTTCTCTTCTCCAAAAATGGCATTTAGAGAATTTAGCTTTAAGACTATGCGCTCGAAGAGTCTCCAACACTTCCTTGAGATGTAAGGCATGCTCTTCTTCATTCTTGGAAAAGACCAAGATGTCATCCACAAAAACTACTACAAACTTATTCAGATACTCTCTGAACACTCTACTCATGAGATCAACAAAGTATGCGGGGGCGTTTGTCAACCCAAATGGCATCACTAGCCACTCATAAAAACCATCCGGAGTCCGGAAAGCAGTCTTTTCTATACTGTCCTCCGCCACTCTTAACTGATGAAACCCTGTAGCTAAGTCCATCTGCGAAAATACTGACGCGCCAACCAACTGATCAAAGAGATCATCTATCCTCGGTAATGGGTGTCTATTCTTCTTCGTGAGCTTATTAAGTTCTCTATAATCCACACAAAGTCTGAGGGACCCATCCGCCTTCGTGGCAAACACTACTGGAGCTCCCCACTCCGATATACTTCGCCTTATGAACCCCTTCTCAAGCAACTCCCCTACTTGCTTATGAAGTTCTCTTCTCTCACGAGGAGCCATGTGGCGTACTGGCAAAGACACTGGTTTGGCATTATCCACCAAATAAATTCGGAAATCTATCTCCCGCTTCGGAGGCAAACCCTTTACTTCTTCAAACACATCCGGATATTCCCGGACTACTCTGACAGAACACAAACTCTCGACCGAAGCATCGAGCGATTCAAGATAACTTAGCAAAACAGATTCCATGGGATTGCAAGAGATCTCGAGAGTGTTACCCAAGCGGGTCATGAGCCTGACAACTCTCCTTTCGCAATCAAGAACGGCACCATTACTGGATAACCAGTCCATGCCCAAGATCAACCCATAGCCCGTGAAGCCCAATACAAAAGCATCACATCTAAACTCAACGCTAAGTATAGAAATCTTCAAACCCAAACATATCATAGACAGATATATGGAGCCCCCAATTGGGTTTGAGACAACCAAGGGATCATCAACTAGACTGGTGTCTAAGTGCAGTGACTCAACTAACGATGATGAGATAAAAGAATGCGATGCGCCAGAGTCAAACAAAGTACGAACTGGATGATCAAACAGAAAAACCAGACTTTCAACGGAAATAGTTCTACCTCTCTGCTGAATCGGTGGAACTGAGAGAACCTGAACTTGCCCCCCTGACTGAGGTGGTGCTATAAGAGCTTGCACCTGGCCTCCTGAGGTAGACCCCGTCTTCTGCCCCTTCTTTGGGCAGTTTTTCACAAGATGCCCTGCTTCACCACAATGAAAGCAACCGGTCTTCTTCTTTTTGCGACAATCCTTACTAAGGTGTCCTGGTGTTCCACAATTGAAGCACTTCTTCTTCGTCTTCTTTTTGTCACCATTGCCTTTTCCGCCCTTGCCTTGTTGTTGTTGTTGCGGTTTCTTCTGATCCCCCTTTTTCTCTGGTGCCTTAGAATTCTTATCATCCTCATGCATAAGTGCCATGTAGACAAGCTTCTCAAAAGTGGCCCCCATAGGAATGTGAGTCATAGCTATTCCTTGCAATGGTTCGTTCAAGCCTCTAACGAACCTCAAAGCCTTCTTCTCCGGTGTATTCACCAACTCTATGCCAAACCTTGCTAATTGATTGAATTTGTTGACATATTCTTTCACCGTGAGATTCCCTTGCTTCAAATTCAAGAACTTCTCCATAAACAGATTCTCTTCCGCCCTTGAGAGAAACTTAGCCCCAAACCTTTGCTTAAAATCTGCCCAAGAGTCAACAGGGCGTTCTCCATTAGTGACCTCCCACCAGAATGAGGCCTCTCCCTTCATTAACCAAGCCGCCAACTTGACTTTCTTTCCCTCTTCCACTTCAAAGATATCTAGCAACTCTTCCACTTCCTTAAGCCAATCTCTAGCCTCTACGAAAGTCTCTGAACCAAGAAAAGGTTTTCCTCCTATAGCCTTGAACTCCTTGCAAACCTTAGCAAAATTATCCACTCTAGGCTGAGGAGGAGGAGCGGTTGTCTCTGGTGTAGTAGCATTGGCCGGACCCGCAGCCGCGGCCCTAGCCTCTTGCAACCTCCTATACCATAGTGGTATAACTAAACCCTCCGGGATGTTAAGATCTTCAGCCATGCTGAAACGAAAGAGGAAAGATTCAAAAAGGAGATTCCGAAAGATAAAGATATGGCTATTGGGGATTATGCTTTTCTTTTTCAAAAACTTTTTCTCTTAGAAGACATGCTTTTAAAAATACTTTCTTCGAAAATACTCTTAGAAAGTAGTTTTTCTCAAAAATTTTATCTGTTCTGGTAACCTTAAGCTCTGATACCACGTGTAACACCCCACTCCCGCTATGATCACTCACTAAGGGAATGCCATAGCATCGGTGGAGTATTTTAGTGAATATAGAACAGAAAAATTACAACAAGACAGATATAAATAGTACTTGAAATTTTAAAACATCATCTCATAACAGCGGAAGTAAAACATGTCTGGTTACATCATAAAACCACAATAAAGGTCAAGTACAATATCCATCAAAATAAAGAAGTACATAATCCCACTCTCATACAATAGCCAAACTAAAGAAAAGATAACTGGATAACTGGAGCTTTACATCTATCCAAGCTCCTAAAGACTGGAACAGCAATCCGATCAAGCTCCACTACTGCTAGGATCCACCGTAGGACCTGAGGGTTGGGAAAAAGATAAAAACAACAGGGTCAGACATAAGTCTGAGCGAGTCCTATAACTTTAACAATACAATCGTTAAAGTAACCAGAGAAGACATAAACTGATATACGGTAACATATAGGGATGAATGGCTACCCTAAGCAGTCAACTAAACGAAGATAAAGGATAAAGACGCATCTACCCTCCCTAAGGTAAATTACTAAACTGCACCACACCAGTCGTTCCTAACTTAAAGGTTGATCCCACCCAAGGACTTATAAAATTTACTAATTAGTACCTGCGTACCCCTAGGTGACCAAGTAGGCGCCACGGGGCCCTACAATCCACTAGGTGTACACACTACTTCCCATTCGATCGGCTCCCTAACGTAGATACCCGTGCTGGCCCCACCGTGGGATGTATCATTCCCCAATGTGGCAACCTGATGAAACTAAAGGTGCACGGCTTATATCTACTCGATGCAACAACGGCTTACCTACCAGCCCGGGCCCACTCACGCATATGAAGCCCGTTGGACTTGCGTTGCCACCGCTAACCCGTTTGCCTCTTACAGTCAAGCCCAGTATGCGTGTCCCGTCCTCGACATGGGTCGAGCCCACAAAGATACGTATGGGTTACTGGTTGAAATGGGCCTCCACAAGCTACCCACCTAAGCTTGTCCCTTTTTCTAGTATATCCCACTTAACCCTTTAATCATGTTTTAATTACATGTTCCATTTTGGTTAAGTATTCTAATCGTATTTTCTATTGCCACCCAAGGCAACCACTAGATTTTCTCATGCCACCCGAGGCACCCACTTAACCCCTCATGTCCCTCTACATGCTAATGTGGTTAAGTGTTTCTTAATTAATTAATTAAGAACGTAACCTTTGTAAAGACCTCTCACATTAGACTGTCTTTTATGACCGCTGGTTAAGCCGGTTGGGTCCGGGCAGCCTTATGTCATAACAGAGTCTAACCTCGTGTCTTTACATTAATTACGTATTTAGTTTGTGCCTAAGACCTCTCACATTGGGCTAACATTTGTAGCAACTGGTTAAGCCGGTTGGGTCCGGGCAGTTTTACGCTACAACTGAGTCCAACCTCGTGTCTTAGTCAATTAATTACACCTAATTAATCACCCTCATAATTTTATATTAATTATCCCTAATTAATCAAGTTTTCTTAACATGGGTAGACCTAACTTAATAGGTAAATTCCCATGGGGTAGACCTAACTCAATAGGTAAATTCCCAACACATAGTATGGGTACACCTAACCAAATAGGCAAATTCCCATACTATGTTTATTTATTTTGTGTTATGCATAATTATATTAATTTCACACAATCTTATTAACTTATGCATTTAATTACCCCATCGTTCCCACGTAATTTCGTTCATGATATAACACATATAAAAGGTGTCAACTTGCATATGAATGAACATGTTTCAAAGGTGCCATCTTGCATATTAACAAACACATAACTTGCATATGAACTTGCATAACATGTCACATAACTTGCATATAATATGTCACATAACTTACATATTCATTTTGCATAACAAACTTGCATATTAGCTTATAGACTTGCATAATGTGTCATCATGAACTTGCATATTAATAAACATGTAACTTGCATATTTACATACATGTAACTCGCATATTAACAAACATGTAACTTGCATATAAAGAAACATGTAACTTGCATATTTACATACATGTAACTTGCATATTAACAAACATGTAACTTGCATATTAACAAACATGTAACTTGCATATTTACATACATGTAACTTGCATATTAACAAACATGTAACTTGCATATTTACATACATGTAACTTGCATAGCATATTACCATGAACTTGCATAACATGCATATGATTACATAGCCCACAACTTGCATATTTAGCATCATGCAAACATAACATACATCATATTAAACTTGCATAAGCTTACATACTCAACATGCATAAACATAAGATTAATGCTAACATCATATCATATGATTCAAAGCTCATTAACCCACATACAAAACCATAAATCTCATCACATCTCATCTAATTAGTTTACCAAAAGATCATCAAAGTGATAGAAACTCACAACTAGCAACTTTGAACACCAAATGAAGAAGATTAAGATGCTAAGAAGGGATTAGAAGTTGATTAGAGAGTGATTAGTATGCAACCCTCTTCATAAAATTAGTGGAGGCCATGAGAGCTAGCATTTTGCCATAGTTTAGTCACTAGGTTTAATTATGAATGAATTAGGGTAGGTTAGGGTCTTATTTATAGATTAGGCAAGTGTTTTAGGCCATAGGATTAACCCTAGATTCAATCCAAGCCATCAAAGCATGTCTTGGGGAAGAAGTCAAGTGTAGGAACCATCTAGGGCCTTTAGATTAAAGATGGACCATGAGAACCATTCAAATGCAAAATCTGCACTTGAGCGAATCGGCCCACGGGTTGACAGCCAAACACCCTGGATTAACCCCTAGTCGACCCAGCGGGCTCGGGTCGACTTCAAAAATCGGCCGGTTCGGTTATTCCCCTCTCCCAATTCGCTGTTTTGAGCATTTTTGCATATTTATTTATTAAATTTTCAATTATATATATATATATATATATATATATATCAATATATATATATATATATATATCTACACAACCCATTTCACTTAATTAAGTATACTTTAATTTGGGAATTTTCGTGAAACTTCGCGAGGCCATATCTTGGTCATACGGACTCCGATTTTCGAAAACTCGGACTCTATTTCGCGTATTTTTCCGAGACGAACGCAATGGCATAGCCCGTTTCCCTTGATTCCCATTTTAGAATTAAATTCTGCCTCGATTTATGTTATTACAGGTTATTGAAAATACGGGTTGTTACAGTGCGGCAGTACATTTTTGACCTGGCGCACCTGCCAAGTGCGCCCACGTCAAAAATGACCTGCTGGTCAGGTCTGGTCAGGTCCTGGCTGGCTTAGTCTGTGTTTGGTCGATTTTCTGAGCCTTGCCTTGTCACTAGGGCTAGGTGTCAGCTCCTGGTTGGTCTCTCCTTCAAACAAACGACTATTATTGAACCAAGCTTCATCAACGGTCTAAATCAACTCACAAACTCTATAAAAAGGACCTAAGGCTAACCCTAATTCACACAAACTAAAATGGAGATGAGACCGTCATGTTGCTAAGGAGAGACTAAGTATAGCCGTCAGAAATTGAGAGGCAATTAGGAGATAATTCAAAGTTTAAAGCAACGTCAAATCAATCAAAACAGCGCCTACAACAAAGGATAGCATCTCCAAATTCAGAACTCAGATTCCTGAATTGAAGATTCATCATACGTTGTAAGTAGAGTGCTATTCCGATATGAATTAAATAATTGTGTTGATTTGTGTAAAGTAAGAAATGGAATTGTGGCGATAATAATCTATATTTGTATGTTGCTTTGATGCTAAACGATTTGGGAATATTGTGGTATACGATTGGATATTTGCAAGTACGTGATTTGCGAAATGGAATTGTGGCGATAATAATCTATATTTGTATGTTATTTTGATTCTAAACGATTTGGCAATACTATGGTGTACGGTTGGATTCATACAAGTAAATGATTTATGTTGACAACCACATGTTGTGGAATTTTACTTGGGATTCATGCAAGCATATGATTCATATTGAAAACTACATGTTTGTGGTAGTTATTTACAACACTCATTGGATAAATGCAAGTATATGATTCATGTTAAAAGTAACAACTATATGTTGTAATAGTTTATTTGAGATTCAGGCAAGTATATGATTTACTGTTATGCCAACACGATGTATAATTTTATGGTCGTCTTTAGTGTAATTTGATCCACTTAAGTATTATGATTCATATGAAGGTTATGTTGGAATTGGCATCATAGTTCAAGTGTAAAAATCATTCTTTTGTGATAGTGACAAAAGCACACATCTTTGTAAATTTGTATTAATTTTATGAACATGACTAAACTATGTTCGTTATTATGCCCAATTGAAAAACATGTTTTTAGGCTTATGTTGTTATCATAATCATATGATAATATATGTGACACATAAGTTACATTAGAATTACATTAGAATTACATTCCACTTGCAAGTTTACATAGATAGAATAAAAACCATGATTTAAGTTTAGGTATGTTTATGCTATAACTCTATAAATGGATTAAAAACCATGACTCATATAAAAATTAGGTTAGGATAATTCTAGTTGAACCATACTTTTGTATTAGTAACAAAAGTAAGTACCTTTTTGTTAGCATGTAGTGATTTTATGAACATGATTAGTTTATATTATGCCTAAATAAAAATATAGGCTTATATTTCTAGTCAAGACCATGTGCCAATAATAATGATATCTAATTTAGTTAGATTCTTAATTTCAAGTTTACATGGTTAGTTGAACCTATGATTCATGTTTAAGTATTGTTTATGCCATAATCATATGAATAGAATAATTCATGTTTAAGTATTGTTTATGCCATAATAATATGAATAGAATAATTCATGCTTAGGTATTGTTTATGCCATAATCATATGAATAGAATAATTCATGTTTAAGTATTGTTTATGCCATAATCATATGAATAGAATAATTCATGCTTAGGTATTGTTTATGCCATAATCATATGAATAGAATAATTCATGTTTAAGTATTGTTTATGCCATAATCATATGAATAGAATAATTCATGCTTAGGTATTGTTTATGCCATAATCATATGAATAGAATAATTCATGTTTAGGTATTGTTTATGCCATAATCATATGAATAAATGATTCATGTTTAAGTACTGTTTATGCCATAACCATATGAATAGAATGATTCATGTTTAAGTATTGTCTTTACCATAATTATATGAATAGAATGATTCATGTTTAAGTTATATGGATAAAATGATTCATGTTATGCCATGATTATATGATGTTACAATTGCAAGTTCACATGTGCCTACTTTATGTTAATTGAATCGTTCGTTGCATGTTCATGCATTCACCCCCCACCCCCCTTTTCATGTTACCTTATAAACACCATGTTATAAGCCTCCCCTTTTCATTTGGCTAAATTGGGTTTAAGTATTAAACCCAACACACCTTACATTGGAGCGAACGTATAATACGGGGGTAATGACGTTTGGGCTAAAATATAGAACATATGTGTTGGCATGTTTGACGCATGCCAACAACCTTGAAAGAACAATTAAGTGGCATAAATAAATTTTAATCAATAAAGATGAATTTGAATAATGGGCCGCAAATATTTACATATGAAAAGAAAAGAGACAAAATATGTAAATGTAGAAAACACGATGTGTTTAACCCGAGGTTGGATTGAGTTGTGATGTAAACCTGCCCAGAACCGCCCGACTGTCCAGTAGTCACAACAATACCTATCCAATGTGGGTGGTTAAACACGGAGCCCAATAAGGACCCGAGGTTAGACTGAGTTGTGGCGTAAGACTGCCCGGACCCAACCGGCAACAGGCAGCCACAACAATACCTGTCTAATGTGAGAGGTCAAGGCTTTAATTAGACAATTAAAGCTGAGTTAGGATTGATAGGATTAAGTAAATTATATTAATACTTAATCAAAATGGAACATGCTAAACTAAACACACTGATTGGGGGTTAGGTTTATAAAACACTTAACCAACTTAGCATGTTGGCTAGAAATAGAAAACCTAGTAGCGGGGGACCCTTTTCAGCAGTAACCCTACAAGGTATCATGATACCCTGAAACTAGGCAGGGTGGGGCACGATTACTGGGCTGATTGTAAGTGGTCAAATCGACGGCGGTGGTGCAGTAGCGTAGGTTATAACGGGGTGCAGGCGTGCACACACTCCGGCGTAGAAAAATAAGGCACTGGGCACCAGTAGCATACCTGTGCATTCCAGGATTGTGTCGGGCTGCCACCATGGGACTTGATACACCCCATGGTGGGACCAGCATAGGTAACTATAACATCGGGGGCCGTAAGACACATGTAACTATGCGAGTAGGAGCTGATCATCATAAAATGGATCACTTCACCCTGATTATGGGGTGCCCGTTGGGAACTAGTTTATATGGGTACAGAGATTAATATGGGGTACGATAGTATATTCGACCCTAGACAACTTAACTAAGTTTATGGTGCTTCCCCATTTCTAGTTTATACTTATCATATCCAGTTCTTTATTCATAGACTGAATAATCCTAGACTTACTCAGGCTTTATGTCTGACTCTACTTTTCTTTCGTCTTCTTTTCTTCCGTTCCCCCCCCCTCCAGGTCCACCGGGAGGGAATACCGCAGCTTGACCAGCCTTCACATCCAGCTTGAAGAGAAAGAATGTATTGCTTGGATCTTTTCCGTTTTGGACTATGGCTTTGGACAACAATCATGGGACTTTTGCAGTTTATTTATGTTTTCTTTATGCTTCTTTAAACAATGTAATCAAGATAGTTATGATTTTGGAAATATTGTAAGACAATTATGGCATGGTTTGTGTAACACATATTTTAATGGAATAAAAGTTGTTGTTTTCCGCTGTTCAAAAATATGTGTTCTTATATCTGTCTTGTATATCTGTGACTTATACTTATAAACCTCCACCAAAATTAGGGCATTCCCTTTGAGAGTGACCCTAACGGAGGTGGGGTGTTTCAGTTGGTGCGGCAAAAGGATTAAGATTAAATAGAGAATATGGAGGCTTAACAAAATTCACGTTAAAAAAAAAAGAAGGAAGTGTAGGGTCTAGGGAGGCTCGGGAGTTAATGAGGGAAGGACGGATGATGATACAGGAGACCCTTCAAATGGACCGGATCAGGTCCAAATGGGTAAGATTAAAGTTAACCCAACCCATTTTATGGCCCAACCCATTTAAGTTATCCGTTAAAAGAACAATATACCCAGCCCGTTTCATAACAATATCGACCCATTTAACCCACTTAGAAAAACATTCATTATTTTTTTACAAAAACAAACTGCTCCAACTATAAACAAGTTGTGTCAATAGGTAGTGCATTGCATATAACAAAAAGTTTATCGACCACTAGAAAAATTGCTGCAAATAAGATAGAATATATAAATCAAATAACACAAAAAAGTGCTAAATCCTAGACATACATCCAAAACAGAAACAAGTATGTATTCTAGACTTAAACTATACCAACAAGTCATAATGCATATAAATAAAACATATTACGAACATATTCTTCAAAGATGATACGTTGCATCTTTGTAATCTCCACTAGAATGGTCCCTTTTCACAACCTACACTGAGCAAGAAATTGAAATGGAAGTTATGAAACATATGTTTAATTGTATAGTATGTTAATTAAAAATCAATGCAAAAGAAGTTTTCACTGTTGTTTTTGTGGTTTCTATCATCATCACCATTTAATAGGAATTAGAAAGGGACAATATATTTCTTTCATCCACAGTTATTGTATTGATATATTTCTATTTTGTTTCAGGAGATAATTGCAATAAAAAAGAACGAAAACAAGAATCAAACAAGAATACTTGTAGACAAAATCTCTCAGAAAAATCACTTTGTTGCTTATGATCAAACATGAATACTAACAGTATGCCTCATTTACATCCGCATGATTTATCACAATGAACGGTTTACTTGTTGAGAAACAACACCTACAGACTAACGAAATATAAAAAGCAGCTCATTGTTCACATGTTATGTTACTGATCCTAGCCACCATGCTTTATGTTCTTCATTGAATGTATAACAAAAAATCATGTGAATTTCCATATTTATTATGTACATTATTCTAGATTACGACATATTCATATACGTAACTTCAGTGTTTATTGTCTCTTCTCTACTAGTTTATTAGCATTATTTTATACGAGTACACATGCATGCCCGATGGGCATGTGCATGAATGAATTTGAAAAAGATGAACTTGTGTTTTAAATCGGCAATTACTGTACATAAATTATGGGAACTGGGTATTTTATTGTAATAACCAGGAAATGCGAGCCAATTTAAAAAATTTATTTTGGCAATTTTAACGAAGTTTGAATATTTAAAATTAATTATTTTAAATAATAATGACGAGAAATTTATTTTGAATAGAATTAGAAACGTATATATTTATATAGATCATCGTTAGAATATAAATAATTTATTTATAATTATAAAAGGAATTGAAAATGGTGCGGTAGTTCGATAATTCGATTTCAAACTTCAAATGAATACATAGGATTCAAAATAAATCGGATTTTAGTGAAACCAAAAATAATAGAATCTAATTGAAAATATCTTTCCAACGAATCTGAAAAATTGAAATTTCATAGCGGGGATAAAATGTTATGTCCAGTTGAAAATTCAGAATAGTCGCTATGGAATTTCGGCCCTTAAAAATGGAAATTTTGCAATCGACCTCGGTTTTCGATGAAACCACTTTTGTTGGATCCGTGATGTCAAATTATTGTTGGATTCCAAAATTCATAATTTTTCGAATCAATATGTGAGCGTGGCAAAGGAAAAGGCGTTTGACCAATTTCAGTTGATTTTAATCGACTGGCAAATGGCATTTTTTCAAACGGTCTCAGAATTTGATGAAACTAGTTTTGTTAGGACCGTATCGTCAATACAAAGCTAGAATATATTTTTCGGGAATTTTTCTAGTTAGTATGTGGCCCCGGTAGATTGAAATGTGCGTTCAAATTCAATATATAGAGTTATATTTTGATTTTGACGAAAACTGATCGAAAGGATCGAATCAGCCTACGAGACATATCCCATTGTGTTCGGAATGGGGGTAATTAGCTATGGACGATAGGCGGTGGGTCTCGTTTCGAGGTCGAAATAAAAAGTGCCTTTTTAAATAAATAATTAAATAAAAAAAAAAAAAATCTCCTGCTCTATACCGTTCAGCCCCCTCCCTTTATCTTCAAAATCATAATCAAAAAAAAGAAAGAAAGGGGCGAATGATGGTCGGGGAAGACCGCCGCCGCGGCCACCAGGGGCGGCGCACCTCCGGCGCCGCCACCCAAGAGCCCCCCCATCTCCTCCAGCCTCGCCCCCACCTCTCCTCTGAAATCCGCGCCCAAACCCCCTCTTCCACCTAAAACCTGCCGCCCTCAGCCAATTGGCCACCACCGCCTACCACTACCGCTCTTTCTCCTCCGCCTCTTCTTCTCCTCCTCCTGAAACCGACGTGAAGACCCTCCACCCTCAAAGATGCGTTTTTTTCAGTTAAAAGGCGAGTTATTTATTTATGCATATAAAAATAGGATCTATTTATATGATAGCATGTTGATGATAAAGTTTTGATTTTTAATATAGGAAAAATACGATTTTTATAATATATAGATAGTAAAGATTTGATTTTTATATATGTAGAGAAATAAGAATCTGATTTCTATTATATATTAGTTGAAATAAAAATGTGATTCTTTTATAGCGATGAAATAAAAATTTGATCTTTATATATGAAGTAGAAATAAAAATATGAATTTTATTTATTGAAATGAAGCAATAAAAAAATATTTTTTATATGAACAGCGGAAAAAGGACTGTATTGGAATTTCAAACAGATCCATATTTTCAAACAGATCCAATACAGTCTTTTCTAGTTAAAAAATATATACTAGGATGCAGACGGTGTTTAGTAGCACCCAACACCCGTCGTCCACAGACCATGAACAACTTGTATGCTTGTTTGATGTGTTGTGAAGTTTGTTTGCGATGTTGATGTGAAATAGATAATAAAATATTCATGTGTTGAAATAAAATTAATTATCGTTAAAAATATAATTTTTTACGTGAATGTTAACAAAATAAATATTCATTTACAAACCGGACGGTTTGTTTATGAACACCTATTTGAAGGACATTGATTGGGACGATAAATTTTACACATCGCCCAACTGCACAAATAAAATCTGTGTTTGATTGTCTGAAATCCCACATGGGTATTGGGATGATATTTAGCGTACACTAATCCCATTTATTTAATTGTATGTCGATCGATTGGTCGACATACTGTGTTAGCGTTAATTATTTATATTTAATGCTTATGCAGTTGTGTGGGGCACTTTGGATGATGGTTGATTATTTATCATTGCTGTTATATACATGTGTTATATGGAATCCATATAATTAACATTATATGGTAATTGATTGGGCCTCATTCCAATTTGGAAAATAAAGAGTATTACAAAATAAAGATTCATGTGCTGAACGAAATATTTGAACTATAAAATTTACAACTTTATCATATATAAAATTAGAAACTAACTAGAAAATAGACAAGATGAGTGGTCTCCTGGGTATTGATCTGATGTTGGCTTCGGCCTTCGGGGTTAATACTTAGGGAATCGCTCTCTTGCTAATTTACGGTTAGAGTTTGATTAAAAATTTAACAATAGAAATCATAATTTTATAAAATATATTAAATAAAAGAAGTCATGTGTTGACATTACTCATGTGTTGAGATTAGTCATGTATTGAAAGAAATATAGATTCATGTGTTGAATAGAATATATATTCATTTGTTGAATAGAATAACGAAGTTATTGAAAAATATAAAGCCGTGTTGATTAAAGATGCGCTATTTTGACGCGAACGATATTTATATCGATTATATTCGTTTTTATAATGAATATTGAAAAGAGATTTAAAAAATCGAATATTTAGAAAATGAATTCAAACTAAATTGAAAAGAAAATGAATTCAAATTGAATTGAAAAGAAAATGAATTCAAATTGAATAGAAAAGAAAATGAATTCAAATTGAATTGAAAAGAAAATGAATTCAAATTGAATTAAAAGAAAATGAATTCAAATTGAATTGAAAAGAAAATGAATTCAAATTGAATTGAATATAAAATGAATTCGAATTGAATTGAATATAAAATGAATTCGAATTGAACTGAATATAAAATGAATTCGAATTGAATTGAATATAAAGTGAATTCGAATTGAAATGAATTCAAATCGGATTGTAATTGAATTGAAACTGAATTAGATAGAAATGAAATTGGAAATCGAATTGAAATAGATTTGGAATGAATTCAAATCGAATTGAAAACGAACTGAAATTTAATTAAAATCGGTTTGAATTGAAATCAAATAGAAATGAATGTAAAAAGAATTTATAATGGAAAATTCAATTTTGATTTGAATTTGAAATGAAAGTTGAAATTGTTTTTGAAACAAATTTGAAACGATTTATAAAATTCATTTTAAAAGGAAATAGACGAAATATATATAATGTATATACATTATATATATAATGGCCTGAATAGAACGCGTCGCGCCATGGCAGTTCGTGAATTTCGACCATTGACTTCGAATGAACATTACGGGAGATCCGACCATCGGATTCTCCTAAAACCGGAACCATTGGGTTCGAATCAAAAAGTGCTTTCCAATGGATACAAGAGATTTGAAATCTGGCGGTTTGATTTGGAGATACGTCCAAATCAATTTCAGAAAAGGTCGTTGTAAGTGCAATTCGATAGTCGTTATTGGAAATCGACTGTACGGGCCTTGATAAAATTATCAAAAATATCAATAATTTATGTAAATTCATAAGAAATGATTTGTGAAGAATTGGGATGAAAAACTCCATATTTGAAAAGATAAAAATAGATTTTTATCGAGATGAACTAGTTTTAACTAGAATTAAAATCCAATTATTTTTAAATAAATAAATTGGATTTGAAATGGGTTTTAAATAACCAAAATTTCCAATATATGAATTGGAATGGATTTGAATCGTAATTGTCTTTGGAATATTTCGATATTAAATTCCGCGATTATACAGATATTTTGGAGGAAATTTGGAAGATATATTTTATATCGTTATTTCCAAAGCAATATTTGTGGGTTTCAGAATTTGATATTGAATATAAGCCGATATATTTTCTATTCAGAGCCTTGTATTTGATATCAAATGGGATTTGGGTTTATCGTGAATGGTGTTTTAAATAACACTTGTTCTTTAACCCGATAATAAATAGAATGTGATTTGGGTTTATCGTGAACTGTGTGTTAAATGACATTAGTTCCTTAACCCAGTAAAAGGAGTTTCAATGAATCTGTGATTAGATTGAAATGTGAATTGATAATTTGTAACGACCCAGAAAATCTGAACCAATTTAATTTTGTTTAAATTGGCTAAAATAATGGATTTTAAATAATTAAAATAAATATTTTAAATGATAGCAATGAAAATTGAGTTTGAATCGACGATTGAAAATGGATATAATTAATTCTAACTATAAACAAGGCCTGAAAAGGCGCTGTAGTTTCAAAAATTGAATTCAAACTTTGTCGGACTGTACCGGGTGCAAAACAAAACGGATTTGAGCGAAACCAAAAATATTTAAATCTATTAGTGAATACCTTTCTAACGAATCTGAAAAATCGAATTTTCATAGCAGAAAGAAAAAGTTATGGCCAAATGAATTTTCTGAAAGGTCGCTATGGAATTTATATAGCCCGTGAAATTTGCCATTTTGCAAACGACCTCGGAATTCGACGAAACCACTTTTGTTGGATCCGGGATGTGAAGTTATTGCTAGGTTTCAAATTTCATAATTTTTGAAGCTAGTATGTGAGCGTAGCAAAAGAAAACGTGGTTTGGTCAATTACAGTTAAATTTGATCGACCAGAAATGGGCCTTTTTGCAAACGGTCTCAGAATTCGATGAAACTAGTTTTATTGGGACCATATCGTCAAAACATAGATAGATTTTGTTTTCTGCAATTTTTCAAATTAGTTTGTGGCCCTGACAAATTGAAATGTACGTTCAAATTGAATATTGAATGTTATATATTTTAATTTGAAGGAAAACTGACTGAAACAGTCGAATGGGCCTACGGAACATATCCCATTGTGTTCGGAATGGGGGTGAAACGCTAGGGACGACAGTCGTTGGGCTTGGATTGGTGTTGACAAGGGGTATTTTCGGATTTTTAAAACTTTATAAAAAAATACATTGGTCCACGTCAGAACATACCCCCCCCCCCCCCCCGCTTTTCTCTCTCTCCACCAAATCGAACGACGGAAACCCGATCCCACCTTCTCTCCTCTTTTTCTTTTGATCCGCTCAATGAAATCCAACACCATAGTTATGGTTTTTGTAGTACTTCTCATGATCTTCAAATCCATATAAGTATTGGATTTTTTTGTGGCCTGTAGGAGGAGAACCACCCTCGAGAAGTTCGGCCGTTCGCGCCTGGATTCCGCCGCCTGGGGACCACCGAGTTTGACCCCCTCCCTGGCGGACGTGCGCCTCTCCTAGCCCGACAAGGTGGCGCTGGCCGATCGAAGCAACAATCAACGGATTTGAAGAAAATTCAAAATCTAATTTTAAAGAATTCAGAGAGGTGTCGGCTTGTTTTATTTTCAACTGTTTTAACACCTTTAAACCGTTGCAAACTTTGAAAAACCATATCTTTTTCGTTTCTTGTCGAAATTCAGTGAAACAAGAGACAGTGGACTCGTGTGGACGTCTTCTACCTTGTAGAAGAGACCGCATATTTTTCTGAGCCTTCTGCTATTTTTGGTGGAGTGGAACCCAATGTGAGATTTCTAATTTATAAATGATATGGAAAAAAACAATGTATAAATTATATAGTCGATGTATGGGTTATATAAGCGTTGTACACCTCATGTATAAGCGTTGTATAAGTTGTACGTTCGATGTATAAGTTATATATGCATTGTAAAAATTATATATGTGTTGAAATAGAAGTGAATTGCTATATATATATATATATATATATATATATATATATATATATATATATATATATACGCCCCTCGTCCACAAACCATGGACGATATTTATTGGTTGTGATTGGTGTGAAAATTTATTGATAGCGAATGGTTGATTGGGATTGTTTGTGGTTGATATTGATTGATTGTGGTTGAAAAATACCCGTTTGTGGTTGAGAAATATTTGGTTGAAACCACATAGGATTAGTTTGTGGAAATGAAATAAATATATACATGCCGCCTGCGTGCGAACTAGATGCATGATCTCCATTGTCAAAAACCGCGAGGTTTTAAGGTAGAGCGAGGAGCCGTACTAGGGACGGTCCCGGTTTTAACTACCCTGCCGTTATGCTGCCGAAATTTTGAATAATATTCATGTGTTTGAATTATTTTCATTTGTTGAAACTATATTTATTCGTTGAATTGAAAACCTTCATGTGTTGAATTGAAATTCATTCGTTAATTATCAATTCATGTGTTGAATGGTATTCGTGTTTTAAATATAAAAATCACATTTTTATCTATATATATAAACTATAGAAAACCTTCATGTGTTGAATCGATATTCATTCGTTGAATAGAAATTCATGTGTAAAATGGTGTTCATGTTTTAAATATAAAAATCACATTTTTATCTATATATATAAACTATAGAAAACCTTCATGTGTTGAGTTGATATTCATTCGTTGATTAGAAATTCATGTGTTGAATGGTATTCGTGTTTTAAATATAAAAATCACATTTTTATCTATATATATAAACTATAGAAAACCTTCATGTGTTGAATCGATATTCATTCGTTGAATAGAAATTCATGTGTTGAATGGTATTCATATTTTGAAATAAATTTGTTTATAATAAAAATCACTTTTTTATCATCTATATGAACAATGTAAAATGACATTGTTTTAAAATAAATTGTTTTATAATAAAAAATCACCTTTTTATCATCTATATAAACTATATAAAATAAAAGTGTTTTGAAATGAATTGTTTTACAATAAAAATCACATTTTTAATATATACGTGAATTGCTAAATATAGTGAAGTGTTGAAATAGAAGATAGTTAGATAAAAATATCATTTTTATCAAATGTATGAAAAGAATATAGCTTTGAAATCGAAGAATCGATATATATATATATAAATAGAATTAAAATATATCGAATAACGACGGTGTAGTTTGTATTTTGAAACCGTGATTTCAAACGATTACACCGGGAGATCCGACCATCGGATTTTCCTGAAATCGCAACCATTGGGTTCGCCTTGGAAATATCTTTCCAACGGCACCAACATTGTAAAAATCCAACAGTTGGATTGTCTGGAATGTTTAATTCAAATCTTAAGAAAAACAGTGCCAGAATCGATTATATTTATATATATATATATAATTATATTTAATCGAATAACGACGCTGCAGTTCGTATTTTGAAATCGAAACTTCAAACGATTATACCGGGAGATCCAACCGTCGGATTTTCCCGAAACTAGAACCGTTGGATTCGTTTTGAAAAGATCTTTCTAATGATGTAAATTTTGTGAAGATCCAACGGTTAAATTTTCAGATATGTGTAAATAAAATCTGAAGAAAAACAGCGCCACGGTCGCGTTATGGCCCGAAGCGTCGTTTTGAATAAACTGGCTATTTTAAATAAATAAAAATAGCGATAAATAGTTATAAAATATTATAAACGATATGGATGTGATTTAGAAATTAACTGAAGGTTGGCTAAGTCGAATGGTTCCCTGGGTGTTGATCTGATGTTTGTTTCGGCCTTCAGGGTTAATATTTGGGAAATCGTTCTCTTACTGATTGACAGTTAGTGACTAATGAATTGAAATGATGCGTCTATATGTTAGTGTGGCACTTGTTTATTATATACGCGAGTTGCTCAGAAAGATCGGGTTTATCCCATTCTGAATAACTGAATCGACGATAAGAAATCGAAGATAAAGACTGTGGTCGATGACCGGAGATCTTCACCTCGTTTGGATGGTAACCGAGGTCCTGATTGGGAGGCATCCCGAAATATGGATAATGAGTGGTGATCGTCCAGACGTACGTGGTGATCGATGGGTTTGCGAGGTATATAGTGCCTCCGGTTTCGTTCAGACCCAAAACGGTCTTGTAAACGGACTATGTGTCTAACATTGGACTTTATTCTGTGTTGATTGATCTCTATTAAATATACATCTGTTTGGCGGCGGAGAATTTATTCTTTTGCTTAACGCCCTTCTCTGAAACGCATGAGCTCAGAGGTTGTATATCGATGGACATCAATCGCATGGCATGAATTGCTAGTATGGCATGCCTAAGTGGCAAATGATCAGGGCTTCTGTTGAAAAGCAAAGCCTTGTGGTGATGATCAAAGCACCGCCTGTGTGGCGTAGCTTTGTGTATAACGTGAAATCGTGAGCCTCACAACCGGTATGAACCAGAAACGGGAGGAAGGACCTCAGGGAGGACATGCGTTTCTTTCTAGTTAGAAGTGGCGTCAGTGGTTTTACACGCCCTGACGAGTTTGACTTATGTGGTTGTTACTGTTGCGAGGTGCCTCGATTTGATCGGACGATCCGGGTCAGATGGAGTCATTCGTTGGCTCATTTACGCCCCATAAGGCGGGGAAACGCATTGTTCAGAAATTTTAATCCACATCGGTGGACCGGCCCTGACGATCCAAGGGTCACTCGAGCTCTGATCATGTGGCTCGGGCTAGAGAGTCACGAATTCGGTAAGGACTATCTTTTGCCTTGGTTCATGACGGAAATCCAATTTCCAAATACATGACTATGCGATTTTGATTGTATACCTATATATTGCAACATAGTGGTATGGGGCATTAATGTCGTCTATGATTGATAGTTATGATTCGAAATTGTTTTCAAAACATATAAATACTAGCAATAATATCAAATGCCTTTGTTTTATTCGTATCAAGCATATTTTGGCCGTTATAAGGTAAAAACTCTATCCTTCGGTTTGCGTTGCATTGTGTGATGGGAACTGAGTCTTATAATGGCTTCATTTTTTTAAAAAGCATAGCGTTGTTTCAAAGAATGATTTGTTTTAAAGCACTGGTGATCCAATGGAGTAAACCCGTTCCATGAAAGTGGCGTGGTCCTGTGATTAACTATATTTCAATTGTGTTGAGTAGATTTCTCATACCAGTCCCATGACTGACTCGTAGTTTGTTTCACTTTCAAACTCGGGTGCCCCTTTTTCTACACAGGCAGCCTTGTATTCAGGTTTAGCTGGCTTTCTCTGGATAGCTGGAGCTGAAGATGGATTCTATCATTTATCTCTTTTTATGTTGTTCAGCTCCTACTGTACATTATGTTTGTTTTCCGCTGTAGACATATATGTATAGTTGAATTGTAATTGTACTAAGTAAGATCCTGTATACTGTGTAACTCTGATGATTACTTTTATCCAGTATATTCTATTGTTCATTATCTGGTGTATTTATTTAATTTTGTTCTGTTGTTATCTGTTTCTGTGTTATATTCCAAAGATTACCCTTGTCTCCATCTGTACGGGAAATGGGGTCATCACATAATTTAAATTATCAATTTTGGAAAGTGAGCGAGAATGGAGTATCACCAGTTTTGCTCCAAAGCGATAGTTAAATCTTTAATTAGATTTGAACGTGAAATGGTAATTAATTTTACCGATAACACCGTGGTGTTAGATATGGAGTATTACCAGTTTTGCTTCATGGGATGAATAGGTTGGGATTGGGAAATAAAATAAATAATTACTTCGGTGTGGTCCGCTAATCCCAACTAGTTTGGAAAACCTTAACATGGTTTGAAATGACATCCAAAGGAAGATTAAATAATAAATTTAAAAGAATTTATCTTTGATAAAATTAATGGGAACCTTGCCCTAAGAATGTGAAATTTAGAAACTAAATGTAGGTTAGCTAAGAAGAATTGTTTCCTGGGAATTGATCTGATGTTGGTTTCGGCCTTCAGGTTAATATTTTGGGAACTGCTCTCTTGCTAATTTACGGTTAGTGACTGATGAATTGTAATGAGGCGTATGTTGCGTTTGTGTAACACTTGTTTATTATATACGCAGGTTATTTAGAAAGGTCGGGTTATACCCATTCTGAATAACCGATTCAGCGATAAGTCAAAGGTGAAGACGGACCGGAAGTCTTCACATCATTTGAGTGATTACTGATGATCTTGATTGGGCTGTACACCCAAGAGGAGAGAAACAGTTGGTGATCGTCTAGACGTACTTGGAGATCGATGGATATGCGAGGAAAGTGCCTCCGGTTTCGTTCATAACCAGAACGAACTTGTAAGTGGACTGTGTGTCTAACATTGGATTTTATTCTGTGTTGATTGATCTCTATTAAATATACATCTGTTTGGCGATGGAGAATTTATTCTCTTGCTTAACGCCCTTCTGTGAGACGTATGAGCTCAAAGATTGTATATCGATGGACATCAGTCACATGGCATGAATTGCCTGTGTGGCACGCCTAAGTGGCAATTGATCAAGGCTCTTGTTGAAAAGCAAAGTCTTGTGGTTGATGATCAAAGCACGGCCTATGTGGCACAGCTTTGTGTATGGCATTAATTCGCGAGCCTCACACCTCGGTATGAGTCAAAAACGGGAAAGTGACTGCAGGGAGAGCACGAAGTTTCTTTCTAGCTAGTGGTGGTGTCAGTGCTTAAACTGGCTGACATTTATATACATTTCACCTATGTGGTTGTTGGACGCGAGGCGCCTCTATTTTAGGTCTGAAAGGACCGGGAAACGTGTGTTCAGGAATTGCCAATCCTCAAACGTAAGAGAGGACCGGCCCTGAAGATCCAGAGGCTACCCAGAGAGAGTAGTCCTGAGACATTTGCTAGAGTGTCTCGAAGCGGAGAGGAGCTTGCCCCTTGCCTCGACTCATGACGGAAATCCAATTTCCAATACGAGATACTTTGGTTTTAATTGTAGAGCCTATTATGGCGACATGATAGATGGTACCCATGCCGCCTATGATTTATATTTATGATTTGAATTGTTTTGACACTATACACTTATAATAGTATCAAATGATTTGTTTCAAACGTACCAAGCATGTTTATCTATTATAAGGGAAAACCCTATCCTCCGGCTTGCGTTGCGTTGTGTAATGGGACCTGGGTCTTATAATAGCTTCGTTTTTCCAAAAAGCATTGCGCTGTTTATTCTATGCACTGGTATTCTTGGTAGAAAACCCGTTTCGTGTTATACGGCGTGGTCCCTTGAATTACTCTCTTTTAAAGTAAAGTTTTAATAACTGTTTTAGTTCTCACACCAGTCACATGACTGACCTGGAGTTTATTGTTTTAACCTAAACTCTGTATGCCCCTATTTTCGGCACGGGCAACTAGTAGTTTTGGTTTTGCAGATTTATATTCACAGGATCCTGATCTACAGCTGGAACGATGCTCGGAAAGCTCTGTATCCGTTTATTACTTTCAGTTGTGTTTTGTATTGTTTTCCGCTGCTATGTAATTTATTGTAATCTCTGATATTTATCGAATGTGTAATATTTATTCATACTCTGTATATTCTTGTATTCTGATGGAATTGTTGTAATAAGCAATGAAATGTCCTTCTCTTTGCGTTAAAATGCGTCTTGTCCTCAAAGTATTCGTGCTTTCCTTACCGGGGTAGTCACGGGTTACTACATTTGGTATCAGAGCTTTGGTTTACAGAGCTCGAGAACAAGACACATTAGAACCATATGAAAGGATTCATCAGATATTGGATTAGTAATATCCAATTAGAATTACTCGTTAGAGATAGGATCAGTAGTATCCTAGAATGAGTGTGAAGAGTATGTATTTAAAATAAAACAAATTTTGTTTTGAAGATTGAATTCAAGTATACGTATTTGAATAGTTTATTTATATTGATTTGGACGATCGAGTATATAAAGGTATTGCATATACGCGTCATGAATGTATATTCGAAGTTTTAATATCCTAAATAGATATAGAATCACATTCTAGACACCCGGGGATGATTCTGACGATGGTGCATCATCATTAGTATTCATATTCGAGTTTCGAAAGTGGGATATCTATATATTTCCATTGACTGGTGTGAGAACCAAAATTAGATAGGACTATTGTTGTGATTTGGCATCAAAAACAAGATTTTCTGTATATATATATATATCAAATTATGAATTTGAAACGTTAATTCACTAATTGATTGCTGGTTGTGTTGTTTGTTTATTTGTTTGATAATTTTGAACCATTTGGCCTAATTGAACCAAATATTGAACTGTGTTGAAAATTAGTTGCAAATGCATGCATATACATGTACTTACATTGAACAGGTCTTAGCAAGGAGGCTAGAGCAGAAGGATAAAATTGTTTGCCCGAGAAATAGGTACATATTTACTATTTTGTTTGGGTTTGGATGATTTTATGAGCTGATTGGCTAGCCACTTGGCTTTTTCTTTTTCTTTTGGGTTGTAGAAGGCCATAGGAGGCTATATGAAGTATCCCGAAGTCCCCGGTGCAGGGGAGGTTATGGTGAATTTTTTCGGAAATTTAGGGTGTTAGCCAATTTTTTTGAAGAGTTTGAAAAATTCTTAGAAACTGAAGAGTTGAAGAAATTAAGCCATAATGAAAATACTGGAAGTTGAGTTGGTTTGTAAACAACTTTCGGATTCGTTCCTTTTCGAGGATGAAAAGTTTTAAGTGGGGAGAATGTAATAACCCGGAAATGCGAGCTAATTAAAAAAAAAATATTTTGGCAATTTTAACGAAGTTTGAATATTTAAAATGAACTATTTTAAATAATAATGACGAGAAATTTATTTTGAATAGAATTAGAAATGTATATATTTATATGGATCGTCGTTAGAATATAAATATTTTATTTATAATTATAAAAGGAATTGAAAATGGCGCGGTAGTTCGATAATTCGATTTCAAACTTCAAATGAATACACAGGATTCAAAATAAACCGGATTTTAGCGAAACAAAAAATAATAGAATCTAATTGAGAATATCTTTCCAACGAATCTGAAAAATTGAAATTTCATAGCGGAGATAAAAAGTTATGTCCATTTGAAAATTCAGAATAGTCGCTATGTAATTTCGGCCCTTAAAAATGGAAATTTTGCAAACGACCTCGGTTTTCGACGAAACCACTTTTGTTGGATCCGTGATGTCAAATTATTGCTAGATTCCAAAATTCGTAATTTTTCGAATCAATATGTGAGCGTGGCAAAGGAAAACGCGTTTAATCAGTTTCAGTTGATTTTAATCGACTGGAAAATGGCATTTTTTCAAACGGTCTCAGAATTTGACAAAACTAGTTTTGTTAGGACCATATCGTCAATACAAAGCTAGAAAATATTTTTCGAGAATTTTTCTAGTTAGTATGTGGCCCGGTAGATTGAAATGTGCGTTCAAATTCAATATATAGAGTTATATTTTGATTTTGACGAAAACTGATCGAAACGATCGAATCAGCCTACGATACATATCCCATTGTGTTCAGAATGGGGGTAATTAGCTATGGACGACAGGCGGTGGGTCTCGTTTCGAGGTCAAAATAGAAAGTGCCTTTTTGAAAGTAAATAATTAAATAAATAAATAAATAAAAACCCTCCTGCTCTACACCGTTCAGCCCCCCTTTATCTTCAAAATCATAATCAAAATAAATAAATAAAAAGAAGAAGAAAGGGGCGAATGACGGTCGGGGAAGACCGCCGCCGCGGCCACCAGGGGCGGCGCACCTCCAGCGCCGCCACCCAAGAGCCCCCCATCTCCTCCAGCCTCGCCCCCCGTCTCCTCTGAAATCCGCGCCCAAATCCCCTCTTCCACCTAAAACCCACCGCCCTCAGCCATTTGGCCACCACCGCCTAACACCACCGCTCTTGCTCCTCCGCCTCTTCTTCTCCTCCTCCTGAAACCGACGTGAAGCCCCTCCATCCTCAAAGATGCCTTTTTTTTCAATAAAAATGTGAGTTTTTATTTTTATTTTTATTTATTTATGCGTATAAAAATAGGATCTATTTATATGATAGCATGTTGATGATAAAGTTTTGATTTTTAATATAGGAAAAATACGATTTTTATAATATATAGATAGTAAGGAATTGATTTTATATATGTAGCGAAATAAAAATCTGATTTTTATTATATACTAGTTGAAATAAAAATGTGATTTTTTATAGCGATGAAATAAAAATACGATCTTTACATATGAAGCAGAAATAGAAATATGATTTTTATTTATTGAAATGAAGCAATAAAAATATAATTTTTATATGAACAGCGTGAAAAGGACTGCATTGGAATTTCAAACAGATCCAGACGGTTCAGCAGTTCAGAAGTAAAGCACGGCAGAGGGAAACCCTCTGTGAGAACTTCTCACTTTAAATCTTCTTTTCCAGTTAAAAAATATATACTAGGATGCAGACGGTGTTTAGTAGCACCCAACACCCGTCGTCCATAGACCATGGACGACTTGTATGCTTGTTTGATGTGTTGTGAAGTTTGTTTGTGATGTTGATGTGAAATAGATAATAAAATATTCATGCGTTGAAATAAAATTAATTATCATTAAAAATATAATTTTTAACTTGAATGTGAAAAAAACAAATATTCATTTACAAACCGCACGATTTGTTTATGAACACCTATTTGAAGGACATTGATTGGGACGATAAATTTTACACATCGCCCAACTGCACAAATAAAATCTGTGTTTGATT
This sequence comes from Allium sativum, assembly GCA_030737875.1. Classification (NCBI taxonomy): domain Eukaryota; kingdom Viridiplantae; phylum Streptophyta; class Magnoliopsida; order Asparagales; family Amaryllidaceae; genus Allium; species Allium sativum. The sequence continues at coordinate 992,970,066 of CM060915.1, forward strand.
GTCTGAAACCCCACACGGGTATTAGGATGATATTTGGCATTCCTTTTCAAATTCAAATCGAATTTTTCAATATAAATTCGTTTTAAATTCATTTCCACTTGATTTCAATTCAGATCGGTTTCAATTTCAATACGTTTTAAATTCAATTCAAAACGATTTCAATTCTATTTCAATCTAATTCAAATTTCAATTCATTTCAATATATTTCGATTTTCAAATCTATTCAATATAATTCGAATTTCGAAATCACTTTCAATATTCATTGAAAGATGAATAAAATCGATATAAATATTGTTCACGTCAAAATGACATCAATCTAATCAAAACGGCTTCATATATTTCTATATTCAAATATTCTATTTCAAATTTTTCTTTTCAAATATTTCTATTCAGGTATTCTATTTCAAAACTGGAATGAGGCCCAATCAATTACCATATATTGTTAATTATATGGATTTTCTACAACACATGTATAAAATAACAACGATAAATAATAAACCATCATCCAGAGGGCACCACACAACTGCATAAGCATTAAATAAATAAAAAATTAGCGCTTACACAGTCTGTCGACCAATCAATCGACATACAGCTAAATAATTGGGATTAGTGTACGCCAAATATCATCCCAATACCCGTGTGGGGTTTCAAACAATCAAACACAGATTTTATTTGTGTAGTTGGGCGATGTGTAAAATTTATCGTCCCAATCAATATCAATCAAATCAGTGTATATAAACAAATCTCCGATTTGTTTATAAATATTTATTTCATATACACGTTAAACATTCTATTTTTAACTATAAAATATTTCTAACAATATAATATTTTATTTCATTCACATCACATCACACAATCAACTACACATCAAAATCAAACAAACAAGCATACAAGCCGTCCATGGTCTGTGGACGACGGGTGTCGGGTGCTACTAAACACCGTCTGCATCCTAGCATATATTTCAACTAGAAAAAAATAAATTAAAGGTGAGAAGTTCTCACCAAAGCTAAATCCATTCACCGCGACTCTTCTTATGTACGAAATCTTCACCTTTTCGTCTTTTGTCACTTTCGTTGCCCGTATTCACTACATATATAAAAATCACATTTTTATATCCTCACTTCACGTATAAAAATTATATTTTTATATCGCTCTATACATTTTTATCGCTACTCTACATAGATAAAAATCGAATTTTTATTGTGCTAAGCATATGAAAACCAAATTTTAAAACAAATAAAGATCATATCTTTCATGTATATCCTTTCATGTATATAAGAATCGAATTTTTATCTTCACTAAAAATTATATTTTTACTTTACTACACATATAAAAATTATATTTTTAACCTTTCTCTAATATAAAAATTATATTTTTATTTCGCTACTTCTATAAAAATCGTATTTTTAATCTCTGCATCATATAAAAATTATATTTTTATTATCTACGTTATATAAAAATTATATTTTTATTATTTTTACTTTGTAAAATCATATTTTTTATTATTTTAAAAATATAAAAACCATATTTTTAATACTCTACATAAGTAAAAATCATATTTTTAAACTTACTACTAGTATAAAAATTATATTTTTGACTTCTTGATTATATAAAAATTATATTTTTATTATCTTGCAAACATATAAATAAAAATCGAATTTAAAGGAGAACAATGTTTATTGTATAAAAATTACCCATTACATTCGCCAGGTGGGTTTTCTGCTGTTGACTGCGAGAGGGGGGGTGCTGCTACACGGCCTGGAGGAGGTGCAAGAGTGTGGTGGCGGTCGACTGCAGGCGGTGGTGCTTCGGAGGGTGGTGGTGGCTGCGATGGGTTCTTCGTCGATGGGATCGAGCGATGGGGTATCGCGGTCTTCGATGGAGGGGGCTGGAGGAAGTGGAAGCGGAGCGAAGGGAGGGTGGTTGCGGATGAGGCCGACGGCGTCAGGAACAGGGGCGGCGGCGCTTCTTACGAGGCTAGGGTTGAACGACGAGGGCAAGCGGTTTTTTTTATTTCGATTTATTCTTCTGAAACTACGGGGGGATAAGGAGGAAGGGAGGGGTGTATGAGAATAAATATTATAATTTAATTATTTAATTTAATTTAATATTCCATTAAAGTTGACTTCCCTCTCGAACTCGAAACGAGGCCCAATGACTGTCGTCCCTAGCTAATTACCCCCATTCTAGACACAATGGGATTTGTTTCGTAACCCCATTCGACTGTTAAGATAGGTTTTCGTCAATTTTAAAATATAAATTAATATATATATATTAAATTTTAATGCACATTTTAATTTACCGATGCCACGTACTAACTAGAAAAATTCCCAAGAACTATTTTCTAGCTTCGTATTGACGATACGGTTCTAACAAAACTAGTTTCGTCGAATCCCGAGATCGTTTGAAAAATGGCCATTTTCTAGTCGATTAAAATCAACTGAAACTGGTCAAATGCGTTTTCCTTTTCCATGCTCACATATTGATTCGAAAAATTATGAAATTTGGAATCTAGCAATAATTTGACATCACAGATCCAACAAAAGTGGTTTCGTCGAAATTCGAGGTCATTTGCAAAATTTCCATTTTTAAGGGCCGAAATTCCGTAGCGACTATTCTGAAAATTCATTTGGACATAACCTTTTTCCTGCTATGAAATTTTGATTTTTCGGATTCGTTGGAAAGATATTCTCAATTAGATTCAAATATTTTTGGTTTCACTAAAATCCGGTTTTTTTGCACCGTTACATTCATTTGAAATTTTAAATCGAATTATCGAACTACCGCGCCATTTTCAATTCCTTTTATACATATAAATAAATATTTATATTCTAACGACGATCTATATAAATATATACATTCGAATCTATTCAAAATAAATTTCTCGTCGTTTTTATTCAAAATATCCATTTTAAATAATAAAAAATTCATTAAAATTGCCAAAATAAAAATTTTAAATTGGCTCGCATTTCCGGGTTATTACAATCTCCCCCACTTAAAACTTTTCGTCCCCGAAAATGAACGAAGCCGAAAGTTGTTTAACTAATCAACTCAACTTCCATTGTTTTCGTTACGGCTTAAGTTCTTCAACTTTTCAGTTTCTAAGAACTTTTCAAATTTTTCAAAAATTTGGCTAACATCCTAAATTTCCGATAAATTTCGCCATAACCTCCCCTGCACCGGGGATTTCGGGATATTTCATCTAGCCTCCCATGGCCTTCTTCAATCTAAAAGAAAAAGAAAAAGCCAGGCGGCTAGCCAATCGGCTCATAAAATCACCCAAAACTCAAGAAATACAATAAACATGTACCTATTTGTCGGGCAAACAATTTTATTCCTCTGCTCTAGCCTCCTTGCTATGACATGTTCAATGTAAGTACATGTATATGCATGCGAATGCGACTGATTTTCAATACAATTCACTATTTGATACAATTTGGCTAAAGGTTCAACATTTTAATTAGTCAACCAATAATCAAACAACATAATCAGCAATCAATTAGTTAATTATCATTTCAAACACATACTTTTGATATATAGTCAAAAAATCAGATTTTTGATGCCAAGTCACAACAATAGGCCCTATCTAATTTTGGTTCTCACACCAGTCTAATGGAAATATATAGATATCACGCTTTCGGCACTCGAATATAAATACTGATGATGCGGCCGCATCATCAGAATTACCCCCGGGCGACTTGAATGTGACTCTATATCTATCCAGTATATTAAAACTTTGAATACACGTGGATCAGACGTATATACAAAATCTTTATCTATACTGGATAGTCCAAATCAATATAAATAAATAATCAAATACGAATAATTGATTTGAATTTTCAAAACAAAAATTGTTTTCACTTTAAAAATATACTCTTCACACTCGTTCTAGGGTACTACTGATCCCATCTCTAACGAGTCATTCTCATTGAATATTACTAATCCAATCTCTGATGAATTCTTTCGTATGGTTCTAATGTGTCTTGTTCTCTGAGCTTTGTAAACCAAAGCTCTGATACCAAATGTAAAGACCCGTAACTTCCCCGGTTAGGAAAGCGCGGATAGTTCGAGAACAACACACAAAAGAACAAAGACGGAAGAACATTTCATTGTTAATTACAACAATTCATCAGAATACAAGAATATACAGAGTATTAACAAATAAAATACATTCGATAAATATCATGGATTACAATAAATTACAAAGCAGCGGAAAATAATACAAAATACAGCTGAAGAAGATACACGGATACAAAGCTTTGCGGATATCGCTCCAGCTGTAAACCAGGTTCCTGTGAATATAAATCTACAAAACTAAAACTACTAGCTGCCCGTGCCAAAATAAGGGCACCCAGAGTTTAGGTTAAAACAATAAACTCCAGGTCAGTCATGGGACTGGCGTGAGAACTAAAACAGTTATTAATATTTATTTTAAAGTTAGGTAAATCAAGGGACCACGCCGTATAACATGGAACGGGTTTCCTCCCAAGAATACCAGTGCATAAAACAACAGCGCAATGCTAAATAAAGAACAATGAAGCTATTATAAGACCCAGGTCCCATCACACAATACAACACAAACCGGAGGATAGGGTTTTAGCTTATAATAGCCAAAGAATGCTTGATACGCTAAATTTCATCTTTTATTATTACTATAAGTGTATAGTGTCAAAACAATTTCAATCATAAGTATTAATCATAGGCGGCATTGGTACCATATATCATGTCGCCATACTAGGTTCTACAATCAAAACTGCAAAGTCATGTATTTGGAAATTGGATTTCCGTCTATGAACCGAGGCAAAAGATAGTCCTCACCGAATTCGAGACGCTCTAGCCTGCCCCTCAGGCAAGTGTGTAGGCAAGCCTTCGATCGTCAGGGCCGGTCCACCAACGTGGATTAATATGCCTGAACACTGCATTTCCCCACCCTATGGGGTGTCAATGATCCAACGAATGACTCCATCGGTCCCGGATCGACCGATATAATCGAGGCACCTCGCAACAGCAACAACCACATAAGTCAAACTCGTCAGGGCATGTAAAACCGCTGACGCCACTTCTAGCTAGAAGGAAACGCATGCACTCCCTGATGTCCTTCTCCCGTTTTTGGTTCACAAATGGGGTGTGAGGCTCGCGAATTCACGTTACACAAAGTTGTGCCACACAGGCTGTGCTTTGATCATCACCACAAGACTTTGCTTTTCAACAGAATCCTTGATCAACTGCCACTTAGACATGCCACACAGGCAATTCATTCCATGCATTTGATATCCATCAATATATAACCTCTGAGCTCGTACGTCTCAGAGAAGGGCGTTAAGCAAGAGAATAAATTCTCCACCGCCAAACAGATATATATTCAATAGAAATCAATCACCCGGACTAAAATCCAATGTCAGACACACAGTCCATTTACAAGTTCATTCTGGGTCTGAACGAAACCGGAGGCACCTAGTACCCCGCATATCCATCGATCTCCAAGTACGTCTTGATGATAACTAACTAATTCCTTTCTATTAGGTGTACGACCCAATCAAGATCATCAGTAATCACCCAAACGACGTGAAGACCTCTGGTATTCAACCACTGTCTTCATCTTCGACACCACGTCGAATCAGTTATTCAGAATGGGTTAAACCCGGTCTTTCTGAAAAATTCGCGTATATATTATAAAATTGTTACACAAACACAACATACGCCTCATTCCACTTCAGAATATTCTTTTTTATTCAAATATTCTTATATTTTGGGAAAGGTTCCCATTAATTTTATCAAAGATAAATTCTTTAATCTTCCTTTGAATATCAATTCAAACTAGTCGGGATTAGCGAACCACACCGAAGTAATCATTTATTTTAATTTCCCAATCCCAACCTAATCTTCCCATGAAGTAAAACTGGTAATACTTCATATCTAACACCACGGTGTTATCGGTAAATTCAATTACCATTTCACGTTCAAATCTAATTAAAGATTTAACTATCGCCTGGAGTAAAACTGGTGATACTCCATTCTCGATCTTTTCAATCTGATTAAAGATTCATTAAAACTCCACTTAGTTTTAATCTTTAACTGGGTTAAAGAATCAGTGTCATTTAAAACACGGTTCACGATTGTAACACCCCACATCCATTAAGGTCACTCACAAAGGGAATGCCTTAACTTCAATGGAGCATTATTGGTACTGGAACAGAAATGTTACAATATAGACATATATAAAACAGCGGAAAGTAAAGTGGAAGTACTTAAAATCATTTATTAAATATGATTGTTTACAATAAAAGCCCATCAACTTCCAATACCCAATTACATAGTTAAAATATCTGTCTTGCTCAAAAACAAAGAAGCATAAAAATAAGTTATAGTATTCCCCAATAAAGCAAAGCAAGCCATAGGCAAGAAAAATCCAAGCCTTGCATGAAAGAGCCTTGGAGCTTGATAAGGTCCGAGCTAAGCTGTATTTCCACCCTGCGAACCTGGGGGGGGGGGGAGAAATGGAAGAAAAAGAGGCGAAACAAAACGGGTCAGTCATAAAGACTGAGTAAGTCCTAGTGACTTTCAGCATAAAAATAGTTAAGGATAATATGGCATGAGTAAAATAAAAGTAAACATAAGCATAATGACAAGATAAGCAACATGCAAGATAACTAAGGTTAAAATGATGTGATTTTTGTCGAGTAACATCGCAAGGTTCCCATTCAAGATAAACTAAGTATAATTTCGTAAGATTCCTATCAAACATAACAAGATTCCTCTGCTTCGCCATTAAAATATTTCTATGAGATCTACTTGCTCTGCACCACCTAACTAGAATCCTTACAATTGTCTTGCAAGGAATGATCCGTATTCTTACTAATACTCCAACTAGTGTCCTCTGTAACAAGGATCCTTACCCCCTACTAGTGTCCCAACTAGTAGCCCGTGTTATATAATAAGGTGATCCCACCCACTACTTAGAAATCATAATACTAGTCCTATGTACCCCTAGCTGACTACATAGGTGCCTCCTGCCCCTATCTCCACTAGGTGTACCCACCAACCCCCATGCGATCGGCTCCCTAACTCGTAGATACCCGTGCTGGCCCCACAGTAGGGTGTATCACTCCCCTAAAGTGGCAACCCGATACAACTTGAGGATGCACGGCTTATACCTACACGATGCAACAACGTCTTACCTACCAGCCCGTGTCCACACACGCATATGAAACCCGTTGGACTTGCGTTGCCCCCGCTAACCCGTTTTGACCTCTTACAATAAAACCCAGTATGCGTGTCCCGTCCTCGACATGGGTCGAGCTCACAAAGATACGTAATGGGATACTAGTCAGAAAAGGTTCCCCTTTCCTCGACACAAGCTGCCCTCCTATGCTTGGTCCCCTCTAGTAATTCTTACTTAATGTAACACCCCGTAATTCAGTTAATATTAAAATTCACAAATTAAAGAATAACTAATCTCAGACGTGAGAATTGTGGGAAACGGGTTGTTCCATTGTGTTCGTCTCGGAATTCTGGCTGAAATAGAGTCCGAGTTTGCGTGAATTGGACTTCGTATGAAGAAGTTATGGCCATCGGAAGCTTCTGAAAATTCAAAACAGCTCGCAGAAATTTAAAATTCAAAACAGAAAGTGCAGAAGCGGGATAGGCGGGAATTTTCCCGCCCAGGCAGGTCGACCAGGGGGTCGACACTAGTGTCGACCTCCCCCCCCCCCCAGGTCGACTATAATGTCGACCTGCCCCCCCTAGGTCGACTATAGTGCCGACCTGGGTGTCGACCTGGGTCTGGCGGCTAGGGTTTCTGGCTGACCTGTTTTTAATTGGCTAAGGACCCATTAGGGTTTCTGACCTAATCTGGTTGGCTGGGATTAGTTCTGAGATAATCTGACGGTCTAAAATAAACCCTAACTCTATAAATACCAAGGTAGTCTCTCACCCTAATTCATAAGAAAAATAGAATAGTTACCGTCATACCGTCGCTATGGAAATCAATGGAGCCGCCGCCAAATAAGAAGGAAGAAAAGCTAATTCAATTCTAATTCTCTCAATTCTAAAGCAAAGCAAGACTCTTTTCTTCTCTAAATTGTGAGTATGATAGTCTTAGCAAGATTATTATCATCTTAATTAGATTGAGTTATGAATGGATTATGAGTATATGATGTGAATGATCATATATGTTGTTGTAAACCCCTTTTTGCTATCATGTATATTGTAAATCCAATGTAATGATGATGATATCTTATATGTTGAAAATCATGCTGTGGTGATGTTATGTATGTTGAAAGTTTCTATGCTAAGTTGCGATAAATCATACATGTTAAAAAGTCATGATGTTACAATCTATGCTAGTTAGTTCATATTAATCATCATGTTTGGGCTATGTTGATCTATATGACAAGTCACATATGCAAGTTAGATTGATTAGAAAAGTTATGAACATATGCCATGACATCTATTATGACATCTAGAATTATGCTATGACATATGTGATATCCTATGCTAGTTCACACTATCATCATGTTGCCTAAAAACCCCATATGCAAGTTTATGTATAGATTTGGGCTATGATCATATCATGAAAATTGAGACATTTAACAAGTTGACACCTTTTGATCCTTAACATGTGTGGTTTATGCAAGTTTCACCCCTATTATGATTAGATTTATTTTAATTGTCTATATGTAGTGATGATTTATCTTTGTGCTATGTGTTAAACTATTCAAGTCTAGCCTATATTATGCGTTGAATAAGCGAACGTATAAACGTGGGGTAGGGGTAATATTAAGGATTTAATATTAAGATGTTGGGGGGCAATTGATATGATTTTGCATGCCATGAGTGGATGACCATAATTGAGTCAATTATGGACATCATTAAAAGTGGACTTAATTAATAATTTGAATAGGGAATTATTAAAACTGGGGGTAAAAGATTATAAGTGATAATCAATGCTTAGGACACGAGGTTGGACTCGTTTGTGACGTAAACCTGCCCGGACCCGCCCGGCAAATCCATTGGTCACAAATGTCAGCCCAATGTGAGAGGTCCTAGGCCTAAACTAAAGCATAACAGTTGTAAAGACAGGAGGTTAGACTCTTTTATGGTGTAAGACTGCCCGGACCCGCCCGGCAAATCCAGCTGCCATAAATGCCAGTCTAATGTGAGAGGTCTTTATGAGGTTATGGCCTGAATGAATTAAGAAATACTTAACCAGATAAACATGTAAGTTGGGACATGGGGGTTAAGTAGGTGCCTTGGGTGGCATGAGGAATAGTGGGTGCCCTTAGTGGCATGTGAAATACGATTAGTAAGACTTAACCAAACACACATGAAAATGAACATGACTAAGAGGGTTAAGTGGGATATACTAGTAGTGACAAGCTTAGGTGGGTAGCTTGTGGGGGCCCATTTCAACCAGTATCCCAAACGTATCTTTGTGGGCTCGACCCAAGTCGAGGACGGGACACGCATACTGGGTTTGACTATAAAAGGCCAAAACGGGGAGCGGTGGCAACGCAAGTCCAACGGGTTTCATATGCGTGTGTGGACCCGGGCTGGTAGGTAAGACGTTGTTGCATCGTGTAGGTATAAGCCGTGCATTCTCAAGTTGTATCGGGTTGCCACTTTAGGGGAGTGATACACCCCACTGTGGGGCCAGCACGGGTATTCCACGAGTAGGGAGCCGATCGAAAGTGGGTAGTCGGGTACACCTAGTGGAGATAGGGGCAGACGGCACCTATGTAGTCAGCTAGGGGTACGCAAGGCTATTTATAAAGTTTCTGTGTGAAGCAAGTGGGATCAAACTTTAGGGTGACCGGTGCGGTGCAGTGTAGTAATGTGCAGTGCTGTGTAGTAATTATTTGTTAGTAATTAGGTATGCCTTTAACGTTATCTTTCACATTATCTCTATCTGCTCATTCCATACCTAATAGTTCATAACATTTACCTGTCTTCCAGATTATGCCTTAGTCTAGTTATTTTGATAATAGTATTCTTAGAATTATCATACTCGCCAGACTTTATGTCTGACCCCCTCTATTTCTATCCTTTTTCCCCCTCCAGGTCCTCAGGTTGGGCCCAACTCTAGTGGAGTTTGATTCGATTGCTTCATCTCTTTGGAAAGCTTGGACCGTTGAAGTAAAGTCCAGCTTGTTATCTTTTTAATGGCTATTTATGCAATGGGATTATGTATTTTGTTTTTATGAAGATGGATATTGTACTTGGTTATGATCTATGGTTTTATGATGTAACAAACATGTTTAATTTCCGCTGCAATAAAATGAAGTTTTAGATTTCCAAGTACTATTTATTATTTGTCTTGTTGTAATTTTTCTGTTCTATATTCACTTATAACCTCCATGGAAGTGAATGCATTCCCTTTGTGAGTGACATTAATGGACGTGGGGTGTTACACTTAACCCCTTCTTATTCATGTCCACTTACATGCTTAAATTTTGGTTAATTATACACCAGTTATGTCCTACATATTACCCATGTCCTCTACTTAACCCCTACATCATCCTCATGTCTTAATACATGCTTTATCTTGGTTAAGTGCTTATAGGTTATATTTTACATGTCATTCATATTACCCCCAACATCTGGGTTTAACCAAGCGCCTTGGCTTTATCTGCCATTAGACCCTATGTATATCCATTAACTATGCGCTTGTGCTACCTCATCAGTCTTATCATTTAACTTGGTTATTTCCATTTATACCAACCTTCAACTTGCTTATTAATTCAGTTCTTAACTTGAACTATACTAAGTCCATTAATAAGCCCGCAACATGTTATTCCTATGATTCATACATTAACCCCTGTTATGGTAAAATAACACGTTCTTATTCAATCTTTACAACCAAGTACCCCATAACTTACAAACACACTGGAGAGAGAGAATAATTCCCTAAATACCAACCCCGAAGACCGGAATCAACATCAGATTGATACTCAGAGGATTATCCAACCTAACCAATGTTTTGTTCCTTTTTATAATATAACTTATGTCGCCTTCAATTGTAAATTCATTCTTGTCTTTACATATTGCTTAATCTACAATAAAGCACATCTTTCCTTATTACATAAGTTATCTCATCTTATCTATTGTTCCGCCTAACTTACTTTATTCCATAAGTTATCATTCCCACTTAGGCATTAATTAAGATTTACTTAACTCAACCATTCATGTCATAACAGTTAAGTGTCATTAGCCTAGTCATATTACTTAACCCACCCATTCATACCATATTGGTTAAGTGTCATTAGCCTAATCATATTACTTAACCCACCCATTCATACCATATTGGTTAAGTGTCATTAGCCTAATCATATTACTTAACCCACCCATTCATACCATATTGGTTAAGTGTTCTTAGTTTACTTAACCCTATCCACTGGTCTAACTACCGTGTAATGTTGGTCAAGTATTACTATTCGTATTTCCACATGTCACCCACTTAACCCCCATGTCCCACCACATGTTTATCTGGTTAAGTATTTCTTAATTCATTAAGGCCGTAACCCTATAAAGACCTCTCACATTAGACTGACATTTATGGCAGCTGGATTTGTCGGGCGGGTCCGGGCAGTCTTACACCATAAAAGAGTCTAACCTCGTGTCTTTACAACTGTTACGTTTTTAATTTAGGCCTAGGACCTCTCACATTGGGCTACCCTTTGTGACTACTGGATTCGCCGGGCGGGTCTGGGCAGTTTTACGTCACAAATGAGTCCAACCTCGTGTCCTAAGCATTGATTATCGCTTATAATCTTTTACCCCAGTCTTAATAATTTCCTTATTCAAATTATTAATTAATTACAAATTTAATGTTGTCCGTAATTGACTCAATTATGTTCATCAATTAATGGTATGCAAAATCATACCAATTTTATCACAATTTATCTTATGCCATTAAAGGCAACTTATCTCAATTTATATTTATAACTCCTTTAAGGCTATTACATGCCAACTACCCAAAACCCACTTAGGCGTGTTCATATTTGACCTTTTTCAAGACAACAAATCTCACATAATTAACATATGCCCAAGTTCTAGATTACATATCAGTTTTACAAATGCCCAATTCATACCAAATCTACATATGTTCAGTTCATGCCGTTTTATACGTATGTCAATTTTTATGTCAATTTACACATATCAAGTTCTAGCCAAAAATTACATATGCCAATAACAGTTCTTACAATTACCATTTTAATGGCAATACCCAATTATCCAATTCTATATTATGCCTTCGATTCTACCAAACACACATATATCTAACTAGGCAATATCTCGGTATTTCCCACGTATTCAATCCCACATAAATCGCAGTTTAGGCCTAGGTCCGAAATTGACCTAGGTTCATCAAAGGAAAATAAATAAGGGGAGGTAGAAGTTGCAATGAAACAAGATCAGGGAGAAAACATCATAGATCGTCATGATAGGCATAAAGATTAGATCTTGATAATAATATCAACATGAATCCAAGAAATTGATTTACAACGACTGAATAGAGCATGAACTAGACATAAGAATGGAGATGAACAAGTCTCAAAACTCAAGGTTCAAAGGTAAACAGGAATAGATTTGACTTTATAAACATTCTTATATCCAATTACACTTTATTCCATAGCCATAATAAAATTAAGTATTTTAATCTAGAAAGTAACTAGAACTTACATAGCATGGCTAGCGAATTTAAAACTGAAATCGATGTTGTGGCGTTGTTGATTCATCTCCTTGAATCGTTGTAGAAGTCTTCATCTTTAAATTGTATTGCGTATGAGAGCTTAAGAAGATTAGAGACGGCGGCCATGACCAAGAGGGATTTCAGCAGCATAATGGTGGCTAGACGTGTTGTAGTGAATTAGGGTTTAGGCATCAGGGGATTTATATAGGATTAGGTAGAAGAATCTGGATAGAAAACGAGACTAGAAACATCAGAATGCACCCAGGCCCAAAAGTTGGCTCGGGGGCCAGGTCGACACCCAGGTCGACTGCCCAGTCGACCTGGTCTGGGGAGGTCGACTGCCCAGTCGACACCCCAGTCGACCTGGGTACTGGGCGGGAAATTTCCCGCCCAGCCTTTTCTGGGTTTTGAATTCGAAATTTGAATTCGAATTCGAGCTGTTTTCGATTCTGAAAATCCTAAAACTTCAGAGGGTCATATCTCTCTCATACGGACTCCGATTCTCGCAAACTCAGACTCGTTTTCAAGCAGAATTTCGAGACGAACCCAATGGCGCAACCCGTTTCCCTTGATTATTAATTTAAAATTTAATTCTGCATTGATTCTTGTATTAACATGCTATAAAAATTCGGGTTGTTACATTATCCCCTCCTTAAAGGATTTCATCCCCGAAATCTTCAAGTTCAGAAGAATGTGTCCTACCATCAATCATCCATCTACTCAAAAAATCACCCACTAGCAATCAATGTCCTTAAAAGATTTTTAATGCTATATGATCATGTGCGAGAAGTGTGTGTATATGTTCCTTATCTAATGTAAATGATCAGGCCTGATTGATCCTCTTAATGCAAAAATTTGTTTAGTGTCATGAGTCCAACATGTATGCAAATAGTCCTAGTCACATAAACACTATATGTGTGCACAAACATCCATCCATATGCAACATCCGTATGATAACACATTCAATTTCATCCACAAACAAGTGTAAACACTCATGCATATGCAATATGAAAGGTGACTGAGTCGATCTAGTGCCTAATGTGCGTGTATATGCATCCACGAGCAACCACTAGCAACCACTTGCAACTACTTGCAACCATCAATCATAACATGTCTCAAACACATGTTTACACCCAACTGTTCCCACCTAAAGATATAGTCGAATGATAGAAGCAAGTAAAAACTCTGCGCCCATCAAAGTTTGAAATCTACGTCACATATATACTGATTATGAGAAGAATTCCCTAAGCACCAGCCCCGAAGACCGAAATCAACATCAGACTTACACCCAAAGAAATTCTCAATCCAACTAATATATATGTGATTCTAGGAAACTAAGCATGATGGACTACTTTTAGGTCATGAGAAATCCCTTCCTAAAACCAACCCATATCCTATAAAACCCAAAAGGTTTAATCAACCCAACGGACACCCTCAAGCCCCAACATGTAAAACTAACAGATGAGTCATACTCCCTATGGGGTTTGTAACAGAAATTGGATTGAGAATAGGACCGAGAGGATATACACAAAAGATAGCATGCAACAAATCTTTACAGGAAAAAGGAATCAAGAATATACTCTTAAAAAGAGATGTGATGCGCGAATCTAGTCTTCAATCTTCGAAGTCGCATTTCCTTGAGCTTAACTCCATTGTGCTTTGACCGTCTTTAACTCCACTATTTCATAGCTTCTTAATTCTTGTTTCCAACATATGAATTGGAACTCATTTCACTATTGCCTCTCGTTCCACTTTCTCTTATCCTCCTCCTAGTATACTCGGCATAAACATAACTGCGTACTCATGCTTTCACACAAGCTCTCCAAAATTCACTAGTGAATCTTGTATCTCGTTCACTTACTAAGGTGATTCTCTACAACTCATGCATAAGCGAAATGACCCATCCGCCTTAGTGGTGAATACTACTCGAGCGGATTACAGATTGCCAGTAAATGTGTCAAGAGATTCTAGGTAACTAATCATGATAGAACCCTAAAGGTTACACGCGACTTCGAGGGTATTACCGAGGCAAGTCAAAAGTCTAACTACCCTTTTTTTTCAAAACCGAGAATGTCACCCTTACTGGATAACCACTCCATCGCTAGGATCTACCCATACCCCAAAACATAAACATTACTTCTAAACTCAACACTTAGCATAGACATTCTCAATTCCTAACAATTCATGAATAAATGAGCCGATTCCCCAATAGGATTTGAGACAAAAATGTGATCCTCTACTACGCTAGTAATAAGGTGCAGAGACTCAACTACTGAAGCAGAATTAAAAGGATGCGATGTACAAAACAAAGTTCTAGCCGGATGATAGAAAAGAAAAGCTAAACCTTTAACGGTAACGTTACCACCTCCCTTAGGTACGCTAGTAGTGAGAGCATACAATTGCCCTCTCGACGATCATGTCCTTTGCCTTTGTCCT
The DNA here is from genome assembly GCA_030737875.1 of Allium sativum. Classification (NCBI taxonomy): domain Eukaryota; kingdom Viridiplantae; phylum Streptophyta; class Magnoliopsida; order Asparagales; family Amaryllidaceae; genus Allium; species Allium sativum. The sequence goes on from CM060915.1 coordinate 992,985,190, forward strand.
TGTCCTATAATACTTAACTACACTCCCTACTTACCATACTAAAGATACTCTCTCTTGTCATGGGTTCTACTATTCTTTCACTTTGGCCTCTTTCCTTTCACCTTTTTCCTCCTTCGTGGATTAAGCCATAACAACTAGTTTCTTATTCTTACTATCCTTGTATAGTTTGTTGACAAGTCCCTCGAAGCTGCCTCCAATGCACGGCAATTCTACACAGCTTGAAATACGATTAGTCGCAAGTAAAACTACTGCGGCTACAGATGGAGGTTGGGCACTTCTTTGTCCTCCGACATATGTCAGATGCCTACGAAATTATGGTGAAAAGAGAGAGAGAAGAGATTTCAAGAGAGAATCAAAAGATAGTGTATATGGCTTTGGGGAATATGCCTTTTTAATCAAAAAAAAAATTCTTGAAAATTTGCTTCTTTGTAAATGTTTTGAAAACTAGTTCAGAAGGTTTTCGAAAACTTTTTCCCAGTCTGATAGCCTTCTGCTCTGATACCAAATGTAACACCCCACATCCATTAAGGTCACTCACAAAGGGAATGCCTTAACTTCAATGGAGCATTATGGGTACTGGAACAGAAATATTACAAGACAGACATATATAAAATAGCGGAAAGTAAAGTGGAATTACTTAAAATCATTTATTAAATATGATTGTTTACAATAAAAGCCCATCAACTTCCAATACCCAATTACATAGTTAGAATATCTGTCTTGCTCAAAAACAAAGAAGCATAAAAATAAGTTATAGTATTCCCCAATAAAGCAAAGCAAGCCATAGCCCAGAAAAATCCAAGCCTTGCATGAAAGAGCCTTGGAGCTTGATAAGGTCCGAGCTAAGCTGTATTCCCACCCTGCGAACCTGGGGGGGGAACGGAAGAGAAAGAGGCGAAACAAAACGGGTCTGTCATAAAGACTGAGTAAGTCCTAGTGACTTTCAGCATAAAAATAGTTAAGGATAATATGGCATGAGTAAACTGAAAGTAAACATAAGCATGATGACAAGATAAGCAACATGCAAGATAACTAAGGTTAACATGATGTGATTTTTGTCAAGTAACATCGCAAGGTTCCCATTCAAGATAAACTAAGTGTAATTTCGTAAGATTCCTATCAAACATAACAAGATTCCTCTGCTTCGCCATTAAAATATTTCTATGAGATCTACTTGCTTTGCACCACCTAACTAGCATCCTTACAATTGTCTTGCAAGGAATGATCCATATTCTTACTAATACTACAACTAGTGACCTCTTTAACAAGGTTCCTTACCCCCTACTAGTGTCCCAACTAGAAGCCCGTGTTATATAATAAGGTGATCCCACCCACTACATAGAAATCATAATACTAGTCTTATGTACCCCTAGATGACTACATAGGTGCCGCCTGCCCCTATCTCCACTAGGTGTACCCACCAACCCCCATGTGATCGGCTCCCTAACTCGTAAATACCCGTGCTGGCCCCACAGTGGGGTGTATTACTCCCCTAAAGTGGCAACCCGATAGAACTTGAGGATGCACGGCTTATACCTACACGATGCAATAACGTCTTACCTACCAGCCCGGGTCCACACACGCATATGAAACCCGTTGGACTTGCGTTGCCACAGCTAACCCGTTTTGACCTCTTACAATCAAACCCAGTATGCGTGTCCCTTCCTCGACATGGGTCGAGCTCACAAAGATACGTGACGGGCTACTGGTCTGAAAAGGGTCCCCTTTCCTCGACACAAGCTTCCCTCCTATGCTTGGTCCCCTCTAGTAATTCTTACTTAACCCCTTCTTATTCATGTCCACTTACATGCTTAAATTTTGGTTAAGTATACACCAGTTATGTCCTACATGTTACCCATGTCCTCCACTTAACCCCTACATCATCCTCATGTCTTAATACATGCTTTATCTTGGTTAAGTGCTTATAGGTTATATTTTACATGTCATTCATATTACCCCCAACGTATGGGTTTAACCAAGCGCCTTGGCTTCATCTGCCATTAGACCCTATGTCTATCCATTAACTATGCACTTGTGCTACCTCATCAGTCTTATCATTTAACTTGGCTATTTCCATTTATACCAACCTTCAACTTGCTTATTAATTCAATTCTTAACTTGAACTATACTAAGTCCATTAATAAGCCCGCAACATGTTATTCCTATGATTAATACATTAACCCCTGTTATGGTACAATAACATGTTCTTATTCAATCTTTACAACCAAGTACCCCTTAACTTACAAATACACTGGAGAAAGAGAATAATTCCCTACATACCAACCCCGAAGACCGGAATCAACATCAGATTGATACTCAGTGGATTATCCAACCTAACCAATGTTTTGTTCCTTTTTATAATATAACTTATGTCGCCTTCAATTGTAAATTCATTCTTGTCTTTACATATTGCTTAATCTACATTAAAGCACATCTTTCCTTATTACATAAGTTATCTCATCTTATCTATTGTTCCGCCTAACTTACTTTATTCCATAAGTTATCATTCCCACTTAGGCATTAATTAAGATTTACTTAACTCAACCATTCATGTCATAACAGTTAAGTGTCATTAGCCTGGTCATATTACTTAACCCACCCATTCATACCATATTGGTTAAGTGTCATTAGCCTAATCATATTACTTAACCCACCCATTCATACCATATTGGTTAAGTGTCATTAGCCTAATCATATTACTTAACCCACCCATTCATACCATATTGGTTAAGTGTTCTTAGTTTACTTAACCCTATCCACTGGTCTAATTACCATGTTATGTTCGTCAAGTATTACTATTCGTATTTCCACATGTCACCCACATGTCACCCACTTAACCCCCATGTCCCACTACATGTTTATCTAGTTAAGTATTTCTTAATTCATTAAGGCTGTAACCCTATAAAGACCTCTCACATTAGACTGACATTTATGGCAGCTGTATTTGCCGGGCGGGTCCGGGCAGTCTTACACAATAAAAGAGTCTAACCTCGTGTCTTTACAACTGTTATGCTTTTAATTTGGGCCTAGGACCTCTCACATTGGTCTACCATTTGTGACTACTGGATTCGCCGAGCGAGTCCGGGCAGTTTTACGTCACAAATGAGTCCAACCTCATGTCCTAAGCATTGATTATCGCTTATAATCTTTTACCCCAGTCTTAATAATTTCCTTATTCAAATTATTAATTAATTCCTAATTTAACGATGTCCATAATTGACTCAATTATGTTCATCAATTAATGGTATGAAAAATCATACCAATTTTATCACAATTTATCTTATGCCATTAAAGGCAACTTATCTCAATTTATATTTATCCCTCCTTTAAGGCTATTACATGCCAACTACCCAAAACCCACTTAGGCATGTTCATATTAGCCCTTTTTCAAGACATAAATTATCATATGTGTTTCAACTACAAATCTCACATAATTAACATATGCCCAAGTTCTAGATTACTTATCAGTTTTACATATGCCCAATTCATACCAAATCTACATATGTTCAGTTCATGCCGTTTTATACGTATGTCAATTTTTATGTCAATTTACACATATGAAGTTCTAGCCAAAAATTACATATGCTAATCCCAATTCTTACAATTACCATTTTAATGGCAATACCCAATTATCCAATTCTATATTATGCCTTCGATTCTACCAAACACACATATATCTAACTAGGCAATATCTCGGTATTTCCCCTGTATTCAATCGCATATAAATCGCAATTTAGGCCTAGGTCCGAAATTGACCTAGGTTCATCAAAGGAAAATAAATAGGGGGAGGTAGAAGTTGCAATGAAACAAGATCAGGGAGAAAACAACATAGATCGTCATGATAGGCATAAAGATTAGATCTTGATAATAATATCAACATGAATCCAAGAAACTAATTTACAACGAATGAATAGAGCATGAACTAGACATAAGAATGGAGATGAACAAGTCTCAATACTCAAGGTTCAAAGGTAAACAGAAATAGATCTGAATTGATAAACATGCTTATATCCAATTACACTTTATTCCATAGCCATATTAAAATTAAGTATTTTAATCTAAAAAGTAACTAGAACTTACATAGCATGGCTAGCGAATTTAAGAACTGAAATCGATGTTGTGGCGTTGTTGATTCATCTCCTTGAATCATTGTAGAAGTCTTCATCTTTGCATTGGATTGCGTATGAGAGCTTAAGAAGATTAGAGACGGTGGCCATGACCAAGAGGGATTTCAACAGCATAATGGTGGCTAGACGTGTTGTAGTGAATTAGGGTTTAGGCATCAGGGGGTTTATATAGGATTAGGTAGACAAATCTGGACAGAAAACGAGACTAGAAACATCAGAAGGCACCCAGGCCCAAAAGTGGGCTCGGGGACCAGGTCGACACCTAGGTCGACTGCCCAGTCGACCTAGTCTAGGGAGGTCGACTGCCCAGTCAACTCCCCAGTAGACCTGGGTACTGGGCGGGAAATTTCCCGCCTAGCCTTTTTTGGGTTTTGAATTCGAATTCGAGCTGCTTTCGATTCTGAAAATCCTGAAAATTCAGAGGTCATATCTCTCTCATACTGACTCCGATTCTCGCAAACTCGGACTCGTTTTCAAGCAGAATTTCAAGACGAACGCAAGGGCCCAACCCGTTTACCTTGATTCTTATTTTAAAATTTAATTCTGCCTTGATTCTTGTATTAACATGCTATAAAAATTCGGGTTGTTACAACGATAAACCCAAAATCACATTCCATTAATTATCGGGTTAAAGAACAAGTGTTATTTAAAACACTGTTCATGATAAACCCAAAAGTCAATACCAATTCAATTCCAATTAAATATTATTTAATTGGTACACTTCATCAAATCTAAATAAAAAGATTTAATCTTTTTCCCAACTAGACTTAAGAACAGTGTTAATGAAGACACCATTCACGACAAACCCAAATCACATTTGATATTAAATACAAGGCTCTGAATAGAAAATATATCGGCTTATATTCAATATCAAATTCTACGACCGACAAATAACATATTGGAAATAACGATATATATATATCTTTCAAATTTCGACAACAATATCTGTATAATCACGAAATCCCACATCGAAATATTTCAAAGACAATTTCGATTCAAATCCATTCCAACGCAATTATTGGAAATTCTGGTTATTTTCAAAACCATTTCAAATCCAATTTATTTATTTTAAAAATAAATTATTATTCTAGTTCAAAACTAGTTCATTTTGATAAAAATCTATTTTTATCTTTTCAAATATGGAGTTTTTCATCCCAATTCTTCACAAATCATTGCTTATGATTTTACACCAATTATTACTATTTTTAATAATTTCATCAAGGCCCGTACAGTCGATTTCCATCAACGGCCATCGAACTGCACTTACAACGACCTTTTCCAAATTTGATTTGGACATAATTCCAAATCCAACCGTTAGATTCCAAATCTCTAATATTGCTTAGAAAGCTCTTTTCAATACGAACCCAACGGTTCTAGTTTTAGGAGAATCCGACGGTCGAATCTCCCGCAATATCCATTCGAAGTCAATGGTCGAAATTCGCGAACTGCCGCGGCGCGGCGCGTTCTATTCAGGCCATTATATTATATATATAATATATACTTCGTCGATTTCCTTTTTAAAACGTATTTTTTTTAAATTGTTTTAAATTCGTTTTCAAAACGATTTCAACTTCCTTTTCAAATTCAAATAAAAATTGAATTTTTCAATATAAATTCGTTTTAAATTCATTTCCACTCGATTTCATTTCAGATCGGTTCCAATTTCAATACGTTTTTAATTCAATTCAAAACGATTTCAATTCTATTTCAATCTAATTCAAATTTCAATTCATTTCAATATAATTCGAATTTCAAATCTATTCAATATAAATCGAATTTCGAAATCACTTTCAATATTCATTGAAAGATGAATAAAATCGATATAAATATCGTTCACGTCAAAATGGCATCAATCTAATCAACACGGCTTCATATATTTCTATATTCAAATATTCTATTTCAAATATTTCTTTTCAAATATTTCTATTCAAATTTTCTATTTCAAAACTGGAATGAGGCTCAATCAATTACCATATATTGTTAATTATATGGATTTTCTACAATACATGTATAAAATAACAATGATAAATAATCAACCATCATCCAGAGTGCACCACACAACTGCATAAGCATTAAATATAAATAATTAGCTCTTACACAGTCTGTCGACCAATCTATCGACATACAACTAAATAATTGGGATTAGTGTACGCCAAATATCATCCCAATACCCGTGTGGGGTTTCAAACAATCAAACACAAATTTTATTTGTGCAGTTGGGCGATGTGTAAAATTTATCGTCCCAATCAATATCAATCAAATCAGTGTATATAAACAAATCTCCAATTTGTTTATAAATATTTATTTCATATACACGTTAAAAATTCTATTTTTAACTATAAAATATTTCTGACTATATAATATTTTATTTCATTCACATCACATCACACAATCAACTACACATCAAAATCAAACAAACAAGTATACAAGCCGTCCATGGTCTGTGGACGACGAGTGTCGGGTGCTACTAAACACCGTCTGCATCCTAGCATATATTTCAACTAGAAAAAAATAAATTAAAGGTGAGAAGTTCTCACCAAAGATAAATCCATTCACTGCGACTCTTCTTATGTAGGAAATCTTCACCTTTTCGTCTTTTGTCACTTTCGTTGCCCGTATTCACTACATATATAAAAATCACATTTCTATATTCTCACTTCACGTATAAAAATTATATTTTTATATCGCTCTATACATTTTTATCGCTACTCTACATAGATAAAAATCGAATTTTTATTGTGCTAAGCATATGAAAACCAAATTTTAAAACAAATAAAGATCATATCTTTCATGTACATCCTTTCATGTATTTAAGAATTGAATTTTTATCTTCACTAAAAAATATATTTTTACTTTAACCTTTCTCTAATATAAAATTTTTATTTTTATTTCGCTACTTCTATAAAAATCGTATTTTTAATCTCTACATCATATAAAAATTATATTTTTATTATCTACGTTATATAAAAATTATATTTTTATTATTTCTACTTTGTAAAAATCATATTTTTATTATTTTAAAAATATAAAAACCATATTTTTAATACTCTACATAAGTAAAAATCATATTTTTAAACTTACTACTAGTATAAAAATTTTATTTTTAACTTCTTGATTGTATAAAAATTATATTTTTATTATCTTGCAAACATATAAATAAAAATCGAATTTAAAGGAGAACAATGTTTATTGTATCAAAATTACCCTTTACATTCGTCGGGTGGATTTTCTGCTGTTGACTGCGAGAGGGGGGGTGCTGCTACACGGCCTGGAGGAGATGCAAGAGGGTGGTGGCGGTCGACTGCAGGCGGTGGTGCTCCGTAGGGTGGTGGTGGCTGCGATGGGGTCTCCGTCGATGGGATCGAGCGAGGGGGTATCGCGGTCTTCGATGGAGGGGGCTGGAGAAAGTGGAAGCGAAGCGAAGGGAGGGTGGTTGCGGATGAGGCCGACGACGTCAGGAACAGGGGCGGCGGCGCTTCTTACGAGGCTAGGGTTGAACGACGAGGGCAAGCGGGTTTTTTTTTTATTTCGATTTATTCTTTTGAAACTAACGAAGGGTTAAGGAGGAAGGGAGGGGTGTAAGAGAATAAATATTATAATTTAATTATTTAATTTAATTTAATATTCCATTAAAGTTGACTTCTCTCTCGAACTCGAAACGAGGACCAATGACTGTCGTCTCTAGCTAATTACCCCCATTCCGAACACAATGGGATATGTTTCGTAACCCCATTCAACTGTTACGATAGGTTTTCATCAATTTTAAAATATAAATCAGTATATATTAAATTTTAATGCACATTTTAATTTACCGGGGCCACATACTAACTAGAAAAATTTCAAAGAACTATTTTCTAGCTTCGTATTGACGATACAGTCCTAACAAAATTAGTTTCATCGAATTCCGAGATCGTTTGAAAAATGGCCATTTTCCAGTCGATTAAAATTAACTGAAACTGATCAAACGCGTTTTCCTTTGCCGCGCTCACATATTGTTTCGAAAAATTATGAAATTTGGAATATAGCAAAAATTTGACATCACGGATCCAACAAAAGTGGTTTCGTCGAAATCCGAGGTCGTTTGCAAAATTTCCATTTTTAAGGGCCGAAATTCCATAGCGATTATTCTGAAAATTCATTAGGACATAACCTTTGATTCCCGCTATGAAATTTTGATTTTTCGGATTCGTTGGAAAGATATTCTCTATTAGATTCAAATATTTTTGGTTTCACTAAAATCCGGTTTATTTTGCACCCGGTACATTCATTTGAAATTTGAAATCGAATTATCGAACTACCGCGTCATTTTCAATTCCTTTTATATATATAAATAAATATTTATATTCTAACGACGATCTATATAAATATATACGTTTGAATCTATTCAAAATAAATTTCTCGTCGTTTTTATTCAAAATATTCATTTTAAATAATCAATAATTCGTTAAAATTGCCAAAATAAAATTTTTAAATTGGCTTGCATTTCCGGGTTATTACATTTATGATTGTATATAAAATCAGAAACTAACTGGATACGAGCTAAGATGGGTGGTTTCCTGGGTATTGGTCTGATTATGGTTTCGGCCTTCGGGGTTAATACTTAGGGAATCATTCTCTTTCTAATTTACGGTTGGAGTCTGATTAAGAATTTAAACATGAAATGCAGCGTATCAAGCATTCTTTGGCTATTATAAGGTAAAAACCTTATCCTCCGGCTTGCGTTGCATTGTGTGATGGGACCTGGGTCTTATAATAGCTTTATTGTTTTTTATTTAGCATTGCGCTGTTGTTTTATGCGCTGGTATTCTTGGGAGGAAACCCGTTCCATGTTATACGGCGTGGTCCCTTGAATTACCTAACTTTAAAATAAAGATTAATAACTGTTTTAGTTCTCACACCAGTCCCATGACTGACCTGGAATTTATTGTTTTAACCTAAACTCCGGTTGCCCTTATTTTGACACGGGCAGCTAGTAGTTTTGGTTTTGCAGATTTATATTCACAGGATCCTGATTAATAGCTGGAATGATACTCGGAAAGTTCTGTATCCGTGTATTACTTCTAGTTGTGTATTGTATTATTTTCCGCTGCTATGTAATGTATTGTAATCTCTGATATTTTATTATGTGTAATATTTATTCATACTCTTTATATTCTTGTAATCTGATGAAATTGTTGTAATTAACAATGAAATGTTCTTCTGTCCGCGTTCTTTTGTGTGCTGTTCTCAAAGTATCTGCTCTTTCCTTACCGGGGAAGTTACGGGTTTTCACACCACGAGAACAAGGAAACAACATCGATGTTTACCTAGCTCCTCTTATCGATGATCTAAAACTTTTATGGGACAAAGGCGTGCGTTTTTCTGATGCATATGGCAGAAGTGATTTTACATTGCGTGCCACGTTTTTTTGTACCATAAATGAATTACCCACGTATGGTAACTTGTGTGGTTGTAGTACAAAAGGTGCCAAAGCATACCCGATATGTCAAGATGATATGAGTGTTGATCGTTTGCATCATTACAAGAAAAATGTGTATATGCATCATCATAGATTTCTCCCTCCTCATCACCCTTATCATAAAAAGAAGAAACCTTTTAATGGGAAGATGGAGAATAAAGTTTCTCGTTTGCCATTAAAAGGAAATGATGTTTATGAAAGGGTCAATTGCATTGAAAATGTATTAGGCAAAGTTTTTCCTCTTCTAGAAGGCTTGTGGAAAAAGAAATCTATATTTTGGGAACTTCCATACAAGACAGATTTATAGGTTAGACATTGTCTAGATGCAATGCATATAGAAAAAATGTTTGTGAAAGTATCATTAGGACAATTTTGAATATACCTAGTAAGAAAAAAGATAGCGAGAAAGCTAGACAAGATATGGTGAACATGAGTATTCTAAAGGAGTTTGCACCAGTACAGAAAGGGAAAGGCACTTATTTGCCTCATGCATGTTATACGTTGTCCAAAAAAGAAAAAAACAAGTCTATGTGCGTGTCTTCATGGTGTCAAGGTTCCAGTAGGTTATTCATCAGATATTAGCAGTTGTGTATCAATGAAGGATTTAAAATTGACTAGTATGAAGTCTCGTGACTACCACATGTTAATACAACATTTGTTGCTTGTTGCAATTCAAGGTATATTGCATGAACACGTTTGACATGTTATTACAAAGCTTTGAATCTTTTTTAATGTAATATGTAGCAAGGCAGCTAATCCTCATAGGTTGAATGCTCAACAAGCTGATGTTATCGTTACCTTATTCAGGTTTGAGATGTATTTCCCCCCTCATTTTTGATATTATGGTGCACTTGGTTGTTCATCTAATAAGAGAAATCAAAATTTGTGGTTCAGTGTTTATGCGATATACGTAACCATTTGAAGTGCACATGAGAACTTCAAAAAGAGAAACAAAAAATAGATATAGACCCGAAGCTAGTATTGTAGAACGTACTGTAGCTGAGAAGGTTATTGAATTTGTCACTTAATACTTAAAAAATGTTGAGGCTATTGGACTTCACAAATCTCGGCATGTAGGATGACTTGATGGTCAGGGCACACTTGGGTTAAAATTGGTTTCAACCGGTGATGAAATGTTTCACAAAGAACAACTACTTGTTTTACAACATCTTAATGTGGTTCATCCTTACCTGGAGCAGCATATGGCGATGCTGAAATCTGAAAATCCTTCAAAGTACGAAATGTGGTTGACAAACGAGCATAACCTCTCCTTCATTGAATGGTTTAAAGAAAAGGTAATGGATCGATTATCTGAAACAAATCATAATATTTCTGATACAATAAAATGGTTGGCATATACACCTCAATTTAAAGTCAACTCTTATGAAGGATATGATATCAATGGGTGTGTTTTTCATACGAAGCGACAGGATGAGAAGAGAAAAACGCAATATAGCGGAGTTAGTGTGGTGGCATCTTCAAGAGAGTTTCTAGTGCTAAAGATAATAAGCCAATAAATGCGACAATGTCATATGGAATAATTGAGGATATTTGGGAGCTTGAGTATAAGGATTTCTTAATTCCACTATTTCGGTGTAGATGGGCTGATAACCATCATGTTGTACGAGTAGATGAACATGGATTCACACTTGTTAACTTTGGTCCAGTTAGTAATGAAAACGAGTCACTCATCTTGGCATCTTAAGCAAAACAAGTTTTTTACCTGACCGATCCAGCAAATAATAAGTGATCTATTGTTCTTCCTGGCAAAGACGCGTTGTAGGGATTGGTGATGTGGTAGATGAAGAAGAGTAAAATCAACTTGATGAGAACACACCTTTCTTTGTTGGCATATGTGTACTGGAATATGAGGTTGATTTAAATGCTAATTATGTACGTTTTGATCACGACGAACGGGTTTCGATAATGGGGTAATTTTTTTCTTGCTCATCATGCTTTAGTTTCACAAGAAATCTTATATTTCAAAATCTTACATTTTATGTGATACTTCTAGTATTTTGGGAATAACTACTATATTATCTTTTTTAGGGATACTTGATTGATCCTAAGTTTGAGAAAGCGACTTCTATTGAATCATTTTCAAGTGTGTTATTGGTCCTGATATTTCATAGTGATGTGTAGCTTTCAGTGAACATAGGTCAAAATAGAAAGAATTGTACATATAACTGAATGTACCTTTCAGGGAATGTAGCTTTCAACGAATGTAACTTTCATCGAATATAGGTTAATTCGCTTGCGAATGTCCTTTATTGGAAAATGTTCAAGGTTGATACACAAATTTTTAATTAAATGCCCATATAAAATAACAAGCTAATGATATTTCATATGCAAAATTTTCCTTTATTGGGAAATGTTCAAGGTCGATAGCTATATACACTATGCGTGCTTCATATTATCATATAGCAAATTGAATATGTGACAATAGTGAAGAAACTAAAGTGAAATTTAAATATCAATTTGTGTGGACGTAGAATATTAGAAATTAAGAGAACACTCTTTTGCATACAAGGTACTAACTGGGCACAAATACACCACATTAATTATGATATTTAATTTAGAAGTTTTAATTCACAATAATTTTTCTTTTTTTTTCTTTTTTTGAACAAGTTTGCATTTATAATTCATGGGTATAACATCCCGTATTTTTACGGTATAATAATGTAACGACCCGTATTTTACGGTATAATAATTAATTTATTTAATTATTTAAAATAGTGATTTAGATAATTAAATGGTTATTTAATTAAATTAAATGGATTATTTAATTAATATAAATAATAGAATAATATATTTAATTTCTGAAATAATCAAAAATAGTTGAATTCATATCATTGTGTAAATTGGATTATTTAAAATATAAAATTCAGTTTAGAGTTGAATTATATTCACGAATATATTATATAAAAGAAGTATGAACGTATAATTATATTATAACTATAATCGGGCTTGAAATGGCGTGGTAGTTCGCTATTTGGCGATTTGAACTTCAACTGAATATACAAGGTCCGTTTTAAATAGGATTTCTGTGAAGCAAGAAACGTATGGAGCTGGGGAAATATATTTTTCTAGTGGAAGAGAAAAATCGGGATTTTGTCATGTAGATTTTGATTTATGTCCAAATCAAATTATCAGAAAAACAAGGCCATAACCTTTTAAAAAGCATAATGATTTATTTAATTATTTATATTTTTAATTAAATATCGATATAACTCTGATGATGAAATATCGAGTTAGAAATCCATATAGGATTTTTATGGAGCTGTATGGTATTGCACTGTTAATATATACGATAATATAAATTTAATTATATTTAATTTAAATATATTTATATATTTAAATGGGTTATTTCGAGCTTTAAAATAGCCAGTTTTGGAAACGACCTCCGTTTTCGATGGAACTAATTTTTTTGGATCCGTAATATTAAATTATTGTTAGATTCCAAGTTTCGTGACTTTTAGAGTCAGTGTGTGGCCGTATAGATTTTTAATGTGAAAAACATTCAGTATTTTGACGGTTAAAAATACGTTATGTGAGCAAATGGAGTCGGAATTCGACGAAACCAGTTTCGTTGGGTCTGTAATGTCGAACTGTAGTTGCATGTCCAGTTTTGTGATTTTTAGATGTCATGTGTGATCACATGAATTTTTAAGGACAAATAAAAACATCGAATAGCCATCAACATCAAACAAGCTACCAAATACTTGGTCAAAATGAAGGCCACACACCCATGTTTTTCAGCCACACAAAATCTCATCCCGTTATATAATCCTTCTCTTCAGCCGCCATCTCCATCTTCTAAAAACGTGAAAATCCACAAAAGAAAAATCAATAGAAAATCATACAAAAATCCGTAAATCAAAATAGAGTTGTTTTTGAGCTCCTGCGTTGATGCTCTTCAGTTTCATATGTGTTTTGTGGCATTCGAACTGAATTTGGTTCGCTGGAAAAATCACAGCGCAAGTTAGGGTTCAGGTTTTAGACAAATTGAAGAAGTATTGGTTCGATTAACTGTTGTTTTGGGTTCATGGGTAGGAACCGCGCTCGTTTGGATTTTTTTAGGTGGTTTCGAGCTCAAAAATGTCGCTCCAAATGTTGTAGCTGGGTGGAAGGCCTGAACGGCGGAAGAGGAATGCCGAGTTCGAGTTGGGAATTTATTGTATTGGTGGATGAAGATTCGAATGAGAAGCTGAATGGTGTTGTCTGATTTTTAAATCCTGAAGTGAAGAGGGATCGAGATAAGCAAGAACGTATGGTAATGGAGCAGCCATGTGGATGTCTGAACGGGGAAGAAGATACGTGCGTAATTGGGCTTTTGAATTGTTGATGGGCCGGAGAAGAAATGGGGTAAAAGCACATGATTATATAATTTAATGTTCAAATTAAATTAAATTTAGTATTTAAACTTGTGAATATAATTTCTGGGTCATACGATATCAGAATCCGAAAAAACAAGATCTGTTGGGATCGTACGGATGGCGCCTATGCAATGGAACTGACTAGGAGTCAATTGGAGCTCGTTACAATTTATAGCAAAATAAATTGTCTGTCAGAATCAAGTGATGGTTATCGTTATTAACGATGATCGTCCAATGTGAGTAAAACTCACCAACTCTGAACAGTTATATTTTTATAACGTATTCTGAGAACTGATAATTATCTATTGATTGCTGTGTGTTAACTGTTTGGTTGAATTGCTTATATGTTGGTTAAAATTATAGATAACGATATATATATATATATCGTTAATCTAATATCGATTCTGTTTAGCAGAATATTTCATAGTGAAATATTATCGATGTTAATTATATTGTTTAACATCTGTGATGCAGGGAAACAGGTTGGAGGGACCCAACTGGGTTCCTCAATATATAAAATACTGTTTTGTTTCATATACTGTGATGTATGATGTGATATATAATTTTTTGATGATTACGTGTGTTTGGATGATATCGATCACTGTGTTTGGTATTTTAAATACCGTAAGAAATAGTGGGATGAAAAAAAGGGGATTTTCAAAGTATATTTTGAAAATAATTTATTTATATAAAATCAATGGATTTTATATATAAAAGGAAAAAGGATTTTATAAAAGGAAATAATTATAAAATCAAAAGAGTTAAAAAGAATATATTTGTAAAACAAATATAAATGAAATATATTTGTAAAACAAATATAAAAGAATATATTTGTAAAACAAATATAAAGGAAATGTATTTGTAAAACAAATATAAAGGAAATATTTTTGTAAAACAAATATAAAGGAAATTATTTGTAAAACAAATATAAAGGAAAATGTTTGTAAAACAAATATAAATGTAATAACCCGGAAATCCGAGCCAATTTAAAAAATTTATATTGGCAATTTTAGCGAATTTTGATTATTTAAAATGAATTATTTTAAATAATATCGATGAGAAATTTATCGAACGTATATATTTATATAGATCGTCGTTAGAATGTAAATAATTATTTATAATTATAAAAGGAATTGAAAATGGCGCGGTAGTTCGATAATTCGATTTCAAAATTCAAATGAATGTACCGGGTGCAAAATAAATCGGATTTTACTGAAACCAAAAATATTTGAAGTTAATTGAGAATATATTTCCAACAAATCAGAAAAATCAAAATTTCATAGCGGGGATAAAAAGATATGTCCAGTTGAAATTTCAGAATAGTCGCTATGGAATTTCAGCCCTTAAAAATGGCCATATTATAAACGACCTCGGATTTCGACGAAACCAATTTTGTTGGATCCGCGATGTCAAGTTATTTCTAGGTTTCAAATTTCATAACTTTTCGAATCAATATGTGAGCGTGGAAAAGGAAAACGCATTTGACCAGTTTCAGTTGATTTTAATCGACTGGAAAATGGCCATTTTTCAAACGGTCTCAGAATTTGACGAAACTAGTTTTGTTAGGACCGTGTCGTCAATACTTGGCTAGAAAATATTTTTCTGGAATTGTTCGAGTTAGTATGTGACCCCGGTAAATTGAAATGTGCGTTCAAATTTATATATAGAGTTATATGTTGATTTTGATGAAAACTGATCGAAACGATCCAATCAGCTTACGATACATATCCCATTATGTTCGGAATGGGGGTAATTAGCTATGGACGATAGGCGGTGGGCCTCGTTTAGAGGTCGAATGAAAAAGTCAACTTTTTGAAATTAAAATAATTAAAAAAAATAAAACCTCTCTCCTCTCTTACTTATTTCCTCTCAGCCCCCCTCCCCCCGTGTTCATTTCGAAATCAAATCAGAAGAAAAAAAAAGGAAAAAAAATCGCGATTCAGGAAACCGCGTGGCCCCTCCACCCACCCATCGACGCCGACCTCCGCTAGAGGCGGAGAACACCACCAAACCCGCATCGCCCTCGCGCTCCTCCTTCTCCAGCCTCTCTTCCTCCCTAACCCGAACACGAGCGAACTCCTCCCCTTCCAGCTTTGACCGAACACCTCCCCCCACTGCCTGCCGCGAACCCTGCCTCCCCATGCGATCCTCTGACGTCGAGCTCCGCCAAGACCACCTCCGCGCCCCCCTTGCTACTCTCCCCTCCTCAATCTTAGTCCGATTTCAACTGTAAGTTTTCCATTTCTTATATTTTCATTTAGCCTAAAGTTTATGTTTTCATTTAGCCTAAAGTTTATATTTTTTTTATTAGCATTAAATCTATATAGTAATGACATCAAGAAGAGATTTTTATCGTGGAAAGAATTTGATTAAAAAAGTGAAAAGGTTATATTTTTATTTATAAAAATATGATTTTTATATTTTAGAAAGGATAAAAATTTGAATTTTAATTTATAGGAAATATAAAGATATGATTTTTATATAATGTAGATAATAAAAATAGAATTTTTATCTATATAGTAGCGATGTAAAAATAGAATTTTTATCTATATAGTAGCAGTGTAAAAATAGAATTTTTATCTATATAGTAGCAATGTAAAAATAGAATTTTTAACTATATAGCAGCGAATTAAAAATAGATTTTTTATCTATATTGTAGTAGTGTAAAAATAGAATTTTTATCCATATAGAGTGATTATAAAAATGTGATTTTTATATACATAGCAACAATATAAAAATGTGATTTTTATATATGTAGTGGCTACGGACAACGAAAGTGACAAAAGGCGAGAACAGCGATGACTTCTACATAAGAAGAGTCGAGGCGTTTGGATTAGCTAGTCAGTGAGAACTTCTCACCTTTTAATTATGTTTTCTAGATAATAGTATATACTAGGATGCAGATGGTGTTTAGTAGCACCCGACACCCGTCGTCCACAGACCATGGACGGCTTGTATGCTTGTTTGTTTGATTTTGATGTGTAGTTGATTGTGTGATGTGAAATGAAATAAAATATTTATGTAGTTAAAAATATTTTATAGTTGAAAATATAATTTTTAACATGAATGTGAATAAATATTTGTAAACAAATCGGAGATTTGTTTATATACACTGATTTGATTGATATTGATTGGGACGATAAATTTTACACATCGCCCAACTGCACAAATAAAATCTGTGTTTGATTGTTTGAAACCCCACACGGGTATTGGGATGATATATGACATACACTAATCCCAATAATTAGTTGTATGTCAATCGATTGATTGACAGACTGTTATAAGCGTTAAATATTTATATTTGATGCTTATACAGTGTAGAATGCACTTTGGATGATGGTTTATTATTTGTCATTGTTGATATATACATGCGTTGTATGGAAATCCATAGAAATAAAATCTATGGTAATTGATTGGGCCTCATTCCAATATTTGAATAGAAATATTTGAAAAGAAATATTTGAATAGAAATATTTGAAAGGAAATATTTGAAATAGAATATTTGAAAATAGAAATATATGAAGTCGTGTTGATTAGATTGACGCCATTTTGACGTGAACGATATTTATATCGATTTTATTCAACTTTCAATGTATATTGAAAGTGATTTCTAATTTCGAAATATATTGAAAATAATCGAAATTTGAATTATATTGAAAATAATCGAAATTCGAATTATATTGAATAGAACTGAATTCGAATTGAAAACGAATTGAAATTGAATAGAATCGAATTGAAATTGAATAGAACTGAATTCGAATTGAATCGAATTGAAATTGAATAGAATTGAATTCAAATTGAAATTGAATTGAAAATGAATAGAAATTGAATTGAATTGAAAAAAAAATGAATTAAAATCGATTTGAATTGAAATCAATTTGAAACGAATTTAAAACGAATTTATATTGGAAAATTCAATTTTTGATTTGAATTTGAGATGGAAGTTGAAATCGTTTTGAAAACGAATTTAAAACGGTTTTTAAAACACATTTAAAAAAAGGAAATCGACGAAATATATAATATATAATATATATATAATATATTATATATATATAATGGCCTGGATAGAACGCGCCGCGCCGCGGCCGTTCGTGAATTTCGACCATTGACTTCGAATGGACATTGCGGGAGATCCGGCCGTCGGATTCTCCTAAAACTGGAACCGTTGGGTTCGTATCAAAAATAACTTTCTAACGGATATTAGAAATTTGAAATCTAAAGGTTGGATTTGGAATTATGTCCAAATCAAATTTGGAAAAGGTCGTTGTAAGTGCAGTTCGATGGCCGTTGATGGAAATCGACTATACGGGCCTTGATAAAATTATTAAAAATATCAATAATTTGTGTAAAATCATAAGAAATGATTTGTGAAGAATTGGGATGAAAAACTCCATATTTGAAAAGATAAAAATAGATTTTTATCGAAATGAACTAGTTTTGAACTAGAATTATAATTCTATTTATATTTAAATAAATAATTTGAATTTGAAATGGTTTTGAAAATAACCAGGATTTCCAATAATTGAATTGGAATGGATTTGAATCGAAATCATCTTCGGAACAGTTCGATGTTGGATTTCGTGATTATACAGATGTTGTTATGGAAATTTGAAAGATATATATATATATCGTTATTTCCAATACGATATTTGTTGGTCGTGGAATTTGATATTAAATATAGGCCGATATATTTTCTATTCAGAGCCTTGTGTTTAATATCAAATGTGATTTGGGCTTGTCGTGAATGGTGTCTTCATTAACACTGTTCTTAAGCCCAGTTGAGAAAAAGGTTAAATCTTTTTATTTAGATTTAATGAAGTGTACCATTAAAATGGTATTTAATTGGGATTGAATTTGAATTGATTTTTGGGTTAATCGTGAACGGTGTTTTAAATAACACTTGTTCTTTAACCCGATAATGAATTGAATGTGATTTTGGATTTATAGCGAACCGTGTTTTAAATGACATTGGTTCTTTAACCCAGTTAAAGACATGATATTGATTTTTGTAAAGATTAAAACTAAGTGGAGTTTAATGAATCTTTAATTACATTGAAAAGATCGAGAATGGAGTATCACCAGTTTTACTCCCGACGATAGTTAAATCTTTAATTAGATTTGAACGTGAAATGGTAATTGAATTTACCGATAACACCGTGGTGTTAGATATGAAGTATGACCAGTTTTACTTCATGGGATAAATAGGTTGGGATTGGGAAATAAAATAAATAATTACTTCGGTGTGGTTCGCTAATCCCGACTAGTTTAAAGTGAAATTCAAAAGAAGATTAAAGAATAAATTTAAAGAATTTATCTTTGACAAAATTAATGGGAACTTTTCCCAAAGTATAAGAATATTTGAATAAAAGAATATTCTGAATTGGAATGAGTCGTATGTTGTGTTTGTGTAACACTTGTTTATTATATACGCGAGTTATTCAGAAAGACCGGGTTTATCCCATTCTGAATAGCTAATTCGACGTGGTGTCAAAGATGAAGACGGTGGTTGAAGACCGGAGGTCTTCATGTCGTTTGGATAATTATTGATGATCTTGATTGGGCCGTACACCCAAGAGGAGAGAATCAGTTGGTGATCATCTAGACGTACTTGGAGATCGATGGATATGAGGGGTACTAGGTGCCTCCGGTTTCGTTTAGACCTAGAACGAACTTGTAAATGGACTGTGTGTCTGACATTGGATTTTAGTCTGTGTGATTGATTTCTATTAAATATATATCTGTTTGGCGGTGGAGAATTTATTCTCTTGCTTAACGCCCTTCTCTGAGACGTACGAGCTCAGAGGTTATATATTGATGGATATCAAACGCATGGAATGAATTGCCTGTGTGGCATGCCTAAGTGGCAATATGATCAAGGCTTCTGTTGAAAAGCAGAGTCTTGTGGTTGATGATCAAAGCACGACCTGTGTTGCATAGCTTTGTGTAGCGTGGATTCGCGAGCCTCACACCCCAGTGTGAACCAAAAATGGGAGAAGGACCTCACGGAGGACAGGCGTTTCTTTCTAGTTAGAAGTGGCGTCAGTGGTTTTACACGCCCTGACACGTTTGACTTATGTGGTTGTTGCTGTTGCGAGGGGCCTCGGTTTGATCGGACGATCCGGGTCCGATGGAGTCATTCATTGCCTCATTTATGCCTCATAGGGCGGGGAAACGCAGTGTAAAGGAATTTTAATCCACATCGGTGGACCAGCCCTGTCGCTCCAAAGGCTTGACTGAGTACTTGCCTGAGGCTCGGGCTAGAGAGTCTCGAATCGGTGAGGACTATCTTTTGCCTCGGTTCGCAGATGGAAATCCAACTTCCAATACGTGACCTTGCGGTTTTATCTGTAGAGCCTAGTATGGCGACATAGTGGGATGGGGCGCTTATGCCGTCTATGATTGATACTTATGATTTGAAATTGTTTTGACACTATACACTTATAGTACCATCAAAATAATCTGTTTTAAACGTATCAAGCATTCTTTGGCTATTATAAGGTAAAAACCCTATCCTCCGGCTTGCGTTGAATTGTGTGATTGGACCTGGGTCTTATAATAGCTTCATTTTTCTTTATTTAGCATTGCGCTGTTGTTTTATGCACTGGTATTCTTAGGAGGAAACCCGTTCCATTTTATACGGCGTGGTCCCTTGATTTACCTAAATTTAAAATAAAGATTAATAATTGTTTATGTTCTCACACCAGTCCCATGACTGACTTGGAGTTTATTGTTTTAACCTAACCTCTAGGTGCCCTTATTTTGACACGGGCAGCTAGTAGTTTTGGTTTTGCAGATTTATATTCACATGATCCTGGTTTACAGCTAGAATGATATCCGGAAAGCTTTGTATCCGTATATCTCCTTCAGTTGTGTATTGTATTATTTTCCGCTGCTGTGTAATGTATTATAATCTCTGATATTTTATAATGTGTAATATTTATTCATACTCCATACATTCTTGTATTCTGATGGAATTGTTTCAATAAACAATGAAATGTTCTTCTTTCTGCGTTCTTCTGTGTGTTGTTCTCGAAGTATCCGCTCTTTCCTTCACGGGAAGTTACGGGTCCTTACAGTGGTATCAGAGCTTTGGTTTACAAAGCTCAAAGAACAAGACACATTAGAACCATACGAAAGAATTCATCAGAAATTGGATTAGCAATATCCAATGAGAATGACTCGTTAGAGATAGGATCAGTAGTATCCTAGAACGAGTGTGAAGAGTATATTTTTAAAATGAAAACCAATTTTTTTTTGAAAATTTAAAATCAATTATTCGTATTTGATTATTTATTTTATATTGATTTGGACAATCCAATATATGAAGATTTTGCATATGCGCCTAGCTAGCGTGTATTCGAAGTTTTAATATGCTGGATAGATATAGAATCACACTCTAGTCGCCCGTGGATGTTCTGATGGTGGTTCGAAACATCATCAGAATTTATTTTTGAGTGACGAAAGTGAGATTTCTACATATTTTTAATTGACTGGTGTGAGAACCGAAATTAGATAGGGCCTATTGTTGTGATTTGGCAACAAAAATGTGATTTTTGAATATATATCAAAGTTATGAATTTCAAACGCTAATCAACTATTTGATTGCTGGTTGTGTTGTTTGATTATTGTTTGTTTAATTAAATGTTGAACCTTTAGTCAAATTGAACCAAATAGTAGATTGTATTGAAAATTGGTCGCATTTGCTTGCATATACATGTACTTACATTGAACAAGCCATAGCAAGGAGGCTAGAGCAGAAGAATAAAATTTGTTTGCCCGACAAATAGGTACATGTTTACCATAATTTACTGTTTTGTTTGGGTGATGATGATTTTGTGAGCCAATTGCCTTTTTCTTTTTCTTTTGGATTGAAGAAGGCCATGGGAGGCTATATGAAATATCCCGAAGTCCCCGGTGCAGGGGAGGTTATGGAGAATTTTTTCGAAAATTTAGGGTGTTAGCCAAATTTTTGAAAAATTTGAAAAGTTCTTAGAAACTGAAAAGTTGAAGAACTTAAGCCGTAGTGAAAATACTGGAAGTTGAGTTGAATTGTTAAACAACTTTTGTCTTCGTTCCTTTTCGGGGATGAAAAGTTTTAAGTGGAGGAGATTGTAATAACCCGGAAATCCGAGACAATTTAAAATTTTTATTTTGGCAATTTTAGCGAATTTTGATTATTTAAAATGAATTATTTTAAATAATATCGACGAGAAATTTATCGAACGTATATATTTATATAGATCGTCGTTTGAATATAAATAATTATTTATAATTATAAAAGGAATTGAAAATGGCGCGGTAGTTCGATAATTCGATTTCAAAATTCAAATGGATGTACCTGGTACAAAATAAACCGGATTTTAGTGAAACCAAAAATATTTGAAGCTAATTTAGAATATCTTTCCAACGAATCAGAAAAATCAAAATTTCATAGCGGGGATAAAAAGATATGTCCAGTTGAAATTTCAGAATAGTCGCTATGGAATTTCGGCCCTTAAAAATGGCCATTTTGCAAACGACCTCGGATTTCGACGAAACCAATTTTGTTGGATCTGCGATGTCAAGTTATTGCTAGGTGGCAAAGGAAAACGTGTTTGACCAGTTTAAGTTGATTTTAATCGACTGGAAAATGGCCATTTTTCAAACGATCTCATAATTTGATGAAACTAGTTTTGTTAGGACCGTATCGTCAATATGAGGCTAGAAAATATTTTTCTGGAATTTTTCGAGTTAGTATGTGACCACGGTAAATTGAAATGTGCGTTCAAACTCAATATATAGAGTTATATGTTGATTTTGACGAAAACTGATCGAAACAATCGAATCAGCTTACGATATATATACCATTGTGTTCGGAATGAGGGTAATTAGCTACGGACGACAGGCGGTGGGCCTCGTTTAGAGGTCGAACGAAAAAGTCAACCTTTTGAAATTAAAATTATTAAAAAAATAAAACCTCTCTCCTCTCTTCCTTATTTCCTCTCAGCCCCCCCTCCGTGTTCATTTCGAAATCAAATCAGAAGAAAAAAAGGAAAAAAAATCGTGATTCAGGAAACCGCGTGGCCTCTCCACCCACCCATCGACGCCGACCGCCGCTAGAGGCGGAGACCCCCCCAGACCCCCATCGCCCTCGCGCTCCTCCTTCTCCAGCCTCTCTTCATCCCTAACCCGAACACGAGCAAACTCCTCCCCTTCCAGCGTTGACCGAACACCTCCCCCCACTGCTTGCCGCGAACCCCGCGTCCCCAGGCGACCCTTTGACGTCGAGCTCCGCCAAGAGCACCTCCGTGCCCCCCTTGCTACTCTCCCCTCCTCAATCTTAGTCCGATTTCAACTGTAAGTTTTCAATTTCTTATATTTTCATTTAGCCTAAAGTTTATATTTTCATTTAGCCTAAAATTTATATTTTTTTATTAGCATGAAATCTATATAGTAATGACATCAAGAAGAGATTTTTATCGTGGAAAGGATTTGAATAAAAAAGTGAAAAGGTTATATTTTTATTTATAAAAATATGATTTTTATATTTTAGAAAGGATAAAAATTCGATTTTTAATTTATAGGAAATATAAAGATATGATTTTAATATAATGTAGATAATAAAAATAGAATTTTATCTATATAGTAGCGATGTAAAAATAGAATTTTTATCTATATAGTAGCAGTGTAAAAATAGAATTTTTATCTATATAGTAGCAATGTAAAAATAGAATTTTTATCTATATAGTAGCGAAGTAAAAATAGATTTTTTATCTATAAAGTAGCAGTGTAAAAATAGACCATATAGAGTGATTATAAAAATATTATTTTTATATACATAGCAACAATATAAAAATGTGATTTTTATATTTGTAGTGGCTACGGACAACGAAAGTGACAAAAGGCGAGAACAGCGATGACTTCTACATAAGCAGAGTCGAGGCGTTTGGATTAGCTAGTCGGTGAGAACTTCTCACCTTTTAATTTTGTTTTCTAGTTAGTAGTATATACTAGGATGCAGACGGTGTTTAGTAGCACCCGACACCCATCGTCCACAGACCATGGACGGCTTGTATGCTTGTTTGTTTGATTTTGATGTGTAGTTGATTGTGTGATGTGATGTGAAATGAAATAAAATATTTATGTAGTTAAAAATATTTTATAGTTGAAAATATAATTTTTAACATGAATGTGAATAAATATTTGTAAACAAATCGGAGATTTGTTTATATACACTAATTTGATTGATATTGATTGGGACAATAAATTTTACACATCGCCCAACTACACAAATAAAATCTGTTATTGATTGTTTGAAACCCCACACGGGTATTGGGATGATATATGACATACACTAGTCCCAATAATTAGTTGTATGTCAATCGATTGATTGGCAGACTGTTATAAGCGTTAAATATTTATATTTGATGCTTATACAGTGTAGAATGCACTTTGGATGATGGTTGATTATTTGTCATTTTTGATATATACATGCGTTGTATGGAAATCCATAGAAATAAAATCTATGGTAATTGATTGGGCCTCATTCCAATATTTGAATAGAAATATTTGAAAGGAAATATTTGAATAGAAATATTTGAAAAGATATATTTGAAATAGAATATTTGAAAATAGAAATATATGAAGTCGTGTTGATTAGTGTAACGACCCGGATTTTGAGCGACTTTGATTATCGACATAAACTCGATGTCGATAACCAAAACATCGAAAAATCCCGGTAATTAATGAAAGAAATTAGTGGGTGAGAATAGATAAGATAGAAACTTAGGATAGAAGAAGAAGAAGAACACAACATCAGAGTAACACGAACCTCACTGCGGAACGAATAACATATAATAGATAACATAACTTTGAAATATAACATTTATGTATACAATAGCACTTATCAGAGTACAACACTTACAACACAACGGAAATAACTATAGCTATATGATCTTGAAGCCTCCTGCTCCATGCTCTCCAAGCATATCTGTAAATTCCTGACTACTTGACTGCCCGTACAAAATTGGGTACCCAACAGTTTAGGGAAAACAACAAAATAAACTCTGGGTCAGTCATGGGACTGGTGTGAGTAAAACAGTTTAAACATGTATATGAACAAGTAAACGATATCTCCTAAGACCACACCGCAGAAAGAAATGGGTTTTTCCCTTATGAGAATCCAAAATATCTTTATATCAAAAACCTTTTGATATTACAATAATGTCTATCAACCACAATATAATAATCATCTAGCAGAAACGCTTTCATCTCATGTTCTACATATATGGTATACAAATCAAAACCGCAAGCACGTATTGGGTAAGGGATTTCCAACTATGACAAGGTATGGAACCACCTTCCGATTAATGTACTCTAGGAACGATACACTGGAGTTCAACAAGAACATCTTGCAACTCAACCACACATGACCGACCACTCATTTTGCTTGAGTGTATCGAATGTATATCACCAATGGTTGGGATCAGCAACCGTTCCTTTATATATATGGGACAACATTGATAGATTAAAGAAGCAAGTGAATATTCTCTAGATAGGTGATTATACACCCTACTTCGGTGCGATCGACTTAGCCATGCTGCCAGCCCAATTTCTGTCATTTACCGGTTGATGAGGCTAGAAGCTACGCTTTATCATCACATCAGAATCACCTCGAATGCCACATTGTCAGATCCATCGAAAATGACTAATTGACGTCTACAACAGTACATTACGTGTTAGCAAATAAAGGTTCCTTCTCCGCTTCCACTCTTGGTATGTTTGAAGAAATTAATGTACGTAACCTTTCTGGAAATACTCTGTCAGACATTCATCCACACAAGTCATCCTCATTTACTTAGAATGTCACTACCCGCCAAATCACAAATTGATTTATCCAGAAATAACACGGGTATACAGCTAAGAGAAATGAATTCCTCCGCCACCAAACGTGAATACGTTTGAACAGATCAACTTACGCGATCCATTGGATATACTCTGTCAGACCTTCGTCCATACAAGTTGTCCTGGGACTGGACAAACCGAAGGCACTATTCAGTATATTCATCTTAGTCACTGTTATCTAAGACTTATGCAACAGCCCTTGCACTTTACTCCGTCTTCAATTATCTTTGGCATAAATGATTCGCAATGCTTATGCCAATACGAAGTGGTTCTTTAGATAATAATCCAACCGGTCTCTCCATATTAACAACGTTAAAATGGTCAAAAACTTCGATAGTCGGTGAGTTAACTATCAAAGAAAAACAAGTGTGCAAACAACGATATTATTTCCAGATGGAAATTATATCAATCAAACATCATTTAACATTTATCTCCTTAGTTCATTTTCATCTCATGTTTCCCTATATTCAATATTTCTTATTTTCTAAATTTAGAAAATATATTTATTACCACTGGAAAACATTTCCATTCCTTGTTTTCTGTATTAGAAAACATTTCTGATTCTTGTTTGGAAAACATTTCCAAAACTCCTACGTTTGGATTAAACAGATGTTTTAGATAAAACATCGCTATGCCAACCCAAATCATTTCCTTTAATTACTAAATTCACTTAACCATCCTTTACTGCCGAACCTTAACCATTCCTTAGTTAAAACGAAGCCAATCAAGTTGGGGTAGAACTACCTCTCAGACCTTAACTGAACAACATTTCTAACCTTGAATTAGGAAAAGTTCACTTTATATTTCTTCAACTAACTTCCTTACTTAACCTTTCTTTCGAATAACTATATTCGATTAACTCTTTTAAATTAACTCTATTGGACTGACCCTATTGGATTAACTCTAATTGATTTAACTCTAATCGACTTATTCTTTTTCACTTAACTCCTGTCGAATAAACTATATTCGGTAACTCCTTTAACTCTATTCGAATAAACTATATTCGATTAACTTCTTTAACTCAAATCGAATAAACTATATTCGATTAACTCCTTTAACTCTAATCGAATAAACTTTATTCGATTAACTCCTTTAATTTTACTAGATTTGATAACTCCACTTTCGAATAACCAATATTCGATTAACTCCCTTGGATTAACTAACTTCGACTAACTCCTTTGGATTAACTAACTTTGAATAACCAATATTCGATAACTCCTCTTCGAATAAATAATATTCGATAACTCTTCTCAAATGAATAACATTTGATTCCTCCAATCGAATAAACTATATTCGATAACTCTACTCGATTAATTCCATTTGGATAACTCTAACTGATTATCTCTAACTCTAATCGTTTAACTCAAATTCTGATAACTCCTATTTGATAATGTTTATTAATTTATAAAGATTTACTTTTAGTAACGGTTCTTCACTTTATAAATGTTCTCTTTAATAATGTTACTTCACTTATACAAATGTTGTGTACATATTCCATTTAAACTATCGGTGTTAAAACCAATATCTCTTCTCTCTATAAGTTCAGACTTATAGATTCCATTTATCGAATGATAAATATTTTATTTAATTTATAAACTTTATTTATAAATTAAATATTTTCTATTTATCTGTTAAAAACAGATATCCATTTTCTATTCATTTCCTAATTATTCTTTTGGTTTAATTCTATTTATTCATCAAATAAATATCCCTCTGGTTATATCCTATTTATTTATCAAATAAATACCCCTTTGGTTTAATTCTATTTATTTATCAAATAAATATCCCTCTAATCTTTATTTATTTCCTAAATAAATAAACCCTTTTTCTTTTATTTATTTCCTAAATAAATAATTCCCTCTAAACTCTTTATTTATTTCCTATATAAATAATTCCTTTTAACTCTTTATTTATTTCTTATATAAATAATTCCTTTATATTTGCTTTCAAATATATTTCCTGTATATTTGTTTTGACAAATATATCTCTTTATATTTGTTTTGACAAATAAATCTCTTTTTAACCCCTTTGATTTTATAAAATTTTATTTCCATTTACAAAATCTTTCTTTCCTTATATATATAAAATCCATTGATTTTATATAAATAAATTATTTTCAAAATATACTTTGAAAACCTCCTTTCTACCTTCTGGTATTTCTTATGGTATTTAACATACCATATAACAATGATAAATATCGTCCAACACACATAATCAACAGCAGATTATATATCACACCATATATCAAAATATATGAATAACAGCAAAATAAATTTTGAGGAATCTAGTTGGATTCCTCCGACCTGTTTCCTTGCATCACAGATGTTAGACAATACGATTAACATCGATTTCACTTTGATATGAAATATTCTGATAGCAGAATCAACATATAAATATTTAACGATTTATATATATATATACATACATACATACATATATATATATATATATATATAATTTCTACTAACTGACTAGCAGTTCAATCAAACAGTCAACACACAGTCAAACAGACAATTTTTAATAGTTCTAAGAACACGTTATAAAAATAGAACTGTTCAGAGTTGGTGAGTTTTACTCACATTGGCGCGTTAATCGTTAAATAACGGTTTGTGTTATTTGACTCAATCGAACAATTTATTTCGTCATAAATTGTAACTAGCTCAGATTCACTCCTAGTCAGTCTCATTGTGTTGCCCCCGTCCATACGATCCCAACGCAACTTACGGTTCGTCAATCTGGTATCGTATGACTAAGATATCGTCATTACAAGTTATAAGTTTATTTAAATTAAATAAATCATTAACTTATATTACCCTATGGCCCAACCTTTATTTCTTGGCCCATTCACCATCATACAAGCCCATACCCTTTCTCTCTTATAAACCCGATAATCCTTCTTTCTCTCCCAATTAAAATCCACAAACCCGTCGTTACCTGTATAACCAAACCTGATCTTTGACCTCACTGTTGACCCCCAACCACCAACGCTCCCGCCGCCTATCACCACCGCGGTCACCACCATTCAACTCCTCTACAAAATCCGCCTCGCCCCAGCACCATACAATCGAAATCGAAACTACCCTGTTGGTGCGACGAACAGCTCCCAACGTTGCTGTGCTGAAACCCCCCGTCAGTTATCAATGATCGAATCCAACCAAAAATCGCTACAAGGTGCGGAACTCACCGCCAAACCCGAATCCAAGGTCCAAAACTCGAATTGAGGATTGCAGTTTATGATTTCTGTAACCCTAGTTATTAGCTGTTCATTCGCAACCCCCATAAAAGATGTCGAGCTCACCGAAAATCACCTCAAGTTGAAGCAAAGCACTTGGCAAATCTAAAGAAACTAACTTTGTAATTTATCATATTTTATTTGAATTTACTGTGAATTTTGAAGGTGGATGTTTCCACTGTGAGGATGAAAAAGGAGAACGGCGCATTTTTACTGAGTGTTGACTTCAGAGGAATTTTTTTTAGGGTTTAAGAAAGTTTTGAAGTGTATTTATAGGCTAGATATTTTTGAAGATATTTTCCTAGGATATTTTTTCCACTTTTATATTCATTTATATTTATTTTCTGTAATTTAAAAAATTCGTGTGATCACACACAATGCCTAAAAATCACGAAATTGGATAGGTAGCTAGAGTTCGACATTACGATCCCAACGAAACTGGTTTCGTCGAATTCCGACTTCGTATGCTCACACAATGTATTTTTAACTGTCAGAATACCAACTGTTTTCCACTCTAAAAATCCGTACGGCCACACAGTGACTCTAAAAATCACGAAACTTGACATCTAGCAATAATTTGATGTTGCGAATCGAACAAAATTAGTTTCGTCGAATTCCGACTTCGTTTGCAAAACCGGCTATTTTTAAAGCTCCGAATGACCCTTTTAAATATATAAATATTTTTAAATATTATTAAATTAAATATAAATAAATTTATATTATCGTATATCTTCACATATGATATTGTCCAGCTCCAGAAAATCATATCAGAATTTACAGCTTGGTATTTTAGATTCCAGATTATCTCGATATTCAGTTTATACTGAAAATCTATTTATAACGTATATAAAGCATTACGAATTATAAAGGAATTCCACAGCGACTTTTGTGGAATTTGATTTGGACATAAATCAAAATCTACACGACGAAATCCCGATTTTTCTCTTCCACTAGAAAGATATACTCCACCAGATCCACACGTTTCTTGTTTCACAGAAATCCGATTTAACACAAATCCTGTACATTCAGTTGAAGTTCGAATCGCCAAATAGCGAACTGCAGCGCCATTTCAAGCTCCGTTTTAATTATATTATAATTATACGTTCAAACTATCGTTGATTGAATATATTCGTCAATATAATTCAACTCTAAGCTGAATTAAATCTAAGGGACGACCCTTTTCACAGAATATTGTGATTTCCAATATTCTTGATTATTTCTGAATTAAATATATTATTTAATTTTAATTAAATATTCACTATAATTTAATTAACAACGATTTAATTCCCTAAATCACTATTTATATAATTAAATAAATTAATTATAATACCTTTGACAATGCGGGTCATTACAATTAGATTGACGCCATTTTGATGTGAACGATATTTATATCGATTTTATTCAACTTTCAATGTATATTGAAAGTGATTTCGAATTTTTGAAATATATTGAAAATAATCGAAATTTGAATTATATTGAAAATAATCGAAATTCGAATTATATTGAATAAAATTAAATTCGAATTGAAATCGAATTGAAATTGAATAGAATCGAACTGAAATTGAATAGAACTGAATTCGAATTGAAATCGAATAGAAATCGAATAGAATCGAATTGAAATTGAATAGAATTGAATTCGAATTGAAATTGAATTGAAAACGAATAGAAATTGAATTGAAAAGAAAATGAATTAAAATCGAATTAAAATCGATTTGAATTGAAATCAATTTGAAATGAATTTAAAACGAATTTATATTGGAAAATTCAATTTTGATTTGAATTTGAGAAGGAAGTTGAAATCGTTTTGAAAACGAATTTAAAAGGGTTTTTAAAATACATTTAAAAAAAAGGAAATCGACGAAATATATATAATATACATATATTATATATATAGAATGGCTTGAATAGAACGCGCCGCGCCGCGGCCGTTCTTGAGTTTCGACCATTGACTTCGAATGGACATTGCGGTAGATCGGACCGTCGGATTCTCCTAAAACCAAAACCGTTGGGTTCGTATCGAAAAGAACTTTCTAACAGATATTATAAATTTGAAATCTAACGGTTGGATTTGGAATTATGTCCAAATCAAATGTTGAAAAGGTCGCTGTAAGTGCAGTTCGATGGCCGTTGATGGAAATCGACTATACAGGCCTTGATGAAATTATTAAAAATATCAATAATTTGTGTAAAATCATAAGAAATGATCTATGAAGAATTGAGATGAAAAACTCCATATTTGAAAAGATAAAAATAGATTTTTATCGAAATAAACTAGTTTTGAACTAGAATTATAATTCTATTTATTTTTAAATAAATAATTTGAATTTGAAATGGTTTTGAAAATAACCAGGATTTCCAAAAATTGAATTGGAATGCATTTAATCGAAATCATCTTCGAAACAGTTCGATGTTGGATTTCGTGATTATACAGATGTTGTTATGAAAATTTGAAAGATATATATATATATATATATATCATTATTTCCAATACGATATTTGTTGGTCGTGGAATTTGATACTGAATATATGCCGATATATTTTCTATTCAGAGCCTTGTATTTAATATCAAATGTGATTCGGGTTTGTCGTGAATGGTGTCTTCATTAACAATGTTCTTAAGCCCAGTTGAGAAAAAGGTTAAATCTTTTTATTTAGATTTAATGAAGTGTACCAATAAAATGGTATTTAATTGGGATTGAATTTGAATTGATTTTTGGGTTAATTGTGAACGGTGTTTTAAATAACACTTGTTATTTTACCCGATAGTGAATTGAATGTGATTTTGGGTTTATAGTGAACCGTGTTTTAAATGACATTGGTTCTTTAACCCAGTTAAAGACAGGATATTGATTTCTGTAAAGATTAAAACTAAGTGGAGTTTTAATGAATCTTTAATTAGATTGAAAAGATCGAGAATGGAGTATCACCTGCTTTACTCCCGACGGTAGTTAAATCTTTAATTAGATTTGGACGTGAAATTGTAATTGAATTTACCGATAACACTGTGGTGTTAGATATGAAGTATGACCTGTTTTACTTCATGGGGTAAATAGGTTGGGATTGGGAAATAAAATAAATAATTACTTCGGTGTGGTTCGCTAATCCCGACTAGTTTAAAGTGAAATTCAAAAGAAGATTAAAGAATAAATTTAAAGAATTTATCTTTGATAAAATTAATGGGAACTTTTCCCAAAGTATAAGAATATTTGAATAAAAGAATATTCTGAATTGGAATGAGGCGTATGTTGTGTTTGTGTAACACTTGTTTATTGTATACGCGAGTTATTCAGAAAGACCAGGTTTATCCCATTCTGAATGTCTAATTCGAAGTGGTGTCGAAGATGAAGACGGTGGTTAAAGAACGGAGGTCTTCACGTCGTTTGGATAATTATTGATGATCTTGATTGGGTCGTACACCCAAGAGGAGAGAGTCAGTTGGTGATCGTCCAGACGTACTTGGAGATTGATGGATATGCGGGGTACTAGGTGCCTCCGGTTTCATTTAGACCCAGAACGAACTTGTAAATTGACTGTGTGTCTGACATTGGATTTTAGTCTATGTGATTGATTTCTATGAAATATATATCTGTTTGGCGGTGGAGAATTTATTCTCTTGCTTAACGCACTTCTCTGAGACGTACGAGATCAGGGGTTATATATTGATGGATATCAAATGCATGGAGTGAATTACCTGTGTGGCATGCCTAAGTTGCAATATGATCAAGGCTTCTGTTGAAAAGCAGAGTCTTGTGGTTGATGATCAAAGCAAGGCCTGTGTCGCATAGCTTTGTGTAGCGTGCATTCGCGAGCCTCACACCCCGGTGTGAACCAAAAACGGGAGAAGGACCTCAGGGAGGACATGCGTTTCTTTCTAGTTAGAAGTGGCGTCAATGGTTTTACATGCCCTGACGAGTTTGACTTATATGGTTGTTGCTTTTGCGAGGCGCCTCGGTTTGATCGGACGATCCGGTTCCGATGGAGTCATTCGTTGGCTCATTTACGCCCCATAGGGTGGGGAAACGCAGTGTTCAAGAATTTTAATCCACATCGGTAGACCGGCCCTGTTGCTCCAAAGGCTTGACTGAGTACTTGCCTGAGGCTCGGGCTAGAGAGTCTCAAATCGGTGAGGACTATCTTTTTCCTCGGTTCGCAGATGGAAATCCAACTTCCAATACGCGACCTTGCGGTTTTATTTGTAGAGCCTAATATGGCGACATAGTGGGATGGGGCGCTTATGCCGTCTGTGATTGATACTTATGATTTGAAATTGTTTTGACACTATACACTTATAGTACTATCAAAATAATCTATTTTAAATGTGTCAAGCATTCTTTGGCTATTATAAGGTAAAAACCCTATCCTCCGGCTTGCGTTGCATTGTGTGATGGGACCTGGGTCTTATAATAGCTTCATTTTTCTTTATTTAGCATTGTGCTGTTGTTTTATGCACTGGTATTCTTGGGAGGAAACCCGTTCCTTGTTATACTGCGTGGTCCCTTGATTTACGTAACTTTAAAATAAAGATTAATAATTGTTTTAGTTCTCACACCAGTCCCATGACTGACTTGGAGTTTATTGTTTTAACCTAAACTCTAGGTGCCCTTATTTTGACACGGGCAGCTAGTAGTTTTGGTTTTGCAGATTTATATTCACAGGATCTTGGTTTACAGCTGGAATGTTATCCGGAAAGCTTTGTATCCGTATATCTCCTTCAGTTGTGTATTGTATTATTTTCCGCTGCTGTGTAATGTATTGTAATCTCTGATATTTTATAATGTGTAATATTTATTCATACTCCATATATTCTTGTGTTCTGATGGAATTGTTGTAATAAACAATGAAATTTTCTTCTGTCTGCGTTCTTCTGTGTGTTATTCTCGAAGTATCCTCTCTTTCCTTCACGGGGAA
This sequence comes from Allium sativum, assembly GCA_030737875.1. Classification (NCBI taxonomy): domain Eukaryota; kingdom Viridiplantae; phylum Streptophyta; class Magnoliopsida; order Asparagales; family Amaryllidaceae; genus Allium; species Allium sativum. The sequence continues at coordinate 993,019,174 of CM060915.1, forward strand.
GTTACGGGTCGTTACAATAAAAGAGAATATTTGTAAAACAATTACAATTGAAATAAAAAGTAAAACATTTGTAAAACATTTACAAATGGGATTGGAAAGAAAAATATTTGTAAAACATTTACAAATAGAATTTAAAAGGAAACATTTATAAAACATTTACAAATAGATTAAATGGAAATATTTATTTATGGAATAAATAGAATTAAATAAAAGGAATATTTATTTGCAAATAAATAGAATTAAATCAAAGGAATATTTCGAAAATGAATAAGAAATGGAAAATGAAAAGATTTATTTAAAGTGGAATCAAACAGAAATCTATTTTAACAGATAAATTAGGTAGATTAATTTATAAATAATATTTTATAAATTAAGTAAAATATTTATCATTGGATAAATGGAATATATAAGTCAGGACTTATATAGAGAAGTAAGAATCGATTTGAACATCGATGTTTGAAACTGAATATGGACGTATAGTTAACCAAAAGAGTTAATCCGAATGTGTTAATCAAAATGAGTTAGAGGAGTTAATCGAATTAGAATTAATTGATTAGAGTTAGAATTAATCGATTAGAGTTAGAATAAATCGATTAGAGTTAGAATTACTCATTTAGTGTTAGAGTTAATTGATTAGAGTTAATTAAATAGAGTTAACCCGTTAGAGTTAGTCAGTTAGAGTTAATCAGTTAGAGTTTATCGGTTAGAGTCAACCAGTTAGAGTTAATCAGTTAGAGTTAACAAGTTAGAGTTAATCAGTTAGAGTTAACCATTTAGAGTTAATCAGTTAGAGTTAACCAGTTAGAGTTAATCAGTTAGAGTTAACCGGTTAGAGTTAAATATGATTAGAGTTAGTCGAATAGAATTAATTGAATTGAGTTAGAGTTAATCGATTAGAGTTAGAGTTAATCAATTAGAGTTAGAGTTAACTGATTAGAGTTAGAATTAATCGATTAGAGTTAGAGTTAATTGGAAAGGAGTTATCAAATATAGTTATTCGAAAGAAGTAATCGAATATAGATTATTCGAATTGAAGAAAGATTAATTGAATATGGTTATTTGAATAAAGGAGTAATCTAATATAGTTTATTCAGAGTGAGTTAATCGAGTATTAGTTATTCGAAGGAGAGTTAATCAAATAAAGATTACTCGAAAGGGAGTTATACGTCGAATTCGATTATATCGAATTCGGGACAGTATTATTTACTTTCCGGTTTTTAAATCAAGATTTATTTATCTATAAATAAATTAAAGTAGGTTAATTATTCAAAGTAAGAAATAAAAGGTTAGATGTTAAGTTAGATATTTAAGAAGTATGGTTTATAACGTTAACGTTATAATAAATGTTTTCATAAAAGAAGTGGATTCGTAATCTAAATCCGAGAATTTGCGTAAGCAAATGATTGTAGAAATGGAGCGGCAAACTTTGTCTATTACGAAGTTAAAACTTTGTTCAGTTAAGGTCTGGGAGTTAATTATACCCCAACTTGATTGACTTCCTTCTTAACTAAGGAATGGCTAGGGTTTGATAGTAAAGGATGGTTAAGTGAATTTAGTTAGTGACTGAAATGGTTTGAGTTGGCATGGCGGTGTTTGATTTAAACATCAGTTTAAATCCAGTGAAGGAGTTTGGAAATGTTTTCCAAATAAGAATCAGAAATGTTTTCTGATAATAGGAAATAAGAATTTAGAATATATGGAAACGGGAGAAAAGTAAATTAATGAACTAAAGAGATAAATGTTAAATGATGTCTAACGGATATAATTTCCATCTGGAAATAATATCGTTGTTTGCACACGTGTTTTTCTATGATAGCTAACTCACCGACTATCGAAGTTTTTGACCATTTTTCCGTTGTCAATACGAAGAGACCGGGATCAGATTCATGACCTGAAAACCACTCCGTATGGGCATTAATGTTGCGAATCAAGTATGCTGAATATAATTGAAGACGGAGCTTATGCAAGGGTCGTTCTGCCAAATCCTAGGTTGAAATTGCCTAAGATGGATTTACATAATAGTACCTTCGGTCTGTCCAGTCCTAGGACGACCTGTATGGAAGAATGTCTGACAGAGTATATTTAATAGATCGAGTAATTTGATCTCTTCAAACGTATATACGTTTGGTGGTGGAGGAATTCGTTTCTTTTAGTTGTATACCCGTTGTATTTTTGGGGAAATCAATTTGTGATTTGGCGGGTATGACGATGTGACATTCAAAGTGAACAAATGTGTGATCTATCAGAGATAAACGTGGCCTCTAGCCTCACAACCAGGAAATGACAAAAATCGGGCAGGCAGCATGGCTATGTGGGTTGCTTCCATTAGGGTGTATTATCACCTGATCTAGAGTTTCACTTACTTCTATAATCTATGGTCAATGATGTCCCATTCGGGAAACGATTTTTGATCCCAACCATTGGTGATAATACATTTGATACACTTTGGCGAAATTAGTGGTCGGTCATGTGTGGCCAGGTTGCAAGATGTTTTTATTGATCCCAGTGTATTCCTATCTAGAGGTACACTATCGGAAGGTGGTTCCATACCTTGTCATAGTTGAAATTCCATTATCCAATACGTGCTTGCGATTTTTATTATTTACTATGTATGTAGAACGTGAGATGAAAGCGTTTCTACTAGATGATTATTATATTGTGATTGATAGTCACCATTATAATATCGAAAGGACTTGATATCAAATTGATTTGGATTCTCATAAGGGAAAAACCCGTTCTGTTATACGGTGTGGTCTTATGAGATATCGCTTTATTGCTTAAACTGTTTTAAACTGTTTTACTCACACCAGTCACATGACTGACCTGGACTTTATTTTGTTTTGTTTTCTCTAAACTCTTGGGTGCCCAATTTTGTATGGGCAGTCAAGTAGTCGGGATTTACAGATACTTGAAGAGATGGAGCAGGAGGCTTCAGAATCATACAACCATTGTTTATTTCCACTGTGTTGTAAGCGTTGTACTTTGAAAATGATATGTATACTCAAGTACAATCTTTTATTTCAAAGTTATGTTATATTTTATTCATTTTGCTGTGAGATTCGTGTTTTTCTGATGTTGTATGTTCTTCTTCTTCTATTCTAAGTTTCTATCTTGTCTATTCTCACACTCTATTTTCTTTTTGTTAGTTTTTTGTTTTCTAGTACAATGTGGGTTGAACTTGTGTTATTTGGTCAGCTCAAATTGGACTAGAATTTCGGGACACTACAGTTGGTATCAGAGCATTAGGTTAAGTGAGTTACCTTGGCTCTGTGGCGTGACACGATAGAGATGGAGTTAGTAATGCCCTAGTTTAAGTATGATTGTATATATACGAGTGAGCGTATTTGTTATTTGATATAAAAATGGTTTTATATTGGGTAGATTTATTGGTTAAGTTGTTTATGAGTTCTGGTCGATCAGTTTGATCCACTGTATCGGCAGGAGTTTCTAAACACTTGAATACGATGGGTCGACACGATACGTTTTTAAAAGAGCTTAAATGGAAATAATTTTACCCAAAGTATATGTTGATATAGAGAAAATATATATATTGGAATTATAATATATTGGATATATTAGTTGTTATTATAATAGAGTAAGATTATAGTTGAAATGGTCATATATATAACCAATCAGAAATCATATAAGAAAAACATATGAAAGCAGATGAATTAAATCTAAATTTAAATCAGAATTGAAATTAAAACCCTAGGAATTTGAAAAGTGTTTTCAAATGGAATTGAATTGAATATAAGAGAATTTTAAAATCCTGGGAGATTTTAAATTGTCTAAAGCATTACAAATGATATTGTGAATTGATTTCAAAATGGAAGTGTGTAGAAATGGTTTTGAAAGTGATATAGTATTGAACTCACTTCGATCGCTGGAAAATAAATTCCGATGTTGATCCGGACATTATCGGTGTTCATTTTCGAGTTGTAAGTGACAGATTACTACCAAAAAGATTTTGTTTTTGAATTAGTTTGAGAGAAACAACTTTTTGAAATCCAAAAAGGAATATTTGGTTTTAGAAAAGCAAAACTATTTAAAAACCCCCAGAACATATCATTTGAATTAAAACAAATTTGAATAGAAATTTGTGAAACCGAGTTGGAATTGAATTGAAAACCAATCAAGTGGAAACTGAATTGGATTAGAATGATATTGAGACAAATTGGATTTGTAAGATTTGAATTTGAAATGGTGTTGGATTGATGAGTTAAGAATTTAAAAATCGAGAATAGAACTTTGATTTTAAATTGAATTCGACTTAGGTATAAGAGAATGGTTGGATTTGTGGATAAAAACATATTGGAATTTGATTGGGATAACATTGGTATATGTTGAATTGGTAACAGATGCAAAGGACATAGTGATACATAACAAAAAAGGTACAAGTTTATATTTGATATAACCATGAGATTTATGAGCCGAATTGGCAAGCCGCTTGGCTATTTGATTTTATTTCGTTTTGGAGATGGCCCAGAGAGTCGAGTTGTAGTTTTACCGATTGAGTCGTACAAAGGAGGTGCTGGCGAATTTTTTTGAAAAGTTAAGGTGTTAGAAAATTTTCAGGATTTTTGAAATTTTCGTTGATAAGAATAAATTAATATTTTAATTGGAATGGATTGTTCAGTTGAAATGCAAGTTAAAAAGTAAGCGAGTAATTTTAACCCAGTCAATAGGGTTTGTTTTCTACCTTAGCAATTTCGAGGACGAAATTATTTTAAGTGGGGAAGAATGTAACGACCCGTATTTTACGGTACAATAATTAATTTATTTAATTATTTAAAATAGTGATTTAGAGAATTAAATGGTTATTTAATTAAATTATATGGATTATTTAATTAATATAAATAATATAATAATATAATTAATTTTTGAAATAATAAAAAATAGTGGAATTCACAATGTTGTTTAAATTGGATTATTTAAAATATGTAATTCAGTTTGGAGTTGAATTATATTCATGAATATATTATATAAACGAAGTTTGAATGTATAATTATATTATAATTATAATCGAGCTTCAAATGGCGTGGTAGTTCGCAATTTGGCGATTTGAACTTCAACTGAATATACGGGGTCCGTTTTAAATCGGATTTCGGTGAAATAAGAAACGTATGGAGCTGGGGAAGTATATTTTTCTAGTGAAAGAGGAAAATCGGGATTTCGTCGTGTAGATTTTGATTTATGTCCAAATCAAATTCTCACAAAAACAGCGCTATAACCTTTTAAAAACCATAATGGTTTATTTAATTATTTATATTTTTAATTAAATATCGATATAACTCTGATGATGAAATATCGAGTTAGAAATCCATATAGGATTTTTCTGGAGCTGTATGGTATTCCACTGTGAATATATACGATAAAATAAATTTATTTATATTTAATTTAATTTAATTTAAATATATTTATATATTTAAATGGGTTATTTAGAGCTTTAAAAATAGCCAGTTTTGCAAACGACCTCCGTTTTTGACGAAACTAATTTTTTTGGATCCGCAATATTAAATTTTTGTTAGATTCCAAGTTTCGTGATTTTTAGAGTCAGTGTGTGGCCATACGGATTTTTAATGTGAAAAACAATCAGTATTTTGACGGTTAAAAATACGTTGTGTGAGCAAACGAAGTCGGAATTCGACGAAACCAGTTTTGTTGGGTGTGTAATGTCGAACTATAGCTGCATGTCCAGTTTTGCGATTTTTAGATGTATTGTGTGATTACAGGAATTTTTAAGGACAAATAAAAACAGTGTATAGCCATTGACACAAACAAGCTACCAAATACTTGGTCAAAATGTAGGCCACACACCCATGTTTTTCAGCCACACAAAATCTCATCCCTGTTATATAATCCTTCTCTTCAGCCTCCATCTCCATCTTCTAAAAAGGTGAAAATCCAAAAAATAAAAATCAACAGAAAATCAGACAGAAATGTCGGTTCAAATGTTGTAGCTGGGCGGAAGGCCTGAACGACGGAAGGGGAATGCCGAGTTTGAGTTGGCCATTTATGGTATTGGTGGATGGAGATTCGAATGAGAAGATGAATAGTGTTGTCGGATTTTGAAATCGTTAAGCCAAGAGGGATCGAGATAAGCTAGAACGTATGGTAACGGAGCAGCAATGTGGATGTCTGAATGGGGAAGAAGATACATGCGCAAGTGGGCTTTGGAATTGTTGATGGGCCGGAGAAGAAATGGGGTAAAAGCCCGTGATTATATAATTTAATGTTCAAATTAAATTAAATTTGGTATTTAAACTTGTAAATTTAATTTCTTGGTCATACTATATCAGAATCCGACAAAACAAGATCTGTTGGGATCGTACGGATGGCGCCTACGCAATGGAACTGACTAGGATTCAATTGGAGCTCGTTACAATTTATAGCAAAATAAATCGTCCATCAGAATCAAGCGATGGTTATCATTATTAACGATGATCGTCCAATGTGAGTAAAACTCACCAACTCTGAACAGTTATATTTTTATAACGTATTCTTAGAACTGATAATTATCTGTTGATTGATGTGTGTTAACTGTTTGGTTGAATTGCTTATGTGTTGGTTAAAATTATAGATAACGATATATATTTATAAATCGTTAATCTAATATCGATTCTGTTTAGCAAAATATTTTATAGCAAAATATTATCGATGTTAATTATATTGTTTAACATCTGTGATGCAGGGAAATAGGTTGGAGGGACCCAACTGGGTTCCTCAATATATAAAATACTATTTTGTTTCATATATTGTGATGTATGATGTGATATATAATCTGTTGATGATTATGTGTGTTTGGATGATATCGATCAGTGTGTTTGGTATTTTAAATACCGTAAGAAATAATGGGATGTAAAAAGGGGATTTTCAAAGTATATTTTGAAAATAATTTATTTATATAAAATCAACGGATTTTATATATAAAAGGAAAAAGGATTTTATAAAAGGAAATAATTATAAAATCAAAAGAGTTAAAAAGAATATATTTGTAAAACAAATATAAAGGAAAGATATTTGTAAAACATATATAAAAAATATATTTGTAAAAAAATTATAAAGGAAATATATTTTAAAACAAATATAAAGGAAATATATTTGTAAAAAAAATATAAAGGGAATTATTTGTAAAACAAATATAAAGGAAAATATTTGTAAAACAAATATGAAAGAGAATATTTGTAAAGCAATTGCAATAGAAATAAAAAGGAAAACATTTGTAAAACATTTACAAATGGGATTGGAAAGAAAAATATTTGTAAAACATTTACAAATAGAATTTAAAAGGAAATATTTGTAAAACATTTACAAATGGATTAAATGGAAACATTTATTTATAGAAGAAATAGATTTAAATAAAAGGAATATTTATTTGGAAATAAATAGAATTAAATCAAAGGAATATTTAGAAAATGAATAGGAAATGGAAATCTGTTTTTAACAGATAAATGGAAAAGATTTATTTAAAGTGGAATTAAATAGAAATTTGTTTTAAAAGATAAATTAGGAAGATTAATTTATAAATAATATTTTATAAATTAAGTAAAGTATTCATCATTAGATAAATGGAATATATATGTCAGGACTTATATAGAGAAGTAAGAATCGATTTGAACATCGATATTTGAAACTGAATATGGACGTAGAGTTAACCAAAAGAGTTAATCAGAATGTGTTAATCAAAATTAGTTAGAGGAGTTAATCGAATTAGAATTGATCGATTAGAGTTAGAATTAATTGATTAGAGTTAGAATAAACCGATTAGAGTTAGAATCACTCATTTAGAGTTAGAGTTAATTGATTATAGTAAATTAAATAAAGTTAATCAGTTAGAGTTAATCAGTTAGAGTTAACTAGTTAGAATTAACCAGTTAGAGTTAACCAGTTAGAGTTAAGCAGTTAGAGTTAAGCAGTTAGAGTTAATCAGTTAGAGTTAACCAATTAGAGTTAAATAGGATTAGAGTTAATCGAATAGAATTGATCGAATAGAATGAATTGAATTGAGTTAGAGTTAATCGATTAGAGTTAGAGTTAATCGATTAGAGTTAGAGTTAATTTGAAAGGAGTAATCAAATATAGTTATTCAAAAGATGTAATCGAATGTAGTTTATTCGAATCGAAGAAAGATTAATCGAATATAGTTATTCGAAGAAAGGAGTTATCGAATATAGTTTATTCGAAGTGAGTTAATCGAATATTAGTTATTCGAAGGAGAGTTAATCTAATAAAGATTACTCGAGAGGGAGTTATACGTCGAATTCGATTATATCAAATTCGCGAAAGTATTATTTACTTTCCGGTTTTTAAATCAAGATTTATTTATCTATAAATAAATTAGAGTAGGTTAATTATTCAAAGTAAGAAATAAAAGGTTAGATGTTATGTTAGATATTTCAGAAGTAGGGTTTATAACGTTAACGTTATAATAAATGTTTTCATAAAAGAAGTGGATTCGTAATATGAATCCGAGAATTTGCGTAAGAAAATGATTGTAGAATTGAAGCGGTAAACTTTGTCTATTCCGAAGTTAAAACGTTGTTCAGTTATGGTCTGAGAGGTAATTATACCCAAAATTGATTGACTTCCTTCTTAACTAAGGAATGGCTAGGGTTTGATAGTAAAGGATGCTAAAGTGAATTTTGTTAGTAAGTGAAATGGTTTGAGTTGGCATGGCGATGTTTGATTTAAACATCAGTTTAAATCTAGTGAAGGAGTTTGGAAATGTTTTCCAAATAAGAATCAGAAATGTTTTCTGATAATAGGAAATAAGAATTTAGAATATATGGAAACAGGAGATAAGTAAATTAATGAACTAAAGAGATAAAAGTTAAATGATGTTTGATCGATATAATTTCCATCTAGAAATAATATCTTGGTTTGCACACGTGTTTCTGTTTGATAGTTAACTCACCGACTATCGAAGTTTTTGACCATTTTTCCGTTGTCAATACGGAGAGACCGGGCTCGGATTCATGACCTGAAAACCACTCCATATGGGCATTAACGTTGCGAATCAAGTATGCTGAATATGATTGAAGACGGAGTTTATGCAAGGGTCGTTCTGTCAAATCCTAGGTAGATATTGCCTAAGATGGATTTACAGAATAGTACCTTCGGTCTGTCCAGTCCCAGGACGACCTGTATGGAAGAATGTCTGACAGAGTATATTTAATTGATCGCATAACTTGATCTCTTCAAACGTATATACGTTTGGTGGCGGAGGAATTCGTTTCTCTTAGCTGTGTACCCGTTGTATTTTTTGAGAAATCAATTTGTGATTTGGCGGGTATGACGTTGTGACATTCAAAGTGAATAAATGTGTGATCTGTCAGAAATAAGCGTGGCCTCTAGCCTCACAACCGGGAAATGACAAAAATCGGGCAAGCAGCATGGCTATGTGGGTTGCTTCCATTAGGGTGTATTATCAATTGTTCTAGAGTTTCACTTACTTCTATATTCTATTGTCGATGCTGTCCCATTCGGGAAACGGTTGCTGATCCCAACCGTTGGTGATAATACATTCGATACACTCAGGCGAAATGAGTGGTCGGTCATGTATGGTCGGGTTGCAAGATGTTCTTGTTGAACCCAGTGTATTCCTATCTAGAGGTACACTATCGGAAGGTGGTTGCATCCGTTGTCATAGTTGGAAATCCATTATCCAATATGTGCTTGTGATTTTGATTGTATACTATGTATGTAGAACGTGAGATGAAAGCGTTTCTACTAGATGATTATTATATTGTGATTGATAGACACTATTATAAAATCAAAAGGATTTGATATCAAATGGATTTGGATTCTCATAGGGGAAAAACCCCTTTTGTTATACAGCGTGATCTTATGAGATATCGCTTTATTGCTTAAACTGTTTTAAACTGTTTCACTCACACCAGTCACATGACTGACTCGGAGTTTATTTTGTTTTGTTTTCCCTAAACTCTTGGGTGCCCAATTTTGTACGGGCAGTCAAGCAGTCGGGATTTATAGATACTTGAAGAGCTGGAGCATGAGGCTTCAAAATCATATAGCTTTTGTTTATTTACTCTGTGTTGTAAGCGATGTAATTTGAAAATGATATGTATATCCAAGTACAATCTTTTATTTCAAATTTATGTTATATTTTATTCGTTCCGCTGTGAGATTCTTGTTACTCTGATGTTGTATGTTCTTCTTCTTCTATTCTAAGTTTCTATCATATCTATTCTCACCCTCTGTTTTCTTTCTATTAGTTTTCTGTTTTCTAGTACAATGTGGGTTAGACTTGTGTTATTTGGTCAGCTCAAATTGGACCGGAATTTCGGGACACTACAGTTGGTATCAGAGCTTTAGGTTAAGTGAGTTACCTTGGCTCTGTGGCGTGACTCAATAGACATGGGGTTTGTAATGCCCTAGTTTGAGTTTGAGTGTATATGTACGAGTGAGCGTATTTGTTATTTGATATAAAAATTGTTTTATATTGGGTAGATTTATTGGTTGAGTTTTTTATGAGTTCTGGTCGATCAGTTTGATCTACTGTATCGGTAGGAGTTTCTAACCACCTAAATACGATGGGTCGACACGATATGTTTTGAAAAGAGCGTAAATGGAATTGTGTTTTCTGTTTTCCAGTACAATGTAGGTTGGATTTGTGTTATTTGGCCAGCTCAAATTGGACCGGAATTTCAGGACACTACGAATAATTAATTTATTTGATTATTTAAATAATGATTTAGCGATTTAAATAGTTTGAATTAAATAATGTTGAATATTTAATTAACATAAATAATAGAATAATATATTTAATTCTGAATAGTCGGAAATTTTAAAATTCACAATATTGTGTGAATTGGATTATTTATAAAATTTAATTCAGTTTAGTATTGAATTATAATAACGAATATTTTATTTGAACGACTGTTGAACGTATTGCATCAAAAATAAATTATAATCGAGCTCAAAATGTCATGGTAGTTCGTAATATTTCGATTTGAACTTCAACTGAGTATACATGATCCGTTATAAGTCGGATTTCTATGAAACAAGAAATGTTCGGAGCTGGTGAAGTATAATTTTCTAATGGAAGAGAAAAATGGAGATTTCGTCGAGTACATTGTGATTTTGGTTAAATCAAATTTTCATATAGTCACTATGGAATCATTTATATACCATAACGATACTTTAATTATTTTAAAATTATTTATTTCGAATTTGGACAATATTTTTGAGATGTAGTTTTAATTTACTTTTTAGAATTTTTCAGCAATTTTTATTTTGGAAAATAAGAAGCTTTTTATTTGGAGTATTTTACACCCTAGATCAGCATTTTGGCGTTCCACAAAATACATTAATTTGTCTATATTATTATATTTTTGGGCTCGTGACACATTGCTCATCGCAATAGTATTTTTATATTTATCGACAACAGTCCGAAACGAACGGAATTTTTTTACTGCAACGTACACCAAACTTTATAATTTACATGAAACAAACAATTTTTTTCCCTCTATTGCGTACACCCTATGTTTCCAATCCTTAAGCCTTTAGTCTCCAACGCGTATTAAATAAACATTGTGTTTTATTAACCTTAGTATCATGGCTACCTATGTATATTGTCAACTTAAGTCACAACAACTTTGGAAAGTAGCAGAGCTGGCTATTCTTGATTCCCTCCCATGGTTTTAAGAATCCACGCCTACTTTCAAATATAAACAATGTTTGATAGGATATATATATATAATATGTTTTTCTTTCCTTAGTGTAACAACCCGAAAATCTGGGCCAGTTTAAAATTTTTATTTTGGCAATTTTAGCGAATTTTGAACATTTAAAATAGATTATTTTAAACAATATCGACGAGAAATTTATTTTGAACAGAATTCGAACGTATATATTATAAAGTTCATTGTTAGAATATAAATAATTATTTATAATTATAAAAGGAATTGAAAATGGCGCGGTAGTTCGATAATTCGATTTCAAACTTCAATTGAACATACCGGGTGCAAAATAAACCGGATTTTAGTGAAACAAAAAATATTTGTATCTAATTGATAATATCTTTTCAACGAATCTGAAAAATCAAAATTTCATAGCGGGGATAAAAAGATATGTCCAATTGAAAATTCAGAATAGCCGCTATGGAATTCAGGCCCTTAAAAATAGAAATTTTGCAAACGACCCCGGATTTCGATGAAACCACTTTTGTTGGATCCGCGATGTCAAATTATTGCTAGGTTTAAAATTTCATAATTTTTCGAATCAATATGTGAGCATGGCAAAGGAAAACGCGTTTGACCAGTTTTAGTTGATTTTAATCGACTGGAAAATGGCCATTTTTCAAACGGCCTCAGAATTCGACGAAATTAGTTTTATTAGGACCGTATCGTGAATACGAAGCTAGAAAATATTTTTCGGGAATTTTTCTAGTCTGTATGTGGCCCCGGAAAATTGAAAGGTGCGTTCAAATTCAATATATAGAGTTATATTTGGATTTTGACGAAAACTGATCGAAACGATCGAATCAGCCTGTGATACATATCCCATTGTGTTCGGAATGGGGGTAATTAGCTATAGACGAACCTCGTTGGGTTCAATTTTGAGTTCGTATCAACATGAAGGTATTTTTGGGATTTAAAACATTAAAATATAATATAAATTATATATAAAAACCCTAGGCAAACTAGGTCAAAATTCAAAGCCACGGTCAAACCAAAAACCCGCCATCATCTTCCCTTGATAGAAGGCGGAAATCACCTCAAACAAAATCCCGTCCGATCTCCGAATCTGCGCAGGGGTCTACAAAATTTCTTGAGGGAACTTGAAGATCTCATCAACCTCTCTATATCTAACGGTGATGATCGTCCAAGTTGGATGGAGCAGGCCTCAGCGACGCTTGGAAGTTGCCAGCTTTCGACGCGAATTGGGTGCTCAGATGGATCTCGAGTTGACCGTGAGTGGTAGAGGCATGAGACGGCGCGAAGCACGAGAACGTGGTGGCACTGGATCGTCACCAGATCGACGGTGAAGGGCACAACGTCAAGCCTTAGACGATGAAGGAGGTGCAGCTTAATTCGGTCTAACCTGGAAGAAGAACAGTGAGTTTTTCTTAGAAATTAGTTCAGTTTGGCAATTAGATTTAAAAATAACAAGAGAATTGTTTTAAAAATATACTTGTTTTAGAAGGATAAAATATACAGGTTTTAAAATATATAATACATAGGTTTTAAAAAATATACAAACATAGGTCTTAAAATATACGAACATAGGTTTTAAAATATATGAACATGGCTTTAAAAATATATGAACATGGCTTTAAAAATATATGAACATGGTTTTAAAAATATATATAAACATAGGTTTAAAATATATAGAATGGTTTAGAAATATGATTTTTTATACGACTAGCATTATAATGAATATTCGATTTTTATATATTGAATAGCGAAGTAAAAATTTGATAGCAAAGTAAAAATTCGATTTTTATATATTGAATAGCGAAGTAAAAATGTGATTTTTACATATGTAGAGAAAACGGGCAGAGAAAGTGACAAGAGGCAAGAGCGGCAAAGATTTCTACATAAGAAGAGTCGTGGCATTGGATTTAGATTTCAGTGAGAATTTCTCACTCTTCAATTTCTTTTCTAGTTATATATATATACTAGGATGCAGACGGTGCTTAGTAGCACCCGACACAATCGTCCACAGACCATGGACTTGTTTGTTTGGTTGTGTAGTTGGTTAGATTATTTGGTTTAAATTGAATTGTTTGGTGAATTGAATGGATTTGATTGATGTGTGAATGGAGTGGGCCTTCACTAGACCGGGGATAAGGCTAGGCCTCGTCCCGTTTCTAGTATCGTGCCGTTATGCCGCCAAAATTTTCTAAAATAAGTTAGAAAAATAAAAATATCATTTTATTGGGTAAATGAACTAAAGATTAATGTGTTCAAAGAAAATAAAATATTTATATAGTTAAAAATATTTTATCGTTAAAAATATAACTTTTAACGTGAATGTGAATAAATAAATATCTATAAACATATCGGCCGATTTGTTTATATACACTAATTTGACTGATATCGATTGGATCGATAAATTTTACACATCTCCCAACTGCACAAATAAAATCTGCGTTTGATTGTTTGAAACCCCACACGGGTATTGGGATAAAATACGGCATACACTAATCCCAATAATTAGTTGTATGTCGATCGATTGATTGACTGGCTGTTATAAGCGTTAGATATCTATATTTGATGCTTATACAGTGTAGTGCACTTTGGTTGATGGTTGATTATCTATCGTTGGTATTATATACATGCGTTGTATGGAATCCATATAATTAACTTTATATGGTAATTGATTGGGCCTCATTCCAATTTAGAAAATTAAAGGTTCATGTGTTGACTGTACTCATCCGTTGAGATTAGTCATGTGTTGAACGAAATATTTTAACAAAAATAGTCACACATGGACAGTACTCATTCATTGAGATTAGTCGTGTGTTGAAAAAAAAAATTCATTTGTTGAATAGAATATTTGAAAATAGAAATATATGAAGCCGTGTTGATTAGATTGACGCCATTTTGACGTGAACGATATTTATATCGATTTTATTCATTTTATAATGAATATCGAAAGTGATTTCAAAATCTGATATTTTGAAAAGAATTGAAATTCAAACTGAATTTGAATTGAATTTAATAGGAAACGAATTCGAATTGAATTGAATAGAAACCAAATTTGAATTGAATTGAATAGAAAACGAATTTGAATTGAATGGAATAGAAACCGAATTTGAATTGAATCTAATAGAAAACGAAATTGAATTGAATTGAAAGAAAATTTGAATTGAATCGAATAGAAAACAAATTTGAATTGAATTGAATTAAATTGAAAACGAATTGAAATAGAATTGAAATCGATTTGAATTGAAATCAAATAGAAGTGAATGTAAAAAGAATTTATAAGGGAAAAATCAATTTTGATTTAAATTTGAAATAAAGGTGGAAATTGTTTTTGAAACAAATTTGAAATGATTTATAAAATTCGTTTTAAATAGAAATCGATGAAGTATATATTATATATAATATATATATATATATATATATAATATAATGGCATGAATAGAACGCGCCGCGTCGCGGCAGTTCGCGAATTTCGACCATTGATTTCGAACGGACATTACGGGAGATCCGACCGTCGAATTCTCCTAAAACCAGAACCGTTGGGTTCGTGTCGAAAAGAGCTTTATAACGAATATTATAAATTTGAAATCTAACGGTTGGATTTGGAGATACGTCCAAATTAAATTTGGAAAAGGTCGCTGTAAGTGCAGTTCGATGGCCGTTGATGGAAATCGACTGTACGGGCCTTGATAAAATTATTAAAAATAGTAATAATTAGTGTAAAATCATAAGAAATGATTTGGGAAAAATTGGGATGAAAAACTCCATATTTGAAAAAATAAAAATATATTTTTATCGAAATGAACTAGTTTTGAACTGAAATTAAAACCCATTTTTTTTTAAATAAATAAATTGGATTTGAAATGGGTTTAAATAGAATTGATTCATGGGTTTATCGTGAACTGTGTTTTAAATAACACTAGTTCTTTAACCCGATAATAAATAGATTGTGATTTGGGTTTATCGTGAACTGTGTTTTAAATGAAACTAGTTCTTTAACCCAGTAAAAAGAGTTTTAATGAATCTTCAATTAAATTGAAATGTTGATTGATAATTTAAATTATCAACTTTAGAAAAAGAGCGAGAATGGAGTATCACCAGTTTTGCTCCAAAGCGATAGTTAAATCTTTAATCAGATTTGAACGTGAAATGGTAATTAATTTTACCGATAACACTGTGGTGTTAAATATGGAGTATTACCAGTTTTGCTTCATGGGATGAATAGGTTGGGATTGGGAAATAAATTAAATAATTACTTCGGTATGGTTCGCTAATCTCGACTAGTTGGGAAAACCATAATTTGGTTTGAAATGACATCCAAAGGAAGATTAAAGGATAAATTTTAAATAATTTATCTTGGATAAAATTAATGAGAACCTTTCCCTAAGAATTGAAATTTAGAAACTAGCTGAAGGTTAGTTAAGAAGAATGGTTTCCTGGATATTGATCTGATGTTGGTTTTGGCCTTCGGGGTTAATATTTGGGGAATTGCTCTCTTACTGATTTACGGTTAGTAACTAATGAGTTGGAACGAGGCGTATGTTGTGTTTGTGTAACATTTGTTTTTAATATACGCAGGTTGTTCGGAAAGGCCGGGTTTATACCCATTCTGAATAACCGATTCGACGATATGTCAAAGATGAAGACGGTGGTTGAAGACCGGAAGTCTTCACATTATTTGGATAATTACTGACGATCCAGATTGGGCTGTACACCCAAGAGGATGGAAATAGTTGGTGGTCGTCCAGACGTACTTGGAGATGTATGGATATGCGAGGAAAGTGCCTCCGGTTTCGTTTAGACCCAGAACGAACTTGTAAATGGCTGGTGTGTCTGACATTGTATTCCTTTATATTGTATTCGTTGAGCTCTGCTAAATATATATCTGTTTGGCGGCGGAAAATTTATTCTCTTGCTTAACGCCCTTCTCTGAGACATAAGAGCTCAGAGGTTATATATTGGCAGAAATCAGTGGTACGATATGGATTGATAGTGTGGCATGCTGAGATTCAGTGATCCAGACTTTTGTTGAAAAGCAAAGTTTGGTGGATGATGATCAAAGAGCAGCTGATATAGCACGGCTTTGTGTATAGCGTTGATTCGCGAGCCTCACATCCCGGTATGGTGGTAAACTGATGGTTTGATCAGTATGCTTTTTAGTGGATGGGCACCTTAGTGGTGTCGTGGATTCGGTCGACCGAGATGAGCTTAGTGCTCAGGGATATATAGAGTAAGCGGTGTTTTCTCTCGCTGGGACGTAATCCGCGGTGATACTCTGGTCCCAAATGTGCGGATGTGCAGACGGTGTTTTCTCTTGTTGGGACGTAAGCCGTGGTGAATTGCATTACGCGATCGATCTTTCGAATCAGGAGCCACCATGATGGAAATCCAATTTCCAATACGTGTATTGCGGTTTTAATTGTAGAACTAGTATGGTGACATGATATATGGTACCCATGCCGTCTATGATTGATATTTATGATTGAAATTGTTTTGACACTATACACTTATTATAGTATCAAATGATTTGATTTTTAAAACGTACCAAGCATGTTTGGCTATTATAAGGGAAAACCCTATCCTCCGGCTGCGTTGCATTGTGTGATGGGACCTGGGTCTTATAATAGCTTCATTTTTCTTTATTTAGCATTGCACTGTTTGTTTTATGCACTGGTGTTCTTGGAAGGAAACCCGTTCCGTGTTATACGGCGTGGTCCCTTGATTTACCTAACTTTAAAATAAAGATTTACAGCAGTTTTAGTTCTCACACCAGTCACATGACTGACCTGGAGTTTATTGTTTTAACCTAAACTCTGGGTGCCCCTATTTTCGACACGGCCAGCTAGTAGTTTTGGTTTTGCAGATTTATATTCACAAGTTCCTGATTTACAGCTGGAACGATATCCGGAAAGCTTTGTATCCGTATATCTCCTTCAGTTGTGTATTGTATTATTTTCTGCTGCGTTGTATTTAAATGTAATTTAAATCTCTGATATTTCCGTGTAATATTCATTTATACTCTGTATATTCTTGTAATCTGATGCATTGTTGTAATATACTATGAAATGTTCTTCCATCTGCGTTCTATTTTGTGGCTTGTTCTCGAACTATCTGCGCTTTCCTCACCGGGGAAGTTACGGGTTTTCACAGTTGGTATCAGAGCTTTGGTTTACAAAGCTCAGAGAACAAGACACATTAGAACCATACGGAAGAATTCATCAGAAATGGGATTAGTAATATCCAACGGGAATGACTCGTTAGAGATGGGATCAGTAGCATCTCAGAACGAGTGTGAAGAGTATATTTTTGAAAGTGAAAACAAATTTTTGTTTTGAAAATTTGAATCAATTATTCGTATTTGATTATCTATTTATATTGAGTTGGACAGTCCAGTATATAAAGATTTTGCGTATATGTCTGATCCACGTGTATTTGAAATTTTGATATACTGGATAGAAATAGAATTACACTCAAATCGCCCAGAGATGATTTGGTGATGGAGCTCCATCATTAGAATTAATGTTCGAGTGACGAAAGGGAGATTTCTATATATTTCCTATTGACTGGTGTGAGAACCAAAATTAGATAGGGCTTATTGTTGTGATATTGGCATCAAAAATGTGATTTTGACTATATATCAAAGTTATAAAATTGAAAAGCTAATCAACTAATTGATTGATGGTTGTGTTGTTTGATTACTGTTTTGATTAATTGAAATTTTAACCATATAGCCAATTTGATCATATAATGAGTTGCATTGGAAATTAGTCGCATTTGCATGCATATACATGTACTTACATTGAACAGGTCATAGCAAGCAGGCTAGAGCAGAGAATAAAATTTGTTTGCCCGACAAATAAGTACATGTTTATCATAATTTACTGTTTTGTTTGGGTGATGATGATTTTATGAGCCTATTGGCTAGCCTCTTGGCGTTTTCTTTTTCTTTTTGAAATAAGAAGGCCTATATGGCAATTTCGGGATTTTCCCGTGGCTCCCGGTGCAAGGGAGGTTATGGCGAAATTTTTCGAAAATTTAGGGTGTTAGCCAAATTTTTGAAGAATTTGAAAATTCTAAGAAACTGAAAAGTTGGAGAATGGAAGCCAGACCGAACGTAGAGTTGATTAATCAAACCACTTTTTACTTTGTTCCTTTTCGGGGACGAAAATTTTTAAGTGGAGGAGATTGTAACAACCCGAAAATCTGGGCCAGTTTAAATTTTTTATTTTGGCAATTTTAGCGAATTTTGAACATTTAAAATAGATTATTTTAAACAATATCGAAGAGAAATTTATTTTGAATAGAATTCGAACGTATATATTATATAGTTCGTCGTTAGAATATAAATAATTATTTATAATTATAAAAGGAATTGAAAATGGCGCGGTAGTTCGATAATTCGATTTCAAACTTCAATTGAACATACCGGGTGCAAAATAAACCGGATTTTAGTGAAACCAAAAATATTTGAATCTAATTGATAACATCTTTTCAACGAATCCGAAAAATCAAAATTTCATAGCGGGGATAAAAAGATATGTTCAGTTGAAAATTCAGAATAGTCGCTATGGAATTCAGGCCCTTAAAAATAGAAATTTTGCAAACGACCCGGATTTCGACGAAACCTCTTTTGTTTGATCCGCGATGTCAAATTATTGCTAGGTTTAAAATTTCATAAATTTTCGAATCAATATGTGAGCGTGGCAAAGGAAAACGCGTTTGACCAGTTTTAGTTGATTTTAATCGACTGGAAAATGGCCATTTTTCAAACAGTCTCAGAATTCGACGAAATTAGTTTTATTAGGACCATATCGTGAGTACGAAGCTAGAAAATATTTTTCGGGAATTTTTCTAGTCAGTATGTGGCCCCGGTAAATTGAAAGGTGCGTTCAAATTCAATATATAGAGTTATATTTGGATTTTGACGAAAACTGATCGAAACGATCGAATCAGCCTGCGATACATATCCCATTGTGTTCGGAATGGGGGTAATTAGCTATAGACGAATCTCGTTGGGTTCAATTTTGAGTTCGTATCAATATGAAGGTATTTTTGGGATTTAAAACATTAAAATATAATATAAATTATATATAAAAACCCTAGGCAAACTAGGTCAAAATTCAAAGCCACGGTCAAACCAAAAACCCGCCGTCATCTTCCCTCGATAGAAGGAGGGAATCACCTCAAACAAAATCCCGTCCGATCTCCGAATCTGCGCAGGGGTCTCCAAAATTTCCTAAGGTAACTTGAAGAGCTCATCAAGCTCTCTATATCTAACGGTGATGATCGTCCAAGTTGGACGGAGCAGGCCTCAGCGCGCTTGGAAGTTGCCAGCTTTCGACGCGATATGGGTGCTCAGATGGATCTTGAGTTGACCGTGAGTGGTAGAGGCACGAGACGGCGCGAAGCACGAGAACGTGGTGGCACTGGATCGTCACCAGATCGACGGTGAAGGGCACAACGTCAAGCCCTAGACGATGAAGGAGGTGCGGCTTAATTCGGTTCTAACCTGGAAGAAGAACAGTGAGTTTTTCTTAGAAATTAGTTCAGTTTGGCAATTAGATTTAAAAATAACAAGAGAATTGTTTTAAAAATGTACTTGTTTTAGAAGGATAAAATATACAGGTTTTAAAATATATAATACATAGGTTTTAAAAAATATACAAACATAGGTTTTAAAATATACGAACATAGGTTTTAAAATATATGAACATGGCTTTAAAAATATATGAACATGGCTTTAAAAATATATGAACATGGTTTTAAAAATATATATAAACATAGGTTTTAAAAATATATAGAACGGTTTAGAAATATGATTTTTTATATGACTAGCATTATAATCAAAATTCGATTTTTATATATTGAATAGCGAAGTAAAAATTTGATAGCAAAGTAAAAATTTGATAGCAAAGTAAAAATTCGATTTTTATATATTGAATAGCGAAGTAAAAATGTGATTTTTACATATGTAGAGAAAACGGGCTGAGAAAGTGACAAGCGGCAAGAGCGGCAAAGATTTCTACATAAGAAGAGTCGTGGCGTTGGATTTAGCTTTCAGTGAGAATTTCTCACTCTTCAATTTCTTTTCTAGTTATATATATATACTAGGATGCAGACGGTGCTTAGTAGCACCCAACACAATCGTCCACCGACCATGGACTTGTTTGTTTGGTTGTGTAGTTGGTTAGATTATTTGGTTTAAATTGAATTGTTTGGTGAATTGAATGGATTTGATTGATGTGTGAATGGCGTGGGCCTTCACTAGACCGGGGATAAGGCTAGGCCTCGTCCCGTTTCTAGTATCGTGCCGTTATGCCGCCGAAATTTTCTAAAATAAGTTAGAAAAATAAAAATATCATTTTATTGGGTAAATGAACTAAAGATTAATGTGTTGAAAGAAAATAAAATATTTATATAGTTAAAAATATTTTATTGTTAGAAATATAGTTTTTAACGTGAATGTGAATAAATAAATATCTATAAACAAATCGGCCGATTTGTTTTTATACACTGATATGACTGATATTGATTGGGTCGATAAATTTTACACATCGCCCAACTGCACAAATAAAATCTGCGTTTGATTGTTTGAAACCCCACACGGGTATTGGGATAAAATACGGCGTACACTAATCCCAATAATTAGTTGTATGTCGATCGATTGATTGACAGGCTGTTATAAGCGTTAGATATCTATATTTGATGCTTATACAGTGTAGTGCACTTTGGTTGATGGTTGATTATCTATCGTTGATATTATATACATGCGTTGTATGGAATCCATATAATTAACTTTATATAGTAATTGATTGGGCCTCATTCCAATTTAGAAAATTAAAGGTTCATGTGTTGACTGTACTCATCCGTTGAGATTAGTCATGTGTTGAACGAAATATTTTAAGAAAAATAGTCACACGTGGACAGTACTCATTCGTTGAGATTAGTCCTATGTTGAAAAAAAAATCATTTGTTGAATAGAATATTTGAAAATAGAAATATATGAAGCCGTGTTGATTAGATTGACGCCATTTTGACGTAAACGATATTTATATAGATTTTATTCATTTTATAATGAATATCGAAAGTGAGTTCAAAATCTGATATTTTGAAAAGAATTGAAATTCAAACTGAATTTGAATTGAATTTAATAGGAAACGAATTCGAATTGAATTGAATAGAAACCGAATTTGAATTGAATTGAATAGAAAACGAATTTGAACTGAATGGAATAGAAACCGAATTTGAATTGAATTTAATAGAATTCGAAATTGAATTGAATTGAAAGCAAATTTGAATTTAATCGAATAGAAAACAAATCTGAATTGAATTGAATTCAATTGAAAACGAATTGAAATAGAATTGAAATCGATTTGAATTGAAATCAAATAGAAGTGAATGTAAAAAGAATTTATAAGGGAAAAATCAATTTTGATTTAAATTTGAAATAAAGGTGGAAATTGTTTTTGAAACAAATTTGAAATGATTTATAAAATTCGTTTTAAATAGAAATAGATGAAGTATATATTATATATAATATATATATATAATATAATGGCCTGAATAGAATGCGCCGCGCCGCGGCAGTTCGCGAATTTCGACCATTAATTTCGAACGGACATTACAGGAGATCCGACCGTCGGATTCTCCTAAAACCGGAACCGTTGGGTTCGTATCGAAAAGAGCTTTATAACGAATATTAGAAATTTGAAATCTAACGGTTGGATTTGGAGATACGTCCAAATCAAATTTGGAAAGGGTCGCTGTAAGTGCAGTTCGATGGCCGTTGATGGAAATCGACTGTACGGGCCTTGATAAAATTATTAAAAATAGTAATAATTAGTGTAAAATCATAAGAAATGATTTGGGAAAAATTGGGATGAAAAACTCCATATTTGAAAAGATAAAAATAGATTTTTATCGAAATGAACTAGTTTTGAACTGAAATTAAAACCAATTTATTTTTAAATAAATAAATTGGATTTGAAATGGGTTTAAATAGAATTGATTCATGGGTTTATCGTGAACTGTGTTTTAAATAACACTAGTTCTTTAACCCGATAATAAATAGAATGTGATTTGGGTTTATCGTGAACTGTGTTTTAAATGACACTAGTTCTTTAACCCAGTAAAAAGAGTTTTAATGAATCTTCAATTAAATTGAAATGTGGATTGATAATTTAAATTATCAACTTTAGAAAATGAGCAAGAATTGAGTATCACCAGTTTTGCTCCAAAGCGATAGTTAAATCTTTAATCAGATTTGAACGTGAAATGGTAATTAATTTTACCGATGACACTGTGGTGTTAAATATGGAGTATTACCAGTTTTGCTTCATGGGATGAATAGGTTGGGATTGGGAAATAAATTAAATAATTACTTCGGTATGGTTCGCTAATCTCGACTAGTTGGGAAAACCATAATTTGGTTTGAAATGACATCCAAAGGAAGATTAAAGGATAAATTATAAAGAATTTATCTTGGATAAAATTAATGGGAACCTTTCCCTAAGAATTGAAATTTAGAAACTAGCTGAAGGTTAGTTAAGAAGAATGGTTTCCTGGATATTGATCTAATGTTGGTTTCGGCCTTCGGGGTTAATATTTGGGGAATTGCTCTCTTACTGATTTACGGTTAGTAACTAATGAATTGGAATGAGGCGTATGTTGTGTTTGTGTAACATTTATTTTTAATATACGCGGGTTGTTCGGAAAGGCCGGGTTTATACCCATTCTGAATAACCGATTCGATGATATGTCAAAGATGAAGACGGTGGTTGAAGACCGGAAGTCTTCACATCGTTTGGATAATCACTGACGATCCAGATTGGGCTGTACACCCAAGAGGATGGAAATATTTGGTGGTCGTCCAGACGTACTTGGAGATGGATGGATATGCGAGGAAAGTGCCTCCGGTTTCGTTCAGACCCAGAACGAACTTGTAAATGGCTGGTGTGTCTGACGTTGTATTCCTTTATATTATATTCGTTGATCTCTGCTAAATATATATCTGTTTGGCGGCAGAGAATTTATTCTCTTACTTAACGCCCTTCTCTGAGACATATGAGCTAAGAGGTTATATATTAGCAGAAATCAGTGGTTCGATATGGATTGATAGTGTGGCATGCTGAGATGTAGTGATCCAGACTTTTGTTGAAAAGCAAAGTTTGGTGGATGATGATCAAAGCGCAGCCGATATAGCTTGGCTTTGTGTATAGCGTTGATTCGCGAGCCTCACATCCCGGTATGGTGGTAAACTGATGGTTTGATCAGTATGCTTTTTAGTGGATGGGCACCTTAGTGGTGTCTTTGATTCGGTCGACCGAGATGAGCTTAGAGTTCAGGGATATATAGAGTAAGCGGTGTTTTCTCTCGCTGGGACGTAAGCCACGGTGATACTCTGGTCCCAAATGTGCGGATGTGCAGGCGGTGTTTTCTCTTGTTGGGACGTAAGCCGTGGTGAATTGCATTACGCGATCGATCTTTCGAATCAGGAGCCACCATGATGGAAATCCAATTTCCAATACGTGTATTGCGGTTTTAATTGTAGAACTAGTATGGCGACATGATATATGGTACCCATGTCGTCTATGATTGATATTTATGATTGAAATTGTTTTGACACTATACACTTATTATAGTATCAAATGATTTGATTTTTAAAACGTACCAAGCATGTTTGGCTATTATAAGGGAAAACCCTATCCTCCGGTTGCGTTGCATTGTGTGATGGGACCTGGGTCTTATACTAGCTTCATTTTTCTTTATTTAGCACTGCGCTGTTTGTTTTATGCACTGGTGTTCTTGGGAGGAAACCCGTTCCGTGTTATATGGCGTGGTCCCTTGATTTACCTAACTTTATAAAATAAAGATTTACAACTGTTTTAGTTCTCACACCAGTCACATGACTGACCTGGAGTTTATTGTTTTAACCTAAACTATGGGTGCCCCTATTTTCGACACGGGCAGCTAGTAATTTTGGTTTTGCATATTTATATTCACAGTATCCTGATTTACAGCTGGAATGATATCCGAAAAGCTTTGTATCCGTATATCTCCTTCAGTTGTGTATTGTATTATTTTCTGCTGCGTTGTATTTAAATGTAATTTAAATCTCTGATATTTCTGTGTAATATTCATTTATACTCTGTATATTATTGTAATCTGACGCATTGTTGTAATATACTATGAAATGTTCTTCCGTCTGCGTTCTATTTTGTGGCTTGTTCTCGAACTATCCGCGCTTTCCTCACCGGGGAAGTTACGGGTTTTCACACTTAGCTACAAAGAAATGGCATAGTCATTTCACTTTTCATACGTCTGTGTATTGTACGATAGTTGCTAAGCAGTTAAGGGTCCGTTCGCAGACAAGATTTGACACGTTTGATTTTTTGGTGGCGTCCGCCGCGTCGGACGCCAATACCTTTTGCACCCTTTCAGGTGGGACGATTTCAGAACATTGGAAATCAAGTCGTTGGCGTCCGACGCGTCCGGACGCCAACGGCTTGATTTCAAACGTTCCCCTTCCTTCCTATAAATCAACCCATCCTTAACAACTTTCACCATTACTACTTCAACAACTTTTCAACTCTTTCTTCTTCTTCACTTAATGTCTAACTCTGATTCATCCTCCGATTATGACTATTCGATTGATCTCTACAGGGTTTCTCTTTGTCGGATGAAGTGTTTAATTTCTACCAATGTCAGCATTTCTGTGAAACCATGAATCAACCAAAGTCGGAATGAATAAACCAATGTCGGCCAATGAAGTGTTTAAATTCTACCATTCGAGTTTACGGATGGCCGTAGAAAGAACATTTGGCATTTGGTAAAAAAATTACCATTCTCAACAAGACGCCTACATATTGGTTTAAAACTCAAGTGAAAGTTATTATATCTACAATATCATTACACAATTTCGTACGCAAATATAGTAGCGGTGACCCAGAATTTATGGCTTTTGATAATGATCCTGAACTAATCCCCGATTAGTACTTGGCGGAATATTATACTATGAGAAAGACGACGAATAGAGGCACTAAACATGTACAACCAAATGGATACCGAGAAATGTCATTAGTTCGAGATACCATTGGAGATGGGTTGGCTGCTGCTGGCCTACGCTAATTTGTCTTTGTACTTGTAACTGTACTTGTATTAGAAACTGTATTCGTATTTGCCAAATCATATCTATTTATATCTTATTTTAAAAATACCATGCTCAAATACCACGCTCAAATACCCCGTTCATAGCTAAAAACACATTCAATGCTCGCTACAGTAGCACGCTCAAATGCCACGCTCAAATACCCCGTTACAGTTCGTTAAGAACGCACCCTAAGTATTTGTATTTTAGGTACAGCCTTCCCTTTATATGACTTTTTTGTACCTCACCCTTCCTTGCCTGTTAAGTGATCAGTTATTATAAATACGCATCCAATATGACCATGTTTCTATTAACAAAACAAAAACATAACTTCACCAAGAAAGAAATAATAAACAAAAAAAAGAGAGGAGGTAACGCTAAAATCTAGACTTCGTAAATTCATCAAAGCAAATACTCGTTTATAAATCATATAACAAGTTCCACTATACATTTTTCCTGGTTCAGACACACTTGTGTTTGCTGAAGGACAACCAACGTAAGCAAAGTCTGAACGTATTGAGAGACTCAAGCTTCAAGGTGCGAAATGGATGATTGTTTCAAGTTCGAGTTTCACGAAGGGTAGTGGGCAGGGAAGAACAGGCGGAGGGATGTAGGACAGTGGTGGTTACATGCGACTGTGTGGATTAGCAGGGATGGCAAAGTGGGATTTGGAGCTGGAGGTTTAAGGAAATAAAAGGAGCAGGAGTTTTTTTTTTGGAAGCTGGTGACTTGCGTAATAATATAGGAGGAAACGACGAGTTTTTTGAAATGATGGTGGGTTGATTTACACACGTTGAGGCAGTATTTAAAGCTTCCGACAATTTCGTTCTTGGTGAACAAATCTAGAGCGGACGGTTTACTAGGGAAGAAGACAAGGGTGACGGGGTTGTTTTGGTGATGGGTTGAAATCTTTTGGTAAGGCCCACAAGTATTATAAGATAAAAACAAACATGAAGGGTGGAGATTTCGAATCGTATGTGCTAAGGGAAGGGTGCAGGTTTCAGTGGAGTATTATTAAGAGGAGGAAGAAGCTTTTAAGGTGGGTCATTATATTATCAAGTGCTGAGGAAAATAAAAGTTGAGGCCTTATTGTGTAATAAATAATAAAATAAAATAAAAAGAAAAGAGGAGCGTTGGTTCAATGAGACTGGTGAACGAAGGAGTCATGCATGCTGTTGATAAAATACGCGGCAGGAGTAGCGGTTTGTAATTAAAGAAGAGATACAAAACTCGCATAATTTCGTAAGGGTACAGTATAAGGATATGGGTTACGAGGACAGAAAAGTATAAACAAAAGAAAATGGGGCAAAGGGAAATATATGGACATAGTATCGGTAAATAAATATGGGATTAACAAATGTGAAGACAAAAAAATGAACAGGAGCAACATTTCGTGAAAACGGAAAATGACAAATCGGAACGGACTACATAATGCCGATCAAAAATCAACTGGAGATGGGAAGGAGTATGAATCTGGTTTAGAAGCGGGCCTGGCTATAAAATGGGAATGAGCAGAAGAAAATGGTAAGGCCGATTAAGTTATATAAATAAAAGTTTTGGTTAATTAAATATATACACAGTCTTTTAAATGTTATATCTCGCTCGTACCTGCTCAGATTTACGAACCGTCGGTCATGTTGGGATCGTAGTTACAAGAGCTACACTATGGAACAGTTTTCGTTGAGAATGGAGCTACTGATATTTCATGATAAAATCAAACACCTTTTTGATTTTAAACAAAAGAAGGATCATTAACTGCGATGCAAGGTGAGTAAAACTCACTAACTCTGCGCAGTTATATTTTTATAACGTATTTTTAGAACTGATAATTGATGGTTGATTGTTGTGTGTTGATTGTTTGGATGATTTGTTAGTTGATTGATTGAAATTATAGAACAAGTGATATATATATATATATACAAATATATATATCTTTAATTTAATATTGATTCTGCTGATCAGAATATTTCATATTGAAATAAAAGTAATATTAGTTATATTGTTTAACATTTGTGGACGCAGGGAAACAAGTTGGAGGAATCCAATTGGATTCCTCAATATTTATAATATTGTTTTTTTTATATATTGTGATATATGATGTGATATATAATCTGTGATTTGATTATGATTACACTGGTATTGTTATTTGATATTTTAAATACATAAGAAATATCGGAATGTGAAAAGGGAATTTTCAAAGTGTATATTGAAAATATAAAATTTATAAAATCAAAGGATTTTATAAAAGGAAATATTTTTAAAATAAATAGAATTATAAAAGGAATATTTATTTATAAAATAAATAGAATTATAAAAGGAAATATTTATAAAATGAATAAAATTTTATAAAAGGAAATATATGGAAAATAAATATAAATAGAATCTGTTTTAACAGATAAATTGAGAAGATTAATTTATAAATAATGTTTTATGAATTAAATAAAATATTTATCATGTGATAAATAGAATATATAAGTCTGAACTTATATAGGTTAGTAGAAATCGGTTTTGACACCGATATTTTAATAGAATGTGAACTCAGCATATATAAAGGGAATTGTAAATGAGATTTAAGTGTTAGAAATAAAAAGGAGATTTCATATGAATAATTCTATAAATAAAAGTATAAATAGAATTTGGAAGTGGGATATTATTTTAAAATACGAAATCAAACTTAATGAATTATATAAAAGAAATATTTTTCATATTCGATGTGAATAATGGATTAAAATAAATATTTTATAAATTAAAACATATTTAAGGAAAATTGGGTTTTGAAATAGGAATTCAAATGAGAATTTGAATGAGATAGGAAATAGAGTTAATCAAATATTAGTTATTCGAATAGAGTTAATCGAATATAAGTTATTCTAATAGAGTTAAATCGAATATTAGTTATTCGAATAGAGATAAATCGAATATTAGTTATTCGAATAGATTTATTCGAATAGAGTTAACCGAATATTAGTTATTCGAATAGAGTTAATCGAATTAGAGTTATCGAATATAGTTATTCGAAGAAAGATTATCGAATATAGTTATTCGAATAGAGTTAAATCAAATATTAGTTATTCGAATAGAGTTAAATCGAATATTAGTTATTCCGATAGAGTTAATTGAATGTTAGTTATTCGAATTGAGTTAATTGAATTAGAGTTATCGAATATAGTTATTCGAAGAAAGATTATCGAATATAGTTTATTTCAAAGAGAGATTATCGAATATAGTTTATTCGAAGAAAAGAGTTGTCGAATAGAGTTTATTCGAAAGAGAGTTATCGAATAGAGATTATTCGAGAGAGAATTATATGGTTAAATTCGATTTTATCGAATTCGGGACAGTGCTATTCTCTTTCCGTTTTTAGTCAAGATTTATTTATTTATTAATAAATTAGTTGTTTGTTTATTTACCCAAATTAATAAATAAAAGTTATATTTAAGTTATTTCGGAAGCATGGGATTATAACACTATTGTTGTAATCAAATTATTTCTATAGAAGAAGAGAATTCGTAAATAGAATCCGAGATTTTGTAGGAAGTTTGTTAAAGATTTAGAAGGGGAACTTTGTCTATTTCGAGGTTAGAAATGTTGTTCAGTTAAGGTCTGAGAGGTAGTTATACCCCAACTTGATTGACTTCATTTTTAACTAAGGAATGATTAAGGTTCGATAGTGAAGGTTGGTTAAGTGAATTTAGTTAATGAGTGTAATGGTTTGAGTTGGCATAGCGATGTTTTATTTAAACATCTGTTAAAATCCAATGAAGGAGTTTTGGAAATGTTTTCCTAATAAGAATCAGAAATGTTTTCTAATATATAAAAATAGAAATGAGAGTAAACATGGGAATGTTTTCCAATGATTAATAACGTATATTTTCTAAATTTAGAAAATAAGAATTTACAAATATATGGAAACGGGAATAGGGAAATGGATAATTGAATGAAAATTTAAATTAAGGGGGATCAGTGTTGATTGGTGATTTGCTCGGTAAGATTTCCATTTGGAAATACGACCATTGTTTGTACACATGTTTTTCTTTGATAGTTAAATAACCGACTAACAATGTTTTCGACCATTTCCGTTGTCATCACGGAGAGACCTGGATCATATTTATTATCTGAAAACCACTCTAGGTGGGCATTAGCATTGCGAATCAATTATGATGAAGATAATTGAAGACGGAGTTGTGCAAGGGATGTTCTGGCAAATCCCAGGTAGAAATTGCCTAAGATGGCTTTACATAATAGTGCCTTCGGTTTGTCCTGTCCCAGGACAACCTGTATGGAAGAATGTCTGGCAAAGTATATTTAATAGGTCGCGTAAGTTGATCTCTTCAAACATATTTACGTTTGGTGGTGGAGGAATTCGTTTCTCTTAGCTGTATGCCCGTAGTATTTTTAGGAAAAACAATTTGTGATTCGGCGAGCATGACGATGTGGCATTCAAAGTAATAAAGGTGTGATCTGTACGTTATGACCTCAAGTCTCACAACCAGGAAAAGGTATAAAATCGGGTAGGTTGCATGGCTAAGTGGTTAGCTTCCAATTAGTGTGTATGGTCACCTTATCTAGAGAAATTCCATTTACTTCTATAATCTATTTCGATGCTGTCCCTTTCGGGAAACGGTTGCTGATCCCAATCGTTGGTGATAATACATTCGGTACACTCAAGAGAAATGAGTGACCGGTCTTGTTTATCCTGGGTTATATGATGTTCTTATTGAACCCGGTGTAGTCCTCTCTAGAGATACACTATCGGAAGGTGGTCCCATTCCTTGCCAGTTGGAATCCATTACCCAATAAGCGCCCGTTGTTTTTGATTATATACTATGTATGTGGAACGTGAGATGAAAGCGTTCTGCTAGATGATTATTATATTATGGTTGATAGACACTATTATAACATCCAAAGAATTTTGATATAAAGATTATCGTTTCTTTCAAAAGGATTTGAATGATAATCAAGTGTTTTGGATTCTCATAAGGAGAAAAACCGTTCTGTGTTATATGGCGTGGTCTTATCAGATATCTCTTATTTTCTCAAACTGTTTTAAATTGTTTACTCATACCAGTCCTATGACTGACCCAAAGTTTATTTTGTTTTCCCTAAACTCTTGGATGCCCAATTTGGTACGGGCAGTCAAGTTGTTAGGATTTACAGATACACTAGAAGGAGCTTGAAGCAGGAGGCTTCAGCAACATTTTATAGCTATTGTTTATTACCGCTGTGATGTAAGTGTTGTACTCTAATATACAAATGAAGATTTGTATTTCATACTTATGTTATATAGTATATTTTATTCGTTCCGCTGTGAGACTCGTGTTACTCTGATTCTGTTGTTGTTCCTCTCTTTCTTCTATTCTAAATTTCTATCTTATCTATTCTCACCCTCTAATTTCTTTCTATTAACTTTACGGTATTTTCGATTTGAATAGTCGACATGGTTTTGTGTGTCGATTTTCTATGTTGTAAATTTCCCGGGACGTTACAGTGGGATCAGAGCTGAAGGTTAAGTGGTTACCTTGGCTCTGTGTCGTAACTCAGTAGAGATGGTGTTAGTAATACCCTAGATTGAGTTTGAGTGTATGTATATGAGAGAACGTATTTGTAGATTATATAAAAATTATTTGTATTGTGGAGATTTATTGGTTGAGTTGTTTATGAATTCTGGTCGACCAGTTTGATCCACTGTTTCGGTAGGGGTTTTCTAAACACTTGAATACGATGAACCGACATAGTATGGTTTGAAAGGAGGGTAACTAAAATAATTTTACCCAAATTATATTTTGATATAAAAAAGGATTAATATTGGAAATTTTTATAGTATATAGGATGTGGTTGTTATTATAACCGAATAAGATTATAATTGGAATGATTATAAATAGCCAATCAGAATTCATGAGTGTAATTTATGAAATCAGATGAATTAAACCTGCATTTAAATCAGAATTGAAATTAAAACCCTATAAATTTGGAGAGGTGTTATAAATGGACTTGGTTTAAATATATGAGAATTTTAAAATCCTGGGAGATTTTAAATTGTTTCACAAGCATTGTGAATGGTATTTTGAAATATATTTCAAAATGGAAGTGTTAAATTATGGAATTTGGAAGTGATATAGTATTGAACTCACTTCAGTCGCTGGGAAATAATTCTGATCATGCTGACCACATCATCAGTATTCATTTTCGAGTTATAAGTGATGAAATACTACCAAGGATATTGTTTTGAATTTTTTTGGGAAAAACAAGTGTTTTGAAATTCCAAAAGGGGAATATTTGATTTTTGAAAAGGGTAAGTTCTTTAAAACCCCTGAGAAGAGACTATTTGAATTAAAAACAAATTTAAAGAAAATTGGCGGAAGCAAACTGAAATTGAAATTAAAGCCAGTTAAGTGAAAACTGAATTGGAATAGAAGACATCGAGTAAAATTTGACTTTGGAATATAATTGGACTCAGGAAAAAAAATAGTTTTATTCTAGAAAAAAAAACAGACCAGAGTCCTAAGATAAAGATAACTGGTTAGATGAATTAATTAGTTAAACAAATTTGTGAAATGAAACTTAACGGGGTTAAGTGTATTGGATTGTTGGGATAAGAATCCGAAATGGTCTTGGATTGGTGAGTTAGAGTTTGAAATCAAGAATGGAACTCGAATTTGAAATGGAATTTGACCTGGGTATAAGTGAATGATTGGGTTTGGGGATAAAAAATGATTTGGAGATTGATTGGAGATCAAGTTGGAAATGTATCGGTATATGTTGAATTAGCAACAAATGGAAGTAATAAAGTGATATGCCCGACAAAAATGTGCTAGTTTATATTTTTTATGAATATGAGATTTATGAGCCGAATTGGCAAGCCACTTGGCTGTTTGATTTTCTTTTGGGTTGGAGAAGGCCCAGAGAGATGAGTTGTAGTTATACTGATTGAGACGTACAAAGGAGACGCTGGTGAAATTTTTTGAAAATTTAAGGTGTTAGAAAATTTTCAGGATTTTTGAGAATTTTTATTAATAAGAATGAATTAATATTTTAATTGAAATTAACTGGTTCAGTTGAAACTGAAGAAAATTAATGAACAAATTTTTTTTAACCCAGTTAATAGGGTTTGTTTTCTACCTTAGCAATTTCGAGAATGAAATTATTTTTAAGGGGGGAAGAATGTAATGTCCTGTATTTTTACGTTATATTAATTAATTAATTTAATTATTTAAATAATGATTTAGCGATTTAAATAGTTTGAATTAAATAATATTGAATATTTAATTAATATAAATAATATAATAATATATTTAATTCCGAATAGTCGAAAAATTTAGAATTCACAATATTGTGTGAATTAGATTACTTATAAGATTTAATTCAGTTTAGAATCGAATTATAATAACGAATATTATTTGAACGACAATTGAACGTATTAAATATAATATAAATTATAATCGAGCTCAAAATGTCGCGACAATCCGTAATTTTTCGATTTGAACTTCAACTGAGTATACATTATCCATTATAAGTTGGATTTCTGTGAAACAAGGAACGTTCGGAGCTGGTGAAGTATATTTTTCTAATGGAAGAGAAAAATCGAGATTTCGTCGGGTAGATTGTGAGTTATGGCTAAATCAAAATTTCATATAGTCGCTATGTAATCGTTTATAAACCATAACGATAATTTAATTATTTACTTCGAATTTGGACAAGATTTTTCAGACGTAGTTATAATTTAATTTTTAGAACTTTTCTGTAATTTTTATTATGGAAAATAAGAAACTTTTTATTTGGAGTATTTTACACCCTATATTATCATTTTGTGGTTCCACAAAATACGTTAATTTGTCTATATTATTATATTTTTGGGACCGTGACACATTACTCATCGCAATGGTCTTTTTATATTTATCGTTAGCAGTCCAAAATGAATGTAAAATTTTACTGCAAGGTACAACAAACTTTATAATTTACATGAAATAAACAATTATTTTTCCCTCTACTGCGTACACCCTATGTTTCCAATCCTTATGCCTTAAGTCTCCTACGCATATTAAATAAACAATATATTTTATTTACTTTATTATCATGGCTACCTATATATATATATATATATATATATATATATTGTCAACTTAAGTCACGGCTACTTTGGAAAGTAACAGAGCTAGCTATTCTCGATTCCCTCTCATGGTTTTAAGAATCGACACCCACTTACAAATATAAACAATGTTTGATAGGATATATATATATATTGTGTTTTTCTTTCATTAGCTACTAAGAAAGGGCACAGTCATTTCACTTCGCTCATGTCTGTGTACTGTACGCTAGTTGCTTAGCAGTCAAGGGTCCATTCGCAGACAAGATTTGGCACGTTTGATTACCTTTTCCCCTTTCAGATGGGACAATTTCCGAACGTTGAAAATCAAGCTGTTGGCCTTGGAAATCGAGTCGTTGGCGTCCGACGCGTCCAACGCATCGGACGCCATTGGCTTGATTTCCAATATTTCCCTTCCTTCCTATAAATCACCCCCTCCTTAACAACTTTCACCGCTACTACTTCAATAACTTTTTCAACTCTTTCTTCTTCTTCACTTAATGTCTGACTCCGATTCATCCTCCGATTGCGACGATTTGATTGATCTCTAAGGATTTTCTCTGTGTCGGAATGAAGTGTTTAATTTCTACCAAATTCGGCATTTCCGTGGAACCATGAATCAACCCAAGTCGGAATGAATCAACCAAAG
Organism: Allium sativum; assembly: GCA_030737875.1. Lineage (NCBI taxonomy): Eukaryota > Viridiplantae > Streptophyta > Magnoliopsida > Asparagales > Amaryllidaceae > Allium > Allium sativum. The sequence goes on from CM060915.1 coordinate 993,053,724, forward strand.
TCGGCCAATGAATTTTTTAATTTCTACCATTCGAGTTTATGGATGGCCGTAGAAAGAACATTTGTCATTTGGAAAAAAATTACCATTATCGACAAGATGCCTACATATCGGTTTAAAACTCATGTGAGAGTTGTCGTATCTACAATGGCCTTACACAACTTCATACACAAATATAATAGCGGTTACCCAGATTTTATGGCTTTTGATGATAATCCTGAACTAATCCCCGATCAGTACTTGGCGGAATATTATATTATAAGAAATATGATGAATAGAGGCACTGAACGTGTACAACCAGATGGATACGGAGAAATGTCATTAGTTCGAGATACCATTAGAAATGGATTGTTTGTTGCTGGTCTGCACTAATTTGTCTTTGTCTCTGTAACTGTACTTGTAGTTACATTTGTATTAGAAACTGCATTTGTATTTGTATTCTTATTTTCCAAATCATATCTATTTATATCTTATTTAAAAATATCATGCTCAAATACCCCGTTCGTAGCTAAAAACACATTCCACGCTCGCTACTGTACCACGCTCAAATGCCACGATCAAATACCACGTTACAGTTGGTTAAGAACGCACCCTAAGTATTTGTGTTTTAGGTACGACCTTCCCTTCATACGACTTTTCTGCACCTCACCATTCCTTTCCCATTAAGCAGTCAGCTATTATAAATACGTATCCAATATGACCATGTTTCTGCTTACAAAACGCAAACAAAACTTCATCAAGAAAGAAATAATAAACAATACGAAAAGAGAGGATGTAGTGCTAAAATCTGGACTTCGTAAATTCATCAAAGCAAATACTCATTTATAAATCATAAAACAAGTTCCACTATACATTTTTCCCAGTTCAAACACCCTTGTGTTTGCTGAAGAACAACAACCATGAGCAAAGTTTGAACGTATTGAGAGACTTAAGCTTCAAGGTGCGAAACAGATGATCGTTTCAAGTTTGAGTTTCACGGCAGGTAGTGGACAGGGAAGAACAGGAGGAGGGATGTAGGACAGTGGTGGTCACATGCGACTGCGTGGATTAGCAGGGATGGCAATGTGGGATTTGGAGCTGGCGGTTTAAGGAAATAAAAGGAGTAGGAGCTTTTATTTTTTTTGGAAGCAGGTGACTTGCGTAATAATGTAGAAGGAAGCGACGAGTGTTTTGAAATGATGGTGGGTTGATTTACAAACGTTGAGGCAGTATTTAAAGCTTCCGGAAATTTCGTTCTTGGTGAACAAATTTGGAGTGGACGGTTCACTAGGGAAGAAGACAAGGGTGACGGATTTGTTTTGGTGATGGGTTGAAATCTTTTGGTAAGGCCCATAAGTATTATAAGAGAAAAACAAAGGTGAAGGGTGGAAATTTCAATTCATATGCACTAAGGGAAGAGTGCAAGTTTCGGTGGAGTATTGTTAAGAGGAGGAAGAAGCTTTTAAGGTGGGTCATTATATTATCAAGTGCTGCGAAAAATAAAAATTGTGGCCTTATTGTATAGTAAATAATAAATTAGAATAAAAAGAAAAGGGGAGCGTTGGTTCAATGAGATTGGTGAACGAAGGAGTCATGCACGGTGTTGATAAAACATGGCAGGAGCGGTGGTTTGTAATTAAAGAAGAAATAAAAAACGAGCATAATTTCGTAAGGGTACAGTATAAGGAAATGGGTCACGAGGACAGAAAAGTATAAACAAAAGAAAATGGGACAAAGGGAAATATATGGACACAGTAGTGGAAAACAAATATAGGATGAACAAATGTGAAGACAAAAAACGAATAGGAGCAACATTTCATGAAAACGGAAAATGACAAATCGGAATGGACTACATGGTGCGGTTCAAAAATCAATTGGAGATGGGAAGGAGTATGAATCCGGTTTAGAAGCGGACCTGGTTATAAAATGGGAATGAGCAGAAGAAAATGGTAAGGCCTGTTAAGCTATATAAATAAAAGTTTTGGTTAATTAAATATATACACTATCTTTTAAATGTTATATCTCGCTCATACCTGCTCAGATTTACGAACCGCCGGTCATGTTGGGATCGTAGTGACAAGAGCTACACTGTGTAAATGTTTCCGTTGAGAATGGAGCTATTAATATTTCATGATAAAATCAAACACCTGTTTGATTTTAAATAAAAGCAGGATCGTCAACTACGAAGCAAGGTGAGTAAAACTCATTAACTCTGCACAGTTATATTTTTATAACATATTTTAGAACTGATAATTGATGGCTGATTGCTGTGTGTTGATTGTTTCGATGATTTGTTAGTTGATTGATTGAAATTATATATCTAGTTATATATATATATAAACAATTAAGTATATATATATATATATCATTAATTTAATATTGATTCTGTTGATCAGAATATTTCATACTGAAATAAAAGTAATATTAGTTATATTGTTTAACATTTGTGGATGTAGGGAAATAGGTTGGAGGAATCCAACTGGATTCCTCAATATTTATAATATTGGTTTTGTTCATATATTGTGATATATGACGTGATATATAATCTGTGATTTGATTATGATGACACTTGTATTGTTATTTGATATTTTAAATACCATAAGAAATATCGGAATGTGAAAATAGAATTTTCAAAGTGTATATTGAAAATATAATATTTATAAAATCAAAGGATTTTATAAAAGGAAATGTTTATATAATAAATATAAATATAAAAGGAATATTTATTTGGAAAATAAATAGAATTATAAAAGGATATTTATTTAGAAAATAAATAGAATTATAAAAGGAAATATTTATAAAATGAATAAAATTATATAAAAGGAAATATGTGGAAAATAAATATTAAATAGAATCCGTTTTAACAGATAAATTGAGAAGATTAATTTTTAAATAATGTTTTATAAATTAAATAAAATATTTATCATGTGATAAATGGAATATATAAGTCTGAACTTACACAGAGAAGTAGAAATCGGTTTTGACACCGATATTTTAATAGAATGTGAACTCAACATTTATAAAGGGAATTATAAATGAGATTTAAGTGTTAGAAATAAAAAGGAGATTTCATATGAATAATTGTATAAATAAAAGTATAAATAGAATTTGGACATGAGATATTATTTTAAAATACAAAATCAAAATTAATGGATTATATAAAAGAAACATTTTTCACATTCTATGTGAATAATGGATTAAAATAAATATTTTATAAATTAAATCATTTATAAGGAAAATAGGGTTTTGAAATAGGAATTCAAATGAGAATTTGAATTAGATAGGAAATAGAGTTAATAAAATATTAGTTATCTGAATAGAGTTAATCGAATATAAGTTATTCGAATAGAGCTAAATCAAATATTAGTTATTCGAATAGAGTTAAATCGAATATTAGTTATTCCGATAGAGTTAATTGAATATTAGTTATTCGAATCGGTTTAATCGAATTAGAGTTATCGAATATAGTTATTCAAAGAAAGATTATCGAATATAGTTTATTTCAAAGAGAGATTATCGAATATAGTTTATTCGAAGAAAAGAGTTATCGAATAGAGTTTATTCGGAAGAGAGTTATCGAATATAGATTATTCGAGAGAGAAGTATACGGTGAAATTCGATTTTATCAAATTCGGGAAAGTACTATTCACTTTCCGTTTTTAATGAAGATTTATTTATTTATTAATAAATTTGTTGTCTGTTTATTTATCCAAATTAATAAATAAAAGTTATATTTAAGTTATTTCGGGAGCATTGGATTATAATACTATTGTTATAATCAAATGATTTCTGAAAAAGAAGTGAATACGTAAACAGAATCGAAGAGTTACGTAAGGAAGTTTGTTAAAGATTTAAAGGGGAACTTTTTCTATTTCGAGGTTAGAAATGTTGTTCAGTTAAGGTCTGAGAGGTAGTTATACCCCAACTTGATTGACTTCATTTTTAACTAAGGACTGGTTAAGGTTCGATAGTGAAGGTTGTTTAAGTGAATTTAGTTAATGAGTGTAATGGTTTGAGTTGGCATAGCGATGTTTTATTTAAACATCTGTTTAAATCCAATGAAGGAGTTTTGGAAATGTTTTCACAATAAGAATCAGAAATGTTTTCTAATATATAAAAATAGAAATGAGAGTAAACATGGGAATGTTTTCCAATGATTAATAACGTATATTTTCTAAATTTAGAAAATAAGAATTTACGAATATATGGAAACGGGAATAGGGAAATGGATAATTGAATGAAAATTTAAATTAAGGGGGATCAGTGTTGATTGGTGATTTGCTCGGTAAGATTTCCATTTGGAAATACGACTATTGTTTGTACACATGTTTTTCTTTGATAGTTAAATAACCGACTATCAAAGTTTTCGACCATTTCCGTTGTCATTACGGAGAGACCTGGATCATATTTATTATCTGAAAACCACTCCATGTGGGCATTAGCATTGCGAATCAATTATGATGAAGATAATTGAAGACGGAGTTGTGCAAGGGATGTTCTGGCAAACCCTAGGTAGAAATTGCCTAAGATGGCTTTACAGAATAGTGCCTTCGGTTTGTCCTGTCCCAGGACAACCTGTATGGAAGAATGTCTGGCAAAGTATATTTAATAGGTCGCGTAAGTTGATCTCTTCAAACATATTTACATTTGGTGGTGGAGGAATTCGTTTCTCTTAGCTGTATGCCCGTAGTATTTTTAGGAAAAACAATTTGTGATTCGGCGAGCATGATGATGTGGCATTCAAAGTAATAAAGGTGTGATCTGTACGTTTTGACCTCAAGTCTCACAACTAGGAAAAGGTATAAAATCAGGTAGGTTGCATGGCTAAGTGGTTAGCTTCCAATTAGTGTGTATGGTCACCTGATCTAGAGAAATTCCATTTACTTCTATAATCTATTTCGATGTTGTCCATTTCGGGAAACGGTTGTTGATCCCAACCGTTGGTGATAATAGATTTGGTACACTCAAGCGAAATGAATAACCGGTCATGTTAACCTGGGTTACAAGATTTTCTTGTCGAACCCGGTGTATTCCTCTCTAGAGATACACTGTTGGAATGTGGTCCCATACCTTGCCAGTTGGAATCCATTACCCAATAAGCGCCTGAGGTTTTTAATTATATATTATGTATGTGGAATGTGAGATGAAAGCGTTCTGCTAGATGATTATTATATTGTGGTTGATAGACACTATTATAATATCCAAAGAGTTTTGATATAAATATTATCGTTTCTTTCAAAAGGATTTTGAATGATAATCAAGTGTTTTGGATTCTCCTAAGGGAAAAACCAGTTTCGTGTTTTATGGCGTGGTCTTATGAGATATCGTTTATTTTCTCAAACTGTTTTAAATTGTTTACTCATATCAGTCCCATGACTGACCTGGAGTTTATTTTGTTTTATTTTCCCTAAACTCTTGGGTGCCCAATTTTGTACCAGCAGTCAAGTAGTCAGGATTTACAGATACACTAGAAGGAGCTTGGAGCAGGAGGCTTTAGCAGTATTTTATAGCTATTGTTTATTTCCGCTGTGATGTAAGTGTTGTATAAAAATGCACATTTGTATTTCAAAGTTATGTTATGTAGTATATTTTATTCGTTCCGCTGTGAGATTCATGTTCCTCTGATTTTTGTTGTTGTTCCTCTCTTTCTTCTATTCTAAATTTCTATCTTATCTATTCTCACCCTCTAATTTCTTTCTATTAACGTTCCTATATTTCCGATTTGAATAGTCGACATGGTGTTGTGTGTCGATTTTCTATGTCGAAAATTTCTCGGTCCTTACAATGGGTATACAGAAATTATGTTCCCTTCTGTTCCACAAGAAAAGAATGTCTTGTTAATTCTAGAAACATGTAGCTTGTGTATCTTTCATTTTCTTATTTTGATGTATGATGGTGATGAGGAGATAAAATGAAGATGCTTGAGATAGAGAAAAGAAGAGAGTAATTTACATGAGGCTAAGCAGACAACTTAAAAAATTAACAGTTGACTTTAAACCCTGCCCCAGGATTAACTTAGTTGAGCCTGGTCTGATGATACATATGATAGTTGACGAGTATTTCATAGGCATAATCATAGATGTGTAATAAGAAACAATCAAGGTTAATAAAAATATGCTTGATAGTTGACACATATATGATATATGATCCGGACAAAAGCATGTCGCTAAACATGTAATTGTAAATATCTAATAACGATGAATATTTTTAAACACCTCTCTATATTCTTGATACTATAGAGTAATAAGGAGCGTAAGCCTAAGTTTTTTCTAAGAAAACATGGTAAGTATAATTGTACAAATTGCTTTCAATAGATTAAGAAAAACAGATTTTTAATTAAATGCAAACTGTTGTATCCCTATATTTGTATAATTCAGGCAAAGGATTTTTAGTTAAATGTTTGTATATTCATTATAGTCCTACGCATGTAAGTTTACATTCATTGTTCTCCTTTTATCAACTATTCACATACTTTTCCTTTTTATAGCTTATCATTATTTATTTCCAGAGGTAGCAGCAAAGATCAGAACCGAAACTTTGAACGTTGGTTTTAGCAGCATCAGACAAAAACTAATACCACCGCATCAGAATGTGATAGGTATTTTATAATTTATCTTTTTATTTGTTTTAAGCATGATATCTTTCCTATTTCCATTTAATTGAAGCAATAAAAAGAAGTAATTTTCAAAGATGCTGCGTTACAGCTTTATTGATCACTTCATAATATGCATTACTTAATAACATAGACTTGTGGGTGTTGCATGAAGTATATTTGGGGATGTTGCATGGTATTTGTGCTGTGCAAGTGTGTGTTGTATCAATACAACTTTTTTCTTTTGATATTTGGTTTTGTAATGGCTGAAATTCGTCAATGCAGCTGCAATTTTGAGCCTCTAAAAGCTCAGTTTCGAAACTGAGCCTATAGTTTCGAAACTGAGCCAAAGGCTGTTGAAACTGAGCCTGCACTTTCGACTCTTATAGGACTTAAGATCTTTCATTTTATTCATCACACCGTTTCTTATACCCTTGAATTATATTTTATAGAACAACGTAAAAGTTGTATATTTGTTCAAGTTACAAAGGAACCTATATAGTGTTAATGTTTGGGAAATACTTCTCACTTGCAAAACTTACATGTATAGTTTCAGTTGATTCTGCTATTTTATTTAATCTTATTTTAGGTTCGCAAAGTATTAAAAATTTGTTCAACTTACCTATATAGTGACAAAAAGAAATTTGTTTTACTTTCTCCATTTTCTGTTTTAATTTCTCCATTTTCTATTAGATTTTTCTATTTTACTTTCTCCATTCATCTTAGTGCTTCTCCTCCCCTTGCCACTATTCAATACCATAGGTATGGATTTTTGGAAATGAATGAGCAAGAGACAAAGTAATTTTAGACGAAGAGAAGAAAACAAACCAAAGTACTACATTATGAAATATGAATACCCACTTCTCCATAGGCTTATATAAATAACGGAGAAGAGGGATGGTAAACATAGTGTTGCTAAGCCAAGGCACAATATTATATTAGTGTCAAAAAATTGGCCCTAGTGCCTTGGGATTCTTGGGGTCTATGACACAATATTATGTCAGCGTAAAAAATTGGGCCAAATGTCATGGGACTCTTAGGGTCTATGACACAATTTTATATTAATGTCAAAATTTGGGCCTTGTGCCTTGAGACTCTTGGGGTCTCATGGTTAAATAGGCCGCTGATTGCAGCTTGGGCTTATTGTGCTAAAACGAGTTATTTTTTATCTGGCATGTCTGTTCAATTGAATGGATACAACTGTTTCATTTTAAATGCACATGCACATTCATGCACCGCTTGGTTGAAGGGTCAAACATTTTCAATGGTCATTATTGTTCAGATAGTCAGCTCTTCCAGCCTATAAATACAAGGCCCAAAACGAGACAGAATACACATTAGTTATTCTTCTCAATTCGCAACTTCTTCTTCAAAGCACACCTCTGTTCTTGTTTTTATACTCTATTTCAGTTCGTTAGAGCTCTGTTTGCTAGTACTACGCTATGTGGCTGGTTCGTTTTATCCTAGGAAACAAATTGAAATTACGTCAGTAAGTGCATACAATGGCAATATTGTTTCAAAGAAACATATCTATGTATTCTGGACTTTGACAAAATTAAAAGAATCTCCTTTCTTGTTTGATGGTTACGGTTTTTGTACCATCCCTTTTATTACACGTTCGATTGCGCTTTCTGTCCTTGTTATAAACACATTCTGACGTGACAATCTCTACATATCTGAGTAACACTGATTGTCGTTACTGTCTATTTTGTAATACAATTGTGTATTCACAAAATTTTTAACAATCATGAGGTGATTGTTGTGATTGTCAATTTTTTAGTAAAATTTGCTCAATCTTGAAACAATATTGATTGTTGCAGACGACAACAACGATGTAACAAAATAACAACAATAATTTTGCATCTACACAGACGGAGACAAACGCTCTACTTGCGCCAGTGCTTCCAACAATGGCTCTGTCTCACTAAGAAAGGCTAGCGAAGTTCAACGACATTATTTTTATGCGTTGAAAACAAAAAATGTTGCTGTATCTAATAACATTGGAACTCGCCAAATTTCTGACTAAAAATGTTCTTAAAAGATCAAAAGCAAATCTGACTGAAATTTCAAAAAGGCATTGCTGATATGGATTTATGTGCAGTAATATCAGAGTTCAATCTTGTCTAAAGAATGATTTGTAGACATAAAAGCTACTCAACACATATGTTCCAACAAGTGGATGTCTACCACCTATGAAATTGCAACCGATGATAAACACCTTTTCATGGGCAATTCATTTTCATCAAAGATCGAAGGAAAATGAAAAGTTTTGTTGAAACAAACTTCTGAAAGGAACCAACTTTAAATGATGTTCTCTATGTTTCAGAAATTCGTAAGAACCTAATTTCAGGATCATTGCTTAGCAAACATGGATTCAAATTAATCCTTGAAGCCAAGAACGGAGTGTATGTAGGAAGAGGATGTGTGTATGATCGTTCGTTTTAAAAAAATGTAACCACTATTGTACCACACACTGATATGAATAAAAGTGATTCTTCTTTTTGTTTTGTTGACTTTTCCAACATGTGGCATTCTAGATTAGGGCATGTAAACTTTGATACATTGCAGAAATTGATTAATCTAGAATTTATACGTAAGTGTAACTTAGACACCAATTATAAATGTCAAATTTGTGCAGAAGCAAAATTGACAAGAACCTCGTATCATCATGTTGAACGCGATAAAGAACCGCTAGATATAATACATACAGATGTATGTGACTTGGTGTGTTTAAACAATAGAAAGCAGAAGTTGAGAATCAAGTTGTGACGGCCCGCCCCGCACCAACCAACATTTCCCTAGAAATGCGCTGCGCCAATGCCCTACCAACACGGGACGGTCGTCAAAAGAAAGGGATTTGAAACTATGAATTATCAAGAACCTGTAGTATATCTCACAACGCATGGAATAAAATATAATAATAACATAACTTGATATAAAACAAGCGAGATAGTGCCTAAGCTGAAAACTAAACCATATCCATCAGAGTAGCGGAACCCAAAATACTTCTTATGATCCAAACCAATATTACAACTTCAAAATACCGTCTCTAAAGAGGAAATAAAAGAGGTACACTACTAGTACCCAAAGTAGTGAACACAGGGAGAATATATGTATATAGTACATGGAAGCCTCCTGCTCGTCTCCGGATAGCTACTCCTGCACAACCACCTGACCTGTCTCTAATCTGCTCGTTTTAGGAGCACCCAAAGTAAAAAGAAGAGACATAAAACTCTGGGTCAGACGAAAGTCTGGTGTGAGCGATAGCAAGTCTATAACTGGATAAAGTAGTAACAGGTATAAATAATCATACCTGACCTGGACCTGCAACCAAAGAGTTGGCACAACAAGTTGTACAATACCCTAAGGTAACAATAACAAAGAGTATAAAGTGAAAGTATTCAAGTCATGGTGATAACAAACATCAAAGATAGCAACCATCCTCACATATCTCACTCGGTGCGTAAAGCATACGATATCCACCGCTTTGATCACCAGAACCATTGGGGCGATGACGGAGCCCAGGTCCCTACAACTATCACTACGACCAATTTTCCGTTTGGGACCATGATGGAGTCTGACTCCATATAACCTCTGATCCCACTGCACTGGTCCATTGTCAATGCCCCCTCTCTTAATTGTGAACCACAGTTATAGGTATCGATAACCCCTTTGCATACGTCTCGCAGCAAAGCCCAACTCAAGAAGTTAACTCGTTGGTTCCCAGCAGGATCCTGAGTAATAACTTCCTACTTGGACTTCCTTTGCATCTCAGGTTTTGGTCGAATTGGAGTTGGTTTTCAGAAGAGTCATCGCGTAAGAGTGGTAAAAGTCCAAATATGGTTCAGTTCAGACATCCGGTTCAGTTCCGTATAGGGTTTCCAAGTCCTCCCCTTTAGTTTGGTTCAGTCCTCCACATCACCTCGTTTTGGTTACTCAATTATCTCTTTCCGGATCGGGGTTCTTCCTTCGGTTCGGTTCGATGCTCTTACACCTCGGCCTGGTTTGGTGCTACTTAATTTCGTTCCGGTTCTGTGCTCCATTCCAACCCAAACCCCATACAAGTGGCCTTCCTTTTTGCCATGCTTATCCTGTGTCAAGAACCGGTTCGGCCCACACTCTCTGGTTAGGTTCGGCTACCTATCTAATCCGCCCTAGTCGAACACAAAACGTGCACCTTTTCCATGGAGATTATATCGTCCGTTCTCGCCATGCAACGACGTTTCCAACCATTCTTACTTTACTAATCAATCATAAAACATAGCAAATAGTAGTGGCAACATATGTCTTAAATCAACAAGATCAAAACATCAAGCATATATGTTATTTTAAATCAAACATACTCCAAAATCCATGATTTTCCCCTTAATCCCCTTAAACATATTTAACCATAGGATTAGCAAACTAAATCCAAATTTTTACCTGTAGCATAAAATAATATTATAGAATTTATGCATATTTTTCCATATTTTTCTCAATCATAATTTCGCTAATTATCACTAATCACCCCTAATTAGCCGTAATTAGTGTAATAACATGCTAATCACTCACCTTAGCCACAAATGAATTATAGATCTGAAAACTCCACTAATTTGGTACAGATTCCTGTGTAGCAGTAGCTCTATCTCTTTGATGCTAATTTGACTTGATTTGATGTAGTTTTTGTTTAATTAGTGATTAAACGGTGATTTGGGAGTGATTTAGAAGGTGTAGGCCATTACTAGGGTTAGAGGAAGATTTGTGGCAGCGAGAAGAATGAAAGGAGATCATTCTCTAACTCCTATCAGCCCTCCCATAACCCTACTCTCGAAATGGGTTATAGGCCTAGTTGCTAATCACCTTGTTAAGCCCGATTATGGTGTTTTTCATCTTCCAAACATTATTTCAGCCATATCTCCAAAACGATAAGTCCGTTTTGTTGATGTGACCACTCTACGGAAAGGTAAACCATCATTTGAATCCAATAGAAGTGGTTTTAGGTCAAAACTCCTTGCCAATCAAAAGTTATAGGTGAAACATGATTCGCTAGGGGCAAAACGGTAATTTAAAATTTGGCAAAAATCGTGAACATGGGAGATGACCCCAGTAGTCTTTTGCCAAAGTTACATGACCATACAAATTCATATGAAAAGAAAATAAATATTCTACGATCCTCCGATACGTAGAAATGCGGGTCGTTACACTCTCCCCTCTTAAGAAATGTCGCCAACGAAATTCCTTAACCAAGTAAACAAACAATGTTGCCCCGCATGCCTAACAACCATTTACAAACAACCAAACATACATAATAACACAATAAGCCTAGCCTAGCATGTGGTTTATTAACAAGGGAATAACTATGTCGTTATTAAAATCTTACCAAGAAAAGAGTTCTGGATACGACTTCTTTATGTTCTCCTCTATTTCCCAAATACAGTCATTCTAATTATTACCCCGCTGAACTTTAACTAGTTTCACCGTCTTCCTTCGAAGTTGCTTTTTATCGTACTCGACAATACGAATTGGTCTGCAGTTCCTAACTGCCTCGGATTCTACCTCGATATCATCCTTCTGATCAGGTGAAATAGTCATATCAGGGTCGTGAGCGAACTTCCTTAGTTGGGAAATATGAAATACATTGTGAATTCCCGCCATCTTGTCAGGCAACTCAACTTAAATGCTAAATTCCCAAATTGTTCAAGAACTGGAAATGGATCAACAAACTTTGGTGCTAATTTACCTCTCCTACCAAATCCAGTCACACTCTTCAACGGAGAAATCTTGACAAAATACCAAGTCGCCAACAGACCATTTCAAATCTCTTCGCCTTTTATCAGCATAGCTCTTCTGCATATCTTGGGCAGCCTTCATTCGCTGTTGAATAATCTTTATCTTATCTGAAGTTTCTCTTATTAATCTGGCCCAAACAAAAATTTTCCACCGGTTTCCAACCAACATGATGGTGAGTTGCACGGTCTTCCGTATAAAGCTTTAAATGGAGCCATACCAGTATTGAATTGATAAATATTATTATATGCGAACTCAACTAGATGAAAATGGTCATCCCATGACCCTCGAAAATCCAATATACTCAAGAGATCCTCTAATACACGATTCACCCACTCTATTTGACCATCGGTTTGGGGATGGTACGCGGTACTGAGTTGTAATTCTGACCCTAAATCCTCTTGTAAGCTCTTCCAAAACCCACTAGTAAATAATGGATCTTGGTCACTCACAATACCTTTTGGTACTCCATTAAATCTCACTACCCACTTCATATACAGTTCCACTAACTTAGCTGTCATTCTATTTGACTTGACTGGTATAAACCTTGCACTCTTCGTCAATTGATCCACTATCACCCAAATGCTGTCATGACCCGATCTAGTCCTTGGTAAGCCATCGATGAAATCCATTAAGACTTGTTCCCATTTCCATTCGGGAATTTCCAATGGTTGTAACAAACCACTAGGCTTCCTTTGCTTCTCTTTAATTAACTGGCAGTTCATGCACTTGGATATAAACTTCCCAATGTCTCTCTTCATCCCTTCCCAGTAATATGTCTGCTTCATGTCCTTATACATTTTGTTACCATCGAGATGTATAGTCAGTTTCGCGTGATGACACTCTCTAAGAACTTCATCTCTTAACCCATTAACATTGGGTACAACTAGTCTCCCATTCTTTCAAAGCCATCCTTCATGATCAAATCCATACTTGTTCATTTCCTTACCATTGATATCCATCTCTATCTTAGAGATGATTTCAATTAGGTTAGGATCGTCCGTCTACCTGGAACCGATCCGCTCATTCAAAGTCAGTCTGATCGTCAAACTTGCTAACATCTCTAGATCCAATTCGCACATAGGTCTGAAATCATATTATGTGATATACTCCAGTTGCTTCCGTTCTAGAAACATAACCCCTAAATTGGCATGTCTTCTACTTAATGCATCAGCTACCGCATTGCCCTTCCCGGGTGTGTATGCTATATTGAAATCATATGAAGCCAAGAACTCTAACCATCTCTATTGACGAGGATTTAAATCCTTCTGAGAGAAAAGATACTTTAATGAGTTATGATCGATAAACAATTCGAATCTTTCTCCCAAGAGATAATGTCTACACATCTTCAATGTGAATACGATCGCTACCAATTCCAAATCGTGGTAGGATATCTTTTCTCATGCGGTTTCAGCTGTCGACTAGCATAAGCTACATCCCTACCTCGTTGCATCAGTACATCACCTAATCTGGTACCACAAGCATCCGTGTATACCGTTATCTCTTCATTTCCCTTGGGAATAAATAACACTGGTGCACACGTCAACTTCTCCTTTAGACTCCTAAATGCATTCTCGAACCTTTCATCCCAAACAAAAGCTTGATTCTTTTTGGTCAACTGAACTAATGGTGCTGCTATCTTGGAGAAGTCTTGATTAAACTTACGATAATATCCAGCTAACCCCATGAAACTTCTCACGTCCATTGCATTCTTGGGCATAGACCACTCTTGCACTGTAGCCACCTTCACAGGATCCACGGCAATACCAATCTCTAAAACAACATGGCCCAAGAACCTCACTTCCCTCCTCCAGAAGTGACACTTAGAAAAAATTTCTTTCAATTGGTGTCTCCTCAACACCTCCATCACTGTCCTCAAATATTCCTTGTGTTCTTCCTTTGTCCTCGAGTAAACCAAGATATCATCAACGAACATAAGAATAAGCTTATTTAATTGATCTCTAAAAACCTTATTCATAAGATCTACATAGTATAGGTGTGCGTTGGTCAACCTGAATGGCATGACCAACCACTCATAGAACCCAGACGGCGTCCAAAATGTCATTCTAGGTATACTCTCAGGTGCTACTTGGAGCTGATGAAAACCTATCGCGAGATCCAACTAGGAGAACACCTTTGATCCATTCAACTTATCAAACAATCATCTATCCATGGAAGAGGATACATATCCTTCCTAGTTACCTTGTTCAACTCGCGGTAGTCTACACATAAGCAAAGGGAACTGTCGGCCTTAGTAGCAAATACAATTGGTGCTCCCCACTCGAAAACACTTTTTCGGATAAATCCCTTCTTCAAAAGATCGCCTGCTTGCACCTCGATCTCTCACTGCTCCCTTGGCGCCATACGACGGAGACACATCATTATAGGTCAGGCATCTTTCACTAAATAAATCCAAAACTCGATCTCTCGGTGTGGTGGAAGTCCAGTCACTTCCCTGAAGATGTCCGGATACTCGCCAGTAATAGGTACATCTGATAACTAATCATGCGGTATGTCAAGGGAAATTAGAAAACTAGCAATCATCCCATCACTAGGTAGGCAACCCAATATCACCCTCCGCTTATCATCCGCTCCAATGGTCATTGAAGACCCCTCACAGTCTACCACCACCCCATATCTTTGGAGACAATCGACTCCCAAAATAATGCCAAACCCACTAAATCCCAAAACAAAGCAATCACAAGCAAACATACATTCATGACTCGATAAGACCAAATTACGACAAATTATACAAAGGCTAGTCGAACCACCAATCGGGTTCATCACAACTAAAGGTCTATCGACAATCTTAGGTTCCAATTCCAACCTATCTACCAGGTCACTAGATATGAAGTAATGGGAAGCTCCGGTTTCAAACAATACTCGAACAGGAACATCATAAATGGAAAGCATACCTTGAATAACGACACCCTTTCCTTTCTCCGCCGCAGCTGGGGCATTCGACGAAGAAGGAAAAGCGTTGAAGAGGTTATGGGCATTTACCCTTGTGATGTACTACTTGGCAACAATTGAAGCACTTCCTTTCCGCTGGCTTTGCTCGAAAATCTCTAGCAGAGTGGTCTTTCTTGCCACAGCTATAACACTCAACATCTTTCTTATTCTTCTTTTTCTGACCATCCTTGGTTTTGTTATGTTTCCTCTTTTTTTGGGAATTCTTCTTGCTTTCACTGCTTGCCTGCGATTTTGGTTCCTCTGCAGATGCAATAGCAACATCGGCCTTTGACTTAGGGTAAAGACTCTCTAATCTCAACGACTTTCCCATAATAGATTTGAATGTCTCATCGATGTGGTTTATAAGTCTTTCCCCTAGGTACTCATCTAAGCCAGTTATGAACCACTCGTTCTTCTTCTCGACATTATCGATAGGAAATAATCAAAATTTCGATAAGGTATCGAATTCAGCAATATATTTCGAGACTGCCCTACCATTCTACTTAAGCTCCAAAAATTTCCTGAACAATTCTGATTTTTGAGAAGCTGGGATAAACTTATCACTGAAACGAGTCTTAAACCGATCCTAAGTAATTTGATCCTCAGGAGTAGCTGTATTAATAGCGTTCCACCAATTCATTGCCCGTCCTTGAAGTTGGCGCGATGCTAGGTTTCTCTTCATTGCATCATCGATCCCCAAATCCTCGAAGATGCGCTTAAAACTATTCAGCCAATCTTGAACATCCATAGCTGATTCCATTCCAAGAAATGGCTTCCCACCAAGACTAGTATAATCCTTGTAAAGCTTGGTGAAATCGGCTCTAAGCACCTGCACTACTACACCACCACCGTTAGCAGCACTAGGAACTGCTCCCTGGGCATCCCTAAGCATCTCTCGCATGAAGGTAGTAACATTCGTCCTTATATTAGGGAAATTCTAATTGTTGGCCCCTGAACCCATACTCCTCGTATTTCGGCTCATCTTTCAATCTATAAAGAGAAAAACGATTAACTATCTCTCCAGTGGTGTCAGTGCAGTGCGACTTCATCCTTAGATATACTAATAGTACATATATAACTTTTGAAAACCAAAATATCACAAGTACGCGCTCTATATACGTATATTATCTCTCCCTTATGTCTTCCCCTAGGTTAAATTATGCAATCTAGGCTCTAATACCATGTGTGACCGCCCGCCCCACACCAACCGACATTTCCCTAGAAATGTGTTGCGCCAATGCCCGACCAGCACGGGGCGGTCGTCAAAAGAAAGGGATTTGAAACTACGAATCATCAAGAACCTGTAGTATATCTCACAGTGCATGGAATAAAATATAATAATAACATAACTTGATATAAAATAGGCGAGACAGTGCATAAGATGAAAACTAAACCATATCCATTAGAGTAGTGGAATCCAAAATACAGCTTATGATCCAAACCATTATTACAACTTCCAAATAGTGTCTCTTAAGAGGAAATAAAAGAGAGGTACATCACTAATGCCCACAGCAGTGACCAGCAACAACACAGGGAGAATATATGTATATAGTACGTGGAAGCCTCCTGCTCGTCTCCGGACAACTACTCGTGCACAACCACCTGACGTGTCTCTAGTCTGCTCCTTTTAGGAGCACCCAGAGTAATAAGAAGAGACATAAAACTCTAGGTCATACGAAAGTCTGGTGTGAGCGATAGCAAGTCTATAACTGGATAATGCAATAACAGGTATAAATAATCATACCTGACTTGGACCTGCAACCAAAGAGTTATAACAACAAGATGTACAATACTCTAAGTAACAATACCATAGAGTGTAAAGTGGAAGTTTGCATGTCATGTTGATAGCAAATATCAAACATAGCAATCATCCTCACATCTCTCACTCGGTGCATAAAGCATACGATATCCACAGCTTTGATCAACAGAATCATTGGGGCGATGGCGGAGCCCAGCTCGGTAAACTATCAATACCACCACTTTGCCCTTTGGAACCCTGATGGAGTCTGAATCCATACAACCTATGATCCCACTGCACTGGTCCATAGTCAATGCCCCCTCTCTCAATAGTGAACAAAGTTATAGATATCGATAAACCCTTTGCATGCGTCCTGCAGTAAAGCCCAACTCTAGAAATTAACTCGCTGGATCCTAGCTGGATCCTAAGTAATAATTTCCTACTTGGACTTCCTTTGCATCTCGGATTTTGGTCAAATTAGAGGTGGTCTTCAGAAGACTCGTCTCGTAAGAGTGGTAAAAGTCCAAATCCGGTTCAGTTTGGCCATCCGGTTCGGTTCGGTATATGGTTTCCAAGTCCCTCCCTTTTGTTCGGTTCGGTCATCCACGTTACCTTGGTTTTGGTTACTCAACTATCTTAGTCCAGCTTGGGCTTCCTCTCTCGGTTCGGTTTAGTGCTCTTACACCTCAGTCCAGTTTGGTGCTACTCTATTTCGTTTCGGTTCGGGGATCCATTCCAACTCCAACCCCGTACAAGTGGCCTTCATTTTGCCATGCTTCTCTTGTGTCAAGCTCCGGTTCGGCCCACCCTCTCCTGTTCTGTTCGGCTACCGATCCGATCTGCCCTGAATGAACCAAAAGCCTGTAGCTTTTCCAGTGAGCTTATATCGTCCGTTCTCTCCATATGACGACGTTACCAACCATTCTAACTTTACTAATCAATCATAAAATATACCATACAGTAGTAGCAACATATGACTTAAATCAACAAGATCAAAACATCAAGCATATAAGTTATTTTAAATCAAACATACCCCAAAATCCATGATTTTCCCCTTAACCATGTTTAACCATAGGATTAGCAAACTTAATCTGAATTAAGCCAAATTTTTACCAGTAGCGTAAAATAAGATTTCAAAATTTATGCATATTTTTCCATATTTTTCTCAGTCATAATTTCTCTAATTATCACTAATCACCCTTAGTTAGCCGTAATTGGTGTAGAAACATGCTAATCACTCACCTTAGCCACAAATGAATTATAGATCTGAAAACTCCACTGATTTGGTACGGATTCCTATGTGTAGCAGCAGTTCTATCTCTAATTTGATACTAATTTGACTTGATTTGATGTAGTTTTGCTTAATTAGTGATTAAACGGTGATTTGGGAGTGATTTAGAAGGTGGAGGCCATTACTAGGGTTAGAGGAAGATTTATGAAGCGAGAAAAATGAAAGGAGATCATTCTCTAACTCCTTTCAGCCCTCCCATAAACCTAATCACGAAAAGGGTTATGGGCCTAGCTGCTAATCACCCTATTAAGCCCAATTATGTTCTGCTTCATCTTCCAAACCTTATTTCAGCCATATCTCTCAAAGGTAAGTCCGATTCGTTAATGTGATCACTCTACGGAAAGGTAACTCATCATTTGAAACCAGTGGAAGTGATTTCAGGTCAAAACTCCTTAGCAATCAGAAGTTATAAGTGAAACAAGATTCTCTAGGGGCAAAACGGTCATTTAAAATTCGGCAAAAATCGTGAACATGGTAAATGACCCCAATAGTCGTTTGCCAAAGTTACATGACCATACGACTTCGTATGAGAATAAAATATATTCTACGATCCTCCGATACGTAGAAATACGTAGAAATGCGGGTCGTTACACAAGTAACCAAAAAAATCAAAGCTTTAAGAAGTGATATAGGAGGAGAATATGAATTCCCTTTTGAAGAATTTGGCGCTGGACATGATATTATACACCAAACTACAGCACCATGTTCACCTCAATCCAACGATATAGTCAAATGGAAAATAGGACTCTTAAATAAATGATGAATGCTTTATGTCTAAGTTTTGGCTTGCTAGATAACTTTTTGAGAGAAGCGATTCATTTGGTAAACTATATTTTAAATAAAACACCCCGACAGAAAACATCCAAATCTCCTTATGAACTTTTGAAAAATAGACCACCATCCTACAAATACCTAAAAGTGTGGGGTGTTCTTCCAAAGAAGGTCAAAAAACAGTTGATTGTGTATTCACTGCATATACAAAAAATAGTGTCACATATCGATTTTTGGTACACATATCTGAAATTGATGATATTCATGAAAATACCATCATTGAGTTGAGAAATACTAGATTTTTCGAACATATATTTCCCTCGAAACAGGGTACTAAAAATCATACACCTAAGAGACCAAGGGAAGATGAAGTTACTAATTCTCTTAAGGATGCTGAACAAAATAACACTCAAAAAGTAGTGCTGAGAAGCAAGTGGGGGAACCAAGAAAAAAAATAAAAGGCCAATGACTCTAAAAACTTTTGGACCGGACTTCTATACCTTCATGTTAGAAGATGATCATTTTACATATAAACAAGCTATGTCCTACAACGATGCCCCTTATTCGAAAAAGGCAAATAACAATGAGATTGAACCCATTATGCTCAATCATACATGGAATTAGTTGATTTATCTCAAGCATGTAAAACCTTAGGTAATAAATGAATATTTAAAAAGAAATTGAAAACTGATGGTTCAGTAGACAAGTACAAAGCTCGTCTGGTAGTCCAAGGATTTAGACAAAAGCAAGATCTGGACTACTTTGATACATATTCACCAGTGACGAGGATAATGTCAATTAGAATGCTTATTGTAATTGCATCCATACATGACTTAGAAGTGCATCAAGTGGATGTTTAAAACTGCATTCTTGAATGGTGAACTAAGAAGAAATCTATATGAAACAAACTGAAGGATTTCTAAGCTCAAAAAAATGGGAATAAAGTTTGCAAACTAGTAAGATCACTTTATGGCCTTAAGCAACCTCCAAAACAATGACATGAGAAGTTTGACAAAACTATGTTATCAAATGGATTCATGATAAATAAATCAAATAAATATGTGTACATATAACAAACACATATTGGATGTGTCATTATTTTTCTCTATGTTGATGACCTGTTCATCCTAGGTAATAATAAGGCCATAATAACATCTAAAAAGGATAAGTTATCCTCTAGATTCGATATGAAAGACCTATGACTAGCTGATGTGATATTGGTTGTAAGAATTCTGAGAACACCACAAGGATATGCATTATCCAAATTGCACTACATCATCAAAATACTTGAAAAATTCAAGCAATATAATATAACTATTGCAAAATCACTAGTAGATATGAACCAAAATTGGGTAAAGAAAACTGGTGATGGTATCTATCAGTTAGAATATTGTCGTGTACTAGGAAATATCATGTATGTTATGAACTGTACTAGTCTTGATATCGCATGTGCTGTAAGCAAACTAAATAGATTTACCAACAATCCTGGTAAACATCACTGGAAAAGCGGGGTCAGAGTTCTAGGATATCTAAAGTATACGCAAAGATGTGGTCTACACTATGCAAACTATCCCTCAATAGTTGAAGGATGCAGTAATGCAAACTGGATCACTAGATAACATAATATAAAGTCTATAAGTGGATATGTGATCGCATAAGGAAATGGAGCAATTTCATGGAAATCATCCAAATAAACTTGCATCGCTAGATCTACGATGAGTTTATTGCACTAGATAAAACAACATAAGAAGTAGAATGGTTTCGAAGTTTCTTGGAAGACATTCCTAATTGGAGCAAACCTATGCCTCCAATATGTATACATTGTGATAGTTAATCAGCCATTAGAAGAACTAATAGTACACTATACAATGACAAATCTAGGCATATTCGTCATTGACATATAATAATAAGACAACTTCTCTCTAGCGCGGTTATCACGATAGATTACATTCAATCTAAAGATAACATAGCGGATCCATTTACAAAATGCTTTCTAAGAGAGAGAGAGTTCAAACCTTATCGATGGGAATGAGGCTAAGGCCTATAGACTAAAGTTTTTCCTAAAAATGGAAACCCCACCTAGTTGACTGGAGATCCTAAGATCTAGGCTCAAAGGGACAACGAAGTTTAAGAGAAACTTGATGGCACTATTATACACAAACCATTCCTATGATAAGTCAGTGCGTTGAAAAGGATAAGTATTAATACTTTTAATGATGTCTGTATTTGAGGAGGAATTAGAGAATAACCTTTACAGAATCACCTATGTAAGTGTGACGGGGCCGCTTCAAAGTGATTCATATGACCAAATTCTCTAAGCACTTAAGAGACCAAGAAGTTGTTCAAGGAAAAAATGAGCACATACAGGGAATGAAGGATTAAGAAACCTTTATTGTGTGTTATCTACTTTGGAATTACATAAAAGGCTTACAGTTCAAGGATAGTTTATGTCTACTGATTCGTCTGTGATTCAAATAGGTAATCACTAAGAAAGTTTAAGGCCCATGTGCTACTTTAACCGATACGATAAATGATTCATGAAACTAATAACGACTGCTCATTCATGTGGGGGATTGTTGGAAATGAATGAGCAAGAGAAAGAGGAATTTTGGAAGAAGAGAGGAAAACAAACCAAAGTCCCACATTATGAAATATGAATACCCACTTCTCCATAGGCTTGTATAAATAAAAGAGAAGAGTTCTTGTAAACATAGTGTGGCCAAGCCAAGACACAATATTATATTAGTGTCATAAAATTGGGCTTAGTGCCTTGGGACTCTTGGGGTCCATGGAACAATATTATATTAGTATCAAAAATTGGGCCTTGTGCATTGAGACTCTTGGGGTCGTGGTTAAATATGCCGCTGATTGCCGCTTGGGTATATTGTGCTGAAACGATTTATTTTTGATCATTTTTTATCAAGCATTTCCGTCTAATTGAATGGATATAACCGTTTCATTTTAAATGCACACATTCATGCAGCTCTTGGTTAAAGGGTTGCAACCTTTCCAAGGGTCATTAATGTTCAGATGGGCACCTCCTCCAGCTTATAAATACATTGCCTAAAATGAGATAGAATACACATTAGATTTTCTTCTCAGTCCGCTACTTCTTCTTCGGACTACCCCTCTGTTCTAGTTTCTATACTCTACTTCAGTTTGTTTGAGCTTCGTTTGTTAGAACTACGCTACGGGGTTGGTCCGTTTTATCCTGGCAAACAAATTGCAATTACGTCAGTCAGTGCATACGACAGAAATGTTGTTTCAAGGAAATATATCTCTGTATTTTGGACTCAGAAAAAATTGAAAGGATCTCCTTTCTAATTTGTGGTTTACAGTTTTTGTACCGCCCCTTTTATTGTATGTTAAGTTGAGTTTTCTATCGTTGTTATAAGCATAGTTTGACATGATAATCACTACGTATCTAAGTAACACTGATTGTCGTTACTATCTATTTTGTAATACAATTGTGTATTCACAAAAATTTTAACAATCATGAAGTGATTGTTGTGGTTGTCGATTTTCTAGTACAATTTGCTACTAATTACTAACATGGGCATGGTTTTCTCAAAAAAAATCAAGGTCAAAATTATTTCGTTCTGCTATTTTATTTATTTTTATTTTAGGTTTGCAATTTCTAAACGTTTTGGAACAGTAGATACTGAATCATTAGAAATGCTCAATATTTTTTGCTTTACTTTGGATGTTCATTCATGCTTATTATAATTTTTTGGTTTCAATCTATGTTATTATAAACAAATTTTCCTGCTTCGTTACTTGTTGTACTTTGACCATTCTGCGTGTCATTTCATGTATGTCTGCAACATTGCTAATCTCTCAACATGTTCCACATCTTTGATTTATTTTACCTTCTTTATCTTAATCAGTTTTCTCCCAAGTCACAGTCTATGCTTTTGAGAATTTCAGTGGCTTAAGTACATATGTATAGTCTTTAGCTCAACAAATATAGTCAATTATATTTCTCTGTGTTGACGATAATTTCATATTTTGGTGCTAAACTATTTTCCTAATGAACATAATTTTAGTTTTTTTTTCATGTCCATAAGCAGGAGCAATGGAAACACAACGGTATGGACACTATAAAGAGCATGGCTCTTCTACTTCATAGATGTCGATTAAGAAGAGGCGAAGAGGTCCAACCACCAGAAAGAAATATAGAACTCAAGAGCCAAAATACATTGAGTGGAGTGATAATGGCAAACCTATTGAAAAGTCGTTGAAGTCTTTTAAGGCGGATGTAGGTGATACAACTAGATCCAAAATTGATATTACTAATAAAAATTGGGATAACATTAGTCAAGGACTTGAGAACACTATTTGGGTGGATGTTAAGGTATTATAAATTCATCAGTTCACTTATTACATGTAATAGACTATTGCTTCTTTCAAATAAAACTACTTTCGAATGTCCATTGAACTTGTTATGTTTCATATTTTGTTACCTCAGACTGAGTACCATATGGAGGACAAAATGAAGGACATTGTGCTAAGATACGTTTGTGGACGATGGAAGGATTTCAAAACAAAATTGGTTAGTAGTTGGATTACAAAGACACGAAAACTTCCGGAGTACCATAAAGAGCCATACAAGTTATATGATGGTATTTCACAAGCACAATGGGAAATGTTTAATAAGAATTGCGAAACCAAGGAATTTAAGGTATATATATTTATCCAATATTATATTACTTCAATATTATCTGGGTTCAATATTAAAAATTATTCACTATTGTGTGTAAATAAATAAAAACATTCAATATTTCAGACTTATTTAACTCTTAGAAAAGAATTATTTACCAAAAAAATTTGTTGTGCCAGCAGAAAACAATTATGTCAGACCTCTGAATTTTTCAATTTATGTTCATTGAATGAGATTTGTATTAGAAGTGAAGTTAATTCAATTCATTGACCTTTATATGAAGTACACATCATCGAGATAACATTTATCTTTTATTCAATTTGCAAGTTTACATTAATGAAATATCCAAAATTTCACAAGTGTTTGCGTCCCTTAAAACCATGCTTTAAAATGAAAAGATGACACCGCAAAATGTAGCATTACGATCATTTTGATTCTTCTTATAAAAAAATCATCCATTTTGGTTTCACATAATGTTAACTTAGCCATTGAATATATATTGCAAATTGATTTGAGCATGGCCATGTAGAGTATGCCTGGCCGATTTAAGATATATGCATGTAAATGGTGTCATCTGATGTTTTTATTCTAAGTTTCTAGTATTTAAATTGGATTTGAATACAAGTTGATATTAATTTATTCTATTAATAAAATTCTTAGTAGTTTTTTTATATAAGGACAAAGTGGACATGTTACTAGAGATTTGGAACAAGTAACTTTTATAGTGCAATATCTGCATTCACCATGACCTGCAGATTATTTCTAAAGAATCACTGTTACAAATTGATTTGAAGGACACAAAAAGAAATATTTTTTGATGGAGTAGGATCTATCCCTTTATTAGGCTATTTTTCCAAGGGTCATGAAGATGACCCACCCTTTCAAACCCAATTATTTACATAAACAACTGTGGTGATGAATTATCAGAAAAACCCATGGATCACTTGCTTAATAAATTACCCTTATTAAGCCCCCAAGATCACCATCCACCAGTATAAATATATTGGTGTAGATATAAAACATATTACATAATATACTTCATTGAGTAAGTCCATAGCTTCTTGCATGATATGTCATTTTACTTGTATTGCAAATTTCAAGTAATTACATGAATTCTTATCCTCTTTAAATCCTAAGAGATGAAATTCCTATAAGTGTATTTTCCCTTATATAGTAGTACAGTATGAACCTTGATAAACACATCTAATCATTTTTCCTAAGAGGATTTCAAAATAAGCAAAGCTTTGAATGCACAAAGCTTTGGGAGTGTATGCACGTGCACAGGATGTACTCCTGCACCGCCCCTTGGTATATACATTAATATTATAAATAAAAAGGATCATTTAGCTGAAAGTATTTATATGGAGAAAATCTCCTGTAGTTTCTCAGATCTTACATGAAAAACACCATTTAACCTCATAGTGGCATTTCCTCAAACACTAGTCAACTTATATGATGAAATGCCTATACAAAAAGAACTACAAAAGTGGTGTAGGGAAATCTATGTTTTGTAAAATCAGGATTAAGTTCTTTCATAAAACTCATTTTCATAAACTACACTAGTGATTACTAAAGACACTAGTGATTACTAAACTACACTAGTGATTACTAAAGTGGGTGTTGGTCATGCTTAGTACAATGTCTATGCACCAAGTGCACCCATCTGCACCTACCTGATGTGTTATAAACTTCATAAGTAGTAAAGTTATATAACACTTAAAATAGACATGGCATGAGAATGATTTAGTGATAAGATATGCACATTGAAATTGTGTAAGCTACCACTTGTAATTCATTCCTGCTAAAAAGTAAATATGGGACACAATACTCATATAAGAATGCATCCCCTCTATACTTTAATTAAGTTAAAAACTGCCTTTTTGTAGGGGATACTATTAGACCATGTACCATGGCATAACAGGTTACCCATTTTTGCTATGTAATAAAGCACATAACACTATCACTTTTCCAAGTTCCATAGAGGTTCAAGCATTGCATTTGAATCATTCATATAGCAAAAAATTATCTTAGCATCATTCATATAGCAAAAAGTTATCTTAGTTTCTTGCAAACATTTGCATACATTTATATTTAACATAAAAATTACTTAAAACTCTTTACGTTAACTGCAACAATCCCATTTGATAAAGCATTCCAATTTTTGCACTTTCAAGACACCACACTCAATCCTCTTTTCTGGAATCAATTCCTTGAGCTATCCCATTGCCAATGACGTACCCTAAAGATTGGATAAACAATCAAATAGGGTCAAATTTGCAATCTGGTGTGAGTATAAATCAGTATTAACATGGCATTCTTGAACAGAAATCTTTAACACAAACATTTGTATATATGAACAAATCATGGAAATGGAAGATATTACTTAACATAATACAATGCACATCCAGACCTGTCCCTCTCATGCATGTCATTATTTCCAATAACTCCATGTATCCAATAAACCTGGACTGACAGCTAAATTACACTAATGGATCACCATCCTAAATTACCATGTGTTGAACACAAGTGCACACAAATTACCATGTGTCGAACACAAGTGCACACTGTATTTCCCAAATACAAAAAGGCCTATTGGGCTTATATTAATCCATATGCATATCTAACCTCCATACTTGAGGATAGACAAATCAACACAACAGGTAACTAGCACCCTAAACTGATCCACTTTCATGTTACAGTTAGGTTTTACTGTATTGACCCAACTACTCCATACACCCCTTTCATTGATGCATGTTGCCTCATTCCTAAAGATGAATGAACTACACAAAATTAAGCATGAGTGTTTATGCAAAGATTCAAGTGAACATTCATCCAAAGTATCATCAATGTACAATCATTCAGAAAGATATAAAACATGGTAGACATATGGAAGTTTTTAATGAGAAGTGTTCAAGTTATTAATATACTATAACTATGAATTTAATTGCTATGAGCACAGGATAGGGATGATGAGGACACACCATAAACCTAGTATTTCTCTTTAACAAGTATGTGATCTGAATCAGAGAATATCTTAGGTAAATGGATAAGCTCATGAGCACTTATCATAACTCCATTTCCCATTATTAAGAGCACACATAAGCCTTAAACTTCCTTATTCAATGCTGCCTGCTCTTAACTATAAAACCCTACCTCATGAGCATACATGTATTGTTTTGGACTCAAGTCTACAGGAATCCTATCAGTTAGCAGTCATTTAACCTTCATTCATTCAATCAAATGATTAAACCAAACATGGAAACTTTATACCTATAACGACCCAGTTTTTTTGGCTATTTGATTTCGAATATTAATCTATTTTAAATATTATAATTGGAATATTAACGGATTTTATATATTTAATTTTTACATTAAACGGTGGTTGAACGTTTAAATTTATAACGAACTCGAAACTGCACGGTAGTTCGTAAAATTTAAATTTGAACTTCAATTGATCATACGGAATCCCTTTTAAGTAGGAATTCTGTGAAACAAGAAACATCCGAATCTAATTTGTAATATTTTCCTAATGGAAGAGAAAAACTAATTTCCATATTGTAGATTTTATTTTACGTCCAAATCAAATTCTAAAATAGTCATTATGGAATCGTTTATGGACCATAACTGTTTATTTAATATAATCAAATATTGGTTTCGATTTTGGACAAGCCCTTTGAGGCGTAGCTATAATTTAATTTTCAGTTTTTTACTGCAATTTTGAATTTGGAAAAGAAGTAACTTTTTATTTGGAGTATTTTACGCTCTATGTTAACACTGTTGAAATTTCACAGAAATTATTAACTTGTCTATTTTATTATATGGTTGTGATCGTGGCACACGGCTGGGCGCAATGGTATTTTTATTTTTGTCGATAGCGTGTATGGACAGAATTTTATATGTTAGGGTAGTTTAACCGTAAAAGCACAACGATGTCAAACAAAAATATTCGTGCTAATGAAATTAAGAAAAAAGACGCAACTGGAAATAGTGAAACTTTAGATGTTGAATTAGATGAAGGAAAATCAAGATTTCCAATCAATACACACTATACTCGAAGCAGTTAAAAACCAGCGAGTAGTCATAGTCAGTGAAGAAGTAAGCTAGATATTATATTGACAATTACATATTATCTCCTAGTATTTCTTATAGGCAATTGTGACAGATAAATATAAAAAAAGGGTACCTACCTATACTGCTCCACACACGTACACTCTACTACAGCAGCCTAAAACAAACACACGGAGGCATTGAAATGACAATTTATAACAGCTATATTTTCCAGCTACCCTACTATTGGATGGCGTGACTGCCAAACCATGAATCCGTGACGGCCAAGCAACCATACTTTTTCTTCTTCTATTTAAAGGCCCCTGCTCTGTCATCTTTTTAGCACAAGAGAAATACTATCTTCCCCAACGCAAACACATACTCACTCCATATTTTTGCAGCGAGCTTTCTACCCTTACATTAATAAAATAAAATACTATATTCTTTCTGTCTTTCAAAACAAAACACTCCATCTTCTTTTAGCATACATAAATGGGGAGAAACGCAACCACCTCCTCACAAATGAACAACATGAGCTCTCCCCACCTCCTCCGGTCCTGATCTACTCCCATGTCCACTATTTGGAGATAGTTCCTGAACGTAAAAGCTTGACCTCGGCGAGCTCCATTCTTGTCCAGAAGCAGAGGCATTCCAGTGATGTGAGTTAGTGTTGGCGTGAGATGCACAGGGATAGTGGTTAGAAGAGATCGACGAAACAAGCTTCCGGGTGGTGACCGACTCCGACCAGTGAGGTTTAGCGTGAATAAGTGGCAAAAGATGTTGGAAATATAATTTGAAATTTAATATTAGTTATGAAATCAAAGTGCTAGTTCATAAAGTGTTATGTGTCAGGAGTCAATTAAAATGTCTATGCAATGTGTTAAAGTTTGTGTTTATCAAGAGTCATGTCAGTTCATCAAAAGGTGTCTATTAGTATGGGATGTTTCATGTAAACCACTATGTATATAGGTGGTCATTTTGTATGAATGCAAAGTAGTAAGGAAAATTAAAAGTAAGAAAAAAATTAAGAACAATGTAGTCATTAAATTATTCTACATTTTATCTCTCTCTCCTCGCTAATTCAAATTCTAACATGGTATTAGAGCTTGGTTGATGAGAGGGGATAGAGAGATCTTTAAAGAGAAAGAGAACATAGCACAAGTGGCTATGAAAGAAAATTTATTTTTAGAGTTGTTGGAGAGAAAATGCTCCAATATTCAAAGAGTTGTTGGTGAGAAAGTGCACCATGGAGAGAAAGTGCTCCAATATTAATTTTTTTTTGAAGGTGATGAGAAAGTGCATCACAAATTGAAGAGAAAGTGCTTCTTTATTAAAAAACTTGAAGGTGATGAGAAAGTGCGTCACAAATCGAAGAGAAAGTGCTTCGTTTATTGAAGATGATGAGAAAGTGCTTCGTTTATTGAAGGTGATGAGAAAGTGCATCTCAAATCAAAAAGAAAGTGCTTCGTTTATCGTTTCAACAAATAAAAAAGAAAATTTCAAATTAAGGGGGAATGTTGGAAATATAATTTGAAATTTAATATTAGTTATGAATTCAAAGTGTTAGTTCGTAAAGTGTTATGAGTCAAGAGTCAATTAAAATGTATTTGCAATGTGTTAAAGCTTGTGATTATCAAGAGTCATGTCAGTTCATCAAAAGGTGTCTATTAGTGTGGGAAGTGTCATGTAAACCACTATATATATAGGTGGTCATTTTGTATGAAAGCAAAGAAGTAAGGAAAATTAAAAGTAAGAAAAAAGTAGGAACAATGTAGTCATTAAATTATTCTGCGTTTTATCTCTTTTTCCTCTTGATATCAAATTCTAACAAAAGATGTCGACGCGTCTTTAGTGAAGCAATGTCGAGGGCAGAGTCATGATCTGCAGGAGGGGAGAGTCACGGTTGGGTACGTTTTGTTTCGTACTGCATATATTGTTGTGGGAGGAAAATTGTGGATTTGCTTGGAATGCATGTCGAGGGGAGTCGGTCATTGAGTGATGGTAGAAGGGGACTACCCATGTTAGGCGGAACTCCTGTTGGCACTGGTGTAGCGTGACGTTAAGCAGGTGCTGTAGTGTTTTAGAAGGAGCTGTGCGAGGAGGATGAACACGTTAATCTGGAGCAAGAAGATAGTACGAGGGAGGAAAGCATGTTCGTTGAGTTGTTCGAAGTGAAACAATGAAATTGATGGTGTTAAAACATACGTTGGTTGCGTGATTGGGTAGAAAGGGAACAACAGTTTTTCGCTTGAACAAGGAGGAGAAGATGTGACAGAAGCGGTTTCAAGAAATATAATTAGGAGAAAATAAAAGAGAGAAGAAAATATACTGGACACGTGTGTTAAGTGGAAGGACAGCAAAAACGTGTAAACAAGAAAAGGGAGAGGAAGAAAAGCTTGGATGCAGTGAAAGTTGTTTAGTGCAGCATGTTATTTCATGGAAAAAGAGATAGGAAGCTGTTGTTTAAACGTTGGAGAGTAAGTGGGTGGTATTGTCGTGAGGGAAGCAGTTAAGTTGTGGGGGGGTCAGGCGGTGCATGTTACTGAAGGGGTGAAGCACGGTAGTGGCACGATGGAGCAGCTATTAGCACGCGTTGAAGAAAATAAACGATGGTGCAGGGGATGTTGTGTTTGCTGGAGGGGGAACGCTCGTGAATTCAATTGCCGGAAGAAGATGCTATGCATGGGTGGGCTTTGGGCTTCACACGAAGGAAATATACAACAGAAAAGAAAAAGTAGTGATTTTGTTGGGCTCATATTTTTTTTGGAAACATGCAGCAATGATGGATCAAGGAAATTAGGCGACCACTTAGAACATTTTATGGAGTTGGAAATCATTGACCGTAAACATGGTAAGTAATAATAATAAAGATAACTAATTATAATATATATATATATAACCGTTATATTATAAATAGCATAACTTCAACGTACTAAACAGAATCATGCAAGACAAGATTCGTTGGGATCATGGTCACACAGCCGACGCAGTCGAGTTGATTAGTCAGAAAACGGAAGCAGTTGGAATCTAGAGTAATTTTAATTGTTGTTTAAAATTATACGAACCGACGCTGAAATCATCAACTGAAACAAAGGTGAGTTAATTCTCACACATTTCTGAAATGCTAGGATGTTATAAATTCATATAGTTAGATTAAATCATTGATAATTGGTTGATTGGATGCCTTGAATGCCTATGGTTGATTTATATGGTTGATATGAATTATATTATCATTGTCGGTTAAAATCATATGCTATTATAAATTATATGTTGATCTATGATGCATGCAAGAACAATCAGGAGGAATCAAACCGGATTCCTAATATTTAGTATGCTGTTATTTCATATTTCATATGAACTATTTAAAACCCGTTGACGTTAAATCCCTGTTGGTTGTTGATTTTGGTTGAGCTTTGAATCAGTATATATTATTGATTACGGAATAAACAGCAGATGGCCCAGATATATACCGTTTTATAAAGATCGATTCACCGTTAGGTGAATCGCTAAAAATGAAGTTATGGAATTTATTTTACAATCGAATATATATTTTTAAATATATTATTTTAAATGAAATTCTAAAAAGGAGAAAAATCCAACCACATATATGTACATTGATTTGTTTAATCACAAATTACCATTTTTGTTCCAAATTCTACCGTGCGCGAAGCACGTGCTTATTAAGTTATTTGTAAACAATTGTATTTAGCTAATTCAAGTGACCAGAAGTAACATAATAATTAGAACGGGTATACATTAATATTAACTTAATAAAATCAAAGTGAAAAGAATTATTTAGATTAATTATTTATTAATTAATTTAAATGGCATGATCAATAATGATTAACTAGCAAGTTAATCAAGTTTAGAGTTGAACAAATTAACGGCGTTAACAGAAATTGTTTATTAAATTAGTTCGTTGATTTAAACAAAGTAGTTAACAGTTAAGTAACCCAGTTCCATTTTAGTAAATGTTGAAATTTGATTATTTGTCATTTATTTATCGAAGTGATAATTTGGAATGGGAAATATAGTAGGGAAAGTTTGGGAATTTAAGAGTCGTGTTTATAATTATTAAAGCGATTTAATATTTATAATGAGAAATCGAAGTTTTAACTTATATTCTTACTGAATTATATTGGATTCTATGAATACAAGTTATGCGAAGTTATGAACCAAAGTTTTATTGAATATATAAATGAAACGTGTTGTCATTTGAATAAAGTAAAGGCCAGGATTGGAAATTAAAGAACTAGAACTTAAGTGAAAATCAGTTGGGATAACTGATTTCCTGAATATTGATCTGATGTTGGTTTCGGCCTTTGGGGGTTGATATTTAGGAAATTATTTTCTTACTGATGTACGGTTAGGAACTGATGAAGGTTTGAAATGGAAATCCAAACTGAAACCCATATTTGAAATAAAATGGTTAGACAAGTGAAGTTATAAAGGAGCGATCTAAATTTGCTATATATTTTATAAGGGATGATGTTTCACCACTATATAACTAAAATGGAATTTGGGAATGAATATCGGTTTTAGTATTATAACTGATATCTATCTTAAGATGAGAACGTTGTTGATCAAGGTCTGAGTGATAATTAAAATACCCCAACTTAAACAACTTCAGGATTATCAAAGGATGATATTAGTTGTAATGGTGAAAATATTAGAGTAAACTATTTTGAGAAAATAATGGTGTAGCGTTATTTGAAGGATAATATATTGCAACACCCCACCTCCGCTAGGGTCACTCACAATGGGAATGCACTAGTTTTGGGGGAGCGTTATCAAGGTAAACAAACAAAGAAATATTACAAGACAAAACATAAATAAAATAGCGGAAGAATCAAAAGCTAAATTTCATTACTTTCAAAAAGAGCCAAAACCTTTTACATCCAAAGTACCAACTATCATTTTTCATTATAACAAGTTCCGCCTTGAATAAATAAAGAAGCATAAACTTAAAACAACAAAAGTAGCTTAATTCCCCAAAGGTAGCAGAAATGCAGCCGTAGCATAGCTCAAGATCAAACCGTACATGAGCTGAACCGAAAGCAAGCGAAATCCAAGCTAAGAGCTAGAGTTTCCTCCCTAAGAACCCGGGGGGGGGGGTGTAACAACCCGGAAAATCTGAACCAATTTAAAATTTTTAAATTGGCTATTTTGGGTGGATTTAAAATAATTATTTTAAATAATAATGACGAAAAATATGTTTGAATCGACGTTTGAAAATAAAAATAATTTATTCAAATTATAAACAAGGCCTGAAAAGGCGCGGTAGTTTTAAAAATTGAATTCAAACTTTGACTGACTGTATCGGGTGCAGATTAAAATGGATTTTAGTGAAACCAAAAATATTTAAATCTGTTAGTGAATATCTTTCTAACGAATCTGAAAAATCGAAGTTTCATAGAGGGAAGCAAAAGTTATGGTCAAATGAATTTTCAGAAAGGTCGCTATAGAGTTTATATAGCCCGTGAAAATGGCCATTATACAAATGACCTCGGAATTCAACGAAACCACTTTTGTTGGATCCGTTATGTTAAATTATTGCTAGGTTTCAAATTTCATAATTTTTGAAGCTAGTATGTGAGTGTGGCAAAGGAAAATGTGTTTGGTCGATTTCTATTAAATTGGATCGACCAGAAAAGGGACATTTTTCAAACGGTCTCAGAATTTGACGAAACTAGTTTTGTTGGGACTGTATCGTTAAAACATAGCTAGATTTATTTTTCGGGAATTTTTAGAATTAGTCCTTGGCCCCGACAAGTTGAAATGTACGTTCAAAATAAATATTGAATGCTTTATATTTTAATTTCAAGAAAAAATGACTGAAACAGTCGAATGGGCCTACGAAACATATCCCATTATGTTAGGAATGGGGGTATTTAGCTTGGGACGACAGTCGTTGGGTCTGGATTGGGGTTCGTTTGTGAAAGAGTGTATTTTCGAAATTTAAAAATATATAAATAAATGGAAAAATTCTATTGGCCCGTTCATTCTTTTTCTCTCCCCGTATCAGCAACGACGAACGGCGACTGTTCTTCGTTCTTTCCCTCCTCGTTTCCTCCCCCTACAAGCCAAATCATCCAACGCCCTAGATGGGTTTTTGAACTGCCGCCTCCCCTCTTCAAATCCGACCTAGCCTCGACCTCCCTTGCCTTGTCTTCGTCGAGAAAGGAGCTCGCAAAGTTCGACAGCGTCGAACATGATTCCGCCGCCGACTGGAGCTCGATCTGAGAAAGACCCACCTCGTTGGGAAGCCCTCTCGTAGGCAGAGGTCGTGGTCAACCCCGATCAGCCCCTAACACAACGGATTTCGCGAGAGATCGAAACCTAGTTTCAAACAAAACTGTGGAGGTAATGGTTTAAATTATATTCAACTATTCTATAGCACTTTAAAGCGCGACGGTTTTTGATTTCACTGTAAAAATCATATCTTTTTGCTATGTTGACGAAATTCAGTGAAACAAGAGACAGTGGACTCGTGTGGACGTCTTCTACATTCTAGAAAAGACCGGATATTTTTCTGATCCTTCTGCTATTTTTGGTGGAGTGGAACCCAATGTGAGATTTCTAATTTATAAATGATATGGAAAACGACGATGTATAAATTATATAGTTGATGTATGAGTTATATAAGCGTTGTACACCTCATGTATAAGCGTTGTATAAGTTGTACGTTCGATGTATAAGTTATATATGCGTTGTATAAATTATGTATATGTGTTGAAATAGAAGTGAAATTTACTTATATATATATATATATATATATATATATATATATACGCCCCTCCTCCACAAACTATGGACGATAATCATTGGTCGTGATTGGTGTGAAAATTGATTGATAGCGAATGGTTGATTAGAATTGTTTGTGGTTTAAATTGATTGATTGTGGTTTAAAATACCCGTTTGTGGTTGAGAATTGTTTGGTTGAAACCACATGGGATTAGTTGAGGAAAAGAAAATAAACATGTCGCTTGCGTGCGAACTAGATGCATGAAATCCCCATTGTCAAAAGTTGCGAGGCTTTAAGGTAGAGCGAGGAGCCGTACCAGGGACGACCCCGGTTTTAACTACCCTGCCGTTATGCTACCGAAATTTTCTGAAATATTTCTGTGTTTGATTTATATTCAGGCGTTGAATGTTGAAACTAAATTCATGTGTTGAAACTAAATTCATGTGTTGAATGGAGTTCATGTATTGAATAAATTGTTTTATAATAAAAACCATATTTTTATCATCTATATAACTATATAAAATAGTCGTGTTTTGAAATAAATTGTTTTATAATAAAAACCATATTTTTATCATATATATGAACTATATAAAATAGTCGTGTTTTGAAATAAATTGTTTTATAATAAAAACCATATTTTTATCATCTATATGAACTATATAAAATAATCGTGTTTTGAAATAAATTGTTTTATAATAAAACCCATATTTTTATTATCTATATGAACTATATAAAATAGTCATGTTTTGAAATAAATTGTTTTATAATAAAAACCATATTTTTATCATCTATATGAACTATATAAAATAATCGTGTTTTGAAATAAATTGTTTTACAATAAAAATCACATTTTTATTATATATATGAACTATAGAGAATATTCATGTGTTGAATAAAGGAGTAAAGCGATAAAAATTATATTTTTATCGTGTGTGTGAAGTCGAAAACATTCATGTGCTGAATATATAGATTGAACGATAAAATCTACATTTTTAATGTGAATATGAAGTGTTAAAAATGGTGATGTGTTGAAATAAATATCTGTTAGATAAAAATATCATTTTTATCAAATATATGAAGTGAATATGGTTTTGAAATCGACGAATGAATTATATTTATATATATATATGAATTAAATCGAATAACGAAGCTGCAGTTCGTGTTTTGAAACTGTGATTTCAAATGATTAGTGCGGGAGATCCGACCATCGGATTTTCTCGAAACTGCAACCATTGGGTTCGCCTTGGAAATATCTTTCCAACGACACCCACTTTGTGAAGATCCAATGGTTGGATTGTCTGGAATGTTTAATTCAAATCTGAATAAAAATAGTGCCAGAATTGATTACATATATATATAATTAAATTAAATCGAATAACGACGCTGCATTTCATATTTTGAAATCGAAACTTCAAACGAGTGTACCGGGAGATCCGACCGTCGGATTTTCCGAAAACTGAAACCGTTGGATTCATTTTGAAAAGATCTTTCTAATGATATAAAATTTGTGTAGATCCAACGATTAGATTTTCAGATATATGTAAATCAAATCAGAAGAAAAATAGCGCCACGGCCGCGTTATGGCCTGAAGCGTCCTTTGAAAAAATTGGCTATTTTTAAATAAATAAAAATAGCGATAAATCGTTATAAAATATTATAAACGATATGGAATGTGAAATTTAGAAACTAACTGAAGGTTAGCTAAGTCGAATGGTTTCCTCGGTTTTGATCTGATGTTGGTTTCGGCCTTTGGGGTTAATATTTGGGAAATCGTTCTCTTACTAATTTACGGTTAGTGACTAATGAATTGGAATTAGGCGTGTGTTGTGTTTGTGTTGCACTTGTTTATTATATACACGAGTTGCTCAGAAAGACTGGGTTTATCCCATTCTGAATAACTAAATCGACGATAAGGAGTCGATGATAAAGACGGTGGTTGAAGACCAGAGATCTTCACCTTGGTTGGAAGATAGCTGATGTCCTGATTGGGAGGCATGTCGAAATATGGATAACGAGTGGCGATCGTCCAGAAGTACGTGGAGATCGATGGGTATGCAAGGTATATAGTGCCTCCTGTTTCGTTCAGACCCAGAACGGACTTTTAAATGGACGATGTGTATGACATTGGAATTCATTCTATGTGATTGATAGCCATTAGTTGCATGGTGTGAATTCCTATGTGGCATGCTAAGATGCAGTGATCAAGGCTTCTGTTGAAAAGAAAAGTCTTGTGGTTGAGGTTCAAAGCACGGCCTGTGTGGCATAGCTTTGTGTATAATGCGAATTCGCGAGCCTCATACCCCGGTATGGACCAGAAACGGGAGAGGACCACAGGGATGACATTTGTTTCTTTCTAGCTAGAGGTGGTGTCAGTGCTTAAACTGGCTGATATTTATATTATATTCACATGTGTGGTTGTTGCTGTTGCGAGGCACCTCAGATATATGGGTGACTATCTGAAGCCAATGGAGTCATTCGTTGGCTCATTTACGCCCCAAAGGGTGGGGAAACGCAGTGTTCAGGCATACTAATCCACATCGGTGGACCGACCCTGACGATCCAAGGCTTGTTTGCGCGCTTGCCTGAGTCTCGGGCTAAAGAGTCTCGAATTCGGTAAGGACTATCTTTTGCCTTGGTTCACGACGGAAATCCAATTTCCAAATACGACATTGTGCGGTTCTGATTGTAAACCTATATTTGGCGACATAGTGACATGGGATGCTCATGTCGTCTATGATTGATACTTATGATTTGAAATTGTTTTTGAAACGTATAAACAGCAGTAGTAATATAAAATGCTTTTGTTTTATTCGTATCAAGCATATTTTGGCCATTATAAGGTAAAAACTATATCCTCCGGTTTGCGTTGCATTTTGTGATGGGAACTGAGTCTTATAATGGCTTCATTTTTGTAAAAGGCATTGCGATGTTTAAAAGATTTACTTGTTTAAAGCACTGGCAATCCAATGGAGTAAAACCGTTCCGCGAAAGTGGTGTGGTTCTGTGATTAGCCATATATTAGAACATGTTAAGTAGATTTCTCATATTAGTCCCATGACTGACTCGTAGTTTGTTTCACTTGCAAACTCGAGTGCCCCTCTTTCTACACGGGCAGCCTTGTATTCAGGTTTTAGCAGGATCTTTCTGGATAGCTGGAGCTGAAGACGGACTCTATCATTTATCTCTTTTTATGCTGTTTTTCTCCTGTTGTGCATATTA
The DNA here is from genome assembly GCA_030737875.1 of Allium sativum. NCBI lineage: Eukaryota > Viridiplantae > Streptophyta > Magnoliopsida > Asparagales > Amaryllidaceae > Allium > Allium sativum. Next base: position 993,091,481 of record CM060915.1, read on the forward strand.
TGTTTTGTTTTCCGCTGTAGACATTTATGTATAGCTAAACTGTATCTTGTACTAAGTATGATCCTGTATACTATGTAACTCTGATGATTATTGTTTATCTAGTGTAATATTTGTTCATTATATGTTTACGTGTTATATTCCAAAGATTACCCTTAACACCGTCATACGGGGTTTTGGGGTCGTCACATGGGGGACAAAAGAAAAAGAGGCGAAAGAAAACGGGTCAGTCATAATGACGGGTAAGTCCTAGTGACTTTCAGCATAAAAACAGGTATAGGTAACATGACATGTATAAACTGAAAGTAAACATAAGGATGCTGTCAAGATAGGCAAGATAGACTAAGATAGTAGGTATAGCATCGCATGTTCAAGATTTGCTGCACCAACTGTACTAGTATCCTAAACCCATGTCGTATAGTAACCATGAAATGATCCCTTGGCCCAATATCATGAAATGACCCATTACTAGGTCCAATGGAACGATCCACTAATCGATCCGCTCCATACAAGTTCTAGCTCGTCATGTGTCTATGTCATACGGCCTTATCACGAATGTAGTCACCTGTGCTAGGTCCACCATAGGGTGCATCAAGCCCTAGGGTACCAACCACCGACGCGAATCAAGCATGCACAATGTCAACCTACTAATGCCCAATGCCTGCTTTTTCAACTCCGGACTACGTGCACGACCGTAGTCCACCTGAACCTACACTGGGGCACCCACTCAGCCGTCGTTATAGTCGCTTACAATCAGCCCAGTAATTGTGCCCCACCCTGCCTAGTTCCAAGGTTCCATGATACATCTAAGTAGGTTACTACTGAAATGGACCGCATAACTAGGGTTTCCGTCCAACAGGTTAACTGTTGTCATTTATCAGTCTAGCATGTCAAGTTGGTTAAGTGTTCTCTTTCATGTTCATGACTTAACCCCACTAATCATGTGTCAAGTTGGTTAAGTGTTGTCTTTCATGTTCATGACTTAACCCTATCATGTGGCATTAATTCATTAATGCACCCCGACCTCTCACATCAGACTGTTGTTGTGGTCACTGGATATGCTGGGCGGCTCCGAGCAGATTTACACCACAACTCAGTCTGACCTCAGGTTTCAAGCGTGATATGACCAACTACCCACATTGGATCCTATTGTTTGCAGTAACTGGATTTGTCGGCCAGTTCTGGGCAGAATTACACTGCAAACTCAAACCAACCTCGAGTTGGCCATTTTCATGTTCATTCTTGTGTCATGTCCATGTTCAAATTTCATGTCAAGTTCGTGTCAAGTTTCATGGCGAGTTTCATGTCAAGTTTCATGTCAAGTTTCAACTTATGCCAATTATCAAGTTCATGATTCATGTTCATAACCAATTCATGTTTTGCCTAATCTACCCAATCATATTCCCATCGCATGTAAATGTGAATCGATCTAAATTACAAGTAAATCCAAATCCAGAAATAAAGGGAATAACATCAAAACTATGATAGGCAAAAAGGACGAGCATAAAGTGATAAAAGGAATTACAAGAATAGCAAGATATAACCTGAGATAATTGGTTACAACATCACTAGCATATAGAAAATAACAGGATTTCAAATCTAGCATAATAAGGTGATAGTCATGGCATAAGGTGATAGTCCCAAACTTGTAAATAATAGACTGATTCAACATCACATGCATGATAATGTTATGGACATGATAGATTTTGATTTACAACATGAATAGGTCCAAACTGATTTCGTAGCAATATTCCCAAATGTCAAGATCCAAAATGGAAACTAGAATAGATGTGAATCGATTATCATACTTAAGTCCAATTTCACTTTATCTCATGTCCAAATTACAACTAAAAAGTTTAAATCTCAAAGTAACTAGAACTGACAGATCGTGGACTAAGAAATTGAGATCTAGAAACTAGTCGTTGAATTGTTGAATCGTTGAATCTCGATTTGATTGTAGCAGAAAATCCCCAATATGCAGTTCCTAGCCGTAGTCTTCAAGAAATAGTCTTCGTGTTTTATTTTAATTTATTTATTTTAATTATTCCAGAGGCAGCATAAGGAGAGAATAAATGGTGTAAAGAGAATGGGGCTAGGGTGTTGTTTATATAGGATTAGGCTGACGAATCTAGACTGAAAACGAGACCAGAAACATCATAATTAACCCAGGCTCAAAACCGGGTTTCAGCACCAGGTCGACCCCCAGGTCGACCATAGGGTCGACCTGGTCCCTGGGAGGTCGACCATAGTGTCGACCCCCAGGTCGACCGGGTCCTGGGCGGGAAAATTCCTGCCCAGTCTGGTTGGGGTTTGAATTCGAATTTCGAATTCGAATTAGAGCTGTTTTTCTGTTCTGAAAATCCTTGAAACTTCGGAGGGTCATATCTCCATCATATGGACTCCGTTTCTCGAAAACTCGAACTCGTTTCCAAGCAGAACTTCGAGACGAACACAATGTCGCAACCCATTTCCCTTGATTCTTATTTTAAAATTTAATTCTGGCTTGATTTATGGTTTTAACATGTTATTAAAATACCGGGTATTACATTCTCCCCTCCTTAAAGGATTTCGTCCCCGAAATCTTCAAGTTAAGAAGAATGTGTCCTACCATCCAACATCCATCTACTCAACCATCATCCACAAGCAACCATTGTCCTTAAAAGATGTCTAATGCTATATGAACTTATGCAAGAGTGTGTGTATATGTACTTATCTAATGCAAAAGATCAGGCGGTTACTAATTCAGTAGACCTCCTTAATGCAAAATATGTTAGTGTAATGAGTCCAACATGTAAGCATATTCCTAACATACTTTATAATCTCTACATGAGTGCACAAACATTCATTCATATGCAACATCCAAATGATAACATATCAAATTTCCATCCATATACAAGTATAAGCGCCCATGCATATGCAATATGAAATATATGACTGAGCCGATCTAGTGCTTAATGTGTGTTATGCAACCACAAGCAACTACTTGCAACCACTTGCAATCATCAACCATAACATGTTTCAATTACATGTTTACATCCATAGGGTTCTACCTAAGGTTCTCATGATAGGATTGAGAAGTTAAGCAAGATAAAACAAAGCATCTAGGAGAAGAAGTTAAAGATGTACCCCTAGAAGGTCCTGCTTGCGGGCCTTGCCCTTGCTTCTTAGGGCAGTTATTGCTGATATGTCCAGTATCAGCACACTGAAAGCATGCCCCCATCTTCATCTTCTTCTTTCTACAATCCCGGACTATATGCCCATCAATACCACAGAAGTTGCATTTTCTTTTCTCACGTGACTTGTTGTCATTATTGTTGTTGTTGTTCTTGCCTCCTTTCTCGGAGTCTACCTTCTTGTTTTGAGACTCATTCACCTTGACCTCCTTCTTGCCATTCTTGTCTTCTTCATTTAAGAGTGTCATGTCCACTAACTTTTCGTAAGTAGCCCCAATAGGTATGTGGGTCATAGCCAAGCTGTGAAGTGGCTCATTCAATCCCTTGACAAAACGGAGAGGCTTCTTATGAGGGGTATTCACTAAGTCTAGTCCAAATCGGGTCAGCTGATTGAATTGATTGATGTACTCCTTGACTGTCATACTCCCTTGCTTAAGAGATAAGAACATTTCCAGCTGTAGACTTCGTTCAGCTTGTGAGAGGAATTTCATTTCAAACCTTATCCTGAAATCCATCCATGTGTCAACAGGTCTTTCAGCGTTTGTGACTTCTCACCAATAGGAAGCTTCGTCTTTGAGCAACCATACTGCCAACTATACCTTCTGCATATCGTCCACCTCGAAGATAACGAACAGATCATCAATTTCTTTGAGCCAGTTCCTCGCTTCTACGAATGATTCAGTTCCCTTGAAATACTTTCCACCCATGGCCCTAAAATCTCTACAGATCTTTGAAAAAGCATTTGCATGAGGAGGAGGAGGAACCGCTGTAGCTGGAGGAGGAATATCCGCTGGGACTATATCTTTGGCCCTAGCCTCTAAGTACCTCCTGAACCAATCAGGTATTAGCACGCCCTCTAGAAAGTTAAGATTCCTATACATGCTGAAATGAAAAAGAAGAGATTCAAAACGAGGAAACAAAACATGGTGCTAATGGCTTTTGGGTTATAGCCTTTAAATAAAACAAGACTTTTCTTGAAAAATGCTTCTTTGTAAACGGTTTTGAAAATAGTTTTAGAAGGTTTTAAAAACTTTTGCCCAGTATGGTAACCTTCCGCTCTGATACCAGGTGTAACACCCTACCTCCGCTAGGATCACTCACAAAGGGAATGCACTAGTTTTGGAGGAGCGTTATCGAGGTAAACAAACACAGAAATATTACAAGACAGAACATAAATAAAACAGCGGAAGAATCAAAAGCTAAATTTCATTACTTTCAAAAAGAGTCAAAACCTTTTACATCCAAAGTACCAACTATCATTTTCCATTACAACAAGTTCTGCCTTGAATAAATAAAGAAGCATAAACTTAAAACAACAAAAGTAGCTTAATTCCCCAAAGGTATCAGAAATGCAGCCATAACATAGCTCAAGATCAAACCGTACATGAGCTGAACCGAAAGCAAGCGAAATCCAAGCTAAGATCTAGAGTTTCCTCCCTGAGAACTTGGGGGGGAATGAAAGAAAAAGAGGCGAAAGAAAACGGTTCAGTCATAATGATTGGTAAGTCCTAGAGACTTTCATCATAAAAACAGGTAAAGGTAACATGACATGTATAAACTGAAAGTAAACATAAGGATGCTGTCAAGATGGCCAAGATAAACTAAGATAACAGGATAATTCAAGTATAAATCAAGTATAGCATCTCATGTTCAATATTCGTTGCACCAACTGTACTAGTATCCTAAACCCATGTCGTATATTAACCATGAAATGATCCCTTGGCCCAATATCATGAAATGACCCATTACTAGGTCCAACGGAACGATCCACTAATCGATCGACTCCCTGCAAGTTCTAGCTCGTCGTGTGTCTATGTCATACGGCCCTATTACGAATGTAGTCACCTGTGCTAGGTCCACCATAGGGTGTATCAAGCCCTAGGGTGCCAACCACCGACACGAATCAAGCATGCACAGTGTAAACCTACTAATGCCCAATGCCTGCTTTTCCGGACTACATGCATGACCATAGTCCTCCTGAACCTACATTGGTGCACCAACTCAGCCGTCGTTCTGGTCGCTTACAATCAGCCCAGTAATCGTGCCCCACCCTGCCTAGTTCCAGGGTATTATGATACATCTAAGTGGGTTACTGTTGAAATGGACCACATAACTAGGGTTTCCGTCCAACAGGTTAAGTGTTGTCATTTAAATTCATGACTTAACCCTTATCAGTCTAGCATGTCAAGTTGGTTAAGTGTTTTCTTTCATGTTAATGACTTACCCCACTAATCATGTGTCAAGTTGGTTAAGTGTTGTCTTTCATGTTCATGGCTTAACCCTATCACGTGGCATTAATTCATTAATGCACCCCAACCTCTCACATCAAACCTATTGTTGTGGTCACTAGATATGCCGGGCGGTTCCGGGCAGATTTACACCACAACTCAGTCTGACCTCGGGTTTCAAGCGCGATATGACCAACTACCCACATTGGATCCTATAGTTTGCAGTCACTGGATTTGCTGGGCGGTTCCAGGAAGAATTACACTGCAAACTCAACCCAAACTCGAGTTGGCCATTTTCAAGTTCATTCTAGTGTCATGTCCATGTTCAAATTTCATGTCAAGTTCGTGTCAAGTTTCATGGCGAGTTCCATGTCAGGTTTCATGTCAAGTTTCAACTTATGCCTATTATCGAGTCCATGATTCATGTTCATAACCAATTCATGTTTTGTCTAATCTACCCAATCATATTCCCATCGCATTTAAACGTGAATCGATCTAAATTACATGTAAATCCAAATCCATAAATAACGGGAATAAAATCAAAACTATGACAGGTAAAAAGGATGAGCATAAAGTGATAAAAGGGATTACAAGACAAGCATGATCTAACTTGAGATAATTGGTTACAACATCATTGGCATATAGAAAATAATAGGATTTCAAATCTAGCATAATAAGGTGATAGTCATGGCATAAGGTGATAGTTCCAAACTTGTAAATAATAGACTGGTTCAACATCACAGGCATGATTATGTTATGGACATGAAAGAGTTTGATCTACAACATCAATAGGTCCAAACTGAATTCATAGCAATATTCCCAAATGTCAAATCCAAAATGAAAACTAGAATAGATGTGAATCGATTATCATACTTAAGTCCAATTTCACTTTATCTCATGTCCAAATTACAATTAACAAGTTTGAATCTAAAAGTAACTACAACTTACAGATCGCGGACTAAGAAATTGAGATCTAGAAACTAGTCGTCGAATTGTTGAATCATTGAATCTCGATTTGATTATAGCAGAAAATCCCCAATATGCAATTCCTAGCCGTAGTCTTCAAGAAATAGTCTTCGTGTTTTATTTTAATTTATTTATTTCAATTATTTCAGAGGCAGCATAAAGAGAGAATAAAATGGTGTAGAGTGAATGGGGCTAGGGGGCTGTTTATATAGGATTAGGCGGACGAATCTAGACTGAAAACGAGACCAGAAACATCAGAATGAACCCAGGCTAAAAACTGGGTTTCATAACCAGGTCGACCCCAGGTCGACCATAGGGTCGACCTGGTCCCTTGGAGGCCGACCATTGTGTCGACCCCTAGGTCGACCTGGTCCTGGGCGGGAAAATCCGCGCCCAGTCTATGCTGGGGTTTGAATTCGAATTTCGAATTCGAATTCGAGCTGTTTTTCTTTTCTGAAAATCATTGAAACTTCGTAGGGTCATATCTTCCTCATACGGGCTCCGTTTCTCGAAAACTCGGACTCGTTTCCAAGTTGAATTTCGAGACGAACGAAATGGCGCATCCCGTTTCCGTTGATTCTTATTTTAAAAATTAATTCTGCCTTAATTTATGGTTTTAACATGTTATTAAAATACCGGGTATTACATATATATATATATATATATATATATATATATATATATATCGTGAGAATTTGAAATAAAAGGAAATAAAAAGGGGCTTGATGGTATGAAATAATATCCCCATAATAAAAGAAATAAAAAGGAGATTGGTGGAAATATAACAATCTTTTCAAAATTAAAAAATGAGATTTAAATGGGTTTATTCTAAAAGGGATGAGTGGTGATTTGGTATTCAAATAACGAAGCCAAAGACGATGTCGTAATGATTGTTTACGAATGATAAGTTGATTCGATATGATAATAAGAAATGCTATAGCAATGTTCTGAATGTTTGTTGAAAATTTAATTCGATATGATTTTAAGATATTTTCTAAGTATATAAGTAAAAGGATTTAAGTACAATTTTACATTAAACCAATATATTATTTTGGGTATTTCAACTAAGATATTATTTTTAAATGGCCATGTGATGCTGTGTAATAAACCAATGGATTTGTTTGTTTTTATGGTTGTTTATTTTGATAGTTAAATAACCAACTATCAAAATCTGACCCAACGTTGTTGGTACGGAAAGACCGGGATCGAATTTATAATCGAAAACCATTCCGACCAATAAATACGAATATTTCAAAGACGCTGATTGAGATGGAGAAATTGAAGACCGTATATCTTCATAAAACGGAAGAGTTACTTACAATCTCTGGTTGATCCCTAGAGATATACTGTGATTCTGTCGTGGTTGGAATCTATGGGTTGCAAGGACTTCTCGCTGCTGATCCATGGGGTGATTCCTATATTGGATGCAGTAGGAGAGTACCTTCGGATCATCCTGTTCATGGATGACATGTATGGACGATATGAGTGGTGGCCAGATCTTTCAAAAGTCGATTATAACCTCAAGCCTCATCAACCGGGAAATGACAAAAATCGGGTAGGCAGCATGACTATGTGGGTAGCCCCCATTAGGATGTATTGTCACCATCTAGAGAATATTAATATTTGTTACTTCTATTCATTTCTGTATCTCCCAGGAAAATGGTAACAGCGCAACAGTGAGGTGACAATATATTCGATACACTCAAGAGAAATGAGTGGTCGATTACGTGTGGCCGGGTTGCAAGACGTTCTTGTTAAACCCAGTGTATTCCTCTCTAGAGATACACTATCGGCAAGTGGTTCCATACCTTGCCATAGTCGGAATCCAATCTCCAAAAGCGCCGGCGGTTTTGATTGTATACTATATATGTGGAGCGTGAGATGCAAGCGTTCTGCTAGATTCTATCTGTTTGCATTTAGACACTATTATAATATCAGAATAAGATATTGATTTCAAAATGTTATGGGTTATAGTAAGGTAAAAACCGTCCGTGTTTATGTGTGTGTTGGTCTTACTATTATCTTTTTTTTTCAAAAGGATTTTCAAAGTGAAGCAAGTTGTTTGTGTTATGAATTTATCACTGAAAGTGTTCCAGACTGATCCGGATGAATTTTGCTTTGCTTCAAATGTGCTCAGGTCAGACCGAGTATATTTACAGGTTAAATTTCTCTTGGAGTTTCAGAGAAGATTTTGAAGTCGAGACGTATTCCATATATACTGGTACTAGTTTATTTCCATTGTGTGTTGTATTGATCTGAATGTATACTCTTATGTTGTAATCATGTATATGCAGTTCCTTTTATATAAAGTATTATTGATTATTATACTTTGTCCATTCCACTCTGAGACTCTGATATTCTACTTATTCTTCTATCCTGATATTTGATTCTTTCTTTTCTCATCCTCTAACTTCTTTCTATTAGCTTTCTGGGTTTCCGGTACTGGAGTTTTTGGACATGAGATGTGTTAGTGTCTGAATTCGAGTGTCGGAAATCCTTGGTAGCTACAATACCATATTCAAAACTATACTATTCATATAACTAAGGTTTCCTAAATCGGTTTTATAGCCATTAAAAGAGTGAGATAGACTCATAAAAGTTCTCCCTTCTCCTAAGTTTTCCAGTCTCCTTCCTTATTCTCTACGACTTCTTCAACAATTATTTTCAGAAATAATGTTATGGCATTACCCTATTCTAAATGGTTTGTATGTTATTTATAATCTATGTTTTTTCCTAGGGTTTGTCCTTATGTCAAATACCAGTATTATCCATTATCATGTATATTAACATTACTACATTGTGATGTACAAAATTTCTTAGGGGTATGATTCTTAATGCATTCAGTTTTCAGGCTATAATTGGTAATATGATTATCATTCAAATGGTATGACACTGGTTGGTCCTCTCCTCTTATTTATGATTTTTCTTTTTAGAACCAGAGGACAAAATTAAATGAGCATAAATGAGGATACCTGAAATTCAAATTTCATTTCTTTTTCCTCGGCTACCATGTTACATATTATCAGTATAAATGTTTTACTTACACATATTCTATGTTAAAACATGATCACTTGCCTAAATATTACCATTGTCCGTTATATTGATTTTAATTGTGTTCAATAATGTACATATATTCGTATTCCATTTTGCAAAGAGGAACTATCATTTTAAAATTATGAAATCATAAATGTTTTAAAATATAGGGTTATCACATACACCCCTCCTTTAGGGATTGTATTCCACAATCTTTTACTAATGTTAATATATATATACACATTTATTTTTTAACAAAACATATGTCCAAAGCAAAAATATGCATATAAAAATTAAATACTCACCCCATATCTAATTAAGATTTTTTTCCTTTCTATCAGAGAATAATCCGGGGTAACTAGTTCTCATTTTATCTTAAACCTCCCATGTGCAATCATTTGAATCCAAACTCCACTGCACTTTAACCAGCTTTATGCTTTTATTCCTTAATTCCTTTTCTTCTCTTACTAAAATTCCCACTAGTTCCTTTGCATAGCTCAAACCTGTTTTAATCTAAACCTGAGTAGGTGATTCTAAAATAGTATCTTTATCATGTACCCATTTTCTCAGTTGTAACATATGAAATACATTATGAATACCTCTTAATTCTTCAGGTAATTTCACTTTATAGGCCAATGTACCTATTCTTTCCAAGATTTCATAAGGACCCACATACCTTGGTGCAAGTTTTCCTGCTTTACCAAATCTTAATAACTTTCTCATTGGAGAAACTTTAAGGAACACATAATCTCCTACATTAAATTCCACTGGCATCTGCTTCTATCTGCATATGTCTTTTGTCTCTCTTGTGCCACTTTCATCCTATGTATTATTAATTCTATTTTAACAGTTGTCTCTTTAATGTTCTCTGGTCCCAACAGAATTCCTTCACCTCCATCGATCCAACATGCTAGTGAAGCACAAGGTTTTCCATATGAAGCTTCAAATAGAGCCATTCCAATTCTAAATTGGTGGCTATTATTATAAGTGAATTCAGCTAGATGTAAATACTCCCCCCAATTGCCACCAGAGTCTAATACACGTGCTCTAAGAAGATCCTCCAACACTTTGTTTTTGATTTTTGTTTGCCCATCAGTTTGTGGGTGATATGCAGTACTTAGACTTAAGTCAATGCCAATTGCCCCTTGGAAACCACTCCAAAATTAAGATGTAAACAAAGTATCTTGGTCACTTATAATGTATTTGGGTATCCCATGTGTGACGACCCAAGGATTTTCGACCCTGAAAATCAACACAACACACCTTGTTGTCTATTAAAGCATCAGAAATACCGGACCATTAATAGAAAGAAGTTAGAGGGTGAGAAATAGAAAGAAAGAAATTTAGAATAGAAGAAGAAAAAGATCACAACTTGAACAAAATCAAAGTAACAAGAATCTCATAGCGGAACGAATAAAATATATCATATAACAACTTTGGAAATACAAATTGGTAACTGTATATACATGCCATTATCAGTAATATCACAGCGGAAATAAACTCTATATATATCTAACTCTGAAGCCTCCTGCTCCGAGCTCCTCCACGTATCTGAAAAATCCCGGCTACTTGACTGCCCGTACAAATTTGGGCACCCAAGAGTTTAGGGTAAACAAAACAAAATAAACTCTGGGTCAGTCATGTGACTGGTGTGAGTAAACTCTAATCATTTCGGTTTAACTTTTCAAAAATCCTTTTCAAGGAATTGATAATCGTAAGACCGATCCACACATAAACATGGATGGTTTTTACCTCAAGATAACCCAAACATTTTTCCAAAAACAATACTATTCTGATATTATAATAGTTTCTAATACAAGTACTTAGCAATCTAGCAGAACGCTTTCATCTCACGTTCTATATATAATATACAATCAAAACTGTGGGCTCTTATTGGGGAGTGGATTTCCAACTCTGACAAGGTATGGAACCACCTTCCGATCAGTGTACTCTAGAAGCAATACACTGGAGTTCAACAAGAACATCTTGTAACTCGGCCACACATGACCGACCATTCATTTCTCCTGAATGTTCCGAATATATTATCACCTTACTGTTGGTATACCAACATAACCGTTCCCAGGAGATACAGAAGTGAAAGAAGTAACAAATATGAATATTCTGTAAATGGTGACAATATACCCTAGTTGGGGGCGACCCACTTAGCCATGCTGGCTGCCCGATTTCTGTCATTTCTCGGTTGATGATGCTTGAGGTCATAACCTATAATTAGACAGATTACATTATCGTTTACTTTGAATGCCACATCATCCTACCCGCCAAATCACAAATTGATTTCCCTAAAAATATCATGGGTATAAGCTAAGAGAAACGAATTTCTCTGCCACCAAACGTAAATACGTTTGAAGAGCTCAACTTATGCGATCTACCAGATATACTCTGTCAGACATTCGTCCATTCAAGTTGTCCTGGGACTGGACAAACGAAAGGAATTATTCTATAAATCCATCTTAGGCAATTTCTACCTAGGATCGCAAGAATAACCCTTGTATAAACTGCATCTTCAACTGTCTTTGATCTATTTGATTCGAAACGATAATGCCCATACAAATTTGTTTTCAAATAATAAATCCGATCCCGGTCTCTCCGTATTGACAATGGAAATGGTCAAAAACTTTGATAGTCGGTGATTTAACTATCAAAGAAAAACATGTGTACAAACAACGGTCGTATTTCCAAATGGAAATCTTACCGATAAATCATCAAACAACACTGACCCCTTTTTATATATTTATAAATAATCATTTCATATCCCAATTCCCCTTCAATATCTTTATCCAAATATTTCTCTAACTCGCTTGGCTTCTCCCGATCCTTGGAAAACATTTCCATTTATTTTAAACTGTTTAATTTCTATATCTCAGAAACTATTTCTTATTGATATCAGAAAACATTCCCATCTCATTCGTCCATCACTATCCTTCCACGTCCACTAGTCCCTAACCATAAATTTAGTAAGAGAACAATTTCCCAAGTATCAATCCCGAAGGCCGAAACCAACATTAGATTGATACATCGAAAATTACTCAACTCAACCAACGTACAACAAGTTCCAATTTTGTAAAAAACCTATCGTATTCCCTTTAACATTTTAAAGCGATTATATTATTATAATCTCACAAATCAATTCAATACTATTTAAATATCATTTTGCAAAACTAATTAAAATAACTCAATTTGACTTCTGTAAATAATAATGCAGATTCCATTTCACAACCCTTAGCATTTTCTTTACGAAATCATTTACTTTACATTTATGAATTCCTTTATCTTTCATTTACAAATCCATATCCTCTAGCTTTACAAATCCATTTCAATCTATCTCCATTCTCTTTATAAACCATAAACTATTCACTGTATAACTCATTAACTATTCGCTGTATAAACCATTACCATTCGCTGTATAAATCATTAACTATTCGCTGTATAACTCATTAACTATTCATTGTATAATTCATTAACTATTCGCTGTATAATTGATTAACTATTCACTGTATAATTCATTTTATAAGTTATAACTAGGTTAAGACCCGTGCTTCGCACACGAGCGGTTGGTTGTACCTACCGACTTTAAGTTATGTTTTAAAACTCGATTTCCTATTCATAACAAATCCAAATATTGATTATCTCGTCAAATCCTGAATTTCATTATATAATTTATAAGAATAATTTTTTTATATATATTCGACATAGTGAATGCTAATTATAAATCCTTACGGATTTATTTCAATCCTATTTTCCATTTAGAACATCAAAATCATTTCATTGTTTTCCGTTCAAACGATTTCCAATTTCCCTTTTTAAATTCATTTTTGAATTTAATTCCAATTTATTTAATAATAGTAATTGCATCTCATTTAATAAATATCTTTTATAAATCAATTTACTTTTTTATATAATTTAAACAAGTTATTATGTTTTAACTAATCGAAATTTCATTTCTATTTAAAAATAGATTTTTCTCGTTTTAAAATCCCATATTCTTTTCCAATATATTTGAATACATTTTACGGTATTTAAATACCAATTATTTCAAGTCAATGTTATTCAAACATCCCAACCACACAATAATCTATCATAGATTATTTATCACATCGTATAATACATTATATGAAAAATACAATATAATTATTGAGGAATCCAGTCGGATCCATCCAACCTGTTTCCCTGCATCCACGGATGTAAATCAACATTTATTTCATATTAATATGAATTAAATAAATAAATATAATCCATATTTAACTAATGATTTTTATATATGACTACATATAAAATTTCAACCAATTTATAAGTAGTTCATTTAAACAACTATCACACAACAATCAATTAATCATTTATCAATATTAAATAATATTTATAAAATTATAGAATTGATTAGAGTTAGTGAGATAACTCACCTCGTTTGTTGACCGTTAAATAACGGTTAACGTTCGATTGATCATATCAGGCATTTAACTCCACCATAAAATGTAACGTGCTCCAAATGGCTCTAAACCAATTCCAGTACGTAGCAAGCAACCAACGATCCTAGCGGATCCCAATTAGACTTCAGTCCATCACCATACGCGACCATCCCCATTTCAACAGTACTCCTTCCTAGTTCACAAGAAAGAAAATAACCCGGCTTCCAGCATATATTGAAGCCTTGAACTATCTATACTCCATTCTCTTCACGTCATATGCAAAATCAATTTTACCTTTTCTTTTTTTCTTTGCATTGGGCTGACCATTTTTATTTACGTGGCCCACTCCCGCATCCTACCAGACCCAGACCTGCACCCTATACACCCTTCTTCCCCAATACTAATGTTCTAAACCTGCTCGTGTACTTCTCCTATTCTCCGAAGTCATCTGCATGATGTTTTCATTTTTTTCCTTTTTTTATAAAAACTTGGCTTCACTGTTGAATTTTGGCCCAATACATAAGCACCATGACCGCATCTCCTTACTCATCTTCACATTACCTCCCATCAAAATGCGTACAGCTCCATTAATATTTACATCCCCCCTTCGAAGCTTTTCATCACTTAGTCCTCACTATTTCTTCAAACTATGAAACCGCCTGCCTTTTGTGTCACTCCCACATTTCTTCACTTAAATATCTGCACCCGTTCCCTCTTATTTTTCTCTTTTTCTTATACTAACGCATGGTTCTAGAATGAGTTGCGTCCTCTCCTCTCCTTCCATGTGTGCCATGCATATACATCCTCTTTCTATCCGTTCCATTTATACTGTACACGATATGGCCACATCTTTGAACAGCTAGATCTCCTATCACAAGCTAAAAATAAATGTACCAAGATCACTAAACCCCTTCTCCATCACGACATCCAAAACCATGTCACCATAACACTGCTCTTCATCAACTTCAGGAAACCACATCAAATTATACTACAACGATCCCTACAGTACCTCAAAAATTCGGATTCATCCTCCCTCGTCCATCTAGGTCTTGCCATGCTGAACTCTCGAACTCACGAAACTCCATTTACACGCAACATGAAACTCAATATGTTCAAGGAGCGAGATTTGTTTGCATTTTTGGGAAGCTATATGTCTTCATGGGTCACGGCCATTTTCTGTTTCTTGCGTGAACCATGAAAGAAGAATGAGGACAGGAAAGGATGGAATGGTAGAAGAATACTGTGTGTGAGAGTAGAAATCAGTTTCATGCGTCAGTGCATGTATATATATAGTTTAAGATTCCTTAGCGGTTAAGGAAGGGCATCACACATTAATTAAATGTTGAAAAGATTAAACATATAGCACCAACAGATATGTAGGGTTAGAAGGTAAGTTTGTACTTTAATGAGTTTTCACTTCACTGCTGCTATACGTGATACTTAGCAGCTAAGTAATGGCTGGGAACGACAATGATGTCTAAACAATGTGTACGGGATATGAGTATAGCCTATGTCGGTAGTGTTTTCTTGAGGATGAAGTTTTTTTGAAAACAGGTTTACAGTAGTCATCTCGCATGTAGCAAAGTAGGTTGATGTTTTGTCCTCTTTCTATGGATTTACTTCCTTACTTCAATGAATGGAACTGTCTCATTTTTATATTCTAAGAAAGAAGGTAAAGACAAGATGGTGGTTGTTTTATGAGGTATAACATGTGATGGCTAGCATATTAAAAATGATAGGTCTGCAGGAAGATGTGAAAACACGAGATAAACTCCACTAGTGTTAACTACAATGTCTCGTCCCTTAGACCTTGGTGTGAAGGAACTTATATTCATTTTATTTGTTTGCTAGTAGCCACTGATTTTATTGGATTTTAAAAATATATATGTATGTTAGACAAGGTGTAGTTAATTCATAGATAACCTTTTCATCGCACTTCCCTTTCTGGAAAATTTTAAAAGCTCCATCTTGATCACAACTCGCAGCGATTTGGTCATTTGGATGGATTACTTGCTAATTTGCCAAGTGCGGTAAACGCGGATTTATGGTATAACATGTTTCTTAGTTTGACTTTTGTAGTAATGACCACATCAGTCCTTATGCTTCTTTTTCACAGCGTTACATAAGTGAACATGAGTGGCATCTAAAAAAATTGAAAGTCTCTTTCACTTTATAGTCCAAGTCTTTACATGCTACCCGAATTTAGAAGACATCAAAAGTTCTATGTTGAATGCTAAATCAAAGCATCAGACTAAGTCAAAAGAAAACATGAACATCAACGAATAATTATAGTTGCTGACCTTAACATATGATTAGTAGCGTATATCTCACGGGGACATGTCAACGGCTCACATCAGAAATATAATGAAGTATATTGGTTCCATCGTATATGTTTTAAGATTTTAAAGTAATGTTTTACAGTCTCCAATACACGGAATTCCCAAATTATTAAATTATTATTATTCCACTACTTATATCAATTAAATCTTCAATATATTTGAATTTAAACCATTTAAATTACTAAACCAGTATATTAAAATACTTAAATAAATTAATTATTAAATCGTAGAAAATATGGGATGTTACACCATGTAATCTCACGATCTCCTTGAGAAACAATTGTGCTAATTTTGGAGCAGTTATACTTGATTTTACTAGTATGAAATGAGCTGATTTGGTAAGCCTATCTACCACAACCCATATACTATCATTTCCTTTTCTTGATTTTCGAAGTCCTATAATGAAATCCATAGAGATAGTTTCCCATTTCCACATGGGTACTTCTAGAGCATGCAACATACCTGAAGGTTTTTGATAATTTGCTTTCACCTGTTGGCATATCAGACATTTTGAAACATATTTCACCACATCACCCTTCATGCCTTTCCATAGTAGCTTCTTTTTAAGTCATGATACATTTTCATCCCTCCTGGGTGAATTATATATGTTGTTTTATGATGCTCATCCATTACCTCTTTCTTAATTTCCTTTAAATCTGGTACACACATTTTTCCTTTAAATTTTAAATACCCTTCTTTACTCAATGAAAAAATTTCCACTTCTTTTCCCTCTATTAACTGAATTTTATTTTCCTTTAATTATGGTTCTTAATCCTGTAGTGATCTTATTTTATCCATCATAGCTGGCTTTATGGTTACCATGCTCAACTTCCTATAACTTGGCCCTTCATCTAATTCTTTCCTCTCAATTATCTCAACTGCCTCACTCAAAACAGTTGGGGATTTAAACTCTTCTATCATTAGATTAGCCAATCTGACTTGTTGTCTACTCAATGCATCAACAACCTTATTTGCTTTGACTAGAGTGTATAAGATATCCAAATCATATGCAGCAAGTAATTCAACCCATCTATGTTGTCTTATATTCAAATCTTTTTGTGAAAACAAATACTTTAAGGACTTGTGATCAGTGTATAAATCAAATTTTGTTCCTAGTAAGTAGTGTCTCAACAATTTCAAAGCATAAACTACAGCTGCAAGTTCAAGATCATGGGTTGCATATCTATTTTCATTGGGTTTGAGCTCCCTAGATGCATAAGAAATTACCTGCCCATGTTGCATCAACACTACCCCTAAACCAGAACCACTAGCATCAGTGTACACCACTAACCCTTTATTTCCTTCAGGAACTTGCAATATGAGTGCTTCTACCAAAGCTTGCTTTAATCTCTCAAAGGCTTAATCACACTTTTCGGTCCAAATAAAAGGTTGACCCTTTCTGGTTAACATAGTCAAGTGTATGGCCACCCTTGCAAAATCTTTTATAAACCTCCTACAATATCCAGCCATGCCTAAAATGATCTAACTTCAGTCACTGTTCTTGGTTTTCGCCATGCCTGCACTGCTATTACTTTCTGAGGATCCAATACAATGCCTTCTTCTGATATGATATGCCTTAAAATTTTTACTTGGGATTTCAAGAAAACACACTTTGTGAACTTGGCTTTTAATTCATGTTGTCTCAATCTGGTTAGGACTAAATGTTAGTGCTCTTCATGTTCTTCTCAGAAATTTGAGTAACTCAGGATATCATCTATGAACACTAAAACAAATTCATCTAAATAGACTCTAAAGGTTCTATTCATCAAGTCAACAAAGTAAGATGGAGTATTGGTTAAGCCAAAGGGCATTACTAAGTATTCATATAATTCATACCTTGTACTAAAAGCAGTATATTTGATACTTTCTTCCTCCACGTTCATTTGATGAAACCCTGATGCTAAATCTAGCCTGATAAAAACCCTTGCTCCATTCAATTGATCAAACAGATCATCAATTCTTAGAAGTGGTTATTTGTTTTTAATAGTTACCTTGTTTAATTTCCTTTAACCAATACACATTCTTAAAGATCCGTCCTTTTTTTTACAAAGACCACTAGGGAACCCCTACAAGAACTGCTTTGTCTTATAAAACCCTTTTTCTCTAGATCCTCAAGTTGTTGTTTAAGCTCAATTAACTCTTTAGGACCCATTCTAGTTGGTTTCTTAAATATAGGGCTTACTCCTGGAACTAATCTGATTTGTAACTCTAATAGTCTCTCCTGTGGAACCTCACTTACCTCTTCAAACACATCAGGATATTGGTTAACAATGGGTATGCATTCTAATTTTATCATATTATCATCCCCGTCTACTTCCCAAATATTTCCTGATCCAGACTTAATGGTCTCACACTCAATGGTTATTCTTTTGTTATTTGAATTTGTCAAAGAAATGGTGAATTCTTCCAGGTTGATTACTGCCTTGTGTTTTTGTAGCCAATTAACACCCAAAATTAATCCAATTCCAGGATATTTTAATACATATAAATCTGCTAAAAATATATGGCCTCCTATTTTCACTTTTACCCTTATGCACTGCATTTCTAAAATACATGTACTTCCCAAAAGGACTTCTTATATGCAAAGTGTTTTGAACATACACACAAGTAAGTTTCAATTTCTGGAAAACATCATAGGATATCAAAGAGTGAGTAACCACTGTATCATAAACTACTAGTATAGGTAAATTTTCAATAAAAATTTTACCTTCCACTTGACCAGCTATTTCCTCCTTTCCCTCTAGAGCTCCCATTTTTGCTGACTTCCTTGGTTCAGGGCAGTTCTTTTTAATATGACCTTCTTTTCGACAGTTAAAGCATTTAAATGTTGCTACTTTTCCAATCTACAAGTTGAATTCATGTGGCCTTCCTTTCCACAATTAAAGCAAAAAATTTCTTCTTTGTTTCAAAAGCTGTTCCACTTTCTCCTTTCTTAACATTAGAATCCACTAGTTCTTCTCATAGGGTTGAACTCTTGCTTTTCCCTTGTTGTTGTTCTTCATATTTCTGAATTTTTCTCGTTCATTGTCACGTTGTTCAAATTTCAGGATTAAATCCAATACCTGATCAAAATTCCTATCTATATAGGGCAACATAGCCCTACTTAAGCCTGCACTAAGTCCTTGAATGAATCTCCCATTTTTAGCTGTTTCATCGGCTATTAGAACAGTGTCATATTTTGATAAACTCTCAAACTTCTAGCTATAATCAGTTATACTCATATTGCTCTGTCTAAGCCTAATAAACTCTTCCAGTAAATTTGCTCTTGCTGATGTTGGAACAAACCTTGCTTCCAACATTTCTTTAAACTGATTCCAGGTGATGTCATTTTGTGCCCTCCCAGCTATCATTACCTCCCACCAATCCAAAGCTTCCCCTTTCAATCTCCTTGAAGCAATTTGTCTTTTCCTTTGATCGTTTATTTGCATATCAGCAAATATCCGATCCAAATTCCTCAACCAAGTTTGCACATCAATGACTCCTTTAGTTCCTTCAAATTCTTTTCCTCCTAGATGGGTATAGGTCTTCAGCAATTTAGATAGCTCTTCATGGGGGTTTGCAGGCCTTGCCCCTATCCCATCCTTCACTGCTCTCATAAATTCTTGAACATTAATCATAGAAGGGTCATTGAACCTCTTTCTCCTTGATGAGCTCCTCTACCAACCATGGATCTCTTGTGACAATCCATACTTCCATTAAGTTAGTTATTGATATATCATAGTAACTTAACCGTTACCATTAAAACATTTTCAAACAAAACAACCATACAGTCACATATGTTACCATTTTCCAACAAGACAATCAATACAAACAGACATGTGATAGCTAGTCTAGCTAGGTTTTAGTTCAAATATAGCTCTGATACTAAATGATGTGACCCACCCTTTCAAACCCAATTATTTACATAAACAATTGTGGTGATGAATTATCAGAAAAACCCATGGATCACTTGCTTAATAAATTTCCCTTATTAAGCCCCCAAGATCACTATCCACCAGTATAAATATATTGGTGTAGATATTAAACATATTACATAATATACTTCATTGAGTAAGTCCATAGCTTCTTGCATGATATGTCTATTTGTATTGCAAATTTCCAGTAATTATGTGAATTCCTAGCTTCTTTAAATCCTAAGAGATGAAATTCCTATAAGTGTATTTTCCCTTATATAGTGGCACAGTATGAACCTTGTTAAACACATCTAATCATTTTTCCTTAGAGGATGTCAAAATAAGCAAAGCTTTGAATGCACAAAGCTTTGGGAGTGTGTGCACGTGCCCATGATGTACTCCTGCACAGCCCCTTGGTATATACATAAATGTTATAAATAAAAAGGATCATTTAGCATAAAGTATTTATATGGAGAAAATCTCATGTAGTTTCTCGGATCTTAACATGAAAAACACCATTTAACCTCATAGTGGAATTTCCTCAAACACTTGTCAACTTATATGATGAAATGCCTATACAAAAAGAACTACAAAAGTGGTGTAGGGAAATATATCTTCTTGTAAAATTAGGATTAAGTTATTTCATAAAACTCATTTTCATAAACTACACTAGTGATTACTAAAGACATCCAGATCATCATTGGTGGGTGATGATCAAACTTTTTACAATGGCTATGCACCAAGTGCACCCATCTGCACCTACCTAATGTGTCATAAACTGCATAGAGTAGTAAAGTTATATAATACTTAAAATAGACATGGCATGAGACTGATTCAGTGATAAGATATGCACATTGGAACTGTGCAAGCTATCATTTCTAATTCATTCCTGCTAAAAAGTAAATATGAGACACACTATTTATATAAGAATGCATCCCCTCTATACTTTCATTAGGTTAAAAACTGCCTTTTTGTAGGGGATACTATTAGACCATGTACCATGGCATAACAGATTACCCATTTTTGCTATGTAATAAAGCAAATAACACTAGCACTTTTACTAGTTCCATAGAGGTTCAAGCATTACATTTACATCATTCATATAGCAGACAATTATCTTAGTTTTTTGCCAACATTTGCATACATTTATATTTAACATAAAAACTACTTAAAACTCTTTAAGTTAACTGCAGCAATCCCATTTGATACAGCATTCCCATTTTTGCACTTTCAAGACACCACACTCAAAGCCACTTTTCTTGAATCAATTCCTTGAGTTACCTCATTGCCAATGAGGTACCCTAAAGATTGGATAAACAATCAAACAGGGTCAGATTTGCAATCTGGTGTGAGTATAAATCAGTATTAATATGGCATTCTTGAACAGAAATCTTTAACATAAACATTTGCATATATGAACAAATCAAGGCAATTGCAGATATTACTTGACATCGTACAATGCACATCCATACCTCAGTCCCTCTCATACATGCCATTATTCCCCATAACTCCATGTACCTAATAAATCTAGACTGACAGCAAAATTACACTAGTGGATCACCATCCTAAATTTCCATGTGCTGAACACAAGTGCACACTGTATTTCCCAAATACACAAAGTCCTACTTGGCTTATATTAAGCCATATGCATATTTAACCTCCATACTTGAGGATAGACAGATCAGCACAATAGGTGACTAGCACCCCCAACCTGATCCACATTCATGTTACTAGTTAGGTTTTACTGTTTTGACCGAACTACCCCATACATCCCTTTCACTGATGCATGTTGCTTCATTCCCAATGATGAACGAACTACACTAAATTAAGTTTGAGTGTTTATGCAGAGATTCAAGTGAACATTCAACCAAAGTATCATCAATGTAAAATCATTCAGAAACATATATAACATGGTAGACATATGGAATTTTTTAATGAGAAGTGTTCAAGTTATTAATATACTATAACTATGATTTTTTATTGCCATGAGCACATGATAGGGATGATAAGGACACCCCCTAAACCTAGTATTTC
Organism: Allium sativum; assembly: GCA_030737875.1. Taxonomy (NCBI): domain Eukaryota; kingdom Viridiplantae; phylum Streptophyta; class Magnoliopsida; order Asparagales; family Amaryllidaceae; genus Allium; species Allium sativum. The sequence goes on from CM060915.1 coordinate 993,113,568, forward strand.
TCCGTAACAAATATCTGATCTGAATCAAAGAATATCTTAGGTAAATGGATAAGCTTATGAGCACTTATCAGAGCTTCATTTCCCATTATTAAGAGCACACATAAGCCTTAAACTTCCTTGTTCAATGTTGCTTGCTCTTAATTATAAAACCCTACCTCATGACAATCTTGTATTTCTTTAGTCTCAAATCTACAGGAATCCTATCGGTTAGTAGTCATTTAACCTTCATTCATGCAATCATATGATTAAACCAAACATGGAAACTTTATAACATGTTCCAAACTATATTATTGGTATAACTAAGGCTACCTGAATAGGTCTTATAGCCATTAAAAAAGTGATATATACTCACCAAAGTTCTCCCTTCTCCTAATTTTTCCAGTCTCCTTCCTTAATCTCTAAGTCTTCTTCAACAATTATTTTCAGAAATAATGTTATGGCATTACCCTATTCTAAATTTTTCATATGTTATTTATAATCTGTGTTTTTTCCTAGAGTTTGGCCTTATGTCAGATACTAGTATTATTATCCCTTATTCATGTATATTAACATAACTACATTGTGATGTACAAAATCTCTCAAATGTACTATTCTTTATGCATTCAGTTTTCAGGTTATAATTGGTAATATAATTATCATTCAAATGGTGTGACACTGGTTGGTCCAATCCTCTTATTTCTGATTTTTCTTTTTAGAACCGAAGGACAATATAAAATGAGCATAAAGGAGGATACCTGAAATTCAAATTTCATTTCTATTTACTCGGCTACCATGTTACATATTCTGAGTATAAATGTTTTACTCACACATATTCTATGTCAAAACATGATCAATTGCCTAATTTTACCATTGCCTTTTATACTGATTTTAATTGTGTTCGATAATGTATATATATTCCTATTCCATTTTGTAAAGAGGAACTATCATTCTAAAATTATGAAATAAAAAATGTTCAGAAATATAGGGTTATCACAAGTCCCGATTGCAACATTAATCTTGTTGACAAATGTCGGATTTTATTGTAATTTATAATCAAATTCCAGATGTAGTCAGGTATTTGTCATGGAGTTTATCCTTGTGACTTTTGCCATTACACACCTGGGGTATTAATTCATTGTGTTCACCGTTACACGAGGCACTTATTTTGTGTTGTCCTGTGTTCCATTTGAAATCTACAATTTTTTTTGCTATTTTTTTAATTTTCCTAAAACACTATTTTGTGAATTAAATAAGTTGAGACTTTATACGTATACAGAAATTAAATTGGTACAAAATTACCCTTTTGTTAAGATAATATTAAATAGTATCGTATCCTTTTCTGCAGCATTGAAGGCATATATTTTATTTTTCAATTCTAGATTTTTCTTTGATATTTTTTACTTTAATTTGTTTCATTGTTTTTTCCATTCAAGTTCCTAATTCATTCTAAAATCATAATCACTGTGTTGCATTTGTGTTGTATTTGAGACCTGTTAGATGTGGTTTATCAAAATAGTGCATTAGCATCGTTAAAGAGGAAGAATGATGGCTTTGGTTATTTGGTTCATTTCATTTAAAGTGGGCCCCTTATTATTATAGGTTATTTTTTGTTTATCTATAACTTAACTATTCCTTTGGTCAAATAGTTTTTGGCAACTTTCTTTTGTTACCTGCAACCTATGTATTTCTGAGGGCATCTCGTGGATTCAGACTGTGATATTTAGCATTTTGAATATTATAGTTGGAATGGGGAAGGTTGTCCAATAGTTAGGTGTTGATTTTTTGGACATCTGACCCTGGGTACGTCCCAGCAACTTAAAATTTTATTTTTATATCTAATCAAGCTTCAATTTTAGTAGTGCTTAGTAAATGGGAGTCATTTTTTGGATGGAGTAGGAACTCCCCCTTATCGATCTATTTTAACAGGAATTGGGTAAACAAATTCTTATTTTCTCGACGTTTACCGGGTGTGCTTTAAACAACATCCGGGGTACACTTATATTTCTCGGGTGATTGCTTATCCCATGAATAGCCCTACATTAGTTATTTGCACAGTTTATTACTTCTCGGGTTCTGTCCATTAGATCTTTGGAATTGGCAATTACTTCCATCCACTTTTTGAGTATAGGTTAATGAAAACGAGGTGTGAAAAGGCTGGAGATGTAGTTGACATTTTGTTAACCGAGATTATTTTATAGGTTATGTTTCTAACATTAAAGGTCATTATTCTTTTCTCAATAAGCAATCATGCACACAAAAACTCAGAAAAATATAACGGATATATTTTTACTATCTTTGTTTTCTTAAATTATATTTTTATTTTTCATTGTCATAGTTATTCAATGTTTTATTTGTTTCTATTCATGAAGACTAACACCTTAGTTATAAAATAGGAAATCAGGGAGAAGGCTAGGCAGAGTCAGACATACAACGAGCATCCTCACTATTTGGGGGCAAGCTGGATGTAACGATACGGATTTCGCCCGGACTTAATTGATCGCTAAATCAACCAAGACCATTCAAAACCCAGATACGCTAAATCTGGGCAAACAACACATCCGAACAAAAACAGAAGACTTTTATAAACATCATAACAATATTACATCAGAGTACAGAATATCAGAGTATATAAGAAAATAATAATTCAGCGGAAGATTTATTTACAATAAAGGTAATACAACGCACAACGGAAGACTATAAATGCCTGGACACAGCTTAAAGCTTCAATCCAGAATCCTGCTCTATATATCTGCAAAATAAAACTACTCGACTGCCCATATGGAAAATAGGGGCACCCGAGTTTGCAAGGGAAAAACAAACTACAGGTCAGTCAGGGGACTGGTGTGAGAAACTCTAAACAGTTATAAATCTTTATAAATGATAAGGCAAATCGCAGGACCATGACGCTAACGCGGAATGGGTTTACCCCCATGAATGTTAGTGTATAAACAACAATTAATAATTATCGATCTAGTATGCATCAATCGACATGCAAATTCCCAATCTATCCATTTAGATTAATCACCACACTTAGATTTTCCAAATTCAATTCAATTTACAAAAATTATTCCCTTGAACTTTATTTCCCGATTTCCATTTCAAATCATTTGAAATACGTATCTAGCTTTTATATCAAAGTAGATTTCACTTCGGGATCTCAAATCAAATCATTTATAAATATGAATTCTAAATCATAACAATGCATACAAACAAGTATGCAACCAAATATCGGGCTCCCCCTAGACAAGGCAAAGGGCACACATCTAAGCAACTCGATATATATATATGTGTGTGTGTGTGTGTGTGTGTGTGTGTGTGTGCATCTCCCACACATGGAGCAGGCTACACTGACGATGCACCTCGCACGCACGGAAGCATACACCGCCCATCTCCCATCTCACCCATACTTTTAGTCGTCCGGGTTACTAGAATCTTTAGCTATATAATAAATCATTTTTATATCCCCAAGTGGGGAAAATCATTTCACAACATAATAATCACAAGTACTTTCAAAATATAGAACCTTACATCAGCAATTCACACATACGATTAGTCACTATTAATCACATAACCTTTGAGCTCGTACGTCTCAAAGAAAGGTGTTAAGCAAGAGAATAAATTCACCGCCACCAAACAGATATGTTATCAGTAGCAACTAATCGATATGCGATGAACCATAATGTAACACATAATACATTTCAAAATCTTTTCGATAATATCGGGTGTAGGCCTCGAAATCCAATCTGTTTTATAAAACATTTTTATAAAACATTCCCTGTCCAAAACCGGGAATACATTTCTTCACTTAAGAAAAATATCATTTCAAAATCATTCATTAAATTTGGAATGAACTCAACAACATCGCTAAACATCTCATAGTCAAATCGTGATGTGTTTCACAAGATGTTAGCATACAGATATTTCTACCCAACCCAATGCTAAATGTAAAAGCATATTTTGCTCATAAACTGGTCAAGCACAATCCAAACAATCAATCGGTTCCAATCAATATCAACAACCAAGTATATTTGGTTTAATCACGTTTTGGAAATTTATTTATTACCATTAATTCCTTTACAATCTACTTAAAGATTTATTCAACTCCAATTGGTTTCAATCTCTAAAATCATTACTTAATGATTATTCAACTTTTAGGAATATTAATCCTGCTTTTAACTGCGTTAAAGAACCAGTGTCATTTAAACACAGTTCACGACAAACCCATAATCCAATTTGATGTTAAATACAAGGCTATGAATAAAAATAGTATTGGCTTATATTCAACAACAAATTCTGAAACTAACAAATATCGTATTGGAATAACGATATATATATATCTTCCAAATTCCTCTGCAATGTCCATGTAATAACAGAATCCAATATCGAAATATCCTAAAGATTATTTCTCTTCCAAACCATTCCAATTCGTATATTCGAAATTCTGGTTATTTTTAAAACCATTTCAAATCCAATTTATTTATTTAAAAATATTGGATTATAATTCTAGTTCATAACCAGTTCATTTCGATAAAAATATATTTTTATCTTTTCAAATGTGGAAATTTTCATATCAATTCTTTAAAAATCATTTATTACGATTTTACACAAATTATTGATATTTTTAACAATTTTATCAAGGCTCGTACAGTCGGTTTCCAATAACAGCCACCGAACTGCACTTACAACGACCTTTTCCAAATTTGATTTGGACGTATCTCCAGATCCAACTGATAGATTTCAAATCTCTTGTATTCGTTGGAAAGCACTTTTCGATACGAACCCAACGATTCCGGTTTTAGGAGAATTCGATGGTCGGATCTCCTGTAACATCAATTCGAAGTCAACGGTCGAAATTCGCGAATGGTCGCAGTGCGGCGCTTTCTGTTCAGGCCATTTAATATATATAATATATATATTATATATATTTCATCGATTTCCATTTAAAACATATTTTATAAATCGTTTTAATTTCGTTTTAAAAACGATTTCAACTTTCATTTCAATTTTTAACCAAAATCGCATATTCCATTACATGAAAATTTTGTACATCTCATATATATGTTAAAAATAATATTTTTAACAAACCAATATTTATTTCATTCACACTTCATATATATATATATATATATATATTTCACATTTCATATACGTATATTTTCTTTTCATATATATATTATTCACATTCCATATATATATATATATATATATTCTTTTCATATATATATTATTCACATTCCATATATATATTCCTTTCATATATATATTATTCACATTCCATATATATAATTTTCACATTCCATATATATATTCACATTCCGTATATACATTTTTCACATTCCATATATATATATATATATATATATATATATATTTCATTTCAAATATATGTTTTTTCACACATCATATATACATATATAAATATATTTTTTCCATTCCATATTTATATTTATTTTCATTTCAGATCTATATTTTTCATTTCAAATGTATATTTTTGACACATCACATTTTTTTTCATATTTCATATATACATTATTTTCATTTCACGTCACAATCACACACAATACAATCAAATAAATCATCCATGGTCTGTGGACATATGTTTGGTGAGTTAACAGGCAGTCGACACAAATTTAGTTATAAAAATAAATAACTGTACAAAAGAATTTAGTGAGAGATTCTCACATTAATCGACTATAAAATCATTTAAATAATGATTTGTTTTAACTAAATTAAACAGGATGTTTAATTCAATAAAAATCTATAACTTGCTTCGTTCTCATCCAGGCTGATTCCATGTTGTAGTGTTTTTCTTCACGGTTTCAACGGTTCTGAAATTGTCCAAATCGGACAATAAATGTGTGAGTTATTTTAATTTATAGACTAATTACGTTATTTTGAGAATTAATAAAATTAATTACCTTCTTCCTCTATTTAACACTCAGAAAACATGTCGAACCTTCGTTCGAATTTAGGGTTTGAAATACGCCGCCCCAACATTGACCGGACGTTGATCCTTGGTGTCCACCACGTCGGCCACGGCGTTGCCCCCTAGCGCCGGCGATGGCACGAAATCCGGTGGCCCCAGTGGCCCTAGAAATGCATGTGATCCCACTGATTTCGAGATAGTAATTCGCTCCATCCAAGATATTAAACTCGATCATCGCCATTAGTTTTGGAGATCTTGCTGAGCTGAGGAACTTGGTATTGTTGATTTCTTGAATAGGTTAGTGGATAGGGAAATCGGGGAGGAAGAAGGTTGGAAGCCCGTTGCCATAGACTCGAAATGAGCAACGCAGGAAGAATAGCGATTTAGGGGTTTTGGTTTTTCCCAACATTATATACATATATAAATATATTAATATTTTAATAATTAATTCATAAATTACATGTTTAATGTCGCGAACTCCAAATCGAACCTAAAGACTGTTGTCCCTAGCTAAATAACCCCATCCCGGACACAATGGGATATGTCCCGTAGGCTAATTCGATTGTTTCAGTCAGTTATTCTTCAAATTAAAATATAAAACATTCAAATTTGAATTTGTATGTACATTTTAATTTACCGGGGCCACATACTGACTCTTAAAATTCCCGAAAAATTATTTCTAATTTCGTAATGACAATACGGCCCTAACAAAAACTAATTTCGTCAAATTTGAAGACCATTTGAAAAATGGCCATTTTCTGGTCGATCCAAATTGACTGAAACTGTCAAAACACATTTTATTTTGCCACGCTCACATATTGATTCCATTAATTACGAAAATTGGAACCTAGCAATAATTCAACATCCCGGATCCAACAAAAGTGGTTCCATCAAAAACGGAGGTCGTTTGCAAAATGGCTACCTTTAAGGGTCATATATTATATAAAATAATATATAAATTCCACAGCGACTTTTCAGAATTTTCAACTGGACGTAACTCGCAACTAATAAAACAAAATCTCAGTTTCTTACACTCGTTTGAAAGATATAGCTAATCAGATTCGAATATTTCTAGTTTCGTCCAATTCTGACTAATATTGAATTCTGTATATTCAATTGAAATTAGAAATCGAATTTTCAAACTACCGCGCCATTTCAGGCTCGTTATATAATTAAAATAAATTTATACGTTCTAACTTCTTCGAAAATAATTTTTTCGTCATTATTATTTAAAATAAATCATTTTAAATAACTCATTATTCATTAAAATAGCCAAATTAAAATTTTTAAATTGGCTCTGATTTTTCCGGGTTGTTACAATCTCCCCCACTTAAAATCTTTTCATCCTCGAAAAGGAACGGAGTTGAAAGTTGTTTCACTAATCAACTCAACTTTCATTCGGGCTTTTATTCTTCAACTTTTCAGTTTCTAAGAATTTTCCAATTTCTCAAAAATTTGGCTAACACCCTAAATTTTCGAAAAATTTCGCATAACCTCCTTTGTACGGGGAGCACCGGGAAAATCCCCAAACCGCCACACAGGCCCTCCCATCTCAAAAAGAAAAAGAAAAAGCCAATCGGTTCATAAAATCATCCAACCCCAATAAATACACTAAACATGTACCTATTTGTCGGGCATACAATTTTATTCCTCTTCTCTAGCCTCCTTGCTATGACCTGTTCAATGTATATACATGTACATATATGCATTTGCATTCAATTTTCAATTCAGTTCAACATTTGACACAATTTGGTTATATTGTTCAAAATTTTAATTAATCAAACCAATAATCATACGTTTAAAACCAAATTATATATATAATCACAAATACGTTATTTATAAACATATAACTCTCAACTCATTCTGGGGCATTACTCTAACCCCATCTCTAACGAGTTTCTCATTCTATGATACTACTAATCCTATCTCTAATGAGTTTTCTTTCATTGGATATTACTAATCCAATCTCTGATTAGCCTTTTATTCAGTTCTAATGAGTTGCACCCCAAAGATTTGAGTTAACCAAAGCTCTGATACCATATGTAACGATGCGGATTTCACCCGTACTTAATCGATCGCTAAATCGACCAAGACCATTCAAAACCTGGATACGCTAACTCTGGGCATACAACACATCAGAACAAACAACAGAAGGCTTTTATAGACATCATAATAATGTTACATCAGAGTACAGAATATCATAGTATATCGGAAAATAATAATACAGCGGAAGATTTATTTACAATAAAGGTAATGCAATGCATAGTAGAAGACTATAAATGCCTGGACACAGCTTAAAGCTTCAATCCAAAATCCTGCTCTATATATCTGCAAAATAAAACTACTCGACTGCCCGTGTGGAAAGTAGGGGCACCCGAGTTTGCAAGGGAAAAACAAACTACAGGTCAGTCATGGGACTGGTGTGAGAAACTCTAAACAGTTATAAATCTTTATAAATGATAAGTGTAACATCCCGCATTTTATCGGTTTGTATTTGAATATTTAAATCATTTTAAATATTGAATTCATAATATAAGTAGATTTATATATTAATTAAAACGAAGTTGAACATATAAAAATATATATTTAATATAATCGAGCCCGTAATATCACGGTAGTTCGTAATTTAACGTTCTGAACTTCAACTGAGTGTTCAAGACCCATTTTAAATCGGATTTCTACGAAACAAGAAACATTGGAATCTGTTGAACTGTATCTCTCTAACAGAAGTGAAAACCAAGATTCCGGGTTATAGATTGTGAGTTATGTCCAAATCAAATGTTTAGAAAGTTGTTATGAAATCGTATATCGACCGTAACGGTTTATTTGAAATAACTAGATATCGGATTCGAATTTGGACAAGGTCCTTTTGAGACGTAGTGATACTTTAATTTTTAGAATTTTACTGAAATTTTAATTAATTAAATATGCAACTTTTTATTTGAAGTATTTTGCACCCTGTATCGATATTTTGGGATTTCAAAACATGAGTCAACCTACCAATATTTTTATATTTTCGGGATCGTGGCACCTCGCTGGACATGACCATAATAGCCCGGACACAGACGAAATTTCATGCAATGGGTACACCGAATAAATATATAATGTAAGACAAAAACTCTAAATCAAAAGATACGAAAAATCCAACGGCCATACCCAAATCAATAATCTCGCCATACCCTAATACCCTATATAGCGTGTTACTTTCTTACCTATTGCCTACTGCTTTCCATTTAAGCAAAGCAGACCATACCCTAGGAAATAGCAAGTTGTATTATAGCATGAATGTACAGCAAAAAACCTATTCCCTAGTCTATAGAACCAAATTACTTGGCCCTTAAGGATTCAAATAATATAAATACAGGAGTTCTTCTTCTTGAATCCACGAAAAGTAAAACACACAGTAAACATTTCGATCTTTAGAAATTTATTTCCACAACAATACCCACTTAAAAATCATAAAAAAACCATATTGTTATACTCCTTAAACGAAGAACTACAAGTTCATATTCTTTTTGAGCAAATCGACACAAGAACGAACAAGGGGGAGTGCAGATCGTTCGTGAGTATGGTATGGAGAGCGGACAACAAGATGGAAGCAATGTGAAGAAGGGGCGAAGCTGTGTGTGAATACAAGGAGGGATACATGAGAGATACAGGCGTTTGGGAAAGGAAGACATCACTGTAGCGAAGGGGTGGACTGTGTGAGAGAGTGGAAAAGGAGGGTTGTGACAAAAGGATGATACATGAATAAAGGATTTTGTGAGGAGTAAAGGTGTATAAGAATGAATACGTGAGCAAGGAACACAAGGAGCAGGAGTTTTTTAAAACAAAAGGTGGCGCTAGGAGGTAATCAAGAAGGGCTGCAAGCTTTTGAGAAGGAAAAGAAGTGTTGTTATGCATGTTTTAAAGATGGGAGAAACATTACTACGGTGGATTTTTGAAGTATTTGCGAGTAAGGAAGGTACCAGCGGTTTCACATTTGTGAAGAGAGGGGGTCTATGCATGGGAATGACATAGAAAGGGATATTGCCATGGATCATGAATGGATGGATCACGTGAGGCATGGGGCTGATGGAAAGGAGTTGGTTTTGAAACTTGGAGGAATGGAAATGGGGTACCTGACTGGCGAAGGGAAGTTGTACTGGAAGTAGTATTATATTTTTGTTAAAAATGGGGTGAGATATATAGCAGGTCACGGGTTTTTATATTTTTGAAATGATGCATGAATATAAAAGAGGTCGGACGTTGGGGTCATAATGGTGGATTCAACTCGATAGTTGATGGATGGACACGGTTGAACCGGCGTGTGATTTGTCTATGCATGTTTCAAATTGCATGTCTGGTGCATGTTACATATGCTAGAAGTACATGTTCTGAATAGAAGGGGGAGCGTAGTCTATAAATGGGCTTGGCCGTTGTCATCAGTTGAAGGAGAGAAGAGATGGAAGTCATCGGCCACCGCTTATAAGGAATTCAGTACCCATCCTTGCATTTTCGTTTGGTCTTGACTGACGTGGAGTTCGGCAAGGCGAAGCCTGAGTAGGAAGGGAGTTTGCTGATGTTATTTCTAAAGGAGGCTATGAGATTCTCATATTTAGGCAAGACAGTAGATTCAAAGAATCAAATAGTAGTATAAAACATGATCAGCATGGGTGGAGTTTTTGTGAACTTTCGAATCTGGGTTTTAGCAGAAAACGTTGTGCAAGATTTTAAGGGAGGTGATGTTTTAGAGTGCAAGAAGTAGAATACTGGGATGAAGTGGGTACAGGCAGTTGTGTTTTAGAACATGGAAAAGTAGCGTGTGTTGGTTCCGGAGTGGATGGTTAGTGCTACCAACAGTTTGAGAGAATTGAAGGGGACAGTTGAAAGGGGACATATGGGAGGCACTGTAGCATGAGAGATAACATGAGTTCTGGGGTGGACTGACGTGATGCTACCACAGTCAGCAAGCGAGAAGTGTGTGGAAACGTCTATAGTTGTTTGATGTAAAACTGAAGTGGTCGAGAAAGTGGCAACATTTGGTTTCAAAAGAAAATGGAAGGGTATTGCATTTCAACACGGTTAAAGAAGGGTTTTGGCAACGTTAATACGCAATTTAAGAATCAAACAATGTCAGTCACGTTGAAAACATAACCATGAGATCTACATTGTGGAACTGATTTCATGGGGAACAGAGCCACTGGAATTTCAAGATAAAATCGATTAACGTAAATCGTTATTTAACGGTTAACGCGCAAAGGTGAGTAAAATCACTAACTCTGATTTATTTTAAAATATTATAATTATATTTTAATGTTGTTTGAATGCTGTGTGATGGTCAATTAGGTAGATTACAATTAAAATTGGTTGAAATATATATATCGTTGCATATATACCCATCATCGGTTGGATACTAATTCCATCGATTATAATATTCCCTAGTAGGAATCAGTGTAAATTGTTTGACTAACATCTGTGGATGCAGGAAACCAGTTGGAGGAACCCAACCGGATTCCACAATATTTATCTGTACGGTTGGTTGTATATTATTTCTATATGCACTGTTTGAACCCAAAAAACAGTAAAACCCCATGTGAATATTGATGTTGAATGGAAATTCAACATTTGTTTTGATTAAATAAATAAACAATATTGATTAAGAAAGTGACAACAGTTGACCATAAACCAATCGTTTTGTTAAGGAGTTGTTTGGCCGTCAGGCAAATCAACAAAGTTAATTATAAAAATTATATTTTTATAATTAAAGCAAAGTTTTAAACAGTAATAGAAGTTCTATTAAAAACTGGAATTTTATAGTTCGTTTCTATAAAATAAATATAAATGATTATTTGATATCTAAGTAAGTTATAAATAGACCCGTGAAATGAAGTTAAAGTGAAGAGCTAATGTTTAATATAGACAGGTAAAAACAACCGAGTTTCAAAGCAAGGATATGGTATTATAAAACCATAGTTCAAATTAAACATGAAAATATGGTCTGATAGATATTATAAGTAATAAGGGATTAAAGTACAGACTTATATCTGTTCTATGGTAAGAACGTTGTCGGTCAAGGTCTGAGAGGTAAATAAAATACCCCAACTTGAACAGCTTCACTATTATCGAAGAACGATATCAGTTTGTGACGGAAAGAGATGTCAAGATTAGTATAAAAGGAATATGGCAGCGTATTGCAAGTCTTAGAACTATAGCGATAAAATAACGTTGTTGACTAGGCTTAAGCGTGATCGTTATGTCGAGATTAGTTATAAAGGGTAATATTACAGCGTATGATAAGTTTTGAGCTGTAACGATAAAATAACGTTGTTGACAAAGTTTAAACGCGATTTTTATATTTAGCACTATTTCATAAGGAATGAAAACAGTTTAGTTAGAAATCCACTTAATCGAAAGTAATAAGTAACGATGTTTGTCTAAAGAAAATATAAGAATAAGTTTAGAAAGAGAAATGAGAGAATCATGTTAGAAAACGATGGCAGCATTTCAATGTTTGAAATGTAATTAGAATTAAACCATTAGGATTTGGAACTATAATTCGACGAAGTCAAAGGTATTAAAGTAAACTATTTTAGGAATTATAATCTAATAGGATCGTTAAGACTTAGCTTAAACCAATAAATTATAATAGGATTTGTAATCAGTATTTAGTTATAAACTTGATATTGAAAAGAAGTTGACTTAGAGAACAGAGTTTATAAAGTGGATTGGGAACATAAAGTATGAAAGAGGTTTCAGTGGACAAGATATGGGTAATTATTACTCGAATAAGGAGTAATTTGATGAAGGTGTTCAGATTTCTATAATAGGTATGATATTCACAATTTAAAGTGAATAGTGTTTTAAAAGTGAACATTGGACAGATTAAAATATTTATAATGAAATTGGAATATTTTTCCAATGTAGATAAGGTAGATTATCCAAGTATAGAAATAAAGAATGTAAAAATAATGGAAATGGTTCGAATGTTAATAACGTATATTTTCTATAACATAGGAAAATAAGAGTTTATAATAAATAGAAATGTTTTCCCAAGAAGTGTAAAAAGGCTAAAACGGGGTTTGAGAAATATCTGGTAAGATATTGGAATTTGAATAATAGAAACGAATGCTAATAAATAGTGCCCGTGATTGTATGATGTTTAGTGTACATTTGAATGAATGTTTGTTTTTACTTCGATAGTTAAATAACCGAATATAGAAGTGCTTTGACCATCGTTGTCGATACGGAGAGACCGGTTGGATATATTATCCGAAAACCACTTCATATAGGCACAAGAGCTGCGAATTATATTATGCTGAAGAAAATTGAAGACGGAGTAAAATGCAAGGGTCGTCCTGTTCCAGAATGTACTTTTTGTTCGTCCAGTCCCAGGACAACTTGTATGGACGAGTGTCTGACAGAGTATACCTAACAAATCACTTATGATTGATCCTTTAAAGGAATTACCTCTGGTGGCGGAGGAATTTGTTCCTCTTAGCTTTTTATACCCGTGATATTTTTGGAAATCGATTAGTGAATTGACGGGTTTGATGATGTGGCATTTAAAGTGAATGGTGATCAGATGTTCTGACGATAGACGTAGCCTCTAGCCTCACAACCAGGAAGTAACAAAAGTTGGGCTAGGCAGCATGGCTAGTTGGGTCATCCCCAAGCAGGGTGTATTGTCACCGATCTACAGAAAATTCATATTTGCTCTTCTTTTCGATTATGTATCTTCGGATTACGATTGGATGGCCAACAACCGTGGGGGGCAATATATTCGATACACTCAAGCTAAATGAGTGGTCGGTCATGTGTGGCCAGGTTGCAAGACGTTCTTATTGAACCCCAGTGTATACCCTCTAGAGTACACTGATAAGAAGGTGCTCCCATACCTTGTTTGTTTGAATCCAATCTCCAATAAGCGCCCTGCGGTTTAGATTTTATATTATACACGTAGAGCCTGATATGCAAGCGTTCTGCTATTTGGTTATTTATATTGTTTAGACATTATCATAATATCACTGGGTTTGATATCAAGTATTTTGGGTTATTGTAAGGTAAAAACCGTCCATGTTCATGTATGGGCTGGTCTTACTATTATCTTCTTGTTTGAAAGGATTGTCAAAGTTAAATGGTATGGTTGGAATTTACTCACACCAGTCCCATGACTGACCCAGAGTTTATTTTGTTTATTTTCCCTAAACTCTTGGGTGCCCAAATTTGTACGGGCAGACAAGTGTTTCAGGCTTTTACAGATAAACTTGGAGGAGCTCAAAGCAGGAAGCATCACCACTAGTTATTTAGATACTATTTCCGCTGTGATAAGATGTATTGTACTCTGATATGATATGTAAGTACAAATTCAGATTTTGTATTCCAAAGTTATGTTATAATGCAACTTATTCATTCCGCTGTGAGTTTCGTATTTACTCTGATTTTGTTCAGTTGTGATCTTCTTCTTCTTCTATTCTATTAGTTCTATCTTATCTTTCTCATCCTGTCAATTCTTTCTATTAATGATCTGAATTTTCGTGCACTTTGAGTTGAATGTGTAGAAAATTAGTCAGCTCAAATTGGTATGGAATTTTCGGACCGTTACAGTTGGTATCAGAGCTGTAGGTTAAGTAAACTTGGCTCTGTGGCGTTACTCAATGAAGATGGAGTTAATAATACTCTAGACTGAGTTTGAATGTATATATATGAGTGCGTATTTGTAAATCGATATTAAAACTGTTTTATATTGTCGTGATTGATCTGGTGGGTAGTATATAAATTTCAGATCGACGCGTTTAGCTGACGGGGTCGATAAGGATTTATAAACGCTTGGATAGAGAATTCGACACAGTATGTTTTTAAAAGAGGGTAAATAAAATAATTTTACCCGAAATATATTCTGATATAAAAAGAAGTATATAACTTAATATTATCATATATTGGATGTGTGATCATTATTATGATCGAATAAGATTTTTAATTGAGTTGGTTATATAAATAACCAATCGAAATATTATATAAGTATAATATGCAAAATTAGATGAATTAAATTCGAGTTTAAACTAGAATTGGAAATTTGAAACTCTAAAACCTGAAAAAGGGTTAAGAATATGAAATTTTAAAATCCTGGGAGATTTGAAATTGTTTTCCAAGCGCTGTGAAAGATAATTTTAAGTAATTTTCAAATAAAAGTGTTTTAAATTGGTTTTGAAAATTATGTAGTATTGAACTCACTTTGGTTGCTGGAAAATAATTCCGATGTTGAAGTGCGCCATCATCGGTGTTCATTTTCGAGTTTC
This sequence comes from Allium sativum, assembly GCA_030737875.1. Classification (NCBI taxonomy): domain Eukaryota; kingdom Viridiplantae; phylum Streptophyta; class Magnoliopsida; order Asparagales; family Amaryllidaceae; genus Allium; species Allium sativum. The sequence goes on from CM060915.1 coordinate 993,128,751, forward strand.
TAAGTGACAGATTACTACCAAAGATTTTGTTTTGAAATAAGTTGTTTGAAAATTCAAATGTTTTAAATTGCTATGTTATGAATATATACTATTTCAAACTGATTTGAAATAAAAACCTCAGGAATTTGAATTCTGAAATTTAAAATTTACTTATGAAGTAAATAAATAGAAATTTAACTAAGTTGAATAAAACAGGAGTCGAACTGGAACCGAGTACTAGAACCGAGTAAGTGGAAATCGTATTGAATAGAATTAAACTTGGTAAAGTAAGTGAATTTGTTAAATAAGATATTGGATTGGAACCGAGTTGGTTACGGAATTGGATTGTTGAATGATCATTTGGAATTGGAGATTAAAATGAAATATTGTCTTGGTAAAAGCAAAAGATTGGATTGGAAAATGAATTCATTGAAAATCATTTGGAGATACATTTGTATATGCTAGAGTGATAGCAAATGGAAGAGTGTCCGACAAAGAGGTACATGTTTAAATTGTATATGAGAATTCTACGTGTCCATTTAGCAAGCCGTTTGGCTGTTTGAATTTCTGTTGAATTCGAGAAAAGCGCAGAGAGGCAAGTTGTGGTAGTACTGAGTGAGCCGTGCAGAGGAGATGCTAGTGAGATTCTCTGAAAATTTAAGCTGTTAGGAAATTTTCAGAAATTTTCGAAAATATTCGGTAATAAGAAGAAATTAATATTTTAATTGGAAATAAATCGGTTCTGTTGAAACTGAAATTATGAAGTAAACCAAAAAGATTTTTAACCTGTTTATAACAGAGATTGTAACATTTTCTCTATCTTAGCAATTAATTTGGAGGACGAAATTATTTTAAGGGGGAAGGAATGTAACGTCTCGCATTTTATCAGTTTGTATTTGAATATTTAAATCATTTTAAATATTGGATACATAGTATAAGTGGATTTATATGTTAATTAAAATGAAGTTGAATGTATAAAAATATATATTTAATATAATCGAGCCCGTAATATCACGGTAGTTCGTAATTTAACGTTCTGAACTTCAACCGAGTGTACAAGACCCATTTTAAATCGGATTTCTACGAAACAAGAAACGTTGGAATCCGTTGAACTGTATCTTTCTAACAGAAGTGAAAAACCAAGATTTTGGGTTAAAGATTGTGAGTTATGTCCAAATCAAATATACAGATAGTTGCTATGAAATCGTATATCGACCGTAACGGTTTATTTGATATAACTAGATATCGGATTCGAATTTAGACAAGGTCCTTTTGAGACATAGTGATAATTTAATTTTTAGAATTTTACGGTAAATTTTAATTAATTAAATATGCAACTTTTTATTTGAAGTATTTTGCACCCTGTATCGATATTTTTGGATTTCAAAATATGAGTCAGCCTATCGATATTATTATATTTTTGGGATCGTGGCACCTCGCTGGACACGACCATAATCTTACTTCTGTCCATAACAGCCTGGACACAGACGAAATTTCATGCAATGGGTACCCCGAATAAATATCTAATGTAAAACAAAAACTCTAAATCAAAAGATATTAAAAATCCAACGGCCATACTCTAATCAATAATATCGCCATACCCTAATACCCTATTTAGCGTGTTACTTTCTTACCTATTGCCTGCAGCTTTCCACTTAAGCAAAGTAGACCATAACCTAGGAAATAGCAAGCTGTATTATAGCATGAATGTACAGCAAAAAACCTATTCTCTAATCTATGGAACCCAATTACTTGGCCCGTAAGGATTCAAATAATATAAATGCAGGAGTTCTTCTTCTTGAATCCACGAAGAGTAAAACACACAGTAAACATTTCGATCTTTAGAAATTTATTTCCACAACAATACCCACTTAAAAATCATAAAAAAAACTATATTGTTATACTCCATAAACCAAGAACTACAAGTTCATATTCTTTTTGAGCAACTCGACACAAGAACAGGCAAGGGGGAGTGCAGATCGTTCGTGAGTATGGTATGGAGAGCGGACAACAAGATGAAAGTAACGTGAAGAAGGGGCAAAGCTGTGTGTGAATACAAGGAGGGATACATGAGAGATACAAGCGTTTGGGAAAGGAAGACATCACTGTAGCGAAGGGGTGGACTGTGTGAGAGAGTGGAAAAGGAGGGTTGCGACAAAAGGATGATACGTGAATAAAGGAGTTTGTGAGGAGTAAAGGTGTATGAGAATGAATACTTGAGCAAGAAACACAAGGAGCAGGATTTTTTCAAAACAAAATGTGGCGCTAGGAGGTAATCAAGAGGGGCCGCAAGCTTTTTGAGAAGGAAAAGAAGTGCTGTTATGCATGTTTTAAAGAGGGGAGAAACATTACTACGGTGGATTTTTGAAGTATTTGCGAGTAAGGAAGGTACCAGCAGTTTCAAGTTTGTGAAGAGAGGGGTCCTATGCATGGGAATGACGTAGAAAGTGATATTGCCATGAATCATGAATGGATGGATCACGTGAGGCATGGGGCTGATGGAAAGGAGTTGGTTTCGAAACTTGGAGGAATGGAAATGGGGTACCTGACTGGCGAAGGGAAGTTGTACTGGAAGTAGTATTATATTTTTAATAAAAATGGGGTGAGATATATAGCAGGACACGGGTTTTTGTATTTTTGAAATGATGCATGAATATAAAAGAGGTGGGACGTTGGTGTCATAATGGTGGATTCGACTCGATAGTCGATGGATGGACACGGTTGAACCGGCATGTGATTTGTCTGTGCGTGTTTCAAATTGCACGTCTGGTGCATGTTACGCATGCTGGAAGTATATGTTCTGAATAGAAGGGGGAGCGTAGTCTACTAATGGGCTTGGCCGTTGTCATCAGTTGAAGGAGAGAAGGGATGGAAGTACCCATCCATACATTTTCGATTGGTCTTGACCGACGTGGAGTTCGGCAAGGCGAAGCTTGAGTAGTAAGGGAGTTTGCTGATGTTATTTCTAAAGGAGGCTATGAGATTATCATATTTAGGCAAGACAGTAGATTCAAAGAATCAAATAGTAGTATAAAACATGATCTGCATGGGTGGAGTTTTTGTGAACTTTCGAATTTGGGTTTTAGCAGAAAACGTTGTGCAAGACTTTAAGGGAGGTGATGTTTTAGAGTGCAAGAAGTAGAATACTGGGATGAAGTGGGTACGGGCAGTTGTGTTTTAGAAAATGGAAAAGTAGCGTGTGTTGGTTTCGGAGTGGATGGTGAGTGCTACCAACAGTTTGAGAGAATTGAAGGGGACGATTGAAAGGGGACATATGGGAGGCACTGTAGCATGAGAGATAACGTGAGTTCTGGGGTGGACTGACGTGATGCTACCACAGTCAGCAATCTATAAGTGTGTGGCAACGTCTATAGCTGTTTGATGTAAAACTAAAGTGGTCGAGAAAGTGGCAACATTTGGTTTCAAAAGAAAATGGAAGGGGATTGCATTTCAACACGGTTAAAGAAGGGTTTTGGCATTGCTAATACGCGATTTGAGAATCAGACAACGTCAGTCATGTTGAAAACATAACCACGAGATCTACATTGTGGAACTGATTTCATGGGGAACAGAGCCACTAGAATTTACAGATAAAATCGATTAACGCAAATCGTTATTTAACGGTTAATGCACAAAGGTGAGTAAAATCACTAACTCTGATCTATTTTAAAATATTATAATTATATTTTAATGTTGTTTGAATGCTGTGTGATGGTCAATTAGGTAGATTACAATTAAAATTGGTTGAAATATATATATCGTTGCATATATACCCATCATAGGTTGGATACTAATTCCATCGATTATAATATTCCCTAGTAGGAATCAGTGTAAATTGTTTGACTAACATCTGTGGATGCGGGAAACCGGTTGGAGGAACCCAACCGGATTCCATAATATTTATCTGTACTGTTGGTTGTATATTATTTCTATATGCAATGTTTGAACCCAAATGATAGTAAAACCCCATGTGAATATTGATGTTGAATGGAAATTCAACATTTGTTTTGATTAATTAAATAAACGATATCGATTAAGAAAGTGACAACAGTCGACCATAAACCAATCGTTTTGTTAAGGAGTTGATTGGCCGTTAGGCAAATCAACGAAGTTAATTATAAAAATTATATTTTTATAATTAAAGCAAAGTTTTAAACCGTAATAGAAGTTCTATTTAAAACTGGTATTTTATAATTCGTTTATATAAAATAAATATAAACGATTATTAGATATCTAAATAAGTTATAAATAGACCCGTGAAATGAAGTTAAAGTGAAGAGCTAATGTTTAATAAAGATAGGCAAAAATAACCGATTTTCAAAGCAAGGATATGGTATTATAAAACCATAGTTCAAATTAAACAAGAAAATACGATTTGATAGATATTATAAGTAATAAGGGATTAAAGTACAGACTTATATCTGTTCTAAGGTAAGAACGTTGTCGATCAAGGTCTAAGAGGTAAATAAAATACCCCAACTTGAACAGCTTCACTATTATCGAAGAACGATATCAGTTTGTGACGGAAAGAGATGTCAAGATTAGTATAAAAGGAATATGGAAGAGTATTGCAAGTCTTAGAACTATAGCGATAAAATAACGTTGTTGACTAGGCTTAAGCGTGACTGTTATGTCCAGATTAGTTATAAAGGGGAATATTACAGCGTATGATAAGTTTTGAGCTGTAACGATAAATTAACGTTGTTGACCAAGTTTAAACGCGATTTTTATATATAGCACTACTTCCTAAGGAATGAAAACAGTTTAGTTTGAAATCCGCTTATTCGAAAGTAATAAGTAGCGATGTTTGTCCAAAGAAAATATAAGAATAAGTTTAGAAAGAGAAATGAGAGAATCATATTAGAAAACGATGGCAGGATTTTGATATTTGAAACGTAATTAGAATTAAACCATTAGGATTTGGAACTATAATTCGACGATGTCGAAGGTATTAAAGTAAACTATTTTAGGAATTATAATCTGATAGGATCGTTAAGACTTAGCTTAAACCAATAAATTATAATAGGATTTGTAATTAATATTTAGTTATAAACTTGATATTGATAAGAAGTTGACTTAGAGAACATAGTTTATAAAGTGGATTGGGAACATAAAGTATGAAAGAGATTTCAGTGGACGAGAAAAAGGGAAATTATTTGTGAAGACCCGTAACTTCCCTGATGAGGAAAGCGCGAATAGTTCGAGAACAAGCCACAAAAGAGAACGCAGACGGAAGAACATTTCATTGTATATAACAACAATTCCATCAGATTACAAGAATATACAGAGTATAAATGAATATTACATTCGATAAATATCAGAGATTACAATACATAACATAGTAGCGGAAAATAATACAATGCACAACTGAAGGAGATATACGGATACAGAGCTTTCCGGATATCATTCCAGCTGTAAACCAGGATCCTGTGAATATAAATCTGCAAAACCAAAACTACTAGCTGCCCGTGTCAAAATAAGGGCACCTAGAGTTTAGATTGAAACAATAAACTCCAGGTCAATCATGGGACTGGTATGAGAACTAAAACAGTTATTTAAAACTTTACTTTAAATCAGATATATCAAGGGACCATGCCGTATAACACGGAACGGGTTTCCTCCCAAGAATACCAGTGCATATAACAAAACAACGCAATGTTTTTGGAAAAATGAAGCTATTATAAGACCCAGGTCCTATCACACAATGCAACGCAAGCCGAGGGAGAGGGTTTTCCCTTATAATAGCCAAACATGCTTAGTACGTTTAAAACAAATCATTTGATACTACTATAAGTGCATAGCGTGTAAAACAACTTCAAATCATAAGTATCAATCATAGACGGCATGGGTACCATATATCATGTCGCCATACTTGTTCTACATTTAAAACCGCAAAATCACGTATTTGGAAGTTGGGTTATCATTTATGGTATGAATCAAGGCAAAAGATAGTCCTTTACCGATTCGAGACTCTCTAGCCCGAGCCTCTGGATCAGAGCTCGAGTGACCCTTGGATCGTCAGGGCCGGTCCACACGGAGTGGATTAAAATGCCTGAACATGCGTTTCCCCGCCCTTTGGGGCGTAGGTGAGCCAACTAAATGACTCCATCGGTTCGAGAACGACCGATATATCCGAGACGCCTCGCAACAGCAACAACCACATAAGTCAAACCCGTCAGGGCGTGTAAAACCACTTACATCACGTCTAACTAGAAAGAAACGCATGCCCTCCCTGAGGTCCTCTCCCGTTTCTGGTTCATACCGGGTGTGAAACTCGCGAAGTAAACGTTACACAAAGCTATGCCACAAAGGCCGTGCTTTGATCATCAACCACAAGACTTTGATTTTCAACAGAAGCCTTGATCATTTGCCACATAGGCATGCCACATAGGCAAATCACTCTATGCGTTTGATATCCATCAGCATATAACCCCTGAGTTCGTACATCTCGGAGAAGGGCGTTAAACAAGAGAATAAATTCTCTACCGCCAAACAGATATATATTTAATAGAAATCTATCACACAGACTAAAATCCAATGTCAGACACACAGTCCATTTACAAGTTCGTTCTGGGTTTGAACGAAACCGGAGGCACCTAGTACCCCGCATATCCATCGATCTCCAAGTACGTTTGGACGATCACCAACTGTTTCCATCTTCTTGGGTGTACAACCCAATCCAGATCACCAATAATCACCCAAACGACGTGAAGACCTCTGGTCTTTAACCATCATCTTCATCTTCGACTAATCGTCGAATCAGTTATTCAGAATGGGATAAACCCGGTCTTTCCGAATAACTCGCGTATATTTTAAATAATTGTTACACAAACATAACATACGCCTCATTCCAATTCATTAGTCACTAACCGTAAATTATTCAAGAGAATAATTCCCCAAATATTAACCCCGAAGGCCAAAACCAACATCTGATCAATATCCAGAAAACCATTCTGCTTAGCTAACCGACGTTTAGTTTCTAAATTTCACATTCTTAGGGAAAGATTCCCATTAATTTTATCAAAGATAATTCCTTTAAATTTATTCTTTAATCATCCTTTGAAAATCAATTCAAACCAAATTTTGGTTTATCCAAACTAGTCGGGATTAACGAACCCTACCGAAGTAACCATTTGTTTTAATTTCCCAATCCCAACCTATTCATCCTATGAAGTAAAACTGGTAATACTTCATATCTAACACCACGGTGTTATCGGTATATTCAATTACCATTTCACGTTCAAATCTAATTAAAGATTTAACTATCGCCTGGAGCAAAACTGGGGATACTCCATTCTCGATCTTTTCAATCTAATTAAAGATTCATCAAAACTCCTCTTAGTTTTAATCTTTAACCGGGTTAAAGAATCAGTGTCCTTTAAAACACGGTTCACGATAAACCCCAAAATCACATTTCAATCAGTCCCTAACCGTAAAATAGCAAATGAGCAATTTCCTAAGTATTAACCCCGAAGGCCGAAACCAACATCAGATCAATACCTCTGAAACCATTCAACTTAACTAATCTCCAGTTAGTTTCTGATTTTCTTAACTCCTTTAGGTCTAAGAACGGTATTATTGAAGATACCGTTCACGACAACCCAAATCATGTTCCATTAATTATCGGGTTAAAGAACAAGTGTTATTTAAAACACTGTTCACGATAAACCCAAAAATCAATACCAATTCAATTCCAATTAAATATTATTTAATTGGTACACTTCATTAAATCTAAATAGAAAGATTTAATCTTTTCTCAACTGGGTTCAAGAACAGTGTTAATAAAGACACCATTCACGACAAACCCAAATCACATTTGATATTAAATACAAGGCTCTGAATAGAAAATATATCGGCTTAAATTCAATATCAAATTCTACGACCAACAAATATTGTATTGGAAATAACGATATATAAATATCTTTCAAATTTCCATAACAACATCTGTATAATCACGAAATCCAACATCGAAATATTCTGAAGACAATCTCGATTCAAATCCATTCCAATATAATTATCGGAAATTCTGGTTATTTTCAAAACCATTTCAAATCCAATTTATTTATTTAAAAACAAATAGAATTATAATTCTAGTTCAAAACTAGTTCATTTCGATAAAAATCTATTTTTATCTTTTCAAATATGGAGTTTTTCATCCCAATTCTTCACAAATCACTTCTTATGATTTTACATAAATTATTGATATTTTAAATAATTTTATCAAGGCCTGTACAGTCGATTTCCATCCACGGCCATCGAACTACACTTACAGCGACCTTTTCCAAATTTGATTTGGACATAATTCCAAATCCAACCGTTAGATTTCTAATTTCTAATATTCATTAAAAAGCTCTTTTCGATACGAACCCAACGGTTCCGGTTTTAGGAGAATCCGACGTTCGGATCTCCCGCAATATCCATTTGAAGTCAATGGTCGAAATTCACGAACTGCCGCGGTGCGGCGCGTTCTATTCAGGCCATTATATTATATATATAATATATATAATATATACTTCGTCGATCTTCTTTTAAAATGTATTTTATAAATCGTTTTAAATTCATTTCAAATTGATTCCAATTCAAATCGATTTTTAATTCAATTTCAATTCTTTTTCAATTCAATTCAATTCAATTTCAATTCGAATTCATTTCTATTCAATTTCAATTCAAATTTCAATTCTTTTCAAAATATCAGATTTTGAAATCACTTTCGATATTCATTATAAAATGAATAAAATCGATATAAATATCATTCACGTCAAAATGGCGTCAATCTAATCAACATGGCTTCATATATTTCTATTTTCAAATATTCTATTTTTAATATTTCTATTTCAATATTTCTTTTCCAATATTATATTTCAAAACTGGAATGAGGCCCAATCAATTACCACATAATGTTAATTATATGGATTTTCTTCCACACGTATATAACAGCAACGATAAATCAACAACCATCATCCCAAGTGCGTTCTACACTATATAAGCATCAAATATAAATATTCAACGCTTATAACAGTCTGTCAATCAATCGATCGACATACAACTAAGTATTGGGATTAGTGTATGTCACATATCACCCCAATACCCTTGTGGGGTTTTCAAACAATCAAACACAGATTTTATTTGTGTAGTTGGGCGATGTGTAAAATTTATCGTCCCAATCAATATCAGTCAAATGTGTGTATATAAACAAATCGTCTGATTTGTTTATATTTATTTCATTTAAAATACACGTTAAAAATTCTATTTTCAACTATAAAATATTTTAATTATATAAATATATTATTTCATTTCACGTCACATCACATCACACAATCAACTACACATCAAAATCAAACAAACCAGCATACAAGCCGTCCATGGTCAGTGGACGATGGGTGTCGGGTGCTACTAAAGACCGTCTGCATCCTAGTATATATTATAACTAGAAAATTAGATAAAAGATGAGGAGTTCTCACCGACTAGCTAATCCAAACGCCATGACTCTTCATAAGTAGAAATCCTCCGCCGTTTCTTCTTTCATCACTTTCGTCATCCGTATTCACTACATATATAAAAATCGAATTTTTACTTCGTTGTTCAATAAATAAAAATCGAATTTTTACTTTGCTATTTAATATATAAAAATCAAATTTTTACTTTGCTATTCAATATATAAAAATCAAATTTTTACTTCGTTATTCAATATATAAAAATCAAATTTTTACTTTGCTATTCAATATAAAAAATCGAATTTTTACTTTGCTATTCAATATATAAAAATCGAATATTTACTTTGCTATTCAATATATAAAAATCGAATTTTTACTTTGCTATTCAGATAATAAAGATCATATTTTTAATATGCCATTAGTATAAAAATTATATTTTTAACTTTTCTATATTATAAAAATTATATTTTTATAATCTTTACGGTATAAAAATCATATTTTTATTCTCCTACACGATTAAAAATTATACTTTTATTCTTATAAAAATATTTCAAACATATGATAAAAATCATATTTTGATTCAAATAAAAACTTTAACTTTTTGCATATGAAACTCTGAATTTTCATCATATAAAAATATTAACTTTCTACTTGTAAAAATTCTAGCTTTCTTCTTTTAAAGATTGATTCTTTCTTATAAAAATTCCATCTTGCTAATTCAAAAATCATATCTTTTCTAATTGAAAATTTCGGTCTTTTCTATTTCAAAACATGACCTTTCTTTGTTTTAATGCCAAAGAACTGATTTTCGACCCTAATTATATAGAAACTAAGTAAATAAATTAAATTAAATTAAAAATTACAATTTTTCAGCGAGGAAAGAGGGAGGGAGGGTTGTAGTAGACCTCGGTGATGGCGGCGTTGACTCGTCGGCTCGCTGGTTGTACTGTGGACTTGAGGGGGGTGCGCTGGTCCAACTAGGGCGAAGGGGGCTGGTGGGTCTGCGGTGGAGGGTGAAGTGACGAGTGGTTGCGGATCTTGGAGGCAAGAGGTGGCGGCTAGGGTTTTTAGGGCTAGAGGAGTGCGTGCAGTGAACGATCGGGGAGAGGAGGAAGCGGAGGAGGGGCGCGACGCTAAGAGTGGGGACGAGGTAGGTTGGCGGGGGGGGGGAGGGGGGAGGGTGGTCTACGACGGGTTTGGGTTTTTTTTCTTTTTTTCTGCTAAATGAGGGAGAGAGAGAAAAAATAAGCGGGTATATTATATATTATATTTAATTTCTTTTATTTTCGAAAATTCATGTTTCTCGAAATGAACTCCAACTGAAACCCAACGACTGTCACCCCTAGCTAATTACCCCTATCCCGAACGCTTTGGGATATGTATCGTAGGCCAATTCGATCGTTCTGATCATTTTTCATCAAAATCAAAATATAACTCTATATATTGAATTTGAACGCGCACCTCAATTTACTGGGCCACATACTAACTCGAAAAATTCCAGAAAAATATTTTCTAGCTTCGTATTTACGATACGGTCCTAACAAAACTAGTTTCGTCGAATTCTGAGACTGTTTGAATAATGGCCATTTTCCAGTAGATTAAAATCAACTGAAACTGGTCAAACGTGTTTTCCTTTACCACGCTCACATATTGATTCGAAAATTTTTGAAAATTGGAATCTAGCAATAACTTGACATCACGGATCCAACAAAAGTGGTTTCATCGAAATCGGAGGTCGTTTGCAAAATTTCCATTTTTAAGGGCCAGAATCCCATAGCGACTATTCTGAATTTTCAACTGGACATATCTTTTGATTCCCGCTATGAAATTTTGATTTTTCAGACTCATTGGAAAGATGTTCTTAAATAGATTCTAACATTTTTGGTTTCACAAAAATCTGGTTTATTTTGAATCCTATACATTCATTTGAAGTTTGAAATCGAATTATCGAACTACCGCACCATTTTCAGTTCCTTTTATATATATAAATAAATATTTATATTCTAATAACGACATATATAAATATATACGTTCTAATCCTACTCAAAATAAATTTCTCGCCGTTTATATTTAAAATAATTAATTTTAAATAATCAAAATTCGATGAAATTGCCAAAATAAAAAATTTAAATTGGCTTGGATTTCCGGGTTATTACAATCTCCTCCACTTAAAACTTTTCATCCCCGAAAAGGAACGAAGCCGAAAGTTGTTTTAAATACCAACTCAACTTTCATTATTTTTATTATGGCTTAAGTTCTTCAACTTTTCAGTTTCTAAGAACTTTTCAAAAATTTCAAAAATTCGGATAACACCCTAAATTTTCGCAAAATTTCGCCATAACCTCCCCTACACCGGGAGCACCGGGAAAATCCCGAAATTGCCATACAGGCCTTCTGATCTCAAAAAGAAAAAGAAAAAGCCAAGCGGCTAGCCAATCGGCTCATAAAATCATCATCACCCAAACAACACAGTAAATTATGATAAATATGTACCTATTTGTCGGGCAAACAATTTTATTCTTCTGCTCTAGCCTTTTTGCTATGACCTGTTCAATGAAAGTACATGTATATGCAAGCAAATGCAACCAAATTTCAATACAATTCACTTTTTGGTCAATTTGGCTAAAGGTTCATCATTTAATTAATCAAACTATAATCAAACAACACAATCAGCAATCAATTAGTGAATTATCATTTCAGATTCATAACTTTGATATATAGTCAAAAAATCACATTTTTGATGCCAATTCACACCAATAAGCCCTATCTAATTTTGGTTCTCACACCAGTCAATAGGAAATATATAGATATCACACCTTTGAAACTCGAATACCAATTCTGATGATGTCTAGACTATCATCAGAATCGTCTCCGGGCGACTAGAGTGTGATTCTATATATATCCAGTACATTAAAACTTTAAATACACGTGGATCAGACGTATACGCAAAGTCTATATATAATGGACTGCCAAATCAATACAAATAAATATTCAAATAGGTATAATTGATTTAAACTTTCGAAACAAAAATTGTCTTCACTTTTAGTTATCAAAAACACTTCTCTTCACACTCGTTCTAGGATACTACTAATCCTATCTCTAACGAGTCATTCTCGTTGGACATTACTAATCCAATTTCTGATGAATCCTTTCGTATGGTTCTAATGTGTCTTGTTCTCTGAGCTTTGTAAACCAAAGCTCTGATACCAACTGTGAAGACCCGTAACTTCCCCGGTAAGGAAAGCGCGGATAGTTCGAGAACAAGCCACAAAAGAGAACGCAGACGGAAGAACATTTCATTGTATATAACAACAATTCCATCAGATTACAAGAATATACAGTATAAATGAATATTACATTCGATAAATATCAGAGATTACAATACATTACATAGCAGCGGAAAATAATACAATACACAACTGAAGGAGATATACGGATACAGAGCTTTCCGGATATCATTCCAGTTGTAAACCAGGATCCTATGAATATAAATCTGCAAAACCAAAACTACTAGCTGCCCATGTCAAAATAAGGGCACCCAGAGTTTAGGTTAAAACAATAAACTCCAGGTCAGTCATGGGACTGGTGTGAGAACTAAAACAGTTATTTAAAACTTTACTTTAAATCAGATATATCAAGGGACCACGCTGTATAACACGTAACAGGTTTCCTCCCAAGAATACCAATGCATATAACAAAACAGCGCAATGCTTTTTGGAAAAATGAAGCTATTATAAGACCTAGGTCCTATCACACAATGCAACGCAAGCCGGGGGATAGGGTTTTCCCGTATAATAGCCAAACATGCTTAGTACGTTTAAAACAAATCATTTGATACTACTATAAGTGCATAGCGTGTAAAACAACTTCAAATCGTAAGTATCAATCATAGACGGCATGGGTACCATATATCATGTCGCCATACTAGTTCTACAATTAAAACCGCAAAATCACGTATTTGGAAGTTAGGTTATCATTTATGGTATGAACTGAGGCAAAAGATAGTCCTCTACCAATTCGAGACTCTCTAGCCCGAGCCTCTGGATCAGATCTCGAGTGACACTTGGATCGTCAGGGCCGGTACACACGGAGTGGATTAAAATGCCTGAACATGCGTTTCCCTGCCCTTTGGGGCGTAGATGAGCCAACTAAATGACTCCATCGGTTCGAGAACGACCGATATATCTGAGGCGCCTCGCAACAGCAACAACCACATAAGTCAAACTCATTAGGGCGTGTAAAACCACTGACGCCACTTCTAAATAGAAAGAAACGCATGCCCTCCCTGAGGCCCTCTCCCGTTTCTGGTTCATATCGGGTGTGAAACTCGCGAAGTAAACGTTACACAAAGCTATGCCACAAAGGCCGTGCTTTGATCATCAACCACAAGACTTTGATTTTCAACAGAAGCCTTGATCATTTGCCACTTAGGCATGCCACACAGGCAATTCACTCTATGCGTTTGATATCCATCAGCATATAACCCCTGAGCTCGTACATCTCAGAGAAGGGCGTTAAGCAAGAGAATAAATTCTTCGCCGCCAAACAGATATATATTTAATAGAAATCAATCACACAGACTAAAATCCAATGTCAGAAACACAGTCCATTTACAAGTTCATTCTGGGTCTGAACGAAACCGGAGGCACCTAGTAGCCCGCATATCCATCGATCTCCAAGTACGTCTGGACGATCACCAACTGTTTCCATCTTCTCTGGTGTACATCCCAATCAAGATCATCAGTAATCACCCAAACGACATGAAGACCTCCGGTCTTCAACCATCGTCTTCATCTTCCACTAATCGTCGAATCAGTTATTCATAATGGGATAAACCCGATCTTTCCGAATAACTCGCGTATATTTTAAATAAGTACTACACAAACATAACATACGCCTCATTCCAATTCATTAGTCACTAACCGTAAATTATTCAAGAGAATAATTCCCCAAATATTAACCCCGAAGGCCGAAACCAACATCAGATCAATATCCAGAAAACCATTCAGCTTAGCTAACCGACAGTTAGTTTCTAAATTTCACATTATTAGGGAAAGATTCCCATTAATTTTATCAAAGATAAATTCCTTTAAATTTATTCTTTAATCATCCTTTGAAAATCAATTCAAACCAAATTTTGGTTTATCTAAAATAGTCGGGATTAACGAACCTTACCGAAGTAATCATTTGTTTTAATTTCCCAATCCCAACCTATTCATCCCATGAAGTAAAACCGGTAATACTTCATATCTGTAACAACCCGTAATTCTGTAACACTAAGATTCACAAATCAAGGCAGAATTAAATATTAATTTAAAAATCAAGGGAAACGGGCTACGCCATTGCGTTTCTTTCGGAATTCTACATGAAAACGAGTCCGAGTTTGCGTAAATCGGGGTCCGTATGAGGAAGATATGGCCTCCGGAAGATTCAGCGAAGTTCAAATTTCAAAACAGGTCGGAAAAGGAGTTCAAATTCGAAAAACAGACCCAGGTCGGGCTGGGCGGGAATTTTCCCGCCTAAGGCACCCAGGTCGACTGGGTAGTCAACCAAGGGGTCGACCCCCCTGCTTTTTCCAGATTTCTAAAACTGGTTCGTTCTGATGTATTTGGTCACGTTTTCTGCCTAGGTTCGTCCGCCTAACATTATATAAACAGCCCTAGTCTCCTTCTCTATTCACAATTCTTTTCTATCCTTATGTTGCCTCTGAGAAAATATATAAATAAATAATATATAAAATAAATCAAGATGAGGAAATGCTGCTCATGTTGTAAAGAGGAGGTTCGAATCAAGATTAATGCTTCAGAATGAGAATCAAAGGCTAACTCGAACGATTTCGAGCAACGTCGCACGAATCATAGCATCGCCATCTAATCTCTGTAAGTCGGTTATTTTTAGATATGAACGTTTTCTATGTTCGTGACATGAAATTAAAGGAATAAAAGAATATGCCAAATCTTTCTATTCGAATCTGTGCCTACATCTTTGGACCTAATTTAGAATTGTTATGATTCAATGACCAATTAGGCCTTGCCTGTGACTATGAACATTGCCTATGACTATGAGCATTGCCTATGACTTTGAACATTGCCTATGACTATGAACATTGCCTATGACTATGAGCATTGCCTATGACTGTGATTGTGACTATAAGAATTATTCCCTTGACTATGAACACAAGCCTATGCCTTTGATTAGAAAACATAAATTGTTGCCTATGACATAACAAGGACAACTGTGATTAAACACCTATGATTCATGACTAGGAAAGTGTTGCTTAAGTTTGGTGACTATTAAATTGGGTCTAAACCCGATTATCTATTCTGTCTGTTCTTGGTTTTCTTTGGTTTTAGACCTTGGGAATTTACCTATTAAGTTAGGTTTATCCATGTTCTTTAACCTACGGCTCTATTCTGTCTATTCTTGGTTTTAGACCTTGGGAATTTACCTATTAAGTTAGGTCTACCCATGTTCTTGAACCTACGTCGTTATTCAAACCTTTTGATGCCATTTATTATGTCCATCCTTTTTCATAGCATCTTTGGTTCATTCCCTATTTTCTACGAATCTAGATTTATCTATAATCTAGATTGAATCACGATTATACGAACGGTGGGAATACGATTTGGGCAAAATATGTAATTACTAAGAACGTAGTTTTTAACTTGGAAATTGGCATAAATTGGGAACATGTATTATGGCATGTTTATAGAAATGCAAATTGGATAAATTTGACATGAATTGTAGGATGTGTAATTTGAATCTAGTATTGACTTGTAAATCTAGCATTTACATGAATTGTGTACTAGAATAATAAGTCTAGTTTGACATGAACTGTAAATAAAATGTTAAATCATAATTGGATTAGCTAATTTGGCACAAGAAGTATATTGGCATAAATTTGAAATTGGCCATAATAGGGATTAATTGTCATGTTTAGCAAAATCATGGTTAGCGACACTTAATTTGGTATAGTTTATATACCAAAAAGCATAAATATGATATAGAGGGGAAAATGGGCCATAAGAATGAATGTTGACAATTTACATTAAAGGAGTAATTAGGAAATAAGTAAATTAGGAATAATTTGCTTATAGAATTTGGCCTAAAAGAGAGAATGTAAATTTAGACAAATTAAAGGTTTATTAACGACATCTCTTTTAATAATACACCAGAATGTTCTAGGGTGACAGAGAGGATAGTGTCAAGGCTTGAGTTTGGAAAAATACAAGTTTCCTGCTCTCCCTGGCTATCCCTAATTGATCCGACGGACGGGATGGTTACTTTCAAAACCAGATTTGAAAATAAATCAAAACACTTTGAACTAGAAAACACGAATAGGCCTAACCCGAGGTTAGACTGAGTTGCGATGTAAATCTGCCCGGAACTAACCGGCACATCCAGTAATCGCAACAATATCTGTCTAATGTGAGTGGTCGCGGCTTTAATCTATTTAATTAAAGCTAGAAAAAGAATTGTAGGGTTAAGTTAACAAAGACACTTAACCAATTCAACATGATAACCAGACTAGTGGGTGGGGTTAGGGCGATACAGTTAAGCTAGGATGGGAGGGTTAAGTCCATAGGAACACTTAACCAACTTAACACAGCTAAGCTAGAATGGGAGGGCTAAGTCCATAGGTATACTTAACCAAACTCATGGTAACAAGACAAGATTTGTAGGGGTTAAGTAACTAAGAAAACACTTAGCCAAATTAACATGTTAACTAGACCAAAAGGTAGGGGTTAAGTAAGGTTAATACACTTAGCCAAATTAACATGCTAACTAGACTAGAGGTTGGGGTTAAGTAAAATCTAATACACTTAGCCAATTTGATATGTTAGCTAGGCCAGACTGTAGGGTAAAGTAAACTTGAACACTTAACCATAAGATTGTGATAAAGGGATAAGGTTAAGTCTAAAACGTGAAGGGATAATACTTAACCATAAATAACATGTTAGCTAAAACAGACGGGCAAGGTTAAGTTAAAAAGGAACACTTAACCAATACAGGGTGAGTGTGTAGGGTTAAGTAATAAGAAATATTTAACCAATATAACTTGGTTTGTGATGGGGTTAATTCAACATGAATTATTGATAACACTTAACCGGTTTAACAGGATAAATGAAGGGGGTTAAGTTAGCTTGAATTGACTAATGACACTTAACCAACCCAAATTGACGGGAAAGAGAACTAAGGGGTAAACCTTAGTAGAACTAAGTAGTAATTCTTAGTATAACACGAGAAGGAGCGAATGTCCGTCTGGGTAAAAAGAAGGCTCCAACGAATTGGGTTACGAAGCCCGAGGCTTCGAGGGGACGTGAGGGTACTCTTGGTATCCCTCTGTGAGTCTGCAGATGATCCTCCTGGGCTCACAAAGGTTAAGGTCTGCGGTAGAAGAACCAAGGGTATGCCTTGGTTGCAAAATATGGCAACCTAAAGACTAGGATGGACCGGCGTGATTCGGCGAGAAAACGGTAGCCCTGTGATAGCAACTCGTCGTCTACCATCCATCTTCAGTCAATCGAGATACATGAAGTGGAAAGGCAGAGAACTCCAAAAGACCATATACTTGCTATATAGTTATGGGTGAGGATGGCCATAGGATAGTGGGGCACCGGGGGCCTGCGTATAGTTCTCATTTTTCAAGGTGTGCCTTTCATTAGTTGAGGGAGGGGTCAAGTGGGACCATAGCCACTGGAACAAAATCAGACCTTAGCATCTGCATCGACAGATATCTGAAAGCTCCCGACCGAGTTCTGTATTCCTTGATTTGCCCTGCCACAGGACTTGGGCTGCACAATACAGGACATGTGTATCTAGACAAGCGATAACGATTCGCGATACATACGTGGGGAAGTATAGGAACATATACCACTCTAGGTAGTGTGTCCTAGACTTGGGGGCATCGTTCGACAGGTAGCACTAGTTGGACTAGGTGGCAAAAACCCTGAATTCGAGAAGCGTTCAGCAGATAACGTAAACTCTAGTTAAATCTAGAAGGCACTCGGTACAAAAACCTAGATTAAATCTAGGTAACAAATAATAAATGTATGCCAGAAGGCGATGGAAAATACAGGGATTGGGATCACGTTATCGTTACTAGTTGGGACATTAGTTAGGTGGTGCAGAGATATAGAAACCGGTATAACAAGGAAACAGCGAAGCGACAAAAGTATTAGGGCATATCCAGTTTTTTTAGCTTAGCATATCTTGTGATTATCTTGTCTAATCTTGCTAACCCTATCATCATGGTGTTATCTTGTATTCAGTTAATTCATGTCGTTTTGTTTTTCCATGTTCACATGCTAGAAGTTACTGAACTTACTCAGGCTTTATGTCTGACTCTGTTTTTCTTTCGTCTTCTTTTCTTCCATTCCCCCCCCCCAGGTAGTAAAGGAGGGAATAGTATAGCTCAGGTTAAGTTGGACTGTCACTCTTTCCCAGCTTGAAGATTTGTCGAAGTTTTGCTTGGATCCTCTTTTCAGATGTTATGGCTGGCTCTTGCTATAAATTGGGGAATATAAATGTTGTTTTATCCTTCTTTATTTTGTAAGACAGATGATACTCTGATATTGTAAAGAAATCTTTGTACAAACTATTTTATCAATAAAGCAAAGTTTTATTTTCCGCTGTTTAATTTCTGTCTGTCTTGTAATTTATCTGCATCTTTTACCCAAATTGCTCCACAGAACTTAGTGCATTCCCTTTGTGAGTGACAATAACGAACGTGGGGTGTTACACGTGGTATCAGAGCTGATGGTTACCAGATCAGATAAAGGATTTGAAAAATTATTTTCAAACGGTTTTAAAAGAAGCATTTTTAAAAGAAAAGATTTGTTTTAAAGGCATATTCCCCAAAGCCATACGCACTACCTTCACTTCCTCTGTTTGAATTCTTGTCTCCTTCTTTCTTGAGTCTCTGGGGCTCCTGGCTTTCTAGGAGGTAACCTCATCGGTGGGCGAAGTAGTGCCCGACTTCCATCTATAACCGTAGTAGTTTCACCTACGGCCTGTTTTCTTTCAAGCTTATAGGGTTTTCTGTATGATGGAAGCAGCTTTCAAGGGATTTGTCAACATGATTACACACGGAAGGGGATGAGGAGTTTGGCTAAGGAGCACAATCCAAGGATGAGGAATTCATGGATGTAGATTTAGCTCACAAAGAAGGAAGGAATTATAAAGCCTAAGACAAGAGGAAGTATCTTTAGTAGGGTATGATAGGGCATATAATTAAGGACAAGGGCAAGAACGAGGAACAAGATTTTCAGAAGGGAAAGTACATACTTTCACCACCAAGCGTACCTAGGAGAAAGGTAGTAAAGTTCTGTTGGAAGAATCTAGTTTTGTTGTTCGTACTCTTTCCTTTAGTTTTAGCGCTTCGCATTTGTTCATATCCACTTCCATAGTTGAGTGTCTGCACCATAGTACTTGTGTAATAGAAAGATCCCACTAGAGTCTCAAATCCACATGGTGGTCCGACCAGTTTATTTTTGGTTAGTAGGGATTTGAGGATAGCTATTGAGTTTGCTTATATCATCTCACGTAGATCGTTTAAATTCAAAGGAGATATTCCTTGGGTGCTTATCTGATATTGGTTTACGCCTTTGGGGCTTGTACTTGAGGGATGTCGAGTTTGACTAGGATGGTTTGCGTGAGAGATGAATAGTTGTGGCATGCACTCTAAAAAGCACGTAGTGACCTTTCGACCCTTATAGTTATGGCGTGATGGATAAGCTAAGAGGAGAGACCTCGAACCATCTTGGTACGTACACTTGGTATCATAGTTAACATATGTTTATTTTGGAAATGGAGGTCAGAAACTTCACAATCGTGAAGTTAAATTAGTTAAGATATAGTGGAGTAAAGCTCAAGAAGGCTAGATACTAGCATCATACCCTTTTCCTTAAGGGTGAATCCTTGATTTCTTTTTGTAGGAGCTTTACGCATAATTGTTTCTCTCTTTCCAAAGCATATCACCTAGGTCGTATCTTCGATCCTTAGGTAGTAGCCAATGGATGTAAACATGTATTTGAAACATGTTATGGTTGGTGGTTGCAAGTGGTTGCTAATGGTTGCCCGTGAATGCATATGCATACGTATTAGGCACTAGATCAAGTTCGGACGCTTTCATCTTGCATTTACAGATATGTATTTGTTTGTAAATTGAACTTGATATGCTATCATATGGATGTTGCATATGGATGAATGACCGTGCACGCATGTAGTATTTACATAACTAGGGATGCTTGCATACATGATTGGACGCATGGCACTAACATGATTCGCATTAAGGAGGTCAACTGAATTAGTAGACCGCCTGATTTTGCATTAGATAAAGACATATACACACACTATGCATATGAACATGAAAGAATTAGAAATCTTTTAAGGACAATGAATGCCTGTGATTGAGTGGTTGAGTATATGGGTGATTGGATGGTAGGACACATTCTTCCTAACTTGAAGATTTCGGGGACGAAATCCTTTTAAGTGGGGGAGAATGTAACACCCCGTAATTCTATAACACTAAGATTCACAAATCAAGGCAGAATTAAATATCAAAATCAAAAGCAAGGGAAATGGGCTGCGCCATTGCTTTCGTCTTGAAATTCTGCAAGAAAATGAGTCCGAGTTTACGTAAATCGGAGTCCGTATGAGGAAGATATGGCCTCCGGAAGATTCAGCGAAGTTCAAATTTCAAAACAGGTCAGAAAAGGAGTTCAAATTCGAAAAACAGACCCAGGTTGGGCTGGGCGGGAATTTTCCCGCCCAAGGCACCCAGGTCGACTGGGTAGTCGACCTGGGGGTCGATCCCCCTGCTTTTTCTAGATTTTTAAACCTGGTTCGTTCTGATGTATTTGGTCACGTATTCTGCCTAGGTTCGTCCGCCTAACACTATATAAACAGCCCTAGTCTCCTTCTCTATTCACAATTCTTTTCTATCCTTATGCTGCCTCTGAGAAAATATATAAATAAATAATATATAAAATAAATCTAGACGAGGAAATGCTGCTCAAGTTGTAAAGAGGAGGTTCGAATCAAGACTAAAGCTTCAGAATGAGAATCAAAGGCTAACTCAAACGATTTCGAGCAACGTCGCACGAATCATAGCATCGCCATCTAATCTCTGTAAGTCAGTTAATTTTAGATTTGAACGTTTTCTATGTTTGTGACATGAAATTAAAGGAATAAAAGAATATGCCAAATCTTTCTTTTTGAATCTATGCCTACATCTTTGGACCTAATTAAGAATTGTTATGATTCGATGACCAATTAGGCCTTGCCTATGACTATGAACATTGCCTATGACTATGAGCATTGCCTATGACTTTGAACATTGCCTATGACTATGAACATTGCTTATGACTATGAGCATTGCCTATGACTGTGATTGTGACTATAAGAATTATTCCCTTGACTATGAACACAAGCCTATGCCTTTGATTAGAAAACATAAATTGTTGCCTATGACATAACAAGGACAACTGTGATTAAACACCTATGATTCATGACAAGGAAAGTGTTGCTTAAGTTTGGTGACTATTAAATTGGGTATAAACCCGATTATCTATTCTGTCTGTTCTTGGTTTTCTTTGGTTTTAGACCTTGGGAATTTACCTATTAAGTTAGGTCTACCCATGTTCTTGAACCTACGGCTCTATTCTGTCTATTCTTGGTTTTAGACCTTAGGAATTTACCTATTAAGTTAGGTCTACCCATGTTCTTGAACCTACGTCGTTATTCAAACCTTTTTATGCCAGTTATTATGTCCATCCTTTTTCATAGCATCTTTGGTTCATTCCCTATTTTCTACGAATCTAGATTTATCTATAATCTAGATTGAATCACGATTATACGAACGGTGGGAATACGATTTGGGCAAAATATGAAATTACTAAGAACGTAGTTTTTAACTTGGAAATTGGCATAAATTGGGAACATGTATTATGTCATGTTTATAGAAATGCAAATTGGATAAATTTGACATGAATTATAGGATGTGTAATTTGAATCTAGTATTGACTTGTAAATCTAGCATTTACATGAATTGTGAACTAGAATAATAAGTCTAGTTTGACATGAACTGTAATTAGAATGTTAAATCAGAATTGGATTAGCTAATTTGGCATAAGAAGTATATTGGCATAAATTTGAAATTGGCCATAATACGGAGAAATTGTCATGTTTAGCAAAATCATGGTTAGTGACAATTAATTTGGTATAGTTTATATACCAAAAAGCAGAAATATGATATAGAGGGGAAAATGGGCCATAAGAATGAATGTTGACAATTTACATTAAAGGAGTAATTAGGAAATAAGTAAATTAGGAATAATTTACTTATAGAATTTGGCCTAAATGAGAGAATGTAAATTTAGACAAATTAAAGGTTTATTAACGACATCTCTTTTAATAACACACCAGAAAGTTTTAGGTGAGAGAGAGGATAGTGTCTAGGCTTGAGTTTGGAAAATACATTTTTCCTGCTCTCCCTGGCTATCCCTAACTGATCCGACGGACGGGATGGTTACTTTAAAAACCTGATTTGAAAATTAATCAAAATCCTTTGAACTAGAAAACACGAATAGGCCTAACCCGAGGTTAGACTGAGTTGCGATGTAAATCTGCCCGGAAACAACCGGCACATCCAGTAATCGCAACAATATCTGTCTAATGTGAGTGGTCGCGACTTTAATATATTTAATTAAAGCTAGAACAAGAATGGTAGGGTTAAGTTAACTAAGACACTTAACCAATTCAACATGATAACCAGACTAGTGGGTGGGGTTTGGGCCATACATTTAAGCTAGGATGGGAGGGTTAAGTCCGTAGGAACACTTAACCAACTTAACACAGCTAAGCTAGAATGGGAGGGCTAAATCCATAGGGATACTTAACCAAACTCATGGTAACAAGACAAGATTTGTAGGGGTTAAGTAACTAAGAAAACACTTAGCCAAATTAACATGTTAACTAGACTTAAAGGCAGGGGTTAAGTAAAGTTAATACACTTAGCCAAATTAACATGTTAACTAGACTAGAGGTTGGGGTTAAGTAAAATCTAATACACTTAGCCAATTTGATATGTTAGTTGGGTTAGACTGTAGGGTTAAGTAAACTTGAACACTTAACCATCAGATTGTGATAAAGGGATAAGGTTAAGTCTAAAACGTGAAGGGATAATACTTAACCATTAATAACATGTTAGCTAAAACAAACGGGCAAGGTTAAGTTAAAAAGGAACACTTAACCAATACAGGGTGAATGGGTAGGGTTATGTAATAAGAAATACTTAACCAATATAACTTGGTTTGTGATGGGGTTAAGTCAACATGAATTACTGATAACACTTAACCAGTTTAACAGGATAAATGAAGGGGGTTAAGTTAGCTTGAATTGACTAATGACACTTAACCAATCCAAATTGACGGGAAAGAGAACTAAGGGGTAAACCGTAGTAGAAATAAGTAGTAATTCTTAGTATAACACGAGAAGGAGCGAATGTTCGTCTGGGTAAAAAGAAGGCTTCAACGAATTGGGTTAATAAGCCCGAGGCTTAGAGGGGACGTGAGGGTACTCTTGGTATCCCTCTGTGAGGACGTAGATGATCCTCCTGGGCTCACAGAGGTTAAGGTCTACGGTAGAAGAACCAAGGGTATGCCTTGGTTGCAAAATATGGCAACCTAAAGACTAGGATGGACCGGCGTGATTCGGCGAGAAAACGGTAGCCCTGTGATAGCAACTCGTCGTCTACCATCCATCTTCAGTCAATCGAGATACGTGAAGCGGAAAGGCGGAGAACTCAAAAAGACCATATACTTGCTATCTAGTTATGGGTGAGGATGGCCATAGGATAGTGGGGCACCGGGGGCCTGCGTATAGTTCTCATTTTTCAAGGTGTGCCTTTCATTAGTTGAGGGAGGGGTCAAGTGGGACCAAAGCCACTGGAACAAAAACAGACCTTAGCATCTACATCGGCAGATATCAGAAAGCTCCCGACCGAGTTCTGTATTCCTTGATTTGCCCTGCCACAGTACTCGAGCTGCACATTACAGGACATATGCATCTAGACAAGCGATAACGATTCGTGATACATGCGTGGGGAAGTATAGGAACATATACCACTCTAGATAGTGTGCCCTTGACTTAGGGGCATCGTACGACAGGTAGCACTAGTTGGACAAGGTTGCATAAACCCTGAATATGAGAAGCGTTCAGCAGATAATGTAAACTCTAGTTAAATCTAAAAGGCACTTGGTACAAAACCCTAGATTAAATCTAGGTAACAAATAATAAATGTATGCCTGAAGGCGATGGAAAATACAGGGATTGGGATCACGTTATCGTTACTAGTTGGGACATTAGTTAGGTGGTGCAGAGATATAGAAACCGGTATAACAAGGAAAAGCGAAGCGGCGAAAGTATTAGGGAATATCTTGTTTTTCTTAGCTTAGCATATCTTGTGATTATCTTGTCTAATCTTGCTGGCCCTATCATCATGGTGTTATCTTGTATTCGGTTAATTCATGTCGTTTTGTTTTTCCATGTTCACATGCTAGAAGTTACTGAACTTGCTCAGGCTTTATGTCTGACTCTGTTTTTCTTTCGTCTTCTTTTCTTCCGTCCCCCCCCCCCCCCCCACAGGTAGTAAAGGAGGGAATAGTATAGCTCAGGTTAAGTTGGACTGTCACTCTTTCCCAGCTTGAAGATTTGTCGAAGTTTTGCTTGGATCCTCTTTTCAGATGCTATGGCTGGCTCTTGCTAAAAATTAGGGAATATAAATGTTGTTTTATGCTTCTTTATTTTGTAAGACAGATGATACTCTGATATTGTCAAGAAATCTTTGTACAAACTATTTTATCAATAAAGCAAAGTTTTATTTTCCACTGTTTAATTTCTGTCTGTCTTGTAATTTATCTGCATCTTTTACCCAAAATGCTCCACAGAACTTAGTGCATTCCCTTTGTGAGTGACACTAACGGACGTGGGGTGTTACAATATCTAACACCACGGTGTTATCGGTAAATTCAATTACCATTTCACATTCAAATCTAATTAAAGATTTAACTATCGCCTGGAGCAAAACTGGGGATACTCCATTCTCGATCTTTTCAATCTAATTAAAGATTCTTCAAAACTCACTTAGTTTTAATCTTTAACTGGGTTAAGGAATCAGTGTCCATTAAAACACGGTTCACGATAAACCCAAAAATCACATTTCAATCAGTCCCTAACCGTAAAATAGCATGTGAGCAATTTCCTAAGTATTAACCCCGAAGGCCGAAACCAACATCAGATCAATACCTCTG
This sequence comes from Allium sativum, assembly GCA_030737875.1. NCBI lineage: Eukaryota > Viridiplantae > Streptophyta > Magnoliopsida > Asparagales > Amaryllidaceae > Allium > Allium sativum. The sequence continues at coordinate 993,154,477 of CM060915.1, forward strand.
AAACCATTCAACTTAACTAATCTCTAGTTAGTTTCTGATTTTCTTAACTCCTTTAGGTCTAAGAACAGTGTTATTGAAGATACCGTTCACGACAACACAAAATCACGTTCCATTAATTATCGGGTTAAGAACAAGTGTTATTTAAAACACTGTTCACGATAAACCCAAAAATCAATACCAATTCAATTCCAATTAAATATTATTTAAGTGAATATTAGGCTCACATCCCTATTTTGAAACTTAATTAGGCTCACATCCGGTTATAAACTTATTGTAAATTAGGTCCCTATTTTCTGAAAAGTCATCAAAAAAATATAAAAAAAATATTAAAAAATCACGTAAATTCGTATTTAAATAAAACATGTAAACACTAAAAAATTCAGAACAAAAAACCATCAACGAAGGCGTCAAAAATCAAAAAAACAAAAAAAAAACGAAATTTCCAGTTAAATGCATAATAGTATGCACATATATCACTTTCCTGCATACATCCGTGCATATTTTTCACTACATACATCTTCGTTGATTTTTATTCATGCAAATAAATGCATACATGTGCGCAAAAATTTCAAATACTTGCATACATTTGTGCAGGTTTATTTTCAGATTTTAATTTGAAAACAGCTTACAGAAAATTTGCATACATATATGCAATTATCAGTAATAATTGCATAAATGTATGCAACTATTTTTTTCGATTTCCGTAGATTCCTGACATTATTTCCATATTTTAGAAATTTTTTTTATGAACGTACGAACATTTTTTTTTTTAAAAATACAAAAAGGCGGAAAAAATAAAATAGGGGGCGGGTTTAAAAATTTTCAGAACTTTGTTTTTTTTTATAAATTAGGTCCCTACTTTTTATCCTATAAAAATGTTGCACATATGTGTGCATTTTTTTGAGAAATTTGCACATTTGGATGCAAATAAAAATGAACTGAAAAATTATGTTAAATCTATCCACTGGAAGAACTGCAATAATTGCATATATGCATGCAATAAAATCAAAAAGGTGCATAATATTATGCATTTAACTGCAGTTTTTTCTGTTTTCTTCTTTCTGACATTATTTTTGTTGTTTTTTGAACTGAATTTTTTTTATAATGCGAAATATATTTTATTACTAATTTACGAATTTTTTTATTTTTTTTAATTATTATTTTATAAGTTTTGAAAACAGGGACCTAATTTACAATAAGTTTATGACCGGGTTTTTTTTTATATTTTGAAACTTAACAGGGACCTCTAAAAAACGCACCCATTATTTAATTGGTACACTTCATCAAATCTAAATAGAAAGATTTAATCTTTTCTCAACTGGGTTCAAGATAAGTGTTAATAAAGAGACCATTCACGACAAACCCAAATCACATTTGATATTAAATACAAGGCTCTGAATAGAAAATATATCGGCTTATATTCAATATCAAATTCTACGACCAACAAATATCGTATTGGAAATAACGATATATAAATATCTTTCAAATTTCCATAACAACATCTGTATAATCACGAAATCCAACATCGAAATATTCCGAAGACAATCTCGATTCAAATCCATTCCAATATAATTATTGGAAATTATGGTTATTTTCAAAACCATTTCAAATCCAATTTATTTATTTAAAAATAAATAGAATTATAATTCTAGTTCAAAACTAGTTCATTTCGATAAAAATCTGTTTTTATCTTTTCAAATATGGAGTTTTTCATCCCAATTCTTCACAAATCACTTCTTATGATTTTACACAAATTATTGATATTTTTAATAATTTTATCAAGGCCCGTACAGTCGATTTCCATCAACGGCCTTCGAAATGCACTTACAACGACCTTTTCCAAAATTGATTTGGACATAATTCCAAATCCAACCGTTAGATTTCTAATTTCTAATATTCATTAAAAAGCTCTTTTCGATACGAACCCAACGGTTCCTGTTTTAGGAGAATCCGACGGTCGGATCTCCCGCAATATCCGTTTGAAGTCAATGGTCGAAATTCACGAACTGCCGCGGCGCGTTCTATTGAGGCCGTTATATTATATATATAATATATATAATATATACTTCGTCGGTCTTCTTCTAAACCGTATTTTATAAATCGTTTTAAATTCATTTCAAATTGATTTCAATTCAAATCGATTTTAATTCAATTTCAATTCGTTTTCAATTCAATTCAATTTCAATTCGAATTCATTTCTATTCAATTTCAATTCGAATTTAAATTCTTTTCAAAATATCAGATTTTGAAATCACTTTCGATATACATTATAAAATGAATAAAATCGATATAAATATCGTTCATGTCAAAATGGCGTCAATCTAATCAACACGGCATCATATATTTCTATTTTCAAATATTCTATTTTAAATATTTCTATTCCAATATTTCTTTTCCAATATTATATTTCAAAACTGGAATGAGGCCCAATCAGTTACCATATAATGTTAATTATATGGATTTTCTACCACACGTATATAATAGCAACGATAAATCATCAACCATCATCCAAAGTGCGTTCTACACTGTATAAGCATCAAATATAAATATTCAACGCTTATAACAGTTTGTCAATCAATCGATCGACATACAACTAACTATTGGGACTAGTGTATGTCATATATCACCCCAATACCAGTGTGGGGTTTTCAAACAATTAAACACAGATTTTATTTGTGCAGTTGGGCGATGTGTAAAATTTATTGTCCAAATCAATATCAGTTAAATGTGTGTATATAAACAAATCGTCTGATTTGTTTATATTTATTTCATTTCAAATACATGTTAAAAATTCTATTTTCAACTATAAAATATTTTAATTATATAAATATTTTATTTCATTCACATCACATCACATCACACAATCAACTACACATCAATATCAAACAAACCAGCATACAAATCGTCCATGGTCTGTGGACGACGGGTGTCGGGTGCTACTAAACACCGTCTGCATCCTAGTATATATTATAACTAGAAAATTAAATAAAAGTTGAGGAGTTATCACCGACTAGCTAATCCAAACGCCACGACTCTTCATAAGTAGAAATCCTCCGCTGTTTCTTCTTTCATCACTTTCGTTATCCATATTCACTACATATATAAAAATCTAATTTTTACTTCGTTGTTCAATATATAAAAATCAAATTTTTACTTTGCTATTCAATATATAAAAATCGAATTTTTACTTCGTTATTCAATATATAAAAATCGAATTTTTACTTTGCTATTCATTATATAAAAATCGAATTTTTACTTTGCTATTCAATATACAGAAATCGAATTTTTACTTTGCTATTCAATATATAAATATCGAATTTTTACTTTGTTATTCAGATAATAAAGATCATATTTTTAATATGCCATTAGTATAAAAATTATATTTTTTAACTTTTCTATATTATAAAAATTATATTTTATAATCTTTACGGTATAAAAATCATATTTTTATTCTCCTACGCGATTAAAAATTATACTTTTATTCTTATAAAAATATTTCAAACATATGATAAAAATCATATTTTGATTCAAATAAAAACTTTAACTTTTTGCATATGAAAATCTGAATTTTCTTCATATAAAAATATTAACTTTCTACTTGTAAAAATTCTAACTTTCTTCTTTTAAAGATCGATTCTTATAAAAATTCCATCTTGCTAATTCAAAAATCATATCTTTTCTAATTGAAAATTTCGGTCTTTTCTATTTCAAAACATGACCTTTCTTTGTTTTAATGCCAAAGAACTGATTTTCGACCCTAATTATATAGAAACTAAGTAAATAAATTAAATTAAATTAAAACTTACAATTTTTCAGTGAAGAAAGAGGGAGGGAGGGTCGCAGTAGACCTCGGTGATGGCGGCGTTGACTCATCGGCTCGCTGGTTGTACTGTGGACTCGAGGGGGGTGCGCTGGTCCAATTAGGGCGAAGGGGGCTGGTGGGTCTGTGGCGGAGCGTGAAGTGACGGGTGGTGGCGGATCTTGGAGGCAGGAGTTGGCGGCTAGGGTTTCTAGGGCTGGAGGGGTGCGTGCAGCGAACGATCGGGGAGAGGACGAAGTGGAGGAGCGGCGCGACGCCAAGAGGGGGGACGAGGCAGATCGCCGGCAGGGGGGTTTGGTTAACGATAGGTTTGGGTTTTTTCTTTTTTGTCTGCTAAATGAGGGAAAGAGAGAAAACAAGGGGGGTATATTATATATTATATTTAATTTCCTTTATTTTCGAAAATTCATGTTTCTCGAAATGAACTCCAACTGAAACCCAACGACTGTAACCCCTAGCTAATTACCCCTATCCCGAACGCTTTGGGATATGTATCATAGGCCAATTCGATCGTTTCAATCACTTTTCGTCAAAATCAAAATATAACTCTATATATTGAATTTGAACGCGCACCTCAATTTACCGGGACACATACTAACTCGAAAAATTCTAGAAAAGTATTTTCTAGCTTCGTATTTACGATACGGTCCTAACAAAACTAGTTTCGTCGAATTCTGAGACCGTTTGAAAAATGATCATTTTCGAGTCGATTAAAATCAACTGAAACTGGTCAAACGCGTTTTCCTTTTCCACGCTCACATATTGGTTCAAAAAAGTATGAAAATTGGAATCTAGCAATAACTCGACATCACGGATCCAAAAAATGTGGTTTCGTCGAAATCCGAGGTCGTTTGCAAAATTTCCATTTTTAAGGGCCAGAATTCCATAGCGACTATTCTGAATTTTCAACTGGACATATCTTTTGATTCCTGCTATGAAATTTTGATTTTTCGGACTCCTTGGAAAGATATTCTTAAATAGAATCTAATATTTTTGGTTTCACAAAAATCCGGTTTATTTTGAATCCTGTACATTCATTTGAAGTTTGAAATCGAATTATCGAACTACCTCGTCATTTTCAATTCCTTTTATATATATAAATAAATATTTATATTGCATATATAAATATATACGTTCTAATCCTATTCAAAATAAGTTTCTCTCCGTTTACATTTAAAATAATTCATTTTAAATAATCAAAATTTGCTGAAATTGCCAAAATAAAAATTTTAAATTGGCTCGGATTTCCGGGTTATTACATTATTACTCGAATAAGGAGTTATTTGATAAAGGTGTTCAGATTTCTATAATAGGTATGATATTCACAATTTAAAGTGAATAGTGTTTTAAAAGTGAACATTGGACAGATTAAAATATTTATAATGAATTTGGAATATTTTTCCAATGTAGATAGGGTAGATTATCCAAGTATAGAAATAAAGAATGTGAAAATAATGGAAATGGTTCGAACGTTAATAACGTATATTTTCTATAACATAGGAAAATAAAAGTTTATAATAAATAGAAATGTTTCCCAAGAAGTGTAAAAAGGCGAAAACGGGGTTTGAGAAATATCTGGTAAGATATGGGAATTTGAATAATAGAAACGAATGTTATTAAATAGTGCCCATGATTGTATGATGTTTAGTGTACATTTGAATGAATGTTTGTTTTTACTTCGATAGTTAAATAACCGAATATCGAAGTGTTTTGACCATCGTTGTCGATACGGAGACACCGGTTGGATATATTATCCGAAAACCACTTCGTATAGGCATAAGCGCTGCGAATTATATTACGCTGAAGAAAATTGAAGACGGAATGAAATGCAAGGGTCATCCTGTTCCAGAATGGTACTTTTCGTTTGTCCAGTCCCAGGACAACTTGTATGGACGAGTGTCTGACAGAGTATACCTAACAAATCACGTATGATTGGTCCTTTAAAGGTATTACGTCTGGTGGTTGAGGAATTCGTTCCTCTTAGCTTTTTATACCTGTGATATTTTTGGAAATCGATTAGTGAATTGATGGTTTGACGATCTGGCATTCAAAGTGAATGGTGATCAGATGTTCTGAAGATAGACGTAGCCTCTAGCCTCACAACCAGGAAGTAACAAAAGTTGGGCTAGGCAGCATGGCTAGTTGGGTCATCCTCACGCAGGGTGTATTTCCACCGATCTAGAGAAAATTCATATTTGTTCTTCTTTTCGATTCTGCATCTTCGGATTACGATTGGATGGCCAACAACCGTGGGTGGCAATATATTCGATACACTCAAGCTAAATGAGTGGTCGGTCATGTGTGGCCGGGTTGCAAGACGTTCATGTTGAACCCCAGTGTATACCCTCTAGAGTACACTGATAAGAAGGTGCTCCCATACCTTGTATGTTTGAATCCAATCTCCAATAAGCGCCCTGCGGTTTAGATTTTATATTATATATGTGGAGCATGAAATGCAAGCGTTCCGCTATTTGGTTATTTATATTGTTTAGACATTATCATAATATCACTGGGTTTGATATCAAGTATTTTGGGTTATAGTAAGATAAAAACCGTCCATGTTTATGTGTGGGCTGGTCTTACTATTATCTTCTTGTTTGAAAGGATTGTCAAAGTTAAACGGTATGGTTGGAATTTACTCACACCAGTCCCATGACTGACCCATAGTTTATTTTGTTTGTTTTCCCTAAACTCTTGGGTGCCCAAATTTGTACGAGCAGACAAGTGTTTCAGGCTTTTACAGATACACTTGGAGGAGCTCAAAGCAGGAAGCTTCACCACTAGTTATTTAGAGATTATTTCCGCTGTGATAAGATGTATTGTACTCTGATGTGATATGTAAGTACAAATTCAGATTTTGTATTTCAAAGTTATGTTATAATGCAACTTATTCAATCCGCTGTGAGTCTCGTATTTACTCGGATTCTGTTCTGTTGTGATCTTCTTCTTCTTCTTCTTCTATTCTATTAGTTTTATCTTATCTTTCTCATCCTCTCAATTATTTCTATTAATGATCTGAATTTTCATGCACTTTGAGTTGAATGTGTAGAATATTAGTCAGCTCAAATTGGTACGGGATTTTCGGGCCGTTACAATAAGGCAAATCACAGGACCACGCCGCTAACGCGGAATGGGTTTCCCCCGTGAATGTCAGTGTATGAACAAAAATCAATAATTATGGATCTATTATGCATCAATCGACATGCAAATTCCCAATCTGTCCATTTAGATTAATCACAACACTTAGATTTTCTAAATCCATTTCAATTTACAGAAATTATTCCCTTGAACTTTATTTCTCGATTTCCATTTCAAATCATTTGAAATACATATCTAGCTTTTATATCAAAGTAGATTTCACTTCGGGATCATAAATTAAATCATTTTGGAAATATGAATTCCAAATCATAACAATGCATACAAATAAGTATGCAACCAAATATCAGGCCCCCCCTAGACGAAGCGAAGGGCATGCACCTAAGCAACTCGATATATATATATATATGTGCGCCTCCCACGCATGGAGCAGACTACACTGACGATGCACCTCCCACGCATGGAAGCATACACCGCCTGTCTCACCCATACTTTTAGTTGTCTGGGTTACCAGAATCTTTAGCCACATATTAAATCATTTTTATATCCTGAAGTGGGGAAAATCATTTCACAACATCATAATCACAAGTACTTTCAAAATATAGTACTTCACATCAGCAATTCACACATATGATTAGTCACTATTAATCACATAACCTTTGAGCTCGTGCGTCTCAAAGAAAGGTGTTAAGCAAGAGAATAAATTCTCCGCCACCAAACAGATATGTTATCAGTAGCAACTAATCGATACGTTATGAACAATAATGTACCACATATTACTTTTCGAAATCTTTTCGATAATATCGGGTGTAGGCCTCGAAATCCTTTCTGTTTTATAAAATATTTTTATAAAACATTCCTTGTCCAAAAACGAGAAAACATTTCTTCACTTAAGAAAAATATCATTTCAAAATCATTAATTAAATTTGGAATGAACTCAACAACATCGCTAAACATCACATAGTCAAATCGTGAAGTGTTTCACAAGATGTTAGCATACAGATATTTCTACCCAACTCAATGCTAAATGTAAATGCATATTCTGCTCATAAAATGGTCAAGCACAATTCAAACAATCAATCGGTCCCAATCAATATCAATAACCAAGTATATTTGGTTTAATCACAATATGGAAATTTATTTATTACCATTTATTCCTTTACAATCTAGTTAAAGATTTATTCAACTCCAATTGGTTTCATTCTCTAAAATCATTACTTAATGATTATTCAACTTTTAGGAATATTAATCCTGCTTTTAACTGCATTAAAGAACCAGTGTCATTTAAACACAGTTCACGACAAACCCAAAATCCAATTTGATGTTAAATACAAGGCTCTGAATAAAAGTAGTATCGGCTTATATTCAACAACAAATTCTGAAACTAACAAATATCATATTGGAATAACGATATATATATATCTTCCAAATTCCTCTACAATGTCCGTATACTAACGGAATCTAATATCGAAATATCCCAAAGACGATTTCTATTCCAAACCATTCCAGTTCGTATATTAGAAATTCTGGTTATTTTTAAAACAATTTCAAATCCAATTTTTCTATTTAAAAATATTGGATTATAATTCTAGTTCATAACTAGTTCATTTCGATATAAATATATTTTTATCTTTTCAAATGTGGAAATTTTCATCTCAATTCTTTTCAAATCATTTACTATGATTTTACACAAATTATTGATATTTTTAGTAATTTTATCAAGGCTCATACAGTCGGTTTCCAATAACAGCCACCGAACTGCACTTATAACGACTTTTTCCAAATTTGATTTGGACGTATCTCAAGATCCAACCGTTAGATTTCAAATCTCTTATATTCGATGGAAAGCTCTTTTCGATACGAACCCAAAGGTTCTGGTTTTAGGAGAATCCGACGGTTGGATCTCCCGTAACGTTAATTCGAAGTCAACGGTCGAAATTCGCGAACAGCCGTAGTGCGACGCGTTCTATTCAGGCCATTTAATATATATATTATATATATTTTTTCGAGTTCAATTTAAAACGCAATTTATAAATCGTTTCAATTTCGTTTTAAAAACGATTTCAACTTTCATTTCAATTTTTAACCAAAATTGAATATTACATTACACGAAAATTTTGTATTTTTCATATATATGTTAAAAATAATATTTTTAACAAACCAATATTTATTTCATTCGCACTTCATATATATATATATATATTTCATATACGTATATTTTCTTTTCGTATATATATTATTCACATTCCATATATATATATATATATATATTCCTTTTATATATATATTATTCACATTCCATATATATATTTTTAACATTCCACATATATATATTCACATTCCATATATATATTTCTCACTTTCCATATACATATATATATTTTTCATTTCAAATATATGTTTTTTCAAACATCATATATACATATATATATATATATATATATATATTCGATTCCATATATATTTATTTTCATTTGATATCTATATTTTTGAAACATCACAATTTTTTTTTCATATTTCATACATACATTATTTTCATTTCACATCACAATCACACACAATACAATCAAATAAATCGTCCATGGTCTGTGGACGTATGCGAGGTGAGTTTATAGGCAATCAACACAAATTCAGTTATAAAAATAAATAACTGTACAAAAGAATTTAGTGAGAGATTCTCACATTGATCGGCTAGAAAATCGTTTAAATAACGATTTGTTTTAACTAAATTAAATAGGATGTTTAATTCAATAAAAATCTGTAACTTGCTTCGTTCTCGTCCAGACTGATTCCATGTTGTAGTGTTTTCTTCACGGTTTCAACGGTTCTGAAATTGTCGAAATCGGACAATAAATGAGTGAGTTATTTTAATTTATAGATAATTATGTTATTTAGAGAATTAATAAAGTAATTAATAAAATTAATTACCTTCTTCCTCTGTTTAACACTCATGAAACACGTCGAACCTTCGTTCGAATTTAGGGTTTGAAATACGCCGTCCCAACATTGACCGGACGTTGATCCTCGGTGTCCAACACGTCGGCCACGGCGTTGCCCCGTCGCGCCGGCGATGGCACGAAATCCGGTGGCCCCAGTGGCCATAGAAACGCATGTGATCCCACTGAGTTCGAGATAGTAATTCACTCCATCCAAGCATTAAACTCGATCGTGGCCATTGGTTTTGGAGATCTTGCTGAGCTGAGGAACTTGGTATTGTTGATTTCTTGAATAAGTTAGTGGATAGGGAAATCGGGGAGGAAGAAGGTTGGAAGCCCGTTGCTGTTGACTCGAAATGAGTGACGCAGGAAGAATCGCAATTTAGGGTTTTCGGTTTTTCCCAATGTTATATATATTAATATTTTAATAAATAATTCGTAAATTACATGTTTAATGTCACGAACTCCAAATCGAACCCAACGACCGTCGCCCCTAGCTAAATACCCCCATCTCAGACACAATGGGATATGTCCCATAGGCCAGTTCGATAGTTTCAGTCAGTTATTCTTCAAATTAAAATGTAAAACATTTAAATTTGGATTTGAACGTACATTTTAATTTGCCGGGGCAACATACTGACTCTAAAAATTCCCGAAAAATTATTTCTAATTTCATATTGACAATGCAGTCCTAACAAAACTAATTTCATCAAATTTGAAGACCGTTTGAAAAATGGCCATTTTCTGGTCCATCCAAATTGACTAAAGCTGTCAAAACACGTTTTCTTTTTCCACGCTCACATATTGTTTCCAATAATTACGAAAAATGAAACCTAGCAATAATTCAACATACCGGATCCAACAAAAGTTGTTTCATCAAAAACGGAGGTCATTTGCATAATTGCTACTTTTAAGGGCCATATATTATATAAAATATTATATAAATTCCACAACGACTTTTCAGAATTTTCAACTGGATGTAACTCTAAACTTATAAAATGAAATCTCAGTTTCTTACACTCGTTAGAAAGATATAACTAATCAGATTCGAATATTTCTAGTTTCGTCCAATTCTGACTAATATTGAATTCTGTACATTCAATTGAAATTAGAAATCGAATTTTCAAACTATCGCGCCATTTCAGCTCGTTATATAATTAAAATAAATTTATGCGTTCTAACTTTGTTGAAAATAAATTTTTCTTCATTATTATTTAAAATAAATCATTTTGAATAACTCATTATTCATTAAAATAGCCAAATTAAAAATTTTAAATTGGCTCTGATTTTTCCGGGTTGTTACCATCTCCCCTACTTAAAATCTTTTCGTCCTCGAAAAGGAACGGAGCTGAAAGTTGTTTCACTAATCAACTCAACTTTCATTCTGGCTTTCATTCTTCAACTTTTCAGTTTCTAAGAATTTTCCAATTTCTCAAAAATTTGGCTAACACGCTAAATTTTCGAAAAATTTCGCATAACCTCCTTTGTATGGGGAGCACCAGGAAAATCCCCAAACCTCCACATAGGCTCTCTCATCTCAAAAAGAAAAAGCCAAGCGGCTAGCCAATCGGCTCATAAAATCATCCAACCCCAATAAATACTCTAAACATGTACCTATTTGTCGGGCATACAGTTTTATTCCCCTTCTCTAGCCTCCTTGCTATGACCTGTTCAATGTATATACATGTATATATATGCATCTGCATTCAATTTTCAATTCAGTTCAACATTCGACACAATTTGGTTATATGGTTCAAAATTTTAATTAATCAAACCAATAATCATACTTCTAAAACAAAAATATATATATAATCACAAATACGTTATTTATAAACATATAACTCTCAACTCATTCTGGGGCATTACTAACTCCATCTCTAAAGAGTTTCCCATTCTAGGATACTACTGATCCTATCTCTAATGAGTTTTCTTTCATTGGATATTACTAATCCAATCTCTGATGAGCCTTTTGTTCGGTTCTAAGGAGTTGCACCCCAAAGATTTGAGTTAACCAAAGCTCTGATACCATATGTAACGATATGGATTTCGCCCGTACTTAATCGTTCGCTAAATCGACCAAGACCGTTCAAAACCCGGATACGCTAACTCTAGGAATACAACACATCGGAACAAACAACAGAAGACTTTTATAAACATCATAATAATGTTACATCAGAGTACAGAATATCAGAGTATATCGGAAAATAATAATACAGCGGAAGATTTATTTACAATAAAGGTAATACAATGCACAACGGAAGAGTATAAATGCCTAGACACAGCTTAAAGCCTCAATCCAAAATCCTGCTCTATATATCTGCAAAATAAAACTACTCGACTGCCCGTGTGGAAAGTAGGGGCACCCGAGTTTGCAAGGGAAAAACAAACTACAGGTCAGTCATGGGACTTGTGTGAGAAACTCTAAATAGTTATAAATCTTTATAAATGATAAGGCAAATCACAGGACCACGCCGCTAATGTGGAACGGGTTTCCCCCATGAATATCAGTGTATAAACAACAATCAATAATTATGGATCTATTATGCATCAATCGACATGCAAATTCCCAATCTGTCCATTTAGATTAATCACAACACTTAGATTTTCCAAATCCAATCCAATTTACAGAAATTATTCCCTTGAACTTTATTTCCCGATTTCCATTTCAAATCATTTGAAATACATATCTATGTTTTATATCAAAGTAGATTTCACTTCGGGATCTCAAATCAAATCATTTGGAAATATGAATTCCAAATCATAACAATGCATACAAATAAGTATGCAACCAAATATCGGGTTCCCCTTAGACAAGGCAAAGGGCACGCACCTAAGCAACTCGATATATATATGTGCACCTCCCACGCATGGAGTAGGCTACAATGACGATGCACCTCGCACGCATGGAAGCATACACCGCCCGTCTCACCCATACTTTTAGTCGTCTAGGTTACCAGAATCTTTAGCCACATACTAAATCATTTTTATATCCCGAAGTGGAGAAAATCATTTCACAACATAATAATCACAAGTACTTTAAAAATATAGTACTTCATATCAGCAATTCACACATATGATTAGTAACTATTAATCACATAACCTTTGAGCTCGTACGTCTCAAAGAACGGTGTTAAGAAAGAGAATAAATTCTCCGCCACCAAACAGATATGTTATTAGTAGAAACTAATCGATATGCGATGAACCATAATGTAACACAAAATACATTTCGAAATCTTTTCGATAATATCGTGTGTAGGCCTCGAAATCCTTTCTGTTTTATAAAACATTTTTATATAACATTGCCTGTCCAAAACCAGGAATAAATTTCTTCACTTAAAAAAAATATCATTTCAAAATCATTCATTAAATTTGAAATGAACTCAACAACATCGCTAAACATCTCATAGTCAAATCGTGAAGTGTTTCACAAGATGTTAGCATACAGATATTTCTACCCAACCCAATGCTAAATGTAAAAGCATATTCTGCTCATAAACTGGTCAAGCACAATCCAAACAATCAATCAGTCCCAATAACTATCAGCAACCAAGTATATTTGGTTTAATCACATTTTGGAAATTTATTTATTACCATTTATTCCTTTACAATCTAGTTAAAGATTTATTCAACTCCAATTGGTTTCAATCTCTAAAATCATTACTTAATGATTATTCAACTTTTAGTAATATTAATCCTGGTTTTAGCTGCGTTAAAAACTATTGTCAATTAAACACAGTTCACGACAAACCCAAAATTCAATTTGATGTTAAATACAAGGCTTTGAATAAAAATAGTATCAGCTTATATTCAACAACAAATTCTAAAACTAAAAAATATCGTATTGGGATAACGATATATATATGTGTATATATATATATATCTTCCAAATTCCTCTACAATGTCCGTATAATAACGGAATCCAATATCGAAATATCCCAAAGATTATTTCTATTCCAAACCATTCCAATTCGTATGTTGGAAATTCTGGTTATTTTTAAAACCATTTCAAATCCATTTTTTTTATTTAAAAATATTGGATTATAATTCTAGTTCTTAGCTAGTTCATTTCGATAAAAATATTTTTTTATCTTTTCTAATGTGGAAATTTTCATCTCAATTCTATCCAAATCTTTTATTATGATTTCACACAAATTATTGATTTTTTTAATAATTTTATCAAGGCTTTTACAGTCGGTCTCCAATAACAGCCACCGAACTGCACTTACAAAGACCTTTTCCAAATTTGATTTGGACGTATCTCTAGATTCAACCATTATGTTTCAAATCTCTTATATTCGTTGGAAAGCTCTTTTCGATACGAAGCCAACGGTTCTGGTTTTAGGACAATCCGACTGTCGGATCTCCCGTAACGTCAATTCGAAGTCAACGGTCGAAATTCGCGAACGGCCGCAGCGCTGCACGTTCTATTCAGGCCATTTAACATATATAATATATACATTATATATATTTCGTCGATTTCCATTTAAAACATATTTTATAAATCGTTTTAATTTCGTTTTAAAAACAATTTCAACTTTCATTTCGATTTTTAACCAAAATCGAATATTCCACTACACGAAAATTTTGTACATCTCATATATATGTTAAAAATAATATTTTTAACAAACCAATATTCATTTCATTCACACTTCATATATATATATATATATATATTTCACATTTCACATACGTATATTTTCTTTTCATATATATATTATTCACATTCCATATATATATATATAATATTTCTTTTCATATACATATTATTCACATTCCATATATATATTTTTTCTTTTCATATATATATTATTCATATTCCATATATATATTTTTTACATTCCATATATATATATATATTCACATTCCATATATATATATATATATATTTTTCATTTCAAATATATGTTTTTACACACATCATATATACATACATACATATATATATATATATATATTTTTCCATTCCATATATATATTTATTTTCATTTCAAATCTATATTTTTCATTTCAAATATACATGTTTGACACATCACGGATTTTTTTCATATTTCATATATACATTATTTTCATTTCACATCACAATCACACACAATACAATCAAATAAATCGTCCATGTTCTGTGGACGTATGTGAGGTGAGTTAACAGGCAGTCAACACAAATTCAATTATAAAATTAAATAACTGTACAAAAGAATTTAGTGAGAGATTCTCACATTGATCGGCTAGAAAATCGTTTAAATAACGATTTGTTTTAACTAAATTAAACAGGATGTTTAATTCAATAAATATCTATAACTTGCTTCGTTCTTGTCCAGATTGATTCCATGTTGTAGCGTTTTTCTTTACGGTTTCAACGGTTCTGAAATTGTCGAAATCCAACAATAAATGAGTGAGTTATTTTAATTTATAGATTAATTACGTTAATTAGAGAATTAATAAGGTAATTAATAAAATTAATTACCTTCTTCCTCTGTTTAACACTCAGAAAACACGTTGATCCTCGGTGTCCTCGGTGTCCACCACGTCGGCCACGGCGTTGTCCCCTAGCGCCGGCGATGGCATGAAATCCGGTGGCTCCAGTGGCCTTAGAAACGCATGCGATCCCACTGAGTTCGAGATAGAAATTCACTCCATCCAAGACATTAAACTCGATCATGGCCATTGGTTTTGGAGATCTTGCTGAGCTGAGGAACTTGGTATTGTTGACTTCTTGAATAGGTTAGTGGATAGGGAGATCGGGGAGGAAGAAGGTTGGAAGCCCGTTGCCGTTGACTCGAAATGAGTGGCGCGGGAAGAATAGCAATTTAGGGTTTCCGGTTTTTCCCAACGTTATATATATAAATATATTAATTTTTTAATAATTAATTCGTAAATTACATGTTTAATGTCACGAACTCGAAATCGAACCCAACGACCAACGTCCCTAGATAAATACCCCCATCCCGGACACAATGGGATATGTCCCGTAGGCCAATTCAATCGTTTCAGTCAGTTATTCTTCAAATTAAAATATAAAACATTCAAATTTGGATTTGAACGTACATTTTAATTTACCGGGGCCACATACTGACTCTAAAAATTCCCGAAAAAATATTTCTAATTTTGTATTGACGATACGGTCCTAAAAAAACTAATTTCATCAAATTTGAAGACCGTCTGAAAAATGGCCATTTTCTGGTCGATCTAAATTGACTAAAACTGTCAAAACACGTTTTCTTTTGCCGCGCTCACATATTGATTCCAGTAATTACAAAAATTGGAACCTAGCAAAAATTCGACATCCTGGATCTAACAAAAGTGGTTTCGACGAAAACGGTGGTCATTTGCAAAATGTTTATTTTTAAGGGCTATATATTATATAAAATAATATATGAATTCCACAACGACTTTTCATAGTTTTCAACAGGACGTAACTCTCAATTTATAAAACGAAATCTCAGTTTCTTACACTCATTAGAAAGATATAGCTAATCAAATTCGAATATTTCTAGTTTCGTCCAATTCTGACTAATAGTGAATTATGTATATTCAATTGGAATTAGAAATCAAATTTTCAAACTCCCGCGCCATTT
The DNA here is from genome assembly GCA_030737875.1 of Allium sativum. NCBI lineage: Eukaryota > Viridiplantae > Streptophyta > Magnoliopsida > Asparagales > Amaryllidaceae > Allium > Allium sativum. The sequence continues at coordinate 993,170,901 of CM060915.1, forward strand.
CAGGCTCGTTATATAATTAAAATAAATTTATATGTTCTAACTTCGTCGAAAATAAATTTTTCATCATTATTATTTAAAATAAATCATTTAAAATAACTCATTATTCATTAAAATGGCCAAATTAAATATTTTAAATTGACTCTGATTTTTCCGGGTTGTTACAATCTCCTCCATTTAAAATCTTTTTGTCCTCGAAAAGGAACAGAGCTGAAAGCTGTTTCACTAATCAACTCAACTTTCATTCTGGCTTTCATTCTTCAACTTTTCAGTTTCTAAGAATTTTCCAATTTCTCAAAAATTTGGCTAACACCCTAAATTTTCGAAAAAAATCGCATAACCTCCTTTGTACGGGGATCACCAGAAAAATCCCCAAACTGGCACACAGGCCCTCTCATCTCAAAAAGAAAAAGATAAAGCCAATCGGCTCATAAAATCATCCAACCCCAATAAATACACTAAACATGTACTTATTTTTCAGGCATACAATTTTATTCCTCTTCTCTTGCCTCTTTGCTATAACCTTTTCAATGTATATACATGCACATATATGCATGTGCATTCAATGTTCAATTCAGTTCAACATTCGACACAATTTGGTTATATGGTTCAAAATTTTAATTAATTAAACCAATAATCATACTTTTAAATCGAAATTATATATATAATCACAAATACGTTATTTATAAACATATAACTCTCAACTCATTTTGGGGCATTACTAACCCCATCTCTAACGAGTTTCTCATTCTAGGATACTACTGATCCTATCTCTAATGAGTTTTCTTTCATTGGATATTTGTAATGACCCGCACTTTCAGCGGTATAGTAATTAATTAATTTAATTATTTAAATAGTGGTTTAGAGAATATAAATGGTCGTTGAATTAAATAAGAGAGAATATTTAATTAAAACAATAATTAAATAATATATTTAATTCTGAAATAATCAAAATTTACTGAAATGGCGATATGATGTGAATTGGGCAAATCAAAATATATAATTCAGTTTAGAATTAAATTAGATTAACGAATATATTTAAATAACGTCAGTTTGAACGTATAATTATATTATAATTAAAACCGAGCTCGAAATGGCGTTGGAGTTCGCGATTTGGTGATTTGAACTTCAAATGGATATACAGAGTTCGTTTTAAGTCGGATTTCTGTGAAACAAGAAATGTTAGGAGCTGGTGAAGTATATTTTTCTAATGGAAGAGAAAAATCGGGATTTCATCGTGTTGATTTTGATTTATGTCCAAATCAAATTTTAGAAAAGTCGCTGTGGAGTTCCTTTATAATTCGTAACGCTTTATTTACGTTATAAAAGGAATTTTAGTATATAATTGAATATCGATTCAACCAGGACTTGGAATATCGAGGATATAATTATTCTGGGGCTGTATGATATTCCAATGCGAATATACATGATAATATAAATTTATTTATATTTTATTTAATTATATCTAAATATATTTATATATTTAAATGGGTCATTCAAAGCTTTAAAAATAGCCACTGTTGCAAACGAGGTCAGAATTCGATGAAAATAATTTTGTTGGATCCGCAACATCAAATTATTGTTAGATGTCAAGTTCCGTGATTTTTAGAGTCAATGTGTTGCCGTACGGATTTTTAGAGTGAAAAACAGTCGGTATTTTCACGGTTAGAAATACGTTGTGTGAGCATACGAAGTCGGAATTCGACGAAACAAGTTCCGTTGGGACCGTAATGTCGAACTGTAGCTGGATGTCCATTTTCGTGATTTTTGAATAATGTGTGTGATCACACGGATCTTTAGAGTGTAAAAACGAATATAAAATGATATAAATAAAATATCTAGGAAAATATCTAGATATTTGTTTACACTATAAATACCCCCTTAACCTTCTAAACCTAATTCTATTTCAACAGAAGTCAACAAAACAAAAACGCGTCGTTCTTTTTTGTCTCCAGTAAACAATTCGATCCTCAAAAATCCAAAGTAAAATTATACAAAAATCCTTAAATCACCAAACATGCAGATATAGATTCGGTAATAACTGCTCTTCACCTTTGTATGATTTTCAACTACTTCAAACAAACCTTGTTCGATGTTGCGTACTGTCGGAGGAAACTAGGGTTACACATTTCCTGAATTCTAAGCTATTATATGTGAATTCGAGTATGGATTTGAGTTCATTGTTGGATTTTGCACCAACTTGGTTTTTTTTGGTGAGGTTTCAAGCAAAAAGATGACGAGCGATCTCTGTACAGCGCCATCAGGAGCTGTCGACGGAAACACAGAGGGAGGTGCGAGTTGCCGGTCTTTGGGTTGAGGAAAAGGAGGATAGAAGGAGATGAATTATGGTATTTTTAGTTTGAATTTAAGTGTGGTGACGATGAGTTAAGGATGGAAGAGGTTGCGTAAATGTTTGTGGAGGAGCAGTGTGGAAAATTGATTGGGGAAGAAGCATGTCGGTGTTGGGCTTGAGAAGAGGTATTGGGCCGGCTAAATAAAAGGTTAAGCCCACTTAAAATAAAGGAAATTCAATTTATTTTATTTTTTTATGTACAAACTTATATAAGGTGTAACTTCGTGATTCGATATCAGAATTGAGAGACACAAGATCCGTCCGGATCGTATGGACGGTGTAACACCCCACGTCCATTAATGTCACTCACAAAGGGAATGCATTAACTTCTATGGAGGTTTTAGGTGAATATAGAACAGTAAAATTTCAACAAGAATGATATAAAATAGTACTTGGAAATTTAAAAACTTTATTTCAATTGCAGCAGAAGTCAAAACATGTTTGATTACATCATAACACCATAATCAAAGTCAAGTACAATATCTATCTTGATAAAACAAGTACATAATCCCATTACATAAATAGCCATTAAAAAGAAAGATAACAAGCTGGACTTTACTTCAGCAGTCCAAGCTTTCCAAGAGATAAGCAATCCAATCAGACTCCACTGGAACTTGGCCCAACCTGAGGACCTGAAGGGAGAAAAGGATGAAAAAGAGGGGGACGGGTCAGACATAAAGTCTGGCGAGTATGATAAATCTACAATACTATTATCAAAATAACTGGACTAAGGCATAAGCTGGAAAACAAGGAAATGTCTATGAAAGAGCAGATTAAGGACATAGACGATCGCTAAAGGAAACGTTATAGGCGCTCCTAAATACTAAAGGATAAACACTATACTGCACTACACCAGTCACCCTAAAGATCGATTCCACTTAGCTTCACTTAGAAACTTTCTTAATGGCTTTACGTACTCCTAGCTGACTACATAGGTGCCGCCTGCCCCTATCTCCACTAGGTGTACCCCACTTTCCATTTTTCGATCGGCTCCCTACTCGTAGATACCCGTGCTGGCCCCACAGTGGGGTGTATCATTCCCCTAAAGTGGCAACCCGATATAACGGAGATGCACGGCTTATACCTACACGATGCAACAACGTCTTACCTACCAGCCCGGGTCCACACACGCAAATGAAACCCGTTGGACTTGCGTTGCCACCGCTCGCTGTTTTGGCCTCTTATAGTCAAACCCAGTATGCGTGTCCCGTCCTCGACTTGGGTCGAGCCCACAAAGATACGTTTTGGGATACTGGTTGAAATGGGCCCCCATTATTTCCCACAAGCATTCCACCTAAGCTTGTCCCATTAGTCCATCCACTTAACCCACTTAGTCATGTTCATTTACATGTGTATTTGGTTAAGTCTAATCGTATTTCAAATGCCTCTAAAGGAAACCACTAGATTCCTCATGCCACCCAAGGCACCTAGTTAACCCCCATGTCCCACCTTACATGATTATCTGGCTAAGTATTTCTTAATTCATTAAGGCCATAACCTCATAGAGACCTCTCACATTAGACTGGCATTTATGGCAGCTGGATTTGCCGGGCGGGTCCGGGCAGTCTTACACCACAAAAGAGTCTAACCTCGTGTCTTTACAACTGTTATGCTTTAGTTTGGGCCTAGGACCTCTCACATTGGGCTGACATTTGTGACTACTGGATTTGCCGGGCGGGTCCGGGCAGGTTTACGTCACAAACGGGTCCAACCTCGTGTCCTAAGCATTGATTATTATTAATAATCCACTTTCCCCAATTTTAATAATTCCCTACTTGAATTATTAATTAATTCCAAATTTAACAATGTCCATAATTGACTCAATTATGGGCATCCATTTAAGGCATGCAAAATCATATCAATTGCACCCCAATTTATTAATTTCCTAATATTACCCCTACCCCACGTTTGAACGTTTATTCGCAAAATGTATGCTAGACCCTATTAGTCTAACTCATAGCATAAAAGAAAATATTCACAACAACAACATATATATGTGACTAAATAAATCATAACAAGGGGTAAAACTTGCATACATTACAACTTGCATAAGGTCATACATGTCATGGATCTAAGGGTGTCAACTTATTCATAATTCACATAATATGATTTTGATCAAATTTTATAAACTTGTATAGGACATGTGTGAATCAACATCATTAACAATATGGTTTTATATGGGTACACCTAACTCAATAGGCAAATTCCCAAAAATCAAAATTCATTTAATCATAGATTCATGTATATGGGTACACCTAACTTAATAGGCAAATTCCCATATTCAAGATCCAATTAATTTGTAGATTCATGTATATGGGTACACCTAACCCAATAGGCAAATTCCCATAATCAAGATCTATTATAAAAAAAACATAAACTTTAAACATGATCCAATTCGCATAAATACTAACATCATGATTTTACAACTTGTATGATTCAACATATGTGATAATATGAGATCTACAACATATATAAGATTTACAACATAGCATATCATAATTTGCAACATAGCATGATATGATTTACAACATAGCATAGCATGATTAATCACATATGACATAGCATAAGATTATTTACAACATAATCACTACAACATAACAACATATATATGATAACATAATAGCATAACAAGAGATCCACAACATAATTTACAAATACATAACAATTCATATCACTTTCTTGTGATCCATTCATAACTTAATCAAATCATTTTATAATAATATTGTGAGATTCATCATACTCACAATTTTAAAGAAGAGAAATAGAAAGAGAGAGAGCCTTTGATTTGATTTGAGTAGATTTAGTTTGTAGATTAGGCCTTCTTCTTCTTTAGTTTGTGACGGCTATACTGAACTCCATGGCAACGGCATGTCGGTAGCTCTCCAATTTTTCAAGTGATTTAGGGTTAGAGTCTACCCACTTATTTATAGATGTTAGGATTCATTTAGGCCATTAGATTTAACCTAGAAATAACCGCATCCATTCAGACCAGATGGGGTTTATCTTATTGACTCGGCAATGAGTCAGAAGTGACTCAGCAAACACTCAGCAAATTAATAAACTTCTATTCATGTTTACATTAACTGCCCATATATATATATATATATACACACACGTACCTATTCATGAATTCAAATTAATCCATAATTAACTTATGACCATTTCTACACATTAATTTTCCAATTAATGTCTTAATTCCATTTTTCGCCTTTTAAGGCAATTCACATATCTCAAATTTATTATATGCCTTTTTAAGGCTATTTCGTGCAAATTCTCAATATTAATTCTTTTAATTTGTGAATCTTAGTATTAACAGAAATACGGGGTGTTACATTCTCCCCTCCTTAAGGGATTTCAACCCCGAAATCTTCAAGTTTATATCCTATCATCAACCATCTACTCAATCAACAAACACTGGCATCCATTGTCCTTATAGACTTCTAATGCTTTCATGTTTAAATGCACAGTGTGTGTCTATGTCCTTATCTAATGTAAAATCAGGCGGTCCACTGATTCAGTTGACCTCCTTGATGCAATTCATGATAGTGCAAGGCATCCATTATGTATGCAAAAGATCCTAATTGCTTACAAACTACTTCAATATGCATGCACATCCATTCAACCGAATTCAGCATCTATATGATGGTACAACCATTATACATCCATTATACTAAATACATTCATTTATGCAATATGCAATATGTAGTGACTGAGCCGATCTAGTTCCTAAAGTGTGTGTATATATGCATCCACGAGCAACCACTAGCAACCACCTGCATCCATTTTGCATCCATCATACATAACATGTCTCAAACACATGTTTCAGCCATAGGATTATCATAACTAAAGGTCAAAGATACTAATGAGAGGACATACTAAAGATAAGATAATATAAGCTAAGCGATAAAGGAGAAATTAAAAGACATACCCTCAAAAAGAAAAGGGTATAGCGAACGCATCTTCCCTTCTGTCTCCCAAGTAGCGTTGCTCTCATCATCTCCCCATTGCACTTTAACTAGTCTGACCTCTCGATTTCTCAACTTTTTGATCTCCGACCCAAGAATGCATGTAGGAGCTTGTCTAATTGTTGCATCACGCTCTATTTCCACCTCTTTAAGCAAGCTCGGCTCTACCACCTCCGCGGTCTTGTGCAAACACTTCCTCAAATGTGATACATGGAATACGTCGTGTACTCCACCAAGTTTCTCAGGCAACTCCACCCTATACGCCATCTTCCCAATCCTGTCTTTTATAGGAAACGACCCTACAAACCTTGGCGCTAATTTCCCAACGGACCCAAAGCGAACAACATTCCGTAACAGAGACACTTTGATAAAAACCATGTCCCCAATGTCAAACTCAAGTTCTGTCCTCCTCTTATCAGCATACGATTTCTGCCTATCTTGTGCTGCTTTCATCCTCCTTCGAATCAAATCAATCTTCTTCGAGGTTTCCCTAACCATATCGGGCCCAAGTAGGATTTTATCGGTAGATTCCCACCAACATGTAGGCGAACGGCAAGGCCTTCCATAAAGAGCTTCGAAAGGTGCCATGCCAATACTAGACTGAAAGCTATTATTATATGCGAATTCTACCAACGGAAGGTGCTCTTCCCATGTACCCCCAAAGTCTAGGATACAAAGCCTTAAAAGATCCTCTAGAATACGATTCACCCAATCGGTCTGGCCGTCCGTCTAAGGATGATATGCGGTGCTCAAACATAGCTGAGTCCCTACCGCCTCTTGTAAACTCTTCCAAAATTCGCTAGTGAAGATGGGATCACGGTCGCTTACTATGCTAGAAGGAATACCGTGCAAACGAACTATCTCTTTAATGTATACAGAAGCCAACCACGGAGCAGTCCTCTTACTTTTCACGGGAATAAAATGGGCGCTCTTAGTAAGTCTATCTACTATAACCCAAATCCCCGTATTACCCTTCCTTGATCTTGGTAATCCATCCACAAAATCCATTGAGACGCTTTCCCATTTCCATAGCGGAACTTCCAATGGGTGAAGAAACCCACCGGGTTTCTTTTGTTCCGCTTTAACTCGTTCGCACACCAAGCATCTAGCGACGTACTCGGCCACATCCTTTTTCATACCGGCCCAAAAGAAAACCCGCTTCATATCTTTGTACATCTTGTCTCCGCCGGGATTAATGGTCATCTTTGAGCGATGAGCATCATCAAGAATGGCCTTCCTTAAGTCTTCGTCTTGTGGTACACAAAGTCTATCATCCCTTCGTAACCAACCCTTATCGTCTAGGGTATACCTACGAAGATGGCTAGACGACTCCCCTCCTTTGAGCTTTTCTACTATCTCAACCAACTGGGGGTCGTCTGGCTGTGCCTCACCAACTCGTCCTAGAAGTGTAGGTCTAACCTCCAAGGATGCTAACAAACCAGGTACTAGGTCACCGGAGGGTATAAAGTCAAACATGGAGATGAATTCTAAGCTTCGTTGTTCAACAAACAACGGACTCAAGGACAACCTTTTCCTACTTAAGGCGTCTGCTACCACGTTACCCTTGCCCGGGGTATATGCTATTTCAAAATCGTAGGAGGCTAGGAATTCCATCCACCGTTGCTGCCTTAAATTCAAATCCTTCTGAGAGAATAAGTATTTTAACGATTTGTGGTCAGTGAACAGTTCGAATTTCTCACCAAGAAGATAGTGACGCCAAGACTTAAGCGCGAAAACAATTGCGGCTAACTCAAGGTCATGCGTAGGGTAATTCTTTTCATGAACCCTCAACTGCCTTCCACAATAGGCTATTACTCTTCCCTCTTGCATGAGGACCGTGCCAAGTCCCGTCCCACAAGCATCAGTATAGACGGTAAACGGTTTATTCCCGTCTGGCAGCACTAAGACTGGGGCTGAAGTTAAGACTCTCTTTAAACGTTGGAACGCATCATCACAATCTTCGTCCCACGTAAAAACCAGGTTCTTCTTCGTTAACCGTGTTAATGGAGCTGATATTTTTGCGAAGTCTTTGATAAACTTCCTATAATAGCCAGCCAACCCCAAGAAACTTCTTACTTCGGTTACATTTTTAGGGACCTTCCAATCTTGGATGGCCACCACCTTTGCGTGATCCACTGCTATCCCTTCCTTGGAAACCACGTGCCCTAAGAACCGTACTTCTTTCCTCCAGAAGTGACACTTAGAAAATTTTGCCTTAAGGTTATGCGCTCGAAGGGTTTCCAACACTTCCCTAAGATGTAGGGCATGCTCTTCTTCATTCTTAGAAAAGACTAAGATGTCATCCACAAAGACTACCACGAATTTGTTAAGGTACTCCCTAAATACCCTACTCATCAAATCAACAAAATATGCGGGGGCGTTTGTCAAACCAAAGGGCATCACTAGCCATTCATAGAATCCATCAAAAGTCCTAAAAGCAGTCTTATCTATACTATCCTCAGCCACTCTCAGTTGATGAAAGCCAGTGGCTAAGTCCAACTGCGAAAACACTGAGGCGCCAACTAACTGATCAAAGAGATCGTCAATCCTCGGCAGTGGGTGTCGGTTCTTTTTAGTAAGCTTGTTTAGTTCTCTATAGTCCGCACAAGGTCTAAGGGACCCATCCTCCTTTGTAGCAAATACTACTGGAGCACCCCACTCTGATATACTACGTCTTATGAACCCCTTCTCAAGCAACTCCTTCACTTTCTTATTGAGTTCCCTCCTTTCACGAGGAGCCATGTGGCGCACTGGCAAAGATACGGGTTTAGCATTATCCACAAGATAAATTCGAAAGTCTATCTCCCGCTTTGGAGGTAAGCCCTTCACCTACTCAAACACATCCGAATATTCCTGGACCACCTCTACCGTTCGCAGATTCTCTACAGACGCGTCAAGCGATTCAAGATAACTTAGCATAACGGAATTTATGGGACTACAAAAGATGTCGAGAGTATTACCAAGGCGAGTCACAAGCCTAACTACTCTCCTTTCACAGTCAAGAATGGCCCCATATCTAGATAACCAATCCATTCCTAAAATTAGCCCATAGCCCGTGAAGCCCAATACATAAGCATCACATCTAAATTCAACGCTAAGTATAGAGGTTTTAAAATCCAAACATATCATGGTCAAATGAGCCGAACCCCCAATTGGATTTGAAACAACCAAGGGATCCTCTACTAAACTGGTGTTCAAGTGCAGTAATTCAACTAATGATGCAGAGATAAACGAATGAGATGCGCCAGAATTGAATAAGGTACGGACAGGATGATCAAACAGAAAAACTAAGCTTTCAACAAAAATTGTTCTACCTCTTTCTTGCAGCGGTGGGGCCGCAATAGCCTGAACTTGCCCCCTTGCCTTCCCTGGTGCCATAAGAGCCTACACCTGTCCTCCCGAGGTAGACCCTGTCGTCTGCCCCTTCTTTGGGCAGTCCTTCACCAAATGTCTCGCATCTCCACAATGAAAACAACCAGTCTTCTTTTTCTTTCTACAATCTTTGCTGAGATGGCCAGGCGTCCCACAATTGAAGCATCTCTTCTTCCCTTTGCCATTATTGTTTTTACCACCCTTCTTATTTTGCTGTTGGGGTTTCTTCTGATCCCCTTTCTTTTCAACTGCTTATCCTCATGCATAAGTGCCATTTCTACTAGCCTTTCAAAGGTGGCTCCCATAGCGATGTGGGTCATAACCAACCCTTGCAACGGTTCATTCAAGCCTCTAACGAACCTCAAAGCTTTCTTCTCTGGCGTGTTCACCAACTCCAAGCCAAACCTTGCTAAGTGATTAAATTTATTGACATACTCCTTCACTGATAAGCTCCCTTGCTTTAATGTCAGGAATTTTTCCATATTTAAATTCTCCTCTGCCCTTGAAAGAAACTTTGCCTCAAACCTTCGTCTGAAATCCGCCCATGAATCAACTGGACGTTCCCCGTTAGTGACCTCCCACCAAAACGAGGCCTCTCCCTTCATTAACCAAGCAGCTAAATAGACTTTCCTCCCATCTTCCACTTCAAAGATATCCAACAATTCCTCAGTCTCCTTAAGCCAGTCTCCGGCCTCCACAAACGTCTCAGTCTCTTGAAAAGTTTTTCTGCCCATAGCCTTAAATTCCTTGCACGTCTTTGCAAAAGTGTCAACACGAGGAGGAGGAGGAGGAGGAATGGGTGCAACTGGGGGTGGAGGAACATCTGCTGGGTCTACAATGGTGGCCCTAGCCTCCAAATTTCTCCTAAACCACCCTGGAATCGTCACACCTTCTGGGAGATTAAGATCTTCAGCCAAGCTGAAACGAAAAAGGAAAGATTCAAAATGGAGAATTCGAAAGATAAAGATAAGGATATGGCTATTTGGGATTATGTTTTTCATAAAAACTTTCTCTAAATAACATGTTTTTGAAAGCACTTCTTCCAAAAATACTTTAGAAAAATATTTTTCTAAAAATTTTATCTGTTCTGGAAACCTTATGCTCCGATACCACGTGTAACACCCCACGTCCATTAATGTCACTCACAAAGGGAATGCATTAACTTCTACGGAGGTTTTAGGTGAATATAGAACAATAAAATTTCAACAAGACAGATATAAAATAGTACTTGGAAATTTAAAAACTTTATTTCAATTGCAGCAGAAGACAAAACATGTTTGATTACATCATAACACCATAATCAAAGTCAAGTACAATATCTATCTTGATAAAACAAGTACATAATCCCATTACATAAATAGCCATTAAAAAGAAAGATAACAAGCTGGACTTTACTTCAGCAGTCCAAGCTTTCCAAGAGATAAGCAATCCAATCAGACTCCACTGGAACTTGGCCCAACTTGAGGACCTGAAGGGAGAAAAGGATGAAAAAGAGGGGGGTCAGACATAAAGTCTGGCGAGTATGATAATTCTACAATACTATTATCAAAATAACTGGACTAAGGCATAAGCTGGAAAACAAGGAAATGTCTATGAAAGAGCAGATTAAGGACATATACAATCGCTAAAGGAAACGTTGTAGGCGCTCCTAAATACTAAAGGATAAACACTATACTGCACCACACCAGTCACCCTAAAGATTGATTCCACTTAGCTTCACTTAGAAACTTTCTTAATGGCTTTACATACTCCTAGCTGACTACATAGGTGCCGCCTGCCCCTATCTCCACTAGGTGTACCCCATTTTCCATTTTCGATCGGCTCCCTACTCGTAGATACCCGTGCTGGCCCCACATTGGGGTGTATCATTCCCCTAAAGTGGCAACCCGATATAACGGAGATGCACGGCTTATACCTACACGATGCAACAATGTCTTACCTACCAGCCCGGGTCCACACACGCATATGAAACCCGTTGGACTTGCGTTGCCACCGCTCCCTGTTTTGGCCTCTTATCGTCAAACCTAATATGGGTGTCCCGTCCTCGACTTGGGTCGAGCCCACAAAGATACGTTTTGGGATACTGGTTGAAATGGGCCCCCATTATTTCCCACATGCATTCCACCTAAGCTTGTCCCATTAGTCCATCCACTTAACCTACTTAGTCATGTTCATTTACATGTGTATTTGGTTAAGTCTAATCGTATTTCAAATGCCTCTAAAGGCAACCACTAGATTCCTCATGCCACCCAAGGCACCTACTTAACCCCCATGTCCCACCTTACATGATTATCTGGCTAAGTATTTCTTAATTCATTAAGGCCATAACCTCATAAAGACCTCTCACATTAGACTGGCATTTATGGCAGCTGGATTTACCGGGCGGGTCCAGGCAGTCTTACACCACAAAAGAGTCTAACCTCGTGTCTTTACAACTGTTATGCTTTAGTTTGGGCCTAGGACCTCTCACATTGGGCCGACATTTGTGACTACTGGATTTGCCGAGTGGGTCCGGGCAGGTTTACATCACAAACGGGTCCAACCTCGTGTCCTAAGCATTGATTATTATTAATAATCCACTTTCCCCAATTTTAATAATTCCCTACTTGAATTATTAATTAATTCAAAATTTAACAATGTCCATAATTGACTCAATTATGGACATCCATTTAAGGCATGCAAAATCATATCAATTGCACCCCAATTTATTAATTTCCTAATATTACCCCTACCCCACGTTTGAACGTTTATTCGCAAAATGTATGCTAGACCCTATTAGTCTAACTCATAGCATAAAAGAAAATATTCACAACAACAACATATATATGTGACTAAATAAATCATAACAAGGGGTAAAACTTGCATACATTACAACTTGCATAAGGTTATACATGTCATGGATCTAAGGGTGTCAACTTATTCATAATTCACATAATATGATTTTGATCAAATTTCATAAACTTGTATAGGACATGTGTGAATCAACATCATTAACAATATGGTTTTATATGGGTACACCTAACTCAACAGGCAAATTCCCAAAAATCAAAATTCATTTAATCATAGATTCATGTATATGGGTACACCTAACTTAATAGGCAAATTCCCATATTCAAGATCCAATTAATTTGTAGATTCATGTATATGGGTACACCTAACCCAATAGGCAAATTCCCATAATCAAGATCTATTATAAAAAAAACATAAACATTAAACATGATCCAATTCGCATAAATACTAACATCATGATTTTACAACTTGTATGATTCAACATATGTGACAATATGAGATCTACAACATATATAAGATTTACAACATAGCATATCATAATTTGCAACATAGCATGATATGATTTACAACATAGCATAGCATGATTAATCACATATGACATAGCATAGGATTATTTACAACATAATCACTACAACATAACAACATATATATGATAACATAATAGCATAACAAGAGATCCACAACATAATTTACAAATACATAATAATTCATATCACTTTCTTGTGATCCATTCATAACTTAATCAAATTATTTTATAATAATATTGTGAGATTCATCATACTCACAATTTTAAAGAAGATAAATAGAAAGAGAGAGAGCCTTTGATTTGATTTGAGTAGATTTAGTTTGTAGATTAGGCCTTCTTCTTCTTTAGTTTGTGACGGCTATGCTGAACTCCATGGCAACGACATGTCGGTAGCTCTCCAATTTTTCAAGTGATTTAGGGTTAGAGTCTACCCACTTATTTATAGATGTTAGGATTCATTTAGGCCATTAGATTTAACCTAGAAATAACCGCAGCCATTCAGACCAGATGGGGTTTATCTTATTGACTCAGCAATGAGTCAGAAGTGACTCAGCAAACACTCAGCAAATTAATAAACTTCTATTCATGTTTACATTAACTGCCCATATATATAAATATATATATATATACACACACGCACCTATTCATGAATTCAAATTAATCCATAATTAACTTATGACCATTTCTACACATTAATTTTCCAATTAATGTCTTAATTCCATTTTTCGCCTTTTAAGGCAATTCACATATCTCAAATTTATTATATGCCTTTTTAAGACTATTTCGTGCAAATTCTCAATATTAATTCTTTTAATTTGTGAATATTAGTATTAACAGAAATACGGGGTGTTACAGACGGGTGCAACAGAATGACACTGACTAGAAGTGGATCGATGCTCGTTTGAATGTATGGAGAAATAAACTGTTTGATTCAAATCAAATAACAGTTTATCGTTCTTTAACGCTGAACTGCCAAAGTGAGTAAATCTCACTAACTCTTAACAGTTTATAATATCATGTTGTATTTTTAGAACTGTTAAATATTGGCTGATTGACTGTGTGTTGACTGTTTGATTGAACCGTTAGTCAGTTAGTGAATTTCTATAATGATTTTGTTTAACAGAATATATCATATGGAATTGAAAGTTATGTTGATTTTATTGTGTAACATCTGTGGATGCAGAATCCGACCGGATTCCTCAACAGTTATTTTATTGTTTTCATATATTTAGATATATGATGTGAATTATAACCTGTTGTCAATTTTGTGTGTATGGACGATATTGGACATCGTAATTTGATATGTTAAAGACCATAACATACCGGGATTCGGAGAAAAGGGGAATTTGTCAAAGTGAATTTTGAAAAAGAATATTTATAAAATCAGAGGATCTTATAAAAGAGAATATTTATAAATAGAATATTTATAAATGGAATATTTATAAATAGGAAATACGTTTAAGTGGAATTATAAATGAATTCAAATCTTTATAAATGGAATATTTATAAAGTGAATTATTTATTGTTAAATAAATAAGATAAGCTAATGGATTATTTATTTGTTAAATAAATAAGAGATATTAAATGAGATATTTATTTGTTAAATAAATAGAAGATCATAAAGGAAACATTTAGAACAAATAAATAGAATAAAATAAAGGAGATATTTATTTGTTAAATAAATAGAATGAGATAAAAAGGTTATGTTTATTGGGATAATAAATAGGATACTAAATGAATTATTTATTTAGATAATAAATATGATACTAAATGAAATATTTATTTAGTAAATAAATAGTATACATTAAAGAGAATATTCATTTAGGAAATAAATAAGGTAATATAAAGGAAATAATTAGAGTAGAATAAATAAAGATATACCAGGAAATATTTGTAAACCATTTACAAATAGGATTGAAAAAGAAATAGTGTAAAACCATAATCAAATAGATGATAAAGGGAAATATTTGTTTGGAAAACAAATAGATTATAAAGGGAATATTTATCTTTTGATAAATAAGAATATATAAGCCCAAACTTATATATGAAGAAGTAAACAGGTAAATGGAACTGATTTATTTATAAATAAATATTTATAAATTAAGTTAACTATTTATCATTGGATAAATAGAATATATAAGTCAGGACTTATATAGAGGAGTAAGAATCGATTTCAACATCGACGTTTGAAACTGAATAAGGACAATGAGTTAATCAGTAGAGTTAAACCAGTAGAGTTAAACCAGTTAGAGTTAAGCCAGTTAGAGTTAATCAGTTAGGGTTAATCGATAGAGTTAAATTGAACTAGAGTTATTCAAATGGAGTTAATCGAATTTAATTTATTCGAATAGAGTTGAGATGAGTTAATGGAATTTAGTTATTCGAAGAAGTGAATCGAATAGTAGATATTCGAAGTGAGATAATTGAATAGTAGAATAATCGATGTGAGATAATCGAATCAGAGATATTCGAAGTGAGATAATCGAATCAGAAATATTCGAAGTGAGTTGATCGAATCTAGTTATTCGACAGGAGTTAAATCGAATAAGATTTACTCGAAGAAAGAGATTTTCAAATATAAGTATTCGAAATTAAGCAAATCGAATATAAGTTATTCGAATAAGAGCTAATCCAGTAAGAGTTATTGAATAAGAGATAATCTAGTAAGAGTTATTAGAATTATTTATTCGAATAGAGTTAAATAAATAAGAGTTATTCGAATTAGTTATTCGAATAGAGTTAAACACATAAGAGTTATTGAATGAGTTATTCGAAAGGAGTTATCGATTATAGTTTAATCGAAAAGAGTTATCGAATTAGTTATTTGAAAGGAGTTATCGATTATAGTTTAATCGAAAGGAGTTATCGAATTAGTTATTCAAAAGGAGTTAAGTACGGAGTTAAGTAAAAAGAGTTAATCGATTAGGGTTAATTAAATAGAGTTAATCGAATTCAGTTTATTCGAAGAAAGGTTTTCGAATCTATTTATTCATAAGAGAGATTATCAAATATAGTTATTCGAAGGGAGGAGTTATCGAACAGAGATTTATTCGAATGAGAGTTACGTAAGGAAGTGTTAAAGAGTTAAAAGATGAACTTTCCCTAATTCGAGATTTGAAATGTTGTTCAGTTAAGGTCTGAGAGGTAGTTATACCCCAACTTGATCGACTGCGTTTTTAATTTAGAAATGGTTAAGGTTCTAGAGTGAAAGTGGTTAAGTGAATTTAGTAAATATGTATAGTGGTTCGAGTTGTCATCGCGATAATGATTTAAACGTCTGTTTAAATCCAAGTAAAGAAGATTTGGAAATGTTTTCCAAATAGAATCAGAAACATAATCAAATATTGAAATTGGAAATATGGATTAGAAATGGGAACGTTTTCCAGTGTTAACGTATATTTTCTAAACATAGAAAATAAGGATATATATATATATTTATATGGTTGATGATTGATTGATAGAATTTCCATCTGGAAATAATATCGTTGTTTGCACACCTGTTTTTCTTTGATGGTTAAATCACAGACTATCAAAGTTTTGACCATTTTAACGTTGTTAATATGGAGATACCGGTTGGATTATTATCCGAAGAACCACTCTGTATTGGCATAAGCATTGGGAATCATATATGCCATAGATAATTGAAGACAGAGTAAAGTGCAAGGGCTGTTGTATAAATCTTAGATAACAGTGCCTAAGATGGATATACTGAATAGTACCTTCGGTTCATCATGTTCCTGGATGACTTGTATGGATGAATGTCTTACAGAGTATTTCCAGAAAGGTCACGTACATTGATTTCTTCAACCGTACCAAGAGTGGAAGTGGAGAAGGAAACTTCTTTAGCTAACACGTAATGTACTGTTGTAGACGTCAATTAGTGATTTTCGATGGATCTGACAATGTGGCATTCGACATGAATCTGATGTGATGATGAAGCGTAACCTCAAGCCTCATCAACAGGTAAATGACATAAATCGGGCAGGCAGCATGGCTAAGTCAGTCGCTCCGAAGTAGGGTGTATAATCACCTGATCTAGAGTTTCATTTATTTCTAAAAATCTATTGTCGATACTGTCCCATTCGGGAAACGGTTGTTGATCCCAACCGTTGGTGATATACATTCGATACACTCAAGCGAAATGGGTGGTCGGCCATGTGTGGTCGGGTTGCAAGATGTTCTTGTTGAACCCGGTGTATTCCTTTCTAGAGGTACACTAGCGAAGGGTGGTTCCATACCTTGTCATAGTTGGAAATCCATTACCCAATACATGCTTGCGGTTTTAATTGTATATCATATATGTAGAACGTGAGATGAAAGCGTTTCTGCTTGATGATTATTATACTGTGGTTGATAGACATTATTATAATATCAAAAGGTTTCTGATATAAAGATATTTTGGATTCTCATAAGGGAAAAACCCGTTCTGTTATACGGCGTGGTCTTATGAGACATCATTTACTTGTTCGAACTATTTTAAACTGTTTTACTCATATCAGTCCTATGACTAACCCGGATTTTATTTTGTTTTTGTTTTCCCTAAACTCTTGGGTGCCCAATTTTGTATGGGCAGTCAAGTAGTCAGGATTAACAGATACTTGAAGGGCTGGAGCAGGAGGCTTCAGGATCATATAGCTATAGTTATTTCCGCTGTGTTGTAAGTGTTGTACTTTGATAATGATGTATATTCAAGTACAGATGTATATTTCAAGTTATGTTATACATATTATATTTTATTCATTCCGCTTTGAGGTTCGTGTTACTTTGATGTTGTTGTTGTTCTTCTTCTATTCTAAGTTTCTATCTTATCTTTCCTCACCCTCTGTTTTCTTCCATTTATGACCAGTATTTTTCGATGTTTGGTTAGTCGTCATTGAGTTTATGGCGATAACCAAAGTCGACAAAAACCCGGGTCATTACATTTGGTATCAGAGCTTAAGGTTAAGTGAATTACCTTGGCTCTGTGGCGTGACTCTGTAGAGATAGTGTTAGTAATACCTTAGATTGAGTTTGAGTGTACATATACGAGTGAACGTATTTGTTATTTGATATAAAAATCTGTTTTATATTGTGGAGCTTTATAGGTTGAGTGGCTTATGAATTATGGTCGATAGTGGGGCACTACAATGTCGATAGGGGTTTCTAGACATTCGAATACGATGAAGCAACATGATATGTTTTGAAATTAACATAGTATAATTGGTTGAATCTGTTGTTAGTATAATCGGAAGAGATTGTAAAAAGGTGAAATAGTTGTAGATAACTAATCAGGATTCATATAAGTAAAGTATATGAATTTAGATGAATTAAATCTGAATTTAAATTAGAATTAGGAATTAAAATGAGGAAATTTTAAGTTCCTGGGAGATTTTGAAAATGTTTTCAAATTGAAAGTGTTATAGTATTGAACTCAATTCGATAAGCTGGAAAATAACCGTGATAAGTGTGGCCACATCATTAGTGTTCATTTTCGAGTTGCTAAGTGACGGATTACTACCAAAGGTTTTGTTTCTGAATTGTTTGAGGAAAACAAGTTGTTTAGAAATTCAAAGGTTTTGAATTGGTTTTATGATTTCAAATTGATTTAAAATGAGCCCAGGAATTAAAATTCTGGAATTTAAATTTAACTTATGAAGTTAAATGGATTAAAATAGTAAAAGTGGATAAATAATTTTGAATTAAACTTGGACAAAGTTAAATATAATATGGAATTATATTGGGATGATATTCGAGTAAGTTGATTGATGATATAAGAATTGGGAATCAAGAATTGTACTTAAGTTTGAAATGGAATTCGACTTAGGTACAAACGAATGATTGAGTCTGAGGATATAAACTGATTGAGTTTGATTAGAAATGCATTAGTATATGCTGAATGGGTAACAGGTGCAAGTGATATAATGATATACCCGACAAAAAGGTACAGGTTTATATTTCATATGAGTTTAGTGATTTATGAGCCGATTTGGCAAGCCGCTTGGCTGTTTTATTTTCTTTTGGGTTGGAGAAGGCCTAGGGAGGAGAGTTGTGGTTTTACCGATAGGGCTGTACAAAGGAGGTTGTGGCGAAATTTTCCGAAAAATTTAGGTGTTAGAAAATTTTCAGAATTTTTGAAAATTTTAGTTAGTCGGAATAAACTAATATTTTAGTTGATATTAGTATGTTCAGTTGAAACTGAAGTTAAGGGGTAAACCAATAAATATTTACCCAGTAGATCGAGTCGTCCTCTACCTTAGCAATTTCGAGGATGAAATTATTTTAAGTGGGGAAGAATGTAATGACCCCACTTTCAGCGGTATAATAATTAATTAATTTAATTAATTAAATAGTGGTTTAGAGAATATAAATGGTCAATGAATTAAATAAGAGAGAATATTTAATAAAAATAATAATTAAATAATAAATTTAATTCTGAAATAATCAAAATTTACTGAAATGGCGATATGGTGTGAATTGGGCAAATCAAAATATATAATTCAGTTTAGAATTGAATTAGATTAACGAATATGTTTAAATAATGTTAGTTTGAACGTATAATTATATTATAATTAAAACCAAGCTCGAAATGGCGCTGCAGTTCGCGATTTGGCGATTTGAACTTCAACTGGATATACAGATTTCGTTTTAAGTCGGATTTATGTGAAACAAGAAATGTTAGGAGCTGGTGAAGTATATTTTTCTAATGGAAGAGAAAAATGTAACAACCCGAAAATCTGGGCCAGTTAAAAATTTTTATTTTGGCAATTTTAGCGAATTTTGATTATTTAAAATGAATTATTTTAAATAAGATTGACGAGAAATTTATTTTTTGAATATAATTCGACGTATATATTTATATACGTCGTCGTTATAATATAAATATTTATATATAATTATAAATAGAATTGAAAATGGCGCGGTAGTTCGATAATTCGATTTCAAACTTCAATTGAATGTACCGGGTGCAAAACAAATCGGATTTTAGTGAAACCAAAAACATTAGGATCTATCTTAGAATATCTTTCCAATGAATCCGGAGAATTGAAATTTCATAGCGGGGATAAAAAGATATGTCCAGTTGAAAATTCTGAATAGTCGCTATGGAATTCAGGCCCTTAAAAATAGGAATTTTGCAAACGGCCTCGGATTTCGACGAAACCACTTTTGTTGGAACCGTGATGTCAAATTATTGTTAGATTCCAAATTTCATAATTTTTCGAATCAATATGTGAGTGTGGCAAAGGAAAACGCATTTGACCAGTTTCAGTTGATTTTAATCGACTGGAAAATGGCCATTTTTCCAACGGTCTCAAAATTCGATGAAATTAGTTTTGTTAGGACCGTATCGTCAATACGAATCTAGAAATAATTTTTCTGGAATTTTTAAAGGTCGTACGTGGCCCCGGTAAATTAAAATGGGCGTTCAAATTCAATGTATATTGAATTATATTTTAATTTTGATGAAAACTAATCATAACAGTCGAATTGACTTACAAAACATATCACATTGTGCTCAGAATGGGGGTAATTAGCTAGGGGCGATAGTCGTTGTGTTTGATATGGGATTCGAATGGAAAATCTCACATAAACGAAATAAAATATTATTAAAATTATATATTTAAAAGGTTCAAACCCTAGTCAACATTCATTACACGGTCAACTCTTCAACCCGCCTCCCTTTCATCTTCGAACGGCGGAAACTACTCGAGGAATAATCCCCAAATCCCGATCCAAATAAAAAGAATTAGACCCCAGCCTTTAGGGGATTTTATAGAGGGCTCTTCCACCTCCAAATCCAGGGAAGTCTGATGAACTATCATTGCGCGAGCTGCTCAGATTTCGAGCGCAAACATGGTTCGTTCGAGGTTGATTATGGCGTCGTCCGGAGGTGCGAGTTCGAGGGGGAGGGGTGGTGCGGGTGCAGCTTGGAGAGGGCTACGACGTGGTGCAGGCCGATGGACTTCCGGCGCCTCCAGTCATGAACGGCGGTGACAAATTCAGTTCGACAGGTTGAACGAGGGTTTTCAGAGGGGTGAAATGGTAATGTTTTCTTACATTGTAAATTTATTTAAACTACGTATATAAAAATATAGTTTAAGTAGGAATTTTTATATATATATGTATGTATGTATGTATATATCATTGTTTTTCAAGATTTGTTTTTGAAAATAAAATATACATTCTTTGTTTTTGAAAATAAATATACATTCTATGTTTTTGAAAATAAATATACGTTCTTTGTTTTTGAAAATAAATATACATTCTTTGTTTTTGAAAATAAATATACATTCTTTGAATTTGAAAATATAAACATACTTTGTTTTAAAATAAAATATAACTTCGGTTTAGAAAATATATAGAATGGTTTAGAAAATATATAGAATGGTTTAGAAAATATAAAATCAGTTTGTTTAGATATGTAAAGAAGAAGTTTGAATTTATATAAAGAAGAAGTTTGAATTTATATAAAGAAGAAGATAAAAATTCGATTTTTATATATTGAATAGCGAAGTAAAAATTCGATTTTTATATATTGAATAGCGAAGTAAAAATTCGATTTTTATATATTGAATAGCGAAGTAAAAATTCGATTTTCACATATGTAGAGAATACGGGCAACGAAGGTGACAAAAAGGCGAGAGCGACGAAGACTTCTGCAAAAGAAGAGTTGAGATGGTTGAATAGCTATCGGTGAGAATCTCTCACTCTAAATTTCTTTTTCTAGTTATATATATATACTAGGATGCAGACGGTGTTTAGTAGCACCCGACACCCGTCATCCACCGACCATGGATGACTTGTTTGTTAAATTGTTTGGTTGTGTAGTTGGTTAGATTATTTGGTTTGAATTGAATTGTTTGGTGAATTGAAATTGATTTGATTGATGTGTGAATGGCGTGGGCCTTCACTAGACCGGGGATAAGGCTAGGCCTTGTCCCATTTCTAGTATCGTGCCGTTATGCCGCCAAAATTTTCTAAAATAAGTTAGAAAATAAAAATATCATTTTATTTAAAGAATGAACTGAATAGAAATTCATATGTTAAAATAAAAAAATTTATCGTTAAAAAAATAATTTTTAACGTGAATATGAATATAGTGAATGTGAATAAATAAATATTCTTTTACAAACCGGACGATTTGTTTATGTACACTGATTTGACTGACATTGATTGGGACGATAAATTTTACACATCGCCCAACTGCACAAATAAAAATCTGTGTTTGTTGATTTGAAACCCCACACGGGTGTTGGGATGAAATATGAAGTCCACTCATCCTGATTGATTAAATATGTCGATCGATTGATTGACAGGCTATTATAAGCGTTAGATATCTATATTTGATGCTTATACAGTGTAGTGCACTTTGGGTGATGGTTGATTATTTTTCAATGCTATTATATACATGTGTTGTATGAAAATCCATATAATTAATTTTATATGGTGATTGATTGGGGCTCATTCCAATTTAGAAGATAAAGAATAATATAAAATAAAGGTTCATGTGTTGACAGTACTCATCCGTTGAGATTAGTCATGTGTTGAATGAAATATTTTAATAATAAAATTTACATATTTACCAATATAAAATAAAGGTTCATGTGTTGACAGTACTCATCCGTTGAGATTAGTCATGTGTTGAACGAAATATTTTGATAATAACAAATATTTTGATAATAGGAAATATTCGAAATAGAATATTTGAAAATAGAAGTATATGAAGCCGTGTTGATTAGATTGACGCCATTTTGACGTGAGCGATATTTATATCGATTTTATTCATTTTGAAATGAATAGAATATAAAGTGATTTTGAAATGAATAGAATATAAAGTGATTTCGAAATGAATAGAATATAAAGTGATTTTGAAATGAATTGATAAGAAAACAAATTTGATTTGAATTGATTAGAAAACAAATTTGATTTGAATTGATTAGAAAACAAACTTGATTTAAATTGATTAGAAAACAAATTTGATTTGAATTGAATAGAAAACGAACTTGATTTAAATTGATTAGAAAACGATTTCGAAATGAATAGAATATAAAGTGATTTTGAAATGAATAGAATATAAAGTGATTTTGAAATGAATAGAATATAAAGTGATTTCGAAATGAATAGAATATAAAGTGATTTCGAAATGAATTGATCAGAAAACAAATTTGATTTGAATTGATTAGAAAACAAATTTGATTTGAATTGATTAGAAAACAAACTTGATTTAAATTGATTAGAAAACAAATTTGATATGAATTGAATAGAAAACGAACTTGATTTAAATTGATTAGAAAACGATTTCGAAATGAATTGAATATAAAACGATTTCGAATTAAATCGAATAGAAAACGAAATGAATTCGAATCGAATTAAAATCGATTTGAATTGATATCAAATAGAAATGAAAGTAAAAAGGATTTAGGATAGAAAATTCAATTTTGATTTGAATTTGAAATAAAGGTTGAAATTGTTTGAAACGAATTCAAAACTATTTATAAAATTCGTTTTAAATAGAAATCGACGAAATATATATTATATATATAATATAATGGCCTGAATAGAACGCGCCGCGCCGCGGCAGTTCGTGAATTTCGACCATTTATTTCAAACGGACATTACGGGAGATCCGACCATCGGATTCTCCTAAAACCGGAACCGTTGGGTTCGTATCGAAAAGAGCTTTCTAACGAATATTAGAAATTTGAAATCTAACGGTTGGATTTGGAGATAAGTCCAAATCAAATTTGAAAAAGGTCGCTATAAGTGCAGTTCGATGGCCGTTGTTGGAAATCGACTGTACGGGCCCTGATAAAATTATTAAAAATATCAATAATTTGTGTAAAATCATAAGAAATGATTTGGGAAAAATTGGGATGAAAAACTCCATATTTGAAAAGATAAAAATGGATTTTTATCGAAATGAAGTAGTTTTGAACTAAATTTAAAACCCAATTATTTTTAAATAAATAAATTAGATTTCAAAAGGGGTTTTAAATAATCGGAATTTCTAATATATTTGATTGGATTTGAAATGGGTTTATCGTGAACGGTGTTTTAAATAACACTAGTTCTGTAACCCGATAATAAACATAATGTGATTTGGGTTTGTCGTGAACTATGTTTTAAATAATACCTAGTTCTTTAACCCAGTAAAAGGAGTTTTAACGAATCTGCAATTAGATTGAAATGTGAATCTATAATCTAAATTATCAAATTTAGAAATTGAGCGAGGATGGAGTATTACCAGTTTTGCTCCAAAGCGATAGTTAAATCTTTAATTAGATTTGAACGTGAAATGGTAATTAATTTTACCGATAACACCATAGTATTAGATATGGAGTATTACCAGTTTTGCTTCATGGGATGAATAGGTTGGGATTGGGAAATAAAATAAATAATTACTTTGGTGTGGTTCGCTAATCTCGACTAGTTGGGAAAACCATATTTTGGTTTTAAATGACATCCAAAGGAAGATTAAAAGATAAATTTGAAAGAATTTACCTTGGATAAAATTAATGGGAATCTTTCCCTAAAAATGTGATTTTATGAATAAAAGAATATTCTGAATTGGGATGAGGCGTATGTTGTGTTTGTGTAACATTTGTTTTAATATACGCGGGTTGTTCGGAAAGGCCGGCTTTATAACCATTCTGAATAACCGATTCGACGATATGTCGAAGATGAAGACGGTGGTTGAAGACCGGAAGTCTTCACATCGTTTGGATTATTACTGACGATCCTGATTGGACTGTACACCCAAGAGGATGGAAATAGTTGGTGGTCGTCCAGACGTACTTGGAGATGGATGGATATGCGAGGAAAGTGCCTCCGGTTTCGTTCAGACCTAGAACGGACTTGTAAATGGATGGTGTGTCTGACATTGTATTCCTTTATATTATATTTGTTGATCTCTGCTAAATATATATTTGTTTTGGCGGCGGAGAATTTATTCTCTTGCTTAACGCCCTTCTCTGAGACATATGAGCTCAGAGGTTATATATTGGTAGAAATCAGTGGTACGATATGGATTGATAGTGTGGCATGCTGAGATACAGTGATCCAGACTTTTGTTGAAAAGCAAAGTTTGGTGGTTGATGATCAAAGCGCAGCTGATATAGCATGGCTTTGTGTTTAGCGTTGATCCGCGAGCCTCACACCCCGGTATGGTGGTAAACTGATGGTTTGATCAGTATGCTTTTTCGTGGATGGGCACCTTAGTGGTGTCGTGGATTCGGTCGACCGAGATGTGCTTAGTGATCAGGGATATATAGAGTAAGCGGTGTTTTCTCTCGCTGGGACGTAAGCCACGGTGGTACTCTGGTCCCAAATGTGCGGATGTGCAGACGGTGTTTTCTCTTGTTGGGACGTAAGCCGTGGTGAATTGCATTACGCGATCGATCTTTCGAATCAGGAGTCACCATGATGGAAATCCAATTTCCAATACGTGTATTTCGGTTTTATTTGTAGAGCCTAGTATAGCGACATAGTGGGATGGCGCACTTATGCCGTCTATGATTGATACTTATGATTTGAAGATATTTTATACAATATGCACTTATAATAGTATCAAATGATTTGTTTCAAACGTATCAAGCATTCTTGGCTATTATAAGGTAAAAACCCTATCCTCCGGCTTGCGTTGCATTGTGTGATGGGACCTGGGTCTTATAATAGCTTCATTTTTCTTTATTTAGCATTGCGCTGTTGTTTTATGCACTGGTGTTCTTGGGAGGAAACCCGTTCCGTGTTATACGGCGTGGTCCCTTGATTTACCTAACTTTAAAAATAAAGATTAATAACTGTTTTAGTTCTCACACCAGTCACATGACTGACCTGGAGTTTATTGTTTTATCCTAAACTCTGGGTGCCCTTATTTTCGACACGGGCAGCTAGTTGTTTTGGTTTTGCAGATTTATATTCACAGGATCCTGGTTTACAGCTGGAATGATATCCGGAAAGCTTTGTATCCGTATATCTCTTCTAGTTGTGTATTGTATTATTTTCCACTGCTATGTAATTTATTGTAATCTCTGATAATTTCTGTGTAATATTTATTCATTTATACTCTGTATATTCTTGTAATCTGATGCATTGTTGTAATATACAATGAAATGTCCTTCCGTCTGCGTTCTGTTGTGGTTTGTTCTCGAACTATCCGCGCTTTCCTCACCGAGGAAGTTACGGGTTTTCACAGTTGGTATCAGAGCTTTGGTTTACAAAGCTCAGAGACCAAGACACATTAGAACCATACGAAAGAATTCATCAGAAATTGGATTAGTAATATCCAATGAGAATGACTCGTTAGAGATGGGATCAGTAGTATCCTAGAACGAGTGTGAAGAGTGTATTTTTGAAAATGAAAACAAATTTTTGTTTTGAAAATTTAAATCAATTATTCGTATTTGATTATCTATTTATATTGAGTTGGACAGTCCAGTATATATAGATTTTGCATATACGTTTGATCCGCGTGTATTTGAAGTTTTAATATACTGGATAGATATAGAATTGCACTGTAGTTGTTCGGGGATAATTCTGATGATAGCGATCGCATCATCAGAATTTATGTTCGAGTGACGAAAGTGAGATTTCTATATATTTCCTATTGACTGGTGTGAGAACCAAAATTAGATAGGGCTTATTGTTGTGATTTGGCATCAAAAATGTGATTTTGACTATATTTCAAAGTTATGAATTTGAAAAGCTAATCAACTAATTGATTGATGGTTGTGTTGTTTGATTATTGTTTCGATTAGTTGAAATTTTAACCATTATGCCTAATTGAATCAAATATTGAATAATATTGAAAATTGGTCGCATTTTCTTGCATATACATGTACTTACATTGAACAGGTCATAGCAAGGAGGCTAGAGCAGAGAATAAAATTTGTTTGCCCGACAAATAGGTACATGTTTACTACATAATTTACTGTTTTGTTTGGATGATGATGATTTTATGAGCCTATTGGCTTTTTCTTTTTCTTTTTGAGATCAGAAGGCTTGTATGGCAATTTCGGGATTTTTCCGTGGCTCCCGGTGCAGGGGAGGTTATGGCGAAATTTTTCGAAAATTTAGGGTGTTAGCCAAATTTTTGAAGAATTAGAAAATTCTCAGAAACTGAAAAGTTGGAGAATGGATGCCAGATCGAACGTAGAGTTGATTGATCAAACCACTTTCGACTTTGTTCCTTTTCGGAGACGAAAAGTTTTAAGTGGGGGAGATTGTAACAACCCGAAAATCTGGGCCAGTATAAATTTTTTATTTTGGCAATTTTAGCAAATTTTGATTATTTAAAATGAATTATTTTAAATAAGATTGACGAGAAATTTATTTTTTGAATATAATTCGACGTATATATTTTTATACGTTGTCGTTAGAATATAAATATTTATATATAATTATAAATAGAATTGAAAATGGCGCGGTAGTTCGATAATTTGATTTCAAACTTCAATTGAATGTACCGGGTGCAAAACAAATCAGATTTTAGTGAAACCAAAAACATTATGATCTATCTTAGAATATCTTTCCAATGAATCCAGAGAATTGAAATTTCATAGCGGGGATAAAAAGATATGTCCAGTTGAAAATTCTTAATAGTCGCTATGGAATTCAGGCGCTTAAAAATAGGAATTTTGCAAACGGCCTCGGATTTCGACGAAACCACTTTTGTTGGAACCGTGATGTCAAATTATTGTTAGATTACAAATTTCATAATTTTTCGAATCAATATGTGAGCGTGGCAAAGGAAAACGCGTTTGACCAGTTTCAGTTGATTTTAATCGACTGGAAAATGGCCATTTTTCCAATGGTCTCAGAATTCGATGAAATTAGTTTTGTTAGGACCGTATCGTCAATACGAATCTAGAAATAATTTTTCTGGAATTTTTAAAGGTCGTACGTGGCCCTGGTAAATTAAAATGGGCGTTCAAATTCAATGTATATTGAATTATATTTTAATTTTGATGAAAACTAGTCGTAACAGACGAATTGACTTTCGAAACATATCACATTGTGCTCAGAATGGGGGTAATTAGCTAGGGGCGACAGTCGTTGTGTTTGATATGGGATTCGAATGGAAAATCTCACATGAACGAAATAAAATATTATTAAAATTATATATTTAAAAGGTTCAAACCCTAGTCAACATTCATTACACGGTCAACTCTTCAACCCGCCTCCCTTTCATCTTCGAACGGCGGAAACTACTCGAGGAAAAATCCCCAAATCCCGATCCAAATAAAAAGAATTAGACCCCAGCCTTTAGGGGATTTTATAGAGGGCTCTTCCACCTCCAAATCCAGGGAAGTCTGATGAACTATCATTGCTCGAGCTGCTCAGATTTCGAGCGCAAACATGGTTCGTTCGAGGTTGATTATGGCGTCGTCCGGAGGTGCGAGTTCTAGGGGAGGGGTGGTGCGGGTGCGGCTTGGACAGGGCTACGACGTGGTGCAGGCTGATGGACTTCCGGCGCCTCCAGTCATGAACGGCGGTGACAAATTCAGTTCGACAGGTTGAACGAGGGTTTTCAGAGGGGTGAAATGGTAACGTTTTCTTACATTGTAAATTTATTTAAACTACGTATATAAAAATATAGTTTAAGTAGGAATTTTTATATATATATATGTATGTATGTATGTATATATCATTGTTTTTCAAGATTTGTTTTTGAAAATAAAATATACATTCTTTGTTTTTGAAAATAAATATACATTCTTTGTTTTTGAAAATAAATATACATTCTTTGTTTTTGAAAATAAATATACGTTCTTTGAATTTGAAAATATAAACATACTTTGTTTTAAAATAAAATATAACTTCGGTTTAGAAAATATATAGAATGGTTTAGAAAATATATAGAATGGTTTAGAAAATATAAAATCAATTTGTTTAGATATGTAAAGAAGAAGTTTGAATTTATATAAAGAAGAAGTTTGAATTTATATAAAGAAGAAGATAAAAATTCGATTTTTATATATTGAATAGCGAAGTAAAAATTCGGTTTTTATATATTGAATAGCGAAGTAAAAATTCGATTTTTATATATTGAATAGCGAAGTAAAAATTCGATTTTTATATATTGAATAGCAAAGTAAAAATTCGATTTTAACATATGTAGAAAATACGGGCAACGAAGGTGACAAAAAGGCGAGAGCGACGAAGACTTCTGCAAAAGAAGAGTCGAGATGGTTGGATAGCTATCGGTGAGAACCTCTCACTCTAAATTTCTTTTTCTAGTTATATATATATATATATACTAGGATGCAGACGGTGCTTAGTAGCACCCGACACCCGTCATCCACAGACCATGGATGGCTTGTTTGTTAAATTTTTTGGTTGTGTAGTTGGTTAGATTATTTGGTTTGAATTGAATTGTTTGGTGAAATGAAATTGATTTGATTGATGTGTGAATGGCGTGGGCCTTCACTAGACCGGGGATAAGGCTAGGCCTTGTCCCGTTTCTAGTATCGTGCCGTTATGCCGCCAAAATTTTCTAAAATAAGTTAGAAAATAAAATTATCATTTTATTTAAAGAATGAACTGATTAGAAATTCATATGTTAATATAAAATGTTTTATCGTTAAAAATATAATTTTTAACGCGAATATGAATATAGTGAATGTGAATAAATAAATATTCATTTACAAACCGGACGGTTTGTTTATGTACACTGATTTGACTGACATTGATTGAGACGATAAATTTTACACATCGCCCAACTGCACAAATAAAAATCTGTGTTTGTAGATTTGAAACCCCACACCGGTGTTGGGATGAAATATGAAGTCCACTCATCCTGATTGATTAAATATGTCGATCGATTGATTGACAGGCTGTTATAAGCGTTAGATATCTATATTTGATGCTTATACAGTGTAGTGCACTTTGGGTGATGGTTGATTATTTTTCAATGCTATTATATACATGTGTTGTATGAAAATCCATATAATTAATTTTATATGGTGATTGATTGGGCCTCATTCCAATTTAGAAGATAAAGAATAATATAAAATAAAGGTTCATGTGTTGACAGTACTCATCCGTTGAGATTAGTCATGTGTTGAACGAAATATTTTAATAATAAAATTTACATCTTTATCAATATAAAATAAAGGTTCATGTGTTGACAGTACTCATCCGTTGAGATTAGTCATGTGTTGAACGAAATATTTTGATAATAACAAATATTTTGATAATAGGAAATATTCGAAATAGAATATTTGAAAATAGAAGTATATGAAGCCATGTTGATTAGATTGACGCCATTTTGACGTGAGCGATATTTATATCGATTTTATTCATTTTGAAATGAATAGAATATAGAGTGATTTTGAAATGAATAGAATATAAAGTGATTTCGAAATGAATAGAATATAAAGTGATTTCGAAATGAATTGATTAGAAAACAAATTTGATTTGAATTGATTAGAAAACAAATTTGATTTGAATTGATTAGAAAACAAACTTGATTTAAATTGATTAGAAAACAAATTTGATTTGAATTGAATAGAAAACGAACTTGATTTAAATTGATTAGAAAACGATTTCGAAATGAATAGAATATAAAGTGATTTCGAAATGAATAGAATATAAAGTGATTTTGAAACGAATAGAATATAAAGTGATTTTGAAATGAATAAAATATAAAGTGATTTCGAAATGAATAGAATATAAAGTGATTTCGAAATGAATTGATTAGAAAACAAATTTGATTTGAATTGATTAGAAAACAAATTTGATTTGAATTGATTAGAAAACAAACTTGATTTAAATTGATTAGAAAACAAATTTGATTTGAATTGAATAGAAAACGAACTTGATTTAAATTGATTAGAAAACGATTTCGAAATGAATTGAATATAAAACGATTTCGAATTAAATTGAATAGAAAACAAAATGAATTCGAATCGAATTAAAATCGATTTGAATTGAAATCAAATAGAAATGAAAGTAAAAAGGATTTAGGATAGAAAATTCAATTTTGATTTGAATTTGAAATAAAGGTTGAAATTGTTTGAAATGAATTCAAAACTATTTATAAAATTCGTTTTGAATAGAAATCGACGAAATATATATTATATATATTATATATCTATACTATACTATAATCACTGAGTTAGAATTGCAAAGCGCTGAAGGCATCTACGTCATCTAATAACTGAATCGTCGCGCGCCAACATTTGTTTTTGTTCCATTCATTGTCTCCACTTTTCGTAAACCCTTTTATGTAATTTGCATATTTCAACGCTTCTTCCTGCCTATGTTCTCATCCAAACCCTACATGTACAATTTTCCCCAATCTGATATTCGTTAAAATATTCTATCCTAAAAATAACGAGGATCTGAATTATGGTTGGAAAAGGAGGAAAACGACTTCTCGCTGCAAACAAAAATAAGAAATCTCCAACCTCTCGATTTCCCTGGCAGGTCTTCATAGAATTTATGGAATACTTCGATACCCTACTCTTCGTCTGCGCCCTGACCCTAATCAAAGGCATCAGAATTTCATCACGTCTAGGTCTACAAAACTTCTGCAATCTGCATTTAGTTTCATCACGTCTAGGTGCTTCGTTCAATCGTATACGCAATGGCTTGAAGTTCAATTGACCATTTTCTTTTTTACTGGACTTTCCTTTCTTCACCTGACTTTTTCCACTTTATCCTTCCTTTTATTTTTAGACGTAATTTTAAATCTTCCTTTTTTTATTCTGTATTAATTTTTATATAGGCACCCAATGTTTTTCTTATCTGAACTCATTTATGTTGACGACTGATGCATGACAGTTTGAATTTAGCATGCTACCTCTTTTGCTTTAGTCCAAGCTGAGTTTTAGGTATGTATTCACCTATTTGTTCTCATTTACAACGTTTTTTGTTTATTTATAATATGCTTGATTCAATCTAACCAATCGTCACATTAACTACGCCTTGATTTCTCCTTAGTATTCAGATCTAATTTTAATTACACTACATCTTCTTTTTGCTAAATTATGCTAACAGCTTAAAGTATTTGCTTTATTATGGGATTCACTTATGATATCTGATTACCCCCAATATCTTACATACATTGAGATTTGTAAATTATGTTTATTGATATATCTTTCTATTTTTCTTCTACCTATTTGATCTTCTACTAGGTAGATCACATTAAGTGGATTTCAATTAATGGTCTTTGATTGACCCCATACTTGGCATGACTAAAAGTTTTGTTGATTATGTTTTGTTGATTTTTTTATAATACTCAACGGATGTCAATCCATGCAATCACTACAATAAGCATAAATTTTTCATACCTTTCTTATGGTCTAACATACTTCGGTCAGTATTACACTATACACTATTCGAATATTGTTTCATGGTACTATGATCAGTAACTGAGAAGCAATGCATATAAGCAAATAAGTTGACGTGGGATCAAAAATTGCAGTGACTAGAGTTCCAATGACATCGTTGGCTTTAATAGCTAATCCATCTACTACTCTTTTTGACGCTGCTTTTATTATCCGTATTGGCAATACTACTCTACCGCGTGCCTATTCTCTTTACTTGACCTACTCTCTACTTCTAATCAAGTTGTTCTACATATACTAATGCAATATCACTCATAGGATTTCTGCCTACGAAATTTTATAGTATTTTGTCATCTGTTAGTGGCATATAGGTTATATTATTATTTGACTTTGTAACCAGCAATAATGTAGGAAGGAAGAAGCGTTGAAAGATACAAATTACATAAAATGTTTAACAAAAAGTGGAGACGAATGAACAAAACAAAAACATGTAGGGTTTGAATGAGAACATAAGAAGGATGCAAATTATAGAAAAGTTATATTATTATTTGACTTTTTAACCAGCTATAATATTATATGTTTACAGCAAGATGGGTTTGGCCATTTCAGCTTGGTGTATGAATTATGAACAGAAAGGTATTGTTTGGTGTTTAGTAGTTATTTCAAATAAAACTTAAATTCTGAAACTGGGTGTAAAAGCTAGGTTTGTTGTAACTTTATAACTTATTTAGACTACGTGAAAAAGCCTTTTTTATCTAATGGACTGTTACTGTGAGTTGCATAAAACGAACTCCATTTGCTCTTGCAGTATTATTTACATTAAGCACTTGAATTTAACCATGCAAAATTCTGTTGCTGATAATTTTTTGTTCATACTTCGAATATTCCAAAACTTTATTTTGTTAGTATATCATTTGCAATATCTTTAGTGGATTAACCTATTACTAACCCCGAAAAAAGTTTTCAACTGACTACCTATGCAACTTTAACTAACACAAACAACATCTAAAACTTGATGACGATCATGATCCCAGTATGGTACTTCTAGACTTTTTTCTCTGATTCACCGTATTTCATTTAATGATAGGCTTTTGTAAATTATTTTTATAGTGTGAACGTTTTCTATATTCAGGAGCACAAAATAGGCGGTGGCCTGTTCTTCATGATTTGATTTTCAATGACCGATGGATTGGCAACTTTGGTTGCATAATGTTGTGAGCTGATTGATGGTATTAGTATCCTACTATCTCTTTAAAGTTAATATTCTTTCGAGTATAAGTGAAGTAAAATGATGATAATCTTAATAATGTGGTTTTACAATTAATCATGAATTACTACCTATTCTTTGGTTTGCTACATACACTTACAATCTTTCATTCTTGCTTTTTTATGGATCTTGACTGATATCAGTAGTGCAGCAAATGAGAATGCCCAGGTAAATTCATCCTGCTGTGTTCTTCTTATTAATGCACTCCTAACTATAATACTATTGCCGATATGTTTATTTCTTATGCTTCTTTTATCAATATAAAGAGATAAATTTCACCTCATGGAAGTTCATGGTTTTTCCGTTGTTGATATAACTAATTTATATCCAAGTCTTTTACAAGCATAAAAAATATTTATTGAATCTCCAACGTACAATGGTCTTCGTTTTTTTTCTTTGATATTTGTTACTTGTGTAAATGCTACATTCGTTTGTTTGTAGAGCTACTTCCATTCATACCATAACTTAACAATATAGGATAAAATATTCACTACATTATTAGCTAAACGTATTCATCACAAGAGGTAATATTGAGTACTATGATTAATTAAGTCATTATTCATTATTCATATCCTAATCCATTCAAACAACACAATAAAACTCGACCTCGAAACTAGAAAGACTTTTTGACTTCATCAACTTTGGCATTGCAAAATGGTCATTGTGACCGACAGGCATAACATAGAACATGTTTCACTCTTCAAGAATTGTGAGAAGCACAAAGGGACTTTTGGAGCCATTAATGTTATAGATGCCACCAGACATGAATTTGCAACCTGACTCATATTATGAAAGGTACAAAGCTAGGAAGAGGAATGCTCCTGCTGCTACAAAGGCAACTGCTTGAGGTTTGTGGTGATTATTCATTTACTTATTTAAACTTTCTGATAGGTTATTTTAATGATGGTTATTCATTCAGCATTGTGGCATTTGTTTTGTTGTATGTCAAAATTTCTTTTGGTGCAATGTGCTAGATTTTTGTTGTTTTGCTATTGGTTTAAAACATTTACTTTATTTGAATTTGCTAATTTCCATATTAAATGGTTATATGGACATTTCATATATAAGTTACTATGTAATCACTTAGTTACCATAAAGTGTCCATATGAATGCTGATTTGGAGAGAGATTTCGAGAATGGGATATTCAAAATGTTATGAACAACTAGTGTGGACTTTTATAGCCCTCCTGAAGTTTAGTATTACTTTTTACTACGAAGACCAGGTTATTCGTAGACCATGAAATATTGCATGCTTCAGAAAAATTCCAGAAATATTTAACCATTTTATTTCTATCAGCAAGATATATACCATATTAGGAGTATGAAAAAAAGCCCATCCTTCCGTTTCCGTGACTGAATGATAATGGCATTAACCATATTTAGAAAATTAATAATTTATGTAATCTTTTCTATAGGTCAGCATGTATAAGTAGAATGTGCTTATCTAATTTTAAAACTACATACTATAATTGTTGAGTTTGGTTCCGCAAGCTTTGATGCCATCTAAATAGAAATTTAAAAATCAACCGCACCTAAGTAGAAATAAAAAAACCAACCGTCGGGCAATCCTTTCTTTTCCTATGCATCTTCATTCTTTCTCTTTAGCGTCCAGAAACAAATTACTGTTTTACCCTAATTTGTTCCCCTTCCCTCGACATCAACCTGCTCTCCGATAACCTTTACCATCCTCTATCGCTTTAGAACTTCGCTCGGCCCCTGCAACTCCAGCACTTGGTATCTAGGTTATGTTTCCAGGTTTTATTTTTGTTGTCAAATTTATCACATCAGCATCAAGGATTCTTCTTCATTTTTTTTCTGTTCCCGTAGTGCAAAATTAGACATCTTGCCGTTTTATTACTTTCTTAACCAATAACTTGAGTGAGAATTAATGTATGGTAAACTTCGTGGTATTGCAGCAGTTCACTATTCACTATATCTTTTATAATAGTATGAAATAAAAATTCCTAATTTTTGATTCAATACATGCTTGGAGTTGGGCAGTTATTTTTTTATGTTGATACACACCATACGTCTTTGTTGGATTAGACTCTCATATCCATAGTTGATAAACAATCTGGTGAAGAAGACAGAAAATTACCTGTACTGCCTTCCTGAAGATTTTCTAAAGATGATGTGGCAGCTAAAGCTTAACAGAGGGAGTATATTAAAGGTAACTTTGTAATTTAACATGACATTTTTTTGGCCTAATATGAATTTGATTTGTCTTAATATAATCTACTGTAACTTCAATATTTAAATTTAGCTAATCAATCTATTTCTCTCCTTACTTCAAGTTCTCTTAGGCATTGAAACACTGTGAGGATGCAATTTTTTTTACTTTGTTTATTTCTTCTGTGGACTAGATAATCATGCAATTTTGCAAAGAAAAGGAAGAAAATTTTCAATTGGTCACTGCTTTTATAAGTCAAGTACGATGGTCCATATCAATGTTTCCGTTACCACCAATTTGCTATTGTTCTATCATCTTTGCCTGTAATTTGGTCATGTTTTTTCATCTTACTATTTTGGTCGTAAAAAAATAAGGCCAACAAAAACCTAGGAATAATCCTAAATTTTTTTTTTACGCGGTTTGATAAATTAACCTTAGCGCTCTAAAATAAATACTACATCAAATATT
The DNA here is from genome assembly GCA_030737875.1 of Allium sativum. Taxonomy (NCBI): domain Eukaryota; kingdom Viridiplantae; phylum Streptophyta; class Magnoliopsida; order Asparagales; family Amaryllidaceae; genus Allium; species Allium sativum. Next base: position 993,207,077 of record CM060915.1, read on the forward strand.
TAAGTGATCCCAAAAAAATTATGGTTCATGTTAGATTTACTCATTTTATAGTACTAAACGAATACAGGCTTCCAATATATCAAAAGAGTGAATTGGTTGGTTGAATCATTTGACATAAAAAACAAATTAAAATATTACATGACACTCCTCTTTAGGCTGTGCTGACATGATCACTAGCCTTATTTTCAAAGACTTTGCACGAGTTATTCATGAGCAGTCTTCCAGATTTTTATACTCAGATACAGTTGCACTGTGTAAGTTCTAAGCTTTTGAATTTTAATTGTTAGGTATGGAGACAAACTATTCTTTAGTACTTATGTTTTTTGTTTATATCAGATTAGTTGTTATTCATAGTTTGCTTTTAATCAATGCTGTACTGCGAGATTTTTAAGCCAAGGTATCTAAAATTAACATTAGCTTTATTCAACTTTCACACGCATCATCTAATTATGATATTTTTTGCCATTGCCAAAAACAAAAATTGTTATTCCTGCTATTCTTCTTTGTTATTCCCTATTTCTATGTATATAAATATTTTATAGTTAAACCCAATTCAAATAGTTAAACGTCGTTAAGACCGATGTACTTAAAATCAAATAAATTAGCATGTAGATAGGGCTGTCAATGGATATCCGAAATATCCGAAATCCGTCCGCATCCGTATCCGAAAAGCGGATAAATATCCGATATCCGGGGAAGAGGATACGGATGCGGATATAGGCATATCCGTATCCGAAAATTATCCGTCCGCTTTTTTTTCCGATTATAGCTTAAATTATGTGTATTTTAAACATAATTAAATATGCTAATTTATTAATTTGCAAAATTGAAAGTCTACTAAACGCATGTTAATTGCTCAAATTATATATTATCATCATATTTATTTGTTTTTAGCAATTTAGTAATCAATTAGGTTGAAAAAGATTAATACTAAGCTAAAAAAATTCATTTATATTCATTGATTTGTCGATTGTTGGCGGAGCGGATAATTATCCGATATCCGTCCGTATCCGCGGATACGGATATCCGATATCCGAAAATGGTTTCGGATGCGGATACAGATATGGCACTATCCGTATCCGAAAGTATCCGTTGACAGCCCTACATGTAGACATGACCTAAAATGAGGGGAAACAATTCTTTGGAAGAAAGATATACCATGGATGAAAGGCTACATTGTGCACCCTACATGACATTATATTACTTTGGCATGTAGCTTCCTTGGACTCTTTGCACAGAGACACAAATCTATACAGGCCACGAGAGAGCACTTGCATATCTGGCATGGAAATATGGTTGTTAGACAATTTCATAGATATAGTAATTTATTATAGTTCAATCAAGATACATATATTTGCTGTATTTTAAATGAATGCATTTGGCTACGTACATACGAATTTGCTTTGTGTACCATCAAATTAACACGTGCTCTCCCTTTATTTGTATTTGATCGATTTTAATGGATTTACTCCTACATGGGTTATATTATGGTTCAGATGCCATGGTTTTATATGAAACTTGTGGTCTCCATAATAGGACTCAAGCCACTGTAAGCTTTAGTCTTGGATAATCATGTTAATGCCTCATGCAACAACATGCATATACGGTCGATAAATATTTGATTATTTTTTTCCACATTTATTGTCTCATGACAACATCCAATTTGATTTGTATAATACTTTATATATGTACAATATTCATCATTTTATACCATACAAATATTTTCATTATAGCCATTATTAGTACTGCGATTTAGCTTCAGCTCTGCATTAAACCTGTTGGTTATATAGTTTCAAGAATTTCTTAAGAAGTCAATTATTGATAAATAATATCGATATATGTTATATAATTTTTAGTAAACTGTATATGTTATATGTTTATCTCTCTCTCATTTCACATGATTTTTTTTCCATTGTGTAAAATTTAATCTTCTTCTTCCATTTGTTTATGTTTTCATTTTTTTATTTTTTAAATAGACAGACCCAAATCTTTTAATTTGTAAAGTCTTACATGTAATTTCCTTTTTTCCTTTTTTATTTTTTTCAGCAGTTCCAGTATGTTTAATATTAAAAATAATAATCAATAATTTACATTTACCCATTGTTCAAGCAAATTCAGTTAGTCAATGATTTGGACGATGTACAGTCACCAATCATTTGTAAAGTATTCCAAGGCAAAGGCAAGGTTTCCAAATATTTTATGTACAAACACAAAATATATGTGATTAATTTAGATATACCCAAATATTTTATTTTTCCTTCTTTGTAAAAAAATCATGTCTATGTACAACTGAGTTTTTTCTTAATTAGCATATTTTTGGCCAAATTTTTTTAGTCAAATAATTTATCTTTATGCATACTCTGTGTTTAATTAATAATAAGTGTACGTGTGCTTATTTAGCTTACAACTCTTTACCATTATTTTTCATGAATTTATATAGTTTTTCCAGATATTGTAATTTAACTTCATTTATTTTTCAAGTACAATATTATGACAAAATCATGCGAAAAATTGTTGCCAACGTGATGCTCATTTTACATGGATTCCTTTTTCCAACTCTTATTTATCAACTACGTTATAATATGTTATGTCAACTTTACGTAGGGCATTGAGAGACAAGCAGTTGTCTGGCCTAGATTCATGCCTGTCTTCCGCATCGAATTTCAACCTCTCTTGCATCGAACTTCAACTATGATTAGCATGTGACATTGGAGACTTCAATATCGCTAGGCTTCCAAAAAAGTTCTCACGGTCCACGAAGATGTGCAAATTGAATTCCATGCTTTAACCACAATTTTCCAGTGCCTAGTTCTTGAATAACCCATCAAAAATTTCTCTTGTATCTCACACAACAAAATATCTGATAGGTATGAATTACAAACTCAATTTAATATAAAAAGGTCCCTTCTTTGTTAAGAGTTCGATGGATATCAGACATTAACCTTTTACGGTTTTTTCCAATGACTATCTTCTTATATTCACATTGCATTATAACTCATTTACATGTTCTGCTGGCTACACGTTTAACTATCTACTTTTGGTGTTACCTCAACTTAAAGTCAACAGTCCAAACAAATATAGCCTAATTTCAGTTTGGTCGCAGCTTAGTTCATTCAAAAAAAAATTGTATATCGTCTAATACATCGACAGCTAAGCCATTAATCCAAAACATGTTGGGGTTGGCTAGAGATGAAACCTATAATAAAAGACAAAGTCATTATAAATGTAATAATAATAGCAAGAAATTTAAAGGTGGAAGCATAAATAAAGATAAAATGAAATTTCAAATTTAACATTTAGATATATGCAAAATTAATATTTACTGTGATCTCGAAAACGTGTCAACAATCTTCAAAACTCATTACCTATAAATAGCTCAAACTGTGAATTCATTTCATTAAATCATGTACATACGAAGATGACACGGGAGACCTCTGCCAAGTCTAAGAAGTCAACGACCAAACAGCAAACAATGGAAGAAATATTTCATGTAGTGAACTTCGTCTCTATTTACAATGCTAATTCCTCCTTACAACATTTTTTCCCAACCAGTGTAATGTTACTTGCCAACTAATGGCATAATCACAAACCTAAAATGCATAGTAATAAAAGCAGATAATTATGCTAAATAGATTCTTTTTCCTTCATGGTTAACCAAAGAGTCATACTTTTTCAATTGGATATGGTTCAACATGCAAATTGTTTTCTCTAAGGGTTGAAATGCATAGAAAATCTACAATTTGACTTAGAATAAGATCATTTGATTTTGAAAAACACTGCTAAATGTGATATTTGGTTTTATTTTAATATAAGATGTTCTGAATTACTGTATGTCTATAACATATATTTTGCAGTATGCATTAATTTTTTTATATGAAATATTTATATTCATTAAAATATTTCATTGATTTTAACTTAATAAACAATTGAATGGTTCATATAAACGTCCAAGCGAGCAATGCAGTTGACCATCGTAGCTTGAATATCAGCTATTTTAACATTTAGATGGATTCATTTTATGAAAGTACTGGATTCAAAATTGAGTTAACCTATATTCACATATAAAAATTAAATATTTAGAATTTGGACCAAAATATATTTTCAATTTTTCTACTTCAACATTTTGTTGAAACAAAACAAAAAAAACCAAGTACTACATTACGATTAATACAAAAATGAAAGTTATAGATAGTACATAACCTTCTTTATGGTTAGCTCTTTCAGAATGAAGCTTTGTTTTTTCTTCAGCAAAGTAATTGACAACATTATGTGTTGTATTAGGATATAAGATTGTTCAATATGTGAAATTGTTTAATTGGATATTTTGATATTATGGCTGGGATTCGAAGAAATTTATGGTTTGAATGATTACTGTGAAACTATTTTTGCTACTTCTCCAACTTTTAGCTTCAGATTTATTAATTATTTTTAATAATATTCTTTATTATTAGTTAAGCGGTATTATTTCTTTTTTTATTTAATCTATATTGGGTTTTTCCCCTTATCTCCTTTCTTAGGTAGCTTGATGTATTCATTCATCTTATCACATAAATCTGTTACACCTTTCAGGTTGACCTCCTAAATGTTATAAAAATTTAGCTCCATTTCCTATCAACTGTTTTCTCTTGACCTTTTTTTTAAACTTACAATACTAAAATGAATAAAAATTATCACTACTCATTTACAACCAGATTATTGGGGTCAGTTAGTTGTTCCTGCAACTTTAAATGAATGCATTAGTTATTAGTTAATCCACATTGGTAATAAAGTGCCAAAACTTGCAAGCAAAGGTTAGAAATTTGTATTTCATCATCCTTTCTTTCAAAAAATCTGACTGCAAAAAGCATGCTTAAAAAATGGCACGTGAGTCTACAACAAGTATAGGCTTTTATTTGGACTATAGGACTTTGGCTATTGGAATTCCAATCACTATTTGGGTATTGCTTCAGCTTTTCCTTCTTCATCAATGTACAAGTATCATTATGTATTGCTTTTGAGCTTTGACATCTTAGTTTGTGGTTATTTGCATATATGCAAAAGCATTTGTGATAAGATGATGCATGAACTGAACCAGCATTCGTCACCTCTGTCCTTGATTGATCCATGATGATCTATGAGGCATCTTCTCTTGAATAGAAGAAAGCTGATGGTCATCACCTTTCTTCTTTCCTTGTAATGTGTCGCATGAAATTAAAGCACTTGATTGCAACTGCATTTTGGAATGATGGCGATGTAAATGTTGCATTCATTCAAATTCCTGTAGGTTTACTCCAAAGTATCATCCTGATTTTTGTTTCCAGCATTATTCCGACTTTGAAAATAAAGATCCCCTAAAGGAGCGCGCTTTAGTTGGAGTCCCGATGAAGCATATGAAGGTACCGTTTTGAGTTTGTAAAGTCTTAAAAGCTGCACTTTGTTGTGGCAGTAATACGCTTTTTAAACAATCCACTTTCAATATAGATGCTATTCTTTAAATATTAATGGAATTTAATCCTCATAATCATTAAAGAATCACATTTTCTAACTTTGTATATTCATTTTTGGTTGATGGACAATAAAAATTAACATACTTTGTTATGTTATTGAAGCTACGTTTTCGGCAGAAGTGATTCTTTTAACATAAAATATTGTCTTTTAGAGTTGAGTTCATGAATATATTTTAGCAGTACAAGTGAATTTTCTTCCCCACATTCATGGATAATATTACGTTGTAGCAACAACGGAAAACTAATGCGGGACGTTTACACTGTGTTATGATTTAAGCGTGTTTAATTTGCATGTATGCCAGGTTAGTACTGCTTATTTAGAATTTACATGGATATGTGCAAGTTGCATAACTTTAAATGTTCTGTAGCCTCACCGATTGTTTTGTGATGCAATTTTACACCAGATTGAAGTCTAACTACTGTGTATTTGTCAATAGTATCAGATTTTATAAGTATGGATTCACTTTGTTTTACACAGGTTTTGTTATATGCAGGCAGGTTTAACTTTCTAGAAAATAATATTCAACTGATGGGTGGCGGACAAACATATGAATTGTTCATGCTGCCCGCTAATTAAATTGGCACAATGATTGGTCGATGTTGGACTTTCGTTCATTGGTGTACTAACAGCAAGACCAAAAAAGAGATCATGTCACGGGAAGAAGGAATGATGTACATAATACTGATACTAATGTTCTTTATATTTTATGCTATGAGTTTATACAACTATTTTACCATCAGTTCCGTAAGGACTTTGTATCTTTTAGGGAATGTTCACTGTCCATCTTTTAGTAAAGCCTTATATAAAAAGAGTTTGTGGGAAAATTTTCTGTACATTTTTTTTTGGATAAGGTTATCTTTAAAAATAATAATGCTGATTTAAGTTAAGTATGATTCTTACATAGGGTGCAATAATAATTTCACAATGAGACGCATTTGATCGTAGATTATATAAAAATACATAACAAGTAGTGTTTCATAGAAGTAGCTAACGACCATTTTACCACCAAATATAATTGTTGTTGACTTAAAACTTTTTCTCACGTTTACTTGCTGTCTATTAGTATATATTTTATAACTCATCATTATTGAGTTTTTTTAGAAGAAATGTGTTATATACATGGTATGCGTTCATTTTGATAGCATCACAAATTAAATATATCGAAGTAACATTCCAAAAGTAAAATGAACAAAAAAACGAAGGAATATTACAAAAATATAGCTCAAGCCCGTGTGCGAAGCACTGGTTCGCACTTGTATAATATAATGGCCTGAATAGAATGCGTTGCGCCGCGGCAGTTCGTGAATTTCGACCATTTATTTCAAACAGACATTACGGGAGATCCGACCGTCGGATTCTCCTAAAACCGGAACCGTTGGGTTCGTATCGAAAAGAGCTTTCTAACGAATATTAGAAATTTGAAATCTAACGGTTGGATTTGGAGATACGTCGAAATCAAATTTGAAAAACGTCGCTATAAGTGCAGTTCGATGGCCGTTGTTGGAAATCGACTGTACGGGCCCTGATAAAATTATTAAAAATATCAATAATTTGTGTAAAATCATAAGAAATGATTTGGGAAAAATTGGGATGAAAAACTCCATATTTGAAAAGATAAAAATGGATTTTTATCGAAATGAACTAGTTTTGAACTAAATTTAAAACCCAATTATTTTTAAATAAATAAATTAGATTCAAAAAGGGTTTTTAAATAATCGGAATTTCTAATATATTTGATTGGATTTGAAATGGGTTTATCGTGAACGGTGTTTTAAATAACACTAGTTCTGTAACCCGATAATAAATATAATGTGATTTGGGTTTGTCGTGAACTGTGTTTTAAATAACACCTAGTTCTTTAACCCAGTAAAAGGAGTTTTAACGAATCTGCAATTAGATTGAAATGTGAATCTATAATCTAAATTATCATATTTAGAAATTGAGCGAGGATGGAGTATTACCAATTTTGCTCCAAAGCGATAGTTAAATCTTTAATTAGATTTGAACGTGAAATGGTAATTAATTTTACCGATAACACCATAGTATTAGATATGGAGTATTACCAGTTTTGCTTCATGGGATGAATAGGTTGGGATTGGGAAATAAAATAAATAATTACTTCGGTGTGGTTCGCTAATCTCGACTAGTTGGAAAAACCATAATTTGGTTTTAAATGACATCCAAAGGAAGATTAAAAGATAAATTTGAAAGAGTTTACCTTGGATAAAATTAATGGGAACCTTTCCCTAAAAATGTGATTTTATGAATAAAAGAATATTCTGAATTGGGATGAGGCGTATGTTGTGTTTGTGTAACATTTGTTTTAATATACGCGGGTTGTTCGGAAAGGCCGGGTTTATACCCATTCTGAATAACCGATTCGACGATATGTCGAAGATGAAGACGGTGGTTGAAGACCGGAAGTCTTCACTTCATTTGGATTATTACTGACGATCCTGATTGGGCTGTACACCCAAGAGGATGGAAATAGTTGGTGGTCGTCCAGACGTACTTGGAGATGGATGGATATGCGAGGAAAGTGCCTCCGGTTTCATTTTGACCTAGAACGGACTTGTAAATGGATGGTGTGTCTGACATTGTATTCCTTTATATTGTATTTTTTGATCTCTGCTAAATATATATCTGTTTTGGCGACGGAGAATTTATTCTCTTGCTTAACGCCCTTCTCTGAGACATATGAGCTCAGAGGTTATATATTGGCAGAAATCAGTGGTACGATATGGATTGATAGTGTGGCATGCTGAGATGCAGTGATCCAGACTTTTGTTGAAAAGCAAAGTTAGGTGGTTGATGATCAAAGCGCAGCTGATATAGCATGGCTTTGTGTATAGCGTTGATCCGCGAGCCTCACACCCCGGTATGGTGGTAAACTGATGGTTTGATCAGTATGCTTTTTCGTGGATGGGCACCTTAGTGGTGTCGTGGATTCGGTCGACCGAGATGAGCTTAGTGCTCAGGGATATATAGAGTAAGCGGTGTTTTCTCTCGCTGGGACGTAAGCCGCGGTGGTACTCTGGTCCCAAATGTGCGGATGTGCAGACGGTGTTTTCTCTTGTTGGGATGTAAGCCGTGGTGAATTGCATTACGCGATTGATCTTTCGAATCAGGAGCCACCATGATGGAAATCCAATTTCCAATACGTGTATTTCGGTTTTATTTGTAGAGCCTAGTATGGCGACATAGTGGGATGGGGCACTTATGCCGTCTATGATTGATACTTATGATTTGAAGATATTTTATACAATATGCACTTATAATAGTATCAAATGATTTGTTTCAAACGTATCAAGCATTCTTGGCTATTATAATGTAAAAACCTATCCTCCGGCTTGCGTTGCATTGTGTGATGGGACCTGGGTCTTATAATAGCTTCATTTTTCTTTATTTAGCATTGCGCTGTTGTTTTATGCACTGGTGTTCTTGGGAGGAAACCTGTTCCGTGTTATACGGCGTGGTCCCTTGATTTACCTAACTTTAAAAATAAAGATTAATAACTGTTTTAGTTCTCACACCAGTCACATGACTGACCTGGAGTTTATTGTTTTAACCTAAACTCTGGGTGCCCTTATTTTCGACACGGGCAGCTAGTAGTTTTGGTTTTGCAGATTTATATTCACAGGATCCGGGTTTACAGCTGGAATGATATCCGGAAAGCTTTGTATCCGTATATCTCCTCTAGTTGTGTATTGTATTATTTTCCGCTGCTATGTAATTTATTGTAATCTCTGATAATTTCTGTGTAATATTTATTCATTTATACTCTGTATATTCTTGTAATCTGATGCATTGTTGTAATATACAATGAAATGTCCTTCCGTCTGCGTTCTGTTGTGGTTTGTTCTCGAACTATCCGCGCTTTCCTCACCGGGGAAGTTACGGGTTTTCACAAAAAATCGGGATTTCGTCGTGTAGATTTTGATTTATGCCCAAATTAAATTTTAGAAAACTCGCTGTGGAATTCCTTTATAATTCGTAACGCTTTATTTACGTTATAAAAGGAATTTTAGTATATAATTGAATATCGATTCAACCAGGACTTGGAATATCGAGGATATAATTATTCTGGTGCTGTATGATATTCCACTGTGAATATACACGATAATATAAATTTATTTATATTTTATTTAATTATATCTAAATATATTTTTATATTTAAATGGGTCATTCAGAGCTTTAAAAATAGCCACTGTTGCAAACGACCTCAGAATTCGACGAAACTAATTTTGTTGGATCCGCAACATCAAATTATTGTTAGATGTCTAGTTCCGTGATTTTTAGTGTCATTGTGTGGCTGTACGGATTTTTAGAGTGAAAAACATTCGGTATTTTCATGGTTAAAAATACGTTGTGTGAGCATACGAAGTCGGAATTCGACGAAACAAGTTCCGTTGGGACCGTAATGTCGAACTGTAGCTGAATGTCCATTTTCGTGATTTTTGAATACTGTGAGTGATCACACGGATTTTTAGAGTGCAAAAACGAATATAAAATGATATAAATAAAATATATAAAAATATCTAGGAAAATATCCAGATATTTGTTTACACAATTAATACACCCTTAACCTTCTAAACCTAATTCTATTTCAACAGAAGTCAACAAAACAAAAACGCGCTGTTGTTTTCTATCTCCAGTAAACAATTCGATCCTCAAAAATACAAAGTAAAATCATACAAAAATCCTTAAATCACCAAACATTCAGATATAGATTCGGTAAGAACTGCTCTTCACCTTCGTATGATTTTCAACTGCTTCGAACAAACCTTGTTCGATGTTCCGTACTGTCGGAGGAAACTAGGGTTAGACATTTCCTGAATTCTAAGCTATTATATGCGAATTCGAGTATGGATTTGAGTTCATTGTTGGATTTAGCCTCAACTTGGTGTTTTTTTGGTGAGGTTCCAAGCAAAAAGGTGACGAGCGATCTCTGTACACGGCCATCAGGAGTTGTCGACGGAAACACAAAGGGATTGCGAGTTGCCGGTCTTTGGGTTGAGGAAAAGGAGGATAGAAGGAGATGAATTATGGTATTTTTAGTTTGAATTTAAGTGTGGTGAAGGATGAGTTAAGGATGGAAGAGGTTGCGTTAATGTCTGTGGAGGAGCAGCGTGGAAAATTGATTGGGGAAGAAGCACGTCGGTGTTGGGCTTGAGAAGAGGTATTGGGCCGGTTAAATAAAAGGTTAAGCCCACTTAAAATAAAGGAAATTCAATTTATTTTAATTTTTTTATGTACAAACTTATATAAGGTGTAACTTCATGATACGATATTAGAATTGAGCGAAACAATATCTGTTGGGATCATATGGATGAGAGCAACAAAATGACACTGACTGGATGTGGATTGGTGCTCGTTTGAATGTATGGAGAAATAAACTATTTGATTCAAATCAAATAACAGTTTATCATTCTTTAACGATGAACCGCCAAAGTGAGTAAATCTCACTAACTCTGAACAGTTTATAATTTCATGTTGTCTTTTTAGAACTGTTAAATATTGGCTGAATGACTGTGTGTTGAATGTTTAATTGAACTGCTAGTCAGTTAGTGAATTTCTATATTGATTCAGTTTAACAGAATATATCATATGGAATTGAAAGTGATGTTGATTTTATTGTGTAACATCTGTGGATACAGGGAAACAGGTTAGAGGAATCCGGCTGGATTCCTCAACAGTTATTTTATTGTTTTCATATATTTAGATATATGATGTGAATTATAACCTGTTGTTGATTATGTGTGTATGGAAGATATTGGACATCGTAATTTGATATGTTAAACACCATAACATACCAGGATTCGGAGAAAAGCGGAATTTGTCAAAATGAATATTGAAAAAGAATATTTATAAAATCAGAGGATTTTATAAAAGAGAATATTTATAAATAGAATATTTATAAATAGAAATATTTATAAATGGAATATTTATAAATAGTAAATACGTTTAAGTGGAATTATAAATAAAGGGAAATCTTTATAAATGGAATATTTATAAAGTGAATTATTTATTGTTAAATAAATAAGATAAGATGATGGATTATTTATTTGTTAAATAAATATGAGATATTAAATGAGATATTTATTTGTTAAATAAATAGAAGATCATAAAGGAAACATTTAGAACAAATAAATAGAATAAAATAAAGGAGATATTTATTTGTTAAATAAATAGAATGAGATAAAAAGGTTATGTTTATTGGGATAATAAATAGGATACTAAATGAATTATTTATTTAGATAATAAATAGGATACTAAATTAATTATTTATTTAGTAAATAAATAGGATACATTAAAGAGAATATTCATTTAGGAAATAAATAAGGTAATATAAAGGAAATAATTAGAGTAGAATAAATAAAGATATACCAAGAAATATTTGTAAACCATTTACAAATAGGATTGAAAAGGAAATAGTGTAAAACCATAATCAAATAGATGATAAAGGGAAATATTTGTTTCGAAAACAAATAGATTATAAAGGGAATATTTATCTTTTGATAAATAAGAATATATAAGTCCAAACTTATATATGAAGAAGTAAACAGGCAAATGGAACTGATTTATTTATAGATAAATATTTATAAATTAAGTTAAGTATTTATCATTGGATAAATAGAATATATAAGTTAGGACTTATATAGAGGAGTAAGAATCGATTTCAACATCGATGTTTGAAACTGATTAAGGACAATGAGTTAATCAGTAGAGTTAAACCAGTAGAGTTAAACCAGTTAGAGTTAAGCCTGTTAGAGTTAATCAGTTAGGATTAATCGATAGAGTTAAATCGAACTAGAGTTATTCAAATGGAGTTAATCGAATTTAGTTCATTCGAATAGAGTTGAAATGAGTTAATTGAATTTAGTTATTCGAAGAAGTGAATTGAATAGTAGATATTCAAAGTGAGATAATCGAATAGTAGATATTCGATGTGAGATAATCGAATTAGAGATATTCGAAGTGAGATAATCGAATCAGAAATATTCGAAGTGAGTTGATCGAATCTAGTTATTCGAAAGGAGTTAAATCGAATAAGATTTACTCGAAGAAAGAGATTTTTAAATATAAGTATTTGAAAGTAAGAAAATCGAATATAAGTTATTCGAATATGTTATTCGAATAAGAGCTAATCCGGTAAGAGTTATTGAATAAGAGATAATCTAGTAAGAGTTATTCGAATTAGTTATTCGAATAGAGTTAAATAAATAAGAGTTATTCGAATTAGTTATTCGAATAGAGTTAAACACATAAGAGTTATTGAATGAGTTATTCGAAAGGAGTTATCGATTATAGTTTAATCGAAAAGAGTTATCGAATGAGTTATTCGAAAGGAGTTATCGATTATAGTTTAATCGAAAGGAGTTATCGAATTAGTTATTCAAAAGGAGTTAAGTAAAAAGAGTTAATCGATTAGGGTTAAATAAATAGAGTTAATCGAAATTAGTTTATTCGAAGAAAGGTTTTCGAATCTAGTTATTTATAAGAGAGATTATCAAATATAGTTATTCGAAGGGCGGAGCTATCGAATAGAGATTTATTCGAACGAGAGTTACGTAAGGAAGTGTTAAAGAGTTAAAAGATGAACTTACCCTAATTCGAGATTTGAAATGTTGTTCAGTTAAGCTCTTAGAGGTAGTTATACCATAACTTGATCGACTGCGTTTATAATTTAGAAATGGTTAAGGTTCGAGATTGAAAGTGGTTAAGTGAATTTAGTAAATAAGTATAGTGGTTCGACTTGTCGTCGCGATATTGATTTAAACATCTGTTTATATCCAAGTAATGAAGATTTGGAAATGTTTTCCAAATAGAATCAGAAACGTAATCAAATATTGAAATTGGAAATATGGATTAGAAATGGGAACGTTTTCCTGTGTTAACGTATATTTTCTAAACATAGAAATTAAGGAAATATATATATATATATATATATGATTGATGATTGATTGATATAATTTCCATCTGGAAATAATATCGTTGTTTGCACACCTGTTTTTCTTTTATGGTTAAATCACAGACTATCGAAGTTTTGACCATTTTAACGTTTTTAATATGGAGAGACCGGTTGGATTATTATCCGAAGAACCACTCTGTATTGGCATAAGCGTTGCGAATCATATATGCCAAAGATAATTGAAGACAGAGTAAAGTGCAAGGGCTGTTGTATAAATCTTAGATAACAGTGCCTAAGATGGATATACTGAATAGTACCTTCGGTTCATCCTGTTCCTGGATGACTTGTATGGATGAATGTATGACAGAGTATTTCCAGAAAGGTCACGTACATTGATTTCTTCAACCGTACCAAGAGTGGAAGCGAAGAAGGAAACTTCTTTAGCTAACACGTAATGTACTGCTGTAGACGTCAATTAGTGATTTTCGATGGATTTGATAATGTGGCATTCGAAGTGAATCTGATGTGATGATGAAGCGTAACCTCAAGCCTCATCAACCGGTAAATGACATAAACCGGGAAGGCAGCATGGCTAAGTCGGTCGCTCCGAAGTAGGCTGTATAATCACCTGATCTAGAGTTTCATTTATTTCTAAAAATCTATTGTCGATATTGTCCCATTCGGGAAACGGTTGCTGATCCCAACCGTTGGTGATATACATTAGATGCACTCAAGCGAAATGGGTGGTCGGCCATGTATGGTCAGGTTGGAAGATGTTCTTGTTGAACCAAGTGTATTCCTTTCTAGAGGTACACTAGCGAAGGGTGGTTCCATACCTTGTCATAGTTGGAAATCCATTACCCAATACATGCTTGCGGTTTTGATTGTATATCATATATGTAGAACATGAGATGAAAGCGTTTCTGCTTAATGATTATTATATTGTGGTTGATAAACATTATTATAATATCAAAAGGTTTTTGATATAAAGATATTTTGGATTCTCATAAGGGAAAAACCTATTCCGTTATACGGCGTGGTCTTATGAGATATCGTTTACTTGTTCGAATTGTTTTAAACTGTTTTACTCATACCAGTCCTATGACTAACCCAGAGTTTATTTTGCTTTTGTTTTCCCTAAACTCTTGGGTGCCCAATTTTGTACGGGCAGTCACGTAGTCGGGATTTACAGATACTTGAAGAGCTGGAGCAGGAGGCTTCAGGATCATATAGCTATAGTTATTTCCGCTGTGTTGTAAGTTTTGTACTTTGATAATGATGTATATTCAAGTACAGATGTATATTTCAAGTTATGTTATATATATTATATGTTATTCATTCCGCTGTGAGGTTCGTGTTACCCTGATGTTGTTCTTCTTCTTCTTCTATTCTAAGTTTCTATCTTATCTTTCCTCACCCTCTGTTTTCTTCCATTTATAACCAGTATTTTTCGATGTTTGGTTAGTCATCATTGAGTATATGGCGATAACCAAAGTCGACAAAAACCCGGGTCATTACATTTGGTATCAGAGCTTAAGGTTAAGTGAATTACCTTGGCTTTGTGGCGTGACTCAGTAGAGATAGGGTTAGTAATACCCTAGATTGAGTTTGTGTGTACGTATATGAGTGAACGTATTTGTTATTTGATATAAAAATCTGTTTTATATTGTGGAGCTTTATAGGTTGATTGGCTTATGAATTCTGGTCGATAGTGGGGCACCACAATGTCGATAGGGGTTTCTAAACATTCGAATACGATGAACCAACATGATATGTTTTGAAATTAACATAGTATAATTGGTTGAATTGGTTGTTAGTATAATCGAAAGAGATTATAAAAAGGTGAAATAGTTGTAGATAACTAATCAGGATTCATATAAGTAAAGTATATGAAATTAGATGAATTAAATCTGAATTTAAATCAGAATTAGGAATTAAAATTAGGAAATTTTAAGTTCCTGGGAGATTTTGAAAATGTTTTCAAATTGAAAGTGTTATAGTATTGAACTCACTTCGATAAACTGGAAAATAACCCTGATGAGTATGGCCACATCATCAGTGTTCATTTTCGAGTTGCTAAATGACGGATTACTACCAAAGGTTTTGTTTTTGAATTGTTTGAGGAAAACAAGTTGTTTAGAAATTCAAAGGTTTTGAATTGGTATTATGATTTCAAATTGATTTAAAATGAGCCCAGGAATTAAAATTCTAGAATTTTAATTTAACTTATGAAGTTAAATGAATTGAAATAGTAAAAGTGAATAAATAATTTTGAATTAAACTTGGACAAGGTTAAATATAATATGGAATTATATTGGGATGATATCGAGTAAGTTTATTGATGATATAAGAATTTGGAATCAAGAATTGTACTTAAGTTTGAAATGGAATTCGACTTAGGTATAAACGAATGATTGAGTTTGAGGATATAAACTGATTGAGTTTGATTAGAAATGCATTAGTATATGCTGAATGGGTAACAGGTGCAAGTGATATAATGATATACCCGACAAAAAGGTACAAGTTTATATTTCATATGAGTTTGGTGATTTATGAGCCGATTTGGCAAGCCGCTTAGCTTTTTTATTTTCTTTTGGGTTGGAGAAGGCCTAGAGAGGAGAGTTGTGGTTTTACCGATAGGGCTGTTCAAAGGAGGTTATGGCGAAATTTTCCGAAAAATTTAGGTGTTAGAAAATTTTCAGAATTTTTGAAAATTTTAGTTAGTCGGAATAAACTAATATTTTAGTTGATATTAATATGTTCAGTTGAAACTGAAGTTAAGGGGTAAACCGATAAATATTTACCCAGTAGATCGGGTCGTCCTCTACCTTAGCAATTTTGAGGACGAAATTATTTTAAGTGGGGAAGAATGTAATGACCCGCACTTTCTGCGGTATAATAATTAATTAATTTAATTATTTAAATAGTGGTTTAGAGAATATAAATGGTCGTTGAATTAAATAAGAGAGAATATTTAATTAAAATAATAATTAGATAATATATTTAATTCTAAAATAATCAAAATTTACTGAAATGGCGATATGGTGTGAATTGGGCAAATCAAAATATATAATTCAGTTTATAATTGAATTAGATTAACGAATATATTTAAATAACGTCAGTTTGAACGTACAATTATATTATAATTAAAACCAAGCTCGAAATGGTGCTAAAGTTCACGATTTGGCGATTTGAACTTCAACTGGATATACAGAGTTCGTTTTAAGTTGGATTTCTATGAAACAAGAAACGTTAGGAGCTGGTGAAGTATATTTTTCTAATGGAAGAGAAAAATGGGGATTTCGTCATGTAGATTTTGATTTATGTCCATATGAAATTTTAGAAAAGTCGCTGTGGAGTTCCTTTATAATTCGTAATGCTTTATTTACGTTATAAAAGGAATTTTAGTATATAATTGAATATCGATTCAACCAGGACTTGGAATATCGAGGATATAATTATTCTGGTGCTGTATGATATTCCACTGTGAATATACACGATAATATAAATTTATTTATATTTTATTTAATTATATCTAAATATATTTTTATATTTAAATGGGTCATTCAGAGCTTTAAAAATAGCCACTGTTGCAAACGACCTCAGAATTCGACGAAACTAATTTTGTTGGATCCGCAACATCAAATTATTGTTAGATGTCAAGTTCCGTGATTTTTAGATTCAGTGTGTGACCTTACGGATTTTTAGAGTGAAAACAGTTGGTATTTTCACGGTTAAAAATACGTTGTGTGAGCATACGAAGTCGGAATTCGACGAAACAAGTTCCGTTGGGACCGTAATGTCAACTGTAGCTGCATGTCCATTTTCGTGATTTTTGAATACTCTGTGTGATCACACGGATTTTTAGAGTTCAAAAACGAATATAAAATGATATAAATAAAATATCTAAAAATATCTAGGAAAATATCTAGATATTTGTTTACACAATAAATACCCCCTTAACCTTCTAAACCTAATTCTATTTCAACAGAAGTCAATAAAACAAAAACGCGCTGTTGTTTTCTATCTCCACTAAACAATTAGATCCTCTAAAATCCAAAGTAAAATCATACAAAAATCCTTTAATCACCAAACATGCAGATATAGATTCGGTAAGAACTGCTCTTCATCTTCGTATGATTTTCAACTGCTTGGAACAAACCTTGTTCGATGTTGCGTACCGTCGGAGGAAACGAGGGTTAGACATTTCCTGAATTCTAAGCTATTATATGCGAATTCTAGTATGGATTTTAGTTCATTGTTGGATTTAGCATCAACTTGGTGTTTTTTTGGTGAGGTTCCAAGCAAAAAGGTGACGAGCGATCTCTATACAGCGCCATCAGGAGCTGTCGACGGAAACACAAAGGGAGGTGCGAGTTGCCGGTCTTTGGGTTGAGGAAAAGGAGGATAGAAGGAGATGAATTATGGTATTTTTATTTTGAATTTAAGTGTAGTGAAGGATGAGTTAAGGATGGAAGAGGTTGCGTTAATATCTGTAGAGGAGCAGCGTGGAAAATTGATTGGGGAAGAAGCATGTCGGTGTTGGGCTTGAGAAGAGGTATTGGGCTGCCTAAATAAAAGGTTAAGCCCACTTAAAATAAAGGAAATTCAATTTATTTTATTTTATTATGTACAAACTTATATAAGGTGTAACTTCGTCATACGATATTAGAATTGAGCGAAACAAGATCCGTTGGGATCGTATGCACGGGAGCAACACAATGACACTGACTGGAAGTGGATCGGTGCTCGTTTGAATGTATGGAGAAGTAAACTGTTTGATTCAAATCAAATAACAGTTTATCGTTCTTTAACGATGAACTGCCAAAGTGAGTAAATCTCATTAACTCTGAACAGTTTATAATTTCATGTTGTCTTTTTAGAACTGTTAAATATTGGCTGAATGACTATGTGTTGACTGTTAGATTGAACTGCTAGTCAGTTAGTGAATTTCTATATTGATTCTGTTTAACAGAATATATCATATGGAATTGAAAGTGATGTTGATTTTATTGTGTAACATCTGTGGATGCAGGGAAACAAGTTGGAGGAATCCGGCTGGATTCCTCAACAGTTATTTTATTGTTTTCATATATTTAGATATATAATGTGAATTATAACCTGTTGTTGATTATGTGTGTATGGACGATATTGGACATCGTAATTTGATATGTTAAACACCATAACATACCGGGATTCGGAGAAAAGGGGAATTTGTCAAAGTGAATATTGAAAATGAATATTTATAAAATCAGAGGATTTTATAAAAGAGAATATTTATAAATAGAATATTTATAAATAGAAATATTTATAAATGGAATATTTATAAATAGGAAATACGTTTAACTAGAATTATAAATAAAGGGAAATCTTTATAAATGGAATATTTATAAAGTGAATTATTTATTGTTAAATAAATAAGATAAGATAATGGATTATTTATTGGTTAAATAAATAAGAGATATTAAATGAGATATTTATTTGTTAAATAAATAGAATATCATAAAGGAAACATTTAGAACAATTAAATAGAATAAAATAAAGGAGATATTTATTTGTTAAGTAAATAGAATGAGATAAAAAGGTTATATTTATTGGGATAATAAATAGGATACTAAATGAATTATTTATTTAGATAATAAATAGGATACTAAATGAATTATTTATTTAGTAAATAAATAGGATACATCAAACAAAATATTCATTTAGGAAATAAATAAGGTATTATAAAGGAAATAATTAGAGTAGAATAAAAAAAGATATACCAGGAAATATTTGTAAACCATTTACAAATAGGATTGAAAAGGAAATAGTGTAAAACCATAATCAAATAGATGATAAAGGGAAATATTTGTTTAGAAAACAAATAGATTATAAAGGGAATATTTATCTTTTGATAAATAATAATATATAAGTCCAAACTTATATATGAAGAAGTAAACAGGTAAATGGAACTGATTTATTTATAAATAAATATTTATAAATTAAGTTAAGTATTTATCATTGGATAAATAGAATATATAAGTTAGGACTTATATAGAGGAGTAAGAATCGATCTCAACATCGATGTTTGAAACTGAATAAGGATAATGAGTTAATCTGTAGAGTCAAACTAGTAGAGTTAAACTAGTTAGAGTTAAGCCAGTTAGAGTAAATCAGTTAGGGTTAATCGATAGAGTTAAATCGAACTAGAGTTATTCAAATGGAGTTAATCGAATTTAGTTTATTCGAATAGAGTTGAAATGAGTTAATCGAATTTAGTTATTCGAAGAAGTGAATCGAATAGTAGATATTCGAAGTGAGATAATCGAATAGTAGATATTCGATGTGAGATAATCGAATTAGAGATATTCGAAGTGACATAATCGAATCAGAAATATTCAAAGTGAGTTGATTGAATCTAGTTATTCTACAAGAGTTAAATCGAATAAGATTTACTCGAAGAAAGAGATTTTCGAATATATGTATTCGAAAGTAAGCAAATCGAATATAAGTTATTCGAATAAGTTATTCGAATAAGAGCTAATCCAGTAAGAGTTATTGAATAAGAGATAATCTAGTAAGAGTTATTCGAATAGAGTTAAATAAATAAGAGTTATTTGAATTAGTTATTCGAATAGAGTTAAACACATAAGAGTTATTGAATGAGTTATTCGAAAGGAGTTATCGATTATAGTTTAATCAAAAAGAGTTATCGAATTAGTTATTCGAAAGGAGTTATCGATTATAGTTTAATCGAAAGGAGTTATCGAATTAGTTATTCAAAAGGAGTTAAGTAAGGAGTTAAGTAAAAAGAGTTAATCGATTACGGTTAAATAAATAGAGTTAATCGGATTTAGTTTATTCGAAGAAAGGTTTTTGAATCTAGTTATTCATAAGAGAGATTATCAAATATAGTTATTTGAAGGGAGGAGTTATCGAATAGAGATTTATTCGAACGAGAGTTACGTAAGGAAGTGTTAAAGATTTAAAAGATGAACTTACCCTAATTCGAGATTTGAAATGTTGTTCAGTTAAGGTCTGAGAGGTAGTTATACCCCAACTTGATCGACTGCGTTTTTAATTTAGAAATGGTTAAGGTTCGAGAGTGAAAGTGGTCAAGTGAATTTAGTAAATAAGTAAAGTGGTTCGGCTTGTTATCGCGATATTGATTTAAACATCTGTTTAAATCCATGTAAAGAAGATTTGGAAATGTTTTCCAAACAGAATCAGAAACGTAATCAAATATTGAAATTGGAAATATGGATTAGAAATGGGAACGTTTTCCTGTGTTAACGTATATTTTCTAAACATAGAAAATATGGATATATATATATGATTGATGATTGATTGATAGAATTTCCATCTAGAAATAATATCGTTCTTTGCACACCTGTTTTTCTTTGATTGTTAAATCACAGACTATCGAAGTTTTGACCATTTTAACGTTGTTAATATGGAGAGACCGGTTGGATTATTATCCGAAGAACCACTCTGTATTGGCATAAGCGTTGTAAATCATATATGCCAAAGATAATTGAAGACAGAGTAAAGTGCAAGGGCTGTTGTATAAATCTTAGATAACTGTGCCTAAGATGGATATACTGAATAGTACCTTCGGTTCACCCTGTTCCTGTATAACTTGTATGGATGAATGTCTGACAGAGTATTTCCAGAAATGTCACGTACATTGATTTCTTCAACCGTACCAAGAGTGGAAGCGGAGAAGGAAACTTCTTTAGCTAACACGTAATGTACTGTTGTAGACGTCAATTAGTGATTTTCGATGGATCTGACAATGTGGCAATCGAAATGAATCTGATGTGATGATGAAGCGTAACCTCAAGCCTCATCAACCGGTAAATGATAGAAATTGGGCAGGCAGCATGGCTAAGTCGGTCACTCCGAAGTAGGGTGTATAATCACCTGATCTAGAGTTTCATTTATTTCTAAAATTCTATTGTCGATGCTGTCGCATTCGGGAAACGATTGTTGATCCCAACCGTTGGTGATATACATTCGATACACTCAAGCGAAATGAGTGGTCGGCCATGTGTGGCCAAGTTGCAAAATGTTCTTGTTGAACCCAGTGTATTCCTTTCTAGAGGTACTCTAGCGAAGGGTGGTTGCATACCTTGTCATAGTTGGAAATCCATTACCCAATACGTGCTTGCAGTTTTGATTGTATACCATATATGAGGAACGTGAGATGAAAGCGTTTCTGTTAGATGATTATTATACTGTGGTTGATAGACATTATTATAACATCAAAAGGTTTTTGATATAAAGATATTTTGGATTCTCATAAGGGAAAAACCCTTTCCGTTATAAGGCGTGGTCTTATGAGATATCGTTTACTTGTTCAAACTGTTTTAAACTGTTTTACTCATACCAGTTCCATGACTGACCCGGAGTTTATTTTGTTTTGTATTCCCTAAACTCTTGGGTAGACAATTTTGTACGGGCAGTCAAGTAGTCTGGATTTACAGATACTTGAAGAGTTGGAGCAGGAGGCTTCAGGATCATATAGCTATAGTTATTTCCGCTATGCTGTAAGTGTTGTACTTTGATAATGATGTATATTCAAGTACAGATGTATATTTCAAGTTATGTTATATATATTATATGTTATTCGTTCCGCTCTGAGGTTCGTGTTACTCTGATGTTGTTCTTCTTCTTCTTCTATTCAATGTTTCTATCTTGTCTTTCCTCACCCTCTGTTTTCTTCCATTTATGACCGGTTTTTTTCGATGTTTGGTTAGTCGTCATTGAGTTTATGGCGATAACCAAAGTCGACAAAAACCCGCGTCATTACAATATTACTAATCCACTCTCTGGTGAGCCTTTTATTCGATTCTAAAGAGTTGCACCCAAAAGATTTGAGTTAACCAAAGCTCTGATACCATATGTAACGATACAGATTTCGCCCATACTTAATCGATCGCTAAATCGACCAAGACCGTTCAAACCCCGGATACGCTAACCCTGGGCAAACAACACATCAGAACAAACAATAGAAGACTTTTATAAACATCATAATAATGTTACATCGGAGTACATAATATCAGAATATATCGGAAAATAATAATACAGCGGAAGATTTATTTACATTAAAGGTAATACAATGCACATCGGAAGACTATAAATGCCTGGACACAGCTTAAAGCTTCAATCCAAAATCCTGCTCTATATATCTGCAAAATAAAACTACTCGACTGCCCATGCAGAAAATAGGGGCACCCGAGTTTGCAAGGGAAAAACAAACTACTGGTCAGTCATGGGACTGGCATGAGAAACTCTAAACAGTTATAAATCTTTATAAATGATAAGGCAAATCACAGGACCACACTGCTAACGCGAAACAGGTTTCCCCAATGAATGTCAATGTATAAACAACAATCAATAATTATGGATCTACTATGCATCAATCAACATGCAAATTCCTAACCTATCCATTTAGATTAATCACCACAGTTAGATTTTCCCAATCCCATTCAATATACAGAAAGTATTCCCTTGAACTTTATTTCCCGAATTCCATTTCAAATCATTTGAAATACATATCTAGCTTTTATATCAAAGTAGATTTCACTTCGGGATCTCAAATCAATTCATTTGGAAATATGAATTCCAAATCATAACAATGCATACAAACAAGTATGCAACCAAATACCGGGCTCCCCCTAGACAAGGCAAAGGGCACGCACCTTAGCAACTCGATATATATATATATATATGTGTGTGTGTGTGTGTGTGTCTGTGTGTGTGTGTGTGTGTGCACCTCCCACGCATGGAGCAGGCTACACTGACGATGCACCTCCCACGCATGGAAGAATACAACGCTCATCTCACCCATACTTTTAGTCATCCGGGTTACCAGAATCTTTAGCCACGTACTAAATCATTTTTATATCTCAAATTGGGGAAAATCATTTCACAACATAATAATCACAGGCACTTTCAAAATATAGTACTTCACATCAGCAATTCACACATATGATTAGTCACTATTAATCACATAACTTTTGAGCTCGTACGTCTCAAAGAAGGGTGTTAAGCAAGAGAATAAATTCTCCGCCGCCAAACAGATATGTTATCAATTGCAACTAATCCATACGCGATGAACCATAATGAAACACATAATACATTTCGAAATCTTTTCGATAATATCGGGTATAGGCCTCGAAATCCTTTCTGTTTTATAAAACATTTTTATATAACATTCCCTATCCAAAACCGGGAATACATTTCTTCACTTAAGAAAAAAAATCATTTCAAAATCATTCATTAAATTTGAAATGAACTCAACAACATCGCTAAACGTCTCATAGGCAAATCATGAAGTGTTTCACAAGATGTTAGCATACAGATATTTCTACCCAACCCAATGCTAAATGTAAAAGCATATTCTGCTCATAAACTGGTCAAGCGCAATCCGAACAATCAATCAATCCCAGTCAATATCAACAACCAAGTATATTTGGTTTAATCACGTTTTGGAAACTTATTTATTACCATTTATTCCTTTACAATCTTGTTAAAGATTTATTCAACTCCAATTGGTTTCAATCTCTAAAATCATTACTTAATGATTATTCAACTTTTAGGAATATTAATCCTGCTTTTAACTGCGATAAAGAACTAGTGTCATTTATTCACAGTTCACGACAAACCCAAAATCCAACTTGATGTTAAATACAAGGCTCTGAATAAAAATATTATTGGCTTATATTCAACAACAAATTCTAAAACTAACAAATATCATATTGGAATAACGATATATATATATATATATTCCAAATTCCTCTACAATGTCCGTATAATAACGGAATCCAATATCAAAATATCCCAAAGATTATTTCTATTCCAAACCATTCCAATTCGTATATTGGAAATTCTGGTTATTTTTAAAACCATTTCAAATCCAATTTTTTTATTTAAAAATATTGGATTATAATTCAGTTCATAATTAGTTCATTTCGATAAAAATATATTTTTATCTTTTCAAATGTGGAAACTTTCATCTCAATTCTTTCCAAATCATTTATTATGATTTTACACAAATTATTGTTACTTTTAATAATTTTATCAAGCCTTGTACAGTCGGTTCCCAATAATAGCCACCGAACTGCACTTACAACAATCTTTTCCAAATTTGATTTGTACGTATCTCCAGATCGAACCGTTAGATTTCAAATCTCTTATATTCATTGGAAATCTCTTTTCGATACAAACCCAAATGTTCCGGTTTTAGGAAAATCCAACGGTCGGATCTCCCGAAATGTAAATTTGAAATCAACGGTCGAAATTCGCGAATAGCCGCAACGCGGCGCATTCTATTCAGGCCATTTAATATATATAATATATATATTATATATATTTCATTGATTTCCATTTAAAACATATTTTATAAATCATTTTAATTTCGTTTTAAAAACGATT
Source organism: Allium sativum (assembly GCA_030737875.1). Taxonomy (NCBI): domain Eukaryota; kingdom Viridiplantae; phylum Streptophyta; class Magnoliopsida; order Asparagales; family Amaryllidaceae; genus Allium; species Allium sativum. The sequence goes on from CM060915.1 coordinate 993,231,897, forward strand.
TCAACTTTCATTTCAATTTTTAACCAAAATCGAATATTCCATTACACGAAAATTTTGTACATTTCATATATATGTTAAGAATAATATTTTTAACAAACCAATATTTATTTCATTCACACTTCATATATATATTTTTTCACATTTCATATACATATACTTTCTTTTCATATATATATTATTCACATTCCATATATATATAGTTTCTTTTCATATATATATTATTCACATTCCATATATATATATTTTATTTTCATATATATATTATTCACATTCCATATATATATATATATATATATATATATATTTCACATTCCATATATATATATATTCACATTCCATATATATATTTTTCATTTCAAATATATGTTTTTTCACACATCATATATACATATATTTATTTATTTATTTATTTATTTATTTATTTTTCCATTCCATATATATTTATTTTCATTTCAAATATATATTTTTCATTTCTAATATATATTTTTGACACATCACATTTTTTTTTCATATTTCATATATACATTATTTTCATTTCACATCACAATCACACACAATACAATCAAATAAATCGTCCATGGTCTGTGAATGTATGTGAGGTGAGTTAACAGGCAGTCAACACAAATTCAGTTATAAAAATAAATAATTATACAAAAGAATTTAGTGAGAGATTCTCACATTGATCGGCTAGAAAATTGTTTAAATAACGATTTGTTTTAACTAAATTAAACATGATGTTTAATTCAATAAAAATCTATAACTATCTTCGTTCTCGTCCAAACGGATTCCATGTTGTAGTGTTTTTCTTCATGGTTTCAAGGGTTCTGAAATTGTCGAAATCGGACAATAAATGAGTGAGTTATTTTAATTTATAGATTAATTATGTTATTTAGAGAATTAATAAAGTAAGTAATAAAACTAACTACCTTCTTCCTCTGTTTAACACTCAGAAAACATGTCGAACCTTCGTTCAAATTTAGGTTTTGAAATACGCCACCCCAACATTGACCGGACGCTGATCCTTGGTGTCCACCACGTCGGCCACGGCGTTGCACCCTAGCGCCGACGATGGCACGAAATCCGGTGGCACCAGTGGCCCTAGAAATGCATGTGATCCCACTGAGTTCGAGATAGAAATTCACTCCATCCAAGACATTAAACTCGATCATGGCCATTGGTTTTGGAGATCTTGCTGAGCTGAGGAACTTGGTATTGTTGATTTCTTGAATAGGTAAGTGGATAGTGAGATCGGGGAGGAAGAAGGTTAGAAGCCCGTTGCCGTTGACTCGAAATGAGCGGCGCAGGAAGAATAGCGATTTAGGGTTTCCGGTTTTTCCCAACGTTATATATATATAAAAAAAATCATTAATATTTTAATAATTAATTCATAAATTACATGTTTAATGTCACGAACTCCAAATCGAACCCAACGACCTTCGTCCCTAGCTAAATACCCCCATCCCAGACACAATGGGATATGTCCCGTAGGCCAATCCGATTGATTCAGTCAGTTATTCTTCAAATTAAAATATAAAACATTCAAATTGGGATTTGAACGTACATTTTAATTTACCGGGGCCACATACTGACTCTAAAAGTTCCCAAAAAAATATTTCTAATTTTGTATTGACGATACGGTCCTCACAATACTAATTTCATCAAATTTGAAGGCCGTTTGAAAAATGGCCATTCCCTGGTCGATCCAAATTGACTAAAACTGTCAAAACACATTTTCTTTTGCCACGCTCACATATTGACTCCAACAATTACGAAAATTGGAACCTAGCAATAATTCGACATCCCGGATCTAACAAAAGTGGTTTCATCGAAAACGGAGGTTGTTTGCAAAATGGCTATTTTTAAGGGCCATATATTATATAAAATAATATATAAATTCCATAGCAACTTTTTAGAATTTTCAACTGGACGTAACTCTCAACTTATAAAACGAAATATCAGTTTTTTACACTCGTTAGAAAGAATAGCTAATCAGATTCGAATATTTCTAGTTTCGTCCAATTCTGACTAATATTGAATTATGTATATTCAATTGAAATTAGAAATCGAATTTTCAAATTGCCCGCCATTTCAGGCTCGTTATATAATTAAAATAAATTTATACGTTATAACTTCATCGAAAATAAATTTTTCGTCATTATTATTTAAAATAAATCATTTTAAATAACTCATTATTCATTAAAATAACCAAATTAAAAATTTTAAATTGGCTCTGATTTTTTCGGGTTGTTACCATCTCCCCTACTTAAAATCTTTTCGTCCTCGAAAAGGAACGGAGCTGAAAGTTGTTTCACTAATCAACTCAACTTTCATTCTTCAACTTTTCAGTTTCCAAGAATTTTCCAATTTCTCGAAAATTTGGATAACACAATAAATTTTCGAAAAATTTCTCCATAACCTCCTTTGTATGGGGAGCACGGGAAAATCCCCAGACCGCCACACAGGCCCTATCATCTCAAAAAGAAAAAGAAAAAGCCAAGCGGCTAGCCAATCGGCTCATAAAATCATCCAACCCCAATAAATACACTAAACATGTACCTATTTGTCGGGCATACAATTTTATTCCTCTTCTCTAGCCTCCTTGCTATGACATGTTCAATGTATATACATGTACATATATGCATTTGCATTCAATTTTCAATTCAGTTCAACATTCGACACAAGTTGGTTATATGGTTCAAAATTTTAATTAATCAAACCAATAATCATACTTTTAAAACCAAATTATATATATAATCACAAATACGTTATTTATAAACATATAACTCTCAACTCATTCTGGGGCATTACTATCCCCATCTCTAACGAGTTTCTCATTCTAGGATACTACTGATCCTATCTCTAATGAGTTTTCATTCATTGCATATTACTAATCCAATCTCTGATGTGCCTTTTATTCGGTTCTAACGAGTTGCACCCCAAAGATTTGAGTTAACCAAAGCTCTGATACCATATGTAATGATACGGATTTCTCCCGTACTTAATCGATAGCTAAATCGACCAAGACCGTTCAAAATCCAGATACACTAACTTTGGGCATACAACACATCAGAACAAACAATAGAAGACTTTTATAAACATTATAATAATGTTACATCAGAGTATAGAATATCAGAGTATACCAGAAAATAATAATACAGCGGAAGATTTATTTACAATAAAGGTAATACAATGCACAGCTGAAGACAATAAATGCCTGGACACAGATTAAAGCTTCAATCCAAAATCCTGCTCTATACATATGCAAAATAAAACTACTCGACTGCCCGTGTGGAAAATAGGGTCACTCGAGTTTGCAAGGGAAAAACAAACTACAGGTCAGTCAAGGGACTGGTGTGAGAAACTCTAAATAGTTATAAATTTTTATAAATGACAAGGCAAATCACAGGACCACACTCCTAATGCGGAACGGGTTTCCCACATGAATGTCAGTGTATAAACAACAATCAATAATTATGGATCTACTATGCATCAATCGACATGCAAATTCCCAATCTATCCATTTAGATTAATCACCACACTTAGATTTTCCAAATACAATTCAATTTACAGAAATTATTCCCTTGAACTTTATTTCCTGATTCCCATTTCAAATCATTTTAAATACATATCTAGCTTTTATATCAAAGTAGATTTCACTTCGGGATCTCAAATCAAATCATTTGGAAATATGAATTCCAAATCATAACAATGCATACAAATAAGTATGCAACCAAATATCGGGCTCCACCTAGACAAGGCAAAGGGCACGCTCCTAACCACCTCGATATATATATATATATATATATATATATATGTGTGTGTGTGTGTGTGTGTGTGTGTGTGTGTGTGTGTGTGTGTGTGCACCTCCCACGCATGGAGCAGGCTACACTGACGATGCACCTCCCACGCATGGAAGCATATACAGCCCATCTCACCCATACTTTAAGTCGTCCGGGTTACCAGAATCTTTAGCCATATACTAAATCAATTTTATATCCCAAATTGGGGAAAATCATTTCACAACATAATAATCACAAGTACTTTCAAAATATAGTACTTCACATCAGCAATTCACACATATGATTAGTCACTATTAATCACATAACCTTTGAGCTCGTACGTCTTAAAGAAGGGTTTTAAGCAAGAGAATAAATTCTCCGCCACCAAACATATATGTTATCAGTAGCAACTAATCGATACGCTATGAACCATAATGTAACACATAATACATTTCGAAATCTTTTCGATAATATCGGGTGTAGGCCTCGAAATCCTTTTTGTTTCGTATAACATTCCCTCTCCAAAACCGGGAATACATTTCTTCACTTAAGAAAAATATCATTTCAAAATCATTCATTAAATTTGAAATGAACTCAACAACATCGCTAAACATCTCATAGTCAAATCGTGAAGTGTTTCACAAGATGTTAGCATACAGATATTTCTAAATGTAAAAGCATATTCTGCTCACAAACTAGTCAATCATAATCCAAACAATCAATCAGTCCCAATCAATATCAACAACCAAGTATATTTGATTTAATCACGTTTTGGAAATTTATCTATTACCATTTATTCCTTTACAATCTAATTAAAGATTTATTCAACTCCAATTGGTTTTAATCTCTAAAATCATTACTTAATGATTATTCAACTTTTAGGAATATTAATCCTACTTTTAACTGTGTTAAAGAACCAGTGTCATTTAAACACAGTTCACGACAAACCCAAAATCCAATTTGATGTTAAGTACAAGGCTCTGAATAAAAATAGTATCGGCATATATTCAACAACAAATTCTGAAACTAACAAATATCGTATTGGAATAATGATATACATATATATCTTCCAAATTCCTCTGCAATGTCCGTATAATAACGGAATCCAATATCGAAATATCCCAAAGATTATTTCTATTCCAAACAATTCCAATTCGTATATTGGAAATTCTGGTTATTTTTAAAACCATTTCAAATCCAATTTATTTATTTAAAAATATTGGATTATAATTCTAGTTCATAACTAGTTCATTTCGATAAAAAAATATTTTTATTTTTTCAAATGTGGAAATTTTCATCTCGATTCTTTCCAAATCATTTATTATGATTTTACACAAATTATTGATATTTTTAATAATTTTATCAAGGCTCGTACAGTCGGTTTCCAGTAACAGCCACCGAACTACACTTACAACGACCTTTTCCAAATTTGATTTGGACGTATCTCTAGATCCAACCGTTAGATTTCAAATCTCTTATATTCATTGGAAAGAACTTTTCGATACGATCCCAACGGCTCTGGTTTTAGGAAAATCCGACGGTCGGATCTCCAGTAACGTCAATTCGAAGTCAACGGTCGAAATTCGCGAACGGCCACAGCGCGGCGCATTCTATTCAGGCCATTTAATATATATATCATATATATTTCGTCGATTTCCATTTAAAACTTATTTTATAAATCGTTTTAATTTCGTTTTAAAAATGATTTCAACTTTCATTTCAATATTTAACCAAAATCGAATATTCCATTACACGAAAATTTTGTACATCTCATATATATGTTGAAAATAATATTTTTAACAAACCAATATTTATTTCATTCACACTTCATATATACATACATACATATATATATATATATATTTCACATTTCATATACATTTATTTTCTCTTCATATACATATTATTCACATTCCATATATGTATTTTTCACATTCCATATATATATATATATATATATATATCTTTCATTTGAAATATATGTTTTTTAACACAACATATATACATATATATATTCCATTCCATCTATATATTTATTTTCATTTCAAATATATATTTTTCATTTCAAATATATATTTTTGACACATCACATTTTTTTCATATTTCATATATACATTATTTTCATTTCACATCACAATCACACACAATACAATCAAATAAATCGTCCATGGTCTGTGGACGTATGTGAGGTGAGTTAACAGGCAGTCAACACAAATTCAGTTATAAAAATAAATAACTGTACAAAAGAATTTAGTGAGAGATTCTCACATTGATCGGCTAGAAAATCGTTTAAATAACGATTTGTTTTAACAAAATTAAACAGGATGTTTAATTCAATAAAATCTATAACTTGCTTCGTTCTCGTCCAGACTGATTCCATGTTGTAGTGTTTTTCTTCACGGTTTCAACGGTTCTGAAATTGTTGAAATCGGATAATAAATGAGTGAGTTACTTTAATTTATAGATTAATTACGTTATTTAGAGAATTAATAAAGTAATTAATAAAATTAATTACCTTCTTCCTCTGTTTAACACTCAGAAAACACGTCGAACCTTCGTTCGAATTTAGGGTTTGAAATACGCCGCCCTAACATTGACCGGACGTTGATCCTCGGTGTCCACCACGTCGGCCACGGCGTTGCCCCTTAGCGTCGGCGATGGCACAAAATACGGTGGCCCCAATGGCCCTAGAAACGCATGCGATGCGATCCAACTGGGTTCGAGATAGAAATTCACTCCATCCAGGACATTAAACTCGATCATGGCCATTGGTTTTGCAAATCTTGCTGAGTTGAGGAACTTGGTATTGTTGATTTCTTGAATAGTTTAGTGGATAGGGAGATCGGGGAGGATGAAGGTTGGAAGCCGTTGTCGTTGACTCGAAATGAGCGGCGCAGGAAGAATAGCGATTTAGGGTTTTCGGTTTTCCCAACGTTATATACATAAATATATTAATATTTTAATAATTAATTCGTAAATTACATGTTTAATGTCACGAACTCCAAATCTGTAACAACCCGGAAATGCGAGCCAGTTTAAAATTTCATTTTGGCAATTTTAGCGAATTTTGAACATTTAAAATGAATTATTTTAAATAATATCGACGAGAAATTTATTTTGAATATAGATTCGAACGTATATATTATATAGATCATCGTTAGAATATAATAATTATATATAATTATAAAATGAATTGAGAATGGCGCGGTAGTTCGATAATTCGATTTCAAACTTCAATTGAATGTACCGGTTGCAAAATAAACCGGATTTTAGTGAAACCAAAATTATTTGAATCTAATTGAGTATATCTTTCCAACGAATCCGAAAAATTGAAATTTCATAGCGGGGATCAAAAGATATGTCCAGTTGAAATTTCAGAATAGCTGCTACGGAATTTCGGCCCTTGAAAATAGCCATTTTGCAAACGACCTCGGATTTCGACGAAACCACTTTTGTTGGATCCGGGATGTCAAATTATTGTTAGATTCCAATTTTCATAATTTTTCGAATCAATATGTGAGCATGGCAAAGGAAAATGCATTTGACCAGTTTTAGTTGATTTTAATCGACTGGAAAATGGCCATTTTTCCAACGATCTCAGAATTCAATGAAATTAGTTTTGTTAGGACTATATCGTCAATACAGAGCCAGAAAATATTTTTCTGGAATTTTTTGAGTTAGTATGTGACCCCGGTAAATTGAAACGCGCGTTCAAATTCAGTATATGGAGTTATATGTTGATTTTGACGAAAACTGATCGAAACAGTCGAATGAGCTTACGATACATATCCCATTATGTTCGGAATGGGGGTAATTAGCTAGGGACGACAGGCGGTGGGCCTCGTTTAAAGGTCAAATGAAAAAGTCAAATTTTTGAAATAAAAAAATTTAAATAATTAAATAAATAAAAATCTCTCACCCCTTATTCACTCAGCCCCCCCTCTTCATTTCGAAATCAAATCAGAGAATAAAAAAAGAGAAAAGGGGCGATGGGGGGGTGAACCGCCGCCACCGCATCGCAGCCCCCCCTCCTCTGGCGCCGCCGCCGCCGCATCTTCTTCCTCCACCTCCGATCTCCATCCTCCCTCCTCTCTCCTTTAAAGTCCCCCCCCTCGTGACGTGAAGACCCCATCGCTCGAGCCCACAACCGCCGCTTCCACCCCCTCCGCAACCCACAGCCGCCTGCGCCTCAACCCCCCTCCCCTCAAACCCTCCGACGCGCTGACGAACCTGCGGCAACCCATCCCCTTCCTTCTTTTTTTTACTGTAAGTTTTCTATCTATTTTATTTACTTTATTTATTTTAAAAACTTATGGGATTTTAAAACTGAAAACATATGAATGATAAATCTTTGATTTTTATTTACAAAGATCAAATTTTTATAGTGTTAAAGAAGAGATTTTCGAAGTGTTAAAAACCAAATTTTTAAAAAGGGTTAAAGGCTTGATTTTTAGTGATTTGAGATTCGATTTTTATACATATAAAAAAATTCGATTTTTAATTTATAGAAGAAGTTTGATTTTTAATGATTATAAAAAAATATAATTTTTATATTATAGAAAGAGAAAGAAAATATGATTTTTATTATATTTGAAAAGGCGAAATCTTTATATTTGAAAAGGCGAAATCTTTATATAGAGAATAGCGTGATAAAAATATAATCTTTATTATATGAACATCGTAGTAAAAATAGAATTTTTATCTATATAATAGCAACATAAAAATGTAATTTTTATGTGCATAGCTACAATATAAAAATATGATTTTTACATATGTAGTGGCTACGGGCAGTGAAATTGACAAAGGGAGAGCATGACGAAGATTTCTACATAGGAGGAGTCGTGGGATTGGATTAGCTTTGGTGAGAACTTCTCACTCTAAATTTATTTTTCTAGTTATATATATATATATATATATATATATATATACTAGGATGCAGATTGAAACACCCCACCTCCGTTAGGGTCACTCTCAAAGGGAATGCCCTAATTTTGGTGGAGGTTTATAAGTATAAGTCACAGATATACAAGACAGATATAAGAACACATATTTTTGATCAGCGGAAAACAACAACTTTTATTTCATTAAAATACGTGTTACACAAACCATGCCATAATTTGTTTTACAATACTTCCAAAAACATAACATGTTCATAACTGTCTTGAATACATTATTTAAAGAAGCATAAAGAAAACATAAATAAACTGCATAAGTCCCATGATTGCTGTCCAAAGCCATAGTCCAAATCGGAAAAGATCCAACCAATACATTCTTTCTCTTCAAGCTGGATGTGAAAGCTGGTCAAGCTGCGGTATTCCCTCCCTGTGGACCTGGGGGGGGGAACGGAAGAAAAGAAGACGAAAGAAAAGTAGAGTCAGACATAAAGCCTGAGTAAGTCTAGGACTATTCAGTCTATGAATAAAGAACTGGGTATGATAAGTGTAAACTAGAAATGGGAAAGCTCCATAAACTTAGTTAAGTTGTCTAGGGTCGAATATACTAGCGTACCCATATTAATCTCTGTACCCATATAAACTAGTTCCCAACAGGCACCCCATAATCAGGGTGAAGTGATCCATTTTATGATGATCGGCTCCTACTCGCATAGTTACATGTGTCTTACGGCCCCCGATGTTGTAGTTACCTATGCTGGTCCCACCATGGGGTGTATCAAGTCCCATGGTGGTGGCCCGACACAATCCTAGAATGCACAGGTATGCTGCTGGTGCCCAGTGCCTTATTTTTCTGCGCCGGAGTGTGTGCACGCCCACACCCCATTAGAACCTACACTGCTGCACCACCGCTGTCGATTTGACCTCTTACAGTCAGCCCTGTAATCGTGCCCTACCCTGCCTAGTTTAGGTTATCCTGATACACCTTGTAGGGTTACTGCTGAAAAGGGTCCCCCGCTACTAGGTTTTCTATTTCTAGCCAACATGCTAAGTTGGTTAAGTGTTTTATAAACCGAACCCCCAAATCAGTCTGTTTAGTTTAGCATGTTCCATTTTGATTAAGTATTAATTTAATTTACTTAATCCTATCAATCCAGACTCAGCCTTAATTGTCTTATTAAAGCCTTGACCTCTCACATTAGACAGGTATTGTTGTGGCTGCCTGTTGCCGGTTGGGTCCGGGCAGTCTTACGCCACAACTCAGTCTAACCTCGGGTCCTTATTGGGCTCCGTGTTTAACCACCCACATTGGATAGGTATTGTTGTGACTACTGGACAGCCGGGCGGTTCCGGGCAGGTTTACATCACAACTCAATCCAACCTCGGGTTAAACACATCGTATTTTCTACATTTACATATTTTGTCTCTTTTCTTTTTATATGTAAATATTTGCGGCCCATTATTCAAATTCATCTTTATTGGTTAAATTTCATTTATGCCACTTAATTGTTTTTCAAGGTTGTTGGCATGCGTCAAACATGCCAACACATATGTTCTATATATTAACCCCATCGTCATTACCCCCGTTTTACACGTTCGCTACAATATAGGATATGTTGGGTTTAACATTTAAACCCAACTTAGTCGTATGAAAAGGGGAGGCTTATAACATGGTGTTTATAAGGTAACATAGAAAGGGGAGTGTGAACGCATGAACTTGCAACATAACGATCTAATTAACATGAATTAGGCACATGTGAACTTGCATTGTATTAACATATAATCATGGCATAAACATACTTGAACATGAATCATTCTATGCATATAATCATGGCATAAACATACTTAAACATGAATCCTTCTATCCATGGCATAAATAATAATACTTAAACATGAGTCATTCTATTCATGTGGTCACGGCATAAATAATACTTAAACATACCTAAACTTAAATCATGGTTTTTATTCTATCTATGTAAACTTGCAAGTGGAATGTAATTCTAATGTAACTTATGTGTCACATATTTTATCATATGATTATGATAACTACATAAGCCTAAAAACATGATTTCAACTAGGCATAATAACAAACATAGTTTAGTCATGTTCATAAAATTAATAATAGTTCACAAAGATGCTTGCTTTTGTCACTATCACAAAAGCATGATTTTTATACATGAACTATGATGCCAATTCCAACATAACTTCATATGAATCATAATACTCAAATGGATCAAATTACCCTAAAGATGACCATAAAATTATACATCATGTTGGCATAACAGCAAATCATATACTTGCATGAATCTCAAATAAACTATTACAACATATAGTTGTTACTTTCAACATGAATTATATACTTGCAATTATCAAATGGGTGTTGTAAATAACTACCAAAAACATGTAGTTTTCAATATGAATCATATGCTTGCGAATATCAAATCTTATACCACAACATTCCCAAATCGTTTAGAATCAAAGCAACATACAAATATAGATTATTATCGCCACAATTCCATTTCTTACTTTACACAAATCAAAGCAATTATTTAATTCACATCGGAATAGCACTCTACTTACAACGTATGACGAATCTTCAATTCAGGAATCTAAATTCTGAATTTGGAGATGCTATCCTTTGTTGTAGGCGTTCCTTTGATTTGATTAACGTTGCTTTAAGCTTTGAATTATCCCCTAATTGCCTCTCAATTTCTGACGGCTATCCTTAGTCTTTCCTCAGCAGCATGACAGACTCATCTCCACTTTAGTTTGTGTGAATTAGGGTTAGTCTTAGGTCCTGTTTATAGAATTTGTGAGTTGATTTAGACCGTCGATGAAGCTTGGTTTAATAATAGCCGTTCGTTCAAAGGAGAGACAAACTAGGAGCTGACACCTAGCCCTAGTGACAAGGCAAGGCTCAGAAAATCGACCAAACTCAGACTAGGCCAGCCAGGACCTGACCAGCAGGTCATTCTGACCTGGGCGCACTTGGCAGGTGCGCCAGGCTAAAAATGTACTGGCGCACTTCCCAAGTGCGCCAGTTCATTTCTGTTCTGGCGCACTTCCCAAGTGCGCCAGTGCATTCTGACCCGTTTTCTTGTTTTTCGCCCAACTTCGTTCGTCCATATCTTCTTCATACGCTATCCGTTTTACGCAAACTCGGACTCTATCTCTAGCAGAATTCCGAGATGAACGCAATGGCGTATCCCGTTTCCCTTAATTCTTTGATTTGTAATTAGTTATACTTTAATTTGTGAATCTCACTGTTATAAAATACATGGGGTGTTACATTCTCCCCTACTTAAAAGGATTTCGTCCCCAAAATCTTCAAGTTCAGGAAGAATGTACATCCTAACATCCAAACATCCATCTACTCATCCATCAAACACGGGCATCCATTTTCCTTTAAAGACTTCTAATGCTTCATGATCATATGCGAAGTGTGTGTGTACATGTACTTATCTAATGCAAAATCAAACGGTCTACTGATTCAGTTGACCTCCTTAATGCAAATTATGTAAGTGCCATGAATCCATTATGTTTGCAAATTCTCCTATTCATGATTCTACATGAGTGCACAATCATTCATACTAATGCAACATCCATATGACAACACATTAAACTTCAACCATATACGAATATAAATACATATATGCATATGCAGTATGAAGTGACTGAGCCGATCTAAAACCTAGATTGTGTGTGTATATGCAACCACGAGCAACCACTTGCAACCACTTGCAACCATCAATCATAACATGTCTCAAACACATGTTTACACCCAATTGTTCCTATCTAAAGGTATAGTCGAATGATAGAAGCAAGTAAAAACTTTGTGCCCATTAGGCAATGTCAAAACTGGAAATCTATGCCACATATATATTGATTAGGAGAAGAACTCTCTAAGCATCAGCACCGAAGACCGAAATCAACATCAGACTGACACCCAAAGAATTACTCAACCTAACCACTATATATGATTCTAGGAAACTAAGCATGATGGACTCCTTTTAAGTCACAAGGGAGTCCCTTCCTAAGACCAACCCGTATCCTATAAAACCCAAAAAAAGTTTAGTCAAACCAACGAACACCCTCAAGCCCCAACATGTGTTACTAACAGATGAGTCATACTCCCTATGGGGTTTACAACAGAAATTGGATTGAGAATGGGACCGAGAGGATATACACAAAAGATAGCATGCAAGTAAGCTCTACAGGAAGAGAGGGATCAAGGATATACTCTTAAGAAGAGATATGATGCACGAATCTAGTTTTCAATCTTCTAAGTCGCATTTCCTTGAGATTACTCCATTATGCTTTGTCCGTCTTTAACTTCACAATTTCGTAGCTTCTTAATTCTTGTTTCCAAAATATGAGTTGGAACCTATTTCACTGTTGCCTCTCATTCCTCTTTCACTTACTCTACTTCTAGTATACTCGGCTCAAACATAACGGCGTACTCATGGTTTCATGCAAGCTCTCCAAAATTCACTAGTGAATCTTAGATCTCGTCCACTTACTATCAGGTATTCCACGTAGAAGAACTGAAACGACCCGCAAATCCGTGCTATCTGAGTTGACTAAAAACACCACACGTCCAACTCAAATAACACAGAAATACGACTCATTATTAGAAAGAAGTTAGAGGACGAGAAATAGAAAGAAAGAAATATTAGAATAGAAGAAAACGAAGATCACAAACTCACAGCGGAACGAATAAAATATATTATATAACATAAGCTTCGAAATACAAATCTGTTTTGTACATACATACATACCATCATCAGAGTACACATAACATTTGATCCAACGGAAGTAACTCTAAATAACTAACGTTGAAGCCTCCTGCTTCAAGCTCCTCCAAGTGTATCTGTAAAAGCCTGAAACACTTGACTGCCCGTACAAATTTGGGCACCCAAGAGTTTAGGGAAAACAAAACAAAATAAACTCTGGGTCAGTCATGGGACTGGTGTGAGTAAACTCCAACCACTTGTTTAACTTTAAAAATCCTTTCAAAAGAAAAGATAATAGTAAGACCAGCCCACACATAAACATGGACGGTTTTTACCTTACTATAACCCAAAACAGTTTTGAAACCAATATCTTGTCTGATATTATAATAATGTCTAAATACAAGTAAATAGAAATCTAGTGGAACGCTTGCATCTCACGCTCCACATATATAGTATACAATCAAAACCCGCATGGCGCTTATTGGAGATTGGATTTCCAACATGACAAGGTATGGGACCACCTTCCGATGATGTATCTCTAGAGGCGAATACACCTGGGTTCAACAAGAACATCTTGCAACCCGGCCCACACATGACCGACCACTCATTTCGCTTGAGTGTATCGAATGTATATCCACAACGGTTGGACTCAAACCACCGTTTCCCGAATGGGCAGAATCGATAGATTTAGAACAAAAGGAATTTCTCTAGATAGGTGATTATACACCCTAATGGGAGCGACCCACATAGCCATGCTGCCTGCCCGATTTTTGTCCTTTCCCGGTTGTTGAGGCCTGAGGCTACGAATACTTACCATTCATTGATAGCACAATCACTTTGAATGCCACATTGTCAGATCCGTTAATCACTAGTTGAGTTTGCACAAATATTCTGGATATTATGCTAAGGGATAAATCCGTTGCAACCATATACATTTATACAGACCAACCCATTTGATCATTGGAAATACTCTGTCAGACATTCGTCCATTTACGTTCGTTCTGGGATTGAACGAAACCGAAGGCACAATTTCTATAAATAGAAAAGCCCTTGCACTTTACTCCGTCTTCAATATATTCAGCATACTTGGTTCGCAACGCTTATGCCGATACGGAGTGGTTCTTCGGATAATAATCCAACCGGTCTCTCCATATTGACAACGATGGTCAAAAACTTCGATAGTCTGTGATTTAACTATCGAATAAAAACAAGTATTCATCCAACATATCAAACAAATCACTGGGCTCTTTAATTAATGTTTCATTAATTAAATCTTTTCTCCATTTTCTCTATCAATATTTGTTAACCAAATATTTTCAATAATCATCTTGCCTCTTATGCCATTTGGAAAACGTTTCCAAATATCAACTTCTTTTATTTTCTATATATTAGAAAAATCTCTATTTGCAATTGGAAACAATTCCAATCACTTATCTCTATCCCTTTTTGTTTACAACATTCGATTTTTATATTCACTTTACTATCGAATTCAATACGTCGATACAATGATTTCAAATTATCAAAATATCTTAAAAATATTCTAACTCTTTAAATTTCCGGAAAATTTCGCCATAACCTCCCCTGTATCGGGAGCATCGGGAAATTTCAAATAGCTTCCCGGTATCTTCCTCAATCAAAAAGAAAAAGGAAAAGCCAAGCGGCTTGCCGATACGGCGCATAAAACCCATATATGAATTTAAACATGTACCTTATTGTCGAGCACATAAATTAAAATCTTCATATACTCCATCCCATATCTGTTTAACACCTGCTCACCTGTTTCTAATTCAATTCAACTAAATCCATTCGTTTGAATTCAATTTTGAATCGTTTGAATTCAGTTTCGCTCAATTATTCTTTAATTAGCCCTTTTGCCTATTTCACTTCTTTGTTGAACATAACATGCTCAAACAAAATGTTTAACTCGTTCATAACCAAATTGAAGTTCAATTTCAATTCTAGTTCCCTTTTCTATTTCGAATATAAATTTTCAAATCGAATTTACTTATTCAAACCCCAATATCCCTTCGAAAACTCATTAACTAATTTCTATTCAATTTAGTTAATTCTATTCAATAAATCAAAATCGGGTTTCTGTTTCAAAAATCATATTCATTTACACAACTTGAATTTGCATATATTTTACAACTCAACTCTGAAATTTTCTAAATAAAAACTTCGGATTTTCTCGCTTAAAATAATATTAAATAAACCATTATGGTTTTAAAACGATTCTGGCGCTGCTTTTCTGAAAATTTGATTTTGACATAACTCAAAATCTATACGACGAAATTCAGATTTTTCTCTTTCATTAGAAAACTATTATCAAACCGGTCCTGACGTTTCTTGTTTCAAAGAAATCCGACTTCAATTGAGTCCTGTATACTCGATTGAAGTTCGAATCGCTATTTTACGAACTTCAGCGCTGCGGCGAGTTCGTTTTAATTATATTTATATATATATACTTTTAAACTTCGTTAAAATGAATACAATTCCATTTTAACTCTATTTGAATTTCTAATATTCAAACTCCATTTTTCTTTATTTGAATTTCTTGATTCAAATTCCAATCTCACTTTTGAATTCTATTTTCAAATCCCAATTTCTTTGATATTCAAATTCAGTACTTGAATTTCTATTTCCAATCTCTATTCGAACTTCATATTCAATTCTATTTGAGTTATATATTCAAACTCTATTTCGATTATATTTGAAGTTTATATTCAATTCTTCTTTGAATTCTAAATTCAAATCCATATTCAATTCTCTTGAAATTCGATATTTCAAATTTCATTACAATTCTATATTCAAATTCATTTATTCAAATTCTATTCGAATTGCTATATTCAGACCCCATATCTGAATTCTATTTGAAATTCAAATATTCAAACTCCCTTTAAATTCTATTTGGAATTCTAATGTTTCAAATTCCACTTTCTCTTCTTTGAAATTCTCAATATTTCAATTTACATTTCTTTTATTTGAAATTCCATTTTTGAATTTCCTTTATCCCAATCTCATTTGAATTCCTTTGAATTCAAATCCTATTTCAATTCCCTTGAATGCAAATCCCATATTTAAATTCCTTTGAATTCAAGTTCTATATTTGAATTCCTTTTGAATTTCTATAGTCAAATTCTCTTTCAATTTTATTTGAATTCAAATTTCATTGCAATACTATTTTTGAAATTCTATTTTCAAAGTCTATTTCAAATTCTCTTTTGAAAATTCTGTTTTGAAATTCTATTTCAAATTCTATTTGGAAATTCTATTTCAAATTCTCTTTGGAAATTCTATTTCAAATTCTCTATATTCAAACACCATTTGAAAGTTCTATATCCAAATCCACTTTGGATTTTCTATTTGAACTCTAAATTCAAATTTCCATTTCCTTTTCTATTATTCAAATTCTATATTTAAATTTCCTTTTGAATCATATTTTCAAAACACTTGTATTTCTATTTCTGAATTATCAAATGATAATTCTTTTCACTTCATTTATAACTTCGTTATAAAAGAACTATTTATAAACTTCGTTTATAAAGGAACTACTTGTTATATTTTTCAAAAACAAGTTTTATCTTTTTATTCCATTTAAAATTTCAAATTCTATTTAAAAATAGAATTTTTCCCTTTTAAAATCTCAAATATCCTTCCACGATAATTTTAAATATCATTACTTAAGCCCAGTGATATTTAAACACACAAAGCAACGAATTATTTATTTTTCGAACACATCATATATAAAAATATATATGCAAACAAATAAACAAACAGATAATATATTTTTGAGGAATCCAGCCTGTTTTCCTGCATCCACAGATGTTAGCACATAAATAATACCCATTCTGCTTCGTGGCAGAATATCGCGGTATAGAAGGTCATCCACTAATCATAGCGTGGGGCGTATAGGGTAATCATCCGCTATGAAACTGCGGGCATCCGCTAATGAGACTGCGGGAATCCAACCAATCAATCAACCCAATATATATATATAATAGCCTAAATAACTAATATATATAAAATAACCAGAAAACATTCACACAAGCAACAAACAATTATTTTTAATGAAATAAAACTAATTCTAAAGGTGAGTGAGATTTACTCACCGAGATTTCTTTTGCAGAATATCCAGTTAAAATTCCATATCGCCTCTTTTACGAATTTACACAACATCTCGAATGACTTTATACCTACGATGATTTATTTTAATTTAACGATTTAACACTTTTTATTTAAATTACTATTTAGACGAATAAATAAATTTGCTATATATTTTATCTAACGGTAATTTTAAACCTAATGAACATAAATAAACTAGGTAAAAATATATACCTTGTTACTTTTCGAATACTCGATTAAATCCATGAAGTAACTTCCGAGCATTTCCAAATTTACATCAGCCCAAAAACTGCGATTCCCATTTCGGCATTTTGTCGAACATTTCGCGGACAACCTACATTTCTTTAGTCAACTACCTACTGCTGCCGTATCCTATGAATGATCCGACATCTTGACCACTACTACCAAGGCCCCAAACCATCAGCTTTTACTGTTCAGGCGAGCCCATCCAATACAGTGGTTCATTCCCATCACTCCTTCATCCCAACGAGTTAGACTGAACTTCGGCTCTCAATTCGATATCGCGACCTGGAGAAACGCTCGAGCTCTGTAGCCCAACATCGCACTGTCCACAAGTGTGTCGTGCTCGCCTGAACGACCTGCGCCACCCATTTGCCTCCTCATCGCGTTCAACTGCTGAATCGCACCACCCCCACAAATACAGATCCGAACTACAACCTAAATTCCTCTTCGACTTGCTGTCGCATCCCCCTGAACCACCACAACAGCTTCGAAATTCACTTCAGTGCCTGCTTCCATGGTCCTTCATTCGACGAGGAACCCATAGTCTCCGATCTGATGATGAGTTCAAGAATCGCGACCTTGGCTTGCGATTTTTATTTGCGTCAATGAAGAGGGACTGGAATGAAATGGTGTATTTGTGGGTTTGGTTTTCTGTTTTGAGGAACCATGGAAAACAAAGGCCATCGGTTGTTTATATAGAGGTGCGAAGTGAGACATCAAGTACATCCCCACTAAATTGTTGTTTCGCTGATATTGAAAATTTGAGGCAGAAGATTGAGCTCGAGGGAAAACATGTCTGTACGATTCTCTTCACTAGGTCTGCGTATCACATACAGAGGTCGGCTGATGGGTGTTAATAAAATTTGATTTGATTTTAGTTATATATAATATTTCCAAATGTCTCGTGTCCTTAACTAGCAAACCCCAAACCGCCATTTAACCGTAATGACTGACGTTTCTAGCCTTATCTGATATTCCAAACACAAAGGCATAGAAGAAAAAAATAATTCAAATTAATAACTTAAATTAAATTCGATTTGAAATATAAATCGATTTCAAACAACTAAATTTATTGATAACAAATCATTATTATTGTCATTCTAATTCAATACAGAATTTTATATTAGTCAACTGAATTGTTTTCGGTTCAGTTTTATCTTTGAATTAAATAATTTCAGTTCCTCGTATTTCGATTATTTAATCGATAACCCAATAAAATACCATTTATATTATAAATTCAATATTTAAAACCATACTAAATATTTAAAATAAACCGTTCAAAAATCTGGGTCGTTACATTCTTCCCCCCTTAAAATAATTTCGTCCTCGAAATTGCTAAGATAGGAAAAATGGTACAAATCTATTTCTTTTCAACATCTCACTGATGTTGAAACTCAACTCCTCATATTTCAACAAATTCAATTCTACAAAAACTTTTGGTCTTCTTCATTCCATTCGAATGATCTACAATCAGTCCATTTATATTCAATCTATATTCCATTAAATCTATTCAAATCGATTCTAGTCAATTTGATTTACTCTGAACCATTTAACTTGCTTAAGTTAAATTTTAATTCCAGAATTCGAATCCCTGTGTTTTCATTTCAAATCCTTTTTTGAAATCGCGTATATTTATAACTAATTCAAATTCAAAAAATTTGAATATTTCCAAACTATTTGTTTTCTTCCAAACAAATTTCCATCAAGAATTTTCTAAGGTAGCAATCCATCACTCAGAAACTTGAAAATGAACACTGATGATGTTGCAATCATCATCAGAATTATTTTCCAGCCACTGAAGTGAGTTCAGTGTTTTATCACTTTCAAAATCCATCTAAAATGATTTTCTTTCAAATCCTTCTAAACAAATCTATATTATTTTAATATACTTTTGAAAAATATTTTCAACTTCCCAGGATTTTGAATTCTAAATTCTGGTTTGAATTAAATTCTAATTCATCTCATTTGTATATTTAATTCCTGTACAAATTCTATTTGGTTATAAATAACCATTCTAAGTTTATAATCTTATTTGATTATAAAATCAACATCCAACACATCCATATAATAATAATTCTAGAAAACTATTCTTTCTATATCAAAATATAATTTTGGGTAAAATAATTTCACCCACTTTAAAACAATATCGTGTTCAATCTTCTGTTCAAGCGTTTAGAAATTCCTATCGACTTCGTGGCGTCCCACGATTCGACCAGAATTCATAAACTACTCAACAGACAAGCCAACACAATATAAAACAATTTTTATATCAAATAACAAATACGCTCTCTCGTATATATATACACTCAACTCATTCTAGGGTACTACTGACCCTATCTCTAATGAGTACATACCACACAAGCCTAGGTGTTCGCTCAACCTAAGCTCTGATACCAACTGAAACGACCCGCAAATCCGTGCTATCTGAGTTGACTAAAAACACCACACGTCCAACTCAAATAACACAGAAATACGACTCATTATTAGAAAGAAGTTAGAGGACGAGAAATAGAAAGAAAGAAATATTAGAATAGAAGAAAACGAAGATCACAAACTCCCAGCGGAACGAATAAAATATATTATATAACATAAGCTTCGAAATACAAATTTGTTTTGTACATACATACATACCATCATCAGAGTACACATAACATTTGATCCAGCGGAAGTAACTCTAAATAACTAACGTTGAAGCCTCCTGCTTCAAGCTCCTCCAAGTGTATCTGTAAAAGCCTGAAACACTTGACTGCCCGTACAAATTTGGGCACCCAAGAGTTTAGGGAAAACAAAACAAAATAAACTCTGGGTCAGTCATGGGACTGGTGTGAGTAAACTCCAACCACTTGTTTAACTTTAAAAATCCTTTCAAAAGAAAAGATAATAGTAAGACCAGCCCACACATAAACATGGACGGTTTTTACCTTACTATAACCCAAAACAGTTTTGAAACCAATATCTTGTCTGATATTATAATAATGTCTAAATACAAGTAAATAGAAATCTAGTGGAACGCTTGCATCTCACGCTCCACATATATAGTATACAATCAAAACCCGCATGGCGCTTATTGGAGATTGGATTTCCAACATGACAAGGTATGGGACCACCTTCCGATGATGTATCTCTAGAGGCGAATACACCTGGGTTCAACAAGAACATCTTGCAACCCGGCCCACACATGACCGACCACTCATTTCGCTTGAGTGTATCGAATGTATGTCCCCAACGGTTGGACTCAAACCACCGTTTCCCGAATGGGCAGAATCAATAGATTTAGAACAAAAGGAATTTCTCTAGATAGGTGATTATACACCCTAATGGGAGCGACCCACATAGCCATGCTGCCTGCCCGATTTTTGTCCTTTCCCTGTTGTTGAGGCCTGAGGCTACGAATACTTACCATTCATTGATAGCACAATCACTTTGAATGCCACATTGTCAGATCCGTTAATCACTAGTTGAGTTTGCACAAATATTCTGGATATTATGCTAAGGGATAAATCCGTTGCAACCATATACATTTATACAGACCAACCCATTTGATCATTGGAAATACTCTGTCAGACATTCGTCCATTTACGTTCGTTCTGGGATTGAACGAAACCGAAGGCACAATTTCTATAAATAGAAAAGCCCTTGCACTTTACTCCGTCTTCAATATATTCAGCATACTTGGTTCGCAACGCTTATGCCGATACGGAGTGGTTCTTCGGATAATAATCCAACCGGTCTCTCCATATTGACAACGATGGTCAAAAACTTCGATAGTCTGTGATTTAACTATCGAATAAAAACAAGTGTTCATCCAACATATCAAACAAATCACTGGGCTCTTTAATTAATGTTTCATTAATTAAATCTCTTCTCCATTTTCTCTATCAATATTTGTTAACCAAATATTTTCAATAATCATCTTGCCTCTTATGCCATTTGGAAAACGTTTCCAAATATCAACTTCTTTTATTTTCTATATATTAGAAAAATCTCTATTTGCAATTGGAAACAATTCCAATCACTTATCTCTATCCCTTTTTGTTTACAACATTCGATTTTTATATTCACTTTACTATCGAATTCAATACGTCGATACAATGATTTCAAATTATCAAAATATCTTAAAAATATTCTAACTCTTTAAATTTCCGGAAAATTTCGCCATAACCTCCCCTGTATCGGGAGCATCGGGAAATTTCAAATAGCTTCCCGGTATCTTCCTCAATCAAAAAGAAAAAGGAAAAGCCAAGCGGCTTGCCGATACGGCGCATAAAACCCATATATGAATTTAAACATGTACCTTATTGTCGAGCACATAAATTAAAATCTTCATATACTCCATCCCATATCTGTTTAACACCTGCTCACCTGTTTCTAATTCAATTCAACTAAATCCATTCGTTTGAATTCAATTTTGAATCGTTTGAATTCAGTTTCGCTCAATTATTCTTTAATTAGCCCTTTTGCCTATTTCACTTCTTTGTTGAACATAACATGCTCAAACAAAATGTTTAACTCGTTCATAACCAAATTGAAGTTCAATTTCAATTCTAGTTCCCTTTTCTATTTCGAATATAAATTTTCAAATCGAATTTACTTATTCAAACCCCAATATCCCTTCGAAAACTCATTAACTAATTTCTATTCAATTTAGTTAATTCTATGAAAATAAATCAAAATCGGGTTTCTGTTTCAAAAATCATATTCATTTACACAACTTGAATTTGCATATATTTTACAACTCAACTCTGAAATTTTCTAAATAAAAACTTCGGATTTTCTCGCTTAAAATAATATTAAATAAACCATTATGGTTTTAAAACGATTCTGGCGCTGCTTTTCTGAAAATTTGATTTTGACATAACTCAAAATCTATACGACGAAATTCAGATTTTTCTCTTTCATTAGAAAACTATTATCAAACCGGTCCTGACGTTTCTTGTTTCAAAGAAATCCGACTTCAATTGAGTCCTGTATACTCGATTGAAGTTCGAATCGCTATTTTACGAACTGCAGCGCTGCGGCGAGTTCGTTTTAATTATATTTATATATATATATACTTTTAAACTTCGTTAAAATGAATACAATTCCATTTTAACTCTATTTGAATTTCTAATATTCAAACTCCATTTTTCTTTATTTGAATTTCTTGATTCAAATTCCAATCTCACTTTTGAATTCTATTTTCAAATCCCAATTTCTTTGATATTCAAATTCAGTACTTGAATTTCTATTTCCAATCTCTATTCGAACTTCATATTCAATTCTATTTGAGTTATATATTCAAACTCTATTTCGATTATATTTGAAGTTTATATTCAATTCTTCTTTGAATTCTAAATTCAAATCCATATTCAATTCTCTTGAAATTCGATATTTCAAATTTCATTACAATTCTATATTCAAATTCATTTATTCAAATTCTATTCGAATTGCTATATTCAGACCCCATATCTGAATTCTATTTGAAATTCAAATATTCAAACTCCCTTTAAATTCTATTTGGAATTCTAATGTTTCAAATTCCACTTTCTCTTCTTTGAAATTCTCAATATTTCAAATTACATTTCTTTTATTTGAAATTCCATTTTTGAATTTCCTTTATCCCAATCTCATTTGAATTCCTTTGAATTCAAATCCTATTTCAATTCCCTTGAATGCAAATCCCATATTTAAATTCCTTTGAATTCAAGTTCTATATTTGAATTCCTTTTGAATTTCTATAGTCAAATTCTCTTTCAATTTTATTTGAATTCAAATTTCATTGCAATACTATTTTTGAAATTCTATTTTCAAAGTCTATTTCAAATTCTCTTTTGAAAATTCTGTTTTGAAATTCTATTTCAAATTCTATTTGGAAATTCTATTTCAAATTCTCTTTGGAAATTCTATTTCAAATTCTCTATATTCAAACACCATTTGAAAGTTCTATATCCAAATCCACTTTGGATTTTCTATTTGAATTCTAAATTCAAATTTCCATTTCCTTTTCTATTATTCAAATTCTATATTTAAATTTCCTTTTGAATCATATTTTCAAAACACTTGTATTTCTATTTCTGAATTATCAAATGATAATTCTTTTCACTTCATTTATAACTTCGTTATAAAAGAACTATTTATAAACTTCGTTTATAAAGGAACTACTTGTTATATTTTTCAAAAACAAGTTTTATCTTTTTATTCCATTTAAAATTTCAAATTCTATTTAAAAATAGAATTTTTCCCTTTTAAAATCTCAAATATCCTTCCACGATAATTTTAAATATCATTACTTAAGCCCAGTGATATTTAAACACACAAAGCAACGAATTATTTATTTTTCGAACACATCATATATAAAAATATATATGCAAACAAATAAACAAACAGATAATATATTTTTGAGGAATCCAGTTGGATTCCTCCAACCTGTTTTCCTGCATCCACAGATGTTAGCACATAAATAATACCCATTCTGCTTCATGGCAGAATATCGCGGTATAGAAGGTCATCCACTAATCATAGCGTGGGGCGTATAGGGTAATCATCCGCTATGAAACTGCGGGCATCCGCTAATGAGACTGCGGGAATCCAACCAATCAATCAACCCAATATATATATATAATAGCCTAAATAACTAATATATAAAAAATAACCAGAAAACATTCACACAAGCAACAAACAATTATTTTTAATGAAATAAAACTAATTCTAAAGGTGAGTGAGATTTACTCACCGAGATTTCTTTTGCAGAATATCCAGTTAAAATTCCATATCGCCTCTTTTACGAATTTACACAACATCTCGAATGACTTTATACCTACGATGATTTATTTTAATTTAACGATTTAACACTTTTTATTTAAATTACTATTTAGACGAATAAATAAATTTGCTATATATTTTATCTAACGGTAATTTTAAACCTAATGAACATAAATAAACTAGGTAAAAATATATACCTTGTTACTTTTCGAATACTCGATTAAATCCATGAAGTAACTTCCGAGCATTTCCAAATTTACATCAGCCCAAAAACTGCGATTCCCATTTCGGCATTTTGTCGAACATTTCGCGGACAACCTACATTTCTTTAGTCAACTACCTACTGCTGTCGTATCCTATGAATGATCCGACATCCTGACCACTACTACCAAGGCCCCAAACCATCAGCTTTTACTGTTCAGGCGAGCCCATCCAATACAGTGGTTCATTCCCATCACTCCTTCATCCCAACGAGTTAGACTGAACTTCGGCTCTCAATTCGATATCGCGACCTGGAGAAACGCTCGAGCTCTGTAGCCCAACATCGCACTGTCCACAAGTGTGTCGTGCTCGCCTGAACGACCTGCGCCACCCATTTGCCTCCTCATCGCGTTCAACTGCTGAATCGCACCACCCCCACAAATACAGATCCGAACTACAACCTAAATTCCTCTTCGACTTGCTGTCGCATCCCCCTGAACCACCACAACAGCTTCGAAATTCACTTCAGTGCCTGCTTCCATGGTCCTTCATTCGACGAGGAACCCATAGTCTCCGATCTGATGATGAGTTCAAGAATCGCGACCTTGGCTTGCGATTTTTATTTGCGTCAATGAAGAGGGACTGGAATGAAATGGTGTATTTGTGGGTTTGGTTTTCTGTTTTGAGGAACCATGGAAAACAAAGGCCATCGGTTGTTTATATAGAGGTGCGAAGTGAGACATCAAGTACATCCCCACTAAATTGTTGTTTCGCTGATATTGAAAATTTGAGGCAGAAGATTGAGCTCGAGGGAAAACATGTCTGTACGATTCTCTTCACTAGGTCTGCGTATCACATACAGAGGTCGGCTGATGGGTGTTAATAAAATTTGATTTGATTTAAGTTATATATAATATTTCCAAATGTCTCGTGTCCTTAACTAGCAAACCCCAAACCGCCATTTAACCGTAATGACTGACGTTTCTAGCCTTATCTGATATTCCAAACACAAAGGCATAGAAGAAAAAAATAATTCAAATTAATAACTTAAATTAAATTCGATTTGAAATATAAATCGATTTCAAACAACTAAATTTATTGATAACAAATCATTATTATTGTCATTCTAATTCAATACAGAATTTTATATTAGTCAACTGAATTGTTTTCGGTTCAGTTTTATCTTTGAATTAAATAATTTCAGTTCCTCGTATTTCGATTATTTAATCGATAACCCAATAAAATACCATTTATATTATAAATTCAATATTTAAAACCATACTAAATATTTAAAATAAACCGTTCAAAAATCTGGGTCGTTACAAGAACTATCTCTTGGAAATAAATGCCAACCATGTTGCCAAATGTACTTACTAAGGTGATTCTCCACAACTCATGCATAAGCGATATGAACCTTCTGCCTTAGTGGCGAACACTACTCGATCGGATTACAAATTACCAATAAATGTGTCAAGAGATTCTAGGAAACAAATCATGATAGAACCCTAAAGGTTACCTGCGACTTCGAGGGTATTACCGAGGCAAGTCAATAGTCTAACTACCCTCTTTTCGAAACCGAGATGGTCACCCTTACTGGATAACCACTCCATCGCTAGAATCAACCACTGGCCCAAAACAAAGGCCCTACATTTAAACTCTACGCTTAGAATATAAATTTTCAATCCCACATGGATCATAGACAAATGAGCTAGGCCCCCAATTGGGTTTGAAACAATTAAGGGGTCCTCCACCATACTAGTTTTCAGGTGCAGAGATTCTACTAAAGCAGACGAGATAAAGGAGCGTGATGCGCCAGAATCAAATAAAGTGTGAACGGGGTGATCATAAAGATAAACTACACTTTCTACAGAAGTATTTATGCCTCGCTGTTGTAGAGGTGGCGCCTCTAGCACATGAACCTGTGCCCATGTGGTGGATCCATCCCTCTGCCCCTGTCCTCGTTTCTTTGGGCAGTCCTTAGCCATGTGGCCTGTCTCACCGCAAGAAAAGCACCCACCATTCATCTTGGCCTTCTTTTTCCGGCAATCTTTTACTAAGTGCCCACTTTGCCATAGAATTTACACTTCCTCTTCTCTTGGGACTTGTTGTCTTTCCCTCCCTTCTTCAAGTCTGTCTTCTTAGGCTGTAAACCCTCTTTCTTCCCTTGAGAGCTTTCTGCCTTTGTCTCCTTCTTCCTTGGGCAGTTCTTAGCCCAGTGGCCTGTCTCCCTACACTGAAAGCAAGTAGCACTCATCCTCCTCTTCTTCTTCCTGTAGTCTCCCTCCAAGTGTCCAAGAATTCCGCAGAAACAACATTTCCTTTTTTCTCGTTTCTTGTTATTACTGTTACGATCCTTTCTTGTTTGACTATTATTCGTCTTCCTACTCTGGGACTCTTCCGCTTGCTGGTTCACGTGGAGGAGGAGGAGTGAAAGCATCAGCAGCTGGGGAGTAGGTTCTCCAGACATGCTGAAACAGAAAGGATAGATTCAAAACGAAGGATAGAAGACAGTACCTATGGCTTTGTGGGACTTTGCCTTTTTAAAATAAAATAATATTTTATCTTTTAAAAATGCTTCTTTAAATTTCCTTTTTGAAAATAAATTTTCAAAACTTTTTATCTTATCTGGTAAACCTATGCTCTGATACCAAGTGAAACACCCCACCTCCGTTAGGGTCACTCTCAAAGGGAATGCCCTAATTTTGGTGGAGGTTTATAAGTATAAGTCACAGATATACAAGACAGATATAAGAACACATATTTTTGATCAGCGGAAAACAACTTATTTTATTTCATTAAAATACGTGTTACACAAACCATGCCATAATTTGTTTTACAATACTTCCAAAAACATAACATCTTCATAACTGTCTTGATTACATTATTTAAAGAAGCATAAAGAAAATATAAATAAACTGCATAAGTCCCATGATTGCTGTCCAAAGCCATAGTCCAAAACGGAAAAGATCCAAGCAATACATTCTTTCTCTTCAAGCTGGATGTGAAAGCTGGTCAAGCTGCGGTATTCCCTCCCTGTGGACCTTGGGGGGGGGGGGGAAACGGAAGAAAAGAAGACGAAAGAAAAGTAGAATCAGACATAAAGCCTGAGTAAGTCTAGGACTATTCAGTCTATGAATAAAGAACTGGGTATGATAAGTATAAACTAGAAATGAAAAAAGCAACATAAACTTAGTTAAGTTGTCTAGGGTCGAATATACTATCGTACCCCATATTAATCTCTGTACCCATATAAACTAGTTCCCAACAAGCACCCCATAATCAGGGTGAAGTGATCCATTTTATGATGATCGGCTCCTACTCGCATAGTTACATGTGTCTTACGGCCCCCGATGTTGTAGTTACCTATGCTAGTCCCACCATGGGGTGTATCAAGTCCCATGGTGGCGGCCCGACACAATCCTAGAATGCACAGGTATGCTACTGGTGCCCAGTGCCTTATTTTTCTGCGCCGGAGTGTGTGCACGTCCGCACCCCGTTAGAACCTACACTGCTGCACCACCGCCGTCGATTTGACCTCTTACAGTCAGCCCAGTAATCGTGCCCCACCCTGCCTAGTTCAGGGTATCCTGATACACCTTGTAGGGTTACTACTGAAAAGGGTCCCCCGCTACTAGCTTTTCTATTTCTAGCCAACATGCTAAGTTGGTTAAGTGTTTTATAAACCTAACCCCCAAATCAGTCTATTTAGTTTAGCATGTTCCATTTTGATTAAGTATTAATTTAATTTACTTAATCCTATCAATCCAGACTCAGCCTTAATTGTCTTATTAAAGCCTTGACCTCTCACATTAGACAGGTAATGTTGTGGCTGCCTGTTGCCGATTGGGTCCGGGCTGTCTTACGCCACAAATCAGTCTAACCTTGGGTCCTTATTGGGCTCCGTGTTTAACCACCCACATTGGATAGGTATTGTTGTGACTACTGGACAGCCGGGCGGTTCCGGGCAGGTTTACATCACAACTCAATCCAACCTCGGGTTAAACACATCGTATTTTCTACATTTACATATTTTTACTTTTTTCTTTTTATATGTAAATATTTGCGGCCCATTATTCAAATTCATCTTTATTGGTTAAATTTCATTTATGCCACTTAATTGTTTTTCAAGGTTGTTGGCATGCGTCAAACATGCCAACACATATGTTTTATATTTTAACCCCATCGTCATTACCCCCGTTTTACACGTTTGCTACAATATAGAATATGTTAGGTTTAACATTTAAACCCAACTTAGCCGTATGAAAAGGGGAGGCTTATAACATGGTGTTTATAAGGTAACATAGAAAGGGGAGTGTGAACGCATGAACTTGCAACATAACGATCTAATTAACATGAATTAGGCACATGTGAACTTGCATTGTATTAACACATAATCATGGCATAAACATACTTGAACATGAATCATTCTATGCATATAATCATGGCATAAACATACTTAAACATGAATCCTTCTATTCATGGCATAAATAATAATACTTAAGCATGAGTCATTCTATTCATGTGGTCACGGCATAAATAATACTTAAACATACCTGAACTTAAATCATGGTTTTTATTCTATCTATGTAAACTTGCAAGGGGAATGTAATTCTAATGTAATTCTAATGTAACTTATGTGTCCCATATTTTTTCATATGATTATGATAACAACATAAGCCTAAAAACATGTTTTCAACTAGGCATAATAACAAACATAGTTTAGTCATGTTCATAAAATTAATAATAGTTCACAAAGATGCTTGCTTTTGTCACTATCACAAAAGCATGATTTTTATACTTGAACTATGATGCCAATTCCAACATAACTTCATATGAATCATAATACTCAAATGGATCAAATTACCCTAAAGATGACCATAAAATTATACATCATGTTGGCATAACAGTAAATCATATACTTGCATGAATCTCAAATAAACTATTACAACATATAGTTGTTACTTTCAACATGAATCATATACTTGCAATTATCAAATGGGTGTGTAAATAACTACAACAAACATGTAGTTTTCAATATGAATCATATGCTTGCGAATATCAAATCGTATACCACAACATTCCCAAATCATTTAGAATCAAAGCAACATACAAATATAGATTATTATCGCCACAATTCCATTTCTTACTTTACACAAATCAACGCAATTATTTAATTCACATCGGAATAGCACTCTACTTACAATGTATGACGAATCTTCAATTCAGGAATCTGAATTCTGAATTTGGAGATGCTATCCTTTGTTGTAGGCGTTGCTTTGATTTGATTAACGTTTCTTTAAGCTTTGAATTATCCCCTAATTGCCTCTCAATTTCTGAGGGCTATCCTTAGTCTTTCCTCGGCAGCATGGCAGTCTAATCTCCATTTTAGTTTGTGTGAATTAGGGTTAGTCTTAGGTCCTTTTTATAGAGTTTGTGAGTTGATTTAGACCGTCGATGAAGCTTGGTTTAATAATAGCCGTTCGTTCAAAGGAGAGACCAACCAGGAACTGACACCTAGCCCTAGTGACAAGGAAAGGCTCAGAAAATCGACCAAACTCAGACTAGGCCAGCCAGGACCTGACCAGCAGGTCATTCTGACCTGGGCGCACTTGGCAGGTGCGCCAGGCTAAAAATGTACTGGCGCACTTCCTAAGTGCACCAGTTCATTTCTGTTCTGGCGCACTTCCCAAGTGCGCCAGTGCATTCTGACCCGTTTTCTGGGTTTTCGCCCAACTTCGTTCGTCCATATCTTCTTCATACGATATCTGTTTTACGCAAACTCGGACTCTATCTCTAGCAGAATTCCGAGACGAACGTAATGGCGTATCCCGTTTCCCTTAATTCTTTGATTAGAAATTAGTTATACTTTAATTTGTGAATCTCACTGTTATAAAATACACGGGGTGTTACACAGACGGTGCTTAGCAGCACCTGACACCTGTCAACCACAGACCATGGATGGCTTGTTTGTTTGATTGATGTGTTGTGATAATTGTTTGTGATGTTGATGTGAAATCGATAATAAATTGTAGATGGTTGAAATAAATTAATTATCGTTAAAAATATAATTTTTAACGTGAATATGAATATAGTGATTGTGAGTAAATAAATATTTATAAACAAATCGACCGATTTGTTTATATGCACTGATTTGACTAATATTGATTGGGACGATAAATTTTACACATTGCCCAACTGCACAAATAAAAATCTGTGTTTGTTGATTTGAAACCCCACACGAGTGTTGGGATGATATTTGGCGTACACTAATCCCAATTATTTAATTGTATGTCGATCGATTGGTCGACAAGTTGTTATAAGCATTAATTATTTATATTTGATGCTTATGCAGTTGTGTGGTGCACTTTGGATGATGGTTGATTGTTTATCGTTGCTATTATATACATGTGTTGTATGGAATCCATATAATTAACGTTATACGGTAATTGATTGGGCCTCATTCCAATCGGGAAAATAATGAATATTATAAAAGAAATTTTATGTGTTGAATATAAAAATAGTCATGTGTTGACGATGTTCATGTGTTGAAACTATTTATGTATTGAGTAAAATATTTTAATAATAAAATTTACATCTTTATCATATTTACGATTAGAATCAACTTCACGGTGGAGTCAGATTAAAAATCAAACGATAGATACCATAATTTTATAAAATATTTTACATAACAAAAAATAGTCGTGTGTTGACAGTACTCATGTGTTGAGATTAGTCAGGTGTTGGAAGAAATATATATTCATGTGTTGAATGGAATAAATATTCATTTGTTGAATGGAATAACGAATTTATTGAAATATATAAAGCCGTGTTGATTAGAGTTGCGCCATTTTGACGTGAACGATATTTATATCGATTATATTCGTTATTATAATGAATATAGAAAAGAAGTGATTTCAAAATATAACGTTTTGAAAATATTATCATTTATATAGTAATGATACGAAATATTCAATTTTGATTTGAAATTGAATATAGACTTGAAATGGTTCTAAAAACGAATTCAAAACGATTTATAAAATACGTTTTAAAAAAGGAAATCGACGAAATATAATATATATATATATATATATTATATAATGGCCTGAATAGAACGCGCCACACCGCGGCATTTCGTGAATTTCGACCATTGACGTCGAATTGACGTTGCGGGAGATCCGACCGTCGGATTCTCCTAAAACCGGAACCGTTGGGTTCGTATCGAAAAATGCTTTCCAATGAATATTAGAAAGTTGAAATCCAACGGTTGGATTTGGAATTATGTCCAAATCAAATTTGAAAAAGGTCGCTGTAAGTGCAGTTCGATGGCCGTTGATGGAAATCGACTGTACGGGCCTTGATAAAATTATTAAAAATAGTAATAATTTGTGTAAAATCATAATATGTGAATTGGAAAGAACTGGGATGAAAAACTTCATATTTGAAGGGATAAAAATAGATTTTTATCGAAATGAACTGGTTTTGAACTAGAACTAAAACCAATTTATTTTTGAAATGAATGAATTGAATTTGGATCGGTTTTGAAAAAAACCAGAATTTCCAATATATATAAAGTGGAAGTGGATCTGAATCGAAATTGTCTTTGGAATATTTCGATATTGGATTTCGTGACTATACAGGTATTGTTATGGGAATTTGAAAGATATATTTTATATTGTTATTTCCAATAAGTTATTTGTTGGTTTCAGAATTTGATATTGAATATATGCCGGTATATTTTCTATTCAAAGCCTTGTATTTAATATCAAATTTGATTTGGGTTTATCGTGAATCGTGTTTTATATGACATTGGTTCTTTAACCCAGTTAATGGCAGGATGTTGATTTTTGAGAAGATTAAAACTAAGTGGAATTTCGATGAATCTTTAATTAGATTGAAATGTGAATTGATAATTTAAATTATCAAATCTAAAGGGTGATCGGGAATGGAGTACCACCAGTTTTTCTCCAAAGCGATAGTTAAATCTTTAATTTGATTTGAACGTGAAATGGTAATTAATTGTACCGATAATACTGTGGTGTTAGATATGGAGTATTACCAGTTCTGCTCCAGGGGATGAATAGGTTGGGATTGGGAAATAAAATAAATAATTACTTCGGTGTGGTTCACTAATCCCCACTAGTTTGGAAAACCATAATTTGGTTTGAAATGATATCCAAAGGAAGATTAAAGAATAAATTTAGAAGAATTTATCTTGGATAAAATTAATGGGAACCTATTCCCTCAGAATGTGATTTTGTGAATAAAAGAATATTCTGAATTGGAATGAGGCATTTGTTGTGTTTGTGTAACATTTTTTTATCATATACGTGGGTTATTCAGAAAGGCCGGGTTTATACCCATTCTGAATAACCGATTCGACGAGATGTCGAAGATGAAGACGGTGGTTGAAGACCGGAAGTCTCCACATCGTTTGGGTGATTACTGATGATCTCGATTGGGTTGTACACCCAAGATGAGGGAAATAGTTGGTGATCGTCCAGACGTACTTGGAGATGGATGGATATGCAAGGAAAGTGCCTCCGGTTTCGTTCAGACCCAGAGCGAACTTGTAAATGGATTGTGTGTCTGACATTGGATTTTATTCTGTGTTGATTGATCTCTATTAAATATACATCTGTTTGGCGGCGGAGAATTTATTCTCTTGCTTAACGCCCTTCTCTGAGACGTACGAGCTTAGAGGTTGTATATCGATAGACATCAGTCGCATGGAGTGAATTGCCAGTGTGGCACTCGTAAGTGGCAATTGATCAAGGCTTCTGTTGAAAAGCAATGTCTTGTGGTTGATAATCAAAGCACGGCCTGTGTGGCATAGCTTTGTGTATAACGTGAATTCGCGAGCCTCACACCTCTGTATGAGTCAAAAACGGGATAGTGACTGCAGGGAGAGCACGACGTTTCTTTCTAGCTAGGGTGGTGTCAGTGACCTACCAGCCCTGACATTTATATACTTTTCACCTGTGTGGTTGTTTAAATGAGAGGCGCCTCGGATATAGGTCTGTAAGGACCGGGAAACGTGTGCTCAGGAATTTCCAATCCTCAAAAGTAAGAGAGGACCGGCCCTGAAGATCCAAGGATCATAGTGGGGTCCTGAGACATTTTCTAGAGTGTCTCGAATCGGAGAGGAGCTTGCCCCTTGCCTCGGCTCATGACGAAAATCCAATTTCCAATACGTGATATTGCGGTTTTATTTGTAGAACCTAGTATGGAGACATGATAGATGGTACCCATGCTGCCTATGATTGATATTTATGATTGAAAATTGTTTTGACACTATACGCCTATAATAGTATCAAGTAATGTGTTTTTAACGTATCAAGCATGCTTTGGCTGTTATAAGGTAAAAACCCTATCCTACGGCTTGCGTTGCATTGTGTGATGGGACCTGGGTCTTATAACAGCTTCAATTTTCTTTATTTAGCATTGCACTGTTTGTTTTATGCACTGGTATTCTTGGGAGGAAACCCGTTCCGTATCATATGGCGTGGTCCCTTGATCTACCGAACTATAAAATAAAGATGAATAACTGTTTTAGTTCTCACACCAATCACATGACTGACCTGGAGTTTATTGTTTTAAACTAAACTCTTGGTGCCCCTATTTTCCACACGGGCAGCTAGTAGTTTTGGTTTTGCAGATTTATATTCATAGGATCCTGATTTACAGTTGGAACGATGCTCGGAAAGCTCTTTATCCGTGTACTACTTTCAGTTGTGTTTTGTATTATTTTCCGCTGCTATGTCATTTATTGTAATCTGATATTTGTCAAATGTGTAATTTATTTATTCATACTCTGTATATTCTTGTATTCTGATGGAATTGTTGTAACAAACAATGAAATGTTCTTCTGTCTGTGTTCCGATGTGTGTTGTTCTCATCTCAATCCGGGCTTTCCTTACCGGGGGAGTTCTGGTCGTTATAAAATTGAACCCAACGACCATCGTCCCTAGCTAAATACCCACATCCCGGACACAATGGGATATGTCCCGTAGGCCAATTCGATTGTTTCAGTCAGTTATTCTTCAAACTAAAATATAAAACATTCAAATTTGGATTTGAACGTACATTTTAATTTACCAGGGCCACATACTGACTCTAAAAATTCCCGAAAAATTATTTCTAATTTTGTATTGACGATACGGTCCTAACAAAACTAATTTCGTCAAATTTGAAGACCATTTGAAAAATGTTCATTTTCTGGTCGATCCAAATTGACTAAAATTGTCAAAACACGTTTTCTTTTGCCACGCTCGCATATTGATTCCAATAATTACAAAAATTGGAACCTAGCAATAATTCGACATTCCGGATCCAACAAAAGTGGTTTCATCGAAAACGGAGTTCCTTTGTAAAATGGCTATTTTTAAGGGCCATATATTATATAAAATAATATATAAATTCCACAGCGACTTTTCAGACTTTTCAACTGGACGTAACTCTCAACTTATAAAATGAAATCTCAGTTTCTTACACTCGTTAGAAAGATATAGCTAATCAAATTCGAATATTTCTAGTTTCGACAAATTCTGACTAATATTGAACTCTGTATATTCAATCGGAATTAGAAATCTAATTTTCAAACTGCCAGGCTCGTTATATAATTAAAATAAATTTATACGTTCTAACTTCATTGAAAATAAATTTTGTCTCATTATTGGTTAAAATAAATCATTTTAAATAACTCATTATTCATTAAAATAGCCCAATTAAATTTTTTTAATTGGTTCTGATTTTTCCGGGTTGCTACAATCTCCCCCACTTAAAATCTTTTCATCCTCGAAAAGGAACGGGGATGAAAGTTGTTTCACTAATCAACTCAACTTTCATTCTGGCTTTCATTCTTCAACTTTTCAGTTTCTAAGAATTTTCCAATTTCTCAAAAATTTGGCTAACACCCTAAATTTTCGAAAAATTTCGCCATAACCACCTTCGTACGGGGAGCACGGGAAAATCCCCAAACCACAATACAGGCCCTCTCATCTCAAAAAGAAAAAGAAAAAGCTAAGCGGCTAGCCAATCGGCTCATAAAATAATCCAACACCAATAAATACACTAAACATGTACCTATTCGTCGGGCATACAATTTTATTCCTCTTCTCTAGCCTCCTTGCTATGACCTGTTCAATGTATATACATGCACACATATGCATTTGCATTCAAATTTTAATTCATTTCAACATTCGACACAATTTGGTAATATGGTTCAAATTTTTAACTAATCAAACCAATAATCATACTTTTAAAACCAAACTATATATATAATCACAAATACATTATTTATAAACATATAACTCTCAACTCATTCTCGGGCATTACTAACCCCATCTCAAACGAGTTTCTCATTCTTGGATACTACTGATCGTATCTCTAATGTGTTTTCTTTCATTGGATATTACTAATCCAATCTCGGGTGAGCCTTTTATTCGGTTCTAACGATTTGCACCCCAAAGATTTGAGTTAACCAAAGCTCTAATACCATATGTAACGATATGGATTTCGCCTGTACTTAATCGATCGCTAAATCGACCAAGACCGTTCAAAACCCGGATACGCTAACCCTGGGCGTACAACACATCAGAACAAACAACAGAAGACTTTTATAAACATCATAATAATGTTACATCAGAGTACAGAATATCAGAGTTTATCGGAAAATAATAATATAGCGGAAGATTTATTTACAATAAATGTAATACAATGCACATCGGAATACTATAAACGCCTGGACACAGCTTAAAGTATCAATCCATAATCCTGCTCTATATATCTGCAAAATAAAACAACTCGTCTGCCCATGTGGAAAATAGGGGCACCCGAGTTTGCAAGGTAAAAACAAACTACAGGTCAGTCATGGGACTGTTGTGAGAAACTCTAAACAGTTATAAATCTTTATATATGATAAGGCAAATCAAAGGACCATGCCGCTAACGCGGATTGGGTTCCCCCATGAATGTCAGTGTATAAACAACAATCAATAATTATGCATCTACTATGCATCAATCGACATGCAAATTCCCAATCTGACCATTTAGATTAATCACCACACTTAGATTTTCCAAATCCAATTCAATTACACAAATTATTCCCTTGAACTTTATTTCCCGATTTCCATTTCAAATAATTTGAAATACATGTCTAGCTTTTATATCGAAGTAGATTTCACTTCAGGATATTAAATCAGATCATTTGGAAATATGGATTCCAAGTCATAACAATGCATACAAACAAGTATGCAACCAATTATCGGGCTCCCCCTAGACAAGGCAAAGGGCACGCACCTAAGCAACTCGATATATATGTGTGCACCTCCCACGCATGGAGCAGGCTACACTGACGATGCACCTCCCACACATGGAAGCATAAACCGCCCATCTCACCCATACATTTACTCGTCCGGGTTACCAGAATTGTAGCCACATATTAAATCATTTTTATATCCCGAAGTGGGGAAAATCATTTCACAACATAATAATCACAGGTACTTTCAAAATATAGTACCTCACATCAGTAATTCACACATATGATTAATCACTATCAATCACATAACCTTTGAGATCGTACGTCTCAAAGAAGGGTGTTAAGCAAGAGAATATATTCTCCGCCACCAAACAGATATGTTATCATTAGCAACTAATCGATACGCGATGAACCATAATGTAACACATAATACATTTCGAAATCTATTCGATAATATCGGGTGTAAGCCTCGAAATCAATTCTGATTTATAAAACATTTTTATATAACATTCCCTGTCCAAAACCGGGAATACATTTCTTCACTTAAGAAAAATATTATTTCAAAATCATTCATTAAATTTGAAATTAACTCAACAACATCGCTAAACATCTCATAGTCAAATCGTGAAGTGTTTCACAAGATGTTAGCATACAGATATTTCTACCCAACCCAATGCTAAATGTAAAAGCATATTCTGCTCATAAACTGGTCGAGCACAATCCAAACAATCAATCAATCAATCCCAATCAATATCAACAACCAAGTATATTTGGTTTAATCACGTTTTGGAAATTAATTTACTACCGTTTATTCCTTTACACTCTAGTTAAAGATTTATTCAACTCCAATTGGTTTCAATCTCTAAAATCATTACTTAATGATTATTCATCTTTTAGGAATATTAATCCTGCTTTTAACTGGGATAAAGAACCAGTGTCATTTAAACACAGTTCACGACAAACCCAAAATCCAATTTGATGTTAAATACAAGGCTCTAAATAAAAATAGTATCGGCTTATATTCAACAACAAATTCTGAAAACAACAAATATTTTATTGGAATAAAGATATATATATATATATATATATATATATTCCAAACTCCTCTGCAATGTCCGTATAATAACGGAATCCAATATCGAAATATCCCGAAGATTATTTCTATTCCAAACCATTCCAATTCGTATATTGGAAATTCTGGTTATTTTTAAAACCATTTCAAATCCACTTTAACTGAAACTGTCAAAACACGTTTTCTTTTTCCACGCTCACATACTGATTCCAATAATTATGAAGATTGGAACCTAGCAATAATTCGACATCCCGGATCCAACAAAAGTGGTTTCATCGAAAACGGAAGTCTTTTGCAAAATAGCTATTTTTAAGTGCCATATATTATATAAAATAATATATAAATTCCACAGCTACTTTTCAGAATTTTCAACTAGACATAACTCTCAACTTATAAAACGAAATCTCAGTTTCTTACATCCGTTAGAAAGATATAGCTAATCAGATTCAAATATTTCTTATTTCGTCCAATTCTGACTTATATCGAATTTTGTATATTCAATTGAAATTAGAAATCGAATTTCCAAACTACCACGCTATTTCAGGCTCGTTATATAATTAAAATAAATTTATACATTCTAACTTCATCGAAAATAATTTTTTTCGTCGTTATTATTTAAAATAAATCATTTTAAATAACTCATTATTTATTAAAATAGCCAAATTAAAAATTGGCTCTGATTTTTTCGGGTTATTACACTGGATATGCAAGGAAGAAGACGAAATGGATAATTGGAGGACGTACTTCCTCGACTACATTACCAAATGGAGAATTCTTTAGAGATCAAAGTATTGATTGGGTTTTGGCATGATCAAAAAAAAGAGCCGAAGGAAATTACACAACCCATAATGGGAGACAAAGATAATTGCAGATAAAGTGGTATAATTAGGTTTTATGCACGTTATCTCTTCTGGCTAGTCTCTTGCAAAACATAGTAGTGAGTTATTTAAAAAACTTTTTCTGATGACAGAATGATTTGAAAGAGAAAATTTATCGAAGAAACATGAGTTCCGAATATACATGATGATGTCTAAGTCATGCTCTTGAAAAGAGAGAGCATCCGAGTCGAGTTAGAGAGATAAGTGGCACGGTCGGCATTAAAGACGTATTTGGGAAGGCAGGGAAAGAAATAAAGGTCCAAGTGGTTTAATATCGGTAGTATCACCCAAGAAATAGAGACAAAAGTAAGCTAAAGATTCGAGTCTATGGTAGATACAATGGCTGAGAATAAGATTGTGAACATTTTGAGCATGATTGGTATGCGGATGCCCAACAACTTGGAGATCAACCACACACCATCAATTGGCCGTCGTAGTAGCTGTCAATCAGTATAAATGGATAAATTTCAAGCGGAAATGAAAATTCAATTGATGGATCCCTACGTAACCTTGAAGGTAAAGTATTTAAAGGTTTTTTTATTGTAAAAGTATATGGTTTTATGCATTTGACGCACACATGATAAATGCTGGTTTTGTATTTGTTATTCTAGAAACCAACAAAATGTCATTTAACTAGCCGTGAATTGCGACTCAAAAATTATTGTAGTGGGTCGTGGTATGGCACATCTTGCTTCTAAGCTCGGGGACCAGTGTCATAATCAACCAATGTTGTCTGAGCATGTAAAGGTTGGGGTTGATTTAGTTGAGCGTAATTATGAAGATACCGCACTGTAGACTCCAAATAAATATCACACCACTATAGGAGAAACACTTAAGAAGTTTTGTTCAATGGCCCAAAAATCTTGTGCTTTAAGGGAGCAATGAAATGGTAAGCAAGGCAGTTTTAACTTCAATTATTTTCACATCCATTAGTGGAATGAAAATTGGCATGTTTCAAACCAAATGAAACCTGAACTTTTTTTCCAGACCTAAAATTCGTATTTTGGTCTACTAGAAGGTATGTTGGTCTACAAAATTGATTTTAATGAAAATGTACACTCGTCATGTATACTATTATGGTCTACATTCTTGAATTGAAGATCAGGTTTTGTATATGGGCTATATTGGGCTTCAATACACTCTTAGACCATCATATAGGTTATTATAAACAATTTGGATAGTCTGGCTTGAATAATCATCAAATTTGATTAAGCATATTGCTGCTAAAAGTTAATAGTTAACAAATGTATTACTAGCTTTTAATAAATTTATGATTTTTAACCATTAGCTGTGAGGCATAATAAATATAAGACGACCACAAAAATAATGCATTTAACTTCTTACAAATAATTCATAAAAAATGAAGGAAAAACAGTGTAATAAACCTACTCAAAAGCAAGAATATCATGTAATTTCCTCTTGCACATCAAACTAATTTGTGTTCCTTTATGATTCCCATAACCAAATAGATGATGCTTTTCTTGCATACTATATTGACCTCAATGGCAAGCAACCTGTAGAACCTGACCTCCGAAAAGTCGGTGTACTACTTAGGCAGGATCAGTAATATGGATATGCGGAATGTAAGTGATAAACTAACTTGTATATTTACAATAGTTATGCAAATAAATATGAGATAGTGAAATATATCACAAATAAAAAATAGTAAAGTAAAGTAATGACACCAGGGCTTTTTATACTGGTTCGGAGCACCGTCCTACGTCCAGTCCTAGACTTCTCTCTGGATTTTAACTAATCAACAACCTTGCTTCACCCAGAAGAACAGGTTCACAACACCCGAACAACCGAACGGGATTTCATGCCTCACCAACACGGAGGACTTCAACACTCGCCTCTTACAACTCTTGAGGACTTCAACAACTAAGATTACAATTTGTACGTTGACAACTTGTGCTCTTTGCAACACAGATTTGTCACTTGTAGTAAACCCTTCCTATAATCTTATCCTCAAATATAAATTGATGTATGTGAAGAATTGGAAGTGGATATCGTATTGAATCACAAGAATATTAAATTAAATAAGTTCTGAGATTCAAACGATATTTTGTTGAATATGAGCGCTTTTTGAATATCAAGTAGAAAGCAAGATAGATAAAAGAATTAAGATCAGATTCGTTAATTTGATGATGGATTACTGATGTTTATATAATGAACAAACAGTCGTAACCATTGGTGAAGAGAAAACATTGAAGAGAAATGATTTTTGATTAAAGAAAAGAGAAGCAACTCTTGATGAAAGAAGATGTTTATTCAAATTGTTGCTTTCAGTTCAAAAATCGTTCGACAAGTCAAAATTAACCAGTAGACTGAATTTTGAATATATATATATACACATTACGTATATATGTGCACATTTATTGTGCATTTTGCCCAGAAACGGTCGACCGCCCAATTTAAAACCGGTCGACCGGTTTCTGGCCAGATGCACAATAAATGTGCATATATGTATATATATATATATATATATATATATTCATAATAAAGAGGTATATGATTATTTGAGGATAGATTTTAACATATATAACACATCTAAAACACTAAATAATCAACCTCTAACTTACGATGTCATTGATTCTCTTCTTTTTGTCGATCATGAATCTTCTCTTTGTCATTGATCAGAACGCTTTGAATTCGTTGATTCAACAATCTCCCCCTTTTTGATTGATGACAATAAAGCTTTCAAAGTAATATTGACTCCCCTTGTATATATACTCCCCCTGAAATATATACAAACTAAAAATCTGCAAAATATTGTTAGTAACATTCTTCTCCCCCTTTGTCATCGATAAAAAAGGAGTAGTATTAAAAGATAAGATACATATGTCATTCATCACAAAATACATCAGAATTGTATCAGTCATACCACACTTACCCAACCTAGTTATGAAGCTAAGAGTTAATG
Organism: Allium sativum; assembly: GCA_030737875.1. Lineage (NCBI taxonomy): Eukaryota > Viridiplantae > Streptophyta > Magnoliopsida > Asparagales > Amaryllidaceae > Allium > Allium sativum. The sequence goes on from CM060915.1 coordinate 993,273,736, forward strand.
CAGACAAATCCAAAATAAAATACATTACTACTTATGTACAAGTGCTGATATAGGTCTTAATATGATATATCATAAAAAAGTGGGATATAAAGAACTAGTTAGATGATCATTCGGATTCAGTTTCATCACCTTCTTGTCCATCGTCTTCTTCTTCTTCATCTCCTTCCTCAATGTAAGATTTTCCACGACCACGTCCAGTACTTGTTCCAGAACTTGTTCCTTCCTATGAAGATGTCCATGTGAGAGTAGGAGGCATTGGACGTTTGCCTGGGTCTTGTATATGCGTAATGGAGGAAGATGCACCACAAGATATTGCATCCTAAAGTATACCGAAGAAAGATTTAAGTTTTGAAAAGCATTTGTCGAGTTTTGTATTCAAATTATCGATCTTATTATCGGTACGCTTCCCCCCCCCCCCCAAGGTAGTAAAGGAGGGAATAGTTTAGCTCAGGTTAAGTTGGACTGTCACCCTTTCCAGCTTGAAGATTTGTCGAAGTTTGCTTGGATTCTCTTTTCAGATGCTATGGCTGGCTCTTGCTAAAATCGGGGAATATAAATGTTGTTTTTATGCTTCTTTATTTTGTAAGACAGATGATACTATGATATTGTAAAGAAACCATTGTACAAACTATTTTATCAATAAAGCAAGGTTTTATTTTCCACTGTTTAATTTCTGTCTGTCTTGTAATTTATCTGCATCTTTTACCCTAAATGCTCCACAGAACTTAGTGCATTCCCTTGTGAGTGACACTAACGGATGTGGGGTGTTACATATGTCGTCCACGTATATTTGTATTACCAAAATATCTTTTTGAGAATGCTTAATAAACAATGTTTGATCAACTTTCCCTATTTGAAATCCTGATTCAATAAGATAACTTCGTAAACGTTCATACCAAGCACGAGGTGCTTGTTTTAAACCATACAAAGCCTTCTTAAGTTTGAACACATGATCAGGGTATTTTTCATGTTTAAATAGACGGGGTTGTTCAACGTACACATTCTCTTTGATAAATCCGTTTAAAAAAGCACTTTTGACATCCACTTGATATAATTTAAAATTATGGTGACAAACAGAAGACAACAAAATTCTAACAGCCTCTAACCTAGCAACAGGTGCGAAAGTTTCTTCATAATCGATACCCTCTTCTTGATTATAACCCTATGCTACTAACCGTGCTTTATTTCTAGTGATATTTCCTTGTTCATCAGCCTTATTTTTATAAACCCATTTAGTTCCTATTACCGATTGATTGGTTGGCCTTGGAACAAGTTCCCATACATCATTGCGTTCAAACTGATTTAGTTCTTCCTGCATGGCAATGATCCAGTAGTCATCGGTAGCAGGTTCCTTAGGATTTTTAGGTTCGATATTTGAGATAAACCCATCATGACCCATTTGATTAAGCTGACTTCTTGTTCATATTTGCGAAGATACTTCTCCTATTATATTTTGAACTGGATGATCTATTAAGATTCTTGGTGGAGAACGTATCCTTGGTGGAGATTATGACTCTATTTGTTCAGTATTATTTTCAACAATTGTCTCTGAGTCAGAATCTGTATTTGTGACGGTAGGATTTTCTGAGATAATTATTTCGTCATCATCTATGATTTTATTAGGATGCTGATAAAACACATCGAAAGATACATGCAATGATTCTTCCATAGTTTTGGTTCGTTTATTAAATATACGATAAGCCTTGGTTCGTTACGAATAACCAACAAATATAACTTCATCGGCTTTTGGATCGAATTTACCAAGATGGTCTTTCGTATTTAAAATAAAATACTTTGAACCAAATACTTTAAAGTACGAAATATTAGGCTTTCTATTGTTAAATAATTCATAAAATGTATTCTAGGTGAGTGGTCGTATGGATAAATGATCCAATACATAACTGGCAGTTGCAACGACCTCTGCCCAGAAATGTTTTGGTAAAGTGGTTCCATTTAATAATTTTCTTGCACATTCTTGTAAAGTCCGATTTTTCCATTCTGCAACTCCGTTTTGTTGTGGAGTTCTAGGAAACAAAAAGTTATGATTTATACCTTTCTTTGTACAAAAATGTTCAAATTCATTATTTTCGAACTCTCCGCCATGATCACTTCTTATATATTTAACCTTTAGCCCTTTCGATTTTTGAATTCTTTTGATGAAAGATTTGAATTGATTGAAAGTATCACTTTTGTTTTTCAAGAAAATTGTCCATGTGTAACGTGAGAAATAATCAACAATTACAAACACGTATTGACTATGGTTTATTATCTGAACCTGAGTTGGTCCGAATAAATCCATATGTAGTAACTCAAGTGGTTGTAATGTTGATATTATCTTTTTGGATTTAAACGATGATTTGGTCAATTTTCCTACTTGGCATGCATCACAAAGATTGTCAACCTTAAAGCTTAACTTGGGTAGTCCTTTAACTAGGTCATTTTTGGCTAGCTTGTCAATAGTTTTGAAGTTTATATGACAGAAACATTTGTGCCATAGCCATGGATCATTTTCATTTGCTATAAGACACATATCTGAATTATGATTAATATTCATATTCAGAATATATATTTCTATCTCTATATCCTTCAAAAACTAAATTCTTGTTTTTGTCTAGAATACTACATTTATTACTTGAAAAGGAAATTGTAAACCCTTTATCGCTTAACTGACTAATACTAAGAAAATTATGCTTTAAATTTTTAACGAGCATGACATTAGTAATGAGAGGTAAGTTAGATGTACCGTAATTGCTCACATCGCCTTTGCCGATGATATAGCCTTTTGAGTTATCTCCAAAAGTGACGGAGCCACCATCTAAGTATGTAATATTTGTCAGCAAATTCTTGTCTCTAGTCATATGCTTCGAGAAACCACTGTCCAAAATCCACTTTCCTCTTTTGTTAAGTGGGACCTGCAAAAATAGAATTAAGTCCATGGTACCCATCATTTTATAGGGTCCTAAGAGTTAGGTCTTAGGAGTCCAAACCCATACGGGTCCGGTATCCCCTATATATGAATAATTACAATTATAATGCATTGTATTCAAAAAAAATTGAATATGTTTTTTCCTAATCAAATTATTGTTTGCCTTAGGAACCTATATTTTGATAGTTTTAACATTTTGTTTTTGAGATCTCACAACTGGTTTTACCTTGCAATATAATAAACTAAGATTTTTCTTAGCTTTAGTTTCTTGTACTACTTTTCTTTTTCTTTTTCTTTTAGTTCCCAGATATTTCTTTGTTTCTTGTTTCTTATATCCCAATCCTTGTTTATTTGAGACAGATGTGATCCCTTAATGATTTTTTGTCAAATTTTCTCGACCTTTATTGAAGTTAGAAACATTTTGAGTAATGTTATCGAACTTTGTTTGTAAACTAGCTTTTTCTAGGTCTAGAATTTTGACTTTTGCCTTGAGCTCATGATTTTCAGAAATAAGATAATCATTTTTCTCTTTTTGAGTTATAATTTCTTGACTCAAAAGATATAATTGAGAATCAATATTAGATGATGATTCTTGAAGTTTTTCAAGTTCTTCTTCTAATATTTTCTTCTCGTCTTTTTGCATATCTTGTTCTAACTTTGATCTATTTAAATCAGCTCTGGCTTCTTTTAATTGTCGTTTCACATCTTTAAACTTAGCTATTAATTTAGCATTAATATCAAGAACTTCTTCAAAAGTAGTTATTTGTACCTCATCTTCTATTGCCATGAAAAATATATTAGCTTGTTCATTATCTGAGTCACTTTCACAATCAGATGAAGATGAGTCTGAATCATCCCATGTCACTGAGAATGCTCGCTTCTTTGATTTATCTTTCTTGTACTTGAATTTGTTATTTTCTGACTTCTTTTGCTCCGGAAAAACCTTTTGCATATGCCCCTTTTTGTGACAATTGAAGCACTCTATATTCGATAATGATGGTTTGTTTGAACCGAACTTCTTTTTGTTATATCGACTAGCATTTCATTGCTTCAAGAATTTCTTGAATCCTTTTGCAATGAATGCTAGATCTTCATCTTCGGAATCTGAGTTGTCTTCATCTTTTTCAGCATGAAACGCTACATTTTTCTTTTCTTCTTTTTGTTTTTTTCTAGCCTACAAAGTAGCTTCATAGGACATTAGATTTCTTATCAATTCATTTGGCTTCATGGTGGAAAGATCATTAGCTTCTTCTATTGCTATTACTTTTCATTCCCTTTCACTAGTCAGAGAAAGTAGGATTGTCGAAACAACATCAAAATCATAATATTTTTGACTTAATCCTATAAGTGCATGATGAATAGTTTGAAACCGTGAATACATTTCATTGACTGATTCATTCGGCTTCATTTTGAAATTTCAAAATTGACTTTTTAACATATCTATTTTGGTTTGTTTAACCTTGTTAGTACCTTCATGAGTGGTTTTTAGCATTTGCCAAATTTGATATGCAGTGGTACAGATACTAACACGGTTATATTCGTTTCGATCTAATGCACAAAACAACATATTTATTGCTTTTGCATTTACAGCTGCTGCAGTTTTCTCAATAATTGTCCATTCTGTGTACTTAGTTGTTGGATTCACTATTTCTTTCTGAGTAAAATTCCAAGCGCCATAGCTAGTTGATTGCATGTAAAAAGCCATACTTGTTGCCCAATAGCTATAATTGAGACCATTGAAAAATGGAGGTCTTTGTGTAGATTGACCTTCCGTGTAAGTGGTGTTTCGAGTACTAGTGCTTGTGCTTGTGTTATTTTCCATATTACTAGAATATATCAAATAAATATGTTACGGTTATATAATAACCTTGCTCTGATACCAAATGAAAAGTCGGTGTATGACTTAGGTAGGATCAGTAATATGGATATGCAGAATGTTAGTGAAAAATAACTTGTATATTTACAATAGTTATGCAAATAAATATAAGATAGTGAAATATATCACAAATAAAAAGCAGTAAAGTAATGACACCAGGGCTTTTTATACTGGTTCGGAGCACCGTCCTACGTCCAATCCCGGACTTCTCTATGGATTTTAACTAATCAACAACCTCGCTTCACCCGGAGGAACAGGTTCACAACACCCGAACAGGATTTCACGCCTCACCAACACTGAGGACTTCAACACTTGCCTCTTACAACTCTTGAGGACTTCAACAACTAAGATTACAATTTCTGTGTTGACAACTTGTGCTCTTTGCAACACCGATTTGTCACTTGTAGTACACCCTTCCTATAATCCTATCCTCAAATATAAATTGATGTATGTTAAGATTTGGATGTGGATATCGCATTGAATCATAAGAATATTAAATAAGTTCTGAGATTCAAACGATATTTTGTTGAATATGAGTGTTTTTTTTAATATCAAGTAGAAAGCAAGATAGATAAAAGAATTAAGATCAGATTCATTAATTTGATGATGGATTACTGATGTTTATATAATGAATAAAAGTCGTAACCATTGGTGAAGAGAAAACATTGAAGAGAAATGATTTTTGATTAAAGAAAAGAGAAGCAACTCTTGATGAAAGAAGATGTCTATTCAAAGTGTTGCTTTCAGTTCAAAAATCGGTCGACAGGCCAAAATTAACCAGTAGACTGAAATTTGAATATATATATATATATATATACGTTACATATATGTGTGCACATTTATTGTGCATTTTGCCCAGAAATGGTCGACCACCCAATTTAAAATCGGTCGACCGGTTTCAGGCCAGATGCACAATGAATGTGCATATATGTATACACATATATATATTCATAATAAAGAGGTATATGATTATTTGATGACAGATTTTAACATTTATAACACATCTAAAACACTAAATAATCAACCTCTAACTTACGATATCATTGATTCTCTTCTTTTTGTCGATCATGAATCTTCTCTTTGTCATTGATCAAAACGCTTTGAATTCGTTGATTCAACAATCTCTCCTTCACCATATATTTGCCAATTGCAACGAATCCAACCTTACCTCCATGTATACAGCAAGCTCTCATATCTCTTGTTACTGATGAAGAAATAAAAAGATCAATTTTTACTATGAGGAAGTCGGCATCCCCTGGGCGTAATGATTTCACAGCATCTTTCTTTATTCATAGCTGGCACATTGTATCCAAGGATATTTTAAAAGTGGTGCATAATTTCTTTGACAAAAAATTTGAAAGTAATAACCTAAAGCTTGAGAAAGGACGCTTGCCACTAAGCTTTTCTGTAAACAAATAAAATAACCTGAAGCATGAGAAATGTGACCACTGATTTCCATTAAGCTTTTCTGTAGATATATAATTTTTTTAACTCAAGATTAATTCACAAATAAAAAACAAAGAAAAAGAAACAATGAAATTGAAATTTCTGCAGTTCACTATTATAAAAACTTACAGTCACCCTTCTTTATACTCCACCTTTTTGTCATTGTTAATCTTTTTCACCTGCAAATTGATTCAGCTGGAAAGAATTAAAAAGCGGCATGTGGTGTGGTAATAATAGAAAAGAACATGTAGCAACAATGTATTTATGTGAAAGAATACATTAGGTATTAAATTATATAGTTTTATCTTCTGTACTATAGTATGCCTAATAAATTGAAATAATTGCAATAAAATTCTTAGCTCCAACACCAATTTTAATTCCACTTACTTTTTTCAAACCATCTTACGCAACCTAACTGTTCTGCATTTAAAAGGCATGAAATAACAACCAAGAAATTGGGATTTTGGCTGGCATAAACTGCTTAAAAGATTTCCATCTACGTTAGAAAATAAATATTGTGGAGGCCATGTTAGATTAAAAAAAGCATGATAAGTACAACATCAATACTGAAGTTATATGCACAATATTTAATGGGAAGTTACACATCAGTTTCATTGTAAGGTAGCTATTTATGCATTATTCCTCCTTAGAGAATTGGAGCTTCACTCAAAAACCAACAATTTTGCAACGAAATATCATACAAAACTAAAATAATGGATCGATGAACAAAAAATAATTGAAAAATCAAGAAAAGAAAAGAACATTGTAACGATCAGCCTTTTTTGATGTCTCAAATCAGTAATTAAACCGACTCAAGACACTCAAAATGGAGAATCGTTATTTTGCTTACAGGGTCTAAACAGAATAATCACACAGAATCACAGACACATATGACAACAGTGTACGTCACAAACGAAATTTTATACATATATATATATATATCAGAGTTTACAAGATCTATTACACAGCATAAGAATTAAAATATATACATGAATCTAAAAAGTAAAATTTTACGTTTTTTTGTCGAGCACTCGAAGTAAAAAATTCATCCGTTCAAGTCCATTCCACTTTCGTTTAAAATCGAAAAGAATAGTTAAAATCAACCATTTTGGTGGATTAATTTGATCATTACACATAATATCGGTCCGTGTTATGTGTTCCTTCAAACCATTTTTTAAAATGCTTTCTCGACATCGTGTTTCAATTGGTCCTATTATTTGATCATCGATAACTATACTAAAAAAAAGTTGAAATGCTTCATGTTATGCTTAGAATGTCAGCCTCACAAAATCGTTGTTGTTTCACTCATCGTTCTGTTCATTAATTAATCAAGCACCTACTCAAATACAATGTTAGGCCAAAGATGAAACAAGTGGGTAGCGAAGGTGAAGCTTAACATGTACTAGTAAGTTCTTTTTACCTCAGGAAATTTAAACTACTGAATTGTGTCAATACTGGATTTCAAACCTTGGTTGCTAGAAATTTGGAAGCTTAAATGCAAAAATAGGTGCATGAAAACATAGCGAACCCCACAAGCAACAATGAACGCTTAAGATTTTAGTTTAATCAAAGTAAAAATACTTGAAAACTAGAAAATCGTGAGTGAATCAATGCACACCTTGAAAGGAAAGGCGATAACCTTGACTAGGAAGAGGCGCTGGTGGAGAGAAAAGATGGATCGAAGGGGTGCACAACTTCACAACAGTGATGTGGAGGGTGGTCGGAAGACGACTGGGAAGAAGCGGCGAATGGGGAGGCCATGATTTTACGATTTGGGGAAATTTAAATTTTGGATAAAAGGAATGATTTTGGGAACAAGACTATTTCGGCTGATGATGAAATGAAGGAATGAGAATAAAAGAAAAAGAAAAAGGGGACGGAGAGAAAGTAAAAGATACACGTGCAATAACATTGTTTTAAAAGTTGAACACGTGTAAAGTTTTTTTTTTCAATTGTTAACCAATTTATTATCTCATAAGTGTACCTATACCATAATTTTAAACTAGTATTACCGTACAACGGTGGGAAAACTGATCGTTAAATTGCATAACTTCTATAAAAAAATCTATTGTGGTTTTTTTAATTAATTTCAATTAAATCAAATTATCGATACGTTATCTTTTTTTTTCAAAATTTTGAGTTTGACTATTAAAATTAATCTTATTCATATTGAATTTTTAAACTAGGAAGGTAAAATTGAAAGACCCGAATTTTATTTAGCAGAACATCATAATCTTAAATTCAGAACTTGAAATTGAAATTTGGAAATTACAACATTTGAATTTTGGATTTTTAAATGACAAAATATGAATTGAAAAATTCATGTTTAAGATCTAATTCTTATATTTTTTTAATTTAAATTATATTGACATATGATGAAGAAAATTAAATGATAGTGATTAAATGCAAATTTAAACTTTAATTATCAAGGTGAACAGTTTATTTGTAAAAGAGAGTTTTTTGAAGTCTTATTGTATGCTAAGTACCTAGAGTCCTTTCAAGAGTATATTACTACCACTGTGAGTTATAAATGGATATTTAGTAGCGTTGATTTTTTTTAATTTTCTTATAATGCTCCTTTTTCAGTGTGTAAATATTACATGTTATGTTGCTACACATTATTTATATAACAATATTAGTGCATCTTTGGCGAACTATGAGCAGGTCGAATAAGTTGCTTGAAAGTTGTTAAGTCTGTATACCCATAATGTGAATTAATAAATGTGAATTAATAGCTCATATTATTTTAGTATATTTCTAAAAGCACCCAAATTTCTTCTTCCTAATACCATGGGTGGTATTAAAAAGTGTAAAACTGGGTGCGTTTAGCACTGCACCACCACGTGATACTAAAGGCACCCAGTTTTACACTCCCTAATACCATTCGTGGTATTAAGAAGAACAAATCTGGGTGCTTTTAGCCGCACTCTTATTTTTTAAAAGTCTGGTGCTGATGTGAATTAATAAATGTGCTGGCAGGTAGGGTACGGTTGGCCAAGTTTATTTGTAAAAGAGAGTTTTTCCTTTAATGGTCTATGAACAAAGACAAAAGCTAAATTTTATCATTATTTATATAAAACAATAGAAGTTATAAACTACAAATACAAATTATGATGGAAAATGAAATTTATATTTGCCTGATAGACAAATAAAATATAACCTATAACCACTAAAAATTAAATTTTCCTAATGCAAAACTTACCTACATCACACAGCCACCACATGCAATAGAAATTTATATTTATAGCCTAACTTAACCAAAGCAACGCCTAACCCATTTTCAAACAAATAATATCAAACGTGCAAGCAACATTTTCCATAAACTTCAATGCATCACAAGTTAAACTTAATAGCTTCACCATCCATAACCATGTCAAAACATCGCAATTTCAAAGTACATAATTAACATTAAAATGATACAACTTGGAAACAAGTTAAAAGTTTACAAATAATGCATGTTGTACTCAAACAAATTTATGAAACCACCAATTACTAATAGTCTATTTTGTGATCTCTATCTTGCCATGTTTCAAAATTTGGTTCTTTCAGATTTGGTTAGCCTACAAAACAATGGTTTCACCTGTACATACGATATCCATAATGAGTTGAAATACCAACTAGGCAACTAGAAAATGCCAAGTAATAAAGTTAAACAATGCCTTAATAGAGAAACAGTTGCACTTAGTGGTACTTGAGATTCATTAATCCTTCTCCAATCATTTCATAAACTTTGCAAATCTCCTCAAAGAATGTGAATAGACTGATGTTCGAACACATTCTCCAATGTAAGGTACTACTAGCTATTTTGATATAAGTTATAAAGTTGTTATTAAGTCAATAACTCATCTTTTCAAAACATAAGCACCTTTTTTAACTTTATTAAGGTATATGCAAATATCATGTGGGACTTTTCCGAACATATTTATAAGATCAATGCATGCTAGTTTCTTTTATCCACTGGCATTCAACGTGGATTGAGAGAAAAAATACAAATATAATTGATCTGTCATTTCATATGTGATTGATTACCTAGACCTTGGAATGAATACCGAACCATCTACAAACATTTCCAAAGGTAAACATAAACACTTCCAGTAGGGAGAGGAACATGCTTTTATAGCAATACTGGCATTGTAAAAGTTTTCATAGATGTAAATTAAATTAAGTAGAAAAATCATGATGATTAATCAGTACATTACAAATGAAGATTTAGTCAACCTTCAATAAGGACATTTTATATGGTGAAACATAAACCAGTTTGGTTAGATGCTACATATACTACTATGATCCCCTTGGTACTGATTTAATTTCGTTATGTAGCCTTCATATAAAATTTTCAAATATATTAACAAGAAAAGATGATTGCAAAATGAAGTTATTAAAACCTATACAAATGGATGGTAACCATAATATTCATCTTCCATGAGAGAAAAATGCACCACATAAAAAATCTTACCCACAAAGAAAAACTGTTACATATAATTACTGTAAATTAATGTAAAGATCTCCTCTGTGTAAACCCTTTGAAATGTTAATTTTTTGATGAAATGAGGACCACTTTTAAATTAAATTCTAGAAAGTTTTGATCGAGCTTGAGGGGTGGATTTAAAGAAGATCACAAGACTAAAAGGGATATCGATGGTTCTCCCTTATCAAATTATCTTCTTTTATCAAATTTATTATAAGGACTAAGACATAAAACATTAAATATTAAAAATAAAAAATGCGCTTCAGAGATGGAAATGGAGAGTTCCTTTATTCATAACATTAGAGAGTTCCTTTTTCCTAACATGGAATTCATGTTTATTGTCACATGTATAATAACATGCTAAGAACCAAAATTTATATTGCTTTGGAAGTAAATTCTGCAACCGAGCAAGAGATGAAACAAAGATAAATTGAAAGCTGCAAAACCGAGCATGTGATGAAAGAAGATTGGCTATAGACTTTTTTTAATATTTTGAGTCATTAAATTTATAAAACAACAAAATTATATTGCACGTATAGTAAAATTAAATGTATTGATTAATTGACGTATAACATAAAAGATGTTGAATGTGTATCCAATTGGTATCGCAAAATTTAATGATTTACATGGATATGAGTTTTTCATTACATTTTATTAATCATAATTTACCAGATTTGATTCAGTTAGGCATTGATGAACTCAAGGGAGGATCTAAGCATGTGTGTATCTTTAGAATTTTGGGGACTCTGTGTGCATGAAACATCATTTCAAACTAACTTGGAAATTAAAACTAAAAATTTTGGAGGAATTATTAATGCCTAAGTGAATCAATGTTATCATCCTTCAACAATAGAAAATGCTGGAATAACACAAGCTTTATTCTTATAACACTTATATAGTTGTGCCACTAAGTATTATGCACTTTTACAGTTCAACTTAAATCAGTATTAAGTTGGCAGTATCAACTTTAAAGAAACCAAGTAGCCTATAATATTAACAGTAATCAAGATTCAAATATGGCAAAAAAGATTTAAAGAAACCAGGTAGAAGATGGAGAGTTAAAGCTGTAAAATCATAAAGCTGACAGATCGATGTAACTAAACAAAATAGGGTGCCATTTGCATTAGGATGCAAGCTAAATTGTCCAGTAGTTGGTTTGCAGTTAAAGTTAGAAAAATAAAAAACTAAATCGTAAAGTGTGATCCTAATCCTACAAAATAACAGGTAAAAGTAATCGCAACCAATGATTTACTTAACCTGGAGACCTACGCTGATATTTAAATACTTCAAAGCTTCTCGATGTTGATTGGATTTGTGAAGAAAGCATGTTGTTCAAATTTGTTAGTCCATCTTTGATCAACCGATTTCAAGCCGTTAGATTGGAGAGCCATATACTAGTTTTCTTTTGCAAAAAAGATGGATGTGATCCAAGATTATGCCAACTCTCATTTATTTGATTCATTATTGAGTAAAAATATCAGAAGAACATAGTTGTAGTTGAAAATGAATGGTGGGTATACAGCTGCAGTGTTGCAATGTTTTTCCTCGAACTAATTACCCACCACAAAGAGTCATATAGTCTTTTATGTTTTGATAAATTTACATTTATGTAGTAGGTTCTTAGCTTTTAAGAACCTATTCCTTACTGATCTGTTAGTTATCTGCTAGCGTATTACACTATATTGAATCAATAATGGGAAGAAAAAAACATAATCTTGCTGATTAAATGACAAGAAAATCGACAAGTGGTTGGAACAGAAAAAAAGTTATTTGACACAGAAAAAACCCCCAATTTACAAGAATTTAAGAGATAGATACAATACTAGTATTGTATTCAATATTTTCAAACACAAACTTAAGTAAGTTTTAAAACCAAAATTCAAAACCAAATGAAATAAAATAAATTCTCAAGTTAAATAAATATAAAAAATAAAAACAATTAAAATAAATTAGTTTAACATATCACTAATATCAAATTTAACAAAGTACTTAAATCGAATACAAAAGGAAAATTAAATTTATACTTCCAAAATTTATTTAAAACTAAAATAAAATAGATTAGATTTCAATGTATAAACAAAATAAATTTCCTAAATACCAAACCCAAATTAATTTCAAATTTTTAAAGTGTTGAAAAATCTGGTTCGTTACAAACATTGTTACATTTGGTACTACTGCATCAATTTTGGATGCAATTTCTTTTCAATAAGAAAGAAGATGAATATGAAGGTAGAGCGGAAAAAAATTGGATTAGGGTAAGATTATGAGCTAGGATGAAAATGTGGCATGTGAACATTAAAAAGAAAGATATACCTTGCTAAATATCGTCTTTCAAACTGAATGAAAATGTAGTTTCAACAACCTGTTTATTTCCTTTCCAGCAAGTTTTTTTCTTTTCATTTTTTCCACTTTTCCTGTAGTGATCTTTGACACTGGTTGAAGTGGTAGATTTGTCACTCTTGTTAGCAATGCCTCTAAAGATGGGTTTGTAGAACTTTGAAATTTTCTTTCATTTTTCCACTTTTCCTGATCTTTGACGCTGGTTGAAGTGCTAGATTTGTCGCTCATGTTAGCAATACCTGTGATAGAAGGGCTTGTAGAACTTTGACTTGCTGCTCTTTTGCCAAAGTGTGTTTCCCTAATACACTTTCTTTGTTGGTTCATGTGTATAGGAAAATGTTTTGCCCAAGCTGATAATAGGTAAAGAACAGAAGTCATTAGTTCAAAAAAAAATTGCATATTCATTTAACTGCATACTACAACCATGTTTTCAAAACAAAAGGCCAATTTTCAACTACCTATTTATAATCCTAGTTTGGCAGCATGGCTATTACCCAAATATTGTAACCAACATAGAGCATCAATACTGAAATAAAATAATGCATAAAATCAAGCTCAAAACATTAAATTAAATAAAGGGAAATAATAATGGTTCATTATGAAACACTAAAGCAAAACAGTAAAAGTTGAGCATAAATAGCAGATGTGCTCAATTTAAGCAAACATTGGTGATGCAAAATAAAACAATTTAACAAATAAGGAACATTAAGTTTCCATTGGCAATACATTAAAGTGTAATATTCCATGCTCTAACGATTTTATCACTAAGGTAAGTTAGCCTTCGTTTACTTTCAGCCATATAATCTGTAATGTCCCGGAAACTTTAGTGATTTAATAATTAATTAAGTTAATCCATTGGTTTGGCGATTGAATGATTTGAATTGAATATTTGAATATTTAAATTAATATAAACAGTGGAGTAATATAATTTAAATTTCTGAAATAGTCGGACATAGTTGGATTGACAATATTGGATAATTTAATAGATTTAATTCAGTTTAGAATTTGAATTATAATAACGAATATATTAATTAAATGACGATTGAATGTATTAATTATAATATAATTTAAATAGAGTGCATAACATCGCGGTAGTTCGTAATATTGGGTTTTGAACTTCAAATGAATATACAGGATTCGTTTTAAGTCAGATTTCTTTGATACAAGAATCATTCGAATCTGTTGAGTTGTATTTTCTAATGGAAGTGAAAAATCGATATTTCGTCTTACAAATTGTAAGTTATGCACAAATCAAATTTTCAAATAGTCGCTATGGAATCGTTTATAAGCCATAACAGTTTATTTAATATAAATAAATATTGGTTTCGAATTTGCACAAGATTTTGAGACGTATTTTTAATTTAATTTATAAAAAAATTCTGTGATTTTTATTTTGAAAAATAAACAACTTTTTGTTTAACGTATTTTGTACCCTAAACCAGTGTTCCTGGGTTTCACAAAATAAGTTGACTTGTTTATATTATTATACTTTTGGGACCGCAACACATTGCTCATCACAGTAGTATTTTATATTTTTCGGTAGGGTCCGTAAAGGAACGGAGTTTTATGTAATGCGGTACACTAAAACTTTTAAAACATAAAACAGTTGCACCTTTCAATATAAATGATATCAATACATAGAATAAAGCGACAAACTGTTTAATACACTTGGACATAATGCAAAATATTACGGGTTCATTTTTCGTATTATGGGATCAATCTCACTAACCATGTAACATGTCATATAAAACATAAGCTTATATAAAAAAAGAATAGAAGTTCGGAAAAAAAAAATCTTTATGAAAACCGGTGTAATAAAATTAAACCACAAAAACTGATCAAGATTGTCTGTACCTCAGAAAGAGTATTCCAGTAGTTTGGATTGGTCATTACACTGTTCTGCATCAACACATTTCAGTCAATGTTTTGAAAACAAAAGAAAGATAATCGAGTATGTTACAATGAAATCATCAGAATTTGCATGCGAGCAACCGTCTATTTGTTGGCTACCAATAGAACCACAACCTTCATTTTAATTTTATTAAACCATGCCACCTTAACAAAAATTTCTATGCTAAACCCACAGGTATACTAGTAAATGAAAGTCAGGATGCTGGCTTGGGTTAGAATATTTATGTGCAATGCCACCACTGGGTAGTAAATTTAGCTGAGCTACTACGAACTAGAAAGTCAAGTTATTAAGCTCTAAATCAAATTTAAAAATAACCTAGCAGGAATGGAAGAATTTTTTTGAAAGATAAATATAAAAACCGTATCCTAGAACTTAACCATATGAACCAGTGGTTTGAAATGTACAGACAAGAAAGACAAGAGATAAAGACAAGCCAACATACACTAAATATTTCACGCAGACCTATTCCACTTTGATCCTTCATGTCTAAACTGTACTTGCACATAGTTCATAGTATGGGGCATTTCAACAATAACGGAAGCCATAATATTACTAAAAATACTATTGTTAGATTATCAGTCATGAAGAACCCAGCTTAAATGATGAATCCATCTCCTATAGCAAACCATCAAATTCTCAAGTCACATTCACATACCAAGAAAGAGAGGAATTAAAACAAAAGGACCGACTTTCAACACATAAGATAACAATCTCAGCTTGGAATCAAAAAAAGAAAAAGGTGTATTGTACAGAACTAGACTTGTAGATTAAAGAAGCTATAACAAGAGAATTCACAATACACGTACCTTACATTGAATCATCTGACCATATTTCCTCCCTCGATAATACTATTGTTAAATATAAAATGTATAAAAATCTGATTTGATTAAACAATGCATGTGCATTCGTCCAAATCCATCCTAATCTAACCAACTACATAAGAAGGGGACACTGAAATCACTGTCACCTACCCTATTTTACTATTGTCCCCCACTCTTGCTTCTTGCCAAATGGAAATGCTCCATGAATCTTCAAATCAAAGGTCTGTTGTTTTTCCAGCTACCCTAACACTTCAGGCTAATCTCATGCTATGTGGAAGGATGTGGCGCTCATCCTTTAAAAATCCTCCTATTTATACAATGCATCTTGCCAGTTTTTAGAACCAAACCCAAATAGTATAACACAATAAAAATACAAGCTCTTAAACGATACACTTCATATAAAATTCATATCAAAACTCTTTCAGGAAATTATTAATTTGAAGACAAACCAACCTAAAAGCTTAAAAACGGATTTTGACCAGGTATGCAGCTTCATCGTAGAAGCACAGAGATGGTGCACCTGGTGCCTTTCTTGTGGCGTCATTGTCGAGTCTTGGGAGGTCGACACTGAAGAGGAACTGAAGAGGGATGAACCACGGCCTTAGCAGTGGTGGTCGGAGGGCTGAACATGGCCTAAGGTGGTCGTTTTTGGATAAGATAGGTTCTCCAATTGAAGCTAATTTCTGGAGAGATGGTCGGTTAGTGGACGCCAGGGTCACTATCGTGTGAAGCAGAGGAAGCAGCAGTCCTTAGCAAAACGACGGCGTAGACTCCGATGCCCTGGATGGACGGCGATTTACGGAAGTCAAGCACCGTTGTGTTTTATCGAGAAGGAAGTTTTGGGAAATTTTTGTCTGAGGATTAGGAGAAAACGCTTGTGATGGGAATAGAGAAGGACTGGGGGGACCGAAATAAAAGGGAACGGTTTGGGCTAAGGAAAAATGGGAAGGCCCAAAACATTTTAAATAAAGATTTATTTAATTTTAAAAGAAAATATACTAGATTGTTAATTAAATTTCTTGTCCAAGCGAATTCAGAATTTCGAACAGTTTGTCACGTAGGAAACGTGTACTCGCAGGCTATGTACTGAAACTGATCTAGTGCGGGTTGGAGGTTGTTTCAATTTATGGTAGATTTAAACGTCTGATTCGAATCATCGACCATCAATCATTATTTTACATATTAACGACCATTGCGAGTAAACTCACTAACTATGTCCAGTTTGACAATCTTGTAAACATTATTTATTATTGATAAAAATAATTGAATGTTGTGTGATGGTTGTTTGGACGATTTACAAATAAATTGGTTGATACTATATATATGAAGTCATCGGTTAAATATTAATTTAGTAATTTCATATTGATATGAAATTATGTTATTTATGTCGATTAACATCTGTGGATGTAGGTAAACAGGTTGGAGGGATCCAACTGGATTCCTCAACAATTATATTGTTATTTTCATATATTACATTATATAATGTGATAAATAATCAATGGTTGATTATTGTGTGTTTGGGATGTTTAAATAACATCGACTTTGAAAAAATTGGTATTTTCAAATACCAAAAAATATATTCGAATATACTGGAAATGGATTTGGGGTTTTTAAAAAGGAACTTCTATTTTCAAAATAGAAATTTAATTCCGATTGGATAGGATATAATAACTTGTTCAATTATACAAAACATGTAGGTGGTTTAAACGATACTTATAAATGGGGTGAAATTAATAAATAAATTGGAAATATAAATTCAAGAATGAACTAAAATGGGAAATGCAAATCGTTTTTAGAAGGAAACGATGGGATTTATTGGATGTTCGAAATGGGAATAAAATTGATATAAATCCATTAGGATTGATAATTCGAATTCGACGATGTCGAATGTTAATAAAATAATTTATTGGGAATTATATATATGTATATATATATATATATATTAAAATTTAGACTTGTTAAGATAGAAATATTTGGTCTGAGCCAATAATTTATAATCAAATATGTAATCTATATTTAATTATAAACTTGACATATGATTTATAAGAAGTTTACTTGTATATGGAATAGAATAGAAGTATGAATTTTTAAAATAACTCGATAAACATGATTTAAACATGTAATGGTATTTATAAATAAAAATCAAGATTTTATTGGCATAACGAGTCCAGTTTTCTGTAACCAAATATTATGCACCTTTCAAGGTGAAAATGATTTTAAAAACAAACGTTTAGGAAATTTAAACTGGTTATAAAGGGAGGCTGATAAACGTTTGGGAATGGTAAATTCATGAATGAACTTAGAAATATAATTGACCTGAAATGGAAATCTATTCAGACATTCGGAATGATAATTGAATAGGATTTATTCAAAATGATTATATAGGAAAAATAATATTTATTTTCCGATTTTTATCAACATTTATTTATTTATCTTATTTATTAATTATTTATTAAAATTTATGAATAAAAGTTATATTTGAGGTTAAATGTTTTAGAGACAGGTATTAGAACGTTATCGTTATAATCAAAATAATTACCGTTAAAGAAGTGATTTCGTAAAACTAGATCCAAGAGATACCTAAGAAATATTTTGATAAGAAATTAATAAATGAAGTTAAGGAAATTAGAAACTGACTGGAGATTCTTTAAGTGGAATAGTTGCTTGAGTATCGATCTGATGTTGGTTTCGGACTTCGAGATTGATACTTACGGAAATGTTCTCTGACTAGTTTTCGGTTAAGGAATAATGAATGTAAAAGGATAGTGATGCGTGAATAAGAAATGGAAATGTTTTCCAATGGTAATAACGTATATTTTCTAAATATAGGAAATAAGAGTTGTGAATATATGGAACTAATTCCCAATGTTAAATAGAGATATTTTCTAAATATAAAAAAAAAGTTTAAAATAAATGGAGACGTTTTTCCAAGGATCGTGTGAGGCAAAGCAGGGGTTGAGAAATACTTGGGAAAATATGGGAAATAGGAAAGTGGGGAAATAAAATGATTATTGATAAATCTATAAAAAGGGGCTCATTGTTGATTGATAATTGATCGGTAAGATTACCATTTGGAAATATGACCATTGTTTGTATGTATGTTTTCCTTTGATAGTTAAATAACCGACTATCAAAGTTTTTAACCATATTCCGTTATCAATACAGAGAGACCGGGATCAGATTTATTATTTGAAAACCACTCCATATGGGCATTAGCGTTACGAATCAAATATGTATAAGATAATTGAAGACGGAGTTTATGCAAGGGATGTTTTGTCGATCCTAGTTAGAAATTGCCTAAGATGGATTTACAAAATAGTGACTTCGGTTTGCCCAGTCCCAGGACAACGTGTATGGACGAATGTATGACAGAGTATATCTCATAGATCGCGTAAGTTGATCTTTTCAAACGTATTTACGTTGGTGGCGGAGGAATTCGTTTGTTTTAGCTTTATACCTGTGGTGTTTCTCGGAAAATCAATTTGTGACTTGGTGGGTATGACGATGTGGCATTCAAAGTAAATGAAGATGTGATCTATCAGAAGATGCGATATGACATCAAGCCTCATCAACCAAAAAATGACAAAAATCGGGGAAGCAGCATGGCTATGTGGGTCGCCCCCATTAGGGTATATTGTCACCATCTAGAGAATATTCATATTTGTTACTTCTTTTTATTTCTATATCTCCCAGGAACAGTTTTTTTGGTATACCAACCATAAGGTGACAATATATTCAGAACATTCAAGCGAAATGAATGGCCGATCATGTGTGGGCTGAGTTGCAAGATGTTCTTGTTGAACTCCAGTGCATCCCCTCTAGAGTATACTAATCGGAAGGCGGTTCCATACCTTGTCATAGTTGGAAATACAATCTCCAGTAAGAGCCCTCGATTTTTGATTATATACTATACATGTAGAGCGTGAGATGCAAGCGTTCTGCTAGATTAATAATTATTTGTATTTAGACATTATTATAATATCCGATAATATATGATTTCCAAAAATGTTTTGGGTTATCGTAAGGAAAAAAACCATCCGTGTTTATGTGTGGATAGGTCTTACGATTATCTTTTCTTTCAAAAAGGATTTTGAAAAGTTAAACTGAATGATTGGAGTTTACTCACACCAGTCCCATGACTGACCCAGAGTTTATTTTATTTTGTTTTCCCTAAACTCTTGGGTGCCCGAATTTGTACAGGCAGTCAAGTAGTCGGGATTTTTTCCAGATACCCTTGAAGGAGTGGAGAAGGAGGCTTCCGCGTTAGTTTTATATATAGAGAGAGCTTATTTCTGCTGTGATGTTATGTTATGCTTTGATAAATGGTATGTATACACAGTTATAGTATTGTATTTCAAATATTGTTATATAATATATTTTAATCATTCCGCTGTGCGATTCGTGTTACTTTGATTTTGTTCTATGTTATCTTCTTCTTCTATTCTAAATTTATTTCTTTCTATTTCACAGCCTCTAACTTCTTTCTATTAATGATTCGGTGTTTCCGATTCTTGAAAATTCGACATTGTGTTTTATGTCGATTTTCGAGGTCGAAAATCACCTGGTCATTACAGTGGTATCAGACCGAGGTTGAGTAACTACCTTGGCTCTGTGGCGTGGCTCAATAGAGATGCGGTTAGTAATACCCTAGATTGAGTTTGAGTGTATATATCCAAGAGAGCGTATTTGTAGATTGTATAAATGATTTTATATTGTGGAGATTTATTGGTTGAGTGGTTTATGAATTCTGGTCGACGGTGGGAGCCACCAGGTCGATAGGGGTTTCTAAAATCTTGAATACGATGAACCGACACAGTATATTTTCGAAGGAAGGCTAAATGAAATAATTTTACCCAAAAGCATATTTCGTTGTAAAAGAAGTATATATGTTGGAATTATTATAGTATATTGGATGTGTTGGTCGTTATTATAATTGAATAAGATTATACTTGAAATGATTATAAATAACCAATCAGAATTCTTATATAAATCAGATGAATTAAATCTGAATTTAAATCAGAATTTGGAATCAAAATCCTAGAAACGGGGAAAAGTTTTGAAATTAAATTTTGAATTATATATGGAAAATTCAAGATCTTGGGTGAATTTGGAAATGTTTTCCAAACATTTTGAAGAATATTTTGAAGTAATGTGTAACGACCCGTATTTTCTGTGTAATTATTTAATTTATTTTATTATTTAAAATATTGGTTTGAATTTAAATAATTGAATTTAACCATTTTCTTTTGAATATATTATTCAAATAAATAATAAAATAATGTTTTAATTCCAAACAGTCAGGAAATGTTGTGTTTGTAATATATTGTGAATGAGTAGTTTAAAATGGTATAATATTGTTTATATTGAATTCTATTGACGATTTCGTTTGTTTAACGACGATTGAATATATATAGTTTATAATTTAATTTTAAATCGAGCTGCAGCGGCGCGGTAGTTCGTAATATGGCGGTTTGGACTTTAATTGGCTGTACAGGGCACAATATAAGCCGGATTTTCTCAAAACAAGAAACGCTAGAATCTATTTGACGATATCTTTCCAATGGTAGAGAAAATTCGAATTGTCATAGTGTAGATTTTATTTTATGTCCAAATCAAATTTTGAAAAGCTCGCTATGGAATTCCTTTATAAAACTATATCGATTTATTTATATAAATAAAGGGTTTTTAAATATTTTAAATATCGAACTGACTTGGATTTCAACCCGAGTTATTTTATTTTGAATCTATATCAAATTCTGGTCGTATATGGCCAATTGCAATATTTTATTTTAATTATATTGAAGTATTTAAAAATTGATTTATTTTAATTCAAATTGGACCATTTAAAAGGGACTTTATTCAAACGACCTCCATTTTCAACGAAACAAATTTTGTTTGGACCGCAATGACAAATTATTGCTAGATTTTCAAGTTGCACGCAAATAAGAGTTATTTTGTGAGAGTGGAAAAATAAAATGCAAATAAAACGACCATTTGGAGTTAAACGAACATTGTTTGAGCAAACGGACACGGAATTCGACGAAACAAGTTTTATTAGGACTATAACGTCAAATTATGCTATGACGTCCATTTCTGTTGCAAACGGAGTATGTATGCGAGCGCAGGAGCGAATAAACGGTGCTTGAAATTGCGATAGACACAAATAAATATTGTTAGTCATCATTGTAACGACCCGAAAATCTGGGCCAGTTTAAAACTTTTATTTATAATTATATATAATTATAAATAGAATTGAAAATGGCGCGGTAGTTCGATAATTCGATTTCAAACTTCAATTGGATGTACCGGGTGCAAAACAATCCAGATTTTAGTGAAACCAAAAATAATGGGATCTATTGGTGACTATCTTTCCAACGAATTCGAACAATCGAAATTTCATAGCGGGAATCAAAAGATATGTCCAGTTGAAAATTCTGAATAGTCGCTATGGAATTCAGGCCCTTAAAAATGGACATTTTGCAAATGACCTCGGATCTCGACGAAACCAGTTTTGTTGGGTCCGCTGTGTCAAATTATTGCTAGATTCCAAATTTCATAATTTTCTGAATCAATATGTGAGCGTGGCAAAAGAAAACGTGTTTGACCAGTTTTAGTTGATTTTAATCGACTGGAAATTGGCCATTTTTCTAACGGTCTCAGAATTCGACGAAACTAGTTTTGTTAGGACCGTATCGTCAATACGAAACTAGAAAATATTTTTATGGAATTTATAGAGTTGTTATGTGACCCCGGTAATTTGAAATGTACGTTTAAAATTCAATATAGTGATTTAAGTGAAAATTCAACGGAAACTGATCAAAGCGATCGAATCGGCTTACGAAGCATATCCCATTGTGTTCGGAATGGGGGTGATTAGCTATTGACGACAGTCGGTGGGCCTCGTTTCGAGTTGGAATAAAAAGTCCACTTTTATTGGAAAATTAAATAAAATAAATTAATAAAAAAAACCCCCACACCTCTCTCCTCTTTTACCCGGTCAAAGCCCATCAACCCCACGCTCGTTCATTTCAAAATCAAACAGAAAAAAAAAACATCGCGACCTCAATTCCGCCCAGCCGCCGCGCCCTCTGCCATCGATCCGCCACCTCCTCCTGACAGCCACCGCGAGTTCCCCAGCCCCCCTCCTCTACGCCTCCCTCTCTTCTTCGATTTCCCAGAAACCCGCGACCCCCCCCCTAAAACCCAAAAACCGCCTGCGCCCTCCCCCAAGTCAGCACCGCCGGCCCACAGAGCTCCACCACCGCCTGACGAGGCTCCTGCGCCACCAACAAACCCCAGCGACCCTTCTCAGACTACCAACGAACCAAGCCCTCCTCCGACGCCGAGTTTCATCGATTTAGAGCTTCTCCGGTGAACTTTGGGTAGCACAGCAACGGTGAAGTCGAGGGGAGCACGGGTTCGAGCTCTCCCGGGTTGAAATCGATAGAGAAAGGTATTTTAATTATTTTTAGCAATTAAAAATACAATCTTTTATATTGTAGGAGGATAAAAATATAATCTTTACTATATAGAAGATGTAAAAATATGATTTTTGTTTATGTAGAGAATTAAAAATATAATTTTTACATGATAGGAATATTAGCAATGAAATCTTTATTTTTATAAAGGCGAAATCTATATTTTTGAAATGGGATTTTTATATATTGAATAGCAAAGTAAAAATTCGATTTTTATATATTGAATAGCGAAGTAAAAATTCGATTTTTTATATATTGAATAGCGAAGTAAAAATTCGATTTTTATATATAGAATAGCAAAGTAAAAATTCGATTTTTTATATATTGAATAGCGAAGTAAAAATTCGATTTTTACATATGAAGAGAATGCGGGCAACGAAGGTGACAAAGATGCGATAACGATGAAGATTTCTATCAAAGAAGAGTCAAGATGATTGGATAGCTTTCTGTGAGAATTTCTCACCCTTCAATTTCTTTTCTAGTTATATTTATATACTAGGATGCAGACGGTGCTTAGTAGCACCCGAAACAATCGTCCACAGACCATGGACTTGTTTGTTTGGTTGCATAGATTAGTCAGATTATTTGATTTGAATTTGGTTGTTTGGTGAATTTGATTGATGTGTGAATGGCGTGGGCCTTCACTAGACCGGGGATAAGGCTAGGCCTCGTCCCGTTTCTAGTATCGTGCCGTTATGCCGCCGAAATTTTCTAAAATATGTTAGAAAAATAAAAATATCATTTTATTTAAAGAATGAACTGAATAGAAATTCATGTGTTAAAATAAGATGTTTTATCGTTAAAAATATAATTTTTAACGTGATGTGAATAAAATAAAATAAAATATTCATTTACAAACCGGACGGTTTGTTTATGTACACCTATTTGAATGACATTGATTGGGTCGATAAATTTTACACATCGCTCAACTGCACAAATAAGATATGCGTTTGATTGTTTGAAACCCCACACGGGTGTTGGGATGAAATATGAAGTTCACTCATCCTGATTTATTAAATATGTCGATCGATTGATTGACAGGCTGTTATAAGCGTGAGATATCTATATTTGATGCTTATACAGTGTAGTGCACTTTGGTTGATGGTTGATTATTTTTCAATGCTATTATATACATGTGTTGTATGAAAATCCATATAATTAATTTTATATGGTGATTGATTGGGCCTCATTCCAATTTAGAAAATAAAGAATATTATAAAATAAAAGTTCATGTGTTGACTGTACTCATCAGTTTAGATTAGTCATGTGTTGAACGAAATATTTTAATAATAAAATTTGCATCTTTATCAATATAAAATAAAGGTTCATGTGTTGACTGTACTCATCCATTGAGATTAGTCATGTGTTGAACGAAATAATTTAACAAAAATAGTCACACGTGGACAGTACTCATTCGTTGAGATTAGTCGTGTGTTGACAAAAATAAATATTCATTTGTTGAATAGAATATTTGAAAATAGAAATATATGAAGCCGTGTTGGTTAGATTGATGCCATTTTGATGTGAACGATATCTATATCGATTTTATTCATTTTAAAACGAATATTGAAAAGTGATTTCGAAAACGCATATTTTGAAATGAAATTTGAATCAAATTGAATAGAAAACGAATTCGAATTGAATATATAACGAATTGAATTCGAATTGATTATAAAACGAATTTGATTTCCATTGAATATATAATGAATTTGATTCAAATAGAAAACGGAAATGAATGGAATATAAAACGATTTCGAAATGAATTGAATTGAAAACGATTTCGAAATGAATCGAATTGAAAACGATTTCGAAATGAATTGAATAGAAAACCAATTTGAATTGAATCGAATAGAAAACGACTTTGAAACCGAATTGAATTGAAAATGAATTCAAATTGAATTGAAAGCGAATTGAATTGAATTCAAATTGAATTGAAACTTGAATTGAATAGAAATGAATTTTAAAACGAATTTATAAGGAAAGATTCAATTTTGATTTGAATTGAAATGGAAGTTGAAATTGCTTTTGAAACGAATTTAAAACTATTTATATAATTCGTTTTAAATAGAAATCGACGAAATATATATTATATATATTATATATATAATATAATGGCCTGAATAGAACGCGCCGCGCCGCAGCAGTTCGTGAATTTCGACCATTTATTTCAAACGGACATTATGGGAGATCCGACCGTCGGATTCTCCTAAAACCGGAACCGTTGGGTTCGTATCAAAAAGAGCTTTCTAACGAATGTTAGAAATTTGAAATCTAATGGTTGGATTTGGAGATACGTCCAAATCGAATTCGGAAAAGGTCGCTGTAAGTGCAGTTCGATGGCCATTGATGGAAATCGACTGTACGGGCCTTGATAAAATTATTAAAAATAGTAATAATTTATGTAAAATCACAAGAAATGATTTTGGAAAGAATTGGGGTGAAAAACTCCATATTTGAAAAGATAAAAATAGATTTTTATCGAAGTAAACTAGTTTTGAGCTAGAATTATAATTCTATTTATTTTTAAATAAATAAATTGAATTCGAAAGGGTTTTAAAAATAACCAGAATTTCCAATGATTGCATTGGAGTGGATTTGAATCGAAATTGTCTTCGGAATATTTCGATGTTGCAATTCGTGATTATACAGATGTTATGGAAATTTGAAAGATATATATTTATATCGTTATTTCCAATACGACATTTGTTAGTCGTAGAATTTGATATTGAATATAAGCCGATATATTTTCTATTCAGAGCCTTGTATTGAATATCAAATGTGATTTGGGTTTATCGTGAATGGTGTCTTCACTAACACTGTTCTTGAACCCAGTTGAGAAAAGATTAAATCTTTTTATTTAGATTTAATGAAGCGTACCAATTAAATGATATTTAATTGGAATTGAATTGGTAATGATTTTTGGGTTTATCGTGAACAGTGTTTCAAATAACACTTGTTCTTTAACCCGATAATTAATGGAATGATTTTTGGGTTTATCGTGAACAGTGTTTTAAATAACACTTGTTCTTTAACCCGATAATTAATGGAATGTGATTTTGGGTTTATCGTGAACCGTGTTTTAAATGACACTGATTCTTTAACCCAGTCGAAGATTAAAACTAAGTGGAGTTTTAATGAATCTTTAATTAGATTGAAATGATCGAAAATGGAGTATCACCAGTTTTGCTCCAGGCGATAGTTAAATCTTTAATTAGATTTGAACGTGAAATGGTAATTGAATTTACCGATAACACTGTGGTGTTAGATATGAAGTATTACCAGTTTTACTTTTTGGGATGAATAGGTTGGGATGGGGAAATTAAAATAAATGATTACTTCGGTAAGGTTCGCTAATCCCGACTAGTTTGAATTGAGATTCAAAAATAGAATAAAGAATAAATTCAAGGAATTTATCTTGGATAAAATTAATGGGAACCTTTCCCTATGAATGTGAAATTTAGAAACTAACTGTCGGTTAGCCAAGCAGAATGGTTTTCTGGATATTGATCTGATGTTGGTTTCGGCCTTCGGGGTTAATATTTGGGAAATTATTCTCTTGATTAATTTACGGTTAGTGACTGATAAATTGGAATGAGGCGTATGTTGTGTTTTTGTAACACTTATTTAAAATATACGCGAGTTATTCGGAAAGACCGAGTTTATCCCATTCTGAATAACTGATACGACGACGAGTCGAAGATGAAGACGATGGTCGAAGACCGGAGGTCTTCACGTCGCTTGGGTGATTACTGATGATCTTGATTGGGCTGTACACCCAAGAAGATGGAAACAGTTGGTGATCGTCCAGACGTACTTGGAGATCGATGGATATGCGGGGTACTAGGTGCCCCCGGTTTCGTTCAGACCCAGAACGGACTTGTAAATGGACTGTGTGTCTGACATTGGATTTTAGTCCGTGTTATTGATCTTTATTAAATATATATCTGTTTGGCGATGGAGAATTTATTCTCTTGCTTAACGCCCTTCTCTGAGACGTACGAGCTCAGGGGTTATATATTGAGGGATATCAATCGCATGGAGTGAATTGCCTGTGTGGCATGCCTAAGTGGCAATTGATCAAGGCTTCTGTTGAAAAGCAAAGTCTTGTGGTGATGATCAAAGCACAGCCTGTGTGGAACAGCTTTGTGTAACGTGAATTCGCGAGTTTCGCACCCCGGTTGTGAACCAAAAACGGGAGAGGACCTCAGGGAGGGCATGCGTTTCCTTCTAGATGGGGTGGTGTCAGTGACCTACCAGCCCTGACATTTATATACTTTTCACCTGTGTGGTTGTTGCTGTTGCGAGGCGCCTCGGTTTGATCGGACGATCCGGGTCCGATGGAGTCATTCAGTTGGCTCACCTACGCCCCAAAGGGCGGGGAAACGCAGTGTTCAGGCATTTTAATCCACATCGGTGGACCGGCCCTGTCGCTAAAAGGGACGATGCAAACGAATGGTGTTCCAGAAGAAATATCTAAGGTAAGGGTACTGATCTGAACTCCAGGTAAAATAAGTCATGATTATACTATCCAGAATAAAGAGAGAGGGATCGTAAGTTCCTGAGACACGGGCTAGAGCGTCTCGAATCAGTAGAGGACGATCCCTGGCCTCGGTTCATAGATGGAAACCCAATTTCCAAATACTTGACTTTGCGATTTTGATTGTATAACCTATATATGGAGACATAGTGTTATGGGGCATTCATGCCGCCTATGATTGATACTTATGATTTGAAGTTGTTTTATACACTATGCACTTATTATAGTATCAAAATGATTTCTTTTAAACGTATCAAGCATTCTTGGCTATTATAAGGTAAAAACCCTATCCCCCGGCTTGCGTTGCATTGTGTGATGGGACCTGGGTCTTATAATAGCTTCATTTTTCTTATTTAGCATTGCGCTGTTGTTTTATGCACTGGTATACTCATTTGAATTTCGAAATCGAAATTTCGAACTACCGCGCTATTTCAGGCTCGAATTAAAATAAATTTATTCGTTTTAACTTCACCAAAAATAAATTTTTCGTCTTTATTATTTAAAACAAATTATTTTAAATATTCAAAATTCATTAAAATTACAAAAATAAAAATTTTATATCGGTTCTGATTTTCCGGGTTGTTACATCAGTTAACAGTTAACTGTTATGTACGATTGGCAAAAACCAACTGTTTGATTTGAAATTAACAGTTGAGTTAATCTGATTTGAAATAATCCAATCAATGTCTTTTTTTTCAAAATGTTCGTTACCTTAACGAATATTGTAGAAGCTAGTTAATCTTTGATTAACTATAATTTTAAGTGATTATTGAATTGATTAATTATTTTTAAATTTAATTATTATTCAATAACCTTTGTTAAATGATTTAACCTTTTATTAAAAATGAAGTTAATTAAGGAATGATTAAATATTTGAAATAGACTGTTTTTATTTAGTTAAAAATGAAGTTAATTATTTTATTAATAATAATTAAAGCTATTGGTCCAATTATTGGAATTCCTTTCAAAAATGAAATCTAATTATAATAAGATTTTAACTAAGTAAAGGTTACCAAAGGACTTGGTTATAAATCCCTAAATATTATAAACATAAGTTGATAAAGGACCGTTGAGCCAGAGTGATATTAAAGAGAAGCTTTAAAATATAATTAAAGCGATGACTTTTAAGTGGGATTTAATTAAGAGGTAAATAAATGGCGATAGGATTTGATTAAAAAGTTAGTAAGGATTTACAATCCAAATTTACCAACAAGGCTTGTAAATAAGCTTTGTAAATCTATACGACGGTTTCAATAGGATTTTGTTAAGTAAAATAAGTAGGGATAAAATAAGACTTAAAGGGGGTTTGGTAAAGTAATTATAAGGAAGTTTACCAAGGTGAGAAATCATTGTAAAACCATATGGGAATCAAATGGGTTTAGTGAAGGTTTACCAAATCGAGGAAATGGGATTAGCAGGTCAAGTGGGTTTCAAATAAAAGAAAATGATTTATGAATCCCAGCTAAATGGAAATGATGTATCAGAATTGGAAATTACAGGCTTGTATTTATCTTGAGATAAGAATGTTGTCGATCAAGGTCTGAGAGGTAATTAGAATACCCCAACTTGAATGGTTTCACTATTATCGAGAGGTAATATTTGTTTGTAATGGGTCGGAAAGTGATTACCGAGTTATTTGCGATTAATATAATTTGTCATTATTGAAATACGTGACTTTGCGATTTTGATTGTATAACCTATATATGGAGACATAGTGTTATGGGGCATTCATGCCGCCTATGATTGATACTTATTATTTGAAGTTGTTTTATACACTATGCACTTATTATAGTATCAAAATGATTTCTTTTAAACGTATCAAGCATTCTTGGGTATTATAAGGTAAAAACCCTATCCCCCGGCTTGCGTTGCATTGTGTGATGGGACCTAGGTCTTATAATAGCTTCATTTTTCTTATTTAGCATTGTGCTGTTGTTTTATGCACTGGTATTCTTGGGAGGAAACCCGTTCCGTGTTATACGGTGTGGTCCCTTGATTTACCTAACTTTAAAATAAAGATTAATAACTGTTTTAGTTCTCACACCAGTCCCATGACTGACCTGGAGTTTATTGTTTTGACCTAAACTCTGGGTGCCCTTATTTTGACACGGGCAGCTAGTAGTTTTGGTTTTGCAGATTTAAATTCACAGGATCCTGGTTTACAGCTGGAACGATATCCGGAAAGCTTTGTATCCGTATATCTCTTTCTAGTTGTGTATTGTATTATTTTCCGCTGCGATGTGTTTAAATGTAATTTAAATCTCTGATATTTCTGTGTAATATTCATTTATACTCTGTATATTCTTGTAATCTGATGCATTGTTGTAATATACAATGAAATGTTCTTTTATATGCGTTCTGTTGTGGCTTGTTCTCGAACTATCCGACACTTTCCTTTACGGGGAAGTTACGGGTTCTTACAGTTGGTATCAGAGCTTTGGTTTACAAAGCAGAGAACAAGGCACATTAGAACCGTACGAAAGAATTCATCAGATATTGGATTAGCAATATCCAATGAGAGTGACTCGTTAGAGATGGGATCAGTAGTATCCTAGAACGAGTGTGAAGAGTATATTTTTAAAGTGAAAACAAATTTTGTTTTGAAAATCTAAATCAATTATTCGTATTTGATTATTTATTTGTATTGATTTGGACAGTCCAGTATATAAAGATTTTGCATATGCGCCTTGCAAACGTATATTCGAAGTTTTAATATACTGGATAGATATAGAACCACACACTAGTCACCCGGGGATGATCCTGATGATGGTGCATCATCATCAGCATTTATATTCGAGTGACGAAAGTGGGATTCCTATATATTTCCATTAGACTGGTGTGAGAACCAAAATTAGATAGGGCCTGTTGTTGTGATTTGGCATCAAAAACATGATTTTTGTATATGTATCAAAATTATGAATTTGAGACTCTAATTCCCTAATTGATTGATGTTTGTGTTGTTTGTTTATTTGGTTGATAATTTTGAACCATTTAGCCTAATTGAACCAAATATTGAATTATATCGAAAATTGGTTGCGTTTGCATGCATATACATATACTTGCATTGAACAGGTCATAGCAAGGAGGCTAGAGCCGAAGAATAAAATTTGTTTGCCCGACAAATAGCTACATGTTTACTACATAATTTACTGTTTTGTTTGGGTGATGATGATTTTATGAGCCTATTGGCTAGCCGCTTGGCTTTTTCTTTTTCTTTTTGAGATTAGAAGGACCGGGGAAGCTATTTGAAATTCCCCGATGCTCCCGGTGCAGGGGAGGTTATGGCGAATTTTTTCGAAAATTTAGGGTGTTAGCCAAATTTTTGAAGAATTTGAAAATTCTCAGAAACTGAAAAGTTGGAGAATGGAAGCCAGATCGAACGTAGAGTTGATTAATCAAACCACTTTCGACTTTGTTCCTTTTCGGGGACGAAAAGTTTTAAGTGGGGGAGATTGTAACGACCCGAAAATCTGGGCCAGTTTAAATTTTTTATTTATAATTATATATAATTATAAATAGAATTGAAAATGGCGCGGTAGTTCGATAATTCGATTTCAAACTTCAATTGGATGTACCGGGTGCAAAACAATCCAGATTTTAGTGAAACCAAAAATAATGGGATCTAATGGTGACTATCTTTCCAACGAATCCGAACAATCGAAATTTCATAGCGGGAATCAAAAGATATGTCCAGTTGAAAATTCTGAATAGTCGCTATGGAATTCAGGCCCTTAAAAATGGACATTTTGCAAATGACCTCGGATCTCGACGAAACCAGTTTTGTTGGGTCCGCAGTGTCAAATTATTGCTAGATTCCAAATTTCATAATTTTCTGAATCAGTATGTGAGCGTGGCAAAAGAAAACGTGTTTGACCAGTTTTAGTTGATTTTAATCGACTGGAAATTGGCCATTTTTCTAACGGTCTCAGAATTCGACGAAACTAGTTTTGTTAGGACCGTATCGTCAATACGAAACTAGAAAATATTTTTATTGAATTTATAGAGTTGTTATGTGACCCCGGTAATTTGAAATGTACGTTTAAAATTCAATATAGTGATTTAAGTGAAAATTCAACGGAAACTGATCAAAGCGATCGAATCGGCTTACGAAGCATATCCCATTGTGTTCGGAATGGGGGTGATTAGCTATTGACGACAGTCGGTGGGCCTCGTTTCGAGTTCGAATAAAAAGTCCACTTTTATTGGAAAATTAAATAAAATAAATTAATAAAAAAAAACCCCCACACCTCTCTCCTCTTTTACCCGGTCAAAGCCCATCAACCCCACGCTCGTTCATTTCAAAATCAAACAAAAAAAAAACATCGCGACCTCGATTCCGCCCAGCCGCCGCGCCCTCTGCCATCGATCCGCCACCTCCTCCTGACAGCCACCGCGAGTTCCCCAGCCCCCCTCCTCTACACCTCCCTCTCTTCTTCGATTTCCCAGAAACCCGCGACCCCCCCCCCCTAAAACCCAAAAACCGCCTGTGCCCTCCCCCAAGTCAGCACCGCCGGCCCAACGAGATCCACCACCGCCTGACGAGGCTCCTGCGCCACCAACAAACCCCAGCGACCCTTCTCAGACTACCAGCGAACCAAGCCCTCCTCCGACGCCGAGTTTCATCGATTTAGAGCTTCTCCGGTGAACTTTGGGTAGCACAGCAACGGTGAAGTCGAGGGGAGCACGGGTTCGAGCTCTCCCGGGTTGAAATCGATAGAGAAAGGTATTTTAATTAATTTTAGCAATTAAAAATACAATCTTTTATATTGTAGGAGGATAAAAATATAATCTTTACTATATAGAAGATGTAAAAATATGATTTTTGTTTATGTAGAGAATTAAAAATATAATTTTTACATGATAGGAATATTAGCAATGAAATCTTTATTTTTATAAAGGCGAAATCTATATTTTTGAAATGGGATTTTTATATATTGAATAGCGAAGTAAAAATTCGATTTTTATATATTGAATAGCGAAGTAAAAATTCGATTTTTTATATATTGAATAGCGAAGTAAAAATTCGATTTTTATATATAGAATAACAAAGTAAAAATTCGATTTTTTATATATTGAATAGCGAAGTAAAAATTCGATTTTTACATATGTAGAGAATGCGGGCAACGAAGGTGACAAAGATGCGATAACGATGAAGATTTCTATCAAAGAAGAGTCAAGATGATTGGATAGCTTTCTATGAGAATTTCTCACCCTTCAATTTCTTTTCTAGTTATATTTATATACTAGGATGCAGACGGTGCTTAGTAGCACCCGAAACAATCGTCCACAGACCATGGACTTGTTTGTTTGGTTGCATAGATTAGTCAGATTATTTGATTTGAATTTGGTTGTTTGGTGAATTTGATTGATGTGTGAATGGCGTGGGCCTTCACTAGACCGGGGATAAGGCTAGGCCTCGTCCCGTTTCTAGTATCGTGCCGTTATGCCGCCGAAATTTTCTAAAATATGTTAGAAAAATAAAAATATCATTTTATTTAAA
Organism: Allium sativum; assembly: GCA_030737875.1. NCBI lineage: Eukaryota > Viridiplantae > Streptophyta > Magnoliopsida > Asparagales > Amaryllidaceae > Allium > Allium sativum. The sequence continues at coordinate 993,307,040 of CM060915.1, forward strand.
GAATGAACTGAATAGAAATTCATGTGTTAAAATAAGATTTTTTATCGTTAAAAATATAATTTTTAACGTGATGTGAATAAAATAAAATATTCATTTACAAACCGGACGGTTTGTTTATGTACACCTATTTGAATGACACTGATTGGGTCGATAAATTTTACACATCGCTCAACTGCACAAATAAGATATGCGTTTGATTGTTTGAAACCCCACACGGGTGTTGGGATGAAATATGAAGTTCACTCATCCTGATTTATTAAATATGTCGATCGATTGATTGACAGGCTGTTATAAGCGTTAGATATCTATATTTGATGCTTATACAGTGTAGTGCACTTTGGTTGATGGTTGATTATTTTTCAATGCTATTATATACATGTGTTGTATGAAAATCCATATAATTAATTTTATATGGTGATTGATTGGGCCTCATTCCAATTTAGAAAATAAAGAATATTATAAAATAAAAGTTCATGTGTTGACTGTACTCATCAGTTGAGATTAGTCATGTGTTGAACGAAATATTTTAATAATAAAATTTGCATCTTTATCAATATAAAATAAAGGTTCATGTGTTGACTGTACTCATCCGTTGAGATTAGTCATGTGTTGAACGAAACAATTTAACAAAAATAGTCACATGTGGACAGTACTCATTCGTTGAGATTAGTCGTGTATTGACAAAAATAAATATTCATTTGTTGAATAGAATATTTGAAAATAGAAATATATGAAGCCGTGTTGGTTAGATTGACGCCATTTTGACGTGAACGATATCTATATTGATTTTATTCATTTTAAAACGAATATTGAAAAGTGATTTCGAAAACGCATATTTTGAAATGAAATTTGAATCAAATTGAATAGAAAACGAATTCGAATTGAATATATAACGAATTGAATTCGAATTGATTATAAAACGAATTTGATTTCCATTGAATATATAATGAATTTGATTCAAATAGAAAACGGAAATGAATGGAATATAAAACGATTTCGAAATGAATTGAATTGAATACGATTTCGAAATGAATTGAATTGAAAACGATTTCGAAATGAATTGAATAGAAAACCAATTTGAATTGAATCGAATAGAAAACGACTTTGAAACCGAATTGAATTGAAAACGAATTCAAATTGAATTGAAAGCGAATTGAATTGAATTCAAATTGAATTGAAACTTGAATTGAATAGAAATGAATTTTAAAACGAATTTATAAGGAAAGATTCAATTTTGATTTGAATTGAAATGGAAGTTGAAATTGCTTTTGAAACGAATTTAAAACTATTTATATAATTCGTTTTAAATAGAAATCGACGAAATATATATTATATATATTATATATATAATGTAATGGCCTGAATAGAACGCGCCGCGCCGCGGCAGTTCGTGAATTTCGACCAGTTATTTCAAACGGACATTATGGGAGATCCGACCGTCGGATTCTCCTAAAACCGGAACCGTTGGGTTTGTATCGAAAAGAGCTTTCTAACGAATGTTAGAAATTTGAAATCTAACGGTTGGATTTGGAGATACGTCCAAATCAAATTCGGAAAAGGTCGTTGTAAGTGCAGTTCGATGGCCATTGATGGAAATCGACTGTACGGGCCTTGATAAAATTATTAAAAATAGTAATAATTTATGTAAAATCACAAGAAATGATTTTGGATAGAATTGGGGTGAAAAACTCCATATTTGAAAAGATAAAAATAGATTTTTATCGAAGTAAACTAGTTTTGAGCTAGAATTATAATTCTATTTATTTTTAAATAAATAAATTGAATTCGAAAGGGTTTTAAAAATAACCAGAATTTCCAATGATTGCATTGGAGGGGATTGGAATCGAAATTGTCTTCGGAATATTTCGATGTTGGAATTCGTGATTATACAGATGTTATTGAAATTTGAAAGATATATATTTATATCGTTATTTCCAATACGACATTTGTTAGTCGTAGAATTTGATATTGAATATAAGCCGATATATTTTCTATTCAGAGCCTTGTATTGAATATCAAATGTGATTTGGGTTTGTCGTGAATGGTGTCTTCACTAACACTGTTCTTGAACCCAGTTCAGAAAAGATTAAATCTTTTTATTTAGATTTAATGAAGCGTACCAATTAAATGATATTTAATTGGAATTGAATTGGTAATGATTTTTGGGTTTATCGTGAACAGTGTTTCAAATAACACTTGTTCTTTAAACCGATAATTAATGGAATGATTTTTGGGTTTATCGTGAACAGTGTTTTAAATAACACTTGTTCTTTAACCCGATAATTAATGGAATGTGATTTTGGGTTTATCGTGAACCGTGTTTTAAATGACACTGATTCTTTAACCCAGTCGAAGATTAAAACTAAGTGGAGTTTTAATGAATCTTTAATTAGATTGAAATGATCGAAAACGGAGTATCACCAGTTTTGCTCCAGGCGATAGTTAAATCTTTAATTAGATTTGAAAGTGAAATGGTAATTGAATTTACCGATAACACTGTGGTGTTAGATATGAAGTATTACCAGTTTTACTTCATGGGATGAATAGGTTGGGATGGGGAAATTAAAATAAATGATTACTTCGGTAAGGTTCGCTAATCCCGACTAGTTTGAATTGAGATTCAGAAATAGAATAAAGAATAAATTCAAGGAATTTATCTTGGGTAAAATTAATGGGAACCTTTCCCTATGAATGTGAAATTTAGAAACTAACTGTCGGTTAGCCAAGCAGAATGGTTTTCTGGATATTGATCTGATGTTGGTTTCGGCCTTCGGGGTTAATATTTGGGAAATTATTCTCTTGATTAATTTACGGTTAGTGACTGATAAATTGGAATGAGGCGTATGTTGTGTTTTTGTAACACTTATTTAAAATATACGCGAGTTATTCGGAAAGACCGAGTTTATCCCATTCTGAATAACTGATACGACGACGAGTCGAAGATGAAGACGATGGTCGAAGACCGGAGGTCTTCATGTCGCTTGGGTGATTACTGATGATCTTGATTGGGCTGTACACCCAAGAAGATGGAAACAGTTGGTGATCGTCCAGATGTACTTGGAGATCGATGGATATGCGGGGTACTAGGTGCCCCCGGTTTCGTTCAGACCCAGAACGGACTTGTAAATGGACTGTGTGTCTGACATTGGATTTTAGTCCGTGTTATTGATCTCTATTAAATATATATCTGTTTGGCGGCGGAGAATTTATTCTCTTGCTTAACGCCCTTCTCTGAGACGTACGAGCTCAGGGGTTATATATTGATGGATATCAATCGCATGGAGTGAATTGCCTGTGTGGCATGCCTAAGTGGCAATTGATCAAGGCTTCTGTTGAAAAGCAAAGTCTTGTGGTGATGATCAAAGCACAGCCTGTGTGTCACAGCTTTGTGTAACGTGAATTCGCGAGTTTCGCACCCCGGTTGTGAACCAAAAACGGGAGAGGACCTCAGGGAATGCATGCGTTTCCTTCTAGCTAGGGTGGTGTCAGTGACCTACCAGCCCTGACATTTATATACTTTTCACCTGTGTGGTTGTTGCTGTTGCGAGGCGCCTCGGTTTGATCGGACGATACTGGTCCGATGGAGTCATTCAGTTGGCTCACCTACGCTCCAAAGGGCGGGGAAACGCAGTGTTCAGGCATTTTAATCCACATCGGTGGACCGGCCCTGTCGCTCCAAGGGACGATGCGTTCTGTTCCTGAGACACGGGCTAGAGCGTCTCGAATCGGTAGAGGACGATCCCTGGCCTCGGTTCATAGATGGAAACCCAATTTCCAAATACATGACTTGTATAACCTATATATGGCGACATAGTGTTATGGGGCATTCATGCCGCCTATGATTGATACTTATGATTTGAAGTTGTTTTATACACTATGCACTTATTATAGTATCAAAATGATTTCTTTTAAACGTATCAAGCATTCTTGGCTATTATAAGGTAAAAACCCTATCCCCCGGCTTGCGTTGCATTGTGTGATGGGACCTGGGTCTTATAATAGCTTCATTTTTCTTATTTAGCATTGCGCTGTTGTTTTATGCACTGGTATTCTTGGGAGGAAACCCGTTCCGTGTTATACGGTGTGGTCCCTTGATTTACCTAACTTTAAAATAAAGATTAATAACCGTTTTAGTTCTCACACCAGTCCCATGACTGACCTGGAGTTTATTGTTTTGACCTAAACTCTGGGTGCCCTTATTTTGACACGGGCAGCTAGTAGTTTTGGTTTTGCAGATTTATATTCACAGGATCCTGGTTTACAGCTGGAACGATATCCGGAGAGCTTTGTATCCGTATATCTCTTTCTAGTTGTGTATTGTATTATTTTCCGCTGCGATGTGTTTAAATGTAATTTAAATCTCTGATATTTCTATGTAATATTCATTTATATTCTGTATATTCTTGTAATCTGATGCATTGTTGTAATATACAATGAAATGTTCTTTTATATGCGTTCTGTTGTGGCTTGTTCTCGAACTATCCGACACTTTCCTTTACGGGGAAGTTACGGGTTCTTACAGTTGGTATAAGAGCTTTGGTTTACAAAGCAGAGAACAAGGCACATTAGAACCGTACGAAAGAATTCATCAGATATTGGATTAGCAATATCCAATGAGAGTGACTCGTTAGAGATGGGATCAGTAGTATCCTAGAACGAGTGTGAAGAGTATATTTTTAAAGTGAAAACAAATTTTGTTTTGAAAATCTAAATCAATTATTCGTATTTGATTATTTATTTGTATTGATTTGGACAGTCCAGTATGTAAAGATTTTGCATATGCGCCTTGCAAACGTATATTCGAAGTTTTAATATACTGGATAGATATAGAACCACACACTAGTCACCCGGGGATGATCCTGATGATGGTGCATCATCATCAGCATTTATATTCGAGTGACGAAAGTGGGATTCCTATATATTTCCATTAGACTGGTGTGAGAACCAAAATTAGATAGGGCCTATTGTTGTGATTTGGCATCAAAAACATGATTTTTGTATATGTATCAAAATTATGAATTTGAGACTCTAATTCCCTAATTGATTGATGTTTGTGTTGTTTGTTTATTTGGTTGATAATTTTGAACCATTTAGCCTAATTGAACCAAATATTGAATTATATCGAAAATTGGTTGCGTTTGCATGCATATACATATACTTGCATTGAACAGGTCATAGCAAGGAGGCTAGAGCCGAAGAATAAAATTTGTTTGCCCGACAAATAGCTACATGTTTACTACATAATTTAATGTTTTGTTTGGGTGATGATGATTTTATGAGCCTATTGGCTAGCCGCTTGGCTTTTTCTTTTTCTTTTTGAGATTAGAAGGACTGGGGAAGCTATTTGAAATTCCCAGATGCTCCCGGTGCAGGGGAGGTTATGGCGAAATTTTTCGAAAATTTAGGGTGTTAGCCAAATTTTTGAAGAATTTGAAAATTCTCAGAAACTGAAAAGTTGGAGAATGGAAGCCAGATCGAACGTAGAGTTGATTAATCAAACCACTTTCGACTTTGTTCCTTTTCGGGGACGAAAAGTTTTAAGTGGGGGAGATTGTAACGACCCGAAAATCCGGGCCAGTTTAAAATTTTTATTTATAATTATATATAATTATAAATAGAATTGAAAATGGCGCGGTAGTTCGATAATTCGATTTCAAACTTCAATTGGATGTACCGGGTGCAAAACAATCCAGATTTTAGTGAAACCAAAAATAATGGGATCTAATGGTGACTATCTTTCCAACGAATCCGAACAATCGAAATTTCATAGCGGGAATCAAAAGATATGTCCAGTTGAAAATTCTGAATAGTCGCTATGGAATTCAGGCCCTTAAAAATGGACATTTTGCAAATGACCTCGGATCTCGACGAAACCAGTTTTGTTGGGTCTGCAGTGTCAAATTATTGCTAGATTCCAAATTTCATAATTTTCTGAATCAATATGTGAGCGTGGCAAAAGAAAACGTGTTTGACCAGTTTTAGTTGATTTTAATCGACTGGAAATTGGCCATTTTTCTAACGGTCTCCGAATTCGACGAAACTAGTTTTGTTAGGACCGTATCGTCAATACGAAACTAGAAAATATTTTTATGGAATTTATAGAGTTGTTATGTGACCCCGGTAATTTGAAATGTACGTTTAAAATTCAATATAGTGATTTAAGTGAAAATTCAACGGAAACTGATCAAAGCGATCGAATCGGCTTACGAATCATATCCCATTGTGTTCGGAATGGGGGTGATTAGCTATTGACGACAGTCGGTGGGCCTCGTTTCGAGTTCGAATAAAAAGTCCACTTTTATTGGAAAATTAAATAAAATAAATTAATAAAAAAAAACCCCCACACCTCTCTCCTCTTTTACCCGGTCAAAGCCCATCAACCCCACGCTCGTTCATTTCAAAATCAAACAAAAAAAAAACATCGCGACCTCGATTCCGCCCAACCGCCGCGCCCTCTGCCATCGATCCGCCACCTCCTCCTGACAGCTACCGCGAGTTCCCCAGCCCCCCTCCTCTACGCCTCCCTCTTGTAACACCCCGAAAATTCTATAACTGTGAAACTCACAAATTAAAGTATAATTAATTTCAAATCAAAGAACTAAGGGAAACGGGATACGCCATTGCGTTCGTCTCGGAAAAATACGCGAAATAGAGTCCGAGTTTTCGAACAACGGATATCGTATGAAGAAGTTATGGACGAACGAAGTTGGGCGAAAAACCGGAAAACGGGTCAGAATGCACTGGCGCACTTGGGAAGTGCGCCAGAACAAAAATGCACTGGCGCACCTGTGAAGTGCGCCAGTACATTTTTGACCTGGCGCACCTGCCAAGTGCGCCCAGGTCAAAAATGACCTGCTGGCCAGGTCTGGTCCAGCCCTGGCTGGCCAGGTCTGGGTTTGGCCGATTTTCAGAAGCTTGCTTTGTCATTAGGGCTAGGTGGCGGGTTCTAATTGGTCTCTCTATCTAATGAATGGCTACGATCTAACCTAGCAACATCAATGGTTCTAATCAATTCCTAACCTCTATATAAACAACCCTAGACAAACCCTAATCTATTCATTCAAAAATTAAAAACGTAGCCGCCATGTTGCTGAGGAACGACTAAGAGTAGCCGCCAACTAGAGAGAGGATTAGGGAAGAAGTTTTAAAGCCTAAAGCAATTCAAGCAACCTAAAGCTAATCAATTCAACAAAGGAATCGTATCTCTTAATTAGAGAATTCGCCGCAACCATTGTAAGTAGAGTATTACTTTGGTATGAACAAATGATTGTGTAGATATGTATGCTTGAATTGTGGCAATGAAATTCGTATTTGTGCGATTTATATACTTTTGGATATTCTGAATTATGTCATTATGTTATAAAGAACTACATGCGGTAGTTCTATGCAAGTATACGTTTGGAATACTCGCAAATTATGTGACCTATGTTGAAGCTACATGTATGTAGTTGATTGAAATTTCATGCAAGTTTGGGGCTTTGTTATTATGCCATCATGATGTCTATTTTTGTGCATAAATCATTTTGCAAGTAATTGAGACAAGTTTGGTTGTTATAGTTCATATGAAACTATGTTGGAATTTTGACACCATAATCCATGTATTAAGTCATGCTTTTGCAAAACTTATGAATATGGCTAGGCTAGGAATGATATTTGGCATAATTGAAATCCATGATTAAGTCTATCTTGTTGACATATGTGAGACATGGCTAAGTTAGACACAAAAATCCCTTTTTGCAAGTTAAAAGCAAACACCATGATTAGGAATATTTATGCATAAGTATACCATCGTTATGTGATTAAATTTAATTAAGTTGAACTATGCTTTGGTGTTAGTAACAAAGTATCCTCTTTGTAAACATGTAGAAACCTTATGAACATGACTTGTTTATATTTATGCCATGAACAAATTTAACTATACCTATGCCATGCTTATGTTTGATATTATGCCATGCTTATGCTAGAAATATTTATGCCATGCTTATGTTTGACATTATGCATAAATAAGAATATAGGTTCATGTTGCAGTTAAACCTATGCAAGTTCACATGCTTTGATTCATGTCACCTATGTTACCACTATGCAAGTACACCAGTTTCTAGTATGTATTTCCAACGTCATATGCAAGTTCATGCGCTCACCTTCCCCCTCTTTGTGTATGTAATTACGCCATAAGCCTCCCCTTTCGCATGGCTAAATTGGGCTTTAAAAGGCTAAGCCCAATATACATAAACGGAAGTGTAAAAACGGGGGTAAATAACGTTGGGCTAAATTAATTTAATGAATGAAAACTAAAGTAAAAGGGCCCAAATTCAAGAATGGGTTGGGCCCATGATTGGTGTAACCTTTACACCATTAACTTAATAATGGGCCGCAAATATTTACATATAAGAAATAAAGAAGAATGACAAGATATGTAAATGTAGAACATACGATGTGTTTAACCCGAGGTTGGATTGAGTTGTGATGTAAACCTGCCCGGAACCGCCCGGCTGTCCAGTAGTCACAACAATACCTATCCAATGTGGGAGGTTAAACATGGAGCCCAGCAAGGACCCGAGGTTAGACTGAGTTGTGGCGTAAGACTGCCCGGAACCAACCGGCAACAGGCAGCCACAACAATACCTGTCTAATGTGAGAGGTCCGGGCCTTAATAAGACAATTAAGGCTGAGTCAGGATTGATAGGATTAAGTGAACTAAAGACTTAATCAAAATGGAACATGCTAAACTAAACGGACTGGTGGGGGTTAGGTTAGAAAACACTTAACCAACTTAGCATGTTGGCTAGAGGTAGAAAACCTTGTAACGGGGGACCCTTTTCAGCAGTAACCCTAAAAGGTGTATCAGGATACCCTGAAACTAGGCAGGGTGGGGCACGATTACTGGGCTGATTGTAAGAGGTCAAAGCGACGGCGGTGGTGTAGCAGTGTAGGTTCTAACGGAGTGCGGGCGTGCACACACTCCGGCGCAGAAAAATAAGGCACTGGACGCCAGTAGCATACCTGTGCACTCTAAGGTTGTGTCGGGTTGCCACTATGGGACTTGATACACCCCATGGTGGGACCAGCATAGGTAACTACAGACATCGGGGGCCGTAAGACACATGTAACTATGCGAGTAGGAGCCGATCATCATAGAATGGATCACATCACCCTGATTATGGGGTGCCAGTGGGAAACTAGTTTATATGGGTTCAGAGATTAACATGGGGTACGATAGTATATTTGACCCTAGACAACTTAACCAAGTTTATAGTGCATGCCCACTTCTTGTTTATACTTATCATACCCAGTTCTTTATTCATAGACAAAATAGTACTAGACTTACTCAGGCTTTATGTCTGACTCTACTTTTCTTTCGTCTTCTTTCTTCCGTTTCCCCCCCCCCCCCAGGTTCTCAGGGAGGGAACACAGCAGCTTGACCAACCTCAACATCCATCTTGAAGAAGAGAAATGTATTGCTTGGACTTTCCTGTTTTGAACTATGGCTTTGGACAATCCACTATGGGGCTTTTGCAGTTTATCTATGTTTTTATTTATGCTTCTTTAAATAATGTACTCAAGACAGATTATGAAAGTGTTATGTTATGTTTTTGGAAAGGATGTTGTTGTAACACGTATTTGACTTTATGAAATAAAGTTTGTTGTTCTTCCGCTGTTTACAAATATGTGTTCTTATATCTGTCTTGTATATCTGTGACTTGTACTTATAAATCTCCACCAAAATTAGGGCATTCCCTTTGAGAGTGACCCTAAACGGAGGTGGGGTGTTTCACTTGGTATCAGAGCATAGGTTTACCAGATAAGATAAAAAGTTTTGAAAAATTGTTTTCAAAAAGGAAATTTAAAGAAGCATTTTTAAAAGATAAAAATTATTATTTCATTTTTAAAGGCAAAGTCCACTCCCCAAAGCCATAGGTACTATCTCTTATCCTTCGTTTTGAACCTATCCTTTTTGTTTCAGCATGTCCGAAGATCTTAACTTGCCGGAAGGGGTACCAATACCTGGTTGGTTTAGACGGTTCTTAGAAGTAAGGGCCACTCAGCCAGGTCCTACCGTTCCTCCTCCCCCAGCTGCAGGAAATCATCCAGCTGCAGCAGCACCTCTTCCTCCACCTCCTCCACGGGGAAACACATTCGCTAAGATATGTAAAGATTTTAAAGCTATGGGAGGAAGGGATTTCCATGGAACTGAGTCCTTCGTAGCAGCTAGGAATTGGCTGAAAGAAACGGAGGACCTATTCATCATCTTTGAGGTAGAAGACAGACAAAAAGTACAGTTGGCAGTGTGGCTATTGAAGGGCGAGGCTTCCTACTGGTGGGAAGTCACTAATGCTGAAAGACCAGTGGAGACATGGGAGGACTTTAGGGCAAGGTTTGAGACCAAATTTCTCTCAGATGCGGAAAGAAATTTGCAGTTGGAGAAATTCTTATTTCTTAAGCAAGGAGACAAGACTGTTAGAGAGTATGTGAATCAGTTTGATGAGCTGGCTAGGTTTGGGCTTGACCTAGTCAACACCCCGCACAAGAAGGCTCTCCGTTTCGTCAAGGGGTTAAATGAGCCATTACATAGTTTGGCCATGACCCATATACCCATGGGAGCCACGTATGAAAGATTGGTGCAAATGGCGTTGCTGAATGAAGAGGATAAGGGCAAGAAGGAGACAAAGGCAGAAAGCTCTCAAGGGAAGAAAGAGGGTTTGCAGCCTAAGAAGACGGACTTTAAGAAAGGCGGGAAAGGCAACAAAGAGAAGAGGAAGTGTAATTTCTGTGGCAAAGTGGGGCACTTAGTAAAGGACTGCCGGAAAAAGAAGGTCAAGGAGAATGGTGGGTGCTTTTCATGCGGTCAGACAGGCCACAGGGCTAAGGACTGCCCAAGGAAACGAGGGCAGGGGCAGGGGGCTGGATCCACCCCAGGGGCACAGGTCCATGTGCTAGAAGCGCCACCATTGCAACAGCGAGGTACAAACACTTCTGTAGAAAGTGTAGTTTATCTTTATGATCACCCCATTCGCACTTTATTTGATTCTGGCGCATCACACTCCTTTATCTCGTCTGCTTTAGTAGAATCTCTGCACCTAAAAACTAGTATGGTAGAGGACCCCTTAATTGTTTCAAACCCAATTGGGGGCCCAGCTCATTTGTCTATGATCTGTGTGGGATTGAAAATTTCTATCCTAAGTGTTGAATTTGAATGTAGTGCCTTTGTTTTGGGCTTTTCGGGGTATGGTTTGATTTTGGGTATGGATTGGCTATCCAGTAATGGGGCCATCCTTGATTGTGAGAAAAGGGTTGTTAGGCTCCTAACCCAGCTCGGTAATACTTTGGAAATTTCTTGTAATCCCTCGTATGCGGTTATGCTTAGTTATCTTGAATCGCTAGATGCCTCTGTTGAAAATTTGAAATCAGTTAGAGTGGTCCGGGAATATCCGGATGTCTTCGAAGAGGTGAAGGGCTTGCCTCCGAAGCGGGAAATAGACTTCCGCATATATCTTGTAGATAATGCAAAGCCCGTTGCATTGCCCGTTAGACATATTGCTCCACGAGAAAGGAAAGAGCTCAGTAAACAGATTAAAGAGCTTCTAGAAAAGGGGTTCATTAGGAGGAGCATTTCAGAATGGGGCGCTCCAGTGGTGTTCGCTACAAAGGCGGATGGTTCACTCCGTCTATGTGTTAACTATAGGGAGCTCAACAAGCTAACGAAAAAGAATATGCACCCTCTCCCTAGAATTGACGATTTATTTGACCAGCTTGTAGGAGCGTCTGTTTTCTCCCAACTCGATTTAGCAACCGGTTTTCATCAGCTAAGGGTGGCTGAAGATAGCATCGATAAAACGGCTTTCAGAACCCCAGACGGTTTCTTTGAATGGCTTGTCATGCCTTTCGGCTTGACAAATGCACCTGCTTACTTCGTGGACCTGATGAGTAGGGTATTTAGAGATTTCCTCAACAAATTCGTAGTGGTCTTCGTAGATGATATCCTTATCTTCTCAAAGAGTGAAGAGGAACATGCTCAACACTTAAGGGCAATCATGGAAACTTTGCGAGTCAATCAACTAAAAGCCAAATTCTCCAAATGCCACTTTTGGAGGGAAGAAGTGAGGTTCCTTGGGCACATAGTATCCAAACAAGGGTTAGCGGTGGACCCTGCTAAGGTAGTGGCGGTACAGGATTGGAAGACACCAAGGAATGCAACTGAGGTCCGAAGCTTTCTAGGACTCGCGGGATTCTATCGAAAATTCATAAGGGATTTTGCGAAAATTTCAGCTCCGCTCACGAAATTGACCAAGAAGAATCTAGTGTTTAATTGGGACTTGGATTGCGAGTTTGCTTTCCAACGACTGAAAAGGGCTCTCACAACAGCCCCAGTTTTGACGCTGCCAGACGGGAGCAAGATGTTCACTGTTTATACGGATGCATGTGGGACAGGGCTAGGCGCCATCTTAATACAAGAAGGAAGGGTAGTAGCTTATGGCGGGAGGCAGCTGAAAGTGCACGAAAAGAACTACCCAACCCACGATCTTGAGTTAGCCGCCATCGTCTTTGCACTCAAGTCTTGGCGACACTATCTCCTAGGTGAGAAGTTCAAACTTTACACTGACCATAAATCGTTGAAATATCTTTTCTCGCAGAAGGATCTTAACTTGAGGCAACAAAGGTGGATGGAGTTTCTTGCCTCGTACGATTTCGAAATCTCCTATACTCCGGGCAAAGGCAACGTAGTGGCAGACGCGTTGAGCCGAAAGAAATTGACCCTAAGCCCGTTGTTTGTTGAAAGACAAAGCCTAGAGTTTATAGCCAGCTTCGACTTTAGGCCTTCCTCCGATTTCGTACCAGGCTTGCTAGCATCTCTCGAAGTGCGCCCAACTTTAGTGGATTCAGTAGGGACAGCACAACGCGAAGACCCTCAGCTAGTGGAAATAATTGATAGGCTAATTAGGGGTGAGACTTCAAGTCACCTCAATAGATACTCCATCGACGATAAGGGTGTACTAAGGCGAGATGGAAGACTATGCGTCCCACAGACGAAAGATTTAGTAAAGAAGGTTCTCGAGGAAGCACATCACTCCAAGATGACGATACACCCCGGCGGAGATAAAATGTACAAAGACATAAAAAGGACTTTCTTCTGGAACGGCATGAAAAAGGACGTGGCAGAATTCGTTTCTAAGTGTATGGAGTGCCAACAGGTTAAGGCGGAACAGAAAAAGCCTAGCGGACTGCTGCATCCTCTGGAGGTCCCACAGTGGAAATGGGATAGCATCTCAATGGACTTCATCGATGGGCTGCCTAGGTCTAGGAGAGGCAACACTAGCATTTGGGTAATAGTGGATAGGCTTACTAAAAGCGCCCACTTTTTACCTGTCAAAAGTAAAAGAACTGCCTCATCCCTAGCATCACTTTACCTCAAGGAAATCGTTCGACTCCATGGAATACCATCTAGCATTGTTAGTGACCGAGACCCCATCTTCACCAGCGAGTTTTGGCGGAGTCTGCAAGAAGCAGTAGGAACGCAGTTATGCTTGAGCACAGCCTATCATCCCCAAACCGACGGCCAAACAGAGAGAGTGAATAGAGTTTTGGAAGACCTTTTAAGGTTATGCGTCCTTGACTTCGGAGGGACATGGGAAGACCACCTTCCTTTGGTGGAATTTGCCTACAACAACAGCTATCAAGCAACCATCGGAATGGCGCCCTTCGAAGCTCTATATGGAAGACCGTGCCGATCGCCCACTTGTTGGTGGGAGTCTACTGATAAGCTCATACTAGGACCAGACATGATCCGAGAGACTTCAGAGAAAGTAGACTTAATACGAAGAAGGATGAAGACGGCCCAAGACAGACAAAAGTCCTATGCCGACAAGAGGAGAACCGACCTTGAATTTGAAGTTGGAGACAGAGTTTTTCTCAAGGTATCACCGCTAAGAAACGTTTTTCGTTTTGGAACCACAGGAAAGCTAGCACCAAGATTCGTAGGGCCATTCCCTATCATCGAGAAGATTGGGAAAATGGCCTATAGATTAGAGCTACCCGAGAAGTTGGCTGGAGTCCACAACGTTTTTCACGTTTCACATCTCCGAAAGTGTCTACATGAGTCTGCTGAAGTGGTAGAGCCAAATATCCTTGAAGAGGCCGAAGTGGAACGCGAAGCAACCATAAGAAGAGTTCCAACCCGCATCTTAGGGACGGAAGTGAAGAAGCTACGCAACCGCGAAGTCAAGCTCGTCAAAGTCCAGTGGAGCGACGCCGAGGGAGACGCGACTTGGGAAACTGAAGCTAGAATCCGCACTGCCTACCCTTTTCTGTTCGAGGGTACATCCTTGATCTTTCTTTTTCCTTAAGTTGCGCTTTTATCTATCTTTTTAGGTATATTTCCTCGACCGTATCTTTTAGGTAGAAACCCTTTGGATGGAAACATGTAGTTGAAACATGTTATGGATGATGGTTGTAAGTGGTTGCAAGTGATTGCTAGTGGTTGCTCGTGGTTGCATATACACACACAATCTAGGTTTTAGATCGGCTCAGTCACTTCATATTGCATATGCATATATGTTTGCTTTCGTCTATGGTTGAACATTAATATGTTGACATGTGGATGTTGCATTTGTATTGAATGATTGTGCACTCATGTAGAATCAAGAATAGGAAAATTTGCATACATAATGGATTCATGGCACTTACATGATTCGCATTAAGGAGGTCAACTGAATCAGTAGACCGCCTGATTTTGCATTAGATAAGTTCATGTATACACACACTTTGCATATGATCATGAAGCATTAGAAGTCTTTTAAGGACAATGGATGCTCGTGTTTGATGGATGAGTAGATGGATGATTGGATGTTAGGATTTACATTCCTCCTAACTTGAAGATTTCGGGGACGAAATCCTTTTAAGTGGGGGAGAATGTAACACCCCGAAAATTCTATAACTGTGAAACTCACAAATTAAAGTATAATTAATTTCAAATCAAAGAACTAAGGGAAACAGGATACGCCATTGCGTTCGTCTCGGAAAAATACGCGAAATAGAGTCCGAGTTTTCGAACAACGGATATCGTATGAAGAAGTTATGGACGAACGAAGTTGGGCGAAAAACCGGAAAACGGGTCAGAATGCACTGGCGCACTTGGGAAGTGCGCCAGAACAAAAATGCACTGGCGCACCTGTGAAGTGCGCCAGTACATTTTTGACCTGGCGCACCTGCCAAGTGCGCCCAGGTCAAAAATGACCTGCTGGCCAGGTCTGGTCCAGCCCTGGCTGGCCAGGTCTGGGTTTGGCCGATTTTCAGAAGCTTGCTTTGTCATTAGGGCTAGGTGGCGGGTTCTAATTGGTCTCTCTATCTAATGAATGGCTACGATCTAACCTAGCAACATCAATGGTTCTAATCAATTCCTAACCTCTATATAAACAACCCTAGACAAACCCTAATCTATTCATTCAAAAATTAAAAACGTAGCCGCCATGTTGCTGAGGAACGACTAAGAGTAGCCGCCAACTAGAGAGAGGATTAGGGAAGAAGTTTTAAAGCCTAAAGCAATTCAAGCAACCTAAAGCTAATCAATTCAACAAAGGAATCGTATCTCTTAATTAGAGAATTCGCCGCAACCATTGTAAGTAGAGTATTACTTTGGTATGAACAAATGATTGTGTAGATATGTATGCTTGAATTGTGGCAATGAAATTCGTATTTGTGCGATTTATATACTTTTGGATATTCTGAATTATGTCATTATGTTATAAAGAACTACATGCGGTAGTTCTATGCAAGTATACGTTTGGAATACTCGCAAATTATGTGACCTATGTTGAAGCTACATGTATGTAGTTGATTGAAATTTCATGCAAGTTTGGGGCTTTGTTATTATGCCATCATGATGTCTATTTTTGTGCATAAATCATTTTGCAAGTAATTGAGACAAGTTTGGTTGTTATAGTTCATATGAAACTATGTTGGAATTTTGACACCATAATCCATGTATTAAGTCATGCTTTTGCAAAACTTATGAATATGGCTAGGCTAGGAATGATATTTGGCATAATTGAAATCCATGATTAAGTCTATCTTGTTGACATATGTGAGACATGGCTAAGTTAGACACAAAAATCCCTTTTTGCAAGTTAAAAGCAAACACCATGATTAGGAATATTTATGCATAAGTATACCATCGTTATGTGATTAAATTTAATTAAGTTGAACTATGCTTTGGTGTTAGTAACAAAGTATCCTCTTTGTAAACATGTAGAAACCTTATGAACATGACTTGTTTATATTTATGCCATGAACAAATTTAACTATACCTATGCCATGCTTATGTTTGATATTATGCCATGCTTATGCTAGAAATATTTATGCCATGCTTATGTTTGACATTATGCATAAATAAGAATATAGGTTCATGTTGCAGTTAAACCTATGCAAGTTCACATGCTTTGATTCATGTCACCTATGTTACCACTATGCAAGTACACCAGTTTCTAGTATGTATTTCCAACGTCATATGCAAGTTCATGCGCTCACCTTCCCCCTCTTTGTGTATGTAATTACGCCATAAGCCTCCCCTTTCGCATGGCTAAATTGGGCTTTAAAAGGCTAAGCCCAATATACATAAACGGAAGTGTAAAAACGGGGGTAAATAACATTGGGCTAAATTAATTTAATGAATGAAAACTAAAGTAAAAGGGCCCAAATTCAAGAATGGGTTGGGCCCATGATTGGTGTAACCTTTACACCATTAACTTAATAATGGGCCGCAAATATTTACATATAAGAAATAAAGAAGAATGACAAGATATGTAAATGTAGAACATACGATGTGTTTAACCCGAGGTTGGATTGAGTTGTGATGTAAACCTGCCCGGAACCGCCCGGCTGTCCAGTAGTCACAACAATACCTATCCAATGTGGGAGGTTAAACATGGAGCCCAGCAAGGACCCGAGGTTAGACTGAGTTGTGGCGTAAGACTGCCCGGAACCAACCGGCAACAGGCAGCCACAACAATACCTGTCTAATGTGAGAGGTCCGGGCCTTAATAAGACAATTAAGGCCGAGTCAGGATTGATAGGATTAAGTGAACTAAAGACTTAATCAAAATGGAACATGCTAAACTAAACGGACTGGTGGGGGTTAGGTTAGAAAACACTTAACCAACTTAGCATGTTGGCTAGAGGTAGAAAACCTAGTAACGGGGGACCCTTTTCAGCAGTAACCCTAAAAGGTGTATCAGGATACCCTGAAACTAGGCAGGGTGGGGCACGATTACTGGGCTGATTGTAAGAGGTCAAAGCGACGGCGGTGGTGTAGCAGTGTAGGTTCTAACGGAGTGCGGGCGTGCACACACTCCGGCGCAGAAAAATAAGGCACTGGACGCCAGTAGCATACCTGTGCACTCTAAGGTTGTGTCGGGTTGCCACTATGGGACTTGATACACCCCATGGTGGGACCAGCATAGGTAACTACAGACATCGGGGGCCGTAAGACACATGTAACTATGCGAGTAGGAGCCGATCATCATAGAATGGATCACATCACCCTGATTATGGGGTGCCAGTGGGAAACTAGTTTATATGGGTTCAGAGATTAACATGGGGTACGATAGTATATTCGACCCTAGACAACTTAACCAAGTTTATAGTGCATGCCCACTTCTTGTTTATACTTATCATACCCAGTTCTTTATTCATAGACAAAATAGTACTAGACTTACTCAGGCTTTATGTCTGACTCTACTTTTCTTTCGTCTTCTTTCTTCCGTTTCACCCCCCGGTTCTCAGGGAGGGAACACAGCAGCTTGACCAACCTCAACATCCAGCTTGAAGAAGAGAAATGTATTGCTTGGACTTTCCTGTTTTGAACTATGGCTTTGGACAATCCACTATGGGGCTTTTGCAGTTTATCTATGTTTTTATTTATGCTTCTTTAAATAATGTACTCAAGACAGATTATGAAAGTGTTATGTTATGTTTTTGGAAAGGATGTTGTTGTAACACGTATTTGACTTTATGAAATAAAGTTTGTTGTTCTTCCGCTGTTTACAAATATGTGTTCTTATATCTGTCTTGTATATCTGTGACTTGTACTTATAAACCTCCACCAAAATTAGGGCATTCCCTTTGAGAGTGACCCTAAACGGAGGTGGGGTGTTTCACCTCTCTTCTTCGATTTCCCAGAAACCCGCGACCCCCCCCCTAAAACCCAAAAACCGCCTGCGCCCTCCCCCAAGTCAGCACCGCCGGCCCACCGAGCTCCACCACCGCCTGACGAGGCTCCTGCGCCACCAACAAACCCCAGCGACCCTTCTCAGACTACCAGCGAACCAAGCACTCCTCCGACGCCGAGTTTCATCGATTTAGGGCTTCTCCGGTGAACTTTGGGTAGCACAGCAACGGTGAAGTCGAGGGGAGCACGGGTTCGAGCTCTCCCGGGTTGAAATCGATAGAGAAAGGTATTTTAATTAATTTTAGCAATTAAAAATACAATCTTTTATATTGTAGGAGGATAAAAATATAATCTTTTCTATATAGAAGATGTAAAAATATGATTTTTGTATATGTAGAGAATTAAAAATATAATTTTTACATGATAGGAATATTAGCAATGAAATCTTTATTTTTATAAAGGCGAAATCTATATTTTTGAAATGGGATTTTATATATTGAATAGCGAAGTAAAAATTCGATTTTTATATATTCAATAGCGAAGTAAAAATTCGATTTTTTATATATTGAATAGCGAAGTAAAAATTCGATTTTTATATATAGAATAGCAAAGTAAAAATTCGATTTTTTATATATTCAATAGCGAAGTAAAAATTCGATTTTTACATATGTAGAGAATGCGGGCAACAAAGGTGACAAAGATGCGATAACGATGAAGATTTCTATCAAAGAAGAGTCAAGATGATTGGATAGATTTCTGTGAGAATTTCTCACCCTTCAATTTCTTTTCTAGTTATATTTATATACTAGGATGCAGACGGTGCTTAGTAGCACCCGAAACAATCGTCCACAGACCATGGACTTGTTTGTTTGGTTGCATAGATTAGTCAGATTATTTGATTTGAATTTGGTTGTTTGGTGAATTTGATTGATGTGTGAATGGCGTGGGCCTTCACTAGACCGGGGATAAGGCTAGGCCTCGTCCCGTTTCTAGTATCGTGCCGTTATGCCGCCGAAATTTTCTAAAATATGTTAGAAAAATAAAAATATCATTTTATTTAAAGAATGAACTGAATAGAAATTCATGTGTTAAAATAAGATTTTTTATCGTTAAAAATATAATTTTTAACGTGATGTGAATAAAATAAAATATTCATTTACAAACCGGACGGTTTGTTTATGTACACCTATTTGAATGACATTGATTGGGTCGATAAATTTTACACATTGCTCAACTGCACAAATAAGATATGCGTTTGATTGTTTGAAACCCCACACGGGTGTTGGGATGAAATATGAAGTTCACTCATCCTGATTTATTAAATATGTCGATCGATTGATTGACAGGCTGTTATAAGCGTTAGATATCTATATTTGATGCTTATACAGTGTAGTGCACTTTGGTTGATGGTTGATTATTTTTCAATGCTATTATATACATGTGTTGTATGAAAATCCATATAATTAATTTTATATGGTGGTTGATTGGGCCTCATTCCAATTTAGAAAATAAAGAATATTATAAAATAAAAGTTCATGTGTTGACTGTACTCATCAGTTGAGATTAGTCATGTGTTGAACGAAATATTTTAATAATAAAATTTGCATCTTTATCAATATAAAATAAAGGTTCATGTGTTGACTGTACTCATCCATTGAGATTAGTCATGTGTTGAACGAAATAATTTAACAAAAATAGTCACACGTGGACAGTACTCATTCGTTGAGATTAGTCGTGTGTTGACAAAAATAAATATTCATTTGTTGAATAGAATATTTGAAAATAGAAATATATGAAGCCGTGTTGGTTAGATTGACGCCATTTTGACGTGAACGATATCTATATCGATTTTATTCATTTTAAAACGAATATTGAAAAGTGATTTCGAAAACGCATATTTTGAAATGAAATTTGAATCAAATTGAATAGAAAACGAATTCGAATTGAATATATAACGAATTGAATTCGAATTGATTATAAAACGAATTTGATTTCCATTGAATATATAATGAATTTGATTCAAATAGAAAACGGAAATGAATGGAATATAAAACGATTTCGAAATGAATTGAATTGAAAACGATTTCGAAACGAATTGAATTGAAAAAGATTTCGAAATGAATTGAATAGAAAACCAATTTGAATTGAATCGAATAGAAAACGACTTTGGAACCGAATTGAATTGAAAACGAATTAAAATTGAATTGAAAGCGAATTGAATTGAATTCAAATTGAATTGAAACTTGAATTGAATAGAAATGAATTTTAAAACGAATTTATAAGGAAAGATTCAATTTTGATTTGAATTGAAATGGAAGTTAAAATTGCTTTTGAAACGAATTTAAAACTATTTATATAATTCGTTTTAAATAGAAATCGACGAAATATATATTATATATATTATATATATAATATAATGGCCTGAATAGAACGCGCCGCGCCGCGGCAGTTCGTGAATTTCGACCATTTATTTCAAACGGACATTATGGGAGATCCGACCGTCGGATTCTCCTAAAACCGGAACCGTTGGGTTCGTATCGAAAAGAGCTTTCTAACGAATGTTAGAAATTTGAAATCTAACGGTTGGATTTGGAGATACGTCCAAATCAAATTCGGAAAAGGTCGCTGTAAGTGCAGTTCGATGGCCATTGATGGAAATCGACTGTACGGGCCTTGATAAAATTATTAAAAATAGTAATAATTTATGTAAAATCACAAGAAATGATTTTGGAAAGAATTGGGGTGAAAAACTCCATATTTGAAAAGATAAAAATAGATTTTTATCGAAGTAAACTAGTTTTGAGCTAGAATTATAATTCTATTTATTTTTAAATAAATAAATTGAATTCGAAAGGGTTTTAAAAATAACCAGAATTTCCAATGATTGCATTGGAGTGGATTTGAATCGAAATTGTCTTCGGAATATTTCGATGTTGGAATTCGTGATTATACAGATGTTATGGAAATTTGAAAGATATATATTTATATCGTTATTTCCAATACGACATTTGTTAGTCGTAGAATTTGATATTGAATATAAGCCGATATATTTTCTATTCAGAGCCTTGTATTGAATATCAAATGTGATTTGGGTTTGTCGTGAATGGTGTCTTCACTAACACTGTTCTTGAACCCAGTTGAGAAAAGATTAAATCTTTTTATTTAGATTTAATGAAGCGTACCAATTAAATGATATTTAATTGGAATTGAATTGGTAATGATTTTTGGGTTTATCGTGAACAGTGTTTCAAATAACACTTGTTCTTTAACCCGATAATTAATGGAATGATTTTTGGGTTTATCGTGAACAGTGTTTTAAATAACACTTGTTCTTTAACCCGATAATTAATGGAATGTGATTTTGGGTTTATCGTGAACCGTGTTTTAAATGACACTGATTCTTTAACCCAGTCGAAGATTAAAACTAAGTGGAGTTTTAATGAATCTTTAATTAGATTGAAATGATCGAAAATGGAGTATCACCAGTTTTGCTCCAGGCGATAGTTAAATCTTTAATTAGATTTGAACGTGAAATGGTAATTGAATTTACCGATAACACTGTGGTGTTAGATATGAAGTATTACCAGTTTTACTTCATGGGATGAATAGGTTGGGATGGGGAAATTAAAATAAATGATTACTTCGGTAAGGTTCGCTAATCCCGACTAGTTTGAATTGAGATTCAAAAATAGAATAAAGAATAAATTCAAGGAATTTATCTTGGATAAAATTAATGGGAACCTTTCCCTATGAATGTGAAATTTAGAAACTAACTGTCGGTTAGCCAAGCAGAATGGTTTTCTGGATATTGATCTGATGTTGGTTTCGGCCTTCGGGGTTAATATTTGGGAAATTATTCTCTTGATTAATTTACGGTTAGTGACTGATAAATTGGAATGAGGCGTATGTTGTGTTTTTGTAACACTTATTTAAAATATAAGCGAGTTATTCGGAAAGACCGAGTTTATCCGATTCTGAATAACTGATACGACGACGAGTCGAAGATGAAGACGATGGTCGAAGACCGGAGGTCTTCACGTCGCTTGGGTGATTACTGATGATCTTGATTGGGCTGTACACCCAAGAAGATGTAAACAGTTGGTGATCGTCCAGACGTACTTGGAGATCGATGGATATGCGGGGTACTAGGTGCCCCCGGTTTCGTTCAGACCCAGAACGGACTTGTAAATGGACTGTGTGTCTGACATTGGATTTTAGTCCGTGTTATTGATCTCTATTAAATATATATCTGTTTGGCGGCGGAGAATTTATTCTCTTGCTTAACGCCCTTCTCTGAGACGTACGAGCTCAGGGGTTATATATTGATGGATATCAATCGCATGGAGTGAATTGCCTGTGTGGCATGCCTAAGTGGCAATTGATCAAGGCTTCTGTTGAAAAGCAAAGTCTTGTGGTGATGATCAAAGCACAGCCTGTGTGGCACAGCTTTGTGTAACGTGAATTCGCGAGTTTCGCACCCCGGTTGTGAACCAAAAACGGGAGAGGACCTCAGGGAGGGCATGCGTTTCCTTCTAGCTAGGGTGGTGTCAGTGACCTACCAGCCCTGACATTTATATACTTTTCACCTGTGTGGTTGTTGTTGTTGCGAGGCGCCTCGGTTTGATCGGACGATCCGGGTCCGATGGAGTCATTCAGTTGGCTCACCTACGCCCCAAAGGGCGGGGAAACGCAGTGTTCAGGCATTTTAATCCACATCGGTGGACCGGCCCTGTCGCTCCAAGGGACGATGCGTTCTGTTCCTAAGACACGGGCTAGAGCGTCTCGAATCGGTAGAGGACGATCCCTGGCCTCGGTTCATAGATGGAAACCCAATTTCCAAATACATGACTTTGCGATTTTGATTGTATAACCTATATATGGCGACATAGTGTTATGGGGCATTCATGCCGCCTATGATTGATACTTATGATTTGAAGTTGTTTTATACACTATGCACTTATTATAGTATCAAAATGATTTCTTTTAAACGTATCAAGCATTCTTGGCTATTATAAGGTAAAAACCCTATCCCCCGGCTTGCGTTGCATTGTGTGATGGGACCTGGGTCTTATGATAGCTTCATTTTTCTTATTTAGCATTGCGCTGTTGTTTTATGCACTGGTATTCTTGGGAGGAAACCCGTTCCGTGTTATACGGTGTGGTCCCTTGATTTACCTAACTTTAAAATAAAGATTAATAACCGTTTTAGTTCTCACACCAGTCCCATGACTGACCTGGAGTTTATTGTTTTGGCCTAAACTCTGGGTGCCCTTATTTTGACACGGGCAGCTAGTAGTTTTGGTTTTGCAGATTTATATTCACAGGATCCTGGTTTACAGCTGGAACGATATCCGGAAAGCTTTGTATCTGTATATCTCTTTCTAGTTGTGTATTGTATTATTTTCCGCTGCAATGTGTTTAAATGTAATTTAAATCTCTGATATTTCTGTGTAATATTCATTTATACTCTGTATATTCTTGTAATCTGATGCATTGTTGTAATATACAATGAAATGTTCTTTTATATGCGTTCTGTTGTGGCTTGTTCTCGAACTATCCGACACTTTCCTTTACGGGGAAGTTACGGGTTCTTACAATCATCATGTGTCACATCAACATAAAAATATTATTATTTCGACTTATAAATAAACCAAACCCTTAGCCTAACTTCTGAAAAAGCGTTCAAACTCATCTCCACCATTTCTGAAATTTGCAGAAAAGTCTCCTTTACAAAATAATTTATTTCTCACAATCCATCAAGAATTTTCCAATGGAACCTGAAGCAATGTTGTAGATCCAATCGAGGCCGACCTGCTGCAAAAAGTTGCGGGCGAACGGAGTGATGCGGTGGCCGGAAATCGCCAATTTCCATGAGAAACCACTTTCGTTCTTTGCTGAATTGGGTGGGATGTGGTCGATTTCAAAAGCTCAGACCTAGGGGGAATTCAAGAGGAGAGTTCAGGCTTCGTTTTGGCACCGGTTTGAGGTCGTCTGGTGGTCGGAGGAAGGCGCGGTGGCGAGTTGAACGTGGGTGACATTTTCGAGTTCGTTTTCAAATGTTGCGATGGATTTTTGGGAATTTTCGGCGGTTGTGGTGTCTGAGGGTGATTCGGACCTAAAGCAAAGGGATGGCGGTGGAGGATGGCGTCGATTCATGGTATCGTGGCGGTCTCCGGTGATCTATGGACGGAAAATTTGGGGCATGAACGTTCTCCGTTCGAACGCGAGGACTGGCAAATGGGGGCAACTATGGGCGGCGAGCTTCAAGGGGTAGGAAGAGGAGGTCAAGGGGGTTCGATCGCTAGTGGTATTGGGGGTCCGATCATCAGAAATTGGCGGGGAAAATCGAAGGGGGAGGTTGAGTTTTTCCGTTCGTGTATTGAAGAGAAGAAGAGTTGGGTTTCAGCAAAGAGTAAAGGGAGAAAACACGTTTGTTAACTGATGACGTGGAAGATTTCGTAAGTAATTAAATTTAGTTAATTTATAATTAAAATAGTTAATTAATTGATTAAATTATATAAACTTGAAATTAGCATAACTCTTGCATACATTAACGGATTTCAGCGAAACTGGATTCGTTGGGAACGTGACGATGAGCACTACGCGTACAAACTGGTTGGTTTGCAAACAGAGACAGCTGGAATTTCATGTAATTTTAAATGTCCATATAAAATCTTTTTATTTAGATTTAATGAAGTGTATCAATTAAATAATATTTAATTGGAATTGAATTGGTATTGATTTTTGGGTTTATCGTGAACAGTGTTTTAAATAACACTTGTTCTTTAACCTGATAATTAATGGAATGTGATTTTGGGTTTATCGTGAACCGTGTTTTAAATGACACTGATTCTTTAACCCAGTGAAAGATTAAAACTAAGTGGAGTTTTAATGAATCTTTAATTAGATTGAAAAGATTGAGAATGGAGAATCACCAGTTTTGCTCCGGGCGATAGTTAAATCTTTAATTAGATTTGAATTTGAAATGGTAATTGAATCTACCGATAACACCATGGTGTTAGATATGAAGTATTACCAGTTGTACTTCATGGGATAAATAGGTTGGAATTGGGAAATAAAATAAATAATTACTTCGGTGTGGTTCGCTAATCCCGACTAGTTTGAATTGATATTCAAAGAAGATTAAAGAATAAATTTAAAGAATTTATCTTTGATAAAATTAATGGGAACCTTTCCCAAAGTATAAGAATATTTGAACAAAAGAATACTCTGAATTGGAATGAGGCGTATGTTGTGTTTGTGTAACACTATTTTATTATATACGCGAGTTATTTAAAAAGACCGGGTTTATCCCATTCTGAATAACTGATTCGACGTGGTGTCGAAGATGAAGACGGTGGTCGAAGACCGGAGGTCTTCACGTCGTTTGGGTGATTACTGATGATCTTGATTGGGCCGTACACCCAAGAGGAGGGAATCAGTTAGTGATCGTCCAGACGTACTTGGAAATCGATGGATATGTGGTATACTAGATGCCTCCGGTTTCGTTCAGACCCAGAACGAACTTGTAAATGGACTGTGTGTCTGGCATTGGATTTTAGTCTGTGTGATTGATTTCTATTAAATATATATCTGTTTGGCGGCGGAGAATTTATTCTCTTGCTTAAGTCCCTTCTTTGAGACGTACGAGCTTAGGGGTTATATATCGATGGATATCAAACGCATGGAGTGAATTGCCTGTGTGGCATGCCTAAGTGGCTATATGATCAAGGCTTCTGTTGAAAAGCAGAGTCTTGTGGTGGATGATCAAAGCATGGCCTTTGTGGCATAGCTTTGTGTAACGTTGATTCGCGAGACCCACACCCTGGTAGTGGACCAAAAACGGGAGAGGACCTCAGGGAGGACATGCGTTTCTTTCTAGCTAGAAGTGGCGTCAGTGGTTTTACACGCCCTGACGAGTTTGACTTATGTATTTGTTGCTGTTGCGAGGTGCCTCGGTTTGATCGGACGATCTAGGTCTGATGGAGTCATTTGTTGGCTCATTTACGCCCCATAGGGCGGAGAGACGTATTGTTCAGGCATTTTAATCCACATCGGTGGTCCGGCCCTGTCACTCAAAGGGCATAACTAAGTCTTTGTCCTGAGACATAGGCTAGATTGTCTCGAATCGGTAGAGGACGATCCCTGGCCTCGGTCCACAGAGGGAAATCAAACTTCCAATACGTGACGTTTCGATTTTAGTTGTAATCCTATATATGGCGACATACTGGGATGGGGCGCTTATGCCGCCTATGATTGATACTTATGATTTGAAGTTGTTTTATACACTATGAACTTATAATACTATCAAAATAATCTGTTTTAAACGTATCAAGCATTCTTTGGCTATTATAAGGTAAAAACCCTATCCTCCGGCTTGCGTTGCATTGTGTGATGGGAACTGGGTCTTATAATAGCTTCATTGTTCTTTATTTAGCATGGCGATATTTGTTTTATGCACTGATGTTCTTGGGAGAAAACCCATTCCGTGTTATACGACATGGTCCCTTGATTTACATAACTTTAAAATAAAGATTAATAACTGTTTTGGTTCTCTCACAGTCCCATGACTGACCTGAAGTTTATTGTTTTAACCTAAACTCTGGGTGCCCTGATTTTGACACGGGCAGCTAGTAGTTTTGGTTTTGCAGATTTATATTCACAGGATCCTAATTTACAGCTGGAACGATACTCGGAAAGCTTTGTATCCGCGTATTACTTCTAGTTGTGTATTGTATTATTTTCCGCTGCTATGTA
Source organism: Allium sativum (assembly GCA_030737875.1). NCBI lineage: Eukaryota > Viridiplantae > Streptophyta > Magnoliopsida > Asparagales > Amaryllidaceae > Allium > Allium sativum. The sequence continues at coordinate 993,333,957 of CM060915.1, forward strand.
ATGTATTGTAATCTCTAATATTTATCGAATGTAGTATTCATTTGTACTCTGTATATTCTTGTAATCTGATGAATTGTTGTAATTAACAATGAAATGTTCTTCCGTCTGCGTTCTGTTGTGGCTTGTTCTCGACTCAATCCGGGCTTTCCTCACCGGGGAAGTTCGGGTCGTTTCATGTAAGAATAAATCTGCGAAACCAAAACTACTAGCTGCCCTTGCGGAAAATAAGGGAACCCAGAGTTTAGGTTAAAACAATAATCTCCAGGTCAGTCATGTGACTGGTGTGAGGACTAAAACAGTTATTAATCTTTATTTTAAAGTTAGGTAAATCAAGGGACCACGCCATATAAAACGGAACGGGTTTCCTCCTGAGAATACCAGTGCATAAAACAAACAGTGCAATGCTAAATAAAGAACAATGAAGCTATTATAAGACCCAGGTCCCATCACACAATGCAACACAAGCCGGAGGATAGGGTTTTAACTTATAATATCCAAAGAATGCTTGATAGGTGAAATTTTATCTTTTATTATTACTATAAGTGAAGAAAAAAGCTTCAAATATAAATGTATCAATCATAGACGACATGGGTACCATATATCATGTCGCCATACTAGTTCTAAAATTAAAACTGCAAAATCACATATTTGGAAGTTGGATTTCCATCTATGAACTGAGGCAAAAGATAGTTCTCACTGATTCAAGATGCTCTAGCCCACCCCTCAGGACCCAGACTCAGGTGGGCTCTTGGATCGTTAGGGCCGATCCACCGATGTGGATTAAAATGCCTGAACACTGCGTTTCCCCTCCCTTTGGGGCATAAGTGAGCCAAATGACTCCATATCTGAGGCGCCTCGCAAAAGCAACAAGCACATAGGTGAAAATAATAAAAATGTCAGGGCTGGTAGGTCACTGACACCACCCTAGCACATGTCCTCCCTGAGTTCCTCTCCCATTTCTGGTTCACACTGGGGTGTGAGGCTCGCGAATCAATGCTACACAAAGTGATGCCATAAAGGTCGTGCTTTGATAATCAACCACAAGACTCTGCTTTTCAACAGAAGCCTTGATCATTTGCATCTTAGCATGCCACACAGGCAAACCACTCTATGTAACGGATATCAGTCACATAGAATGAAATCCAATGTCAGACACACAGTCCATTTACAAGTTCGTTCTGGGTTTGAACGAAACCGAAGGAACCTTATTCCTCGCATATCCATCGATCTCCAAGTACGACTGGATGATCACCAACTAATTCCCTCCTCTTGGGTGTACATCCCAATCAAGATCATCAGTAATCACCCAAACGAGGTGAAGACCTCCGGTCTTCAACCACTGTCTTATTCTTTGACTTATCGTCGTATCAGTTATTCAGAATGGGATAAACCCGGTGTTTTCGAATAACTCGCGTATTTTATAAACAAGTGTTACACAAACACAATACACACCTCATTCCAATTCAGAATATTCTTTTATTCAAATATTCACATTACTAGGGAAAGGTTCCCATTAATTTTATCAAAGATAAATTCTTTAAAATTATTATTTAATTTTTCTTGGAATATCATTTCAATCTAATTAAGAAATTAATATTATCTTTAATTGGGTTAAAGAACCAATGTCATTTAAAACACGGTTCACGATAAACCTTTAAATCATATTCCATTCATCAGTCTCTAACCGTAAATTAGTAAGAGAACAATTCCATAAGTATTAACCCCGAAGGCCGAAACCAACATAAAATCAATACCCAGGAAACCATTCAACTTAAATAATCTCCAGTTAGTTTCTAATTTTCTTAACGCCACTGGGTCTAAGAACAGTATTATTAAAGATACCATCCACGACAACCCAAATTCTCATTCCTTTGTTAATTGGGTTAAAGAACAGGTGTTATTTAAAACACCATTCACGATAAACCCAAAAATCAGTTTCAATTCAATCCCAATTAAATATTAATTAATTGGTATATTTCATTAAATCTAAGTAAAAAGATTTAATCTTTTCTCAACTGGGTTCAAGAACAGTGTTAATGAAGACACCATTCACGACAAACCCAAATCACATTCGATATTAGATATAAGGCTCTGAATAGAAAATATATCTGCTTATATTCAATATCAAATTCTGGAACCAACAAATATCATATTGGAAATAACGATATAAATATATCTTTCAAATTCCCATAACAATATCTGTATAATCACGAAATCCCACATCGAAATATCCCGAAGATAATTTCGTAGATGAAAATTTTCCTTTCAATAACAATAAAAATATTTTTTTATCCTTTCAAAGATGGAATTTTTCATCCTAATTCTTTCTAAATCATTTACTATGATTTTACACAAATTATCGATATTTTTAATAATTTTAACAAGGCCCGTACAGTTGATTTCCATGAACGGTCGTCGAACTACACTTACAGCGACCTTTTCCAAATTTGATTTGGACATAACTCTAAATCCAACCGTTAGATTTCAAATTTCTTATAATCGTTGGAAAGCTCTTTTCGATATGAACCCAACGTCCCGGTTTTAGGAGAATCCGACGGTCGGATCTCCCGTAATCGCAATTTGAAGTCAATGGTCGAAATTCTCGAACGGTCGTCATGCGGTGCGTTCTATTCGGGCCATTTAATATATATAATATATATATATTTCGTCGATTTCAATTCAAAACGTATTTTATAAGTTAGTTTTAAAACGATTCCAACTTCATTTTAAATTTTTAATACAAATTAAATATTCTACATCATTATAATCTAAATGGTGATATTTTCAAAATATTTGATTTTGAAATTATTTCCTTTTCGATATTCGTTATAAAAACGAGTAAAATCGATATAAATATCGTTCATGTCAAAATGGCGTTAATCTAATCACATGGCTTCATATATTTCAATAATTTCGTGTTCATCCTAAATCAGACATCAAAATCATATTTTGATTCTTTTCTAAATATTATTTTAAAATATTCGTTATTTTAAAGTATTCGTTATTTAAAAATATTCTTCAGTTCTGAATTGGAATCAGACACTGCCAATTACCACATAAAGTGATTTATATGGATTCCATACAACACATGCATATCACAACAATGATAAGTAATCAACCATCATCCATAGTGCACCACACAACTGCATAAGCATTAATTATAAATAATTAATGCTTACAACAGCCTGTCAACCCATCGATCAACATACAACCAAGTAATTGGGACTAGTGCATGTCAAATATCATCCTAACACCCGTGTGGGGTTTCAACCAATAAATACTGAATACTATTTGTGCAGTTGGGCAATGTGTAAAATTTAACGTCCCAATCCATATCAGTCAAATGGGTGTACATAAACAAATCATTTTGATTTGTAAATGAATATTTATTTTATTCAATGAACATTTTCTACAGTTCATTTATACAACAAAAATTATATTTTTATTATTCAAATAATTTATTCCACCCATGAATATTTTAAACAATCCATTTCACACCACAACCAATTTCAACAACACAATCAAACAAACAAGTCGTCCATGGTCTGTGGACGACGGGGAGCAGTTCATATATGCAGTTATAAACTAAATAACTGTATAGAAATAATTTTAGTGAGAAATTCTCACTTTGACCGGTTTTGAATTTTCCTCAATTTCTAGTTCGATTCTTTTCTAATCTACATTCCATTGTGTAGAGCTCGTCCTCACGGTAATAAGAACTCAATTTCGTCAGATTCTAACTATGTTCGAAGAAGTTATGGCCAATTAATCATCGAATGAATTAATTAACATAATTAATTTAATAATTTGGTTTAGTAAACCTTAACAACACTTAGAAACCGTCGCCCTTAGTTAATCTTCTTCCTGGAGAATCTCGATCTCGTTCGCCAGCTAGGGTTGGACTTCACCGTCGCCACGTTGGGCCGGAGGCCGATCAACCTCCACCATGTCGCGCGCCTACGCCATCGCTACCCACGGCCGCCACCTCGTCAGACTCGAAGTCACCCCTGCGCCGTAATTTGGTCACGAACTCCGGCCCTTTGGGCTCCGAAATCGAACACCACGGATCGTATTACTCCATCAAAGCCGTATGGATGGAGAGAGCTCGAAGTGCTGAATTATTTTCGATTTGGAATTGGTTGGAAATTGCAATAGTTAAGAGGAATTTGAGGGAGGAAGTTTCGATCATTCCTAGCCACTGAATGATACTGGCGGCGGAAGATAAGTGAAAGGGTAGGGTTTTAATTGGGGGGGGGTATATATATATTATATTTTTTATATAATTTAAATTTCAAAAATACTTGTTTATCCATGTATACTCCAAATCAAACCCAACGACTGTCACCCCTAGCTAAATACCCTGATTCCGAACATAATGGAATATGTTTCGTGAGCCCATTCGGCTGTTTCAGTCAGTTATTCTTCAAATTAAAATATAAATCATTATATTCAATTTTAAACGAACATTTCAATTTACTGGATTCACATACTGATTCTAAAAATTCCAGAAAAATTATTTCTAGCTTCGTATTGACGATACGGTTCTAACAAAACAAATTTCGTCGAATTCTGAGACTGTTTGAAAATTGGCCATCTTCTAGTCGATCGAAATTGACTGAAATTGTCAAAACACATTTAACTTCGCCACGCTCACATATTGATTTAGAAAATTATGAATTTTCGAACCTAGCAATAATTTTACATTCCGGATCCAACAAAAGTGGTTTCGTCGAAAACGAAGGTCATTTGCAAAATTTCCATTTTTAAGGGCCTTTGTATATATTAAAATATATATAAATTCCACAGCGACTTTTCTGAATTTTAAACTGGACATATCTTACACTCTATAAAGTGAAATCTCAGTTTCTTAACTTCGTTAAAAAGATATCGTTAAACAGATTCAAATATTTCTTGTTTCTTCCAATTCCGACTTAAAACGAATTCTGTATACTCATTTGAATTTCGAAATCGAAATTTCGAACTACCGCGCTATTTCAGGCTCGAATTAAAATAAATTTATTCGTTTTAACTTCACCAAAAATAAATTTTTCGTCTTTATTATTTAAAACAAATTATTTTAAATATTCAAAATTCATTAAAATTACAAAAATAAAAATTTTATATCGGTTCTGATTTTCCGGGTTGTTACATCAGTTAACAGTTAACTGTTATGTACGATTGGCAAAAACCAACTGTTTGATTTGAAATTAACAGTTGAGTTAATCTGATTTGAAATAATCCAATCAATGGCTTTTTTTTCAAAATGTTCGTTACCTTAACGAATATTGTAGAAGCTAGTTAATCTTTGATTAACTATAATTTTAAGTGATTATTGAATTGATTAATTATTTTTAAATTTAATTATTATTCAATAACCTTTGTTAAATGATTTAACCTTTTATTAAAAATGAAGTTAATTAAGGAATGATTAAATATTTGAAATAGACTGTTTTTATTTAGTTAAAAATGAAGTTAATTATTTTATTAATAATAATTAAAGCTATTGTTCCAATTATTGGAATTCCTTTCAAAAATGAAATCTAATTATAATAAGATTTTAACTAAGTAAAGGTTACCAAAGGACTTGGTTATAAATCCCTAAATATTATAAACATAAGTTGATAAAGGACCGTTGAGCCAGAGTGATATTAAAGAGAAGCTTTAAAATATAATTAAAGCGATGACTTTTAAGTGGGATTTAATTAAGAGGTAAATAAATGGCGATAGGATTTGATTAAAAAGTTAGTAAGGATTACAATCCAAATTTACCAACAAGGCTTGTAAATATGCTTTGTAAATCTATACGACGGTTTCAATAGGATTTTGTTAAGTAAAATAAGTAGGGATAAAATAAGACTTAAAGGGGGTTTGGTAAAGTAATTATAAGGAAGTTTACCAAGGTGAGAAATCGTTGTAAAACCATATGGGAATCAAATGGGTTTAGTGAAGGTTTACCAAATCGAGGAAATGGGATTAGCAGGTCAAGTGGGTTTCAAATAAAAGAAAATGATTTATGAATCCCAGCTAAATGGAAATGATGTATCAGAATTGGAAATTACAAGCTTGTATTTATCTTGAGATAAGAATGTTGTCGATCAAGGTCTGAGAGGTAATTAGAATACCCTAACTTGAATGGTTTCACTATTATCGAGAGGTAATATTTGTTTGTAATGGGTCGGAAAGTGATTACCGAGTTATTTGCGATTAATATAATTTGTCATTATTGAAATAACCTTTTAAAAGGAATTAACTATGCTAATATTGGTTAATCGAAAGATAACTACTTTTATTTAATTATAACTAAATCGAGTACATTACGATTGGAATTCTTTTATGAAAGGGAATTAAGCTATGAAATGGATTAGCATGGAAAGGATTTGAATCTAATTCAAATCGTATAAACAAAGTTGTAAAAAAGGGTTTACCCAAAACAATGATTTTAAAAACAAGCGTTCAACTGGGAACGAGATTAAGTGAAGTGGTTTAATCGTAATAAGAAATAGATTTTGGTAATTAAATATTTGTCATTGATTAAATGGAAATATAACGATATGCCAAATGGTAAAGGAAAAGGGAAAGTGTAATCATAGAACTATAACAATGATTTCAGATCAAAGAAGAATTGAAAAGGGGTTTTGAGAAAATTATACGATGTTCCACGATAAAGGGAAATAAAGGATGATTTATAAAATATGGCAATATTTCCAAACAAAGGAAATCAAAAGGGAAGTGGTAAAGGAGAGTTGAGTAATGTTTTTAAGTAATTAACCCAGAAGAGTTTTGATAAGATTAAATTCATGGAATCAATTACAAGAAGTCGATGAAATGATTTAATGAAATATTTTACATAAAGGACCTGAGCTGCCAATTCACCTAGATATATTATTAGGATTTGATAGTCTAATAACCAACTATCAAAATATGGCCTTTTATCGATTGTTGGTACGGAAAGACCGGGATCGAATTCACATTCGAAAACCATTCCGCCGAGCAAATACGTAACGTCAGAAATATCAGAAGATGGTCAAGATGGAGCATTGAAGACCGTTGATCTTCATGACCGGAAGAACTACTCGTTAAATTTCTCTGGCTAGCTACCAGAGTTATGATGACTTGTGATTCTGTCGTGATTGAAATCTGTTGATTGCAAGGACTTCTCGCTACTGATCCTTGGAGTGACTCCTATATAGGATATGGTAGGAGAGTGCCTTCGGTTCATCCTATTCCTAGATGACTTGTATGGGTGAATGTCTGACAGAGTATTTCCTTAAGAATCATGTACGTCGATTTTTACAAATATACTAAGTTGGTAGCGGAGATATTCTCTTGCTTAACACCTAGAGTGTATTTGTGGACGTCAATTGGTGATTTAACGGATCTGACGATGTGGCATTCAAAATGATATTCTAAAAAGATACCGTAACCTCGAGCCTCATCAACCGGTAAATGACAAAAATCGGGCAGGCAGCATGGCTATGTGGGTCGCTCCCATTAGGGTGCATAGTCGCCTATCTAGAGAAATTCTATTTGCTTCTTTGATCTATTTCGATAATGCCCCTTTTGGGAAACGGTGGTTTGAGCCCAACCGTTGGTGGTATACATTCAATACACTCAAGCGAAATGAGTGGTCGGTCGTGTGTGGGCGGGGTTGCAAGACGCTCTTGTTGAACCCAGTGTATTCCCCTCTAGAGATACACTATTGGCAGGTGGTCCCATACCTTTTCATAGTCGGAATCCAATCTCCAATAAGCGCCTGCGGTTTTGATTGTATACTATATATGTAGAGCGTGAGATGCAAGCGTTCTGCTAGTTTGATATTTATTTGTGGCTTGATAGACATTATTATAATATCAGAAAAGATATTTGTTCAAAAATACTTTGGGTCATAGTAAGGTAAAAATTGTCCGCGTTTATGTATAGGTTGGTCTTATTATTATCCTTTTCTTTCAAAAGGAATTTTTCAAAGTTAAAAAAATTGTTTGTGCTGTGAATTTATCACTGAAAGTATTCCATACCGATCTGAGTGAATTTTGCTTTGCTTTAAATGTGCTCAGGTCAGACCGAGTATATTTACTTGTTAGGTTTCGCCTGGAGTTCCAAGAGCTGGAAGCAGGAAACTTCACTGTTAGATATAAAATGTATTTCCTCTATGATTGATGTATGTTGTACTCTGGTAAATGGTATGTATATATACAGTTTCTTTTATAAAGAAATTTGTCATATTATATTTATTCGTTCCGCTGTTACATTCTGATGTGTTCTTCTTTCTTCTATTCTAAATTTCTTTTTTCTATTTCTCATCCTATAACTTCTTTCTATTAACAGTCTGGGGTTCGATACTTGGATTTTTAACAAGTAATATGGGATATATTATTGTTGAAAATTCGAGCCTCGAATTTTTTTCCGGGCCGTTACATAATGTCAAAATGGAATTGTTTAAAAATAAGTGTTGGAAATAATATAGTATTGAACTCACTTCGATCACTGGAAAATAATTCTGATGATGACGGCCGCATCATCAGTGTTCATTTTCGGGTTTCTAAGTGACGGATTACTACCAAAGATTTGTTTTGAACTATTTTGAGAAAAAACAAGTTGTAAGAAATTCAAATGTTTTGAAGTGCTATTATTATGTATTAATATGTATGATTTCAAACTGGTTAGAAATAAAACCCAGGAATTTGAATTCAGAAATTAAATTTAACTTACGAAGTTAAAAAGATTAAAATGGTGAATGTGAATAAATAAAATTGGATTGGATTAGAGACAGTCTAGGATGGAATTAGATTGTTGAGTAAGAATTTGGAACTGAAATTAGAACTAGAGTTTGAAATGGATTTCGACTTGGGTATAAGCTGATGATTGTATTTGTGGATAAGTTGATTAGGGGTCAATTCGAAGTACATGGATTTATGTTAAATTGATAGCAAATGGAAGGGACAGAGTTGAATGCCGACAAAAAGTTACAAGTTTATATTTCAATTGGATATGAGGTTTTTATGAGCTATTTTCGCAAGCCATTTAGCTGCTGATTTTCTTTGGATTGGAGAAGGCCTAGAAAGGCGAGTTGTAGTTGTACCGATTGAGCCATGCAGAGTAGATGTTGATGAAATTTCTTGAAAATTTAAAGTGTTAGAAAATTTTCAAATTTTCGTTAATAAGAATAAATTAATATATTAAAATTAATTAATTGAATTGAAACTGAAATAAAGGAGAAAACAAAATGATTTTTAATAGGATTTGTAGCAATTTTCCACCTTAGTAATTTCGAGAACGAAATTCTTTTAAGGGGCAAGGAATGTAACATCCTGGAAATTTTAGCGATTTAATAATTAATTTATTTAATTATTTTAATAGATTGGTTTGGCGATTTAATGATTTGAATTAAATATTTGAATATTTAAATTAATGTAAATAGTGGATTAATATAATATAATTTAAATTTCTGAAATAGTCGGACATAGTTGGAATAACGATATTGGGTAATTTAATAGATTTAATTCAGTTTAGAATTTGAATTATAATAACGAATATATTAATCAAACGGCGATTGAACGAATTTGTAACACCCCACCTCCATTAAGGTCACTCACAAAGGGAATGCCTTAACTTTGATGGAGCGTTTTAGTAGACAGAACAGAAATTTACAAGACAGATAAAACAGTACTTGAAAATTTTATAACTTTATTACAACAGAAACCGAAGCAAGTTTGGTTACATCTTTTCAAATTCAATATCAGAATTCAAGTACAAAAATAACAGTCTTGTACAAAAGCCTTTAGAATGCATAGTTTTTAAAATCATAATCCCCAAAGAATTTGCCATAAGGAGTCAAGCCATACTTTAAGCACTTTAAGTACTTCAAGCAGAAGAAATCCGGATTAAGCTAAAGTATCCCCTCCTTGGAAACCTGGGGGGAATGAAAGAAAAAGGGGCGAAAACAAGCAAGGTCAGACATAAAGTCTGGCAAGTCCAGTGACTTTCAGCATATGAACATATAATAATAATAATGACATGAAAATAAGTTGGATAAGAGATAATAGTAAGAGGAGCAGCAGATATACTTAGGTTACACAGAAGAAACAGAATAATATTACTCTTCACCTCTCTGCACTAATACTAGTATAACAGGATTAGGTGTCACCCCAATGTATAAACCGAAACAGAAACGGGAACAAAATAATTTCCACAGAAGAGAATGCTAGTAATGGGCCTTTACCACCCCAATAGAAATAGACAGACATAGAATGCTAATATTGGGCCTTTACCACCCGAACAGAAGGTACAAAAACAAAAAAAGATTAATCCCTACGGAAACAGAATGTAGAATTAGGTGTACACTGGTAAATGGGCCTTTACCACCCGAACAGACGGTACCACGCAGAAACAGACAGGTGTTACCACCCAACAGAAACAGACGGTACCAACAGAAACAGACAGAACTAAGTGTACCCTAAAACACTACCCCAAGCGATCGGCTCCCTAATACATAAATACCCTATGCCAGCCCCACAAAAGGGTGTATCACTCCCCAAAGTGGCAACCTTTTAAATGACACAGACCTATTTACAGATGTCACGACGTCTTACATCCGCAGAGGCAGACCGGGACCCATGCACGCACATGACCCGGTTGGAATGCACCATCAACCCCTCTCGCCGTTATCAGAATGAACCGCTTATAATTAGTTCAGTAAGCGTGCCCGGACGCTACCTACTGTTGGGTCAAAGTTTTGATACCAGAAAGGGTTACTGACTAATATGGGTCCCAAACAACTGATGACACAAGTAATTTCCCTCCTAACCTTGTGTCCCCAGACTAACAGATTTCAAATTAACTTGTTTACAAGTTCAGACATACAGAGTTCAGGTCAACTAGTTCACAGATCAGACAAGTTTTCAGACTAAAGGATCAGATATATGGATTTAACAGATTTATAGATGTCTAACTTTGTAATTGGGCTACAGATTCACGAAACGGGTTTGTTAAATTCATTAGTCCAATTGGTTCAACCCTATCCACCCAACACGTTTTAGACATCATATTTATCTTAGATTTGTATTAATCAAAAATTAGTGCGCAAACCTCTCACATTAGACTGGCAGTTTGCGTCCACTAGTTAGGCCGGTTGGTTCCAGGCAGGTTTCTATCGCAAACTGAGTCTATCCTCGGGTTTCAAGCATGTTATGACTAACTTCTCACATTAGAACCCATTGTTTGTGCCCACTAGATGTGCCGGGCGGTTCCGGGAAGAATTACGCCACAAACTCATTCTAACCTCGAGTTAGCCATGTTTCATGTTTAGCCAATGCATACATTCACAGACTATGCTAATATCGGACTAATCATGCTAATTTAACAAATTAACTTTTGTACAAGTTACAGAAGATTATTCGAGATTCTATTAACAAGTTTTGCTCAATTTTAAATCGAGCCTACAGATATCAATACTCAGTTTTCAACAGATTTAGCAGATGAACAGTGTTAGACCGAAAATTGGCACTAACACCCAAATGCTATGTAAAATCCTTACAGTCGCAAATCACAGAGAAGAAAAAGAAGTAAAATAATAGGAGACACACGAGATTTTTGTAGTGGTTCGGCTCAATCCAAGCCTACGTCCACTTTATAGTTTCTTAAATCCTAAGAAGCTATTACAACGTTGTATGCTTGCGGTTTATACATGAAATCCTCGTGTTTACAGTGAAAAAGAGGAGATTAGAGATTGAAATTATACACGATAGCCTCGTGTTAAAAATGATTTGAGTCGGCCTTCTTTTTACCCAAAAGTCCTTGCAATGGTGGAAGGAATGGCCGAAAGAGGAAAATTCAAAAGTCCCTTCAAATTGCCATATGATCGTGTATTTATAGGCATAGAGGAGCCATAGGGAGCTCTGGAGCGGGTCAGATCGGGTGTGCCATGTGGTGAGCACAGAGGCAATCTCAGAAGTAGTGGAGCAGCGGTTACCAAGTCGTGTGGAGATAGGTGTCATCCGATCCGCGTCTGTAGGAGGCGGTAATGGCAAGAGAATAAGTCAAAACTTCGCGTGCAGAAGCAGGTCCAGGGGGTCGGTTCGGGTCCGATCCGCACTGAGTTGATGTCTCCGATCCGAAGAGCGGAAGCATTTCAGTGCAGGATACTCCAGGCGGGTCGGGTCTTCCTTACCGAACCGACCCAGTTCATCCGATCCGAACCGGTTGAAGGTGATGCCAAATTTCCAAATCCAAGTTTCCGGTTCTGCATGCGTTCACGGAAACAGGCATAACTTTCAAACTATAAGTCCGTTTTAGCCAAACGAAAGCTCAAACTGAAGATAATTCTGAGGTCTACAAGGGTTACAGAGCTTAGCTCTGGAGTCGCTATTTTCGGGCCCAGAAAAGGTCATCTGTTAGGAGTTCCGGGCCTTTCTATGTTTATGATGCGATTTCGACCAAATCGCTGCCTGTCTTCTGACGATGCTTCCAATACTGGAGCGTATTGTTGATCAGAGATTTCATGTGTGACTGCTTTGACTAAAAAGCGAGTCAACATTTTCCCCCCCAGAACATATCTTGCTGAACGAAGGAAGATGTTTTCTGGATAATTCAAAAAGTCCAAGGCCACGCCGGGCCTGCCAGCTGCAAGCATAATCCATACCTGCTAAGAAAAGAGAGCAAAAAGGTGTGTCAAATCCTGACAAAACTGATTACACTTTCGATCATAAACCATGCTTGGGCGTTTGTTTGAGCATAAACTACACTCAAGAGACGTTCGAATCATCCTGCCAAAACCTGGCAAGGGACCTAACCTTTCGGGTATAAGCCATACCAGGAAGTTCAAACTGAACATAAGCCATACTCGAGATTTATTGAGTTCCTTTGCCCAATCCTGACAAGATCGTTCATCGTCCTTGAGTATAATCCATACTTAAGCATCCTAGTGAGTACAATCCATACTTATACCGAGATGGAGCTATACTTGCCAAAACCTGACAAGATAGTCCGTCCCTAGGCATAATCCATGCCTAGGGTTCCAAGATATGTATAAGCCATACTTTAATTGAGATTGAGAATCCTGCCACAACCTGACAAGACACTTAAATTTGCCAAACATAATCCATGCTCGGAAAGTCCTGCCTTATTCAATTCAAAATACAAAACTAAAGCAAATCCTGATTGGTTTGTTATCGAGTCCAGAACACACTTTGGAGCTAAATCCTAACCCCGAACGTGTGTACTCCGATTTAGCCAGTCGGAAAACCTTAAGAAAGCAAAGAAACATATCCTAAATCCTAAGAAATGCAGAAAATCCAGGCTGATCTCATCCATATCAGTTGATGGTGAGCTCGCGAGACCTCGATCCAGGGTCATTCCCTCTCCGGGGAGCAGGTGGTGGCAGCACAGGTACAGGTGCTGTTGGTTGTTTCACATACTCGGGTAGCTCTCCATGTATAACCCGTTCCTCAATTAAGTCTCGCAAGTGTCTACAGTCATTTGTGTCATGACCCTCCATATCATGAAACATGCAGTATTTTCCAGAATCGCGCTCTCTTTGCGATGGCTCCCTCCTAGGAGGCTTTGGATAGGAGACGTCACCGTTCGTGTTCACGTAGATGTCGGTCAAGTTTGAATTGAGTTCGGTGTACTTTTCAGATCTTAGCCCTCTCCGGGGCTGAGCGTTGCGGTCTATCTTGACAGCAGCTTTCTCTTTGCCTTTACCAGAATCAGACGGTTCTCCGTCTTTGAGCATGTTAACATCGAGAATTTTCTTTTCGGATGTTGCATCTTCTTCATGCAGAAACCTATCCGATTCAAGGTAGAATTCGCTGAGATTCCGTGGTGGGTCTCGGTATAAGGATTTTTTGAACTCCGAGTCGTCTTGAACGCCAGATACTGCGGCCATTAATACCATAGATGGCTCAGGTCGATCAACTGATGTTGCTGCAACGTTGAACGTTTCCAAAAATGAGCGCAGAGTTTCTTTAGGCCTCTGCTTGATTGTGGTGAGAGACATGACATTCTTAGGTCGAGCGATGTGGACTCGAAATTGTTCAATAAAGCGAGCGACCAACATGCTCCAACTGTTGTTCGATTCAGATTCCAGCTGCTGAATCCACATAGCAGCAATATCAGTCAAGAAGAGAGGGAAGCATTTTGCCATGACGTTTTCCGACGCTGATTGAACTTCCATATGACGTTTGTAGCGCATCAGGTGCACGGTAGGATCCGTCCTGCCGTTGTAGGGCTCCAGTTGTGGAAGTTTGAAATCTGGAGGATTGCGGGAATTCCTGATTTCCTGTGTGAATGGATTGTGATTGACATCATCCATGTCGTTCTGATAAGTGCGGCCTCTCGAGAGGCGTTCAATGAGATCGGCGAGCCGATCGCCTTCAAAGTGCTGTTTCAAGTTGACAAGTACAGAGCTGGTGCCCCCAGCGTTGAATCCAGAAGAGTTCAGAAAAGTATGGGGAGCTTGGAAGGCCATCCGGTTCGGTTCGGAGGTGCCCCCATGTTGCGGCTCGGAGAAGCGAGGGAGGTAATGGCGAGGTACACGGTTCGGATTGATGCACCGATCCGATCAGGTTCTCCTGTTCTGAACCGAGGAGCATGATGCTGAAGTTGTGTGGTATTTCCGATCCGAACCGGTGCGGATGTAGGTCGAACGGGAGCGAAGCCTTTATTTCCAGAGGGGAGGCTGCTGCCCCCAAGCTCATGTAGGGTTGCTGTTCGGATCGGGTCCGAACCGATCCGGTGGGGAATGTCCCCCATTTCCATCTGCGTTAGATTCAGATTTTGGCCCTCAGTTCGGATCGGATCCGAACCGATCCACTTTGTTATTCCTGCTGGAGCCATTTCAGTACCATTTCCAGTGAGTTGTGCATTGTCGCTCGGCCTGCCTTCCATCCGAGCGAAGAATTGGTCAATCATCTCCTGTTGTTTATGGTGGAGATCATCTTGCCTTGCCATTTGCATTCTCACTCCAGCAAGAACGCCATCCATCTCTTCTCTGGTTAAGTATGCTGATGAATTTTCATGAGAGGAAGCTCCCTGACTTGCGTCGTTTCTCGGGCCTTCATCCTCAAGACGGGGAAGTTTCCGTTTGGCCATTAATCCAATAGCCAATGAATCCGCTTCCTTTCAAGCTAGTAGAAGAAGTTGTATCGTGTGCCCCCTACCTGGCGCGCCAAAATGTTAGACCGAAAATTGGCACTAACACCCAAATGCTATGAAAATTCCTTACAGTCGCAAATCACAGAGAAGAAAAAGCAGTAAAATAATAGGAGACACACGAGATTTTTATAGTGGTTCGGCTCAATCCAAGCCTACGTCCACTTTATAGTTTCTTAAATCCTAAGAAGCTATCACAACGTTGTATGCTTGCGGTTTATACACGAAATCCTCGTGTTTACAAAGAAAAAGAGGAGATTAGAGATTGAAATTATATACGATAGCCTCTTGTTAAAAATGATTTGAGTCGGCCTTTTTGTTACCCAAAAGTCCTTGCAATGGTGGAAGGAATGGCCGAAATAGGAAAATTCCAAAGTCCCTTCAAATTGCCATATGATCGTGTATTTATAGGTGTAGAGGAGCCACAGGGAGCTCTGGAGCGGTTCGGATCGGGTGTGCCACGTGGCGAGCACTGAGGCGATCTCAGAAGTAGTGGAGCAGAGGTTACCAAGTCGTGTGGAGACAGGTGTCATCCGATCCGCATCTGTAGGAGGCGGTTATGGAAAGAGAATAAGTCAAAACTTCGCGTGCAGAAGCTGGTCCAGGGGGTCGGTTCGGGTCCGATCCACACCGAGTTGATGTCTCCGATCCAAAGAGCGGAAGCAATTTAGTGAAGGATACTCCAGGCGGGTCGGGTCTTCCTTACCGAACCGACCCAGTTCATCCGATCCGAACCGGTTGAAGGTGATGCCAAATTTCCAAATCCAAGTTTCTGGTTCTGCATGCGTTCACGGAAATAGGCATAACTTTCAAACCGTAAGTCCGGTTTAGCCAAACAAAAGCTCAAGCTGAAGCTAATTCAGAGGGATACCTAAGTTAAAGAGCTTGGCTCCGTAATCGCTGTTTTCGGGCACAGAAAAGGTCATCTGTTAGGAGTTCTTGGCCTTTCTTTGTTTGTGATGCGATTTCGACCAAATCGCTGCCTGTCTTCTGACGATGCTTCCAATACTGGAGCGTATTGTTGATCAGAGATTTCATGTGTGACTGCTTTGACTAAAAAGCGGGTCAACATTTTCCCCCCCAAAACATATCTTGCTGAACGAAGGAAGATTTGTTCTGGATATTCCAAAAAGTCCGAGGCCACGCCGGGCCTGCCAGCTACAAGCATAATCCATACATGCTAAGAAAAGAGGGCAAAAAGGTGTGTCAAATCCTGAAAAAACTGATTACACTTTCGAGCATAAACCATGCATGGGCGTTTGTTTGAGCATAAACTACACTCAAGAGAAGTTCGAATCATCCTGCCAAAACCTGGCAAGGGACCTAACCTTCCGGGTATAAGCCATACCAGGAAGTTAAAACTGAGCATAAGCCATACTCGAGATTTATTGGGTTCCTTTTCCCAATCCTGACAAGATCGTTCGTCGTTCGTGAGTATAATCCATACTTAAGCATCCTAGTGAGTACAATCCATACTTATACCGAAATGGAGCTATACTTGCCAAAACCTGACAAGATAGTCCGTCCCTAGGCATAATCCATGCCTATGGGTCCGAGATAAGTATAAGCCATACTTTAATTGAGATTGAGAATCCTGCCACAACCTAACAAGACATTTAAATTTGCCAAACATAATCCATGCTCGGAAAGTCCTGCCTTATTCAATTCAAAATACAAAACCAAAGCAAATCCTGATTGGTTTGTTATCGAGTCCAGAACACGCTTTGGAGCTAAATCCTAAGCCCGAACGTGTGTACTCCGATTTAGCCAATCGGAAAACCTAAGGAAAGCAAAGAAACATATCTTAAATCCTAAGAAATGCAGAAAATCTTGGCTGATCACATCCATATCAGTTGATGATGAGCTCGCGAGAGCTCGATCCAGGGTCATTCCCTCTCTGGGGAGCAGGTGGTGGCAACACAGGTGCAGGTGCTGTTGGTTGTTTCACATACTCGGGTAGCTCTCCACGTCTAACCCATTCCTCAATCAAGTCTCGCAAGTGTCTACAGTTGTTTGTGTCATGACCGTCCATATCATGAAACATGCAGTATTTTCTAGAATCGCGCTCTCTTTGCGATGGCTCCCTCCTAGGAGGCTTTGGATAGGAGATGTCACTGTTTGTGTTCATGTAGATGTCAGTCAAGGTTGAATTGAGTTCGGTGTACTTTTCATATCTTGGCCCTCTCCGGGGCTGAGCGTTGCGGTCATTCTTGACAACAGCTTTCCCTTTGCCTTTACCAGAATCAGACGGTTCTCCCTCTTTGAGCATGTTATCATCGAGAATTTTCTTTTCGGATGTCGCGTCTTCTTCACGCAGAAACCTATCCGATTCAAGGTAGAATTCGCTGAGATTCCGTGGTGGGTCTCGGTATAAGGATTTTTTGAACTCCGAGTTGTCCAGAACGCCAGATACTGCGGCCATTAATACCATAGATGGCTCAGGTCGATCAACTGATGCTGCTGCAACGTTGAACCTTTCCAAAAATGAGCGCAGAGTTTCTTTAGGCCTCTGCTTGATTGTGGTGAGAGACATGACATTCTTAGGTCGAGCGATGTGGACTCGAAATTGTTCAATAAAGCGAGCAACCAACATGTTCCAGCTATTGATCGATTCAGATTCCAGCTGCCGAATCCACATAGCAGCAATATCAGTCAAGAAGAGAGGGAAGCATTTTGCCATGATGTTTTCCGATGCCGATTGACCTTCCATATGACGTTTGTAGCGCATCAGGTGCACAGTAGGATCCGTCCTGCCGTTGTAGGGCTCCAGTTGTGGAAGTTTGAAATCTGGAGGATTGCGGGAATTCCTGATTTCCTGTGTGAATGGATTGTGATTGACATCATCCATGTCATTATGATATGTGCGGCCTCTCGAGAGGCGTTCAATGAGATCGGCGAGCCGATCGCCTTCAAAGAGCTGTTGCAAGTTGACAAGTTCAGAGCTGGTGTCCCCAGCGTTGAATCCAGAAGAGTTCAGAAAAGTATGGGGAGCTTGGAAGGCCATCTGGTTCGGTTCGGAGGTGCCCCCATGTTGCGGCTCGGAGAAGCAAGGGAGGTCATGGCGAGGTACACGGTTCGGGTTGGATGCACCGATCCGATCAGGTTCTCCTGTTCCGAACCGAGGAGCATGATGCTGAAGTTGTGTGGTATTTCCGATCCAAGCCGGTGCGGATGTAGGTCGAACGGGAGCGAAGCCTTGATTTTCAGAGGGGAGGCTGCTGCCCCCAAGCTCATGTAGGGTTGTTGTTCGGATCGGGTCCGAACCGATCCGGTGGGGAATGTCCCCTATTTCCATCTGCGTTGGATTCAGATTTTGGCCCTCGGTTCGGATCGGATTCGAACCGATCCGGTTTGTTATTCCTGCTGGAGCCATTTCAGTACAATTTCCAGTGAGTTGTGCATTGCCGCTCGGCCTGCCTTCCATCTGAGCGAAGAATTGGTCAATCATCTCCTGTTGTTTGAGGAGGAGATCATCTTGCCTTGCCATTTGCGTTCTCAATCCAGCAAGAACGCCATCCATCTCTTCTCTGGTTAAGTATGCTGATGGATTTTCATGAGTGGAAGTTCCCTGACTTGCCTCGTTTCTCATGCCTTCGTCCTCAAGACGGGGAAGTTTTCGTTTGGCCATTAATCCAATAGCCAATGAATCTGCTTCCTTTCAAGCTAGTAGAAGAAGTTGTATCGTGTGCCCCCTACCTGGCGCGCCAAAATGTTAGACCGAAAATTGGCACTAACACCCAAATGCTATGTAAAATCCTTACAGTCGCAAATCACAGAGAAGAAAAAGCAGTAAAGTAATAGGAGACACACGAGATTTTTATAGTGGTTCGGCTCAATCCAAGCTTACGTCCACTTTATAGTTTCTTAAATCCTAAGAAGCTATTACAACGTTGTATGCTTGCGGTTTATACACGAAATCCTCGTGTTTACAATGAAAAAGAGGAGATTAGAGATTGAAATTATACACGATAGCCTCGTGTTAAAAATGATTTGAGTCGGCCTTCTTGTTACCCAAAAGTCCTTGCAATGGTGGAAGGAATGGCCGAAAGAGGAAAATTCAAAAGTCCCTTAAAATTTCCATATGATCGTGTATTTATAGGCGTAGAGGAGCCATAGGGAGCTCTGGAGCGGTTCGGATCGGGTGTGCCACGTGGTGAGCACAGAGGCGATCTCAGAAGTAGTGGAGCAGCGGTTACCAAGTCGTGTGGAGACAGGTGTCATCCGATCCGCATCTGTAGGAGGCGGTTATGGCAAGAGAATAAGTCAAAACTTCGCGTGCAGAAGCAGGTCCATGGAGTCGGTTCGGGTCCGATCCACACCGAGTTTATGTCTCCGATCCGAAGAGAGGAAGCATTTCAGTGCAGGATACTCCAGGCTGGTCGGGTCTTCCTTACCGAACTGACCCAGTTCATCCGATCCGAACCGTTTGAAGGTGATGCCAAATTTCCAAATCCAAGTTTCTGGTTGTGCATGCATTCACGGAAACAGGCATAACTTTCAAACCGTAAGTCCGTTTTAGCCAAACGAAAGCTCAAACTGAAGCTAATTCAGAGGGCTACAAAAGTTACAGAGCTATGCTCTGTAAACTCTGTTTTCTGGCCCAGAAAAGGTCATCTGTTAGGAGTTCCGGGCCTTTCTTTGTTTGTGATGCGATTTCAACCAAATCGCTCCTGTCTTCTGACGATGCTTCCAATACTGGAGCGTATTGTAGATCAGAGATTTCATGTGTGACTGCTTTGACTAATAAGCGGGTCAACAAACAGATCTAGCAAATTAGGCAATATAACAGAAGTAGCAGATTAGGCACTATAACAGAAGTATAAGATTAGGCAATATAACAGAACTAGCAGATTAGGCAATATAACAGATGTAATCATCCCTTAAAGTTTCATAGACATATCTTGCCTAATTATAAATTTGGCCTAAGTTTGCATGCCTAAATAGTAGTCATGATTCACAATATGATCATATACCCCACGTTTGCATTGAATTTACATAGCACAGATTATGGTCATAATTTACCATATAACACATGTCCCAAATTTAGCTAAACTTGCCTTGTACAAAAGATTCACAAATAAATTATACTAAATATTGCCATCGATTTCAATGCATGTCGTATATTCAAAAATCTCCTACTTAGGTGTTATTCACATTTAATAGTTATCAAATCTTAATATAGATCTTCACACCTAAGTCATATTTCTTTTTATCTCAAGTCATGAATCGTTATATAAACAATATGCCCAACAATCTAGAACTTTAAATTATAGCAGATCTTAATTCGAAATATGCATTATGTCCAATGTCTCAAGTCACATGTTAACATACAATGGTTCCTCTTCTCCCAGTTCACAGAATGTGCATAGATCTAAATCTAGTTTACAACATCGGTCACAGATTAGCCCTGTCCAATTATGCCATCATTCATTATTTGTCCCAAAGTTTAGCGTTCGTGCATTAATCTCTTATGAGATGTGGCGTAAGCTCAAGGTAGCCTGGCTATCGAATAGAAAGAAGAAAGAGATACAAAATAATATATATCAGAATAGAACGTACACAAACTCAAATTCAGATTTACAATAATGTCACAATTATAATTAAAAGTTTATATCGGAAAATAACTGTACTTGACTTTCGTGGTTTTAAGAAAGGATAATAAACTGTTGTTGATGCAGAAATGATGAATTACTCCTCTTTAATTGTTGTTGTAGCTCTGAACTTTGATTTGAGATTTGATTTAGCTTTTAATTCTATTCAGGTTGGAAGAAGGTGCATCAGTCCAAGTTTTGATTCCAGCAGAGTAACGGCGCCATTATTTTATTTATTTAGAACAGAAACAGAACATAGACAGAATGAAATTGTGCAGAGAAAATGAGGCTAGGGGGCTGTTTATATAGGATTAGGTGGATGAATCTAGACAGAAAACGAGACCGGATACATCAGAATGAACCAGGTTCAGAAACTGGATTTCGGGAGCAGGTCGACCCCTAGGTCGACTCCCTAGTCGACCTAGTCATGGGGAGGTCGACACCCCAGTCGACTCCCCAGTCGACCTGGTTGGGGGGGTCGACTCCCTAGTCGACCTGGGTATATGGGCGGGAATTTTCCCGCCAGCCTTCTCTGGGTTTGAATTTCGAATTTCTGGCTTTATTTTCGAGCTGTTTTATTTTATTCAAATTCCTGAAGCTTCTGAGGGTCATAACTTGGTCATACGAACTCCGATTTTCGAAAACTCGGACTCGATTTCATGTAGAATTCCGAGACGAATATAATCGAGCAACCCTTTTCCCTTGATTCTTATTTTATAATTTAATTATCCTCTGATTTGTTACTTATACGATCACAGAAAATACGAGGTGTTATATTCTCCCCTCCTTAAAGGATTTCATCCCCGAAATCTTCAAGTTAAGAAGAATGTGTCCTACCATCCAGTCATCCATCTACTCGACCATCATCCGCAAGCATCCATTGTCCTTAGAAAACTTCTAATGTTGTATGAACATATGCAAAAGTGTGTGTATATGTTCCTTATCAAATGCAAAGATCAGGCGGTCCACTAATTCAGTTGACCTCCTTAATGCGAACTATGTCAGTGTCATGAGTCCAACATGTATGCAATTTTACTATTTGATAAATATCATTCTTATATGAGTGACAACCATTAATTCATATGCAACATCCATGTGATGAGTCAATCATTTTGCATCCACAAAAATTAAAAATGCTCACACATCCATATGCAGTATGAGAGTGTTTTCGAGCCGATCTAGTGCCTAGTGTGTGTATATGCATCCACGAGCAACCACTTGCAACCACTTGCATCCACTTGCAACCATCAAACATAACATGTCCCAAACACACGTTTACATCCATATGATTCCTATCTAAAGGTCGAAGACTCGATCGATAGGATATAGTCGAATGATGGAAGCGAGCAAAAATAAAAAACTTGGTTCCCATTAGACCTTGATTGAGAAAATAATTCCCCTAAGTATCGGCCCCGAAGACCGAAATCAACATCAGATTGATGCCCAGAGGATTACCCTCTTTAGACAATGTAAAAACCAGAAATATTAATCTTATTAGAAATATTCAGATACTTACAGACTACTGGTACAAATCTGATCACCAAATGATTCTTAGGAAATTAAGCATGATAAAACCCAGAATGTATGCGTCCTACTTGACGCCTAACACAGATATCTCTCAAACCCCAATCTATCACAAGCAGATGAGTCATAACCCTTATGGGTTCGAGCCTACAATGGAATCAAAAACAAAACTAGTATTAAAGTGCAGAGTATCGGTTACAGAATCAAAATGCCAGAACCAGAAAGAGTTTCAACTCAACAATCAGATAAAGAAATTAAACCTCCCACAGAAAGTTTTCCTAATTCTATCTTATCCACTAGCCTCGAGAGTGTTCGCCTGCCCTTCAGAAGTTGGTCCTGCCCTCTGCCCTTGCTCTCTTTTTTTCGGGCTGTCCCTAGTGAAGTGTCCCATCTCACCACAGTTGAAGCAAGTGCCCTTCCTTTTTCTGTAATCCTTGTTCAGATGAGTCGAGCTTCCACAAGTAAAGCACTTTTTCTCCTTCTTATCTTCACACTTCTCAATCTTCTTTTGTGTTTCCTTTTTGGGCCATGCTTTCTTGTTCTGTGGTTCTTCCTTCTTTGCCTCTTCTTTGCCCTTGTCTTCCTCGTGCAGTAGTGCCATGTCCACTAATCTCTCGTAAGTCGCTACCATGGGTACATGGGTCATGGCTAGACTGTGTAGTGGCTCGTTCAATCCTTTAACAAAAGGAGAGCCTTTTTATGCTGAGTGTTGACCAAATCCAGTATGAACCTAGCCAGTTGGTTGAACTGGTTGATGTATTCCTTGACCATCATACTTCCTTGCTAAAGAGATAAGAACTTTTCCAATTGTAGACTTCGTTCAGCTTGCGAGAGGAATTTCATCTCAAACCTTGTTCTAAAATCCATCCATGTTTCAACTGGCCTCTCGGCGTTAGTGACTTCCCACCAATAGGAAGCTTCGTCCTTGACTAACCATACCGCCAATTGTACCTTCTGACTATCGTCTACCTCGAAAATGACGAACAAATCTTCGGTCTCCTTCAGCCAGTTCCTTGCTGCCACGAAGGATTCAGTTCCACAGAAGTCTTTTCCACCCATAGCCTTGAAGTCTCTACACGTCTTTGCGAAAGCATTTCCACGAAGAGGAGAAGGAGGAGGTGGTACCGCTGCCACTGGGGGAGGAATATCTGCTGGGCCTGTACAGTTGGCCCTATCCTCTAAGTACCTCCTGAACCTGCAAGGTATTGGCACACCCTCTGGAAGGTTAAGATTCCCAGACATGCTGAAATGAAAGAAAAAGGAAAGATTCAAAACAAAGGATAGAAAGATAGGTTATGGCTTTGGGGATTATGTTTTTTTTCAAAATAAGCTTTCCTTTTGAAAATACTTCCTTTTTAAAACCTTTTTGAAAATAGCTTTCAAAATTTTTTTATCAAATCTGGTAACCTTCAGCTCTGATACCAAGTGTAACACCCCACCTCCATTAAGGTCACTCACAAAAGGAATGCCTTAACTTTGATGGAGCATTTTAGTAGACAGAACAAAAATTTACAAGATAGATAAAATAGTACTTGAAAAATTTATAACTTTATTACAACAGAAACCGAAGCAAGTTTGGTTACATCTTTTCAAATTCAATATCCGAATTCAAGTACAAAAATATCAGTCTTGTACAAAAGCCTTCAGAATGCATGGTTTTTAGAATCATAATTCCCACAGAAGCTGCCATAAGGAGTCAATCCATACTTTAATCACTTTAAGTACTTCAAGCAGAAGAAATCCGGATTAAGCTAAAGTATTCCCTCCTTGGAAACCTGGGGGGGGGGGGAACGGAAGAAAAAGGGGCGAAAACAAGCAAGGTCAAACATAAAGTCTGGCAAGTCCAGTGACTTTCAGCATATGAACATATAATAATAATAATGACATGAAAATAAGTTGGATAAGAGATAATAGTAATAGGAGCAGCAGATAAACTTAGGTTAAACATAAGAAACAGAATAATATTACTTTTCACCTCTCTGCACTAATACTAGTATAACAGGATTAGGTGTCACCCCAATGTCTAAACTGAAACAGAAACGGGAACAGAATAATTTCCACAGAAGAGAATGCTAGTAATGGGCCTTTACCACCCCAACAGAAACAGACAGAAACAGAATGCTAATAATGGGCCTTTACCACCCGAACAGAAGGAACAGAAACAGAAACAGGTTAATCCCTATGGAAACATAATGTAGAATTAGGTGTACACTAGTAAATGGGCCTTTACCACCCGAACAGACGGTACCACGCGGAAACAGACAGGTGTTACCACCAACCAGAAACAGACGGTACCAACAGAAACAGATAGAACTAAGTGTACCCTAAAATCCTACCCCAAGCGATCGGCTCCCTAATAAATAAATACCCTGTGCCAGCCCCACAAAAGGGGGTATCACTCCCCAAAGTGGCAACCTTTTAAATGACACAGACCTATTTGCAGATATCACGGCGTCTTACATCCTCAGAGGCAGACCAGGATCCATGCACGCACATGACCCGGTTGGAACGCACCATCAACACCCCTTGCCATTATCAGAATGAATCGCTTATAATTAGTTCAGTAAGCGTGCCCGGACCCTACCTACTATTGAGTCAAAGTTTTGATACCAGAAAGGGTTACTTACTAATATGGGTCCCAAACAACAGATGACACTAGTAATTTCCCTCCTAACCTTGTGTCCCCAGACTAACAGATTTCAGATTAACTTGTTTACAAGTTCAGACATACATAGTTCAGGTCAACTAGTTCACAGATCAGACAAGTTTTCAGACTAACGGATCAGATATATGGATTTAAGAGATTTACAGATTTGTCTACCTTTGTAATTGGGCCTATAGATTCACAAAACGGGTTTGTTAAATTCATTAGTCCAATTGGTTCAACCCTATCCACCCAACACGTTTTAGACATCATATTTATCTTAGATTTGTAATAATTAAAAATTAATGCGCAGACCTCTCACATTAGACTAACAGTTTGCGGCCACTGGTTAGGCCGGTTGGTTCCGGGCAGGTTTCTCCCGCCAACTGAGTCTAACCTCAGGTTTCAAGCATGTTGTGACTAACTTCTCACAGTAGAACCTATTGTTTGCGGCCACTGGATGTGCCGGGAGGTTCTGAGCAGAATTACGCCGCAAACTCATTCTAACCTCGAGTTAGCCATATTTCATGTTTAGCCAATGCATTCATTCACAGACTATCTTAATATCAGACTAATCATGCTAATTTAACAAATTAACTTTTGTACAAGTTACATCAGATTATTCGAGATTCTATTAACAAGTTTTGCTCAATTTTAAATCAAGCCTACAGATATCAATACTCAGTTTTCAACAAATTTAGCAGATGAACAGATCTAGCAGATTAGGCAATATAACAGATCTAGCAGATTAGGCAATATAACAGAAATAGCAGATTAGGCAATATAACAGAACTAGCAGATTAGGCAATATAAAAGAATTAGCAGATTAGGCAATATAACAGAACGAGCAGATTAGGCAATATAACAGATGTAATCATCCCTTAAAGTTTCATAGACATATCTTGCCTAATTATAAATTTGGCCTAAGTTTGCATGCCTAAATAGTTGTCATGATTCACAATATGATCATATACCCCACGTTTGCATTGAATTTACATGGAACGGATTATGGTCATAATTTACCATATAACACATGTCCCAAATTTAGTTAAACTTGCTTAGTACAAAAGATTCACATATAAATTATACCAAATAAAGCCATCGATTTCAATGCATGTCATATATTCAAAAATCTCCCACTTAGGTGTTATTCACATTTAACAGTTATCAAATCTTAATATAGATCTTCACACCTAAGTCATATTCTCTTTTTATCTCAAGTCATGAATCGTTATATAAACAATATGCCCAACAATCTAGAACTTTAAATTATAGCAGATCTTAGTTCGAAATATGCATTATGTCCAATGCCTCAAGTCACATGTTAACATATAATGGTTCCTCTTCTCCCGATTCACAGAATATGCATAGATCTAAATCTAGTTTACAACATCAGTCATAAATTAGCCATGTCCAATTATGCCATCATTCATTATTTGTCCCAAAGTTTAGCGCTCGTGCATTGATCTCTTATGAGATGTGGCGCAGGCTCGTGGTAGCCTGGCTATCGAACAGAAAGAATAAAGAGATACAGAATAATATATATCTGAACAGAACGTACACAGCCTCAAATTCAGATTTACAATCATGTCACAATTATATTTAAAGTTTATATCGCAAAATAACTGTACTTGCCTTTTGTGGTTTTAAGAAAGGATAATAAACTGTTGTTCATGCAGAAATGCTGAATTACTCCTCTTTAATTGTTGTTGTAGCTCTAAACTTTGATTTGAGATTTGATTTAGCTTTTAATTCTATTCAGGTTGGAAGAAGGTGCATTAGTCCAGGTTTGGATTCTAGCAGAGTAACGACAACATTTTTTTATTTATTTAGAACAGAGACAAAATATAGACAGAATGAAATTGTGTAGAGAAAATGAGGCTAGGGGGCTGTTTATGTAGGATTAGGCGGACTTAGACAGAAAACGAGACCGGATACATAAGAATGAACCAGGTACAAAAACTGGGTTTCGGGAGAGCAGGTCGACCCCAGGTCGACTCCCCAGTCGACCTGGTCATGGGAAGGTCGACACCCCAGTCGACTCCCCAGTCGACCTAGTTTAGGGGGGGTCGACTCCCCAGTCGACCTGGGTATATGGGCGGGAATTTTCCCGCCAGCCTTCTCTGGGTTTGAATTTCGAATTTCTGGCTTTATTTTTGTGCTGTTTTATTTTATTCAAATTCCTGAAACTTATGAGGGTCATAACTTGGTCATACGAACTCCGATTTTCGAAAAATCGGAATCGATTTCATGCAGAATTCCGACACGAACGTAGTGGCGCAACCCGTTACCCTTGATTCTTATTTTATAATTTAATTATCCTCTTATTTGTTACTTATTCGATCATAAAAAATACGGGGTGTTACAGAATTAATTATAGTATAATTTAAATCGAGCGCATAACGTCGCGGTAGTTCGTAATATTGGGTTTTGAACTTCAAATGAATATACAGGATTCGTTTTAAGTCAGATTTCTTTGAAACCAGAATCGTTTGAATCTGTTGAGCTGTATTTTCTAATGGAAGTGAAACATCGAGATTCTGTCTTATAGATTGTAAGTTATGCACAAATCAAAATTTCAAATAGTCGCTATGGAATCCTTTATATGCCATAATAGTTTATTTAATATAAATAATTATTGGTTTCGAATTTGCACAAGGTTTTTGAGATGTGTTTTTAATTTAATTTATAGAATTTTTCTGTAATTTTTATGTTGAAGAATAAACAGCTTTTCGTTTAACGTATTTTGTACCCTAAATCAGTGTTCTGGGGTTTCACAAAATAAGTTGACGTGTTTACATTATTATATTTTTGGGACGGCGACACACTGCTCGTCACAACGGTATTTTACTTTTTTCAGTAGGGTCCGTAAAAGAATGGAGTTTTATGTAATGTGGTACACTAAAATTTTTAAAACATAAAAAAGTTACACCTTTTAATATAAATGATATCAATACATAGAATAAAGCGACAAACTATTTAATACACTTGGACATAGTGCAATATATTACGGGTTCATTTTTCATCTCATGGGATCAATCTCACTAACCATGTAACATGTCATATAAAACATAAACTTATATAAAAAAGTATAGAAATTCGGAAAAAAAGAAATTTTTATGAAAACCGGTGTAATAAAATTAAACCACAAAAACTGGTCAAGATTGTCTGTACCTCAGAAAGAGTATTCCAGCAGTTTGGATTGGTCATTACACTGTTTTGCATCAACACATTTTAGTCAAAGTTGTGAAAACAAAAGTAAAATAATTGAGTATATTACAGAGAAATCATCGGTATTTGCATGCGAGCAACCATCTATTTGTTGGCTACCAATAGATGCACAATCTTCATTTTAATTTTATTAAACCATGCCACCTTAACTAAAATTTTATATGCTAAACCCACAAGTATACTGGTAATTGAAAGTCAGGAAGTTGGCTTGGGTTAGAATATTTATGTGCAATGCCACCACTGGGTAGTAAATTTAGATGAGCTGCTACGAACTACAAAGTCAAGTTATTAAGCTCTCAATCAAATTTAAAAACAATCTAGTAGGAATGGAAGAAAACTTTTAAAAGATAAATATCAAAACTGTATCCTAGAACTAAACCATGTATGGATTTGCTTTTTACAGCGATCTAGTGGTTCGAAATGTACAGACAAGAAAGACAAGAGATAAAGACAAGCTAACCTACTCTAAATACTTCACGCAGACCTATTTCAGCTTGATCCTTCATGTCTAAACTGTACTAGCACATAGTTCATAGCATGGGGGCATTTCCACAACAACGGAAGCCATAATATTACTAATACTAATGTTAGATTATCAGTCATGAAGAACCTAGCTTAAATGATGAATCCATCTCCTAAAGAAAACCATTAATTTCTCAAGTCACATTCACAGACCAAGAAAGAGAGGAATTAAAACAAAAGGAACGACTTTCAACACATAAGATTACAATCTCAGCTTGGAATCAACAAAAGAAAAAGGGGTATTGTACAGAACTAGACTTGTAGATTAAAGAAGCAAGGACAAGAGAATTCATAATATACTTACCTTACATTGAATCATCTGACCATGTTTCCTCCCTCGATAATACTACTTTTAAATATAAAATGTACAAAAATCTGATTGGATTAAACAATGCATGTGCATTCGTCCAAATCCATCTTAATCTAACCAACTACATACGAAGAGGACACTGAAATCACTATCACCTACCATATTTTACTGTCGTCCCCTACTCTTGCTTCTTGCCAAAGGAAAATGCTCCACGAATCTTCAAATTTCCAGCTACCCTAACACTCCATTCATAGGCTAATCTCATGCTATGTGAATGGATGTGGTGCTTATCCTTTAAAACTCCTCCTATTTATATCGTGAATCTTGCCAGTTTTTGGAACCAAGCCCAAATAGTATAACGCAATAAAGACGCAAGCTCTTAAACGATACACTTAGTATAAAATTCAGGTCGAAATTCTTTCAGGAAATTATTAAATTGAAGATAAACCAACCTAAATGATTAAAAATGGATTTTGACCAAGTTTGTAGCTTCATCGTAGAAGCACAGAGTTGGTGCGACCAGTGCCTTTCTGGTGGCGTCGTTGTCGAGTCTTGGGAGGTCGACTCTGAAGAGGAACTAAAGAGGGATGAACCGCAGCCTTAGCAGCTGTGGTCGGAGGGCTGAACACAACCTAAGGTGGTTGTTTTTGGACAAGATAGGTTCTTCAATCGAAGCTAATTTCTGGTGAGATGGTGGGTTGGTGGCGGCCAGGGTCACTGTCGTGTGAAGAAGAGGAAGCGGCAGTCCTTAGCAGAACAATGATGTAACACCCCACGTCCATTAATGTCACTCACAAAGGGAATGCATTAACTTCTATGGAGCTTTTTAAGTTAGTATAGAACAGAAACTTAAAAACAAGACAGATATAAACAGTACTTGAAAATTAAAACTTTATTTCATTGCAGCGGATAAACCCATATGTTTGATTACATCGTCAAAAACCAGAGTCAAAGTACATAATATCCATCTTGACTACCAAAAGTACATAAGTTGAAAGACATAATCCCCAATACAAAATAGCCATAAATAAAAGATAAGCTAAACCTTACTTCAGCTATCCAAGCAATCTTCTAAAAGCTGTCCAAAATCAAGCTCCACTGGTGCTAGTTCCGGCTTGAGCACCTGGGGGGGAAAAGGAAGAAAAGAGGAGGAAACAAAGGGGTCAGACATAAAGTCTGGCGAGTGCAATAACTTTAACAATATAATTAACAAAGTAACTAGGCAAAGGCATAAGTTGGAAAATAAGGAAATGACCATGAACCATTGAGTATGAAAGAGTAAATAGGGAAACAAGATTAACAACGATATCGTTAAAGCGCACTTAACCCACTGTAAGATAATTACTAATCTACACCAACACTATGAGATAATTGCTATACTACACCACCACTAGTATATTGCACCACCACTAGTCACCCTAAGGTTGATCCCACCTACAGACTTAATAATGATATTGGTAGTTTCGTGCACCCCTAGCTGCCTTCATAGGTGCCGCCTGCCCCTATCTCCACTAGGTGTACCCACTATCCCCAAGCGATCGGCTCCCTAACTCATAGATACCCGTGCTGGCCCTACAGTGGGATGTATCACTTCCCAAAGTGGCAACCCAGTACCACCAATGATGCACGTCTTATACCTACACGATGCAACAACGTCTTACCTACCAGCCCGGGTCCACACACGCATATGAATCCGTTGGACTTGTGTTGCCACCGCTAACCCGGTTTGGCCTCTTACAGTCAAGCCCAGTATGTGTGTCCCATCCTCGACTTGGGTCGAGCCCACAAAGATACATATGGGTTACTGGTTGAAATGGGCCCCCATTACTTGACACAAGCTATCCACCTAAGCTTGGTCCCCTCTAGTACATCCCACTTAACCCACTTCTTATTCATGTTTCAATTACATGCTTCAATTTTGGTTAAGTGTTTCTAATCGTATTTCCAAATGCCACCCAAGGCACCCACTAGATTCCACTTACCACCCAAGGCACACACTTAACCCCCTCATGTCCCACTACATGTTTATTTGGTTAAGTGTTTCTTAATTCACTAAGACCGTAACCTCATAAAAACCTCTCACATTAGACTGGCATTTGTGGCAACTGGATTTGTCGGGCGGGTCCGGGCAGTCTTACACCACAAAAGAGCCTAACCTCGTGTCTTAGATGATTAATTACACCTAATTTATCATTCCCCCAATTTGAATTACTTTCCCTATTCAAATTATCAATCACTCAATTATGTCCATCAATTTGTGGTATGTAAAATCGTACCAATTTTCACCACAATTTTATTTTATGCCTTTTAAGGAATTTATGCCAATATATCTTTTAATATTATCCCCTTTACCCCACGTTGTACGTTTGTTCGTTTAACGTAAAATATACGTTAGACTCGAATAGTCTAACTCATGGAATAAAGAGAAAACATCACAATATACGCATAATTAAAACATCGATCTAAACATAGGGGTGAACTTGCATGTGTGAATGATGTTCTACTGCTAAAACTCGCATAGGCCAAAGTTACAACTTGCATAAACAACATATGTCATGGATCCAATTCTAAAGGTGTTTATTTGTATAGGCAATACACCTAAACTTGCATAACATGATTCATATTCTAAACTCATATATTTATACAACTTACATATGTGATTTATGCATCATAACAATGGTGCAAATTTACATTTAACATGTAAATTATCATGTAGAATTTAGCATATAACTCACACATGTCATAGCCTAACAATTGTGGAGATCGAGCGTGATGCGATGATTCGACGAGCTCCTACGCGCATTCTTGGGTCGGAGATTAAGAAGTTGAGGAATCGAGAGGTCAAACTGGTCAAAGTGCAATGGGGAGACGATGAGAGCAATGCTACTTGGGAGACGGAAGCGAAGATGCATTCATTATACCCTTTTCTTTTCGAGGGTATGTCTTTTAATTTCTCCTTTATCGCTTATCTCGTAGTTATCTTATCTTTAGTATGTCCTCTCGTTAGTATCTTTGAACTTTAGATAGGAATAGTCCTATGGTTGAAACATGTGTTTGAGACATGTTATGTTTGATGGATGCAAGTGTTTGCTAGTGGTTGCTCGTGGATGCATATACACACACTTTAGGCACTAGATCGGCTCAGTCACTTCATTTTTGCATATTGCATATAAATGTGTGTGCATTTTTAAGGAATGGATGTATAATGGTTGTACCATCATATGGATGTTGCATTTGGGTGAATGGTTGTGCACACATGTAGAAATGATATGTATCGATAGGGTTCTTCGCATACATAATGGACGCATGGCACTATCATGGTTTGCATCATGGAGGTCAACTGAATCAGTAGACCGCCTGATTTTGCATTAGATAAGGAACATATACACACACTTCTTGCATATGTTCATACAGCATTAGAAATTTTATAAGGACAATGGATGCCCGTGTTTGATGGTTGAGTAGATGGTTGTTTGGATGTTAGGATATGCATTCTCCTTAACTTAGAGATTTCGGGGGCGAAATCCTTTACGGAGGGGAGAATGTAACACCCCGGATTTTTGAATAATTGAATTAAATAAATTAAAGAATAATTAATCTCAGACATGAGAATTAAGGGAAACGGGTTGAGCCATTGTGTTCGTCTCGGAATTCTGGTTGAGATAGAGTCCGACTTTGCGTGAATTGGACTTCGTATGAAGAAGTTATGGTGATCGGAACTTTCAGAAATTCAAAATAGATTTCAAATTTCGAAAATTCAGAGTCAAACAGGCTAGGCAGGAAAATTCCCGCCTGGGCCAGTTCGACCATAGGGTCGACCTGGGGGTCGACCTACCCTGACCAGGTCGACCATAGTGTCGACCTGGGGGTCGACATTCCCCTCCACCCCCCCCACCCCCCCCCCGGGCAGATTTGAATGATGAACTATTTGTGACTAGATGCTGACTCATTAGGGTTTCTGAACTGCTCTGATTGGCTGGGATTAATTCTGGGTTGATCGGACGGTTTAAACTAGTCCTAAACTCTATAAAAACACCTATGGCCTCCATGCTGTCACCTAGCAACTCAGCATAGCCGCCACCAATTAGAGAGGAAGAAAGCAAATCAAATTCAATCTTTTTCAACTTTAACAATGAATCTTCATCAAAGGAGCGCTAATTCAACTCTAGAAATCAGAATTCAGAACTCAAGACTGCTTTTGAGTTGTGAGTTCGATAGTTTTAACAAGATAATTAATAAATGAATTGGATTGAGTTATAATGCGGATAATTTGGATGTGATATGAATTGTTGATTTCATGTTGTAATTATGTTATAGAATTATGTTGTAATTTCTATGATATTATGTTATGATGCTATCATCTACGATGTAAGTTATGATGTTATCACCCATGTTATAATCCTATGATTGGCTTATGTCTAGTTGAATCATCATGTTTCTTATGCTAGTTTGTTATATTGACTCATATGATAAATCATATGTATGAATGTTTAGACTTTGATGTAAACATGAACCATATACAAGTTTTGGTAGAATTATATGTGACCTTACATGGCTATGGCACCTAGTTTATGTGAGAATTTAATTGAAAGTTAGGCTATGACATATGCTACTTTACATGTCTACACCATCGTTGCGATGTACAAATCACATATGTAAGTTTGTGAGTTGGATATGAATCATGTTATGCAAGTTTAGGATTATTACCTATGCAAATATAGAACTATGACATATGTTATTTATGCAAGTTTGTGGCCAATATTTCATCAAGTTCACACCTTAGATTTTGATCCATGACATATGATGTTTATGCAAGTTTGTGGCCATTATCTCATCAAATTCACACCTTTAGATTTGGATCCATGACATATGTTATTTATGCAAGTTGTAATTTTGGCCTATGCAAGTTTTAGATGTAGAACATCATTCATATATGCAAGTTTACCCCTATGTTAGATTTGTGATGTTTTCTTTTATTTTATGAGTTAGACTATTCGAGTCTAACGTATATTTTTACGTTAAATGAACAAACATACTACGTGGGGAAAAGGGGGATAATATTAAAAATATTTAATTGGCATAAATGCCTTAGAAAGGCATAAAATATAATTGTGGTGAAAATTGGTATGATTTTACATACCATAAATGGATGGACATAATTGAGTCAATTATGGATATCGTTAATTGATTTATAATTTGAATAGGGAAAGTAATTCAAATTTGGGGAAGGATTAATTAGGAGTAATTAATCGTCTAAGACACGAGGTTAGGCTCTTTTGTGGTGTAAGACTGCTCGGACCCGCCCGACAAACCCAGCTGCCACAAATGCCAGTCTAATGTGAGAGGTCTTAGGCACAAACTAAATACGTAACAGTTGTAAAGACACGAGGTTAGGCTCTTTTGTGGTGTATGACTGCCCGGACCCGCCCGGCAAATCCAGCTGCCACAAATGCCAGTCTAATGTGAGAGGTCTTTATGAGGTTACGGTCTTAATGAATTAAGAAACACTTAACCAGATAAGCATGTAGTGGGACATGAGGGGGTTAAGTGGGTGCCTTGGGTGACATGTGGAATCTAGTGGGTTCCTTTGGTGGCATTTGGAAATACAATTAGAAACACTTAACCAAATTTGAAACATGTAATTAAAACATGAATAAGAAGTGGGTTAAGTGGGATGTACTAGAGGGGACCAAGCTTAGGTGGATTGCTTGTGTCAAGTAATGGGGGCCCATTTCAACCAGTAACCCATATGTATATTTGTGGGCTCGACCCAAGTGGAGGACGGGACATGCATACTGGGCTTGACTGTAAGAGGCCAAACCGGGTTAGCGGTGGCAACGCAAGTCCAACGGGTTCATATGCGTGTGTGGACCCGGGCAGGTAGGTAAGACGTTGTTGCATCGTGTAGGTATAAGCCGTGCATTCTAGGTTGTATCGGGTTGCCACTTTGGGGAGTGATACACCCTATTGTGGGGCCAGCATGGGTATCTACGAGTTAGGGAGCCGATCGCTTGGGGGTAGTGCGTACATCTAGTGGAGATAGGGGCAGACTGCACCTATGAAGGTAGCTAGGGGTGCACGAAACTACCAATATCATTATTAAGTCTGTAGGCGGGATCAACCTTAGGGTGACTAGTGGTGGTGCAGTATACTAGTGGCGGTGCAGTATAGCAATTATCCTATAGTGTTGGTGTAGTTTAGTAAACTTATCTTAGTGGGTTAGGTGCGCTTTAACGATATCGTTGTTCATCTTGTTTCCTTGTTTACTCTGTCATACTCAATGGTTCATGATCATTTCCTTATTTTACAACTTATGCCTTAGCCTAGTTACTTTTTTAATTGTATTGTTAGAATTATTGCACTCGCCAGACTTTATGTCTGACCCCCCCTTTTCCATCTCTTTCCTTTTTCCCCCTCCACGTGCTCAGGTTGGAACTAGCACTAGTGGAGCTTGATTTTGGACTGCTTTTAGAAGATTTCTTGGACCGCTGAAGTAAAGTTCAGCTTCTCTTAATTTATGGCTATTTTAATGTTGGGGATTATGTCTTTCAGTTTATGTACTTTGTTTTATCAAGATGGATATGATGTACTTGACTTTGGTTTATGGCTTTGATGATGTAACCAAACATATTTACCTTCTGCTGCAATAAATGAAGTTTTAAATTTTCAAGTACTGCTTTATATCTTTCTTGTTGTGATTTTATGTTCTATATTCACTTAAAATGCTCTATGGAAGTTAATGCATTCCCTTTGAGAGTGACATTAATGGACGTGGGGTGTTACAACATGTCTCAAACACATGTATCAACCATAAGACTATCCTATCTAAAGGTCAAACATACTAGCGAGAGGACATACTAAAGATAAGATAAGTATAAGGTAAGCGATAAAGGAGAAATTAAAAGACATACCGTCAAAAAGAAAAGGGTACAATGAACGCATCTTCTCTTCTGTCTCCCAAGTAGCGTCGCTTTCATCATCTCCCCATTGCACTTTGACTAGTTTGACCTCTCGATTCCTCAACTTCTTAATCTCCGACCTAAGAATGCGCGTAGGAGCTCGTCGAATCGTCGCATCACGCTCGATCTCCATCTCTCTAAGCAAGCTCGGCTCTACCACTTCCGCGGTCTCGTGCAAGCACTTCCTCAGATGTGATGCATGGAATACGTCGTGTACACCACTAAGTCTCTCGGGCAACTCCACTCTGTACGCCATCTATTCAATCCTTTCCTTAATAGGAAACGGCCCTACGAATCTTGGTGCTAACTTCCTAACGGACCCAAAGCGAACGACGTTCCATAATGGATACACCTTGACAAAGACCATGTCCCCAACATCAAACTCAAGATCTGACCTCCTCTTGTTCGCATAAGATTTCTGCTTGTCTTGCGCCGTCTTCATCCTTTTTCGAATCAAGTCAATCTTTTCCGAAGTCTATCTGATCATATCGGGCCCAAGTAAGATCTTATCTGTAGACTCCCACCAACATGTAGGCGAACGACACGGTCGTCCATAAAGAGCCTCGAACGGTGCCATGCCAATGCTAGACTGAAAGCTATTATTATATGGGAACTCCACCAATGGAAGATGTTCCTCCCATGTACCTCCAAAGTCCAAGACACACAACCTCAATAGGTCCTCTAGAATACGATTCAACCTCTCGGTCTGGCCGTCCGTCTGAGGATGATATGCGGTGCTCAAACGTAACTGAGTCCCTACCGCTTCTTGCAAGCTCTTCCAAAATCCGCTAGTAAAGATGGGATCGCGGTCGCTCACTATGCTAGAAGGAACACCGTGCAAACGAACTATTTCTCGAATGTATACGGAGGCTAACAATGGAGCAGTCCTCTTACTCTTCACGGGAATGAAATGGGCGCTCTTAGTGAGTCTGTCTACCACGATCCAAATCCCCGTATTACCCTTCCTCGATCTTGGTAATCCGTCAACAAAGTCCATCGAAACACTTTTCCACTTCCATTGTGGGACCTCCAATGGGTGAAGCAATCCACCGGGCTTCTTTTGCTCTGCTTTTACTTGTTGGCACACCAAGCATCTAGCAACAAACTCTGCCACGTCCTTCTTCGTACTGGCCCAAAAGTAAACTCATCTCATGTCCATGTACATCTTGTCCCCGCCGGGATGAATGGTCATCTTCGAACGATGTGCATCATCAAGAATGGTCTTCCTCAAATTCTTGTCCCGTGGTACACAAAGTCTACCGTCCCTACGCAACCAATCCTTATCATCTACGGTATACCTACGAAGATGGCTCGATGACTCCACTCTTTTAAGCTTCTTTACTAACTCAACCAACTGTGGGTCATCTCATTGTGCCTCACCAATCCGTCCCAAAAGTGTAGGTATTACCTCTAAGGATGCTAGCAAACCAGGTACGAAGTCAATGGAAGGTGTAAAGTCAAATGTAGAGATGAACTCTAAACTTCGCCGCTCAACAAACAACGGACTCAACGATAACCTTTTTCTACGTAAGGCATCTGCCACCACGTTACCTTTGCTAGGGGTATATGCTATCTCGAAATCGTAGGACGCTAAGAATTCCATCCACCTTTGCCGCCTTATGTTCAAGTCCTTCTAAGAGAACAAGTATTTTAGCGATTTGTGGTCAGTGAACAATTCGAATTTCTCACCAAGAAGATAATGACGCCAAGACTTAAGCGCGAAAACAATAGCGGCCAACTCTCGGTCATGTGTAGGGTAATTTCTTTCATGCACTCTCAGCTGCCTTCCACCATAGGCTATTACCCTTCCCTCTTATATTAAGACTGCGCCTAGTCCTGTCCCACAAGCATCGGTATAAACGGTAAATGGCTTACTCCCATCTGGCAACACTAAGACTGGGGCTGTGGTCAATGCTCTCTTTAAACGTTGGAACGCATCATCACAATCTACGTCCCACATGAAAGCTAAGTTCTTCTTCGTCAAGCGTGTTAATGGGGCTGATATTTTTGTGAAGTCTTTGATGAACTTCCTATAGTCGCCAGCCAAACCTAAGAAACTCCTCGACTCAGTAGCATTTTTAGGAACCTTCCAATCTTGGATGGCCACTATCTTCGCGGGATCCACAGCTACCCCTTCTTTGGAAACCACGTGCCCTAAGAATCGCACTTCCTTTCTCCAAAAGTGACATTTAGAAAATTTTGCTTTAAGGCTATGCGCTCGAAGAGTCTCCAACACTTCCCTAAGATGTAAGGCATGCTCTTCCTCGCATTTAGAAAAGATCAAGATGTCGTCCACAAAGACTACCACGAATCTATTAAGGTACTCCCTAAATACCCTACTCATCAAATCAACAAAGTATGCGGAGGCGTTTGTCAAACCGAAGGGCATCACAAGCCACTCGAAGAAACCGTCTGGAGTCCTAAAGGCAGTCTTATCTATGCTATCCTCATCCACTCTCAACTGATGGAAACCCGTGGCTAAATCCAACTACGAAAACACTGAGGCGCCAACTAACTGATCAAAGAGATCGTCAATCCTCGGTAGTGGGTGTCTATTCTTCTTAGTAAGTTTATTAAGCTCCCTATAGTCCACACAAAGTCTAAGGGACCCATCTGCCTTCATGGAAAATACTACTGGAGCACCCCACTCCGATATACTACGTCTAATGAACCCCTTCTCAAGCAATTCTTTCACTTGCTTATTGAGTTCTCTTCTCTCTCTTTGAGCCATGTGGCGCACTGGTAGTGCAACTGGCTTTGCATTATCTAGTAGATATATTCGAAAGTCTATCTCACGTTTTGGGGGTAAACCCCTCACCTCATCGAAGACATCAACATATTCACGAACTATGGGAACAGAATGTAAGTCACCATCAGATGCGTCAAGGGATTCTAGGTAACTAAGCATTACTGGACCTCTAGAGTCACAAGAAATATCAAGGGTATTTCCGAAACGAGTCAACAATCTAACTACCCTTCTTTCACAATCTAGGATGGCCCCATATCTAGTTAGCCAATCCATACCTAGAATTAAACCATAGCCCATGAATCCAAGAACAAAAGCATTGCACTCAAACTCAACACCCAAGATAAACACACTCAAATCCCGACAAATCATAGAAAGATGAGCCGAACCACCAATAGGATTTGTAACAACCCGTATTTTTAATAACATGTTATAATGTAAATCAAGGCAGAATTAAATACTAAAATCTGAATCAAGGGAAACGGGCTATGCCATTGCGTTCGTTTCGGAAAAATACGCGAAATAGAGTCCGAGTTTTCGAAAAACGGAGTCCGTATGACCAAGTTATGGCCCAATGAAGTTTTCAGAAAATTCTAAGCCCGAAAACAGTTCAAACTCGAATTCAGAATCGAATTTCAGCCAAAACAGACTCGGCGGGAATTTTCCCGTCCAGGCAGGGTCGACATAGGTGTCGACACCAGTGTCGACCCCCCCAATGGGTCGACACCCATGTCGACCCAGGGGTAGACACCCATGTCGACCCAGGGGTCGACCCCCCCGATTGGACCAATTTTTCTGGTGCACCATTTTGGCATGTTGGGTCCTCTTTTGTTGGTTTCTGATGGGAGTTAATGGTTCAGATTCGTTTTAGGGTTAATCCTATGGCCTAAACTAACCTAATCTTCTATAAAAAGACCCTAAGACCTAGCCTAAACCATCATTAATCATTCCTACAACGAAACTATGCCAAAATGTTTCTTGATCATGGCCTCCATCTTCATATCATGGCCTCCATCCTCTTCATGAAAGTTTGAGTGTCCTAAGCTAGTAAAAGAGCCACCTTTCTTAATCAAAACAAGGATCTTTCTTCATACAAATCAAAGGAGCTTCTTGTTTCTCAAGACAACTTGGAGCCTGTATTCATTTGGGGTTTTTAGAGTTGCTAGTGGCTTCGTCTCAATCTTATTTTATTTTATAAGTCTTCATAGCATTGTAAGCCATATACTACTCTTAGATTCTAACTATGAAGTTAAATATGACATGTTGCAAGTTTGAGTTTGGGCCTAATTATGATATGTGCTTTGATTCTATCATGTTATGCATAGATTTATTCTATGCAAGTTTGTAAAGCTATCACCTTGACCTTGTGGGCTAAAAGCTATAAGCTTTATGTTGAAATGTTGCATTATGCAACATGAGAACTCTCATAACCTTTATGATAACTTGCATATAATGTTATATGCGAACTTCTAGTCATCATTCTATGTCATCTAGGACCATGTATCACCTATTCGCTAAGTTTGAATGTTATGCATGTTTTGAGGCTTATAATGTAATATGCAAGTTTATGATCTCTCATAAACCTTATGTTATCTTGCATATGATGTTATATGCGAATCACTAGCTATCATCCTATTTCATTTATGATCATGTTTCGCCTATTTGCTAAAGTTTGATATCATGCATGTTTTGAGGCTTATAATGTAATATGCAAGTTTATGATCTCTCATAAACCTTATGTTATCTTGCATATGATGTTATATGTGAATCACTAGCTATCATCCTATGTCATTTATGATCATGTTTCACCTATTTGCTAAAGTTTGATATCATGCATGTTTAGAGGCTTATAACGTAATATGCAAGTTTATGAACACATTTGCCTCATATGCCACCATGTTTAACTTGTGGCCAAAGCACCCTTATGCTATTATGCATGCTTGTGGCCAAATCACCCTTATGCTATTTGATATGTATGAGGCCAGGTCACCTTTCATGCCATCATACATGTTGAGGCCATATGCTAGTATGTTGAACACCTTTGCCTCAAATATCACCATGTTTAATTTGTGATAGACTTTACCACCTTACGCCCACCTTGTCATACCGTTATGTTCCCTCTTTAATCTATTTGCGTTGATGCGAATTTACGTACGATGGGAATACGTTATGGGTTGTTGGGCAAACTTAAATAACATGAAAGCATGACTTGAAAATAGGACATGAAAGTTTCACATGTGTTTATGCTTGAAACATGAACGTGGACATGACACGTAGAAAACATGAAAGTGGCTAACTCGAGGTTGAGTTGAGTTTGTAGCATAAATCTACCCGGAACCGACCGGCTTAACTAGTGGCTACAAATAATAGGACTCAATGTGAGTAGTTGGTCATATCGCACTTAAAACCCGAGGTTAGACTAGGTTGTGGTGTAAAGCTACCCAGACCCGCTCGGCTTAACTAGTAACCACAACAAAGTCTAATGTGAGAGGTTGGGGTGCATTAAGTTAATTAATGCCACATGGTAGGGTTAAGTCATGAACTACTTGAATACTTAACCAATTAAAACACGATGGATTGGTAGGGTTAATTCATGGACTACTTGAGTACATAACCAATTAAACATGATGGATTGGTAGGGTTAAGTCATGCACTACTTGAATATACTTAACCAGTTGAACACGATGTATTGATAGGGTTAAGTCATGAACTGCTTGGACACACTTGACTGACTCAATACATGGTTAGGATAGGGTTAACCACACTTAACCCATTTAAAACCCTAGTTACGTGGTCCTTTTCAGCAGTAACCAACTCGGGAGTATCTGGATACCCTGGACTAGGCTAGGGTGGGGCACGATTACTGACTGATTGTAAGAGACCAAAAGAGACGGCCGAATGGTGCATCGGTTGTTCAGGCGGACCATGGTCATGCACATTAAGTCCGGAGTTGAACATGGGCACCGGTAGGTTTAGACTGTGCATACTTGAATTGTGTCTGTGGTTTACACCTTAGGGCTGGATACACCCTAGGGTGGACCTTGCACTGTTAACTACATTACATGATTAAGCCGTATGACACCGATACACGATGAGTTAGGCTTATAGGGAGCCGATCGATTAGACCGAGTAGTTGGACCTTGATTTAGGTCATCTCATGGGTTTGGGCCAACATTGGGCTAAGGGATCATTTCTTGTTTATATTTGACATGGATTGGAATACTAGTACACACCTGGTGCAACTTAACCTTGAATATGCGATGCAACACTTGATCTATCTTGTTAACTTTTCACCATGCCAGTTATCACCCTATGTTTCATCTCTGCTTTACATGTCCAGTTAACTTTATTAGTTTTTATACTGATAGTAGATAGGACTTACCAGTTTTTTGATTGACCCGTTTTCTTTCGCCTCTTTTCTTCCGTTCCCCCCCCCCCGGTTTACAGGGTGGGAACACTGGTACCTAGCTTGGATCTTTAGCTGCTTTTCTGGATAGCTCATGTACGGTTTGGACTTGAGCTCGCTATGGCTTTATTCTACGTTGGGGATAGTTACTTTATGTTATTTCCAGTTTTCAGTTTATGTTTCTAGACAATGTTTTGTGGAAAATAATGACCAAGTACTTTGATGTAACTTGACTATGGTTTTGAAATGTTAGTTTTATCCGCTGCTTTATTTACTCTGTTTCACTTATATGTTCTGTCTTGTGATATCTGCATGCATGATTACCCCGCTTAACGCCCCTCCAAAGCCAGTGTACTTGCAAGAGTTACCCTGGCGGAGGTGGGGTGTTACATTTGGTATCAGAGCATATGGTTCACGAGATTGGACAAAAGGTTTTTAAAACTTACCTTTTGGAAAACTATTTTTGTAATGACCCGCATTGGCAGGGGTATTATGATTAGTTTATTTAATTATATCAATGGTGATATAGTGAATTAAAAGGTCGTTGAATAAAATAATAGTGAATATTTAATTAAAATAATAATTAAATAATATATTTAATTCTGAATGGTTGAAATGACGATATGGTGTGAACCAGATCATCTGTGATATTTAATTCAGCTTGGAATTGAATTTGAATAACGAATATATTCAATCGTCGACAGTTGAACATATAGTTTATAATATAATTATAAACGAGCTCGAAATGGCGCTGCAGTTCGTAAATTAGCAATTCGAACTTCAACTGAATGTACATGATTCGTTTTAAGCCGGATTTCTGTGAAATAAGAAACGTGTGGAGCTGGAGGAGTATATCTTTCTAGTGGAAGAGAAAAATCGGGATTTCGTCGTGTAGATTTTGATTTATGTCCAAATCAAATATTCAGAAAAACAGCGGTATATTCGTTCGTGGCCATAACAGTTATTTCAAAATAACTAGATATCGGATTTGAATTTAGACAAGGTTCTTTTGGGAAGTAGTGATAATTTAATTTTTAGAATTTTATAGTAATTTTTAATTAATTTAATAAGCGACTTTGTATTTGAAGTATTTCGCACCCTGAAATCAACATTTTGAAGTTTCAAAATATGAGTCCACCTACCGGTATTATTATATTTCTGGGATTGTGGCACATTGATTGTCACGATGGTGTAGTTGATCCGGTAGATAGCAGTTCGAAATTTACAAAGTTTTGTAAAATGAGATGACCAAAATCTTGTGAACTCAAAACAAAATATCCTAATTTTATGTGTGAACTAAACTAAGCCTCCTCCCCTTCTTTTGCAACCACAAGAAAAATATGACTCCCCTATATAATTTCTCCTGACCGTCACTCTTATTTGCTCTGCAAAAGCATAAACCGCACATTGTAAAAATCAAAAGAACTCATACAAATTTATATAAATCAAAGTATATACATATTTGGGTTGAGCAAGAAGTGCTCTTCAATTCTAGGTATGTATTTGAGGACTCGGTTGGTTTCCTGAAACCGACGACTTCCAACAGTAGATCTAAGGTTCAAGAATTTGTGGGTTTAAGGCATCGTAGGGTGTTGTAATGGGTAGTCTGAGGTTGAGGAGATCGAATGGAGCATTCTGACCAAAGATGGGGTGTTTCGATGCCAACTAATGTCGTGGCTTTCTTGGAGCCGTGCGCTACCAGGCCGACGATGCATTTTGGAAGAGAAGCTCGAGTTGAGCTTGATGATGGTAGGTTGAAGGAGATTTGGTTGGAGATGAAAATGGTGGCGTCGGTTTGATGTTAAGTGGTGTGGAGGAAGAGAACGAGGTACTCAAAAGTATTGAAATGGCTATGGAGGAGTCCTGGAGGTCACGGCCTGTTAGCTTTGGGGAAGAAAGGGTACTGGACGCGGGTTACTTTGGGTATGGGCCTTCTTATTTGCTAAAGCCCAATTGAAAAGAATTGAAGTTTTTTATTTTATTTCAAATAAAGTGTGTTAACTTGTTAAACCATATCTTGGTCATACGATATCAGATTGACGAATCGTAAGTTGCGTTGGGACCGTATGGACGAAAGCTTCACAATGAAGCTGACTGGAAGTGGATTGGGACTCGTATGAATTTATGGCGAAATAAATTGTTTGATTCAAATCAAATAACAGTTTATCGTTCTTTAACGATGAACTGCAAAAGTGAGTAAAACTGACTAACTCTCCTCAATTTATATTTTAATATAAATTGTACTTTATTTATTGACTGCTGTATATTGATTGTTAAACTGGACTGTTAAATAGATTTGATTGAAAACGTAGTTATAGTTAATCTATGTACTGTTAATCAAATA
Source organism: Allium sativum (assembly GCA_030737875.1). Taxonomy (NCBI): domain Eukaryota; kingdom Viridiplantae; phylum Streptophyta; class Magnoliopsida; order Asparagales; family Amaryllidaceae; genus Allium; species Allium sativum. The sequence continues at coordinate 993,378,381 of CM060915.1, forward strand.
TGGTTCTGTACAGCAGGATATTTCATTTCAAAATGAAATATGATATATATTATACTGTGTAACATCTGTGATGCAGGGAAACAGGTTGGAGGAATCCGACTGGATTCCTCAACATTTATTTTACTGTTTTCATATATTGTGATATATGATGGGTTATATAATCTGTTATGGATTATGGGCGTTGGAATGATATTGATCATTGTTATATGATATTTTAATATCATAAGAAACCCTAGGATGTAAAAAGAAGTATTTCAATGTATATTGAAATAAAGGAATTTTATAAAATCACAGGATTTTATAAAAGGAATTATTTATAAAACGAACACGGTTTTATAAAAGGGATATTTATTTAGAAAATAAATAGAAATAGAAAGGGAATATTTATTTAGAAAATAAATAGAAGTTATAAATAGGATATATTTGTAACGGTAAATAGAAGTTATAAATAGGATATATTTGTAACGGTAAATAGAAGTTATAAATAGGATATATTTGTAACGGTAAATAGAAGTTATAAATAGGATATATTTGTAACGGTAAGTAAACGTTATAAAAAGGAAATAGTTGTAACGGAAAACGTAGTTTATAAAAGGAACTAATCGATGTTAGTTTAATCGATTAGTGTTAAAGTAAAAGGAACTAATCGATGTTAGTTTAATCGATTAGTGTTAAAGTAAAAGGAACTAATCGATGTTAGTTTAATCGATTAGTGTTAAAGTAAGAGGAACTAATTGATGTTAGTTTAATCGATTAGTGTTAAAGTAAAAGGAACTAATCGATGTTAGTTTAATCGATTAGTGTTAAAGTAAAAGGAACTAATCGATGTTAGTTTAATCGATTAGTGTTAAAGTAAGAGGAACTAATTGATGTTAGTTTAATCGATTAGTGTTAAAGTAAAAGGAGTTAATCGATGTTAGTTAATCGATTAGAGAATAAAGTCAAAAGGGGTTAATCGAATATAGTTTATTCGAAGAGAGTTAAAGAAAATGAGTTAAATCGAATATAGTTATTCGAATAGAAGCAAATGAGTTAAATCGAATATAGTTATTCGAATAGAAAGTAAAAGGAATTATCGAATATAGTTTATTCGGAAAGAGTAAGTGAAATGAGTAAATAAATAGCGTTAGTCAAATAGTGTTAGTCCAATAGAGTTAATTGATAGGGGTTAGTCCAATAGAGTTAATTGATAAGAGTCAATCGAATATAGTTATTCGAAGGAGGGTTAAGTAAGAAAGTTTGTTAAAGAAATATAAAGTGAACTTTGTCTATTTCAAAGTTAGAAATGTTGCTCAGTTAAGGTCTGAGAGGTAGTTCTACCCCAACTTGATTGACTTCGTTTTTAACTAAGGAATAGTTAAGGTTCGGCAGTAAAGGAAATGGTTTAAGTTGGCATAGCGATGTTTGTTTAAACAACTTTCTAAGTCCAATGAAGAAGCTTTGGAAATGTTTTCCAAATAAGAAACCAGAAATGTTTTCCAATAAAGAAAACAAGAAATGGAAATGTTTTCCATTGTTAATAACGTATATTTTCCCAATTTAGAAAATAAGAAATATTTAATATAGGGAAATAGGAGATAAGTAAAATTAATGAAATAAAGAGATAAATGTTGAATGATGTTTGATTGATATAAATTTCCTCTGGGAAATAATATCGTTGTTTGCACACCTGTTTTTATTCGATAGTTAAATCACAGACTATCGAAGTTTTGACCATTTTAACGTTGTTAATATGGAGAGACCGGTTGGATTATTATCCAAAGAACCACTCTGTATTGTCATAAGCGTTGCGAATCATATATGCCAAAGGAAATTGAAGACGGAGTAATGCAAGGGCTATCCTGTTTATAGAATAGTGCCTTCGGTTCATCCTGTTCCTGGATGACTTGTATGGATGGATGTTTGACAGAGTAATTCCAGACGATCACGTATATTGATTTCTCCAACCGTACCAAGAGTGGAAGCGGAGGAGGAAACTTCTTTTAGCTAACACATAATGTATTGTTGTAGACGTCAATCGGTGATTTGATGGATTTGACGATGTGGCATTCAAAGTGAATCTGATGTGATGTTAAAGCGTAGCTTCTAGCCTCATCGTCCGGTAAATGACAGAAATCGGGCAGGCAGCATGGCTAAGTCGGTCGCACCGAAGTAGGGTGTATAATCACCTGATCTAGAGTTTCATTCATTTCTAAAAATCTATTGTTGATGCTGTCCCATTCGGGAAACGGTTGCTGATCCCAACTGTTGGTGATATACATTCGATACACTCAAGCGAAATGAGTGGTCGGTCATGTGTGGCCGGGTTGCAAGATGTTCTTGTTGAACCCAGTGTATTCCTCTCTAGAGGTACACGAGCGATAGGTGGTTCCATACCTTGTCATAGTTGGAAATCCATTACCCAATACGTGCTTGCGGTTTTGATTGTATACTATATATGTAGAACGTGAGATGAAAGCGTTTCTGCTAGATGATTATATATATACTGTGGTTGATAGACATTATTATAATATCAAAAGGTTTTTGATATAAAGATATTTTGGATTCTCATAAGGGAAAAACCCGTTCCGTTATGCGGCGTGGTCTTATGAGATATCTTTTACTTGTTCGAACTGTTTTTAAACTGTTTTACTCACACCAGTCCCATGACTGACCCGGAGTTTACTTTGTTGTTTTCCCTAAACTCTTGGGTGCCTAATTTGTACGGGCAGTCAAGTAGTCGGGATTTTACAGATACATTGAAGAGCTGGAGCAGGAGGCTTCAGGATCATATAGCTATAGTTATTTCCGCTGTGTTGTAAGTGTTGTACTTTGATAATGATATGTATATTCAAGTACCAAGTTTGTATTTCAAAGTTATGTTATGAAATATATTTATTCGTTCCGTTGTGAGATTCGTGTTACTTTGATGTTGTGTTCTTCTTCTTCTTCTATTCTAAGTTTCTATCTTATCTTTTCTCACCCTCTAATTTCTTTCACTAATTACCAGGATTTTTCGACGTTTTGGTTATCGACGTCGTGCTTACGTCGATAACCAAAGTCGCTCGAAATCCGGGTCGTTACAGTTGGTATCAGAGCTTAAGTTAAGAATTTCTTGGCTCTGTGGCGTGACTCGGTAGAGATAGGGTTAGTAATACCCTAGACTGAGATTGAGTGTATATATACGAGTGAACGTATTTGTTATTGATATAAAAATTTGTTTTATATTGTGGAGATTCATTGGTTGAGTTGTTTATGAGTTCTGGTCGATCAGTTTGATCCACTGTATCGGTAGGGATTTTGTAAACACTTGAATACGAGGAACCATCATGGTATGTTTTGAAAAGAGGGTAAATGAAAATAGTTTACCCAACATATATTTTGATATATAGTGGATATATTGGTTGTTATTATAATCGAGTAAGATTATAAATTAAATGGTTATGTAAATAACCAATCAGAATTCATATAAGTGAAATACGTGAAATCAGATGAGTTAAATCTGAAATTTAAACCAGAAATTGAAGTTAAAATTCTGGAAAATTGGATAAGTGTTTGTAAATGGATTGGGATTAAAAATAAGGAAAATTTAAGATCCTGGGAGATTTTAAATTGTTTTACAAGCAGTATAAATTATATTTTGAAATGAATTTCAAAGTGAAAATGTTTAGAAATGGTTTTATAGTATTGAACTCACTTCGATCGCTGGAAAATAGATTCTGATGATGACAGCTGCATCATCAGTATTCATTTTCGAGTTGTAAGTGACGAATTACTACCAAGGATACTGTTTTGAATTTGTTTTGGGAAAGACAAGTGTGTTGAATTTCAAAATGGGATTTATAATATGGAGTTTGAAATTTTAAATAGATTTGAAATATTTGCTTGTTTTAAAAGAAATAAAACGAGAAGTTCCTTTATAAACGAAGTTTATAAATGAAGTAAAAAGAATTATCATTGGATAATTCAGAAATAAAAATACAAGTGTGAAGTTGAAAGGGAAATCTATTTCCCAAAGGTAGAAATATCGATTTCAAAAGGAATTGAAATCGAGACTCATGTAAAGAATGAATAAAGAAAGTTTGAAAAGGAATTTGAATAAAGGAAGTTCAAACTTAGAATGTGAATAAAGAAAATTCAAAGGGGATTTGAATATAGAAATTCAAATGAGATTTGAATAAAAAAGATTTAAATAATGGAAAATTGAATATAGAATTCATATAGAGTAATAATGAAAAATTTAATATAGAATTCAAATAGATTTAAATAATGAAATTCAAATATGGAATTTGAATAAGAAAATTGAAACGAAATTCAAATATAGAATTTGAATAAGAGAATTGAAATGGAATTTGAATATTGGAAATTCATATAAAATTGAAATGGAATTCAATTAGTTGATAAACAAGTTAAACCTATATTTGAACATGTTATACTCGAATAAAAAGGTGAAATGGGCAAACCAGTAATTTGAAAATCACATTAACGAACTAAGTTAAAATGATTGGATTAAGTTGAAATGAATTAGAAATGTATAAATATACATGAGATAGGTATGGATAAGGTATGAAAGTATATAAATAGAGTGCTCGACGAAAAGGTATGTATTTAATTCATATATGAGATTTTATGCGCCGAATCGGCTAGCCGCTTGGCTTTTCTTTTTGATTTGGAGAAGGCCTGTGTGGCAGTTGGGGATTTTCCCGATGCTCCTAGTACAAAGGAGGTTATGGCGAATTTTTCTGGGAATTTAAGGAGTTAGAATATTTTTAAGATAATTTGATAATTAGAAATCAACGTACTGATATGTATATAGAAGTCGATAAGGAAACGAACTTAGAAATAGAATAGTAAAATCAAAAAGGAAGTCTAGAATAAAATCTAGTAAGAATAGAAAGAGAAAGTGTGTACGTGTTTAAAGGTAAAGAAGTAGTTGTATGTTATTGATTGTTCGAGTAAGTAGTCATATCTGTTTTGACGTTATAAATATTATTCAGTCAAGGTCTGAGAGGTAGTTATACCCCAACTTGATTGATTTCATTATTAACAAATAAATAGTAAGATTTCAGGCTCGAAGGTCAATGTTGAATAAGAGTTAGTTGAATATAGTATTTGGGTTGTCGTAACGATGTTTTACACAACATCCGTTTTAACCCAAATAAGTGTAAGCTTGGAAATATAATAATAAATATTTCCTAAGTATAGAAATAAACGAGATAGGAAAAGAGATGAGTAATTGGAATATTTTCCAATTATAAATAGCATATATTTTCTAAAGTTTAGAAAATAAAGGAAGGCGATATTCGGAGATGTTTTCCAAATAACGTAACAGGTCAATATGGTTATTGAAGATATTTGGTTAACAAATATTGATAAGAACTAGAGAAGTGATTTAACTAATGGAATATTGATTATGGGCTCAGTTGAATTTCAAAAAGGAAATTTGATTTTTGAAAAGAGTAAACTGTTTAAAAACTCCCAGGGGAAGACTGTTTGAATTAAAAACAAATTTAACAGAAATTTGTGAAAGCAGATTTGAAATAAAGTAAATTCAGTTAAGTGGTAACTGAAGTAGAATTGAAATCGAATAAGATTTGACTTGTGAAATTAGAATCCGAAATGGTATTGGATTGAGGAGTTAAGGAATTGAAATCGAGAATGGAACTCGAATTTGAAATAAAATTTGACTTAGGATATAAGCGAATGGTTGTGTCGTGGATAAAAGCAGATGGGGATTTGATTGGGATAACCCTTGTATCCGCTGAATTGATAACCGATGGAAAGGATAAGGATATGCCGACAAAAAGATACCAGTTTATATTATATATGAGTTTGGTGATTTTGATGAGCCGAATTGGCAAGCCGCTTGGCTGTTTGATTTTCTTTTGGGTTGGAGGTGGCCCAGAGAGGCGAGTTGGAGTTTTACCGATTGACTAGTACAAAGGAGGTGCTGGCGAAATTTTTCGAAGAGTTAAGGAATTAGAAAATTTTCAGGATTTTTTTGAAAATTTTTCGTTGATAAGAATAAATTAATATTTAATTGAAATTAAATTGGTTCAGTTGAAACTGAAGTTAAGAAGTGAACAAATATGTTCTATCCAGTCGATAGGGTCGTCCCCTACTTTTTAGCAATTTCGAGGACGAAATTATTTTAAGTGGGGAAGAATGTAATGACCCGCATTGGCAGGGGTATTATGATTAGTTTATTTAATTATATCAATGGTGATATAGTGAATTAAAAGGTCGTTGAATAAAATAATAGTGAATATTTAATTAAAATAATAATTAAATAATATATTTAATTCTGAATGGTTGAAATGACGATATGGTGTGAACCAGATCATCTGTGATATTTAATTCAGCTTGGAATTGAATTTGAATAACGAATATATTCAATCGTCGACAGTTGAACATATAGTTTATAATATAATTATAAACGAGCTCGAAATGGCGCTGCAGTTCGTAAATTAGCAATTCGAACTTCAACTGAATGTACATGATTCGTTTTAAGCCGGATTTCTGTGAAATAAGAAACGTGTGGAGCTGGAGGAGTATATCTTTCTAGTGGAAGAGAAAAATCGGGATTTCGTCGTGTAGATTTTGATTTATGTCCAAATCAAATATTCAGAAAAACAGCGGTATATTCGTTCGTGGCCATAACAGTTATTTCAAAATAACTAGATATCGGATTTGAATTTAGACAAGGTTCTTTTGGGAAGTAGTGATAATTTAATTTTTAGAATTTTATAGTAATTTTTAATTAATTTAATAAGCGACTTTGTATTTGAAGTATTTCGCACCCTGAAATCAACATTTTGAAGTTTCAAAATATGAGTCCACCTACCGGTATTATTATATTTCTGGGATTGTGGCACATTGATTGTCACGATGGTGTAGTTGATCCGGTAGATAGCAGTTCGAAATTTACAAAGTTTTGTAAAATGAGATGACCAAAATCTTGTGAACTCAAAACAAAATATCCTAATTTTATGTGTGAACTAAACTAAGCCTCCTCCCCTTCTTTTGCAACCACAAGAAAAATATGACTCCCCTATATAATTTCTCCTGACCGTCACTCTTATTTGCTCTGCAAAAGCATAAACCGCACATTGTAAAAATCAAAAGAACTCATACAAATTTATATAAATCAAAGTATATACATATTTGGGTTGAGCAAGAAGTGCTCTTCAATTCTAGGTATGTATTTGAGGACTCGGTTGGTTTCCTGAAACCGACGACTTCCAACAGTAGATCTAAGGTTCAAGAATTTGTGGGTTTAAGGCATCGTAGGGTGTTGTAATGGGTAGTCTGAGGTTGAGGAGATCGAATGGAGCATTCTGACCAAAGATGGGGTGTTTCGATGCCAACTAATGTCGTGGCTTTCTTGGAGCCGTGCGCTACCAGGCCGACGATGCATTTTGGAAGAGAAGCTCGAGTTGAGCTTGATGATGGTAGGTTGAAGGAGATTTGGTTGGAGATGAAAATGGTGGCGTCGGTTTGATGTTAAGTGGTGTGGAGGAAGAGAACGAGGTACTCAAAAGTATTGAAATGGCTATGGAGGAGTCCTGGAGGTCACGGCCTGTTAGCTTTGGGGAAGAAAGGGTACTGGACGCGGGTTACTTTGGGTATGGGCCTTCTTATTTGCTAAAGCCCAATTGAAAAGAATTGAAGTTTTTTATTTTATTTCAAATAAAGTGTGTTAACTTGTTAAACCATATCTTGGTCATACGATATCAGATTGACGAATCGTAAGTTGCGTTGGGACCGTATGGACGAAAGCTTCACAATGAAGCTGACTGGAAGTGGATTGGGACTCGTATGAATTTATGGCGAAATAAATTGTTTGATTCAAATCAAATAACAGTTTATCGTTCTTTAACGATGAACTGCAAAAGTGAGTAAAACTGACTAACTCTCCTCAATTTATATTTTAATATAAATTGTACTTTATTTATTGACTGCTGTATATTGATTGTTAAACTGGACTGTTAAATAGATTTGATTGAAAACGTAGTTATAGTTAATCTATGTACTGTTAATCAAATATGGTTCTGTACAGCAGGATATTTCATTTCAAAATGAAATATGATATATATTATACTGTGTAACATCTGTGATGCAGGGAAACAGGTTGGAGGAATCCGACTGGATTCCTCAACATTTATTTTACTGTTTTCATATATTGTGATATATGATGGGTTATATAATCTGTTATGGATTATGGGCGTTGGAATGATATTGATCATTGTTATATGATATTTTAATATCATAAGAAACCCTAGGATGTAAAAAGAAGTATTTCAATGTATATTGAAATAAAGGAATTTTATAAAATCACAGGATTTTATAAAAGGAATTATTTATAAAACGAACACGGTTTTATAAAAGGGATATTTATTTAGAAAATAAATAGAAATAGAAAGGGAATATTTATTTAGAAAATAAATAGAAGTTATAAATAGGATATATTTGTAACGGTAAATAGAAGTTATAAATAGGATATATTTGTAACGGTAAATAGAAGTTATAAATAGGATATATTTGTAACGGTAAATAGAAGTTATAAATAGGATATATTTGTAACGGTAAGTAAACGTTATAAAAAGGAAATAGTTGTAACGGAAAACGTAGTTTATAAAAGGAACTAATCGATGTTAGTTTAATCGATTAGTGTTAAAGTAAAAGGAACTAATCGATGTTAGTTTAATCGATTAGTGTTAAAGTAAAAGGAACTAATCGATGTTAGTTTAATCGATTAGTGTTAAAGTAAGAGGAACTAATTGATGTTAGTTTAATCGATTAGTGTTAAAGTAAAAGGAACTAATCGATGTTAGTTTAATCGATTAGTGTTAAAGTAAAAGGAACTAATCGATGTTAGTTTAATCGATTAGTGTTAAAGTAAGAGGAACTAATTGATGTTAGTTTAATCGATTAGTGTTAAAGTAAAAGGAGTTAATCGATGTTAGTTAATCGATTAGAGAATAAAGTCAAAAGGGGTTAATCGAATATAGTTTATTCGAAGAGAGTTAAAGAAAATGAGTTAAATCGAATATAGTTATTCGAATAGAAGCAAATGAGTTAAATCGAATATAGTTATTCGAATAGAAAGTAAAAGGAATTATCGAATATAGTTTATTCGGAAAGAGTAAGTGAAATGAGTAAATAAATAGCGTTAGTCAAATAGTGTTAGTCCAATAGAGTTAATTGATAGGGGTTAGTCCAATAGAGTTAATTGATAAGAGTCAATCGAATATAGTTATTCGAAGGAGGGTTAAGTAAGAAAGTTTGTTAAAGAAATATAAAGTGAACTTTGTCTATTTCAAAGTTAGAAATGTTGCTCAGTTAAGGTCTGAGAGGTAGTTCTACCCCAACTTGATTGACTTCGTTTTTAACTAAGGAATAGTTAAGGTTCGGCAGTAAAGGAAATGGTTTAAGTTGGCATAGCGATGTTTGTTTAAACAACTTTCTAAGTCCAATGAAGAAGCTTTGGAAATGTTTTCCAAATAAGAAACCAGAAATGTTTTCCAATAAAGAAAACAAGAAATGGAAATGTTTTCCATTGTTAATAACGTATATTTTCCCAATTTAGAAAATAAGAAATATTTAATATAGGGAAATAGGAGATAAGTAAAATTAATGAAATAAAGAGATAAATGTTGAATGATGTTTGATTGATATAAATTTCCTCTGGGAAATAATATCGTTGTTTGCACACCTGTTTTTATTCGATAGTTAAATCACAGACTATCGAAGTTTTGACCATTTTAACGTTGTTAATATGGAGAGACCGGTTGGATTATTATCCAAAGAACCACTCTGTATTGTCATAAGCGTTGCGAATCATATATGCCAAAGGAAATTGAAGACGGAGTAATGCAAGGGCTATCCTGTTTATAGAATAGTGCCTTCGGTTCATCCTGTTCCTGGATGACTTGTATGGATGGATGTTTGACAGAGTAATTCCAGACGATCACGTATATTGATTTCTCCAACCGTACCAAGAGTGGAAGCGGAGGAGGAAACTTCTTTTAGCTAACACATAATGTATTGTTGTAGACGTCAATCGGTGATTTGATGGATTTGACGATGTGGCATTCAAAGTGAATCTGATGTGATGTTAAAGCGTAGCTTCTAGCCTCATCGTCCGGTAAATGACAGAAATCGGGCAGGCAGCATGGCTAAGTCTGTCGCACCGAAGTAGGGTGTATAATCACCTGATCTAGAGTTTCATTCATTTCTAAAAATCTATTGTTGATGCTGTCCCATTCGGGAAACGGTTGCTGATCCCAACTGTTGGTGATATACATTCGATACACTCAAGCGAAATGAGTGGTCGGTCATGTGTGGCCGGGTTGCAGGATGTTCTTGTTGAACCCAGTGTATTCCTCTCTAGAGGTACACGAGCGATAGGTGGTTCCATACCTTGTCATAGTTGGAAATCCATTACCCAATACGTGCTTGCGGTTTTGATTGTATACTATATATGTAGAACGTGAGATGAAAGCGTTTCTGCTAGATGATTATATATATACTGTGGTTGATAGACATTATTATAATATCAAAAGGTTTTTGATATAAAGATATTTTGGATTCTCATAAGGGAAAAACCCGTTCCGTTATGCGGCGTGGTCTTATGAGATATCTTTTACTTGTTCGAACTGTTTTTAAACTGTTTTACTCACACCAGTCCCATGACTGACCCGGAGTTTACTTTGTTGTTTTCCCTAAACTCTTGGGTGCCTAATTTGTACGGGCAGTCAAGTAGTCGGGATTTTACAGATACATTGAAGAGCTGGAGCAGGAGGCTTCAGGATCATATAGCTATAGTTATTTCCGCTGTGTTGTAAGTGTTGTACTTTGATAATGATATGTATATTCAAGTACCAAGTTTGTATTTCAAAGTTATGTTATGAAATATATTTATTCGTTCCGTTGTGAGATTCGTGTTACTTTGATGTTGTGTTCTTCTTCTTCTTCTATTCTAAGTTTCTATCTTATCTTTTCTCACCCTCTAATTTCTTTCACTAATTACCAGGATTTTTCGACGTTTTGGTTATCGACGTCGTGCTTACGTCGATAACCAAAGTCGCTCGAAATCCGGGTCGTTACAATTTTCAAAACCAATTAAGTATTTTCCAAGAAAAGTCTAGTTTATTAAAAAAAAAAACTATTCCCCAAAAGCCATTAGCACTATCCTTTGTTTCCTCATTCTCAGTCAATCTTTTTCTTCGTTTCAGTATGGCCGATAATTTTGCCATTCTGGAGGGCGTACCAGTACCTATTTGGTTTAGAAGGTACATGGAGGCAAGGGCGAATGAAGCCGGCCCCGCGAACATTACTCCTCCTTCCCCGTCGCTAACATTTCTCCTCCTCCCGTAGCTGAGGTTCCTCCTCCTCCTCAGCATCCGCAAGAGGATTTCGCAAAGGTTTGCAAGGACTTTAAGGAGATGGGTGGCAAGAATTTTGTCGGGACGGAGACTTTTGTTGAGGCAAGAAACTGGTTGAAGGAAATTGAAGACCTCTTTGCTATCTTTGATTTAGAAGACCGTAGGAAAGTTCTGTTAGCGGTATGGCTGCTGAAAGGGGATGCTGCATATTGGTGGGTGGTCACCACCACTACTAGGCCAATTCAGACTTGGGATGACTTTAGGAGAAGGTTTGGACTGAGGTTTCTATCATCGACAAAAGAGAACCTTAAGATGGAGAGGTTCCTATCACTAAAGCAAGGGGACATGACCATTAGAGAATACGTGGATAAGTTTAATCAACTTGCTCAGTTCGGTCTAGAATGGGTTAACACAGCTCGGAAGAAGGCCATACACTTTGCTCTAGGATTGAATGAGCCATTGCGCGGTTTGGCCATGTCTCATATACCCCTGGGGGCGACCTTCGAGAGTTTGGTGAATATGGCCCTACTTCAAGAGGAAGATAAGAGTGGAAAGAAGGAGGTCAAGGCGAATGAGTCCCAAGGCAAGAAGGAAGATACCGAGAAAAGAGACAAGAACAACAAGAAGGGGAACAAGGGCAACAACAACAACAAGGCAAGAGAGACAAGAAAGTACAACTTCTGTAGGATCACTGGGCACATAGCCAAAGACTGTAAGAAGAAGAAGAGGAAGCTGGGCGTATGCTTTCATTGTGGAAAGTCTGGACACTATAGCAAGGATTGCCCGAAAAAGCGAGGACAAGGAAAAAGGCAAATTCAGCGAGCAGGACCCTCTGGAGGGCTGTTGCAGGCTCTCTTCGCTCTTCCAGCTTTTGATCGAGGTAGTGTTTCTATAGAAAGTCATGTTTACATTTCTGATTTCCCTGTTCGCACCTTATTTGATTCTGGCGCATCGTATAAGTTTTATTTCTAATCTTGTTGAAAGTGTGCACCTAAGTACTAGTCTAGTTGAAAATCCCGTTAGTATTTCAAATCTGATTGGGGGTTCCGCCCATCTATCTGCGATTTGTATGGATTTGAAAATCTCTATCTTGAGCGTAGAATTCGTGTGTGATGCTTATGTTCTCGGGTTTATGGGACACGGGTTGATGTTGGGCATGGGTTGGTTGTCCAGTTATAGAGCCATTCTTGACTTTGAACATAGGGTTGCGAGGCTCATGACTCGCCTCGATAATACCCTCGAAATCTCGTGTGACCTTTAGGGTTCCGTCATGATTAGTTATCTAGAATCCCTTGGCACTTTTTGGAAATTTGTAATCCAATCGAGTAGTGTTCACCACTAAGGCGGATAGTCCATTCCGCTTAAGCATGGGTTATAGAAATCACCCTAGTAAGAACATTTGGCAACGTGGAGTGGCATTTGTTTTCAAGAGATAGTTCTTCTGCGTGGAATACCGTATGGTATGTAAACGGGATCCAGGATTCACTAACAAATTTTGGAAAGCTTGCATGAAACCATGAGCACGCAGTTATGTTTAAGCCAAGTATTTTAGGCAAAGAATAAGTGGAAGTGGAACGAGAGGCAACGGTGAAATCAGTTCTAACTCATATTTTGGAAATAAGAATTAAGAACTACTGAATTGTGAAGTTAAAAGACGGTCAAGGCACGATGGGATTAAGCACAAGAAAATGCGGCTTAGAAGATTGAAGACTAGATACGCGCATTAAATCTCCTTCTAAGAGTATATCCTTTATCCCTATTATTCCGTAGAGCTTACTCGCATGCTATCTTTTAAGCATATCCTCTCGGTACTATCCTCAATCTTAGTTCTGTTGCAAACCCCATAAGGAGTATGACTCGCCTGTTTGTGATATATAGTTGGGGTGAAGATGTTCGTCACCAAACTATTTGGGCTTTATGGGATATGGGTAATAATTGATAGACTTACAAAGAGAACCCATTTTATTCTGGTGAAAAGCAAGAGGACCGTATCATGGTTAGCATCTGTTTATCTTCGAGAGATAGTGCGGTTGCATGGAGTTCCTTCTAGCATAGTTAGCGATCGTGACCCAATTTTCACTAGCCAGTTCTGGAATAGTTTGCAAGAAGCGATGGGTACGCGATTGAATCTGAGTACAGCCTATCACCCCCAGACGGATGGCCAAACCGAAAGTGTGAATAGAGTGCTAGAAGATCTTTTGAGGCTTTGTGTTCTTCACTTTGGTGGTACTTGGGAAGACCACCTTCCTCTTGTAGAGTTTGCTTATAATAATAGCTATCAGGCTAGCATAGGGATGGCACCATTTGAAGCTCTGTATGGGAGGCCGTGTAGGTCACCATCTTGTTGGTGGGAGACAACGGATAGGCTTATACTTGGGCCCGATATGATACGGGACACATCCGAGAAAGTTGAATTGGTGAGAAGACGGATGAAAGCGGCCCAAGACAGACAAAAATCCTATGCTGACAAGCAAAGGACAGATTTGGAATTCGAAGTTGGAGATATGGTTTTCGTGAAGGTTTCTCCTTTGCGTAATGTGGTTCGTTTTGGGGCAGTGGGGAAACTGGCACCAAGGTTCGTAGGACCCTTCCCTATCATAGAAAGAATTGGGAAGATGGCTTATAAGGTGGAATTGCCCGAGAAACTGGCCGGAGTGCTTAATGTCTTTCAAGTCTCTCATCTCCGAAAATGCCTACATGAGTCCGCTGGGGTGGTTGAACCAAGCATTCTTGAAGACGTGGAGGTAGAGAAAGAGGCAACCTTGAGGAGAGCTCCGATTCGTATCTTGGGAACAGAGATCAAGAAGCTAAGGAATCGAGAAGTCAAATTGGTGAAAGTTCAGTGGAGTGAAGCCGCTGAAGATGCAACTTGGGAAACCGAGGAGAAGATGCGTGGGCTTTGTCCATTTCTTTTTGAGGATACATTTTCAATCTCTTTTCCTAGTTGGTATATCTTTCCTTTGCTATCCATGTTTATCTAGTTTATCTTGTTTCGTAAATCTTGTCATGAGAACCTTAGGTAGAAACCCTTGGTTGAAACATGTATTTGAAACATGTTATGCTTGATGTTTGCCAGTGGTTGCAAGTGTTTGCAAGTGGATACTCGTGGATGCATGGTACACGTTAGGCACTAAGATCGGCTCACACACTTTCATATTACATATGCATGAGTGCTTATACTTATTCATGGATGAAACTTGTTATGTTATCACGTGGATGTTGCATATGGATGAATGTTATGTGCACTCATATAGAGATTATGAATTATGTTAGGAATTTGCATACATATGGACTCATTTCACTAACATACTCTGCATTAAGGAGGTTTACTGAATCAGTAACCGCCTGATTTTCGCATTAGATAAGTACATATACACACACCTTTGCATATGATCATACAGCATTTAGAATCTTTTAAGGACAATGGCTGCACGTGGATGATGTTTTGAGTAGATGAATGATGGATGGTAGGATATGTTCTTCCTAACTTGGAGATTTCAGGGACGAAATCCTTTAAGGAGGGGAGAATGTAACAACCCGTATTTTTAATAACATGTTATAATGTAAATCAAGGCAGAATTAAATACTAAAATCTAAATCAAGGGAAACGGGCTGTGCCATTGCGTTCGTCTCGGAAAAATACGCGAAATAGATCCGAGTTTTCGAAAAACGGAGTCCGTATGACCAAGTTATGGCCCAATGAAGTTTTCATAAAATTCTAAGCCCGAAAACAGTTCAAATTCGAATTCAGAATCGAATTTCATCCAAAACAGACTGGGCGGGAATTTTCCCGCACAGGCAAGGTCGACATAGTTGTCGACACCAGTGTCGACACCAGTGTCGACCCCCCCCAATGGGTCGACACCCATGTCGACCCAGGGGTCGACCTCCCCGATCGGACCAATTTTTCTGGTGCACCATTTTGGCATGTTGGGTCCTCTTTTGTTGGTTTCTGATGGGGGTTAATGGTTCAGATTCATTTTAGGGTTAATCCTATGGCCTAAACTAACCTAATCTTCTATAAAAAGACCCTAAGACCTAGCCTAAACCCTCATTAATCATTCCTACAACTAAACTATGCCAAAATGTTTCTTGATCATGGCCTCCATCTTCATATCATGGCCTCCATCCTCTTCATGAAAGTTTGAGTGTCCTAAGCTAGTAAAAGAGCCACCTTTCTTAATCAAAACAAGGATCTTTCTTCATACAAATCAAAGGAGCTTCTTGTTTCTCAAGACAACTTGGAGCTTGTATTCATTTGGGGTTTTTAGAGTTGCTAGTGGATTTGTCTCAATCTTATTTTACTTTATAAGTCTTCATAGCATTGTAAGCCCTATACTACTCTTAGATTCTAACTATGAAGTTAAATATGACATGTTGCAAGTTTGAGTTTGGGCCTAAGTATGATATGTGCTTCGATTCTATCATGTTATGCATAGATTTGTTCTATGCATGTTTGTAAAGCTATCACCTTGACCTTGTGGGCTAAAAGATATAAGCTTTATGTTGAAATGTTGCATTATGCAACATGAGAACTCTCATAACCTTTATGATAACTTGCATATAATGTTATATGCGAACTTCTAGTCATCATTCTATGTCATCTAGGACCATGTATCACCTATTCGCT
The DNA here is from genome assembly GCA_030737875.1 of Allium sativum. Taxonomy (NCBI): domain Eukaryota; kingdom Viridiplantae; phylum Streptophyta; class Magnoliopsida; order Asparagales; family Amaryllidaceae; genus Allium; species Allium sativum. The sequence goes on from CM060915.1 coordinate 993,394,377, forward strand.
AAGTTTGAATGTTATGCATGTTTTGAGGCTCATAATGTAATATGCAAGTTTATGATCTCTTATAAACCTTATGTTATCTTGCATATGATGTTATATGCGAATCATTAGCTATCATCCTATGTCATTTATGATCATGTTTCACCTATTTGCTAAAGTTTGATATCATGCATGTTTTGAGGCTTATAATGTAATATGCAAGTTTATGATCTCTCATAAACCTTATGTTATCTTGCATATGATGTTATATGCGAATCACTAGCTAACATCCTATGTCATTTATGATCATGTTTCACCTATTTTCTAAAGTTTGATATCATGCATGTTTTGAGACTTATAATGTAATATGCAAGTTTATGAACACATTTGCCTCATATGCCACCATGTTTAACTTATGGCCAAAGCACCCTTATGCTATTATGCATGCTTTTGGACAAATCACCCTTATGCTATTTGATATGTATGAGGCCAGGTCACCTTTTATGCCATCATACATGTTGAGGCCATATGCTAGTATGTTGAACACCTTTGCCTCAAATATCACCATGTTTAATTTGTGATAGACTCTACCACCTTATGCCCACCTTATCATACCGTTATGTTCCCTCTTTAATCTATTTGCGTTGATGCGAATTTACGTACGATGGGAATACGTTATGGGTAGTTGGGAAAACTTAAATAACATGAAAGCATGACTTGAAAATAGGACACGAAAGTTTCACATGTGTTTATGCTTGAAACATGAACGTGGACATGACACGTAGAAAACATGAAAGTGGCCAACTCGAGGTTGAGTTGAGTTTGTAGCATAAATCTACCCGGAACCGACCGGCTTAACTAGTGGCTACAAATAATAGGACTCAATGTGAGTAGTTGGTCATATCACACTTAAAACCCGAGGTTAGACTAGGTTGTGGTGTAAAGCTACCCGGACCCTCCCAGCTTAACTATTAACCACAACAAAGTCTAATGTGAGAGGTTGGGGGTGCATTAAGTTAATTAATGCCACATGATAGGGTTAAGTCATGAACTACTTGAATACTTAACCAATTAAAACACGATGGATTGGTAGGGTTAAGTCATGGACTACTTGAATACTTAACCAATTAAACATGATGGATTGGTAGGGTTAAGTCATGGACTACTTGAATATACTTAACCAGTTGAACATGATGTATTGATAGGGTGAAGTCATGAACTGGTTGGACACACTTGACCGACTCAATACATGGTTAGGATAGGGTTAACCACACTTAACCCGTTTAAAACCCTAGCTACGTGGTCCTTTTTAGCAGTAACCAACTCGGGAGTATCTGGATACCCTGGACTAGGCTAGGGTGGGGCACGATTACTGACTGATTGTAAGAGACCAAAAGAGACGGCGGAATGGTGCACCGGTTGTTCAGGCGGACCATGGTCGTGCACATTAAGTCCGGAGTTGAACATGGGCACCGGGAGGTTTAGACTGTGCATACTTGAATTGTGTCTGTGGTTTACACTTAGGGCTGGATACACCCTAGGGTGGACCTTGCACAGTTAACTACATTCTATGATTAAGCCGTATGACACCGATACACGACGAGTTTGGCTTATAGGGAGCCGATCGACTAGACCGAGTAGTTGGACCTTGATTTAGGTCATCTCATGGGTTTGGGCCAACATTGGGCTAAGGGATCATTTCTTGTTTATACTTGACATGGATTGGAATACTAGTGCACACCTGGTGTAACTTAACTTTGAATATGCAATGCCACACTTGATCTATCTTGTTAACTTTTCACCATGCCAGTTATCACCCTATGTTTCATCTCTGCTTTACATGTCCAGTTAACTTTATTAGTTTTTATACTGATAGTAGATAGGACTTACCAGTCTTTTGATTGACCCGTTTTCTTTCGCCTCTTTTCTTCCGTCCCCCCCCCAGGTTTACAGGGTGGGAACACTGGTACCTAGCTTGGATCTTTAGCTGCTTTTCTGGATAGCTCATGTACGGTTTGGACTTGAGCTCGCTATGGCTTTATTCTACCTTGGGGATAGTTACTTTATGTTATTTCTAGTTTTCAGTTTATGTTTCTAGACTATGTTTTGTGGAAAATAATGACCAAGTACTTTGATGTAACCTGACTATGGTTTTGAAATGTTAGTTTTATCCGCTGCTTTATTTACTCTGTTTTACTTATATGTTCTGTCTTGTGATATCTGCATGCATGATTACCCCGCTTAACGCCCCTCCAAAGCCAGTGTACTTGCAAGAGTTACCCTGGCGGAGGTGGGGTGTTACAGGATTTGAGACTACTAAGGGATCAGTAACAAGACTAGTATCTAGGTGCTGTGTTTCAACTAATGATGTAGAGATAAACGAATGTGATGCGCCAGAATCGAATAAAATACGGATAGGATGATCAAACAGAAAAACTAAACTTTCAATGGAAATTGCTCTGCCTCGTTCTTGCAGCGGTGGGACCACGAGAGCCTGAACTTGTCCCCTTGCCTGCCCGGGTGCCATAAGAGCTTGCACCTGTCCTCCCGAGGTCGATCCTGCCCTCTGCCCTTTCTTTGGGAAGTCCTTAATAAGATGTCCCGCCTCGCCATAGTGGAAACAACCAGTCTTCTTTTTCTTCCTACAATCTTAGCATAGATGGTCGGGTGTCCCACAGTTAAAGCATTTCTTCTTCCCCTTAGCATTGTTGCCTTTGCCACCTTTCTTGCTCTGTTGTTGCTATTGCGACTTCTTTTGATCCCCTTTCTTCTCAGGTGCCTTATTAGCATTAGCGCCCTTCTCCTCTTCATGCTTGAGCGCCATGTCAACTAGTCTCTCGAAGGTAGTCACCATGTGAATGTGGGTCATAGCTAACCCATGAAGCGGCTCGTTTAAACCCTTAACAAATCTTAGAGCCTGCTTTTCTGGAGTATTCACCAAGTCCAAGCCAAACCTTCCCAACTGATTGAATTTGTTGACGTATTCTTTCACCGAAAGATTCCCTTGCTTTAGCGCCAAAAATATTTCCATTTGTAGATTCTCTTCAACCCGTGAGAGAAATTTCGCCTCAAAGCTCTGCCTAAAATCTAGCCATGTATCGACTGGACGTCCCCCATTAGTGACCTCCCACCAAAACGAAGCCTCATCCTTCATTAGCCAGGCAGCTAGCTGGACTATTCTTCCATCGTCCACTTCAAAGATTCCAAACAATTCTTCCACCTCCTTTAGCCAGTTACGATCTTCAACAAATGTCTCCGTCCCGTGAAAAGGTTTTCCACCCATTGCTCTAAAGTCCTTATATATCTTAGCAGAAGTATCGACGCGAGGAGGAGGAGGAGGAGGAGGATCATTTGCTGGAACTGCGGTGGCGGCCCTAGCCTCGAGATATTGACAAAACCAACCTGGTAGATGAACATCCTCTGGTATCTTAGATGCTTCAGACATGCTGAAACGAAAAAGGAAAGATTCAATATAAAAGAACCGAGGGAAAGATATATGGCTTTTGGGGTTATGCTTTCTAAAATAGGCTTTTCTCTTGAAAATGCTTTCCTTAAAATGTATTTTTGAAGGTACTTCTTTATAAAAATTGTTTTGAAAAATAGTTTTTCAAAAATTCATATCTGTTCTGGTAACCTTCATCTCTGATACCATGTGTAACACACCACGTCCATTAATGTCACTCACAAAAGGAATGCATTAAATTCTATGGAGCGTTTTAAGTAAGTATAGAACAGAAACTTAACAACAAGACAGATATAAAAAGTACTTGAAAATTTAAAACTTTATTTAATGCAGCGGATAAACCCATATGTTTGATTACATCATCAAAAACTAGATTCAAAGTACATAATATTCATCTTGACTTCCAAAAGTACATAAATTAAAAGATATAATCCCCAATACATAATAGCCATAAATAAAAGAGAAGCTGAACTTTACTTCAGCGATCCAAGCAATCTTCTAAAAGCAGTCCAAAATCAAGCTCCACTGGTGCTACTTCCAACCTGAGCACCGGGGGGGGGGGGAAGGGAGAAAAGAGGAGGAAACAAAGGGGGTCAGACATAAAGTCTGGCGAGTGCGATAACTTTAACAATATAATTAACAAAGTAACTCGGCTAAGGCATAAGTTGGAAAATAAGGAAATGACCATGAACCAATGGGTATGACAGATTAAACAACGAAACAAGATGAACAACGATATCGTTAAAGCGCACCTAACACACTAAGATAATTACTAAACTACGCCAACACTATGAGATATATGCTATACTGCACCACCCCTAGTCACCCTAAGGTTGATCCCTCCTACAGACTTAATAATGATATTGGTAGTTTCGTGCACCCCTAGCTGCCTTCATAGGTGTCGTCTGCCCCTATCTCCACTAGGTGTACCCACTACCCCCAAGCGATCGGTTCCCTAACTCGTAGATACCTGTGCTGGCCTCACAGTGGGGTGTATCGCTCCCCAAAGTGGCAAACCGAAACCACCAAGAATGCACGGCTTATACCTACATGATGCAACAACGTCTTACCTACCAACCCGGGTCCACACACGCATATGAACCCGTTGGTCTGACACCACGTGTAATACCACCAAGAATGCACTCCTTCATATGCTCTGACACCATGTGTAACACCCCACGTCCATTAATGTCACTCATAAAGGGAATGCATTAACTTTTATGGAGCGTTTTAAGTTAGTATAGAACAGAAATTTAACAACAAGACAGATATAAACAATACTTGAAAATTAAAACTTTATTTCATTGTAGCGGATAAACCCATATGTTTGATTACATCGTCAAAAACCATAGTCAAAGTACATAATATCCATCTTGACTACCAAAAGTACATAAGTTGGAAGACGTAATCCCCAATACAAAATAGCCATAAATAAAAGAGAAGCTGAACTTTACTTCAGCTGTCAAAGAAATCTTCTAAAAGCAGTCCAAAATCAAGCTCCACTGGTGCTAGTTCCAACCTGAGCACCTGGAGGGGGAAAAAAGGAAAGAGATGGAAAAAGGGGGGGTCAGACATAAAGTCTGGCGAGTTCAATAATTCTAACAATACAATTAACAAAGTAACTAGGCTAAGGCATAAGTTGGAAAATAAGGAAATGATCATGAACCATTGAGTATGATAGAGTAAACAAGGAAACAAGATAAACAACGATATCATTAAAGCGCACCTAACCCACTAAGATAAATTTACTAAACTACACCAACACTATAGGATAATTGCTATATTGCACCGCCACTAGTATACGGCACCACCACAAGTCACCCTAAGGTTGATCCTGCCTACAGACTTAATAATGATATTGGTAGTTTCATGCACACCTAGCTACCATCATAGGTGCCGTCTTCCCCTATCTCCACTAGGTGTACGCACTATCCCCAAGCGATCGGCTCCCTAACTCGTAGATACCCAAGTTGGCCCCACAGTGGGGTGTATCACTCCCCAAAGTGGCAACCCGATACCACCAAGAATGCACGGCTTATACCTACACGATGCAACAACGTCTTAACTACCAGCCCGCGTCCACACACGGATATGAACACGTTGGACTTGCCTTGCCACCGCTAACCCGGTTTGGCCTCTTACAGTCAAGCCTAGTATGCGTGTCCCTTCCTCGACTTGGGTCGAGCCCACAAAGATACGTATGGGTTACTGGTTGAAATGGGCCCCCATTACTTTACACAAGCTATCCAGCTAAGCTTGGTCCCCTCTAGTACATCCCACTTAACCCACTTCTTATTCATGTTTCAATTACATGTTTCAAATTTGGTTAAGTGTTTCTAATCGTATTTCCAAATGCCACCCAAGGCACCCGCTAGATTCCACATGCCACCCAAGGCACCCATTTATCCCCCTCACGTCCCACTACATGCTTATCTGGTTAAGTGTTTCTTAGTTCATTAAGACCGTAACCTCATAAAGACCTCTCACATTAGACTGGCTTTTGTGGCAGCTGGATTTGCCGGGCGGGTCCGGGCAGTCTTACACCACAAAAGAGCCTAACCTCATGTCCTTACAATTGTTACGTATTTAGTTTATGCCTAAGACTCTCACATTAGACTGACATTTGTGGCAGCTGGATTTGCCGGGCGGGTCTGGGCAGTCTTACACCACAAAAGAGCCTAACCAAGTGTCTTAGACGATTAATTACACCTAATTAATCATTCCCCCAATTGGAATTACTTTCCCTATTCAAATTATCAATCAATTCCAAATTTAACGATGTCCATAATTGACTCAATTATGTCCATCCATTTATGGTATGTAAAATCATACCAATTTTCACCACAATTTTATTTTATGCCTTTTAAGGCATTTATGCCAATTATATCTTTTAATATTATCCCCTTTACCCCACGTTGTACGTTTGTTCATTTAACGTAAAATATACGTTAGACTCGAATAGTCTAACTCATGGAATAAAGTGAAAACATCACAATATACACATAATTAAAACATCGATCTAAACATAGGGGTGAACTTGCATGTGTGAATGATGTTCTACATCTAAAACTCGCATAGTCCAAAGTTACAACTTGCATAAACAACATATGTCATGGATCCAAATCTAAAGGTGTAGACTTGCATAGGTAATAACCACAAATTTTCATAAATCATGTATGTCATAGATATATATCTAAAGGTGTTAACTTGCATAGGCAATACCCCTAAACTTGCATAACATGATTCATATTCTAAACTCATATATTCATATAAACTTTCATATGTGATTTATGCATCATAACAATGGTGTAAACTTACATCTAACATGTAAAGTATCATGTAGAATTTAGCATATAACTCACACATGTCATAGCCTAACTTTTAATCAAATTTTCACATAAACTAGATGTCATAACCATGTAAGGTCACCTATAATTTTACCCAACTTGTATATGATTCATGTTTAAATCAAAATCTAAACTCGCATACGTATGATTTATCATATGAATCAACATAACCAAACTAGCATATGAACAACATGATGATTCAACTAGACATAAGCCAACCATAGAATTATAACATGGGTGATAGCATCATAACTTTACATCGTAAATGATAGCATCATAACATAACATCGTAGAAATTACAACACAATTCTACAACATAATTACAACATGCAGTCAATAATTCATATCATATCCAAATTATCCGCATCATAACTCAATCCAATTAATTTACTAATTATTTTGTTAAAACTATCGAACTCACAACTCAAAAGCGGTCTTGAGTTCTGAATTCTGATTTCTGGAGTTGTATTAGCTCTCCTTTGAAGAAGATTCGTTGTTAGGGTTGAATAGAACTGATTTGATTTGCTGTTCTTCCTCTTTAATTTGTGGCGGCTACTCTAGGGTTCAAGACGACAGCATGACGACCATAGTTTCAGTTTTAATTTTGATTTAGGGTTTGAGTCTATGGGTCTTTTTATAGAGTTTTGAAATAATTTAAGCCGTCAGATGATCTTAGGGTTAATTAAAACCATTCAGTCATGATAGGGTGACACCTTAGCCCTAATGACTCAGCAAGGAGTCAGAAATGACTCAGCAACATGGGTTAGTCTGAACCAAAAAGCTGTGAAGGCCTTCTGCCTCGGCCTGGGCGCACTTGGCAGGTGCACCAGTGCAAATTTGTACTAGCGCACTTCCCAAGTGCGCCATTGCAAATATTTTTTCCCTCTTTTGCCACCAAACTTCGTTCGTCCATAACTCCTTCATCCAGTACCCGTTTCCTGCAAACTCGGACTCTATTTCAACCAGAATTCCGAGACGAACACAATGGCGCAACTCCATTCCCTTAATTCTCATGTCTGAGATTAATTATTCTTTATTTTAGTTAATTCGATTATTCGAAAATCCGGGGTGTTACAAACGACATGGACTCTGATGCCTTGGATGGACGGCGATTTACGAAAGTCAAGCACCGTTGTGTTTTATCGAGAAGGAAGATTTGGGAAATTTTTGTCTGAGGATTAGGAGTGAAAGCTTGTGATGGGAATAGGGAAGGACTGGGAGGACCGAAATAAAAGGGAACGGTTTGGGCTAAGGAAAAATGGGTAAGGCCCAAAACATCTTAAACAAAGTTTTATTTAATTTTAAAAGAAAAGATTCTAGCTTGTTAATTAAATTTCTAGTCAATCAAAGTCAAAATTTCGAGCAGTTTCTCACGTTGGAATCGTGTACTCGCAGGCTACATTGGAATTGATCTAGTGCGGGTTGGAGGTTGTTTCAATTTATGGAAGATTTAAATGTCTGATTCGAATCATCAACAGTCAATCATTATTTAACAGGTTAACGACCAGTGTGAGTAAACTCACTAACTATATCCTGTTTTACAATCTTATAAACGTTTTTTAATATTGATAAAAATAATTGAATGTTGTGTGATGGTTGTTTGGATGATTTACAAATAAATTGGTTGATAGTATATATATGAAGTCGTCGGTTAAATCCTAATTTGGTAACTTCATATTGATATGAAATTGTGTTATTTATGTTGATTAACATCTGTGGATGCAGGGAAATAGGTAATAGGGATCCAACTGGATTCCTAACCAATTATATTATTTTTTAATTTATTACATTATATAATGTGATAAATAATCTATGGTTGATTATTGTGCGTTTGGGATGTTTAATTTACATCGACCTTGAAATAATTGGTATTTTCAAATGCCGAAAAATATATTCGAATATATTGGAAATGGATTTGGGTTTTTTAGAAAGGAACTTCTATTTTTAAAATAGAAATCTAATTTCGATTGGATAGAATATAATAACTTGTTTAATTATACAAAACAAGTAGGTGGTTTAAACGATATTTATAAATGGAGTAAAATTATTAAATAAATTGGAAATATAAATTCAAGAATGAACTAAAATGGAAAATGGAAATCGTTTTCAAAAAGAAATGATGGGATTTATTCGATGTTCGAAATGGGAATAAAATTGATATAAACCCATAAGGATTTATAATTTGAATTCGACGATGTCGAATGTTAATAAAATAATTTATTGGGAATTATATATATATATATTAAAATTTAGACTTTAATAAGATAAATATATTTGGTCCGAGCCAATAATTTATAATCAAATATATAATCTAGATTTAATTATAAACTTGACATATGATTTACAAGAAGTTTACTTGTATATTGAATAGAATGGAGTATGAATTTATAAAATAACTCAATAAACATGATTTGAACATGTAATGGTATTTATAAATAAAAATCAAGATTTGATTGGCATAACGAGTCCAGTTTTCTATAACAAAATATTATGCACCTTTCAAGGTGAATAATGATTTCAAAAACAAAAGTTTTGGAAATTTAAAATGGCTATAAAGGGAGGCTGATAATTGTTTGGGAATGATAAATTCATGAATGAATTTAGAAATGGAATTGACCTGAAATGTAATTTATTCAGACATTCGGAATGATAATTGAATAGGATTTATTCAAAATGGATTATATGATGGAATTCGATTATATCGAATTCAGGAAAATAGTACTTAATATCTGATTTTTATCAATATTTATTTATCTTATTTATTAATTATTTATTAAAATTTAGGAATAAAAGTTATATTTGAGGTTAAATGTTTTAGAGACAGGTATTAGAACGTTATCGTTATAATCAAAATAATTACCGTTAAAGAAGTGATTTCGTAAAACTGAATCCAAGAGACGCGTAAGAAATATTTTGATAAGAAATTAAGAAATGAAGTTAAGGAAATTAGAAACTGACTATAGATTAGATAAGTGGAATTGTTTCTTGAGTATCGATCTGATGTTGGTTTCGGCCTTCGGGGTTGATACTTAGGGAAATGTTCTCTGACTAGTTTTCGGTTAAGGACTAGTGAATGTGAAAGGATAGTGATGCGTGAATAAGAAATGGAAATGTTCTCCAATGGTAATAACATATGTTTTCTAAATAAAGGAAATAAGAGTTGTGAATATATGGAACTAATTCCCAATGTTAAACAGAGATATTTTCTAAATATAGAAAATAAATTTTTTAAAATAAACGGAGATGTTTTTCCAAGGATCGTGTGAGGCAAAGCGGGGGGTTAAGAAATACTTGGGAAAATATAGGAAACAGGAAAGTGGGGAAATAAAATGATTATTGATAAATCTATAAAAAGGGGCTCAGTGTTGATTGATAATTGATCGGTAAGATTTCCATTTGGAAATATGACCATTGTTAGTATGTATGCTTTCCTTTGATAGTTAAATAACCGACTATCAAAGTTTTTAACCATTTTTCATTGTCATTACGGAGAGACAGGGATAAGATTTACTATCTAAAAACCACTTCGTATGGGCATTAGCGTTATGAATCAAATATGATGAAGATAATTGAAGATGGATTTTATGCAAGGGTTGCTCTGTCGATCCTAGGTAGAAATTTCCTAAGATGGATTTACAGAATGGTGCCTTTGGTTTGTCCAGTCCCAGGACAACGTGTATGGACGAATGTCTGACAGTGTATATCTAAGAGATCGCGTAAGTTGATCTTTTCATACATATTTACGTTGGTGGCGGAGGAATTCGTTTCTCTTAGCTTTATAACCGTGGTATTTTTGGGAAAATCAATTTGTGATTTGGCGGGTATGACGATGTGGCATTCAAAGTAAATGAAGATTTGATCTATCAGAAGATGCAATATGACCTCAAGCCTCATCAACCAAAAAAAAATGACAAAAATCGAGCAGGCAGCATGGCTATGTTGGTCGCCCCCATTAGGGTATATTGTCATCATCTAGAGTATATTCATATTTGTTACTTCTTTTCAATTCTGTATCCCCCGGAAATGGTTATGTTGGTATACCAACCGTAAGGTGGCAATATATTCAGAACATTCAAGTAAAATGAATGGTTGGTCATGTGTGGGCTGAGTTGCAAGATGTTCTTGTTGAACTCTAGTGCATCCCCTCTAGAGTACACTGATCGGAAGGTGGTTCCATACCTTTTCATAGTTGGAAAGCCAATCTCCAGTAAGAGACCTCGGTTTTTGATTGTATGCTATATGTGTAGAGCGTGAGATGCAACGTTCTGCTAGATTGATATTTATTTGTATTTAGACATTATTATAATATCAGATAATATATGATTTCCAAAAATGTTTTGGGTTATCGTAAGGGAAAAAACCATCTGTGTTTATGTGTGGATCGATCTTACAATTATCTTTTCTTTCATAAAGGATTTTGAAAAGTTAAAACGAATGATTGGAGTTTACTCACACCAGTCCCATGACTGACCCAGAGTTTATTTTGTTTTGTTTTTCCTAAACTCTTAGGTGCCCAAATTTCTACGGGCAGTCAAGTAGTCGGGATTTTTTTCTAATACCCTTGAAGGAGTGGAGAAGGAGGCTTCAACATTTGTTTTATATATAGAGAGCTTATTTCTGCTGTGATGTTATGTTATACTCTGATAAATGGTATGTATATACAGTTATAGTATTGTATTTCAAATATTGTTATATAATATATTTTATTCGTTCCACTATGAGTTTCGTGTTACTTTGATTTTGTTATGTTTTATCTTCTTCTTTTATTCTAAATTCTTTCTTTCTATTTCACACCCTCTAACTTCTTTTTATTAATGATCCGGTTTTTCCGATTCTAGAATATTTGACATTGTGTTTTATGTCGATTTTCGGGGTCGAAAATCCCTTGGTCGTTACATAATCATTTCAATTTTAGAATACACATATATTGTTATATTTAGTAATGAAACCCGGTTGACTCAAAACTAATCATTAATTATACACCGACTTTTGCTTTTTTTAACTTATGTAGTAAATAGGTGTTGCAGACGAACAAAAAAAATGGATTAAAAAAATCAAACTGCTACCGTAGATATATGGAATATACACAAGAAGGGCATAGCCGCTGTGAACTTTATTACGTGATTGAGGAGGTGAGCTTCGGGTGCAGTGTTAGTGACTAGCATTGCGCGTGAAACATTTTCTAGACTTGTCAGAATATTTCCAGATGCCTCTGCGACATGTTTCGCTTAGTCGGAGTTATTGTCAATTTCTTTCTCCATTGAATCTTATTTATCTGAGAGTTATTTGAACTGAAGTAGAAGAAAAGGGAAAGAAAATTAAGAACGGAGAAGGGAGATGGGAGAAGAGAAAAAAGTGTAATGACTTGTCTTTTCGACCGTTCCAAGTAGGTAAATAAACCAACTTAAACCGCTCGAAACAACAGATTGTTATTTTTCTTACAGGGTTTAAACAAGCGGAAGCATTTTACATAAAATATCAGAGTTTACAAAATTCATATACACAGCGGAAGAAAAGTATACATTAATTTATTTACCTAAATTTGCAAATTTTAAGCGGACCAAAAGTGAGCATCTTCACCACTCTCTAACTTCAATATATGAGATCTTTATATCTGCAACACTCGGATCTAACCCGTGCATTTCAAGCAAAACACAAAACTCTCGAGTCAGGATTAATCTTTGTATAAGTAAATAAACTTCAATAAAACACTAAAATGTAATATTTGATTCTAATTCACATGCACTTCTAAAATTCGAATATGTATCCATCCTAAATATTCACAACTAACATAATAATTCACGTAAAAGTCCAAGCAACCTACTATTTTAAGTCCACAAGATAAAGCGAGAATAAGTTCAAGTTTTTTTTTTTTGATTTATCCATATAGTACAGAAACAATGTATAATTTTTCAATATGCAGGTTATGATTTCAGAATGAGTTACGCATTAGTGAAAAAATGTCTAAAATATATGTAGATAGTACAAAACCAACATCGGTGAGGCAATTCAACTTATCAATACATGTAGAACAGTGTAACGACTCGGGAAAAGAAATCGATGCCCGAATTCTAACAATAATACATCAACCTGTATTACTTGCCAAAAACTCAAGTATCGAAAACACCAAATAATTATTAGAAAGAAATTAGAGGGTAGGGTAAGAAAGAAAGTTATAATAGAAGAAAAGAAGAAGAAACACCACTAACAGCGGAACAAAATATAACATAGAAAAAAATCTTTCTTGAGAGCTTTAAATAAAAATTACAATCATCAGAGTACATCAAAACATCTGGACAGTTATAATAACCTGTCCTCATATACAGTCACACAGCGGAACAAATAATAGATATCATACACCTGAAACCCTCCAGCTCGTCTCTGGACTTCGCAGCATCCGATAACCTGGACCTGTACACCCCGGTCTAACCCGAGCATTCACAAACACCGGGTCAGTCTGGTTAACCAGAGTGAGAAAACCTCATAAAGTTTTAAGGGGAAAAATCCAAATTGATTTTAAAGTACCAAATCTTTTTGAAAGAAAAGGGTAATCGTAAGACCAAATCCACACATAAATACAAACGGTTTTTACATTATGATAACCCAAATTTTTTTTGAAATCAATATCTTTTCTAATATTACAATAGTGTCTAAATACAAGTAAATAGCAATCTAGCGGAATGCTTGCATCTCACGCTCCACATACATAGTATACAATCAAAATCGCGGGCGCTTATTGGAGATTGGATTCTGACTATGACAAGGTATGGAACCACCTATCGATAGTGTATCTCTAGAGGTGAATACACTGGGTTCAACAAGAACATCTTACAACCCGGTCACACATGACCGACCACTCATTTCTCTTGAGTGTATCGAATGTATATCACCAACGGTTGGGCTCAAACTACCGTTTCTCGAAAGGAACAACATCGAATAGATTAAACAAAGAAAAGGAATTTCTCTAAATAGTTGATTTTACAACCTAATGGGAGAGACCTACATAGCCATGTTGCCTGCCCGGTTTTTGTCATATCCCGGTTGATTGGGCTTGAGCTTCGATTTACCTTTTGGAACACCTGGTCACCATTAACTTTGAATGCCACATCGTCAGATCCATCAGATATCACTAATTGATGTCCACAAAAATACTTTAGTTGTTAAGCTAAAGAAGTTTCCCTTCTATACCAACAACTTGGTACGTTTGGAGAAATCAACGTACGTAATTACTTTGTTAATACTCCGTCAGACATCTGTCCATACAAGTCATCCAGGAACAGGATGAACCAAAGGCACATCCACAGAATCACCCTATAGATCAGTAGAGAGAAGTCCTTGCAAATTATAGATCCGAACCATGACAGAATCACAGTTTATCTCTGGTTGCAACATCAGAGATTGTTAGTAATTCTTCTGTTTATGAAAATCTATGGTCTTCAACGCTCTATCTCAATCATCTTCTGATATCTTCACGTATTTGGTGGTCGGAATGGTTTTCGAATATAAATTCGATCGCGGTCTTTGCGTACCAACAATTGTATTGGACAGATTTTATAGACGGTTATTTAACTATCAAAATAAACAGTGATTCAATCATGAAAATCCAATGAGTTCACTGGTTCAGTATTCAGCATCAACTTGGCCTTTTAATTAAAATAAATGTAAATTTAAAATTCTTAAATATTTCGATATTATGAATATAATTTTCCGCTTCCTATTTAACGTGATATTATTCTTTGAAGAAATTCATTTGTATAACTTAGGAAAATCCTATATCATATCCAGTTTTCTATCTTCACTTTCAAAACATTAGCCACATTATTATCTACTATTAGGAAATCAATTCAACTTATTACATGTAAAACATTGTTACGAGATATATTTTATTCATTTCATGACAACACCCAGTGCTTATTCGTATTGAATAAAACTAAACTTTTACATTTCCTTTCTAACTCGAAAATATCGTTACATGCAACCCCTTTTTATTTCCCTTTTACTTTGGAATCCTCATTAAATATATATTTTCCAAATCTTCATAAAAAAATGTTGGGTTATTATTTCTCTAATGAAATAATAAATTTTACTAACCTCTTTTACCATTACAACTAATATCATCCTCAAATAATCCTAAAGTCATTCAAGTTGATGTATTTTAATTACCTCTCAGACCTTGATCAACAACATTCTTATCTTAAGATAGATACGAGTTGTAATCCAAAAACCGATATTTCTTTTTAATACTAATACAAATTCCATTAACTATTTTATCCAAAATACGGTTTCATAAAACCTTCTTACCTTTTGAAAATTTCTTCCTCATTATTCCTTAATTCAATAATTAAATAATTTCTTAAAAATACCACCTTTTAACCTCTACCCCTTTAAACCAATTCGTTTTATAATTTGAATTTGTTTACAAAATCATACGACCGTCTTCTTTTACCAAATCCACTTTTACCAATTCCTTTTCTAATCCATTCAATCATTTTCTACTTGAAACTCATATTCCAATACCCCAATTATACTTAATCCTATTATTAAGTAACATTATATTAAAATTAACGCTATAACACCTCATCGCTTTTAATAAACCTCGTTTATATAATTTTGTTTTAATATAAACCCTTTTATTCTCAATTCCTTTTACTTAATTCCAATATTAAATAAACATTTAATTTAAGCTATCATATTCGCTTAAAATTCTCTTTAAAACTTTGTTATAAAAATTTGGGTTTTAAATACAAAACCTGTTCATAAACTCCTTTCACCCAACTAGATTTTGTTTTGACTTTGATTACTTTTTAAATGAATTTCAATTAAAAAGTAATTTTCCTAAAATATTATTAATTAGAATAATAATTTACTTCAATCATTAATTACTTCTGTAGTTAATTACTTTATTAACTAAAATAAATAGTAAATCCCTTATTTTAAACCTTATTAAAATTAAACAATATTCATTAAACTATTTTATTCAAAATGCACTAATTTAATAATCAATCTCAATTAAAAATGGTCGATTTAGTCACTCAAAACACGATTATCTCATTAACTGATTCCAATTTGTTTCCCTTTAAATTAATTAATAATATAATTAACTTAAATAATTGCATTTAATTATTCCTCAACAAGCAATTATCCACTTAACCGTTAGGTTAATTTCTATTCACTTGTATATAAATCTGATTAACATTAGAATTTTCTTTGTAAAATCAATTAATAATTAATTATAAACTTAAATATTACATATTAAATAATTATTTCCTTTAAAAAAAATTATTTAAAATAATACATTTCAAAATTTGTCTCAAGTTATAAAATAAATTTTATAACTTTAATTCTATCGATTCACCTTATGGTAAATCAATATAAACAAAACAACTATTCTTAGGCCATTTACTGCTGGTCACTCAACCAATATTGCCTATTGGTTAAAACAAAAAAAAAGATTTAATTTCCAATTAATGATAATCAAATCCATCGCCCAAACAGGACAGTTCATATATTGATAATATGAAAACAAATAACGACTAATATATTTGAGGAATCCCATTGGATCCCTCTAACCTGTTCTTCCCTGTATTCAAATTAGTTATCTTAAATCAGATCATTCAATTCCATTTAACTGATAATTTCTATAACAGTAGATAACGACTATTTAATATCAACCAATTAACAAAACAATTCAAACAATTAAACACGTTTATTTCATAAACATGACCAACGAGGTAAGTTACCTTCATTGGGTCCAATCATTAGAATAACGATTTGGTATTTCACTAAAATTAAACAACGGTTTAATTTCATTGGTTAAATCAACAAATGGATATATAATTAGCAAACAGTCAGCCATCAGCAAGCAGAGCACACAAATTAAAACCAATTATATAAATTATAAGTGGGAAGAACTGAGTGAGTTTAACTCACCTTGATTTGATTTGTTGTTAAAATAGTTTGGTTCAGTTAAATTAAACAAATGTTTAATTTAACTGAAAATCATAGTTGATTCCAAATTCATCCAATTCCATTCCGTAATGTAGTGCTTGTTGAGGCGATTCCAACTTCTCTTGAATTATCCAATTCTGATCATGTATGGTTAAGTTATAACATTTACAATTAATATAATTTTATTATATAATTAATTAACTCTAACTGAATTATCATTAAAACTAATTACATTTTAAGTTCAAGTAATTAGGCAAATTTCCCTCTTCCTAATACACGTCACACTGCTTCGTTCCTCACTAGTCGAACAGCCTGCACAGTTCACAAATTAATATATGTGATTAAATTTAAGTTATCAACTAACTTTGAAATTATAAAATCATAAACATTTGATTAGTGTACTAAACAGACCCAGGCCGACCCCTTTAAGGTGTTACTTCTCCTAAAACTGTTTCTCTTCCTCCCGTAATCAAGATCTGTAAAGAACTTGCAACTGAAGTCCATGTTTAGTTTACTAATCTAATAATTATTAAATATAATTAATATTCTTAATAAAAATAATAAGAAATTAAACCATGTTTTAATAGTTAGGGTAATAGGCCGAATAATTTCATTCTTCCTCGTATCAGCCTCTGATTCCACTAAGTCAGTTCGATCATTTTGCTTCCAGGTTCATTGATTTGAAACTCACGAAATAACTTCCACCGCAACCGAAAAGTAGATCATCGAACCTCGATCAGTGGCCGCAACCACTTGCACCTCAATCCCCTCCATCACCGCACCCAACGCTGTCTGCCCTAGTCCCTTGCTTCGACCGCAGTTCGACTTCAAACGTTGTGACTTCACAGCCAATTTCTGGTCAATATACTTCACTTGTGACGATCATTACTGGTCGACCTCTAAAGCTCACTGAGCTCAGCAATTTCATTGTTGGACTATCATCAATTTGTGCAGTGGGTTTACGGTTTTGAAGGGAGAAAGGTTCGACAGTTTTTTGGATGTTGATTTCTATATGGAGGCGGCCAGACTAAGTTGACCACGATGAACTAAAATGTTAGGGTTTGACCCCTTATCATGGTGTACATATAAGATGTTAGATGGAAAAAATAAAATTATATTATCATATAAACTTCGCTGCGAAATAACACTCAAAACCACCACACACCACCTCCGTTTCCAGCAAAATAAGGTAATCCTAACATAAAAAAATATTGCGGACCCAATGGGATAGGTTTTGTCAAATTTCGAGGTCATTTGTGAAAATTCCTTTATAATTATCAATGAA
This sequence comes from Allium sativum, assembly GCA_030737875.1. NCBI lineage: Eukaryota > Viridiplantae > Streptophyta > Magnoliopsida > Asparagales > Amaryllidaceae > Allium > Allium sativum. The sequence continues at coordinate 993,412,396 of CM060915.1, forward strand.
AACTCAATCGTTTAAAATTCCTATAATTACGAAAAAATATATAATATATTTGAAACCTTAAAATTCTACTAGACCTCTTCCTTACAGATCTAATGAAACTTGTTTTATCAAAATCGGAGTTCATTTGCCTAGTCGTTTATTCATTTAAAGTTACCCCTGTCTGAATTGACCAAAATAACATAGTTGATTAAGGCGTTTATCATTGCCATGATCAAATGGTAAGTCCAATTGACACCAACGGCACCAATTTCGTCGCATTCCCAGATTATTTCCCAATACGCTATTTTATACGCACCACAATGTCATTTTGGACACCAAATAACTCGGTCTCCAAAAATAACAAACTATATACCTATCCTGACTCTAATCGTCGATACGAACCCATCGGAATTGGTTTCGTGGCCTAATTCGATCATCTGCTCTAGATACATTCAAAAACTCCTCTATTAAATTAAATTAATTACGCATTATAGAAATTGACTGTGTGTTTTTGGATGTCGTGATCACATACGACATCGGTTCGGAATTTAAAGCTGTACAATAATTTAACGTTACGGTTCCAATGATACTAATTTCATCAAAATCAGAGACCATTTGCAGAATGGCCATTTTAAAGGCCTATATTTTAATAACAATTTACATAGCGACTATTTCAAAATTTGAATTAGCCATAACTAACAATCTATACCATGAAATCTGGATCTTTTTCTTTCATTAGAAAATTGTAATCAATAGGATTCCAACGTTTCTTGTTTCACAGAAATCTGACATATCGGATGCTGTATATTCAATTGAAGTTGAAAACTCCATATTACGAGTTGTTGCGCCATTTCGAGCTCGTTTTATATTTATATATAAATATATATAATTTTCAAACTTTGTTTTAATAACAAATTCAATATTAAAATCCATTAATATTCCAAATAAAATATTTAAAATAATAAATAAAATAAAATATTTGATTACAAAAAATACGGGACGTTACATTCTTCCCCCTTAAAAGAATTTCGTCCTCGAAATAATTAAGGTGAGAAAAATGCTACAAATCCCATTGAATTCCATCCAATTTATTTTAAATCAAAAATCAATTCATTATCGTGAATAAATATTTCCATAAATATTGAAATTTTCTAACACATTAAATTCTTGGAAAAATTCGGCAGAGTCTCCCCTATACGAAGTGACATCTGCGATTCCTCAGGAACAAATAACATATATACATCGACCCACATGGTCGGAAAACAAAAATCAAAACCCAAAATTTTATATTTTCGCGTAGGCGTACCTAATACGAGCGCTATTGAGCATAATTGCTCAATGTATATGCGATTTACTCAACCAATATCAATCTGCCTAGCCATTTGGCACCTGTACTTAACTCAATTCACATATAAGTAAAAAAAAATATGAAATTTTTAAGTAATATTCACTAATCAAAAAATATAACTACACGAATTCCCAAATCAAACAGACAGAATCAATTCATTATCAAATACAGGGTTAAATCATAAATTCCAATTCATATGCAATTTCATTCCAGTTTAATTATACTGGACAACATTCTTTAGTTTATAATTCATTTAGCCCCATTGAATTGTTGATTATTCCATTCAAACAAACTATCATCCAATAACAAACAATTCACAATCAATAACCAATACACAACCAAACCAATCGAATTTACATTCAATATTAATATTTTACTTTGCTATCACATTTTTGAACATCTATCGATTAATACCTGATTGATTTCTGTTTGATTATTATTTATTCATATTCCCAATTTCCAAATCTGTTTTATCAAATTTTGGTATCATTCTTAATTTAGTTTCACTTAACCAAGTAAAGTTTCAATTAAAATTTTCAATCCAATATGAATTCCATTGAAATAAATCAGCCACACTAATAAGTCAATAATTTGATTAAATTATTTTTTTCTCTATACAAAAATATAATTTGGGTAAAATTATTTCATTTACCCTATTTTCAAAAATAAATGTATCCATTGTCAGTTCAATGCTTCCCAACACTTGAACCGATCAAATAAAACAATACAAAACATTTGTATATAAAAATTACAAATATGCGCTCTCATATATATACACTCAATTCGATCTAGGGTATTACTTACCCTGATTACTCGATAGAGATGGGGTTACTCACAGAGCCAAGGTTATTACTAAACCAACAACTCTAATACTACTGTAACGACCCGGGAAAAGAATTCGATGCCCGAATTCTGACTATAATATATAAACCCGTATTACTTGCAAAAAACTCAAGTATCGAAAACACCAGATAGTTATTAGAAAGAAATTAGAGGGTGAGGTAAGAAAGATAGAAAGTTAGAATAGAAGAAAAGAAGAAGAAACACCACTAACATAGAATCAGAGTCTCACATTGCGGAGCAAAATATAACATAGAAATAAATCATTATTGATAGCATTAAATAAAACTTACAATCATTAGATTACATCAACACATATGTACAGTTATAATAACCTGTCCTCATATACAGTCACACTGCTGAATAAATAATAGATATCATATGTATGAACCCCTCCAGCTTGTCTGTGGACTTCGCAGCATCCGATAACCTGGACCTGTACACCCCGGTCTAACCCAAGCATTTACAAACATTGGGCCAGTCCGGTGAATCAGAGTGAGAAAACCTCGCAAAGTTTTAAGAGGAAATATCCAATTTGATTTTAAAGTTCAAAATCTTTTTGTAAGAAAAAGGTAATCGTAAGATGAAACTGGCACCATTGGATTCAAATAATTCAAACAATTGAACACGTTTATTTTATAAACCTGACCAACGAGGTAAGTTACCTTCATTGGGTCCAATCGTTAAAATAATGATTTGGTGTTTCACTAAAATTAAAAAACGGTTTATTGTCATTGGTTAAATCAACAAATGGATATATAATTAGCAAACAGTCAACCATCGACAAGCAGAGCACACAAAATAAAAACCCAACTTATATAAAATATAAGTTGGAAGAACCGAGTGAGTTTAACTCACCTTGATTTGATTTGTTGTTAAAAAAGTTTGGTTCAGTTAAATTAAACAAACATTTAATTTAACTGATAGTCACAGTTGATTCCAAATCCGTCCAAGTCCATTCTGCAATGTAGTGATTGTTGAGGCGAGTCCAACTTCTCTTGAATCGTCCAATTCTGATCATATATGGTTAAGTTATAACATTTACAGTTAATGTAATTTAATTATATAATTAATTAACTCTAACTGAACTATCATTAAAACTAATTATGTTTTAAGTTCAAGTAATTAGTCCAATTTCCTTCTTCCCGGTGCATGTCACACTGCTTCCTTCCCGACTGGTCAAACAGCCTGCACAGTTGACAATTTAATATAGGTAATTAAATTTAAGTTAACCAACTAACTTTGAAATTATAAAATTATAAACATCTGATTAGTGTATTAAACAGACCCAGGACGTCACATTTTAGGTGTTACTTCTCCTAAAGTTGTTTCTCTTCCTCTCGTAATCAAGATCTGTGAAGACCCTGCAACTGAAGTCCACGTTTAGTTTACTAGTCTAATAATTATTAACTCTAATTAATGTTCTTAATAAAAATAATAAGAAACTAAACTATGTTTTAATAGTTAGGGTAACAGGCAGAATAGTTTTATTCTTCCTCGTATCAGGCTCTGTTTCCACTAAGTTAGGCCGATCATTTTGCTTCTAGGTTCATTGATTTGGAGCTCACGAAATAACTTCCACCCTTGTTAAAACCAAAATTTGATTTCAACACAAGAGGTGCTTTATAAGCACTTCGCCAAATGGTTAGTTTAGAATATGGAACCACATAATCACAAAATAAAGAGCATAAAATGAAGACAAGGAACTTTTATAGTGGTTTGATCTAGAATACACTACTACAAAAGTGGGCATATTTGACACTATTTTGTGTGCGTTGCATGAAAAGTGTGGCAAAAGCTATGCTTTCTTTGATCTTCTGCAACAGTATTCATATGTTGTTGCGTTAGACGTGAATGCACTGTTGCGATTGGAATTCTTGTGCTGTGACGTGCAACACCAGATTGAAGTGTCGCTTTACATAAATACAATCCTGGTCCGCGATCCGCGTTACCAGCATAAATAAAGCCACAACCGTAGATGCATATTTAATCCAACGGTTAAAATCAATCCATGTTTCCTATCTAAACATTATCCTATCATCCAATCGAGGATAGCCACCTCGTTGCATTCTTCCGCTGAAATTTTGGCGCGACATTTCCCCCTCACGAAAAACATTCATCTTCTCTCTCCTAACTTTCCCCTTTTTTCCATTGACCTAATTGTAAACCTAAATTCCCGTCAGCTTCCATTCTCACATCGCCATTGTCGATTAACACTCAATTATTACAGATCAAAGGAAGGAGCAACATCGGAAAATATAAGAGACAGATGGTCCATTTGTTATCGCTACTACACCGATTAGGGGGAGTTCTTCCACCTTATATTTGAAGGAGCAACAGACAGTCCATTTAAAGGAAGAAAATGCAGGTTAGGGGGAGTTCTTCCACCTTAATATATCCTTAATCTATCCACAAGTAATTATGTACCTTAATTTATCCTTAATCTATCCATAATTATTTATATACCAACATCCTTAATCTATCCATAAGTAATTATGTATCATAAGTAATTATGCAGGTTAGGAGCAACAGACGATCAACCTTAATCTATCCATAAGTAATTATGTGCTTGGATAATTATATTTGGTTTTGCAAATTACATTTCAATGTAAGTCAGTTGGTACCGAGCATAAATAAATGATAAACCCAAAGCTAAATCTACCCAAAGTCAAATAAACATTCACAAACATTCATCACCAGCATTCAAACATTCAAAAACATTAATCTCCAGCATTACAACAAGCATTCATCACAACATTCAAAAACATTCACAAAGTTTCACCAGTCACAAACATCACTAGTCACCGCGAGCATTCATCACTAGCATTCACACCAATCATCACCAGCATTCACTACCATTCACAAGCTCCACCAGCGAGCGTCAAAAGGTAGCATAAAGTATCATAAAGCAGTCATACATAAAACATAACTGAATATATACACACATAATACATAAGTAGTTTTCCAAAAAGAGGCATGTTAATCTTCTTCTTCTTCAGAGTCAGTGTCCATGTCATAGTCATTGTCTATGTCAGAGTGACTGAAAGGGGATTACATGATCATTAATATATTCCAATTAGCACCTCATATAAATGATCACATTTTTAAGAAGAAATGATTGCTTCTAGATAAGATAATCCACTTGTGATAATGTGTGGTTTTATGCTAATGTTGGTATAGCTACTTTCTAGTTAAATGTCGGTCATCTGGTTGTGTCTCATTATAAGGCTATTATAACCTTGTATGTAAGTATGTGAGTGTGTGCATGTATGGTTGTGTCTGATCATTATAAGGCTGTTAAGGATAGAGCATAGTTGAATGAACACTTTGTGTCAAACTTCTATTATATTTTGGGTTGACTATGATAAGGAGCATGCTATGCTGACTCCATATACTTTGTTGAGAAACTAATGGGTAAATTCATAATGTAGGCTATTATAACCTTGTATGTATGTATGTGAGTGTGTGCATGTGTGGTTGTGTCTCATTATAAGGCTGTTAAGGATGACGTAACTAGCCTTTGGAGTAGGTGGGTAGCTGCCCACCCCAATAAAAATAAAACTCAGAAGGAATAAACAAATATCCTCATTTCAACCCACGCCTTTAATATAGATGAAAACTAAAGTATAAATCAACACATTTTGAAGTGATTTCACTTTAAAACTAGCATGGTGTTGCAGTACAACACTTTTCATCACTGAATTTTCTAATGGAGATAGTCTTTTAGGACAGATTTAGCTATGCAGACATCTCAAATTTATTATAAAATTTTTGATACATACGTTTTTTTTGTTACAAGATGGTTACACTAGTAATTTTTGAAGTTGTCAACAACCAAAGATAGTTAGTTTGAATAAATAATTGAGAATTGTCAATTAATTTTTGAGATCGTTGATGGAGTGTAGATTGTGCGGTTAAAAAGATATACATTTTCATACCAAGCAGTAATTCTTGTTGTTGTTGGGAACGTGTCAAAACCTTAAGCATACTAACTAAACCTTTTTGACATATATATAGTTACGTCTACCGCAAAAGAATATTCTGGTTACGTCACATAGAGCATAGTCGAATGAACACTTTGTGTCAAACTTCTATTATATTTTGGGATGACTATGATAAGGAGCATGCTATTCTGACTCCATATACTTTGTTGAGAAACTAATGGGTAAATTCATAATGTAGGCTATTATAACCTTGTATGTATGTATGTGAGTGTGTGCATGTGCGGTTGTGTCTCATTATAAGGTTATTAAGGATAGAGCGTAGTTGAATGAACACTTTGTAATTGTGTTCTTTGGCAAATTGACCTATGATCACAATTTTTTTTACCTATGATCACAAAAAAATTGGAAGTAAAATTTACCTATGATCATAAAAAAATTGTACCACCGGTTCTCCTTATTACCAACGAACAGAAGTTCAGGCCTTGTCCTAGGATGAGCATGGGTACAGCGCTGAACCGTAATGCAGTAAACCTTGTTGTCGAATCGGGCAGCAAAAGTATTCTCCGATCCAATGCCTTCATAAAATTCTATTTTCAGGTATAATGACCCATGGTCAATTCGAGACTAATAACAGTCGTCAATTTCACGCACATTTCCCATTGGCGTCATTAATTCTTTAATTGCAGGAACATTTTTCTTTAGGAACTCGGGAAAGCCAACAACTCTAGCCCATGATTCTGCCTCGAACGCTGGTTCAGGCTCAAATTCTTCAGCAGACCATTGTTGCACATTAAAAGCACCTCCACATTTCGTAAAAAGTTTCAACATTAGTGCATGATCACGCTTACTGTAAGATGGGCATGTCATTAGAAAAGAGTTATTGGGTATAACCCGTATAGGCCACTCATTATGCTCCAGAGTACGCCTAAGCGTGAGATCTGTAAGAACAGTGGAAGTGATGCATAGTGAAGAGTCCTCCATTTTTTTTGAAACTTTTGACAATGGAGGTTTGTTTAGGAGTTGAAGATGTAGATGACAATATGGTTCTGAAGCTTGAAAGGATATGAAGTGACACACTGCACGTGCCAGTAATATGTGAACTGAAATCTTTTTGCTCAGAAGACGAAGCATACTAAAATTGCTTATTGCAGTGGGCTTGGCTGGCATGAGTGACCTATCGCCAATGGTCAGTAAGTCAATTGTAATAATTGTGTTCATAACATTTTGTTAAGAAGGCCAATAGCCATTCGATGCCACCACTTATCAAATAACTTGTTATCATTTCAGGTGCATATTTAATTCTGGAAGGCAGAGGGATACATTTTGCAGACGTGAGACACATATATATATTCGATGCCACCCTCTTGTATAGGTACATACATATATATTTCCTATTGCAATCGGATTGCTGCATATATATGATTCATATATATAAATGAGTAATACATTTTGCAGATGTAGACACATGTGTACATGTTCAAAATGCGCTAATAAATTGGCCAGGAATGGAGGATAATCTCCCTTATGTCGTGCACCTATTCTTGAAGTAGTTCGAGCATACTGTATACAATGAAGTAAACGGTGTAGCTGATTTTTGAGTTTTGATATTTGGATAATTAAAACAATTGATTTTGATGAGTTTCTTGTACAAAACCTGTATTGCAAAAAAATTAATTAAAGCATTGTATTTGCTATCTTCTAGTGTAGCATTTACCTTCATCTGCTGTTGCGTTAGCTTTTATTGATATTGCATTTCATGATAATGGTGTTGCATTACATATTGCAGTGGTGTTGCATTAAATTAAATATAGTTAATTACCCGTCGCACGTGGACCCCACAGCTGACGTGGATAGCTGGTGTGGCATGTGACATGTGGGCAGATGACATGGAGAGATGATTTGCTGTGTGACACATAGACAGCTGACGTGGAAAGCATACATGGCCCCACTGGAAGCCAGGCCCTAACTAATGCTTAAGGCAACACCAAATAGTGTTGCTATAATGACACGCATTTCGCCCGACCTTAATCGATCGCAAAATCGACCAAGACCGTTCAAAATCCACATACGTTAACTTTGGGCATACAATACATCATAACAATAACATCAGACTTTTATTACATCATGGTAATATAACATCAGAGTACAGAATATATCAGAGTACATCGAAATAAAATTACAGCGGAAGATAAATTACAATATATTTAATACATTGCAGCGGAAACAATAAAATAGATACAGCGGAAGATAACTATGCTTTGGACACAGCTTTAAGCTTCAATCTAGCATCCTGCTTGAGATAAGGACCTGTAGATAAACTACTCGACTGCCCGTGTGGAGAAGAGGGCACCCGAGTTTGTAAACGTGGAAACTAACAACGGGTCAGTCATGGACTGGTGTGAGAATTCTTAACTAATTTAACTAATAGTAATAGGGCAAATCCATGGAGCACGCCGCTAATGCGGAACGGGTTTTATTCCAATGGATTGTTGTGCATAACTTAAAGTAAATCATAAAACAACGCAATGCTTTTTAGAAAAATGAAACCACCATAAGACTCAGGTCCCATCACACAATACAACGCACACCAGCGGATAGAGTTTTACCTTATGGTGATTAAACATGCTTGATATGTTAAAAACGAATTTGATATTATTATTAGTTTGTATATGTTTTAAAAACAATTTCAATCATAATGTATCAATCCTAGGAAGCATAGGTACCATATGCTATGCCTCCGTACTAGTAATACAATCAAAATCGAATGGCGCGTATTGGAAATTGAGTTTCCATCATGAGTCAAGGCTAGGGAGGAGCTCCTACCGATTCGAGACACTCTAGCTAATGTCTCAGGATCCCCCGCAGTGAACCCTTGGAAAGCTGCAGGGTCGGTCCGCCGTACGAGTTGCGGATTAGTTATTCCTGAACACACGTTTCCCAGTCCTATAGGAACTATCATCCGAGGCGCCTCATTCCTTTATCCACATAAGTAAAATGTCAGGGCTGGTAGGTCACTGACACCACTCTAGCTAGAAAGAAACGTGCTGCTCTCCCTGCGTTCCCTTCTCCCGTTTTAGACTCCGCCGGTGTGTGAGGCTCGCGAAGTCACGCTATACACAAAGTTATGCCTAAACAGACTATGCTTTGATCGTCCCACAATGCCTGCTTTTCAACAAAGCCTTGATCATATGCATCTTAGCATGCCACATCATCAGTCCATATCACACTACCAATCCTTTGCCGAAATATATGAACGGGTGTTAAGCAAGAGAATAAATTCTTTGCCATCAAACATCCATACATTCGACAGAAGATCAATATCATGATATATAATGGAGTACGATGTCAGACACACAATCCATTTAAAAGCTTATGCTCTGGGTCTGAGCGAAAGCCAAATCCGTACAAATCAACACTACGTCTGGGCAACTCCTACTATTACCTTATCATGGTAGCGAGCCATTCTAAGGCAACAGACATCATCGTCCATTCAATGTGGAGATTTGACGGTCTTCAATCGCCGTCTTCCAATCTTGGATTTTTAAAAGTCGTTTGATTATTTGGAATGAGATAAACTCGGACTTTCCAAATAATCCTCGTATATATATATATATATATATATATATTTAAAATCCTTCTTACACATTAATAATTATTTTTATTAACTATTCATTCCTATTTTAATTATTTAAAATAATTAAATTTTTATATAACGACGCCTTAAGTCCATGGGCGACTATGGCGCTGCATTCAACCAATTTTGATTTTTACATTTCTCAGAATCTAACCATTGGATCTTAACGTAATATATATCATTGGAAAGATTTTTCTAAGACGGTCCTAACGGTTTCAGTTTCAAGAAAATCCGATGGTCGGATCTTCTTGTATAGTCGTTTAAACGTACGATTTCAAAACGCGAACTACCACGCCCTATTCGTTTAATTTTAATTATATATATATATTCATTAAATCGTAATAACGTCATTTGATTAAAACAACGCTCTACACAATTACCGATACTTACTAAATTTTAATTCATTTGAAAATGAAGATAATATTACCGCATACTAAATTCATTCTTTCCTTACATGGAAAATGTAAATTTTGATACACTTAAGATCCTACCTTTAAATTACATATTAAAAATATAACTTCTAATGACAATGCAAACTCTACTCTTAATTCACATTGTAAAAACATGATTTTTAATTACAATGCAACACTATGTCTAATTCACATTGTAAAAATATAATCTATACTATACTATTAAAGCTGAGTTGATTTTAGATGGCTCACAAGCCCCCCCAAATTATTATTTCCATTGAACATGAGCGCGACACATGGAATGTTTACCCAATCGTCTCAATTTTCCACGCATCTGCCTTTTTCACCGCGTGGTTCACTTCGCCCTTCTCATCTATCTGACCCCTCACGCTTCTTCCTCCTAACATTCCCCTTTCTTACCCTACCGCCTATTTACCTCCCCGTCGTTTTCCCAAAACCTGCAATCAGCCTTCTCCCTCCCCTTCGTCGCTGACGCCCCCACAAGCTCCACTCTTGAAACCCTAACTTGATTTGGTCTTCCTCGGTCTGCGCCCTCGCCCGTTCTCCTGCCGTCCATCCTCTGATCGTCGCTGTCTCTGCCTTTGCGTTCCATCAACGTCTATGCCCGATCTGCCGATCGAAACATTGTAAGGTACTGTCCTCTTTTTTTTTCTCTCATCCAGTCTTTGGTTCTTTTTCGTCCGTACTTACGTACAGGCCTCGGCAGTTTGCATTACTTCGTCACTATATTTTTACAGTTTTTTTAATTACTTCTTCCTGGTACACTAAATTATGTTGAGGTTTCATAATCTTACCTGGCTTAAAATTTAGTTCTAAATAGGGAGATATTTTTTCCTTTTTTATCATTCATATTTGTGTCCTGTGATCATGGAACTGTTTTATTTTGGTTTGTACCAGCAACGATGACTTCATTATGTTGTTCACGTTTATATTTATACTTTTTACAGTTTACCATCTTCTACTGCTGTGGAGTGTTCATACTGATATATGTTATCTTATTTCTGTCGTTTGTTTCTTTCTATTGAATGTTCTGATCATGCTACGATAACATTGAATGTTCTGCTAGGATGAATGGATTTTCCATTTTGTTAGGATGTGCATATAGGAAAGTGCATATCAAACGAAGGAGTCCACATAATTATATGTAGAATTCCTTTTTATTTACCAAAAATTAGTAAAAAATTCATGGAGAAAATCACTAAAGCATTATGATTAAAGTTGTGTTATGAATTCTTCTGTGAAGGACATCCTTTGAATGTATTATAGTAATACAGTAAATTATATGTACTTGCTATAACAGTTAATGAATATGAAATTTATACATACTTGCTATAATAATTAATGAATGTAGAATTTAGTATATCATCCAGATCTGAATTGCAGAATCTTAAAATATGCAGGTTTGCAACTGTTTTTGCTAAATTAAATTGACCAAAAACGTAAATTGAAACTAATTTGAATATGCAATCAAATGTTTCAGATCAAATTTCCTATGTTAAAAATGTGGTATGGCCAGGTCTGCATGATGTCTATTGTACTTCAGAAAGCTTTTGTTTGAAATATTGTTTCCTTTTTTAGTCCGTACTCCATATGAAATATTATTTGTGTCACATATATAAAATATTAATGTATTGCAATGCCAAGTAAGAATGCATAATTTGTGTAAAATAAATTATGTTCTTATTTTCTTATAACTCAATCGAGTCTAACGGTTATTTGCAATGAAAAAGTATGTAAGATTATTTCATAAATATTTAATATCAATGTATTTCACGTCCATCAAATTTGGTACAATCTAAGTTTGCCTTTTTTGTTTTGAATAACAAAACTTCGTATTTTGTTCCATTATTTCCTTTCAATTTTCACACCTTCATTTTTACTACACCATCGTTGTAATTTGAGTCATTGTTTAAATTTTCATTGCTCCTTTATTCTTTGCTTACTAAAATAAATTTGGTATAAACTTATATCTCATCCACTCCATGACTTTACCTTTAAAATACACATTTTCTTCTTCATTCTTCGACTAATTTGAAATTGGTAAGAAAATAAATATCCTTTTTAATTGTTGTGAGTTCCTGATTACGTATTGGATCTGCATGGTTCTTTTGTACCAGCTGTTAATGATGCGTTAGTGGTTTAAGAGAAAAAAAAACATATACATATGTTATGGATTATTTTATATATTTTCTTATCTTACCAAATAATATGAAGTCATTTGTATTCAAATTTAGTACTTAAAATTTTGTTGTTTATGTATTAATGATTTCTTAGGTGCATAAGATGTTTTCTTTCATGAATTTTCCATTATATCCAAACGTGATCCAATCTATGAAACGTAATATGTGGTTTTATTTACTTTCACATTTTGGAGTTTAGTAGCTAGATTGTTTTGATTAGTCTGGACGTAAACCACTACAACATATATAAAGTAAATTGCTTCTTTATTTTTTTAATTTTGTCTGTTTTTATATAATTAAACTTACTTCAAGAATAAAACTGTCACATACATTGTAATGTGTAGAATCAACGAACTATTGGATAACTGTCGGTACTAAAAAGAAACAACCACATGTTGTATTTCAGCATGCATCTTTAATATGCTCTAAACAATAAATTTTTAACCCAATTCAGCAGTTATCATTCTACCACAACTATGACAGCCTAAGTATGTCCAATTTCGTACGTGCTATGGTTTTTACACATTATGTGAAAGCATTTCCTCTATGCGTTTTCCGTATTTAGGAAGGTTTTCATTACAGCTCAATTATTATATTAACTGCTATTCAATTCTAATATACTATTGCCTACAACATGATGACGTAATAAGAAACCACAGAAGAAGGTATTAAGCTTTTTGTTTTCTTTTGTTACCACCTTAAGAGTCCCCTTAATAATTGTGGTATACACAAAAATGAGTTAATATTGGCTTCTAATGAATAAGTTCTCTTTGTTTTATTATCCTTAACAAATTATTTCTTTTTTTTTTCCTCAATTAATACTCTTTCCTCAAAGTGAAGAGCATAGGATTCGTTTGTGCGTTCTGTACATAGGGCTCCATTATTTGTAACTTATTTACTACATATATGTGTGTTGGTAGTGCATTTGGAGCTTCTTATAGCCATAGTTTTGTATGCTTTTAGCAGCACTTAGGACATATTTTTTCCACGGTACACTATTTCTGGAATGAAAGGAAACTTAATTTAAAAAGTATGTCAATTGCCGTTACGCATGTAAGTACTTCAGTGCATTATTCGGCCCACCATTATATCATACACGCTACAAATTAAGGCCATCTTTTTCATATATTTTTGTGCGTTTGAAATTGGCCGGGAATTTATGGTGGTTGATGTGTTATATCAATGTATTTGTTTGGCACAATTACATATAGGGTTAAATGAAAATTGTAGTTGGACATGACATTTATCTGTAATATATGTCTTTTTAAATCAATGCGGCCCACTTGAAGCGTGTTTTCTACATTTTTTTCAAGAATGATACATCCTTCTCTGTTGAGGATATGCAGACAGAATTATTATTCATCTCTGGTCTTCACAATAAACCCTTATACTTCAAATACATTCAATATAATTACATAAAGAGGTATCCATTTCTGTACATATTAAATGCTTCTTATGAAAAGTCCTAAATAGTTATAGTTTTATGTATATATTAGGTACTCGTGCTTTAGGACCGTTTGTGTCATGTAAGTGTAACTGCTATGGTTCAACTTCCATTAATATATTTGATCATATGCCGTCGTAGTTATTCTTAGAAAGCATGGATGCTAATGTTGACTGTAACCATATAGAATTCAGCCTACCATCTTACTCTCTAAGACAATTTGTCCACGATCTTCCCACAGAAGAAATTGCATCCACTCATAGTGTAAATAGTAGTTATTTCGTACCACCCTCTTCTACTTTGGTTTGTTATCACGCTCTACTTCGATATGCTACAATCTTATTTCCAACCTTCCCGCTTTTATTTTTTCATCCACTTTGTTCCTTTTTCACTTATTTAAAGATTCCAATTGTCGTGCAATCAATGTCTACCAAATTGATATGAATAGTAATTTGCTTATCTAATCGGTTGGCTATGATCGGTTCATTTTTGTAGTACCCCTATATATGCATCGTTCTCATATGGCCGTATCATGTACGTTTGGTAACTTTACAGTTCGACCTTTTGATAATGCGAATCAACTTTTGAGGGAATATATTTCTACTTTGTATCATTGGATTGCTCGGTTTGGTGTTTAATTCTACCTCATTATTAACAGTCTTAAAGTAAACGGTATCAAAATTGATGGTCAACTTGAAATTGTGATGCTTGCGTTGCTTGCTGCTTTGAATAACTTGCCTTTGAAGATGCCACTTCGCCCATGTTCGAGCCATTCTCAATTTATACTTTACTTTCCTACCCGGTTAATTACTTTGTTCATATTATACGGTTATTGGTTGCTCCTGAATCGGGTTGTGCTCCAGTTAAAGTATCAAATGTCTATCCATTGGGAATTCCATTATAAAACAAACCAACACTGCAAATCAACTTTTGTCGCACCTATCGTTATATACCATAACATATAGATCTTCAAATTCCGCAACCGTATGTCCCTGTTGTTTGTACATCCATACTGTACATGATGCTGTGTTGCAGCTTCAGTTATTTCCCTTTCTCTTTGACATACCTTACTATCCGCCTTTTCCAGATCGTGATCAGCATCTACCTTCAACATGAAACGCTATGATACTGCTGACAAGCGTAAATCAACCGCGGACCCGCTTTCCAATGTCATCGATGTTATGCACTCAAGCGTTGAGCATGTTAGGTCAACTACAAATACTCAACCAGAAGGGGCATTTGCTTCCCAACCAAATCCCACTTTCCGTGCAAATAGTGAGCTATCATCTTCGTCTGCCGCTAATGTAAATGTTACATGAATTTTTGCACAACCAGGTAACTATACAAAACTTCTCTCCCTTCCTACAACCTAATGTTCCATGCCTGCAGGCTACACCTCCTTCGGTTTCCGCCCGTTCTTCAAAAGTTGCGTTAGCTAAGTCTCACAAATCAATTCTAAGGTCGTTTTCTGCAAGTGTTAAGGAGTTTGCAGCAACCAACATTAAATTGTCCTCCCCGTCCCAATATCAACGACATACACTCGATGGTTCAAACGTTACACACCCTTCTGCTCCACCAGCAGATAGCACTTCATTGTCCACACCTTCAGTCCCTCCTGCCATGGTTACAAATAAGCGTACTCCTGTTCGTACGTCCTGCCCTACCAACCAAATCAACCATCCACGTGTAATGGCGTATGGCGGTAACTTCCTGCTTTCTTTCTTCTATGTTGTGCATTCAATGCTTTTTCTTACTGTAATTAATGTACGTTTCCTCTGCATCAGACAAACGGTTGAACAGGCTGAATAGAAGTACGTTTATACGCCACAGCAACATCTACTCAACCAAAGTTTCGAAGCATGGTATGTTGCTACTGAGTTTACCCTACGTATGTATGCTTTACGTTCACACGATTGTTCTTTAATGCAAAACAATTGTACTTGCTTCCAGCTGCTGGTTTGTTTGCCCCGTCAACGGAAGAGGGGAATGAAAGACTAAATTTCCCCCACTCTAACTCCACAAAACACGATAAGGTTTGGCGTTGTGTTCCCAACTGTTTTTCTATCTAACATATTCAAATTTCCTATTCCAGTGTGCTTGCGGCCTTCTCCCAAGACAGTCGTAATGCAGCAATTTGCATTCTTAATTGCAGGATATTGAGCACACTTCACTCCGTACAAGAAAGAAACGTTGCTCCCCTTTAACACAATCTAATGTTAAACGTCCCCGAATCAATGCACAAGCTCAACCTTCTGTTGTTTACCCCTTTCAAAGGACGGATGCTACAACCCCAGCTTGCAGTCTCAATGTCTCGATTCGTACAACAGCCCAAAGCACAATGCGTCCTAAATCCCTCCTTCAAGAGATAGGTCATGCCCCAAATGTTATAACAAACCGTGAATTGAGTTCGGTGTTTTCCCAATGTAACATTTGTACACAATTTCCTATGTATACAGCCAATTGGAAGAAACGCCAGGACGGAGTTCGTGCTATGCATTCAAAGAATATGTACACATCGAGAAATGTGCCAAATGGTACGCATTTAACTGTAATGAATCTTTATAGATTTTTGCGACAACAAATTTATAGATTTTTGCGACAAACCTAATCGTTGTTCCCATCTTCTCCTCAGCATGCAGCATGTTCTTAGGTCCAGATATGCCGTTGCATTCCTTTAACGTATCATGTGCCGGCAATAAGCACATAACAATTAACGTCATGTCCGGATATGACTTCCGTCTTCGAAGTCCCTTAGGCAATGTTTTCTGCACCGTGCCCGAGCTGGGTACAGATAACATGCACCAACGTACGTTTGCACGCTTTTTTTTGTGCATGTCATATTATATGTTACCTTATGAACAAATCATATGTCGTCTGCTATTCCTTACAGGTCGTATATTTAAATCATGGGATTTTGGACCCCCTACCACAACTTGCCCAGATTGCGCTGCAGTCGTGTGGTATGAAGAGAGAAATAGGAAGATAGACGGTTTAGAATCCTGCAAATTCTCACTATGTTGCCAGGGGGGCAAAGTATGCTTGCCACTACTAAAACAAACCCCTCCATTGCTACGGAGTTTGTTGGATTATAGTCAGGGTGGAAAAGCCTCACGTTTTCGTGACCAAATCCGGGTTTATAACTCTATGTTTGCATTCACATCAATGGGTGGTCGTGTCGATAATGCTGTAAATGATGGTAAGGGAGTTTACGTTTTTCGACTAAATGGTCAAAACCACCATAAAATCGGATCTCTCTTACCAGTCGATGGTAGACCTAAATTTGCACAACTCTATATATATGATACTGAAAACGAAAGAGAGAATAGGTATCATGCATGTGGCGGTGGTGGAAATAAAGATGTTGATCCAATATTAATAGATAACTTGATCGCAATGTTTGATGAAACAAATGAACTTACAAAGGTCTTCCGAATGGCAAGGGACCGATTTAAACAAACTGATTTGCACAATGTTAGCATCCGAATTATTGGAAGTAGAAACAATGATGGAAGACAATATAACTTACCTACCTCTTCCGAAGTAGCTGCTTTAATTGTTGGGAATAACCATCAAGTGGACGTACATAGAGATATTGTCCTTCAGGAAAGAACAGGTGTGCTGCGACGTATAAATGAAAAACATCCAACCTTTATGGCAATGCAATACCCAATTCTTTTCCCATATGCCGAAGATGGGTACAGACCATATACTGAATATCGCACTACTCAATATGCATCCGATGGTAAGAGAATGTACGTTACAATTCGTGAGTATTATGCTTTTAGGTTGTAGAATAGGGAGATTGAAGGACAAACGTTGATTAGAGGTGGTCGTTTGTTTCAGCAATATATTGTCGATGCATATACCAGTATTGAAGAAGAGAGAGTACGATGGATTAGAACCAATCAATCTACCATCCGCTCAGAATTATACAAGGGATTGCAGGATGCTGTCATTGCTGGGGATACGTCAGCTAAATCCATTGGTAAGCGTACGGTTTTACCTTCTAGCTTCACAGGAGGACCTAGGTATATGGTTCAAAATTATCAGGATGCAATAGCAATTTGTCGATGGGGTGGCTGTCCCGATTTGTTACTTACTTTCACTTGCAATCCAAAATGGCCTGAAATCAAATACATGCTTGACAAAATTCCAGGACAAAGACCCGAACATCGCCCTGACTTAATTTCCCGGGTGTTCCATATAAAACTTAAGCAATTCATCCAGGATATATATGAAAACAATCATTTTGGTCGACCAAAAGCAGGGATCGTCTGTCGTTTCTTAATGTATAAAGGCATATAAATTATTTAGGCTGCTTTATTTGTTACTCTTTTATTATCCTATCTTTTAACTTACAAACTATCTACACTTGCAGTTATTTACACAATAGAGTTTCAAAAACGTGGATTGCCACATGCTCATATCTTACTGTTTCTACACGCCGATGACAAGCCTAAAACCCCATTATAAGTTGATAGGATCATCAGTGCCGAGGTACCCGATCCTATTGTTGATCCACTTGGTTATGAAGCAGTTGGCCAGTTTATGGTTCACGGCCCGTGCGGTGTGGCTTATAAAAAGGCACAGTGCATGGAAGGTGATGTCTGTGGTAAGCATTATCCAAAGTCTTTAACGAATGAAACTACTTTTGACAAAGATGGTTTCCCTATCTATAAACGTCGTCCGAATGGTCATTCTATCCAAACATCAACAGAGATTAAATTTGATAGTCGATGGATAGTGCCACATAACGTGGATTTGATAGTCAAGTACAACGCACATATAAATGTCGAGGTATGTAATAAAACTAGATCCGTCAAATATTTGTTCAAGTATATCAACAAAGGACATGATAAAGCAACGGTGGTCATCCAAGAAACAGTGAATGATAAACAAACAACTAAAGGCGATGTTGATGAAATTAAAAATTATCTTGATTGTCGGTATATTTCAGCATCGGAAGCATGTTGGCGTGTGTTTCAGTTTGACGTGCAATATCGTAAACCTTCTGTGCAAAGACTACCTGTCCATCTGCCTAATGAGCATACAGTTACTTTCAATGATAACGATACCATATCCCACATTGTAAGTCAACCTAACGTCGATAAAACCATGTGCACTGAGTGGATGAAAACAAACAGCATTAATGCAGATGCTAGATGTTTAACTTATGTCGATTTCCCAATTAAATGGGTATGGTACAAAGATGATAAGGTATGGAAAAGAAGGCAACAAGGTGAAAAAATAGGTAGAATGTATTACGCACATCCTACGTTCGGGGAACGGTTTTATTTGTGTATGCTACTTAATGTGGTGAAGGGACCGACGTGTTATGAAGATATCAGAACAGTTAACGGTACGTTGTATAATGACTTCCAATCTGCATGCGTTGCTCTAGGACTTTTAGAGAATGACAATGAATGGAATGAAGCTTTGTCTGAAGCCGGTAATTGGTCATCTGGTAAAGGTTTACGACAAATGTTTGCAACGATGCTTATATTTTGTGAGATTTCAACTCCATTTGAGGTATGGAACAAAAATTGGGAATTGATGTCTGATGATGTGCAATGGTATCAACGACGTCTTAGAAACCAACCAACTTTAACATTAACGGATACAGAAATTAAAAACTATTGCTTAATGGATATCGAAAACATGTTGAATGTAAACAATCGATCCTTAGCCGACTTTCCATGTATGCCCACTCCAAATTTTTCATTGCACCGTCCATACCATAACAGACTTATTGAAGAGGAACTAAGTTACGACTGCATTGGTTTAGAGCAAGAGGCATCCACAATGTTATCTCAACTCAATGTCGAGCAGATGAATGTGTTCAATGTTGTCTCCACAGCAGTAAACAACAAGTTAGGTGGATTTTTCTTCGTATATGGTAGCGGGGGTACCGGGAAAACTTTTCTATGGAAAACGTTGATAACGATGATGCGTTCTCAAGGTAAGATTGTCCTGGCAGTTGCTTCGTCCGGTATAGCATCGCTCCTTCTTCCAGGTGGCAGAACGGCTCATTCTAGATTTAAAATACCAATTGACGTAGGAGAAGACACGACGTGTGGTATTCCAAAACAATCCAATCTTGCAAAGCTCATAGTGCGAACGGATCTTATTATATGGGATGAGGCTCCTATGGTCCATCGCAATTCATTGGAAGCTTTTGATCAAACCCTTAGAGATTTAATGGACGACGGTGTTAACTGTTTAGCTGAACATATATTTGGTGGGAAAACTGTATTGTTGGGTGGTGACTTCCGACAAGTATTGCCCGTCGTTCCTAAAGGATCACGCAATACAATCGTTCAATCTTCCATTAATCAATCACCATTATGGTCCAAATGTCATGTATTCAAGTTAAACATCAACATGCGTCTACGGTGCACGGACACTGCGTTTGCTGAAGTTGTAAAACTCGAAGAATTTAGCAATTGGGTTTTGGCTGTAGGTGATGGAAAGGTCCCTGCCATTGCATTGCAGGACGATGCAGACCCAACGTGGATTAAAATACCACCGCACTTATTGATTACTCCAACAGATGATGCTATCATGAACATTGTTGATAGTACTTATCCTGATCTCCAACGACGACTTCATGAAGCTGATTATCTGCGCACTCGATGCATTTTGGCACAAACTAATGATTGTGTCGAAGAAATTAATACTTACATCACTACATCTCTTTCCGGATCTTTGACTACGTATCTTAGTGCTGACACAATAAGCCCATCATCAGAAGGAATTGAGGATCAACACATACTATTTCCTACTGAGTTTTTGAACACCCTACAAGTATCTGGTGTTCCAAATCATAGACTTAACCTCAAACTTGGTATTCCAATCATGCTGTTACGAAATTTAAATCAAAGTATAGGACTTTGTAATGGAACACGTTTGATTGTTACTCAGCTGGCATCAAAAGTGGTTGAAGCAAAGATAATCACTAGTGCAAATGTTGGCAACACCGTGCTGATTCCTCGGATTGTACATACATCGTCAAATACGAAATGGCCATTCATCCTACGACGCTTACAGTTTCCAATAAAAGTTTGCTTCGCAATGACTATTAACAAAAGTCAAGGACAAACATTAGACAATGTCGGTGTCTACTTACCTAGACCGGTTTTTTCCCATGGCCAACTGTATGTTGCTGTCTCCCGGACTACATCGCACAACGGCCTAAAGATTCTTATTAAGCCGCAAGGTGCAGAGGAACCTGGATGTACTGAAAATATTGTTTACCGTGAAATATTCGACAACTTATAGTACAACTTAAACTTACATGTTGTTTCCCTGTTTTTAGTATATGTCCTCTTCTCTCTCCATCAAACTTATGATCTGTACTACACATAAAGTTACTGAATACTATATGTGTTATTTCCATCTACATTACACGAAAGTTGCCATCACTTTGAATGGTTATTCTCTATTGTAACTTTTTTAAACCATCATTTACAATTCTGTTAATTAAGGTTACCCATATATTTCCTTATCGTGACAAAAAACTTTTACGCAACTTATGCATTGCTGTAAATATGAATTCTAGAAGATGAAAAAATATTTAGGTTCCATCAATATCTGTTCTACGCATGTAGTTTGGTATTTTCTTTGTTAAATTAATTAATATGTCAATTTAGTTGGATAAACTTTTGTATTTAGACAAATAGAAAAACAAAACTATAACTTTATTATTGCTAGGTTTCTACAAAAATGCACCATCTCTTATTTTTAACGTTGTGCATTCATTTCACCATGGGTATGTAATTTCTCAATTGCAATTTCTTTTCGACTTTAAAATCCAGTTTTTTTTACTTTACCACTACATTCTCATAATAAACAAAGACTGCCGTGTACTTCCACATGCTTCATGCAAATATTAACTCTGCTAAATTGAAAAGATTTAGATTTCTTCATTTTTTTCTATGTATTTAAAATGATTATTGTTAAATTAGTTACTACATTCAACAATACGTTGTGAACCTGCCCCAAAGAACTATAATATGTCTTCATGAAGTTTTGAATCTTGGTGAACTATTATTCTAGCATTAATTTGTACATCTAACGACTTTGTCACCTAAGTGTAATATTATTATCCATGATATATATTTCATTTTAAAAGTCTGAGAAGTAATTTAAGTCCTTCACCGAAAATAATCCTATAATATTTTAAATTCCAAACTGTATTTCTTCTTCCGTGTGCTACTTTTGCATTTACAAATTCATTCTCAATACGATACCATTACAGCTTCCATATATCCCAAAATGTTCCCCTTTAATACATTATCCCAAAATATTCACGGTGTTGACGTTTCATTTGGACTTTTTATAAGTATGCATGTACTATGTATTTTTCTTTTGGTTGATGCACGAAATGTACATGACTCAATTTAATGCTATATTTGGTTACCGTATTTTTGGGAAATTAGAACTTTTAAAAGTTAATATTGAATTATATCCATTATCAATCAGTTGGAGGATTAATGATGATCATGCATACCAAACACATATATAGACGAAATTGAACAAATGACATCAGAAATATAGTGCTTTATAGGGATATTATTTCAGTTAGTTCGTCCAGCTTTATTAGTTCTTTTCATCGTATCTCCGCATGTATTCATGGCATGGTTAGTAAAAAATTATCAGTTTGTCCTGTGTACCTTCAGCTTATGAAATATTTTCTCTATTTGGCTTTATACAAGTATGCATGAAATCTTAGACCTATGTGAAATGTACCTTGGTTTTACTTGTGTTCATGTTTCCTATGTTATGAGTTTCAATTTTTAATGTGTTATGTATTTAATTACTTAATAGTGTTAGACGTGTTTGTGCTTTTGTTGCATAATGTATTATTAGTAGAATTAATACAAGGTTAGAAATGGTGATTTTTGGTATGTTTATACCATAGTCTGCTGTTTTAGAATCATTCTAAATCTCCATATATTTGATTGTTCTGACACTACATGCATGATTGATTTCTTTCTTTGAATCAAATCCTTGCTTCTAGGTTGCAGTAATTATTTGGGCCATCGGGAAAAGAAAGATAACTTATGTAAAATTTGAATTTAATGGAAGAAGCTAAAAAAGAATATTTTAAAGTTAGTTACATGATGTTATTGTTCAGATTATTGGTCAAGGGAATGGAGTCGGTTGAATTATGTTATGTTAATGGATGGAACATGTCATCTACATCCCACGCAGAGTTAATTTTTGTCTACATGTTTCGTATTGTAATAAAACCAAATATCTTATGTTTCTTTTTTAAAGGAGGTTGTAATTTTATACCGCACACTTCGAAAAACCAATGTAATGTGCATTTCTGCAGGCAACATGGGAGATAATAAGTTACACTCGGGCATAGAAATGATCTATTCAATTATTAAGTTTTTGCATGTAACATATAGGACATGCAACTATAGAAACACTATCTGCTAGCTGTGCTTTTGAGTTAATTTGGTCTTAGAGTTTTGAATCAGATTATTTTGCCTATTTACGTTTGGATATTTTAGAGTACAATATTTATAATTTGTAAATAAGATGACTGATTATGGACATGATAGGGGCTATGATGGAAGCCATGGTTGCCAAGCTCATATTATGCTATGATAGATAACTAATTGCCAATAAGATTATGATGGTTATAATAACCAGTTTATTTTTTTATTTTCATCTATTTGCCAAACCACAAATTTAATCAACAGTTTTTTATGCATTGTTAATCAAACACTGAATGAATGTATGTAGTTATCAGATGTATTGCAATATCAGTAAGAGCTTGGAGTTTTCTGGGCAATTCACAGTTCAACTTAGTTGACGTCTACTGTCACTATGATTATTAGAGCGTTAGCTTCCCATCAAATATTTCTCATCAATTTTTTCAGTTTAAAATCTATATAATAAATTTCCTTGCGTTTAGCGGGAAGATAAACTAAAAGACAAAGAACAATTGACATATAAGAATAACAGAGACTTCAAATGGTTGTGATCCCTATAACAAAGCATGGATTAACAATTATTAGTTACGAATGACGTCATTAAATATGTTTTACTGCTCTTTCACTCCACTTTAATCCTTTCATCCTTCATCTATTTGCTTTATTTAAAGCGTAGGATTTTTTTGGTAAGTTATTTGCATTTCACTTTTTTTAAGTTGGAGCCACCAACAAGGTTGTAGCTATTTCTTGGTTTTTTTCCTTTGTTTCTCTTTTGATACTTAAGTTCATGATTTTTTGTCCATTTTTTTACTTCATTATTTGATATATAATAACTGTCTTGGATTTTTGACCATAATTTTATACATTTCTTGATAATAACTGTCATAATTATGTATATGTTCATATGTAAAAATTTAACGTTGCATTTGGATTTTTTTTAGTTATTATGTAAATGTTCATCATTCATGTTCAACGTTGCTATAATGTATACGTAGCTAATGAGGATTGCAGCCAATATGTTGAATATACTGACATGTATAATTATAACGTGATTGTACACTTAATGATGATTTTTTTTACAAAATTATTTTTTATTGACTATTTTCTTTATGCACAATGCTTCAGTTAGTCTTTTCATTTTATACTTAGTTTTTTATTTTACTTCCGACATTTTTGTTATTAATTAAGTTATCTTAAATATTATGCATATCTCCTTTGCTTCCTTTGTTGTCATTTATCCATAATACATCACTAATTAATTCATTCCGTCTGTACATTAAATTTCTGAACATGTTTTTTTCTTCTCCGCTGGATTTTCTATAACCAACTCTTCCTAAATCTTTTTTTTTAACCTTTTAGGGAGACAGTAAAAGCAGCCGTAATGCATTTGGTGTATGAATGAATGGGCAGGGTTGCATGCGATTCTAACACAGGTGTGGTTCTTTCAGTTACATTTTTTTCTCTCAAAAACTGTTTGTAATCTGTGTTTTTTTCCCATCTTTTTATCGTGGTTTGACATTTTTATTCACATAAACTGAATTCTTAGAGTCAACAAGGACTGTACGTTTGCGTTTTGCTAGCTGCAAATAATCAATTTTTTCCCTCACTCATAGAAGTTTGCTTTCTATGTTAAATTTGCAGCAGTTAATATTCCTTGAAAATCTTTGGTTCTCCTATCACATAAAACATATCCTTTTTAACCAACTACTGTTAACATTTTCAGTTACTAATTTAATTATATGCTATAATTGTTCCACTTCATATTACCATCATTAATACATTGTGCTTTATGTTTGTAACTGTCTACATGCGTGCCCACAATGGTACAATACCTTTTATATTCTGCTTGCTAACCTGTTCTAAAATACCTTTTGCCTTCTTCAGTTTTATTCTAATTAATTAATTATTGCCCACCTGGCAGCCTTTTACACATTAACATCTTTAATCCCTCATTAAAATATTACCCACCTGATTTACTACAACGGTAGAATAAGAAGGGGAATAGTCTACACTAGAAATATAATTGCCATTCATTAATTACGCAGGATGACCAAAGTCATGCTTCTTCGCTGGAGCAGTCTTATATATATGGACATTTTCTCCCATCTATTCTTACCATCTGCCAGTTAATTTCAGAGTTTATTACAGCACCCCTGGTAAAGTACCATAATATCTTCCCTCTTTCTTCTAACATTTTCCCTTTACGTTCTACTAAACCACCTACCTGACAATTTTAATGCTCCTTTTCCTCCTTCAGGTTCTAAAATGGATGATGTACGTGTACCTCTGCAATCACTTACTATTGGCGCTGCTGCTGCAACGGTCCGAGTTCGCGTTGCCAGATTATGGAACTCCATCAACCTACGCAGCAATGACGTGTTCGGCCTCAACATGCAGCTTTTAGATAACGAGGTCTGCTCTTTTTCCGAATACTGCACTCATTCCACCATTTTCTGTCATGCTTTACACTGTATATGCCAACTACATCTTATTTTCCCACTACAGCTATATTTTTTTCTCTTTTCATCATTACATTCATTGTTGCCTGCCTGCGAACTAATGTTTCAATCATTCTACATTACTACACTTTTACCCTGCTTTTTCCCCTCACCTCTGTGCTGATTTCTTTAATGAACCGTCTGCTTTTCAAAGAAAATAAAATTAAACATGCTGTCTCAACCTACGTTGTCTAACTACACATATATTTACTCATATTTCATACGGTTTATAATACTTCTTTCATCATCTTAATTACTGTTTTTTTACACTTTGATAAATAACTATGCAAACTGTTATGTTCGTCCATAAAAAACAGTGCGTTAACAAGCAGAAAAACCAATATACATGTAATCACCGTGTATTGTAAGATAAATAATTTTTAAACTGAACGTACATTTTTCCATCCATATACATAAATCAAGGATTTCCCATGATCAGTTTCTGCTCTTATAAATGCATATTTATATTCTTGAAATTGAGCGTGGGCGAATCATTCTTATAACGACCGTGTGCGAAGCAGTCTTCCTTTATCAGCTTCTACCTTTGACATATAAATGGAAAATATTTTTACACTCTTCACTTTTTAATATTTACTATCACTGTGATTTCTACATAATGGATCGAAATGACAAATATTATCTAACATGATATTACATTTTTGCTAAATTAATACTACTGTCGTACTGTACTATCTTGCCCGCACAGTTTGTTTTTTCCGTATGGTTCATGTATGATTATACAGTACCATGTCAATGATTATATCTCCTTTTTTAAAAAATTCATGCTTCCTATTTGTGTATATAGTGACCACAGAAACCAACTTCATCCAATGTTACTACTCCTATTTCAACCAAATAATAAGTTTTAATTATGCCAACCTAGCGGATCGTTACTCATGTATCTGGATAAATATGAAATTTTTACATAAACATGCTAAGCTTTACCGACTTATGCTTCGCTTGTGACTACCTTATTTTCAACAGAAGTTACTATCTACTAGGCATATACTACGAAATACTCAACCAGAACGGCTTCCGCGGAAGTATAAAGCCAAGCAAATATATGCAATCAAACAGTGTCCCTTTTTTTGTTTACGAATTAAGTTATATAATAATACAATCCCACTTACATATTGCTTTTGATAAAAAGGTTTATTGATTTTCTAAAATGTTATGCTGCTAAAATTTATTTTGTATGCTCTTTGCAAATCTTTATGTGGGTTCAATGCATCCCACTTACAATATAGGCTACATCCATTGTACTGCAGGGTGGGGAAATGCATGCCATGATTGGGCCACGTTTCCTCCAGCTATTTCAAGGGCAATTTCAGGAAGGATTAGTGTACGACATTGGCGAATTCAATGTCACTCCTGCCGGTGACCGGTATCTTCCAATCCACAAATCAATGAAAATTGATTTCAACGCTATGACCTCGGTTACCAAGATTGACAGCCACAGTGACAGAATTCCAATGCATAAGTTTTCCTTTGCCGACTATGCAACAATCATTACAAGAACTGATAGTATTAAGTACTTGACAGGTTCTCACACTTGACGTTGTATCTCCCTACTTTATTTTTAAGTCCCATGTATGCAGCTATGAATTGTGCAACTAATCAGCTTGACACTTCCGTCGTCAACTCAAATGTAATTGGGATATTGCATAATGTGGGTGAAGTTGTCAACCAACAGACCACTAATGGATCAGTGGCTGCAAAGCGCGAGCTGGTCATCTACCTGCACTGGTATTTTAAAACATCCCTCTTATATCCCATTCTTACTTGCTAATCGAAAGTTACACCAAGTGCAACACCTAAATGATTTCGCACAATGCACAGCGGTACAAGATTGGCTGCTACTTTATGGGGCGACAAAGCCTCCATCATCGACCGGTCTGCCCTCGATGATAACAACAATACTGTTATCTTAACTTCAATGACCGTTCGAAATTATCAGGGTATGATTACATGTACAACAACAACATTAAATATAACCCATATAGCATTTGTTTGTACACTAAATTTTTTTTCACTAATTTCAGGTAAGCCAAGCTTGGCATCGACCAGCGCAACGTGCATTTACACAAATTTGGACATTGCTGAAGGATCTAATCTACTCAAGACGTAAGTCTGACTCCTATTTCTTTGACGTAAAAGTAGTGTGCTCAGTGCATTTTATATCCCTATTTATCTTACAGTTTCCAAAAGAGGAAACTGCCTTTGGTTTCCTCAGAAGGGAGCAATTTCAAGAAGGTAGATGACGTGGTCATTGGCTAAACCCTGTCTGATATCATAAGCCCAGATCTTGATATACAGTACGAAGTAAGGAAATTATTGCTGCACATCGTATCTCATTTAAATTACAAAATAACAACAATGCTCTATATATTTTTATAATAGATATTTATTCCAAAATAGTTTCGGTTTTGCCAAGCACATGTTTTATCTTCGTAGTTACTACATCATATATCTATATAAATACTATCTCATTAATGACAACAACAATGTTCATTATATTTTTGTAGCACGTTGTTTTTTTTAAATAGTCTTACTCACACCATATACCATCACTATGGATAATATGACGTGTATCATATTATTTTGAACTCCGTTACAATAGTTTATCTCAACAATTAAAATTTCGCTTACTAGCTTACATTTTATAATCTTCACCAGTACCGCATTTACGATTACCAGCTTTATGAAAGTCATTGAACATACTTTTAGATTAGACTTTAACTGCTACCCATAAAAAAATTAGTACTACCCCCATATTGTAAGTATTTTGAAATGTGAACATCTGTGCACACATAGTATACAATCTTATTATATAAATTAACATATAGATTTTAATTGAAATTTTTATTAAATTTAAATTACTTATTTTAAAGTGTACCTATTTTAATTACTGATGTGGATTACATAGTATGGTGTTCTTTGAATAAAAACTGATACTTTTACTTCAAGTCATGCATCGTTTACTTCGTGCATGTGCGTGGTTATCGTAATGAGATATATTATTAAACCAGACTTGATATCCATGTCTTTCAATGATTTCAGTTACCAATATTTTTTTTAAAACCGAAATTGCACCATTTATGATTACACAGGGGAAAATATTTGAGTTTGAGGGTAAAATAACTAACGTTGTTCTCGACAACGGATGGGAATACTTTTCGTGTAACATTTGCAAATCCCGTGTCGACGGCTCAGCCCCAACCACTCGCTGCAACAAGTGTGGCAGGGAGATTGCCTTCCCGCTGCATAGGTAACCCCATCAACACATACCTTAGACAAAAAATTAAGATTCAATACTCATTGACCATAAACATTTTTCAGGTTCCGCTTAGAGGTAATCGTTGAAGATGGTACATCCACTGCATCCATTGTCCTGTTTGACAAAGTGGCGGAATTCCTCACCAAACAAAAAGTTGAATCTTTGTACCGCTTGCAGACATCTGAGGTATGTCTATACAATTAACCGTTTGCCAGCATGTTCTTCACTTCAATGCCTACCTCATTTCACATCAATCTTTAAACTTGCTATTCGCTATATCATACATCAACTAACAAGTTACCGTATTTTAAGGTGGGTGGATCAAACAAGGTTGCTGGCATCTTGAACCAAGTCGTGGGAAGAACTGAAATTTTCCAGGCAAAGCGTGACACCTTTGTTACCTCTGCTAGCCTGAAAAAACTTATTGCAACCAGGATTAACACTCCAGCCACAGACGTTAGTACTGGAACAGTTGAACAAAGCTTTTCAAAGGTAAAAATAGCCTATTCCACATATGTTAACACATAATATCTTCCATTTGCATTTTGCAACTTACACTTATACTAATCCCTTTCCTACAATTGTTAAACAACCATTCTACACATTCAATATTGCGCATGTAGGTCCCTTCCACCTCTGACGTGAAAGCAGCTCCGGTGAAAGGACCTGCAAAGAAGAAGCTACGTACGCTTGCTAACTAGCTTTTGATATCTGCTCTACGCACTTTGAACTTTATTTCCAGTTGTAATGCATGTACTGTTTGTGTTTGTTGTTGACTGTCTACTGTTGTCTCTTTAATAAAGCATTGCAGCTTTCTACCCTTTACTTTTTTTTTATCGAACTCATTTTATGATCCATATATATAGCACGTTATTTCCTCCGACTTTGCAAAAACCTTAACATTACAAAAATATGTTAAGGTTGTACATGTTTTCGACATATGCAACCACTCAAACTTACACCATGTCACCAAAACAAACATTTTAACGCTGTGCGAACACATGGCAACATTCGCCTTTTTAGCGTTAAAACATCAGAACACTATGCAAAATCATTTACTCCAGGTAATACAAACCACATCTCAGTTATTCACTCTACATATCATATTCATATTCACATGTTGTTTGTAGAAATCGTTTAACAACTTATGAGCAGGCCTTTCTTACGTCATACATACACATGATTGGGGTCACGAGCTATTTTTCAAAAATAAATTGCTCCAACAAACACATTTAACCACCCCTGTCGGCAAGGCGAGCTTCAAATCCACTCCAAAAGTTAAGGTACATCTCACATTACTTACCTCTGAATCCAAAGGATATATACCTACATTTTTCAGCCACCATGCATAAAATTCACTATGTACATTGTCGTATTCACCACACTGCTGTGTCACACAACATTTTCTTACACTTCTAATACGCTACATTTTTTTTTTTAAAAATGGTTGGGACTACCCACATCAGATTAACATACATGGACAGGTATCATACCCCTAATTTCTTCATTTCCAACAATGTTACCCTCTAATCAACGCATGTATTAGTTATTAACACAACATTATCGCAAAACAGGCCGATGATAACACCAGTCATGTGCAGTCCATTCTAAATGCTCGAGGAATCGAAGTTAACATATCCCCACTTATGGTTATCTATTCACACTAATTTCAAAACCTAACCCACAGTCAAATAATGACTCGCTTCTTTGTTGTTATTTCAACCATTTTCTTCTTTACAGGCACCACGTGAGCTTGCCAACAAACTACAGCACTCACGAAATGAATTGAGATTTCTATGGCGCTGGGAGAAAAAACTTCACACGCACAAGGTGATGTACAAACACCTGCAAAACTCATCGCTGAAAATGCATAAATACACCCATCAACCTTAACCTCTATTATATTTTGAAACATGCAGAAATACTCAAACGCACCTGCAGATCTGCAAAGTAGAATTATTGCGCTTCAGCAGTATGTTCCTTACCATACCAGCCCACCGCACAACATGAACAAGGTAAACCATATCATAGCGTACCATATATTAGTCATTGTTACCGCACCTAACTACATCCCAACTACATTCTCCTAGGTGACTGTCCACATAAATGATTCTGTGGGCGGTGTTTATATTTCCACTCAAAGCTTACTCAATGTCATCCGCTTTCACAAGTTCACCTGCGAACACATCTCAAACCAAAACTGCATCCCGTTCCAAATATAGGTACTTTTTTCATAATTTATCATTTTCATATTTTTTAAATTTGCATCCTTCCGTCGTCAACTGTTCTTTTTTTGCTTTCACACAAAATGGATCCACAGCTACAAAATTAACAGCCCTTTGTTATACAACCTGCCTCTGACCATGTACTAATATTATAGTAAAAATATATAGTTGGTCAAAGTCGTATCTTAAATTATTTACTTTTTAAATTTTTGCATTGGTTATTTTAAATTGTCAAAAAAACTATTTGCTTGCGTTTCATCTCTACCCAAACATCTTACCCCTCAACATTTCGAGGTTTATGCCTTGCCTCAAATATTTTAAAATGCTTCATCTACGCCTTCCACGTTTTATCGCTTTCCAGCCGGTTTATTTTGGACTTAAAAAAAAATTGTGTTTTTAAAGTTTAACCCCTGGAAACCTTCCACCAGATAATAAGATCTAATAAATATAAAAAATTATGACATGTTTAAATTTTAGTACATCTATAAATTAAATAAATATAAGAAAGAATTATATTATATATGTATATTCCTGGTGACGTAATTTATCACCTTGACTTTATGTCAGACATTAATATACTGGTTATATATTAAGATAATCCATTTATTTATGGAAGACTACTACAATTTGGAGCAACTAAATGTTAATCATTGATTTAGTTTTGTTTTTCTCCCAGTTTGTTCAGTCTTTTAAATAGCAGTAGATATTCATACTCAATATGAGATGAAGGAAAGATTTTCGGCTAGAGATTTATTAACATTTATTTTGGTTGTCCGTTGAAAAATGGAAAATATATATAAACAGTGCAATAATAATATCGTTCTAAATGTTAACCACCTGCTTTTTCTTATAAATAGATCTCTCATTCACATTTTACAACTGTTATTTGAATAATGGAGTGATAATATCATTCTAACTACTCACATTAAGGCTTCTTTATTTTCTTTTTTTTTTTTCAAGCCATTTATTGCTGATATAACATATGCTCTTTTGCTTTCCAGATTGCATATATTCCTAATGGATCTCTCCTTCAACATGACGCATCAAACCTCTTGGGCATGCACTCAAAAAATGCACAAGCTGACTAAAGTTCATCTCTTCCTGCAATTTCAGTGGCTGTTTCTACTTTTTTTCTATTTTTTTAACATTTCTGCGTGTTAATCCTACAATGGATATCTTTCCATTTGTAAAACTTTTTGTAACTGACGTCTGCTGTTATGAATGCAATGCTATTACCCATCTTTACATCTCATTAATTCAAGCGATCCTCAATTTTGCGCTCATCTCATTTACATTTCCATTCCTGACGTCGCCTGTTTCTACTTACTGTACATCTTTTTTTTGTTCTCTTGGAGGCTATAATTAGATGATATTTTGTACAAATGAAGGACGTTCTTATCTAAATTTATTCATACGTGATATTTTTCATGCTTTCCTCCAGCCTACTAAATTGTACCACTGTCGAGACATAATTTACCTTATGTTTGATCACATGCAATTTTTTTTTTTACTGTTTTTTATGCCTGCTCACAATATTTCTGTATATATAACCAACTGACTATATCATCTCGCCTACATGTTTACTGTCTCTTCACGTAAAAAATACATCATCACGTTTAAACAAATAAAGATATGAAATCATAAATTACATCAAATTAGGATGCAACTAAACAAACATACTATTAAGCATAGCACTAAAATTTATAAATTACATTACAACAAACATTTTTTTCTAAATGATACTTTAGACAATGTGCTTCATCACGTCAAGCTTCTACTGCTTCTCCCCGACCCCCCTTCCATTAATACAATCATATCTTAAAAAAAAAACTCCTACTTACAAAATAATGCGGCTTCTTAATATAACTATTTTAAACTATCGAAATCATACAAACAAATTGTTAAACTGTTGTATTCCATATATCTTTTTATGTATATTTCTGGACCGTGTGCGAAGCACGGGTTCACACTAGTTTTAAATACAATGCAAACACTACATCTAATTACATATGAAATAAATCAATTTTATTTCTAATTTTCATTCTCATTTCATGTTACATATATACATAAGAAAAATGCAATTTCGATCATACAATGAAATTGCATCCTTTAATTGCATAGAAAAATGTAGATTTGTCATACGGTATACTTTCCTATAGACATTACATATAAAAATGTAATATTTAACACACAATGTAATTTCATGTTTTAATTACATATAAAAATGAAATCTTTAATTTACAATGCAAGTCCTCTTTTCTAATTACATATGAAATGTAATTTTCTTAATTTACATTGCAAATCCTCATTTCTAATCACATAAAAATGTAACTTTTAATTTACGATGCAAATCCCCTTATCTAATTACATAAAAATGTAATTTTTAATTTATTTGTGAATCTTACTCCTTTTATTACATTATAAAAAAAATTTAATTTTTATTTTACATTATAAATTCAAGTCCCAATTACATAAAGAAATGTAATTTTCATAATACAATACAAATTCATATCTTAATTATATAAAAAAAATGTAATTTTAATCATACCGTTATAACTCAAATATAAATTACAAAAATGTCATTTTTATTTTACCGTTCTGATTCACATCTAAATTACATAGAAAATTGTAATTTTTATTATGCGAGGGAAATTCATATTTTAATTACATAGAAAAATGTAATTTCTATCATACGACATAAATTCATATTTGAATCACACCTAAAAATGCAATTTTTGTCATATAGTGTAAATTCACATTTTAATTACATGTAAAAATGTAATTTTCATTCTACCGTTATTATTCATATCTAAATTACACAGAAAAATGTAATTTTTACAATACAGTGTAAATTAACATTTTAATTACATGTAAAAAATGTAATTTTCATTCTACCGTCATCATTCATTTCTAATTACATAGAAAAATGTAATTTTTAGCATACAGTGTAAATTAACATTTTAATTACATGTAAAAATGTAATTTTCATTCTACCGTCATCATTCATTTCTAATTACATAGAAAAATGTAATTTTTAGCATACAGTGTAAATTAACATTTTAATTACACAGAAAAATGTAATTTGGTCATACGGTGCAAATTCCTATATAAATTTCATATAAAAATGTAACTTTTGTCATGCAATGTCAATTCACATTTTTTATTACATATAAAAATGTAATTTTATTCATACGGTGTACATTCATCCATAAATAACATATAAAAATGTTATTTATTTCATGCGATGGAAAATCATTCAAAAATTCCATAATAAAATATGTTTTTATTTCATACAATGTAAAAACATTTTCTTTTTATGTACTATGTAAAAATCTCATTTTTTATATTTATAATGTAAAAATATCAGTTTTTTTTATATTTCACAATGTAAAAATATCAACCTTACTATTTTACAATGTAAAAATATCAACTTTACTATTTTACGATGTAAAAATATTAACTTTTCTATTTTACAAGGTAAAAATATTAACCTTTCTATTTTACAATGTAAAAATGTAATCTTTTCTATTTTACAATGTAAAAATATAATCTTTTCTATTTTACATATAAAAAGATCGTCTTTTTATTTTTATTGTCAAAAATTCATCTTTTATATTTTCAATATAAAAGATTTTTTTTTTTAACATCCTAAAGTTTTCATCTTTTAATTTTCACTCTAAAAAGATTATCTTTTCTATTAACATCATAAAGTTTTCATCTTTAAATTTTCAGTCTAAAAAGATTATCTTTTCTATTAACATCATAAAGTTTTCATCTTTAAATTTTCACTATAAAAAGACTATCTTTTTATTAATCAACATAAAATTTCCATCTTCTAATTTTCAATATAAAATGATGATCTTCTTATTAGCCATCATAAAATGGTTGTCTTTTTTATTTTCAGCATAATAATATCGTCTTTTTATTTTTCTGTCCAACGTTTTCATATCCAATTCCACCACAAACGATAAATATCACATCATCAATTCAGATCTAGAGCTTCAAACTCAGATCTAATATCACATCATCTAAACACAAATCGAATTCACAACATAGAATAACATCCATCGCAAAACGATTCATTTTCATCATTCAACATTAAACAACAAAAGAATGATAATTAAATTAATGAAAATTAAATTAAAAATAAATTCTCACCTTGCTTGATTCTGAAATGAAAGTGGTTTAAATCAGATCTCGTGTTTGGAGTCACGGCGGTTACGGATCTGAAAGATTTCAATTTGAAATTTATGTAAAAATTAGAATTCTGGCTTTTAACAACTACCGCAGTAACGGAAATAAATGTGGCTAATTCTGAAATATTTATACCTTAATTTTCAGAATTGTTCAAATCTTCAAATGCGGATTTCGGGAGCTGTAGTCGACCGTTTTACGAACAGTTTGCGGGAGATTGGAGAGCTACGAGAGGGCTATCTTCACCGGGAAGATGGGAAGGTGCGGCTGCAAGGAGGAGGCGCGGCGGGGGTCCATTCAGCGTGGGTTGGGGCTTGAAATTCGAGAGCGGCGGGGCGCGGTTTGATGTGAGACTTGTCGGAGAAGGAAGAGGAAGAGAAGAGCTTCAAAAAGTTGTACTACGGCATGATCTAATTCTTAGTGGATTGGGAGAATTTGGGGAATCAAATTTCGGCCATGATGGGTTCGGCGGCTGCAAATGAACGCAAGGAAGAAGAAGACCCCGTACATTTTTTTATATTATTATATTAGGGTTATTTAATTATTATTTAATTAGCCCGTTTAAGCCCGTTTTGGTCCGAACTCAGAATTAGGCCTGCTTACTGTCGTTCTTAGGGTTTTGACGTCTTATGAGCGCAATGGGCTATGTCTCAAGCCCCAATTCTTATGTCTATAGCGTTTTTTTCAAATCCTATTAAAAATTAATTAATTAAATATTGACCGTACATGAAAATTTACCGGGGCCACAAATTAACTTCAAAAATTCCCGAAAAATATATTTAGCTATGTTTTGACGCTGCGGACCTAGAAAAATTAATTTCGTTCAATTCTGAGCTCGTATGAATTTTTAATGAATTTTTAAAGTCAAAAATTTTCCGTTTACACTGAAAAATCAATTATAATTATATATTAATTCTAAAAATTACCGAAAAATAATTTTCAGCTTTGTTTTGACGATACGAACCAAAAAAAATTATTTTCGTCGAATTCTGGGACTGTTTAAAAAATGGTTATTTTTAAGGCGTTTAAATTTAACCAAAATAGTCAAAACACATTTTCTTTTCCCACGCTCACATATTAAATCGAAAAATTATGAAAATTGAAACCTAGCAATAATTTGACATTCCGATTTCAACAAAAGTGGTTTCGTCGAAAACAGAGGTCGTTTGAAAAATGACTATTTTTAAGGCTAATATATTTAATATTAAAAATACATTTTAAACAAATAATTTCCAAAACTCGAAATATATAAGTGTTTACTGTTTTTCAACGTAGAAACATCATTCTGAACTCAATGGAAGTGGTTTCGAGTTCAAATTCCTTTATATGCAAAAAGTAGCATTTTTGACCTATGTAAATTACCTAGCGTCCTTTCTAAATTTTAA
Organism: Allium sativum; assembly: GCA_030737875.1. Taxonomy (NCBI): domain Eukaryota; kingdom Viridiplantae; phylum Streptophyta; class Magnoliopsida; order Asparagales; family Amaryllidaceae; genus Allium; species Allium sativum. The sequence continues at coordinate 993,449,221 of CM060915.1, forward strand.
TTTGGGCATAACTTTTGATTCCCGCTATGAAATTTCGATTTTTTGGATTCGTTGGAAAGATATTTTTAAATAGATTCTAATATTTTTGGTTTCACTAAAATCCGTTAAATTTTGCATCCTGTACGGTCAGTCAAAGTTCAAGTTTGACTTTTCAAACTACCGCGCTATTTCTAACTCTTTTTATAATTAAAATTAAATTATTCATTCTAACTTCGATTCGAATCAAATTTTTGATCGTTATTATTTAAAATAGATTATTTTAAATATCAAAACTCATTAAAATCACTTAAAATAAATTTTAAATTAGCCCCAAAATTCAGGGTTGTTATAGTTGCATTACGTGCAAATAGTGTTGCATTATGGCTATAATGTAACGCTTTCTGTCTGTGGCTGTAGATGGGCAAAAGCGTTGCCTTAGATGGCCAATGCAACGGCCGTGAATGCCATGCCCCCTGGTGTTGCCTATTTGAAAAAAGGGCTATGGCAACGCTTTTTTGGTCTACGGCCACAGCAAAATAGCGTTGAATATGCCCACTTTTGTAGTAGTGATAGATCTACATCCACTTTTGAAGCCATTTCATTATCATATGAGATATTACAAAATACATCTCTCTTTTATTTAGCTTATTCTCCCTTTGTACAATAACTTTCCTCTCTTTAATGGATAGATTCTCTCTAATTCTTTATGGAAACAGTTGGATCTCTAAGAATGTGATGAACATGAAAGTATGTTTTCCATGGTTTTAGCGCTTAGAGGATCGGTGATGAACCCATGGCGATAAAGATATGAATTGGAGCTTAGAGAAGGATTAATGGCGGTGGAAGAGACGTAAAATGGAGCTTTAATGATCTCTAATGGAGGAAAGAGGAGTTCCAATCCGTTTGTTGATGGAGAAGGATGATGAGAGTTTGAGATGATCGCTAATGGAGATTGGAGAAGACGACTTGGTTGAATTAGAGAGAGCTCCCATGTTGATCGTAATTGATTTAATGCCTTTCATGTTAGAGAGAGGTAGTTTGATTCATGGAAGCCATTAATGAAGTTGTAGGAGAACTTCAAATTTGGCGACACTTCGTGGTCGGAATGAAATCCCCTCCAAAATGGTGGTGAAATGGGGTATTTATAGGACGTGTTGGTGCAGAGTGGAACACTTGTAAATTAGAGTGTATAATTGGCGCTAGGTTGGCACTTGGTAACAAGGTCTTGAATGACCTAAACGTTTGTGCATTTGCGACCTAAAAAGCATCCTCACAGTCTAACATATTTCCTTGACTTTTGCGGGCCAAACGACCTTATGTTAATGGTCTAATAATGATCAAACGACCTAAAATACTTCCACCTTTTATCCTTTCGCGCCAACATTCATACAACTACTTTACAGCTGGCACCATGCTCCCTACGACCTAAAATAATGTTCCTCAAAGCATCTCGTGACTTCTTTCCGGCTAAATGATAAGGATATGGTCACAGTACAAAATATAATGTGCTACTTTATATTCAACCAATCCGCTTGCTTCACACACTGAACGACCTAAAATATGAGTTGTGCTAGAGCGAGCTAAGATGCCTGAATCATGATCTAGAGATGTGCGTATGGTCTAAGCCTATACGGGGGTTTCACATGCTAATGATCCATATAACGCCAGTATGCTACTGTGAGGTCCCAAGCTACCTTGTTTATGAACGAACTGAGGCATATATTGGTCTCAATGACCTATGGTATGAATGGAAGGAAGCAACGGCCTAAAAGTGATTTAAGCTAACAACATTTAGCATTTGCGGTCTAACGCACTGGAACGATTTGATTCCATTCCATGCACGGCTTAAAAGCCTTCGGAGTTGATGGTTTAGAAAAGGCGGAGCGACCTAAATATAATATGGCGGCCTAAAGACGAGCATGCTTCCTTTTTTGATGCATATGCAAATGATCCAACATTTTAACTTGCTATGTGTTGCCTTTGCATTTGATGGACACAACTTCTACAGTATTCTTTTTTATGTTTACTTGCTTTTAGCATCCCATATCCTCATACATGTATGTTTCATATTGTTTTTAGCTAATACATGGCCCAAATACATGTGAGAGCGACCTGGAGGCGTTTCACGAGGTAAAGCTTGTGGCTTGAAGCTTCCGGGTTAAGCATGAAATGTGACCCAAGAGAAACCGCAAGCTAAATGTATGTCGCGTGCTAAATGAACCGCGTGTCGATGTTCATCAATACTTCATTATTTTGAATCGCGTTTTCATAATGGGTTTAACATTTTCCCCAATTTTTCGCTTGCAAGAAATGTGGGCTTCGAACCGAACATTATTTTTGATATGCTTTGCATTGAGATCCAGTTATAGCCTTTTGTTTGCTATGGTAAATCATACTTTGAATTTGTATGCTTCATGCCACATGTTCTGTAATTAAAACAAGCGATTGTACGATTTTCGACTTATACTTTGCTATTGATCGTCCACATCAATAACAGATTAGTTTAATCATCAGACAATAAACTACAGTGAATTTTAATTTGGATTGAATAAAGTGTTTTGCATAGTGTTATTTTATCCAACGGTTTTTAACTCACCGAATATTATCTGCACAAACACGATATTCTGATTCGAATTCGCGTTAACGCTTAAAATCAACTAATCGACTAAGTCGACTGTGGATTTCAAACATTATCGTTTTATGACTTATACAATATTTCACATTTGGAACGTACGTATCTATGATTCATTTTCTGCTTCTTCTTAGAGAAGCTCCAGATATTCGTGCATTTATCTAGGAGATATTTATCCTTCATTATGGGAAGGACTTTTGTGGCTCAGTGTTTGCTTGCTTTATAGGCCATTTCGGACATCGGAGACTCCTTTGGATGCCCAAGTTTGTCTTTTATCATGTGCAAACTTCGAGTTGAACTCAACGGTACTTACATGATCACATAAACTTGACTATTTAGAAGCGTGCTTAACATGGTTTGGAAATTTCCTAACTTGTCTGCTGGAACTGTTACAATTACTCGTACTTGTCCATATCGCTCAGTCATGCTCAACCAACATGTTGGTTTAAGCATGCTCGGCCTGACTTGGGTTTGAGTGTGTTCGAATATGTATTGGTTTGAGCATGCATATTATTCGAAAATTTTCCTATGTTAGGGCCTTTTGTATGCCGTTGAATTTTCTGTACCGCTAATATAACAACCCAGAAAATCTGAACCAATTTAAAAATTTTAAATTGGCTAAAATAATGGATTTTAAATATTTAAAATAAATATTTTGAATAATTGAGATGAAAAGTGAGTTTGAATCGACAATTGAAACCGAATATAATTAATTTTAATTATAAACAAGGCCTGAAATGGCGTTGTAGTTTCAAAAATTGAATTCAAACTTTGTCGCACTGTATCGAGTGCAAAACAAAACGGATTTTAGTGAAACCAAAAATATTTAAATCTGTTAGTGAATACCTTTCTAACGAATCTGAAAAATCGAATTTTCATAGCGGAAAGCAAAAGTTATGGCCGAATGAATTTTCAGAACGGTCGCTATGGAATTTATATAACCCGTGAAAATGGCTATTTTGCATACGACCTCAGAATTCGATGAAACCACTTTTGTTGGATCCAGGATGAGAAGTTATTGCTAGGTTTCAAATTTCATAATTTTTGAAGCTAATATGTGAGCGTGGCAAAAGAAAATGTGTTTTGGTCAATTATAGTTAAATTGGATCGACCAAAAATGGGCCTTTTTGCAAACGGTCTCAGAATTCGACGAAACTATTTTTGTTGGGACCGTATCGTCAAAACATAGCTAGATTTATTTTTCTGGAATTTTTCGAATCAGTTTGTGGCCCTGGAAATTGAAATGTACGTTCAAATTAAATATTGAATGTTTTATATTTTGATTTGAATGGAAACTGACTGAAACAGTCGAGTGGGCCTACGAAACATATCCCATTGTGTTCGGAATGGGGGTAAAACGCTAGGGACGACAGTCGTTGGGCTTGGATTGGTGTTCGTGGGTGGTAAGGGGTATTTTCGGATTTTAAAACTTTATAAATAAAAAATAAAAAAATCTATTAGTCCACGTCAGACCCTCCCCCCCCCCCCCCGCTTCTCTCTCCCCGATCGCGATATACGGCGGAAAAACCCCCGTGTCTTCTCTCCTCCGTTTCTCCTCCCACAAGAAAAATTAGCCCCTCCCCCAGTTGAAGATTTTGAAGAGCTCAAGAAGATCTTCAAATCCATATGTAGTTTGTATTTTCTCGTGCATCATTCGAAGAGATATCGAGCTCGAAAGTTCCGAGCTTCCAACCGCCGCCGCCGTCACCAGAAGCCACCGAGTTGACCCCCCTTCCTGGCGCACGTGCGCCTCACGTAGCTCTTCAACCGTGCGCAACCCGATCGTGGAATCATTGCACGGATTGATCGAAAAATCGAAACCTAGTTTCGAACAGTTCTGAAAGGTATCGGCTTTTTTAATTTAAAACTGATTTCAACAATTTAAAACCGTTGCAAACCTTTGAAAAATCATATCTTTTTGTTGTGTTAACGAAATTCGTTGAAACAGGAAACATCGTGACCGTGTGGACGCCTTCTACATTTTAGAAGAGACCGCGTATTTTTCTGAGCCTTCTGCTATTTTTGGTGGAGTGGAACCCAATGTGAGATTTCTAATTTAAAAATAAATATGGAAAATGACGATGTATAAATTATATAGTCGATGTATGAGTTATATAGACATTGTACACCTCATGTATAAGCGTTGTATAAGTTGTATGTTCGATGTATAAGTTATATATGCGTTGTAAAAATTATATATGTGTTGAAATAAAAGTGATTTGCTATATATAAATATATATATATATATATATATATATATATATATACGCCCCTCGTCCGCAAACCATGGACGATATTTATTGATTGTGATTGGTGTGAAAATTGATTGATAGCGAATGGTTGTTTGGGATTGTTTGTGGTTGATATTGATTGATTGTGGTTGAAAAATACCCGTTTGTGGTTGAGAAATATTTGGTTGAAACCACATAGGATTAGTTTGTGGAAATGAAATAAATATATACATGCCGCCTGCGTGCGAACCAGATGCATGATCCCCATTGTCAAAAACCGCGAGGTTTTAAGGTAGAGCGAGGAGCCGTACTAGGGACGGTCCCGGTTTTAACTACCCTGCCGTTATGCTGCCGAAATTTTGAATAATATTCATGTGTTTGAATTATTTTCATTTGCTAAAAACTATATTTATTCATTGACTAGAAAACCTTCATGTGTTGAATCGATATTCATTCGTTGATTAGAAATTCATGTGTTGAATGGTATTCGCGTTTTAAATATAAAAATCACATTTTTATCTATATATAGAAATTATAGAAAACCTTCATGTGTTGAATCGATATTCATTCGTTGATTTGAAATTCATGTGTTGAATGGTATTCATATTTTGAAATGAATTGTTTTATAATAAAAATCACCTTTTATCGACTATATGAACTGTATAAAATAATCTCGTTTTGAAAGAAATTGTTTTATAAGAAAAATCCTATTTTTATCACCTATATATACAATATATAAAATAATAGTGTTTTGAAATGAATTGTTTTACTATAAAAATCACATTTTTATTATATACATGAATCATTGAAATGTGAAGTGTTAAAAATAGCAACTCGTTCAAATAAATATATACGAGTTGAAATATTCATTAATCAGCTAATGATATGATTTTTGCCTATACATGTAACAGTAGAATGAATGGTGTTTTTAAACCAAATGGAATCAAATATGAAGTTGAATAGAAAATGATAAATGATAAGAACTGTATATATGTACATGCATATTTATTGAACAGGTTATAGCAAAGGGGCTAGAGAAGAGGAATAAAATTTTGTGCCCGACAAATAGGTACACATTTACTGTTTTGTTTGGGTGATGATTTTATGAGCCTATTGGCTAGCCGCTTGGCTTTTTCTTTTTCTTTTTGACATGAGACGCCCGTGTGGCTATTTGGGAATTTTCCCAACCCTCCCGTACAAAGGAGGTTATGGCGAAATTTTCCAAAATTTTAAGGCGTTAGTGAAATATTTGAAGTGAAAACGATATTGAAATCATTGAATGAACTATATTTATATAAATATATAAATATAAATAAAATTAAACCGAAACGAGGCCGTGCAGTTCGTATTTTGAAACCGTGATTTCAAACAACTAGTGCGGGAAATCCGACCATTGGATTTTCCCGAAACCTCAACCGTCGGGTTCGCCTTGGAAATATCTTCCCAACGGCACCAACCTTGTTAAAATCCAACGGTTGGATTGTCTGGAATGTTTGATTCAAATCTGAAGAAAAACAGCGCCAGAAACGATTATATTTATATATATGTATAAATATAATTATATTTAATCGAATAACGACGCTGCAGTTCGTATTTTGAAATTGAAACTTCAAACGATTGTACCGGGAGATCCGACCGTCGGATTTTCCCGAAACTGGAACCGTTGGATTCGTTTTGAAAAGACCTTTCTAATGATGTAAATTTTATGAAGATCCAACGGTTAGATTTTCAGATATGTGTAAATCAAATCTGAAGAAAAACAGCGCCACGGCCGCGTTATGGCCCGAAGCGTCGTTTTAAATAAATTGGCTATTTTAAAGTAAATAAAAATAGCGATAAATCGTTATAAAATATCATAAACGATATGGAATGGAAATAAACTGAATTTGCTCGATTTATGTGGCTTTTGATGGTTGAATGTGTTTGGTGTGAAAATTACATTAAAGAACAAAAATGGTGTTGTCGAATAATTTAACCATTGAAATAAATTGATTTGAAATTCTAAATATACGTGAATTATTTGAAAAGGCCGAGTTAATTCTCATTTCAAATAATTGACCGACGATTGAAAGTCGAAGATGAAGACGATGGTCGAAGACCGGAGATCTTCACCTCGTTTGGATGGTAACCGAGGTCCTGATTGGGAGGCATCCCGAAATATGGATAATGAGTGGTGATCATCCAGACGTACGTGGTGATCGATGGGTTTGCGAGGTATTTAGTGCCTTCGGTTTCGTTCAGACCCAGAACGGACTTGTAAATGGACTGTGTGTCTGACATTGGAGTTTATTCTGTGTTGATTGATTTCTGTTAAATATACATCTGTTTGGCGGCGGAGAATTTATTCTTTTGCTTAACGCCCTTCTCTGAGACGCACGAGCTCAGAAGTTGTATATCGATGGACATCAGTCGCATGGCTTGAATTGCTAGTGTGGCATACCTAAGTGGAAAATGATCAGGGCTTCTGTTGAAAAGCAAAGTCTTGTGGTGATGATCAAAGCACCGCCTGTGTGGCGTAGCTTTGTGTGTAACGTGAAATCGCGAGCCTCACACCCCGGTATGAACCAGAAACGGGAGAGGACATCAGGGAGGGTCTGCGTCTCTTTCTAGCTAGGGTGGTGTCAGTGACCTACCAGCCCTGACATTTATATACTTTTCACCTATGTGGTTGTTGCTGTTGCGAGGCGCCTCGGTTTGATCGGACGATCCGGGTCCGATGGAGTCATTCGTTGGCTCGTTTACGCCCCAAAGGGCGGGGAGACGTAGTGTTCAGGCATAATAATCCACATCGGTGGACCGGCACTGACGATCCAAGGGGCAGTTGCGGCTGTTCCGGAGACATGGGCTAGATTGTCTCGAATTCGGTAAGGACTATCTTTTGCCTTGGTTCATGACAGAAATCCAATTTCCAAATACGTGATCGTGCGGTTTCGATTGTATAGATATTTGGCGACATAGTGGCATGGGACGCTCATGTCGTCTATGATTGATAGTTATGATTTGAAATCATTTTGGAAAAATATAAACACTAGCAATAATATCAAATGCCTTTGTTTTATTCGTATCAAGCATATTTTGGTCGTTATAAGGTAAAAACTCTATCCTCCGGTTTGCGTTGCATTGTGTGATGGGAACTGAGTCTTATAATGGTTTCATTTTTATAATAAGCATAGCGATGTTTAAAAGAAAGATTTGTTTTAAAGCACTGGCAATCCAATGGAGTAAACCCGTTCCACGAAAGTGGCGTGGTCCTGTGATTATCCAAATTATATATGTGTTGAGTAGATTTCTCATACCAGTCCCATGACTGACTCGTAGTTTGTTTCACTTTCAAACTCGGGTGCCCCTTTTTCTACACGGACAGCCTTGTATTCAGGTTTAGCTGGTTCTTTATGGATAGCTGGAGCTGAAGATGGATTCTATCATTTATCTCTTTTTATGCTGTTCAGCTCCTATTGTACATGTTATGTTTGTTTTCCGCTGTAGACATTTATGTATAGCTGAACTGTATTTGTACTAAGTAAGATCCTATATACTGTGTAACTCTGATGATTACTTTTATCCAGTATTGTTTTGTTCATTATTTGGTGTATTTATTTAATTATGTTATGCTATTTTCTGTTTCTGTGTTATATTCCAAGGATTACCCTTGCCACCGTCAGAACGGGGTTTGGGGTCGTCTCAGCTAAACTTTGTTTGATTCGATTTCGTGGATTTTGAGTAAGGCTTGGAATGCCGAAAAGTATTAACTTGCAGAGTCCAAATTGGAAATCATGATCGAGCTTGTATGCCCTCAAGCTTTATTGAATTAGTAATTTGCTGGAATAAGCTTGAGATCGGCTTTGGACATTCAATGTTGTGGATGGATTCACAAAATGGCCATTGAGTTGTTTTATATCCGGTAGATATATGTTTGTTGCATCGAGATTCAGTCATAGGTTTTTATGTGCTCTGAACTCCCCTATGTCAATACACTGTCCTAGCTTTAACTTACTTGACACTTCGAGGCTTTAGGTTGGTGAAAGCACTGAAATTCCAGGTTGCTCTAGAGACTCGACTCGTCAACTCCAAGCTACTCTGGCTCTTGACTTAACGGTTGAGATTATATGCTTTGTGGCACCAGACAAAAGACAAGTTGTCATTCTGGAAGATAGATCACTTCTGCTTAGACTAAATCTTTTATCTGAGTTTCAGAGGTTAGAACAATTACAACTTCTAAATTACGAGCAAATCAAATTTTCATTATCCCTTATCCTCTTGACAATTTGCCGGAGGGGTGTTGTTTGATTGTTCGTCCTTTGACTTTGTTGTAGTAGCTTTGTTAGACTCATAAATCTTAGTTTTGAATTTGCACATAATTCATGAACAAACCAATGATACATGCTAGATTCATTCGTGTCTTCTGCCTTACTTCGATGAACGGTGGTGCAACACTGGCTCGATTTTATTGGAAGGTTTCTCTTAGCATAAGTTACTTTTTAGAGAATCTGCAATGAAGAGCTTTTGCGCATATTCAGCGCAAACTCGTTGTCGATTGCTCAAGACGACTGGTTAGTCCAGTAAAAGGAGATAATCATGAGAAACATTCATAGCATTGAATGTGTTACCAATATGAAGCTGTTTTTTATTAGGAGTTTATGACTTGGTAGATACAATTCACACTGATAATACACTCAAACTGTTTATCGATGACGCTCGAGATTCGTCAGTCTTGGATATGGACTTCCAATTCTAAGTATTACCTTTCAAATTATCATTGTATTAGATTCAATACTTATGAAATGCATGCACCTGACAATTTGTCTGATGGAATTCCAAATTTGGCTTGGCCTATTCAATTATTAGTTATGCCCTAGCCGACATGACTCATGTTCTCTACCTATCCTTTTGGGTGACCATAACCGCAGGATTTTTGGTAAACTAAATAGCCTTCTGCATCACTTAATAGGTTGTAACAGGCCAGCAATTTATACAATGCCTTTACAGTACCCATCCCGAGGACCTCAAGCCTTGGAACTCTTAGAACTAGGTTTTTGGAATTTGAGTGTTGTACATTAATGAATCACTTCTTGCATTATTTCTGCATTTACCCACATCATCTCTTTCTACAGGTCGAGATGCTTTGTTGTCTCTTACAACCGTGTTTAATATCATAGATCATCCCGAGCTATACAAAACTTCGAATCTTCGCTGCACAATTGTTTGCACCAATGCATAGTTATTGCTCAACCTTTCTTATAACTCGTGTTGATATCGTTGATGGATACCAGCTTCAATTCCCAGAGAAATGCTTTTGCTTTATGGGATTATGCCATATTAGCGTAGTCGCGTTTCATAATCATTTATTTTCAGGTTTGAAGAAGAGTACCATCAGGTTCTTTGAGTTATATACGGTTAGAGCTTTGTAGTCAAAGAAGCTTTCGTGTTGGGGCACTCTAGATTTTCTTAGCCAAAGAATTCATTATTACAAGTGATTGCTTTTGATATATCTTGAGCGATGTACCTACCCTTTCTTCTCCTTGGGATAGGTCGATGTTTAACTAATCAAACCTTCAAGGTTGCTTTTTATTGACATATCTAGTCATATTGATTTTGTCACAATTTTTGGATGCCCTTCTTTAAAGGTAAAGTCTTTTGACAAGCTTCTGAGGATGGATCTCCAGTTGTTTGCACACTTTGGTTTATGTATTTCTGAGTACATTTGCCTTTTTTTTGAGTACAAATCGGGTTTTTGTCTATTGCAATGTCGTGATGAACCCGTCTCCTAAACATTGTTCAATTTTTAGTACGGTCGTGTTACTCTTTTATCATAGGTTGTCATGAATTCATGAGATGAATGTGATCAATTTTGCTAAATTTCCATGATTTAGATTGTCACACTAGAAGCTTCTAATTTGTTGGAAAAAGTATTTTGCTTTTATCTGCTCATTTAGAGCTTCTGAGCATGCACTGTATCTAGGAAACCCAGATTTAGTAGCTGACTATGTGCTTGGGTCTTTGAAGGCTATTGATAAGACTAAGAAGTTTTTTATTGCAGAAGGGTTTCTCCGTGACTTTGGACTACTTGCACCAACTCGATCCTTTCTATCTTGAGGAATTCTTTCTGCTTTCCGTTGTATGCCCAAAGCATTGGATGCCTCAAGCCTCTGACGGAGATGCTTCATTGGAAAAGTCCACTGGAGAGTTTGTATTGAAAAAGCGTTTGGATCCTGTTATGCCTATGAACTTTGTTAAGACTTGCTTTTGTGATGGAATTTTTTTTTGCTTGTTGTACTTTAAGCTTTTATTTTTGCTTCATCGTACTTTCTTGTTTTTCATTCCACACCTGTTTCCTTTTCATGTTTACAACACAAATTTTAATGCTATAAGTCATTTGTTAATGCAAAGCTCAATATTGAAATGATTTCATGGTACTTTTTTGTAAACTGGGTTTTCATTGTATCCACGAATCACTATTAGCTGGATTTACTTAACCAATTTCACTGCTGAATTTCCATGATTCTGGGTGAAGCAATTTCCGAGACTTCTTTTCTATGAAAAATCACCTTTGCACTTATCACGGTATCGAAGTTTTCAAGTTTTCTATAGCCATCTCAACGCTCAACTTTGTTGGTCAGGGCAAACCCTGCAGGCGCTAAACCTTTGATTTAAGATTGTGACGAATTTGTGGTATGTTTAAGAAGTGAGCATTATTAAATTTCTTTAATGTGGTGGTAATGCCCCTATACCAAAATTTGTAACAAAATTTTAAGGTTAGGCACGACATTTTGTGACCAACTTCATTTGGAATCTTTTGGTCATATGTTTTTTCCATTGTTGAATTTCTTGGCATGATCATGATTAAAGGTTTCCGGTCTAGTCGATCCAACTCATACCTTTTTGTGGGGATGAATTTTTTATTTGTGTGCCCCTGCTCGAGAGGTCTTGTATTTTGTATATTCAGTCATATTTATCGCTAGCCTAGTAATCCAGGCCCTTCAGAGATTAGATTTGAACATATGCCCCCGGAGAGGTCTTGTTTTTCGTTCCTCTGAAGAGGTGTTTGAAAACCTCGTTATTTGTTGTGACTAAATAATTCTGCCACTTATAGAATTTGTAGGGTGCATTCAAAAAAGGTATTTAGGTCCGTCATTAACTGGGTTTAGAAGACCCGGCTTATGATGGGATTCCCCGTAGGGGTCTTTTAAATCCCAGGGTTTGTCGTAATCTGGCCATGTATTAATGGCGCTGACGATCAACTGGGTGCCCCTCAGGGAGGTCTTTGGTTTAAAAGCCCAGTGTTGGTCGCAGCCGGACCATGTACTAATGGTACCGGCGATGGACTGGGTGCCCGTCGGGGAGGTCTTTGGTTTATAAGCCCAGTGTGGGTCACAATCTGTGACGACCCGCATTCTACGCATCGGAGGATCGTAGAATATTTATTTCTTTCTCATATGAAGTCGTATGGTCGTGTAACTATGGGAAGCGACTATTGGGGTCATTTCCCATGTTCACGATTTTAGCCGATTTTTTAAATGAACGTTTTGCCCCTAGCAAATCTTGTTTTGCCTATAACTTTTGACTAGAAAGGAATTTTGACCTGAAACCACTTCCATTAGATTTGAATGATGGTTTACCTTTCCGTAGAGTGGTCACACTAATCAAACGGACTTACCGTTTGGGAGAAATGGCTGAAACAAAGTTTGGAAGGTGAAAACAGCATAAACAAGCTTAATTGGGTAATAAACAGCTAGGCCCATAACCCATTTCGGGATTAGCGTTATGGGAGGGTTGATAGGGTTAGAGAAAACATTTCATTTTAGTTTTTCAGCTGCCACAAACCTCCCTTGAGCTGTAGCAATTGCCTCCATCTTCTAAATCACTCCTAAAACACCTTTTTGCCATTCCTAATCGTTAATTAGGCAAATCAACACCAAATCAAGGAGGATTAGTGTCAAATCAGAGATAGAGCTGCTCAAATACATTAGGATCTGTGCCATAACAGTAGAGTTTAAGATCTTAGATTATATTTGTGGCTAAGGTGAGTGATTTGCATTGTTTTTCACTAATTACGGCTAATTAGGGTGATTAGTGATAATTAGCGAAATTGTTGATCAGAAAAATCTGGAAAAATTTGTAAAATTCTTAAATGTCATTATATGCCTCTGTTATAATTTTGGGTTAATTTGGACATATTTTGTTAATCGTATGGTTAAATCATGGTTAAGGGGATTAAGGGGAAAACATAGGTTTTGGGTATGTTTGATCCATATAAACATTTCATATTGTTGTTTTGGTGTTTATGGTCGATTCTCTATATTGCTATTATAGTTTGGAATGTTTTGTGATTGCTCAGTGAAGTTAGATTGGTCGAAAACGCCGTCACATGGCGTAAATTGCTTGTCGGAAAACTTGCAGAAATTGGTCAGACAACCCCGTTAGTGAAGCGCTTATCACGAGCCAACCCCGTTCTTGAGGCACCTATCACGAGCTGCCCTCACGAACCTCTCTCACGAGTCGACCCTTCGAGTTTGAGCTCCACGAGTCAAGCCACCCCATGGACCACGAACCGGTGTACCCATGAACCAAAGGATGTATCACGAGCCAGAGGACAGACCACGAACCGACATCACCGAACTGCAGATGCTCATCACGAACCGAAGCCACATCGAGCATACCATGGTGCCACGAGCCGAGAGTTGAAGAAGGGTCCCACGACCGAATGTGGTCCACGATCCGACCACGAGTCACAAACCGAAGCATCTACGAACCACGAGCCGCGTTGAGAATTTGAGTATCGAACTGAGACATGACAAGGGGTATGAGATGAACTGAATGGAAACTTGGAATTATGGACCGAACCGAGATGATGACAAAAACCCGAGATGCAAAGGTAGTCCAAATAGGTAGTAGAATTCAGGATCCGGATGGGAACCAGCAAGTTCTACTTCATGATTAGACTTTGCTGCGGGACGCCGGGACCTATGCAAAGGGGTTATCGATATCCATAACTTTTGTTCATCACTGAGAGACGGATTAGTGGCCATGGATTAGTGCAATGGGGTCATTGTGACTCCATGGAGCAAAGTGATTGTAGCAAAGGATGAGGTGATCGAGTGGTGGATATCGTATGCTTTACGCACTGAGTGAGAGAAGTGAGGATGATTGCTATGTTTGATGTTTGCTATCACCTTGACCCACACCCCATTTACATTTTATGTTAGTGTTACCTTAGAGTACTGTACATCTTGTTATGCTAACTCATTGGTTGCTGGAACAGGTTCAGGTATTATTAGATTATACATGTTATTGTTTTGTTTTGTTGCTATCGCTCATACACAACTTTTGTCCAACCAAGATTTTTATTCTTTTTACTTTGGGTTCTCCTAAACGAGCAGACTAGAGACAGGTCAGGTGATTATGCACAGATAGCTGTCCGGAGATGAGTAGGAGGCTCATACGTACTATTTACATTTATTCTCCCTGTGTTGCTTCTAGCCACTACTTTGGGCATTAGTAGTGCACCTTTTCTATTTGTGCTTTAGATACAATATTTTGAAGTTGTAATAATGTAGATCATAAGCTGCATTTTGGATTTCCGCTGCTATGATGGTTTAGTTTTCAGCTTATGCACTGTCTCGTCTGTTTTATGTCAAGATATGCTATTATTATCTTTTATTCCATGCGCTGTGAGATATACTATAGGTTCTTTGTGATTCATAGTTTGTCTTCTTTCTTTTCTTTTGACGACCATCCTGTGTTGGTTGGACATTGACACAATGCGTTTCATTTGAAATATCGGCTGGTGCGGGGCAGGCTGTCACATTTGGTATCAGGGCCTAGGTTGCATAGTTAACCTAGGGGAAGACATCAGGAGAGACAATATACATATCTGAGTGCGTGTATTTGTGATATTTTGGTTTTTTATAGTTATACATATATACTATTTGTATATCTAAGGATGAAGTCGCACTGCACTAGCACCACTAAAGAGCTGGTTAATCATTTTCTCTTTACAGATTAACGATGAGCCGATATACGAGGAGTACGGGTTCAGGGGTAAATAATAGGAATGTCCCTGATATGAGGACGATGTTCACTACCTATATGTAAGAGATGCTTAGGGATGTTCAGGGAGCAGCTTCTAATGCAACAAATGGCGGTGGTGCAGCGGTGCAGGAGCCTAGAGCCGATTTCGCCAAGCTATGCAAGGATTATGCTACACTTGGTGGGAAGCCGTTCCATGGAACAGAATCGACTACGGAAGTTCAAGATTGGCTAGATAGTTGTGAGCACATCTTTGAGGATTTGGGAATCGAGGATGCAATGAAGAGGAAGCTAGCATCCCATCGGCTGCAAGGATGGGCAATGAATTGGTGGAATGCTATTAAAGCAGCTACTCCTAAGGATCAAGTTACTTGGAATCAGTTTGAGGCCCGATTCATTGATAAGTTTATTCCAGCCCCTCAGAAATCGGGATTGTTTAGGAAATTCTTGAAGCTTAAGCAGAATGGTAGGGTAGTCTCGGAGTATATTGCTGAATTTGATACCTTATCGAAGTATGGATTGTCCCTTATCGATACGGTCGAGAAGAAGAAAGAGAAGATCATAACCGACTTAGATGAGTACTTGGGGGAAAGTCTTATAAACCGTATCGATGAGACATTCGAATCTGTTTTGGGAATGGCCTTAAGATCAGAAAGCCTTTACCCTAAGTTGAAGGCCGAAGTTGCTATTGCATCCAAAGAAGAGCCAAAGCCGCAGGTAAACTGGGGAGGCAAGAATAATTCCCAGAATAAGAGGAAACAGAATCAGACCATGGATGGTCAGAAAAAGAAGAATAAGAAAGACGGCGAGTGCTTTAGTTATGGCAAGAAGGGCCACTATGCCAGAGATTGTCGGGAAAAACCTGGGGAAAGGAAGTGCTTCAATTGTGGCCAAGCGGTACATCACAAGGAAAATTGCCCGCAGCCCCCTAAAGGGAAGTAGATTGTGAAAGCATATGCTATCAATGTTCTTCCTTCTTCGTCGAATGGCCTAACTGCGGCACAGAAGGGGAAGGGTGTCATTATTCAAGGTATGCTTTCTATTTATGATGTTCCTGTTCGAGTATTGTTGGTACCGGTACATCCCATTCCTACATATCTATTGACCTGGTAGATAGGTTGGAATTAGGACTTGATATTGTCGACAGACCTTTAGTTGTGACGAACTCGATCAGTGGTTCGACTAGCCCTTTTATGATTTGTCGTAATTTAGTCTTATCAAGTCTCAGATGCATGTTTGCTTGTGATTTCTTTGTTTATACTTTACTGGGTTTGGGATTATCTTGGGGAGTCGATTTACTCCAAAGGTATAGGGTGGTATTGGGTACCTACCTAGTGATGGCAATAATAACTTGAGTTAATGTAACACCCCGAATTTCGGTTAATACTAAAATTCACAAATTAAAGGATAACTAATCCCAGATGTGGGAATTAGGGGAAACGGGCTGCGTCATTGCGTTCGTCTCGGAAAAATACGCGAAATAGAGTCCGAGTTTGTATAAAACGGGTACCGTATGAAAGAGATATGGACGAACGAAGTTAGGCAGAAAAACCAGAAACAGGCCAGAAATGCACTGGCGCACTTGTGAAGTGCGCCAGTACAAAAATGCACTGGCGCACTTATGAAGTGCGCCAGTACAAAGATACACTGGCGCACTTGTGAAGTGCGCCCGTGCCGAGCCAAGAAACCTGCACAGTTGCTAGAGAGTTTTGTGGTTGGGTGCACCAGTTTGGGGTTTGGGCTTGGTCTTAGGGCTGGTTTCTAGAGATTTCCGAAATCTAAGGGTCCTAATCTAATCTAGGGTTAATCTAAGGGCCTAAAACACTCCCTAATCCTATAAATAAGACCCTAACCCTACCCTAATTCATTCATAATTAGATCTTGTAACTAAACTATGGCAAAATGAAACTTGATCATGGCCTCCACAAATCAATGAAGAGAGTTGCAAGCTAATCAACCTCTAATCAACATCTTCTTCAACTAATTCCACTTCCTAAGGTTGCTAATCTAGGTTTTGGTGAGTTTCTATCACTTTGATGATCAATTGCTAAATTAAGTAGATGAGATATGATGAGATCTATGGTTTTGCATGAGGATTAATGGGTTTTCAAGTCATATGATATGATGTGAATATGCTAATCTATGTTTAATATTAATCCTATGTTTATGCATGTTGAATATGTGAGTTTATGCATGTTGAATATGTGAGTTTATGCAAGTTGGATATGTGGGTTTATGCAAGTTAAGTGGTGGGTTTATGCATAATAATTAATTGATTTTATGCATGCTAAGTAGGTGGTTTTATGCATGCTAAGCGTTTGGTATTATGCATAAATCATGACATGCAAGTTTACCCTTTTAAATGTAATGCATACATATGCAAGATGGCACCTTTATATGCTATGAATATATATATATGTGTATGCATGTTTACCCTCCTTTAAGATGCAAGTCATATATGCAAGCTCAACATGTTATACAAGTTATGTGTATGCTTATATGCAAGCTCAACATGTGATGCAAGTTTATGTGTATGATGTTATGTAAGTTATGTGCATGTTGTTATGCAAGTTCATATGCAAGTTATGTGTATGATGTTATGCAAGTATGTGCATGATGCTATGTAAGTTATGTGTATGTTGATATGCAAGTTATGTTTATAATATTATGCAAGTTATGTGTATGATGTTATGCAAGTTAACATGTAACATGTTGTGTAAGTTCACACCTTTAAGACACATGCAAGTTCACCTTTGTATAACCTATGAACACTTATGCAAGTTGCCTTTATACATGACATATGTATGTTCATGCAAGTCGGGTTATTTACTAATGCTAGTTGGGTTAATGTCATGATATAAGTGGACACCTTTTAACCCATGTTAATGCTAATGTATGCTAAATGAAACCCATGTTAATTGTGAAAGGATCTTCTCTTGGAAATATGTCGTGTTAGCATAAGTACGTGGGGAAACGATTGGGTTAACAGACATGTTAATGAAATGGTGTGAAATGGTTATGATTAAGCATACCATAAAATGAATAAGCATAAGTGGGAATTTACCTATTGAGTTAGGACTACCCATGTTATGAAAAAACTTGATATTAATTAGGGATAATTAATATGGGGGTGATTAATTAGGTGTAATTAATCAACTAAGACACGAGGTTGGACCCTTTTGTAGCGGAAGTCTGCCCGGAACCGACCGGCCATCCAGCAGCTACAAATGATTGGCCCAATGTGAGAGGTCTTAGTCATAAATTAAATACATGATTAAAGTAAAGACACGAGGTTAGACCCTTTTGATGACAGAAGTCTGCCCGGAACCAACCGGCATATCCAGCAGTCATAAAAGATGGTCTAATGTGAGAGGTCTTTATGAGGTCATGATCTTAATTAATGAATTAAGAAACACTTAACCATATTAGCATGTAGTGGGACATGGGGGGTTAAGTGGGTGCCTTGGGTGGCATGACGAGACTAGTGGGTTGCCTTGGGTGGCAATAGAAAAATACGATTAGAATACTTAACCAAAGTGGAACATGTAATTAAACATGATTAAAGGGTTAAGTAAGTGCCATGGGTGGCATGTGAAAATACGATTAGAATACTTAACCAAAGTGGAACATGTAATTAAACATGATTAAAGGGTTAAGTAAGTGCCATGGGTGGCATGTGAGAATACGATTAGAATACTTAACCAAAGTGGAACATGTAATTAAACATGATTAAAGGGTTAAGTAAGTGCCATGGGTGGCATGTGAAAATACGATTAGAATACTTAACCAAAGTGGAACATGTAATTAAACATGATTAAAGGGTTAAGTAAGTGCCATGGGTGGCATGTGAGAATACGATTAGAATACTTAACCAAAGTGGAACATGTAATTAAACATGATTAAAGGGTTAAGTAAGTGCCATGGGTGGCATGTGAAAATCTAGTGGGTACCTTGTATGACAATTAGAATATGAATAAAGGACTTAACCAAAATTTATAACATGTAAGGGGACATGGTTAAAGGGTTAAGTGGGATTCACTAGAAATGACAAGCTTAGGTGGTAGCTTGTGGGGGCCCATTTCAACCAATATCCCAAACGTATCTTTGTGGGCTCGACTCTAGTCGAGTGACGGGACACGCATATTGGGCTTGACTATAAGAGGCCAAAACGGGTTAGCGGTGGCAACGCAGGATCAACGGGTTTCATATGCGTGTGTGGACCCGGGCTGGTTGGTAAGTCGTTGTTGCATCGTGTAGACATAAAGCCATGCACCGTTGATATTATCAGGTGGCCACTTTGGGGAATGATACACCCCATTGTGGGACCAGCACGGGTATCTACGGTAGGGAGCCGATCGCTTGGGAGTAGTGGGTGCACCTAGTAAAGATAGGGGCAGACGGCACCTGTGTAGGGGTACAAGAAACTACTGGGTAAAAATTACTAAGTACACTTAGTGGGATCAACCTTTAAGTAGGAATTACTCTTGGTGGGTAGAACTGGTGTGGTGCAGTGTAGGAATTACCCTTGGGTGGGTAGATCTGGGGTGGTGTAAGCTAGTAATTATCCTTGGGTGGATAAATGCGTCTTTTCGGTTATCGTAGTATATCCTGTGTTTAGTTGGCTACTTAGTGTAGTCATTATCCCCAGAGGTACCGTACCTTGTTTATATCATACCCTAATTACTTTAATGATTGTATTGTTAGGGTTATAGGACTCACTCAGACTTATGTCTGACCCCGTTGTTGTTTATCGTTTTCCCAACCCTCAGGTTTTCAGAGTGGGCCTAGCACTAGTGGGCTTGGACCAGACCGCTATATCTATCTTTTGGGGCTTGGACCGTAGAAGTAAAGCTCGGTTTATCTTTTCTATTTTGGCTATTATCTATGTAGTGGGATTATGTACTTCTATTTTACCAGGATGGATATTATATACCTGACTCTTGTTATGGTTTTGTGATGTAACCAAACATGTTTTACTTTCCGCTGTAATGAAATGATGTTTTAAAATTTTCAAGTATTGCTTATATCTGTCCTGTTGTGATTTTTCTGTTCTATACTCACTAAAAATACTCCACCAAAACTAAGGCATTCCCTTAGTGAGTGACCTTAGCGGGTGTGAGGTGTTACACGTGGTATCAGAGCTTAAGGTTACCAGAACAGATAAATTTTTTAGAAAAACTATTTTCTAAGAATATTTTTGAAAGGAGTATTTTCAAAAACATGTCTTTTAAGAGAAAAGTTTTTGAAAGAAAAGCATAATCCCCAATAGCCATATCTATATCTTTCGAATTCTCCATTTAGAATCTCTTCCTCTCTCTCATTTTGAGTTTCCCCTCCGAGTATAGATGATCTTTCTAAGATAGATAAGGATGGAGAACCACTTCAAGGGACTTAGACGTTAATCAGATTAGGAGTTGGTTCAAGAAGGAGGAGGACTGGTAGGTACCTATAGGATAGATGATGAGAGGAAGGCTCAAATAGTTGTTTTGTTAATAAAGGATGAAACCTCAGTAGTGGGAGGTTACGAGTGGAGAATGGGGAAGAAGAAGGCTAGTAGTTATCCTTTCGGGAGGAATAGGACACCTTATTTGGATTGTCCAAAGAAGCAAGGGTAAGGTATGGAATCTTCTGGAGGGTAGTTGTATTCCCTCACGACTAGGGTACCAGATGGGGATAGGACCGTCTAGGTTGGAATTTGGATTTCTTTATTATCCGATTCAAACTTTATTTGATTCTGATATATCGAGTTCGTTTATCTCATCATTGTTAGTTGAGTCACTGCACTTAGACACCAGTTTGGTAGATGATCCCTTAGTTGTTTCAAACCCAATTGGGGCTCATGATGTGTTTGGGTTTGAAAGTTTCTATACTTAGCGTTGAGTTTAGATGTGATGCTTGTTGGGCTTCACGGGCTATGGGTTAGTTTTGGGCATGGACTGGTTATCCAGTAATGGTGCCGTTCTTATTGTGGAAGGAGAGTTGTTAGGCTTATGACCCGCTAGGGTAACACTCTCGAGATTTCTTGTAATCCCATGGAATCTATTATGCTAAGTTATATAGAGTCGCTTGACACGTCGGTCTAGAGTTTGCAATCTATAGAGTGGTCCGGGAATACTCGGATGTGTTTGAGGAGGGGAAGGGCTTACCTCCGGAGCAGGAGGTTGACTTCTGAACATATCTGGTAGACAATGCCAAACCAGTGTCTTGGCCAGTGTGCCACGTGGCTCCTCGTGAGAGGAGGGAACTCCATAAGCAAGTAGGCAATTTGCTTGAGAAGGGGTTTTAGAAGACGAAGTATATCGGAGTAGGGTGCTCCGGTAGTTTTTGCCATGAAGGCGGATGGGTCCCTCAGACTTTGTGTAGGCTAAAGAGAGCTAAATAAACTCACAAAGAAGAATAGACACCCATTGTCGAGGATTGATGATCTCTTTGATCAGTTAGTGGGCGCCTCAGTATTTTCGCAGTTGGACTTAGCCACGAGGTTTCGTCAGTTGAAGGTGGCTGAGGATAGTATAGAGAAGACTGCCTTTAGGACTCCGGATGGTTTTTATGAGTAGCTGGTGACGCCATTTGGTTTGATGAACGCCCCTGCATACTTTATTGATGAGAAGGGTGTTCAGGGAGTACCTAAATAAGTTCGTGATGGTCTTTGTGGATGACATCTTGGTCTTTTCTAGGAGCGAAATAAGTTTTCGTATGTGCTCAATAGGGTGAGCAAAGCCAGTTATGGGAAAAACGGTGGTTTTGGAGCGAGACTGGCGAGGACATCCAAAGTTGGTCAAAGGCTTAATTGTTTAGCCATTTTTACTAGTATCATCTCACGTAGGTCGCCTGAACTCGAAGGAGATATCCCTTGGGTGTTTGTCTGATATTGGTTTAGGCCTTTGGGGCTTGCATTTGGGGGATATCGAGCTCGACTAGGGTGGTCTGCGTGAGAGATGGATAGTTGTGACGATTTTGCATGGGAGAATATCCTGATTTTCTCTAGGAATGGAGAAGAACCTGCCCTAC
Organism: Allium sativum; assembly: GCA_030737875.1. Taxonomy (NCBI): domain Eukaryota; kingdom Viridiplantae; phylum Streptophyta; class Magnoliopsida; order Asparagales; family Amaryllidaceae; genus Allium; species Allium sativum. The sequence goes on from CM060915.1 coordinate 993,471,100, forward strand.
ATCTTAGGGAAGTATTGGAGACTCTCCAGGCGCATAGTCTTAAGACAGCGAAAGTGAATAGGATTCTTAGCATCCTATGAGTTTGAGATAGCGTATACCCCTGGCAAGGGCAACGTGGTGGCAGACGCCTTAAGCAGAAGAAGGCTGTCTGTGAGTCCATTGTTCGTGGGATAACGAAGCTTGGAGTTTAATTCTATGTTTGACTTTAGACCTTCCATTGACTTTGTACCCGGTTTGCTAGCCTCTTTGGAGGTTTGGCCTACTCTTCTGGGACGGATTGGCGGAGCACAGCGGGACGACCCACAGTTAGTTAAGTTGGTGGAGACGGTAGACTTTGCGTACCGCAAGACAGGGGTTTGAGGAAGGCTATATTTGATGATGCACATCGGTCAAAGATGACCATTCATCCCGGTAGGGACAAGATGTACCAAGACATGAAGCGAGTTTTCTTTTGGGACGGTATGAAGAAAGACATGGCCGAGTATGTCGCTAGATGCTTGGTGAAAGCGGAGCAAAAGAAACCAAGTGGGTTGCTTCACCCAGTGGAAGTTCCGCTAAGGAAGTGGGATAGTGTCTCGAAGGATTACCGAAATCAAGGAAGGGTAATACGGGGATTTGGGTTTGGTAGATAGACTTACTAAGTGTGCCCATTTCATACCCGTGTAGAGCAAGAGGACTATTCCATGTCTAGCTTCAGTTTACATTCGAGAGATTATTAGATTGCATGATGTACCTTCCAGTATAGTGAGCGATCGAGATCCTATCTTCACTAGAGAATTTTGGAAAAGTTTGCAAGAGGCGGTAGGGACTCAGTTGTATTTGAGTACCGCATATCATCCTCAGATAGATGGCCAGACCGAGAGGGTGAATCGTATTTTAGAAGACCTTTTGAGACTATGTATCTTGGATTTAGGAGGTACATGGGAAGAGCATCTTCCATTGGTGGGGTTGCCCGACAGACTTAGTGGTGTACATGATGTATTCCATGTGAGGAAGGGCCTACATAAGATCGTAGAGGCGATAGAGCCAAGCTTGCTTAAAGAAGTAAGGTAGAGCGTGATGTGATTATTCGACGAGCTCCTACCCGCATCCTTGGGTCAGAGATTAGGGAGTTGAGAAACAGAGAGGTTCGACTAGTCAAAATGGAAAAGGAGAGAAAGTGAAAGCAATGCTACTTGGGAGACAGAAGCGAAGATGTGTTCGTTATGCCCATTCCTTTTTGAGGGTATGTGCTTTAGACGTCTCCTTTATCGGTTGTCTAGTGCTTATCTTATCCTTAGTATGTCCTCTCGTTAGTACCTTTGACCTTCAGATAGGATAGTCCTATGGTTGAAACATGTGTTTGAGACATGTTATGTATGATGGATGCAAGTGGATGCAAGTGTTTGCTAGTGGTTGCTCGTGGATGCATATACACACACTCTAGGCACTAGATCGGCTCAATCACTTCATATTGCATATTGCATAAAATTGTGTGTAGGAAACTATATTCATGGATGTATAATGATTGTGTTATCATATGGATGATGCATTTTTGGTGAATGATTGTGCACTCATGTAGATATTGTATGTGTCGATAGGGTTCTCTCGCATACATAATGGGTGCATGGCACTATCATGGTTTGCATATGTTCATACATTAGATAGGGAACATATACACACACTTTTTGCATATGCTCATACATCATTAGAAATTGTTTTAAGGACAATGGATGCCCGTGTTTGATGGATTGAGTAGATGGTTGTTTGGATGGTAGGATATGCATTCTCCTTAGCCTAGAGATTTCGGGGACGAAATCCTTTAAGGAGGGGAGAATGTAACACCCCGAATTTCGGTTAATACTAAAATTCACAAATTAAAGGATAACTAATCCCAGATGTGGGAAATAGGGGAAACGGGCTGCGTCATTGCGTTCGTCTCGGAAAAATACGCGAAATAGAGTCCGAGTTTGCGTAAAACGGGTACCGTATGAAAGAGATATGGACGAACGAAGTTAGGCAGAAAAACCAGAAACAGGCCAGAAATGCACTGGCGCACTTGTGAAGTGCGCCAGTACAAAAATGCACTGGCGCACTTATGAAGTGCGCCAGTACAAAGATACACTGGCGCACTTGTGAAGTGCGCCCGTGCCGAGCCAAGAAACCTGCACAGTTTCTAGAGAGTTCTGTGGTTGGGTGCACCAGTTTGGGGTTTGGGCTTGGTCTTAGGGCTGGTTTCTAGAGATTTCCGAAATCTAAGGGTCCTAATCTAATCTAGGGTTAATCTAAGGGCCTAAAACACTCCCTAATCCTATAAATAAGACCCTAACCCTACCCTAATTCATTCATAATTAGACCTTGTAACTAAACTATGGCAAAATGAAACTTGATCATGGCCTCCACAAATCAATGAAGAGAGTTGCAAGCTAATCAACCTCTAATCAACATCTTCTTCAACTAATTCCACTTCCTAAGGTTGCTAATCTAGGTTTTGGTGAGTTTCTATCACTTTGATGATCAATTGCTAAATTAAGTAGATGAGATATGATGAGATCTATGGTTTTGCATGAGGATTAATGGGTTTTCAAGTCATATGATATGATGTGAATATGCTAATCTATGTTTAATATTAATCCTATGTTTATGCATGTCGAATATGTGAGTTTATGCATGTTGAATATGTGAGTTTATGCAAGTTGGATATGTGGGTTTATGCAAGTTAAGTGGTGGGTTTATGCATAATAATTAATTGATTTTATGCATGCTAAGTAGGTGGTTTTATGCATGCTAAGCGTTTGGTATTATGCATAAATCATGACATGCAAGTTTACCCTTTTAAATGTAATGCATACATATGCAAGATGGCACCTTTATATGCTATGAATATATATATATATATATATGTGTATGCATGTTTACCCTCCTTTAAGATGCAAGTCATATATGCAAGCTCAACATGTTATACAAGTTATGTGTATGCTTATATGCAAGCTCAACATGTGATGCAAGTTTATGTGTATGATGTTATGTAAGTTATGTGCATGTTGTTATGCAAGTTCATATGCAAGTTATGTGTATGATGTTATGCAAATATGTGCATGATGCTATGTAAGTTATGTGTATGTTGATATGCAAGTTATGTTTATAATATTATGCAAGTTATGTGTATGATGTTATGCAAGTTAACATGTAACATGTTGTGTAAGTTCACACCTTTAAGACACATGCAAGTTCACCTTTGTATAACCTACGAACACTTATGCAAGTTGCCTTTATACATGACATATGTATGTTCATGCAAGTCGGGTTATTTAGTAATGCTAGTTGGGTTAATGTCATGATATAAGTGGACACCTTTTAACCCATGTTAATGCTAATGTATGCTAAATGAAACCCATGTTAATTGTGAAAGGATCTTCTCTTGGAAATATGTCGTGTTAGCATAAGTACGTGGGGAAACGATGGGGTTAACAGACATGTTAATGAAATGGTGTGAAATGGTTATGATTAAGCATACCATAAAATGAATAAGCATAAGTGGGAATTTACCTATTGAGTTAGGTCTACCCCATGGGAATTTACCTATTGAGTTAGGTCTACCCATGTTATGAAAAAACTTGATATTAATTAGGGATAATTAATATGGGGGTGATTAATTAGGTGTAATTAATCAACTAAGACACGAGGTTGGACCCTTTTGTAGCGGAAGTCTGCCCGGAACCGACCGGCCATCCAGCAGCTACAAATGATTGGCCCAATGTGAGAGGTCTTAGTCATAAATTAAATACATGATTAAAGTAAAGACACGAGGTTAGACCCTTTTGATGACAGAAGTCTGCCCGGAACCAACCGGCATATCCAGCAGTCATAAAAGATGGTCTAATGTGAGAGGTCTTTATGAGGTCATGATCTTAATTAATGAATTAAGAAACACTTAACCATATTAGCATGTAGTGGGACATGGGGGGTTAAGTGGGTGCCTTGGGTGGCATGAGGAGACTAGTGGGTTGCCTTGGGTGGCAATAGAAAAATACGATTAGAATACTTAACCAAAGTGGAACATGTAATTAAACATGATTAAAGGGTTAAGTAAGTGCCATGGGTGGCATGTGAAAATACGATTAGAATACTTAACCAAAGTGGAACATGTAATTAAACATGATTAAAGGGTTAAGTAAGTGCCATGGGTGGCATGTGAGAATACGATTAGAATACTTAACCAAAGTGGAACATGTAATTAAACATGATTAAAGGGTTAAGTAAGTGCCATGGGTGGCATGTGAAAATACGATTAGAATACTTAACCAAAGTGGAACATGTAATTAAACATGATTAAAGGGTTAAGTAAGTGCCATGGGTGGCATGTGAGAATACGATTAGAGTACTTAACCAAAGTGGAACATGTAATTAAACATGATTAAAGGGTTAAGTAAGTGCCATGGGTGGCATGTGAAAATCTAGTGGGTACCTTGTATGACAATTAGAATATGAATAAAGGACTTAACCAAAATTTATAACATGTAAGGGGACATGGTTAAAGGGTTAAGTGGGATTCACTAGAAATGACAAGCTTAGGTGGTAGCTTGTGGGGGCCCATTTCAACCAATATCCCAAACGTATCTTTGTGGGCTCGACTCTAGTCGAGTGACGGGACACGCATATTGGGCTTGACTATAAGAGGCCAAAACGGGTTAGCGGTGGCAACGCAGGATCAACGGGTTTCATATGCGTGTGTGGACCCGAGCTGGTTGGTAAGTCGTTGTTGCATCGTGTAGATATAAAGCCGTGCACCGTTGATATTATCATGTGGCCACTTTGGGGAATGATACACCCCATTGTGGGACCAGCACGGGTATCTACGGTAGGGAGCCGATCGCTTGGGAGTAGTGGGTGCACCTAGTAAAGATAGGGGCAGACGGCACCTGTGTAGGGGTACAAGAAACTACTGGGTAAAAATTACTAAGTACACTTAGTGGGATCAACCTTTAAGTAGGAATTACTCTTGGTGGGTAGAACTGGTGTGGTGCAGTGTAGGAATTACCCTTGGGTGGGTAGATCTGGGGTGGTGTAAGCTAGTAATTATCCTTGGGTGGATAAATGCGTCTTTTCGGTTATCGTAGTATATCCTGTGTTTAGTTGGCTACTTAGTGTAGTCATTATCCCCAGAGGTACCGTACCTTGTTTATATCATACCCTAATTACTTTAATGATTGTATTGTTAGGGTTATAGGACTCACTCAGACTTATGTCTGACCCCGTTGTTGTTTATCTTTTTTCCAACCCTCAGGTTTTCAGAGTGGGCCTAGCACTAGTGGGCTTGGACCAGACCGCTATATCTATCTTTTGGGGCTTGGACCGTAGAAGTAAAGCTCGGTTTATCTTTTCTATTTTGGCTATTATCTATGTAGTGGGATTATGTACTTCTATTTTACCAGGATGGATATTATGTACCTGACTCTTGTTATGGTTTTGTGATGTAACCAAACATGTTTTACTTTCCGCTGCAATGAAATGATGTTTTAAAATTTTCAAGTATTACTTATATCTGTCCTGTTGTGATTTTTCTGTTCTATACTCACTAAAAATACTCCACCAAAACTAAGGCATTCCCTTAGTGAGTGACCTTAGCGGGTGTGGGGTGTTACAGTTAAGGAAGCTGAGAGATTATCATTATCGTAAGTTCTAGTTGTCTTTGGGAGGCAAATGTACGTTGGGCATGCATTAGTCTGGTTAAAACTGGGGTTGCCATTTACTCTTGGCATATGGCATGGGGCGTCACACGACCAACGATAGTTTCGAAGCAGGATTGACGGGGATAGCCAGAGTCAGTTATGAGTGCTCGAGTGTTTGGTTGTTTTGCTAGTATCATCTCATGTAGATTTTCTGAATTCGGAGGAGATGTTCCTTGGGCGCTTGTCTGATATTGGTTTAGGCCTTTGGGTATTGTGCTTGGGGAATGTCGAGTTCGACTAGGATGGTTTGCGTGAGATATAGGTAGTTGTTGTGATTTCCATTGAATGATATCTCGGTTTACTCGAGCAGTGATGTGCAGCCGTGACATGATAAGACTATTCAATGGTATGGACTGCCCCGAGTGGGACTCTATAGGGATATGAGATGACTCGAGCGGGACTCGAGAAAGCTGCAAAGTAATGTATTATTTAGGACCCCATGTTGATGTTCTCTTTGGTTCAAGAATGGTAAGACTTCAAAGTGATAAGATGTGTTCGTTGATCATAGAGATTCAACAAAGGTTAGGACAATTCAAGTTGGACTTGAACTTGTAAAAGAAAAATGGTTGTTTGTTGATCTTGGAGATGCAACGACTAGGGAGATGACTCATGTTGGACTTGAGTTTGTGGGAAATGGATACTCGAGACTTGGTCTGAGTTTGTGGGTAGCTCTTCTGATGAGAGTACCGAGGAATCGTCAATAGTTGGAGTGTTCTAGGCGGACTCGAAGCTGAGGTATCTGGGGATGCCCATTACCTTGGATCCGTTGGACGTGATCTAGTTATCCTTGGAGGATAAACATGCGTTGGACGTGCGGTAGTCCGTTTGGAGCCGAGGCTTCCATTAGCCCTTGGGATTGGTTCGACCTGTCATGTAGGTAACGATGTATTCATGGCTTTAGCCGGTGATAGATAGGACATGTTTGATGGATGCTATGGTTGCTATGTTTGTTCCTATTTTATTCCCTTGAGTGGACTATCACCTGTAGGATTCTGGTAATAAGGAACGAAGAGATAACGGTATACACGGATGCATGTGGTACTAGAATAGGTGATGTACTGATGCATTGAGTAGGAGACATGCCATTTTAGATGCTATGTTTCTTGAATGAGAGTAACTGGAGTATATCGCGGGATACAATTGCAGATCTAAGTATGGATTGGATCCAGAGATGTTGGAAAGTTTGATGATCAGACCGACTTTGATTGAGCGGATTGGTTCCCGTCAGAGGAATGATCCTAATCTACTGGAAATCATCTCCAAGGTGGTGATGGGCACCGACAGTGAGAAGATGAACAAGTATGGACTTAATCGAGAAGGATGGCTTCGAAGTAATGGCAAATTAGTCATACCCAATGTCAATGGATTGAGAGATGAAGTGCTTAGAGAATGTCATCACTCAAAACTGACTATCCATCCTGGTGGTAACAAAATGAATCGAGACATGAAGCAGACCTACTATTGGGAAGGGATGAAAAGGGACGTTGAGAAGTTTATATCCAAATGCATGAATTGCCAGCTAGTTAAAGCCGAGCAAAAGAAGCCTAGTGGTTTGTTAAAACTTCTGGAAATTCCCGAATGGAAATGGGAACAAGTCTCAATGGATTTCATTTATGGTTTACCAAGGACTATATCAAGTCATGATAGCACGTAGGTGAATCAAGTATTGGAGGATCTCTTGAGAGCTTGTATATTTGATTTTAGAGGGCCATAGGGATGACCATTTGCATTTGGTTGAGTTCACGTATAATAATAGTTATCAGCCCAGTATTGGTATGGTTCCATTTTAACCTTTGTACGAAAAACTGTGCAACTCAGCATCATGTTGGTTGAAAAACGGTGAGAAGTTTGTGCTTGGACCAGAAGTAATAAGAGAAACTTCAGATAAGATCGAGGTTATCCAACAGAGAATGAAGACTACCCAAGATAGGCAAAAGAGTTATGCCGACAAAAGACGAACAGATTTGGAATTCTTCGTTAACGACATGGTATGCGTCAAGATCTCTCCGTTGAAGAATGTGATTCAGATTGGTAGGAGAGGCAGGTTAGCACCAGGGTTTGATTGGTTCATTCCCAGTGCACGAGCAAGAAGGATTGCCGGACAAGATGGCTGGAGTTCACAACGTATTTCATGTTTCCCGGTTAAGGAAGTTCGTCCACAATTCTGATATGACTATTTCACCGGATCAGTTGGATGAAACCGAGGTGGAATCCTAGGCAGTAGGGAGCCGTAGGACAATTGTATTATAGGACACGGTACGAAACAACTTCGAAGGAAGATGGTGGAACTAGTCAAGGTACAGTGGGGCGATAATGAGAATGAATGTACTTGGGAAATAGAGGAGAGCATAAGGAAATCGTATCCAGAACTCTTTGCGTGGTAAGATTTTGATCGCAATATAGTTATTCCTTTATTAGTAAACCGCATGCTAGGATAAGCTTGTTGTGTTATCATGTATGTTTGATTGGTTGTAAATGTTTGATAGGCATGCGGGACACCATTGTATGTTTTCTTAGTTAGGGAATTTCGGGGGCGAAATTTCTTAAGGGGGAGAATGTAATGTACTGCATTCTACGCATCGGAGGATCGTAGAATATTTATTTCTTTCTCATATGAAGACGTATGGTCGTGTAACTATGGGAAGCGACTATTGGGGTCATTTCCATGTTCACGATTTTTGCCGATTTTTAAATGACCGTTTTACCCCTAGTGAATCTTGTTTTGCCTATAACTTTTGACTAGAAAGGAGTTTTGACCTGAAACCGCTTCCATTGGATTTGAATGATCATTTTCCTTTCCGTAGAGTGGTCACATGATCGAACAGATTTACCGTTTGGGAGAAATGGCTGAAACAAGGTTTGGAAGGTGAAAATCAGCTTAAATGGGCTTAATTGGGTAATTAACAACTAGACCAATAACCCATTACGGGATTAGGGTTATGGGAGGGCTCATAGGTTTAGAGAAAACATTTCATTTCAGTTTTCCAGCCGCCACAAACCTACCTTGAGCTCTAGCAATGGCCTCCATCTTCTAAATCACTCCTAAAACACCTTTTTGTCATTACTAATCGCTAGTTAGGCAAATCAACACCAAATCAAGAAGGATTAGTGTCGAATCAGAGATAGGGCTGCTGGAATACATTGGGATTTGTGCCATAATAGTAGAGTTTCATATCTAAGATTATATTTGTGGCTAAGGTGAGTGATTTGCATAGTTTTTCGCTAATTACGACTAATTAGGGGTGATTAGTGATAATTAGCGAAATTATGGATCAGATAAATCTAGAAAAATTTGTAAAATTTTTAAATGTCATTTTATGCCTTTGTTAAAAATTTGGGTTAATTTGGACATATTTTGTTAATCGTATGGTTAAATCATGATTAAGGGGATTAAGGGGAAAACATAAGTTTTGGGTATGTTTGATCCATATAAACATGTTATGTTGTTGTTTTGGTGTTTATGGTCGATTCTCAATGTTGCTATTATTATTTGGAATGCTTTGTGATTGCTTAGTGAAGTTAGATTGGTCGAAAACGTCATCGTATGGCGTAAATTGCTTGCTGGAAAAGTTGCATAAATTGGTTAGACAACACCGCTCGTGAAGGACTTGTCACGAGCAAACCCCGTTCGTGAGGCACCTTTCACGAGCCTCCCTCACGAGTTTGAGCTCCACAAGTCGAGCCAACCCACGGACCACGAACCGGTGCACCCATGAACCAAAGGATGTATCACGAACCAGCATCACCGAACCGCAGATGCTCATCACGAACCGAAGCCACCACAAGCATACCATGGGGCCACGAGCCGAGAGTTGGAGGAGGGTCCCACGACCGAATGTGGTCCACGAGCCGACCACGAGTCATGAACCGGGGCATCTACCAACCACGAGGCGTGCTGAGAATTTGAGTATTGAACTGAGACATGACGAGGGGTATGAAATGAACTGAACGGAAACTTGGACTTACGAACCAAACTGGGATGATGACCAAAACCCAAGATGCAAAGGTAGTCAAAATTGGAAGTAGAATTCAGGATCCGGATGGGAACCAACGAGTTCTACTTCATGATTGAACTTTACTGCGGGACGTGTGCAAAGGGGTTATTGTTAGATCCAAAATTGGGTCTAACACCCAAACTGCTCTGATCTACGAAGAATTATAACAAAAGTATGAAGAAAAAGCAGAAAAGACACGAGATTTATAGTGGTTCGGCGTTAACGAGCCTACGTCCACTTTATATGTAATTGATTATATGCTGAATGCAGGTACAATCAATGATTTCACTCAATCTCACTCTTACAATTGTGATTCTCTCAATAATTTCGAAATAACCCTAAGTAGAAACAAAGGAGATATGATAATGGTGGAATCAGATCTCTCCCTTGCCAAAAGATCCCCGAAAATGCCAAGTTCTGGGCTATTTATAGCTGATTTCTTCAGGCGGATCGCAGTCATACGTGGCACAAATCTCGAGAATCTCGGACTGGTTCGTGGCTTGATGAAGAATTGGTCAATATGACAGTTATGGACAGGTGTCGCAAGAACCTGCGTTCTCGGATCGTGAATGACTTGGTCTCATCCATCGACTCGGTGTCTGGGATCGGATCGGATTGTGCAGAGAAGGGCGGATCGGATCGCTGGACGAGGGGGCAATCGTGATTCGGGTACGTGCCACGATCCAAGGAGAATGATTGACCATGATCGAATTCTTAAGGGGTTGGAGACTTAGGGCCTCGTATTTCCTTTGCTTTTGAACTTTGGTTGCTAGGTCGAAAAGCTAGCCAACATTTTGCCCCCTCGAAGTATGTTTTATCGAGGATGGAACATGCTTCGAAACTGCTGAATGGACATTTTCTTGAAACTATGCGAATCAATGGTCACGTTCATTTATAATGTCGCCTTGCTTTGGATGGTTACGTCTCTTGACGAGTATAAATATCTAATTAGACCGCCAACCATTTCTTCGCTTATCGGGCAATTTCCATCTTTTAGGCTCCTGGAGATATCATTATTAAATCGCCAAGTACTTCTCAAATCTTTATATATATATTTAAAAAGTATTTATTATGTATATTTGTAAACTTTAAACTCCATCTTTCCGATTCATAAATCACGTTGGGGCTCGGATCATCACCTTGCACTGCGGATCGCAGTAAACTGTGCAGCACATCTAGAGGGGAGCGCCTCACGTGTCAAGTCCGTCATCTGGGAGAATCTTTTCTCGGACCACAACATGACTCCCTAGGCACTCCGTGGCCCATTAGGCCCAGCGGATCGAGTGGGACAAAAAAGGGAATACGAACGGTCAACAATTCACCTATATAAACCGATCGCTTCTCTCTTTTCCCTTTCTTCTTCGTTCGTTGTCCCGCCGCCAGCTCTTTTGAGAAAAAAACCCTAGTTTTTAAAATCTCCAAAAACCAACTTGTCTTCCAATTTTTAGAAAGGTAATCATATTTGAAATGTTTTCATGTGTTTCTACCTTCATTTTTTCCAAGTTTCTACGGATTTAAGAGGAGAGAATGGTGGAGTTTTATGGTATAAGAGAGTTTAAAGCTGACGAGATGCTATGGGTGTCACTGTTCGAGTCCGGAGATGGAGAAGGGAACAGAGGAGGGAAGAAGAGGAAGAAGGAAGTCGAGCCGGTTCGTGGTGATGGCGAGGTGACGGTAAGAATCGCATCGTGATGATGGAGAAATGACGGGAGAAGAAACGAAGATGGACTGTTAATTTGACCAGCGGATCGGATCGCGAGGATGAGGGAGAATCGGCTCATGGAAGTGGGAATTAGGGTGCATCGTGGGGGGCTTGTCGCAATCCGTCGAAGTTAGACATGATTGGGCAAGTGTTAGAGCGTCTTACGATCCGAGGTTCCATCACGATCTGAGACTTTCCCACGATCCGATTCATACTTCACGACCCACCAACGCATAGCGATCCAAGCTCTGTCTCACGAACCAATCCAATAAACGATCTGATACATATGTTGACTAATAAATACAATATAACTTCTGATATATCAATGGATGGTTAGGTTAGAGCCCTTAAGATGATTCCTCTGGACTGAATGACAGCGTAACTTGATAGCGCATTACGACCAATGTCTTGCTTATTTAGCTAATCTTCATGCTTTTCTCCTATGTTTGCACATGCACACATTTGCACTTACACACACGGGTGGGTACGGGTAATTATATTCTAATGTCTCATGTTTACTTGCCTAAATAGTAATGTCGGGTAATCGTTCTCCTTCAAGATCTGAAACAGAGGTGGACCCTGAGATGTCAGAACATCACAGCCCTGAGGTTCTTCCAATTAATCCAGAGGGTGAGGATTCTGAATCCGAATATGAGGCAGAAACAGAGTCAGATTCATCTGAGAGTACCTCGCTTGATGAGGAGTCTGAAGTGGATGACTGAGCTCCTGATGAGATTCCTGGTGCACTAGAAATTGAGAAATTCAATGACTCTTTAGCTTCCAAACTAGACAACATAAAACTTAAGAAAAATTGCTTAAAACATGGATCCCCTGGGATGATGTGAAAACTCCCGGAAGAGAAGATAGACCTCATCTCGCTCCGGAAGGGTATATGACAGTCAGCCGACTCATGTGCGGAGTAGGTGTTATTCCTCTGTTTCCTCCAATCATTATTAAAACCTTAAAACGATTGGGTATTGCTCTGATGCAGCTTCATCCCAATGCCTACGCAGCCCTATACACTTTATACATCGCGTATGCGGAAATCGTACAAACTGAGCTCACGTTTAAAGACTTGAAGTTCTATTACCTTTTCAAGCATCATTCTACAGCAACCCCAAATTTTTCTTTCTTCGAGTTAGTAGTCAATAAGAAGGTCTTGTCTGATGGTTACATCAACATAGGGGATCCCAAGGCCGATTGGTTTTATATAAAGCGACAGGCTGGGTATGCGGGAAGATGGCTTAAATCAAGTAAGTTTTATGCCTTTGAATGAATAACCTGTTTAAGAAATCGAAGCGCTAACATGCTTATTTTCTCTATGCAGATCATACTTTTCCAAAGACCGGAGGCTCAGTGTATAACAATCGACTATCCCTTCTCCATAAAAGCGAGTCTGACTTCTTAAGGATCAAGAAATGTATTATCGACGAGAATCTTCATAGGCATCATCTTTTGGATATAAGATTTGGACTTGGCGCGGGTGGCAGACTTTACAAGTATGTGCCGCCAACCGAGGGAGAAGGAACGTCACGGGCAATAGAGACAACTAAACTTCATAAAAGTCCTTCACCGATGATTGACCAGGACGATGAAGATTTAGATGTATACAAAGGCGATGTGGCCCAGGCCGGTGAGCTTAAGGAAATCCCAGCTTCTCCCAGGGATTCTCCATCAAGGGCCTCACTACCAGTTGAGCCTGTCGCTCCCGATGACTTAACAGAGAAGCAACTATTCAAGGAATTGAACAAGATTCCTATACCCGATGATGTATATACACAGGAAGATTTCAGAGGGGAGCCATTCTTTCCTATCTCTGAGCAAACGAATGCTCCAGTTGAGGAACGAGAAACCACCCAGACGAGCCTAACTTCGGGCCTTGGTCTGTTAGGGGGAATTATATGGGATGCACAAATCACATGCACCATTTGACATCACACTCTTATACCATTAGTATTTGAGGTTTTAATAAATACTTGTTTCTTTTGCAAGTAAGATGACTCGCAAACGATCTTATTCTTATCGCTCCCTCCGTGAGGGCACACCCAGTTTTCATTCAAATCCAGATCCTGCTCGCAGTGGTAGTCGGGGAAGAGATAGTTATCGACCTCGCGACCCTCATCAGACTTATTCTACACGATCCCGTTCTCCTTCCAGGTAGGGTTCCGAGAAGCCTCACAATCGCCCATTGTCACCGGTTGGGGGTAAGCAACTTCCTAGGGACTTAACCCCTCTAAAAAGTACGCCTTCTCACGTCCAATCTTCCAAGAAACAGCGCGAGCCAAAGGACAAAAATAAAGATGAGGGCAAGATCGTAAAGAAGGGAAAAGAAACCCTGGTCTCCTCTGGTGATCACGACTCCGATAGTCTCGCTACACGAGACGCTATTCATGGCCCCGAAAATCAGCCTAAACTGGCATGCTTGCATAAGGATTTCCCGATATTTTCTTCGAGAAGATGATGTTTGTACCGGATCTTGAGCCGGTCCCCAGGGACTGGGATACTGAAGTGATGGGGTACGTATGTCATGTGGCGAAACAATACGAGGTAATAAAGAAACATGCCGTTAATCTTTCAGATACCATCCGTCTCTTAGAGACGGACACAGCCAGATCCAGAGTAAAACTTGAGAATAATGAGAGAGCTAGGAGCAAGATGGAAAAGGAACTGGAGGATACAAAGGTCCAACTGGCTTTAGCTCGGCGAGACGCAGAGAACTATAAGACAGAATTGGAGGAATCTAGGAAGCATTTTCGTAGCGAGCTAGACTCCAACAGCGAAGAAAGATTATCCATGAAAAAGAAAATAGAGGATCTTAGAATGGCCAACACCGATTTAAAGACAGCGCAGAGCCATTTTGGCGCTGAGAGGGCTGCTTGGGAGAAGGAGAGAGCGGACTTGAAAAACAGTCTTGTGGCTGCCGAGAAAGAAAAGGAGGTCATGAGTGACCAACTTATTCAGGCTGAGGGGCGAGCGGTTCTTGCTGAGAGTAATGCTAACAGTATTCTTGAATCGGCTTCCACCACTGCTGACAAGCTTGCCGAAGCTGAAAAAGAAATAGGAGGTTTTGGAGAGCTGATATTTGACTTCTTAGGCCAAGTCATCAAAACTCGAGATATCTCTTGGATCCCAAACTAGGACGTTACTCTCGCTAACATATGGGATGCAATTGTTTAGGATGAGAAGCAGCGACTGAAGGTCAGTGAGATTGATGAGGGCTAGCTAATGCAGACACCCCTCAAAGGTAAAGAGCCCGAGGATTTGGAGAAGGGCAGACGCTTAATCCAAGAAGAGGTAGAAAGGGAGAAGACTAAGGCCAAGGGCAAGAACAAACTCCACGAAGGCTCGAGCTTAGTGGCGGAACCCAAAGCTTCCGAAGTAGAGGAGTATAGTCCTGACGATCTGTTGATTCCTTTGCTCCCAATTCCTCCGGCTGTCGGAGCTTCTGCTGCAAACTTGGATGAAAAGTCGGCTAAAGGTATTTCCATATTTTCTCCGCAATTTGTCAAAGCAGTTATAACATGTCGTTACCTTGCGGAACAGTCAATTGAGAAGACCACCTTCTCGTCCAAGTTAATAACTTGTGCTTCTTATAATACAGGTGACAAGCTGAATGAGAAAGATGCAGAAGAGAAGGTAGAGGCAGGGAAAGTTGATGTTCCCTCAGGCACTGATGCTGAAATTTCTGAGATTCCAATGCGATCTGAGGGTGGTGAAATGGTCACCGTGGCACCTTTAGTATCCATCACTGATGTTCCTGCGGATGCCGAGATTATTGCTGCTTCGAAGGACACGGACGGTGGTCATGGGGATGAGGAGGATGACTTTATCATTACAGATGAAATGAAGGGTGATGGTGATGAAACCTCGGCTGGTAAGAAGGTTAGTGGAGAGAAGCAGTTGGCTCTTAGGAAGGGGGACCAGGAGCCAGTCTACGTGCCCCTATCTCTGAAATCGATCCGAAAACTGAGTTGGTTATAAGATTCTCCTCCAGATCAATAACTTCACAACTTGCCTCTCAATCTTCCAGTTCTTCTCCAGAGCCTCCTATTGGTAAGAGGAAGAGGAAGAAAGGTGACCGTCCTGATGTTGACAAGGAGGAGACGGGAAAGCAGAAGAAGAGTAAGAAGTCAAAATAGCCCCCCAAGCATGAGTAGGATGCAGTTATTAGTTCATATTTTGTTCTTAGACTTTTAGGCTTTCCACTGGCCAAAAAAAATGTAATCGTGAGAATGGCCCTCACATTGGTTTAGTTGTTTTATCTTGTATCCTTGCATCCTAGTAAATGAAAATTGGTTTCTGTTGCCTTCAATTTAATATGTAATGCAGTAATTCCAAGTTTCTTGCATCTCTGTGCAACTGCTTGAGCGGCAGGCATAACAGCATAAGGGGATGATTCATCTCTATCGGTTTTGACGTTCATCCTTCCTGTGACATGGACAAGTGTTTTCCTTTAAGGAAAATCAATCACACAAAAAGGGGAACTAAACTTGCGGGCCTGCAATTTTAACTTATCGCGTTAGTCACAAATATTTATATCATAATTAATCAAAAATTGAATCATGAATCGCATTAGCGGAAAAGAATTTAAAATTTCTGTGTAGAGATGTGTGTGCATATGCCCTCAATCAATCATTTAATATGATGCCTGGCCCGGGCTTTTTAATGATTGGTTAGAGTCGCGTGTGCGTTTCCCCCTATTATCAAGAACGAGGGGGAAAGGATTCTTTTAGCGCTAAATCACTAACACTTTTATACTCTCCCGATCCTTCAGCGGGTTAGAGTTCGAGCTCGTTTCAGGTCTGCTCTCCGATCCTTCAGTGGGGCAGAAATTCTGGGGGTGCTAAATCTCTGGCGCCTTTATACTCTCCCGATTATTCAGCGGGTTAGAGCGTTGGCAAGGCAGTTTTATCATGGTGCACCTTCAAGCCTTGCGGATGTCATCTTCGCGTCCTTTATACTCTCTCCTGAATCTGGGGAGTTAGAGTTTGAACGCAGTGTGATTCACTTTGCCGCACCTTGCGGACCTTAATTATTGTTCCTCTTTCATCCTGATAGGTGGCACAATGCATTTGATGTTTCGATATTGCTGCATAATCTGTGACAAACCCAAAAAACAACAATAATTTATATTGATCGAAATAAAGCAAATAGGTAATGGTGCAGTAAAGGTAAATGACACACGATATTTTTATAGTGGTTCGGTCGAATCATGACCTACGTCCACTTTATAATCTTTTGCTCAAATAACCAGACTATTCTAGGCAAGTCACGCCTTTTTACATGGTCCTAAAAACAAAAGAATAAAACTGACGATTGCACGTCAGGTAAGGCCGCAAATGCTGGGCGTTACACACTCTGGGGATCTCATCTCCATCCACGGTTGCTAGCTTGAAGGTTCCATTATCAAGCCTCCGCGGAATGGATTACGGTCCTTCCCATTTCGGACCCATATGCACTGAGTATGGGAAGACACATTTTAGAACCAAATCTCCGGGTTCAAAGGTTCGTGGTCGGACTTTTTTGTTGTAATACCGAGCTACCTGCTGCTTAGGCCTTAAGGCACGTAAGTCGGCTTCGTCCCTCTTTTCTTCGATCATGTCCAAGGATTCAAGGAGCAACTCATTGTTGGTCATCGAGTCGTAATAGGTGACTCGGTGAGAAGGTAATTCTAACTCGACCGGGATGACCGCTTTAGTTCCAAAGGCGAGGGAAAACAGTGTATGGCCCATTGCCGATTTATAGGATGTTCTATAGGCCCATAATGCCAAGGGCAATTCATCAATCCACATGGCTTTGGCCCGCTTCAATCTTTTCTTCAAGATGGATTTAATCACTTTATTTGCCGCCTCCACTTGGCTGTTTGCTTGCGGATGTGCCACCGAGGTGTACCTTTTCTCGATGTGGTATTTTTGGCAAAAATCCCTGAACTCATTGTTGTCAAACTGAGTTCCATTGTCTGTTATGACTATTCTTGTAATCCCAAACTGGCATATAATGTTTCTAACAACGAAGTTGATTACTCGCTTGGTTGTTATTGTGGTCAATGGCTCTGCTTCTACCCATTTGTTAAAATAATCCACGGCTACGATAGCGAATTTTGCTCCGCCCTTTGTTATGGGGAGGCTTCCAATGATATCAATTCCCCACATAGCGAAGGGACATGGACTCGTCATTGTTTTTAACTGACTTGATAGTGCCCTATGTATCTTAGAAAATCTCTGGCAGGCATCACAACGTCGCGCGTATTTAGTCGCATCCTTATTTATGTTTGGCCAGAAATAACCATATCGTATTATTTTCTTTGCCAATGTTTGTCCTCCCGTGTGATCTCCGCATTCGCCTTCATGTACTTCTTGCAATACGCGCTGGATATCGCCGTGGGCAATACACCGGAGGAGAGGCATTGAGAATCCTTGTCTATACAGGGCTCCCTCTTGCAACACATACCGGGAGGCCTTCCGAAAAACTGCACGCCTCTCACTTTTCTTTGTAGGGAGCGTTCCATCCATTAGAAAATGCTTCAGAGGAGTCATCCACGACTCCCTTTCGGGTTCAACATCCAGTACCGGATCAACTTCCATCTGATCTATACTAGATGACTGTAGGACCTCAATCGGGACCAGTTCTATATTTTCAGGATTATTAGAACTAGCCATCTTTGCCAATTTATCCACTTTTTGGTTCTCTGCTCGAGGAATGTGGGATATGGTGTGGTGGTCAAAACCATCTAGCAACTTCTTCACTCTTTCTAAATATGATATCAGCCTAGGACCTTTGGCCCGAAATTTTCCTGTAACCTGGTTTACAACTATTTTGGAATCGCAAAAGATGTCTAACCTCGCAATTTTCAACTTCTTTGCGAGTTTCAAACCAGCAATTAGGGCTTCGTATTCTGAGTCGTTGTTAGTGGCGCGGAACTCCAATCTGAGAGCATAATATATCAGGCGTTTTTATGGAGTTTCAAGTACCACTCCGACACCATATCGTCTATCGTTCTTAGCTCCGTCGGTGAACAACTTCCAGGCACTGGGATCGAGGAGCAGCCTTGGCGGATCGGCTTCTTTGCTCATTATGTCGTCTTCTGGGATGGTAAACTTTGCTATGATGTCTGCCAGCACTTGCCCCATTATCGATCGCCGGGGTTGAAAATTCAAATCAAACGGAATTAGTTCAATGTTCCACTCAAGTAATCTTCTCGACGCCTCTGGCCTTTGAAGAACTTGTTTTAGCGGGTGATCAGTGTACACAGTTATCGGGTGAGCTTGAAAATAGTGGCAAAGCTTCCTTGATGCAATCAACAAATTGTAAGCAAGTTTTTCTATCCTTGGATAATTTCGTTTGACTGCTGCCAACTTCTTACTCACATAATACACTGGTCTTTGCACCTTATCTTCTTCTCTAACCAAAGTTGAACTAATCGCATTGGATGACACTGCTAAATACACGAACAATTCTTCATGTTCCACGGGCATAGACAAAATCGGAGGTCTTTCCAAGTGATTCAAAAGATTCTGAAATGCTTCAACACAATCGGGGGTCCATTCGAAGTTGCGCTTTCCTCGCTTTATTAACTCAAAGAACGGAATACATTTGTCCGTAGCTTTGGAAATGAATCTACTCAATGCCGCTACTTTTCCTGGGAGGCTTTGGTAATCCTTAATTTGCCTAGGCTTCTGAATATTTCGGATTGCCGCGATCTGGTCCGGATTAATCTCGATCCTACGTAAATTAACGATAAATCCTAAAAAATTCCCCGATGCTACCCCAAACGAGCATTTCAAAGGGTTTAGCTTCATTCCATACTTCCGGAGGATTTCAAACATTTCTGCTAGATCGGCAGTATGGTCGGATGATTGCTTGGACTTCACCAACATGTCATCAACGTACACCACCATCGTTTTCCCAATCTGGTTGTAAAACATCCTATTCACCAATCGTTGATATGTTGCACCGGCGTTCTTCAGGCCAAATGGCATCACCACATAGCAATACAGTCCCAAATCTGTAATAAAGCTTGTGTGTTCTTGGTCCAAGACGTGCATAGGGATCTGATTGTACCCCGAGTAAGCATCCATGAAAGAGAGGAGTTCATGGCCAGCTGTCGTGTCCACCAGCTGGTCAATTCTTGGAAATGGAAAACTATCCTTTGGGCAGGCTTTATTCAAGTCTGAGAAGTCAATGCAGGTGCGCCACTTTCCACTGGCCTTTTTTACCAAGACCGGGTTGGAAATCTAGTCGGGGTATGTTGAGTCTCTGATGAACCCATTACTTCTCAAATTTTCAACTTCCTCTTTCAAAGAAGCTGACCTATCTGGGCCAAGCATTAGCCTTTTTTGTTTGACAGGAGGATGCTTCGGATTGATGCTTAGCAAATGACTCATGATCGAAGGAGATATCCCGCACATATCTGAGTGGGTCCAGGTGAATACATTCAAATTAGCTTTCAAGAAGTCTGTTAACTCTCCGGCTCAAAGGGGGTCCAACTGGGATCCAATCTCCAGGAACTTCTCTGGGTCTCCATCATCGATTGGTATATCCACAATTGGTTCACTGGGAGTCGCCATTCTGCCCCCAGGCTCTTCGTCCTCTCTGGGATCTATGTCCTTGGGCAGTTCTCTGGGCGACTCTCCCATAGTTATTTTCTTTAGTTGCTATGACCTTTCCTCCCCTACCAGGGAGGAAGCGCCTTTGGTCTCTACATCTTTTCCTTTGCGGAGCATCTTCAACTCTGCAATGTACCATGCTCGGTGTAAAGACCCGTAACTTCCCTGTAAAGGAAAGCGTCGGATAGTTCGAGAACAAACCACAACAGAACGCGTACAGAAGAACATTTCATTGTATATTACAACAATGCATCAGATTACAAGAATATACAGGGTATAAATGAATAAACACAGAAATATCAGAGATTTAAATTACATTTAAATACATAGCAGCGGAAAATAATACAATACACAACTAGAAGAGATATACGGATACAAAGCTTTCCGGATATCGTTCCAGCTGTAAACCAGGATCCTGTGAATATAAATCTGCAAAACCAAAACTACTAGCTGCCCGTGTCAAAATAAGGGCACCTAGAGTTTAGGTTAAAACAATAAACCCCAGGTCAGTCATGGGACTGGTGTGAGAACTAAAACAGTTATCTTTATTTTTAATCATTAGGTAAATCAAGGGACCACGCCGTATAACACGGAACGGGTTTCCTCCCAAGAATACCAGTGCATAAAACAAACAGCGCAATGCTAAATAAAGAAAAATGAAGCTGTTATAAGACCCAGGTCCTATCACACAATGCAACGCAAGCCGGGGGATAGGGTTTTTCCCTTATAACAGCCAAAGAATGCTTGATACGTTTTAAAACAAATCATTTGATACTATCATAAGTGCATAGTGTATAAAACAACTTCAAATCATAAGTATCAATCATAGGCGACATGAGCGTCCCATGCCACTATGTCGCCATATATAGGTTTACAAATAAAACCGCAAATGTCACGTATTTGGAAATTGGATTTCCGTCTATGAACCGAGGCAAAAGATAGTCCTCAACCGATTCGAGACAATCTAGCCCATGTCTCAGGATCAGAGCTCGAGTGACCCTTGGAGCGACAGGGCCGGTCCACCGATGTGGATTAAAATGCCTGAACACTACGTTTCCCCGCCCTTTGGGGCGTAAACGAGCCAACTAAATGACTCCATCGGTTCGAGAACGACCGATCAATCCGAGGCGCCTCGCAACAGCAACAACCACATAAGTCAAACTCGTCAGGGCGTGTAAAACCACTGACGCCACTTTTATCTAGAAGGAAACGCATGCCCTCCCTGAGGTCCGTCTCCCGTTTTTGGTTCATACCTGGTGTGAAACACGCGAGGTAAACGTTACACAAAGCTACGCCACAAAGGCCGTGCTTTGATCATTACCACAAGACTTTGCTTTTCAACAGAAGCCTCGATCATTTTCATCTTAGCATGCCACACAGGCAAACCATCCTATGCAACTGATATCAGTCACACAGAATGAAATCCGATGTCAGACACACAGTCCATTTACAAGTCCGTCCTGGGTCTGAACGAAACCGGAGGCACCTAGTACCCCGCATATCCATCGATCTCCAAGTACGTCTGGACGATCACTAACTGTTTCCATCTTCTTGGGTGTACAGCCCAATCAAGATCATCAGTAATTACCCAAACGACGTGAAGACCTCCGGTCTTCGACCACCGTCTTCATCTTCGACTTATCGTCGTATCAGTTATTCAGAATGGGATAAACCCGGTCTTTCCGAATAACTCGCGTATATATTATAAAAGTGTTACACAAACACAACATACGCCTCATTCCAATTCATCAGTCACTAACCGTAAATTAATCAAGAGAATAATTCCCCAAATATTAACCCCGAAGGCCGAAACCAACATCAGATCAATATCCAGAAAACCATTCTGCTTGGCTAACCGCCAGTTAGTTTCTAAATTTCACATTCATAGGGAAAGGTTCCCATTAATTTTATCCAAGATAAATTCCTTGAATTTATTCTTCATTCTATTTTTGAATCTCAATTCAAACTAGTCGGGATTAGCGAACCTTACCGAAGTAATCATTTATTTTAATTTCCCAATCCCAACCTATTCATCCCATGAAGTAAAACTGGTTATACTTCATATCTAACACCACAGTGTTATCGGTAAATTCAATTACCATTTCACGTTCAAATCTAATTAAAGATTTAACTATCGCCTGGAGCAAAACTGGTGATACTCCATTTTCGATAATTTCAATCTAATTAAAGATTCATTAAAACTCCGCTTAGTTTTAATCTTCGACTGGGTTAAAGAATCGGTGTCATTTAAAACACGGTTCACGATAAACCCAAAATCACATTCCATTAATTATCGGGTTAAAGAACAAGTGTTATTTAAAACACTGTTCACGATAAACCCAAAAATCAATACCAATTCAGTTCCAATTAAATATAATTTAATTGGTACCCTTCATTAAATCTAAATAAAAAGATTTAATCTTTTCTCAACTGGGTTCAAGAACAGTGTTAGTGAAGACACCATTCGCGACAAACCCAAATCACATTTGATATTCAATATAAGGCTCTGAATAGAAAATATATCGGCCTATATTCAATATCAAATTCTACGATCAACAAATGTCGTATTGGAAATAACGATATAAATATATATCTTTCAAATTTCCATAACAACACCTGTATAATCTCGAATTCCAACATCGAAATATTCCGAAGACAATTTCGATTCAAATCCACCCCAATGCAATCATTGGATATTCTGGTTATTTTCAAAACCCTTTTTAAATTCAATTCATTTATTTAAAAATAAATAGAATTATAATTCTAGTTCAAAACTAGTTCATTTCGATAAAAATCTATTTTTATCTTTTCAAATATGGGGTTTTTCATCCCAAATCTTCACAAATCATTTCTTATGATTTTACACAAATTATTACTATTTTTAATAATTTTATCAAGGCCCGTACAGTCGATTTCCATCAATGGCCATCGAACTGCACTTACAGCGACCTTTTTCGAATTTGATTTGGACGTATCTCCAAATCCAACCGTTAGATTTTGAATTTCTAATATTCGTTAGAAAGCTCTTTTCGATACGAACCCAACGGTTCCGGTTTTAGGAGAATCCGACGGTCGGATCTCCCGTAATGTCCGTTTGAAATAAATGGTCGAAATTCACGAACTGCCGCGGCGCGGCGCGTTCTATTCAGGCCATTATATTATATATATAATATATATAATATATATTTCGTCGATTTCTATTCAAAACGAATTATATAAATAGTTTTAAAATTCGTTTCAAAATCTATTTCAACTTCTATTTCAATTCAAAGCAAAATTGAATTCTTCTTTATAAATTCGTTTTAAAATTCATTTCTATTCAATTCGAATTTCAATTCAATTTGAATTCATTTCAATTCGCTTTCAATTTCATTTGAATTCGTTTTCAATTCAATTCATTTCGAAATCGTTTTCAATTCATTTCATTTCGAAATCGTTTTCAATTCATTTCATTTCGAAATCGTTTTCAATTCATTTCATTTCGAAATCGTTTTCAATTCATTTCATTTCGAAATCGTTTTCAATTGATATAAATATCGTTCACGTCAAAATGGCGTCAATCTAACCAACACGGCTTCATATATTTCTATTTCAAATATTTTATTTCAAATATTTTTTTTTCAAAATAGTTGTTATTATCAAAATATTTCGTTCAACACATGACCAATCTCAAAGGATGAGTACTGTCAACACATGAACTTTTATTTTATATTTATAAAGATGTAAACTTTATTATTAAAATATTTCGTTCAACACATGACCAATCTCAATGGATGAAACTGTCAACACATGAACTTTTATTTTATAATTTTCTTTATTTTTCAAATTGGAATGAGGCCCAATCAATTACCATATAAAGTTAATTATATGGATTTTCATACAACACATGTATATAATAGCAACGATAGATAATCAACCATCAACCAAAGTGCACTACACTGTATAAGCATCAAATATAGATATCTAACGCTTATAACAGCCTGTCAATCAATCGATCGACATATTTAATCAATCAGGATGAGTGAACTTCATATTTCATCCCAACACCCGTGTGGGGTTTCAAACAATCAAACAAATATTTTATTTGTGCAGTTGGGCGATGTGTAAAATTTATCGACCCAATCAATGTCCTTCAAATAAGTGTACATAAACAAACCGTCTGGTTTGTAAATGAATATTTATTTATTCACTTTCACTATATTCATATTCACGTTAAAAATTATAATTTTAACGATAAAACATTTTATTCCAACATATGAATTTCTAGTATTCATTTACACAATAAAATGATATTTTTATTTTCTAACATATTTTAGAAAATTTCGGCGGCATAACGGCACGATACTAGAAACGGGACGAGGCCTAGCCTTATCCCCGGTCTAGTGAAGGCCCACGCCATTCACACATCAATCATATCAATTTCATCTCACCAAACAATTCAAACAAATAATTCAACTAATCTATGCAACCAAACAAACAAGTCCATGGTCTGTGGACGATTGTGTCGGGTGCTACTAAGCACCGTCTGCATCCTAGTATATATATATATAACTAGAAAATAAAATTGAAAGGTGAGAAATTCTCACCGATAGCTATCCTAGCTCCACGGCACTTCCAATGCAGGAAATCTTCAACGTTCTTGCCTTTTCGTCATCTTCGTTGCCCGTAGCCACTACATATGTAAAAATCGAATTTTTACTTCGTTATTCACTATATAAAAATCGAATTTTTATTATACTATTCAATATATAAAAATCAAACTTTTGCTTTTAAAAATCTAATCTTTTGCATTTTAAAAATCTAATCTTTATTTTATAACGCCTAAAGATTATACTTTTATACATAAGAAAAATCCCATTTTCCTTTACATAAAAAATCATATTTTTCTTTCGAAGTTCCACATATAAAAATCATATTTTTATTGAATAAAAAAACTCGTCTTTATAGAAATAACAATCTAATCTTTTCTATATCAAAAATCTAATTTTTTTCCTAAATCAAAACTATGATCTTTTCTAAACAAAAATATGAACTTTTTCTTAGATAAAAATCCTATCTTTATTCTCTAATCATTTTAAAAAAAAAAAGTCAAATCTTTTATATCTCAAAAATCGCATCTTTTATAACTCAAAATAAAATCAGTTTTTAAATT
The DNA here is from genome assembly GCA_030737875.1 of Allium sativum. NCBI lineage: Eukaryota > Viridiplantae > Streptophyta > Magnoliopsida > Asparagales > Amaryllidaceae > Allium > Allium sativum. The sequence goes on from CM060915.1 coordinate 993,496,266, forward strand.
ATGTTAAAATCAGTTTTAAAATCCCTAAATAAAAAAAATCAGTTTTCTTTTTAAAACATACAAATCAGTTTTTCTTTTATTTCCAAAAATTCTATTCTATTTTTATTTCTAAAAATTCAAATCTATTTTTCAAGAACAATGCTTTTAAAAACTGAGAATCGTATGTTTTTTTTTTTATAACTAAACAACAAAAACAGTTTTTTATATAAATCAGAAATTAAAACTCACCTTTGTTCGAGTTGGAAGGGGGGGGGAATCGACGTTGTTTGCAACGTCAAAGGGGAGAAGGAGTTACTGAGGCGCTGGATGGTGGTGCAGGGGGGTGGCGGTGGCTGCGATGGGGACTCCGTCGATGGGATTGAGCGATAGGGTTTCGCGGTCTTCGATGGAGGGGGCTGGACGAAGTGGAGGCGGAGCGAAGGGAGGGTGGTTACCACGGCGATCGATGGCGGAGGCGAAGCCCTTGGCGGCGGCGAAGTCTGGAGCTCGAGCGGTTTTTTTTTTTCTTTTTTTTCTTTTCGATTTTCAGAATGAAAGGGGGGGGTCGGCTGTTAAAAAGGAGAAGGGGTTTATTATATATATATTTTTTTATTTAATTATTTAATTTAGCAAAGAGTTGACTTTTTCATATGACCTCGAAACGAGGCCCACCGCCTGTCGCCCATAGCGTTTTACCCCCATTCCGAACACAATGGGATATGTATCGCAAGCTGATTCGATTGTTACAATCAGTTTCCTTTTGAATTTACCTTTAAATCACTATATTGAATTTTAAACGTACATTTCAAATTACCGGGGCCACATACTAACTAGAAAAATTCCAGAAAAATACTTTCTAGCTTCGTATTGACGATACGGTCCTAACAAAACTAGTTTCGTCGAATTCTGAGACTGTTGGAAAAATGGCCAATTTCCAGTCGATTAAATTCAACTGAAATGGTCAAAACACGTTTTCCTATGCCACGCTCACATATTGATTCGAAAAATTATGAAATTTGGAATCTAGCAATAACTTGACACCACGGACCCAACAAAACTGGTTTCGTCGAAATCCGAGGTCGTTTGCAAAATGTCCATTCTTAAGGGCCTGAATTCCATAGCGACTATTCAGAATTTTCAACTGGACATATCTTTTGATTCCCGCTACGAACTTTTAATTTTTCGGATTCGTTGGAAAGATATTCACTATTAGATTCCATTATTTTTGGTTTCACTAAAATCCGGATTGTTTTGCACCCGGTACATTCAATTGAAGTTTGAAATCGAATTATCGAACTACCGCGCCATTTTCAATTCTATTTATAATTATATATAAATATTTCTATTCCAACGACGATGCGTATAATATATACGCTCGAATTATATTCTAAACATTTTTCTCGTCGATATTATTTAAAATAATTCATTTTAAATAATCAAAATCCGCCAAAATTGCCAAAATAAAAATTTTAAACTGGCCCAGCTTTTCCGGGTTGTTACACTCGGGCAATGACTTGATCTCCTCTGATTATGCCTATACCAGCATTAGTCGGGAACTTCATCAATAAACACCAAGTGACTATACAAGCTCTGAACTTTGCTAGGGTCATTCAGCCTAGGAATGCATTGTGTGGGGATTCGACGTGTAGAACTACAAAAGGAAGGATTCTTACTCTGTGGCGCTCCCCTTCCTCAAGAGTTACCGACAGCTCTACATATCCCATTGGAGCAGTCGAGGCTCCATTGAATCCACGTATCCACCCTTCGCATGGTTTTAAATCCTTCGGTTCAAGTTTCATTTGGTCGAACGTTTTCTTGAACAAAATGTTAACTGAACTTCCGTTATCTACTAGAACTTTATGGATTATGGCCGGGCCAATTGTGGCTGTGATTACTAATGGATCCTCGGTTGGGGAGTGAACGCCAATGCTATCTCTATCGTGAAATATGATGTCATCGGTCATCGTCTTCTGTTGCTTGACTGGAGCGATGTCCTCAGGGTTACTGCATTCTCCTACCATGAGTGGTTGTTTAGCTGCATTGACATAATGGTCCATTTCCCTAAAGCTATGCCCAGCCAGATGGAGCCCTCCTACTATGGTATTAATGACGAGGTTTTTTCCTTTTTGCTGAGCGGTCAACCGGGGAGTAGGCTGGCTCTGATTCTGATTCTGGTTTTGATTTTGGTTTGGGGCTTGTAACACCCCATGTCCATTAATGTCACTCACAAAGGGAATGCATTAACTTCTATGGAGCGTTTTAAGTAAGTATAGAACAAAAACTTAACAACTAGACAGGTATAAACAGTACTTGAAAATTTAAAACTTTATTTCATTGCAGCGGATAAACCCATATGTTTGAGTACATCATCAAAAACCCGAGTCAAAGTACATAATATCCATCTTGACTTCCAAAAGTACATAAATTGAAAGACATAATCCCCAATACAAAATAAACATAAATAAAAGAGAAGCTGAACTTTACTTCAGCGATCCAAGCAATCTTCTAAAAGCAGTCCAAAATCAAGCTCCACTGGTGCTAGTTCCAACCTGAGCACCTGGGGGGAAAAGGGGAGAAAAGAGGAGGAAACAAAGGGAGTCAGACATAAAGTCTAGCGAGTGTGAGAACTTTAACAATATAATTAACAAAGTAACTAGGCTAAGGCATAAGTTGGAAAATAAGGAAATGACCATGAACCATTGGGTATGACAGATTAAACAAGGAAACAAGATGAACAACGATATCGTTAAAGCGCACCTAACCCACTAAGATAATTACTAAAATACACCAACACTATGAGATAATTGCTATACTGCACCACCCCTAGTCACCCTAAGGTTGATCCCGCCTACAGACTTAATAATGATATTGGTAGTTTCGTGCACCCCTCGCTGCCTTCATAGGTGCCATCTGCCCCTATCTTCCCTAGGTGTACCCACAACCCCCAAGCGATCGGCTCCCTAACTCGTAGATACCCGTGCTGGCCCCACAGTGGGGTGTATCACTTCCCAAAGTGGCAACCCGATACCACCAAGAATGCACGGCTTATACCTACATGATGCAACAACGTCTTACCTACCATCACGGGTCCACACATGCATATGAACCCGTTGGACTTGCGTTTCCAACGCTAAACCGGTTTGGCCTCTTACAGTCAAGCCCAGTATGCGTGTCCCGTCCTCGACATGGGTCGAGCCAACAAAGATACGTATGGGTTACTGGTTGAAATGGGCCCCCATTACTTGACACAACCTATCCACCTAAGCTTGGTCCCCTATAGTACATCCCACTTAGCCCACTTCTTGATCATGTTTCAATTTTGGTTAAGTGTTTCTAATCGTATTTCCAAATGCCGCCCAAGGCACCCACTAGATTCCACATGCCACTCAAGGCACCCACTTAACCCCCTCATGTCCCACAACATGTTTATCTGGTTAAGTGTTTCTTAATTCATTAAGACCGTAACCTCATAAAGACCTCTCACATTAGACTGGCATTTGTGACAGCTGAATTTGCCGGGCGGGTCCAGGCAGTCTTACACCACAAACGAGCCTAACCTCGTGTCTTTACAATTGTTACGTATTTAGTTTATGCCTAAGACCTCTCACATTAGACTGATATTTGTGGCAGCTGGATTTGCCGGGTGGGTCCGGGCAGTCTTACACCACAAAAGAGCCTAACCTCGTGTCTTAGACGATTAACTACACCTAATTAATCATTCACCCAATTTGAATTACTTTCCCTATTCAAATTATCAATCAATTCCAGATTTAACGATGTCCATAATTGACTCAATTTTGTCCATCCATTTATGGTATGTAAAATCATATCAATTTTCACCACAATTTTATTTTATGCCTTTTAGGGCATTTATGCCAATTAAATCTTTTAATATTATCCCCTTTACCCAACGTTGTACGTTTGTTCGTTTAACGTAAAATATACGTTAGACACGAATAGTCTAACTCATGGAATAAAGAGAAAACATCATAATATACACATAATTAAAACACCGATCTAAACATAGGGGTGAACTTGCATGTGTGAATGTTGTTCTACATCTAAAACTCGCATAGGCCAAAGTTACAACTTCCATAAACAACATATGTCATGGATCCAAATCTAAAGTTGTGAACTTGATGAGAAAATGGCCACAAACTTGCATAAATAACATATGTCATGGATCCAAATCTAAAGGTGTTAACTTGATGAGAAAATGGCCACAAACTTGCATAAATCATGTATGTCATAGATCTATATATAAAGGAATAAACTTGCATAGTTAATAACCCTAAACTTGCATAACATGATTCATATCCAACTCATAAACTTACATATGTGATTTATACATCGCAACAATGGTGTAAACTAGTACCTAACATGTAAAGTATCATGTAGAATTTAGCATATAACTCACACATGTTATAGCCTAACTTTCAATTAAATTTTCACATAAACTAGGTGTAATAACCGTGTAAGTTCACATATAATTCTACCCAACTTGTATATGATTCATGTTTGAATCAAAATCTAAACTTGCCTACATATGATTTATCATATGAATCAACATAACCAAACTAGCATATGAAACATGATGATTTGATTGTATATAAAATTACAACATGGATGATAGCAACATAACTTTACATCATAAATGATAGCATCACAACATAGAGATTTCAATCACAATCCTACAACATAATTACAACATGCAATCAATACTTCATATCACATCCATATAACCCGCTTTATATCTTAATCGAATTAAATTACTAATTATTTTGTTAAAACTATCGAACTCACAACTCAAAAGCAGTCTTGAGTTCTGAATTCTGATTTCTGGAGTTGAATTAGCTCTCCTTTGAAGAAGATTCGCTGTTAGGGTTGAGTAGTTCTAATTTGATTTGTTGTTCTTCCTCTTTAATTTGGTGGCGGCTACTCTAGGGTTCAAGACAACAACATGACGGCCATAGTTTCAGTTTTAATTCTGATTTAGGGTTTGAGTCTATGGGTCTTTTTATAGAGTTTTGAATTAATTTAAGCCGTCCGATGATCTTAGGGTTAATCAAAACCATTTAGTCATGATAGGGTGACACCTCAGCCCTAATGACTCAGCAAGGAGTCAGAAAGGACTCAGCAACATGGGTTAGTCTGAACCAGAAAGTTGTGCAGGCTTGCTGCCTCGGCCTGGGCGCACTTGGCAGGTGCACCAGTGCAAATTTGTAATGGCACACTTCCCAAGTGCGCCAATGCAATCCCCTTTTTTTCTCTTTTGCCACCACACTTCGTTCGTCCATAACTCCTTCATCCGCTACCCGTTACCCGCAAACTCGGATTCTATTTCAATCAGAATTCCGAGACTAACACAATGGCGCAACCCATTTCCCTTCATTCTCATGTCTGAGATTAATTATTCTTTATTTTAGTTAATTCGATTATTCAAAAATCTGGGGTGTTACATTCTCCCCTCCTTAAAGGATTTCACCCCCGAAATCTCCAAGTTAAGGAGAATGCATATCCTACCCTCCAAATAACCATCTACTCAACCATCAAACACGAGCATCCATTGTCCTTATAACACTTCTAATGCTGTATGAACATATGCAAGAAGTGTGTGTATATGTTCCTTATCTAATGCAAAATCATGCAGTCTACTGATTCAGTTGACCTCCTTAATGCAAACCATGATAGTGCCATGCGTCCATTATGTATGCGAAAGAATCTTATCGATACATATTATCTCTACATGCGTGCACAACCATTCACCAAAGTGCAACATTCATATGATAGTACAAACATTATACATCCATTACTTAAATATGTACACACATTTATATGCAATATGAAGTGACTGAGCCGATCTAGTGCCTAAAGTGTGTGTATATGCATCCACGAGCAACCACTAGCAAACACTTGCATCCACATGCATTCATCATACATAACATGTCTCAAACACATGTTTCAACCATAGGACTACCCTATCCAAAGGTCAAGGGTACTAACGAGAGGACATACTAAAGATAAGATAAGTACAAGGTAAGAGATAAAGGAGAAATTAAAAGACATACCCTCGAAAAGAAAAGGGTATAATGAATGCATCTTCTCTTCCGTTTCCCAAGTAGTGTCGCTCTCATCATCTCCCCATTACACCTTGACTAGTTTGACCTTTCAATTCCTAAACTTCTTAATCTCCGACCCAAGAATGCGCGTAGAAGCTCGTCGAATCGTCGCATCGCGCTCTATCTACACCTCTCTAAGCAAGCTCGGCTCAACCACTTCTGCGGTCTCGTGCAAGCACTTCCTCAAATGTGATACATGGAATACATCTTGTACACCACTAAGTCTCTCAGGCAACTCCACTCTATACGCCATCTGCCTAATCCTTTCCTTAATAGGTAACGGCCCTACGAACCTTGGTGCTAACTTCCCAACGGACGTAAAGCGAACAACGTTCCGTAATGGAGACACCTTTACAAAGACCATGTCCCCAACATCAAACTCAAGATCTGACCTCCTCTTATCCGCATAAGATTTCTGCTTATCTTGCACCGTCTTCATCCTCCTTCGAATCAAAACAATCTTTTACGAAGTCTCTCTAATCATATCGGGTCCAAGAAAGACCTTGTCTGTAGACTCCCACCAACATGTAGGCGAACGACACGGCCGTCCATATAGAGCATCGAACGGTGCCATGCCAATGCTAGTGTAACACCCCACATCCGTTAGTGTCACTCACAAAGGGAATGCACTAAGTTCTGTGGAGCATTTAGGGTAAAAGATGCAGATAAATTACAAGACAGACAGAAATTAAACAGCGGAAGATAAAACTTTGCTTTATTGATAAAATAATTTGTACAATGATTTCTTTACAATATCAGAGTATCATCTGTCTTACAAAATAAAGAAGCATAAAACAACATTTATATTCCCCAATTTTTGCATGATCCAGCCATAGCATCTGATAAGAGAATCCAAGCAGACTTCGATAAATCTTCAAGCTGGGAAAGAGTGACAGTCCAACTTAACCTGAGCTATACTACTCCCTCCTCTACTACCTGGGGGGGGAACGGAAGAAAAGAAGACGAAAGAAAAACAGAGTCAGACATAAAGCCTGAGTAAGTTCAGTAACTTCTAGCATGTGAACACGGAAAACAAAACGACATGAATTAACTGAATACAAGATTACACCATGACGATAGGGTCAACAAGATTGGACAAGGTAATCACAAGATATGCTAAGATAAGATAAACTGGATACGCTCTAATACTTTCGCCGCTTCGCTCTAATACTTCGCCGCTTCGCTATTTCCTTGTTATACTGATTTCTATATCTCTGCACCACCTACCTAGTGTCCCAACTAGTAACGATAACGTGATCCCAACCCCTGTAGTTTCCATTGTCTTCAGGCATACATTTATTATTTATTACCTAGATCTAGTCTAGGGTTTTCTATCAAGTGCTTCTTAGATTTAACTATAGTTTTACGCTATCTGCTGAACGCTTTTCGAGTTCAGGGTTTATGCCACCTAGTCCAACTAGGGATTACGCTACCTGTCGAACAATGCCCCCAAGTCTAGGACACACTACCTAGAGTGGTATATGCTCCTAGGCTTCCCCACGCATGTATCGCGAATCGTTATCGCTTGTCTAGATGCACATGTCCTGTAATGCGCGGTCCGAGTCCTGTGACAGGGCAAATCAAGGAATACAGAACTCGGTCGGGAGCTTTCAGATATCTGCCGATGCAGATGCTAAGGTATGTTTTTATTCCAGTGGCTATGGTCCCACTTGACCCCTCCCTCAACTAATGAAAGGCACCCTTTGTAAAATGAGAACTATACGCCGGCCCCCGGTGCCCCACTATCCTATGGCCATCCTCACCCATAACTAGATAGCAATTATGGTCTTTTGGAGTTCTCCGCCTTTCCGCTTCACGTATCTCGACTGACTCAAGATGGATGGTAGACGACGAGTTGCTATCACAGGGCTACCGTTTTCTCGCCGAATCACGCCGGTCCATCCTAGTCTTTAGGTTGCCATATATATATTGCAACCAAGGCATACCCTCGGTTCTTCTAACGCAGACCTTAACCTCTGTGAGCCCAGGATGATCATCTGCAGCCTCACAGTGGGATACCAAGAGTACCCTCACGTCCCCTCGAAGCCTCGGGCTTCGTAACCCAATTCGTTGGAGCCTTCTTAAAACCAGATGGATGTCTGCTCCTTCGTGTTATACTAAGAATTACTACTTAGTTCTACTAACTAAGGTTTACCACTTAGTTTCCAAATTCCTTGTTTTCTTAACTAAGTTTTACTACTTAGTCCCTTTTTCAACTGAGGTCTACTACTTAGTTTTCTTTCTCGCCAGGTTGGGTTGGTTAAGTGTCTTTAGTCGATTCAAGCTATCTTAACCCTCTTCCCTTTTCCTATTACACTGGTTAAGTGTTATACCTTCATGCTTTTTACTTAACCCTATTCATTTATCATATTCTGATGGTTAAGCGTTCAAGTTTACTTAACCCTATGGTCTAGTCTAGTTAACATATTAATTTGGCTAAGTGTATTACTTAACCCCAACCTCTAGTCTAATTAACATGTTAAATTGGCTAAGTGTATTAACTTTACTTAACCCCACCTTCTAGTCTAGTCAACATGTTAATTTAGCTAAGTATTCCCATGGACTTAACCCTCCCATTCTAGCTTTAACTGTGCTAAGTTGGTTAAGTGTTCGTTAACCTTCCCATTCTAGCTTAACCGTGTTAGGTTGGTTAAGTGTTCCTATGGACTTAACCTTCCCATTCTAGCTTAACTTTGTTAAGTCGGTTAAGTGTTCCTATGGACTTAACCCACCCATTCTTGCTTAACTGTGTTAAATTGGTTAAGTGTTTCTATGGACTTAACTCTCCCATTCTTGTTCTAGCTTTAATTAATAAATTAAAGCCGCAACCTCTCACATTAGACAGATATTGCTGCGGTTACTGGATGTGCCGGTCGGTTCCGGGCAGGTTTACACCGCAACTCAGTCTAACCTCGGGTTAGGCATATTCATGTTTTCTAAGTTCAAAGGGTTTTTGATTAATTTCCAAATCCGGTTTTGAAAACAACCATCCCGTCCTTCGGATCAGTTAGGGATAGCCAGGGAGGGCAGGAAACTTGTATTTTCCAAACCCAAGCCTAGACACTATCCTCTCTGTCACCCTAGAACCTTCTGGTCTATGTGTTATAAAAAGGGATGTTATCAAAATACTTTTCTTTTGTTTATAAATTGTTAACAATTTATTTCAAAAGCCCATTTCCCCTTTTTAGACAAATTTGGCCTATATTTATTTGTCAAGCCTACTAGTAACTTATATTCTAGGCCCAAGTCCTAACCCAACATGCAGTTTAGGCCATTTCCTATTTCATTGCCGAAACTAGATTAAATATCCTAGTTTATAATTTATGGCCAAAACTTAACCAAGTTACATATTTTGTGGTAAATGAACAATTTAACATTTATGACAAATTCTATAAGTAAATTACTCCTAATTTACTTATTTCATTACTACTCTTTTAATGTACATTGTCACATTTATTATTATGGCCCATTCTCTCTTATTTATCATATTTATACTTTTTGGTATGTAAATTATACCAAATTTAGTGTCGCTAACCATAATTTATTCCAAACATGACAATTGCTCACAATTATGAATAAATTCAAAATTGTGCTAATATACTTATTCCAAATCAACCTTAATTAACCCAATCTTGGTTTAACATCCTAATTCACAATTTATGGCAAAACTAGAATTATTTTTCTAGTTTACATTTTATGCCTAAAATTTAGCTTACTTACTAACGCTAAATTTAATATGTCAAAATCACATATTCCCTAATCCATGTCAAATTTCCCCGTTTTCATTTTAATATGCATGTCATAATACATATTCCAAATTATGCCAATTTCCAAGTTTACAATTACGTTCATATTCATTTCCATGTTTTTCCCCAAATCGCATTCCCACCGTTCGAATAATCGTGATTCAACCTAGATTATAAATAAATCTAGATTCGTAGATAAAAAGGGAATGAATCAAAATGACAAGAAGGAATAATTGGCATAAAAAGGTTTGGATAACAATGTAGGTTCAAGAATATGGGTAGACCTAACTAAATAGGTAAATTCCCACTGTCTTAAAACCAAAGAATGGGCAAAATAGGTTCAAGAACGTGGGTAGACCTAACTTAATAGATAAATTCCCACTGTCTTAAAACCTAAGAAAAACCAAGGAACAGGTAGAATAAATAATTGGGTTTAGACCTAACTTCTTAATCACAAAACTAAAGCAATATTTTCCTAATAATAAATCATGGGTGTCAAAATCATAGTTGTCCTCATTATGTCATAAGTAATAGTTTATGTCCAAATCAAAGGTATAAGCCTAGTCAAGGAAATAATCCTTGTAGTCACAGTCACAGTCATAGGAAATGTCCATAGTCATATGCGATGTTCATAGTCCAAAAGGGAAAATAATCCCCATAGTCATAAGTCATTGTCATAGGCAATGTTTATATGTCCCAAAATCAAAGGCTTATGTCATAGTCCAAAGGCATATGCTTTCAAAGGCCACAGTTCTATAGTCATAGTCACGGTTACAGTCTTATTTGTCCTCGAATCGTAACAGTTCTTAATTCAGTCCAAGAGTATAAACACAGATTCGAAGAGAGAGAGAGAGAGAGAGATATGGCATATTCCTTTATTCCTTTAATTTCATGTCACGAATAAAACAAAATATTCAGATCTAGAAATAACCAACTTACAGAAAATAGATCTAGAAAAGAAGGAAAGCATGGCTATGATTTGTGCGTCGTTGCTTGAAACTTGTTTGAGCTAGCCTTTGGATTCTTCACTTGAAACTTTGATTTGAATCCCTCCTTAAAAGTCTTTTAGCAGCATCTCCTCGTCTTGAATCATATTTTATTTTATTTATTTAAGAAAATTTAGAGGAGGGGAAGAAGCCATGAATCTTAGCAGCATAAGGATAGAAGAGAATTGGTGCAAAGAGAATGAAGACTAGGGTTGTTTATATAGCTGCTCAAGACCTTATCGTACACGCAGCGCTGAGTCAGCATTGAACCTAGTTAAGAAAATAGTCCAGGTACGTAGATGAATCTAGCCAAACCTTATCATACACGCAGTGCTGAGTCAGCATTGGGTCCCACAAGCTATTTTGGCGTAAAAGTTTGATTTTCAAACTTTTGAATTTCTGGAATTTATTTAACTGTTTTATTCACATGAAATATTCTTATATGTATACAATTCCTCTAACGACCATTTTACGCGTATATATATACGCACAACTTTCATTTTATTTTCAAAATTCAAATGATGTTGCCATATTTCATTGACTGTAGCCTTATCTTGAATTTTATCTTTCGTATACATATATTTTTGCATATATATATATTTATATTTATATTTCTCATATGTATATATATATATTCTTTATTTCCTTATACGTACGTTCTTATCCTTTCAAATTTTGAATTTGTATACGTACATATATTTGCATGTTTAGTTGGCCCTCTCTAAAACAATGATAAAAAAATTATGCCGCCGCCGGGGTTCGAACCCCCAACCTCCATGCTACCAATCCAATGCCTTAACCAACTGAGCTACAGAGGCTTTTGTTAATAAGTCTTAGAACAATAATAATTATTGTTCTCTCCTTACCTCTTTTTTCATGTTAGTTACAATACTTAAATTAAACAACTGCATGGATCTTTTTCTTTTAATTTTTCTTTTAAAAATTAATTATACTTTAATTTGAGAAACTTAATGTCACAGAATTACGGGGTGTTACATTCTCCCCCACTTAAAAGGATTTCGTCCCCGAAATCTTCAAGTTAGGAAGAATGTGTCCTACCATCCAGTCACCCATCTACTCAACCATTCAATCACAGGCATTCATTGTCCTTAAAAGATTTCTAATGCTTTCATGTTCATATGCATAGTGTGTATATATGTCTCTATCTAATGCAAAATCAGGCGGACTACTGATTCAGTTGACCTCCTTAATGCAAATCATGTTAGTGCCAGGCGTCCAATCATGCATGCAAACATCCCTAGTCATGTAAATACTACATGCGTGCACTGCCATTCATCCATATGCAACGTCCATATGATATCATATCAAGTTCAACTTATAAACAAATGCATATATGTAAATGCAATATGAGAGCGTCCAAACTTGATCTAGTGCCTAATACGTATGCATATGCATCCACGTGCAACCATTTGCAGCCACTTGCAACCATTCAACCATAACATGTTTCAAATACATGTTTACATCCATTGGCTTCTACCTAAGGATCGCAGATACGACCTAGAGGATATACTTTGGAAAGAGAGAAACAACTACGCGTAAAGCTCCTAAACAGAGAAATCAAGGATGCACCCTTAAGGAAAAAGGGCATGTTGCTAGTATCTAGCCTTCTTGAGCTTTACTCCACCGTATCTTAACCAATTTATCTTCACGATTGTGAAGTTCCTAATCTCCATTTCCAAAATAAACAGATGTCAATCACGGCGCCAAGTATATGTACTAAGATGATTAGAGGCCTCCCTCTTAGCTTATCCATCACGCCATAACTATGAGAGTCAAAAGATCACTCCGTACTTTTTAGAGTACCTACCACAACTATTCATCTTTCACGCAAACCATCCAAACCGAACTCGACATTCCTCAAGTACAAGCCCCAAAGGCCTAAACCAATATCAGACAAGCATCCAAGGAATATCTTCTCCGAATTTAGACGATCTACGTGAGATGATATAAGCAAACTCGATAGCTATCCTCAAATCCCTACTAACCAAAAACTGGTCAGACCACCAATTGGATTTGAGACTCTAGTGGGATCTTTCTACTATACACGTACTATGGTGCAGAGACCCAACTATGAAAGTGGATATGAACAAATGAGAAGCGCTAGAACCTAAGGAAATAGCACGAACAGAAAACTAGACTCTTCCAACCGGACTACCTTTCTCCTAGGTACGCTTGGTGGCGAAAGCATGTACTTGTCCTTCTGAAAATCTCGTCCTCGTTCTTGCCCTTGTCCTTAAGTATATGCCCTATCATACCCTAGTAAAGATACTTCCTCTTGTCTTAGGCTTTATAATTTCTTCCTCCTTCGTGTGCTAAGTCTACATCCATGAATTCCTCATCCTAGGGTTATGCTCCTTAGCCAAACTCTTCATCCCCTTCCGTGTGTAGTCATGTTGACAAATCTCTCGAAAACTGCCTCCATCGTCCGGAAAACCTTATAAGCTTTGAAAGAAAACTGCCCGTAGATGAAACAACTACGGCTATAGATGGAAGTCGGGCACTACTTTGCCCTTCGATGAGGTTACCTCCCAGAAAGCCAGGAGCCCCAGAGACTCAAGAAAGAAGGAGACAAGAATTCAAACAGAGGAAGAAGAGACAATGCGTATGGCTTTGGGGAATATGCCGTTAAAACAAATCCTTTTCTTTTGAAAATGCTTCTTTAAAAACTATTTTGAAAAATAATTTTTCAAATCTTTATCTGATCCGGTAACATTCAGCTCTGATACCACGTGTAACACCCCACATCCGTTAGTGTCACTCACAAAGGGAATGCACTAAGTTCTGTGGAGCATTTGGGGTAAAAGATGCAGATAAATTACAAGACAGACAGAAATTAAACAGCGGAAGATAAAACTTTGCTTTATTGATAAAATAATTTGTACAATGATTTCTTTACAATATCAGAGTATCATCTGTCTTACAAAATAAAGAAGCATAAAACAACATTTATATTCCCCAATTTTTGCATGATCCAGCCATAGCATCTGATAAGAGAATCCAAGCAGACTTCGATAAATCTTCAAGCTGGGAAAGAGTGACAGTCCAACTTAACCTGAGCTATACTACTCCCTCCTCTACTACCTGGGGGGGGAACGGAAGAAAAGAAGACGAAAGAAAAACAGAGTCAGACATAAAGCCTGAGTAAGTTCAGTAACTTCTAGCATGTGAACATGGAAAACAAAACGACATGAATTAACTGAATACAAGATTACACCATGACGATAGGGTCAACAAGATTGGACAAGGTAATCACAAGATATGCTAAGATAAGATAAACTGGATACGCTCTAATACTTTCGCCGCTTCGCTCTAATACTTCGCCGCTTCGCTATTTCCTTGTTATACTGATTTCTATATCTCTGCACCACCTACCTAGTGTCCCAACTAGTAACGATAACGTGATCCCAACCCCTGTAGTTTCCATTGTCTTCAGGCATACATTTATTATTTATTACCTAGATCTAGTCTAGGGTTTTCTATCAAGTGCTTCTTAGATTTAACTATAGTTTTACGCTATCTGCTGAACGCTTTTCGAGTTCAGGGTTTATGCCACCTAGTCCAACTAGGGATTACGCTACCTGTCGAACAATGCCCCCAAGTCTAGGACACACTACCTAGAGTGGTATATGCTCCTAGGCTTCCCCACGCATGTATCGCGAATCGTTATCGCTTGTCTAGATGCACATGTCCTGTAATGCGCGGTCCGAGTCCTGTGACAGGGCAAATCAAGGAATACAGAACTCGGTCGGGAGCTTTCAGATATCTGCCGATGCAGATGCTAAGGTCTGTTTTTATTCCAGTGGCTATGGTCCCACTTGACCCCTCCCTCAACTAATGAAAGGCACCCTTTGTAAAATGAGAACTATACGCCGGCCCCCGGTGCCCCACTATCCTATGGCCATCCTCACCCATAACTAGATAGCAATTATGGTCTTTTGGAGTTCTCCGCCTTTCCGCTTCACGTATCTCGACTGACTCAAGATGGATGGTAGACGACGAGTTGCTATCACAGGGCTACCGTTTTCTCGCCGAATCACGCCGGTCCATCCTAGTCTTTAGGTTGCCATATATATATTGCAACCAAGGCATACCCTCGGTTCTTCTAACGCAGACCTTAACCTCTGTGAGCCCAGGATGATCATCTGCAGCCTCACAGTGGGATACCAAGAGTACCCTCACGTCCCCTCGAAGCCTCGGGCTTCGTAACCCAATTCGTTGGAGCCTTCTTAAAACCAGATGGATGTCTGCTCCTTCGTGTTATACTAAGAATTACTACTTAGTTCTACTAACTAAGGTTTACCACTTAGTTTCCAAATTCCTTGTTTTCTTAACTAAGTTTTACTACTTAGTCCCTTTTTCAACTGAGGTCTACTACTTAGTTTTCTTTCTCGCCAGGTTGGGTTGGTTAAGTGTCTTTAGTCGATTCAAGCTATCTTAACCCTCTTCCCTTTTCCTATTACACTGGTTAAGTGTTATCCCTTCATGCTTTTTACTTAACCCTATTCATTTATCATATTCTGATGGTTAAGCGTTCAAGTTTACTTAACCCTATGGTCTAGTCTAGTTAACATATTAATTTGGCTAAGTGTATTACTTAACCCCAACCTCTAGTCTAATTAACATGTTAAATTGGCTAAGTGTATTAACTTTACTTAACCCCACCTTCTAGTCTAGTCAACATGTTAATTTAGCTAAGTATTCCCATGGACTTAACCCTCCCATTCTAGCTTTAACTGTGCTAAGTTGGTTAAGTGTTCGTTAACCTTCCCATTCTAGCTTAACCGTGTTAGGTTGGTTAAGTGTTCCTATGGACTTAACCTTCCCATTCTAGCTTAACTTTGTTAAGTCGGTTAAGTGTTCCTATGGACTTAACCCACCCATTCTTGCTTAACTGTGTTAAATTGGTTAAGTGTTTCTATGGACTTAACTCTCCCATTCTTGTTCTAGCTTTAATTAATAAATTAAAGCCGCAACCTCTCACATTAGACAGATATTGCTGCGGTTACTGGATGTGCCGGTCGGTTCCGGGCAGGTTTACACCGCAACTCAGTCTAACCTCGGGTTAGGCATATTCATGTTTTCTAAGTTCAAAGGGTTTTTGATTAATTTCCAAATCCGGTTTTGAAAACAACCATCCCGTCCTTCGGATCAGTTAGGGATAGCCAGGGAGGGCAGGAAACTTGTATTTTCCAAACCCAAGCCTAGACACTATCCTCTCTGTCACCCTAGAACCTTCTGGTCTATGTGTTATAAAAAGGGATGTTATCAAAATACTTTTCTTTTGTTTATAAATTGTTAACAATTTATTTCAAAAGCCCATTTCCCCTTTTTAGACAAATTTGGCCTATATTTATTTGTCAAGCCTACTAGTAACTTATATTCTAGGCCCAAGTCCTAACCCAACATGCAGTTTAGGCCATTTCCTATTTCATTGCCGAAACTAGATTAAATATCCTAGTTTATAATTTATGGCCAAAACTTAACCAAGTTACATATTTTGTGGTAAATGAACAATTTAACATTTATGACAAATTCTATAAGTAAATTACTCCTAATTTACTTATTTCATTACTACTCTTTTAATGTACATTGTCACATTTATTATTATGGCCCATTCTCTCTTATTTATCATATTTATACTTTTTGGTATGTAAATTATACCAAATTTAGTGTCGCTAACCATAATTTATTCCAAACATGACAATTGCTCACAATTATGAATAAATTCAAAATTGTGCTAATATACTTATTCCAAATCAACCTTAATTAACCCAATCTTGGTTTAACATCCTAATTCACAATTTATGGCAAAACTAGAATTATTTTTCTAGTTTACATTTTATGCCTAAAATTTAGCTTACTTACTAACGCTAAATTTAATATGTCAAAATCACATATTCCCTAATCCATGTCAAATTTCCCCGTTTTCATTTTAATATGCATGTCATAATACATATTCCAAATTATGCCAATTTCCAAGTTTACAATTACGTTCATATTCATTTCCATGTTTTTCCCCAAATCGCATTCCCACCGTTCGAATAATCGTGATTCAACCTAGATTATAAATAAATCTAGATTCGTAGATAAAAAGGGAATGAATCAAAATGACAAGAAGGAATAATTGGCATAAAAAGGTTTGGATAACAATGTAGGTTCAAGAATATGGGTAGACCTAACTAAATAGGTAAATTCCCACTGTCTTAAAACCAAAGAATGGGCAAAATAGGTTCAAGAACGTGGGTAGACCTAACTTAATAGATAAATTCCCACTGTCTTAAAACCTAAGAAAAACCAAGGAACAGGTAGAATAAATAATTGGGTTTAGACCTAACTTCTTAATCACAAAACTAAAGCAATATTTTCCTAATAATAAATCATGGGTGTCAAAATCACAGTTGTCCTCATTATGTCATAAGTAATAGTTTATGTCCAAATCAAAGGTATAAGCCTAGTCAAGGAAATAATCCTTGTAGTCACAGTCACAGTCATAGGAAATGTCCATAGTCATATGCGATGTTCATAGTCCAAAAGGGAAAATAATCCCCATAGTCATAAGTCATTGTCATAGGCAATGTTTATATGTCCCAAAATCAAAGGCTTATGTCATAGTCCAAAGGCATATGCTTTCAAAGGCCACAGTTCTATAGTCATAGTCACGGTTACAGTCTTATTTGTCCTCGAATCGTAACAGTTCTTAATTCAGTCCAAGAGTATAAACACAGATTCGAAGAGAGAGAGAGAGAGATTTGGCATATTCCTTTATTCCTTTAATTTCATGTCACGAATAAAACAAAATATTCAGATCTAGAAATAACCAACTTACAGAAAATAGATCTAGAAAAGAAGGAAAGCATGGCTATGATTTGTGCGTCGTTGCTTGAAACTTGTTTGAGCTAGCCTTTGGATTCTTCACTTGAAACTTTGATTTGAATCCCTCCTTAAAAGTCTTTTAGCAGCATCTCCTCGTCTTGAATCATATTTTATTTTATTTATTTAAGAAAATTTAGAGGAGGGGAAGAAGCCATGAATCTTAGCAGCATAAGGATAGAAGAGAATTGGTGCAAAGAGAATGAAGACTAGGGTTGTTTATATAGCTGCTCAAGACCTTATCGTACACGCAGCGCTGAGTCAGCATTGAACCTAGTTAAGAAAATAGTCCAGGTACGTAGATGAATCTAGCCAAACCTTATCATACACGCAGTGCTGAGTCAGCATTGGGTCCCACAAGCTATTTTGGCGTAAAAGTTTGATTTTCAAACTTTTGAATTTCTGGAATTTATTTAACTGTTTTATTCACATGAAATATTCTTATATGTATACAATTCCTCTAACGACCATTTTACGCGTATATATATACGCACAACTTTCATTTTATTTTCAAAATTCAAATGATGTTGGCATATTTCATTGACTGTAGCCTTATCTTGAATTTTATCTTTCGTATACATATATTTTTGCATATATATATATTTATATTTATATTTCTCATATGTATATATATATATATTCTTTATTTCCTTATACGTACGTTCTTATCCTTTCAAATTTTGAATTTGTATACGTACATATATTTGCATGTTTAGTTGGCCCTCTCTAAAACAATGATAAAAAAATTATGCCGCCGCCGGGGTTCGAACCCCCAACCTCCATGCTACCAATCCAATGCCTTAACCAACTGAGCTACAGAGGCTTTTGTTAATAAGTCTTAGAACAATAATAATTATTGTTCTCTCCTTACCTCTTTTTTCATGTTAGTTACAATACTTAAATTAAACAACTGCATGGATCTTTTTCTTTTAATTTTTCTTTTAAAAATTAATTATACTTTAATTTGAGAAACTTAATGTCACAGAATTACGGGGTGTTACATTCTCCCCCACTTAAAAGGATTTCGTCCCCGAAATCTTCAAGTTAGGAAGAATGTGTCCTACCATCCAGTCACCCATCTACTCAACCATTCAATCACAGGCATTCATTGTCCTTAAAAGATTTCTAATGCTTTCATGTTCATATGCATAGTGTGTATATATGTCTCTATCTAATGCAAAATCAGGCGGACTACTGATTCAGTTGACCTCCTTAATGCAAATCATGTTAGTGCCATGCGTCCAATCATGCATGCAAACATCCCTAGTCATGTAAATACTACATGCGTGCACTGCCATTCATCCATATGCAACGTCCATATGATATCATATCAAGTTCAACTTATAAACAAATGCATATATGTAAATGCAATATGAGAGCGTCCAAACTTGATCTAGTGCCTAATACGTATGCATATGCATCCACGTGCAACCATTTGCAGCCACTTGCAACCATTCAACCATAACATGTTTCAAATACATGTTTACATCCATTGGCTTCTACCTAAGGATCGCAGATACGACCTAGAGGATATACTTTGGAAAGAGAGAAACAACTACGCGTAAAGCTCCTAAACAGAGAAATCAAGGATGCACCCTTAAGGAAAAAGGGCATGTTGCTAGTATCTAGCCTTCTTGAGCTTTACTCCACCGTATCTTAACCAATTTATCTTCACGATTGTGAAGTTCCTAATCTCCATTTCCAAAATAAACAGATGTCAATCACGGCGCCAAGTATATGTACTAAGATGATTAGAGGCCTCCCTCTTAGCTTATCCATCACGCCATAACTATGAGAGTCAAAAGATCACTCCGTACTTTTTAGAGTACCTACCACAACTATTCATCTTTCACGCAAACCATCCAAACCGAACTCGACATTCCTCAAGTACAAGCCCCAAAGGCCTAAACCAATATCAGACAAGCATCCAAGGAATATCTTCTCCGAATTTAGACGATCTACGTGAGATGATATAAGCAAACTCGATAGCTATCCTCAAATCCCTACTAACCAAAAACTGGTCAGACCACCAATTGGATTTGAGACTCTAGTGGGATCTTTCTACTATACACGTACTATGGTGCAGAGACCCAACTATGAAAGTGGATATGAACAAATGAGAAGCGCTAGAACCTAAGGAAATAGCACGAACAGAAAACTAGACTCTTCCAACCGGACTACCTTTCTCCTAGGTACGCTTGGTGGCGAAAGCATGTACTTGTCCTTCTGAAAATCTCGTCCTCGTTCTTGCCCTTATCCTTAAGTATATGCCCTATCATACCCTAGTAAAGATACTTCCTCTTGTCTTAGGCTTTATAATTTCTTCCTCCTTCGTGTGCTAAGTCTACATCCATGAATTCCTCATCCTAGGGTTATGCTCCTTAGCCAAACTCTTCATCCCCTTCCGTGTGTAGTCATGTTGACAAATCTCTCGAAAACTGCCTCCATCGTCCGGAAAACCTTATAAGCTTTGAAAGAAAACTGCCCGTAGATGAAACAACTACGGCTATGGATGGAAGCCGGGCACTACTTTGCCCTTCGATGAGGTTACCTCCCAGAAAGCCAGGAGCCCCAGAGACTCAAGAAAGAAGGAGACAAGAATTCAAACAGAGGAAGAAGAGACAATGCGTATGGCTTTGGGGAATATGCCTTTAAAACAAATCCTTTTCTTTTGAAAATGCTTCTTTAAAAACTATTTTGAAAAATAATTTTTCAAATCTTTATCTGATCCGGTAACCTTCAGCTCTGATACCACGTGTAACACCCCACATCCGTTAGTGTCACTCACAAAGGGAATGCACTAAGTTCTGTGGAGCATTTAGGGTAAAAGATGCAGATAAATTACAAGACAGACAGAAATTAAACAGCGGAAGATAAAACTTTGCTTTATTGATAAAATAATTTGTACAATGATTTCTTTACAATATCAGAGTATCATCTGTCTTACAAAATAAAGAAGCATAAAACAACATTTATATTCCCCAATTTTTGCATGATCCAGCCATAGCATCTGATAAGAGAATCCAAGCAGACTTCGATAAATCTTCAAGCTGGGAAAGAGTGACAGTCCAACTTAACCTGAGCTATACTACTCCCTCCTCTACTACCTGGGGGGGGAACGGAAGAAAAGAAGACGAAAGAAAAACAGAGTCAGACATAAAGCCTGAGTAAGTTCAGTAACTTCTAGCATGTGAACATGGAAAACAAAACGACATGAATTAACTGAATACAAGATTACACCATGACGATAGGGTCAACAAGATTGGACAAGGTAATCACAAGATATGCTAAGATAAGATAAACTGGATACGCTCTAATACTTTCGCCGCTTCGCTCTAATACTTCGCCGCTTCGCTATTTCCTTGTTATACTGATTTCTATATCTCTGCACCACCTACCTAGTGTCCCAACTAGTAACGATAACGTGATCCCAACCCCTGTAGTTTCCATTGTCTTCAGGCATACATTTATTATTTATTACCTAGATCTAGTCTAGGGTTTTCTATCAAGTGCTTCTTAGATTTAACTATAGTTTTACGCTATCTGCTGAACGCTTTTCGAGTTCAGGGTTTATGCCACCTAGTCCAACTAGGGATTACGCTACCTGTCGAACAATGCCCCCAAGTCTAGGACACACTACCTAGAGTGGTATATGCTCCTAGGCTTCCCCACGCATGTATCGCGAATCGTTATCGCTTGTCTAGATGCACATGTCCTGTAATGCGCGGTCCGAGTCCTGTGACAGGGCAAATCAAGGAATACAGAACTCGGTCGGGAGCTTTCAGATATCTGCCGATGCAGATGCTAAGGTCTGTTTTTATTCCAGTGGCTATGGTCCCACTTGACCCCTCCCTCAACTAATGAAAGGCACCCTTTGTAAAATGAGAACTATACGCCGGCCCCCGGTGCCCCACTATCCTATGGCCATCCTCACCCATAACTAGATAGCAATTATGGTCTTTTGGAGTTCTCCGCCTTTCCGCTTCACGTATCTCGACTGACTCAAGATGGATGGTAGACGACGAGTTGCTATCACAGGGCTACCGTTTTCTCGCCGAATCACGCCGGTCCATCCTAGTCTTTAGGTTGCCATATATATATTGCAACCAAGGCATACCCTCGGTTCTTCTAACGCAGACCTTAACCTCTGTGAGCCCAGGATGATCATCTGCAGCCTCACAGTGGGATACCAAGAGTACCCTCACGTCCCCTCGAAGCCTCGGGCTTCGTAACCCAATTCGTTGGAGCCTTCTTAAAACTAGATGGATGTCTGCTCCTTCGTGTTATACTAAGAATTACTAATTAGTTCTACTAACTAAGGTTTACCACTTAGTTTCCAAATTCCTTGTTTTCTTAACTAAGTTTTACTACTTAGTCCCTTTTTCAACTGAGGTCTACTACTTAGTTTTCTTTCTCGCCAGGTTGGGTTGGTTAAGTGTCTTTAGTCGATTCAAGCTATCTTAACCCTCTTCCCTTTTCCTATTACACTGGTTAAGTGTTATCCCTTCATGCTTTTTACTTAACCCTATTCATTTATCATATTCTGATGGTTAAGCGTTCAAGTTTACTTAACCCTATGGTCTAGTCTAGTTAACATATTAATTTGGCTAAGTGTATTACTTAACCCCAACCTCTAGTCTAATTAACATGTTAAATTGGCTAAGTGTATTAACTTTACTTAACCCCACCTTCTAGTCTAGTCAACATGTTAATTTAGCTAAGTATTCCCATGGACTTAACCCTCCCATTCTAGCTTTAACTGTGCTAAGTTGGTTAAGTGTTCGTTAACCTTCCCATTCTAGCTTAACCGTGTTAGGTTGGTTAAGTGTTCCTATGGACTTAACCTTCCCATTCTAGCTTAACTTTGTTAAGTCGGTTAAGTGTTCCTATGGACTTAACCCACCCATTCTTGCTTAACTGTGTTAAATTGGTTAAGTGTTTCTATGGACTTAACTCTCCCATTCTTGTTCTAGCTTTAATTAATAAATTAAAGCCGCAACCTCTCACATTAGACAGATATTGCTGCGGTTACTGGATGTGCCGGTCGGTTCCGGGCAGGTTTACACCGCAACTCAGTCTAACCTCGGGTTAGGCATATTCATGTTTTCTAAGTTCAAAGGGTTTTTGATTAATTTCCAAATCCGGTTTTGAAAACAACCATCCCGTCCTTCGGATCAGTTAGGGATAGCCAGGGAGGGCAGGAAACTTGTATTTTCCAAACCCAAGCCTAGACACTATCCTCTCTGTCACCCTAGAACCTTCTGGTCTATGTGTTATAAAAAGGGATGTTATCAAAATACTTTTCTTTTGTTTATAAATTGTTAACAATTTATTTCAAAAGCCCATTTCCCCTTTTTAGACAAATTTGGCCTATATTTATTTGTCAAGCCTACTAGTAACTTATATTCTAGGCCCAAGTCCTAACCCAACATGCAGTTTAGGCCATTTCCTATTTCATTGCCGAAACTAGATTAAATATCCTAGTTTATAATTTATGGCCAAAACTTAACCAAGTTACATATTTTGTGGTAAATGAACAATTTAACATTTATGACAAATTCTATAAGTAAATTACTCCTAATTTACTTATTTCATTACTACTCTTTTAATGTACATTGTCACATTTATTATTATGGCCCATTCTCTCTTATTTATCATATTTATACTTTTTGGTATGTAAATTATACCAAATTTAGTGTCGCTAACCATAATTTATTCCAAACATGACAATTGCTCACAATTATGAATAAATTCAAAATTGTGCTAATATACTTATTCCAAATCAACCTTAATTAACCCAATCTTGGTTTAACATCCTAATTCACAATTTATGGCAAAACTAGAATTATTTTTCTAGTTTACATTTTATGCCTAAAATTTAGCTTACTTACTAACGCTAAATTTAATATGTCAAAATCACATATTCCCTAATCCATGTCAAATTTCCCCGTTTTCATTTTAATATGCATGTCATAATACATATTCCAAATTATGCCAATTTCCAAGTTTACAATTACGTTCATATTCATTTCCATGTTTTTCCCCAAATCGCATTCCCACCGTTCGAATAATCGTGATTCAACCTAGATTATAAATAAATCTAGATTCGTAGATAAAAAGGGAATGAATCAAAATGACAAGAAGGAATAATTGGCATAAAAAGGTTTGGATAACAATGTAGGTTCAAGAATATGGGTAGACCTAACTAAATAGGTAAATTCCCACTGTCTTAAAACCAAAGAATGGGCAAAATAGGTTCAAGAACATGGGTAGACCTAACTTAATAGATAAATTCCCACTGTCTTAAAACCTAAGAAAAACCAAGGAACAGGTAGAATAAATAATTGGGTTTAGACCTAACTTCTTAATCACAAAACTAAAGCAATATTTTCCTAATAATAAATCATGGGTGTCAAAATCACAGTTGTCCTCATTATGTCATAAGTAATAGTTTATGTCCAAATCAAAGGTATAAGCCTAGTCAAGGAAATAATCCTTGTAGTCACAGTCACAGTCATAGGAAATGTCCATAGTCATATGCGATGTTCATAGTCCAAAAGGGAAAATAATCCCCATAGTCATAAGTCATTGTTATAGGCAATGTTTATATGTCCCAAAATCAAAGGCTTATGTCATAGTCCAAAGGCATATGCTTTCAAAGGCCACAGTTCTATAGTCATAGTCACGGTTACAGTCTTATTTGTCCTCGAATCGTAACAGTTCTTAATTCAGTCCAAGAGTATAAACACAGATTCGAAGAGAGAGAGAGAGAGAGATTTGGCATATTCCTTTATTCCTTTAATTTCATGTCACGAATAAAACAAAATATTCAGATCTAGAAATAACCAACTTACAGAAAATAGATCTAGAAAAGAAGGAAAGCATGGCTATGATTTGTGCGTCGTTGCTTGAAACTTGTTTGAGCTAGCCTTTGGATTCTTCACTTGAAACTTTGATTTGAATCCCTCCTTAAAAGTCTTTTAGCAGCATCTCCTCGTCTTGAATCATATTTTATTTTATTTATTTAAGAAAATTTAGAGGAGGGGAAGAAGCCATGAATCTTAGCAGCATAAGGATAGAAGAGAATTGGTGCAAAGAGAATGAAGACTAGGGTTGTTTATATAGCTGCTCAAGACCTTATCGTACACGCAGCGCTGAGTCAGCATTGAACCTAGTTAAGAAAATAGTCCAGGTACGTAGATGAATCTAGCCAAACCTTATCATACACGCAGTGCTGAGTCAGCATTGGGTCCCACAAGCTATTTTGGCGTAAAAGTTTGATTTTCAAACTTTTGAATTTCTGGAATTTATTTAACTGTTTTATTCACATGAAATATTCTTATATGTATACAATTCCTCTAACGACCATTTTACGCGTATATATATACGCACAACTTTCATTTTATTTTCAAAATTCAAATGATGTTGCCATATTTCATTGACTGTAGCCTTATCTTGAATTTTATCTTTCGTATACATATATTTTTGCATATATATATATTTATATTTATATTTCTCATATGTATATATATATATATATTTTCTTTATTTCCTTATACGTACGTTCTTATCCTTTCAAATTTTGAATTTGTATACGTACATATATTTGCATGTTTAGTTGGCCCTCTCTAAAACAATGATAAAAAAATTATGCCGCCGCCGGGGTTCGAACCCCCAACCTCCATGCTACCAATCCAATGCCTTAACCAACTGAGCTACAGAGGCTTTTGTTAATAAGTCTTAGAACAATAATAATTATTGTTCTCTCCTTACCTCTTTTTTCATGTTAGTTACAATACTTAAATTAAACAACTGCATGGATCTTTTTCTTTTAATTTTTCTTTTAAAAATTAATTATACTTTAATTTGAGAAACTTAATGTCACAGAATTACGGGGTGTTACAGCTAGACTGAAAGCTATTATTATATGCGAACTCTACCAATGGAAGATGTTCCTCCCATGTACCTCCGCAATCTAAGACACACAACCTCAATAAGTCCTCTAGAATACGATTCACCCTCTCGGTCTGGCCATCCGTCTGAGGATGATATGCGGTGCTCAAACATAACTAAGTCCATACCGCCTCTTGCAAGCTCTTCCAAAACTCGCTAGTGAAGATAGGATTGCGGACGCTCACTATGCTAGAAGGAACACCATGCAAACGAACTATTTCTCGAATGTATACGGAGGCTAACCATGGAGCAGTCCTCTTACTCTTCACGGGAATGAAATGGGCGCTCTTAGTAAGTCTGTCTACCATGACCCAAATCCCCGTATTACCCTTCCTTGATCTCGGTAATCCGTCAATAAAGTCCATCGAAATGCTTTCCCACTTCCATTGTGGGACCTCCAATGGGTAAAGCAATCCACCGGGCTTCTTTTGCTCCTCTTTTACTTGTTGGCACACCAAGCATCTAGCGACATACTCAGCCACATCTTTCTTCATGCCGGCCTAAAAGTAAACTCGTCTCATGTCCATGTACATCTTGTCCCCACCGGGATGAATGGTCATCTTCGAATGATGTGCATCATCAAGAATGGTCTTCCTCAGATTCTCGTCCTATGGTACACAAAGTCTACCGTACCTACGCAACCAACCCTTATCATCTAGGGTATTCCTACGGAGATGGCTCGATGAGTTCCCTCTTTTGAGCTTTTCTACTAACTCAACCAACTATGGGTTGTCTCGCTGTGCCTCGCCAATCTGTCCCAAAAGGGTAGGTCTGACCTCTAAGGATGCTAGCAAACCGGGTACAAAGTCAACGGAAGGTTTAAAGTCAAATGTAAAGATGAACTCTATGCTTCGCCTCTCAACAAACATCGGACTCAAGGACAACCTTTTCTACTTAAGGCGTCTGCCACCACGTTACCCTTTCCAGGGGTATATGCTATCTCGAAGTCGTAGGATGCTAAGAATTCCATCCACCTTTGCTGCCTTAAGTTCAAGTCCTTCTGAGAGAATAAGTATTTTAGCGATTTGTGGTCAGTGAATAACTCGAATTTCTCACCAAGAAGATAATGACACCAAGACTTAAGCGCAAAGACAATAGCGGCCAACTCTAGGTCATGTGTAGGGTAATTTCTCTCATGCTCTCTCAACTACCTTCCACCATAGGCTATTACCCTTCCCTCTTGCATTAAGACTTCGCCTAGTCCTGTCCCACAAGCATCGGTATAAATGGTAAATGGCTTACTCCCATCTGGCGACACTAAAACTGGGGCTGTGGTCAAAGATCACTTTAAACATTGGGATGCATCATCACAATCTACGTCCCACGTGAAAACAAAGTTCTTCTTCGTCAAGCGTGTTAATGGAGCTAATATTTTTGCGAAGTCTTTGATGAACTTCCTATAGTAGCTAACCAACCCTAAGAAACTACTCAACTCGGTAGAATTTTTAGGAACCTTCCAATCTTGGATGGCCACTATCTTCGCGGGATCCACGGCTATCCCTTCTTTGGAAACCACATGCCCTAAGAATCGCACTTACTTCCTCCAAAAGTGACATTTAGAAAATTTAGCTTTAAGGCTATGCGCTCGAGGAGTCTCCAAAACTTCCCTAAGATGTAGGGCATGCTCTTCCTCGCTCTTAGAAAAGATCAAGATGTCATCTACAAAGACTACCATGAATTTATTAAGGTACACCCTAAACACCCTACTCATCAAATCAACAAAGTATGCGGGGGCGTTTGTCAAACCGAAGGGCATCACAAGCCACTCGAAGAAACCGTCTGGAGTCCTAAAGGCAGTCTTGTCTATGCTATCCTCAGCCACTCTCAACTGATGGAAACTAGTGGCTAAGTCCAACTGCGAAAACACTGAGGCGTCAACTAACTGATCGAAGAGATCGTCAATCCTCGGCAGTGGGTGTCTATTTTTCTCAGTAAGCTTATTGAGTTCACTATAGTCCACACAAAGTCTAAGGGATCCATCCGCCTTTGTGGCAAACACTACTGGAGCACCCCACTCCGATATACTACGTCTGATGAACCCCTTCTCAAGCAATTCTTTCACTTGCTTACTGAGTTTTCTTCTCTCTCTTGGAGCCATGTGGCGCACTGGCAATGCAACTGGCTTTGCATTGTCCACTATATATATTAGAAAGTCTATCTCACGTTTTGGGGGTAAACCCCTCACCTCATTGAAGACATCAGCGTATTCACGGACTATGGGAACAGAATGTAAATCACTATCGGATGCGTCAAGGGATTCTAGGTAACTAAGAATTACTGGACCTCTAGGGTCATAAGAAATATTAAGGGTCTTTCCAGAACGAGTCAACAATCTAACTACTCTTCTCTCACAATCTAGGATGGCCCCATATCTAGCTAGCCAATCCATACCTAGAATTAAACCATAACCCATGAAGCCAAGAACAAAAGCGTTGCACTCAAACTCAACGCCCAAGATAAACACTCTCAAATCCCGATAAATCATAGAAAGATGAGCCGAATCACCAATAAGATTTGAGACTACTAAGGGATCATTAACAAGACTAGCATCTAGGTGCAGTGTTTCAACTAATGATGTAGAGATAAACGAATGTGATGCGCCAGAATCGAATAAAGTACGGATAGGATGATCAAACAGAAAAACTAAACTTTTAACGGATATTGCTCTGCCTCGTTCTTGCAGTGGTGGGACCATGAGAGCCTGAACTTGTCCTCTTGCCTGCCCTGGTGCCATAAGATCTTGCACCTGTCCTCCAGAGGTAGACCCTGCCCTCTGCCCTTTCTTTGGGCAGTCCTTAATAAGATGTCCCGCCTCGCCACAGTGGAAACAACCAGTCTTCTTTTTCTTCCTACAATCTTTGCTTAGATGGCCGGGTGTCCCACAGTTAAAGCATTTCTTCTTCCCCTTAGCATTGTTGCCTTTGCCACCTTTCTTGTTTTGTTGTTGCTGTTGCGGCTTCTTTTGATCCCCTTTCTTCTCTGGTGCCTTATTAGTATTGGCGCCCTTCTCCTCTTCATGCATGAGCACCATGTCAACTAACCACTCAAAGGTAGCCCCCATCGGAATGTGGATCATAGCTAACCCATGAAGCGGCTCGTTTAAACCCTTAACAAATCTTAGAGCCTTATTTTCTGGAGTATTCACCAAGTCTAAGCCAAACCTTGCCAATTGGTTGAATTTGTTGACATACTCTTTTACCGATAGATTCCCTTGCTTCAGTGACAAAAACCTTTCCATGTATAGATTCTCTTCAGCCCGCGAGAGAAACTTCGCCTCAAACCTCTACCTAAAATCTGGCCATGTATCGATTGGACGTCCCCCATTAGTGACCTCCCACCAAAATGAGGCCTCATCCTTCATTATCCAAGCAGCGAGCTGGACTTTTCTTCCATCATCCACTTCAAAGATTCCAAACAATTCTTCCACCTCCTTTAGCCAGTTACGAGCTTCAACAAATGTCTCCATCCCGTGAAAAGGTTTTCCACCCATTGCTCTAAAGTCCTTACATATCTTTGCGAAATTATCGACATGAGGAGGAGGAGGAGGAGCATTTGCTGGACCTGCGGTGGCAGCCCAAGCCTCGAGATATTGACGAAACCAACCGGGTACATGAACACCCTCTGGTATCTCAGATGCTCCAGACATGCTGAAACGAAAAAGGAAAGATTCAATATAAAAGGACTGAGGGAAGATATATGGATCTTGTGGTTATGCTTTCTAAAATATACCTTTCTCTTGAAAATACTTTCCTTAAAACATACTTTTGAAAGTACTTCTTTATAAAAATTGTTTTGAAAATAGTTTTTCAAAAATTCATATCTATCCTGGTAACCTTCAGCTCTGATACCATGTGTAACACACCACGTCCATTAATGTCACTCACAAAAGGAATGCATTAAATTCTATGGAGAGTTTAAAGTAAGTATAGAACAGAAACTTAACAACAAGACAGATATAAACAGTACTTGAAAATTTAAAACTTTATTTAATTGCAGCGGATAAACCCATATGTTTGATTACATCATCAAAAACTAGAGTCAAAGTACATAATATTCATCTTGACTTCCAAAAGTACATAAATAAAAAGGTATAATCCCCAACACAAAATAGCCATAAATAAAAGAGAAGCTGAACTTTACTTCAGCGATCTAAGCAATCTTTTAAAAGCAATCCAAAATCAAGCTCCACTGGTGCTAGTTCCAACCTAAGCACCTAGGGGGGAAAGGGAGAAAAGAGGAGGAAACAAAGGGGGTCAGACATAAAGTCTGGCGAGTGCGATAGCTTTAACAATATAATTAACAAAGTAACTCGACTAAGGCATAAGTTGGAAAATAAGGAAATGACCATGAACCATTGGGTATGACAGATTAAACAACGAAACAAGATGAACAACGATATCGTTAAAGCGCACCTAACCCACTAAGATAATTACTAAACTACGCCAACACTATGAGATATATGCTATACCGCACCACCCCTAGTCACCCAAAGGTTGATCCTGCCTATAGACTTAATAATGATATTGGTAGTTTCGTGCACCCCTAGCTGCCTTCATAGGTGTCGTCTGCCCCTATCTCCACTAGGTGTACCCACTACCCCCAAGCGATCGGTTCCCTAACTCGTAGATACCTGTGCTGGCCTCACAGTGGGGTGTATCACTCCCCAAAGTGGCAACCCGATACCACTAAGAATGCACGTCTTATGCCTACATGATGCTACAACGTCTTACCTACCAACCCGGGTCCACTCACACATATGAACCCGTTGGTCTTGTGTTGCCACCGCTAACCAAGTTTGGCCTCTTACGGTCAAGCCCAGTATGCGTGTCCCGTCCTCGACTTGGGTCGAGTCCACAAAGATACGTATGGGTTACTGGTTGAAATGGGCCCCCATTACTTGACATAAGCTATCTACCTAAGCTTGGTCCCCTCTAGTACATCCCACTTAACCCACTTCTTATTCATGTTTCAATTACATGTTTCAATTTTGGTTAAGTGTTTCTAATCGTATTTCCAAATTCCGCCAAAGGCACCCACTAGATTCGACATGCCACCAAAGGCACTCACTTAACCCCATCATGTCCCACTACATGTTTATCTGGTTAAGTATTTCTTAATTCATTAAGACCGTAACCTCATAAAGACCTCTCACATTAGACTGGAATTTGTGGCAGCTGGATTTGACGGGCGGGTCCGGGCAGTCTTACAATACAAACGAGCCTAACCTCGTGTCTTTACAATTGTTATGTATTTAGTTTATGCCTAAGACCTCTCACATTAGACTGACATTTGTGGCAGCTGTATTTGCCGGGCATGTCCGGGCAGTCTTACACCACAAAAGAGCCTAACCTCGTGTCTTAGACGATTAATTACTACTAATTAATCATCCCCCAATTTGAATTATTTTCCCTATTCAAATTATCAATCAATTCCAAATTTAACGATGTCCATAATTGACTCAATTATGTCCATCCATTTATGGTTTGTAAAATCATACCAATTTTCACCACAATTATATTTTATGCCTTTTAAGGCGTTTGTGCCAATTAAATCTTTTTAATATTATCCCCTTTACCCCACGTTGTACGTTTGTTCGTTTAACGTAAAAATATACGTTAGACTCGAATAGTCTAACTCATGGAATAAAGAGAAAACATCACAATATTCACATAACTAAAACATAAATCTAAACATAGGGGTAAACTTGCATATTTTAGTGATGTTCTACACCTAAAACTTGCACAGGCCAAAATTACAACTTGCATAGACAACATATGTCATGGATCCAAATCTAAAGGTGTGAACATGATTAGAAAATGGCCACAAACTTGCATAAATAACATATGTCATGGATCAAAATCTAAAGGTGTGAACTTGATGAGAAAATGGTCACAAACTTGCATAAATCATGTATGTCATAGATCTATATCTAAAGGAATAAACTTGCATAGGTAATAACCCTAAACTTGCATAACATGATTCATATCCAACTCATAAACTTATATATGTGATTTATACATCGCAACAATGGTGTAAACTAGTACCTAACATGTAAAGTATCATGTAGAATTTAGCATATAACTCACACATGTTATAGCCTAACTTTCAATTAAATTTTCACATAAACTAGGTGTCATAACCATGTAAGTTCACATATAATTCTACCCAACTTGTATATGATTCATGTTTGAATCAAAATATAAACTTGCCTACATATGATTTATCATATGAATCAACATAACCAAACTAGCATATGAAACATGATGATTTGATTGTATATAAAATTACAACATGGATGATAGCAACATAACTTTACATCATAAATGATAGCATCACAACATAGAGATTTCAATCACAATCCTACAACATAATTACAACATGCATTCAATACTTCATATCACATCCATACAATCCGCATTATATCTTAATCCAATTAAATTACTAATTATTTTGTTAAAACTATCGAACTCACAACTCAAAAGCAGTATTGAGTTCTGAATTCTGATTTCTGGAGTTGAATTAGCTCTCCTTTGAAGAAGATTCACTATTAGGGTTGAGTAGTTCTGATTGGATTGGTTGTTCTTCCTCTTTAATTTGGTGGCGGCTGCTCTAGGGTTCAAGACAACAGCATGACGGCCATAGTTTCAGTTTTAATTCTGATTTAGGGTTTGAGTCTATGGGTCTTTTTATAGAGTTTTGAATTAATTTAAGCCGTTGGATGATCTTAGGGTTAATCAAAACCATTCAGTCATGATAGGGTGACACCTCGGCCCTACTGACTCAGCAAGGTGACAGAAAGGACTCAGCAACATGGATCAGTCTGAACCAGAAAGCTGTGCAGGCTTGCTGCCTCGGCCTGGGCGCACTTGGCAGCTGCGCCAGTGCAAATTTGTACTAGCGCACTTCCTAAGTGCGCTAGTGCAATTCCCTTTTTTTCTATTTTGCCACCACTCTTCGTTCGTCTATAACTCCTTCATCCAGTACCCGTTTCCCGCAAACTCGGACTCTATTTCAACCAAAATTCCGAGACGAACACAATGGCGCAACCCATTTCCCTTAATTATTATGTCTGAGATTAATTATTCTTTATTTTAGTTAATTCGATTATTCAAAAATCCGGGGTGTTACAGGGCTGATGCAGCTTGCCCCCTGTCACTAGGACTGACCCTGTGCTCATCGAGTTTTCCTTCTCGGAGTAGCCTCTCGACCAAGTCTCTCAAATGATGGCATTCATTTGTGGAATGACCATGGATTTGGTGAAATAGACATAATTTTCTAGTTTCGCCTTCCTTTTCTGTCGACTCCCTCGGGGGAGACCTTTTGTATGGAAGAACATTATAAGTATCCATGAAGATATTCTCCAATGTGTCGTTTAACGGCATGAAACTCTCAAATGGCCTGGGTCGAGATCTTCTCTGGGAATCATTTCCTCGATATGTCTTCCGATTATTGCTATTATTGTTTCCCGGTTGGCGACCATTTCCTTGATTCTTATTCCCAACATTGACTTCAACTTTTCCTAAGTTATCTCCTATCTCCTTGATGGCCACATTACTTTGGATATCTTCCTTATTAGTAGCCTTCCTTTTTCTGTTAGCATATATCTCTTCCTGACGTAAGCGAACATTAGCTTTTTCATAAAATATTTCTCTAGTCGGAGGTGGCTTGCCGGCCAGATATCTTCCAAACTCGGTATCTTTATCAACACCGTCAATTAGGGCCATCAACATAGTTTACTCATGCGGATCCTTGACTTCCGTGACTGCTAGATTAAAAAGATCCAAGTATGACCTTAGGCTTTCGTCCGGTCGCTGCTTAATAAGAGACAGCTCAATCACATTCTTAGATCTCTGAGCGTGAAGGCGGAATTGGTTCCCAAACTTCTCACTCAATTCCCTGAAACTGGATATCGACCGAGCTGGCAAGCGGGTGAACCACACTAATGCCACATCCTCCAAAAATATAGGGAATTCTTTACATTTTATCTCATCTGTAGCTGTGACGGCATTCATGGACAAAGAATATCGCATCAGATGCTTGATCAGATCAAATTTGCCCGCATAGCGATTCATTGTCGGCATATTAAAACGTCTTGGGAATGTAACCTCCAATATATCATCGGCAAAAGGCGTATGACTGCGACCTATGCCCCAATCTTCGTTCCTGTGCCCACGGCTAGCTATCATGTTCTCCATGATCATTGCTTCAACATCTGCCCGGGTCAAGGTGGACTCAGGATCGGCACTTCTTGCCCGATGGGCTTCTTCAGCATTTCTTTGACGTGCGGCCACAAAGTTTGGAATTCGGGAAGAGCTTCCTTGCCCCTGTTGCCGAGGTCAACTAAGCGACGAGCAGGGGGATTGGATCGATTCTGAGCAGGGTCAACAACGTTCCATTCCTCGGCGGTAAAGTAGGTTCATTCAAGCTACGATCGCTAGTTCCCTGGTTAAGTACTTTTTCATCCCGAGATGGCAGCGTCCCAAATCGGAGTTGCTCTATGTTCTCAGCCCTTTCTAGCGGGGGCCATCGTTGGTTTCTTCGGGGTTCCTTGGACGAGGATGTGTGTTCCGGGGAAGGAAGATGGGTTGGTGAGGAGACACTTTGCCTTATGAGGCCATCAATTCGCCTGTCCATAGCAGTTAGATTCTGTCGCCAC
Organism: Allium sativum; assembly: GCA_030737875.1. Lineage (NCBI taxonomy): Eukaryota > Viridiplantae > Streptophyta > Magnoliopsida > Asparagales > Amaryllidaceae > Allium > Allium sativum. Next base: position 993,530,596 of record CM060915.1, read on the forward strand.
ACTGAACTCTCTTACCGTTGAGCAGCTAACTTGTCAAACAGTTTGTCCTACATGTCAATGATGCGAGAAAGATCCCCTTCAGTAGCCAGGGCAGAAAGATCAAATTGGTCGCCAACATTCTCTCTTATACGTAAAGAGCTTGGGCCAGGTCGAGCAGATGTACCAGCACGGGAGGAACGAGCCATCACCTCCTTTCTGGGTCGGGTCGTAGTCTGCTTGTCTTTTTGGATCGCGGAACCCTTACCTCGATGGCTCGGAGCGCCCCCTTGGGATCGGATCATGGAAGTGTTGGGGGGACGGTTCGTGACGAGGTCGTGGGAGCGAGTGGTAACTCCTTCAGCTGGTTGGGTCGCGATCCCCTCAATGGATCCGTTCGCCCCTCCTCTCTGCGATCCGAGAGCTCCTCGTTGATCTGCTCGTGTACACTTTCTTCGTTTGCTTCATTTTCAGCTTCGTTCGCTTGCGAAGCTCGTACTTCCTTAGAATTATTTCCAGCCATGATATCTGAACTTCGCTAAAATCTTCAAAAACTGAAACAGTGGAGTTTTGGACTGTTTTCTTCGGACTTGAGTATCTGAACAACGGAACAACAATCCAATATACTGAGAATTCATTCTCAGTGAAAGCACCAAAAATGTCAGATCCAAAATTGGGTCTAACACCCAAATTTCTCTGATCTACGAAGAATTATAACAAAGATATGAAGAAAAAGCAGAAAAGACACGAGATTTATAGTGGTTCGGCGTTAACGAGCCTATGTCCACTTTATACGTAATTGATTATATGCTAAACGGAGGTACAATTAATGATTTCACTCAATCTCGCTTTTACAATTGTGATTGTCTCAATAATTTCGAAATAACTCTAAGTAGAAACAATGGAGATATGATAATGGTGGAATCAGATCTCTCCCTTGCCAAAAGATACCAAAAAATGCTAAGTTCTGGGTAATTATAGCTGATTTCTTCAGGCGAATCGCAGTCATACGTGGCACAAATACTGAGAATCTCGGACTAGTTCGTGGCTTGATGAAGAATTGGTCAATATGATAGTTGTGGATAGGTGTCGCGAGATCCTGCGTTCTCGGATCGTGAATGACTTGGTCTCAGCCATCGACTCGGTGTCTGGGATCGGATCGGATTGTGCAGAGAAGGGCGGATCGGATCGCTGGACGAGGGTGCGATCGCGATCCGGGGACGTGCCACGATCTGAGGAGAATGATTGACCAAGATCGAATGCTTAAGGGGTTGGAGACTTAGGGCCTCTTATTTCCTTTGCTTTTGAACTTTGGTGGCTAGGCCTAAAAGCTAGCCAATAGTTATCGATATCCATAACTTTTGTTCACCACTGAGAGATGGATTAGTGGCTATGGATCAATGCAATGGGGTCATTGTGACTCCATGGAGCAAAGTGATCGTAGCAAAGTATGGGGTGATCGAGTGGTGGATATCATATGCTTTACGCACTGAGTGAAAGATGTGAGGATGATTGATATGTTTGAAGTTTGCTATCACCTTGACCCACACCCTCATTTACATTTTATGTTAGTGTTACCTTAGAGTACTGTACATCTTGTTGTGCTAACTCTTTGGTTGCAGGAACAGGTTCAGGTACGTTTAGATTATACCTGTTATTGTTTTGTCTTGTTGCCATCGCTCATACCAGACTTTTGTCTGACCTAGAGTTTTATGTCTCTTCTTATTGCTGGGTGCTCCTAAACGAGCAGACTAGAGACATGTCAGTTGATTATGCACAGGTAGCTGTCCGGAGATGAGCAGGAGGCTCCTACGTACTATTTACATTTGTACTCCCTGTATTGTTGCTGCTCACTACTTTGGGCATTAGTAGTGCACTTTTTGTAACAACCCGAATTTTAATAACGTGTTAAAACCATAAATCAAGGCAGAATTAAATTTTAAATTAAGAATCAAGGGAAATGGGATGTACCATTGCGTTCGTCTCGAAATTCTACTTGGAAACGAGTCCAAGTTTTCGAAAATCGGAGTCCGTATGACTGAGTAATGACCTCTAGAAGTTTCAGAAGTTTTCCGAATCAAAAACATCTCGAAATTCGAATTCAATACCCAGAAGCGGGCTGGGCGGGAAAATTCCTGATGCATCCTGGTGGTCGACCTACCTCCCGAACCCTTATTTTTGCACCAGATGCATCATGATGTATCTGACCTCGTTTTCTGTCCAGATTCGTCTGCCTAATCCTATATAAACAGCCTCCTAGCCTCATTCTCTTTACATCATTCTTCTCTAACCTTATGCTGCTCAAACTCTTGATGATCATGGCTTCTTCTTCTTCCTCTAAATTAAATGAAGATAAATTAAATTAAAACGTGAAGATTATTTCTTGAAGACTACGGCTAGGAATTGGGGATTTTCTTCTGCAATCAAATCAGGATTCAACGATTCAACAATTCGACGACTAGTTTATAGATTCGACTTCTACATCTTTCTTAGACCACGATCTGTAAGTTCCAATTACTTTTAGATAAAAACTATAAATCTAATATGTGCATGGTATAATTTGGAATTGATTTATGTATGATTCATATCTATTCTTGGTTTCTTCTTGGATCTTAACTATTGGGAATATTTCCTATGACATTGAAACTATTTTTAATGACATAAGACTATGACTATGCCTATGACTGTGGACATAAGATTTTGCCTATGCCTATGACAATGACGGTGAACATAAAACTGCCTATGAACAATATGACTATGCCTATGACTACGACGGTGAACATAAGACTGCCTATGACTATGAACATTAAGACTATTGCCTATGACTATGACAAGGGAAATTGTGGTTAATCACCTATGATTCATTGCCTAGGATTATGACTATGAAATTGGATCTAAGCTTGATTTTCTATTCAGACCTATTTTCTTTATTTGTCCTTGGATCTTGATTTTGGGGATTTTTCTACTTAGATCTATCCATGTTCTTGAATCTTGATTAGTATTCAAACCTTTCAATGTTCGTAATGTTATGCCTGTGAGGTTTTAGTAAATTTTTTCAGTTATGTCATACCTTGAAAATAGATTGATTATGTTATTGAATGATGTTGATCTATGCCTGTGGTTCTATTTTATTATCATTTTGAATTGGGAATTAATGAATAAGTCTATTCATATGTATAGGAACTTGAAGTATAACCTGTTATGATAAATTGTGTAGTTTATCATGTTATGCAAGTTTTAGGTTGCAAAATCGTATCACATATGTGACCAAATGTTTGGACTACATGTGTATATGTTAAACCTATGTCATATTTCAAGTTCACACTTATTCATATGTTCGTGATTGATTTGCAACTTCACATATATGTAAGTTGATTTAGTCTGTGTTGCAAATTCACATATATGTATGTTGGTTTAGTCTATGCTACAAGATCACGCCTATGATATTCATGTTGACTATTTTGCAAGTTCACACCTATGATGTTCATATTGACTATGCCGAAAATGCCAAGTTTACACCTATGTCATGTTTATGTTAATGAATTACTTTATGCCAATTTTGCGTACGTTAAATTAGGCTAAGTTTTTAGCCTAATATTATATGTCAAAAATCATGCGGACGAGAAATTAGGCTAAGATTGTTAGCCAGATATTTAGACGGGGTAACGTTGGGAAAAATTGGTAAACATAGGAAGCTTGGCATGAAACTTGCCTTGAAACTTGACATGAACTTGCCTTGAAAATTGACACGGACTTAACACGAATCTTGAACATGGACATGACACTAGAATGAACTTGAAAATGGCCAACTCGAAGTTGGGTTGAATTTGCAGTGTAATTCTGCCCGGAACCGCCTGGCAAATCCAGTTACTACAAACAATAGGATCCAATGTGGGTAGTTGGTCATATCGCACTTGAAAACCCGAGGTCAGACTGAGTTGTGGTGTAATTCTTCCCGGAACCGCCCGGAATATCCAATGACCACAACAACAGGTCTGATGTGAGAGGTTGGGGTGCATTAATGAATTAATGCCACATGAAAGGGTTAAGTCATGAACATGTAAGACAACACTTAACCAACATGAAACTTGATTGGTAGGGTTAGGTCATGAACTTGAACGACAGCACCTAACCAACTTGACACATGAATTGAATGGCTAAGTCACGAACTTAAATGACAACACTTAGCCAATTTGACATGCTAGACTGATAAGGGGTTAAGTCTTGAATTTAAATGACAACACTTAACCCGCTGGACGGAAACCCTAATTACGTGGTCCATTTCAGCGGTAACCCACTAGATGTATCACGGTACCCTGGAACTAGGCAGGGTGGGGTACAATTACTGGGCTGATTGTAAGAGACCAGAATGACGGATGTGTTGGTGCGCCAGTGTAGGTTCAGGCGGGCTATGGTCGTGCACGTAGTCCGGAGTTGAAAAAGCAGGCATTGGGCATCAGTAGGTTTATCTGTGCATTCTTGATTCGCGTCGGTGGTTGGCACCATAGGGCTTGATACACCCTATGGTGGACTTAGCACATGTGACTACATACGTGATAGGGTCGTATGACACAGACACATGACGAGCTAGAACTTGTAGGGAGCCGATCGACTAGTGGATCGTTGCGTTGGACCTAGAAATGTGTCATTTCATGATATTGGGCCAAGGGATCATTCCGTGGTTAATATAAGACATGGGTTGGGATTCTGGTACAGTTGATGCAGCGAACCTTGAATACGTGATGCTATACTTGATTTATCATGTTGTCTTAGTCTGTTGCCCATTTCGTCATCATCCGTATGTTTACTTTCAGTTTATACATGTCATGTTACCTTTATCTGTTTTTATGCTGAAAGTCACTTGGACTTACCAGTCTTTATGACTGACCCGTTTTCTTTTGCCTCTTTTTCTTTCGTTCCCCCCCAGGTTCTCAGGGAGGTAACTCTAGCACCTAGCTTGGATTTCGCTTGCTTTCGATTCAGCTCATGTACGATTTGATCTTGAGTTATGCTATGGCTGCATTTCTGCTACCTTTGGGGAATTAAGCTACTTTTGTTATTTTAAGTTTATGCTTCTTTGTTTATGCAAGACAGAATTTGTTGTAATGGGGAATAATGACTCTGGCTATTTGGTACTTTGAATGTAAAAGGCTTTGACTATTTTGAAATTAATGAAATTTATCTTTTGATTCTTCCGCTGCTTTATTTATGTTCTATCTTGTAATATTTATGTGTTTGTTTACCTCGAAACACTCCTTCAAAACTAGTGCAGTCCCTTTGTGAGTGACCCTAGCGGAGGTGGGGTGTTACATTTGGTATCAGAGTAGAAGGTTACCAGGCTGGGCAAAAGTTTTTAAAAAACCTTCTGAAACTATTTTCAAAACCGTTTACAAAGAAGCATTTTTCAAGGAAAGTCTTGTTTTATTTAGATGCTATTCCCCAAAAGCCATTAGCACTATCCTTTGTTTCCTTGTTTGAATCGCTTTTCCTTTCTTTTCTCCATCTGTAGTCGCAGTAGTTTTTACCTACGGCTAATCTTCTTTCTAGCTTCGTAGAGGATTTTCCGTATGATGGAGATAGTTTCTGTGAGGCTTGTTAACATGTTACATAGGAAAGGTATGAGTGATAAGTTAAGGCAGATGAATCTCAAAACAAGAAGGTAGACTTCGAGAAAGGAGGCAAGAACAACAACAATAATAAGGATAACAAGACACGTGAGAAAAGAAAATGCCACTTATGCGGTACTGAGGGGCATATAGCCCAGGATTGTAGATAGAAGAAGATGAAGATGGGAGCATGCTTTCAGTGTGGTGAAACTGGACATATCAGTAAGAACTGCCCTAAGAAGCAAGGGCAAGCCTCACAGGCAGGACCTTCTGGGAGTACATCTTTAACTTCTTATCCTAGATGCCTTGTTTTTTCTTGCTTATCTCCTCAATCTTATCTTGAGAACCTTAGGTAGAACCCTTTTGGATGTAAACATGTGATTGAAACATGTTATGGTTGATGTTTGCAAATGGTTGCAAGTGGTCGCAAGTGGTTGCTCGTGGTTGCATAACACACATTAAACACTAGATCGGCTCAGACACACTTTCATATTGCATATGCATGAGTGTTTATGCTTGTTACGGATGAAATTGAATGTGTTATCATGTGGATGTTGCATATGGATGGATGTTTGTGCACACATATAGTGTTTATGTGACTAGGACTATTTGCATACATGTTGGATTCATTACACTAAACATATTTTGCATTAGGAAGATCAACCAGGCCTGGTCATTTGCATTAGATAAGGAACATATACACACACTTTCTGCATATGTTCATATAGCATTAGAAATCTTTTAAGGACAATGGTTGCTTGTGGATGATGATTGAGTAGATGGTTGATTGGATGGTAGGACACATTCTTCTTAACTTGAAGATTTCGAGGACGAAATCCTTTAAGGAGGGAAGAATGTAACAACCCGAATTTTAATAACATGTTAAAACCATAAATCAAGGCAGAATTAAAATTTAAAATAAGAATCAAAGGAAACGGGTTGCGCCATTGCGTTCGCCTCGAAATTCTGCTTGGAAAGGAGTCCGAGTTTTCGAAAATTGGAGTCCGTATGACTGAGTTATGACCTCTAGAAGTTTCAGAAGTTTTCAGAATCAAAAACAGCTCGAAATTCGAATTCGAAATTCGAATTCAAGACCCAGAAGCGGGCTGGGTGGGAAAATTCCCGCCCAGAGCCCAGGTCGACTAGGGGGTCGACCTGGCCAGACCAGGTCGACCATAGGGTCGACCTGCAGGTCGACCTGCCTCCCGAACCCTTTTTTTTGAACCAGATGCATCCTGATGTATCTGACCTCATTTTCTGTCCATATTCGTCTGCCTAATCCTATATAAATAGCCTCCCAGCCTCATTCTCTTTACACCATTCTCCTCTAACGTTATGCTGCTCAAACTCTTGATGATCATGGCTTCTTCTTCCTCTAAATTAAATTAAAACGTGAAGATTATTTCTTGAAGGCTACGGCTAGGAATTGGGGATTTGCTCCTGCAATCAAATCAGGATTCAACGATTCAACAATTCGACGACTAGTTTATAAATTCGACTTCTACATCTTTCTTAAACCATGATCTGTAAGTTCCATTTACTTTTAGATAAAAACTATAAATCTAATATGTGCATGGTATAATTTGGAAGTGATTTATGTATGATTCATATCTATTCTTGGTTTCTTCTTGGATCTTGACTATTGGGAATATTGCCTACGATGTTGAAACTATTGTTAATGACATAAGACTATGACTATGCCTATGACTGTGGACATAAGATTTTGCCTATGCCTATGACTATGACGGAGAACATAAGACTGCCTATGAACAATCTGACTATGCCTATGACTATGACGGTGAACATAAGACTGCCTAGAACAATAAGACTTTTGCCTATGACTATGAAAAGGAAAATTGTGGTTAATCACCTATGATTCATTGCCTAGGATTATGACTATGAAATTGGATCTAAGCTTGATTTTCTATTCAGACCTATTTTCTTTATTTGTCCTTAGATCTTGATTTTGGGGATTTTTCTATTTAGATCTATCCATGTTCTTGAATCTAGATTAGTATTCAAACCTTTCCATGTTCATAATGTTATGCCTGTGAGGTTTTAGTCAATTTATTCAGTTATGTCATACCTTGAAAATACATTGATTATGTTATTGAATGATATTGATCTATGCCTGTGGTTCTATTTTATTATCATGTTGAATTAGGAATTAATGAATAATTCGATTCATATGTATAGGAACTTGAAGTATAACCTGTTATGATAAGTTGTGTAGTTTATCATGTTACGCAAGTTTTAGGTTGTAAAATCATATCACACACGTGACCAAATGTTAGGACTACATGTGTATATGTTAAACCTATTTCATATTTGAAGTTCATACTTATTCATATGTTCGTGATTGATTTGCAGGTTCACATATATGTAAGTTGATTTAGTCTATGTTGAAAATTCACATATGTGAAGACCCGTAACTTCCCCGTAAAGGAAAGCGTCGGATAGTTCGAGAACAAACCACAACAGAACGCATATAGAAGAACATTTCATTGTATATAACAACAATGCATCAGATTACAAGAATATACAGAGTATAAAAGAATATTACACAGAAATATCAGAGATTTAAATTACATTTAAATACATAGCAGCGGAAAATAATACAATACACAACTAGAATGAGATATACGGATACAAAGCTTCCCGGATATCGTTCCAGTCGTAAACCAGGATCCTGTGAATATAAATCTGCAAAACCAAAACTACTAGCTGCCCGTGTCAAAATAAGGGCACCCAGAGTTTAGGTCAAAACAATAAACTCCAGGTCAGTCATGTGACTGGTGTGAGAACTAAAGCAGTTATAAATCTTTATTTTCAAAGCTAGGTAAAACAAGGGACCACGCCGTATAACACGGAACGGGTTTCCTCCCAAGAATACCAGTGCATAAGACAAACAACGCAATGCTAAATAAAGAAAAATGAAGCTGTTATAAGACCCAGGTCCCATCACACAATGCAACGCAGTCGAGGATAGGGTTTTCCCTTATAACAGCCAAAGAATGCTTGATACGTTTAAAACAAATCATTTGATACTATTATAAGTGCATAGAGTATAAAACAACTTCAAATCATAAGTATCAATCATAGGCGGCATGAATGCCCCATACCACTATGTCGCCATATATAGGTTTACAAATAAAACCGCAAATGTCACGTATTTGGAAATTGGGTTTCCATCTATGAACCGAGGCTAGGGGCAAGATCCTCAACCGATTCGAGACGCTCTAGCCCGCCCCTCAGGAACAGCCGCAACTGCCCCTTGGATCGTCAGGGCCGGTCCACACGGAGTGGATTATTATGCCTGAACAATACGTCTCCCCACCCTATGGGGTGTAAGTCTGGTCCGTCAGCCGACCAGAATGCATTCGGCCGAAACCGATATAACCGAGGCGCCTCGCAACAGCAACAACAACATAAGTCAAACTCGTCAGGGCGTGTAAAACCACTGACGCCACTTCTAACTAGAAAGAAACGCATGCCCTCCCTGAGGTCCGTCTCCCGTTTTTGATTCATACCGGGTGTGAAACTCGCGAATCAAACGTTACACAAAGCTACGCCACAAAGGTCGTGCTTTGATCATCAACCACAAGACTTTGCTTTTCAACAGAAGCCTTGATCATTTGCATCTTAGCATGCCACACAGGCAAGCCATCCTATGCAACCGATATCAGTCACACAGAATGAAATCCGATGTCAGACACACAGTCCATTTACAAGTCCGTTCTGGGTCTGAACGAAACCGGAGGCACCTAGTACCCCGCATATCCATCGATCTCCAAGTACGTCTGGACGATCACTAACTGTTTCCATCTTCTTGGGTGTACAGCCCAATCAAGATCATCAGTTATCACCCAAACGACGTGAAGACCTCCGGTCTTCGACCATCGTCTTCGTCTTCGACTTATCGTCGTATCAGTTACTCAGAATGGGATAAACCCGGTCTTTCCGAATAACTCGCGTATATTTTAAATAAGTGTTACACAAACACAACATACGCCTCATTCCAATTCATTAGTCACTAACCGTAAATTAATCAAGAGAATAATTCCCCAAATATTAACCCCGAAGGCCGAAACCAACATCAGATCAATATCCAGAAAACCATTCTGCTTGGCTAACCGCCAGTTAGTTTCTAAATTTCACATTCAAATCTAATTACAGATTTATCTATCGCCTGGAGCAAAACTGGTGATACTCCATTCTCGATCTTTTCAATCTAATTAAAGATTCATTAAAACTCCACTTAGTTTTAATCATTATCTGGGTTAAAGAATCAGTGTCATTTAAAACACGATTCACGATAAACCCAAAATCACATTCCATTAATTATCGGGTTAAAGAACAAGTGTTATTTAAAACACTGTTCACGATAAACCCAAAAATCAATACCAATTCAATTCCAATTAAATATCATTTAATTGGTACACTTCATTAAATCTAAATAAAAAGATTTAATCTTTTCTCAACTGGGTTCAAGAACAGTGTTAGTGAAGACACCATTCACGACAAACCCAAATCACATTCGATATTCAATACAAGGCTCTGAATAGAAAATATATCGGCTTATATTCAATATCGAATTCTACGACTAACAAATGTCGTATTGGAAATAACGATACAAATATATATCTTTCAAATTTCCATAACAACACCTGTAATGTCACGAATTCCAACATCGAAATATTCCGAAGACAATTTCGATTCAAATCCACTCCAATGCAATCATTGGAAATTTTGGTTATTTTCAAAACCATTTCAAATTCAATTTATTTATTTAAAAATAAATAGAATTATAATTCTAGTTCAAAACTAGTTCATTTCGATAAAAATCCATTTTTTTATCTTTTCAAATATGGAGATTTTCACCCCAAACTTTCACAAATCATTTCTTATGATTTTACACAAATTATTACTATTTTTAATAATTTTATCAAGGCCCGTACAGTCGATTTCCAACAATGGCCATCGAACTGCACTTACAACGACCTTTTTCGAATTTGATTTGGACGTATCTCCAAATCCAACCGTTAGATTTCAAATTTCTAACATTAATTAGAAAGCTCTTTTCGATACGAACCCAACGGTTCCGGTTTTAGGAGAATCCGACGGTCGGATCTCCTGTAATGTCCGTTTGAAATAAATGGTCGAAATTCGCGAACTGCCGCGGCGCGGCGCGTTCTATTCAGGCCATTATATTATATATAATATATATAATATATATTTCGTCGATTTCTATTTAAAACGAATTATATAAATAGTTTTGAATTCGTTTCAAAAACATTTTCAACTTCCATTTCAATTCAAATCAAAATTGAATTCTTCTTTATAAATTCGTTTTAAAATCCATTTCTATTCAATTCAAATTTCAATTCAATTTGAATTTATTTCACTTCGCTTTCAATTCAATTCGAATTCGTTTTCAGTTCAATTCATTTCGAAATCGTTCTCAATTCAATTCATTTCGAAATCGCTTTCAATTCAATTCCTTTCGAATTCGTTTTCAATTCAATTCATTTCGAATTTGTTTTCAATTCAATTCATTTCGAATTCGTTTTCAATTCAATTCATTTCGAATTCGTTTTCAATTCAATTCATTTCGAATTCGTTTTCAATTCAATTCATTTCGAAGTCGTTTTCAATTCAATTTGAATTCGTTTTCAATTCAATTTATTTCAAAATATTTGATTTCGAAATCACTTTTCAATATTCATTTTAAAATGAATAAAATCGATATAAATATCGTTCACGTCAAAATGGCGTCAATCTAATCCTCACGGCTTCACATATTTCTATTTTCAAATATTCTATTTCAAATATTTCTATTTCAAATATTTCTATTTCAAATATTTCTATTTCAAATATTTCTTTTTTTTCTTCGAAACTGGAATGAGGCCCAATCAATTACCATATAATGTTAATTATATGGATTTTCTACAACACATGGATATATCAACAACGATGAATAATCAACCATCAACCAAAGTGCACTACACTGTATAAGCATCAAATATAGACATTTAACGCTTATAGCAGCTTGTCAATCAATCGATCGACAGATTTAATCAATCAGGATGAGTGAACTTCAAATTTCATCCTAACACCCGTGTGGGGTTTCAAACAATCAAACACATATTTTATTTGTGCAGTTAGGCGATGTGTAAAATTTATCGACCCAATCAACGTCATTCAAATAGGTGTACATAAACAAACCGTCTGGTTTGTAAATGAATATTTATTTATTCACATTCACGTTAAAAATTATATTTTTAACGATAACACATTTTATTTTAACATATGAATTTCTATTCAGTTCATTCGTTAAATAAAATGCTATTTTTATTTTTCTAACTTATTTTAGAAAATTTCGGCGGCATAACGGCACGATACTAGAAACGGGACAAGGCCTAGCCTTATCCCCGGTCTAGTGAAGGCCCACGCCATTCACACATCAATCAAATCCATTCGTTATGCAAACCACAAACTTTGGAGTAAGGATCTAACCTAGCCTTACCCCTTCGCCTTATAACGGCGCACGTCTAATCCTAACCAATTTATCGATTCGATTTTTCACACCACAAACCACATTCAAACCAATATCGCAATCAATCACCAAACAGTCAAACAAACAAGTCCATGGTCTGTGGACGATTGTGTCGGGTGCTACTAAGCACCGTCTGCATCCTAGTATATATATATAACTAGAAATATAAATTGAAAGGTGAGAAATTCTCACATATAGCTATCCTAGCTCCACGGCACTTCATTGATAGAAATCTTCATCGCTATCGCATCTTTGTCACCTTCGTTGCCCGGATCCTTTACATATGTAAAAATCGAATTTTTAGTTCGCTATTCAATATATAAAAATCGAATTTTTAGTTCGCTATTCAATATATAAAAATCGAATTTTTAGTTCGCTATTCAATATATAAAAATCGAATTTTTAGTTCGCTATTCAATATATAAAAATCGAATTTTTAGTTCGCTATTCAATATATAAAAATCGAATTTTTAGTTCGCTATTCAATATATAAAAATCGAATTTTTAGTTCGCTATTCAATATATAAAAATCGAATTTTTAGTTCGCTATTCAATATATAAAAATCATATTTTTCTATCGAAGTTCAATATTCAATATATAAAAATCATATTTTTCTATCGAAGTTCAATATATAAAAATTCCATTTTTCTATCGAAGTTCAATCTTCTCTGTCGCTTCATATATAAAATAAAAATCAGATTTTTATTTCGTTACATACACAAAGATGATATCTTTATATTCTCTATCCTATAAAGATTATATTTTCAATACTTTAAAAATATAAAAATCATATTTTTAATACTTTAAAAATATAAAGATCATATTTTTACAAAAATATAGATCCCGCCTTTTCCATTTTAAAGATCAAATCTTTTCTTTTACCTTTTCAAGTTTAAATCTTTTCTCTTTTTAAAATCTTTAATCAGTTTTTAATTTCTTTTTAAAAACAGTTTTTATAACTTACTTCTTTTAAAAATTCTGTTTTAAAAACTTAAAACAAAAATCAGTTTTCTATATTCAAAAATTCAGTTTTTAAATTCTTAAAAATCCAGTTTTTAACTTTTAAACATTTTCAGTTTTTATATTCTTTTTACTTTTATATAAAAAAAAACAGTTTTACTAACTAAAAAAAAACAGTTTTCTTTCTTTTTAAAAAAACAGTTTTACACAAAAAAAAAAAACAGTTTTTAATACTTTTAAAAATAAAAATAAAAATACTTACAGATAAGGGGGGGGGGGGTTTCTGCAGATCGTCGGAGGGCGTGCTGGTCCGAGCTGGTGGTGCGGAGGCGGATTAGTGGGGTTCGATTCGAAGTGGAACAAAGGGGGGGGGTTCGCTGTAATCGAGCGGAGGGGTTCAGGGCTTCGGGGTTTCGTTCGAGGCTGGAAGGAAAGAAGGAGAAGGCGGAGATTGAGGGAGGGAGGCGCGCCAGAGGTGGGTGGCTCCATCGCGGCGGCGACGGATGTAGGGTGGAGGCGGCGGCTCGATTTCTTTTTTTTTTTTTTTTTTTCTTTCCTTATTTTTATTTTCTGTTAAATGATCGGGGGGGGGGCCAGCGGGTTAATGGAAGAGAGATATTATTTTTTTTTTTTTTTTTTTTTTTATTTAATTATTTCGTTTTATCCTAAAGAGTTGACTTTTACATATGACCTCGAAACGAGGCCCACCGCCTGTCGTCCATAGCGTTTTACCCCCATTCCGAACACAATGGGCTATGTACCGCAAGCTGAATTGATAGTTTGAATCAGTTTCCTTTTGAATTTTCATTTAAATCACTATATTGAATTTTAAACGTACATTTCAAATCACCGGGGTCACATACTAACTAGAAAAATTCCCGAAAAATTATTTCTAGCTTCGTATTGACGATACGGTCCTAACAAAACTAGTTTCGTCGAAATCTGAGACCGTTAGAAAAATGGCCAATTTCCAGTCGATTAAAATCAACTGAAACTGGTCAAACGCGTTTTCCTTTACCACGCTCACATATTGATTCGAAAAATTATGAAATTTGAAACCTAGCAATAACTTTACATCACGGACCCAACAAAACTGGTTTCGTCGAAATCCGAGTCGTTTGCAAAATGTCCATTTTTAAGGGCTTGAATTCCATAGCGACTATTCAGAATTTTCAACTGGACATATCTTTTGATTCCTGATATGAAATCTTGATTTTTCGGATTCGTTGGAAAGATATTCACTATTAGATTCCATTATTTTTGGTTTCACTAAAATCCGGATTGTTTTGCACCCGGTACATTCAATTGAAGTTTGAAATCGAATTATCGAACTACCGCGCCATTTTCAATTCCTTTTATAATTATATATAATTATTTATATTCTAACGACGACGCGTATAATATATACGTTCGAATTATATTCAAAATAAATTTCTCGTCGATATTATTTAAAATAATTCATTTTAAATAATTAAAATTCACCAAAATTACCAAAATAAAAATTTTAAACTGGCCCAGATTTTCGGGTTGTTACAATCTCCCCCACTTAAAACTTTTCGTCCCCGAAAAGGAACAAAGTCGAAAGTGGTTTGATTAATCAACTCTACGCTCGATCTGGCTTCCATTCTCCAACTTTTCAGTTTCTGAGAATTTCAAAAATTTCAAAAATTTGGCTAACACCCTAAATTTTTGAAAAATTTCGCCATAACCTCCCCTGCACCGGGAGCATCGGGGAATTTCAAATAGCTTCCCCGGTCCTTCAGATCTCAAAAAGAAAAAGAAAAAGCCAAGCGGCTAGCCAATAGGCTCACAAAATCATCACCACCCAAACAAAACAGTAAATTTTGTAGTAAACATGTACCTATTTGTCGGGCAAACAAATTTTATTCTCTGGCTCTAGCCTCCTTGCTATGACCTGTTCAAAGATACATATGCATATGCAAGCAAATGCGACCAAATTTCAATACAAGTCAATATTTGATTCAATTAGGCTAAATGGTTTAAAATTAGCAAACAAATGAACAAACAACACAAACATCAATCAATTAGTGAATTTAACGTTTCAAATTCATAATTTTGATACATATACAAAAATCATGTTTTTGATGCCAAATCACAACAATAGGCCCTATCTAATTTTTGGTTCTCACACCAGTCAATAGGAAATATATAGATATCACACCTTCGTCACACGAATATAAATTCTGACGATGAGTACTCAACCATCAGAATCATCTTCGGGCCACTAGAGTATGATTCTATATCTATCCAATATATTAAAACTTCGAATATACGCGGATCAGACGTATACGCAAAATCTTTATATACTGGACTGTCCAACTCAATATAAATAGATAATCAGATACGAATAATTGATTTAAATTTTCAAAACAAAAATTGTTTTCATTTTAAAAATATACTCTTCACACTCGTTCTAGGATACTACTGATCCTATCTCTAACGAGTCATTCCCATTGGATATTACTAATCCAATATCTGATGAATTCTTTCGTATGGTTCTAATGTGTCTTGTTCTCTGAGCTTTGTAAACCAAAGCTCTGATACCAACTGTGAAGACCCGTAACTTCCCCGTAAAGGAAAGCGTCGGATAGTTCGAGAACAAACCACAACAGAACGCATATAGAAGAACATTTCATTGTATATAACAACAATGCATCAGATTACAAGAATATACAGAGTATAAAAGAATATTACACAGAAATATCAGAGATTTAAATTACATTTAAATACATAGCAGCGGAAAATAATACAATACACAACTAGAATGAGATATACGGATACAAAGCTTCCCGGATATCGTTCCAGTCGTAAACCAGGATCCTGTGAATATAAATCTGCAAAACCAAAACTACTAGCTGCCCGTGTCAAAATAAGGGCACCCAGAGTTTAGGTCAAAACAATAAACTCCAGGTCAGTCATGTGACTGGTGTGAGAACTAAAGCAGTTATAAATCTTTATTTTCAAAGCTAGGTAAAACAAGGGACCACGCCGTATAACACGGAACGGGTTTCCTCCCAAGAATACCAGTGCATAAGACAAACAACGCAATGCTAAATAAAGAAAAATGAAGCTGTTATAAGACCCAGGTCCCATCACACAATGCAACGCAGTCGAGGATAGGGTTTTCCCTTATAACAGCCAAAGAATGCTTGATACGTTTAAAACAAATCATTTGATACTATTATAAGTGCATAGAGTATAAAACAACTTCAAATCATAAGTATCAATCATAGGCGGCATGAATGCCCCATACCACTATGTCGCCATATATAGGTTTACAAATAAAACCGCAAATGTCACGTATTTGGAAATTGGGTTTCCATCTATGAACCGAGGCTAGGGGCAAGATCCTCAACCGATTCGAGACGCTCTAGCCCGCCCCTCAGGAACAGCCGCAACTGCCCCTTGGATCGTCAGGGCCGGTCCACACGGAGTGGATTATTATGCCTGAACAATACGTCTCCCCACCCTATGGGGTGTAAGTCTGGTCCGTCAGCCGACCAGAATGCATTCGGCCGAAACCGATATAACCGAGGCGCCTCGCAACAGCAACAACAACATAAGTCAAACTCGTCAGGGCGTGTAAAACCACTGACGCCACTTCTAACTAGAAAGAAACGCATGCCCTCCCTGAGGTCCGTCTCCCGTTTTTGATTCATACCGGGTGTGAAACTCGCGAATCAAACGTTACACAAAGCTACGCCACAAAGGTCGTGCTTTGATCATCAACCACAAGACTTTGCTTTTCAACAGAAGCCTTGATCATTTGCATCTTAGCATGCCACACAGGCAAGCCATCCTATGCAACCGATATCAGTCACACAGAATGAAATCCGATGTCAGACACACAGTCCATTTACAAGTCCGTTCTGGGTCTGAACGAAACCGGAGGCACCTAGTACCCCGCATATCCATCGATCTCCAAGTACGTCTGGACGATCACTAACTGTTTCCATCTTCTTGGGTGTACAGCCCAATCAAGATCATCAGTTATCACCCAAACGACGTGAAGACCTCCGGTCTTCGACCATCGTCTTCGTCTTCGACTTATCGTCGTATCAGTTACTCAGAATGGGATAAACCCGGTCTTTCCGAATAACTCGCGTATATTTTAAATAAGTGTTACACAAACACAACATACGCCTCATTCCAATTCATTAGTCACTAACCGTAAATTAATCAAGAGAATAATTCCCCAAATATTAACCCCGAAGGCCGAAACCAACATCAGATCAATATCCAGAAAACCATTCTGCTTGGCTAACCGCCAGTTAGTTTCTAAATTTCACATTCAAATCTAATTACAGATTTATCTATCGCCTGGAGCAAAACTGGTGATACTCCATTCTCGATCTTTTCAATCTAATTAAAGATTCATTAAAACTCCACTTAGTTTTAATCATTATCTGGGTTAAAGAATCAGTGTCATTTAAAACACGATTCACGATAAACCCAAAATCACATTCCATTAATTATCGGGTTAAAGAACAAGTGTTATTTAAAACACTGTTCACGATAAACCCAAAAATCAATACCAATTCAATTCCAATTAAATATCATTTAATTGGTACACTTCATTAAATCTAAATAAAAAGATTTAATCTTTTCTCAACTGGGTTCAAGAACAGTGTTAGTGAAGACACCATTCACGACAAACCCAAATCACATTCGATATTCAATACAAGGCTCTGAATAGAAAATATATCGGCTTATATTCAATATCGAATTCTACGACTAACAAATGTCGTATTGGAAATAACGATACAAATATATATCTTTCAAATTTCCATAACAACACCTGTAATGTCACGAATTCCAACATCGAAATATTCCGAAGACAATTTCGATTCAAATCCACTCCAATGCAATCATTGGAAATTTTGGTTATTTTCAAAACCATTTCAAATTCAATTTATTTATTTAAAAATAAATAGAATTATAATTCTAGTTCAAAACTAGTTCATTTCGATAAAAATCCATTTTTTTATCTTTTCAAATATGGAGATTTTCACCCCAAACTTTCACAAATCATTTCTTATGATTTTACACAAATTATTACTATTTTTAATAATTTTATCAAGGCCCGTACAGTCGATTTCCAACAATGGCCATCGAACTGCACTTACAACGACCTTTTTCGAATTTGATTTGGACGTATCTCCAAATCCAACCGTTAGATTTCAAATTTCTAACATTAATTAGAAAGCTCTTTTCGATACGAACCCAACGGTTCCGGTTTTAGGAGAATCCGACGGTCGGATCTCCTGTAATGTCCGTTTGAAATAAATGGTCGAAATTCGCGAACTGCCGCGGCGCGGCGCGTTCTATTCAGGCCATTATATTATATATAATATATATAATATATATTTCGTCGATTTCTATTTAAAACGAATTATATAAATAGTTTTGAATTCGTTTCAAAAACATTTTCAACTTCCATTTCAATTCAAATCAAAATTGAATTCTTCTTTATAAATTCGTTTTAAAATCCATTTCTATTCAATTCAAATTTCAATTCAATTTGAATTTATTTCACTTCGCTTTCAATTCAATTCGAATTCGTTTTCAGTTCAATTCATTTCGAAATCGTTCTCAATTCAATTCATTTCGAAATCGCTTTCAATTCAATTCCTTTCGAATTCGTTTTCAATTCAATTCATTTCGAATTTGTTTTCAATTCAATTCATTTCGAATTCGTTTTCAATTCAATTCATTTCGAATTCGTTTTCAATTCAATTCATTTCGAATTCGTTTTCAATTCAATTCATTTCGAAGTCGTTTTCAATTCAATTTGAATTCGTTTTCAATTCAATTTATTTCAAAATATTTGATTTCGAAATCACTTTTCAATATTCATTTTAAAATGAATAAAATCGATATAAATATCGTTCACGTCAAAATGGCGTCAATCTAATCCTCACGGCTTCACATATTTCTATTTTCAAATATTCTATTTCAAATATTTCTATTTCAAATATTTCTATTTCAAATATTTCTATTTCAAATATTTCTTTTTTTTCTTCGAAACTGGAATGAGGCCCAATCAATTACCATATAATGTTAATTATATGGATTTTCTACAACACATGGATATATCAACAACGATGAATAATCAACCATCAACCAAAGTGCACTACACTGTATAAGCATCAAATATAGACATTTAACGCTTATAGCAGCTTGTCAATCAATCGATCGACAGATTTAATCAATCAGGATGAGTGAACTTCAAATTTCATCCTAACACCCGTGTGGGGTTTCAAACAATCAAACACATATTTTATTTGTGCAGTTAGGCGATGTGTAAAATTTATCGACCCAATCAACGTCATTCAAATAGGTGTACATAAACAAACCGTCTGGTTTGTAAATGAATATTTATTTATTCACATTCACGTTAAAAATTATATTTTTAACGATAACACATTTTATTTTAACATATGAATTTCTATTCAGTTCATTCGTTAAATAAAATGCTATTTTTATTTTTCTAACTTATTTTAGAAAATTTCGGCGGCATAACGGCACGATACTAGAAACGGGACAAGGCCTAGCCTTATCCCCGGTCTAGTGAAGGCCCACGCCATTCACACATCAATCAAATCCATTCGTTATGCAAACCACAAACTTTGGAGTAAGGATCTAACCTAGCCTTACCCCTTCGCCTTATAACGGCGCACGTCTAATCCTAACCAATTTATCGATTCGATTTTTCACACCACAAACCACATTCAAACCAATATCGCAATCAATCACCAAACAGTCAAACAAACAAGTCCATGGTCTGTGGACGATTGTGTCGGGTGCTACTAAGCACCGTCTGCATCCTAGTATATATATATAACTAGAAATATAAATTGAAAGGTGAGAAATTCTCACATATAGCTATCCTAGCTCCACGGCACTTCATTGATAGAAATCTTCATCGCTATCGCATCTTTGTCACCTTCGTTGCCCGGATCCTTTACATATGTAAAAATCGAATTTTTAGTTCGCTATTCAATATATAAAAATCGAATTTTTAGTTCGCTATTCAATATATAAAAATCGAATTTTTAGTTCGCTATTCAATATATAAAAATCGAATTTTTAGTTCGCTATTCAATATATAAAAATCGAATTTTTAGTTCGCTATTCAATATATAAAAATCGAATTTTTAGTTCGCTATTCAATATATAAAAATCGAATTTTTAGTTCGCTATTCAATATATAAAAATCGAATTTTTAGTTCGCTATTCAATATATAAAAATCATATTTTTCTATCGAAGTTCAATATTCAATATATAAAAATCATATTTTTCTATCGAAGTTCAATATATAAAAATTCCATTTTTCTATCGAAGTTCAATCTTCTCTGTCGCTTCATATATAAAATAAAAATCAGATTTTTATTTCGTTACATACACAAAGATGATATCTTTATATTCTCTATCCTATAAAGATTATATTTTCAATACTTTAAAAATATAAAAATCATATTTTTAATACTTTAAAAATATAAAGATCATATTTTTACAAAAATATAGATCCCGCCTTTTCCATTTTAAAGATCAAATCTTTTCTTTTACCTTTTCAAGTTTAAATCTTTTCTCTTTTTAAAATCTTTAATCAGTTTTTAATTTCTTTTTAAAAACAGTTTTTATAACTTACTTCTTTTAAAAATTCTGTTTTAAAAACTTAAAACAAAAATCAGTTTTCTATATTCAAAAATTCAGTTTTTAAATTCTTAAAAATCCAGTTTTTAACTTTTAAACATTTTCAGTTTTTATATTCTTTTTACTTTTATATAAAAAAAAACAGTTTTACTAACTAAAAAAAAACAGTTTTCTTTCTTTTTAAAAAAACAGTTTTACACAAAAAAAAAAAACAGTTTTTAATACTTTTAAAAATAAAAATAAAAATACTTACAGATAAGGGGGGGGGGGGTTTCTGCAGATCGTCGGAGGGCGTGCTGGTCCGAGCTGGTGGTGCGGAGGCGGATTAGTGGGGTTCGATTCGAAGTGGAACAAAGGGGGGGGGTTCGCTGTAATCGAGCGGAGGGGTTCAGGGCTTCGGGGTTTCGTTCGAGGCTGGAAGGAAAGAAGGAGAAGGCGGAGATTGAGGGAGGGAGGCGCGCCAGAGGTGGGTGGCTCCATCGCGGCGGCGACGGATGTAGGGTGGAGGCGGCGGCTCGATTTCTTTTTTTTTTTTTTTTTTTCTTTCCTTATTTTTATTTTCTGTTAAATGATCGGGGGGGGGGCCAGCGGGTTAATGGAAGAGAGATATTATTTTTTTTTTTTTTTTTTTTTTTATTTAATTATTTCGTTTTATCCTAAAGAGTTGACTTTTACATATGACCTCGAAACGAGGCCCACCGCCTGTCGTCCATAGCGTTTTACCCCCATTCCGAACACAATGGGCTATGTACCGCAAGCTGAATTGATAGTTTGAATCAGTTTCCTTTTGAATTTTCATTTAAATCACTATATTGAATTTTAAACGTACATTTCAAATCACCGGGGTCACATACTAACTAGAAAAATTCCCGAAAAATTATTTCTAGCTTCGTATTGACGATACGGTCCTAACAAAACTAGTTTCGTCGAAATCTGAGACCGTTAGAAAAATGGCCAATTTCCAGTCGATTAAAATCAACTGAAACTGGTCAAACGCGTTTTCCTTTACCACGCTCACATATTGATTCGAAAAATTATGAAATTTGAAACCTAGCAATAACTTTACATCACGGACCCAACAAAACTGGTTTCGTCGAAATCCGAGTCGTTTGCAAAATGTCCATTTTTAAGGGCTTGAATTCCATAGCGACTATTCAGAATTTTCAACTGGACATATCTTTTGATTCCTGATATGAAATCTTGATTTTTCGGATTCGTTGGAAAGATATTCACTATTAGATTCCATTATTTTTGGTTTCACTAAAATCCGGATTGTTTTGCACCCGGTACATTCAATTGAAGTTTGAAATCGAATTATCGAACTACCGCGCCATTTTCAATTCCTTTTATAATTATATATAATTATTTATATTCTAACGACGACGCGTATAATATATACGTTCGAATTATATTCAAAATAAATTTCTCGTCGATATTATTTAAAATAATTCATTTTAAATAATTAAAATTCACCAAAATTACCAAAATAAAAATTTTAAACTGGCCCAGATTTTCGGGTTGTTACAACATATATGTATGTTGGTCCAGTCTACGCTACAAGATCACCCCTATGATATTAATGTTGACTATTTCACAAGTTCACACCTATGATGTTTATATGACTATGCCGAAAAAGCCAAGTTTACACCTATGTCATGTTTATGTTAATGAATTGCTTTATGCCAATTTTGCGTATGTTAAATTAGGCTAAGTTTTTAGCCAAATATTATATGTCAAAATTCATGCGGACGAGAAATTAGGCTAAGATTGTTAGCCTGATATTTAGACGGGGTAACGTTGGGAAAATTGGTAATCATAGGAAGCTTGGCATGAAACTTGCCTTGAAACTTGCCTTGAAAATTTGACAGTAACTTGACAGGAATCTTGAACATGGACATGACACTAGAATGAACTTGAAAATGGCTTACTCGAGGTTGGGTTGAGTTTGCAGTGTAATTCTTCTCGGAACCGCCTGGAAAATCCAGTTACTGCAAATAATAGGATCCAATGTGGGTAGTTGGTCATATCGCACTTGAAAACCCAAGGTCAGACTGAGTTGTGGTGTAATTCTACCCGGAACCGCCCGGTATATCCAGTGACCACAACAACAGGTCTGATGTGAGAGGTTGGGGTGCATTAATGAATTAATGTCACATGATAGGGTTAAGTCATGAACATGTAAGACAACACTTAACCAACTTGAAACATGATTGGTAGGGTTAGGTCATGAACTTGAACGACAACACCTAACAAACTTGACACGTGAATTGAAGGGCTAAGTCACGAACTTAAATGAAAACACTTAGCCAATTTGACATGCTAGACTGATAAGGGGTTAAGTCTCGAATTTAAATGACAACACTTAACCCGCTGGACGGAAACCCTAGTTACGCGGTCCATTTCAGCAGTAACCCACTAGATGTATCACGGTACCCTGGAACTAGGCAGGGTGGGGCACAATTACTAGGCTGATTGTAAGCGACCAGAACGACGGCTGTGTTGGTGCGCCAGTGTAGGTTCAAGCGGGTTATGGTCGTGCACGTCGTCCGGAGTTGAAAAAGCAGGCATTGGGCATCAGTAGGTTTATCTGTGCATTCTTGATTCATGTCGGTGTTTGGCACCATAGGGCTTGATACACCCTATAGTGGACCTAGCACAGGTGACTACATTCGTAATAGGGCCGTATGACATAGACACATGACGAGCTAGGGCTTGTAGGGAGCCGATCAACTAGTGGATCGTTGCGTTGGACCTAGAAATGTGTCATTTCATGATATTGGTCCAAGGGATCATTCCATGATTAACATAAGACATGGGTTGGGATTCTGGTACAGTTGATGCAGCGAACCTTGAATACGTGATGTTATACTTGATTTATACTTGATTTATAATGTTATCTTAGTCTACCTTGCCCATTTTGTCATCATCCGTATGTTTACTTTCAGTTTATACATGTCATGTTACATTATCTGTTTTTGTGCTAAAAGTCACTTGGACTTACCAGTCTTTATGACTGACCCTTTTTCTTTCGTCTCTTTTTCTTCCGTTCCCCCCCTTCCCCAGGTTCTCAGGGAGGAAACTCTAGCACTTAGCTTGGATTTCACTTGCTTTCGATTCAGCTCATGTACGGTTTGATCTTGAGTTATGTTATGGCTGCATTTCTGCTACCTTTGGGGAATTAAGCTACTTTTGTTATTTTAAGTTTATGCTTCTTTGTTTATACAAGACAAAATTTGTTGTAATGGGGAATAATGACTCTAGCTATTTGGTACTTTGAATGTAAAAGGCTTTGACTAATTTGAAAGTAATGAAATTTATCTTTTGATTCTTTCGTTGCTTTATTTATGTTCTGTCTGGTAATATTTCTGTGTTTGTTTACCTCGAAACGCTCCTCCAAAACTAGTGCATTCTCTTTGTGAGTGACCCTAGCGGAGGTGGGGTGTTACACCTTTTCTATTTTTGCTTTAGAGATAGTATTTTGAAGTTTTAATAATTATGTAAATCATAAGCTGTATTTTGGATTTCCGCTGCTATAATGGTTTAGTTTTCAGCTTATGCACTGTCTCGCCTGTTTTATGTCAAGTTATGCTATTATTATATTTTATTTCTTGCAATGTGAGATATACTACAAGTTCTTTGTGATTCATAGTTTGTCTTCTTTCTTTTCTTTTGATGACCGTCTCGTGCTAGTTGGGCATCGGCACAACGCGTTTCATTGGAAATGTCGGCCGGTGCAGGGTGGGCCACCACACAATACGACCATGTATTAGTGGAGTCAACGATCAACTCGGTTCCCCTTAGGGAGGCCTTTGGTTTAAAAGCCCGGTGTGTTCGCAATCCGGCCATGTATTAATGCATTCGACGATCAACTAGGTGTCCCTCGGGGAGGTCTTTGGTTTAAAAGCCCAGTGGTTGTCGCAGCCAAACCATGTATTAATGGTACTAGCGATGGACTGGGTGCACTCGGGGAGGGCTTTGGTTTATAAGCCCAGTGTGTGTAGCAATCCGGCCATGTATTAATGGCGTTGGCAATTAACTAGGTGCCCCTCGTGGAGGTCTTTGATTTAGGGTTGCATTGTTTCACGGGGCAGACGCTAGTTCATTTATTGGGCTTTACCACGATTTGTTAGAACTAGCGCCATAGACCTTGCAATTATAATGGTGCCCCTTTGGTGAAACTTACAACTTTGTTTATATTCTGAACGCTACATCATTTTGCCGTTCAGCGCTTTGGTTTCTCCTATTTGCTAGGCTGTGCTCCACACTTCCTTATTTGTTGTGAATGATGTTTTGAGCATTGAGCAATGGGCTTTTGAGCTATCCCAATCAGGATGCGCTTTAATGGTCACCAGGCTCTGCTAGGTTATTGATCCATTAACGTTTTTTAGAAGATGATTGCTTCAACTGGTTCCTCCTTCCTTTCCCCTTTATCGGTGAACTTAGCGCTAAAATCGGCTAAACCCTGCCCATTTATAGCTCTTCGAGGATGGTAAGTGATGTCATATTGACTAAGCTCAATATTCTACTTTAATAATGTTCCCGAAGCTTATGTGTAATAACCCGGAAATTCTGAGCCAGTTTAAAATTTTTATTTTGGCAATTTTAGCGAATTTTGAATATTTAAAATAGATTATTTTAAATAATATCAACGAGAAAATTTATTTTGAATATAATTCGACGTATATATTATATACGTCGTCGTTAGAATATAAATAATTATATATAATTATAAATAGAATTGAAAATGGCGCGGTAGTTCGATAATTCGATTTCAAACTTTAATTGAATGTACCGAGTGCAAAACAATCCGGATTTTAGCGAAACCAAAAAAAATTAGGATCTAATTGATAATATCTTTCTAACGAATCCGAAAAATCAAAATTTCATAGCGGGAATCAAAAGATATGTCCAGTTGAAAATTCTGAATAGTCGCTATGGAATTCAGGCCCTTAAAAATGGGAATGTTGCAAACGACCTCGGATTTCGACGAAACCACTTTTGTTGGGTCCGTGATGTCAAATTATTGCTAGATTTCAAATTTCATAATTTTTCGAATAAATATGTGAACGTGGCAAAGGGAAACGCGTTTGATCAGTTTCAATTGATTTTAATCGACTGGAAAATGGCTATTTTTCCAACGGTCTCAGAATTCGACGAAACTAGTTTTGTTAGGACCGTATCGTCGCTACGAAGCTAGAAAATATTTTTATGGAATTTTTAGAGTTCGTATGTGACCCCGGTAAATTGAAATGCACGTTCAAAATCAATATATAGAGTTATATGTTGATTTTAGCGGAAACTGATCGAAACGATCGAATTAGCCTACGATACATATCCCATTGTGTTCGGAATGGGGGTAAAACGCTATGGACGACTGTCGTTGGGTTTAATTTTGAGTTCCTGTCAACACAAGGGTATTTTAAGAATTCAATTAATAAAATAAATTATAAAACCTAGAAAAACGTGAAAGCCTAGCCATTAATTTTCTTCAGCCGCTAGGGGTAAAAGCGAACGGCGGAAATGCTCCCCTGTTCTCCCTCATTTTTCCATTAATCCGCTCTATGATTTTCTAAAATTTCAAATGGGAATCGAAGAGCGCTTCAAGCTCTTGAAGTTTAACGGTGATGATCTGAAATCATCACCCGAGGAGGTGGATTTCCGGCTGGGAAGCGGCAACCGTTGACTACGGTTTTCAGGCGAAGGGGCCCACCGAAGTTGGAGCTTTTCTGGCCGGAGGTGGCTCTGGTCAACGGCCATCCAGTGGCGCCATTGGATCGAGAAATGGCGCGGCGTACGGAGGGGCGTTGGCAACCCTAGATCGGAAGTTATGGGTTCGACGAGGCGCAGTATAGAAATTAAAGGGGGAAGAAGGATTAGAGGAAAGGTAACGGTTTAATACGTTATAGTTCTTAATTAATTACATATTTAAAATACCCAGAGTTTAAACTAGCGTATCTCTCTCATACGAGGTCGGATTTCGATGATTTCTGATCTGTTGGAATCGTGGCAAAGAACACTACGCAATGGAGCTGACCAAAACAAAAACAGAGCACATTAGAATTTTAGCCAAATTCGAATCAAAATAGAATGGATTTCAGAAATAAAACCAACCAAAGTGAGAATTCTCTCACTTTAAAATTTTCTGTACAGTTATTTATTTTGTAACTGCATATATGAACTGCTTCCCGTCGTCCACAGACCATGGACGACTTGTTTGATTGTATTCAATGTGAAAATTGATCGTGATGTGAAATGAATTATATATATTAGAAGTGTATGAAATATATATATATTGAAAGCGAAAATATCGTATATATTGAAAATGAAAATATCATATATATTGAAAATGAAAACGATATATATATGGAAAATGAAAACAATATATATATGGAAAATGAAAACGATATATATATGAAAAATGAAAATGATGTATATATGAAAAATGAAAACGATATATATATATATATATATATGAAACGTGGAAAGATTTGATTGTTAAAAATATAATTTTTAACATATATATATATATACACTGTATAAAATTTTCATGTATATGAAATATTCGATTTTGATATAAAATAGAAAATATACTATTTTCATATATATATATATATCATATAGTTTTTTTTTTAAAAAGATTCGATTTTTTAAAAGGAAAAAGATTCGATTTTTTAAAAGGAAAAAGATTCGATTTTTTAAAAGGAAAAAGATTCGACTTTTTTAAAAGGAAAAAGATTCGATTTTTTAAAAGGAAAAAGATTCGATTTTTAAAAGGCAAAAGATTCAATTTTTAAAAGGCAAAAGATTAGATTTTTAAAATAGAAAAGGCGAGATTTTTAAAATAGAAAGGCGTGATTTTTATATATTGAATAGCATAGTAAAAATTCAATTTTTAAATATATGAAGTGATTATAAAAAGAAAAAAATATGATTTTTAAATTGAAAGTGAACAAATAAAAATGTGATTTTTATATATGTAGTGGCTACGGGCAACGAAGATGAAAAAAATGCGAGGACGATGAAGATTTCTATGAATGAAGAGTCGTGGTATTAGATAGCTATCGGTGAGAATTTCTCACCTTTCAATTTCTTTTTCTAGTTATATATATATACTAGGATGCAGATGGTGTTTAGTAGCACCCGACACCCGTCATCCACAGACCATGGATGGCTTGTTTGTTTAATTGTTTGGTTGTGTAGTTGGTTAGATTATTTGGTTTGAATTGAATTGTTTGTTGAAATGGAATTAATTTGATTGATGTGTGAATGGCGTGGGCCTTCACTAGACCGGGGATAAGGCTAGGCCTCGTCCCGTTTCTAGTATCGTGCCGTTATGCCACCGAAATTTTCTAAAATAAGTTAGAAAAATAAAAATATCATTTTATTTAAAGAATGAACTGAATAGAAATTCATGTGTTAAAATAAAATGTTTTATCGTTAAAAATATAATTTTTAACGTGAATGTGAATAAAATAAAATATTCATTTACAAACCGGACGGTTTGTTTATGTACACCTATTTGAAGGACATTGATTGGGACGATAAATTTTACACATCGCCCAACTGCACAAATAAAATCTATGTTTGATTGTTTGAAACCCCACACGGGTGTTGGGATGAAATTTGAAGTTCACTCATCCTGATTGATTAAATATGTCGATCGATTGATTGACAGACTGTTTTAAGCGTTGAATATCTATATTTGATGCTTATACAGTGTAGTGCACTTTGGTTGATGGTTGATTATTTTTCAATGCTATTATATACATGTGTTGTATGAAAATCCATATAATTAACATTATATAGTGATTGATTGGGCCTCATTCCATTTTAGAAAATAAAGAATAATATAAAATAAAGGTTCATGTGTTGACTATACTCATCCGTTGAGATTAGTCATGTGTTGAACGAAATATTTTAATAATAAAATATACATCTTTATCAATATAATATAAAGGTTCATGTGTTGACTGTACTCATCCGTTGAGATTAGTCATGTGTTGAACGAAATATTTTGATAATAAGAAATATTTGAAATGAAATATTTGAGAATAGAAATATATGAAGCCGTGTTGATTAGATTGACGCCATTTTGACGTGAACGATATTTATATCGATTTTACTCATTTTGAAATGAATATTGAATAGTGATTTCGTAATCGAATATTTTGAAATGAAATTTGAATTGAATATAAAACAAATTTGAATTGAATTGAATAGAAAACCAATTTGATTTGAATTGATTATAAAACAAATTTGAATTGAATTGAATAGAAAACCAATTTGATTTGAATTGATTAGAAAACCAATTTGATTTGAATTGATTATAAAACAAATTTGAATTGAATTGAATAGAAGACCAATTTGATTTGAATTGATTAGAAAACAAATTTGATTTGAATCGAATAGAAAACCGAATTGAATTCAAATTGAATAGAAAATGAATGGGATTCAAATTGAATAGAAAATGAATGGGATTCAAATTGAATAGATAACGAATTTGATTTCAATTGAATAGATAACGAATTTGATTTCAATTGAATAAATAACGAATTTGATTTGAATTGAAAACGAATTCGAATTGAATAGAAAACGAATTCGAATTGAATTGAAAACGAATTCGATTCGAATTGAAAACAAATTGCAAAGGATTCAAATTGAATTGAAATTTGAATTGAATAGGAATGAATTTTAAAACGAATTTATAAGGAAAAATTCAATTTTGATTTGAATTGAAATGGAAGTTGAAATGTTTTTGAAACGAATTCAAAACTATTTATAAAATTCGTTTTAAATAGAAATCGACGAAATATATATTATATATATATATTATATATAATATAATGGCCTGAATAGAACGCGCCGTGCCGCGGCAGTTCGTGAAATTCGACCATTTATTTCAAACGGACATTACGGGAGATCCGACCGTCGGATTCTGCTAAAACTGGAACCGTTGGGTTCGTATCGAAAAGAGCTTTCTAACGAATATTCGGAATTTGAAATCTAATGGTTGGATTTGGAGTTACGTCCAAACCAAATTCGAAAAAGGTCGTTGTAAGTGCAGTTCGATGGCCATTGATGGAAATCGACTGTACGGGCCTTGATAAAATTATTAAAAATAGTAATAATTTATGTAAAATCATAAGAAATGATTTGAGAAAAATTGGGGTGAAAAACTCCATATTTGAAAAGATAAAAATGGATTTTTATCGAAAGGAACTAGTTTTGAACTAAATTTAAAACCCAATAGTTTTTAAATAAATAAATTAGATTTAAAAAGGGGTTTTAAATAATCGGAATTTCTAATATATTTGATTGGATTTGAAATGGGTTTATCGTGAACTGTGTTTTAAATAATACCTAGTTCTTTAATCCGATAACAAATAGAATGTGATTTGGGTTTGTCGTGAACTGTGTTTTAAATAACACCTAGTTCTTTAACCCAGTAAAAGGAGTTTTAACGAATCTGCAATTAGGTTGAAATGTGAATCTATAATCTAAATTATCAAATTTAGAAATGAGCGAAAATGGAGTATCGCCAGTTTTGCTCCAAAGCGATAGTTAAATCTTTAATTAGATTTGAATGTGAAATGGTAATTAATTTTACCGATAATACCACGGTGTTAGATATGGAGTATTACCAGTTTTGCTTCATGGGATGAATAGGTTGGGATTGGGAAATAAAATAAATAATTACTTCGGTATGGTTCGCTAATCCCGGCTAGTTTGGAAAACCATAATTTGGTTTAAAATGACAACCAAAGGAAGATCAAGGAATAAATTTTAAAGAATTTATCTTGGATAAAATTAATGGGAATTTTTCCCAAAAGATGTGAATATTTAAATAAAAGAATATTCAGAATTGGAATGAGACGTATGTTGTGTTTGTGTAACATTCATTTTAATATACGCGGGTTGTTCGGAAAGGCCGGGTTCACACTCATTCTGAATAACCGATTCGACGATATGTCGAAGATGAAGACGGTGGTCGAAGACCGGAAGTTTTCACATCGTTTGGATTATTACTGACAATCCTGATTGGGCTGTACACCCAAGGGGATGGAAATAGTTGGTGGTCGTCCAGACGTACTTGGAGATGGATGGATATGCGAGGAAAGTGCCTCCGGTTTCGTTCAGACCCAGAACGGACTTGTAAATGGATTGTGTGTCTGACATTGGATTTTATTCTGTGTTGATTGATTTCTATCAAATATACATCTGTTTGGCAGCGGAGAATTTATTCTTTTGCTTAACGCCCTTCTCTGAGACGTACGAGCTCAGAGGTTGTATATCGATGGACATTAGTCGCATGGCATGAATTGCCTATGTGGCACGCTAAGATGCAATGATCAAGGCTTTTCTTGAAAAGCAAAGTCTTGTGGTTGATGATCAAAGCACGCCTACGAGGCAGCTTTGTGTATAACGTGAATTCGCGAGCCTCACACCTCGGTATGAGTTAAAAACGGGATACGGGCCGTTGGGAGAACACGACGTTTCTTTCTAGCTTTGGTGGTGTCAGTGACTTACCAGCCCTGACATTTATATACTTTTCACCTTTGTGGTTGTTGGAATGAGGCGCCTCGATTATAGGTCTGTAAGGACCGAGAAACGTGTGTTCAGGAATTGCCAATCCTCTAAAGTAAGTGAGGACCGGCCCAACTGATCCAAGTGGCTGCCCAGAGTGTGTAGTCCTGAGCATTTGCTAGAGTGTCTCGAAGCGGAGAGGAGCTTGCCCCTTGCCTCGACTCATGACGGAAATCCAATTTCCAATACGTGATATTGCGGTTTTAATTGTAGAACTAGTATGGCGACATGATATATGGTACCCATGCCGTCTATGATTTATATTTATGATTGAAACTGTTTTGACACTATACACTTATTATAGTATCAAATGATTTGTTTTAAACGTACCAAGCATGTTTGGCTATTATAAGGGAAAACCCTATCCCCCGGCTTGCGTTGCATTGTATGATAGGACCTGGGTCTTATAATAGCTTCATTTTCCAAAAAAGCATTGCGCTGTTTATTTATATACACTGGTATTCTTGGGAGGAAACCTGTTCCGTGTTATACGGCGTGGTCCCTTGAATTACTCTCTTCTAAAGTAAAGCTTTAAATACCTGCTTTAGTTCTCACACCAGTCACATGACTGACCTGGAGTTTATTGTTTTAACCTAAACTCTGGGTGCCCCTATTTTCCGCACGGGCAGCTAGTAGTTTTGGTTTTTCAGATTTATATTCACAGGATCCTGGTTTACAGCTGGAATGATATCCGGAAAGCTCTGTATCCGTATATCACCTTCAGTTGTGCTTTGTATTATTTTCCGCTGCTATGTAATTTATTGTAATCTCTGATATTTATCGAATGCAATTTGTTCATTTATACTCTGTATATTCTTGTATCTGATGGAATTATAGTAATAATAATGAAATGTTCTCCCATCTGCGTTCATTTGTGTGTTGTTCTCAAAGTATCCGCTCTTTCCTTAACGGGGAAGAAACGGGTTCTCACATTTGGTATCAGAGTTTGGTTTACAGAGCTCGAGAACAAGACACATTAGAACCATACGAAAGAATTCATCAGATATTGGATTAGAAATATCCAATTAGAATGACTCGTTAGAGATAGGATCAGTAGTATTCTAGAACGAGTGTGAAGAGTATATTTTTCAAATGAAAACAATTTTGTTTTGA
This sequence comes from Allium sativum, assembly GCA_030737875.1. Lineage (NCBI taxonomy): Eukaryota > Viridiplantae > Streptophyta > Magnoliopsida > Asparagales > Amaryllidaceae > Allium > Allium sativum. The sequence continues at coordinate 993,563,070 of CM060915.1, forward strand.
AAATTTAAACCATTTTATACGTATTTGAATATTTATTTATATTGATATGGGCAATCCAATATATAAAGGTTTTGTATATACGCGTCATGAACGTATATTCGAAGTTTTAATATACTGGGTAGATATAGAATCACATTCTAGATATCCGGGGATGATTCTGATGATGGTGCATCATCATCGGTATTCATATTCGAATTTCGAAGGTGTGATTTCTATATATTTCCATTAGACTGGTGTGAGAACCAAAACTTATATAGTTAGAACACATTGTTGTGAATTGGCATCAAAAACATGATTTTTTGTATATATATCAATATTATGAATTTGAAACTTTAATTCACTAATTGATTGATGTTTGTGTTGTTTATTTATTTGTTTAATAATTTTGAAACATTATGCCTAATTGAATCAAATATTGGACTGTATTGAAAATTGGTCGCATTTGCTTGCATATACATATACTTACATTGAACAGGTCATAGCAAGGAGGCTAGAGCAGAGAATAAAATTTATTTGCCCGACAAATAGGTACATGTTTACTATAATTTACTGTTTTGTTTGGGTGATGATGATTTTATGAGCCTATTGGCTAGCCGCTTGGCTTTTTCTTTTTCTTTTTGTGATCAGATGGCCTATATGGCAATTTCGGGATTTTCCCTTGGCTCCCGGTGCAGGGGAGGTTATGGCGAAATTTTTCGAAAATTTAGGGTGTTAGCCAAATTTTTGAAAATTTGAAAGTTCTCAGAAACTGAAAAGTTGGAGAATGGAAGCCAGATCGAACGTAGAGTTGATTAATCAAACCACTTTCGACTTTGTTCCTTTTCGGGGACGAAAAGTTTTAAGTGGGGGAGATTGTAATAACCCGGAAATTCTGAGCCAGTTAAAAATTTTTATTTTGGCAATTTTGGCGAATTTTGAATATTTAAAATAGATTATTTTAAATAATATCGACGAGAAAATTTATTTTAAATACAATTCGACGTATATATTATATACGTCGTCGTTAGAATATAAATAATTATATATAATTATAAATAGAATTGAAAATGGCGTTGTAGTTCGATAATTCTATTTCAAACTTCAATTGAATGTACCGAGTGCAAAACAATCTGGATTTTAGCGAATCCAAAAAACATTAGGATCTAATTGATAATATCTTTCTAACGAATCCGAAAAATCGAAATTTCATAGCGGGAATCAAAAGATATGTCCAGTTGAAAATTCTGAATAGTCGCAATGGAATTCAGGCCCTTAAAAATGGGAATGTTGACAACGACCTCAGATTTCGACGAAACCACTTTTGTTGGGTCCGTGATGTCAAATTATTGCTAGATTTCAAATTTCATAATTTTTCAAATTAATATGTGAGCGTGGCAAAGAGAAACGCGTTTGACTAGTTTTAGTTGATTTTAATCGACGGGAAAATAGCCATTTTTCCAACGGTCTCAGAATTCGACGAAACTAGTTTTGTTAGGACCGTATCGTCGATACGAAGCTAGAAAATATTTTTATGGAATTTTTAGAGTTTGTATGTGACCCCGGTAAATTGAAATGCACGTTCAAAATCAATATATAGAGTTATATGTTGATTTTAGCGGAAACTGATCGAAACGATCGAATTAGCCTACGATACATATCCCATTGTGTTCGGAATGGGGGTAAAACGCTATGGACGACTGTCGTTGGGTTTAATTTCGAGTTCCTGTCAACACAAGGGTATTTTAGGAATTCAATTAATAAAATAAATTATAAAACCTAGAAAAACGTGAAACCCTAGCCATTAATTTTCTTCAGCCGCCAGGGGTAAAAGCGAACGGCGGAAATGCTCCCCGTTCTCCCTCATTTTCCATCAATCCGATCTATGATTTTCTAAAATTTCAAATGGGAATCGAAGAGCGCTTCAAGCTCTTGAAATTTAACGGTGATGATCTGAAATCATCACCCGAGGAGGCGGATTTCCGGCTGGGAAGCGGCAACCGTTGATTGCGGTTTTCAGGCGAAGGGGCCCACCGAAGTGGGAGCTTTTCTGGCCGGAGGTGGCTCTGGTCAACGGCCATCCAGTGGCGCCATTGGATCGAGACATGGCGCGGCGAACGGAGGGGCGTTGGCAATCCTAGATCGGAAGTTATGGGTTCGACGAGGCGCAGTATAGAAATTAAAGGGGGAAGAAGGATTAGAGGAAAGGTAACGGTTTTAATACGTTATAATTCTTAATTAATTACATATTTAAAATACCCAGAGTTTAAACTAGCGTATCTCTCTCATACGAGGTCGGATTTCGATGATTTCTGATCCGTTGGAATCGTGGCAAAGAACACTACGCAATGGAGCTGACCAGAACAAAAACAGAGCACATTAGAATTTTAGCCAAATTCAAATCAAAACAGAATGGATTTCAGAAATAAAACCAACCAAAGTGAGAATTCTCACACTTTAAAATTTTCTGTACAGTTATTTATTTTGTAACTGCATATATGAACTGCTCCCCGTCGTCCACAGACCATGGGTGACTTGTTTGATTGTATTCTATGTGAAAATTGATCGTGATGTGAAATGAATTATATATATTAGAAGTGTATGAAATATATATATTGCAAGCGAAAATATCGTATATATTGAAAATGAAAATATCATATATATTGAAAATGAAAACGATATATATATGGAAAATGAAAACGATATATATATGAAAAATGAAAACGATGTATATATGAAAAATGAAAACGATATATATATATATATGAAACGTGGAAAGATTTGATTGTTAAAAATATAATTTTTAACATATATATATACACTGTATAAAATTGTCATGTATATGAAATATTCGATTTTGATATAAAATAGAAAATATACGATTTTCATATATATATATATATATATATCATATAGTTTTTTAAGAAAAAAGATTCGATTTTTTTTAAAAGGAAAAAGATTCGATTTTTTAAAAGGAAAAAGATTCGATTTTTTAAAAGGAAAAAGATTCGATTTCTTAAAAGGAAAAAGATTCGATTTTTTTAAAAGGAAAAAGATTCGATTTTTTAAAAGGAAAAAGATTAGATTTTTAAAAGGCAAAAGATTCGATTTTAAAAAGGCAAAAGATTAGATTTTTAAAATAGAAAAGGCGAGATTTTTAAAATAGAAAGGCGTGATTTTTATATATTGAATAGCATAGTAAAAATTCGATTTTTAAATATATGAAGTGATTATAAAAAGAAAAAAAATATGATTTTTAAATTGAAAGTGAACAAATAAAAATGTGATTTTTATATATGTAGTGGCTACGGGCAACGAAGATGAAAAAAATGCGAGGACGATGAAGATTTCTATGAATGAAGAGTCGTGGTATTGGATAGCTATCGGTGAGAATTTCTCACCTTTCAATTTCTTTTTCTAGTTATATATATATATACTAGGATGCAGACGGTGTTTAGTAGCACCCGACACCCGTCATCCACAGACCATGGATGGCTTGTTTGTTTAATTGTTTGGTTGTGTAGTTGGTTAGATTATTTGGTTTGAATTGAATTGTTTGTTGAAATGGAATTAATTTGATTGATGTGTGAATGGCATGGGCCTTCACTAGATCGGGGATAAGGCTAGGCCTCGTCCTGTTTCTAGTATCGTGCCGTTATGCCACCGAAATTTTCTAAAATAAGTTAGAAAAATAAAAATATCATTTTATTTAAAGAATGAACTGAATAGAAATTCATGTGTTGAAATAAAATGTTTTATCGTTAAAAATATAATTTTTAACGTGAATGTGAATAAAATAAAATATTCATTTACAAACCGGACGGTTTGTTTATGTACACCTATTTGAAGGACATTGATTGGGACGATAAATTTTACACATCGCCCAACAGCACAAATAAAATCTGTGTTTGATTGTTTGAAACCCCACACGGGTGTTGGGATGAAAATTGAAGTTCACTCATCCTGATTGATTAAATATGTCGATCGATTGATTGACAGGCTGTTATAAGCGTTGAATATCTATATTTGATGCTTATACAGTGTAGTGCACTTTGGTTGATGGTTGATTATTTTTCAATGCTATTATATACATGTGTTGTATGAAAATCCATATAATTAACATTATATGGTGATTGATTGGGCCTCATTCCATTTTAGAAAATAAAGAATAATATAAAATAAAGGTTCATGTGTTGACTATACTCATCCGTTGAGATTAGTCATGTGTTGAACGAAATATTTTAATAATAAAATATACATCTTTATCAATATAATATAAAGGTTCATGTGTTGACTGTACTCATCCGTGGAGATTAGTCATGTGTTGAACGAAATATTTTGATAATAAGAAATATTTGAAATGAAATATTTGAGAATAGAAATATATGAAGCCGTGTTGATTAGATTGACGCCATTTTGACGTGAACGATATTTATATCGTTTTTACTCATTTCAAAATGAATATTGAATAGTGATTTCGTAATCGAATATTTTGAAATGAAATTTGAATTGAATATAAAACAAATTTGAATTGAATAGAAAACTAATTTGATTTGAATTGATTATAAAACAAATTTGAATTGAATTGAATAGAAAACCAATTTGATTTGAATTGATTAGAAAACCAATTTGATTTGAATTGATTATAAAACAAATTTGAATTGAATTGAATAGAAAACCAATTTGATTTGAATTGATTAGAAAACAAATTTGATTTGAATCGAATAGAAAACCGAATTGAATTCAAATTGAATAGAAAATGAATGGGATTCAAATTGAATAGAAAATGAATGGGATTCAAATTAAATAGAAAATAAATTGAATAGATAACGAATTTGATTTCAATTGAATAGATAACGAATTTGATTTCAATTGAATATATAACGAATTTGATTTGAATTGAAAACGAATTCGAATTGAATAGAAAACGAATTCGAATTGAATTGAAAACGAATTCGATTCGAATTGAAAACCAATTGCAAAGGATTCAAATTGAATTGAAATTTGAATTGAATAGGAATGAATTTTAAAACGAATTTATAAGGAAAAAATCAATTTTGATTTGAATTGAAATGGAAGTTGAAATGCTTTTGAAACGAATTCAAAACTATTTATAAAATTCGTTTTAAATAGAAATCGACGAAATATATATTATATATATTATATATATTATATAATGGCCTGAATAGAACACGCCGCGCCGCGGCAGTTCATGAATTTCGACCATTTATTTCAAACGGACATTACGGGAGATCCGACCGTCGGATTCTCCTAAAACCGGAACCGTTGGGTTCATATCGAAAAGAGATTTCTAACGAATATTAGGAATTTGAAATCTAACAGTTGGATTTGGAGTTACGTCCAAACCAAATTCGAAAAAGGTCGCTGTAAGTGCAGTTCGATGGCCATTGATGGAAATCGACTGTACGGGCCTTGATAAAAGTATTAAAAATAGTAATATTTATGTAGAATCATAAGAAATGATTTGAGAAAAATTGGGGTGAAAAACTCCATATTTGAAAAGATAAAAATGGATTTTTATCGAAAGGAACTAGTTTTGAACTAAATTTAAAACCCAATAGTTTTTAAATAAATAAATTAGATTTAAAAAGGGGTTTTAAATAATAGGAATTTCTAATATATTTGATTGGATTTGAAATGGGTTTATCGTGAACTGTGTTTTAAATAACACCTAGTTCTTTAACCCGATAACAAATAGAATGTGATTTGGGTTTGTCGTGAAATGTGTTTTAAATAACACCTAGTTCTTTAACCCAGTAAAAGGAGTTTTAACGAATCTGCAATTAGGTTGAAATGTGAATCTATAATCTAAATTATCAAATTTAGAAATGAGCGAAAATGGAGTATCGCCAGTTTTGCTCCAAAGCGATAGTTAAATCTTTAATTAGATTTGAACGTGAAATGGTAATTAATTTTACCGATAACACCACGGTGTTAGATATGGAGTATTGCCAGTTTTGCTTCATGGGATGAATAGGTTCGGATTGGGAAATAAAATAAATAATTACTTCGGTATGGTTCCCTAATCCCGGCTAGTTTGGGAAACCATAATTTGGTTTAAAATGACATCCAAAGGAAGATCAAAGAATAAATTTTAAAGAATTTATCTTGGATAAAATTAATGGGAACTTTTCCCAAAAGATGTGAATAGTTAAATAACAGAATATTCAGAATTGGAATGAGGCGTATGTTGTGTTTGTGTAACATTCATTTTAATATACGTGGGTTGTTCGGAAAGGTCGGGTTTACACCCATTCTGAATAACCGATTCGACGATATGTCGAAGATGAAGACGGTGGTCGAAGACCGGAAGTTTTCACATCGTTTGGATTATTACTGACGATCCTGATTGGGCTGTACACCCAAGAGGATGGAAATAGTTGGTGGTCGTCCAGATTTACTTAGAGGTGGATGGATATGCGGGGAAAGTGCCTCCGGTTTCGTTCAGACCCAGAACGGACTTGTAAATGGATTGTGTGTCTGACATTGGATTTTATTCTGTGTTGATTGATTTCTATTAAATATACATCTGTTTGGCGGTGGAGAATTTATTCTTTTGCTTAACGCCCTTCTCTGAGACGTACGAGCTCAGAGGTTGTATATCGATGGACATCAGTCGCATGGCATGAATTACCTATATGGCACGCTAAGATGCAATGATCAAGGCTTTTGTTGAAAAGCAAAGTCTTGTGGTTGATGATCAAAGCACGCCTACGTGGCAGCTTTGTGTATAACGTGAATTCGCGAGCCTAACACCTCGGTATGAGTTAAAAACGGGATACGGGCCGTTGGGAGAACACGACGTTTCTTTCTAGCTTTGCTGGTATCAGTGACTTACCAGCCCTGACATTTATATACTTTTCACCTTTGTGGTTGTTGGAATGAGGCGCCTCGATTATAGGTCTGTAAGGATCGGGAAACGTGTGTTCAGGAATTGCCAATCCTCTAACGTAAGTGAGGACCGGCCCAACCGATCCAAGTTGCTGCCCAGAGTGTGTAGGCCTGAGCATTTGCTAGAGTGTCTCGAAGCGGAGAGGAGCTTGCCCCTTGCCTCGACACATGACAGAAATCCAATTTCCAATACGTGATATTGCGGTTTTAATTGTAGAACTAGTATGGCGACATGATATATGGTACCCATGCCGTCTATGATTTATATTTATGATTGAAACTGTTTTGACACTATACACTTATTATAGTATCAAATGATTTTTTTAAACGTACCAAGCATGTTTGGCTATTATAAGGGAAAACCCTATCCCCCGGCTTGCGTTGCATTGTATGATAGGACCTGGGTCTTTTAATAGCTTCATTTTCCGAAAAAGCATTGCGTTGTTTATTTATATACACTGGTATTCTTGGGAGGAAACTCGTTCTGTGTTATACGGCGTGGTCCCTTGAATTACTCTCTTTTAAAGTAAAGCTTTAAATAACTGCTTTAGTTCTCACACCAGTCACATGACTGACCTGGAGTTTATTGTTTTAACCTAAACTCTGGGTGCCCCTATTTTCCGCACGGGCAGCAAGTAGTTTTGGTTTTGCAGATTTATATTCACAGGATCCTGGTTTACAGCTGGAATGATATCCGGAAAGCTCTGTATTCGTATATCACCTTCAGTTGTGCTTTGTATTATTTTCCGCTGCTATGTAATTTATTGTAATCTCTGATATTTATCGAATGTAATTTATTCATTTATACTCTGTATATTCTTGTATCTGATGGAATTATAGTAATAACAATGAAATGTTCTCCCATCTGCGTTCATTTGTGTGTTGTTCTCAAAGTATCCGCTCTTTCCTTAATGGGGAATAAACGGGTTCTCACATTATGGGCGGAAGAAAACTTGCTTTAGTGGTTGATCGGTAAGAACTTTGATAGAGTGGGTTTGGAAGTATGGCCTTAGCTTCTCTGAGGCGATGAGCAGACAATATGCTAACTTTTCCAGCTTAGGATAGTTCAGCTTTGCCTTAGTAAGCCTTTTGCTAATGTAATATGCTGGTCATGGAATCTCTTCTCAGAGAGATACCCTTTCGGTGAAACTTACAACCCTTTAGTTCACGTTCCGTGGCAATTTCTCATTGTTTGACCCTTCGCGACCCGTTACCCCTTCTTTGCACTTTTCAAGGCAGTGCTTTTTATCTCTATATTTGAGTATATTTGGCACTTGGACTAGTGTAGTTAGGGGTCAATCGTCGATTTTCAATGGAACAAGTGCTTGTCAGGCGTCATTTGTCGCAATTAAGCCAAGTAAATCTGGCTTTGGCGATCTTGTTGAGTGCACCGCTTGCTCCCTTCCTTGTCATGGGACCTGAAGTGACTCCCCTTTTTGATTTTCAAGATGTTGCATTACAACTTCACTTTACATGCGGAATGATGCTTTTTGCACTCGACACATGAAATATCATCATCGAGGTGTGTTGTAAGTATCACTCAGGCTTGTTGAACTACAAGGAAGAGAACATTCCTTGAATTGCAATGCCCCTAGTCATGGTGGGTTTATCCTTGGGATGAGGAATATTTTCAGCAACGAGTTTATACAAATGGTCGTTATTCAAGACTTTGAACATTTGAACTTTCTAATTCGTTACTAGCTTGCACTCGTCATTGAAGAGAGATCAGCTCGTTTTGTTGCAGCCGGATTTGGTAGAAATCTGATGATCTCGTCTGATTTGCAAGTTGTTAGTAAAAGCATGGACCCCAAAAAAACTTGGCTCTGGCCTAAACAAGCTGAATCAATGTGGTACGACGGCAGTAAGTATTGCATTCTTGTTCAGAGTTTAAAGTACCAAAGTTCTTTAAAAGCTGATATTTAATTGATTAATTTTTGAGTGCGAATTCCCATGCGAGTGCGATTCCTTCTTGGTAGAACTTTTTATCCATACAGATTGATCACTGCCTCAGTTTAGCGTTATAATATGGGAACAACAAGGGACGACTAGCAATTGTACTGACAGTTTCTTGCTTGTCAGATTTTCCCAACAATTCCATTTAAAATGGGATGGATTTTGGACGACGCTGAGCTACTAGTGCGTGGATGTGACGACGCGTTACCCTGCATAACCAAAAGCAGCCAACAATTTGGAGAGAATGATAAGTCAAGGTGAATCCTTTTCAACTTTGAATCATACTTGAACCATGATACCATGCTATAAGGACTTAGTCCATGGTTATGCTTGACGATATAAATGATATTAGACTGAATGACAGAACAATGTATTCTTCATTCTCGTGCTAGACGATGGTTATTTAGCTATGCCGTTTCATCTTCGAGATGTTGTTGCAGCCTTTCCAAAAGCATACCTTTTGTACGTCTGAAAATAGTACACGGCGGTATGTTCTCCATGGGAAATATATGTTGAAACAATAAATCTATGGATCACGATATTATTGCGAAGCTCTCAGAAGAGGCCATGTGCCCACGCACCATAGGATAGAGGCGTGAGGCTATGTTGTACGTTAGGTCGATCACCATGTTGTATATCCAGAACGTCACTCATACTGGGTGGATCATTCTATTCTTATGTATCACAATGCAAAGTGGTTGACCTGGCCAATATAAATGTGAACAAGTGAAACGTTCCCTATGTATGGATCTAGAACACACTTGATACAATATGACATCGCTCATGCAAACTCAGACCTTTCCATCATGTTTGGGTTGTGGGAATTAAGCACCTTAGGTCGTCAACATGAAGGGGATCATCTAAGTCGTTCTACACAATTTAGCTCTTCGTCGTCATTTAGGTCATTCCATTTTAGACTTGACGTGGATCATTTGCAAATAGTGAATCCACTGGAACATTCCTATATGCACATACAAGCTTAGGTGGTGACGGCTGCGATCACATTATAATATAATAATGGTTGGTGAAGATTCCCAGGCGACGACAGCTGTATAGAAATTAGGACGATAGAACCCATATTAGCTTTTTGAATCATGCCACGTAACGTTTCAATTGAGCTTCTTGAATGCCCTTATTTGTTTTAATTCCGCATATTCTTCAGAATTCTTAGTTGTACGGTAGATATTCTCTGTTCTATTTTCATGTATGGTATATGGGGGTAAACGGTTTAAGTAGAGATGCAGACTCCATGATCTAATGCAATATCCTTTGTCAATGACAAGAACAGCATGAATTATGCGGCATGAGATGGATGTATTCATATAAGGCCATGAATTGGTGATTCCTTGACGATATGAATGGTTTGTCAGTCCTCACATCTTGGCTCTTCACGACCTAAGTATGCTTTGTGATCTGAATGATGTTTGAGGCAATGGCCGACGCGGCATGTTCAATTTGCACACAATTTTTGTACCCATTCTGGAGTTATATCACTATATAATGACATGGATTATGCTCACCTAACCTTCAGAGTATGTAACGAACTGAGTAAGACATAAAGATATTTGTGTCATAAGGATAATGGCATAAATATGACAGTATGAATGAAGATGATTTGATCATTGAACTATTTACGACACGAATGGTACAATGCCATGAATGATTTTCATGACTTAGACGGCCTAATGATATGGTTCGAAATGGCTTGATATGGCCATCATTTCGGACATAGTTCTGAACTTTGAAGCAAGGCTCTGAAGGAAGGAGATGTGAACACGGCCCCGCGGTGGGCTCCAAATGTTAAAACCAAAATTTGTTTTCAACACCAGAGGTGCTTTTTAAGCACTTCACCAAATGATTAGTTTAGAAAATGGAACCATGTAATCACAAAATAAAGAGCATAAAATGAAGACAAGGAATTTTTATAGTGGTTCGATCTAGAATATATTTACATCCACTTTTGAAGTCGTTTCATTATCATATGAGACATTACAAAATACATCTCTCTTTTATTTAGCTCATTCTCGCTTTGTACAATAACTTTCCTCTCTTTAATGGCTAGATCCTCTCTAATTCGTTACGAAAACGGTTGGATCTCTATGAATGCAATAAACATGAAAGTATGTTTTCCACGGTTTGAGCGCTTAGAGGATCAGTGATGAACCCATGGTGATAGAGATATGAATCGGAGATTAGAGAAGGATCAATGGCAGTGGAAGAGAAGTAGAATGGAGCTTTAATGATCTCTAACAGAGGAAGGAGGAGTTCCGATCCATTTGTTGATGGAGAAGGATGATGAGAGGTTGAGATGATCTCTAATGAAGATTGGAGAAGACGACTTGGTTGAATTGGAGAGAACTCCCATGTTGATCGGAATTGATTTGATCCCTTTCATGTTGGAGAGAGGTTGTTTGATTCATGGAATCCATTAATGAAGTTGTAGGATAGCTTCAAATTTGGCGGCACTTCGTGGTCGGAATAAAAACCCCCCTAAATGGTGGTGAAATGTGGTATTTACAGGAGGTGTTGGTGTGGAGTGGCACACTTGTAAATTAGAGTTTATAGTTGGCGCTAGGTTGGCGCTTGGTAACAAGGTCTTGAACGACCTAAACGTTTCTGCAACTGTGGCCTAAAAAGCTTCCTCATGGTCTAACATATTTCCTTGAATTTTGCGGGCCAAACGACCTAATATTAATGGTCTAATAATGATCAAACGACCTAAAATACTTACACCTTTAATCCTTTCGCACCAACATCCATTCAACTACTTTACAGCTGGCACCGTGCTCCCCACGGCCTAAAATAATGTTCCTCAAAGCATCGCGTGACTTCTTTCCAGTTAAATGATAAGGATATGTCCATGGTACAAAATACAATGTGCTACTTTATTTTCAACCAATCCGCTTGCTTTACATATTGAACGACCTAAAAGACGAGTTGTGCTGGAACGAGCTAAGATGCCTGAATCACGATCTAGAGAGGCACGTATGGTCCAAGCCTATACTGGGGGCTTCACATGCTAATGATCCATATAACACCAGTATCCTACTGTGCAGTCCCAAGCTACCTTGTTTATGAACGAACTGAGACATATACTGGTATCGACGACCTATGGTACAAATGGAAGGAAGCAGCGACCCAAAAGCGATGCGAGCTAACATCATTTAGCATTTGCGGTCCAAAGCACTGGAACGATTTGTTTACATGCATGGCTTAAAAGCCTTCGGAGATGACGGTCTAAAAAAGGCGGAGCGACCTAAATATAATATGGCGGCCTAAAGATGAGCATGCTTACTTTTTTGATGCATATGCAAACGATCCAACATTTTAATTTGCCACGTGTTGCCTTTGCATTTGATGGAAACAACTTCTACAGTATGCTTTTGTTATGTTTACTTGCTTTTAGTCTACCATGTCTTCATACGTGTATGTTTGTTATTGTTTTTCGCTAATACACGACCTAAATACGTGTGAGAGCGACCTGGAGGCGTTGCATGAGGTAAAGCTTGCGGCTCGAAGCTTATGGGCTAAGCATGAGATGCAACCCAAGAGAAACCATGAGCTAAATGTAAGTCGCGTGCTAAATGAAACCGCGTGTCGACGTTGGTAAATACTTCAGTATTTTGAATCGCGTTTTCACAACAGGGTTAACACACCGCAACCCAAAAGTAGATCATCGGACCACGATCGGAGGCCACAACCACCTGTGCCTCAGTACCCTCCATCACTGCACCAAATGCTGCATGCTCCAGTCCCTTGCCTCGAGTGCAGTTAGACTTCGAACGCTGTGACTTCACAGCTAATTTCCAGTCAATATACTTCACTTGAGACGACCATGACCGGTCGACCTCTAAAGCTCACTAAGCTCAGCAACTTCGCTGTTGGAATATCAACAATTTGAGGAGTGGATTTACGGTTTTGAGGAGAGAAAGGGTTGACAATTTTTTGGACGTTGATTTCTTTATGGAGGCGACCAGACTAAGTTGAACATGCTAAACTAAAATGTTAGGGTTTGACCCCTTATCATGGTGTATATATAAGATGTTGGATGGAAAAATAATATTATATTATCACACAAACTTAGTTACAAAATAATATTCAAAACCACCACATACCACCTCCTTTTCTGACAAAATAAGGTAATCCGAACATAAAAATATATTACGGACCCACTGGGACAGATTTTGACAAATTCCGAGGTCGTTTGTGAAAAGTGCTTTATAATTATCGATGAAAAATCAAGCGTTTAAAATTCCTATAATTATTAAAATTTTAATAAATCTGAAACCTTGACATTTTACTAGACCTCTTCCTTACGGATGTAATGAAACTTATTTTGTTAAAATCGGAGTTCATTTGACCAGTCGTTTATTCGTTTAAAGTTAACCCTGTCTGAATTAATTGATTAAGGCGTTTATCGTTGCCACGATCAAACAGTAAGTCCGATTGACACAAAAATTGAAATCCTACAATAATTAATTAATACGAATCAAATGGCACCAGTTTAGATGCATTCCAAGACTGTTTCCCAGTACGCTATTTTTATATGCACCACAATGTCATTTTGGACACCAAATTACCCGGTCTTCAAAAATAACAAACTATATGCCTATCCTGACTCTAACCGTCGATACAAACTCAACGGAATTGGTTTTGTGGCCTAGTTCGATCGTCTGCTCAAGTTACATTCAAAAACTCCTCTATTAAATCAAATTAAATTAATTATGCGCTATAGAAAATGACTGCGCGTTTTCGACTACCGTGATCACATACGACATCGGTTTGCCATGCAAATTAATACCATACAATAATTTAACGTTGTGGTTCCAATGGCACTAGTTTCATCAAAATCGGAGACCGTTTGCAAAATGACCATTTTAAAGGCCTAAATTTTAATAACGATTTACTACCGACTATTTCAAAATTTGATTTAGCCATAACTAACAATTTATACAACGAAATCCAGATCTTTCTCTTTCATTAGAAAATTTTAACCGATAGGATTCCAATGTTCCTTGTTTTACAGAAATTCGACTTATATCGGATCCTGTATATTCAATTGAAGTTCAAAACTCCATAACTACCACGCCATTTCGAGTTCGTTTTATAATTATATATAAATATAAATAACGTTCAAACTTCGTTTTAATAATGAATTCAATATTAAAATCCATTAATATTACAAATAAAATATTTAAAATAATAAACTAAAATAAAATATTTGACTACAAAAAATACGGGATGTTACAAACATGGTATTTGACTAGGAAAATACAAAAATGCTTTGAATATTTAACGAAGTCAGCAAGTGAGAATTTGCCACACATGAATTTGTGTATGTAATGGCCCGAATTTTCGTACTATTTGAGTTGACTTATTACACCACACGTCCAATCCAAATTGCATAAAAATATGAATCATTAGTAGGAAGAATTTAGAGGATGAGAAATAGAAAGAAAGAAAAATTAGAATAGAAGAAAATGAAGAACACAAATCTCACAGCGGAACGAATAAAATACATTGAATAACATAACGTTTGAAATACAATTTAGTAACTGTATACATACCATTATCATAGCACAACAGTTATTCCTGGAACAGTTATAAACACCTATTTTTAAATACAACATAGTATACAACGGAAAATATTATAATTTATAGCTCATTGTTGAAGCCTCATGCTTCCACTCCTCTGTATGAATCTGTAAAATCCAGACTACTTGACGGCCCGTACAAATTTGGGCACCGAAGAGTTTAGGGTAAAACAAAACAAAATAAACTCTGGGCAAGTCACAGGACTGGTGTGAGTTAACTCCAACCATTGGTTTAACTTTTAAAATCCTTTCGAAAGAAATGATAATCGTAAGACCGATCCACACATAAACACGGATGGTTTTTACCTTACGATAACCAAAATATTTTTGATATCAAAATCCGGTAATATTATAATAGTGTCTAAATCAAATAAATAGAAATCTAGCCGAACGCCTGCATCTCACGCTCCATATATAATATTAAATCAAAAACCGTAGGGTGCTTATTGGAGATTGTATTCCGACTATGACAAAGTATGGAACCACCATATGATCAGTGTATTCAAAAGGGGATACACTGGGGGTCCAACAAGAACATCTTGCAACCCGGCCCACACATGGTTGGCCACTCATTTAGCTTGAGTGTACCGAGCATATTATCACCAATGGTTGTGATCAGCAACTGTTACCGAAAGCATACAGCAGCGAATTGAATAAGAAGCAAATGGAATTTCTCTAGATCAGGTGATAATACCCCTAATGGGAATGACACACTTGGTTACGCTGCCTGCCCGAATTTTGTCATTCTCCAGGTGATGAGGCTTGAGGTCCCGATTATTCGTTTAGAATATCTTGCCACCATTTACTTTGAATGCCATATCATGAAACATTCGTCCATATACGTTGTCCTAGGACTGGACAAATGGAAGGCACCATTCTATTAATCCATTTTGGGCAATTTCTACCTAGGGCTAATAGAGCAGACCTTGCACTTTACTCCATCTTCAATTATCTTCAGCATAAGTTGATTCGTAACGCTTATACCAATACAAAATGGTTTTCAAATATTAAATCTGATCCCGGTCCCTCAATATTGACAACGGAGGTATAAAATAAATCAATACTTTGATAGTCGATGATTTAACTATCAAAGAAACAATCATATAATCAACGGTCCTATTTCCAATTGGAAATTCTATCGATCAAGCATCAAACAACACTGGCCCTTTTTAAATCAATTCCTTATTATATTATCATTTCCAATTCTTATTTCTCATCTTTCGTATCCTTTCAAAACTCAATTTCCTCTCACGATTCTTGGAAAAACATTTCCAATATTTTAATTTCTTTATTCGAGAAAATATCTCTTATTCCGGTTAGAAAACATTTCTGTATATTCACGAATCCTTATTTTCTATATTCAGAAAATATACTTTATTAATATCAAAAAATATTTCCATATTACATTTCTAAATTCCTCGTTGTCCAATTCATTTCATTTTCTATGCATGGAAAATATCTCTCATTTTATTTGGAGAAACATTTCAAAATCCTTTAAATTAACCCGATGTTATAAATACATCGTTATTATAACTCAAACCATTTAACATTTATTAACTAACCATATTGCTAACCAATCTTCACTATCGAACCTTAACAATTCCTCCATCAATCATGAAGACAATCAAGTTGGGATATAATTACCTCTCAGACCTTAATAAACAACATTCTCAACTTTGAAATAATCAAAGCTCACAACTTCAAACAAAACATCGCTTACGCGACTCTCAGATTCAATCTAAGCATCCAATTCTTTTACAAAATCCTTGATTATAACAGTAATGTTATAATCACTGTTTCCAAATATTTGATTTATAAAACATTTATTATAATGGTAGCATTAAAATCACTGTTTAGATTTATAAAACATTTATTATAACAGTAGCGTTATAATCGCTGTTCTCAAATACTTGGTATATAAAAATATAACTTGTACTTATTAATTAAATTAATAAATAAATAAACAAATAAGTTTGATTCAAAACAGAAAGTAAAAAATAACTACTTCCCTAAATTCGATATAATTGAATTCCAATAAATAACTCTCTATCGAATAATTTATATTCGATTATATTCCGAATTTCGGAATTTATCTACCATTTTAGGTTAATTCAAGATCCAAATTCACTTTTGACTTTGTCCTTTCCAAATCATTATCAAATTCGTTTATAACCATTCCAGTCTACAAAACGTTATCACACTTTATTTTATATTCCGAATTTTGAACTAAAACTCATCGTTTTCTTTTAAAACGAATACCCATTTCCCTTTTCATTCAATTTCTAATCTAATTTCATATTTCAAATCTAAATTTCCTTAAAAGATATTTTGTTTACAAAATATTTCCTTTAAACCATTATTCACTTTAATCATGAATATATTTCTTTTATATACAATCAAATCTGTTTGATCTCGTACTTATAAATAATATCTTAGACCCAAATTCTATTTATAACTTCTATTCATATTTTTCCATACCAATCTCGTTTGTATTGAATTCATTTAAAATCTCATTTATAATTTCCGTTATAATTTGCTAAGTTCAAATCTCATTTCCAATATTGG
Organism: Allium sativum; assembly: GCA_030737875.1. Taxonomy (NCBI): domain Eukaryota; kingdom Viridiplantae; phylum Streptophyta; class Magnoliopsida; order Asparagales; family Amaryllidaceae; genus Allium; species Allium sativum. The sequence continues at coordinate 993,580,070 of CM060915.1, forward strand.
TTTCACAACCGATTTCCACTTTTTCATATAAATTCAAATTTGAATTTATATTTCAATTATCTAATGGTAAATATTTCAATTAATGTATTCTCGTTTATAAACAAATTCTTGATTCATCCATTTGAATCGGGTTCTATTCTCAACTCTATTCAAAAATTAAATTTCTATTTTTGGAGAAAATTTCCTTTTTAAATCCCAAATTCCTTCTCTATATCTAAAAATATTTTACGATATTTAAATACCAAAATTCTAGGCCAGGGTAGCTCAAAACACAGCAAAGTCAATCACTGATTATATATTACATCATACATCACAATCAAGGAAAATTAGTAATATAAATATTGAGGAACCCAGTAGGGTCCCTACTACCTGTTTCCCTGCATCCACAATGTTAATTAACATTAATTTCACATGAACATGAAATATCATAGTAAACAGAACTAATGATCTATCAACGATATAATTATGTCAATCATTTCAACCAATTTTATCAACCATTCAGCCAAATAACCATTACACGGTATAAAATTACTATAAATAAATTTAAAACTCATTTACAAAAATATAAACGAGCCAGAGTTAGTGAGCTTACTCACATTGTTTCGTAGTTGAGGATTCTGCTCGTTTTATATAGTTTCAAACAACGTTCGAAACTACATAAAATTACAACTGACTTTGAATAATTCTGTCCCAGTTCGTACACTTCATGTTTGTATATATGATCTTGATACCCCTTGTTTCATCCAATCTGATAAAGTATGAACAACATATCGATGTAACAAGATTTGATTCGATTTAAATATAATAGGCTTAACTTAATTTAATTAATCTCTCATTATACACTAATCCTGTTTTAAATGTTACCTCTAAATATTCCTCCCAGGAAAACTCCTCCAATCTGTTTAAAACAATTCCACCCCTGTACAACATGAATGGTCCACGCACATATATTAAGATCAGTATCCTTTTAATCATCAATAATTTAATAAACTCCTTACCAATTTATTACTTTGAACAAAACACTCCTTATCCTCCATCACAATTATCTCTTACAGGCTGACGTGGTCGAGTTCCATTCTTTCTTCTTATTTCTTATTTCCATTTTTTTTAAAGTGGCTCGCCCTATCATTTTGGCCCATACAAATACCTACATCCATGCAGTTCCATCTTCTTCCCCCATAATTCTGAAACCAATATTTAACAGCAAAGCCATTTCGGGTCCCTCCAAGCTCACCAACAACATACAACATCACCACTACATTTTCCAGCATTCGGTCTGACTCTGCCTCCTTCTCCCCTACTCGCGCAGCACCACCCCCCTTTTTCTTCCTCTTCGTTCTATTTGCGGGTACAAATCCGAGTACTACAGTTCCATGGCCAGAGCTCTTCCCAATCGTTCTCGCTCTCCAAGCCATATAAAAATAGAGTAAAATCTCCATAGTTCTCCATTTCAAATCCTCCTTCACTCTATACTCGTCTAGGAAAACTCGAACTTCTTCGTTTCCTTTTGCTTTTTAGCCAAACCCGCGTATTTCCTGAAACCTCAAGGCACTAATATGCACCAAAGATCACCAGACCTCCTCTATTCCTTCGCCCAAACCTTCTGCTCAACATGCCCCTTCCATTTGCTTCCCAACGCTTCAAACAATTACGGCGGTGAACCCTAGGAAACATCGTTCATCACTGTAATGAACACTGCAACGAAGAGTGCGAAAACCTTTAGGTTTGAATGCAATATTTTGTATATTTGAGTGAGGAGTATAAAGTGACAAATCCAATGAATAAAAATTTGTTTGATTCAAACTTGTTTCCAATTTTATATATATACATTTTTTCCTCTTTTCTGTTCGATTTACTTGTTGGAGAACGGAAGTGAGAGAGTTCCAATATATAAAGAAAAGTAACTTGGCAGGAACAGTTACTTGGAGCGAACGGTATCAATTTGCTAGGCCTGCACAGTTTTGAGTAGGTTTGGCACGCATGTTTTCAAATGCCTTGGCACCCACGACACGCTATTGAATGGAACAAAATCTTTATGTATATATGTTGCTTTTAACTTTATGTATATAGTTGTATTTTTCTGTTGAAAGTGCAACCGTTTTATGTAAATCTCACATAGAAATAATATAAATATTTATTTGGTACCCTGCTGCAAAAATCTCATTCACCTACTAACTATTATGGACTAAAATAAAAATACGGTCGTGTTGGCCAATGTGTCATGATCCCAAATATATAATAAAATATACAAGATAACTTATATCGTGATATCCCAAAACGCTGATATAGGGTGTAAAGTACTTCAAATAAAAATATGCTTATTTTCTTTAATAAAAAATTACAGAAAAAATCTATAAATTTAATTATAACTACGACCCAAAAATCTTGCAATAGTAATCTATTTTGGGTTTTATAAATTTAATCTCGTCATAATCACATATCGTTTTGAAATTAAATCGATTCAATTTCAAAATAAAAAAAATAAAATACATATCTAATCTGAATATATACATATAGCTTCAAAGTAATCTAATATGAATTTTAAACTCGATATTTCTATTTTTAAGTTAAAACGATATTCAGTATATTTGAAAATCCATTTATTTTACTAAATAAGTCATTATGGTTTATAACCGATTCCATAGCGACTTTCTGAAAATTTGATTTGTACATAACTTACAGTCTATAAAACGAAATCTCGATTTTTCACTTTCATTAGAAAAATATAATCAAATGGATCCAAACGTTTCTTGTTTCATTGAATTCCGACTTATACTGGATTATGTATATTCAATTGAAGTTCAAAACGTTAAATTGTGAACTACCACGACAATACGAGCTCGTTATTAATTATACTAAAAATTATACGTTCAAGCTTCGCTTTAATTAATAAATTCCTTATAAATTTCCATTAATATTTCTAATACAACATTTTAAACAAATTTAAATGCTCAAAAATTAAACAGCTAAAAATCTGGGTCATTACAGTGTATGTCAAGGCAGCATGTACAATATGGTACATAAGATGTAATATGCAGAACAATGTGTATATTAAGTTTCAAGTCTAAGTAGAAAAATAGCAACACCTCTATTCTTTTATAGGGCACAAAATTTGTGTATAGAATTATAATTGTTTGTCAACATTTTAGCTTAAGCTTTACATAACAAATAGGCAGAAAATCTGGTCCAATATCAGTGTGCATATATTCAGATTAACTAAGGACATAATAAGTCATAAAAAGTAAACAGGCAAATCCAAGTATTTCAAGACATAACAAGGCAATTCACACGACCCGCAAACAAGTAAAATGCCCAAATCGAAACAGTTGAGATTCTTGAACAAAACTAATCGCAAGATAAACTCACCTGCAGTGCCAAGAGAAAGGAGTGGCAGCAATGTTTTGTAATTGTGTGGTGGTAAGAAGGATGCTTGGAGAAGGCTACGGTCAGTGGAGCTTGCGGTGTGTAATGCCCCATGTCCATTAATGTCACTCACAAAGAGAATGCTCAATGTCCATGAAGCGTTATTGTTGTATAGAACAGATAAATTACAAGAATAAATAAATAAAACAACACAGAGGAAAATAAAACTTATTTCATAGCATCTAACTCAAAACAAGCTTACATAAGTAGTCTCTAAAACCCTTACAACAGGATCAGTAGTCTTTTCCAAAAACTTCAAAGTACATAAAGAAGCAAATACTTAAATAACATAAATGCATAAATCCCCACTGAGCATAAGCAAATCCATAAAGATGAGAGAGTCCAAAGCGATACATCTACTCTCTTCAAGCAACTGAAAGAAATCGGCACTAAGCTGTAGTATTCCCTCCTTGCAAACCTGAGGGGGGGAAAGGAAAGGAAAGAGGTGGAAACAAAACGGGTCAGACATAAAGTATGGTGAGTCCAGTAATTTTAACAAATAGTAGGTAAGGTAAATGGTCAAGACATAAATAGGCATCATGATATGGCTGTAACATAGATAAGGTAGATAAAAAGGATGGACAAGATAATTCTGTTCCTAAGTACTAAGACAATCCTACACCTTGGCTAAGAGAACAACCCTCCTAGTACTAACCCCGAAGACCGAAGTCAACATCAGACTAGTACCCACAGGACTATCCAACTCAACCAACATGTATTTCGTTACACCACACTTTTGCTAAGTTGCACCACATTACTTAATCACACCGCACATCTACTAGTCTCTATTTACTAAAGGTTGATCCCTTCCCACTAACTGTACTCACATGACAAACTTGGTAGTTACTTGTACCTAGCTGTTATCGTAGGTGTCGGCTTGCTGCTACCACTGCTAAGGTACCCTTACTCTACCCATTTGATCGGCTCCCTTAACCTTGTAGGCACCCGTGTTGGCCCCACAGTAGGGTGTATCACTCCCCAAAGTGGCAACCCCGATAACAACATAAAATGCACGGCCATACCTACATGATGCAATAATGACTTACCTACCAGCCTGGACCCATGCACGCACATGAACCCGTTGGACTTGCGTTGCCACCGCTATTCACTTTTTGACCTCTTATATTCAAGCCCAGTAAGCGTGCCCCAACCCCGGCCTAGTACCGGGCCCAATTAGTTACTCAAACGGGTTACTGGTTGAAACGGGTCCCCATCCGACACAAGCCTCCCACCTATGCTTGGTCCCCACTAGGTTTTTATCCCACTTAACCATTTTAATTTAAATGTCCATGTTTTACACATGCTACGGTTAAGTCCATACTTACATGTCATTAATCACATGTCTTATCTTATTCCGGTTAAGTCGATATTTACATGTCATAATTTACATGTCACCCCACTTAACCCTCTAACCATACCCATGACTTATTATGGTTAGTATTCCTTAATTCATTCCTTATGACGAACGGTGCATGACCTCCCACATTAGACCGAGCACTTTGTGGCCGTTGGATTTGCCAAGCAGTTCCGGGCAGTCTTACGCCACAAAACGGGTCTAACCTCATGCCACCCATCGTTACGCCTACAATTATTTCCTTTGACCTCTCACATTAGACGTCCAATTGTGGTAGTTGGATTTGTCGGGTGGTTCCGGGCAGTCTTACGCCATAATTGTGCCTAACCTCGTGTCAAAGGTTTATTAATAATCGTGTTTCACCCAAACCCCAATTTTCATGTCATGTGTTTCCAATTCAACATATAATCATGTTTATAATTTTTAACTATTCCAACCTGTCACTAGTTACATGTTAATTAGCCTCAATTACAAATTTTCAATTATAGGCAATTTCATCAATTCCATGTAATTCATACCCAAATATGCCAATTTCACAAATTATTCAATTATCTAAAATATCCAATAATACCCAATTTTCCATATTTCACATATCCCCATCGTTCCCGTATATTCGCATTCGCGCGTATTTTTAACATAGGCTCGAAGGTAGCCTAGATCCAAAAATAAAAGGAATAGGGATAAGAAGAGAGAATCAAATCATAGAAAATTGGAATTAACACAGCATCATGAAATAAAGGGGCATATAAACTGGCATAGAGGCGTAATGACAGATTCAACATGAATAAACTGATAAAAGGTGTGAACTTTATATAGAAACATAGGCATATGATGACATGAATCAAAAAGGTGAAGACTTGGTGAGATTTTCATTACAAACATATATGAATCCTTTTTACAACTTCATCATGTTACTTTTAATCCCATTATATTGTGAATTCACCGTACTCACCTTTTGTGGTTAAAGAATAGAATTATGCACTTAAATTGGTGTAGAAACGTTGCGGTGTTGCAGATTTATCTGCTTGAATTGTTGTAGAGCTCTAATATTTAATTTGAGTTGAAGTTGAATACTTGCGATTTGATTTAGAGGCGGCGGCTAGGGTTTAAGAGAGAGTTTGATAGCATAATGGTGTCACAGATAATATTTATGAATTAGGGTTAGGTCTTAGGGTGTATATATAGGTGTAGGAAGTTATTTAGGCCTTAGGATTAACCCTAGAACTGATCTAAACCATCAAAAATCGTCCCAGGCCCAAAAATCGCACCACAGCAAAACTGGCCGAACCAGTTTCGACCTCCCAAAAGGGGAGGTCGACCTGGGGGTACCCAGGTCGACACCATGGTCGACCTCCCCCCTTGGGAGGTCGACCTCCCTGGTCGGCCTGCTCACATATAAATATTTTTCACTTTTTTTCTTCTTATCTTCCGAGGGTCATATCTCCTTCGTCCGGACTCCGTTTTTCGAAAACTTGGACTCTATACCATGCAAAATTCCGAGACGAACGCAATGGTGCAACCTGTTTCCCTCCATTCCTATTTTAAAAATTAATTGTTCTTAAATTTAGTTAATTCAATCATTCAAAATTCGGGGTGTTACATTCTCCCCTACTTAAAGGATTTCGTCCTCGAAATCTCTAAGTCAAGAAGAACGTATCCTACCATCTAATCATCCATCTACTCAACCATCAACCACTAGAAACCATGGTCCTTAAAAGATTTCTAGTGCTTTTCATGTACATATGCATAGTGTGTGTATATGTCTGTATACTAATGCAAAATCAGGCGGTCCACTGATTCAGTCGACCTCCTTAATGCAAATAATGATAGTGCCATGTATCCATCATGTATGCAAAGAATCCTATACATATCATTACTACATGTGTGCACAACCATTCATTTAAATGCAACATCCATATGATACACACATTTAATGTACATTCAATTTACTAAATACATCCATTTATATGCAATATGCAATATGAAAGTGACTGAGCCGATCTAGTGCCTAAAGTGTGTGTATATGCATCCACGAGCAACCACTTTGCATCCACATACATCCACCATACATAACATGTCTCAAACACATGTTTCAACCATAGGACTACCCTATCTATAGGTCAAAGATACTAGCGAGAGGACATACTAAAGATAGAACAAGTACAAGCTAAGTGATAAAGGAGAAATTAAAAGACATACCCTCGAAAAGAAAAGGGTACAATAAAAGCATCTTCTCTTCCGTCTCCCAAGTAGCGTCGCTCTCATCATCTCCCCATTGCACTTTGACTAGCTTGACCGCTCGATTCCTCAACTTCTTAATCTCCGACCCAAGAATTCATGTAGGAGCTCGTCGAATCGTCGCATCATGCTCTATCTCCACATCTCTATGCAAGCTCGGCTCTACCATTTCCGTTTTCTCATGCAAGCACTTCCTCAAATGTGATACACGGAATATGTCGTGTACACCACTAAGTCTCTCGGGCAACTCCACTCTATACGCCATATGTCCAATCCATTCCTTAATAGGAAACGTCCCTACGAACCTTGGTGCTAACTTCCCAACGGACCGAAAGCGAACAACATTCCGTAATGGAGACACCTTGATAAAGACCATGTCCCCAATATCAAACTCAAGATATGTCCTCCTCTTGTTCGCAAAAGATTTCTGCTTATCTTGCGCCGTGTAAAGACCCGAAAATTCCCGCCCTTTGAATCGACCATAAACCACACAGGTCTAACCCAAAAGTTAGAAATCTTTGAATATTTTAACTTTGGGAATACAACAACATCAGAACAACAACACCAGACTTTTATAAACATTACAATAATGTTACATCAGAGTACATCGAATAAAATTACAGCGGAAGATAAATTTCAACAAATTAAATAAAATAAATAGCGGAAGACTTCTATGCTCTGGACACAGCTTTAGGCTTCGATCCAGAATCCTGCTCAAGAGATAAATATCTGCAAAAAGCTACTCGACTGCCTGTGCGGAAAAGAGGGCACCCGAGTTTGCAAAGTGAAACAAACTACGAGTCAGTCATGGGACTGGTGTGAGAATTCTTAACTAATATAACTAATAGCAATAAGGCAAATCCAAGGACCACGCCGCTAACACGGAACGGGTTTACTCCAATGGATTGCCATGCATAATTAAAAGTAAATCGTAAAACAACGCAATGCTTTTTGGAAAAATGAAACCATTATAAGACTCAAGTCCCATCACACAATGCAACGCAAATCGAAGGATAGAATTTTACCTTATAATGGTCAAAAATGCTTGATATGTTAAAAACGGATTTAATATTATTATTAGTGTGTATATGTTTCAATAAAAAACACTTCAATCATAATGTATCAATCATAAACGGTATAGTACCCCATCCTACTATGTCGCCATACTAGTTCTATAATCAAAACCGCATGGTGTCGTATTGGAAATTGGGTTTCCATCATGAGTCAAGGCTGGGGAGGAGCTCCTTACCGATTTGAGACACTCTAGCTAATGTCTTAGGATTCCCCGCAATTAACCCTTGGATCCTACAGGGCTGGTCCACACATACAGCTTCGTGGATTGGTAATTCCTGAACACAAGTTTCTCGGTCCTATAGAACCTATCATCCGAGGCGCGCCTGTAACACCCCGTGTATTCTATAACCGTGAAAGTCATAAATTAAAGTATAATTAATTTGAAATCAAAGAACTAAGGGAAACGGGATACGCCATTGCGTTCGTCTTGGAAAAATACGCGAAATAGAGTCCGAGTTTTCGAAAAACGGAGTCCGTATGAAGAAGATATCGCCTCCGGAAGTTTCTGAATCAAGTTTAAAATTAAAAATCGGGCCCAATTGGCCAGGGCGGGAAAAGTCCCGCCTAAGACACCCCGGTCGACTGGGCTGTCGACCTGGTATAGCCAGGTCGACAGGGCTGTCGACAGGGCTGTCGACAGGGCTGTCGACCTGGTCCAGAGCCAGGTCGAACCCAGCCCAACCTGGCTGGCCTATTCTATGTTGGTCGATTCTCAGAAGTCTGCTTTGTCATTAGGGCTAGGTGGCAGGCTCTAATTGGTCTCTCTTTCGAATGAATGGCTATGATCAATCCAAGCAACATCGATGGTCCTAATCAGTTCATAACCCCTATAAAAATGACCCTAGACTCTACCTAACCTAAGTCTCTAACACAATTCTCTAGCCTCCATTGCTCTCTTCTTCTAATTAAAAATAAAAATGGCGTCGCTACTCTGCTAGAATCAAAACTAGAAGTCAATCAACATCATCCTAAATTCAAATTTGAGATAAAAGCTTCTGCAACAATTCTGTAACAACTAAAGTTCTTTCTTTAATCCAATCAAGGCAAGTACAGTTATTTTCCGCTATAAACGTTAATTATAATTTTGATATGTTTTTAATTCTGAATCTGAGATTGTATATATATTCTCTTCTGTCAGATTTGTTTTTCTGTGACTGTTCTGTATCCCTTTTCTTCTTTTCTGTTTTTATAGCCAGGCTACTACGAGCCTGTGCCTAATCACATAAGAGATGAACGTATGAACGCAAATTTTGGGATAAATAATGAATGATGCGAAATTTGACAAGACTAAATTGAATGTATGACTTTAGGTCTGAGGCATAAAATATATTGGACATATGCATAAATTTGACTATGAACATATAATTTATGTTGTATGCATAGTTATGTTGTAATTTAGAACTGTAATTAATGAGCATATGTTGTAAACTAGATTTGGATCTATGCATATTCTATGATAGAAGAAAAGAGGAACTATTGTAAGATTACATATGATTTGAGACTTTGGACAAAATGCATATAAAAGTCAAGGTCTGATTTTTTTTTAGAAGATATGATTTAAAGATTTATATTGTTGGGTATAGTTTGCATAATGATTCATGACTCAAAAAGAAGAAGATATGGAAACTTAGGTGTAAAGATTTACATTAATTAGGATATCTATTATTGTGATTACACCTAAATAGGGATTTTTGGATATATGGCATGCATTGAAATTAATGGTTATATTTGGTATAATTTATATGTGAATCTGCTGTAAGATGCTAGTTTAACAAAAATTGGAACATATGTTATATGGCAAATTATGTCCATATTCTGCGCTTATGCAAACATGGAGTATATGTTGTGAATCATGACAATTATGTAGGCATATGAATTTAGGCCAATTTATGATTGGGCAAGGCATGTAAATAGAACTTTTAGAAATATTAAATTTGCTAAATCTGCTAATTTGTCAAGTTGCCTAAACTACTTGTTTTGTTATATTGCCTAGACTGCTAATTAGATTGAAATGCCCAATCTGTTAAATTTGTCGGTTGAAATGCCTAACCTGTTATATGCCAAAATCTGCTAAGTTGCTAAATCTGTTAAATCCGTTAAGTCATATAAAATCTGTTATCTGCTATGTTGATATAATCATCCTGTTATTGATATAATCTGAATTGGCATATTTATTGGGCGTGCGCATAAACGGTAAATTATTAATTAATTGGCCGCAAAGATAAACATGGCTAACTCGAGGTTAGAATGAGTTTGCGGCGTAAATCTGCCCGGAACCGCCCGGCACATCCAATAGCCGCAAACAATAGGTTCTAATGTGAGAAGTTAGTCATAACATGCGTAAGACACGAGGTTAGGTCTGGCTTGTGGCAGAAGTCTGCCCGGAACCGCCCGGCATACCCAGCGGCCACAAGCTACCGACCTAATGTGAGAGGTCTGTGCATTAGTAATTAATTAATGCAAAATCTAAGATAATAATGACGTCTAAAACGTATTGGGGAAAATAGGGTTAAACCAAAGGGATTAATAGATGTAGTAAAACCCGTCCATGAATCTGTAGGCCCAATACAAAGTTAGACAAATCTGAAAAATCTGTACATCTGATCCGTTAGTCTGAAAACTTGTTAATTTAATTTGTGAACTAGTAAATCTGAATTCTGTATGTCTGAACTTGTAAACAAATAAATCTGAAATCTGTTAGTCTGGGGACACAAGGTTAGGAGGGGAATTACTTGTGTCATCTGTTGTTTGGGACCCATATTAGTCAGTAACCCTTTCTGGTATCAAAACTTTGACCCAACAGTAGGTAGGGTCCGGGCACGCTTACTGAACTAATTATAAGTGGTTCATTCTGATAATGGCGAGGGGTGTTGATGGTGCATTCCAACCGGGTCATGTGCGTGCATGGATCCCGGTCTGCCTCTGAGGATGTAAGACGCCGTGACATCTGTAAATAGGTCTGTGCCAATTGGTTGTCACTATAGGGAGTGATACACCCTACTGTGGGGCCGACACAGGATATTTATGTATTAGGGAGCCGATCGCTTGGGATAGGGTTTTAGGGTACGCTTAGTTCTGTCTGTTTCTGTTGGTACCGTCTATTTCTGTTGGGTGGTAACACCTGCCTGTTTCTGTGTGGTACCGTCTGTCCGGGTGGTAAAGGCCCATTACTAGTGTACACCTAATTCCACATTCTGTTTCCATAGGGATAAATATGTTTCTTCTTCTGTCTGTTTCTGATCGGGTAGTAAAGGCCCATTATTAGCATTCTGTTTCTGTTAAAGTATTCTGTACCCGTTCCTGCTTCAATTTAGACATTAGGGTGACACCTAATTTTGCTATACTAGTATTAGTGCAGAGAAGTGTAAGACAATAGTTTATATCATTCTGTTTTTCTGTTATATCTGCTACACCTGTTATAGTTATCTCACATCCAGTTTTATGTTCATATCATATTATTATTATCTGTTCATATGCTGAAAGTCACTGGACTTGCCAGACTTTTTGTCTGACCCTTGTTGTTTCGCCTCCTTTCTTCCGTTTCCCCACCCAGGTTATCCAAGGAGGGAAATACTTTAGCTTGATCCGGATTTCTCTTTGCTTGAAGTGCTTAAAGTATGGCTTGGCTCTGTATAGCTTCCGTTCCATGGGGATTATGATTTTAAACTATGCATTTTGAAGGCTTTTGTACAAGACTGATATTTTGTACTTGAATTCTGAAATTGAAAGGATGTAACCATATTAATTTCTGTTTCCGCTGTAATAAAGTTAAAATTTTTCAAGTACTGTTTTATCTGTCTTGTAAGTTTCTGTTCGGTTTACTAAAATGCTCCACCAAAGTTAAGGCATTCCCTTTGCGAGTGACCTTAACGGAGGTGGGGTGTTACACTTGGTATCAGAGCTGAAGGTTACCAGATTTTTTTTTTTAAAAAAAAAAGTTTTGAAAAATTATTTTCAAAAAAAAAAAAAAAAGGGGTTTTGAAAGGAAGTATTTTCAAAAATAAAGCTTATTTTGAAAAACATGATCCCCAAGAGCCATATATCTTTCTTTCAGTCCTTTTTGTATTGAACCTTTCCTTTTTTGTTCCAGCATGTCTGAAGCATCTGAGATACCAGAGGGTGTTCATGTACCCGGTTGGTTTCGTCAATATCTTGAGGCTAGGACCGCCGCTGCAGGTCCAGGAAATGATCCCCCTCCTCCACCCCCTCCTCGTGCAATTGCTTTCTCAAAGATCTGTAGAGATTTTAGGGCCATGGGTGGGAAGGATTTCAAAGGAACTGAATCATTCGTAGAAGCAAGGAATTAGCTCAAAGAAACTGAGGATCTATTCGTTATCTTCGAGGTGGACGATAGGCAGAAGGTACAGTTGGGAGTATGGCTGCTCAAAGACGAAGCTTCCTACTGGTGGGAAGTCACTAACGCCGAGAGGCCGGTTGAGACATGGATGGATTTCAGAACAAGGTTTGAGACAAAATTCCTCTCGCAAGCTGAACGAAGTTTACAATTGGAAAAGTTCTTGTCTCTTAAGCAACGAAGTATGACGGTCAAGGAATACGTCAACCAGTTCAACCAACTAGCAAGATTCGGATTGGATTTAGTCAACACTCAGCATAAAAAGGCTCTCCGCTTTGTAAAAGGATTGAATGAGCCACTGCACAGCCTAGCCATGACCCATGTACCCATGGGAGCAACTTATGAGAAATTGGTGGATATGGCACTACTGCACGAGGAAGACAAGGGCCCGAAAGAGACAAAGAAGGAAGAACCACAGAATAAGAAAGCGGGGCCCAAAAAGGAAACACAAAAGAAGGATGAGAAGTCTGAAGATAAGAAGGGGAAAAAGTGCTTTACTTGTGGGAGCTCAACTCATCTGAACAAGGATTGCAGAAAAAGGAAGGGCGCTTGCTTCAACTGTGGGGAGATGGGACACTTCACTAGGGACTGCCCGAAGAGACGAGGACAAGGAGGGCAGGCGAACACCCTTGAGGCTAGTGGCTAGGATAGAAATAGGAAAATTTCTATAGTAGGTTTAATTTCTTTATCTGATTGTGACTTTTTCTGATTCTGGTATTTTGATTTTGTAATCGATACTCTGCACTTTAATGCTAGTATTATTTCTGAATTCCGCTATAGACTCAGACCCATAAGGGTTATGGATCATCTGTTTGAGACTGGGGTTTGAGGGATATCTGTGTTAGGCGTCAAGTATGACGCATACATTCTGAGTTTTCGTGGGGTGTCAATTTGATATTGGTTTCGGTCTTTGGGGCCGATACTTAGGACCCATGTCTAATGGGAACCAAATTTTCGTTCTATCTGTACTCGCTTCCATCATTCGACTGTATCCTATCGATCGAATATTTGAACTTTAGGTAGAAACTAATGGGTGTAAACATGTGTTTGAGACATGTTATGTTTGATGGTTGCAAGTGGATGCAAGTGGTTGCTAGTGGTTGCCCGTGGATGCATATACACACACTAGGCACTAGATCGGCTCGAAAACACTCTCATACTGCATATGGATGGGTGAGCATTTTTCAATTCTTGTGGATGCAAATTGGTTGATTCAGCACATGGATGTTGCATTTGAGTGAATGGTTGTGCACTCATATAAAAATAATATATATCATCAGAATTCTATTGCATACATGTTGGACTCATGGCACTGACATAATTCGCATTAAGGAGGTCAACTGAATCAGTAGACCGCCTGATCTTTGCATTAGATAAGGAACATATACACACACTTTTGCATATGTTCATATAACATTAGAAGTTTTCTAAGGACAATGGATGCTTGTGGATGATGGTTGAGTAGATGGGTGATTGGATGGTAGGACACATTCTTCTTAACTTGAAGATTTCGGGGACGAAATCCTTTTAAGTGGGGGAGAATGTAACACCCCGTGTATTCTATAACTGTGAAAGTCATAAATTAAAGTATAATTAATTTGAAATCAAAGAACTAAGGGAAACGGGATACGCCATTGCGTTCGTCTCGGAAAAATACGCGAAATAGAGTCCGAGTTTTCGAAAAACGGAGTACGTATGAAGAAGATATAGCCTCCGGAAGTTTCTGAATCAAGTTTAAAATTAAAAATCGGGCCCAATTGGCCAGGGCGGGAAAAGTCCCGCCTAAGACACCCAGGTTGACTGGGCTGTCGACCTGGTCTAGCCAGGTCGACAGGGCTGTCGACAGGGCTGTCGACCTGGTCCAGAGCCAGGTCGAACCCAGCCCAACCTGGCTGGCCTATTCTATGTTGGTCAATTCTCAGAAGTCTGCTTTGTCATTAGGGCTAGGTGGCAGGCTCTAATTGGTCTCTCTTTCGAATGAATGGCTATGATCAATCCAAGCAACATCGATGGTCCTAATCAGTTCATAACCCCTATAAAAATGACCCTAGACTCTACCTAACCTAAGTCTCTAACACAATTCTCTAGCCTCCATTGCTCTCTTCTTCTAATTAAAAATAAAAATGGCGTCGCTACTCTGCTAGAATCAAAACTAGAAGTCAATCAACATCATCCTAAATTCAAATTTGAGATAAAAGCTTCTGCAACAATTCTGTAACAACTAAAGTTCTTTCTTTAATCCAATCAAGGCAAGTACAGTTATTTTCCGCTATAAACGTTAATTATAATTTTGATATGTTTTTAATTCTGAATCTGAGATTGTATATATATTCTCTTCTGTCAGATTTGTTTTTCTGTGACTGTTCTGTATCCTTTTTCTTCTTTTCTGTTTTTATAGCCAGGCTACCACGAGCCTGTGCCTAATCTCATAAGAGATGAACGTATGAACGCAAATTTTGGGATAAATAATGAATGATGCGAAATTTGACAAGACTAAATTGAATGTATGACTTTAGGTCTGAGGCATAAAATATATTGGACATATGCATAAATTTGACTATGAACATATAATTTATGTTGTATGCATAGTTATGTTGTAATTTAGAACTGTAATTAATGAGCATATGTTGTAAACTAGATTTGGATCTATGCATATTCTATGATAGAAGAAAAGAGGAACTATTGTAAGATTACATATGATTTGAGACTTTGGGCAAAATGCATATAAAAGTCAAGGTCTGATTTTTTTTTAGAAGATATGATTTAAAGATTTATATTGTTGGGTATAGTTTGCATAATGATTCATGACTCAAAAAGAAGAAGATATGGAAACTTAGGTGTAAAGATTTACATTAATTAGGATATCTATTATTGTGATTACACCTAAATAGGGATTTTTGGATATATGGCATGCATTGAAATTAATGGTTATATTTGGTATAATTTATATGTGAATCTGCTGTAAGATGCTAGTTTAACAAAAATTGGAACATATGTTATATGGCAAATTATGTCCATATTCTGCGCTTATGCAAACATGGAGTATATGTTGTGAATCATGACAATTATGTAGGCATATGAATTTAGGCCAATTTATGATTGGGCAAGGCATGTAAATAGAACTTTTAGAAATATTAAATTTGCTAAATCTGCTAATTTGTCAAGTTGCCTAAACTACTAGTTTTGTTATATTGCCTAGACTGCTAATTAGATTGAAATGCCTAATCTGTTAAATTTGTCGGTTGAAATGCCTAACCTGTTATATGCCAAAATCTGCTAAGTTGCTAAATCTGTTAAATCCGTTAAGTCATATAAAATATGTTATCTGCTATGTTGATATAATCATCCTATTATTGATATAATCTGAATTGGCATATTTATTGGGCGTGCGCATAAACGGTAAATTATTAATTAATTGGCCGCAAAGATAAACATGGCTAACTCGAGGTTAGAATGAGTTTGCGGCGTAAATCTGCCCGGAACCGCCCGGCACATCCAGTAGCCGCAAACAATAGGTTCTAATGTGAGAAGTTAGTCATAACATGCGTAAGACACGAGGTTAGGTCTGGCTTGTGGTAGAAGTCTGCCCGGAACCGCCCGGCATATCCAGCGGCCACAAGCTACCGACCTAATGTGAGAGGTATGTGCATTAATAATTAATTAATGCAAAATCTAAGATAAGAATGACGTCTAAAACGTATTGGGGAAAATAGGGTTAAACCAAAGGGATTAATAGATGTAGTAAAACCCGTCCATGAATCTGTAGGCCCAATACAAAGTTAGACAAATCTGAAAAATCTGTACATCTGATCCGTTAGTCTGAAAACTTGTTAATTTAATTTGTGAACTAGTAAATCTGAATTCTGTATGTCTGAACTTGTAAACAAATAAATCTGAAATCTGTTAGTCTGGGGACACAAGGTTAGGAGGGGAATTACTTGTGTCATCTGTTGTTTGGGACCCATATAAGTCAGTAACCCTTTCTGGTATCAAAACTTTGACCCAACAGTAGGTACGGTCCGGGCACGCTTACTGAACTAATTATAAGTGGTTCATTCTGATAATGGCGAGGGGTGTTGATGGTGCGTTCCAACCGGGTCATGTGCGTGCATGGATCCCGGTCTGCCTCTGAGGATGTAAGACGCCGTGACATCTGTAAATAGGTCTGTGCCAATTGGTTGTCACTATAGGGAGTGATACACCCTACTGTGGGGCCGACACAGGATATTTATGTATTAGGGAGCCGATCGCTTGGGATAGGGTTTTAGGGTACGCTTAGTTCTGTCTGTTTCTGTTGGTACCGTCTGTTTCTGTTGGGTGGTAACACCTGTCTGTTTCTGTGTGGTACCGTCTGTCCGGGTGGTAAAGGCCCATTACTAGTGTACACCTAATTCCACATTCTGTTTCCATAGGGATAAATATGTTTCTTCTTCTGTCTGTTTCTGATCGGGTAGTAAAGGCCCATTATTAGCATTCTGTTTCTGTTAAAGTATTCTGTACCCGTTCCTGCTTCAATTTAGACATTAGGGTGACACCTAATTTTGCTATACTAGTATTAGTGCAGAGAAGTGTAAGACAATAGTTTATATCATTCTGTTTTTCTGTTATATCTGCTACACCTGTTATAGTTATCTCACATCCAGTTTTATGTTCATATCATATTATTATTATCTGTTCATATGCTGAAAGTCACTTGACTTGCCAGACTTTTTGTCTGACCCTTGTTGTTTCGCCTCCTTTCTTCCGTTTCCCCCCCCAGGTTATCCAAGGAGGGAAATACTTTAGCTTGATCCGGATTTCTCTTTGCTTGAAGTGCTTAAAGTATGGCTTGGCTCTGTATAGCTTCCGTTCCATGGGGATTATGATTTTAAACTATGCATTTTAAAGGCTTTTGTACAAGACTGATATTTTGTACTTGAATTCTGAAATTGAAAGGATGTAACCATATTAATTTCTGTTTCCGCTGTAATAAAGTTAAAATTTTTCAAGTACTGTTTTATCTGTCTTGTAAGTTTCTGTTCGGTTTACTAAAATGCTCCACCAAAGTTAAGGCATTCCCTTTGTGAGTGACCTTAACGGAGGTGGGGTGTTACAGCGCCACATTCCATCATCCACATAAGTAAAATATCAGCCAGTTTAAGCACCGACACCACTTCTAGTTAGAAAGAAACGTGTTGCTCTCCCTGCGTTCCCTTCTCCCGTTTTAGACTCAACCGGGTTGTGAGGCTCGCGAAGTAACGTTATAACCACAAGGCCTGCTATTCAACAAAGCCTTGATCATCTTCATCTTAGCATGCCACATTGACAATTCACGCCATGCGATTGATAACTATTAATACACAACCTCTAAGGGTGTTGAGCAAGAGAATAAATTCTCCACCACCAACGGTCGTATATTAATAGAAATCAATTTACATAGAACAAAATTCAACGTCAGACACACATTCCATTTATTAGATTATGCTCTGGGTCTGAGCGAAAGCCAAATCCGTACAAATCAACACTACGTCCAGATAACTACCATTAGCCCCGTCTGGGGAGCAAATCAATCAAGGGCCTCAACATTAGTTACCCATTCGATGTGAAGATCGTCGGTCTTCAATCGCCGTCTTCAATTCTTCCATTTAAAACGTCGTATGATTATTTGAAATGAGTATAACTCGGTCTTTTCAAATAATCTTCGCATAATTATCATTTAAATTATTTCATAACGTTATTACTTATCACTATTTTTATTTTGATAAAAGTAGATATAAATCATTCCATGTAGTCATTAACATATAAGGGCAACGAATCAACCAAACAAACAGCACACAATCTTGTTCGTGTATCATATCAAGGTATCATGTTCGACGAACATTTCAATTCCATTCCCACATTTACTTATTTGTAAATAACAACCAAAATGTAACTTCCAATTTATTCTTTTACTGCATAGAAAATGTCATTAAGACATCTCTTTTTCTTATTTATTCACACTACATGTGAATAAATGTTTTCCTTTTCTTCTACATATCCTATTTACATGAAAATGTAAATGAAAGTGTCATCTAAAATAGTTCTTTTTATTTACATAAGAAAAGGTAAATAAAGTTTTCACTAATAATATGTTCATTTTATTTACACAGAAAATGTAAATAAAGTTTTCCTCGTATATTATTCTTTTTAATATATTAACATTTACACTAAAAATATGTTCATTTTACTAAAACGACATAACGCCAAATATGTGTTCATTTTCTCCAAAAGGGCATTCCTCTAAAAATGCGTTCATTTTCTCTAAATTGACATAACGCTACATATGTGTTCATTTTCTGTGTTAATCTAATTTCATATATAAATGATATTTTATATGTAAACAATTTCTATGAATTCATAACATTACATAAAATGTTATCCTTTTATATAATCATGTTTTAATTTTCATTGAAAATACAAATAAAAGTACTATGCTGAATTTCATTGTTTTATTTAC
This sequence comes from Allium sativum, assembly GCA_030737875.1. Classification (NCBI taxonomy): domain Eukaryota; kingdom Viridiplantae; phylum Streptophyta; class Magnoliopsida; order Asparagales; family Amaryllidaceae; genus Allium; species Allium sativum. Next base: position 993,598,988 of record CM060915.1, read on the forward strand.
ATGAAAAATGTAATTATAAGTACCTCTTTAAGTTTCATTCATTCACTAATGTTAAAGATGCTCATAAAGACACTGCACTAAATTTCACCCTTTTATTATTGTTAAAAAATGCACATAAGCCTTCATTCCTTTTAATTTATTAAAAATACAACACAAAATTTTAATCTTTTATTTACATTAACCATGTAAAAAATGCAACAATACACTTCATTCTTCAATTTACAATAAATTTCATTCTTTCTAATTCATTGAAAATACATGTAAAATGCACTAACAAAATCTAATCTTTTATTTCATTAAAAATGTTCATAAAAATGCAGCGTCGAATTCCTACTCTTTTTATTACATTAAAAATGTGAATAAAAATGCAATCTAAAATTCTAACCTTTTATTAAAAAAAAATGTGAATAAACGTACTACACTAAATTTCATTTTTCTATTTGCATCAAAAATGTAAATAAAAACACTACGCTAAATTTCATTCTTTTACTTGCATTAAAATGTAAACATTAAACTCTAATCTTTTATTACATTGAAATAAATATAAAAATGTAACACTATATTTCAATCTTCCTAATTCATTAAAAATGCAACCTAAAGTTTCAATTCTTTGTTTTACATGAAAATGCATATGAAATGTGTCGACAAAATATAGTCTTTTTATCTTTCATGAAAATGCATATAATATGCTATGGCAACATTTAATCTCTTTACTTCAATCGAAAATGCATGTGTGTTTCATCGTCAAAATTTCATTCCAAATTGCACGGAAATTTTATCGTCAAAATTTTGCCTTTTTAATCACATCAACTTCCATGTCAAAATTCTTCCTTTTTAATTACATTAAAAATCTAATTAACATTTCATGTCAAATCTTGCTTTTTACTTTACAATATAAAAATCCTATTCTTTAATTACATAATAAAATGTACTCTTAATTTATAATGTAAAATCTCCTCTTTAATCACATAAAAATTGTAATTTTCATCTGATTACAAATGCAATATAAAAATTCAATCTCTTTTATTCGCTTACAAACGCAACGTAAAATTCAATATTTTAATTTGTTACTACACAACATTAAAATTCAAACGCATATGCAGATCTTAAGGAATAGATCTGAGGTAATAACATAGAAATTAAATTTCAGCGTGTACAATCTTATTCTTTAATTATACATAAAAATGTAATTTTATTTTACGATGTAAAATCTCATTCTTTAATAAAAATATGTAATTTTACTTTCAATGCAAATCTCATTCTTTAATTACATATAAAAATGTATTTTTATATCTTTTTACATTAAAAATGTAACATTTATTTTTATGTCTTATTTGCATTATGGAATGCAATAGAATGTCTTACCTTTTATTTCAAGTTATATTTGCAATATGGAATGCAAATAAAAAGGGGAGCTCTTACTTCTAAGTTTTATTTACATTGGGGAGCACAAATAAAAAGATGCACTTTTATTTCCATGTCATATTTGCATTGTGAAATGCAAATAAAAGAACAAATTCTATTTTTAATGTATATTTGCACTAGTGAATGCAAATAAAAAATTAAACTTTAATGACAATTAAAAAGTGATTTTATTTATAAAACAAGTTCTACATTTCTAATCTTAACAAATAAAAAGGAAAATTTTATTTGATTACAAACTCTATTTTAATGAAACCTTCCATTCAAAAAGGTGATTTCTATTTTAATGTATGTTTCTGTTCTAATATTATATGTTAAAAAAGAAAGACAATTTATTCTAATCTTTTTATTTATAAAAATCAAACATGAAAATAAAATTATTGTTTTTGTTATACTTCGAAGTTTAACATACATGAATATAAAATATTCTATATATACAATAATATATGATTTATCGTATACACAAAATTCTAACAATCATAAAAACACAATCACAATCAATCGTTCATCGCAATCGCAACAAAATCAACATTGAAATAAATACATACGTACAACATGAATCTCATACTGAATGAATATATTTATTACTCAATAAAACAAATAATAAATTCTAATTTTAAAAATAGAAATCTCACCAAGCTTTTATTCAGAATAGATCAGATCTGAATTTTGGTCAAAATTTCATCTGCTCCTTTTCATATCTAGTCGATTCCATGTTGTAGTGTTCTCTAATACGATCGCAACGCAATTCGTTTTGTCAAATTCTGATTAAACATGACGAAGTTATTCAATTTTAAACATAAATTACATTATTGAATAATTTAATAATCAATTTCTTTAATCACTTTGTTAACCTTAATTAAAAACTCAAGGCCACATCTTCTTCATCTTTATCGACTTCAGGAAACCCAAAACCACGACTAAAGCATCCCCTTGCGCGCCGCCATCGATCAACCACCATCACCGCGAAGTCGTCCATGCTGGCATCAACCGCCCTCGACACCATCAAACTCGGTGGTCGCACGCTCCCTGAAATCCTCCATAAACGCGCTGGCTTTGTGGCTCGATTTCCCATAAATTAGTGCACAAGAATTGATCTTGACCATATAGAATCGAAGCTAAGGAGAATCTCTTCGATTTGGTCATTCGAATTGCTAGGAGTTATAGTTTGGATTGAGGTATTTTAGTGGTGAATGGATGGAACACTTTCGGCCATGGAGTTAAGGGAAGAGGAGGCTGATGAAGTAGAAAGAAATTTAGATTTATACATATTTTTTGTGAAGAAGAAGAATAAGATCTAAATTTAAAAAAACAATTGCTCAGAAGAAGAAAAAGAATGAGAAAGATACGTGATTAATTTCTCACCGATGTCTCTTAATGTAATAACCCGAAAATCTGGGCCAGTTTAAAATTTTTATTTTGGACATTTTAGTGAATTTTGAATATTTAAAATAGATTATTTTAAATAAAATCGACGAGAAATTTAATTTGAATAGAATTCGACGTATATATTATACGCGTCGTCGTTAGAATATAAATATTTATATATAATTATAAATAGAATTGAAAACGGCGCGGTAGTTCGATAATTCGATTTCAAACTTCAATTGAATGTACCGGGTGCAAAACAATCCGGATTTTAGTGAAACCAAAAATAATGGAATCTAATTGATAGTATCTTTCCAACGAATCCGACAAATCAAGATTTCGTAGCGAGAATCAAAAGATATGTCCAATTGAAAATTCTGAATAGTCGCTATGGAATTCAGGCCCTTAAAAATGGACATTTTGCAAATGACCTCGGATTTCGACGAAACCAGTTTTGTTGGGTCCGCAGTGTCAAATTATTGTTAGATTCCAAATTTCATAATTTTTCGATTCAATATGTGAGCGTGGCAAAGGAAAACGTGTTTTGACCATTTCAGTTGATTTTAATCGACTGGAAATTGGCCATTTTTCATACGGTCTCAGAATTCGACGAAACTAGTTTTGTTAGGACCGTATCGTCAATACGAAGCTAGAAAATATTTTTTCTGGAATTTTTCTAGTTAGTATGTGACCCCAGTAATTTGAAATGTACGTTTAAAATTCAATATAGTGATTTAAATGTAAATTCAACGGAAATTGATTGTAACGATCAAATCAGCTTGCGATACATATCCCATTGTGTTCGGAAGGGGGCAATACGCTAGGAACGACAGTCGGTGGGCTTGATTTCGAGGTGAAAATAAAAAGTTACTTTATAGAATAAAATAAATTTAATAAATTAATATATATATATATATGTTTATACGTGCGTTGACCTTCCTCTCTCCCTCATTCTCACCGTTCAGAATCGAATAAGAAAAAAAAAAACCAAAACCCACACACGAACCCGTCGCCGGCGCCTCCGTTCACCGCGCCGCCATGCTGGAGGCCGCCGCACCCACCCCCTTCTGCTCCGTCGCCATCCTCCTCCCTCCTCCACGCGAGGACAGCGAGCGCCCCCCCCCCACATCTCGAACGAAGAAACCCTAGCCGCCATCCCCTGAACCCCCGACCACCGCCACAGCCTAGACCCGACGCCGACCGCCTGAAGCCCACCTCCCCCTTAGCCTGCGAACGCCAAACCGAGCCCCCCTGTAAGTAACTGTTTTTTTTATTTTATTTACTTAAAAACTGAATTTTATTTTATTTAAAATCTGAATTTTATTTTGTTTTAAAAACTGATTTTTATCTACCTTAAAAACTGTTTTTTTTATGTTGTAAAGTTATAAAAATGTAATCTTTTATATAACATGGAAGTAAAAATATGATTTTTATATTTTTAAAATATGATTTTTATATTTTTAAAGTATTAAAAATATAGTCTTTACTATATAGGTGATGTCAAAATATAATTTTTGCATGATAGGAATATTAAAAATATGATTTTTATATTTTTAAAGTATTAAAAATATGATCTTTATGGGATAGAGAAGTTAAAAATATCACCTTTGTATATGTGGCAAAATAAAAATCTGATTTTTACTTTTTTTTATATACGTTGAAATAAAGTAGATATTTTTATAATGATGAAATCTTTATTTTGAAAAAGGCGAAACCTTTATTTTGAAAAAGGCGAAATCTTTATTTTATATAATGGCGAAAACTTTATTTTTATAAAGGCGAAATAAATATTTTCGAAATGGAATTTTTATCTATATGATATCGGAATAGAAATATGATTTTTGGATTGAAAGTGAATAAATAAAAATGTGATTTTTATTTTAAAGACATCAAAATATAAAAATGTGATTTTTATGTATATAGTGACTATGGGCAGCGAAGATGACGAAGACGGGATAACGAAGAAGATTTTCTACAAAAGAAGTGTCGTGAAGTTGGATAGCTATTGGTGAGAACTTCTCACTCTTCAATTTAAATTTCTAGTTATATATATATATACTAGGATGCAGACGGTGTTTAGTAGCACCCGACACAATCGTCCACAGACCATGGACTTGTTTGTTTGGCTGTTTGGTGATTGATTGCGATATTGGTTTGAATGTGGTTTGTGGTGTGAAAAATCGAATCGATAAATTGGTTAGGATTAGACGTGCGCCGTTATAAGGCGAAGGAGTAAGGCTAGGTTAGACTCTTACTCCAAATTTTGTGGTTTGTATAACGAAAGTGATTTGATTGATGCGTGAATGGCGTGGGCCTTCACTAGACCGGGGATAAGGCTAGGCCTCGTCCCGTTTCTAGTATCGTGCCGTTATGCCGCCGAAATTTTCTAAAATATGTTAGAAGAATAAAAATATCATTTTATTGAATAAATGAACTGAATAGAAATTCAAGTGTTAAAATAAAATGTTTATCGTTAAAAATATAATTTTTAACGTGAAAGTGAATAAATAAATATTTATAAACAAATCGGTCGATTTGTTTATATACACTGATTTGACTGATATCGATTGGGTCGATAAATTTTACACGTCGCCCAACTGCACAACTAAAATCTGTGTTTGATTGTTTGAAACCCCACACGGGTGTTGGGATGAAATTTGAAGTTCACTCATCCTGATTGATTAAATATGTCGATCGATAGATTGACAGGCTGTTATAAGCGTTAGATATCTATATTTGATGCTTATACAGTGTAGTGCACTTTGGTTTTTCAATGCTATTATATACATGTGTTGTATGGAAACCCATATAATTGACATTATATGGTGATTGATTGGGCCTCATTCCAATCGGGAAAATAATGAATATTATAAAGGAAAATTCATGTGTTGAAACTATTCATGTGTTGAGTGAAATATTTTAAATAATAAAAATTACATCTTTATCACATTTAAAATTAGAACCACTTCCCAGTAGAAGTCTAATTGAAAATCAAACGATAGATACCTTAGTTTTATAAAATATTTTACATAACAAAAATAGTGATGTGTTGACAGTACTCATGTGTTGAGATTAGTCGTGTGTTGAAAGAAATATAGATTCATGTGTTGAATGGGATAAATATTCATTTGTTGGATAGGATAAAGGAGTTTTGAAAAATATAAAGCCGTGTTGATTAGAGATGCGTTATTTCGACGTGAACGATATTTATATCGATTTGAAAACGATTTCTAAATGAATTGAATTGAAAACGATTTCGAAATGAATTGAATTGAAAACGATTTCGAAATGAATTGAATTGGAAACGATTTCGAAATGAATTGAATTGAAAACGATTTCGAAATGAATTGAATTGAAAACGATTTCGAAATGAATTGAATTGAAAACGATTTCGAAATGAATTGAATTGAAAACGATTTCGAAATGAATTCAATTGAAAACGATTTCGAAATGGATTGAAAACGAATTCAAATTGAATTGAAAGTGAATTGAAGTGAATTCAAATTGAATTAAAATTTGAATTGAATAGAAATGAATTTTAAAATGAATTTATAAAGAAGAATTCAATTTTGGCTTTGAATGGAAATGGAAGTTGAAATAGATTTTGAAACGAATTTTAAAACTATTTATATAATACGTTTTAAAAGGAAATCGACGACATATATAATATATATATATTATATATTTAATGGCCTGAATAGAACGCGCCGCGCCGCGGCAGTTCGTGAATTTCGACCATTTATTTCAAACGGACATTGCGGGAGATCCGACCGTCGGATTCTCCTAAAACCGGAACCGTTGGGTTCGTATCGAAAAGAGCTTTAAATTGAATATTAGAAATTTGAAATCTAACGGTTGGATTTGGAATTATGTCCAAATCAAATTCGAAAAAGGTCGTTGTAAGTGCAGTTCGATGGCCGTTGTTGGAAATCGACTGTACGGGCCTTGATAAAATTATTAAAAATATCTATAATTTGTGTAAAATTATAATATGTGAATTGGAAAGAACTGGGATGAAAAACTCCACATTTGAAATGATAAAAATAGATTTTTATCGAAATGAACTAGTTTTGAACTAGAATTAAAATCAATTTATTTTTAAATAAATAAGTTGAATTTGAAGTGATATTAAAGATAATCAATATTCCCAATATGTGAAGTGGAAGTGGAGTTGAATCGAAATTATCTTCGGAATATTTCGATGTTGGATTTCGGGACTATACAGATATTGTTTTGGGAATTTGAAAGATATATTATATATCGTTATTTCCAATACGATATTTGTTGGTTTCAGAATTTGATATTGAATATAAGCCGATATATTTTCTATTCAGAGCCTTGTATTTAATATCAAATGTGATTTGGTTTGTCGTGAATCGTGTTTTTGATAACATTGGTTCTTTAACCCAGTTAAAGGCAGGATATGGATTTTTGAAAAGATTAAAACTAAGTGAAGTTTTAATGAATCTTTAATTAGATTAAAATGTGAATTGATAATTTAAATTATCAAATCTGAAAAGTGATCGAGAGTGGAGTATCACCAGTTTTGCTCCAAAGCGATAGTTAAATCTTTAATTAGATTTGAACGTGAAATGGTAGTTAATTTTACCGATAACACCGTGGTGTTAGATATGGAGTATCACCAGTTTTGCTCCATGGGATATATAGGTTGGGATTGGGAAATAAAATAAATAATTACTTCGGTGTGGTTCGTTAATCCCGACTAGTTTGAAATGATATCCAAAGGAAGATTATAGGATAAATTTAGAAGAATTTATCTTGGATAAAATTAATGGGAACATTTCCCTAAGAATGTGATTTTGTGAATAAAAGAATATTCTGAATTGGAATGAGGCGTTTGTTGTGTTTGTGTAACATTTGTTTACTATATACGTGGGTTATTCAGAAAGGCCGGGTTTATACCCATTCTGAATAACCGATTCGACGAGTTGTCGAAGATGAAGACGGTGGTTTTCACATCGTTTGGGTGATTACTGATGATCTTGATTGGGCTGTACACCCAGGATGAGGGAATCAGTTGGTGATCTTCCAGACGTACTTGGAGATGGATGGATATGCGAGGAAAGTGCCTCCGGTTTCGTTCAGACCCAGAACGAACTTGTAAATGGATTGTGTGTCTGACATTGGATTTTATTCTGTGTTGATTGATCTCTATTAAATATACATCTGTTTGGCGGCGGAGAATTTATTCTCTTGCTTAACGCCCTTCTCTGAGACGTATGAGCTCAGAGGTTGTATATCGATGGACATCAGTCGCATGGAGTGAATTGCCAGTGTGGCATGCGTAAGTGGCAATTGATCAGGGCTTCTGTTGAAAAGAAAAGTCTTCTGGTTGATGATCAAAGCACGGCCTGTGTGGCATAGCTTTGTGTATAACATGAATTCGCGAGCCTCACACCTCGGTATGAGTCAAAAACGGGATACGGACCCAAGGAGTGCACGACGTTTCTTTCTAGCTAGGGTGGTGTCAGTGACCTACCAGCCCTGACATTTATATACTTTTCACCTGTGTGGTTGTTGGATACGAGGCGCCTCGGATATAGGTCTGTAAGGACCGGGAAACGTGTGTTCAGGAATAACTAATCCTCAAAAGTAAGAGAGGACCGGCCTTGGAGGTTCCAAAGGATCAGAGTGGGGTCCTGAGGCATTGCCAGAGTGTCTCGAACGCGGAGAGGAGCTTGACCCTTGCCTCGGCTCATTACGGAATCCAATTTCCAATAAGTGTATTGCGGTTTTAATTGTAGAACTAGTATGGCGACATGATAGATGGTACCCATGCCGCCTATGATTGATATTTATGATTTGAAATTGTTTTGACACTATACACCTATTATAGTATCAAATAATGTGTTTTAAACGTATCAAGCATGCTTTGGCTGTTATAAGAGAAAACCCTATCCTCCGGCTTGCGTTGCATTGTGTGATGGGACCTGGGTCTTATAACAGCTTCATTTTTCTTTATTTAGCATTGCGCTGTTTGTTTTATGCACTGGTATTCTTGGGAGGAAACCCGTTCCGTGTTATACGGCGTGGTCCCTTGATTTACCTTACTTTAAAAATAAAGAATTATAACTGTTTTAGTTCTCACACTAGTCACATGACTGACCTGGAGTTTATTGTTTTAACCTAAACTCTGGGTGCCCCTATTTTTCCGCACGGGCAGCTAGTAGTTTTGGTTTTGCAGATTTATATTCACAGGGTCTTGATTTACAGCTGGAACGATGCTCGAAAAGCTCTGTATCCGTGTATCACTTCTAGTTGTGCTTTTGTATTATTTTCCGCTGCTATGTCATTTATTGTAATCTCTGATATTTATCGAATGTAATTTATTCATTTATACTCTGTATATTCTTGTATCTGATGGAATTGTTGTAATAACAATGAAATGTTCTTCTGTTTGCGTCCTTTTGTGTGTTGTTCTCAAAGTATCCGCTCTTTCCTTCACGGGGAAGTTACGGGTTCTTACAGTGGTATCAGAGCTTTGGTTTATAGAGCTCGAGAGCAAGACACATTAGAACCATACGAAGGAATTCATCAGATATTGGATTAGTAATATCCAATTAGAATGACTCGTTAGAGATAGGATCAGTAGTGTCCTAGAACGAGTGTGAAGTGTATATTTTTCAAAAGAAAACAATTTTGTTTTGAAATTTAAATCGTTTTATACGTATTTGAATATTTATTTATTTTGAATATGGACAATCGAGTATATATAGATTTCGCGTATACGCGTCATGAACGTATATTCGAAGTTTTAATATATTGGATAGATATAGAATCACATTCTAGACACCCGGGGATAATTCTGGTGATGTGGCCACATCATCAGTATTTATGTTCGTGTTTCGAAGGTGTGATTTCTATATATTTCAATTAGACTGGTGTGAGAACCAAAACTTATATAGATAGACACATTGTTGTGATTTGGCATGAAAAACATGATTTTTTGTATATGTATCAAAAATTATGAATTTGAAACGTTAAAGTCACTAATTGATTGATGTTTGTGTTGTTTGTTTATTTGTTTGATAATTTTGAACCATTATGCCTAATTAAACCGAATATTGAACAATATTGAAAATTGGTCGCATATGCTTGCATATACATGTACTTACATTGAACAGGTCATAGCAAGGAGGCTAGAGCCAGAGAATAAAATTTGTTTGCCCGACAAATAGGTACATGTTTACTACATAATTTCCTGTTTTGTTTGGGTGATGATGATTTTGTGAGCCTATTGGCTAGCCGCTTGGCTTTTTCTTTTTCTTTTTGAGATCTGAAGGACCGGGGAAGCTATTTGAAATTCCCCGATGCTCCCGGTGCAGGGGAGGTTATGGCGAAATTTTTCGAAAATTTAGGGTGTTAGCCAAATTTTTGAAATTTTGAAAATTCTCAGAAACTAAAGAGTTGGAGAATGGAAGCCGGATCGAATGTAGAGCTTAATAATCAAACCACTTTCGACTTTGTTCCTTTTCGGGGACGAAAAGTTTTAAGTGGGGGAGATTGTAATAACCCGAAAATCTGGGCCAGTTTAAATTTTTTATTTTGGCAATTTTAGTGAATTTTGAATATTTTAAATAGATTATTTTAAATAAAATCGACGAGAAATTTAATTTGAATAGAATTCGACGTATATATTATACGCGTCGTCGTTAGAATATAAATATTTATATATAATTATAAATAGAATTGAAAACGGCGCGGTAGTTCGATAATTCGATTTCAAACTTCAATTGAATGTACCGGGTGCAAAACAGTCCGGATTTTAGTGAAACCAAAAATAATGGAATCTAATTGATAGTATCTTTCCAACGAATCTGTAACACCCCACGCCCGCTATGGTCACTCACTAAGGGAATGCCATAGCATCGGTGGAGTATTTTAGTGAATATAGAACAGAAAAATTACAACAAGACAGATATAATTAGTACTTGAAATTAAAAAATATCATCTCACAACAGCGGAAATAAACATGTCTAGTTACATCATAAAACCACGATAAAAGTCAAGTACAATATCCATCAAAATAAAGAAGTACATAATCCCACTCTCTCATACAATAGCCATAACAAAAGAAAAGATAACTGGATAACTGGAGCTTTACTTCTACCCAAGCTCCTAAAGACTGGAACAGCAATCCGATCAAGCTCTACTACCGCTAGGATCCACCGTAGGACCTGAGGGTTGGGAAAAAGATAAAAACAACGGGGTCAGACATAAGTCTGAGTGAGTCCTATAACTTTAACAATACAATCATTAAAGTAACCAGAGAAGACATAAACTTGACCTACGGTAATATCTGGGGATGAATGGCTACACTAAGCAGCTTGGTAGACTTAGGATAAACTAAGATAACCGTCAGGACGCATCTACCCACCCAAGGATAATTACTAACTGCACCACACCAGTCATTCCTACTTAAAGGTTGATCCCTTCCAAGGACTTAGAAAATTTCCCCAGTAGTCTCGTGTACACCTAGCCCACTACATAGGTGCCGTCTGCCCCTATCTCCACTAGGTGTACTCAGTAATTCTTACCCAGTAGTTTCGTGTACCCCTACATAGGTGCCGTCTGCCCCTATCTTTATTAGGTGTACCCACTACTCCCCATCGATCGGCTCCCTACCGTAGATACCCGTGCTGGTCCCACAGTGGGGTGTATCACTCCCCTAAAGTGGCTACCCAATACTATCAACGGTGCAAGGCTTTATATCTACACGATGTAACAACGGCTTATCTACCAGCCCGGGCCCACACACGCATATGAAACCCGTTGGACTTGCGTTGCCACCGCTAACCCGTTTTGGCCTCTTATAATCAAGCCCAATATGCATGTCCCGTCACTCGACATGGGTCGAGCCCACAAAGATACGTTTGGGATATTGGTTGAAATGGGCCCCCAACAAGCTACCCACCTAAGCTTGTCATATATCTTGTGTATCCCACTTAACCCTTTAATCATGTTTAATTACATGTTTCCACTTGGTTAAGTATTCTAATCGTATTTTCTATTGCCACCCAAGGCAACCCACTAGATTCCACATGCCACCCAAGGCAACCATTAAATTTCCACATGCCACCCAAGGCACCCACTTAACCCCTCATGTCCCGCTACATGCAAATATGGTTAAGTGTTTCTTAATTAATTAAGACCGTGATCTCCCATAAAGACCTCCCACATTAGACTGGCTGTTATGACCGCCTGGTTAAGCCGGTAGAGTCCGGGCAGTCTTACGTCATAACAGAGCCTAACCTCGTGTCTTTATTTTAATCACGTATTTAATTCATGGCTAAGACCTCTCACATTGGGCTGACATTTGTAGCAACTGGTTAAGCCGGTCGGGTCCGGGCAGTTTTACACTACAAATGAGTCCAACCTCGTGTCTTAGTCGATTAATTACACCTAATTAATCACCCCCATATTAATTATCCCTAATTAATATCAAGTTTTCCATAACATGGGTAGACCTAACTCAATAGGTAAATTCCTATGGGGTAGACCTAACTCAATAGGTAAATTCCCACTTATGGTAATTTATTTTTATGGTATGCTTAATCATACCCAATCATTCATTTATTAACATATTTACCAACCCCATCGTTCCCCACGTAAATCGTTCTCATTTCATGACATAAATAAGGGGAAGATCATCACAAATATCATGGGTTTAGCATACAACTTTGTCATGGGCTAAGAGGATGTCAACTTGCATATATGAGCATATATTAACCCAACTACATATAACCCAAACTTGCATATTATCATACACATGATTTGCATAACATGTTGCATATGAGCTTGCATATTATCATACACATATCTTGCATAACATGTTGAACTTGCATATAGGCATTCTCATAACTTGCATAACATGTTAAACATGCATTTAAGCATACACATAACTTGCATAAGCATTCACATACTTGCATAAGCATCCACATACTTGCATAAGCATTCACATACTTGCATAAACATGCATAACTTGCATATCATGTCATCTAAGCATATACATATCTTGCATAAGCATTCATATACTCGCATAAGCATGCATAACTTGCATATCACATAAATCTTGCATTTAAACATATATTTGACTTGCATAAGCATCCATACACTTGCATAAGCATGCATAACTTGCATATCACATTAAACTTGCATTTAAACATATACTTAACTTGCATAACTCACTTTGTTAAACATGCATAATTCCACTCGTTAAATATGCATAAACCCACTTGTTAAACATGCATAAACCAACTTGTTAAACATGCATAAATTAACTTATTAAGCACGCATAAACCAACTTATCAAGTATGCATAAACATAGAACAACATAGAGTAACATATCATTATAAATGATTCAAACTCACTAATCCGCATTTAAGACCATAAGTCTCATTACACCCAATCTACTTACTTTAACAATTGATGTTAAAATGATAGAAACTCACCAAAACCAAGATTAGCAAACTTATGAAGGGGAATTAGTTGCTAAATATGAAGAAGCCAATGATTAGAGATTGATTAGAGAGGGATTAGCTTGCAACTTCCTTCTTAAATTAGTGGAGGCTCCTTCTAGGATTTAATTTGGCGGCATGAGGCCATCATTTCTATTTTTAGTATGGATTAGGGTAGGTTTAGGGTGTATTTATAGATTAAGAGAGTGTTTTAGGCCCTTAGATTAACCCTAGATTAGATTAGGTCCGTTAGATTTAGGAAATCTCTAGAACCAGCCCTCTAAGCCAGCCTAGAACCCAACCTGGTGCACCCAGGTTCACTGGACGGCGCGCCCCTGTCGACAGGCAAGTCGACAGGCAAGTCGACACCCCTGTCGACAGGCCTGTCGACAGCCGTGTCGACATGGGTAGGGCGGGAATCTTCCCGCCTGACCCCGCCTGTTCCATTCCACAATCTGAAATTTAAATTTTTAAATCTGTTTTTAGTTCTAATTTTTCTGCAAACTTCTTTGGGCCATAACCGGGCCATACGGACTCCGATTCTCGAAAACTCGGACTCTATTTCGCGTATTTTTCCGAGACGAACGCAATGACGCAGCCCGTTACCCCCAATTCCCATATCTGAGATTATTTATCCTGTAATTAGTGAATTTTAGTATTAACTAAAATTCGGGGTGTTACATTCTCCCCTCCTTAAAGGATTTCGTACCCGAAATCTCTAAGCTAAGGAGAATGCATATCCTACCATCCAAACAACCATCTACTCAAATCATCAACCACGGGCATCCATTGTCCTTAAACAGTTTCTAATGATGTATGAGCATATGCAAACAGTGTGTGTATATGTTCCCTATCTAATGTATGAACATATGCAAACCATGATAGTGCCATGCATCCATTATGTATGCGAGAAAACCCTATCGACACATACAATATCTACATGAGTGCACAATCATTCATCAAAATGCATCATCCATGTGATAACACAACCATTATACATCCATAAATATATTTTCCTACACACAATTTTATGCAATATGCAATATGAAGTGACTGAGCCGATCTAGTGCCTAGAGTGTGTGTATATGCATCCACGAGCAACCACTAGCAAACACTTGCATCCACTTGCATCCATCAACCATAACATGTCTCAAACACATGTTTCAACCATAGGTTTACCCTATCTAAAGGTCAAAGGTACTAACGAGAGGACATACCAAAGATAAGATAAGTACTAGACAAGGGATAAAGGAGAAAGTAAAGACATACCCTCAAAAAGAAATGGGTACAATGAACGCATCTTCGCTTCCGTCTCCCAAGTTGCGTTGCTCTCATCTTCTCCCCATTGCACTTTGACTAGTTGAACCTCTCTGTTTCTCAACTTCCTAGTCTCCGATCCAAGGATGCGAGTAGGAGCTCGTCGAATAGTCGCATCACGCTCTACCTCTACATCTCTAAGGAAGCTCGGCTCTACCACCTCTGCCGTCTCATGTAAGCACTTCCTCAGATGTGATACATGGAATACATCATGAACACCACTAAGTCTGTCGGGCAACTCCACCCTATATGCCATCCGTCCAATCCTTTCCTTGATAGGAAACGGCCCAACAAACCTCGGTGCTAACTTCCCAACGGATCCGAAGCGAACAACATTTCTCAACGGAGATACCTTAACAAAAACCATATCCCCAACCTCAAACTCAAGATCCGTCCTTCTCTTGTCCGCATAAGATTTTTGCCTATCCTGCGCTGCTTTCATCCTTCTTCGAATCAAGTCAATCTTCTCAGAAGTCTCTCTAACCATATCGGGCCCAAGCAAGATCTTATCCGTAGATTCCCACCAACATGTAGGTGATCGACAAGGCCTTCCATAGAGAGCTTCGAAAGGAGCCATACCAATACTGGACTGAAAGCTGTTATTATATGCGAACTCCACCAATGGAAGATGCTCTTCCCATGTACCTCCAAAATCTAAGATACAAAGCCTCAAAAGGTCTTCTAGAACACGATTCACCCTCTCAGTCTGGCCGTCCGTCTGAGGATGATATGCGGTGCTAAGACACAATTGAGTCCCCACTGCTTCTTGCAAACTTCTCCAAAACTCGCTAGTGAAGATAAGATCTCGATCACTCACTATACTAGAGGGTACCCCATGCAATCGAACTATCTCTCGAAGATATACTGAAGCTAGCCATGGAGCAGTCCTCTTGCTCTTCACAGGTATGAAATGGGCACTCTTAGTAAGTCTATCTACCACCACCCAAATTCCTGTATTACCTTTCCTCGATCTGGGTAATCCGTCAATAAAATCCATCGAGACGCTATCCCACTTCCATTGCGGAACCTCCAATGGGTGAAGCAACCCACCAGGTTTCCTTTGCTCCGCATTCACTTGCTGGCATACCAAACATCGAGCGACATACTCGGCCACATCTTTCTTCATACCGGCCCAGAAGAAAACCCTCTTCATGTCTTGGTACATCTTGTCCCCACCGGGATGAATGGTCATCCTAGAACGGTGTGTGTCATCAAGAATAGCCTTCCTCAAACCCTCGTCTTGCGGTACACAAAGTCTACCGTCTCTACGCAAGTACCCCCTATCGTCTAGGGTGTACCTACTCAAATGGCTGGACGACTCCCCCCTTATGAGCTTCTCTACTAACTCAACCAACTGTGGGTCGCCCCTCTGTGCTTCTCCAATCCGCCCCAAAAGAGTAGGCCTAACTTCCAAGGAAGCTAGCAAACCGGGTACATAATCAATGGAAGGTCTGAAATCAAACATCGAGATAAACTCCAATTTTCGTCGTTCCACGAACAATGGACTCAAGGACAACCTCTTCCTACTCAAGGCGTCCGCCACCACGTTACCCTTGCCAGGGGTATACGCTATCTCGAAATCATAAGATGCTAAGAACTCCATCCACCTTTGCTGTCTTAAGTTTAGATCCTTCTGAGAGAACAAGTACTTCAAAGATTTATGGTCAGTGAACAACTCGAATCTCTCACCAAGAAGATAATGGCGCCAAATCTTAAGCGCAAAAACAATAGCGGCCAGCTCTAGATCATGGGTAGGGTAATTTTTCTCATGTGCCCTCAACTGCCTTCCACCATAGGCTATTACCCTTCCCTCTTGCATTAAGACTGCGCCAAGTCCTGTCCCACAGGCATCGGTATAGACAACAAATGGCTTGCTCCCATCTGGCAACACTAAAACTGGAGCGGTGGTTAAAGCTCTCTTTAACCGTCGGAACGCATCATCACAATCTACGTCCCATGTGAAAACAAGATTCTTCTTTGTTAAGCGGGTTAATGGGGCTGATATTTTCGCGAAGTCTTTGATAAACTTCCTATAATAACCTGCCAACCCCAAGAAACTTCTTACTTCGGTAGCATTCTTCGGAACCTTCCAATCCTGAATTGATACTACCTTCGCGGGATCCACAGCTATCCCTTCCTTGGAGACCACGTGCCCCAAGAACCGTACTTCCTTCCTCCAGAAGTGACATTTAGAGAATTTAGCCTTAAGGCTATGTGCTCGAAGAGTCTTCAACACTTCCCCAAGATGTAGGGCATGCTCTTCTTCACTCTTAGAAAATACTAAGATATCATCCACAAAGACCACCACGAATTTATTAAGGAACTCCCTGAACACCCTACTCATCAAATCAACAAAGTATGCAGGGGCGTTCGTCAACCCAAATGGCATTACCAACCACTCATAGAAACCATCCGGAGTTCTAAAGGCAGTCTTGTCTATGCTATCCTCAGCCACCCTCAACTGATGAAACCCCGTGGCCAAGTCCAACTGAGAAAATACTGAAGCGCCAACCAACTGATCGAAAAGATCATCTATTCTCGGCAATGGGTGTCTATTCTTCTTTGTGAGCTTGTTGAGTTCTCTATAGTCTACACAAAGTCTGAGGGACCCATCCGCCTTCGTAGCAAATACTACTGGAGCACCCCACTCCGATATACTCCGTCTTATGAGCCCCTTCTCAAGCAACTCCCCTACTTGCTTATGGAGTTCCCTCCTCTCACGAGGAGCCATGTGGCGCACTGGTAAAGATACCGGTTTAGCATTATCCACCGGATATATTCGGAAGTCAATCTCCCGCTTCGGAGGTAAGCCCTTCACCTCCTCAAACACATCCGGATATTCCCGGACCACTCTAACAGATCGCAAACTCTCGACCGAAGCGTCAAGCGATTCAAGATAACTTAGCATAACAGAGTCCCTGGGATTACAAGAAATCTCGAGAGTGTTACCCGAGCGGGTCATGAGCCTAACAACTCTCCTTTCGCAATCAAGAACGGCACCATTACTGGATAACCAGTCCATGCCCAAAATCAACCCATAGCCCGTGAAGCCCAACACAAAAGCATCACATCTAAACTCAATGCTAAGTATAGAAATCTTCAAACCCAAACATATCATGGACAAATAAGTGGAGCCCCCAATTGGATTTGAAACAACCAAGGGATCATCTACCAGACTGGTGTCTAAGTGCAGTAACTCAAATAATGATGATGAGATAAACGAATGCGATGCGCCTGAATCAAACAATGTACGGACAGGATGATCAAATAGTAAAACTAGACTTTCAACGGAGATAGTTCTACCTTTCTCCTGAATCTGTGGAACCGCGAGAGCCTGTACTTGCCCCCTAGCCTGACTCGGTGCCATAAGAGCTTGCACCTGTCCTCCTGAGGTAGATCCCGTCCTTTGCCCCTTCTTAGGGCAATCCTTCACTAAATGCCCTGCTTCGCCACAGTGGAAGCAGCCAGTCTTCTTCTTTTTGCGACAATCCTTGCTTAGGTGGCCAGGTGTCCCACAATTGAAACACTTCTTCTTCTTGCCCTTGCCACCGTTGCCTTTCCCACCTTTGCTTTGTTGTTGTTGAGGTCTCTTTTGATCTCCCTTCTTCTCGGGTGCCTTATTAGCATTAGGACCCTTCTCTTCCTCATACATGAGTGCCATGTCAACTAGCTTCTCAAAGGTAGCCCCCATAGGGATGTGGGTCATAGCCAACCCATGCATCGGTTCATTCAAGCCTTTCACGAACCTCAAAGCCTTCTTCTCCGGTGTATTCACCATGTCTAGGCCAAACCTTGCCAATTGATTAAACTTGTTGACATATTCCTTCAACGAGAGATTTCCTTGCTTTAGAGTCAAGAATCTTTCCATATACAAGTTTTCCTCCGCCCTTGAGAGAAACTTTGCCACAAATCTTTGCCTAAAATCCGCCCAAGAGTCAACGGGGCGTTCTCCATTAGTGACCTCCCACCAGAATGAGGCCTCTCCCTTCATTAACCAAGCAGCCAACTTGACTTTCTTCCCTTCTTCCATCTCAAAGATATCTATCAACTCTTCCACCTCCTTAAGCCAATCTCTAGCCTCCACAAAAGTTTCAGATCCTTGAAAAGGTTTCTCTCCCATAGCTTTAAATTCCTTGCAAGTCTTAGCAAAAGTATCCGTGCGAGGAGGAGGGGGAGGAGGAAGATCGGGTGCTACGGTTGGTGGAGGAACATTTGCTGGACCCGTAGTGGTGGCCCTAGCCTCCATCAATCTCCTATACCATACTGGTACCGTCACACCCTCCGGAAAATTAAGATTCTCGGCCATGCTGAAACGAAAAAGGAAAGATTCAAAACGGAGAATTCGAAGGATATAGATATGGCTATTGGGGATTATGCTTTTCTTTCAAAAACTTTTCTCTTAAAAGACATGTTTTGAAAATATCTTTTCCAAAAATGTTTTAGAAAAATAGTTTTCTAAAAATTTTATCTGTTCCGGTAACCTTTGCTCTGATACCACGTGTAACACCCCACGCCCGCTATGGTCACTCACTAAGGGAATGCCATAGCATCAGTGGAGTATTTTAGTGAATATAAAACAGAAAAATTACAACAAGACAGATATAATTAGTACTTGAAATTTAAAAATATCATCTCACAACAGCGGAAATAAACATGTCTGGTTACATCATAAAACCACGATAAAAGTCAAGTACAATATCCATCAAAATAAAGAAGTACATAATCCTACTCTCTCATACAATAGCCATAACAAAAGAAAAGATAACTGGATAACTGGAGCTTTACTTCTACCTAAGCTCCTAAAGACTGGAACAGCAATCCGATCAAGCTCTACTACCGCTAGGATCCACCGTAGGACCTGAGGGTTGGGAAAAAGATAAAAACAACGGGGTCAGACATAAGTCTGAGTGAGTCCTATAACTTTAACAATACAATCATTAAAGTAACCAGAGAAGACATAAACTTGACCTACGGTAATATCTGGGGATGAATGGCTACACTAAGCATCTTGGTAGACTTAGGATAAACTAAGATAACCGTCAGGACGCATCTACCCACCCAAGGATAATTACTAACTGCACCACACCAGTCATTCCTACTTAAAGGTTGATCCCTTCCAAGGACTTAGAAAATTTCCCCAGTAGTCTCGTGTACCCCTAGCCGACTACATAGGTGCCATCTGCCCCTATCTCCACTAGGTGTACTCAGTAATTCTTACCCAGTAGTTTCGTGTACCCCTACATAGGTGCCGTCTGCCCCTATCTTTATTAGGTGTACCCACTACTCCTCATCGATCGGCTCCCTACCGTAGATACCCGTGCTGGTCCCACAGTGGGGTGTATCACTCCCCTAAAGTGGCTACCCAATACTATCAACGGTGCACGGCTTTATATCTACACGATGCAACAACGGCTTATCTACCAGCCCGGGCCCACACACGCATATGAAACCCGTTGGACTTGCGTTGCCACCGCTAACCCGTTTTGGCCTCTTATAATCAAGCCCAATATGCGTGTCCCGTCACTCGACATGGGTCGAGCCCACAAAGATACGTTTGGGATATTGGTTGAAATGGGCCCCCAACAAGCTACCCACCTAAGCTTGTCATATATCTAGTGTATCCCACTTAACCCTTTAATCATGTTTAATTACATGTTTCCACTTGGTTAAGTATTCTAATCGTATTTTCTATTGCCACCCAAGGCAACCCACTAGATTCCACATGCCACCCAAGGCAACC
Organism: Allium sativum; assembly: GCA_030737875.1. Classification (NCBI taxonomy): domain Eukaryota; kingdom Viridiplantae; phylum Streptophyta; class Magnoliopsida; order Asparagales; family Amaryllidaceae; genus Allium; species Allium sativum. Next base: position 993,619,313 of record CM060915.1, read on the forward strand.
ATTAAATTTCCACATGCCACCCAAGGCACCCACTTAACCCCTCATGTCCCGCTACATGCTAATATGGTTAAGTGTTTCTTAATTAATTAAGACCGTGATCTCCCATAAAGACCTCCCACATTAGACTGGCTGTTATGACCGCCTGGTTAAGCCGGTAGAGTCCGGGCAGTCTTACGTCATAACAGAGCCTAACCTCGTGTCTTTATTTTAATCACGTATTTAATTCATGGCTAAGACCTCTCACATTGGGCTGACATTTGTAGCAACTAGTTAAGCCGGTCGGGTCCGGGCAGTTTTACACTACAAATGAGTCCAACCTCGTGTCTTAGTCGATTAATTACACCTAATTAATCACCCCCATATTAATTATCCCTAATTAATATCAAGTTTTCCATAACATGGGTAGACCTAACTCAATAGGTAAATTCCCATGGGGTAGACCTAACTCAATAGGTAAATTCCCACTTATGGTAATTTATTTTTATGGTATGCTTAATCATACCCAATCATTCATTTATTAACATATTTACCAACCCCATCGTTCCCCACGTAAATCGTTCTCATTTCATGACATAAATAAGGGGAAGATCATCACAAATATCATGGGTTTAGCATACAACTTTGTCATGGGCTAAGAGGATGTCAACTTGCATATATGAGCATATATTAACCCAACTACATATAACCCAAACTTGCATATTATCATACACATGATTTGCATAACATGTTGCATATGAGCTTGCATATTATCATACACATATCTTGCATAACATGTTGAACTTGCATATAGGCATTCTCATAACTTGCATAACATGTTAAACATGCATTTAAGCATACACATAACTTGCATAAGCATTCACATACTTGCATAAGCATCCACATACTTGCATAAGCATTCACATACTTGCATAAACATGCATAACTTGCATATCATGTCATCTAAGCATATACATATCTTGCATAAGCATTCATATACTCGCATAAGCATGCATAACTTGCATATCACATAAATCTTGCATTTAAACATATATATGACTTGCATAAGCATCCATACACTTGCATAAGCATGCATAACTTGCATATCACATTAAACTTGCATTTAAACATATACTTAACTTGCATAACTCACTTTGTTAAACATGCATAATTCCACTCGTTAAATATGCATAAACCCACTTGTTAAACATGCATAAACCAACTTGTTAAACATGCATAAATTAACTTATTAAGCACGCATAAACCAACTTATCAAGTATGCATAAACATAGAACAACATAGAGTAACATATCATTATAAATGATTCAAACTCACTAATCCGCATTTAAGACCATAAGTCTCATTACACCCAATCTACTTACTTTAACAATTGATGTTAAAGTGATAGAAACTCACCAAAACCAAGATTAGCAAACTTATGAAGGGGAATTAGTTGCTAAATATGAAGAAGCCAATGATTAGAGATTGATTAGAGAGGGATTAGCTTGCAACTTCCTTCTTACTTTAGTGGAGGCTCCTTCTAGGATTTAATTTGGCGGCATGAGGCCATCATTTCTATTTTTAGTATGGATTAGGGTAGGTTTAAGGTGTATTTATAGATTAAGAGAGTGTTTTAGGCCCTTAGATTAACCCTAGATTAGATTAGGTCCGTTAGATTTAGGAAATCTCTAGAACCAGCCCTCCAAGCCAGCCTAGAACCCAACCTGGTGCACCCAGGTTCACTGGACGGCGCGCCCCTGTCGACAGGCAAGTCGACACCCCTGTCGACAGGCCTGTCGACAGCCCTGTCGACATGGGTAGGGTGGGAATCTTCCCGCCTGACCCCGCCTGTTCCATTCCACAATCTGAAATTTAAATTTTTAAATCTGTTTTTAGTTCTAATTTTTCTGCAAACTTCTTTGGGCCATAACCGGGCCATACGGACTCCGATTCTCGAAAACTCGGACTCTATTTCGCGTATTTTTCCGAGACGAAAGCAATGACGCAGCCCGTTACCCCCAATTCCCACATCTGAGATTATTTATCCTGTAATTAGTGAATTTTAGTATTAACTAAAATTCGGGGTGTTACAGAATCCGACAAATCAAGATTTCGTAGCGAGAATCAAAAGATATGTCCAATTGAAAATTCTGAATAGTCGCTATGGAATTCAGGCCCTTAAAAATGGACATTTTGCAAATGACCTCGGATTTCGACGAAACCAGTTTTTTTGGGTCCGCAGTGTCAAATTATTGTTAGATTCCAAATTTCATAATTTTTCGATTCAATATGTGAGCGTGGCAAAGGAAAACGTGTTTTGACCATTTCAGTTGATTTTAATCGACTGGAAATTGGCCATTTTTCATACGGTCTCAGAATTCGACGAAACTAGTTTTGTTAGGACCGTATCGATAATACGAAGCTAGAAAATATTTTTTCTGGAATTTTTCTAGTTAGTATGTGACCCCAGTAATTTGAAATGTACGTTTAAAATTCAATATAGTGATTTAAATGTAAATTCAACGGAAATTGATTGTAATGATCAAATCATCTTGCGATACATATCCCATTGTGTTCGGAAGGGGCGCAATACGCTAGGAACGACAGTCGGTGGGCTTGATTTCGAGGTGAAAATAAAAAGTTACTTTATAGAATAAAATAAATTTAATAAATTAATATATATATATATGTTTATACGTGCGTTGACCTTCCTCTCTCCCTCATTCTCACCGTTCAGAATCGAATAAGAAAAAAAAAAAACCAAAACCCACACACGAACCCGTCGCCGGCGCCTCCGTTCACCGCGCCGCCATGCTGGAGGCCGCCGCACCCACCCCCTTCTGCTCCGTCGCCATCCTCCTCCCTCCTCCACGCGAGGACAGCGAGCGCCCCCCCCCCCCCACATCTCGAACGAAGAAACCCTAGCCGCCATCCCCTGAACCCCCGACCACCGCCACAGCCTAGACCCGACGCCGACCGCCTGAAGCCCACCTCCCCCTTAGCCTGCGAACGCCAAACCGAGCCCCCCTGTAAGTAACTGTTTTTTTTATTTTATTTACTTAAAAACTGAATTTTATTTTATTTAAAATCTGAATTTTATTTTGTTTTAAAAACTGATTTTTATCTACCTTAAAAACTGTTTTTTTTATGTTGTAAAGTTATAAAAATGTAATCTTTTATATAACATGGAAGTAAAAATATGATTTTTATATTTTTAAAATATGATTTTTATATTTTTAAAGTATTAAAAATATAGTCTTTACTATATAGGTGATGTCAAAATATAATTTTTGCATGATAGGAATATTAAAAATATGATTTTTATATTTTTAAAGTATTAAAAATATGATCTTTATGGGATAGAGAAGTTAAAAATATCACCTTTGTATATGTGGCAAAATAAAAATCTGATTTTTACTTTTTTTTATATACGTTGAAATAAAGTAGATATTTTTATAATGATGAAATCTTTATTTTGAAAAAGGCGAAACCTTTATTTTGAAAAAGGCGAAATATTTATTTTATATAATGGCGAAAACTTTTTTTTTATAAAGGCGAAATAAATATTTTCGAAATGGAATTTTTATCTATATGATATCGGAATAGAAATATGATTTTTGGATTGAAAGTGAATAAATAAAAATGTGATTTTTATTTTAAAGACATCAAAATATAAAAATGTGATTTTTATGTATATAGTGACTACGGGCAGCGAAGATGACGAAGACGGGATAACGAAGAAGATTTTCTACAAAAGAAGTGTCGTGAAGTTGGATAGCTATTGGTGAGAACTTCTCACTCTTCATTTTAAATTTCTAGTTATATATATATATACTAGGATGCAGACGGTGTTTAGTAGCACCCGACACAATCGTCCACAGACCATGGACTAGTTTGTTTGGATGTTTGGTGATTGATTGCGATATTGGTTTGAATGTGGTTTGTGGTGTGAAAAATCGAATCGATAAATTGGTTAGGATTAGACGTACGCCGTTATAAGGCGAAGGAGTAAGGCTAGGTTAGACTCTTACTCCAAATTTTGTGGTTTGTATAACGAAAGTGATTTGATTGATGCGTGAATGGCGTGGGCCTTCACTAGACCGGGGATAAGGCTAGGCCTCGTCCCGTTTCTAGTATCGTGCCGTTATGCCGCCGAAATTTTCTAAAATATGTTAGAAGAATAAAAATATCATTTTATTGAATAAATGAACTGAATAGAAATTCAAGTGTTAAAATAAAATGTTTATCGTTAAAAATATAATTTTTAACGTGAAAGTGAATAAATAAATATTTATAAACAAATCGGCTGATTTGTTTATATACACTGATTTGACTGATATCGATTGGGTCGATAAATTTTACACGTCGCCCAACTGCACAACTAAAATCTGTGTTTGATTGTTTGAAACCCCACACGGGTGTTGGGATGAAATTTGAAGTTCACTCATCCTGATTGATTAAATATGTCGATCGATAGATTGACAGGCTGTTATAAGCGTTAGATATCTATATTTGATGCTTATACAGTGTAGTGCACTTTGGTTGATGGTTGATTATTTTTCAATGCTATTATATACATGTGTTGTATGGAAATCCATATAATTGACATTATATGGTGATTGATTGGGCCTCATTCCAATCGGGAAAATAATGAATATTATAAAGGAAAATTCATGTGTTGAAACTATTCATGTGTTGAGTGAAATATTTTAAATAATAAAAATTACATCTTTATCACATTTAAAATTAGAACTATTTCCCAGTAGAAGTCTAATTGAAAATCAAACGATAGATACCTTAGTTTTATAAAATATTTTACATAACAAAAATAGTGATGTGTTGACAGTACTCATGTGTTGAGATTAGTCGTGTGTTGAAAGAAATATAGATTCATGTGTTGAATGGGATAAATATTCATTTGTTGGATAGGATAAAGGAGTTTTGAAAAATATAAAGCCGTGTTGATTAGAGATGCGTTATTTCGACGTGAACGATATTTATATCGATTTGAAAACGATTTCGAAATGAATTGAATTGAAAACGATTTCGAAATGAATTGAATTGAAAACGATTTCGAAATGAATTGAATTGGAAACGATTTCGAAATGAATTGAATTGAAAACGATTTCGAAATGAATTGAATTGAAAACGATTTCGAAATGAATTGAATTGAAAACGATTTCGAAATGAATTGAATTGAAAACGATTTCGAAATGGATTGAAAACGAATTCAAATTGAATTGAAAGTGAATTGAAGTGAATTCAAATTGAATTAAAATTTGAATTGAATAGAAATGAATTTTAAAATGAATTTATAAAGAAGAATTCAATTTTGGCTTTGAATGGAAATGGAAGTTGAAATAGATTTTGAAACGAATTTTAAAACTATTTATATAATACGTTTTAAAAGGAAATCGACGACATATATAATATATATATATATTATATATTTAATGGCCTGAATAGAACGCGCCGCGGCAGTTCGTGAATTTCGACCATTTATTTCAAACGGACATTGCGGGAGATCCGACCGTCGGATTCTCCTAAAACCGGAACCGTTGGGTTCGTATCGAAAAGAGCTTTCCATTGAATATTAGAAATTTGAAATCTAACGGTTGGATTTGGAATTATATCCAAATCAAATTCGAAAAAGGTCGCTGTAAGTGCAGTTCGATGGCCGTTGTTGGAAATCGACTGTACGGGCCTTGATAAAATTATTAAAAATATCTATAATTTGTGTAAAATTATAATATGTGAATTGGAAAGAACTGGGATGAAAAACTCCACATTTGAAATGATAAAAATAGATTTTTATCGAAATGAACTAGTTTTGAACTAGAATTAAAATCAATTTATTTTTAAATAAATAAGTTGAATTTGAAGTGATATTAAAGATAATCAATATTCCCAATATGTGAAGTGGAAGTGGAGTTGAATCGAAATTATCTTCGGAATATTTCGATGTTGGATTTCGGGACTATACAGGTATTGTTTTGGGAATTTGAAAGATATATTATATATCGTTATTTCCAATACGATATTTGTTGGTTTCAGAATTTGATATTGAATATAAGCTGATATATTTTCTATTCAGAGCCTTGTATTTAATATCAAATGTGATTTGGTTTGTCGTGAATCGTGTTTTTGATAACATTGGTTCTTTAACCCAGTTAAAGGCAGGATATGGATTTTTGAAAAGATTAAAACTAAGTGAAGTTTTAATGAATCTTTAATTCGATTAAAATGTGAATTGATAATTTAAATTATCAAATCTGAAAAGTGATCGAGAGTGGAGTATCACCAGTTTTGCTCCAAAGCGATAGTTAAATCTTTAATTAGATTTGAACGTGAAATGGTAGTTAATTTTACCGATAACACCATGGTGTTAGATATGGAGTATCACCAGTTTTGCTCCATGGGATATATAGGTTGGGATTGGGAAATAAAATAAATAATTACTTCAGTGTGGTTCGTTAATCCCGACTAGTTTGAAATGATATCCAAAGGAAGATTATAGGATAAATTTAGAAGAATTTATCTTGGATAAAATTAATGGGAACATTTCCCTAAGAATGTGATTTTGTGAATAAAAGAATATTCTGAATTGGAATGAGGCGTTTGTTGTGTTTGTGTAACATTTGTTTACTATATACGTGGGTTATTCAGAAAGGCCGGGTTTATACCCATTCTGAATAACCGATTCAACGAGATGTCAAGATGAAGACGGCGGTTGAAGACCGGAAGTCTTCACATCGTTTGGGTGATTACTGATGATCTTGATTGGGCTGTACACCCAGGATGAGGGAATCAGTTGGTGATCTTCCAGACGTACTTGGAGATGGATGGATATGCGAGGAAAGTGCCTCCGGTTTCGTTCAGACCCAGAACGAACTTGTAAATGGATTGTGTGTCTGACATTGGATTTTATTCTGTGTTGATTGATCTCTATTAAATATACATCTGTTTGGCGGCGGAGAATTTATTCTCTTGCTTAACGCCCTTCTCTGAGACGTACGAGCTCAGAGGTTGTATATCGATGGACATCAGTCGCATGGAGTGAATTGCCAGTGTGGCATGCGTAAGTGGCAATTGATCAGGGCTTCTGTTGAAAAGCAAAGTCTTGTGGTTGATGATCAAAGCACGGCCTGTGTGGCATAGCTTTGTGTATAACGTGAATTCGCGAGCCTCACACCTCGGTATGAGTCAAAAACGGGATACGGACCCAAGGAGTGCACGACGTTTCTTTCTAGCTAGGGTGGTGTCAGTGACCTACCAGCCCTGACATTTATATACTTTTCACCTGTGTGCTTGTTGGATACGAGGCGCCTCGGATATAGGTCTGTAAGGACCGGGAAACGTGTGTTCAGGAATAACTAATCCTCAAAAGTAAGAGAGGACCGGCCTTGGAGGTTCCAAAGAATCAGAGTGGGGTCCTGAGGCATTGCTAGAGTGTCTCGAACGCGGAGAGGAGCTTGCCCCTTGCCTCGGCTCATGACGGAATCCAATTTCCAATACGTGTATTGCGGTTTTAATTGTAGAACTAGTATGGCGACATGATAGATGGTACCCATGCCGCCTATGATTGATATTTATGATTTGAAATTGTTTTGACACTATACACCTATTATAGTATCAAATAATGTGTTTTAAACGTATCAAGCATGCTTTGGCTGTTATAAGAGAAAACCCTATCCTCCGGCTTGCGTTGCATTGTGTGATGGGACCTGGGTCTTATAACAGCTTCATTTTTCTTTATTTAGCATTGCGCTGTTTGTTTTATGCACTGGTATTCTTGGGAGGAAACCCGTTCCGTGTTATACGGCGTGGTCCCTTGATTTACCTTACTTTAAAAATAAAGAATTATAACTGTTTTAGTTCTCACACCAGTCACATGACTGACCTGGAGTTTATTGTTTTAACCTAAACTCTGGGTGCCCCTATTTTTCCGCACGGGCAGCTAGTAGTTTTGGTTTTGCAGATTTATATTCACAGGGTCCTGATTTATAGCTGGAACGATGCTCGGAAAGCTCTGTATCCGTGTATCACTTCTAGTTGTGCTTTTGTATTATTTTCCGCTGCTATGTCATTTATTGTAATCTCTGATATTTATCGAATGTAATTTATTCATTTATACTCTATATATTCTTGTATCTGATGGAATTGTTGTAATAACAATGAAATGTTCTTCTGTTTGCGTCCTTTTGTGTGTTGTTCTCAAAGTATCCGCTCTTTCCTTCACGGGGAAGTTAAGGGTTCTTACACTTAACATATGGTAGGTTACGAAAGAAATTGATTAGCCGACTTGGCATGAGGTAACGTGTTTATTTCCCATTTAAATTTCAAAAGCAAGTTACAAAGAAAAAGAGACTAAAAGAGAAGAATTGAATACAAGATAATTTTAAATTTCAAAAATAAACAACATAGGAAAAGAGAACAATGCAAAGAAATGAATGTGTGATTTATTATCTAACGCTTACTTTTAGGAGGTTGTGTGACTTTTCAAATTTGAAAACACATAACTTTAAAATTTCATAATTAAGGAATACTTTCACATGTGTAGAGGAGTATAATGAAGATAAAATTGATAAAAATACGCACGGATAATGTTGTAAGTTTTATTCTTTTTTCTTTTTCTGAATCAAAACAAAAAGGTATAAAAGATAGGGAAAAAACATATATACATGTATATGGTTTGTTTTTTGAGTAATTAATGATGCAAAACAAAAGGATAATGAGAAATAAAAGGGATGTAAATATAAGGAATGAAAGTTTACAAATAAAACATAATGTGAAAGTACAATGCAAAAAAAGAAATAAATAGAATAATGGGCAATAAGTTAAGTGAATGAAAGAAAGAGAGGAATGCATGGTTAATGAAAGAAAATAACTTGAATGAAATGTGAACGGACAAAGAAATTACGCATAATTTATTTTTCTTTGAAAAGAATTAATTGGGAAAATGTTATTTTAAATTTAAAGAAAAATTACATGAGATAGAAGCGATAAGGAAAAAAAAGAAGGAGACGAAGGAAAGACGATGCAATGTTTATGAAAGGATAATTAAGAAGAATGCGTCAATTTGGAAGGAGATGAATGGTGCAGTATTGGTGAAACAACGAAGAAATGACACTGAAATAAACGCAGCTATTCAGATTTCAAAACAAACTATTGAGTGGCCCGTGCTACGCACACGGGCATCGTGTAATTTGTAAATCATGTAACGGTGAAATAAGAAAATATGCTGAACTAAATTTTAACTGTTTCGTTCATTTACTTTGTGTATGAAGCAAAATTGAAGAAAATATTCTTAGATTAAAGCATATAACTTTAATAATGGTTGCATGATGGTAATGTTGCTCACATGCTCGTATTAGTGCATGTATTTAGAACATGAATATAATTTTTGATTATGGAAGTAAGTGTAGTGTGTAATTTGGAGATGAATATAATTTTGTTCAATCATGACGTGTAGGAGTCATAACTGGAACCTAGGTTGCAGCATGTACGTGATAGTAAAACATAGATGCTGCATTGTGTAATCCGTGAACTCAAAAATGAAATGAAGTGAAAAACTGCAGGCCAAAATTACAGTACCGAAGCAGTGGGAGGACGCAACAATGTAATAAATGAGAGTGGAGTAGCACGTAGCATAAAATCAAAAATTTAAATGCAACAGTTGAGTACACAGAGGGCCAAAACGGCACAAAAGACAAATAGTAAATTGCGAATTAAAGGTTCAGAAACAGACAACGTAAGTACAAATATACGGTATATGTTTACTGGATGCAACAGGTTCAAACAGCAAAGGTGGGAAGCAAGTGGAATAAAATATAGACACTGCAGTGGTAATAAAAGGTAAAAAAAAAAAATTCCTTTTTTTATGATAGATGATACGTAGGCAGCAAGTGGTAGGTACACCTAGGGTTACTTGTTCTTTCTCTTCTGGGATGATTGGTGATGGGTCTTTGTTTTAGACCGTTTTTTGGTCCTCTCATCCTAGAAAACGTTGTGTAATAACATAAGCATGAGAAAAGAACGGTGTGCAGTTGTCAGAACAGTGACCAGTGTGCTGCAGAATAATGTTTTTTTTTTAAAAATGTTAGAACGTTACCCCACTGAGTTTTCCAATGTGATTTGTAGTTGTTGGCTCAGGATTGTTTCCCGCAGCTTCAGGACCAGTGTCAGTAAAATTGGTTTCCTATAAAAAAACATAAACACAGACATGGAGAACGATGTATAAAATGAAGTAGTAGGTAATGAAATCATGAATGAATGTGTTGAGAACCTCAAACATTTTCCTCTTGCCTTTGACATCAACATGTCGGTTAGCTGTAAGTAGTGATTAGTAGAAGTAAAAGAGTTAATGGTTAGTTGGAAGTGTAATATAAGCAAAGGAGCTGTATACATACTGGCATTGGTCAACGTGCTAGACTCAACCGTTTGCTGAGTGGATGCTAAATCTGGTGTGTCATTTACCTCAACTTTAATGGACACCGCATTCATGGGTGTGTATGGTTGCTGCACATTCGAAATCTTGCTAACTGTCAGTGATTTGGAACGGTTTATTATGTCGTATGGAGTTGGTTTGAATTCAAAATGTGCTTCTACTCCCAGCAACATGTTAAATAGTTTATCAACCATATCAGCGCCACTGTCCTAAAGTAGTAGCATTGCTTTAGAGTAAGATATGACTAATGGATTAAATAAAAAGTAAGGACTGTTTTCAAAAAGAACAGGGTGGGAACGGGGAAAAAAAGATGTTGACGACCTTCTTTGATATGTCCACCATTTCTTCAACGGTTCGTTTTACCAAAGAAGTAGCGTCCCTATCAAAAGCTATTACAGTAGCTGAACCAGTGTGGTCAAAAACTTCCATTGACAATCGATACCTAGTCAAATTATTGAATTAATAATAAATGGAGAAATTGGTGTCACATTTGAGTTGTTTACCTATTAAGAGGGTTGGGAACAGGGTTTCTGCATTTAGGACATTTAAAACAGGTAGGCTCCTTTGTTACGGTCTTCCGGCAAAGCGGACATGAAAGATAACTCCATCCGCCTGATGTGTTAATCTTCATTATAGTGGCTTGGACAACATATTTTTTCCCTAATAATATTTCAGCAATGTAAGCTTTAGTAATGTAATAACATTAATGCAGTAGGATATATTAGTAGGAAGAAGTTACATGACAATCATTAGCTGTAATATCACTTAGCATAGTCGAAATGGTAGAACGAATTTGACTATCTTCTAGATTTGACTCCATGTCATTGCGATTGTCAATAGTGGTTATTGTAGCATCTTCATTTGCTGGTATACTGTCATGGTTGTTGTAATGTTACTGAAAGTGTGTTAAACCAACAGTATTAGTGGGGGAAAAATTTATCAGTAAGTTTACCTAGGAAATATATTCATGTTTTGTGCGTATTCCAGGTTGCGATACATTCTGGTAGCGTTTGTCGAAGAAAAGGTAAACTCGCCTGCAATTTGTCAGTTGAAACCTGAACATGTACAAAAATTTTGAATCATTAAGTAGTAATATAAGTTTACCTTTAAAAAGTTTGACCACCATTGATGTAAAAATAAGGTTTGGTGGTTTGTTTTTGTTTTCCACGTGTGGCACATCAATTAAATCTGTCTTGTCAGCCCAAAGAGTGACGGACGCAGTTCTTGAACTGTAGGAATAGTAAAAAGGTTAGTTAAAAAAAGTAGGTGTTAAAATAAATAATACATATTTGGTCATGTAGAACCCAGAAGTGGTAAGATTTAGTTCTCTCTTGATGGTTTGACATCCTCTCCTTGTTGTCGTATTAACAATAGTTGAAATGGATCGTAGTATACCGGCAATATCTGCATTAATGGTAGAAAAAATAAAAGTTTATAAAGTATGATCAATAGAAATTTAAAATTGTGATGTTGATGCATATATAGCCGAGTGTACGTAGCAGTGAAAAAAATTACCAATAAGCTGATCCAATTTATCTACACGTTGAGGGAGAACGTCATCACCAACAAATTTAAACCTATATTTTGGTATGTTGTACAGTGTAGGCGATAGACATGTAACATGAGTATCGTGACGAAGGATAATCATCAGATCTCCAATGATTGGACGATAGTCGGGTTTTGATGGGTAAACATTGAATGATTCAATTTCATAGATCGACTGCTCTGCAAAAGTGTGTGAATATTTGTCCAGCAAATTTTTTGGTACCACGACATGTTTTTGGTTACCCTATCAGTTAGATCAATAAACATGGTATGCAAAACTGGTGTGGAATTCAAATGAGTATTCAACGCTGACTCAAAAATGAAAACTTACTTGAATATCAAGCAGTTGAAGATTTATTGAGTAAATCTGTTTAGTAACATTTGTGATTGAATTCCATATCCTGGACACTCTAACGGTGATGCGATCCCAGACAGGTCCTGGAGCTAAATCAGATAGCAGTAGTGTATTACCGGCCATTGTTATACCTGGATGATGTTGATCATAAATATGTCACAGCGAACAATATAACTGTATAATGATCACAAAATTATGTAATGAACATGGAGAAGGAATCATTACTGAGTAGGTTGGGAAGTTATGAAAATATTAAGATGATATGATTGCCTGAATTGTGAATAGGAGGTATGAGTAACGTAGATAGTGTAAAATATGTGTTTAAATTATTACTATGTGGTTGTAAGGAACCGGGAAGAAAAAAATGTGAAAGTGGGGTTTCAGTTGAAAGTAGTGGGTGCAGTTAATATAGAAAATGGGTTGAGTCTAAAAGAAAGGTAAAAGAAAAGGACAGGAACAGTTAAGAGCGGTTAAACACAGGGTTCTATTTCTGAAGTAACGAATTTGAAGTAAAACAGGCACGAAAAGTAGGGGAATCTTACGTGTGGGTGGAACCGAATTGAGTCAATAAAATAATAAAATATTATGTATTATTCGGGTAGCCATAAAGCAAACAAAGTAAGTAGTACACCCAGGGTAAGGAGAGTGAATATATAATATTATACTATTTCCTATTAGGGTGACAGTTGTTATAGGCATAGAGTCAGTTAGATGTAGATGGGTGTTTACATAAGGTAATTGGTACCACAAATTAAAAACAATGTAGTGGAGTTGAATGCATTCAAATGTTTTGTGATATGTAAGGTACTGACAACGTTGTGAAAGAAAAAAAAGAATAATTCCTTGGCCATGACTGTTTTGCCCTTACTTTATATGTAAATATTTAATAATAGAAGTGATAGGCAGGAAATAAATAAAGTTATACATGTTTTGGTGAAGCTTTGCAAAAGAAATAGATATGAAAATACTTAAAATCTTATAATCAGTTATTAACATTTGCACATAAATTATAATTTAAAGTATGATTACCTTTTCCCATCAATTGTCAAGTAAATCAGCTGCTGTATTGATTAAAAAGTTAGGTTTGAATTGGTCAATTGAGTACAGAAATTGTGTTTCTTTGTGAATTGTTATGAATAATGTACAAAATTTCAGTTGAATCGCGTGATGTCTACGAACATAAAATATAAGAGAAGAACGTATATGTATGTTAATAATCAATGAGTAGAATGTAGCACTGAATATATGGAGATGGTTGTGTAAAGAGGTTTAATATTAATGTACAAGTTAAATGAATCTCAAAATGCGCTTAAGTTTGTCATCTGCTGTCAAAGCATTGATTCGGAGGTAAGGAAAGATGGGAAAAAAAAATTAAAAGATCGATCACTATGTTCGCCATGAGTTAGGGAAAGAAGGTACTAATTTGGAAAATGGGAAGAAAAAATATGTGGAAAAGTGATAGTATATATCAATTATTTGTGTTAACCAGCTGCAGCGCATCATATGCAGACCCATGCCAGCTGACGTCGAATTCTCAGTCGATACCGAGACAAAGGCGGAAAAAAAGTAAAAGTTTGATCAGGTGACGGGAAGCGAATAAGGCGTATGGCAGATGTATCACATGTTTGGTGTTATAGGCTATAATAAATATATATAAATGTATGTGTATTTGGTATCACAACAACTGCCAATGCTTTATACGTAATATACTATAATACTCTAATTCAATTGACAGAACTTTTATTTCGACATTGGTCCATGTTTGAAGTTCGCATCGTTCATTTCATGCAAGATGTACGGAGCAAAAAAGAGTAGGGGAAAAAAGGATGTAGAAAAAAAAGTCTTAAGTCCTTATTGACTGTATGATTTAGTGTCAGTAATTTTTTCGTTGTAAAAAAGGAAAAAAGTCATACTTCTTTGTCTACTCCGTCATTCTGTTATTTAAAACCGGATGAAGTCTTGATTTGGGTATGCAAAAAATTTCAATGTTTCATATAACAGGAAGTGAATATCCTGACTTAGTAAATAATTATTGGTAATCAACCATTATGTGAAAATGAATATAATTTTTGTTTTTAGGTAGGTTTATAAGTGTTCCCATTTTGAATGATTAAGGTAAAGTAAATCATGGATTGAGTTATGGTCATAGGCATTCATACGAATATGTCCAAAAATATAAAAATGTTTTGAGGACATAAGGTTCCACTGTTAGTACGGTAACTGTGCGGTATTTTTTTGGATATACGAAGTTGAATATTTGCATTTATATATATTTCAATTTTTTCAAAAACTCTTATGTTCGATGTTTTTAATGCTAAAATCTAAATCGTTGTTGACGTAATTTTTTACCAAATCTGTTCACATCACTGAGAGTGACTATTATAACAATCGCCCGTTTAAAGTTATGTAAATATAGTATTTTAGGAACCCAAAATATATATAAAACTGATACAGTAAAAAGGAAAAAAACCCTGTAACAACAGCTTCATGTGCATAAAGTCCATTGCTGATGTAATATAATCGTACACCCAGCTGAACATGGTAATGAAAAAAATACGTAAGACTAAAGACACAAATTGCTTAAGAAAGATGCATCATTGAATTAATTTAAGAAACATTCACGTTCAGCCGACATTCCTCCGTTGCATAAGCATTTAGTAAGAAGAATTTAGTAGAAGAATTGAGATGAACTGTAACACCCCGAAAATTCTATAACTGTGAAATTAACAAATTAAAGTATAATTAATTTCAAATCAAAGAACCAAGGGAAACGGGTTACGCCATTGCGTTCGTCTCGGAAAAATACGCAAAATAGAATCCGAGTTTTCGAAAAACGGAGTCCGTATGAAGAAGATATGGCCTTCGGAAGTTTTTGAATTAAATTTAAAATTCAAACAGAATAAAATAATTAAAAATCGGGCCCAATGGGCCAGGGCGGATAAACACCCGCCAAGGCCACCCAGGTCGACCTGGGCTACCCATGTCGACAGGGCTGTCGACAGCCCTGTCGACAGGGGTGTCGACCTGGTCGAGCCCAATCAACCTGGCTGGCCAGGTCTGTGTTTGGTCGAATTTCTGTGGTCTGCTTTGTCATTTGGGCTAGGTGGCGGGTTCTAATTGGTCTCTCTATCTAATGAATGGCTACGATCTAACCTAGCAACATCAATGGTCCTAATCAATTCCTAACCTCTATATAAACAACCCTAGACTAAACCCTAATCTATTCATTCAAATTAAGAACATAGCCGCCATGTTGCTGAGGAACGACTAAGAGTAGCCGCCAACTAGAGAGAGAATTAGGAAGAAAGTTCTAAAGCCTAAAGCAATTCAAGCAACCTAAAGCCAATCAATTCAACAAAGGAATCATATCTCTTAATTAGAGAATTCGCCGCAACCATTGTAAGTAGAGTATTACTTTGGTATGAATAAATAACTGTATTGATTTGTATGCTTGAATTGGGATAATAAAGTAATTCATAATTGTGCAAAATTTATGTTATTCATTATAAAGAACTACATGCGGTAGTTCTATGCAAGTATGCGTTTGGAATATTTCGCAAATTATGTAATCTATGTTGAAGCTACATGTATGTAGTTGATTGAAATTCATGCAAGTTTGGGGCTTTGTTATTATGCCATCATAATGTATATTTTTGTGCATAAATCATTTTGCAAGTAATTGAAACAAGTTTGGTTATTATAGTTCATATGAAACTATGTTGGAATTTTGACACCATAATCCATGTATTAAGTCATGCTTTTGCAAACTTATGAATATGGCTAGGCTATGATTGATATTTGGCATAATTGAAATTCATGTTAAGTCTATATTGTTTACTAGAATTATATGATGACATATGTGGTACATGGCTAGGTTAGGTTCAAAAAGTCCCTTTTGTAAGTTTAAATGACTAAAGTAAGAATCATGATTTCATGTTAGAAATATTTATGCCATGGTTATGTGAACAAATTTAACTATACTTATGCCATGCTTATGTTTGATATTATGCCATGCTTATGTTTGACATTATGCCATGCTTATGCTAGAAATATTTATGCCATGCTTATGTTTGACATTATGCCATGCTTATGCTAGAAATATTTATGTCATGCTTATGTTTGACATTATGCATAAATAAGAATATAGGTTCATGTTGCAGTTAAACCTATGCAAGTTCACATGCTTTGATTCATGTCACCTATGTTACCACTATGCAAGTACACCAGTTTCTATTTTGTATTTCCAACGTCATATGCAAGTTCATGCGCTCACCTTCCCCTCTTTGTGTATGTAATCACGCCATAAGCCTCCCCTTTTCGCATGGCTAAATTGGGCTTTAAAAGGCTAAGCCCAATATATATAAATGGACGTGTAAAACGGGGGAAAATAACGTTGGG
Organism: Allium sativum; assembly: GCA_030737875.1. Classification (NCBI taxonomy): domain Eukaryota; kingdom Viridiplantae; phylum Streptophyta; class Magnoliopsida; order Asparagales; family Amaryllidaceae; genus Allium; species Allium sativum. The sequence goes on from CM060915.1 coordinate 993,636,034, forward strand.
TTAAAATTAATTAATGAATGAAAATATAAAATAGAAGGGCCCAAATTCAAGTATGGGTTGGGCCCGTGATTGGTGTAACCTTTACACCATTAACTTAATAATGGGCCGCAAATATTTACATATAAGAAATAAAGAGGAATGACAAAATATGTAAATGTAGAACATACGATGTGTTTAACCCGAGGTTGGATTGAGTTGTGATGTAAACCTGCCCGGAACCGCCCGGCTGTCCAGTAGTCACAACAATACCTATCCAATGTGAGAGGTTAAACTTGGAGCCCAATAAGGACCCGAGGTTAGACTGAGTTGTGGCGTAAGACTACCCGGAACCAACCGGCAACAGGCAGCCACAACAATACCTGTCTAATGTGAGAGGTCAGGGCCTTAATAAGACAATTAAGGCTGAGTCAGGATTGTTAGGATTAAGTGAACTAAAGACTTAATCAAAATGGAACATGCTAAACTAAACGGACTGGTGGGGTTAGGTTAGGAAACACTTAACCAACTTAGCATGTTGGCTAGAGATAGAAAACCTAGTAACGGGGGACCCTTTTCAGCAGTAACCCTAAAAGGTGTATCAGGATACCCTGAAACTAGGCAGGGTGGGGTACGATTACTGGGCTGATTGTAAGAGGTCAAATCGACGGCGGTGGTGTAGCAGTGTAGGTTCTAACGGTGTGCGGGCGTGCACACACTCCGGCGCAGAAAAACAAGGCACTGGACACCAGTAGCATACCTGTGCACTCTAAGGTTGTGTCGGGTTGCCACTATGGGACTTGATACACCCCATGGTGGGACCAGCATAGGTAACTACAAACATCGGGGGCCGTAAGACACATGTAACTATGCGAGTAGGAGCCGATTATCATTGAATGGATCACATCACCCTGATTATGGGGTGCCAGTGGGAACTAGTTTATATGGGTTCAGAGATTAACATGGGGTACGACAGTATATTCGACCCTAGACAACTTAACCAAGTTTATAGTGCATGCCCACTTCTTGTTTATACTTATCATACCCAGTTCTTTATTCATAGACAAAATAGTACTAGACTTACTCAGGCTTTATGTCTGACTCTACTTTTCTTTCGTCTTCTTTCTTCCGTTCCCCCCCCCCCCCCCAGGTCCTCAGGGAGGGAACACAGCAGCTTGACCAACCTTAGCATCCAGCTTGAAGAAGAGAAATGTATTGCTTGGACTTTCCTGTTTTAAACTATGGCTTTGGACAATCCACTATGGGGCTTTTGCAGTTTATCTATGTTTTATTTATGCTTCTTTAAATAATGTACTCAAGACGATTATGAAAGTGTTATGTTATGTTTTTGGAAAGGATGTTGTTGTAACACGTATTTGATTTTATGAAATAAAAGTTTGTTGTTCTTCCGCTGTTTACAAATATGTGTTCTTATATCTGTCTTGTATATCTGTGACTTGTACTTATAAACCTCCACCAAAATTAGGGCATTCCCTTTGAGAGTGACCCTAACGGAGGTGGGGTGTTTCACTTGGTATCAGAGCGTAGGTTTACCAGATAAGATAAAAAGTTTTGAAAAATTATTTTCAAAAATGAAATTTAAAGAAGCATTTTTAAAAGAAAAATATTATTTTATTTTAAAAGGCAAAGTCCACTCCCCAAAGCCATAGGTATTATCTCTTATCCTTCGTTTTGAATCTATCCTTTTTGTTTCAGCATGTCCCAAGAACTTAACTTGCCGGAAGGGGTGCCAATACCTGGTTGGTTTAGACGGTTCTTAGAAGCAAGGGCCACTCAGCCAGGTCCTACCGTTCCTCCTCCCCCAGCTGAAGGAAATCATCCAGCTGCGGCGGCACCTTTTCCTCCACCTCCTCCTCGGGGAAACGCGTTTGCTAAGATATGTAAAGATTTTAAAGCTATGGGAGGAAGGGATTTCCATGGAACTGAGTCCTTCGTGGCAGCTAGAAATTGGCTGAAGGAAACAGAGGACCTATTCATCATCTTTGAGGTAGAGGATAGACAAAAAGTACAGTTGGCAGTGTGGCTATTGAAGGGCGAGGCTTCCTACTGGTGGGAAGTCACTAATGCTGAAAGACCAGTGGAGACATGGGAGGACTTTAGGGCAAGGTTTGAGACCAAATTTCTCTCATATGCGGAAAGAAGTTTGCAGTTGGAAAATTTCTTATTTCTTAAGCAAGGGGACAAGACAGTCAGAGAGTATGTGAATCAGTTCGATGAGCTGGCTAGGTTTGGACTTGACCTAGTCAACACCCCGCACAAGAAGGCTCTCCGTTTCGTCAAAGGGTTAAATGAGCCATTACACAGTTTGGCCATGACCCATATACCCATGGGGGCCACGTATGAAAGATTGGTGCAAATGGCATTGCTGAATGAAGAGGACAAGGGCAAGAAGGAGACCAATGCAGAAAGCTCTCAAGGGAAGAAAGAGGGTTTGCAGCCTAAGAAGACAGACTTTAAGAAAGGCGGGAAAGGCAACAAAGAGAAGAGGAAGTGCAATTTCTGTGGCAAAGTGGGGCACTTAGTAAAGGACTGCCGGAAAAAGAAGGCCAAGGAGAATGGTGGGTGCTTTTCGTGCGGTGAGACAGGCCATAGGGCTAAGGACTGCCCAAAGAAACGAGGACAGGGGCAGAGGGCTGGATCCACCCCAGGGGCACAGGTCCATGTGCTAGAAGCGCCACCTCTGCAACAGCGAGGTATAAATACTTCTGTAGAAAGTGTAGTTTATCTTTATGATCACCCCGTTCGCACTTTATTTGATTCCGGCGCATCACACTCCTTTATCTCGTCTGCTTTAGTAGAATCTCTGCACCTAAAAACTAGTATGGTAGAGGACCCCTTAATTGTTTCAAACCCAATTGGGGGCCCAGCTCATTTGTCTATGATCTGTGTGGGATTGAAAATTTCTATTCTAAGTGTAGAATTTCAATGTAGTGCCTTTGTTTTGGGCTTTTCGGGTTATGGTTTGATTTTGGGTATGAATTGGCTATCCAGTAATGGGGCCATCCTTGATTGTGAGAAAAGGGTTGTTAGGCTCCTAACCCAGCTCGGTAATACTTTGGAAATTTCTTGTAATCCCTCGTATGCGGTTATGCTTAGTTATCTTGAATCGCTAGATGCCTCTGTTGAAAATTTGAAATCAGTTAGAGTGGTCCGGGAATATCCGGATGTCTTTGAAGAGGTGAAGGGCTTGCCTCCGAAGCGGGAAATAGACTTCCGCATATATCTTGTAGATAATGCAAAGCCCGTTGCGTTGCCCGTTAGACACATGGCTCCACGAGAAAGAAAAGAGCTTAGTAAACAGATTAAAGAGCTTCTAGAGAAGGGGTTCATTAGGAGGAGCATTTCAGAATGGGGCGCTCCGGTGGTGTTCGCTACAAAGGCGGATGGTTCACTCCGTCTATGTGTTGACTATAGGGAGCTCAACAAGCTAACGAAAAAGAATAGGCACCCTCTCCCTAGAATTGACGATTTATTTGACCAGCTTGTAGGAGCGTCTGTTTTCTCCCAACTCGATTTAGCAACCGGTTTTCATCAGCTAAGGGTGGCTGAAGATAGCATCGATAAAACGGCTTTCAGAACCCCAGACGGCTTCTTTGAATGGCTTGTCATGCCTTTCGGCTTGACAAATGCACCTGCTTACTTCGTGGACCTGATGAGTAGGGTATTTAGAGATTTCCTCAACAAATTCGTAGTGGTCTTCGTAGATGATATCCTTATCTTCTCAAAGAGTGAAGAGGAACATGCTCAGCACTTAAGGGCAATCATGGAAACTTTGCGAGTCCATCAACTAAAAGCCAAATTCTCCAAATGCCACTTTTGGAGGGAAGAGGTGAGGTTCCTTGGGCACATAGTATCCAAACAAGGGTTAGCAGTGGACCCTGCTAAAGTAGTGGCGGTACAGGACTGGAAGACACCAAGGAATGCAACTGAGGTCCGAAGCTTTCTAGGACTAGCAGGTTTCTATCGAAAATTCATAAGGGATTTTGCGAAAATCTCAGCTCCGCTCATGAAATTGACTAAGAAGAATCTAGTGTTCAATTGGGATTTGGATTGCGAGTTTGCTTTCCAACGACTGAAAAGGGCTCTTACAACAGCCCCAGTTTTGACGCTGCCAGATGGGAGCAAGATGTTCACTATTTATACGGATGCATGTGGAACAGGGCTAGGCGCCGTCTTAATGCAAGAAGGAAGGGTAGTAGCTTATGGCGGGAGGCAGTTGAAAGTGCACGAGAAGAACTACCCAACCCACGATCTTGAGTTAGCCGCCATCGTCTTTGCACTCAAGTCTTGGCGACACTATCTCCTAGGTGAGAAGTTCGAACTTTACACTGACCATAAATCGTTGAAATATCTTTTCTCGCAGAAGGATCTTAACTTGAGGCAACAAAGATGGATGGAGTTTCTTGCCTCGTACGATTTCGAAATCTCCTATACTCCGGGCAAAGGCAACGTAGTGGAAGACGCGTTGAGCCGAAAGAAATTGACCCTAAGCCCGTTGTTTGTTGAAAGACAAAGCCTAGAGTTTATAGCCAGTTTCGACTTTAGGCCCTCCTCCGATTTCGTACCAGGCTTGCTAGCATCTCTGGAAGTGCGCCCAACTTTAGTGGATTCAGTAGGGACAGCACAACGCGAAGACCCTCAGCTTGTAGAAATAATTGATAGGCTAATTAGGGGCGAGACTTCAAGTCACCTCAACAGATACTCCATTGACGATAAGGGTTTGCTAAGGAGAGACGGAAGACTATGCGTCCCACAGACAAAAGATTTAATAAAGAAGGTTCTAGAGGAAGCACATCACTCCAAGATGACGATACACCCAGGCGGAGATAAAATGTACAAAGATATAAAAAGAACTTTCTTCTGGAACGGCATGAAAAAGGACGTGGCAGAATTCGTTTCTAAGTGTATGGTGTGCCAACAGGTTAAAGCGGAACAGAAAAAGCCTGGCGGACTACTACATCCTCTGGAGGTCCCGCAGTGGAAGTGGGATAGCATCTCAATGGACTTCATCGATGGGCTGCCTAGGTCTAGGAGAGGCAACACTAGCATTTGGGTAATAGTGGATAGGCTTACTAAAAGCGCCCACTTTTTACCTGTCAAAAGTAAAAGAACTGCCTCATCCCTAGCATCACTTTACCTCAAGGAAATAGTTCGACTCCATGGAATACCATCTAGCATTGTTAGTGACCGAGACCCCATCTTCACCAGTGAGTTTTGGCGGAGTCTGCAAGAAGCAGTAGGAACGCAGTTATGCTTAAGCACAGCCTATCATCCCCAAACCGACGGCCAAACAGAGAGAGTGAACAGAGTTTTGGAAGACCTCTTAAGGCTATGCGTCCTTGACTTCGGAGGGACATGGGAAGACCACCTTCCTTTGGTGGAATTTGCCTACAACAACAGCTATCAAGCAACCATCGGAATGGCGCCCTTCGAAGCTTTGTATGGAAGACCGTGCCGATCGCCCACTTGTTGGTGGGAGTCTACTGATAAGCTCATACTTGGACCAGATATGATCCGAGAGACTTCAGAGAAAGTAGACTTAATACGAAGAAGGATGAAGACGGCCCAAGACAGACAAAAGTCCTATGCCGACAAGAGGAGGACCGACCTTGAATTTGAGGTTGGAGACAGAGTTTTTCTCAAGGTATAACCACTAAGAAACGTTGTTCGTTTTGGAACCACAGGAAAGCTAGCGCCAAGATTCGTAGGGCCATTCCCTATCATCGAGAAAATTGGGAAAATGGCCTATAAATTAGAGCTACCCGAGAAGTTGGCTGGAGTCCACAACGTTTTTCACGTTTCACATCTCCGAAAATGTCTACATGAGTCTGCTGAAGTGGTAGAGCCAAATATCCTCGAAGAGGCAGAAGTGGAACGCGAAGCAACCATAAGGAAAGTTCCAACCCGCATATTAGGAACGGAAGTGAAGAAGCTACGCAACCGCGAAGTCAAGCTCGTCAAAGTTCAGTGGAGCGATGCCGAGGGAGACGCGACTTGGGAAACTGAAGCTAGAATACGTACTGCCTACCCTTTTCTGTTCGAGGGTACATCCTTGATCTTTCTTTTTCCTTAAGTTGCGCTTTTATCTATCTTTTTAGGTATATTTCCTCGACCTTATCTTTTAGGTAGAATCTTTTTGGATGGAAACATGTAGTTGAAACATGTTATGGATGATGGTTGCAAGTGGTTGCAAGTGATTGCTAGTGGTTGCTCGTGGTTGCATATAATCACACAATCTAGGTTTTAGATCGGCTCAGTCACTTCATATTGCATATGCATATATGTTTGCATTCGTATATGGTTGAACTTTATTGTGTTGTCATATGGATATTGCATTTGTATTGAATGATTGTGCACTCATGTAGAATCAAGAATAGGAAAAATTTGCATACATAATGGATTCATGGCACCTACATAATTCGCATTAAGGAGGTCAACTGAATCAGTAGACCGCCTGATTTTGCATTAGATAAGTACATGTACACACACACTACGCATATGATCATGAAGCATTAGAAATCTTTTAAGGACAATGGATGCTCGTATTTGATGGATGAGTAGATGGATGATTGGATGTTAGGATATACATTTTCCTACACTTGAAGATTTCAGGGACGAAATCCTTTTTAAGTGGGGGAGAATGTAACACCCCGAAAATTCTATAACTGTGAAATTAACAAATTAAAGTATAATTAATTTCAAATCAAAGAACCAAGGGAAACGGGATACGCCATTGCGTTCGTCTCGGAAAAATACGCAAAATAGAATCCGAGTTTTCGAAAAACGGAGTCCGTATGAAGAAGATATGGCCTTCGGAAGTTTTTGAATTAAATTTAAAATTCAAACAGAATAAAATAATTAAAAATCGGGCCCAATGGGCCAGGGCGGATAAACACCCGCCAAGGCCACCCAGGTCGACTGGGCTGTCGACCTGGGCTACCCATGTCGACAGGGCTGTCGACAGCCCTGTCGACAGGGGTGTCGACCTGGTCGAGCCCAGTCAACCTGGCTGGCCAGGTCTGTGTTTGGTCGAATTTCTGTGGTCTGCTTTGTCATTAGGGCTAGGTGGCGGGTTCTAATTGGTCTCTCTATCTAATGAATGGCTACGATCTAACCTAGCAACATCAATGGTCCTAATCAATTCCTAACCTCTATATAAACAACCCTAGACTAAACCCTAATCTATTCATTCAAATTAAGAACATAGCCGCCATGTTGCTGAGGAACGACTAAGAGTAGCCGCCAACTAGAGAGAGAATTAGGAAGAAAGTTCTAAAGCCTAAAGCAATTCAAGCAACCTAAAGCCAATCAATTCAACAAAGGAATCATATCTCTTAATTAGAGAATTCGCCGCAACCATTGTAACTAGAGTATTACTTTGGTATGAATAAATAACTGTGTTGATTTGTATGCTTGAATTGGGATAATAAAGTAATTCATAATTGTGCAAAATTTATGTTATTCATTATAAAGAACTACATGCGGTAGTTCTATGCAAGTATGCGTTTGGAATATTTCGCAAATTATGTAATCTATGTTGAAGCTACATGTATGTAGTTGATTGAAATTCATGCAAGTTTGGGGCTTTGTTATTATGCCATCATAATGTATATTTTTGTGCATAAATCATTTTGCAAGTAATTGAAACAAGTTTGGTTATTATAGTTCATATGAAACTATGTTGGAATTTTGACACCATAATCCATGTATTAAGTCATGCTTTTGCAAACTTATGAATATGGCTAGGCTATGATTGATATTTGGCATAATTGAAATTCATGTTAAGTCTATATTGTTTACTAGAATTATATGATGACATATGTGGTACATGGCTAGGTTAGGTTCAAAAAGTCCCTTTTGTAAGTTTACATGACTAAAGTAAGAATCATGATTTCATGTTAGAAATATTTATGCCATGGTTATGTGAACAAATTTAACTATACTTATGCCATGCTTATGTTTGATATTATGCCATGCTTATGTTTGACATTATGCCATGCTTATGCTAGAAATATTTATGCCATGCTTATGTTTGACATTATGCATAAATAAGAATATAGGTTCATGTTGCAGTTAAACCTATGCAAGTTCACATGCTTTGATTCATGTCACCTATGTTACCACTATGCAAGTACACCAGTTTCTATTTTGTATTTCCAACGTCATATGCAAGTTCATGCGCTCACCTTCCCCTCTTTGTGTATGTAATCACGCCATAAGCCTCCCCTTTTCGCATGGCTAAATTGGGCTTTAAAAGGCTAAGCCCAATATATATAAACGGACGTGTAAAACGGGGGAAAATAACGTTGGGTTAAAATTAATTAATGAATGAAAATATAAAATAGAAGGGCCCAAATTCAAGTATGGGTTGGGCCCGTGATTGGTGTAACCTTTACACCATTAACTTAATAATGGGCCGCAAATATTTACATATAAGAAATAAAGAGGAATGACAAAATATGTAAATGTAGAACATACGATGTGTTTAACCCGAGGTTGGATTGAGTTGTGATGTAAACCTGCCCGGAACCGCCCGGCTGTCCAGTAGTCACAACAATACCTATCCAATGTGAGAGGTTAAACATGGAGCCCAATAAGGACCCGAGGTTAGACTAAGTTGTGGCGTAAGACTGCCCGGAACCAACCGGCAACAGGCAGCCACAACAATACCTGTCTAATGTGAGAGGTCAGGGCCTTAATAAGACAATTAAGGCTGAGTCAGGATTGTTAGGATTAAGTGAACTAAAGACTTAATCAAAATGGAACATGCTAAACTAAACGGACTGGTGGGGTTAGGTTAGGAAACACTTAACCAACTTAGCATGTTGGCTAGAGATAGAAAACCTAGTAACGGGGGACCCTTTTCAGCAGTAACCCTAAAAGGTGTATCAGGATACCCTGAAACTAGGCAGGGTAGGGCACGATTACTGGGCTTATTGTAAGAGGTCAAATCGACGGCGGTGGTGTAGCAGTGTAGGTTCTAACGGGGTGCGGGCGTGCACACACTCCGGCGCAGAAAAACAAGGCACTGGACACCAGTAGCATACCTGTGCACTCTAAGGTTGTGTCGGGTTGCCACTATGGGACTTGATACACCCCATGGTGGGACCAGCATAGGTAACTACAAACATCGGGGGCCGTAAGACACATGTAACTATACGAGTAGGAGCCGATTATCATTGAATGGATCACATCACCCTGATTATGGGGTGCCAGTGGGAACTATTTTATATGGGTTCAGAGATTAACATGGGGTACGACAGTATATTCGACCCTAGACAACTTAACCAAGTTTATAGTGCATGCCCACTTCTTGTTTATACTTATCATACCCAGTTCTTTATTCATAGACAAAATAGTACTAGACTTACTCAGGCTTTATGTCTGACTCTACTTTTCTTTCGTCTTCTTTCTTCTGTTTCCCCCCCCCCAGGTCCTCAGGGAGGGAACACAGCAGCTTGACCAACCTTAGCATCCAGCTTGAAGAAGAGAAATGTATTGCTTGGACTTTCCTGTTTTAAACTATGGCTTTGGACAATCCACTATGGGGCTTTTGCAGTTTATCTATGTTTTATTTATGCTTCTTTAAATAATGTACTCAAGACAGATTATGAAAGTGTTATGTTATGTTTTTGGAAAGGATGTTGTTGTAACACGTATTTGATTTTATGAAATAAAAGTTTGTTGTTCTTCCGCTGTTTACAAATATGTGTTCTTATATCTGTCTTGTATATCTGTGACTTGTACTTATAAACCTCCACCAAAATTAGGGCATTCCCTTTGAGAGTGACCCTAACGGAGGTGGGGTGTTTCATGAACCTTTTCTGATTATTCCTCCACATAAAACACTCTTTCGATCATAAAACAGGTCTGCAGCTTTTTGTGCAAACTGGGTAAATGTCGTTCAAGGAGAATAAACTTTTCAGTGGTAGTAACCAAGCAGGACCCATAATGTGGCAACTGCGTCCATATCCTGCAAACCTAATTATCAAATGTCGCTGATATTCACGGAAACATGAAGTAATTAACAGTTGAAAGTAGAAATAAAAAAAGAATATGGATGAAATGAAGAGGAAGTTAGATAGGGTTTACAGATAAAAAGTAAGAAACATGGATGATTATCGATATAGTGTGGCAGATATTACTGGATGGCGTAGGCTATCGTTGAAATAGGGTAGCAAGCTAAAAGACGTATCAGTAAGAGGATTAAGAAATTAAAAATAGGGTGGATGAAAATGGAAGAAATAGAGAATTGGTTTCAGGAAACATGGATTTAGGAAAGAGATGGAGAAATTGGTCGGAATGCCATGGAGGAGAAGAAGAGCCGGCTATGCAAATTTAGTATGAAATATAATTCGTATAGTATGTCGTGAGTTTTTTTAAACATGAAGGCATGGAAACTCTAGAATGTACATATTTTGAACATCTACGTAAAAGAGATAATAGTAACAGACATCACTTAATATTTGTATAGTATGTCATGAGATTGGTAAATTAATTTTTAAGTTTCAGAAGTAATGTGGTAATGGCATGAGTCAATTAAATTCAGAAAATCAAATGATAAAAACAATTATGTAGTCTTACCGTCGGCAATGTGTGTTTCACCCACTTAGCGTTATCAGTAAATCACAGAAGCATTGTTTTTACTCTGTCGCATCATGACTTCAAGCTAAACTGCATCAGCAATATGAGTTACATTAGATTATATAACCTTCAGAAATTCCTCATCCTATTCCACAATATGAAGGGAAACATCGGCATAATTAAACAGTAAATACTTAATATCTGAGAAATATACTCATAGTGTGATCTGTAATACTAACTGCCTTCGTGGCAGGTATACAAAGTTGATTCGGTCGTTATCTTTTATTCGATTCAAAACTGACGGTACTTACATTATTAGCAAGAAGGAAATTAAAGATTTAAACATGTACTACAACTTGAATGTGGAAGCACAAATGGCATGTATGTATGTTAAAAATATTTTGAAGTAACGTTACGTCATCAAAGTAGAAACCCATAACTCGATTACAATCTAATGACAAAAAATAGTATCCGTATGAGTGTGTGAATAATTAAATGTGCATCCTTATTTGCAGGATAGAGAAATATAAGTTGTAAACTAAACCTGTTTACCAAAGATCTAAATGTAAATTGGAGATTTGAATCACCTTGACCACTAAGTAAAGTTTGTTCGTTCTTTGCAACATTCAATTTCCACCGAAATTTAATAATGCACCACTGTATTGCTGTACGGTGAAGTAAAACAGTGAGTAAAATGCTAAATGAAATTGGTGTACCCCAAGTATACTGAAACCAGAAATTTTATAAAGTGTGAAAGATGCATTGGATATGTAACGACCCAGATTTTTATGGTCGATTCACTCTAAATATTTAATATGGCTTTAAATATTAAGTAGATAGTATAAATTAATATTTTTATCGTGTTATAGATTTTATAATCAAAATAAAATTTGTTTCGAATATTTATAATTATCGAAATTTAAAACAAGAGTTAAAATAATTCAAATAATTAATATGGATTTTATTTGAATATAAAACAAAATTGAATCCAGAATTTTAAACTGAATCAAAACAACCCTTATGACGAGTATAAATTCAATTTCAATATATATTCTATTTGAATATAGATATAGATAATAATAATAATTTATTATCAAGGAATTAAATTGTTTTGAATTTAATTTATATTAGTTTAAATTAATATCTCCTCCATATGGACGAATTAAGTTTCGATACCTGCCCAGTGTGTTCAGAATAGCGGTTTTACCCTAGGATGGTCAGTCGTTCCGTTCAAAAAGGAGTTTGCGATCACCAGATAATTGAAAATTAAATAAAACACCGTGCTAGTTAACACCTGCCGTAGTAAACTCTGTACCTATTAAGATCTCCCTCAGGTAAAATCCTACCCTGGTAAATCCTACCTAAGAAGATACCTGCCTTAAATTCTTTAAGCGCTAAGTTTCATCATCTATAAAACACGATATCCTTATGTAATTTCTTTGATTCCTTTCTTCTAAGTCAATTAGTTCTGGCAAAATAAAAATGGCCGTAGTCCCTATGCTCTCTAAATCGAAATCGACCTCCTCTATAAAAAGAACCCGCATCTTGCCTTAAATTGAAAATTGAATCATCGCGAGTTCTCAGGACAGAAGGGTGGTGCGACACTCATCTAACTATCGCGATGTTCAGGTTGATGTTCGCTGTCGAGATTTAGCGAGTTGACCGAGACTAAGGTTCTGGAGGACGGCGTCGAGGGTTTTTGGTAGATCGACCTTGCGATTTGTGGCACGAACTTGAAGTCGCGATGCTGATAAATCGCGATGGTCTTTTGGGTTCGACAGCGGAGCACCTCGTGATGGTCAGTAGACGTTCGTGATAGGAGCAGTGACTTTAGGTGAATCTAGAGGAGTTCGGTTTTTCTGGTGACGATTTGGGAAGATAGGCAGAGGAGTTCGAATGGGGGATTGCAGCTGTGAGGAGCAGTTTCCGAGATTGAAGGAGAAGTGCTTGGTGAAATGCCGAGGAGAAAGAAGTAATTAAGGTAATATAAATTATTTAATTTAATTCTAATTTGCAAGTTAATAACGGTTGTTAAATTTGTTAATAACATTTTTTTAAGTTAATTTAGTTAATTTATAAAGTGATTAGGATTTTTAAGTTAGTTTATATAAAGGGATTAGTTAGTTAGAAATAAAATCTGTAAAGTAATCAGTTAAGATTTTAGTTGGAATTTAGTTAACACATAAGTAATTAATTTAAAGTAAGTTAAAAATCAAATTAAGTTTACCTTTAATCCTATTAGTCGATATAATCCGTATATCTGATAAATGCAAAATTTAAATTTATACAAGGTAATTAAATCGAGAAGCCAGTTCCTTAGAATATAGTTGCGGAAAATACTATTGGATGTTGGATTGGAAATTTTCTAAAATCAATTGGATCAGAATGGATCGAACAATGAAATCACGGTGAGTAAATCTCACTCACCTTTTATTTATAATTATTTTAATGGCGTAAAAATAATTGTTTGAAGCTTGTTTGGATTTTTCTGGTTGCTTTAAATATATTAGTTACTTAGGGTTACTATTATATATACTGGGTTGATGATTGGTTGGATTCCCGCAGTCTCATTAGCGGATGCCCGCGGTATCATTAGCGGATGATTACCCTATACGCCCCACGCTATGATTAGTGGATGACCTTCTATACCGCGATAATCTGCCACGAAGCAGAATGGGTATTCTTTATGTGCTAACATCTATGGATGCAGGAAAACAGGTTGGAGGGATCCAACTGGATTCCTCAAAAATATATTATCTGTTTGTTTGTTGTTTGTTTGATTTCATATATAATTTTCATATATGATGTGTTAAAATTCAAATGATTGAAAATTGGGTGATTTGATTGTTTTAAATATCACTGGGCTAAGTTTTAATTTATTTCAAAATATCCAGAAGGGATATTTGAGATTTAAAAAGGGGAAATTCTATTTTTCTAAAATAGAATTTGAAATTTGAATGAAATAAAAATATTAACTTGTTTTAAAGGAATAAAACAAGAAACTCATTTATAAACGAAGCTTATAAATGAAGGAAAGAGAATTATCATTGGATAATTCAGAAATAAATTATAAGTTTGAATTTGGAAAAAGGGAAATCTATTTTTCCCAAAGTAGAAGATATTTATTTCAAAGGGGAATTGAAATCGAGCCTTGTTTAAGAAGATATAAACGAGTAAAATAAATAGTGTTTGTAGATAGGAAGTGGGAAAATTATCACTTGGATAATTTGAAATGTTTAAATTCAAATGTGAATTTAAAAATATAAGTGGGGAAGATCGTTTAAAGAAATAAATGATGGAATTTATTCTGATGTTCAGAATATAAATTGAACGAAAATAAATCCATAAGGATTTATGATTTGAATTCGATTAATTCGAATTTTATTTAATAGAAGTCAAATTGAATAAATAGAATTTGACTAGAATTTAAATATAGAATTTGAATACAGAAATTTAAATGTGATTTAGATATAGAATTTGGATGTAAGAAATTGAAATAGAATTTGAATTCAAAGGAATTCAAATGGATTTGAATAAAGAAAATTCAAATGGGATTTAAATAAAGAGAGTTTAAATATAAGAATTTAATTAAAACTCAAATGGAGTTTGAATATAGGGAATTCAAATAGAAATTCAAGTATTGAATTTGAATATGGAATTGAAATAGAAATTCAAGTATTGAATTTAATATCAAATAGAAAAGGAATTGGAATTTGAATATAGAATTCAAATAAAAGTGAGATTGGAATTTGAATCAAGAAATTCAAATAGAGTTAAAATGGAGTTGAATTAATTTTAAAGAAGTTTAAAGGTTTATATATATATAATTAAAACGAACTCGCCGCAGCGCTGCAGTTCGTAAAATAGCGATTCGAACTTCAATCGAGTATACAGGACTCAATTGGAGTCGGATCTCTTTGAAACAAGAAACGTCAGGACCGGTTTGATAATAGTTTTCTAATGAAAGAGAAAAATCTGAATTTCGTCGTATAGATTTTGAGTTATGTCAAAATCAAATTTTCAGAAAAACAGCACCGGAACTATTTAAAAACCATAACGGTTTATTTCATTTTATAAAAGGATTTTAAGCGAATAAAATCCGAATTTCTATTTAGAAAATTTCAGATTTGAGTTATAAAATATATGTGAACTCAGGTGGAGTAATGAATTGATTTTTGAAACAGAAATCAGATTTTTGATTATTGAATAGAATTAACTAATTCGAATAGTAATTAGTAAATGAGATGTTGAATTGATATTGGTCCTTAAATAAGTGAATTCGATTTGAAAATTTATATTCAAAATAGAAAAGAGAACTAGAATTGAAATTGAAATTCAATTTGGTTATGAACGAGTTAAATATTTTGTTTGAACATGTTATGTTCAACAAAGAAGTGAAATAGGCAAAATGACTAATTAAAGAATAAATGGGCGAAACTGAATTCAAACGATTAGATAGTATTGAATTGAATTGAAAACAGGTGAACAGGTGTTAGACAGGTATGGGATGAGGTATATGAAGTTTATAAATGTAATGCTCAACAAAAAGGTACATGTTTAATTCATATATGGGTTTTTATGCGCCGTATCGGCATGCCGCTTGGCTTTTTCTTTTTCTTTTTGAGATAAGAAGGACCGGGGAAGCTATTTGAAATTTCCCGATGCTCCCGATACAGGGGAGGTTAGGGCAAATTTTTCCGGGAATTTAAGGAGTTAGAATATTTTTAAGAAATTTGACAATTAGAAATCTATATATCGATATATATATAATTCGATAAGGAAACGAAATCAAAAATTGAATATTGTAAACAAAAAGAAAATCTATAAATTAAAATTCGAAAGAAAACCATATACGTGTTCAAAATGAATAATTGGGTTTTATAGTGTGTTTATTCGAGGTTAGTGGTTTTGCCGTTTTGAAGTTGAGGATGTTTTCAGTTAAGGCCTGAGTGGTAATTTTACCCCAACTTGATTGATTTCATTTTTAATTGATAAATAGCAAGAACCAGTCTCGAAGAGAAGTGTTTGAATAATGGTTTAGTTGAATACGAATATTTGGGTTGTCGTAACGATGTTTTACACAACATCTATTTTAATCCAAATATGTGTAAGTTTGGAAATAGAGTTATAAATATTTCCTAGGTACAGGACTAAATGAGTTCGTGGAAGAGATAGGTAATTGGATTGTTTTCCAATTATAATCAAAGATATTTTCTAACTATAGAAAGTAAAAGGAAGCGATGTTTGGAAATGCTTTCCAAATAGTATAAAATCCCAATATGGCTATTTGAAATATTTGGTTAACAAATATTGATGAAGGAAATGGAGTAGAGATTTAATTAATGAAATATTAATTAAAGAGCCCAGTGATTTGTTTGATATGTTTGGATGAACACTTGTTTTTATTCGATAGTTAAATCACAGACTATCGAAGTTTTTGACCATCGTTGTCAATATGGAGAGACCGGTTGGATTATTATCCGAAGAACCACTCCGTATCGGCATAAGCGTTGCGAACCAAGTATGCTAAATATATTGAAGGCGGAGTAAAGTGCAAGGACACTTTCTATTAAATAGAAATAGTGCCTTCGGTTTCGTTCAATCCCAGAACGAACGTAAATGGACGAATGTCTGACAGAGTATTTCCAATGATCATATGGGTTGGTCTGTATAAATATATATATGGTTGCAACGGATTTATTCCCTTAGCATAACATCCAGAATATTTGTGCAAACTCAACTAGTGATTAACGGATCTGACAATGTGGCATTCAAAGTGATTGTGCTATCAATGAATGGTAAGTATTCGTAGCCTCAGGCCTCAACAACCGGGAAATGACAAAAATCGGGCAAGCAGCATGGCTATGTGGGTCGCACCCATTAGGATGTATAATCACCTATCTAGAGTAATTCCAATTGTTTTCTTTAATCTATCGATGTTGTCCCTTATCGGGAAACGGTTGCTGATCCCAACCGTTGGTGATATACATTCGATACACTCAAGCGAAATGAGTGGTCGGTCATGTGTGGGCCGGGTTGTAAGAAGTTCTTGTTGAACCCAGTGTATTTGCCTCTAGAGATACACTATCGACAGGTGGTCCCATACCTTGTCAAGTTGGAAATCCAATCTCCAATAAGCGCCATGCGGTTTTTGATTTAATATTATATATGGAGCGTGAGATGCAAGTTGTTAGCCCACTTTGTGAACTGGCCAACACAAAGTCAAGATGTGAAATATTGAAGAACTTGAAAAACACTGAAGCGGGTCGGATCGGAGCAGGGTAGCGGTACGGATAGGGTAAAGTCTGCCGTTCGGATCAGAGAACCATTGCTATTGGAATAAGAGAGGCATAGCTGTTCGGATCGGAGGGCAATCTACTTCCAGTCGGATCGGAAAGCCACCCAATTGCTACAGAGATAGATCGGAGCGGAGCAGAGTAAAAAGGAGAGAGAATTGGCCTTGGGTTAATCCTGGTCGGATCGGGGATGCCGATCCGAACCCTATGAGCATATCTCTCCGATCTGAACCCATTTTACACGTCACTTTCCTGCATGAGCGCCTTGTTATTCGGAGCGGCTATGACCAGTTCCTACCCACAACGTCCACTGCTCTGATGCGTTGTCAACATAGAAATCCATCCGAACCCGAGGCTAATGGGATGGATGACACGTGGCTCCGATCCGGATTGGGTTCTGAGCAAATTCTCACCTATAAATACTCCGTCTAGAGACAAAGAGAAGGATCTTTTTCTGGCACTTTGAGAATTCGACCACCTTAATAACCCGAATTCCAGCACTCCCGGAGAATCCAAACCTTCTTTCATTATTTATTTTTAGTCAATTGAGTGATTGTATGTGAGTCGTGAGAGAAGTCTAGTGAATATTTCATTGTATTTGCAACTGAATCATTGAATATAGTGAAAGACAAGTGGACGTAGGCATTTCTTCGCCGAACCACTATAAATCCTGTGTGTTCATTTATATTTTTGATCTCGTTTCATTTTGCTTTTAATCAATTTGGGTGTTAGAACCACTTTTTGGTCTAACATTTTGGTGCTTTCACTGAGAACTCATGTGAATTCTTTGTTTTTCGGGATTATCGTTCTACTTTTTGGACCGTTGAGTTCAAAGAAGTTAATCCTCAAATCTCAACGCCCTTGGATATTTGTTGAAGTGATTGTCGAAGAATCATGGCCAAAGGAAAAGGAAAAGAAATTCAATCTGATCGAGGAAATGGAGCTGGCGAAGATCAGCAAAATGCAGTTATGACAAGGTCTTGTGGGCAGAGTTCAGCAGCAGGACGAACTGATGCAGGAAATCCGAACTGCCTCCAGGGGGAGAGCTCCGATCCGATCCGGGTAGGAGATTCTGAAGCAGTGCATTCCCCCAATCTGAACCGACCCGAGCAGCTGGCCATGTACCGACCTGAACAGGCTCCCCAGCTCCGAACCGACCCCACCTCCCATCTCCGATCCGATCCGACTCTTGGTGATGTTGGAACCTCTACTCGAGTCCCTACAAATGCTCCGATTCCAGCCACCAGGGTCAGTGAGCAGGTCAATCCATCTGCGCCCATTACTCAAGGAGATTTCTCGCGCTTACTTGACATGCTCGAGAGTACTAGGGAGGCTATGAAAGTCCACGAGCGCACTAATCTCATGATGCAGGAAAATATGAGGCTCATGAGCAGGGAGATTAGCGAACTACGTCGACAGAGAACCCCATCACCGGTTCATCACACCCCAGTGGATCAGTCTTCATCTTCCGAGGAAGAGCGGCCCCGTGAACGAAGGCCACTCGAACGACCTCAGAATGTGGAGTAGCCGACATTCGGATCTTTGGGGTCTCGTGAGGATATTGCACGAGTAGTAGGAAACAATGACCCCGCTCGGGGGCAAAGGCTCCAGTCCCCTCCTCCCGAGATCGACCGGGAGCGTAGGGAACGGAATAGAGCAGAAGGAGCTCGAAGAAGAAGGGCATCTCCTGAACAAGAGCCCAGAAGGAATCTGGATACTAGGGCCAGGGAACCTGAACGGCCCCTAACTAACGCTGATGTACAGGCAATGGTGCGCCAGATCATGTCTGAGAGCCGGAACTATACAAATGAAGATTATGGCATTGAGCGAAGCCATACTCCTTTCACCGACGATATCCTAGACTTCCAGTTTCCCCGGCGTTTTAACCTGCCACAGATGGACAAGTACAACGGGAGGACTGATCCGGGACAACATTTGATGCGATACTCGTGGCTCATGAATGCTGCTGCTGCCCCTGATGAAGTAAAGTGTAAAGCATTTCCGATCTACTTAGAAGATGTGGCGCTGTTCTGGTTTACCCGACTTCCCCCTCGTTCGGTTTCAAATTACAGGGAACTGAGCGAACGTTTTATGAATCAGTTCCGACTCCATACCCGAAAGTCCAAAAGTGTTATTGAATTATCAAGAATTAAGCAGGCGCTAGGAGAGTCTTTGAGGTCGTATCTTGACCGCTTTAACTTAGCTGTGACTGAAGTCAGTGACCCTCATGAGCCCACCATCCTGATGGCATTGAAAGAAGGAGTCGATCCTGAATCCGAGTTCGGGGATTACCTTTCTGGAAAGACGCCCTCCACGAGAGAAATATTCTATGAAAAGGCCGATATTTATTTAAGACGAGAGGAAGCCAGGGCAAATCGGAAGAGAAAGTCTGAAGCGGCATCAAAAGAAAATGTTCAGAGTAACATCGCCGTGAAGCAGTATGGTGAAAGTTCCGGAAAAGTTGAAGTAAATGTGGGTAACAAGGGTGGAAAAAACAATGCTGGAAACGGGGGCAACAACAATAACCGTAATGCGAACGGTAACAGAAGAAATAGAAACAGGGGAAGTGATCCTAACAAAAGACCCCGATTCCAGACCTACGAGAATTATACACCATTGAACGACACCCTGGAGAATATTTACCTGGATACGTACAACGTTTTGCAGTATAAAAGACCGCCACCTCGTGATTCGACCGAGAAAGAGATGGCGACAGGGAAGTTTTGTTTGTTTCATGGAACTCATGGGCATTCAACCAATGAATGTCGGCATTTGAGAGATGTGATTGAGAAGCTGCTGCGTGAAGGGAAGTTGGATGAATACAAGGTTGCCCCGAGGGACAGGGGGCAAGGAGAGCAGGCTCCAAAACAGATTCTACCTGCTCCCAAGCCTACAGCGCAGCAGAAAGGTAAAGGAATTGTTATCAACTCCATAGTTAGCGGACCTCACCCGGCAATCCGTAGTTTCAGATCAATGGATCAATATGTAAATGTTGCCAAGCACATAGATGTGAATGAAGGTGATGATTTGGAAGATATCACCCCCATAAAACAACAGAAGACCATGTTTGACGACGTGGTATTCTGCAGTAGAGATAATACTGGGATCCAATCACCCACTGATGATCCATTGGTTATTACTACCACTATTGGGCCGGCCTTGGTCCATAAGGTATTAGTAGACAACGGAAGTTCTGTCAATATTTTATTTAAAAAGTCATTCGATCAGATGAATCTTGAATCTGAAGATTTGAAGCCATGTGAAGGATGGATCAGAGGCTTCAACGGGGCATCAACGGCTCCCATGGGATACATAGAATTGCCCGTGACCTTGGGGCAAGGAGAACGCAGAAGAGTGCGGATGCTTCAGTTCGTAGTATTGGACGTAGATTCACCTTATAATGCATTTTTGGGGAGGCCTGCCCTTGCTGAATTCAGAGCTTGTATCGCCCCTTGGTGTTTATTGCTTAAGTTCCCGACCGAAGCCGGAACTGGAGTAATGAGAGGGGATCAAGTTTCCGGACGGGCCTGCTATGTTGCCGAATTAAAGATGTTGATGAAAGGACTTAACATCAAGAGTAAAGATGCCTCGTCTCCCTCAAAGGGGAGCTTGGAATAGCAATTAGAGAGATTGACCCCGAAGGAGTTGCCCAAAGGAACGCCTGAAGACCTGGATCCCAGAAAAGACGAGGAACCAGAGGCTAGGAATGCAATTCCTAATGAAGCGACAGTGGAAATTCCCATTGATGAAGCTGATCCGACAAAAGTTTTAAAGATTGGTTCTCAATTGGATCCACGTCGAGCCAAAGAACTAACGGACTTCTTGAAGGCAAACTTGGACGTGTTTGCCTGGACCCACGCTGACATGTGTGGGATATTGCCATCCATTATAAGTCACCAATTGAATGTAAACCCGAAACATCCGCCTGTAAAGCAAAAGAGACGCATGCTGGGCCCAGAGAGGTCGGCTGCTATCAAAGAGGAAGTGGAGAAGCTGAAGCAGAATGGATTTATTCGAGATTCGACATATCCCGACTGGATATCGAATCCCGTCTTGGTAAAGAAGCCGAATGGAAAGTGGCGGACTTGCATTGATTTTTCAGATTTGAACAAAGCTTGCCCAAAAGATAGTTTCCCACTTCCCAGGATTGACCAGCTTGTAGATTCGACAGCAGGTCATGAACTTCTCTCTTTCATGGACGCATATTCCGGATATAATCAAATTCCTATGCACGTGCCAGATCAAGAGCATACGAGCTTCATTACGAATTTGGGGTTATACTGCTATATTGTAATGCCATTCGGGTTGAAAAACGCCGGAGCCACTTATCAGCGCTTGGTGAACAGAATGTTTTTCCATCAAATAGGGAAGATTATGGAGGTTTACGTGGATGATATGCTTGTCAAATCGAAACAGTCCTCCAGCCATACGCAAGAATTGGCGGAAATGTTTTGAATCCTGCGAAAGTATCGGATGAAGTTGAATCCTTTGAAATGCTCATTTGGAGTGGCATCGGGAAAGTTCCTAGGCTTCATTGTGAGCTCCCGAGGAATTGAAATCAATCCTAACCAAATAGCAGCAATTAGAAACATTGAAGAGCCAAGGAGAATTAAAGATGTCCAAAGTCTTGCAGGGAAAGTAGCTGCGCTGAGTAGATTTATCTCCAAAGCCACAGACAAATGCGTTCCTTTTTTTGATTTGATTAAAAGAGGAAAGAAGAACTTCGAGTGGACTCCGGACTGTGTTGAGGCCTTTCGAAATTTACTGGAACTGCTAGAGAAATCGCCGATTTTGTCAAAGCCAGTGGACCACGAAGAATTGTTTGTTTACTTGGCAGTCTCGGCCCACGCCGTTAGCACAGCTCTGGTTCGAGAAGAAGACAAAGTACAAAGACCAGTGTATTATGTAAGCAAGAAATTAGCAGCGGCAGAATGCGACTACCCAAAGATTGAGAAGCTCGCTTACAGCCTCCTAATCGCATCCCGAAAACTTCGTCACTATTTCCAAGCTCATCCCATAACCATATACACAGACCAGCCCCTAAGGCAGGTGTTGCAGAGACCCGAAGCATCGGGAAGTTTGATCAAATGGAATATAGAATTAAGTCAGTTTGATTTAAATTTTCAACCACGAAGGTCGATCAGGGGGCAAGCTCTGGCAGACTTTATAGCAGAGTTTACCATCCCAGAGGAGGAAGTAATCGATGACAGAGTGGTTAAGTCCGAGGATGAGTTAAAGATAGATCCGTGGAAGCTATATACAGATGGAGCCAAGAACGACCGAAGGTCCGGAGCTGTAATCGTCTTAGTCACTCCTGAAGGACGGTCGTTATATTACGCTCTACGATTAGAATTTTCGGCGACTAACAATGACTCTGAATATGAAGCCCTGATTGCCGGGCTGAAGCTTGCTAAAGACCTCGGAATAAAAACGTTGGACATATTCTGTGACTCTAAAATCGTTGTTTGCCAAGTACGAGAGGAATTTGTGGCTCGGGGACCTCGACTTATCGCCTACCTCAAGAAAGTGAGAGAGCTATTAAGTAGCTTGGAGCGGTACAACATAACACATATCCCAAGAGCTGAAAACCAGAAGGCGGATAGGCTGGCAAAGCTGGCTAGTTCCGACAATCCAGAAGAGACTGAATTAATTCCAATTGAAACGTTGGAATCGCCAAGCTTTGAGTCGATGGAAGTTGAGTTCGCTTTCGAAGCGGAACCGGAAAAGGAGTCGTGGATGACCCCAATTAAGAACTTCCTTAAGAATGGGACACTCCCATCAAAGAAGAGTGAGAAAAGGGCTGTAGTTCGCAAGGCTACCAGATATGTCATGCAAGATGATACTCTTTATAGGCAAGGATTTTCTATGCCCCTGTCATGATGTATAGCACACGACGACATCAAGCGTGTACTGAGAGAAGTGCACGAAGGTGAGTGTGGAGATCATACAGGAGGTCAGACTTTAGCAAAAAAGATATTGCGATACGGATACTTCTGGCCCACAATTAATAAAGATGCAGCTGATTATTCACGACGCTGCGATAAGTGCCAGAGATTCGCCAAAATCCCCAGAGCACCGTCGACCCAACTTAAATCAATGGTGAGTCCTTGGCCATTTGCCACGTGGGGAATTGATATCATTGGAGTTCTACCGATTGCTAAAGGAGGAGCGAAATATGCAATAGTGGCCGTGGACTATTTTACGAAGTGGGTGGAAGTTGAGCCCTTGACCAAAATCACAGCAAGAAAGGTGATAAGTTTCATGGTCAGAAATATTATATGCCGATTCGGGATCCCAAGGACGATTATAACTGACAACGGAACCCAATTTGATAGTACTGAATTCAGAAATTTCTGCCAGAAGTATAAGATCGACAAGCAATACACTGCAGTTGCTTATCCGCAGTCGAATGGGCAAGTTGAGGCAATAAACAAAGTAATAAAATCCATCCTCAAGAAACGGTTAGAGCGCGCAAAGGCAAAATGGGTTGACGAATTGCCCCTAGCTTTGCGGGCATATCGGACAACATTTAAGACGGCTACTGGTCATACCCCTTTCTCTCTCTCCTTTGGCTCAGAAGCAGTAATTCCAGTTGAGCTGGAAGTTCCTTCCCACAGGGTGACGTATTATGACCCGATGACGAATCGGGCACTCTTACTTGAGTCTCTTGATGAGGTCGAAGAAAAAAGGGATGAAGCAGATTTGCGTGCGGCAAGACATCAACGTCAGATGGCACGCTATTACGACAAAAAAGTTCACCTCGGGACTTTTGAACCAGGAGATTTGGTGCTAAAGAGAGACCTTCCATCCCTTCCTCACCTCGGTCCAAAGTGGGAAGGACCCTTTGTCATCCAACGGAAACTTGAAAAAGGAACCTTCAAGTTAACGACCGTAGATGGCGAAGAAGTCCCTAGAGCATGGAATGCCCAACACTTAATGCGATATTTGGATTAGAAATGTTGTACTCTTTGTTATTTTTCTTATGAACTCTGTAATATGGCACGACTTGCCTTGGGAAAATCTAATGATATGAATAAAGGACTATAAAGTGGATGTAGGCTACGACTTAGCCGAACCACTATAAAAATATTGTGTGTTATTTAATTTTACGCATCATATATATATATATATTCATCGATTATTCTGTTATGATTATGGAATACAGGATGATTCAAAACCTGAAAAGGTTGAAGACAGTTTAAACATAAGAAAAAGCACAACGACCATTTGTGCGACAAGACATAAAAGAATGAGAAAACGACATTCTTAACTCTAACTCTCCAGAGAGAGAGAGAGTATAAAAGCGTCTCCGACTGAGCGCTGAAAAAGAAATCCTTCCCCTAACTCTAACTCTCCAGAGAGAGAGAGTATAAAAGCGTCTCCGACTGAATGCTGAGAAAGAGATCCTTCCCCGCTGAAAGACCGGGGAATGAATAGATTGCTGAGCTCGAACTCTAACTCTCCAGAGAGAGAGAGAGTATAAAAGGATGGGAAGACGACGTCCTCTAAGGCATGAAGGTGCACCCAGACAAGGGACCGCCTCAGTACGAACTCTAACCTGAGTATAAGACAGGAGAGTATAAAAGAAATGCCAGAAAAAACGATAGGCACTGATGACACAGGAAATGCTATCCCATTAGAAAATTGGGAACATTCGAATTGCTTGATTAAGCATTAAATGATTTGTGGGAATTGACTGGGGGCATATATGTATGCGCATATTTCCTCCCTCCGTAACTTCATTTCATAACTATAGTAAGACATGCGTTTTTACATAAGTGCAGAACCACTAACAAACAGACATTGCAGAAAATGAATTATTTTTTATTTATTTACGAATGAATGAGTTTGTTCAGGAAAGTAGCTAAAAAAGAAGGTGCAAGAGCCACTCTTGTAGCAGCAATTATTGGTTCACTGAATGCTAAAACGACACAAGGCAATCCACTATTTAGATTTTGAGTGAGCCTTGGACTTCTTGGCGGCTTTCTCCGCATCCTTTGCTTCTTTCTCGGCCTCTGTCAAGATTTGTTTTGATTTCTTCTTTCCTGAAGATGCGGTGCTGGAGCCGGTAGACTTCTTCCCGGAGGGCGGAGCGCTGGAATCAAGAGAAGATTTTTTAGCAAGTTCCTCTGTAATAGATCTGGTTGAGAGCTTAACAACTAACCTTGATCCCGCATCCACAACTGCGAGGGGCATGAGGGCTTCAGGGTCTAGTTCTTCGGCTTTCAATTGCAAGCGTCTGTCTTGATCAGCTTTCATTGCAGCCAAAGTAACATCATCAGCATTTTTTGACTCCCCGATTATTGCAACTTCTGTTTCCTCCTCATGACCTTCGTCACCGCCATCATCCTTTAAGGCTGCTATCATTTCTTCATCATGGGGAGTGGCGGCCTTAGCCGGCACACTTCCTTCTCCCAAGTCTATAGGAGCAGTCTTGTCTTCCCCTCCTTTTGCCTTTTATGTAGGTTCTGCCCCGGTGGTGGATCCTTGAGTCACATCTGTCTTTTCGGATGGCTCAATACCTACAAAATGAGAAGCAATAGTTATCAACTCAGGCGAAAATAATGGGTTTTTCATCAATTGCTCAATCATGTGGCGAAAGGTAGAAATAGCCTTGACAAATTGAGGAGAAAAGGTTGGGATACCTTCCGAAGACTTCTCGGCAGGGGTAACTACTGCCTCCGATGCTGTTTCAGGAATAGGGGATAGTAGAGTTGTTCGGGGGATTCCCGGATTTTCAGGATCATACCGCTCTACTTCAGAAGTCGCAGGGGCAGCAGAAGAGGAACCAGCTTCGAGAACATTCTTCTGTTTAGACTTCCGTCTCTCTTCTTCCATGGCCTCAGCAATGAGGCGGCGCCCTTCAGCTAGGCGTTCCGGCTCATCGTCCCTCAAGTATTTCTCCATTTGCTTATCTTCATCGATGGAATCGACCTTAAGCTCCTCCTTCTCCCACTCGACGATCTGATTCCATACTTGAACTAGAGTGGATGGATAATCCAAGAAATGTTTCGGCGACAGATGATATGTGCGAAGAATTCAATCATTAATTCGCCGAAACCCTGAATATCAGCCTCCGCCTCTGACAGTTGTTTGTGGGCTTCCTCCGCAGATTTGATAGCACATTCCACATTGCCCTCAGCCAGGGCAGCTCTGTTCTCTGCCTCCAATAGTTTTGAAGCCAAGTCAGCATTCTTCTTTTCTAGTTCAGCATTCCTCTTTGCTAACTCGGCATTTTTCCGTTCGAGGTCAGTATAAGCAAGGTGTGTCTTAGCAGCTTCTGACTTAGCATCATCAGCCTGCTTTTTTAACTCAGAACGCTCTTGAGTGTGAGATTCAAGCAAGCCATGATAACGTTTTTACATATCCTCAAATTGTTGCTTGAAGTTGGTAGCGTCCCTCTGAGCAATAGCAAGTCGGGCTTGTGTGTCCTCCAAATCTTTACTCAGGTTCTTTAAGGCCTTAGCATCATCTTCCGCGGTTTTTTGCATTGAATCAGCATTCGTGATTAGAGTGCGGATAATTCTGGAAAGATTGCGTGAATATTTAAACATCTCAGTATATTGTTTTTCAACCGCGTCTATCTTTGCTTTGGCCTCATCCGCCCACTTAGAAGAAACAGGCTCAAGGGCAGGTATAAAAGTCAAAGTCTCGAAGTAGTGTTCTGGAAATTGCTCCTCCAAATATGCCCGCTTTATTGCAGTTTCCGCATCTAGTGGGGGAGGAGCGGGGATCGTCAATTCAGTGTCCCTGTGTGTAGAGGATTCAGTAGTTTCTTTGTCTGTCCTAGGTCGTTTAGTAGTAGGGACCTTGCGCTTACTTCGAGACTCAGTATCTTTTGGAGGGCTTCTTTCTCTGCTGCGCTTTTCGTGGGAAGAGGTGAGTCTTTCGATTGTGGCATGTCTTCTTCCCTACGGCTTTGATAACTCTTGTATTTCTCTTGTTTCGTCCGAACGGGAGAGCGAGAACGTGAGGGTCGAGAGCGATAGGGATTACAAGGCCTTCTCTCCTCCCTACCGCGATCATCGCGGCGATCATACTCGATATCCTGAGGTGGATTAGACATGCTGCGGCGAAGCTTCCTGATATCATAGTAGGATCGAGACATCGTACCTGCACAATAAGACAAACGAAATTCAGAATCAATGGATTCATGGAGAAAGAGGTGCAATGAATGCTAATGCTGTTGTATAAAGTGTGTCCTAAGTGGTGTGTTTCCCCCCAACCAACCCGAGTCTGAAGCTAGACTAGTACGGGCAGGCTCCTTGGCATTAGCAGGAGTGGTCTCTTCAGAAGAG
Organism: Allium sativum; assembly: GCA_030737875.1. NCBI lineage: Eukaryota > Viridiplantae > Streptophyta > Magnoliopsida > Asparagales > Amaryllidaceae > Allium > Allium sativum. Next base: position 993,663,209 of record CM060915.1, read on the forward strand.
GTGAAGACTAAAGGATCCTTCCTAAAATCCTCTGAAGTGTATATAGTTTCAGGTAAGGGGAGATCCCCCAAACCCTGAAATATTTGGTCATCAGTACTAGTGACGTCCCCCTCGGAAGCATTAAGTGGCGACTCTTGGGAGGATGTTGACTTTTCCAGGGAAGTAGCCTCCTCGGGGGCTGTATATCCTTCACGATGCTTTTCGGCCAGGTTAGCCAATTCGCCATCCTGAGTAGAAGATGGAGAAGGTGAAGCTTGAAGAGGCACTGTAGGAACTCCTGAGCCTTCTCCTGTCTCTGGGACTACCTCCACTGGAGGGATGTATACGTATGGAGCCGTCCCATGACCGATGCTACGAAAAACGGATAACAGCCCATGGAAGTGAAATATTCGTCCTTAAGGACTTCATCGATAGTTAAGAATTTATGGTCGCCATTGAGAAGTTGGTGCATCCGGTCAAAGAACACCTGATCTGATATTTGTTTTGGATTGTCGACTGCAAGCAAAAAGGAAAACAAGTTAAGACGATGACTCGAGTGTATAGAGCCTGGATTTAGAAAATCAGTGCATTACTTGATTTTGTCCACCTCCTGGCACGTCCAGGCCGTCGCTTCACATAGAACCATTCCAGTCTGGAATCTCCAGCTTTACTGCTGAATGGCGCCGAGATTATCTTCCTCTTAGGAACAGACTCAAAATAGCAGAAAGATGGAGTCTCTCGAGTCCGTTGCTTGAAGTTATAGAAAAAATGAACGTCATCGAACGTGAGCTCTATGTCTAAGATCTCACGGTATGCTATGTACAAAGTGTGCAAGTAGGCATAAGAATTGGGATGCAGCTGCATGGAGGCAATCCGCATTTGTCTTAAAAAGTCAATGATGAAGGGAGAGAATGGAGGGATAGCGCCGACCATACACATCAACCGAGTGACCGCTATATATCCTTCTGGAGGGTTGTGGGGACGGTCAGAGCTTGAAGGCACTAGAGTGTCCCTTTTCATTATCCCGTACTTTAAGCAAATTCGGATAAGTCGATCGTTGTCGATTGTTGATTCAACAGAATCTGGAGGTGATTCCAATATAACAGCCGATTCAAATTCATCGGGGGCTCGGTCGTCACCAATCCCTCCTTCCTCCTCAAAACCCAGAGAAACTTCATTCTCTGAAGACACCTCGTTGCTTTCCCGATTTCCAACCCCGTAGTCTGAACCCTCATTGTCCCATTCTGGATCCGATGGAGAAGATATGTCCTCGAGAGTGATTTTGTTAGAGGTTTCCGGGGCTTCTTTCCTCTCAGCTAGTCTGGAAGAGCGTCTGGGTCTCATGGTCATAGAACTATTGAAGAAGCAATAGCACAAATTAGAGCAAATTAGCCCGTATCCCCCCGTGCGTGTGTGCAAACTAAAGTGTGAACAGTGTATACGGAAAGTGCAAAGTAAATGTTTAAAGGTGCGACAAAAAAGTTTGGCAAGATATAAAGAGTTGAAGTAATTCTTGATGTCCAGTCACGTTCGCAAGGCGCTATCCTAACTGTCCATTAAATTGAAGATCATGCCAAAAGTTGATTGGGCCAGCTAGATGAGTTTTTATGCGTTAAGGTAGACTGTGCTTCGGTTCGGTTTGGATCCATTCATTGGGATCGGATCGGGGGCGTGGCATTGGGCCTGAATATTACATTGAAACTCATAAATCAAAGACGGATCGGATCGGAGGCAAAGTCCCCTAACGGTTCGGATCGGATTACGTAGTTATACTTCTCCTCCGCCATTTTACGGTCCGACCCGATCCAATTAGGTAAGCTCCTTTTTTCCTTTTTCAGATATTTGCTCTGACCCGATCCGATCTCCTGGATTTCTTTTCTTTTTTCTTTCTTTGCGTGCCCCGACCCGGTCCGATTTCCTGAACTCCCTTCTTCTTCCCTTCATTTTTTCAACTTCCATGTCTCCCCGAACCGAACCGATTCTCCATCATCTTCTTCTTCTCCTTCACCCTCTTTCTTCCCTATCCAATTCCGAGGCCAATTTCGTGCCATTCACCCAAATCGAAGCCAAGCAATTCTACACTGATGCACTTAACAACGAATTATAATCTCCTCCATTCCAATCTCGAGACAACGATGAGTTTATTGGTGATGATGACGAGGGAGGGTTACAGCGGCGAGTTCATCAGAATTTCATGCTTAAATCATCCTAATCGTCTACGAATTCGAATCGGGAGTAATTAAAAAAAAGGATTGTTCAAAGTTTTATAACCTACCAGTGTGATTACTTCGAGAATTAAGAAGAATTTTGAAGTTTCACGAATTAAATTTTTCTCGTTTTGCAGAGCTCGAGCGGTAAAATAGTAAAAGTGAATGAAGGAAGGAGGCAGCGTTTATATAGGAGAGGAATGTGACTATTCGTCTCCCCATTCGGATCGGACCGATAGCACAATAGCAAAACCCCCGTTCGGATCGGACAGGCAGTCCAGAAGTAATGCTTGGCCCAATAGTCCAGTGGAAAATAGAAGGGAGAAGGGGTCTGTTCGGATCGGAATCCGAACCGAACCGAGTCCTTTAGCTCAGCAACAAACTGAATTGAAATTTGAAGAAAAAGATGAAAACACAAAGAAAATCAAAAGGGAAATTACCTCAAAGAGTACTATGCATTGATAGTCAAAGCATGCTTCGTCTCCAACAGAAGCATCCTTTGAGGGGGCAAAATGTTAGCCCACTTTGTGAACTGGGCAACACAAAGTCAAGATGTGAAATATTGAAGAACTTGAAAAACACTGAAGCGGGTCGGATCGGAGCAGGGTAGCGGTTCAGATAGGGTAAAGTCTGCCGTTCGGATCGGAGAACCATTGCTATTGGAATAAGAGAGGCATAGCTGTTCGGATCGGAGGGCAATCTACTTCCAGTCGGATCGGAAAGCCACCCAATTGCTACAGAGATAGATCGGAGCGGAGCAGAGTAAAAAGGAGAGAGAATTGGCCCTGGGTTAATCCTGGTCGGATCGGGGATGCCGATCCGAACCCCATGAGCATATCTCTCCGATCCGAACCCATTTTACACGTCACTTTCCTGCATGAGCGCCTTGTTATTCGGAGCGGCTATGACCAGTTCCTACCCACGACGTCCACTGCTCTGATGCGTTGTCAACATAGAAATCCATCCGAACCCGAGGCTAATGGGATGGATGACACGTGGCTCCGATCCGGATCGGGTTCTGAGCAAATTCTCACCTATAAATACCCCGTCTGGAGACAAAGAGAAGGATCTTTTTCTGGCACTTTGAGAATTCGACCACCTTCATAACCCGAATTCCAGCACTCCCGGAGAATCCAATCCTTCTTTCATTATTTATTTTTAGTCAATTGAGTGATTGTAAGTGAGTCGTGAGAGAAGTCAAGTGAATATTTCATTGTATTTGCAACTGAATCATTGAATATAGTGAAAGACAAGTGGACGTAGGCATTTCTTCGCCGAACCACTATAAATCCTATGTGTTCATTTATATTTTTGATCTCGTTTCATTTTGCTTTTAATCAATTAGGGTGTCAGAACCACTTTTTGGTCTAACACAAGCGTTTCGCTAGATTCTATTTAGTTGATTTAGACATTATTGTAATATCACCAGATTTTGATATCATATGTTTTGGGTTATCGTAAGGTAAAAACCATCCGTGTTTATGTGTGGATCGGTCTTACGATTATCTTTTCTTTCGAAAGGATTTTTAAAAGTTAAACGAATGATTGGAGTTTACTCGCACCAGTCTCATGACTGACCCAGAGTTTATTTTGTTTTGTTTCCCCTAAACTCTTGGGTGCCCAAATTTGTACGGGCAGTCAAGTAGTCGGGATTTTACAGATTCACTCGGAGGAGCTTGGAGCAGGAGGCTTCAGCATTAGTTATCTAGTGTTATTTCCGCTGTATTGTAAGTGTGTACTCTGATAATGATGTATGTATATACAGTCAAAATTTTTGTACTCAAAAAGTTGTTATCTATATTATATTTTATTCCGCTGCGATGTGAGGTTCTGTGATGTGTTTATGTTCTTCTTCTTCTTCTCTTCTAAGTTTCTATCTTATCTACTCTCACCTTCTAACTTCTTTCTATTAATGGTTCGTATTTCTGTGTTATTTGGGTTGGACGCGTGGTGTATTTAGTCAACTCAGATAGCTCGGATTTGCGGGTCATTACAGTTGGTATCAGAGCTTAGGTTGAGCGAATACCTAGGCTTGTTGGGGGTTGTGCTCATTAGAGATAGGGTCAGTAGCACCCTAGAATGAGTTGAGTATATATATATGAGAGAGCGTATTTGTAAATTGATATAAAAATTGTTTTATATTGTGTTGGCTAGTCTGTTGAGCGGTTTATGAATTCTGATCGAATCATGGGACGCCATGATGTCGATAGGAGTTTATAAACACTTGAACAGAATATTGAACATGATACTGTTTTAAAGTGGGTAAATGAAATAATTTTACCCAAAAGATCTATTTTGATAGAAAAGGAATAATTTTCTGAAATTATTATGATATATGGATGTGTTGGATGTTAAAATTTTAATCAAATTGGATTATAAGAATTAAAAGGTTATATGTAACCAAATTGAATGTGTATGTGAATAAAATATACAAATGAGATGAATCAAATTCAAACCAGAATTTGGAATTTTAAAATCCTGGAAGGTTGAAAATATTTTTTCAAAGTATGTTAAAGTAATATAGCATTAATTTGAAAGGATTTGAATCGAAATCATATTTGAATGGATTTTGAAATAGTTAAAGCACTGAACTCACTTCAGTGGCTGGAAGATAATTCTGATGAGGACTGCAGCATCATCAGTGTTCATTTTCGAGTTCTAACTGATGAATTGCTACCTTAGAAAAGTATTTGGTGGAAATTTGTTTGGAAGAAAACAAATAGTTTGGAAATATTCAAATGTTTTGAATTTGAAATGGATGTAAATACAAGTATATATTTATATTACTTGAAATAAAAACCCGGGAATTTGAATTCTGAAATTAAAATTTAACTTAAAATAAGTTAAATAAATCGAAATGGATAAATTAATTTAGAATCAATTTGGATGCATATGAAAGGAAACCAAAAGTTTGGTAGAACTAAAGGTTGTTGAATTATGTAGAGTTAAGTTTCAACAAGGTAGATTTTTGAAAAGTTAATGGGTTTATAGTATTTTTACTACCTTAGCAATTTCGGGGACGAAATTATTTTAAGGGGGGAAGAATGAAACGACCCAGATTTTTATGGTCGATTCACTCTAAATATTTAATATGGCTTTAAATATTAAGTAGATAGTATAAATTAATATTTTTATCGTGTTATAGATTTTATAATCAAAATACAATTTGTTTCGAATATTTATAATTATCGAAATTTAAAACAAGGGTTAAAATAATTCAAATAATTAATATGGATTTTATTTGAATATAAAACAAAATTGAATCCAGAATTTTAAACTGAATCAAAACAACCCTGATGACGAGTATAAATTCAATTTCAATATATATTCTATTTGAATATAGATATAGACAATAATAATAATTTATTATCAAGGAATTAAATTGTTTTGAATTTAATTTATATTAGTTTAAATTAATATCTCCTCCATATGGCCGAATTAAGTTTCGATACCTGCCCCAGTGTGTTCAGAATAGCGGTTTTACCTTAGGATGGTCAGTCGTTCCGTTCAAAAAGGAGTTTGCGATCACCAGATAATTGAAAATTAAATAAAACACCATGCCAGTTAACACCTGCCGTAGTAAACTCTGTACCTATTAAGATCTCCCTCAGGTAAAATCCTACCCCGGTAAATCCTACCTAAGAAGATACCTGCCTTAAATTCCTTAAGCGCTAAGTTTCATCATCTATAAAACACGATATCCTTCTGTAATTTCTTTGATTCCTTTCTTCTAAGTCAATTAGTTCTGGGAAAATAAAAATGGCCGTAGTCCTTATGGTCTCTAAATCGAAATCGATCTCCTCTATAAAAAGAACCCGCATCTTTCCTTAAATTGAAAATTGAATCATCGCGAGTTCTCAGGACAGAAGGGTGGTGCGACACTCATCTAACTATCGCGTTGTTCAGGTTGATGTTCGCTGTCGAGATTTAGCGAGTTGATCGAGACTAAGGTTCTGGAGGACGGCGTCGAGGGTTTTGGGTAGATCGACCTTGCGATTTTTGGCACGAACTTGAAGTCGCGATGTTGATAAATCGCGATGGTATTTTGGGTTCGACAGCGGAGCACCTCGTGATGGTCAGTCGACGTTCGTGATAGGAGCAGTGACTTTAGGTAAATCTGGAGGAGTTCGGTTTTTCTGGTGACGATTTGGGGAGATAGGCAGAGGAGTTTGAATGGGGGATTGCGGCTGTGAGGAGCAGTTTCCGAGATTGAAGGAGAAGTGCTTGGTGAAATGCCGAGGAGAAAGAAGTAATTAAGGTAATATAAATTATTTAATTTAATTCTAATTTGCAAGTTAATAACGGTTGTTAAATTTGTTAATAACATTTTTTTAAGCTAATTTAGTTAATTTATAAAGTGATTAGGATTTTTAAGTTAGTTTATATAAAGGGATTAGTTAGTTAGAAATAAAATCTGTAAAGTAATCAGTTAGGATTTTAGTTGGAATTTAGTTAACACATAAGTAATTAATTTAAAGTAAGTTAAAAATCAAATTAAGTTTACCTTTAATCCTATTAGTCGATATAATCCGTATATCTGATAAATGCAAAATTTAAATTTATACAAGGTAATTAAATCGAGAAGCCAGTTCATTAGAATATAGTTGCGGAAAATACTATTGGATGTTGGATTGGAAATTTTCTAAAATCAATTGGATCAGAATGGATCGAACAATGAAATCACGGTGAGTAAATCTCACTCACCTTTTATTTATAATTATTTTTATGGCGTAAAAATAAATGTTTGATGCCTGTTTGGATTTTTCTGGTTGCTTTAAATATATTAGTTACTTAGGGTTACTATTATATATATTGGGTTGATGATTGGTTGGATTCCAGCAGTCTCATTAGTGGATGCCCGCGGTATCATTAGCGGATGATTACCCTATACGCCCCCACGCTATGATTAGTGGATGTCCTTCTATACCGCGATATTCTGCCACAAAGCAGAATGGGTATTCTTTATGTGCTAACATCTATGGATGCAGGAAAACAGGTTGGAGGGATCCAACTGGATTCCTCAAAAATATATTATCTGGTTGTTTGTTTGATTTCATATATAATTTTCATATATGATGTGTTAAAATTCAAATGATTGAAAATTGGGTGATTTGATTATTTTAAATATCACTGGGCTAAGTGTTAATTTATTTAAAAATATCCAGAAGGGATATTTGAGATTTAAAAAGGGGGAAATTCTATTTTTCTAAAATAGAATTTGAAATTTGAATGAAATAAAAATATTAACATGTTTTAAAGGAATAAAACAAGAAATTCATTTATAAACGAAGCTTATAAATGATGGAAAGAGAATTATCATTGGATAATTCAGAAATAAATTATAAGTTTGAATTTGGAAAAAGGGAAATCTATTTTTCCCAAAGTAGAAGATATTTATTTCAAAGGGGAATTGAAATCGAGCCTTGTTTAAGAAGATATAAACGAGTAAAATAAATAGTGTTTGTAGATAGGAAGTGGGAAAATTATCACTTGGATAATTTGAAATGTTTAAATTCAAATGTGAATTTAAAAATATAAGTGGGGAAGATCGTTTAAAGAAATAAACGATGGAATTTATTCTGATGTTCAGAATATAAATTGAACGAAAATAAATCCATAAGGATTTATGATTTGAATTCGATTAATTCGAATTTTATTTAATAGAAGTCAAATTGAATAAATAGAATTTGACTAGAATTTAAATATAGAATTTGAATACAGAAATTTAAATGTGATTTAGATATAGAATTTGGATGTAAGAAATTGAAATAGAATTTGAATTCAAAGGAATTCAAATGGATTTGAATAAATAAAATTCAAATGGGAATTAAATAAAGAGAGTTTAAAAATAAGAATTTAATTAAAACTCAAATGGAGTTTGAATATAGGGAATTCAAATAGAAATTCAAGTATTGAATTTGAATATGGAATTGAAATAGAAATTCAAATATTGAATTTAATATCAAATAGAAAGGAATTGGAATTTGAATATAGAATTCAAATAAAAGTGAGATTGGAATTTGAATCAAGAAATTCAAATAGAGTTAAAATGGAGTTGAATTAATTTTAAAGAAGTTTAAAGGTTTATATATATAAATATAATTAAAACGAACTCGCCGCAGCGCTGCAGTTCGTAAAATAGCGATTCGAACTTCAATCGAGTATACAGGACTCAATTGGAGTCGGATCTCTTTGAAACAAGAAACGTCAGGACCGGTTTGATAATAGTTTTCTAATGAAAGAGAAAAATCTGAATTTCGTCGTATAGATTTTGAGTTATGTCAAAATCAAATTTTCAGAAAAACAGCGCCAGAACTATTTAAAAAACATAACGGTTTATTTCATTTTATAAAAGGATTTTAAGCGAATAAAATCCGAATTTCTATTTAGAAAATTTCAGATTTGAGTTTTAAAATATATGTGAACTCGGGTGGAGTAATGAATTGATTTTTGAAACAGAAATCAGATTTTTGATTATTGAATAGAATTAACTAATTCGAATAGTAATTAGTAAATGAGATGTTGAATTGATATTGGTCCTTAAATAAGTGATTTCGATTTGAAAATTTATATTCGAAATTGAAAAGAGAACTAGAATTGAAATTGAAATTAAATTTGGTTATGAACGAGTTAAATATTTTGCTTGAACATGTTATGTTCAACAAAGAAGTGAAATAGGCAAAATGACTAATTAAAGAATAAATGGGCGAAACTGAATTCAAACGATTAGATGGTATTGAATTGAATTGAAAACAGGTGAACAGGTGTTAGACAGGTATGGGATGAGGTATATGAAGTTTATAAATGTAATGCTCGACAAAAAGGTACATGTTTAATTCATATATGGGTTTATATGCGCCGTATCGGCAAGCCGCTTGGCTTTTTCTTTTTCTTTTTGAGATAAGAAGGACCGGGGAAGCTATTTGAAATTTCCCGATGCTCCCGATACAGGGGAGGTTATGGCAAATTTTTCCGGGAATTTAAGGAGTTAGAATATTTTTAAGAAATTTGACAATTTGAAATCTATATATCGATATATATAGAATTCGATAAGGAAATGAAATCAAAAATTGAATATTGTAAACAAAAAGAAAAACTATAAATTAGAATTCGAAAGAAAACCATATACGTGTTCAAAATGAATAATTGGGTTTTATAGTGTGTTTATTCGAGGTTATGGTTTTGCCGTTTTGAAGTTGAGGATGTTTTCAGTTAAGGCCTGAGAGGTAATTTTACCCCAACTTGATTGATTTCATTTTTAATTGATAAATAGCAAGAACCAGTCTCGAAGAGAAGTGTTTGAATAATAGTTTAGTTGAATACGAATATTTGGGTTGTAATGATGTTTTACACAACATCTATTTTAATCCAAATATGTGTAAGTTTGGAAATAGAGTTATAAATATTTCCTAGGTACAGAACAAAATGAGTTCGTGGAAGAGATAGGTAATTGGATTGTTTTCCAATTATAATCAAAGATATTTTCTAACTATAGAAAGTAAAAGGAAGCGATGTTTGGAAATGCTTTCCAAATAGTATAAAATCCCAATATGGCTATTTGAAATATTTGGTTAACAAATATTGATGAAGGAAATGAAGTAGAGATTTAATTAATGAAATATTAATTAAAGAGCCCAGTGATTTGTTTGATATGTTTGGATGAACACTTGTTTTTATTCGATAGTTAAATCATAGACTATCGAAGTTTTTGACCATCGTTGTCAATATGGAGAGACCGGTTGGATTATTATCCGAAGAACCACTCTGTATCGGCATAAGCGTTGCGAACCAAGTATGCTGAATATATTGAAGGCGGAGTAAAGTGCAAGGACTCTTTCTATTAAATAGAAATAGTGCCTTCGGTTTCGTTCAATCCCAGAACGAACGTTAATGGACGAATGTCTGACAGAGTATTTCCAATGATCAAATGGGTTGGTCTGTATAAATATATATATGGTTGCAACGGATTTATTCCCTTTGCATAACATCCAGAATATTTGTGCAAACTCAACTAGTGATTAACGGATCTGACAATGTGGCATTCAAAGTGATTGTGCTATCAATGAATGGTAAGTATTCGTAGCCTCATGAAACGACCCGAACATCCCCGGTCTCCGAAGAGAAGAGAAAGAACGAATTGTTTCGAGAACACGACACAACAGAACGCATACAAAAGGACATTTCATTGTATATTACAACAATGCATCAGATTACAAGAATATACAGAGTATAAATGAATAAATATTACAAAGAAATATCAGAGATTACAATAAATTACATAGAAGCGGAAAATAATACTATACACAACTAGAAATGGATATACGGATACAAAGCTTTCCGGATATCGTTCCAGCTGTAAACCAGGATCCTATGAATATAAATCTACAAAACCAAAACTACTAGCTGCCCATGTCAAAATAGGGGCACCCAGAGTTTAGGTTAAAACAATAAACTCCAGGTCAGTCATGTGACTGGTGTGAGAACTAAAAACAGTTATTAATCTTTATTTTTAAAGTTCGGTAAATCAAGGGACCACGCCGTATAACACGGAACGGGTTTCCTCCCAAGAATACCAGTGCATAAAACGAACAGCGCAATGCTAAATAAAAAAAATGAAGCTATTATAAGACCCAGGTCCTATCACACAATGCAACGCAAGCCGGGGGATAGGGTTTTTACCTTATAATAGCCAAGAATGCTTGATGCGTTTAAAAGAAATCATTTGATACTATTATAAGTGTATAGTGTATAAAACAACTTCAAATCATAAGTATCAATCATAGGCGGCATGAATGCCCCATACCACTATATCGCCATATATAAGTTTACAATCAAAACCGCAAGACGTCGTATTGGAAGTTGGGTTATCATTTATGGTATGAACCGAGGCTAGGGGCAAGATCCTCACCGATTCGAGACGCTCTAGTCCGCCCCTCAGGATCAGAGCTCGAGTGACCCTTGGATCGTCAGGGCCGGTCCACCAATGTGGATTATTATGCCTGAACAATGCGTTTCCCCGCCCTTTGGGGCGTAAGCCTGGCCCGTCAGCCGACCAGAAGCATCGGCCGAAACCGATATCACGAGGCGCCTCGCTTTTCAGCAAGTAATAATAAGCAACATCCACATGAGTCAAACTCGTCAGCCAGTTCAAGCACTGACGCCACTCCTAACTAGAAAGAAACGCATGTCCTCCCTGATGTCTGTCTCCCGTTTTTGGTTCATACCGGGTGTGATACTCGCGAATCAACGTTACACAAAGCTACGCCATACAAGGCCGTGCTTTGATCATCAACCACAAGACTTTGCTTTTCAACAAAAGCCTTGATCCATGCAACTCAGCATGCCACATTGTCAGTCCATACTGTACCACTGATTTCTGCCAATATATAACCTCTAGGCTCGTACGTCTCAGAGAAGGGTGTATAGCAAGATAATAAATTCTCTGCCACCAAACAGATATATATTTAGCAGAGATCACCAAATACAGTATAAAGGAATACAACGTCAGACACACTATCCATTTACAAGTCCGTTCTGGGTCTGAACGAAACCGGAGGCACCTTGTACCTCGCATATCCATCGATCTCCAAGTACGTCTGGACGATCACCAACTGTTTCTCTCCTCTTGGGTGTACAACCCAATCAAGATCATCAGTAATTATCCAAACGATGTGAAGACCTCCGGTCTTCAACCACCGTCTTCATCTTCGACTTATCGCCGAATCAGTTATTCAGAATGGGATAAACCCGGTCTTCCCGAATAACTCGCGTATATTTTAAATAAGTGTTACACAAACACAACATACGCCTCATTCCAATTCATTGGTCACTAATCGTAAATTAATCAAGAGAATAATTCCCCAAATATTAACCCCGAAGGCCGAAACCAACATCAGATCAATATCCAGGAAACCATTCTGCTTAACTAACCGACAATTAGTTTCTGAATTTCACAATCATAGGGAAAGGTTCCCATTAATTTTATCAAAGATAAATTCTTTAATTTATTCTTTAATCTACTTTTGAATATCAATTCAAACTAGTCGGGATTAACGAACTTTACTGAAGTAATCATTTGTTTTAATTTCCAATCCCAACCTATTCATCCCACGAAGTAAAACTGGTAGTACTTCATATCTAACACCACGGTGCTATCGGTAAATTCAATTACCATTTCACGTTTAAATCTAATTAAAGATTTAACTATCGCCTGGAGTAAAACTGGTGATACTGCATTCTCGATTTTTTCAATTAATTAAAGATTCATTAAAACCCCACTTAGTTTTAATCTGTGACTGGGTTAAAGAATCAGTGTCATTTAAAACACGGTTCACGATAAACCCAAAATCACATTTCCATTAATTATCAGGTTAAAGAACGAGTGTTATTTAAAACACTGTTCACGATAAACCCAAAAATCAATACTAATTCAATTCCAATTAAATATCATTTAATTGTTACACTTCATTAAATCTAAATAAAAAGATTTAATCTTTTCTCAACTGGGTTCAAGAACAGTGTTAATGAAGACACCATTCATGACAAACCCAAATCACATTTGATATTCAATACAAGGCTCTGAATAGAAAATATATCGACTTATATTCAATATCAAATTCTACGATTAACAAATGTCGTATTGGAAATAACGATATAAATATATATCTTTCAAATTTCCACAATAACATCTGTATAATCACGAATTCCAACATCGAAATATTCCGAAGACAATTTCGATTCAAATCCACTCCAATGCAATCATTGGAAATTCTGGTTATTTTCAAAACCATTTCAAATTCAATTTATTTACTTAGAAATAAATAGAATTATAATTCTAGTTCAAAACTAGTTCATTTCGATGAAAATCTATTTTTATCTTTTCAAATATGGAGTTTTTCATCCCAATTCTTTCTAAATCATTTCTTATGATTTTACACAAATTATTACTATTTTTAATAATTTTATCAAGGCCCGTACAGTCGATTTCCATCAACGGCCATCGAACTGCACTTACAGCGACCTTTTTCAAATTTGATTTGGACGTATCTCCAAATCCAACCGTTAGATTTCAAATTTCTAATATTCGTTAGAAAGCTCTTTTCGATACGAACCCAACGGTTCCAGTTTTAGGAGAATTCGACAGTCGGATCTCCCGTAATGTCCGTTTGAAATAAATGGTCGAAATTCACGAACTGTCGCGACGCGGCGCGTTCTATTCAGGCCATTATATTATATATATAATATATATTTCGTCGATTTCTATTTAAAACGAATTATATAGATAGTTTTAAATTCGTTTCAAAAGCAATTTCAACTTCCATTTCAATCCAAAGCACAAATGAATTCTTCTTTATAAATTCGTTTTAAAATTCATTTCTATTCAATTCAAATTTCAATTCAATTTGAATTCATTTCAATTCGCTTTCAATTCAATTTGAATTCGTTTTCCATTCAATTTCAAAGTCGTTTTCTATTCGATTCAATTCAAATTGGCTTTCTATTCGATTCAATTCAAATTGGTTTTCTATTCGATTCAATTCAAATTGGTTTTCTATTCGATTCAATTCAAATTGGTTTTCTATTTGATTCAAATTCGTTATATATTCAATTGAAATAAAATTCGTTTTCTATTCAAACCAAATTCGTTTTCTATTCAATTCATTTCAAAATCGTTTTCAATTCAATTCATTTCGAGATCGTTTTCAATTCGATTCATTTCAAAATGAATAAAATCGATATAAATATCGTTCACGTCAAAATGGCGTCAATCTAATCAACGCGGCTTCATATATTTCTATTTTCAAATATTCTATTTCAAATATTTCTTTTTCAAAATAGTTGTTATTATCAAAATATTTCGTTCAACACATGACTAATCTCAACGGATGAGTACTGTCAACACATGAACCTTTATTTTATATTGATAATGATGTAAATTTTATTACTAAAATATTTCGTTCAACACATGACTAATGTAACGACCCAAAAAAATGCGATCTTGGTTATCCGATATACAACACATATCGAACATCCAAGGATCGAAAATAACCGAATAGTTAATGAAAGAAATTAGAAGGTGAGAATAGATAAGATAGAAACGTAGAATAGAAGAAGAAGAAGAAGAACACAACATCAGAGTAACACGAACCTCACAGCAGAACGAATAACATATAATAGATAACCTAACTTTGAAATATAACAGTTATGTATACAATAGCACTTATCAGAGTACAACACTTACAACACAGTGGAAATAACTATAGCTATATGATCTTGAAGCCTCCTGCTCCACGCTCTTCCAGTATATCTGTAAATTCCTGACTACTTGACTGCCCGTACAAAATTAGGCATCCAAGAGTTTAGGGAAAACAAAACAAATAAACTCCGGGTCAGTCATGGGACTGGTATGAGTAAAACAGTTTAAACAGGTATATGAACAAGTACACGATATCTCATAAGACCACACCGCAGAACGGAACGGGTTTTTCCCTTATGAGGATCCAAAATATCTTTATATCAAAAACCTTTTGATATTATAATAATGTGTATGTACAAATAGATATCAACTAGCAGAAACGCTTTCATCTCACGTTCTACATATATAGTATACAATCAAAATCGCAAGCACGTATTGGATAATGGATTTCCAACTATGACAAGGTATGGAACCACCTTCCGATCAGTGTACTCTAGGAACGATACACTGGAGTTCAACAAGAACATCTTGTAACTCAGCCACACATGACCGACCACTCATTTCGCTTGAGTGTATCGAATGTACATCACCAACGGTTGGGATTAGCAACCGTTCCCATATATATGGGACAGCATTGATAGATTTAAGAAACAAATGAATATTCACTAGATAGGTGATTATACACCCTACTTCGGTGCGACCGACTTAGCCATGCTGCCTGCCCGATTTCTGTCATTTACCGGTTGATGAGGCTAGAAGCTACGCTTTATCATCACATCGGATTCACTTCGAATGCCACATTGTCAGATCCATCGAAAATCACTAATTGACGTTTACAACAGTACATTACGTGTCAGCTAAAAGAAGTTTCCTTCTCCGCTTCCACTCTTGGTACGGTTGAAGAAATCAATGTACGTGATCGTCTGGAAATACTCTGTCAGACATCCATCTTCATTCACTTAGAATGTCACATCGTCATACCTGCCAAATCACAAATTGACTTATCCAAAAATAACACGGGTATACAGCTAAGAGAAACGAATTCCTCCGCCACCAAACGTGAAATACATTTGAACAGATCAACTTACGCGATCCATTGGATATACTCTGTCAGACCTTCGTCCATACAAGTTGTCCTGGGACTGGACAAACCGAAGGCACTATTCTGTAAACAGGATAGCCCTTGCATTTTACTCCGTCTTCAATTATCTTTGGCATATATGATTCGCAACGCTTATGCCAATACAGAGTGGTTCTATGGATAATAATCCAATCGGTCTCTCCATATTAACAACGTTATAATGGTCAAAACTTCGATAGTCTGTGATTTAACTATCAAATGAAAACATGTCCGTGCACAAACAACGATCTAAATTCCAAATGGAATGTCAATCGATCAATCATCATGTATATCTATACATATTTCCTTATTTTCTATATTTAGAAAATATTTGTTATCAACGTTGGAAAACATTTCCATTGTTTATTTACGTATCACTATCCTTCCACAACTATCAGACTCTAACTATAAACTAACAAGAGAACAACTTCCTAAGTATAAACCCCGAAGGTCGAAACCAACATCAGATCGATACCCAGGAAATCATTCAACTTATTAATCTCTAGTCAGATTCCAATTTTGCTTAACTCTATATTCTTTAACTCCATTCGCTCAACTCTAGATCGCAGCGATCACAATGGTTACGCCTGATTCCCTCAGGAAACATCCGAACGCCGTAGGCTATTTACAGCCCTGCGAATTACGCTAGCAGTCGTGCTAAATGGCATATTATTTGGATTAACTCTAACTGATTAACTCTAATGGTTTAACTCTAACTGATTTCTCTAATTGGTTAACTCTAACTGATTACTCTAATTGGTTAACTCTAACTGATTACTCTAACTGGTTAACTCAAATCGATTAATTCTAACTGATTAACTCTATTTGACTAACTCGACTCGACTAACCCCTTTCGAATAACATATTCGATTAACTAACTTCAAATACCATATTCGATTAACTAACTTTGAATACTATATTCGATTTCTCCTTTCGAATGTCTATATTCGATTAACTAACTTCGAATACCATATTCGATTAACTAACTTCGAATACCATATTCGATTAACTAACTTCGAATACCATATTCGATTAACTAACTTCGAATACCATATTCGATTAACTAACTTCGAATACCATATTCGATTAACTAACTTCGAATACCATATTCGATTTACTTTATTCACTTTATAAAGATTTCCTTTTTAACAACGTTTTATTCATTGGAAAAGATTTACTTTTAAATAACGGTTCTACCCTTTAAAAATGATTTCCCTTTTTATAATGTTTCCTTTCCAATTCTATTTGTAAATGGCTTACAAATATTTCCTTTTCAAATTTATTCTTGAAATATTCTAACTCCTTAAATTTTCGGGAAAATTCGCCATAACCTCCTTTGTATCGGGAGCATCGGGAAAATCCCCAAACCCGCCACACAGGCCTTTCCATTCAAAAAGAAAATGGTTTGAAATTATTTCCTTTTTGAATATCTCCTATTTTATAAATATCCCAATTTATAAACATTTCCTATTTATAAATATTCCACTTTATAAATATCTCTTACTTATAAATATCCCATTTTATAAATATTCTATTTTCAATATCTCTTTGAAAATTCTCCTTTATCCACATTCTGGTATGTCATGGTATTCAATCATATCAAATCACGATGTCTAATCTCGTCCATACACACACGATCAACAACAGGTTATAATTCACATCATATATTAAAATATATGAAAAACAATAAAATAACTGTTGAGGAATCCAGTCGGATTCCTCCAACCTGTTTCCCTGCATCACAGATGTTACACAGCATAATATACATCAATTTCATCGCACATGAAATATACTGATACAGAATCAAATATTGGTTGTCGATATTTATCTATAACTAGATCTATGTTTTCAATCAATTCTATTTAACAGTCCAGTTTAACAATCAATATACAACAGTCAAAATAAAGTACAATCGAAAAAATATATAAATTGTGCAGAGTTAGTGAGTTTTACTCACATTGGCGCGTTAATCGTTAAATAACGGTTTGCGTTATTTGATTCAGTCGAACAATTTATTTCGCCATAAATTGTAACGAGCTCGGATTCACTCCCGGTCAGTCTCATTGTGTTGCTCCCGTCCATACGATCCCAATGGATCTGACAGTTCGAAATTCTGATCACGTATGGAGAAGATATGACTTACACAAGTTCGTACAATATTTAAAGTAAATTAAAACTAAAAATTCCACTTCTATTTTGGGCCTTAAGATTTTGAATTTGTGTTCGGCCCATTATCACTTCCCACCCGCAACCAAATGGTCCTCCTCCTTCGATCAGAACGCACGAAACCCAGCTGCTCCTCCTACAACCATTTACGCATATTTCTCCACCAAATACTCCTCCGTTCTCCCACTAATTCACCAACGAACATCGCCACCGTTCATCTCTTCTCATCCTCTTTCCTTTTCACCCAAACTTATCCGACTCGCACCTCTTTCCCATAGGCCGACATCGAGCCCCTTCACCGAG
The DNA here is from genome assembly GCA_030737875.1 of Allium sativum. Lineage (NCBI taxonomy): Eukaryota > Viridiplantae > Streptophyta > Magnoliopsida > Asparagales > Amaryllidaceae > Allium > Allium sativum. The sequence continues at coordinate 993,681,180 of CM060915.1, forward strand.
ACGACGAGAAACTGTGCAATAGTTTTGATCACCATTTTTCACAAAAACAATCCAAACATCCTCCTTATAACTTCAGAAACTCGAATACATACTTGGTTTTGCATTTCGAGTACCCGTACTTCTGAAACTCGCAACCCTAGCTGCCGCTTCCTTAATCCAGCACGCTCGAGATTGCGTCGCACACCTCAAGGCTAGCATCGGATTGAAGAGCTCGTTTTGGAGGATCCGGTTACAGTAGTTTGATGATTTTAGGACTTTAACTCGAATTGTTTTGATTTTTCCATTGGGATTTTCAACCGAAGAACTTTACTGAGAGTTTATAAAAGAGGTTGCGGTGGATTTATGTTTTGGTCTCCAAAGACGTTACGATATATATAAATTAGTTACCTTATGGCTTTGGTTTCTCCACGTTTTGAATTTTGAGGGTGCGGCTGGCTCTGGTTTCTCCACGTTTTGAATTTTGAGGCCATAAGGGTCGGGTGGTGCGAGAGTAATGAACGTGGATCCTTCTTTGATCACCGAAAAAAAAAGTTAGGCTATTTTTGTTTTGAGCGGTAAAGTTTAACGTACCTTATTTATAACACTGTTCATATATGAGCTTCTACGAACAGAAATAAAAACACCGGTGAGACGAGCAATGTCTCACGATCCCAAAAATATAATAATACCGGTAGGTGGACTCATATTTTGAAACTTTAAAATGTTGATTTCAGGGTGCGAAATACTTCCAATAAAAAGTCGCTTATTAAATTAATAAAAATCACCATAAAATTCTAAAAATTAAATTATCGTTATGTCTCAAAAGAACCCTGCCCTTATTCGAATCCGATATTTAAATATACTCAAATAACCATTATGGCCATAAATGAATATGCCGCTGTTTTTCTGAATATTTTATTTGGACATAAATCAAAATCTACACGACGAAATCCCGATTTGTCTCTTCCACTAGAAAGATATACTCCACCAGCTCCACACGTTTCTTGTTTCACAGAAATCCGGCTTAAAACGAATCTTGTACATTCAGTTGAAGTTCAAATCGCCAAATAGCGAACTGCCGCGCTATTTCAAGCTCTATTTTAATTATATTATAATTATACGTTCAAACTGTCGTCGATTGAATATATTCGTTCTTATATTTCGAATCGAAACTCAACCACATCTCGTATACTATTCAATTCACACTCTATTGTGAATTCTACTATTTCTGACTATTTCGATATTTATAATTTATTATTCATTATAAATATTAATTAAATATTCAATATTATTTAATTATGGTTCTCGATATCGCTATAACGATATTTAATAATTAAATTAATTACTTATTCCATCTCTAAAAATGTGGGTCATTACATTCTTCCCCACTTAAAATAATTTCGTCATCGAAATTGCTAAGTTAGAGCACGACCCCATATATTGGAACTCCTAAGATTTGTTTGCCCCTTATTTCTGATATTAACTGAACCAATTAATATCAACTAAAATATTTATTCATTCCGACAACTAAAATTTTCAAAAATTCTGAAAATTTTCCAACACTTTAAATTTTCGAAAAATTTCGCCAGCGTTTCCTTTGTACGGGGTTACTGGAAAAATTCAAACCTTGCCACACAGGCCCTCTCCATTCCAAAAGAAAATCAAAACGCCAAATGGCTTGCCAATTCGGCTCATAAATTCCAAATTCATATAAAATATAAACTTGTACCTTTTTGTTGGGCATATCATTATATCCCTACCACTTCCATATGCTATCAACTCAGCATATACCAGTGTTATCTCAATCAAATTCCAATCAGTTCATATCCACAAATCCAAACCGAATCTTATTCGAACCCCAATATCAAATCCCAAATTATTGACTTATCAATTTTGGTTTCATTCTAGATTATCTCTAATCCAATTCAATTCTATTTAACTCAGTTCAAGTTAAATTTCAATTTATTTTTACCATCTCATTTTATTTAACTTCATTAGTTAAATTTTAATTCCAGAACTTAAATTCCTGGGTTTCTTTTAACTCAATTTGAAATAACAATACCAATTCAAAACATTTGAATTTCTAAACAACTTGTTTTCTCAAAACAATTCAAAAACAAAACCCTTGGTAGTAATCCACCACTTAGAAACTCGAAAATCACACCGATGATACTGCGCAGTCATCATCGGAATTATTTTCCAGCGACCCAAGTGATTTCATTACTATATCATTTCAAAACCATTACTGAATACTTCCATTTTGAAAACATTTCAAAATCTCCCAGGAACTAAAAATTTCTTATTTTAATTCCAAATCTGATTTAAATTCATATTCAATTCGTCTTATTTCATATACTTTACTTATATGAATTCTGATTGGTTACATATAACCATTTCACATGTTATAATCTTACTCGATTATAATAGCAGCAAATATATCCTATATATGATAATATATCACGTATCCATACTGTGTCGGTCCATCGTATTCAAGTGTTTATTTACTCCTACCGATACAGTGGATCAAACTGATCGACCAGAACTCATAAACAACTCAGCCAATGAATCCCCACAATATAAAACCATTTTTATATCAAATACAAATACGCACTCGTATATATACACTCAAACTCAATCTAGGGTATTACTAACCCTATCTCTACCGAGTCACGCCACAGAGCCAAGGTAATTCTTAACTTAAGCTCTGATACCAACTGTAACGACCCAAAAAAATGCGATCTTGGTTATCCGATATACAACACATATCGAACATCCAAGGATCGAAAATAACCGAATAGTTAATGAAAGAAATTAGAAGGTGAGAATAGATAAGATAGAAACGTAGAATAGAAGAAGAAGAAGAACACAACATCAGAGTAACACGAACCTCACAGCGGAACGAATAACATATAATAGATAACCTAACTTTGAAATATAACAGTTATGTATACAATAGCACTTATCAGAGTACAACACTTACAACACAGCGGAAATAACTATAGCTATATGATCTTGAAGCCTCCTGCTCCACGCTCTTCCAGTATATCTGTAAATTCCTGACTACTTGACTGTCCGTACAAAATTAGGCACCCAAGAGTTTAGGGAAAACAAAACAAATAAACTCCGGGTCAGTCATGGGACTGGTATGAGTAAAACAGTTTAAACAGGTATATGAACAAGTACACGATATCTCATAAGACCACGCCGCAGAACGGAACGGGTTTTTCCCTTATGAGAATCCAAAATATCTTTATATCAAAAACCTTTTGATATTATAATAATGTCTATGTACAAATAGATATCAACTAGCAGAAACGCTTTCATCTCACGTTCTACATATATAGTATACAATCAAAATCGCAAGCACGTATTGGATAATGGATTTCCAACTATGACAAGGTATGGAACCACCTTCCGATCAGTGTACTCTAGGAACGATACACTGGAGTTCAACAAGAACATCTTGTAACTCAGCCACACATGACCGACCACTCATTTCGCTTGAGTGTATCGAATGTACATCACCAACGGTTGGGATCAGCAACCGTTCCCGTATATATATGGGGCAACATTGATAGATTTAAGAAACAAATGAATATTCACTAGATAGGTGATTATACACCCTACTTCGGTGCGACCGACTTAGCCATGCTGCCTGCCCGATTTCTGTCATTTACCGGTTGATGAGGCTAGAAGCTACGCTTTATCATCACATCAGATTCACTTCGAATGCCACATTGTCAGATCCATCGAAAATCACTAATTGACGTTTACAACAGTACATTACGTGTCAGCTAAAAGAAGTTTCCTTCTCCACTTCCACTCTTGGTACGGTTGAAGAAATCAATGTACGTGATCGTCTGGAAATACTCTGTCAGACATCCATCTTCATTCACTTAGAATGTCACATCGTCATACCTGCCAAATCACAAATTGACTTATCCAAAAATAACACGGGTATACAGCTAAGAGAAACGAATTCCTCCGCCACCAAACGTGAAATACGTTTGAACAGATCAACTTACGCGATCCATTGGATATACTCTGTCAGACCTTCGTCCATACAAGTTGTCCTGGGACTGGACAAACCGAAGGCACTATTCTGTAAACAGGATAGCCCTTGCATTTTACTCCGTCTTCAATTATCTTTGGCATATATGATTCGCAACGCTTATGCCAATACAGAGTGGTTCTATGGATAATAATCCAACCGGTCTCTCCATATTAACAACGTTAAAATGGTCAAAACTTCGATAGTCTGTGATTTAACTATCAAATGAAAACATGTCCGTGCACAAACAACGATCTAAATTCCAAATGGAATGTCAATCGATCAATCATCATGTATATCTATACATATTTCCTTATTTTCTATATTTAGAAAATATTTGTTATCAACGTTGGAAAACATTTCCATTGTTTATTTACGTATCACTATCCTTCCACAACTATCAGACTCTAACTATAAACTAACAAAAGAACAACTTCCTAAGTATAAACCCCGAAGGCCGAAACCAACATCAGATCGATACCCAGGAAATCATTCAACTTATTAATCTCTAGTCAGATTCTAATTTTGCTTAACTCTATATTCTTTAACTCCATTCGCTCAACTCTAGATCGCAGCGATCACAATGGTTACGCCTGATTCCCTCAGGAAACATCCGAACGCCGTAGGCTATTTACAGCCCTGCGAATTACGCTAGCAGTCGTGCTAAATGGCATATTATTTGGATTAACTCTAACTGATTAACTCTATTGGTTTAACTCTAACTGATTTCTCTAATTGGTTAACTCTAACTGATTACTCTAATTGGTTAACTCTAACTGATTACTCTAACTGGTTAACTCAAATCGATTAATTCTAACTGATTAACTCTATTTGACTAAATCGACTCGACTAGCCCCTTTCGAATAACGTATTCGATTAACTAACTTCGAATACCATATTGGATTAACTAACTTTGAATAATATATTCGATTTCTCCTTTCGAATGTCTATATTCGATTAACTAACTTCGAATACCATATTCGATTAACTAACTTCGAATACCATATTCGATTAACTAACTTCGAATACCATATTCGATTAACTAACTTCGAATACCATATTCGATTAACTAACTTCGAATACCATATTCGATTTACTTTATTCACTTTATAAAGATTTCCTTTTTAACAACGTTTTATTCATTGGAAAAGATTTACTTTTAAATAACGGTTCTACCCTTTAAAAATGATTTCCCTTTTTATAATGTTTCCTTTCCAATTCTATTTGTAAATGGTTTACAAATATTTCCTTTTCAAATTTATTCTTGAAATATTCTAACTCCTTAAATTTTCGGGAAAATTCGCCATAACCTCCTTTGTATCGGGAGCATCGGGAAAATCCCCAAACCCGCCACACAGGCCTTTCCATTCAAAAAGAAAATGGTTTGAAATTATTTCCTTTTTGAATATCTCCTATTTTATAAATATCCCAATTTATAAACATTTCCTATTTATAAATATTCCACTTTATAAATATCTCTTATTTATAAATATCCCATTTTATAAATATTCTATTTTCAATATCTCTTTGAAAATTCTCCTTTATCCACATTCTGGTATGTCATGGTATTCAATCATATCAAATCACGATGTCTAATCTCGTCCATACACACACGATCAACAACAGGTTATAATTCACATCATATATTAAAATATATGAAAAACAATAAAATAACTGTTGAGGAATCCATTCGGATTCCTCCAACCTGTTTCCCTGCATCACAGATGTTACACAGCATAATATACATCAATTTCATCGCACATGAAATATACTGATACAGAATCAAATATTGGTTGTCGATATTTATCTATAACTAGATCTATGTTTTCAATCAATTCTATTTAACAGTCCAGTTTAACAATCAATATACAACAGTCAAAATAAAGTACAATAAAAAAATAAATAAATTGTGCAGAGTTAGTGAGTTTTACTCACATTGGCGCGTTAATCGTTAAATAACGGTTTGCGTTATTTGATTCAGTCGAACAATTTATTTCGCCATAAATTGTAACGAGCTCGGATTCACTCCCGGTCAGTCTCATTGTGTTGCTCCCGTCCATACTATCCCAATGGATCTGACAGTTCGAAATTCTGATCACGTATGGAGAAGATATGACTTACACAAGTTCGTACAATATTTAAAGTAAATTAAAACTAAAAATTCCACTTCTATTTTGGGCCTTAACCTTTTGAATTTGTGTTCGGCCCATTTTCACTTCCCACCCGCAACCAAATGGTCCTCCTCCTTCGATCAGAACGCACGAAACCCAGCTGCTCCTCCTACAACCATTTACGCATATTTCTCCACCAAATACTCCTCCGTTCTCCCACTAATTCACCAACGAACATCGCCACCGTTCATCTCTTCTCATCCTCTTTCCTTTTCACCCAAACTTATCCGACTCGCACCTCTTTCCCATAGGCCGACATCGAGCCCCTTCACCGAGACGACGAGAAACAGGGCGATAGTTTTGATCACCATTTTTCACAAAAACAATCCAAACATCCTCCTTATAACTTCAGAAACTCGAATACATACTTGGTTTTGCATTTCGAGTACCCGTACTTCTGAAACTCGCAACCCTAGCTGCCGCTTCCTTAATCCAGCACGCTCGAGATTGCGTCGCACACCTCAAGGCTAGCATCGGATTGAAGAGCTCGTTTTGGAGGATCCGGTTACAGTAGTTTGATGATTTTAGGACTTTAACACGAATTGTTTTGATTTTTCCATTGGGATTTTCAACCGAAGAACTTTACTGAGAGTTTATAAAAGAGGTTGCGGTGGATTTATGTTTTGGTCTCCAAAGACGTTACGATATATATAAATTAGTTACCTTATGGCTTTGGTTTCTCCACGTTTTGAATTTTGAGGGTGCGGCTGGCTCTGGTTTCTCCACGTTTTGAATTTTGAGGCCATAAGAGTCGGGTGGTGTGAGAGTAATGAACGTGGATCCTTCTTTGATCACCAAAAAAAAAAGTTAGGCTATTTTTGTTTTGAGTGGTAAAGTTTAACGTACCTTATTTATAACACTGTTCATATATGAGCTTCTACGAATAGAAATAAAAACACCGGTGAGACGAGCAATGTCTCACGATCCCAAAAATATAATAATACCGGTAGGTGGACTCATATTTTGAAACTTTAAAATGTTGATTTCAGGGTGCGAAATACTTCCAATAAAAAGTCGCTTATTAAATTAATTAAAAATCACCATAAAATTCTAAAAATTAAATTATCGTTATGTCTCAAAAGAACCCTGCCCTTATTCGAATCCGATATTTAAATATACTCAAATAACCATTATGGCCATATATGAATATGCCGCTGTTTTTCTGAATATTTGATTTGGACATAAATCAAAATCTACACGACGAAATCCCGATTTGTCTCTTCCACTAGAAAGATATACTCCACCAGCTCCACACGTTTCTTGTTTCACAGAAATCCGGCTTAAAACGAATCTTGTACATTCAGTTGAAGTTCAAATCGCCAAATAGCGAACTGCCGCGCTATTTCAAGCTCTATTTTAATTATATTATAATTATACGTTCAAACTGTCGTCGATTGAATATATTCGTTCTTATATTTCGAATCGAAACTCAACCACATCTCGTATACTATTCAATTCACACTCTATTGTGAATTCTACTATTTCCGACTATTTCGATATTTATAATTTATTATTCATTATAAATATTAATTAAATATTCAATATTATTTAATTATGGTTCTCGATATCGCTATAACGATATTTAATAATTAAATTAATTACTTATTCCATCTCTAAAAATGCGGGTCATTACAACTAATCTCAACGGATGAGTACTTTCAACACATGAACCTTTATTTTATAATATTCTTTATTTTCTAAATTGGAATGAGGCCCAATCAATCACCATATAATATTAATTATATGGATTTTCATACATCACATGTATATAATAGCATTGAAAAATAATCAACCATCAACCAAAGTGCACTACACTGTATAAGCATCAAATATAGATATCTAACGCTTATAACAGCCTGTCAATCAATCGGTCGACATATTTAATCAATCAGGATGAGTGAACTTCAAATTTCATCCCAACACCCGTGTGGGGTTTCAAAACAATCAAACACATATTTTATTTGTGTAGTTGGGCGACGTGTAAAATTTATCGTCCCAATCAATGTCCTTCAAATAGGTGTACATAAACAAACCGTTCGGTTTGTAAATGAATATTTATTTATTCACATTCACGTTAAAAATTATATTTTTAACGATCAAACTATTTTATTCAACCTATGAATATTCCATTCGGTTCATTTATTAAATAAAATGATATTTTTATTTTTCTAACTTATTTTAGAAAATTTCGGCGGCATAACGGCACGATACTAGAAACGGGTTAAGGCCTAGCCTTATCCCCGGTCTAGTGAAGGCCCACGCCATTCACACATCAATCAAATCAATTTCATTTCACCAAACCATTCAATTCCAAACCAAATAATCTAACCAACTACACAACCAAACAATTAAACAAACAAGCCATCCATGGTCTGTGGATGACGGGTGTCGGGTGCTACTAAACACCGTCTGCATCCTAGTATATTTTTCAACTAGAAATAAAATTAAAGAGTGAGAAATTCTCACAAACAGCTATCCAATCATCTTGACTCTTCTTAGGTAGAAATCTTCGTCGTTCTTCCTTTTTGTTACTTCCGTTGCTCGTATTCACTACATATATAAAAATCACATTTTTACTTCGCTATTCAATATATAAAAATCACATTTTTACTTTGCTATTCAATATATAAAAATCACATTTTTACTTTGCAATTCAATATATAAAAATCACATTTTTACTTTGCTATTCAATATATAAAAATCACATTTTTACTTTGCTATTCAATATATAAAAATCACAATTTTACTTTGCTATTCAATATATAAAAATCACATTTTTACTTTGCTATTCAATATATAAAAATCAAATTTTTACTTTGCTATTCAATATATAAAAATCAAATTTTTACTTTGCTATTCAATATATAAAGGTTCTGCCTTTTCTAAAATATAGTTTTTGCCTTTTCTAAAATATAATTTCGACACTCCATTCTATATAAAAATTATATATTTAACCTTTCTATTTTATAAAAATTATATCTTTATATTTCACCTATGGTAAAAATCATATTTTTATATTTTTATAATATAAAAATCGTATCTTTTCTACATTAAAGACCTTACCTTTATTCATATAAAAATTATAACTTTTTAAATATGTAACCCTAGACGAAAAATCACATTTTTACTAGTTTAAAAATCACATCTTTATTAGTAAAGAAAATCACATCTGAATTTTATTATGTGAAATAAAACAAATAAGTAAAAGTAAAAAAAAAAACTCACGGTGTTATCGGATTACGGCGGAGGAGGCTCGCGGTGGGGGTGCTGTTGAGGACTGGTCGCTGTCAGGTGGTGGCGCACGATCAGGTGGTGGCTCCTGGAGCGAGGGCGGTTTCCGTCTATGGGGTGGATGTGGCTGTCGGCGGGTTTTCAGGGCATTCGAAGGGAGAGAGGGACAACAGGGAGGAGAGGGGGTGACCGGGGGGGTCAGGCGAGGTGCCGCCGGCCATGGGGAGGGGAGCGCGCCTCCTAAGGCGAGGGTAGGTGAGGGCGACGGGGGTTTGAGGGAGGGAGCGGGTTATTTTAATTTTTATTTTAGGGCGTTGACTGCGAATGAAAAGGGGAGGAAGGGTATATAATAGTTTTTAATTATGATTTTATTTTCCACTAAAAAGCAACTTTTATTTTTGACCTCAAAACGAGGCCCACCGCCTGTCGCCCATAGCGTTTTACCCCCATTCCGAACACAATGGGATATGTATCGTAAGCTGATTCGATCATTTCGATCAGTTTTCGTCAAAATCAACATATAACTCTATATATTGAATTTGAACGCGCATTTCAATCTACTGGGGTCACATACTAACTCGAAAAATTCCTGAAAAATATTTTCTAGCTTCGTATTGAAGATATGGTCCTAACAAAACTAGTTTCGTCGAATTCTGAGACCGTTTGAAAAATGGCCATTTTCCAGTCGATTAAAATCAACTGAAACTGGTCAAACACGTTTTCCTTTGCCACGCTCACATATTGAATCGAAAAATTATGAAACATGAAACCTAGCAATAATTCGACATCACGGACCCAACAAAACTGGTTTCGTCGAGATCCGAGGTCATTTGCAAAATGTCCATTTTTAAGGGCCTGAATTCCATAGCGACTATTCAGAATTTTCAACTGGACATATCTTTTGATTCCCGCTATGAAATTTCGATTGGTCGGATTCGTTGGAAAGATATTATCAATTAGATCCTAATGTTTTTGGTTTCACTAAAATCCGGATTGTTTTGCACCCTGTACATTCAATTGAAGTTTGAAATCGAATTATCGAACTACCGCGCCATTTTCAATTCTATTTATAATTTTATATAATTATTTATATTCTAACGACGACGTATATAATATATACGTTCGATTTCTATATTCAAAATAAATTTTCGTCGATATTATTTAAAATAATTCATTTTAAATATTAAAAATTCGCTAAAATTGCTGAAATAAAAATTTTAAACTGGCCCAGATTTTCGGGTCGTTACAATCTCCCCCACTTAAAACTTTTCGTCCCCGAAAAGGAACAAAGTCGAAAGTGGTTTGATTAATCAACTCTACGTTCGATCTTCTCCAACTTTTCAGTTTCTGAGAATTTTCAAATTTTCAAAAATTTGGCTAACACCCTAAATTTTCGAAAAATTTCGCCATAACCTCCCCTGCATCGGGAGCCACGGGAAAATCCCGAAATTGCCATATAGGCCTTCTGATCTCAAAAAGAAAAAGAAAAAGCCAAGCGGCTAGCCAATAGGCTCATAGAATCATCATCACCCAAACAAAACAGTAAATTATGTAGTAAACATGTACCTATTTGTCGGGCAAACAAATTTTATTCTCTGCTCTAGCCTCCTTGTTATGACCTGTTCAATGTAAGTACAAGTATATGCAAGCAAATGCGACCAATTTTCAATACAATTCAATATTTGATTCAATTAGGCATAATGGTTCAAAATTGTCAAACAAATAAACAAACAACACAATCATCAATCAATTAGTGGATTAGAGTTTTCAAATTCATAACTTTGATACATATACAAAAATCACATTTTTGATGCCAAATCACAACAATAAGCCCTATCTAGTTTTGGTTCTCACACCAGTCTAATGGAGATATATAAATATCACATCTTCAAAACACGAACATAAATTTTGATGATGATCGATCAATCATCAGAACCATCTCCGGGTGTCTAGAATGTGATTCTGTATCTATCCAGTATATTAAAATTTCAAATATACGTTTGCAAGGCATATATGCAAAATCTTTATATACTGGACTGTCCAAATCAATATAAACTAAATAATCAAATACGAATAATTGATTTTAAATTTTCAAAACAAAATTGGTTTTCATTTTTCAAATATACTCTTCACACTCGTTCTAGGATACTACTGATCCTATCTCTAACGAGTCATTCCCATTGGATATTACTAAACCAATATCTGATGCATTCTTTCGCATGGTTCTAATGTGCCTTGTTCTCTGAGATTTGTAAACCAAAGCTCTGATACCAAATGAAACGACCCGAACTTCCCCGGTCTCCGAAGAGAAGAGAAAGAACGAATTGTTTTGAGAACACGACACAACAGAACGCATACAAAAGGACATTTCATTGTATATTACAACAATGCATCAGATTACAAGAATATACATAGTATAAATGAATAAATATTACACAGAAATATCAGAGATTACAATAAATTACATAGCAGTGGAAAATAATACAATACACAACTAGAAATGGATATACGGATACAAAGCTTTCGGATATCGTTCCAGCTGTAAACCAGGATCCTGTGAATATAAATCTACAAAACCAAAACTACTAGCTGCCCGTGTCAAAATAGGGGCACCCAGAGTTTAGGTTAAAACAATAAACTCCAGGTCAGTCATGTGACTGGTGTGAGAACTAAAAACAGTTATTAATCTTTATTTTTAAAGTTCGGTAAATCAAGGGACCACGCCGTATAACACGGAACGGGTTTCCTCCCAAGAATACCAGTGCATAAAACGAACAGCGCAATGCTAAATAAAGAAAAATGAAGCTATTATAAGACCCAAGTCCTATCACACAATGCAACGCAAGCCGGGGGATAGGGTTTTTACCTTATAATAGCCAAGAATTCTTGATGCGTTTAAAAGAAATCATTTGATACTATTATAAGTGTATAGTGTATAAAACAACTTCAAATCATAAGTATCAATCATAGGCGGCATGAATGCCCCATACCACTATGTCGCCATATATAAGTTTACAATCAAAACCGCAAGACGTCGTATTGGAAGTTGGGTTATCATTTATGGTATGAACCGAGGCTAGAGGCAAGATCCTCACCGATTCGAGACGCTCTAGTCCGCCCCTCAGGATCAGAGCTCGAGTGACCCTTGGATCGTCAGGGCCAGTCCACCGATGTGGATTATTATGCCTGAACACTGCGTTTCCCCGCCCTTTGGGGCGTAAGCCTGGCCCGTCAGCCGACCAGAAGCATCGGCCGAAACCGATATCACGAGGCGCCTCGCTTTTCAGCAAGTAATAATAAGAAACATCCACATGAGTCAAACTCGTCAGCCAGTTCAAGCACTGACGCCACTCCTAACTAGAAAGAAACGCATGTCCTCCCTGATGTCTGTCTCCCGTTTTTGGTTCATACCGGGTGTGATACTCGCGAATCAACGTTACACAAAGCTACGCCACACAAGGTCGTGCTTTGATCATCAACCACAAGACTTTGCTTTTCAACAAAAGCCTTGATCCATGCAACTCAGCATGCCACATTGTCAGTCCATACTGTACCACTGATTTCTGCCAATATATAACCTCTAGGCTCGTACGTCTCAGAGAAGGGTGTATAGCAAGAGAATAAATTCTATGCCACCAAACAGACATATGTTTAGCAGAGATCACCAAATACAGTATAAAGGAATACAACGTCAGACACACTATCCATTTACAAGTCCGTTCTGGGTCTGAACGAAACCAGAGGCACCTTGTACCTCGCATATCCATCGATCTCCAAGTACGTCTGGACGATCATCAACTGTTTCTCTCCTCTTTGGTGTACAGCCCAATCAAGATCATCAGTAATTATCCAAACGATGTGAAGACCTCCGGTCTTCAACCACCGTCTTCATCTTCGACTTATCGCCGAATCAGTTATTCAAAATGGGATAAACCCGGTCTTCCCGAATAACTCGCTTATATTTTAAATAAGTGTTACACAAACACAACATACGCCTCATTCCAATTCATTGGTCACTAATCGTAAATTAATCAAGAGAATAATTCCCCAAATATTAACCCCGAAGGCCGAAACCAACATCAGATCAATATCCAGGAAACCATTCTGCTTAGCTAACCGACAATTAGTTTCTAAATTTCACATTCATAGGGAAAGGTTCCCATTAATTTTATCAAAGATAAATTCTTTAATTTATTCTTTAATCTACTTTTGAATATCAATTCAAACTAGTCGGGATTAACGAACTTTACTGAAGTAATCATTTGTTTTAATTTCCAATCCCAACCTATTCATCCCATGAAGTAAAACTGGTAGTACTTCATATCTAACACCACGGTGTTATCGGTAAATTCAATTACCATTTCACGTTTAAATCTAATTAAAGATTTAACTATCGCCTGGAGTAAAACTGGTGATACTCCATTCTCGATCTTTTCAATCTAATTAAAGATTCAATAAAACCCCACTTAGTTTTAATATGTGACTGGGTTAAAGAATCAGTGTCATTTAAAACACGGTTCACGATAAACCCAAAATCACATTTCCATTAATTATCGGGTTAAAGAACGAGTGTTATTTAAAACACTGTTCACGATAAACCCAAAAATCAATACTAATTCAATTCAAATTAAATATCATTTAATTGTTACACTTCATTAAATCTAAATAAAAAGATTTAATCTTTTCTCAACTGGGTTCAAGAACAGTGTTAATGAAGACACCATTCACGACAAACCCAAATCACATTTGATATTCAATACAAGGCTCTGAATAGAAAATATATCGGCTTATATTCAATATCAAATTCTACGATTAACAAATGTCGTATTGGAAATAACGATATAAATATATACCTTTCAAATTTCCATAACAACATCTGTATAATCACGAATTCCAACATCGAAATATTCCGAAGACAATTTCGATTCAAATCCACTCCAATGCAATCATTGGAAATTCTGGTTATTTTCAAAACCATTTCAAATTCAATTTATTTACTTAGAAATAAATAGAATTATAATTCTAGTTCAAAACTAGTTCATTTCGATGAAAATCTATTTTTATCTTTTCAAATATGGAGTTTTTCATCCCAATTCTTTCTAAATCATTTCTTATGATTTTACACAAATTATTACTATTTTTAATAATTTTATCAAGGCCCGTACAGTCGATTTCCATCAACGGCCATCGAACTGCACTTACAGCGACCTTTTTCAAATTTGATTTGGACGTATCTCCAAATCCAACCGTTAGATTTCAAATTTCTAATATTCGTTAGAAAGCTCTTTTCGATACGAACCCAACGGTTCCGGTTTTAGGAGAATCCGACAATCGGATCTCCCGTAATGTCCGTTTGAAATAAATGATCGAAATTCACGAACTGCCACGACGTGGCGCGTTCCATTCAGGCCATTATATTATATATATAATATATATTTCGTCGATTTCTATTTAAAACGAATTATATAGATAGTTTTAAATTCGTTTCAAAAGCAATTTCAACTTCCATTTCAATCCAAAGCACAAATGAATTCTTCTTTATAAATTCGTTTTAAAATTCATTTCTATTCAATTCAAATTTCAATTCAATTTGAATTCATTTCAATTCGCTTTCAATTCAATTTGAATTCGTTTTCAATTCAATTCAATTTCAAAGTCGTTTTCTATTCGATTCAATTCAAATTGGCTTTCTATTCGATTCAATTCAAATTGGTTTTCTATTCGATTCAATTCAAATTGGTTTTCTATTCGATTCAATTCAAATTGGTTTTCTATTTGATTCAAATTCGTTATATATTCAATTGAAATAAAATTCGTTTTCTATTCAAACCAAATTCGTTTTCTATTCAATTCGTTTCAAAATCGTTTTCAATTCAATTCATTTCGAGATCGTTTTCAATTCGATTCATTTCAAAATGAATAAAATCGATATAAATATCGTTCACGTCAAAATGGCGTCAATCAAATCAATGCGGCTTCATATATTTCTATTTTCAAATATTCTATTTCAAATATTTCTTTTTCAAAATAGTTGTTATTATCAAAATATTTCGTTCAACACATGACTAATCTCAACGGATGAGTACTGTCAACACATGAACCTTTATTTTATATTGATAAAGATGTAAATTTTATTACTAAAATATTTCGTTCAACACATGACTAATCTCAACGGATGAGTACTGTCAACACATGAACCTTTATTTTATAATATTCTTTATTTTCTAAATTGGAATGAGGCCCAATCAATCACCATATAATATTAATTATATGGATTTTCATACATCACACGTATATAATAGCATTGAAAAATAATCAACCATCAACCAAAGTGCACTACACTGTATAAGCATCAAATATAGATATCTAACGCTTATAACAGCCTGTCAATCAATCGATCGACATATTTAATCAATCAGGATGAGTGAACTTCAAATTTCATCCCAACACCCGTGTGGGGTTTCAAAACAATCAAACACATATTTTATTTGTGCAGTTGGGCGATGTGTAAAATTTATCGTCCCAATCAATGTCCTTCAAATAGGTGTACATAAACAAACCGTCCGGTTTGTAAATGAATATTTATTTATTCACACTCACGTTAAAAATTATATTTTTAACGATCATACTATTTTATTCAACCTATGAATATTCCATTCGGTTCATTTATTAAATAAAATGATATTTTTATTTTTCTAACTTATTTTAGAAAATTTCGGCGGCATAACGGCACGATACTAGAAACGGGACAAGGCCTAGCCTTATCCCCGGTCTAGTGAAGGCCCACGCCATTCACACATCAATCAAATCAATTTCATTTCACCAAACCATTCAATTCCAAACCAAATAATCTAACCAACTACACAACCAAACAATTAAACAAACAAGCCATCCATGGTCTGTGGATGACGTGTGTCGGGTGCTACTAAACACCGTCTGCATCCTAGTATATTTTTCAACTAGAAATAAAATTAAAGAGTGAGAAATTCTCACAAACAGCTATCCAATCATCTTGACTCTTCTTAGGTAGAAATCTTCGTCGTTCTTCCTTTTTGTTACTTCCGTTGCTCGTATTCACTACATATATAAAAATCACATTTTTACTTCACTATTCAATATATAAAAATCACATTTTTACTTCACTATTCAATATATAAAAATCACATTTTTACTTTGCTATTCAATATATAAAAATCACATTTTTACTTTGCTATTCAATATATAAAAATCACATTTTTACTTTGCTATTCAATATATAAAAATCACATTTTTACTTTGCTATTCAATATATAAAAATCACATTTTTACTTTGCTATTCAATATATAAAAATCACATTTTTACTTTGCTATTTAATATATAAAAATCAAATTTTTACTTTGCTATTCAATATATAAAAATCAAATTTTTACTTTGCTATTCAATATATAAAGGTTCTGCCTTTTCTAAAATATAGTTTTTGACTTTTCTAAAATATAATTTCGACACTCCATTCTATATAAAAATTATATATTTAACCTTTCTATTTTATAAAAATTATATCTTTATATTTCACCTATGGTAAAAATCATATTTTTATATTTTTATAATATAAAAATCGTATCTTTTCTACATTAAAGACCTTACCTTTATTCATATAAAAATTATAACTTTTTAAATATGTAACCCTAGACGAAAAATCACATTTTTACTAGTTTAAAAATCACATCTTTGTTAGTAAAGAAAATCACATCTGAATTTTATTATGTGAAATAAAACAAAGTAAGTAAAAGTAAAAAAAAAACTCACGGTGTTATCGGATTACGGCGGAGGAGGCTCGCGGTGGGGGTGCTGTTGAGGACTGGTCGCTGTCAGGTGGTGGCGCACGATCAGGTGGTGGCTCCTGGAACGAGGGCGGTTTCCGTCTATGGGGTGGATGTGGCTGTCGGCGGGTTTTCAGGGCATTCGAAGGGAGAGAGGGACAACAGGGAGGAGAGGGGGTGACCGGGGGGGTCAGGCGAGGTGCCGCCGGCCATGGGGAGGGGAGCGCGCCTCCTAAGGCGAGGGTAGGTGAGGGCGACAGGGGTTTGAGGGAGGGAGCGGGTTTTTTTAATTTTTATTTTAGGGCGTTGACTGTGAATGAAAAGGGGAGGAAGGGTATATAATAGTTTTTAATTATGATTTTATTTTCCACTAAAAAGCAACTTTTATTTTTGACCTCAAAACGAGGCCCACCGCCTGTCGCCCATAGTGTTTTACCCCCATTCCGAACACAATGGGATATGTATCATAAGCTGATTCGATCATTTCGATCAGTTTTCGTCAAAATCAACATATAACTCTATATATTGAATTTGAACGCGCATTTCAATCTACTGGGGTCACATACTAACTCGAAAAATTCCTGAAAAATATTTTCTAGCTTCGTATTGAAGATATGGTCCTAACAAAACTAGTTTCGTCGAATTCTGAGACCGTTTGAAAAATGGCCATTTTCCAGTCGATTAAAATCAACTGAAACTGGTCAAACACGTTTTCCTTTGCCACGCTCACATATTGAATCGAAAAATTATGAAACTTGAAACCTAGCAATAATTCGACATCACGGACCCAACAAAACTGGTTTCGTCGAGATCCGAGGTCATTTGCAAAATGTCCATTTTTAAGGGCCTGAATTCCATAGCGACTATTCAGAATTTTCAACTGGACATATCTTTTGATTCCCGCTATGAAATTTCGATTGGTCGGATTCGTTGGAAAGATATTATCAATTAGATCCAAATGTTTTTGGTTTTACTAAAATCCGGATTGTTTTGCACCCGGTACATTCAATTGAAGTTTGAAAGCGAATTATCGAACTACCGCGCCATTTTCAATTCTATTTATAATTTTATATAATTATTTATATTCTAACAACGACATATATAATATATACGTTCGATTTCTATATTCAAAATAAATTTTCGTCGTTATTATTTAAAATAATTCATTTTAAATATTCAAAATTCGCTAAAATTGTTGAAATAAAAATTTTAAACTGTCCCAGATTTTCGGGTCGTTACACCTCAGGCCTCAACAACCGGGAAATGACAAAAATCGGGCAGGCAGCATGGCTATGTGGGTCGCACCCATTAGGATGTATAATCACCTATCTAGAGAAATTCCAATTGTTTTCTTTAATCTATCGATGCTGTCCCTTATCGGGAAACGGTTGTTGATCCCAACCGTTGGTGATATACATTAGATACACCCAAGCGAAATGAGTGGTTGGTCATGTGTGGGCCGGGTTGCAAGAAGTTCTTGTTGAACCCAGTGTATTTGCCTCTAGAGATACACTATCGGCAGGTGGTCCCATACCTTGTCAAGTTGGAAATCCAATCTCTAATAAGCGCCATGCGGTTTTTGATTTAATATTATATATGGAGCGTGAGATGCAAGCATTCCGCTAGATTCTATTTAGTTGATTTAGACATTATTGTAATATCACCAGATTTTGATATCATATGTTTTGGGTTATCGTAAGGTAAAAACCATTCGTGTTTATGTGTGGATCGGTCTTACGATTATCTTTTCTTTCGAAAGGATTTTTAAAAGTTAAACGAATGATTGGAGTTTACTCACACCAGACCCATGACTGACCCGGAGTTTATTTTGTTTTGTTTCCCCTAAACTCTTAGGTGCCCAAATTTGTACGGGCAGTCAAGTAGTTGGGATTTTATAGATTCACTCGGAGGAGCTTGGAGCAGGAGGCTTCAGCGTTAGTTATCTAGTGTTATTTCTGCTGTATTGTAAGTGTGTACTCTGATAATGATGTATGTATATACAGTCAAAAATTTTGTATTCAAAAAGTTGTTATCTATATTATATTTTATTCCGCTGTGATGTGAGGTTCTGTGATGTGTTTATGTTCTTCTTCTTCTTCTCTTCTAAGTTTCTATCTTATCTACTCTCACCTTCTAACTTCTTTATATTAATGGTTCATATTTCTGTGTTATTTGGGTTGGACGTGTGGTGTATTTAGTCAACTCAGATAGCTCGGATTTGCGGGTCGTTACAGGATATGCAATTCCCTGTAATAGAAACGTACGACTGGTGTGTAGAAAGAATGCGGAGTTACTCATTCCAAATGCTTCAGGGCATTGACATTGTTGAGAATGAGTGAATGTATATCAGTATTCATGCAGCACTTCACATTATATCCCGGGTCGAACGTCAAGCCACTATTAACAGTTTAACTTTTTTGGTCGTCTTACTAACAAATTAGAAGTACTTAAAATGAATAGATCAACAGAGCGGCTTATAATGGATCTCCAGTATCTGTTACATCTTTGGACAAAAATGTGAAATAAAAAGGCAATAATTAAGAGATAATAAACAGTAATGTTATATGGGTTAAACAATTTAGCTGTGTTGGGGCTTTGTAAAAAAGTGCAGGCTTTTCGAAATGTTACAATGAAGACATCAATTTGGAAGTAAACTACTCACAAAAGTTGTCTGATTACAAAGCCTCAATACAGCCAAAGAATAGAGAGGACAGTTTTTATTCAAAGGTGATGTCATGCTACTGCATTTAATTTTTTATGTCCGTTTATTTTTCCTAAAAGGCTGGATGGCGATTTTGTTCTTAAATAATACATGTTTACTCCTTCCATACACCAAGTACATTGCGGAGTCTATCGAATAAACTGTAGGTACAATAAAGAAAGCAACAGTACACAATTTATCAGAATGTCAGATTAAGAAGAAGAAAAATACCCGTAACGAAGCAACGAATGTTGCAATGCAGTAGCCGTGACATTTATAAATGAACTGTATTTATAAGACTGCTAAAAAAATCAAGCAAACAATTCAGCTAACACGCTCTTGTTATCAGCACCAATATCGTGCACAACATAAATTTTTGTTTACTTTCATCAACTTTTGGTTTCCATGACAACCCGTGTCACCTATGTTTCCAGTACGTATTATTTATAAACAATGGTCAATGAGTAATAAACTGAAAATGAATCTCGTCCGTCATCGCAAACTCATGTCAAACCATGTCTAGTTTATTCAAATCAGTACACACCCAAGTCCAAAGTTGAAAAATCTTGCACAAATAAGTGTTAACGACAACTGGTTAGGTTAATGTGGGTGATTTCCGGTACAAACAACTAAGCAGGTCTTGTGAAACCTAATGATAAATAAAGAGGTAGGTAACTTTAGGTTATTCAAAATGACACAGTTGAAATCAGTGTAGTGAATTTACACTATTGGTAGAGAAGATCAGAGCACGTGTATTACTGTATCATACCATAGTTAGTCAATGAATGACCAAGTTAATCGAAGGTTGAGAAGAAGAAGAATTAAGATGCGTAAAAATAAGTTAAAATAAACAGAGCATAAAGTCAGTGAAAAAGAGTGCACATCGGAATAAATCTGATAGAGTTGGTAAACATTCATCACATCATGCAAAGCAAGTAGTTCATGTAAAAAAAAGGTAAAGCAATAGGTGGAAGTAAATAACTAAGGAAGGTTTACAGACTGAAAACAGTAGAGAAAATAAGGGAGTAGATAAAAGTTTCCAGTCTCCCTGCGATGAGAAAGTTGAAGTTCGTCCAGTCGAATGAAATCCTGACGCTGCCCAGTAAAAAAAAAATTGTTAATACAGGAATAACATTAGTGAGACGAAGATGAAAATGTGATGTAGTATAAAATTTGGTGGAAGTAAGAACACGCACACATAGATGGTTCACTCAGCCTGCACGGAAAAGTAAAAGAAAAAAAAATTGTAACAGTCAACTGAATTCAAAGGTAGATATGTATATAATTTTACTGCATAGGCTCGTTACCGCTTAATCCGCTGAACACCTCTTTGTACACAATATTTTTGGTAAAACCACGTATTCTTTCGTTAGGTTGTCCAAGAAGAAACTTGAGACCATCATAAGAAGTTGCTCTGGAAACTGCAACATACAGTTGTCCATGACTAAATACCGGCTGGGGCAAATATATACCAACGTTTTCTAATGTTTGTCCTTGACTCTTGTTTATTGTCATCGAGAAACAGACCTTTATGGGGAACTGTCTTCTACATAGCACGAACGGCCATTTTGTATCAGAAGAGGTGAGAACGATTCTAGGAATAAGAACTTTTGTACCAATATGATTACCGGTAATTATTTCACCTTTTATTACCCTTTCAGCAAGGCGGCTGACAACTAATCGTGTTCCATTGCAAAGACCTAAACTTTGATTCAAATTTCTCAACAACATTATAGGTACTCCTACCTTTAATTGCAAGTTATGGTTAGGCGGTCCAGATACTTTCAAGGAGTTCAAGAATTCAGGAGGATACAAAATATGTTGATCGTCTACGATTTCAGAAGAATGACTAAAGGAATCCGCACTTAAATAGGTTTTTAATTCACCGGTTATTTTGGAAAGTATGTATGCATTAATTTCTTCAACAAACTCATTGGTTGTAGCAAGCAAGCATCGTTTTTGTAAATAATATTTGTGTTGTAAATTAATATTCAAATCAGGATACACAGCATCAACAATTTTCTCCATTCCATCATCCCCTGGTTCAATCAAATATTCATCTGGTATTTTAACCCATGACGGATCATCATCGTACTCTATCGAAACTGCACTTATGTTCCCATCACCCACGTCCAACACCAATTTTTCAAAATTTTCAAGTTTGATTAAATCATAAGGATCACATGTTGCATTTCGAATTCTCATGTTACATGTAAGATGAAATACATTACATGTTGACCATAGATATGAATTACTAATAGAAGCAGATACCACCATTTCTCTTGTACCTTTTTCAACAACAGGAAGAGTTTGACGAAAATCACCTCCAAGTAAAACCGTTTTCCCTCCAAATGGTGTAGAACCTCCATGGTCATTAGCCAGTCTCATTATATCTTGTAAACTTTTTTCAAATGCCTCCAACGCATTACGATGCATCATAGGTGCTTCATCCCAAATAACTAAATCAGCGGATTTTATTAACTTGCCTAAAGATGATTGTTTTGATATATTGCATGTTGAATTTTCATCCAAAAACAAAGGAATTTTGAACATGGAGTGAGTCGTGCGTCCACCAGGTAAGAGCAATGACGCTATTCCAGAAGATGCTACAGCTAAAGCAATTTTCCCTTTCGATCGCAAGTATGTGATTATTGTTTTCCACAAAAATGTCTTACCAGTACCACCGCTACCATAAACAAAGAAGAATCGATCATTATTCCCTTCAACGGATGCGCAAACCACGTCTAAGACATCTCGTTGTTCGTTGTTTAGGGATGGTATCAATTTTGTAGCCTCGATTTCCAATTGATGACAATCATAATTTTGTTCTTCCCCAACCAAATTGTTATCAACATTAAAGAGTGTATCCAAGTGAGACGGTCGGCTTAAGTTAAACTCTTTTAATGACCTACCACTTCTTCCCATCACCTTTTCCATTTCAACTAAAGCTAGCTGTTCTAGTCGACCTTCGTCTAGCACATTGGTTTCAGATTCATAATGTTGTCCAAAACGCCACTCAATGTCATCACATAACTTCTTCCAATTTCTATTCCACAGCCGAATGGGTTCAGACACCTCGCAATACAGTAGCAACATAGCAAACATTTCACGTAGAGAGGGTGATGATGCCCATTGTGCTGCCTCGGTTAAAGCAATGTTCCATTCGTTATCGTCCTCTAGAAGGCCGTGAGCTACACACGCACATTTGAAAGTATCATACACAACGTAGTTAAAAGTTCTAATATCTTCATAGCAGGTAGGTCCTTTAACAACGTTTAGAAGCAACCTCAAATAAAATCTTTCACCACATGTTGGGTGTGCAAAATACACTCTTCCAATACTGTAACCCTTCTTTCTCCGAGTCCACCCATTTAATGTTTTCTTCCAAACCCATTTTGTTGGGAAATCAACATATGTAAGTGTATGTGCATCTTCGTTAACTTTATTTGTTTCCATCCATGCTGTGAAAATTGTATTTTTAATGCTACTCTGACATAGTACTTCAACCAAATTATCGTTATCATGAAAAATTACATTTTGCTCTTCGGGCAAATGAAATTGTAAATGCTTAACTGACGGTTTACGATAATTAATATCAAACTTGAAAATTCTTCAACTGGCTTCAGAAGCCGAAATGTAACGGCAATCTACATATGTTTTGATTTCATCAACTTGTCTGTAAAACTGATGGTTTGTCGTATTATTTTCCTCTATAACCACAGTTGCCCTATCATGCCTTTTGTTAATGTACTTAAAAAAATATTTAATTGACTTTGCTCTATTGCATATCTCAACATTAATATGTGCCTGAAACTTGACCACTAAATCAACATTATGTGGAATTACCGAATTGTTTTTCATAATAACCCCATTAGAAGTTGTGAAAGAGTTGTTGTTGTCACGTCTTCTGTATTTTGGGAAGCCTTTTGTGTCGAAATATGTGTCAGAATTAAACCTTTTAGGATAATGTTTAGAACATTTACCATTAACCATACACTGACAGTCAGGATTGGAATCACCACATGGGCCGTGCACCATGAACTGGGTAATGGAATTATATGCAACAGGATCTGATTCGTTGTCAGGAAACTCTGCACTAACCACTTTGTTGACATGAGCTGTAGTTTTAGGTTTATCATCAGCATGGATAAACAACAATACATGTGCATGAGGCAAGCCACGTTTTTGAAACTCTATTGTATATAATGCTGCATAATGACATAAAAAAAGACATGATTAATACTGTGCAAAATGAGCAATAATAATGAATGAATGTACTCATAGTTATTCTACCTGCATTTACTTTCCCAAAATGTTTTCTTTCCTTAATATCCTCCATTAACTCGATGAGCTTTATGTGAAAAACACGTCATATCACATCGGGTTTATCTTCCGACCTTTGGCCGTCAATGTGTTTCAAGCACTCCTTAATCTCTGGCCACTTTGGATTACACGTAAATGTTAAAAAATAATCTGGAGGACCAGCCCATCTACAAATTGCCATTGCATCTTGATAATTATGAACCATATATCTAGGACTCCCGGTGAATGACGATGGTAACACCATTCATTTACCAATAGCAAAAGCCGATGTATCTCCAGAAGTAACTGCATCCTTTAAACCTTTATAAACCTCGGATCGAACGTTATGTTGATTGTTTCTAATCCAATTCAACCTATCTTCCTCCACGCAACAATATGCATCCACTATTAGTTGTTGTAATAGTCTTCCACCTAAAATCAAAGTATTACCATCTCCTTCTCTATACTGCAGTATATAGGCATAATATTCTCGCAAAGTTACCATTTCGTCTTTATCGTCATCATTTTGTCGTGTGTACCTGTAAGGTATGTTCAGTCTGTACCCATCCTCTGCGTACGGAAATAGGATTGGATACTGCATGGCCATAAAACTGGGGTGTTTGTCATTAATTCTCTTTAGCAACCCACTTTTCTCTTCAATGACAATGTCTCTACAACCTTCGCTTCTCCCACCATTTGCCGTAGCTAATGCTGCAACCTCTGAAGTTGTAGGCAAGTTGTATTGTCTACCATCTCTATCCCTCCTTTCCAACAACCATAAAGTAACATTGTGAAGGTTACTAAATTCTAACCTGTCTCTAGCCATACGGAACATTTTAGCAAGTGGGTTGCACTCATTGAACATGGATATTAAATTGCTAACAATATGAGAGTACGTAGACTGTGCCGTAGAAACCCCAGGGGCATTAATTCTGCTGTTTACCTCATTAGCCGTATCATAAATGTAGAGCTGGGAAAATTTAGCACGTCCATCGTGTGGTAGCATAGATCCAATTTGATGATAATTCTGACCATGCATTCGAAACACATAAGGTCCTCTACCAATATTGATGGAATTGTTTATTCTACCACCCATGGAAGTAAATTCAAACATTGAGTTATACACACGTATATTTTGTCTGAAATGAGAACTATCGGAACCACCATTGTAGTCAAGTAGATGTTGTAAATACTCTGGGCATTTTTTGTATTTAGGAAGCTCTATTTTACCGCCCATACAGCATATGGAAAACTGAGGATTGCACGGTCTTCTTGATTTTCGATTTCATTCCTCATACTAAACTGATGCATGACAATGAGTACACATATAGGTGGGACCACCGAAATTCCATGGTTCGAACATTTTCCCTATGCAAATATAAGTTTCCAATCAATTTACGACTAAAGTATGGACGATGTATGTAAAATGGAAAAAATATCGTACTTACTAATAGTTGCGGTGGTATTATTCAGACAAATATTTTCACTGTTTTGTTCGCCAGTATTACTTGTACAAACAGCTAGAAATCAAGCATGAATTGGTTAGATGCCACTTTCAATAACTTTAATACTGGACAAATAAATAATCAGCAAATCCTGTATATTTATCACACCTTGAGAGGGTGCCTTGCTGTTGGTATCAGCTGATGACCTACTTGTACATGATACCTTTCGTTTTCCGCCTACAATGCAGAAAAACGCAATAAAATTAGTACTAAAATATGGAAAGAAAGAAAAGTAAAAAGCACGGATCAAAATAGACGTATTATTACTTCGCTTGCGGACTGACTTTGTCGTAGGTCTACATGACGTTGATCCTTTTCTTTTCCTTTTATTAATTGACATTCTTCTTTGTTCTCTGGCAATCGTTCAATGCTGAGTGGTATCCATTATATATCCCCAAGTACACGCTGCAAAATATATTTCAACAGGTGAATAACGTAAAAAGCAGTAATAATTTTTAACATAAATAGAAACAATAAAGAAAATGAAGGAAAAGAAAACACAAAAATTAAATTAATAAGCAAAGATTATAATAATGAGTAGCCTATTCAAATGGTTGTTATCATAATACAGCAGTTGACATGTTATACATTTGATTAATATTATTTTACTTTCGTTTGGTTCTATTTGAAAAGTTTGCTGATGTGCCTAACGAAACCGGTTATTTACGAAGCAAAATCAATTGTAATTAGCAGCAAGTAAACAATAAGAAGATAAAATGTAAGTAATCATTTTTGTTATGAGTCGTAGAAAGAAATGTATGAGCGGTCCAAGTCAAGAAATGATCCTTTCTAAAAATATGTTATCAGACAGGGAATTAAAACCAAAAAAAATAAGAAGAAGAAAAATGCAAAGTTATATATTAAAAAAAAAGTATCATATAAGAAGAAAGATATCAATTATATATTAAGGTAAATATTACTGATAAAAGCATGCTACAGTGTCACTGACTTTGGATGGTATGTCGACACGAAGGGTACGAAAATAATAATAATAAGCTGTAAGAATGGAGAGAAATAAATTCAATGAACAAAATGATGTTACCATAACATGAAGTAGTATAAATTTAAGTAAATATTTACTGGTAATGCTAGTCGACCATATAGGAGGCTCTCGTTCCCAAACTTCGTGTTCGATCTATTTCCTAGTTGGTTGTTCACATGTAGTATACAACCAAACTTATAAAATAAAAGTTCAATTAAACACACGTTTTCCTTCGTAATACATTGCCCCTGTTATTCTAATTTAAAGTGAAATAATTTAATATATGTAGTGCAAAAAATAAGGTAGCAGTGATCAAAGATTTGTTAACATACATTATCATCAAATAAATGAAGATATGACATACTTATTGAATAAGATGACATTTTACAATCGATTGGTATTCTTTTAGGTTTGAACAAAGCAAAACCCGGGCGAAGAATCAATCGAAGGGGAAATTATACACACGTTTAAATGAATGTTGGTGTATTAAATTACATAGTGGATCATATAATACATATTCGTCGCCTTAATGGTAGTGCTTTGAAACTGGTTATAAGTGGAGCCAATTTCAATTCCATTGTTATTTGTATCGTATAAGTCATAAATACAGTGCTACGTTTTTTATCCTCGAGATAATATTCTTTAATGAGTAAGAAGGTGAAATACCTTTGGATATATACATATATTTCTGCGTCTTTGTATACAAAGTAGCATGTGCTAATGAATCATAGGTACACTCTAGAAATATCTTGCCGTTAGCATATTTGTTGACAGGATGAAACATGAACTGTGTGAATAATATATATTTCAAATCCTAATATGTAACATGCAGTTAAATTTAGTTCTTTAGTACCATTCGATTGAACATGTATACATCATTCTGAAATAAATATTTTTTCGTTCTACGACCTTAATCTGCAGTATTTTTCTTCACACATGGATACATATATGGCAAACAAATAAGGAATATTACAATATACACTATAAATTTGCATCAATTTCTTGGTCAATATAGATGGTTTGTCATCAAACTTCATACCAAGTTCCACACAATACTGCAGTATAATGATTTTGACCGAAAGTGGTATAGTATGGTTAACACGCATCATATTTTCGTCAATCTTATCCTATGCATCGTCGTCAACAACCCAAATGTACTCATTTTTTACATTGTTTTGGTGTCTACCTGGGTCTGGTCATATATCAGTACATCATAATAAAAAGATTTTCAGTAAAGGTGACAATCCTCATATTACAGATTTTCATTTGTGTTGATAAGTACATATATGCCATTATTTTGACTAACATGCATTAACTGAAGTTTAAAAAACGTAAACTCAATGCATAGTAAAAATACTGTTGTAACACCCCATGTCCGTTAGTGTCACTCACAAAGGGAATGCACTAAGTTCTGTGGAGCATTTTGGGTAAAAGATGCAGATAAATTACAAGACAGACAAATATTAAATAGCGGAAAATAGAACTTTGCTTTATTGATAAAATAGTCTGTACAAGATTCTTTTACAATATCAGAGTATCATCTGTCTTTACAAAATAAAGAAGCATAAAACAACATTTTATATTCCCCAATGTAGCAAGAGCCAGCCATAGCATCTGAAAGAGAATCCAAGGACGACTTCGTCAAATCTTCAAGCTGGGGAAAGAGCAACGGTCCAATCTAATCCTAAGTTATAATATTCCCTCCTCAACTACCTGGGGGGGAAACGGAAGAAAAGAAGCGAAAGAAAAACAGAGTCAGACATAAAGCCTGAGTAAGTCAGTAACTTCTAGCATGTGAACAGGGAAAAATGAAACGACATGAATTAACTGAATACAAGACAATACCATGATGATAGGGTCAACAGGATAAGATAAGATTACCACAAGATATACTAAGGCAAGATAAACTGGATATACTTTAATACTTTCTCTGCTTCGCTATTACCTTATTATTCTGGTTTCTATATCTCTACACCGCCTAACTAGTGTCCCTACTAGTAACGATAACGTGATCCCAATCCCTATAGTTTCCGTCGCCTTCAGGCATCCATTTATTATTTAATTACCTAGATCTAATCTAGGGTTTTCTATCAAGTGCCTTCTAGATTCAACTAGAACTTACGCTATTTTTCTGAATGCTTCTTGGATTCAGGGTTTATGCCACCTAGTTCCAAACTAGGGATTATGCTACCTGTCAAACGATGCCCTTTAGTCTAGGACACACCACCTAGGGTGGTACATGTTCCAAGACTTTTCCCACGCATGTATCGCGAATCGTTATCGCTTGTCTAGATGCACATGTCCAGTAATGTGCGGTCCGAGTTCCGCTGTCAGGGCTACTCTAGAAATACGGAACTCGGTCGAGAGCTTTCAATATCTGCCGATGCAGATGCTAAGGTCTTTTTTCCAGTGGCTATGGTCCCACTCGACCCCTCCCTCAACTAATGGAAGGCCACCCTTGTAAAATGAGAACAGTACGAAGGCCCCTATCTTCCCCACTAATTTCTATGGCCAACAACACCCCGCAACCACAACTAGATAGCAAGTATGTGGTCCGTATGAGTCCTCCAGCCTTCCCGCTTCACGTGTCTCGCTTGACTGAAGATGGTAGGTAGACGACGAGTGTAACACCCCACGTCCATTAATGTCACTCACAAAGGGAATGCATTAACTTCCATGGAGGTTTTAAGTGAATGTAGAACAGTAAAATTACAACAAGACAGATATAAAATAGTACTTGGAAATTCAAAAACTTTATTTCATTGTAGCAGAAGTCAAAACATGTTTGATTACATCATAACACCATATTCAATGTCAAGTACAATATCTATCTTGATAAAACAAGTACATAATCCCATTACATGAATAGCCATTAAAAAGAAAGATAACAAGCTGGACTTTACTTCAGCAGTCCAAGCTTTCCAGAGGATAAGCGATCCAACTAGACTCCACTAGAACTTGGCCCAACCTGCGGACCTGAAGGGAGAAAAAGGATGGAAATGAGGGGGGTCAGACATAAAGTCTGGTGAATATGATAATTCTACAATACTATTACCAAAATAACTGGACTAAGGCATAAGCTGGAAAACAAGAAAATGTCTATGAAGAGCAGATTAAGGACATAGACAATCGCTAAAGGCAACGTTATAGGCGCTCCTAAATACTAAAGGATAAACACTATACTGCACCACACCAGTCACCCTAAAGATTCATCCCACTTAGCTTCACTTAGAAACTTTCCCAATGGCTTTACGTACCCCTAGCTGACTACATAGGTGCCGCCTGCCCCTATCTCCACTAGGTGTACCCTACTTCCCATTATTCGATCGGCTCCCTAACTCGTAGATACCCGTGCTGGCCCCACAGGTGTATCACTCCCCTAAGGTGGCAACCGGACATGCACGGCTTATACCTACACGATGCAACAACGTCTTACCTACCAGCCCGGGTCCACACACGCATATGAAACCCATTGGACTTGCGTTGCCACCGCTCCCTGTTTTGGCCTCTTATAGTCAAACCCAGTATGCTTGTCCCGTCCTCGACTTGGGTCGAGCCCACAAAGATACGTTTTGGGATACTGGTTGAAATGGGCCCCCACTATTTACCACAAGCATTCCACCTAAGCTTGTCCCCATTAGTCCATCCCACTTAACCCACTTAGTCATGTTCATTTACATGTGTGTTTGGTTAAGTCTAATCGTATTTCAAATGCCTCTAAAGGCAACCACCAGATTCCTCATGCCACCCAAGGCACCTACTTAACCCCCATGTCCCACCTTACATGATTATCTGGTTAAGTATTTCTTAGTTCATTAAGGCCATAACCTCATAAAGACCTCTCACATTAGACTGGCATTTATGGCAGCTGGATTTGCCGGGCGGGTCCGGGCAGTCTTACACCATAAAAGAGTCTAACATCGTGTCTTTACAACTGTTATGCTTTAGTTTGGGCCTAGGACCTCTCACATTGGGCCGACATTTGTGACTACTGGATTTGCCAGGCGGGTCCGGGCATGTTTACATCACAAACGGGTCCAACCTCGTGTCCTCAGCATTGATTATTAATAATAATCCACTTTCCCCCAATTTTAATAATTCCCTACTTGAATTATTAATTACTTCCAATTTTTAACAATGTCCATAATTGACTCAATTATGGACATCCACTCATGGTATGCAAAATCTTACAAAATTGCACCCAATTTATTAATTCCTAATATTACCCCTACCCCACGTTTGAACGTTTATTCGCAAAATATATGTTAGACTCGAATAGCCTAACTCATAGCATAAAAGAGATTATCATAATAACAACATGTATATGTGACCAAATGAATCATAATAAGGGGTGAAACTTGCATATGTCCAACTTGCATAGATTATACATGTCATGGACCTAAAGGTGTCAACTTGTTCAAAATTCTCCTAATATAATCTCAATCAATTTTCATAAACTTACATATGAACATGTGTGAATCAACATCATCTAATTTTTTTACAACATGGTTTTATATGGGTACACCTAACTCAATAGGCAAATTCCCATAATCAAGTTTTATTTAATTATAGTTTCAAGTTTATGGGTACACCTAACCTAATAGGCAAATTCCCATAAACAAGATCCATTTAAATTAAAAAAAAACATAACTTTAAGCATGTTCCAACAACATCATGATTTTACAACATAATATAGCATGATTTATAACATGGCATAGTATGATAGTATAACATAGCTTGACATGATTCTCAACATAGCACGACATAGCATAAGAGAATTTACAACATAGCATGACATAGCATATATAATTTACATCATACGACAATATAATAACATAATAAGAGATCCACAATATATAGAATTTACAATTACAAATCACATCACTTTCTTGTGATCCATTCATAACTGAGTCAAATTAGTTTGTAATAGTCTTGTGAGAATCATCATACTCACCAACAAAAGAAAAGAATTAGAGAAAGAGAGATCTTTTGATTTGATTTGTGTAGATTTAGTTGTAGATGATTAGGCTTCCTCTTCTTAGTTTGTGACGGCTATGCTGAACTCCATGGCAGCAGCATGACGGTAGCTTCTCTAATTTTACAAGTGATTTAGGTCTAGGGTCTACCCACTTATTTATAGATTTTAGAATTCATTTAGGCCATTAGATTTAACCTAGAAATAACCGCAGCCGTTCAGACAAGATGGGGTTTATCTTGTTGACTCAGCAATGAGTCAGAAGTGACTCAGCAAACACTCAGCAATATATATATATATATATATATATATATATATATATATATATATTCTACAATGTACACATTAGATACATCCCCCCCCTTTTACACACTTATTATTGTTTTTATATACATATTAGATACATCCCCTCTCTTACACACTTATTAATATTTTTATATTCATATTAGATACATCCCCTCTCTTACACACTTATTAATATTTTTATATTCATATTAGATACATCCCCTCTCTTACACACTTATTAATATTTTTATATTCATATTAGATACATCCCCTCTCTTACACACTTATTAATATTTTTAACAACTTTAGTGTTAATAGAAAATTCGGGGTGTTACATTCTCCCCTCCTTTTAGGATTTCGTCCTCGAAATCTTCAAGTTTGGAAGAATGTATATCCTACCATCCAAACGTCCATCTACTCATCCATCATACACAGGCATCCATTGTCCTTACAGACTTCTAATGCTTTCATGTTTAAATGCACAGTGTGTGTATATGTCCGTATCTAATGCAAAATCAGGCGGTCCACTGATTCAGTTGACCTCCTTAATGCAACTATGATCGTGCCATGCATCCATTATGTATGCAAAAGATTCTTAATTGCTTACATACTACTTCTATATGCGTGCACACCCATTCAACCGAATGCAGCATCCATATGATGGTACAACCATTATACATCCATTATACTAAATACATCCATATATATGCAATATGCAATATGAAGTGACTGAGCCGATCTAGTGCCTACAGTGTGTGTATATATGCATCCACGAGCAACCACTAGTAAACACTTGCATCCATTTTGCATCCATCATACATAACATGTCTCAAACACATGTTTCAACCATAGGATTATCCTAACTAAAGGTCAAAGATACTAATGAGAGGACATACTAAAGATAAGATAAGATAAGCGATAAAGGAGAAATTAAAAGACATACCCTCAAAAAGAAAAGGGTACAACGAACGCATCTTCTCTTCTGTCTCCCAAGTTGCGTTGCTCTCATCATCTCCCCATTGCACTTTAACCAGTCTGACCTCTCGATTCCTCAACTTTTTGATCTCCGACCCAAGAATGCATGTAGGAGCTCGTCTAATTGTTGCATCACGCTCTATTTCCACCTCTTTAAGCAAGCTCGGCTCTACCACCTCCGCGATCTTGTGCAAACACTTCCTCAAATGTGATACATGGAATACGTCGTGTACTCCACTAAGTTTCTCAGGCAACTCCACCCTATATGCCATCTTCCCAATCCTGTTTTTTTATAGGAAATGGCCCTACAAACCTTTTCCTACTTAAGGCGTCTGCCACCACGTTACCCTTGCCCGGGGTATATGCTATTTCAAAATCGTAGGAGGCTAAGAATTCCATCCACCGTTGCTGCCTTAAATTCAAATCCTTCTGAGAGAATAAGTATTTTAATGATTTGTGGTCAGTGAACAGTTCGAATTTCTCACCAAGAAGATAGTGACGCCAAGACTTAAGCGCGAAAACAATTGTGGCTAGCTCTAAGTCATGCGTGGGGTAATTCTTTTCATGAACCCTCAACTGCCTTCCACCATAGGCTATTACTCTTCCCTCTTGCATGAGGACCGCGCCAAGTCCCGTCCCACAAGCATCAGTATAGATGGTAAACGGTTTATTCCCGTCCGGCAGCACTAAGACTGGGGCTGAAGTTAAGGCTCTCTTTAAACGTTGGAACGCATCATCGCAATCTTTGTCCCACGTAAAAACCAGGTTCTTCTTCGTTAACCGTGTTAATGGAGCTGATATTTTTGCGAAGTCTTTGATAAACTTCCTATAATAGCCAGCCAACCCCAAGAAACTTCTTACTTCGGTTGCATTTTTAGGGACCTTCCAATCTTGGATGGCCACCACCTTTGCGGGATCCACTGCTATCCCTTCTTTGGAAACCACGTGCCCTAAGAATCGTACTTCCTTCCTCCAGAAGTGACACTTAGAAAATTTTGCCTTAAGGTTATGCGCTCGAAGGGTTTCCAACACTTCCCTAAGATGTAGGGAGTGCTCTTCTTTATTCTTAGAAAAGACTAAGATGTCATCCACAAAGACTACCACGAATTTGTTAAGGTATTCCCTAAACACCCTACTCATCAAATCAACAAAATATGCAGGGGCGTTTGTCAAACCAAAGGGCATCACTAGCCATTCATAGAATCCGTCAGGAGTCCTAAAAGCAGTCTTATCTATACTATCCTCAGCCACTCTCAGTTGATGAAAGCCAGTGGCTAAGTCCAACTGCGAAAACACTGAGGCGCCAACTAACTGATCAAAGAGATCGTCAATCCTCGGCAGTGGGTGTCTGTTCTTTTTAGTAAGCTTGTTTAGTTCTCTATAGTCCATACAAAGTCTAAGAGACCCATCCGCCTTTGTGGCAAAAACTACTGGAGCACCCCACTCCGATATACTACGTCTTATGAACCCCTTCTCAAGCAACTCCTTTACTTGCTTATTGAGTTCCCTCCTTTCACGAGGAGCCATGTGGCGCACTAGCAAAGATACGGGTTTAGCATTATCCACAAGATAAATTCGAAAGTCTATCTCCCGCTTTGGAGGTAAGCCCTTCACCTCCTCAAACACATCCGGATATTACCGGACCACTTCTACCGATCGCAGGTTCTCTACAGACGCGTCAAGCGATTCGAGATAACTTAGCATAACGGAATTTATGGGATTACAAAAGATGTCGAGAGCATTACCAAGGCGAGTCACAAGCCTAACTACTCTCCTTTCACAATCAAGAATGGCCCTATTTCTAGACAACCAATCCATTCCTAAAATTAGCCCATAGCCCGTGAAGCCCAATACATAAGCATCACATCTAAATTCAACGCTAAGTATAGAGATTTTCAAATCCAAACATATCATGGTCAAATGAGCCGAACCCCCAATTGGATTTGAAACGACCAGGGGATCCTCTACTAAACTGGTGTTCAAGTGCAGTGATTCAACTAATGATGCAGAGATAAACGAATGAGATGCGCCAGAATCGAATAAGGTACGGACAGGATGATCAAACAGAAAAACTAAGCTTTCAACAGAAATTGTTCTACCTCTTTCTTGCAGCGGTGGGGCCGCAATAGCCTGAACTTGCCCCCTTGCCTGCCCTGGTGCCATAAGAGCCTGCACCTGTCCTCCCGAGGTAGACCCTGCCCTCTGCCCCTTCTTTGGACAGTCCTTCACTAAATGTCCCGCATCTCCACAATGAAAACAACCAGTCTTCTTTTTCTTTCTACAATCTTTGCTGAGATGGCCAGGCGTCCCACAATTGAAGCATTTCTTCTTCCTTTTGCCATTATTGTTTTTACCACCCTTCTTATTTTGCTGTTGGGGTTTCTTCTGATCCCCTTTCTTTACAACTGCCTTATCCTCATGCATAAGTGCCATTTCTACTAGCTTTTCAAAGGTGGCTCCCATAGGGATGTGGGTCATAGCCAACCCTTGCAACGGTTCATTCAAGCCTCTAACGAACCTCAAAGCTTTCTTCTCTGGCGTGTTCACCAACTCCAAGCCAAACCTTGCTAATTGATTAAATTTATTGACATATTCCTTTACTGATGAGCTCCCTTGCTTTAGTGCCAGGAATTTTTCCATATTTAAGTTCTCCTCTGCCCTTGAAAGAAACTTTGCCTCAAACCTTCGCCTGAAATCCGCCCATGAATCAACTGGACGTTCCCCGTTAGTGACCTCCCACCAAAACGAGGCCTCTCCCTTCATTAACCAAGCAGCTAAACGGACTTTCCTCCCATCTTCCACTTCAAAGATATCCAACAATTCCTCAGTCTCCTTAAGCCAATCTCTGGCCTCCACAAACGTCTCAGTCCCTTGAAAAGTTTTTCCTCCCATAGCCTTGAATTCCTTGCACGTCTTTGCAAAAGTGTCAACACGAGGAGGAGGAGGAGGAGGAGGAATGGGTGCAACTAGGGGTGGAGGAGTATCCGCTGGGCCTGCCGTGGTGGCCCTAGCCTCCAAGTATCTCCTAAACCACCCTGGAATCGTCACACCTTCTGGGAGATTAAGATCTTCTGCCATGCTGGAACGAAAAAGGAAAGATTCAAAATGGAGAATTCGAAAGATAAAGATAAGGATGTGGCTATTCGGGATTATGTTTTTCATAAAAACTCTCTTTAAATAACATGTTTTTTTTTTTGAAAGCACTTCTTCCAAAAATACTTAAGAAAAAAAATATTTTTCTAAAAAAAAATTTTATCTGTTCTGGTAACCTTATGCTCTGATACCACTTGTAACACCCCACGTCCATTAATGTCACTCACAAAGGGAATGCATTAACTTCCATGGAGGTTTTAAGTGAATGTAGAACAGTAATATTACAACAAGACAGATATAAAATAGTACTTGGAAATTCAAAAACTTTATTTCATTGTAGCAGAAGTCAAAACATGTTTGATTACATCATAACACCATATTCAATGTCAAGTACAATATCTATCTTGATAAAACAAGTACATAATCCCATTACATGAATAGCCATTAAAAAGAAAGATAATAAGCTGGACTTTACTTCAGCAGTCCAAGCTTTCCAGAGGATAAGCGATCCAACTAGACTCCACTAGAACTTGGCCCAACCTGCGGACCTGAAGGGAGAAAAAGGATGGAAAAGAGGGGGGGGGGGTCAGACATAAAGTCTGGTGAATATGATAATTCTACAATACTATTACCAAAATAACTGGACTAAGGCATAAGCTGGAAAACAAGAAAATGTCTATGAAGAGCAGATTATGGACATAGACAATCGCTAAAGGCAACGTTATAGGCGCTCCTAAATACTAAAGGATAAACACTATACTGCACCACACCAGTCACCCTAAAGATTCATCCCACTTAACTTCACTTAGAAACTTTCCCAATGGCTTTACGTACCCCTAGCTGACTACATAGGTGCCGCCTGCCTCTATCTCCACTAGGTGTACCCTACTTCCCATTATTCGATCGGCTCCCTAACTCGTAGATACCCGTGCTGGCCCCACAGTGGGGTGTATCACCCCCCTAAGGTGGCAACCGGACATGCACGGCTTATACCTACACGATGCAACAACGTCTTACCTACCAGCCCGGGTCCACACACGCATATGAAACCCGTTGGACTTGCGTTGCCACCGCTCCCTGTTTTGGCCTCTTATAGTCAAACCCAGTATGCGTGTCCCGTCCTCGACTTGGGTCGAGCCCACAAAGATACGTTTTGGGATACTGGTTGAAATGGGCCCCCACTATTTACCACAAGCATTCCACCTAAGCTTGTCCCCATTAGTCCATCCCACTTAACCCACTTAGTCATGTTCATTTACATGTGTGTTTGGTTAAGTCTAATCGTATTTCAAATGCCTCTAAAGGCAACCACCAGATTCCTCATGCCACCCAAGGCACCTACTTAACCCCCATGTCCCACCTTACATGATTATCTGGTTAAGTATTTCTTAGTTCATTAAGGCCATAACCTCATAAAGACCTCTCACATTAGACTGGCATTTATGGCAGCTGGATTTGCCGGGCGGGTCCGGGCAGTCTTACACCATAAAAGAGTCTAACCTCGTGTCTTTACAAATGTTATGCTTTAGTTTGGGCCTAGGACCTCTCACATTGGGCCGACATTTGTGACTACTGGATTTGCCGGGCGGGTCCGGGCAGGTTTACATCACAAACGGGTCCAACCTCGTGTCCTCAGCATTGATTATTAATAATAATCCACTTTCCCCCAATTTTAATAATTCCCTACTTGAATTATTAATTACTTCCAATTTTTAACAATGTCCATAATTGACTCAATTATGGACATCCATTCATGGTATGCAAAATCTTACAAAATTGCACCCAATTTATTAATTCCTAATATTACCCCTACCCCACGTTTGAACGTTTATTCGCAAAATATATGTTAGACTCGAATAGCCTAACTCATAGCATAAAAGAGATTATCATAATAACAACATGTATATGTGACCAAATGAATCATAATAAGGGGTGAAACTTGCATATGTCCAACTTGCATAGATTATACATGTCATGGACCTAAAGGTGTCAACTTGTTCAAAATTCACCTAATATAATCTCAATCAATTTTCATAAACTTACATATGAACATGTGTGAATCAACATCATCTAATTTTTTTACAACATGGTTTTATATGGGTACACCTAACTCAATAGGCAAATTCCCATAATCAAGTTTTATTTAATTATAGTTTCAAGTTTATGGGTACACCTAACCTAATAGGCAAATTCCCATAAACAAGATCCATTTAAATTAAAAAAAACATAACTTTAAGCATGTTCCAACAACATCATGATTTTACAACATAATATAGCATGATTTATAACATGGCATAGTATGATAGTATAACATAGCTTGACATGATTCTCAACATAGCACGACATAGCATAAGAGAATTTACAACATAGCATGACATAGCATATATAATTTACATCATACGATAATATAATAACATAATAAGAGATCCACAATATATAGAATTTACAATTACAAATCACATCACTTTCTTGTGATCCATTCATAACTGAGTCAAATTAGTTTGTAATAGTCTTGTGAGAATCATCATACTCACCAACAAAAGAAAAGAATTAGAGAAAGAGAGATCTTTTGATTTGATTTGTGTAGATTTAGTTGTAGATGATTAGGCTTCCTCTTCTTAGTTTGTGACGGCTATGCTGAACTCCATGGCAGCAGCATGACGGTAGCTTCTCTAATTTTACAAGTGATTTAGGTCTAGGGTCTACCCACTTATTTATAGATTTTAGAATTCATTTAGGCCATTAGATTTAACCTAGAAATAACCGCAGCCGTTCAGACAAGATGGGGTTTATCTTGTTGACTCAGCAATGAGTCAGAAGTGACTCAGCAAATACTCAGCAATATATATATATATATATATTCTACAATGTACACATTAGATACATCCCCCCCTTTTACACACTTATTATTGTTTTTATATACATATTAGATACATCCCCTCTCTTACACACTTATTAATATTTTTATATTCATATTAGATACATCCCCTCTCTTACACACTTATTAATATTTTTATATTCATATTAGATACATCCCCTCTCTTACACACTTATTAATATTTTTATATTCATATTAGATACATCCCCTCTCTTACACACTTATTAATATTTTTAACAACTTTAGTGTTAATAGAAAATTCAGGGTGTTACAACGAGTTGCTATCACAGGGCTTCCGTCTTCTCGCCGAATTACGCTGGTCCATCCTAGTCTTTTGGTTGCCATATATTGCAACCAAGGCATACCCTTGGCTCTTCTACCGCAGACCTTAACCTCTGTGCGCCCAGGCGGATCATCTGCAGCCTCACAGAGGGATACCAAGAGTACCCTCACGTCCCCTCAAAGCCTCGGGCTTCGTATCCCAATTCGTTGGAGTCTTCTTTAAATTCAGATGGACGTCCGCTCCTTCGTGTTATACTAAGAATTACTACTTAGTTCTACTAACTAAGGTTTACCACTTAGTTTCCAAATTCCTTGTTTTCTTAACTAAGTTTTACTACTTAGTCCCCTTTTCAACTGAGGTTTACTACTTAGTTTTCTTTCTCGCCAGGTTGGATTGGTTAAGTGTCTTTAGTCGATTCAAGCTATCTTAACCCTCTTCCCTTATCCTGTTAAACTGGTTAAGTGTTATCCCTTTATGCTTTTTACTTAACCCTATTCATTTATCATATTCTGATGGTTAAGCGTTCAAGTTTACTTAACCCTATTCATTTATCATATTCTGATGGTTAAGCGTTCAAGTTTACTTAACCCTATGGTCTATTCCAGCTAACATATTAAATTGGCTAAGTGTATTACTTAACCCCAACCTCTAGTCTAATTAACATGTTAAATTGGCTAAGTGTATTAACTTTACTTAACCCCACCTTCTAGTCTAGTCAACATGTTAATTTGGCTGAGTATTCCCATGGAATTAACCCTCCCATTCTAGCTTTAACTGTGCTAAGTTCGTTAAGTGTTCCTTAACCTTCCCATTCTAGCTTAATTGTGTTAAGTTGGTTAAGTGTTCCTATGGACTTAACCTTCCCATTCTAGCTTAACTGTGTTAAGTTGGTTAAGTGTTTCTATGGACTTAACCCACCCATTCTTTCTTAACTGTGTTAAATTGGTTAAGTGTTTCTATGGACTTAACTCTCCCATTCTTGTTCTAGCTTTAATTAATAAATTAAAGCCGCAACCTCTCACATTAGACAGATATTGCTGCGGTTACTGGATGTGCCGGTCGGTTCCGGGCAGGTTTACACCGCAACTCAGTCTAACCTCGGGTTAGGCATATTCATGTTTTCTAAGTTCAAAGGGTTTTTGATTAATTTCCAAATCTGGTTTTGAAAACAACCATCCCGCCCTTCGGATCAGTTAGGGATAGCCAGAGAGGGCAGGAAACTTGTATTTTCCAAACCCAAGCCTAGACACTATCCTCTCTGTCACCCTAGAACTTTCAGGTGTATGTGTTATTCAAAGAGAAAACCTTTCTTTTGTCCATATATAAATTGTCAACAATTTATCTTCAAAGTCCATTTTCCCTTTTTAAATAAACTTGGCCTATACCATTTTCATTTTGTCCTGCCCACTAGTATACTTATATTCTAGGCCCAAGTCCTAACCCAACTTGCAGTTCAGGCCATTTCCTATTTCATTGCCAAAACTAGATTAAATATCCTAGTTTATAATTTATGGCCAAAACTTTACCTACATGCATGATACATATTTTGTGGTAAATGAACAATTTATCATTTATGACAAATTCTATAAGTAAATTTACTCCTAATTTACTTATTTCATTATTACACTTTTAATGTACATTGTCACATTTATTATTATGGCCCATTCCCTCTTATTTATCATATTTATACTTTTTGGTATGTAAATTATACCAAATTAAGTGTCACTAACCATAAATTATTTTAAACATGACAATTTCTCACAATTATGGCTAAATTCAAAATTATGCTAATATACTTATTCCAAATCTTTAATTAACACAATTTTGATTTAACATTCCTAATTCACAGTTTATGGTAAGACTAGAATTATTATTCTAGTTTACATTTCATGCTTAAAATTTAGCTTACTTGCTAATACTAAATTTAATATGTCAAACTTATCCAATTTGCATTCCTATGAACATTCCATAATACATATTCCAAATTTATGCCAATTTCCAAGCTTATAACTACATTTATGTTCATTTTCATATTTCCCCCAAATTGCATTCCCACCGTTCGTATAATCGTGATTTAACCTAGATTGTAAATAAATCTGGATTCGTAGAAAATAGGGAATGAACCAAAGATGCTATGAAAAGGGATAATAACTGGCATAAAAGGTTTGGATAACGACGTAGGTTTAAGAATATGGGTAGACCTAACTTAATAGGTAAATTCCCACGGTCTAAAACCAATAGATAGAATAGGTTCAAGAACATGGGTAGACCTACCTGAATAGGTAAATTCCCACAGTCTAAAACCAAAGAAAAACAAGAAACAGATAAAATAGATAATCGGGTTTAGACCCAATTTCATAGTCACAAAACTTAAGCAACAATTTTCCTAATTATGAATCATAGGCAAGGTTCATAGTTATAGGCAATGTTCATAGTCCAAAAGGGAAAATAATTCCCATAGTCATAAGTCATTGTCATAGGCAATGTCACAGTTGTAACACCCCACCTCCGCCAGGGTGACTCTTGCAAGCACTCTGACTTTGGAGGGGCGTTTGAATCAGGTAAACATGCATAATGATATATCAAGGCAGAACAAGAACATATGTATATATGTAAACAGAGTAAATAACATAGATAAAACAGCGGAAGATTTTCAAACCATTTCAAAACAAGTCTGGTACAACATAATGTTAACTTCCCAAATACAGAAGTCTAGATAAAAACAACATTACTGAAAAACTGAAATACATAAGTACTATCCCCAAAATAAGTGATAACCATAGCTAGCTTCATGTCAAGACCGTACATGAGCTAAAATCCCACAAGCAAGCGATCAGAAATCCAGCTAAGCTCCAATATTCCCTCCCTGAGAACCTGGGGGGAAACGGAAGAAAAGAGGCGAAAGAAAACAGGTCAGTCAAAAAGACTGAGTAAGCCCTACTACAATCAATGTAAACTGATAAAGTTAACTGGCATGAGAAGCAGGTATGATCATAAGGATAACAACATACTAGCATGGTGATTAACTAACAAGGTAGATAAAGGTGTCATCGCATAATCAGGTTTAAGGTTTTGCACCACAGGTGTACTAGCAAACTAACATGACTGGAATAAGCAAGTATTGATCCCTTGGCCCAAGTTTGGCCCAATAACATGAAATGACCCTAATACAAGGTCCAACCAAACGGTCTAGTCGATCGGCTCCCTAAGCCTAACTCGTCACGTGTTGGTGTCAATACGGCCCAAACATGATTGTAGTCAGACTGTGCCGGGTCTCCTGTCGGGTGTATCAAGCCCTAGGGTGGCAACCCATGGACACCATAAACATGCGTGCACAGTCTCGATCTACTGGTACCCGTGCATGCTTTCCCTGGCTTCGGAATATGTGCACGACCATAAGTCCGCCCGTAACTACATCGGCGTACCACTCTGCCGTCGCCTTTGGTCGCTTACCTCCAGTTTAGTAATCGTGCCCCCACCCTAGCCTAGTC
Organism: Allium sativum; assembly: GCA_030737875.1. Lineage (NCBI taxonomy): Eukaryota > Viridiplantae > Streptophyta > Magnoliopsida > Asparagales > Amaryllidaceae > Allium > Allium sativum. Next base: position 993,723,882 of record CM060915.1, read on the forward strand.
CCTACGGTCATGATGATACAAACTTGGGGTTACTGCTGGAGTGGACCCCCATTACTAGGATTTTCTAGTGGGTTAAGTACGGTTTAACCCTCTTGCTAATCATGGATTAACTTGGTTAAGTGTAACGATGAGTTCACGACTTAACCCCGATTAATCTACCAAGCCCAAATTGGTTAAGTATTAAGTGGACCATGACTTAACCCTAATCACGAGGCATTAATTAATTTTAATGCGCCTTAACCTCTCACATTAGACCTTGTTGTGGTTACTAGTTAAGCCGGGCGGGTCCGGGTAGCTTTACACCACAACTTGGTCTAACCTCGGGTTCAAGGTACAACATGGCCAACTTCTCACATTGGGTCCTATTGTTTGTAACAACTAGTTAAGCCGGTCGGTTCCGGGTAGGTTTACGCTACAAACTCAATCCAAGCTCGAGTTGGTCACACTTATCTTTTCTAAGTGTCATGTCCATCATGTTTCCAAAACATGTTACAAATTTTCAAGCAATTGGGTAGACCTAACTTAATAGGTAAATTCCCAAGCTTATGTTTTTATGTCTTTTTAAGTTTACCCAACCCCAAACGCAACCCCATCGCTTACATATCGCAATAGCGCATAAAGGATAGAAAGAGGGAACTTGGCATAATCATGACATAAAAGTGTTGAAGCCACAAGTTTAACATGGTGGCATATGAAATGTACATATGTTCATTTACTTGCATATTACATTTTTAGGCCTCAAAAGCATGCATATAACCAAACTTGGCATATTGGTGATACATGGTGCTAAATGACATATAGAAATGGCCATAAGTTCGCATTTAGCCTCACATGCAAGTTATCATAAGAGATATGATAACTTACATGTTGCCAAAATGCAACCTTTAGCATAAAGCTTGAAGCTTTATGTTCATATACTCAAGATAAGCTTGCATAACATGATAACATGAACCAAATGATCATCCCAAACTTGCATAACATAACTTGCATATCATATGACAAACTTGCATATCAAACTTGCATAACATAACTTGATAAACTTGCATTTCATAGCATAGTAAACTTGCATATAAACTTGCATATCATACATGATAAACTTGCATATCATAGCATAGTAAACTTGCATATAAACTTGCATATCATACATGATAAACTTGCATATCATAGCATAGTAAATTTGCATATAAACTTGCATATCATACATTTAACTTTAGAGTTTAAGTATGAAAGTAGAATAGGGCTTACAATGCTTATGAGGACTCAAATGAGTATAGCAAATATAAGAAAGCCCTTATGCAATCAAATAGACCCAAAATGCAAGCTCTAACATAAAAACCCTTGAGCCAAAATGATCAAAACTCTTTCTTTATGATGCAAATATAGAAACTTGACTTGAATGCAAGCTAATGATGCTCATACAAGTTTGAAAACACTTGTATGCATGGAAAATCACTTAGAAATTTATTTAGGAATTTTATGAAGAGAGTGGAGGCCATGAGAGGATTGATTTTGCCATAGTTTAGTTGTAGGATTGATTAATGATGATTTAGGGTTAGGTTAGGGTCTTATTTATAGATTAGGCAAGTGTTTTAGGCCATAGGATTAAACCCTAGTTGCAATCTCAGCCCTTAAAACCGAATCTGGCCCCCAAGCTCAACACAATCTCTAAATGGTGCACCAGGCTAAACAGCCCGGCTGGACCAAGTCGACAGGGCTGTCGACTTGGGTCCAACCAAGTCGACTCCCAAGTCGACAGGGCTGTCGACTTGGGTGCTCTGGCGGGAATTTTCCCGCCTGGCCCAAACTGGCCCAAATTTCCAAATTCAAACTTGAATTTGAAATCTGTTTTTACTTTGAAATTTTCTGAAAACTTCATTGGGCCTTAATCGGGTCATACGGACTCTGATTTTCGAAAACTCGGACTCTATTTCGCGTATTTTTCCGAGACGAACGCAATGGCATAGCCCGTTTACCTTGATTCAGATTTTTGAATTAAATTCTGCCTCGATTTACGTTATAACAGGTTATTGAAAATACGGGTTGTTACATTCTCCCCTCCTTAAAGGATTTCGTCCCCGAAATCTTCAAGTTAGGAAGAACGTATCCTACCATCCAACATCCATCTACTCAAAACATCATCCACGAGCAATCATTGTCCTTACAAGATTCTAAATGTTGTATGAATATATGCAAAGGTGTGTGTATATGTACTTATCTAATGCAAATATCATCAATGCAAATTATGTTAGTGAAATGAATCCATATGTATGCAATTCCTAACATAATGTATAACGCCTATATGTGTGCACATAACATACATCCATATGCAACATCCATGTGATAACACAAAAATTTTCATCCATGAATAAGCATAAACACTCATGCATATGCAATATGAGGAGTGTGTGAGCCGATCTAGTACCTAACGTGTATAATGCATCCACGAGTAACCACTTGCAAACACTTGCAACCACTTGCAACCATCAAGCATAACATGTTTCAAACACATGTTTCGTCCAAAGGGTTTCTACCTAAGGTTCTCATGACAAGATTAACACGATAAACTAGATAAACATAGATAGCAAAGAGAAAGATATGCTAACAAAGAAAAGAGATTGAGAGTGTACCCTCAAAAAGGAATGGATAAAGCCCACGCATCTTCTCCTCGGTTACCCAAGTTGCGTCCTCTTCGGCTTCACCCCATTGAACCTTCACCAACTTGACCTCTCGATTCCTTAGCTTCTTGGTCTCCGTCCCCAAGATACGAATCGGAGCTCTCCTCAAGGTAGCTTCTTTCTCCACTTCCACATCTTTCAGAACACTCGGCTCAACAACCTCTGCTGTTTCATGTAAACACTTCCGGAGATGCGAGACGTGAAAAACATCATATACTCCGGCAAGCTTCTCGGGCAACTTCACTCTATAAGCCATCTGCCCGATCCTTTCTATAATAGGGAATGGTCCAACAAACCTCGGTGCTAACTTCCCAACGGCTCCAAATCGGACCACATTCCGCAAAGGAGAAACCTTCACGAAAACCATATCCCCAACATCAAACTCCAAATCAGTTCTTCGCTTATCAGCATAGGATTTCTGTCGGTCTTGGGCCGCTTTCATCCGTCTCCGAATCAACTCGATCTTCTCGGATGTATCTCTGATCATATCAGGCCCAAGTATAAGCTCATTTGTAATCTCCCACCAACATGTAGGCGACTTGCACGGCCTCCCATATAAAGCTTCAAATGGTGCCATCCCTATGCTTGCCTGATAACTGTTATTATATGCAAACTCAACAAGAGGAAGATGGTCTTCCCAAGTACCACCAAAATCCAGAATACAAAGCCTCAACAGATCCTCGAGTACCCTATTCACCCTTTCGGTTTGACCGTCCGTCTGTGGGTGATAAGCCGTACTTAGATTCAACCTCGTGCCCATAGCTTCTTGCAAGCTATTCCAGAATTGACTTGTAAAGATTGGGTCACGGTCACTGACTATACTAGAAGGGACTCCATGAAGTCTCACAATCTCACGAAGATATACAGACGCTAGCCAAGATGCGGTCCTCTTGCTCTTCACCGGAATCGAATGAGCACTCTTCGTAAGCCTATCCACAATAACCCAAATGCTCGTATTCCCTTTCCTTGACCTTGGTAGCCCATCGATAAAATCCATGGAAATACTCTCCCACTTCCAAAGTGGAACGTCTAGAGGATGTAATAGCCCACCGGGCTTCTTTGACTCGGCCTTAACTTGCTGGCAAATGATACATCTAGAGACAAACTCTGCCACATCCTTCTTCATCCCAGGCCAAAAGAAAATGCGCTTCATATCTTTATACATCTTATCTCCGCCCGGATGTATAGTCAACTTAGAGCGATGCGCTTCCTCAAGAACTTTTCTTACTAAATCTTCTACCATTGGAACACATAATCTTCCGTCTCTCCTCAACCAACCCTTGTCATCAATAGAATATCGAGCGAGATGACTAGACGTCTCTCCTCGAATCGGCTTATCCATAATCTCAACTATCTGAGGGTCTTCTCTCTACGAAGCCCCAACTTGATGAAGAAGGGTAGGTCTGAGTTCCAGAGATGCTAAAGAACTGGTCATCGACTCAACCGCCAAAGAGAAATCAAAGGTTGCCACATACTCTAAATTCTTCATCTCAACGAATAGAGGACTTAGGGTCAACCTTCTTCTACTCAATGCATCTGCTACCACATTCCCCTTGCCAGGGGTATAAGCTATCTCAAAATCGTAGGACGCCAAGAATTCCATCCATCTTTGTTGCCTCAGATTCAGATCCTTCTGAGAAAAGAGATACTTCAATGACTTGTGATCGGTATAAAGCTCAAATCTTTCTCCCAGAAGATAATGGCGCCAAGCCTTGAGTGCATATACTATTGCCACCAACTCTAAGTCATGAGTGGGATAACTCTTCTCATGCACTTTGAGTTGTCTACCGCCAAAGCATATCAACCTTCCTTCTTGCATAAGAACAGCTCCTAACCCTGTGCCACATGCATCGGTGTATGCTGTAAATAACTTCTCTCCATCGGGCAAAGCTAGAACAGGTGCTGATGTGAGAGCTCTCTTAAGCTTCTGAAAAGCAAGCTCGCATTCTATGCTCCAAGCAAAAACTAAATTCTTCTTCGTCAATTTAGTGAGAGGAGCGGATATCTTTGCGAAGTCCTTGATGAACTTCCAGTAAAAACCCGCAAGACCTAGAAAACTTCTCACTTCGGTTGCATTCCTTGGAGTCTTCCAATCCTGAACTGCAACTACCTTAGCGGGATCCACCGCTAAGCCTTGCATAGATACTATATGTCCAAGGAATCTAACTTCCCTTCTCCAAAAGTGACACTTGGAGAACTTGGCCTTCAACTGATGCGCTCTAAGCGTATCCATCACCTCCACGAGATGCCTTGTGTGCTCTTCCTTATCCTTAGAGAAGATCAGAATATCATCTACGAAGACCACGACAAACTTGTTCAAGAACTCCCTGAACACCCTACTCATCAAGTCCACGAAAAATGCAGGTGCATTAGTCAAGCCGAACGGCATGACAAGCCATTCGAAGAATCCATCTAGAGTTCTGAACGCAGTCTTGTCTATACTATCTTCAGCTACTCTGAGCTGATGGAATCCAGTAGCAAGATCAAGCTGAGAGAAAACAGAAGCACCGACAAGATGGTCGAAGAGATCATCAATCCTCGGTAACGGGTGTATGTTCTTCTTAGTCAGCTTATTCAACTCTCGATAGTCAACACAAAGTCGGAGAGAACCATCTGCCTTGGTAGCAAACACCGCAGGCGCTCCCCATTCAGATATACTTCGTCTAATGAAGTTCTTCTCAAGCAACTCCTTCACTTGCTTACTTAGCTCCCGTCTTTCACGCGGAGCCATGTGCCGAACGGGCAAAGAAATCGGCTTTGCATTATCCACCAGATAAATGCGGAAATCAATCTCTCGCTTAGGGGGCAACCCCCTAACTTCATCGAAAACATCCGGATACTCTCGAACCACTCTCACAGACTGAAGAGTTTCCATTGACGAGTCGAGTGATTCCAGATAGCACAACATGACGGGACCTCTCGGATCACAAGAAATCTCTAGGGTGTTTCCGAGGCGAGTCACGAGCCTCACAACCCTATGCTCACAATCAAGAATGGCTCCATATCTGGACAGCCAATCCATGCCCAATATCAATCCATATCCCCTAAAACCAAGAACATAAGCACTGCACAAGAACTCTACACTCAGTATAGAGATCCTCAAATCCCCACATATCATAGATAGATGGGCGGAACCCCCAATAGGATTTGAGACACAAACGGGATCATCTACCAAGCTAGTACTAAGGTGCAAACTATCAACAAGATCAGATGAGATAAAGCTATGCGATGCACCAGAATCAAACAAGGTACGAACTGGAAAATCAGAAATATATACAAGGCTCTCAACAGAAATACTACCTCGATCGGGAACTGGAGCGGTATTGAGAGCATGAACTTGCCCTCCTGAAGGTCCAGCACGCTGAGTCTGACCCTGGCCTTGCCCTTGCTTCTTCGGGCAATCCTTACTGAAATGTCTAGTCTCACCGCAGAAAAAGCATTCACCATTCTTCCTTTTCCTCTTCTTACAATCCTTAACAAGATGCCCTACTGAATCGCAATAATGGCACTTCCCCTTGTTGTTATTGCCCTTGTTGTTGTTCCCCTTGTTGCCTTGAATCTTGTTCTTGTTCTGATTGCCTTGACTGCTCTGACCACTCGGATTTCCCTGATTTCCTTTCCACTGGGAATCAGTCTTCTTGGCTTGAGTATCATTCATCTTGACTTCTTTCATGACATCTCCCTGAAGTAACGCCATATCAACCAAGCTCTCAAACGTGGCCCCATGGGGAATATGTGACATAGCCAATCCCTGCAACGGCTCATTCAATCCTCTAGCAAAACGAAGAGCCTTCTTCTGAGGAGTATTCACCATATCCAAGCCAAAACGAGCTAACTGATTGAACTTGTTCACATATTCTTTGACAGACATATCTCCTTGTTTCAAAGTTATGAACCTCTCCATTTGTAGATTCTCCTCAGCAGAAGATAGAAACTTAAGCATGAACCTTGCCATGAAATCGGCCCAAGTCTCAACAGGCCTAGTACCATTGGTGACTTCCCACCAATAAGCGGCTTCATCCTTCATAAGCCAAACCGCCAATAAGATCTTCCTCTGATCGTCTATCCCGAAGATAGCAAATAAATCCTCGGTCTCTTTCAACCAATTTCTGGCCTCTACAAAAGTCTCAGTGCCTTGAAAGTTCTTGCCACCCATTGCTTTGAAATCTTTGCAAGTCTTTGCGAAGTCAGCTTGAGGATGCTGAGGGGGAGGAGGAAGAGGAACCTCAGCGACAGGAGGAGGAGGAACATTGACTACCGGAGGAGGAGGAGGAGGGACATCTGCGGGGCCGGCTTCGGTCTCCCTAGCCTCCAAAAGTCTCCTATACTAAACAGGTACGTGTACTCCCTCCGGAATAGCAAAGTTATCGGCCATACTGAAAACGAAGAAAAAGACAGATTCAGAATGGCGAAAAAAAACGAAGGAATTTTGCTAATGGCTTTTTGGGGAATAGCCTTTAAAATAAACTTGACTTTTCTTTGGAAAATACTTTATACTTGGTTTTGAAAATAGTTTTCCAAAAGTTTTCTAAAAACCTTTTTGTTCCTTCTCGTAAACCATATGCTCTGATACCAAATGTAACACCCCACCTCCGCCAGGGTGACTCTTGCAAGCACTCTGACTTTGGAGGGGCGTTTGAATCAGGTAAACATGCATAATGATATATCAAGGCAGAACAAGAACATATGTATATATGTAAACAGAGTAAATAACATAGATAAAACAGCGGAAGATTTTCAAACCATTTCAAAACAAGTCTGGTACAACATAATGTTAACTTCCCAAATACACAAGTCTAGATAAAAACAACATTACATAAAACTGAAATACATAAGTACTATCCACAAAATAAGTGATAACCATAGCTAGCTTCATGTCAAGACCGTACATGAGCTAAAATCCCACAAGCAAGCGATCAGAAATCCAGCTAAGCTCCAATATTCCCTCCCTGAGAACCTGGGGGGGGGGGGGGGGGGGAACGGAAGAAAAGAGGCGAAAGAAAACAGGTCAGTCAAAAAGACTGAGTAAGCCCTACTACAATCAATGTAAACTGATAAAGTTAACTGGCATGAGAAGCAGGTATGATCATAAGGATAACAACATACTAGCATGGTGATTAACTAACAAGGTAGATAAAGGTGTCATCGCATAATCAGGTTTAAGGTTTTGCACCACAGGTGTACTAGCAAACTAACATGACAGGAATAAGCAAGTATTGATCCCTTGGCCCAAGCTTTGGCCCAATAACATGAAATGACCCTAATACAAGGTCCAACCAAACAGTCTAGTCGATCGGCTCCCTAAGCCTAACTCGTCACGTGTTGGTGTCAATACGACCCAAACATGATTGTAGTCAGACTGTGCTGGGTCTCCCGTCGGGTGTATCAAGCCCTAGGGTGGCAACCCCTGGAAACCATAAACATGCGTGCACAGTCTCGATCTACTGGTACCCGTGCATGCTTTCCCCGGCTTCGGACTATGTGCACGACCATAAGTCCGCCCGGAACTACACCGGCGTACCACTCTGCCGTCGCCTTTGGTCGCTTACCTCCAGTTTAGTAATCGTGCCCCCACCCTAGCCTAGTCCCTAGGGTCATGATGATACAAACTTGGGATTACTGCTGGAGTGGACCCCCATTGCTAGGATTTTCTAGTGGGTTAAGTACGGTTTAACCCTCTTGCTAATCATGGATTAACTTGGTTAAGTGTAACGATGATTTCACGACTTAACCCCGATTAATCTACCAAGCCCAAATTGGTTAAGTATTAAGTGGACCATGACTTAACCCTAATCACGAGGCATTAATTAATTTTAATGGACCTTAACCTCTCACATTAGACCTTGTTGTGGTTACTAGTTAAGCCGGGCGGGTCCGGGTAGCTTTACACCACAACTTGGTCTAACCTCGGGTTCAAGGTACAACATGGCCAACTTCTCACATTGGGTCCTATTGTTTGTAGCAACTAGTCAAGCCGGTCGGTTCCGGGTAGGTTTACGCTACAAACTCAACCCAACCTCGAGTTGGTCACACTTATCTTTTCTAAGTGTCATGTCCATCATGTTTCCAAAACATGTTACAAATTTTCAAGCAATTGGGTAGACCTAACTTAATAGGTAAATTCCCAATGGGTAGACCTAACTTAATAGGTAAATTCCCAAGCTTATGTTTTTATGTCTTTTTAAGTTTACCCAACCCCAAACGCAATCCCATCGCTTACATATCGCAATAGCGCATAAAGGATAGAAAGAGGGAACTTGGCATAATCATGACATAAAAGTGTTGAAGCCACAAGTTTAACATGGTGGCATATGAAATGTACATATGTTCATATACTTGCATATTACATTTTTAGGCCTCCAAAGCATGCATATAACCAAACTTGGCATATTGGTGATACATGGTGCTAAATGACATATAGAAATGGCCATAAGTTCGCATTTAGCCTCACATGCAAGTTATCATAAGAGATATGATAACTTACATGTTGCCAAAATGCAACCTTTAGCATAAAGCTTGAAGCTTTATGTTCATATACTCAAGATAAGCTTGCATAACATGATAACATGAACCAAATGATCATCCCAAACTTGCATAACATAACTTGCATATCATATGACAAACTTGCATATCAAACTTGCATAACATAACTTGATAAACTTGCATTTCATAGCATAGTAAACTTGCATATCATACATGATAAACTTGCATATCATACATTTAACTTTAGAGTTTAAGTATGAAAGTAGAATAGGGCTTACAATGCTTATGAGGACTCAAATGAGTATAGCAAATATAAGAAAGCCCTTATGCAATCAAATAGACCCAAAATGCAAGCTCTAACATAAAAACCCTTGAGCCAAAATGATCAAAACTCTTTCTTTATGATGCAAATATAGAAACTTGACTTGAATGCAAGCTAATGATGCTCATACAAGTTTGAAAACACTTGTATGCATGGAAAATCACTTAGAAATTTATTTAGGAATTTTATGAAGAGAGTGGAGGCCATGAGAGGATTGATTTTGCCATAGTTTAGTTGTAGGATTGATTAATGATGATTTAGGGTTAGGTTAGGGTCTTATTTATAGATTAGGCAAGTGTTTTAGGCCATAGGATTAAACCCTAGTTGCAATCTCAGCCCTTAAAACCGAATCTGGCCCCCAAGCTCAACACAATCTCTAAATAGTGCACCAGGCTAAACAGCCCGGCTGGACCAAGTCGACAGCCAAGTCGACAGGGCTGTCGACTTGGGTCCAACCAAGTCGACTCCCAAGTCAACAGGGCTGTCGACTTGGGTGCTCTGGCGGGAATTTTCCCGCCTGGCCCAAATTTCCAAATTAAAACTTAAATTTGAAATATGTTTTTACTTTGAAATTTTCTGAAAACTTCATTGGGCCTTAATCGGGTCATACGGACTCCGATTTTCGAAAACTCGGACTCTATTTCGCGTATTTTTCCGAGACGAACGCAATGGCATAGCCCGTTTCCCTTGATTCAGATTTTTGAATTAAATTCTGCCTCGATTTACGTTATAACAGGTTATTGAAAATACGGGTTGTTACAACAGTCATATGTTGTATGTCCCAAATCAGGGTTCATGTTCGTAATTCAAAGGCAATTGGTTCATGGTCAAAGTTCTCATAATCATGATCATATGTATAGGCATATCCTCTTTGTTCAATAGTCACAGGCCGTCAATCAAAGTCATAGTATGTTCTGGGCCATAGTCAATAATTAGATCCAAAAACTTAAATAAACACAGATCCAAGTGAAGAGATTAGGCATTTTTCTTATATCCTTTTAATTTCATGTCACAAGTAAAAATAAAACGTTCAAGTCTAGAAATAACCAACATACAGAAATTAGATCTAGAATAGAAGAACGGCGATGTTAAGATTCGTATGTCGTTGCTCGAGGTTTGTTGATTTAGCCTTTGAATTCTTCACTTTGATTTGAATCTTCTCTTGAACAGATTTGAGCAGCATCTCCATGTCTTGAATTTATATTTTATTTTAATTATTTAAGAAAATTTAGAGGAGGGGAAGAAGCCATGAATCTTAGCAGCATACACTGTTTCAAATCTCGCAAATATCGCCCGAGATCTCCTCCGAGATCTCATTTTGGGCACCTTCCGAAACGAAACAGCAAATATCACTGTAAATCTCCTTTCGAATATATCGCCCGAGATATTGCAATATCGAACGATATATCGACCGAGACGAAATACTGGAATATCGTCCGAGATTTTAGTTTTTTTGGTTAAAATTTAAATCTGTGCCTGAACTAGAAGAATAATTAAAAAACTTAGATCTAGCCATAGCAATCTTTTGTTATTTTACATTTTGCATGTTAAATGACTATATTGTATGTTCGTATAAGTTTTACAATGCTTATGATTTTCATATTCTTCTTTTTACTTACATATTACTTATGAAATTATGTATTTTATGGTCTGTTTATGATGATTTTTTTAATGTTTTGGATCCTTTTAATGTTTCATGTCCAACAATATTTCTGTTTTAAGCATTTTATGATTTAGAGTATGAATGATCTTTCGCAAAATAAAGAATAATAAATTTATTTTGCATTTTATGTTTAAGTTACTATGTTTTTAATAGCATTCATAAAAATCATTTTGTTAAAATATCATTTTTAACATGTCATGTACCCCGAGATTGTTCCGATATGAATTTTCAGACCCAAGATGAAAATCCAAGACGAACTCCCGAGTTAGACTCATCTCGTCCGAGATCTCCTCCGATACGAGACCGAGTCTATAAAATCCCCGAGACGAAACGCAACCGATATCCGAGATTTAAAACCTTGGCAGCATAAGGATAGAAGAGAATTGGTGCAAAGAGAATGAAGACTAGGGCTGTTTATATAGCTTCTCAAGACCTTATCGTACACGCAGCGCTGAGTCAGCATTGAACCCAGTTAAGAAAATAGTCCAAGTACGTAGATGAATCTAGCCAACCGTTATCATACACGCAGTGCTGAGTCAGCATTGGGTCCCACAAGCTATTTTGGCGTAGAAATTTGAATTTCAAATGAATTGTTTTGGCGTAGAAGTTTGATTTTCGAACTTTTGAATTTCTAGTATTTATTTAACTGTTTTATTCACATGAAATATTCTTATATGTATACAATTCCTCTAACGACCATTTTACGCGTATATATATATACGCACAACTTTCATTTTATTTTCAAAATTCAAATGATGTTACCATATTTCATTCACTGTAGCCTTATCTTGAATTTTATCTTTCGTATACATATATTTTTGCATATATATATATATATTTATATTCTCATATGTATATATATTTTTTCTTTATTTCCTTATATGTACGTTCTTATCCTTTCAAATTTTGAATTTGTATACGTACATATATTTGCATGTTCAGTTGGCCCTCTCTAAAACAAAGATAAAAAATTATGTCGCCGACGGAGTTCGAACCCCCGACCTCCATGCTACAAATCCAATGCCTTAACCAACTAAGCTACAGAGGCTTTTGTTAATAAGTCTTAGAACAATAATAATTATTGTTCTCTCCTTACTTCTCTTTTTCATGTTAGTTACAATACTTAAATTAAACAACTGCATGGATCTTTTTCTTTTAATTTTTCTTTTAAAAATTAATTATACTTTAATTTGAGAATCTTAATGTCACAGAATTACGGGGTGTTACAACTGTCAGCTGCAATGCATAATAGCAAATATTTGTAATATGCAGTGAAAGGAAAAAACAGGATAAGAGGATAGAATACACAAAAAGTAAGCCTAACATATTTAAAACAGAAAGCAGTTGCAAATAAATTTAAAAGAAAGAGCCTTTAAAGGAGAATGATTTGTATACAGCAAAAGCATGATTGGAACAGCCACAGTACTAATTTCGTGCATATATGCTTAAGCACCATAAATTTCTGGATAAGATTCAAATAGCATGTAGATATAAAAACAAACGACCGGACATATAAAAACCAATTAAGTTAGAAATTCAGTGAACTTAGAAAGCCAAGCAAATAAAACCTGAGTATACACCATCTTGTCCAATCATTAATGAGTTTAAATGAAGAATCCAATCGCAAGTAGGGGTTAATTTTTGTTTGACAGAGTTGGGAAATATTTGGGAGAAAGAAAAGTAGTAATGATTGTTTGATTTATCGCAGAGAATTTCATGTTATCATATGGACTGAATTTATATTTGTATAGTACAAAAGAGGGCAGAAGTATTAATTTTACTCTATTATAAACCTTGTTTCATTAGGAAGGTATAAAATCGTTGGCACATTTTTTTTTTCAATCCATTTTCACAACCACACAAATTTTTGTAACCAAGCTAACATATTTACGCGGAAAACCTGATTTGAAACTACTTCTCATGGAACCTTCGTTGCACAATAATGACACGATGGTCATATAACCGATATAACAAAAACAGTTTAAAAAAGAATAATCACATTATATATATATAAGAATCTATGTTCATTATAGTCTCCTTTGCATTGTATTGATCCGTGTACAAATATTGGGATGATACTAATTTATAAGTAAAGGCCACATTTGCCATACAAATGTTGCCGTAGCAATAAGATATACAAAGGTAGTCTATAATTTTGCTTCCTCTATTATGCATGCCAGTTTTCAATTTAAAATAACATGTTAAAACATGTGTTAAATAAAATTAAAACAATTTTTCACAATTACATAACCAATAACTTATTCAACATGCACTGATCATCTAACATTCTTGGATGTGATGATAATACTCGACGAAGGAGCAAATAAATTAATTTAAAAACAATAAGTATACTGCATAGAACTAAGTCACTGTTGGTAATGAGTAGTAAATTGTAAGTAACACATACTATGGCCTGTTACAATCGAAGAGGTTATATATATTGTAAACAAACATAAGGTTACTGGAAATTATATATAATTCTTCCCAAAATTATTGTCACCCAGCGATAACGGGTAAGATTACCATATAAGGGGTATATCTACCAGATAGCATGGAACAATTTGGTTAGTACCTTAGAAAAACAACGCAAGTTAAAATTGGATGAGCAGTAGTTCGTAAAAATGGAATATTTGGGCATTATAAAAATGGCAGCCTGTATTTAGTAAATCGGAATTCAGAAATATAAGGTAAAAAACAAATATTATTTCAGAGTATTTGACCAAAAAGCGTGCGAAAAATATTGTTGTTGGTATAGTAGAAATGAAGTTAACATGATTATATGATTTGGAAAAATATAGTAGCTGGAAAATATATATGAATAGAAAAACATAGTGGTTGGGAAAAAGTTGAGGCAGTTTGCATTGTAGTGCAGGTATGCCCAAATGAGTGATGTTGTAAACAGGTGAGACTTGTAATGTTTTTCTTCCTTACGTAGTTAAATAATGTGTGTGTGCACGCATGTGGGTACATTATTTGGTTAAGGTTTAGGTACATAACAGTGCCAATCAGTAAATCTACTGTCTCGTTAAACCAAAGTAACATGTGTTTAATTGTTAGGCACAGTATGTGAATATACCTGAAATAAAGTGATTGTGATAAGTTGGTGGATACAGTTTATAAATAATTGAAAACCGAACATGAAATGTGCACCGGTTGAATTGACTTCTGGTCCGCTGTGTGATCATGTTTAATATTTACCTGATCCCGGAAGTATAAAGAAAAATTCTGAGTTATGGTTAATTTTTTAAAAAAAAAGGCATGGTTATAGTTATAATTAATATGTTTGTTAAATGAAATAAAAAAATTTGCTCCAAAATAATATCAATGTGGAAAAAATTAGGTGATTTGCTATCTGCAGGTGAAACCCAAAATGTGTGAATCCACAATCAGAACATAGGTAAGAATGGAGAAAATAATATATGACTCTGTTTAATGAAGAAAAAAATGAAAAAAAAGAAATGAAAGGATAAGGATTTAAGTATCGTAAATCATTCAATAACTCTCACTGTTCAGAAATTATCGAGCAATATCACGATGTAACAGCAACCAACAGGAAGCGATGCATAATTTGACGATTTTGTGTGTATATTGTTAATCATGCTGAAGGAACCATCAATTGTGGGAGAGTCATCCGTTTTCAAAGGAGAAAGTGTAGTACCAAAAATCATAACACAACCCCCAAAAAAGGACTAATTGGTAACGAACATGGGCAGTATGCATGACCAGTATGCAAAACAGGTGGTCAACATTTGTGTCTGCAACAGCGGTTGTGTTATTTATAATTATGAAGTATTCAGGAACCCCAAACAAAAGGCGTGATTAATGAACAGGAAGAGTACAGAAATAAAACCTTGTTATCACAGCAAATTTAGTAGACGGATGTACGGACAAAAGTTAAACTGTAGCTGAACTGGTAGGAGAACATCGGCGGTGGATGATCATGATATGTTGTGGACGGATGATTTGGATATCTTTTGCCTAACTTGTTATCAACAGCCAAATGTGTCAGGAACAAACATTTTAAGTCAGAAATTGTGAGATGTCTATGTGAAACAAAGGAAAAAGAAGCAGGAAGAGGGTTTATCGGATTGGGTGCCCTACCTGTGGGGAAAAAAACACAAATAAATGCGGAGATATGAAGAAGGGAGTCTCAGTGTCGGTGGAAGTGTGAGGAGGGAATACTTTTTACACTCTGAAACTTGATTTGATAGTCGAACCAATGTAACGATTCATTGTGATTGCGGAAAAATTGGTTGGAGTGGTAGGAGTGCGTTGGGGAGAAAGGAATGGGTGAAGATGGGTAAGATGGGCAGAAAACGTCGGAAGGACGAACTATTTGATCACGGCGCCATGGTGATTGTCAAATGTAGGAGTGGTCACACAGATTCGGGTTGGAGTATAAAATGGGAAAAAGCAAGTAACAGAGGGAGAACGGAGTAGATGAAATTGGGAGATTTGGAAAATAACGGGGAAGAAAGTTACGCGAGAACGAAAAGGGACAGATGTCGCGACCTAAACGTCTTGGATTCTGCTTTCCAGTATAAGTAATAGATTTATGAAGGTCTGAACATGCAATCACCATTTCAAATTTCTGCACGTTACACTTTGAATAGATAAGGAAGTAGTTGAGAGGACGACCAAAGATATATATATATTGTTAGAATTTATTTCATTTAGAACTTACGCATTATTTTCAATCAATATTAATAAATCTTATTAAAGTTCCTAAGGCATTTTTTCTTTGTCTCACAATATATTGAGAATGCGCATTAGTCAAGCGCCTGCATGAGTTATGTCAATCAACATTTAAATCATAGGATTTAGGCTTCCCATCACTAAATGTAATCCTACAATCAACAAACTTAAATTAAAGTATAAATTTAATCATGATTATTAAAAATAAATTATTTTAAATATCCAAAACTCATTAAAATTACTTAAAATAAAATTTTGAATTTACCCCAAAGTTCAGGGTTGTTACAGTCTCCCCCACTTAAAAACTTTTCGTCCTCGAAAAGGAACGAAGTTAAAAGTGTTAAATTATCGTACTCAAATTTTTATTCTTTATTATTCATTCATTGGTTTAAATAATTTTATAGTTGAATAATAATTACACTACACAATCATCAATCAATTGGTTGTTTAGCTTTTCAAATATTTATAACTTTTATATATTCAAAAATCATATTTTCTAAAATAGATTATAATTACAAATACGTATATTATAGGCTTGTTACTCTCAACTCATTCTAGGGCATTACTAACCCTATCTCTAATGAATTTTTTCATTCTAGGTTACTGCTGATCCTATCTCTAATGAGTATTCTTATTGGATATTACTAATCCAATCTCTGATGAGTCTTTTGTTTAGTTCTAATGAGTTGTACCCCAAAGATTTGAGCTAACCAAAGCTTTGATACCAACTGTTAAGACCCGAAAATTCCCGCCCTTTGAATCGACCATAAACCACACAGGTCTAACCCAAAAGTTGGAAATCTCCGAATACTTTAACTTTGGGAATACAACAACATCAGAACAACAACATTAGACTTTTATAAACATTACAATAATGTTACATCAGAGTACACAATATCAGAGTACATCGAATAAAATTACAGCGGAAGATAAATTTCAATAAATTAAATACAATAAACAGCGGATGACTACTATGCTCTGGACAAAGCTTTAGGCTTTGATCCAGAATCCTGCTCAAGAGATAAATATCTGCAAAAAGCTATTCGACTGCCCACGTGGAAAAGAGGGCACCCGAGTTTGCAAAGTGAAACAAACTACGAGTCAGTCATGGGACTGGTGTGAGAATTCTTAACTAATATAACTAATAGCAATAAGGCAAATCCAAGGACCACGCCGCTAACGCAGAACGAGTTTACTCCAATGTATTGCCGTGCATAATTGAAAGTAAATCGTAAAACAACGCAATGCTTTTTGGAAAAATGAAACCGTTATAAGACTCAAGTCCCATCACATAATGCAACGCAAACCGGAGGATAGAGTTTTACCTTATAATGGTCAAAAATGCTTGATACGTTAAAAAAAGATTTGATATTATTATTAGTGTGTATATGTTTCAATAAAAAACACTTCAATCATAATGTATCAATCATAGACGGCATAGTACCCCATCCTACTATGTCGCCATACTAGTTCTACAATCAAAACCGCATGGTGTCGTATAGGAAATTGGGTTTCCATCATGAGTCAAGGCTAGGGAGGAGCTCCTTACCGATTCGAGACACTCTAGCTAATGTCTCAGGATTCCCCGCAGTTAACCCTTGGATCCTACAGGGCCGGTCCACACATACTGCTTCGTGGATTGGCAATTCCCGAACACACGTTTCCCGGTCCTATAAGACCTATCATCCGAGGCGCGCCGCATTCTATCATCCACATAAGTGAAATATCAGCCAGTTTAAGCACCGACACCACTTCTAGCTAGAAAGAAACGTGCTGCTCTCCCTGCATTCCCTTCTCCCGTTTTAGACTCAACTGGGTTGTGAGGCTCGCGAAGTAACATTATAACCACAAGGCCTGCTTTTCAACAAAGCCTTGATCATCTTCATCTTAGCGTGCCACATTGACATTTCACACCATGCGATTGATAACTATTAATACACAACCTCTAAGGGTGTTGAGCAAGAGAATAAATTCTTCGCCACCAATGGTCGTATATTAATAGAAATCAATTTACATAGAACAAAATTCAACGTCAGACACACATTCCATTTATAAGCTTATGCTCTGGGTCTGAACGAAAGCCAAATCCATACAAATCAACACTACTTCCGGATAACTACCATCTTAGCCTCGTCTTGGGAGCAAATCAATCAAGGGCCTCAACATTAGTTACCCATTCGATGTGAAGATCGTCGGTCGTCAATCGCCGTCTTCAATTCTTCCATTTAAAACGTCGTATGATTATTTGAAATGAGTATAACTCGGTCTTTTCAAATAATCTTCGCATAATTATCATTTAAATTATTTCATAACGTTATTACTTATCACTATTTTTATTTTGATAAAAGTAGATATAAATCATTCCATGTAGTCATTAACATATAAGGGCAAACGAATCAACCAAACAAACAGCGCACAATCATGTTCATGTATCATATCAAGGTATCACGTTCAATGAACATTTCAATTCCATTCCCACATTTATTTATTTGTAAATAACAACCAAAATGTAACTTTTAGTTTATTCTTATACTGCATAGAAAATGTCATTAAGACATCTCTTTTTCTTATTTATTTACACTACGTGTGAATAAATGTTTTCCTTTTCTTCTACATATCCTATTTACATGAAATTTAAATAAAAGTGTTATCTAAAATAGTTCTTTTTATTTATATAAGAAAAGGTAAATAAAGTTTTCACTAATAATATGTTCATTTTATTTACATAGAAAATGTAAATAAAGTTTTCCTCATATATTATTCTTTTTAATATATTAACGTTTACACTAAAAATATGTTCATTTTTACTAAAATGACATAACGCCAAATATGTGTTCATTTTCTCTAAAAGGACATTCCTCTAAAAATGCGTTCATTTTCTCTAAATTGACATAACGCTGCATATGTGTTCATTTTCTGTGTTAATCTAATTTCATATAAAAATGATATTTTATATGTAAACAATTTCTATGAATTCATAACATTACATAAAATGTTATCCTTTTATATAATCATGTTTTAATTTTCATTGAAAATACAAATAAAAGTACTATGCTGAATTTCATTCTTTTATTTACATGAAAAATGTAATTATAAGTACCTCTTTAAGTTTCATTCTTTCACTAATGTTAAAGATGCACATAAAGACACTACACTAAATTTCACCCTTTTATTATTGTTAAAAAAATGCACATAAGCCTTCATTCCTTTTAATTTATTAAAAATACAACACAAAATTTTAATCTTTTATTTACATTAACCATGTAAAAAATGCAACAATACACTTCATTCTTTACTTTACAATAAATTTCATTCTTTCTAATTCATTGAAAATACATGTAAAATGCACTAACAAAATCTTATCTTTTATTTCATTGAAAATGTACATAAAAATGCAGCGTCAAATTCCTACTCTTTTTATTACATTAAAAATGTGAATAAAAATGCAATCCTAAATTCTAACCTTTTATTTAAAAAAAAATGTAAATAAACATACTACACTAAATTTCATTTTTCTATTTGCATCAAAAATGTAAATAAAAACACTATGCTACATTTCATTCTTTTACTTGCATTAAAATGTAAACATTAAACTCTAATCTTTTATTACATTGAAATAAATATAAAAATGTAACACTAGATTTCAATCTTCCTAATTCATTAAAAATGCAACCTAAAGTTTCAATTCTTTGTTTTATATGAAAATGCATATGAAATGTGTCGACAAAATATAATCTTTTTATCTTTCATGAAAATGCATATAATATGCTTTGGCAACATTTAATCTCTTTACTTCAATCGAAAATGCATGTGTGCTTCATCATCAAAATTTCATTCCAAATTGCACGGAAATTTTATTGTCAAAATTTCGCCTTTTTAATCACATTAACTTCCATGTCAAAATTGTTCCTTTTTAATTACATTAAAAATGTAATTAACATTTCATGTCAAATCTTGCTTTTTATTTTACAATATAAAATTTCTATTCTTTAATTACATAATAAAATGTACTCTTAATTTACAATGTAAATTCTCCTCTTTAATCACATAAAAATTGTAACTTTCATCTGATTACAAATGCAACATAAAAATTCAATCTCTTTTATTCGCTTACAAACGCAACGTAAAATTCAATATTTTAATTGGTTACTACACAACATAAAAATTCAAACGCAAATGCAGATCTTAAGGAAAAGATCTGAGGTAATAACATAGAAATTAAATTTCAGTGTGTACAATCTTATTCTTTAATTATACATAAAAATGTAATTTTATTTTACAATGTAAAATATCATTCGTTAATAAAAATATGTAATTTTATTTTCAATGCAAATCTCATTCTTTAATTACATATAAAATTGTATTTTTATATCTTTTTACATTAAAAATGTAACTTTTATTTTTATGTCTTATTTGCATTATGGAATGCAACAGAAAGTCTTACCTTTTATTTCAAGTTATATTTGCATTACGGAATGCAAATAAAAAGGTGAGCTCTTACTTCTAAGTTTTATTTACATTGGGGAACACAAATATAAAGATGCACTTTTATTTCCATGTCATTTTGCATTGTGAAATGCAAATAAAAGAACAAATTCTATTTTTAATGTATATTTGCACTAGTGAATGCAAATAAAAGAATAAACTTTAATGACAATTAAAAAGTGATTTTATTTGTAAAACAAGTTCTACATTTCTAATCTTAACAAATAAAAAGGATAATTTTATTTGTTTACAAACTCTATTTTAATGAAACATTTCATTCAAAAAGGTGATTTCTATTTTAGTGTATGTTTCTGTTCTAATATGATATGTTAAAACAGAATGACAATTTATTCTACTATTATTATTTATAAATATCAAACATGAAAATAAAAATATTGTTTTTATTTTATTCTTCGAAGTTTAACACATATGAATATAAAATATTCTATATATACAATAATATATGATTTTATCGTATACACAAAATTCTAATAAACATAAATACACAATCACAATCAATCGTTCATCGCAATCACAGCACAATCAACAATGAAATAAATACATACATAAAACATGAATTTCATACTGAATGAATATATATATTACTCAATAAAATAAATAATTAATTTTAATTTTAAAAATAGAAATCTCACCGAGCGTTTATTCAGAATAGATCAGATCTGAATTTTGGTCAAAATTTCATCTGCTCCTTTTCAGATCTAGTCGGTTCCATGTTGTAGTGTTCTCTAATACGATCGCAACGCAATTCGTTTCGTCAAATTCTAATTAAACATGACGAAGTTATTCAATTTTAAACATAAATTACATTATTGAATAATTTAATAATCAGTTTCTTTAATCACTTTGTTAACCTTAATTAAAAACTCAAGGCCACTTCTTCTTCATCTTTATCGACTTCAGGAAACCCAAAACCATGACTAAAGCATCCCCTTGCGCACCACCATCGATCAACCACCGTCACCGCGAAGCCGTCCACGCTGGCGTCAACCGCCCTCGACGCCATCAAACTCGGTGGTCGCACGCTCCCTGAAATCCTCCATAAACGCGGTGGCTTTGTGGCTCGATTTCCCATAAATTAGTGCACAAGAATTGATCTTGACCATATAGAATCGAAGCTAAGGAGAATCTCTTCGATTTGGTCATTTGAATAGCTAGGAGTTATAGTTTGGATTGAGGTATTTTAATGGTGAATGGATGGAACACTTTCGGCCATGGAGTTTAGGGAAGAGGAGGCCAATGAAGTAGAAAGAAATTTAGATTTATATATATTTTTTGTGGAGAAGAAGAATAAGATCTAAATTTAAAAAAAAACAATTTCTCAGAAGAAGAAAAAGAATGAGAAAGATACGTGATTAATTTCTCACCGATGTCTCTTAACATATGGTAGGTTACGAAAGAAATTGATTAGCTGACTAGGCATGAGAAAGCGTATTTATTTCCCATTTAAATTTCAAAAGCAAGTTACAAAGAAAAAGAGACTAAAAGGGAAGAATTGAATGCAAGATAATTTCAAATTTCAAAAATAAATTACATAGGAAAAGAGAACAATGGAAAGAAATGAATGTGTGATTTATTGTCTAACGCTTACTTTTAGGAGGTTGTGTGACTTTTCAAATTTCAAAACACATAACTTTAAAATTTCATAATTAAGGAATACTTTCACATGTGTAGAGGAGTACAATGAAGAGAAAATTGATAAAAATACGCATGGATAATGTTGAAAGTTTTATTTTTTTTTCTTTTTCTGAATCTAAACAAAAAGGTATAAAAGATAAGGAAAAAAAATATATGTTAGACCGAAATTTGGGCCTAACACCCAAACTCTATGTGAAATCCTCACAAATCACAGATTACAGATAAAAAGCAGTAAAAACAGGGAACACACGAGATTTTTATAGTGGTTCGGCTCAATCCAAGCCTACGTCCACTTTATAGTTTCTCATATCCTGAGGAATTACAATTACAATGGTGTCTCACAATCCGTGAGATTCGATTATACACAATAGCCTTGTGTTCTAATGAAGAAGAGGAGAAAAGAGATTGAATTTATGCACGATAGCCTCGTGTTTGATTGAGTTGAGGAGTACCCAAAGTCCTTGAATACTTGGTAATGGAGGTCAGGAGGTGTTAGTGCCGAAAAGTCCCTTGAAATGACCATCTCGTGGTGTATTTATAGGCGTAGAGGAGCTGCTGGGAGTCCTGAATCGGGTCGGATCGGGTGTGACGTGGTGAGCGGAGAGGGCATCTCGGAGAGAGTGGAGAAGTGGCCTTCAGATTGTGCTAGGACAGATGGCAACCGATCCGGATTAGTAGGAGATGGTTTTGGCTAAAGAACAGGTCAAAGCTGTTGCGTCTGAGCAAGTGCAGGGGGATCGGGTCGGACCTCCGACCCGGACCGAGTTTGTGTCTTCAATCCGAAGGCTCTGTGCACTCCTATGCATTGAAGGTGGGGCGGATCGGGTGTTCCCCCTCCGATCCGATCCGGGTTGATGAGAATGTGAACTGTGTCAAGCTGGTTTACTGAAGGTGGTTGGATCGGGTCCTCCTGCCATCCGATCCGAACCGGTCAGGAGTGATGCCAATTTTCCAAGTTCGCAGTTTCCGGTTCTTCATGCGTTCACGGAAACGGGCGTAACTTTCAAACCGTAAGTCCGATTGAGCCAAACGAAAGCTCAAACTGAAGCTAATTCAGAGATCTACAAGGTTTATAGAGCACAGCTCCGTAATCGCTGTTTTCAGGCCCAAAAAAGGTCATCTGGTAGGAGTTTTGGGCCTTTCTTTCTTTGTGATGCGACTTTGACCAAATCGCTGCCTGTCTTCTGACGATATTCCCAACGCTTGAGTGTATTGTTGAGAAGAGATTCCATGTGTGACTGCTTTGACTAAAAAGCGAGTCAACATTTTGCCCCCCAGAACATATCTTGCTGGTTGAAGGAAGATGTGTTCTGGATAATCCAAGGCCATGCCGGGCCTGCCAGCTGCAAGTATAATCCATACCTGCGAAGAAGAGAAAGCAAACAGGTATGTCAAAACCTAACAAAACCGATTACACTTTCGAGCATAAACCATGCTTGGGCGTTTGTTTGAGCATAAACCATACTCAAGACACGTTCGAATCATCCTGCCAAAACCTGACGAAGGACCTAACCTTCCGGGTACAAGCCATACCAGGAAGTTCAAACTGAGCATAAGCCATACCCTAGTTTTATTGAGTTCCTTTGCCAAATCCTGACAAAACAATAAGCCGTTCCAGAGTATAATCCATACTTAAGAGTCCTAGTGAGTACAATCCATACCCATGTCGGGATAGAGCTATGCTTGCCAAGACCTGACAAGACAGTCTGTCCCTAAGCATAATCCATGCCTAGGGGTCCGAGATAAGTATAAGCCATACTTTAGTTGAGATTGAGAATCCTGCCACAACCTGACAAGATACTTAAATTGCCAAACATAATCCATGCTCGGAAAGTCCTTCCTTATTCAATTCAAAGTACAAAACCAAAGCAAATCCTGATTGGTTTGTCATCGAGTGCAGAGCACGATTTGGAGCTAAATCCTAACCCCGAACGTGTGTACTCCGATTTAGCCAATCGGAAAACCTAAAGAAAGCAAAGAGACATATCTTAAATCCTAAGAAATGCCGAAAATACAGAGTGATCCAATCCAGATCATTTGATGACGAGCCGATTGGAGCTCGTTCCAGGGTCATTCCCTCTCCGGGGAGCAGGTGGTGGCAGCACAGGTACAGGTGTTGGTTGTTTCACATACTCGGGTAGCTCTCCACGTCTAACCCGTTCCTCAATCAGATCTCGCAAGTGTCTACAGTCATTTGTGTCATGACCGTCCATATCGTGAAATACGCAATATTTCCCAGAGTCGCGTTCTCTTTGTGATGGCTCCCTCCTGGGAGGCTTTGGATAGGAGACGTCACCGTTTGTGTCCAGATAGATGTCTGAGAGTGGGGCATTGAGTTCAGTGTACTTTTCATATCTGGGCCCTCTCCGGGGCTGAGCGTTGCGGTCATTCTTGACGGCAGCTTTTCCTTTGCCTTTATCAGAATCAGACGATTCTCCGTCTTTGAGCATGTTAACATCGAGAATTTTCTTCTCGGAGGTTGCGTCTTCTTCACGCAAAAACCTATCCGATTCAAGATAGAATTCGCTGAGATTCCTTGGTGGGTCTCGGTACAAGGATTTCTTGAACTCCGAGTTGTCTAGAACGCCGGATACTGCCGCCATCAATACCATAGATGGCTCAGGCCGATCAACTGATGCTGCTGCAATGTTGAATCTTTCCAGAAATGATCGCAGAGTTTCTTTGGGTCTCTGCTTGATTGTAGTGAGTGACATGACATTTTTGGGTCGAGCGATGTGGACCCGAAACTGTTCAATGAAGCGGGCGACCAACATGTTCCAGCTGTTGATCGATTCAGATTCTAGCTGCCGAAACCACATAGCAGCGATATCAGTCAAAAAGAGGGGAAAGCATTTTGCCATGACGTTTTCCGACACCGATTGAACTTCCATATGCCGTTTATAGCGCATTAGGTGCACGGTAGGATCCGTTCTGCCGTTGTATGGCTCCAGTTGTGGAAGTTTGAAATCTGGAGGATTGCGGGAATTCATGATTTCCGGTGTGAATGGATTGTGATTGACATCATCCATGTCATTTTGATAGGTGCGGCCTCTCGAGAGGCGTTCAATGAGATTGGCGAGCCGATCGCCTTCAAAGAGCTGTTGCAGGTTGACAAGCCCAGAGCTGGTGCCCCCAGCGTTAAGTTCAGAAGTGTGTGGAAGAGTATAAGGAGCTTGGCAAGTCATCCGGTTCGGTTCGGAGGTGCCCCCTTGCTGCGGCTCGGAGAAGCGAGGGGGGTTATGGAGAGGTGCACGGTTCGGATCGGAGGTGCCGATCCGAACAGGTTCGCCTGTTCCGAACTGGGGAGCTTGATGCTGAATTTGTGTGGTATTTCCGACCCGAACCGGTGCGGATGTAGGTCGAACAGGAGCGAAGCCTTGATTTCCAGAGGAGAGGCTGCTGCCCGCAGGCTCATGCAAGGTGGCGGTTCGGATCGGGTCCGAACCGATCCGGTGGGGAATGTCTCCCATTTCCATCTGCGTTGAATTCAGATTTTGGCCCTCGGTTCGGATCGGATCCGAACCGATCCGGTTTGCAGCTACTGCTGGGGCTATTTCCGT
This sequence comes from Allium sativum, assembly GCA_030737875.1. Classification (NCBI taxonomy): domain Eukaryota; kingdom Viridiplantae; phylum Streptophyta; class Magnoliopsida; order Asparagales; family Amaryllidaceae; genus Allium; species Allium sativum. The sequence goes on from CM060915.1 coordinate 993,749,421, forward strand.
GCTATTTCCAACGAGTTGTGTGTTGCCACTCGGCCTACCTTCCGTCCGAGCGAAGAATTGGTCGATCATCTCCTGTTGTTTGCGGAGGAGATCATCTTGCCTAGCCATCTGGGTTCTCAATTCATCGAGAACGCCATCCATTTCATCTCTGGTTAAGTATGCTGATGGATTTTCATGAGAGGAAGCCTCCTGGCTTGCCTCGTTCCTTGTGCCTTCAGTGCCAACATCCTCAGCACGAGAGAAGGTTCCGTCTTTCTTTCGCTTGACCATTGATCCAATAGCCAAATAATCCGCTTCCGTTCAAGCTAGTAGAAGAAGTTGTATCGTGTGCACCCCTTCCTGGCGCGCCAAAATGTTAGACCGAAATTTGGGCCTAACACCCAAACTCTATGTGAAATCCTCACAAATCACAGATTACAGATAAAAAGCAGTAAAAACAGGGAACACACGAGATTTTTATAGTGGTTCGGCTCAATCCAAGCCTACGTCCACTTTATAGTTTCTCATATCCTGAGGAATTACAATTACAATGGTGTCTCACTATCCGTGAGATTCGATTATACACAATAGCCTTGTGTTCTAATGAAGAAGAGGAGAAAAGAGATTGAATTTATGCACGATAGCCTCGTGTTTGATTGAGTTGAGGAGTACCCAAAGTCCTTGAATACTTGGTAATGGAGGTCAGGAGGTGTTAGTGCCGAAAAGTCCCTTGAAATAACCATCTCGTGGTGTATTTATAGGCGTAGAGGAGCTGCTGGGAGTCCTGAATCGGGTCGGATCGGGTGTGACGTGGTGAGCGGAGAGGGCATCTCGGAGAGAGTGGAGAAGTGGCCTTCAGATTGTGCTAGGACAGATGGCAACCGATCCGGATTAGTAGGAGATGGTTTTGGCTAAAGAACAGGTCAAAGCTGTTGCGTCTGAGCAAGTGCAGGGGGATCGGGTCGGACCTCCGACCCGGACCGAGTTTGTGTCTTCAATCCGAAGGCTCTGTGCACTCCTATGCATTGAAGGTGGGGCGGATCGGGTGTTCCCCCTCCGATCCGATCCGGGTTGATGAGAATGTGAACTGTGTCAAGCTGGTTTACTGAAGGTGGTTGGATCGGGTCCTCCTGCCATCCGATCCGAACCGGTCAGGAGTGATGCCAATTTTCCAAGTTCGCAGTTTCCGGTTCTTCATGCGTTCACGGAAACGGGCTTAACTTTCAAACCGTAAGTCCGATTGAGCCAAACGAAAGCTCAAACTGAAGCTAATTCAGAGATCTACAAGAGTTATAGAGCACAGCTCCGTAATCGCTGTTTTCAGGCCCAAAAAAGGTCATCTGGTAGGAGTTTTGGGCCTTTCTTTCTTTGTGATGCGACTTTGACCAAATCGCTGCCTGTCTTCTGACGATATTCCCAACGCTTGAGTGTATTGTTGAGAAGAGATTCCATGTGTGACTGCTTTGACTAAAAAGCGAGTCAACATTTTGCCCCCCAGAACATATCTTGCTGGTTGAAGGAAGATGTGTTCTGGATAATCCAAGGCCATGCCGGGCCTGCCAGCTGCAAGTATAATCCATACCTGCGAAGAAGAGAAAGCAAACAGGTATGTCAAAACCTAACAAAACCGATTACACTTTCGAGCATAAACCATGCTTGGGCGTTTGTTTGAGCATAAACCATACTCAAGACACGTTCGAATCATCCTGCCAAAACCTGACGAAGGACCTAACCTTCCGGGTACAAGCCATACCAGGAAGTTCAAACTGAGCATAAGCCATACCCTAGTTTTATTGAGTTCCTTTGCCAAATCCTGACAAAACAATAAGCCGTTCCAGAGTATAATCCATACTTAAGAGTCCTAGTGAGTACAATCCATACCCATGTCGGGATAGAGCTATGCTTGCCAAGACCTGACAAGACAGTCTGTCCCTAAGCATAATCCATGCCTAGGGGTCCGAGATAAGTATAAGCCATACTTTAGTTGAGATTGAGAATCCTGCCACAACCTGACAAGGTACTTAAATTGCCAAACATAATCCATGCTCGGAAAGTCCTTCCTTATTCAATTCAAAGTACAAAACCAAAGCAAATCCTGATTGGTTTGTCATCGAGTGCAGAGCACGATTTGGAGCTAAATCCTAACCCCGAACGTGTGTACTCCGATTTAGCCAATCGGAAAACCTAAAGAAAGCAAAGAGACATATCTTAAATCCTAAGAAATGCCGAAAATACAGAGTGATCCAATCCAGATCATTTGATGACGAGCCGATTGGAGCTCGTTCCAGGGTCATTCCCTCTCCGGGGAGCAGGTGGTGGCAGCACAGGTACAGGTGTTGGTTGTTTCACATACTCGGGTAGCTCTCCACGTCTAACCCGTTCCTCAATCAGATCTCGCAAGTGTCTACAGTCATTTGTGTCATGACCGTCCATATCGTGAAATACGCAATATTTCCCAGAGTCGCGTTCTCTTTGTGATGGCTCCCTCCTGGGAGGCTTTGGATAGGAGACGTCACCGTTTGTGTCCAGATAGATGTCTGAGAGTGGGGCATTGAGTTCAGTGTACTTTTCATATCTGGGCCCTCTCCGGGGCTGAGCGTTGCGGTCATTCTTGACGGCAGCTTTTCCTTTGCCTTTATCAGAATCAGACGATTCTCCGTCTTTGAGCATGTTAACATCGAGAATTTTCTTCTCGGAGGTTGCGTCTTCTTCACGCAAAAACCTATCCGATTCAAGATAGAATTCGCTGAGATTCCTTGGTGGGTCTCGGTACAAGGATTTCTTGAACTCCGAGTTGTCTAGAACGCCGGATACTGCCGCCATCAATACCATAGATGGCTCAGGCCGATCAACTGATGCTGCTGCAATGTTGAATCTTTCCAGAAATGATCGCAGAGTTTCTTTGGGTCTCTGCTTGATTGTAGTGAGTGACATGACATTTTTGGGTCGAGCGATGTGGACCCGAAACTGTTCAATGAAGCGGGCGACCAACATGTTCCAGCTGTTGATCGATTCAGATTCTAGCTGCCGAAACCACATAGCAGCGATATCAGTCAAAAAGAGGGGAAAGCATTTTGCCATGACGTTTTCCGACACCGATTGAACTTCCATATGCCGTTTATAGCGCATTAGGTGCACGGTAGGATCCGTTCTGCCGTTGTATGGCTCCAGTTGTGGAAGTTTGAAATCTGGAGGATTGCGGGAATTCATGATTTCCGGTGTGAATGGATTGTGATTGACATCATCCATGTCATTTTGATAGGTGCGGCCTCTCGAGAGGCGTTCAATGAGATTGGCGAGCCGATCGCCTTCAAAGAGCTGTTGCAGGTTGACAAGCCCAGAGCTGGTGCCCCCAGCGTTAAGTTCAGAAGTGTGTGGAAGAGTATAAGGAGCTTGGCAAGTCATCCGGTTCGGTTCGGAGGTGCCCCCTTGCTGCGGCTCGGAGAAGCGAGGGGGGTTATGGAGAGGTGCACGGTTCGGATCGGAGGTGCCGATCCGAACAGGTTCGCCTGTTCCGAACTGGGGAGCTTGATGCTGAATTTGTGTGGTATTTCCGACCCGAACCGGTGCGGATGTAGGTCGAACAGGAGCGAAGCCTTGATTTCCAGAGGAGAGGCTGCTGCCCGCAGGCTCATGCAAGGTGGCGGTTCGGATCGGGTCCGAACCGATCCGGTGGGGAATGTCTCCCATTTCCATCTGCGTTGAATTCAGATTTTGGCCCTCGGTTCGGATCGGATCCGAACCGATCCGGTTTGCAGCTACTGCTGGGGCTATTTCCGTGCTATTTCCAACGAGTTGTGTGTTGCCACTCGGCCTACCTTCCGTCCGAGCGAAGAATTGGTCGATCATCTCCTGTTGTTTGCGGAGGAGATCATCTTGCCTAGCCATCTGGGTTCTCAATTCATCGAGAACGCCATCCATTTCATCTCTGGTTAAGTATGCTGATGGATTTTCATGAGAGGAAGCCTCCTGGCTTGCCTCGTTCCTTGTGCCTTCAGTGCCAACATCCTCAGCACGAGAGAAGGTTCCGTCTTTCTTTCGCTTGACCATTGATCCAATAGCCAAATAATCCGCTTCCGTTCAAGCTAGTAGAAGAAGTTGTATCGTGTGCACCCCTTCCTGGCGCGCCAAAATGTTAGACCGAAATTTGGGCCTAACACCCAAACTCTATGTGAAATCCTCACAAATCACAGATTACAGATAAAAAGCAGTAAAAACAGGGAACACACGAGATTTTTATAGTGGTTCGGCTCAATCCAAGCCTACGTCCACTTTATAGTTTCTCATATCCTGAGGAATTACAATTACAATGGTGTCTCACTATCCGTGAGATTCGATTATACACAATAGCCTTGTGTTCTAATGAAGAAGAGGAGAAAAGAGATTGAATTTATGCACGATAGCCTCGTGTTTGATTGAGTTGAGGAGTACCCAAAGTCCTTGAATACTTGGTAATGGAGGTCAGGAGGTGTTAGTGCCGAAAAGTCCCTTGAAATGACCATCTCGTGGTGTATTTATAGGCGTAGAGGAGCTGCTGGGAGTCCTGAATCGGGTCGGATCGGGTGTGACGTGGTGAGCGGAGAGGGCATCTCGGAGAGAGTGGAGAAGTGGCCTTCAGATTGTGCTAGGACAGATGGCAACCGATCCGGATTAGTAGGAGATGGTTTTGGCTAAAGAACAGGTCAAAGCTGTTGCGTCTGAGCAAGTGCAGGGGGATCGGGTCGGACCTCCGACCCGGACCGAGTTTGTGTCTTCAATCCGAAGGCTCTGTGCACTCCTATGCATTGAAGGTGGGGCGGATCGGGTGTTCCCCCTCCGATCCGATCCGGGTTGATGAGAATGTGAACTGTGTCAAGCTGGTTTACTGAAGGTGGTTGGATCGGGTCCTCCTGCCATCCGATCCGAACCGGTCAGGAGTGATGCCAATTTTCCAAGTTCGCAGTTTCCGGTTCTTCATGCGTTCACGGAAACGGGCGTAACTTTCAAACCGTAAGTCCGATTGAGCCAAACGAAAGCTCAAACTGAAGCTAATTCAGAGATCTACAAGAGTTATAGAGCACAGCTCCGTAATCGCTGTTTTCAGGCCCAAAAAAGGTCATCTGGTAGGAGTTTTGGGCCTTTCTTTCTTTGTGATGCGACTTTGACCAAATCGCTGCCTGTCTTCTGACGATATTCCCAACGCTTGAGTGTATTGTTGAGAAGAGATTCCATGTGTGACTGCTTTGACTAAAAAGCGAGTCAACATTTTGCCCCCCAGAACATATCTTGCTGGTTGAAGGAAGATGTGTTCTGGATAATCCAAGGCCATGCCGGGCCTGCCAGCTGCAAGTATAATCCATACCTGCGAAGAAGAGAAAGCAAACAGGTATGTCAAAACCTAACAAAACCGATTACACTTTCGAGCATAAACCATGCTTGGGCGTTTGTTTGAGCATAAACCATACTCAAGACACGTTCGAATCATCCTGCCAAAACCTGACGAAGGACCTAACCTTCCGGGTACAAGCCATACCAGGAAGTTCAAACTGAGCATAAGCCATACCCTAGTTTTATTGAGTTCCTTTGCCAAATCCTGACAAAACAATAAGCCGTTCCAGAGTATAATCCATACTTAAGAGTCCTAGTGAGTACAATCCATACCCATGTCGGGATAGAGCTATGCTTGCCAAGACCTGACAAGACAGTCTGTCCCTAAGCATAATCCATGCCTAGGGGTCCGAGATAAGTATAAGCCATACTTTAGTTGAGATTGAGAATCCTGCCACAACCTGACAAGATACTTAAATTGCCAAACATAATCCATGCTCGGAAAGTCCTTCCTTATTCAATTCAAAGTACAAAACCAAAGCAAATCCTGATTGGTTTGTCATCGAGTGCAGAGCACGATTTGGAGCTAAATCCTAACCCCGAACGTGTGTACTCCGATTTAGCCAATCGGAAAACCTAAAGAAAGCAAAGAGACATATCTTAAATCCTAAGAAATGCCGAAAATACAGAGTGATCCAATCCAGATCATTTGATGACGAGCCGATTGGAGCTCGTTCCAGGGTCATTCCCTCTCCGGGGAGCAGGTGGTGGCAGCACAGGTACAGGTGTTGGTTGTTTCACATACTCGGGTAGCTCTCCACGTCTAACCCGTTTCTCAATCAGATCTCGCAAGTGTCTACAGTCATTTGTGTCATGACCGTCCATATCGTGAAATACGCAATATTTCCCAGAGTCGCGTTCTCTTTGTGATGGCTCCCTCCTGGGAGGCTTTGGATAGGAGACGTCACCGTTTGTGTCCAGATAGATGTCTGAGAGTGGGGCATTGAGTTCAGTGTACTTTTCATATCTGGGCCCTCTCCGGGGCTGAGCGTTGCGGTCATTCTTGACGGCAGCTTTTCCTTTGCCTTTATCAGAATCAGACGATTCTCCGTCTTTGAGCATGTTAACATCGAGAATTTTCTTCTCGGAGGTTGCGTCTTCTTCACGCAAAAACCTATCCGATTCAAGATAGAATTCGCTGAGATTCCTTGGTGGGTCTCGGTACAAGGATTTCTTGAACTCCGAGTTGTCTAGAACGCCGGATACTGCCGCCATCAATACCATAGATGGCTCAGGCCGATCAACTGATGCTGCTGCAATGTTGAATCTTTCCAGAAATGATCGCAGAGTTTCTTTGGGTCTCTGCTTGATTGTAGTGAGTGACATGACATTTTTGGGTCGAGCGATGTGGACCCGAAACTGTTCAATGAAGCGGGCGACCAACATGTTCCAGCTGTTGATCGATTCAGATTCTAGCTGCCGAAACCACATAGCAGCGATATCAGTCAAAAAGAGGGGAAAGCATTTTGCCATGACGTTTTCCGACACCGATTGAACTTCCATATGCCGTTTATAGCGCATTAGGTGCACGGTAGGATCCGTTCTACCGTTGTATGGCTCCAGTTGTGGAAGTTTGAAATCTGGAGGATTGCGGGAATTCATGATTTCCGGTGTGAATGGATTGTGATTGACATCATCCATGTCATTTTGATAGGTGCGGCCTCTCGAGAGGCGTTCAATGAGATTGGCGAGCCGATCGCCTTCAAAGAGCTGTTGCAGGTTGACAAGCCCAGAGCTGGTGCCCCCAGCGTTAAGTTCAGAAGTGTGTGGAAGAGTATAAGGAGCTTGGCAAGTCATCCGGTTCGGTTCGGAGGTGCCCCCTTGCTGCGGCTCGGAGAAGCGAGGGGGGTTATGGAGAGGTGCACGGTTCGGATCGGAGGTGCCGATCCGAACAGGTTCGCCTGTTCCGAACTGGGGAGCTTGATGCTGAATTTGTGTGGTATTTCCGACCCGAACCGGTGCGGATGTAGGTCGAACAGGAGCGAAGCCTTGATTTCCAGAGGAGAGGCTGCTGCCCGCAGGCTCATGCAAGGTGGCGGTTCGGATCGGGTCCGAACCGATCCGGTGGGGAATGTCTCCCATTTCCATCTGCGTTGAATTCAGATTTTGGCCCTCGGTTCGGATCGGATCCGAACCGATCCGGTTTGCAGCTACTGCTGGGGCTATTTCCGTGCTATTTCCAACGAGTTGTGTGTTGCCACTCGGCCTACCTTCCGTCCGAGCGAAGAATTGGTCGATCATCTCCTGTTGTTTGCGGAGGAGATCATCTTGCCTAGCCATCTGGGTTCTCAATTCATCGAGAACGCCATCCATTTCATCTCTGGTTAAGTATGCTGATGGATTTTCATGAGAGGAAGCCTCCTGGCTTGCCTCGTTCCTTGTGCCTTCAGTGCCAACATCCTCAGCACGAGAGAAGGTTCCGTCTTTCTTTCGCTTGACCATTGATCCAATAGCCAAATAATCCGCTTCCGTTCAAGCTAGTAGAAGAAGTTGTATCGTGTGCACCCCTTCCTGGCGCGCCAAAATGTTAGACCGAAATTTGGGCCTAACACCCAAACTCTATGTGAAATCCTCACAAATCACAGATTACAGATAAAAAGCAGTAAAAACAGGGAACACACGAGATTTTTATAGTGGTTCGGCTCAATCCAAGCCTACGTCCACTTTATAGTTTCTCATATCCTGAGGAATTACAATTACAATGGTGTCTCACTATCCGTGAGATTCGATTATACACAATAGCCTTGTGTTCTAATGAAGAAGAGGAGAAAAGAGATTGAATTTATGCACGATAGCCTCGTGTTTGATTGAGTTGAGGAGTACCCAAAGTCCTTGAATACTTGGTAATGGAGGTCAGGAGGTGTTAGTGCCGAAAAGTCCCTTGAAATGACCATCTCGTGGTGTATTTATAGGCGTAGAGGAGCTGCTGGGAGTCCTGAATCGGGTCGGATCGGGTGTGACGTGGTGAGCGGAGAGGGCATCTCGGAGAGAGTGGAGAAGTGGCCTTCAGATTGTGCTAGGACAGATGGCAACCGATCCGGATTAGTAGGAGATGGTTTTGGCTAAAGAACAGGTCAAAGCTGTTGCGTCTGAGCAAGTGCAGGGGGATCGGGTCGGACCTCCGACCCGGACCGAGTTTGTGTCTTCAATCCGAAGGCTCTGTGCACTCCTATGCATTGAAGGTGGGGCGGATCGGGTGTTCCCCCTCCGATCCGATCCGGGTTGATGAGAATGTGAACTGTGTCAAGCTGGTTTACTGAAGGTGGTTGGATCGGGTCCTCCTGCCATCCGATCCGAACCGGTCAGGAGTGATGCCAATTTTCCAAGTTCGCAGTTTCCGGTTCTTCATGCGTTCACGGAAACGGGCGTAACTTTCAAACCGTAAGTCCGATTGAGCCAAACGAAAGCTCAAACTGAAGCTAATTCAGAGATCTACAAGAGTTATAGAGCACAGCTCCGTAATCGCTGTTTTCAGGCCCAAAAAAGGTCATCTGGTAGGAGTTTTGGGCCTTTCTTTCTTTGTGATGCGACTTTGACCAAATCGCTGCCTGTCTTCTGACGATATTCCCAACGCTTGAGTGTATTGTTGAGAAGAGATTCCATGTGTGACTGCTTTGACTAAAAAGCGAGTCAACATTTTGCCCCCCAGAACATATCTTGCTGGTTGAAGGAAGATGTGTTCTGGATAATCCAAGGCCATGCCGGGCCTGCCAGCTGCAAGTATAATCCATACCTGCGAAGAAGAGAAAGCAAACAGGTATGTCAAAACCTAACAAAACCGATTACACTTTCGAGCATAAACCATGCTTGGGCGTTTGTTTGAGCATAAACCATACTCAAGACACGTTCGAATCATCCTGCCAAAACCTGACGAAGGACCTAACCTTCCGGGTACAAGCCATACCAGGAAGTTCAAACTGAGCATAAGCCATACCCTAGTTTTATTGAGTTCCTTTGCCAAATCCTGACAAAACAATAAGCCGTTCCAGAGTATAATCCATACTTAAGAGTCCTAGTGAGTACAATCCATACCCATGTCGGGATAGAGCTATGCTTGCCAAGACCTGACAAGACAGTCTGTCCCTAAGCATAATCCATGCCTAGGGGTCCGAGATAAGTATAAGCCATACTTTAGTTGAGATTGAGAATCCTGCCACAACCTGACAAGGTACTTAAATTGCCAAACATAATCCATGCTCGGAAAGTCCTTCCTTATTCAATTCAAAGTACAAAACCAAAGCAAATCCTGATTGGTTTGTCATCGAGTGCAGAGCACGATTTGGAGCTAAATCCTAACCCCGAACGTGTGTACTCCGATTTAGCCAATCGGAAAACCTAAAGAAAGCAAAGAGACATATCTTAAATCCTAAGAAATGCCGAAAATACAGAGTGATCCAATCCAGATCATTTGATGACGAGCCGATTGGAGCTCGTTCCAGGGTCATTCCCTCTCCGGGGAGCAGGTGGTGGCAGCACAGGTACAGGTGTTGGTTGTTTCACATACTCGGGTAGCTCTCCACGTCTAACCCGTTTCTCAATCAGATCTCGCAAGTGTCTACAGTCATTTGTGTCATGACCGTCCATATCGTGAAATACGCAATATTTCCCAGAGTCGCGTTCTCTTTGTGATGGCTCCCTCCTGGGAGGCTTTGGATAGGAGACGTCACCGTTTGTGTCCAGATAGATGTCTGAGAGTGGGGCATTGAGTTCAGTGTACTTTTCATATCTGGGCCCTCTCCGGGGCTGAGCGTTGCGGTCATTCTTGACGGCAGCTTTTCCTTTGCCTTTATCAGAATCAGACGATTCTCCGTCTTTGAGCATGTTAACATCGAGAATTTTCTTCTCGGAGGTTGCGTCTTCTTCACGCAAAAACCTATCCGATTCAAGATAGAATTCGCTGAGATTCCTTGGTGGGTCTCGGTACAAGGATTTCTTGAACTCCGAGTTGTCTAGAACGCCGGATACTGCCGCCATCAATACCATAGATGGCTCAGGCCGATCAACTGATGCTGCTGCAATGTTGAATCTTTCCAGAAATGATCGCAGAGTTTCTTTGGGTCTCTGCTTGATTGTAGTGAGTGACATGACATTTTTGGGTCGAGCGATGTGGACCCGAAACTGTTCAATGAAGCGGGCGACCAACATGTTCCAGCTGTTGATCGATTCAGATTCTAGCTGCCGAAACCACATAGCAGCGATATCAGTCAAAAAGAGGGGAAAGCATTTTGCCATGACGTTTTCCGACACCGATTGAACTTCCATATGCCGTTTATAGCGCATTAGGTGCACGGTAGGATCCGTTCTGCCGTTGTATGGCTCCAGTTGTGGAAGTTTGAAATCTGGAGGATTGCGGGAATTCATGATTTCCGGTGTGAATGGATTGTGATTGACATCATCCATGTCATTTTGATAGGTGCGGCCTCTCGAGAGGCGTTCAATGAGATTGGCGAGCCGATCGCCTTCAAAGAGCTGTTGCAGGTTGACAAGCCCAGAGCTGGTGCCCCCAGCGTTAAGTTCAGAAGTGTGTGGAAGAGTATAAGGAGCTTGGCAAGTCATCCGGTTCGGTTCGGAGGTGCCCCCTTGCTGCGGCTCGGAGAAGCGAGGGGGGTTATGGAGAGGTGCACGGTTCGGATCGGAGGTGCCGATCCGAACAGGTTCGCCTGTTCCGAACTGGGGAGCTTGATGCTGAATTTGTGTGGTATTTCCGACCCGAACCGGTGCGGATGTAGGTCGAACAGGAGCGAAGCCTTGATTTCCAGAGGAGAGGCTGCTGCCCGCAGGCTCATGCAAGGTGGCGGTTCGGATCGGGTCCGAACCGATCCGGTGGGGAATGTCTCCCATTTCCATCTGCGTTGAATTCAGATTTTGGCCCTCGGTTCGGATCGGATCCGAACCGATCCGGTTTGCAGCTACTGCTGGGGCTATTTCCGTGCTATTTCCAACGAGTTGTGTGTTGCCACTCGGCCTACCTTCCGTCCGAGCGAAGAATTGGTCGATCATCTCCTGTTGTTTGCGGAGGAGATCATCTTGCCTAGCCATCTGGGTTCTCAATTCATCGAGAACGCCATCCATTTCATCTCTGGTTAAGTATGCTGATGGATTTTCATGAGAGGAAGCCTCCTGGCTTGCCTCGTTCCTTGTGCCTTCAGTGCCAACATCCTCAGCACGAGAGAAGGTTCCGTCTTTCTTTCGCTTGACCATTGATCCAATAGCCAAATAATCCGCTTCCGTTCAAGCTAGTAGAAGAAGTTGTATCGTGTGCACCCCTTCCTGGCGCGCCAAAATGTTAGACCGAAATTTGGGCCTAACACCCAAACTCTATGTGAAATCCTCACAAATCACAGATTACAGATAAAAAGCAGTAAAAACAGGGAACACACGAGATTTTTATAGTGGTTCGGCTCAATCCAAGCCTACGTCCACTTTATAGTTTCTCATATCCTGAGGAATTACAATTACAATGGTGTCTCACTATCCGTGAGATTCGATTATACACAATAGCCTTGTGTTCTAATGAAGAAGAGGAGAAAAGAGATTGAATTTATGCACGATAGCCTCGTGTTTGATTGAGTTGAGGAGTACCCAAAGTCCTTGAATACTTGGTAATGGAGGTCAGGAGGTGTTAGTGCCGAAAAGTCCCTTGAAATGACCATCTTGTGGTGTATTTATAGGCGTAGAGGAGCTGCTGGGAGTCCTGAATCGGGTCGGATCGGGTGTGACGTGGTGAGCGGAGAGGGCATCTCGGAGAGAGTGGAGAAGTGGCCTTCAGATTGTGCTAGGACAGATGGCAACCGATCCGGATTAGTAGGAGATGGTTTTGGCTAAAGAACAGGTCAAAGCTGTTGCGTCTGAGCAAGTGCAGGGGGATCGGGTCGGACCTCCGACCCGGACCGAGTTTGTGTCTTCAATCCGAAGGCTCTGTGCACTCCTATGCATTGAAGGTGGGGCGGATCGGGTGTTCCCCCTCCGATCCGATCCGGGTTGATGAGAATGTGAACTGTGTCAAGCTGGTTTACTGAAGGTGGTTGGATCGGGTCCTCCTGCCATCCGATCCGAACCGGTCAGGAGTGATGCCAATTTTCCAAGTTCGCAGTTTCCGGTTCTTCATGCGTTCACGGAAACGGGCGTAACTTTCAAACCGTAAGTCCGATTGAGCCAAACGAAAGCTCAAACTGAAGCTAATTCAGAGATCTACAAGAGTTACAGAGCACAGCTCCGTAATCGCTGTTTTCAGGCCCAAAAAAGGTCATCTGGTAGGAGTTTTGGGCCTTTCTTTCTTTGTGATGCGACTTTGACCAAATCGCTGCCTGTCTTCTGACGATATTCCCAACGCTTGAGTGTATTGTTGAGAAGAGATTCCATGTGTGACTGCTTTGACTAAAAAGCGAGTCAACATTTTGCCCCCCAGAACATATCTTGCTGGTTGAAGGAAGATGTGTTCTGGATAATCCAAGGCCATGCCGGGCCTGCCAGCTGCAAGTATAATCCATACCTGCGAAGAAGAGAAAGCAAACAGGTATGTCAAAACCTAACAAAACCGATTACACTTTCGAGCATAAACCATGCTTGGGCGTTTGTTTGAGCATAAACCATACTCAAGACACGTTCGAATCATCCTGCCAAAACCTGACGAAGGACCTAACCTTCCGGGTACAAGCCATACCAGGAAGTTCAAACTGAGCATAAGCCATACCCTAGTTTTATTGAGTTCCTTTGCCAAATCCTGACAAAACAATAAGCCGTTCCAGAGTATAATCCATACTTAAGAGTCCTAGTGAGTACAATCCATACCCATGTCGGGATAGAGCTATGCTTGCCAAGACCTGACAAGACAGTCTGTCCCTAAGCATAATCCATGCCTAGGGGTCCGAGATAAGTATAAGCCATACTTTAGTTGAGATTGAGAATCCTGCCACAACCTGACAAGATACTTAAATTGCCAAACATAATCCATGCTCGGAAAGTCCTTCCTTATTCAATTCAAAGTACAAAACCAAAGCAAATCCTGATTGGTTTGTCATCGAGTGCAGAGCACGATTTGGAGCTAAATCCTAACCCCGAACGTGTGTACTCCGATTTAGCCAATCGGAAAACCTAAAGAAAGCAAAGAGACATATCTTAAATCCTAAGAAATGCCGAAAATACAGAGTGATCCAATCCAGATCATTTGATGACGAGCCGATTGGAGCTCGTTCCAGGGTCATTCCCTCTCCGGGGAGCAGGTGGTGGCAGCACAGGTACAGGTGTTGGTTGTTTCACATACTCGGGTAGCTCTCCACGTCTAACCCGTTCCTCAATCAGATCTCGCAAGTGTCTACAGTCATTTGTGTCATGACCGTCCATATCGTGAAATACGCAATATTTCCCAGAGTCGCGTTCTCTTTGTGATGGCTCCCTCCTGGGAGGCTTTGGATAGGAGACGTCACCGTTTGTGTCCAGATAGATGTCTGAGAGTGGGGCATTGAGTTCAGTGTACTTTTCATATCTGGGCCCTCTCCGGGGCTGAGCGTTGCGGTCATTCTTGACGGCAGCTTTTCCTTTGCCTTTATCAGAATCAGACGATTCTCCGTCTTTGAGCATGTTAACATCGAGAATTTTCTTCTCGGAGGTTGCGTCTTCTTCACGCAAAAACCTATCCGATTCAAGATAGAATTCGCTGAGATTCCTTGGTGGGTCTCGGTACAAGGATTTCTTGAACTCCGAGTTGTCTAGAACGCCGGATACTGCCGCCATCAATACCATAGATGGCTCAGGCCGATCAACTGATGCTGCTGCAATGTTGAATCTTTCCAGAAATGATCGCAGAGTTTCTTTGGGTCTCTGCTTGATTGTAGTGAGTGACATGACATTTTTGGGTCGAGCGATGTGGACCCGAAACTGTTCAATGAAGCGGGCGACCAACATGTTCCAGCTGTTGATCGATTCAGATTCTAGCTGCCGAAACCACATAGCAGCGATATCAGTCAAAAAGAGGGGAAAGCATTTTGCCATGACGTTTTCCGACACCGATTGAACTTCCATATGCCGTTTATAGCGCATTAGGTGCACGGTAGGATCCGTTCTGCCGTTGTATGGCTCCAGTTGTGGAAGTTTGAAATCTGGAGGATTGCGGGAATTCATGATTTCCGGTGTGAATGGATTGTGATTGACATCATCCATGTCATTTTGATAGGTGCGGCCTCTCGAGAGGCGTTCAATGAGATTGGCGAGCCGATCGCCTTCAAAGAGCTGTTGCAGGTTGACAAGCCCAGAGCTGGTGCCCCCAGCGTTAAGTTCAGAAGTGTGTGGAAGAGTATAAGGAGCTTGGCAAGTCATCCGGTTCGGTTCGGAGGTGCCCCCTTGCTGCGGCTCGGAGAAGCGAGGGGGGTTATGGAGAGGTGCACGGTTCGGATCGGAGGTGCCGATCCGAACAGGTTCGCCTGTTCCGAACTGGGGAGCTTGATGCTGAATTTGTGTGGTATTTCCGACCCGAACCGGTGCGGATGTAGGTCGAACAGGAGCGAAGCCTTGATTTCCAGAGGAGAGGCTGCTGCCCCCAGGCTCATGCAAGGTGGCGGTTCGGATCGGGTCCGAACCGATCCGGTGGGGAATGTCTCCCATTTCCATCTGCGTTGAATTCAGATTTTGGCCCTCGGTTCGGATCGGATCCGAACCGATCCGGTTTGCAGCTACTGCTGGGGCTATTTCCGTGCTATTTCCAACGAGTTGTGTGTTGCCACTCGGCCTACCTTCCGTCCGAGCGAAGAATTGGTCGATCATCTCCTGTTGTTTGCGGAGGAGATCATCTTGCCTAGCCATCTGGGTTCTCAATTCATCGAGAACGCCATCCATTTCATCTCTGGTTAAGTATGCTGATGGATTTTCATGAGAGGAAGCCTCCTGGCTTGCCTCGTTCCTTGTGCCTTCAGTGCCAACATCCTCAGCACGAGAGAAGGTTCCGTCTTTCTTTCGCTTGACCATTGATCCAATAGCCAAATAATCCGCTTCCGTTCAAGCTAGTAGAAGAAGTTGTATCGTGTGCACCCCTTCCTGGCGCGCCAAAATGTTAGACCGAAATTTGGGCCTAACACCCAAACTCTATGTGAAATCCTCACAAATCACAGATTACAGATAAAAAGCAGTAAAAACAGGGAACACACGAGATTTTTATAGTGGTTCGGCTCAATCCAAGCCTACGTCCACTTTATAGTTTCTCATATCCTGAGGAATTACAATTACAATGGTGTCTCACTATCCGTGAGATTCGATTATACACAATAGCCTTGTGTTCTAATGAAGAAGAGGAGAAAAGAGATTGAATTTATGCACGATAGCCTCGTGTTTGATTGAGTTGAGGAGTACCCAAAGTCCTTGAATACTTGGTAATGGAGGTCAGGAGGTGTTAGTGCCGAAAAGTCCCTTGAAATGACCATCTCGTGGTGTATTTATAGGCGTAGAGGAGCTGCTGGGAGTCCTGAATCGGGTCGGATCGGGTGTGACGTGGTGAGCGGAGAGGGCATCTCGGAGAGAGTGGAGAAGTGGCCTTCAGATTGTGCTAGGACAGATGGCAACCGATCCGGATTAGTAGGAGATGGTTTTGGCTAAAGAACAGGTCAAAGCTGTTGCGTCTGAGCAAGTGCAGGGGGATCGGGTCGGACCTCCGACCCGGACCGAGTTTGTGTCTTCAATCCGAAGGCTCTGTGCACTCCTATGCATTGAAGGTGGGGCGGATCGGGTGTTCCCCCTCCGATCCGATCCGGGTTGATGAGAATGTGAACTGTGTCAAGCTGGTTTACTGAAGGTGGTTGGATCGGGTCCTCCTGCCATCCGATCTGAACCGGTCAGGAGTGATGCCAATTTTCCAAGTTCGCAGTTTCCGGTTCTTCATGCGTTCACGGAAACGGGCGTAACTTTCAAACCGTAAGTCCGATTGAGCCAAACGAAAGCTCAAACTGAAGCTAATTCAGAGATCTACAAGAGTTACAGAGCTTAGCTCCGTAATCGCTGTTTTCAGGCCCAAAAAAGGTCATCTGTTAGGAGTTTTGGGCCTTTCTTTCTTTGTGATGCGACTTTGACCAAATCGCTGCCTGTCTTCTGACGATATTCCCAACGCTTGAGTGTATTGTTGAGAAGAGATTCCATGTGTGACTGCTTTGACTAAAAAGCGGGTCAACAATATACATGTATATGGTTTGTTTTTTGAGTGATTAATGATGGAAAACAAAAGGAGTAATGAGAAATAAAAGGGTTGTAAATATAAGGAATGAAAGTTTGCAAATAAAACATAATGTGAAAGTACAATGCAAAAAAGAAATAAATAGAATAATGGGCAATAAGTTAATTGAATGAAAGAAAGAGAGGAATGCATGGTTAATGAAAGAAAATAACTTGAATGAAATGTGAACGGACAAAGAAATTACACATAATTTATTTTTCTTTGAAAATAATTAATTGGGAAAACGTTATTTTAAAATTAAAGAAAAATTACATGAGATAGAAGCGATAAGGAAAAAAAAAGAAGGAGAAGAAGGAAATACGATGAAATGTTTATGAAAGGATAATTAAGAAGAATGCGTCAATTTGGAAGGAGATGAATGGTGCAGTATTGGTGAAGCAATGAAGAAATGACACTGAAATAAATGCAGCTATTTAGATTTCGAAACAAATTTCTGAAGGTCTGAACATGCAATCAACATTCAAATTTCTGCATGTTACACTTTGAATAGATAAGGAAATAGTTGAGAGGATAGCCAAAGATATATATATATATTGTTAGAATTTATTTTATTTAGAACTTACGCATTATTTTAAATCAATATTAATAAATGTTATTAAAGTTCCTAAGGCATTTTTTCTTTGTCTCTTTGTATATTTAGAATGCGCATTAGTCAAGCGCCTGCATGAGTTATGTCAATCAACATTTAAATCATAGGATTTAGGCTTCCCATCACTAAATGTAATCCTACAATCAACAAACTTAAATTAAAGTATAAATTTAATCATGATTATTTAAAATAAATTATTTTAAATATCCAAAACTCATTAAAATTACTTAAAATAAATTTTTAAATTTACCCCATAAATTCATGGTTGTTACACGCCGTCTTCATCCTCTGTCGAATCAAATCAATTTTTTCCGAAGTCTCTCTAATCATATCGGGCCCAAGCAAGATCTTATCCATAGATTCCCACCAATATGTAGGTGAACGATACAGCCGCCCATAAAGAGCCTCGAAAGGTGTCGTGCCAATGCCAGACTGAAAGCTATTATTATATGCGAACTCCACCAAAGGAAGATGCTCCTCCCACGTACCTCCGAAGTCCAAGACACACAACCTCAAAAGGTCCTCTTGAATACGATTCACCCTCTCGGTCTGGCCGTCCGTCTGAGGATGATATGCCATGCCCAAACATAACTGAGTCGCAATCGCCTCTTGCAAGCTCTTCCAAAACTCACTAGTAAAGATAGGATCAGGATCGATCACTATGCTAGAAGGAACACCGGGTAAACGAACTATCTCTCGAATGTATACGGAGGCTAACCATGGAGCAGTCCTCTTACTCTTCACGGGAATGAAATGAGCGCTCTTAGTAAGTCTGTCTACCATGATCCAAATCCCCGTATTACCCTTCCTCAATCTCGGTAACCCATCATCAATGTCCATCGAGACACTCTCCCACTTCCACTGTGGGACTTCCAATGGGTGAAGCAACCCGCCGGGCTTCTTTTGCTCTGATTTTACTTGTTGGCACACCAAGCATCTAGAGACAAACTCGGCCACATCCCTCTTCATACCGGCCCATAAGTAAACTCGTCTCATGTCCATGTACATCTTGTCCCTACCGGGATGAATGGTCATCTTCGAACGATGTGCATCATCAAGAATGGTCTTCCTCAAGTTCTCGTCTCGTGGTGCACAAAGTCTACCGTCCCTACATAATCAACCCTTATCATCTAGAGTATACCAACTGAGATGGCTCAATGACTCCACCCTTATAAGCTTCTCTGCTAACTCAACCAACTGTGGGTCATCTCGCTGTGCCTTACCAATCCGTCCGAAAAGCGTAGGTCTGACCTCTAAGGATGCTAGCAAACCGGGTACAAAGTCAATGGATGGTCTAAAGTCAAATGTAGAGATGAACTCTAAGCTTCGCCGCTCAACAAACAACGAACTCAAGGACAACCTTTTCCTACTTAAGGCGTCTGCCACCACGTTAACCTTGCCAGGGGTATATGCTATCTCGAAATCGTAGGACGCTAAGAATTCAATCCACCTTTGCTGCCTTCAGTTCAAGTCCTTCTGAGAGAACAAGTATTTTAGCAATTTGTGGTCTGTAAACAATTCGAATTTCTTGCCAAGAAGATAATGGCACCAAGACTTAAGCGCGAAAACAATAGCGGCCAACTCTAGGTCATGTGTAGGGTAATTTTTCTCATGCACTCTCAACTGCCTTCCTCCATAGGCTATTACCATCCCCTCTTGCATTAAGACTCCGCCTAGTCCTGTCCCACAAGCATCAGTATAAACGATAAATGGCTTACTCCCATCGGGCAACACTAAGACTGGGGTTGTGGTAAAAGCTCTCTTTAAACATTGGAACGCATCATCACAATCTACGTCCCATGTGAAAACTAGGTTCTTCTTCGTCAAGCGTGTCAATGGGGCTGATATCTTTGTGAAGTCCTTGATAAACTTCCTATAGTAGCCAGCCAACCCCAAGAAACTCCTCACCTCGGTAGCATTTTTATGGACCTTCCAGTCTTGGATGGCCACCACCTTAGCTGGATCCACACCTATCCCGTCTTTGGAAACCACGTGCCCTAAGAATAGCACTTCCTTCCTCCAAAAGTGACATTTAGAAAATTTAGCTTTAAGGTTATGCGCCCAACACTTCCCTAAGATGTAGGGAATGCTCTTCCTCGCTCTTAGAAAAGATCAAGATGTCATCCACAAAGACCACCACGAATTTATTAAGGTACTCCCTAAACACCCTACTCATCAAGTCAACAAAGTATGCGGGGGCATTTGTCAAACTGAAGGGCATCACAAGCCACTCATAGAAACTGTCTGGAGTCCTAAAGGCAGTCTTGTCTATGCTATCCTCAGTCACTCCCAACTAATGGAAACCAGTAACTAAGTCCAACTGCAAAAACACTGAGGCGCCAACCAACAGATCGAAGAGATCGTCAATCCTCGGCAGTGGGTGCCTATTCTTCTTATTAAGCTTATTAAGTTCTTTATAGTCCACACAAAGTCTAAAAGACCCATCCGCCTTCGTGGCAAATACTACTGGAGCACCCCACTAAGATATACTACATCTTATGAACCCCTTCTCAAGCAACTCCCCTACTTGCTTATTGAGCTCCCTCCTCTCACGAGGAGCTATGTGGCGTACTGGCAGAGATACTGGTATTGCATTGTCTACAAGATAAATACGAAAGTCTATCTCACGTTTTGGGGGTAGACCCTCACCTCATCGAAGACATCTACGTATTCACGGACTATACTAACAGAATGTAAATCATCATTGGATGCGTCAAATGACTTAAGATAACTAAGCATCACCGATCCTCTAGGGTCACAAGAAATATCAAAAGTCTTTCCACTACGAGTCAACAATTTTACTACCCTTCGTTCACAATCTAGGATGGCACCATATCTGGCTAGCCAATCCATCCCTAAAATAAACCCATAGCCCATGAAACCAAGCACAAAAGCATTACATTCAAAACTAACGCCTAAGATAGACAATCACAAATCCCTACAAACCCTGGATAAATGAGTTGACCCACCAATAGGATTTGAGACTACAATGGGATCCACAACGAAACTAGTATTTAAGTGCAGTGTTTCAACTAATGATGTAGGGATAAACGAATGTGATGCGCCATAATCGAATAAAGTACGGACAGGATGATCAAACAAGAAAATCAAACTTTCGATAGAAATTTTTCTACCTTCTTCCTGTCTTGAAGCCATGAGAGCGTGAACCTGCCCTCCCGAAGTAGAACCTGCCCTCTGCCCTTGCTTCTTAGGACATTCCTTCACAGCATGACCCGCGTCACCACAATGATAATAAGCGAACTTCTTCTTCTTCCTACAGTCTTTCTTCAAATGGTCGGGTATCCCACAGTTGTGACACTTCCTCTTTTCTTTACCACCTTTCTTTTGTTGTTGAGCTTTCTTTGGATCCTACTTCTTATCTTGCAGCCTAAAAGTACTTACGCCCTTCTCTTCTTCATGCATGTATGCCATGTCAACAAGCTTTTCATACGTAGCCCCCATTGGAATGTGGGACATAACAAAACTGTGAAGCGGTTCATTTAGGCCCTTTCCAAACCTCAAGGCCTTCTTGTGAGGCGTATTCACCAACTCTAGTCTAAATCTTGCCAACTTATTAAATTCGGTCACATACTCCTTCACGGTCAAGTTTTCTGCTTCAATGACAAGAACCTCTCCATGTACATACTATCCTCAACTTCAAAAAGGAATTTCAACTCAAACCTTCCCCTAAAATCTACCTACGTCTCCACAGCACGCTCTCCACTAGTAACCTCCCACCAAAACGAAGCTTCGTCCTTCATCAACCAAGCAACCAATTGGACCTTCTTACAATCGTCCAAATCGAAAATGCCAAACAGATCCTCCACTTCTTTCAACCAATTTCTAGCTTCAACGAACGTTTCAGTCCCACTAAAAGGTTTTCCACCCATCGAATGAAAGTCTTTACATATCTTGGGGAAAGCATCTCCACGCGGAGGAATGACTGGAGCTGGGGGAGGAGGAGGAGGAACGTCGGCCAGACCCGCGGCAGCGGCCCTAGCCTCGAGATATTAACGAAACCAACCAGGTACATGAACACCTTCTAGTATCTCAGATGCTCCATACGTGCTGAAAAGAAAAAGAAAGAGTTTCAAAACAAGGGAAGCAAAAGAGAGATGTATGGCTTGCGGGGATTATGCTCTTTAAAGTAAACTTTCCTTGAAGATAGCTTCTTTAAAACAATTTTTTGAAAATACTTTCTAGGAAAATAATACTTTTGAAAACACTTTTCAAAACTTTTTATCTATTCTTGTAACCATAGCTCTGATACCACGTGTAACGCCCCATGTCCATTAATGTCACTCACAAAGGGAATGTATCAATGTCCATGAAGCGTTATTGTTGTATAGAATAGATAAATTACAAGAATAAATAAATAATACAACACAGCGGAAGATAAAACTTATTTCATAGCATCATAACTTAGAACAAGCTTACATAAGTAGTCTCCAAAACCCTTACAACAGGATCAGTAGTCTTTTCCAAAAACTTCAAAGTACATAAAGAAGCAAATACTTAAATAACATAAATGCATAAATCCGCACTGAGCATAAGCAAATCCATAAAGATGAGAGAGTCCAAAGCGATACATCTACTCTCTTCAAGCAACTGAAAGAAATCGACACTAAGCTGCAGTATTCCCTCCTTACAAGCCTGAGGGGGGGAAAGGAATGGAAAGAGGTGGAAACAAAACGGGTCAAACATAAAGTCTGGCGAGTCCAGTAATTTTAACAAATAATAGGTAAGGTAAATGATCAAGACATAGATAGGCATCGTGATATGGCTGTAACATAGATAAGGTAGATAAAAAGGATGGACAAGATGATTCCGTTCCTAGGTACTAAGACAATCCTACACCTTGGCTAAGCGAACAACCCTCCAAGTACTAACCCTGAAGACTGAAGTCAACATCAGACTAGCACCCAAAGGACTATCCAACTCAACCAACATGTATTTCGTTACACCTCACTTTTGCTAAGTTACACCACATTACTTAATCACACCGCACATCTACTAGTCTCTATTTACTAAAGGTTGATCCCTTCCCACTAACTGTACCCACATGACAAACTTGGTAGTTACTTGTACCTAGCTGCTATTGTAGGTGCTGGCTTGCTCCTACCACCACTTAGGTACCCTTACTCTACCCATTTGATCGGCTCCCTAAACCCCGTAGGCACCCGTGCTGGCCCTATAGTTGGGTGTATCACTCCCCAAAGTGGCAACCCCGATACCAACATAAAATGCACGGCCATACGGCCCATACCTACACGATACAACAACGTCTTACCTACCAGCCCGGACACATGCATGCACATGAACCCATTGGACTTGCATTGCCACCACTATTCACGTTTTGACCTCTTATATTCAAGCCCAGTAAGCGCGCCCCAACCCCGGCCTAGTACCGGGCCCAATTAGATACTCAAACGGGTTATTGGTTGAAACGGGTCCCCATCCGACACAAGCCTCCCACCTATGCTTGGTCCCCACTAGGTTTTTCTCCTACTTAACCATTTTAATTTAAATGTCCATGTCTTACACATGCTACGGTTAAGTTCGTACTTACATATCATAATTCACATGTCTTATCTTATTCCGGTTAAGTCCATATTTACATGTCATAATTTACATTTCACCCCACTTAACCCTCTAACCATACCCATGTCTTATTATGGTTAGTATTCCTTAATTCATTCCTTATGACGAATGGTGCATGAGCTCCCACATTAGACCGAACACTTTGTGGCCGCTGGATTTGTCGGGCGGTTCCGGGCAGTCTTACACCACAAACCGGGTCTAACCTCGTGTCACCCATCGTTACGCCTACAATTCTTTCCTTTGACCTCTCACATTAGACGTCCAATTGTGGCAGCTGGATTTGCTGGGCGGTTCCGGGCAGTCTTATGCCATAATTGCGCCTAACCTCGTGTCAAAGGTTTATTAATAATCGTATTTCATCCAAACCACAATTTTCATGTCATGTGTTTCGCGTTCAACATATAATCTTGTTTACAATTTTTGCCAATTCCAACTTGTCACTAGTTATATGTTAATTAGCCTCAATTACAAATTTTCAATTATAGGCAATTTCATCAATTCCATGTAATTCAAACCAAAATATGTCAATTTCACATATTATCCAATTATCCAAAATATCCAATAATATCCAGTTTTCCATATTTCACATATCCCCATCGTTCCCACGTATTCGCATTCATGCGTATTTTTAACATAGGATCGAAGGTAGCCTAGATCCAAAAATAAAAGGAATAGGGATTTTTTTGAGCAAAAAATGTGTGATCCTCCAGAAGGAAGAGAGCACACATATATATAATAAAAATAAGATGATACAACTATCCATATACAGACCCAATATGGGAGTCTCAGATAGTAATGTACGGGATAATAGATAGATGAGTTCCGGCAAGGCCACCACCCATCATACTCCCTTATCGAATTCCGGCAAGGCCACCACCCGATAATGAGTATATCTATTCCATACATATACCATCTATATGCCAAAAACAAGTGGTGTAACAAATCACCAATAATACAAACACCACTACTCCTCATAAACCTAAACATCCAAAGCACATCAAATAAGATCACTCCAAATAGCAAATCCGAAAAGCTCCTCAGTTAACATCTACAACCTGTAATCTGTAAAACTTAAACAAAAATCAGTAACTTACACATATATATGGGTATATGCCTATATATTTATATAGGCATAAATCCATATATACATGATTAAAGAGGACATAAACATCAAACAAACAAGAGAAAAGTGACGGCATAAGTAAAATGAAATCACCAACCCAGACGAGGTCTATCGCCTCTAAAGTATCTATTGATACGAAAGAATAAACTCAAGTTATATCTGACTTTAATAAAAAACCGCCCAAATTTCAATTCCCCAAATAGTTTAAAGTTTGAATTAGACAACCAAAATAGACAGAAATTAACTATGTTGATGATTAAAATATCTTTAGATACAGAGATTGTATGAAATATTCTTTGATTCCTCTCAACCCAAATGAACCAACTTATGAATATTACTAAAGAATCCAATATGTATTTCTGTCTTGAATTATAACGTAATCTATAACCATTCCAATAATCAGTACAACTCCTAAAAGAATTTAAACAATCAAAGGAAAAAATTCTAATAATCATATTAAAAATAGAAAAGGTAAAATAACAAGAGAAGAATAAATGGTCAACATCCTCCTTAGCAGTATTACAAAAACAACATTTTACATCAAAAATAACATTTTTCCTTTTTAACAACTCTATCGTATTAAGCTTCTTATGGATGATCAACCACATTAGAAACTTTGCTTTCGGTGTAGAATTTGATTTCCATATAAATTTAAAGGGATATAATGAGATACCAGAAAAATTAATAAAATTATACATAGAGTTGACAGTGTAAACGAAACTCTTGTCTAGGCCCCAGCTTATAGAATCTACATTCTCGTCCAAATGGTATAAAGCTAACTTAGCTTTAAGTAAAGCCAATTGTCTTAATAAATCTTCTTCTAAAATATTGTCGAAGGAGAATTCCCATGGAGGATCTAGATCCGATTTGTAAACATCCTTAATTAAAGCATCCTTGAATCTACTAATGTTAAAAAGCTTACTAAATTCAATTTTTAGCGGTACTCTAGATATCCAAGCATCGTGCCAAAAATAAGTAAGGTTTCCTGAATGGACTAACACTTTGCAACCTAAGTTTAAAAAGTCAAAACAATACAAAACGGACTTCCAAAAATGAGATAGTCTATTATCCCACCCACCAGTATTTCCAATTAAAAATTCTCCTCTTGAATAATAGGATTTGGTAACGATAGACTTCCATGAAGCTTTCACATCTGGACATCTATATTTCCATAACCATTTAGCGAGCAGGGCAGAGTTAAAATTATGTAAGTTTATGATCCCCAAACCCCCCTCATTCTTAGGTTTACAACATATGTCCCAATTAACTAGACATTTATAACCACTACAATTAGAATCCCCATTCCAAAGGTAATTACGCCTAATTCTATCAATCTTCTCAATGACCCATTTAGGGAATCGATGAACAGCTATCCAGTAAGAGGGGATAGCCGTTAGAACCGAATTGACTAGAACTAATCTACCTGCTCTAGACAGGAATCTATTGTTCCAGCTAGATAGTCTATTACTAATCTTATCGATGATGACTATCCAATCTTCCTTCTTAAGCTTTGACGGTCTAATTTTAAAACCTAGATAATCAAAAGGAAATTTCATAATCGAACAGTTCAAAGTGCTGGCTACCAAAGAATCAACGTTATTAAAATCATTAAGAATCATAACGGCGCTTTTATCAAAATTAATTCTAAGACCAGAAAACATCTCAAAACAATAAAGGATAAATTTAACAGTAATGATATGCTCAGGTAAGTAGGAAGAAAATAGCAATGTATCTTCGGCGAATTGAAGGATTGATAATTCATTATTAAATTCCTCATTCCCGACACTACCTAGGACACCTAGTCTCCTCGCTCTCTTAATAATTCTAGAGAAGACATCAACCGCTAAGTTAAACAGAAAAGGCGATAAGGGGTCCCCT
Source organism: Allium sativum (assembly GCA_030737875.1). Classification (NCBI taxonomy): domain Eukaryota; kingdom Viridiplantae; phylum Streptophyta; class Magnoliopsida; order Asparagales; family Amaryllidaceae; genus Allium; species Allium sativum. Next base: position 993,775,173 of record CM060915.1, read on the forward strand.
TGTCTTAGTCCCCTCTTAGATTGTATCTTCTTAACCACTACCCCATTCACAACGTTGTTGGAACAACCGGACTTAAGCAATAACAAGATCCAATTAGTCCATCTAATACTAAAACCCCTAGCAAGGCATAATTCGCATATAAAATCCCAATCTATTGAGTCAAATGCCTTCTCAAAGTCTAGCTTCAAGATGGCACATGATATATTATTCTTATAACAGACATTAATATATTCCTGTACCGCTGCCACTCCATCCACTATATTTCTACCTTTAATGAAGGCAGTTTGGGAGCAGTCGATAAGATCATCCATCTTACTACTCAACCTATTCGCTAGAACTTTTGAAATGATCTTGACAGAAACATTTATAAGAGAGATAGGCCTAAAATCCTTTGGAGAATTGGCCCCCTCTCTCTTATGTATAAGAATTACATTTGCAAAGTTAAAGTTACCTAAGCGTAGTTCCCCATTATAAAATTCATTAAATAAATCAATTAAATCAGGCTTTAAGACATCCCAAAATTTCTTGTAAAAATTAACAGAAAAACCATCAGGCCCCAGGAGCTTTGTCACTAGGCATATCATTAATTGCCTTCCAAATCTCCTGCTCAGAAAAAGGTATGTCTAAACTATCCAGATTAATCCTAGTTTCATATGGATATAAATCAATCCATCGAACATTTGTTCTTCTCTTAATCTTTAAACCAAATATCTGTTTATAGTAACTTGTGAAAGTTTCATTTAAATCCTTTTGTAGAGTCAATTCCACATCATTGACAATAATTGAATTAATCCTATTATCTCGTCTCCTCTTATTCGCCACACTATGAAAGAATTTTGTGTTATTATCTCCTTCCTTAATCCAATGTATACGAGACCTTTGCCTCCACATAATCTCTTCTTTTTCTAAGATCAGCTTAAGATCTTGTCTAAGATTACTATATATGTCCTTCTCATTGGAATTAAGGATCCTTATTTCACTAACTTTATCTAATTCTAACAACCCACACATAATCTTATTCTTCTTAAATCTTACACTACCAAAAACGAATTTATTCCAACGTTTGAGAAAAAATCTTAACTTTCCTAACTTGGCAACAAAAATCTTCGCATTATTGCCACTATATAAATTATTAAAGTAAAACAAGGATTTCCACTTAACAGTAACAAGCTTGGTAAAACTAGGATCAAGCAACCACATCTTTTCAAATTTAAAACTGCTACTAACAGATATGTTCGATTCACATGTAAGGATGATAGGACAATGATCGGAGTGTAAAAAAGCCAAACCCTTTACTCTACAAATTGAAAAACTATCCTCTACCTCAGAGCTAATAAAAAATCTATCTAATAAGGCAAATGAAGGACTATCACGGACATTCGACCAAGTGAACAATCTATTACCCAATGGAATCTCTATTAAATTATTATCTAGTATAAATTCGTTAAATTCCTTCATGTCAGAGAAATCACCTTCACGGGGTGATCTCTCATCTAAGAACCTAGTGACATTAAAATCCCCCCCCCACAATCCAATGATTGGGGGAAAGATTCCTAAAACTTGAACATTCATCCCATAAAACTCTCCTCTCAATCTTAGTGTGTGGTCCATAAACATTAGTGATACCCCATAAAACATTATCAGTAAGTGATGACAAAATAATGTGAAAAGAATGTAATTTGGGGAATTCGTTTACAAGTCTAAATTGGTTCTCTTTCCAACCAATCATGAGACCCCCAGCAGTACCTATTGACGGTAAACACGCCCAATTACGGAAAAGGGATCCACCTAACCTTACATAAAAATTAAAATCAGGGCATTCAATTTTTGTCTCTTGAAGCAATACAATATCAATGTGATTATCTCTAAAAAATGATCTAACTTTAGCACATTTTTTAGGTTCGTTTAAACCCCTAACATTCCAACTAACATCCTCATCTACTCAAGGAAGAAACTCGCTCTAGTTCCTTGTTCCTAATGAACTCAGCATCAACCTCAATATCAGAAAAAATAAAAGCCGTATCATTGGCAAGCTGAAATAATTGTCTAGTTGTAAGACTACCTAAAGCAAACAGAGTGTAATCACTACCAAAAACTGGAGTCATACCTGAGCCCAAATCCAAACTACTACTACTAGCATTTGGAGATGGGAACCTACCTCGAGCTGACAATGCACTATTTCTGATCCTAGCACTACGCCGAATCAATCCCGAACTGGGCACCTCTCTTCTATGCCTCCTCCTCTTGGACTAAGTACTGCACATATCGCTACTCTGGGAGTCACTAGTATCTCGCATTCCAACACTAACTGTAGATCTGTGATCTACATCAGCATCCAAATCTGAATCGAACCCGGATCGAGGCATATCAAACCACCAAGAAGTCACACCATAACTCGGTCTCAAAAACACAGATCGAAGTCTGACACCCCACATACTAAACAGACCTGAACCCATATCTATATCCCATGAGAAAGAAAGACCACATGATAGAATACTTGAGCTTATCAATACAGTATCCGACCTACTACCAACTTTGATTTTATTACCATAATCCCCAGATACTACTATATCCATACTATCCTGTCGGCCAGCAAACTGATGATAATCTGAATATTCATACCCCCCACTACACTCGAACCCAACAGCCTGAAGTTCAAAAGCACAGTCTGGATTTTGTACGTAACTACTATCTTTATTTTTGCTCACCACATCAGTTGAGGAAAGTAATAATTCCTTACTGAATTTATCCCCAGACTTAATACGAATTTTGTCTTGCCTGTTGACTTGTCTTCCTAATTTAACTCGGCCAACTCTGTATCCTCTTCTATGTATTTCAGAAAAAACCTGAGGTGCTTCTTTATTTATCACTGTGACCGACTGTGTTACAGTATCACCTGAAACAAACTGATACATATCATTCTCCTCTTCATAATTATCTAAAAGTTCAAAGCTGTTCGAGAGAACAATATCATCGGCCACTTTCCGATTCCCTTCATGAACAATAACTGAGCTGGATTTCATATCACCAACATCATCAACCACCCCATACCCACTCAAGTCTATTAAATCGTCACCTGTCATCAAATCTTTTACCCCCTACCTTACTGACCATACTCTCGGAACAACAATAAGCCTCCTCATGACCCATACAATATAATACCTCAGGATCATACAACAAAGGATCCACTCTCCCCCCATCCCAAATATATCCTGCCAAATCCTCCAAATCCTCATCAGTGAACTTCCCTTCATCCACAACCAAATTCAAGTACTTAGCCTGATCATTGATCTCTTGTGACTTATCACCCACTTTTGGTACGTTCAAATCAATTTCCAAATGGGTACTGTCATTACTTACTGGAATATACTGAAAGGCTACAGCCTTTTTCTCGCAATTAATAATGGTGTTAGTGACGTCAAAATGTTTCAGAATCTCGTTTGTAATCAAACTAGCTTTCCTCTTATTATTGGACGACGAATCCGCATATGTCCTACGAAGCTTCAGAAGATTTATACAAAATGAAATAGCGTGATCCTTCCTTGTTAACGGCTGAGGCAAAGGAGGAAAAACTACATGACTATCAAACCTTTTACCCCATACAATTCCATCAACTAAACCCTCTAAGTGCCATCCTAAAAGCAATAACATATACCCCCCTTCATTCATTTTATCAGAAAAATCCAATTTGTAAAGATCCGAAAGCGATATAATTTTTTGACATGTACTCAAACAGTTTAAGTGCAGTAAATCTATAACTGATTTTCCTCTTAGCCTTTTCGGACAGTTAAACTTTCTATGTCCCAAAAATCCACAGTTGAAACATCGTATTCCATTACGGCATTCCTTTGCTAAGTGGTACAAATCCCCTCATTTAAAACAAAAACGATCACTATCCTTTTTCCTATGAATAGGATTTTTAGCAGAGGCCAAATTCCAGTTCAAAGTAATAGGATACTTTTTCGCTATATCAGCATATGAAGATGTGTTAGAAGAACCTGAAAGTACATTACCTGAATAATGTTTCTAATGAACAGCACTTACGACATTTGAGTTTTGTAGGTCATCTTCATATGGCTGAAGTACACATTGTCTGAATGTGAGATTCAAACGCCCTGGTTTCATAGTAGTTTCCTCAATAAGCTCCTCCGGGGCCGTATCCTTGTATATTTTCGAAATGCCATGATAGATGTCTCGTGATCCTGATTCTAATAATAACTTTCTCACCATTGAATCATTCTCCATATCCTTGTATAAGAACTCTGCGGCATCTCCGATGGAGAAAGAAACTACTGGAAGTCCGGCTAGTAAACTATCATGATTTTCGTCCTTGTCTTGATGAAGCCCCAACTTGCCCTCTAAATTGTAATAATTAACAATGCAAGTATCGGGGTTCATCTTCGGAAGTTCTTCTGCGCTGCCCTCATTCCTCTCGATTTCATTATGCGCAGTATTTATGGCTTCCCTGACCAGCTTCAGCATTTCATCCGGAATTTCATGGGGCGATTCATCATCATATCCTTTTGTTTGTGGATTCCAAGTTTTGCCGAAGCACATCATATACAAATTCATTTTGGCGCCATTAACAAATTTAGGTCTAAAGAACCCATCTTTCCCAATTCCTATTTCTTGACATTTCTTTACAATTTGGATCTGGTCCTGTATTTTAATGTAGTTCTTTAGCAAAATCATTCCTGAACTCAGGGTTCGATAACTTGCCTCAGTATTGACCTTTCCAAAACTCTTCCTCCCTTCTTGAAGTAGTTGCGAACATATATTGAATCCTTCAATCATATTTGGCACATTTGTAATATTTCCTTTTGAGACAGATGAACATACATCTCGACGATGTCCTAATCCACCGCAATTATAACATCTTAATTGCCACCTGCATCCACTCACCATATGCCCGATCCCACCGCAGCGAGAACATCGTACAACCGGATTAGAATTGAACGCCAAAATAGGGCGTGAGAATTTAGCCCTAGCCCTCTTCCCACCCCTGTTCGAGAAAGGTTGATTTGGGAAATGTTTAATCCAAGAAGAAGAATCTGTTTCTGTCGCCATTCTTTATAATCGATATGCTAACCAAATGGAGTATCAATTTTCCTAAAAGGAATAGGGATAAGAAGAGAGAATCAAACCACAGAAAATTGGAATTAACACAACATCATGAAATAAAGGGGCATAGAAACTGGCATAGAGGCATAATGACAGAGTCAACATGAATAAACTGATAAAAGGTATGAACTTTACATAGAAACATAGGCATATGATGACATGAATCAAAAAGGTGAAGACTTGGAGAGATTTTCATTACAAACATATATGAATCCTTTTTACAACTTCATCATGTTACTTTTAATCCCATTATATTGTGAAAATCACCGTACTCACCTTTCGTGGTTAAAGAATAGAATTATGCACTTAAATTGGTGTAGAAACGTTGCGGTGTTGTAGATTTATCTTCTTGAATTGTTGTAGAGCTCTAATATTTAATTTAAGTTGAAGTTGAATACTTGAGATTTGATTTAGAGGCGGCGGCTAGGGTTTAAGAAAGAGTTTGACAGCATAATGGTGTCATAGATAATATTTATGAATTAGGGTTAGGTCTTAGGGTGTATATATAGGTGTAGGAAGTTATTTAGGCCTTAGGATTAACACTAGAACTGATCTGAACCATCAAAAATCGTCCTAGTCCCAAAAATCGCAGCACAACAAAACTGGCTGAACTAGGTTCGACCTCCCAAAAGGGAAGGTCGACCTGGGGGTACCCAGGTCGACACCATGGTCGACCTCCCCGCTTGGGAGGTCGACCTCCCTGGTCGGCCTGCTCACATATAATTTTTTTTCTCTTTTTTTTTCTTGTCTTCCGAGGGTCATATCTCCTTCTTCCGGACTCCGTTTTTCGAAAACTTGTACTCTATTCCATGCAGAATTCCGAGACAACCGCAATGGTGCAACCCGTTTCCCTTCATTCCTCTATTAAAAATTAAGTGTTCTTAAATTAAGTTAATTCAATCATTCAAAATTTCGGGGTGTTACATGGTGGCTCCGAATTTGAGGTGGTTGCGATTTTATTTGATGACGAAGGAGGCGATTCTAGTAGGAGGGCATTATTTTGGATATGGGAAATTTATTTTGGCTAGAGAAATTAAAAGGAATGATAGGTTTAGAAAGGAAGAGAGGAGGAAAAAGGGTATGCGGACAGAGAGGAACATGCTGTTTCATTTTATTTGAGAAGGAAACGTGACTCTTAGAATACACTACCTTCCATTTTATTTTATCTTTATGTGAGAACGTTTTTTTTATTGCATACATATGTATAAATAAGAGGTGGCATTTAAGCAATTAGAAGAGAGAGCAACAAAATGTTGCAGAAAATAAAGACTAAAGGCAGTAAGATTAGGATATATATATATATATATATATATATAAATGTATATGTATACATATATATATATATATAAAAGAAAATGACAATCTTGAACGGTATATGAATGAAACATTAAATGGAAATTCCAAGAGGAATTGTGGCATATTTGAAACATGCATGATGCATTCGTTTGTGCCCTTCGTTATTATTATTTCTTTATTTAATTAATTTTTTATTTATTTATGAAACGCACTGCTTGTGTAGAATAAGAGAGAGGGAAAGGGAAGTGGGAGGAGAGGGATGCACGCATGCATGGAACGTGGTGGGAATTAATTAAACCATGGCCCTTGAAAGGCTTGAATATATTTGTCGTTTGATTTTTTATTTATTTATAAAAGGCATAAAATATGGCATATATGCATATAAAAGGAATAGAGAAAACAACAAAGAAATAAAGAACATGAATGAAACACATGCGACATTTGTTATTATCATTATGTTACTTCTTTTTTTCTTCCCAATGAATGACACGTCTTTAATTTCCATTGAATATGGTTTCAAATTTTATTTATTTTATGAATGATGTGACTTTCCCCTTTTTCTCTTTCATAAATGCTTTAGGTAATGCATTGAAATGTATAAAACTAGAAAAACATGCATTGAATATATAGAATGAAAACAAGAAATGAATGAAATTTGGAAAAATAAAGGAAAAGGAAACATAAAGGTCAGGAAAGAAGGAATGACTACATTAAGTAATGAAATGATATACACATTAAATATCGTGTTGAACCTTAACAAGGTAAAGGAGAGAGAAGTTAGGAAGGTGCAATCGAAATAAAATAAACGTGATTTTCATTTGTTTGTTTCCATTTATTTGTTTGTTTTGTCATATTATTTTTATATTCCTTTTTTTACACGAATAGTTTGATAATATAAGAAGACATTCATGGAAAACATAAATAGTCATAAATGGAAATTAACGTACGTTTCTTTTTAATGAAGGAATGTGACTGATTCGGATGAACTGATATCTCACGTTTTTTATTTCCATTTTTTCATTAATTGCTCTGGTTTTAAAAGGAAACTAAATGAATTGGGCTAAATTTTGAACAGACAAAAAAAGAGGATGGGAAAACATGGATATTAGAACAGAAAAGGAAATATATTTACATTGTTAACGGAAGAAACTTCTGCATATTACTACGAAAATTCTTCCACTGCTACTATTTAATTAGATGCATTCCATATAAAATTAAATTTAATTGCAATTCTTTAATGTTAATTTCCATTAACTACACTATTTAAATTGTGCATTATTTAAATCTGGAAACTTTTCGTTGTTATCAATGATCAATTTAATTTGTTTAAATTAAAGTAAACACACTCATCCCAAATTCAAACTCAAATTTAAATTTTTAAGTTTAATTTTAGTGTCAAACTATTTTCGTACCGTTCAAATTGCTTCTATATAAAAATAATATTTTTTTACTATTCAACATTTCGTTATAAATCAATTCCATGTTTTTACTTTCCAAATAAATACACTAAATTAATTTTATCATTTAATTCTTATTTTCAGGTCAAACGTATCTTATATATCGTTGACACTTAGCTTTCTGATAATTTCTTATTAAAAATCATATTGAATCATTCATTATTTTCATAAGTTTTATTTTAAAACCATTTTATATTCAATAATTAAATTAAATTATATATATTATATGGTCGAAATTTACGAGGTCGCAATCTCCCCAACTCAGAACTTTTCATCCAAAAAGGAACGAAATACGGAAATAGTAATTAACGATATACCATGCATACACATATCAAATTCGATTATTTGTTCGAACACAAAATTTTGTTTCCAATTAGTATTGTTAACCCGATCAACCTCTTACAAGATTCTGATTCCACTTCTTGATTAGAAACTTCTATCCTCCTTACATAGCAATAAACTTGACATAAAATTTTAGATTCACTTCAAAAACTATTGTCCATGTCCGTCATCGAGAATCGAGGAAACAATTTTATTTAGAATCAACATTGTATATTCAAACTGAATCAAAACTTTTATGCGTTTAGAATGACATATGTTCAACTACATATTCATTTCATTAGTTCATTTCCTTTCCAAAGATGAAAATTAGTATTTTGATTTATTTCAAAGTTGTGAACTTGAAAAATATTTAAAATCTCTTTCTTAGTTTATTATGTTAAAGTGATATAATGTTAAATTTTCATGTTATTGATTTCTTATTTAACGTCAAATTGCTTTTATAACTCGAAGACTTAACAAGTTTATTTTCTTTCTTACAAAATTTAGGCATACGTTGATCAGATGCACGACTAAAAATTTCCAAGTACTCAATATACTTATTTCAACTTCCAGTAAAAATACTATAAAAAAATTTAAAAATAGATACGGAAAACACATTTCTCCACGAATGGCAGTTACTCGGCGGTTATGTTACTATCCCACTAGAATCGCTTGTAACCATAGGTATCATACCCCTCGAAATTCGCTATGGTTATTACCACAGACCGCAGTTATACGGTGGTTATGCCACCATTCCAGTGGAATCATTTGTAACCGTAGGCATCTCGCCCCTCGAATTTTGCTATGGTTATATATTGCAATTACGCAGCGATTACGCCACTATCCCAACGGAATTGCTTGAAACTGTAGGCATCTCTCTCCTTGAATTACGCTATGAAAATATCAAGTGAGTATAGAAAATCAAAATGAGCCCACTGAGTGGGATTCCAATATCAAAGGATACTCCAATCAATGGAGCACCGACGTGGCTACGATTTTCAATTTTCAATGGGCACTCTTTACGAGTATTAATGCAACTCCTCTCATTAGGAATTACGATTTTCAATGGAAGGCACTTCCCATAGCTTTATTTTTGAAAACATACATACTATATATAGTACTTCATCTCATTTTCGCATATATCGTACTTAAATAAAGATCAATTTACATAAGATTTTCCAAATCTTGTTTTCATACATATCATTCTCATATAAATTCCATTATATAAGATTTTATTTTATGAAAATTACCTTCCAAATCAATAGTTTTCGAATTAATCTCATACTTATATAAGTCATATAAGTTTCAAACATTTAAAATCACAATATTCATAAGTCGATAATCTTCCCCATTTTCATTTCAATATTAGATTCAACAGACTTCAAATTGATTCGAGTACTGAAACGACCCAAACTTCCCCTTACGGGAAAGCCCGGATTGAGTTGAGAACACGACAAATTAGAACAAAAAAATAGAACATTTCATTGCCATTATAACAATTACATCAGAGAACAAGAACATAACAGAGTATGAATAAATAATATACATCAGAAAAATATTAGAGATTAAAATACTGTAACAACCCAAGATTTTACTAAAATTAATTTTCGATTTTCTGTATATATTCTGAAATTTAATAAGGTTTAAATATTGATAATTCTTTTTACTGGTTTGGAATAAATAATTTTATTATATAAAAACTTATTTTAAGGATATTTTTAAGATTTTCATAATTTTGATAATTTATAAAAGTTTTTCTATAAAAATGTTATTTATATAGTACATTGGAGTTATATATCGTTTGAGTATTTAAAATTTATATTTAAGGATATAATGATTTTTACATTTTTGATAAGTAATATTATTTTAATATAAGTTGTTTATATGATTTTGTATAATTAATATAAATTTTGTAATAGAACTAATTTTAAAGGTAATATTTAATAATTATATTAATATATTTTATTTAAGACTATTCTTAATATATATTAATAGTTGTTAAGTAATAATCGGTAACATATAGTTTTATATATTTTATTTTGAGTAAATTATACAATTATATTTCTATATGTTGTATATGAAGTGTAATTTCATTTTTTTGAAGTTACATTTATAAGTGTTAAAGAATGGTTTCACAAATATATATATATATATATATATATATATATATATATATATATATATATATATATATATATATATATATATATATATGTTACATGTATGTTACAAATTGAATTTAATTATACTTAGGCAAGTATTTATGACTTGTCATTATGTCTGAAATAATTTATATTATGGAGACAAGTGTTCATTTAGGTGGAATTTTGCATGTAAATAGAAATTTTATAAAGGAACAAGTGTCCTTAGTAAAAATATCACCACAACCCTTAGCTCGTGTTTAAAATAGGACCACCGCACCCATTATTTTCCCATTCACTCACGCTGCCGCATTTCTTTCTTCCATCTTTCGTCCACCTACCCCCTTTTCTTCACTAAATACTGTTGTTCACTTCCTTCCTACACATCAATTCCGCACCGCTCACCTTCCCAGACTTCACCATCTGCGCCATCTTGCTCCTCCACCACCATCGCAAACCCTTCCCCATCTCCTTCCTTTAAAACTGCTCCCTCCACTCCTCTGAAAAACAGTCCATACCTCCAACCTCTATTAGACGTCACTACCAGCACTCCTCTGTAAATCTGTTCACCTCCCAATCCGCCTCCCTCCCTAAGTAGCTCGGCCACCGCAGCTAAAACTTCCCTCACCACAACCAAACACCTGTTGCAAACATCTCCGCCTCCAACCAGTCATTCACTAGTCCACCACAGTCAACCCCTGTGCCTCCACCGCCACTTGTAGTGAACTCTGAGCCATCGGTGGCACCACCCAGTCCTCCTCAGTTCACCCCTTTGAGACAAGAATAGCTCCGCACCCATCCTCTTCTAGTCAGCCACCGCTCCTCGCCGACCGCCACTAACTGACCCGCGCCACCAACAGCCGCCTCCACCGTCACTTCCATCTCGCGTTAGTCACCCAACGCCCTACACCCTGCTGAAGCCCACGTGACTCACCCTCGTTTCCTATTTAAAAACAGTTAGCTCTCCTAAAGAAAAGAAGAAGAAAATTCGGAAGTCCTCACAAAACAGTCTGTTATCTCTCCTTTGATTTTCACGTCTACAAGCCACTCCAACACCCACCGCTGTCCCTCTTCAGTCCAAGCTTAGCCTCTTCATACACGCATATATTAGTTTACAGAGAAGACAGTGCGCGTGTAACGATTATGGTTCCGTGAAGATTTGCACGTAAACAACCGGATTTGGTTCGCAGTTGATTGAGAACGGTAACGGAGAAATTTGGAAGCATACAGGCGAGAATTCTAATTTTAATTTATTTTCAAATTAGTCATAAAGATGAATTATAATTAGTTGTTAATTATAAATAATAATTCATTGATCATGTGTTGATATGAATGATTGTGATTGGTTGTTGATGGATGTTTGTGCAGTTGTAATACGCTATACACCAAGCGTTATTCTCTGTAACGCTATATGCACCGTTATTTGGTTGTTTAAATTATTGTGATGAATGAATTCATGATTGTTGACGTAATCAAGTTAGGTTGTTAAATTTGTTGAGAAAAATCACGTACACCATAGTGATGGAACCGTAAGGGTGATTAATTTAAATCCCCTTTCCATGTAAATAACGATTTTTATTAAAATAAAAATGGGAATGTAGTTTTAATTTAATATTTTTTTAAAAGAACAAAAAAAAACTATGTGGAAATCTAATTGAGAAAATGTCATTGGTATAAGTTGAAATGGTTTTTGAAACAATTCTGATCGCTAATGGGTCATTTAAACATTAAATTGGGTTTTGAAAATTTGATCGAAGAACAATTTGGAAAATGTATACAATATTGATTTTGTGCATACCACTTCAACGACTATGTGTAAGTGATTAACCGAGTTTTATATGTTATCATTTCAATTTAATTTGAAATAAAAAATTGAATTTAAATAATGATCTTGGAAATAATTGTCTTGGGAAATAATTGAACAAGTTTCGGAAATTTTATCATTAAATGTTCAATTTAATGTAATATGAAGAATTTGAAAAGGAAATGGAATATTTGATTTTGCGAATTATTGTTTTCCATAAAGGATTTTGGAAAATAATCGAACGTGTTTTAAATTAAATATTATTTTTCAATTATTTGATTCGAATTTTAAAATGATTTTGAACTAGAAGATTTGAACAAAAAAGTATCATTTCAAGAAAAGAGAATTGTAATATACTTTTAATCTATGTTATGGAAATATAATATATTTCAGAAAGAGGTTTAAAGAATTTTGATTAAAATCATTATACTGACTGAATCGAAGGCATTGCACAACGACAGTTCGATAATATCCATTTAAATTTCAAATGGTTATAACTTCGACGTTTTGAAACGCATTGACGTGAAACGAAAAATAACGGATTCCTTTTGATAATGGTTTTTGTATAAAGGAAGAATTTTCAAATTTCATTGTATAATTTTCAAGTTATGTTTAAATTAAAATTTAAAAAGGACGTTATACGTGCAGTTCGTCGACCGTAATGGAAAATCGAATAAAATGGACTTATAAAAATTATTTAAAAATACAGAAAATATGATAAATTGTATTTTATTTTTAAAATTGGTTTGAGTTAGAATTTGTAATTTTGGAATGATTTTGGATCTGTTTGATTAAATTACCATTTTATAACGCTTTTCATAAAACTTTTAACGTTGTTAGACCATTTATTTGAAAATAATTGGAATTTGAAGTTCTTTAAACCGAACTATTATGGAAAAAGGATTATTATTTATATTGAAAGGTTTTAGAAGAATTAAAAATATACGATGTGAAATTTAAACAAGATTTGAATTGAAAAGGGAATGAGTGTTGGATAGGATTAGTCGTCGGATATTCGATATGGATTTATAGGAGCACACAAATACAATCAGAAATATTAAAAAATATCCATATCCAGATTCCGATAGTGTTTGCCTAAGTAAGTGAATCAATATCAAATATAAGTAGATCAAATTCTATTAAAACTTATATTTGAAAATATTACTTATTTGAATCATCATAAATGGAAATTCAAATCTAAATAAAGATTTTGTAGTTTCGTTATAACGACGTATAAATGAAGTTTGATTTCGAGATATAAGGTGTGAAAAAAATGAATATCGAGTTTCGAGAAAAGGGTAAGACGATAATAGGGCTTTCGGAAATTGAACAAATCCAACCTTAATTCGAAGTGAAATGGTTGGAAAGGAGATTTGAATTGAGAAACTCGTATGGTCCATAGTATAATTTTAAAATATGCTTATTACTTGGAAAGTCCGGGATCAGAGATGAATCCGAAAACCATTCCAAGTAATAAAATGACATTATAAAGAAACTAAAGCTTGGATATCGCTAAGTGAAGACCGAGTATATTCAAAATGTTTAGATTTATTGTTGATGTCTTGGATCGGGCCGTGCACCCAATACGAGGTTATAAGTGGCATGAAATCTGAATATATTTGAATATTTTCGGGTAGTCGTTCCGTTTAGACCCAGAACAGACTTGTATGGATTGTGTGTCTAACATTGAAATTGATAGCATAGCACTGATTTTCGTTAATATATATCGGATTTGTGGCAAAATATTATCCTCGTCTCTAAGTCATATGAACTTAGAGGGTATGCATTAATCGAAATCAGTGATATGTCATGAATTGTCAATGTGGCATATTCGAGTGATGAAGTGAGCTAGTGATGATCAAAGCACAACTTTTTTGAAGCGAAGCTTTGTGTATATCGTGACATCGACGAACCTCAAACCCCGGATTAGATAGTAAATTGATGGTTAGGTTGTATAATATACATAATCTCTGTTGAAATCGAAAGCTTCGGTGGAAATACTACTTCGAAACCTGAGGGAATAAAGTATATACGGTTTCCGATGTCTGGATGTTATCCAGGATATATAATTTTGCGCTATGTATTCGGTGTCCGTTGTCTGGATGTTAACCGCGAGAAACTTAGCTTCATGTCCTCGACTGATCGTTCGTGCCAGGAACCATCATATTGGAAACCCAATAACCAATACGAGTCGTACGATATGTTTGTAAATTATGTATGTAGGAATAGCGACTATGCTTGCTATGATTTATATATTTATTTGCAAAAATAGGTTTTACCACTATGCGCAAATGTTATTAAAAGAGGATTTTACGTATGAAAGCATGTTTGGTTATTATAAGATAAAACTCGCCCATGTGGTGTGTGTTGCATTGTGTGGTATGGGACGAGCTTATGATAGATGCATTTTTCTAAAAGTCATTGCGAAATTTCTGTGCACGGGAATTTCATATGGAATAAACTCGTTCCGCGTTAGTGTCGTGGTCCGGTGAATTTCCCAACTTTAAAATGAATCCTAAATTATAATTGTTTTCGAATTCTCACACTAGTCCCACGACTGACCTAGAGTTTATTGTTTCCACACCTAAACTCTGGGTGTCCATAATTTTGCATGGGCAGCTAGAAGTTTAGTTTGCAGGTTTAGATTCTTAAGCCTTATTCAGAGAGAAGCTAGAGTTATGATTTGTGTATTTTCCGCTAGAGAGTTTATTTCCGCTGAGCATATGGTACACTGATATTCCTTGTAATCTCTGATGTAATCAATGAAATGAAATAAAAATTATGTTATTTTGTGCAAATATGTAAGTACCCATAACAATCCGTCTTTGTGAACGGTTTAAGTTACGGCGAGAATCGGGCAAAAAGGCGGGTAGTTGCAAATACATTACATAGCAGCGGAAAAATAATACATACCATAACTGAAAGAGATACACGTATACAAAGCTTTCCGAATATAGCTCTAGCTGTAAATCCAGGATCCTGGGAAATGAAGTATCTGTGAAAATAAAAACTACTAGCTGGCCATGTATAAAATATGGGCACCCAGAGTTTCGGTTAAAAGAATAAACTCCGAGTCTGTCATTATAACACCCCACATCCGTTAGTGTCACTCACAAAGGGAATGCACTAAGTTCTGTGGGGCATTTAGGGTAAAAGATGCAGATAAATTACAAGACAGACAGAAATTAAACAGCGGAAAATAAAACTTTGCTTTATTGATAAATTAGTTTGTACAATGGTTTCTTTACAATATCAGAGTATCATCTGTCTTACAAAATAAAGAAGCATAAAAACAACATTTATATTCCCCGATTTAGCAAGAGCCATCCATAGCATCTGAAAAGAGATTCCAAGCAAACTTCGACAAATCTTCAAGCTGGGAAAGAGTGTCAGTCCAACTTAACCTGAGCTAAACTATTCCCTCCTTTACTACCTGGGGAGGGGGGGAGACGGAAGAAAAGAAGACGAAAGAAAAACAGAGTCAGACATAAAGCCTGAGTAAGTTCAGTAACTTCTAGCATGTGAACATGGAAAAACAAAACGACATGAATTAACTGAATATAAGATAACACCATGATGACAGGGTCAGCAAGATTAGACAAGGTCAACACAAGATATGCTAAGATAAGATAAACTAGATGTTCTCTAATACTTTCGCCGCTTCGCCATTTCCTTGTTATACGGATTTCTATTATCTCTGCACCACCTAACTAATGTCCCAACTAGTAACGCTAACGTAATCCCAATCACTGTATTTTCCATCGCCTTCAGGCATCCATTTATTTATTTGTTGCCTAGATTTAATCTAGGGTTTTCTACCAAGTGCCTTCTAGATTCAACTAGAGTTTACGCTGTCTGCTGATCGCTTCTCGGATTTAGGATTTATGCCACCTATTTCAACTAGGGATTACGCTACCTGACGAAAGATGCCCCCAAGTCTAGGATACACTACCTAGAGTGGTATATGTTCCTATACTTCCCCACGCATGTATCGCGAATCGTTATCGCTTGTCTAGATGCACATGTCCTGTAATGTGCGGTTCGAGTCCTGTGACAGGGCAAATCAAGGAATACAGAACTCGGTCAGGAGCTTTCAGATATCTGCCGATGCAGATGCTAAGGGCTGTTTTTATTTCAGTGGCTATGGTCCCACTTGACCCCTCCCTCAACTAATGAAAGGCACACCTTGTAAAATGAGAACTATACGCCGGCCCCCGGTGCCCCACTATCCTATGGCCATCCTCAACCATAACTAGATAGCAAGTATATGGTCTTTTGGAGTTCTCCGCCTTTCCGCTTCACGTATCTCGATTGACTGAAGATGGATGGTAGACAACGAGTCGCTATCACAGGGCTACCGTTTGCTCGCCGAATCACGCCGGTCCATCCTAGTCTTTAGGTTGCCATGTATTGCAACCAAGGCATACCCCTGGTTCTTCTACGCAGACCTTAACCTCTGCGGGCCCAGGCGGATCATCTGCAGCCTCACAGAGGGATACCAAGAGTACCCTCACGTCCCCTCGAAGCCTCGGGCTTCGTAACCCAATTCGTTGGAGCCTTCTTTCTACTCAGACGGACGTTCGCTCCTTCCCGTGTTATACTAAGAATTACTACTTAGTCTTACTAACTAAGATTTACCACTTAGTTTCCAGAATCGTTGTTTTCTTAACTAAGGTTTACAACTTAGTTCCCTTCCCCGTCAATTTGGATTGGTTAAGTGTCATTAGTCAATTCAAGCCAACTTAACCCTCTTCATTTACCCTGTTAAACTGGTTAAGTGTTGTCAGTAATTCATGTTGACTTAACCCCACCACAAACCAAGTTATATTGGTTAAGTATTTCTTATTACTTAACCCTACCCTTTCACCCTGTATTGGTTAAGTGTTCCTTTTTAACTTAACCTTGCCCGTCTGTCTTAACTAACATGTTATTAATGGTTAAGTATTATCCCTTCATGTTTTAGACTTAACCTCATTCCTTTATCACAACCTGATGGTTAAGTGTTCAGGTTTACTTAACCCTACAGTCTAGCCCAGCTAACATATCAAAATTGGCTAAGTGTATTAGATTTTACTTAACCCCAACCTCTAATCTAGTTAACATATTGATTTGGCTAAGTGTATTAACTTTACTTAACCCCTACGAGTCTCGTTTTGCTACCTTGAGTTTGGTTAAGTGTCTCTATGGACTTAGCCCTCCCATTCTAGCTTAACTGTGTTAAGTTGGTAAAGTGTTCCTATGGACTTAACCCTCCCATTCTAGCTTAACTGTGTTAAATGTCAGTCTGAACCTAACCCCACCCATCAGTCTAGTTATCATGTTGAACTGGTTAAGTGTCTTAGTTAACTTAACCCTACCATTCTTGTTCTAGCTTTAACTAAATAAATTAAAGCCGCTACCACTCACATTAGACAGATATTGTTGCGAATACTGGATGTGCCGGTTGGTTCCGGGCAGGTTTACATCGCAACTCAGTCTAACCTCGGGTTAGGCATATTCGTGTTTTCTAAGTTCAAAGGGTTTTTGATTAGTTTTCAAATCGGGTTTTTAAAGTAACCATCCCGTCCGTTGGATCAGTTAGGGATAGCCAAGGAGAGCAGGAAACTTGTATTTTCCAAACTCAAGCCTAGACACTATCCTCTCTGTCACCCTAGAACTTTCTGGCTTATTATTAAAAGAGATGTCGTTTAACAAACCTTTAATTTGTCTAAGTTTACATTTCTCATTTAGAACAAATTCCATAAGTAAAATATTCCTAATTTACTTATTTCCCAATTACTCTTTTAATGTAAATTGTCTACATTTATTTCTATGGCCAATTTCCCTTCCTAAATCACATTTATGCTTTTTGGTATGTAAACTATACCAAATTAAGTGTCACTAACCATGATTTTTTTCTAAACCTGACAGTTATTCTCAATTATGGCCAATTTCACATTTATGCCTATATACTTACCGTGCCAAATTAGCTAATCCAATTCTGATTCAACATTCTAATTCACGTCAAACTAGACTCATTACTCTAGTTCACTATTCATGTAAATGCTAGATTTACATGTAAATACTAGATTCAAATTACACATCTTATAATTCATGTCAAATTTATCCAATTTGCATTTCTATGAACATGCCATAATACATGTTCCCAATTTATGCCAATTTCCAAGTTAAACTACGTTTTTAGTAAATTTCATATTTTGCCCATACCGCATTCCCACCGTTCGTATAATCGTGATTCATTCTAGATTATAAATAAAGCTAGGTTCGTAGAAAATAGGGAATGAACCAAAGATGCTATGCAAAAGATAGACATATTAACTGGCATAAATAGGGTTGAATAACGACGTCGGTTCAAGAACATGGGTATACCTAACTAAATAGGTAAATTCCCAAGGTCTAAAACCAAGAATAGACAGAATAAAGGCGTAGGTTCAAGAACATGGGTAGACCTAACTTAATAGGTAAATTCCCAAGGTCTGAAACCAAAGAAAACAAAGAACAGACAGGATAGATAATCGGGTTTAGACCCAATTTCACAATCACAAAACTTAAACACTTTCCTAGTCATGAACCATAGGTGCTTAATCACAGTTGTCCCATTTATGTCATAGACAATAGTTTTGCTTCCTAATCAAAGGTATAGGCTTGTGTTCATAGTCATGGAAATAATTCTCATAGTCACAGTCACAGTCATAGGCAATGTCCATAGTCATAGGCAATGTTCATAGTCATAGGAAATGTTCATAGTCATAGGAAATGTTCATAGTTAAAGAGGCATATGGTTCTAAGGTCCATATTTTCATAGTCACAGTCTTATCGGTCATCGAATCATAACAGTTCTTAATTAAGTCCAAAGATGTAGGCACAGATTTGAATAGAAAGATTTGGCATATTCTTTTATTCCTTTAATTCATATCACGAACAGAGAGAAACGTTCATATCTAAAAAGTAACCGACTTACAGAGATTAGATTAGAATAGAAAGGAGGCGTTGCTATGATTCGTGCGACGTTTAGCCTTTAATCCTTGTCTTGAAGCTTTGAATCTCTTCTAGACAACTTGAGCAGCATAACCTTGTCTTGGATTTTCGTATTATCTTCTTATTTTTATTTATTTATATATTTTCTCAGAGGCAGCATAAGGATAGAAAAGAATTGTGAATGAAGAAGAAGACCAGGGCTGTTTATATAGTGTAGAAGTCAATGGATCTGGTCAGTAGGGCGTCCGGATACAGAGAAACGAATCAGGTTCAGAAAGCTGGAAAAAGCGGGGGGGGGGGGGGGGTCGACTACCCAGTCGACCTGGGTCCCTTCTGAGTCTGTTTTGAAATTTGAACTTTGCTGAAACTTCCGGAGGCCATATCTTCCTCATACGGACTCCGATTTACGCAAACTCGGACTCGTTTTCATGCAGAATTCCGAGACGAACACAATGGCACAGCCCGTTTCCCTTGTTTTTGATTTTAACTTTTAATTCTGTCTTGATTTGTAAATCTTAGTGTTACAGAACTGCGGGGTGTTACATTCTCCCCCACTTAAAAGGATTTCATCCCCGAAATCATCAAGTTAGGAAGAATGTGTCCTACCATCCAATCACCCATCTACTCAACCATTCACTCATAGGCATCCATTGTCCTTAAAAGATTTCTAATGCTTTCATGTTCATATGCATAGTGTGTGTATATGTCTTTATCTACTGTAAAATCAGGCGGTCTACTAATTCAGTCGACCTCCTTAATGCGAGTCATGTCAGTGCCATGCGTCCAACCATGTATGCAAGCATCCCTAGTTATGTAAATACTACATGTGTGCACAGCCATTCATCCATATGCAACATCCATATGATAACATATCAAGCTCAACTTACAAACAAATACATATCTGTAAATGCAATATGAAAGCGTCTGAACTGATCTAGTGCCTAATACGTATGCATATGCATTCACAAGCAACCATTAGCAACCACTTGCAACCATCAACCATAACATGTTTCAAATACATGTTTCCATTCATTAGCTTCTACCTAAGGATTGAAGATACGACCTAGGTGATATACTTTGGAAAGAGAGAAACAATTATGCGTAAAGCTCCTAAAACAAAGAAATCAAGGATGCACCCTCAAGGAAAAGGGTATGATACTAGTATCTAGCCTTCTTGAGCTTTACTCCACTATATCTTAACTAATTTAACTTCACGATTTTGAAGTTCCGGATCTCCATTTCCAAAATAAGCAGATGTCCATCACGGTACCAAGTATATGTACTAAGATGATTAGAGGTTTCCCTCTTATCCGCCATGCCATAACTATAAGAGTCGAAAGGTCACTACGTGCTCTTTGGAGTGCCTGCCACAACTATTCATCTCTCACGCAAATCATCCAAACCGAACTCGACATTCCTCAAGTACAAGCCCCAAAGGCCTAAACCAATATCATACAAGCACCTAAGGAATATCACCTCCGAATTTAGACGATCTACGTGAGATGATATAAGCAAACTCGATAGCTATTCTCAAATCCCTACTAACCAAAAATAAACTAGTCGGACCACCAATTGGATTTGAGACTCTAGTGGGATCTTTCTACTATACAAGTACTATGGTGCAGAGACCCAACTATGGAAGTGGATATGAACAAATGCGAAGTGCAAGAACCTAAAGAAATAGTACGAACAGAAAACTAGACTCTTCCAATCGGACTACCTTTCTCCTAGGTACGCTTGGTGGCGAAAGCACGTACTTGTCCTTCTGAAAATCTTGTTCCCCGTTCTTGCCCTCGTCCTTAATTATATGCCCTATCATAGCCTAGTAAAGATACTTTCTCTTGTCTTAGGTTTTATGATTTCTTCCTCCTTCGTGTGCTAAGTCTACATCCATGAATTCCTCATCCTAGGATTATGATCCTTAGCCAAACTCCTCATCCCCTTCCGTGTGTAGTCATGTTGACAAATCTCTCGAAAACTGCCTCCATCGTCCGGAAAACCCTATAAGCTTCGAAAGAAAACTTCACATAGATGAAACAACTACGGCTATGGATGGAAGCTGGGCACTACTTTGCCCTTCGATGAGGTTACCTCCCAGAAAGCCAGGAGCCCCAGAGACTCAAGAAAGAAGGAGACAAGAATTTAAACAGACGAAGAGAAGATAGTGCGTATGGCCTTGGGGAATTTGTCTTTAAAACAAATCTTTTCTCTTGAAAATGATTCTTTAAAAACCGTTTTGAAAATAATTTTTCAACTCCTTTATCTGATCTGGTAACCTTCAGCTCTGATACCACGTGTAACACCCCACATCCGTTAGTGTCACTCACAAAGGGAATGCATTAAGTTCTGTGGGGCATTTAGGGTAAAAGATGCAGGTAAATTACAAGACAGACAGAAATCAAACAGCGGAAAATAAAACTTTTCTTTATTGATAAATTAGTTTGTACAATGGTTTCTTTACAATATCAGAGTATCATCTGTCTTACAAAACAAAGAAGCATAAAAACAACATTTATATTCCCTGATTTATCAAGAGCCAGCCATAGCATCTGAAAAGAGATTCCAAGCAAACTTCGACAAATCTTCAAGCTGGGAAAGAGTGGCAGTCCAACTTAACCTGAGCTAAACTATTCCCTCCTTTACTACCTGGGGAGGGGGGGGAGACGGAAGAAAAGAAGACGAAAGAAAAACAGAGTCAGACATAAAGCCTGAGTAAGTTCAGTAACTTCTAGCATGTGAACATGGAAAAACAAAACGACATGAATTAACTGAATACAAGATAACACCATGATGACAGGGTCAGCAAGATTAGACAAGGTCAACACAAGATATGCTATGATAAGATAAACTGGAGGTTCCCTAATACTTTCGTCGCTTCGACATTTCCTTGTTATACGGATTTCTATTATCTCTGCACCACCTAACTAATGTCCCAACTAGTAACGCTAACGTGATCCCAATCCCTGTATTTTCCATCGCCTTCAGGCATCCACTTATTTATTTGTTGCCTAGATTTAATCTAGGTTTTCTACCAAGTGCCTTCTAGATTCAACTAGAGTTTACGCTGTTTGCTGAACGCTTCTCGGATTTAGGATTTAGGCCACCTAGTTCAACTAGGGATTACGCTACCTGACGAACGATGCCCCCAAGTCTAGGATACACTACCTAGAGTGGTATATGTTCCTATACTTCCCCACGCATGTATCGCGAATCGTTATCGCCTGTCTAGATGCACATGTCCTGTAATGTGCGGTTCGAGTCCTGTGACAGGGCAAATCAAGGAATACAGAACTCGGTCAGGAGCTTTCAGATATCTGCCGATGCAGATGCTAAGGTCTGTTTTTATTTCAGTGGCTATGGTCCCACTTGACCCCTCCCTCAACTAATGAAAGGCACACCTTGTAAAATGAGAACTATACGCCGGCCCCCGGTGCCCCACTATCCTATGGCCATCCTCACCCATAACTAGATAGAAAGTATATGGTCTTTTGAAGTTCTCCGCCTTTCCGCTTCACGTATCTCGATTGACTGAAGATGGATGGTAGACGACGAGTCGCTATCACAGGGCTACCGTTTGCTCGCCGAATCACGCCGGTCCATCCTAGTCTTTAGGTTGCCATGTATTGCAACCAAGGCATACCCCTGGTTCTTCTACGCAGACCTTAACCTCTGTGGGCCCAAGCGGATCGTCTGCAGCCTCACAGAGGGATACCAAGAGTACCCTCACGTCCCCTCGAAGCCTCGGACTTCGTAACCCAATTCGTTGGAGCCTTCTTTCTACTCAGACGGACGTTCGCTCCTTCCCGTGTTATACTAAGAATTACTACTTAGTCTTACTAACTAAGATTTACCACTTAGTTTCCAGAATCGTTGTTTTCTTAACTAAGGTTTACTACTTAGTTCCCTTCCCCGTCAATTTGGATTGGTTAAGTGTCATTAGTCAATACATGCCAACTTAACCCTCTTCATTTACCCTGTTAAACTGGTTAAGTGTTGTCAGTAATTCATGTTGACTTAACCCCACCACAAACCAAGTTATATTGGTTAAGTATTTCTTATTACTTAACCCTACCCATTCACCCTGTATTGGTTAAGTGTTCCTTTTTAACTTAACCTTGCCCGTCTGTCTTAACTAACATGTTATTAATGGTTAAGTATTATCCCTTCATGTTTTAGACTTAACCTCATTCCTTTATCACAAACTGATGGTTAAGTGTTCAGGTTTACTTAACCCTACAGTCTAGCCCAGCTAACATATCAAAATTGGCTAAGTGTATTAGATTTTACTTAACCCCAACCTCTAGTCTAGTGAACATATTGATTTGGCTAAGTGTATTAACTTTACTTAACCCCTACGAGTCTCGTTTTGCTACCTTGAGTTTGGTTAAGTGTCTCTATGGACTTAGCCCTCCCATTCTAGCTTAACTGTGTTAAGTTGGTTAAGTGTTCCTATGGACTTAACCCTCCCATTCTAGCTTAACTGTGTTAAATGTCAGTCTGAACCTAACCCCACCCATCAGTCTAGTTATCATATTGAACTGGTTAAGTGTCTTAGTTAACTTAACCCTACCATTCTTGTTCTAGCTTTAACTAAATAAATTAAAGCCGCTACCACTCACATTAGACAGATATTGTTGCGAATACTGGATGTGCCGGTTGGTTCCAGGCAGGTTTACATCGCAACTCAGTCTAACCTCGGGTTAGGCATATTCGTGTTTTCTAAGTTCAAAGGGGTTTTGATTAGTTGTCAAATCGGGTTTTGAATGTAACCATCCCGTCCGTCGGATCAGTTAGGGATAGCCAGGGAGAGCAGGAAACTTGTATTTTCCAAACTCAAGCCTAGACACTATCCTCTCTGTCACCCTAGAACTTTCTGGCTTATTATTAAAAGAGATGTCGTTTAACAAACCTTTAATTTGTCTAAATTTACATTTCTCATTTAGAACAAATTCCATAAGTAAATTATTCCTAATTTACTTATTCCCCAATTACTCTTTTAATGTAAATTGTCTACATTTATTTCTATGGCCCATTTCCCTTCCTAAATCACATTTATGCTTTTTGGTATGTAAACTATACCAAATTAAGTGTCACTAACCATGATTTTTTTTCTAAACCTGACAGTTATTCTCAATTATGGCCAATTTCACATTTATGCCAATATACTTACCGTTCCAAATTAGCTAATCCAATTCCGATTCAACATTCTAATTCACGTCAAACTAGACTCATTACTCTATTTCACTATTCATGTAAATGCTAGATTTACATGTTAATACTAGATTCAAATTACACATCTTATAATTCATGTCAAATTTATCCAATTTGCATTTCTATGAACATGCCATAATACATGTTCCCAATTTATGCCAATTTCCAAGTTAAACTACGTTTTTAGTAAATTTCATATTTTTCCCAAACCGCATTCCCACCGTTCGTATAATCGTGATTCATTCTAGATTATAAATAAAGCTAGGTTCGTAGAAAATAGGGAATGAACCAAAGATGCTATGCAAAAGATAGACATACTAACTGGCATAAAAAGGGTTGAATAACGACGTCGGTTCAAGAACATCGGTAGACCTAACTAAATAGGTAAATTCCCAAGGTCTAAAACCAAGAATAGACAGAATAAAGGCGTAGGTTCAAGAACATGGGTAGACCTAACTTAATAGGTAAATTCCCAAGGTCTGAAACCAAAGAAAACAAAGAACAGACAGGATAGATAATCGGGTTTAGACCCAATTTCACAATCACAAAACTTAAACACTTTCCTAGTCATGAACCATAGGTGCTTAATCACAGTTGTCCCATTTATGTCATAGACAATAGTTTTGCTTCCTAATCAAAGGTATAGGCTTGTTTTCATAGTCATGGAAATAATTCTCATAGTCACAGTCACAGTCATAGGCAATGTCCATAGTCATAGGCAATGTTCATAGTCATAGGAAATGTTCATAGTCATAGGAAATGTTCATAGTCAAAGAGGCATATGGTTCTAAGTTCCATAGTTTCATAGTCACAGTCTTATCGGTCATCGAATCATAACAGTTCTTAATTAAGTCCAAAGATGTAGGCACAGATTCGAATAGAAAGATTTGGCATATTCTTTTATTCCTTTAATTCATGTCACGAACAGTGAGAAACGTTCAAATCTAAAAAATAACCGACTTACAGAGATTAGATTAGAATAGAAAGGAGGCGTTGCTATGATTCGTGCGACGTTTAGCCTTTAATCCTTATCTTGAAGCTTTGAATCTCTTCTAGACAACTTGAGCAACATAACCTTGTCTTGGATTTTCGTATTATCTTCTTATTTTTATTTATTTATATATTTTCTCAGAGGCAGCATAAGGATAGAAAAGAATTGTGAGTGAAGAAGAAGACCAGGGCTGTTTATATAGTGTAGAAGTCAACGGATCTGGTCAGAAGCGCGTCTGGATACAGAGAAACGAATCAGGTTCAGAAAGCTGGAAAAAGCGGGGGAGGGGGGTCGACTACCCAGTCGACCTGGGTGGGTGGTGTCGACTACCCAGTCGACTCCCCAGTCGACCTGGGGGGGGGGGTCGACTACCTAGTCAACCTGGGTCCCTTCTGAGTCTGTTTTGAAATTTGAACTTTGCTGAAACTTCCGGAGGCCATATCTTCCTCATACGGACTCCGATTTACGCAAACTCGGACTAGTTTTCATGCAGAATTCCGAGACGAACGCAATGGCACAGCCCATTTCCTTTGATTTTGATTTTAACTTTTAATTCTGCCTTGATTTGTAAATCTTAGTGTTACAGAACTACGGGGTGTTACAGTCATGGTACTGGTGTGAGAACTAAAACAGTTATTGAAACATTACTTTTAAGAAAACTAAATCAGGGGGCCATGCCGTATAACATGAAAGGGGTTTACTCCTAAGAATACTAGTGCATAAAACAAACAACGCAATGCTTTTTGGAAAAATGAAGCTATTATAAGACTCAGGTCTCATCACATAATGCAACGCAAGCCAAAGGATAGAGTTTTCCCTTATAATATCCAAACATGCTTGGTACGTTTAAAAACAAATCATTTGATATTATTATTAGTATCTAGATGTTTAAAACACTTTCAATGTAATTGTATCAATCATAGATGGCATAGCTGCCATATTATATGTCGCCATACTAGTTTTATAATCAAATACGTAATGTCGTATTGGAAATTGGATTTCCATCATGATTCAAAGCTAGGGATGGCTCCTTTCGATTTCGAGATACTCTAGAAAATGCCTCAGGATTACACACTCTGGGTAACCCTGGATCCTGCAGGAACGGTCCTCTCTTACGTTTGAGGATTAATATTCCTTAACACATGTTTCCCGGTCCTATCGGACCTATCACTTGGCCACTAGGGACCAATATCTGAGGTGCCTTGCAATACATCATCACACAGGTAAAAATAAATAAATGTCTAGGCACCATGCCATGACACCACCCATAGCTAGAAAGAAAAGTTATGCACTCTCTGCGCCCCTTATCCTGTTTCAGACTCATACGAGGTGTGAGGCTCGCGAATTAATGCTATACAGAAACATATTCTATTTAAAGTCGTGCTTTGATCATCAACCACAAGACACTGCCCTTCAACAAAAGCCTTGATCCATGCAACTCAGCATGCCACACTGTCAATCCATACCGTACCACTGATTTCCACCAATATATAACCTCTAAGCTCGTACATCTCAGAGAAGGGTGTTAAGAAAGGTAATAAATTCTCCGCCACCAAATAGATATATATTTAGCAGAGATCAACGAATACAGTATAAAGGAATACAATGTCAGACATATCATCCATTTGCAAGTCCGTTCTGGGTCTGAACGAAACCGGAGGCACCTTATTCCTCATCCCATATGTCCAATACAAGAGAGAGGTTCTCGCATATAACGTCGATCTACAAGTACGTCTGGATGATCACCACTTATTACCTTATCCTGGGTGTACAGCCCAATCAAGACATCAGTCATCATCCAAACGTTATGAAGAACTTCGGTCTTCAACCACCGTCTTCATTATCGACTTATCGTCGAATCAGTTATTCGGAATGCGCATAAACCTGGTCTTCCCGAATAACTCGCGTATCTCATAAACAAGTGCTACACAAACACAACATACGCCTCATTCCAAACTAGAATATTCTTTCATTCAAATATTCTTTTCACAATTGAAACCAAACTAGTCGGGATTAGCGAACCTTACCAAAGTAATCATTTATTTTATTTCCCAATCCCAGCCTATTCATCCCATGGAGCAAAACTGTTAATACTCCATATCTAACACCACGGTGTTATCGGTAAAATTAATTACAATTTCCTGTTCAAATCTAATTAAAGATTTAACTATCGCTTGGAGTAAAACTGGTGGTACTCCAATCTCGATCATTTCCCAAATTTGATAATTTAAATTATTACATTCTCATTTCAATCTAATTAAAGATTCATTAAAACTCCACATAGTTTTATTCTTCCAAAAATCATTATTTGATGATTATTTAACTTTGGAAACACAAACATGCCACACCGACAATCTGCACCGTACCATTGATTTCTACCAATATATAACCTCTAAGCTCATACGTATCAGAGAGGGGTGTTAAGCAAGAGAATAAATTCTCCACCACCAAACAGATATATATTTAGCAGAGATCAACATTACGGTTTGAAATACAATGTTGACATGTAATCCTATCTTTAAATGGGTTAAAGAACCAATGTCATTTAAAACACAGTTCACGATAAACCCAAAATCACATTCCATTAACCATGGAATCTTCACGGAAAACAGATCAATATATAATCGATATCAATTTCCATATCCAACTAATAACATAAATGGAATAACGGCAAAGCCTTTTAAATTCCATATATAATAACAATCTTCCTCTACACAAGCCCACTTCGATTATCACTAAATCAAATTCCATTCAATTCCAATTTATTTTATTAAATTGGAAAACTTTACTTTGGAAAATTTCCACTAAATCTTACCAAAAGATTTATATATTCCAAATCACATTTCACTGTTAATCGGGTTAAAGAAGGAATGTCGTTAAAAACACTGTTCACAATAAACCCAATTTACATTCCATTTTATTCCAATTACTAAATATAACTGGAAATTCTAATAATCTTAATTAAAATATTTATTCTTTTCACACGGGGTTTAAGAACAGTGTTACTGAAGATACCATTCACAACAAACCAAAAATCCACTTTGATATTAAATATAAGGCTCTAAACAAAAATTATATCGGCTTACATTCAACATCAAATTCTGAAACCAACACACACCGTATGGGGAATAACGATATATATCTATCTTCCAAACTCCTCCACAATTTCCGTATAGTCATAGAATCACATATCAAATTTCCCGAAGATGATTTCTATTCAAGTCCATTCCAATTCATACATTGGAAAATTCTGGTTAGATTAAAACCATTCACAAATCCAATTTATTTATTTAAAACGTTGGATTATCTTTTTAGTTAATAACTAGTTCATTTTGATAAAAAAACATTTTTATCTTTACAAACGTGGAATTTTTCATCCAAATTCTTTCCAAATCATTTATTATGATTTTACACAAATTATTAATATTTTTAATAATTTTATCAAGGCCCGTACTGTCGGTTTCCAATAACGACCACCGAACAACATCCATAGCGACCTTTTCCAAATTGATTTGGACGTAATTCCGAATCCAACCATTATATTCATTGGAAAGCACTTTTTAATACGAACCCAATAGTTCTGGTTTTAGGAGAATCCAATGATCGAATCCCTTATAATGTCAATCCGAAGTCAATGGTTGAAATTCGCAAACGGTCGCGGCGCGGTGCGTTCTATTCAAGACATTAATATATATATATATATATATATATATATATATATATTTCATTCAAAATGTATTTTATAAATTCGTTTTGAAAACGATTCCCACTTTCATTTCAATTTTAAATAAAAATTAAATACTCTTTATCATTATAATATTTAAATGATAATGCTTTCAAAATATCAAATTTTGAATTCATTTCCTTTTTCGATGTTCAGTATAAAAATGAATAAAATCGATATTAATATCGTTCATGTTAAAATGGCGCATATCAAACCAATACAGCTTCACATATTTCAATATTTTCGTGTCCATCCAAAATCGGACATCAAATTTACATTTTAATCCTTTACTGAATATTATTATAACATATTCGTTATTTTAAAATATTCGTTCTCTTAAAATGTTTGTTATTTATGAACTGGAATTAGACCCAATCAATTACCGTATAATGTTAGTTATATGGACTTCGTACAACACATGTATACAACAATAATGATAACCAATCATCCATCATCCAGAGTGCATTACACAACTGCATAAGTATTAAATATAAAAAATTAACGCTTACAACAGTCTGTCAACCAATCGATTGACATACAACTAAACAATTGGGATTAGTGTACGTCAAATATCATCCCAATACCCATGTGGGTTTCAACGAACAAATACTGAATAATATTTGTGCAGTTGGGCGATGTGTAAAATTTATCGTCCCAATCAATGTCAATTAAATGGGTGTACATAAACAAATCGTCCGATTTGTAAATGAATATTTATTTTTATTTCAGGAGAATTTTATGTCGTTCACATATACGTTAAAAATTATAATTTTAATGTTAAAATATTTATTTCAACACATGACTAATTTATACAATAAAAATGATATTTTTTTATCGTTCATACTTTTATTCAATACATGAATAATTTTAATAGTTTATTTCAGAAAATTTCAAGATTATAACGGCGCGATATTAGAACCGGAGTGATGTCTTGCATTACCCCTCTCCTGATACTGGCTCGTGCCATACACAATCACCAATCACAATCAATATACCACAATACAGTTAATAACCACAATACAGTCAATTTTTCCATAATACAATCCAAACAAACAAACAACCATGGTTTGTACAATAAATAGTGTCAGGAGCTACTAAGCCCCGTCTGCAACCTCGGATATATTTAACTGTACAATAGTTTGAGTGAGAAGGTGTTCTCACTTTGGGATCCACTATGCCACGCTTTTCTGACGTTCTGATTCGCTGTTCTGGTTCCATAATTTGTAAACGAGCTCCAGTCTTCACATGATATTTTTACGTATCTTTAGCGCACTATTCTGAACAACTTTCATCTATGGACTTTTCCTAAAAATGCTCTATTTCGTTGGAAATCGCGAAAAGACGGTATTTGGACAGCAGACTTTGGACGCGTTTTCTGAACAACTCTGCAATCCGGAATATAACTTCCGTATACTCAAATCAAAGAAAAAATCATGCTCCTGGACTTTGGAATTGTGGAGTTTTAGCCATAAGCGCACGGTTGGAGAGTTATTGAGGTGGGAAGGTCAGGTTTTTTTTGCAAGTACGCGATTTTTGTAAAAAGGGGATTATGGGCATGGGGGGCCCTCGGTCGGACTAATAGCCTGAGGGAGTGCGTCGGGGGTTGTTGGTGTGGCTGTGGGGTGGCAGGTGGTGGCACGGCGACGGTGGAGGTGGTGGAGGCCGTGGAAAGGGGTTTAGGGACTAGGGATTTCAATCGGAGAAAGAGAAGAGGAGAGAGAGAGAAGAGTAGGGTGGTGGCGCGGCGGTCGGCTGCAGGCTGGGGGGCGCGCAACGACGACGGCGACGGAGGGGGTGCTGACCGACGGATTGGTTTTGTTTTTCTTTTTAATTTTCGTTTGAACGATTAGAGAGAGAAGGGGAGAGGGTTGGCCAACATAAATTTATTTAACTATTTAATTATTTTAATTTCCCAAAAAGTTAGTTTTTAATTCGAACTCCAAATAGAACCCAACGACTGTCGTCCCAAGCTAGTTACCCTCATTCCGAACACAATGGGATATGTCTCATAAGCCAATTCGACTGTTTCAATCAGTTTACTTTCAAATTAAAATATAAATTAATATAACGTTCAAAACTGAATTCAACGTATTAATTTACCGAGGCCACAAACTGACTCCAAAAATTCCAGAAAAGTAAATCTAGCTATGATTCGATGATACGGTCCTAACAAAAATAATTTTGTCGAATTTGCAGGCCGTTTGAAAAATGGCCTTTTCCACTCGATTAAATTCAAATTGACAGTACCAAACGCGTTTAAATTCACCACATTCACATATCAATTCCAAAAATATAAAATTTGGAATCTAGCAATAATTTGACATTCTAGATCCAACAAAAGTGGTTTCGTTGAAAAAGGAAGTCGTTTGCAAAATGGCTATTTTTAAGGGCTATATGTTATTTAAAATATATATAAATTCCATAGCGACTATTTTTAATTTTAAACTAGACATAACTTCCAATTTATAATATGAAATCTGAATTTTTCACATTCATTAGAAAGATATTATTAAACAGATTTAAATGTTTCTGGTTTTACTGAAATCCGATTTATATTGAATCATATACATTCAGTTAAAGTTTAAAATCGAATTTTCAATCTATCACGCCATTTCAGGCTCGTTTTATAATTAAAATAAATTTATACATTCTAACTTCGATTAAAATAAATTTTTAGTCGTTATTATTTGGGATAAATCATTTTAAATTCTTAAAATCCATTAAATTAGCTAAAATAAAAAATTTAATTGGTTCTGAAATCCCTGGTTGTTACAATCTCCCCCACTTAAAATATTTTCGTCCTCGAAAAGGTACGGAGCTGAAAGTTGTTTAGCTAACCAACTAAACTTTCATTCTTCAACTTTTCAGTTTTTAAGAATTTTCTAATTTCTCAAAAACTTGGCTAACACCCGAAAATTTCGCCACAACCTCCTCTGTACAGGTTGATCGGTAAAACCCTAACTATCCTTACAGGGCCCTCATCAATCCAAAAGAAAAAGAAAAAACCAAGCGGCTTGCCAATCGGCTCATAAAATCATCAAACCAAGAAATACAGTAAACATGTACCTATTTGTCGGGCATACAATTTTATTCCTCTTCTTAGCTTCCATGTTATGACCTGTTCATACATATTATGTACATGTATGCAACTCAAATCAATTTTCAATTCAGTTCAATATTTTATTTGATTTGGCTTAATTTATCATTCATTCACATATTTTAAATTAGTTGAACTAATAATCATACATCACAACTAGCAATCAGTTAGTTGATTAGATTTTCAATCATATATCTTTATTAATATATAGTCAAAATATATTTTCAGTGTCAAATCAAAAACAGTAAAACCTATCTAGTTTTGGTTCTAACACCAGTCAATTGGAAATATATAGATATCCCACTTTCGAAACACGAACATAGAT
Organism: Allium sativum; assembly: GCA_030737875.1. Taxonomy (NCBI): domain Eukaryota; kingdom Viridiplantae; phylum Streptophyta; class Magnoliopsida; order Asparagales; family Amaryllidaceae; genus Allium; species Allium sativum. The sequence goes on from CM060915.1 coordinate 993,807,639, forward strand.
GCTGATGATGCAATCGCTACCATCAGAATCATCTCCGGGCGACTAGAGTGTGATTCTATATTGACCCACACTACACCATAACAGCCAATTTAGCGCACCCGGAAGCGGACGTAAAATATGGTTTATAGCCGTACCATATTTGATACTGCTCAAATCCGTATCAAACTACATTTTGCGATCCGCACTAGCCCAAACACCCTAAATCTGACCATCCATCAATGAAGCTCCGGATATACGGCTTTTGGACAAATCGAATGTGTATCATATTGTGCACCCCATCAGGCACTCCCGATTAAAATTTTGGCCGCTCCCTTTTTCCTCTTATTCACTTTAATGGTGACCGAAAACCCAAATTAGGGTTTTCGGTCACCAAATCGTGCCTCCACCTTCGACAGGGACGAACAACTCTCTCCTTCGGCGGAAATGCAACAACCCTACAACTCCCTAGCCCTCCTTCGATAGTGCAGGTATGTGTTTCAATTGAATTTTGGCATGCATGACTGACAGTAGGGAACAAATTGAAATCTTTGTGTGATAGTTAATTGCTACTTTGTGTTAGTATTTCGTGTGTTAGCTGTTTCGATTGAATTGTCATTTGGGGACAGATCTGTGGGTATGCCCTAAAATCAGAATTTTCATTTCGATTGTAAGTGTGTTAGGGACGGATCTGTGCGCTAGATGTTTCGATTGATTGAATTGGTTTGTGTTAGGGACGGATTTGTGTAAGCATGTAAGTGTGTAAGTGTGTTAGAATTTGTGTTAGAATTGCCATTGGATGTACGGTATAATTTGTTGATTGCAGTATATCCGTGAAAACAAAGAAATAACAATGAAATCAAAGTTGAAACAAAGAAAGAACAATGAGTTAATTTGTGTTAGAATTGCCATTGTATGGTATAATTTGTTGATTGCGGTATATCCATGAAACAAAGAAATAACAATGAAATCAAAGTTGAAACAAAGAAATAACAATGAGTTAATTTGCGTTAGAATTGCCATTGGATGTATGGTATAATTATAGATTACGGTATATCCATGAAATAAAGAAATAACAATGAGTTAGTTTGCCTTGATTTCATCGTCATTTGACTGTTTGTTTGCCTTATGCTTGAAATTTAAATTGGATTGTCTTATAACAAGTTTACTCTGTTTTGAGAGATAACAAGTTTATTGAAAATATAATAACAGGTTTGCTGAAACCTGGGAAGATGGATGATAACTCGACTTTCTAGTTAATAATTTAATGGGCGATCCACTAGGTGGATGCATTTTAGCTCATGCGTTGGGTCGGGTATCCATGCCGATCAGCTTTATCCTAATGTCGGATGCTGCTGCACTTAACCTTAGTAAAAAGCTGCTTTCACTAGCAACTTTCCCCTACTTTGTAGCAGAGAGTGTAGTGTAAGTTGCCTTGCACTACACAGTCTGCTTCAAAGAAACTGAAAGTTGCAAGCGAAAGCGACTTTTTCCGAAGGTTAAGTGAAGCGGCATTTGACATTTGAATAAAGCTGATCAACATGGATTACTGAACATGCGTGTGAGCTAAGATGCAGCCATTGGTTGATCTCCCAGTAAATTCTTAATCAGAAAGTCGAGTATGTATGTCATCCGAAGATGATGGTTCGATATCTTTAGCCGTTGGAGTAGGTATATTCAATATCTTACATAAGAATTGAATGGACATGTACTTGTGTGCACATGCATGTTGAATATTCTTTTCGGTTTTTGTTCCTTATTGTGTGTATAGGAGGATGTTCTATATGCTAGGGTACGAACTACCAGTGTTGCATATGGACTACACTTCAGGTGATTCTTCTTTTGGAAATATGCACTTCACTATTATTAGTGTCCAGTGAAATAACACAAGTCCAAAATATTGAAATTATCATCTAATCCATCCCTATTAGAACCATTTTTATTATCACTTTTTCTACCAGAATTAACATTCAATGGCGCATTCTAATCCTTGTTGTATTCATGTTAGAACCATTGTTGTATTCATGTTTGCACCATTGTTGTACTCATGTTGTATTCATGTTTGAACCATTGTTGTAACCATTGTTGTATTCACGTTTGCATCTCAGTCACCAAATGTTTGCATCTCAGTCACCATGGATGGGTTTAGTAAAAAAGCTTTCACTGTAAGAACCATTGTTGTATTCATGTTTGCATCTTAGTCACCAAATGTTACAATGTTGATCTATTGTCCAGCTATGAAGTATTTGTAACTTGTTTCTTGTATTTTATAGGAAGTCCTGTTGGAGATTATGGTGCTTTGTTGGAACTCAGGCTGCGGGCTTTATATCACGACCTCGACTGGACTGGACTTCCCGACCTCCATCTTACCGACCTCGACTTCCCGGCCTCGACTGGACTATTTATCAAGCTGTTATCTTTTTACCTCATTTTTGTTACTTCGTAATGTGATGAAAATCTAATACAATTCCCTTTTAATGTTTATGTTTGTATGTACATCGTGTTATGACAAACCTTGTAATGCTTTGAGTATATATATGTATAAATTGTGTTATTCCTGTGTATACATTGTGGTACGTATGCTCTGGGATATGAAAGATATGTGCTACAGATTCTGCTTATATATATACACATATATGATATATGATATATATATACATGTATATATACATAAATGCACACACACATATAATTAGACATGGTCAAAGACCATGTCTGATTATACTTTAGATACGGCTAATAGCCGTTTTTTAAAATAATTTGATATGGTAAATAGTCGTATCTAATAATTTAACACGCCACTTTTTGATTCGGCTATTTACCGTGCCCAAGAGCTTTAGATACGGCTAAAAACACAGTCTAATCAGCATATATGGCGTAGTGCCAGTATATTTAAGGCTTCGTATACACGTGGATCAAACGTATATTAAAAATCTCCATATACCCGATAGTCCAAAATCAATTTAAAATAAAATACCCAAATACGTATAATAAGATGTGATTTTCAAAGCTAAATTCTTTTTTTTTTATAAATAATACTCTTCTAACTCATTCTAGGATACTACTGATCCTATCTCTAACGAGTTACTCTTATAGGACATTACTAATCCTATCTCTGATGAATTCTTTTGTTCGGTTCTAATGTGTCTTGTTCTCGTGCTTTGTAAAACAAAGCTCTGATACCACGATCGAACGACCCAAACTTCCCCTTACGAGAAAGCCTGGACTGAGTTGAGAACACGACAAATCAAAACACAAAAAATAGAACATTTCATTACTATTATAACAATTACATCAGAGTATAAGAAGATAACAGAGTATGAATAAATAATATACATCATAAAAATGTCAGAGACTAAAATACATTACATAGTAGCGGAAAAATAATACATAACACAGCTGAAAGAGATACACAGATACAAAGCTTTCCGAATATAGCTCCAGCTGTAAATCCAAGATCCTGGGAAAAGTAATATCTGTGAAAACCAAAACAACTAGGTGCCCGTGTGGAAAATATAGACACCCAGAGTTTAGGTTAAAACAATAAACGCCGTGTCAGTCATGGGACTGGTGTGAGAACTAAAATAGTGATTAAAACTTTACTTTAAAATAAAGTAAATCAAGGGACCACGTCGTATAACACGGAACGGATTTACTCCCAAGAATACCAGTGCATAAAATAAACAGCGCAATGCTTTTTGGAAAAATGAAACTATTATAAGTCTTAGGTCCCATCACACAATGCAACGCAAGCCGGAGGATAGATTTTTCCCTTATAATAGCCAAATTTGCTTGTTATGTTTAAAAACAAATCATTCGATATTATTATTAGTGTCTAGATGTTTAAAACACTTTCAATGTAAATGTATCAATAATAGACGACATAACAACCATATACTATGTCGCCATACTAGTTTTACAATCAAATCCATAATGTCGTATTGGAAATTGGAATTCCATCATGAGTCAAGGCTGGGGATGGCTCCTTCCGATTTTGAGACACTCTAGCAAATCCCTCAGGATTACACACTCTGGGCAACCCTAGATCCTATAGGGCTGGTCCTCTCTTACATTTGTGGATTAATTATTCCTGAACACACGTTTCCTGGTCCTATCACTTGGGCACTAGGGACCAATATCCAAGGCTCCTCGCAATCTATCATCCACACAGGTAAAAATGAATAAATGTCTGGGCTTTATACCGTGACACCACCCATAGCTAGAAAGAAACGTCATGAACTCCCTGCGCCCCTGATCCCGTTTCTGACTCATACCGAGGTGTGAGGCTCCCAAATTATGTTATACACAAAGCTATGCTATATAAAGCCATTCTTTGAACATCAACCATAAGACTCTACTTTTCAACAAAAGCCTTGATCCATGCAACTCAGCATGCCACACTATCAATCCATATCGTACCACTGATTTCCATCAATATATAACCTCTAAGCTCGTACGCCTCAGAGAAGGGTGTTAATCAAGAGAATATATTCTCCGCCACTGAACAGATGTGTATATTTAGCAGAGATCAACGAATATAGTATAAAAGAAAACAACGTCAGACATACCATCCATTTGCAAGTCCATTCTGGGTCTGAACGAAATCGGAGGCACCTAACTCCTCATCCCATGTTTCCATTACAGTAGAGAGGTCCTCGCATTTCATGCCGATCTCCAAGTACATCTAGGCGATCACCACTTATTACCTTGTCCTGGGTGTACATCCCAATAAAGACATCAGTAGTCATCCAAATGATTAAAAACAAATCATTTGATATTATAATTAGTGCCTATATACTTAAAACACTTTCAATGTGAATGTATCAATCAAAGACGGCATAGCTACCATATACTATGTTGTCATACTAATTTTGCAATCAAAACCATAATGTCGTATAGGAAATTGGATTTCCATCATGAGTCAAGGCTAGAGATGGCTCCTTCCGATTTCGATACACTTTAGCAAATACCTCAGGATTACACACTCTGGGCAACCCTGGATCATGCAGGGTCGGTCCTCTCTTACGTTTTAGGATTAATTATTCCTGAACACATGATTCTCGGTCCTATCGGACCTATCACTTGCCACTAAGGACCAATATCCGAGGCGTCTCGCAATCCATCATCCACACAGGTAAAAGTAAATAAATGTTTGGGCTCCATACCATGACACCACCCATAGTTAGAAAGAAACGTCATACACTCCCTACGCCCCTGATCCCATTTCTAACTCATACCGAGGTGTGAGGCTCGCGAATTAACGCTACACACAAAGCTATGCAATATAAAGTGTTCTTTGATCATCAACCACAAGACTCTGCTTTTCAACAAAAGCCTTGATCCATGCAACTCAGCATGCCACACTATCAATCCATACCATACCACTGATTTCCACCAATATATAACCTCTAAGCTTGTACGTCTCAGTGAAGGGTGTTAAGAAAGAGAACAAATTCTCTGCCACCAAACATATATATATATTATATATTTAGCAGAGATCAATGAATACAGTATAAAGGAATAAAATGTCAGACATACCATCCATTTGCAAGTCCGTTCTGGGTCTGAACGAAATCGGAGGCACCTTATTCCTCGTTCCATATATCCAATACAGGAGAGAGGTCCTCGCATATCACGTCGATCTCCAAGTACGTATGGACGATCACCACTTATAACCTTATCCTAGGTGTACAGCCCAATCAAGGCAACAGTAATCATCCAAATGATGTGAAGATCTCCGGTCTTCAACCACCATCTTCATCGTCGAATCAGTTATTCAGAATGGGCATAAACCTAGTCTTCCTAAACAACTCGCCTATCTCATAAATAAGTTCTACACAAACACAACATACACCTCATTACAATCTAGAATATTCTTCTATTCAAATATTATTTTCACAATTTAAGCCAAATTAAGGCTTTTCAAACTAGTCGGGATTAGCGAACCTTACCAAAGTATCATTTATTCATTCCATGGAGCAAAAATGGTAATACTCCATATCTAACACCACGGTGTTATTGGTAAAATTAATTACCATTTCCCATTCAAATCTAATTAAAGATTTAACTATCGCCTGGAGTAAAACTGGTGGCACTCCATTCTCGATCATTTCCCAAATTTCATAATTTAAATTATCACATTCTCATTTCAATCTAATTAAAGATTCATTGAAACTCCACTTAGTTTTATTCTTCCAACAATCATTATTTAATTATTATTTAACTTTGGAAACAGAAACATACCACATCGACAATCTACACCGTACCACCGATTTCTACCAATATATAACCTCTAAGCTCATACGTCTCAGAGAAGGGTGTTAAGCAAGTGAATAAATTCTCCTCCACCAAACAATTTATATTTAGCAGAGATCAACAACACGGTTTGATATAAAATGTTAGCCACCAAAAGATTTATATATTTTATATATTACAAATCACATTTCACTGTTAATCGGTTTAAAGAACGAATGTCGTTAGAAACACAGTTCACAATAAACCCAATTCACATTCCATTTTATTCCAATTACTAAATATAACTGGAAAGTCTAATAATCTTAATTAAAAGATTTATTCTTTTCACACGGGGTTTAAGAACAGTGTTATTGAAGACACCAATTACGACAAACCAAAACTCCATTTTGATAGTAAATATAAGGCTCTAAACAGAAGTTATATCAACTTACATTCAATATCAAATTTTGAAACCAACACATATCATATGGGAAATAACGATATATATCTGTCTTCCAGATTCCTCCACAATATCTGTATAGTCACGGGATCCAATATAGAAATCTTCTGAAGATGATTTCTACTCAAATCCATTCCAATTCATACATTGGAAAACTTTGGTTAGATTAAAACCATTCACAAATCCAATTTATATATTTAAAAACGTTGGATTATCTTTCTAGTTAATAACTAGCTCATTTTGATAAAAATATATTTTTATCTTTACAAATGTGGAATTTTTAACCCAAATTCTTTCCAAATCATTTATTATGATTTTACACAAATTATTAATAATTTTAATAATTTTATTAAGGCCCGTACAGTCGGTTTCTAATAACGGCCACCGAACTACATCCATAGCTACCTTTCAAATTTGATTTGGACATAATTCCAAATCCAATCGCTAGATTTCAAATCTCTTATATTCATTGGAAATCTCTTTTCGATACGAACCCAACGGTTCCAGTTTTAGGAGAATCAGGCGGTCGGATCTTCCGAAATGTCAATTCGAAGACAATGGTTGAAATTCGCAAACGGGCGCGGCGCGGCGCCTTCTATTTAAGCCATTAATATATATATATATATAATATACATAATATGTAATATATATTTCTTTCAAAACGTATTTTATAAATTCGTTTTAAAAACGATTCCCACTTTCATTTCAATTTTAAATAAAAATTGAAAACTCCTTATCATTATAATATTTAAATGATAATATTTTCAAAATATCTGATTTTAAAATCATTTCCTTTTTCGATATTCAGTATAAAAATGAATAAAATCGATATAAATATCGTTCGCGTTAAAATGGCGCATATCTAACCAATTAGGCTTCACATATTTCAATATTTTCGTGTCTATCCAAAATCGGAATTAATTCACATTTTAATCCTTTATTGAATATTATTTTAAAATATTCACTATTTTCAAATATTCGTTCTTTTAAAATATTTGTTATTTTTGAACTGGAATCAGACCCAGTCAATTACCATATAATGTTAGTTATATGGATTTCCTACAACACATGTATACAACAACAATGTTAACCAATCATCCATCATCCAGAGTGCATTACACAACTGCATAAGCATTAAATATAAATAATTAACGCTTACAACAGTCTGTCAACTAATCGATTGACATACAACTAAATAATTGGGATTAGTGTAAGTCAAATATCATTCCAATACCCGTGTGGGGTTTCAACCAACAAATACAGATTGTTATTTGTGCAGTTGGGCAATGTGTTATATTTATCATCCCAATCATTGTCAGTTAAATGGGTGTACATAAACAAATCGTTCAATTTGTAAATGAATATTTATTTTCATTTCAGGAGAATTTTATGTCGCTAACGTACATGTTAAAAACTGTATTTTTAACGATAAAATATTTATTTCTACACATGACTGTTTTATATAGTTCATTTATACAATAAAAATGATATTTTTATTGTTCAAACTTTTATTCAACACATAAATATTTTTTATAGTTTTTTTCAGAAAATTTCGGCATCATAACGGCGTGATATTAGAACCGGAATAATGTCTGGCATTACCCCTCTCCTGATACTGGCTAGCGCCACACAATCACCAATCATAATCAATATACTAAAATACAAACAATAACCCCAATGCAGTCAATTTTTCCGTAATACAATTGAAACAAACAACCATGGTTTGTACAATAAATAGTGTCAGGAGCTACTAAGCCCCATTTGCAACCTAGGATATATTTAACTATAAAATAGTTTAAGTGAGAAGATTTTCTCACTTTGGGATCCACTCTGCCATGCTTTTCTTACGTTCCGACACTGTTCTGGTTCCAGAATTTGTAAACGAGCTCCAATCTTCACACAATATTTTTTTTCTAGCTTTAGTGCGCCATTCTGGACAACTTTCTCCTAATGGATTTTTTTCCCGAAAATGCTCCATTTCGCTGGAAATCGCGAAAAGATGGTATTTGGACTGCAGACTTTAGACGCATTTTCTAAACAACTCCGCAATCCAAAATATTACTTCCATATACTAAAATCAAAGAGAAAATCGTGCTCTTCGACTTTGGCATTCTAGAGTTCTAGCCAGAAGCGCACGGTTGGAAAGTTATTAAGGAGGGAAGGTCAGGGTGTTATTTGCAAATACGTGATTTTTGTAAAAAGGAGAATTTGGGTATGGGGGGCCCACGGCCGGACTGATGGCCTGAGGGGGTGCGCCAAGGGTTGCTACCATGGCTAAGGGGTGGCGGGTGGTGGCACGGCAGCGGTGGAGGTGGTGGAGGTCGTGGAAAGGGGTTTAGTGTCTAGGGATTTCAATCGGAGAAAGAGAGAGATGAGGGGATAGAGAGGAGGAGGGTGGTGGCGCGACGGTCGGTGATGGTTTGGGGGCGCGCGATGACAGCGGGGGAGGGGGTGCTGTAACAACCCGGAAAATCGGAACCAATTTAAAAATTTTATTTTAGCAATTTTAACGAATTTTGAATATTTAAAATGATTTATTTTAAATAATGAAGACTAAAAATTTATTTTCGATGAAGTTAGAACGAATAAATTTATTTTAATTTTAAAATGAGCCTAAAATGGTGCGGCTTATTGAAATTCGCTTTCTAATTTCGAATAGATATACAAAATTCAGTATAAGTCAGAATTGGACGAAATAAGAAATATGTGAATCGGATTAATAATATCTTACTAATGAATGTAAGAAACTGAGATTTCACTTTATAAATTCTAAGTTACGTCCGGTTTAAAATTCAGAATAGTCGCTGTGGAATTTATATATATTTTAATATAATATATAGCCCTTAAAAATAGCCATTTTGCAAACGACCTCCGTTTTCAATGAAACCACTTTTGTTGGATCCGGAATATCAAATTATTGCTAGATTCCAAAATTCATAATTTTTGGAATTAATATGTGAGCATGGCAAAGAAAAACATGTTTTGACATTTTTGGTCAATTTGGATCGACCAGAAAATGGTCATTTTTCATACGGTCTCCAAATTCGATGAAATTAGTTTCGTTAGGACCATATCATCAAAACATAGCTAGATTTATTTGTTTGGAATTTTTGGAGTTAGTATGTGGCCCTGGTAAATAAAAATGTACGTTAAAATCAATTTAGAGTGTTAAATTAATTTATATTTTAATTTCAACAAAAACTAACCGTAACAGTCAAATTGGCGTACAGTACATATCCCATTATATTCGAAATGGGTGTAATTAGCTAGGGACGACAGTCGGTGAGTTAAAATCGCGCCCTCGCCGCTGCATCTGGCCGAGCCGCCTCCGGTCTCCCCGTCGCACCCCCTCCTCTCCAGCGCCTAGTTCGACCGCAAAGCCCCTCACCAAAAACCGCCACTCCCACAACCGTAGGGCCCACCTCCGACGCCACAACACCCTGCCACCGCCTCCAACTGCTCCGTGCCATCTCCACCCCCTCCACCCTAAAGAGAAAACAGTAAGTTTTTAATTTAATTTATTTGTTTATTTTCTATTTAATTAATTTTGAAAATCAGTTTTGTTTAGAAATTAGAGACGTAAAGATTCGATTTTTATATAGAAATTAGCGAGGTAAAGAATCGATTTTTATATAGAAAATAGCGACGTAAAGATTCAATTTTTATATATACCGTGTCAAAATAAAAATGCGATTTTTATGTATATGATTTCAAACTAAAAATACAATTTTTAAGTACATGTAGAGTTAAAAATAAAAACATGATTTTTATAATGTGAGCATCGTTATAAAAATGTGATTTTTAAATGAAAAATCTTGGAATAAAAATGTGATTTTTATAGTGTATACAACGTTATAAAAATATGATTTTTATATATATGTAGCGATATAAAAATATAATTTTTATACATGAAGTGGCATTATAAAAATGTGATTTCTATTTATAAAGATCATCGTTTAAAAAGGTGATTTTTACTATGAACAACGTGAAAAAGATTGTGTTGGAATTTCAGGCAAATGCAGACAGTTCAGAAATAAAACTGGCGGAGTGGAAACCCGAGGTGAGAACTTATCACTAAAGTTATTTCTGTACAGTTATTTATTTTATAACTGCATATATGAACTGCTCCCTATCGTCCACAGACCATGGACGACTTATTTGAATGTATTGCTTTGTGGAAATTGTTTGTGATTGTGATGTGCGATGAAAATAAAATATTCATGTGTTAAAATAAAATAATTTATCGTTAAAAATATAATTTTTGATGTGTATATGAATAAAATAAATATTCATTTACAAATCAGACGATTTTTTAATGTACACCCATTTGACTGATATTGATTGGGACGATATATTTTACACATCGCCCAACTGGACAAATAAAAAGCTGTGTTTGTTGATTGAAACCCCACATGGGTATTGGAATGATATTTGACGTACATTAATCCTGTAACGACCCAACGGTTTTCGGCCCGGAAATCGACACAAATACCATTCCATATCCCATGCTGACCTTCCAAACACCGAAAACACTGGATAGTTTTTAGAAAGAAATTAGAGGGTGAGATAAGAAAGAAAGAAATATTAGAATAGAAGAAGAAGAAGAAGAAGAAACAACACAACACATAGTTTCACATCGCAGCGGAACAAAATATAATACATAAATAAATCTTTATTCAGAGCTTTTAAAAATACTTACAATATCAGAGTACAGCAACGCATCTGGACAGTTATAATAACCTGTCCGCATATACAACACAGCGGAATAGTAGTTATGTAATATCATATGCTTGAGAACCGCCAGCTTATCTCTGGACTTCGCAGCATCCGATAACCTGGACCTGTACACCTCGGTCTAACCCGAGCATTTACAAAACACTGGGTCAGTCTGGTGAACCATAGTGAGAAAAACTCGCACAATAATAAGGCTATCACACAACCTGATTTTTAAGTTCAAACTCTTTTCGAAAGAAAAAGATAATCGTAAGACCAGATCCACACATAAATATGGACGGTTTTTACCTTACGATAACCCAAAACAATTTTTAAAATCAATATCTTTTCTGATATTATAATAGTGTCTAAATACAAGTAGATATCAATCTAGTGGAACTCTTGCATCTCACGCTCCACATACGTAGTATACAATCAAAACCGCAGGCGCTTATTGGAAATTGGATTCCAACTAGGACAAGGTATGGGACCACCTGCCGATAGTGTATCTCTAGAGGCGAATACACTGGGTTCAACAAGAACGTCTTGCAACCCGGCCCGCACATGACCGACCACTCATTTCGGTTGGGTGTATCGGATGTATATCACCAACGGTTGGGCTCAAACCACCGTTTCTCGAAAAGGAACTGTAACGACCCAAAAAATCTGAACCAATTTAAAATTTTTAAATTAGCTAAAATAATGGATTTTAAATATTTAAAATAAATATTTTAAATAATGGCGATGAAAACTGAGTTTGAATCGACAATGGAAAACGAATATAATTAATTATAATTATATATAGAATTGAAAATGGCGCGGTAGTTCGATAATTCGATTTCAAACTTCAATTGAATATACCGGGTGCAAAACAATCCGGATTTTAGTGAAACCAAAAGTATTTAAATCTATTAGTGAATATCTTTCTAACGAATCCGACCAATCGAAATTTGATAGCGGGAATCAAAAGATATGTCCAGTTGAAAATTCTGAATAGTCGCAATGGAATTCAGGCCCTTAAAAATGGATATTTTGCAAATGACCTCGGATTTCGATGAAACCACTTTTGTTGGATCCGCAGGGTCAAGTTATTGTTAGGTTTCAAATTTCATAATTTTTCGAATCAATATGTGAGCGTGGCAAAGGAAAACGCGTTTGACCAGTTTCTGTTGATTTTAATCGACTGGAAATTGGCCATTTTTCAAACAGTCTCAGAATTCGACGAAACTAGTTTTGTTAGGACCGTATCGTCAATACAAAGCTAGAAAATATTTTTCGAGAATTTTTCTAGTTAGTATGTGGCCCCGGTAATTTGAAATGTACGTTTAAAATTCAATATAGTGATTTAAATGAAAATTCAACGGAAACTGATTGTAACAATCAAATCAGCTTGCGATACATATCCCATTGTGTTCAAAATGGGGGTAAAACGCTATGGACGACAGGCGGTGGGCCTCGTTTCGAGGTCGTATGTAAAAGTCAACTTTTTGCAAGATTAAAAAATTAAATAAATAAATAAATAAAAAATATCTTTTACTTCCCTCCTTTATCTCCTTTCTGCCCCCCCCCCCCCCCCCCGATTCATAATCAGAAAACGAAATTAAAAAAAAAAAAAGGAAACCTAAACCTCGAAGCCGCCCTCCGTTCAGCCTCCTCCCACCGAACGACACCTCGAAGACCCGAAGCCCCCCAGATCGCACGAGCTCCGCCGAAGCCCCCCCCCCCTCGTTCGCGACGCTGAAGCCGCCGACCCCCCCTGAAGTGCCGCCGACGACATCTTCACCCCCCCCCCTTCTTCAAAATACTGTAAGTGTTTTATTGTATTTTATTTTTATTTTAATTCGATAAAACTAATTTCGATTTTAGGTATAAAACTAATTTCGATTTTAGGTATAAAACTAATTTCGATTTTAGGTATAAAACTGATTTTGTTTTAAAAGTATTAAAAACTGAATTTTATGAAAGATTAAAACTGATTTTAAAAGCAATTAAAAACTGTTTTTTTTTTAAAAAGGAAAAACTGATTTTTAAAAGTATTTTAAACTGATTTTTTTTTAAAGATTATAAATCTGATTTTTAAAGGAGAACTCTGATTTTAATTAGAAAAAAAACTGATTTTATTTTAAAAAGAAAATGGTTTAAATTTTAAAAAGAAAAGGTTTGAACTTTAAATAGGAAAGGTTTAAACTTTAAATAGGAAAGGTTTAAACTGTAAAAAGGAAAAGGTTTGAGCTTTAGAATGGAAAAAGATTTGAACTTTAAATAGGAAAAATCATATTTTTATATATTGAAAGTCGAAGTAAAAATCATATTTTTATATATTGAATAGCATAGTAAAAATTCGATTTTTACATGTGTAGAGGACACGGGCGAAAGCGACAAAAGGCGAAGATTTCTATAAGTGAAGTGTCGTGCAGTTGGATAGCTATTGGTGAGATTTCTGATTTAAAAATATTTTATATGTGTGAAATGAAAGTGAATTGCTATCTATAAATATATATATATATATATATATATATATATACGCCCCCCGTCCACAAACCATGGACGATATTTATTGATTGAAATTGTTGTGAAAATTGATTGATAGCGATTGATTGTTTGGGATTGTTTGTGATTGATATTGGTTGATTGTGGTTGAAAAATACCCGTTTGTGATTGTGAAATATTTGGTTGAAACCACATAGGATTAGTTTGTGGAAATGAAATAAATATATACATGCCGCCTGCATGCGAACTAGATGCATGATCCCCATTGTCAAAAACCGCGAGGTTTTAAGGTAGAGCGAGGAGCCGTACTAGGGACGGTGCCGGTGTAACTACCCTGCCGTTATGCTGCCGAAATTTTGAATAATATTCGTGTGTTTGAATTATTTTCATATGCTTAAACTATAGAAAACATTCATGTGTTGAATTGATATTCATTCGTTGTTTAGAAATTCATGTGTTGAATGGTATTCATATTTTGAAATAAATTGTTCGATAATAAAAATCACATTTTTATCTATATATAGAAACTATAGAAAACATTCATGTGTTGAATTGATATTCATTCGTTGATTAGAAATTCATGTGTTGAATGGTATTCATATTTTGAAATAAATTGTTCGATAATAAAAATCACATTTTTATCTATATATAGAAACTATAGAAAACATTCATGTGTTGAATTGATATTCATTCGTTGTTTAGAAATTCATGTGTTGAATGGTATTCATATTTTGAAATAAATTGTTTGATAATAAAAATCGCCTTTTATCGATTATATGAACTGTGTAAAATAATCTCGTTTTAAAAAGAAATTGTTTTATGATAAAAATCCTATTTTGTCACCTATATGAACTATATAGAAAAATAGTGTTTTGAAATGAATTGTTTTACAATAAAAATCACATTTTTATTGTATGCATAAATCGTTGAAATGTGAAGTGTTAAAAATAGCCACTTGTTCAAAATAAACATATATGAGATGAAATATTCATTAATTAGCTAATGAAATGATTTGCACCTATTTATGTAACATTAGAATGAATGGAGTTTTTAAACCAAATAGAAATCAAAAATGAAGTCGAATAGAAAATGATAAATGATATGAACTGTGTATATGTGTACATACATATTCATTGAACAGGTTATAGCAAAGGGGCTAGAGAAGAGGAATAAAATTTTGTGCCCGACAAATAGGTACACATTTACTGCTTTGTTTGGGTGATGATTTTATGAGCCTGTTGGCTAGCCGCTTGGCTTTTTCTTTTTCTTTTTGAGATTAGAAGGACCGGGAACGCTATTTGCGATTTCCCGATGCTCCCGGTGCAGGGGAGGTTATGGCGAAATTTTCCAAAATTTTAAGGTGTTAGAAAAATTTTTGAAGTGAAAACGATATTGAAATCATTGAATGAACTATATTTATATAAATATAAATAAAATTAAAACGAAACGAGGCCGTGCAGTTCGCATTTTGAAACCGTGATTTCAAACGACTAGTGCGGGAAATCCGACCATTGGATTTTCCCGAAACCTCAACCGTCGGGTTCGCCTTGGAATAATCTTTCCAACGGCACCAACCTTGTAAAAATCCAACGGTTGGATTGTCTGGAATGTTTAATTCAAATCTGAAGAAAAACAACGCCAGAAACGATTATATTTATATATATATATATATATATATATATAAATATAATTATATTTAATCGAATAACGACGCTGCAGTTCGTATTTTGAAATCGAAAATTCAAACGATTGTACCGGGAGATCCGACCGTCGGATTTTCCCGAAACTGGAACCGTTGGATTCGTTTTGAAAAGACCTTTCTAATTATGTAAATTTTGTGAAGATCCAACGGTTAGATTTTCAGATATGTGTAAATCAAATCTGAAGAAAAACAGCGCCACGGCCGCTTTATGGCCCGAAGCGTCGTTTTGAATATATGGGCTATTTTAAAATAAATAAAAATAGCGATAAATCGTCATAAAATATTATAAACGATATGGAATGGAAATAAACTGAATTTGCTCGATTTATGTGGCTTTTGATGGTTGAATGTGTTTGGTGTGAAAATTACATTTAAAAACAATATTGGTGTTGTCGAATAATTTAACCATTGAAATAAATCGATTTGAAATTCTAAATATACGTGAATTATTTGAAAAGGCCGAGTTAATTCTCATTTCAAATAATTAGCCGACGATTGAAAGTCGAAGATGAAGACGATGGTCGAAGACCGGAGATCTTCACCTCGTTTGGATGGTAACCGAGGTCCTGATTGGGAGGCATCCCGAAATATGGATAATGAGTGGTGATCGTCCAGACGTACGTGGTGATCAAAGGGTTTGCGAGGTATTTAGTGCCTCCGGTTTCGTTCAGACCTAGAACGGACTTGTAAATGGACTGTGTGTCTGACATTGGAGTTTATTCTGTGTTGATTGATTTCTGTTAAATATACATCTGTTTGGCGGCGGAGAATTTATTCTTTTGCTTAACGCCCTTCTCTGAGACACACGAGCTCAGAGGTTGTATATCGATGGACATCAGTCGCATGGCATGAATTGCCTGTGTGGCATGCTAAGATGCAGTGATCAGGGCTTCTGTTGAAAAGCGAAGTCTTGTGGTGATGATCAAAGCACCGCCTGTGTGGCGTAGCTTTGTGTATAACGTGAATTCGCGAGCCTCACACCCCGGTATGAACCTAAAACGGGAGAAGGACCTCAGGGAGGGCATGCGTTTCTTTCTAGCTAGGGTGGTGTCAGTGACCTACCAGCCCTGACATTTATATACTTTTCACCTATGTGGTTGTTGCTGTTGCGAGACGCCTCGGTTTGATCGGACGATCCGGGTCCGATGGAGTCATTCGTTGGCTCGTTTACGCCCCAAAGGGCAGGGAAACGTATTGTTCAGGCATTTTAATCCACATCGGTGGACCGGCCCTGACGATCTAAGGGTCGATGCGCTCTGACCCTGTGGCTCGGGCTAGAGAGTCACGAAGTCGGTAAGGACTATCTTTTGCCTTGGTTCATGACGGAAATCCAATTTCCA
Source organism: Allium sativum (assembly GCA_030737875.1). Lineage (NCBI taxonomy): Eukaryota > Viridiplantae > Streptophyta > Magnoliopsida > Asparagales > Amaryllidaceae > Allium > Allium sativum. The sequence goes on from CM060915.1 coordinate 993,824,554, forward strand.
AATACGACATCGTGCGGTTTTGATTGTATATATATATATGGCGACATGATATATGGTACCCATGCTGTCTATGATTGATAGTTATGATTTGAAATTGTTTTCAAAAACATATAAACACTAGCAATAATATCAATTGCCTTTGTTTTATTCGTATCAATCATATTTTGGCCATTATAAGGTAAAACTCTATCCTCCGGTTTGCGTTGCATTGTGTAATGGTAACTGAGTCTTATAATGGCTTCATTTTTATAAAAAGCATAGCGATGTTTAAAAAGGAAGATTTATTTTAAAGCACTGGCAATCCAATGGAGTAAACCCGTTCCACGAAAGTGGCGTGGTCCTGTGATTAGCCATATTATATATGTGTTGAGTAGATTTCTCATACCAGTCCCATGACTGACTCGTAGTTTGTTTCACTCTCAAACTCGGGTGCCCCTTTTTCTACACGGGCAGCCTTGTATTCAGGTTTAGCTAGTTCTTTCTGGATAGCTGGAGCTGAAGATGGATTACATCATCTATTTCTTTTTATGCTGTTCAGCACCTATTGTACATATTTTGTTTATTTCCGCTGTAGACATTTATGTATAGCTGAACTGTATTTGTACTAAGTAAGATCATGTATACTGTGTAACTCTGATGATTACTTTATCCAGTATATTTTGTTGTTCATTATCTGGTGTATTTAATTAATTCTGTTCTGCCATTATATGTTTCTGTGTTATATTCCAAAGATAACCTTGTTTCCGTGAGAACGGGAAATCGGGTCGTCTCAGGAACAGCATCGAAATAGATTAAAGAAGCAAAAGGAATTTCTCTAGATAGGTGATTATACACCCTAATGGGAGCGACCCACATGGTCAAGCTGCCTGTCCGATTTTTATCATTTCCCGGTTGATAAGGCTTGAGGTTTAGATTAACTTTTGAACATCGGGTCATCATCCACTTTGAATGTCACATCGTCAAATCCGCCAGGTATCACTAATTGACGTCCACAAAAATACTCTAGCAGTTAGGCTAAGAGAACAGCAATTCTCCGCCAACAACTATAGCATGTTTGATTTGTTTGGAAATACTCTGTCAGACATCCGTCCATACAAGTCATCCAGGAACAGGATGAACAGAAGGTACTCTCCTATTGCATCCAATTTAGGAATCACCCCATGGATCTATAACGAGAAGTCCTTGCAACCCGTAGATTCCAACCATGACAAAATCAAAGTTTATCTCTGCTTTCCAGGCAGAGAATATTAGTGGTTCTTCCATTTATGAAAATCTACGTTCTTCAATGCTCCATCTCGATCATCTTTTGATATCTTCACGTATTTGTTGGTCGGAATGGTTTTCGAATATAAATTCGATCCCGGTCTTTCCGTACCAACAATCGTATTAGACAGATTTGATAGTCGGTGATTTAACTATCAAAATATACCGTGATTCAATCATGACAATCCAATGAGTTCACTGGTTCAGTATTCAGCATCACTTGGCCTTTTAATTAAACAAACTGATTCACTTTTGTTTAATTAAAACTTCTAACCCGTTTTAATATTTAAAAATACGATATTTGAATTCTTACTTAATATACAAATGTTCTCAAAAACCTTTTCACATTAATACTTAGTGAAATAACTAATAATCGTAATAAATTTCCACTTAATTCCCCTTTCAAAACATTTATTACATTATTCTTTATAATTTAAACTTGGGAAATCCATTTAACTTATTATTCGTAATCAACGTTACTTAATATCTTTTATTCTATTTTTGAAACAATAACAAATATCTATTTGTATAAAATAAAAACTCAACCTTACGTCTCCTTCTTACTAATTTCCATTACTTCGTATATTCTCCAATTTTTCACCAAACATCGCATTATTATTTCTCTAATGGAAATAATAAATCATCACTAACCTCTTTTATGATTACCAACTAATATCATCTTCAGATAATCCTGATGTTGTTCAAGTTGAGGTATTTTAATTACCTCTCAGACCTTGATCAACAACGTTCTTATCCTCAGATAAATATCATTTGTAATCCAAAAACCAATATTCCATTCTTTTCTCAAAAGAAATCCCATTTAATATTTTTTTCAAATATAGTTTTATAACCCTTCTTACCTTTGGGAAATCTTCTTCTCGAATACAACCCTTCTTCCTTAATTCCATAATTAAGTAATTTCTTATAAACAACACCTTTTTAACTCTGCCTCTTTAAACAGATTCCTTTATAGTTCGGCTTTGGTTATACCACCCTGCGACCCACTTCTTTACCCAAATTCGTCTTTACCAATTTCCATTCAAATCCATTCAACCATCCCTGCTTTGGAAATATTATTTCAATTTTTCCCTTTTTACTTAATCTCAGTTCGTTTACGACATAACGCCTAATCACTTTTATAAACCTTGTTTAAATAAATCATGGTTTAATCTGTTCTCCATGCTCTTTTATTTAATTCGAATATTTAATTCACATTTTATTAAGCTATTGATTAAATTTCCTTTTATAACTTCATATAAAACTCAGGTTTAAAAATAAACCATGTTCATAAACTTCTTTCTCCATTCAACTAAATTCCATTTCAACTTCAATTACTTTTTACATTAATTCGATTAAAACTAATTTCCCAAATTACTATTAATAAGGATAATAATTTACTTTAATCATTAACACTGTAAAGTAGTTAATTCTTTTATTAACTAAAATAAATTGTAAATTCCTTTTTAAAATATCATTAAAATTAAACCATATTCATTAACTATTCTATTCGATTAATTCAAAACAAACTAATTGAACAATCCGTTTCAATTAAAAGAGGTCGATTTAGTACACTCAAAACACAGTTATTTCATTAACCGATTTCAATTCATTTTCCCTTTTAAATTAATTACTAATATAATTAATTTAAAAAATTCAATTTAATTTGTTTTTTAACAAAACAATTATCCAAATTTAATCCTTTAGATTAATTTCTATTCACTTATTTATAAATCTGATTAACATCAGAGATTTCCATATAAAACCAATTAATAAATAAATTATAAATTTAAATCATAAATTATATATTTATTTTCTTTTAAAACAAACCTTTTATTCAAAATAATCTATTTCAAATCTATATCCAGTACAAAATACATTTCATACTTCAGTTCTATCGATTTTCCTGACGGTAAATCAATAAAATAAAACAATTTATCCTTAGGCCATTTACCGCCGATTACTCAACCAATATTGCCCATTGGTTAAAACAAACACAGGTTGAATTTCCAGTCAGTGATCACAAATCAAATCAATCACCCAAACAAAACAGTTCATATAAGATAATATGAAAATAAATAATATATTTGAGGAATCACGTTGGATCCCTCCAACCTGTTCTTCCCTGTATACAGATTGGTTATTTCGAATCAGATCATCCAGTTTCATTTAACTGATAACAACAAATAATGAACATCTAACATCAACCAATTCACAAGCAATTCAAACAATTCAACCAATTTAAACATGTGTATTTTATAAACGTGACCAATCAAGATGAGTTACCTCTATTGGATCCAATCGTTAAAATAACGATTTGGTATTTCACTGAAATTAAACACGGTTTAATTTCCTCGGTTAAATCAACAGATAAGTATATAACTAGCAAACAGTCAACCATCAGCAATCAGAGCACACAAAATAAAAACCTAATTTATATAAAATATAAATGGGAAGAACTGAGTGAGTTTAACTCGCCTGATTTTGATTTGTTGTCGAAAGGTTTGGTTCAGTTAAATTAAACAAGTGTTTAATTTAACTAAAAATCACAGTTGATTCCAATTCCGCCCATTTTTGTTCCACAATGTAGTGTTCGTTGAGACGAGTCCAACGTCTCTTGAATCGTCTGATTCTGATCACATGTGAGCAAGATATAAATATTTAAAGTTAACACTAATTTAATTATTAATTAATTTCTTTAATTTCTATTTTAAACTAATTACTATTTTAATTAAAAAGTCTGATTTCTTTGTCAGAGAATTCAACAGCCGCCTTCCTCGTGCAAATTATCCACTATTTCCGAGTTCTAAGCCAAAATTGTTTAATCCATATCCTGGTTTGTCATGAAAACATTAGTTAATAAATATAATATAATCAACTAACTTATGTCTTGATTAAGAATTAATCAAAATTAGTTACTTTGGTTATCAAAGAAAATGGCTCGGTTGGTGTTTCCCCTGATGCTTCGCTCCAGGTCCAGGATCCTAGCCAGAAGTTAAACATGTTACCTTATTTACAAATTTAATTTAAAACCCATTTGAATAGTTATTAACTTAATTGTCACTTACGAAACAGGATAAGCCCCACCATTCAACCTAGTGCTACGTACTCATCTTCTCAACATTAGAAACTCAATGCCAAACCATTCAACTTGCCTGCCATTCTTACCCTTATCAGGATTTAAATAATTAACAAATTAAACCCCAAATTATAATTCAGTTAGTTTTAATTACCTTAAGTCAATTACTGCCGATACCCAAGTTTTCCCCCCATCTCGTTCGCAGTTCCAAACTTTCATCCCCGTTCGAATACAATAGCCACTTTTAACCTGCTGTCGTCATCCTTCGTTGATCACCGGACACCCATCTGAGGCCGTCGAAAGCTGCGCCTTTCCCTCTTGCGCCTCGAAACTCGTCCTTTCTAGTGCCTCCCTCCACCAGATAATCCACACGAAAGCCACCGTCGGTCCCCTCGAATTCCGGCAATCCACCACCCAGAACATCATCTCCACAGTCCATTTTGAAGTTCTCATTGGGGCTGATTCCCTTTGCAGTTGGAGTTTATTCTAATTGGTGAAGGGATCGGAAGTTATGGAGGGGAGAATTTGGTGAGGTTCTGGCCGTTCATAGTATAGAGTGGCGGCAGAAAAAATACATTAACCAGAGATATTTGTTTTACGCGAATTAGGTTTTGAAAGGGTATATATAGGATAGAATAAATATTATTTTATTATCAATGAAACTTCACCATGAAGTAACACGTGAAACTAACCCTAATTGACTTCTGTTTTCTAATAAAAAGGCTAATCTTAACATAAAAAAATATTCTGGACTCAACGGGACTGGTTTAGTCGAATTCCGACATCGTTTGAAAAAAATTCCTTTCTAAAACCAGAAATAAACACGCGTTTAAATTTTCCACGATCACTAGATAAATCCAATCAACTTGAAACTTTGAAATCTTACAATAATTAATTAATACGAACCCAATGGCACCAGTTTGGTCGCATTCTGAGACTGCTTCCCTGGTAAACTATTTTTACGCGCACCGCAATGCCATTTTTGACACCAAATTACCTGGTCTTCAAAAATAACAAACTATATACCTATCCTGATTCTAATCGACGATATGAACTCAACGGAACTGGGTTCATGGTCTAATTCGTTCTTCTGCTCAAATTACACTCGAATATCTCTCTATTACATTAATTACACGCTATAGAAATTGAACGGGCGTTTACGGTTGCCGTGATCACATACGACATCGGTTTGCGACACAATTTGATTTTCTGACAATAATTTGACGATACGGTTCCAATGAAACTAGTTGCACTGAAAACGGAGACTGTTTGAAAAATGGCTATTTTTAACGCTATAAAAATATCGAATAAATCATAATAAATTAATTTCAACATATATATCCAAACAGAATATATATAAAATTCTAAATATAATTTATACAACTCAGTATCGTCAATTTTGAGTTAAATGATTTTAATTTCCCCTTTTAAAAATATAAAATAACGTTATATTTTAATAGCGATTTTCCATAGTGACTATTTCAAATTTTTATTTGGCCATAACTAACAATCTATAGCACAGAATCTGGATTTTTCTCTTTCATATGAAAATTATCGTCAACACAATCCCAACGTTTCTTGTTTCGCAGAAATCCGACTTATATCGGACTCTGTATATTCAATTGAAGTTCAAAACTCCATTTTACGAACTACAGCGCCATTTCGAGCTGGATTTATATTATATATAAATTATAGCGTTCAAACTTTGTTTAAATAACAAATTAAGTATTAAAATCCCTTAATATTCCAAATAAATTATTTAAAAAAATAAATAAATTATTTGACTACCAAAAATACGGGTCGTCACATTCTTCTCCCCTTAATATAATTTCGTTCTCGAAATTGCTAAGGTAAGAAAGAACGTTACAAACCCATTAATTTCCAAACCTAATTTATTTTAAATCAAAAACCAATTCAATATCATAAAACATATTTTCAAAAATATCGAAAATTTTCTAACACTTTAAATTCTCAGAAAAATTCGTTAGATCTCCCCTGTACAGAGTGACATCTGCGATATCGCAGGAACAAATAATATATATACATCGACCCACACGATCAGAAAACAAAAATCAAAACCCATAATTTCGTATTTTCACGTAGGCGTACCTCTTTTGAGTGTTATTGAGTATAGTTGCTCAACGTATATGCGACTTACTCAACCAACATCAATATGCCTAGCCATCGGCACCTGTACTTAACTCAATTCACATCTGAGTAATGAACACATGAAATTCTGAAATAATGTTTCACTAATCAACAAGTATAACTATTCAAATTCCAAGATCAAACCGATAGTCTCCATTTATTTTCAAATACATGGTTAAATTAGAATTTCTAATTCATATGCAGTTTCAATCCAGTTTAATTATACCGGAAATTATCCTTTAGTTTATAACTCATTTAGCTCCCTTAAATTGTCAATTATTCCATTCAAACATCTATCATCCAATAACAAACAATTCACAATCAACAACCAATACACAATCAAATCAACCAAATCAATTGAATTTCAATTCAATATTAACATTTTGATTTTGATTTCACATAGTTGAACATCAACCGATTAATACTCGATTTGTTTCTATTTGAGTTTTATTTATTCAAATTCCAAATTTATTAATTCGTCAATTTCCAATTTATTAAATTTTGATGTCATTCTTAATTTAATTCACTTCACAAAATTTAAGTTTCGATTCAAATTTCCAATCCGATTTGAATTCCATTCAAATCGATCAAACACCCTAATATCTCAATAAAATCATTTCTTCTCTATACAGAAATATGATTTGGGGTAAAATTATTTCATTTACCCTATTTACAAACTAATACTGTATCCATTGCCAGTTCAATGCTTTTCAACACTTTAACCGATCAACAACACAATACAAAACACTTATATAGAATTTACAAATACGCTCTCATATATATACACTCAACCTCGATCAAGGGTATTACTGACCCTATCTCTATCGAGTTACACAACAGAGCCAAGGTTAATACTAAACCAATAGCTCTGATACCACTGTAACGACCCAACGGTTTTCGGCCCGGAAATCGACACATATACCATTCTATATCCCATGTCGACCTTCCAAACACCGAAAACACTGGATAGTTGTTAGAAAGAAATTAGAGGGTGCGATAAGAAAGAAAGAAATATTAGAATAGAAGAAGAAGAAGAAGAAACAACAACACAACACAGAGTCTCACATCGCAGCGGAACAAAATATAATACAGAAATAAATCTTTATTGAGAGCTTTTAAAAATACTTACAATATCAAAATACAGCAACGCATCTGGACAGTTATAATAACTTGTCCCCATATACAACACAGCGGAATAATAGTTATGTATATCATATGTAACACCCCGTAATTCTGTTAGTATTAATATTCACAAATTAAAGAATAACTAATCTCAAACGTGAGAATTGTGGGAAACGGGTTGCGCCATTGTGTTCGTCTTGGAATTCTGGTTGAAATAGAGTCCGAGTTTGAATGAATTGTACTTCGTATGAAGAAGTTATGGCTATCGGAAGTTTTAGAAAATTCAAAACAGCTCACAGAAAAATTAAAATTCAAGCCGAAAGTGCAGAAGCGGGCTGGGCGGGAAAAATTCCCGCCTAGGCAGGTCGACTGGGGAGTCGACACTAGTGTCAACCACCCCCCCCCCAGGACGACTATAGTGTCGACCTGGTCAGGCGGCTAGGGTTTTGACTGAGCCCAATCTTGAGCTACTGATGTGTCTTTAGGGATGAGTTGGCAAATTAAATGGTTCAGGTTAGTTCTGAGTTGATCTGACGGTCTAAATAAACCCTAAACTCTATAAATACCTAGGTAGTCTCCCACTCTAATTCACATGAAAAATAGAATAGCTACCGTCATACCGCCGCCATGGAACTCAGTCTAGCCGCCGCCAACTAAGAAGGAAGAAAAGCTAATCAAATTCTAATTCTACCCAACTCTAAAGCAAATCAAGACTCTCTTTTCTTCTCTAATTGTGAGAATGATGATCTTAACAAGATTATTATTATTTTAATTAGATTAAGTCATGAACGGATTATGAGTAGATGATGTGAATTGTCATATATGTTGTTGTAAACCTTATACTATCATGTATGTTATAAATCCTATGCTATATGGTGATGATATCCTATATGTTGTAAATCATGCTATGATGATGTTATGTATGATGAGAGTTTCTATGCAAAGTTGTGATGAATCATACATGTTAAAAAGCCATGATGTTACTATCTATACTAATTAGTTCATGTTAATCAAATCATAATATTGATACTATTTGGGCTATGTTGATCTATTTGACAAGTCACATACGCAAGTTTAGGTTGATTAGTAAAAGTTATGAACATATGCCATGACATCTATTTAGATTTAGAATTATGCTATGATATATGTGAATTCTATGTATTAGATCCTAGTTCACACCGTCATTATGTTGCCTAAAACCCCGTATGCAAGTTTATACATAAATTTGGGTTATGATCATATCATGTAAATTGTTCCATTTAACAAGTTGACACCTTTAGATCCTTAACATGTGCAGTTTATGCAAGTTTCCCCCCTATTATGATTGGATTATTTTATTTTTCTATATGTTGTGATAATTTATCTTTGTGCTATGAGTTAGACTATTCGAGTCTAATGTATATTCTACGTTGAATAAGCGAACGTATAAACGTGGGGTAGGGATAATATTAAGGATTTAATAATAAGAAGTTGGGGTGCAACTGATATGATTTTGCATGCCATGAATGGATGGACATAATTGAGTCAATTATGGGCATCATTAAAATTGGAGTTAAGTAATAATTTGAATAGGAAATTATTAAAACTGGGGTAAAAGATTATAAGTGTTAATCAATGCTTAGGACACGAGGTTGGACTCGTTTGTGACGTAAACCTCCCCGGACCAAATCCAGTGGTCACAAATGTCAGCCCAATGTGAGAGGTCCTAGGCCTAAACTAAAGCATAACAGTTGTAAAGAAACGAGGTTAGACTCTTTTATGGTGTAAGAATGCCGGACCCGCCCGGCAAATCCAGCTGCCATAAATGCCAGTCTAATATGAGAGGTCTTTATGACGTTATGGCCTGAATGAATTAAGAAATACTTAAACAGATAAACATGCAAGGTGGGACATGGGGGTTAAGTAGCTGCCTTGGGTGGCATGAGGAATCTAGTGGGTGCCCTTAGTGGCATGTGAAATACGATTAGTAAGACTTAACCAAACACACATGTAAATGAACATGACTAAGAGGGTTAAGTGGGATATACTAGTGGTGACAAGCTTAGGTGGGTAGCTTGTGGGGGCCCATTTCAACCAGTAACCCAAACATATCTTTGTGGGCTCGACCCAAGTCGAGGACGGGACACGCATACTGGGTTTGACTATAAGAGGCCAAAACGGGGAGCGGTGGCAACGCAAGTCCAACGTGTTTCATATGCGTGTGTGGACCCGGGATGGTAGGTAAGACGTTGTTGCATCGTGTAGGTATAAGCTCTTCATTCTCAAGTTGTATCGGGTTGCCAGTTTAGGGGAGTGATACACCCCACTGTGGGGCCCGCACGGGTATCTACGAGTAGGGAGCCGATCGAAAGTGGGTAGTGGGGTACACCTAGTGGAGATAGGGGTAGACGACACTTATGTAGTCGGCTAGGGGTACGTAAGGCTATTTATATAGTTTCTGTGTGAAGCAAGTGGGATCAACCTTTAGGGTGACTGGTGCGGTGCAGTGTAGCAATTGTTCGTTAGTAATTAGGTGTGCCTTTAACGTTATCTTAAACTTATCTTTATCTGCTCTTCCATAGCTAATGGTTCATAGACATTTACTTGTCTTCTAGCTTATGCCTTAGTCTAGTTATTTTGATAATAGTATTGTTAGAATTATCATACTTGCCAGACTTTATGTCTGACCCCCTCCATTTCTATCATTTTTCCCCCTCCAGGTCATCAGGTTGGACCCAGCTCTAGTGGAGTTTGATTGGATTGCTTTATCTCTCTTGGAAAGCTTGGACCGTTGAAGTAAAGTCCAGGTTGTTATCTTCTTTAATGGATATTTGTGTAATGGGATTATGTATTTTGTTTTATGAAGATGGATATTGTACTTGACTCTAATTTATGGTTTTATGATGTAACAAACATGTTCAATTTCCGCTGCAATAAAATGAAGTTTTAGATTTCAAAGTACTACTTATTATATGTCTTGTTGTAATTTTTCTATTCTATATTCACTTATAACCTCCATGGAAGTTAATGCATTCCCTTTGTGAGTGACATTAATAAACGTGGGGTGTTACACGTGGTATCAGAGCTTAAGGTTACCAAAACAGATAAAAATTTTAGAAAAACTATTTTTCTAAAGTATTTTTGGAAGAAGTGTTTTCAAAAACATGTCTTGATGAGTAATTTAAAGAGGAAAGTTTTTAAGAAAAACATAATCCCTAATAGCCATATCTTTATCTTTCGAATGCTCCATTTTGAATCTTTCCTTTTTCGTTTCAGCATGGCTGAAGATCTTAACCTTCCGGATGGTGTAACGATACCCGGATGGTATAGGAGGTTATTAGAGGCAAGGGCCGCTGCCGGTCCAGCCAATGTTCCTCCACCACCAGTTGCACCCGTTCCTCCTCCTCCTCCTCGCGTAGATACTTTTGCAAAGACATGCAAGGAATTTAAGGCTATGGGTGGAAAACCTTTTCAAGGGTCAGAAACGTTTGTGGAAGCTAGAGATTGGCTTAGGGAGGTGGAAGAATTGCTAGAAATCTTTGAAGTGGAAGAAGGGAGGAAAGTCAAATTAGCAGCTTGGTTAATGAAGGGAGAGGCCTCGTTTTGGTGGGAGGTCACTAATGGGGAGCATCCTGTTGATTCTTGGGCGGATTTCAGACGTAGGTTTGAGGCGAAGTTTCTCTCAAGGGCAGAAGAGAATCTATATATGGAAAGGTTCTTGACATTAAAGCAGGGAAGCTCATCAGTGAAAGAATATGTCAACAAATTTAATCAGTTAGCAAGGTTTGGCTTGGACTTAGTGAACACGCCGGAGAAGAAGGCTCTGAGGTTCGTTAATGGGTTGAATGAGTCGTTGCAAGGGTTGGCTATGACCCACATCCCTATGGGGACCACCTTTGAGAAGCTAGTAGACATAGCACTTATGCACGAGGAGAAAGGAGCTAAAGCTGATAAGGCACCCGAGAAGAAAGGGGATCAGAAGAAACCACAACAGCAAAACAAGAAGGGTGGTAAAGACAATAACGACAAGGGAAAGAAGAAATGCTTTAACTGTGGGACACCAGGCCATCTCAGCAAGGATTGCCGAAAGAAAAAGAAGACTGGCTGTTTTCACTGTGGTGAAGCGGGGCATCTAATGAAGGACTGCCCAAAGAAGGGGCAGAGGGCAGGAGCTACCTCGGGAGGACAGGTGCAGGCTCTTATGGCACCAGGGAAGGCAAGGGTACAAGTTCAGGCTCTCGCGGTCCCACCGCTGCAAGAACGAGGTAGAACCATTTCTGTTGAAAGCTTAGTTTTTCTGTTTGATCATCTTGTCCGTACTTTATTCGATTCGGGCGCATCGCATTCGTTTATCTCTACATCATTAGTTGAATCACTACACTTAAACACCAGTTTAGTAGAGGATCCCTTAGTTGTTTCGAATCCAATTGGGGGCTCAGCTTATTTGTCCAAGATGTGTTTGGATTTGAAAATTTCTATACTTAGCGTTAAGTTTAGATGTGATGCTTATGTGTTGGGCTTCACGGGATATGGGCTAATTTTAGGAATGGATTGGTTATCCAGAAATGGGGCCGTTCTTGATTGTGAAAGGAGAGTAGTTAGGCTCATGACTCGCCTTGGTAACGCTCTCGAAATCTTTTGTAGTCCCATAAATTCCGCTATGCTAAGTTATTTAGAATCGCTTGACGCGTCTGAGGAAAATCTACAATCTGTTAGAGTGGTCCGAGAATACTCGGATGTGTTTGAGGAGGTGAAGGGCTTGCCTCCGAAGCGGGAGATAGATTTTCGAATATATATAGTGGATAATGCGAAACCAGTATCTTTGCCAGTACGCCACATGGCTCCACGTGAAAGGAGGGAACTCGATAAGCAAGTGAAGGAGTTGCTTGAGAAGGGGTTCATAAGACGAAGTATATCGGAGTGGTGTGCTTCAGTAGTATTTGCCACAAAGGTGGATGGGTCCCTTAGACTTTGTGTGGATTATAGAGAACTTAATAAACTTACTAAGAAGAACAGACACCCACTGCCGAGGATTGACGATCTCTGCGATCAGTTAGTTGGCGCCTCGGTGTTTTCGCAGTTGGACTTAGCCACTAGTTTCCATCAGTTGAGAGTGGCTGAGGATAGCATTGACAAGACTACCTTTAGGACTCCGGATGGTTTCTATGAATGGCTAGTGATGCCCTTCGGTTTGACAAACGCCCCCGCATACTTTGTTGATTTGATGAGTAGGGTGTTTGGGGAGTACTGTAACAACCCGCATTCTACGTATCATAGGATCGTAGAATATTTATTTCTTTCACTCACGAAGTCGTATGGCCATGTAACTTTGGGAGACGACAATTGGAGTCATTTACCACGTTGATGATTTTTCCCAATTTTTAAATTACCATTTTACCCCTAGTTGGTACTGTTTTGGCCATAACTTTTGACTGGAAAGGAATTTTTACCTGAAACCACTTCCATTGGCTCCGGATGATGATTTACAATTCTGTAGAGTGGTCATATTAGCCAAACGGACTTACCGTTTGGGAGATATGGCTGAAACAAGTTTCAAATGGTGAAATACAGCTTAAATGGGCTTAACCGGATAATTAGCAGCTAGGCCCAATGGGGGATTTCGGGATTAGGGTGAGGAAGGGGCTGAAATCAATTAGAGAACGATCTTATCCTCATTTCTTAGCCGCCACTTTCATTCTTGAACCCTAACAATGGCTACCAACATCTAAAAACATCCCCAAATGACTTTCTAATCAAGTTTTGGCTTAATCTACATCAAATTGAGGAGAGAAAACACGAAAGCAAGGCTAGAGCTGCTGTTAGACATCAGTATTCGCCCAAATCAGCAAGGTTTCAGTTCTGAGAATTTCGTTTGTGGCCAAGGTGAGTGATTAGCATTGTTTTGACACTAATTACAGTTAATTAAGGGTAATTAGTGAAGATTAGCGAATTTATACACTAATAAATTCTGGAAAAATATCTATAAATTCGAAAACAATATTTTATACCTCTGGTAGAAAGTTGGTTTAATTTGATTAAGTTTTGTTAAACCTATGATTAGTTTTGTTTAAACATGCTTAAGGGAAAAAAATGGGGTTTTGGGTATATTTGATCCATTTTGACATGTAAATTCATTGTTTTGGTGCTTGTTGTTAGTTTGTTATGTTGCTATGACTGTTTGGGATGATTTGTGATTGATTAGTATAGTTAGATTTGTCGAAAACGTCGTCGAATGGCGTATACAAGTTGCTGGAAAAAGTTGCAGAAAGTTGTGCAGGGTTTCGGATCGGATCGGATATGGGCTCGGATCGGATAGGAGACCTGGGCAAGGAACCCGACCCGAACTGGAGTCTGGCACAAAAGAGGCTTGGCAAAAAGGAAGGCCATGTTGGTTAAGCTGGGGATCGGATCGACTTAAGGACGAAGGGCTCGGATCGGAACTTGACACTTTGGAGAACTGGCAAAAAGGAAGGCCACGCTAATTGAGTTGGGATCAGATCGGATAAAGAAGGAGGGATCGGATCGGAGCACGTGAAGAACGAGGGAGCGGAACGGAGCGGAAGCACGAACTGGAAGGGAGATGGCACCCGACCCGACCCGGAGGAGGACACCCGACCCGAACCGATACAATGCTGGGAACCCGAACCGAACCGCTACAGGGGAGGACAACACACCGACCCGACTCAGAATGGACACCCGACCCGAACCGATGGCTAGGAGGGGAACCCGACCCGACCCAGTATTGGCCAATAACCCGAGATGCAAAGGTAGTCCAATATGGGAAGTTAGAGCTCAGGATCCGGTTGGGAACCGATGAGTTCACTTCATGATTGGGCTTTGCTGTGGGACGTGTGCCAAGGGGCTATCGATGTCTATGACTTTGGATCACTATGTATGGGAGGTACGTGAACGGATTCAGGGCCACAGTAGCCTAGGTACGACTAAAGGGCTATAGACCAATGAAGTGGGGTCATCTGTAAAGATTTGGTCATGGCTCCATGTGGTAAGCTTAGTAGTAGCAGTAGTTGTACAAGTTGAACTCCGTTACTACTTCGATGGGTCTAGTGATTGACAGTGGTGGACATCGTATGCTTTATGCACTGAGTGAGAGATGTGAGGATGGTTGCTATGGTTGATTTGTTTGCCATCATTACGACATACACACCCCACCCCCGTATTCTTTACACTATCTATTATGGCACCCTAGAGTACTGTACGGTATGTGGTACTAACTCTTTGGTTGCAGGTCTAGGTTCAGGTATGGTTTAGTATACCTGTTATTGTTCTGTTTAGATGCTTATCGTTCATACCAGGCTTTATGTCTGACCCAGAGTGTTATGTCTCTTCTTATTACTCTGGGTGCTCACACGAGCAGACTAGAGACAGGTTAGCTGGTGATGCACGGGTAGATGATCCGGAGACGAGCAGGAGGCTTCCACGTAATATATATATATATATATATATATAGTATTCTCCCTGTGTTGTTGAAGATCACTGCTTGGGCATTGGTGGTGCATCTTCTACTTTAGCTTTCTTTTGTTTAGAGACAGTAAATTTGAAAAGTTGTAATAAGCTATATTTGGATTTCCGCTGCTCTGATGTTGATGTTGGTTTAGTTATCAGCTTATGCACTGACTCACCAGTTTTATTTCAAGTATGTTATTATTATATTTTATTCCATGCGATGTGAGACATTCTACAGGTTCCTTGTTAGTTAATTCCCTTCTTTCCTTTCTTCTGACAACCGTCCCATGCTAGTCGGGCATGTGTATAGCGCAATTTCGGAGGAAATGCAGGCTGGTGAGGGGCGGGCCGTCACACTTGGTATCAGAGCTCTAGGTTGCATAGTTAACCTAGGGAAGTTATCAGGGAGAGATAATATACGTATACGAGAGAGCGTATTTGTGATTACTTTGGTTTTCAAAAGCTATATATGTATATACTATTAGTAGTATAAGAATGAAGTCGTACTGCACTAGCACCACTATGGGGTCGTTAATCGTTTCCTTTTACAGATTGACGATGAGCCAATATGTTAGAGGCACCGGTAGAGGGGCCAATAATGGGAATGCTGCTGACATGAGGACGATGTTTACTGACCTCATCAGAGAGATGCTTAGAGACGTGCAGAGGGAAGCTCCCAATGGCGGAAATGGTGGTGATCCAATAGTGCAGGCGCCGAGAGTCGACTTCGCCAAGCTGAATAAGGATTATACTAGTCTTGGTGGGAAGCCGTTCCACGGAACGGAGTTGACTACGGATGTTCAGGATTGGTTGGATAGTTTCGAACGTATCTTCGAGGATTTGGGCATCGAGGATGCGATGAAGAGAAAGCTAGCGTCCCGTCAGCTGCAAGGGCGGGCAATGAATTGGTGGAATGATATAAAGGCAGCTACTCCCGAAGATCAGATTACTTGGGAGCAGTTTAAGGCTCGCTTTAGCGAGAAGTTCATTCCAGCTGCTCAAAAGTCAGCGCTGTTTAAGAAATTCTTGGAGCTCAAGCAGAATGGCAGAGCTGTCTTGGAGTATATTGCTGAATTTGACACTTTGTCGAAGTATGGGTTATCTCTTATTGATACTGCCGAGAAGAATAATGAGAAATTCATAACTGGTTTGGATCAGTACTTGGGGAAAGACTTATTAACCACATCGATGAGACGTTTGAATCGATTATAGGGAAAGCATTGAGATCAGAAAGTCTCTACCCTAAGCCAAAGACTTAGGTTGCATCCACAGATGAGCCAAAGCCACAAGCAAGTGGTGGAGGCAAGGGTGTTTCCCAGAATAAGAGAAAGCATAATCAGACTAAGGATGGCCAGAAGAAAAAGAATAAGCAAGATGTTAAGTGTTTCAGCTGTGGTAAGAAGGGCCATTATGCTAGTAATTGTCGGGCCAAGCCAGCGGATAGGAAGTGCTTCAACTGCGGCCAAACGGGACGTCACAAGGACAAGTGTCCACAGCCCCCTAAAGAAAAGCAAATGGTGAAAGCATATGCCCTTAATGCTAATCCTTCTTCGTCGATTGCCCCAACTGCGGCGGAGAAAGGAAAGAATGGTGTCATTCAAGGTATGCTTTCTGTTTATGATGTTCCTGTTAGAGTTTTGTTTGATACCGGAGCTTCCAGTTCTTTCATATCTAGTGACCTGGTAGATAGGTTGGGATTGGAGCCCGAGATTGTCGATAGACCTTTAGTAGTGACGAACCCGATTGGTGGTTCGACTAGCCTTAGCATGATTTGTCGTAATGTGGTCTTATCGAGTCATGGATGCATGTTTGTTTGTGATTGCTTTGTTTTGGGCTTTACTGGGTTTGGCATTATTTTGGGAGTAGATTGGCTCCAAAGATACGGGGTGGTGGTAGACTGTGAGGGATTTTTGGTGACAGCTAGAGCGGATGATGGGAGGAGGATAGTGTTTGGTGGTCTACCCAGTAAGGGGGTATTGGCGTGTTTTCT
Source organism: Allium sativum (assembly GCA_030737875.1). Taxonomy (NCBI): domain Eukaryota; kingdom Viridiplantae; phylum Streptophyta; class Magnoliopsida; order Asparagales; family Amaryllidaceae; genus Allium; species Allium sativum. The sequence goes on from CM060915.1 coordinate 993,841,596, forward strand.
AAAATCCCTCGACATTCCGCATAGTGAGTTGTCAGGTTTGCCCGTAGTTGGCCAGTATCCGGATGTTTTTGAAGAAGTGACCGGGCTTCCACCACATCGAGAGATTGAGTTCCGTATTGATTTGGTGAAAGATGCCAGACCTATAGTGATGCCACTTCGTCGTATGGCACCAAGGGAGCAGCGAGAGCTCGAGGTGCAAGTCAGCAATCTTTTGAAGAAGGGATTTATCAGAAGAAGTGTTTCTGAATGGGGAGCACCAGTTGTGTTTGCTACCAAGGAGGATGGTTCCCTTCGTTTGTGTGTAGACTACCGCGAGTTGAATAAAGTGATGAGGAAGAACAAGTATCCTATACCGCGGATAGATGATTTGTTCGATCAGTTGAGTGGCGCAAGAGTATTTTCTCAGTTGGATCTCGCGACAGGTTTTCATCAGCTTAGAGTGGAAGCTGAGAGTATAGCTAAAACATCATTTCGGACGCCGTCTAGATTTTATGAGTGGTTGGTCATGCCATTCGGGCTGACCAATGCCCCAGCATATTTTGTGGATCTTATGAATAGGGTATTCAGAGATCAGTTGAATAAGTTTGTCCTTGTGTTCGTTGATGATATTTTGGTCTATTCGAAGACAGAGGAAGAACACAAGGAACATTTAAGAATAGTGATGGAGGTGTTGAGAAAACACCAATTGAAAGCAAAGTTTTCTAAGTGTCACTTCTAGAGAAGGGAAGTGAGGTTTTTAGGTCATGTTGTTTCCGAGAATGGTATTGCCGTAGACCCTGCGAAGGTGGCTACGGTACAGGATTGGCCCACGCCCAAGAATGCAACAGATGTAAGAAGTTTCTTGGGGTTAGCTGGATATTATCGTAAGTTTATCCAAGGTTTCTCCAAGATAGCAATACCATTGACCCAGTTGACCAAGAAGAATCAAGCTTTTTTCTGGGATGAAAGGTGCGAAAATGCATTCAAGAGTCTAAAGGACAAGTTGACATGTGCACCAGTGTTAGTTATTCGTAAGGGGAATGAAGAGATGACGGTATACACGGATGCCTGTGGTACCGGACTGGGTGCTGTATTGATGTAAGGCGGTAGGGTCGTAGCTTATGCAAGTTGGCAATTGAAACCGCACGAGAGAAGATACCCTACCCATGATTTGGAATTGGCAGCGATCGTGTTCGCGTTAAAGATGTGGAGACGCTATCTCTTGGGAGAAAGATTTGAGCTATTTACAGATAATAAGTCGTTGAAGTATCTCTTCTCCCAGAAGGATCTAAACCTCCGGCAACAAAGGTGGTTAGAATTCTTGGCTTCCTATGATTTTGACATTGCATATACACCGGGAAAGGGCAATGCAGTAGCCGATGCATTGAGTAGAAGACATGCCAGTTTAGGGGCTATGTTTCTTGAATGGAAGCAACTGGAGTACATCGCTGGGTATGATTTCAGACCAAAGTGCGAATTGAATCCAGAAATGTTAGCAAGTTTGACGATCAGACCCACTTTGATTGAGCGGATCGGCTCTAGTCAGAGGGACGATCCTAACCTATTGGAAATCATCACCAAGTTAGAGATGGGTATCAATGAGGAGATGAACAAGTATGGGCTTGATCGAGATGGATGGCGTAGAAAGAATGGAAAGCTTGTTGTACCCAATGTCAATGGATTGAGAGATGAAGTGCTTAGAGAATGTCATCACTCAAAACTGACTATACACCCCGGTGGTAACAAGATGTATTGAGATATGAAGCAGACCTACACTGGGAAGGGATGAAAAGAGACATTGGGAGGCTTACATCCAAATGCATGAATTGCCAGCTAGTTAAAGCCGAGCAAAAGAAGCATAGTGGGTTGTTGCAACCATTAGAAATTCCCGAATGGAAATGGGAGCAAGTCTCGATGGATTTCATCGATGGTTTACCAAGGACTAGATCAGGACATGATAGCATTTGGGTAATTGTGGACCGATTGACTAAAAGTGCAAGATTTATACCAGTCAAATCGACCAGAACGGCAGCTAAGTTAGCAGAATTGTATATGAAGTGGGTAGTGAGATTTCATGGGGTACCTAAAAGCATTGTGAGTGACCGAGACCCGTTGTTCACTAGTGGGTTTTGGAAGAGCTTACAAGAGGCTCTAGGGTCAGAGTTACATCTCAGTACCGCGTATCATCCTCAGACCGACGGTCAGACGGAGAGGGTGAATCGCATATTGGAAGACCTCCTGAGAGCTTGTGTACTGGATTTTGGAGGATCATGGGATGACCATTTGCATCTAGTAGAGTTTTCATATAATAATAGCTACCAATCCAGTATCGGGATGGCTCCGTTTGAAGCTTTGTACGGAAGACCGTGCAACTCACCATCAAGTTGGATAGAGACTGGCGAGAAGTTTATGCTTGGACCAGATGTGGTGAGGGAAACTTCAGATAAGATCAAGATCATTCAACAACGAATGAGGGCTGCCCAAGATAGGAAGAAGAGTTATGCTGATAAGAGGAGAAGAGACTTAAAATTCTCCGTTGGTGACTTGGTGTTTGTCAAGATTTCTCCGTTGAAGAGCGTAATACGCTTTGGCAGGAGAGGCAAGTTGGCACCAAGATTTGTTGGCCCATTCCCTGTTCTTGAACCAGTCGGGAATTTGGCATATAGAGTTGGCTTACCAGAGAAGATGGCAGGAGTTCACAACGTATTTCATGTTTCCCAACTAAGGAAGTTCGTTCACGACCCAGATACGACTATTTCACCTGATCAGTTAGAGGACTACGAAGTAGAACCCGAGGCGGTTGGGAACCACAAGCCGGCCCGTATTGTCGAGCACGACATGAAGCAACTTCGAAGGAAGGCGGTGAAGCTAGTCAAGGTTCAGTGGGGCGAGAACGAGAATGACTGTACTTGGGAGAAAGAGGAGAGTATTAGAAAGATGTATCCAGAACTCTTCGCCTGATAAGATTTTAACTCCGATTTAGTTTTCCGCATGCTAGGATAGGCTTGTTTGCTTGTTTTGCATGTTTGATTGTTGTATGTGGCTATTAGGCATGCGGTATCTTTTGTTTGTCTTGGGTTAAGGAATTTCGGGGACGAAATTTCTTAAGGGGGGGAGAGTGTAACGACCCGCATTCTACGTATCATAGGATCGTAGAATATTTATTTCTTTCACTCACGAAGTCGCATGGCCATGTAACTTTGGGAGACGACTATTGGAGTCATTTCACACGTTCATGATTTTTCCCAATTTTTAAATGACCATTTTACCCCTAGTTGGTACTGTTTTGGCCATAACTTTTGATTGGAAAGGAATTTTGACCTGAAACCACTTCCATTGGCTCCGGATGATGGTTTACAATTCCGTAGAGTGGTCAAATTAGCCAAACGGACTTAACGTTTGGGAGATATGGTTGAAGCAAATTTCAGATGGTGAAAAACAGCTTAAATGGGCTTAACTGGGTAATTAGCAGCTAGGCCCAATGGGGGATTTCGGGATTAGAGTGAGGAAGGGGCTGAAATCAGTTAGAGAACGATCTTATCCTCATTTCTCAGCCGCCACTTTCATTCTTGAACCCTAACAATGGCTGCCAACATCTAAAAACATCCCCAAATGACTTTCTAATTAAGTTTTGGCTTAATCTACATCAAATTAAGGAGAGAAAACACGAAAGCAAGGATAGAGTTGCTGTTAGACATCAGTATTCGCCCAAATCAGCAAGGTTACAGTTCTGAGAATTTCGTTTGTGACCAAGGTGAGTGATTAGCATTGTTTTGACACTAATTACAGTTAATTAAGGGTAATTAGTGAAGATTAGCGAATTTATACACTAATAAATTCTAGAAAAATATCTATAAATTCGAAAATAATATTTTATGCCTCTGGTAGATGTAACACCCCACTCCCGCTATGGTCACTCTCTAAGGGAATGCCATGGCATCGGTGGAGTATTTTAGTGAATATAGAACAGAAAAATTACACCAAGACAGATATAAATAGTACTTAAAACATCATCTCATAACAGCGGAAGTAAAACATGTCTGGTTACATCATAAAACCATACTAAGAGTCAAGTACAAAATATCCATCCTGATAAATAAAAGTACATAATCCCAATATGCGTAAACTGATAGCCATAAAAGAAAAGGATAAGCTGAGCTTTACTCCTATGGTCCAAGCTCCAAAAGAGAATAAAGCAGTCTAATCAAAGCCCACTCGTACTGGGCCCACTCTGATAACCTGAGGGTTGGGAAAAAGATAAAAACAACGGGGTCAGACATAAGTCTGAGTGAGTCCTATAACTTTAACAATACAATCATTAAAGTAACCAGAGGAGACATAAGCTTGATATACGGTAACGTCTGGGGATGAATGGCTACACTAAGTAGCTAGGTATACTTAGGATAAACTAAGATAATCGTAAAGACGCATTTATCCACCCAAGGATTAGTTTACACCACCCCAGACTTATCCACCCAAGGGTAATTCCTACACTGCACCACACCAGTCCTACCCACCAAGAGTAATTCCTACTTAAAGGTTGATCCCACTAAGTGTACTTAGTAATTTAGTAGTTTCGTGTACCCCTATCTGACTACATAGGTGTACCCACTACTTCCCAAGCGATCGGCTCCCCTACGTAGATACCCGTGCTGGTCCCACGATTGGGGTGTATCATTCCCCAATGTGGCCACCATATAATATCAACGGTGCACGGCTTTATATCTACACGATGCAACAACGACTTACCAACCAGCCCGGGTCCACACACGCATATGAAACCCGTTGGTCCCGCGTTGCCACCGCTAACCCGGTTTGGCCACTTATAGTCAAGCCCAATATGCGTGTCCCGTCACTCGACTAGAATCGAGCCCACAAAGATACGTTTGGGATATTGGTTGAAACGGGCCCCCACAAGCTACCTCCTAAGCTTGTAATTTCTAGTGAACCCCACTTAACCCTTTAACCATGTCCCCTTACATGTTATAAATTTTGGTTAAGTCCTTTAATCATATTATGCAAGGTACCCACTAGACTTTCACATGCCACCCATGGCACTTACTTAACCCTTTAATCATGTTTAATTACATGTTCCACTTTGGTTAAGTATTCTAATCGTATTTTCCCATGCCACCCATGGCACTTACTTAACCCTTTAATCATGTTTAATTACATGTTTCACTTTGGTTAAGTATTCTAATCGTATTTTCTATTGCCGCCAAGGCAACCCACTAGTCTCCTCATGCCACCCAAGGCACCCACTTAACCCTCATGTCCCACTACATGCTAATATGGTTAAGTGTTTCTTAATTCATTAATTAAGATCATGACCTCATAAAGACCTCTCACATTAGACCGTCTTTTATGACTGCAGGATATGCCGGTTGGTTCCGGGCAGACTTCTGTCATCAAAAGGGTCTAACCTCGTGTCTTTACTTTAGTCATGTATTTAATTTATGACTAAGACCTCTCACATTGGGCCAATCATTTGTAGCCGCTGGATGGCCGGTCGGTTCCGGGCAGACTTCTGCTACAAAAGGGTCCAACCTCGTGTCTTAGTTGATTAATTATACCTAATTAATCACCCCCATATTAATTATCCCTAATTAATATCAAGTTTTTCATCACATGGGTAGACCTAACTCAATAGGTAAATTCCCATGGGGTAGACCTAACTCAATAGGTAAATTCCCACTTATGCTTACTCGTTTTATGGTATGCTTAATCATAACCATTTCACACCATTTCATTAACATGTCTATTAACCCCATCATTTCCCCACGTACTTATGCTAACACGACATATTTCCAAGAGAAGATTCTTTCACAATTAACATGGGTTTCGTTTAGCATACTTTAGCATTAACATGGGTTAAAAGGTGTCCACTTACATCATAATATTAACCCAACTAGCATTACTAAATAACCCAACTTGCATGAACATACATATGTCATGTATAAAGGCAACTTGCATAAGTGTTCATAGGTTATACAAAGGTGAACTTGCATGGGTCTTAAAGGTGTGAACTTGCACAACATGTTACATGTTAATTTGCATCACATCATACACATAACTTGCATAATATTATAAACATAACTTGCATATCAACATACGCATAACTTACATGCATAACATCATACACATAACTTGCATATGAACTTGCATAGCAACATGCACATAACTTACATAACATCATACACATAAACTTGCATATGAACTTGCATAACAACATACACATAAACTTGCATAACATGTTGAGCTTGCATATAAGCATACACATAACTTACATAACATCATACACATAAACTTGCATATGAACTTGCATAACAACATACACATAAACTTGCATAACATGTTGAGCTTGCATATAAGCATACACATAACTTGCATATCATGTTGAACTTGCATGTATAACTTGCATCTTAAAGGAGGGTAAACATGCATATATATATTCATACATTATGCATATATACATAGGTAAACTTGCATGTCATGATTTATGCATAATACCAAACACTTAGCATGCATAAAACTACATACTTAGCATGCATAAAATTAACTACACATTATGCATAAACCCACCACTTAACTTGCATAAACCCACATACTTAACTTGCATAAACCCACATAGCAACTTGCATAAACTTACATATTCAACATGCATAAATTTACATATTCAACTTGCATAAACATAGGATTAATATTAAACATAGATTAGCATATTCACATCATGTCATATGACTTGAAAACCCATTAATCCACATGCAAAACCATAAATCTCATCATATCTCATCTACTTAATTTAGCAATCGATCATCAAAGTGATAGAAACTCACCAAAACCAAGATTAGCAAACTTATGAAGTGGAATTAGTGAAGAAGATATTGATTAGAGGTTGATTAGCTTGCAACTCTCTCTTCATTGATTTATGGAGGCCATGACCAAATTTCATTTTGCCATAGTTTAGTTACAAGACCTAATTATGAATGAATTAGGGTAGGGTTAGGGTCTTATTTATAGGATTAGGTAGTGTTTTAGGCCCTTAGATTAACCCTAGGTTAGATTAGGACCGTTAGATTTAGGAAATCTCTAGAACCCAGCCCAAGACTCAACCCAAAAACCAGATCTGGTGCACCCAAACTCCTGGCTCGACCCGCCGTGTCGACAGGCATGTCGACAGGCAAGTCGACACCCCTGTCGACAGGCCTGTCGACAGCCCTGTCGACATGGGTAGGGCGGGAACTTTCCCGCCTGGCCCCGCCGCTCCTATTTTAAAATCTGAATTTGAATTTTTAAATCTGTTTCTATCTTTGAATTTTCTGCAAACTTCATCGGGCCATAACTGGGCCATATGGACTCCGATTTTCGAAAACTCGGACTCTATTTTGCGTATTTTTCCGAGACGAACGCAATGACGCAGCCCGTTTCCCCTAATTCTCACGTCTGAGATTATTTATTCTGCAATTAGTGAATTTTAGTCATTAACTAAAATTCGGGGTGTTACATTCTCCCCTCCTTAAAGGATTTCGTCCCCGAAATCTCTAAGCTAAGGAGAATGCATATCCTACCATCCAAACAACCATCTACTCAAACCATCAATCACGGGCATCCATTGTCCTTAAAACAATTTCTAATGATGTATGAGCATATGCAAAAAGTGTGTGTATATGTTCCCTATCTAATGTATGAACATATGCAAACCATGATAGTGCCATGCATCCATTATGTATGCGAGAGAACCCTATCGACACATACAACATCTACATGAGTGCACAATCATTCACCAAAATGCATCATCCATATGATAACACAACCATTATACATCCATTAATATAGCTACTTACACACAATTTTATGCAATATGCAGTATGAAGTGATGGAGCCGATCTAGTGCCTAGAGTGTGTGTATATGCATCCACGAGCAACCACTAGCAAACACTTGCATCCACTTGCTTCCATCATACATAACATGTCTCAAACACATGTTTCAACCATAGGAATATCCTATCTGAAGGTCAAAGGTACTAACGAGAGGACATACTAAGGATAAGATAAGCACAAGATATGCGATGAAGGAGAAGCAAAAGGACATACCCTCCGAAAGAAAAAGGGTACCTCGAACGCATCTTCGCTTCCGTCTCCCAGGTAGCGTCGCTCTCTTCATCTCCCCTTTGTACTTTAGCTAGTTGAACCTCTCTGTTTCCCAACTTCCAAATCTCTGACCCAAGGATGCAAGTAGGAGCTTGTCGAATCACCTCATCACGCTCTACTTCCACTTCTCTAAGCAAGCTTGGCTCTATCGCCTCTACGATCTTATGTGGGTCCTTCCTCACATGGAATACATCACGTACGCCACTAAGTCTGTCGGGTAACCCCACCAATGGAAGATGCTCTTCCCATGTACCTCCTAAATCCAAGATACATAGCCTCAAAAGGTCTTCTAAAATATGATTCACCCTCTCGGTCTGGCCGTCTATCTGAGGATGAGATGCGGTACTCAAATACAACTGAGTCCCTACCGCCTTTTGCAAACTTTTCCAAAACTCTCCAGTGAAGATAGGATCTCGATCGCTCACCATACCGGACGGTACACCATGCAATCCAATAATCTTTCGAATATAAACTGAAGCTAGCCATGGAGCAGTTCTCTTACCCTTCACGGGTATGAAATGGGCACACTCAGTAAGTCTATCTACCACAACCCAAATCCCCGTATTACCCTTCCTTGATTTTGGTAATCCTTCGAGACACAATCCCACTTCCTTAGCGGAACTTCTAATGGGTGAAGCTACCCACTTGGTTTCTTTTGATCTGCTTTCACCAAGCATCTAGCGACATACTCGGCCATGTCTTTCTTCATATCGGCCCAAAAATAAAACTCGATTCATGTCTTGGTACATCTCGTCCCATGAGAATACCAGATTCTTCTTCGTCCAGCCGGTTGATGAGGCTGATATCTTCGCGAAGTCTTTGATGAATTATCCTGCCAACCCCAAGAAACTTCCTACTTCGGTAGCATTCCTAGGTACTTTACTATCTATGCGGGATCCACAGCTATCCCTTCCTTAGAGACCACATGCCCTAAGAGTCGCACTTCTCTTCTCCAAAATGACATTTAGAGAATTTAGCTTTAAGACTATGTGCTCGAAGAGTCTCCAACACCTCTCTGAGATGTAAGGCATGCTTTTCTCCACTTCTAGAGAAAAATCAGGATATTCTCCCATGCAAAACCGCCACAACTATCCATCTCTCACGCAGACCACCTTAGTCGAACGCGATATCCCCCAAATGCAAGCCCCAAAGGCCTAAACCAATATCAGACAAACACCCAAGGGGTACCTCCTTCAAATTCAGACGACCTACGTGAGATGATACTAGTAAAAACGGCTAAATAGTTAAGCCCTTGTCCAACTCTGGATGTCCTCGCCAGTCTTGCTCCAAAACCACCGTTTATCCCATAACTGGCTTTGCTCATCCTATTGAGCACATACGAAAACTTGTTTCGCTCCTAGGAAAGACCAAGATGTCATTTACAAAGATCATCACGAGCTTATTTAGGTACTCCTTGAACACCCTTTTCATCATATGCGGGGCGTTCATCAAACCAGATGGCATCTCTAGCCACCCATAAAAACCATCCGGAGTCCTAAAGGTAGTCTTCTCTATACTATCCTCAGTCACTCTCAATTGACGAAACCTTGTGGCTAAGTCCAACTGCGAAAATACTGAGGCGCTCACTAACTGATCAAAGAGATCATCAATCCTCGACAATGGGTGTCTATTCTTCTTTGTGAGCTTATTTAGTTCTCTTTAGCCTACACAAAGTCTGAGGGACCCATCCGCCTTTGTGGCAAAAATTACCGGAGCACCCCACTCCGATATACTTCGTCTTATGAACCCCTTCTTAAGTAAATTGCCTACTTGCTTATGGAGTTCCCTCCTCTCACGAGGAGCCAGGTGGCACACTGGCCAAGATACTGGTTTAGCATTGTCTACCAGATATATTCGGAAGTCAATCTCCCGCGAGGTAAGCCCTTCACCTCCTTGAAACACATCCGAGTATTCCCGGACCACTCTATAGATTGCAAACTCTCGACCGATGTGTCAAGCGACTTTAGATAACTTAGCATAACAGATTCCATGGGATTACAAAAGATCTCGAGAGTGTTACCCTAGCGGGTCATAAACCTAACAACTCTCTTCACAAGTAAGAACGACACCATTACTGGATAACCAGTCTATGCCCAAAACTAACCCATAGCCCGTGAAGCCCAAAAGCATCACATCAAAACTCAACGCTAAGTATAGAAACTTTCAAACCCAAACACATCATGGAGCCCAATTGGGTTTGAAACAACTAAGGGATCATCTACCAACTGGTGTACTAGTGCAGTGACTCAACAACAATGATGAGATAAACGAACTCAATGCGTCAAAATCAAATAAAGTACAGACAGGATGATCAAATAGGAAAACTAAACTTTCCACAGAAATAGTTCTACCTCTTTCCCGAACCGGTGGAATTGCGAGAGCCTGAACTTGCCCCCTTGCCTGAACTGGTGCCACAAGAGCTTGCACCTGTCCTCCTGAGGTAGACCCCGTCCTTCGCCCTTTCTTAGGACAGTCTTTCACTAGATGTCCTGCTTCGTCACAGTGGAAGCAGCCAGTCTTCTTCTTCTTGCGACACTCCTTGCTTAGGTGGCCTAGTGTTCCACAATTAAAGCACTTTTTCTTTCCGTTGCCTTTTCCACCCTTGTTTTGCTGTTGCTGTAGAGGTCTCTTCTGATCTCCTTCCTTCTCGGGTGCTTTACTAGCATTGTGACCCTTCTCTTCCTCATGCATAAGTGCCATGTCCACTAGCTTCTCGAAAGTGGCCCCCATAGGAATGTGAGACATAGCCAATCCGCGCATTGGTTCGTTCAAGCCCTTAACGAACCTCAAAGCTTTCTCTTCTTTGCTGAATCTCTCTAACTGATTGAACTTGTTAACATATTCTTCCACCGACAAGTTCCCTTGCTTTAAGTTCAAGAACCTTTCCACGTGCATATTTTCTTCCGCTTTTGAGAGAAACTTTGCCTCAAATCTTTGCCTGAAATCCATCCAAGAATCAACAGGGCGTTCTCCATTAGTGACCTCCCACCAGAACGAGGCCTCTCCTTCCATTAACCAAGCGGCTAACCTGACTTTCTTTCCCTCTTCCACTTCCAAGATTTCCATCAATTCTTCCGTCTCATTAAGCCAATCCCTAGCTCCCACAAAAGGTTTTCCTCCCATAGCCTTAAACTTCCTACAAGTCATAGCAAAAGTATCCGCGCGAGGAGGAACGAGTGCAACGGGTGGAGGGGGAACATTTGCTGGACCTGCAGCGGCGGCCCTAGCCTCTAACAACCTCCTATACCATACTGGTACCGCTACACCGTCCGGAAGATAAAGATCTTCAGCCATGCTGAGACGAAAAAGGAAAGATTCAAAACGGAGAATTCGAAAGATAAAGATATGGCTATCGGGGATTATGCTTTTCTTTCAAAAACTTATCTCATTAAAGACATGTTTTTGAAAATATTTCTTCCAAAAATGTTTTTAGAAAAATAGTTTATCTAAAAATTTTATCTGTTCCGGTAACCTTTGCTCTGATACCACGTGTAACACCCCACTCCCGCTATGGTCACTCTCTAAGGGAATGCCATGGCATCGGTGGAGTATTTTAGTGAATATAGAACAGAAAAATTACACCAAGACAGATATAAATAGTACTTAAAACATCATCTCATAACAGCGGAAGTAAAACATGTCTGGTTACATCATAAAACCATACTAAGAGTCAAGTACAAAATATCCATCCTGATAAATAAAAGTACATAATCCCAATATGCGTAAACTGATAGCCATAAAAGAAAAGGATAAGCTGAGCTTTACTCCTATGGTCCAAGCTCCAAAAGAGAATAAAGCAGTCTGATCAAAGCCCACTCGTACTGGGCCCACTCTGATAACCTGAGGGTTGGGAAAAAGATAAAAACAACGGGGTCAGACATAAGTCTGAGTGAGTCCTATAACTTTAACAATACAATCATTAAAGTAACCAGAGGAGACATAAGCTTGATATACGGTAACGTCTGGGGATGAATGGCTACACTAAGTAGCTAGGTATACTTAGGATAAACTAAGATAATCGTAAAGACGCATTTATCCACCCAAGGATTAGTTTACACCACCCCAGACTTATCCACCCAAGGGTAATTCCTACACTGCACCACACCAGTCCTACCCACCAAGAGTAATTCCTACTTAAAGGTTGATCCCACTAAGTGTACTTAGTAATATAGTAGTTTCGTGTACCCCTATCTAACTACATAGGTGTACCCACTACTTCCCAAGCGATCGGCTCCCCTACGTAGATACCCGTGCTGGTCCCACGATTGGGGTGTATCATTCCCCAATGTGGCCACCATATAATATCAACGGTGCACGGCTTTATATCTACACGATGCAACAACGACTTACCAACCAGCCCGGGTCCACACACGCATATGAAACCCGTTGGTCCCGCGTTGCCACCGCTAACCCGGTTTGGCCACTTATAGTCAAGCCCAATATGCGTGTCCCGTCACTCGACTAAAATCGAGCCCATAAAGATACGTTTGGGATATTGGTTGAAACGGGCCCCCACAAGCTACCTCCTAAGCTTGTAATTTCTAGTGAACCCCACTTAACCCTTTAACCATGTCCCCTTACATGTTATAAATTTTGGTTAAGTCCTTTAATCATATTATGCAAGGTACCCACTAGACTTTCACATGCCACCCATGGCACTTACTTAACCCTTTAATCATGTTTAATTACATGTTCCACTTTGGTTAAGTATTCTAATCGTATTTTCCCATGCCACCCATGGCACTTACTTAACCCTTTAATCATGTTTAATTACATGTTTCACTTTGGTTAAGTATTCTAATCGTATTTTCTATTGCCGCCAAGGCAACCCACTAGTCTCCTCATGCCACCCAAGGCACCCACTTAACCCTCATGTCCCACTACATGCTAATATGGTTAAGTGTTTCTTAATTCATTAATTAAGATCATGACCTCATAAAGACCTCTCACATTAGACCGTCTTTTATGACTGCTGGATATGCCGGTTGGTTCCGGGCAGACTTCTGTCATCAAAAGGGTCTAACCTCGTGTCTTTACTTTAGTCATGTATTTAATTTATGACTAAGACCTCTCACATTGGGCCAATCATTTGTAGCCGCTGGATGGCCGGTCGGTTCCGGGCAGACTTCTGCTACAAAAGGGTCCAACCTCGTGTCTTAGTTGATTAATTATACCTAATTAATCACCCCCATATTAATTATCCCTAATTAATATCAAGTTTTTCGTAACATGGGTAGACCTAACTCAATAGGTAAATTCCCATGGGGTAGACCTAACTCAATAGGTAAATTCCCACTTATGCTTACTCATTTTATGGTATGCTTAATCATAACCATTTCACACCATTTCATTAACATGTCTATTAACCCCATCATTTCCCCACGTACTTATGCTAACACGACATATTTCCAAGAGAAGATTCTTTCACAATTAACATGGGTTTCGTTTAGCATACTTTAGCATTAACATGGGTTAAAAGGTGTCCACTTACATCATAATATTAACCCAACTAGCATTACTAAATAACCCAACTTGCATGAACATACATATGTCATGTATAAAGGCAACTTGCATAAGTGTTCATAGGTTATACAAAGGTGAACTTGCATGGGTCTTAAAGGTGTGAACTTGCACAACATGTTACATGTTAATTTGCATCACATCATACACATAACTTGCATAATATTATAAACATAACTTGCATATCAACATACGCATAACTTACATGCATAACATCATACACATAACTTGCATATGAACTTGCATAGCAACATGCACATAACTTACATAACATCATACACATAAACTTGCATATGAACTTGCATAACAACATACACATAAACTTGCATAACATGTTGAGCTTGCATATAAGCATACACATAACTTACATAACATCATACACATAAACTTGCATATGAACTTGCATAACAACATACACATAAACTTGCATAACATGTTGAGCTTGCATATAAGCATACACATAACTTGCATATCATGTTGAACTTGCATGTATAACTTGCATCTTAAAGGAGGGTAAACATGCATATATATATTCATACATTATGCATATATACATAGGTAAACTTGCATGTCATGATTTATGCATAATACCAAACACTTAGCATGCATAAAACTACATACTTAGCATGCATAAAATTAACTACACATTATGCATAAACCCACCACTTAACTTGCATAAACCCACATACTTAACTTGCATAAACCCACATAGCAACTTGCATAAACTTACATATTCAACATGCATAAATTTACATATTCAACTTGCATAAACATAGGATTAATATTAAACATAGATTAGCATATTCACATCATGTCATATGACTTGAAAACCCATTAATCCACATGCAAAACCATAAATCTCATCATATCTCATCTACTTAATTTAGCAATCGATCATCAAAGTGATAGAAACTCACCAAAACCAAGATTAGCAAACTTATGAAGTGGAATTAGTGAAGAAGATATTGATTAGAGGTTGATTAGCTTGCAACTCTCTCTTCATTGATTTATGGAGGCCATGACCAAATTTCATTTTGCCATAGTTTAGTTACAAGACCTAATTATGAATGAATTAGGGTAGGGTTAGGGTCTTATTTATAGGATTAGGTAGTGTTTTAGGCCCTTAGATTAACCCTAGGTTAGATTAGGACCGTTAGATTTAGGAAATCTCTAGAACCCAGCCCAAGACTCAACCTAAAAACCAGATCTGGTGCACCCAAACTCCTGGCTCGACCCGCCGTGTCGACAGGCATGTCGACAGGCAAGTCGACACCCCTGTCGACAGGCCTGTCGACAGCCCTGTCGACATGGGTAGGGCGGGAACTTTCCCGCCTGGCCCCGCCGCTCCTATTTTAAAATCTGAATTTGAATTTTTAAATCTGTTTTTATCTTTGAATTTTCTGCAAACTTCATCGGGCCATAACTGGGCCATATGGACTCCGATTTTCGAAAACTCGGACTCTATTTTGCGTATTTTTCCGAGACGAACGCAATGACGCAGCCCGTTTCCCCTAATTCTCACGTCTGAGATTATTTATTCTACAATTAGTGAATTTTAGTCATTAACTAAAATTCGGGGTGTTACAGTAGAAATTTGGTTTAATTTGATTAAGTTTTGTTAACCCTATGATTAGTTTTTCTTAAACATGCTTAAGGGGAAAAAATGGGGTTTTGGGTATATTTGATCCATTTTGACATGTAAATTCATTGATTTGGTGTTTGTGGTTAGTTTGTTATGTTGCTATGACTGTTTGGGATGATTTGTGATTGATTAGTATAGTTAGATTTGTCGAAAACGTCGTCGAATGGTGTAAACAAGTTGCTGGAAAAAGTTGCTGAAAGTTGTGCAGGGTTTCGGATCGGATCGGATATGGGCTCGGATCGGATAGGAGACCTGGGCAAGGAAACCGACCCGAACTGTAGTCTGGCACAAAAGAGGCTTGGCAAAAAGGAAGGCCATGTTGGTTAAGCTGGGGATCGGATCGACTTAAGGACGAAGGGCTCGGATCGGAACTTGACACTTGGGAGAACTGGCAAAAAGGAAGGCCACGCTAATTGAGCTGGGATCGGATCGGATAAAAAAGGAGGGATCGGATCGGAGCACGTGAAGAACGAGGGAGCGGAACGGAGCGGAAGAACGAACTGGAAGGGAGATGGCACCCGACCCGACCTGGAGGAGGACACCCGACCCGAACCGATACAATGCCGGGAACCCGAACCGAACCACTACAGGGGAGGACAACACACCGACCCGACTCAGAATGGACACCCGACCCGAACCGATGGCTAGGAAGGGAACCCAACCCGACCCAGTATTGACCAATAACCCGAGATGCAAAGGTAGTCCAATATGGGAAGTTAGAGCTCAGGATCCGGTTGGGAACCGATGAGTTCACTTCATGATTGGGCTTTGCTGCGGGACGTGTGCCAAGGGGCTATCGATGTCTATGACTTTGGATCACTATGTATGGGAGGTACGTGAACGGATTCAGGGCCACAGTGGCCTATGTACGACTAAAGGGCTATAGACCAATGAAGTGGGGTCATTTGTAAAGATTTGGTCATGACTCCATGTGGTAAGCTTGGCAGTAGCAGTAGTTGTACAAGTTGAACTCCGTTACTACTTCGATGGGTCTAGTGATTGACACTGGTGGACATCGTATGCTTTACGCACTAAGTGAGAGATGTGAGGATGGTTGCTATGGTTGATTTGTTTTCCATCATTACGACATACACACCCCACCCCCGTATTCTTTACACTATCTATTATGTCACCCTAGAGTAATGTACGGTATGTGGTACTAACTCTTTGGTTGCAGGTCCAGGTTCACGTATGGTTTAGTATACCTGTTATTGTTCTGTTTAGAAGCTTATCACTCATACCAGGCTTTATGTCTGACCCAGAGTTTTATGTCTATTCTTATTACTCTGGGCGCTCACACGAGCAGACTAAAGACAGGTTAGTTGGTGATGCACGGGTAGATGATCCGGAGACGAGCAGGAGGCTTCCACATAATATATATATAGTATTCTCCTTGTGTTGTTGAAGATCACTGCTTGGGCATTGGTGGTGCATCTTCTACTTTAGCTTTCTTTTGTTTAGAGACAGTAAATTTGAAAAGTTGTAATAAGCTGTATTTGGATTTCCGCTGCTCTGATGTTGATGTTGGTTTAGTTATCAGCTTATGCACTGTCTCACCTGTTTTATGTCAAGTATGTTATTATTATATTTTATTCCATGCGCTGTGAGACATTCTACAGGTTCCTTGTTAGTTAATTCCCTTCTTTCCTTTCTTCTGACAACCGTCCCGTGCTAGTTGGGCATGTGTACAGCGCACTTTCGGAGGAAGTGCAGGCTGGTGCGGGGCGGGCCGTCACAAGTACCTTAACAAATTCGTGGTAGTCTTTGTCGACGACATCCTGATCTTTTCTAAGGATGAAGAAGAGCATGCCCTATGTCTTAGGGAAGTGTTGGAGACCCTACGAGTGCATAATCTTAAAGCTAAATTTTCTAAGTGTCACTTCTGGAGGAAGGAAGTGCGATTCTTAGGGCACGTGGTTTCCAAGGAAGGGATAGCTGTGGATCCCGCGAAGGTGGTGGCCATCCAAGATTGGAAGGTCCCTAAAAATGCTACCAAAGTGAGAAGTTTCTTGGGGTTGGCTGGCTACTATAGGAAGTTTATCAAAGACTTCGCAAAGATATCAGCTCCATTGACACGCTTGACGAAGAAGAACCTAGTTTTCACATGGGACGTAGATTGTGATGATGCGTTCCAACGTTTGAAGAGAGATTTGACCTCAGCCCTAGTCTTAGTGCTGCCAGACGGGAGTAAGCCATTTACAGTTTATACTGACGCTTGTAGGACAGGACTAGGCGCAGTCTTAATGCAAGAGGGCAGGGTAATAGCCTATGGTGGAAGGCAGTTGAGAGCGCAAGCGAAAAATTACCCCACGCATGACCTAGATTTGGCCACTATTGTTTTCGCGCTTAAGTCTTGGCGTCATTCTCTTCTTCGCGAGAGATTCGAATTATTCACTGACCACAAATCGCTAAAATACATATTCTATCAAAAGGACTTGAACTTAAGGCAGCAAAGGTGGATGGAGTTCTTAGCATCCTACGATTTCGAAATAGCATATACCCCTGGCAAGGGTAACGTGGTGGAGGACGCCTTAAGTAGAAAAAGATTATCCTTAAGTCCTTTGTTTGTTGAGCGGCAAAGCTTAGAATTCATTTCGATGTTTGACTTTAGACCTTCCGTTGACTTTGTACCCGGTTTGCTAGCATCCTTGGAGGTCAGACCTACGCTTTTGGGACGGATTGGCGAGGCACAGCGAGACGACCCACAGTTGGTTGAGTTAGTAGAAAAGCTCAAAGGAGAGGATTCAGCAAGCCATCTCCGTAGGTATACCCTAGATGATAAGGGTTGGTTACGTAGGGACGGTAGACTTTGTGTACCAAAAGACGATGACCTAAGGAAGACTAATCTTGATGATGCACATCGTTCGAAGATGACCATTCATCCCGGCGGGGACAAGATGTACATGGACATGAGACGAGTTTACTTTTGGGCCGGTATGAAGAGAGATGTGGCCGAGTATGTCGCTAGATGCTTGGTGTCCCAACAAGTAAAAGCGGAGCAAAAGAAACCTAGTGGGTTGCTTCACCCATTGGAGGTTCCACTATGGAAGTGGGAAAGTGTCTCGATGGATTTTGTGGATGGATTACCGTGATCAAGGAACGGTAATACGGGAATTTGGGTTATAGTAAAAAGACTTACTAAGAGCCCCCATTTCATTCCCGTGAAGAGTAAGAGGACTGCTCCATGGTTAGCTTCTGTATACGTCCGAGAAATAGTTCGTTTGCACGGTGTTCCTTCTAGCATAGTGAGCGACCGCGATCCTATTTTCACTAGAGAATTTTGGAGAAGCTTACAAGAGGCAGTAGGGACTCAGTTATGTTTGAGCACCGCATATCATCCTCAGACGGATGGCCAGACCGAGAGGGTGAATCGCATTCTAGAGGATCTTTTGAGGCTATGTATCCTAGACTTTGGGGGTACATGGGAAGAGCATCTTCCATTGATAGAGTTCGCATATAATAATAGCTTACAGTCCAGCATTGGCATGGCACCTTTCGAAGCTCTTTATGGACGACCTTGTCGTTCACCTACATGTTGGTGTGGATCTATGGATAAGATCTTACTTGGGCCCGATATGATTAGGGAGACTTCGGAGAAGATCAACTTGATTCGAAGGAGGATGAAAGAAGCGCAAGATAGGCAGAAATCTTATGCGGACAAGAGGAGGACAGATCTTGAGTTTGAAGTTGGGGACATGGTCTTTATCAAAGTGTCTCCATTACGGAACGTTGTTCGCTTTGGGTCCGTTGGGAAGTTAGCACCAAGGTTTGTAGGGTCGTTTCCTATTAAGGAGAAGATTGGACAGATGGCGTATAGAGTGGAGTTGCCTGAGAGACTTAGTGGTGTACACGACGTATTCCATGTGTCACATTTGAGGAAGTGCTTGCACGAGACCGCGGAAGTGGTAGAGCCGAGCTTGCTTAGAGAGCTGGAGATCGAGCGTGATGCGACAATTCGTCGAGCTCCTACGCGCATTCTTGGGTCAGAGATCAAGAAGCTGGGGAATCGAGAGGTCAGACTAGTCAAAGAACAATGGGGAGATGATGAGAGCAACGCTACTTGGGAGACGGAAGAGAAGATGCGTTCGTTGAACCCTTTTCTTTTCGAGGGTATGTCTTTTAATTTCTCCTTTATCGCTTAGCTTGTACTTATCTTATCTTTAGTATGTCCTCTCGCTAGTATTCTTGACTTTAGTTAGGATAATCCTATGGTTGAAACATGTGTTTGAGACATGTTATGTATGATGGATGCAAAGTGGACGCAAGTGTTTGCTAGTGGTTGCTCGTGGACGCATAAACACACACTATTAGGCACTAGATCGGCTCAGTCACTTCATGCTGCATATTACATATAAATTGATGTATTTAGTAAAATGGATGAATAATGATTGTATTATCATATGGATACCGCATTTTGGTGAATGGTTGTGCACGCATATAAAGATAATATGTAGCATTAGGGAACTTTTGCATACATAATGGACGCATGTCACTATCATGATTTGCATTAAGGAGGTCAACTGAATCAGTGGACCGCCTAATTTTTCATTAGATAAGGGACATATACACACACTGTGCATTTAAACACGAAAGCATTAGAAGTCTATAAGGACAATGGATGCCTGTGTTTGATGGTTGAGTAGATGGACGATTGGATGTTAGGATATACATTCTTCTTAAATTGAAGATTTCGGGGTCGAAATCCTTTAAGGAGGGGAGAATGTAACACCCCGTAATACTATTAATATTAATATTCACAAATTAAAGAATAACTAATCTCAGACATGAGAATAGTGGAAAAAGGGTTGTGCCATTGTGTTCGTCTCGGAATTCTGGTTGAAATACAGTCCGAGTTTGCGTGAACTGGACTTCGCATGAAGAAGTTATGGCCATCGGAAGTTTCAGAAAATTCAAAACAGCTCGTAGGAAATATAAAATTCAAACCGAAAGTGCAGAAGCGGGCTGGGCAGGAAAAATTCCCTCCCAGGCAGGTCGACTGGGGAGTCGACACCAGTGTCGACCTCCCCCCCCCCCCCAGGTCGACTATAGTGTCGACCTGGGTGTCGACCTAGTCAGGCGGTTAGGGTTTTGACTGAGCCCAATCTTGAGTTGCTGATGTGTCTTTAGGGCTGAGTTGGCAAATTAAACGGTTCAAGTTAGTTCTGAGTTGATCTGACGGTCTAAATAAACCCTAAACTCTATAAATACCTAGGTAGTCTCTCACTCTAATTCACATGAAAAATAGAATAGCTACCTTCATACCGCCGCCATGGAACTCAGTCTAGCCGCCGCCAACTAAGAAGGAAGAAAAGCTAATCAAATTCTAATTCTACCCAACTCTAAAGCAAATCAAGACTCTCTTTTCTTCTCTAATTGTGAGTATGATGATCTTAACAAGATTATTATTATTTTAATTAGAATAAGTCATGAATGGATTATGAGTAGATGATGTGAATTGTCATATATGTTGTTGTAAACCTTATACTATCATGTATGTTATAAATCCTATGCTATGTGGTGATGATATCCTATATGTTGTAAATCATGCTATGATGATGTTATGTATGATGAGAGTTTCTATGCTAAGTTGTGATGAGTCATACATGTTAAAAAGCCATGATGTTACTATCTATACTAATTAGTTCATATTAATCAAATCATAATATTGATACTATTTGGGCTATGTTGATCTATATGACAAGTCACATATGCAAGTTTAGGTTGATTAGTAAAAGTTATGAACATATGCCATGACATCTATTTAGATTTAGAATTATGCTATGACATATGTGAATTCTATGTATTAGATGCTAGTTTACACCGCCATTTTGTTGCCTAAAACCCTATATGCAAGTTTATACATAAATTTGGGTTATGATCATATCATGTAAATTGTGCCATTTAACAAGTTGACACCTTTAGATCCTTAACATGTGCAGTTTATGCAAGTTTCACCCCTATTATGATTGGATTATTTTATTTGTCTATATGTTGTGATAATTTATCTTTGTGCTATGAGTTAGACTACTCGAGTCTAACGTATATTCTACGTTGAATAAGCAAACGTATAAACGTGGGGTAGGGGAAATATTAAGGATTTAATAATAAGAAGTTGGGGTGCAATTGATATGATTTTGCATGCCATGAATGGATGGCCATAATTGAGTCAATTATGGGCATCATTAAAATTGGAGTTAGGAAATAATTTGAATAAGAAATTATTAAAACTGGGGTAAAAGATTATAATTGTTAATCTATGCTTAGGACACGAGATTGGACTCGTTTGTGACGTAAACCTGCCCGGACCCGCCCGGCAAATCCAGTGGTCACAAATGTCAGCCCAATGTGAGAGGTCCTAGGCCTAAACTAAAGCATAACAGTTGTAAAGACACGAGGTTAGACTCTTTTATGGTGTAAGAATGCCTGAACCTGCCCGGCAAATCCAGCTGCCATAAATGCCAGTCTAATGTGAGAGGTCTTTATGAGGTTATGGCCTGAATGAATTAAGAAATACTTAACCAGATAAACATGTAAGGTGGGACATGGGGGTTAAGTAGGTGCCTTGGGTGGCATGAGGAATCTAGTGGGTGCCCTTAGTGGCATGTGAAATACGATTAGTAAGACTTAACCAAACACACATGTAAATGAACATGACTAAGAGGGTTAAGTGGGATATACTAGTGCTGACAAGCTTAGGTGGGTAGCTTGTGGGGGCCCATTTCAACCAGTAACCCAAACGTATCTTTGTGGTCTCGACCCAAGTCAAGGACGGGACACGCATACTGGGTTTGACTATAAGAGGCCAAAACGGGGAGCGGTGGTAACGCAAGTCCAATGGGTTTCATATGCGTGTGTGGACCCGGGTTGGTAGGTAAGACGTTGTTGCAACGTGTAGGTATAAGCTGTGCATTCTCAAGTTGTATCGGGTTGCCACTTTAGGCGAGTGATACACACCACTGTGGGGCCAGCACGGGTATCTACGAGTAGGGAGCCGATCGAAAGTGGGTAGTGGGATACACCAACTGGAGATAGGGGCAGACGGCACATATGTAGTCAGCTAGGAGTACGTAAGGCTATTTATATAGTTTCTGTGTGAAGCAAGTGGGATCAACCTTTAGGGTGACTGGTGCGGTGCAGTGTAGCAATTGTTCGTTAGTAATTATGTGTGCCTTTAACGTTATCTTAAACTTATCTTTATCTTCTCTTCCATACCTAATGGTTCATAGACATTTACTGGTCTTCCAGCTTATGCCTTAGTCTAGTTATTTTGATAATAGTATTGTTAGAATTATCATACTCGCCAGACTTTATGTCTGACCCCCTCCATTTCTATCCTTTTTCCCCCTCCAGGTCCTCAGGTTGGACCCAGGTCTAGTGGAGTTTGATTGGATTGCTTTATCTCTCTTGGGAAGCTTGGACCGTTGAAGTAAAGTCCAGGTTGTTATCTTCTTTAATGGCTATTTGTGTAATGGGATTATGTATTTTGTTTTATGAACATGGATATTGTACTTGACTCTAATTTATAGTTTTATGATGTAACAAACATGTTTAATTTCTGCTGCAATAAAATGAAGTTTTAGATTTCCAAGTACAACTTATTATCTGTCTTGTTGTAATTTTTCTGTTCTATATTCACTTATAACCTCCATGGAAGTTAATGCATTCCCTTTGTGAGTGACATTAATAAACGTGGGGTGTTACATCATACGCCTGAACACCTCCAGCTTGTCTCTGGACTTCGCAGCATCCGATAACCTAGACCTATACACCTTGGTCTAACCCGAGCATTTACAAAGCACCAGGTCAATCTGGTGAACCAAAGTGAGAAAAACTCGCACAGTAATAAGGGTATCACACAACCTGATTTTTAAGTTCAAACTATTTTCGAAAGAAAAAGATAATCGTAAGACCAAACCAAAGATAAATACGGATGGTTTTTACCTTACGATAACCCAAAACAATTTTTGAAATCAATATCTTTTCTGATATTATAATAGTGTCTAAATACAAGTAGATATCAATCTAGTGGAACGCTTGCATCTCACGCTCCACATACATAGTATACAATCAAAACCGCATGCGCTTATTGGAGATTGGATTCCAACTATGACAAGGTATGGGACCACCTGCCGATAGTGTATCTCTAGAGGCGAATACACTGGGTTCAACAAGAACGTCTTGCAACCCGACCCTCACATGATCGATCACTTATTTTGCTTGAGTGTATCGAATGTATATCACCAACGGTTGGGCTCAAACCACCATTTCCCGAAAAGGAACAGCATTGAAATAGATTAAAGAAGCAAAAGGAATTTCTCTAGACAGGTGATTATACACCCTAATGGGAGCGACCCACATAGCCATGCTGCCTGCCTGATTTTTGTCATTTCCCGGTTGATAAGGCTTGAGGTTTAGATTAACTTTTGAACATCGGGTCATCATCCACTTTGAATGTCACATCGTTAGATCCGCCAGATATCACTAATTGACTTCCACAAAAATAATCTAGCAGTTAGGCTAAGAGAACGGCAATTCTCCGCCAACAACTATAGCAAGTTTGAAGAAATCAACGTACGTGATCTGTTTGGAAATACTCTGTCAAACTTCCGTCCGTACAAGTCAACCAGGAACAGGATGAACCGAAGGTACTCTCCTATTGCATCCAATATAGGAATCACCCCATGGGTCAATAACGAGAAGTCCTTGCAACCCGTAGATTCCAACCACGACAAAATCCCAGTTTATCTCTCTTGCCAGGTAGAAAATATTAGTGGTTCTTCTGTTTATGAAAATCCACGGTCTTCAATGCTCCATCTCGATCATCTTTTGATATCTTCACGTATTTGTTGGTCAGAATGGTTTTCGAATATAAATTCGATCCCGGTCTTTCCGTACCAACAATCGTATTAGACAGATTTGATAGTCGGTGATTTAACTATCAAAATATATCGTGATTCAATCATGACAAACCAATGAGTTCACTGGTTTAGTATTCAGCATCACTTGGCCTTTTAATTAAAAAAACTGATTCACTTTTGTTTAATTAAAACTTCTAACTCCTTTTAATATTTAAAAATATGATATTTGAATTCTTACTTAATATACTAATGTTCTCAAAAACCTTTTCACATTAATACTTAGTGAAATAACTTATAATCGTATTAAATTTCCACTTAATTCCCCTTTCAAAACATTTATTACATTATTCTTCATAATTTAAACTTGGGAAATCCACTTAACTTATTATTCATAATCAACGTTACTTAATATCTTTTATTCTATTTTTGAAACAATAACAAATATCTATTTGTATAAAATAAAAACTCAACCTTACGTCTCCTTCTTACTAATTTCCTTTACTTCGTATATTCTCCAAATTTTCACTAAACATCGCATTATTATTTCTCTAATGGAAATAATAAATCATCACTAACCTCTTTTACAATTACCAACTAATATCATCTTCAGATAATCCTGATGTTGTTCAAGTTGGGGTATTTTAATTACCTCTCAGACCTTGATCAACAACGTTTTTATCCTCAGATAAATATCATTTGTAATCCAAAAACCAATATTCCATTCTAATCTCAAAACAAATCCCATTTAATATTTTATTCAAATACAGTTTTATAACCCTTCTTACCTTTGGGAAATCTTCTTCTCGATATAACCCTTCTTCCTTAATTCCACAATTAAGTAATTTCTTATAAACAACACATTTTTAACTCAGTCTCTTTAAACAGATTCCTTTATAGTTCGACTTTGTTTATACAACCCTACGACCTACTTCTTTACCCAAATTCACCTTTACCAATTTCCTTTCAAATCCATTGAACCATCCCTGCTTTGGAAATCTTATTTCAATTTTTCCCTTTTTACTTAATCTCAGTATTAAGTATCGTTAATGACATAATGCCTCGTCACTTTTATAAACCTTGTTTAAATAAATCATGGTTTAATCTAAACCCTTTCTGTTCTCAATCCTCTTTTATTCAATTCAAATATTTAATTCACTTTTAATTTAAGCTATCGATTATTTATAATTTCAATATAAAACTCAGGTTTAAAAATAAACCATGTTCATAAACTTCTTTCTCCATTCAACTAAATTCCATTTCAACTTCGATTACTTTTTACATTAATTCGATTGAAACTAATTTCCCAAATTACTATTAACAAGGATAATAATTTACTTTAATCATTAACATTGTAAAGTAGTTAATTCTTTTATTAACTAAAATAAATAGTAAATTCCTTTTTAAAATTTCATTAGAATTAAACCATATTCATTAACTATTCTATTCGATTAATTCAAAACAAACTAATTAAATAATCCGTTTCAATTAAAAGAGGTCGATTTAGTACACTCAAAACACAGTTATTTCATTAACTGATTTCAATTCATTTTCCTTTTTAAATTAATTACTAATATAATTAATTTAAATAATTCAATTTAATTTGTTTTTTAACAAAACAATTATCCAAATTTAATCCTTTAGATTAATTTCTACTCATTTATAAACCTGATTAACATCAGAGATTTCCATATAAAACCAATTAATAAATAAAGTGTAAATTTAAATCATAAATGATAAATATTTATTTTCTTTTAAAACAAACCTTTTATTCAAAATAATCTATTTCAAATCTATATCCAGTACAAAATAAATTTCATACTTCAGTTCTATCGATTTGCCTGACGGTAAATCAATAAAATAAAACAATTTATCCTTAGGCCATTTACCGCCGATTACTCAACCAATATTTCCCATTGGTTAAAACAAAACATAGGTTTAATTTCCCGTCAGTGATCACAAATCAAATCAATCACCTAAGCAAAAGAGTTCGTATATGATAATATGAAAATAAATAATATATTTGAGGAATCACGTTGGATCCCTCCAACCTGTTCTTCCCTGTATACAGATTGGTTATTTCGAATCAAATCATCCAATTTCATTTAACTGATAACAACAAATAAACATTTAACATCAACCAATTCACAAGCAATTCAAACAATTCAACCAATTTAAACATGTTTATTTTATAAACGTGACCAATCAATATGAGTTACCTCTATTGGATCCAATCGTTAAATTAATGATTTGGTATTTCACTGAAATTAAACTTGGTTTAATTTCCTCGGTTAAATCAACAGATAAGTATATTATTAGCAAACAGTCAACCATCAGCAATCAGAGCACACAAAATAAAAACCCAATTTGTATAAAATATAAATTGGAAGAACTAAGTGAGTTTAACTCACCTGATTTTGATTTGATGTCGAACGGTTTGGTTCAGTTAAATTAAACAAGTGTTTAATTTAACTGAAAATCACAGTTGATTCCATTTCTGCCCATTTCTGTTCCACAATGTAGTGTTCATTGAGATGAGTCCAACGTCTCTTGAATCGTCTGATTCTGATCACATATGAGCATGATATAAATATTAAAAGTTAACAGTAATTTAATTATTAATTAATTTCCTTAATTTCTATTTTAAACTAATTACTTTTTTAATCAAGCAGTCTGATTTCTTTGTCTGAGAATTCAACAGGCCTTCTTCCTCATGCCAATTATCCACTACTTCCGAGTTCTAAGCCAAAATTGTTTAATCCTTATCCTGGTTTGTCATGATAAAATTGGTTACTAAATATAATACAATCAACTAACTTATGTCTTGATTAAGAATTAATCAAAATTAGTTACTTTGGTTATCAAAGAAAATGGCTCGGTTGGTGTTTCCCATGATGCTTCGCTCCAGGTCCAGGATCCAAGCCAGAAGTTAAACATGTTACCTTATTTACAAATTTAATTTAAAACCCATTTGAATAGTTATTAACTTAATTGTCACTTACGAAACAGGATTAGCCCCACTGTTCAAACCAGTGCCACGTACTCATCTTCTCAACTTTAGAAACTCAGTGCCAAACCATTCAACATGCCTGCCATTCTTACCCTTATCCGGATTTAAATAATTAACTAATTAAACCACAAATTATAATTTAGTTAGTTTTAATTACCCTAAGTCAATTACTACCGATACCCAAGTTTTATCCCCATCTCGTTCGCTGTTCCATACTGTCATCCCTGTTCGAATACAACAGCCACTTTTAACCTGCTTTCGTCATCCTTCGTTGATCATTGGACACCCATCTGAAGTTGCCGAAAGCAATGCTTTGACATCGCCCTCCTGCGCCTCGAATCTTGTCCTTTCTAGTGACTCCCTCCAGCAGATAATCCACACGAAAGCCACTGCCAGTCCCCTCGAATTCCGGCGATCCACCACCCAGAACTTCATCTCCACCATCCACTTCGAAGTTCTCATTGCGTTGAGTCCCTTTGCAGTTGGAGTTTATTCTAATTGGTGAAGGGATCGGAAGTTATGGAGAGGAGAATTTGGTGAGGTTCTGGCCGTTCATAGTATAGTGTGGCGGCGGAATAAATACATTGACCAGAGATATTTGTTTTACGCGAATTAGGTTTTGAGGGGATATATATATAGGATAGAATAAATATTATTTTATTATCAACGAAACTTCACCATGAAGTAAAAAGTGAAACTAACCCCAATCGACTCTTGTTTTCTGATAAAAAGGCTAATCTTAACATAAAAAAATATTCTGGACTCAATGGGACAGGTTCACCGTGAAGTAACACGTGAAACTAACCCCAATCGACTCTTGTTTTCTGATAAAAAGGCTAGTCTTAACATAAAAAAATATTCTGGACTCAATGGGACAGGTTTCGTCGAATTCCGACATCGTTTGAAAAAAATTCCTTTATAAAACCAGAAATAAACACCCGTTTAAATTTTCTATGCTCTGTAGATAAATCCAATCAACTTGAAACTTTGAAATCCTAAATAATTAATTAATACTAACCCAACGGCACTAGTTTCATCGCATTCTGAGACTGTTTCCCCGGTAGGCTATTTTTACGCGTATTGCAATGCCATCGTTTGAAAAAAAATCCTTTATAAAACCAGAAATAAACACCCGTCAAATTTTCTATGATCACTAGATAAATCCAATCAACTTGAAACTTTGAAATCATACCATAATTAATTAATACGAACCCAACGGCACCAGTTTCATTGCATTCTGAGACTGTTTCCCCGGTAGGCTATTTTTACGCGCACTGCAATGCCATTTTTGACACCAAATTACCCGGCAGTTTCGTCGCATTCTGAGACTGTTTCCCCGGTAGGCTATTTTAACGTGCACTGCTCGCATTCTGAGACTGTTTCCTCGGTAGGCTATTTTTACGCGCACTGAAATGCCATTTTTGACACCAAATTACCCGGTCTTCAAAAATAACAAACTATACTCCTATCATGACTCTAATCGACGATACGAACTCAACGGAACTGGTTTCATGGTCTAATTCGTTCGTCTGCTCAAATTACTCTCGAATATCTCTCTATTACGTTAATTACGCGCTATAGAAATTGAACGGGCGTTTATGGTTGTCGTGGTCACATACGACATCGGTTTGCCACACAATTTGATTTTGTGACAATAATTTGATGATACGGTTCCAATAAAACTAATTATGCTGAAAACGGAGATTGTTTGAAAAATGGCTATTTTTAACGCTATAAAAGTATCAAATAAATATTAATTAAATTCCAAATAATTCAAATAAATCATAATAGTTTAATTTCAACCTATATATCCAAACAGAATATATATATAAAATTCTAAATATAATTTATACAACTCAATATCGTCAATTTTGAGTTAAATGATTTAAATTTCCCCTTTTAAAAATATAAAGTAACGTTATATTTTAATTGCAATTTTCCATAGCGACTATTTCAAATTTTGATTTGGCAACAACTAACAATCTATAGAATGGAATCTGGATTTTTCCATTTCATATGAAAATTATCGTCAACACAATCCCAACGTTTCTTGTTTCACAGAAATCCGACTTATATCGGACTCTGTATATTCAATTGAAGTTCAAAACTCCATTTTACGAACTTCAGCGCCATTTTGAGCTCGATTTATATTATATATAAATTATAGCGTTCAAACTTCGTTTAAATAACGAATTAAATATTAAAATCCCTTAATATTCCAAATAAAATATTTAAGACAAATAAATAAATAAATTATTTGACTGCCAAAAATACGGGTCGTCACAAATCCCAATTATTTACTTGTATGTCAATTAATTGGTTGACAGACTGTTGTAAGTGTTAATTATTTAAATTTAATGCTCATACAGTGTAGAATGCACTCTGGGTGATGGTTTATTTTTTACCATTGTTATTATATACATGTGTTGTATGGAATCCATATAAATAACATTATTTGGTAATTGATTGGGTCTCATTCCAATTTGGAAGATAAAGAATGTTTTATAAACAATATTCAGAAAAGGATAAAATATATTCATGTGTTCAATAAAATAAATAAAGAATATTTTAAAATAATATTCAATAAAAGATCAAGATATGATTTTGATGTCCGATTTTGGATGGATACGAAAATATTGAAATATATGAAACCGTATTGATTCGATATGCGCCATTTTGACACAAACGAAAATATTGAATTCAAAGATTTTGAAAATATTATCAGTAAAATATTATAATGATAAAGATTATTCAATTCTGATTTAAAATTGAAGTAAAAGTGGGAATCATTTTAAAAAGAATTTATAAAATACGTTTTAAATGAAAATCGACAAAAAATATATTATATATATTTAATGGCCTGAATAGAACGCGCCGCGCAGTGACCGTTCGCGAATTTCGACCATTGACTTCGAATTGACGTTACGGGAGATCTGACCGTCGGATTCTCCTAAAAACGAAACCGTTGGGTTCGTATCGAAAAGAGATTTCCAACGGAAATAAGAGATTTGAAATCTAATGGTTGGATTTGGAATTATGTCCAAATCAAATTGGGAAAAGGTCGCTATAAGTACAGTTCGATGACCGTTTATGGAAATCGACTGTACGGGCCTTGATAAAATTGTTAAAAATATTAATAATTTGTGTATAATCATAATAAATGATTTGGAATGAATTGGGATGAAAAATTCCATATTTGAAAAGGTAAAAATATATTTTTATCGAAATGAACTATTTATGAACTAGAATCATAATCCAATATTTTTAAATAAATAAATTAGATTTGAAATGGTTTTAAAAATAACCAGAATTTCCAATATATGAATTGGAATGGATTTGAATCGAAATTATCTTCGGAATATTTCAATATTGGATTTCGTGATTATACAGACATGGTGAAGGAATTTGGAAGATACATATATCGTTATTCCAATACGATATTTGTTGATTTTAGAATTTGATATTGAATATAAGCCGATATATTTTCTATTCAGAGCCTTGTATTTAATATCAAATGGGATTTTGGATTTGTCGTGAACGGTGTCTTCATTAACACTGCTCTTAAACCCCCTGTGAAAAGAATAAATCTTTTAACTAAGATTATTAGAGAATCCAATCAATTAACTTTTAATTAGAATTGAAATGGTATGTGAATTGGGTTTATTTCTGAAACGTTTCTTTAACGACATTCGTTCTTTAACCCAATTTACAGTGAAATGTGATTTGGAATTTATAAATCTTTTTATTGAGATTTAAAGGAAATTTTCCAAAGTAAAGTTTTCCAGTTTAATATATTAAATTGGAATGGAATGGAATTCGATTTGGTAATAATCGAAGTGAGCTTCTGCGGAGGAAGACTGTTACTATATATGGAAATTAAAAGGCTTTGCCGTTATTCCATTTATATTATTAGTCGGATATAGAAATTAATATCGATTATATATTGATTTGTTTTTCCGTAAAGACTCCATAATTAATGGAATGTGACTTTGGGTTTATCGTGAACCGTGTTTTAAATGACATTAGTTCTTTAGCCCAGTTAAAGATAAGATTAATTTCTTAACTTTAAATAATCATTAAGTAATGATTTTTGAGATTAAAACTGAACTAGAGTTGTAACACCCCATGTCTGTTAGTGTCACTCACAAAGGGAATGCACTAAGTTCTGTGGAGCCTTTAGGGTAAAAGATGCAGATAAATTACAAGACAGACAGAAATTAAGCAGCGGAAAATAAAACATTGCTTTATTGATAAAATGATTTGTACAACGATTTCTTTACAATATCAGAGTATCATCTGTCTTACAAAATAAAGAAGCATAAAACAATATTTATATTCCCCACTATTAGCAAGAGCCAGCCATAGAATCTGAAAAGAAAATCCAAGCAAAACTTCGACACGTTGGAGCCGTATTGGCAATAATTTTCATATGAAAGAGAAAAATCCAGATTTCATGTTATAGTTTGATATTTATGGCCAAATCAAATTTTTGAAATAGTCGCTATGGAAATTCGTTATTAAATTATAGGCCTTTAAAATGGCCGTTTTGCAAACGGACTCAGATTTCGATGAAATTAGTTTCATTAGAACCGTATCACTAAATTATTGTACGGTGGTGAATTGCGTGGAAAACCGATATCGTATGTGACCATGGTAGCCGTAAACGCCCGTTCAATTTCTATAGCGCGTATTTAAATAAATAAAAGGATATTTGAAGGTAACTTGAGCAGACAATCGAATTAGGCCACGAAACCAGTTCCGTTGAGTTCGTATCGTCAATTAGAGTCAGGATAGGTATATAGTTTGTTATTTTTAGAGATCGAGAAATTTGGCGTTAAAAAGGGTAGGGCGGTTCGGGGTAAAAATAGCCTATCGGGGCAACAGTCTCAGAATGCGACGAAACTAGTGCCGTTGGGTTCGTATCGAAAAGTTATTGCAAGATATCAAGGTTTCAAGTTGATTTGATTTAGCTGGTGATCGTGGAAAAATTAAACGTGTGTTCATTTCTGGTTTCATAAAGGAATTTTTTTCATATGACCTCGGATTTCGACGAAACTTGTCCCATTTGATTCGGAATACCTTTTTACACTAAGAATAGCCTTTTTATCAGAAAACAGAAATTTTATATAGTGGTTTTTAACATGATTTCTCATGACGGAGTCTCACACATTAAAATATTATTAAACCATCCCATTTTCACTTTTTGCTTTTTCTTTTGCTTGCCTTGCGAACGCTACTTTTAGTTTGGTTCTTGCGTCTAGACCATATCCTTGCATCCCAAACCAGCACCGTACATGCACATCGCATACACAGTTACCCAATATTTTTATGAACCAATGGAATGCTACCGTGCCGACCACGTTGGGAAACATTCACTGTTGAATACAGCTACCTAAATAAATTATGTAAACCTATATGTCCTATTACTTGACGGCCACGCTCTTTATTCTATAAAATACCATCGCTGTACCCACACTTCCCTCAAACAAAGTAAAAATGGCGACCTACCAGATAGTGAAACCAAAACAAAACCCTTCTTCAAATGAAACCAAACTCAAGCATATAACAAATAAAAACGCAGGCTCTCCTCAACCTCACTTGTTTCCGCGAGCAACTACCCGACGTGGAGCACAGCATGGCTCGAGCTGGAGATGAGTGTGTCAAACTGTCGGACGCGGGAAAAGGAGTGGAGTTGGGTGGTTTAATGGGGCGGACTGACATTGAAAAGGGAGAGCGCAATAACGAGAAAGAAAAGAAAAGTGCATATATATAATACCGTGGAGGGGAGGCAGTATTTCAGTGGGCATCACAAGCTGCATGGATGAACGTCAGGTGGGAAAATGGGAGCCTGGGCTTTGGCCTTCCTCTCGAAAAAAAAAAAAGAAAAAAAAAAAGAAAGAAACCGAAGCTGTTGGGAAGAACGGATGGAAGGGGATAGCGAAAACCGAAACGTGGGAGAAGAAGAAAAACGGTGGGAGTGGGTTCGGCATCTAACACGAGGAAGATGGGATTTCTGAAGGAATTAAAGGGAGCAGGTGAGAAAATATAAAACAAATGATCCTAATTACTTTATTTAAGCCTAATGAAGTTTTTAATAACGCCCTGATCTAAGTAAGTAAAGTGGCATAAGCAAGTGGATATGGCGAAGGGAGCAGCAGTCGATATTGGGATAGGGAGGGACTCACGCGGTTTCAAACACAGCAGATTCGACAAAGACCCGAGATGTTGGAAGCATAACAACAAGCGTAACAATTTGAAGTCAGTTTGATCAGAGTTGAACGCAGCTGAAAGATTGATAAACAAACCGTTTTGTCATCGAATGGAAATCAAGAAATAAGGTGAGTTAAACTCACTCAGTTTTTCCCATTTATATTTTATACAAATTGGGTTTTTATTTTGTGTGCTCTGCTTGCTGATGGTTGCATGTTGCTAATTATACATTTGTTTGTTGATTTAACTGATGAAATTAAACTGTGTTTAATTTCAGTAAAATTCCAAATCGTTATTTTAACGGTTGGTTCCAATAAAGGTAACTCACCTTATTGGTCACGTTTATTTATAAACGTGTTTTAAATGGTTGAACTGTTTGCGGTTGATGTTGAATGGTTGCTATTTAGTGTTATCAGTTAAACAAAACTGAATGGTCTGATTTGAGATAACCATTCAAGTACAGGGAAGAACAGGTTGGAGGGATCCAACCGGATTCCTCAAAAATATTGTTTGTTTTCATATTATCATATATGAACTGTCCTGTTTGAGGTGATTGATTTGATGGTTGATTATTGAATGTTCAACATCTGTTTGGTTTAAACCAATGGGTGATATTGGTTGGGTATTTAGCGGCGTATGGCCTATAAAATCAACCGCTTTATAAATGTCGATTCACCGTCAGGCGAATCGATAGAGATGAAGTTATAAAATTTATTTTATAACTGGAGTTAGATTTTGAATATATTATTTTGAATAAAAGTTATTCAAGAGGAATAAATAAATATTTCATTTATTTAGAACTTCAATTGGTTAATACCTTATTTTTAAAGTAAATTCTGTTGTGAGTCAGATTAGCAAGGATACGGAAAAAAAATTGAACCGAGGGGTTTAAATTTGATAATTGTTTTAAGGAAACAATTAGAGGAATTATTTAATAAAATATTTTTAAAAGTGATCAAAGTGAAATGTAATCAGTTGAATGGTGGAAGAAGTTATGAACGGATTTTATATTTAAACCCGAACTTTTTATAACGAAGTTATAAGAGAATTTCAAGCAAGGTGATAACTTTGAATTTAAAATTGTTGCTTAATTATTAAATTAATTCAAAGAAAATGAAGATAAAAAGGTTTATTATAAACCAGAGTTATAAATGGAATTTTGGGATTGGTTATAACTGATATTTATCTGAGGATAAGAACGTTGGTTGATCAAGGTCTGAGAGGTAATTAAAATACCCCAACTTGAACAACATCGGGATGATCTGAAGATAGTATTAGTTGGTAATCGTAAGAGACGTTAGTGGATATGTTTTGAAAATCTAAACAGCAATTTTAGCGCTGTTGTTATAATATATGTTTTGTAAATCTAATATAGCAATTGTAGCGCTTTTGCTATAGTAAATGGGTTGTAAACCTAAACAGCGATTATAGCGCTGTTATTTTAAATAGTAATTATAACGCTATTGTTATAACCTATGTGTTATAAATTTCTTTGTTAAAACTAATGGATTTCCGAATTTAAAGGATGATTTGAAAGAAGATTTAAGTGGGTAATTGAATATAGTTATTCGAGCTAGAGTTAGTCAAACATAGTATTCAAGATAAGTTGCCATTGCATACGACTGCTAGCGTAATTCGCAGGGCTGCAGATAGCCTACGGCGGTCGGATGTTTCCTGAGGGAATCAGGCGTAACCATTGTGATCGCTGCGATCTAGAGTCAAGCGAATGGAGTTAAGTGGAATGTTAGTTGATCAATTAGAGTTAAATCAAATTAGAGTTATTCGAATATAGTATTTTTGAATATTAACAGAGTTAGAAGTGTTTAATTTAACGAAAGTAAACCAGTTTGTTAAAGGCCAAGTGATGCTGAATACCGAACCAGTAAACCCATTTGTGTGTCATGATTGAAACACTGTATATTTTGATAGTTAAAACACCGACTATCAAATCTGTCCAATACGATTGTTGGTATGGAAAGACCGGGATCGAATTTATATTCGAAAACCATTCCGACCAACAAATACGTGAAGATATCAGAAGATGGTCGAGATGGTGCTGTGAAGACCGTTGATTTTCATAAACGGAAGAACCACTAATATTCTCTGCCTGGCAAGCCGAGATAAGCTGTGATTCTGTCGTAGTTGGAATCTACGGGTTGCAAGGACTTCTCGCTACTGATCCATGGGGTGATTCCTATATTGGATGCAGTAGGAGAGTACCTTCGGTTCATCCTGTTCCTGGATGACTTGTATGGACGGATGTCTGACAGAGTATTTCCAAAAGGATCACGTACGTTGATTTCTTCAAACGTACGATAGTTGTTGGCAGGGAGTTGTCGTTCTCTTAGCTTCCAGCTAGAGTATGTTTGTGGACGTCAATTAGTGATATCTGACGGATCTGACGATGTGGCATTCAAAGTGAATGGTGATCAGATGTTCAAGAATAAACTCTGACCTCAAGCCTCATCAACCGGGAAATGACAGAAATCGGGCAGGCAGCATGGCTATGTGGGTCGCTCCCATTAGGGTGTATGATCACCTATCTAGAGGAAATCCTATTTGCTTCTTAAATCTATGTTTCGATGCTGTCCCTTGTCGGGAGACGGTTGCTGATCCCAACCGTCGGTGATATATATTCGATACTCTCAAGCGAAATGAGGGGTCGGTCATGTGAGGGCCGGGTTGCAAGATGTTCTTGTTGAACCCAGTGTATTCGTCTCTAGAGATACACTATCGGCAGGTGGTCCCATACCTTGTCAAGGTCGGAATCCAATATCCAATAAGCACCTGCGGGTTTTGTTTGTATACTATATATGTCGAGCGTGAGATGCAAGCGTTCCACTAGATTCTATTTACTTGTATTTAGACATTATTATAATATCAGACAAGATATTGATTTCAAACTGTTTTGGGTTATCGTAAGGTAAAAGCCGTCCGTATTTATGTGTGGATTTGGTCTTACGATTATCCTTTTCTTTTGAAAGGATTTTGAACTTTAAAATCAAGATTGGATGGTTCACCTTTATACTGTGCGAGTTTATCTCACTCTGGTTCACCAGACTGACCCGGTGTTTTGTAAATGCTCGGGTTAGGCCGGGTTGTACAGGTTCAGGTTATCGACTGCTATGAAGAGACGAGCTGGAAGAGTCCAGACGTATGATATTACTACTATTCCGCTGTGTGTTGTATATGGGAACAGGCTATTATAACTGTCCCATGGTATGATGTACTCTGATACTGTAAGTATTTTCAAAGCTCTCAATAAAGATCTATTTCTGTATTATATTTTGTTCCGCTGCGATGTGAGACTCTGTGTTGTGGTGTTCTTCTTCTTCTTCTATTCTAATATTTCTATCTTATCTATTCTCACCCTCTAACTTCTTTCTATTAATGATCTGGAATGTTCGATGTCTGAATGATCAACACGGTAGTTTGATGTTGATTTTCGGAGTCGAAAATCCCGGTTCTTTACAGTGGTATCAGAGCTATTGGTTAAGTAATTACCTTGGCTCTGTGGCGTGACTCAGTAGAGATGGGGTTAGTAATACCCTAGATTGAGTTTGAGTGTATATATATGAGCACGTAATTGTAAATTGATATAAGAACTGTTTATATTGTGTTGATTGGTTTGTCGAGTAGTTTATGAATTCTGGTCGATATAGTAATGCAAACTGTGTCGATAAGTGTTTCTAAACTCTTGAACAGAATAATTCGACACAGTATGTTTGTGAAAAAGGGTAAATGAAATAATTTTACCCAAATTACATTTGATATAAAGAAAATATATATGTTGGAAATATTATTATTGGATGTGTTGTTTGTTACTATAATCAAAGGAGATTATAATTGAAATGGTTATATATAACCAATCAGAATCCATATAAGTGAAATATATGAAAATCAGAGGAGTTAAATCTGAATTCAAATTAGAATTGAAATTAAAACTTTGAAAATTTGGACAAGGGGTTGAAAATGGAATTGGATTGAATATATGAGAACTTTAAAATCCTGGGAGATTTTAAATTTGTTACAAGCACTGAAAGGGATATTTTGAAATGGATTTCAAAATAAAAGTGTTTAGAAATGGTTTTGAAAGTGATATAGTATTGAACTCACTTCAATAGCTGGAAAATAGATTCCGATGATGATCCGGACATCATTGGTATTCATTTTCGAGTGGTAAGTGACGGATTACTACCAAAGATTTTGTTTTGAATTGCTTTGAGAAAAACAAGTTGTTTTGGATCCTGAAAGGAATATTTGATTTTTGAAAATAGCTGAATTGTTTAAAAACTCCCAGGAAAATTGTTTGAACAAAGGCAAAAAGAAAATTTAATAGAAACCCGTGAACACAAATATGAATGGAATTAAAACCAATTTAACCGGGATATAATATACCAAGTAGAATCAGATTTTGAGTTGTGAGACAGGAATCTGAAATGGTGTGGGATTGATAAGTAAAGAGTTGGAATTGATAATGGATGGAAATTGAGTTAAGACTGGGATTTGGCTTGGACGCTTGAAGAATTTGGGTTTGAGGATTAAATTGGAATTTTGGTTTGGGAAGGCATTTGTATATGCTGTCAGGGTAGAAGATGGAAGGGATATAATGATATGCCCGACAAAAAGGTACATGTTTATTTCCATATGTATTTGGTGATTTATGAGCCTATTTGGAAAGCCGCTTGGCTGTTTTGTTTTCTTTTGAAGTGGAGAAGGCCTAGAAAGGCGAGTTGGAGTTGTACCGATTGAGCCGTACAGAGGAGGTGCTGGCGAAATTTTTCGGAAATTTAAGGTGTTAGAAAATTTTCGATATTTTTGAAAATATTTATTTACGGTCTTGAATAGGTTTCTAATTTAAGCTAAAAATTAGATTTGAAATTAATGAGCTTATAACGTTCTTTCTTACCTTAGCAATTTCGAGGACGAAATTATTTTAAGGGGGGAAGAATGTAACGACCCGCATTTTTGGCCGTCAAAATATTTTATTTAATTTATTTATTTTAAATATTATGTTGGGAATATTGATGGAATTTAATACTTAATTCGTTATTAAAACAAAGTTTGAACGTTATATATTTATATAATTATAAATCGAGCTTGAAAATGGCGTGCAGTTCGTAAATTCGAGTTTTGAACTTCAACTGGATATACAGAGTTCGATATAAGCCGGAATTCTGTGAAACAAGACACGTTGGAGCCGTATTGGCAATAATTTTCATATGAAAGAGAAAAATCCAGATTTCATGTTATAGTTTGATATTTATGGCCAAATCAAATTTTTGAAATAGTCGCTATGGAAATTCGTTATTAAATTATAGGCCTTTAAAATGGCCGTTTTGCAAACGGACTCAGATTTCGATGAAATTAGTTTCATTAGAACCGTATCACTAAATTATTGTACGGTGGTGAATTGCGTGGAAAACCGATATCGTATGTGACCATGGTAGCCGTAAACGCCCGTTCAATTTCTATAGCGCGTATTTAAATAAATAAAAGGATATTTGAATGTAACTTGAGCAGACAATCGAATTAGGCCACGAAACCAGTTCCGTTGAGTTCGTATCGTCAATTAGAGTCAGGATAGGTATATAGTTTGTTATTTTTAGAGATCGAGAAATTTGGCGTTAAAAAGGGTAGGGCGGTTCGGGGTAAAAATAGCCTATCGGGGCAACAGTCTCAGAATGCGACGAAACTAGTGCCGTTGGGTTCGTATCGAAAAGTTATTGCAAGATATCAAGGTTTCAAGTTGATTTGATTTAGCTGGTGATCGTGGAAAAATTAAACGTGTGTTCATTTCTGGTTTCATAAAGGAATTTTTTTCATATGACCTCGGATTTCGACGAAACTTGTCCCATTTGATTCGGAATACCTTTTTACACTAAGAATAGCCTTTTTATCAGAAAACAGAAATTTTATATAGTGGTTTTTAACATGATTTCTCATGACGGAGTCTCACACATTAAAATATTATTAAACCATCCCATTTTCACTTTTTGCCTTTTCTTTTGCTTGCCTTGCGAACGCTACTTTTAGTTTGGTTCTTGCGTCTAGACCATATCCTTGCATCCCAAACAAGCACCGTACATGCACATCGCATACACAGTTACCCAATATTTTTATGAACCAATGGAATGCTACCGTGCCGACCACGTTGGGAAACATTCACTGTTGAATACAGCTACCTAAATAAATTATGTAAACCTATATGTCCTATTACTTGAAGGCCACGCTCTTTATTCTATAAAATACCATCGCTGTACCCACACTTCCCTCAAACAAAGTAAAAATGGCGACCTACCAGATAGTGAAACCAAAACAAAACCCTTCTTCAAATGAAACCAAACTCAAGCATATAACAAATAAAAACGCAGGCTCTCCTCAACCTCACTTGTTTCCGCGAGCAACTACCCGACGTGGAGCACAGCATGGCTCGAGCTGGAGATGAGTGTGTCGAACTGTCGGACGCGGGAAAAGGAGTGGAGTTGGGTGGTTTAATGGGGCGGACTGACATTGAAAAGGGAGAGCGCAATAACGAGAAAGAAAAGAAAAGTGCATATATATAATACCGTGGAGGGGAGGCAGTATTTCAGTGGGCATCACAAGCTGCATGGATGAACGTCAGGTGGGAAAATGGGAGCCTGGGCTTCGGCCTTCCTCTCGAAAAAAAAAAAAAAAAAAAAAAAAAGAAACCGAAGCTGTTGGGAAGAACGGATGGAAGGGGATAGAGAAAACCGAAACGTGGGAGAAGAAGAAAAACGGTGGGAGTGGGTTCGGCATCTAACACGAGGAAGATGGGATTTCTGAAGGAATTAAAGGGAGCAGGTGAGAAAATATAAAACAAATGATCCTAATTACTTTATTTAAGCCTAATGAAGTTTTTAATAACACCCTGATCTAAGTAAGTAAAGTGGCATAAGCAAGTGGATATGGCGAAGGGAGCAGCAGTCGATATTGGGATAGGGAGGGACTCACGCGGTTTCAAACACAGCAGATTCGACAAAGACCCGAGATGTTGGAAGCATAACAACAAGCGTAACACTTTGAAGTCAGTTTGATCAGAGTTGAACGCAGCTGAAAGATTGATAAACAAACCGTTTTGTCATCGAATGGAAATCAAGAAATAAGGTGAGTTAAACTCACTCAGTTTTTCCCATTTATATTTTATACAAATTGGGTTTTTATTTTGTGTGCTCTGCTTGCTGATGGTTGCATGTTGCTAATTATACATTTGTTTGTTGATTTAACTGATGAAATTAAACTGTGTTTAATTTCAGTAAAATTCCAAATCGTTATTTTAACGGTTGGTTCCAATAAAGGTAACTCACCTTATTGGTCACGTTTATTTATAAACGTGTTTTAAATGGTTGAACTGTTTGCGGTTGATGTTGAATGGTTGCTATTTAGTGTTATCAGTTAAACAAAACTGAATGGTCTGATTTGAGATAACCATTCAAGTACAGGGAAGAACAGGTTGGAGGGATCCAACCGGATTCCTCAAAAATATTGTTTGTTTTCATATTATCATATATGAACTGTCCTGTTTGAGGTGATTGATTTGATGGTTGATTATTGAATGTTCAACATCTGTTTGGTTTAAACCAATGGGTGATATTGGTTGGGTATTTAGCGGCGTATGACCTATAAAATCAACCGCTTTATAAATGTCGATTCACCGTCAGGCGAATCGATAGAGATGAAGTTATAAAATTTATTTTATAACTGGAGTTAGATTTTGAATATATTATTTTGAATAAAAGTTATTAAAGAGGAATAAATAAATATTTCGTTTATTTAGAACTTCAATTGGTTAATACCTTATTTTTAAAGTAAATTCTGTTGTGAGTCAGATTAGCAAGGATACGGAAAAAAAATTGAACCGAGGGGTTTAAATTTGATAATTGTTTTAAGGAAACAATTAGAGGAATTATTTAATAAAATATTTTTAAAAGTGATCAAAGTGAAATGTAATCAGTTGAATGGTGGAAGAAGTTATGAACGGATTTTATATTTAAACCCGAACTTTTTATAACGAAGTTATAAGAGAATTTCAAGCAAGGTGATAACTTTGAATTTAAAATTGTTGCTTAATTATTAAATTAAGTCAAAGAAAATGAAGATAAAAAGGTTTATTATAAACCAGAGTTATAAATGGAATTTTGGGATTGGTTATAACTGATATTTATCTGAGGATAAGAACGTTGGTTGATCAAGGTCTGAGAGGTAATTAAAATACCCCAACTTGAACAACATCGGGATGATCTGAAGATAGTATTAGTTGGTAATCGTAAGAGACGTTAGTGGATATGTTTTGAAAATCTAAACAGCAATTTTAGCGCTGTTGTTATAATATATGTTTCGTAAATCTAATATAGCAATTGTAGCGCTTTTGCTATAGTAAATGGGTTGTAAACCTAAACAGCGATTATAGCGCTGTTATTTTAAATAGTAATTATAACGCTATTGTTATAACCTATGTGTTATAAATTTCTTTGTTAAAACTAATGGATTTCCGAATTTAAAGGATGATTT
Organism: Allium sativum; assembly: GCA_030737875.1. Classification (NCBI taxonomy): domain Eukaryota; kingdom Viridiplantae; phylum Streptophyta; class Magnoliopsida; order Asparagales; family Amaryllidaceae; genus Allium; species Allium sativum. Next base: position 993,883,495 of record CM060915.1, read on the forward strand.
GAAAGAAGATTTAAGTGGGTAATTGAATATAGTTATTCGAGCTAGAGTTAGTCAAACATAGTATTCAAGATAAGTTGCCATTGCATACGACTGCTAGCGTAATTCGCAGGGCTGCAGATAGCCTACGGCGGTCGGATGTTTCCTGAGGGAATCAGGCGTAACCATTGTGATCACTGCGATCTAGAGTCAAGCGAATGGAGTTAAGTGGAATGTTAGTTGATCAATTAGAGTTAAATCAAATTAGAGTTATTCGAATATAGTATTTTTGAATATTAACAGAGTTAGAAGTGTTTAATTTAACGAAAGTAAACCAGTTTGTTAAAGGCCAAGTGATGCTGAACACCGAGCCAGTAAACCCATTTGTATGTCATGATTGAAACACTGTATATTTTGATAGTTAAAACACCGACTATCAAATCTGTCCAATACGATTGTTGGTATGGAAAGACCGGGATCGAATTTATATTCGAAAACCATTCCGACCAACAAATACGTGAAGATATCAGAAGATGGTCGAGATGGTGCTGTGAAGACCGTTGATTTTCATAAACGGAAGAACCACTAATATTCTCTGCCTGGCAAGCCGAGATAAGCTGTGATTCTGTCGTAGTTGGAATCTACGGGTTGCAAGGACTTCTCGCTACTGATCCATGGGGTGATTCCCATATTGGATGCAGAAGGAGAGTACCTTCGGTTCATCCTGTTCCTGGATGACTTGTATGGACGGATGTCTGACAGAGTATTTCCAAAAGGATCACGTACGTTGATTTCTTCAAACGTACGATAGTTGTTGGCAGGGAGTTGCCGTTCTCTTAGCTTCCAGCTAGAGTATGTTTGTGGACGTCAATTAGTGATATCTGACGGATCTGACGATGTGGCATTCAAAGTGAATGGTGATCAGATGTTCAAGAATAAACTCTGACCTCAAGCCTCATCAACCGGGAAATGACAGAAATCGGGCAGGCAGCATGGCTATGTGGGTCGCTCCATTAGGGTGTATGATCACCTATCTAGAGGAAATCCTATTTGCTTCTTAAATCTATGTTTCGATGCTGTCCCTTGTCGGGAGACGGTTGCTGATCCCAACCGTCGGTGATATATATTCGATACTCTCAAGCGAAATGAGGGGTCGGTCATGTGAGGGCCGGGTTGCAAGATGTTCTTGTTGAACCCAGTGTATTCGTCTCTAGAGATACACTATCGGCAGGTGGTCCCATACCTTGTCAAGGTCGGAATCCAATATCCAATAAGCACCTGCGGGTTTTGTTTGTATACTATATATGTCGAGCGTGAGATGCAAGCGTTCCACTAGATTCTATTTACTTGTATTTAGACATTATTATAATATCAGACAAGATATTGATTTCAAACTGTTTTGGGTTATCGTAAGGTAAAAACCGTCCGTATTTATGTGTGGATTTGGTCTTACGATTATCCTTTTCTTTTGAAAGGATTTTGAACTTTAAAATCAAGATTGGATGGTTCACCCTTATACTGTGCGAGTTTATCTCACTCTGGTTCACCAGACTGACCCGGTGTTTTGTAAATGCTCGGGTTAGGCCGGGTTGTACAGGTTCTGGTTATCGACTGCTATGAAGAGACGAGCTGGAGGAGTCCAGACGTATGATATTACTACTATTCCGCTGTGTGTTGTATATGGGAACAGGCTATTATAACTGTCCCATGGTATGATGTACTCTGATACTGTAAGTATTTTCAAAGCTCTCAATAAAGATCTATTTCTGTATTATATTTTGTTCCGCTGCGATGTGAGACTCTGTGTTGTGGTGTTCTTCTTCTTCTTCTATTCTAATATTTCTATCTTATCTATTCTCACCCTCTAACTTCTTTCTATTAATGATCTGGAATGTTCGATGTCTGAATGATCAACACGGTAGTTTGATGTTGATTTTCGGAGTCGAAAATCCCGGTTCGTTACACAAGAATACCCTCACGTCACCTCGAAGCCTCGGGCTTCGTAACCCAATTCGTTGGAGCCTTCTTTTTACTCAGACGGACATTCGCTCCTTCCCCTGTTATACTAAGAATTACTACTTAGTTCTACTAACTAAGGTTTACCACTTAGTTTCCAGAATCGCTGTTTTCTTAACTAAGGTTTACTACTTAGCTCCTTTTAACTAAGGTTTACTACTTAGTTCTCTTTCTCACCAATTTGGATTGGTTAAGTGTCATTAGTCAATTCAAGCTAACTTAACCCTCTTCATTTATCCTGTTAAATTGGTTAAATGTTATAAGTAATTCATATTGACTTAACCCTACCACAAACCAAGTTATATTGGTTAAGTATTTCTTATTACTTAACCCTACCCCTTTCATCCTGTACTGGTTAAGTGTTCCCTGCCCGTCTATTTTAACTAACATGTTATTTGTGGTTAAGTATTATCCCTTCATGTTTTAGACTTAGCCCTATTCCTTTATCACAATCTGACAGTTAAATGTTCAAGTTTACTTAACCCTGCGGTCTAGTCCAGCTAACATATCAAATTGGCTAAGTGTATTGAATTTTACTTAACCCCAACCTCTAGTCTAGTTAACATGTTAATTTGGCTAAGTGTATTAACTTTACTGTAACACCCCGTAATTCTGCGACATTAAGATTCTCAAATTAAAGTATAATTAATTTTTAAAAGAAAAATTAAAAGAAAAAGATCCATGCAGTTGTTTAATTTAAATATTATAACTAACATGAAAAAAAAGAGGTAAGGAGAGAACAATAATTATTATTGTTCTAAGACTTATTAACAAAAGCCTCTGTAGCTCAGTTGGTTAAGGCATTGGATTGGTAGCATGGAGGTCGGGGGTTCGAACCCCGGCGACGGCATAATTTTTTATCATTGTTTTAGAGAGGGCCAACTAAACATGCAAATATATGTACGTATACAAATTCAAAATTTGAAAGGATAAGAACGTACGTATAAGGAAATAAAGAAAATATATATATACATATGAGAAATAAATATATATATATATACAAAAATATATGTATATGAAAGATAAAATTCAAGATAAGGCTACAGTCAATGAAATATGGCAACATCATTTGAATTTTGAAAATAAAATGAAAGTTGTGCGTATATATATACGCGTAAAATGGTCGTTAGAGGAATTGTATACATATAAGAATATTTCATGTGAATAAAACAGTTAAATAAATTCCAGAAATTCAAAAGTTTGAAAATCAAACTTTTACGCCAAAATAGTTTGTGGGACCCAATGCTGACTCAGCACTGCGTGTATGATAAGGTTTGGCTAGATTCATCTACGTACCTGGACTATTTTCTTAACTAGGTTCAATGCTGACTCAGCGCTGCGTGTACGATAAGGTCTTGAGCAGCTATATAAACAGGCCTAGTCTTCATTCTCTTTGCACCAATTCTCTTCTATCCTTATGCTGCTAAGATTCATGGCTTCTTCCCCTCCTCTAAATTTTTTAAATAAATAAAATAAAATATGATTCAAGACGAGGAGATGCTGCTAAAAGACTTTTAAGGAGGGATTCAAATCAAAGTTTCGAGTGAAGAATTCAAAGGCTAGCTCAAACAAGTTTCAAGCAATGACGCTCGAATCATAGCCATGCTTTCCTTCTTTTCTAGATCTATTTTCTGTAAGTTGGTTATTTCTAGATCTGAATATTTTGTTTTATTTGTGACATGAAATTAAAGGAATAAAGGAATATGCCAAATCTCTCTCTCTCTCTCTCTTCGAATCTGTGTTTATACTCTTGGACTGAATTAAGAACTGTTATGATTCGAGGACAAATAAGACTGTAACCGTGACTATGACTATAGAACTGTGGCCTTTGAAAGCATATGCCTTTGGACTATGACATAAGCCTTTGATTTTGGGACATATAAACATTGCCTATGACAATGACTTATGACTATGGGAATTATTTTCCCTTTTGGACTATGAACATCGCATATGACTATGGACATTTGCTATGGCTGTGACTGTGACTACAAGGATTATTTCCTTGACTAGGCCTATACCTTTGATTTGGACATAAACTATTACTTATGACATAATGAGGACAACTGTGATTTTGACACCCATGATTTATGATTAGGAAAATATTGCTTTAGTTTTGGGATTGAGAAGTTGGGTCTAAACCCAATTATTTATTCTACCTGTTCCTTGGTTTTTCTTTGGTTTTAAGACAGTGGGAATTTACCTATTAAGTTAGGTCTACCCACGCTCTTGAACCTATTTTGCCCATTCTTTGGTTTTAAGACAGTGGGAATTTACCTATTTAGTTAGGTCTACCCATATTCTTGAACCTACATTGTTATCCAAACCTTTTTATGCCAATTATTCCTTCTTGTCATTTTGATTCATTCCCTTTTTTATCTACGAATCTAGATTTATTTATAATCTAGGTTGAATCACGATTATTCGAACGGTGGGAATGCGATTTGGGGAAAAACATGGAAATGAATATGAACGTAGTTCAAACTTGGAAATTGGCATAATTTGGAATATGTATTATGACATGCATATTAAAATGAAAACGGGGAAATTTGACATGGATTAGGGAATATGTGATTTTGACATATTAAATTTAGCGTTAGTAAGTAAGCTAAATTTTAGGCATAAAATGTAAACTAGAAAAATAATTCTAGTTTTGCCATAAATTGTGAATTAGGATGTTAAACCAAGATTGGGTTAATTAAGGTTGATTTGGAATAAGTATATTAGCACAATTTTGAATTTATTCATAATTGTGAGCAATTGTCATGTTTAGAATAAATTATGGTTAGTGACACTAAACTTGGTATAATTTACATACCAAAAAGTATAAATATGATAAATAAGAGAGAATGGGCCATAATAATAAATATGACAATGTACATTAAAAGAGTAGTAATGAAATCAGTAAATTAGGAGTAATTTACTTATAGAATTCGTCATAAATGTTAAATTGTTCATTTACCACAAAATATGTAACTTGGTTAAATTTTGGCCATAAATTATAAACTAGGATATTTAATCTAGTTTCGGCAATGAAATAGGAAATGGCTTAAACTGCATGTTGGGTTAGGACTTGGGCCTAGAATATGAGTATACTAGTAGGCTTGACAAATAAATATAGGCCAAATTTGTCTAAAAAGGGGAAATGGGCTTTTGAAATAAATTGTTAACAATTTATAAACAAAAGAAAAGTATTTTGATAACACCCCTTTTTATAACACATAGACCAGAAGGTTCTAGGGTGACAGAGAGGATAGTGTCTAGGCTTGGGTTTGGAAAATACAAGTTTCCTGCCCTCCCTGGCTATCCCTAACTGATCCGAAGGACGGGATGGTTGTTTTCAAAACCAGATTTGGAAATTAATCAAAAACCCTTTGAACTTAGAAAACATGAATATGCCTAACCCGAGGTTAGACTGAGTTGCGGTGTAAACCTGCCCGGAACCGACCGGCACATCCAGTAACCGCAGCAATATCTGTCTAATGTGAGAGGTTGCGGCTTTAATTTATTAATTAAAGCTAGAATGGGAAGGTTAAGGAACACTTAACCAACTTAGCACAGTTAAAGCTAGAATGGGAGGGTTAAGTCCCTGGGAATACTTAGCCAAATTAACATGTTGACTAGACTAGAAGGTGGGGTTAAGTAAAGTTAATACACTTAGCCAATTTAACATGTTAATTAGACTAGAGGTTGGGGTTAAGTAATACACTTAGCCAAATTAATATGTTAGCTGGACTAGACCATAGGGTTAAGTAAACTTGAATGCTTAACCATCAGAATATGATAAATGAATAGGGTTAAGTAAAAAGCATAAAGGGATAACACTTAACCAGTGTAATAGGATAAGGGAAGAGGGTTAAGATAGCTTCAATCGACTAAAGACACTTAACCAACCCAACCTGGCGAGAAAGAAAACTAAATAGTAAACCTCAGTTGAAAAAGGGAACAAGGAATTTGGAAACTAAGTGGTAAGCCTTAGTTAGTAGAACTAAGTAGTAATTCTTAGTATAACACGAAGGAGCGGACATCCATCTGGTTTTAAGAAGGCTCCATCGAATTGGGTTACGAAGCCCGAGGCTTCAAGGGGACGTGAGGGTACTCTTGGTATCCCTCTGTGAGGCTGCAGATGATCATCCTGGGCTCACAGAGGTTAAGGTCTGCGTTGGAAGAACCGAGGGTATGCCTTGGTTGCAATATATATATGTGGCAACCTAAAGACTAGGATGGACCAGCGTGATTCGGCGAGAAGACGGTAGCCCTGTGATAGCAACTCGTCGTCTACCATCCATCTTGAGTCAATCGAGATACGTGAAGCGGAAAGGCGGAGAACTCCAAAAGACCATATACTTGCTATCTAGTTATGGTTGCGGATGGCCATAGGATAGTGGGGCACCGGGGGCCGGCGTATAGTTCTCATTTTACAAGGTGTGCCTTTCATTAGTTGAGGGAGGGGTCAAGTGGGACCATAGCCACTGGAATAAAAACAGACCTTAGCATCTGCATCGGCAGATATCCGAAAGCTCCCGACCGAGTTCTGTATTCCTTGATTTGCCCTGTCACAGGACTCGGATCGCACATTACAGGACATGTGCATCTAGACAAGTGATAACGATTCGCGATACATGCGTGGGGAAGCCTAGGAGCATATACCACTCTAGGTAGTGTGTCCTAGACTTGAGGGCATTGTTCGACAGGTAGCGTAATCCCTAGTTGGACTAGGTGGCATAAACCCTGAACTCGAAAAGCGTTCAGCAGATAGCGTAAAACTATAGTTAAATCTAAGAAGCACTTGATAGAAAACCCTAGATTAGATCTAGGTAATAAATAATAAATGTATGCCTGAAGACAATGGAAACTACAGGGGTTGGGATCACGTTATCGTTACTAGTTGAACACTAGTTAGGTGGTGCAGAGATATAGAAACCAGTATAACAAGGAAATAGCGAAGCTGCGAAAGTATTAGAGCGTATCCAGTCATCTTAGCATATCTTGTGACTACCTTGTCTAATCTTGTTGACCTTATCGTCATGGTGTAATCTTGTATTCAGTTAATTCATGTCGTTTTGTTTTTCCATGTTCACATGCTAGAAGTTACTGAACTTACTCAGGCTTTATGTCTGACTCTGTTTTTCTTTCGTCTTATTTTCTTCCGTTCCCCCCCCCCCCCAGGTAGTTGAGGAGGGAATAGTATAACTCAGGATTAGACTGGACCGTTGCTCTTTCCCAGCTTGAAGATTTGACGAAGTTGTCTTTGGATTCTCTTCCAGATGCTATGGCTGGCTCTTGCTACATTGGGGAATATATAAATGTATTTTCATGCTTCTTTATTTTATAAAGACAGATGATACTCTGATATTGTAAAAGAATCTTGTACAGACTAAATTATCAATAAAGCAAAGTTCTATTTTCCACTGTTTAATAATTTGTCTGTCTTGTAATTTATCTGCATCTTTTACCCAAAATGCTCCACAGAACTTAGTGCATTCCCTTTGTGAGTGACCCTAACGGACGTGGGGTGTTACACGTGGTATCAGAGCTGAAGGTTACCGGATCAGATAAAAGATTTGAAAAATTATTTTCAAAAGGTTTTTAAAGAAGCATTTTTAAAAGAAAGGATTTGTTTTAAAGGCATATTCCCCAAAGCCATACGCATTGTCTCCTCTTCCTCTGTTTGAATTCTTGTCTCCTTCTTTCTTGAGTCTCTGGGGCTCCTGGCTTTCTGGGAGGTAACCTCATTGAAGGGCAAAGTAGTGCCCGACTTCCATCTATAGCCGTAGTTGTTTCACTTACGGCCAGTCTTCTTTCAAGTTTATAGGGTTTTTCCGTGCGATAGAGGAAACTTTCGAGAGATTTGCCAACATGGTTACACGCGGAAGTTTGGCAAAGGAGCACGACCCAAGGATGAGGAAATTATGGATGTAGACTTGGCTCACGAAGGAGGAAGGGATTATAAAACCTAAGACAAGAGCAAGTATCTTTACTATGGTATGATAGGACATATACTTAAGGACAAGGGCAAGAACGAGGACGAGATTTTCAGAAGGACAAGTACATGCTTTCGCCACAAGCGCACCTAGGAGAAAGGTGGTCCGGTTGGAAGAGTCTAGTTTTCTGTTCGTACTATTTCCTTAGGTTCCAGCGCTTCTTAATTGTTCATACCCACTTCCATAGTTGAGTCTCTGCACCATAGTACGTGTATAGTAGAAAGATCCCACTAGAGTCTCAAATCCAATTGGTGGTCCGACCAGTTTTTGGTTAGTAGGGATTTGAGGACAGCTATCGAGTTTCCTTATATCATCTCTCGTAGATCGTCTAAATTCGGAGAAGATATTCCTTGGATGCTTGTCTGATATTGGTTTAGGCCTTTGGGGCTTGTACTTGAGAAATGTCGAGTTCGGTTTGGATGGTTTGCGTGAAAGATGAATAGTTGTGGTAGGTACTCTAAAAAGTACGGAGTGATCTTTTGACTCTCATAGTTATGGCGTGATGGATAAGCTAAGAGGGAGGCCTCTAATCATCTTAGTACATATACTTGGCGCCGTGATTGACATCTGTTTATTTTTGAAATGGAGATTAGGAACTTCACAATCGTGAAGATAAATTGGTTAAGATACAGTGGAGTAAAGCTCAAGAAGGCTAGATACTAGCAACATGCCCTTTTTCCTTAAGGGTGCATCCTTGATTTCTCTGTTTAGGAGCTTTACGCGTAGTTGTTTCTCTCTTTCCAAAGTATATCCTCTAGGTCGTATCTGCGATCCTTAGGTAGAAGCCAATGGATGTAAACATGTATTTGAAACATGTTATGGTTGAATGGTTGCAAGTGGTTGCAAATGGTTGCTCGTGGATGCATATGCATACGTATTAGGCACTAGATCAAGTTCGGACGCTCTCATATTGCATTTACATATATGCATTTGTTTATAAGTTGAACTTGATATGATATCATATGGACGTTGCATATGGATGAATGGCTGTGCACGCATGTAGTATTACATGACTAGGGATGTTTGCATGCATGATTGGACGCATGGCACTAACATGATTTGCATTAAGGAGGTCAACTGAATCAGTAGACCGCCTGATTTTGCATTAGATAGAGACATATACACAAACTATGCATATGAACATGAAAGCATTAGAAATCTTTTAAGGACAATGAATGCCTGTGATTGAATGGTTGAGTAGATGGGTGATTGGATGGTAGGACACATTCTTCCTAACTTGAAGATTTCGGGGACGAAATCCTTTTAAGTGGGGGAGAATGTAACACCCCGTAATTCTGTGACATTAAGATTCTCAAATTAAAGTATAATTAATTTTTAAAAGAAAAATTAAAAGAAAAAGATCCATGCAGTTGTTTAATTTAAATATTATAACTAACATGAAAAAAAAGAGGTAAGGAGAGAACAATAATTATTATTGTTCTAAGACTTATTAACAAAAGCCTCTGTAGCTCAGTTGGTTAAGGCATTGGATTGGTAGCATGGAGGTCGGGGGTTCGAACCCCGGCGACGGCATAATTTTTTATCATTGTTTTAGAGAGGGCCAACTAAACATGCAAATATATGTACGTATACAAATTCAAAATTTGAAAGGATAAGAACGTACGTATAAGGAAATAAAGAAAATATATATATACATATGAGAAATAAATATATATATATATACAAAAATATATGTATATGAAAGATAAAATTCAAGATAAGGCTACAGTCAATGAAATATGGCAACATCATTTGAATTTTGAAAATAAAATGAAAGTTGTGCGTATATATATACGCGTAAAATGGTCGTTAGAGGAATTGTATACATATAAGAATATTTCATGTGAATAAAACAGTTAAATAAATTCCAGAAATTCAAAAGTTTGAAAATCAAACTTTTACGCCAAAATAGTTTGTGGGACCCAATGCTGACTCAGCACTGCGTGTATGATAAGGTTTGGCTAGATTCATCTACGTACCTGGACTATTTTCTTAACTAGGTTCAATGCTGACTCAGCGCTGCGTGTACGATAAGGTCTTGAGCAGCTATATAAACAGGCCTAGTCTTCATTCTCTTTGCACCAATTCTCTTCTATCCTTATGCTGCTAAGATTCATGGCTTCTTCCCCTCCTCTAAATTTTTTTAAATAAATAAAATAAAATATGATTCAAGACGAGGAGATGCTGCTAAAAGACTTTTAAGGAGGGATTCAAATCAAAGTTTCGAGTGAAGAATTCAAAGGCTAGCTCAAACAAGTTTCAAGCAATGACGCACGAATCATAGCCATGCTTTCCTTCTTTTCTAGATCTATTTTCTGTAAGTTGGTTATTTCTAGATCTGAATATTTTGTTTTATTTGTGACATGAAATTAAAGGAATAAAGGAATATGCCAAATCTCTCTCTCTCTCTCTCTTCGAATCTGTGTTTATACTCTTGGACTGAATTAAGAACTGTTATGATTCGAGGACAAATAAGACTGTAACCGTGACTATGACTATAGAACTGTGGCCTTTGAAAGCATATGCCTTTGGACTATGACATAAGCCTTTGATTTTGGGACATATAAACATTGCCTATGACAATGACTTATGACTATGGGAATTATTTTCCCTTTTGGACTATGAACATCGCATATGACTATGGACATTTGCTATGGCTGTGACTGTGACTACAAGGATTATTTCCTTGACTAGGCCTATACCTTTGATTTGGACATAAACTATTACTTATGACATAATGAGGACAACTGTGATTTTGACACCCATGATTTATGATTAGGAAAATATTGCTTTAGTTTTGGGATTGAGAAGTTGGGTCTAAACCCAATTATTTATTCTACCTGTTCCTTGGTTTTTCTTTGGTTTTAAGACAGTGGGAATTTACCTATTAAGTTAGGTCTACCCACGCTCTTGAACCTATTTTGCCCATTCTTTGGTTTTAAGACAGTGGGAATTTACCTATTTAGTTAGGTCTACCCATATTCTTGAACCTACATTGTTATCCAAACCTTTTTATGCCAATTATTCCTTCTTGTCATTTTGATTCATTCCCTTTTTTATCTACGAATCTAGATTTATTTATAATCTAGGTTGAATCACGATTATTCGAACGGTGGGAATGCGATTTGGGGAAAAACATGGAAATGAATATGAACGTAGTTCAAACTTGGAAATTGGCATAATTTGGAATATGTATTATGACATGCATATTAAAATGAAAACGGGGAAATTTGACATGGATTAGGGAATATGTGATTTTGACATATTAAATTTAGCGTTAGTAAGTAAGCTAAATTTTAGGCATAAAATGTAAACTAGAAAAATAATTCTAGTTTTGCCATAAATTGTGAATTAGGATGTTAAACCAAGATTGGGTTAATTAAGGTTGATTTGGAATAAGTATATTAGCACAATTTTGAATTTATTCATAATTGTGAGCAATTGTCATGTTTAGAATAAATTATGGTTAGTGACACTAAACTTGGTATAATTTACATACCAAAAAGTATAAATATGATAAATAAGAGAGAATGGGCCATAATAATAAATATGACAATGTACATTAAAAGAGTAGTAATGAAATCAGTAAATTAGGAGTAATTTACTTATAGAATTCGTCATAAATGTTAAATTGTTCATTTACCACAAAATATGTAACTTGGTTAAATTTTGGCCATAAATTATAAACTAGGATATTTAATCTAGTTTCGGCAATGAAATAGGAAATGGCTTAAACTGCATGTTGGGTTAGGACTTGGGCCTAGAATATGAGTATACTAGTAGGCTTGACAAATAAATATAGGCCAAATTTGTCTAAAAAGGGGAAATGGGCTTTTGAAATAAATTGTTAACAATTTATAAACAAAAGAAAAGTATTTTGATAACACCCCTTTTTATAACACATAGACCAGAAGGTTCTAGGGTGACAGAGAGGATAGTGTCTAGGCTTGGGTTTGGAAAATACAAGTTTCCTGCCCTCCCTGGCTATCCCTAACTGATCCGAAGGACGGGATGGTTGTTTTCAAAACCAGATTTGGAAATTAATCAAAAACCCTTTGAACTTAGAAAACATGAATATGCCTAACCCGAGGTTAGACTGAGTTGCGGTGTAAACCTGCCCGGAACCGACCGGCACATCCAGTAACCGCAGCAATATCTGTCTAATGTGAGAGGTTGCGGCTTTAATTTATTAATTAAAGCTAGAATGGGAAGGTTAAGGAACACTTAACCAACTTAGCACAGTTAAAGCTAGAATGGGAGGGTTAAGTCCCTGGGAATACTTAGCCAAATTAACATGTTGACTAGACTAGAAGGTGGGGTTAAGTAAAGTTAATACACTTAGCCAATTTAACATGTTAATTAGACTAGAGGTTGGGGTTAAGTAATACACTTAGCCAAATTAATATGTTAGCTGGACTAGACCATAGGGTTAAGTAAACTTGAATGCTTAACCATCAGAATATGATAAATGAATAGGGTTAAGTAAAAAGCATAAAGGGATAACACTTAACCAGTGTAATAGGATAAGGGAAGAGGGTTAAGATAGCTTCAATCGACTAAAGACACTTAACCAACCCAACCTGGCGAGAAAGAAAACTAAATAGTAAACCTCAGTTGAAAAAGGGAACAAGGAATTTGGAAACTAAGTGGTAAGCCTTAGTTAGTAGAACTAAGTAGTAATTCTTAGTATAACACGAAGGAGCGGACATCCATCTGGTTTTAAGAAGGCTCCATCGAATTGGGTTACGAAGCCCGAGGCTTCAAGGGGACGTGAGGGTACTCTTGGTATCCCTCTGTGAGGCTGCAGATGATCATCCTGGGCTCACAGAGGTTAAGGTCTGCGTTGGAAGAACCGAGGGTATGCCTTGGTTGCAATATATATATGTGGCAACCTAAAGACTAGGATGGACCAGCGTGATTCGGCGAGAAGACGGTAGCCCTGTGATAGCAACTCGTCGTCTACCATCCATCTTGAGTCAATCGAGATACGTGAAGCGGAAAGGCGGAGAACTCCAAAAGACCATATACTTGCTATCTAGTTATGGTTGCGGATGGCCATAGGATAGTGGGGCACCGGGGGCCGGCGTATAGTTCTCATTTTACAAGGTGTGCCTTTCATTAGTTGAGGGAGGGGTCAAGTGGGACCATAGCCACTGGAATAAAAACAGACCTTAGCATCTGCATCGGCAGATATCCGAAAGCTCCCGACCGAGTTCTGTATTCCTTGATTTGCCCTGTCACAGGACTCGGATCGCACATTACAGGACATGTGCATCTAGACAAGTGATAACGATTCGCGATACATGCGTGGGGAAGCCTAGGAGCATATACCACTCTAGGTAGTGTGTCCTAGACTTGAGGGCATTGTTCGACAGGTAGCGTAATCCCTAGTTGGACTAGGTGGCATAAACCCTGAACTCGAAAAGCGTTCAGCAGATAGCGTAAAACTATAGTTAAATCTAAGAAGCACTTGATAGAAAACCCTAGATTAGATCTAGGTAATAAATAATAAATGTATGCCTGAAGACAATGGAAACTACAGGGGTTGGGATCACGTTATCGTTACTAGTTGAACACTAGTTAGGTGGTGCAGAGATATAGAAACCAGTATAACAAGGAAATAGCGAAGCTGCGAAAGTATTAGAGCGTATCCAGTCATCTTAGCATATCTTGTGACTACCTTGTCTAATCTTGTTGACCTTATCGTCATGGTGTAATCTTGTATTCAGTTAATTCATGTCGTTTTGTTTTTCCATGTTCACATGCTAGAAGTTACTGAACTTACTCAGGCTTTATGTCTGACTCTGTTTTTCTTTCATCTTATTTTCTTCCGTTCCCCCCCCCCAGGTAGTTGAGGAGGGAATAGTATAACTCAGGATTAGACTGGACCGTTGCTCTTTCCCAGCTTGAAGATTTGACGAAGTTGTCTTTGGATTCTCTTCCAGATGCTATGGCTGGCTCTTGCTACATTGGGGAATATATAAATGTATTTTCATGCTTCTTTATTTTATAAAGACAGATGATACTCTGATATTGTAAAAGAATCTTGTACAGACTAAATTATCAATAAAGCAAAGTTCTATTTTCCACTGTTTAATAATTTGTCTGTCTTGTAATTTATCTGCATCTTTTACCCAAAATGCTCCACAGAACTTAGTGCATTCCCTTTGTGAGTGACCCTAACGGACGTGGGGTGTTACATTTACTTAACCCCATCTTCTAGTCTAGTTAACATGTTAATTTGGCTAAGTGTTTTCTTAGTTACTTAACCCCTACAAATCTTGTCTTGCTACCATGAGTTTGGTTAAGTGTCCCTATGGACTTAGCTCTCCCGTTCTAGCTTAACTGTGTTAAGTTGGTTAAGTGTTCCTATGGACTTAACCCTCCCATTTCTAGCTTAACTGTGTTAAGTGTCTGTATAAACCTAACCCCACCCATCGGTTTTGTTATCATGTTGAATTGGTTAAGTGTCTTAGTTAACTTAACCCTACCATTCTTGTTCTAGCTTTAACTAAATAAATTAAAGCCGCTACCACTCACATTAGACAGATATTGTTGCGACTACTGGATGTGCCGGTTGGTTCCGGGCAGGTTTACATCGCAACTCAGTCTAACCTCGGGTTAGGCATATTCGTGTTTTCTAAGTTCAAAGGGTTTCGATTAATTTTCAAATCAGGTTTTGAAAGTAACCATCCTGTCTGTCGGATCAGTTAGGGATAGCCAGGGAGAGCAAGAAACTTGTATTTTCCAAACCCAAGTCTAGACACTATCCTCTTTGTCACCCTAGAACTTTCTGGTGTGTTTTTAAAAGAGATGTCGTTAATAAATCTCTAATTTGTCTAAATTTACATTTTCTCATTTAGGACAAATTCTATAAGTAAATTATTCCTAATTTACTTATCTCCTAATTACTCCTTTAATGTAAATTGTCAACATTCGTTCTTATGGCCCATTTCCCCCTCTAAATCATATTTATGCTTTTTGGTATGTAAACTATACCAAATTAAGTTTCACTAACCATGATTTTGCTAAACCTGACAATTATTCCCAATTATGGCCAATTCCAAATTTATGCCAATATGCCAAATTAGCTAATCCAATTCTAATTTAACATTCTAATTACAGTTCATGTCAAACTAGACTTATTATTCTAGTTCATAATTCATGTAAATGCTAGATTTACAAGTCAATACTAGATTCAAATTACACGTCCTATAATTCATGTCAAGTTTATCCAATTTGCATTTCTATGAACATGCCATAATACATGTTCCCAATTTATGCCAATTCCCAAGTTAAAAACTACGTTTTTAGTAAATTTCATATTTTTCCCAAATCGTATTCCCATCGTTCGTATAATCGTGATTCAATCTAGATTATAGATAAATCTAGATTCGCAGAAAATAGGGAATGAACCAAAGATGCTATGCAAAAGATAAACATAATAACTGGCATAAAATGATAATTTACTAATTACAGACCTAACGCATTTCACTGAAATTGATCTAAAACATCGAAGGCCTATAGGTCTGAAAATCTTATGACATAAAAAGGTTGAATAACGACGTAGGTTCAAGAACATGGATAGACCTAACTTAATAGGTAAATTCCCAAGGTCTAAAACCAAAGAAAACCAAGAATAGACAGAATAGATAATCAGGAAGAGATCCAATTTCATAGTCACAAAACTTAAGCAAAACTTTTCTAGTCATGAATCACAGTTGTTCTTGTTATGTCATAGGCCATAGTTTATGTTTCCTAATCAAAGGCATAGGCTTGTGTTCATGGTCAAAGAAATAATCCTCATAGTCACAGTCATATGATATGTTCATAGTCATAGGCAATGTTCATGGTCATAGGAAATGTTCATAGTCATAAGAAATGCCTAATTGGTCATCGAATCATAATAGTTCTTAATTAGGTCCAAGGATATAAGCATTGATTCGAATAGAGAGAGATTTGGCATATTCTTTTATTCCTTTAATTTCATGTCACGAATAGAGAAAACGTTCAAATCTAAAAAGTAACCGACTTACAGAGTTTATATTCGTAGAAAAACAGTCGTCGAAGTCGTTTGAATATTCACTTGCAATCCTAGCTTGACTTGAACCACTTCTTGAAAGTCTTGAGCAGCATCTCCTCGTCTTGATTTATTTTATATATTATTTTTTTATACATTTTCTCAGAGGCAACATAAGGATAGAAAAGAATTGTGAATAGAGAAGGAGACTAAGGCTGTTTATATAGGGTTAGGCGGACGAACCTAGGCAGAAAACGTGACCAAAAACATCAGAACGAACCAGGTTCAGAAAACTGGAAAAAGAGGGGGGGTCGACCCCCAGGTCGACTACCCAGTCGACCTGGGTGTCCCAGGTCGACTACCCAGTTGACCTGGGTGCCTTGGGCGGGAAAATTCCCGCCCAGCCCAATCTGGGTCCGATTTTGAATTTGAATTCGCTTTTCTGAACTGTTTCTACTTGTTTGAAATTTAAACTGAATTATGAAACTTCCGGAGGTCATATCTCCTTCATACGGAGTCCGATTAACGCAAACTCGGACTCTATCTCATGCAGAATTCCGAGACGAACGCAATGGCGAAGCCCTTTCCCTTGATTTTGATTTTAAAATTTAATTCTGCCTTGATTTGTGAATCCTAGTATTACAGAATTACGGGGTGTTACAAGAGTTTTAATGAATCTTTAATTAGATTGAAATGAGGATTTGGTAATTTAAATTATCAGATTCGGGAAATGATCGAGAATGGAGTACCACCGGTTTTACTCCAGGCGATAGTTAGGTCTTTAATTAGATTTGAACGGGAAATGTTAATTAATTTTTACCGATAACACTGTGGTGTTAGATATGGAGTATTACCAGTTTGGCTCCATGGGATGAATGGGTTGGGATTTGGAAATATAACAAATGATTACTTCGGTAAGGTTCGCTAATCCCGACTAGTTTGGAAAACCTTAATTTGGTTTAAACTGTGAAAAGAGTATTTGAATAAAAGAATATTCTGAATTGGAATGAGGCGTATGTTGTGTTTGTGTAGCACTTGTTTATAATATACACGGGTTATTCAGAAAGACCGGGTTTATCCCATTCTGAATAACTGAATCGACGATAAGTCAACGATGAAGACAGTGGTTGAAGACCAGAGGCCTTCACATCGTTTGGTTGATTACTGATTTCTTGATTGGGCTGTACACCCAAGGTGAGGTAATAAGTGGTGATCGTCCAGACGTACTTGGAGATCAACCGGATATGCAAGGACCTCTCTCCTATATTGGACATATGGGATGAGGAATAAGGTGCCTCCGATTTCGTTCAGACCCAAAACGAACTTGTAAATGGATGTGTGTCTGACATCGAATTTCATTCTGTGTGATTGATAAACATCAGTTGCATTGCGTGAATTGCCTGTGTCGCATGCTGATATGCAAATGATCAAGGCTTCTGTTGAAAAGCAAAGTCTTGTGGTTGATGATCAAAGCACGACTTTAATACAGCATAGCTTTGTGTATAGCGTTAATTCGCGAGCCTCACACCCCAGCGTGAACCATAAACGGGAGAGGACCTCAGGGAGGACATACGTTTCTTTCTATCTAGGAGTGGTGCCAGGGTTTTGCAAGCCCTGACGTTTTACTTATGTGTATGATGGATAGCGAGGCGCCTCGGTTATATCGGTCACTACATGGCCAATGGATGTTTGGTCGACATACTGACCAGTTTATGCCCCATAGGGCGGGGAAACGCATGGTTCAGGCATTTTAATCCACTTCATGTGGACCAGCCCTGACGATCCAAGGTGCAGTTACGGCTGTTCCTGAGATGTGGTAGGCTAGATTGTCTCGAAACGATAAGGACGATCCCTTGCCTTGGTTCACAGATGGTAATCCAACTTCCAATACGACATTGTGCAGTTTTAATTGTAGAGCTTAGTATGGCGACATAGTGGGATGGGGCACTATGCCATCTATGATTGATACATTTATATTTGAAGTTGATTTCTTCACTTATAGTAAAAATAAAAGATAAATTTCACATATCAAGCATATTTGGCTACTATATGGTAAAACTCTATCCCCCGGCTTGTGTTGCATTGTGTGATGGGACCTGAGTCTTATAATAGCTTCATTGTTCTTTATTTAGCATTGCGCTGTTTGTTTATGCACTGGTATTTTTGGGGGTAAACCCGTTCCATGTTATACGGCGTGGTCCCTTGATATACCTTACTTTAAAACCCAGTTAATAACTTTTTTTAGTTCTTACACCAGTTACATGATTGACTTGGAGTTTATTGTTTTAACCTAAACTCTGGGTGCCCATATTTTCCGCACGGGCAGCTAGTAGTTTTGGGTTTGCAGATTTATTCTTACAGGATCCTGGTTTACAACTGGAGATATATTCGGAAAGCTCTGTATCCGTATATTTGTTTCAGTTGTGTTATGTATTATTTTTGTAACAACCCGGAAATCCGAGCCAATTTTAAAATTTTTATTTTGGCAATTTTGATGAATTTTGAATATTTAAAATAGATTATTTTAAATAATAACGACGAAAAATTTATTTTGAATAGAATTAGAACATATATATTTATATAGATCGTCGTTATAATATAAATATTTATTTTTAATTATAAAAGGAATTGAAATTGGCGCAGTAGTTCGAAAATTCGATTTCAAAGTTCAAATGAATGTACAAGATTCAAAATAAACTGGATTTTAGCAAAACCAAAAATATTAGAATCTACTTGAGAATATCTTTCCAACGAATCCGAAAAATCAAAATTTCATAGCGGGAATCAAAAGATATGTCCAGTTAAAAATTCAGAATAGTCGCCATGAAATTCTTGCCCTTAAAAATGGAAATTTTGCAAATGACCTCGGTTTTCGATGAAACCACTTTTGTTGGATTCGTGATGTCAAGTTATTTCAAAATTCGTAATTTTTCGAATCGATATGTGAGCGTGGCGAAGTGAAACGTGTTTTGACAGTTTCAGTTAATTTCGATCGACCTGAAATTGGTCGTTTTTCAAAAGGTCTCAGAATTTGACGAAATTAGTTTTGTTAGGACCGTGTCGTCAATACGAAGATAGAAAATATTTTTTGGGAATTTTTCTAGTTAGTATGTGACCCCGGTATAATGAAATGTGCGTTCAAATTCAATATATAGAGTTATATTTTGATTTTGACAAAAACTGATCGAAACGATCGAACAGCTTATGATACATAACACATTGTGTTCAGAATGGGGGTAATTAGCTATGGACGACAGGCGGTGGGTCTCGTTTCGAGTTCTAAATAAAAAGTTACTTTTTGGTGAATTAAATTAATAAATAATTTTAAATATAACCCCCTATTTTCTCCTTAACCATTCACCCCCCCCATTTCATTTCCACAGAAATCAAAACAAAACAAAAAAAAGAAAAAAAAGGGGGATCGCGCCCCTATACCGCCGTCGTTCCTCCTCGCGGGCCCCCGGTCAGCGCCGCCTCGAGCGCAAGCCCCTCCCTCCTCGCACGTTCAAAGACCACCCCCCTCTGCCTGCGCGAACCGTAGGACCAACCGCGAGACACCCACAACACCACGAACCCGGCGCCACCCTGCTACCACTAGCGACCCCCTCCCCTGACGCCTCAGTACCACTCTCCGCCTCCTGTGCCGCCCTAGCAGCCCTCTCCCTCTTTGAACAGCCAAAGTAAGTTTTTTATTTTATTTTATTTACTTGTTTATTTTTATTTAAAAATAATTAGTTTATAGAAATAAAAAAATA
This sequence comes from Allium sativum, assembly GCA_030737875.1. Lineage (NCBI taxonomy): Eukaryota > Viridiplantae > Streptophyta > Magnoliopsida > Asparagales > Amaryllidaceae > Allium > Allium sativum. Next base: position 993,903,243 of record CM060915.1, read on the forward strand.
GGGTTTTGATACTATAGCGAAGTAAAGATGCAATTTTTAGCATGGAAAAAGAAGAAAGAAAATTTTTGGTTATAAAAGTATGATCATTTATATAGTAGCTTTAAAAAGACTTGATTTTTATTTTATTTTTATTTAGAGAAAGATTATATTTGTATAATATAAAAAGATTAGCTTTTTTATAAATAAAAATGTTAGATTTTTATGAAAAGAAAGTTTAGATTTTTTTATGATAATAAAGTTTAGATTTATATAACGAAGTAATGAATATAAAGAACTGATTTTTATAGTGATGTAGCGAAAATTAAAATATGTTTTTTATTCATGTATGTAGAGAATGAAAATGTGACTTTTAGGCGAATAGAATAGAAGTTAAAAATACGATTGTAGTTATGTAAAAATATTATTTTTAGTATGATAAAAATATAATTTTTATATAGAAAGGAGCATTTAAAAATATATGATTTTTAAATATGAAGTACCATTATAAAAATGTGATTTTTAAAATTAAACATCATATTAAAAATGCGATTTTTAATATGAACAGCGTAAAGAAGACTGCGTTGGAATGTCAGGCAAATCCCGACTGTTCTGAAATTCAGAAATAGAGAATGGCGGAGTGGAACCCAAAGGTGAGAACTCCTCACTTTTATTTTTATTTCTAGTTTGAAATATATACTAGGATGCAGACGGTGTTTAGTAGCACACAACTCCCGTCGTCCACAGACCATGGATGACTTGTTTGATTGATGTGTTTTGAAAATTGATTGTGTGATGTGGATAGAATAAATATTTTATAGTCAAAAATATAATTTTTAACGTGTATATAAAATAAAATATTTATAAACAAATCGGACGATTTGTTTATACACACACATTTGACTGATATTGATTGGGACGATAAATTTTACACATCGCCCAACTGCACAAATAGAACCTGTGTTTGTTGTTTGAAAACCCCACACGGGTATTGGGTTGAAATATGACATACACTAATCCCAATAATTAGTTGTATGTCGATCGATTGATTGACAGGCTGTGTAAGCGTTGAATATTTATATCCAATGCTTATATAGTGTAGAATGCATGATGGATGATGGATTGCTGTTTTCATTGTTGCTTTACACATTTGTTGTGTGAAATCCATATAATCAACATTATATGGTAATTGACTGTGCCTAATTCCAGTTTAGAATTATCGAATGTTTTAAAATAATATTCAGTGAATATTGAAATGTGAAGCCGTGTCAAATAGTTAAATGCCATTTTTACACAAATGGGAATTTTGTCGATTTTATTCATTTTACAATGAATATCGAAAGTGATTTCAAAATCTGATATTTTGAAAAGAATTTAAATTCGAACTAAATTGAAAAGAATTGAAATTCGAATTAAATTGAAATGAATTGAAATTCGAATTAAATTGAAATGATTTGAAATTCGAATTAAATCGAAATAGAATTGAAATCGTTCTGAATTGAGTTTAAAATGGATTGAAATTGAATTGAAATCGATTTGAAATGAATTTAAAACGATTTATAAAACATGTTTTAAATGTGAATTGACAAAATATACATTATATATATTATATATAATATATAATGGCCTGAATAGAACGTGTCGCGCTGCGGCAATTCGTGAATTTCGACCATTGACTTCGAATGAATATTACGGGAGATCCGACCGTCGGATTCTCTTAAAACTGGAACCGTTGGGTTCATATCGAAAAGAGCTTTCTATCGAATATTAGAGATTTGAAATTTAATGGTTGGATTTGTAATTATGTCCAAATCAAATTTGGAAAAGGTCGCTATAAGTGCGGTTTGATGGCCGTTGATGGAAATCGACTGTACGGGCCTTGATAAAATTATTAAAAATATCAATAATTAGTGTAAAATCATAAGAAATGATTTGGAAAGAATTGGGATGAAAAACTCCATATTTGAAAAGATAAAAATAGATTTTTATCGAAATGAACTAGTTTTGAACTAGAATTATAATTCAATTATTATTTTTATAAGTAAATTGGATTTGAAATGGTTCTGAAAACAACCAGAATTTCCAATATATAGATTGGAAATGGATTTGAATCAAAATTGTCTTTGGAATATTTCGATGTTGGATTTCATGATTATACAGATATTGTTACGGAAATTTAAAAGATACATTGATATCATTATTACCAATACAATATTTGTTGGTTATAGCATTTGATATTGAATATAAGCCGATATATTTTCTATTCAGAGACTTGTATTTAATATCAAATAGGATTTGGGTTTGTCGTGAATGGTATCTTCATTAACACGGTTCTTAAACCCAGTTGAGAAAATGATTAAATCTTTTTATTTAGATTTAATGAAGTATACCAATCAAATGGTATTTAATTGGAATTGAATTTGAATTGATTTTCGGGTTTATCGTGAACAGTGTTTTAAATAACACCTGTTCTTTAACCCGATAATTAATGGAATGTGGATTGGGTTTATTGTGAACTGTGTTTTAACGACATTCGTTCTTTAACCCGATTTACAGTGAAATGTGATTTGGAATTTATAAAACTTTTGTTAAGATTTAAAAGAGATTTTCCAAAGTAAAGTTTTCCAATTTAATAAAATAAATTGGAATGGAATGGAATTCGATTTGGTAATAATCGAAGTGAATTTCAGTGGAGGAAGACAACTAATATATCTGGAATTTAAAAGGCTTTGTCGTTATTCCATTTATATTATTAGTAGGATATGGAAGTTTGTATCGATTATATATATATATATATATATATATATATATCGATTTGTTTTCCATTAAGATTCCATTGTAAATGGAATGTGATTTTGGGTTCATCGTGAATCGTGTTTTAAATGACATTGGTTCTTTAACCCAGTTAAAGACAGGATATGGTTTCCCAAGTTAAACAATCATTAATATTGATTTTTGGGAAGATTAAAACCAAGTGGAGTTTTAATGAATCTTTAATTAGATTGAAATGATCGAGAATGGAGTATCACCAGTTTTGCTCCAAGCGATAGTTAAATCTTTAATTAGATTTGAACGTGAAATGGTAATTGAATTTACCGATGACACCATGGTGTTAGATATGAAGTATGACCAGTTTTACTTCATGGGATGAATAGGTTGGGATTGGGAAATTTAAAATAAATGATTACTTCGGCAAGGATCGCTAATCCCGACTAGTTTGAATGGATATTCAAAAGAAGATGAAAGAATAAATTTAAAGAATTTATCTTTGATAAAATTAATGGGAACCTTTCCCAAAGTATAAGAATATTTGAATAAAAGAATATTCTGAATTGGAATGAGGCGTATGTTGTGTTTGTGTAACACTTATTTATTATATATGCGAGTTATTCAGAAAGACCGGGTTAATCCCATTCCGAATAACTGATTCGACGTGGTGTCGAGGATGAAGACGGTGGTCGAAGACCGGACGTCTTCACATCGTTTGGATCATTACTGATGATCTTGATTGGACTGTACACCTAAGAGGAGGGAATCAGTTGGTGATCGTCCAGACGTACTTGGAGATCGATGGATATGCGAGGTACAAGGTGCCTCCGGTTTCATTCAGACCCAGAACGGACTTGTAAATAGACTGTGTGTTTGACATTGGATATCATTCTGTGTGATTGATGGAATTCGGTTGCATGGAGTGGTTTTCATGTGTGGCATGCTAAGATGCAAATGATCAAGGCTTCTGTTGAAAAGCAGAGTCTTGTGGTTGATGATCAAAGTACGACATTTGTGGCATAGCTTTGTGTAGCGTTTAATTCGCGAGTTTCACACCAGGTATGAACCAAGAAAGGGAGACGGATATCCGGGGAGACATGCGTTTCTTTATAGTTTGAAGTGGTGTCAGTGCTTGAACTAGCTGACATTGCTTATTTGGATGATGGAATTTGAGGCGCCTCGGTTATATCGGTTTCGGCCAATGCATTCTGGTCGGCAGACGGACAAGACTTATGCCTCATAGGGCGGGGAAACGCAGTGTTCAGGAATTTTAATCCACATCGGTGGACCGGCCATGATGATCCAAGGGTCACTCGAGATCTGATCCTAAGGGGCGGACTAGAGGCTCTCGAAGCGGTGAGGACGATCCCTTGCCTCGGTTCACAGATGGAAATCCAACTTCCAATACGTGACTTTACAGTTTTGATTGTAAACCAATATATGGAGACATGATATATGTTACCCATGCCGCCTATGATTGATACTTATGATTGAAATTTTTTTGACACTATGCACTTATAGTAATAATAAAAGATGAAATTTAGTGTATCAAGCACTCTTTGGCTATTATAAGGTAAAACTCTATCCTCCGGCTTGTGTTGCATTGTGTGATGGGACCTGGGTCTTATAATAGCTTCATTGTTCTTTATTTAGCATTGCGCTGTTGTTTTGTGCACTGGAATTCTGGGGAGGAAACCCATTCCGTGTTATACGGCGTGGTCCCTTGATTTACCTAACTTTAAAATAAAGATTAATAACTGTTTTAGTTCTCACACCAGTCACATGACTGACCTGGAGTTTATTGTTTTAACCTAAACTCTGGGTGCCCTTATTTTCGACACGGGCAGCTAGTAGTTTTGGTTTTGCAGATTTATATTCACAGGATCCTGGTTCACAACTGGAATGGTATTCGGAAAGCTTTGTATCCGTATATCTCCTTCAGTTGTGTTTTATATTATTTTCCGCTGCTATGTATGTATTGTAATCTCTGATATTTTATAATGTATATTATTTATTAATACTCTGTTTATTCTTGTATTCTGATGAATTATTGTAATAAGTAATGAAATGTTCTTCTGTTTGTGTTCTGATTTGTCTTGTCCTCAACTCTATCTGTGATTTCCCGTAAGGGGGATTTCAGGTCGTTTCAGTTTGGTATCAAAGCTTTGGTTTACAAAGCTCGAGAACAAGACACGTTAGAACCAAACGAAAGAATTCATCAGAGACTGGATTAGTAATATCCAATAAGAATGACTCGTTAGAGATGGGATCAGTAGTATCTTAGAACGAGTGTGAAGAGTATATTTTTAAAATGAAAATGAATTTTTGTTTTGAAAATTTAAACCGTATTCAACGTATTTGAATATTTATTTGTATTGAATTTGGACAATCCAATATATAAAGATTTTGCATACACGTCTGATACACGGGTATTCGAAGTTTTAATATACTAGATAGATATGGAGTCACACTCTAGTCGCCCGGAGATGATTCTGATGATTGTAGTTACATGATCAGAATTTGTGTTCGAGTTTCGAAGTTGTGATATTTATATATTTCCATTAGACTGGTGTGAGAACCAAAATTAGATAGGGCCTATTGTTGTGATTTGGCACCAAAAATGTGAATTTTTGACTATATATCAAAATTATGAATTTGAAATGATAATCAACTAATTGATTGCTGATTGTGTTGTTTGATTATTGGTCGATTAATTAAATATGGAACCTTTAGCCAAATTGAACCAAATAGTGAACTGTATTGAAAAATGATTACAAATGCATGCATGTACATATATATGTGTGAACAGGTCAATGCAAGGAGGCTAAAGAAGAGGAATAAAATTGTCTGCCCGACAAATAGGTACATGTTTATTATATTTCTTGGGTTTTGGATGATTTTATGAGTCGATTTGCTAGCCGCTTGGCCTTTTCTTTTGGATTCAAGAAGTCCATGGGAGGCTATATGAAATATCCCCAAGTCCTCGGTGCAGGGGAGGTTATGGCGAAATTTATCGAAAATTTAGGGTGTTAGCCAAATTTTTGAAAAATTTGAAAAGTTCTTAGAAACTGAAAAGTTGAAGAACTTAAGCCATAATGGAAATAATGAAAGTTGAGTTGATTAGGTAAACAACTTTCAGCTTCGTTCCTTTTCGGGGACGAAAAGTTTTAAGTGGGGGAGATTGTAACAACCCGGAAATCCGAGCCAATTTAAAATTTTTATTTTGGCAATTTTGATGAATTTTGAATATTTAAATTAGATTATTTTAAATAATAACGACGAAAAAATTAATTTGAATAGAATTAGAACGCATCTATTTATATAGATCGTCGTTAGAATATGAATACTTATTTTTAATTATAAAAGGAATTGAAAATGGCGCCGTAGTTCGAAAATTCGATTTCAAAGTTCAAATGAATGTACGGGATTCAAAATAAACCGGATTTTAGCGAAACCAAAAATATTAGAATCTATTTGAGAATATCTTTCCAACGAATCCGAAAAATCAAAATTTCATAGCGGGAATCAAAAGATATGTCCAGTTGAAAATTCAGAATAGTCGCTATGAAATTCTGGCCCTTAAAAATGAAAATTTTGCAAACGACCTCGGTTTTCGACGAAACCACTTTTTTTGGATTCGTGATGTCAAGCTATTGCTAGGTTTCAAAATTCGTAATTTTTCGAATCGATATGTGAGCGTGGCGAAGTGAAACGTGTTTTGACGGTTTCAGTTAATTTCGATCGACCTGATATTGGCTGTTTTTCAAACGGTCTTGGAATTTGACGAAATTAGTTTTGTTAGGACCGTGTCGTCGATACGAAGCTAGAAAATATTTTTCGGGAATTTTTCTAGTTAGTATGTGACCCCGGTAAAATGAAATGTGCGTTCAAATTCAATAAATAGAGCTATATTTTGATTTTGATGAAAACCGATCGAAACGATCGAATCAACTTATGATGCATATCCCATTGTGTTCGGAATGGGGGTAATTAGCTGTGGACGATAGGCGGTGGATCTCGTTTCGAGTTCGAAATAAAAAGTTACTTTTTGGTGAATTAAATTAATAAATAATTTTAAATATAACCCCATATTTTCTCCTTAACCATTCACCCCACCCCCCCGTTTCATTTCCACATAAATCAAAACAAAAACAAAAAAAATCGCGCCCCTATACTGCCGCCATTCCTCCTCGCGGGCCCTCCCCCCCCCCGGTCAGCGCCGCCTCGAGCGTGAGCCCCTCCCTCCTCGCGCGTTCGAAGACCACCGCCCTCTGCCTGCACAAACCGTAGGACCCACCGCGAAACGCCCACAACACCACGGACCCGGCGCCACCCTGCTACCACCAGCGACCCCCTCCCCTGACGCCTCAGTACCCCTCTCCGCCTCCTGCGCCGCCCTAGCAGCCCTCTCCCTCTTTGAACAGCAAAAGTAAGTTTTTTATTTTATTTTATTTACTTGTTTATTATTATTTAAAAATAATTAGTTTATAGAAATAAAAAATAGGGTTTTGATACTATAGCGATGTAAAGATGCAATTTTTAGCATGGAAAAAGAAGAAAGAAAATTTTTGGTTATAAAAGTATGATCATTTATATAGTAGCTTTAAAAAGACTTGATTTTTATTTTATTTTTATTTAGAGAAAGATTAAATTTGTATAATATAAAAAGATTAGCTTTTTTATAAATAAAAGGGTTAGATTTTTATGAAAAGAAAGTTTAGATTTTTTATGATAATAAAGTTTAGATTTTTATAACGAAGTAGAGAATATAAAGAACTGATTTTTATAGTGATGTAGCGAAAATTAAAATATAATTTTTATTCATGTATGTAGAGAATGAAAATGTGACTTTTAGGCGAATAGAATAGAAGTTAAAAATACGATTGTAGTTATGTAAAAATATTATTTTTAGTACGATAAAAATATAATTTTTATATAGAAAGGAGCATTTAAAAATATATGATTTTTATATATGAAGTGTCATTATAAAAATGTGATTTTTGAAACTAAACATCATATTAAAAATGCAATTTTTAATATGAACAGCGTAAAGAAGACTGCGTTGGAATGTCAGGCAAATCCTGACTCTTCTGAAATTCAGAAATAGAGAATGGCGGAGTGGAACCCAAAGGTGAGAACTCCTCACTTTTATTTTTATTTCTAGTTTGAAATATATACTAGGATGCAGACGGTGTTTAGTAGCACCCAACACCTGTCGTCCAAGGACCATGGATGACTTGTTTGATTGATGTGTTTTGAAAATTGATTGTGTGATGTGGATTGAATAAATTTTTTATAGTTAAAAATATAATTTTTAACATGTATATAAAATAAAATATTAATAAACAAATTGGACGATTTGTTTATATACACATATTTGACTGATATTGATTGGGACGATAAATTTTACACATCGCCCAACTGCACAAATAGAACCTGTGTTTGTTGTTTGAAAACCCCACACGGGTATTGGGATGAAATATGAGATACATTAATCCCAATAATTAGTTGTATGTCGATCGATTGATTGACAGGCTGTGTAAGCGCTGAATATTTATATTCGATGCTTATACAGTGTAGAATGCACTATGGATGATGGATTGTTGTTGTAATGACCCGCATTCTAAGCATCATAGGATTCTAGAATATATTTTTCTTTCACATACGAAGTCGTATGGTCATGTAACTTTGGGAGACGATTATTGGAGTCATTTCCCATGTTCATTATTTTTGCCGATTTTTATATGACCATTTTGCCCCTAGCTAATCTTGTTGTGTCCATAACTTTTGACTGGAAAGGAGTTTTGACTTGAAACCACTTCCATTGGCTCCGGATGATGGTTTACAATCCCGTAGAGTGTCACGTTAGACAAACAAACTCATTGTTTGGGAGATATGGCTGAAACAAGTTTCAGATGGTGAAAAACAGCTTAACCGGGCCTAATTTGGGTGATTAGTGAGTGGACCCATAACTCATTTCGGGATTAGGCTTATGGGGAGGCTGGTAGGGTTAGGGAATTCAGTTTCTATCATTTTCGAGCCGGCACTCTTTGTTCCTTCAAGTCTAGCCATGGCCTCCACTTTCTAAAACACCCCAAATCACCTACTAATCGCTAATTAAGCCAAATCAACATCAAATTAAGGGGGAATAGCACCAAAGCAAGGTTAGAGCTGCTGTGTTACATTGGGAACAACGCCAAATAGAAAATCATTTCAGTTTTAAGGTTTTATTTGTGGCTAAGGTGAGTGATTTGCATAGTTTTGCACTAATTACGGTTAATTAAGGGTAATTAGTGAAGATTAGCGAATTTAAACATGATAAAATTCTGGAAAAATATTTATAAACTTCGAAATAATGTTTTAGACCTCTGTTAGAAATTTGGTTTGATTTGGTTAAGTTTTACTAATCATATCATTAGTTTTGCCTAAACATGCTTAAGGGGAAAACATGGGTTTTTGGGTATGTTTGATCCTTATAAACATGTCATATTGTTGTTTTTTTGTTTGTGGATGATTATACATGTTGCTATGACTGTATGGTATGTTTTATTATTGCATAGAAAAGTTAGAATGGTTGAAAACGCCGTCGTTTGGCGAAAATAGCTTGTTGGAAAAACTTGCAGCAAACCGGATAGGAGCATTCGGATAGGAGCATTCGGATAGGAGCATTCGGATAGGAGCTGTAACACCCCACCTCCGCTAGGGTCATTCACAAAGGGAATGCACTAGGTTTGGTGAAGCATTATCGAGGTAAACATGCACAGAAATATTACAAGACAGAACATATATAAAACAACGGAAGTAAAACAAATTTCATTTACCTTATAAAACAAGGTCTAGAGCCTTTTACATCAGAATACATCAAAACCTGTCTTGCAATAATAAAGAAGCATAAAACCTTTTCATAAATTTATTCCCCAAAATAAAGCGGCGAAGCAGCCATAGCCAAGAGAAGTCTAAGCTATACATGATGACCTCCAAGTATAAGAGGTCCGAACTAAACAACAGCAGTTCCTCCCTGAAAACCTGGGGGGGAAACGGAAGACAAAGGGGTGAAACAAAACGGGGTCAGTCATAAAGACTGTTAAGTCCTATCTACTTCCAGTATAAAAACAGGTAAAGGTAACATGACATGCATAAACTGAAAGTAAACATAAGGATGACGACAAGATAGATAGGCTAAACCAAGATAACCGGATGGGCTACTGTAGCAAGATAAACTAAGGTATCATGATAAACTACGGTGTCAAGATAAATCAAGGTATCACATCATCAGGTTTCTACCAAGTATACTATCCCAAGGTATCTATCATGTATAACATCCCACGGTATCTAACATGTATATTTGCTCTGCACCTCTCATACTAGTATCCCATCCCGCGTCATGTGTCAACTATGAATGTCCCTTGCCCAATGTCATGTAATGGTCCATGTCAACCTAATATATAGCATATGTAGGTTTTCCCAACTCGTATGTTTCTTTCTATGTATAAGTTCAGTCCTTTGCCGTAGGCCTTACGGGCTTTCCCATGTAAACGTTTTATCCTTGAGGTTATTTTGGACTGCTACCCTTAATCTGGTTATGTTTTCTTACCATGAACTATCGCGTGTTCACTTAGGATTTATGTCACCTAGGACCACTAGGGATTATACTACCTAATGAACGTTTCCGTGTCTCGGTTTGGGTTCAGCCACCTAGGGCCACTAGGGATTATGCCACCCGTCAACCGCACCCTTTATCCCGCTTATGTATCGTGAATCGTTTTCCATGTCTAGACGCACATGTTCTCAATGTGCCATCCGAGTTCCGTGCCAGGGCAAATCAAGAAATACGGAACTCGGTCGGGAGCTTTAAGTGGTCTGCTGATGCAGATATCAAGGTCTGTTTTTGTACCCGTGGCTATGGTCCCACGTGACCCCTCCCTCAACTACTGAAAGGCAATCCAAGAAAAATCATGTGTGAGAACTACATCCCGGCCCCACTATAGCCCCACTTTCCTATGGGCCAACCTCACCCATGACTCGATAGCAAGAACATGGTATGTTGGGAGTTCTCTTCCTTTCCGTTCGCGCACGATTGACTAAAGATGGTAGGTAGTCGGAGACGTGCTATCCAGGGCAAAATCAAGTATCGTCGACTCCACGCTAATCCTTCCCTGTCTTTAGGTCGCTCGCATAGAAACCAAGGCATACTCTTGGCTCTTCTACTGCAGACCTTAACCTCTGTGAGGCCGGGTTTCATGAACCATCTACCACTTCACAGAGGGATACCAAGAGTACCCTCACGTCCCCTGAAGCTACCGCTTCGTCACCCAGTTTGTTGGAGCCTTTATCTAAGTTAGATAATTTGCTCCTACTCGTGTTTTAAGCGATGACCTACCGTATCGGGTTACTCATCTATCTGTGAACTGGTCTAAATCCCTTGACAAAGAATTATTACTTAGTTTCCTAAACTAAGGTTTACCACTTAGTCTTCTTTTCCCGTTATCCTTGTCAATCCCTGTCTTCCACCTAGTCCCCTGAACTAGGGTTTTGTCTAATGGGTTAAGTATTGTCGTTTAAGTTCATGACTTAACCTGCCTACGAATCATGTCAAGATTTGGCTAAGTATTCAAGTCCAAGACCTAGCCCTACAAGTTGGTTAAGTTTACCAAGAAGCTCGTGACTTAACCTTATTCAATCATCAAGTCAAATTGGTTAAGTATTTGTTTGTTTTAACCCTATCAGATTATCGTGTTAGATTGGTTAAGCATAGATTATCTTAACCTCATCGGATTATCGAGTCGGATTGGTTATGTATTGGTTACTCAACCCCATCCACTAATCGTATTATAATGGTTAAGTATATTTAAATGGTCTTGTGACTTAACCCTATCAAGTTCTCATACTAGATTGGTTAAGTGTGGTTGCTTAACCTCATCAAATCATCATGTATATTTGGTTAAGTATAAGTTACTTAACCTCATTGAATTACCAAGTTTAGATTGGTTAAGTGTTTAACTTAACCCCGTCAAATTACCGTGTCTAGATTGGTTAAGTGTAAGTTACTTATCCTCATCTAATTACCGTGTTTAGATTAGTTAAGTGTAGGTTACTTAACTCCGTCTAATTACCGTGTTTAGATTAGTTAAGCGTAGGTTACTTAACCCCATCTAATTACCGTGTTTAGATTAGTTAAGTATAGATTACTTAACCCTATCTAATTACCAAGTCGGATTAGCTAAGTGTAATTTACTTAACCCCATCCCCTAATTGTCTTGTTTGGTTAAGTGTCATTAAGAAATCAAGTCCGGTTTCACTTAACCTACCCATTCGTGTCATATCGGTTAAGTGTCATTAGTCAAAATTACTTAACCTTTTCATGTGGCATTAATTAGATTAATGCACCTCAACCTCTCACATTAGACTTTGTTGTGGTTACTAGTTAAGCCGGGCGGGTCCGGGTAGATTTACACCACAACCTAGTCTAACCTCGGGTTTTAAGTGCTATGTGACCAACTACTCACATTGGGTCCTATTGTTTGTAGCCACTAGTTAAGCTGGGCAGGTCCGGGTAGAGTTATGCTACAAACTCAACCCAACCTCGAGTTGGCCACTTTCGTGTTTGGTCTAGCGTCTTATTACACTTACAACCCACCCATGTCTAGTTCAAGTTCCATGTTTCCCCACGTGTCATGACCATATTTAAATTTATCATGAATGTCATGTTCTCATATAAACCCCATGTCAAGTTTTTCATGTCATACCCACGTTTTTCCCTAAGCTACCCAAACGAATTTCCAACCCAAGTGGAAGCGAGTCGCATAGTAGGGTATTATGCCAACATATTGGCCACAAACATGCATAGTATCATTAGGGAATTTGGCCACAAACATGCATAGTGTCATAAGGGAATTTGGCCACAAACATGCATATTGTCATAAGGGGCTTTTGGGTTCATTTACATGCATAAGCCCCAAGTCATATTCATGTACATATTTCACAAGTCAAAATGGTTTCAAATATTCATGCCAACATTCCGCAAGTAAAGGTTCAATCTTTCATGATGGACTAAGTTAAACATAACATAAGTGGCATGATTTAGTCACTAAGCATAGCCAAAAGTCATAGGTTCAAGAAAAAGAGGCATGATAAGGTTCATATAGGCTAGCATACTTAGTTTAATCTCATTTTATTCCATGCCATCATTAAAACTACCGTTTAGATCTAGAAGTAGCTAGAACTTACATAGCGAGGCTTAGGAAAGGATCATGCATCATCTTGACGAAGAAAGGTGGCTCCTTTGTTGAAGAATCGTCATGAAATTGGCCTAGCAACATTGATCCACTCCCTTGATTTGATGTAGCAAGCTAGCACCTTTGATTCGGATCTTGTTTGAATGCATAGTCTCTTGGAGTTGGAGATGGAGGCCATGATCAATGAAGATTTGGGCAGCACTTCGTGGCATGAGTGATTTGTGAGGGTTTAGGGTAGGCTTAGGGGTCTTTTTATAGAGATTAGGAGTAGTTTAGGCCGTTAGATTAACCCTAGGATAGATCCAAGCCCTCAAAAATCGTCACAAGCCTCCAAAACAGGACCCAGGAGCCAAAACAGGTGCACCAGGCCGACCTGGCCGACCAGGGAGGTCGACACCCAGGTCAACCCCCAGGTCGACTCTAGTGTCGACCTGGTTAGGGGGAGGTCGACCCTAGTGTCGACCCCCCTGTCGACCTGTCTGGGCAGGATCTTTCCCGCCTACCTTGTTTTCTGTGTTTTTGAAATCTGTTTTGAATTCTAATTTTTCGTGAAACTTCCGAAGGCCATATCTCAGCCATACGGACTCCGATTTACGAAATTTCGGACTCTATTTCGCATATTTTTCCGAGACGAACGCAATGGCACAGCCCGTTTCTCCTGATTGTGATTTTATATTTTAATTCTGCCTTGATTCTTGTTTTAACACGTTGTTAAATTTCGGGTTGTTACATTCTCCCCTCCTTTAAGGATTTCGTCCCCGAAATCTCCAAGTTAGGAAGAACGCATCCTACCATCCATCTACTCAAAACATCATCCACAGGAAAACATTGTCCTTAGACGATTTCTAATGTCATATGAACATATGCAAAACGTGTGTGTATATGCTCCTTAGCTAATGCTAATGATCAGGCCTGAATGATCTTTCTAATGCAAAATATGTTTAGTGCCATGAGTCCAACATGTATGCAAGTAGTCCTAGTCATATCAGTACTATATGCGTGCACAAACATCCATCCACATGCAACATCCACATGATAACATATTCAATTTCATCCATAAACAAGTATAAATACTCGTGCATATGCAACATGAAATGTGCCTGAGTCGATCTAGTATCAAGTGTGTATTCGCGCATCCACTAGCAACCACTTGCAACCATTTGCAACCATATCAAACATAACATGTTTCAAATACATGTTTACATCCATAGAGTTCTATCTAAGGTTCCCAAGATAAGATCGAGGAGATAAACAAGACAAACTCCTTACGGGGTTTGTAACAGAAACAGGACCGAGAGGATATCCACCAAGCGATAGCATGCAAGTAAGCTCTACAGGTGAACCAAGGATCAAAGATATACTCTTAAAAAGAGACATGATGCGCATGTCTAAGACGCATTTCCATGAGATTAATTCCATTGTGCCTTGACCGCCTTTGACTTCATGATTTCGTAGCTCCTTGATTCCTATTTCCAAGGTATGAGTTGGAACTCATTTCACTATCGCCTCTCGTTCCACTTTCACTTATTCTTTCCCTAGTATACTTGGCTCAACCATATCTGCGTACTCATGCAAGCTCTCCAAAATTCACTAGTGAATTCTGGATCTCGTTTACCGATGCCAATCCATGTTACCACGTGCACTTACTAGGGTGATTCCTATAACCCATGCTCAAGCGGAATGAACCATCTGTCTTATTGGCGAACGTTACTTGATTAGATCAGAGATTTCCGATAAATGCATCAAGAGGTTCTAGGTAACTAACCACGACAGAACCCAAAAGGTTACACGAGACTTCGAGGGTATTACCAAGACAAGTTAAGAGTTTAATTATCCTCCTTTCAAAACCGAGAGTGGCATCCCTTACTGGATCACCACTTCATTCCTAGAATCCATCCATGGCTCAACAATAGAAGCATTGCTTCTAATCTCAACACTTGGCATAGACGTTCTCAAATCCAAACAAGTCATGAATAAATGGACCGACTCTCCAACCAGATTTTGGGACTAAAGTGGGATCTTCTACCATGCTAGTACTAAGGTGCAGAGACTTAACTATCGAGGCAGACTTAAATGATGCGACGATCAATACAAAGTCTGGACGGGATGATAGAAAAGAAAGGCTAAGCCTTTAACAGAAACGGTACCATTTCTCTTAGGTACGCTAGAAATGAGAGCATACAATTGCCCACTCGCTGATCTTGTCCTTATCTTCCTTTGTGGATCAAGCCACACCAACAAGTTGCTTATTCTTAAGCTCATGTCCTTTATCCTTGCTCTTATTATCCCTTCTTATAACTTCGGTAACAGGTCTCTCGAGAACTTCCTCCATCGCACGGGAAAACACTTACGTAGCTAGACAAGGATTAGTCACAGTTAAAACTACTGTGACTACAGATGGAGGAAAGAAAGGAAAAGAGATTCAATCAAGGAAACAAAGGATAATGCTAATGGCTTTTGGGGAATAGCCTTCAAAAACTTTTCTTGACAAAAAATGCTTCTTTGTAAAACGGTTTCTCAAATAGTTTTCAGAAGGTTTTAAAAACTTTTGCCCAGTCTGGTAACCTTCTGCTCTGATACCAAATGTAACACCCCACCTCCGCTAGGGTCACTCACAAAGGGAATGCACTAGGTTTGGTGAAGCATTATCGAGGTAAACATGCACAGAAATATTACAAGACAGAACATATATAAAACAGCGGAAGTAAAACAAATTTCATTTACCTTATAAAACAAGGTATAAAGCCTTTTACATCAGAATACATCAAAACCTGTCTTGCAATAATAAAGAAGCATAAAACATTTTCATAAATTTATTCCCCAAAATAAAGCGGCGAAGCAGCCATAGCCAAGAGAAGTCCAAGCTATACATGATGACCTCCAAGTATAAGAGGTCTGAACTAAACAACAGCATTTCCTCCCTGAAAACCTTGGGGGGAACAGAAGACAAAGGGGCGAAACAAAACGGGGTCAGACATAAAGACTGGTAAGTCCTATCTACTTCCAGTATAAAAACAGGTAAAGGTAACATGACATGCATAAACTGAAAGTAAACATAAGGATGACGACAAGATAGATAGGCTAAACCAAGATAACCGGATGGGCTACTGTAGCAAGATAAACTAAGGTATCATGATAAACTACAGTGTCAAGATAAATCAAGGTATCACATCATCAGGTTTCTACCAAGTATACTATCCCAAGGTATCTATCATGTATAACATCCCACGGTATCTAACATGTATATTTGCTCTGCACCTCTCGTACTAGTATCCCAACCCACGTCATGTGTCAACTATGAATGTCCCTTGCCCAATGTCATGTAATGGTCCATGTCAACCTAATATATAGCGTATGTAGGTTTTTCCAACTCGTATGTTTCTTTCTATGTATAAGTTCAGTCCTTTGCGTAGGCCATACGGGCTTTCCCATGTAAACGTTTTATCCTTGAGGTTATTTTGGACTGCTACCCTTGATCTGGTTATGTTTTCTTACCATGAACTATCGCGTGTTCACTTAGGATTTATGTCACCTAGGACCACTAGGGATTATACTACCTAATGAACGTTTCTGTGTCTCGGTTTGGGTTCAGCCACCTAGGGCCACTAGGGATTATGCCACCCGTCAACCGCACCCTTTATCCCGTGTATGTATCGTGAATCGTTTTCCATGTCTAGACGCACATGTTCTCAATGTGCCATCCGAGTTCCATGCCAGGGCAAATCAAGAAATACGGAACTCGATCGGGAGCTTTAAGTCGTCTGCTGATGCATATATCAAGGTCTGTTTTTGTACCCGTGGCTATGGTCCCACGTGACCCCTCCCTCAACTACTGAAAGGCAATCCAAGAAAAATCATGTGTGAGAACTACATCCCGGCCCCACTATAGCCACACTTTCCTATGGGCCAACCTCACCCATGACTCGATAGCAAGAACATGGTCTGTTGGGAGTTCTCTGCCTTTCCGTTCGCGCACGATTGACTAAAGATGGTAGGTAGTCGGCGACGTGCTATCCAGGGCAAAATCAAGTATCGTCGACTCCACGCTAATCCATCCCAGTCTTTAGGTCACTCGCATAGCAACCAAGGCATACTCTTGGCTCTTCTACCGCAGACCTTAACCTCTGTGAGGCCGGGTTTCATGAACCATCTACCACCTCACAGAGGGATACCAAGAGTACCCTCACGTCCCCCGAAGCTACCGCTTCGTCACCCAGTTTGTTGGAGCCTTTATCTAAGTCAGATAATTTGCTCCTACTCGTGTTTTAAGCGATGACCTACCGTATCGGGTTACTCATCTATCTGTGAACTGGTCTAAATCCCTTGACTAAGAATTATTACTTAGTTTCCTAAACTAAGGTTTACCACTTAGTCTTCATTTCCCGTTATCCTTGTCAATCCCTGTCTTCCACCTAGTCCCCTGAACTAGGGTTTTATCTAATGGGTTAAGTATTGTCGTTTAAGTTCATGACTTAACCTGCCTACGAATCATGTCAAGATTTGGCTAAGTATTCAAGTCCAAGACCTAGCCCTACAAGTTGGTTAAGTTTACCAAGAAGCTCATGACTTAACCTTATTCAATCATCAAGTCAAATTGGTTAAGTATTTGTTTGTCTTAACCCTATCAGATTACCGTGTTAGATTGGTTAAGCATAGATTATCTTAACCTCATCGGATTATCAAGTCGGATTGGTTAAGTATAGGTTAACTCAACCCCATCCACTAATCGTATTATAATGGTTAAGTATATTTAAATTGTCTTGTGACTTAACCCTATCAAGTTCTCATACTAGATTGGTTAAGTGTGGTTGCTTAACCTCATCAAATCATCATGTATATTTGGTTAAGTATAAGTTACTTAACCTCATTGAATTACCAAGTTTAGATTGGTTAAGTGTTTAACTTAACCCCATCGAATTACCGTGCCTAGATTGGTTAAGTGTAAGTTACTTATCCTCATCTAATTACCGTGTTTAGATTAGTTAAGTGTAGGTTACTTAACTCCATCTAACTACCGTGTTTAGATTAGTTAAGCGTAGGTTACTTAACCCCATCTAATTACCGTGTTTAGATTAGTTAAGTATAGATTACTTAACCCTATCTAATTACCAAGTCGGATTAGCTAAGTGTAATTTACTTAACCCCATCCCCTAATTGTCTTGTTTGGTTAAGTGTCATTAAAAAATCAAGTCCGGTTTCACTTAACCTACCCATTCGTGTCATATCGGTTAAGTGTCATTAGTCAAAATTACTTAACCTTTTCTTGTGGCATTAATTAGATTAATGCACCTCAACCTCTCACATTAGACTTTGTTGTGGTTACTAGTTAAGCCGGGCGGGTCCGGGTAGATTTACACCACAACCTAGTCTAACCTCGGGTTTTAA
Organism: Allium sativum; assembly: GCA_030737875.1. NCBI lineage: Eukaryota > Viridiplantae > Streptophyta > Magnoliopsida > Asparagales > Amaryllidaceae > Allium > Allium sativum. The sequence continues at coordinate 993,921,608 of CM060915.1, forward strand.
GTTCTATGTGACCAACTACTCACATTGGGTCCTATTGTTTGTAGCCACTAGTTAAGCCGGGCGGGTCCGGGTAGATTTATGCTACAAACTCAACCCAACCTCGAGTTGGCCACTTTCGTGTTTGGTCTAGCGTCTTATTACACTTACAACCCACCCATGTCTAGTTCAAGTTCCATGTTTCCCCACATGTCATGACCATATTTAAATGTATCATGAATGTCATGTTCTCATATAAACCCCATATCAAGTTTTTCATGTCATACCCACGTTTTTTCCTAAGCTACCCAAATGAATTTCCAACCCAAGTGGAAGCGAGTCACATAGTTGGGTATTATGCCAACATATTGGCCACAAACATGCATAGTATCATAAGGGAATTTGGCCACAAACATGCATAGTGTCTGTAACAACCCGCAAAATCTGGGCCAGTTTAAAAATTTTATTTTGGCAATTTTGGCGAATTTTAATTATTTAAAATGAAATATTTTAAATAATATCGACGAAAATTTATTTTGAATATAATTCGAACGTATATATTATACGCGTCGTCGTTAGAATATAAATATTTATATATAATTATAAATAGAATTGAAAATGGCGCGGTAGTTCGATAATTCGATTTCAAACTTCAATTGAATGTACCGGGTGCAAAACAATCCGGATTTTAGTGAAACCAAAGATAATGGAATCTAATTGACGATATCTTTCCAACGAAGTTAACAAACTGAGATTTCACTTTATAGATGATAAGATATGTCCAGTTGAAAATTCTGAATAGTCGCTATGGAATTCAGGCCCTTAAAAATGGACATTTTGCAAATGACCTCGGATTTCGACGAAACCAGTTTTGTTGGGTCCGCGGTGTCAAGTTATTGCTAGGTTTCAAATTTCATAATTTTTTGAATCAATATGTGAGTGTGGCAAAGGAAAACGCGTTTGACCAGTTTCAGTTGATTTTAATCGACTGGAAATTGGCCATTTTTCCAACGGTCTCAGGATTCGACGAAACTAGTTTTGTTAGGACCGTATCGTCAATACGAAGCTAGAAAATATTTTTATGGAATTTTTAGAGTTAGTATGTGACCCCAGTAATTTGAAATGTACGTTTAAAATTCAATATAAGGATTTAAATTGTAAATTCAACGAAAACTGATTGGAACGATCGAATCAGCCCATGATACATATCCCATTGTGTTCAGAATGGGGGTAATTAGCTAGGGGCGATAGGCGGTGGGTTTCGTTTCGAGTTCGAAACAGAAAGTTGCTTTTTGAAATGAATTGAATAAAATAAAATAAAATATTATTATATATAACCCCCCTTCTGTTTCTCTCTCCCCGACACTTCATAATACAAAAAAAAAGGGAAGCTTCCATCGCGCTCAGACCTAGCCGCCTCCTATCGTCGCGACCCCCTCCCCCCATGCCTCGCCGCCGCACCGCAGATTCCCCCCAACCTCTGATGATCGACGCCCTCCAGCCTCCCTCTTCTCTGAAGAAGCCCCTCCTCCTTTCCCCAATTCGAACCCTAGCCTCCCCAGTCCCAAAACCCCACTGTGCCACTGCTGCTGACCGGAAGGGACGCCGCAACTCCGGGTCACCACCACCCCGCCTCAGATCAGGCCGTCAGCGCCCCAGAGCCCTCCCGCGAACTCCGGCGACCAGCTCAGCACCCTCTGACAGTGAGCTCCTTTTTGTTTTCATTTTTGTTTATAAATTCCTTTGAACTAAAGTTATGATTTTCTTCTATATGAATAAACTACAGTTTATGAAATTTATAAAATACAAAAAAAAGAAAAGGCAGTTTTTTTTTAAAAAAAATATATAAAACGTAGTTTTAGATTATATATAACGCAGTATTTTTAAAAGTAAATAAACCATTGTTTAAAATATAAATATACGTTGTTTTTAGAAATAAAAAAAAAAGATTTGATTTAAAAATAAGATTTTCAGTAGATAAAAATAGTATTTTAGTTAGAAAATGATGATTTATAAAAATAGAAAGCTGAGATCTTTATAAATAGAAAGCTACGATATTTGATAATAGAAAGCAAGGATGAAAATTTGATTTTCATATATGTAATTACGGTATAAAAAAATTTTGATTTTTATCTATATGAAATGGTATGGTAAAAATAGAATTTTTATTTATACAGTAGCGGTGTAAAAATATAATTTTTACATGATAGAAATATAAAAAAAAATAACATCTTTATATGGGTAGCGAAATAAAAATGTGATTTTTATCTATTGAACTTCGAAATAAAAATGTGATTTTTATCTATTGAACTTCGAAATAAAAATGTGATTTTTATCTATTGAACTTCGAAATAAAAATGTGATTTTTATCTATTGAACTTCGAAACAAGAATTCGATTTTTATATATTGAATAGCGAAGTCAAAATCAGATTTTTATATATTGAATAGCATAGTAAAAATTCGATTTTTACATATGTAGTGAAAGCGGGCAACGAAAGCGACAAAAGGTGGGTTGGCGAAGATTTCCTGCATTAGAAGTGCCGTGGAGCTAGGATAGCTATATGTGAGAATTTCTCACCTTTCAATTTCTTTTCTAGTTTTATATATATACTAGGATGCAGACGGTGCTTAGTAGCACCCGACACAATCGTCCACAGACCATGGACTTGTTTGTTTGGTTGCATAGATTAGAGATTGTTTGATTGAAATTGAATTGTGTGGTGAAATGAATTGATTTGACGATGTGTGAATGGCGTGGGCCTTCACTAGACCGGGGACAAGGCTAGGCCTCGTCCCGTTTCTAGTATCGTGCTGTTATGCCGCCGAAATTTTCTAAAATATGTTAGAAAAATAAAAATATCATTTTATTTAATAAATGAATTGAATAGAAATTCATAGGTTGAAATAAAATGTTTTATCGTTAAAAATATAATTTTTAACGTGAATATGAATAAATAAATATTCATTTACAAACCGGACGGTTTGTTTATGTACACCTATTTAAAGGACATTGATTGGGACGATAAATTTTACACATCGCCCAACTGCACGCATAAAAATCTGTGTTTGATTGTTTGAAACCCCACACGGGTGTTGGGATGAAATTTGAAGTTCACTCATCCTGATTGATTAAATATGTCGATCGATTGATTGACATGCTGATATAAGCGTTGAATACCTATATTTGATGCTTATACAGTGTAGTGCACTTTGGTTGATGGTTGATTATTTTTCAATGCTACCATATACATGTGTTGTATGAAAATCCATATAGTTAACATTATATGGTAATTGATTGGGCCTCATTCCAGTTTAGAAAATAAAGAATATTATAAAATAAAAGTTCATGTGTTGACAGTACTCATCCATTGAGATTGGTCATGTGTTGAACGAAATATTTTAGTAATAAAATTTGCACCTTTATCAATATAAAATAAAAGTTCATGTGTTGACAGTACTCATCCATTGAGATTGGTCATGTGTTGAACGAAATATTTTGATAATAACAACTATTTTGAAAAAGAAATATTTGAAATAGAATATTTGAAAATAGAAATTTATGAAGCCGTGTTGATTAGATTGACGCCATTTTTGACGTGAATCGATATTTATATCGATTTCATTCATTTTGAAATGAATTGAATTGAAAACGATTTCGAAATGAATTGAATTGAAAACGATTTCGAAATGAATTGAATTGAAAACGATTTCGAAATGAATTGAATTGAAAACGATTTTGAAATGAATTGAATTGAAAACGATTTCGAAATGAATTGAATTGAAAACGATTTCGAAATGAATTGAATTGAAAACGATTTCGAAATGAATGGAATTGAAAACGAATTCAAATTGAATCAAAAGTGAATTGAAATGAATTCAAATTGAATTGAAATTTGAATTGAATAGATATGAATTTTGAAACGAATTTATAAAGAAGAATTCAATTTTGATTTGAATTGAAATGGAAGTCGAAATTGCTTTTGAAACGATTTTAAAACTATTCATATAATTCGTTTTAAATAGAAATCGATGAAGTATATATTATATATATTATATATATAATATAATGGCCTGAATAGAACGCGCCGCGCCGCGGCAGTTCGTGAATTTCGACCATTTATTTCAAACGGACATTACGGGAGATCCGACCGTCGGATTCTCCTAAAACCGGAACCGTTGGGTTCGTATCGAAAAGAGCTTTCTAATGAATATTAGAAATTTGAAATCTAACAGTTGGATTTGGAATTATGTCCAAATCAAATTTGAAAAAGGTCGCTGTAAGTGCAGTTCGATGGCCATTGATGGAAATCGACTGTACGGGCCTTGATAAAATTATTAAAAATAGTAATTATTTGTGTAAAATCATAAGAAATGATTTGTGAAGATTTGGGATGAAAAACTCCATATTTGAAAAGATAAAAATAGATTTTTATCGAAATGAACTAGTTTTGAACTAGAATTATAATTCTATTTATTTTTAAATAAATAAATTGAATTGAAAAGGGTTTTAAAAATAACCAGAATTTCCAATGATTGCATTGGAGTGGATTTGAATCGAAATTGTCTTCGGAACATTTCGATATTGGAATTCGTGATTATACAGATGTTGTTATGGAAATTTGAAAGATATATATGTATATCGTTATTTCCAATATGACATTTGTTAATCGTAGAATTTGATATTGAATATAAGCCGATATATTTTCTATTCAGAGCCTTGTATTGAATATCAAATGTGATTTGGGTTTGTCGTGAATGGTGTCTTCACTAACACTGTTCTTGAACCCAGTTGAGAAAAGATTAAATCTTTTTATTTAGATTTAATGAAGTGTACCAATTAAATAACATTTAATTGGAATTGAATTGATATTGATTTTTGGGTTTATCGTGAACAGTGTTTTAAATAACACTCGTTCTTTAACCCGATAATTAATGAATGTGACTTTGGGTTTATCGTGAACCGTGTTTTAAATGACACTGATTCTTTAACCCAGTTAACGATTAAAACTAAGTGGAGTTTTAATGAATCTTTAATTAGATTGAAATAATCGAAATGGAGTATCACCAGTTTTGCTCCAGGCGTTAGTTAAATCTTTAATTAGATTTGAACGCGAAATGGTAATTGAATTTACCGATAACGCCGTGGTGTTAGATATGAAGTATTGCCAGTTTTACTTCATGGGATGAATAGGTTGGGATTGGGAAATTAAAATAAATGATTACTTCGGTAAGGTTCGCTAATCCCGACTAGTTTGAATTGAGATTCAAAAATAGAATAAAGAATAAATTCAAGGAATTTATCTTGGATAAAATTAATGGGAACCTTTCCCTATGAATGTGAAATTTAGAAACTAACTGTCGGTTGGCCAAGCAGAATGGTTTTCTGGATATTGATCTGATGTTGGTTTCGGCCTTCGGGGTTAATATTTGGGGAATTATTCTCTTGATTAAATTGCGGTTAGTGACTGATGAATTGGAATGAGGCGTATGTTGTGTTTGTGTAACACTTTTATAATATATACGCGAGTTATTCGGAAAGACCGGGTTTATCCCATTCTGAATAACTGATACGACGATAAGTCGAAGATGAAGACGGTGGTCGAAGACCGGAGGTCTTCACGTCGTTTGGGTAATTACTGATGAACTTGATTGGGCTGTACACCCAAGAAGATGGAAACAGTTAGTGATCGTCCAGACGTACTTGGAGATCGATGGATATGCGGGGTACTAGGTGCCTCCGGTTTCGTTCAGACCCAGGACGGACTTGTAAATGGACTGTGTGTCTGACATCGGATTTCATTCTGTGTGACTGATATCGGTTGCATAGGATGGTTTGCCTGTGTGGCATGCTAAGATGCAAATGATCAAGGCTTCTGTTGAAAAGCAAAGTCTTGTGGTGATGATCAAAGCACGGTCTTTGTGGCGTAGCTTTGTGTAACGTTTACCTCGCGTGTTTCACACCAGGTATGAACCAAAAACGGGAGACGGACCTCAGGAGGGACATGCGTTTTCTTTCTAGCTAGAAGTGGCGTCAGTGGTTTTACACGCCCTGACGAGTTTGACTTATGTGGTTGTTGCTGTTGCGAGGCGCCTCGGAATGATCGGTCGTTCTCGAACCGATGGAGTCATTCGTTGGCTCATTTACGCCCCAAAGGGCGGAGAAACGCATTGTTCAGGCATTATAATCCACATCGGTGGACCGGCCCTGAGGATCCAAGGTACGGTTGCGGCTGTGCCTGAGACTCGGGCTAGACAGTCTCGAATCGGTTGAGGACTATCTTTTGCCTCGGTTCATAGATGGAAATCCAATTTCCAAATACGTGACTTTGCGGTTTTATTTGTAATCCTATATATGGCGACATAGTGGGATGGGGCGCTTATGCCGCCTATGATTGATACTTATGATTTGAAGTTGTTTTATACACTATGCACTTATTATAGTATCAAAAGATTTGTTTTAAACGTATCAAGCATTCTTTGGCTGTTATAAGGGAAAACCCTATCCTCGGCTGCGTTGCATTGTGTGATGGGACCTGGGTCTTATAACAGCTTCATTTTTCTTTATTTAGCATTGCGCTAGTTGTTTGATGCACTGGTATTCTTGGGAGAAAACCCGTTCCGTGTTATACGGCGTGGTCCCTTGATTTACCTAATGATTTAAGAATAAAGATTAATAACTGTTTTAGTTCTCACACCAGTCACATGACTGACCTGGAGTTTATTGTTTTAAACCTAAACTCTGGGTGCCCTTATTTTGACACGGGCAGCTAGTAGTTTCGGTTTTGCAGATTTATATTCACAGGATCCTGGTTTACAGCTGGAACGATATCCGAAAAGCTTTGTATCCGTGTATCTTCTTCTAGTTGTGTATTGTATTATTTTCCGCTGCTATGTATTTAAATGTAATTTAAATCTCTGATATTTCTGTGTAATATTCATTTATACTCTGTATATTCTTGTAATCTGATGCATTGTTGTAATATACAATGAAATGTTCTTCTGTATGCGTTTTGTTGTGGTTTGTTCTCGAACTATCCGACACTTTCCTTTACGGGGAAGTTACGGGTTTTCACAGTTGGTATCAGAGCTTTGGTTTACAAAGCTAGAGAACAAGACACATTAGAACCATACGAAAGAATTCATCAGATATTGAATTAGTAATATCCAGTGGGAATGAATCGTTAGAGATAGGATCAGTAGTATCCTAGAACGAGTGTGAAGAGTATATTTTTGAAAATGAAAACAATTTTTGTTTTAAAAATTTAAATCAATTATTCGTATTTGATTATCTATTTATATTGAGTTGGACAATCCAGTATATATAGGTTTTGCGTATACGTCTGATCCGCGTGTATTCAAAGTTTTAATATATTGGGTAGATATAGAATCACATTCTAGTTGCCCGAGAATGATTCTGATAATGCTGCAGCGTTACCAGTATTTATTTTCGAGTGACGAAGGTGTGATATCTATATATTTCCATTAGGCTGGTGTGAGAACCAAAAATAGATAGGGCTTATTGTTGTGATTTGGCATCAAAAACATGATTTTTTGTGTATGTATCAAAGTTATGGATTCGAAACTCTAATTCACTAATTGATTGATGTTTGCGTTGTTTGTTTATTTGTTTGCTAATTTTTAGCCATTTAACCTAATTGAACCAAATATTGAATTATATTGAAAATTGGTCGCATTTGCTTGCATATACATATATATCTTTGAACAGGTCATAGCAAGGAGGCTAGAGCAGAGAATAAAATTTGTTTGCCCGACAAATAGGTACATGTTTATTACATAATTTCCTGTTTTGTTTGGGTGATGATGATTTTGTGAGCCTATTGGCTAGCCGCTTGGCTTTTTCTTTTTCTTTTTGAGATCTGAAGGACCGGGGAAGCTATTTGAAATTCCCCGATGCTCCCATTGCAGGGGAGGTTATGGCGAAATTTTTCGAAAATTTAGGGTGTTAGCCAAATTTTTGAAAATTTGAAAATTCTCAGAAACTGAAAAGTTGGAGAATGGAAGCCAGATCGAACGTAGAGCTGAATAATCAAACCACTTTCGACTTTGTTCCTTTTCGGGGACGAAAAGTTTTAAGTGGGGGAGATTGTAACAACCCGCAAAATCTGGGCCAGTTTAAAATTTTTATTTTGGCAATTTTGGCGAATTTTAATTATTTAAAATGAAATATTTTAAATAATATCGACGAAAATTTATTTTGAATATAATTCGAACGTATATATTATACGCGTCGTCATTAGAATATAAATATTTATATATAATTATAAATAGAATTGAAAATGGCGCGGTAGTTCGATAATTCGATTTCAAACTTCAATTGAATGTACCGGGTGCAAAACAATCCAGATTTTAGTGAAACCAAAGATAATGGAATCTAATTGACGATATCTTTCCAACGAAGTTAACAAACTGAGATTTCACTTTATAGATGATAAGATATGTCCAGTTGAAAATTCTGAATAGTCGCTATGGAATTCAGGCCCTTAAAAATGGACATTTTGCAAATGACCTCGGATTTCGACGAAACCAGTTTTGTTGGGTCCGCGGTGTCAAGTTATTGCTAGGTTTCAAATTTCATAATTTTTCGAATCAATATGTGAGCGTGGCAAAGGAAAACGCGTTTGACCAGTTTCAGTTGATTTTAATCGACTGGAAATTGGCCATTTTTCCAACGGTCTCAGGATTCGACGAAACTAGTTTTGTTAGGACCGTATCGTCAATACGAAGCTAGAAAATATTTTTATGGAATTTTTAGAGTTAGTATGTGACCCCAGTAATTTGAAATGTACGTTTAAAATTCAATATAAGGATTTAAATTGTAAATTCAACGAAAACTGATTGGAACGATCGAATCAGCCCATGATACATATCCCATTGTGTTCAGAATGGGGGTAATTAGCTAGGGGCGATAGGCGGTGGGTTTCGTTTCGAGTTCGAAACAGAAAGTTGCTTTTTGAAATGAATTGAATAAAATAAAATAAAATATTATTATATATAACCCCCCTTCTGTTTCTCTCTCCCCGACACTTCATAATAAAAAAAAAGGGAAGCTTCCATCGCGCTCAGACCTAGCCGCCTCCTATCGTCGCGACCCCCTCCCCCCATGCCTCGCCGCCGCACCGCAGATTCCCCCCAACCTCTGATGATCGACGCCCTCCAGCCTCCCTCTTCTCTGAAGAAGCCCCTCCTCCTTTCCCCAATTCGAACCCAAGCCTCCCCAGTCCCAAAACCCCACTGTGCCACTGCTGCTGACCGGAAGGGACGCCGCAACTCCGGGTCACCACCACCCCGCCTCAGATCAGGCCGTCAGCGCCCCAGAGCCCTCCCGCGAACTCCGGCGACCAGCTCAGCACCCTCTGACAGTGAGCTCCTTTTTGTTTTCATTTTTGTTTATAAATTCCTTTGAACTAAAGTTATGATTTTCTTCTATATGAATAAACTACAGTTTATGAAATTTATAAAATACAAAAAAAAGAAAAGGCAGTTTTTTAAAAAAAAAATTATAAAACGTAGTTTTAGATTATATATAACGCAGTATTTTTAAAAGTAAATAAACCATTGTTTAAAATATAAATGTACGTTGTTTTTAGAAATAAAAAAAAAAGATTTGATTTAAAAATAAGATTTTCAGTAGATAAAAATAGTATTTTAGTTAGAAAATGATGATTTATAAAAATAGAAAGCTGAGATCTTTATAAATAGAAAGCTACGATATTTGATAATAGAAAGCAAGGATGAAAATTTGATTTTCATATATGTAATTACGGTATAAAAAAATTTTGATTTTTATCTATATGAAATGGTATGGTAAAAATAGAATTTTTATTTATACAGTAGCGGTGTAAAAATATAATTTTTACATGATAGAAATATAAAAAAAAAATAACATCTTTATATGGGTAGCGAAATAAAAATGTGATTTTTATCTATTGAACTTCGAAATAAAAATGTGATTTTTATCTATTGAACTTCGAAATAAAAATGTGATTTTTGTCTATTGAACTTCGAAATAAAAATGTGATTTTTATCTATTGAACTTCGAAATAAAAATGTGATTTTTATCTATTGAACTTCGAAACAAGAATTCGATTTTTATATATTGAATAGCGAAGTCAAAATCAGATTTTTATATATTGAATAGCATAGTAAAAATTCGATTTTTACATATGTAGTGAAAGCGGGCAACGAAAGCGACAAAAGGCGGGTTGGCGAAGATTTCCTGCATTAGAAGTGCCGTGGAGCTAGGATAGCTATATGTGAGAATTTCTCACCTTTCAATTTCTTTTCTAGTTTTATATATATACTAGGATGCAGACGGTGCTTAGTAGCACCCGACACAACCGTCCACAGACCATGGACTTGTTTGTTTGGTTGCATAGATTAGAGATTGTTTGATTGAAATTGAATTGTGTGGTGAAATGAATTGATTTGATGATGTGTGAATGGCGTGGGCCTTCACTAGACCGGGGACAAGGCTAGGCCTCGTCCCGTTTCTAGTATCGTGCTGTTATGCCGCCGAAATTTTCTAAAATATGTTAGAAAAATAAAAATATCATTTTATTTAATAAATGAATTGAATAGAAATTCATAGGTTGAAATAAAATGTTTTATCGTTAAAAATATAATTTTTAACGTGAATATGAATAAATAAATATTCATTTACAAACCGGACGGTTTGTTTATGTACACCTATTTAAAGGACATTGATTGGGACGATAAATTTTACACATCGCCCAACTGCACGAATAAAAATCTGTGTTTGATTGTTTGAAACCCCACACGGGTGTTGGGATGAAATTTGAAGTTCACTCATCCTGATTGATTAAATATGTCGATCGATTGATTGACATGCTGATATAAGCGTTGAATATCTATATTTGATGCTTATACAGTGTAGTGCACTTTGGTTGATGGTTGATTATTTTTCAATGCTATCATATACATGTGTTGTATGAAAATCCATATAGTTAACATTATATGGTAATTGATTGGGCCTCATTCCAGTTTAGAAAATAAAGAATATTATAAAATAAAAGTTCATGTGTTGACAGTACTCATCCATTGAGATTGGTCATGTGTTGAACAAAATATTTTAGTAATAAAATTTGCACCTTTATCAATATAAAATAAAAGTTCATGTGTTGACAGTACTCATCCATTGAGATTGGTCATGTGTTGAACGAAATATTTTGATAATAACAACTATTTTGAAAAAGAAATATTTGAAATAGAATATTTGAAAATAGAAATTTATGAAGCCGTGTTGATTAGATTGACGCCATTTTTGACGTGAATCGATATTTATATCGATTTCATTCATTTTGAAATGAATTGAATTGAAAACGATTTCGAAATGAATTGAATTGAAAACGATTTCGAAATGAATTGAATTGAAAACGATTTCGAAATGAATTGAATTGAAAACGATTTTGAAATTGAATCGAAAGTGAATTGAAATGAATTCAAATTGAATTGAAATTTGAATTGAATAGATATGAATTTTGAAACGAATTTATAAAGAAGAATTCAATTTTGATTTGAATTGAAATGGAAGTCGAAATTGCTTTTGAAACGATTTTAAAACTATTCATATAATTCGTTTTAAATAGAAATCGATGAAGTATATATTATATATATTATATATATAATATAATGGCCTGAATAGAACGCGCCGCGCCGCGACAGTTCGTGAATTTCGACCATTTATTTCAAACGGACATTACGGGAGATCCGACCGTCGGATTCTCCTAAAACCAGAACCGTTGGGTTCGTATCGAAAAGAGCTTTCTAATGAATATTAGAAATTTGAAATCTAACGGATGGATTTGGAATTATGTCCAAATCAAATTTGAAAAAGGTCGCTGTAAGTGCAGTTCGATGGCCATTGATGGAAATCGACTGTACGGGCCTTGATAAAATTATTAAAAATAGTAATTATTTGTGTAAAATCATAAGAAATGATTTGTGAAGATTTGGGATGAAAAACTCCATATTTGAAAAGATAAAAATAGATTTTTATCGAAATGAACTAGTTTTGAACTAGAATTATAATTCTATTTATTTTTAAATAAATAAATTGAATTGAAAAGGGTTTTAAAAATAACCAGAATTTCCAATGATTGCATTGGAGTGGATTTGAATCGAAATTGTCTTCGGAACATTTCGATATTGGAATTCGTGATTATACAGATGTTGTTATGGAAATTTGAAAGATATATATGTATATCGTTATTTCCAATATGACATTTGTTAATCGTAGAATTTGATATTGAATATAAGCCGATATATTTTCTATTCAGAGCCTTGTATTGAATATCAAATGTGATTTGGGTTTGTCGTGAATGGTGTCTTCACTAACACTGTTCTTAAACCCAGTTGAGAAAAGATTAAATCTTTTTATTTAGATTTAATGAAGTGTACCAATTAAATAATATTTAATTGGAATTGAATTGATATTGATTTTTGGGTTTATCGTGAACAGTGTTTTAAATAACACTCGTTCTTTAACCTGATAATTAATGAATGTGACTTTGGGTTTATCGTGAACCGTGTTTTAAATGACACTGATTCTTTAACCCAGTTAACGATTAAAACTAAGTGGAGTTTTAATGAATCTTTAATTAGATTGAAATAATCGAAATGGAGTATCACCAGTTTTGCTCCAGGCGTTAGTTAAATCTTTAATTAGATTTGAACGCGAAATGGTAATTGAATTTACCGATAACACCGTGGTGTTAGATATGAAGTATTGCCAGTTTTACTTCATGGGATGAATAGGTTGGGATTGGGAAATTAAAATAAATGATTACTTCGGTAAGGTTCGCTAATCCCGACTAGTTTGAATTGAGATTCAAAAATAGAATAAAGAATAAATTCAAGGAATTTATCTTGGATAAAATTAATGGGAACCTTTCCCTATGAATGTGAAATTTAGAAACTAACTATCGGTTGGCCAAGCAGAATGGTTTTCTGGATATTGATCTGATGTTGGTTTCGGCCTTCGGGGTTAATATTTGGGGAATTATTCTCTTGATTAAATTGCGGTTAGTGACTGATGAATTGGAATGAGGCGTATGTTGTGTTTGTGTAACACTTTTATAATATATACGCGAGTTATTCGGAAAGACCGGGTTTATCCCATTCTGAATAACTGATACGACGATAAGTCGAAGATGAAGACGGTGGTCGAAGACCGGAGGTCTTCACGTCGTTTGGGTAATTACTGATGATCTTGATTGGGCTGTACACCCAAGAAGATGGAAACAGTTAGTGATCGTCCAGACGTACTTGGAGATCGATGGATATGCGGGGTACTAGGTGCCTCCGGTTTCGTTCAGACCCAGGACGGACTTGTAAATGGACTGTGTGTCTGACATCGGATTTCATTCTGTGTGACTGATATCGGTTGCATAGGATGGTTTGCCTGTGTGGCATGCTAAGATGCAAATGATCAAGGCTTCTGTTGAAAAGCAAAGTCTTGTGGTGATGATCAAAGCACGGCCTTTGTGGCGTAGCTTTGTGTATCGTTTACCTCGCGTGTTTCACACCAGGTATGAACCAAAAACGGGAGACGGACCTCAGGGGGGACATGCGTTTTCTTTCTAGCTAGAAGTGGCGTCAGTGGTTTTACACGCCCTGACGAGTTTGACTTATGTGGTTGTTGCTGTTGCGAGGCGCCTCGGATTGATCGGTCGTTCTCGAACCGATGGAGTCATTCGTTGGCTCATTTACGCCCCAAAGGGCGGAGAAACGCATTGTTCAGGCATTATAATCCACATCGGTGGACCGGCCCTGAGGATCCAAGGTACGGTTGCGGCTGTGCCTGAGACTCGGGCTAGACAGTCTCGAATCGGTTGAGGACTATCTTTTGCCTCGGTTCATAGATGGAAATCCAATTTCCAAATACGTGACTTTGCGGTTTTATTTGTAATCCTATATATGGCGACATAGTGGGATGGGGCGCTTATGCCGCCTATGATTGATACTTATGATTTGAAGTTGTTTTATACACTATGCACTTATTATAGTATCAAAAGATTTGTTTTAAACGTATCAAGCATTCTTTGGCTGTTATAAGGGAAAACCCTATCCTCGGCTGCGTTGCATTGTGTGATGGGACCTGGGTCTTATAACAGCTTCATTTTTCTTTATTTAGCATTGCGCTAGTTGTTTGATGCACTGGTATTCTTGGGAGAAAACCCGTTCCGTGTTATACGGCGTGGTCCCTTGATTTACCTAATGATTTAAGAATAAAGATTAATAACTGTTTTAGTTCTCACACCAGTCACATGACTGACCTGGAGTATATTGTTTTAAACCTAAACTCTGGGTGCCCTTATTTTGACACGGGCAGCTAGTAGTTTCGGTTTTGCAGATTTATATTCACAGGATCCTGGTTTACAGCTGGAACGATATCCGGAAAGCTTTGTATCCGTGTATCTTCTTCAATTTGTGTATTGTATTATTTTCCGCTGCTATGTATTTAAATGTAATTTAAATCTCTGATATTTCTGTGTAATATTCATTTATACTCTGTATATTCTTGTAATCTGATGCATTGTTGTAATATACAATGAAATGTTCTTCTGTATGCGTTTTGTTGTGGTTTGTTCTCGAACTATCCGACACTTTCCTTTATGGGGAAGTTACGGGTTTTCACAGTGTCATAAGGGAATTTGGCCACAAACATGCATATTGTCATAAGGGGCTTTTGGGTTCATTTACATGCATAAGCCCCAAGTCATATTCATGTACATATTTCACAAGTCAAAGTGGTTTCAAATATTCATGTCAACATTCCGCAAGTAAAGGTTCAATCTTTCATGATGGACTAAGTTAAACATAACATAAGTGGCATGATTTAGTCACTAAGCATAGCCAAAAGTCATAGGTTCAAGCAAAAGAGGCATGACAAGGTTCATAAAGGCTAGCATACTTAGTTTAATCTCATTTTATTCCATGTCATCATTAAAACTATCGTTTAGATCTAGAAGTAGCTAGAACTTACATAGCGAGGCTTAGGAAAGGATCATGCATCATCTTGACGAAGAAAGGTGGCTCCTTTGTTGAAGAATCGTCATGAAATTGGCCTAGCAACATTGATCCACTCCCTTGATTTGATGTAGCAAGCTAGCACCTTTGATTCGGATCTTGTTTGAATGCATAGTCTCTTGGAGTTGGAGATGGAGGCCATGATCAATGAATATTTGGGCAGCACTTCGTGGCATGAGTGATTTGTGAGGGTTTAGGGTAGGCTTAGGGGTCTTTTTATAGAGATTAGGAGTAGTTTAGGCCGTTAGATTAACCCTAGGATAGATCCAAGCCCTCAAAAATCGTCACAAGCCTCCAAAACAGGACCCAGGAGCCAAAACAGGTGCACCAGGCCGACCTGGCCGACTAGGGAGGTCGACACCCAGGTCGCCCCCCAGGTCGACTCTAGTGTCGACCTGGTTGGGGGAGGTCGACCCTAGTGTTGACCCCCCTGTCGACCTGTCTGGGCGGGATCTTTCCCGCCTACCCTGTTTTCTGTGTTTTTGAAATCTGTTTTGAATTCTGATTTTTCGTGAAACTTCCGAAGGCCATATCTCAGCCATACGGACTCCGATTTACGAAATTTCGGACTCTATTTCGCATATTTTTCCGAGACGAACGCAATGGCACAGCCCGTTTCTCCTGATTAAGATTTTATATTTTAATTCTGCCTTGATTCTTGTTTTAACACGTTGTTAAATTTCGGGTTGTTACAGGAGCAACCGGATAGGAGCATTCGGATAGGAGCATTCAGATAGGAGCAACCAGAAAGGAGCATACGGATAGGAGCATTCGGATAGGAGCATCCGGATAGGAGCATTCGGATAGGAGCATTCAGATAGGAGCAACCAGATAGGAGCAACTGGATAGGGGCATCCGATCCGAACCGAATAGGGGCACCCGAACCGAACCGGATAGGGGCACCCGATCCGAACCGGATAGGGGCACCCGATCCAAACCGAATAGGGGCATCCGAGCACCCGTACTGAACTAGAAAGGAGCATTCGAACCGAACCAAGAAGGAGGGGGCGAACCGAACCGAACCGGAGGATCAAACACCAAGTAGACCTAAACCCGAGAAACAAAGGAAGTCCAAATGAGGAGTTATACCTCAGGATCCAGATGGGAACCAAGGAGGGAACTTCATGAGTTGGGCTTTGCTGCGGGACGTGTGTTAAGGGGTTATCGATGTCTGTAACTTTAGATCACTTTGTGTAGGGGGTACGTGAACGGATTCAGGGCCATAGTGGCCTAGGTACGACTAAAGAGCTATAGACCAATGAAGTGGGGTCATTTGTAAAGATTTGATCATGACTCTATGGGATAAGCTTAGTAGTAGCAGTAGTTGTACAAGTCAAACTTCGTTACTACTTCGATGGGTCTAGCGATTGACAGTGGTGGACATCGTATGCTTTACGCACTGAGTGAGAGATGTGAGAATGGTTGCTATGTTTGATTGTTTGCCTTCATTATGACGTGCACACCCCCACCCCCGCATTCTTTACACCATATGATAGTGGCACCTTAGAGTATTGTACGGTATGTAATGCTAACTCTTTGGTTGCAGGTTCAGGTATGGCTTAGTATACCTGTTATTGTTCTGTTTAGCTGCTTATCGCTCATACCAGACTTTTCGTATGACCCAGAGTTTTATGTCTCTTCTTATTACTCTGGGTTCTCTCACGAGCAGACTAGAGACAGGTTAGCTGGGTATGCACGAGTAGCTGATCCGGAGACAAGCAGGAGGCTTCCACGTATGATACATATGGATATTCTCCCTGTGTTGTTGAAGATCTCTGCTTGGGCATTAGTAGTGCATCTTCTACTTTAACTTTATTTTTCTTTAGAGACAGTTTAAAGTTGTAACAATGATGTTGATTTCCGCTGCTATGTTGGTTTAGTTTTCATCTTATGTACTGTCTCGCCTGTTTTATGTCAAGATTATGTTATTATTATATTTTGTTCCATGCGCTGTGAGACATTCTACAGGTTCCTTGTTAGTTCATTCTCTTCTTTCCTTTCTTTGGCGACCGTTCTGTGCTAGTCGGGCATGTGTATAGCGCACCTTCGGAGGAAATGCAGACTGGTGCGGGGCGGGCCGTCACACTTGGTATCAGAGCTCTAGGTTGCCTAGTTAACCTGGGGAAAGACACCAGGGAGTGATAATATGTCAATGAGAGTGCGTATTTGTGATTATTTTGGTTTTCAAAAGCTATATATATTATTGGTATAGCCAAGGATGAAGTCGCATTGCACTAGCACCACTATGGAGATGGCTAATCGTTTCTCTTTATAGATTGAACGATGAGCCGATATACGACAGGTACTGGTAGTGGAGCCAATAATGGGAATGCTGCTGACATGAGGACGATGTTTACTGACCTCATGATAGAGATGCTTAGAGATGTTCAGAGGGCAGCTCCCAATGCTGTTAATGCTGGTGGTCCAGTAGTGTAGGCGCCTAGGGCCGATTTTGCCAAGCTGAATAAGGATTATACTAGTCTTGGTGGGAAGCCGTTCCACGGAACTGAGTCGGCCATGAATGTTCAGGATTGGCTGGATAGCTGCGAGCGTATATTAGAAGACTTGGGTATCGAGAATGTGATGAAGAGAAGGCTAGCATCCCGTCAGCTGCAAGGACGGGCAATGAATTGGTGGAATGCTATAAAGGCAGCTACCCCAGAGGATCCGATTACTTGGGATCAGTTTAAGGTTCTCTTTAGCGATAAGTTCATTCCAGCTACTCAGAAGTCAGTGTTGTTTAAGAAATTCTTGGAACTCAAGCAGAATGGAAGAGCTGTCTCGGAGTATATTGCCGAATTCGACACTTGGTCGAAATATGGGTTATCCCTAATAGATACTGCCGAGAAGAAGAACGAGAAGTTCATAACTGGTTTGGATGGATACTTGGGCGAAAGGCTTATTAACCACATCGATGAGACGTTTGAGTCGATTGTGGGGAAAGCATTGAGGTCAGAGAGTCTTTACCCTAAGTCGAAGACTGAGGTTGCATCTGTAGAGGAGCCAAAGCTGCAAGCAAGCGGTGGAGGCAAGAATGGTTCTCAGAATAAGAGAAAGCAGAATCAGACTAAGGATGGCCAGAAGAAAAAGGATAAGAAGGATGTTGAGTGCTTCAGCTGTGGGAAGAAGGGCCATGATGCTAGTAATTGTCGGGCCAAGCCAGCGGAAAGGAAGTGCTTCAACTGTGGCCAAGTGGGACATCACAAGGACAAGTGTCTGCAACCCCCTAAAGAAAAGAAGATTGTGAAAGCATATGCCCTTAACGCTAATCCTTCTTCGTCGAATGCCCCAACTGCGGCGGAGAAAGGAAAGAATGTCGTTATCCAAGGTATGCTTTCTGTTTATGATGTTCCTGTTAGAGTTTTGTTTGATACCGGAGCTTCCAGTTCTTTCATGTCTAGTGACCTGGTAGATAGGTTGGGATTGGAGACCAAGATTGTAGATAGACTTTTAGTAGTGACGAACCCGATTGGTGGTTCGACTAACCTTAACATGATTTGTCGTAATGTGGTCTTATCGATTCATGGATGCATGTTTGTTTGTGATTGCTTTGTTTTGGGCTTTACTGGGTTTGGCATTATTTTGGGAGTCGATTGGCTCCAAAGATATGGGGTGGTGGTAGACTGTGAGGGCTTTTTGTTGATAGCTAGAGCGGATGATGGGCAGAGGGTAGTGTTTGGTGGTCTACCTAGTGATGGGGTAATGGCTAGTTTTCTAAATTCCCTCGACATCCCGCAAGGTGAGTTGTCAGGTTTGCCCGTGGTTGGCTAGTATCCGGACGTCTTCAAGGAAGTGACCGGACTTCCACCACATCGAGAGATTAAGTTACGTATTGATTTGGTGAAAGATGCCAGACCTATAGTGATGCCACTTCGTCGTATGGCACCAAGGGAGCAGCGAGAGCTCAGGGTTCAAGTCAGCGATCTTTTGAAGAAGGGATTTATCAGAAGGAGTGTTTCTGAATGGGGAGCACCAGTTGTGTTTGCTACCAAGGCGGATGGTTCCCTTCGATTGTGTGTAGACTACCGCGAACTGAATAAAGTGACAAGGAAGAATAAGTATCCTCTACCGCGGATAGATGATTTGTTTGATCAGTTGAGTGGCGCGAGAGTATTCTCCTAGTTAGATCTCGCGACAGGTTTTTATCAGCTTAGAGTGGAAGCTGAGAGTATAGCTAAAACGGCATTTCGAACGCCGTCTGGATTTTATGAGTGGTTGGTCATGCCATTTGGGTTGACCAATGTGCCAGCATATTTTGTAGATCTTATGAACAGGGTATTCAGAGATCAGTTGAATAAGTTTGTTCTTGTGTTCGTGGTCGACATACTTGTTTATTCGAGGACGGAGGAATAACACAAGGAACACTTGAGGATAGTGATGGAGGTGTTGAGAAAACACCAATTGAAAGCAAAGTTTTCTAAGTGTCACTTCTGGAGGAGGGAAGTGAGGTTCTTGGGCCATGTCATTTCACATAATGGTATTGTCGTAGATCCTGCGAAGGTGGCTACAGTACAGGATTGGTCTACACCCAAGAATGCAACGGACATAAGAAGTTTCTTGGGATTAGCTGGATATTATCGTATGTTTATCCAAGGTTTCTCCAAGATAGCAGCACCGTTGACTCAGTTGACCAAGAAGAATCAAGCTTTCGTCTAGGACGAAAAGTGAGAGAATGCATTCAAGAGTCTAAAGGACAAGTAGACATGTGCACTAGTGTTAGTCCTTCCTAAGGGGAATGAAGAGATGACGGTATACATGGGCGCATATGGTACCGGACTAGGTGTTGTACTGATGCAAGGTGGTAGGGTTGTAGCTTATGCAAGTCGGCAATTGAAGCCGCACGAGAGAAAATACCCTACCCATGACTTGGAATTGGCTGTGATCGTGTTTGTATTGAAGATGTGGAGACATTACCTCTTGGGAGAAAGGTTTGAGTTGTTTACCGATCATAAGTCACTAAAGTATCTTTTCTCTCAGAAGGATCTAAATCTCCGACAACAAAGGTGGTTAGAATTCTTAGCTTCCTATGATTTCGACATCGCATATACACCAGGAAAGGGCAATGCGGTAGCTGATGCATTGAGTAGAAGACATGCCAGTTTAGGGGCTATGTTTCTAGAATGGAAGCAACTGGAGTACATCGCAAGGTATGATTTCAGACCAAAGTGCGAATTGGATCCAGAAATGTTAGCAAGTTTGACGATCAGACCCACTTTGATTGAGCAGATTGGTTCCAATCAGAGGAACGATCCTAATCTTTTAGAAATCATCTCCAAGTTAGAGATGGGAAGCGATGAGGAGATGAACAAGTACGGGCTTGATCGAGATGGATGGCTTCAAAAGAATGGAAAGCTAGTTGTACCCAATGTCAATGGATTGAGAGATGAAGTGCTTAGAGAATGTCATCACTCAAAACAGACTATACATCCCGGCGGTAACAAGATGTACTGAGACATAAAGCAGACCTACTACTGGGAAGGGATGAAAAGAGACGTTGGGAAGTTTATATCCAAATGCATGAATTGCCAGCTAGTTAAAGCTGAGAAAAAGAAGCCTAGTGTTTTGTTACAACCATTAGAAATTCCAAAATGGAAATGGGAACAAGTCTCAATGGATTTCATTAATGGGTTACCAAGGACCAGGTCGAGCCATGATAGCATTTGGGTAATTGTGGACCGATTATCCAAGAGTGCAAGATTTATACCCGTCAAGTCGAAATGAACGGTAGCTAAGTTAGCTGAGCTATATGTGAAGTGGGTAGTGAGATTTCATGGAATACCCAAAGGCATTGTGAGTGACCGAGATCCGTTGTTCACTAGTGGATTTTGGAAGAGCTTACAAGAGGCGTTAGGATCAGAATTACATCTCAGTACCGCGTATCCTCCTCAAACTGACGGTCAAACAGAGAGGGTGAATCGTGTATTAGAAGATCTCTTAAGAGCTTGTGTATTGGATTTTGGTGGATCATGGGTTGACCATCTACATCTAGTGGAGTTCGCATATAATAATAGTTATCAGTCCAGTATTGGTATGGCTCCATTTGAAGCTTTGTACGGAAGACCGTGCAACTCACCGTCATGTTGGTTAGAAACAGGTGAGAAGTTTATGCTTGGACCAGATGTGATAAGAGAAACTTCAGACAAGATCAAAATCATTCGACAGCGAATGAAGGCTGCCCAAGATAGGCAGAAAAGTTATGCTGATAAGAGGAGAAGAGAATTAAAGTTCTTCATTGACGACTTGGTGTTTGTCAAAATTTCTCCGTTAAAGAGCGTAATACGATTTGGCAGGAGAGACAAGTTAGCACCAAGATTCGTTGGTCCATTCCCAGTTCTCGAGCAAATTGGGAATTTGGCATATAAAGTTGAATTACCAGACAAGATGGCAGGAGTTCACAACGTATTTCATGTTTCCCAGTTAAGGAAATTTGTGCATGACCCAGATGTGACTATTTCACCTGATCAGTTGGATGATGTCGAAGTTGAACCCGAGGCGATTGGGAACCGGAAGCCTATGCGTATTGTTGGGAACGATACGAAGCAACTTCGAAGGAAAGCGGTGAATCTAGTCAAAGTTCAGTGGAGCGAGAATGAGAATTATTGTACTTGGGAGATAGAGGAGAGCATTAGGAAGACGTATCCAAAACTCTTTGCCTGGTAAGATTTAAGTTTCGATTTAGTTTTCCGCATGCTAGGATAGACTTGTTTTCCATGTTTGATTGTTGCATATGACTGGTAGGCATGCGGGATCCTTTGTATGTTTTGGGTTAAGGAATTTCGGGGACGAAATTTCTTAAGGGGGGAGAGTGTAAAGACCCGCATTCTACGCATCATAGGATCGTAGAATATTTGTTTCATTCACATACGAAGTCGTATGGTCATATAACTTTGGGAGACGATTATTGGAGTCATTTCCCATGTTCATGATTTTTTCCGATTTTTAAATGACCATTTTGCCCCTAGCTAATCTTGTTTTGACCATAACTTTTGACTGGGAAGGAGTTTTGACCTAAAACCACTTCCATTGGCTCCGGATAATGATTTACAATTCCGTAGAGTGGTCACATTAGCCAAACGGACTCACCGTTTGGGAGATATGGCTGAAATAAGTTTCAGATGGTGAAAAACAGCTTAACCGGGCCTAATTTGGGTGATTAGTGAGTGGGCCCATAACGCATTTCGGGATTAGGGTTATGGGGAGGCTAATAGGGTTAGGGAATTCAGTTTCTATCATTTTCTAGCTGCCACTCATTGTTCCTTCAAGTTTAGCCATGACCTCCACTTTCTAAAACACCCCAAATCACCTTCTAATCGCTAATTAAGCCAAATCAACATCAAATTAAGGGGGAATAGCACAAAAGCAAGGTTACAGCTGCTGTGTTACATTAGGAACAGCGCCAAACAGAGAATCATCTCAGTTTTAAGGTTTTATTTGTGGCTAAGATGAGTGATTTGCAGAGTTTTGCACTAATTACGGTTAATTAAGGGTAATTAGTGAAGATTAGCGAATTTAAACATGATAAAATTCTGGAAAAATATTTATAAAATTCGAAATAATGTTTTAGACCTCTTTTAGAAATTTGGTTTGATTTGGTTAAGATTTACTAATCATATCATTAGTTTTGCCTAAACATGCTTAAGGGGAAAACGTGGGTTTTTTGGTATGTTTGATCCTTATAAACATGTCATATTGTTGTTTTAGTGTTTGTAGATGATTATACATGTTGCTATGAATGTATGGTATGTTTTATGATTACATAGAAATGTTAGAATGGTTGAAAACGCCGTCATTTGGCGAAAATAGCTTGCTGGAAAACTTGCAGCAAACCGGATAGGAGCATTCGGATAGGAGCATTCGGAAAGGAGCATTCGGATAGGAGCAACCGGACAGGAGCATTCGGATAGGAGCAACCGGATAGGAGAATTAGGATAGGAGCAACCGGAGAGGAGCATTCGGATAGGAGCATCCGGATAGGAGCATTCGGATAGGAGCATCCGGATAGGAGCATTAGGATAGGAGCAACAGGATAGGAGCAACCGGATAGGGGCATCCGATCCGAACCGGATAGGGGCATCCGATCCGAACCGGATAGGGGCATCCGATCCGAACCGGATAGGGGCATCCGATCCGAACCGGATAGGGGCACTCGATCCGAACCGAATAGGGGCATCCGAGCACCCGAACTGAACTAGAAAGGAGCATTCGAACCGAACCACGCAGGAGCAACCGGATAGGAGCATTCGGATAGGAGCAACAGGATAGGAGCAACCGGATAGGGGCATCCGATCCAAACCGGATAGGGGCATCCGATCCGAATCGGATAGGGGCATCCGATCCGAATCGGATAGGGGCACTCGATCCGAACCGAATAGGGGCATCCGAGCACCCGAACTGAACTAGAAAGGAGCATTCGAACCGAACAAGGCAGGAGGGGGCGAACCGAACCGAACCGGAGGATCGAACACCAAGTAGACCTAAACCCGAGATGCAAAGGAAGTCCAAATGAGGAGTTGTACCTCAGGATCCAGATGGGAACCAAGGAGGGAACTTCATGAGTTGGGCTTTGCTGCGGGACGTGTGCTAAGGGGTTATCGATGTCTGTAACTTTAGATCACTATGTATAGGGGGTACGTGAACGGATTCAACGCCACTGTAGTAACCCGCATTTTAGCTGTTGAACAATTTATTTATTTAATTATTAAATATCGATTTATCGATATCGAGAACGTGAATTAAATAATATTGAATATTTAATTAATAAATAAAATATATTATAATGTCGAAATAATCAAAAATATTGGAAATACAATATTCTGTGAACGGGGTCGTCCTTTAGATTTAATTCATCTTAGAGTTGAATTATATTGACGAATATATTCAATCGACGACAGTTTGAACGTAGAATTTTAAAATAATTAAAATAGACCTTGAAATGGCGCGGCAGTTCGCTATTTGGCAATTTGAACTTCAACTGAATATACAGGGTTCGTTTTAAATCGGATTTCTGGGAAACAAGAAACGTGTGGAGCTGGTGGAGTATATCTTTCTAATGGAAGAGAAAAGTCGAGATTTCTTCGTGTAGATTTTGATGTACGTCCAAATCAAATTTCAGAAAAGTCGCTGTGGAATTCCTTTATAATTTGCGACGCTTTATATATGTTATAAATGGATTTTTCCGTATAAACTGAATATCGAGATAATCTGGAATCTGAAATATCAAGCTGTAAATTCTGATATGATATTCTGTAGCTGTACGATATCATATGTGAAGATATATGATAATATAAATTATTTATATTTAATTTTATAATATTTAAATATATTTATATATTTAAATCGTTCATCCAGAGCTTTAAAAATAGCCACTTTTGCAAACGAAGTCAAAATTCGACGAAACCAGTTTTGTTGGGTCCGCAATATTAAATTATTGTTAGATTTCAATTTCCGTGATTTTTGAAGTCAGTACGTGGCCGTGGCGATTTTTAGAGTGAGAAACAGTCAATATTTTGACAGTTAAAAATACGCTGTGTGAGCATACGGAGTCGGAATTCGACGAAACCAGTTTCGTTGGGACCATAATGTCGAACTGTAGTTGCATGTCCAGTTTGGGGATTCTTGTATATTGTATGTGATGATAGGGATTTTTATTCAAAGATACAAATAGAGATAGGATAAAAATAGAATAGAATATTAGTTCCTTCACCCTATAAATACACCTCTTTCTAAACCTAACCTATTCTTTCCACTCAAGAATTTCACGCGCCGCCAGTTCCTTTCTCAGGAACGAAATCGTGTTCTTCATTATATCCATCAAAAATAAAATAAAAACCCTAAAATCCCCAAACCAATTCGTATGGATTCGTGAGGAAATCCTCTTCCTTCTCATGTGTGGGGTGCTGAGTTCGACGAAGAAGTTTTCGCGGGGTCGATCATCTTTTGGGGGCATCGGAGGATGTCGAGCTGGGCATGACTTGGGCTGGCGACTCAGTGAGGCGAGGGGGTGCTTTCGACGTGGTCAGATCGGGTACTGGTGGTTGGTGGGAGGTGCGACGGTGAGGTGGTTTCGAGCGTGGCCAGTTTGGGAACCCGGAGACTTGAACGATGAAGGGTTTTGCAGTACTACAGGTGAGCTCGAGTTCACCAACAACGGGGCTGCAGTTCGCAAAGGACAGGGGAGGTTCGAATGAGGTCTGTGGTGTTCGGATAGGAGGTATTCGCGAAGTGATAGAGCTCGAAAATCCCTGGTAATGTGGAGTCCATCTATGTTGATTTGAGTGGGTTTGTGAGGCAAATGATGTGGTATTTTACAGTGACAGATCGAAGTTTGTATGCAATGTTGGAGGAAGGTGACGAGTAATATGAAACTAATGTAGTATGAAGTGGTTGGGAAGAGCTGTGATGTTTAAACTGTGGGGATGAAGTGAAGGTTTTTGGTGCTTTTAGCTCGATCTGTTGTGAAGGAAGAAAGGTGTTTAGGTGGGAAGTTATTCTCGAAAATGGTTTGTGAAGAAGTAAGAATGGAGATTATCTGTGTTGAAGTTTTCTGGAGTATGGAGATTGGTTAACAAGGAAGAAGGGAGATCGAACAAATCGGGTATGGGAAGTTAGTCCATTCTTGGGTGTTCAAGGAAAGAGCGGTCTGGGCTTTTGAGTTTGGATGGGCCGAGGGATTTTGTATGGGTGAGATGTCCCATATCAATTGTGTAGTTAAAATTTAAACTATCTAAATGTTATATAAATGTGTTAGTTTAATAATTATCTTATCTTATATCAGAATCAGACGAAACCGATAACATTGGAATCATAATGACGATATCTACGTATGAAACAGCTTTGGAATGATTCGAAGCTTATCTAAATTTATGGAGAAATAAATTGCCTGATCTAAATCAACAAACCGTAAATCGTTATTTAACGATTACGGACAAGGTGAGTAAAACTCACCAACTCTGTACAGTTCTATTTTTACAACGTATTCCTAGAACTGTTAAATATTGTTTGTTTAACTGTGTGTTGACTGTTTGATTGAACTGCTAGTCAGTTAGTTGAATTTCTATATTGTTTCTGTTTAACAGAATATATCATATGGAATTGAAAGTGATGTTATATATATTGTTTAACATTTGTGATGTAGGGAAACAGGTTGGAGGAATCCAACTGGATTCCTCAATAGTTATTTTACTGTGATTTATATATTGTGATATATAATGTGATATATATTCTGTTGGCGATTATATGTGTTTGGACGATATTGAACATCGTGATTTGATATGATTGAATACCATAACATACCGAAATGTTGATAAGGGGATTTTCAAAGTGATATTGAAAACAGAATATTTATAAATTGGAATATTTATAAATAAGAGATATTTATAAATTTAAATATTTATAAATAAGGAATATTTATAAATTGGGATATTTATAAATAGGAGATATTTTAAAAAGGAAAATAAATTCAAAACATTTCTTTTTGAATGGGAAAGGCCTGTGTGGTGGGTTTGGGGATTTTCCCGATGCTCCCGATACAAAGGAGGTTATGGCGAATATTCCCGAAAATTTAAGGAGTTAGAATATTTCAAGAATAAATTTGAAAAGGAAATATTTGTAAACCATTTACAAATAGAATTGAAAAGGAAACGTTATAAAAGGGAAATCATTTTTTAAAGTGTAGAACCGTTATTTAAAAGTAAATCTTTTCAAATGAATAAAACGTTGTTAAAAAGGAAATCTTTATAAAGTGAATAAAGTAAATCGAATATAGACATTCAAAAGGAGTTAATCGAATATGGTATTCGAAGTTAGTTAATCGAATATGGTATTCGAAGTTAGTTAATCGAATATGGTATTCGAAAGTTAGTTAATCGAATATGTTATTCGAAAGGGGTTAGTCAAGTCGAGTTAGTCAAATAAAGTTAACCAGTTAGAGTTAATCAGTTAGAGTTAACCAGTAGGAGTTAATTAGTCAGAGTTAATCGATTAGAGTTAAAACGAACTAGAGTTAATCAAATATAGTTATTTGAGACAGAGTTAGTCAAACATAGTATTCAGGGTAAGTTGCCATCTTGTACGACTGCTAGCGTAATTCGCAGGGCTGTAAATAGCCTACGGCGGTCGGATGTTTCCTGAGGGAGTCAGGCGTAACCATTGTGATCGCTGCGATCTAGAGTCAAGCGAATGGAGTTTAATCGAATATTAGTTATTCGATAGGAGTTGATCGAGTTGAGAAATAAGTTAAGTTAAATAAGTTGAGTTGATCGGGTGGTTCGATCAAGTTAGTCGAGCCTAGTTAATCGAATCGAATTGGTCGAACCAAGTAAGGCGAGTTAAGTTAGTCAAGCTAGTCGAGCCTAGTTAATCGAATCGAATTGGTCGAACCAAGTAAGTCGAGTTAGTCGAGTCAAATCGAGTTAGTCGAGTTAAGTTCGTCGAGTTAAATAAATCGATGTTAGTTTCATCGAAAGGAGTTATCGATGTTAGTTTCATCGAAAGGAGTTATCGATGTTAGTTTCATCGAAAGGAGTTATCGATGTTAGTTTCATCGAAGGGAGTTATTGATTATAGTTTAATCGAAGTGAGATTTTTAAATATGAGATATTTGAAAAGGAAGAGTTATCGAAAATTAGTTATTCGAAGAGAGATTATCGAATATCGTTTATTCGAGAAAGAGTTAGTCGAATATAGGTTATTCGAAGTAGAGTTAATCAAATAGTGATTTCTCGAAGAGAGTTAATCGGCGAATTCGATTATATCGAATTCGAAAAGTACTTATACTTTCCAATGTTTAAATAGAAATTTATTTATTTATAAATAAATAAGTGTTAGGTTAATTATTCACTAATAAGAATAGAAGCTATAATTAAAGTTAGATAATTCGAAAGTAGGGATTATAACGTTATCGTTATAACCAATGTTTTAAATATAGAAGTGGATTAGTAAAATTGAATCCGAGAAAGGCGTAAAGAAGTTGTTAAAGATTATAAAGATAAACTTTGACCATTTCGAAGTTATAACGTTGTTCAGTTAAGGTCTGAGAGGTAATTATACCCCAACTTGAGTGACTTCCTTCTTAACTAAGAAATGGTAAGGTTTGATCGTAAAGGAGTTTTGGAAATGTTTTCCAAACGAGAATCAGAAATGTTTTCTGATAAAAGAAAAATAAGAATTTAGAATATAGGGAAACAAGAGATAAGTAAATAAATGAACTAAAGAGATTTATGTTAAATGATGTTTGTTCGATATAATTTCCATTTGGAAATAATATCGTTGTTTGCACACTTGTTTTTCTTTGATGGTTAAATCACCGACTATCGAAGTTTTGACCATTTTAACGTTGTTAATGTGGAGAGACCGGTTGGATTATTATCCATAGAACCACTCTGTATTGGCATAAGTGTCGCGAATCATATATGCCAAAGATAATTGAAGACGAAGTAAAATGCAAGGCTATCCTATTTACAGAATAGTGCCTTCGGTTTGTCCAGTCCCAGGACAACTTGTATGAACGAAGGTCTGACAGAGTATATCCAATGGATCGTGTAAGTTGATCTGTTCAAACGTATTCACGTTTGGTGGCGGAGGAATTCGTTTCTCTTAGCTGTATACCCGTGTTATTTTTGGATAAGTCAATTTGTGATTTGGCGGTATGATGATGTGACATTTCTAAGTGAATGAAGATGGATGTCTGACATAGTATTTCCAGACGGTTGCGTACATTGATTTCTTCAACTATACCAAGAGTGGAAGCGGAGAAGGAAACTTCTTTTAGCTGACACATAATGTATGGTTGTAGACGTAAATTAGTGATTTCGATGTATTTGACAATGTAGCATTCGAAGTGAATCTGATGTGATGATAAAGCGTAGCTTCTAGCCTCATCAACCGGTAAATGACAGAAATCGGGCAGGCAGCATGGCTAAGTCGGTCGCACCGAAGTAGGGTGTATAATCACCTATCTAGTGAATATTCACTTGTTTCTTAAATCTATCAATGTTGTCCCATATATATACGGGAACGGTTGCTGATCCCAACCGTTGGTGATGTACATTCGATACACTCAAGCGAAATGAGTGGTCGGTCATGTGTGGCTGAGTTGCAAGATGTTCTTGTTGAACTCCAGTGTATCGTTCCTAGAGTACACTAATCAGAAGGTGGTTCCATACCTTGTCATAGTTGGAAATCCAATCATCCAATAAGCGCCTACGGTTTATGATTTTACATTATATATGTAGAGCGTGAGATGCAAGCGTTTCTGCTAGATTGATATCTATTTGTATTTAGACATTATTATAATATCAGAATGATATTACTTTACAAAGTTGTTTGGATTCTCATAAGGGAAAAACCCGTTCCGTTATGCGGCGTGGTCTTGTGAGGTATCCTTTATTTAATCAAGTATTAAATTGTTTTACTCATACCAGTCCCATGACTGACCCGGAGTTTATTTTGTTGTTTTCCCTAAACTCTTGGGTGCCTAAATTTGTACGGGCAGTCAAGTAGTCGGGATTTTACAGATACACTTGGAGAGCTTGGAGCAGGAGGCTTCAGGATTCTATAGCTATTATTATTTCCGTTGTTGTTGTAAGTGTTGTACTCTGATAAGTGTTATTGTATACATATACTGATGTTATTTCAAAGATATGTTATGTTATATTTTATTCGTTCCGCTGTGAGATTCGTGTTTACTCTGATGATGATGTTCTCCTTCTTCTTCTATTCTATAAGTTCTATCTTATCTATTCTCACCTTCTAATTTCTTTCATTAATTACCGGGATTTTTCGATGTTTTGGTTATCGACGTCGAGCTTACGTCGATAACCAAAGTCGCCGAAATTCCGGGTTACTACAGTTGGTATCAGAGCATTGGTTTAGTTATTACCTTGGCTCTGTGGCGTGATTCATTAGAGATGGGATTAGTAATATCCTAGACTGAGTTTGAGATTATATATACGAGTGAACGTATTTGTTAGTTAATATAAAATGATTTTATATTGTGGAGTTTTATTGGTTGAGTTGTTTGTGAATTCTGGTTGATCGGTTTGATCCACTGTATCGATAGGGGTTACTAAACACTCGAATACGATGAACCGTCATGGTATGTTTTGAAAGAGGGTAAATGGAATAATTTTACCCGAATATATTTGATATAGTATATTGGTTGTGTTGTTTGTTATTATAATCGAGTAAGATTATAAAAAGGTAAAATGATTATAAATGACTAATCAGAATTCATATAAGTAAAGTACATGAAATAAAATGAAGAAAAATCTGAATTTAAATCAGATTGGAATTAAAATAAGGAAATTTTAAGTTCCTGGGAGATTTTGAAAACGTTTTTCAAACTGAAGGTGATAGAGTATTGAACTCACTTCGATAGCTGGAAAATAGATTCTGATGATGAATCGCGACATCATCAGTGTTCATTTTCGAGTTCTAAGTGACGGACTACTACCAAAGGTTTTGTTTTTGAATTGTTTTGAGAAAACAAGTTGTTTAGAAATTCAAAGGTTTTGAATTGGCATTGTAATTTCAAATTGATTTGAAATAGACCCAGGAAATTAAGTTTCGGAATTTAATTTTAACTTATGAAGTTAAATAGAATAAGATAGTAGAAATAAATTGAAATATTAACTTGAACTGCGTTAAATAGAATTGAATTGGATTAGAGAATAATCTGTTATGGAATTGGGTTGATGAGTTAAGAATTTGAAAATTGATATTCGGGTTCAAATGAAATTCGATTTGGATTTGAGGATATGAACTGATTGGAATTCAATTGAGATAACACTGGTATATGCTGAGTTGATAGCATATGGAAGTGATAGAGTTGATATGCCCGACAAAAAGGTACCAGTTTATATTATATATGGATATGAGATTTATGAGCCGAATTGGCAAGCCGCTTGGCTGTTTGATTTTCTTTTGGGTTAAAGAAGGCCCAGAGAGGCGAGTTGGAGTTTGAGATATTGACCAGTACAAAGGAGGTGCTGGCAAAAATTTTCGAAAAGTTAAGGTGTTAGAAAATTTTCAGAATTTTTGAAAATTTAGTTAGGCGGAATAAATTAATATTTTAGTCGCTATTAATTGGTTCAGTTGAAACCGGAGACAAGAGGTAAACAGATAAATTTTTACCCAGAAGATAGGGTCATCCCCTAGCTTAGCAATTTCGAGGACGAAATTTTATTAAGGGGGGAAGATTGTAGTAACCCGCATTTTAGCTGTTGAACAATTTATTTATTTAATTATTAAATATCGATTTATCGATATCGAGAACGTGAATTAAATAATATTGAATATTTAATTAATAAATAAAATATATTATAATGTCGAAATAATCAAAAATATTGGAAATACAATATTCTGTGAACGGGGTCGTCCCTTAGATTTAATTCAGCTTAGAGTTGAATTATATTGACGAATATATTCAATCGACGACAGTTTGAACGTAGAATTTTAAAATAATTAAAATAGAGCTTGAAATGGCGCGGCAGTTCGCTATTTGGCAATTTGAACTTCAACTGAATATACAGGGTTCGTTTTAAATCGGATTTCTGGGAAACAAGAAACGTGTGGAGCTGGTGGAGTATATCTTTCTAGTGGAAGAGAAAAATCGGGATTTCGTCGTGTAGATTTTGATGTACGTCCAAATCAAATTTCAGAAAAGTCGCTGCGGAATTCCTTTATAATTTGCGACGCTTTATATATGTTATAAATGGATTTTTCAGTATAAACTGAATATCGAGATAATCTGGAATCTGAAATATCTAGATGTAAATTCTGATATGATATTCTGTAGTTGTACGATATCATATGTGAAGATATACGATAATATAAATTAGTTATATTTAATTTTATAATATTTAAATATATTTATATATTTAAATTGGTCATCCAGAGCTTTAAAAATAACCACTTTTGCAAACGAAGTCAAAATTCGACGAAACCAGTTTTGTTGGGTCCGCAATATTGAATTATTGTTAGATTTCAATTTCCGTGATTTTTGAAGTCAGTACGTGGCCGTGGCGATTTTTAGAGTGAGAAACAGTCAATATTTTGACAGTTAAAAATACGCTGTGTGAGCATACGGAGTCTGAATTCGACGAAACCAGTTTCGTTGGGACCATAATGTCGAACTGTAGTTGCATGTCCAGTTTGGGGATTTTTGTATATTGTATGTGATGATAGGGATTTTTATTCAAAGATACAAATAGAGATAGGATAAAAATAGAATAGAATAATAGTTCCTTCACCCTATAAATACACCTCTTTCTAAACCTAACCTATTCTTTCCACTCAAGGATTTCACGCGCCGCCAGTTCCTTTCTCAGGAACGAAATCGTGTTCTTCGTTATATCCATCAAAAATAAAATAAAACCCCTAAAATCCCCAAACCAATTTGTATGGATTCGTGAGGAAATCCTCTTCCTTCTCATGTGTGGGGTGCTGAGTTCGACGAAGAAGTTTTCGCGGTGTCGATCATCTTTTGGGGGCATCGGAGGATGTCGAGTTGGGCATGACTTAGGCTGGCGACTGAGTGAGGCGGGGGGGGTGCTTTCGACGTGGTCAGATCGGGTACTGGTGGTTGGTGGGAGGTGCGACGGTGAGGTGGTTTCGAGCGTGGCCAGTTTGGGGACCCGGAGACTTGAACGATGAAGGGTTTTGCAGTACTACAGGTGAGCTCGAGTTCACCAACAACGGGGCTGCAGTTCGCAAAGGACAGGGGAGGTTCGAATGAGGTCTGTGGTGTTCGGATAGGAGGTATTCGCGAAGTGATAGAGCTCGAAAATCCCTGGTAATGTGGAGTCCATCTATGTTGATTTGAGTGGGTTTGTGAGGCAAATGATGTGGTATTTTACAGTGACAGATCGAAGTTTGTATGCAATGTTGGAGGAAGGTGACGAGTAATATGAAACTAATGTAGTATGAAGTGGTTGGGAAGAGCTGTGATGTTTAAACTGTGGGGATGAAGTGAAGGTTTTTGGTGCTTTTAGCTCGATCTGTTGTGAAGGAAGGAAGGTGTTTAGGTGGGAAGTTATTCTCGAAAATGGTTTGTGAAGAAGTAAGAATGGAGATTATCTGTGTTGAAGTTTTCTGGAGTATGGAGATTGGTTAACAAGGAAGAAGGGAGATCGAACAAATCGGGTGTGGGAAGTTAGTCCGTTCTTGGGTGTTCAAGGAAAGAGCGGTCTGGGCTTTTGAGTTTGGATGGGCCGAGTGATTTTGTATGGGTGAGATGTCCCATATCAATTGTGTAGTTAAAATTTAAACTATCTAAATGTTATATAAATGTGTTAGTTTAATAATTATCTCATCTTATATCAGAATCAGACGAAACCGATAACATTGGAATCATAATGACGATATCTACGTATGAAACTGCTTTGGAATGATTCGAAGCTTATCTAAATTTATGGAGAAATAAATTGCCTGATCTAAATCAACAAACCGTAAATCGTTATTTAACGATTACGGGCAAGGTGAGTAAAACTCACCAACTCTGTACAGTTCTATTTTTACAACGTATTCCTAGAACTGTTAAATATTGTCTGTTTAACTGTGTGTTGACTGTTTGATTGAACTGCTAGTCAGTTAGTTGAATTTCTATATTGTTTCTGTTTAACAGAATATATCATATGGAATTGAAAGTGATGTCATCTATATTGTTTAACATCTGTGATGCAGGGAAACAGGTTGGAGAAATCCAACTGGATTCCTCAACAGTTATTTTACTGTGATTTATATATTGTGATATATAATGTGATATATATTCTGTTGGCGATTATATGTGTTTGGACGATATTGAACATCGTGATTTGATATGATTGAATACCATAACATACCGAAGTGTTGATAAGGGGATTTTCAAAGTGATATTGAAAACAGAATATTTATAGATAAGAGATATTTATAAATTTAAATATTTATAAATAAGGAATATTTATAAATTAGGATATTTATAAATAGGAGATATTTTAAAAAGGAAAATAAATTAAAAACATTTCATTTTTAATGGGAAAGGCCTGTGTGGCGGGTTTGGGGATTTTCCCGATGCTCCCGATACAAAGGAGGTTATGGCGAATTTTCCCGGAAATTTAAGGAGTTAGAATATTTCAAAAATAAATTTGAAAAGGAAATATTTGTAAACCATTTACAAATAGAATTGAAAAGGAAACGTTATAAAAGGGAAATCATTTTTTAAAGTGTAGAACCGTTATTTAAAAGTAAATCTTTTCAAATGAATAAAACGTTGTTAAAAAGGAAATTTTTATAAAGTGAATAAAGTAAATCGAATATAGACATTCGAAAGGAGTAAATCGAATATGGTATTCGAAGTTAGTTAATCGAATATGGTATTCGAAGTTAGTTAATCGAATATGGTATTCGAAAGTCAGTTAATCGAATATGTTATTCGAAAGGGGTTAGTCAAGTCGAGTTAGTCAAATAAAGTTAACCAGTTAGAGTTAATCAGTTAGAGTTAACCAGTAGGAGTTAATTAGTTAGAGTTAATCGATTAGAGTTAAAACGAACTAGAGTTAATCAAATATAGTTATTTGAGACAGAGTTAGTCAAACATAGTATTCAGGGTAAGTTGCCATCTTGTACGACTGCTAGCGTAATTCGCAGGGCTGTAAATAGCCTACGGCGGTCGGATGTTTCCTGAGGGAGTCAGGCGTAACCATTGTGATCGCTGCGATCTAGAGTCAAGCGAATGGAGTTTAATCGAATATTAGTTATTCGATAGGAGTTGATCGAGTTGAGAAATAAGTTAAGTTAAATAAGTTGAGTTGATCGGGTGGTTCGATCAAGTTAGTCGAGCCTAGTTAATCGAATCGAATTGGTCGAACCAAGTAAGGCGAGTTAAGTTAGTCAAGTTAGTCGAGCCTAGTTAATCGAATCGAATTGGTCGAACCAAGTAAGTCGAGTTAGTCGAGTCAAATCGAGTTAGTCGAGTTAAGTTCGTCAAGTTAAATAAATAGATGTTAGTTTCATCGAAAGGAGTTATCGATGTTAGTTTCATCGAAAGGAGTTATCGATGTTAGTTTCATCGAAGGGAGTTATCGGTTATAGTTTAATCGAAGTGAGATTTTTAAATATGAGATATTTGAAAAGGAAGAGTTATCGAATACTAGTTATTCGAAGAGAGATTATCGAATATCGTTTATTCGAGAAAGAGTTAGTCGAATATAGGTTATTCGAAGTAGAGTTAATCAAATAGTGATTTCTCGAAGAGAGTTAATCGGCGAATTCGATTATATCGAATTCGGGAAAGTACTTATACTTTCCAGTGTTTAAATAGAAATTTATTTATTTATAAATAAATAAGTGTTAGGTTAATTATTCACTAATAAGAATAGAAGTTATAATTAAAGTTAGATAATTCGAAAGTAGGGATTATAACGTTATCGTTATAACCAATGTTTTAAATATAGAAGTGGATTAGTAAAATTGAATCCGAGAAAGTCGTAAAGAAGTTGTTAAAGATTAAAAAGATAAACTTTGACCATTTCGAAGTTATAACGTTGTTCAGTTAAGGTCTGAGAGGTAATTGTACCCCAACTTGAGTGACTTCCTTCTTAACTAAGAAATGGTAAGGTTTGATCGTAAAGGAGTTTTGGAAATGTTTTCCAAACGAGAATCAGAAATGTTTTCCGATAAAAGAAAAATAAGAATTTAGAATATAGGGAAACAGGAGATAAGTGAATAAATGAACTAAAGAGATTTATGTTAAATGATGTTTGTTCGATATAATTTCCATTTGGAAATAATATCGTTGTTTGCACACTTGTTTTTCTTTGATGGTTAAATCACCGACTATCGAAGTTTTGACCATTTTAACGTTGTTAATGTGGAGAGACCGGTTGGATTATTATCCATAGAACCACTCTGTATTGGCATAAGCGTGCGAATCATATATGCCAAAGATAATTGAAGACGAAGTAAAATGCAAGGCTATCCTCTTTACAGAATAGTGCCTTCGGTTTGTCCAGTCCCAGGACAACTTGTATGGACGAAGGTCTGACAGAGTATATCCAATGGATCGCGTAAGTTGATCTGTTCAAACGTATTCACGTTTGGTGGCGGAGGAATTCGTTTCTCTTAGCTGTATACCCGTGTTATTTTTGGATAAGTCAATTTGTGATTTGGCGGTATGACGATGTGACATTTCTAAGTGAATGAAGATGGATGTCTAACATAGTATTTCCAGACGGTCACGTACATTGATTTCTTCAACTATACCAAGAGTGGAAGCGGAGAAGGAAACTTCTTTTAGCTGACACGTAATGTATGGTTGTAGACGTAAATTAGTGATTTCGATGTATTTGACAATGTAGAATTCGAAGTGAATCTGATGTGATGATAAAGCGTAGCTTCTAGCCTCATCAACCGGTAAATGACAGAAATCGGGCAGGCAGCATGGCTAAGTCGGTCGCACCGAAGTAGGGTGTATAATCACCTATCTAGTGAATATTCACTTGTTTCTTAAATCTACCAATGCTGTCCCATATATATACGGGAACGGTTTCTGATCCCAACCGTTGGTGATGTACATTCGATACACTCAAGCGAAATGAGTGGTCGGTCATGTGTGGCTGAGTTGCAAGATGTTCTTGTTGAACTCCAGTGTATCATTTCTAGAGTACACTGATCAGAAGGTGGTTCCATACCTTGTCATAGTTGGAAATCCAATCATCCAATAAGCGCCTACGGTTTATGATTTTACATTATATATGTAGAGCGTGAGATGCAATCGTTTCTGCTAGATTGATATCTATTTGTATTTAGACATTATTATAATATCAGAATGATATTACTTTACAAAGTTGTTTGGATTCTCATAAGGGAAAAACCCGTTCCGTTATGCGGCGTGGTCTTGTGAGGTATCCTTTATTTAATCAAGTATTAAATTGTTTTACTCATACCAGTCCCATGACTGACCCGGAGTTTATTTTGTTGTTTTCCCTAAACTCTTGGGTGCCTAAATTTGTACGGGCAGTCAAGTAGTCGGGATTTTACAGATACACTTAGAGAGCTTGGGGCAGGAGGCTTCAGGATTCTATAGCTTTTATTATTTCCGTTGTTGTTGTAAGTGTTGTACTCTGATAAGTGTTATTGTATACATATACTGATGTTA
Organism: Allium sativum; assembly: GCA_030737875.1. NCBI lineage: Eukaryota > Viridiplantae > Streptophyta > Magnoliopsida > Asparagales > Amaryllidaceae > Allium > Allium sativum. The sequence continues at coordinate 993,958,786 of CM060915.1, forward strand.
TTTCAAAGATATGTTATGTTATATTTTATTCGTTCCGTTGTGAGATTCGTGTTTACTCTGATGATGATGTTCTCCTTCTTCTTCTATTCTATAAGTTCTATCTTATCTATTCTCACCTTCTAATTTCTTTCATTAATTACCGGGATTTTTCGATGTTTTGGTTATCGACGTCGAGCTTACGTCGATAACCAAAGTCGCCGAAATTCCGGGTTACTACAGCCACAGTGGCCTTGGTACGACTAAAGAGCTATAGACCAATGAAGTGGGGTCATTTGTAAAGATTTGGTCATGACTCCATGGGATAAGCTTTGTAGTAGCAGTAGTTGTACAAGTTGAACTTCGTTACTACTTCGATGGGTCTACTGATTGACTGTGGTGGACATCGTATGCTTTACGCACTGAGTGGGAGATGTGATAATGGTTGCTATGTTTGATTGTTTGCCTTCATTATGACGTACACACCCCCACCCCCGTATTCTTTACACCATATGATAGTGGCACCTTAGAGTATTGTACGGTATTTAGTGCTAACTCTTTGGTTGCCGGTCCACGTTCATGTATGGTTTAGTATACTTGTTATTGTTCTGTTTAGCTGCTTATCGCTCATAACAGACTTTTCGTCTGACCCAGAGTTTTATGTCTCTTCTTATTACTCTGGGTGCTCTCACGAGCAGACTAGAGACATGTTATCTGGGTATGCACGAGTAGCTGATCCGGAGACGAGCAGGAGGCTTCCACGTATGATACATATGGATATTCTCCCTGTGTTGTTGAAGGTCTCTGCTTAGGCATTAGTAGTGCATCTTCTACTTTAACTTTATTTTGCTTTAGAGACAGTTTAAAGTTGTAACAATGATGTTGGATCATAAGCTGTATTTGGATTTCCGCTGCTATGTTGGTTTAGTTTTCAGCTTATGCACTGTCTCGCCTGTTTTTTGTCAAGATTATGTTATTATTATATTTTGTTCCATGCGCTGTGAGACATTCTACAGGTACCTTGTTAGTTCATTCTCTTCTTTCCTTTCTTTGGCGACCGTTCCGTGCTAGTCGGGCATGTGTACAGCGCACCTTCGGAGGAAATGCAGACTGGTGCGGGGCGGGCTGTCACAGCTGTTTTCATTGTTGCTATACACATTTGTTGTGTGAAATCCATATAATCAACATTATATGGTAATTGACTGTGTCTGATTCCAGTTCAGAATTATCGAATGTTTTAAAATAATATTCATTGAATATTGAAATGTGAAGCCGTGTCAAATAGTTAAACGCCATTTTTACACGAACGCGAATTTTGTCGATTTTATTCATTTTACAATGAATATCGAAAGTGATTTCAAAATCTGATATTTTGAAAAGAATTGAAATTCGAACTAAATTGAAAAGAATTGAAATTCGAATTAAATTGAAATGAATTGAAATTCGAATTAAATTGAAATGATTTAAAATTCGAATTAAATCGAAATAGAATTGAAATCGTTTTGAATTGAGTTTAAAACGGATTGAAATTGAATTGAAATCGATTTGAAATGAATTTAAAACGATTTATAAATCACGTTTTAAATGTAAATCGACGAAATATATATTATATATATAATATATATAATATAATGGCTGAAAAAAACGCGCCGCACTGCGGCAGTTCGTGAATTTCGACAATTGACTTAGAATGAATATTACGGGAGATCCGACCGTCGGATTCTCTTAAAACCGGAACCGTTGGGTTAGTATCGAAAAGAGCTTTCTAACGAATATTAGAGATTTAAAATCTAATGGTTGGATTTGGAATTATGTCCAAATCAAATTTGGAGAAGGTCGTTGTAAGTGCAATTCGATGGCCGTTGATGGAAATCAACTTTACATGCCTGGATAAAATTATTAAAAATATCAATAATTAGTGTAAAATCATAAGAAATGATTTGGAATATGAATATTTATTTTTAATTATAAAAGGAATTGAAAAAGGCGCGGTAGTTCGAAAATTCGATTTCAAAGTTCAAATGAATGTACAGGATTAAAAATAAACCGGATTTTAGCAAAACCAAAAATATTAGAATCTATTTGAGAATATCTTTCCAACGAATCAGAAAAATAAAAATTTCATAGCGGGAATCAAAAGATATGTCTAGTTGAAAATTCAGAATAGTCGCTATGAAATTCTAGCCCTTAAAAATGAAAATTTTGCATACGACCTCGGTTTTCGACGAAACCACTTTTGTTGGATTCGTGATGTAAAGTTATTGCTAGGTTTCAAAATTCGTAATTTTTCGAATCGATATGTGAGCGTGGCGAAGTGAAACGTGTTTTGAAAGTTTCAGTTAATTTCGATCGACCTGAAATTGACCGTTTTTCAAACGGACTCGGAATTTGACGAAATTAGTTTTGTTAGGACCGTGTCGTCAATACGAAGCTAGAAAATATTTTTCGGGAATTTTTCTAGTTAGTATGTGACCCCGGTAAAATGAAATATGCATTCAAATTCAATATATAGAGCTATATTTTGATTTTGAGGAAAACTGATTGAAACGATCGAATCAGCTTATGATACATATCCCATTGTGTTCGGAATGGGGATAATTAGCTATGGACGACAGGCGGTGGGTCTCGTTTCGAGTTCGAAATAAAAAGTTACTTTTTGGTGAATTAAATTAATAAATAATTTTAAATATAACCCCATATTTTCTCCTTAACCATTCAGCCCCCCCCCCCCCCCGTTTCATTTCCACAGAAATCAAAACAAAACAAAAAAAGAAAAAAAAAGGGGAATCGCGCCCCTATACCGCCGCCGTTCCTCCTTGCGGGCCCCCCGGTCAGCGCCGCCTCGAGCGCGAGCCCTTCTCTTCTGGCGCGTTCGAAGACCACTGCCCTCTGCCTGCGCGAACCGCAGGACCGACCGCGAGACCCCCACAACACCACGGACCCGGCGCCACCCTGCTACCACCAGCGACCCCCTCCCCTGATGCCTTAGTACCCCTCTCCGCCTCCTGCGCCACCCTAGCCGCCCTCTCCCTCTTTGAAAAGCCAAAGTAAGTTTTATAATTTATTTTATTCACTTGTTTATTTTTATTTAAAAATAATTAGTTTATAGAAATAAAAAAAATAGGGTTTTGATACTATAGCGAAGTAAAGTTGCAATTTTTAGCATGGAAAAAGAAGAAAAAAAATTTGGTTATAAAAGTATGATCATTTATATAGTAGCTTTAAAAAGACTTGATTTTTATTTTATTTTTATTTAGAGAAAGATTATATTTGTATAATATAAAAAGATTAGCTTTTTTATAAATAAAAAGGTTGGATTTTTATGAAAAGAAAGTTTAGATTTTTTTATGATAATAAAGTTTAGATTTTTATAACAAAGTAGTGAATATAAAGAACTGATTTTTATGGTGACGTAGCGAAAATTAGAATATGATTTTTATTCATGTATGTAGAGAATGAAAATGTGACTTTTAGGCGAATAGAATAGAAGTTAAAAATATGATTGTAGTTATGTAAAAATATTATTTTTAGTATGATAAAAATATAATTTTTATATAGAAAGGAGCATTTAAAAATATATGATTTTTATATATGAAGTGCCATTATAAAAATGTGATTTTTAAAAATAAACATCATATTAAAAATGCGATTTTTAATATGAACAGCGTAAAGAAGACTACGTTGGAATGTCAGGCAAATCCCGACTGTTCTGAAATTCAGAAATAGAGAATGGCGGAGTGGAACCCAAAGGTGAGAACTACTCACTTTTATTTTTATTTCTAGTTTGAAATATATACTAGGATGCAGACGGTGTTTAGTAGCACCCAACACCCGTCGTCCACAGACCATGGATGACTTGTTTGGTTGATGTGTTTTGAAAATTGATTGTGTGATGTGGATTGAATAAATATTTAATAGTTAAAAACATAATTTTTAACATGTATATAAAATAAAATATTTATAAACAAATCAGACGATTTGTTTATATACACACATTTGACTAATATTGATTGGGACGTTAAATTTTACACATCACCCAACTGCACAAATAGAACCTGTGTTTGTTGTTTGAAACCCCACACGGGTATTGGGATGAAATATGACATACACTAATCCTAATAATTAGTTGTATGTCGATCGATTGATTGACAGGCTTTGTAAGCGTTGAATATTTATATTCAATGCTTATACAGTGTAGAATGCACTATGGATGATGGATTGCAGTTTTCATTGTTGCTATACACATTTGTTGTGTGAAATCCATATAATCAACATTATATGGTAATTGACTGTCTGATTCCAGTTCAGAATTATCGAATGTTTTAAAATAATATTCAGTGAATATTGAAATGTGAAGCCGTGTCAAATAGTTAAACGCCATTTTTATACGAACGGGAATTTCGTCGATTTTATTCATTTTACAATGAATATCGAAAGTGATTTCAAAATATGATATTTTGAAAAGAATTTAAATTCGAACTAAATTGAAAAGAATTGAAATTCGAATTAAATTGAAATGAATTGAAATTCGAATTAAATTAAAATGATTTGAAATTCGAATTAAATCGAAATAGAATTGAAATCGTTTTGAATTGAGTTTAAAACGGATTGAAATTGAATTGAAATCGATTTGAAATGGATTTAAAACGATTTATAAAACATGTTTTAAATGTAAATCGAAGAAATATATATTATATATATAATATAATGGCCTGAATAGAACGCGCCGCGCTGCGGCTGTTCGTGAATTTCGACCATTGACTTCGAATGAGTATTACGGGAAATCCGACCTTCGGATTCTCTTAAAACTGGAATTGTTTGGTTCGTATCAAAAAGAGCTTTCTAAAGAATATTAGATATTTGAAATCTAACGGTTGGATTTGGAATTATGTCCAAATCAAATTTGGAAAAGGTCGCTGTAAGTGTAGTTCGATGGCCGTTAATGGAAATCGACTGTATGGGCCTTGATAAAATTATTAAAAATATCAATTATTAGTGTAAAATCATAAGAAATGATTTTGAAAGAATTGGGATGAAAAACTCCATATTTGGAAAGACAAAAATAGATTTTTATCGAAATGAACTAGTTTTGAACTAGAATTATAATTCAATTATTATTTTTATAAGTAAACTGGATTTGAAATGGTTTTGAAAACAACCAGAATTTCCAATACATAGATTGGAAATGGATTTGAATTGAAATTGTCTTTGGAATATATCGATGTTGGATTTCATGATTATACAGATATTGTTACAGAAATTTGAAAGATACATTGATATCGTTATTTCCAATACAATATTTGATAATTATAGTATTTTCTATTTAGAGCCTTGTATTTAATATCAAATAGGATTTGGGTTTGTCGTGAATGGTGTCTTCATTAACACGGTTCTTAAACCCAGTTGAGAAAAAGATTTAATCTTTTTATTTAGACTTAATGAAGTATACCAATCAAATGGTATTTAATTGGAATTGAATTTGAATTGATTTTTGGGCTTATCGTGAACGGTGTTTTAAATAACACCTGTTCTTTAACCCGATAATTAATGGAATGTGGATTGGGTTTATCGTGAACTGTGTTTTAATGACATTCGTTCTTTAACCCGATTTAAAGTGAAATGTGATTAGGAATTTATATATCTTTTGTTAAGATTTAAAAGAGATTTTCCAAAGTAAATTTTTCCAATTTAATAAAATAAATTGAAGTGGAATGGAATTCGATTTGATAATAATCGAAGTGAATTTCTGTGGAGGAAGACAACTAATATATCTAGAATTTAAAAGGCTTTGTCGTTATTCCATTTATATTTTTAGTCGGATATGGAAGTTTGTATCGATTATATATATCAATTTTTTTCCATGAAGATTCCATTTTAAATGGAATGTGATTTGGGTTTATCGTGAATCGTGTTTTAAATGACATTGGTTCTTTAACCCAGTTAAAGACAGGATATGGTTTCCCAAGTTAAACAATCATTAATATTGATTTTTGGGAAGATTAAAACCAAGTGGAGTTTTAATGAATCTTTAATTAGATTGAAATGATCGAGAATGGAGTATCACCAGTTTTGCTCCAGGCGATAGTTAAATCTTTAATTAGATTTGAACGTGAAATGGTAATTAAATTTACCGATGACACCATGGTGTTAGATATGAAGTATGACCAGTTTTACATCATGGGATGAATAGGTTGGGATTGGGAAATTTAAAATAAATGATTACTTCGGCAAGGATCGCTAATCCCGACTAGTTTGAATGGATATTCAAAATAAGATTAAAGAATAAATTTAAAGAATTTATCTTTGATAAAATTAATGGGAACCTTTCCCAAAGTATAAGAATATTTGAATAAAAGAATATTCTGAATTGGAACGAGGCGTATGTTGTGTTTGTGTAAAACTCGTTTATTATATACGCGAGTTATTCAGAAAGACCGGGTTAATCCCATTCTGAATAACTGATTCGACGTGGTGTCGATGATGAAGACGGTGGTCGAAGACCGGAGGTCTTCACATCGTTTGGATAATTACTGATGATCTTGATTGGGTTGTACACCCAAGAGGAGGGAATCAGTTGGTGATCGTCTAGACGTACTTGGAGATCGATGGATATGCGAGGTACAAGGTGCCTCCGGTTTCATTCAGACCCAGAACGAACTTGTAAATGGACTGTGTCTGACATTGGATATCATTCTGTGTGATTGATGGATATCGGTTGCATGGAGTAGTTTGCCAGTATGGCATGCTAAGATGCAAATGATGAAGGCTTCTGTTGAAAAGCAGAGTCTTGTGGTTGATGATCAAAGCACGGCCTTTGTGGCATAGCTTTGTGTAGCGTTTAATTCGCGAGTTTCACACCAGATATGAACCAAAAACGGGAGACGGATATCAGGGGGGACATGCGTTTCTTTCTAGTTAGAAGTGGTGTCAGTGCTTGAACTGGCTGACAATGCTTATGTGGATGATGGAATTCGAGGCGCCTCGGTTATATCGGTTTCGGCCGATGCATTCTGGTCGGCATACAGACCAGACTTACGCCCCATAGGGCAGGGAAACACAGTGTTCAGAAATTTTAATCCACATCGGTGGACCGGCCCTGACGATCCAAGGGTCACTCGAGCTCTGATCCTGAGGGGCGGACTAGAGGCTCTCGAAGCGGTGAGGACGATCCCTTGCCTCGGTTCACAGATGGAAGTCCAACTTCCAATACGTGACTTTGCGGTTTTGATTGTAAACTTATATATGGCGACATGATATATGGTGCCCATGCCGCCTATGATTGATACTTATGATTGAAATTGTTTTGACACTATGCACTTATAGTAATAATAAAAGGTGAAATTTAGTGTATCAAGCATTCTTTGGCTATTATAAGGTAAAACCCTATCCTCCGGCTTGTGTTGCATTGTGTGATGGGACCTAGGTCTTATAATAGTTTCATTGTTCTTTATTTAGCATTGTGTTGTTGTTTTCTGCACTGGTATTCTTGGGAGGAAACCCGTTCCATGTTATACAGCGTGGTCCCTTGATTTACCTAACTTTAAAATAAAGATTAATAACTGTTTTAGTTCTCACACCAGTCACATGACTGACCTGGAGTTTATTGTTTTAACCTAAACTCTGGGTGCCCTTATTTTCGACACGGGCAGCTAGTAGTTTCGGTTTTGCAGATTTATATTCACAGGATCCTGGTTTACAGCTGGAATGGTATTCGAAAAGCTTTGTATCCGTATATCTCCTTCAGTTGTGTTTTGTATTATTTTCCGCTGCTATGTATGTATTGTAATCTCTGATATTTTATAATGTATATTATTTGATAATACTCTGTTATATTCTTGTACTTTGATGTAATTGTTGTAATAAGAAATAAAATGTTCTTCTGTTTGGGTTCTGATTTGTTTTGTTCTCAGACAATCCGTTCTTTCTCTTCTCTTCGGAGAGCGGGGAAGTTCAAGTCGTTATAGTTTGGTATCAAAGCTTTAGTTTACAGAGCTCGAGAACAAGGAACATTAGAACCAAACGAAAGAATTCATCAGAGATTATATTAGTAATATCCAAAGAGAATGACTCATTAAAGATGGGATCAGTAGCATCTTAGAATGAGTCTAAAGAGTGTTGTTTTTAAAAAAATGAAAACAAACTTTTTTTGAAAATTTAAATCATATTAAACGTATTTGAATATTTTATTTTAAATTGACTTTGGACAATCGAGTATATGAAGATTTTGAATATATGCGTAATTAACGTGTATTCGAAGTCTCAAATATACTGGATAGATATAGAATTACAATCTAGTCACCTGGAGATGATTCTGATGATTGTCCGGACATCATCAGAATTTATGTTCGAGTTTCGAAAGTGGGATATCTATATATTTCCAATTGGCTGGTGTGAGAAGGTCACTGTTGTGATTTGGCACCAAAAAGATGATTTTTGAAATGAATTTGAAAAGCTAATTCACAAATTGATTGTTGGTTGTGTTGTGTGATTATTATGTGATTAATCAAAATATTAGAATGATATTATTCTAACCAATAAGGGAATAAAAGGGTAAACTTATGCAAGTTGAATCAAATATAGTACTGAGTTGGAAATTGTTTAGAAATGCATACATGTATATATACACATTGTCGAACAGGTTATGGGTAAACTGCTAAGAAGTGAAATAAAATTTTATGCCCGACAAATAGGTACGTGTTTACTAATTTCCTTTTTCATTTAAAGATTTTATTAGCCTAAGGCTGGCCGCTTGGCATTTTCTTTTTCTTTTAAAGATTTTATGAGCCTAAGGCCGGCTGCTTGGCGTTTCCTTTTTCTTTTAAAGATTTTATGAGCCTAAGGCTGTTCGCTTGGCATTCTATTTTTCTTTTGGATTGATGAGGGCCCTACGAGGCGAGTTGCGGTTTTAAATGTCTCCCCGTACAAAGGAGGTTATGGCGAAACTTTACAGAAATTTTGGATGCTAGCCAAATTTTTGAAAAATTAGAAAATTCTTAGAAACTGAAAAGTTGAAGAATGAAAGCCATATTGAAAGTTGAGTTGATTAGTTAAACAACTTTCAGCTCTGTTCCTTTTCGAGGACGAAAACATTTTCAGTGGGGAAGATTGTAACAACCCGGAAAATTGGAACCAATTTAAAAATTTTATTTTAGCAATTTTAACATATTTTGAATATTTAAAATGATTTATTTTAAATAATGACGACTAAAATTTTATTTTCGATGAAGTTAGGATGAAGTTAGAACAAATAAATTTATTTTAATTTTATAATGAGCCAGAAATGGCATGGTAGTTTGAAAATTCGATTTCTAATTTCAAATGGATATACACAATTCAATATAAGTCAGAATTGGACGAAACAAGAAATATTTGAATCGGATTAATAATATCTTTCTAACGAATGTAAGAAACTGATATTTCACTTTATAAATTGTAAGTTACGTCCAGTTTAAAATTCTGAATAGTCGATGTCGAATTTCTATATATTAATATAATATATAGCCCTTAAAAATAGCCATTTTGCAAACGACCTCCGTTTTCGATGAAACCACTTTTGTTGGATCTGGAATGTCAGATTATTGCAAGATTCCAAAATTCATAATTTTTGGAATGAATATGTGAGCATGGCAAAGAAAAACGTGTTTTGACAGTTTCAGTCAATTTGGATCGACCAAAAAATGGCCATTTTTCAAACGGTCTCCAAATTCGATGAAATTAGTTTCGTTAGGATCGTATCATCAAAATATTGATAGATTTATTTTTTTGGAATTTTTGGAGTCAGTATGTGGCCCCGGTAAATTAAAATGTAGGTTGAAATCAATTTAGAACGTTAAATTAATTTATATTTTAATTTCAACGAAAACTGACCGTAACAGTCAAATTGGTGAACAGGACATATCTAATTGTGTTCAGAATGGGTGTAATTAGCAAGGGAAGACCGTCAGTTAGTTCGATTTGGAGTTCAAATAAAAGAGTTGACTTTTTGGATTTAAATAAATATTAAAATATATAAATGGCCCCTCCCCCCTTTGTTTTCTCTCTCACCCCTCTTTCTCAAAACATTCAACGCAGAAAAAAAAAGAAAAAAAGCAAAAAGGAAAAAAAGATTTCAGATCGCGGAAAATTCCGCGATCCATCTCGCCACCGCATCTAGCGGAGCCGCCGCCAGTCTCCCCATCGCACCACCCTTCTCCCTCCCCTCCTCTCCAGCGCCTAGTTCAAGATCCTAAACCGCCTCACCTAAAACCTCCACTGCCACAGCCGTAGGGCCCACCTCCGACGCCGCTACACCCCGCCACCGCCTCTGACTGCTCCGCCCCATCTCCACCCCTCTAAAGAGAAAAACAATAAGTTTTTAATTTATTTTATTTGTTTATTTTCTATATAATTAGTTTTAAAAATCAGTTTTGTTCAGAAATTAGCGAGGTAAGATTTGATTTTTATATAGAAATTAGCGAGGTAAAGATTCGATTTTTATATAGAAAATAGCGATGTAAAGATTCAATTTTTATATATACCATGTCAAAATAAAAATGTGATTTTTATGTATATGATTTCAAAATAAAAATACGATTTTTATGTACATGTAGAGTTAAAAATAAAAATATGATTTTTATAATGTGAGCATCGTTATAAAAATGTGATTTTTATATGAAATTTTTTGGAATAAAAATGTGATTTTTATAGTGTATACAACGTTATAAAAATATGATTTTTATATATGTAGCGATATAAAAATACAATTTTTATACATGAAGTGGTATTATAAAAATGTGATTTCTATTTATAAATATCGTTGTTTAAAAATGTGATTTTTACAATGAATAGCGTGAAAAAGATTGCGTTGGAATTTCAGGCAAATCCGGACTGTTCTGAAATTCAGAAATAAAACTGGCCGAGTAGAAACCCGAGGTGAACTTCTCACTAAAATTATTTCTGTATAGTTATTTATTTTATAACTGCATATTTGCACTGCTCCTCATCGTCCACAGACCATGGACGACTTGTTTGATTGTATTGCATTGTGGAAATTGTTTGTGATTGTGTTGTGTGATGAAAATAAAATATTCATGTGTTGAAATAAAATAATTTATCGTTAAAAATATAATTTTTAACGTGTATATGAATAAAATAAATATTCATTTACAAATCGGACGATTTGTTTATGTAAACCCATGTGACTGATATTGATTGGGACGATATAATTTACACATCGCCAAACTGCATAAATAAAAGCTGTGTTTGTTGATTGAAACACCACACGGGTATTGGGATGATATTTGACGTACACTGAAACACCCCTCCTTCGTTAAAGTCACTCACAAAGGGAATGCCTTAACTTCGGTGGAGCGCTTTAGGTAAAAGATGCAGATAAATTACAAGACAGACAAATAATGCAGCGGAAAAATAAAGTCATTTTATAAACAATGTGGTTCAGTCAAGCTTTCACAACAATTGTCTCAATCATACTTGAAAGTAATACATAGAACTTCTTTCTTTATTCAAAAACTTCCAAGTATAAAAGAAGCATAAAACTAACAATAATATTCCCCAATAAAGCATGAGCCAGCCATAGCAGTGGAAAAGAGAGTTCAGAGCAATACACCAACTAATCTTCAAGCTTGGAAAGAGAAACGGTCCAAACTAAGCTGAGCTACTCCCTCCCTGACTACCTGGGGGGAAACGGAAGAAAAAAGGCGAAAACAAACTAGGTCAGACATAAGTCTGGTAAGCTCAGTGCCTTTCAACATGTAAATAGGTAAAAGCAACATGACAAGAATAAACTGAATATAAGACAATACCGTGATAATAAGGATAACATGATAACATAAGATAAGCATAAGGTATGATAAGGCAAGATAAACTGAATGCGCTTCTAATCTTTCTTTGCTTCGCTACTACCCTGTTATTCCGATTTCTACATCTCTGCACCATCTAACTAGTGTTCCAACCAGTAATCTGTATAAAATGATAATATGATAATGTGATCCCAATCCCCGCAATTGTGTTAGCCTCCAGGTGTACATCTATTATGAGGATTCCACCTCGATCTGCCTAATTGCCATGAATGTGTTAGATGTACCCTTACTACTCTATCGATCGGCTCCCTACTTGTATTAATTTCTCTTGTGTCTGTATCAATAGGCCCTCTCTTGCGTGTAAATACCCTGTGCTGGTCCCACCATAAGGTGTATCAATCCCTATGATAGCAACTCGACACGATTCAAGATGCACAGTGTATAACTGCTGCAGTGCCCGCTTTTTCCCACGCCGGAGTACGTGCACGTCTGTAAACCTTCGGAACCTACACTGACGTACCACCTGCCGCTATTTTGACCGCTTATAATCAGCCCAGTAATCGTGCCCCACCCTGCCTAGTCCAGGGTACCATGATACATCTATGTGGGTTACTGCTGAAATGGGTCCCCGTTACTAGGGTTTCCTACTGGTTAAGTTTGTGGGCCTATATTTACTAATATTACCCACCAACCCGACATTACTTAACCCTCCCACTGATTCAAGCATGTTTATTTAATGGTTAAGTTTGTGGGCCTATATTTACTAATATTACCCACCAACCCGATATGTACTTAACCCTCCCGCACATTATGTCATATTGGTTAAGTGTTGTCCATTCTTGTTAACTCAACCCACCCACTCATTATGTCATGTTGGTTAAGTGTTTCCTATTAACTTAACACACCTCACTTATCATGTTGGCTTGGTTAAGTGTTTCCTATTAACATAACCCCGTTTGTTCATCAAGTTATCTTGGTCAAGTGTTTCTTGTTAACTTAACCCCACGTGTTCCTCATGTTGTTTTGGTTAAGTGTCATCAATCAATTCAAGTTAACTTAACCCACCTACTTGTCATGTTACTTGAGTTAAGTGTTGCCTTATTGTTTTAACTTAACCCAACGACAACTTAAGTTATATTGGTTAAGTGTTTCCCTCTTGTTTTAACTTAAATTTACCACAAATCAAGTTATATTGGTTAAGTGTTGCCCTCTTGTTTTAACTTAACCTTACCACAAATAAAGTTATATTGGTTAAGTGTTTCCCTCTTGTTTTAACTTAACCTTACCACAAATCAAGTTATATTGGTTAAGTTTTGCCCTCTTGTTTTAACTTAACCTTACCACAAATCAAGTTATATTGGTCAAGTGTTTCTAATTACTTAACCCTAGTCATTCATGTTATACTGGTTAACTGTTCCTATTAAGTTAACCCTAGTCATTCATCTTGTTATATTTGTTAAGTGTTTCTCATTAACTTGACCCTAGTCATTCGTGTTATATTGGTTAAGTGTTCTTATTTCTTAACCCGAGTCATTCATGTTACATTGGTTAAGTGTTCCAATTAACTTAACCCTACTCATTTCTTAGCATGTCTTGGTCATTAGCATCAACTGATTTATTAATGCTCCAACCAGTCACATTAGATATGTGTTGTTGCGGTTACTGGATGTGCCGGGCGGTTCCAGGCAGTTTTACACCACAACTCAATCTAACCTCGGGTTTTTCTTGGGCATAATGCGCTAACCTCTCACATTAGATTTGTGTTGTTGTGGTTGTGGATGTTTCGGGCGGTTCTGGACAGTTTTACACCACAACTCAATCTAACCTCGGGTTAGGCACATTCGTCGTTTCACTAATTTACATATTTACAGTTTATATGTAAATTATTCACAATTGATGTCAATTTCAGATTATGCCACATTTTCCATAAATGTCCAAGTCTAGATTTATATGCTAATTATCCCAACCAGTCATATTCCAATTCTCAAGTTATGCCCAACAAAGCTAATTGCAAGTTATGGCCCCGAAATTCAATTTCGAGTTATTACTCAAAATAGGCTGCACCTAATCTTCCCAAGTTTGTACTAATAGTCATGCCCCAATACCCCAATATACATTATGCTTTGGCGTCTCAACCAATGGTTATGCCGAATCTAGATTAATATTTCAAATTTACAGTTTTGCGCCAAATCTAGAATTTTCATGTCAAATTACATACTTTGTCGTTCATGCGAATTCTGGCTTCAATATGTCAAATTACATATTCCCTAATTCATGTCAAATTACCCCCAAATTGCATCTTAACAGTCATGCCATACTACATGTTCCAAATTATGCCAAATAATTTCAATTTCATGTTATACCCAAATACCCCCGCATTCACAACGTATGTATTTTGAGATTCAACGCAAGATTCATGAAATAAGCAGAGAAACAATATGGAATATAATAGGCATATGAAGATAAGAACTATTGGTCCAATAAATTTGATATACCAAATTGACAAGTTTTACATAGAAAACATTGTAGGCATATAGATATGATATTAATATCGTCATGAACCATCACAGACATATAGGTTTGACAAGGGTTATATCATGAACTTAACCAGGATTACAATTTCGCTATACAATAAGGATTGATATGATTGGACCAATTCCATAGTCAATAATGATTCCCAAAGGCGTATACAAGCACATATTCAAATGAAAGGATTGCTTACATCAGGCATATTCTCATTTTCATTTTATTACATGTCACAATTAGGTCTAGGTATTCAAATCTAAAAAGTAACTGAACTTACAAAAAAAAGAGAATGATTCTTGTATTTATGGAATCTGTTTTCAAAAACTGAAAAGCTGTCCCTTGACGTAGACTATCGATTCTCTAATTTAGATTTGGTCCGTAGCTTCTAACTTGCTTTCTAATTGGAGAAGAATGGCGGCTACTCTAGGTTGACCATGGACAGCATGACGGCACTTGGAATGAGTTTTTGTGTGATTTAGGGTTAAGGGTTAGGGTTGCTTTTATAGAGGTTTAAACTAATCTAAATCAAACTAGGAGCAATCAGGACCATCCAGACAAGATAGAGTTATCCAGAAACCGCCATCTATTCCCTAGTGACTCAACAACAAGTCAGAAATCGTCACTGTTCAGATCTGGGCGAGGGGTCGACCCGTACAGGGGGGTCGACACCTCAGTCGACACCCCTCTTAGGGGGGGTCGACACCTATGTCGACCCCCTTGGGGGGGAGTCGACCCCGATAGGCGGGAATTTTCCCGTCCAGTTGAATCTCTAAATTTTCAAACTTCGAACTGTTTTCTGAATTAATTATGATTTATATTTAATTTTCTAATTAAACTAGAAATCTTCCGAACTCGATAACTTCTTCATACGGAGTCCGATTTACGCAAACTCGGACTCTATATCAAGCAGAATTCCAAGACGATGGCAATGGCGTAACCCGTTTCCCATAATTCTTCTTTTAAATTT
The DNA here is from genome assembly GCA_030737875.1 of Allium sativum. Classification (NCBI taxonomy): domain Eukaryota; kingdom Viridiplantae; phylum Streptophyta; class Magnoliopsida; order Asparagales; family Amaryllidaceae; genus Allium; species Allium sativum. The sequence goes on from CM060915.1 coordinate 993,974,053, forward strand.
TAAGTGTTCTTAAATTCGTTACTTTAATATTCACATGAAATATGGGGTGTTACATTCTCCCCTCCTTTAAAGGATTTCGTCCCCGAAATCTCCAAGTCAAGAAGAATGTATCGTAACATCCAACATCCATCTACTCAACCATTCAATCATAGGCGTCCATTGTCCTTATAAAGATTTCTAATGCTTTCTTGATCATATGCATAGTGCGTGTATATGTCCTTATCTAATGCAAAATCAGGCGGTTTACTGATTCAGTTGACCTTCTTTATGCGAATCATGTCAATGTCGTGAGTCCATTATGTATGCAATTATTCCTAATCATAATTTCTACATGAGTGCACAATCATACATACAAATGCAACGTCCATATGATAACACATCAAGTTTCAATCCATATATAAAAACATATATGCATATGCAATATGAAAGTGACTGAGCCGATCTAGTTCCTAGTGTGTGTGTGTGTATATATGCAACCACGAGCAACCACTAGTAATCACTTGCCACCACTTGCAACCATAAATCATAACATGTTTCAAACACATGTTTACATCCATTGGCTTCTACCTAAGGATTGAGGATAGGATCGAGAGGATATACTTAAAAGATAAAGACTAGCATGCAAATAAACATTACAGAAAAAGTGGAATCAAGGATATACCCTCAAAAAGGGTATGATGCGCGTATCTACTCTTCAGTCTTCTAAGTCGCATCTTCTTGAGCTTCACTCCACTGTACCTTAACTAATTTAACTTCATGATTTTGAAGCTTCTTGACCTCTATTTCCAAAACCCACTAGTAAAGATAGGACCACGCTCACTTACTATGCTAGAGGGTATCCAATGTAGTCGAGCTATCTTTCCAAGATAAACAGATGTTAAACATGATACCAAGTGTATATACTAAGATGATTAGAGGTCTCTCCTCTACTTAGCATATCCATCATGTCACAAATCTGAGTGTCTAAAGCTCAAGGTTGCTATGTACTTTTTACCTCCCTTAAGGTCATTCTTTTTCTACTTAGGGCACCTGCCACAACCATTTATCTCTCACGTAAACTATCCTAGTCGAACTTGACATCCCTTAAGTACAAGCCCCAAAGGCCTAAACCAATATCAGACAAGCACCCAAGGAATACCTCCTCCGAATTTGGACTATCTATGTGAGATGATACTAGCAAAACAACCAAACAATTGAGCATTTAACTGACTCTTGCTCCAAAACTATCGTTGATCGCATAACTGGCTTTGCATTGTCAACTAGATATATGCGGAAGTCTATCTCGAGTTTTAGGGGGAAAACCCCTAACCTAATCAAAAACATCCGGTACTCATGGACTATTCTAACGGATTGCAAATCGTCGATAGATGCATCAAGTGATTCTAGGTAGCTAGGCCTAATTGATCCACTTAGGATCGCACAAAATCTCGAGGGTATTCCCGAGGCAAGTAAAAAGTCTAACTACCCTCCTTTCGCAATTACTAGCTAACCAACCCATGCCTAGGATCAACCCATAGACCATGGAACCAAAAACATTAGCATTATACTTAAACTCAATCCTTAATATAGATATTCTCAAATCCTTACAAACCAAAGATAAATGAGCCAAACCATTAATTGGATTTAATATAATAATGGGATCTTCTACTATACAAGTACTAAGGTGTAGAGACTCAACTATGGAAGCAGATACAATCGGATGTGAAGCGCTAAAATAAAAAAAAGTACTAACAGGATGATCAAAAAGATAAACTAAGCTCTACCTCTCTCTCAGTTACGCTGGCGGTGAGAGCATGCAGTTGCCCTCTTGAAAATCATGTTCTTTGTTCTTTCCCTTGTCCTTAATTATATGACCCATTATACCATAATAAAGACACTTCCCCTTGTTTTAGGTTTTACTATTCTTTCCTCCCTTCTTGTCATGTGATTCTTCCACTTACACCTTTTTCTTTTAACCTTCTTTGTGAACTAAGTCCATATCCATGAGTTACTCATCCATGGATTGTGCTCCTTAGCCAAACTCCTTCATTCTCATCTTTACCATCCTTGTGTAACATGTTGACAAGTCTCTCGAAGGCTGCCTCCATCGCATGGAAAATCCTAGAAAGATCGAAAGAAAATTAGCCGTAGGTGAAATTACTGCTGCTATAGGTGGAAGTTGAGCGCTTATTTGCCCTTTGACAAGTGTCGTAGTCTCATCAAGCCTACGGAACCATGCCGCGATGAGGTTACCTCCAAGAAAGCCAGGAGCCCTGGAAACTCAGGAAAGAAGGAAACAAGGATTCAAACAGAGGATCAAAAGATAGTGCATATGGCTTTGGGGAATATGCCTTTAAAACAAAACTTTTCTTTTGAAAATGCTTCTTTTAAAACCGTTTTGAAACAATTTCTCAAATCTTTTATCTGATCTGGTAACCTTCAGCTCTGATACCAAGTGAAACACCCCACCTCCATTAAGGTCAATCACAAAGGGAATGCCTTAACTTCGGTGGAGCGCTTTAGGTAAAAGATGCAGATAAATTACAAGACAGAAAAATAATGCAGTGGAAAAATAAAGTCATTTTATAAACAGTGTGGTTCAGTCAAGGTTTTACAACAATTGCCTCAATCATACTTGAAAGTAATACATAGAACTTCTGTCTTGATTCAAAAACTTCCAAGTATAAAAGAAACATAAAAATAAAAATAATATTCCCCAAAAAAGCATGAGCCTGCCATAGTAGTGGAAAAGAGAGTTCAGAGCAATACACCAACTAATCTTCAAGCTTGGAAAGAGAAACGGTCCAAACTAAGCTGAGTTATTCCCTCCCTGACTACCTGGGGGGAAACGGAAGAAAAGGGGCAAAAACAAACTAGGCCAGACACAAGTCTGGTAAGCTCAGTGACTTTCATCATGTAAATAGGTAAAAGCAACATGACATGAATAAAATGAATATAAGACAATACCATGATAATAGGGATAACATGATAACATAAGATAAGCATAAGGTATGATAAGGCAAGATAAACTGAATGCGCTTCTACTCTTTCTCTGCTTCGCTACTACCCTGTTATTCCGATTTCTACATCTCTACACCACCTAACTAGTGTTCCAACTAGTAATCTGTATAAAATGATATTATGATAACGTGATCCCAATCCCTGCAATTGTCGTAGCCTCCAGGTGTACATCTATTATGAGGATTCCACCTCGATCTGCCTAATTGCCATGAATGTGTTAGATGTACCCTTACTACTCTATCGATCAGCTCCCTACTTGTATTAATTTCTCGTGTTTGTATCAATCGGCCCTCTCTTGCGTGTAGATACCCTATGCTAGTCCCACCATAAGGTGTATCAATCAAGATGATAGCAACGACACGATTCAAGATGCACAGTGTATAACAGCTGCAGTTCCTGCTTTTTCCCATGCCGGAGTACGTGCACGCCCGTAAACCTTCGGAACCTACACTGACGTACCCCCTGCCACTATTTTGACCGCTTATAATCAGCCCAGTAATCGTGCCCCACCCTACCTAGTTCAGGGTACCATGATACATCTATGTGGGTTACTGCTGAAATGGGTCCCCGCTACTAGGGTTTCCTACGGGTTAAGTTTGTAGGCCTATATTTACTAATATTACCCACCAACCCGACATGTACTTAACCCTCACACTAATTCAAGCATGTTAATTTAATGGTTAAGTTTGTGGGCCTATATTTACTAATAATACCCACCAACCCGATATGTACTTAACCGTCCCGCACATTATGTCATATTGGTTAAGTGTTGTCCATTCTTGTTAACTTAACCCACCCACTCATCATGTCAAGTTGGTTAAGTGTTTCCTATTAACTTAACCCTCCTCACTTATCATGTTGGCTTAGTTAAGTTTTTCCTATTAACTTAACCCCGTTCGTTCATCAAGTTATATTGGCCAAGTGTTTCTTGTTAACTTAACCCCACGTGTTCATCATGTTGTATTGGTTAAGTGTCATCAATCAATTCAAGTTAACTTAACCCACCTACTTGTCATGTTACTTGAGTTAAGTGTTGCCTTCTTGTGTTAACTTAACCCTACCACAACTTAAGTTATATTGGTTAAGTGTAACCCTCTTGTTTTAACTTAACCTTACCACAAATCAAGTTATATTGGTTAAGTGTCGCCCTCTTGTTTTAACTTAACTTTACCACAAATCAAGTTATATTGGTTAAGTGTTGCCCTCTTGTTTCAACTTAACCTTACCACAAATCAAGTTGTATTGGTTAAGTGTTGCCCTCTTGTTTTAACTTAACCTTACCACAAATCAAGTTATATTGGTTAAGTGTTTCTTATTACTTAACCCTAGTCATTCATGTTATACTAGTTAAGTGTTCCTGTTAACTTAACCCTAGTCATTCATCTTGTTATATTGGTTAAGTGTTTCCCATTAACTTAACCCTAGTCATTCGTGTTATATTGGTTAAGTGTTCTTATTACTTAACACTAGTCATTCATGTTATATTGGGTAAGTGTTCCTATTAACTTAACCCTACTCATTTCTTAGCATGTCTTGGTCATTAGCATTAATTAATTTATTAATGCACCAACCTCTCACATTAGATATGTGTTGTTGCAGTTACTGGATGTGTCGGGCGGTTCTAGGCAGTTTTACACCACAACTCAATCGAACCTCAGGTTTTCTTGGGCTTGATGCGCTAACCTCTCACATTAGATTTGTGTTGTTGTGGTTAGTGGATGTGCCGGGCGGTTCCGGGCAGTTTTACACCATAACTCAATCTAACCTCGGGTTAGGCACATTCGTCTTTTCACTAATTTACATATTTACAGTTTATATGTAAATTATTCACAATTGTTGTCAATTTAAAATTATGCCACATTCTCCATAAATGTCCAAGTCTAGATTTATATGCTAATTATCCCAACCAGTCATATTCCAATTCTTAAGTTATGCCCAACAAAGCTAATTGCAAGTTATGGCCCCCAAATTCAATTTCGAGTTATTACTCAAAAAGGCTACACCTAATCTTCCCAAGTTTGTACTAATAGTCATGCCCCAATACCCCAATACACATTATGCTTTGGCGTCTCAACCAATGGTTATGCCCAATCTAGATTAATATTTCAAATTTACAGTTTTGCGCCAAATCTAGATTTTTCATGTCAAATTACATACTTAGTCATTCATTCCAATTCTAGGTTCAATATATCAAATTACATATTCCCTAATTCATGTCAAATTACCCCAAATTGCATCTTAACAGTCATGCCATACTACATGTTCGAAATAATGTCAATTTCATGTTATACCCAAATACCCCCGCATTCACAACGTACGTATTTCAAGATTCAATGCAAGATTCATGAAATAAGCGGAGAAACAATATGGGACATAATAGGCATAAGAATAGGCATATGGCGATAAGAACTATTGGTCCAATAAATTTGATATACCAAATTGATAAGTTTTACATAGAATACATTGCAGGCATATAGATATGATATGAATATCGTCATGAACCGTCGCAGATATATAGGTTTGACAAGGGTTATATCATGAACTTAACCAGGATTACAATTCCGCTATACAACAAGGATAGATATGATTGGACCAATTCCATAGTCAATAATGATTCCCAAAGGCATATACAAGCACAGATTCAAATGAAAGAATTGCTTACATCAGGCATATTCTCATTTTCATTTTATTTCATGTCACAATTAGGTCTAGGTATTCAAATCTAAAAAGTAACTGAACTTACAAAAAAAAGAGAATGATTCTTGTATTTATGGAATCCGTTTTCTAAAACTGAAAAGCTATCCCTTGACGTAGACTATCGATTCTCTAATTTAGATTTGGTTCGTAGCTTCTAACTTGCTTTCTAATTGGAGAAGAATGGCGGCTACTCTAGGTTGACCATGGAAAGCATGACGGCTCTTGGAATGAATTTTGTGTGATTTAGGGTTGAGGGTTGGGGTTGCTTTTATAAAGGTTTAAACTAATCCAAATCAACCTAGGAGCAATTAGGACCATCCAGACAAGATAGAGTTATCCAGAAACCGCCACCTATGCCCTAGGGACTCAACAACAAGTCAGAAATCGTCACTGTTCAGATCTGGGCGAGGTTCGACCCCTACAGGGGGGTCGACACCTCAGTCGACACCCCCCTTAAGGGGGTCGACACCTATGTCGACCCCCCTTGGGGGGAGTCGACCCCGATGGGTGGGAATTTTCCCGCCCAGCTGAACTCAAAATTTTCAAACTTCGAACTGTTTTCTGAATTAATTATGATTTATATTTAATTTTTTGATTAAACTAGAAATCTTCCGAACTCTATAACTTCTTCATACGGAGTCCGATTTACGCAAACTCGGATTCTATCTCAAGCAGAATTCCGAGACGAACGCAATGGCGTAACCCGTTTCTCTTAATTCTTCTTCTAAAATTTAAGTGTTCTTAAATTCGTTATTTTAATATTCACAGATAATACGGGGTGTTACATTCTCCTTTCCTTTAAAGGATTTCATCCCCGAAATCTCCAAGTCAAGAAGAATGTATCGTAACATCCAACATCCATCTACTCAACCATTCAATCACAGGCGTCCATTGTCCTTATAAAGATTTCTAATGCTTTCTTGATCATATGCATAGTGCATGTATATGTCCTTATCTAATGCAAAATCAGGCGGTTTACTGATTCAGTTGACCACCTTTATGTGAATCATGTCAGTGTCATGAGTCCATTATGTATGCAATTATTCCTAATCATAATTTCTACATGAGTGCACAGTCATACATACAAATGCAACGTCCATATGATAACACATCAAGTTTCAATCCATATATAAAAACATATATGCATATGCAATATGAAAGTGACTGAGCTGATCTAGTTCCTAGTGTGTGTGTGTGTGTGTGTGTATATGCATCCACGAGCAACCACTGGTAATCACTTGCAACCACTTGCAACCATAAATCATAACATGTTTCAAACACATGTTTACATCCATTGGCTTCTACCTAAGGATTGAGGATAGGATCGAGAGGATATACTTAAAAGATAAAGACTAGCATGCAAATAAACATTACAGAAAAAGTGGAATCAAGGATATACCCTCAAAAAGGGTATGATGCGCGTATCTACTCTTCAGTCTTCTAAGTCGCATCTTCTTGAGCTTCACTCCACTGTACCTTAACTAATTTAACTTCACAATTTTGAAGCTTCTTGACCTCCATTTCCAAAACCCACTAGTAAAGATAGGACCTCACTCACTTACTATGTTAGAGGGTATCCAATGTAGTCGAGCTATCTTTCCAAGAACAGATGCAAACCATAATACCAAGTGTATATACTAAGATGATTAGAGGTCTCTCCTCTACTTAGCTTATCCATCATGTCACAAATCTGAGGGGCTAAAGCCCAAGGTTACTATGTACTTTTTACCTCCCTTTAGGTCATTCTTTTTCTACTTAGGGAGCCTGCCACAGCCATTTATCTCTCACGCAAACCATCCTAGTCGAACTTGACATCCCTTAAGTACAAGCCCCAAAGGCCTAAACCAATATCAGACAAGCACCCAAGGAATACCTCCTCTGAATTTGGACGATCTATGTGAGATGATACTAGCAAAACAACCAAACAATTGAGCACTTAACCGACTCTTGCTCCAAAACTATCGTTGATCGAATAACCGGCTTTGCATTGTTAACTAGATATATGCGGAAGTCTATCTCGAGTTTTAGGGGGGAAACCCCTAACCTAATAGAAAACATCCGGTACTCATGGACTATTCTAACGGATCGCAAATCGTCGATAGATGCATCAAGTGATTCTAGGTAGCTAAGCCTAATTGATCCCCTTAGGATCGCACGAAATCTCGAGGGTATTCCCGAGGCAAGTAAAAAGTCTAACTACCCTCCTTTCGCAATTACTAGCTAACCAACCCATGCCTAGGATCAACCCATAGCCCATGGAACCAAAAACATAAGCAATATACTTAAACTCAATCCTCAATATAGATATTCTCAAATCCTTACAAACCAAAGATAAATGAGCCAAACCACTAATTGGATTTAAGACAATAATGGGATCTTCTACTATACAAGTACTAAGGTGTAGAGACTCAACTATAGAAGCAGATACATTCGGATGTGAAGCGCTAAAAAAAAGTACTAACAGGATGATCAAAAAGATAAACTAAGCTCTACCTCTCTCTCAGGTACGCTAGCGGTGAGAGAATGCACTTGCCCTCCTGAAAATCCTGTTCTTTGTTCTTGCCCTTGTCCTTAATTATATGACCCGTTATACCATAATAAAAACACTTCCTCTTGTTTTAGGTTTTACTATTCTTTCCTCCCTTCTTGTCATGTGATTCTTCCACTTACACCTTTTTCTTTTTACCTTCTTTGTGAACCAAGTCCATATCCATTAGTTACTCATCCTTGGATTGTCCTCCTTAGCCAAACTCCCTCATTCTCATCTTTACCATCCTTGTGTAACATGTAGACAAGTCTCTCGATGGCTGCCTCCATCGCACGGAAAATCCTACAAAGCTCGAAAGAAAATTAGCCGTAGTGAAACTACTGCTGCTATAGGTGGAAGTTGGGCGCTTATTTGCCCTTTGACAAGTGTCGTAGTCTCATCAAGCCTACGGAACCATGCCGCGATGAGGTTACCTCCCAGAAAGCTAGGAGCCCCAGAGACTCAGGAAAGAAGGAAACAAGGATTCAAACAGAGTATCAAAAGATAGTACATATGGCTTTGGGGAATATGCCTTTAAAACAAAACTTTTCTTTTGAAAATGCTTCTTTTAAAATTGTTTTGAAACAATTTCTCAAATCTTTTATCTGATCCGGTAACCTTAAGCTCTGATACCAAGTGAAACACCCCACCTCCGTTAAGGTCACTCACAAAGGGAATGCCTTAACTTCGGTGGAGCGCTTTAGGTAAAAGATGCAGATAAATTACAAGACAGACAAATAATGTAGCGGAAAAATAAAGTCATTTTATAAACAATGTGGTTCAGTAAAGATTTTACAACAATTGTCTCAATCATACTTAAAACTAATACATAGAACTTCTGTCTTGATTCAAAAACTTCCAAGTATAAAAGAAGCATAAAAATAAAAATAATATTCCCCAATAATGCATGAGCCAGCCATAGCAGAGGAAAAGAGAGTTCAGAGCAATACACTAACTAATCTTCAAGCTTGGAAAGAGAAACGGTCCAAACAAAGCTGAGCTATTCCCTCCCTGACTACCTGGGGTGGGAACGGAAGAAAAGAGGCGAAAACAAACTAGGTCAGACATAAGTCTGGTAAGCTCAGTGACTTTCAGCATGTGAACAGGTAAAAGCAACATGACATGAATAAACTGAATATAAGACAATACCTTAATAACATGGATAACATGATAACATAAGATAAGCATAAGGTATGATTAGGCAAGATAAACTGAATGTGCTTCTACTCTTTCTCTACTTCGGTACTACCCTGTTATTCCGATTTCTACATCTTTGCACCAACTAACTTGTTCCCCAACTAGTAATCTGTATAAAATGATAATATGATAACATGATCCCAATCCCCGCAATTGTGGTAGCCTCCAGGTGTACATCTATTATGAGGATTCCACCTTGATCTGCCTAATTGCCATGAATGTGTTAGATGTACCCTTACTACTCTATCAATCGGCTCCCTACTTGTATTAATTTCTCTTGTGTCTGTGTCAATCGACACTCACTTGCGTGTAGATACCCTGTGCTGGTCCCACCATAAGGTGTATCAATCCCTATGATAGCAACCTGACACGATTTAAGATGCGCAGTGTATAACTACTGGCACCCAGTGCCTGCTTTTTCCCAATCCGGAGTACATGCACGCCCGTAAACCGTCGGAACCTACACTGACGTACCCCCAGCCGTTATATTGACCGCTTATAATCAGCCCAGTAATCGTGCCCCACCCTGCCTAGTTCAGGGTACCATGATACATCTATGTGGGTTACTGCTGAAATGGGTCCACGTTACAAGGGTTTCCTACTGGTTAAGTTTGTGGGCTATATTTACTAATATTACCCACCAACCCGGCATGTACTTAACTCTCCCACTGATTCAAGCATGTTTATTTAATGGTTAAGTTTGTGGGCCTATATTTACTACTATTACCCACCAACCCTATATGTACTTAACCCTCCCGCACATTATGTCATATTGGTTAAGTGTTGTCCAATCTTGTTACCTAACCCACCCACTCATCATGTCATGTTGGTTAAGTGTTTCCTATTAACCCTCCTCACTTATAATGTTGGATTGGTTAAGTGTTTCCTATTAACTTAACCCTGTTCGTTCATCAAGTTATATTCGTCAAGTGTTTCTTGTTAACTTAACCCCACGTGTTCATCATGTTGTATTGGTTAAGTGTCATCAATCAATTCAAGTTAACTTAACCCACCTACTTGTCATGTTATTTGTGTTAAGTGTTGCCTTCTTGTGTTAACTTAACCCTACAACAACTCAAGTTATATTGGTTAAGTGTTGTCCTCTTGTTTTAACTTAAGCTTACCACAAATCAAGTTGTATTGGTTAAGTGTTGCCCTCTTGTTTTAACTTAACTTTACCACAAATCAAGTTATATTGGTTAAGTGTTGCCCTCTTGTTTCAACTTAACCTTACCACAAATCAAGTTGTATTGGTTAAGTGTTGCCCTCTTGTTTTAACTTAACCTTACCACAAATCAAGTTATATTGGTTAAGTGTTTCTTATTACTTAACCCTAGTCATTCATGTTATACTAGTTAAGTGTTCCTGTTAACTTAACCCTAGTCATTCATCTTGTTATATTGGTTAAGTGTCCCATTAACTTAACCCTAGTCATTCGTGTTATATTGGTTAAGTGTTCTTATTACTTAACACTAGTCATTCATGTTATATTGGGTAAGTGTTCCTATTAACTTAACCCTACTCATTTCTTAGCATGTTTTGGTCATTAGCATTAATTAATTTATTAATGCACCAACCTCTCACATTAGATATGTGTTGTTGCGGTTACTGGATGTACCGGGCGGTTCCAGGCAGTTTTACACCACAACTCAATCTAACCTCGGGTTTTTCTTGGGCATGATCCGCTAACCTCTCATATTAGATTTGTATTGTTGTGGTTAGTGGATGTGCCGGGCGGTTCCGGGCAGTTTTACACCACAACTCAATCTAACCTCGGGTTAGGCACATTCGTCTTTTCACTAATTTACATATTTACAGTTTATATGTAAATTTTTCACAATTGTTGTCGATTTCAGATTATGCCACATTTTCCATAAATGTCCAAGTCTAGATTTATATGTTAATTATCCCAACCAGTCGTATTCCAATTCTCAAGTTATGCGCAACAAAGCTAATTGCAAGTTATGGCCCCCAAATTCAATTTCGAGTTATTACTCAAAATAGGCTACGCCAAATCTTCCCAAGTTTGTACTAATAGTCATGCCCCAATATACATTATGCTTTGGCATCTCAACCAATGGTTATCCCCAATCTAGATTAATATTTCAAATTTACAGTTTTGCGCCAAATCTAGGATTTTCATGTCAAATTACATACTTTGTCGTTCATGCCAATTCTAGGTTCAATATGTCAAATTACATATTCCCTAATTCATGTCAAATTACCCCAAATTGCATCTTAACAGTCATGCCATACTACATGTTCCAAATTATGCCAAATACTGTCAATTTCATGTTATACCCAAATACCCCCCTCCCCCCCCCCCCCCCCCCGCATTCACAATGAATGTATTTCGAGATTCAACACAAGATTCATGAAATAAGAGGAGAAATAATATGGAACATAATAGGCATAAGAATAGGCATATAACGATAAGAACTATTGGTCCAATAAATTTGATATACCAAATTTGCTAGTTTTACATAGAATACATTGCAGGCATATAGATATGATATGAATATCGTCATGAACCATCACAGACATATAGGTTTGACAAGGGTTATATCATGAACTTAAACAGGATTACAATTCCGCTATACAACAAGGATAGAAATGATTGGACCAATTCCATAATCAATAATGATTCCCAAAGGCATATACAAGCACAGATTCAAATGAAAGGATTGCTTACATCAGGCATATTCTCATATTCATTAGGTCTAGGTGTTCAAATCTAAAAAGTAATTGAACTTACAAAAAAAGAGAATGATTCTTGTATTTCTGGAATTTGTTTTCTGAAACTGAAAACTATCCCATGACGTAGACTATCGATTCTCTAATTTAGATTTGGTTCGTAGCTTCTAACTTGCTTTCTAATTGGAGAAGAATGGCGGCTACTCTAGGTTTACCATGGATAGCATGACGGCTCTTGGAATGAATTTTTGTGTGATATAGGGTTGAGGGTTGGGGTTTCTTTTTTAGAGGTTTAAACTAATATAAGCCGTTAGATCAACCTAGGAGCAATCAGGACCATCCGTACAAGATAGAGTTATCCAGAAACCGCCACCTATGCCCTAGCGACTCAGCAACAAGTCAGAAATTGTCACTGTTCAGATCTGGGCGATGGGGTCGACTCCTATAGGGGAGGGGGTCGACACCCCTCTTGGGGCATCGACACCTATGTCGACCCACCTTGGGGGGAGTCAACCCCTATGGGCGGGAATTTTCCCTCCCAGCTGAATCTCAAAATTTTCAAACTTCGAACTATTTTTTGAAATAATTATGATTTATATTTAATTTTATGATTAAACTAGAAATCTTCTAACTCTATAATTTCTTCATATGTAATCCGATTTACGCAAACTCGGACTCTATCTCAAGCAAAATTCCGAGACGAACGCAATGGCATAAACTGTTTCCCATAATTCTTCTTCTAAAATTTAAGTGTTCTTAAATTCATTACTTTAATATTCATAGGAAATACGGGGTGTAACATACACTAATCCCAATTTTTTAGTTGCATGGCAATCAATTGGTTGGAAAACTATTGCAAGCATTAATTATTTAAATTTAATGCTTATACAATGTAGAATGCACTGTGGGTGATGGTTGATTGTTTATCATTGTCATTATAAACATGTGTTGTATGGAATCCATATAAATAACATTATATGGTAATTGATTGGGTCTCATTCCAATTTGGAAGATAAAGAATATTTTTAAAACAATATTCAGTAAAGGATAAAATATATTCATGTGTTGAATAAAATAAATAAAGAATATTTTTAAATAATATTCAATAAAAGATCAAGATATGATTTTGATGTTCGATTTTGGATGGACACGAAAATATTGAAATATATGAAGCCGTGTTGATTAGATATGCGCCAATTTGACGTGAACGAAATATATATCGATTTTATTCATTTTTATAATGACTATAGAAAAGGAAAATATTTCAAAATCAGAGATTTTGAAAATATTATCATTAAAATATTATAATGATAAATGTTATTCAATTTTGATTTAAAATTAAAGTAAAAGTGGGAATCGTTTTAAAACGAATTTATAAAATACGTTTTAAATGGAAATCGACGAAATATGTATAATATATATTATATATATTTAATGGCCTGAATAGAACGCGCCGTGCAGCGACCGTTCACGAATTTCAACCACTGGCTTCGAATTGACGTTACGGGAGATCCGCCCGTCGGATTCTCCTAAAACCGAAACCGTTGGGTTCGTATCGAAAAGAGATTTCCAACGAAAATAAGAGATTTGAAATCTAACAGTTGGATTCGGAATCATGTCCAAATCGAATTAGAAAGAGGTCGTTGTAAGCACAGTTCGATGACCGTTTACGGAAATCGATTGTACTGGCCTTGATAAAATTATTAAAAATATTAATAATTTGTGTAAAATAATAAATGATTTGGAAAGAATTGGGATGAAAAAATCCATAGTTGAAAAGCTAAAAATATTTTTTTATCAAAATGAACTAGTTATGAACTAGAATTATAATCCAATATTTTTAAATAAATAAATTAGATTTGAAATGGTTATAAAAATAACCAGAATTTCCAATATATGAATTGGAATGGATTTGAATTGAAATTATCTTCGGAATATATCGATATTGGATCCTGTGATTATACGGACATGGTGAAGGAATTTGGAAGATATATATATCATTATTCCAATATGATATTTGTTGATTTCAGAATTTGATATTGAATATAAGTCGACATATTTTCTATTCAGAGCCTTGTATTTAATATCAAATGGGATTTTGGGTTTGTCGTGAACAGTGTCTTCATTAACACTGCTCTTAAACCCCGTGTGAAAAGAATAAATCTTTTAATTAAGATTATTAGAGAATCCAATTAATTAACTTTTAATTGGAATTGAAATGGTATGTGAATTAGGTTTATTTTGAACCGTGTCTTTAACGACATTCGTTCTTTAATCCGATTTACAGTGAAATGTGATTTAGAATTTATAAATCTTTTTATTGAGATTTAAATCAAATTTTCCAAAGTAAAGCTTTTCAGTTTAATATATTAAATTGGAATGGAATGGAATTCGATTTGACAATAATCGAAGTGAGCTTCTGTGGAGGAAGACTGTTACTATATATGGAATTTAAAAGGCTTTGTCGTTATTCCATTTATATTATTAGTCGGATATAGAAATTGATATCGATTATATATTGATTTGTTTTTCCGTGAAGATTCCATAATTAATGGAATGTGATTTTGGGTTTAACGTGAACCGCGTGTTTTAAATGACATTAGTTCTTTAACCCAGTTAAAGATAAGATTAATTTCTTAAATTTGAATAATCATTAAGTAATGATTTTTGAGATTAAAACTGAACTAGAGTTTTAATGAATCTTTAATTAGATTGAAATGAGGATTTGGTAATTTAAATTATCAAATTCGGAAAATGATCGAGAATGGAGTACCACTGGTTTTACTCCAGGCCATAGTTAAATCTTTAATTAGATTTGAACGGGAAATGTTAATTAATTTTTACCGATAACACTTTGGTGTTAGATATGGAGTATTACCAGTTTTGCTCCATGGGATGAATAGGTTGGGATTGGGAAATATGACAAATGATTACTTCGGTAAGGTTCGCTAATCCCGACTAGTTTGGAAACCTTAATTTGGTTTAAATTGTGAATAGAATATTTGAATAAAAGAATATTCTGAATTGGAATGAGGCATATGTTGTGTTTGTGTAGAGCTTGTTTCTAATATACGCGTGTTATTCGAAAAGACCGGGTTTATCCCATTCTGAATAACTGAATCGACGATAAGTCGACGATGAAGATGGTGGTTGAAGACCGGAGGTCTTCACATCGTTTAGATGATTATTGATGTCTTGATTGGGCTGTACACCCAAGACGAGGTAATAAATGGTGATCGTCCAGACGTAGTTGGAGATCGACCGGATATGTGAGGACCTCTCTCCTGTATTGGACATATGGAAAAAGGAATAAGATGCCTCCGGTTTTATTCAGACCCAGAACGAACTTGTAAATGGATGTGTGTCTGACATCGGATTTCATTCTATGTGATTGACAGACATCAGTCGCATGGCGTGAATTGCCTGTATGGCATGCTGAGATGCAAATGATCAAGGCTCCTGTTTAAAAGCAAAGTCTTTGTTGATGATCAAAGCATGGCCTTAATATAGCATAGCTTTGTGTATAGCATTAATTCGCGAGCCTCACACCCCAGTGTGAACCAGAAACAGAAGAGGACCTCAGGGAGGACATGCGTTTCTTTCTAGCTAAGAGTGTTGTCAGGTTTTTGCAAGCCCGGACGTTTTATTTATGTGGATGATGGATAGCGAGGCACCTCGGTTATACCGGTCACTACGGGGCCGATGGATGTTTGGTCGACATACTGACCAGTTTACGCCCATAGGGCGGGGAAACGCATGGTTTAGGTATTTTAATCCACTTCGTGTGGACCGGCCCTGACGATCCAAGGTGAAGTTGCTGCTGTTCCTGAGACATGGTAGGCTAGATTGTCTCGAAGCGATAAGGACAATCCCTTGCCTTGGTTCATAGATAGAAATCCAACTTCCGATACGACATTGTGTGGTTTTAAATGTAGAGCTTAGTATGGCGACATAGTGGGATGAGGCACTATGCCATCTATGATTGATACATTTATATTTGAAGTTGATTTCTTCGCTTATAGTAATAATAAAAGATAAATTTCACGTACCAAGCATATTTGGCTATTATAAGCTAAAACTCTATCCCCCGGCTTGCGTTGCATTGTGTGATGAGACCTGAGTCTTGTAATAGCTTCATTGTTCTTTATTTAGCATTGCGCTGTTTGTTTTATGCACTGGTATTCTTGGGGATAAACCCGTTCCGTGTTATACGACATGATCCCTTGATATACCTTACTTTAAAACCCAGTTAATAACTATTTTTAGTTCTCACACCAATCACATGGCTGATCTGGAGTTTATTGTTTTAACCTAAACTCTAGATTCCCCTATTTTCCACATAGGCAACTAGTAGTTTTGGGTTTGCAGATTTATTCTTACAGGATCCTGGTTTACAACTGGAGATATATTCGGAAAGCTCTGTATCCGTATATTTGTTTCAGTTGTGTTATGTATTATTTTTCCGCTACATTGTAATTTGAATCTCTGATATTTATCAAATGTAAATTATTTATTCATACTCTGTTATATTCTTGTGCTTTGATGTAATTGTTGTAATATGCAATAAAATGTTCTTTTGTTTGGGTTTTGATTTGTCGTGTTCTCAAACAATCCGTTCTTCCTCTTCTCTTCGGAGACATGGGAAGTTTAAGTCGTTATAGTTTGGTATCAAAGCTTTGGTTTACAGAGATCGAGAACAAGGCACATTAGAACCAAACGAAAGAATTCATCAGAGATTAGATTATTATTATCCAAAGAGAATGACTCATTAGAGATGGGATCAGTAGCATCCTAGAATGAGTGTAAATAGTGTTGTTTTTAAAATAAAAATGAAAACAAACTTTGTTTTGAAAATTTAAATCATATTAAACGTATTTGAATATTTTATTTTAAATTGACTTTGGACAATCGAGTATATGAAGATTTTGAATATACGCGTAATTAACGTGTATTTGAAGTCTCAAATATACTGGATAGATATAGAATTACACTCTAGTCGCCCGGAGATGATTCTGATGATCGTCCGGACATCATCAGAATTTATGTTCGAGTTTCGAAAGTGGGATATCTATATATTTCCAGTAGGCTGGTGTGAGAACCAAAACTAAATAGGGCCAGTGTTATGATTTGGCACCAAAAAGATGATTTTTGAATATATATTAAAATTATGAATTTGAAAAGCTAATTCACGAATTGATTATTGGTTGTGATGTGTGATTATTATTTGATTAGTCAAAATATTAGAATGATAATTAATCTAACCAATAAGGGAATAAAAGGGTAAACTTATGCAAGTTGAATCAAATATTGTACTGAGTTGGAAATTGTTTTGAAATGCATACATGTATATATACACATTGTTGAACAGCTGCTAAGAAGAGAAATAAAATTTTATGCTCGACAAATAGGTACGTGTTTACTAATTTTATTTTTCTTTTAAAGATTTTATGAGCCTAAGACTGGCCGCTTGGCATTTCCTTTTTCTTTTAAAGGTTTTATGAGCCTAAGGCTTGCCGCTTGGCATTTACTTTTTCTTTTTAAGATTTTATGAGCCTAAGGCTGGCCGCTTGGCATTCTATTTTTCTTTTGGATTGATGAGGGCCCTGCGAGGCGAGTTGTGGTTTTAAATATCTCCTCGTACAAAGGAGGTTATGGCGAAAAATTTCAGAAATTTTGGTTGTTAGCCAATTTGTTGAAAAATTAGAAAATTTTTAGAAACTGAAAAGTTGAAGAATGAAAGCCATAATGAAAGTTGAGTTGATTAGTTAAACAACTTTCAGCTCCGTTCCTTTTCGAGGACGAAAAGATTTTAAGTGGGGGAGATTGTAACAACCCGGGAAATCGGAACCAATTAATTTTTTTTTTTAGCAATTTTAATGGATTTTGAATATTTAAAATGATTTATTTTAAATAATGACGACTTAAAATTTATTTTCGATGAAGTAAGAACGAATAAATTTATTTTAATTTTAAAACAAGCCTGAAATGACGTGATAGTTTGAAAATTCGATTTCTAATTTCAAATTGGTATACAGAATTCAATATAAGTCAGAATTGGACGAAACAAGAAATATTTGAATCGGATTAATAATATATTTCTAACGAATGTAAGATACTGAGATTTCGCTTTATAAATTGTAAGTTACGTCCAGTTTAAAATTCAGAATAGTCGCTGTGGAATTTATATATATTTTAATATAATATATAGCCCTTAAAAATAGTCATTTTGCAAACGACCTCGGTTTTCGACAAAACCACTTTTGTTGGATCGAGAATGTCAAATTATTGCTAGATTCCAAAATTCATAATTTTTGGAATTAATATGTGAGCGTGCAAAGAAAAACGTGTTTTGACAGTTTCAGTCAATTTGGATCGACCAGAAAATGGCTATTTTTCAAACGGTCTCCAAACTCGATGAAATTGTTTTCGTTAGGACTATATCGTCAAAACATAGCTAGATTTATTTTTCTAGAATTTTTGAAGTCAGTATGTTGCCCCGTTAAATTAAAATGTTCATTGAAATCAATTTAGAACGTTTAATTAATTAATATTTTAATTTAAACGAAAAATGACCGTAACAGTCAAATTGGCATACATGACATATCTCATTGTGTTCAGAATGGGGGTAATTAGCTAGGGACGACCGTTGGTGAGTTCGATTTGGAGTTCAAATAAAAGAGTTGACTTTTTGGATTTAAATAAATATTAAAATATATAAATGGCCCCTCCCCCTTTGTTTTCTCTCTCACTCCTCTTTCTAAAAACGTTCAATGCAGAAAAAAAAGAAAAAAAAAAAAAGGATTTCAGATCGTGGAAAATTCTGCGATACATCGCGTCCTCGCCGCCTCATCTGGCGGAGCCGCCGCTGGTCTCCCCGTCGCACCCCCTCTCTTCTCTCTTCCCTCCTCTCCAGCGCCTAGTTCAAGACCCTAAACCCCCTCACCCAAAACCTCCACTCCCGCAGCCGTAGGGCCCACCTCTGACGGCGCTACACCCCGCCACCGCCTCCGACTGGTCCGCGCCATCTCCACCCCCCTTTCTAAAGAGAAAAACAGTAAGTTTTTAATTTAATTTACTTATTTATTTTCTATATTATTAGTTTTAAAAATCAGTTTTGTTTAGAAATTAGCGAGGTAAGATTCGATTTTTATATAGAAATTAGCGAGGCAAAGATTCGATTTTTATATAGAAAATAGCGATGTAAAGATTCAATTTTTATATATACCGTGTCAAAATAAAAATGTGATTTTTATGTATATGATTTCAAAATAAAAATACTATTTTTATGTACACGTAGAGATAAAAATAAAAATATGATTTTTATGATGTGAGCATCGTTATAAAAATGTGATTTTATATGAAAAATCTTGGAATAAAAATGTGATTTTTATAGTGTATACAACGTTATAAAAATATGATTTTTATATATATGTAGAAATATAAAAATATAATTTTTATAAATGAAGTGGTATTATAAAAATGTGATTTCTATTTATAAAGATCATTGTTTAAAAATGTGATTTTTATTATGAACAACGTGAAAAAGATTGCGTTGGAATTTCAGGCAAATCCGGACTATTTTGAAATTCAGAAATAGAACTGGCCGAGTGGAAACCCGAGGTGAACTTCTCACTAAAATTATTTCTGTACAGTTATTTATTTTATAGCTGCATATATAGACTGCTCCTCCTCATCCACAGACCATGGATGACTTGTTTGATTTTATTACATTATGGAAATTGTTTGTGATTATGATTTGTGATGAAAATAAAATATTCATGTGTTGAAATAAAATAATTTATCGTTAAAAATATAATTTTTAATGTGTATATGAATAAAATAAATATTCATTTACAAATCGGACGATTTGTTTATATACACCCATTTGACTGATATGGATTGGGACGATATATTTTACACATCGCCCAACTGCACAAATAAAAGGTGTGTTTGTTGATTGAAACCCCACACGGGTATTGGGATGATATTTGACGTACAACTAATCCCAATTATTTAGTTGTATGTCAATCAATTGGTTGACAGACTATTGTAAGCGTTAATTATTAAAATTTAATGCTTATATAGTGTAGAATGCACTCTGGGTGATGTTTGATTGTTTATCATTGTTATTATATACATGTGTTGTATGTAATCCATATAAATAACATTATATGGTAATTGATTGGGTCTCATTCCAATTTGGAAGATAAAGAATATTTTTAAAACAATATTCAGAAAAGGATAAAATATACTCATGTGTTGAATAAAATAAATAAAGAATATTTTAAAATAATATTCAATAAAAGATCAAGATATGATTTTGATGTCCGATTTTGGATGGACACGAAAATATTGAAATATATGAAGCCGTGTTGATTAGGTATGCACCATTTTGACGCGAACGAAATTTATATCGATTTATTCATTTTTATAATGACTATCGAAAGGAAAATATTTCAAAATCAGAGATTTTGAAAATATTATCGTTAAAATATTATGATGATAAAGATTATTCAATTTTGATTTAAAATTGAAGTAAAAGTGGGAATCGATTTAAAACGAATTTATAAAATACGCTTAAAATGGAAATCGACGAAATATATATTATACATATTTGATGGCCTGAATAGAACGCGCCTTGCAGCGACTGTTCGCGAATTTCTACCATTGACTTCGAATTGACGTTATGGAAGATCCGACCGTCGGAATTTCCTAAAACCGGAACCCTTGGGTTCGTATCGAAAAGAGATTTCGAACGAAAATAAGAGATTTGAAATCTAACAGTTGGATTTGGAATTATGTCCAAATCTAATTTAGAAAAGGTCGCTGTATGTACAGTTCGATGGCCGTTTATGGAAATCGACTGTACGGACCTTGATAAAATTACTAAAAATGTTAATAATTTGTGTAAAATAATAAATGATTTGGAAAGAATTGGGATGAAAAATTCCATATTTGAAAAGATAAAAATATATTTTTATCGAAATGAACTAGTTATGAACTAGATTATAATCCAATATTTTTAAATAAATAAATTAGATTTAAAATGGTTTTAAAAATAACCAGAATTTCCAATATATGAGTTGGAATGGATTTGAATCGAAATATCTTCGAAATATTTCGATATTGGATTCCATGATTATACGGACATGGTGAAGAAATTTGGAAGATATATATATCGTTATTTTAATACGATATTTGTTGATTTCAGAATTTGGTATTGAATATAAGCCGTTGTATTTTCTATTCAGAGCCTTGTATTTAATATCAAATGGGTTTTTGAGTTTGTCGTGAACGGTGTGTTCATTAACACTTCTCTTAAACCCCTTGTGAAAGGAATAAATCTTTTAATTAAGATTATTAGAGAATCAAATTAATTAACTTTTAATTGGAATTGAAATGGTATGTGAATTGGGTTTATTGTGAACCGTGTCTTTAACGACATTCGTTCTTTAACCCGATTTACAGTGAAATGTGATTTGGAATTTATAAATCTTTTTATTGATATTTAAAGGAAAATTTCCAAAGTAAAGTTTTTCAGTTTAATATATTAAATTGGAATGGAATGGAATTCGATTTGGTAATAATCAAAGTGAGATTTTATGGAGGAAGACTGTTACTATATATGGAATTTAAAAGGCTTTACCATTATTCCATTTATATTATTAGTCGGATACAAAAATTGATATCGATTATATATTGATTTGTTTTTCCGTGAAGATTCCATAATTAATGGAATGTGATTTTGGGTTTATCGTGAACCATGTTTTAAATGAAATTAGTTCTTTAACCCAGTTAAAGATAAGATTAATTTCTTAACTTTGAATAATCATTAAGTAATGATTTTTGAGATTAAAACTGAACTAGAGTTTTAATGAATCTTTAATTAGATTAAAATGAGGATTTGGTAATTTAAATTGTCAAATTCGGGAAATGATCGAGAATGGAGTACCACCGGTTTTACTCTAGGCGATAGTTAAATCTTTAATTAGATTTGAACGGAAATGGTAATTAATTTTTACCGATAACACTACGGTGTTAGATATGGAGTATTACCAGTTTTTCTCCATGGGATGAATAGGTTGGGATTGGGAAATATAACAAATGATTACTTCGGTAAGGTTCGCTAATCCTGACTAGTTTGGAAAACCTTAATTTGGTTTAAATTGTGAAAAAAATATTTGAATAAAAGAATATTGTGAATTGGAATGAGGCGTATGTAGTGTTTGTGCAGCACTTGTTTATAATATACGCGGGTTATTTTTAAAGACCGAGTTTATCCCATTCTGAATAACTGAATCGACGATAAGTCGACGATGAAGACGGTGGTTGAAGACCAGATGTCTTCACATCGTTTGGATGATTACTGATGTCTTGATTGGGATGTACACCCAAGAATAGGTAATAAGTGGTGATCGTCTAGACGTACTTGGAGATCGACCGGACATGCGAGGACCTCTCTCCTGTATTGGACATTTGGGACGAGGAATAAGGTGCCTCCGGTTTTGTTCAAACCCAGAACGAACTTGTAAATGGATGTGTGTCTGACATCGGATTTTATTCTGGGTGATTGATAGACATCAGTCGCATGGCGTGAATTTCCTGTGTGGCATGCTGAGATGCAAATGATCAAGGCTTCTGTTGAAAAGCAAAGTCTTGTGGTTGATGATCAAAGCACGGCTTTAATATAGCATAACTTTGTGTATAGTGTTAATTCGCGAGCCTCACACCTCGGTGTGAACCAGAAATGGGAGAGGACCTCTAGGAGGACATGCGTTTCTTTCCAGCTAGGAGTGGTGTCAAGGTTTTACAATCTCTGACGTTTTACTTATGTGGATGATGGATAGCGAGGCACCTCGGTTATATCGGTCACTAAGGGGCCGATGGATGTTTGGTCGACATGCTGAC
Source organism: Allium sativum (assembly GCA_030737875.1). NCBI lineage: Eukaryota > Viridiplantae > Streptophyta > Magnoliopsida > Asparagales > Amaryllidaceae > Allium > Allium sativum. The sequence continues at coordinate 993,997,076 of CM060915.1, forward strand.
CAGTTTACACCCCATAGGGCGGGGAAACGCATGGTTCAGGCATTTTAATCCACTTCGTGTGGACCGGCCCTGACGGTCCAAGGTGCAGTTGCGGTTGTTCCTAAGATATGATAGGCCAGACTGTCTCGAAGCGGTAATGAAAATCCATTGCCTTGGTTCACAGATGGAAATCCAACTTCCAATACGACATTGTGCGGTTTTAATTATAGAGCTTAGTATGGAGACATAGTGGAATGGGGCACTATGCCATCTATGATTGATACATTTATATTTGAAGTTGATTTCTTCACTTATAGTAATAATAAAAGATAAATTTCACGTACCAAGCATATTTGGCTATTATAAGCTAAAACTCTTTCCCCCGGCTTACATTGCATTGTGTGGTGGGACCTGAGTCTTATAATAGCTTCATCGTTCTTTAATTAGCATTGCACTGTTTGTTTTATGCACTGGTATTCTTAGGGGTAAACCCGTTCTGTCTTATACGGCGTGGTCCCTTGATTTACCTTACTTAGAAACCCAATTAATAACTGTTTTTAGTTCTCACACCAATCACATGGCTGACCTTGAGTTTATTGTTTTAACCTAAACTCTGGGTGCCCCTATTTTCCACACGAGCAGCTAGTAATTTTGGGTTTGCAGATTTATTCTTACAGGATCCTGGTTTACAATTGGAGATATATTCGGAAAGCTCTGTATCCGTATATTTGTTTCAGTTGTGTTATGAATTATTTTTCCGTTGCATTGTAATTTGAATCTCTGATATTTATCAAATGTAAATTATTTATTCATACTCTGTCATATTCTTGTACTCTGATGTAATTTTTGTAATAAGCAATAAAATGTTCTTTTGTTTGGGTTCTGATTTGTCGTATTCTCAGACAATCCTGTCTTTCACTTCTCTTCGGAGACCGGGGAAGTTCGGGTCGTTATAGGTGCTGAACAACGGATCGGTTTTTTTTCTTTTTAATTTCTCGTTTGAACGCATAGAGAGAGAAGGGGAGAGGGTTAACCAACATATATATATATAATTATTTTAATTTCCCAAAAAGTTAGTTTTTCATTCGAGCTCCAAATCGAACCCAACGACTGTCATCCCTAGCTAATTACCCTCATTTCGAACGCAATGGGCCATGTCCCGTAAGCCAGTTCAACTGTTTCGATCAGCTTTCTTTTAAATTAAAATATAAATTAATATAACATTCAAAATTTAATTCAACGTACATTTTAATTTTCCTGGGCCACATACTGTGTAACACCCCACCTCCGCTAGGGTCACTCTTTCGGGGGCACTAGCTTCTGGGGAGCGTTAGAACTGGGTAAGCATGCATAATGATATATCAAGGCAGAACAAGAACATAAATATATATATATATATAAAACAGAGTAAGTGAGAATAAAACAGCGGAATATCTCAAACCATCTCAAAACAAGTCTAGTACATCATAAAGTCAACTGCCAAAATAAACATGTCTAGTACATCATAAACAGAAATACTGAAATACATAGTGCTATCCCCAAAATAAAGATGATAAACCACAGCGAGCTCAATGTCCAGACGTACATGAGCTATCCAGCAAACAAGCAAGCGATCCAAGCTAAGCACCACTATTCCCTCCCTGAGAACCTGGGGGGGGGGGGGAAACGGAAGAAAAGAAACGAAAGAAAACAGGTCAGTCAAAAAGACTGGTAAGCCCTACTACGTTCAGTCTATAAACTAATAAAGTTAGCATCATTATGGAAACTGAGATGAACATGCTGGCAATAGATAAAGGTGTCATCACATAAAGAAGATTAAGCTTTGCACCACAGTGTACTAGCAACTAACATAACAGGTATTGATCCCTTAGCCCAAACTTTGGCCCAATAACATGAGGTGACCTTAATACAAGGTCCAGCCCAACGGTCTAGTCGATCGGCTCCCTATAAACCTAACACGTCAAGTGTTGGTGTCCATACGGCCCACATATGGTTGTAGTCAGACTGTGCTGGGTCCACCTTCGGGTGTATCAAGCCCTCGGGTGTCAACCCCAGACACCTAAGCAATAATGCACAGTCTAAACCTACTGGTACCCATGCCTCGAGTTTGTCCAACACCGGACTACGTGCACGTCCGTAGCCCTCCTGGACCCGCACCGCTGTACCACTCAGCCGTCGCTTTGGTCGCTTACATCAGTCCAGTAATCGTGCCCCGCCCTAGCCTAGCCTCTAGGGTTGTGAATGATACCAAACTGGGATTACTGTTAGAACAGACCACGTTGCTGGGGTTTTCTAAGAGGGTTAGGTGTGGTTTAACCCCTCACTAATCATGGATTAAATTAGTTAAGTGTAACCAACAGTTCACCACTTAACCCCATCTAATCCCTCGTATCCCCAAAATTGGTTAAGTATTAGTGGGCCATGACTTAACCCTAATCATGAGGCATTAATCAATTTAATTGTGCCTTAACCTCTCACATTAGACTTTGTTGCGGTCACTAGTTAGGCCGGTCGGTTCCGGGTAGCTTTACACCACAACTAGGTCTAACCTCGGGTCTTGGCACCACATGACCAACTTCTCACATTGGATCCTATTGTTTGTAGACACTAGTTAAGCCGGTAGGTTCCGGGTAGAATTACGCTACAAACTCAACCCAACCTCGAGTTGGCCACACTTATGTTTTCTAAGTGTCATGTCCACTTTATTTTCAAACATAATTACAAGTTTAACAAATACTTGGGTTGACCTAACTTAATAGGTAAATTCCCAAGGGGTAGACCTAACTTAATAGGTAAATTCCCAATCTTATATTTTCATGTATTTTAAGTTTTCACCCAAAAACCCCCCAACGTCATTCTATCGCTTACATATTCGTAATAACGCATAAAGGATAGGAAGAGGGAACTTGGCATAGCATACATGATGAACTTGCATATCAAAACAAACATGCATAACATGTTAAACTTGCATAACTTAGCATAGTGAACTTGCATAAACATGCATAACTTGTTAAACTTGCAAATCATGGCATAGTGAACTTGCATAAACATGCATAACTTGTTAAACTTGCAAATCATGGCATAGTTAACTTGCATAAACATGCATAACTTGTTAAACTTGCAAATCATGGCATGTTAACTTGCATAAACATGCATAACTTGTTAAACTTGCAAATCATGGCATAGTTAACTTGCATAAACATGCATAACTTATTAAACTTGCAAATCATGGCATAGTTAACTTGCATAAACATGCATAACTTATCAAACATGTGTAACATGGCATAGTGAACTCGCATTAAGCATGCATAACTTATTAGTCATGTGTAACAAGGCATAGTGAACTCGCATAAGCATGCATAACTTATTAAACATGCATAAATCCCAACTTTCATCACATATTAACTTTAGAGTTTCTAAAATGAAGGTAAGAGGGCTTACAAATATTATGAAGACACAAATCTATAAGTAAAGATCGAGAAGCCCTTTATGCAAGCATAAAACCCAAAACAAAGCTCCAATAAGAAACACTCTTAACAAAAATCCCAAAAACTCTAGCTTAGCAAATAAAACTTGCAACTTGATGATGTATGCAAGCTAATGATCATTCATACAACTTAGAAATGCTTGTATGAACATCATAATCTTCATAGGAATGATTTATGAAGAGGTTGGAGGCTAGGGTTTTTAAGTGGAGGCCATTTGAGAAATCAATTTGACATAGTTTGGTTGCTAGAATGAATAATGGGGTTTTAGGGTAGGATTAGGGTCATATTTATAGAAGATTAGAGTGTTTTTAGCCCTAGGATTAACCCTAGGTGAGTTTAGGCCCGTCAGATTTCGGAATTCTCCAGAATCAAGCCACACAACCAAGCCCAGATCAAAAATGGTGCGCCAGGCAAAACTGCCTGGCTACCCCGTGTCGACAGGGCTGTCGACAGGGTAGTCGACACCCTTAGACCCCTGTCGACATGCCTGTCGACTTGGGGTCTTGGCGGGAGTTTTTCCCGCTGACGCCAGATATGCCCCAACCCTTCTTTTTAATTTAAAATTTAAATCTGTTTTTAATATGGAAATTTCTGAAAACTTCAATGGGCCTTAACTGGGTCATACGGACTCCGATTTTCGAAAACTCAGGTTTCCCTTGATTCAGATTTATAAATTAAATTCTGCCTCAATTTATATCTTATTAGGTTATTAAAAATACAGGTTGTTACATTCTCCCCTCCTTAAAGGATTTCGTCCCCGAAATCTTCAAGTTAGGAAGAACATATCCTACCATCCAACATCCATCTACTCAAAACATCATCCACGAGCAACCATTGTCCTTAAAAGATTCTAAATGCTGCATGAACATATGCAAAAGTGTGTGTATATGTACTTATCTAATGCAAAGATCAATGCAAAATATGTTAGTGAAATGTATCCATATGTATGCAAATCCCTAACATAATGTATAATGTCTACATGCGTGCTCAATCATACATCCATATGCAACATCCATGTGATAGCATACAAATTTCATCCAAGAATAAGCATAAACACTCATGCACATGCAGTATGAGGAGTGTGTGAGCCGATCTAGTGCCTAATGTGTATCATGCATCCACGAGTAACCACTTGCAAACACTTGCAACCACTTGCAACCATCAAACATAACATGTCTCAAACACATGTTTCACCCAAAGGATTCTACCTAAGGTTCTCATGATAAGATAGACACAATGAACTAGATAAACTAGATAGACATGGAAAGATAAAGAGATTGAGAGTGTACCCTCAAAAAGGAATGGATAAAGCCTACGCATCTTCTCTTCAGTTTCCCAAGTTGCGTCTTCCTCGGCTTCACGCCATTGAACCTTCACCAACCTGACCTCACGATTCCTTAGCTTCTTGGTCTTTGTCTCCAAGATACGAACCGGAGCTCTCCTCAAGGTAGCTTCTTTCTCTACTTCCACATCTTCTAGAACACTTGGCTCAACCACCTCTGCTGACTCATGCAAACACTTCCGGAGATGCGAAACATGAAAAACATTATGCACTCCAGCTAGCTTCTTGGGCAATTCCACTCTATAGGCCATCTGCCCGATCCTCTCTACAACTGGAAACGGTCCAACAAACCTTGGTGCTAACTTTCCTACTGCTCCAAACCGAACCACATTCCGCAAAGGAGAAACCTTCACGAAAACCATATCCCCAACATTAAACTCCAAATCAGTCCTTCGCCTATCCGCATAAGATTTCTGTCTGTCTTGGGCCGCCTTCATCCGTCTTCTAATCAACTCGACCTTCTCGGATGCATCTCTAATCATGTCAGGTCCAAGTATAAGCTTATCTGTAGTCTCCCACCAACATGTAGGTGACTTGCACGGTCTCCCATATAAAGCCTCAAATGGTGCCATCCCAATGCTTGCCTGAAAACTGTTATTATAAGCAAATTCCACAAGAGGAAGATGGTCTTCCCAAGTACCACCAAAATCCAGAATGCAAAGCCTCAACAAGTCCTCAAGTACCCTATTCACCCTTTCTGTCTGACCGTCCATTTGTGGGTGATAAGCCGTACTCAGGTTCAACCTCGTGCCCATAGCTTCCTGCAAACTGTTCCAGAACTGACTAGTAAAGATGGGGTCTCGGTCACTGACTATGCTAGAAGGGACTCCATGTAGTCGTACTATCTCACGAAGATATACTGATGCTAGTCCAGATGCGGTCCTTTTGCTCTTCACCGGAATGAAATGAGCACTCTTCGTAAGCCTATCCACAATGACCCATATGCTTGTATTCCCTTTTCTTGACCTTGGCAATCCGTCAACAAAGTCCATAGAAATACTCTCCCACTTCCATAGCGGGACCTCTAGGGGATGCAATAGCCCACCGGGCTTCTTCGACTCGGCTTTTACTCTCTGACAAACAACACATCTAGAGACAAACTCTGCCACATCCTTCTTCATTCCAGGCCAGAAGAAAATGCGCTTCATATCCTTATACATCTTATCTCCACCTGGATGTATAGTCAACTTGGAGCGATGTGCTTCCTCAAGAACTTTCCTCACCAAGTCTTCCACCATCGGAACACAAAGCCTTCCGTCTCTCCTCAGCCAACCCTTATCATCTATAGAATATCGAGCAAGGTGACTAGATGTCTCCCCTTGAATCAGCTTATCCATAATCTCTATTATTTGAGGGTCTTCCTTCTGCGAAGCCCCAACTTGATCCAAAAGGGTAGGCCTGAGCTCGAGAGATGCTAAAGAACCGGTCATCGACTCAACTGCCAAAGAGAAATCAAAGGTTGCCAAGAACTCTAAATTCTTCATCTCAACAAATAGAGGACTTAGTGTCAACCTTTTCCTACTCAACGCATCCGCTACAACATTCCCCTTGCCAGGGGTATAGGCTATATCAAAATCGTAGGACGCCAAGAATTCCATCCACCTTTGCTGCCTCAAGTTCAGATCCTTCTGCGAAAAGAGATACTTCAAAGACTTATGATCAGTATATAGCTCAAATCTCTCTCCCAGAAGATAATGAGGCCAAGCCTTGAGTGCATATACTATCGCTGCCAGCTCTAGATCATGAGTGGGATAATTCTTCTCATGCACCTTAAGTTGCCTACCACCAAAACATATAACTCTGCCTTCTTGCATCAGAACGACGCCCAATCCCGTGCCACAAGCATCAGTGTACACGGTAAATATCTTACCACCATCGGGTAAAGCTAGAACTGGTGCTGAGGTAAGGGCTCTCTTGAGTCTCTGAAAAGCAAGCTCACAGTCCATATCCCAAGCAAAAACTAAGTTCTTCTTCGTCAACTTAGTAAGAGGAGCGGATATCTTCGCGAAGTCCTTAATGAACTTCCGGTAAAAACCTGCAAGACCCAGAAAACTTCTCACTTCGGTTGCATTCCTTGGAGTCTTCCAATCCTGCACAGCAACTACTTTAGCGGGATCCACCGCCAAGCCTTGCTTAGATACTATATGCCCAAGGAACCGAACTTCCCTTCTCCAAAAGTGACACTTGGAGAACTTGGCCTTTAACTGATGCGCTCTAAGCGTATCCATCACCTCTACAAGATGCCTCGCGTGCTCTTCTTCATCCTTAGAGAAGATCAGAATATCATCCACAAAGACCATGACAAACTTGTTCAAGAACTCTCGAAACACCCTACTCATCAAGTCCACGAAATACGTGGGTGCATTCATCAAACCGAACGGCATAACAAGCCATTCAAAGAATCCATCTGGAGTTCTGAATGCAGTCTTGTCTATACTATCTTCAGCCACTCTGAGCTGATGAAATCCAGTAGCAAGATCAAGCTGAGAGAAAACAGAAGCACCAACAAGCTGGTCAAAAAGATCATCAATCCTCGGTAATGGGTGTCTATTCTTCTTAGTCAGCTTATTCAACTCTCTATAGTCCACACAAAGTCGAAGAGAACCATCTGCCTTAGTAGCAAACACCACAGGCGCTCCCCATTCGGATATACTTCGTCTGATGAAGTTCTTCTCGAGCAACTCCTTTATTTGCTTGCTGAGCTCCCGTCTCTCACGCGGAGCCATGTGCCGAACGGGCAAAGAAACAGGCTTAGCATTATCCACCAGATAAATGCGAAAATCAATCTCTCGTTTAGGGGGCAACCCCTTAACTTCTTCAAAAACATCTGGATAATCTCGGACCACCCTTACAGACTGAAGGGTTTCCTCTGACGAGTCGAGAGATTCAAGATAGCACAACATGACGGGATCCTTCGGATTGCATGAAATCTCTAAGGTGTTGCCAAGGCGAGTCACAAGCCTCACAACCCTATGCTCACAATCAAGAATGGCTCCATGTCTAGACAGCCAATCCATGCCCAAAATCAATCCGTATCCCCTGAAACCAAGAACATACGCACTACACAAGAACTCTACACTGAGTATAGAGATCCTCAGATCCTCACATATCATAGATAGATGAGCAGAACCCCCAATGGGATTCGAAACACAAACGGGATCATCCACTAAGCTAGTACTAAGGTGCAAACTATCAACAAGATCAGATGAAATAAAGCTATGTGATGCACCAGAATCAAATAAAGTACGAACTGGAAGATCGGAAACATAAACAAGGTTCTCAACAGAAACAATACCTCGTTCGGGAACTGGAGTGGTGTTGAGAGCATGCACTTGCCCTCCAGATGATCCTATACGCTGAGTCTGACCCTGCCCTTTCTTCTTCGGGCATTCCTTGCTGAAGTGTCCAGTCTCACCACAGGAAAAACATCCACCACTAAGCTTCCTTTTCTTCTTCCTACAATCCTTAGCAAAGTGCCCAGGTATACCACAGTAATTGCACTTTCCCTTGCCTTTGTTGTTGTTCCCCTTCTTGTTTTTGCTCTGATTCCCCTGACTAATTTGACCACCTCCGCTAGGGTCACTCTTTCGGGGGCACTAGCTTCTGGGGAGCGTTAGAACTGGGTAAGCATGCATAATGATATATCAAGGCAGAACAAGAACATAAATATATATATATAAAACAGAGTAAGTGAGAATAAAACAGCGGAATATCTCAAACCATCTCAAAACAAGTCTAGTACATCATAAAGTCAACTGCCAAAATAAACATGTCTAGTACATCATAAACAGAAATACTGAAATACATAGTGCTATCCCCAAAATAAAGATGATAAACCACAGCGAGCTCAATGTCCAGACGTACATGAGCTATCCAGCAAACAAGCAAGCGATCCAAGCTAAGCACCACTATTCCCTCCCTGAGAACCTGGGGGGGGACGGAAGAAAAGAAGCGAAAGAAAACAGGTCAGTCAAAAAGACTGGTAAGCCCTACTACGATCAGTCTATAAACTAATAAAGTTAGCATCATGATGGAAACTGAGATGAACATACTGGCAATAGATAAAGGTGTCATCACATAAAGAAGATTAAGCTTTGCACCACAGTATACTAGCAACTAACATAACAGGTATTGATCCCTTAGCCCAAACTTTGGCCCAATAACATGAGGTGACCTTAATACAAGGTCCAGCCCAACGGTCTAGTCGATCGGCTCCCTATAAACCTAACACGTCAAGTGTTGGTGTCCATACGGCCCACATATGGTTGTAGTCAGACTGTGCTGGGTCCACCTTCGGGTGTATCAAGCCCTCGGGTGTCAACCCCAGACACCTAAGCAATAATGCACAGTCTAAACCTACTGGTACCCGTGCCTCGAGTTTGTCCAACACCGGACTACGTGCACGTCCGTAGCCCGCCTGGACCCGCACCGCTGTACCACTCAGCCGTCGCTTTGGTCGCTTACATCAGTCCAGTAATCGTGCCCCGCCCTAGCCTAGCCTCTAGGGTTGTGAATGATACCAAACTGGGATTACTGTTAGAACAAACCACGTTGCTAGGGTTTTCTAAGAGGGTTAGGTGTGGTTAAACCCCTCACTAATCATGGATTAAATTAGTTAAGTGTAACCAACAGTTCACCACTTAACCCCATCTAATCCCTCGTATCCCCAAAATTGGTTAAGTATTAGTGGGCCATGACTTAACCCTAATCATGAGGCATTAATCAATTTAATTGTGCCTTAACCTCTCACATTAGACTTTGTTGCGGTCACTAGTTAGGCTGGTCGGTTCCGGGTAGCTTTACACCACAACTAGGTCTAACCTCGGGTCTTGGCACCACATGACCAACTTCTCACATTGGATCCTATTGTTTGTAGCCACTAGTTAAGCCGGTAGGTTCCGGGTAGAATTACGCTACAAACTCAACCCAACCTCGAGTTGGCCACACTTATGTTTTCTAAGTGTCATGTCCACTTTATTTTCAAACATAATTACAAGTTTAACAAATACTTGGGTAGACCTAACTTAATAGGTAAATTCCCAAGGGGTAGACCTAACTTAATAGGTAAATTCCCAATCTTATATTTTCATGTATTTTAAGTTTTCACCCAAAACCCCCCCAACGTCATTCTATCGCTTACATATTCGTAATAACGCATAAAGGATAGGAAGAGGGAACTTGGCATAACATACATGATGAACTTGCATATCAAAACAAACATGCATAACATGTTAAACTTGCATAACTTAGCATAGTGAACTTGCATAAACATGCATAACTTGTTAAACTTGCAAATCATGGCATAGTGAACTTGCATAAACATGCATAACTTGTTAAACTTGCAAATCATGGCATAGTTAACTTGCATAAACATGCATAACTTTTTAAACTTGCAAATCATGGCATAGTTAACTTGCATAAACATGCATAACTTATCAAACATGTGTAACATGGCATAGTGAACTCGCATTAAGCATGCATAACTTATTAGTCATGTGTAACAAGACATAGTGAACTCGCATAAGCATGCATAACTTATTAAACATGCATAAATCCCAACTTTCATCACATATTAACTTTAGAGTTTCTAAAATGAAGGTAAGAGGGCTTACAAATATTATGAAGACACAAATATATAAGTAAAGATTGAGAAGCCCTTTATGCAAGCATAAAACCCAAAACAAAGCTCCACTAAGAAACTCTCTTAACAAAAATCCCGAAAACTCTAGCTTAGCAAATAAAACTTGCAACTTGATGATGTATGCAAGCTAATGATCATTCATACAACTTAGAAATGCTTGTATGAACATCATAATCTTCATAGGAATGATTTATGAAGAGGTTGGAGGCTAGAGTTTTTAAGTGGAGGCCATTTGAGAAATCAATTTGACATAGTTTGGTTGCTAGAATGAATAATGGGGTTTTAGGGTAGGATTAGGGTCATATTTATAGAAGATTAGAGTGTTTTTAGCCGTAGGATTAACCCTAGGTGAGTTTAGGCCCGTCAGATTTCGGAATTCTCCAGAACCAAGCCACACAACCAAGCCCAGATCAAAAATGGTGCGCCAGGCAAAACTGCCTGGCTACCCCGTGTCGACAGGGCTGTCGACAGGGCAGTCGACACCCTTAGACCCCTGTCGACATGCCTGTCGACTTGGGGTCTTGGCGGGAGTTTTTCCCGCTGACGCCAGATATGCCCCAACCCTTCTTTTTAATTTAAAATTTAAATCTGTTTTTAATATGGAAATTTCTGAAAACTTCAATGGGCCTTAACTGGGTCATACGGACTCCGATTTTCGAAAACTCGGACTCTATTTCGCGTATTTTTCCGAGACGAACGCAATGGCACAGCCCGTTTCCCTTGATTCAGATTTTTAAATTAAATTCTGCCTCAATTTATATCTTATTAGGTTATTAAAAATACAGGTTGTTACATACTGACTCCAAGAATTCCAGAAAAATAAATCTAGCTATGTTTTGACGATACGGTCCTAAAAAACTAATTTCATAGAATTTGAAGTCCGTTTGAAAAATGACCTTTTTCCAGTCAATTAAATTCAAACTAAAAGTACCAAACACGTTTAAATTCACCACGCTTACATATCAATTCCAAAAATTATGAAAATTGGAATCTAGCAATAATTTGACATTTCGAATCCAACAAAAGTGGTTTCGTAGAAAACGGAGGTCGTTTGCAAAATGGCTATTTTAAGGGCTATATATTATATTAAATATATATAAATTCCATAGCGATTATTTTAAATTTTAAACTGGACATAACTTCCAATTTATAATATGAAATCTAATTTTTTTTCATATTCATTAGAAAGATATTATTAAACAATCTAAATGTTTCTGGTTTTACTGAATCCGATTTATGATAAATCTTATACATTCAGTTAAAGTTTAAAATCGAATTTTCAAACTACCGCTCCATTTCAAGCTCGTTTTATAATTAAAATAAATTTATACGTTCTAACTTCGATTAAAAAAAAAATTTAGTCGTTATTATTTAGAATAAATCATTTTAAATTCTTCAAATCCATTAAATTAGCTAAAATAAAAAAATTAAATTGGTTATGAAACTCCGGGTTGTTACAAGTACTCAATGTCATTTCAAAATTTTAAATTCATTTTTACAAATTGATTCATTATCAAATATTCAAAATTAAAGATTCTCGAAATTCCATTTCAATACCAATTCAGTTTTGATTTAACAATTGATTGGAATATTCAATATAATTTCAAATCTAGTTCATATTGATAATCAATTCATTATTAAAACACCACTTTCGACTTGGGTTATATATCACAAATATCATTATTCAGTTGAATCTTTATACACAATTTATTTTAGACTTAAATTGCTTAGATCGGAAATATACTTTTATCTCAAAATAAATAGTTACAAAGTAGTTTAAAAACAGTAACTTTGAAATAAGATAGGTTTTGATATAAAGTAAGTTTGCAAAAATTGTTCAGAATCAAAAATAGATTTGGTATAGAATAATCAAATAAGATAGATAAATTTAATACTTTAGTACAAATAAAACAATGGTCAAACATATATAGTTCTGAAAATAAAATACTAATTTCAAAAATATTCCAATCCGAATCAATTTTCCAAATGTTCAAAATTTTAGTTAACATAGTTCTGATGTCGAAGTCAAACACAAATTTAACTTAAGGTTTAATTGTAAACATTTAAATTTGAACTAGATGTTCAAATTAGATCACAACTCAAATTACTCATTTTCAATTTCACTTGAAGTTTGAATTTTACATTCATTCCATATCATTGGTTTAAAACCAAATTTCAAATTTTCAAATGTTATGTTCATCCCTTAAATTGATTCCTTAAAAGTCAAATTTGAATCTATTAAAGATTAAACTTAATAGAATCATTATGTTAACCAATTTTTTCTAAATGTCATTTAAAGTTTGCATTTATCTTCAACTTTCAAACTACTATACTAAATCTCATTAAATTAAAGCCATTCACTGAATTTTTTAAGTTAATTTATACCTTCAATTTAAATATTTTAACATATTAATTTAAGTTTTCAATTTAATATCAAAACCATTTGATTCATATAATCAAGCTAAAATAAATTTTTCTTCTTTTGGTAAAATATTATTTAAAACAAAATTTTATTTAAAATATTCCAAAACTTTCATACTTAGAAAAAATCCTTTTATTTCCATTTCCAATATTTAATTGCTTTGAGCTATTTATATTATATTCAACTTAAAAATCAAATCTTGTTTAGCAAAGGTTGGATTATAAAAGTATTTGGAAAATTTATTTTTCAATTCAACAACTGAAAATCATGAGTTCAATCATTTTTTTCAAGACATCTCTTCCAGATGTACAATTTCATTACCCTAGTACACATGATTTTCATTCAACCAAACTCGAGAATCAATTCCGAATTTTTCTTTTAATCATTCAAAATATACATATTATTGTATATCAAATCATGCTTCACAAGTCAATTTCGTTTGATCAAGATAAACATGTAGCTAAGCTACCAAAATTTTCTCCCCCAATTTGAGACTCGAGAATAAATTCTGATGATAAAGAATTATCATCGCAATTATTTTCAAGTGACCAAAGTGGATTCTCCATTCATATATTTCTATTTGAAAATATTCCTGAAAAGTTACTTCAAACGTTAATATTTGAAAATACTTATATATTCTACTAATTTTTTTTTTCAAAACCATAGAAATCAATTTCAAAAAAAAAAAAAACAGGATTCAAATTCTCAAATTTCAGTCAAGAGATCGCCTGAAGATAACTAAATTCGTATATTTTTATTCCATAATTTAGCTTCATTAGCAATACACACTTGTTATTTTACTTTATGGTCCAACAATTCCAATTGATCATACATATTTATTTAATACTTCCTTCTCAAAATATTCCTTGTCAAAACCTTTCTTAATCATTTCTTGTATAAGTTGGGTTTCATATATATCAAAACTATTAAGAAATCTATTTCAAACCTTTCAACTATCTTTTACATCTCATTTCCACACTTCCATTAACGTAGTATAAAATCAATACTTTGAAAATTTAGTTGTCAATTGTTGTCATAATTCAAAGTTAAAATATGTGTTTCAAATCAAAAGCTATGTCATTAATCCAACTTTATTTTAGACTTTTTCTGATGCATGGTAAAAGAAAGGGTACCAGGATATGAATTTAGCAGTAGCATGAGTAAAACAAAGGTGAGAAGGTCAACAACAACAAGTAAAGCTAAGTAAATCAAAATGAACAAAGGAACTGTCTATTCTCAAGGCAAAAGGTGTAAACAATACATCTACGAATTCTGTTCTTTTCATGTTTTTATTTGGTTTTGCTTTAGTTTATATTTCCAAAATATTCACTTGTCGTCGTAATTTTTTTTCTATTCATTCAAGTCATTCACCGTTAACTATTCAAATTTACAATATAATTCTGAACATTCATTTGTAAATACTACTTATATTTCACAACAACGTAACTTTACTTAAATTTTGATCATTTACCAAAGTTCACACTGAATTTACCGAAGCATCTTCATTACAATTTATCCAAATCATTTTCGAATAATTATCAAAATAATTAGTCTAAGTATTTATCGATGTTTCAATCGGAATCATATAATCATCCCACTTTCGAAACTCGAAAATAAATAATGGTAATGTCGCGACAATCACAAGAATCATCTCCACGCGACTAGAGTGTGATTACATATCAATATAGTACGTATAAAACTTTGTACATACGCTGGCCAGGCGTATAATCAAAATCTTCACATACCGACAGTGTTAACCCATAAAATATGAGTCGGAGATAATATACAAATCATGCTGATATTAGTTAAGTCGTTAGAGCCATACGAAATAAATCAAGTTGAACTTGGATTCATGGTGTGGATGCCAAGGCACTTCAAGGTCATGTCGCCAGGAAGTGAATGACATCAACTCATGTCATACCTCACCATGTTGTTCCAAGGAAGACTAGAACGACCTCAAGTCATGCCGCGTTTCACTTATGACGAGAAAGTAAAGTAAACACACCTAGCCATCATGTCACAAGTCGTCTTGACTATCATTCATGTCGGCCCAAAGCCGCGTCAAGAAAGCCAGGTCGGATCAGGAAACATGCCATGTCGTCCCTTCACCATGTCATTCAATGACATGAAGAGCATCCATCAGCCAGACCGTTGCTTTCCATGACGTACAACAATATGAAATCATATTGTGCCTTCCGTGCTTCACTTATAATATCAAAGTTAAGCTAAATTGACATACGACATGGCACCATGGCGTGCCATGGGCTCAAGGCGCTAACGAACATAGGGTCGAAAAACATGAGTCGTGTCGCCCTGCCTCTATATCATTCTACGACATAAAAGGTCAGTCGCTACACAAAGTCTGAAGATAAGCCATGTCGCGCCTCACTCACGTCGCTTCCAACAAATACCGTATCACCCGAACGAGATGAGTCATGTCGTAGCAAACCAGGTCGTGGCCTACTCATGTCGCATCCAGCTTGTACTTGGTTGTCTACGGTTATCGTCAGAACGAAATGAATCATGCCAAGAAGAGTCAAGTCGCGTCGCAAGCTCAAGGCGCCAAGAGAAGACTCGCCAAGCGACATGAGTCATGTCGTTGGCAACATAAGATATAGCAAAGGTCCAAATCATGTCGGTGGCGACATGAGTCATGGCGTTTTTCTGTATAATTTCAAAACTACCATCTGGTCTAGAAATCTCCTATAAATACCCCCCACGCTTCTTCATTTGGGGGGATCGAATCTTAAGACCACGAAGTGCTGTCAAAAATATTCTTGAACAATCCTAGCATCTATCTAACATCATAAATCAAAGATGAATCCAAGGATCATGATCTTTATCAAACGCATCCACACACCTGGCGAATCGAAGAATGATTAGATGAGCCTATGTTCAAAAAGGAACTCTACCAATTGTAACACCCCACCTCCGCCAGTGCCACTCTTGCAAGCACACTGGCTTTGGAGGGGCGTTAAACAAGGTATACATGCATGCAGATATCACCAGACAGAACATATAAGTAAAACAGAGTAGTAAAGCAGCGGATAAAACTTAGCATTTCAAAACCATAGTCATGTTACAACAAAGTACTTGGTCATTATTTTCCAACAACAAAGTCTAGATAAAAGCATAAACTGAAAAACTGAAATACATAAAGTACTATCCCCAAAATGAAGTGATAAACCATAGCTAGCTCAATGTCCAAAACCGTACATGAGCAAATCCAGTAAGCAAGCTGTAAAGATCCAAGCTAAGCTCCAATGTTCCCACCCTGAGAACCTGAGGGGGGGAAACGGAAGAAAAGAGGCGAAAGAAAACAGGTCAGTCAAAAAGACTGGTAAGCCCTACTACTATCTGTCTATGAACTAGTAAAGTTAACTGGCATGAGAAGCTGAGATGAACATAAGGATAACAACATACTGGCATGATGATTAACTAACAAGATAGATAAAGGTGTCATCGCATAATTAAGGTTAAGTTTTGCACCATGGGTGTACTAGCATTCTAACATGTCAAGTAAAAACAAGAATTGATCCCTTGGCCCAAGCTTGGCCCAACATCATGAGATGACCTAAATCAAGGTCCAACTACACGGTCTAGTCGATCGGCTCCCTATAAGCCTAACTCGTCAGGTGTCGGTGTCATGCGGCTTAATCATGTAATGTAGTTGACTGTGCAGGGTCCACCCTAGGGTGTATCAGGCCCTATGGTGTAACCCTCTGACACCATACCATGATGCACAGTCCAAACCTACCGTTGCCCGTATTCAACTCCGGACTTGATGTGCACGACCATGGTCCGCCTGAACAACCGGGGCATCATTCCGCCGTCTATTTTGGTCTCTTACAATCAGCCCAGTAATCATGCCCCACCCTAGCCTAGTCCTAGGGTCTTATGATACTACCTAGAAGGTTACTGCTGAAAAGGACCACGCAACTAGGGTTTCTTAATGGGTTAAATGTGGTTAACCCGATCCAAACGTGGATTAAATCCGTTAAGAGTACCCAAGGCTCCTGACTTAACCTCGATTACTCCATCAAGCCCAAATTTGTTAAGTATTAAGTGGACCATGACTTAACCCCAATCAGGAGGCATTAATTAACTTAATGCGCTTTAACCTCTCACATTAGACTTTGTTGTGGTTACTAGTTAAGCCGGGCGGGTCCGGGTAGCTTTACACCACAACTAGGTCTAACCTCGGGTTCGAGCACAACATGACCAACTTCTCACATTGGGTCCTATTGTTTGTAGCCACTAGTTAAGCCGGGCGGGTCCGGGTAGATTTATGCTACAAACTCAACCCAACCTCGAGTTGGCCACACTCATATTTTCTAAGTGTCATGTCCATTATGTTTCCAAAACATAATTACAAGTTAACATATCACGTCATGTTACAAAAATCATGTTCATGTCATTATGTTACCCAACCCCAACGTAATCCCATCGTTTACATAATCGCAACAACGCATAAAGGATAAAATAGGGAACTTGGCATAACCATGACATAAAGGTGTTGAAGCCACAAGTTTAACATGGTGGCATATGAAATGTACATATGTTCATATACTTGCATATTGCATTATTAGGCTTCAAAAGCATGCATAAAACCAAACTTAGCATATGAGTGATACCTGGAGATAAATGACATGTAGAAGTTGCTAGAAGTTCGCATTTTGCCTCACATGCAAGTTATCATAAGGGGATATGATAACTTTAATGTTGCCAAAATGCAACCTTTAATATAAAGCTTGGAGCTTTATGCTCAAAACCTCAAGTTTAACTTGCATAACATGATAACATGATCAACCCAAACTTGCATAACATAGCAACATGTGTCATACATAATGATTAAACCAACTTGCATAATGATCATCCAAACTTGCATATAATGATCAACCAAACTTGCATATAATGATCAACCAAACTTGCATATAATGACCAACCAAACTTGCATATAATGATCAACCAAACTTGCATATAATGATCAACCCCAAACTTGCATCATTCATTTAACTTTAGAGTTCAAAGAAAGAAAGTAGAAAAGGGCTTACAATGCTATGAAGACACAAATAAATATTTATTATAAAGATTGAGACGAAGCCCTTATGCAAGCACCAAAAACCCAAATATGCAAGATCCAAATGAAAACCCTTGAGCCAATTCAATAAAAACCCATGCTTTGAAATAGAAATGTTGCAACTTGACTTGAATGCAAGCTAAGAACACTCATACAAGTTTGAAAACACTTGTATGAACTCAAAATCTCTCATAGAAATTAACTTAGAAATTTTAGCATGAGAGTGGAGGCCATGAGAGGAACAAATTTGACATAGTTTAGTTGTAGGATTGAATAATGGTGATTTAGGCTAGGTTTGGGGTCTTTTTATAGAGGATTAGGATAGTATTAGCCATAGGATTAACCCTAGATTCAATCCAAGCCATCAAAGCATGTCTTGGGGAAGAAGTAAAGTGTAGGAACCATATAGGGCCTTTAGATTAAAGCTGAACCATGAGAACCATTCAAATGCAAAATCTGCATTTGAGCGAATCGGCCCACGGGTTGACAGCCAAACACCCTGGATTAACCCCTAGTCGACCCAGCGAGCTTGGGTCGACCTCAAAAATCGGCCGGTTCGGTTATTCTCCTCTCCCAATTCGCTGTTTTGAACATTTTTGCATATTTATTTATTTAATTTTCAATTATATATATATATATATATTTCTCTGCGCAACCCATTTCACTTAATTAAGTATACTTTAATTTGTGAATTTTTCGTGAAACTTCGCGAGGCCATATCTTGGTCATACGGACTCTGATTTTCGAAAACTCGGACTCTATTTCGCGTATTTTTCCGAGACGAACGCAATGGCACAGCCCGTTTCCCTTGATTCAGATTTTACAGTTTAATTCTGCCTTCATTTATGTTATAACATGTTATTCGAAAATACAGGTTGTTACACCAATCCTATTACATCTCCATCAAATCTCCACGGACCAACAAGCCTCTTCATCATCTCTAATAGATTTTAGTATGATTTGTGAGTAAAAGAGTGATAATATTGTAAGAGAGAATTTGATCTTGTAATCTTTCACATTGATAATGAAATTCCTTACGAGAGTGGACGTAGATCCTCATTGGATTGAACCACTATAAAACTTTGTGCATTCTACTTGCATTTGGATTGTTGTGTGGCTCTACTACTTCATTTTTTGTGAAATCTTATTATATACTTTGGTGTTTGCCCAATTTCGAGACGAACATTTGGCGCCCACCGTGGGGCCACGCTCACACTTCTCTCAATCTTAAGAGCCTACCATTGAAGTTCTAAGCCTACTTCTACTGTAGATTCCATGAATCCTTGATCCGGACTAATCGACCAGTTTTCTTTCAAATTCAAAAGGTTTCTACCAAAATTGGAAGGGTCGATCACAAAATTATCACCACCCCATGAGCTAATCTTCCGAATATGAAACGATCTTTGGGAAGTGGATTTGGCATAACTCAAGATCAACTAGATACGGTTGTGGGTGACTTAAATCAGCAAATGGCGATTTCAACCAAAGCTTTTAGGGATAAGCTTGATATGTTTCTGGCCACTCAAAAAGATCTCATACCTGTGAAAGTTGACTCGCAAAGATGTGGCAAAGCCATAAAAAATATCTTCGCCATCCCACAAACCAATGACCCGACTATCGCTGAAGCTGTGAAAGCTAGATTAACTCATGGCATGTTTAAAGCTATCGACACCAATTCCGATAAGGAAAATGAAACATTGATGGGTAAAGCGGAAACTCTCCCTGTTGGTCAAGCCAATCGGTACCTTGTAAAATTGAAATCGACCTAAATGGAAATGAATCTTCATTGGTGTCAGACCATAACCACGATCACGATATAAAGGAAGTGGACATTCGGTCAAACATTGGAGATGAAACCCTATTCAAGATTTCAAAACAGATCTCGAAGTGTTCAAACAAGCTCCGTCAAGGAAAAGACACAAAAGCAAGTACGTTTCCCAAAAGGTTGCAAATCCTAATGAAGGGGCATTTCTTCAGACCAGAAGTACAGACCCACATTTTGCTAGCTGTCATTGCCTGCCCGAACAAATGTCAAAGAAAAGGGCCGATGTCAGCCTCATGGAACAACATGAAAAAGGAGCCTATCTAAGGAAACAACATTAAGCTTGCAGCAACCTTTAACAATGTTGTTATGGACACTTTCGTCGCCTCCCAAGCCAACAACCTGACCATAGACAAAATTCCAAGGGATTATGTAACTCCAAAAGACTTCGTTACCGCTGTGACCAATTTGCACCAGAAAATAGATGCTTCAAATAAGATGTTGCTGAATCAAATACGGGCTCTTGAAGACACTCAAGCCAGTCTCGCAGACCGTGTAGAACAACTTGGTGTGGAAAGAGCATACACCTTACTGTTTCAGATTTTCACATTGAGAACTGTAGTCATCATGATGATAAGGAAAATGAGTACAAGCGACCTTCCTCCCCTACCTATCGAGTAAGTCACAAGAAGGATGTCGGAAGGCGGAAGAGAACATATGGAGACAAAGAGGGAAAAGCGAATAAGAGATTTCACTTCTTCAAGTCTAAAGAATTAACTCCACTAAATGATACCTTGGAGAACATCTTCTTTACCACTAAAGGCGCAGGGTTCTTTCCGGAGCCACCACCAATATTAAAAATATCGAACAAAGCAGCGACATTTGAAAGTTTCTGCCATTATCACAACCAGCCTGGTCACGACACTAATGATTATAGACATCTAAAAAGCTCAATTGAAATGTTCGTTAGGAAGAGCGAGTTGCAAAAATATGTCAGGAAATCGCATACGACAAATCCGCTTTCAACTCCTCAAAAACAAAGCATATCCGTCAAACGATCAAGCCCGGGTGGGAAGGCTCCAACAAGAAACCGTGTGAAGCCAGTGTTTGGTACTATGACGAGTAGTTCTCATTCAGACAATAAAAATTGGGGGAAGATGCAAAGCTATGCAAGTTCTCAAGAGTATAGCCCAACGGAAGCAATGATCCCAATGGGATTACAAGCTCATGTTCATCCAATGATCGCCCGACACTTCCATATCGGAGCCCAGTAAAAGCCGGTGTTGAAAATATTTGAGTCTAATTCGCAAAGATATGTTGTCAGCCAAAAGCATCTAAATAACATCAACAAATTATCGACCTTTGATGAAGTTTCAATACTTGGAATCCGGGATAACGACCGCTTGTGTCAACATTCTACATAAAAACACTGCTTAGTTCTTATAAAAATTATTATGCTTTCCTTTACAAATATTAACACCCTATGGTAAAAAGGGGAATTGTAATTGAGCAATTACTATGTCGATTTTCATACAATGAGAAGTTTGCATCTGCTTAACTTCGATTATTCCATTATATCGAAAGTCACTAAAATCAATTTAATACTGTAGGACGGTTACTGGCTCGCGGTCTGATAAATTCTGGCAACCCCTGTTAACATACCCCATTTGGACAGTTTGAGTGTTGAGTACCAAGAGCATCATATGAAGTAAACCCGGTGATGTGATGTGCCATTTTACAAATCAAATGAAAAATTTATTCAGAGTAAAACGATGAAAAGCATAGCAAATGGGCACTATGCCATAAAGCAACATATTTCATGAAAGGGGTACTACTTAAAGTAGAATGTTGGAAACATCAAATCTCCAACTGCAAGTCACTTACCAAGTAAAGTACCATGTGGTTCAAGGAATGTTTACTTCCTTGTAATTCCACAAGTCTGAGTGATATTTATAACACGCTTCGACAATGATGTTCCAAGCGTAGGATGCAACGAGCCTCATTCCACATGTAAAGTGAAAGTGTAATGCACCATCTGGAAGATCGAAAAGGGAAGTCAAGTAGCGCACTAAACAAGATCGCCAAAGCCAGGTTTACTCAGCTCGATTGTGACAAATGGCGCCTAACGAGTGCGTGTTCCGTTGAAAGTCGACGATACTTCGTGAACCCCAACGACGCAAATCCAAATGTCGAATATAGGAATAAGAAACACTGCCTTGAAAAAGGAAAGGAAGGGGCAAAGGGTCAAACGATGAGAAAGTGTCGCGGTAATCAAACCAGAGGGTCGTAAGTGTCGCATTAGCAAAAAGCTTACCGAGGCGAAGCTAAAACTATCCTAAGTAGGAGAAGTTAGCATATTGCCCGCTCTTCAGCTCAGGGAAGCTAAGGCCATACTTCCAAGCCCACTTTACCCAAGTTCCTACCGATCAGCTGCTAAAGCATGTTTTCTTCCGCCCATACACTTCGGGAAGATTATTAAAGTAGAATAATGAGCTTAGCCAACATGACATTACTTACTATCCTCGACGACCTTACTTGAACAGGATCTGTTCTATAGGCTCGTACTACCTCATCCCTATGACTTAAAAAAAACGGAAGCGCATTAACGAGATAAAACCTAGTGACCGCTACAGCACATCCTGACAAGGATAGCTCAAGCATTTGTTGCTTAATTCTCAAACACTGTCCATAGTAAATACGAAGGTGTGAAGTACAAAGACCTCCCCGAGGGGCACCCGGTTCATCGCCGACACCATTAAGATATGGCTGGACAGCGATACAAACAACGGGCTCTTTAACCAAAGACCTCCCCGAGGGGCACCCGGTTCATCGTTGACGCCATTAAGATATGGATGGACAGCGATACAAACACCGGGCTCTTTAACCAAAGACCTCCCCGAGGGGCACCCGGTTCATCGCCAACGCCATTAAGATATTACTGGACAGCGATACAAACACCGGTCTCTTTAACCAAAGACCTCCCCGAGGGGTACCCGGTTCCTCGCCGACGCCATTAAGATATGGCTGGATAGCGATATAAACACCTGGCTCTTTAACCAAAGACCTCCCTGAGGGGCACCCGGTTCGTCGCCGACGCCATTAAGATATGGCTAGACAGCGATACAAACACTGGGCTCTTTAACCAAAGACCTCCCCGAGGGGCACGCCATTAAGATATGGTTGGACAGCAATACAAACACTGGGCTCTTTAACCAAAGACCTCCCCGAGGGGCACCCGGTTCATCGCTGATGCCATTAAGATATGGCTGCACAGCGATACAAACACCGGGCTCTTTAACCAAAGACCTCCCCGAGGGGCACCCGGTTCATCGCCGACGCCGTTAAGATATGGCTGGACAGCGATACGAACACCGGGCTCTTTAACCAAAAACCTCCCCGAGGGGCACCCGGTTCATCGCCGACGCCATTAAGATATGGCTGGACAGTGATACAAACACCGGGCTCTTTAACAAAAGACCTCCCAGAGGGGCACCCGGTTCATCGCCAACGCCATTAAGATATGGCTGGACAGCGATACAAACACCGGGCTCTTTAACCAAAGACCTCCCCGAGAGGCACCTGGTTCATCACCGACGCCATTAAGATATGACTGGACAGCGATACAAACCCCGGGCTCTTTAACCAAAGTCCTCCCCGAGGGGCACCCGGTTCGTCGCCGATGCCATTAAGATATGGCTGGACAGCGATACAAACACCGATCTCTTTAACCAAAGACCTCCCCGAGGGGCACCCGGTTCATCGCTGACGCCATTAAGATATGGTTGGACAGCGATACAAACACCGGGCTCTTTAACCAAAGACCTCCCCGAGGGGCACCCGGTTCATCGCCGACGCCATTAAGATATGGCTGGACATCGATATAAACACCGGGCTCTTTAACTAAAGACCTCTTAGGAGGCATCTGGCAAGTTCAACAAGCGTCTGAATTATTCAAAATCAACGAACAACGGATCAAAAGTCCCCTCAAGGGCATCCGATCATGAGCTGAATCTTCCAAATTCGGTTACCAACGGATCCATAGATTTCCTTCAAAGTTATCTGGTAAAAACCACAAGTAACTGACCCGCTCAGTTACCAAGAATAACAGATTCGTTATCTAACTGTAAATACCATGCCTAAATTTCAAAAGCATTGAAACCAATTGTGGTATGGAGGCATTACCATCGCATTAATAAAATCTAATAATGTTGTCTTAAACATATCACAATCTGGTCATAATTTTGTGAAAGCCCGGCATTTGGATCATTCCAACCAACAAAACTAGATTTCCTGAAATGACTAAGGTGAAATTAAAAACCCAAATAAAATGGTCATAATAACAAACAATTTGTGGTGCAGAATTTGTATTGCAAATGAAGGACAGGTATGAAACACAAAATAAAGAAGTACAACGAGGCTAAAAGAGAAACTTAAAGCATGAAAAGCAGGACACAACTTCCTGACAACAAAGAAGAACTATACCATAAAGTCACAAGTCAAAGTGTGAAACATCAGATCACAGAATTCATAAAGGTGACAAGTACAAAAGTAGTAAGCGGGGACCGGTGCCCGCATATACAACCGGCCTGAATACAACATCCAAAAGAAAAACAGCTAACAACCAAATTAAACTGCTACTAAGCGCAATCATTTCTTCCTACCACTTGATCTCAAAGCAGGCTTGTTGGCCAAAGGTGGAGGGGTCTCTTCTACATTACTTTGAGTCTCTTGGGAAGATAAAGTGATAGCCTCTGTGTCTTTCTTCTTCTTTTTCTTCTCAGACGACGAGGACTTGACAGTTTTCTTCTTCTTACCCTTGACAATATCTCAGGAACTTTCGTCTGCTTCGATAGCCTCAACATCATCACTAAGGCTATAGACAACATCATCCAAACCCAAGAGGGCACCGATCGTTACATCTTGAGACCCAGGAGCTGTAATAAGCAAGGGTGCACTACGGGGAGGAGGAGGAGTGATGACAGAAGTAAGAGAGAAAGTCGTCAGTGGTGAATCGACCTTGGTAGCCTCACTGTTGTTACATTGCCTATAGTAGGAGAAGACAGGGGTGAAATTAAATTTAGAGTATTGAAATATCGAGCATAATCAGCAAGGGACCCAGGCGAATCGAAAATGGACTCTAAGCACGATAGGGCATAGTTGGTTTCAATTTTACCTGAATCAAGAAGGTATTCTGTGGGATCCGTGTGCTCGACTCTCTAATGATCAGGGTTGTCATCATCAGCCTCGTCGTCTCCACCATGGTCTTCAACAATATCCTCTGTATTGAAATTTCGCTAAGTAACAGCATCTTTCTCTTTAGAAGCGTCGACTGGGTTAACAAATGTCTGTGAACCAGAAGCTTCAAGGGCCGAGGGATCAGTAGGAGGGTTAGCATCAAGTTGGGGTTGAACTTGCTCACCAGCAGTGCCAGCCCTCTCGCCTATTAGTTGTGCCTTTCCCTTTACCAAAGCCTCTCTGGACCTATCATCTAGGAGTTTGATAATGAGTTCGTCCTCGCTATAATCATCACCATTAATTTCGAGCACTCGCTCCCAAACAATCGCCAAAGTGCGCACAGAACTATCCCCCAAGTAATGCATACTCCCACGGCTCATAACACTGTATACATAGAATCGAAACATGTCATCATCAGCTTCGTCCATAGCCTGTTTATGAGCTGCTTTTGCGGTTATCTTGTCTTTCTCAAGCGATTCGACCTTTTCCATCAATGTCTGGTTGGAAGCTTTTAGGGATTTAACTTCCTTACGAAGATTGGTGGCATCCTCCCGATATTGTTTGGAGAAATCTTTCTCTACAGCTAATTCAGCATCAACATTGAGCTTGGCAGTTATAGCATCTTTTTCTCTTTGTTTGGAAGCCTCGAGTTCTTCCAGAAGCTTTTTAATCTCGTTGTCCGATGCCTCTAGATCTGCGACTTTTTTATTAAGAACTGCGATAGTAGCATCACGGTCGTCTAAAACCTTCTCCCATTTGGCTTTGTCATTCTCCAACTCGACAATTTTTGTAAGGTGAGAATCATCGCGCTTTTGGAAGTCATCACCAAGTTTCTCCCATCCACGCAACTTTTGATAAAAGATCTCTCTTACGATGTTCCATTTGGTCTCAAGTTGACTCTTAGCAGTGTTGAGCTGGGTGTGTGTTTGACTTATAAACGCATCCACCTCTTTAAGAAAATTATCGGCGTCGGTTATGCTTACTCCACGATCAAAGTAAAGCCCTTTCAAGTTCCAACCCGGGATCTTTTCGGTAAGGGAGATGTTCGTCGAGCCAGGAGTATGGCAAGGTTTATTAATGATCGAATGGATCTCAGCTGAAGGACCAGTAGGGCCAGAGGATGAAGGGAGTCGGGGTTTAATAGGCAGCTTCTCCACTCGGGAATGCTTATAAAAACTGTCCCTATCTCGTTTCCTTCCTCGCTCCCTTTCATCTGGAGTGTTTTCCCTTAGCCAACTGCGCCTTCTAGCCTCTTCCTCTTCTTCCTCGCGTATCCTCTTTCTTTGTTCCTCAGTCAAAACAGATTCTGATCCATGAAAAGACTGAGAAGAGGGCTTCGAAGGTGGAGGAGGATGGGGCTGCTCATGGTGACGGGATGATTGCCGAGGTTCGGATTGTAGTAAGTGCTTCGGATCAATGGCTTTGCTCATCTTACTGAAATCTGACCTGATTCCTGACGAACATTTTCCGAACATGTCTAAATCTGAAATGAGACATGCATTAGCTTCTGATACTTAAAACTATACAGTGTCTAAGAATGCTAAAGTAAGATATCAATACAGGAAAATAATTAAAATACACAAGATGAATTCCTCTAAAAATACTACTATTAACAAACCGGTCATATCCTCTGAGTTTAAGGGAATTCCTAAAGATTTAAGATGCTTTTCCGACTCAGTTGAGGCTGCACCCTAAGCCCAGTTTCTATGGTTTGAAAGTCGAGAGGCTGAGTAACCGAACCATCCTAACTAAGATATCTGGCAGAGTTGAGATCACTCAAATTGTCAAATGTACCTACAGAATCTTCTTTAGCTGCATTTTCAGTAGGAGGAGTTCCAGTTGTAATCTCAGTATTTGGATCAGTTTCTAAAACAACTACGTCTTCACCATCATGTTCAATCCTGCACTCAAGATCAGAAGGATTCACTTCACTATCACCTATTTCAGCCTGCTCGGAATCTAATTCTGGCTCAGGAGGCAGGAAAATGTTCTCTTTCTCGATTAACTCAACCGACGTTGTGGTATCTTCGCCTCTCCGATGGTTAGAGTCTTCATCCTTATCTAAAGTCTTCGAGGAGGGCGATGTTTTTCCACAAGTAGACCCAGAGCATCTTTTCAAGGAAGGGTCAACGGAAGGGTTCCGATCAGCCTGAGTTACACTCCTGTCGTCTGGATTTACTAAATCTGATTTCGTTGGGTTAGGTTTATGAGTGGAAGGTCCAGCTTTGCATAAAAATTTCCTTAAGGGATGGAGTAGTTCGTGTTGGTGATGTATGCTATCTGTAATTAAAAGCTTTCTACTTCTCTTAGCCTCGTCAATAGATTTTAGTGATTCGTATGTGGCTTTAATAGAAGGGAGTGCTTTGCTATCCTTAATCAGGGTGGGGAGTACTGCATTCCAAAAGGGGATGATATAAGAACGAATAACTCAAAGAAAAGTAAAGTCAAGACCTCTGAATAAGATATGTATACCTCCATCTGTCCATTGCCCTCGGAATGGCTCGGGGCATCTAACGAAGAAAAATTGGCTCAAAATCCCTGAAACACTGTCCGGTAATTCGAGAACCAGCTTCCGGTTTCTGGCACCTTCAACATGCATAATAGAGGGGGTGTCCTTCCTACTCTTGAAAGAACATAGGTACCGAAGGTCCTGGAAAGTAGGCTCTTGCTTTATCATATCCATGAAAAGGATATAAAGGCCCAGCAGAATTGTGTAACCATTAGGGTGGAGTTGGAAAGGAGTGATGCCTAGATGGTTTAAAATTCACCCTAAAAAAGATTAAACAGGGGAATAGCACCAGCTGCTAGCATTTGTTTTCTTACAGCAACATATCCAATAGGGGGCTCATCAGCAATAACGTCGTCCTGTGGTAATATTGCATCTGTAAGAGGAATTCCGTATTGACCACATAACTGTTCGTATTGCTCCTGTGTAAGGGTGGTACTCTGTCTCTCTTGATCCCTAGCTTTAATTGGGAGAAGGTCCGGAGGAAGCGGGCGAAAACATGGCTAGATGTAGTAGCTGTTTCAGTCTCAGAAACCTTGTTTATTGAGGGATCAGTTTGTGCCATAGAGGTCTCTTTACTTTGAGAAAGAGTTTGCTTTTCAGTAGTCATTCTACACAAATATACTTGAATACATTTCAGTTTTTTTTTTTTAGTGACAAGGTTCAAGGATTGGAGACGAGAAAACACATCGAGGAGTCAAAACAAAGATAACGAATGCTAGAGCAAAGCGTGTGTGGACATTGGCGATTAAGTCGTTATGGCATGGGATTCATGTCGATTCACGACATGAGATTCATGTCGGTTTGCGGCATGAGGTTCATGTCGGTGCACGACATAAGACTCATATCGATTCACGACATGAAGCTCATGTCAATCCACGACTTGAAGCTCATGCTCATCAATGACTTAAAACTCGTGAAGGTCCACGACATGAGAACCATGACGGTTCGCAACTCCGAATTTTGAGAGCAACTCAATGTCGACACAAAGGTCGTAGCGTTAAAAAAGGAATATTTGAACATTATCACAAGTTAAGGTTCATACCGCTACTGTGTCTTACGACCTACGGCTCAAGTTATTATCACGACTTGAGACTCATATTCTCATGTCATTCTCCAACTTGAATCAGCTTGACAGTTTAGGTGTCTCATCAATTCATACAATTTCGGATCAAAGTGGTCACTTAAACAATTTCATAAACCTACCTTGGAGTAACACAGAAAGAAATGATACGAAAACTATGATAAAGCAATAAAGTTCATGGTTTAAGCATTTCCATGAGCAACTGGTGTGCAATATAACAAAATATTCAAAAAAAACAGCTCATATGATCATCATCGTATCAAAGACCAAAACAAAATATTTAATGACGTTAAAGTTATGTCGCTCAAGAACGGTTTGAAGCTCATGCCACCGAAACAACATAAGAAACAAGTCATATGTATTACATGGAAATTGGGGTTTAAAGAGAATCAAGGGATTCCTAAGCCCTTATACACATTATACCCATTCATATTTGACTTGTTTTTGATTCGCAAGTACAGGACAGTCAAAGTCGATTTACAGAACTATCACTTTATCAAAGGTGAAGAAAAAATCCTTGGATTCTATACGAATCCTGTCCTTCAGAAAAATAAAGTAGAATTTAAAGCTAAAAATTACTTGTGATAATTTCTGAATGGTCGTCGAAGGAAGGATTCTCCAAAATCAAGAGTGTAGGAAACGAATCAGATTGATGGAGCCTGCTGAAGTCAGACAGAATCTGGTCGCGATAACTTTGATAAGGGCATCGACTTGTTTAAATCGATAATGGGGAAGACGATGATATTTCTCTGACTCAATCCGCCATTAGCAAGATAAAGCTTTAGAAAGAGATAAAGGGTAATAATAGACACACAGGTTGGAGGCAATATAAGGAGTTCCGATATGACTGGGCTGAGTTCAGTCCAGGTTAAAGCCTAACGCGCCTTAAAAAGTTTCACACGACATGATAAAACCAAAGCAGGTTGCGACAATGAGATAACTGGCGACATAAGTCTGAGAGCGATCTGATTCTTCCACAAAAAGTGGTCAACGACTTAACTAATGAGACATAAAAAGT
Organism: Allium sativum; assembly: GCA_030737875.1. Classification (NCBI taxonomy): domain Eukaryota; kingdom Viridiplantae; phylum Streptophyta; class Magnoliopsida; order Asparagales; family Amaryllidaceae; genus Allium; species Allium sativum. Next base: position 994,026,633 of record CM060915.1, read on the forward strand.
GTATAAAAGATATATATATATATATTATTCGAAGCCCGTGTCATTTTCAATAATACGAACTTCGAGGGGCAAAATGTTAACCAATAAAATATGAGTCAGAGATAATATACAAATCATGCTGATATTAGTTAAGTCGTTAGAGCCATACAAAATAAATCAAGTTGTACTTGAATTCATGGTGTGGACGCCAAGGCACTTCAAGGTCATGTCGCCAGGAAGTGAATGACATCAAGTCATGTTGTACCTCACAATGTCGTTCGTTCCAAGGAAGACCAGAACGACCTCAAGTCGTGCCGCGTTTCACTTATGACGAGAAAGTAAAGTAAACACACCTAGCCATCATGTCGCAAGTCGTCTTGACTATCATTCATGTCGGCCCAAAGCCACGTCAAGAAAACCAGGTCGGATCAAGAAACATGCCATGTCATCCCTTCACCATGTCATTCAACGACATGAAGAGCAAGCTGGTACTTAGAAATCTCAATTTAACTCATGTCGTGGCACATCAAGGAGACCCTGGAAGATTAGTTTGTTCCCAAGCTATGTCGTACCCGTTTCATGTCGAGCATCCATCAGCCAGACCGTTGCTTTCCATGACGTACAACAATATGAAGTCATATCATGCCTTACGTGCTTCACTTATAACATCAAAGTTAAGCTAAATTGACATACGACATGGCACCATGGCGTGCTATGGGCTCAAGGCGCTAACGAACATAGGGTCAAACAATATGAGTCGTGTCGCCCTGCCTCTATATCATTCTACGACATAAAAGGTCGGTTGCTACACAAAGTCTGAAGATAAGCCATGTCGCGCCTCACTCATGTCGCTTCCAACAAATACCGTATCACCCGAACGAGATGAGTCATATCGTAGCAAACCAGGTCGTGGCCTACTCATGTCGTATCCGGCTTGTACCAGGTTGTCTACGGCTATCGTCAGAATGAAATGAATCATGCCAAGAAGAGTCAAGTCGCGTCGCAAGCTCAAGGCGCCAAGAGAAGACTCGCCAAGCGACATGAGTCATGTCGTTGGCAACATAAGATATAGCAAAGGTCCAAATCATGTCGAGGCGACATAAGTCATGGCGTTTTTCTGTATAATTACAAAAATTGCCATCTGGTCCAGAAATCTCCTATAAATACCCCCCACACTTCTTCATTTGGGGGATCGAATCTTAAGACCATGATGTGCTGTCAGAAATATTCTTGAACAATCCTAGCATCTATCTAACATCATAAATCAAAGGTGAATCCATGGATCATGATCTCTATTAAACGCATCCACACACCTGGCGAATCGAAGAATGATTAGATGACCCTATGTTCAAAAAGTAAATCCACCAATCCTACTCCATCTCCATCAAATCTCCATGGACCAACAAGCCTCTTCATCATCTCTAATAGATTTGAGTATGATTTGTGAGTAAAAGAGTGGTAATATTGTAAGAGAGAATGTGATCTTGTAATCTTTCACATTGATAATGAAATTCCTTACAAGAGTGGACGTAGATCCTCATTGGATTGAACCTGTAACACCCCGAATTTTTAAGTATAACTAAAAATGAAATAAAATATATGAAAATATGCTTATGATAGGTAAATAATGGTGATGCATAAGAAGAATTAATTAATACATGAAAGAGAAGAAAAATTAGTTCGATAACGGTGTGTGTAACGGAAAAGATAGTAAAATGAGGATAATTAATTTAAGAATCAGGAATTAGGTAAAACGGACATCACCATTGCGTTCCTCTCGAAATTTTACATGAAATAGAGTCTGAGTTTTCGAAAATCGGAGTCCGGATGAAGAAGTTATGGCCTGTAGAAGATTCAGAAGGTTTCGGTCAGCACAGAACTGGGCAGGTCGACCTGGGGGTCGACCTGGGGGTCGACCTGGGGGCCAGGTCGACCAGGGGGTCGACCTGGGAGTCGACCTCCCCCATGGGGGTCGACTATAGTGTCGACTTCCCCCCTACAGGTCGACCTGGTCGGCCTGTTTCGGTCCAGAACACGTTTTTGAAGCCCAGGGACGATTTTTGATGGTCCGGATTGGTTTTAGGGTTAATCTGATGGCTGAAATGAATTGCTACACCTATAAAAACAACCTAAGACCTAGCCTTCTCTACACACAATTCTATTCTGCTTCTTCTCTGCCTTTGTTCTAAATAAAAATAAAAATGGCGTCGCTACTCTGCTGGAATTAAAATTAGAAGCTAATCAACATCAACCTAAGCAACTCAATTCAAATTAGAGATCAAAGCTTCTGCAACGATTCTACAACAATTAAAGTTCTTTCTTTAATCCAACCAAGGCAAGTGCAGTTATTTTCCGCTATAAACTTTAATCATAATTGTGACATGATTGTAAATCTGAATTTGAGATTGTGTATGTTCTGTTCCGATCTATTTTATTCTGTATCTCTTCTTCTTTCTGTTCTATAGCCAGGCTACTACGAGCCTGCGCCAATCTCCTAGGAGATTAATGCACGAACGCTAAAATGTTTGGGACAAATAATGAATGTGGAATAATTGGACATGGTTAATCTGTGACTGATTTAAGAAAAAGGACATAGGTTGTAAACTAGATTTAGATCTATGCATATTCTGTGAATTGGAAGAAGAGAAACCATGGTATGTTAACATATCACTTGAGACAAAGAAAATATGGCTTAGGTATAAAGATTTACATTAAGGTAGGACATCTATTAAATGTAAATAAACACCTAAGTAAGCGATTTTTGGGATATATGACATGCATAGTAATCGATGGTTATATTTGGTATATGATCATAGTGTGAATCATGACAATTATTTAGGCATGCTTAGGCCAAATTTAAAATTAGGCAATATATGTTTGTGAAACTTTAAGGAATGATTAAATCTGTTATATTTGCCTAATCTGCTAGTTCTGTTATATTGCTTAATCTGCTAGTTCTGCTCTACTGCTTAGTCTGCTAGATTTGTTCATCTGCCAAATCTGTCATCTGCTAAGTCTGTTGAAAATGCTAGATCTGCTAGTTTGCTTAATCTGCTAAATCCGTTAAGTCGCCTAATCTGAAAAATCTGTTATCTGCAATATCTGTTGAGTTGATATAATTAGTCCGTTATTGACATAATCTGAATTGGCTATAGTTATGAATAATTGACATGTATATTAGGCGTGGGTATAAATGGTAAATCATTAATTAATTGGCCGCAAAGATAAACATGGCTAACTCGAGGTTAGAATGAGTTTGCGGCGTAATTCTGCCTGGAACCGCCCAGCATATTCCAGTGGTCGCAAACAATAGGTTCTAATGTGAAAAGTTAGTCATAACGTGCTTGAAAACCCGAGGTTATACTCAGTTTGCGATAGAAACCTGCCCGGAACCAACCGGCCTAACCAGTAGCCGCAAACTGTCAGTCTAATGTGAGAGGTTTGGGCATTAATATTTAATTAATGAAAATCTGAGATAATTATGATGTCTAAAACGTGTTGGGTAAGGTTAAACCAATTGGACCAATGAATCTGATAAACCCGTTTCGTGAATCCGTAGGCTCAATACAAAGTTAGATAATCTGTAACCAGTTAATCTGTAAGTCTGTTAATCTGTAACCAGTTAATCTGTAAGCCTGTTAATCCGAACATCTGATCCGTTAGTCTGAAAACTTGTTAACTTGATTGTCTGATCTGTGAACTAGTTAATCTAAATTTTGTATGTCTGAAACTTGTTGAAAAGTTAAGCTGAAATCTGTTAGTCTGGGGACACAAGGTTAGGAGGGGAATTACTTGTGTCATCTGTTGTTTGGGACCCATATTAGTCAGTAACCCTTTCTGGTATCAAAACTTTGACCCAACAGTAAGTAGGGTCCGGGCACGCTTACTGAACTAATTATAAGCGGTTCATTCTGATAATGGCGAGGGGTGTTGATGGTGCGTTCCAACCAGGTCATGTGCGTACATGGATCCCGGTTTGCCTCTGAGGATGTAAGACGCCGTGACATCTGTAAATAGGTCTGTGCTAATTGGTTGTCACTTTAGGGAGTGATACAGCCTACTGTGGGGCCGACACCGGATATTTATGTATTAGGGAGCCGATCGCTTGTGGTAGGGTTTTAGGGTACACTTAGTTCTGTCTGTTTCTGTTGGTACCGTCTGTTTCTGTTCGGTGGTAACACCTGTCTGTTTCTGCGTGGTACCGTCTGTTCGGGTGGTAAAGGCCCATTACTAGTGTACACCTAATTCTACATTCTGTTTCCGTAGGGATTAATTTGTTTCTGCTTCTGTTTGTTTCTGATCGGGTAGTAAAGGCCCATTATTAGCATTCTGTTTCTGTTAAATTATTCTGTACCCGTTTCTGTTTCAGTTTAGACATTAGGGTGACACCTAATTCTGTTATACTAGTATTAGTACAGAAAAGTGGAAAACAATAGCTTATATCATTCTGTTCTTCTGTTATATCTGTTACACCTGTTACACTTATCTCTCATCCAGTTTTATTTTCATGTCATGTTATTATTATCTGTTCATAACTGAAAATCACTGGACTTGCCAGACTTTTTGTCTGACCCTTGTTGTTTCGCCTCCTTTCTTCCGTTCCCCCCCCCAGGTTATCCAAGGAGGGAATACTTTAGCTTGATCCGGATTTCTTCTGCTTGAAGTGCTTAAAGTATGGCTTGGCTCTGTATAGCTTCCGTTCTATGGGGATTATGATTTTAAACTATGCATTCTGAAGGCTTTTGTACAAGACTGATATTTTATACTTGAATTTTGATAATGTGATTTGAAAGGATGTAACCAAATTTATTTCGGTTTCTGTTGAAATAAAGTTATAAATTTTTCAAGTACTGTTTTATTTGTCTTGTAAGTTTCTGTTATGTTTACTAAAATGCTCCACCAAAGTTAAGGCATTCCCTTTGTGAGTGACCTTAACGGAGGTGGGGTGTTACAGAACCACTATAAAACTTTGTTCATTCTACTTGCATTTGGATTGTTGTGTGGCTCTACTACTTCATTTTTTGTGAAATCTTCTTATATACTTTTGGTGTTTGCCCAATTTCGGGACAAACAGACAGTCCAATCGTAACATCGAATAAAATACTCAAACTCCGATTATAAGATGTACTTCAAAATAATCATGTAAAATGATATATTTAATTTCAAAATAGTTTATATTTTCATAATACGCTCTCTCTACAGTGATTCTAGTGACGATGCCACTCATCTAGGATATTACTACCCTATCTTTAATGAGTTTGATATACCGATAAGCTAAGCTTTGTATATCTTGGCTCTGATATCAACTGTAATGACCTGCATTTTCGACCATTCCAAATCGGTAATTAAACCAGCTTAAACCGCTCGAAAAGATAGATTGTTATTTAGCTTACAGGGTTTAAACAGAATCAGACACAGAAATCACAAAATAAATAACTACAATATCTCATAGCAGAAGCATTTTACATAAAATATCAGAGTTTACAAAATTCATATACATAGCGGAAGAAAAATATGCATTAATTTGTTTACTAAAAATATGCGAATTTTAAGCGGACCAAAAGCGAGCGTCTTCACCACTCTTTAACTTCAATAGGTGAGATCTTTAAATCTGCAACACTCGGATTTGACCTGAGCGTTTCATGCAAAACATAAAACACTAGAGTCAGGATTAATCTTTCCTAAACTGGAAACACATGCATTGAAAATAAAGAATGAGAACAAGAAATGAATGAAACGTGGGAAAATAAAGGAAAAAAAGTAATGATTAGGAAAGAAGGAATGGCTATATTAATTAATGAAACGAGCTGCACATTAAGTAGTGTGCTGAATATTAATAAGGTAAAGAAATAGGAAATTAGACAGGTACAATCGGAATAGAAGAAACGTATTTTCATTGGTTTGTTTGTTTCCATATATTTGTTTGTTTCCATATATTTGTTTGTTTTGGCATATTATTATTATATTTCTTTTTTACAGGAATAGTTTGGGAAGGTAAGGAGGCATTAATGGGAAACGTAAATAGTCATAAATGGGAATTGACGTACTTTTCTTTTTAATGAAGGAATGTGACTGATTCGGATGAACTGATATCTCACGTTTTGTATTTCCATTTTTTCATTAATTGCTTTGGCTTAAAAGGAAACTGAATGAGTCAGGCTAAAGTTTGAACAGACAAAAATAAAGTGGCTGAGAAAACATAGATATTAGAACATAACGGGAAATATATTTACACTATTAACGGAACAAACTTTCGCCTATTACTATGAAAATTCATCCGCTGCTATTATTTAATTAGACGCATTCCAAATAAATTAAATTTGATTGCAAATCTTTAATGTTAATTTCCACTGACTACGCTATTTAAACTGTGCATTATTTAAATCTGGAAACTTTTTCTTGTTATCAACAATCAATTTAGTTTGTTTAAATAAAGTAAACACACGCATCTCAAATTCAAACTCAAACTTAAATTTTTAAGTTTAAGGTTAACGTCAAACTATTTTTGTACCGTTTAAATCGCTCCTATATAAAAATATTTTTTTTTAGGGATCAACGTTTCCTTATAAATCAATTCCAGGTTTTTAATTTCCAAATAAATACACTAAATTAATTTTATCATTTAATTCTTATTTGCAAGTAAAACGCATCTTATATATCATTGACACTCAGCTTTGTGATAATCTCTTATTAAAAATCATATTGAATCATTCATTATTATCTTAAATTTTATTTTAAAACCATTTTATATTCAATAATCAAATTAAATTACATAACTTAAATGGTCGAGATTTACGGGATGTTACAATCTCCCCGACTCAGAACTTTTCATCCTCGAAAAGGAACGAAATACGGAACTAGTAATTAACTATATACCATGTATATGCATATCAACTTCGATTGTTTGTTCGAACACAAAATTTTGCTTCCAATTAGCATTGTTAACCCGATCATACTAATATAAGCTTCTAATTCGACTTCTTGATTAGAAACTTCTATCCTCATTACATAGCAATAAACTATGATAGAAAATTTTAGATTCACAAAAAAAAAATCTTCTCGGTGTCCATCGTCGAGAATCGAGCAAATAATTATATTTAGAATCAACATTGTACATTTAAACTAAATCAAAACTGTTATGCGTATAGAATGATTTATGTTTAACTACATATTCATTCCATTAGTTCTTTTCCTTTTCGGAGACGAAAATTATTATTTTGATTTATTTCAAAGCTGTGAACTTGAAAAATATTTAAAATCACTTTCTTAATTTATTATGTTGAAGTGACACAATATTAAATTTTCATATTATTGATTTGTTATTTAATGTCAAATTTCTTTTATAACTCGAAGGCTTAACAAGTTTGTTTTCGTTCTTACAAAATTTAGGCATACGTTGATCAGACACACGACTAAAATTTCCATGTACTTAATATACTTGTTTTAACATCTAATGAAAATACTTTAAAATAAAAATAAAAATAGATATGGAAAGCACATTTTCCCATGGATCACGGTTACTCGGTGGTTACGCTAGTAGAATCGCTTGAAACCATAAGTATCAGCTCCCCTCGAATTTCGCCATGGTTATTATCATAGATCGCGGTTACTCGGCGGTTATGCCACTATCCTAGTGGAATTGCTTGAACCGTAGGCATATTACCCCTCGAATTTCGCTATGGTTATAAATCGCAGTTACGCAGCGGTTACACCACTATCCCAGTGGAATATCTTGTAACTGTAGGTCTCGAGTTACGCTATGAAAATATCAAGTAAGTATAGTAAATCAAAATGACCCCGCTGAGTGGGTTCCAATATCAATGGATACTTCAATCAACGGAGCAACAACGTAACTACGATTTTCAATTTTCAATTTTCAATAGACACTCTTGACGAGCGCTACTGCAACCCCTCTCATTAGGAATTGCGATTTTCAATGGAAGGCACTTCCCATAACTTTATTTTTGAAAACATACATACTATATATATAGTACTTCATCTCAATTTCGCATATATCACACTTAGATAAATATCAATTTACATAAGATTTTCCAAATCATGTTTTCATATATATCATTCTCATATAAATTCCATTATATAAGATTTCATTTCGTGAAAATTACCTTCTAATCAATAGTTTTCGAATTAATCTCATACTTGTATACGTCGCATAATTTTCCAACATTTCAAATCACAATATTCAAAAGTCGATAATCTATCAAATTTTCATTTCAATATCAGATTAAACCGATTTCAAATTGCTTTGAGTACTCAATGTCATTTCAAAATTTTAAATTCATACTTACAAATCAATTCATTATAAAATATTCAAAATCAAAGATTCTCGAAATTCCATTTCAATACCAATTTATTTTTGATTTCAAAATTGATTGTAATATTCAATATCATTTCAAATCTAGTTCATATTGACAATTAATTCATTATCAAAACATCACTTTCGATTTGGGTTACATATCACATATATCATTATTCAATTGAATCTTTATACATAATTTATTTCGGACTTAAATTGCTTAGATCGGAAATATACTTTTATCTCAAAATAGCTAGAACAAATAGTTTAAAAATAGTAACTTTGAAATAAGATAGGTTTTGATATAAAGTAAGTTTGCAAAAATTGTACAGAATAAAAAATAGACCCAGCATAGAATAATCAAATAAGATAGATAAATTTAATACTTTAGTACAAATAAAACAATGGTCAAAAATTAATACTAATTTAAAAAATATTCCAATCCAAATCAATTTTCCAAATTTTAGTTAACAAAGGTTCTGATGTCGAAGTCAGACTCAAATTTGACTTAAGATTCAATTGTAAACATTTCAGTTTGTACCAAATGTTCAAATTAGATCACAACTCAAATATCTCATCTTCAATTTTGCTTGAAGTTTGAATTTTATATTCATTCCATATCATTGGTTTTAAATTAAATTTCAAATTTTCAAACATTAAGTTCATCCCTTAAATTGATTCCTTATAAGTCAAATTTGAATCTATTAACGATTAAACTTAATAAAATCTTAAGTTAACAAATTTTTTTAACATCATTTAAACTTTGCATTTTATCTTCAACTTTCAAACTACCAAAATAAATTTCAATAAATTAAAGTCATTCACTGAATTAGTTAAGCTAATTTTTAACTTCAATTTAAATATTTTAACATATTCATTTAAGTTTGCAATTTAATATCAAAACCATTTGACTTATATAGTCAAGCTAAAATAAATTTTCTTAATTATTACTTTTGATAAAATATTATTTAAAACAAAATTTTATTCAAAATATTCCCAAACTTTCAAGCTTAAAAAAATTCCTTTCATTTCCATTTGTAATTTTTAATTCCTTTGAGCTATTTAGATTATATTCAACTTAAAATTCAAATCTTGTTTAGCAAAGGTTGGATTATTCAAGTATTTGGAATAAAATTCTTTCAATTCAACAATTGGAAATCATGAGTTCAATCATTTTTTCCAAGATATCTCTTCCAGATGTACAATTTCATTTATTTAAAATTCAAATCTTGTTTAGCAAAGGTTGGATTATCATTCAACCAATCTCGAGAATCAACTTCGGATTTTTCTTTCAATCATTCAAAATATACATATAATTGTATATCAAATCATGCTTCACAAATCAATTTCGTTTGATCAAGATAAACATGTAGCTAAGCTACCAAAGTGTTCTCCTTCACTTTGAGACTCGAGAATAAATTCCGATGACAAAGAATTATCATCACAATTATTTTCTAACGACAAAAGTGGATTATCCATTCATGTACTTCATTTTGAAAATATTCCTGAAAAATTACTTCAAACATTTCTATTAGAAAATACTTATATATACTACTAATAATTATTATTTTTTCAAAACCATAGAAATCAATTTCAAAAAAAAATCCGGTATCAAATTCTCAAATTTAAGTCAAAAGATCGCCTGAATATAGCTAATTTGATGTAGTCCTATTCCATAAATTTTGCTTCATTAGCAATACACACTTCTTCTTTTACTTTGTGGTTCAAAAATTCATCATACATACTTAGTTAACACTTTCTTCTGAAAATATTCCTTATCAAAACCTTTCTTAACCATTTCTTATATAAGTTGGGTTTCATATATGTCAAAACTATTAAGAAAACTATTTCAACCCATTTCAGTTATCTTTTACATCTCATTTCAACACTTGCATTAACATAGTATAAAATCAATCCTTCGAAAATTCAATTGTTGATTGTTGTCATAATTCAAAGTTCAAATATGTGTTTCAAATCAAAAGTTATGTCAATCCTCCAATTTTATTTTAGACTTTTTCCGATACACGGTAAACGAAAGGGTACAAGGATATGAATTTAGCAGTTGCATGAGTAAAACAAAGGTGAGCAGGTCAATAACAAGTAAAGCTAAGTAAATCAAAATGAATAAAGGAATTGTCTATTCTCAAGGCCAAGGGTATAAACGATACATCTATGAATTCTGTTCTTTTCCTATTTTTATTTGGTTTTGCTTTAGTTCATATTTCCAAAATATTCACTTGTCATCGTATTTTTTTTTTAATATTTCATTCAAGTTGTTCAGCATTAACTATTCAAATTTACAATTTAATTCAAAACATTCATTTGTAAATTATACTTATATTTCAAACAATGTAACTTTATTTAAATTTTGATCATTTACCCAAGTTCACATTGAATTTACCAAAGCATCTTCATTAAAATGTATCCAAATAGTTTTCGAATAATTATCAAAATAATTAGTCTAAGCATTTATCAACGTTTCAATCGGAATCGCATAGTCATCCCACTTTAGAAACTCGAAAATAAATACTGGTGATGTCGCGACAATCACTAGAATCATATCCCAGCGGCTAGAGTGAGATTTCATATCCATCTAGTACATATAAGACTTTGTATATACGCTGGCCAGGCGTATATTCGAAATCTTCACATATCGACACTCTAATCACGACGTCGAATAAAATACTCAAACTCCGATTATAAGATACATTTCAAAATAACTAGGTAAAATGATTTATTTAATTTCAAAACAATTTATATTTTCAAAATACGCTCTCTACATAGTGATTCTAGTGATGATCCCACTCATTCTAAGTAAAATGGTTTATTTAATTTCAAAATAATTTATATTTTCAAAATACGCTCTCTATACAGTGATTCTAGTGATGATCCCACTCATTCTAGGATATTACTACCCTATCTCTAATGATTTTTTAAGCATGATAAGCTAAGCTTTGTATAACCGACTCTAATACCATGTAACAACCCGAAAATCTGAGCTAGTTTAAAATTTTTATTTTGGCAATTTTAGCGAATTTTGAACATTTAAAATGAATTATTTTAAATAATATCGACGAGAAATTTACTTTGAATAGAATTCGAACGTATATATTATACGCGTCGTCGTTAGAATATAAATAATTATATATAATTATAAATAGAATTGAAAATGGCACGGTAGTTCGATAATTCGATTTCAAACTTCAATTGAATGTACCGGGTGTAAAACAAACCGGATTTTAGTGAAACCAAAAATAATGGAATCTAATTGAGAATATCTTTCCAACGAATCCGAAAAATTTAAATTTCATAGCGGGAATCAAAAGATATGCCCAGTTGAAAATTCTGAATAGTCGCTATGGAATTCAGGCCCTTAAAAATGGAAGTTTTGCAAACGACCTCGGATTTCGACGAAACCACTTTTGTTGGGTCCGTGATGTCAAGTTATTGCTAGATTCCAAATTTCATAATTTTTCGAATCAATATGTGAGCGTGGCAAAGGAAAACGCATTTGACCAGTTTCAGTTGATTTTAATCGACTGGAAAATGGCCATTTTTCTAACGGTCTCAGAATTCGACGAAACTAGTTTTGTTAGGACCGTATCGTCAATACGAAGCTAGAAAATATTTTTATGGAATTTTTAGAGTTCGTACGTGACCCCGGTAAATTGAAATGCGCGTTCAAATTCAATATATAGAGTTATATGTTGATTTTTACGAAAACAGATCGAAACGATCGAATCAGCTTGCGATACATATCCCATTGTGTTCGGAATGGGGGTAATTAGCTATGGACGACAGGCGGTGGGCCTCGTTTAGAGGTCAAATGACAAAGTTGCATTTTGAAATAAAATAAATAAATAAATTAAAATAAATTCATCTCTCTCTCCTCTCCTTACATCACTCAGCCCTTCCCCCCCCCCCCCCCCCCCCGTTAAAAATCAAAACCGAATAGAAAAAAAAGGAAGAGGAGCGGGCGACGGGTGGGGAACCGCCGCCGTTTCCATCGCCCCCCCCCCCCCCCGGTGGACGCCGCCGCTTCCTTCTTCCTCCTCTCCTTCTTCTTCTTCCTCTGAAAAAGAACGCGCCCCCTCCACCTGCTGTTGTCGCCTCTGCTGCTTCTCCTTCCACCTCCACCGTTGCCCCCCCCCTTCCACTCCACCTCCCCCTTCTTCCAGTCCTCCCCTCGAACCCAACCCCCCCCCCCCATTCACCCCTAAAACCCACCGCAACCCTCCCCTAGCCTGCCGCTGGCCCACGCAGGGACCCCCGACGCCGCACCCGACTCAGACCCCTCCTCTATCCCCCTCTGACGTCGACACGAGCCCCCTCCCATTCGCAGTAAGTTTTCATTAATTTTAATTTTATTTTTGGTTTGTTAAATTCATTTAAAAACTGATTTAGATTAGAATGAAAAAAATATTGAGACGACCTGAACTTCCCCGTGAGGGAAAGCACGGATAGAATTGAGGACACGACAAATCAGAACGTAGACGGAAGAACATTTCATTGTTATTACATCAGTTCCATCAGATACAAGAATATACAGAGTATAAATGAATAAATTACATTCAACAAATATCAGAGATTACAATAAATTACATAGCAGCGGAAAAATATACAAAACACAACTAGAAGTGATACACGGATATAGAGCTTTCCGAGCATCGTTCCAGCTGTAAATCAGGACCCTGTGAATATAAATCTGCAAAACCAAAACTACTAGCTGCCCGTGTGGAAAATAGGGGCACCCAGAGTTTAGGTTAAAACAATAAACTCCTGGTCAGTCATGTGACTGGTGTGAGAACTAAAACAGTTATTATTCTTTATTTTAAAGTTCGGTAAATCAAGGGACCACGCCGTATAACACGGAACGGGTTTCCTCCCAAGAATACCAGTGCATAAAACAAACTGCGCAATGCTAAATAAAGAAAAATGAAGCTATTATAAGACCCAGGTCCCATCACACAATGCAACGCAAGCCGGAGGATAGGGTTTTCCCTTATAATAGCCAAACATGCTTGGTACGTTTTAAACAAATCATTTGATACTATTATAAGTGTATAGTGTTGAAACCATTCAAATCATAAATATCAATTATAGGCGGCATGGGTACCATCTATCATGTCGCCATACTAGTTCTACAATAAATACCGCAATATCACGTATTGGAAATTGGATTTCCGTCATGAGTCGAGGCAAGGGGCAAGCTCCTCTCCGCGTTCGAGACACTCTAGCAAATGTCTCAGGACCCCACTTTGATCCTTGGAATCGGCTGGGCCGGTCCTCTCTTACTTTTGAGGATTGGCAATTCCTGAACACACGTTTCCCGGTCCTTACAGACCTATATCCGAGGCGCCTCGCATTCCAACAACCACACAGGTGAAAAGTATATAAATGTCAGGGCTGGTAGGTCACTGACACCACCCTAGCTAGAAAGAAACGTCGTGCTCTCCCAGCGGTCCGTCTCCCGTTTTTGACTCCTACCGAGGTGTGAGGCTCGCGAATTCACATTATACACAAAGCTACGCCACACAGGCCGTGCTTTGATCATCAACCACAAGACTTTGCTTTTCAACAGAAGCCTTGATCAATTGCCACTTACGCGTGCCACACTGGCAATTCACACCATGCGACTGATGTCCATCGATATACAACCTCTGAGCTCGTACGTCTCAGAGAAGGGCGTTAAGCAAGAGAATAAATTCTCCGCCGCCAAACAGATGTATATTTAATAGAGATCAATCAACACAGAATAAAATCCAATGTCAGACACACAATCCATTTACAAGTTCGTCCTTGGTCTGAACGAAACCGGAGGCACTTTCCTTGCATATCCATCCATCTCCAAGTACGTCTGGACGATCACCCACTGTTTCCCTCATCCTAGGTGTACAGCCCAATCAAGATCATCAGTAATCACCCAAACGATGTGAAGACTTCTGGTCTTCAACCACCGTCTTCATCTTCGACATCTCGTCGAATCGGTTATTCAGAATGGGTATAACCCGGCCTTTCTGAATAACCCACGTATATGATAACAAATGTTACACAAACACAACAAACGCCTCATTCCAATTCAGAATATTCTTTTATTCACAAAATCACATTCTTAGGGAAAGGTTCCCATTAATTTTATCCAAGATAAATTTTTCTAAATTTATTCTTTAATCTTCCTTTGGATATCATTTCAAACCATTTTATGGTTTTCCAAACTAGTCGGGATTAGCGAACCACACCGAAGTAATTATTTGTTTTATTTCCCAATCCCAACCTATTCATCCCATGAAGCAAAACTGGTAATACTCCATATCTAACACCACAGTATTATCGGTAAAATTAATCACCATTTCACGTTCAAATCTAATTAAAGATTTGACTATCGCTTTGGAGCAAAACTGGTGGTACTCCATTCTCGATCACCATTCAGATTTGATAATTTAAATTATCAATTCACATTTCAATCTAATTAATGATTCATTGAAATCCCACTTAGTTTTAATCTTCTCAAAAATCAAAATCCTGTCTTTAACTGGGTTGAAGAACCAATGTCATCTAAAACACGATTCACGATAAACCCAAACCACATTTTTTTGTTAATTGGGTTAAAGAACAGGTGTTGTTCAAAACACCGCTCACGATAAACCCAAAAACCAATTCAATTTCAATTCCAATTAAATATTATTTAATTGATACACTTTATTAAATCTAAATAGAAAGATTTAATCTTTTTCTCTATTGGGCTTAAGAACAGTGTTAATGGAGACACCATTCACGACAAACCCAAATCACATTTGATATTAAATACAAGGCTCTAAATAGAAAATATACCGGCTTATATTCAATATCAAATTCTGAAACCAACAAATGTCGTATTGGAAATATCGATATAAAATATATTTCAAATTCCCATAACAAAATCTGTATAGTCACGAAATCCAATATCGAAATATTCCGAAGATAATTTCGATTCAACTCCAGTCCAATTCAGGTATTGGGAATATTGCTTATTTTTAAAATCTTTCAAATTCAATTTATTTATTTTAAAAATAAATTGATTTTAATTCTAGTTCAAAACTAGTTCATTTCGATAAAAATCTATTTTTATCCTTCCAAATGTGGAATTCTTCAGCCCAATTTTTCCCAAATCATCTATTATGGTTTTACACAAATTATCAATATTTTTAATAATTTTATCAAGGCCCGTACAGTCGATTTCCAACAATGGCCATCAAACTGCACTTACAGCGACCTTTTCTAAATTTTATTTGGACATAATTCCAAATCCAACCATTAGATTTCAAATTTCTAACATTCATTGGAAAGCTCTTTTCGATACGAACCCAACGGTTCTGGTTTTAGGAGAATCCGATGGTCGGATCTCCCGCAATGTCAATTCGAAGTCAATGGTCGAAATTCACGAACTGCCGCAGTGCGGGGCGTTCTATTCAGGCCATTATATATATAATATATATATATGTTTCGTCGATTTCCTTTTAAAACGAATTTTATAAATAGTTCTGAATTCGTTTCAAAAACAATTTCAACTTCATCTTCAATTTCAAATCGATTTGGTTTCAATTCAATTCGAACTCATTTCAATTTTATTTAATTCGAATTCAAATTCGTTTCAATTCAATTCAAATTCTAATTCGTTTCAATTCAATTCAATTTGAATTTACCTTCTATTTAATTCAATTTGAATTCATTTCAAATTGATTTCCATTCAATTTCAGTTCGTTTTAAATTTCATTCAAAACGATTTCAATTCGTTTTTAATTCAAATTCAATTTCTAATTCGTTTTAAATTTCATTCAAGACGATTTCAATTCGTTTTTAATTCAGTTTCAATTGAATTCAATTTGAATTCATTTTTATTCAATTCGAATTCAAATTCACTTTCTATTCAATTCGAATCGAATTCATTTTCTATTCGATTCGAATTCATTTCAAATTGATTCAATAAAATTTCAATTTGAATCTTAATCTAATTTAATTTGAATTTCATTTCAAAATATTAAATTTTGAAATCACTTTTCAATATTCATTATAAAATGAATAAAATCGATATAAATATCGTTCACGTCAAAATAACGCATCTCTAATCAACACGGCTTTATATTTTTCAAAAACTTCTTTATTCTATTCAACAAATGAATATTTATTCTATTCAACACATGAATTTATATTTCTTTAACACACGACTAATCTCAACACATGAGTACTGTAAACACATCACTATTTTTGTTATGTAAAATACTTTATAAAATTATGGTATCTATCGTTTGATTTTTAACCAGACTCCACCGTGAAGTAGTTCTAATTTTAAATATGATAAAGATGTAAATTTTATTATTAAAATATTTTATTCAACACACGAATATTTTCAACACATAAATATTCTCAACACATGAGCATTTATTCTATTCAACACATGAATTTTCTTTTATAATATTCATTATTTTCCCGATTGGAATGAGGCCCAATCAATTACCATATAACGTTAATTATATGGATTCCATACAACACATGTATATAATAGCAACGATAAACAATCAACCATCATCCAAGGTGCACCACACAACTGCATAAGCATCAAATATAAATAATCAACGCTTACACAATCTGTCGACCAATCGATCGACATACAATTAAATAATTGGGATTAGTGTACGCCAAATATCATCCCAACACCCGTGTGGGGTTTCAAATCAACAAACACATATTTTTATTCGTGCCGTTGGGTGATGTGTAAAATTTATCGTCCCAATCAATATCAGTCAAATCAGTGTATATAAACAAATCGGCCGATTTGTTTATAAATATTTATTTATTCACATTCACATTAAAAAAAATATTTTTAACGATAAAATATTTTTAACTATATAAATATTTTATTTCCTTTCAACCCAAGAATATTTTATTATTCAATCATTCCACAACACAATCAATTTTCACAACACATCAATCAAACAAACAAGCCGTCCATGGTCTGTGAACGACGGGTGTCGGGTGCTGCTAAGCACAATCTACATCCTAGTATATATATATATATATATATATATATAACTAGAAAAGAATTTTTGAGTGAGAAGTTCTCACCAATAGCTATCCCAACTCCACGACACTTCATTAGTAGAAATCTTCGTCGTTCTCGCCTTTTGTCACTTTCGTTGCCCGTAGCCACTACATATATAAAAATCGAATTTTTACTTCGTTATTCAATATATAAAAATCGAATTTTTACTTCGCCATTCAATATATAAAAATCAAATTTTTACTTCTCTATTCAATATATAAAAATCCCACTTTTACACCGCTACTATATATATAAAAAATCCATTTTTACATCGCTACTATATAGATAAAAATTCCATTTTTACATCGCTACTATATAGATAAAAATTCTATTTTTATCACAATATTCTCTACATACAGATTTCGCCTTTTTAAATATAAAGATTTCGCCTTTTAAAATATAAAGATTTCGCCTTTTCAAATATAAAGATTTCGCCTTTTCAAATATAAAGATTTCGCCTTTTCAAATATAAAGATTTAACTTTTATTTCATCACTATAAAAATCACCTCTTTATTTCAACATATATATAATAAAAATCAGATTTTTATTTTGCTATATTTATAAAGATGATATTTTTACTACCTTACCTATATAAAAATCATATTTTTATACTTTTACAATATAAAAGATTATATTTTTATAACTCTACAATATAAAGGATTATATTTTTAATACACTACTTATATAAAATGGTATTTTTATATTTGCTACTTACATTATAAAAATCCCAACTTTATTATCATAAAAGTCCTATCCTCCTAATTATAAAAATATAATCTTTTTGCTAATAAAAATCACTCCTTTCTCACAATAAAAATCTAATATTTTCCTAATACAAAAATCTAAACTTTCCTATTTTATTTTAATATACAAAATATGATTTTTTTCCTATGTATAAAACCAAACAAAAACTGATTTTTTTTTTAAAATTATTTAAACTAAATAAAGTGGAATAAAACTCACAGTAGTTTATTGAAGAGGAAGAAAGGGTACATGGCCGTCGTCGGGCTTACTGGTGGTGGGTGTAGGGCTTCAGGCGGTGGAGCTTTTGAGGGGGGGCGTCGCATTCGACTGGAGGGAGGGGGTGCGGTGGATCGGAGGGGGCGAGGTGGAGGCTGGAGAAGAAGAGGAGGCGTGGCAGAGGGGGGGTTCGGGTATGGAGGGCGGTGGCCCCGCCCTGAGCGGCGGTGGCGCTCGATCGGAGGAGCGACAGCTCCTCCGTCTTCGTTCTCTCTCTTTTTTTCTTTTTCTTTCTGATTCGTTCGATTGAAAATCTGAGGGGGGGCAACGGGTTTTGAAGGGGAGGAGAGGAAGTTTTTAATTTTTAATTATTTTAATTATAAAAAGTTGACTTTTTCATACGACCTCTAAACGAGGCCCACCGCCTGTCGTCCATAACTAATTACCCCCATTCTGAACTCAATGGGATATGTATCGCAGGCTGATTCGATCGTTTCGATCAGTTTCCGTCAAAATCAACATATAACTCTATATATTGAATTTGAACACGCATTTCAATTTACTGGGGTCACATACTAACTCGAAAAATTCCAGAAAAATATTTTCTAGCTTCGTATTGACGATACGGTCCTAACAAAACTAGTTTCGTCGAATTCTGAGACCGTTGGAAAAATGGTCATTTTCCAGTCGATTAAATTCAACTGAAATGGTCAAAACACGTTTTCCTTTGCCACGCTCACATATTGATTCGAAAAATTACGAAATTTGGAATCTAATAATAATTTGACATCACGGATCCAACAAAAGTGGTTTCTTCGAAATCCGAGGTCGTTTGCAAAATTTCCATTTTTAAGGGCCTGAATTCCATAGCTACTATTCAGGATTTTCAACTGGACGTATCTTTTGATTCCCGCTAAGAAATTTCGATTTTTCGGATTCATTGGAAATATATCCTCAAATAGATCCTATTATTTTTGGTTTCACTAAAATCCGGTTTATTTTGCACCCGGTACATTCAATTGAAGTCTGAAATCGAATTATCGAACTATCGCGCCATTTCCAATTCTATTTATAATTATTTATATTCTAACGACGACATATATAATATATAAGTTCGAATTCCATTCAAAATATATTCCTCGTCGATATTATTTAAAATAATCTATTTTAAATGTTCAAAATTCGCTAAAATTGGCAAAATAAAAATTTTAAACTGGCCCGCATTTCCGGGTTATTACAATCTCCCCCACATAAAACTTTTCGTCCCCGAAAAGGAACGAAGTCGAAAGTGGTTTGATTAATCAACTCTACGTTCGATCTGGCTTCCATTCTCCAACTTTTCAGTTTTTGAGAATTTTCAAATTCTTCAAAAATTTGGCTAATACCCTAAATTTTCAAAAAAATTCGCCATAACCTCCCTTGCATCGGGAGCCACGGGAAAATCCCAAAATTGCCATATAGGCCTTCTGATCTCAAAAAGAAAAAGAAAAAGCCAAGCGGCTCATAAAATCATCATCACCCAAACAAAACAGTAAATTATGGTAAACATGTACCTATTTGTCGGGCAAACAAATTTTATTCTCTGCTCTAGCCTCCTTTCTATGACCTGTCCAATGTAAGTACATGTATATGCATGCATTTGTAATCATTTTTCAATATAATTCAATATTCGATACAATTAGGCTAAATGGTTCAAAATTATCGAACAAATAAACAACCAACACAAACATCAATCAATTAGTGGATTAACGTTTCAAATTCATAAATTTGATATATACAAAAAAATCATGTTTTTGATGCCAATTCACAGCAATGTATTTTAGCTATATTAGTTTTGGTTCTCACACCAGTCTAATGGAAATATATAGATATCACACCTTCGAAACACGAACATAAATATTGATGATGCCATGGTCATTATCAACATCATCTCCGGGCGACTAGAGCGTGATTCTATATCTATCTAGTATATTAAAACTTCGACTATACGTTCATGATGCGTATACGCGAAATCTTTATATACTCGATTTTCCAAATTCAAAATAAATATATAATCAAATACGTATAAAGTGATTTAAATTTCAAAACAAAAATTGTTTTCATTTGAAAAATATACTCTTCACACTCGTTCTAGGATACTACTGATCCTATCTCTAACGAGTCATTCTAATTGGATATTACTAATCCAATATCTGATGAATTCTTTCGTTTGGTTCTAATACCAAAGCTCTGATACCAAACTAAGACGACCCGAACTTCCCCGAGAGGGAAAGCACGGATAGAATTGAGGACACGACAAATCAGAACGCAGACGGAAGAACATTTCATTGTTATTACATCAATTCCATCAGATACAAGAATATACAGAGTATAAATGAATAAATTACATTCAACAAATATCAGAGATTACAATAAATTACATAGCAGCGGAAAAATACACAAAACACAACTAGAAGTGATACACGGATACAGAGCTTTCCGAGCATCGTTCCAGCTGTAAATCAGGACCCTGTGAATATAAATCTGCAAAACCAAAACTACTAGCTGCCCGTGTGGAAAATAGGGGCACCCAGAGTTTAGGTTAAAACAATAAACTCCTGGTCAGTCATGTGACTGGTGTGAGAACTAAAACAGTTATTTATCTTTATTTTAAAGTTCGGTAAATCAAGTGACCACGCCGTATAACACGGAACGGGTTTCCTCCCAAGAATACCAGTGCATAAAACAAACTGCGCAATGCTAAATAAAGAAAAATGAAGCTATTATAAGACCCAGGTCCCATTACACAATGCAACGCAAGCCGGAGGATAGGGTTTTCCCTTATAATAGCCAAACACGCTTGGTACGTTTTAAAGAAATCATTTAATACTATTATAAGTGTATAGTGTCAAAATAATTCAAATCATAAATATCAATCATAGGCGGCATGGGTACCATCTATCATGTCGCCATACTAGTTCTACAATTAAAACCGCAATATCACGTATTGGAAATTGGATTTCCGTCATGAGTCGAGGCAAGGGGCAAGCTCCTCTCCGCGTTCGAGACACTCTAGCAAATGTCTCAGGACCCCACTTTGATCCTTGGAATCGGCTGGGCCGGTTCTCTCTTAAATTTGAGGGTTGGCAATTCCTGAACACACGTTTCCCGGTCCTTATAGACCTATATCCGAGGCGCCTCACATTCCAACAACCACACAGGTGAAAAGTATATAAATGTCAGGGCTGGTAGGTCACTGACACCACCCTAGCTAGAAAGAAACGTCGTGCTCTCCCAGCGGTCCGTCTCCCGTTTTTGACTCCTACCGAGGTGTGAGGCTCGTGAATTCACGTTATACACAAAGCTACGCCACACAGGCCGTGCTTTGATCATCAACCACAAGACTTTGCTTTTCAACAGAAGCCTTGATCAATTGCCACTTACGCGTGCCACACTAGCAATTCACTCCATGCGACTGATGTCCATCGTTATGCAACCTCTAAGCTCGTACGTCTCAGAGAAGGGCGTTAAGAAAGAGAATAAATTCTCCGCCGCCAAACAGATGTATATTTAATAGAGATCAGTCAACACAGAATAAAATCCAATGTCAGACACACAATCCATTTACAAGTTCGTCCTGGGTCTGAACGAAACCGGAGGCACTTTCCTCTCATATCCATCCATCTCCAAGTACGTCTGGATGATCACCAACTGTTTCTCTCATCCTGGGTGTACAGCCCAATCAAGATCATCAGTAATCACCCAAACGATGTGAAGACTTCCGGTCTTCAACCACCGTCTTCATCTTCGACATATCGTCGAATCGGTTATTCAGAATGGGTATAACCCGACCTTTCTGAATAACCTACGTATATGATAACAAATGTTACACAAACATAACAAACGCCTCATTCCAATTCAGTATATTCTTTTATTCACAAAATCACATTCTTAGGGAAAGGTTCCCATTAATTTTATCCAAGATAAAATTTTCTAAATTTATTCTTTAATCTTCCTTTGGATATCATTTCAAACCATTTTATGGTTTTCCAAACTAGTCGGGATTAGCGAACCACACCGAAGTAATTATTTATTTTATTTCCCAATCCCAACCTATTCATCCCATGAAGCAAAACTGGTAATACTCCATATCTAACACCACAGTATTATCGGTAAAATTAATCACCATTTCACGTTCAAATCTAATTAAAGATTTGACTATCGCTTTGGAGCAAAACTGGTGGTACTCCATTCTTGATCACCTTTCAGATTTGATAATTTAAATTATCAATTCACATTTCAATCTAATTAATGATTCATTGAAATCCCACTTAGTTTTAATCTTCTCAAAAATCAAAATCCTGTCTTTAACTGGGTTAAAGAACCAATGTCATCTAAAACACGATTCACGATAAACCCAAACCACATTCTATTGTTAATTGGGTTAAAGAACAGGTGTTGTTCAAAACACCGCTCACGATAAACCCAAAAACCAATTCAATTTCAATTCCAATTAAATATTATTTAATTGACACACTTTATTAAATCTAAATAGAAAGATTTAACCTTTTTCTCTATTGGGCTTAAGAACATTGTTAATGGAGACACCATTCACGACAAACCCAAATCACATTTGATATTAAATACAAGGCTCTGAATAGAAAATATACCGGTTTATATTCAATATCAAATTCTGAAACCAACAAATATCGTATTGGAAATATCGATATAAAATATCTTTCAAATTCCCATAACAATATCAGTATAGTCACGAAATCCAATATCGAAATATTCCGAAGATAATTTCGATTCAACTCCAGTCCAATTCAGGTATTGGGAATATTGCTTGTTTTTAAAATCACTTTCAAATTCAATTTATTTATTTTAAAAATAAATTGATTTTAATTCTAGTTCAAAACTAGTTCATTTCGATAAAAATCTATTTTTATCCTCCCAAATGTGGAATTCTTCAGCCCAATTTTTTCCAAATCATCTATTATGATTTTACACAAATTATCAATATTTTTAATAATTTTATCAAGGCCCGTGCAGTCGATTTCCAACAACGGCCATCGAACTGCACTTACAGCGACCTTTTCTAAATTTGATTTGGACATAATTCCAAATCCAACCGTTAGATTTCAAATTTCTAACATTCATTGGAAAGCTCTTTTCGATACGAACCCAACGGTTTTGGTTTTAGGAGAATCCAACGGTCGGATCTCCCGCAACGTCAATTCGAAGTCAATGGTCGAAATTCGCGAACTGCTGCGCGCGACGCGTTCTATTCAAGCCATTATATATAATATATATATATATATTATATATATTTCGTCGATTTCCCTTTAAAATGAATTTTATAAATAGTTCTGAATTCGTTTCAAAAACAATTTCAACTTCATCTTCAATTTCAAATCGATTTGATTTCAATTCAATTCGAATTCATTTCAATTTTATTTAATTCAAATTCAAATTCGTTTCAATTCAAATTCTAATTCATTTCAATTCAATTTGAATTTACCTTCTATTTAATTCAATTCAAATTCATTTCAAATTGATTTCCATTCAATTTCAGTTCGTTTTAAATTTCATTCAAAACGATTTCAATTCGCTTTTAATTCAATTTCAATTTCTAATTCGTTTCAATTCAATTCAATTTCTAATTCGTTTTAAATTTCATTCAAAACAATTTCAATTCATTTTTAATTCAATTTCAATTTGAATTCATTTCTATTCAATTTGAATTCAAATTCACTTCTTATTCAATTCGAATCGAATTCATTTTCTATTCGATTTGAATTCATTTCAAATTGATTCAATAAAATTTCAATTTGAATCTTAATCTAATTTAATTTGAATTTCATTTCAAAATATTAAATTTTGAAATCACTTTTCAATATTCATTATAAAATGAATAAAATCGATATAAATATCGTTCACGTCAAAATAACGCATCTCTAATCAACACGGCTTTATATTTTTCAAAAACTTCTTTATTCTATTCAACAAATGAATATTTATTATATTCAACACATGAATCTATATTTCTTTAACACACGACTAATCTCAACACATGAGTACTGTCAACACATCACTATTTTTGTTATGTAAAATATTTTATAAAATTATGGTATCTATCGTTTGATTTTTAATCAGACTCCACCGTGAAGTAGTTCTAATTTTAAATATGATAAAGATGTAAATTTTATTATTAAAATATTTTATTCAACACACGAATATTTTCAACACATGAGCATTTATTCTATTCAACACATGAATTTTCTTTTATAATATTCATTATTTTCCCGATTGGAATGAGGCCCAATCAATTACCATATAACGTTAATTATATGGATTCCATACAACACATGTATATAATAGCAACGATAAACAATCAACCATCATCCAAGGTGCACCACACAACTGCATAAGCATCAAATATAAATAATCAACGCTTACACAATCTGTCGACCAATCGATCGACATACAATTAAATAATTGGGATTAGTGTACGCCAAATATCATCCCAACACCCGTGTGGGGTTTCAAATCAACAAACACATATTTTTATTCGTGCCGTTGGGCGATGTGTAAAATTTATCGTCCCAATCAATATCAGTCAAATCAGTGTATATAAACAAATCGGCCGATTTGTTTATAAATATTTATTTATTCACATTAAAAATTATATTTTTAACGATAAAATTTTTTTAACTATATAAATATTTTATTTCCTTTCAACCCAAGAATATTTTATTATTCAATCATTCCACAACACAATCAATTTTCACAACACATCAATCAAACAAACAAGTCGTCCATGGTCTGTGAACGACGGGTGTCGGGTGCTGCTAAGCACCATCTACATCCTAGTATATATATATATAACTAGAAAAGAATTTTTGAGTGAGAAGTTCTCACCAATAGCTATCCCAACTCCATGACACTTCATTAGTAGAAATCTTCGTCGTTCTCGCCTTTCGTCACTTTCCTTGCCCGTAGCCACTACATATATAAAAATCGAATTTTTACTTCGCTATTCAATATATAAAAATCGAATTTTTACTTCGCCATTCAATATGTAAAAATCGAATTTTTACTTCGCTATTCAATATATAAAAATCCCATTTTTACACCGCTACTATATATATAAAAATTCCATTTTTACATCGCTACTATATAGATAAAAATTCCATTTTTACGTCGCTACTATATAGATAAAATCATAAAAATCCTATTTTTATCACACTATTCTCTACATAAAGATTTCGCCTTTTTAAATATAAAGATTTCGCCTTTTCAAATATAAAGATTTCGCCTTTTCAAATATAAAGATTTCGCCTTTTCAAATATAAAGATTTAATTTTTATTTCATCACTATAAAAATCACCTATTTATTTCAACATATATATAATAAAAATCAGATTTTTATTTTGCTATATTTATAAAGATGATATTTTTACTACCTTACCTATATAAAAATCATAATTTTATACTTCTACAATATAAAAGATTATATTTTTATAACTCTACAATATAAAAGACTATATTTTTAATACACTACTTATATAAAATGGTATTTTTATATTTGCTACTTACATTATAAAAATCCCAACTTTATTATCATAAAAGTCCTTTCCTCCTAATTATAAAAATATAATCTTTTTGCTAAAAAAAATCACTCCTTTCTCACAATAAAAATCTAAATTTTTCCTAATACAAAAATCTAAACTTTCCTATTTTATTTAAATATACAAAATCTGATTTTTTTTTCCTATGTATAAAACCAAACAAAAACTGAATTTTTTCTAAATTATTTAAACTAAATAAAGTGGAATAAAACTCACAGTAGTTTATTGAAGAGGAAGAAAGGGGTTCATGGCCATCGTCGGGCTTACTGGTGGTGAGTGTAGGGCTTCAGGCGGTGGAGCTTTTGAGGGGGGGCATCGCATTCGACTGGAGGGAGGGGGTGCGGTGGATCAGAGGGCGCGAGGTGGAGGCTGGAGAAGAAGAGGAGGCGTGGCAGAGGGGGGGTTCGGGTATGGAGGGCGGTGGCCCCGCCCTGAGCGGCGGTGGCGCTCGATCGGAGGAGCGACAGCTCCTCCGTCATCGTTCTCTTTTTTTTTCTTCTTTTTTTCTAATTCGTTCGATTGAAAATCTGAGAGGGGGGCAACGGGTTTTGAAGGCGAGGAGAGGAAGTTTTTAATTTTTAATTATTTTAATTATAAAAAGTTGACTTTTTCATACGACCTCTAAACGAGGCCCACCGCCTGTCGTCCATAGCTAATTACCCCCATTTTGAACTCAATGGGATATGTATCGCAAGCTGATTCGATCGTTTCGATCAGTTTCCGTCAAAATCAACATATAACTCTATATATTGAATTTGAACGCGCATTTCAATTTACTGGGGTCACATACTAACTCGAAAAATTCCTGAAAAATATTTTCTAGCTTCGTATTGACGATACGGTCCTAACAAAACTAGTTCCGTCGAATTCTGAGACCGTTGGAAAAATGGCCATTTTCCAGTCGATTAAATTCAACTGAAATGGTCAAAACACGTTTTCCTTTGCCACGCTCACATATTGATTCGAAAAATTACGAAATTTGGAATCTAACAATAATTTGACATCACGGATCCAACAAAAGTGGTTTCGTCGAAATCCGAGGTCGTTTGCAAAATTTCCATTTTTAAGGGCCTGAATTCCATAGCGACTATTCAGGATTTTCAACTGGACATATCTTTTGATTCCCGCTATGAAATTTCGATTTTTCAGATTCATTGGAAAGATATCCTCAAATAGATCCTATTATTTTTGGTTTCATTAAAATCCGGTTTATTTTGCACCCGGTAAATTCAATAGAAGTCTGAAATCGAATTATGGAACTACCACGCCATTTCCAATTCTATTTATAATTATATATAATTATTTATATTCTAACGACGACGTATATAATATATACGTTCGAATTCCATTCAAAATATATTTCTCGTCGATATTATTTAAAATAATCTATTTTAAATGTTCAGAATTGGCTAAAATTGGCAAAATAAAATTTTTAAACTGGCCCGCATTTCCGGGTTGTTACAAATACTGATTTTATTTAGTTATGAAAAATCGATTTTATTAAGATATAAAAACTGAAATAGAATTTCTTTTCAAATAAAATTAGAGTTTTTATATATATAAGTGATATAAAAATAGGATTTTTCTTTGGTTGAAAAGAAGATCAAAAATAGGATTTTTCTTTGGTTGAAAGGAGCACAAAAATATGATTCTTACTTGTGTAGAATAATAAAAATATGACCTTTATATAGTAGAAGATATAAAAATACTATTTTTATATAAGTAGTGGCTGGAAAATAAAATTTCTATATATAGATAATAAAAATATAATCTTTTATATTGTATAAATATAAAAATATAATTTTTATATAGGTAAAATAGTAAAAATATCATCTTTATATTTGAAAAGGCGAAATCTTTATATTCGAAAAGGCGAAATCTTTATATTTGAAAAGGCGGAATCTTTATGTGTAAAATAGCGTGATGAAAATAGAATTTTTATCTATATAGTAGCGGTGTAAAAATAGAATTTTTATCTATATAGTAGCGGTGTAAAAATAGAATTTTTATCTATATAGTAGCGATGACTTCTACATAAGAAGAGTCGAGGCATTTGGATTAGCTATTGGTGAGAACTTCTCACTCTAAATTCTCTTTTTCTTGTTATATATATATACTAGGATGCAGACGGTGCTTAGCAGCACCCGACACCCGTCATCCACAGACCATGGAAGGCTTGTTTGTTTGATTGATGTGTTGTGAAAAATTGTTTGTGATGTTGATGTGAAATCGATAATAAAATGTAGATGTGTTGAAATAAATTAATTATCGTTAAAAATTATAATGTGAATAAATGAATATTTATAAACAAATCGGCCGATTTGTTTATATACACTGATTTGACTGATATTGATTGGGTCGATAAATTTTACACATCGCCCAACTGCACAAATAAAAATCTGTGTTTGTTAATTTGAAACCCCACACGGGTGTTGGGATGAAATTTGGCATACACTAATCCCAATTATTTAATTGTATGTCGATCGATTGGTCGACAGGCTGTGTAAGCGTTGATTATTTATATTTGATGCTTATGCAGTTGTGTGGTGCACTTTGGATGATGGTTGATTGTTTATCGTTGCTATTATATACATGTGTTGTATGGAACCCATATAATTAACGTTATATGGTAATTGATTGGGCCTCATTCCAATCGGGAAAATAATGAATATTATAAAAGAAAATCCATGTGTTGAATATAAAAATGGTCATGTGTTGACAATGTTAATGTGTTGAAAATATTCGTGTGTTGAGTAAAATATTTTAATAATAAAATTTACATCTTTATCATATTTAAAATTAGAACTACTTCACGGTGGAGTCTGATTGAAAATCAAACGATAGATACCATAGTTTTATAAAATATTTTACATAACAAAAATAGTCGTGTGTTGAGAGTACTCATGTGTTGAGATTAGTCGTGTGTTGAAAGAAATATAGATTCATGTGTTGAATAGGATAAATATTCATTTGTTGAATAGAATAACGAATTTGTTGAAATATATAAAGCCGTGTTGATTAGAGTTGCGCTATCTTGACATGAACGATATTTATATCGATTATATTCGTTTTTATAATGAATATTGAAAAGTGATTGCAAAATTTAATATTTTGAAATGAAATTCAAATTAAATTAAATAAAATTGAAATGAATTCGAATTGAATAGAAAGTGAATTTGAATTCGAATTGAAGTAAATAGAAGGTAAATTCAAATTGAATTGAATTAAAACGAATTAGAAATTGAATTGAAACGAATTTGAATTCGAATTAAATATAATTGAAATGAATTCGAATTGAATTGAAATCAAATCGATTTGAAATTGAAGATGAAGTTGAAATTGTTTTTGAAACGAATTCAGAACGATTTATAAAATACGTTTTAAAAAGGAAATCGATGAAATATATATAATATATATATATAATGGCCTGAATAGAACGCACCGCGCCGCGGTAGTTCGTGAATTTCGACCATTGACTTCGAATTGACGTTGCGGGAGATCCGACCGTTGGATTCTCCTAAAATCAGAACCATTGGGTCCGTATCGAAAAGAGCTTCCAATGAATATTAGAAATTTGAAATCTAACGGTTGGATTTGGAATTATGTCCAAATCAATTTCAGAAAGGGTCGCTGTAAGTGCAGTTCGATGGCCATTGATGGAAATCGACTGTACGGGCCTTGATAAAATTATTAAAAATATCAATAATTTGTGTGAAATCATAATATATAAATTGGAAAGAACTGAGATGAAAAACTCCATATGTGAAAAGATAAAAATAGATTTTTATCGAAATGAACTAGTTTTGAAGTAGAATTAAAATCAATTTATTTTTGAAATAAATAAATTGAATTTGAAAGTGATTTTAAAAATAATCAATATTCCCAATACGTGAATTGGACTGGAATTGAATCGAAATTATCTTCGGAATATTTCGATGTTGGATTTCGTGACTACACAGATATTGTTATGGGAATTTGAAAGATATATTTTATATCGTTATTTCCAATACGATATTTGTTGGTTTCAGGATTTGATATTGAATATAAGCCGTTATATTTTCTATTCAAAGCCTTGTATTTAATATCAAATGTGATTTTGGGTTTATCGTGAACCGTGTTTTAGATGACATTGGTACTTTAACCCAGTTAAGGACAGGATATTAATTTTTAAAAGATTAAAACTAAGTGAAGTTTTAATGAATCTTTAATTAGATTAAAAAGTGAATTGATAATTTAAATTATCAAATCTGAAAGGTGATCGAGAATTGAGTGCCACCAGTTTTGCTCCGAAGCGATAGTTAAATCTTTAATTAGATTTGAACGTGAAATGGTAATTAATTTTACCGATAACACCGTGGTGTTAGGAATGGAGTATCACCAGTTTTGCTCCATGGAATAAATAGGTTGGGATTGGGAAATAAAATAAATAATTACTTCGGTGTGGTTTGCTAATCCCGACTAGTTAGAAATGATATCCAAAGGGAGATTATAGAATAGATTTAGAAGAATTTATCTTGGATAAAATTAATGGGAACCTTTCACTAAGAATGTGATTTTGTGAATAAAAGCATATTCTGAATTGGAATGAGGCGTTTGTTGTGTTTGTGTAACATTTGTTTATCATATACGTGGGTTATTCAGAAAGGCCGGGTTTATACCCATTCTGAATAACCGATTCGACGACATGTCGAAGATGAAGACGGTGGTTGAAGACCGGAAGTCTTCACATCGTTTGGGTGATTACTGATGATCTCGATTGGGCTGTACACCCGAGATGAGGGAAATAGTTGGTGATCATCCAGACGTACTTGGAGATGGATGGATATGCGAGGAAAGTGCCTCCGGTTTCGTTCAGACCCAGAACGAACTTGTAAATGGATTGTGTGTCTGACATTGGATTTTATTCTGTGTTGATTGATCTCTATTAAATATACATCTGTTTGGCGGCAGAGAATTTATTCTCTTGCTTAGCGCCCTTCTCTGAGACGTACGAGCTCAGAGGTTGTATATCGATGGACATTAGTCGCATGGAGTGAATTGCCTGTGTGGCACGTGTAAGTGGCAAATGATCAAGGCTTCTGTTGAAAAGCAAAGTCTTGTGGTTGATGATCAAAGCACGGCCTGTGTGGCGTAGCTTTGTGTATAACGTGAATTCGCGAGCCTCACACCTCGGTATGAGTCAAAAACGGGATACGGACCCAAGGAGTGCACGACGTTTCTTTCTAGCTAGGGTGGTGTCAATGACCTACCAGCCCTGACATTTATATACTTTTCACCTGTGTGGTTGTTGGATACGAGGCGCCTCGGATATAGGTCTGTAAGTACCGGGAAACGTGTGTTCAGGAATTGCCAATCCTCAAAAGTAAGAGAGGACCGGCCTTGGAGGTTCCAAAGGATCATAGTGGGGTCCTGAGGCATTTGCTAGAGTGTCTCGAATCAGAGAGGAGCTTGCCCCTTGCCTCGACTCATGACGGAAATCCAATCTCCAATACATGTGATTCGGTTTTATTTGTAGAACCTAGTGTGGCGACATAGTGGTATAGGTCATTCATGACGCCTATGATTGATATTTATGATTGAAACTGTTTTGACACTATACCCTTATAATAGTATCAAATAATGTGTTTTAAACGTATCAAGCATGCTTTGGCTATTATAAGGTAAAAACCCTATCCGCCGTCTTGCGTTGCATTGTGTGATGGGACCTGGGTCTTATAATAGCTTCATTTTCCTTTGCTTAGCATTGCGCTGTTTGTTTTATGCACTGGTATTCTTGGGAGGAAACCCGTTCCGTGTTATACGGCGTGGTCCCTTGATTTACCAAACTTTGAAACCAATATTAATAACAGTTTTAGTTCTCACACCAGTCACATGACTGACCTGGAGTTTGTTGTTTTAACCTAAACTCTGGGTGCCCCTATTTTCGACACGGGCAGCTAGTAGTTTTTGTTTTGCATATTTATATTCACAGGGTCCTGATTTACATCTGGAGCGATGCTCGGAAAGCTCTGTATCCGTGTATCACTTCTAGTTGTGTTTTGTATATTTTTCTGCTGCTATGTAATTTATTCATTTATACTCTGTATATTCTTGTATCTGGTGGAATTGTTGTAATAACAATGAAATGTTCTTCCGTCTGCGTTCCGATGTGTGTTGTTCTCAAAGTATCCGCTCTTTCCTTCACGGGGAAGTTACGCGTCCTTACAGTTGGTACCAGAGCTTTGGTTTACAGAGCTCGAGAACAAGACACATTAGAACCAAACGAAAGAATTCATCAGATATTGGATTAGTATTATCCAATTAGAATGACTCGTTAGAGATAGGATCAGTAATATCCTAGAACGAGTGTGAAGAGTATATTTTTCAGATGAAAACAATATTGTTTTAAAAATTTAAATTGTTTTAAACTTATTTGAATATTTATTTATTTTGAATTTGGACAATCGAGTATATAAAGATTTTGCATATACGCGACATGAACGTATATTCGAAGTTTTAATATACTGGATAGATATAGAATCACACTCTAGTCGCCCGGAGATAATTCTGGTAATGCGGCCGCATTATCAGTATTTGTGTTCGTGTTTCGAAGGTGTGATATCTATATATTTCCATTAGGCTGGTGTAAGAACCAAAATATAGCTAGAATTCATTGTTGTGATTTGGCATCAAAAACATGATTTTATGTATATATGTATCAAAATTATGAATTTGAGACTCTAATTCACTAATTGATTGTTGTTTATGATGTTTGTTTATTTTTTTGATAATTTTGAACCATTTAGCCTAATAGAATCGAATATTGAATTGTATTGAGAATTGGTCGCATTTGCATGCATATACATGTACTTACATTGAACAGGTCATTGCAAGGAGGCTAGAGCAGAAGAATAAAATTTGTTTGCCCGACAAATAGGTACATGTTTACCATAAATTACTGTTTTGTTTGGGTGATGATGATTTTATGAGCCGATTGGCAAGCCGCTTGGCTTTTTCTTTTTGAGATCAGAGGGCCTGTATGGCAATTTCGGGATTTTCCCGTTGCTCCCGGTGCAGGGGAGGTTACGGCGAAATTTTTCGAAAATTTAGGGTGTTAGCCAAATTTTTGAAGAATTTGAAAATTCTCAGAAACTGAAAAGTTGGAGAATGGAAGCTAGATCGAACGTATAGTTGATTACTCAAACCACTTTCGACTTTGTTCCTTTTCGGGGACGAAAAGTTTTAAGTGGGGGAGATTGTAACAACCCGAAAATCTGAGTTAGTTTAAAATTTTTATTTTGGCAATTTTAGCGAATTTTGATTATTTAAAATGAATTATTTTAAATAATATCGACGAGAAATTTACTTTGAATAGAATTCGAACGTATATATTATATGCATCGTCGTTAGAATATAAATAATTATATATAATTATAAATAGAATTGAAAATGGCGCGGTAGTTCGATAATTCGATTTCAAACTTCAATTGAATGTACCGGGTGCAAAACAAACCGGATTTTAGTGAAACCAAAAATAATGGAATCTAATTGAGAATATCTTTCCAATGAATCTGAAAAATTGAAATTTCATAGCGGGAATCAAAAGATATGCCCAGTTGAAAATTCTGAATAGTCGCTATGGAATTCATGCCCTTAAAAATGGAAATTTTGCAAACGACCTCGGATTTCGACAAAACCACTTTTTTTGGGTCCGTGATGTCAAGTTATTGCTAGATTCCAAATTTCATAATTTTTCGAATCAATATGTGAGCGTGGCAAAGGAAAACGCGTTTGACCAGTTTTAGTTGATTTTAATCGACTGGAAAATGGCCATTTTTCTAACGGTCTCAGAATTTGACGAAACTAGTTTTGTTAGGACCGTATCGTCAATACGAAGCTAGAAAATATTTTTATGGAATTTTTAAAGTTCGTATGTGACCCCGGTAAATTGAAATGCGCGTTCAAATTCAATATATAGAGTTATATGTTGATTTTGACGAAAACTGATCGAAACGATCGAATCAGCTTGCGATACATATCCCATTGTGTTCGGAATGGGGGTAATTAGCTATGGATGACAGGCGGTGGGCCTCGTTTAGAGGTCAAATGAAAAAAGTTGCATTTTGAAATAAAATA
Organism: Allium sativum; assembly: GCA_030737875.1. Lineage (NCBI taxonomy): Eukaryota > Viridiplantae > Streptophyta > Magnoliopsida > Asparagales > Amaryllidaceae > Allium > Allium sativum. Next base: position 994,060,691 of record CM060915.1, read on the forward strand.
AATTAATTAATTAAAATAAATTCATCTCTCTCTCTCCTCTCCTTACATCACTCAGCCCCCCCCCCCCGGTTAAAAATCAAAACCAAATAGGGAAAAAAGAAGAAGGAAGAGGAGCGGGCGACGGGGGGGGGGGGGGGGGGCGTCGCTTCCATCGCGCCCCCCTGGTGGACGTCGTCGTCGCTTCCTTCTTCCTCCTCTCCTTCTTCTTCTTCCTCTGAAAAAGAACGCGCCCCCTCCTCCTGCTGTTGCCGCCTCTGCTGCTTCTCCTTCCACCTCCACCGTCGCCCCCCCTTCCGCTCCACCTCCCCCTTCTTCCACTCCTCGCCTCGAACCCAAACCCCTCATTCACCCCTAAAACCCACCGCAGCCCTCCCCTGGCCCGCCATTGGCCCATGCAGGGACCCCCGACGCCGCACCCGACTGCGACCCCTCCTCCATCCCCCTCTGACGTCGACACGAGCCCCCTCCCATTCGCAGTAAGTTTTCTTTAATTATAATTTTATTTTTGGTTTGTTAAATTCATTTAAAAACTGATTTAGATTAGAATGAAAAAAATACTGATTTTATTTAGTTATGAAAAATCAATTTTATTAAGTTATAAAAACTGAAATAGATTTGCTTTGAAAATAAAATTAGAGTTTTTATATATATACAAGTGATATAAAAATAGGATTTTTTCTTTGGTTGAAAAGAAGATCAAAAATAGGATTTTTCTTTGGTTGAAAGGAGCATAAAAATATGATTCTTACTTGTGTAGAATAATAAAAATATGACCTTTATATAGTAGAAGATATAAAAATACTATTTTTATATAAATAGTGGCTTGAAAATAAAAATTCTATATAATATAGATAATAAAAATATAATCTTTTATATTGTATAAATATAAAAATATAATTTTTATATAGGTAAAATAGTAAAAATATCATCTTTATATTTGAAAAGGCGAAATCTTTATATTTGAAAAGGCGAAATTTTTATATTTGAAAAGGCGAAATCTTTATATTTGAAAAGGCGGAATCTTTATGTGTAAAATAGCGTGATAAAAATAGAATTTTTATCTATATAGTAGCGGTGTAAAAATAGAATTTTTATCTATATAGTAGCGGTGTAAAAATAGAATTTTTATCTATATAGTAGCAGTGTAAAAATAGAATTTTTATCTATATAGTAGCGGTGTAAAAATAAATTTTATATCTATATAGTAGCGGTGTAAAAATAGAATTTTTATCTATATAGTAGCGATGTAAAAATAGAATTTTTATCTATGTAGTAGTAGTATAAAAATATGATTTTTATATACATAGCAACAATATAAAAATGTGATTTTTTTTTTGGATATGTAGTGGCTACGAGCAACGAAAGTGACAAAAGGCAAGAACAGCGATGACTTCTACATAAGAAGAGTCGAGGCGTTTGGATTAGCTATTGGTGAGAACTTCTCACTCTAAATTCTCTTTTTCTAGTTATATATATATACTAGGATGCAGACGGTGCTTAGCAGCACCCGACACCCGTCATCCACAGACCATGGATGACCTGTTTGTTTGATTGATGTGTTGTGAAAAATTGTTTGTGATGTTGATGTGAAATCGATAATAAAATGTAGATGTGTTGAAATAAATTAATTATCGTTAAAAATATAATTTTTAACGTGAATGTGAATAAATGAATATTTATAAACAAATCGGCCGATTTGTTTATATACACTGATTTGACTGATATTGATTGGGTCGGTAAATTTTACACATCGCCCAACTGCACAAATAAAAATCTGTGTTTGTTGATTTGAAACCCCACACGGGTGTTGGGATGAAATTTGGCGTACACTAATCCCAATTATTTAATTGTATGTCGATCGATTGGTCGACAGGCTGTGTAAGCGTTGATTATTTATATTTGATGCTTATGCAGTTGTGTGGTGCACTTTGGTTGATGGTTGATTGTTTATCGTTGCTATTATATACATGTGTTGTATGGAACCCATATAATTAACGTTATATGGTAATTGATTGGGCCTCATTCCAATCGGGAAAATAATGAGTATTATAAAAGAAAATTCATGTGTTGAATATAAAAATGGTCATGTGTTGACGATGTTCATGTGTTGAAAATATTCGTGTGTTGAGTAAAATATTTTTATAATAAAATTTACATCTTTATCAAATTTTAAATCAGAACTACTTCACGGTGGAGTCTGATTGAAAATCAAACGATAGATACCATAGTTTTATAAAATATTTTACATAACAAAAATAGTCGTGTGTTGACAGTACCCATGTTTTGAGATTAGTCGTGTGTTGAAAGAAATATAGATTCATGTGTTGGATGGGATAAATATTCATTTATTGAATAGAATAACGAATTTATTGAAATATATAAAGCCGTGTTGATTAGAGTTGCGCTATCTTGACGTGAACGATATTTATATCGATTATATTCGTTTTTATAATGAATATTGAAAAGTGATTGCAAAATTTAAAATTTTGAAATGAAATTCAAATGAAATTAAATAAAATTGAAATGAATTCGAATTGAATAGAAAGTGAATTTGAATTCGAATTGAAGTAAATAGAAGGTAAATTCAAATTGAATTGAATTAAAACGAATTAGAAATTGAATTGAATTGAAACGAATTTGAATTCGAATTAAATAAAATTGAAATTAATTTGAATTGAAATCAAATCGATTTGAAATTGAAGATGAAGTTGAAATTGTTTTTGAAACGAATTCAGAACGATTTATAAAATACGTTTTAAAAAGGAAATCGATGAAATATATATTATATATATATATATATATAATGGCCTGAATAGAACGCGCCGCGCCGCGGCAGTTCGTGAATTTCGACCATTGACTTCGAATTGACGTTGCGGGAGATCCGACCGTCGGATTCTCCTAAAACTGGAACCGTTGGGTTCGTATCGAAAAGAGCTTTCCAATGAATATTAGAAATTTGAAATCTAACGGTTGGATTTTGAATTATGTCCAAATCAATTTCAGAAAAGGTCGTTGTAAGTGCAGTTCGATGGCCATTGATGGAAATCGACTGTACGGGCCTTGATGAAATTATTAAAAATATCAATAATTTGTGTAAAATCATAATATATAAATTGGAAAGAACTGAGATGAAAAACTCCATATGTGAAAAGATAAAAATAGATTTTTATCGAAATGAACTAGTTTTGAACTAGAATTAAAATCAATTTATTTTTGAAATAAATAAATTGAATTTGAAAGTGATTTTAAAAATAATCAATATTCCCAATACGTGAATTGGACTGAAATTGAATCGAAATTATCTTCGGAATATTTCGATGTTGGATTTCGCGACTACACATACATTGTTATGGGAATTTGAAAGATATATTTTATATCGTTATTTCCAATACGATATTTGTTGGTTTCAGAATTTGATATTGAATATAAGCCGATATATTTCCTATTCAAAGCCTTGTATTTAATATCAAATGTGATTTTGGGTTTATCGTGAACCGTGTTTTAGATGACATTGGTTCTTTAACCCAGTTAAGGACAGGATATTGATTTTTGAAAAAAATAAAACTAAGTGAAGTTTTAATGAATCTTTAATTAGATTAAAAAGTGAATTGATAATTTAAATTATCAAATCTGAAAGGTGATCGAGAATGGAGTGCCACCAGGTTTGCTCCAAAGCGATAGTTAAATCTTTAATTAGATTTGAACGTGAAATGGTAATTAATTTTACCGATAACACCGTAGTGTTAGGAATGGAGTATCACCAGTTTTGCTCCATGGGATATATAGGTTGGGATTGGGAAATAAAATAAATAATTACTTTGGTGTGGTTCGCTAATCCCGACTAGTTAGAAATGATATCCAAAGGGAGATTACAGAATAGATTTAGAAGAATTTATCTTGGATAAAATTAATGGGAACCTTTCCCTAAGAATGTTATTTTGTGAATAAAAGCATATTCTGAATTGGAATGAGGCGTTTGTTGTGTTTGTGTAACATTTGTATATCATATACGTGGGTTATTCAGAAAGGCCGGGTTTATATCCATTTTGAATAACCGATTCGACGAGATGTCGAAGATGAAGACGGTGGTTGAAGACCGGAAGTCTTCACATCGTTTGGGTGATTACTGATGATCTCGATTGGGATGTACACCTGAGATGAGGGAAACAGTTGGTGATCATCCAGACGTACTTGGAGATGGATGGATATGCGAGGAAAGTGCCTCCGGTTTCGTTCAGACCCAGAACGAACTTGTAAATGGATTGTGTGTCTGACATTGGATTTTATTCTGTGTTGATTGATCTCTATTAAATATACATCTGTTTGGCGGCAGAGAATTTATTCTCTTGCTTAACGCCCTTCTCTGAGACGTACGAGCTCAGAGGTTGTATATCGATGGACATCAGTCGCATGGAGTGAATTGCCAGTGTGGCACGCGTAAGTGGCAAATGATCAAGGCTTCTGTTGAAAAGCAAAGTCTTGTGGTTGATGATCAAAGCACGGCTTGTGTGGCTAGCTTTGTGTATAACGTGAATTCGCGAGCCTTACACCTCGGTATGAGTCAAAAACGGGATACGGACCCAAGGAGTGCACGACGTTTCTTTCTAGCAAGGGTGGTGTCAGTGACCTACCAGCCCTGACATTTATATACTTTTCACCTGTGTGGTTGTTGGATACGAGACGCCTCGAATATAGGTCTGTAAGGACCGGGAAACGTGTGTTCAGGAATTGTCAATCCTCAAAAGTAAGAGAGTACCGGCCTTGGAGGTTCCAAAGGATCATAGTGGGGTCATGAGGCATTTGCTAGAGTGTCTCTAATCGGAGAAGAGCTTGCCCCTTGCCTCGACTCATGATGGAAATCCAATCTCCAATACGTGTGATTCAGTTTTATTTGTAGAACCTAGTATGACGATATAGTGGTATGGGTCATTCATGCCGCCTATGATTGATATTTATGATTGAAACTGTTTTGACACTATACACTTATAATAGTATCAAATAATGTGTTTTAAACATATCAAGCATGCTTTGGCTATTATAAGGTAAAAACCCTATCCTCCGGCTTGCGTTGCATTGTGTGATGGGACCTGGGTCTTATAATAGCTTCAATTTCCTTTATTTAGCATTGCGCTGTTTGTTTTATGCACTGGTATTCTTGGGAGGAAACCTGTTCCGTGTTATACGGCGTGGTACCTTGATTTACCAAACTTTAAAACCAATATTAATAACTGTTTTAGTTCTCACACCAGTCACATGACTGACCTGGAGTTTATTGTTTTAACCTAAACTCTGGGTGCCCCTATTTTCGACACGGACAGCTAGTAGTTTTGGTTTTGCAGATTTCTATTCACAAGGTCCTGATTTACAGCTGGAACGATGCTCGGAAAGCTCTGTATCCGTGTATCACTTCTAGTTGTGTTTTGTATATTTTTCCGCTGCTATGTAATTTATTCATTTATACTCTGTATATTCTTGTATCTGATGGAATTGTTGTAATAACAATGAAATGTTCTTCCGTCTGCGTTCCGATGTGTGTTGTTCTCAAAGTATCCGCTTTTTCCTTCACGGGGAAGTTACGGGTCCTTACATACCAACTATAACGACCTGCCTTTTCGACCGTTCCAAGTCGACAATTAAACCAACTTAAACCGCTTAAAATGACAGATTGCTATTCATCTTACAAGGTTTACACAGAATTAGACACAAAAAACACAAAACAAATAGCTACAATATCTCAGTATAACTACAATACATGCCGAACAGGGTATATGACCAAGCAAATAAAATAAAAAAAATGCCTCAGTATATTTAAACGAAGTCAGCAAGTGAGAATTTTCCACACATGAATTTGTGTACATCAAGGCAGCATGTACAGTATCGTACACAAGGTGTAATATGCAGAATAATGTGTGTATTCAGTTTTAAGTCAAAGTAGGAAAATAACAACACCTCTATTCTTTTACTGGGCACAAAATTCGTGTATAGAATTCTAACTGTTTGTCAATAATTTAACTTAAGCTTTACATAACAAATAGGCAGTAGATCTGGTCCGATATCAATATGTATATATTCAGATTTCTAAGGGTATAACGAGGCATAACAAGGAAATAGGTAAATCCAAGTACTTCAAGACATAACAAGGCAATTCACAGGACCCACAAACAAGTAAAATGCCCAAATCGAAACAACTGAGATTCTTGAACAAAGCTAATCGTGAGATAAACTCACCTGCAGTGGCGAGAGAAAGGAGTGGTAGCAACGTTCTGAAATTGTGTGGTGGCGAGAAGGATGCTCGGAGAAGGCTGCGGTCAGTGGGGCTTGCGGTGGCTCCGAATTTGAGGAAGAAGCGATTCTATTTGATGAAGAAGTAGGCGATTCTGGTGGGAGACCATTATTTTGAATTTGGGAAATTTATTTTGGCTGGAGAAAATAAAAGGAACGATTGGTTGAAAAATGAAGAAAGGAAGAAAGAAGGGTACGCAGACAGAGAAGAACATGCTATTTCATTTCATTTCAATTGAGAAGGAAACGTGACTCTTAGGATACACGACCTTCTATTTTATTCAGTCAAATTTCTTGGTTGTGATAACAACCCCATTAAACTAAATATAATTTGTGAAACTTTAAAAAATTCAAAATCGAAACTAATTATCCTTCCAAAATGGTTTCCAAAGATACATGACACATGGGTAAAGGTAATACATAAAATGCTACTTTTTTTAATGTGTTCATGTTGTTAAATGGTTTAAAGGTTAAGATGCGCATAGCACGGAAATGACACATTTTGTATATTTTGACAGGCTTACTTTAGAATGTAACGGAGGGAAAAAAGAGCGGGCTATTTTGAATTTCAATATTCTCCGGCAATCTTCCCAAGATAAAAGCTGAACTGACTTGTCTGTCTCGAGTCTTCAATCAGTCAATCGGATCATGGAGACCAAGAGCAAGGAATCATCTCAATCTCCCAGGACACCCAAAAAGAAAATCCAGCTCGACCGTACTGCTGCTTCTCCAAAAGGTATGGTATTGAATACTTTAAACAAAGTAAATCTAAATTGATTGTGAAATGCGGAAAATTAAATAAATTACAGGCAATAAGAGAAGTGGGAAGGAGATCTCCAAAGAACTTCAATACGATACGACATTAAACACCGCTGAAGAGTCTCGCCGCAACTGGAGCGAATACAAGGCGAAGAAATCGAAATCGCCGGTCTCAGCTGCGATCGAAATTGAGATGCCGATCCAAATTGAGGTGCCGCCGGTCTCAGCGGCGATGCAAATTGAGATTCCTCCAAACGTTGAGCCCCCCCTCCAGATTCAGCCGATTACATGTGACGTGGAGATTTGTTTCTCTGCAGCTACTGGTCTTTCAATTGAATGCGGGCACAGATTTTGTCAGCCGCACCGATGCTTTAATGTCGAGAAGGCTGATGCAAACTACTGTCCGTTGTGCTCTAGGAAGACTTCTTTTACTCCCTTACCTTAGGTAACTTGTCATAGTTAGTTCTCGCTTTTTGTTTATACAATTTTCTGTGAAAACTGGTATAGGTCTATTCAACGATATCGATTTTGAAACCTTGGATAATTTCAGAATCCAGATGTTAAAAATCCAATAGAAATATTAAAAAGTTTATTAGTATTAACCATGTTTACATCAGTGTTTGGAAAGGCAGCAAGTATTCAAAGCAAGATTTAAACATAGATCAAAATCAACACATGAAGCATATATGTAATTTCACTATGATGATCTAATATAGTATTATTTTCTGTGAAAACGGTGTAATATTATTTTCACAATGCCAGTTGGGCATGGACGATGTATTTTAGCAAGACCCCCATTTGATAGCAGGAGATTTGCTTAGTTCACTGCTGATAATCGAATATAGATTTCACCTTCATTGATTGACATCCAAACATTCTTTAATGTGCGAGCTAAACATAGATCAAAATCAACACATGAAGCATATATGTAATTTCACTATGATGATCTAATATAGTATTATTTTCTGTGAAAACGGTGTAATATTATTTTCACAATGCCAGTTGGGCATGGACGATGTATTTTAGCAAGACCCCCATTTGATAGCAGGAGATTTGCTTAGTTCACTGCTGATAATCGAATATAGATTTCACCTTCATTGATTGACATCCAAACATTCTTTAATGTGCGAGCTAAACATAGATCAAAATCAACACATGAAGCATATATGTAATTTCACTATGATGATCTAATATAGTATTATTTTCTGTGAAAACGGTGTAATATTATTTTCACAATGCCAGTTGGGCATGGACGATGTATTTTAGCAAGACCCCCATTTGATAGCAGGAGATTTGCTTAGTTCACTGCTGATAATCGAATATAGATTTCACCTTCATTGATTGACATCCAAACATTCTTTAATGTGCGAGCTAAACATAGATCAAAATCAACACATGAAGCATATATGTAATTTCACTATGATGATCTAATATAGTATTATTTTCTGTGAAAACGGTGTAATATTATTTTCACAATGCCAGTTGGGCATGGACTATGTATTTTAGCAAGACCCCCATTTGATAGCAGGAGATTTGCTTAGTTCACTGCTGATAATCGAATATAGATTTCACCTTCATTGATTGACATCCAAACATTCTTTAATGTGTGAGCCACAAATCTTTTATCACTTCCACCAAACTTATACCAAACTTATTAGATTGACAACACCATTAATTTTGTTGCAAAGGATACCTTAGATTATTGGTGTTCTTAGAGTCTGTGAATTGCTAGTACTTGTTTTACCTTATAACTCATCTTCTATAACATCCCAGAGGCCTTTTCGACATGAACCTTTATGCCTATTCGCCTTCACTATGCAATGCCCATATGCTATTAATGTATCATAATTTTCTGCTAAACTTATTATATTGATTAGTTATGTAGTAGAGCATTGCAATACTACTCCAAAAATGGCCTATCTGCCACTTTTATTCCCATATGTATGTTGCTAATATGATCCTAATAAATTATCTTGCATTAACTTGTGCTTGTTTCAGCCAAGTGAATCTTCTATCCTATTAATGATACTGTTAGACCAAAAAATGGTCCTAACACCCAAATCGTTGTATTTTGAGCATAGGATATGAAGAAATAACTGAAAAATAGAGAAAAGAGCAAGACAACAGGATTTTTATAGTGGTTCGGCGTTAACGAGCCTACGTCCACTTTATATTTTCTCATTTCGCTTAGAGGTTACAATTACAATGAATATTGGCTCTCAATCACTAGAATTCAATGAATAATTCTCTCCGAATCCATTGAATTTATTTAGGAAGATGGTGGTTATTCATGGAGAAGTGTTGGCCATGGCAGCCATGGAAGTTGAGATGCCAAAAAAGGTCCCCTGAAAATGCCATCTGAAGGTGTATTTATAGCTGTAGGAAAGCTCCTGGGAGGACTGGGTCGTGGTAGGACACGTGGCATGCGATCCGGAAAAGTAGGAGATCGAATAGCCTTAAGAATAGGTCAAAACAGTGCATGTATCTGCAGGTTCGGCGATCGGTTCGTGGGTCTGGGATCGGTTCGTGATATGGGCTTGGTTCGTGATATGGGCTTCACGATCTGAGGCTTGGTTGTGAGCTGGAGTGGACGGATCGTGGCTTGAGGACGCTCCGCGAACAGAGGGGGCGATCCGATCCGATATCCACGATCCACGGTATGCGATTCGACCAGGAATGACACGAGTTGATGCTAATCTGGACCCGTTCACGGAAACGGGCATAACTTTCAAACCGTAAGTCCGATTGAGCCGAACCAAAGCTCAAACTGAAGCTTATTCAGAGGGCTACAAGCATATGATGTGAATAGATCCAAATGAGGTCGTTTGATAAGGGTTTCAGACCAGTTTATACTGGTGTTGTGATTTTTAACAAACTGCCTTGTGTCTTCTGACGATGCCTCCAATGTCGGAGAGTGATGTTATCCAGAGATTCCATATGAGGCAGCATTTACCCAGAGGTGTGTCAACACGATCTTTGCTTTGGGTAGCCTGGTCACAAAGCAGGCTAACATTTTGCCCCCCAAAGTACATCTTATCGAAGATGAGATGTGCTTTGAATATGTTGAGGTAAATCTCTCTGGAACGTCATTTATCCTTGAGAAGGCTTTATCCAATTGTTGCATTGCTTCCATTGGAGCTAGTCAGGCCAAGTTCAAAAAGTCATGCTAAACCGTTGGCTCCCGAGCGTGATTCCGAATAATGGAGTGTGTCAAGAATCTTCGGGCTCTAAGCTACCATCTGGACCATTGGGATGGAGCACGCCAAAATCGTCATACGAGTTTGTCATTTGTACTCAAGTTCGAACTATCTCGATATCTTGATATTGATTCAGGATCTTAAAATCGCATTGAATCGTAACAGTAAGGAATTCAAAAGCCATGATCACTCTGGATCGTAGTCGAGAGACTCCACAATTGTTACGGATCATTTCTTAATCCAATATTCACATATGAAGCAGGCAGTAAGGGATGTTGTTAAAATTATATGGACCAGTGCCTATAGGATCGTCACCATCGCAAGGTAGTAGATAGGTTTGCCACTCCTTCCATTCGATGTAGTTTGAGTCTTTAAGTTCACATTTGATCCACAAGCTAGCTCGCTTGGTCGGCAAAGATGAGTAAGGTTGTACTCCGGAGGCATGATGTACATGTTTTGAATCCCATTTCATGCCTGGATTGTCTTTAAAGTTAGTCTATGAACCGACGCTTGCGCTCCCAGTGCCATCGGAGGACAAGCGAGGTCAGTATTTATGCCCCCAGTATCGATGGGGGTTGAGTTGAGTCAACAAGGCATTTAGTCTTGAAGATTTTATACTTCCTGTCGTTGCATCTGGTAAGAGTTGCAGGTTCAGCAATCTTAGTCCACCCAGATCATTCTGTACTGTTTCTCTATTTAGCAAAAATCGGAATTGTATATGCGAATGGTTGAACCACATTTGCTTTGATATCATCTCTTCTCTTTAGTCAGATAGTGAGGATTGCCTCATCGGGCATCAGCGACTTCGGTTACTCTCATCAGATCAGTTGTGGAGTTAAGTAAGGTTGTTGAATGCGAGTGAATAAATGTCGTTATGAAGTTAGTTGGGCCCCTCCGTTTATGCTTCGGCATAGTCCGAAATGGTTATCACAGTCTTATTGAGTCTCTTTCTCATGCTCGGTTCAATTGTGCTTGACAAATAAGATCATGGGCTCAATAAGTGGTATAGGTTCTCTTTGTAACTGCACATTTTTGTCATTCTTTTCCGGGGCTTTTCCTTTGTCCTCACCGTTTCAGGAATGGAAAGGTGCTCTATTTTTTAGTCGGAAAAGCATCTTGGTTATTCGTCTCGACGTTAACACCTTTTTTTTTTGTCATAAAGGTTTATCCACCTCAGGGTTGAATTCGTCAGAGCCTCTGAGGAAGTCTCGTTGTGGTAAAGCATTGAAATATGTGGGAATAAGAGGATATTCTAATGTCCCATGTGAAGAGGCTATGATTGTCGTTACCCACATCATCTTGAGAAGAAAAGCTTCTTGAGAGGTGCCGAATCAAACTAGCGAGTAGGTTGCCATCAAAGAATTGATGCATATTATCAAGATCCTGGCTGGTGCCCCCAGCATCGAATCTGAGATTACAAAGGGGGTCTTTGCTGATTTCTTGTTTCCATGTCGATATTGCCCCCGGGTCATGGTTTGAGTCATTCGACCTGACCGGGTTCCTGTTTTTCGAGTTGTTGCGTTCTTTCTTGGAGCTGAGTATGAAATGTCGCTTGAGTATTCATTCGAGTTGGAACTAATGCTGGTCGTGCATGACCTGAGCTTGTTGCGATCCTTGTATTTTCATCTGGGTTATTGCAGGTAGTTGTTCCATTGCCCGTGTTTCCATCCATGATGTTATGAATCGAAGCTGCATGCTGCATGCCTGCTGATTGGTTTGTGTTCAACCCAAGCTGATGGTTAATATCTGACTATGCCTAGTTCGTCATTACTTGAACTTCAATTTTATCATTTCCAGCGAATTGATGATTGTTGCTCGGCCTTCCAGTTTAGTGCTGGCGCCCTCACCCTCGGGGGTTTGTTCTGAGTAGCGGACTTCAAATCCATATCTTTCATACTCCCTCTTCGCATCATGAGTTAGAGTTGGGTGAAAATCAATTTGTTGGTACGAAATCCACGCTAATCTTTTGTCCTTTATCCAGGCTCTGAGGATCGGCATCAAACGACGAAAGGTTAGACTGTGATCGTCCCGAGTGTTCCGGCTTGCCCCCTGCGTCAAGGGAAAGGTCGGAGATACGATGGTGTGTCACATCTAACGGTTGCATGAGATGTATCTAGTCTCATCTGAGCTTTCGAGTCTGGAAGTAGGTTAGGACCAAAAAACGTTCTCTTTGCATTTGTTTCCTAGTCCTCAAGGAGCCTGTCAAGATCACAACATAAGTCAAATACAGGCATATAAGCTATGTCTTCTGTAAATATTTTCAATAGTCATGCCCCCAATCATAGGGTAAATGTGAAAGACATGCGGTCGGATCACTTCCCTTTTGAATTCAGACATGTAAACATGAGGAGAGGAAGTTGCTTTCAGTCTGACCCCCGAAACTCCGGCGGGGTAAGAGTTCTTGTGGCGCTAAGTCTCTAGCGCCTTTACACTCTCCCGTCCAAGCTCTGAGGACAGAAATCGAGCGGTGAAGAGTCAGATTGTAGTTGCCTCGAGTGCTCCCGTTTGCTCTTTGCATCAAGGGAAATGTCGGGGACGAAATGGTTGCATCATGTTCAATTATTACATGGGATATATCCAGCCTTATCTGAGCTTCCTGTTCTGGAAGTAAGTTGGGATGAGCAGATGGACGTTCTCTTTTCATCTGCTTTCTGGTCTTCAAGGGGCCTACATCATCCTTCTGGATGCGACCCTTTGTTCGTTTTCCATTAGCATGTTGCCATTGTTGCGAATGAGGCCCTCGCGTTCTTGACTAGTTATCTTTTGTAAACCTGCGTTTAGTAATAAAATTTTTGTTTCTTTCGCATTGTCTTGTACCTGCGAATGGGCAAATAAGTCATGAAGCGCTATAAGTAGTCAATGCAATTATAAATGAAAATGCACTAAAGTAATATGTGTGTATAGGTATGCTTCCAATCAATCATTAACTTAGTGCCTGTCCAGGGCTTTGTTGAGGATTGATTAGGATCTTATTTGTTTTGCCCCTATGTCTGGGCATGGAGGATTCGGGCTCAAAGCTCAGTTAATCCCCCGACACTCTGGCGGGGTAAGAGCCCTCGTGGCGCTAAGTCTCTGGCGCCTTTATACTCTCTCTGGAGTTTAAACTCAGCGGTTCCCCGATCCTTCAGCGGGGTAGGAGTTCTAGTTCGTTTCATGGTATGCTCAACGATCCTTCAGCGGAGTAGAAATTATGGGGGGTGCTGAGTCTCCAGCACATTTCTCAGCGCTCAATCAGAGGGCTTTTATACTCATTCTCAACTCTGGAGAATTAGAGTTCGAGCTCAGCAGTTCCGTCGCTCCCCGATCCTTCAGCGGGGTAGGAGCTCTTTCTCAGCGCTCAATCGGAGACGCTTTTATACTCATTCTCAACTCTGGAGAATTAGAGTTCGAGCTCAGCAGTTCCGTCGCTCCCCGATCCTTCAGCGGGGTAGGAGCTCTTTCTCAGCGCTCAATCGGAGACGCTTTTATACCCTCCTGGCAGTCGCCGAGGTTAGAGTTTTGCTTAGGCGGCTCCGATCATGGTACACCGCCACGCCTTGTAGACGTCATCTTCGCGTCCTTTATACTCTCTCTCGGCACTGGAGAGTTAGAGTCACGGATCAAGCGGTCTGCAATCTTGCATGCCCATCGAACTCGTCCTAGGTTTATATTTTAATCCAAGCTCTGAGGATTAAAACCAGTCGGACGAACAGTTGGAGCATTTGCCAAGGCTTTGAGTTCCTCCGAACAGTCTACGGGAGGGATGGTTGGCACCTGACTTCGGGTACCTGCATTATTCATATCGCATGAGTTAGTCGTGTCAATAACTCGGAAAGCATGCGAAAGTAAATTGCATGATTGAAAAGTGAGCATATCAAGGGGCAGTGCCGCCTCCTTTATTCAGATTCATGCGATTCAGTGGCGTCGAGGACAGGATCGAGCCATATGGGCGGTCACACTGCGTTCTTCTGGAGTCGGACTACGACTTTGCGATTCAATGATTTATGTACGGTTGTTTTTTTTTTTGTTCTGCCACGCGTGAGCCAAGGATTGGATGGTCTTTCTAGATCCACCTTGAGCTATATGATTTTCTTTAGATGGAGGGCGTGGTTTTGTAGACGAGCAGTTCAATCGAGCTCGTTATGGTTCTGTTCCATAATCCCATATGCGGGTGTCAGAAATCTGATCGGTATCAAATCCGGGGTACCTACACCATCCACATATTAGTTCATCAGAGTTAACTACATCAATAACTCATAAAGTATGCAAATATAAGAGTCATAGTTAAAGAACAATCCTGTTAAAGGAATGAGTATCATTCTGAGTGAAAAATGGCGTTGCATATTCATTGCAGGTCCATTTTGCTTCGCCTTAGCTCTGCCAGTGAAGGGCTGCCAAAATCTTTTAGATGATGAAGGATATCTTTTCAAAATATTGTGGGGCGGCAGTCCCAAGAATGAATAGGCCTTGATCGGGGTCCTGAGATGGCAAAGGCGGTTAGGTGGGTACTATAAGTGAGTGATGAGGGTGCGTCTCCCTTTAAATCGTCTCTTGGCCCCCATGCTGAGGGTAAGGATAGAGTGTCGGGGAGTCATGTTTGTACTGCTAATAGTAGCACGCCATCACATTGGTGTTAGGATGGAAGTTGGCACGAGAACAACGGATTCATGCTTGTAGAAACTTTTGCACTTTCTGTGCTAGGAAATAGAATATAGCAGCTGGAGAGATAGTCATATCCTGTAAATTCGCCGGTATGCCTTCGATCCTATGTCAGGGACAAGGGTTTGTGCGCAAACAATCAATCATCGCTCGGGTGCAAGCGTTCTAAACCCTCAACTTGCTGACCTTCAGGCAAGACTAATGCAATTGGCCATGCAAACTTTTGGTGTATCAACTTTGAATTAGGTGATGTAACCTCGAGTAATCCATGCTAAAATCTCCAGTTGCCCCCAGCATCTGGGGCATGAGTTTGCTTGGCATATATTCGATGAGGGGAGTGGAAGTGTGAGTCTTCACTTTCTAACTTCAGAACGCCATTGCCCAGAAGTTTCATTCATGTACATCTCCCATCTAATGGGTGGCTGACTGGTGATTTGGTCGAATCATTTAGGGCGGTGAATTTGGCAATTGCATTCGTTGGTGTTTGTTTTGGGACAACCTTCCAAGAGAAATAGGCAATGTCGAATTGCATGTCATACCTCGAGGCATAAAGAACGATTGCACGCCTTTCACTTCACCTTGTTAGATGCATTTTGTGCTGTAGGAAGTTTATCATGGAGTTAATCATGACTCTCTTCTGGGTTTGGTCTCCAACGTTGGATCAACTTCCATTTTATCAATGGTTGTATTTCATAGTGTCTTGATGGGGATCGTCTCTATCTTTTCTGGATTATCGGAACTTTCTTATTCGACCAGATGATTCGACTTTAGATCTTTTGTGTATGAAATATGAGGTATGTTGTAACGTTCCAATCCATCTAATAACTCTTCTGCCCATTCTAGGTAAGCTGCAAGTTGTGGTTTCTCCGACTGGAATTCCTTTCGAGTCGTCCTTCGGGGGTTATCTGCAAAACTTCGGCGTTGTGTTGCCGATCATTTCTTGCACCGTCTGTATACAACTTCCAAGTGGTTGATTTCATCTTTCATTTCGAATGGCAACTCCATATAAAATCCCGCGATAGTGAACTTACTGCATATGTCTCATTAGCTTGACAGGAGAACACTTCAGGTTTATATTCAAGAAATGACTCATAATTTGGGATTAAATCCCGCAAATATTAGCACTAGTTCAAACGAACACATCCAGGCTCGCCTACTGAAAGCATATAAGTTCTCTCGTTCGGAAGAGGTCTAAAGGAGATCCGATGTGAAGACCTTAGTCAGGTCGGCGTCACCAGTCAGAACACGTGCAGTTGCGTTATTAGATGTCACCCTTCTTCATCCCGAATCACCATCCTCTCTGGAATCTATGTCTTCGGGCAGGTCGTTTGGCAATTCCTTTTGCGATGCTCCCATCATTCGCAATATTGACACCTCCTTCACACTCCATTTCATCTGGAGGGGAAGCGTCTTTGGGTTTCACGCAATCTCTGTTGCGTAGCATATTCCATCCTTCCTAATCAGTCGGCTTCTCCAATAACTTGGTCACCATAGACCATTCCCGCTCCATCTTCGGTTAGCATATTTAGCAATAGGCACTAGGGTGCAATGTAGGCTCTGAATTCTGTTGGAGTTGGTCTGTCTGAATCTTGATCAGATGAGCTTGAACATGATAGCATAGCTTGTGAGGCTTCAAGTAAGGTTCGTATATCCTATCACAACTGTTGTATGAAGTGGAGAGCTAATGGTTGATTCATATTTGCGTTGATCTCAAATTCTCATTTCTTGACCAATGTCATAAGGTGGCTGGTGAGCAGTCAAGTTGTTATCATCTCAGCAATGATCCATATATCCAATCACGGCCTGCGGAGGTTCAATTGGTTCCTAACTCTGGGGACTAAAGTACATCGATCTGACCCTTGGACACGTGGAAATCAATCTATCTCGATGCGGTTGACGGCAAATAGGTGAACCGTAGGACATATGTTTTTCACCATGCCATTCAAGCGAAGGGTAACTTTGTAGTGCTAGGGTCCTTACTTGTCGTCGGGTATCCAATTATTGAGAATCATGGTCATTGGGATCTTTTGAGTCATCCTCAGAATAGTATCCGGGTTGCTCTATGTCAATGTCATCTGGGATTTCGCCATTGGAGCTGTGGAAGAGGAGGCTGTTATGAGACCATCATTATTTTGCATACTGCCATAGCCAGCGTGTCGAATCTTTTCAACAACTCCTCACATTCAATATTTTGCATACTGCCATTGGGCACCGCACGATTTTTTCGATTTTGGAAGATAGAGCCTTTTCTGAAATGATCTGAAAATTACATTTTTTCCAAAATATGTCACTTTTTTGGGTCGGATCGCGACCCTTGTTCGTCACCACTTTTCTGGGTCGCGGTTCGCTACTGTCGTCTGGTTCGTGGCTCGGATCGTCAATTAATCATCGTCTTCGGATCGGATCGCGGATCCTACACCAGGTCGGGTCGTGAAGATCATTCTGGGCCCGGGTCGTGGGGGTCGTTCCGCGATCCGCGAATCGGATCGTGATGGCTCCTGCGATCCGCGAATCGGATTGTGATGGCTCCTGCGATCCGCGAACCGCGAATCGGATCGTGATGGCTCTCTGGGTTCCGTTCGCGGAGGTCGTTCCGCGAACCGCGAATCGGATCGTGATGGCTCCTGCGATCCGCGAACCGCGAACCGACCACCTGCTCTAACCTGCTCCTGTGCATTTTCTTTATAATCCTCATTCAGTTCTCAGTGGAAGCACCAAAATGTTAGACCAAAAAATGGTCCTAACACCCAAATCGTCGTATTTTGAGCATAGGATATGAAGAAATAACTGAAAAATAGAGAAAAGAGCAAGACAACAGGATTTTTATAGTGGTTCGGCGTTAACGAGCCTACGTCCACTTTATATTTTCTCATTTCGCTTAGAGGTTACAATTACAATGAATATTGGCTCTCAATCACTAGAATTCAATGAATAATTCTCTCCGAATCCATTGAATTTATTTAGGAAGATGGTTGTTATTCATGGAGAAGTGTTGGCCATGGCAGCCATGGAAGTTGAGATGCCAAAAAAGGTCCCCTGAAAATGCCATCTGAAGGTGTATTTATAGCTGTAGGAAAGCTCCTGGGAGGACTGGGTCGTGGTAGGACACGTGGCATGCGATCCGGAAAAGTAGGAGATCGAATAGCCTTAAGAATAGGTCAAAACAGTGCATGTATCTGCAGGTTCGGCGATCGGTTCGTGGGTCTGGGATCGGTTCGTGATATGGGCTTGGTTCGTGATATGGGCTTCACGATCTGAGGCTTGGTTGTGAGCTGGAGTGGACGGATCGTGGCTTGAGGACGCTCCGCGAACAGAGGGGGCGATCCGATCCGATATCCACGATCCACGGTACGCGATCCGACCAGGAATGACACGAGTTGATGCTAATCTGGACCCGTTCACGGAAACGGGCATAACTTTCAAACCGTAAGTCCGATTGAGCCGAACCAAAGCTCAAACTGAAGCTTATTCAGAGGGCTACAAGCATATGATGTGAATAGATCCAAATGAGGTCGTTTGATAAGGGTTTCAGACCAGTTTATACTGGTGTTGTGATTTTTAACAAACTGCCTTGTGTCTTCTGACGATGCCTCCAATGTCGGAGAGTGATGTTATCCAGAGATTCCATATGAGGCAGCATTTACCCAGAGGTGTGTCAACACGATCTTTGCTTTGGGTAGCCTGGTCACAAAGCAGGCTAACAGATACCACTAAGTATATTTGTAGAATGTGGTGATTCAATAAACATAAATATGTCGAAGTCGATTAATAAATATGAGAAATCATAATTATTAGCATGTGCCCGCAAAATAACAAAAATCATTCTTTCGCCCATATTTTTCACTTCAGCAGCACATTAGCTCATTTACCTGAGTAAGAAACTGTATCATTGATCAAACTAAATAAAGTTCAAGAATATTGTCCTATTTCGCTAACCCCCTGTCAAGCAAGCTTAAACTGAAAATGCAGTCAGACACACCGAATTGGTTGACTATACAATAAATATTATACGAAATCAATAACTGAAAGCAGAAAATATATCAAGATTTGTGATATGAATGAATCCTACAATTATATCATACTACATAAAACAACATAACAAAATATATGGGCAGCTGTTAAAAGCAAGGGGTGTCATGATGCCTACTTTGGGAGTGTTTTTACTGGACATGTACATTTGGATGCAGTTTCAAACTATACTTGTACAAAGTTGGACCAAGAAATAAATAACATTACTCGTTTTCCCTTAGTTGATATTCTTAATTCTTAGTTCATATTTGTTGCTCTTAATTGTGAAATGAATCATTTTCCAAATTAGGGGTTCTCTGCTAGTCAGTGTCCCGCATTTAGCTCTCTACATTGCTGCTGCATATGATAGAAACATACAATCAAATTGACAAATCAAGGTAAAAAATTTAGTTGACAAGGTTAAAGAGTGAAGCCTGAAAAGAAGGATCCAGACCATGCTTGCTTAGCATAAGCAACCACCTTCGTCTTCAATTTGGGTTCAAAATCACTAACACAAATTTATTTATTGTTTTTGCAGTTTATCATTCGGAGGTGCTCTGGCTGTCTGGTGTGATGATGCGCTTATACATTCTTACGGTTCACTTCATTGGTTAATTGTAGCCTTACTGGTTACTACTCACTGGTTATATAGGTTCTTGGTATAAATTGTTATCAAACTAGTTTTAAGTAGCATACGCTTACTGTGGTTATATGGTTTTCTTTTTTCCAACCTGAATTTTCCGCTTCGTACTGAATGTGGCATGGAGTGTATGTGACTTCATGAGACACGTATGTGACACGTTTTCTGTTTTTCCAGATGGTACTCATGCTCAAGCTAAGCTAAGCAAGCATGTATGTGACACGTTTTCTGTTTTTGAATTGCATACCCATGTACATAAAAATGTGGTTCCTTTTTTTTTCTTTTAAAAAAAATTCTTCCTTCTGATCTACGTCTAGAGTACATAAGTGAAGCATTTATCTAAAATCAATTCAATTTGAATGCTGTTCATGCTCAGCTGATTCCTTGTGCTGTTGTTATATCAACTTATCTTGCTTTCCTATTATCCCATTCCATATATTCATAAATCTTTATTTACTAAATTTAGAAAATATACGTTATTAACATTGGAAAACATTTCCATTTCAGATTCACGCATCACTATCTTTCCACATCTATCTGTCTCTAAATATAAACTAGTAAGAGAACCACTTCCCAAGTATAAACCCCGAAAGCCAAAAGCAACATCAGATCGATACCCAGAAAGCTGTTCAATATAACTAATCTTCAGTCAGTTTCTAATTTCCTTAACTTCATTTTAAATTCTTATTCCAAAACCAATTTCCTTTATAAATATTTTAAAGAGGAAAAATGTTTACTTCAATCCCTTATTCACATTGAATGTGAATAATATTTTTTTTATATAATCAATTCGGTTTGATTTCGTATTTAAAAATAATCTCCCATTCCCAAATTCTATTTAATCTCTATTTGTAGAATTATTTATACAGAATCCTCTTTTTATTTCCAATCACCTATAATCTCCGTTATAATTCCTTTTACAAATGTTAAGTTTATATTCCCTAAATGAAACACCCTACCTCCGTTAGGGTCACTCTCAAAGGGAATGCCCTAATTTTGGTGGAGGTTTGTAAGTACAAGTCATAGATATACAAGACAGATATAAGAACACATATTTGTAAACAGCGGAAGAACAACAAACTTTATTTCAAAAAGTCAAATACGTGTTACAACAACATCCTTCCCAAAAAAACATAACATAACACTTTCATAATCTGTCTTGAGTACATTATTTAAAGAAGCATAAATAAAACGTAGATAAACTGCAAAAGCCCCATAGTGGATTGTTCAAAGCCATAGTTCTAAACAGGAAAGTCCAAGCAATACATTTCTCTTCTTCAAGCTGGATGTTGAGGTTGGTCAAGCTGCTGTGTTCCCTCCCTGAGGACCTGGGGGGGGGGGGAACGGAAGAAAGAAGACGAAAGAAAAGTAGAGTCAGACATAAAGCCTGAGTAAGTCTAGTACTATTTTGTCTATGAATAAAGAACTGGGTATGATAAGTATAAACAAGAAGTGGGCATGCACTATAAACTTGGTTAAGTTGTCTAGGGTCGAATATACTATCGCACCCCATGTTAATCTCTGAACCCATATAAACTAGTTTCCAATTTGCACCCCATAATCAGGGTGATGTAATCCATTCTATGACGATCGGATCCTACTCGCAAAGTTACATGTGTCTTACGGCCCCCGATGTCTGTAGTTACCTATGCTGGTCCCACCATGGGGTGTATCAAGTCCCATAGTGGCAACCCGACACAACCTTAGAGTGCACAGGTATGCTACTGGTGTCCAGTGCCTTATTTTTTTGAGCCAGAGTGTGTGCACGCCCGCACCCCGTTAGAACCTACACTGCTACACCACCGCCGTCGATTTGACCTCTTACAATCAGTCCAGTAATCGTGCCCCACCCTGCCTAGTTTCAGGGTATCCTGATACACCTTTTAGGGTTACTGCTGAAAAGGGTCCCCCGTTACTAGGTTTTCTATCTCTAGCCAACATGCTAAGTTGGTTAAGTCTTTCCTAACCTAACCCCACCAGTCCGTTTAGTTTAGCATGTTCCATTTTGATTAAGTCTTTAGTTCACTTAATCCTAACAATCCTGACTCAGCCTTAATTGTCTTATTAAGGCCCTGACCTCTCACATTAGACAGGTATTGTTGTGGCTGCCTGTTGCCGGTTGGTTCCGGGCAGTCTTACGCCACAACTCAGTCTAACCTCGGGTCCTTATTGGGCTCCATGTTTAACCTCCCACATTGGATAGGTATTGTTGTGACTACTGGACAGCCGGGCGGTTCCGGGCAGGTTTACATCACAACTCAATCCAACCTCGGGTTAAACACATCGTATGTTCTACATTTACATATCTTGTCATTCCTCTTTATTTCTTATATGTAAATATTTGCGGCCCATTATTAAGTTAATGGTGTAAAGGTTACACCAATCACGGGCCCAACCCATACTTGAATTTGGGCCCTTCTATTTTATATTTTCATTCATTAATTAATTTTAACCCAACGTTATTTTCCCCCGTTTTACACGTCCGTTTATATATATTGGGTTTAGCCTTTTAAAGCCCAATTTAGCCATGCGAAAAGGGGAGGCTTAAAGCGTGATTACATACACAAAGAGGGGAAGGTGAGCGCATGAACTTGCATATGACGTTAGAAATACATAATAGAAACTGGTGTACTTGCATATATATACTTTGGTCATAAAGCATAGGTGACATGAACCAAACCATGTAAACTTAAGATAAGAATCTAAATTAGGTGTCACGTAGTCTTAACTACAACATAGACCTATGTTCTCAATTAGGCATAAACATAAACAAGTCATGTTCATAAGGTTTTTACATGTTTCCAAAGGGGATACTTTGTTACTAACACAAAAGCATAGATCGACTTAATTATGATTTAAGTCTAATCACATAACGATAGTATAAATATACTTATGCATAAATATTCCTAAACATGGAGTTTGCTTTAAACTTGCAAAAAGGGATTTTTGAGTCTAACCTAGCCATGCCTCACATATGTCATCATATAATTCTTGTAAACAAGATAAACTTAATCATGGTTTCCAATTATGCCACATATCATTCATAGCCTAGCCATATTCATAAGTTTGCAAAAGCATGACTTAATACATGGATTATGGTGTCAAAATTCCAACATAGTTTCTTATGAACTATAACAACCAAACTTGTTTCAATTACTTGCAAAATGATTTATGCACAAAAATATACATCATGATGACATAATAACAAAGCCCCAAACTTGCATGAATTTCAATCAACTACATACATGTAGCTTCAACATAGATTACATAATTTGCGCAATATTCCAAACGTATACTTGCATAGAACTACCGCATGTAGTTCTTTATAATGAATAACATAAATTTTGCACAAATATGAATTACTTTATTATCCCAATTCAAGCATACAAATCAATACAGTTGTTCATTCATACCAAAGTAATACTCTACTTACAATGGTTGCGGCGAATTCTCTAATTAAGAGATATGATTCCTATGTTGAATTGATTGGCTTTAGGTTGCTTGAATTGCTTTAGGCTTTAGAACTTTCTTCCTAATTCTCTCTCTAGTTGGCGGCTACTCTTAGTCGTTCCTCAACAACATGGCGGCTATGTTCTTAATTTGAATGAATAGATTAGGGTTTAGTCTAGGGTTGTTTATATAGAGGTTAGGAACTGATTAGGACCCTTGATGTTGCTTGGATTGATCATAGCCATTCATTAGGAAGAGAGACCAATTAAAACTCGCCACCTAGCCCTAATGACAAAGCAGACCACTGAGAATCGGCCAAACACAGACCTGGCCAGCCAGGTTGACTGGGCTCGACCAGGTCGATACCCCTGTCGACAGGGCTGTCGACAGCCCTGTCGACATGGGTAGCCCAGGTCGACAGCCCAGTCGACCTGGGTGGCCTAGGCGGGTGTTTATCCGCCCTGGCCCATTGGGCCCCACTTCGGAATATTTAATTGTTTAATTCTGTTTGAATTCTAAATTTAATTCAAAAACTTCCGAAGGCCATATCTTCTTCATACGGACTCCGTTTTTCGAAAACTCGGACTCTATTTCGCGTATTTTTCCGAGACGAACGCAATGGCGTATCCCGTTTCCCTTAGTTCTTTGATTTCAGATTAATTATACTTTAATTTGTTAATTTCATAGTTATAGAATTTTCGGGGTGTTACATTCTCCCCCACTTAAAAGGATTTCGTCCCCGAAATCTTCAAGTTAGGAGGAATGTATATCCTAACATCCAAACATCCATCTACTCATCCATCAAACACGAGCATCCATTGTCCTTAAAAGATTTCTAATGCTTCATGATCATATGCGAAGTGAGTGTGTACATGTACTTATCTAATGCAAAAATCAGGCGGTCTACTGATTCAGTTGACCTCCTTAATGCGAATTATGTAGGTGCCATGAATCCATTATGTATGCAAATTTTCCTATTCTTGATTCTACATGAGTGCACAATCATTCAATACAAATGCAACATCCACATGTCAACATATTAATGTTCAACCATAGACGAAAGCAAACATATATGCATATGCAATATGAAGTGACTGAGCCGATCTAAAACCTAGATTGTGTGTGTATATGCAACCACGAGCAACCACTAGCAATCACTTGCAACCACTTGCAACCATCATACATAACATGTTTCAACTACATGTTTCCATCCAAAAAGATTCTTCCTAAAAGATAAGGTCGAGGAGATATACCTAAAAAGATAGATAAAAGCGCAACTTAAGGAAAAGGAAAGATCAAGGATGTACCCTCGAACAGAAAAGGGTAGGCTGTGCGGATTCTAGCTTCAGTTTCCCAAGTCGCGTCTCCCTCGGTGTCGCTCCACTGAACTTTGACGAGCTTGACTTCGCGGTTGCGTAGCTTCTTCACTTCCGTTCCTAATATGCGGGTTGGAACTTTTCTTATGGTTGCTTCGCGTTCCACTTCGGCCTCTTCGAGGATATTTGGCTCTACCACTTCAGCAGACTCATGCAGACATTTTCGGAGGTGTGAAACGTGAAAAACGTTGTGGACTCCAGCCAACTTCTCGGGTAGCTCTAATCTATAGGCCATTTTCCCAATTTTCTCGATAATAGGGAATGGCCCTACGAACCTTGGTGCTAGCTTTCCTGTGGTTCCAAAACGAACAACGTTTCTTAGTGGTGATACCTTGAGAAAAACTCTGTCTCCAACCTCGAATTCAAGGTCGGTCCTCCTCTTGTCGGCATAGGACTTTTGTCTGTCTTGGGCCGTCTTCATCCTTCTTCGTATTAAGTCCACTTTCTCTGAAGTCTCTCGGATCATATCCGGTCCAAGTATGAGCTTATCAGTAGATTCCCACCAACAAGTGGGCGATCGGCACGGTCTTCCATATAAAGCTTCGAAGGGCGCCATTCCGATGGTTGCTTGATAACTGTTGTTGTAGGCAAATTCTACCAAAGGAAGGTGGTCTTCCCATGTCCCTCCGAAGTCAAGGACGCATAGTCTTAGAAGGTCTTCCAAAACTCTGTTCACTCTCTCTGTTTGGCCGTCGGTTTGGGGATGATAGGCTGTGCTTAAGCATAACTGCGTTCCTACTGCTTCTTGCAGACTCCGCCAAAACTCGCTGGTGAAGATGGGGTCTCGGTCACTAACGATGCTAGATGGTATTCCATGGAGTCGAACGATTTCCTTAAGGTAAAGTGATGCTAGGGATGAGGCAGTTCTTTTACTTTTAACAGGTAAAAAGTGGGCGCTTTTAGTAAGCCTATCCACTATTACCCAAATGCTAGTGTTGCCTCTCCTAGACCTAGGCAGCCCATCGATGAAGTCCATTGAGATGCTATCCCACTTCCACTGCGGGACCTCCAGAGGATGTAGTAGTCCGCCAGGCTTTTTCTGTTCCGCCTTAACCTGTTGGCACACCATACACTTAGAAACGAATTCTGCCACGTCCTTTTTCATGCCGTTCCAGAAGAAAGTCCTCTTTATGTCTTTATACATTTTATCTCCGCCTGGGTGTATCGTCATCTTGGAGTGATGTGCTTCCTCTAGAACCTTCTTTACTAAATCTTTCGTCTGTGGGACGCATAGTCTTCCGTCCCGCCTTAGTATACCCTTGTCGTCGATGGAGTATCGGTTGAGGTGACTTGAAGTCTCACCCCTAATTAGCCTATCAATTATTTCCACAAGCTGAGGGTCTTCGCGTTGTGCTGTCCCTACTGAATCCACTAAAGTTGGGCGCACTTCGAGAGATGCAAGCAAGCCTGGTACGAAATCGGAGGAGGGCCTAAAGTCGAAACTGGCTATAAACTCTAGGCTTTGTCTTTCAACAAACAACGGGCTTAGGGTCAATTTCTTTCGGCTCAACGCGTCTGCCACTACGTTGCCTTTGCCCGGAGTATAGGAGATTTCGAAATCGTACGAGGCAAGAAACTCCATCCATCTTTGTTGCCTCAAGTTAAGATCCTTCTGCGAGAAAAGATATTTCAACGATTTATGGTCAGTGTAAAGTTCGAACTTCTCACCTAGGAGATAGTGTCGCCAAGACTTGAGTGCAAAGACGATGGCGGCTAACTCTAGATCGTGGGTTGGGTAGTTCTTTTCGTGCACCTTCAACTGCCTCCTGCCATAAGCTACCACCCTTCCTTCTTGCATTAAGACGGCGCCTAGCCCTGTCCCACATGCATCCGTATAAACAGTGAACATCTTGCTCCCATCTGGCAGCGTCAAAACTGGGGCTGTTGTGAGAGCCCTTTTCAGTCGTTAGAAAGCAAACTCGCAATCCAAATCCCAATTGAACACTAGATTCTTCTTAGTCAATTTCGTGAGCGGAGCTGAGATTTTCGCAAAATCCCTTATGAACTTTCGATAGAAACCCGCTAGTCCTAGAAAGCTTCGGACTTCAGTCGCATTCCTTGGTGTCTTCCAATCCTGTACCGCCACTACCTTAGCGGGGTCCACTGCTAACCCTTGTTTGGATACTATGTGCCCAAGGAACCTCACCTCTTCTCTCCAAAAGTGGCATTTGGAGAATTTTGCTTTTAATTGATGGGCTCGCAAAGTTTCCATGATTGCCCTTAAGTGCTGAGCATGTTCCTCTTCATTCTTTGAGAAGATAAGGATATCATCTACGAAGACCACTACGAATTTGTTGAGGAAATCTCTAAATACCCTACTCATCAGGTCCACGAAGTACGCAGGTGCATTTGTCAAGCCGAAAGGCATGACAAGCCATTCAAAGAAGCCGTCTGGGGTTCTGAACGCCGTTTTATCGATGCTATCTTCAACCACCCTTAGCTGATGGAAACCGGTTGCTAAATCGAGTTGGGAGAAAACAGACGCCCCTACAAGCTGGTCAAATAAATCGTCAATTCTAGGGAGAGGGTGCCTATTCTTTTTCGTTAGCTTGTTGAGCTCCCTATAGTCAACACATAGACGGAGTGAACCATCCGCCTTTGTAGCGAACACCACTGGAGCGCCCCATTCTGAAATGCTC
This sequence comes from Allium sativum, assembly GCA_030737875.1. NCBI lineage: Eukaryota > Viridiplantae > Streptophyta > Magnoliopsida > Asparagales > Amaryllidaceae > Allium > Allium sativum. Next base: position 994,087,680 of record CM060915.1, read on the forward strand.
CTCCTAATGAACCCCTTTTCTAGAAGCTCTTTAATCTGTTTACTGAGCTCTTTTCTTTCTCGTGGAGCCATGTGTCTAACGGGCAACGCAACGGGCTTTGCATTATCTACAAGATATATGCGGAAGTCTATTTCCCGCTTCGGAGGCAAGCCCTTCACCTCTTCGAAGACATCCGGATATTCCCGGACCACTCTAACTGATTGTAAATTTTCAACAGAGGCATCTAGCGATTCAAGATAACTAAGCATAACCGCATACGAGGGATTACAAGAAATTTCCAAAGTATTACCGAGCTGGGTTAGGAGCCTAACAACCCTTTTCTCACAATCAAGGATGGCCCCATTACTGGATAGCCAATCCATACCCAAAATCAAACCATAACCTGAAAAGCCCAAAACAAAGGCACTACATTGAAATTCTACACTTAGAATAGAAATTTTCAATCCCACACAGATCATAGACAAATGAGCTGGGCCCCCAATTGGGTTTGAAACAATTAAGGGGTCCTCTACCATACTAGTTTTTAGGTGCAGAGATTCTACTAAAGCAGACGAGATAAAGGAGTGTGATGCGCCAGAATCAAATAAAGTGCGAACGGGGTGATCATAAAGATAAACTACGCTTTCTACAGAAGTATTTATACCTCGCTGTTGCAATGGTGGCGCTTCTAGCACATGAACCTGTGCCCCTGGGGTGGATCCAGTGCCCTGCCCCTGTCCTCGTTTCTTTGGGCAGTCCTTAGCCCTGTGGCCTGTCTGACCGCACGAAAAGCACCCACCATTCTCCTTGGCCTTCTTTTTCCGGCAGTCCTTTACTAAGTGCCCCACTTTGCCACAGAAATTACACTTCCTCTTCTCTTTGTTGCCTTTCCCGCCTTTCTTAAAATCTGTCTTCTTAGGCTGCAAACCCTCTTTCTTCCCTTGAGAGCTTTCTGCCTTTGCCTCCTTCTTGCCCTTATCCTCTTCATTCAGCAATGCCATTTGCACCAATCTTTCGTACGTGGCTCCCATGGGTATATGGGTCATGGCCAAACTGTGTAATGGCTCATTTAACCCTTTGACGAAACGGAGAGCCTTCTTGTGCGGGGTGTTGACTAGGTCAAGCCCAAACCTAGCCAGCTCATCGAACTGATTCACATACTCTCTGACTGTCTTGTCCCCTTGCTTAAGAAATAAGAATTTTTCCAACTGCAAACTTCTTTCCGCATCTGAGAGAAATTTAGTCTCAAACCTTGCCCTAAAGTCCTCCCACGTCTCCACTGGTCTTTCAGCATTAGTGACTTCCCACCAGTAGGAAGCCTCGCCCTTCAATAGCCATACTGCCAATTGTACTTTTTGTCTATCTTCTACCTCAAAGATAATGAATAGGTCCTCCGTTTCATTCAGCCAATTCCTAGCTACTACGAAGGACTCAGTTCCATGGAAATCCCTTCCTCCCATAGCTTTAAAATCTTTACATATTTTAGCAAAAGTGTTTCCCCGAGGAGGAGGTGGAGGAAAAGGTGCTGCTGCAGCTCGATGATTTCCTTCAGCTGGGGGAGGAGGAACGGTAGGACCTGGCTGAGTGGCCCTTGCTTCTAAGAACCGTCTAAACCAACCAGGTATTGGCACCCCTTCCGGCAAGTTAAGTTCTTGGGACATGCTGAAACAAAAAGGATAGATTCAAAACGAAGGATAAGAGATAATACCTATGGCTTTGGGGAGTGGACTTTGCTTTTTAGAATAAAATAATATTTTTCTTTTTTTTTAAAAATGCTTCTTTAAATTTCCTTTTTGAAAATAATTTTTCAAAACTTTTTATCTTATCTGGTAAACCTATGCTCTGATACCAAGTGAAACACCCCACCTCCGTTAGGGTCACTCTCAAAGGGAATGCCCTAATTTTGGTGGAGGTTTGTAAGTACAAGTCATAGATATACAAGACAGATATAAGAACACATATTTGTAAACAGCGGAAGAACAACAAACTTTATTTCAAAAAGTCAAATACGTGTTACAACAACATCCTTCCCAAAAAAACATAACATAACACTTTCATAATCTGTCTTGAGTACATTATTTAAAGAAGCATAAATAAAACGTAGATAAACTGCAAAAGCCCCATAGTGGATTGTCCAAAGCCATAGTTCAAAACAGGAAAGTCCAAGCAATACATTTCTCTTCTTCAAGCTGGATGTTGAGGTTGGTCAAGCTGCTGTGTTCCCTCCCTGAGGACCTGGGGGGGGGGGGGGGAAACGGAAGAAAGAAGACGAAAGAAAAGTAGAGTCAGACATAAAGCCTGAGTAAGTCTAGTACTATTTTGTCTATGAATAAAGAACTGGGTATGATAAGTATAAACAAGAAGTGGGCATGCACTATAAACTTGGTTAAGTTGTCTAGGGTCGAATATACTATCGCACCCCATGTTAATCTCTGAACCCATATAAACTAGTTTCCAATTTGCACCCCATAATCAGGGTGATGTAATCCATTCTATGACGATCGGCTCCTACTCGCAAAGTTACATGTGTCTTACGGCCCCCGATATCTGTAGTTACCTATGCTGGTCCCACCATGGGGTGTATCAAGTCCCATAGTGGCAACCCGACACAACCTTAGAGTGCACAGGTATGCTACTGGTGTCCAGTGCCTTATTTTTCTGAGCCAGAGTGTGTGCACGCCCGCACCCCGTTAGAACCTACACTGCTACACCACCGCCGTCGATTTGACCTCTTACAATCAGCCCAGTAATCGTGCCCCACCCTGCCTAGTTTCAGGGTATCCTGATACACCTTTTAGGGTTACTGCTGAAAAGGGTCCCCCGTTACTAGGTTTTCTATCTCTAGCCAACATGCTAAGTTGGTTAAGTGTTTCCTAACCTAACCCCACCAGTCCGTTTAGTTTAGCATGTTCCATTTTGATTAAGTCTTTAGTTCACTTAATCCTAACAATCCTGACTCAGCCTTAATTGTCTTATTAAGGCCCTGACCTCTCACATTAGACAGGTATTGTTGTGGCTGCCTGTTGCCGGTTGGTTCCGGGCAGTCTTACGCCACAACTCAGTCTAACCTCGGGTCCTTATTGGGCTCCATGTTTAACCTCCCACATTGGATAGGTATTGTTGTGACTACTGGACAGCCGGGCGGTTCCGGGCAGGTTTACATCACAACTCAATCCAACCTCGGGTTAAACACATCGTATGTTCTACATTTACATATCTTGTCATTCCTCTTTATTTCTTATATGTAAATATTTGCGGCCCATTATTAAGTTAATGGTGTAAAGGTTACACCAATCACGGGCCCAACCCATACTTGAATTTGGGCCCTTCTATTTTATATTTTCATTCATTAATTAATTTTAACCCAACGTTATTTTCCCCCGTTTTACACGTCCGTTTATATATATTGGGCTTAGCCTTTTAAAGCCCAATTTAGCCATGCGAAAAGGGGAGGCTTAAAGCGTGATTACATACACAAAGAGGGGAAGGTGAGCGCATGAACTTGCATATGACGTTGGAAATACATAATAGAAACTGGTGTACTTGCATATATATACTTTGGTCATAAAGCATAGGTGACATGAACCAAACCATGTAAACTTAAGATAAGAATCTAAATTAGGTGTCACGTAGTCTTAACTACAACATAGACCTATGTTCTCAATTAGGCATAAACATAAACAAGTCATGTTCATAAGGTTTTTACATGTTTCCAAAGGGGATACTTTGTTACTAACACAAAAGCATAGATCGACTTAATTATGATTTAAGTCTAATCACATAACGATAGTATAAATATACTTATGCATAAATATTCCTAAACATGGAGTTTGCTTTAAACTTGCAAAAAGGGATTTTTGAGTCTAACCTAGCCATGCCTCACATATGTCATCATATAATTCTTGTAAACAAGATAAACTTAATCATGGTTTTCAATTATGCCACATATCATTCATAGCCTAGCCATATTCATAAGTTTGCAAAAGCATGACTTAATACATGGATTATGGTGTCAAAATTCCAACATAGTTTCTTATGAACTATAACAACCAAACTTGTTTCAATTACTTGCAAAATGATTTATGTACAAAAATATACATCATGATGACATAATAACAAAGCCCCAAACTTGCATGAATTTCAATCAACTACATACATGTAGCTTCAACATAGATTACATAATTTGCGCAATATTCCAAACGTATACTTGCATAGAACTACCGCATGTAGTTCTTTATAATGAATAACATAAATTTTGCACAAATATGAATTACTTTATTATCCCAATTCAAGCATACAAATCAATACAGTTGTTCATTCATACCAAAGTAATACTCTACTTACAATGGTTGCGGCGAATTCTCTAATTAAGAGATATGATTCCTATGTTGAATTGATTGGCTTTAGGTTGCTTGAATTGCTTTAGGCTTTAGAACTTTCTTCCTAATTCTCTCTCTAGTTGGCGGCTACTCTTAGTCGTTCCTCAGCAACATGGCGGCTATGTTCTTAATTTGAATGAGTAGATTAGGGTTTAGTCTAGGGTTGTTTATATAGAGGTTAGGAACTGATTAGGACCCTTGATGTTGCTTGGATTGATCATAGCCATTCATTAGGAAGAGAGACCAATTAAAACTCGCCACCTAGCCCTAATGACAAAGCAGACCACTGAGAATCGGCCAAACACAGACCTGGCCAGCCAGGTTGACTGGGCTCGACCAGGTCGATACCCCTGTCGACAGGGCTGTCGACAGCCCTGTCGACATGGGTAGCCCAGGTCGACAGCCCAGTCGACCTGGGTGGCCTAGGCGGGTGTTTATCCGCCCTGGCCCATTGGGCCCCACTTCGGAATATTTAATTGTTTAATTCTGTTTGAATTCTAAATTTAATTCAAAAACTTCCGAAGGCCATATCTTCTTCATACGGACTCCGTTTTTCGAAAACTCGGACTCTATTTCGCGTATTTTTCCGAGACGAACGCAATGGCGTATCCCATTTCCCTTAGTTCTTTGATTTCAGATTAATTATACTTTAATTTGTTAATTTCATAGTTATAGAATTTTCGGGGTGTTACACTAAAAATATCAATGTTAAACCCGATTTCTACTTCTCTATATAAATTCTGATTTATATATTCCATTTATCCAATGATAAATATTTTACTTAATTTATAAAACATTATTTATAATTTATCTTCTCAATTTATTTGTTAAAACATATTCTATTTAAAATCTACTTTAAATCCATATTCCATAATTCTTTTATATCTTGCCATTTCCTTTTATAATTCTATTTATTTCCTAAATAATTCCTTTTATAATTCTATTTATTTCCTAAGTAATTCCTTTTATAATTCTCTTTATTTTATATAAATATTTTATTTTCAATATACACTTTGAAAATTTCCTTTTTACATTCCAGTATTTCTTGTGGTATTTAAAATACCAAATAGCAAGACCAGTGTCATCATAATCAATCACAGATTATATATCACATCATATATCACAGTATATGAAAAAACTAGTATTATAAATATTGTGGAATCCAGTTGGATCACTCCAACCTGTTTCCCTGCATCCACAGATGTTAAACAATATAACACTACAACAAATTTAGTTTTTAATAGCTCGTCAAAAACGCTATAATATGTTTCCATAACTTTAGTGACAACGCTATATAACAACATGTTATAATAGCTGGGATATATTTCATAGCCCTAAATTAAACGCTATTGTATCAAACCTTTTATAACACGTATTCACAGTTGTGAAAAATTTTGCATAGCGTTTTACCCATGTTGTTTTATTTATTGTGGTAAAATCTCAACTTTTTTCTATAGCACTAACACAGTTTTCATAGCACATATTCAGCGATATAAGATAAAATTTCATAACAGTTTATTCATTTTCATAGCTCATTCCCCCTGCTATTATATTCTTTTCTATAGCATTTTTCTTTGTAGTAAGCGCTTCACCTTTTTGTTTCCATAGTAGTATATTTCCACTATTAATATGGTTACTATACAATGCTTGTTTTTGATATATTATTTTTTCCAATAGCGCACTATTCACTCTTACCTAAATTGTGCACATTGCAAAAAATTAAACAATAAATGTTCACAGTACAAAACAATATAATAGAAAAAATCTAACAGCAAAAGCATGTCTAATAACAAAAATATATATAATTGCAAAAGATAATAAAATCGTCTTACTTAGTTGACATTACACAGCCAAGTAAATAAGTTTAGACTAGTTTTATAATAAAGATACATGAAAAATCTCATTTCTTCTGCCCACGAACTCTGTGCACGTTATATATATATATATATATATATATATATATATATATGTACGTATGTATGTATGTATGTATGTATCAAAACCTGCAGTTGACAAAGTAGAAGTTAAAATTCTTATGGACAAAGCAAAGCACATTACACACAACATATATTTAGCAAAGGGACATGTCAATCCTCATATTATTCTTTGATCGATTACAGACTGCATGCATGTATATAAGGAAACATAAGTTTGTATTCAACCAAACATATGTTTGTGCGTTACTACATGAGCCAAACTATTATAATATGTCCAAAGTCCTGATAAATGAAAGTAAAAAAAACCAATAGCATAAGAAGTTCGTTGCTGGAAGTAATGGTACAATATCGTTAGAAATATAGCTAGTTGATTACTTTGTCATTTAAATAACTTTGCACTTATTTTTGAACAATTAACAATTAGTTTGTGATGGGTTTCAGATTGGCCTATAGGTGTGTGATTACATGAGTTTCAAATAGCAAAAGCAAATCCTTTCATTACAAGTATTACAGAAAACTATCAAATTCAATGATGATGGTGACGATTAACCGAAGATGTTTATATTACTTAATGTCAATTAATATTTCTTTTCCTTTCTGGTCTAAAACCTGACCTGAGATTTGTCCAACTATGTATATACTGACTAACACATAAGCATAAATGTTTACCTAATTGCATAAACTGGAAGGTCAACCAATATTTCTTCCATTGGGCAACTCTTTATTTTGGAAACAAGAAGAAAAATTGTCACATAAGATCCCAGGCTGACGTATCAAAGTAAAATTTCATGTAAAATATCCAAAAACAAAATGAAAATTCATGAGGTTCCTTTTACCTTAGTATAGCCCTTATGAAAGCATCCAAATAAGGTTGCATCAAAGCATGAAGGAGGCGTGAAAGAAAAGGCAAAGACATATGATGGTTACAAATATCAGGCATCATCGATTGCTTAATTTTTCAGCACGGTCCACCTCAACCATCCGATTTGGAAAAGAAAAGACGAGCAAAGAGAAGAAACTGAAGAGATGTGCGCCACAACTTCTAGAGGTAGAAAAAGAAGGGCCAAAAGGCTCTTTCTTTGAAGGTGTCTACTTCTTTGTTGACTCTGGGTTTTTCCCCTGCGCTTTCTTTTTGTCGTCTGTGGGCTTTTATAAGTTGCCAAAAGATAGCGAAATGAATAATGGTTCCAGAAAATAATATGGATTGTGTAGACATACTACCTGTAAAGTTCAAACAAAAAATTAAGTCATTGTAATATATTTATGTAAGCATCTCGTTAAACACGACTGCAAGGAAATGTGATATAAAGAAAGTAAAAAATTAGGCATCCCACTCAGGGAAAAGAAGGAACCATATGCACAAAGCAGGAGATTAAAGTTTAAAATTAATTTTTATTAAGGGCTCACATTCATTGTTAACCCACTTCGTAATGTCTCTACTACTTCCATGCTTTGATAAAGTGCCAGCTGAGTTGAATTTGGCAATCATAAGCACAACTACATCATTTTGCGATGTTGAATTAAAATCTCCAGTCATGGAAATCTTCTCTTCTGTCATAAATCCACTCGTTTTTATTAAAAATTCTTTCGTTCTTCGCTTTATTTTATAAAATTATAGCTTCAGCTCGTCTTTGGGCTTTGGCTTTTCTCCACCATGCTTTAGTGCCTGAATATTTTTTTTTGGATAAGTCTGTAATTGACTTCTCCTTTTCTCCAGTTGAATCCAAAACTGGTATGGAAGTTAAATAACACTAACAAACGTTGTAACCCCTAACCATTCAGAGCTTAGCTTATTTGTCCAGCTAAATATGAGAATTGAGGCACAGGAGATACCAAATTATATTCGAGGCATATTAGGCAAATAGTTGTAACAAACATTTTATTTTATTTCTGGTATTTGCTTTCGCAGTTACAAATGAATGACCACTATGAAACATTTTTGTCATAGGGCCATGTGTAGACAGATTATTGTACAAAGCATATTGGACAAATCATTTCTGGCATGTGGCCATATTAGTTTATTGGTACACTAATGGATTTTTTTAACAAAAAAAGTTATTTGGAAAATCTAAATGGGAATTAACATGTATAGTAGATGCTATTCAATTTACTACTTTTTTTGCTTCAAATTGCATGATTATATTACTTAAGTATAAAGACCAAGTAGCTTCTTTCCTTTTCATTATGTATTAAAAATTCATTATGGTGCAGAATTTGAAAGTCAATCTGATTTCGACAGAATTGTGAACAGAAAAATAGAATTCATACTTCGGTACACTAAGGCTAGTTGATGAGCGACAACCTAGCCTCTTAGGTATACTCAAAACCGCAGAATTCGGATACAGTCTGTATTTGGACCAAAATTAACAACTTGGACAAGGAATTTTGGACACACATTGCAGTGTCACGTATTGTTAGCAGTATTAGAATACCGCTGAAATTGGATGTTATATCATGGCAAAAAAGGTCATGAAGTATGCAAAAGTCTTAACCTAAATTAGCATACAAACTTTTTGCCAAAGATGGTAGCTACGAAACCATTTTGTTTGGATACAAAGGAATTCACGATAATATACAACTACAACCCTCAAAATATACATTATGTAATGTATTTTGTCACCCTACTAAACTCATGACTCAACCTCTAAACAAAAATAGGTGCCATAGATTTCGACCATGCCAAAGAATCTAGCAGTTAAAATAAATGAAAATGCGGTACCAAAGGAAACTGGGACAAGTTCTATACCAAATAGTGACGTTTAATAAGATTGCATTTGAAGACCCATGGTTAAGTATTATATCAAATCTAGATCTTAAAGGCTATATTGAAGACCCATGGTTAAGCTTTATTTCAAATCTAGATCTTACAGGCTATGTACAGTTTGTAACAGTACAGGTTCTATCCAACACGGTTACAACCATATTACCATAAAATAAGCATCACATGTCGTTTTCCCAAAACGAACAAGGTGTGCTTGCCTAGATTGTTGAAACAAATTTATTTAAAATGAACAAATTTGACTGAAATGCTAAAAAATCTAACCAATTTTTTTTTCGATTTACGATGTATTAAAGAAAAAAGGAGAAGAACCAGCAATATCTATTTATTAGGCTTATGTTATAATTTGTTTTCGTGCTATCAACTGACTATTCTTGTACGTGAAGATCTTGATAATTTATATAATTCCTTTTCGAACCCTGCAGTGGGTTATTAATATCACTTTAAAGTTACTAAACTAACAAAGAATGGAACAGTGAAAAAATGAACATTAAAAAAATTGTATCAAAGATTGATGATGGATATTTTGGTGGAAAATATTGATTCAGTTGGAAATTTTAATGATTGTCTACGATTGCTGAGTAAGACGAAAGATGGGATTATGATGTATTTTAAATTAGAAATAAATATTAATCAACAGAAAATCCTTTTAAAACCACTGTCAGATCTAAAGAATTACAAGATCTCTCATACACGAGTCAAGTAAATAAAAAAAAAGACTTGAAATAATCTTCCTAGAAGCCGGCTCTTTATCCAAAACATATTAAGTGTGGAAGCTATACACACAAGTCTGTATCGAGAACTACCTATTTGAGCAAAAAATACTAGCTTGCTACTCAAATGAAAATGCTTGGGCATATATGTATGCATAATATATATGTATAGGACTGTAAGCGGTGAAGAATAAATCATTGTTGAAGTGATTATTTAAATTTAGCAGTTTTGGACATTTTCTTTAGTCTAATAAGCCGATAAGTCACTTAAAATTACACTAGTTACGTTACATGTCAGACTTATTTGGTTAGAAATACCCACGCAAACAGGAAAAATGATGCCATGCTGGGGATAAGAATAAGCTCATTTTGGATGACACGAGCAAGTAGTACAAAAACCAAACCGTAGGTTAAAATTTGTAGTACCTTCTTGGCAAAAGATGTAATCCTTTCAGCTGTCAAAGCATCCTCATCGGTGTTCGAGTACCAACCAAAGGATCTCAAAAAGGCTTTCTCTTCTTCATCGGGAACTAGAGCCTCAATTTCAGGTTCCCCATCGCAAACATCTTTGTTCCAATTCACAGTGTACAATATTTAATATCAAAGCCTGATGCTTCCATAATTCTAAATGTCCAGCTCATTTGTTTTGATGACTTGTGATTACTTTTGTTGGATTTGCATCGGTCTACAACAAAAATAACCATTATATCTGAAGTTAAACTATACAAAGATAATCTTAAAAAATTGGGTCGTTAAAGAACAGTCGAGATCAATAACTACTTTGAGAAATCTAAATGAGTGAAATGCCTATTGTCAAACCGTAGTAATTGACCATGGAATAGCGACGTATTACAAAAGGAATGGATGCTTTCTCTGACTTTGGAATTCATTACCAGCAATGATCATTTGTGAATGGCAACATACCAATCTATTATATCTGCCACTAGTTTGACAAGAAAAATTAAAAAAATTGTGCATATTTAAAATACTCGTCCATATTGTCAATTAGGTTGCGGTCCTGAGTTATGCTGACAATATCATCATACACATTAGCACAGTTGATGCTTTAATAAGACATAGCAAGCAATCGATTTGTCTATAAATCAGGGCACAAATCTAGGTGCTTTTAGCACCATTATATATACACTGAAACACCCCACCTCCGTTAGGGTCACTCTCAAAGGGAATGCCCTAATTTTGGTGGAGGTTTATAAGTATAAGTTACAGATATACAAGACAGATATAATAACACATATTTTTGAACAGCGGAAAACAACAACTTTTATTTCTTCAAAATACGTGTTACACAAACCATGCCATAATACTTCCCAAAATCATAACTGTCTTGATTACATTATTTAAAGAAGCATGAAGAAAACATAAATAAACTCCAAAAGTCCCCTAATTGCTGTCCAAAGCCATAGTCCAAAACGGAAAAGATCCAAGCAATACATTCTTTCTCTTCAAGCTGGATGTGAAAACTGATCAAGCTGCGGTATTCCCTCCCTGAGAACCTGGGGGGGAACGAAAGAAAAAGAGGCGAAAGGAAAAGGGTCAGTCATAAAGACTGAGTAAGTTCTAGTGACTTTCAGTGTAGAAACGGTTAAAACAACCTGTCATGTATGAACTGGAACTAAACTTAAGAATGGTGTCAAGGTGAACAAGATAGACTAAGGTGATCAGGATAAGTCAAGACAAGTCAAGTAAAGCATCACATGTTCGAGATTCGTTGCATCGACTGTACTAGTATACTAAGCCCATATCACAAGTTAATCACGAAATAAATCCCACGGCCCAATATCATGAAATGACCCTGAAACGGGGTCTGACCCAAGTACGGGGTCCTACGGAGCGATTATCTAGTCGATCGGCTCCCTACAAGTTCTAGCTCGTCAAGTGTCCTTGTCATACGGCTAATCACGAATTTAGTCACCTGTGCTGGGTCCACCTTCGGGTGTATCAGCCCTAGGGTGTCAACCCCTGACACGATTCAAGATGCACAGATAAATCTACGGATACCCAGTGTCTGCCCCGGAATACGTGCACGATCGTAGTCCACCGAACCTACACTGGCATACCCCACTGCCGTCGTTCACCTCTTACAATCAGCCCAGTAATCGTGCCCCACCCGGCCTAGCCCCAGGGTACCTTGATACATCTAGAGGGTTACTGCTGAAAGGGGTCGTGTCTAGGGTTTCGCCTAATAGATTAGGTCATGTAATTCGTGACCTAACCTGCCTAACAGATTAAGTCATGTAATTCGTGACTTAATCCTTTTCTAGTCTAGTCATGTCAAGATGGTTAAGTATGTCATTTCAGTTCACGACTTAACCCGCCTACGTGTCATGTCAAGTTGGCTAAGTGTTGTCGTTTTCAAGTTCATGACTTAGCCCTAAAAACCGTGTTCAAGTTGGTTAAGTTGTCTTTTCATGTTCATGACTTAACCCTAATTGGCATTAATTGATTCGTTAATGCACCAAACCACTCACATTGGATCCTGTTGTTCGTAGCCACTGGATTTGCCGGGCGGTTTCGGGCAGGTTTACGCTACGAACTCAACCCAACCTCGGGTTTCAAGCGCGATGTGACCAACTACCCACATTGGATCCTATTGTTTGTAGCAACTGGATTTGCTGGGCGGTTCCGGGCAGATTTACACTACAAACTCAACCCAACCTCGAGTTGGCCACCTTCTTGTTTTCTAAAGTCATGCCCATGTTCTTATCATATTTTGCTATTTCCACATCATGTTCATATGTCAAATTCGTGCCCAACTAAGGCATGTTTAAAGTCAAGTTATGGCATGTTCAAGTCAAGTTTTCGTGCCATATTTCATGTTTTACTTATGCCAAATTTCACAGTTTATGCTTATAATTAATTCAAGTTTTGCCTATTCTACCCAATCGTATCCCCAACGTATATAAACGCACTTCGTTCACAAGCATAAACAATTCAAGAGATAAAGGGGAATAACACCAAACATGTGATGGGCATATGTGACAATTCCAACATCACTTGCATAATAAACATGCTATAACATATCACATGGTTGGTATGATGATAACTTGGCATAGTAATGATTCCAACTTAATTTAACATGATGATTTCAACTTTACATCATAGGCATAATAATCATTGCGGGCATAATAATAATTTTATTATAAACATGAAACATTAAAGGCATAGTAATCCTAATAGGCATAGTGGATTCTAATTTAGCATTTTTAACATAATAATTCTCATAGACATAATAATTCCAATTTATCATAATGATTCTCATCTAACATTATAAACATAATGGTTCCAACTCAGAATTTTTAACATAATGATTCTCAACTAACATTATAGACATAATGATTCCAATTTAGCGTTTTTAACATAATGGTTCTCAACTAACATTATAAACATAATGGTTCCAATTTAGCATTTTTAACATAATGATTCTCAACTAACATTATAGACATAATGATTCCAATTTTTCATCATAACCTAGCAATACCCAATTTTTCATTAATCATGATGGGTATATTAAGATCACAGGCATAATTCCATCAATAGTCATAGCCATGGTTTAATTAGTACCATAGGCATGGTTTAATCAACATAAAGATATCAATAAACATAGCGATTCCACGGACATGTATTAGTCCAACTTGCCAAACAATTAAGCCCAAGTGATTCATAACAACATCAAAATCATGACAAGTTTAACTTGCAACGTTGCCATAGCAATATCCCCAAATTATAATTCAAAGATAAAAAATATAAACAATGGATTAACAATAGTTCCTAAATCCGGTTTCAGTTCATGGCATGTTGTAAAAACCCGTAACTTCCCCGTAAAGGGAAAGCGCGGATAGTTCGAGAACAAGCCACAACAGAACGCATACAGAAGAACATTTCATTGTATATTACAACAATGCATCAGATTACAAGAATATACAGAGTATAAACAAATGAATATTACACAGAAATACCAGAGATTTAAATTACATTTAAATACATCGCAGCGGAAAATAATACAATACACAACTAGAAGGAGATACACGGATACAAAGCTTTCCGGATATCGTTCCAGATGTAAACCAGGATCCTGTGAATATAAATCTGCAAAACCGAAACTACTAGCTGCCCGTGTCAAAATATGGGCACCCAGAGTTTAGGTTAAAACAATAAACTCCAGGTCAGTCATGTGACTGGTGTGAGAACTAAAACAGTTATTAATCTTTATTTTAAAGTTAGGTAAATCAAGGGACCACGCCGTATAACACGGAACGGGTTTCCTCCCAAGAATACCAGTGCATACAACAACAGCGCAATGCTAAATAAAGAAAAATGAAGCTGTTATAAGACCCAGGTCCTATCACACAATGCAACGCAAGCCGGGGGATAGGGTTTTCCCTTATAACAGCCAAAGAATGCTTGATACGTTTTAAAACAAATCATTTGATACTATTATAAGTGCATAGTGTATAAAACAACTTCATATCATAAATATCAATCATAGGCGACATGAGCGTCCCATGCCACTATGTCGCCATATATAGGTTTACAAATAAAACCGCAAATGGCACGTATTTGGAAATTGGGTTTCCATTTATGAACCGAGGCAAAAGATAGTCCTCAATCGATTCGAGACTGCCTAGCCCGAGTCTCAGGATCAGAACGCATCGACCCTTGGATTGTCAGGGCCGGTCCACCGATGTGGATTAAACTTAAATCCTGAACACTGCGTTTCGCCGCCCTTTGGGGCGTAAGCGAGCCAACGAATGACTCCATCGGACCCGGATCGTCCGATCTAACCGAGACGCCTCGCAACAGCAACAACCACATAAGTCAAACTCGTCAGGGCGTGTAAAACCACTGACGCCACTTCTAGCTAGGAGGAAACGCAGGCCCTCCCTAAGGTCCGTCTCCCGTTTTTGGTTCATACCGGGTGTGAAACTCGCGAAGTAATCGTTACACAAAGCTACGCCACAAAGGCCGTGCTTCGATCATCAACCACAAGACTTTGCTTTTCAACAGAAGCCTTGATCAATTGCCACTTAGGCATGCCACACAGGCAATTCACTCCATGCGTTTGATATCCATCAATATATAACCCCTGAGCTCGTACGTCTCAGAGAAGGGCGTTAAGCAAGAGAATAAATTCTCCGCCGCCAAACAGATATATATTTAATAGAGATCAATCACACGGACTAAAATCCAATGTTAGACACACAGTCCATTTACAAGTCCGTTCCGGGTCTGAACGAAACCGGAGGCACCTAGTACCCCGCATATCCATCGATCTCCAAGTACGTCTGGACGATCACCAACTGTTTCCATCTTCTTGGGTGTACAGCCCAATCAAGATCATCAGTAATCACCCAAACAACGTGAAGACTTCTGGTCTTCGACCACCGTCTTCATCTTCGACTTATCGTCGTATCAGTTATTCAGAATGGGATAAACCCGGTCTTTCCGAATAACTCGCGTATATTTTAAATAAGTGTTACAAAAACACAACATACGCCTCATTCCAATTCATTAGTCACTAACCGTAAATTAATCAAGAGAATAATTCCCCAAATATTAACCCCGAAGGCCGAAACCAACATCAGATCAATATTCAGAAAACCGTTCTACTTGGCTAACCGACAGTTAGTTTCTAAATTTCACATTCATAGGGAAAGGTTCCCATTAATTTTATCCAGGATAAATTCCTTGAATTTATTCTTAAATCTTCTTTTGAATTTTGATTCAACTAGTCGGGATTAACGAACCTTACCGAAGTAATCATTTGTTTTAATTTCCCAACCCCAACCTATTAATCCCATGAAGTAAAACTGGTCCTACTTCATATCTAACACCACGGTGTTATCGGTAAATTCAATTACCATTTCACGTTCAAATCTAATTAAAGATTTAACTATCGCCTGGAGCAAAACTGGTGATACTCCATTCTCGATCATTTCAATCTAATTAAAGATTCGTTAAAACTCCACTTAGTTTTAATCGTTAACTAGGTTAAAGGATCAGTGTCATTTAAAACACGGTCCACGATAAACCCAAAATCACATCCCATTAATTGTCGGGTTAAAGAACGAGTGTTATTTAAAACACTGTCCACGATAAACCCAAAAATCAATATCGATTCAATTCCAATTAAATATTGTTTAATTGGTACACTTCATTAAATCTAAATAAAAAGATTTAATCTTTTCTCAACTGGGTTCAAGAACAGTGTTAGTGAAGACACCATTCACGACAAACCCAAATCACATTTGATATTAAACACAAGGCTCTGAATAGAAAATATACCGGCTTATATTCAATATCAAATTCCACGACTAAGAAATATCGTATTGGAAATAACGATATAAATATATATCTTTCAAATTTCCATAACAACATCTGTATAATCACGAATTCCAACATCGAAATATTCCAAAGACAATTTCGATTCAAATCCATTCCAATGCAATCATTGGAAATTCTGGTTATTTTTAAAACCATTTCAAATTCAATTTATTTATTTGAAAATAAATAGAATTATATTTCTAGTTCAAAACTAGTTCATTTCGATAAAAATCTATTTTTATCTTTTCAAATATGGAGTTTTTCATCCCAAATCTTCACAAATCATTTCTTATGATTTTACACAAATTATTACTATTTTTAATAATTTTATCAAGGCCCGTACAGTCGATTTCCATCAATGGCCATCGAACTGCACTTACAGCGACCTTTTTCAAATTTGATTTGGACGTAACTCCAAATCCAACCGTTAGATTTTGAATTTCTAATATTTGTTAGAAAGCTCTTTTCGATACGAATCCAACGGTTCCAGTTTTAGGAGAATCCGACGGTCGGATCTCCCGTAATGTCCGTTTGAAATAAATGGTCGAAATTCACGAACTGCCGCGGCGCGGCGCGTTCTATTCAGGCCATTATATTATATATATAATATATATTTCGTCGATTTCTATTTAAAACGAATTATATAAATAGTTTCAAATTCGTTTCAAAAGCAATTTCCACTTCCATTTCAATTCAAATCAAAATTGAATTCTTCTTTATAAATTCGTTTTAAAATTCATTTCTATTCAATTCAAATTTCAATTCAATTTGAATTCATTTCAATTCGTTTTAAATTCAATTCGAATTCGTTCTATATTCAATTCATTTCGAAATCGTTTTCAATTCAATTCATTTCGAAATCGTTTTCAATTCAATTTATTTCGAAATCGTTTTCAATTCAATTCATTTCGAAATCGTTTTCAATTCAATTCATTTCGAAATCGTTTTCAATTCAATTCATTTCGAAATCGTTTTCAATTCAATTCATTTCGAAATCGTTTTCAATTCAATTCATTTCGAAATCGTTTTCAATTCAATTCATTTCGAAATCGTTTTCAATTCAATTCATTCAAAATGAATAAAATCGATATAAATATCGTTCACGTCAAAATGGCGTCAATCTAATCAACACGGCTTCATAAATTTCTATTTTCAAATTTAAAGATTTCATAGATTTCGCCTTTATAAAACATAGACTTCGCCCTTTCAAATTTAAAGATTTCATCTTTATAAAAATCTCATTTTTATTTTTCTACATATATAAAGATGATATTTTTAATATTCCTATTATGTAAAAATTATATTTTTAATTCTCTACCTAAACAAAAATCATATTTCTACCACTTCTATATAGTAAAGATTATATTTTTAATACTTTAAAAATATAAAAATCATATTTTTAATTCTTTAAAAATATAAAAATTATATTCCTTATAGATTAAAATCTTAACCTTTTATAAACAACAACTTTCATGTGCAAAGATCTTAGCTTTCAAAGCCATTTCTATAAAAACCCTATTTTTTCTTTGAAATTATTCATATAAACCCCATATTTTTAATTATACGCATAAATAAAAAGGAAAATAAAGACTCACGGTGGGAATTTGGGAAGAATGGCCACGTCGGAGGCTTCAGGTGATGGAGTGAGGGGCGCAGGCCATCGCAGGCGGTGGGTGGTCGGACTGTGGGGCCTGGAAGCGGCGGAGCATCATTTCAGGGGGGGGGATTTCGGGTTTGGGGATTGGACCACACACGGCGGAGAAGGGAGAAGGAGAGGAGGGGCGTGGCGGCGGTCACCTGAAGGTGCGACGGAGGCGATGGATGCTGGAGGAGGTGCGGCTCCTTAGGGTTCGGCGGATTTTTTCTTTTTTTTTTCTTTTTTCGTTTCGAACTGAAGGATAACGGCGAGGGGCCAGGGTATAGAGGATGAAGATATTATTTTTATTACTATTATTATTTAATTTTTTAATTCAAAAAGTTGACTTTTACATACGACCTCGAAACGAGGCCCACCGCCTGTCGTCTATAGCGTTTTACCCCCATTCCGAACACAATGGGAAATGTATCGTAGGCTGATTCGGCTGTTACAATCAGTTTCCGTTAAATTTACATTTAAAACACTTTATTGAATTTCAAACGTACATTTCAAACTACCGGGGTCACATACTAACCCTAAAAATTCTCGAAAAATATTTTCTAGCTTCGTATTGACGATACGGTCCTAACAAAACTAGTTTCATCGAATTCTGAGACCGTTTGAAAAATGGCCAATTTCCAGTCGATTAAAATCAACTGAAACTGGTCAAACGCGTTTTCCTTTTCCACGCTCACATATTGATTCGAAAAATTATGAAATTTGAAACCTAGCAATAATTTGATACTGCGGATCCAACAAAAGTGGTTTCGTCGAAATCCGAGGTCATTTGCAAAATGTCCATTTTTTTTAAGGGCCTGAATTCCATGGCGACTATTCAGAATTTTCAACTGGACATATCTTTTGATTCCCGCTATGAAATTTCAATTTTTCGGATTCGTTGGAAAGATATCCTCAAATAGATCCTATCATTTTTGGTTTCACTAAAATCCGGATTGTTTTGCACCCGGTACATTCAATTGAAGTTTGAAATCGAATTATCGAACTACCGCGCCATTTTCAATTCCTTTTATAATTATAAATAATTATTTATATTCTAACGACGATCTATATAAATATATTCGTTTGAATTCTATTCAAAATAAATTTCTCGTCGTTATTATTTAAAATAATTCATTTTAAATAATCAAAATTCGCTAAAATTGCCAAAATAAAAATTTTAAACTGGCCCAGATTTTCGGGTTGTTACACATGTTCATATTGTTTTAGCGTTTTTGCCTAAAAAGTAACATAGAATTTACAATAGGAAGCAAATAACCCAAATAAAAATCCCAAATCAAATAGTCCCAAATTCGTTGTCTAAGGCGTCGTAGTTGTTGCAGCTTCTAGTTGTAGCCTTCAAGAATCGTCCTCTATCTTCTATAATTTTATTCTTTGTATTTTTAATTCAGAGCTCTAGGTTTAATGGCGGCGGCCTGAGGCTAAAATGAGATAATATGATTTAGGCTAGGTCTTAGGTCCTTTTTATAATGTTTGTGAGTTGTTTTAGACCGTCGATGGAGCTTGATTCAATAATAGCCGTTCGTTTGAAGGAGAGGCCGATCCGGAGCTGACACCTAGCCCTAGTGACAAGGCAAGGCTCAGAAAATTGACTAAACATAGACCAGGCCAGCCAGGGTGGGCTGGGTTCGACCTGGCTCTGGGGCCAGGTCGACAACCCAGTAGACACCGTGTCGACTTGGCAGTCGACACGGGTGTCGACAGCCCTGTCGACCTCTAGCCCAGGTCGACTGCCAAGTCGACCTGGGTGCCTTAGGCGGGAATTTTCCCGCCCTGGCCAATTGGGCCCGATTTTGAATTTTAAACTTGTTTTTCTGAGCTGTTTTCGTCTGTTTTGAATTTTAACCTGAATTCTGAAACTTCCGAAGGCCATATCTTCTTCATACGGACTCCATTTTTCAAAAACTCGGACTCTATTTCGCGTATTTTTCCGAGACGAACACAATGGCGTATCCCGTTTCCCTTAATTCTTTGATTTGAAATTAATTATACTTTAATTTGTGAATTTCACTGTTATAGAATACACGGGGTGTTACATTCTCCCCCACTTGAAAGGATTTCATCCCCGAAATCTTCAAGTTTAGGAAAAATATATATCCTAACATCCAAACATCCATCT
The DNA here is from genome assembly GCA_030737875.1 of Allium sativum. Lineage (NCBI taxonomy): Eukaryota > Viridiplantae > Streptophyta > Magnoliopsida > Asparagales > Amaryllidaceae > Allium > Allium sativum. Next base: position 994,107,582 of record CM060915.1, read on the forward strand.
ACTCATCCATCAAACACGAGTATCCATTGTCCTTAAAAGACTTCTAATGCTTTATGATCATATGTGAAGTGTGTGTATATGTTCCTTAGCTAATGCTAATGATCAGGCCTGATTGATCTTCTAAATGCAAAATATGTTTAGTGAAATGAATCCAATATGTATGCAAATTTTTCCTATTATAATTCATAATTTCTACATGAGTGCTCAAACATTCAATCATATGCAACAACCAAATGATATCACAACCAAGTTTCCAAAGTAAACACTCATGCATATGCAACATGAAAATGTGTCTGAGCCGATCTAGTGCCTAATGTGTATTCATGCATCCACGAGCAACCACTTGCGACCACTTGCAACCATTTCGCAATCATAACATGTTTCAATTACATGTTTACATCCAAAAAGATTCTAACTATGGTTCTCAAGATAGGTTGAGGAGAGAAATAAGATAAAACAAAGCATCTAGAATAAGTTAATGATGTACCGCCAGAAGGTCCGGTCTGCTTCTCAGGGAAGTCTTTGCTGATGTGTCCAGTCTTCCCACAATGAAAACATTCACCTTGTTTTCTCTTCCTCTTTCTACAATCCTTGGCTATGTGCCCTTCCGTACCACAGTAATTGCATTTCCTTTTATCACGTGAGTTGTTGTTCTTGCCTCCTTTCTCGGAGTCTACCTTCTTATTCTTAGAATCGTTGGGCTTGACCTCTTTCTTCCCTTGAGAGTTTTCTGCCTCTGTCTCCTTCTTGCCCTTATCTTCCTCGTTCAGCAATGCCATCTGCACCAACCTTTCGTACGTAGCTCCCATGGGTATATGGGTCATGGCCAAACTGTGTAATGGCTCATTCAACCCTTTGACAAAGCGGAGAGCCTTCTTATGCGGGGTGTTGACTAGGTCCAGTCCGAACCTAGCCAGCTCATCGAATTGATTAACATACTCTTTGACTGTCATATTCCCTTGCTTAAGAAATAAGAATTTTTCCAACTGAAGACTCCTTTCAGCTTCTGAGAGAAATTTAGCCTCTAACCTTGCCCTAAAGTCCTCCCATGTTTCCACTGGTCTTTCTGCATTAGTGACTTCCCACCAGTAGGAAGCCTCACCTTTTAGTAGCCACACTGCCAGTTGTACCTTCTGCCTATCTTCTACCTCAAAGATGACGAATAAGTCCTCAGTTTCCTTTAACCAATTCCTAGCTGCCACGAAGGACTCAGTTCCATGAAAGTCCTTTCCTCCCATAGCCTTAAAATCTTTACATATCTTAGCAAAAGTGTTTCCCCGCGGAGGAGTTGGAGGAAGAGGTGCTGCTGCAGCTGGATGATTTCCTGCAGCTGGGGGAGGAGGAACGGTAGGACCTGGCTGGGTGGCCCTTGCTTCTAAGAATCGTCTAAACCAACCAGGTATTGGTACACCCTCTGGCAAGTTAAGTTCTTCGGACATGCTGAAACAAGAAGGATAGATTCAAAACGAAGGATAAGAGATAATACCTATGGCTTTGTGGGACTTTGCCTTTTTAAAATAAAATAATATTTTATCTTTTAAAAATGCTTCTTTAAATTTTCTTTTGAAAATAAATTTTCAAAACTTTTTATCTTATCTAGTAAACCTCGCTCTGATACCAAGTGAAACACCCCACCTCCGTTAGGGTCACTCTAAAGGGAATGCCCTAATTTTGGTGGAGGTTTATAAGTATAAGTCACAGATATACAAGACTGATATAATAACACATATTTTTGAACATCGGAAAACAACAGCTTTTATTTCTTCAAAATACGTGTTACACAAACCATGCCATAATACTTCCCAAAATCATAACTGTCTTGATTACATTATTTAAAGAAGCATGAAGAAAACATAAATAAATTGCAAAAGTCCCCTAATTGCTATCCAAAGCCATAGTCCAAAACGGAAAAGATCCAAGCAATACATTCTTTCTCTTCAAGCTGGATGTGAAAACTGATCAAGCTGCGGTATTCCCTCCCTGAGAACCTGGAGGGGGGGGGGGACGAAAGAAAAAGAGGCGAAAGGAAAAGGGTCAGTCATAAAGACTGAGTAATTTCTAGTGACTTTCAGTGTAGAAACGGTTAAAACAACCTGTCATGTATGAACTGGAACTAAACTTAAGAATGGTGTCAAGGTGAACAAGATAGACTAAGGTGATCAGGATAAGTCAAGACAAGTCAAGTAAAGCATCACATGTTCGAGATTCGTTGCATCGACTGTACTAGTATACTAAGCCCATATCACAAGTTAATCACGAAATAAATCCCACGGCCCAATATCATGAAATGACCCTGAAACGGGGTCTGACCCAAGTACGGGGTCCTACGGAGCGATTATCTAGTCGATCGGCTCCCTACAAGTTCTAGCTCGTCAAGTGTCCGTGTCATACGGCTAATCACGAATGTTGTCACCTGTGCTGGGTCCACCTTCGGGTGTATCAGCCCTAGGGTGTCAACCCCTGACACGATTCAAGATGCACAGATAAATCTATGGATACCCAGTGTCTGCCCCGGAATACGTGCACGATCGTAGTCCACCGAACCTACACTGGCATACCCCACTGCCGTCGTTCACCTCTTACAATCAGCCCAGTAATCGTGCCCCACCCGGCCTAGCCCCAGGGTACCTTGATACATCTAGAGGGTTACTGCTGAAACGGGTCGTGTCTAGGGTTTCGCCTAATAGATTAGGTCATGTAATTCGTGACCTAACCTGCCTAACAGATTAAGTCATGTAATTCGTGACTTAATCCTTTTCTAGTCTAGTCATGTCAAGATGGTTAAGTATGTCATTTCAGTTCACGACTTAACCCGCCTACGTGTCATGTCAAGTTGGCTAAGTGTTGTCGTTTTCAAGTTCATGACTTAGCCCTACAAACCGTGTTCAAGTTGGTTAAGTTGTCTTTTCATGTTCATGACTTAACCCTAATTGGCATTAATTGATTCGTTAATGCACCAAACCACTCACATTGGATCCTGTTGTTCGTAGCCACTGGATTTGCCGGGCGGTTCCGGGCAGGTTTACGCTACGAACTCAACCCAACCTCGGGTTTCAAGCGCGATGTGACCAACTACCCATATTGGATCCTATTGTTTGTAGCAACTGGATTTGCCGGGCGGTTCCGGGCAGATTTACACTACAAACTCAACCCAACCTCGAGTTGGCCACCTTCTTGTTTTCTAAAGTCATGCCCATGTTCTTATCATATTTTGCTATTTCCACATCATGTTCATATGTCAAATTCGTGCCCAACTAAGGCATGTTTAAAGTCAAGTTATGGCATGTTCAAGTCAAGTTTTCGTGCCATATTTCATGTTCTACTTATGCCAAATTTCACAGTTTATGCTTATAATTAATTCAAGTTTTGCCTATTCTACCCAATCGTATCCCCAACGTATATAAACGCACTTCGTTCACAAGCATAAACAATTCAAGAGATAAAGGGGAATAACACCAAACATGTGATAGGCATATGTGACAATTCCAACATCACTTGCATAATAAACAGGCTATAACATATCACATGGTTGCAATACTAGTATGATGATAACTTGGCATAGTAATGATTCCAACTTAATTTAACATGATGATTTCAACTTTACATCATAGGCATAATAATCATTGCGGGCATAATAATAATTTTATTATAAACATGAAACATTAAAGGCATAGTAATCCTAATAGGCATAGTGGATTCTAATTTAGCATTTTTAACATAATAATTCTCATAGACATAATAATTCCAATTTATCATAATGATTCTCATCTAACATTATAAACATAATGGTTCCAACTCAGCATTTTTAACATAATGATTCTCAACTAACATTGTAGACATAATGATTCCAATTTAGCGTTTTTAACATAATGGTTCTCAACTAACATTATAAACATAATGGTTCCAATTTAGCATTTTTAACATAATGATTCTCAACTAACATTATAGACATAATGATTCCAATTTTTCATCATAACATAGCAATACCCAATTTTTCATTAATCATGATGGGTATATTAACATCACAGGCATAATTCCATCAATAGTCATAGCCATGGTTTAATTAGTACCATAGGCATGGTTTAATCAACATAAAGATTTCAATAAACATAGCGATTCCATGGACATGTATTAGTCCAACTTGCCAAACAATTAAGCCCAAGTGATTCATAACAACATCAAAATCATGACAAGTTTAACTTGCAACATTGCCATAGCAATATCCCCAAATTATAATTCAAAGATAAACAATATAAACAATGGATTAACAATAGTTCCTAAATCCGGTTTCAGTTCATGGCATGTCCATATTGTTTTAGCGTTTTTGCTTAAAAAGTAACATAGAACTTACAATAGGAAGCAAATAACCCAAATAAAAATCCCAAATCAAATAGTCCCAAATTCGTTGTCTAAGGCGTCGTAGTTGTTGTAGCTTCTAGTTGTAGCCTTCAAGAATCGTCCTCTATCTTCTATAATTTTATTCTTTGTATTTTTAATTCAGAGCTCTAGGTTTAATGGCGGCGGCCTGAGGCTAAAATGAGATAGTATGATTTAGGCTAGGTCTTAGGTCCTTTTTATAATGTTTGTGAGTTGTTTTAGACCGTCGATGGAGCTTGATTCAATAATAGCCGTTCGTTTGAAGGAGAGGCCAATCCGGAGCTGACACCTAGCCCTAGTGACAAGGCAAGGCTCAGAAAATCGACTAAACATAGACTAGGCCAGCCAGGGTGGGCTGGGTTCGACCTGGCTCTGGGGCCAGGTCGACAACCCAGTCGACACCGTGTCGACTTGGCAGTCGACACGGGTGTCGACAGCCCTGTCGACCTCTAGCCCAGGTCGACTGCCAAGTCGACCTGGGTGCCTTAGGCGGGAATTTTCCCGCCCTGGCCAATTGGGCCCGATTTTAAATTTTAAACTTGTTTTTCTGAGCTATTTTCGTCTGTTTTGAATTTTAACCTGAATTCTGAAACTTCCGGAGGCCATATCTTCTTCATACGGACTCCGTTTTTCGAAAACTCGGACTCTATTTCGCGTATTTTTCCGAGACGAACACAATGGCGTATCCCGTTTCCCTTAATTATTTGATTTGAAATTAATTATACTTTAATTTGTGAATTTCACTGTTATAGAATACACGGGGTGTTACATACACACACACACACACACACACACACACATATATATATATATATATATGGACCACTCTAAAGCTGGTTCTGCATGGTCTGCCAGTGGGCAAACCCCATCCTCAATTTGAGTGATAATATATAGGCCTAATTACACATAACGCACTAAGTAGGCCAAATGGGCTCCAAAGCTTCACTGTTTGTTACTTGTATATCAGATCCCTAAGAAGTTGTAAAGTTGTAATAATAGTACTACGATTAACGGTGGTGCTTGTTTCTAGATGTTTTTTTATTGCTTTTGGAGACACTATTTGCATCATTGCATCAAATACCTAAGAAGTTAAAGAAGTCTACCAACTTATGTCTGCAAAGGTACACTAAATATTAGTTATGTTGACATTAACGGTAGGGTATATCAGTTATGAATTTGACATTAATAGCAAGTTAAATGCTTGCCTGCACTTTTTCCATTACCTTCAATTTATTTGGGAGATAACTAATATAATCTACTGCCAAATCCAACATATCAATGGAACTTCGCCATATATTTCAGTTGGTTCCTGCAATATGCCTAGATTAAAAAACATAACGACATTTCATTACTAATTGCTAATGACATTAGGTCCCAAGCATGTACATTTTGTTCACTAATAATTTTCATACATATAAGAAATTATAAAACCGGACTACTGGTACCTTATTACAATTGAAAGCTCATTCTTAGTTACATTTGTAAACGTATAGTTTAAAAAGTCAAAAAAATTATTCACCTAAGGTTGTCATTGTTAGTAGAGCCAAGGCTGTCCAAACACTGTAAAAAGTAGTTTTGTTTTGTTCTTTTTCTCTTTCATTTCATTTCTTTTTTTTAAAGGTGATGCCGGTAATAACAAGCAGCCTATTTGTTGTTTTTATCTCAAGAGTATATACATAAAATATAAAGGGCATTACATGTGTATGAATAAAGTTGCACTGTCCGCTGAAGCAATAAATTAAATATAGGCAGCAAACAGTTAAAAAATAATACTATTATAACTTAGGGTAGAAGCAGGAGTGGAGAGAAAATGTTGGTACTTTTATGCTACACAACAGGACAGATATATGAATTATAAAAAAAAAACAATTAGGAACCAAATTAAAATATTCCAAATAATAAAGAACAGACATTTCCTTGTCAATACATGTAGGTTAACGCATGCTCCATTACCGATTAATGCCTAATTAAAAAAATAGTACTGCATGTCTTAAAGGTAGGATTTAATTATTTTGTGATACTTGTAGAATCATTTCGTAATTGTTAATATATGCTTGGATTTTCTTGCTTGCTTGTTTTCAATTCTTTGTTCGATAATATGATAGAAAAGCATGAAATCTCCTTTCCTTTTGTCTCCAAAAGCTCAAATGTTCTAGAAAGCATAAAGATGGCATAAACAAAGCAACCAAATCGGATAACTTTTACATTTTATCAAGCATTCTGATTGTATCTTACAATTACGCCCAACCTCTCAGCATTTGACTTTCTAGTTGTAATCTGTAATCTTTTCAATACTAAATTTTATTTTTCTTCTTTACAAATGGATATAGTACTTTCAACTAATAAAAATGCTTAGGTTGTCAGGCAGCAAATAAAATATTGAACGAACTAATATAGATAAACAATAAAAGATAACTGTAAGATGAATGAATCATAGATAAACCTAGCTTTTATCAATCAACATCACATGGATACCAAAGAAACCATAGTGGCAAAGCTGTGATTTTTGACAGATAATAATATCTACAGGTGTAAAATCAATAACTTAAAATAAAGTGGAAATAAATATCTTCAAATTAAATAAACCATCATTTGAAAATCAGTTCAAATAAACCAAATTTTATCAGGGTCAACATACATCAAAAGATACACTTCTAGATAAGATTATCTTGTAACTGGTTTATTTCAGTGCCAGTTGAATATATATACCTGATATGATCGCATATCATACTATTCCAAGCCTATTGAATTACCCATAATCATGTATCCTATTGCATGAAAATTCAATCTAATTTGATCATAAAAAATGTCCCACCTTGAATAGTGGCTGAATCACCTTCCAGTCAAATAATTCCTCCAGCCTACCTGTCAATAAAGCCTCCCATGTTCAGCATCCTACACAGAACTCGAAAATGAATAACGACAACAATAATAAAACCTCAAATACCAATGAAAATAAAAATTGACTTTTATATATGTCTACCCTCTTATCAACCAACCTCCTGTGACCTGAAACTCTAGCATTTTTCGCACCAAGATGAGTGGGACATATGAATGCATTAGCATAATTAGCAGCGGACTTAGCGGGCACGTCAAACAATTTTTTGTAGCGCCTGCAAAGACAATCATGTAGGCCATCAAACAATGAAAACAGAGGAAAAAAAACATAATAGTACATAATTGAAATCAATCTTAGTCAATAATTCCTACTTACCTAGTGCCCATCATTTATCCTGTGACAGTGCGTCCATGACAATCAGCACAACCACTGCATAACAAAAGAACAACATGCAAAAAACAAAATCTGGATATAGAATATTATTAAATAACTCCTATAAAATATCTATATAATCAAATCTAACAATTCATAAAAACAAAGAGAAATCAACTTATAAAGTTGTAACGACCCAGAAAATCTGAACCAATTTAAAATTTTTAAATTGGCTAAAATAATGGATTTTAAATATTTAAAATAAATATTTTAAATAATGGCGATGAAAACTGAGTTTGAATCGACATTTGAAAACGAATATAATTAATTATAATTATATATAGAATTGAAAATAGCGCGGTAGTTCGATAATTCGATTTCAAACTTCAATTGAATATACCGGGTGCAAAACAATCCGGATTTTAGTGAAACCAAAAACATTAGGATCTAATTGATGATATCTTTCCAACGAATCTGGCCAATCGAAATTTGATAGCGGGAATCAAAAGATATGTCCAGTTGAAAATTCTGAATAGTCGCTATGGAATTCAGGCCCTTAAAAATGGACATTTTGCAAACGACCTCGGATTTCGATGAAACCACTTTTTTTAGATCCGCAGTGTCAAGTTATTGCTAGGTTTCAAATTTCATAATTTTTCGAATCAATATGTGAGCGTGGCAAAGGAAAACGCGTTTGGCCGGTTTTAGTTGATTTCAATCGACTGGAAATTGGCCATTTTTCAAACGGTCTCAGAATTCGACGAAACTAGTTTTGTTAGGACCGTATCGTCAATACGAAGCTAGAAATATTTTTCGGGAATTTTTAGAGTTAGTATGTGACCCCGGTAATTTGAAATGTACGTTTAAAATTCAATATAGTGATTTAAATGTAAATTCAACGGAAACTGATTGTAATGATCAAATCAGCTTGCGATACATATCCCATTGTGTTCGGAATGGGGGTTAAACGCTATGGACGACAGGCGGTGGGCCTCGTTTCGAGGTCGTGGGTAAAAGTCAACTTTATGCAATTAAATTAATTAATAAAAAAAAATATATATTATATATTTCCCTCCCTCCCTCTTTTTCACTTCAGCCCCCCCCCGTTCATTTCAATTTCAAACGATAAAAGAAAAAAAAAAACCTAAAACTATCGCGAGCCCCAGTTCGACGCCCCCGACCCACCGCCCCTCCGTCCAGCCTTCCTCCTCCCAGTGGCGCAACCCCCGAAGCCCCCCCCAGATCGCACGAGCTCCGACGAAGACGCCGCCCCCCCCCCCCCCAGTTCGAGACGCTGAAGCCGCCGCCCCCCCTAGAATCCAGCTCCGACGTAGACGACCCCCCCTTCTTCGAGATACAGTAAGTATTTTATTTTATTTTTATTTTTTTATTTTAATTCTTTAAAACTGAATTTTAAAAAAGGTTTAAAACTGAATTTTAAAAAGGTTTAAAACTGAATTTTAAAAGGATTTAAAACTGAATTTTAAAAAGGTTTAAAACTGAATTTTAAAAAAGGTTTAAAACTGAATTTTAAAAGGATTTAAAACTGAATTTTAAAAGGGTTTAAAACTGAATTTTAAAAGGGTTTAAAAACTGATTTTAATTTTAAGAAAAGGAAAAAGATTTGAACTTTAAAAAGAAAAAGATTTGAACTTTAAATAGGAAGAGATTAAAACTTTAAATAGGAAAAGATTTGATCTTTAAATGGAAAAAGATTTGAATTTTAAAAAGGAAAAGATTTGAACTTAAATAGAAAAGATTTGAACTTGGATAGAAAGGATCAATATTTTTAAAATAGAAAAGACGGAATTTTTATTAAGTAGAAGAAGTAAGATATGATTTTTATATTTTTAAAGTAATAAAAATATAATTTTTACATCATAGGAATATTAAAAATATAATCTTTATATATTGAATAGCGAAGTCAAAATTCGATTTTTATATATTGAATAACATAGTAAAAATTCGATTTTTACATATGTATAGAATACGGGCAACGAAAGCGACAAAAGGCGATATTGGCGAAGATTTCTATAAAGGAAGAGTCGTGGTATTGGATAGCTATTGGTGAGATTTCTGATTTAAAAATTATAAATGTGTGAGAATTTCTCACTCTTCAATTTCTTTTTCTAATTATATATGTGTTGAAATAAAAGTGAATTGCTATATAATATATATATATATATATATATATATATATACACGCCCCTCGTCCACAAACCATGGATGATATTTATTGGTTGAAATTGTTGTGAAAATTGATTGATAGCGAATGATTGTTTGGGATTGTTTGTGATTGATATTGGTTGATTGTGGTTGAAAAATACCCATTTGTGGTTGAGAAATATTTGGTTGAAACCACATAGGATTAGTTTGTGGAAATGAAATAAATATATACATGCCGCCTGCGTGCGAACTAGATGCATGATCCCCATTGTCAAACACCGTGAGGTTTTAAGGTAGAGCGAGGAGCCGTACTAGGGACGGTCCCGGTTTTAACTACCCTGCCGTCTACCGAAATTTTGAATAATATTCGTGTGTTTGAATTATTTTCATATGCTTAAACTATATTTATTCATTGAATAGAAAACCTTCATGCGTTGAATTGATATTCATTCGTTGATTAGAAATTCATGTGTTGAATGGTATTCGCGTTTTAAAATGTAAAAATCACCTTTTATCTATACATAAAAACTATAGAAAACATTCATGTGTTGAATTGATATTCATTCGTTGATTAGAAATTCATGTGTTGAATGGTATTCATATTTTGAAATAAATTGTTTGATAATAAAAATCACCTTTTATCTATATATAGAAACTATAGAAAACATTCATGTGTTGAATTGATATTCATTCGTTGATTAGAAATTCATGTGTTGAATGGTATTCATATTTTGAAATAAATTGTTTGATAATAAAAATCACCTTTTATCTATATATAGAAACTATAGAAAACATTCATGTGTTGAATTGATATTCATTCGTTGATTAGAAATTCATGTGTTGAATGGTATTCATATTTTGAAATAAATTGTTTGATAATAAAAATCACCTTTCATCTATATATAGAAACTATAGAAAACATTCATGTGTTGAATTGATATTCATTCGTTGATTAGAAATTCATGTGTTGAATGGTATTCATATTTTGAAATAAATTGTTTGATAATAAAAATCACCTTTTATCGACTATATGGAATGTGTAAAATAATCTCGTTTTGAAAGAAATTGTTTTATGATAAAAATCATATTTTTGTCACCTATATGAACTATATAGAAAAATAGTGTTTAGAAATGAATTGTTTTACAATAAAAATCACATTTTTATTGTATGCATAAATCGTTGAAATGTGAAGAGTTAAAAATAGCCACTTGTTCAAAATAAACATATATGAGTTGAAATATTCATTAATTAGCTAATGAAATGATTTGCACCTATTTATGTAACATTAGAATGAATGGTGTTTTTAAACCAAATAGAAATCAAATATGAAGTCGAATAGAAAAAGATAAATGATAAGAACTGTGTATATATGTACATACATATTCATTGAACAGGTTACAGCAAAGGGGCTAGAGAAGAGGAATAAAATTTTGTGCCCGACAAATAGGTACACATTTACTGTTTTGTTTGGGTGATGATTTCATGAGCCTGTTGGCTAGCCGCTTGGCTTTTTCTTTTTCTTTTTGAGATTAGAAGGACCGGGAAAGCTATTTGCGATTTCCCGATGCTCCCGGTGCAGGGGAGGTTATGGCGAAATTTTCCAAAATTTTAAGGTGTTAGAAAAATATTTGAAGTGAAAATGATATGGAAATCATTGAATGAACTATATTTATATAAATATATAAACATAAATAAAATTAAAACGAAACGAGGCCGTGCAGTTCGTATTTTGAAATCGTGATTTCAAACAACTAGTATGGGAAATCCGACCATTGGATTTTTCCGAAACCTCAACCGTCGGGTTCGCCTTGGAATAATCTTTCCAACGGCACCAACCTTGTAAAAATCCAACGGTTGGATTGTCTGGAATGTTTAATTCAAATCTGAAGAAAAACAGCGCCAGAAACGATTATATTTATATATATATATATATAAATATAATTATATTTAATCGAATAACGACGCTGTAGTTCGTATTTTGAAATCGAAACTTCAAACGATTGTACCGGGAGATCCGACCGTCGGATTTTCCCGAAACTGGAACCGTTTGATTCGTTTTGAAAATACCTTTCTAATGATGTAAATTTTGTGAAGATCCAACGGTTAGATTATCAGATATGTGTAAATCAAATCTAAAGAAAAACAGCGCCACGGCCGCTTTATGGCCCGAAGCGTCGTTTTGAATAAATTAGCTATTTTAAAATAAATAAAAATAGCGATAAATAGTTATAAAATATCATAAGCGATATGGAATGGAAATAAACTGAATTTGCTCGATTTATGTGGCTTTTGATGGTTGAATGTGTTTGGTGTGAAAATTACATTAAAGAACAAAATTGATGTTGTCGAATAATTTAACCATTGAGATAAATTGATTTGAAATTCTAAATATACGTGAATTATTTGAAAAGGCCGAGTTAATTCTCATTTCAAATAATCGACCGACGATTTAAAGTCGAAGGTGAAGACGGTGGTCGAAGACCGGAGATCTTCACCTCGTTTGGATGGTAACCGAGGTCCTGATTGGGAGGCATCCCGAAATATGGATAATGAGTGGTGATCGTTCAGACGTACGTGTTGATCGAAGGGTTTGCGAGGTATTTAGTGCCTCCGGTTTCGTTCAGACCCAGAACGGACTTGTAAATGGACTGTGTGTCCGACATTGGAATTTGTTCTGTGTGATTGATAGCCATCAGTTGCGCGGTGTGAATTGCCTGTGTGGCATGCTAAGATGCAGTGATCAGGGCTTCTGTTGAAAAGCAAAGTCTTGTGGTGATGATCAAAGCACCGCCTGTGTGGCGTAGCTTTGTGTATAACGTAAATTCGCGAGCCTCACACCCCGGTATGAACCTAAAACGGGAGGAAGGACCTCAGGGAGGACATGCGTTTCTTTCTAGCTAGGGTGGTGTCAGTGACCTACCAGCCCTGACATTTATATACTTTTCACCTATGTGGTTGTTGCTGTTGCGAGGCGCCTCGGTTTGATCGGACGATCCGGGTCCGATGGAGTCATTCGTTGGCTCGTTTACGCCCCAAAGGGCGGGGAAATGTATTGTTCAGGAATTTTAATCCACATCGGTGGACCGGCCCTGTCGCTCCTAGGGTCACTCGAGCTCTGATCCTGAGACATGGGCTAGATTGTCTCGAATTCGGTAAGGACTATCTTTTGCCTTGGTTCATGACGGAAATCCAATTTCCAAATACGACATCGTGCGGTTTTGATTGTATACCTATATATGGCGACATAGTGGTATGGGGCATTAATGCCGTCTATGATTGATAGTTATGATTTGAAATAGTTTTCAAAACATATAAACACTAGCAATAATATCAAATGCCTTTGTTTTATTCGTATCAAGCATATTTGGCCGTTATAAGGTAAAAACTCTATCCTCCGGTTTGCGTTGCATTGTGTGATGGGAACTGAGTCTTATAACGGCTTCATTTTTATAAAAAGCATAGCGATGTTTAAAAAATGATTTGTTTTAAAGCACTGGCAATCCAATGGAGTAAACCCGTTCCACGAAAGTGGCGTGGTCCTGTGATTTGCCATATTATATATGTGTTGAGTAGATTTCTCATACCAGTCCTATGACTGACTCGTAGTTTGTTTCACTCTCAAACTCGGGTGCCCCTTTTTCTACACGGGCAGCCTTGTATTCAGGTTTAGCTGGTTCTTTCTGGATAGCTGGAGCTGAAGATGGATTCTATCATTTATTTCTTTTTATGCTGTTCAGCTCCTATTGTACATATTTTGTTTATTTCCGCTGTAGACATTTATGTATAGCTGAACTGTATTTGTACTAAGTAAGATCCTGTATACTGTGTAACTCTGATGATTACTTTTATCCAGTATATTCTATTGTTCATTATCTGGTGTATTTATTTAAATTTGTTCTGCTATTATCTGTTTCTGTGTTATATTCCAAAGATAACCCTGGTTTCCGTGAGAACGGGATTTCGGGTCGTCTCAACGTGGTATCAGAGCTTTGGTTAAGCTTAGTTCTGGAATGTAACATTTGAACGAACTCGTCAGAAATAGAACCAGTAGTGTTCTAGGACGGGTAACTCAATACAGATAGGATCAGTAATATCCTAGTATGAGTAAAGCAGAATGAAATTACACCTCGATAGACACATTTACATTCAAGTATTTGTCTCTATATTTTGAAATATCTTTTCTGTTGACCTGACACTTGATCTGCTATTTGCAGAAGAACTGGAAAATGAGTGCCAGAAACAGAAGAAGTAATACTGACCCGGATATAGAAGTTCTATTCATGAAGTATAGAAATCTGGGTGGAAAGTCGTTCTCGGGCGAAGAATCTATTATGAGAACACAAGCTTGGATTCGTTCAGCTGAGAAAATCTTCGAAGCATTAAAGCTGAGGGATGACCAGAAAAGATTACTGGCCTCCTGGGCTCTCAAAGATGAAGCTTTGTTCTGGTGGGATTCGGTTATGGAGAATAATCCAGAAGGTGATATCACCTGGGACAGATTCAAAGTGATTTTCTTAGAAAGATTTACTCCTCCCGAAGCGACTGAGAGATTATGTGATGAATTTTCTTATTTGATACAAGGTGATATGACCATTCCCGAATATCATAAGAAATTTAATGAACTTTCTCACTTTGCTCCTCATCTAATTCAAAATCCGAAGAGGAAAAATATGAGATTTATTCACGGGCTTCAAAGGAAATACCAGAATAAAGTATTGGGGCATGTGAAGCTTCCTTTTTCAGAAATGATTTATATGGCTTATCAATATGAAGATCTAGATAAGAAAGGTATGCTACAGTACGAGGAGGAAGTCAGCTCTAGTAATAGAATTGAGTCTGAAACTGATCGTCCTAAGTCCAGTACAATGTCTGAAGTCGGTAAGGACCCCGAAGTAAATCGAAAAAGGGCTAGATCCGAAAAGGAACCAGTAACAACAGCTGTATGCAGTAACTGCAATCGGCAAGGGCACTTTTCAGTAAGTTGCAGATCTCTCAGGAAGCGAGTAAAGGATGGATCTAAATCCGGTAAGAAGTTCCAGGAGAATAGAAAGTGCAGTCAATGCCATCAGTCCGGTCATCTTTCAAAGGCCTGCCCGCTATTCAGAAAACCTAAAGCAGTACATGTAAATGAAGTGGTTGAAGTACCTGCACCCTCGTCTGCTCAGGAAAGGTCTGATGTTTTAGAAGGCATGCTCAATGTCAAAAACATTCCAGTTAAAGTACTATTTGACATAGGCGCGTCACGAAGCTTTATTGCAAAGAGTGCAGTCAAGAAACTGGATTTGAATTTGAAGAAGCTCAAAGAGCCAATGACTGTCCGGAATCCGGTTGGGGGTTCCATCAATCTCAGTTGGGTTTGTGCAGTACCTATCTCTTTTTCTTGCTATAAATTCCCTATTATCTCTATCGTCATGAATTTTAACGAATTCGATCTTATTCTGGGATTGGATTGGCTAACCATATATGAAGCAGAGGTTAGATGCGCCGAGAGAGTTGTTAAGGCAAAGGCCCAGTCGGGGAATTATATAACCATACCTTGTGAAGGCCCAGCATCAAATAGAAAGGACTTCTGGGCAGCTTTGGATGTTTCTCCAGCCCAAATTGAAAATGTCCCTGAAGTCATAGAGAATATTCCTGACCTCATCAAAGACATTCCTGTCATCAAGAGCTATGCGGATGTGTTCGAAGAAGTTGTTCGCTTACCTCCGTAGAGAGAAATAGATTTCAAGATTGCTTTGATTCCTAATGCAAGGCCGGTAGTTCACGCTATTAGAAGAATGTCCTTGAAAGAGAAAGAGGAATTAGACAATCAAACACGACAGTTACTATGGAAGGGCCTGATCAGGCCTAGTTTCTCTGATTGGGGGTGCAGAAGTGGTGTTTGTCCCAAAATCTGACGGTACTCTACGTCTATGTGTGGATTATCGTGATCTGAACAAACAGACAATAAAGAACAAATATCCATTGCCGCGGATAGATGATTTGTTGGATCGATTAAATGGAGCACAAGTATTCTCACGAATGGACCTAGCTACAGGCTTCCATCAACTTCGAACTGCCGAAGAATGTGTTCCAATGACAGCGTTCAGAGGCCCCGACTTATTCTACGAGTGGTTAGTAATGCCGTTCGGCTTATGTAATGCTCCCGCTTATATCGCCGATCTAATGAACAGAGTATTCAGAGGAGTATTGAATAAATTTGTTCTGGTTTTCATTGACGATATTCTAATCTTCTCTAAATCAAAGGCCGAGCATGAAAAGCATCTGGAACAGGTTCTAGAAATCCTCAGAAGGAATGTATTAAAAGCCAAGTTTTCCAAATGTATCTTCTGGCAAGATGAAGTGAAATTTCTGGGCCACGTTGTATCGAAAGAAGGAATTGCTGTGGACCCAAGCAAAATCACAGCCATTCAGAATTGGAAACAGCCCAGTACCCCCACTGAAGTCCGCAGTTTTCTCGGATTAGCTAGCTATTATCGGAAGTTCATTAAAGACTTTTCGAAGATATCTGGTCACTTAACGAAGCTTACAAAGAAGCATTCTAAGTTCAAATGGACTCCAGAAAATGAGGAGGCTTTCGAAGAGCTGAAGTTGAGATTAACGACAGCTCCAGTGTTAACCATCATCGATGGCAACCAGGATTTAAAAGTATGGACTGATGCTTCTAGAGAAGGCCTTGGCGCAGTGTTAATGCAAAGAGGTCAAGTGATTGCTTATGCTAGCCGTCAACTGAAACCGCACGAGAAAAACTATGTAACTCATGATCTTGAGTTATTGGCTATCATATTCTCTTTGAAGATCTAGAGACACTATCTTCTGGGCGAGAGGTTTGAACTGTTTACAGATCACCAGTCGTTAAAGTATCTGTTCACTCAGAAGGACTTAAATTTGAGGCAGCAGCGTTGGCTGGAGTTTCTTGCAGCATACGACTTTGAAATTATATATACTCCAGGAAAAGCCAATGTCGTGGCCGATGCGCTGAGCAGAAAGAATGTAATGATCGCCAGCTTTATTATCACGACATCCTTGATTGACAAAATATCTATTCTTCAGAAGGAGGATAACTTTATTAAAGATATGATCAAAAGGATTCAGAAAGGTGAACCCTCGTGTTTTCAAATAGATAACGACGAGACACTGAGATTGAAAGGAAGGATTTGTGTTCCTGACATCCCCGAACTCAAAAGGGAAGTGTTAGACGAGTGTCACAAGTCCAAGCTGAGTATCCATCCTGGTGTGGCCAAAATGTATAACGATCTGAAAAGAACATTCTGGTGGAAGGCTATGAAGAGAGACGTTTCAATATATGTTAGCCGATGCCCTACTTGCCAGCTAGTCAAGAGTGACCAACAGAAACTGGCTGGATTATTACAACCGCTAGAAGTTCCTGGCTGGAAGTGGGAACATATTTCTATGGATTTCATCGATGGTCTGCCCAGAACCAGGAAAAGAAATGACAGTATTTGGGTGATCGTAGATCGCTTCACGAAGACCGCCCATTTTATACCTGTCAGATCAAACAGAACCGCTCAGAGCCTGGCGCAGATATACTTCAGGGAAATAGTTAGACTGCATGGAGTGTCGCTCAGTATAGTAAGTGATAGAGATACAATATTCACTAGCAAATTCTGGGAAGCATTTCAAGTCGAGCTGGGAACGAAGTTAAACTTGAGCACCGCTTATCATCCTCAGACAGACGGTCAGACTGAGAGGGTGAATCGCATTTTAGAAGATCTATTGCGGGCTTGTGTTATAGATTTCGGTGGATCATGGGAAGACCATCTGCATTTGGCTGAATTCTCTTATAACAACAGCTACCAGGCGAGTCTGACAATGTCGCCATTCGAAGCATTGTACGGTAGACCGTGCCGATCTCCTGCTTGTTGGGTCAAGCCTGGAAATAGACTTGTGTTAGGGCCTGATATGATTCGAGAAGCTGCCGACAAAGTCGATTTTATTAAGAAGCGATTACTCGCCGCTCAAAGCCGACAAAAGAGCTATGCCGATAGAAGAAGAAGAGATATATCCTTTGAAGTTGGCGACTATGTATATTTGAAAGTATCGCCCATGAGAGGAGTTATCCGGTTCGGTAAAACTAGAAAGTTAGCGCCCAAATTTATTGGTCCGTTTCCTATTCTGGAACGGATCGGGACTCTCGCATATAAAGTTAAATTGCCAGACTGGTTGCCTGGAGTGCATGATGTATTTCATATATCTCAACTTCGAAAGCACGTTCATGATCCAGACTCGATCGTGGAAGAAGCAGCTCAGCAAGATATTGAAATTACTCCAGAATTAGCTGTGAGGCGAGAGCCGCTAAAGATTATCGGCAAAGAAACCAAAGAGCTGAGGAACAAGAAGGTTCGCTTAGTCAAAGTGGAATGGAGTGGAGATCCGCGAGATTGTACTTGGGAAACTGAGGAGAGCATTCAGAAAGCTTACCCAAGATGCCGAGTAGATATCTCTGATTGACTCCGGTGCAAGGTACATTTGTCATACTTTGCATTACCATTTAATTCTCTACTCTGTTGTTATTTTCTTTTCATGGATGTGCACTTTTATATTCTACACTCTGAATGATTTTTAAAGGAATATAGGATTTGATCAGAATATTTTAGAAAGGTTAGACACAAATTGGTTGGTTGTGTTGTATGATTATGGATTTATCAAACCACTTTCGACTTTGTTCCTTTTCGGGGACGAAAAGTTTTAAGTGGGGGAGATTGTAACAACCCAGAAAATCTGAAACAATTTAAAATTTTTAAATTGGCTAAAATAATGGATTTTAAATATTTAAAATAAATATTTTAAATAATGGCGATGAAAACTGAGTTTGAATCGACATTTGAAAACGAATATAATTAATTATAATTATATATAGAATTGAAAATAGCGCGGTAGTTCGATAATTCGATTTCAAACTTCAATTGAATATACCGGGTGCAAAACAATCCGGATTTTAGTGAAACCAAAAACATTAGGATCTAATTGATGATATCTTTCCAACGAATCTGACCAATCGAAATTTGATAGCGGGAATCAAAAGATATGTCCAGTTGAAAATTCTGAATAGTCGCTATGGAATTCAGGCCCTTAAAAATGGACATTTTGCAAACGACCTCGGATTTCGATGAAACCACTTTTGTTAGATCCGCAGTGTCAAGTTATTGCTAGGTTTCAAATTTCATAATTTTTCGAATCAATATGTGAGCGTGGCAAAGGAAAACGCGTTAGGCCGGTTTCAGTTGATTTCAATCGACTGGAAATTGGCCATTTTTCAAACGGTCTCAGAATTCGACGAAACTAGTTTTGTTAGGACCGTATCGTCAATACGAAGCTAGAAAATTTTTTCGGGAATTTTTAGAGTTAGTATGTGACCCCGGTAATTTGAAATGTACGTTTAAAATTCAATATAGTGATTTAAATGTAAATTCAACGGAAACTGATTGTAACGATCAAATCAGCTTGCGATACATATCCCATTGTGTTCGGAATGGGGGTTAAACGCTATGGACGATAGGCGGTGGGCCTCGTTTCGAGGTCGTGGGTAAAAGTCAACTTTATGCAATTAAATTAATTAATAAAAAAAATATATATTATATATTTCCCTCCCTCCCTCTTTTTCACTTCAGCCCCCCCCCCCCGTTCATTTCAATTTCAAACGATAAAAGAAAAAAAAAAACCTAAAACTATCGCGAGCCCCAGTTCGACGCCACCGACCCACCGCCCCTCCGTCCAGCCTTCCTCCTCCCAGTGGCGCAACCCCCGAAGCCCCCCCCAGATCGCACGAGCTCCAACGAAGACGACGCCCCCCCCCCCCCAGTTCGAGATGCTGAAGCCGCCGCCCCACCTAGGAGCCAGCTCCGACGAAGACGACCCCCCCTTCTTCGAGATACAGTAAGTATTTTATTTTATTTTTATTTTTTTATTTTAATTCTTTAAAACTGAATTTTAAAAAAGGTTTAAAACTGAATTTTAAAAAGGTTTAAAACTGAATTTTAAAAGGATTTAAAACTGAATTTTAAAAAGGTTTAAAACTGAATTTTAAAAAAGGTTTAAAACTGAATTTTAGAAGGATTTAAAACAGAATTTTAAAAGGGTTTAAAACTGAATTTTAAAAGGGTTTACAAACTGATTTTAATTTTAAGAAAAGGAAAAAGATTTGAACTTTAAAAAGAAAAAGATTTGAACTTTAAATAGGAAGAGATTTAAACTTTAAATAGGAAAAGATTTGATCTTTAAATGGAAAAAGATTTGAATTTTAAAAAGGAAAAGATTTGAACTTAAATAGAAAAGATTTGAACTTGGATAGAAAGGATCAATATTTTTAAAATAGAAAAGACGGAATTTTTATTAAGTAGAAGAAGTAAGATATGATATTTATATTTTTAAAGTAATAAAAATATAATTTTTACATCATAGGAATATTAAAAATATAATCTTTATATATTGAATAGCGAAGTCAAAATTCGATTTTTATATATTGAATAACATAGTAAAAATTCGATTTTTACATATGTAGAGAATACGGGCAACGAAAGCGACAAAAGGCGAGATTGGCGAAGATTTCTATAAAGGAAGAGTCGTGGTATTGGATAGCTATTGGTGAGATTTCTGATTTAAAAATTATAAATGTGTGAGAATTTCTCACTCTTCAATTTCTTTTTCTAATTATATATGTGTTGAAATAAAAGTGAATTGCTATATAATATATATATATATATATATATATATATATATACGCCCCTCGTCCACAAACCATGGACGATATTTATTGGTTGAAATTGTTGTGAAAATTGATTGATAGCGAATGATTGTTTGGGATTGTTTGTGATTGATATTGGTTGATTGTGGTTGAAAAATACCCATTTGTGGTTGAGAAATATTTGGTTGAAACCACATAGGATTAGTTTGTGGAAATGAAATAAATATATACATGCCGCCTGCGTGCGAACTAGATGCATGATCCCCATTGTCAAAAACCGCGAGGTTTTAAGGTAGAGCGAGGAGCCGTACTAGGGACGGTCCCGGTTTTAACTACCCTGCCGTCTACCGAAATTTTGAATAATATTCGTGTGTTTGAATTATTTTCATATGCTTAAACTACATTTATTCATTGAATAGAAAACCTTCATGTGTTGAATTGATATTCATTTGTTGATTAGAAATTCATGTGTTGAATGGTATTCGCGTTTTAAAATGTAAAAATCACCTTTTATCTATACATAAAAACTATAGAAAACATTCATGTGTTGAATTGATATTCATTCGTTGATTAGAAATTCATGTGTTGAATGGTATTCATATTTTGAAATAAATTGTTTGATAATAAAAATCACCTTTTATCTATATATAGAAACTATAGAAAACATTCATGTGTTGAATTGATATTCATTCGTTGATTAGAAATTCATGTGTTGAATGGTATTCATATTTTGAAATAAATTGTTTGATAATAAAAATCACCTTTTATCTATATATAGAAACTATAGAAAACATTCATGTGTTGAATTGATATTCATTCGTTGATTAGAAATTCATGTGTTGAATGGTATTCATATTTTGAAATAAATTGTTTGATAATAAAAATCACCTTTCATCTATATATAGAAACTATAGAAAACATTCATGTGTTGAATTGATATTCATTCGTTGATTAGAAATTCATGTGTTGAATGGTATTCATAATTTGAAATAAATTGTTTGATAATAAAAATCACCTTTTATCGACTATATGGAATGTGTAAAATAATCTCGTTTTGAAAGAAATTGTTTTATGATAAAAATCATATTTTTGTCACCTATATGAACTATATAGAAAAATAGTGTTTAGAAATGAATTGTTTTACAATTAAAATCACATTTTTATTGTATGCATAAATCGTTGAAATGTGAAGAGTTAAAAATAGCCACTTGTTCAAAATAAACATATATGAGTTGAAATATTCATTAATTAGCTAATGAAATGATTTGCACCTATTTATGTAACATTAGAATGAATGGTGTTTTTAAACCAAATAGAAATCAAATATGAAGTCGAATAGAAAATGATAAATGATAAGAACTGTGTATATATGTACATACATATTCATTGAACAGGTTACAGCAAAGGGGCTAGAGAAGAGGAATAAAATTTTGTGCCCGACAAATAGGTACACATTTACTGTTTTGTTTGGGTGATGATTTCATGAGCCTGTTGGCTAGCCGCTTGGCTTTTTCTTTTTCTTTTTGAGATTAGAAGGACCGGGAAAGCTATTTGCGATTTCCCGATGCTCCCGGTGCAGGGGAGGTTTTGGCGAAATTTTCCAAAATTTTAAGGTGTTAGAAAAATATTTGAAGTGAAAACGATATGGAAATCATTGAATGAACTATATTTATATAAATATATAAATATAAATAAAATTAAAACGAAACGAGGCCGTGCAGTTCGTATTTTGAAATCGTGATTTCAAACAACTAGTACGGGAAATCCGACCATTGGATTTTCCCGAAACCTCAACCGTCGGGTTCGCCTTGGAATAATCTTTCCAACGGCACCAACCTTGTAAAAATCCAACGGTTGGATTGTCTGGAATGTTTAATTCAAATCTGAAGAAAAACAGCGCCAGAAACGTTTATATTTATATATATATAAATAAATATAATTATATTTAATCGAATAACGACGCTGCAGTTCGTATTTTGAAATCGAAACTTCAAACGATTGTACCGGGAGATCCGACCGTCGGATTTTCCCGAAACTGGAACCGTTGGATTCGTTTTGAAAAGACCTTTCTAATGATGTAAATTTTGTGAAGATCCAACGGTTAGATTTTCAGATATGTGTAAATCAAATCTGAAGAAAAACAGCGCCACGGCCGCTTTATGGCCCGAAGCGTCGTTTTGAATAAATTAGCTATTTTAAAATAAATACTAATAGCGATAAATAGTTATAAAATATCATAAGCGATATGGAATGGAAATAAACTGAATTTGCTCGATTTATGTGGCTTTTGATGGTTGAATGTGTTTGGTGTGAAAATTACATTAAAGAACAAAATTGATGTTGTCGAATAATTTGACCATTGAGATAAATTGATTTGAAATTCTAAATATACGTGAATTATTTGAAAAGGCCGAGTTAATTCTCATTTCAAATAATCGACCGACGATTTAAAGTCGAAGGTGAAGACGGTGGTCGAAGACCGGCGATCTTCACCTCGTTTGGATGGTAACCGAGGTCCTGATTGGGAGGCATCCCGAAATATGGATAATGAGTGGTGATCGTTCAGACGTACGTGTTGATCGAAGGGTTTGCGAGGTATTTAGTGCCTCCGGTTTCGTTCAGACCCAGAACGGACTTGTAAATGGACTGTGTGTCCGACATTGGAATTTGTTCTGTGTGATTGATAGCCATCAGTTGCGCGGTGTGAATTGCCTGTGTGGCATGCTAAGATGCAGTGATCAGGGCTTCTGTTGAAAAGCAAAGTCTTGTGGTGATGATCAAAGCACCGCCTGTGTGGCATAGCTTTGTGTATAACGTAAATTCGCGAGCCTCACACCCCGGTATGAACCTAAAACGGGAGGAAGGACCTCAGGGAGGACATGCGTTTCTTTCTAGCTAGGGTGGTGTCAGTGACCTACCAGCCCTGACATTTATATACTTTTCACCTATGTGGTTGTTGCTGTTGCGAGGCGCCTCGGTTTGATCGGACGATCCGGGTCCGATGGAGTCATTCGTTGGCTCGTTTACGCCCCAAAGGGCGGGGAAACATATTGTTCAGGAATTTTAATCCACATCGGTGGACCGGCCCTGTCGCTCCTAGGGTCACTCGAGCTCTGATCCTGAGACATGGGCTAGATTGTCTCGAATTCGGTAAGGACTATCTTTTGCCTTGGTTCATGACGGAAATTCAATTTCCAAATACGACATCGTGCGGTTTTGATTGTATACCTATATATGGCGACATAGTGGTATGGGGCATTAATGCCATCTATGATTGATAGTTATGATTTGAAATAGTTTTCAAAACATATAAACACTAGCAATAATATCAAATGCCTTTGTTTTATTCGTATCAAGCATATTTGGCCGTTATAAGGTAAAAACTCTATCCTCCGGTTTGCGTTGCATTGTGTGATGGGAACTGAGTCTTATAACGGCTTCATTTTTATAAAAAGCATAGCGATGTTTAAAAGAATGATTTGTTTTAAAGCACTGGAAATCCAATGGAGTAAACCCGTTCCACGAAAGTGGCGTGGTCCTGTGATTTGCCATATTATATATGTGTTGAGTAGATTTCTCATACCAGTCCCATGACTGACTCGTAGTTTGTTTCACTCTCAAACTCGGGTGCCCCTTTTTCTACACGGGCAGCCTTGTATTCAGGTTTAGCTGGTTCTTTCTGGATAGCTGGAGCTGAAGATGGATTCTATCATTTATTTCTTTTTATGCTGTTCAGCTCCTATTGTACATATTTTGTTTATTTCCACTGTAGACATTTATGTATAGCTGAACTGTATTTGTACTAAGTAAGATCCTGTATACTGTGTAACTCTGATGATTACTTTTATCCAGTATATTCTATTGTTCATTATCTGGTGTATTTATTTAAATTTGTTCTGCTATTATCTGTTTCTGTGTTATATTCCAAAGATAACCCTGGTTTCCGTGAGAACGTGATTTCGGGTCGTCTCAACGTGGTATCATAGAGAGCCAACGGATTGATGATGATCAAATCAGGGTTTCAGCAAGTACCTACTAAAAGAGGAAGAGGTTGAGCTGGTAAATGATTTTGATAGTTTCCTTCACTCTACCATAGGTAGTTTCATGATTTCTCTATTTCAATCATCATTTTTTTGTACCGAAGAGAGATGACTTTTGGGGGTAGGGAAATAATGTGAATACGTGGGTAATGGGGTTACACAAATGTTATAAGACCCGCAGGTATTTCTGGCAAAATATGCGAAAACTGAATCCAATGGTTGATGCTGCTTCTCCTATGTTTAATCCCACGATCCTCTCTGAATTGCGTGACTTCCGCAACTTTTTGCATCCTATAATCCGGGCTCCATAGCACTGCTGATGTGGTTATTAGTGTACCTAGGTTCAGTGGGAAACATTGCAGAGAACTAATTCATGAGCCCGACGAAGACCGGAACGACAAATATACCATTGTCTGATATACAATGAAATGAATCAAAAACGGAGACGAAAAGGGTTATTTTTGTCAATTCAAAAAGGCTTCTCTTAAAAAAATTGCATTATATATAAGAAATAGAATTTATAATAATAACCGACTGGATTAATAAAATAAATAAAAACCTTACAAGAAACCATCTCTAATGATCAGAGCATCAGAGAACCTATTCTCTATGAAATATCGTTCACTAAACTACCTATCGTTAGTAGTTTGATGTAGATTTGGAATTATTTGTACTTGCATATAATGATCTAATTTTGTGTCATTTTGATACACAATGGGTAGTTGCACCTAGGAAGCAAATGGCATCATGGTTAGGTTTATTTAAAAAATGAATATTAATTCAAAAGGACACAATTTCTACATCACCCCTATCTTATTTGGCTATGTCATTGAATTCTCTTATAGCATAAATATGGCACGGTATTGATTACTATTTGACCGGTTGTCATAATCCTATGTATTGATGCAAAAAATACCGATGAGAAACAATACAAACTAGTTGCTATCCAGCTATTAAACAATGAGAAAGCAAGAGCATATGGTCAAAGCGTATGATATAATGAATAAAACACTATGCAATTCTAGGCTAACTGTTTGATGGATCATGAAACAACCATCTGCAACAAGTAAGCTATGGACAGTAAAATTAATGCAAGCATGAATCAAAGAGCAGCCAAAATGAAGTGCAACAAACATGTGCATACAATCACGTCTCAACCAAGACTAGGAAAAAAAGGTCAGGCCAGGTATGATTCAAACACAATGGCAATACAAGATTGATTAAAGTTAAACAATGGACTCAAAGGCTTTGTGCACTTCAACTAGCAATTCAATGCTCATATATACCATATATGACAGAACGCCTTAACAAGCTAAAATAAAATTCCAAGTTCAAACAAGATCAGTGAAACAAAAAGTAAAACAAATTCACTTAAAGATTAGGTCAGTGACCATCAACTCAACACCAGGCTATAGTGCAACATAGTACACCATGAAGCAGCAGAGCTTGGAAATGAAGGGCCATGAACCTTGTGGATAACTAGAGTATGTGAGGTGGAGTCCAACTAATAGTCATAGTTGCTTGAATGAAACAAGAAAGGGCAAACCAAACAAGTTACAAAATTACAACAAAATGAAGCATTAACGTGAATTGCAAGGCTGAGGACCAGTAATACAGAAGCGTAAATTCAGAGCAAAAGCATATATAATAATGTAAAAGTTACCATTTAACAGCATGGCAAGGGAACAAGAATAATGTAGACGGTGGAAAGTAGATGAATAGCTATGAATGCAATGGATACTAATAAAAAATCTTCATATGATGACAAAAGAGATAGGCATCAAAATTCTTTAAATTCTGCACATCAATCATAACTTGGACAAGGCAACAGGCAACAAAATGGCGGTAAGTCAACTCGTATACATTTTAGATATTAGGATTTAGGCTAACAGTAAACCAAGCAACCTGTAACAACCCGAAAATCTGAGCCAGTTTAAAATTTTTATTTTGGCAATTTTAGCGAATTTTGATTATTTAAAATGAATTATTTTAAATAAAATCAACGAGAAATTTATTTTGAATATAATTCGAACGTATATATTATATACGTCGTCGTTAGAATATAAATAATTATAAATAGAATTGAAATGGCGCGGTAGTTCGATAATTCGATTTCAAACTTCAATTGAACGTACCGGGTGCAAAACAATCCGGATTTTAGTGAAACCAAAAATAATGGAATATAATAGAGAATATCTTTCCAACGAATCTGAAAGATTGAAATTTCATAGCGGGAATCAAAAGATATGTCCAGTTGAAAATTCTGAATAGTCGCTATGGAATTCAGGCCCTTAAAAATGGGAATTTTGCAAACGACCTCGGATTTCGACGAAACCACTTTTGTTGGGTCCGAGATGTAAAGTTATTGCTAGATTCCAAATTTCATAATTTTTCGAATCAATATGTGAGTGTGGCAAAAGAAAACGCGTTTGACCAGTTTTAGTTGATTTTAATCGACTGGAAAATGGCCATTTTTCTAACGGTCTCAGAATTCGACGAAACTAGTTTTGTTAGGACCGTATCATCAATACGAAGCTAGAAATAATTTTTCGGGAATTTTTCAAGCTAGTACGTAACCCCGGTAAATTGAAATGCGCGTTCAAATTCAATATATAGAGTTATATGTTGATTTTAATGGAAACTGATCGAAACTTTCGAATCAGCTTACGATACATATCCCGTTGTGTTCAGAACGGGGGTGAAACGCTATGGACGACAGGCGGTGGGTTTGATTCTGAGTTCAAAATAAAAGTCAACTTTTTGAAATGCAATTAAATAAAATAATTAAATATATAAATAGCCCTATCCTATTTGGTCAAACCCTCATTAATATCTCCCATGGTCAAACACAGCGCCCCCCTCAAAAATCGAACGACATAAAAGCTCCCTCGTCCCCCCTCAAATTTACACAATCCATTCTGAATTAGGTTAGAGTCCCAAACCGAAATCAAAGAGGGTTTCGACCTCTTCAAAATGATGCGGCGATGATCAGTTTTAATGAGATGAACGGGGTGATTTTTGGGCACGGAACCGCCGGCGTCGAGCGGGATTCTGGAGCGGATGGTGGCTTTGAGAGGGGCGGTGCACCTGGAGTGGGTAGGCGACGTGGAGAGCGACGTTGGGGTGGCCTCCGATCCCCGTGAAGGTGGCTGTGGCGGCAGCCGTTATCAACCCTAGGGCAGAAGCCTAATTCGACGTCCAGTCTGAAGTAAAACAGTGAGCCCTCCCTTTGTTTTTTTCATATATAAATTCATAGTTTAAAAATCGGTTTTAACATCAGTTTAAAAGCAATTTAAAATCAGTTTGAAATTGTTTTAGAAAATATATTTGAAATTGTTTTAGAAAAGATATATGAAATTGTTTTTACAAAATATATATCATTGATGTAAAAAGAGAATTAAACAAATAAATATCATTGTTTTGAAATGAAAATTGTTTAAAGTTTTGTTTTTAAATAAATGAATAGCATTGTGTTGAAAAATAATACCTTTTTGAAAATAAAAATAACACCTCTTTGAAAATATATAAATCTGTTTGATTTAAAAATATCTTTGAATTGAAAAACATAAACCTCATTGACTTGAATATAAATATCTTTGATACAAAAATATAATCTTTATTGAATAGCGAAGTAAAAATTCGATTTTTATATATTGAACAACGAAGTAAAAATTCGATTTTTATATATTGAATAGCGAAGTAAAAATTTGATTTTTATATATGGAATAGCGAAGTAAAAATTCGACTTTTATATATGGAATAACGAAGTAAAAATTCGATTTTTATATATGTAGTGGCTACGGTCAACGAAGGTGACAAAAAGGTGAGAACGACGAAGACTTCTGCAAAAGAAGAGTCGAGATGGTTGGATAGCTATCGGTGAGAATTTCTCACCTTTCAATTTCTTTTTCTAGTTGTAAATATATACTAGGATGCAGACGGTGTTTAGTAGCACCCGACACAATCGTCCACAGACCATGGACTTGTTTGTTTGGTTGCATAAATTAATTGGATGATTTGATTTGAATTTGGTTGTTTGGTAAATTTGATTGATATGTGAATGGCGTGGGCCTTCACTAGACCGGGGATAAGGCTAGGCCTTGTCCCGTTTCTAGTATCGTGCCGTTATGCCGTCGAAATTTTCTAAAATATGTTAGAAAAATAAAAATATCAATTTTATTGAATAAATGAACTGAATAGAAATTCATATGTTAAAATAAAATATTTTATCGTTAAAAATATAATTTTAACGTGAAAGTGAATAAATAGATATTTATAGACAAATCGGCCGATTTGTTTATATGCACTGATTTGACTGATATTGATTGGGTCGATAAATTTTACACATCGCCCAACTGCACGAATAAAAATCTGTGTTTGATTGTTTGTGTAACACCCCGAAAATTCTATAACTGTGAAATTCATGAATTAAAGTATAATCAAATTCAAATCAAAGAACTAAGGGAAACGGGATACGCCATTGCGTTCGTCTCGGAAAAATACGCGAAATAGAGTCCGAGTTTTCGAAAAACGGAGTCCGTATGAAGAAGATATGGCCTTCGGAAGTTTTGAATTAAATTTAAAATTCAAACAGAATAAAATAATAATTTGAAATGGGGCCCAACGGGCCAGGCGAATAAAACACTCGCCTAGCCACCCAGGTCGACTGGGCTGTCGACCTGGGCTACCCATGTCGACAGGGCTGTCGACAGCCCTGTCGACAGGGGTGTCGACCTGGTCGAGCCCAGTCAACCTGGCTGGCCAGGTCTGTGTTTGGTCGAATTTCAGTGGTCTGCTTTGTCATTAGGGCTAGGTGGCGGGTTTTTATTGGTCTCTCTTCCTAATGTATGGCTATGATCTAACCTAGCAACATCAAGGGTCCTAATTAGTTCCTAACCTCTATATAAACAACCCTAGACTAAACCCTAATCTATTCATTAAAAATTAAGAACATAGCCGCCATGTTGCTGAGGAACGACAAAGCATAGCCGCCAACTAAAGAGAGGATTAGGGAGGAAGTTCTAAGGCCTAAAGCAATTCAAGCAACCTAAAGCTAATCAATTCAACAAAGGAATTTGCGTCTTCAATCCCTAAACTAGAGAATTCATCAAACCATTGTAAGTAGAGTATTACTTTGGTATAATAAACAACTGTGTTGATGTGTATGCTTGAATTGTGGCAATGGAAGTAATTCATATTTGTGCGTTCTTATAAATTTATATACGTTTGGATACTCTTGAATTATATTATTCATTATAAAGAACTACATGCGGTAGTTCTATGCAAATATACGTTTGGAATATTGCACAAATTATGTAGTCTATGTTGAAGCTACATGTATATAGTTGAGTGAAATTTATGCAAGTTTGGGGCTTTGTTATTATGCCATTATGATGTATGTTTTTATGTATAAATCATTTTGCAAGTAATTGAAACAAGTTTGGTTATTATAGTTCATATGAAACTATGTGGAATTTTGACACCATGTATTAGTCATGCTTTTGCAAACTTATGAATATGGCTAGGAATGATATTTGGCATAATTGAGATCTATGACTAAGTCTATCTTGTTTTAAAGAATTATATGATGACATATGTGAGACATGGTTAGATTAGACTCAAAAATCCCCTTTTTGCAAGTTTAAAGCAAAACACCATGATTAGGAATATTTATGCATAAGTATGTTTATACCATCGTTATGTGATTAGGCTTAAATCATGATTAAGTTGAGTTATGTTATGTTCATGCTAGAAGTATTTATGCCATGCTTATGTTTGTTATTATGCCATGCCTATGCTAGAAGTATTTTATGCCATGCTTATGTTTGACAATATGCCATGTTTATGCTAGAAGTATTTAGGCCATGCTTATGTTTGACATTATGCCTAAATAAGAATATAGGTTCATGTTGTAGTTAAACCTATGCAAGTTTACATGCCTTGATTTATGTCACCTATGTCGTATGACCAAAATACATGTCACCACTATGCAAGTACACCAATTTCTATTATGTATTTTCCAACGTCATATGCAAGTTCATGCGCTCACTTTCCCCTCTTTGTGTATACGCCATAAGCCTCCCCTTTCGCATGGCTAAATTGGGCTTTAAAAGGCTAAGCCCAATATATATGAACGGACGTGTAAAACGGGGGAAAACAACGTTGGGTTAAAATGAATTAATGAATGAAAATATGAAATAGAAGGGCCCAAAGTCAAGTATGGGTTGGGCCCATGGTTGGTGTAACCATTACACCATTAACATAATAATGGGCCGCAAATATTTACATATAAGAAATAAAGGAGAATGACAAAATATGTAAATGTAGAAAAGACGATGTGTTTAACCCGAGGTTGGATTGAGTTGTGATGTAAACCTGCCCGGAACCGCCCGGCTGTCCAGTAGTCACAACAATACCTATCCAATGTGGGAGGTTAAACATGGAGCCCAGCAAGGACCCGAGGTTAGACTGAGTTGTGGCGTAAGACTGCCCGGAACCAACCGGCAACAGGCAGCCACAACAATACCTGTCTAATGTGAGAGGTCAGGGCCTTAATAAGACAATTAAGGCTGAGTCAGGATTGTTAGGATTAAGTGAACTAAAGACTTAATCAAAATGGAACATGCTAAACTAAACGGACTGGTGGGGTTAGGTTAGGAAACACTTAACCAACTTAGCATGTTGGCTAGAGATAGAAAACCTAGTAACGGGGGACCCTTTTCAGCAGTAACCCTAAAAGGTGTATCAGGATACCCTGAAACTAGGCAGGGTGGGGCACGATTACTGGGCTGATTGTAAGAGGTCAAATCGACGGCGGTGGTGTAGCAGTGTAGGTTCTAACGGTGTGCGGGCGTGCACGCACTCCGGCGCAGAAAAATAAAGCACTGGACACCAGTAGCATACCTTTGCACTCTAAGGTTGTGTCGGGTTGCCACTATGGGACTTGATACACCCCATGGTGGGACCAGCATAGGTAACTACAGACATCGGGGGCCGTAAGACACATGTAACTATGCGAATAGGAGCC
Organism: Allium sativum; assembly: GCA_030737875.1. Taxonomy (NCBI): domain Eukaryota; kingdom Viridiplantae; phylum Streptophyta; class Magnoliopsida; order Asparagales; family Amaryllidaceae; genus Allium; species Allium sativum. The sequence continues at coordinate 994,139,109 of CM060915.1, forward strand.
GATCATCGTAGAATGGATCACACTACCCTGATTATGGGGTGCAAATTGGAAACTAGTTTATATGGGTTCAGAGATTAACATGGGGTACGATAGTATATTCGACCCTAGATAACTTAAACAAGTTCATAGTGTTTGCCCACTTCCTGTTTACTTATCATACCCAGTTCTTTATTCATAGACAAAGTAGTACTAGACTTACTCAGGCTTTATGTCTGACTCTATTTTTCTTTCGTCTTCTTTCTTCCGTTTCCCCCCCCCCCCCAGGTCCTCAGGGAGGGAACACAGCAGCTTGACCTACCTCAACATCCAGCTTGAAGAAGAGAAATGTATTGCTTGGACTTTCCTGTTTTGAACTATGGCTTTGGACAATTCACTATGGGGCTTTGGCAGTTTATCTATGTTTTATTTATGCTTCTTTAAAAATAATGTACTCAAGACAGATTATGAAGTATTATGTTATGTTTTTGGAAGGGATGTTGTTGTAACACGTATTTGACTTTATGAAATAAAATTTGTTGTTCTTCCGCTGGTTTACAAATATGTGTTATTATATCTGTCTTGTATATCTGTGACTTGTACTTATAAACCTCCACCAAAATTAGGGCATTCCCTTTGAGAGTGACCCTAACGGAGGTGGGGTGTTTCACTTGGTATCAGAGCATAGGTTTACCAGATAAGATAAAAAGTTTTGAAAATTTATTTTCAAAAAGGAAATTTAAAGAAGCATTTTTAAAAGAAAAATATTATTTTATTTTAAAAAAGGCAAAGTCCACTCCCCAAAGCCATAGGTATTATCTCTTATCCTTCGTTTTGAATCTATCCTTTTTGTTTCAGCATGTGCCAAGAACTTAACTTGCCTGAAGGGGTGCCCATACCTGGTTGGTTTAGACGTTTCTTAGAAGCTAGGGCCACTCAGCCAGGTCCTACCGTTCCTCCTCCTCCAGCTGAAGGGAATCATCCAGCCGCAGCAGTACTTTTTCCTCCACCTCCTCCACGGGGAAACACATTCGCTAAGATATGTAAAGATTTTAAAGCTATGGGAGGAAGGGATTTCCATGGAACTGAGTCCTTCGTAGCAGCTAGGAATTGGCTAAAAGAAACCGAAGACCTATTCATCATCTTTGAGGTAGAAGATAGGCAAAAAGTACAGTTGGCAGTGTGGCTATTGAAGGGCGAGGCTTCCTACTGGTGGGAAGTCACCAATGCTGAAAGACCAGTGGATACATGGGAGGACTTTAGGGCAAGGTTTGAGACTAAGTTTCTCTCAGATGCAGAAAGAAGTTTGCAGTTGGAAAAATTCTTATTCCTTAAGCAAGGAGACAAGACTGTTAGAGAGTATGTGAATCAGTTTGATGAGCTGGCTAGGTTTGGGCTTGACCTAGTCAACACCCCTCATAAGAAGGCTCTCCGTTTCGTCAAGGGGTTAAATGAGCCATTACATAGTTTGGCCATGACCCATATACCCATGGGAGCCACGTATGAAAGATTGGTGCAAATGGCATTGCTGAATGAAGAGGACAAGGGCAAGAAGGAGACAAAGGCAGAAAGCTCTCAAGGGAAGAAAGAGGGTTTGCAGCCTAAGAACACAGACTTTAAGAAAGGCGGGAAAGGCAACAAGGAGAAGAGGAAGTGTAATTTCTGTGGCAAAGTGGGGCACTTAGTAAAGGACTGCCAGAAAAAGAAGGCCAAGGAGAATGGTGGGTGCTTTTCGTGCGGTCAGACAGGCCACAGGGCTAAGGACTGCCCAAGGAAACGAGGACAGGGGCAGGGCACTGGATCCACCCCAGGGGCACAGGTCCATGTACTAGAAGCGCCACCATTGCAACAGCGAGGTATAAATACTTCTGTAGAAAGTGTAGTTTATCTTTATGATCACCCCGTTCGCACTTTATTTGATTCTGGCGCATCACACTCCTTTATCTCGTCTTCTTTAGTAGAATCTCTGCACCTAAAAACTAGTATGGTAGAGGACCCCTTAATTGTTTCAAACCCAATTGGGGGCCCAGCTCATTTGTCTATGATCTGTTTGGATTTGAAAATTTCTATCCTAAGTGTTGAATTTCTATGTAGTGCCTTTGTTTTGGGCTTTTCGGGGTATGGTTTGATTTTGGGTATGGATTGGCTATCCAGTAATGGGGCCATCCTTGATTGTGAGAAAAGGGTTGTTAGGCTCCTAACCCAGCTCGGTAATACTTTGGAAATTTCTTGTAATCCCTCGTATGCGGTTATGCTTAGTTATCTTGAATCGCTAGATGCCTCTGTTGAAAATTTGCAATCAGTTAGAGTGGTCCGGGAATATCCGGATGTCTTCGAAGAGGTGAAGGGCTTACCTCCGAAGCGGGAAATAGACTTCCGCATATATCTGGTAGATAATGCAAAGCCCGTCGCGTTGCCCGTTAGACATATGGCTCCACGAGAAAGGAAAGAGCTCAGTAAACAGATTAAAGAGCTTCTAGAGAAGGGGTTCATTAGGAGGAGCATTTCAGAATGGGGCGCTCCAGTGGTGTTCGCTACAAAGGCGGATGGTTCACTCCGTCTATGTGTTGACTATAGGGAGCTCAACAAGCTAACGAAAAAGAATAGGCACCATCTCCCTAGAATTGACGATTTATTTGACCAGCTTGTAGGAGCGTCTGTTTTCTCCCAACTCGATTTAGCAACCGGTTTTCATCAGCTAAGGGTGGCTGAAGATAGCATCGATAAAACGGCTTTCAGAACCCCAGACGGCTTCTTTGAATGGCTTGTCATGCCTTTCGGCTTGACAAATGCACCTGCTTACTTCGTGGACCTGATGAGTAGGGTATTTAGAGATTTCCTCAACAAATTCGTAGTGGTCTTCGTAGATGATATCCTTATCTTCTCAAAGAGTGAAGAGGAACATGCTCAGCACTTAAGGGCAATCATGGAAACTTTGCGAGTCCATCAACTAAAAGCCAAGTTCTCCAAATGCCACTTTTGGAGAGAAGAGGTGAGGTTCCTAGGGCACATAGTATCCAAACAAGGGTTAGCGGTGGACCCTGCTAAGGTAGTGGCGGTACAAGATTGGAAGACACCAAGGAATGCAACTGAGGTCCGAAGCTTTCTAGGACTAGCGGGTTTCTATCGAAAATTCATAAGGGATTTTGCGAAAATTTCAGCTCCGCTCACGAAATTGACCAAGAAGAATCTAGTATTCAATTGGGACTTGGATTGCGAGTTTGCTTTCCAACGTCTGAAAAGGGCTCTTACAACAGCCCCAGTTTTGACGCTGCCAGATGGGAGCAAGATGTTCACTGTTTATACGGATGCATGTGGGACAGGGCTAGGCGCCGTCTTAATGCAAGAAGGAAGGGTGGTAGCTTATGGCGGGAGACAGTTAAAGGTGCACGAAAAGAACTACCCAACCCACGATCTAGAGCTAGCCGCCATCGTCTTTGCACTCAAGTCTTGGCGACACTATCTCCTAGGTGAGAAGTTCGAACTTTACACTGACCATAAATCGTTGAAATATCTTTTCTCGCAGAAAGATCTTAACTTGAGGCAACAAAGATGGATGGAGTTTCTTGCCTCGTACGATTTCGAAATCTCCTACACTCCGGGCAAAGGCAACGTAGTGGCAGACACGTTGAGCTGAAAGAAATTGACACTAAGCCCGTTGTTTGTTGAAAGACAAAGCCTAGAGTTTATAGCCAGCTTCGACTTTAGGCCTTCCTCCGATTTCGTACCGGGCTTGCTTGCATCTCTCGAAGTGCGCCCAACTTTAGTAGATTCAGTAGGGGCAGCACAACGCGAAGACCCTCAGCTTGTGGAAATAATTGATAGGCTAATTAGGGGTGAGACTTCAAGTCACCTCAACAGATACTCCATTGACGATAAGGGCGTACTAAGGCGAGATGGAAGACTATGCGTCCCACAGACAAACGATTTAATAAAGAAGGTTCTCGAGGAAGCACATCACTCCAAGATGACGATACACCCAGGCGGAGATAAAATGTACAAAGACGTAAAAAGGACTTTCTTCTGGAACGGCATGAAAAAGGACGTGGCAGAGTTCGTTTCTAAGTGTATGGTGTGCCAACAGGTTAAGGCGGAACAGAAAAAGCCTGGCGGACTACTACATCCTCTGGAGGTCCCGCAGTGGAAGTGGGATAGCATCTCAATGGACTTCATCGATGGGCTGCCTAGGTCTAGGAGAGGCAACACTAGCATTTGGGTAATAGTGGATAGGCTTACTAAAAGCGCCCACTTTTTACCTGTCAAAAGTAAAAGAACCGCCTCATCCCTAGCATCACTTTACCTCAAGGAAATCGTGCGACTCCATGGAATACCATCTAGCATCGTTAGTGACCGAGACCCCATCTTCACCAGCGAGTTTTGGCGGAGTCTGCAAGAAGCAGTAGGAACGCAGTTATGCTTAAGCACAGCCTATCATCCCCAAACCGACGGCCAAACAGAGAGAGTGAACAGAGTTTTGGAAGACCTTTTAAGGTTATGCGTCCTCGACTTCGGAGGGACATGGGAAGACCACCTCCCTTTGGTGGAATTTGCCTACAACAACAGCTATCAAGCAACCATAGGAATGGCGCCCTTCGAAGCTTTATACGGAAGACCGTGCCGATCGCCCACTTGTTGGTGGGAGTCCACGGATAAGCTCGTGCTAGGACCAGATATGATCCGAGAGACCTCAGAGAAGGTAAACGTAATACGAAGAAGAATGAAGACGGCCCAAGACAGACAAAAGTCCTATGCCGACAGGAGAAGAACCGACCTTGAATTTGAAGTTGGAGACAGAGTTTTTCTCAAGGTATCACCGCTAAGAAACGTTGTTCGTTTTGGAACCACAGGAAAGCTAGCGCCAAGATTCGTAGGGCCATTCCCTATCATCGAGAAAATTGGGAAAATGGCTTATAGATTAGAGCTACCCGAGAAGTTGGCGGGAGTCCACAACGTTTTTCACGTTTCACATCTCCGAAAATGTCTGCATGAGTCAGCTGAAGTGGTAGAGCCAAACATCCTCGAAGAGGCCGAAGTGGAACGCGAAGCAACCATAAGAAGAGTTCCAACCCGCATCTTAGGAACGGAAGTGAAGAAGCTACGCAACCGCGAAGTCAAGCTCGTCAAAGTTCAGTGGAGCGACGCCGAGGGAGACGCGACTTGGGAAACTGAAGCTAGAATCCGTACAGCCTACCCTTTTCTGTTCGAGGGTACATCCTTGATCTTCCTTTTCCTTAAGTTGCGCTTTTATCTATCTATCTTTTTAGGTATATTTCCTCGACCGTATCTTTTAGGTAGAAAACCTTTGGATGAAAACATGTAGTTGAAACATGTTATGTATGATGGTTGCAAGTGGTTGCAAGTGATTGCTAGTGGTTGCTCGTGGTTGCATATACACACACAATCTAGGTTTTAGATCGGCTCAGTCACTTCATATTGCATATGCATATGTGTTTGTATTCGTATGTGGTTGAACTTTAATGTGTTGACATGTGGATGCTGCATTTGTATTGAATGACTGTGCACTCATGTAGAATCAAGGATAGGAAAATTTGCATACATAATGGATTCATGGCACTAACATAATTCGCATTAAGGAGGTCAACTGAATCAGTAGACCGACTGATTTTGCATTAGATAAGTACATGTACACACACACTTTGCATATGATCATGAAGCATTAGAAGTCTTTTAAGGACAATGGATACTCGTGTTTGATGGATGAGTAGAAGGATGATTGGATGTTAGGATATACGTTTTCCTACACTTGAAGATTTCGGGGACGAAATCCTTTTAAGTGGGGGAGAATGTAACACCCCGAAAATTCTATAACTGTGAAATTCATGAATTAAAGTATAATCAAATTCAAATCAAAGAACTAAGGGAAACGGGATACGCCATTGCGTTCGTCTCGGAAAAATACGCGAAATAGAGTGCGAGTTTTCGAAAAACGGAGTCCGTATGAAGAAGATATGGCCTTCGGAAGTTTTGAATTAAATTTAAAATTCAAACAGAATAAAATAATAATTTGAAATGGGGCCCAACGGGCCAGGCGAATAAAACACCCGCCTAGCCACCCAGGTCGACTGGGCTGTCGACCTGGGCTACCCATGTCGACAGGGCTGTCGACAGCCCTGTCGACAGGGGTGTCGACCTGGTCGAGCCCAGTCAACCTGGCTGGCCAGGTCTGTGTTTGGTCGAATTTCAGTGGTCTGCTTTGTCATTAGGGCTAGGTGGCGGGTTTTTATTGGTCTCTCTTCCTAATGTATGGCTATGATCTAACCTAGCAACATCAAGGGTCCTAATTAGTTCCTAACCTCTATATAAACAACCCTAGACTAAACCCTAATCTATTCATTAAAAATTAAGAACATAGCCGCCATGTTGCTGAGGAACGACAAAGCATAGCCGCCAACTAAAGAGAGGATTAGGGAGGAAGTTCTAAGGCCTAAAGCAATTCAAGCAACCTAAAGCTAATCAATTCAACAAAGGAATTTGCGTCTTCAATCCCTAAACTAGAGAATTCATCAAACCATTGTAAGTAGAGTATTACTTTGGTATAATAAACAACTGTGTTGATGTGTATGCTTGAATTGTGGCAATGGAAGTAATTCATATTTGTGCGTTCTTATAAATTTATATACGTTTGGATACTCTTGAATTATATTATTCATTATAAAGAACTACATGCGGTAGTTCTATGCAAATATACGTTTGGAATATTGCACAAATTATGTAGTCTATGTTGAAGCTACATGTATATAGTTGAGTGAAATTTATGCAAGTTTGGGGCTTTGTTATTATGCCATTATGATGTATGTTTTTATGTATAAATCATTTTGCAAGTAATTGAAACAAGTTTGGTTATTATAGTTCATATGAAACTATGTGGAATTTTGACACCATGTATTAGTCATGCTTTTGCAAACTTATGAATATGGCTAGGAATGATATTTGGCATAATTGAGATCTATGACTAAGTCTATCTTGTTTTAAAGAATTATATGATGACATATGTGAGACATGGTTAGATTAGACTCAAAAATCCCCTTTTTGCAAGTTTAAAGCAAAACACCATGATTAGGAATATTTATGCATAAGTATGTTTATACCATCGTTATGTGATTAGGCTTAAATCATGATTAAGTTGAGTTATGTTATGTTCATGCTAGAAGTATTTATGCCATGCTTATGTTTGTTATTATGCCATGCCTATGCTAGAAGTATTTTATGCCATGCTTATGTTTGACAATATGCCATGTTTATGCTAGAAGTATTTAGGCCATGCTTATGTTTGACATTATGCCTAAATAAGAATATAGGTTCATGTTGTAGTTAAACCTATGCAAGTTTACATGCCTTGATTTATGTCACCTATGTCGTATGACCAAAATACATGTCACCACTATGCAAGTACACCAATTTCTATTATGTATTTTCCAACGTCATATGCAAGTTCATGCGCTCACTTTCCCCTCTTTGTGTATACGCCATAAGCCTCCCCTTTCGCATGGCTAAATTGGGCTTTAAAAGGCTAAGCCCAATATATATGAACGGACGTGTAAAACGGGGGAAAACAACGTTGGGTTAAAATGAATTAATGAATGAAAATATGAAATAGAAGGGCCCAAAGTCAAGTATGGGTTGGGCCCATGGTTGGTGTAACCATTACACCATTAACATAATAATGGGCCGCAAATATTTACATATAAGAAATAAAGGAGAATGAAAAAATATGTAAATGTAGAAAAGACGATGTGTTTAACCCGAGGTTGGATTGAGTTGTGATGTAAACCTGCCCGGAACCGCCCGGCTGTCCAGTAGTCACAACAATACCTATCCAATGTGGGAGGTTAAACATGGAGCCCAGCAAGGACCCGAGGTTAGACTGAGTTGTGGCGTAAGACTGCCCGGAACCAACCGGCAACAGGCAGCCACAACAATACCTGTCTAATGTGAGAGGTCAGGGCCTTAATAAGACAATTAAGGCTGAGTCAGGATTGTTAGGATTAAGTGAACTAAAGACTTAATCAAAATGGAACATGCTAAACTAAACGGACTGGTGGGGTTAGGTTAGGAAACACTTAACCAACTTAGCATGTTGGCTAGAGATAGAAAACCTAGTAACGGGGGACCCTTTTCAGCAGTAACCCTAAAAGGTGTATCAGGATACCCTGAAACTAGGCAGGGTGGGGCACGATTACTGGGCTGATTGTAAGAGGTCAAATCGACGGCGGTGGTGTAGCAGTGTAGGTTCTAACGGTGTGCGGGCGTGCACGCACTCCGGCGCAGAAAAATAAAGCACTGGACACCAGTAGCATACCTTTGCACTCTAAGGTTGTGTCGGGTTGCCACTATGGGACTTGATACACCCCATGGTGGGACCAGCATAGGTAACTACAGACATCGGGGGCCGTAAGACACATGTAACTATGCGAATAGGAGCCGATCATCGTAGAATGGATCACACTACCCTGATTATGGGGTGCAAATTGGAAACTAGTTTATATGGGTTCAGAGATTAACATGGGGTACGATAGTATATTCGACCCTAGATAACTTAACCAAGTTCATAGTGTTTGCCCACTTCCTGTTTACTTATCATACCCAGTTCTTTATTCATAGACTAAGTAGTACTAGACTTACTCAGGCTTTATGTCTGACTCTATTTTTCTTTCGTCTTCTTTCTTCCGTTTCCCCCCCCCCCAGGTCCTCAGGGAGGGAACACAGCAGCTTGACCTACCTCAACATCCAGCTTGAAGAAGAGAAATGTATTGCTTGGACTTTCCTGTTTTGAACTATGGCTTTGGACAATTCACTATGGGGCTTTGGCAGTTTATCTATGTTTTATTTATGCTTCTTTAAAAATAATGTACTCAAGACAGATTATGAAGTATTATGTTATGTTTTTGGAAGGGATGTTGTTGTAACACGTATTTGACTTTATGAAATAAAATTTGTTGTTCTTCCGCTGGTTTACAAATATGTGTTATTATATCTGTCTTGTATATCTGTGACTTGTACTTATAAACCTCCACCAAAATTAGGGCATTCCCTTTGAGAGTGACCCTAACGGAGGTGGGGTGTTTCAGTTTGAAACCCCACACGGGTGTTGGGATGAAATTTGAAGTTCACTCATCCTGATTGATTAAATATGTCAATCGATTGATTGACAGGCTGTTATGAGCGTTAGATATCTATATTTGATGCTTATACAGTGTAGTGCACTTTGGTTGATGGTTGATTATTTTTCAATGCTATTATATACGTGTGATGTATGAAAATCCATATAATTAACATTATATGGTGATTGATTGGGCCTCATTCCAATTTAGAAAATAAAGAATAATATAAAATAAAGGTTCATGTGTTGACTGTACTCATCCGTTGAGATTAGTCATGTGTTGAACGAAATATTTTAGTAATAAAATTTACATCTTTATTAATATAAAATAAAGGTTCATGTATTGAATGTACTCATCCGTTGAGATTAGTCATGTGTTGAACAAAATATTTTGATAATAACAAACATTTTGATAATAGGAAATATTTGAAATAGAAATATTCGAAATGGAATACTTGAAAATATCAATATATGAAGCCGTGTTGATTAGATTGATGCCATTTTGACGTGAACGATATTTATATCTTTTATTCATTTTATAATGAATATCGAAAGTGATTTCAAAATATAATATTTTGAAAAGAATAAAAATTCGAATTGAAACTGAATAGAATTGAATTCGAATTGAAATTGAATATAAATGAATTCGAATTGAAATGCAATTGAAATGAATTTGAAATCAATTTGAAAAGAATTTAAAACGAATTTATATTGGAATGTTCAATTTTGATTTGAAATTGAATATGAACATGAAACCGTTTTGAAAATAAATTTAAAACGATTTATAAAGCCCGTTTTGAATTGAAATCGACGAAGTATATATTATATATATATTATATATATAATATAATGGCCTGAATAGAACGGGCCGCGCCGCGGCAGTTCGCGAATTTCGACCATTGACTTCGAACGGATATTGCGGGAGATCCGACCGTCGGATTCTCCTAAAACCGGAACCGTTGGGTTCGTATCGAAAAGAGCTTCCTAATGAATATTAGAAATTAGAAATCTAACGGTTGGATTTGGAATTATGTCCAAATCAAATTTGAAAAAGGTCGCTGTAAGTGCAGTTCGATGGCCATTGATGGAAATCGACTGTACGGGCCTTAATAAAATCATTAAAAATATCAATAATTTGTGTAAAATCATAAGAAATGATTTAGAAAAGATTGGGATGAAAAACTCCATATTTGAAAAGATAAAAATAGATTTTTATCGAAATGAACTAGTTTTGAACTAGAATTATAATTCTATTTATTTTTTAAAATAAATAAACTGGATTAGAAATGGGTTTGTAAATAACCAGAATTTCCAATAATTGCATTGGAATGGATTTGAATCGAAATTGTCTTCAGAATATTTCGATGTTGGATTTCGTGATTATACATATGTTGTTATGGAAATTTGAAAGATATAGATATATATATCGTTATTTCCAATACGATATCTGTTGGTCGTAGAATCTGATATTGAATATAAGCCGGTATATTTTCTATTCAGAGCCTTGTATTTAATGTCAAATGTGATTTGGGTTTGTCGTGGATGGTGTCTTTATTAACATTGTTCTTGAACCCAGTTGAGAAAAGATAGAATCTTTTATTCAGATTTAATGAAGTGTACCAACTAAATAATATTTAATTGGAATCGAATTAGTATTGATTTTTGGGTTTATCGTGAACAGTGTTTTAAATAACACTCGTTCTTTAACCCGATAATTAATGGAAGGTGATTTTGGGTTTACCGTGAACCGTGTTTTAAATGACACTGATTCTTTAACCCAGTTACGATTAAAACTAAGTGGAGTTTTAATGAATCTTTAATTAGATTGAAACAATCGAAATGGAGTATCACCAGTTTTGCTCCAGGCGATAGTTAAATCTTTAATTAGATTTGAACGTGAAATGGTAATTGAATTTACCGATAACACCGTGGTGTTAGATATGAAGTATAACCAGTTTTACTTCATGGGATGAATAGGTTGGGATTGGGAAATCAAAACAAATGATTACTTCGGTAAGGTTCGTTAATCCCGACTAGTTGAATCGAAATTCAAAAGAAAATTAGAGAATAAATTCAAGGAATTTATCTTGGATAAAATTAATGGGAACCTTTCCCTATGAATGTGAAATTTAGAAACTAACTGTCGGTTAGCTAAGCAGAATGGTTTTCTGGATATTGATCTGATGTTGGTTTCGGCCTTCGGGGTTAATATTTGGGGAATTGTTCTCTTGTTAATTTACGGTTAGTGACTGATGAATTGGAATGAGGCGTATGTTGCGGTTGTGTAACACTTATTTAAAATATACGCGAGTTATTCGGAAAGACCGGGTTTATCCCATTCTGAATAACTGATACGACGATAAGTCGAAGATGAAGACGGTGGTCGAAGACCGGAGGTCTTCACGTCGTTTGGGTGATTACTGATGATCTTGATTGGGCTGTACACCGAAGAAGATGGAAACAGTTGGTGATCGTCCAGACGTATTTGGAGATCGATGGATATGCGGGGTACTAGGTGCCTCCGGTTTCGTTCAAACCCAGAACGAACATGTAAATGGACTGTGTGTCTGACACTGGATTTTAGTCCGTGTGATTGATCTCAATTAAATATATATCTGTTTGGCGGCGAAGAATTTATTCTTTTGCTTAACGCCCTTCTCTGAGACGTACGAGCTCAGGGGTTATATATTGATGAATATCAAACGCATGGAGTGAATTGCCTGTGTGGCATGCCTAAGTGGAAATGATCAAGGCTTCTATTGAAAAGCAAAGTCTTGTGGTTGATGATCAAAGCACGGCCTTTGTGGCGTAGCTTTGTGTAATGTTTTACTTCGCGAGTATCACACCCGGTTTGAACCAAAAACGGGAGAGGACCTCAGGGAGAGCATGTGTTTCCTTCTAGCTAAAAAGTGGCGTCAGTGGTTTTACATGCCCTGACGAGTTTGACTTATGTGGTTGTTGCTGTTGCGAGGCGCCTCGGTTATATCGGTTTCGGCCGATGCATTCTGGTCGGCAGACGGACCAGACTTACGCCCCAAAGGGCGGGGAAACGCAGTGTTCAGGATTTAAGTTTAACCCACATCGGTGGACCGGCCCTGTCGCTCCAAGGTCACTCGAGCTCTGACCTGAGACATGGGCTAGATTGTCTCGAATCGGTTGAGGACTATCTTTTGCCTCGGTTCACAGACGGAAATCCAGTTTCCAAAATACGTGACATTTGCGGTTTTATTTGTAAACCTATATATGGCGACATAGTGGCATGGGACACTCATGTCGTCTATGATTAATACTTATGATTTGAAGTTGTTTTATACACTATGCACTTATAATAGTATCAAATGATTTGTTTTAAACGTATCAAGCATTCTTTGGCTGTTATAAGGGAAAACCCTATCCCCCGGCTTGCGTTGCATTGTGTGATAGGACCTGGGTCTTATAACAGCTTCATTTTTCTTTATTTAGCATTGCGCTGTTTGTTTTATGCACCGGTATTCTTGGGAGGAAACCCGTTCCGTGTTATACGGCGTGGTCCCTTGATTACCTAACTTTAAAAATAAAGATTAATAACTGTTTTAGTTCTCACACCAGTCACATGACTGACCTGGAGTTTATTGTTTTAACCTAAACTCTGGGTGCCCCTATTTTGACACGGGCAGCTAGTAGTTTTGGTTTTGCAGATTTATATTCACAGGATCCTGGTTTACAGCTGGAACGATATCCGGAAAGCTTTGTATCCGTATATCCCCTTCTAGTTGTGTATTGTATTATTTTCCGCTGCGATGTATTTAAATGTAATTTAAATCTCTGATATTTCTGTGTAATATTTATTTGTTTATACTCTGTATATTCTTGTAATCTGATGCATTGTTGTGATATACAGTGAAATGTTCTTCCGTCTGCGTTCTATTTTGTCGTGTTCTCAAAACGATCAGGCGTTTCGAACGGTCTGGGTCGGTTTAGCGACTAGTTCGGACCGAGCGAAATTCCTTCTCGTCACACGTGGTATCAGAGCTTTGGTTTACAAAGGTTAGAGAATAAGGCACATTAGAACCATACGAAAGAATTCATCAGAAACTGGATTAGTAATATCCAACGGGAATGACTCGTTAGAGATGGGATCAGTAGTATCCTAGAACGAGTGTGAAGAGTATATTTTTAGAAGTGAAAACAAATTTTGTTTTGAAAATCTAAATTGTTGTATACGTATTTGATTATTTATTTGTATTTATTTGGACAGTCCAGTATATAAAGAATTTGCATATACGCCTTGCAAACGTATATTCGAAGTTTTAATATACTGGATAGATATAGAGTCACATTCTAGACACCCGGGGATAATTCTGATGATGTGGCCACATCATCAGTATTTATATTCGTGTTTCGAAGGTGTGATTTCTATATATTTCCATTAGACTGGTGTGAGAACCAAAATATAGCTAGAATACATTGTTGTGAATTGGCATCAAAAACATGATTTTTTGTAATTGTATCAAAGATAATGAATTTGAAACTCTAATTCGCTAATTGATTGATGTTTGTGTTGTTTGTTTAATTGTTTGATAATTTTGAACCGTTATGCCTAATTGAACCAAATATTGAGTTATATTGAAAATTAGTCGTATTTGCTTGCATATACTTGTACTTACATTGAACAGGTCATAGCAAGGAGGCTAGAGCAGAGAATAAAATTTGTTTGCCCGACAAATAGGTACATGTTTACTACATAATTTACTGTTTTGTTTGGGTGATGATGATTTTATGAGCCTATTGGCTAACCGCTTGGCTTTTCCTTTTCTTTTTGAGATCAGAAGGCCTATATGGCAATTTTGGGATTTTCCCGTGGCTCCCGGTGCAGGGGAGGTTATGGCGAATTTTTTTGAAAATTTAGGGTGTTAGCCAAATTTTTGAAGAATTTGAAAATTCTCAAAAACTGAAGAGTTGGAGAATGGAAGCCAGATCGAACGTAGAGTTGGAGAATGGAAGCCAGATCGAACGTAGAGTTGATTGATCAAACCACTTTCGACTTTGTTCCTTTTCGGGGACGAAAAGTTTTAAGTGGGGGAGATTGTAACAACCCGAAAATCTGGGCCAGTTTAAATTTTTTATTTTGGCAATTTTAGCGAATTTTGATTATTTAAAATGAATTATTTTAAATAAAATCAACGAGAAATTTATTTTGAATATAATTCGAACGTATATATTATATACGTCGTCGTTAGAATATAAATAATTATATATAATTATAAATAGAATTGAAAATGGCGCGGTAGTTCGATAATTCGATTTCAAACTTCAATTGAACGTACCGGGTGCAAAACAATCCGGATTTTAGTGAAACCAAAAATAATGGAATCTAATAGGGAATATCTTTCCAACGAATCCGAAAGATTGAAATTTCATAGCGGGAATCAAAAGATATGTCCAGTTGAAAATTCTGAATAGTCGCTATGTGAAACGACCCGCTACTTCCCCGTAAAGGAAAGCGTCGGATAGTTCGAGAACAAACCACAACAGAACGCATATAAAAGAACATTTCACTGTATATTACGACAATGCATCAGATACAAGAATATACAGAGTATAAATGAATATTACACAGAAATACCAGAGATTTAAATTACATTTAAATACATAGCAGCGGAAAATAATACAATACACAACTAGAAGTAGATATACGGATACAAAGCTTTCCGGATATCGTTCCAGCTGTAAACCAGGATCCTGTGAATATAAATCTGCAAAACCAAAACTACTAGCTGCCCGTGTCAAAAATAGGGGCACCCAGAGTTTAGGTTAAAACAATAAACTCCAGGTCAGTCATGTGACTGGTGTGAGAACTAAAACAGTTATTAATCTTTATTTTCAAAAGTAAATCAAGGGACCACGCCGTATAACACGGAACGGGTTTCCTCCCAAGAATACCAGTGCATAAAACAAACAGCGCAATGCTAAATAAAGAAAAATGAAGCTGTTATAAGACCCAGGTCCTATCACACAATGCAAACGCAAGCCGGGGGATAGGGTTTTCCCTTATAACAGCCAATGAATGCTTGATACGTTTAAAACAAATCATTTGATACTATAATAAGTGCATAGTGTATAAAACAACTTCAAATCATAAGTATCAATCATAGGCGGCATGAGCGCCCCATCCCACTATGTCGCCATATATAGGATTACAACTAAAACCGCAAATGTCACGTATTTGGAAATTGGATTTCCATCTATGAACCGAGGCTAGGGGCAAGATCCTCAACCGATTTGAGACTGCCTAGCCCGAGTCTCAGGATCAGAGCTCGAGTGACCCTTGGATCCTCAGGGCCGGTCCACACGGAGTGGATTAAAATGCCTGAACATGCGTTTCTCCGCCCTTTGGGGCGTAAACGAGCCAACTAAATGACTCCATCGGTTCGAGAACGACCGATCAATCCGAGGCGCCTCGCAACAGCAACAACCACATAAGTCAAACTCGTCAGGGCGTGAAAAACCACTGACGCCACTTCTAGCTAGGAAGAAACGCATGCCCTCCCTGACGTCCTCTCCCGTTTTTGGTTCATACCGGGTGTGAAACACGCGAGGTAAACGTTACACAAAGCTACGCCACAAAGGCCGTGCTTTGATCATCACCACAAGACTTTGCTTTTCAACAGAAGCCTCGATCATTTGCATCTTAGCATGCCACACAGGCAAACCATCCTATGCAACCGATTTCAGTCACACAGAATGAAACCCGATGTCAGACACACAGTCCATTTACAAGTCCGTTCTGGGTCTGAACGAAACCGGGAGCACCTAGTACCCCGCATATCCATCGATCTCCAAGTACGTCTGGACGATCACCAACTGTTTCCATCTTCTTGGGTGTACAGCCCAATCAAGATCATCAGTTATCACCCAAACGACGTGAAGACTTCCGGTCTTCGACCATCGTCTTCATCTTCGACTTATCGTCGTATCAGTTGTTCAGAATGGGATAAACCCGGTCTTTCCGAACAACTCGCGTATATTTTAAATAAGTGTTACACAAACACAACATACGCCTCATTCCAATTCATTAGTCACTAACCGTAAATTAATCAAGAGAATAATTTCCCAAATATTAACCCCGAAGGCCGAAACCAACATCAGATCAATATCCAGAAAACCATTCTGCTTGGCTAACCGACAGTTAGTTTCTAAATTTCACATTCATAGGGAAAGATTCCCATTAATTTTATCAAAGATAAATTCCTTGAATTTACTCTTTAATCCATTTTTGAATATCAATTCAAACTAGTCGGGATTAGCGAACCTTACCGAAGTAATTATTTGTTTTAATTTCCCAATCCCAACCTATTCATCCCATGAAGTAAAACTGGCTTTACTTCATATCTAACACCACGGTGTTATCGGTAAATTCAATTACCATTTCACGTTCAAATCTAATTAAAGATTTAACTATCGCCTGGAGCAAAACTGGTGATACTCCATTTCGATTATTTCAATCTAATTAAAGATTCATTAAAACTCCACTTAGTTTTAATCTTTGACTGGGTTAAAGAATCAGTGTCATTTAAAAACACGGTTCACGATAAACCCAAAATCTCATTCATTAATCGTCGGGTTAAAGAACGAGTGTTATTTAAAACACTGTCCACGATAAACCCAAAAATCAATATCGATTCAATTCCAATTAAATGTTATTTAATTGGTACACTTCATTAAATCTAAGTAAAAAGATTTAATCTTTTCTCAACTGGGTTCAAGAACGGTGTTAGTGAAGACACCATTCACGACAAACCCAAATCACATTTGATATTAAATACAAGGCTCTGAATAGAAAATATATCGGCCTATATTCAATATCAAATTCTACGATTAACAAATGTCGTATTGGAAATAACGATATAGAAATATATCTTTCAAATTTCCATAACAACACCTGTATAATCACGAATTCCAACATCGAAATATTCCGAAGACAATTTCGATTCAAATCCACTCCAATGCAATCATTGGAAATTTTGGTTATTTTCAAAACCCTTTTCGAATTCAATTTATTTATTTAAAAATAAATAGAATTATAATTCTAGTTCAAAACTAGTTCATTTCGATAAAAATCTATTTTTATCTTTTCAAATATGGAGTTTTTCATCCCAAATCTTCACAAGTCATTTCTTATGATTTTACACAAATTATTGCTATTTTTAATAATTTTATCAAGGCCCGTACAGTCGATTTCCATCAACGGCCATCGAACTGCACTTACAGCGACCTTTTTCGAATTTGATTTGGACATAATTCCAAATCCAACCGTTAGATTTCAAATTTCTAACATTCGCTGGAAAGCTCTTTTCGATACGAACCCAACGGTTCCGGTTTTAGGAGAATCCGACGGTCGGATCTCCCGTAATGTCCGTTTGAAATAAATGGTCGAAATTCGCGAACTGCCGCGGCGCGGCGCGTTCTATTCAGGCCATTATATTATATATATAATATATATAATATATATTTCGTCGATTCCTATTTAAAACGAATTATATAAATAGTTTTAAATTCATTTCAAATTCTATTTCAACTTCTATTTCAATTCAAAGCAAAATTGAATTCTTCTTTATAAATTCGTTTAAAAATTCATTTCTATTCAATTCGAATTTCAATTCAATTTGAATTCATTTCAATTCGCTTTCTATTCCATTTGAATTCGTTTTCAATTCAATTCATTTCGAAATCGTTTTCAATTCAATTCATTTCGAAATCGTTTTCAATTCATTTTGAATTCGTTTTCAATTCAATTCATTTCGAAATCGTTTTAAAATCGATATAAATATCGTTCACGTCAAAATGGCGTCAATCTAATCAACACGGCTTCATATACTCCTTTATTTTCAAATATTCTATTTCAAATATTTCTTTTTCAAATATTTCTTTTTCAAATATTTCTTTTTCAAATATTTCTTTTTCAAAACTGGAATGAGGCCCAATCAATTACCATATAATGTTAATTATATGGATTTTCTACAACACATATATATATCAACAACGATGAATAATCAACCATCAACCAAAGTGCACTACACTGTATAAGCATCAAATATAGACATTTAACGCTTATAGCAGCTTGTCAATCAATCGATCGACATATTTAATCAATCAGGATGAGTGAACTTCAAATTTCATCCTAACACCCGTGTGGGGTTTCAAACAATCAAACACATATTTTATTTGTGCAGTTAGGCGATGTGTAAAATTTATCGACCCAATCAACGTCATTCAAATAGGTGTACATAAACAAACCGTCTGGTTTGTAAATGAATATTTATTTATTCACATTCACGTTAAAAATTATATTTTTAACGATAACACATTTTATTTTAATATATGAATTTCTATTCAGTTCATTCGTTAAATAAAATGCTATTTTTATCTTTCTAACTTATTTTAGAAAATTTCGGCGGCATAACGGCACGATACTAGAAACGGGACAAGGCCTAGCCTAATCCCCGGTCTAGTGAAGGCCCACGCCATTCACACATCAATCAAATCAATTCATTATGCAAACCACAAAATTTGGAGTAAGAGTCTAACCTAGCCTTACTCCTTCGCCTTATAACGGCGCACGTCTAATCCTAACCAATTCATCGATTCGATTTTTCATACCACAAATCACATTCAAACCAATATCGCAATCAATCACCAATCAATCAAACAAACAAGTCCATGGTCTGTGGACGATTGTGTCGGGTGCTACTAAGCACCGTCTGCATCCTAGTATATATATATATAACTAGAAAAATAAATTGAAAGGTGAGAAATTCTCACCGAATAGCTATCCTAGCTCCACGGCTCTTCTTTTGCAGAAGTCTTCGTCGTTTCGCCTTTTTGTCACCTTCGTTGCTGCTTTCACTACATACGTAAAAATCACATTTTTACTTCGCTATTCAATATATAAAAATCGAATTTTTTACTTCGCTATTCAATATATATACAAATCGAATTTTTATTTCAAAGTTCCATATATAAAAATCAAATTTTGACTTCGCTATTCAATATATAAAAATCGAATCTTGACTTCGCTATTCAATATATATAAAAATCATATTTTTACTTCGATGTTCAATATATAAAAATCGAATTTTTATTTCAAAGTTCAATATATAAAAATCGAATTTTTATTTCAAAGTTCAATATATAAAAATCGAATTTCATCTTTTATAAAAATGCAGTTTTTTGAATCTTTTAAAATTCAGTTTTTAACTGCATAAAAAATGCAGTTTTTATTATTATTATTTTTTTTTTTTTTTAAAACAAAACAGGTTTATACTTTTTAAAAATATCAGTTTTATCCCTATAAAAATATTTCAATTTTAATCTTTTTTTAAAATCAGTTTTAAAATTACTTTTTAAATCAGTTTTTTTTTTTTTTAATTCCTAAAAATACAGTTTTTAAACTTATAAAAATACAGAATAAAAATAAAACAAATAAAATAAAAAACGACTTACAGGGGGGGGGGGTTTCGCAGATCGTCGGAGGGGGTCTGGGCGGTGAGGGGAGGTGGCGGCGTCTTGAATCTGGGGTTCTCGCGATGTCGGCGTCGGGTTTGTGGGGTGGGCTGGTAGTGCGGCTAGGGCAAGGGCTTGCGAGGTGGTGGGGTTCGATTCGACGGAGGACCGAGGGGAGAGAAGGAAGGCGGCGGAGGAAGAAGAAGAGGGTGGGGGCGTCTCCGACTGGCGGCGCAGGCAACGACGAGGGGGGGGGCTCCGTCGATTTGGCTTTTCTCTCTCTTTTTTTTTTTTGTCTTTGATTCTGAAAAAGAAAGTGAACGGGGGGGGGGTATATGAAAAGATTTTATATTTTTAATTTAATTTTAATTTATTTTATCCCATGAGTTGACTTTTTATTTGACTTCGAAATCGAGCCCACCGACTGCCGCCCCTAGCTAATTACCCCTATTCCGAAAACAATGGAATATGTATCGCAAGCTGATTCGATTGCTTGAATCAGTTTCCTTTGAATTTACATTTAAATCATTATATTGAATTTTAAACGTACATTTCAAATTACCGGGGCCACATACTAACTAGAAAAATTCCAGAAAAATATTTTCTAGCTTCGTATGGACGATACGGTCCTAACAAAACTAGTTTCGTCGAATTCCGAGACCGTTGGAAAAATGGCCAATTTCCAGTCGATTAAAATCAACTGAAATGGTCAAAACACGTTTTCCTTTGCCATGCTCACATATCGATTCGAAAAATTATGAAACTTGAAACCTAGCAATAACTTTACATCCCGGACCCAACAAAACTGGTTTCGTCGAAATCCGAGGTCGTTTGCAAAATTTCCATTTTTAAGGGCCTGAATTCCATAGCGACTATTCAAAATTTTCGACTGGACATATCTTTTGATTCCCGCTATGAAATCTTGATTATTCGGATTCGTTGGAAATATATTATCAATTAGATCCCATTATTTTTGGTTTCACTAAAATCCGGATTGTTTTGCACCCGGTACATTCAATTGAAGTTTGAAATCGAATTATCGAACTACCGCGCCATTTTCAATTCTATTTATAATTATATATAATTATTTATATTCTAACGACGACGCGTATAATATATACGTTCGATTTATATTCAAAATAAATTTCACGTCGATATTATTTAAAATAATTCATTTTAAATAATCAAAATTCGCTAAAATTGCTAAAATAAAAATTTTAAACTGGCCCAGAATTTGCGGGTTGTTACAATCTCCCCCACTTAAAACTTTTCGTCCCCGAAAAGGAACAAAGTCGAAAGTGGTTTGATTATTCAGCTCCACGATCGATCAGGCTTCCGTTCTCCAACTTTTCAGTTTCTGAGAATTTTCAAAATTTCAAAAATTTGGCTAACACCCTAAATTTTTGAAAAATTTCGCCATAACCTCCCCTGCAATGGGAGCATCGGGGAATTTCAAATAGCTTCCCCGGTCCTTCAGATCTCAAAAAGAAAAAGAAAAAGCCAAGCGGCTAGCCAATAGGCTCACAAAATCATCATCACCCAAACAAAACAGGAAATTATGTAGTAAACATGTACCTATTTGTCGGGCAAACAAATTTTATTCTTCGGCTCTAGCCTCCTTGCTATGACCTGTTCAATGATAGATATATATACGCAAGCAAATGCGACCAAATTTCAATACAATTCAATATTTGATTCAATTAGGCATAATGGTTCAAAATTAGCAAACAAATGAACAAACAACACAAACATCAATCAATTAGTGAATTTAACGTTTCAAATTCATAATTTTGATACATATACAAAAAAATATGTTTTTGATGCCAATTCACAACAATAAGCCCTATCTAATTTTGGTTCTCACACCAATCAATAGGAAATATATAAATATCACATCTTCAAAACACGAACATAAATACTGATGATGTGGCCACATCATCAGAATTATCCCCGGGTGTCTAGAATGTGACTCTATATCTATCCAGTATATTAAAATTTCAAATATACGTGGATCAGACGTATACGCAAAATCTTTATATACTGGATTGTCCAACTCAATATAAATAAATAATCAAATACGAATAATTGATTTAAATTTTCAAAACAAAATTGTTTTCATTTTCAAAAATATACTCTTCACACTCGTTCTAGGATACTACTGATCCCATCTCTAACGAGTCATTCCCGTTGGATATTACTAATCCAATATCTGATGAATTCTTTCGTATGTTTCTAATGTGTCTTGTTCTCTAGCTTTGTAAACCAAAGCTCTGATACCAAATGAAACGACCCGCTACTTCCCCGTAAAGGAAAGCGTCGGATAGTTCGAGAACAAACCACAACAGAACGCATATAAAAGAACATTTCACTGTATATTACGACAATGCATCAGATACAAGAATATACAGAGTATAAATGAATATTACACAGAAATACCAGAGATTTAAATTACATTTAAATACATAGCAGCGGAAAATAATACAATACACAACTAGAAGTAGATATACGGATACAAAGCTTTCCGGATATCGTTCCAGCTGTAAACCAGGATCCTGTGAATATAAATCTGCAAAACCAAAACTACTAGCTGCCCGTGTCAAAAATAGGGGCACCCAGAGTTTAGGTTAAAACAATAAACTCCAGGTCAGTCATGTGACTGGTGTGAGAACTAAAACAGTTATTAATCTTTATTTTCAAAAGTAAATCAAGGGACCACGCCGTATAACACGGAACGGGTTTCCTCCCAAGAATACCAGTGCATAAAACAAACAGCGCAATGCTAAATAAAGAAAAATGAAGCTGTTATAAGACCCAGGTCCTATCACACAATGCAAACGCAAGCCGGGGGATAGGGTTTTCCCTTATAACAGCCAAAGAATGCTTGATACGTTTAAAACAAATCATTTGATACTATAATAAGTGCATAGTGTATAAAACAACTTCAAATCATAAGTATCAATCATAGGCGGCATGAGCGCCCCATCCCACTATGTCGCCATATATAGGATTACAACTAAAACCGCAAATGTCACGTATTTGGAAATTGGATTTCCATCTATGAACCGAGGCTAGGGGCAAGATCCTCAACCGATTTGAGACTGCCTAGCCCGAGTCTCAGGATCAGAGCTCGAGTGACCCTTGGATCCTCAGGGCCGGTCCACACGGAGTGGATTAAAATGCCTGAACATGCGTTTCTCCGCCCTTTGGGGCGTAAACGAGCCAACTAAATGACTCCATCGGTTCGAGAACGACCGATCAATCCGAGGCGCCTCGCAACAGCAACAACCACATAAGTCAAACTCGTCAGGGCGTGAAAAACCACTGACGCCACTTCTAGCTAGGAAGAAACGCATGCCCTCCCTGACGTCCTCTCCCGTTTTTGGTTCATACCGGGTGTGAAACACGCGAGGTAAACGTTACACAAAGCTACGCCACAAAGGCCGTGCTTTGATCATCACCACAAGACTTTGCTTTTCAACAGAAGCCTCGATCATTTGCATCTTAGCATGCCACACAGGCAAACCATCCTATGCAACCGATTTCAGTCACACAGAATGAAACCCGATGTCAGACACACAGTCCATTTACAAGTCCGTTCTGGGTCTGAACGAAACCGGGAGCACCTAGTACCCCGCATATCCATCGATCTCCAAGTACGTCTGGACGATCACCAACTGTTTCCATCTTCTTGGGTGTACAGCCCAATCAAGATCATCAGTTATCACCCAAACGACGTGAAGACTTCCGGTCTTCGACCATCGTCTTCATCTTCGACTTATCGTCGTATCAGTTGTTCAGAATGGGATAAACCCGGTCTTTCCGAACAACTCGCGTATATTTTAAATAAGTGTTACACAAACACAACATACGCCTCATTCCAATTCATTAGTCACTAACCGTAAATTAATCAAGAGAATAATTTCCCAAATATTAACCCCGAAGGCCGAAACCAACATCAGATCAATATCCAGAAAACCATTCTGCTTGGCTAACCGACAGTTAGTTTCTAAATTTCACATTCATAGGGAAAGATTCCCATTAATTTTATCAAAGATAAATTCCTTGAATTTACTCTTTAATCCATTTTTGAATATCAATTCAAACTAGTCGGGATTAGCGAACCTTACCGAAGTAATTATTTGTTTTAATTTCCCAATCCCAACCTATTCATCCCATGAAGTAAAACTGGCTTTACTTCATATCTAACACCACGGTGTTATCGGTAAATTCAATTACCATTTCACGTTCAAATCTAATTAAAGATTTAACTATCGCCTGGAGCAAAACTGGTGATACTCCATTTCGATTATTTCAATCTAATTAAAGATTCATTAAAACTCCACTTAGTTTTAATCTTTGACTGGGTTAAAGAATCAGTGTCATTTAAAAACACGGTTCACGATAAACCCAAAATCACATTCATTAATCGTCGGGTTAAAGAACGAGTGTTATTTAAAACACTGTCCACGATAAACCCAAAAATCAATATCGATTCAATTCCAATTAAATGTTATTTAATTGGTACACTTCATTAAATCTAAGTAAAAAGATTTAATCTTTTCTCAACTGGGTTCAAGAACGGTGTTAGTGAAGACACCATTCACGACAAACCCAAATCACATTTGATATTAAATACAAGGCTCTGAATAGAAAATATATCGGCCTATATTCAATATCAAATTCTACGATTAACAAATGTCGTATTGGAAATAACGATATAGAAATATATCTTTCAAATTTCCATAACAACACCTGTATAATCACGAATTCCAACATCGAAATATTCCGAAGACAATTTCGATTCAAATCCACTCCAATGCAATCATTGGAAATTTTGGTTATTTTCAAAACCCTTTTCGAATTCAATTTATTTATTTAAAAATAAATAGAATTATAATTCTAGTTCAAAACTAGTTCATTTCGATAAAAATCTATTTTTATCTTTTCAAATATGGAGTTTTTCATCCCAAATCTTCACAAGTCATTTCTTATGATTTTACACAAATTATTGCTATTTTTAATAATTTTATCAAGGCCCGTACAGTCGATTTCCATCAACGGCCATCGAACTGCACTTACAGCGACCTTTTTCGAATTTGATTTGGACATAATTCCAAATCCAACCGTTAGATTTCAAATTTCTAACATTCGCTGGAAAGCTCTTTTCGATACGAACCCAACGGTTCCGGTTTTAGGAGAATCCGACGGTCGGATCTCCCGTAATGTCCGTTTGAAATAAATGGTCGAAATTCGCGAACTGCCGCGGCGCGGCGCGTTCTATTCAGGCCATTATATTATATATATAATATATATAATATATATTTCGTCGATTCCTATTTAAAACGAATTATATAAATAGTTTTAAATTCATTTCAAATTCTATTTCAACTTCTATTTCAATTCAAAGCAAAATTGAATTCTTCTTTATAAATTCGTTTAAAAATTCATTTCTATTCAATTCGAATTTCAATTCAATTTGAATTCATTTCAATTCGCTTTATATTCCATTTGAATTCGTTTTCAATTCAATTCATTTCGAAATCGTTTTCAATTCAATTCATTTCGAAATCGTTTTCAATTCATTTTGAATTCGTTTTCAATTCAATTCATTTCGAAATCGTTTTAAAATCGATATAAATATCGTTCACGTCAAAATGGCGTCAATCTAATCAACACGGCTTCATATACTCCTTTATTTTCAAATATTCTATTTCAAATATTTCTTTTTCAAATATTTCTTTTTCAAATATTTCTTTTTCAAATATTTCTTTTTCAAAACTGGAATGAGGCCCAATCAATTACCATATAATGTTAATTATATGGATTTTCTACAACACATATATATATCAACAACGATGAATAATCAACCATCAACCAAAGTGCACTACACTGTATAAGCATCAAATATAGACATTTAACGCTTATAGCAGCTTGTCAATCAATCGATCGACATATTTAATCAATCAGGATGAGTGAACTTCAAATTTCATCCTAACACCCGTGTGGGGTTTCAAACAATCAAACACATATTTTATTTGTGCAGTTAGGCGATGTGTAAAATTTATCGACCCAATCAACGTCATTCAAATAGGTGTACATAAACAAACCGTCTGGTTTGTAAATGAATATTTATTTATTCACATTCACGTTAAAAATTATATTTTTAACGATAACACATTTTATTTTAATATATGAATTTCTATTCAGTTCATTCGTTAAATAAAATGCTATTTTTATCTTTCTAACTTATTTTAGAAAATTTCGGCGGCATAACGGCACGATACTAGAAACGGGACAAGGCCTAGCCTAATCCCCGGTCTAGTGAAGGCCCACGCCATTCACACATCAATCAAATCAATTCATTATGCAAACCACAAAATTTGGAGTAAGAGTCTAACCTAGCCTTACTCCTTCGCCTTATAACGGCGCACGTCTAATCCTAACCAATTCATCGATTCGATTTTTCATACCACAAATCACATTCAAACCAATATCGCAATCAATCACCAATCAATCAAACAAACAAGTCCATGGTCTGTGGACGATTGTGTCGGGTGCTACTAAGCACCGTCTGCATCCTAGTATATATATATATAACTAGAAAAATAAATTGAAAGGTGAGAAATTCTCACCGAATAGCTATCCTAGCTCCACGGCTCTTCTTTTGCAGAAGTCTTCGTCGTTTCGCCTTTTTGTCACCTTCGTTGCTGCTTTCACTACATACGTAAAAATCACATTTTTACTTCGCTATTCAATATATAAAAATCGAATTTTTTACTTCGCTATTCAATATATATACAAATCGAATTTTTATTTCAAAGTTCCATATATAAAAATCAAATTTTGACTTCGCTATTCAATATATAAAAATCGAATCTTGACTTCGCTATTCAATATATATAAAAATCATATTTTTACTTCGATGTTCAATATATAAAAATCGAATTTTTATTTCAAAGTTCAATATATAAAAATCGAATTTTTATTTCAAAGTTCAATATATAAAAATCGAATTTCATCTTTTATAAAAATGCAGTTTTTTGAATCTTTTAAAATTCAGTTTTTAACTGCATAAAAAATGCAGTTTTTATTATTATTATTTTTTTTTTTTTTTAAAACAAAACAGGTTTATACTTTTTAAAAATATCAGTTTTATCCCTATAAAAATATTTCAATTTTAATCTTTTTTTAAAATCAGTTTTAAAATTACTTTTTAAATCAGTTTTTTTTTTTTTAATTCCTAAAAATACAGTTTTTAAACTTATAAAAATACAGAATAAAAATAAAACAAATAAAATAAAAAACGACTTACAGGGGGGGGGTTTCGCAGATCGTCGGAGGGGGTCTGGGCGGTGAGGGGAGGTGGCGGCGTCTTGAATCTGGGGTTCTCGCGATGTCGGCGTCGGGTTTGTGGGGTGGGCTGGTAGTGCGGCTAGGGCAAGGGCTTGCGAGGTGGTGGGGTTCGATTCGACGGAGGACCGAGGGGAGAGAAGGAAGGCGGCGGAGGAAGAAGAAGAGGGTGGGGGCGTCTCCGACTGGCGGCGCAGGCAACGACGAGGGGGGGGGGGGGGGCTCCGTCGATTTGGCTTTTCTCTCTTTTTTTTTTTTTTGTCTTTGATTCTGAAAAAGAAAGTGAACGGGGGGGGTATATGAAAAGATTTTATATTTTTAATTTAATTTTAATTTATTTTATCCCATGAGTTGACTTTTTATTTGACTTCGAAATCGAGCCCACCGACTGCCGCCCCTAGCTAATTACCCCTATTCCGAAAACAATGGAATATGTATCGCAAGCTGATTCGATTGCTTGAATCAGTTTCCTTTGAATTTACATTTAAATCATTATATTGAATTTTAAACGTACATTTCAAATTACCGGGGCCACATACTAACTAGAAAAATTCCAGAAAAATATTTTCTAGCTTCGTATGGACGATACGGTCCTAACAAAACTAGTTTCGTCGAATTCCGAGACCGTTGGAAAAATGGCCAATTTCCAGTCGATTAAAATCAACTGAAATGGTCAAAACACGTTTTCCTTTGCCACGCTCACATATCGATTCGAAAAATTATGAAACTTGAAACCTAGCAATAACTTTACATCCCGGACCCAACAAAACTGGTTTCGTCGAAATCCGAGGTCGTTTGCAAAATTTCCATTTTTAAGGGCCTGAATTCCATAGCGACTATTCAAAATTTTCGACTGGACATATCTTTTGATTCCCGCTATGAAATCTTGATTATTCGGATTCGTTGGAAATATATTATCAATTAGATCCCATTATTTTTGGTTTCACTAAAATCCGGATTGTTTTGCACCCGGTACATTCAATTGAAGTTTGAAATCGAATTATCGAACTACCGCGCCATTTTCAATTCTATTTATAATTATATATAATTATTTATATTCTAACGACGACGCGTATAATATATACGTTCGATTTATATTCAAAATAAATTTCACGTCGATATTATTTAAAATAATTCATTTTAAATAATCAAAATTCGCTAAAATTGCTAAAATAAAAATTTTAAACTGGCCCAGAATTTGCGGGTTGTTACACTATGGAATTCAGGCCCTTAAAAATGGGAATTTTGCAAACGACCTCGGATTTCGACGAAACCACTTTTTTTGGATCCGAGATGTAAAGTTATTGCTAGATTCCAAATTTCATAATTTTTCGAATCAATATGTGAGCATGGCAAAAGAAAACGCGTTTGACCAGTTTTAGTTGATTTTAGTCGACTGGAAAATTGCCATTTTTCTAACGGTCTCAGAATTCGACGAAACTAGTTTTGTTAGGACCGTATCATCAATACGAAGCTAGAAATAATTTTTCAGGAATTTTTCAAGCTAGTACGTAACCCCGGTAAATTGAAATGCGCGTTCAAATTCAATATATAGAGTTATACGTTAATTTTAATGGAAACTGATCGAAACGTTCGAATCAGCTTACGATACATATCCCGTTGTGTTCAGAACGGGGGTGAAATGCTATGGACGACAGGCGGTGGGTTTGATTCTGAGTTCAAAATAAAAGTCAACTTTTTGAAATGCAATTAAATAAAATAATTAAATATATAAATAGCCCTATCCGATTTGGTCAAACCCTCATTAATATCTCCCGTGGTCAAACACAGCGCCCCCCCTCAAAAATCGAACGACAGAAAAGCTCCCTTATCCCCCCTCAAATTTACACAATCCATTCCGAATTAGGTTAGAGTCCCAAACCGAAATCAAAGAGGGTTTCGACCTCTTCAAAATGATGCGGCGATGATCAGTTTTAATGAGATGAACGGGGTGATTTTTGGGCACGGAACCGCCGGCGTCGAGCGGGATTCTGGAGCGGATGGTGGCTTTGAGAGGGGCGGTGCACCTGGAGTGGGTAGGCGACGTGGAGAGCGACGTTGGGGTGGCCTCCGATCCCGGTGAAGGTAGCTGTGGCGGCAGCCGTTATCAACCCTAGGGCAGAAGCCTAATTCGACGTCCAGTCTGAAGTAAAACAGTGAGCCCTCCCTTTGTTTTTTCATATATAAATTCATAGTTTAAAAATCGGTTTTAACATCACTTTAAAAGCAATTTAAAATCAGTTTGAAATTGTTTTAGAAAATATATTTGAAATTGTTTTAGAAAAGATATATGAAATTGTTTTTACAAAATATATATCATTGATGTAAAAAGAGAATTAAACAAATAAATATCATTGTTTTGAAATGAAAATTGTTTAAAGTTTTGTTTTTAAATAAATGAATAGCATTGTGTTGAAAAATAATACCTTTTTGAAAATAAAAATAACACCTCTTTGAAAATATATAAATCTGTTTGATTTAAAAATATCTTTGAATTGAAAAATATAAACCTCATTGACTTGAATATAAATATCTTTGATATAAAAATAAAATCTTTATTGAATAGCGAAGTAAAAATTCGATTTTTATATATTGAACAACGAAGTAAAAATTCGATTTTTATATATTGAATAGCGAAGTAAAAATTTGATTTTTATATATGGAATAGCGAAGTAAAAATTCGACTTTTATATATGGAATAACGAAGTAAAAATTCGATTTTTATATATGTAGTGGCTACGGTAAACGAAGGTGACAAAAAGGCGAGAACGACGAAGACTTCTGCAAAAGAAGAGTCGAGATGGTTGGATAGCTATCGGTGAGAATTTCTCACCTTTCAATTTCTTTTTCTAGTTATAAATATATACTAGGATGAAGACGGTGTTTAGTAGCACCCGACACAATCGTCCACAGACCATGGACTTGTTTGTTTGGTTGCATAAATTAATTGGATGATTTGATTTGAATTTGGTTGTTTGGTAAATTTGATTGATATGTGAATGGCGTGGGCCTTCACTAGACCGGGGATAAGGCTAGGTCTTGTCCCGTTTCTAGTATCGTGCCGTTATGCCGTCGAAATTTTCTAAAATATGTTAGAAAAATAAAAATATCAATTTTATTGAATAAATGAACTGAATAGAAATTCATATGTTAAAATAAAATATTTTATCGTTAAAAATATAATTTTTAACGTGAAAGTGAATAAATAGATATTTATAGAAAAATCGGCCGATTTGTTTATATGCACTGATTTGACTGATATTGATTGGGTCGATAAATTTTACACATCGCCCAACTGCACGAATAAAAATCTGTGTTTGATTGTTTGAAACCCCACATGGGTGTTGGGATGAAATTTGAAGTTCACTCATCCTGATTGATTAAATATGTCAATCGATTGATTGACAGGCTGTTATGAGCGTTAGATATCTATATTTGATGCTTATACAGTGTAGTGCACTTTGGTTGATGGTTGATTATTTTTCAATGCTATTATATACGTGTGATGTATGAAAATCCATATAATTAACATTATATGGTGATTGATTGGGCCTCATTCCAATTTAGAAAATAAAGAATAATATAAAATAAAGGTTCATGTGTTGACTGTACTCATCCGTTGAGATTAGTCATGTGTTGAACGAAATATTTTAGTAATAAAATTTACATCTTTATTAATATAAAATAAAGGTTCATGTGTTGACTGTACTCATCCGTTGAGATTAGTCATGTGTTGAACAAAATATTTTGATAATAACAAACATTTTGATAATAGGAAATATTTGAAATAGAAATATTCGAAATGGAATACTTGAAAATATCAATATATGAAGCCGTGTTGATTAGATTGATGCCATTTTGACGTGAACGATATTTATATCGATTTTATTCATTTTATAATGAATATCGAAAGTGATTTCAAAATCTAATATTTTGAAAAGAATAGAAATTCGAATTGAAACTGAATAGAATTGAATTCGAATTGAAATTGAATATAAATGAATTCGAATTGAAGTGCAATTGAAATGAATTTGAAATCAATTTGAAAAGAATTTAAAACGAATTTATATTGGAATGTTCAATTTTGATTTGAAATTGAATATGAACATGAAACCGTTTTGAAAATAAATTTAAAACAATTTGTAAAGCCCGTTTTGAATTGAAATCGACGAAGTATATATTATATATATATATTATATATATAATATAATGGCCTGAATAGAACGGGCCGCGCCGCGGCAGTTCGCGAATTTCGACCATTGACTTCGAACGGATATTGCGGGAGATCCGACCGTCGGATTCTCCTAAAACCGGAACCGTTGGGTTCGTATCGAAAAGAGCTTCCTAATGAATATTAGAAAATTGAAATCTAACGGTTGGATTTGGAATTATGTCCAAATCAAATTTGAAAAAGGTCGCTGTAAGTGCAGTTCGATGGCCATTGATGGAAATCGACTGTACGGGCCTTGATAAAATCATTAAAAATATCAATAATTTGTGTAAAATCATAAGAAATGATTTAGAAAAGATTGGGATGAAAAACTCCATATTTGAAAAGATAAAAATAGATTTTTATCGAAATGAACTAGTTTTGAACTAGAATTATAATTCTATTTATTTTTTTTAAACTAAATAAACTGGATTAGAAATGGGTTTGTAAATAACCAGAATTTCCAATAATTGCATTGGAATGGATTTGAATCGAAATTGTCTTCGGAATATTTCGATGTTGGATTTCGTGATTATACATATGTTGTTATGGAAATTTGAAAGATATAGATATATATATCGTTATTTCCAATACGATATCTGTTGGTCGTAGAATCTGATATTGAATATAAGCCGGTATATTTTCTATTCAGAGCCTTGTATTTAATGTCAAATGTGATTTGGGTTTGTCGTGGATGGTGTCTTTATTAACATTGTTCTTGAACCCAGTTGAGAAAAGATAAAATCTTTTATTCAGATTTAATGAAGTGTACCAATTAAATAATATTTAATTGGAATCGAATTAGTATTGATTTTTGGGTTTATCGTGAACAGTGTTTTAAATAACACTTGTTCTTTAACCCGATAATTAATGGAAGGTGATTTTGGGTTTACCGTGAACCGTGTTTTAAATGACACTGATTCTTTAACCTTGTTACGATTAAAACTAAGTGGAGTTTTAATGAATCTTTAATTAGATTGAAACAATCGAAATGGAGTATCACCAGTTTTGCTCCAGGCGATAGTTAAATCTTTAATTAGATTTGAACGTGAAATGGTAATTGAATTTACCGATAACACCGTGGTGTTAGATATGAAGTATAACCAGTTTTACTTCATGGGATGAATATGTTGGGATTGGGAAATCAAAACAAATGATTACTTCGGTAAGGTTCGTTAATCCCGACTAGTTGAATCGAAATTCAAAAGAAAATTAGAGAATAAATTCAAGGAATTTATCTTGGATAAAATTAATGGGAACCTTTCCCTATGAATGTGAAATTTAGAAAGTAACTGTCGGTTAGCTAAGCAAAATGGTTTTCTGGATATTGATCTGATGTTGGTTTCGGCCTTCGGGGTTAATATTTGGGGAATTGTTCTCTTGTTAATTTACGGTTAGTGACTGATGAATTGGAATGAGGCATATGTTGCGGTTGTGTAACACTTATTTAAAATATACGCGAGTTATTCGGAAAGACCGGGTTTATCCCATTCTGAATAACTGATACGACGATAAGTCGAAGATGAAGACGGTGGTCGAAGACCGGAGGTCTTCACGTCGTTTGGGTGATTACTGATGATCTTGATTGGGCTGTACACCCAAGAAGATGGAAACAGTTGGTGATCGTCCAGACGTATTTGGAGATCGATGGATATGCGGGGTACTAGGTGCCTCCGGTTTCGTTCAGACCCAGAACGGACTTGCAAATGGACTGTGTGTCTGACACTGGATTTTAGTCCGTGTGATTGATCTCTATTAAATATATATCTGTTTGGCGGCGGAGAATTTATTCTCTTGCTTAACGCCCTTCTCTGAGACGTACGAGCTCAGGGGTTATATATTGATGAATATCAAACGCATGGAGTGAATTGCCTGTGTGGCATGCCTAAGTGGAAATGATCAAGGCTTCTGTTGAAAAGCAAAGTCTTGTGGTTGATGATCAAAGCACGGCCTTTGTGGCGTAGCTTTGTGTAACGTTTTACTTCGCGAGTATCACACCCGGTGTGAACCAAAAACGGGAGAGGACCTCAGGGAGGGCATGCGTTTCCTTCTAGCTAAAAAGTGGCATCAGTGGTTTTACACGCCCTGACGAGTTTGACTTATGTGGTTGTTGCTGTTGCGAGGCGCCTCGGTTATATCGGTTTCGGCCGATGCATTCTGGTCGGCAGACGGACCAGACTTACGCCCCAAAGGGCGGGGAAACGCAGTGTTCAGGATTTAAGTTTAACCCACATCGGTGGACCGGCCCTGTCGCTCCAAGGTCACTCGAGCTCTGACCTGAGATATAGGCTAGATTGTCTCGAATCGGTTGAGGACTATCTTTTGCCTCGGTTCACAGACGGAAATCCAATTTCCAAATACGTGACATTTGCGGTTTTATTTGTAAACCTATATATGGCGACATAGTGGCATGGGACGCTCATGTTGCCTATGATTGATACTTATGATTTGAAGTTGTTTTATACACTATGCACTTATAATAGTATCCAATGATTTGTTTTAAACGTATCAAGCATTCTTTGGCTGTTATAAGGGAAAACCCTATCCCCCGGCTTGCGTTGCATTGTGTGATAGGACCTGGGTCTTATAACAGCTTCATTTTTCTTTATTTAGCATTGTGCTGTTTGTTTTATGCACCGGTATTCTTGGGAGGAAACCCGTTCCGTGTTATACGACGTGGTCCCTTGATTACCTAACTTTAAAAATAAAGATTAATAACTGTTTTAGTTCTCACACCAGTCACATGACTGACCTGGAGTTTATTGTTTTAACCTAAACTCTGGGTGCCCCTTTTTTGACACGGGCAGCTAGTAATTTTGGTTTTGCAGATTTATATTCACAGGATCCTAGTTTACAGCTGGAACGATATCCGGAAAGCTTTGTATCCGTATATCTCCTTCTAGTTGTGTATTGTATTATTTTCCGCTGCGATGTATTTAAATGTAATTTAAATCTCTGATATTTCTGTGTAATATTTATTTGTTTATACTCTGTATATTCTTGTAATCTAATGCATTGTTGTGATATACAGTGAAATGTTCTTCCGTCTGCGTTCTATTTTGTCGTGTTCTCAAAACGATCAGGCGTTTCGAACGGTCTGGGTCGGTTTAGCGACTGGTTCGGACCGACCGAAATTCCTTCTCGTCACACAACCAAAATTAGAAAAGACTCCCTATATATAACTCATAAGTAAAAATAACATGACAATGCCAGAGAATGCCAAAAAATATATCAAGAAAAGCACAATCTTCCCTCTATCATGCACACCATTTCGAATATAATAAACACAATCAATCAAATCTAACCTTGAATACGTGGAGTCGCGAATCGATTAACCCATTTTCTTGAGTCAAGGAAGCAGATTACGGAGTCGAGGAAGAAGATCCTTGAGTTGCGGTGGTGACTGGCAGCCAGAAGTTGCAATTTATGTTAAAGTTGTGGCGAACGTTCTAGCATTGCAGAGATTGAGATAAAAGAGGGAATATTAGGTCGAGATGGAAATATTAGGTCGAGATGGAGAAAGGAAGAGGGAATTTTCATTTTGGCGGCCTTTGATTTTATTTTCATCGACTTTGCTTTTTCGCTCCCGCATTTATAGTGGATCGAGCTAACGTAGCGGAACAAGTCTGTAAATAACAAAATGTATGAGCTATTTTTTTTTCTTTATTTTATGTAGCACAATTTTCGTGTTATTTTATTTTTTTTAGTTATTTAATTATAGCACTTTAATATAAGGCTACAACACAATGCAATATATACCATAATTTCTTGTAGTGTAATTAACATCTAATTTCATTTCAATAAAATATTCTTATAAACAAAATCAATATATAATTAACGATTTATATATATAACTATATCTATATATTTTCAACCAATTGACTAGCAATTCATTCAAACAATCATCACACAGAAATCAATCATCATTTATAAATTCTAGAAATACGTTATAAAATTATAAACTGTTCGGAATTAGTGAGATTTACTCACATTGGTTGGTTATCGTTAAATAACGATAAGCGATCGTCGATTCAGATCAGGCAATTTATTTCTCTGTAAATTGTAACGAGCTCCAATTCACTCCGAATCAGTTTTATTGTGTAGCCGTCGTCCATACGATCCCAACGGATCTTATTTCATTATATTCTGATATCGTGTGACAAAGTTATACATTATACGAGTTTATATACATATCATGGTCATTAATTAATTAATTAATTAATTGGGCTTAATCATTTCCTAATTACATTTACCATAATTAAGCCGCGCCCAAATTGTAACGCCATGCCTCTATACCCACTATCATCCAGTTCATTTCAGAGAAATGTCGTAGACTAGAACGGAGAATGAGGTTTATGAAGAGCGACCGATTGTATAATTGCTCCATGTGAGGAATGCACATCGAATTCTGATACCGATTAAAATTTGACATGACTATTCGGCACATACGGAAACTACACAGCGGCTATAAATAATCCGGAAAGCAGTATAAAATAAACAACAACAATAAAATATATATCACAACCAGACACAGAATAATCATATCACAAAGGCGGAATAGATATGAATAAACCAAGAAGGCGTACAACAAGCTCGTGGTCAACAAAGATTCACTAACCCCGAAAGAATAGATACATGTACCATGATCTAAATAAAAGACTATGTACACAACGAAAGATAATGTCATAGGTACAAAAGTATATAAACCTGCGGAGCCAGAGTAGCAAGCTGAAGGCGGACGATCAATCCTGCGATGAGACCCAAAGGAGCACCTAAAATGACTCGGCCTGACCCGAGTATTATTTATAAGAAAATAAACAATAAACGAATCAGTTTAGCTATACTTATCAAATAAACTGAGATAATAAGAGATATAACGCAGGATGACATGATTCTAATAATAAGATCTAATCATAAATAAATATGAAACATGACATGTCAACACAATCAGGAAATGACAATGGAATGTCAGCACACAATTATCTTTTCATAATCACCTAGCTAAGGTAGAATGCAACATTCAAATAATAGCACACAACAAGAAATGACAGTGGAAATGAATCTCATGACATTGAGCGTACAACAATAACAAGAATCCAAAATCACTAGAAATCCAGAAAACATCATAAAAAGTGGTACTCCCCTGATGAGAAACGATCCATAAAACATCATAAAAAGTGGAAACTTCCCAGATGAGATACGATCTCTAGGTAACATCATAAAAAGTGGAAACTCCCCAGATGAGATACGATCTCTAGGTAACATCATAAAAAGTGGAAACTCCCCAGATGAGATACGATCTCTAGGTAGCATCATAAAAAGTGGAAACTCCCCAGATGAGATACGATCTCTAGGTAGCAAACCCATTTGTTTAAGCCGAAGCTCCCCCACGGAGCCGGGTCGTGACCCCGGACGATGAAAATACATAAATCATAGAAAATCATAGAAAGTTGGATCAGAGTCCCATAGATGAAGGTCCCAAATCGTAAATTCCCACTCGGGTGATTGCAAACTAAGCAACTATGTCAGGAGGTGGATACCAACGATCCGGATGAGTATGAATTACACCGAGATAGTTAATATAAGAAAATAGCTAAATGTCCTATAACTACTTGCTATTCTCGAATATTTACGAACCCGTTGTTGGTTCATTCTCAAAACACCAAGAACAATCATAAAACG
Source organism: Allium sativum (assembly GCA_030737875.1). NCBI lineage: Eukaryota > Viridiplantae > Streptophyta > Magnoliopsida > Asparagales > Amaryllidaceae > Allium > Allium sativum. The sequence goes on from CM060915.1 coordinate 994,175,930, forward strand.
GATCACATCGATCCAGGTGAATAGAAATTACTCCGAGCTAGTTAATATAAGAAAATAGCGACATGTCGCATAACCACATGCTATTCTCGAATATTTACGAACCCATAATTGGTTTCTATTCAAAACAGAGAGAATCACCACACATGTTTGAACGCACGAGTCCAAGAGTTATTCGCCGAAGTAAACATATAAGGGGTCATAGTCCTCAATTTTACTTTGGTAAATAAACTAAATTTCTCGTCCAATCGATAGGATAAGGAATCGTAAATAAATCAATAGAATCAGAACCGGGTTTAGAAGCCGAATTTATTTTAAAAGGATTTGAATTTTGTTAGCCTGCTTTGTTACCAGACTATCCAAAGCCGAAGAACTCTATCAGGAAGGCCACTCAGGGCTTGAGTATGAATTGCCAGAGATCGACATCTGCTTGGACGAAGTAACGAAGGATGGGAAAACTCGTATTTCTGTGCACATAAGCTTCGGGTTGGATTCCACCATTTCGGATCAAGCTAAAGCGAATATTTCTGACCAACCAAACCCGATCGGGTAAACCGGATCGGGTCATCCGGATCGGGTTATCCGGATTGGGCCAACCGGATCGGGTCTCTACCCCTAACAGAATTCTGGGCAGTTAAAGGCCATTTCCCCATGTTCTCCACTACTTCTGAGATTTACTCTGAAGCTGCCACGTGGCCACTCAACCCTAACCGAATTTCTACCTATTAATACACATACAACACATCATTTAAGGGGACTTTTTGGCCTCAAGGAAGCTCTATCTATTTCGGCCATGGCTACCAACGAAGAACCTTCATCCTCTTTAATAAAATCAATGAATTCGAAGAGTATTATTCATTATAATTGAGTGCTTGAGCGACAATACTCATTGTATTTGTAATTTCTGAATGAATTGAGAAGCTATGAAGTGGATGTAGGCTTGTTAACGCCGAACCACTATAAATTCCGTGTGTAGATTGATTTTTCTTTCTTTTTGTTCATGATTCCTCATTATTTTCTACAAAACATTATCAATTGGGTGTTAGGACCATTTTTTGGTCTAACAAATTTATAAACTGATTAAACGTTGGTTCGATTCCCATTGACAATATAAAATCCCATTATCCATTGTGGTTCAAATATTCATGAAAACCGTCGCCGTAGCGAATAGAACACAAACATCATGAAACATAAACTCACATTACAGCAACATACAAGATATCAAGGGATAACGGTTGTAATTTCGATCAACGAACGAATCCAAATCCCAAACTAGCACCCAGAGGTTTTAAACTACATCGGAATAGACTTGATGGATATCGAGTCGGTAATTCACGTTTTAATGGCACGAATCATCTTAACAAGAGTATCAAATAAATTCGATATACAAAATAGAACGCACGTGCTTTAGAATGATCACTTATCCAATTCACATCCTAAATAATATAAATAGACCAAAAGAATCAACATTGGAAGAATCGAAGACGATGAATCGAGCTGTTGGAATATGTGAATTCGTGAAGCTGAAGTTCACAAACGAAGTCCGAACGGCCCGAGCTCCGACCAGGAAAGAGCCCGAATGGGGGTAGACTGTGGACCGAGGTCCCTCTGGTCCACAGCACAAAACCGGTCGATCGGCCAAAATGGGGCGGTCGACCGTTTTTACATAGAAGTAAAATCGGTCGACCGCCCCATTTTGGACCAGTTGACCGGTTTTGGCCTGGGCTGTTGCCCAGGCCAAACTTAAGGGGATTCGTCCCCCACGAGTGTCCGGCTTCGATCGTTGAGGTTCGTGACTTCTTCGGGACATCAACGAAACCTCTTTGATCCACCGTATCGACTCGCAAATCTTGAATGCATTGGTTTTGATTGTTGGTTCTAAAACGAACAAAATTCCAAACCAAAACGAATAAACGCGATATAAGCGGATTGTGAAGTCTTAGAACTTTCCGGATGCGGCAATGGTACTTCACAACCCCAAATTCACATGCATAAACATATATACATAAGATTTGCAATGATTCGGTATATAAATTCAAGTATGAACTAAATTCCAAACCAAAGCACACCAAAGCAATTCAAGCGACTTGTGAAGACTTAGAAATTTTTCGGGGGGGGGGCCACGGAGCTTCACAACATCACCAAATCAACTCATAGCATATGCATTAGATCATATGAACAATCCTTATCATAATTTTCATCTTAGTGAGACATAAAAACATGTAATCGGCTAAGTTACACTAACATAACCAATTTACTAGCACATGCAAACTCATATGAACACTAAATTACACTTGTACAAGCCAATGGCTTATGGCACAGATGTGAGTTCGAAAAGAACACACCTTTGGCTCTTGAATATCAAGAACTAGCTACAACAAGGAAGAATAAGCACCCAAACGAGCAAAGCTCCTCTCTTTCATCAATTGCACCTCCCATTCATTCACATCCAAACATATATGGGCTAGGGTTGTGAGAAAAAATCCGAAATTGAGAGAAGGATAAGGTAGAGAGGGAGAGTAGAGAGCTTACCCATGTCTTAGAATGGGATTTTCCCAAGAATTGAGCTCTAGATTGAAGGCCCTAGCTTATGGAATTTCCATTTCCCATTCCCTTCCCCATTTTCTATTTTCTTTGAAGTGAGAATGAATGAAGGAGGAGAGAGCTAGGTGGAGCTCTTAAGTGAATAAGCTAGGTTGGCTAACCAAGTCCTAGCCAAGGTGCCAAAATTCCAAAGCTCGGAATATATCGAAGTTTATACTTTTCGAACTCCTGAACGATATTTTGAACTCAATGGAAGTGGTTTCGAGTCTAAATTCGTCCCTATACAAAAAGTGATATTTTGGTCATACATCAAATGAAAATGACCAAATTCTCCTGAGTTGTGAATCAATATCAAACATAAGTCTATTAAATTCTATTTAAACTTATATTTGAAAATATTACTTATTTGAATCATCATAAATGGAAATTCAAATCTAAATAAAGATTTGGTAGTTTCGGTATAACGATGAATAAATGAAGTTGTTTTCGAGATATAAGGTGTGAAAAAATGAACTCGAATTTCGAGAAAAGGGTAAGACGATAACATGGCTTTAGGGAATTGAACAAATCCAACCTAAAATCAAAGTAAAGTGAAATGGTTGGAAAGACGATTTGAATCGAGAAACTCTTATGGTCCATAGCTATTATTTTAAAATACGCTTATTACTTGGAAAGTCCGGGATCGGAGATGAATCCGAAAACCATTCCAAGTAATAATACGACATTATAAAGAAACTAAAACTTGGATATCGCTAAGTGAAAACCAAGTATATTTGAAATTTTTAGTTTGATTGCTGATGTCTCAGATTGGGCGTACACCCAATACGAGGTTATAAGTGGCATGAAATCTGAATAGATTTGAATATTTTTGGGTTGTTGTTCCGTTCAGACCCAGAACGGACTTGTATTGATTGTGTGTCTTGTTGAACCTAGGATTTTTTGTTTGATGACAACAAACATATTTTACTAATGTGTTTGATTGTACTATCCATTTTTTTATATATCATATTGAAATAAATATTTTTTGTTTAATGGTGCTTCTTCACAGAAACTAAAATATTTACACAAGCATCTATTATTCAAAATTTATTTTTTTATTGCATAATCAAAACAGTACAAAGTTGTGTCTGAACTCTCAACTATACAATTTTTCAATACAAATGATGTTTCACTATATACATATTACTTTCTCTCACACTCAATTACATATGTCCATACACTCTTATTGTCACAACATCAAGTTCTGCTCCAGTTGCATCATCCTGAAACCTGTCACAAAAATAAAAAACACACAGTACACTGGAACTAAAATAAATACTGAGCAAATAAAATTATATTTTTAATCTTTTATTTGTCTCAGATTCTCTGTGTATTTTTCTCATCATCTTTTAGACTTGAACAGCCACGCTATAACTAAACTGGTTTGCTGATCAGAACCAGCTGATTCTGATCAGCCTCAACACAATACAGTTTGTCTGCTGTTTTTTTTTCAGGATCACAAGACAGGTCAGAAATCAAAAGAGAAATGAAAAATGCAAAATTTCAGATCAGCAAGGATCAGCAAGAAGTGGCAAAGTAGTGAACATGCAGATTACATAGTCAAGCTAAAGAAGCCAGACAATCAAGTTCAAGTGGCAAGCATGACCAAGTGAACACGGGAAAATTCATGAGTGCAGTATAACAAGTGCATGAAGCATGTCAGAATGGATTATGGCTCAACAAAGTTTCAACATTATTTTTAACATGATCAAGCAATGGTGCAAACAACATCATTCAAACAGCATTTGGTCGAGACAGTGGCCAATCAACCAAAACAAGGCATGGTGCAGCCAAGAACAAGCAAGTGATCAAGTCCAATAACAAGCTAGCATACATGTGTGCTCTTTCAGGTTTACATAGACAATACAAGTAATGGAAACACAATGGTGTTTCAAGTGCATGAAGTATGAGTGACATAGATGGACAAGTGTAAGTGCAAGACTCAAATCAATTCAGACATGCATGGCTACAAGTAATTAAGGGAGCAACATAATAATACAACAGTGGGATGTAGCAGATCAACATTCAAGGGCATACAGTTTACAAGCATGGTCACAGCAAGCTTATCAGGAAATGGATTGTACAACATGGCATATTCATACTGCATTTTGGTGGAGCAACAATCAGGGTCAACACAAGAATGCATGTGAAGCAAGACAAGCCAATAAATGAACTGAATAGAGCATATAGGGTGGAGCAACAGATTGAGCATGCAGGTGTACATACATGGACTTGAATCAATCAAGCAATTTTGTCAAAGTGATAGTGACTATGATCTGGGTGAAGTGTAAGTTAACAAAGACAAGATTTAAATGCAATGGCAACAGCAAGCATAAATGTGTAAGTGATGCATGGTGTGTATGTGTGTGCACAAAACCAAAAGTCATGAGACGAGCATTTTTCATGATAAGAAAATTATGGTGCAGTTGTTAATTTGAATTCACTCTTTCCAGTTTTGAAGTTTAATCATGGAAAAGGAATTGTGTGTACTTATAAAAACAGTTTTTTTTGGAAAGGTTTAAATGCCTAAAATTCGATTTCTTCCACAAAATCTCTAGTATATCAAAAATGGAAAATCATATTTGGTTTAAATCATTTTTCAGTATGGTGACTAGGCAGGAAAAATCTCAGGATGCAAATTGTTTTTCAAAATAGAAAGCATTCTTAATCAGATCGAATGATGAAAGCTTTGGTGGCAAAATCTGTTGATTATGTTTTCATTTAACAGAGAAAATCAAGGATAAAAGCAGAAAGTTTTCAAAACCGATTATAATTTGGACAACAAAATTTCAGGGAAATCAAAATTCGTTTCGAATATTCCAAAATCAAATCGGGCAAGTCTTTAAGGCGAAATCAGAGAGCAAGGGCAACAAAACCCCTATATAAACACACTACTTCATCATCGACAAGACATCCGAATATCTCCAATAGAAATATCAAAACCCTAATCGTAAATCAGAAAGCTTACGTGGTTGGATCGTAAGAAGAGATCACTGCAGAGCCATGCTAGAAGGCCAATCAACTCAATTCAGATCTGCAGAAGTAATTCAGAGCAAGACACCTCAATTTTTTTTCAGAAACCCTAATTTAGTACACGACCGCCATTTCCATTTCACTGAGCAAAAGTGTAAATCAATGGATAAGAGAAAAGAGAATGGGCCGGCCCTATGTTTGCTTGGCTAAGCCAAGATTGTTAATGGGGGTTCTTTTGCTTTTTATTTTTATTTTTTTTGTAATTGTTTATTGTAATTTGAGTTAGCAACTTTTCTTTTCTAGTTTCTTTGTAAAACTAGGGTATACAGATTACCGGTCTGTAGTCTGGGAAAATCTGGTCTAGGGTACACAGGCCAGTCTAGGATTTTGAGCTTAGGGTTAGACAGGAGCAGGAGCTGCAAGTTTACATAGGATTGTAAGCGGGATCTGTTTGTAACTCATAGTAGAAATCTTAGAAAGGCAGCAGTAGGCACAGTTTACCGAAGCTGGGTAACCTACGTGTGATTTTTTCCTTTACTGCATATTTTAATATCTGTGTTTGTTTTAATTTTTTGTTAAAAACCCTATTCACCCCCCTCTAGGGTTGTTATCAATCCTACAATTGGTATCAGAGCTGGTTTAAGGTAACAACATGATAGGGGGTTCTCACTGTATGATGATGTGGCGAAGTATTGACTCTTACCCCTACATGCCCATGGGTGGTTATCCGTGTCGAGAGGCAGGACGTGAAACCAGTGTCTGAGGTATCTTTGGTGGCCACCGGGGTGATTTAAAATTCTTCGTAAATAGAGATACCATTTGGTATTAGAGACAGTTTATATTTAACTCTAGAGTCATGACATCAATGAATAATGCTTTTTCTGAAGGACATTCTATTGCTAGACCACCCATGTTTAATGGCAGTGATTACGCGTATTGGAAAGCTAGAATGAAAATTTAACTTGTATCTGTTGACTATGATGTCTGGGATATCATTGAGACTGGTTATAAACCACCCACTGTAGTTGTTAATGATATTGAAGTACTTAAACCAAAAGAAAGATGGGATGCAAATGATAAAAAACTGTACTCGATTGATTCTAAAGCCATGAATGCTTTGATATGTGCTTTAGATAAAACTGAATATAACAGAATTTCTCATTGTAACATAGCTAAGGAAATCTAGCATGCTCTGGAGGTCACTCACGAAGGAACATCGCAAGTGAAAGAATCACGTCTTGCACTATTCAACAATGAGTACAAAAACTTCATGATGCAGAAGGATGAGAGTATCAAGGACATGTATGGACGTTTCTCCGTGCTAGTGTACAATGCTAGAGCCCTTGGAAAAGTTTTTACTGAAGTTGAACTTATGAGGAAAATTTTGCATGTTCTACTGATGAATTTCGAGGCAAAAGTCACAGCTATTCAAGAATCAAAGGATCTGAGTAAGCTGAGCATGAAGGAGCTTGTTGGAAATTTAATGATGTATGAAATGGAGCTAAAATCACAAGAAGATCACAATAACTCTGATCTGAAGAAGAAATCAATTGCTTTGTCCAATACTGTCAACAACGATGGCGAAGACTCCATTGAACAACTTGCAATGGCTGTCAGACAAATCGCGAAATGGAGCAAATTCAAATCTCGAAGAAACAAATCAAAATCCAACAAGCTGAAGAACTCTGAAAATTCAGATGAGGAACCACTTTGCTATAATTGCCAGAAGCCTGGACATCTGAAACCAAACCGTCCCCTTCTTCAGCACAAAGAAACAAGAAGAATAAGAATGCATTTTCTATAAATTGGGATGACGAGGAAGGAGAAGAAGACTCAGATAGCAGTGAGGAAGAAAGTAACCTATGCTTCATGACAAAATCTGATTCTGAAGATGATAGAGAGGAATCGATAGAGGTATACAGTTATGATGACTTGATTTTAATGTGTAAAATTCTTTCTGAAATCATTGATACACTAGAAGCAAAAGTAGAAAGACTCAAAAGAAAAAATTTATAACTATCAACTCTCAAATCCACCATTGAAAATCTTGAAAAAGAAAAATTGACATTGAAAGAAACTGATAAGATTAAGAGAGAGAATTCCATTAAAAGATGCACTTCACTTGTGGATGAAAATACAGAACTAAGAACCAAAGTCCAGGATCTTGAAATCACCTTGAATAAATTTTCAATTGGACAAACATCTTTCAAAATGTTGCTAGGAAATCAATTGTTTGCTAACAACAGAAAATGACTAGGTTTTGGCAAGATACAAAATGATGTGACTATGAGTGACAATGCAAAAGGTAGAAGCCTTTTTTCTAAATGTTTAAAATGTAAGGAAATTGGGCATAACCTTGAAAATTGTAAAGATAGGAATAAAAACAGGAAATTCACTAGAGTTTGGGTTCCAAAGAATTTGGCACATAATTACAATAATTTCTGGAACACAAATGAGAGGACAAAACAAATATGAATTCCAAAAGATTCTTGTTTTCATCATTTTTCTGCCACTAATAATCTTGGACCTAGGAACCTCTCTGGGTCATTCTCTTCTCTTCTTATGTAGGTATGTTGGCGGGCTGAGGAGAAACAATAATGGTATTTGGGTTCAGGTTTCTCCAGACATATGACGGGAGATAAAAGACTGTTCCTTAGCCTAGAAAGGTATAAAGGTGGGAGTGTGACACTTGGTGACAACAGTAAATGTAAGATTATTGGTAAGGGAAAAGTAGGTAATAGCATTTTTGCCCTAGCTGATGTCTTATATGTTGATAAGTTGTATCACAATCTTATTTCCATACGCCAACTATGTGACAAAGGAATGAATGTAGTTTTTGACAGTGAAATTTGCAAGATAATCGACACATCCACTGGAAAAGTTGTTTTTTCTGGCAAAAGAAAAGGAAATATATACACGCTCTCTTTTGATGATGTAACTGTTTCTAGATGTTTGATTTCCACTGAAGAAGAGGCAGTTTTATGGCATAGAAGACTAGCACATGCCAGTATGCATCTCCTTGAAAAACTAGAAATAAATGAGCTTGTCAGAGGTTTACCTCATCAGAAATTTAAAAATAACAAAGTGTGTAAGGCTTGCTCCATGGCTAAACTTAGTCGTTCGTCATTTCATACAAAAAATGTTGTTAGTACTTCATGTGTTCTTGAATTGATTCATATGGATTTGTTTGGACCAACTGATACTGCTAGCTTAAATGGTAAACGGTATTGTTATGTATTGGTTGATGATTACTCTAGATTTACATGGGTTTATTTTCTAGCCAAAAAGTCTGAAACATTTGATTATTTTTCAAAGTTTACAAAACTTGTTCAAAATGAAAAGGTGTTTCAATTAAAACTTTGAGAAGTGATCATGGAGGTGAATTTGAAAATTTAGATTTTGAAAAATTCTGCGAAGAAAATGGCTTTAAACATGAATTTTCCGCTCCTCGAACACCTCAACAAAATGGGGTGGTTGAAAGGAAAAATCGTACATTGCAAGAGATGGCTAGATCTATGTTATGTGAATATAAATTACCTCATACCTTCTGGGCTGAGGCAGTTAATACTTCATGCTATGTAATGAATAGAGTCATGATTAGACCAATACTTAATAAAACATCATATGAACTATGGTCTAACAAAAAGCCTAACATCTTATATTTTCGAGTATTTGGATGCCCTTGTTATATTCTGAACACAGGTGATCAACTTGGAAAGTTTGAAGCAAAAACAGTTGATGGAATCTTCATGGGTTATTCTTCAAGGAGCAAAGCTTATAGAATTTTCAATAAACAATCAAGAACAATTGTGGAGACCATTAACGTGAAGTTCAATGAATCAGACATAGAGATGGCTTCTGAAATTGATAAAGATGAAGGTGGTGTGCAAGAAGGCGAGAAAGATAGCAATGAAGTTGAGGCAAACAACGAATAAGTCGCAGAAGCAACAGCTGAAGCTGAAAGGCTGAAATTCAAACCCAATCATCCTCCAGATTTGATAATTGGAAGTCCAACGGCTGGTGTTCGCACCCGTTCCTCTCTCAATAAGAATGTTTGTGCTTTTTCTATTCACAATGCTTTTATTTCTGAAATAGAACCAAGTTCATATGATATTGCTCTTAATGATGTATCTTAGATTTTAGCTATGCAAGAGGAACTTAACCAGTTTGATAGGAATAAAGTCTGGAATTTGGTGCCTAGGCCAAAAGACTATCCAGTTGTTGGAACAAAATGGGTGTTTAAAAATAAGCTTGATGAATCCGAAAATGTAATTAGAAACAAAGCTAGGTTGGTTGCTAAGGGGTACAATCAAATTGAAGGCATTGATTTTGATGAAACATTTGCTCCAGTTGCTAGGTTAGAAGCAATTAAAATTTTGCTAAGTTTTGCATGTTTTAAAGGTTTTAAACTTAAGCAAATGGATGTTAAGAGTGCCTTTTTGAATGGTGAGCTGAAAGAAGAAGTTTTTGTTGAACAACCTCCTGGTTTTGAGAGTCATGAATTTCCAAATCATGTGTACAAACTAGAAAAAGCATTATATGGTCTTAAGCAGGCTCCTCGAGCTTGGTATGACTGTCTTTGTTCATATCTTTTGGAAAATGGTTTTAAAAAGGGATGTGCTGACATTACTCTGTTTCTATTACATGATGGTTATGATTTCTTGATCGTTCAAATTTATGTTGATGATATCATTTATGGTGCTACTAATGATATTTTGTGTGAGAAATTTGAAAACGTCATGCAGGAAAAATTTGAGATGAGCTTGGTTGGAGAGATAAAATACTTTCTTGGATTTCAAATCAAACAGAGCAACAAAGAAATCTTCATTTCTCAGACCAAGTATGTAATGGAGCTGTTGAAGAAATTTGAAGTTGAAGATGCAAAACCAATGAAAACTCCAATGAGCCCAACAACTAAGCTTGACAAAGATGAAAAAGGTGTTGCTATTGATCAAAAAAAATATCGTGGTATAATCGGTTCACTCCTCTATCTCTCTGCTTCTAGACCCGATATTATGTTTTCTGTCTGCTTATGTGCTCGTTTTCAATCTAATCCAAAAGAATCTCATTTAAAAGCCATAAAATGAATTCTAAGGTATTTGTTACACAAACCAAAACTTGGTTTGTGGTATCCATCTTGTGACAATTTTGATTTTGTTTGTTTTACTGATGCTGATTATGCTGGCTCACTCACTGATAGGAAGAGCACTAGTGGAAATTATTTCATGCTAGGACATTCTCTTGTTTCATGCTCAAGTCGTAAACAAAATTGTGTTGCATTATCCACCACTGAAGTGAGTATATTGCTTTAGAAAGTTGTTGTGCACAGATTTTATGGATGATGCAAACTCTTTCTGATTTTGGCCTATTCTATAAACAAGTTCCTTTGAAATGTGACAGTAAGAGTGCAATAGATCTATCAAATAATCTTGTACATCACTCACGCACAAAACACATTGATGTGAGACACCATTTCATTAGAGATCAAATTGTAGTGAAGACATTTGTATTGAATTTATTCCAACTGAATCCCAACTTGCGGAAATTTTTACTAAACCCCTTCCTGAAGATAGATTTTGCAGATTACGATTGGATTTGGGGATTATAGAAATTAATTGATTACTCTGCATTTTTGGGTAAATTTTTTCTTTAGATGTTCTGTTATTGATTTCTTTCTTTTGGCAAATTAATCCAATCTTCAAATCATTAAGAAAAGAACCGTTTATTTTTGGACATTTATAATAAAATTGTGACTATGTTGGATTTCAGAATATGAGATGGATGAAAGCTTCTCTGTAACCCTGATTTGATTGAATGTAATTTATAATATGAGTAATTTAGGAATTCTTTTCACATCCATCTCTATCTCTATCACCCTTCTATCATTCATTTTTGTTTTTATATATTAAGGGGATTTTGTATATATAATAATAATAAGTTTTTCTCTGACCTCATTTAAAAATCCAAGCTCTGGTCATGCATGGTCATGAGTTTATTTATTTAATTTCATGTTGCAACTAATTCCATTTAAAAATCCAAGCTCTAGTTATGCGTGGTTAGTGTGCTCTTGAGATATATATATATATATATATATATATATATATATATAAAGGGGGTGTGTATATAATAATATATAAAATCCTCCCTGGTATATGTTAACTAACTATCCGATGTATTCCTATCTAACGGATTATTATGATTTTTCGTTTGATTGACTGGGGTTTGTGGTTTCTGATTCTGTCAAATGACTTGATCTCTTACTTTGGTCCATATCCTTTGCAAATGTTCAGCCCTGTTCATCTTTTGATGATTACAAAGGGGGAGAAGGAGCTAAGATTTTGATATAAGTACGGACGTCTATAGACTTTATTTTGCCATTAATGCTAAGTGTTTAATTATTTTCTATTTTCTTCAAGTGTATATTTGTGTCTGTTTACAACTGAAAGGGGGAAGCACTTGTGTTCGTTTACAACTGAAAGGGGGAGCACAAATATAGGGGGAGTTCTTTCAAACACTTTCTGTTAATTTCAAAATCTTAGATATGTTTGTCATCATCAAAAGCGGGAGATTGTTGAACCTAGGATTTTTTGTTTGATGATAACAAACATATTTTACTAATATGTTTAATTGTACTGTCCATTTTTTATATATATCATATTGAAATATATATATTTTTGTTTAATGGTGCTACTTCACAGAAACTAAAATATTTACACAAGCATCTATTATTCAAAATTTATTTTTTATTGCATAATCAAAACAGTACAAACTTGTGTATGAACTCTCAACTATACAATTTTTCAATACAAATGATGTTTCACTACATACATATTACTTTCTCTCACACTCAATTACATATGTCCATACACTCTTATTGTCACAACATCAAGTTCTGCTCCAGTTGCATCATCCTGAAACCTGTCACAAAAATAAAATACACACAGTACACCGGAACTAAAATAAATACTGAGCAAATAAAATTTTATTTTTAACCTTTTATTTATCTCAGATTCTCTGTGTGTTTTTCTCATCATCTTTCAGACTTGAACAACCACGCCATAACTACACTGGTTTGCTGATCAGAACCAGCTGATTCTGATCAGCCTCAACACAATACAGTTTGTCTGCTGTTTTTTTTCAGAATCACAAGATAGGTCAGAAATCAAAAGAGAAATGAAAACTGCAAAATTTCAGATCAGCAAGGATCAGAAGAAGTGACAAAGCAGTGAACATGCAGATTACATAGTCAAGCTAAAGAAGCCAGACAATCAAGTTCAGGTGGCAAGCATGACCAAGTGAACACGGAAAAATTCATGAGTGCAGTATAACAAGTGCATGAAGCATGTCAGAATGGATTATGGCTCAACAAAGTTTCAGCATTGTTTTTAACATGATTAAGCAATAGTGCAAACAACATCATTCAAACAGCATTTGGTCGAGACAGTGGCCAATCAATCAAAACAAGGCATGGTGCAGCCAAGAACAAGCAAGTGATCAAGTCCAATAACAAGCTAGCATACATGTGTGCTCTTTCAGGTTTACATAGACAATACAAGTAATGGAAACACAATGGTGTTTCAAGTGCATGAAGTATGAGTGACATAGATGGACAAGTATAAGTGAAAGACTCAAATCAGTTCAGGCATGCATGGCTACAAGTAATTAAGGGAGCAACATGATAATACAACAGTGGGATGTAGCAGATCAACATTCAAGGGCATACATTTTACAAGCATGGTCACAGCAAGAATATCAGGAAATGGATTGTACAACATGGCATATTCATACGGCATTTTGGTGGAGCAACAATCAGGGTCAACATAAGAATGCATGTGAAGCAAGACAAGCCAACAAATGAATAGAATAGAGCATACAGGGTGGAGCAACAGATTGAGCATGTAGGTGTACATACATGGACTTGAATCAAGAAAATTTGTCAAAGTGATAGTGAGTATGATCTGGGTGAAGTGTAAGTGACAAAGACAAGATTTAAATGCAATGGCATCAACAAGCATAAATGTGTAAGTGATGCATGGCGTGTATGTGTGTGCACAAAGCCAAAAGTCATGAGACGAGCATTTTTCATGATAAGAAAATCATGACGCAGTTGTGAATTTGAATTCACTCTTTCTAGTTTTGAAGTTTAATCATGGAATCAATCAAGGAATTGTGTGTGCTTATAAAAACAGTTTTTTTTCGAAAGGTTTAAATGCCTAAAATTCGATTTCTTCCACAAAATCTCTGGTATATCAAAAATGGAAAATCATATTTGGTTTAAATCATTTTTCAGTATGGTGACTAGGCAGGAAAAATCTCAGGATGCAAATTGTTTTTCAAAGATAGAAAGCATTCTTAATCAGATCGAATGACGAAAGCTTTGGTGGAAAAATCTATTGATTATGTTTTCATTTAACAGAGAAAATCAAGGATAAAAGCAGAAAGTTTTCAAAACCGATTATAATTTGGACAACAAAATTTCAGGGAAATCAAAATTCGTTTCGAATATTCCAAAATCAAATCTGAAACACCCCACCTCCGTTAGGGTCACTCTCAAAGGGAATGCCCTAATTTTGGTGGAGGTTTATAAGTACAAGTCACAGATATACAAGACAGATATAAGAACACATATTTGTAAACAGCGGAAGAACAACAAACTTTTAATTCATGAAGTCAAATACGTGTCACAAAACATCACCATGATTGTCTTACATCCTTTCCAAAAACATAACATAACATTTTCATAATCTGCCTTGAGTACATTATTTAAAGAAGCATGAATAAAACATAGATAAACTGCAAAAGCCCCATAGCGGTTGTCCCAAGCCATAGTTCAAAAACAGGAAAGTCCAAGCAATACATTTCTCTTCTTCAAGCTGGATGTTGAGGTTGATCAAGCTGCTGTGTTCCCTCCCTGAGGACCTGGGGGGGGAAACGGAAGAAAGAAGACGAAAGAAAAATAGAGTCAGACATAAAGCCTGAGTAAGTCTAGTACTACTTTGTCTATGAATAAAGAACTGGGTATGATAAGTAAAACAGGAAGTGGGCAAACACTATGAACTTGGTTAAGTTATCTAGGGTCGAATATACTATCGTACCCCATGTTAATCCCTGAACCCATATAAACTAGTTTCCAATTTGCACCCCATAATCAGGGTAGTGTGATCCATTCTACGATGATCGGCTCCTATTCGCAAAGTTACATGTGTCTTACGGCCCCCGATGTCTGTAGTTACCTATGCTGGTCCCACCATGGGGTGTATCAAGTCCCATAGTGGCAACCCGACACAACCTTAGAGTGCAAAGGTACGCTACTGGTGTCCAGTGCTTTATTTTTCTGCGCCGGAGTGCGTGCACGCCCGCACACCGTTAGAACCTACACTGCTACACCACCGCCGTCGATTTGACCTCTTACAATCAGCCCAGTAATCGTGCCCCACCCTGCCTAGTTTCAGGGTATCCTGATACACCTTTTAGGGTTACTGCTGAAAAGGGTCCCCCGTTACTAGGTTTTCTATCTCTAGCCAACAGGCTAAGTTGGTTAAGTGTTTCCTAACCTAACCCCACCAGTCCGTTTAGTTTAGCATGTTCCATTTTGATTAAGTCTTTAGTCCACTTAATCCTAACAATCCTGACTCAGCCTTAATTGTCTTATTAAGGCCCTGACCTCTCACATTAGACAGGTATTGTTGTGGCTGCCTGTTGCCGGTTGGTTCCGGGCAGTCTTACGCCACAACTCAGTCTAACCTCGGGTCCTTGCTGGGCTCCATGTTTAACCTCCCACATTGGATAGGTATTGTTGTGACTACTGGACAGCCGGGCGGTTCCGGGCAGGTTTACATCACAACTCAATCCAACCTCGGGTTAAACACATCGTCTTTCCTACATTTACATATTTTGTCATTCTTCTTTATTTCTTATATGTAAATATTTGCGGCCCATTATTAAGTTAATGGTGTAAAGGTTACACCAATCATGGGCCCAACCCATACTTGAATTTGGGCCCTTTTACTTTAGTTTTCATTCATTAAATTAATGTTAACCCAACGTTATTTTCCCCCGTTTTACACGTTCGTTTATATATATTGGGCTTAGCCTTTTAAAGCCCAATTTAGCCATGCGAAAAGGGGAGGCTTATGGCGTATACACAAAGAGGGGAAAGTGAGCGCATGAACTTGCATATGACGTTGGAAAATACATAATAGAAATTGGTGTACTTGCATAGTGGTAACATATATCTTGGTCATAAAACATAGGTGACATAAATCAAGGCATGTAAACTTGCATAGGTTTAACTACAACATGAACTTATATTCTTATTTAGGCATAATGTCAAACATAAGCATGGCCTAAATACTTCTAGCATAAACATGGCATATTGTCAAACATAAGCATGGCATAAATACTTCTAGCATAAACATGACATATTGTCAAACATAAGCATGGCATAAATACTTCTAGCATGAACATAGCATATTTCAACTTAATCATGATTTAAGCCTAATCACATAACGATGGTATAGACATACTTATGCATAAATATTCCTAAACATGGTGTTTGCTTTAAACTTGCAAAAAGGGATTTTTGAGTCTAACCTAGCCATGTCATCATATAATCCTTTAAAACAAAATAGACTTAATAACAGGTTTCAATTATGCCAAATATCATTCCTAGCCATATTCATAAGTTTTGCAAATACATGGATTATGGTGTCAAAATTCCAACATAGTTTCATATGAACTATAACAACCAAACTTGTTTCAATTACTTGCAAAATGATTTATGCATAAAATATACATCACGATGGCATAATAACAAAGCCCAAACTTGCATAAATTTCAATCAACTACATACATGTAGCTTCAACATAGATAACATAATTTGCGCAACATTCCAAACGTAAACTTGCATAGAACTACCGCATGTAGTTCTTTATAATGAATAACATAATTTTGCACAAACATGAATTACTTCCATTGCCACAATTCAAGCGTACACATCAACACAGTTGTTTATTATACCAAAGTAATACTCTACTTACAATGGTTTGATGAATTCTCTAGTTTAGGGATTGAAGACGCAAATTCCTTTGTTGAATTGATTAGCTTTAGGTTGCTTGAATTGCTTTAGGCCTTAGAACTTTCTCCCTAATCCTCTCTTTAGTTGGCGGCTACTCTTTGTCGTTCCTCAGCAACATGGCGGCTATAATCTTATTTTGAATGAATAGATTAGGGTTTAGTCTAGGGTTGTTTATATAGAGGTTAGGAATTGATTAGGACCATTGATGTTGCTAGGTTAGATCATAGCCATTCATTAGGAAGAGAGACCAATAAAAACCCGCCACCTAGCCCTAATGACAAAGCAGACCACAGAAATTCGACCACACACCGACCTGGCCAGCCAGGTTGACTGGGCTCGACCAGGTCGACACCCCTGTCGACAGGGCTGTCGACAGCCCTGTCGACATGGGTAGCCCAGGTCGACAGCCCAGTCGACCTGGGTGGCCCAGGCGGCGCTTTTCTGGCCCAATGGGCCCCACTTCGGAATATTTAATTATTTTAATCTGTTTGAATTTTAAATTTAATTCAAAACTTCCGAAGGCCATATCTTCTTCATACGGACTCCGTTTTTCGAAAACTCGGACTCTATTTCGCGTATTTTTCCGAGACGAACGCAATGGCGTATCCCGTTTCCCTTAGTTCCTTGATTTCAGATTAATTATACTTAAATTCGCTAATTTCACAGTTATAGAATTTTCAGGGTGTTACATTCTCCTCCACTTAAAAGGATTTCGCCCCCGAAATCTTCTAGTTAGGAGGAATGTAAATCCTAACATCCAATCATCCATCTACTCATCCATCAAACACGAGCATCCATTGTCCTTAAAAGACTTCTAATGCTTCATGATCATATGCAAAGTGTGTGTGTATACATGAACTTATCTAATGCAAAATCAGGCGGTCTACTGATTCAGTTGACCTCCTTAATGTGAATCATGTAAGTGCCATGAATCCATTATGTATGCAAATTTTCCTATTCTTGATTCTACATGAGTGCACAATCATTCAATACAAATGCAACATCCACATGTCAACATATTAATGTTCAACCATAGACGAAAGCAAACATATATGCATATGCAATATGAAGTGACTGAGCCGATCTAAACCTAGATTGTGTGTGTATATGCAACCACGAGCAACCACTAGCAATCACTTGCAACCACTTGCAACCATCATCCATAACATGTTTCAACTACATGTTTCCATCCAAAGAGATTCTATCTAAAAGATACGGTCGAGGAAATATACCTAAAAAAGATAGATAAAAGCGCAACTTAAGGAAAAAGAAAGATCAAGGATGTACCCTCGAACAGAAAAGGGTAGGCTGTACGGATTCTAGCTTCAGTTTCCCAAGTCGCGTCTCCCTCGGCGTCGCTCCACTGAACTTTGACGAGCTTGACTTCGCGGTTGCGTAGCTTCTTCACTTCCGTTCCTAAGATGCGGGTTGGAACTCTTCTTATGGTTGCTTCGCGTTCCACTTCGGCCTCTTCGAGGATATTCGGCTCTACCACTTCAGCAGACTCGTGTAGACATTTTCGGAGATGTGAAACGTGAAAAACGTTGTGGACTCCAGACAACTTCTCGGGTAGCTCTAATCTATAAGCCATTTTCCCAATTTTCTCGATAATAGGGAATGGCCCTACGAATCTTGGCGCTAGCTTTCCTGTGGTTCCAAAACGAACAACGTTTCTTAGTGGTGATACCTTGAGAAAAACTCTGTCTCCAACCTCGAATTCAAGGTCGGTCCTTCTCTTGTCGGCATAGGACTTTTGTCTGTCTTGGGCCGTCTTCATCCTTCTTCGTATTAAGTCCACTTTCTCTGAAGTCTCTCGGATCATGTCTGGTCCAAGTATGAGCTTATCCGTGGACTCCCACCAACAAGTGGGCGATCGGCACGGTCTTCCGTATAAAGCTTCGAAGGGCGCCATTCCTATGGTTGCTTGATAGCTGTTGTTGTAGGCAAATTCCACCAAAGGGAGGTGGTCTTCCCATGTCCCTCCGAAGTCGAGGACGCATAGCCTTAAGAGGTCTTCCAAAACTCTGTTCACTCTCTCCGTTTGGCCGTCGGTTTGGGGATGATAGGCCGTGCTCAAGCATAGCTGCGTTCCTACTGCTTCCTGCAGACTCCGCCAAAACTCGCTGGTGAAGATGGGGTCTCGGTCACTAACGATGCTAGATGGTATTCCATGGAGTCGAACGATCTCCTTGAGGTAAAGTGATGCTAGGGATGAGGCAGTTCTTTTACTTTTGACAGGTAAAAAGTGGGCGCTTTTAGTAAGCCTATCCACTATTACCCAAATACTAGTGTTGCCTCTCCTAGACCTAGGCAGCCCATCGATGAAGTCCATTGAGATGCTATCCCACTTCCACTGCGGGACCTCTAGAGGATGTAGTAGTCCGCCAGGCTTTTTCTGTTCCGCCTTAACCTGTTGGCACACCATACACTTAGAAACGAATTCTGCCACGTCCTTTTTCATGCCGTTCCAGAAGAAAGTCCTTTTTATGTCTTTGTACATTTTATCTCCGCCGGGGTGTATCGTCATCTTGGAGTGATGTGCTTCTTCGAGAACCTTCTTTACTAAATCTTTCGTCTGTGGGACGCATAGTCTTCCATCTCGCCTTAGTACACCCTTATCGTCGATGGAGTATCTATTGAGGTGACTTGAAGTCTCACCCCTAATTAGCCTATCAATTATTTCTACAAGCTGAGGGTCTTCGCGTTGTGCTGCCCCTACTGAATCTACTAAAGTTGGGCGCACTTCGAGAGATGCAAGCAAGCCCGGTACGAAATCGGAGGAGGGCCTAAAGTCGAAGCTGGCTATAAACTCTAGGCTTTGTCTTTCAACAAACAACGGGCTTAGGGTCAATTTCTTTCGGCTCAACGCGTCTGCCACTACGTTGCCTTTGCCCGGAGTATAGGAGATTTCGAAATCGTACGAGGCAAGAAACTCCATCCACCTTTGTTGCCTCAAGTTAAGATCCTTCTGCGAGAAAAGATATTTCAACGATTTATGGTCAGTGTAAAGTTCGAACTTCTCACCTAGGAGATAGTGTCGCCAAGACTTGAGTGCAAAGACGATGGCGGCTAACTCTAGATCGTGGGTTGGGTAGTTCTTTTCGTGCACCTTTAACTGTCTCCCGCCATAAGCTACCACCCTTCCTTCTTGCATTAAGACGGCGCCTAGCCCTGTCCCACATGCATCCGTATAAACAGTGAACATCTTACTCCCATCTGGCAGCGTCAAAACTGGGGCTGTTGTGAGAGCCCTTTTCAGTCGTTGGAAAGCAAACTCGCAATCCAAGTCCCAATTGAACACTAGATTCTTCTTAGTCAATTTCGTGAGCGGAGCTGAGATTTTCGCAAAATCCCTTATGAATTTTCGATAGAAACCCGCTAGCCCTAGAAAGCTTCGGACCTCAGTTGCATTCCTTGGCGTCTTCCAATCCTGTACCGCCACTACCTTAGCAGGGTCCACCGCTAACCCTTGTTTGGATACTATGTGCCCAAGGAACCTCACCTCTTCTCTCCAAAAGTGGCATTTGGAGAATTTGGCTTTTAGTTGATGGACTCGCAAAGTTTCCATGATTGCCCTTAAGTGCTGAGCATGTTCCTCTTCACTCTTTGAGAAGATAAGGATATCATCTACGAAAACCACTACGAATTTGTTGAGGAAATCTCTAAATACCCTACTCATCAGGTCCACGAAGTAAGCAGGTGCATTTGTCAAGCCGAAAGGCATGACAAGCCATTCGAAGAAACCGTCTGGGGTTCTGAAAGCCGTTTTATCGATGCTATCTTCAGCCACCCTTAGCTAATGAAAACCGGTTGCTAAATCGAGTTGGGAGAAAACAGACGCTCCTACAAGCTGGTCAAATAAATCGTCAATTCTAGGGAGAGGGTGCCTATTCTTTTTCGTTAGCTTGTTGAGCTCCCTATAGTCAACACATAGACGGAGTGAACCATCCGCCTTTGTAGCGAACACCACTGGAGCGCCCCACTCTGAAATGCTCCTCCTAATGAACCCCTTCTCTAGAAGCTCTTTAATCTGTTTACTGAGCTCTTTCCTTTCTCGTGGAGCCATATGTCTAACGGGCAACGCAACGGGCTTTGCATTATCTACAAGATATATGCGGAAGTCTATCTCCCGCTTCGGAGGCAAGCCCTTCACCTCTTCGAAGACATCCGGATATTCCCGGACCACTCTAACTGATTTCAAATTTTCAACAGAGGCATCTAGCGATTCAAGATAACTAAGCATAACCGAATACGAGGGATTACAAGAAATTTCCAAAGTATTACCGAGCTGGGTTAGGAGCCTAACAACCCTTTTCTCACAATCAAGGATGGCCCCATTACTGGATAGCCAATCCATACCCAAAATCAAACCATACCCCGAAAAGCCCAAAACAAAGGCACTACATTCAAATTCTACACTTAGAATAGAAATTTTCAAATCCAGACAGATCATAGACAAATGAGCTGGGCCCCCAATTGGGTTTGAAACAATTAAGGGGTCCTCTACCATACTAGTTTTTAGGTGCAGAGATTCTACTAAAGCAGACGAGATAAAGGAGTGTGATGCGCCAGAATCAAATAAAGTGCGAACGGGGTGATCATAAAGATAAACTACACTTTCTACAGAAGTATTTGTACCTCGCTGTTGCAATGGTGGCGCTTCTAGCACATGAACCTGTGCCCCTGGGGTGGATCCAGCCCCCTGCCCCTGCCCTCGTTTCCTTGGGCAGTCCTTAGCCCTGTGGCCTGTCTGTCCGCATGAAAAGCACCCACCATTTTCCTTGGCCTTCTTTTTCCGGCAGTCCTTTACTAAGTGCCCCACTTTGCCACAGAAATTACACTTCCTCTTCTCCTTGTTGCCTTTCCCGCCTTTCTTGAAGTCTGTCTTCTTAGGCTGCAAACCCTCTTTCTTCCCTTGAGAGCTTTCTGCCTTTGTCTCTTTCTTGCCCTTATCCTCTTCATTCAGCAATGCCATTTGCACCAATCTTTCATACGTGGCTCCCATGGGTATATGGGTCATGGCCAAACTGTGTAATGGCTCATTTAACCCCTTGACGAAACAGAGAGCCTTCTTGTGCGGGGTGTTGACTAGGTCAAGCCCAAACCTAGCCAGCTCATCAAACTGATTCACATACTCTCTAACAGTCTTGTCTCCTTGCTTAAGAAATAAGAATTTCTCCAACTGCAAACTTCTTTCCGCATCTGAGAGAAATTTGGTCTCAAACCTTGCCCTAAAGTCCTTCCATGTTTCTACTGGTCTTTCAGCATTAGTGACTTCCCACCAGTAGGAAGCCTCGCCCTTCAATAGCCACACTGCCAATTGTACTTTTTGTCTATCTTCTACCTCAAAGATGATGAATAGGTCTTCAGTTTCCTTCAGCCAATTCCTAGCTGCTACGAAGGACTCAGTTCCATGGAAATCCCTTCCTCCCATAGCTTTAAAATCTCTACATATCTTAGCGAACGTGTTTCCCCGTGGAGGAGGTAGAGGAAAAGGTGCTGCTGCAGCTGGATGATTCCCTGCAGCTGGGGGAGGAGGAACGGTAGGACCTGGTTGAGTGGCCCTAGCTTCTAAGAATCGTCTAAACCAACCAGGTATGGGCACCCCTTCCGGCAAGTTAAGGTCTTCAGACATGCTGAAACAAAAAGGATAGATTCAAAACGAAGGATAAGAGATAGTACCTATGGCTTTGGGGAGCGGACTTTTGCCTTTTTAAAATTAAGATAATATTTTTTCTTTTAAAAATGCTTCTTTAAATTTCCTTTTTGAAAATAATTTTTCAAAACTTTTTATCTTATCTGGTAAACCTATGCTCTGATACCAAGTGAAACACCCCACCTCCGTTAGGGTCACTCTCAAAGGGAATGCCCTAATTTTGGTGGAGGTTTATAAGTACAAGTCACAGATATACAAGACAGATATAAGAACACATATTTGTAAACAGCGGAAGAACAACAAACTTTTAATTCATGAAGTCAAATACGTGTCACAAAACATCACCATGATTGTCTTACATCCTTTCCAAAAACATAACATAACATTTTCATAATCTGCCTTGAGTACATTATTTAAAGAAGCATGAATAAAACATAGATAAACTGCAAAAGCCCCATAGCGGTTGTCCCAAGCCATAGTTCAAAAACAGGAAAGTCCAAGCAATACATTTCTCTTCTTCAAGCTGGATGTTGAGGTTGATCAAGCTGCTGTGTTCCCTCCCTGAGGACCTGGGGGGGGAAACGGAAGAAAGAAGACGAAAGAAAAATAGAGTCAGACATAAAGCCTGAGTAAGTCTAGTACTACTTTGTCTATGAATAAAGAACTGGGTATGATAAGTAAAACAGGAAGTGGGCAAACACTATGAACTTGGTTAAGTTATCTAGGGTCGAATATACTATCGTACCCCATGTTAATCCCTGAACCCATATAAACTAGTTTCCAATTTGCACCCCATAATCAGGGTAGTGTGATCCATTCTACGATGATCGGCTCCTATTCGCAAAGTTACATGTGTCTTACGGCCCCCGATGTCTGTAGTTACCTATGCTGGTCCCACCATGGGGTGTATCAAGTCCCATAGTGGCAACCCGACACAACCTTAGAGTGCAAAGGTACGCTACTGGTGTCCAGTGCTTTATTTTTCTGCGCCGGAGTGCGTGCACGCCCGCACACCGTTAGAACCTACACTGCTACACCACCGCCGTCGATTTGACCTCTTACAATCAGCCCAGTAATCGTGCCCCACCCTGCCTAGTTTCAGGGTATCCTGATACACCTTTTAGGGTTACTGCTGAAAAGGGTCCCCCGTTACTAGGTTTTCTATCTCTAGCCAACAGGCTAAGTTGGTTAAGTGTTTCCTAACCTAACCCCACCAGTCCGTTTAGTTTAGCATGTTCCATTTTGATTAAGTCTTTAGTCCACTTAATCCTAACAATCCTGACTCAGCCTTAATTGTCTTATTAAGGCCCTGACCTCTCACATTAGACAGGTATTGTTGTGGCTGCCTGTTGCCGGTTGGTTCCGGGCAGTCTTACGCCACAACTCAGTCTAACCTCGGGTCCTTGCTGGGCTCCATGTTTAACCTCCCACATTGGATAGGTATTGTTGTGACTACTGGACAGCCGGGCGGTTCCGGGCAGGTTTACATCACAACTCAATCCAACCTCGGGTTAAACACATCGTCTTTCCTACATTTACATATTTTGTCATTCTTCTTTATTTCTTATATGTAAATATTTGCGGCCCATTATTAAGTTAATGGTGTAAAGGTTACACCAATCATGGGCCCAACCCATACTTGAATTTGGGCCCTTTTACTTTAGTTTTCATTCATTAAATTAATGTTAACCCAACGTTATTTTCCCCCGTTTTACACGTTCGTTTATATATATTGGGCTTAGCCTTTTAAAGCCCAATTTAGCCATGCGAAAAGGGGAGGCTTATGGCGTATACACAAAGAGGGGAAAGTGAGCGCATGAACTTGCATATGACGTTGGAAAATACATAATAGAAATTGGTGTACTTGCATAGTGGTAACATATATCTTGGTCATAAAACATAGGTGACATAAATCAAGGCATGTAAACTTGCATAGGTTTAACTACAACATGAACTTATATTCTTATTTAGGCATAATGTCAAACATAAGCATGGCCTAAATACTTCTAGCATAAACATGGCATATTGTCAAACATAAGCATGGCATAAATACTTCTAGCATAAACATGACATATTGTCAAACATAAGCATGGCATAAATACTTCTAGCATGAACATAGCATATTTCAACTTAATCATGATTTAAGCCTAATCACATAACGATGGTATAGACATACTTATGCATAAATATTCCTAAACATGGTGTTTGCTTTAAACTTGCAAAAAGGGATTTTTGAGTCTAACCTAGCCATGTCATCATATAATCCTTTAAAACAAAATAGACTTAATAACAGGTTTCAATTATGCCAAATATCATTCCTAGCCATATTCATAAGTTTTGCAAATACATGGATTATGGTGTCAAAATTCCAACATAGTTTCATATGAACTATAACAACCAAACTTGTTTCAATTACTTGCAAAATGATTTATGCATAAAATATACATCACGATGGCATAATAACAAAGCCCAAACTTGCATAAATTTCAATCAACTACATACATGTAGCTTCAACATAGATAACATAATTTGCGCAACATTCCAAACGTAAACTTGCATAGAACTACCGCATGTAGTTCTTTATAATGAATAACATAATTTTGCACAAACATGAATTACTTCCATTGCCACAATTCAAGCGTACACATCAACACAGTTGTTTATTATACCAAAGTAATACTCTACTTACAATGGTTTGATGAATTCTCTAGTTTAGGGATTGAAGACGCAAATTCCTTTGTTGAATTGATTAGCTTTAGGTTGCTTGAATTGCTTTAGGCCTTAGAACTTTCTCCCTAATCCTCTCTTTAGTTGGCGGCTACTCTTTGTCGTTCCTCAGCAACATGGCAGCTATAATCTTATTTTGAATGAATAGATTAGGGTTTAGTCTAGGGTTGTTTATATAGAGGTTAGGAATTGATTAGGACCATTGATGTTGCTAGGTTAGATCATAGCCATTCATTAGGAAGAGAGACCAATAAAAACCCGCCACCTAGCCCTAATGACAAAGCAGACCACAGAAATTCGACCACACACCGACCTGGCCAGCCAGGTTGACTGGGCTCGACCAGGTCGACACCCCTGTCGACAGGGCTGTCGACAGCCCTGTCGACATGGGTAGCCCAGGTCGACAGCCCAGTCGACCTGGGTGGCCCAGGCGGCGCTTTTCTGGCCCAATGGGCCCCACTTCGGAATATTTAATTATTTTAATCTGTTTGAATTTTAAATTTAATTCAAAACTTCCGAAGGCCATATCTTCTTCATACGGACTCCGTTTTTCGAAAACTCGGACTCTATTTCGCGTATTTTTCCGAGACGAACGCAATGGCGTATCCCGTTTCCCTTAGTTCCTTGATTTCAGATTAATTATACTTAAATTCGCTAATTTCACAGTTATAGAATTTTCAGGGTGTTACAAAATCGGGCAAGTCTTTAAAGCGAAATCAGAGAGCAAGAGCTACAAAACCCCTATATAAACACACTACTTCATCATCGACAAGACATCCGAATATCTCCAATAGAAATATCAAAACCCTAATCGCAAATCAGAAAGCTTACGTGGTTGGATCGTAAGAAGAGATCACTGCAGAGCCAAGCTAGAAGGCCAATCAACTCAATTCAGATCTGCAGAAGTAACTCAGAGCAAGACACCTCAATTTTTTTTTCCGAAACCCTAATTTTGTACACGGCCTCCATTTCCATTTCACTGATCAAAAGTGTAAAGCAATGAATAAGAGAAAAGAGAATGGGCCGGCCCTATGTTTGCTTGGCTAAGCCAAGATTGTTAAAGGGGGTTCTTTTGCTTTATTTTTATTTTTTATTTTTTTGTACTTTGTTTATTGTAATTTGAGTTAGCAACTTTTCTTTTCTAGTTTCTTTGTAAAACTAGGGTATACAAATTACCGGTCTGTAGTCTGGGAAAATCTGGTTTAGGGTACATAGGCAAGTTTACATAGGATTGTAAGCGGGATTTATTTGTAACTCCTAGTAGAAATCTTAGAAAGGCAGCAGTAGGCACAGTTTGCTGAAGCTTGGTAACTCTACGTGTGATTTTTCCTTTACTGCATATTTTAATATCTGTGTATGTTTTAATTTTTTGTTAAAAACCCTATTCACCCCCCTCTAGGGTTGTTATCGATCCTACATGTCTAACATTGAAATTGACAGCATAGCACTGATTTCCATTAATATATATCGGATTTGTGGCAATGTATTATCCTCGTCTCTAAGTCATATGAACTTAGAGAGTATGCTTTGATCGAAATAAGTGATATGTCATGAATTGTCAATGTGCCATACTCGATTTATGAAGCGAGCTAGTGATGATCAAAGCACAGCTTTTTTGAAGCGAAGCTTTGTGTATATCGTAATATCGATGAACCTCACAGCCTGGATTTAATGGTAAACTGACGGTTATGTTGTATAATATACATAATCTCTATTGAAATCGAAAGCTTCGGCGGCAGTACTACTTCGAAACCTGAGGGAATAAAGTATATACGGTGTCCGATGTCTGGATGTTATCCGGGATTTATATTTTTTGCGCTGTATTCGGTGTTCGTTGTCTGGATGTTAATACTTAGCTTCGTGTCCTCGACTGATATTTCATGCCAGGAACCATCATATTGGAAACCCAATAACCAATACGAGTGGTATGATTTGTTTGTAAACTATGTATGTAGGCATAGCGACTATGCTTGCTTTGATTTATATATTTATTTGCAAAAATGGGTTTTATCACTATGCACTAATGTTATTGAAAGAGGATTTTGCGTATGAAAGCATGTTTGATTATCATAAGATAAACTCCCCCATCTGGTGTGCGTTGCATTGTGTGATATGGGACGAGCTTATGATAGATGCATTTTTCTAAAAGTCATTGCGAAATTTTTGTGCATAGGAATTCACATGGAGTAAACCCGTTCCACGGTAGCACAGTGAATTTCCCAACTTTAAAATGAATCCTAGATTATAACTATTTTCGAATTCTCACACTAGTCCCATGACTGACCTAGAGTTCATTGTTTCCACACCTAAAATATGGGTGTCCATAATTTTTCACAAGCAGCTAGAAGTTTAGTTTGCAGATTTAGATTCTAAAGCTAGATTCAGAGTGAAGCTAGAGTTATGGTTTGGATATTGTCCGCTAGAGAGTTTATTTCCGCTGAGCATATGGTACTCTGATATTCCTTGTAATCTCGGATGTAATCAATGAAATAAGATAAAAGTTATGTTATTTTGTGCAAATATGTAAGTACCCCAAACAATCCATCTTTGTGAACGGTTTAAGTTGGTTTAATTACCGGCGAGAATCAGGCAAAAAGGCGGGACGTTACAAATACATTAACATAGCAGCGGAAAAATATTACTTAACACAACTGAAAGAGATACACGGATACAAAGCTTTCTAAATATAGCTCCAGCTGTAAATCCAGGATCCGGGGAAAAGAAGTATCTGCTAGAACAAAAACTACTAGCTGCCCGTGTGGAAAATATGGGCGCCTAGAGTTTAGGTTAAAACAATAAACTCTGAGTCAGTCATGAGACTGGTGTGAGAACTATAACAATTATTGAAACTTTACTTTAAAATAAATTAAATCAAGAGACCATGCCGTATAACACGGAAGGGGTTTACTCCCCAGAATACCAGTGCATAAAACAAACAGCGCAATGCTTTTTGGAAAAATGAAGCTATTATAAGACTCAGGTCCCATCACACAATGCAAAGCAAGTCGGAGGAAAGAGTTTTTCCTGATAATAGCCAAACATGCTTGGTACATTTAAAAACAAATCATTTGATATTATTGTTTGTGTCTAGATGTTTAAAACACTTTCAATGTAAATGTATCAATTATAGACGGCATAGCTACCATATACTATGTCGCCATACTAGTTTTACAACCAAATCCGTAATGTCGTATTGGAAATTGGATTTCCATCATGAGTCAAGGCTAGAGATGGCTCCTTCCAATTTCGAGACACTCTAGCAAATGCCTTAGGATTACACACTCTGCGTAACCCTGAATCCTGCAGAACCGGTCCTCTCTTACGTTTGAGGATTAATTATTCCTTAACACACATTTCTCGGTCCTATCGGACCAATCACTTGGCCAATAAAGACCAATATCCAAGGCGCCTCGCAATCCATCATCCACACAGGTAAAAATAAATAAATGTCTGGGCTCCATACCATGACACGACCCATAGATAGAAAGAAACATCATGCACTCCCTGCGCCCCTTATCCCGTTTCTGACTCATACCGAGGTGTGAGGCTCGCGAATTAACGCTATACACAAACCTATTCTATTTAAAGCCATGCTTTGATCATCAACCACAAGACTCTGATTTTCAAAAAAAGCCTTGATAAATGCAACTCAGCATGCCACACTATCAATCCATACCGTACCACTTATTTCCACCAATATATAACCTCTAAGATCGTACGTCCCAGAGAAGGGTGTTAAGCAAGAGAATAAATTCTTCGCCACCAAACAGATATATATTTAGCATAGATCAACGAATACAGTATAAAGGAATACAATGTCAGACATACCATCCATTTGCAATTCCGTTCTGGGTTTGAATGAAACCGGAGGCACCTTATTCCTCGTCCCATATATCCAATACAGGAGAGAGGTCCTCGCATATCACGTCGATCTCCAAGTACGTCTGGACGATCATCATTTATTACCTTGTCCTGGGTGTACAGCCCAATCAAGGCATCAGTAATCATACAAACAATGTGAAGATCTCCGGTCTTCAACCACCGTCTTCATCGTCGACTTATTGTCGAATCAGTTATTCAGATGGGCATAAACCCGGTCTTTCTGAATAACCTGTGTATTCGATAAACAAGTGCTACACAAACACAACATACGCCTCATTCCAATCCAGAATATTATTTTATTCGAATATTCTTTTCTCCATGGATAACCGCTGTAGGAGAAACTTGGGCATTTTTAATGTTCATGTTACCTTATAATTTCCACAAACTACAAACTGTGAATATTTGAGAAGAAAGACCTTTTAATTGTAATTCCAATACGCATTATTTGGTTCCAAATGAGAGCTTAGGTATTGGCTCAGTTTCTAAGGGCAAGTTGTTCGAGAAAATAAATCAAAGTGTCGACTCAGACCAAAACCATTACCTAGCTATGGAAAGGAGCTTAGACGTGGGTGTCAGTTATCAAAAGCATTTCAACAAAGTATCAATAATCAATGGCTCAGATTACCCAGGTTGAAACCCACGGTCAAAATAAACAGAAAATATGCAAGAAGTTAAGTATATAAAAGCATCACGTCAGCAATCTATATCAAAATACATTCAATAATTCGATGAAAAGTGTTTAAATCTAAGTCACACATAGAAAGATAGGTCATCAATCTAAGAGGAAGTCCTTACATCTTGGGGAGAATCTAAAAGTTGCTATAAATGGAGGATCATCTACTATGGAAAAGGAGGTGAAAAATTTCTTGAACTCCAAAATAATTTAGTTTTCTTTACCTCATTTAGAAACATTTTATCTCAAAAAGATCATTAATAGTGGGATTTTCCATAGATGTATTCATAAAAAAGTCTAGTAATAAAGCATAGAGTAGATTCTTCAAATTAGAGGTAGGATCTCGATCCCGAACCACTATACTCATGCATTTTATTTTTTCACATTTATTTTCCTATATAGTCTCGATAGTCTCTCTTTTATCCACTTCCTTTTGGGAAAAATTCCGAAATCTTTGGGGTGTTAGTAAGGTAAAAATTTGTATGATATTTATGGCGTTAAAAGAAAGACGTATTGAACCTTTGCTTTCTTCTAATCCAGCAAATTCAAAAATCAAAGACTTTAAATCCAACATGAAGTTGAAATCATCCTATTGAAAGACTCCTTGCTACCCAACCCAATACGAACGATCCAATGATTAACAAGGAGGAAAGTATTGTTGTTACCATCGGAAGAATGTTCATAACACTTAAACGTGTCGGTTTTTGAAGTTTTTCGTCAATAGGATGATCAGAAAAGTAAAGTAAGATGAATTTTTGAAAAATGGAAGTACTTAAGATATACCATTATACCAAAAGATGAAAAAGCATGACCTCCAAGGTTTTTACCAGCCCCTTGAAACTTTGTTGGGATCATCTTAGGAGGACCCAATATTTTCAGGGCAAGTAATAATAGTTAGAAGAGGTATATTAATGAAGCCAAAACCATTGTGTTTCAATGTGGGAGACGAAAATTCAAGAAAAAAGATTAGGCCAACAATTAAATTTAATGATTCTCATAAGCAAGTTGTTTGTCACTCCCACAATGACCTGCTTGTAGCTATATCCCGAATTGAACTTTTGGAGATTGCAGAGACAATGGTTAACACCAATGATGTTGTTGACATAAACTTCAAGAATGATGTCGATAAGAAGAGGTTACCTAAAATCATACTTGTAACACCCCGTAATTCTGTAACACTAGGATTCACAAATCAGAAAAACGGGCTCCGCCATTGCGTTCGTTTCGGAATTCTGCATGAAAACGAGTCTGAGTTTGCATAAATCGGAGTCCGTATGAGGAAGATATGGCCTCCGGAAGATTCAGCGAAGTTCAAATTTCAAAACAGGTCAAGTTCAAAATTCAAATCGGACCCAGATTGGGCTGGGCGGGAATTTTCCCGCCCAAGGCACCCAGGTCGACCGGGTAGTCGACCTGGGTCACCCAGGTCGACTGGGTAGTCGACCTGGGGGTTGACCCACCTGCTTTTTCCAGTTTTCTGCACTGGTTCGTTCGGATGTATTTGGTCATGTTTCTGCCAAGGTTCGTTCGCCTAACACTATATAAACAGCCCTAGTCTCCTTCTCTATTCACAATCCTTCTCTACCCTTATGCTGCAAAGATTCTTAGTAAACATGGCTTCCTCTCCTCCTCTTAATCAAACAATAAATAAAATAATATATATAAAATAAATCAAGATGAGGAGGTGCTGCTCAAAGACTTTCAAAGAGGAGATTCAAGCTAGAATTCAAGTGAAGATTCGAACGACTTCAACGACTGTTTTTTCTACGAATCATAGCAACGCCATCTTTGTATTCTAATCTAATCTCTGTAAGTCAGTTACTTTTTAGATTTGAACGTTTTTCTCTGTTCGTGACATGAAATTAAAGGAATAAAAGAATATGCCAAATCTTTCTATTCGAATCGGTGCCTATCTCTTTGGACCTAATTAAGAACTGTCATGATTCAAGGACAAATAAGACCGTGACTATGAAACTATGGACCTTAGAACCATATGCCTATGACTATGAACATTGCCTATGACTATGGACATTGCCTATGACTATGAATATTGCCTATGACTGTGAATGTGACTATGAGAATTATTTTCTTGACTGTGAACACCAACCTATGCCTTCGATTAGGAAAAGCATAAACTATTGCCTAAGACATAACAAGGACAACTATGATTAAACACCTATGATTCATGACTAGGAAAGTGTTGCTTAAGTTCTGTGATTATGAGATTAAACCCGATTATTTATTCTGCCTGTCCTTGGTTTTCTTTGGTTTTAGACCTTGGGAATTTACCTATTAAGTTTGGTCTACCCATGTTCTTGAACCTGCGTCTCTATTATGTCTATTCTTGGTTTTAGACCTTGGGAATTTACCGATTAAGTTAGGTCTACCCATGTTCTTGAGCCGACGTCGTTATTCAACCCTTTTTATGCCAGTTAGTATGTCCATCCTTTGCATAGCATCTTTGGTTCATTCCCTATTTTCTACGAACCTAGCTTTATTTATAATCTAGAATGAATCGCGATTATACGAATGGTGGGAATGCGGTTTGGGCAAAATATGAAATTTATTAAAAACATAGTTTAACTTGGGAATTGGCATAAAATGGGAACATGTATTATGGCACGTTCATAGAAATGCAAATTGGATAAATTTGACATGAATTATAAGATGTGTAATTTGAATCTAGTATTGACATGTAAATCTAGCATTTACATGAATAGTGAACTAGAGTAATAAGTCTAGTTTGACGTGAATTAGAATGTTGAATTGGAATTGGGTTAGCTAATTTGGCACGGTAAGTATATTGGCATAAATGTGAAATTGGCCATAATTGAGAATAACTGTCAGGTTTAGAAAAGTCATGGTTAGTGACACTTAATTTGGTATAGTTTACACATCAAAAAGCATAATTATGATTTAGGAAGGGAAATGGGCCATAGAAATAAATGTAGACAATTTACATTAAAAGAGTAATTGGGAAATAAGTAAATTAGGAATAATTTACCTATAGAATCTGGCCTAAATGAGGAAATGTGAATTTAGACAAATTAAAGGTTTATTGACGACATCTCTTTTAATAATAAGCCAGAAAGTTCTAGGGTGACAGAGAGGATAGTGTCTAGGCTTGAGTTTGGAAAATACAAGTTTCCTGATCTCCCTGGCTATCCCTAACTGATCCGACGGACGAGATGGTTACTTTCAAAACCTGATTTGAAAACTAAACAAACCCCTTTGAACTTAGAAAACACGAATATGCCTAACCCGAGGTTAGACTGAGTTGCGATGTAAACCTGGCCGGAACCAACCGGCACATCCAGTATTCGCAACAATATCTGTCTAATGTGAGTGGTAGCGGCTTTAATTTATTTAGTTAAAGCTAGAACAAGAATGGGAGGGTTAAGTCCAAAGGAACACTTAACCAACTTAACACAGTTAAGCTAGAATGGGAGGGCTAAGTCCATAGGGACTCTTAACCAAACTCAAGGTAGCAAAACGAGACTTGTAGGGGTTAAGTAAAGTTAATACACTTAGCCAAATTAATATGTTAACTAGACTAGAGGTTGGGGTTAAGTAAAATCTAATACACTTAGCCAATTTAGATATGTTAGCTGGGCTAGACTGTAGGGTTAAGTAAACCTGAACACTTAACCATTAGGTTGTGATAAAGGAATGAGGTTAAGTCTAAAACATGAAGGGATAATACTTAACCATTAATAACATGTTAGTTAAGACAAACGGGCAAGGTTAAGTTAAAAAGGAACACTTAACCAATACAGGGTGAATAGGTAGGGTTAAGTAATAAGAAATACTTAACCAATATAACTTGGTTTGTGGTGGGGTTAAGTCAACGTGAATTACTGATAACACTTAAACAGTATAACAGGATGAATGAAGAGGGTTAAGTTAGCTTGAATTGACTAATGACACTTAACCAATCCAAATTGACGGGAAAGGGAACTAAGTAGTAAACCTTAGTTAAGAAAACAACGATTCTGGAAACTAAGTGATAAATCTTAGTTAGTAAAATTAAGTAGTAATTCTTAGTATAACACGGGAAGGAGCGAATGTCCGTCTGAGTAGAAAGAAGGCTCCAACGAATTGGGTTACGAAGCTCGAGGCTTCGACGGGACGTGAGGGTACTCTAGGTATCCCTCTGTGAGGCTGCAGATGATCCTCCTGGGCCCATAGAGGTTAAGGTCTGCGTAGAAGAACCAGGGGTATGCTTTGGTTGCAATACATGGCAACCTAAAGACTAGGATGGACCGGCGTGATTCGGCGAGCAAAGGGTAGCCCTGTGATAGCGACTCATCGTCTACCATCCATCTTGAGTCAATCGAGATACGTGAAGCGGAAAGGCGGAGAACTCCAAATGACCATATACTTGCTATCTAGTTATGGGTGAGGATGGCCATAGGATAGTGGGGCACCGGGGGCCGGCGTATAGTTCTCATTTTACAAGGTGTGCCTTTCATTAGTTGAGGGAGGGGTCAAGTGGGACCATAGCCACTGGAATAAAAACAGACCTTAGCATCTGCATCGGCAGATATCTGAAAGCTCCCGACCGAGTTCTATATTCCTTGATTTGCCCTGTCATAGGACTCGGACCGCACATTACAGGACATGTGCATCTAGACAAGCGATAACGATTCGCGATACATGCGTGGGGAAGTATAGGAACATATACCACTCTAGGTAGTGTGTCCTAGACTTGGGGGCATCATTCGACAGGTAGCATAATCCCTAGTTGGACTAGGTGGAATAAATTCTGAATCCGAGAAGCATTCAGCAGATAGCGTAAACTCTAGTTAAATCTAGAAAGCACTTGATAGAAAACCCTAGATTTGATCTAGGTAATAAATAATGAATGTATGCCGGAAGGCAATGGAAAATACAGGGATTGGGATCACGTTATCGTTACTAGTTGGTACACTAGATAGGCGGTGCAGAGATATAGAAACCAGTATAAAAAGGAAATAGCGAAGCGGCGAAAGTATTAGAGCGTATCCAGTTATCTTATCTTAGCATATCTTGTGACTACCTTGTCTAATCTTGTTGACCCTATCATCATGGTGTAATCTTGTATTCAGTTAATTCATGTCGTTTTGTTTTCCATGTTCACATTCTAGAAGTTACCGAACTTACTCAGGCTTTATGTCTGACTCTGTTTTTCTTTTGTCTTCTTTTCTTCCATTTAGTAAAGGAGGGAATAGTTTGGCTCAGGTTAAGTTGGACTGCCACTCTTTCCCAGCTTGAAGATTTGTCGAAGTTTGCTTGGATTCTCTTTTCAGATGCTATGGTTGGCTCTTGCTAAAATCGGGGAATATAAATGTTGTTTTTATGCTTCTTTATTTTGTAAGACAGATGATACTCTGATATTGTAAAGAAACCATTGTACAAACTATTTTATCAATAAAGCAAAGTTTTATTTTCCGCTGTTTAATTTCTGTCTGTCTTGTAATTTATCTGCATCTTTTACCCTAAATGCTCCACAGAACTTAGTGCATTCCCTTTGTGAGTGACACTAACGGACGTGGGGTGTTACACGTGGTATCAGAGCTGAAGGTTACCGGATCAGATAAAAGATTTGAAAAATTGTTTTCAAACCGGTTTTAAAAGAAGCATTTTCAAAAGAAAAGATTTGTTTTAAAAGGCATATTCCCCAAAGCCATATGCACTATCTTCTCTTCCTCTGTCTAAATTCTTTTCTCCTTCTTTCTTGAGTCTCTGGGGCTCCTGGCTTTCTGGGAGGTAACCTCATCGAAGAGCAAATTAGTTCCCGGCTTCCATCCAAAGCCGTAGTTGTTTCACCTACGGGCAGTTTGCTTTCAAAGCTTATGGGGTTTTCTGGACGATGGAGGCAGCTTTCGAGAGAATTGTCAACATGACTACACACGGAAGAGGATGAGGAGTTTGACTAAGGAGCATAACCCTAGGATGAGGAATTCACGGATGTAGATTTGGTTCAAGAAGGAGGAAGAAATTATAAAACCTAAGACAAGAGGAAGTATCTTTACTAGGGTATGATAGGGCAAGAACGAGGAACAAGATTTTCAGAAGGGCAAGAACCTACTTTCGCCACAAAGCGTACCTAGGAGAAAGGTAGTAAAGTTCTGATGGAAGAGTCTAGTTTTGCTATTCGTACTATTTCCTTTGGTTTTAGCGCTTCGCATTTGTTCATATCCACTTCCATAGTCGAGTCTCTGCACCATAGTACTTGTATAGTAGAAAGATCCCACTAGAATCTCGAATCCAATTGGTGGTCCGACCAGTTTATTTTTGGTTAGTAGGGATTTGAGAATAGCTATCGAGTTTGCTTATATCATCTCACGTAGATCATCTAAATTCGGAGGAGATATTCCTTGGGTGCTTGTCTGATATTGGTTTAGGCCTTTGGGGCTTGTACTTGAGGAATGTCGAGTTCGACTAGGATGGTTTGCGTGAGAAATGAATAGTTGTGGCAGGCACTCTAAAAAGCACGTAGTGACCTTTTTGACCCTTATAGATATGGCATGGCGGATAAGAGGGAGACCTCTAATTATCTTAGTACATATTCTGGGTACCGTGATTGACATCTGTTTATTTTGGAAATGGTGGTCAGAAACTTCACAATCATGAAGTTCAGTTAGTTAAGATACAGTGGAGTAAAGCTCAAGAAGGCTAGATACTAGCAACATACCCTTTTCCTTAAGGGTGCATCCTTGATTTCTTTGGTAGGAGCTTTACGCATAATTGTTTCTCTCTTTCCAAAGTATACCCTCTAGGTCGTATCTTCGATCCTTAGGTAGAGACTCCTTTGGATGTAAACATGTATTTGAAACATGTTATGGTTGATGATTGCAAGTGGTTGCAAATGGTTGCTCGTGAATGCATATGCATACGTATTAGGCCCTAGATCAGTTCGGGCGCTTTCATATTGCATTTACAGATATGTATTTGTTTGTAAGTTGAACTTGACATGTTAGCATATGGACGTTGCATATGGATGAATGGCTGTGCACGCATGTAGTATTTACATAACTAGGTATGCTTGCATACATGATTGGACGCATGGCACTGACATGATTTGCATTGAGGAGGTCAACTAAATCAGTAGACCGCCTGATTTTGCATTAGATAAAGACATATATACACACTGTGCATATGAACATGAAAGCATTAGAGATCTTTTAAGGACTATGAATGCCTGTGGTTGAATGGTTGAGTAGATGGGTGATTGGATGGTAGGACACATTCTTCCAAACTTGAAGATTTCGGGGACGAAATCCTTTTAAGTGGGGGAGAATGTAACACCCCGTAATTCTGTAACACTAGGATTCACAAATCAGGGAAGAATTAAAAGTTAATATCAAAATCAAGGGAAACGGGCTGCGCCATTGCGTTCGTCTCGAAATTCTTCATGAAAACGAGTCTGAGTTTGCATAAATCAGAGTCCGTATGAGGAAGATATGGCCTCCGGAAGATTCAGCGAAGTTCAAATTTCAAAACAGGTCAAGTTCAAAATTCAAATCGGACCCAGATTGGGCTGGGCGGGAATTTTCCCGCCCAAGGCACCCAGGTCGACTGGGTAGTCGACCTGGGACACCCAGGTCGACTAGGGAGTCGACCTTGGGGTCGACCCCCCCTGCTTTTTCCAGTTTTCTGCACTGGTTTGTTCGGATGTATTTGGTCACGTTTCTGCCTAGGTTCGTCCGCCTAACACTATATAAACAGCCCTAGTCTCCTTCTCTATTCACAATCCTTCTCTACCCTTATGCTGCAAAGATTCTTAGTAAACATGGCTTCCTCTCCTCCTCTTAATCAGGCAATAAATAAAATAATATATATAAAATAAATCAAGACGAGGAGGTGCTGCTCAAAGACTTTCAAAGAGGAGATTCAAGCTAGAATTCAAGTGAAGATTCGAACGACTTCAACGACTGTTTTTTCTACGAATCATAGCAACGCCATCTTTCTATTCTAATCTAATCTCTGTAAGTCAGTTACTTTTTAGATTTGAACGTTTTTCTCTGTTCGTGAGATGAAATTAAAGGAATAAAAGAATATGCCAAATCTTTCTATTCGAATCTGTGCCTATCTCGTTGGACCTAATTAAGAACTGTCATGATTCAAGGACAAATAAGACCGTGACTATGAAACTATGGACCTTAGAACCATATGCCTATGACTATGAACATTGCCTATGACTATGGACATTGCCTATGACTATGAATATTGCCTATGACTGTGACTATGAGAATTATTTTCTTGACTGTGAACACCAACCTATGCCTTTGATTAGGAAAAGCATAAACTATTGCCTATGACATTACAAGGACATCTGTGATTAAACACCTATGATTCATGACTAGGAAAGTGTTGCTTAAGTTAAGTGATTATGAGATTAAACCCGATTATTTATTCTGCCTATCCTTGGTTTTCTTTGGTTTTAGACCTTGGGAATTTACCTATTAAGTTCGGTCTACCCATGTTCTTGAACCTGCGTCTCTATTCTGTCTATTCTTGGTTTTAGTCCTTGGGAATTTACCTATTAAGTTAGGTCTACCCATGTTCTTGAGCCGATGTCGTTATTCAACCCTTTTTATGCCAGTTAGTATGTCTATCCTTTGCATAGCAACTTTGGTTCATTCCCTATTTTCTACGAACCTAGCTTTATTTATAATCTAGAATGAATCGCGATTATACGAACGGTGGGAATGCGGTTTGGGCAAAATATGAAAATTTACTAAAAACATAGTTTAACTTGGGAATTGGCATAAAATGGGAACATGTATTATGGCATGTTCATAGAAATGCAAATTGGATAAATTTGACATGAATTATAAGATGTGTAATTTGAATCTAGTATTGACATGTAAATCTCGCATTTACATGAATAGTGAACTAGAGTAATAAGTCTAGTTTGACGTGAATTAGAATGTTGAATCGGAATTGGGTTAGCTAATTTGGCACGGTAAGTATATTGGCATAAATGTGAAATTGGCCATAATTGAGAATAACTATCAGGTTTAGAAAAGTCATGGTTAGTGACACTTAATTTGGTATAGTTTACATACCAAAAAGCATAAATATGATTTAGGAAGGGAAATGGGCCATAGAAATAAATGTAGATAATTTACATTAAAAGAGTAATTGGGAAATAAGTAAATTAGGAATAATTTACCTATAGAAGCTCGCCTAAATGAGGAAATGTGAATTTAGACAAATTAAAGGTTTATTGACGACATCTCTTTTAATAATAAGCCAGAAAGTTCTAGGGTGACAGAGAGGATAGTGTCTAGGCTTGAGTTTGAAAAATACAAGTTTCCTGCTCTCCCTGGCTATCCCTAACTGATTCGACGGACAGGATGGTTACTTTCAAAACCTGATTTGAAAACTAAACAAACCCCTTTGAACTTAGAAAATACGAATATGCCTAACCCGAGGTTAGACTGAGTTGCAATGTAAACCTGCCCGGAACCAACCGGCACATCCAGTATTCGCAACAATATCTGTCTAATGTGAGTGGTAGCGGCATTAATTTATTTAGTTAAAGCTAGAACAAGAATGGGAGGGTTAAGTCCATAGGAACACTTAACCAACTTAACACAGTTAAGCTAGAATGGAAGGACTAAGTCCATAGGGACACTTAACCAAACTCAAGGTAGCAAAACGAGACTTGTAGGAGTTAAGTAAAGTTAATACACTTAGCCAAATTAACATGTTAACTAGACTAGAGGTTGGGGTTAAGTAAAATCTAATACACTTAGCCAATTTAGATATGTTAGCTGGGCTAGACTGTAGGGTTAAGTAAACCTGAACACTTAACCATCAGGTTGTGATAAAGGAATGAGGTTAAGTCTAAAACATGAAGGGATAATACTTAACCATTAATAACATGTTAGTTAAGACAGACGGGCAAGGTTAAGTTAAAAAGGAACACTTAACCAATACAGGGTGAATAGGTAGGGTTAAGTAATAAGAAATACTTAACCAATATAACTTGGTTTGTGGTGGGGTTAGGTCAACGTGAATTACTGATAACACTTAACCAGTATAACAGGATGAATGAAGAGGGTTAAGTTGGCTTGAATTGACTAATGACACTTAACCAATCCAAATTGACGGGAAAGGGAACTAAGTAGTAAACCTTAGTTAAGAAAACAACGATTCTGGAAACTAAGTGATAAATCTTAGTTAGTAAAACTAAGTAGTAATTCTTAGTATAACACGGGAAGGAGCGAATGTCCGTCTGAGTAGAAAGAAGGCTCCAACGAATTGGGTTACGAAGCCCGAGGCTTCGAGGGGACATGAGGGTACTCTTAGTATCCCTCTGTGAGGCTGCAGATGATCCGCCTGGGTCCACAGAGGTTAAGGTCTGCGTAGAAGAACCAAGGGTATGCCTTGGTTGCAATACATGGCAACCTAAAGACTAGGATGGACCGACGTGATTCGACGAGCAAACGGTAGCCCTGTGATAGCGACTCGTCATCTACCATCCATCTTGAGTCAATCGAGATACGTGAAGCGGAAAGGCGGACAACTCCAAAAGACCATATACTTGCTATCTAGTTATGGGTGAGGATGGCCATAGGATAGTGGGGCACCGGGGGCCGGCGTATAGTTCTCATTTTACAAGGTGTGCCTTTCATTTGTTGAGGGAGGGGTCAAGTGGGACCATAGCCACTGGAATAAAAACAGACCTTAGCATCTGCATCGGCAGGTATCAGAAAGCTCCCGACCGAGTTCTATATTCCTTGATTTGCCCTGTCATAGGACTCGGACCGCACATTAAAGGACATGTGCATCTAGACAAGCGATAACGATTCGCGATACATGCGTGGGGAAGTACAGGAACATATACCACTCTAGGTAGTTTGTCCTAGACTTGGGGGCATTGTTCGACAGATAGCATAATCCCTAGTTGGACTAGGTGGCATAAATCCCTAATCCGAGAAGCGTTCAGCAGATAGCGTAAACTCTAGTTAAATCTAGAAAGCACTTGATAGAAAACCCTAGATTTGATCTAGGTAATAAATAATGAATGTATGCCGGAAGGCAATGGAAAATATAGGGATGGGATCACGTTATCGTTACTAGTTGGGACACTAGATAGGCGGTGCAGAGATATAGAAACCAGTATAACAAGGAAATAGCAAAGCGGCGAAAGTATTAGAGCGTATCCAGTTATCTTATCTTAGCATATCTTGTGACTACCTTGTCTATCTTGTTGACCCTATCATCATGGTGTAATCTTGTATTCAATTAATTCATGTCGTTTTGTTTTCCATGTTCACATGCTAGAAGTTACTGAACTTACTCAGGCTTTATGTCTGACTCTGTTTTTCTTTCGTCTTCTTTTCTTCCGTCCCCCCCCCCAGGTAGTAAAGGAGGGAATAGTTTGGCTCAGGTTAAGTTGGACTGCCACTCTTTCCCAGCTTGAAGATTTGTCGAAGTTTGCTTGGATTCTCTTTTCAGATGCTATGGCTGGCTCTTGCTAAAATCGGGGAATATAAATGTTGTTTTTATGCTTCTTTATTTTGTAAGACAGATGATACTCTGATATTATAAAGAAACCATTGTACAAACTATTTTATCAATAAAGCAAAGTTTTATTTTCCACTGTTTAATTTCTGTCTGTCTTGTAATTTATCTGCATCTTTTACCCTCAATGCTCCACAGAACTTAGTGCATTCCCTTTGTGAGTGACACTAACGGATGTGGGGTGTTACAATACTTAACTCAGGTTGGCTCCCATATAGAGGTTTAATGATGGTGGAGCCATTTCTTTCAGAGAGTGAGGTCTAGTGGTTAAAATTGAAAGTAGATCTTGTTGTAAAATCTTCGAAACCACTTTTAACATCACAGACATCCCCTCGGTGGGCGTGATTTCTTCGGGAGATCGGCTTTCGATGCTATGGATGGTCTGTGTCTACTAACCAATTACTTTTGAAATTTCCCACTGAAAAAGGTGAAGGGCAATCAGGTAAAATTGTTAGAACTTGTAGACACTATGGACGAGTATTATGCATGCATAAACATGATTAGTAAAGGGAAAGAGACATCTCATGAGAACAGTGTCAAAATTAACCAACCTACTACACTTGAATTTAAGAAAACAAACACAATAAGCTCCAATATCATTGGAAATCATAGGAAACCCTTACAAATCTTCCTAAGGAAAGAAAATTCCTTTTTTGGAGGACTAATTTACATATCAAACTATGAAAGAGAACATAATGGGATAGAACGTGGGTAGAGTAACAACTCTACTGGAAAAAAGAGAAAGTTGTTCATATTATATAGAAAATTCCAAGGGAAGGAAGAACTAAGCATGATATTGATCTATGACAAGAAAATGAGATAGCTTTTGCAACCAAAATTCTAGAAGAAGTGTGCTGTGATGAAAATGAAAAGTCTAAAACAATTAAGATAGGAACTTGTTTCCATTTGTCTATCTAAGAAAAGCTTCCTCAAGCATTATTATTATGTATTTTCTTAGAATCATAATGATATGTTAGGAACCGAACCTTCAATCTTTTTCCATTGTTTAAATATAGATCCAAAGTTTACTCCCGCCAGGAAAAAGAGAAAACCTTTAGAAAGATCTTATATATAGCTTTACAAAAAGAAGTCAAAAGTCTGTAAGAGAATAACTTCATCTTATATGCTTAATCTATATGTGGATTGAAAAATCTCTGTTAGTAAAATAACCAAACCAAAGTGGAGGATTTGTATTATCTTTACAGATTTAAACAAAGCTTGTTCGAAGAATTGCTTCCCTCTGCCGAGAATCGATCAATTAGTAATTGTTGCCAATGGACATCAATTTCTTTCTTTTATGTATCCTTATTTTAGGTATAATCAAATCCCAATGTTTAAGCATGATGAGGAGCCAGCAAGTTTCATCACCAACATGGGTTTTTTGCTACAAGGTTATTCCTTCAACATTACCAATGCAGGGACAACATACAAAAAGTTAATTGGTAAATGTTAACTAAGCAGATTGGTCGAAAAATGGTCGGCATGTTCGTCAAATCTAATAGCCAAAGATTCATGTACGAGATCTGTAACTCCCCACACTTTTCTACGCCCAAATTTCGACAAAATCAAAATTTGAACACATCCAAGCATGGAGCATGTATATCTGTTACCTGTAATAAACGAGCTTCAGCATAATCAGAGTATGATAAAAGAACACAACGGAAATAGAATAGGATAACTAGTATTAACTTAAGTAACTACATTTTTCAAAGTAAGTCACTTTGCCAAAACTGCTTGAGAGAGGACGAGAACCGAAGGCCAAACTTAAACATCTGTGAGAACCCGACCTTCTCTAGGAAACCTGGGAGATTCTAATGAGGAGGGGGATTAGAACACCAAGTTCTGGTGACTAAGAAATGTACAACA
Organism: Allium sativum; assembly: GCA_030737875.1. Lineage (NCBI taxonomy): Eukaryota > Viridiplantae > Streptophyta > Magnoliopsida > Asparagales > Amaryllidaceae > Allium > Allium sativum. Next base: position 994,218,884 of record CM060915.1, read on the forward strand.
CAAACTATAATGCACAGATGCATCCCTATTGGTTCAACCTAAGATGTATGCCTAACAAGGTTATTGACTCTAGCCCAACCTTGTAAATGTTTACGCATGACTTTACTACTCTTCCCAAAGTTGTATTCCCCAAAGTACAATACCGAGATAAGATTTTACACATATTTTTGTGAAGCCTTTATATCAGAGATTAACTGGTTACTATATCTAGATTAGACCCCTAATTACGGAGTTTCTATATTCATATACTTTAATTCGCTTATCCTTCATCTTTTATTGCCTCACTATTAATGATAGACAGAGTGGATTCTTCCTGACCGTTTAATACCTTAGGTGGACCGATTGGTCACTTATTATTTCTCGATACTTTACTTCACGTTAACATGAACTAAAGGGCACTAGCTACGGACCCTACTAGTTAAGGCTTCCGTTATTCACGCATATACCTCTGCATCGTATAAGGTGAGAGATGGTATTTTATCATTCGCTATACCATCTAGCTGACCTTATTAGATAACCTCCTTAGTCGCTTATTACTTCTCGTAGGATAGGTAGCCATATCTGACATTTTTAGTTTCCAGGTTTGGGTAGGCTCACATACCTACCATTTAAGACCCTTAAACTGAAAGACCTATTCCCAAATGAACTCTTCAACCCTAGTCACTTAGCCTTTTAGGATCCAGGAAGCGGACTATACACGAAGGTTATTAGTTCATACCCCATTAGCCTTTATCTCTTTTCCCCATTGGGATAAAGTGGGATACATTATTAAGTTATTCCCGTTTAGTCCCTCTACACAGAAATACTATACGTACACAATTCATTTTCGTCACGGGTTCACATGGTTAATAATATTTTCCCATTATTAACCTGCTAAGTCGAATTCTATTTTTAATTATGATTTCTATATTCATTAGTATTAATACGGAAGGTTATATCCCCCTTTTCCCTAGGATATTTATTTGATACCTTCCCTAATTTGGACTTAGTGTCTAAACGACAATCATAAATTCCCTTATGACACCCATTTCCTTTTATTTCCTTTTTATTGCCCTTTGTGACTGTAACGGTCATATTTTCCTAAGGAAACTATTTACCAGTCCCAAGTTATCTGTTTGTTGTACCCCAGCAGGCGATTTCAATTCTTATTCCTTTATTAATTCATTTATTGTTTGACTGTTATATATATATATATATTTACGTACCACACCTCTCACATTAAGTTGACAACTTGTGGATGCCGAAATTGCCAGTCGGTTCCGGGCAGACATCTACCACAAGTTAACTTAACCTCGTGCCTTAGTGCGCTTATATTTATGCATTAGACCCCTCACACCAAGCTGACTACCTGTGGTGGCTGGATTTCCCGGTCGGTTCCGGGCAGGCTGATACCACAAGTTGAGCTTAACCTCGTGTCGAAATGTGGTTATAATTTAAATTTCCTAATTGGGTTGCACAACTTTTATCCTAATTATATTTATTTTCCCCAATTAACTGGTTACAAATGTTAATTATTTATTTATAGCTTCATTAATAGTAATCAATTACACAAATTGCTACAACGATCACCATAAATATATTCATTAAGTATGAAATATAATTTACATGTATGATTCCATAAATGAATACCATTCAACATTTCAAACCTTCAAACATTTAATCCAATGTATATTTTACCGTTTACGCTGATTTGAATGGATAATATGTATATATTTATATTTATGTTTTCGTGCGGTCATCGTAGTTATTATTTTTATTATTATAACTTAAATGATTTGGTTTAATCAATAACAAAATATTCCTTTTTGCACTCAATCTTGTCAAAAGGTTTCAAGTCTTACAAAAGATCTTTTAGCCGTAATCATTGTAAATAATGCATAATTAGTGGAATTGGCATCTTTCAAAATCACAAGAAATATATGTTAATATAAATTTTGGAATAGTTGATGCAAATTACGCACATATGTACTATATATACCTACCTTTTCACCACTTTTCCCTTTTTAATCCTTTTATCACACCTCTTGTGATTTCAAAACAATGCATTTTTATTCAAAAGGGAGAAAATGACATATTTACAACGATCAAGCCAAAGCCTAACAATATTGGATACAAATAGACATACTTCTTTTAAACATTACAATCACAAAATTTACCAATTTCATCTTTTTACTCAAATGCACATATTTCATTATTCAACACTGAACTAAAGATCTGAAATGTGACTATATCTCACTTTTGTTTAATGGGACTGATTTCTAGATCCACATTGCTATGCAACATTTACAACATATTTCATGACATAACTGTAGGAACATTGTTAACAAGTTTAAGAATCCTACAATTTATGTTATACATAACCACAACTTATAATTCACAAGTTTTGACCATATTTATAATCAGATCTAATGGCTGCCAAGAAATTCACAATATTTAAATGAACAGATCTGATAGACATAAAAACATATATTTAATTCAAATGAAATATATAAGTCATTATAACTATATTCGTAAATTTCCCACTCACCTTATAGTCTCCAAATCCAAAGTTGGAACCCTTTAGGTCTACAATCCCCAAATTCATATAAATCTACAATCTATCTGGAAAGGAGAAAATTCCAGATCTGTAGAAATGTAAGAAAACAGGAAGAGAGGGGAGAATATGATTTGGAGCGTCACTTTGCATTTTTTCCATTAGATCTGCTTATCCTCTCAATTTCATATGAATTGGATTTGATTTGTTATGTATGAATATATTTTAGATTAAGAAATTATGTTTGGAGAAGGAAAAAAATGGCAGAGCTCCGCTGCCACTGCAGATTTGAATGGAAAATAATGAGGCCTTACAACTTTGTTTATAGGTGTAGAAATGGCCTAGGACCGTTAGATTAGTTTATATTAACATATGTCCATCCATAAATTATTTTATATACTAAAAACCCTAGTCGTCATGCCTGGCTCGACCAAGCGGTCGCAGCCAGCGGTCGACCTGGCAGTGAGGTGGCTGGGTAATTATATATTACTATATATATAATTCTATTTGATTTATTATATGTTTTCATATTTCGTCCGTAACTTTTTCATACGGCCTCTGTTTGCGAAACTCCAAACATGCAAGTTGACCGAAATTACGAGACGAACGCATCGGTTAAAGTTTCGTGATCAAATTCCATCGTTTACAGAAATTCCTATTTTTTTTGAAATCCTAATAATTAATTGATATTGGCAAAACTTCGGGTTGTTACATTCTTCCTTCCTTAAAAGGAATTTGGTCTCGAAATTCTGACGCCAATAGTCCTATTTTACACAACCAATTTCTGTACATCCAATTTGCAACCATGTGTATATGTGCATGGTGTACATAATGCAATTCAACCATAAAATATGTATGCAAGGCGATTCTAATCAGATCCTCCTATATGTATGCATTAAAATTTTAAAATAATTTGAAAACATGATGCAAAACATCCTAAATATACCGATAGTTCTATATGAATGCAAATTTTGAAAACTCTTTTTCATCCATTACCCTCACATGATTACGAATAAAAGTGTGAAGCAACCAATTTTGAATCCAAACCTTACCATTCAAAACGTCACGCAATCTAATCATTTCCTATTTAATTTCACCCAAACCGGAAAAAGGAAATCGAGCGAAGAATTTTAACATTTTTCTCGCTTACAACTTTTCCATTTCCCGTCCTAAAGTGGAGTTTTCACCTCAGCTACCCAAAATACTCCAAATATTTCTGTTTGTAGACTGCAAAGGTGGCTTAAAACAAGCTCTAAAATATAAAATGAGTTAACTAATAGCTCATGCGCATAGTTGACAAGTATGGAAACAACATTTCCAAGACAAAAACAACATTTTCCTTGTTACCGTTAACGTTTTTATCATATCATCGGTCCTATTACACCGCTATAAAGCGCACACAAAGCATCCAAAAATCTTCCTTACACCGTTTATATGACCAAAAATCGAAATGTTTCATAAAATAAATTCCCGCTTAAAAATTAATCATGTTTATTTTGAAAATTTCTTTTCAAAACCGTTCCACTTTCCTATAAAATAAGAAAATGATAAAAAGATTTTTTTTTTCAAACAACATTTTCCAAAAACTGCAAAAATGTATTTTGTGGAAATTTAAACGATTCAAGTCTCATGTTGGTGAAAAAGGAAGTCAGTCACGCTAAAAATGCGAAAAGTGAAACTACACACAAAAGGAAAATGATAAATTTTAGCTTTAACAAGGAACGATGATTTATTTATATATATATATACCCGTGACACAAAACAACGCAAAAACGGTCATTTGCTAAAATTTATCCAACACAGAATTCTATTCGTTCCAGCTCTAGAACAATGGTTAGTTTAGATAAGAAATGAGATTTCATTCGAATAGGAATGCGTGAATGACATAAACATTTCCAAACTTATAAATCTCATTAATCTAAGTCGTGTGATTTAAAAAACATTAACAGTTACAAGCACGAATCACAAAAAAGCCAAGAACCCAATGCTGGAAAGGAATAACAACAAAGACAACGACAAAACAACACTAAACTCCCAAAACAATGGCTATAAACAACGGGATGTCTTGCTCCGCGGCTGGGGCTCAATCCAATTTGTATGATCTTTTAATTAACCATATAATGGTAACGTAATGCTCAATCTCATGTTACAAATGTTGCTGGTGTTGTTGGAGGTTCCCACATCACCATCTCTTCGAAGAGAGAATTTGCGATGAGAAAAGAAACCTACCAGAAAGCTGCATCTCATGGAAACCCACCTAATATTATCTAAAGAAAAAATGGATAGGTGAATTATAGACATTATCTCCATGAGACAACACACAAGAACAACAAGCTGAATCAAATATTATGCAGCACAAAATGATGGTTACGCCATCGATCAAGCAAGAGATTGATTTCCGCATCATAAGACAAATCTAATCTTAACTCGCTATTTATAAAACGACATGCTGAATGGATCACACGCCATCATGGATTGTTTTGAACATAAATTTCCGAGCATAAAAACTGGCATTAAGAAAAAGGGATTTGCTGCAAAATCTTCAAAGCCAGTCAAACCAAAAAGACCATACAAGTTTGTGTAAACCACAGATGCCTCTAAAATCTCTTCGTGATTCTCCTCAGAAAAACCATCCAAAAGATAGCTTAATCTTCATCTCCGAAACGACGATTGCCACCGTAAGAACCTATTCTAACAAGGTATAGCAAAGGCGGATGCATCACAAACAACAACCCATTCTATGATCTCGATGCGACTAGCCGGTGCAAGTCCAACTACCTCGACAAATTTTCTTTGCCCTAAAGCGGTGAGAACTTTTTGCTCATTCTAATCCAACCAAATGATCTTTCCCTAAGGATGAGACTTAAATGGTATGATTTAGATCGGATAGCGCAATTAGGTATTATGGACTAAGAAATGGTTGGAGAGAAGAAATTAGATCTTGGAGTATTAGCGAGGCAAGATCTAATGCACAAACAAGCGCGAGGAGGAGAAGCTGAGGCGACGACAAAGAAAGAGAAGAAGAATAGAGATATAGTTCGGCTAGATGAGGAAGGAAGGACGAACGAAGGAAGTTAAAGGGTTAATTTGGATGCAACTTTTACAGTTGAGTCCTAGGGTCCGAGTTGTACCAAAACTCATCAACTAGTTTACCATCCTAGTATAGCACTAAATAGTCAACTACCAAATGTGCTTTGGACAGAGGTTGAACCTTGGCCTTATTATGCTATATTAAAATATTAATCATCTCGCATCATCTTTTAAGATTTAACGCAATCCTAAAAATAATTATCCTCATCACGACGGTATCAAAGACCGTAATCAAATTCCGAACCAACTCCAAGGATTTATAGTCTCAATTACGATGATGTGAATACACAACGAACGATCGAATTTTCAAAAATAATCCAGTTAGAAATCCGTAATATAAATTAAAACGGATTTTCCCCTTTCCTAACTGACAACAAACAGATGATTCACAAAATCAAATACCCCAAAAATCAAGATGAAGGATTTTCCTTAGCTTTTCCGAAGAAAAATTTAAAACTTTCCTAAAAATGGAATTTATTATAAACTAACGGTTTCGTATTTATAAATCCATTTTATTATTATTATTATTCCAGTTTATATTACTGAAACAACCCGAACTTCCCCGGTCTCCGAAGAGAAGAGAAAGAACGAATTGTTTTGAGGACACGACAAATCAAAACGCAGACGGAAGAACATTTCATTGTATATTACAACAATGCATCAGATTACAAGAATATACAGAGTATAAATGAATATTACACAGAAATATCAGAGATTACAATAAATTACATAGCAGCGGAAAATAATAAAATACACAACTAGAATGAGATATACGGATACAAAGCTTTCCGAATATCGTTCCAGCTGTAAACCAGGATCCTGTGAATATAAATCTGCAAAACCAAAACTACTAGCTGCCCGTGTCAAAATAGGGGCACCCAGAGTTTAGGTTAAAACAATAAACTCTAGGTCAGTCATGGGAATGGTGTGAGAACTAAAACAGTTATTAATCTTTATTTTTAAAGTTAGGTAAATCAAGGGACCACGCCGTATAACACGGAACGGGTTTCCTCCCAAGAATACCAGTGCATAAAACAAACAGCGCAATGCTAAATAAAGAAAAATGAAGCTGTTATAAGACCCAGGTCCTATCACACAATGCAACGCAAGCCGGGGGATAGGGTTTTTACCTTATAGTAGCCAAGAATGCTTGATACATTTAAAGAATTCATTTGATACAATTATAAGTGTATAGTGTATAAAACAACTTCAAATCATAAGTATCAATCATAGGCGGCATGAATGCCCCATACCACTATGTCGCCATATATAAGTTATACAATCAAAATCGCAAAGTCACGTATTTGGAAATTGGGTTTCCATCTATGAACCGAGGCAAAAGATAGTCCTCAACTGATTCGAGACGCTCTAGCCCGTGTCTCAGGAACAGCCGCAACTGCCCCTTGGATCGTCAGGGCCGGTCCACCGATGTGGATTATAATGTCTGAACACTACGTTTCTCTGCCCTTTGGGGCGTAGGTGAGCCAACTAAATGACTCCATCGGACCCGGATCGTCCGATCAAACCGAGGCGCCTCGCAACAGCAACAACCACACAGGTGAAAATAATATAAATGTCAGGGCTGGTAGGTCACTGACACCACCCTAGCTAGAAAGAAAACGCATGTCCCCCCTGAGGTCCGTCTCCCGTTTTTGGTTCACCACCGGGGTGTGAGGCTCGCGAATTCACGTTACACAAAGCTGTGCCACACGGGCTGTGCTTTGATCATCACCACAAGACTTTGCCTTTCAACAGAAGCCTTGATCATTTGCATCTTAGCATGCCACACAGGCAAACCACTCTATGCAACCGATAGTCACACAGAATGAAATCCAATGTCAGACACACAGTCCATTTACAAGTCCGTTCTGGGTCTGAACGAAACCGGAGGCACCTAGTACCCCGCATATCCATCGATCTCCAAGTACGTATGGACGATCACCAATTGTTTCCATCTTCTTGGGTGTACAGCCCAATCAAGATCATCAGTAATCACCCAAACGACGTGAAGACTTCCGGTCTTCGACCATCGTCTTCATCTTCGAATTATCGTCGTATCAGTTATTCAGAATGGGATAAACCCGGTCTTTCCGAATAACTCGCGTATATTTTAAATATGTGTTACACAAACACAACATACGCCTCATTCCAATTCATCAGTCACTAACCGTAAATTAATCAAGAGAATAATTTCCCAAATATTAACCCCGAAGGCCGAAACCAACATCACATCAATATCCAGAAAACCATTCTGCTTGGCTAACCGACAGTTAGTTTCTAAATTTCACATTCATAGGGAAAGGTTCCCATTAATTTTATCAAAGATAAATTCTTTGATTTATCCTTTAATCTACTTTTGAATATCAATTCAAACTAGTCGGGATTAACGAACTTTACCGAAGTAATTATCTATTTTAATTTCCCAATCCCAACCTATTCATCCCATGAAGTAAAACTGGTAATACTTCATATTTAACACTACGGTGTTATCGGTAAATTCTATTACCATTTCACGTTCAAATCTAATTAAAGATTTAACTATCGTCTGGAGCAAAACTGGTGATACTCCATTCTCAATCATTTCAATCTAATTAAAGATTCATTAAAACTCCACTTAGTTTTAATCTTTAACTGGGTTAAAGAATCAGTGTCATTTAAAACACAGTTCACGATAAACCCAAAATCACATTCCATTAATTATCGGGTTAAAGAGCGAGTGTTATTTAAAACACTGTCCACGATAAACCCAAAAATCAATATCAATTCAATTCCAATTAAATATTATTTAATTGGTACACTTCATTAAATCTAAATAAAAAGATTTAATCTTTTCTCTACTGGGTTCAAGAACAGTGTTAGTGAAGACGCCATTCACGACAAACCCAAATCACATTTGATATTCTATACAAGGCTCTGAATAGAAAATATATTGGCTTATATTCAATATCAAATTCTACGATTAACAAATGTCGTATTGGAAATAATGATATAAATATATATCTTTCAAATTTCCATAACAACATCTGTATAATCACGAATTCCAACATCGAAATATTCCGAAGACAATTTCGATTCAAATCCACTCCAATGCAATCATTGGAAATTCTGGTTATTTTTAAAACCCTGTTTAAATTCAATTTATTTATTTAAAAATAAATAGAATTATAATTCTAGTTCAAAACTAGTTCATTTCGATAAAAATCTATTTTTATCTTTTCAAATATGGAGTTTTTCATCCCAATCCTTTCTAAATCATTTCTTATGATTTTACACAAATTATTACTATTTTTAATAGTTTTATCAAGGCCCGTACAGTCGATTTCCATCAACGGTCATCGAACTGCACTTACAGCGACCTTTTTCAAATTTGATTTGGACATAATTCCAAATCCAACCGTTAGATTTCAAATTTCTAATATTCATTAGAATACTCTTTTCGATACGAACCCAACGGTTCCGGTTTTAGGAGAATCCGACGGTCGGATCTCCCGCAATATCCATTCGAAGTCAATGGTCGAAATTCGCGAACTGCCGTGGCGCGGCGCGTTCTATTCAGGCCATTATATTATATATATAATATATATAATATATACTTCATCGATTACCATTCAAAACGTGCTTTATAAATCGTTTTAAATTCGTTTTCAAAACGGTTTCAACTTCATATTCAATTTCAAATCAAAATTGAATATTCCAATATAAATTCGTTTTAAATTCATTTCAAATCGATTTTAATTCCAATTGATTTTTAATTCAATTCCAGTTCGTTTTTCAATTCAATTTTGATTCGTATTCAATTCTATTATATTTCAATTCAAATTCATTTCTATTCAAATTCAATTCGAATTCATTTCTATTCAAATTCAAATCATTTCAGTGTATTTCGAATTTCAAATCAATTCAGTTTAATTTGAATTTCAATTCACTTTAAATATAATTCGAATTTCAATTCATTTCAATATAGTTCGAATTTCAAATCTATTCAATTTCGAATCTATTCAATATTCATTGAAGAATGAATAAAATCGATATAAATATCGTTCACGTCGAAATGGCGTCAGTCTAACCAACACGGCTTCATATGTTTCTATTTTCAAATATTCTATTTCAAATATTTCTATTTCAAATATTTTTATTTCAAATATTTTTATTTCGAAACTGGAATGAGGCCCAATCAATTACCATATAATGTTAATTATATGGATTTTCTACAACACATGTATACAATAACAACGATGAATAAGCAACCATCATCCAAAGTGCATTCTACACTGTATAAGCATCAAATATAAATATTCGACGCTTATAACAGTCTGTCAATCAATCGATCGACATACAACTAAACAATCGGGATTAGTGTACGTCAAATATCATCCCAATACCCGTGTGGGGTTTCAAACAATCAAACACGGATTTTTATTTGTGCAGTTGGGCGATGTGTAAAATTTTATCGTCCCAATCAATGTCCTTCAAATAGGTGTACATAAACAAACCGTCCGGTTTGTAAATGAATATTTGTTTATTCACATTCACGTTAAAAATTATATTTTTAACGATCAAACTATTTTATTCAACCTATGAATATTCTATTCGGTTCATTTATTAAATAAAATGTTATCTTTATTTTTCTAACTTATTTTTAGAAAATTTCGGCGGCATAACGGCACGATACTAGAAACGGGACAAGGCCTAGCCTTATCCCCGGTCTAGTGAAGGCCCACGCCATTCACACATCAATCAAATCAATTTCATTTCACCAAACAATTCAATTCAAACCAAATAATCGAACCAACTACACAACCAAACAATTAAACAAACAAGCCATCCATGGTCTGTGGATGACGGGTGTCGGGTGCTGCTAAGCACCGTCTGCATCCTAGTATATATATATAACTAGAAAAAGAAATTGAAGAGTGAGAAGTTCTCACAAATAGCTATCCAATACCTCGACTCTTCATTGATAGAAATCTTCATCGTTATCGCATCTTTGTCATCTTCGTTGCCCGTAGCCACTACATACGTAAAAATCGAATTTTTACTATGCTATTCAATATATAAAAATCGAATTTTTACTATGCTATTCAATATATAAAAATCGAATTTTTACTTTGCTATTCAATTTATAAAAATCGAATTTTTACTTCTATTCAATATATAAAAATTGAATTTTTTTCTTTTAGATCATCCCATTTTAAACAATAAAAATCATATACATTTCTAAATAAAAATCAAAACTTTTCTAAATAAAAATCAAAACTTCTCTAAATAAAAATCAAACTTTTCTTTATTAAAAATCTATTTATTTCATTTGCTAAACATATAAGAAAACTGATTATTTAAAATAAACAAAAATAAAAAGAAAAACAAAACTTACGGTGGTGTAAATGGGAGGGGTGCTGGGTCTCGCTGGGGGTTCGTCGGAGCTGTCGGAGGGTGTGCTGGTCCGAGCTGGTGGTGGCAGAGGCAATGACGCAGTGGTGGGGCCAGCGTGGAGGTTGACTGCGGTTTCAGGGGGCTAGAGCGTCTGGGTCTCCTCGTGGGAGATGGAGGAGAACGGGGAAGGGGATAGGAGGTCGGAGGGTATGTCGGAGATGGGGGCGGCGCCCAGGTGGGGTGTGGTGGGCCACGGCGACTGGTGGCGTGGTTTGGGCGGATGAGGATTGGGGGGGGGGGGAATTGAACGAGGAGAGGAGGAAGAAGAGGAGAGGAAGGCGACGTCCTTGGAAGCCGATGGGGCGGCTGGCGGAGCGCCTGATGGCGGCGGCGCTAGGGTTAAGGGGAGGGATCGACGGGTTTAGCTGAGCGGGTTTTTTTTCTTTTTCTTTTTGACTGAAGAGAGAAGGGGAGGGGTAAGGGTTATATTAATATAATTATATTTTATTCAATTTTAATTTCCAGAAAGCAACCTTTTATTTCGAAGTCGATATCGAACCCACTGACTGTCGTCACTAGCGTTTTACCCCCATTCCGAACATAATGGGATATGTATCGCAGGCCAATTCGACTGTTTGAATCAATTTCCATTGAATTTAAAGTATAATTCTTAATATATTCAATTTAAACGCACATTTCAATTTACTGGGGTTACATACTAACTCTACAAATCCCAAAAAAATATTTTCTAGCTTCGTATTGACGATACGGTCCTAACAAAACTAGTTTCGTCGAATTCTGAGACCGTTGGAAAAATGGCCATTCTCCAGTCGATTAAAATCAACTGAAACTGGTCAAACACGTTTTCCTTTGCCACGCTCACATACTGATTCGAAAAATTATGAAAATTGAAACCTAGCAATAATTTGACATCACGGACCCAACAAAAGTGGTTTCGTCGAAATCCGAGGTCGTTTGCAAAATCTCCATTTTTAAGGGCCTGAATTCCATAGCGACTATTCAGAATTTTCAACTGGACATATCTTTTGATTCCCGCTATGAAATTTCGATCTTTCGGATTCGTTAGAAAGATATTATCAATTAGATCCTATTATTTTTGGTTTCACTAAAATCCGTATTGTTTTGCACCCGGTACATTCAATTGAAGTTTGAAATCGAATTATCTAACTACCGCGCCATTTTCAATTCCTTTTATAAATATAAATAAATATTTATATTCTATAGACGATCTATATAAATATATTTGTTCGAATTATATTTAAAATAAATTTCTCGTCGATATTATTTAAAATAATTCATTTTAAATAATCAAAATTCGCTAAAATTGCCAAAATAAATTTTTTTAAACTGGCGTAGATTTTCGGGTTGTTACAATTACAAACTGAAATACCTTTTCATATTCAAAAATATTAGAGCCTAAAATAATTAAGATTAATTTTGATAACCTTAATAAATTATCCAATATATATATGAAGATGGATATCGAAAATCATAAGGAATGGATATTTATTATTCATGCATTTAGTGGTATATTTCTTGTTATTTTTAGTTCCTTCTTTTCTACCAAATAGATCATATTTATTATAATTACCAGATGGCCTCGATTTTTTTAAAACATGAACAAATTAAGAATTTAAAACCATATCTTCACAAGCTATTTTCCGAAACCGTGTTTCAAAACCGTTAAAATCTAATTTTATTTTTCTAAATAGTTTTAAAAATAAAATTTCCTTGAATACAAGGCCAAGAATTCAATTGAATGTTTCAATAAAGGTAGATTCAGAAATTCAATGAAGTAATGAATGGATATACCTCGTAATTATATTTCCAAAATAAATACGACATACTAATGCGAACTTTTCCCATTTTGGATCGAGTAATGGTCTTAACCAGAAATACCAATGAAACCAAACATCAGAAATCGTGACTATCTCGGTTGTAACTAGATTTTTGTCCGGTCTCCAAACTCGAACCAACGGACTCCACCATATTCCATTCTCATGGTCTTCACGACGAGATCGCCAACGTATTGTGGGGTAAGACAGAATTGGCTAGAAACACGAACTCAACATATTTCAGCTCTTAGTCGCTCAAAGACCATTTTATATAATTAGGCCCACGACTAATTTCATTGTCGAAATAAATTAATGTCGAGTAAGAAAGACGAAGAAAAACAGAAAAGAAAATCGAATCACATTCTCTCACGATTCCTAATTTAACTAATTCCTCTTATCATTTAACCTAGGATCTGATACCAAATGTAACACCCAACACTTTTTTGCGCCCAAATTTCAACAAAAATCAAAACTTGAACATATCCAAGCATGGAGAGTGTATATCTGGTACCTGCAATAAACGAGCATGAGCAAAGTCAGATTACGATAAAAGAAAACTCACAGCGGAAATAGAGTAGGATAACTAGTATTAACTTAAGTAACTCCCTTTTTGAAGTAAGTCACTTTGCCAATACCGAGCATGAGAGAGGACGAGAAACGAAGGCAGAACTTAAACATCTGTGAGAACCCGACCTTCTCTAGGAAACCTGGGAGGTTGTAATGAGGAGGAGGGGTTAGAAAAACAAGTTCTGGTGACTAAAAAATGTACAACACAGACTATAATACACAGATGCATCCCGTTTGGTTCAACCTAAGATGTAAGGCTAATAAGGTTAGTGACTCTAGCCCTACCTTGTAAATGTTTACGAACGACTTTACTACTCTTCCCGAAGTAGTATTCCCCAAAGTATAATACCGAGATAGGACGTTTACATATATTTTTGTGAATCCTTTATACCATAGCTTAACTGGTTACTATACCAAGATTAGACCCCTATTTACGGAGTTTCTATATTCATATGCTTTCATTCGCTTATCCTTCATCATTTATTGCCTCATTATCAATGATAAATAGGGTGGATTCTTCCTAATCGGTTAAGACCTTAGGCGGACCGATTGGTCACTTAATATTTCTCGGTAATTTACTTAACGTTAACATGAACTAGAGGGCACTAGCTACGGGCCCAACTATTTAAGGCTTCCATCATTCACGGATATACCCTTGCCTTGAATAAAGTGAGAGATGGTCTTTTATCGTTTGCTATACCTTCTAGTTGACCTTATTTGATAACCCCTTAGTCGCTTACTACTTCCCGTAGGATAGGTAGCCATATCTGACATTTTTAGTTTCCAGGTTTGGGTAGGCCGACACACCCTTGCCATTTAAGACCCCTACTATTCCCAGGTGGACTCTTCAACCCTAGTCACTTAGCCTTTTAGGACCCACGAAGTGGACTATACGCGAAGGTTATTAGTTCTTACCCCATTAGCCTTTAGCACTTTTCCTATTGGGATACAGTGGGCTATGTTATTAAGTTATTCCCGTTTAGTCCCTCTACACAGAAATACTATATGTACACAATTAATTTTCATCATGGGTTTATATAGTTAATAATATTTTCCCATTAATAAACTACTAAATCCAATTCTATTTTTAATTATGATTTCTATATTCATTAGTATAAATAAGGAAGGTTATATCCCCTTTTTCTATAGGATATTTATTTGATACCTTCCCTAATTTGGGCTTAGTGTTTAAACGGCAATCATAAATTCCCTTATGATACCCATTTCCTTTTATTTTCATTTTATTGCCCTTTATAACAACAACGGTCATACTTTCCCAAGGCAACTATTTATCAGTCCCAAGTTATCTGTTTGTTGTACTCCAACAGTCCATTTCTATTCCTATTCCTTTATTAATTCATTTATTGGTTGACTGTTGTGTGTATATATATATATATATAAATACATACAAGACCTCTCACATTAAGTTGACAACTTATGGATGCTGGATTTGCCGATCGGTTCCGGGAAGACTTCTACTACAAGTTAACTTAACCTCATGCCTTAGTACGTTTATATTTATGCATTAAACCCCTCACATTAAGCTGATTACCTGTGGTGGCTGGATTTGCCGGTCGGTTCCGAGGAGGTTATACCACAAGTTGAGCTTAACCTCGTGTCTAAATGCGATTATAATTTAAATTTCCTAATTGAGATGCACAACATTTTGTTAGAGTTTATGCCCTAGAGGCAGTTAATTTGATGAGAAAGATAACACTGTTGATGTTATTATTTTATTTGGAATAAAATATTATTCTATTATATTGTATTTACTGCGTAATATAAATAATAATATAATATAAGTCCTTAGAATAATAATACGGAATTATATAGTTCAAGTAAGACTGAATTTGAGATTATATAATTATTAAGTATTATAATTCTTAAATGTCCCTAGTCGAGTTTTATTGTTTATTAAGGACAACTATAAAGCGTTGAGACTAGTATATTGATTTACTGATGATCACATCTCATTGATTATTAATATATATGATATTAAAGTCAAGATATAAATACGTATTAGAGCATATCGTATTGGGCTGACCCACTGTGAGATAACTCCATGGAATATAATTAACAGTATCATAAGTTATTCTCATAGTGATAGTGATATAATGGTCCTCAGACCTGAAATCATTATAATTTTATTCGAGGATATTTGTGTTTTGATATCATCTAAAGTTATTTCGTAACAGGGTAATGATAACGGTGATTATTTGATATATCTAGATTCGAATGAAAATTATGAATGATCTGGATGGAATTTAACCATGCAATATATTTGTAGTGATATCCATGGGCCTCTTGATTGAGTGAGACTGTGAAATGCATGGCCGTGCTCAAATACTAATTTGTTTTAAACAGTCTACTCATTGATCAAGAAAACAGATTAAATTATAAAGAGGATGATACGATCCATGCCTCCAATTTAATCTTGGATTTAATGGTTAAAAGGATTAAATTATATTGATACACTATTCACAAAGGTCATATCGAATCATTGATATTGTTGTAGCTTGGTAGCAGTGATGTATTACTAGATGCCACTCACTGTTTACGATTTAAATGTTTAAATGGTTGCCAATGCTACAACAACCTACAGGGTCACACATATAAGTGTTGGAAATGGAGATATACTATTTGAATTAAAAGGAGAAGTCAAAGTCGGTTTGAAAAGTTCTCCTTTGAACGGGTTATATGGAAAAGAAAATATCAATTAAGGTTTCTTTATAAATGGATAAGAGGGCCGCACCTTTTAATTCATTTTTCTTTTGAGAAATCCTAAATCGAATATTTTAAAAACCCTAGATCCAAATCAGATCATCGGCTAGTACCGAATCTCCACCTTCGAGTTTCGATCGTCGTTCTCGAATACATCAATTGTGGATCTCCAATAGAGGTGCTTGAATTCAAGTACTCGATTCGATCAGATCTGGAATTTGATTCAACGATTAAAGTTAGGGCTTCGTTCGATCTTGCTATTCAAAGAAGAAAGGTACCTGTTTTTATTTAATTTTGTTCGATTTACACAACTAGGGTTTCTGATTTATTTGGTTCCGCTGCAATTCGATCCTAAGTTTCCTTCAATGGTATCAGAGCCAGGTTTATATCGATTCAAATATTGTTTAGGCCTTCAAATTGTTACTGTAACAATCAAATCGATGTTTTGAACATCGGAAAAATATAAGATCTGGAATTTAATAAACACTCATTTGGGAAATGAAATTGTTCTATGATAAATGAAATTTTGTTTTGTTTATTTGGTTGGATCTGAATTAGCATATGAAGTAATTCAGTTATAAAAGTCTTAATCTCCAATTCTTATGTATAAATAATAAGGTTTAACCTATATTTTGCATCTGTTCTGATTTTGAGATCAAACTTGTTGATTTCAGATCGAATGTTTAAAAGTCAAAATCTTTGATTTGTTTTATATATTCTGATCATATATTATATAATATCTCTGCACTGCTACAATCATTATCGAAACATATTATTTAATCAGCTATTAAATCCAACTTATTGAACTATGGATCTATGATTAAATGATAATGTTTCATTAAATTTTTCTAGCAAGCTTATTTCATAAAACCCATTGCCAATCAGTCACAAGTTTTGTACTGATATGAAAATTAGTAAAAGGGGCCTTAGTCTATTTCATGAACTGGATTTATTCCTTTTTGCTGAAAATCTGAATTCATCTTATATCTATATATGTATATGTTATAACATTAAATGTTATTTATATATATAGATATGTTACTGAATTCAGTATGTTTTCATATGAAACAGTTAATTGTAGGGTTCTGTAACAATCTAATGTCTACATATATGAATAATAAATATCTTTTTTGGTTGATCTATTTTATTTATGACCAAAACCAATCACACCTTTTGTCTGTATAGATAATAGGTTAGAAGACTAATCAGATTTGATCTGATTATGTATATATATAAAACTCAGTTATACGATCAGATTTGATCTGATTCTGTTTCAATATTACACTCAAATGAATGTAAATTAAACTAATTTATATATGTCAGATTTGATTTGATTTATCCTATTTTATAATCTAGTCATATATATGTGTGTTACACTGAAATAAGCATATCAGTTTTGATCTGATATGTTTCAATGTATATAACATTCATATGAATGTAAATGAAACTGAAATGATAATATCAGACTTGATCTGATTTTTCTGTTTCATATCACAAGTATATGTATATATGGAAGACTGAAGTGATGACATTAGATTTGATCTGATTTTTCTTCTTTCTTATAACAGATACATGAGTATAATGAAGGCTGGAGTTAACATATCAGATTTGATCTGATTATTCTCATTTCACATTACAGGTATGGCTTGTAAATGAATCCCTAGTAATACCCTGTCTTCTGCTATTAAATTACACAAAGTCATGTGGGGTTTTGCACTGTATAATTGATATGAGTATTAGCAGTATTTTAATTTGATATGAATTGTTCATATCATTCTTAATCTATCACTTATTTTAAATGCTGATTAGTTGATTTTGCTTGTTATGTTAAGTTCAGAAGGTTATACATTCAATTGTATAATCTGTTGGCTTATGACAGTATTCAAATGAGTGTATATATATATATATATATGATATATACATTGTATGATTTAGCATATCCGAATTAATATACATATATATGTGTATAAAGATGTCTCCATTGATAAACAAATTATATATACATATAGATGTATAAATTATGTAAATAAGATTTACATATCATTACACACACTTGTTATACCACCTCCTTGCATATACTGCTAAAGTATATATATATATACATATATATAAATCTGCACCTTGCATATATATATATCATTTGTGTTCTAGTTCTGGATGGAAGTTTTTCTTTAAACTGAACAATTTAAATTGTTTAAATCTGGATAGTTTAAAATAATTGTATTCTGTGTATCTCAAATGATTAAGTCTTGATAGTTGAAGGTTTTGAATCTGAGCTATGTATATACATATTTAATGCTTGAAAAACTACTAAGTTTAATATCATGATTTAAACTAATATATGATTCAAACTATTGATTCATTGTTTGGCTTGATGGTGTTTATTTCCCTAAATTAGACAACTTAAGTATTTTGAGAAGGGAATAACGATTCCTGAATGGTTAAACACTATATTGGGAACGTTCATTATCTACTGGCGTACAAATTTGTTTTGTATTGCTTACTAATATATACATATATTTAATATATATATATTTATTAATATGTATGTATGCATATGATGCATAAACATTGCTGGTTATGAACCAATATCACAATGATCCTAATTTTGATCAGTTCATAAATTCAAAATGCAAATTTGGTTTGCAATAACATATATATACCTCTGATGTGTAAATCTGGATATTGAGATATCCCTAAAATTCTTAAAATACTCTAATATGATCTCCGTGAACTTAATGCTGATCATGTTTACAGGATGGTCTTATATACATTCTCTTTTCAAATTTGAATCTGTTAACTTATACATTGTTTATATATGTATATGTGTGCGTGTTGCAAATATGATTTATCATTTATCGCAATAATAACTGATTTTGATTTTATGTTAATTGTATTTGATACCGAATTAACATAGATATAAATTTCCTAACTGCTGCAAATAGAAGAATACTTGATTCTTATAAATAGCAGCAAAGATTACCTGGAAGTATATACATGTGATATATTTGTGGTATTGCCTACACATATGTATACATTATACATTTGATGTATATTTGTAAGGCTGACCCAACAACTTAAAATTGTTTTAATACAGGGGGCAGTAGTTCCGAATCAGCCTGAAACTGTTTCAGAATGAAAAGGGAAATTTGAGAGAATGTTGGGTGATAAAGCAGCCTTTATAGTCATTCAAGTTTTTACTTGATTTTCAATTTTCAGAATCAGATTGTATATATGATACAAATCAAGTTCTGTCTGAGTTGTATTTTGTGATTGTACCTCTCATTTATTTACATATGTATAATGATGGACTTAAATGAACTGCCTGAACTGATTCTAATTACATTGATGATTGTATGAATGGAACAAAGCATGTTAAGGTCAGTCTGGCGCCTTAAGCAGATTTGTTTACAATAATAATTGTATAATTGATACCAAGAATATTAAGGTCAAAATTGTTTGCCTTAAGTTGTTTGTCTGGACCCATTTATTATATTCCAACAATGCTTTATTGTCTTATAGTGTATACAATTTAATCTGATCTGTTAAAACGGATTTAGATGCTGAAATTAGATTTCTGTATACACTTGGATTCAGTAATGCTGAAGTAATTATTTTTTTGCCTGGATAAATAGTTGTTTACCTATGTGAATGCATTTTACATAATGTTGCCTTAGAAATTTGAATGCGATATCTATAATGTACGATTATTTTGATCATTGCCCAAAACATTGGAATGCTCAAAACCTATATTGAAATGTTCAATACCACTTATATAGATATCTCCAAATCTGGTTATATTGAGAAATGTTCAAGACTGTTAACCTTGAAATGTTAAGAATAGGCACACTACCTATTTATATCATTGAATTTAAATATAAATATGTGGTTCCTATATTTTATTTAAATCCAATTTATATTATGAATATAAAATACATATATTTTGATATATGCAAATAACTCTAATATTGTTCGCCACTACAAATTATAAAATCCCTTTAAAAGCAATTTTTTTATATTAAGTCATGGTGAAGTCTTCCAATAATATACTCATCACTGTCCAAGATCAATGGTTGTAACTAACGCCAAAGCGTTGTGCACCTTTAATTTTGGTTATATGCGATGGAGTAAAATGTGGTGCTCCAACCTATTATTGGGTCTGACTTAACTAGGCTGCATAATAGGATTATGGCCTAAGAGACAAAAGCATGAATTATTCTGTATATTTTGAGCAAATGGATAATACTGAACAAACTGTTCAACATGCGATCCAAGAGTTATATAGACGATATAATTGACACAAGATGTCTACCTAAAAGGTTGTGTTTTGAGTTCAGCCAAAGCAGGGTCAAGGCATGACTAGATATGGATCTTGGAACACCAGAGGGATGTTAATTTGAGTGGGAGCGTATTTTAGTTTAAAAGTATACGTTTATGTTAATATAAATTTTGATTGTCAAGATTTTATATTAAATAAATATTATAGAATCAGTATTATCTACTTAGATATTAAATAATAAATAACTCCGATAATTTAAATTAATACTTAAGAAGGATAAATTTAATTAAATCAAATTTCTTGACTGACATTGAAATTTTAGGATTGTCCTCAAGCAAAATTAAATGTAATTGTCTTAGAAATAAAGAGAGAATCCAAAATAAGTTAAGGTATCAAACAATTAAGATATAAATGTTATAAAATCTACTTATATATCTCTAGTATTAGATACTAGATACGAATCACAAAGATGTATGTGAATTTACGGAAATTGCAAAATATGTAGAAATTTGATAAAAGGACAAGTGGACTTACGATTGGAAATGAAGCAAATGTTGGTGCGTTGTCCATAAGAAATTGATTGTTGTTCGATATATTGGCATAATTAAATAAAATAATTGTTATTATGAAATTCCATATAAAATAATAGTTATTATAGATCTTGTTCTGACAAGTTTGAATTTCATTTGTAATAAAAGAATAATTGTTATTCATTTTATTTAAATGAAAATCGTACGGAATTTCACAAATAGTTAATGATCTTTGTAAATCCGTAAATATAATGTACTTGATATTAATAATGAGTGGATTAAATTTAGTGATTTAAATCCGACATACCTTTAGTATTACCGGTTAGCCCAATAAACAAGAAAGTATATCAAAACTCCAATGATGGAATTTTGAGATCATTTGATTTTGAATTATACGAAGAATACAGATCTTGTTTATTAGGCAAAATATCTGACTCACCTTTCACTTGACACAGTGAATGAGTGAGAAGTACTGGGTCCCGTACATAATGATGTATATGGAGCAATGAATACATAAACGAGAGGCAGGTTTTATTACTTCATTATATTTACTGATGATATTAGTAGATACAAATATGTGTATCTTATGAAACACAAATAAGAATCCTTCGAAAAGTTCAAAGAATTCAAAAATGAAGTTCAAACCAATTTTAATAGAAAATAAATTCTCGTCGAATAGATCGAGAGAATATATAAGCCAATTATTAATGACTATTCAAATGAGTTTGAAATTGTTTCACAACTCATTTCATCTAGAACACCATAATGGTATGGCATGTCTAGAAGGAGAATTCGCACCTTATGATATATAGTACAATTAATGATAAGTCATATAGATCCTCCAACAAATTAAATTTAGAACAATTGCATTTAGTCCTACTAAAATGATCTCAAAGACACCATATAAGATATGAACTAGGAAATGTCCTCGTGTATCTGATACAATGATTTGGGATGTAAAACGTTTATTAAACGTCCTTCCTCTGATAAGATCAGATCCAAATCAAATAACTATTTTGTGCATATAAATTCTCCGAGAATAAAATGTTTATTGCTCAATTTGGTATCCTTTTCAAAGAGAGTCAGTCTCTAAGATACCGATGTGAATGAAATAGAATTCGAGATATATCGAAAACCATAAGATACCATTGAATCTTGTATAGACAAGAAATTGAGTGGGAGTGACTGTAACGACAACGAGTTTCGCCCGGACCTAATCGATCGCTAAATCGACCAAGACCGTTCGAATCCCGCATACGCTAACTTTGGGTATACAACACATCAGAACAAATAACAGAAGACTTCAATAAACATCATAATAATGTTACATCAGAGTACAGAATATCAGAGTATATCGAAATATAATACACAGCGGAAGATAAATTTACATAAATGTAAAACAGTGCACAGCGGAAATATAAACTACACAGCGGAAGACTGTAAATGTCTGGACACAGCTTAAAGCTTCAATCCAGAATCCTGCTCAATACATCTGCAAAATAAAACCACTCGACTGCCCGTGTGGAAAATAGGGGCACCCGAGTTCGCAAGGGAAAAGCAAACTACAGGTCAGTCATGGGACTGGTGTGAGAACTCAAAAACAGTTGTTAACTTTGTTCCAAAAATAATGCAAATCACGGGACCACGCCACTTTCACGGAACGGGTTTACCCCCATGAAAGCCAGTGTATAAACAACAATCAATATAGATATATGGATCTACTATGCATCAATCAACATGCAATATCCCAATCTACCCACTTAGATTAATCACTACACTTAGATTTTCTAAATCCAATTCAATTTACAGAAATTATTCCTTTGGATTTTATTCCCGATTTCTTATTTCAAATCATTTGAAATACATATCTAACTTTCTATCTAAAGTAGATTTCACTTCGGGATCTCAAATCAAAACATTTGGAAATATGAATTCCAAAACATAACAATGCATACAAACAAGTATGCAACCAAATATCGTGCTCCCCATCGACAAGGCAAAGGGTACGCACCTCGCAACTCGATATATATATGTGCACCTACCCCACGTAGGAGTAGGCTACACCGACGATGCACCTCCCACTCATGGAGAGCATACACCGCCCTCTCACCCATACTTTTAGTCTTAGGGTTACCCGAATCTTTAGCCACATACTAAATCATTTCATATCCCGAAGTAGGGAAAATCATTTTACAACGTAATAATCACAAGTACTTTCAAAATATAGTACTTCACATCAGTAATTCACGCATATGATCAGTCACTATTAATCACATAACCTTTGAGCTCGTACGTCTCAAAGAAGGGTGTTAAGCAAGAGAATAAATTCTCCGCCACCAAACAGATACATCATCAGTAGCAACTAATCGAATACACGATGAACCACAATGTTACATATAATACATTTCTAAATCATTTTAGAAATCATCGGGTTTTGGGCCTCGAAATCCTTTCTGTTTTATAAAACATTTTTTATAAAACATTCCCTGTCCAAAATCGGGAATACATTTCTTTTCACTTAAGAAAAATATCATTTCACAATCATTCGTTAAATTTGAAATGAACACAACATCGCTAAACACCTTATCGTCAAATCGTGAAGTGTTTCACAAGGCGTTAGCACACAGATATTTTCAACCCAACCCAATGCTAAATGCAAAAGCATATTTTGCTCATAAACTGGTCGAGCACAATCCAAACCATCAATCAATCAAATTTGACATTAAATATAAGGTTTTAAATAGAGAGAGTATTGGCTTATATTAAACATCAAATCCTGAAACCAACAGATATCATATCGGGAATAACGATATCGATATCTTCCAAATTCCCATCACAATATCTGTATAATCATGGAATCCAATATCGAAAATATCCATTGATAATTTCAATTTAACTCTAATCCAATTTATTTATTTATAACCATTGGATTATTTTTATAGTTAACAACTAGTTCATTTCGATAAAAATCTATTTTTATCTTTTCAAATATGGAGTTTTTCATCCCAATTCTTCACCAATCATTTCTTATGATTTCACACAAATTATTACTATTTTTAATAATTTTATCAAGGTCCGTACAGTCGATTTCCATCAACGGCCATCGAACTGCACTTACAACGACCATTTTCAAATTTGATTTGGACATAACTCCAAATCCAACCGTTAGATTTCTAATTTATAATATTCGTTAGAAAGCCCTTTTCGATACGAACCCAACGGTTCCGGTTTCAGGAGAATCCGACGGTCGGATCTCCCATAATGTCCGTTTGAAATAAATGGTCGAAATTCACGAACTGTCGCGGCGCGACGCGTTCTATTCAGGCCATTATATAATATATATAATATATATAATATATATTTCGACGATTTCTATTTAAAACGAAGTTTATAAATAGTTTTAAATTCCTTTCAAAATTCATTTCAACTTCCATTTCAATTCAAAGCAAAATTGAATTCTTCTTTATAAATTCGTGTTAAAATTCATTTCTATTCAATTCAAATTTCAATTCAATTTGAATTCATTTCAATTCGGTTTCAATTCCATTTGAATTCGTTTTCTATTCAATTCAATTCGAATTCGTTTTCTATTCAATTCATTTCGAATTCGTTTTCTATTCAATTCAATTCGAATTCATTTTCTATTCAATTCATTTCGAATTCATTTTCTATTCAATTCAATTCGAATTCATTTTCTATTCAATTCAATTCGAATTCATTTTCTATTCAATTCAATTCGAATTCGTTTTCTATTCAATTCAATTCGAATTCATTTTCTATTCAATTCAATTCGAATTCATTTTCTATTCAATTCATTTCGAATTCGTTTTCTATTCAATTCAATTCGAATTCATTTTCTATTCGATTCAATTCGAATTCATTTTCTATTCAATTTATTTCAAATTCGTTTTCTATTCAATTCAATTCGAATTCGTTTTCTATTCAATTCAATTCGAATTCGTTTTCAATTTAATTCATTTCGAATTCGTTTTCTATTCAATTCTATTCGAATTCGTTTTCTATTCAATTCAATTCGAATTCATTTTCTATTCGATTCAATTCGAATATTTCATATACATCGTTTTCAATTTGAATATTTCATATACATCGTTTTCAATTCATATATATATATATATATTCACCTTTCACTATATACGATATTTTCATTTTCAATACATACGATATATTCATTTTCAATATATTCGATACTTTCACTTTCAATATATATATTTCATACACTTCTAATATATATAATATTTTCACATCAACATCACAAACAATTTCTCGCCGATATTATTTAAAATAATTCATTTTAAATATTAAAACTTCGCTAAAATTGCCAATTTAAAAATTTTAAACTGGCCCAGATTTTCGGGTTGTTACAGTGACACAATAATTCTAATGTATTTTACAACACATTGATTATTGTAAATAATGTTAATTTTAAAATAAGAAATAAATACTGAATCTACGAAAGAAAATGTTTGGACTAAGAAGTTCATAATTGAACTTAATTCATTGTTGATCCAATGATTTACGTTGCGATAACAATGTGGCTATTGCTCAGGCCTAAAATGTTAAACTCATTATCGATCCAAACATATATTTAAGAAATATAATTCTCTTGTGAAATTGTTCACAGAGAATATGAACATATATGCAAAGTTGCAAAAGTTGAAATGATGCAGACCTACTCTATTAAACACTGTCGCAGCAGAAGTTTAATAGTGACACTAGTTTCATGAGTATATGATACATGAATGATTGACTCTAGTGCAAGTCGGAGATTGTTAGAGTTTATGCCCTAGAGGCAATTCATTTGATGAGAAAGATAACACTGTTGATGTTATTATTTTATTTGGAATAAAATATTATTCTACTATATTGTATTTACTACGTAATATAAATAATAATATAATAGAAGTCCTTAGAATAATAATACAGAATTATACAGTTCAAGTAAGATTGAATTTGACATTATATAATTATTAAGTATTATAATTCTTAAACGTCCCTAGTCGAGTTTTATTGTTTATTAAGGACAACTATAAAGCGTTGAGACTAGTATATTGATTGACTGATGATCACATCTCATTGATTATTAATATACGTGATATTAAAGTCAAGATATAAATACGTATTAGAGAATAGCGTATTAGGCTGAACCACTGTGAGATAACTCCATGGAATATAATTAATAGTATCATGAGTTATTCTCATAGTGATAGTGATATAATGGTCCTCAGACCTGAAATCATTATAATTTTATTCGAGGATATTTGTGTTTTGATATCATCTAAAGTTATTTCATAACAGAGTAATGATAATGGTGATTATTGGATATATCTAGAATCGAATGAAAATTATGAATGATCTAGATGGAATTTAACCCTGCAATATATTTGTAGTGATATCCATGGGCCTCTTGATTGAGTGAGACTGTGAAATGCGTGGCCGTGCTCAAATACTGATTTGTTTAAAACAGTCTACTCATTGATCAAGAAAACAGATTAAATTATAAAGAGGATGATACGATCCATGCCCCCAGTTTAATCTTGGATATAACGGTTAAAAGGATTAAATTATATTGATACACTATTCACAAAGGTTATATCGAATCATTGATATTGTTGTAGTTTGGGTAGCAGTGATGTATTATTAGATGCCACTCACTGTTTACGATTTAAATGTTTAAATGGTTGCCAACGCTACAACAACCTATAGGGTCACACATATAAGTGTTGGAAATGGAGATATACCATTTGAATTAAAAGGAGAAGTCAAAGTCGGTTTGAAAAGTTCCCCTTTGAACGGGTTATATGGAAAAGAAAATATCAATTAGGGTTTCTTTATAAATGGATAAGAGGGCCGCACCTTTTTAATTCATTTTTCTTTTGAGAAATCCTAAATTGAATATTTTAAAAACCCTAGATCCAAATCAGATCATCGGCTAGTACCGAATCTCCACCTTCGAGTTTCGATCGTCGTTCTCGGATACATCACTTGTGGATCTCCAATAGAGGTGCTTGAATTCAAGTACTCGATTCGATCAGATCTGGAATTTGATTCAATGATTAAAGTTAGGGCTTCGTTCGATCTTGATATTCAAAGAAGAAAGGTACCTATTTTGATTTAATTTTGTTCGATTTACACAACTAGGGTTTCTGATTTTAATTGGTTCCGCTGTAATTCGATCATAAGTTTCCTTCACAT
This sequence comes from Allium sativum, assembly GCA_030737875.1. Lineage (NCBI taxonomy): Eukaryota > Viridiplantae > Streptophyta > Magnoliopsida > Asparagales > Amaryllidaceae > Allium > Allium sativum. The sequence goes on from CM060915.1 coordinate 994,246,046, forward strand.
TTGTCCTAATTAATTTAGGAATTGTAACCATTATCCTATTATATTTATTTTCCCCAATCAACATTGGTTACAATTGTTAATTATTTATTTATGGCCTCATTTATAACAATCAATTACACTAATTACTACAACGGTCACCATAAATAAAGTATGGAATATTATTTACATGTATGATTCCATAAATGAATACCATTCAGCATTTCAAACCTTCAAACATTTAATACAATGTATATTTTACCGTTTACGCTGATTTGGACGGATAATATGTGTATATTTATATTTATAATTTTGTGCGTTCAACATAGTTATTAATATCCAAATATTCCTTTTTGCACTTAATCTTGTCAAAAGGTTTCAAATCTTACAAAAGGATCTTTTAGCCGTAATCATTGTAAATAATGACTAATTAATGGAATTGGCATCTTTCAAAATCATAAGAAATATATGTAGATATAAATTTTGGAATGGCTGATGCAAATTATGCATAAATATGTATATTTATATTTATACGTACATTTGCACCACTTTTCCCTTTTTAATCTTTTTATCACACCTCTTGTGATTTCAAAACAATGCCTTTTTATTCAAATGGGGGAAAACGACATATTTACAACGATCAAGCCAAAACCCAACAATATTGGATACAAATAGGCATACTTCCTTTAAACATTACAATCACATAATTTACCAATTTCATCTTTTTACCCAAATTTATATATTTTATTATTCAACACTAAACTAAAGATCTGGAATGTAACTACATCTGACTTGTGTTTAATGGGACTCAGATCCACAGTGCTATGCAACATGTACAATATATTTCATGATATAACCGTAGGAACATGTATGAAAAAGTTTAAGAATCCTACGATTTATGTTATACAAAACCGCAACTTATAATTCACAAGTTTTAAGTATATTTATAATCATATCTGATGGTTGCCAAGAAATTCACAATATTTAAATAAAAAGATCTGATAGGCATAAAAACATAGATTTAATTCAGAAGAAATAGATAAGTCATTATAATTGTATTCGTAAATTTCCCATTCACCTTATAGCCTCCGAATCCAAAACTTGAACCCATTAGGCCTACAATCCCCAAATTCTTTTAAATCTACAATTTATCTGGAAAGGGGTAAACTCCAAATCTGTAGAAATGTAAGAAAACAAGAAGAGAAGGGGGAATATGATTTGGAGCGTCACTTTGCATTCTTTTCCATTAGATCTGCTTATCCTCTCAATTTCATATGAATTGTATTTGATCTATTATGTATGAATATATTTTATGTTAAAATATTAGGTTTGGAGAAGGAGAAATGTAACATCCCACGTCAATTAATGTCACTCACAAAGGGAATGCATTAACTTCCATGGAGGTTATAAGTGAATATAGAACAGAAAAATTACAACAAGACAGATAATAAATAGTACTTGGAAATCTAAAACTTCATTTTATTGCAGCGGAAATTAAACAGGTTTGTTACATCATAAAACCATAGATCATAGCCAAGTACAATATCCATCTTCATAAAAACAAAATACATAATCCCATTACATAAATAGCCATTAAAAAGATAACAAGCTGGACTTTACTTCAACGGTCCAAGCTTTCCAAGAGAGATAAAGCAGTCCAATCAAACTCCACTAGAGCTGGGTCCAACCTAAGGACCTGGAGGGGGAAAAAGGATAGAAATGGAGGGGGTCAGACATAAAGTCTAGCGAGTATGATAATTCTAACAATACTATTATCAAAATAACTAGACTAAGGCATAAGCTGGAAGACAAGTAAATGTCTATGAACTCTTAGGAAGATAAAGATAGCGTTTAAGATAACGTTAAAGATAATGGTAAAGGCACACCTAATTACTAACGAATAATTACCACACTGCACCGCACATTACTACACTGCACCAGTCACCCTAAAGTTTGATCCCACTTGCCTCACACAGGAACTTTCTAACATAGCCTTGCGTAACCTTAGCTGACTACATAGGTGTCGTCTGCCCCTATCTCCACTAGGTGTACCCCACTACACACTTTCGATCGGCTCCCTACTCTTAGATACCCGTGTTGGCCCCACAGTAGGGTGTATCACTCCCCTAAAGTGGAAACCCGATACAACTTGAGAATGCACGGCTTATACCTGCACGATGCAACAACGTCTTATCTACCAGCCCGGGTCCACACACGCATATGAAACCCGTTGGACTTGCGTTGCCAACACTCCCCGTTTTGGCCTCTTATAGTCAAACCCAGTATGCGTGTCCCGTCCTCGACTTGGGTCGAGCCCACAAAGATACGTTTGGGTTACTGGTTGAAATGGGCCCCACAAGCCACCCACCTAAGCTTGTCACTAGTATATCCCACTTAACCCTCTTAGTCATGTTCATTTACATGTGTGTTTGGTTAAGTCTTACTAATCGTATTTCACATGCCACTAAGGGCACTCACTAGATTCCTCGTGCCAACTAAGGCACCTACTTAACCCCCATGTCCCACTTTACATGTTTATCTGGTTAAGTATTTCTTAATTCATTCAGGCCATAACCTCATAAAGACCTCTCACATTAGACTGGCATTTAGGCAGTTGGATTTGCCGGGCGGGTCCGGGTAGTCTTACACCACAAAAGAGTCTAACCTAGTGTCTTTAGAACTGTTATGCTTTAGTTTAGGCCTAGGACCTCTCACATTGGGCTGACATTTGTGACCACTGGCTTTGCCGGGAGGGTCCGGGCAGGTTTACGTCACAAACGAGTCCAACCTCGTGTCCTAAGCATTGATTATTACTTATAATCTTTTACCCCAGTTTTAATAATTCCCTATTCAAATTATTAATTACTTCCAATTTTAATGATGTCCATGATTGACTCAATTATGGCCATCCACTTATGGCATGCAAAATCATATCAATAGCACCCCAACTTTTAATATTAAATCCATAATATTACCCCTACCCCACGTTTATACGTTCGCTTATTCAACGCACAATATAGGCTAGACTTGAATAGTCCAACACATAGCATAAAGATAAATTATCACAACATATAGACAATTAAAATAAATCTAATCATAATAGGGGTGAAACTTGCGTACACTACACATGTTAAGGATCAAAAGGTGTCAACTTGTTAAATGTCTCAATTTACATGATATGATCATAGCCCAAATCTATACATAAACTTGCATATGGGGTTTTTAGGCAACATAATGATGGTGTGAACTGGCATAGGGTATCACATATGTAATAGCATAATCCTAGATGTCATAATAGATGTCATGGCATATGTTCGTAACTTTTCTAATCAATCTAACTTGCATATGTAACTTGTCATATAGATCAACATAGCCCAAACATGATGATTTAATTAATATGAACTAACTAGCATAGATGGCTTTTTTTTAACATGTATGATTCATCACAACTTAGCCTAGAAACTTTCAACATACATAACATCATCATAACATGATTTACAACATATAGGATATCATCACCACATAGCATAGGATTAATAACATACATGATAACATATACGACAATTCACATCATCTACTCATAATCCATTTATGGCTTAACCTAATTAACATGATAATAATCTTGTTAAGACTATCATACTCACAATTTAGAGAAGAAGAGAGAGTTTTGCTTTGCTTTAGGGTTGGGAGAATTAGAATTGAATTAGCTTTTCTTCTTTCTTAGTTGGCGGCGGCTAGACTGAATTCCATGGTGGCGGTATGATGGTCGCTACTCTATTTTTCATATGAATTAGGGTGAGAGACTACCTAGGTATTTATAGAGTTAGGATTTATTTTAGACCGTCAGATTATCTCAGAACTAATCCTAGCCAAACAGATTAGGTCAAAAACCCTAATGGGTCATTAGTCAATTAAAAACAGGTCAGCCAGAAACCCTAGCCGCCAGACCAGGTCGACACCCAGGTCGACTGCGCAGTCGACCTAGTCCCTGGGGTATCGACTGCCCAGTCGACTCCCCAGTCGACCTGGGGGGTGTCGACTACCCAGTCGACTCCCCAGTCGACCTGCCTTGGCGGGAACACTTTTCTGTTTGAATTTTTAAATTTCCTGCGAGCTGTTTTTAAATTTTCAGAAACTTCCGATGGCCATAACATCTTCATACGAAGTCCAAATCACGCAAACTCGGACTCTATTTCAACCGGAATTCCGAGACGAACACAATGGCGCAACCCGTTTCCCACAATTCTCACGTCTGAGATTAGTTATTATTTAATTTGTGAATATTATTATTAATATTATCAGAATTACGGGGTGTTACATTCTCCCCTCCTTAGAGGATTTCGTCCCCGAAATCTTCAAGTTAAGAAGAACGTATATCCTAACATCCAAACAACCATCTACTCAACCATCAGACACAGGCATCCATTATCCTTATAGACTTCTAATGCTTTTATGTTTAAATGCACAGTGTGTGTATATGTTCCTTGTCTAATGCAAAATCAGGCGGTCCACTGATTCAGTTGACCCCCTTAATGCAAACCATGACAGTGCCATGCGTCCATTATGTATGTAAAAGAACCCTATCGATACATATTATTTCTACATGCATGCACAACCATTCACCAAAATGCGGTATCCGTATGATAACACAACCATTATACATTCATTTTACTAAATACAGCCATTTATATGCAATATGCAGTATGAAGTGACTGAGCCGATCTAGTGCCTAATAGTGTGTGTATATGCGTCCACGAGCAACCACTAGCAAAACACTCGCATCCACTTTGCATCCACCATACCTAACATGTCTCAAACACATGTTTCAACCGTAGGATTATCTTAACTAAAGGTCAAAGATACTAGCGAGAGGATACACTAAAGATAAGATAAGTACAAGCTAAGCGATAAAGGAGAAATTAAAAGGCATACCCTGAAAAAGAAAAGGGTATCGTGAATGCATCTTCTCTTCTGTCTGCCAAGTAGCGTTGCTCTCATCATCTCCCCATTGCACTTTGACTAGTCTGACCTCTCGATTCCTCAACTTCTTGATCTCCGACCCAAGAATGTGCGTAGGAGCTCGTCGGATCATCACATCACGCTCTATCTCCACCTCTCTAAGCAAGCTCGGCTCTACCACTTCCGCAGTCTCGTGCAAGCACTTCCTCAAATGTGACACATGGAATACGTCATGTACACCACTAAGTCTCTCGGGCAACTCCACTCTATACGCCATCTGTCCAATCTTCTCCTTAATAGGAAACGACCCTACGAACCTTGGTGCTAATTTCCCAACGGACCCAAAGCGAACAACGTTTCGCAATGGAGACACTTTGACAAAGACCATGTCCCTAACATCGAACTCGAGATCTGTCCTCCTCTTATCCACATAAGATTTCTGCCTATCCTGTGCTGCTTTCATCCTCCTTCGAATCAAGTCGATCTTCTCCGAAGTCTCCCTAATCATATCGGGCCCAAGTAAGATCTTATCCGTAGATTCCCACCAACATGTAGGTGAACGACAAGGTCGTCCATAAAGAGCTTCGAATGGTGCCATACCAATGCCGGACTGAAAGCTATTATTATATGCAAACTCAACCAATGGAAGATGCTCTTTCCATGTACCCCCAAAGTCTAGGATACATAGCCTTAATAGGTCCTCTAGAATACGATTCACCCTCTCGGTCTGGCCGTCCGTCTGAGGATGATATGCGGTGCTCAAACATAACTGAGTCCCTACCGCCTCTTGCAAGCTTTCCCAAAATTCGCTAGTGAAAATAGGATCGCGGTCGCTCACTATGCTAGAAGGAACACCATGCAAACGAACTATTTCTCGGACATATACTGAAGCTAACCATGGAGCAGTCCTCTTACTCTTCACGGGAATAAAATGGGCGCTTTTAGTAAGTCTATCTACTATAACCCAAATCTCCGTATTACCCTTCCTTGATCTTGGTAATCCATCCACAAAATCCATCGAGACACTCTCCTACTTCCATAGTGGAACCTCCAATGGGTGAAGCAACCCACCGGGTTTCTTTTGCTCCGCTTTTACTTGTTGGCACACCAAGCATCTAGCGACATACTCGGCCACGTCTTTCTTCATGCCGGCCCAAAATTAAACTCTCTTCATGTCTTTGTACATCTTGTCCCCTTCGGGATGAATGGTCATCTTCGAATGATGTGCTTCGTCATGAATAGTCTTCCTTAGGTCATCGTCTTTTGGTACACAAAGTCTACCGTCCCTACGTAACCAACCCTTATCATCTAGGGTATACCTACGGAGATGGGTTGATGACTCCCCTCCTTTGAGCTTTTCTACTAACTCAACCAACTACGGGTCATCTCGCTGTGCCTCGCCAATCCATCCCAAAAGCGTAGGTATGACCTCCAAGGATGCTAGCAAACCGGGTACGAAGTCAACGGAAGGTCTAAAGTCAAACATCGAAATGAATTCTAAGCTTCGCCGCTCAACAAACAAAGGACTTAAGGATAATCTATTTCTACTTAAGGCATCTGCCACTACGTTACCCTAGCCAGGGGTATATGCTATCTCGAAGTCGTAGGATGCTAAGAACTCCATCCACCTTTGATGCCTTAAGTTCAAGTCCTTCTGAGAGAATAAGTATTTTAAAGATTTGTGGTCAGTGAATAATTCGAATTTCTCGCCAAGAAGATAATGACGCCAAGACTTAAGCGCGAAAACAATAGCGGCCAACTCTAGGTCATGTGTGGTGTAATTCTTCTCATGCGCTCTCAACTGCCTTCCACCATAGGCTATTACCCTACCCTCTTGCATTAAGACTGCGCCTAGTCCTATCCCACAAGCGTCGGTATAAACAGTAAACGGCTTACTCCCGTCTAGCAATACTAAGACTGGGGCTGAAGTCAAAGCTCTCTTCAAACGTTGGAACGCATCATCACAATCTACGTCCTATGTGAAAACTAGGTTCTTCTTCGTCAAGCGTGTCAATGGAGCTGATATCTTTGCGAAGTCTTTGATAAACTTCCTATAGTAGCCAGCCAACCCCAAGAAACTTCTCACTTCGGTAGCATTTTTTGGGACCTTCCAATCTTGGATGGCCACCACCTTCGCGGGATCCACAGCTATCCCTTCTTTGGAAACCACGTGCCCTAAGAATCGTACTTCCTTCCTCCAGAAGTGACACTTAGAAAATTTAGCTTTAAGGTCATGCGCTCGTAGGGTCTCCAACACTTCCCTAAGATGTAGGGCATGCTCTTCTTCATCCTTAGAAAAGATCAAGATGTCATCTACAAAGACTACTGGAGCACCCCACTCCGATATACTTCGTCTTATGAACCCCTTCTCAAGCAACTCCTTCACTTGCTTATCGAGTTCCCTCCTTTCACGTGGAGCCATGTGGCGTACTGGCAAAGATACTGGTTTCGCATTATCCACAAGATATATTCGAAAATCTATCTCCCGCTTTGGAGGCAAGCCCTTCACCTCCTCAAACACATCCAAATATTCTCGGACCACTCCAACCGATTGTAGATTTTCCTCAGACGCGTCAAGCAATTCTAGATAATTTAGCATAACCGAATTTATGGGATTACAAAAGATTTCGAGAGTGTTTCCAAGGCGAGTCACGAGCCTAACTACTCTCCTTTCACAATCAAGAACGACCCCATTTCTGGATAACCAATCCATTCCTAAAATTCGCCCATAGCCCGTGAAGCCCAACACATAAGCATCACATCTAAACTCAATGCTAAGTATAGAAATTTTCAAATCCAAACACATCATAGACAAATAAGCTGAGCCCCCAATTGGATTCGAAACAACTAAGGGATCCTCTATTAGACTGGTGTTTAAGTGCAGTGATTCAACTAATGATGTAGAGATAAACGAATGCGATGCGCCCGAATCGAATAAGGTACAGACAGGATGATCAAACAGAAAAACAAAGCGTTCAACAGAAATGGTTCTACCTCGTTCTTGCAGCGGTGGGACTGCGAGAGCCTGAACTTGTCCCCTAGCCTGCCCTGGTGCCATAAGATCCTGCACCTGTCCTCCCGAGGTAGCTCCTGCCCTCTGCCCCTTCTTTGGGCAGTCCTTCACTAAATGTCCCCCATCGCCACAATGAAAACAACCTGTCTTCTTTTTCTTTCGGCAATCCTTGCTGAGATGGCTTGGTGTCCCACAGTTAAAACATTTCTTCTTTCCCTTGCCGTTATTGTCTTTACCACCCTTCTTGTTTTGCTGTTGTGGTTTCTTCTGATCCCCCTTCTTCTCGGGTGCCTTATCAGCTTTAGCGCTTTTCTCCTCATGCATGAGCGCCATTTCTACTAACTTCTCAAAGGTGGCCCCCATCGGGATGTGGGTCATAGCCAACCCTTGCAATGGTTTATTCAAGCCATTCACGAACCTCAGCGCCTTCTTCGCCGACGTGTTCACTAAGTCCAAGCCAAACCTTGCTAATTGATTAAATTTTTTAACATATTCTTTCACTGACGGTCCTAGCTTAAATGTCAAGAACCTTTCCATATATAGATTTTCTTCTGCCCTTTAGAGAAACTTCGCCTCGAACCTACGTCTGAAATCCGCCCAAGAATCAACAGGACGCTCCCCATTAGTGACCTCCCACCAAAACGAGGCCTCTCCCTTCATCAACCAAGCTGCTAATCGAACTCTCCTCCCTTCTTCTACTTCAAAGATTTCTAGCAATTCTTCCACCTCCTTAAGCCAATCTCTAGCTTCCACAAACGTTTCTGACCCTTGAAATGGTTTTCCACCCATAGCCTTGAATTCCTTGCACGTCTTTGCAAAAGTATCTACGAGAGGAGGAGGAGGAACGGGTGCAACTGCTGGTGGAGGAACATTAGATGGACCTGTAGCGGCCCTAGCCTCTAATAACCTCCTATACCATCCTGGTATCATTACACCGTCGGGTAGATTAAGATCTTCAGCCATGCTGAAACGAAAAAGGAAAGATTCAAAATGGAGAATTCGAAAGATAAAGATATGGCCTTTGGGGATTATGTTTTTCTAAAAAAAACTTTTCTCCTAAAATTACTCATTAAAACATGTTTTTGAAGGCACTTCTTCCAAAAATAACTATTTTTCTAAAAATTTTATCTGTTCTGGTAACCTTAAGCTCTGATACCACGTGTAACATACCACGTCCATTAATGTCACTCACAAAGGGAATGCCTTAACTTCCATGGAGGTTATAAGTGAATATAGAGTAGAAAAATTACAACAAGACAGATAATAAATGGTACTTGGAAATCTAAAACTTCATTTTATTGAAGCGGAAATTAAACAGGTTTGTTACATCATTAAACCATAGATCAAAGCCAAGTACAATATCCATCTTCATAAAAACAAAATACATAATCCCATTACATAAATAGCCATTAAAAAGATAACATTCTAGACTTTACATCAACGGTCCAAGCTTTCTAAGAGAGATAAAGCAGTCCAATCAAACTCCACTAGAGCTGGGTCCAACTTAAGGACCTGGAGGGGGAAAAAGGATAGAAATGGATGGGGTCATAAATAAAGTCTGGCGAGTATGATAATTCTAACAATACTATTATCAAAATAACTAGATTAAGGCATAAGCTGGAAGACAAGTAAATGTCTATGAACTCTTAGGAAGATAAAGATAGTGTTTAAGATAACGTTAAAGATAATGGTAAAGGCACACCTAATTACTAACGAATAATTACCACACTGCACCGCACATTACTACACTGCACCGCACCAATCACCCTAAAGTTTGATCCCACTTGCCTCACACAAGAACTTTCTAATATAGCCTTGCTTACCCCTAGCTGACTACATAGATGCCGTCTTCCCCTATCTCCACTAGGTGTACCCCACTACCCACTTTCGATCGGCTCTCTACTCGTAGATACCCGTGCTGGCCCCACAGTAGGGTGTATCACTCCCCTAAAGTGGCAACCCGATACAACTTGAGAATGCACGGCTTATACCTACACGATGCAACAATGTCTTACCTACCAGCCCGGGTCCACACACGCATATGAAACCTGTTGGACTTTCGTTGCCACCGCTCCCCGTTTTGGCCTCTTATTGTCAAACCCAGTATGCATGTCCCGTCCTCGACTTGGGTCGAGCCCACAAAGATACGTTTGGGTTACTGGTTGAAATGGGCCCCCACAAGCCACCCACCTAAGCTTGTCACAAGTATATCCCACTTAACCCTCTTAGTCATGTTCATTTACATGTGTGTTTTATAACAACCCGTATTTTCAATAAACTGTTATAACATAAATCGAGGCAGAATTTAATTCAAAAATCAGAATCAGGGGAAACGGTCTATGCCATTGCGTTCGTCTCGGAAAAATACGCGAAATAGAGTCCGAGTTTTCGAAAATCGGAGTCCGTATGACCCAGTTAAGGCCCATTGAAGTTTTCAGAAATTTCTATGCTAAAAACAGATTTAAATTTCAAATTAAAAACAGGGATTAGGGCTAATCGGGGTCAGGCGGGAAAATTCCCGCCAGGGCCCCCATGTCGACAGGCATGTCGACAGGGCCCCAGGGGTGTCGACAGCCCTGTCGACAGCCCTGTCGACAGGGGGTGCCCGGGCAGTTTAGCCTGGTGCACCATTTCTGATTTGGGCTGGGTCTTGTGGCTTGGTTCTAGAGAGTTCCAAGATCTGACGGGCCTAAACTAACCTAGGGTTAATCCTAGGGCTAAAAACACTCTAATCTTCTATAAATATACCCCTAATCCTACCCTAAAGCCTCATTAATCAATCTAGCAACTAAACTATGCCAAATTGAATCCTCAAATGGCCTCCACCTAAAATCCCTAGCCTCCACCTTCCTCAAAGTTTAATCCTATGAAGATATGATGATCATACAACCTTTTCTATGTTGTATGAATGCTTAATAACTTGCATACTTCATTAAGTTGCAAGTTTGATTTGCTAAGTTTGTGTTTTTGGGATTTTGCAAAAGGGTTTTCTTATTTGAAGCTTTGTTTTGGGTTTTAAAAGGGCTTCTTCATCTTATTTGGTGGATTTGTGACTTGTTTATATTTGTAAGCCCTCTTACCTTCACTTTACAAACTTTAAAGTTAATATGTGGTGAAAGTTGAGATTTATGTGAGTTTATTTGATTATGCATGCTTATACGAACTCACTATGCCATGTTTTACATGTTTCATAAGTTATGCATGCTTATGCGAATTTACTATGCCATGCTCTACATGTTTAATGGATTATGCATGTTTATGCAAGTTCACCTTACCATGTTATGCATGTTTAATGGATTATGCATGCTTATGCAAGTTCACCTTACCATGTTATACATGTTTTATGGGTTATGCATGTTTCTGCAAGTTCACCTTACCATGTTATGCAAGTTTAATGGATTATGCATGCTTATGCAAGTTCACCTTACCATGTTATGCATATTTAATAAGCTATGCATGTTTATGCGAGTTCACTATGACATGATTTGCAAGTTTAACATGTATGCATGTTTATTATGATATGTGAAGTTCATCATGTATGTTATGTCAAGTTACCTTTTATACCCTTATGCGTTATGACGAATATGTAAGCGAGATAATGACGTTGGGAGGGTTTGGGTAAACTTAAAAATACATCAAACTAAAAGATTGGGAATTTACCTATTAAGTTAGGTCTACCCCTTGGGAATTTACCTATTAAGTTAGGTCTACCCAAGTATATGTTAACTTGTAAGTGTGTTTTAAAGTGGACATGACATTAGATAACATGATATGGCCAACTCGAGGTTAGACCTAGTTGTGGTGTAAATCTTCCCAGGTAACCACAACGTGGAGTCTAATGTGGGTAGTTGGTCATGTTGCACCATAAGACCCGAGGTTAGACCTAGACGTGGTGTAAATCTTCCCAGGTAACCACGGATGTCTAATGTGAGAGGTTGGGTGCGTTAATTAATTAATGCCTCATGATTAGGGTTAAGTCATGGCCCACTAATACTTAACCAATAATGGGGATGCGAGGATTAGATGGGGTTAAGTGGTTACACTTAACTAATTTAATCCAGGATTAGTGAGGTGTTAAAACCACACTTAACCCTCTTAGAAACCCTAGCAACGTGGTCTGTTCCAGCAGTAATCCCAGTTTGGTATCACCACAACCCTACAGCTAGGTTAGGGCGGGGCACGATTACTGGACTGATGTAAGCGACCAAAGCGACGGCTGAGTGGTACAGTGGTGCGGGTCCGGCGGGCTACGGACGTGCACGTAGTCCGATGTTGGACAAACTCGAGGCACGGGTACCAGTAGGTTTAGACTGTGCACTATTACTTAGGTGTCTGGGGTTGGCACCTTAGGGCTTGATACACCCGAAGGTGGACCCAGCACAGTCTAACTACATCCATGTGGGCCGTATGGACATCCAACACTTGACGTGTTAGGTTTATAGGGAGCCGATCGACTAGACCGTTGGGCTGGACCTTATATTAAGGTCACTTCATGTTATTGGGCCAAAGTTTGGGCTAAGGGATCAACCTCTGTTTTGTGGGTTTGCTAGTACACTGTGGTGCAAAAACTTAATCTTCTTATGTGAGGTCACCTTTATCTATTGCCAGTATGTTCACCTCAGTTTCCATCATGCTGTTAACTTTATTAGTTTATAGATTGATCGTAGTAGGGCTTACCAGTCTTTTTGACTGACCTGTTTTCTTTCGCTTCTTTTCTTCCGTTTCCCCCCCATAGGTTCTCAGGGAGGGGCTACATCTGCTTAGTGGATCTTTGGCTTGCTTGTTGGATAGCTCATGTATGGATCTGAGCTAGCTGTGGCTTATCTTTTATTTCTGGGGATTAGTACTGATGTTTTACCATGTATTTTGTTATCACGTATCTAGACTCATGTTGTATTTTGGATCATGACATTTTGATATTATGTACTTGACTATGTTGGTTTTCTGAGATGATGATGATGGGTTTTTATCTGCAACCGCTGCTTTACTTATATTTATTTTCATATATTCTGTCTTGCGATATCTGTGTGCATGTTTACCTTCACAATAACGCCCCTCCAAAACTAGTACATTCTAAGGAGTGATCCTAGTGGAGGTTGGGGTGTTACATTTGGTATCAGAGCACAAGGTTAACAAGATTGAACAAAACTTTTGAAAAAAAAAGGAACCTTTTTGAAAAACTATTTTCAAAAACCTACTAAGTATTTTCCAAAATAAAGTCTAGATTATTTTAAGGCTAATCCCCAAAAGCCATCAGCATTATCCCTCGTTCTCTTGACCTGATCTTATCTTATCTTCGTTTCAGTATGGCTGAGAATCTTGACATCCCAGATGGAGTGAACGTACCACTCTGGTATAGGAGACTTCTAGAAGCTAGGGCGGCAGCTGGTCCAGCCAACCCTACTCCCACTCCTCCTCCTGTAGTTGAGAATCCTATCCCTAATATCCCTCCTCCGGTGGTTCCTGCTCCCCCTCCTCCAGCGGTTAATATCCCCCCTCCCGTTGCTAATGTTCCTCCCCCTCCCGTTGCTGAGGCTCCTCTTCCTCCTCCTCCCCCTCAGCATCCTCAGGTTGAATTTACAAAGGTTTGTAAAGACTTCAAGGCAATGGGAGGCAAGAATTTCCTAGGCACGGAATCTTTTGTTGAAACTAGGAATTGGCTGAAAGACACGGAGGACTTGTTTGCTATCTTTGGAATTGATGACGAGAGGAAAATCTTATTGACAGTGTGGCTTTTGAAGGATGAGGCGGCCTATTGGTGGGAGGTCACCAATGGGACGAGGCCCGTTGAGACTTGGGCCGATTTGAGGGCTAGATTTGTGACCAAGTTTCTATCTTTGGCTGAGGCGAATTTACAGATGGAGAAGTTCATTGCATTAAAGCAAGGTGATATGTCTGTCAAGGAGTATGTGAACAAGTTTAATCAGCTGGCCCGTTTTGGTTTGGATATGGTGAACACTCCGGAGAAGAAGGCTCTTCGATTTGCTAGAGGGTTGAATGAGCCGCTACAAGGCTTGGCGATGTCACATATTCCGCATGGAGCTACTTTTGAGAGTTTGGTCAATATGGCTCTGCTTCAGGGAGATGGAAAGAAAGAAGTCAAGTCGGGTGATACTCAAGCAAAGAAGGCTGATTCTCAAGGCAAAGGCAACCAAGGTGGTCAAAGCAGTCAAGGAAATCAGAACAAGAACAAGAAGGGCAACAACAAAGGCAAGGGAAAGTGCAACTACTGTGGCATAGCTGGGCACTTTGCTAAGGATTGCAGGAAGAAGAAAAGGAAGCTTAGTGGTGGATGCTTTTCTTGTGGAGAGACTGGGCACTTTAGCAAAGAATGCCCAAAGAAGAAAGGACAAGCTGGGCCTTCAGGAGGGCAAGTTCATGCTCTCAATGCCGCTTCAGTTCCCGAGCGAGGTAGTGTTTCTGTTGAGAACCTTGTTTATATCTCTGATCTTCCAGTGCGTACCTTGTTTGATTCTGGTGCTTCACATAGCTTTATTTCATCTGATCTTGTTGATAACTTGCACCTTAGTACTAGCTTAGTGGATGATCCTGTTTGTGTTTCGAATCCCATTGGGGGTTCTGCTCATCTATCTATGATATGTAAGGATCTGAGGATCTCTATACTCAGCGTAGAGTTCTTGTGTAGTGCGTATGTTCTAGGTTTCAGGGGATACGGATTGATCTTGGGCATGGATTGGCTGTCTAGATATGGAGCCATTCTGGATTGTGAGCATAGGGTTGTAAGGCTTGTGACTCGCCTGGGCAACACCTTAGAGATTTCATGCAATCCGAAGAATCCCGTCATGTTATGCTATCTAGAATCTCTCGACTCATCAGAGGAGGCCATTCAGTCTGTAAGGGTGGTCCGAGATTATCCAGATGTTTTTGAAGAAGTTAAGGGGTTGCCCCCTAAACGAGAGATTGATTTTCGCATCTATCTGGTGGATAATGCTAAGCCTGTTTCTTTGCCCGTTCGGCATATGGCTCCGCGTGAGAGACGAGAGCTGAGCAAGCAAGTGAAAGAATTACTTGAGAAGAACTTCATCAGAAGGAGTATATCCGAATGGGGAGCGCCTGTGGTATTTGCAACTAAGGCAGATGGTTCTCTTCGGCTCTGTGTGGATTATAGAGAATTGAATAAGCTGACTAAGAAGAACAGACACCCGTTACCGAGGATCGATGATCTCTTTGATCAGCTTGTTGGTGCTTCTGTTTTCTCTCAGCTTGATCTTGCTACGGGTTTTCATCAGCTCAGAGTGGCTGAAGATAGTATAGACAAGACTGCATTCAGAACTCCAGACGGATTCTTTGAATGGCTTGTTATGCCGTTCGGTTTGACGAATGCACCCGCGTATTTTGGGGATTTGATGAGTAGGGTGTTTCGGGAGTTCTTGAATAAGTTTGTCGTGGTCTTTGTGGATGATATTCTGGTCTTCTCCAAGGATGAAGAAGAGCATGCGAGGCACCTAGTAGAGGTGATGGATACGCTCAGAGCACACCAGTTAAAGGCCAAGTTCTCCAAGTGCCACTTTTGGAGAAGGGAAGTCAGATTCCTTGGGCATATCGTATCCAAGCAAGGCTTGGCGGTGGATCCCGCTAAGGTGGTTGCAGTTCAGGATTGGAAGACTCCAAGGAATGCAACCGAGGTGAGAAGCTTTCTGGGTCTTGCGGGTTTTTACCGGAAGTTCATCAAGGACTTCGCGAAGATATCCGCTCCTCTTACTAAGTTGACGAAGAAGAACTTAGTCTTTGCTTGGGATATGGATTGTGAGCTTGCTTTTCAGAGACTCAAGAGAGCCCTTACCTCCGCACCCGTTCTAGCTTTACCCGATGGTGGTAAGATATTTACCGTGTACACTGATGCTTGTGGCACGGGATTGGGCGCCGTTCTGATGCAAGAGGGCAGAGTTATATGTTTTGGTGGGAGGCAACTTAAGGTGCATGAGAGGAATTATCCCACTCATGATCTAGAGCTGGCAGCGATTGTATATGCACTCAAAGCTTGGCGTCATTATCTTCTGGGAGAGAGATTTGAGCTGTATACTGATCATAAGTCTTTGAAGTATCTCTTTTCGCAGAAGGATCTGAACTTGAGGCAGCAGAGATGGATGGAATTCCTGGCTTCCTATGATTTTGACATAGCCTATACCCCTGGCAAGGGGAATGTTGTAGCGGATGCGTTGAGTAGGAAAAGGTTGACACTAAGTCCTCTATTTGTTGAGATGAAGAATTTAGAGTTCTTGGCAACCTTTGATTTTTCCTTGACAGTTGAGACGATGACCGGTTCTTTGGCATCTCTAGAGCTCAGGCCTACCCTTCTGGATCAAGTCGGGGCTTCACAGAAGGAAGACCCTCAGATAATTGAGGTCATGGACAAGCTGGTTCGAGGGGAGACATCTAGTCACCTTGCTCGATATTCTATAGACGATAAGGGTTGGCTGAGGAGAGATGGAAGGCTTTGTGTTCCGATGGTAGAAGACTTGGTGAGGAAAGTTATTGAGGAAGCACATCGCTCCAAGATGACTATACATCTAGGTGGTGATAAGATGTATAAGGACATGAAGCGCGTTTTCTTCTAGCCTGGAATGAAGAAGGATGTGGCGGAGTTTGTCTCGAGATGTGTTAATTGTCAGAGAGTAAAAGCTGAGTCGAAGAAGCCCGTTGGGCTATTACATCCGCTAGAGGTCCCGCTATGGAAGTGGGAGAGCATTTCTATGGACTTTATTGATGGGCTTCCAAGGTCAAGGAGAGGGAATATGAGCATATGGGTCATTGTAGATAGGCTTACGAAGAGTGCTCATTTTATCCCAGTGAAGAGCAAAAGGACCGCATCTGGACTAGCATCAGTATATCTTCGTGAGATAGTGCGACTACATGGAGTCCCTTCCAGCATAGTCAGTGACCGAGACCCCATCTTTACTAGTCAGTTCTGGAACAGTTTACAGGAAGCTATGGGCACGAGATTGAACCTGAGTACGGCCTATCACCCACAAACAGACGGCCAAACAGAAAGGGTGAATAGGGTACTTGAGGACTTGTTGAGGCTTTGCATTCTGGATTTTGGTGGTGCTTGGGAAGACCATCTTCCTCTTGTTGAGTTTGCATATAACAACAGTTATCAGGCGAGCATAGGGATGGCACCATTTGAAGCTTTATATGGGAGGCCGTGCAAATCACCTACATGTTGGTGGGAGACTACGGATAAGCTTATACTTGGACCCGACATGATTAGAGATACATCCGAGAAGGTCGAATTGATTAGAAGACGGATGAAAGCGGCCCAAGACCGGCAGAAATCCTATGCTGACAGGCGAAGGTCCGAATTGGAGTTTGAGGTTGGGGACAAGGTTTTCGTAAAGGTATCTCCTTTGCGGAATGTGGTCCGATTTGGAGCTGTTGGGAAGCTAGCACCGAGATTTGTTGGACCCTTCCCTATCATAGAGAGAATAGGGAAGATGGCTTATAGAGTGCAATTGCCCGAAAAATTGTCCGGAGTGCATAATGTCTTTCATGTCTCGCATCTCCGAAAGTGCCTGCATGAGTCCGCTGAGGTGGTTGAACCTAGCATTGTTGAAGACGTGGAAGTAGAGAAAGAAGCAACTTTAAGGAGAGCTCCGATTCGTATCTTGGGGACAGAGACCAAGAAGCTAAGGAATCGTGAGGTCAGATTGGTGAAAGTTCAATGGGGTGAAGCCGAGGAGGACGCAACTTGGGAAACCGAGCAGAAGATGCGTGGGCTTTATCCATTCCTTTTTGAGGGTACACTCTCAATCTCTTTCCTTTGTTAGTATATCTTCTCTTTGCTATCCATGTTTATCTAGTTATCGTGCTAAGCTTGTCATGAGAACCTTAGGTAGAAACCCTTTGGATGAAACATGTGCTTGAGACATGTTATGTTTGATGGTTGCAAGTGGTTGCAAGTGTTTGCAAGTGGTTACTCGTGGATGCATGATACACATTAGGCACTAGATCGGCTCACACACTCCTCATATTGCATGTGCATGAGTGTTTATGCTTATCCTTGGATGGAATTTGTATGCAATCACATGGATGTTGCATATGGATATATGATTGAGCACGCATGTAGATATTATACATTATGTTAGGGATTTGCATACATATGGATACATTTCACTAACATATTTTGCATTGATCTTTGCATTAGATAAGTACATATACACACACTTTTGCATACGTTCATACAGCATTTAGAATCTTTTAAGGACAATGGTTGCTCGTGGATGATGGTTTGAGTAGATTGATGTTGGATGGTAGGATATGTTCTTCCTAACTTGAAGATTTCGGGGACGAAATCCTTTAAGGAGGGGAGAATATAACAACCCGTATTTTCAATAAACTGTTATAACATAAATCGAGGCAGAATTTAATTCAAAAATCAGAATCAGGGGAAACGGGCTATGCCATTGCGTTCGTCTCGGAAAAATACGCGAAATAGAGTCCGAGTTTTCGAAAATCGGAGTCCGTATGACCCAGTTAAGGCCCATTGAAGTTTTCAGAAATTTCTATGCTAAAAACAGATTTAAATTTCAAATTAAAAACAGGGATTAGGGCTAATCGGGGTCAGGCGGGAAAATTCCCGCCAGGGCCCCCATGTCGACAGGCATGTCGACAGGGCCCCAGGGGTGTCGACAGCCCTGTCGACAGCCCTGTCGACAGGGGGTGCCCGGGCAGTTTAGCCTGGTGCACCATTTCTGATTTGGGCTGGGTCTTGTGGCTTGGTTCTAGAGAGTTCCGAGATCTGACGGGCCTAAACTAACCTAGGGTTAATCCTAGGGCTAAAAACACTCTAATCTTCTATAAATATACCCCTAATCCTACCCTAAAGCCTCATTAATCAATCTAGCAACTAAACTATGCCAAATTGAATCCTCAAATGGCCTCCACCTAAAATCCCTAGCCTCCACCTTCCTCAAAGTTTAATCCTATGAAGATATGATGATCATACAACCTTTTCTATGTTGTATGAATGCTTAATAACTTGCATACTTCATTAAGTTGCAAGTTTGATTTGCTAAGTTTGTGTTTTTGGGATTTTGCAAAAGGGTTTTCTTATTTGAAGCTTTGTTTTGGGTTTTAAAAGGGCTTCTTCATCTTATTTGGTGGATTTGTGACTTGTTTATATTTGTAAGCCCTCTTACCTTCACTTTACAAACTTTAAAGTTAATATGTGGTGAAAGTTGAGATTTATGTGAGTTTATTTGATTATGCATGCTTATGCGAACTCACTATGCCATGTTTTACATGTTTCATAAGTTATGCATGCTTATGCGAATTTACTATGCCATGCTCTACATGTTTAATGGATTATGCATGTTTATGCAAGTTCACCTTACCATGTTATACATGTTTTATGGGTTATGCATGTTTCTGCAAGTTCACCTTACCATGTTATGCAAGTTTAATGGATTATGCATGCTTTTGCAAGTTCACCTTACCATGTTATGCATATTTAATAAGCTATGCATGTTTATGCGAGTTCACTATGACATGATTTGCAAGTTTAACATGTATGCATGTTTATTATGATATGTGAAGTTCATCATGTATGTTATGTCAAGTTACCTTTTATACCCTTATGCGTTATGACGAATATGTAAGCGAGATAATGACGTTGGGAGGGTTTGGGTAAACTTAAAAATACATGAAACTAAAAGATTGGGAATTTACCTATTAAGTTAGGTCTACCCCTTGGGAATTTACCTATTAAGTTAGGTCTACCCAAGTATATGTTAACTTGTAAGTGTGTTTTAAAGTGGACATGACATTAGATAACATGATATGGCCAACTCGAGGTTAGACCTAGTTGTGGTGTAAATCTTCCCAGGTAACCACAACGTGGAGTCTAATGTGGGTAGTTGGTCATGTTGCACCATAAGACCCGAGGTTAGACCTAGACGTGGTGTAAATCTTCCCAGGTAACCACGGATGTCTAATGTGAGAGGTTGGGTGCGTTAATTAATTAATGCCTCATGATTAGGGTTAAGTCATGGCCCACTAATACTTAACCAATAATGGGGATGCGAGGATTAGATGGGGTTAAGTGGTTACACTTAACTAATTTAATCCAGGATTAGTGAGGGGTTAAAACCACACTTAACCCTCTTAGAAACCCTAGCAACGTGGTCTGTTCCAGCAGTAATCCCAGTTTGGTATCACCACAACCCTACAACTAGGTTAGGGCGGGGCACGATTACTGGACTGATGTAAGCGACCAAAGCGACGGCTGAGTGGTACAGCGGTGCAGGTCCGGCGGGCTACGGACGTGCACGTAGTCCGATGTTGGACAAACTCGAGGCACGGGTACCAGTAGGTTTAGACTGTGCACTATTACTTAGGTGTCTGGGGTTGGCACCTTAGGGCTTGATACACCCGAAGGTGGACCCAGCACAGTCTAACTACATCCAGGTGGGCCGTATGGACATCCAACACTTGACGTGTTAGGTTTATAGGGAGCCGATCAACTAGACCGTTGGGCTGGACCTTATATTAAGGTCACTTCATGTTATTGGGCCAAAGTTTGGGCTAAGGGATCAACCTCTGTTTTGTGGGTTTGCTAGTACACTGTGGTGCAAAAACTTAATCTTCTTATGTGAGGTCACCTTTATCTATTGCCAGTATGTTCACCTCAGTTTCCATCATGCTGTTAACTTTATTAGTTTATAGATTGATCGTAGTAGGGCTTACCAGTCTTTTTGACTGACCTGTTTTCTTTCGCTTCTTTTCTTCCGTTCCCCCCCCCACAGGTTCTCAGGGAGGGGCTACATCTGCTTAGTGGATCTTTGGCTTGCTTGTTGGATAGCTCATGTATGGATCTGAGCTAGCTGTGGCTTATCTTTTATTTCTGGGGATTTGTACTGATGTTTTACCATGTATTTTGTTATCACGTATCTAGACTCATGTTGTATTTTGGATCATGACATTTTGATATTATGTACTTGACTATGTTGGTTTTCTGAGATGATGATGATGGGTTTTTATCTGCTACCGCTGCTTTACTTATATTTATTTTCATATATTCTGTCTTGCGATATCTGTGTGCATGTTTACCTTCACAATAACGCCCCTCCAAAACTAGTACATTCTAAGGAGTGATCCTAGTGGAGGTTGGGGTGTTACACACCTGCTGCTTTGGAGATTTTTGTAGTGCTATCAACGATCTTCAAATCCATATAGATTTCACCTTCTCTTGTTCAGTATTTCGCCAGATCGAGGTCCACGAAGTCACCGACTTGCGAGCGCCGCCACGACCAGAATCCCCCATCGCACTTGACGCGGCCCCCACCCCCTGGTGCGCCGTTCGAAGCCCTACCTCGTGGTACCGCTTGATCGTCGCAGCGCTACACGGTTTGGAAGTAAGATCGAGACCTAGTTTTGAATCAAAATTAAAAGGTAACGGCATATTTTACTTTCAACTATATTATAGCACTTTAAAGCGCTACGGTTTTTGATTTCACTGTAAAAATCATATTTTTTTCGTTTGTTGACCAAATTCAGTGAAACAAGAGACAGTGGACTCGTGTGGACGTCTTCCACATTCTGGAAGAGACCGCATATTTTTCTGAGCCTTCTGTTATTTTTGGTGGAGTGGAACCCAATGTGAGATTTCTAAATTATAAACGATATTGACAACAACGATGTATAAATTATATAGTCGATGTATGAGTTATATAAGCGTTTTACACCTCATGTATAAGCGTTGTATAAGTTGTACATTCGATGTATAAGTTATATATGCGTTGTAAAAATTATATATTTGTTGAGTAGAAGTGAAATACTTATATATATATATATGCCCCTCGTCCAAAAACCATGGACGATATTTATTGGTTGAGATTGGTGTGAAAATTGGTTGATAGCGAATGGTTGATTTAAATTTTTTGTGGTTGAAATTAATTGATTGTGGTTGAAAAATACCCGTTTGTGGTTGAGAATTATTTGGTTGAAACCACATAGGATTAGTTTGTGGAAAAGAAAGAAAAAAATATATACATGCCGCCTACATGCGAACTAGATGCATG
This sequence comes from Allium sativum, assembly GCA_030737875.1. NCBI lineage: Eukaryota > Viridiplantae > Streptophyta > Magnoliopsida > Asparagales > Amaryllidaceae > Allium > Allium sativum. The sequence goes on from CM060915.1 coordinate 994,268,033, forward strand.
AAATTACCATTGTCAAAAGCAGCGAGGTTTTAAGGTACAGCGAGGAGCCGTACTAGGGACGGCCCCGGTTTTAACTACCCTGCCGTTAGCTGCTGAAATTTTGAATAATATTCATGTGTTAGAATTATTTTCATGTGTTGAAACTATATTCGTGTGTTGAATATAAAACATTCATGTGTTGAATAGAAATTCATTCGTTGAATAGAAGTTCATGTGTTGAATGGTATTCGTGTTTTAAATAAATTGTTTTAAATATAAAAATCACCTTTTTATTATATATATACGAACTATAGAAAACATTCATGTGTTGAATAGAAATTCATTCGTTGAATAGAAGTTCATGTGTTGAATGGTATTCGTGTTTTAAATAAATTGTTTTAACAATAAAAATCACATTTTTATTTTATATATACGAACTATAGAAAACATTCATGTATTGAATAGAAATTCATCCGTTGGATAGAAATTCATGTGTTGAATGGTATTCGTGTTTGAAATAAATTGTTTTATAATAAAAATCATATTTTCATCATCTATATGAACTATATAAAATAGTCGTATTTTGAAAGAAATTATTTTATAATAAAAATCATATTTTTATCATTTATATAAACTATATAAAGTAGTCGTTTTTTGAAATAAATTGTTTTATAATAAAAATCATATTTTTATCATCTATATGAACTATATAAAATAGTCGTGTTTCGAAATAAATTATTTTACATTAAAAATCACAATTTTATTATATACATGAATTGTTAAAATAGAGAAGTGTTGAAATAAATGTCGGTTGAATAAAAATATCATTTTTATCAAAGGTATGAAATGAATATGGTTTTTAAATCGAAGAATAGATTATATATATATATATAATTAAAATAAATCGAATAACGAAGCTGCAGTTCGTGTTTTGAAACCATGATTTCAAACGATTAGTGCGGGAAATCCGACCATCGGATTTTCCCGAAACCGTCGGGTTCGCTTTGGAAATATCTTTCCAACGACACCAACTTTGTAAAGATCCAACGGTTGGATTGTCTGGAATGTTTAATTCAAATCTGAAGAAAAACAGCGCCAGAAACGATTATATATATATATAATTAAATTAAATCGAATAACTATGCTGCAGTTCGTATTTTGAAATCGAAACTTCAAATGATTGTACCGGGAGATCCGACCGTCGGATTTTCCCAAAACTAGATCCGTTGGATTCGTTTTGAAAAGATCTTTCTAATGATATAAATGGTGTGAAGATCCAACGGTTAGATTTTCAGATATGTATAAATCAAATCTGAAGAAAAACAGCGCCACGACCGCATTATGGCCTGAAGCGTCGTTTGAATAAATTGGCTATTTTTAAATAAATAAAAATAGTGATAAATCATTATAAAATATTATAAACGATATGGAATGTGAAATTTAGAAAATAACTGAAGGTTAGCTAAGTTGAAGGGTTTCCTGGGTTTTGATCTGATGTTGGTTTCGGCCTTCGGGGTTAATATTTGGGAAATCATTCTCTTACTGATTTACGGTTAGTGACTAATGAATTGGAATAAGGCGTATGTTGTATTTATGTAGCACTTGTTTATTATATACGCGAGTTGCTCAGAAAGACCGGGTTTATCCCATTCTGAATAACTGAATCGACGATAAGAAATCGAAGATGAAGACGGTGGTCGAAGACCGGAGATCTTCACCTCGTTTGGATGGTAACTGATGTCCTGATTGGGAGGCATCCCGAAATATGGATAATGAGTGGTGATCGTCCAGACGCACGTAGGGATCGATGGGTATGCGAGGTATATAGTGCCGCCGGTTTCGTTCAGACCCAGAACAGACTTGTAAATGGACTATGTGTCTGACATTGGAATTCATTTTGTGTGATTGATAGCCATCAGTTGCATGGTGTGAATTGCCCGTGTGGCATGCTAAGATGCAGTGACCAGGGCTTCTGTTGAAAAGAAAAGTCTTGTGGTTGATGATCAAAACACCGCCTGTGTGGCGTAGCTTTGTGTATAACGTGAATTCGCGAACCTCACACCCCGGTATGAACCAGAAACGGGAGAGGACCTCAGGGAGGACATGCATTTCTTTCTAGCTAGAGGTGGTGTCGGTGCTTAAACTGGCTGACATTTATATTATTTTAACCTATGTGGTGCTGCTGTTGCGAGGCGCCTCGGATATATCGGTGACTATGTGAAGCCGATGGAGCCATTCGTTGGCTCATTTACGCCCCAAAGGGCGGGGAAATGCAGTTGTAACAACCCGGAAAATCCGAACCAATTTAAAAATTTTATTTTTAATAAATTGGGTAGAAAATGTGCCCAAATTTAAAAATTCTATTTTTAAATAATATTAAAGCCAGTGAAAATAAATAATTTTCAAACCACCTCCGTTTCCAACGAAACCAATTTTGTTGGAACCGGAATGTCAAATTATTGCTAGGTTTTAATTTTTAGAATTTTCCGATTTAGTATGTGAGCGTGGCAAAAGAAACTGTGTTTGGTCAAATACAGTCAAAATTGAATGACTTAAAAATAACCATTTTTCAAACAGCCTCAGAGTTCGACGAAAATAACTTTGTTGGATTCGTATCGTCAAAACATAGCCAAAAATATTTTTTTGGGATTTTTCGGAGTTCGTATGTGGCTCCGGTGGATTTTTGAATATGTCAGAATTTAATAATAAAAAGAATTAATTTTAAATTTGAAAAACGGGGGCTGAGATGACCTCTTGGGCCTGCGGGATATGGTTAGATGGATCCGGAATAGGGGTTATTGGGTAGGGTAGCTTCTTGTTGGACTGAATTCTGAATAACTTAAGAGTTTTGTTTTTTTGTAAAAATAACATTTAAATATTATAAAAAGATTGGAAAACCCTAAATATAAACACTATTCACTGTCTTCTACAGCCGCCGCCCCCTTGTATGCATGGCCGAAATTTCCCCATTTAATTTCTTCCAATCCGCAACTAATTAAAACCCAAACTCTATCCCATACTAAAGATATTCTCCTCCTCTACAATCTCATACGGTTAGATCGCACCAGGTGCCACCGTCGCCTCGAACGGCGCACCCAAAACCGCCGCATAAAACCCGCGTCGGCCTCCCCTAGCCCCAACCGAGTTCAACCATTCCGGCCCCACCACGTGAGCCTTGTAGTGCTCGTCGCTGTGACACCCTCTGATCGGTCCCTGGTGCCTTAAATCGGAAGATATGATCAACCCTAGTTTTGAACAAGAAGAAAAAGTCGTCGGCCGTGAATACTGTAAGGAGGAAGAAGGATTAATCTAATTATTTTTACTAAATTTAGTGATTAAATTAATCCCTAATCTTATTTTACCCATAACTTTGTCAAATAAACTCAGAATTACGCAATTTCTGAAGCGTTGGACTCGTACGATCTTGAACTACAATTCTAGACTGAAATGGGGAATTTCTGAGCTGTTGGAATTTTGGACTAAATCATGAATGACTGTGAGATATCTCTTGTTTTAAATTAATTAATTTTTATTTATAATTATTCATTTTTAGATCTGATTGTGTGGATGTTGTATGATGTTTGTTTGTTGGATATGATGGATTATTATGTTGGTTGTCATGTGTTATTCGAATATTTTTTTATCGCCTATTCTATTTGATTGAATTGAGTTAGATAATCAATTCAATATTCATTCATATAATGAATAATCATAGATCTACATGTGAATAATAATAATAATAATAATAATGAATTGATTTAGATCATCGATTCAATATCAAATCATACAATTTGCTTCTTAAAGGGATTGATCTAGTTAATCAAATCAACATATAGAAAATAAATATTACTTTTTATTTGAATTGATCTAGTTAATCAATTCAATATAGAGAAAATAAAATTGCCTTTTTATTTGAATTGATTTGTTTGAAAAAAAAAATATTTTTGCATTCTACAAAGCAAACAAAGAATTTAATAAAAAAATAATAATTTATTTTTGCATTCTACAAAGCAAACAAAGCATTTAAACAAAAAAAATTATTTCATGATTGCATTCTACAATGCAAACAATGCATGTAAATTTAAAATTCACATTTTCATTTTCATTCTACTATGCAAACAAAACATAGAGAATAAAAAGGTACATTTTTGTTTGCAACTTTAGATGCAAAAAAATTATAAAATAAAAAGACACATTTTTGTTTGCAATTTTAGATGTAAACAAATTAGTAGAAGAAAAATCCACATTTTGTTGGCAAATCTAGATGCGAACAAAATATTAAAACAAAGATTACATTTTTTTTATTTATTTACATCCCTTAATGTAAATAAACATGAAATAAAAAGTTGTTCTCTTATTTACATTCCTTGATGTAAATAAAATTAGAAATTAAATAAAAAACATTTTTTTTAATTTGCGTTCCTCAACGCAAATAAATCATGATAAGGATAATATACATTTTTATTTGCACTCCATAATGCAAACGAAAGATGAAATTTGAAAGTTACATTTTTAATGTAAATTTTAAAAGGAAGAGAAAAGAATCATATTTTATTTAGAAATATGTTTTGTATTAAAAATACAATTTTAATGTAATGTTAGAAGCATAGGAAGAAATTCACATTTTGTTCATAAAAATGGATTGAACAAAAATATTCATTTTTGTTCAGTGGATGGAAATCAACAATTTCATTCCTTAAAATAAAATGAACAACAATATGCATTTTGTTCATTATAAAGGAATTTACACTTGGTATAGGTAAGGAAGTTGAAAACATGAATTAAACATCAAAAATTATGAATGAACGAAGGACACAATTTATAGTCAATATACTATAAAATTGGTGTATGAAATAAAAACATGTTTTAGCAAACGTAATAAACATGAACATATGATTTGTATATAATTCACACCTTTATTTTGTGTGATATTAACGTGAATGTAATCCCTTAAGAATTTATATTTATAGAAATTAAACGAATCGCGCGCAGCAGTTCGTATTTTGGCAATCGTGACTTTAAACGATTATATCAAAAGATCCAACCGTCGGATTTTCACAAAATTGGAGCCGTTACGACCGCTTTGGGAAGATCTTTCCAATAAGACAAATTTTGTCAAAATCCAACGGTTAGATTTCAAGATATGTGTAAATTAAATTTTGAGAAAAACAGCACCAAAGCCATACTTGACCCAAAGCGTCGTTTGATTATATTGAGCTATTTTATTTAAATAAATAAAAATAGCGATAAATCGTTATAAATGAATATCAACGATATGAAATGATTTAAATAATAAGTATTCGATAATTATTTGAAAAGTTCGAGTTTTACTCATTTCAAATAGTTATACGTCGATGAAGAGACGAAGACGGTGTTGAAGACCGGCGGTCTTCACATCGAACGGATGTATTGCTACTGAGGTCCTCGATAGGAGTAGCTACCCTGAAGGGACTTCGGCGGTAGTCGGCCGGACGTATGTGATGATTGTCCGGATATACGAGAGCCTCTCACGTGTCTCCGGTTCTGTTCAGACCCAGAACGGACTTGTAAATGGATGCATGTCTGACGTTGAACTTCGTACCATGTAAATTGATTTCTGTTTAGTATACAACCGTTGGTGGAAAAAGAATTTATTCTTTCGCTAAACACCCTCAGAGGTTGTGTATTGATAGTTGTTGATTTCATGGCATGGATTGTCAACGGGGCACGCCAAGATGCAGATGATCAAGGTTTTGTTGAAAAGCAGGCCTTGTAATTGATGATCAAAGCATAGTCTGTTTAGACCCAGCTTTGTGTATAGCGTTATTTCGCGAGCCTCACACCCCGGTAGAATCTAAAACGGAGCAAGGAAACGCAGAGAGTGCACACGTTTCTTTCTAGCTAGAAGTGGTGTCAGTGCTTTAAACTGGCTGACATTTTACTTATGTGGTTGATCGATTTTGAGGCGCCTCGGATTTTTTATTGGCCGCCCTCGGCCAATTTATAGGTCCAATAGGATCGGGAAGCGTGTGTTCAGGCATAACTAATCCACTAAAGTATTTGTGGACCGGCCCTGCAGGATCCAAGGGTTCGCCAGCTTCCGAATCCTGAGGCATTGCTAGAGTGTCTCGAATCAGTCATGAGTTCGTTCCTAGCCTTGACTCATGATGGAAACCCAACTTCCAATACGTCCCATGCGGTTTTGATTTCATAACTAGTACGGCGACATAGTAGATGGTAGCTATGCCATCTAGGATTAATACTATAATTGAAATATTTTCTTAAAACATATACACACTAATAATAATATCGTATTTTGCGTATTTATCATCGTTTGACCATTATAAGGTAAAACCCTATCCTCCGGTTTGCGTTGCATTGTGTGATGGGACTTGGTTCTTATAATGGTTTCATTTTTCTAAAAAGCATTGCGTTATTTAACGTTTTAATTTATTTATTGCACTGATAATCCCATGGAGTAAACCCGTTTCGCGTTAGCGGCGTGGTACTCGTGATTGTCAAACCCGTTAGTTAATTAAGATATCTCATACCAGTCCCATGACTGACTCGTAGTTTGTTTCACCTTTTGCAAACTCAGGTGCCCTCTTTCTACACGGGTAGCCAAGTGACAGGTTTGGCTTGGATATTCGCTGGATGGAAGCTTGCTGACAGAGATGCTGAAGAAACTTTCTTTTTATCTTTTATTTTCTGCTTTAGACTTTGAGACAGTACCTAGTATTGATGTAATTTGAGAGATTGAGACTCTATTTCTTTTCTTTTGAGACATCTATTTTGCTAAGTGTAATCCTGTGTTGCATACTCTGATATTTCAGTGATGATGTTTGTGATGACATTCCTTTCCGCTGCAATGATTTATATGTTCTGCTATATACTGAGATCTGTTATTGTTCTAGTTATGTTATATTCCATACGATTTCACTTATTTTCGTTACACGGAAGTTTGGGGTTGTCACAGCAGTGTTCGGGCATAATAATCCACATCGGTGGACCGACCCTGACAATTCAAGGGGCAGTTGCGGCTGTTCCTGAGGGGCAGGCTAGAGCGTATCGAAGTCGGTAAGGACTATCTTTTGCCTTGGTTCATGACGAAAATCCAATTTCCAAGTATGACATCGTGTAGTTTTGATTGTATACCTATATATGGCGACATAGTGGTATGGGGCATTAATGCCGTCTATGATTGATACGTATGATTTGAAATTGTTTTTGAAACATATAAACACTAGTAATAATATCAAATGCTTTTGTTTTATTCGTATCAAGCATATTTTGGCCATTATAAGGTAAAAACTCTATCCTCCGGTTTGCGTTGCATTGTGTGATGGGAACTGAATCTTATAGTGGGTTCATTTTTATAAAAAGCATTGCGATGTTTAAAAGAATTACTTGTTTTAAAGCACTGGCAATCCAATGGAGTAAACCCGTTCCGCGAAAGTGGCGTGGTCCTGTGATTGGCCATATTATAAATGTGTTAAGTAGATTTCTCATACCAGTCCCATGATTGACTCGTAGTTTGTTTCACTTGCAAACTCGGGTGCCCCTTTTTCTACACGGGCAGCATTGTATTCAGGTTTTAGCTTGCTCTTTCTGGATAGCTGGAGCTGAAGATGGATTCTATCATTTATCTCTTTTTATGCTGTTTAGCTCCTATTATACATTATGTTTTGTTTCCCGCTGTAGACATTTATGTATAGCTGAACTGTATTTGTACTAAGTATGATCCTGTATACTGTGTAACTCTGATGATTACATTTATCCAGTATATTCTATTGTGCATTATATGGTGTATTTATTTATTTATGTTCTGTTGTTATTTTTTTATGTGTTATATTTCAAAGATTACCCTTGACACCGTCGTACGAGGTTTTGGGGTCGTCACATCGATCGAATAAATCAAATTGATAATTCCCCTCTATCGGGCCAATTTAGATAGCTAGGGAGAGCAGGAAACTGGTTTTTCAAACCCAAGCCTAGACACTACCTTCCTGTCACCCTTAGGTGGACAAGTTATTTGATAGATTCTAAACCCTTTTTCGTCTATTTAATTTGTGGAGTATCTGGGATTTCCCTTCGATCAGTTCCATTCCTCGGTTAATAAATTAACTCTCACAAATGGTACCCGATGTACCAGTTGTTTCAACATACTCAATTAATGATTTAATAAATCTAACATTTAAATAAGTTATAAATATTCTAAGTCACTTTATAATTATTGGATTACTAGTTTAAAACATTCATGGTTGATTCAAGAAAGAATTATTGAGTTTAAACTTTTATTTCAAAACTATAGTATTCGCAACGTCTTAAAAGTGCCGCGAAAAGAGATAATATAACTTATTCAAAAAACGTATTTTAATTTTTTTTTAAATTTTCAATTTAAATGGCTTTTAAATCATTTAAATGATTTATAGAATTTATTTCATATTTTTTCTATATTTAAATATCTATTTACAAAACTTTTTCTACTTTTGAAAAAACTTTCCAAATTTATTATGAATAATTATAATAACTTTATAATCCACTTTAAAACAAAGATTTAACTTTTTAAATAGGTGGGTCAAACCAAATCTGAATATATGTTCCATAATGTAACTTGGGTAATTACTCAAAATCGTATATGATTATGATAACATCCATATTCGTAACTAATCATATAATATTCAAGATACACTATGAGTGAGCATATTAAATCGTGTTATAATTTTCTTATTCAAGCAATGGGTCATTATAAAAATTAATAACCATATCATTCATCTACTCATCCAAACATATCATATGGTCATTTTCATCACTATTCATCCATTCGCGTAACTTGGCAATTATCAATATATTAACGTAGCTAATCATCCAATATTTTAATAATCATTTCAGTATCATAATCAATTATATAAACAATCAATCAACTTAATAACATATGAACATGAAATCAACTAGGGTATCATTTTTACTTAACACATCATATGTTCTGTAACACCCCATATTTTATATAAATATTAAATGAAAAATATTGATAATTTATGATTTCAAAATTTATCCCCGAAACATATACCATTGTGTTCATGGCAATTTTCTGATTTTTTTGTTATATGACTTGTCACAAATGGAATCCGTATCGGAAAGTTAGTAACGAATAAAGATTTAAAAGGTTATTCCCTTATACATATGCACACGCATGAAATTTGAAATTTGACATGTGTTATAAGTGGAAAATAATAATTCACATCAGCAATATTAAAAAAATAAAATGATCGTTAAACGTAAAGGTAAAATAAAATTAATAGCCATTGAAATCACGTTTAGACCCAGGCTCTGGGTCGACCCAAGGCATACATGGGTCGACCATATGGTCGACACACTGGTCGACCCATTCATGGCCAAATCAACATTTTGATTGACGTGTTTTTCTTGTTTAAACGGTTCAAATTTTATATTGTTAAATCTAAATAGATTAGCAGAGCCTAGCCTCCAACTCATATTTTTCGAGACGACGCCAAGGCTATGCCATTTTCTTTCTCCTCAAAATCTTTTAGAAAATAGAATAATAGCTTTAGGAAATTCTGATTCAAGATCTAAAGGCAAAGAATGTAGATCTTCAATATATGTGTTCAGAAATTTGATCAACGTAAGGTAAGTCCCGTGAATATGAATTATTTAGGTTCCTTTCTTTCCCTTTCCTTTTTTGTAAATCCATGGTTATTTTAATAGAAGATTCGGTTAGAAAGGCCACAGAATCAAAAATCTAAATGAGATTCAAGGATTGGAAAGCTGTCAAGAGAGTGGATTTAGAATTATACCTTTTGGGTAATGGTATATCTATCGTCCGCATTCCCCATAATTCTTAACATGTTAAATAACTTTAATATGTGGTAATTACATGATTCTTATTTACAATTAGTTGAGAATATTGTCGTTATAATTTGTTCAATTGATTCTCTTATTGGGTTAAGAATTACTGAAACGGTAAATTTGATTATAGCCATGCATATAGTCTTCAGATTGCTATTCAACAATAAAGAGGATATGTTGAAAAAAGGAATAATACTAAAATTATGGAATGTACAATAAATATGAATATGCTCCTGAAATAGTTATGTAATGACAAATTGGTTATGGTGTAAATAGAATTATAGTAATTTGGTAAACATGTTAATTTAACAGTAATTTGGGAAAACCTATTAGTTGACAACAATTTGGAAAACATGTTAATTTGACAGTAACTTGGAAAATATGCGAATTTGACAATAATTTGGAAAACATGTTAGTTTGATAGTAGTATGGGAATTTTACAATAATTGAAAATGGTAAATGAAAAACAGGAATTAACATCTAACTCAGAGAATAAAAAGGGGAAAAGTTAGTTGTGGATTGAGTTAGTTGGATTTTGGAAGAATAGATACATTTCCATAACGATAAAGTTATTAAGAACATAGTTTCGAAATAAGAAAGGAAAAAGGGATTGAAATAGGGGTTCTTTTACCGTATTGCACACTAAATAAATAAAATATACATGTATGTCCACAACGAAAATAAAAGAAATAGCTTGTAACTGCGGATCTTAATTGATGCACTTTATAGAAATAGATCTTTACATCTTTCCAGTAACCAATCTAATGTGGTGTGTGAAATGTTTTCCTGAAATAATAAGAATGTACATGACGGTAATTAAAAAAGTTGACAATAATAAAAAGTTGGTTCATATTAAGGAATCTAAGAAGAAATGTGATGAACGGGGAATATAACCTATTATAATTAATTATATGAATGAGAATGTAATATAATAGGTAGGTATGTCCTAAGGACAAGTGGAACTATAACATGGGTTATAATAAATGAAAAGAGAACTTATTAGTAAACCTTAGTTAAGAGAACTAAGTTAATAAGTAAACAACAATAAAAAGTTGTGATAACAGTGCAAGACAAGGTTATGAGTAAATAAGAAAAATAAAGCATGTTTATTATTAGTAGACTTATAATTGGGAGTATTATGTCTATTAAATGTAATAAATAATGAGTGGAAGAATGCTCCAGCAGCATAGGGCCAAAAAATGAAAGTAAGCAACAAATTGGAAGCTAATGAATTTGGTAACTTGAATGAAAAATGAATATGTGGATAATCAAGTTAATTAGCAACCTGATGAGATAAAGCAAGCGCCTGTTTATGAGATTAGACGTAAGATCTAGTAACAAGTTATTGTAATGCACTTGGACTAGTCCACACGCACGAGGGTGAAGAAACCAATGTGGTAGATCATCATGGTGTTTGGAAACACGAGAGGAGCCCATCCATCTGATTATTCTATTTGATTGCTCTATGGGACTGGAGGATAGGACGTGGCTTCTACGGGATGTCTTAGTGTACCCCATTGTGGTCTTTTGTGTGGTGCATGCTCATGTACTCGTAGAGGTTTGATCTTTGTGGAACTATACGGTGTGTGTACCTTGACCACAACGGTAGTTCAGCAGTCAGAAGGCTATGGCGGATGGCGTTGGGTAACTCAGCGGTTTGCCGTGGGAGAGGCAGGTCAAGACCAATACAGGATAGTAATCATCAGGTACTTGTCATCGGCAGCTGGTATGACTTGGAATGACTAGAGCTAAACCTAGAGACCATTGATCTTTCACTATCAAGACATTGATTACAGGGGATGCTAAGGCACGTCACTTAACTCTTGATGTAGTCTTTCACTAGTTGAGGGAGGGGCCATGGTAGGGCCATAACCACCGTGGAAATGCAAATCATCCTCTAGATATTGTACTGTAGGCCTAACGAGGCGGGCTTAACATATATGGAAAACACCCGACAGAGTTTCGTGCATTGGATGCAACCCTATTACGGGACTCGGGGTACAGTAGATAGTACGTTCGTGTGAGGTTCGGGATACATGCACTGGATGGTGTATCCTAGACAGTAGGGCATTACTCCGTGTTGAGAGTTGATTCGACCAAGGAGTTTGGATACGAAGATCTGTACGCTTACGTGGCATAGCGATGATGGTTTTTTGCGATTACATGGCGTAAAGATATAGATTTTTGTACTTGATTTGGTGTAGGATGGATGTTGTATATGCTTCCGTTACGTGACAGCGGAGACCGTACAAGGAGAATACTATGAGAAGTACCTTTAGATGTTGAGTATAGCCACATATGTATTATATTACTTTAATCTACCGGTGAGTAGGTGGATACGACATGAGTATAGAGCCTTGAGTGTTGTTAACCCAAATAACCTAATAATTAAGAGAACACAACTGAATGGTATATGTAGGGTTATTTCGGAATGTATAATTTGTCCACTCACCAGAACTTTGTGTTATGTCCCCCTCCTAATAACATACTCGAAGTTTAGTTTTATGGTAGAGATTTGGTAGCCTTTGGACACCTGTTAGACAGTGTTATTATCTCGGTAAGGCTATATTTGATTACTCGACGTGAGATCTTTTATCAAGGTCTGATATATTTATTATCTCTGTCTTTTCTGCAGGATACCAGGTGAGCCAACTCGAGCTTCGATAGATTGAGATTTTTGAAAAAAATCCAGTCTGTCGAAATTCGGGTTGTTGCATCCGGTATAGAGCTCAGGTTTAGGAATCATGTATAGATAGCAAGTGAATGTATTTGTATTTTTAAAAATATAAATATATTATATATATACATCTAGATTCATAAAGGAAACCTCTAAATATGAAGAGTGGCATATGGAAAGGGTTGGGATTTCGGTTATGTACACTAAAGGAACAGTTATAAAAATTTGAGAATAGGAGACCTTTAGGTGGTTTAGATGAAAAGTGCACAATGTATTTTGTAATGAAAAAAATGACATATCCAATATGTTAGTTCGGATTAGTGGGTTTGGAAGTAGAGCCTTATAAATAGGGAAAGAGTAAAAAGTAAATGGATAAGGTTTTTTCCATTTTTTTTTTTTTTTTTTTGAGAAAAATGACTTTGGGGCAATAATTAGGGAGGTCTAAATAAGTTAGAAAGCCACTTTGAGTCAAGCTCCATTTTTAATATTTAAGAACTTCAAATTTTAAAAGCTTTTGGGTGGTAGTTTACTTTGTTTTTCAAGTTTTGACATTAAAGATTTACAATTATAAAATATTTACTAGCTTAATTGTATAGAAACAATTTTTGAAACAAAAAAGATGCGTTTTTGACATTTGGAAAAAATGTAAGTAACATACTTTAACAGTACATATTGAGTTTTGGGGAAAAATGAGGTATATTTTAGAAAAAGTGTTTTCTTATGAATATTTTGTAAAAATGAATTCTTTTAGAAAAATGTGTACATTATATAGCATTTATAGCTCAATAGTTTTTAAGCCATAAAGTATGAAAGAATTAAATAAAAAACATGGAAAAAGTTGCATTTTGTCAAAAACTAAAATTTTCGCTAAGGCAAATTTTGAAAATCCCTATTCTTTTTGTAACAACCCGTATTTTCAGCGATATAATAATTAATTTATTTAATTATTTAAATAGTGATTTAGAAATTTATATGGTTGTTTAATTAAATAATAAATTAAATAATAGAATAATATATTTAATTTCTGAAATAGTCAAAAATAGCAAAATTCGCAATATTGTGTGAATTGGACAATTTAAAATATTTAATTCAGCTTAGAAATGAATTAGAATAACGAATATATTATTTGAACAACAGTTGAACGTATAATTTATATTATAATTATAATTGAGCTCGAAATGGCGCAGTAGTTCGTAATTTGGCGATTTGAACTTTAATTGGATATACAGAATCCGTTTTAAGACAGATTTCTGTGAAACAAGAAACGTTCGGAGCGGGTGAAGTATATTTTTCAATGGAAGAGAAAAATCGATATTTCGTCGTGTAGATTTTGATTTATGTTCAAATCCAATTTTAAAATAGTTGCTATGGAATTCGTTTATAATTTATAACGATTTATAAAAGGATTTCTATTTTTAATTGAATATCGATTTGACCCGTATTTGAAATATCGAGTTATAACTCCATATATATTTATTGTGGAGCTGTATGATATTATATTGTAAATATATATGATAATATTTATTTATAAATATTTAATTTAGTTATTTTTAAATATATTTATATATTTAAATGGGTTATTTAGAGCTTTAAAAATTGCCAGTTTTGCAAATGACCTCCGTTTTCGACGAAACTAATTTTGTTAGATCCGTAATATTAAATTATTGTTAGATTCCAATTTTCTTGATTTTTGGAGTCAGTGTGTGGCCTTACAGATTTTTAATATGAAAAACAATCGGTATTTTGACGATTAAAAATACGCTGTGTGAGCAGACGGAGTCGGAATTCGACGAAACCAGTTTCGTTGGGTCTGTAATGTCGAGCTCTAGTTGTATGTACATTTCATGATTTTTGGGTATCGTATGTGGTCATGCGAATTTTTAAATGATAAATACATATGACGATTGATTAAAAATCAATAAAATATTTATAAAAAATATATATTTTTCCTATATATATCCCTAAATTTTCCTAAACCCTAACATACCTTTCTCCCCGGTCAAAAATGCACAGCCACCACTGAAGGAACTCAAACAATAAAAGCAAAGTTTGAAAATAAAAAAAATACAAAATTCTTATAAATTCCCAAACTTATGTATTTATGATCTCTTTGACCTTCTCTTCAATTATGTGTGAGTTTCATTGGGTTCGACTTCCATTATTGCTTGTTGGGAATAATCGAAGTGGACTATGGTTTGGGATACGGTGAATTAGAAGCATCGATTCAAGTTTTTAAGGTTATTTTCGGGATCCTGGAGTAGTTACGCACCTTGTGTGCTAATGTTGTGGATTTCCGTGAGATTTATTGTCGATCGATTGTAGCAGGCCACGAAGGAGGACGCCAGTCAGAAATTGATGCAGGGCATCGGACGTGGTGGGAAGGGGATAGGCAGGTGCAGCACTACACCAAATGGACAAAATAGGAACGTATGGTTTTTTTGATTTGAAACACGTCGTGGGGTCGCTAGGGTTAATACTATATTACAGTGTTTCAATACGTGGTCAAGCATTTCCGTAATTTTCTATTTTTTTAACAAAACTTTTTCGTACTAGGAATGTGACCGTCCTTCTTAAGAACGGTCTACCATTCTGGAAATATTCGTATGGCCGCAAGCAGTACAATTATAGTTTTTCCTTTCCTCAAGCCCTAACTGGCGATTTCTGTAAATCAATCGACTCCTCATCAAATTTCTTCTTCAATATCAAGCACTCATAGTTTAACAGAGCTTCTTTGTCTTGCCGAACCTTCTTACATGTGATTGTCGTTCGTCGATCAAATCGTAAAACTAAGGTAATATCCGTATATACTCTAAAACACTTTGATTTGTTTAGCTATTTAGATTTGGATGTTGATTTCTTCCACCGTGGTTTATATTAGATGACTTTATTTAATGGTTGATCATATTAGTCTTAATTAGAAAATGAATAATATCGGGAAAAAAAGAGAGTAACAAATTGGCTCAGAACTTGTGCTCTTGTGTATTTTTATTGTTCCAACCTTTTAGATCTCATGTTTATTCACTTGTTTTTGGGAATGGTACTATTTATTTTTTCTGACTCTGCATTTAATATGTTGAGTTCATAGCAGAGCAAGCTTGCTATAATTCAAGCTATTTGACATTGCATTTTAAGTTCAAAGATATAGCAGCATCTCCAAATTTCACAACTGCAGTTTAGTTATGTGTAGAACAAACCTGATGACATAGACTCTACATATTTCATAGGGGGTTTAAGTAGATATCGAAATATTCTTTCCTTGATAATAGGGAAATGAGAAAGCACTATACTTGATGACAAAGTGGGCCACAAAACATTCATATATGTACTAGCATTGCTGATAATCTGAAATTTAATATATGTCCCAATGTAGGAAATGCTCATATGAACACTTGGTTATCTTTTGGACAATTGTAGGTTTAGCTGGATCACAAATTTTGGGCACATGCTTATGGATAAAATGTATATGAAACAGGTTAATGCATTAGCATTTATTTATGACTTTTACGTATATAAGCAACTATTTACATATTGATTTTTATGTTTTGTCAAAACCTGTAAACTGTAACCTGATAAAATTTATATGTTGTTTTCTGCAATTTTGGTACAGTTACTCAATTGAAAATAGTATCCATATTGCAAGAGAAATCATGGTGGATGCGCCTTATGTTGCACCTAGTATTTTGAATGCAAATCTTCCAATGTGTCAATCAGACTTAGTGCTTGAAAAAAACATATGAATTAAACTGAACTCCTCCTACACTGTACAGAATTGAAGTTGACCCGTACTACAACGATCATTGGTAGATATTTAACTTCTTCGAATTGTGGAAGAGTGCATAGTCTCCATTTGTTGACTTTTATTTCATGTTGTGGTGTCATTATTGCAGCTTTGTCTAAATCCCTGCTATATGTCAATGTGTTACTGTTGTATATTCTTTTCTCTCCCCATTCTTATATATGGATGAATGAACAATATTAATTTTAGTTACCTGAACTGTTCAGTGTGGGTGAGTTTTGGGATGATTTTGAGCTAAATGTTCAAGGCATTCCATATGGTATTTGATTTGATCAACATATTAATTTGCCAAAACTATGGGATGTCGATAAGATATAAAACCATGGTATACTTGAGTTGATAGTTTCATTTTGCAACTGTCTAAAATATGTATATATTGTATTGCAGATAAATGTGTAATTGTCAATTAGAGTTAACAATTATTGTCTCGTTGCATAAGCCAGCTCAACAAAAACTACAACTGTTTTTTCACGTATTATAGCTTCTTTGGCTTTTCTGATAATTAACATGCTCTATAAATGTGACTTCTAGCATGATAGGAGACAGTGGTAACCTATAGTCATGTTTACTTGTCAAAGCAACCATACATCGTTCTTCCGTTGAAGTTATCAGTGAAAGAAATAGTTTACGAGGCAGACTCCTAACCATCAGCATGTAGCGACCACTGATATTCTCTAGCAAATTTTATTGCAACTTCACACCACTTCTGCTCCAGAGGTTGCGAAGAAAACACTGTCTAGAAACTAGCTTTCAACTAGTCGTTTCTCAAGTTCGACGCACACTGTAATGGATTTTTGGAGGTGCTCAGTAGTACATTGTACTTATCCATGCTTTGAAAATAATAACAGATAGCAAGTCGAATCATTGTTGTTTCCATCAGGTTTCACAAATTACATATAACAACATAACTTAAAAGTTAGTCAACATGAAAAATTATAGCAAATTCCACACCTTCCAAGCAATGCATCATCAGTCATCGACTCATTTATGGTTACACTTCAGCATTTATACACAAATCAATAAGCTATCGCAGGTTATAGTTTAATGAGTCACAGGTTACAGTTCACCATAGGATTACAATTTTCCTGTTACAGTTTACGGTTTATGTTTTGTCATAAATATCAATATTATATAGTTTACCTGTAACAGTTTACAGTTCATGTTACACTTTACAGTTTATCTTATGAATTTTATGTTTTGTCACAGGATACAGTTAACCATCAACCACCTTGATAAGCAACTATTCAGGAGGTATTGTTGAGCTTCCTTGTCTTTAACATAGTGTTAACATCAGACATAATTTTATGCTTCAGTTTTAACATCAAGGATAAGCTTCTTTGTCTTTACCATCATTCGTACCCTTTGCTGTTTATATACGAAAAAATCTGGCGTCATTTCTTCCTTAATATTGATCTACTGATCACTAGCATTTTTTTTCCAAATGTTACCTCCTGTACACTAATTTCTTCAGACTATGAGTCTACATGCCAAATTTTAATTTTAGAAATTATGTTACACTTCAACTTTTTTATTCTTACAAGCTTAATACATTCTGAATATATATCACATGTCAATTTTTTCTTACAAAAACATCATCCAGTCTATAGTGTCTTTTGGATGATACTCACTTTGATTGAAGCTTTATGCTCACCTCTAAATGTTGTAGGATCAACAACAAAAAAGGTTACTATATCAATGCGATTGGTGGATTAATAACAAAGACGGTTTGGTTAAACTTCTTATTAATTTTCAAAATATACAAAACATCATTGTTATCGAAGTATGTAAATCAAGTTTTTTTTATAATCCTTGAAAAGCAAGGTAAAAACCATCTAAATTTTAAATTGTATCTCAATTTGAATTATCTTTTAATTTATATCGGAAAATATGCCTGAAGAAGTCATTTAAAAGTTGGACGAAGTTTGATTACATGAGTTTAACTGAGATCATGTTAACATGACCTTGGTGTACACATAAAGCAGACAATATGTTGTGGTTACTATGGTAAGCAGTAACTTTGTATTACAATCCAAAAAAATAGATAACAAAGCAATATGCTTGATTTCCAAGTGAAAACGTCTCTAACTATGGGTATAATATTGGCCTACATGTTTAAGGTGTTAATAATGAGTCAAAATGTTTGAATTTTTACTTTTAACTTATAAGCTGGTTATTCTTGGCTTGTACTTCTTCCTCAATAAATATAACAACTCATCTTGCCAATTTTCACTTTGCAAATAAGCTTTTTTAGCTCACAACTATTACATCAAATTCTTGATTAAAAGTTAAGAATAACCACAACTGAAGCCTTATATTTATAGTTTTATACAACGGTGAAGAAAAATATATTAGCATATTGATCACCAGCAATGGCATAGCCCATGGCCACGTAGAGTGACCCAATAGAAGCAGCCCCACAACCTTATATGTTGTAGAGAAAGTAATAAGTAGGTCCAAGCCCTTTAATGTGGTTTTTTCCGCATTATAATTTTCCACTCCTTGCTTTTTCCTCTATAAAAACACAGGTGCTTTCCAGTCTCTCTCAAACAATTCATTGAACAAAGTCAGAAAGACCTAGTAAAATTTGACAATGTCGAGCCAAAGGTCCCGAATTAGCGAAGAGGAAATTTGTGAGCTTATTTCCAGGTTACAGTCTTTCCTTCCTGATAATCGCAGGCATGGTTCCAACAAGGTAACTAATTAAGATCATTTCTAAATTTCATTAACCAAATCTTCAGCCTAATAATAATCCTACTAATTAAGTGTGATGTTTATACAATCATATTTCCACGCGTATTTATGTATTAAAACCCAAAAGATTTAGCTTAGATACTAATTACTTCCTCCCACCATAAATAAGTTGAATTCAGCGAGGATTTAGCATCACATTTTTCTATTTGTATTTATGTGCTATAGTAATAGTACATGTTTAACAGTACATTAATTAAAAATTACAATACTGAGCTAGCATGTCAGCCTGGACTCAGCAGTATTGAAAGTCATGCAAAATGAGCCTTATTCACTCACCTTCAATATTAATAATTCCTTCCGTCCTCACCACATACACGTGTTACTCCAATCCAAAGCTTATTCATTCACTAAGAAGAAATGCTTCAGTTTTAACATAGTTTTAACATAAAACAGAAGAAATTAATGCTTCTGTTTTAACATAGTTATGTCTGAAGAAATTAATGTACATGAGGTAACATTCGGGAAAAAATGCTAGCGATCAATAGATCAATACTAAGGAAGAAATGACGCCACATTTTATTCTGCCATGATCTAGCATAGTTGTTTGTATGCCTTATGTTTTGATTTTTTTTTTTTTTGACTAATGCATCAGACATAATTTGTAACTATAGGGAATTTTTAGATTGGTATACTATGAAGGATGGAAATGTATAGATGCTTAAGGAAGAACATCTACCAAAGAAACTTAAGCATCCGGATATACTTTGAACATGAATGGTAATTACCAAATTTATCAAGCTTATTTGATGGGGTTGATCAATTAGTTTTGTTAAATAAAAATGTCTTGTGTATTTTAATAGAATTGCTTTGATTTACTGTACAAATTTTTTGAACCACAACCATATGGAAAGAAAAATAACCAAATCCAATGTTAGTGAGGTATGGTTTTCCAAGCAACACCCGCTCAATAGCCAAACATGCCACTTTCATAACTCTGAACTGCATTGATCCAATAAAAACAAATAACATAGCACAAGCTTAGTAGCCTCGCCTTTATAAAGTGGAGAATTTACAAACGGTGCAGACACAAAATAAAACCGCAGAAAGAGCAAATCCAAACACGATGGAAGAAAAGTTCACCTACGTTTGTGATATTACAACAACCCCGACTTGATATGCAGCGTTTTACAGTGAGTTTATGCTTGTGAAGGTTCCGCTTACTGTATTTTATTAATTGTTAATATCAAAATGGCTCACTTTTTGTTGTTGTTGTTAGATTACATAAATACCTTATATTTCTTAAACCAGAGTTCTCAATTGCCCATTCGAACATCATTTTTTGCCTGAAAAGGGGAGATACCGTTCTAGTAATTAGCCTAAACATTTTAAAGGTGTATTGCTAAGTAGTTTCACTGCACATTTGTTTTATTTGTCTACTTCCATATGGTTTTGGTTGTAAATCTAATATGATTTTTCCTCATATTTTTATCTAAACTTTTGGGAATTATTTTCTCACATATTAGGGAAATGACCCCTCATGCCTGCGTGAACTTCACGTGCCAACCCTTTCCGGAGACTCTCCATCTGGGAATGTGGGTCTACAAGTTAGTACAGTTTTCCTTTCCACGTTGTACATATCATAACAAATTTTTTCCCTTTTCATACATGGAAGTTCAGTGTATTTTCTGTTTTCATCTCTTCTACATAGATACTGGACAAAACTTGTGGAGAAGGGTGGAACCTTTTATCATTGCTGCTTGCAACGAAGCCTTTTGACAGAATAAAGTATATTTAAATGTTAACAGTGTATATAAGAGTATTTTTCGTTATTCGAGTGTTATTAATTAGACATTATCATTTAACTGCAGCTGCTTAGATGCATCCCTTCCTATATGGGCCTAAATGTTGGGCGGATTCATCTGTAGACGTTGTTAGGAGCAGGCTAGGTTCGAATACTGTAAGAATTGCTTAGGATGCAGCTTGCGCGGTAAACATTTTTAGCTAACGGCATTATACATGTAGCAATAATAGTAATAATAGTAGCAATAATCACTTGCTTTTTGTTTGCCCTCTATTTTTGTTAAACATAATGACTGTATCTATCTGAATTCACTAACATTGTTGATGCATTGTTCCTTTATTTTGCAGTAGCGAAGAATATAATAATCAAGAAATTGTATGACCTATTTAATAGTTTTTACAACAGACTAATTAACACATTTTGTTTGAAAGTAGATGCTTAAGTATGAGCTATTTATTCTGCCCGCTCATATGATATGTATTGCACAATGTCATTCTGTTTCCCTGAAGCTGCAAAATGTCACTTTGTTTCCCCAAAGCTGCACTTCAGTCATCACTTTAGTCACTCTAGTTTCCCCAAGTTAATTCTTTCATATAATTTTCTTTAAGTGCATTGCTGGAAGCGGCAGAGAGTATGAAATTCGATTGTTTTTCTTTTGGACATTATGACAATATTACCCATTTGCCCAATTCATCAGCAGTATTATCATTTCCCAAGACATAGGATGTTTCTCCATTGTACATCTCACCTGATAAGTAAATATTTGTTGGCATTTTTTATAGTTAGAGAGCTACATAGTTTGTTCACAAAACCAATTGGTTGATGTGAACTGTAGCTTCTTAGTATATATCCAGGATTTTAGTTGAACATTTCCCGATGTGAGACTTATATTTTCATCACTCCCCCTTCACGTGTGGCGTATTTGAGCCATCTACGTGATCATGCTATTTTGGATGGAGTGGCGCACGTATGGCGGTTAAGCACATACGTATTAGTTGAACTAGTTGAATTAGTTGACCTGGGCTCCGATACCACTGTTGGCATTTTTTATAGTTAGAGAGCTACATAGTTTGTTCACAAAACCAATTGGTTGATGTGAACTGTAGCTTCTTAGTATATATCCAGGATTTTAGTTGAACATTTCCCGATGTGGGACTTATATTTTCATCAATATCAAATAATCTTTTCCTTTTCTTGCACGCTGTTTTTGCACGTTAAAGATCTGACGTGTTCTCTCTCACGTTCATCTCACGTCAAAATATAGGACTCTTCTTCCCCTTGGTTGTAATACAAAGGTTTTCCTTTCTTGTACTCTTAACAGACTGCTCGAGTATTTAACATTTGCATTATTTGTCAATCCATAAATTGGTGATTCATGGTATGTTTGCAGGAAGAAGTTTGTAAATTTGCTGAAATGTTGGCACTTCCCTAATAAAGATGTGAAGGATTCTCATGATTTTCTTTGTTGGAAAGGTAAATCACTTGATGACCTGTCTCCTTGATGTAAACAACCATATTAGTTTAACACTCTCGGCCTATATAACATTATTTCCACCAGTATCTAATTAAGTGTATAAAGCAGCTTGGTAACATTATATGTACAGTAGATGTGAAATATATATCACTTTTTGAACTCTTGATAAAAGCATTAATACATTATTTGATTTTGGGTTTGCCGGATGTTTTTTTGCTCTGTCTACAGATGGTACTTGAGATAGGATTACCCGGTAACTAAATTGTAAAATGTGTACTTTAGGTTAATAGTCTCCAATATAATATGAAATACATTTGTGGCGACTAGTAGGAACAAATGATAAACTGTTTTTCGATGATTTTAGAATAAAGTTGTAAATTTATTTTTTTACGATTCTTTGTTGCTTGATGTCATGTACGTGTGTGTATATGTATGTAATATTGTCGATTTTTTGTTTATATGCTGCTAAGATATTGTTTTAAATATATTTTTTGTTCGAGAGGAGTAAATTTTTTCTGTTTTGAACTGTAAATTCATATTCCTCAATTAGTGTTGTATATCTAGGTAGATTATATCTTTGTCGCAAATTTATGGTTATTGAGAATTAGCTAGTATTGATAATTAATATTCGTATTTATGTTATAGAAAGTACCAATTGCGTATTTATGGTTGAAACACTCAACAAGTTTTGCTGATTATGAACCTGAAACACTCATCGAGTGTTGCAGATTATCAAACTAGAACACTCATCGAGTGTTGCAGATTATCAAATTGAAACATTCATCGAGTGTTGCAGATTATCAACTTGAAACACTCAAAGAGTGTTGCAGATTATCAACTTGAAACACTCAAAGAGTGTTGCAGATTATCAAACTGAAACACCTGCTAAGCATTTCAATTCATCAATTTGAAACATAACATAGGTGTTTCAAAAATCTGCAACATACAAATCTGCAACACCTAAAAAGTGTTTCTAAATTTTTTAGCAACATTTAATTACCGTTTCAAAATGGTCATTTTGGTGTTGTGCGGGTTGGGGAGTGGAATTCAATGGTAATGTCAGTTGCTTTTATCGTGGAGTATGGAGGGGGAGAGGCCATTGGGAAGTGCGACGTTAATGGTGATATGCAGAAAGCTAGGAGTCGGGTTTTTCCAATTTGTAGAAGAAGGATTGGTGGCGTGAGTTTTATAATTAACAATGGTAGGTGTTAACGATATTAGTACAATTTGAATTATCAGTTAATGAGGGTGTTTGGGTTGAGAAAATGGTGGAGAAACGAATCAAAATGGCAATACAGTACTGGAGGACTGCGTTCTTGTGTTTGGTGAGGGAGTAGAAGATCATAGTCACGGGTTGGAAGAGATGGGCCAAAAGCCCAAATTTGAATAAGTTAAGTTTAATCTAATTATATAAATGTATATACAACTTGTAAAATTCATAACATCGTCATACTTGATCATAATTTGATGAAACAAGATCCGTTGGGATTGTATGGACGGGGGCTACGCAATGGAACTGACTGGGAGTGAATTGGAGCTCGTTACAATTTATAGTGAAATAAATTGTCGGAATCAAATCAACGACAGTTATTTGTTATTTCACGATGATCGTCCAATGTGAGTAAAACTCAACAACTCTACCAGTTCATATTTTTATAACGTATATTTAGAATTGATAAATGATGATTGATATCTGTGTGTTGATTGTTTGATTGAATTGTTGATTGATTGGTTGAAAATATAAATATAGTTATATATATATAAATCGTTAATTTTATATTGATTCTGTTTATCAGAATAGTTCATATTGAAATGAAGTTGATGTTATTATATCGTTTAACATCTATGGATGCAGGGAAATAGGTCGGAGGGATCCAACTGGATTCCTCAATATTAACAATACTGTTGTTTTCATATATTGTGATATATGATCTGTTGTTGATTATGTGTGTTTGGATGATATGGATCATGGTTATTTGGTATTTTAAATACTATAAGAAATATTGGTATGTATAAAGGGAATTTTCAAAGTATATATTGAAAAGAAATTATTTATAAAATCTAAGTATTTATAAAAAGGGGAAATATTTGTTGAACAAATAGAATTAAAAAGAAATATTTATTTGTTAAACAAGTAGAATTGAAAGGGAAATATTTGTTGAACAAATATAATTGAAAAGAAATATTTATTTGTTAAACAAATAGAATTGAAAGGGAAATATTTGTTGAACAAATTGAATTGAAAAGGAATATTTATTTGTTAAATAAATAGGATAAGATAAAAGGAATATTTATTTGTTAAATAAATAGAATAAGATAAAAGGAATATTTATTTGTTAAATAAATAAAAAGACGAAAGGAATATTTATTTGTTAAATAAATAGAAAAAGATAAATGGAATATTTATTTGTTAAGTAAATAGAAAGATAAAAGGAATATTTATTACAAATAGAATAAGATAAAAGGAATATATATTGGGAAAATAAACAGAAAGATAAAAGGAATATTTATTTAGAAAATAAATAAGGTATCATAAAAGGAAATATTTGGAAAGTAAGTAGGATTATAAAAGGAATTATAGTTAATCGAATTAGAGTATTCAATTAGAGTTAATCTAATAGAGTTAATCAATTAGAGTTATTTGAAATAGAGTTAATCGATTAGAATTAAATTGAAATAGAGTTAATCGATTTGAGCTAAATCGAAATAGAGTCAACCGATTAGAGATAATCAATTAGAGTCAATCGAATAGAGTTAATCGATTAGAGTTGTTTGAAATAGAGTTAATCGATTAGAGTTAAATAAAAATAGAGTTAATCGATTAGAGATAATCAATTAGAGTTAATCGAATAGATTTAATCGATTAGAGATATTTGAAATAGAGTTAATCGATTATAGTTAATCGAATAGAGTTAATCGACTAGAGTTAAATTGAAATAGAGTTAATCGATTAGAGTTAAATCGAAATAGAGTTAATCGAATTAGAGTTATTCAATTAGAGTTAATCGAATAGAGTTAATCGAATTAGAGTTATTCAGTTAGAGTTAATCGAATAGAGTTAATCGAGTTAGAGTTATTCAAATAGAGTTAATCGATTAGATTTAAGTCGAATAAGAGTTATTTAAATAGAGTTAATCGAATAAGAGTTAATCGAGTTAGTGTTAGTCAAATATTAGTTAATCGTATAGAGTTAATCGAATAAGAATTAATCGAATATTACTTATTCGAAAAGGAGTATCGAATATAGTTTATTCGAAAGGAGTTATCGAATATGGTTTATTCGAAAGGAGTTAATAGAATATAGTTTATTCGAAAGAGAGTTATACGTTGAAATTCGATTATATTGATTTCGAGAAAGTACAATTTACTGTCTGATTTTTAATCAAGATTTATTTATTTAGTTATAAATTGTCTATTTAGTTATTCAATTAAATTAAGGAATAAAAGTTATATTTTGAAGTTAGATATTTCAGAAGTAGGGATTATAACGCTATAGTTATAATCAAATGATTTCTGTAAAAGAAATGGATCCGTAAATAGAATCCGAGAGTTACATAAGGAAGTTTGTTAAAGATATAAAGGGTGAACTTTGTCTATTTCGAGGTTAGAAATGTTGTTCAGTTAAGGTATAAAAGGTAGTTATACCCCAAATTGATTGACTCCATTTTTAACTAAGGAATGGTTAAGGTTCGATAGTGAAGGTTGGTTAAGTGAATTTAGTTAATGAGTGTAACGTGTTGAGTTGGCATAGCGATGTTTTATTTAAACATCTGTTTAAATCCAAATGTAGGAGTTTGGGAAATGTTTTCCAAATAAGAATCAGAAATGTTTTCTAATATAAAAAATAAGAAACGGAAACGTTTTCTAATGTTAATAACGTATATTTTCTAAATTTAGAAAATAAGAAATGTTGAATATATGGAAATAGAAAATGAAAAATGAATAAATTAATGAACTAAAGAGATAAATGTTAAATGATGATTGATCGATATAATTTCCATCTGGAAATAATATCGTTGTTTGCACACGTGTTTTTCTTTGATAGTTAACTCACTAACTATCGAAGTTTTTGACCATTTTCGTTGTCAAGAGACCTGGATCAGATTCATTATCTGAAAACCACTCTGTATGGGAATTAGCGTTACAAATCAAATATGATGAAGATAATTGAAGACAGAGTTTATGCAAGGGTCGTTCTGTCAAATCCTAGGTAGAAATTACCTAAGATGGATTTACAGAATAGTGCCTTCGGTTGGTCCAGTCCCAGGATGACCTGTATGGAAGAATGTCTGATAGAGTACATTTAATGGATCACGTAAGTTGATCTCTTCAAACTTATTTACGTTTGGTGGCAGAGGAATTCGTCTCACTTAGCTGTATACCCGTTGTATTTTTAGGGAAATCAATTTGTGATTTGGTGGGTATGACGATGTGACATTCAAAGTGAATAAATGTGTGATCCATCAGAGATAAGCATGGCCTCTAGCCTCACAACCGGGAAATGACAAAAATCGGGTGGGCAGCATGGCTAGGTGGGTTGCTTCCATTAGTGTGTATTATCTCCTATCTAGAGATATTCATTTCATTCTTTAATTTATTCGATGTTGTCCCCTCCAAGAAACGATTGCTGATCCCAACCGTTGGTGATATACATTTGATACACTCAAGCGAAATGAGTGGTCGGTCATGTGTGGCCGGGTTGCAAGATGTTCTTGTTGAACCCAGTGTATTCCTATCTAGAGGTACACTATCGGAAGGTGGTTTCATACCTTGTCATAGTTGGAAATCCATTATCCAATAAGTGCTCGCGATTTTGATTATATACTATGTATGTAGAACGTGAGATGAAAGCGTTTCTGCTTGATGATTATTATATTGTGATTGATAGACAATAATATAATATCAAAAGGATTTTGATATAAAGATTAATTTGGATTCTCATAAGGGAAAAGCCCGTTCCGTTATATGGCATGGTATTATGAGATTTCGTTTGATGCTCAAACTGTTTTAAACTGTTTTACTCACACCAGTCCCATGACTGACCCAGAGTTTGTTTTGTTTTATTTTCCCTAAAATCTTGGTTGCCCAATTTTGTATGGGCAGTCAATTAGTCATGATTTTACAGATATACTTGGAGAGCTTAGAGCAGGAGTCCTTAGGAATATATAGCTACTGTTAATTTCCGCTGTGTTGTAAGTGTTATACTCTGATAATGTTACTGTTTACGTATACTGATTTTATTTCAAAGTTATGTATCTATTATATATTGTTCGTTCCACTATGAGATTCTTGTTTTCTCTGATGTTGTATGTTCTTCTTTTATTCTAAGTTTCTATCTTATCTATTCTCACCCTCTAATTTCTTTCGTGGACTATCCGGTGTTTTCCTATGCTTGAGTGGTCGACATCGAGTTTATATTGAGTACTCAGGATCGCAAATTCCCCAGGTCGTTACAGTGGTATCAGAGCTAAAGGTTAAGTAATTACCTTGGCTTTGTGGCGTGACTCAGTAGAGATGGGCTTAGTAATGCCCTAGATTGAGTTTGAGTGTATATATATGAGCGCATATTTGTTATTTGATATAAAAATGGTTTTATATTATGAAGATTTATTGGTTGAGTTGTTTATGAGTTCTGGTCAATCAGTTTGATCCACTGTATTGGTAGGAGTTTTTAAACACTTGAATACGATGGACCGACACAATATGGTTTGAAAGGAGGGTAAATGAAATAATTTTACCCAAATATATTTTGATATAAAGAAAATATATATATTGGAAATATTATAATATTGGATGTGTTGGTTGTGATTATAACCAGATAAGATTATAATTAAAATGGTTATGTAAATAACCAATCAAAATTCGTAAAAGCGTTACGACATGAATTAAAATTTGAAATTAAAATCAGAATTGGAATTGAAATTCCCAGAATTTGGAAAAATGACTGTAAACGGTTTGGATTAAATATATGAGAATTTTAAAATCCTGGGAGATTTTAAATTATTTTACAAGTGTTGTGAATGGTATTTTGAAACAGATTTCAAAATGGAAGTATTTAAATATGGATTTTGAAAGTGATATATTATTGAACTCGCTACGGTCACTGGAAAATAATTCCAATGATGATTCGGACATCATCAGTGTTCATTTTCGTGTTTCTAAGTGACGGATTACTACCAAAGATTTTGTTTTTGAATTGTTTGAGAAAAACAAGCTGTTTTGAAATTCCAGAAAAGGATATTTGATTTTGGAAAGGCTAAGCTATTTGAAACACCTAGGTAAAGATTGTTTGAATTAAAAAAAATTAAATAGAAATTTGTGAAAGCGAATTGGAATTTGAGTCGAAGTCAATTATGTTGAAATTGAATTGGATTAGAATGGTATCGAAAAAAATTGGATTATGAGTTTGGTATCAAAAGTGAAACTTGAATTTGAAATTGAATTTGGCTTGGATAAGTGAATGGTTGTGTTGGAGATAAAAGTGATTTGAGTTTGTTTGGGATAACATTTGTATATGTTGAATTAGTAGCAGATATGAAAGATATAATGATATGCCCGACAAAAAGGTACAAGTTTATATTTGGTATAAGCATGAGATTTATGAGCCTGTTTGGCAAGCCGCTTGGCTGTTTGATTTTCTTTTGGGTTGGAGAAGGCCTAGAGAGGCGAGTTGTAGTTGTACCGATGAGTCATATAAAGGAGGTGTTGGCGAAATTTTTCAGAAATTTCGGGTGTTAGAAAATTTTCAGAATTTTTGAAATTTTTTGTTTATTGAAATGAATTAATAATTTAGTTAAAATAAATTGGTTCAGTGAAACTAGAGTTAATAAGTAAACAATATATTTTTACCCAGTCAATAGGGTTTGTTTCCTACCTTAGCAATTTCGAGGAAGAAATTATTATAAGGGGGGAAGAATGTAACGACCCGTATTTTCAACGATATAATAATTAATTTATTTAATTATTTAAATAATGATTTAGAGATTTATATGGTTGTTTAATTAAATAATATTGAATATTTAATCAAATTAAATAATAGAATAATACATTTAATTTCTGAAATAGTCGAAAATAGTAGAATTCGCAATATTGTTGGAATTGGACAATTTAAAATATTTATTTCAGCTTAGAATTGAATTAGAATAACGAATATATTATTTGAACAACAGTTGAACGTATAATTTATATTATAATTATAATCGAGCTCGAAATGGCGTGATAGTCCATAATTTGGCGATTCGAACTTTAATTGGATATACAGAATCCGTTTTAAGCCGGATTTCTGTGAAACAAGAAACGTTCGGAGCTGGTGAAGTATATTTTTCTAATGGAAGAGAAAACTCAAAATTTTACCATGTAGATTTTGATTTTTGTCCAAATCAAATTTTAAAATAGTCGCTATGGAATTCGTTTATAATTTATAACGATTTATAAGAGGATTTCTATTTTTAATTGAATATAGATTTGACCCGGATTTGAAATATCGAGTTGTAACTTCATATATATTTATTTTGGAGCTGTATGATATTCAATTGTGAATATATACGATAATATTTATTTATAAATATTTAATTTAATTATTTTTAAATATATTTATATATTTAAATAGGTTATTTAGAGCTTTAAATATAGCCAGTTTTGTAAACGACCTTCGTTTTTGACGAAACTAATTTTGTTGGATTCGTAATATTAAATTTTTGTTAGATTCCATATTTCGTGATTTTTGGAGTCAGTGTGTGGTCATACGGATTTTTAATGTGAAAAACAACCAGTATTTTAACGGTTAAAAATACGTTATGTGAGCAAACGGAGTCGGAATTCGACGAAATAAGTTTCGTTGGGTCTCTAATGTCGAACTCTAGTTGTATGTCCATTTTCATGATTTTTGGGTATCGTGTGTGGTCATACGAATTTTTAAATGATAAATACATATGACGATTGATTAAAAATAAATTAAATAATTAATAAAAATATTTATTTCCTATATGTATCCCTAAAATTTCCTAAACCCTAACATACCTTTCTCCCCAGTCAAAAATGCGCAGCCACCACCGAAGGAACTCAAACTGTAAAAGCAAAGTTTGAAAATCAAAACAAAATATAAATCAATTCTTGTAAATTCCCAAACTCATGTATTTACGATCTCTTTGACCTCCTCTTCAATTATGTGTGAGTTTCATTGGGTTTGACTTCCATTTTTGCTTGCTGGAAATATTCGCAGTTGACTAGGGTTTGGGATACGGTGAATTAGAAGCATTGATTCAAGTTTTTAGGTTATTTTCGGGATCCTAGGGTAGTTCCGCACCTTGTGTGCTAATGTTGTGGATTTCCGTGAGATTTATTGTTGATCGATTGTAGCAGGCCACGAAGGAGGACGCCAGTCGGAAATTGATGCAGGGCATCGGACGTGGTGGGAAGGGGATAGGTACGTGCGGATTGGGGAGTGGAGTTCAATGGTAATGTCAGTTGCTTTTATCGTGGAGTATGGAGGGGGAGAGGCCATTGGGATGTGCGGCGTTAATGGTGATATGCAGAAAGCTGGGAGTCGGGTTTTTCTGATTTGTAGAAGAAGGATTGGTGGCGTGAGTTTTATAATTTACAATGGTTAGTGTTAACGATATTAGTACAATTTGAATTATCAGTTAATGTGGGTTTTTGGGTTGAGAAAATGGTGGAGCAATGAATCAAAATGGCAATACAGTACTGGAGGACTGCGTTCTTGTGTTTGGTGAGAGAGTAGAAGATCGTAGTCATAGGTTTGAAGAGATGGGCCAAGAATTAAAAGTTAAGCCAAAATTTGAATGAGTTAAGTTTAATTTAATTATATAAATGTATATACAAATTGTAAAATTCATAACATCGTCATACGTGATCAGAATTTGATGAAACAAGATCCGTTGGGATTGTATGGACGGGTGCTTCGCAATGGAACTGACTGGGAGTGAATTGGAGCTCCTTACAATTTATAGCGAAATAAATTGTCGGAATCAAATCAACGACAGTTATTCGTTATTAACGATGATCTTCCAATGTGAATAAAACTCACAAACCCTACCAGTTCATATTTTTATAACGTATATTTAGAATTGATAAATGATGATTGATATATGTATGTTGATTGTTTGATTGAATTATTGATTGATTGGTTGAAAATATAGATATAGTTATATATACAGATAAATCGTTAATTGAGACGACCCCAAACCCCGTACTGACGGTGGCAAGGGTTATCTTTGGAATATAACATAGAAACAGATAACAGCAGAACAGAAATAAATAAATACACCAGATAATGAACAAAACAATAAACTGGATAAAAGTAATCATCAGAGTTACACGGTATACAGGATCATACTTAGTAAAAATACAGTTCAGCTATACATAAATGTCTACAGTGGAAACAAACATAATATGTACAATAGGAGCTGAACAGCATAAAAAGAGATAAATGATATAATCCATCTTCAACTCCAGCTATCCAGAAAGAACCAGCTAAACCTGAATACAAGGCTGCCCGTGTAGAAAAAGGGGCACCCGAGTTTGAAAGTGAAACAAACTACGAGTCAGTCATGGGACTGGTATGAGAAATCTTGTAACACCCCGTATGTTAAATAACTTGTTATAACATAAATCAGAGCAGAATTAAATTTAATATTCTGAATCAGGGGAAACGGGCTGTGCCATTGCGTTCGTCTCGGAAAAATACGCGAAATAGAGTCCGAGTTTTCGTAAATCGGAGTCCGTATGACCAAGTTATGGCCCGTCAAAGTTTCACGAAAAATCAAAAACGAAAACTGCTCATGTTTTGAGGCCCGGGATGAGTTTTGGGCTGTTTTTTTGGGCCCTAAATGGTTCCTACACTTGACTTCTTCCCCAAGACATGCTTTAAAGGCTAGGATTGGTTCTAGGGTATATCCTATAGTCCTAAAACATCTAACTAATCTATATATACACCCTAATACCCCCCTTTATCCTTACCAAAAATAGATCTAAGGCCATTATGCCACCACTTAGAAAATTGGAGAGCCTCCACTAAAAATCCTAAGAGGGTTTGCAAGCTAATCTACATCTTCTTCTACTTAATCATTGGGATTTGCTTCATTTAACTTGCTAATCTTGTTTTGGTGAGCTTCTATCCCCTTAATAATCAATTATTGAATTGATTATGATAAGATGTGATAAAGTATGGCTATGTTTGTGGATCCATATATTTATGCAAGCTTGATGTAGTGAATATTATGTGTTTTGCAAGTTATATGCCTTATGTCATGCAAGTTTCATAATATGTAATCATGATATTTTTATGCAAGTTGTTTCATGATGTTTATGATGCAAAACACTAAGTGAATATGGATCCATTATGCAAACATGTTATGCAAGTATGTGAGTACTTATGCAAGTCATGTATATGCTTATATGCATGTTTAACATCTTATGCAAGTATATGAATGTTTATGCAAGTTATGTATATGTTGAAATGCAAGTTTAACATAATATGCAAGCCTATGCAAGTATGTGAATGTTTATGCAAGTTATGTATATGTTGAAATGCAAGTTTAACATAATATGCAAGCCTATGCAAGTATGTGAATGTTTATGCAAGTTATGTATATGTTGAAATGCAAGTTTAACATAATATGCAAGCCTATGCAAGTATGTGAATGTTTATGCAAGTTATGTATATGTTGAAATGCAAGTTTAACATAATATGCAAGCCTATGCAAGTATGTGAATGTTTATGCAAGTTATGTATATGTTGAAATGCAAGTTTAACATAATATGCAAGCCTATGCAAGTATGTGAATGTTTATGCAAGTTATGTATATGTTGAAATGCAAGTTTAACATTATATGCAAGCTTATGCAAGTATATGAATGCTTATGCAAGTATGTGAGTGCTTATGCAAGTTAAGTATATGCTAAAATGCAAGTTCTACATGTTATGCAAATCACATGTTTGATGATATGTAAGTTCATATGCAACATGTTATGTAAGACACATGTTTGATAATATGCAAGTTTGGGTTAAATGTAGTTGGGTTAATATATGCTCATATATGCAAGTTGACATCCTCTTAACCCATGACAAAGTTGTATGCTAAACCCATGATATTTGTAATGATCTTCCCCTTATTTATGTCATGAAATGAGAACGATTTACGTGGGGAACGATGGGGTTGGTAAATATGTTAATAAAAATATGATTGGGTATGATTAAGCATACAATAAAAATAAATTACCATAAGTGGGAATTTACCTATTAAGTTAGGTCTACCCCATGGGAATTTACCTATTGAGTTAGGTCTACCCATGTTATGGAAAATTTGATATTAATTAGGGATAATTAATATGGGGGTGATTAATTAGGATTAATTAATCAACTAAGACACGAGGTTGGACCCTTTTGTAGCGGAAGTCTGCCCGGAACCGACCGGCCATCCAGCGGCTACAAATGATTGGCCCAATGTGAGAGGTCTTAGTCATAAATTAAATACATGATTAAAGTAAAGACACGAGGTTAGGCCCTTTTTATGACAGAAGTCTGCCCGGAACCAACCGGCATATCCAGCAGTCATAAAAGACGGTCTAATGTGGGAGGTCTTTATGAGGTCATGATCTTAATTAATGAATTAAGAAACACTTAACCATATTAGCATGTAGTGGGACATGAGGGGTTAAGTGGGTGCCTTGGGGTGGCATGATGAGACTAGTGGGTTGCCTTGGGTGGCAATAGAAAAATACGATTAGAATACTTAACCAAGGTGGAACATGTAATTAAACATGATAAAAGGGTTAAGTAAGTGCCATGGGTGGCATGTGAGAATACGATTAGAATACTTAACCAAGGTGGAACATGTAATTAAACATGATTAAGGGGTTAAGTAAGTGCCATGGGTGGCATGTGGGAATCTAGTGAGTGCCCTAAGTGGCAATTGAAATATGATTAAAGGACTTAGCCAAGATTTATAACATGTAAGGGGACATGGTTAAAGGGTTAAGTGGGATGCACTAGATTAAACGACAAGCTTAAGTAGTAGCTTGTGGGGGCCCATTTCAACCAATATCCCAACGTATCTTTGTAGGCTCGACCCTTGTCGGGTGACGGGACACGCATATTGGGCTTGACTGTAAGAGGCCAAAACGGGTTAGCGGTGGCAACGCGGGATCAACGGGTTTCATATGCGTGTGTGGACCCGGGCTGGTTGGTAAGTCGTTGTTGCATCGGGTAGATATAAAGCCGTGCACAGTGATATTATATGGTAGCCACTTTGGGAAATGATACACCCCCTTTTGTGGGACCAGCACGGGTATCTACGGTAGGGAGCCGATCGCTTGGGGGTAGTGGGTACACCTAGTAAAAATAGGGGCAGACGGCACCTGTGTAGGGGTACAAGAAACTACCGGGTGAAAAATTACTAAGTACACTTAGTGGGATCAACCTTTAAGTAGGAATTACTCTTGGTGGGTAGAACTGGTGTGGTGCAGTTAGTAATTATCCTTGGGTGGGTAGATGCGTCTTTACGGTTATCTTAGTTCGTCCTGTGTTCGTGGGCAACTTAGTGTAGTCATTATCCCCAAAGATACCATACCGAGTTCATATCATACCCTAATTACTTTAATAATTGTATTATTAAGGAGATAGGGTTCACTCAGGCTTATGTCTGACCCCCGTTGTTTTTATCTTTTTCCTTCAGGTCCTCAGGTTGGGCCTAGTGCTAGTGGGTTTTGATCAGTTTGCTTTATCTATCTCTTGGAGCTTGGACCGTAGATGTAGAGCTCAGCTTATCTTATCTTTTCTGTTATGGCTATTTGTTATGAGTAGTGGGATTATGTACTTATTTTATTCAGGATGGATATTTTGTACTTGACTCTTGTTATGGTTTTATGATGTAACCAAACATGTTTTACTTTCCGCTGCTATGAGATGATGTTTTAAAATTTTCAAGTATTACATTATATCTGTCTTGTTGTAATTTTACTGTTCTATACTCACTAAAAATACTCCACCGATGCTATGGCATTCCCTTAGTGAGTGACTATAGCGGGTGTGGGGTGTTACACGTGGTATCAGAGCAAAGGTTACCAGAACAGATAAAAGTTTTAGAAAACTATTTTTCTAAAAACATTTTTGGAAGAAATATTTTCAAAAACATGTCTTTTAAAAGAAAAGTTTTTGAAAGAAAAGCATAATCCCCGATAGCCATACCTTTATCTCTCAAATTCTCCGTTTTGAATCTTTCCCTTTTTCGTCTCAGCATGGCTGAAGATCTTTATCTTCCGGATAGTGTAGCGGTACCAGTATGGTATAGGAGGTTGTTAGAGGCTAGGGCCGCCGCTGCAGGTCCAGCAAATGTTCCTCCTCCACCCGTTGCACTCGTTTCTCCTCGTGCGGATACTTTTGCTATGACTTGTAGGAAGTTTAAGGCTATGGGAGGAAAACCTTTTGTGGGAGCTAGGGATTGGCTTAATGAGACGGAAGAATTGATGGAAATCTTGGAAGTAGAAGAGGGAAAGAAAGTCGGGTTGGCCGCTTGGTTAATGGAAGGAGAGGCCTCGTTCTGGTGGGAGGTCACTAATGGAGAACGCCCGATTGACTCTTGGGTGGATTTCAGGCATAGGTTTGAGGCAAGGTTTCTCTCAAAAGCAGAAGAAAATATGCATAAGGAAGAGAAGGGTCCCAATGCTAGTAAAGCACCCGAGAAGAAAGGAGATCAGAAGAGACCTCAACAGCAGCAGCAAAACAAAGGTGGGAAGGGCAACGGTGGCAAGGGAAAGAAGAGGTGCTTCAATTGTGGGACACTAGGCCACCTAAACAAAGATTGTCGCAAGAAGACTAAGACTGGCTGCTTCCACTGTGGCGAAGCAGGGCATCTGATGAAAAACTGTCCAAAGAAGGAGCAAGGGACGGGGTCTACCTCAGGAGGACTGGTGCAAGCTCATGTGGCACCAGGTCAGGCTAGGGGGCAAGTACAGGCTCTCGCGATTCGGGAAAGAGGTAGAACTACTTCTATTGAAAGTCTAGTTTTTCTGATCAATCATCATGTCCGTACTTTGTATGATTTTGACACATTGAGTTCGTTTATCTCATCATTACTAGTAGAGTCACTGCACTGAGACACCAGTTGGTAGATGATCCCTTAGTTGTTTCAAACCCAATTGGGCTCCATGATGTGTTTGGGTTTGAAAGTTCCTATACTTAGCGTTGGGTTTAGATGTGATGCTTGTTGGGCTTCACGGGCTATGGGTTAGTGGGCATGGACTGGTTATCCAGTAGGGGTGCCGTTCTTGATTTTGGGGGGGGGAGAGTTGTTAGGCTTATGGGCCGCTTGGGTGACACTCTTGAGATCTCTTGTAATCCCATAGAATCTGTTATGCTAAGGTATCTAGAATCGCTTGACACGTTGGTCTAGAGTCTGCGATCTGTTAGAGTGGTCCAGGAATACCCGGATGTGTTTGAGGAGGTGAAGGGCTTACCTCCGAAGCGGGAGATTGACTTCCGAATATATCTGGTGGATAATGCTAAACCAGTATCTTGGCCAGTGTGCCACATGGCTCCTAGTGGGAGGAGGGAACTCCATAAGTAAGTAGGCGATTTGCTTAAAAAGGGGTCCATAAGACGAAGTATATCGGAGTGGGGCGCTCCAGTAGTTTTGTTATGAAGGCGGATGGGTCCCTCAGACTTTGTGTAGGCTAAAGAGAACTAAAGAAACTCACAAAGAAGAATAGACACCCATTGCCAAGGATTGATGATCTCTTTGATCGGTTGGCTGGCGCCTCAGTATTTTTGTAGTAAGACTTAGCCACGGGATTTCATCAGTCGAGAGTGGCTGAGGATAGCATAGAAAAGACTGCCTTTAGGACTCCGGATGATTTCTTTTATGAGTGGCTGGTGATGCCATTTGGTTTGACATACGCCCCGCATGTTTGGTTAATTTGATGAGAAGGGTGTACAAGGAGTACCTAAATAAGTTGTGATGGTCTTTATGGATGACATTTTGGTCTTTTCTAGGAACGAAATAAGTTTTCGTATGTGCTCAATATGCTGAGCAGAGCCAGTATAGAATAAACGACGGTTTTGGAACGAGACTGGCGAGAACATCCAGAATTGGTCAAGGGCGTAATTAATTAGCCATTTTTATTTGTATCATCTCACGTAGGTCGTCTGAATCCGAAGGAGGTATCCCTTGGGTGTTTGTCTGATATTGGTTTAGGCCTTTGGGGCTTGCATTTGGGGGATGCCGAATTCGACTAGGGTGGTCTGCGTGGGAGACGGTTATGATGATTTTGGATGATATCCTGGTGGAGAAGAGCATGCCCTACATCTTAGGGAAGTGTTGGAGACTCTTCGAGTGCATAGTCTTAGGACAACAAAAGTGGATGGGATCCTTAGCATCCTATGAGTAAGGGTAACATGGTAGCAGACGCCTTAAGAAGAAAAAGGTTGTCCTTGAGTTCATTGTTCGTTGAACGACGGAGCTTAGAGTTTATTTCTAAGTTTGACTTTAGACCTTCCATTGACTTTGTACCCGGTTTGCTAGCCTCCTTGGTTAGACCTACTCTTTTGGGGTGGATTGGAAGAGCACAGAGGGACGACCCACAGTTGGTTGAGTTGATAGAGAAGCTCATAAGGGGGGAGTCGTCCAGCCATTTGAGTAGGAACACCCTAGACGATAGGGGTGTTTGCGTAGAGACGGTAGACTTGGTGTACCGCAAGACGAGGGTTTGAGGAAAGCTATTCTTGATGACGCACACCGTTCTAGGATGACCATTCATCCCGGTGGGGATAAGATGTACCAAGACATGAAGAGGGTTTTCTTCTGGGCTGGTATGAAGAAAGATGTGACCGAGTATGTCGCTCTATGTTAGGTGTGCCAGCAAGTGAAGGCGGAGCAAAGGAAACCAGGTGGGTTGCTTCACCCATTGGAGGTTCCGCAATGGAAGTGGGATAGCATCTCGATGGATTTTATTGACGGGTTACCCAGGTCGAGGAAGGGTAATACAGGAATTTGGGTGGGGGTAGATAGACTTACTGAGAGCACCCATTTCATACCTATGAAGAGCAAGAGGACTGCTCCATGGCTAGCTTCAGTATATCTTCGAGAGATAGTTCGATTACATGGGGTACCCTCTAGCATAGTGAGTGATCGAGATCCTATCTTCACTAGAGAGTTTTTGAAGAATTCGCAAGAGGCGGTAGGGACTCAGTTGGGTATGAGTGCCGCATATCATCCTCAGACGGATAGCCAGACTGAGAGGGTGAATCATGTTTTAGAAGACCTTTATGAGGCTATGTATCTTGGATTTTGGAGGTACATGGGAGGAGCATCTTCCATTGGCGGAGTTGCCCGACAGACTTAGTGATGTATTCTATGGGAGGAAGTGCCTACATGAGACCGCAGAGGTGGTAGAGCCGAGTTTGCTTAGAGAAGTGGAAGCAGAGCGTGATGCGACGATTCGACGAGCTCCTACTTGCATCCTTGGGTCAGAGATTTGGAAGCTGAGAAACAGAGAGGTTCAACTAGTCAAAGTACAAAGGGGAGATGAAGAGAGTGACGCTACCTGGGAGACGGAAGCGAAGATGCGTTCGAGGTACCCTTTTTCTTTCGGAGGGTATATCCTTTTGCTTCTCCTTCATCACATATCTTGTGCTTATCTTATTCTTAGTATGTCCTCTCGTTAGTACTTTTGACCTTTAGATAGGGTAAACCTATGGTTGAAACATGTGTTTGAGACATGTTATGGTTGATGGATGCAAGTGGATGCAAGTGTTTGCTAATGGTTGCTCGTGGATGCATATACACACACTCTAGGCACTAGATCGGCTCAGTCACTTCATATTGCATATTGCATAAAATTGTGTGTAGGAAGATATATTTATGGATGTATAATGGTTGTGTTATCACATGGATGATGCATTTTGGTGAATGATTGTGCACTCATGTAGATATTGTATGTGTCGATAGGGTTCGCTCGCATACATAATGGATGCATGGCACTATCATGGTTTGCATATGTTCATACATTAGATAGGGAACATATACACACACTTTTTGCATATGCTCATACATCATTAGAAACTGTTTAAGGACAATGGATGCCAGTGTTTGATGGTTGAGTAGATGGTTGTTTGGTTGGTAGGATACGTTCTTCTTGACTTAGAGATTTCGGGGACGAAATCCTTTAAGTAGGGGAGAATGTAACACCCCGTATGTTAAATAACTTGTTATAACTTAAATCAGAGCAGAATTCAATTTAATATTCTGAATCAGGGGAAACGGGCTGTGCCATTGCGTTCGTCTCGGAAAAATACGCGAAATAGAGTCCGAGTTTTCGTAAATCGGAGTCCGTATGACCAAGTTATGGCCCGTCAAAGTTTCACGAAAAATCAAAAACGAAAACTGCTCATGTTTTGAGGCCCGGGATGAGTTTTGGGCTGTTTTTTTGGGCCCTAAATGGTTCCTACACATGACTTCTTCCCCAAGACATGCTTTAAAGGCTAGGATTGGTTCTAGGGTATATCCTATGGTCCTAAAACATCTAACTAATCTATATATACACCCTAATACCCCCCCTTTATCCTTACCAAAAATAGATCTAAGGCCATTATGCCACCACTTAGAAAATTGGAGAGCCTCCACTAAAAATCCTAAGAGGGTTTGCAAGCTAATCTACATCTTCTTCTACTTAATCATTGGGATTTGCTTCATTTAACTTGCTATTCTTGTTTTGGTGAGCTTCTATCCCCTTAATAATCAATTATTGAATTGATTATGATAAGATGTGATAAAGTATGGCTATGTTTGTGGATCCATATATTTATGCAAGCTTGATGTAGTGAATATTATGTGTTTTGCAAGTTATATGCCTTATGTCATGCAAGTTTCATAATATGTAATCATGATATTTTTATGCAAGTTGTTTCATGATGTTTATGATGCAAAACACTAAGTGAATATGGATCCATTATGCAAACATGTTATGCAAGTATGTGAGTACTTATGCAAGTCATGTATATGCTTATATGCATGTTTAACATCTTATGCAAGTATATGAATGTTTATGCAAGTTTTGTATATGTTGAAATGCAAGTTTAACATAATATGCAAGCCTATGCAAGTATGTGAATGTTTATGCAAGTTATGTATATGTTGAAATGCAAGTTTAACATAATATGCAAGCCTATGCAAGTATGTGAATGTTTATGCAAGTTATGTATATGTTGAAATGCAAGTTTAACATAATATGCAAGCCTATGCAAGTATGTGAATGTTTATGCAAGTTATGTATATGTTGAAATGCAAGTTTAACATAATATGCAAGCCTATGCAAGTATGTGAATGTTTATGCAAGTTATGTATATGTTGAAATGCAAGTTTAACATAATATGCAAGCCTATGCAAGTATGTGAATGTTTATGCAAGTTATGTATATGCTGAAATGCAAGTTTAACATAATATGCAAGCCTATGCAAGTATGTGAATGTTTATGCTAGTTATGTATATGTTGAAATGCAAGTTTAACATGATATGCAAGCTTATGCAAGTATATGAATGCTTATGCAAGTATGTGAGTGCTTATGCAAGTTAAGTATATGCTAAAATGCAAGTTCTACATGTTATGCAAATCACATGTTTGATGATATGTAAGTTCATATGCAACATGTTATGTAAGACACATGTTTGATAATATGCAAGTTTGGGTTAAATGTAGTTGGGTTAATATATGCTCATATATGCAAGTTGACATCCTCTTAACCCATGACAAAGTTGTATGCTAAACCCATGATATTTGTAATGATCTTCCCCTTATTTATGTCATGAAATGAGAACGATTTACGTGGGGAACGATGGGGTTGGTAAATATGTTAATAAAAATATGATTGGGTATGATTAAGCATACAATAAAAATAAATTACCATAAGTGGGAATATACCTATTAAGTTAGGTCTACCCCATGGGAATTTACCTATTGAGTTAGGTCTACCCATGTTATGGAAAATTTGATATTAATTAGGGATAATTAATATGGGGGTGATTAATTAGGATTAATTAATCAACTAAGACACGAGGTTGGACCCTTTTGTAGCGGAAGTCTGCCCGGAACCGACCGGCCATCCAGCGGCTACAAATGATTGGCCCAATGTGAGAGGTCTTAGTCATAAATTAAATACATGATTAAAGTAAAGACACGAGGTTAGGCCCTTTTTATGACAGAAGTCTGCCCGGAACCAACCGGCATATCCAGCAGTCATAAAAGACGGTCTAATGTGGGAGGTCTTTATGAGGTCATGATCTTAATTAATGAATTAAGAAACACTTAACCATATTAGCATGTAGTGGGACATGAGGGGTTAAGTGGGTGCCTTGGGGTGGCATGATGAGACTAGTGGGTTGCCTTGGGTGGCAATAGAAAAATACGATTAGAATACTTAACCAAGGTGGAACTTGTAATTAAACATGATAAAAGGGTTAAGTAAGTGCCATGGGTGGCATGTGAGAATACGATTAGAATACTTAACCAAGGTGGAACATGTAATTAAACATGATTAAGGGGTTAAGTAAGTGCCATGGGTGGCATGTGGGAATCTAGTGAGTGCCCTAAGTGGCAATTGAAATATGATTAAAGGACTTAGCCAAGATTTATAACATGTAAGGGGACATGGTTAAAGGGTTAAGTGGGATGCACTAGATTAAACGACAAGCTTAAGTAGTAGCTTGTGGGGGCCCATTTCAACCAATATCCCAACGTATCTTTGTAGGCTCGACCCTTGTCGGGTGACGGGACACGCATATTGGGCTTGACTGTAAGAGGCCAAAACGGGTTAGCGGTGGCAACGCGGGATCAACGGGTTTCATATGCGTGTGTGGACCCGGGCTGGTTGGTAAGTCGTTGTTGCATCGGGTAGATATAAAGCCGTGCACAGTGATATTATATGGTAGCCACTTTGGGAAATGATACACCCCCTTTTGTGGGACCAGCACGGGTATCTACGGTAGGGAGCCGATCGCTTGGGGGTAGTGGGTACACCTAGTAAAAATAGGGGCAGACGGCACCTGTGTAGGGGTACAAGAAACTACCGGGTGAAAAATTACTAAGTACACTTAGTGGGATCAACCTTTAAGTATGAATTACTTTTGGTGGGTAGAACTGGTGTGGTGCAGTTAGTAATTATCCTTGGGTGGGTAGATGCGTCTTTACGGTTATCTTAGTTCGTCCTGTGTTCGTGGGCAACTTAGTGTAGTCATTATCCCCAAAGATACCATACCGAGTTCATATCATACCCTAATTACTTTAATAATTGTATTATTAAGGAGATAGGGTTCACTCAGGCTTATGTCTGACCCCCGTTGTTTTTATCTTTTTCCTTCAGGTCCTCAGGTTGGGCCTAGTGCTAGTGGGTTTTGATCAGTTTGCTTTATCTATCTCTTGGAGCTTGGACCGTAGATGTAGAGCTCAGCTTATCTTATCTTTTCTGTTATGGCTATTTGTTATGAGTAGTGGGATTATGTACTTATTTTATTCAGGATGGATATTTTGTACTTGACTCTTGTTATGGTTTTATGATGTAACCAAACATGTTTTACTTTCCGCTGCTATGAGATGATGTTTTAAAATTTTCAAGTATTACATTATATCTGTCTTGTTGTAATTTTACTGTTCTATACTCACTAAAAATACTCCACCGATGCTATGGCATTCCCTTAGTGAGTGACTATAGCGGGTGTGGGGTGTTACAAATCTACTCAACACATATATAATTTGGCTAATCAAAGGACCACGCCACTTTCGTGGAACGGGTTTACTCCATTGGATTGCCAGTGCTCTAAAAACAAATCTTTCTTTTAAACATCGCAATGCTTTTTATAAAAATGAAGCCATTATAAGACTCAGTTCCCATCACACAATGCAACGCAAACCGGGGGATAGAGTTTTACCTTATAATGGCCAAAGTATGCTTGATACGAATAAAACAAAGGCATTTGATATTATTGCTAG
The DNA here is from genome assembly GCA_030737875.1 of Allium sativum. Classification (NCBI taxonomy): domain Eukaryota; kingdom Viridiplantae; phylum Streptophyta; class Magnoliopsida; order Asparagales; family Amaryllidaceae; genus Allium; species Allium sativum. Next base: position 994,311,293 of record CM060915.1, read on the forward strand.
TGTTTACATGTTTTGAAAACAATTCAAATCATAACTATCAATCATAGACGGCATGGGTACCATATATCATGTCGCCATATTTATTTATACAATCAAAACCGCACAGTCACGTAATTGGAAATTGGATTTCCGTCATGAACCAAGGCAAAAGATAGTCCTTACCGAATTCGAGACTGCCTAGCCCGAGTCTCAGGATCAGAACGCATCGACCCTTGGATCGTCAGGGCCGGTCCACACGGAGTGGATTAAAATGCCTGAGCACTACGTTTCGCCGCCCTTTGGGGCGTAAGCGAGCCAACAAGTGACTCCATCGGACCCGGATCGTCCGATCTAACCGAGGCGCCTCGCAACAGCAACAACCACATAGGTGAAAAGTATATAAATGTCAGGGCTGGTAGGTCACTGACACCACCCTAGCTAGGAGGAAATGCAGGCCCTCCCTGAGGTCCTTTCTCCCGTTTCTGGTTCATACCGGGGTGTGAGGCTCACGATTTCACATTATACACAAAGCTACGCCACACAGGCGGTGCTTTGATCATCACCACAAGACTTTGCTTATCAATAGAAGCCCTGATCACTGCATCTTAGCATGCCACACAGGCAATTCATGCCATGCGACTGATGTCCATCGATATACAACCTCTGAGCTCGTGCGTTTCAGAGAAGGGCGTTAGGCAAAAGAATAAATTCTCCGCCGCCAAACAGATGTATATTTAATAGAGATCAATCAACACAAAAAAAAATCCAATGTCATACACACAGTCCATTTACAAGTCCGTTCTGGGTCTGAACGAAACCGGAGGCACTATATACCTCGCAAACCCATCGATCACCACGTACGTCTGGACGATCACCACTCATTATCCATATTTCAGGATGCCTCCCAATCAGGACCTCGGTTACCATCCAAACGAGGTGAAGATCTCCGGTCTTCGACCACCGTCTTCATCTTCGACTTTCACTCGTCGTTCAATTATTTGAAATGAGAATTAACTCGGCCTTTTCAAATAATTCACGTATATTTAGAATTTTAAATCAATTTATTTCAATGGTTAAATCATTCGACAACACCAATTTTGTTCTTTTAATGTAATTTTCACAGCAAACACATCCAACCATCAAATACCACATAAATCGAGCAAATTCAGTTTATTTCCATTCCATATCGTTTATGATATTTTATAACAATTTATCACTATTTTTATTTATTTTAAAATAGCCAATTTATTCAAAACGACGCTTCGGGCCCTAACGCGACCGTGGCGCTGTTTTTCTTCAGATTTGATTTACACATATCTGAAAATCAAACCGTTGGATCTTCAAAAAAATTACATCATTAGAAAGATCTTTTCCAAACGAATCCAACGGTTCCAGTTTCGGTAAAATCCGACGGTCAGATCTCCCGGTACAATCGTTTGAAGCTTCGATTTCAAAATACGAACTGCAGCGTCGTTATTCGATTAAATATAATTATATTTATATACATATATATATAAATAATCGTTTCTGGCGCTATTTTTCTTCAGATTTGAATTAAACATTCCAGACAATCCAATCGTTGGATCTTTACAAAGTTGGTGCCGTTGGAAAGATTTTTCCAAAGCGAACCCAACGGTTGTGGTTTCGCGAGAATCCAATGGTCGGATTCCCCGCACTAGTTGTTTGAAATCACGGTTTCAAAATACGAACTGCACGGCCACGTTTCGTTTTAATTTTATTTATATTTATATATTTATATAAATATAGTTCATTCAACAATTTCAATATTGTTTTCACTTCAAATATTTCACTAACGCCTTAAAATTTTGGAAAATTTCGCCATAACCTCCTTTGTACGGGAGGGGCTGGGAAAATTCCCAAATAACCACATGGGCATCTCATGTCGAAAAGAAAAAGAAAAAGCCAAGCGTCTAGCCAACAGGCTCATAAAATCATCACCCAAACAAAACAGTAAATGTGTACCTATTTGTCGGGCACAAAAATTTAATTCCTCTTCTCTAGCCCCTTCGCTATAACCTGTTCAATAAATATGCATGTACATATATACAGTTCTTATCACTTATCATTTTCTATTCAACTTCATATTTGATTTCCATTTGGTTTAAAAACACCATTCATTCTAATGTTGCATGTATAGGCAAAAATCATATCATTAGCTAATTAATGAATATTTCAACTCATATATGTTTATTTGAACGAGTGGCTATTTTTAACACTTCACATTTCAACGATTCATGTATATAATAAAAATGAGATTCTTATTGTAAAACAATTCATTTCAAAACACTATTATTCTATATAGTTTATATAGGTGATAAAAATAGGATTTTTCTTACAAAACAATTTCTTTTAAAAACGAGATTATTTTTCATATTCCATATAGTTGATAAAAGGTGATTTTTGTTATGAAATAATTTATTTCAAAATATGAATACCATTCAACACATGAATTTCCAATCAACGAATGAATATCGATTCAACACATAAAGGTTTTCTATAGTTTCTATATATAGATAAAAATGTGATTTTTATATTTAAAACACGAATACCATTCAACACATGAATTTCTAATCAACGAATGAATATCGATTCAACACATGAAGGTTTTCTATAGCTTCTATATATAGATAAAAGTGTGATTTTTATATTTAAAACACGAATACCATTCAACACATGAATTTCTAATCAATGAATGAATATCGATTCAACACATGAAGGTTTTCTATTCAATGGATAAATATAGTTTCAGCAAATGAAAATAATTCAAACACATGAATATTATTCAAAATTTCGGCAGCATAATGGCAGGGTAGTTAAAACTGGGACCGTTCCTAGTACGGCTCCTCGCTTTACCTTAAAACCTCGTGGTTTTTGACAATGGGGATCATGCATCTAGTTCGCACGCATGCGACATGTATATATTTATTTCATTTCCACAAACTAATCCTATGTGGTTTCAACCAAATATTTCTCAACCACAAACGGGTATTTTTCAACCACAATCAATCAATATCAACCACAAACAATCCCAAACAATCATTCGCTCTCAATCAATTTTCACACCAATCACAATCAATAAATATCGTCCATGGTTTGTGGACGAGGGGCGTATATATATATATATATATATATATATATATATATATATATATATATATATATATATTTATATATAGCGATTCACTTCTATTTCAACACATATATAATTTTTACAACGCATATGCAACTTATACATCGAACGTACGACTTATACAACGCTTATACAAGAAGTGTACAACGCTTATATAACTCATACATCGACTATATAATTTATACATCGTCGTTTTTCATATTGTTTATAAATTAGAAATCTCACATTGGGTTCCACTCCACCAAAAATAGCAGAAGGCTCAGAAAAATATGCGGTCTCTTCTAAAATGTAGAAGACGTCCACACGATCACGATGTTTCCTGTTTCATCGAATTTCGTTAACGAACGAAAAAGATATGATTTTTCAAAGGCCTGCAACGGTTTAAAGGTGTTAAAAATCAAATTTAATAAAATCAGCCATAAATTGCCTTTGATGTTCGAAACTAGGTTTAGCAATAGTTTTCAATCCGCTGCACTTGGTCAAGATCCAACCATACCACGACGTAGGGCGTCGTGAGGCGCGCCTATCGATGCCAGGTAGGCCCCACTCGGTTGCAGGTGGAGGGCGTGGCGGGGCTTCGACGGCGTCAGGTTTGGAGGGCCAGATCTCGTCGGCGGCTGGACGATGGAGGTCGAGGGTGGCACGGATTTGTAGAGGGGAGAGAGAGCTTCGAAAAGTTGAACTGGGGTAGGGGTCACCGATGAATGGATCGGCCGTATTTTGGCCAGGAAGAAGGAAGCTTCCTTCGCCGTCGATCGTGTTTAACGGGGGGGGGGGTTTATGAAAGAATTTTCTTATTGGTCGATATATATATTTATTCGAAAATTAGGGTTTTCTTCCACCAACTCGAAATCAAACCCAACGACTGTTGTCCCTAGCGTTCTACCCTCATTCCTAACACAATGGGATATTTTTCGAAGGCCCATTCGAATGTTTCAGTCATGTTTCCTTCAAATTAAAATATAAAATATTCAATATTCAATTTGAACGAACATTTCAATTTGCCAGGGTCACAAATTGATTCGAAAAATTCTAGAAAAATAAATCTATCTATGTTTTGACGATACGGTCCCAACAAAACTAGTTTCGTCGAATTCTGAGACCGTTTGCAAAAAGGCCTATTTTTGGTCGATCCAATTTAACTGTAATTGACCAAAACGCATTTTCCTTTGCCACGCTCACATACTAGCTTCAAAAATTACGAAATTTGAAACCTAGCAATAACTTCACATCCCGGATCCAACAAAAGTGGTTTCGTCGAATTCCGAGGTCATATGCAAAATGGCCATTTTCACGGGCTATATAAATTCCATATCGACCCTTCTGAAAATTCATTTGGCCATAACTTTTGCTTTCCGCTATGAAATTTCGATTTTTCAGATTCGTTAGAAAGGTATTCACTAACAGATTTAAATATTTTTGGTTTCACTAAAATCCGGACTGTTATGCACCCGGTACAGTCCGACAAAGTTTGAATTCAATTTTTTTTGAAACTGCAGCGCCTTCTCAAGCCTTGTTTATAATTATAATTAATTATATTCATTTTCAATTGTCGATTCAACTCACTTTTCATTTCCATTATTTAAAATATTTATTTTAAATATTTAAAATCCATTATTTTAGACAATTTAAAATTTTTAAATTGCTTCAGATTTTCTGGGTCGTTACAATTTCACCCACTTAAAACTTTTCGTCCCCGAAAAGGAACAAAGTCGAAAGTGGTTTGATAAATCTACAATCACACAACACGACCAACAATCCAATTGTTTTTCAACCTTTCAAAAATATACTAATCACTTTCTATACTCTTTTTAAAATCATTCAGACCATAGAATTTAAAAGTGCACATCCATGGAAAGGAAATAACAACAGAGTAGAGAATTAAATGGTAATGCAAAGTAGGGTAAATGTACCTTGCACCGGAGTCAATCAGAGATATCTACTCGGCATCTGGGATAGGCTTTCTGAATGCTCTCCTCAGTTTCCCAAGTACAATCTCGCGGATCTCCACTCCACTGCACTTTGACTAAGTGAACCTTCTTGTTCCTCAGCTCTTTGGTTTCTTTGCCGATAATCTTTAGCGGCTCTCGTCTCACAGCTAATTCTGGAGTAATTTCAATGTCCTGTTGAGCTGCTTCTTCGACGATCAAGTCTGGATCATGAACGTGCTTTCGAAGTTGAGATATATGAAATACATCATGAATTCCATGCAACCAATCAGGCAATTTGACACTATAAGCGAGAGTTCCGATCCGTTCCAGAATAGGAAACGGACCTATGAATTTGGGCGCCAACTTTCCAGTTTTACCGAACCGGATAACTCCTCTCATCGGCGATACTTTCAAATATACATAGTCACCAACCTCAAAGGATATATCTCTTCTTCTCCTATCGGCATAGCTCTTTTGTCGGCTTTGAGCGGCGAGTAATCGCTTCTTAATAAAATCGACTTTGTCGGCAGCTTCCCGGATCATATCAGGACCCAACACAAGTCTATTACTGGGTTCGACCCAACAAGCAGGAGATCGGCACGGTCTACCATACAATGCTTCGAATGGTGACATTGTCAGACTCGCCTGGTAGCTGTTGTTATAAGAGAATTCAGCCAAATGCAGATGGTCTTCCCATGATCCACCGAAATCTATAACACAAGCCCGCAATAGATCTTCTAGAATACGATTCACCCTCTCAGTCTGACCGTCTGTCTGAGGATGATAAGCAGTGCTCAAGTTCAACTTCGTTCCTAGCTCGACTTGAAATGCTTCCCAGAACTTGCTAGTGAATATTGTATCTCTGTCACTGACTATACTGAGCGGCACTCCATGTAGTCTAACTATTTCCCTGAAGTATACCTGCGCCAGACTCTGAGCAGTTCTGTTTGATCTGACAGGTATGAAATGGGCGGTCTTCGTGAAACGATCTACGATCACCCAAATACTGTCATTTCCTTTTCTGGTTCTGGGCAAACCATCAATGAAATCCATAAAAATATGTTCCCACTTCCAGCCAGGAACTTCTAGCGGCTGTAATAATCCAGCTAGCTTCTGTTGGTCGCTCTTGACTAGTTGGTAAGTAGGGCATCGGCTAACATATAAAGAAATGTCCCTCTTCATCGACTTCCACCAGAAAGTGCGTTTAATGTCATTATACATTTTGCTTACTCCTGGATGGATACTGAGTTTTGACTTGTGGCATTCATCCAGTACTTCCTTTCGAAGCTCAGGAATGTTAGGGACACAGATTCGACCTTTGATTCTTAGAATTCCATCATTATCAACTTGAAAACTCGAGGGTTCGCCTTGTTGAATTATCTCTCTGATCTTCTGAATGAAGTGATCATCCTCCTGAAGAGCAGATATTTTATCAAGCAATGAAGTCGTGATAATAAAACTGGCGATCATCTCATTCTTTCGGCTTAACGCATCGGCCACGACATTGGCTTTCCCTGGAGTATATATAATTTCAAAGTCATATGCTGCAAGAAACTCCAGCCAACGCTGCTGCCTCAGATTCAGGTCTTTCTGAGTGAACAGATACTTTAACGACTGGTGATCTCTAAACAGTTCAAATCTCGCACCCAGAAGATAGTGTCTCCAGATTTTCAAAGCGAATACTATCGCCAATAACTTAAGATCGTGAGTGACGTAGTTTTTCTCGTGCGGCTTCAGTTGACGACTAGCATAAGCAATTACTTGGCCTCTTTGCATTAACACTGCGCCAATGCCTTCTCTAGAAGCATCAGTCCAGACCTTTAAATCCTGGTTGCCATCGATGATGGTTAACACTGGAGCAGTTGTTAATCTCAACTTTAGCTCTTCGAAAGCCTCCTCACTTTCTGGAGTCCATTTGAATTTAGAGTGCTTCTTTGTAAGCTTCGTTAAGTGACCAGATATCTTCGAAAAGTCTTTAACGAATTTCCGGTAATAGCTAGCCAATCCGAGAAAACTACGGACTTCAGTGGGGGTGCTGGGCTGTTTCCAATTTTGAATAGCTATGATTTTACTTGGATCCACAGCGATTCCTTCTTTCGATACGACGTGGCCTAGAAATTTTACTTCATCTTGCCAGAAGATACATTTGGAAAATTTGGCTTTTAATACATTTCGCCTCAGAATTTCTAGAACCTGTTCCAGATGCTTTTCATGTTCGGCCTTTGATTTAGAGAAGATTAGAATATCATCAATAAAAACCAGAACAAATTTATTCAAAACTCCTCTGAACACTCTATTCATCAAATCGACGAAGTAAGCAGGAGCGTTACATAAGCCGAACGACATTACTAACCACTCGTAGAATAAGTCGGGATCCCTGAATGCTGTCATTGGAACACACTCTTCAGCAATTCGAAGTTCATGGAAACCTGTAGCTAGGCCCATTCGTGAAAATACTTGTGCGCCATTTAATCGATCTAACAAATCATCAATCCGCGGCAATGGATATTTGTTCTTTATTGTCTATTTGTTCAAATCACGATAATCCACACATAGCCGTAGAGTTCCGTCAGATTTTGGGACAAATACCACTGCTGCACCCCAATCAGAGAAACTAGGCCTGATCAGACCCTTCCATACGAGCTGTCGTGTTTGATTGTCTAATTCCTCCTTCTCTTTCAAGGACATTCTTCGAATAGCGTGAACTACCGGCCTTGCATTGGGAATCAAAGCGATCTTGAAATCTATTACTCTCTGCGGAGGTAAGCGAACAACTTCCTCGAACACATCCGCATAGTTCTTGACGATAGGAATATCTTTGATGAGGTCGGGAATATTCTCTGCAACTTCAGGGACATTTTCTATTTGGGTTGGAGAAACATTCAAAGCTGCCCAGAAGTCTTTTCTATTAGCATTCTGACCCTCACAGGGAATGGTTATATAATCACCTGATTTAATCTTCACCTTTACGACCCTGTTGGCGCATTTAACTTCTGCTTCATATTTGGTCAACCAGTCTAACCCCAAGATAAGATCAAACTCTTTAAAATTCATGACGACCGCGATGGTAGGAAACCGATAACGAGAGAAAGAAACCCGCACTCCACAAATCCAACTGAGATCAATGGAACCCCCAACCAGATTCTGGACAGTCATTGGTTCCTTCAGCTTTTTCAAATTCAAATCCAGTTTCTTAGCTGCATCTTTTGCAATGAAGCTTCGTGACGCGCCAGTGTCAAATAGTACTTTAACTGGGATGTGTAACACCCCACGCCCGCTATGGTCACTCACTAAGGGAATGCCATAGCATTGGTGGAGTATTTTAGTGAATATAGAACAGAAAAATTACAACAAGACAAATATAAATAGTACTTGAAAATTTAAAACATCATCTCATAACAGCGGAAATAAACATGTCTGGTTACATCATAAAACCACGATAAAATTCAAGTACAATATACGTCAAAATAAAGAAGTACATAATCCCACTCCGATACAATAGCCAGAGCAAAAGGAAAGATAACTGGATAACTGGAGCTTTACATCTATCCAAGCTCCTAAAGACTGGAACAGCAATCCGATCAAGCTCCACTACTGCTAGGATCCACCGTAGGACCTGAGGGTTGGGAAAAAGATAAAACAACGGGGTCAGACATAAGTCTGAGCGAGTCCTATAACTTTAACAATACAATCATTAAAGTAACCAGAGAAGATATAAACTTGACCCACGGTAATGTCTGGGGATGAATGGCTACACTAAGCAGCTTGGTAGACTTAGGATAAACTAAGATACCCGTAAGGACGCATCTACCCACCCAAGGATAATTACTAACTGCACCACACCAGTCATTCCTACTTAAAGGTTGATCCCTCCCAAGGACTTAGAAAATTTCTCCAGTAGTCTCGTACACCCCTAGCTGACTACATAGGTGCCGTCTTCCCCTATCTCCACTAGGTGTACTTAGTAATTTTACCCAGTAGTTTCGTGTACCCCTACATAGGTGCCGTCTGCCCCTATCTCTACTAGGTGTACCCACTACTCCCCAGCGATCGGCTCCCTACCGTAGATACCCGTGCTGGTCCCACAGTGGGGTGTATCACTCCCCTAAAGTGGCTACCCAATACTATCAACGGTGCACGGCTTTATATGTACACGATGCAACAACGGCTTATCTACCAGCCCGGGCCCACACACGCATATGAAACCCGTTGGACTTGCGTTGCCACCGCTAACCCGTTTTGGCCTCTTATAATCAAGCCCAATATGCGTGTCCCGTCACTCGACATGGGTCGAGCCCACAATGATACGTTTGGGATATTGGTTGAAATGGGCCCCCACAAGCTACCCACCTAAGCTTGTCATATATCTAGTGTATCCCACTTAACCCTTTAATCATGTTTAATTACATGTTTCCACTTGGTTAAGTATTCTAATCGTATTTTCTATTGCCACCCAAGGCAACCCACTAGATTCCACATGCCACCCAAGGCAACCACAAAATTTCCACATGCCACCCAAGGCACCCACTTAACCCCTCATGTCCCACTACATGCTAATATGGTTAAGTGTTTCTTAATTAATTAAGACCGTGATCTCCCATAAAGACCTCCCACATTAGACTGGCTGTTATGACCGCCTGGTTAAGCCGGTAGAGTCCGGGCAGTCTTACGTCATAACAGAGCCTAACCTCGTGTCTTTACTTTAATCACGTAATTAATTTATGGCTAAGACCTCTCACATTGGGCTGACATTTGTAGCAACTGGTTAAGCCGGTCGGGTCCGGGCAGTTTTACACTACAAATGAGTCCAACCTCGTGTCTTAGTCGATTAATTACACCTAATTAATCACCCCCATATTAATTATCCCTAATTAATATCAAGTTTTCCATAACATGGGTAGACCTAACTCAATAGGTAAATTCCCATGGGGTAGACCTAACTCAATAGGTAAATTCCCACTTATGGTAATTTATTTTTATGGTATGCTTAATCATACTCAATCATACATTCATTAACATATTTACCAACCCCATCGTTCCCCACGTAAATCGTTCTCATTTCATGACATAAATAAGGGGAAGATCATCACAACTATCATGGGTTTAGCATACAACTTTGTCATGGGTTAAGAGGATGTCAACTTGCATATATGAACATATATTAACCCAACTACATATAACCCAAACTTGCATATTATCATACACATGATTTGCATAACATATGACATATGAGCTTGCATATTATCATACACATATCTTGCATAACATGTTGAACTTGCATATAAGCATTCTCATAACTTGCATAACATGTTAAACATGCATTTAAGCATACACATAACTTGCATAAGCATTCACATACTTGCATAAGCATTTACATACTTGCATAAGCATTCACATACTTGCATAAGCATGCATGACTTGCATATCATGTTAAACTTGCATTTAAGCATATACATATCTTGCATAAGCATTCATATACTTGCATAAGCATTCATAACCTGCAAATCATGTTAAACTTGCATTTAAGCATATACATAACTTGCATATAACTTGCATAACTCACTTTGTTAAACATGCGTAAATCCACTTATTAAATATGCATAAACCCACTTGTTAAACGTGCACAAACCAACTTGTTAAGCATGCATAAACCAACTTATCAAACATGCACAAACCCACTTATTAATTATGCATAAACATAGGAAAACATAGAGTAGCATATCATTATAAATGATTCGAACTCATTAATCCGCATTTAAGACCATAAGTCTCATTACACCAAATCTACTTACTTTAACAATTGATGTTAAAGTGATAGAAACTCACCAAAACCAAGATTAACCCACTTATGAAGTGGAATTAGTTGCTAAATATTAAGATGGTGATGATTAGAGAATGATTTGAGAGGGATTAGCTTGCAACTTCCTTCTTAGATTAGTGGAGACTCCTTCTAGGATTTAATTTGGCGGCATGAGGCCTTCATTTCTATTTTTAGTATGGATTAAGGTAGGTTTAGGGTGTATTTATAGATTAGGAGAGTGTTTTAGGCCCTTAGATTAACCCTAAATTAGATTAGGTCCGTTAGATTTAGGAAATCTCTAGAACCCAGCCCAGCCCTAGCCAGAAAACCAGATCTGGTGCACCCAAGCACCCTGGTTCGACACGCCGTGTCGACAGGCAAGTCGACAGGCAAGTCGACTCCCCCTGTCGACAGGCCTGTCGACAGCCCTGTCGACATGGTCAAGGCGGGAATTCTCCCGCCTGGCCCCGCTGGTTCTAAATTTAAATCTGAATTTAAATTTCTAAATCTGTTTTTATCTTTGAATTTTCTGCAAACTTCTTTGGGCCATAACCGGGCCATACGGACTCCGATTCTCGAAAACTCGGACTCTATTTCGCGTATTTTTCCGAGACGAACGCAATAACGCAGCCCGTTACCCCCAATTCCCACATCTGAGATTATTTATCCTGTAATTAGTGAATTTTAGTATTAACTAAAATTCGGGGTGTTACATTCTCCCCTCCTTAAAGGATTTCGTCCCCGAAATCTCTAAGCTAAGGAGAATGCATATCCTACCATCCAAACAGCCATCTACTCAATCCATCAAAACACGGGCATCCATTGTCCTTAAAACAATTTCTAATGATGTATGAGCATATGCAAAAAGTGTGTGTATATGTCCCCTATCTAATGTATGAACATATGCAAACCATGATAGTGCCATGCATCCATTATGTATGCGAGAGAACCCTATCGACACATACAATATCTACATGAGTGCACAATCATTCACCAAAATGCATCATCCATATGATAACACAATCATTATTCATCCATAAATATAACTTCCTACGCACAATTTTATGCAATATGCAATATGAAGTGATTGAGCCGATCTAGTGCCTAGAGTGTGTGTACATGCATCCACGAGCAACCACTAGCAACCACTTGCATCCACTTGCATCCATCAACCATAACATGTCTCAAACACATGTTTCAACCATAGGTTTACCCTATCTAAAGGTCAATCAGTACTAACGAGAGGATATACTAAAGATAAGATAAGTACTAGACAATGATAGAGGAGAAAGTAAAGACATACCCTCAAAAAGAAATGGGTATAATGAACGCATCTTCGCTTCCGTCTCCCAAGTTGCGTTGCTCTCATCTTCTCCCCATTGCACTTTGACTAGCTGAACCTCTCGATTCCTCAATTTCCTAGTCTCTGACCCAAGGATGCGAGTAGGAGCTCGTCGAATTGTCGCATCACGCTCTACCTCTACATCTCTAAGCAAGCTCGGTTCTACCACCTCTGCCGTCTCATGTAAGCACTTCCTCAGATGTGATACATGGAATACATCATGAACACCACTAAGTCTGTCGGGCAACTCTACCCTATATGCCATCCGTCCAATCCTTTCCTTAATAGGAAACGGTCCAACAAACCTCGGTGCTACCTTCCCAACGGATCCAAAGCGAACAACATTTCTCAACGGAGATACTTTGACAAAAACCATGTCCCCAACCTCAAACTCAAGATCCGTCCTTCTCTTGTCCGCATAAGATTTTTGCCTATCCTGCGCTGCTTTCATCCTTCTTCGAATCAAGTCAATCTTCTCAGAAGTCTCCCTAACCATATCAGGCCCAAGCAAGATCTTATCCGTAGATTCCCACCAACATGTAGGTGATCGACAAGGCCTTCCATAGAGAGCTTCGAAAGGAGCCATACCAATACTGGACTGAAAGCTGTTATTATATGCGAACTCCACCAATGGAAGATGCTCTTCCCATGTACCCCCAAAATCTAGGATACAAAGCCTCAAAAGGTCTTCTAGAACACGATTCACCCTCTCAGTCTGGCCGTCTGTCTGAGGATGATATGCGGTGCTCAGACACAATTGAGTCCCCACTGCTTCTTGCAAACTTCTCCAGAACTCGCTAGTGAAGATAGGATCTCGATCACTCACTATGCTAGAGGGTACCCCATGCAATCGAACTATCTCTCGAAGATATACAGAAGCTAGCCATGGAGCGGTCCTCTTGCTCTTCACAAGTATGAAATGGGCGCTCTTAGTAAGTCTGTCTACCACCACCCAAATTCCTGTATTACCCTTCCTCGATCTGGGTAACCCGTCAATAAAATCCATCGAGACGCTATCCCACTTCCATTGCGGAACTTCCAATGGGTGAAGCAACCCACCAGGTTTCTTTTGCTCCGCCTTCACTTGTTGGCACACCAAACATCGAGCGACATACTCGGCCACGTCTTTCTTCATACCGGCCCAGAAGAAAACCCTCTTCATGTCTTGGTACATCTTGTCCCCACCGGGATGAATAGTCATCCTAGAACGGTGTGCATCATCAAGAATAGCCTTCCTCAAACCCTCGTCTTGCGGTACACAAAGTCTACCGTCTCTACGCAAGCACCACCTATCGTCTTGGGTGTACCTACTCAAATGGCTGGATGACTCCCCCCTTATGAGTTTCTCCACCAACTCAACCAACTGTGGGTCGTCCCTCTGTGCTTCTCCAATCCGCCCCAAAAGAGTAGGTCTAACTTCCAAAGAAGCTAGCAAACCGGGTACATAGTCAATGGAAGGTCTGAAATCAAACATCGAGATAAATTCCAAGCTTCGTCGTTCCACGAACAATGGACTCAAGGACAACCTCTTCCTACTCAAGGCGTCCGCCACCACGTTACCCTTGCCAGGGGTATACGCTATCTCGAAATCATAGGATGCTAAGAACTCCATCCACCTTTGCTGTCTCAGATTCAAATCCTTCTGAGAAAACAAGTACTTCAATGATTTGTGGTCAGTGAACAACTCGAATCTCTCACCAAGAAGATAATGACGCCAAATCTTAAGCGCAAAAACAATAGCGGCCAGCTCTAGATCATGGGTAGGGTAATTTTTCTCATGTGCCCTCAACTGCCTTCCACCATAGGCTATTACCCTTCCCTCTTGCATTAAGACTGCGCCCAGCCCTGTCCCACAAGCATCAGTATAGACAACAAATGGCTTGCTCCCATCTGGCAACACTAAAACTGGAGCGGTGGTTAAAGCTCTCTTTAACCGTCGGAACGCATCATCACAATCTACGTCCCATGCGAAAACAAGATTCTTCTTCGTTAAGCGGGTTAATGGGGCTGATATCTTCGCGATGTCTTTGATAAACTTCCTATAATAACCCGCCAACCCCAAGAAACTTCTTACTTCGGTAGCATTTTTCGGAACCTTCCAGTCCTGAATTGATACTACCTTCGCGGGATCCACAGCTATCCCTTCCTTGGAGACCACGTGCCACAAGAACCGCACCTCTTTCCTCCAGAAGTGACATTTAGAGAATTTAGCCTTAAGGCTATGTGCCCGAAGAGTCTTCAATACCTCCCCAAGATGTAGGGCATGCTCTTCTTCGCTCTTAGAAAATACTAAGATATCATCCACAAAGACCACCACGAATTTATTAAGGAACTCCCTGAACACCCTACTCATCAAATCAACAAAGTATGCAGGGGCGTTCGTCAACCCAAATGGCATCACTAGCCACTCATAGAAACCATCAGGAGTCCTAAAGGCAGTCTTGTCTATGCTATCCTCAGCCACCCTCAACTGATGAAACCCCGTGGCTAAGTCCAACTGAGAAAATACCGAAGCGCCAACCAACTGATCGAAAAGATCATCAATCCTCGGCAATGGGTGTCTATTCTTCTTTGTGAGCTTGTTGAGTTCTCTATAGTCTACACAAAGTCTGAGGGACCCATCCGCCTTCGTAGCAAATTCTACTGGAGCACCCCACTCCGATATACTTCGTCTTATGAACCCCTTCTCGAGCAACTCCCCTACTTGCTTATGGAGTTCCCTCCTCTCACGAGGAGCCATGTGGCGCACTGGTAAAGATACAGGTTTAGCATTATCCACCAGATATATTCGGAAGTCAATCTCCCGCTTCGGAGGTAAGCCCTTCACCTCCTCAAACACATCCGGATATTCCCGGACCACTCTAACAGATTGCAAACTCTCGACCGAAGCGTCAAGCGATTCAAGATAACTTAGCATAACAGAGTCCCTGGGATTACAAGAAATCTCGAGAGTGTTACCCAAGCGGGTCATGAGCCTAACAACTCTCCTTTCGCAATCAAGAACGGCACCATTACTGGATAACCAGTCCATGCCCAAAATCAACCCATAGCCCGTGAAGCCCAACACAAAAGCATCACATGTAAACTCAATGCTAAGTATAGAAATCTTCAAACCCAAACATATCATGGACAAATAAGTGGAGCCCCCAATTGGGTTTGAAACAACCAAGGGATCATCTACCAGACTGGTGTCTAAGTGCAGTGACTCAACTAATGATGATGAGATAAACGAATGCGATGCGCCTGAATCAAACAATGTACGGACAGGATGATCAAATAGAAAGACCAGACTTTCAACGGAAATAGTTCTACCTCTCTCCTGAATCGGTGGAACCGCGAGAGCCTGTACTTGCCCCCTAGCCTGACTCGGTGCCATAAGAGCTTGCACCTGTCCTCCTGAGGTAGACCCGTCCTTTGCCCCTTCTTAGGGCAATCCTTCACTAAATGCCCTGCTTCGCCACAGCGGAAGCAGCCAGTCTTCTTCTTCTTGCGACAATCCTTGCTTAGGTGGCCAGGTGTCCCACAATTGAAACACCTCTTCTTCTTGCCTTTGCCGCCATTGCCTTTCCCACCTTTGCTTTGTTGTTGTTGCTGAGGTCTCTTTTGATCTCCCTTCTTCTCGGGTGCCCTATTAGCATTGGGACCCTTCTCTTCTTCGTACATGAGTGCCATGTCAACTAGCTTCTCAAAGGTGGCCCCCATAGGGATATGAGTCATAGCCAACCCATGCATCGGTTCATTCAAGCCTTTCACGAACCTCAAAGCCTTCTTCTCCGGTGTATTCACCATGTCTAGGCCAAACCTTGCCAATTGATTAAACTTGTTGACATATTCCTTCACCGAGAGATTTCCTTGCTTTAGAGTCAAGAATCTTTCCATGTACAAGTTTTCCTCCGCCCTTGAGAGAAACTTTGCCACAAATCTTTGCCTAAAATCCGCCCAAGAGTCAACGGGGCGTTCTCCATTAGTGACCTCCCAACAGAATGAGGCCTCTCCCTTCATTAACCAAGCAGCCAACTTGACTTTCTTTCCTTCTTCCATCTCAAAGATATCTATCAATTATTCCACCTCCTTAAGCCAATCTCTAGCCTCCACAAAAGTTTCAGATCCTTGAAAAGGTTTCCCTCCCATAGCTTTAAATTCCTTGCAAGTCTTAGCAAAAGTATCCGTGCGAGGAGGAGGGGGAGGAGGAAGATCGGGTGCTACGGTTGGTGGAGGAACATTTGCTGGACCCGCAGTGGTGGCCCGAGCCTCCATCAATCTCCTATACCATGCTGGTACCGTCACACCCTCCGGAAGGTTAAGATTCTCGGCCATGCTGAAACGAAAAAGGAAAGATTCAAAACGAAGGATTCGAAGGATATAGATATGGCTATTGGGGATTATGCTTTTCTTTCAAAAACTTTTCTCTTTAAAGACATGTTTTTGAAAATATCTCTTCCAAAAATGTTTTAGAAAAATAGTTTTTCTAAAAATTTTATCTGTTCCGATAACCTTTGCTCTGATACCACGTGTAACACCCCACGCCCGCTATGGTCACTCACTAAGGGAATGTCATGGCATTGGTGGAGTATTTTAGTGAATATAGAACAGAAAAATTACAACAAGACAGATATAAATAGTACTTGAAAATTTAAAACATCATCTCATAACAGCGGAAATAAACATGTCTGGTTACATCATAAAACCACGATAAAATTCAAGTACAATATCCGTCAAAATAAAGAAGTACATAATCCCACTCCGATACAATAGCCAGAACAAAAGGAAAGATAACTGGATAACTGGAGCTTTACATCTATCCAAGCTCCTAAAGACTGGAACAGCAATCCGATCAAGCTCCACTACTGCTAGGATCCACCGTAGGACCTGAGGGTTGGGAAAAAGATAAAACAACGGGGTTAGACATAAGTCTGAGCGAGTCCTATAACTTTAACAATACAATCATTAAAGTAACCAGAGAAGATATAAACTTGACCCACGGTAATGTCTGGGGATGAATGGCTACACTAAGCAGCTTGGTAGACTTAGGATAAACTAAGATACCCGTAAGGACGCATCTACCCACCCAAGGATAATTACCAACTGCACCACACCAGTCATTCCTACTTAAAGGTTGATCCCTCCCAAGGACTTAGAAAATTTCTCCAGTAGTCTCGTACACCCCTAGCTGACTACATAGGTGCCGTCTGCCCCTATCTCCACTAGGTGTACTTAGTAATTTTACCCAGTAGTTTCGTGTACCCCTACATAGGTGCCGTCTACCCCTATCTCTACTAGGTGTACCCACTACTCCCCAGCGATCGGCTCCCTACCGTAGATACCCGTGCTGGTCCCACAGTGGGGTGTATCACTCCCCTAAAGTGGCTACCCAATACTATCAACGGTGCACGGCTTTATATCTACACGATGCAACAACGGCTTATCTACCAGCCCGGGCCCACACACGCATATGAAACCCGTTGGACTTGCGTTGCCACCGCTAACCCGTTTTGGCCTCTTATAATCAAGCCCAATATGCGTGTCCCGTCACTCGACATGGGTCAAGCCCACAAAGATACGTTTGGGATATTGGTTGAAATGGGCCCCCACAAGCTACCCACCTAAGCTTGTCATATATCTAGTGTATCCCACTTAACCCTTTAATCATGTTTAATTACATGTTTCCACTTGGTTAAGTATTCTAATCGTATTTTCTATTGCCAACCAAGGCAACCCACTAGATTCCACATGCCACCCAAGGCAACCACAAAATTTCCACATGCCACCCAAGGCACCCACTTAACCCCTCATGTCCCACTACATGCTAATATGGTTAAGTGTTTCTTAATTAATTAAGACCGTGATCTCCCATAAAGACCTCCCACATTAGACTGGCTGTTATGACCGCCTGGTTAAGCCGGTAGAGTCCGGGCAGTCTTACGTCATAACAGAGCCTAACCTCGTGTCTTTACTTTAATCACGTATTTAATTTATGGCTAAGACCTCTCACATTGGGCTGACATTTGTAGCAACTGGTTAAGCCGGTCGGGTCCGGGCAGTTTTACACTACAAATGAGTCCAACCTCGTGTCTTAGTCGATTAATTACACCTAATTAATCACCCCCATATTAATTATCCCTAATTAATATCAAGTTTTCCATAACATGGGTAGACCTAACTCAATAGGTAAATTCCCATGGGGTAGACCTAACTCAATAGGTAAATTCCCACTTATGGTAATTTATTTTTATGGTATGCTTAATCATACCCAATCATACATTCATTAACATATTTACCAACCCCATCGTTCCCCACGTAAATCGTTCTCATTTCATGACATAAATAAGGGGAAGCTCATCACAACTATCATGGGTTTAGCATACAACTTTGTCATGGGTTAAGAGGATGTCAACTTGCATATATGAACATATATTAACCCAACTACATATAACCCAAACTTGCATATTATCATACACATGATTTGCATAACATATGACAAATGAGCTTGCATATTATCATACACATATCTTGCATAACATGTTGAACTTGCATATAAGCATTCTCATAACTTGCATAACATGTTAAACATGCATTTAAGCATACACATAACTTGCATAAGCATTCACGTACTTGCATAAGCATTTACATACTTGCATAAGCATTCACATACTTGCATAAACATTCATATACTTGCATAAGCATGCATGACTTGCATATCATGTTAAACTTGCATTTAAGCATATACATATCTTGCATAAGCATTCATATACTTGCATAAGCATTCATAACTTGCAAATCATGTTAAACTTGCATTTAAGCATATACATAACTTGCATATAACTTGCATAACTCACTTTGTTAAACATGCATAAATCCACTTATTAAATATGCATAAACCCACTTGTTAAACGTGCACAAACCAACTTGTTAAGCATGCATAAACCAACTTATCAAACATGCACAAACCCACTTATTAATTATGCATAAACATAGGAAAACATAGAGTAGCATATCATTATAAATGATTCGAACTCATTAATCCGCATTTAAGACCATAAGTCTCATTACACCAAATCTACTTACTTTAACAATTGATGTTAAAGTGATAGAAACTCACCAAAACCAAGATTAACCCACTTATGAAGTGGAATTAGTTGCTAAATATTAAGATGGTGATGATTAGAGAATGATTTGAGAGGGATTAGCTTGCAACTTCCTTCTTAGATTAGTGGAGACTCCTTCTAGGATTTAATTTGGCGGCATGAGGCCTTCATTTCTATTTTTAGTATGGATTAAGGTAGGTTTAGGGTGTATTTATAGATTAGGAGAGTGTTTTAGGCCCTTAGATTAACCCTAAATTAGATTAGGTCCGTTAGATTTAGGAAATCTCTAGAACCCAGCCCAGCCCTAGCCAGAAAACCAGATCTGGTGCACCCAAGCACCCTGGTTCGACACGCCGTGTCGACAGGCAAGTCGACAGGCAAGTCGACAGGCAAGTCGACTCCCCCTGTCGACAGGCCTGTCGACAGCCCTGTCGACATGGTCAAGGCAGGAATTCTCCCGCCTGGCCCCGCTGGTTCTAAATTTAAATCTGAATTTAAAACATCTGGCCTTTCTTGAATAGCTGAGGGCCCAGACGCTTCTGCTACTTCATTTATATGTACTGTTTTGGACTTCTTAAATTGCCTGCAATCCTTTTCAAGATGGCCAATCTGATGACATTGACAACATTTTCTATTCTCTCGAAACTGGTTATCGGGTTTAGACCCCTTCTTTTGTTTCTTCGAGGTTTTACACTTCCTAGTCAGATGCCCCTGTTTATTGCAGTTAGAGCATGTGGCAGTCGTTGCCCGCTCTTTTTCAGATTTAGCCCTTTTTCTCTTGGCACTGGGCTTCTTACTGACATCAGACTTTGTACTGGCCTCTGGACGATCAGTTTCAGACTCTGCTTTGTCACTAGAACAGACTTCTTCTTCGTCGCGCAACATTCCTTTCTTATGGAGATCTTCGTACTGATAAGCCATATAAATCATTTCAGAGAAGGGAAGTTTTACATTCCTCAGTACACTATTCTGATATTTTCTTTGCAGGCCATGAATAAATCTCAAAAATTTTCCCCTTTGGATCTTGAATCAGATGAGGAGCAAAGTGAGAAAGTTCGTTGAATTTCTTATGATATTCTGGGATGGTCATGTCACCTTGTATCAAATAAGAAAATTCATCACATAATCGCTCCGTTGCTTCGGGAGGAGTAAATCTTCC
This sequence comes from Allium sativum, assembly GCA_030737875.1. NCBI lineage: Eukaryota > Viridiplantae > Streptophyta > Magnoliopsida > Asparagales > Amaryllidaceae > Allium > Allium sativum. Next base: position 994,331,740 of record CM060915.1, read on the forward strand.
TAGGAAAATCTCTTTGAATCTATCCCAGGTGATATCACCTTCTGGATTATCTTTTATGATTGTTTCCCACCATATAAAAGCTTCTCCATTGAGCGCCCAAGATGCTACTAATCTTTTCTGGTCGCCTCTCAGTTGGAAACGCTCAAATATTCTTTCTGCAGAGCTCACCCAAGCTTGAGTTTGAATAATAGATTCATTGTCCGAGAATTGTGCTCCACCCAGATTCCGATATCTCTTAAATAGAGCCTCTAGATCGGGTTTTGCATTTCTCCTGTTTCTGACTCTCATTTTTCTAGTACTTCTGCAATTAGCAGATCAAGTGTCAGGTCACAGAAAAGATATTTCCAAATATAGAAACAAATACTTCTAATGTAAATGTGTCTATCGAGGTGTAATTTCATTCTGCCTTACTCATACTAGGATATTGCTGATCCTATCTGTATAGAGTTACCCGTCCTAGAACACTACTGGTTCTATTTCTGACGAGTTCGTTCAAATGCTATATTCCAGAACTAAGCCTAACCAAAGCTCTGATACCACGTTGAGACGACCCCAAACCCCGTACTGACGGTGGCAAGGGTTATCTTTGGAATATAACACAGAAACAGATAACAGCAGAACAGAAATAATTAAATACACCAGATAATGAACAAAACAATAAACTGGATAAAATTAATCATCAGATTTACACGGTATACAGGATCATACTTAGTAAAAATACAGTTCAGCTATACATAAATGTCTACAGCGGAAACAAACATAATATGTACAATAGGAGCTGAACAGCATAAAAAGAGATAAATGATAGAATCCATCTTCAGCTCCAGCTATCCAGAAAGAACCAGCTAAACCTGAATACAAGGCTGCCCGTGTAGAAAAAGGGGCACCCGAGTTTGAAAGTGAAACAAACTACGAGTCAGTCATGGGACTGGTATGAGAAATCTACTCAACACATATATAATTTGGCTAATCACAGGACCACGCCACTTTCGTGGAACGGGTTTACTCCATTGGATTGCCAATGCTTTAAAAACAAATCTTTCTTTTAAACATAGCAATGCTTTTTATAAAAATGAAGCCATTATAAGACTCAGTTCCCATCACACAATGCAACGCAAACCGGGGGATAGAGTTTTACCTTATAATGGCCAAAATATGCTTGATACGAATAAAACAAAGGCATTTGATATTATTGCTAGTGTTTACATGTTTTGAAAACAATTTCAAATCATAACTATCAATCATAGATGGCATGGGTACCATATATCATGTCGCCATATATATTTATACAATCAAAACCGCACAGTCACGTAATTGGAAATTGGATTTCCGTCATGAACCAAGGCAAAAGATAGTCCTTACCGAATTCGAGACTGCCTAGCCCGAGTCTCAGGATCAAACGCACCGACCCTTGGATCGTCAGGGCCGGTCCACACGGAGTGGATTAAAATGCCTAAGCACTATGTTTCGCCGCCCTTTGGGGCGTAAGCGAGCCAACAAGTAACTCCATCGGACCCGGATCGTCCGATCTAACCGAGGCGCCTCGCAACAGCAACAACCACATAGGTGAAAAGTATATAAATGTCAGGGCTGGTAGGTCACTGACACCACCCTAGCTAGGAGGAAACGCAGGCCCTCCCTGAGGTCCTTTCTCCCGTTTCTGGTTCATACCGGGGTGTGAGGCTCGCGATTTCACATTATACACAAAGCTACGCCACACAGGCGGTGCTTTGATCATCACCACAAGACTTTGCTTTTCAACAGAAGCCCTGATCACTGCATCTTAGCATGCCACACAGGCAATTCATGCCATGCGACTGATGTCCATCGATATACAACCTCTGAGCTCGTGCGTTTCAGAGAAGGGCGTTAGGCAAAAGAATAAATTCTCCGCCGCCAAACAGATGTATATTTAATAGAGATCAATCAACACAGAATAAAATCCAATGTCAGACACACAGTCCATTTACAATTCCGTTCTAGGTCTGAACGAAACCGGAGGCACTATATACCTCGCAAACCCATCGATCACCACGTACGTCTGGACGAACACCACTCATTATCCATATTTCGGAATGCCTCCCAATCAGGACCTCGGTTACCATCCAAACGAGGTGAAGATCTCCGGTCTTCGACCACCGTCTTCATCTTCGACTTTCACTCGTCATTCAATTATTTGAAATGAGAATTAACTCGGCCTTTTCAAATAATTCACGTATATTTAGAATTTTAAATCAATTTATTTCAATGGTTAAATCATTCGACAACACCAATTTTGTTCTTTTAATGTAATTTTCACACCAAACACATCCAACCATCAAATACCACATAAATCGAGCAAATTCAGTTTATTTCCATTCCATATCGTTTATGATATTTTATAACAATTTATCACTATTTTTATTTATTTTAAAATAGCCAATTTATTCAAAACGACGCTTCGGGCACTAACGCGACCGTGGCGCTGTTTTTCTACAGATTTGATTTACACATATCTGAAAATCTCACCGTTGGATCTTCACAAAATTTACGTCATTAGAATGATCTTTTCCAAACGAATCCAACGGTTCCAGTTTCAGGAAAATCCGACGGTCGGATCTCCCGATACAATCGTTTGAAGTTTCGATTTCAAAATATGAACTGCCGCGTCGTTATTCGATTAAATATATTTATATTTATATATATATATAAATAATCGTTTCTGGTGCTGTTTTTCTTTAGATTTGAATTAAACATTCCAGACAATCCAACCGTTGGATCTTTACAAAGTTGGTGCCGTTGGAAAGATTTTTCCAAAGCGAACCCAACGATTGTGGTTTCGCGAGAATCCAATGGTCGGATTCCCCGCACTAGTTATTTGAAATCACGGTTTCAAAATACGAACTGCACGGCCACGTTTCGTTTTAATTTTATTTATATTTATATTTTTATATAAATATAGTTCATTCAACAATTTCAATATCGTTTTCACTTCAAATATTTCACTAATGCCTTAAAATTTTGGAAAATTTCGCCATAACCTCCTTTGTACGGAAGGGGCTGGGAAAATTCCCAAATAGCCACACGGGCGTCTCATCTCGAAAAGAAAAAGAAAAAGCCAAGCGGCTAGCTAACAGGCTCATAAAATCATCACCCAAACAAAACAGTAAATGTGTACCTATTTGTCGGGCACAAAAATTTTATTCCTCTTCTCTAGCCCCTTCGCTATAACCTGTTCAATAAATATGCATGTACATACATATAGTTCTTATCACTTATCATTTTCTATTCAACTTCATATTTGATTTCCATTTGGTTTAAAAACACCATTCATTCTAATGTTGCATGTATAGACAAAAATCATATCATTAGCTAATTAATGAATATTTCAACTCATATATGTTTATTTGAACGAGTGGCTATTTTTAACACTTCACATTTCAACGATTCATGTATATAATAAAAATGAGATTCTTATTGTAAAACAATTCATTTCAAAACACTATTATTCTATATAGTTTATATAGGTGATAAAAATAGGATTTTTCTTACAAAACAATTTTTTTAAAAACAAGATTATTTTTCATATTCCATATAGTTGATAAAAGGTGATTTTTGTTATGAAATAATTTATTTCAAAATATGAATACCATTCAACACATGAATTTCCAATCAACGAATGAATATCGATTCAACACATAAAGGTTTTCTATAGTTTCTATATATAGATAAAAATGTGATTTTTATATTTAAAACACGAATACCATTCAACACATGAATTTCTAATCAACGAATGAATATCGATTCAACACATGAAGGTTTTCTATAGCTTCTATATATAGATAAAAGTGTGATTTTTATATTTAAAACACGAATACCATTCAACACATGAATTTCTAATCAATGAATGAATATCGATTCAACACATGAAGGTTTTCTATTCAATGGATAAATATAGTTTTAGCAAATGAAAATAATTCAAACACATGAATATTATTCAAAATTTCGGCAGCATAACGGCAGGGTAGTTAAAACCGGGACCGTCCCTAGTACGGCTCCTCGCTCTACCTTAAAACCTCGCGGTTTTTGACAATGGGGGATCATGCATCTAGTTCGCACGCAGGCGGCATGTATATATTTATTTCATTTCCACAAACTAATCCTATGTGGTTTCAACCAAATATTTCTCAACCACAAATGGGTATTTTTCAACCACAATCAATCAATATCAATCACAAACAATCCCAAACAATCATTCGCTCTCAATCAATTTTCACACCAATCACAATCAATAAATATCGTCCATGGTTTGTGGACGAGGGGCGTGTATATATATATATATATATATATATATTTATATTTATATATAGCAATTCACTTCTATTTCAACACATATATAATTTTTACAACGCATATACAACTTATACATCGAACGTACGACTTATACAACGCTTATACAAGAAGTGTGCAACGCTTATATAACTCATACATCGACTATATAATTTATACATCGTCGTTTTTCATATTATTTATAAATTAGAAATCTCACATTAGGTTCCACTCCACCAAAAATAGCAGAAGGCTCAGAAAAATATGCGGTCTCTTCTAAAATGTAGAAGACGTCCACACGATCACGATGTTTCCTGTTTCATCGAATTTCGTTAACGAACGAAAAAGATATGATTTTTCAAAGGCCTGCAACGGTTTAAAGGTGTTAAAAATCAAATTAAATAAAATCAGCCGTAACTTGCCTTTGATGTTCGAAACTAGGTTTAGCAATAGTTTTCAATCCGCTGCACTTGGTCAAGATCCAACCATACCACGACGTAGGGCGTCGTGAGGCGCGCCTATCGATGCCAGGTAGGCCCCACTCGGTTGTAGGTGGAGGGCGTGGCGGGGCTTCGACGGCGTCAGGTTTGGAGGGCCAGATCTCGTCGGCGGCTGGACGATGGAGGTCGAGGGTGGCACGGATTTGTAGAGGGGAGAGTGAGCTTCGAAAAGTTGAACTGGGGTAGGGGTCACCGATGAATGGATCGGCCGGATTTTGGCCAGGAAGAAGGAAGCTTCCTTCGCCGTCGATCGTGTTTAACGGGGGGGGGGGGGGGGGTTTATGAAAGAATTTTCTTATTGGTCGATATATATATTTATTCGAAAATTAGGGTTTTCTTCCACCAACTCGAAATCAAACCCAACGACTATTGTGCCTAGCGTTCTACCCCCATTCCAAACACAATGGGATATTTTTCGAAGGCCCATTCGAATGTTTCAGTCATTTTTCCTTCAAATTAAAATATAAAATATTCAATATTCAATTTGAACGAACATTTCAATTTGCCAGGGTCACAAATTGATTCGAAAAATTCTAGAAAAATAAATCTATCTATGTTTTGACGATACGGTCCCAACAAAACTAGTTTCGTCGAATTATGAGACAGTTTGCAAAAAGGCCCATTTTTGGTCGATCCAATTTAACTTTAATTAACCAAAACACATTTTCCTTTGCCACGCTCACATACTAGCTTCAAAAATTATGAAATTTAAAACCTAGCAATAACTTCACATCCCGGATCCAACAAAAGTGGTTTCGTCGAATTCCGAGGTCATATGCAAAATGGCCATTTTCACGGGCTATATAAATTCCATATCGACCCTTCTGAAAATTCATTTGGCCATAACTTTTGCTTTTCGCTATGAAATTTTGATTTTTCAGGTTCGTTAGAAAGGTATTCACTAACAGATTTAAATATTTTTGGTTTCACTAAAATCCGGATTGTTTTGCACCCAGTACAGTCTGACAAAGTTTGAATTCAATTTTTTTTGAAACTGCAGCGCCTTCTCAAGCCTTGTTTATAATTATATTTAATTATATTCGTTTTCAATTGTCGATTCAACTCACTTTTTATTGCCATTATTTAAAATATTTATTTTAAATATTTAAAATCCATTATTTTAGCCAATTTAAAAATTTTAAATTGGTTCAGATTTTCTGGGTCGTTACATTAATTTTATATTGATTCTGTTTATCAAAATAGTTCATATTGAAATGAAGTTGATGTTAATTATATCATTTAACATCTGTGGATGTAGGGAAACAGGTAAGAGGGATCCAACTGGATTCCTCAATATTAATAATACTGTTGTTTTCATATATTGTGATATATGATGTGATATATAATCTGTTGTTGATTATGTGTGTTTGGATGATATGGATCATGGTTATTTGGTATTTTAAATACCATAAGAAATATTGGAATGTATAAAAGGATTTTTCAAAGTATATATTGAAAAGAAATTATTTATAAAATCAAAGTATTTTATAAAAAGGGAAATACTTATTGAACAAATAGAATTGAAAAGAAATATTTATTTGTTAAACAAATAGAATTGAAAGGGAAACATTTGTTGAACAAATAGAATTGAAAAGAAATATTTATTTATCAAACAAATAGAATTGAAAGGGAAATATTTGTTGAACAAATAGAATTGAAAAGGAATATTTATTTTTAAATAAATAGAATAAGATAAAAGGAATATTTATTTGTTAAATATATAGAAAGATAAAATGAATATTTATTTGTTAAATAAGTAGAATAAGGTAAAAGGAATATTTATTTGTTAAATAAATAGAAAGATAAAAGGAATATTTATTTGTTAAATAAATAGAATAAGATAAAAGGAATATATATTGGGAAAATAAATATAAAGATAAAAGGAATGTTTATTTAGAAAATAAATAAGATATCATAAAAGGAAATATTTGGAAAGTAAGTAGGATTATAAAACGAATTAGAATTAATCGAATTAGAGTATTCAATTAGAGTTAATCAAATAAAGTTAATCGATTAGAGTTATTTGAAATAGAGTTAATCGATTAGAGTTAAATTGAAATAGAGTTAATCGATTAGAGTTAATCAATTAGAGATAATCAATTAGAGTTAATCGAGTAGAGTTAATCGATTAGAGTTATTTGAAATATAGTTAATCGATTAGAGTTAAATCAAAATAGAGTCAATCGATTAGAGATAATCAATTAGAGTTAATCGAATAGAGTTAATCGATTAGAGTTATTTGAAATAGAGTTAATCGATTAAAGTTAATCGAATAGAGATAATCGATTAGAGTTAAATTGAAATAGAGTTAATCGATTAAAGTTAAATCAAAATAGAGTTAATTGAATTAGAGTTATTCAATTAGAGTTAATCGAATAGAGTTAATCGAATTAGAGTTATTTAATTAGAGTTAATCAAATAGAGTTAATCGAATTAGAGTTATTCAAATAAAGTTAATCGATTAGAGTTAAGTCGAATTGGAGTTATTCAAATAGAGTTAATCGAATAAGTGTTAATCGAGTTAGAGTTAGTCGAATATTAGTTAATCGAATAGAGTTAGTCGAATAAGAATTAATCGAATATTACTTATTCGAAAAAAGTATCGAATACAGTTTATTCAAAAAAGTATAGAATACAGTTTATTCGAAAGGGGTTATCGAATATAGTTTATTCGAAAGGAGTTAATCGAATATAGTTATTCGAAAGAGAGTTATTCGTTGAGATTCGATTATATCAATTTCGAGAAAGTACTATTTACTTTCTGATTTTTAATCAAGATTTATTTATTTAGTTATAAATTGTCTATTTAGTTATTTAGTTAGATTAAGGAATAAAAGTTATATTTTGAAGTTAGGTATTTCAGAAGTAGGGATTATAACGCTATAGTTATAATCAAATGATTTTTGTAAAAGAAGTGGATTCGTAAATAGAATCCGAGAGTTACATAAGGAAGTTTGTTAAAGATTTAAAGGGTGAACTTTGTCTATTTCAAGGTTAGAAATGTTGTTCAGTTAAGGTCTGAGAGGTAGTTATACCCAGCTTGGTTGAATCCATTTTTAAATGAGGAATGGTTAACGTTCGATAGTGAAGGTTGGTTAAGTGAATTTAGTTTTAGTTAATGAGTGTAATGTATTGATTTGCCATAGCGATGTTTTATTTAAACATTTGTTTAAATCCAAATGTAGGAGGTTAGGAAATATTTTCCAGATAAGAATCAGAAATGTTTTCTAATATAGAAAATAAGAAATGGAAACGTTTTCCAATGTTAAAAACGTATATTTTCTAAATTTAGAAAAATAAGAAATGTTGAATATATGGAAACAGAAAATGAAAAATGAATAAATTAATGAACTAAAGAGATAAATGTTAAATGATGATTGATCGAAATAATTTCCATCTGGAAATAATATTGATGTTTGCATACGTGTTTTTCTTTGATAGTTAACTCATCGATTATCGAAGTTTTTGACCATTTCCGCTGTCAATACAGAGAGACCAGGATCAGATTTATTATCTGAAAACCACTCTGTATGGAAATTAGCGTTGCAAATCAAATAGGATGAAGATAATTGAAGATGGAGTTTATGCAAGGGTCGTTCTGTCAAATCCTAGGTAGAAATTTCCTAAGATGGATTTACATAATAGTGCCTTCGGTTAGTCCAGTCCCAGGACGACCTGTATGGAAGAATGTCTGACAGAGTATATTTAATGGATCACATAAGTTGATCTCTTCAAACGTATTTACGTTTGGTGGCGGAGGAATTCATTTCTCTTAGATGTATACCCGTTGTATTTTTGGGGAAATCAATTTGTGATTTGGCAGGTATGACGATGTGACATTCACAGTGAATAAATGTGTGATCTGTCAGAGATAAGCGTGGCATCTAGCCTCACAACCGGGAAATGACAAAAATCGGTCAGGCAGCATGGCTATTGAAGCGACCCGAACTTCCCCGGTCTCCGAAGAGATGAGAAAGAACGAATTACTGTGAGGACAAGACAAATCAGAACGCAGACGGAAGAACATTTCATTGCTTATAACAACAATTCCATCAGATTACAAGAATATACAGAGTATGAATGAATAAATATTACACAGAAAATATCAGAGATTACAGTACATTACATAGCAGCGGAAAATAATACCATACACAACTAGAAGAGATATACGGATACAAAGCTTTCCGGATATCGTTCCAGCTGTAAACCAGGATCCTGTGAATATAAATATGCGAAACCAAAACTAATAGTTGCCTGTGTCGAAAATAAGGGAACCCAGAGTTTAGGTTAAAACAATAAACTCCAGGTCAGTCACGGGACTGGTGTGAGAACTAAAACAGTTACTTATCTTTATTTTCTAAGTAAGGTAAATCAAGGGACCACGCCGTATAACACGGAACGGGTTTCCACCCAAGAACACCAGTGCATAAAACAACAACGCAATGCTAAATAACGAAAAATGAAGCTATTATAAGACCCAGTTCCCATCACACAATGCAACGCAAGCCGGAGGATAGGGTTTTTACCTTATAATAGCCAAGAATGCTTGATAGGTTTAAAACAAATCATTTGATACTATTATAAGTGTATAGTGTATAAAACAACTTCAAATCATAAGTATCAATCATAGACGACATGGGTACCATATATCATGTCGCCATACTAGGATCTACAATTAAAACCGCAAATGTCACGTATTTGGAAATTGGATTGCCATCTATGAACCGAGGCAAAAGATAGTCCTCAACCGATTCGAGACGCTCTAGCCCGTGTCTCAGGAACAGCCGCAACTGCCCCTTGGATCGTCAGGGCCGGTCCACCGATGTGGATTATTATGCCTGAACACTACGTTTCCCCGCCCTTTGGGGCGTAAATGAGCCAACGAATGACTCCATCGGACCCGGATCGTCCGATCAAATCGAGGCGCCTCGCAACAGCAACTACCACACAGGTGAAAAGTATATAAATGTCAGGGCTGGTAGGTCACTGACACCACCCTAGCTAGAAGGAAACGCATGCCCTCCCTGAGGTCCTGTCCCGTTTCTGGTTCACAACCGGGGTGTGAGGCTCGCGAATTCACGTTACACAAAGCTATGCCACACAGGCGGTGCTTTGATCATCAACCACAAGACTTTGCTTTTCAACAGAAGCCTTGATCATTTGCCACTTAGGCATGCCACATAGGCAATTCACTCTATGCGTTTGATATCCATCAGTATATAACCCCTGAGCTCGTACGTCTCAGAGAAGGACGTTAAGCAAGAGAATAAATTCTCCGCCGCCAAACAGATATATATTTAATAGAAATCAATCACACAGACTAAAGTCCAATGTCAAACACACAGTCCATTTACAAGTCCGTTCTGGGTCTGAACGAAACCGGAGGCACCTAGTACCCCGCATATCCATTGATCTCCAAGTACATCTGGACGATCACCAACTGTTTCCATCTTCTTGGGTGTACAGCCCAATCAAGATCATCATTAATTATCCAAGCGATGTGAAGACTTCCGGTCTTCAACCACCGTCTTCATCTTCGACACCACGTCGAAATAGTTATTCAGAATGGGATAAACCCGGTCTTTCTGAACAACTCGCGTATATATATAATAAACACGTGTTACACAAACACAACATACGCCTCATTCCAATCCAGAATATTCTTTTATTCAAATATTCTTATATTTTGGGAAAGGTTCCCATTACTTTTATCCAAGATAAATTCTTTAAATTTATTCTTTAACCTCCTTTGAATATCAATTCAAACTAGTCGGGATTAGCGAACCACACCGGAGTAATCATTTATTTTATTTCCCAATCCCAACCTATTCATCCCATGAAGTAAAACTGGTAATACTTCATATCTAACACCACGATGTTATTGGTAAATTCAATTACCATTTCACGTTCAAATCTAATTAAAGATTTAACTATTGCCTGGAGTAAAACTGGTGATATTCCATTCTCGATCATTTCAATCTAGTTAAAGATTCATTAAAACTCCACTTAGTTTTAATCGTTAACTGGGTTAAAGAATCAGTGTCATTTAAAACACGGTTCGCGATAAACCAAAATCACATTCCATTAATTATCGGGTTAAAGAACGAGTGTTATTTAAAACACTGTCCACGATAAACCCAAAAATCAATATCAATTCAATTCCAATTAAATATTACTTAATTGGTACACTTCATTAAATCTAAATAAAAAGATTTAATCTTTTCTCAACTGGGTTCAAGAACAGTGTTAGTCAAGACACCATTCACGACAAACCCAAATCACATTTGATATTAAATACAAGGCTCTGAATAGAAAATATATCGTCTTATATTCAATATCAAATTCTACGACCAACAAATATCGTATTGGAAATAACGATATATACACATATCTTTCAAATTTCCATAACAACATCTGTATGATCACGAAATCCAACATCGAAATATTCCAAAGACAATTTCGATTCAAATCCATTCCAATTCAGTTATTGGAAATTCTGGTTATATTTCAAAACCTTTTTAAACTCACTTTATTTATTTTTAAAAATAAATAAATTACTATTCTAGTTCAAAACTAGTTCATTTCGATAAAAATCTATTTTTATCTTTTCAAATATGGAGTTTTTCATCCCAATTTTCCACAAATCATTTCTTATGATTCTACACAAATTATTACTATTTTTAATAATTTTATCAAGGCCTGTACAGTCGATTTCCATCAATGGCCATCGAACAGCACTTACAGCGACCTTTTCCAAATTTGATTTGGACATAATTTCAAATCCAACCGTTAGATTTCTAATTTCTAATATTCATTAGAAATCTCTTTTCGATACGAACCCAACGGTTCCAGTTTTAGGAGAATCCGACGGTCGGATCTCCCGCAATATCCATTCGAAGTCAATGGTCGAAATTCGCGAACTGCCGCGGCGCGGCGCGTTCTATTCAGGCCATTATATTATATATATATATATATATATATATATATATATATAATATACTTCGTCGATTTCCTTTCGAAATGAATTTTATAAATCATTTTAATTTCATTTTCAAAACGATTTCAACTTCCTTTTCAATTTCAAATCAAAATCGAATTTTCCAATATAAATTCGTTTTAAATTCATTTCAAATTGATTTCAATTCAAATTGATTTCTAATTCAATTTCAGTTCGTTTTCAATTCAATTCTATTTCAATTCGAATTCATTTATCTTCAATTTCAATTCTAATTCATTTATCTTCAATTTCAATTCGAATTCGTTTCTATTCTATTTCAATTCGAATTCACTTCTATTCAATTTAATTCGAATTTCAATTCTTTTCAAAATTTCAGATTTTGAAGTCACTTTCGATATTCGTTATAAAATGAATAAAATCGATATAAATATCGTTCACGTCAAAATGGCGTCCATCTAATCAACAAGACTTCATATATTGATATTTTCAAATATTCCATTTCAAATATTCTATTTCAAATATTTCTTTTTCAAATATTTCTACTTCTAAACTGGAATGAGGCCCAATCAATTACCATATAATGTTAATTATATGGATTTTCTACAACACATGTATACAATAACAACAATGAATAATCAACCATCATCCAAAGTGCATTCTACACTGTATAAGCATCAAATATAAATATTCAACGCTTATAACAGTCTGTCAATCAATCGATCGACATACAACTAACTATTGGGATTAGTGTATGTCATATATCATCCCAATACCCGTGTGGGGTTTCAAACAATCAAACACATATTTTATTTGTGCAGTTGGGCGATGTGTAAAATTTATCGTCCCAATCAATATCAGTCAAATATGTGTATATAAACAAATCGTCCGATCTGTTTATTTTTATTTCATTTCATATACACGTTAAAAATTCTATTTTTAACTATGAAATATTTTCCACTATAAAATATTTTATTTCATTTCACATGACATCACACAATCAACTACACATCAAAATCAAACAAACAAGCATAAAAGCCATCCATGGTCTGTGGACGACGGGTGTCGGGTGCTACTAAACGCCGTCTGCATCCTAGTATATATTTCAACTAGAAAAATAAAATTAAAAGGTGAGAAGTTCTCATCGAATAGCTAATCCATTCCCACGACTCTTCTTATGTAGAAATCTTCGCTGTTCTTACCTCTTGTCACTTTTCACTGCCCGTATTCTCTACATATATAAAAAATCACATTTTTATTCTTGCTATGTATATAAAAATCATATTTTTACTTCGCTATTCAATATATAAAAATCGAATTTTTACTTTGCTATTCAATATATAAAAATTGAATTTTTACTTCGCTATTCAATATATAAAAATTGAATTTTTACTTCGCTATTCAATATATAAAAATCGAATTTTACTTCGCTATTCAATATATAAAAATCGAATTTTTACTTCGCTATTCAATATATAAAAATCGAATTTTTATTCCTTCTATAATATAAAAATCATATTTTTATTCCTTCTATAATATAAAAATCATATTTTTATTCCTTCTATAATATAAAAATCATATTTTTAATATTTCTATAATATATAGATTATATTTTTATACCCCAACAATATAAAAGATTATATTTTTAATTGTCTACTAATATCAAAATCATATTTTTAATATTTCTATAATATAAAGATTATATTTTTAATTACATTTAACTAAAATAAAAATAAAATGAAAATGAAAATAAACTAAGAAACTTACCGCAGGTCAAGAGGGGGAGAAGTTTGTTGCCGCCGTCTACAGGAGGGGCTCGCTGCTCGCTGTCGAGCTATGGACTCGAGGGGGGGGTCTGGAAGTGGAGTTGCGCGTCAATTAGGGGAGAGGGGAGAGAGGTCCAAAGATGAACAGAGGAGGGAAGGAAAGAGGTGTGCGGGTAGGGGGTCTGGTAGTGGAGGTCGGTGGCAGGGACGTGGAGGCGCGGTGGGGCTTGCTCGCGCGGGCGTTAGGGTTTGGGGAAAATCGAAGAGGGTGGCGGTTGGAGGTTCGACGGCGATCGAGTGGGGGTGTGCTCGGCGATGGGAGGTGCGGCGAGGGGATGTGGGTCCTGCGATGGCGTCGCCTGGAGGAGGGAGGGGTCGCGTTCATCAGTTTTTTTTATTGTTTTGATTTTTGCACGACAGTGAAGAGGGGTGAGGGAGAGAAGAGGGATTTTATATTTTAATTAATATTATATTTAATTCTCCAATAGTTGACTTTCTATTTTGACCTCAAAATTGAACCCACTGACTTTCGTCCTTAGCGTTTTACCCCCATTCCGAACACATTGGGCTATGTATCGTAGGCTGATTTGATCGTTTCGATCTGTTTCCGTTAAAATCAACATATAACTCTATATATTGAATTTGAACGCGCATTTCAATTTACCGGGGCCACATACTAACTCGAAAAATTCCAGAAAAATAATTTCTAGCTTCGTATTGACGATACGGTCCTAACAAAACTAGTTTCGTTGAATTCTGAGGCTATTTGAAAAATGGCCATTTTCCAGTCGATTAAAATCAACTGAAACTGGTCACGCGTTTTCCTTTGCCACGCTCACATATTGACTCGAAAAATTACTAAAATTGAAATCTAGTAATAACTTTACATCACGGATCCAACAAAAGTGGTTTCGTCGAAATCCGAGGTCGTTTGCAAAATCTCCATTTTTAAGGGCTTGAATTCCATAGCGACTATTCATAATTTTCAACTGGGCATAACTTTTTATCCCCGCTATGAAATTTTTATTTTTCGGATTCGTTGGAAAGATATTCCCAATTAGATTCCATTATTTTTCGTTTCACTAAAATCCGGTTTATTTTGCACCCGGTACATTCAATTGAAGTTTGAAATCGAATTATCGAACTACCGCGCCATTTTCAATTCCTTTTATAAATATAAATTAATATTTATATTCTATCGTCGACGTATATAATATATACGTTCTATTTTATTCAAAAATAAATTTCTCGTCGATATTATTTAAAATAATCCATTTTAAATGTTCAAACTTCGCTAAAATTGCCTAATTAAAAATTTTAAACTGGCCCAGATTTCCGGGTTATTACAATCTCCCCCACTTAAAACTTTTCATCCCCGAAAAGGAACAAAGTCGAAAGTGGTTTGATCAATCAACTCTACGTTCGATCTGGCTTCCATTCTCCAACTTTTCAGTTTCTGAGAATTTTCCAAATTCTTCAAAAATTTGGCTAACATCCGGAATTTTCGAAAAATTTCGCCATAACCTCCCCTGCACCGGGAGCCACGGGAAAATCCCAAAATTGCCATTCAGGCCCTCTGATCTCAAAAAGAAAAAGAAAAAGAAAAAGCCAAGCGGCTAGCCAATCGGCTCATAAAATCATCATCACCCAAACAAAACAGTAAATTATAGTAAACATGTACCTATTTGTCGGGCAAACAAATTTTATTCTTCTGCTCTAGCCTCTTTGCTATCACTTGTTCAATGTAAGTACATGTATATACAAGCAAATGCGACCAATTTGAATACAATTCATTATTTGATTCAATTTGGCTAAATGGTACAAATTTTATTAATCATACAATAATCAAACAACACAACCATCAATCAATTAGTGGATTAACGTTTCAAACACATAATTTTGCTATATAGTCAAAAATCACATTTTTGATGCCAAATCACAACAATAATCCCTATCTAATTTCGGTTCTCACACCAGTCAATAGGAAATATATAGATATTACACGTTCGTCACTCGAATATAAATTCTGATGATGATATATCAATCATCAGAATCACGCCCGGGCGACTAGAGTGTAACTCTATATTTATCCAGTATATTAAAACTTCAAATACACGTTTGCAAGGCGTATATGTAAAATCTTTATATACTGGACTGTCCCAATCAATTACAAATAAATAATCAAATACGAATAATTGATTTAAATTTTCAAAACAAAATTTGTTTTCACTTTAAAAATATACTCTTCACACTCGTTCTAGGATACTACTGATCCCATCTCCAACGAGTCATTCCCATTGGATATTACTAATCCAATATCTGATGAATTCTTTCGTATGGTTCTAATGTGCCTTGTTCTCTGAGCTTTGTAAACCAAAGCTCTAATACCAAAATGAAGCGACCCGAACTTCCCCGGTCTCCGAAGAGATGAGAAAGAACGAATTACTGTGAGGACAAGACAAATCAGAACGCAGACGGAAGGACATTTCATTGCTTATAACAACAATTCCATCTGATTACAAGAATATACAGAATATGAATGAATAAATATTACACAGAAAATATCAGAGATTACAATACATTACATAGCAGCGGAAAATAATACCATACACAACTAGAAGAGATATACGGATACAAAGCTTTCCGGATATCGTTCCAGCTGTAAACCAGGATCCTGTGAATATAAATATGCGAAACCAAAACTAATAGTTGCCTGTGTCGAAAATAAGGGAACCCAGAGTTTAGGTTAAAACAATAAACTCCAGGTCAGTCACGGGACTGGTGTGAGAACTAAAACAGTTACTTATCTTTATTTTCTAAGTAAGGTAAATCAAGGGACCACGCCGTATAACACGGAACGGGTTTCCACCCAAGAACACCAGTGCATAAAACAACAGCGCAATGCTAAATAAAGAAAAATGAAGCTATTATAAGACCCAGTTCCCATCACACAATGCAACGCAAGCCGGAGGATAGGGTTTTTACCTTATAATAGCCAAGAATGCTTGATACGTTTAAAACAAATCATTTGATACTATTATAAGTGTATAGTGTATAAAACAACTTCAAATCATAAGTATCAATCATAGACGACATGGGTACCATATATCATGTCGCCATACTAGGCTCAACAATTAAAACCGCAAATGTCACGTATTTGGAAATTGGATTTCCATCTATGAACCGAGGCAAAAGATAGTCCTCAACCGATTCGAGACGCTCTAGCCCGTGTCTCAGGAACATCCGCAAATGCCCCTTGGATTGTCAGGGCCGCTCCACCGATGTGGATTATTATGCCTGAACACTACGTTTCCCCGCCCCTTGGAGCGTAAATGAGCCAACGAATGACTCCATCGGACCCGGATCGTCCGATCAAACCGGGGCGCCTCGCAACAGCAACAACCACACAGGTAAAAAGTATATAAATGTCAGGGCTGGTAGGTCACTGACACCACCCTAGCTAGAAGGAAACGCATGCCCTCCCTGAGGTCCTCTCCCGTTTCTGGTTCACAACCGGAGTGTGAGGCTCCCGAATTCACGTTACACAAAGCTATGCCACACAGGCGGTGCTTTGATCATCAACTACAAGACTTTGCTTTTCAACAGAAGCCTTGATCATTTGCCACTTAGGCATGCCACATAGGCAATTCACTCTATGCGTTTGATATCCATCAGTATATAACCCCTGAGCTCGTACCTCTCAGAGAAGGGCGTTAAGCAAGAGAATAAATTCTCCGTTGCCAAACAGGTATATATTTAATAGAAATCAATCACACAGACTAAAGTCCAATGTCAGACACACAGTCCATTTACAAGTCCGTTCTGGGTCTGAACGAAACCGGAGGCACCTAGTACCCCGCATATCCATCGATCTCCAAGTACGTCTGGACGATCACCAACTGTTTCCATCTTCTTGGGTGTACAGCCCAATCAAGTTCATCAGTAATTATCCAAGCGATGTGAAGACTTCCGGTCTTCAACCACTGTCTTCATCTTCGACACCACGTCGAAATAGTTATTCAAAATGGGATAAACCCGGTCTTTCTGAACAACTCGCGTATATATATAATAAACATGTGTTACACAAACAAAACATACGCCTCATTACAATCCATAATATTCTTTTATTCAAATATTCTTATATTTTGGGAAAGGTTCCCATTACTTTTATCCAAGATAAATTCTTTAAATTTATTCTTTAACCTCCTTTGAATATCAATTCAAACTAGTCGGGATTGGCGAACCACACCGGAGTAATCATTTATTTTATTTCCCAATCCCAACCTAGGAATGAAGTAAAACTGGTAATACTTCATATCTAACACCACGATGTTATCGGTAAATTCAATTACCATTTCACGTTCAAATCTAATTAAAGATTTAACTACCGCCTGGAGTAAAACTGGTGATACACCATTCTCGGTCATTTCAATCTAATTAAAGATTCATTAAAACTCCACTTAGTTTTAATCGTTAACTGGGTTAAAGAATCAGTGTCATTTAAAACACGGTTCACGTTAAACCCAAAATCACATTCCATTAATTATCGGGTTAAAGAACGAGTGTTATTTAAAACACTGTCCACGATAAACCCAAAAATCAATATCAATTCAATTCCAATTAAATATTATTTAATTTGTACACTTCATTAAATCTAAATAAAAAGATTTAATCTTTTCTCAACTGGGTTCAAGAACAGTGTTAGTCAAGACACCATTCACGACAAACCCAAATCACATTTGATATTAAATACAAGGCTCTGAATAGAAAATATATCGGCTTTTATTCAATATCAAATTCTACGACCAACAAATATCGTATTGGAAATAACGATATATACACATATCTTTCAAATTTCCATAACAACATCTGTATGATCACGAGATCCAACATCGAAATATTCCAAAGACAATTTCGATTCAAATCCATTCCAATTCAATTATTGGAAATTCTGGTTATATTTCAAAACCATTTCAAACTCACTTTATTTATTTTTAAAAATAAATAAATTACTATTCTAGTTAAAAACTAGTTCATTTCGATAAAAATCTATTTTTATCTTTTCAAATTTGGAGTTTTTCATCCCAATTTTGCACAAATCATTTCTTATGATTTTACACAAATTATTACAATTTTTAATAATTTTATCAAGGCCTGTACAGTCGATTTCCATCAATGGCCATCGAACTGCACTTACAACGACCTTTTCCAAATTTGATTTGGACATAATTCCAAATCCAACCATTAGATTTCTAATTTCTAATATTCGTTAGAAAGCTCTTTTCGATACGAACCCAACGGTTCCAGTTTTAGGAGAATCCGACGGTCGGATCTCCCCCAATATCCATTCGAAGTCAATGGTCGAAATTCGTGAACTGCGCGGCGCGGCGCGTTCTATTCAGGCCATTATATTATATATATATATATATATATATATATATATATATATATAATGTACTATATACTTCGTCGATTTCCTTTCGAAATGAATTTTATAAATCGTTTTAAATTCGTTTTCAAAACGATTTCAACTTCCTTTTCAATTTCAAATCAAAATAGAATTTTCCAATATAAATTCGTTTTAAATTCATTTCAAATTGATTTCAATCCAAATTGATTTCTAATTCAATTTCAGTTCGTTTTCAATTCAATTCAAATTCATTTATCTTCAGTTTCAATTTGAATTCATTTATCTTCAATTTCAATTCGAATTTGTTTCTATTCAATTTCATTTCGAATTCAGTTCTATTCAATTTAATTCGAATTTCAATTCTTTTCAAAATTTCAGATTTTGAAGTCACTTTCGATATTCGTTATAAAATGAATAAAATCGATATAAATATCGTTCACGTCAAAATGGCGTCCATCTAATTAATACGGCTTCATATATTAATATTTTCAAATATTCCATTTCGAATATTTCTATTTCAAATATTGGGATTAGTGTATGTCATATATCATCCCAACACCCGTGTGGGGTTTCAAACTATCAAACACATATTTTATTTGTGCAGTTGGGCGATGTGTAAAATTTATCGTCCCAATCAATATCAGTCAAATGTGTGTATATAAACAAATCGTCTAATCTTTTTATTTTTATTTCATTTCATATACACGTTAAAAATTCTATTTTTAACTATAAAATATTTTCCACTATAAAATATTTTATTTCATTTCACATGACATCACACAATCAACTACACATCAAAATCAAACAAACAAGCATACAAGCCGTCCATGGTCTGTGGACGACGGGTGTCGGGTGCTACTAAACACTGTCTGCATCCTAGTATATATTTCAACTAGAAAAATAAAATTAAAAGGTGAGAAGTTCTCACCGAATAGCTAATCAAATCCCACGACTCTTCTTATGTAGTAATCTTCGCTGTTCTTGCCTCTTGTCACTTTTCACGCACCGTATTCTCTACATATATAAAAAATCACAATTTTATATTCTTGCTATGTATATAAAAATCATATTTTTACTTCGCTATTCAATATATAAAAATCGAATTTTTACTTCGCTATTCAATATATAAAAATCGAATTTTTACTTCGCTATTCAATATATAAAAATCGAATTTTTACTTCGCTATTCAATATATAAAAATCGAATTTTTATTCCTTCTATAATATAAAAATCATATTTTTATTCCTTCTATAATATTAAAATCATATTTTTAATATTTCTATAATATAAAGATTATATTTCTATACCCCTACAATATAAAAGATTATATTTTTAATTACATTTAACTAAAATAAAAATAAAATGAAAATTAAAATAAACTAAGAAACTTACCGCAGGTCAAGAGGGCGAGAAGATTGTTGTCGTCGTCTGCAGGAGGGGCTCGCTGCTCGCTGTCGAGCTGTGGACTCGAGGGGGGGTATGGAAGTGGAGTTGCGCGTGAATTACGGGAGAGGGGAGAGAGGTCCAGAGATGAACGGAGGAGGGAAGGAGAGAGGCGCGCGGGTAGGGGGTCTGGCAGTGGAGGTCGGTGGCAGGGACGTGGAGGCGCGGTGGGGCTTGCTCGCGCGGGCGTTATGGTTTGGGGGAAATCAAAGAGGGTGGCGGTTGGAGGTTCGACGGCGATCGAGTGGGGGTGTGCTCGGCAATGGGACGCACGGCGAGGGGATGGGGGTCCTGCGATGGCGTCGCCTGGTGGAGGGAGGGGTCGCGTTCATCAGTTTTTTTATTGTTTTGATTTTTGCACGACAGTGAAGAGGGGTGAGGGAGAGAAGAGGGATTTTATAATTTGATTAATATTATATTTAATTCTCCAATAGTTGACTTTCTATTTCAACCTCAAAATTGAACCCACTGACTGTCGTTCCCAGCGTTTTACCCCCATTCCGAACACAATGGGCTATGTATCGTAGGCTGATTCGATCGTTTCGATCTGTTTCCGTTAAAATCAACATATAACTCTATATATTGAATTTGAACGCGCATTTCAATTTACCAAGGCCACATACTAACTCGAAAAATTGCAGAAAAATAATTTCTAGCTTCGTATTGACGATACGGTCCTAACAAAACTAGTTTCGTTGAATTCTGAGGCCGTTTGAAAAATGGTCATTTTCCAGTCGATTAAAATCAACTAAAACTGGTCAAAGGCGTTTTCCTTTGCCATGCTCACATATTGACTCGAAAAATTAGTAAAATTGAAATATAGCAATAACTTTACATCACGGATCCAACAAAAGTGGTTTCGTCCAAATCCGAGGTCGTTTGCAAAATCTCCATTTTTAAGGGCCTGAATTCCATAGCGACTATTCAGAATTTTCAACTGGGAATAACTTTTTATCCCCGCTATGAAATTTTGATTTTTCGGATTTGTTGGAAAGATATTCCAATTAGATTCCATTATTTTTGGTTTCACTAAAATCGGATTTATTTTGCACCCGGTACATTCAATTGAAGTTTGAAATCGAATTATCGAACTACCGCGCCATTTTCAATTCCTTTTATAAATATAAATAAATATTTATATTCTATCATCGACGTATATAATATATACGTTCGATTCTATTCAAAATAAATTTCTCGTCGATATTATTTAAAATAATCCATTTTAAATGTTCAAACTTCGCTAAAATTGCCAAAATAAAAATTTTAAACTGGCCTAGATTTCCGGGTTATTACAGCTATGTGGGTTGTTTCCATTAGGGTGTATTACCGCCTATCTAGAGATATTCATTTCATTATTTAATCTATTCGATGCTGTCCCATTTGGGAAACGGCTGCTGAACCCAATCGTTGGTGATATACATTCGATACACTCAAGCGAAATGAGTGGTCGGTCATGTGTGGCTGGGTTGCAAGATGTTCTTGTTGAACCCAGTGTATTTCTATCTAGAGGTACACTATCGGAAGGTGGTTTCATACCTTGTCATAGTTGGAAATCCATTATCCAATAAGTGCTCGCGATTTTGATTGCATACTATGTATGTAGAACGTGAGATGAAAGCGTTTCTGCTAGATGATTATCATATTGTGATCGATAGACTAATATAATATCAAAAGGATTTTGATATAAAGATTAATTTGGATTCTCATAAGGGAAAAACCCGTTCCGTTATATGGCGTGGTCTTATGAGTTATCGTTTTATGCTCAAACTATTTTAAACTGTTTTACTCACACTAGTCCCATGACTAACCCAGAGTTTGTTTTGTTTTATTTTCCCTAAACTCTTAGGTGCCCATTTTGTACGGGCAGTCAAGTAGTCAGGATTTTATAGATATACTTGGAGAGCTTGGAGCAGGAGGCTTCAGGAATATATAGCTATTGTTTTTTTCCGTTGTGTTGTAAGTGTTATACTCTTATAATGTTACTGTTTACATATACTGATTTTATTTCAAAGCTATGTATCTATTATATATTGTTCGTTCCGCTGTGAGATTCGTGTTTTCTATGATGTTGTATATTCTTCTTCTTCTATTCTAAGTTTCTATCTTATATATTCTCACACTCTAATTTCTTTCATGGACTATCCGGTGTTTTCTTATGCTTGAGTAGTCGACATTGAGTTTATGTTGATAACCAAGGATGCAAAATCCCCGGGTCGTTAAACTTTTGACAATAATTTTTAACAATTGTTTTGAGATAAACATTAATAGGTGTATAAAATAAGTTGTAAAAAATTAGAGTAGAGTAGATGTTTGGGATAAGTTTAGAAATTAACCTTTGTTGTAAGTAATTGAACTGGCATAGTAAAAATGAATTGTTCAGAAATTAATTGAGAAATAGTTGTCCTTATCTACTCCAGTTTTTATGATTTGAAAAAAAAGTTTTGCGCTTTTTATAAGATGTCATATTTTTATGGTTTGGCAAAAAAAAAAAATAATGAAAAAAATAAGGTTTTGAAGCTTTTAATTTTCTGAAGGAAAATGAAATGATGAGGCCAGTCCACATTTTTAAATCATGGAGTAGGTAATTATTAGTACCTAGGAAAGATGAAGAAAATATTTAAGGCTATGAAGTAAGTAACAAGAATTATTTTGGAATAGTAGTAAATTCCCGTAGAGTGCGTAAGCACTATAGAGCTTAGGTTGTTGCTTGGAAAATAAAGTTAGTACACAACAAGGACTAGTTTTGACAAGTAGATGGTAGATGGCACGTGATTTGTTTAAATCTTGTGGTTTTGATTTTTCCTTGTCAACGGGGATATGGTCCTAGGATTTTTAGCCTTTGATAGTAGCTGTGTAGTGTGCTTGTTTTCCTATTTTATTTTTGAAAGAATTAGATGGCCTATTTAAAAATCAAGCTTAGATCTATGGATTAAGTTAAATAAGAAAAGGAAAAAGGTGATGACATAACTAAAAGAAAACAAACAATGATGACAATTGCAAAAATAAAGCAACAAATATGACAGTTGAGAAAAATGGAAAATTTCGAGAAAAAAAAGAAAAAAATGGATTTTTCCGAAGTAAGTTGGAAAAAAAACATTTACAAAAAAGAAAAATTTCTTACATAAATTATGTTTGGATAGAGAGACAGGAGATCTTTATGCAATAGTTGCAAAAAATCCAAGTATAGATAGAAAAGGTACATAAAAGAAAAACGGAAGGTTAGAAAATTTCCGTTTACTACCTTTTGTAACATAAGAAATTGAATTCAGAAAATTAGATTTTTTTTATAATTCACAATGTTAAAGTTGGTTGGTAGGGTTTGAATACAAAAATTGGGTGAACACGCTCTTGCTCTGTAAGAGTATAGGAAAAATTGGATGAAAATGTATTTTGATTTTCAAAATATTGCATTTATATAGAAATTTCCACTATATTTAGGATGCGTGCATCATGTTTTCAAAAAGTTTTTTAAGAAAATTTGCATTTATATAGGAGGTACCTCTTAGGCATTCATTACGTTTATGTATTATTAGGTTGTATTACACTTTGCACAAGTGCACAGAAGATTGAAAAATTGTATGTATACATGATGGTTGCAACTTATACGTGCGAGAACATCACTCCATCTTCATCAAACTTCGAGGACAAAATTTTCTAAGGAGGGGAGAATGAAACACCAGGTGTTTTATATAAATATTAAATGAAAATATTGAAAATATATGATTTCAGAATTTATCCTCGAAACATATACCATTGTGTTAGTGATAATTTTCTGATTTGTTTTGATATATTACTTGTCCCAAACAGAGTCCGTATGGGAAAGTATTAACGAATAATGATTTAAAAGGTTGTACGCATATATATATATTCGCATAAGTATGAAGTTTGAAATAAGATATGTGTTATAGGAGGAAGATAATAATTCACATCAGTAATATTAAGAAATAAAAAGAACTTTAAACATAATAGTAAAATATATTTAATAGCAGCAAAAATCACGTTCAGACCCAGACTCTGTGTCGACCCACGGGCCGACACATAGGTCGACCCACCCGACGCCATATCTGCATTTTGAGTGACATGTTTTTCTTGTTTAAAGGGTTCATATTCTATTTTGTTAAATCTGACAGACCAGAATTTCCTGTACACCTATAAATAGACTAGCAGGGCCTAGCCTCCGACTCATATTTTATGATACAATGCCAAGGCTCTGCCATTTTTTTTCCACTAAATCTTTCAGAAAATAAAATACTAGCTTTAGGGAATTCTGATTCAAGATTTGAAGGCAAAGAATGTAGATCTACAATATAGGTGTTCAGATTCCTAATCAACGTAAGGTAAGTCCTGTGAATCTGAATTATTTAGATTTCTTTCTTTCCCTCTTCTTTTAGTATCAAATTTGTTAATCCATGGTTATTTTAATACAAGATTCATTTATAAAGGCCAAAAAATCACAAATCTGAATTAAATTCAAGGATTGGAAAGCTTTCAAGTGAGTGGATTCAGAATTACACTTTTTGGGTAACGATATATTTACTGTCTGCATTCACCGTAATTCTTATCATGGTAAATAACTATAATTTATGGTAATTGCGTTGAATCTTATTCAAAATAGGTTGAGAATATTATTGTTATAATTTGTTCAATTAATTCTTTATTTGGGTTAAGAAATACCGAAACGGTATATTTGATAATAGCTACGCATATAGTCTTGAGATTACTTTTCAACAATAAATATGATATGTTGAAAAAGGGAATTATACTGAAATTGTGGAATTTACAATAAATATGAATATGATCCTGAAATTGTTATGTAATGAAAAATTGGCTATGTTGTATATAAAATTACAGTAATCTAGTAAACATGTTATTTTGACAATAATTTGGAAAAAGCTGTTAGTTGACAGTAATTTGGAAAACATGTTAATTTTACAGTAGCTTGGAAAACATGTTAATTTGGCAATAATTTGGAAAACATGTTTGTTTGACAGTAATATGAAAAATTTATTGTAATTGAAAACGGTAAATGAAAAACAGGAATTAACATCTAACTCGGAGAATAAAAAGGGGAAAAGTTAGTGGTGGACCGAGTTAATTGAATTTTGGGAAAAACAGATACATTTCCGTAGTGGTAAATTTATCAAGAATATGTTGCATGAAAAGAGAGGAAAACCGGAATAGTGTGAAATAGGGGTTCTTTCACCATATTGCACACTGATCAGATAAAATATATATGTATGTCCATAAGGAAAATAAAAGAAATAGCTTACAACTACGGATCTTAATTAATGCATGTTATAGAAACAGATCTTTACATATTCCCAGTAACCAATCTAATGAGGTATGTGAAATGTTTTCCTAAAATAATAAGAATTTACATGGCGGTAATTAAATAAAGATGACAATAATAAAAAACTGGTTCATGTTAAGGAATTTAAGAAAAAAATGTGATGAACAGAGAATATAACCTATTATAATTAATTATATGAATGAGCATGTAATATAATAGGTAGGCTTGTCCTAGGGACAAGTAGAATTATAACAAGGGTTATAATAAATGAAAAGAGAACTTATTAGTAAACCTTAGTTAAGAGAACTATGTTAGTAAGTAAACAACAATAACAAGTTGTGATAACAGTGCAAGACAAAGTTATGAGTAAATATGAAAGAATAAAGTAGGATTATTATTAATAGACTTGTAATTCGGAGTATTAAGTCTAATAAAATAATAAATAATAAGCGGGAGACCAATCCGGCGGGATAGTGTTGAATAAAGAAACTAAGCAGCCAACTGGAAGCAAATGAATCTGGTGACTTGACTGAAAAATGAATATGTGGATAATCAAGTTAATTAGCAACCTGATGAGATAAAGCAAGCGCCTCATTAAGAGATTATACGTAAGATCTAATAACATGTTATTGTGATGTGCTTGGACTAGTCTGCACGCACGAGGGTGAAGAACCCAACGGGGTAGATCATCGTGGTGTCGAGAGACATAAGAAGAGCACGTCTGTCTGATTATACTACTTGATTATTCTGTCTGATTGCTCTGCAGGACTGGAGGGAAGCATGCGACTTCTACGGGACGCGGTAGGGTACTCTATGGTGGTCCTTTGTGCAGTGCATGTTCAGATGGTTTTGGTGGATGACTTTGGGTGATTCGACGGTTTGCCTTGGGAGAGGCGGGTCAGGACCAATACAGGATCGTAGTCGTCGGGTACCTGTCATCGGCAGTTAGTGTGATGCGGAAAGACTAGAGCTAAACCTAGATACCATTGATCTTTCACTATCAAGATGTTGGTTGCGGGGTATGCCAATTTGAATGTTAAGTTGTTTGATAGAGGCACACCACTTAGCACTTGATGTAGTCTTTCAGTAGTTGAGGGAGGGGACAGGGTGGCGCCATAACCACCGTGAAAATGCAGACCATACTCTTGATTGGTACTACAGGCCTAACGAGGCGGGCCTTTACAGATATGGAAAGCCCCTAACCGAGTTCCATGCATTGGATGCATCTATATTATGGGACTAGAAGTAAAGTAGACAGTACGTTCGTGTGAGGGTGTAGATACACGCACCGGGTGGTGTACCGTAGACATTAGGGCATTACTCCGTGTTGAGACCTGATTCAGCCAAAGAGTTTGGATATGACGTTCCATACACGTATGTGGCTTAGCCATGATGGTTCGGTGAGATTATGTGGCAAAAAGATATAGATTTCCGTACGTGATTTGGCATAGGATGGATGTTGTATAAGCTTCCATGGCATGACGGGGAGATCGTACGAGGAGGGTACTATGGGATGTACCTAAAGATGCTGGGTATAGCTACATATATATTATATTAGGTTAATCTACCGAGGAGTAGATGGGTACGACGTGAGTATAGAGCCTTCAGTTTTGTTAACTTAAATAACCTAATAATTAAGAGAACATAACTAAACAATATATGCAGGGTTATTTCAGAATGTATAATTTGTCCAGTCACTAGAAATTTGTTTTCTGACCCAATCTTCATAACATACTTGTAGGTTAGATTTATGGAAGAGATTTGGTAGCCTTTGGAAATTTGTTCGACGGTTTTATTATCTCGGTAAGGCTATATTTGATTACTTGCTATGAGATGTTCTATCAAGCTCTGATATATTTATTATCTCCGTCTTTCAGCAGGATACCACGCAAGCAAACTCGAGCCTCGATAAAATGGGATTTTTGAAAAAAATTCGGTCTGTCGAAATCAGGTTGTTAAATGTTCATAATATTAGATTTAACCAAAAACCATGAGATAATTTTCTCACTTATTTAGATTAACCAAAACTATGAGATAAATTTCTTACCTTTGATGTCCACTCCTCCGTTATTTAAGTTGGAATGCGCTCTCTTTCTTCGCATTGCGACTAAAATTTTGACTTCTTCAAGCTAGCTTCTTCCTCCTTATCCTCTCTCTTTATCTCTATTAATTTTTCTTGTTATTAAGAGAGAATATGGCTCGGTTGGGCGTAGAAGAATACAGACTTGGATGGAGTTTTGAACACAAAATTATACCAAAAAAGTATGTCAAATTAACTAGGATTTTTGGACATTCTATACTCAGAATTGAAAAAATGATAAATAGCAAAGTTGTAGATTTTTATTTTCTCTACTGTTTTAAAAAAGAATTCCTAAATTTGGATTTACTTTGAGGAAGTTATGACCAAAAGAACAGAGAGAATTTTTGGTTGAATGGAAAATTCAAACCAGAAAATGTTGTTTAAAGAACAGTATTTCGAACAAGCTAGATATAGAACTAGGTAAATTGCTCAACATTAAAGTTGTAGCCACTAAAATTTTGTACGATTTAAAAAGTAATAATTTTTCAATTTGGATATGTTATGACAGAGATACGACAGTTTGAAAATGGGGCATTTTCGGGGTACATTACGGGCCAAGGAAGTGCACTGTAAAGATTAGTGGGCCAGTTAGGCTCAAAACGAGAAAAAACGGTGAACAAGAAAGTTACTGCTCTTGAAATTTTGTATGGTTTGGGAAAAAAATTTGGATTTGCTATTCGATACAAAAAGTTATGAAAGATTGAAGTTGGTGGAATTTTAGTGGATTTTGTGTATGAGTTTGGTTTTAAGTGATGGCGTTTTGGTTGTGAGTGGTAGAAGTTGTGGCCATGGTTGATGGAGCTTGGAGATGGAAACAAGATAAGGATTTAGGAATCCATTAAAGTGATGAAGAAGAGAGGAAGAAGAAGATTGTTCTGGTTTTTGAATTTAGTGGTGAAAATGAAGGGAAGGGTGGGCTATTTATAGTTGTAGTAAATTGGGTTAATTACTTTTCTAACCATTATTACTTTATCATTTCTTTAAACCTTTATTTGATGTTTGCTTTTTAGGTTGCTTAGTTTCTATGCATGAAGTGATGGCTAATAGTACTTTGTTAATGGGGATTACATTTTTGGTAATGACGAGATTTTATTTCGCTTATTTTCCATGTAAACACATCACACCACTTCGAAAATATGAAAACTGTAATAATTAGATTTCTTTTAAAGATTTTCTTAAAAAGTTTTGATTTGATAATTTGTTTTACATACTTAACTTAGTTAATTACTTTATTAACTAAATTAATATTTTTATCAAATTAATAGAGATTTAAATATTTTTAACGTATGTATAAATTACTATTTAAATCGCAAAACGTTCGTGCAACTTATTCGGGTTGAACCATTGATTTTTGGCAAAAAAAAAAAAAAATTAATAGTCCGATTTTGACGTTTTATTTAACAGACTCCTTTAAGTAAAAAAATCCGCAAAAAAGATTTCCTACTTTCTTATATAAATTGAAACATGTCTATTCATATCTAAAAGTTGTATAACCTAAATTCCAATTTTTACGGTTTAAGACCTAATTGACAAAATCGACCATATATGACAAATTCTGATTTTCTAGTAGTATACGATAAATTGTTTGAACTGGTAAGTTGATAAAATTATCTTATTTGATCATTATACTTTTTGAAATTATATTATAAAATGAGTGTATGTATCTACAGCAGTGCGCGATTATTATAAATTCTTAAAAATAAAAATTTCACTCGGAATTTTAGTGTCGTTACATTCTCCGCTACTTAAAAGAATTTCTCCATTGAGATTACCCATGTTCAAACTCTAATAATTTGCTTATAACTTTATCCCTCAACTTATTTTCGTATTTTATACATTGATCATCTATATGAAATATTCCATTCTATCCACTATTTGATTTACAGCTTTTATTCCAAAATAGCATTGATCCCCTTGATTCTCTAGTACAGACTCTGACCAGTCTTTTTGATCAGATACATTTGCTTTACTTGCATAGTTCTCAACTATGATAGAAAACTCAAGTAACCAACCATAAATCCTCATCAATGTTCGCTATTTCAAAATCGAGGAAATAATCTACGTATAAACTGGTATTTCTTTTTATGGTTTTAATCTTACTATTCATCCAAATTTCCCATCATCAAATTCAATTCCATTTAGATTCATTTTACCTTCTCAACTTGAATTCAATTTCATTACACATTTATTCTAACCAAATTAATACGATTCAACCTTCATATTTATTCTCATTTTATTAAATTTGGTTTAACACTTTTATTAAGTCATTTTTCTTTGACTGATTAACATCAATTTATGTTTAACAACGTTTCATTTCATTCTATATTCATCAAATATAGTTTCTTAAATCAAAACTCCGGGTTTTTATTTCATACACTGTTTCGTTAAGCTTTTATAACCATCCTAAACACTTCACTTATGTTTTTCTTTTCTTTTTTAGACTTAAGTTTACCAAACTCAACTATATAAAATCACAACTATTTTAAATTTACTAACTAATCATCTCATTAGTTTTATTTCATTCGTTTACTCAAGTTAACCTCCTTTCTGTAACAACCCGGAAAATCGGAACCAATTTTAAATTTTTATTTTGACTATTTTAATGGATTTTAAATATTTAAAATGATTTATTTTAAATAGTAACGACTAAAAATTTATTTTAATCGAAGTTAGAACAAATAAATTTATTTTAATCGAAGTTAGAACGAATAAATTTATTTTAATTATAAAACGAGCCTGAAATGGTGCGGCAGTTTGAAAATTTGATTTCTAATTTCAAATGAATATACAGAATTCAATATAAGTTAGAATTGGATGAAACCAGAAATATTTGAATCTGATTAAAAATATCTTTCTAACGGATGTACGAAACTGAGATTTCGTTTTATAAGTTGAAAGTTATGTCCAGTTTAAAATATAGAAAAGTCGCTATGGAATTTATATGTATTTTAATATATATATATATAAATCCATTAAAAATAGCCATTTTGCAAACGACCTCCGTTTTCGATGAGACCTCTTTTGTTGGATCTGAAATGTCAAATTATTGCTAGATTCCAAAATTCATAATTTTTGGAATTAATATGTGAGTGTGGCAAAAGAAAACGTGTTTTGATATTTTCAGTCAATTTGGATCGACCAGAAAATGGCCATTTTTCAAACGGTCTGCAAATTCGATGAAATTAGTTTTGTTAGGACCGTATTGTCAAAACATAGCCAGCTTTATTTTTCTAGAATTTTCGGAGTCTGTATGTAACCCCGGTAAATTAAAATGTACGTTCAAATAGAATATATATTGATTTATATTTTAAATTTAGCGGAAACTAATCGTAACAGCCGAATTGGGTTACGAAACATATTCAATTGTGTTCGGAATGAAGGTAATTAGCTAGGGACGATAGTCGGTGGGTTCGATTTGGAGATTGAATGAAAAGGTAACTTTATAGAATTCAAAATTAAAATAAATAATAAATAAAATATAAATCCTTCCCCAACCACTTTCTCTCAGTCAACACACCCCCTCTCTCTCTTCATTCTCCAGATCAAACGAATTAGGAAAGAAAAAAAAACAGCGAACGACGGGGTGGGGGGAACCCGCTGCCGCCGTGGCCACCAGAGGCGCCGCACCTCCGGCGCCGCTACCCGAGGTGACCACGTGAGACAACCCGAACATCCCCGTGAAGGAAAGCCCGGATTGCGTTGAGGACAAGACAAATCAGAACGCAAACAGAAGAACATTTCATTGTTTATTACAACAATGCCATCAGAATACAAGAATATACAGAGTATGAATAAATATACATTCGATAAATATTAGAGATTACAATAATTTACACAGCAGCGGAAAATTATACAAAACACAACTAGAAGTGATACACGGATACAGAGCTTTCCGAGCATCATTCCACTGTAAATCAGGATCCTGTGAATATAAATCTGCAAAACCAAAACTACTAGCTGCCCGTGTGGAAAATAGGGGCACCTAGAGTTTAGGTTAAAACAATAAACTCCAGGTCAGTCATGTGACTGCTGTGAGAACTAAAACAGTTATTAATCTTCATTTTAAAGTTTGGTAAATCAAGGGACCACTCCGTATAACACGGAACGGGTTTCCTCCCAAGAATACCAGTGCATATCAATAAACAGCGCAATGCTTTTTAGAAAAATGAAGCTATTATAAGACCCAGGTCCCATCACACAATGCAATGCAAGCCGGAGGATAGGGTTTTCCCTTATAATAGCCAAGCGTGCTTAGTACGTTTAAAACAAATCATTTGATACTATAATATGTTTATAGTGTCAAAACAATTTCAATCATATATATCAATCATAGACGGCATGGGTACCATATATCATGTCGCCATACTAGTTCTACAATTAAAACTGCAATATCACGTATTTGAAATTGGATTTCCGTCATGAGTCGAGGCAAGGGGCAAGCTCCTCTCCGTTTGAGACACTCTAGCAAATGTCTCAGGACCCCACTATGATCCTTGGAATCGGTTGGGCCGGTCCTCTCTTATTTTTGAGGATTGGCAATTCCTGAACACATGTTTCCCGGTCCTAACAGACCTAATATCGAGGCGCCTCATCCAACAACCACACAGGTGAAAAGTATATAAATGTCAGCCAGTTTAAGCACTAACACCACCCATAGCTAGAAAG
The DNA here is from genome assembly GCA_030737875.1 of Allium sativum. Taxonomy (NCBI): domain Eukaryota; kingdom Viridiplantae; phylum Streptophyta; class Magnoliopsida; order Asparagales; family Amaryllidaceae; genus Allium; species Allium sativum. Next base: position 994,364,157 of record CM060915.1, read on the forward strand.
AAACGTCGTGTTCTCCCAATGGTCCGTATCCCTTTTTTGACTCATACCGAGGTGTGAGGCTCGCGAATTCACGTTATACACAAAACTGCGCCACACAGGCCGTGCTTTGATCATCAACCACAAGACTTTGCTTCTCAACAGAAGCCTTGATCAATTGCCACTTACGCGTGCCACACTGGCAAGTCACTCCATGCGACTGATGTCCATCGATATACAACCTCTGAGCTCGTACGTCTCAGAGAAAGGCGTTAAGAAAGAGAATAAATTCTCCGCCGCCAAATAAATGTATATTTAATAAAGATCAATCAACACAGAATAACATCCAATGCTAGACACACAATCCATTTACAAGTTCATTCTGGGTCTGAACGAATCCGGAGGCACTTTCCTCGCATATCCATCGATCTCCAAGTACGTCTGGATGATCACCAACCGTTTCCCTCATCTTGGGTGTACAGCCCAATCAAGATCATCAGTAATCACCCAAACGATGTGAAGACTTCCGGTCTTCAACCAACGTCTTCATCTTCGACATATCGCCGAATCGATTATTCAAAATAGGTAGAGGCCCGAACTTTCTGAATAACCCACGTATGTAATAAACAAATATTACACAAACACAACAAACGCCTCATTCCAATTCAGAATATACTTTTATTCACAAAATCACATTCTTAGGGAAAGGTTCCCATTAATTTTATCCAAGATAAATTCTTCTAAATTTATTCTTTAATCTTCCTTTGGACATCATTTCAAACCATATTATGGTTTTCCAAACTAGTCGGGATTAGCGAACCACATCGAAGTAATTATTTGTTTTAATTACTAATCCCAACCTATTCATCCCCTGGAGAAAAACTGGTAATACTCCATATCTAACACTACGGTGTTATTGGTCAAATTAATTACAATTCCACGTTCAAATCTAATTAAAGAGTTAACTATCGCTCTGGAGCAAAACTGGTGATACTCCATTCTCGATCACTTTTCAGATTTGACAATTTAAATTATCAATTCACATTTCAATCTAATTAAAGATTCATTAAAACTCCACTTAGTTTTAATCTTTTCAAAAATCAATATCCTAACTTTAACTGGGTTAAAGAATCAATGTCATCTAAAACACGATTCACGATAAACCCAAATCACATTCTATTGTTAATCGGATTAAAGAACAGGTGCTGTTCAAAACACCGCTCACGATAAACCCAAAAACCAATTCAAATTCAATTCCAATTAAATATTATTTAATTGATGCCCTTTATTAAATATAAATAGAAAGATTTAATCTTTTTCTCTATTGGGCTTAAGATCAGTGTTAATGAAGACACCATTCACGACAAACCCAAATCACATTTGTTATTAAATACAAGGCTCAGAATAGAAAATATACCGGCTTAGATTCAATATCAAATTCTGAAACCAACAAATATCGTATTAGAAATAATGATATAAAATATATCTTTCAAATTCCCACAACAATATCTGTATAATCACAAAATCCAACATCGAAATATTCCAAAGACAATTTTGATTCAAATCCATTCCAATTTATATATATTGGAAATTCTGGTTATTTTCAAAACCACTTCAAATTCAATTTATTTGTTTCGAAAATAAATTGATTTTAATTCTAGTTCAAAACTAGTTCATTTCGATAAAAATCTATTTTTATCTTTTCAAATATAGTGTTTTTCGTCCCAGTTCTTACCAAATCATTTCTTATGATTTTACACAAATTATTGATATTTTTAATAATTTTATCAGGGCCCGTACAATCGATTTCCATCAACGGCCATCGAACTGCACTTACAGCGACCTTTTCCAAATTTAATTTGGACATAATTCCAAATCCAGCTGTTAGATTTCAAATTTATAATATTCATTGGAAAGCTATTTTCGATTCAAACCCAACGGTACCGGTTTCAGGAGAATCCGACGGCCGGATCTCCCGTAACGTCAATTCGAAGTCAATGGTCGAAATTCACGAACTACCGCAGCGCGGCGCGTTCTATTCAGGCCATTATATATATACATAATATATATAATATATTATATATATTTCGTCGATTTCCTTTTAAAACGTATTTTATAAATCGTTTTAAATTCGTTTTCGAAACGATTTCGACCTCATATTCAATTTTGAATCAAAATTGAATATTCCACATCATCGATATACAGAAGATAATATTTTCAAAACGTTATATTTTGAAATCACTTCTTTTTCTATATTCATTATAAAAACAAATATAATCGATATAAATATTTTTCACGTCAAAATGGCGCATCTCTAATCAACACGGCTTTATATCTTTCAATAAATTCATTATTCTATTCAACAAATGAATATTTATTCCATTCAACACATGAATCTATATTTCTTTCAACACATGAATATTCTCAACACATGAGCACTGTCAACACATGACTATTTTTGTTATTTAAAATATTTTATAAAATTATGGTATCTATCGATTGATTTTTAATTAGACTCCACCATGAAGTAGCTTCTAATTTTAAATATGATAAAGATGTAAATTTTATTGTTAAAATATTTCTTTCAACACATGATCCATTATTCTATTCAACACATGAATATATACTTCATTATATTCTTTGTTTTCTCAATTGGAATGAGGCCCAATCAATTACCATATAATGTTAATTATATGGATTCCACACAACACATGTATATATAATAGCATTGACAAATAATCGGCCATAATCCAAAGTGCACTACACTGTATAAGCATTAAATATAGATATCTAACGCTTATAACAGCCTGTCAATCAATCGATCGACATACAACTAATCAATCGGGATGAGTGGACTTCAAATATCATCCCAACACCCATGTGGGGTTTCAAATCAATAAACACATATTTTTATTCACACACACACGTTAAAAACAATATTTTTAATGATAAAATATTTTTAACTATATAAATATTTTATTTCACGTCACACAATCAATTTTCATCACAACAAACAATCAAACATACAAGCCATCCATGGTCTGTGGATGACGGGTGTCGGGTGCTACTAAGCACCGTCTGCATCCTAGTATATATTTTTAACTAGAAAAGAAAATTTAAAGTGAGAAGTTCTCACCCAAGCTAAATCAATACACCGCGACTCTTCATATGTAGAAATCTTCGTCGTTCGCCTTTTGTCACTTTCATTGTCCGTAGCCACTACATATATAAAAATCACATTTTAATATTGTTGCTATTTATATAAAAATCACATTTTTATATTGTTATTATATAGATAGAAATTCTATTTTTATACCGCTACTATTTAGATAAAAATTCTATTTTTACAATGCTGTTCATATAATACAGATTATATTTTTATCACGCTATTCTCTATATAAAGATTTCGACTTTTTATTTCATCACTATAAAAATCACATTTTTATTTCAACCTATATATAAGAAAGATCAGATTTTTATTTAGCTACATATATAAAGATTAAATTTTTACTAACTATATAATATAAAAATCATATTTTTACTTCACTAAAAATCATATTTATATTTTGTTACATATATAAAGATAATATTTTTATATTCTCTATTATATAAAAATCATATTTTTAATACTTCTACTTTATAAAAATCATATCTTTATATCTCCTACATAATAAAGATCGAACTTTTATTATCTATATTATATAAAAATTATATTTTTATTATCTCTACTACATAAAGATAATATTTTTAGTCTTTCTATAATATAAAAAATATATTTTTATTCGCTACATATATAAAAACCTCATTTTTATATTCTCTACTTTATAAAAATCGTATCATTATTTATAAAAATCTAACTTTTATGTATCCCAAAAATCTAATCATTTCTATACTAAAAATCATAGGAGAATAAGCAACTTACGTTGAAATAGGGAAGGGGAGGGGGTGTTCACTGTCGGAGGGGTGCTCGAGGGGCTGAAAGGAGGAAGAAGAAGAAGCAGCGGCGGCAGCAACAGGAGGAGGGGGCGTGGTGGCGGAAGTCGGCATCAAAAGAGGAGGGAGGAAGGAGGAACGGATCGGAGGGGGCGGTTGCTGACTGGGCGAGGTGGGTGGCTCGTCATTAGTGGGCTAGGGTTGGGGGTAAGGGAGTTACGGCGGTTTTTCAGAGGGGGGGGGAGGCGTTCGAACTACTGGAGGAGGGGAGTGTGGGTCCCGCGAGGCGGAGGAGAGAGCGGGAGGCGGGGGGAGCGTTGGGGGGGGGGGGGGGAGAAGCGGACTGAGGTGTTTTTTCCTTTTTTTCTATCTGAGAAGTGTCGGTGAAGAAAAGGATAGAGGGGGGGGGTATATGAAAAATGTTGTTAATATTTAATTTTATTTTCTTCTTAAAGTTGACTTTTGTCCCGAACCCCAAATCGAACCCAACGACTATCGGCCCTAGCTATTAACCCCCATTCCTAATACAATGGGATATGTATCGTAGGCTGATTCGATCGTTTCGATCAGTTTTCGTCCAAATCAACATATAACTCTATATATTGAATTTGAACGCGCATTTCAATTTACCGAGGTCACATACTAACTCGAAAAATTCCAAAAAATATTTTCTAGCTTCGTATTGACGATACGGTCCTAATAAAACAAATTTCGTCAAATTCTGAGACCGTTTGAAAAATGGTCATTTTCCAGTCGATTAAAATCAACTAAAACTGGTCAAACGCGTTTTCCTTCGCCACGCACTCAGATTGAATTCAAAAATTATGAAATTTGAAACCTAGAAATAACTTGACATCGCAGATCCAACAAAAGTGGTTTCGTCGAAATCCGAGGTCGTTTGCAAAATGGCTATTTTTAAGGGCCGAAATTCCATAACGACTATCCTCAATTTTCAATTGGACATATCTTTTTATTCCCGCTATGAAATTTCGATTTTTCGGATTCGTTGGAAAAAATATTCTCAATTAGATTCTAATATTTTTGGTTTTGCTAAATTCCGGTTTATTTTGCACCCGACACATTCATTTGAAGTTTGAAATCGAATTATCGAACTACCATGCCATTTTCAATTCCTTTTATAATTTAAAATAAATATTTCTATTCTAACGACGATCTATATAACTATACATGTTCTAATTATATTCAAAGTAAATTTTCTGTCGATATTATTTAAAATAATTCATTTTAAATATCCAAAATTCATCAAAATTGCCAAAATAAAAATTTTAAACTGGCTCGCATTTCCAGGTTGTTACAATCTCCCCCACTTAAAACTTTTCGTCCCCGAAAAGGAACAAAGCCGAAAGTTGTTTAACTAATCAACTCAACTTCCTTTATTTTCATTACGGCTTAAATTCTTTAACTTTTCAGTTTCTAAGAACTTTTCATATTTTCAGAAATTTGGCTAACACCCTAAATTTCCGAAAACTTTCGCCATAACCTTCCCTGCACCGGGGACTTCGGGATATTTCATATAGCCTCCCATGGCCTTCTTCAATCAAAAAGAAAAAGAAAACGCCAAGCGGCTAGCCAATCGGCTCATAAAATCATCATCACCCAAACAAAACAGTAAATTATGGTAAACATGTACCTATTTGTCGGGCAAACAATTTTATTCTTCTGCTCTAGCCTCCTTGCCATGACCTGTTCAGTGTAAGTACATGTATATGCAAGCAAATGCGACCAATTTTCAATACAATTCAATATTTGATTCTATTAGCCGTAATGGTTCAAAGTTTCAAACAAATTGAAAAACAACACAACCATCAATCAATTAGTGAATTAACGTTTCAAATTCATAAATTTGATATATATACAGAAAATCATGTTTTTGATGCCAAATCGCAACAACATATTCTAACTATATTTTGGTTCTCACACCAGTCTAATGGAAATATATAGATATCACACCTTCGGAACACGAACATAAATATTGTTGATGCCATGGTCATTATCAACATCATCTCCAGGCAACTAGAGCGTGATTCTATATCTATCCAGTATACTAAAACTTCGAATATATGTTCATGACGCGTATATGCAAAACCTTTATATACTAGATTGTCCAAATTCAAAATGAATAAATATTCAAATACGTATAAAACGATTTAAATTTTCAAAACAAAGTTGGTTTTCATTTGAAAAATATACTCTTCACACTCGTTCTAGGATACTACTGATCCCATCTCTAACGAGTCATTCTAATTGGATATTACTAATCCAATATCTGATGAATTCTTTCGTTCGGTTCTAATGTGTCTTGTTCTCGAGCTCTGTAAACCAAAGCTCTGATACCAAACTGAGACGACCCGAACTTCTCCGTGAAGGAAAGACCGGATTGCGTTGAGAACAAGACAAATTAGAACGCAAACAGAAGAACATTTCATTGTTTATTACAACAATGCCATCAGAATACAAGAATATATATAGTATGAATAAATATACATTCGATAAATATCAGAGATTACAATAATTTACACAGCAGCGGAAAATAATACAAAACACAACTAGAAGTGATACACGGATACAGAGCTTTCCGAGCATCGTTCAAGCTGTAAATCAGGCAACTGTGAATATAAGTCTGCAAAACCAAAACTACTAGCTGCCCGTGTGGAAAATAGGGGTACCCAGAGTTTAGGTTAAAATAATAAACTCCAGGCCAGTCATGTGACTGGTGTGAGAACTAAAACAGTTATTAATCTTTATTTTAAAGTTCGGTAAATCAAGGGACCACGTCGTATAACACGGAACGGGTTTCCTCCTAAGAATACCAGTGCATATCAATAAACAGCACAATGCTTTTTAGAAAAATGAAGCTATTATAAGACCCAGTTCCCATCACACAATGCAACGCAAGCCGGAGGATAGGGTTTTCCCTTATAATAGCCAAACATGCTTGGTACGTTTAAAACAAATCATTTGATACTATAATATGTGTATAGTGTCAAAACAATTTCAATCATTAATATCAATCATAGACGGCATGGGTACCATATATCATGTCGCCATACTAGTTCTACAATTAAAACTGCAATATCACGTATTGGAAATTGGATTTCCGTCATGAGTCAAGGCAAGGGGCAAGCTCCTCTCCGTTCGAGACACTCTAGCAAATGTCTCAGGACCCCACTATGATCCTTGGAATCGGTTGGGCCGGTCCTCTCTTACTTTTGAGGATTGGCAATTCCTGAACACACGTTTCCCGTCCTAACATACCTAATATTGAGGCGCCTCATCCAAAAACCACACAGGTGAAAAGTATATAAATGTCAGCCAGTTTAAGCACTGACACCACACATAGCTAGAAAGAAACGTCGTGTTCTCCCAACGGTCCGTATCCCGTTTTTGACTCATACCGAGGTGTGAGGCTCGCGAATTCACGTTATACACAAAGCTGCGCCACACAGGCCGTGCTTTGATCATCAACCATAAGACTTTGCTTCTCAACAGAAGCCTTGATCAATTGCCACTTACGCGTGCCACACTGGAAATTCACTCCATGCGACTGATGTCCATCGATATACAACCTCTGAGCTCGTACGTCTCAGAGAAGAGCGTTAAGCAAGAGAATAAATTCTCCGCCGCCAAACAGATGTATATTTAATAGAGATCAATCAACACAGAATAAATTCCAATGTCAGACACACAATCCATTTACAAGTTCGTTCTGGGTCAGAACGAAACCGGAGGCACTTTCCTTGCATATCCATCGATCTCCAAGTACGTCTGGACAATCACCAACTGTTTCCCTCATCTTGGGTGTACAGCCCAATCAAGATCATCAGTAATCACCCAAACGATGTGAAGATTTCCGGTCTTCGAACACTGTCTTCATCTTCGACATATCGCCGAATCGGTTATCCAGAATGGGTAGAGACCTGGCCTTTCTGAATAACCCACGTATGTAACAAACAAATGTTACACAAGCACAACAAACGCCTCATTCCAATTCAGAATATTCTTTTATTCACAAAATCACATTCTTAGGGAAAGGTTCCCATTAATTTTATCCAAGATAAATTCTTCTAAATTTATTCTTTAATCTTCCTTTGGATATCATTTCAAACCATATTATGGTTTTCCAAACTAGTCGGGATTAGCGATCCACATCGAAGTAATTATTTGTTTTATTTCCCAATCCCAACCTATTCATCCCCTGGAGCAAAACTGGTAATACTCCATATCTAACACCACGGTGTTATTGGTAAAATTAATTACCATTTCACGCTCTAATCTAATTAAAGATTTAACAATCGCTCTGGAGCAAAACTGGTGATACTCCATTCTTGATCAGTTTTCAGATTTGACAATTTAAATTATCAATTCACATTTAAATCTAATTAAAGATTCATTAAAACTCCACTTAGCTTTAATCTTTTCAAAAATCAATATCCTAACTTTAACTGGGTTAAAGAATCAATGTCATATAAAACACGATTCACGATAAACCAAATCACATTCAATTGTTAATCGGGTTAAAGAACAGGTGTTGTTCAAAACACCGCTCACGATAAACCCAAAAACCAATTCAAATTCAATTCCAATTAAATATTATTTAATTGATGCCCTTCATTAAATCTAAATAGAAAGATTTAATCTTTTTCTCTATTGGGCTTAAGAATAGCGTTAATGAAGACACCATTCACGACAAACCCAAATCACATTTAATATTAAATACAAGGCTCCCAATAGAAAATATACCAACTTAGATTCGATATCAAATTCTGAAACCAACAAATATCGTATTGGAAATAACGATATAAAATATATCTTTCAAATTCCCATAACAATATCTGTATAATCACAAAATCCAACATCGAAATATTCCGAAGATAATTTCGATTCAAATCCATTCCAATATATATATATATATATATATATATTGGAAATTCTGGTTATTTTCAAAACCACTTCAAATTCAATTTATTTATTTCGAAAATAAATTAATTTTAATTCTAGTTCAAAACTAGTTCATTTCGATAAAAATCTATTTTTATCTTTTCAAATATAGATTTTTTCATCCCAGTTCTTCCCAAATCATTTCTTATGATTTTACACAAATTATTGATATTTTTAATAATTTTATCAAGGCCCGTACAGTCGATTTCCATCAACGGCCATCGAACTGCACTTACAGCGACCTTTTCCAAATTTGATTTGGACATAATTTCAAATCCAACCGTTAGATTTCAAATTTCTAATATTAATTAGAAAGCTATTTTCGATACGAACCCAACGTTTCCGGTTTCAGGAGAATCCGACGGTCGGATCTCCCGTAACATCAATTCGAAGTCAATGGTCGAAATTCACGAACTGCCGCAGCGCGGCGCGTTCTATTCAGGCCATTATATATATAATATATTATATATATTTCGTCGATTTCCTTTTATAACATATTTTATAAATTGTTTTAAATTCGTTTTCGAAACGATTTCAACTTCATATTCAATTTTGAATCAAAATTGAATATTCCACATCATCGATATACAAATAATAATATTTTCAAAACGTTATATTTTGAAATCACTTCTTTTTCTATATTCATTATAAAAATGAATATAATCGATATAAATATCGTTCGCGTCAAAATGGCGCATCTCTAATCAACACGGCTTTTTATCTTTCAATAAATTCGTTATTCTATTCAACAAATGAATATTTATTCCATTCAACACATGAATCCATATTTCTTTCAACACATGAATATTTTCAACACATGAGCACTGTCAACACATAACCATTTTTGTTATTTAAAATATTTTATAAACTTATGGTATCTATCGTTTAATTTTTTATTAGACTCCACCGTGAAGTAGCTTCTAATTTTAAATATGATAAAGATGTAAATTTTATTATTAAAATATTTCTTTCAACACATGATCAATTATTCTATTCAACACATGAATATATACTTCATTATATTCTTTATTTTCTCAATTGGAATGAGGCCCAATCAATTACCATATAATGTTAATTATATGGATTCCACACAACACATGTATATATAATAGCATTGACAAATAATCGGCCATCATCCAAAGTGCACTACACTGTATAAGCATTAAATATAGATATCTAACGCTTATAACAACCTGTCAATCAATCGATCGTCATACAACTAATCAATCGGGATGAGTGGACTTCAAATATCATCCCAACACCCATGTGGGGTTTCAAATCAACAAACACATATTTTCATTCACACACACACATGTTAAAAACAATATTTTTAACGATAAAATATTTTTAACTATATAAATATTTTATTTCACGTCACACAATCAATTTTCATCACAACAAACAATCAAACATACAAGCCATCCATGGTCTGTGGATGACGGGTGTCGGGTGCTACTAAGCACCGTCTGCATACTAGTATATATTTTTAACTAGAAAAGAAAATTTAAAGTGAGAAGTTCTCACCCAAGCTAAACCAATACACTGCGACTCTTCATATGTAGAAATCTTCGTCGTTCGCCTTTTGTCACTTTCATTGTCCATAGCCACTACATATATGTAAATCACATTTTTATATTGTTGCTATTTATATAAAAATCACATTTTTATATTGTTATTATATAGATAGAAATTCTATTTTTATACCGCTACTATATAGATAAAAATTCTATTTTTACAACGATGTTCATATAATACAGATTATATTTTTATCACGCTATTCTCTATATAAAGATTTCGCCTTTTTATTTCATCACTATAAAAATCACATTTTTATTTCAACCTATATATAAGAAAGATCAGATTTTTATTTAGCTACATATATAAAGATCAAATTTTTACTAACTATATAATATAAAAATCGTATTTTTACTTCACTAAAAATCATATTTTTATTTTATTACATATATAAAGATAATATTTTTATATTCTCTATTATATAAAAATCATATTTTTAATACTTCTACTTTATAAAAATCATATCTTTATATCTCCTACATAATAAAGATCGAATTTTTATTATCTATATTATATAAAAATTATATTTTTATTATCTCTACTACATAAAGATAATATTTTTAGTCTTTCTATAATATAAAAATTATATTTTTATTCGCTACATATATAAAAACCTCATTTTTATATTTTCTACTTTATAAAAATCGTATCTTTATTTATAAAAATCTAACTTTTATGTATCCCAAAAATCTATTCATTTCTATACTAAAACTCAAAGGAGAATAAGCAAATTACATTGAAATAGGGAAGGGGAGTGGGTGTTCACTGTCGGAGGGGTGCTCGAGGGGCTGAAAGGAGGAAGAAGAAGAAGCAGCGGCGGCAGCAACAGGAGGAGGGGGAGCGGTGGCGGAAGTCGGCATCAAAAGAGGAGGGAGGAAGGAGGAATGGATCGGAGGGGGCGGTTGCTGACTGGGCGAGGTGGGTGGCTCGTCGTTAGTGGGCTAGGGTTGGGGGGTAAGGGAGTTACGGTGGTTTTTAAGAAGGGGGGAGGCGTTCGAACTACTGGAGGAGTGGAGGGTGGGTCCCGCGAGGCGGAGGAGAGAGCGGAAGGCTGGGGGGGGGAGGGGGGCGGAGCGCCAGCTCTGCGACGAGCGTTTGGGGGGGGGTGGGGGAGGGGAGAAGTGGATCGAGGCAGCGACGGGTTTTTCTTTTTTTTTCTTTCTGAGAAGTGTCGGTGAAGAAAAGGATAAAGGGGGGGGTATATGAAAAAGGTTGTTAATATTTAATTTAATTTAATTTAATTTTCTTCTTAAAGTTGACTTTTGTCCCAAATGCCGAATCGAACCCAACGGCTGTTGCCCCTAGCTATTTACCCCCATTCCGAACACAATGGGATATGTATCGTAGGCTGATTCGATCGTTTCGATCAATTTTCGTCCAAATCAACATATAACTCTATATATTGAATTTGAACATGCATTTCAATTTACCGAGGTCACATACTAACTCGAAAAATTCCAAAAAAAATATTTTCTAGCTTCGTATTGACGATACGGTCCTAATAAAACTAATTTCGTCAAATTCTGAGACCGTTTGAAAAATGGTCATTTTCCAGTCGATTAAAATCAACTAAAACTAGTCAAACGCGTTTTCCTTCGCCACGCTCGCAAATTGAATTCAAAAATTATGAAATTTTAAACCTAGTAATAACTTGACATCGCGGATCCAACAAAAGTGGTTTCATCGAAATCCGAAGTCGTTTGCAAAATGGCTATTTTTAAGGGCCGAAATTCCATAACGACTATCCTAAATTTTTAACTGGACATATCTTTTGATTCCCGCTATGAAATTTCGAATTTTCGGATTCGTTGGAAAGATATTCTCAATTAGATTCTAATATTTTTGGTTTTGCTCAATTCCGGTTTATTATGCACCCGGTACATTCATTTGAAGTTTGAAATCGAATTATCGAACTACCGCGCCATTTTCAACTCCTTTTATAATTTAAAATAAATATTTCTATTCTAACGGCGATCTATATAACTATATACGTTCTAATTCTATTCAAAGTAAATTTTCTGTCGATATTATTTAAAATAATTCATTTTAAATATCCAAAATTCATCAAAATTGCCAAAATAAAATTTTTAAACTGGCTCGCATTTCTGGGTTGTTACACCACGCCCCCTTCAGCTCCTCCCTCTCTCCTCTGCAGCCAAAACCCCAAGCCCTAGCTGGAATCCGCACCTCCAGCGCCCCCTGACGCCTGTCGCCGACTTCAGAGCCACCCTGCCACCACCTCCGGCCTTGACGTGCCTCCCCCACCTCCCAAACCCGAGGTGAACCCTCCTCCTCTGAAAATGCAAAAGTGAGTTTTTTTATTATTTGTTTAATTTTCTTTTCAGTTTTTACATAGATTAAAACTCTGATTTTTATAATACATATTTGAGTATAAAAATTTGACTTTTATGTATATAAAACAAGCATAAAAATTCAATTTTTATGTATGTAGATTTGAAATAAAAATTCCATTTTTATGTATGTCGATTTGAAATAAAAATTCAATTTTTATATTTATAGGTTTGAAATAAAAATACGATTTTTATAGTATAGATTTGAAATGTAAACATGATTTTTAATATACATAGCTTTGAATAAAAATATGATTTTTATTATATGTGTAGAGATATAAAAATTTGGTTTTTATTTTATTAATAACAATATAGAAATGTGATTTCTGTATACATAGTAGCAATATAAAAATGTGATTTTTTTATATGTGTAGCGAATTAAAAATATGATTTTCAATGTAAACTGTGTGAAACAGATTTTGTTGAAAACACGGTGAAGAACACAACGTGCGGGAAACAAATCCAAATCAAAATCTGTCAAATAAAGAATGACAGAGTGGAAACCAAATGTGAGAACTTCTCACTTTAACTTTATTTTCTAGTTAAAATATATACTAGGATGCAGACGGTGCTTAGCAGCACCCGACACCGTCGTCCACAGACCATGGACGACTTGTTTGATTGTATTGTGTTGTGAAAATCAATTGTGATTGTTATGTGAAATGGAAAATAAAAGATTCATGTGTTGAATAAAATATTTTATTGTTAAAAATATAATTTTTAACGTGTATGTGAATAAAATAAATATTCATTTACAAATCAGACGATTTGTTTATGTACACCCATTTGTTTGATATTAATTGGGACGATAAATTTTACACATCACCCAACTACACAAATAAAAATCTGTGTTGGTTGGTTGAAACCCCACACGGGTTTTGGGATGATATTTGACATATACTAATCCCACTTATTATTCGTATGTCGATCGATTGGTTGACAAGCTGTGTAAGTGTTGATTATTTATATTTAATGCTTATGCAGTTGTGTAATGCACTTTGGATGATGGTTGATTGTCTATCACTGTTGTTATATATATATGTGTTGTATGGAATCCATATAAATAACATTATATGATAATTGATTGGGTCTCATTCCAATTTGGAAAATAAAGAATATTTTAAAATAATATTCAGAAAAGGATTAAAACTATTCATGTGTTGAATAAAATAAAATAACGAATATTTTAAAATAATATTCAGTAAAAGATCAAAATCTGATTTGGATGTCCGATTTTGGATGGACACGAAAATATTGAAGTATATAAAGCCGTGTTGATTAGATATGCGCCACTTTGACGCGAACGATATTTATGTCTATTTTATTCATTTTTATAATGAATATCGAAAAAGAAATGATTTCAAAATCTAATGTTTTGAAAATATTATCATTTATATATTAATGATGGTCAATATTCAATTTTGATTTAGAAATTGAATATGAAGTTGAAATCGTTTTTAAAACGAATTTAAAACGATTTATAAAATACGTTTTAAAAATAAATCGATGAAATATAATATATATATATGTTATATATTAATGGTTTGAATAGAACGCGCCACGCCGCGACCGTTCGCGAATTTTGACCATTGACTTCGAATGGACGTTACGGGAGATCTGACCGTCGGATTCTCCTAAAACTGGAACCGTTGGGCTCGTATCGAAAAGAGCTTTCCAATGAATATAAGAGATTTGAAATCAAATGGTTGGATTTGGAATTATATCCAAATCAAATTTGGAAATGGTCGATGTAAGTGCAGTTCGATGATCGTTTATGGAAATCGACTGAATATGGCCTTAATAAAATTATTAAAAATATTAATCATTTGTGTAAAATCATAATAAATGATTTAGAAAGAATTGGAATGAAAAATTCCACATTTTAAAAGATAAAAATATATTTTATCGAAATGAAATAGTTATTAACTAGAAAGATAATCCAATATTTTTAAATAAATAAGTTGGATTGAAATAGCTTAATATAACCAGAATTTTCCAATGTATGAATTGGAATGAATTAAAATAGAAATAATCTTCGGAATATTTCGGTATTGGATTCTGTGATTATACGAATATTGTTATGGGAATTTGGAAGATACAGATAATATCCGTTGGTTTCAGAATTTGATATTGAATATATACCGATATATTTTCTATTCAGAGCCTTGCATTTAATACCAAATGGGATTTTGGGTTTGTCGTGAATGGTGTCTTCATTAACACTGTTCTTAAACCTCGTGTGAAAAGAATAAATCTTTTAATTAAGATTATTGGAGTTTCCAGTTATATTTAGTAACTGGAATAAAAATGAAATGTGAATTGGGTTTATTGTGAACTATGTTTTTAATTACATTCGTTCTTTAACCCGATTAACAGTGAAATGTGATTTGGAATTTGTAAATCTTTTAATTAAGATTTAAGGGAATTTTCCAAAGTAAAGTTTTCCAATTTAAAAAAATAAATTGGAATGGAATGGAATTCGATTTGGTAATAATCGAAGTGAACTTCTGTAGAGGAAGACTGTTACTATATATGGAATTTAAGAGGCTTTGTCATTATTCCATTTATATTATCGGTTGGATATGGAAGTTTATATCGATTATACATATTGATCTGTTTTCCGTGAAGATTCCATTGTTAATGGAATGAGATTTTGGGTTTATCGTGAGCTGTGTTTTAAATGACATTAGTTCTTTAACCCACTAAAAGATAAGATTAATTTCTTAACTTTGAATAATCATTAAGAAATGAATTTTGAGATTAGAACTGAATTAGAGTTTTAATGAATCTTTAATTAGATTGGAATCTAAATGTGATAATTTAAATTATTAAATTCATGAAAAGATCGAGAATGGAGTATCACCAGTTTTGCTCCAAGCGATAGTTAAATCTTTAATTAGATTTGAACGTGAAATGGTAATTAATTTTACCGATAATACCGTGGGTGTTAGATATGGAGTACTACCAGTTTGCTCCATTGGATGTATAGGTTGGGACTAGGAAATTAAATAAATGATTACTTTGGTAAGGTTCGCTAATCCCGACTAGTTTGGAAAACCTTAATATGGTTTAAATTGTGAAAACAATATTTGAATAAAAGAATATTCTGGTTTGGAATGAGGCGTATGTTGTGTTTTTATTGGACTTGTTTATTATATTCGTGAGTTATTCAGAAAGACCGGGTTTATCCCATTCTGAATAACTGAATCGATGATAAGTCGACAAAGAAGATGGTGGTTGAAGACCGGAGGTCTTCACATTGTTTGGATGATTATTGATGTCTTGATTGGGCTGTACATCCAAGACAGGTAATAAGTGGTGATCATCCAGAAGTACTTGGAGATCGACCGGATATGCGAGGACCTCTCTCCTGTATTGGACATATGGGACGAGGAATAAGGTGCCTCCGGTTTCGTTCAGACCCAGAACGAACTTGTAAATGGATGCGTGTATGACATTAGATTTCATTCTATGTGATTGATAGACATCAGTTGCATGGCGTGAATTGCCTGTGTGGCATGCTGAGATGCAAATGATCAAGGCTTCTGTTGAAAAGAAAAGTCATGTGCTTGATGATCAAAGAACGACTTTAATACATCGCCGCTTTGTGTATAGCATTAATTCGCGAGCCTCACACCCCGATGTAAACTTGAAATGGGAGAAGGATCTAGGGAGGAAATGCGTTTCCTTCTGGCTAGGAGTGGTGTCTGGGTTCTGCAAGCCCTTGATGTTTTAACTATGTGGATGATGGATAGCGAGGCACCTCGGTTATACTGCCACTATGGTGCCGATGGATGGTTTGGTCGATATATGACCATTTTACGCCCCATAGTGCGGGGAAACGTATTGCTCAGGCAATTTAATCCACTTCGTGTGCACCGGCCCTGTGGCTCCTATGTGCAGTTACGGCAGTAGCCTGAGGTGTGGGCTAGAGAGTCTCGAAGAGGTAAGGACGATCCCTTGCCTTGGTTCGCAGATGGAAATCCAACTTCCAATACGTGACTATGCGGTTTTAATTGTAGAACTAGTATGGCGACATGATAGAAGGTACCCATGCCGTCTATTATTGATACATTTATATTTGAAGTTGTTTTCTTCACTTATAGGAATAATAAAAGATTAAATTTTGCGTATCAAGCATTATTCGGCTATTATAAGGTAAACCTCTTTCCTCCGGCTTGCGTTGCATTGTGTGATGGGACCTGGGTCTTATAATAGCTTCATCTTCTTTATTTAGCATTGCGCTGTTTGTTATATGCACTAGTACTCTTGGGGGTAAACCCATTCCGTGTTATATGGCGTGGTCCCTTGATTTACCTAACTTTAAAACCAAATTAATAATTGTTTTAGTTCTCACACGAGTCACATGACTGATGATACGACCCGAACTCGCCCTTATGGGAAAGCCCAGATTAGTTGAGAACATGACAAATCAGAACGCAAACAGGAGAACATTTCATAGCTTATTACAACAATTACATCAGTGTACAAGAATATACAGAGTATGAAAAAATAATATACATTTGATAAATATCAGAGATTTACAAATTACAATGCAGCGGAAAATAATACATAACACAACTGAATAAAATATACGGATACAGAGCTTTCCTAATATCATTCCAGCTCTAAACCAGGATCATGTAAATATAAATCTGCAAAACCAAAACTACTAGCTGCCCATGTGGAAATAGGGGCACCTAGAGTTTAGGTTAAAACAATAAACTCCAAGTCAGTCATGTGATTGGTGTGAGAACTAAAATAGTTACTATCTTGGTTTTAACGTAAGGTAAATCAAGGGACCACGCCATCTTACACGAAATGGGTTTCCTCTCAAGAATACTAGTGCATAAACAAACAGCGCAATGCTAAATAAAGAACAATGAAGCTATTATAAGTCCCAGGTCCCATCACACAATGCAACGCAAGCCGAAGGACTGGGTTTTACCTTATAATAGCCAAATAATGCTTGATACACAAAATTTGATCTTCTATTATCACTATAAGTAAAGAAATCAACTTCAAATATAAATGTATCAATCATATACAGCATGAGTGCCCCATCCCAATAGGTCGCCATACTAGGCTCTACAATCAAATCCGAAAAGTTCCATCTGTGAACCAAGGCAAGGGATCGTCCTTACCGCTTCGAGACAATCTAGCTCATGTCTCAGGCAAGCGCGCAGACAAGCCTTGGATCGTCAGGGCAGGTCCACACGAAGTGGATTAAAATGCATGAACAATGCGTTTCCCCACCCTATGGGGCGTAAACTGGTCATATCCAGACCAAACCATCCATCGGCCCCGTAGTGAACGATATAACCGAGGTGCCTCACTATCCATCATCTACATAAGTAAAACGTCAGGGAATGCAAAACCCTGACACCACTCCTAGCTAGAAAGAAACGCATGTCCCTCCTGAGGTCCTCTCCCGTTTTGGGTTCACACCAGGGTGTGAGGATTGCGAATTAACGCTATACACAAAGCGGCGCTATATTAAGCTATGCTTTGATCATCAAACACAAGACTCTGCTTTTCAACAGAAGCCTTGATCATTTGCCACTCAGGCACGCCACACAGGCAATTCATGCCATGCAACTGATGTCTATTGATATACAACCTCTAATCTCATACGTCTAAGAGAAGGTTGAAGTAAGAGAATAAATTCTCCTTCACCAGGCAGATTTACATTTAATAGAGACCAACCAGCACAGAATAAAATCCAATTTCAGACACACAGTCCATTTACAAGTCCGTTCTGGGTTTGAACGAAACCGAAGGCACCTTATTCCTCGTCCCATATATCCAATACAGGCGAGAGGCCCTCGCATATCCATCGATATCCAAGTATGTCTGGACTATCACCACTTATTACCTCGTCTTGGGTGTACAGCCCAATCAAGACATCAGTAATCATCCAAACAATGTGAAGACCTCCGGTCTTCAACCACTGTCTTCATCGTCGACTTATCGTCGTATCAATTATTCAGAATGGGTATAAACTCGTCCTTTCCGAATAACTCGCGTATATAATAAATAAGTGTTACACAAACACAACATATGCCTCATTCCAATCCAGAATATTCTTTTATTCAAATATTCTTTTCACAAATTTAAACCATATTAAGGTTTAACCAAACTAGTCGGGATTAGCGAACCTTACCGAAGTAATCCTTTATTTAATTTCCAAATCCCAACCTATTCTATAATAAAAAGGATTTCATCCGGACTTAATAGATTGCTAAACCGACCAAGACCATTTAAAAACCCGATTGTAATGAGAACAAGACTAATTGGAACACAGACAGAAGAACATTTCATTGCTTATTACAACAATTTACATCAGAGTACAAGAATATTCCAGAGTATACATGAATAAATAATATACATTTGATAAAAATCAGAGATTTACAAATGATAATGCAGCGGAAAATAATACAAAACACAACTGAAAGAGATATACGGATACAGAGCTTTTCGAATATCATTCCAGCTGTTAACCAGGATCCTGTGAATACAATATCTGCAAAACCAAAACTACTAGATGCCCGTGCAAAAAATAGGGGCACCCGGAGTTTAGGTTAAAACAATAAACTCCAGGTCAGTCATGTGACTGGTGTGAGAACTAAAACAGTTATTATTCTTTATTTTAAAGTTAGGTAAATCAAAGGACCACGCCGTATAACACAGAACGGGTTTAACCCCAAGAATATCAGTGCATATAACAAATAGCGCAATGCTAAAATAAAGAAAATGAAGCTATTATAAGACTCAGGTCCCATCTCACAATGCAACACAAACCAAAGGATAGAGTTTTTCCTTATAAAAGCCAAAGCATGCTTGGTACGCTAAATTTAATCTTTTATTATTACTATAAGTGAAGAAATCAACTTCAAATATAAATGTATCAATCATAGACGACATGAGTGTCCCATCCCACTATGTCGCCAATATTAGGCTCTACAATTAAAATCGAAATGTCATGTATTGAAAGTTGGATTTCCATCTGTGAACCCAGGCTAGGGATCGTCCTGATCGATTCGATACATTCTAGCCTACCATGTCTCAGGACAAGTACTCTGTCAAGCCCTTGGATCGTTAGGGCCGGTCCACCGATGTGGATTAAAATGCCTGAAAACTGCGTTCCCCTGCCTTATGGGGAAAAAACTAATCATATACTGACCAAACGATCGGACCTGGATCGTACGATCTAACCGAGGCGCCTCGCAGTCCATCATCCACATAAGTTAATGTCAGGCCGTTTAAAAACACTGACACCACTTCTAGCTAGAAGAAAACGCTTTTCCTCCCTGAGGTCCTCTCCCATTTTTGGTTGACACCGGGGTGTGAGGCTCTTGAATTAACGCTACACAAAGCTACGCCACGCAGGCCATTCTTTGATCATCAGCCACAAGACTCTGCTTTTAAACAAAAGCCTTGATCATTTGCATCTCTGCATGCCACGCTGTCAATCCAACGTCAGACACACATCCATTTACAAGTCCGTTCTGGGTCTAAACGAAACCGGAGCACCTTATACCTCGCATATCCATCGATCTCCAAGTACGTATGGACGATCACCAATTATTCCTTCGTCCTGGGTGTACAGCCCAATCAAGACATCGGAAATCATCCAAACGATGTGAATACCTCCGGTCTTCAACCACCGTCTTCACCTTCGACTTATCGTCAAACCAGTTATACAGAATGGGATAAACCCGGTCTTTCCAAATAACTCGCGTATATTTTAAACAAGTGTAAAACAAACACAACATACACCTCATTCCAATTTAGAATATTCTTTTATTCAAATATTCTTTTCACATTGCAAACCATATTAAGGTTTTCCAAACTAGTTGGGATTAGCGAACCTAACCGAAGTAATTATTTGTTTTATTTCCCAATCCCAACCTATTCATCCCATGGAGCAAAACTGGTGATACTCCATATCTAACACCACGGTGTTACCGGTAAAATTTATTACCATTTCACGTTCAAATCTAATTAAAGATTTAACTATCGCCTGGATTAAAACTGGTGGTACTCCATTCTCGATCATTTCTTGAATTTAATAATTTATTTATTAGATTCACATTTCATTCCACCAGTCCTTAACCATAAATTAGTAAGAGAACAATTCCCTAAGTATTGACCCCGAAGGCCGAAACCAACATCAGACCAATACCCAGAAAACCATTCAACTTAGCTAATCTCCAGTTAGTTTCTAATTCTCTTAACTCCATTGGGTTCAAGAACAGTATTATTAAAGATACCATTCACGACAAACCCAAAATTCCATTTGATATAAATACAAGGCTCTGAATAGAAAATATATCGGCTTATATTCAACATCAGATTCTGAAATCAACAAATATCGTATTGGAATAACAATATATATATATCTTCCAAATTCCTCCACAATATCTGTATCATCACGGAATCCAATATCGAAATATTCCGAAGATAATTTCGATCCAATTCACATATTGGAAATTCTGGTTATTTTTAAAAACATTTCAAACCCAATTTATTTATTTAAAAATAAATAGATTTTAATTCTAGTTAATACTAGTTCATTTCGATAAAAATATATTTTTATCTTTTCAAATAAGGAATTTTTCATCCCAGTTTCTTCCAAATTATTTATTATGACTTTACACAAATTATCGATATTTTTAATAATTTTATCAAGGCCCATACAGTCGATTTCCACTAATGGCCATCGAACTGTATCCATAGCGACCTTTTCCAAATTTGATTTGGACATATCTCCAAATCCACAATTAGATGTTAAATCTCTTATGCTCGTTGGAAAGCTCTTTTCGATACGAACCCAACGGTTCCGGTTTTAGGAGAATCCGACGGTCGGATCTCCCATAATGTCAGTGCGAAGTTAATGGTCGAAATTCGCGAAGGTCGCTGCGCGGCGCGTTCTATTCAGGCCATCAAATATATATAATATATTATATATATTTCGCTCAAAACGTATTATATAAATTCGTTTTAAAATCGATTCCAACTTCTTTCTCAATTTTAAGCCAAAACTGAATATTCTATATCATTATACTATAAATGATATTATTTTCAAAATATATTATTTTGAAATTATTTCCTTTTCGGTATTCATTTTAAAAATGAATAAAATCGATATAATTATCGTTCGCGTCAAAATGGCGCAAATATAATCAACACGACTTAATATATTTAAATATTTCGTGTCCATACAAAATCGGACATCAAATTCCATTTTTAATCCCATACGGAATATTATTTTAAAATATTCGTTATTTTTAAAATATTTCTATTTCAAAATACTCTTTATTTTCAAATATTTCTATTTCAAATATTCTTTTCTTTCCAAATATTCTTTTCTTTTCAAATATTTCTATTTCAAATATTCTTTTCTTTTCAAATATTTCTATTTCAAATATTCTTTTCTTTTCAAATATTTCTATTTCAAACGTTCTTTTCTTTTCAAATATTTCTATTTCAAATATTCTTTTCTTTTCAAATATTTCTACTTAAAATATTCTTTTTCAAATATTCTTTTCTTTTCAAATATTTCTGAATTGGAATCAAACACAGTCAATTACCATATAATGTTATCTATATGGATTTCACACAGCACATGTATACAACGATAGTGATAAACAACCATCCATCATCCAAAGTGCAATTTACAACTGTATAAGAATAAAAAATAAAAAAATAATGCTCATTACAGCCTGTCAACCCATCGATTGACATACCACTAATTATTGTAATCAGTGTATGTCAAATATCCTCCCAATACCCGTGTGGCTTTTTCAAACAACAAACACACATTTTTATTTGTGCAGTTGGGCGATGTGTAAAATATATCGTCCCAATCCATGTCAGTTAAGTTGGTGTACATAAACAAATCGTCTGATTTGTATATGAATATTTTATACAGTTCATATATACAATAAAAATGTGATTTTTATTGTTCAATTATTTTATTCAACACATGAATATTTTATTCATTCAAATCACAATCAATTTTCACACAATACAATGCAATCAAACAAGTCGTCCACGGTCTGCTGACGACGGGGGACAGTTCATGAATGTAGTTTACAATAAATAACTGTACAAAAATAATTTTAGTGAGAATTTCTCACGTAGGGTTCCACTCCGTCGGTTTTCATCTGAATTTCAGTTCTGTTCGGATTTGAATTTGCCTTAAATTCTGATTTGCTCCAAATTGGACCCTGTTAGTCTTGTTGTGAAGCTCTCGGCTCCACGATCGCAATGGATCCAGTTTCGCGCGATTTGGACCTCGTATGAAATAGTTATGGTATTAAATACATCATGTAGTTAAATAAATAATTAGTTAGATAATTAATTAATAATTAACCTTTAATTAAAACAAATACTTCTTCTTCGTTAACAAGCTCCAAGTTTGCTTCTCCACCGTTTCTCCAAAACTAGGGTTCCATGCTGCTCAAGAATGAAGGCGGCGGACCTCGATTAGGGGAGGCCACG
Source organism: Allium sativum (assembly GCA_030737875.1). Taxonomy (NCBI): domain Eukaryota; kingdom Viridiplantae; phylum Streptophyta; class Magnoliopsida; order Asparagales; family Amaryllidaceae; genus Allium; species Allium sativum. The sequence continues at coordinate 994,387,457 of CM060915.1, forward strand.
CGAAGCGGCGTGGCGCCACCATCCACTTCCAGCAAGTGCGGCCAACTGGGAGGGGCCCAGCGGCCTAAAATCATCGAAGAATGGGAAGACTTCAAGTGGACGATTCGCAGAAAATACCAAACGAGAGGAGGTGATTTCGGTCTAGATTTGAAGCTTGGAGAATTCTCTGCAAAATACTCTAAAGAAGGGATGTATTTCGTTGAGTAAATCAAGAGGAATCGAAGGGGAAATAATCGAAAAGTCACCACCGTTTATTTGCGAGTTTCGGAGAAGAAAAGTGGGGAGAGAGAAAATGATTTGGCTTATTTTGATTGGCCCATGAATATATATATATATATATATATATATATATATATATATTATTTTAAATCCAAAAAGTAACTTTTTCTTTTGAACCCCGAATCGAACGCAACGACTGTCGCCCCTAGCTAATTACCTCCATTCCGAACCCAATGGGATATGTATCGTAAGCCAATTCGACTGTTTCGATAGGTTTTCGCTGAAATTAAAATATAAATCTATATATTCAATTTTAAACGCACATTTCAATTTACGGAGGCCACATACGGACTCTAAAAATTCCAGAAAAAATATTTATGAATTTGTTTTGGCGATACGGTCCTAGCATAAAGTAATTTCATCAAATTTGTAGACCGTTTGAAAAATGGCCATTTTCTGGTCGATCCAAAATGATAGAAATCGACAAAAACAGTTTTTCTTTTGTCACGCTCACATATTAATCCCAAAAATTATGAGTTTTGGAATCTAGCAATAACTTGACATCCCGAATCCAACAAAAGTGGTTTCGTCAAAAACGGAGGTCATTTGCAAAATTTCTATTTTTAAGGGCTATATTTATTCCATAGCGACTATTCTAAATATTCAACTGGCCATAAATTTTTATTCCCGCTATGAAATTTCAATTTTTTAGATCCGTTAGAAAGATATAATTAAACAGATTTAAATATTTCTTATTTCACCAAAATTTGATATATTTTTAATCCTGTACATTCAGTCAAAGTTTGAAATCGAATTTTAAAACTATCGCGCTATTTTCAATTCCTTTATAATTAAAATAAATTTATTTATATTCTAACTTCGATTCCAATAACTTATACACTCTAATTCTATTTAAAATAAATTTCTAGTCGTAATTATTTAAAATAAATCATTTTAAATATTCAAAATTCATTAAAATAGCTAAAATAAAATTTTTAAATCGGCTCAGATTTTCCGGGTTGTTACACATCCCATGAAGCAAAACTGGTAATACTCCATATCTAACACCATGATGTTATCGGTAAAATTAATTACCATTTCATTTTCAAATCTAATTAAAGATTTAACTATCGCTCTGGAGCAAAACTGGGGATACTCCATTCTCGATCATTTCCCGAATTTGATAATTTAAATTATCATATTCACATTTCAATCTAATTATAGATTCATTAAAACTCCAATTCTGTTTTAATCTCAAAAATCATTACTTAAGGACTTTTCAAAGTTAAGAAATTAATCTTATCTTTAACTGGGTTAAATAACTAATGTCATTTAAAACACCGCTCATGATAAACCCAAAATCACATTCCATTATTTATGGATCTTCACGTAAAACAAATCAATATATAATCGATATCAATTTCCACATCCGACTAATAATATAAATGGAATAACGACAAAGCCTTTTAAATTCCATATATATTAACAGTCTTCCTCCACAGAAGCTCACTTCGATTTTTATTGAATCGAATTCCATTCCATTCCAATATATTAAATTGGAAGTCAACACTTTGGAAAATTTCAATTAGATCTTAGCAAAAAGATTTATAAATTCTAAATCAAATTTATCTTTTTATCGGGTTAAAGAACGAATGTCGTTAAAAAAACAGTTCACAATAAACCCAATTCACATTCCATTAGTCTCTAACCATAAATTTGTAAGAGAACAAATCCCCAAGTATTAATCCCGAGGGCCGAAACCAACATCAGATCAATACCCAGGACCATTCAACTTAAATAGTCTCCAGTTAGTTCCTAATTTTCTTAACTCCATTGGGTTTAAGAATGACATTTTTAAAGATACAATTCACGACAAACCCAAAATCCAATTATATTCAATTCCAATTAAATATTAATTAATTGGTACACTTCATTAAATCTTAGTAAAATGATTTAATCTTTTCTCAACTGGGTTTAAGAACAGTGTTAGTGAATCCACCATTCACGACAAACCCAAAATCCCATTTGATATTAAATACAAGGCTCTGAATAGAAAATATATCAGCTTATATTCAATATCAAATTCTAAAACAAACAAATATCATATTGGAAATAACGATATTAAATATATCTTCCAAATTTCCATAATAATATCTGTATAATTACGAAATCCAATATCGAAATATTCCGAAAATGATTTCCATTCAAATCAACACCAATTCATACATTGGAAATTCTGGTTATTCTCAAAACCATTTCAAATCCAATTTATTTATTTAAAAAAATATTGGATTATAATTCTAGTTCATAACTAGTTCATCTCGATAAAAATATATTTTTATCTTTTCAAATACGGAAATTTTCATCCCAATTCTTTCCAAGACATTTATTATGATTTTACACAAAATATTAATATTTTTAATAATTTTATTAAGGCACTTTCAGTCGATTTCCATAAATGGTCGTCGAACTGCACTTACAGTGACCTTTTCCAAATTTGATCTGGACATAATTCTAAATCCAACCGTTAGATTCCAAATCTCTTATATTTGTTGGAAAGCTCTTTTCGAAACAAACCCAATTGTTCCGGTTTTAGGAGAATCTGATGGTCGGATCTACCGTAATATCCATTCGAAGTCAATGGTCGAAATTCGCGAACAGCCGTGGCGCGGTGCGTTCTATTCAAAGCATTAATATATATATATATATATATATATATATATCTCATTCAAAACGTATTTTATAAATTCGTTTTAAAACGATTCCTACTTTTACTTCAATTTTAAATCAAAATTGAATAGTCTCTACCATTAAAATATTTTAATGGTAATATTTTCAAAATTTCAGATTCTGAAATCTTTTTCCTTTTCGATATTCATTATAAAAATGAAAAAAATTGATATAAATATTGTTCGCATCAAAATGGCGCAGATCTAATCAATACGGTTTTTATTCAACACATGAAAATTATTATTCCATTCTCGTGAATATTATTTTAAAATATTAGTTATTTTCCAAATTCGAATGAGGCCCAATCAATTACCATATAACGTTAGTTATATGGATTTTATACAACACATGTATATAACCACAATAATAAATAATCAACCATCATCTAGAGTGCCTTCTACCACTATATAAGCACTAAAATAAATAAATAATGCTTATACAGTCTGTCAACCTATCGATTGACATACCACTAATTATTGGGATCAGTGTACGTTAAAAATCATCCCAATACCCGTGTGGGGTTTCAATTAACAAACACAGATTTTATTTGTGCAGTTAGGCGATGTGTAAAAATTATCGTCCCAATCAATATCAGATAAATGGGTGTACATAAACAAATCGTTCGATTTGTAAATGAATATTCATTTTCATTTCAGGAGAGTTCCATACCGTTCATTTATATGTTAAAAATTATATTTTTAACATTAAAATATTTATTTAAATACTTTACTATTTTTAACAGTTCATACATTCAATAAAAAGGATATTTTTAACTAACACTTTTTGTTTTAGAAAATTTGGGCAATACAATGGCGCGAAATTGAAATCGGGTAATGTCTAGCATTATCCCTCTCTTAATGCTGGCTCGCACCATACACAATAATCAATCCAAACAATTCCATTCTACTCCCAAACCAAATTCAGACAAACAAATCACTCAGTCCAAAAAACCACAACACAATACAATTAAACAAGTCGTCCATGGTTTGTGGACGACGGGGAGCAGTTCATATATGCAGTTATAAAATAAATAACTGAACAAGAAATTTTAGTGTGAAGTTCTCATCTTTGGGATCCACTCCGTCATTCTTTAGTGGACGATTTGGATTCCGTTCAGCTTCCAGTTCATTCCATCCCAATTTGTTTTCACGCTTTTCATAGTAAAAATCACATTTTTAATACGATATTTACCTTATAAAGATCACATTTTATAACGATGTTTATATATTAAAAATCATATTTTTATAAGCTCTATTATGCATATAAAAATCACATTTTACATCACTATATTATATAAAAATTGAATCTTTAAATTGCTACTTCATATATAAAAATCGGATTTTTAATATGTTACTCTATATATAAAAATCTCATTCTTATATGCTAATTATGTAAATCAAAATCTCATTTTTATTTTATGTTGTCTACACAGAAATCACTTCTTTTCTTCTAACTAAAATTCAAATCTTTTTATACAATTAAAAATCAAATCTATTTAATGATAAAAATCAAATCTTTTATGTTTTATATATGAATGAAAACCATATCTTCATATGTTATTTATATAAATAAAAATTTCACCTTTATAAGATTAAAAGTCCAACCTTTTCATAATAAATATCTAGCCTTTTCATAATAAAATTCTTTCCTTTATGTAAATAAAAACCACAATTTTATTTTGCTATGATATAAAAAACTGATTTTTCCCCTTTTTTTAAAACTGATTTACTTAAATAAATAATGAAATAAATATATAAAAATTTATAGCTCTTCAATTGGAGAGGGGGTGGGTTGGTGCAGCACTGTAAAATCCCGTAACTTCCCCGTGAAGGAAAGCGCGGATAGTTCGAGAACAAGCCACATTAGAACGTAGACGGAAGAACATTTCATTGTATATTACAACAATTCCATCAGATACAAGAATATACAGAGTATAAATAAATATTACACAGAAATATCAGAGATTTAAATTACATTTAAATACATAGCAGCGGAAAATAATACAATACACAACTAGAAGAGATACACAGATACAAAGCTTTCCGGATATCGTTCCAGCTGTAAACCAGGATCCTGTGAATATAAATCTACAAAACCAAGACTACTAGCTGCCCGTGTCAAAATAAGGGCACCCAGAGTTTAGGTTAAAACAATAAACTCCAGATCAGTCATGGGACTGGTGTGAGAACTAAAACAATTATTAATCTTTATTTTAAAGTTAGGTAAATCAAGGGACCACGCCGCTAACGTGGAACGGGTTTCCTCCCAAGAACACCAGTGCATAAAACAACAGCGCAATGCTAAATAAAGAAAAATGAAGCTATTATAAGACCCAGGTCCTATCACACAATGCAACGCAAGCCGGGGGATAGGGTTTTCCCTTATAATAGCCAAACATGCTTGGTACGTTAAAAACAAATCATTTGATACTATAATAAGTGTATAGTGTTTAAAACAATTTCAAATCATAAGTATCAATCATAGACGGCATGGGTACCATATATCATGTCGCCATACTAGGCTCTACAAATAAAACCGCAAATGTCACGTATTTGGAAATTGGATTTCCATCTATGAACCGAGGCAAGGGATCGTCCTCAACCGATTCGAGACTGTCTAGTCCGAGTCTCAGGCAAGCGCGCAGACAAGCCTTGGATCGTCAGCGCCGGTCCACCGATGTGGATTATTATGCCTGAACAATACGTCTCTCCGCCCTAGGGGGCGTAAATGAGCCAACAAATGACTCCATCGGACCCGGATCATCCGATCAAACCGAGGCGCCTCGCAACAGCAACAACCACATAAGTCAAACTCGTCAGGGCATGTAAAACCACTGGCGCCACTTCTAACTAGAAAGAAACTCATGCCCTCCCTGATGTCCTCTCCCGTTTCTGGTTCATACTGGGTGTGAAACTCGCGAAGTAAACGTTACACAAAGCTACGCCACAAAGGCCGTGCTTCGATCATCAACCACAAGACTCTGCTTTTCAACAGAAGCCTTGATCATTTGCATCTTAGCATGCCACACAGGCAAACCATTCTATGCAACTGATATCAGTCACACAGAATGAAATCCGATGTCAGACACACAGTCCATTTACAAGTCCGTTCTGGGTCTGAATGAAACCGGAGGCACCTAGTACCCCGCACATCCATCGATCTCCAAATACGTCTAGACATCACCAACTGTTTCTATCTTCTTGGGTGTACATCCCAATCAAGATCATCGGTAATCACCCAAACGATGTGAAGACCACCGGTCTTCGACCACCGTCTTCATCTTCGACTTATCGTCGTATCAGTTATTCAGAATGGGATAAACCTGGTCTTTCCGAATAATTCACGTATATTATAAACAAGTGTTACAAACACAACATATGCCTCATTCCAATTCATCAGTCACTAACCGTAAATTAACAAGAGAGTAATTCCCCAAATATTAACCCCGAAGGCGGAAACCAACATCAGATCAATATCCATAAAACCATTCTGCTTAGCTAACTGACAGTTAGTTTCTAAACTTCACATTCATGGGGAAAGGTTCCCATTAATTTTATCAAAGATAAATTCTTTAATTTTATTCTTTAATCTGCTTTTGAATATCAATTCAAACTAGTCGGGATTAACGAACCTTACCGAAGTAATCATTTGTTTTAATTTCCCAATCCCAACCTATTCATCCCATGAAGTAATACGGGTCTTACTTCATATCTAACACCACAGTGTTATCGGTAAATTTAATTACCATTTCACGTTTAAATCTAATTAAAGATTTAACTATCGCCTGGAGCAAAACTGGTGATACTTCATTCTCGATCATTTCAATCTAATTAAAGGTTCATTAAAACTCCACTTAGTTTTAGTCTGTGACTGGGTTAAAGAATCAGTGTCATTTAAAACACGGTTCATGATAAACCCAAAATCACATCACATTTCAATCAGTCCCTGACCGTAAATTAGCAAGTGAGCAGTTCCCTAAGCATTAACCCCGAAGGCCGAAACCAACATCAGATCAATACCTTGAAAACCATTCAACTTAACTAATCTCTAGTTAGTTTCTGATTTTCTTAACTCCTTTGGGTCTAAGAACAGTATTATTGAAGATACCGTTCACGACAACCCTAAATCACGTTCCATTAATTATCGGGTTAAAGAACAAGTGTTATTTAAAACACTGTTCACGATAAACCCAAAAATCAATACCAATTCAATTCCTATTAAATATTATTTAATTGGTACACTTCATTAAATCTAAATAAAAGATTTAATCTTTTCTCAAATGGGTTCAAGAACAGGGTTAACGAAGACAGCATTCACGACAAACCCAAATCACATTTGATATTAAATACTAAGCTCTGAATAGAAAATATATCAGCTTATATTCAATATCAAATTCTACGACCAACAACTATCGTATGGGAAATAACGATATAAATATATCTTTCAAATTCCCGTAACAATATCTGTATAATCACGAAATCCAACATCGAAATAATCCAAAGGCAATTTTGATTCAAATCCATTCCACTTCAATTATTGGAAATTCTGGTTACTTTTAAAACCATTTCAAATCAAATTTATTTATTTAAAAATAAATAGAATTTTAATTCTAGTTCAAAACTAGTTCATTTCGATAAAAATCCATTTTTATCTTTTCAAATATGGAGTTTTTCATCCTGATTTTTCCCAAATCATTTCTTATGATTTTACACAAATTATTGATATTTTTAACAATTTTATCAAGGCCCGTACAGTCGATTTCCATCAACGGCCATCGAACTGCACTTACAACGACCTTTTTCCAAATTTGATTTGGACATAATTCCAAATCCAACCATTAGATTTCCAATCTCTAGTATTTGTTAGAAAGCTCTTTTCGATACGAACCCAACGGTTCCGGTTTCAGGAGAATCCGACGGTCGGATCACCCGCAATATCCGTTCGAAGTCAATGGTCGAAATTCGCGAACTGCCGCGGCGCGGCGCGTTCTATTCAGACCACTATATTATATATATATAATTTATACTTTGTCGATTTCAATTCAAAACATGCTTCATAAATCGTTTTAAATTCATTTTCAAAACGGTTTCAACTTCATATTCAATTTCAAATCAAAATTGAATATTCCAATATAAATTCGTTTTAAATTCATTTCAAATCGATTTCAATTCAATTTCAATTTAGTTCGAATTTTCAATAATTTGAATTCAATTCCCTTCGATTTCAATTCGGTTTAAATTCTATTCAATTTAATTTGAATTTCAATTCTATTCGAATTTCAAATCATTCAGTGTATTTCGAATTTCAAATCAATTCAGTGTATTTCGAATTTCAAATCAATTCAGTTTAATTCAAATTTTTTCAATTCATTTCAATATAATTCAAATTTCAAATCTATTTCAATATTCATTGAAAAATGAATAAAATCGATATAAGTATCGTTCACGTCAAAATGGCGTCAATCTAATAAACACATCTTCTTATATTTCTATTTTCAAATATTCTATTTCAAATATTTCTTTTTCAAATATTTCTATTTCAAATATTTCTATTTCAAATATTTCTATTTCAAATATTTCTTCTTCAAAACTGGAATGAGGCCCAATCAATTACCATATAATGTTAATTATATGGATTTTCTACAACACATGTATACAACAATAACGATGAATAATCAACCATCATCCAAAGTGCATTCTACACTGTATAAGCATCGAATATAAATATTTAACGCTTATAACAGTCCGTCAATCAATCGATCGACATACAACTAACTATTGGGATTAGTGTATGTCATATATCATCCCAATACCCGTGTGGGGTTTTCAAACAATCAAACACAGATTTTATTTGTGCAGTTGGGCGATGTGTAAAATTTATCGTCCCAATCAATATCAGTCAAATGTGTGTATATAAACAAATCGTCCGATTTGTTTATTTTTATTTCATTTCATATACACGTTAAAAATTCTATTTTTAACTATAAAATATTTTCAACTATATAAATATTTTATTTCATGTCACATCACACAATCAACTACACATCAAAATCAAACAAACAAGCATACAAGCCATCCATGGTCTGTGGACGACTGGTGTCGGGTGCTACTAAACACCGTCTGCATCCTAGTATTCACTAGAAAACAAAATTAAAAGGTGAGAAGTTCTCACAGATTAGCTAATCCAATTCCACGAGTCTTCTTATGTAGAAATCTTCGGCGTTCTTGCCTCTTGTCACTTTCTTTGCCCGTATTCTCTACATATGTAAACATCGAATTTTTACTTTGCTATTCAATATATAAAAATCATATATTTACTTTGCTATTCAATATATAAAAAATCATATTTTTACTTCGCTATTCAATATATAAAAATCGAATTTTTACTTCGCTATTCAATATATAAAAATCATATTTTTACTTTGCTATTCAATATATAAAAATCATATTTTTACTTCGCTATTCAATATATAAAAATCGAATTTTTACTTCACTATTCATATAAAAATCTAATATTTGTCTTCACTACTTCATGATAAAAATAAAGTTCATATTTCTATTTCGCTTCATATACCGTAAAGATTATATTTTTTTTACTCTACATGAATAAAGATCATATTTTTAACAGGCCACTAATATAAAAATTATATTTTTAACCTTTCTATATTATAAAAATTATATTTTTATCCTTTTCATATATAAATAAAAATCACAATTTTAACCCTCTACTTTATATGTAAACATCCCATCTTTATTTGCTACTTAGATTTTTAAAAATCGCCTCTTTTCTCTAGCTAAACATTTTGTTTATAGAAAATCACACCTTTGTTTATAGAAAAATAAAAATCCAATCTTTGAATAAGTAGTTACTTTAAATAAGTAAAACAAATAAAAAAATATATATATAAAAAGGAGGTAATAATAAAAAAAAAAACTTACAGTACAACGAGATTCTTCCAGAGGGGGGGTTTCTGCTGTTGGCGGTGGGTGGCGCAAGGGGAAGGGAGGCGTCGGGGGGGGGGGGGTGGCGGCTGTTTGGGTTTCGAGGTGGTAGGGGTTCGCGGTTTTGAAGGAGGAGGGAGAGAAGAGAGCGAGGGGAGGAAGGAGGGGCGGAGATGAAGGGGAGGCGGCTGTCGAGGCGGGGGAGGAGCTGGCCACGACGGGCGGTAGCTCAAGGGCCCTAGGGCTGCGGCGCAATTTGATCCCCCCTCCCCCCGTTTTTTTTATTTCTTACTGAATGAATATAACGGGGGGGGCTGAGATAATAGGGTGAGAGAGAGAAGAAAGTTTTTATTTATTTATTTAAATTTCAAAAAGTTGACTTTTTTATTCGACCTCTAAACGAGACCCACCACCTGTCGTCCATAGCTAATTACCCCCATTTCGAACACAATGGGATATGCATCGTAAGCTGATTCGATCGTTTCGATCAGCATTCGTCAAAATCAACATATAACTCTATATATTGAATTTGAACGCGCATTTCAATTTAGTGGGGTCACATACTAACTAGAAAAATTCCTGAAAAATATTTTCTAGCTCCGTATTCACGATACGATCCTAACAAAACTAATTTCGTCGAATTCCGAGACCGTTTGAAAAATGGCCAATTTCTAGTCGATTAAAATCAACTAAAACTGGTCAAACGCGTTTTCCTTTGCCATGCTCACATATTGATTCGAAAAATTATGTAATTTGGAATCTAGCAATAACTTGACATCACGGATCCAATAAAAGTGGTTTGGTCGAAATCCGAGGTAGTTTGCAAAATTTCCATTTTTAAGGGCCTGAATTCCATAGCGACTATTCAGAATTTTCAACTGGACATATCTTCTGATTCCCGCTATGAAATTTCGATTTTTCGGATTCGTTGGAAAGATATCCTCAAATAGATCCTATTATTTTTTGTTTCACTAAAATCCGGTTGATTTTGCACCCGGTACATTCATTTGAATTTTCAAATTGAATTATCGAACTACCGCGCCATTTTCAATTCCTTTTACAAATATAAATAAATATTTATATTCTATCGTCGATTCAAACGAATATATACGTTCGAATTATATTCAAAATAAATTTCTCGTCGATATTATTTAAAATAATTCTTTTTGAATAATCAAAATTCGCTAAAATAAAATTTTTAAACTGGCCCAGATTTTCGGGTTATTACAATCTCCCTCACTTAAAACTTTTCGTCCTCGAAAAAGAACAAAGCCGAAAGTTGTTTAACTAATCGACTCAACTTTCATTCTTTTCACTACGGCTTAAGTTCTTCAACTTTTCAGTTTCTAAGAACTTTTCAAATTTTTCAAAAAATTTGGCTAGCACCCTAAATTTTCGAAAAATTTCGCCATAACCTCCCCTGCACCGGGAGCACTGGAAAATCCCGAAATTGCCATACTGGCCTTCTGATCTCAAAAAGAAAAAGAAAAAGCCAAGCGGCTAGCCAATCGGCTTATAAAATCTTCATCATCCAAACAAAACAGTAAATTATAGTAAACACGTACCTATTTATCGGGCAAACAAATTTTATTCTTCTGCTCTAGCCTCCTTGCTATGACCTGTACAATGTAAGTACATGTATATGCATGCGATTGCGACTAATTTTCAATACAATTCAATATTTGATAAAATAGGCGTAATGGTTCAAAATTATCAAACAAATAAACAAACAACACAACCATCAATCAATTAGTTGATTAGCATTTCAAATTCATAACTTTGATATTTAGTCAAAAATCACATTTTTGGTGCCAAATCACAACAATAAACCCTATCTAATTTTGGTTCTCACACCAGTCAATAGGAAATATATAAATATCACACCTTCGAAACTCGAACACAAATACTGATGATGTCGCGACATCACCAGAATTATCCCCGAGCGACTACAGTGTGATTTTATACCTACCCACTATATTAAAACTTTGAATACCCATGGAACTTACGTATATGCAAAATCGTTATATACTGGATTATCCAAATCAATATAAATAAATAATCAAATACGAGTAATTGATTTAAATTTTCAAAACAAAAATTGTTTTCATTTTTAAAAATATACTCCACACTCGTTCTAGGATACTACTGATCCCATCTCTAACGAGTCATTCCATTGGATATTACTAATCCAATATCTGATGAATTCTTTCATATGGTTCTAATGTGTCTTGTTCTCTGAGCACTGTAAACCAAAGCTCTGATACCAATTGTAAAATCCCGTAACTTCCCCATGAATGAAAGCGCAGATAGTTCGAGAACAAGCCACATCATAACGCAGACGGGAGAAAATTTCATTGTATATTACAACAATTCCATCAGATACAAGAATATACAGAGTATAAATAAATATTACATAGAAATATCAGAGATTTAAATTACATTTAAATACATAGCAGTGGAAAATAATACAATACACAACTAGAAGAGATATACGGATACAAAGCTTTCCGGATATCGTTCCAGCTGTAAACCAGGATCTTGTGAATATAAATCTGCAAAACCAAAACTACTAGCTGCCCGTTTCAAAATAAGGGCACCCAGAGTTTAGGTTAAAACAATAAACTCCAGGTTAGTCATGGGACTGGTGTGAGAACTAAAACAGTTATTAATCTTTATTTTAAAGTTAGGTAAATCAAGGGACCACGCCGCTAACGCGGAACGGGTTTCCTCCCAAGAACACCAGTGCATAAAACAACAGCGCAATGCTAAATAAAGAAAAATGAAGCTATTATAAGACCCATGTCCTATCACACAATGCAATGCAAGCCGGGGGATAGGGTTATCTCTTATAATAGCCAAACATGCTTGGTACGTTTAAAACAAATCATTTGATACTATAAGAAGTGTATAGTGTTTAAAACAATTTCAAATCATAAGTATCAATCATAGACGGCATGGGTACCATATATCATGTCGCCATACTAGGCTCTACAAATAAAACCGCAAATGTCACGTATTTGGAAATTGGATTTCCATCTATGAACCGAGGCAAGGGATCGTTCTCAACCGATTCGAGACTGTCTAGTCCGAGTCTCAGGCAAGCGCGCAGACAAGCCTTGGATCGTCAGGGCCGGTCCACCGATGTAGATTATTATGCCTGAACAATACATCTCTCCACCCTTTGGGGCGTAAATGAGCCAATAAATGACTCCATCGGACCCGGATCGTCCGATCAAACCGAGGTGCCCCGCAACAGCAACAACCACATAAGTCAAACTCGTCAGGGCATGTAAAACCACTGACGCCACTTCTAACTAGAAAGAAACGCATGCCCTCCCTGATGTCCTCTCCCGTTTCTGGTTCATACCGGGTGTGAAATTCGCGAAGTAAACGTTACACAATGCTACGCCACAAAGGCCGTGCTTCGATCATCAACCACAAGACTCTGCTTTTCAACAGAAGCCTTGATCATTTGCACCTTATCATGCCACACAGGCAAACCATTCTATGAAACTGATATAAGTCACACAGAATGAAATCTGATGTCAGACACACAGTCCATTTACAAGTCCGTTCTAGGTCGGAACGAAACCGGAGGCACCTAGTACCCCGCACATCCATCGATCTCCAAATACGTCTGGACATCACCAACTGTTTCCATCTTCTTCGGTTTACATCCCAATCAAGATCATTGTTAATCATCCAAACGATATGAAGACCTCCGGTCTTCGACCACCGTCTTCATCTTCGACTTATCGTCGTATCAGTTATTCAGAATGGGATAAACCCAGTCTTTTCGAATAACTCGCGTATATTATAAACAAGTGTTACACAAACACAACATACGCCTCATTCCAATTCATCAGTCACTAACCGTAAATTAACAAGAGAGTAATTCCCCAAATATTAACCCCGAAGGCCGAAACCAACATTAGGTCAATATCCAGAAAACCATTCTGCTTAGCTAACCGACAGATAGTTTCTAAATTTCACATTCATAGGGAAAGGTTCCCATTAATTTTATCAAAGATAAATTCTTTAAATTTATTCTTTAATTTGCTTTTGAATATCAATTTAAACTAGTCGAGATTAACGAACCTTACCGAAGTAATCGTTTGTTTTAATTACCCAATCCCAACCTATTCATCCCATGAAGTAAAACAGGTCTTACTTCATATCTAACACCACAGTGTTATCGGTAAATTTAATTACCATTTCACGTTTAAATCAAATTAAAGATTTAACTATCGCCTGGAGCAAAACTGATGATACTCCATTCTCGATCATTTCAATCTAATTAAAGATTCATTAAAACTCCCCTTAGTTTTAATTAGTGGCTGGGTTAAAGAATCAGTATCATTTAAAACACTGTAACACCTCGTAATTTTATAACATTAAAATTCACAAATTAAAGTATACTTAATTTTTAAAAAAGAATTAAGTGAAATGGGTTGCGTAGAGAAATATATATATTGATATATATATATATATATAAATTAAAAATTAAATAAATAAATATGTGAAAAAGGTTCAAAACAGCGAATTGGGAGGGGGAATAACCAAACCGGCCCATTTTTGAGGTCGACCCGAGTCTCGCTGGGTCGACTAGGGGTTAATCCAGGGTGTTTGGCTGTCAACCCGGGGGCCGATTCGCTCAAATGCAGATTTTGCATTTGATTGGTTCTCATGGTTCAGGGTTAATCTAATGGTCCTAAATAACTTTCTACACCTATAAATACATCCTAATGCTAACCCTAAACCTAATTAAATAGAATAGTTACCGTCGCCATGGAAATCAATGGAGCCGCCGCCAACAAAGAAAGAAGAAAAGCAAATTCAATTCTAATTCTCTCAACCCTAAAGCAAAGCAAAACTCTCTCTTTTCTTCTCTAAATTGTGAGTATGATGATCTTAACAAGATTATTATCATTTTAATTAGGTTGAGTTATGAATGGATTATGAGTAGATGATGTGAATTATCATATATGTTGTTGTAAACCCCTTTTGCTATCATGTATATTGTAAATCCAATGTTCTGTGATGATGATATCTTATATGTTGTAAATCATGCTATGATGATGTTATGTATGTTGAAAGTTTCTATGCTAAGTTGTGATGAATCATACATGTTAAAAAGGCCATGATGTTACCATCTATGCTAGTTAGTTCATATTAATTAAATCATCATGTTTGGGTTATGTTGATCTATATGACAAGTCACATATGCAAGTTAGATTGATTAGAAAAGTTATGAACATATGCCAAGACATCTATTATGACATCTAGAATTATGCTATGACATATGTGATATCCTATGCTAGTTCACACCATCATTATGTTGCCTAAAAACCCCATATGCAAGTTTATGTATAGATTTGGGCTATGATCATATCATGTAAATTGAGACATTTAACAAGTTGACACCTTTTGATCCTTAACATGTGTAGTTTATGCAAGTTTCACCACTATTATGATTAGATTTATTTTAATTGTCTATATGTTGTGATAATTTATCTTTGTGCTAGGTGTTAGACTATACAAGTCTAGCCTATATTTTGCGTTGAATAAGCGAACGTGTAAACGTGGGGTAGGGGTAATATTAAGGATTTAATATTAAAAAGTTGGGGTGCAATTGATATGATTTTGCATGCCATAAGTGGATGGCCATAATTGAGTCAATTATGGACATCATTAAAAGTTGACCTAATTAATAATTTGAATAGGGAATTATTAAAACTGGGGTAAAAGATTTTAAGTGTTAATCAATGCTTAGGACACGAGGTTGGACTCGTTTGTGACGTAAACCTGCCCGGACCCGCCCGGCAAATCCAGTGGTCACAAATGTCAGCCCAATGTGAGAGGTCTTAGGCCTAAACTAAAGCATAACGGTTGTAAAGACACGAGGTTAGACTCTTTTATGGTGTAAGACTGCCCGGACCCGCCTGGCAAATCCAGCTGCCATAAATGCCAGTCTAATGTGAGGGGTCTTTATGAGGTTATGGCCTGAATGAATTAAGAAATACTTAACCAGATAAACATGTAAGGTAGGACATGGGGGTTAAGTAGTTGCCTTGGGTGGCATGAGGAATCTAGGGGGTGCCCTTAGTGGCATGTGAAATACGATTAGTAAGACTTAACCAAACACACATGTAAATGAACATGACTAAGAGGGTTAAGTGGAATATACTAGTGACAAGCTTAGGTGGGTAGCTTGTGGGGGCCCATTTCGACCAATATCCCAAACGTATCTTTGTGGGCTCGACCCAAGTCGAGGACGGGACACGCATGCTGGGTTTGACTGTAAGAGGCCAAAACTCGGAGCGGTGGCAACGCAAGTCCAACAGGTTTCATATGCGTGTGTGGACCCGGGATGGTAGGTAAGACGTTGTTGCATCGTGTATGTATAAGCCGTGCATTCTCAAGTTGTATCGGGTTGCCACTTTAGGGGAGTGATGCACCCCACTGTGAGGCCAGCACGGGTATCTATGAGTAGGGAGCCGATTGAAAGTGGGTAGTGGGGTACACCTAGTGGAGATAGGGGCAGACGACACCTATGTAGTCAGCTAGGGGTACGTAAGGCTATTTATAAAGTTTTTGTGTGAAGCAAGTGGGATCAAACAATAGGGTGACTGGTGTAGTGCAGTGTAGTAATGTACGGTGCAGTGTAGTAAACATTCGTTAGTAATTAGGTGTGCCTTTACCGTTATCTTTAACGTTATCTTAGACGCTATCTTTATCTTCCTAAGAGTTCATAGACATTTACTTGTCTTCCAGCTTATGCCTTAGTCTAGTTATTTTGATAATAGTATTGTTAGAATTATCATACTCGCCAGAATTTATGTCTGACCCCCTCTATTTCTATCCTTTTTCCCCCTCCAGGTCCTAAGGTTGGGCCTAGCTCTAGTGGAGTTTGATTGAATTGCTTCATCTCTCTTTGGAAAGCTTGGACCGTTAAAGTAAAGTCCAGCTTGTTATCTTTTTAATGGCTATTTATGTAATGAGATTATGTATTTTGTTTTTATGAAGATGGATATTGTACTTGGTTATGATCTATGGTTTTATGATGTAATAAACATTTTTAATTTCCGCTGCAATAAAATGAAGTTTTAGATTTCCAAGTACTATTTACTATCTGTCTTGTTGTTATTTTTCTATTCTATATTCACTTATAACCTCCATGGAAGTTAATGCATTCCCTTCGTGAGTGACATTAATGGACGTGGGGTGTTAAACGTGGTATCAGAGCTTAAGGTTACCAGAACAGATAAAAATACTTTAGAAAAATAGTTATTTTTGGAAGAAGTGCTTTCAAAAACATGTTTTAATGAGAAATTTAAAGAGAAGAGTTTTTAAGAAAAAAACATAATCCCCAATAGCCATATATCTTTATCTGTCGAATTCTCCATTTTGAATCTTTTCTTTTTTGTTTCAGCATGGCTGAAGATCTTAATCTACCCGACGGTGTAACAATACCAGGATGGTATAGGAGGTTATCAGAGGCTAGGGCCGCTGCAGGTCCAGCCAATGTTCCTCCACCACCAGTTGCACCCGTTCCTCCTCCTCCTCCTCGCGTAGATACTTTTGCAAAGACGTGCAAGGAATTCAAGGCTATGGGTGGAAAACCATTTCATGGGTCAGAAACGTTTGTGGAAGCTAGAGATTGGCTTAAGGATGTGGAAAAATTGCTAGAAATCTTTGAAGTAGTAGAAGGGAGGAGAGTTCGATTAGCAGCTTGGTTGATGAAGGGGGAGGCCTCGTTTTGGTGGGAGGTCACTAATGGGGAGCGTCCTGTTGACTCTTGGGCGGATTTCAGACGTAGGTTCGAGGCGAAGTTTCTCTCAAGGGCGGAAGAAAATCTATATATGGAAAGGTTCTTGACATTGAAGCAAGGAAGCTCATCAGTGAAAGAATATGTCCATAAATTTAATCAGTTAGCAAGGTTTGGCTTGGAATTAGTAAACATGCCGGAGAAGAAGGCTCTAAGGTTCGTGAATGGCATGAATGAACCATTGCAAGGGTTGGCTATGACCCATATCCCTATGGGGGCCACCTTTGAGAAGTTAGTAGAAATGGCGCTTATGCATGAGGAGAAAAGCGCTAAAGCTGATAAGGCACCCGAGAAGAAGGGGGATCAGAAGAAACCACAACAGAAAAACAAGAAGGGTGGTAAAGACAATAACGGCAAGGGAAAGAAGAAATGTTTTAACTGTGGGACACCAGGCCATCTCAGCAAGGATTGCCGGAAGAAAAAGAAGACAGGCTGTTTTCTTTGTGGCGATGCGGGACATTTAGTGAAGGACTGCCCAAAGAAGGGGCAGAGGGCAGGAGCTACCTCGGGAGGACAGGTGCAGGCTCTTATGGCACCAGGGCAGGCAAGGGGACAAGTTCAGGCTCTCGCGGTCCCACCGCTGCAAGAACGAGGTAGAACAATTTCTGTTGAAAGCTTAGTTTTTCTGTTTGATCATCCTGTCCGTACCTTATTCGATTCGGGCGCATCACATTCGTTTATCTCTACATCAGTAGTTGAATCACTACACTTAAACACCATTTTAGTAGAGGATCCCTTAGTTGTTTCGAATCCAATTGGGGGCTCAGCTTATTTGTCTATGATGTGTTTGGATTTGAAAATTTCCATACTTAGCGTTGAATTTAGATGTGATGCTTATGTGTTGGGCTTCACGGGCTATGGGCTAATTTTAGGAATGGATTGGTTATCCAGAAATGGGGCCGTTCTTGATTGTGAAAGGAGAGTAGTTAGGCTCGTGACTCGCCTTGGCAACACTCTCGAAATCTTTTGTAATCCCATAAATTCGGTTATGCTAAGTTATCTAGAACCGCTTGACGCGTCTTTGGAAAATCTACGACCTGTTAGAGTGGTCCGAGAATATTCGGATGTGTTTGAGGAGGTGAAGGGCTTGCCTCCGAAGCGGGAGATGGATTTTCGAATATATCTTGTGGATAATGCAAAACCAGTATCTTTGCCAGTATGCCACATGGCTCCACGTGAAAGGAGGGAACTCGATAAGCAAGTGAAGGAGTTGCTTGAGAAGTGGTTCATAAGACGTAGTATATCGGAGTGGGGTGCTCCAGTAGTATTTTCCACGAAGGCGGATGGGTCCCTTAGACTTTGTGTGGACTATAGAGAACTTAATAAGCTTACTAAGAAGAACAGACACCCACTGCCGAGGATTGACGATCTCTTCAATCAGTTAGTTGGCGCCTCAGTGTTCTCGCAGTTGGACTTAGCCACTGGTTTCCATCAGTTGAGAGTGGCTGAGGATAACATTGACAAGACTGCCTTTAGGACTCCGGACGGTTTCTATGAATGGCTAGTGATGCCCTTCGGTTTGACAAACGCCCCCGCATACTTTGTTGATTTGATGAGTAGGGTGTTTAGGGAGTACCTTAACAAATTTGTGGTAGTCTTTGTAGATGACATCTTGATCTTTTCTAAGGATGAAGAAGAGCATGCCCTACATCTTAGGGAAGTGTTGAAGACTCTTCGAGCGCATAAGCTTAAAGCTAAATTTTCTAAGTGTCACTTTTGGAGGAAGGAAGTACGGTTCTTAGGACACGTGGTTTCCAAAGAAGGGATAGCTGTAGATCCCGCGAAGGTGGTGGCCATCCAAGATTGGAAGGTTCCTAAAAATGCTACCGAAGTGAGAAGTTTCTTGGGGTTGGTTGGCTACTATAGGAAGTTTATCAAAGACTTCGCAAAGATATCAGTTCCATTGACATGCTTCACGAAGAACCTAGTTTTCACATGGGATGTAGATTGTGATGATGCGTTCCAACGTTTGAAGAGAGCTTTGACTTCAGCCCCAGTCTTAGTATTGCCAGACGGGAGTAAGCCGTTTACCGTCTATACTGACGCTTATGGGACAGGACTAGGCACAGTCTTAATGCAAGAGGGCAGGGTAATAGCCTATGTTGGAAGGCAGTTGAGAGCGCATGAGAAGAATTACCCCACACATGACCTAGAGTTGGCCGCTATTGTTTTCGCGCTTAAGTCTTGGCGTCATTATCTTCTTGGCGAGAAATTCGAACTATTCACTGACCACAAATCTTTAAAATACCTATTCTCTCAAAAGGACTTGAACTTAAGGCAACAAAGGTGGATGGAGTTCTTAGCGTCCTACGACTTTGGGATAGCATATACCCCTGGCAAGGGTAACGTGGTGGCCGATGCCTTAAGTAGAAAAAGATTATCCTTAAGTCCTTTATTTGTTGAGCGGCAAAGTTTAGAATTCATTTCGATGTTTGACTTTAGACCTTCCATTGACTTCGTACCCGGTTTGCTAGCATCCTTGGAGGTCAGACCTACGCTTTTGGGACGGATTGGTGAGGCACAGCGAGACGACCCGCAGTTAGTTGAGTTAGTAGAAAAGCTCAAAGGAGGGGAGTCATCAAGCCATCTCCGTAGGTATACCCTAGATGATAAGGGTTGGTTACGTAGGGACGGTAGATTTTGTGTACCAAAAGACGATGACCTAAGGAAGACTATTCTTGACGAAGCACATCGTTCGAAGATGACCATTCATCCCGGCGGGGACAAGATGTACAAAGACATGAAGAGAGTTTACTTTTGGGCCGGCATGAAGAAAGACGTGGCCGAGTATGTCGCTAGATGCTTGGTATGCCAACAAGTAAAAGCGGAGCAAAAGAAACCCGGTGGGTTGCTTCACCCATTGGAGGTTCCACTATGGAAGTGGGAGAGTGTCTCGATGGATTTTGTGGATGGATTACCGCGATCGAGGAGGGGTATTACGGGGATTTGGGTTATAGTAGATAGACTTACTAAGAGCGCCCATTTCATTCCCATGAAGAGTAAGAGGACTGCTCCATGGTTAGCTTTTGTATACGTTCGAGAGATAGTTCGTTTGCACGGTGTTCCTTCTAGCATAGTGAGCGACCGCGATCCTATTTTCACTAGCGAATTTCAGAGAAGCTTACAAGAGGCGGTAGGGACTCAGTTATGTTTGAGCACCGCATATCATCCTCAGACGGACGGCCAGAATGAGAGGTTGAATCGCGTTCTAGAGGATCTTTTGAGGCTATGTATCCTAGACTTTGGGGGTACATGGGAAGAGCATCTTCCATTGGTTGAGTTCGCATATAATAATAGCTTTCAGTCCAGCATTGGTATGGCACCATTCGAAGCTCTATATGGACGACCTTGTCGTTCACCTACATGTTGTTGGGAATCTACGGATAAGATCTTACTTGGGCCCGATATGATTAGGGAGACTTCGGAGAAGATCGACTTGATTCGAAGGAGGATGAAAGCAGTGCAAGATAGGCAGAAATCTTATGCGGATAAGAGGAGGACAGATCTTGAGTTTGAAGTTGGGGACATGGTCTTTGTCAAAGTGTCTCCATTATGAAACGTTGTTCGCTTTGGGTACATTGGTAAATTAGCACCAAGGTTTGTAGGGTCGTTTCCTATTAAGGAGAGGATTGGACGGATGGCGTATAGAGTGGAGTTGCCCGAGAGACTTAGTGGTGGACATGACGTATTCCATGTGTCCCATTTGAGGAAGTGCTTGCACGAGACCGCGGAAGTGGTAGAGCCGAGCTTGCTTAGAGAGGTGGAGATAGAGCGTGATGCAACAATTCGACGAGCTCCTACGCGCATTCTTGGGTCGGAGATCAAGAGGTTGAGGAATCGAGAGGTTAGACTAGTCAAAGTGCAATGGGGAGATGATGAGAGCAACGCTACTTGGGAGACAGAAGAGAAGATGCGTTCACGATACCCTTTTCTTTTTGAGGGTATGTCCTTTAATTTCTCCTTTATCGCTTAGCTTGTACTTATCTTATCTTAAGTATATCCTCTCGCTAGTATCTTTGACCTTTAGTTAGGATAATCCTATGGTTGAAACATGTGTTTGAGACATGTTATGTATGGTGGATGCAAAGTGGATGCAAGTGTTTGCTAGTGGTTGCTCGTGGATGCATATACACACACTATTAGGCACCAGATCGGCTTAGTCACTTCATATTGCATATTGCATATATATGGATGTATTTAGTAAAATGGATGTATAATGGTTGTATTATCATATAGTTGTTGCATTCGGGTGGATGGTTATGCACGCATATAGAATTAATATGTATCATTAGGAATTTTTTGCATACATATTGGACGCATGGCACTATCATGAATTGCACTAAGGAGGTCGACTGAATCAGTAGACCACCTAATTTTGCATTAGATATGGACATATACACACACTGTGCATATAAACATTAAAGCATTAGATGTCTTTTAAGGACAATGGATGCTGGTGTTTGATGGTTGAGTAGATGGACGATTAGACGGTAGGATATACATTCTTCTTGACTTGGAGATTTCGGGGACGAAATCCTTTAAGGAGGGGAGAATGTAACACACCGTAATTTTATAACATTAAAATTCCCAAATTAAAGTATACTTAATTTTTAGAAAAGAATTAAGTGAAATGGGTTGCGCATAGATATATATATATATATATATATATAAATTAAAAATTAAATAAATAAATATGCGAAAAAGGTTCAAAACAGCGAATTGGGAGGGGGAATAACCGAACCGGCCCATTTTTGAGGTCGAACCAAGCCCTGCTGGGTCGACTAGGGGTTAATCCAGGGTGTTTGGCTGTCAACCCGTGGGCCGATTCGCTCAAATGCAGATTTTGCATTTGATTTGTTCTCATGGTTCAGGGTTAATCTAATGGTCCTAAATAACTTCCTGCACCTATAAATACATCCTAATGCTAACCCTAAACCTAATTAAATAGAATAGTTACCGTCGCCATGGAAATCAATGGAGCCGCCGCCAACTAAGAAAGAAGAAAAGCAAATTCAATTCTAATTCTCTCAACCCTAAAGCAAAGCAAAACTCTCTCTTTTCTTCTCTAAATTGTGAGTATGATGATCTTAACAAGATTATTATCATTTTAATTAGGTTGAGTTATGAATGGATTATGAGTAGATGATGTGAATTATCATATATGTTGTTGTAAACCCCTTTTGCTATCATGTATATTGTAAATCCAATGTTATGTGATGATGATATCTTATATGTTGTAAATCATGCTATGATGATGTTATGTATGTTGAAAGTTTCTATGCTAAGTTGTGATGAATCATATATATTAAAAAGGCCATGATGTTACCATCTATGCTAGTTAGTTCATATTAATTAAATCATCATGTTTGGGTTATGTTGATCTATATGACAAGTCACATATGCAAGTTAGATTGATTAGAAAAGTTATGAACATATGCCAAGACATCTATTATGACATCTAGAATTATGCTATGACATATGTGATATCCTATGCTAGTTCACACCATCATTATGTTGCCTAAAAACCCCATATGCAAGTTTATGTACAGATTTGGGCTATGATCATATCATGTAAATTGAGACATTTAACAAGTTGACACCTTTTGATCCTTAACATGTGTAGTTTATGCAAGTTTCACCCCTATTATGATTAGATTTATTTTAATTGTCTATATGTTGTGATAATTTATCTTTGTGCTAGGTGTTAGACTATACAAGTCTATCCTATATTATGCGTTGAATAAGCGAACGTATAAATGTGGGGTAGGGGTAATATTAAGGATTTAATATTAAAAAGTTGGGGTGCAATTGATATGATTTTGCATGCCATAAGTGGATGGCCATAATTGAGTCAATTATGGACATCATTAAAAGTTGATCTAATTAATAATTTGAATAGGGAATTATTAAAACTGGGGTAAAAGATTTTAATTGTTAATCAATGCTTATGACACGAGGTTGGACTCGTTTGTGACGTAAACCTACCCGGACCCGCCCGGCAAATCCAGTGGTCATAAATGTCAGCCCAATGTGAGAGGTCCTAGGCCTAAACTAAAGCATAACGGTTGTAAATACACGAGGTTAGACTCTTTTATGGTGTAAGACTGCCCGGACCCGCCCGGCATATCCAGCTGCCATAAATGCCATTCTAATGTGAGAGGTCTTTATGAGGTTATGGCCTGAATGAATTAAGAAATACTTAACCAGATAAACATGTAAGGTGGGACTTGGGGGTTAAGTAGGTGCCTTGGGTGGCATGAGGAATCTAGGGGGTGCCCTTAGTGGCATGTGAAATACGATTAGTAAGACTTAACCAAACACACATGTAAATGAACATGACTAAGAGGGTTAAGTGGGATATACAAGTGACAAGCTTAGGTGGGTAGCTTGTGGGGGCCCATTTCGACCAGTATCCCAAACGTATCTTTGTGGGCTCGACCCAAGTCGAGGACGGGACCCGCATGTTGGGTTTGACTGTAAGAGGCCAAAACGGGGAGCGGTGGCAACGCAAGTCCAACGGGTTTCATATGCGTGTGTGGACCCGGGCTGGTAGGTAAGACGTTGTTGCATCGTGTAGGTATAAGCCGTGCATTCTCAAGTTGTATCGGGTTGCCACTTTAGGGGAGTGATACACCCCACTGTGGGGCCAGCACGGGTATCTACGAGTAGGGAGCCGATCGAAAGTGGGTAGTGGGGTACACCTAGTGGAGATAGGGGCAGACGACACCTATGTAGTCAGCTAGGGGTACGTAAGGCTATTTATAAAGTTTCTGTGTGAAGCAAGTGGGATCAAACAATAGGGTGACTGGTGTGGTGCAGTGTGGTAATGTGCGGTGTAGTGTAGTAATCATTCGTTAGTAATTAGGTGTGCCTTTACCGTTATCTTTAATGTTATCTTAAACTCTATCTTTATCTTCCTAAGAGTTCATAGACATTTACTTGTCTTCCAGCTTATGCCTTAGTCTAGTTATTTTGATAATAGTATTGTTAGAATTATCATACTCGCCAGACTTTATGTCTGACCCCCTCTATTTCTATCCTTTTTCCCCCTCCAGGTCCTCAAGTTGGGCCCAGCTCTAGTGGAGTTTGATTGAATTGCTTCATCTCTCTTTGGAAAGCTTGGACCGTTGAAGTAAAGTCCAGCTTGTTATCTTTTTAATGGCTATTTATGTAATGGGATTATGTATTTTGTTTTTATGAAGATGGATATTGTACTTGGTTATGATCTATGGTTTTATGATGTAACAAACATGTTTAATTTCCGCTGCAATAAAATGAAGTTTTAGATTTCCAAGTACTATTTACTATCTGTCTTGTTGTAATTTTTCTGTTCTATATTCACTTATAACCTCCATGGAAGTTAATGCATTCCCTTCGTGAGTGACATTAATGGACGTGGGGTGTTACACGTGGTATCAGAGCATAAGGTTACCAGAACAGATAAAAATACTTTAGAAAAATAGTTATTTTTGGAAGAAGTGCTTTCAAAAACATGTTTTAATGAGAAATTTAAAGAGAAGAGATTTTAAGAAAAAAACATAATCCCTAATAGCCATATATCTTTATCTTTCGAATTCTCCATTTTGAATCTTTTCTTTTTCGTTTCAGCATGGCTGAAGATCATAATCTACCCGACGCTGTAACGATACCAGGATGGTATAGGAGGTTATTAGAGGCTAGGGCCGCTGTAGGTCCAGCCAATGTTCCTCCACCACCAGTTGCACCCGTTCCTCCTCCTCCTCCTCGCGTAGATACTTTTGCAAAGACGTGCAAGGAATTCAAGCTATGGGTGGAAAACCATTTCAAGGGTCAGAAACGTTTGTGGAAGCTAGAGATTGGCTTAAGGAGGTGGAAGAATTGCTAGAAATCTTTGAAGTAGAAGAAGGGAGGAGAGTTCGATTAGCAGCTTGGTTGATGAAGGGAGAGGCCTCGTTTTGGTGGGAGGTCACTAATGGGGAGCGTCCTGTTGACTCTTGGGCGGATTTCAGACGTAGGTTCGAGGAAAAGTTTCTCTTAAGGGCGGAAGAAAATCTATATATGGAAAGGTTCTTGACATTGAAGCAAGGAAGCTCATCAGTGAAAGAATATGTCAATAAATTTAATCGGTTAGCAAGGTTTGGCTTGGACTTAGTAAACATGCCGGAGAAGAAGGCTCTAAGGTTCGTGAATGGCTTGAATGAACCATTGCAAGGGTTGGCTATGACCCACATCCCTATGGGGGCCACCTTTGAGAAGTTAGTAGAAATGGAGGTTATGCATGAGGAGAAAAGCGCTAAAGCTGATAAGGCACCCGAGAAGAAGGGGGATCAGAAGAAACCACAACAGAAAAACAAGAAGGGTGGTAAAGACAATAACGGCAAGGGAAAGAAGAAATGTTTTAACTGTGGGACACCAGGCCATCTCAGCAAGGATTGCCGAAAGAAAAAGAAGACAGGCTGTTTTCATTGTGGCGATGCGGGACATTTAGTGAAGGACTGCCCAAAGAAGGGGCAGAGGGAAGGAGCTACCTCGGGAGGACAGGTGCAGGCTCTTATGGCACCAGGGCAGGCAAGGGGACAAGTTCAGGCTCTCGCGGTCCCACCGCTGCAAGAACGAGGTAGAACCATTTCTGTTGAAAGCTTAGTTTTTCTGTTTGATCATCCTGTCCGTACCTTATTCGATTTGAGCGCATCACATTCGTTTATCTCTACATCATTAGTTGAATCACTGCACTTAAACACCAGTTTAGTAAAGGATCCCTTAGTTGTTTCGAATCCAATTGGGGGCTCAGCTTATTTGTCTATGATGTGTTCGGATTTGAAAATTTCCATACTTAGCGTTGAATTTAGATGTGATGCTTACGTGTTGGGCTTCACGGGCTATGGGCTAATTTTAGGAATGGATTGGTTATCCAGAAATGGGGCCGTTCTTGATTGTGAAAGGAGATTAGTTAGGCTCGTGACTCGCCTTGGCAACACTCTCGAAATCTTTTGTAATCCCATAAATTCGGTTATGCAAAGTTATCTAGAATCACTTGACGCGTCTGAGTAAAATCTACGATCTGGTAGAGTGGTCCGAGAATATTCGGATGTGTTTGAGGAGGTGAAGGGCTTGCCTCCGAATTTCAAATCAATTCAGTGTATTTCGAAATTCAAATCAATTCAGTTTAATTCGAATTTCAATTCACTTTAAATATAATTCGAATTTCAATTCATTTCAATATAATTCAAATTTCAAATCTATTTCAATATTCATTGAGAAATGAATAAAATTGATATAAATATCGTTCACGTCAAAATGGCGTCAATCTAATCAAAACGACTTCATATATTTCTATTTTTAAAAATTCTATTTCAAATATTTCTTTTTCAAATATTTCTATTTCAAATATTTCTTTTTCAAATATTTCTTCTTAAAAACTGGAATGAGGCCCA
Organism: Allium sativum; assembly: GCA_030737875.1. Lineage (NCBI taxonomy): Eukaryota > Viridiplantae > Streptophyta > Magnoliopsida > Asparagales > Amaryllidaceae > Allium > Allium sativum. The sequence continues at coordinate 994,414,588 of CM060915.1, forward strand.
ATCAATTACCATATAATGTTAATTATATGGATTTTCTACCACACATGTATACAATAACAACGATGAATAATCAACCATCATCCAAAGTGCATTCTACACTGTATAAGCATCGAATATAAATATTTAACGCTTATAACAGTCCGTCAATCAATCGATCGACATACAACTAACTATTGGGATTAGTGTATGTCATATATCATCCCAATACCCGTGTGGGGTTTTCAAAAAATCAAACACAGATTTTATTTGTGCAGTTGGGCGATGTGTAAAATTTATCGTCCCAATCAATATCAGTCAAATGTGTGTATATAAACAAATCGTCCGATTTGTTTATTTTTATTTCATTTCATATACACGTTAAAAATTCTATTTTTAACTATAAAATATTTTCAACTATATAAATATTTTATTTCATGTCACATCACATCACACAATCAACTACACATCAAAATCAAACAAACAAGCATACAAGCCGTCCATGGTTTGTGGACGACGGGTGTCGGGTGCTACTAAACACCATCTACATCCTAGTATATATTTTTAACTAGAAAACAAAACTAAAAGGTGAGAAATTCTCATAGATTAGCTAATCCAATTCTACGACTCTTCTTATGTAGAAATCTTCGCCGTTCTTGCCTCTTGTCACTTTCTTTGCCCGTATTCTCTACATATGTAAAAAATCGAATTTTTACTTTGCTATTCAATATATAAAATCCATATTTTTACTTAGCTATTCAATATATAAAAATCATATTTTTATTTTTCTATTCAATATATAAAAATCATATTTTTACTTCGCTATTCAATATATAAAAATCGAATTTTTACTTCGCTATTCAATATATAAAAATCATATTTTTAGTTTGCTATTCAATATATAAAAATCATATTTTTACTTCGCTATTCAATAAATTAAAATCGAATTTTTACTTTGCTATTCATATAAAAATCTAATCTATATCTTCACTACTTCATGATAAAAATAAAGTTCATATTTCTATTTCGCTTCATATACCGTAAAGATTATATTTTTATTACTCTACATGAATAAAGATCATATTTTTAATATGCCACTAATATAAAAATTATATTTTTAACCCTTCTCTATTATAAAAATTATATTTTTATCCTTTTCATATATAAATAAAAATCACAATTTTAACCCTCTACTTTATATGTAAACATCCCATCTTTATTTGCTACTTTGATTTTTAAAAATCGCTTCTTTTCTCTAGCTAAACATTTTATTTATAGAAAATCACACCTTTGTATATAGAAAAATAAAAATCCAATCTTTGAATAAGTAGTTACTTTAAATAAGTAAAACAAATAAATATATATATATATAAAAAAGGAGGTAATAATAATAAAAAACTTACAGTACAACGAGATTCTTCCGCGGGGGGGGGGGGGGGGGTTCTGCTGTTGGCGGTGGGTGGCGCAAGGGGGAGGGAGGCGTCGGGGGGGGGTGGCGGCAGGTCGGATGCGGCTGTTGGGGGTTCCAGGTGGTAGGGGTTCATGGTTTTGAAGGAGGAGGGAGAGAAGAGAGCGAGGGGAGGAAGGGGAGGCGGCTGTCGAGGCGGGGGAGGAGCTGGCCACGATGGGCGGTGGCTCGAGGGCCCCAGGGCGGCGGCACGATTTGTTTCCCCCCCTTTTTTTATTTCTTACTGAATGAATATAACGGGGGGGGGGGCTGAGATAATAGGGTGAGAGAGAAGAAAGTTTTTATTTATTTATTTAAATTTCAAAAAGTAGACTTTTTTATTCGACCTCTAAACGAGACCCACCGCCTGTCGTCCATAACTAATTACCCCGATTTCAAACACAATGGGATATGCATCGCAAGCTGATTCGATCGTTTCGATCAGTTTTCATCAAAATCAACATATAACTCTATATATTGAATTTAAACGCGCATTTCAATTTACTGGGGTCACATACTAACTAGAAAAATTCCCGAAAAATATTTTCTAGCTTCGTACTGACGATACGGTCCTAACAAAACTAATTTCGTTGAATTCCGAGACCGATTGAAAAATGGCCAATTTCCAGTTGATTAAAATCAACTAAAACTGGTCAAACGCGTTTTCCTTTGCCACGCTCACATATTGATTCGAAAAATTATTAAATTTGGAATCTATCAATAACTTGACATCACGGATCCAACAAAAGTGGTTTCGTCGAAATCCGAGGTCGTTTGTAAAATTTCCATTTTTAAGGGCCTGAATTCCATAGCGACTATTCAGAATTTTCAACTGGACATATCTTTTGATTCCCGCTATGAAATTTCGAATTTTCGGATTCGTTGGAAAGATATCCTCAAATAGATCCTATTGTTTTTGGTTTCACTAAAATCCTGTTTATTTTGCACCCGGTATATTCATTTGAATTTTGAAATCAAATTATCGAACTACCGCGCCATTTTCAATTCCTTTTATAAATATAAATAAATATTTATATTCTATCTTCGATTCAAATGAATATATACATTTGAATTATATTCTAAATAAATTTCTCGTCGATATTATTTAAAATAATTCATTTTAAATAATCAAAATTCGCTAAAATTGCCAAAATAAAAATTTTAAACTGGCCCAGATTCCGGGTTATTAAAATTGCCAAAATAAAAATTTTAAATTGCTAAAATGCCATTCTTAAACCCATAGGAGTTAAGAAAATTAGGAACTAACTGGAAACTTGTAACACCCCACCTCTGTTAAGGTCACTCACAAAGGGAATGCCTTAACTTTGGTGGAGCATTTTAGTAAACAGAACAGAAACTTACAAGACAGATAGAACAGTACTTGAAATTTTTTAACTTTATTACAGCGGAAACAGAAATTTATATGGTTACATCCTTTCAATTTCAGAATTCAAGTACAAAATATCAGTCTTGTACAAAAGCCTTCAAAATGCATAGTTTAAAATCATAATCCCCATGGAACGGAAGCTATACAGAGCCAAGCCATACTTTAAGCACTTCAAGCAAAGAGAAATCCGGATCAAGCTAAAGTATTTCCCTCCTTGGATAACCTGGGGGGGGGAACGGAAGAAAGGAGGCGAAAACAACAAGGGTCAGACAAAAAGTCTGGCAAGTCCAGTGACTTTCAGCATATGAACAGATAATAATAATATGATATGAACGTAAAACTGGATGTGAGATAACTATAACAGGTGTAGCAGATATAACAGAAAAACAGGATGATATAAACTATTGTTTTACACTTCTCTGCACTAATACTAGTATAGCAGAATTAGGTGTCACCCTAATGTCTAAATTGAAGCAGGAACGGGTACAGAATACTTTACCAGAAACAGAATGCTAATAATGGGCCTTTACTACCCGATCAGAAACAGACAGAAGAAGAAACAGATTTATCCCTATGGAGACAGAATGTGGAATTAGGTGTACACTAGTAATGGGCCTTTACCACCCGAACAGACGGTACCACACAGAAACAGACAGGTGTTACCACCCAACAGAAACAGACGGTACCAACAGAAACAGACAGAACTAAGCGTACCCTAAAACCCTACCCCAAGCGATCGGCTCCCTAATACATAAATATCCTGTGTCGGCCCCACAGTAGGGTGTATCACTCCCTAAAGTGACAACCAATTGGCACAGACCTATTTACAGATGTCACGGCGTCTTACATCCTCAGAGGCAGACCGGGATCCATGCACGCACATGACCCGGTTGGAACGCACCATCAACACCCCTCGCCATTATCAGAATGAACCACTTATAATTAGTTCAGTAAGCGTGCCCGGACCCTACTTACTGTTGGGTCAAAGTTTTGATACCAGAAAGGGTTACTGACTAATATGGGTCCCAAACAACAGATGACACAAGTAATTCCCCTCCTAACCTTGTGTCCCCAGACTAACAGATTTCAGATTAACTTGTTTACAAGTTCAGACATACAGAATTCAGATTTACTAATTCACAAATTAAGTTAACAAGTTTTCAGACTAACGGATCAGATGTACAGATTTTTCAGATTTGTCTAACTTTGTATTGGGCCTACAGATTCATGGACGGGTTTTACTACACCTATTAATCCCTTTGGTTTAACCCTATTTTTCCCCAATACGTTTTAGACGTCATTCTTATCTTAGATTTGCATTAATTAATTATTAATGCACAGACCTCTCACATTAGGTCGGTAGCTTGTGGCCGCTGGATATGCCGGGCGGTTCCGGGCAGACTTCTGCCACAAGCCAGACCTAACCTCGTGTCTTACGCATGTTATGACTAACTTCTCACATTAGAACCTATTGTTTGCGGCCACTGGATGTGCCGGGCGGTTCCGGGCAGATTTACGCCGCAAACTCATTCTAACCTCGAGTTAGCCATGTTTATCTTTGCGGCCAATTAATTAATAATTTACCGTTTATGCGCGTGCCCAATATATATATGCCAATTCAGATTATATCAATCACAGGATGATTATATCAACATAGCAGATAACGGATTTTATATGACATAACGGATTTAACAGATTTAGCAACTTAGCAGATTTTGGCATATAACAGGTTAGGCATTTCAACCGACAAATTTAACAGATTAGGCATTTCAATCTAATTAGCAGTCTAGGCAATATAACAAAACTAGCAGTTTAGGCAACTTGGCAAATTAGCAGATTTAGCAAATTTAATATTTCTAAAGGTTCTATTTACATGCCTTGCCTAAACATAAATTAGGCCTAAGTTCATATGCCTAAATAATGTCATGATTCACAATATGATCATATACTTCCATGTTTGCATACATTTACATAGCGCAGAATATGGACATAATTTACCCTATAACATATGTTCCAATTTTTGTTAAACTAGCATTTTACAGCAGATTCACATATAAATTATACCAAATATAACCATTAATTCCAATGCATGCCATATATCCAAAAATCCCTATTTAGGTGTAATCTCAATAATAGATATCCTAATTAATGCAAATCTTTTACTCCTAAGCTTCCATATCTTCTTCTTTTTAAGTCATGAATCATTATGCAAACTATACCCAAAAATCTAAATCTTTAAATCATATCTTCTAAAAATCAAATCTTGACTTTTATATGCATCTTGTCCAAAGTCTCAAATCATATGTAAGGTTCCTCTTCTTCTTTTATCACAGAATATGCATAGGTCTAAAACTAGTTTATAACATATGCTCATCTTTTCTAATTAATTACAGTATCTAAATTACAACATAACTATGCATACAACATGCATAAATTATATGTTCATAGTCAAATTTATGCATCCAATCCCAAGTCACATGTCCAATATATTTTATGCCTCAGACCTAAAGTCATACATTCAATTTAGTCTTGCATCATTCATTAATTGTCCCAAATTTCGCGTTCATACGTTAATCTCTTTATGAGATTGGGCACAGGCTCGTGGTAGCCTGGCTATAGAAAAGAAGAAAGGAATACAGAACAGTCACAGAAAACAGATCCAACAGAAGAGAATATATATACAACCTCAAACTCAGTTTTAAGTGCATATCAAAATTATAATTAATGTTTATAGCGGAGAATAACTGTACTTGCCTTGATTAGATTAAAGAAAGGACTTTAACTTGCTGTAGAATCTTTTGCAGAAACTATAATCTCAAGTTTGAATTGAGTTGCTTAGGCTGATGTTGATTATCTTCTAGTTTTAATTCCAACAGAGCAGAGACGCCATTTTTATTTTTAATTAGAAGAAGAGAGCAATGGAGGCTAGAGAATTGTGTAAGAAACCTAGGTAGAGTCTAGGGTCATTTTATAGAGTTTATGAACTGATTAGGACCATTGATGTTGCTTGGATTGATCATAGCCATTCATTCGCAAGAGGGACCAATTAGAGCCTGCCACCTAGCCCTAATGACAAAGCAGACCACAGAAAATCGACCAACATAGAATAGGCCAGCCAGGGTGGACTGGGTTCGACCTGGTCTGGACCAGGTCGACACCCCTGTCGACAGCCCTGTCGACAGGCCTGTCGACCTGGTTAGACCAGGTCGACAGCCCAGTCGACCTGGGTGCGTCAGGCGGGACTTTTTCCGCCCTGGCCCATTGGGCCCCATTTTTGTTTTCTGAGCTTATTTTATCCTGTTTGAATTTTAAACTTAATTCAAAAACTTCCGAAGGCCATATCTTCTTCATACGGACTCCGTTTTTCGAAAACTCGGACTCTATTTCGCGTATTTTTCCGAGACGAACGCAATGGCCTATCCCGTTTCCCTTAGTTCTTTGATTTCAAATTAATTATACTTCAATTTGTTAATTCCACAGTTATAGAATACACGGGGTGTTACATTCTCCCCCACTTAAAAGGATTTCGTCCCCGAAATCTTCAAGTTAAGAAGAATGTGTCCTACCATCCAATCACCCATCTACTCAACCATCATCCACAAGCATCCATTGTCCTTAGAAAACTTCTAATGTTGTATGGACATATGCAAAAGTGTGTGTATATGTTCCCTATCTAATGCAAAGATCAGGCGGTCTACTGATTCAGTTGACCTCCTTAATGCGAATTATGTCAGTGCCATGAGTCCAACATGTATGCAATAGAATTCTGATGATATACATTATTTCTATATGAGTGCACAACCATTCACTCAAATGCAACATCCATGTGCTGAATCAACCATTTTGCATCCACAAGAATTGAAAAATGCTCACCCATCCATATGCAGTATGAGAGTGTTTTCGAGCCGATCTAGTGCCTAGTGTGTGTATATGCATCCACGGGCAACCACTAGCAACCACTTGCATCCACTTGCAACCATCAAACATAACATGTCTCAAACACATGATTACACCCATTAGTTTCTACCTAAAGTTCAAATATTCGATCGATAGGATACAGTCGAATGATGGAAGCGAGTACAGATAGAACAAAAATTTGGTTCCCATTAGACATGGGTCCTAAGTATCGGCCCCAAAGACCGAAACCAATATCAAATTGACATCCTACGAAAACTCAGAATGTATGCGTCATACTTGACGCCTAACACAGATATCCCTCAAACCCCAGTCTCAAACAGATGATCCATAACCCTTATGGGTCTGAGTCTATAGCGGAATTCAGAAATAATACTAGCATTAAAGTGCGGAGTATCGATTACAAAACCAAAATACCAAAATCAGAAAAGTCACAATCAGATAAAGAAATTAAACCTACTATAGAAATTTTCCTATTTCTATCCTAGCCACTAGCCTCAAGAGTGTTCGCCTGGCCTCCTTGTCCTCGTCTCTTCGGGCAGTCCCTAGTGAAGTGTCCCATCTCCCCACAGTTGAAGCAAGCGCAATTCCTTTTTCTGCAATCCTTGTTCAGATGAGTTGAGCTCCCACAAGTAAAGCACTTTTTCCCCTTCTTATCTTCAGGCTTCTCATCCTTCTTTTGTGTTTCCTTTTTGGGCCCCGCTTTCTTATTCTGTGGTTCTTCCTTCTTTGTCTCTTTCGGGCCCTTGTCTTCCTCGTGCAGTAGTGCCATATCCACCAATTTCTCGTAAGTTGCTCCCATGGATACATGGGTCATGGCTAGGCTGTGCAGTGGCTCATTCAATCCTTTAACAAAGCGGAGAGCCTTTTTATGCTGAGTGTTGACTAAATCCAATCCGAATCTTGCTAGTTGGTTGAACTGGTTGACGTATTCCTTGACCGTCGTACTTCCTTGCTTAAGAGACAAGAACTTTTCCAATTGTAAACTTCGTTCAGCTTGCGAGAGGAATTTTGTCTCAAACCTTGTTCTGAAATCCATCCATGTCTCAACCGGCCTCTCGGCGTTAGTGACTTCCCACCAGTAGGAAGCTTCGTCTTTGAGCAGCCATACTGCCAACTGTACCTTCTGCCTATCGTCCACCTCGAAGATAACGAACAGATCCTCAGTTTCTTTGAGCCAATTCCTTGCTTCTACGAATGATTCAGTTCCTTTGAAATCCTTCCCACCCATGGCCCTAAAATCTCTACAGATTTTTGAGAAAGCAATAGCACAAGGAGGGGGTGGAGGAGGAGGATCATTTGCTGGACCTGCAGCGGCGGTCCTAGCCTCAAGATATTGACGAAACCAACCGGGTACATGAACACCCTCTGGTATCTCAGATGCTTCAGACATGATGGAACGAAAAAGGAAAGGTTCAATACAAAAAGGACTGAAAGAAAGATATATGGCTCTTGGGGATCATGTTTTTCAAAATAATCTTTATTTTTGAAAATACTTCCTTTCCAAAACCTTTTTGAAAATAGTTTTCAAAAACTTTACCCAATCTGGTAACCTTCAGCTCTGATACCAAGTGTAACACCCCACCTCTGTTAAGGTCACTCACAAAGGGAATGCCTTAACTTTGGTGGAGCATTTTAGTAAACAGAACAGAAACTTACAAGACAGATAGAACAGTACTTGAAATTTTTTAACTTTATTACAGCGAAAACAGAAATTTATATGGTTACATCCTTTCAATTTCAGAATTCAAGTACAAAATATCAGTCTTGTACAAAAGCCTTCAAAATGCATAGTTTAAAATCATAATCCCCATGGAACGGAAGCTATACAGAGCCAAGCCATACTTTAAGCACTTCAAGCAAAGAGAAATCCGGATCAAGCTAAAGTATTTCCCTCCTTGGATAACCTGGGGGGGAAACGGAAGAAAGGAGGCGAAAACAACAAGGGTCAGACAAAAAGTCTGGCAAGTCCAGTGACTTTCAGCATATGAACAGATAATAATAATAATATGATATGAACGTAAAACTGGATGTGAGATAACTATAACAGGTGTAGCAGATATAACAGAAAAACAGGATGATATGAACTATTGTTTTACACTTCTCTGCACTAATACTAGTATAGCAGAATTAGGTGTCACCCTAATGTCTAAATTGAAGCAGGAACGGGTACAGAATACTTTACCAGAAACAGAATGCTAATAATGGGCCTTTACTACCCGATCAGAAACATACAGAAGAAGAAACAGATTTATCCCTATGGAGACAGAATGTGGAATTAGGTGTACACTAGTAATGGGCCTTTACCACCCGAACAGACGGTACCACACAGAAACAGACAGGTGTTACCACCCAACAGAAACAGACGGTACCAACAGAAACAGACAGAACTAAGCGTACCCTAAAACCCTACCCCAAGCGATCGGTTCCCTAATACATAAATATCCTGTGTCGGCCCCACAGTAGGGTGTATCACTCCCTAAAGTGACAACCAATTGGCACAGACCTATTTACAGATGTCACGGCGTCTTACATCCTCAGAGGCAGACCGGGATCCATGCACGCACATGACCCGGTTGGAACGCACCATCAACACCCCTCGCCATTATCAGAATGAACCACTTATAATTAGTTCAGTAAGCGTGCCCGGACCCTACTTACTGTTGGGTCAAAGTTTTGATACCAGAAAGGGTTACTGACTAATATGGGTCCCAAACAACAGATGACACAAGTAATTCCCCTCCTAACCTTGTGTCCCCAGACTAACAGATTTCAGATTAACTTGTTTACAAGTTCAGACATACAGAATTCAGATTTACTAATTCACAAATTAAGTTAACAAGTTTTCAGACTAATGGATCAGATGTACAGATTTTTCAGATTTGTCTAACTTTGTATTGGGCCTACAGATTCATGGACGGGTTTTACTACACCTATTAATCCCTTTGGTTTAACCCTATTTTTCCCCAATACGTTTTAGACGTCATTCTTATCTTAGATTTGCATTAATTAATTATTAATGCACAGACCTCTCACATTAGGTCGGTAGCTTGTGGCCGCTGGATATGCCGGGCGGTTCCGGGCAGACTTCTGCCACAAGCCAGACCTAACCTCGTGTCTTACGCATGTTATGACTAACTTCTCACATTAGAACCTATTGTTTGCGGCCACTGGATGTGCCGGGCGGTTCCGGGCAGATTTACGCCGCAAACTCATTCTAACCTCGAGTTAGCCATGTTTATCTTTGCGGCCAATTAATTAATAATTTACCGTTAAAGCGCGTGCCCAATATATATATGCCAATTCAGATTATATCAATCACAGGATGATTATATCAACATAGCAGATAACGGATTTTATATGACATAACGGATTTAACAGATTTACCAACTTAGCAGATTTTGGCATATAACAGGTTAGGCATTTCAACCGACAAATTTAACAGATTAGGCATTTCAATCTAATTAGCAGTCTAGGCAATATAACAAAACTAGCAGTTTAGGCAACTTGGCAAATTAGCAGATTTAGCAAATTTAATATTTCTAAAGGTTCTATTTACATGCCTTGCCTAAACATAAATTAGGCCTAAGTTCATATGCCTAAATAATGTCATGATTCACAATATGATCATATACTTCCATGTTTGCATACATTTACATAGCGCAGAATATGGACATAATTTACCCTATAACATATGTTCCAATTTTTGTTAAACTAGCATTTTACAGCAGATTCACATATAAATTATACCAAATATAACCATTAATTCCAATGCATGCCATATATCCAAAAATCCCTATTTAGGTGTAATCTCAATAATAGATATCCTAATTAATGCAAATCTTTTACACCTAAGCTTCCATATCTTCTTCTTTTTAAGTCATGAATCATTATACAAACTATAGCCAAAAATCTAAATCTTTAAATCATATCTTCTAAAAATCAAATCTTGACTTTTATATGCATCTTGTCCAAAGTCTCAAATCATATGTAAGGTTCCTCTTCTTCTTTTATCACAGAATATGCATAGGTCTAAAACTAGTTTATAACATATGCTCATCTTTTCTAATTAATTACAGTATCTAAATTACAACATAACTATGCATACAACATGCATAAATTATATGTTCATAGTCAAATTTATGCATCCAATCCCAAGTCACATGTCCAATATATTTTATGCCTCAGACCTAAAGTCATACATTCAATTTAGTCTTGCATCATTCATTAATTGTCCCAAATTTCGCGTTCATACGTTAATCTCTTTATGAGATTGGGCACAGGCTCGTGGTAGCCTGGCTATAGAAAAGAAGAAAGGAATACAGAACAGTCACAGAAAACAGATCCAACAGAAGAGAATATATATACAACCTCAAACTCAGTTTTAAATGCATATCAAAATTATAATTAATGTTTATAGCGGAGAATAACTGTACTTGCCTTGATTAGATTAAAGAAAGGACTTTAACTTGCTGTAGAATCTTTTGCAGAAACTATAATCTCTAGTTTGAATTGAGTTGCTTAGGCTGATGTTGATTATCTTCTAGTTTTAATTCCAGCAGAGCAGAGACGCCATTTTTATTTTTAATTAGAAGAAGAGAGCAATGGACGCTAGAGAATTGTGTAAGAAACCTAGGTAGAGTCTAGGGTCATTTTATAGAGTTTATGAATTGATTAGGACCATTGATGTTGCTTGGATTGATCATAGCCATTCATTCGCAAGAGGGACCAATTAGAGCCTGCCACCTAGCCCTAATGACAAAGCAGACCACAGAAAATCGACCAACATAGAATAGGCCAGCCAGGGTGGACTGGGTTCGACCTGGTCTGGACCAGGTCGACACCCCTGTCGACCGCCCTGTCGACAGGCCTGTCGACCTGGTTAGACCAGGTCGACAGCCCAGTCGACCTGGGTGCGTCAGGCGGGACTTTTTCCGCCCTGGCCCATTGGGCCCCATTTTTGTTTTTTGAGCTTATTTTATCCTGTTTGAATTTTAAACTTAATTCAAAAACTTCCGAAGGCCATATCTTCTTCATACGGACTCCGTTTTTCGAAAACTCGGACTCTATTTCGCGTATTTTTCCGAGACGAACGCAATGGCGTATCCCGTTTCCCTTAGTTCTTTGATTTCAAATTAATTATACTTTAATTTGTTAATTCCACAGTTATAGAATACACGGGGTGTTACAAAACTACTTTGGGTTTAATAACCCGGAAATCTGGGCCAATTTAAAATTTTTATTTTGGCAATTTTAGCGAATTTTGATTATTTAAAATGAATTATTTTAAATAATGACGAGAAATTTATTTTGAATATAATTCGAACGTATATATTCGTTTGAATCGACGATAGAATATAAATATTTCTTTATATATATAAGGAATTGAAAATGGCGCGGTAGTTCGATAATTCGATTTCAAACTTCAATTGAACATACCGGGTGCAAAATAAACCGGATTTTAGTGAAACCAAAAATATTTGAATCTAATCTAGAATATCTTTCCAACGAATCCGGAAATTCAAGATTTCATAGCGGGAATCAAAGGGTATGTCCAGTTGAAAATTCTAAATAGTCGCTATAGAAATCAGGCCCTTAAAAATGGAAATTTTGCAAACGACCTCGGATTTCGACGAAACCACTTTTTTGGGTCCGTAATGTCAAATTATTGCTAGGTTTCACATTTCATAATTTTTCGATTCAATATGTGAGCGTGGCAAAGGAAAATGTGTTTGACCAGTTTTAGTTGATTTTAATCGACTGGAAAATGGCCATTTTTCAAACGGTCTCAGAATTTGATGAAACTAGTTTTGTTAGGACCGTATCGTCAATACGAAGCTACAAAATATTTTTCTTGAATTTTTCGAGTTAGTACGTGACCCCGATAAATTGAAATGTGCGTTCAAATTCAATATATAGAGTTATATGTTGATTTTGACGAAAACTGATCGAAACGATCGAATCAGCTTATGTGGCATATCCCACTGTGTTCGGAATGGGGGTAATTAGCTAGTGACGACAGTCGGTGGGTTTGATTTCGTGTCCGAATTTTAAAGTTGCTTTTTAGAGAATAAAATATTAATTAAATAAATATTAAACTATATTCTCTCTCCTTAGCCCCCCTACCTTCCCCGTTGACTTCAGAAGAAAAAGAAAGAAAAAAACCCAAAGCGATCGAATCGCGCTCCCCCTCCTCCACCTCTCGCCGTCGACGCCACGGGGGGATAGCCATCGCCTCTCGCGCCTATTCCCACCCCCGACCCCCTTTAAATCGGCGCTCCTCTCTCTCCCCCTTCTTCGAACAGAAACCGTCGCCCCCCCCCCCTCGGCCCCAAACTGAGACCCCCCACGTTCCACCACCGCGCGAGCCAGTGTGCCACCACCCCTTCCTGACCGCCTGAAACCCTACGGCGCCGGCAAGTGCAGCACCCCGAGCCCCCTTGCCTCTACCGAACGCAGTAAACTTCTTTCTTTCTTTCTATTTACTATATTTTTATTTTTGTTTTTATTTCTTCTTATTTATTTACATATAAAGCAATTCAAAGTTATAAAAATAGAATTTTTATATTTTGAATGTATGAAGAAAATAACTGATTTTTATAAAAGAAAATTTTGATTTTTATATGAAGGGAAAATTAGATTTGTATTTGGAAGAAAAAAATTCAATTTTTAAATATTCATAGCGAATAAAAATCAATCCTTTTATATAGAGAAATTAAAAATGTGACTTTTATATAGTAGAAATAGTAAAGATGTGATCTTTATAGAAGTAGCAATATTAAAAATAGGATTTTTATATATTGGATAACGAAGTAAAAATTCGATTTTTATATATTGAATAGCGAAGTAAAAATTCGATTTTTATATATTGAATAGCGAAGTAAAAATTCGATTTTTATATATTGAATATATAAAAATTCGATTTTTATATATTGAATAGCGAAGTAAAAATTTGATTTTTATATATTGAATAGCAGAGTAAAAATTCGATTTTTATATATTGAATAGCGAAGTAAAAATTCGATTTTTATATATTGAATAGCAAAGTAAAAATGTGATTTTTATATATGTAGAGAATACGGGTAGTGAAAATTGACAAAAGGGCGAGAACGACGAAGATTTCTATATAAGAAGAGTCATGGCGTTGGATTAGCAATTCTGTGAGAATTTCTCACCTTTTATTTAATTTTTCTAGTTAATAATATATACTAGGATGCAGACGGTGTTTAGTAGCACCCGACACCCGTCGTCCACAGACCATGGATGGCTTGTATGCTTGTTTGTTTGATTTTGATGTGTAGTTGATTGTGTGATGTGATGTGAAATGAAATAAAATATTTATATACTTAAAATATTTTATAGTTAAAAATAGAATTTTTAACGCGTATATGAAATGAAATAAATTAATATAAACAAATCGAATGATTTGTTTATATACACACATTTGACTGATATTGATTGGGACGATAAATTTTACACATCGCCCAACTGCACAAATAAAATCTGTGTTTGATTGTGTGAAACCCCACACGGGTATTGGGATGATAATTGACGTACACTAATCCCATTAGTTAGTTGTATGTCGATCGATTGATTGACAGACTGTTATAAGCGTTAAATATTTATATTTGACGCTTATACAGTGTAGAATGCACTTTGGATGATGGCTGATTATTCATCGTTGTTATTGTATACATGTGTTGTAGAAAATCCATATAATTAACATTATATGGTAATTGATTGGCCTCATTCCTTATTTGAAAAAGAAATATTTGAAATAGAAATATTTGAAAGAAAATATTTGAAAGAGAAATATTTGAAAAGGAAATATTTGAAATAGAATATCTGAATAGAAATATTTGAAATAGAATATCTGAATAGAAATATTTGCAAGAGAAATATTTGAAAAGGAAATATTTGAAATAGAAATATTTGAAAATAGAAACATATGAAGCCGTGTTGATTAGATTGACGCCATTTTGACGTGAACAATATTTATATCGACTTTATTCATTTTTTTAATGAATATCAAAAGTGATTTCAAAATCTGATATTTTGAAAAGAATTGAATTCAAATTGAAATTGAATAGAAATGAATTCGAATTGAAATTGAATAGAAATGAATTCGAATTGAAATTGAATATAAATGAATTCAAATTGAAATCGATTTGAAATGAATTTAAAACGAACTTATATTGGAATATTCAATTTTGATTTGAATTTGAATATGAAGTTGAAACTGTTTTGAAAACGAATTTAAAACGATTTATAAACTACGCTTTAAAAGGAAATCGACGAAGTATATATTATATACATTATATATATAATATAATGGCCTGAATAGAATGCGCCGCGCTGTGGTAGTTCGTGAATTTCGACCATTGACTTCGAATGGATATTGTGGGAGATCCGACCGTCGGATTCTCCTAAAACTGGAACCTTTGGGTTCGTATCGGAAAGAGATTTCTAATGAATATTAGAAATTTGAAATCTAACGGTTGGATTTGGAATTATGTCCAAATCAAATTTGAAAAAGGTTGTTGTAAGTGCAGTTCGATGGCCGTTGGTGGAAATCGATGTACGGGCCTTGATAAAATTATTAAAAATAGTAATAATTTGTGTAAAATCATAAGAAATGATTTGTGAAGAATTGGGATGAAAAACTCCATATTTGAAAAGATAAAAATAGATTTTTATTGAAATGAACTAGTTTTTAACTAGAATTATAATTCTATTTATTTTTAAATAAATAAATTGAATTTGAAAAGGGTTTTAAAAATAACCAGAATTTCCAATAATTGCATTAGAATGGATTTGAATCGAAATTGTCTTCGGAATATTTCGATGTCGGATTTCGTGATTATACAGATGTTGTTATGGAAATTTGAAAGATATAGATATATATATATATCGTTATTTCCAATATGATATCTTTTGGTCGTAGAATTTGATATTGAATATAAGTCGATATATTTTCTATTCAGAGCCTTGTATTTAATATCAAATGTGATTTGGGTTTGTCGTGAATGGTGTCTTGACTAACACTGTTCTTGAACCCAGTTGAGAAAAGATTAAATCTTTTTATTTAGATTTAATGAAGTGTACCAATTAAATAATATTTAATTGGAATTGAATTGGTATTGATTTTTGGGTTTATCGTGGACAGTGTTTTAAATAACACTCGTTCTTTAATCCGATAATTAATGGAATGTGATTTTGGGTTAATCGCGAACCGTGTTTTAAATGACACTGATTCTTTAACCTAGTTAACGATTAAAACTAAGTGGGGTTTTAATGAATCTTTAATTAGATAGAAAAGATCGAGAATGGAGTATCACCAGTTCTGCTCCAGGCGATAGGAAAATCTTTAATTAGATTTGAACGTGAAATGGTAATTGAATTTACCGATAACACCGTGGTGTTAGATATGAAGTGTGACCAGTTTTACTTCATGGGATGAATAGGTGGGAATTGGGAAATAAAATAAATGATTATTCCGGTGTGATTTGCTAATTCTGACTAGTTTGAATTGATATTCAAAGAAGATTAAAGAATAAATTTAAAGAATTTATCTTTGATAAAATTAATGGGAACCTTTCCCAAAGTAGAAGAATATTTGAATAAAAGAATATTCTGAATTGGAATGAGGTGTATTTGTATTTGTGTAACACAAGTTTATTATATATATACGCGAGTTGTTCAGAAAGACCGGGTTTATCCCATTCTGAATAACTTATTCGACGTGGTGTCGAAGATGAAGACGGTGGTTGAAGACTAGAGGTCCTCACGTCGTTTGGGTAATTACTGATGATCTTGATTGGGCTGTACACCCAAGAAGATGGAAACAGTTGGTGATCGTCCAGACGTACTTGGAGATCGATGGATATGCGGGTACTAGGTGCCTCCGGTTTCGTTCAGACTCAGAATGGACTTGTAAATGGACTGTGTGTCTGACATTGGATTTTAGTCTGTGTGATTTATTTCTATTAAATATATATTTTTTTGGCGGCGGAGAATTTATTCTCTTGCTTAACGCCCGTCTCTGAGACGTACGAGCTCAGGGGTTATATATTGATGGATATCAAACGCATGGGGTGAATTGCCTGTGTGGCATGCCTAAGTGGCAAATGATCAAGGCTTATGTTGAAAAGCAAAGTCTTGTGGTTGATGATCAAAGCACGGCCTGTGTGGCATAGCTTTGTGTAACGTGAATTCGCGAGCCTCACACCCCGGTGGTGAACCAAAAACGGGAGAGGACGTCAGGGAGGGCATGCGTTTCTTTCTAGCTAGAAGTGGCGTCAGTGGTTTTACATGCCCTGACGAGTTTGACTTATGTGGTTGTTGCTGTTGCGAGGTGCCTCGGTTTGATCGGACGATCCGGGTCCGGTGGAGTCATTCGTTGGCTCATTTACGCCCCATAGGGTGGGGGAACGCATGTTCAGGGTTTAAGTTTAATCCACATCGGTGGACCGGACCTGAGGATCCAAGGCTTGACTGAGTACTTGCCTGAGGCTCGGGCTAGACAGTCTCGAATCAGTTGAGGACTATCTTTTGCCTCAGTTCATAGACGGAAATCCAATTTCCAAATACGTGACAATTGCGGTTTTATTTGTAGAGCCTAGTATGGCGACATAGTGGGATGGGGCGCTTGTGCCGTCTATGATTGATACTTATGATTTGAAGTTGATTTGTACACTATGCACCTAGAATAGTATCAAATAATCTGTTTTAAACTTATCAAGCATTCTTTGGCTATTATAAGGTAAAAACCCTATCCTCCGGCTTGCGTTGCATTGTGTGATGGGAACTGGGTCTTATAATAGCTTCATTGTTCTTTAATTAGCATTGCGATGTTGTTTTATGCACTAGTACTCTTGGGAGGAAACCCGTTCCGTGTTATACGGCGTGGTCCCTTGATTTACCGAACTTTAAAATAAAGATTAACTGTTTTAGTTCTCACACCTGTCCCATGACTGACTTGGAGTTTATTATTTTAACCTAAACTCTGGGTGCCCTTATTTTCGACACGGGCAGCTAGTAGTTTTGGTTTTGCAGATTTATATTCACTAGATCCTGGATTACAGCTGGAATGATATCCGGAAAGCTTTGTATCCGTATATCTCCTTCTAGTTGTGTTTTGTATTATTTTCCGCTGCAATGTATTTAAATGTAATTTAAATCTCTGATATTTCTGTGTAATATTTATTCATACTCTGTATATTCTTGTATTCTGATGGAATTGTTGTAATATATAATGAAATGTTCTTCTGTCTGCGTTCTATTTTGTCATGTTCTCAAAACAATTCGGAGTTTTGAACGGTCTGGGTCGGTTTAGTGACTGATTCAGATCGAGCGAAATTCCTTGTTGTCACATTTGGGTTTAAGAATGGCATTTTTAAAGATACCATTCACGACAAACCCAAAATCCAATTCTACTCAATTCCAATTAAATATTAATTAATTGGCAAACTTCATTAAATCTTAATAAAAAGATTTAATCTTTTCTCAACCGGGTTTAAGAATAGTGTGAGTGAAGACACCGTTAACGACAAACCCAAAATCCCATTTGATATTAAATACAAGGCTCTGAATAGAAAATATATCAGATTATATTCAATATCAAATCCTGAAACCAACTAATATCATATTGGAAATAATGATATTAAATATATCTTCCAAATTTCAATAATATATCCGTATAATCACGTAATCCAATATCGAAATATTCTGAAAATGATTTCCATTCAAATCCACTCCAATTCATATATTGGAAGTTCTAGTTATTCTCAAAACCATTTCAAATCCAATTTATTTACTAAAGAAATATTGGATTATAATTCTAGTTCATAACTAGTCCATCTCGATAAAAATATATTTTTATCTTTTCAAATATGGAATTTTTCATCCGAATTACTTTCCTAATCATTTATTTTGATTTTACACAAATTATTAATATTTTTAATAATTATATTAAGGCCCTTTCAATCGATTTCCATAAACGGTAGTCGAACTGCACTTATAATGACCTTTTCCAAATTTGATCAGGACATAATTCCAATCAACCGTTAGATTTCAAATCTCTTATATTCGTTGGAAAGCTCTTTTTGATACGAATCCAACGATTCCGGTTTTTGGAGAATCTGACGGTCGGATCTCAAGTAATATCCATTCGAAGTCAATGGTCGAAATTCGCGAACGGCCGTGGCACGTTGTGTTTATTTCAAACCATTGATATATATATATATATATATATATATATCGTTCAAAATGTATTTAATAAATTCATTTTAAAATGATTCCCACTTTTACTTCAATTTTAAATCAAAATTGAATAATCTCAAAGATTAAAATATTTTAATGATACTATTTTCAAAATTACAGATTTGAAATCTTTTTCCTTTTCGATATTCATTATAAAAATGAATAAAATCGATATAAATATCGTTCGCGTCAAAATGGCACACATCTAATCAAAACGGCTTTTATTCAATGCATGAATATTATTATTCCTTTTTCATGAATATTATTTTAAAATATTCGTTATTTTCAAAACTGGAATGAGGCCCAATTAATTACCATATAACGTTAGTTATATGGATTTTATACAACACATGTATATGACCACAATAATAAGTAATCAACCATCATCCAGAGTGCCTTCTACCACTGTATAAGCATTAAAATAAATAAATGACGCTTATACAGTCTGTCAACCTATCGATTGACATACCAAAAATTATTGGGATTAGTGTACGTCAATTATCATCCCAATACCCGTGTGGGGTTTCAATCAACAAACACAGATTTTATCTGTGCAGTTGGCGATGCGTAAAAATTATCGTCCCAATCAATATCAGATAAATGGGTGTACATAAACAAATCGTTCGATTTGTAAATGAGTATTCATTTTCATTTTCATTTCAGGAGAGTTCCATGTCATTCATTTATACTTTAAAAATTGTATTTTTAACGTTAAAATATTTATTTCAACACTTTACTATTTTTAATAGTTCATACATTCAATAAAAAGGATATTTTTAACTAACACTTTTCATTTCAGAAAATTTCGGCATAACAACGGCGCGATATTGAAATCAGGTAATGCCTAGCATTACCCCTCTCTTTATACTGACTCGCGCCATACACAATAATCAATCCAAACAATTCCATTCTAATCCCAAACCAAATTCAAACAAACGAATCACTCAATCCAAAAACCACAACACAATACAATCAAACAAGTCATCCATGGTTTGTGGACGACGGGGAGCAGTTCATATATGTAGTTATAAAATAAATAACTGAACAAGAAATTTTAGTGAGAAGTTCTCACCTTTGGGATCCACTCCGTCATTCTTTAGCTGACGATTTGGATTCCGTTCAACTTCCATTTCGTTCCATCGCAGTTTTTTTTCACGCTGTACATAGTAAAAATCTTATTTTTAATATGATGTTTACCTTATAAATATCACATTTTTATAACATGTTTAAATATTAAAAATCATATTTTTATAAGCTCTACTATGCATATAAAAATCACATTTTACATCGCTATATTATATAAAAATCGAATCTTTACATTGCTACTTCATATATAAAAATCGAATTTTTAATATGTTACTCTATATATAAAAATCTCATTCTTATATGCTAATTGTGTAAATCAAAATCTCATTTTTATTTTATGTTGTCTACACAGAAATCACTTCTTTTCTTCTAACTAAAATTCAAATCTTTTTATACAATTAAAAATGAAATATTTTTAATGATAAAAATCAAATCTTTTTTGTTTTATATATAAATGAAAACCATATCTTCATATGTTATTTATATAAATAAAATTTCACCTTTATACGATTAAAAATCTAACTTTTTCATAATAAATATCTAGCCTTTTCATAATAAAAATCTTTCCTTTATGTAAATAAAAACCATATTTTTATTTTGCTATGATATAAAAAACAGATTTTTTTTCTTCCTTTTAAAACGGATTTCATTAAATAAATAAAGAAATAAATATATAAAAACTTACAACATTTTCAATTGGAGGGGGGGTTGGTGCAGCACGGATCGAGGAGGCGGAGGCTGTCTCAGGCGGTGGTGAAGTGGCTAGGGCATGGCGTTTTTGGGGGTGGGGGATGCGGTACAAATTAGAAGGGGGAAACGAAGAGGAGGAGGCGTGGAAGGGTCTCGATCGGAGGGGGCTCACCTGGAGGCCGGCGGCGGCAGCGATGGGTGGGTGCGATGAACGATGGCGCGGTTTCCCTTTTTTTCTTTTCGTCGATTTGATTTGAGGAGGGGATGAATGTTTTACGGGGATGGAGATTATGAGGGTTGACCCCCTTTTTGACCAATCCTATATATTTATATTTAATTATTTAATTATCCATAAAGGTACTTTTTATTTCGACCTCCAAATGAGGCCCACGGACTACGCCCCCAACTAATTACCCCCATTCCAAACGCAATGGGATATGTCCCATAAGCTAATTCGACTGTTACGATTAGTTTTCCTTTAAATTAAAATATAAATCAATATATATTTAATTTAAATGTACATTTTAATTTACCGGGGCCACATACTGACTCCAAAAATTCCAGGAAAATAAATTTGGTTATGTTTTGACGATACGGTCCTAACAAAACTATCGAATTTGAAGACCGTTTGAAAAATGACCATTTTCTGGTCGATCCAAATTGACTTAAACAGACAAAACACGTTTTCTTTCGCCACACTCACATATTAATTCCAAAAATTATGAATTTTGGAATCTAGCTATAATTGGATATTCCGGATTCAACAAAATTGGTTTCGTCGAAAACAAAGGTCGTTTGCAAAATGGCTATTTTTAAGGGCCTTATGTATATTATAAATATATATAATATATATAATTCCAAGTGACTATTTTAAATCTTAAACTGGACATAACTTTCGATTCCTAATGTGAAATATCAATTTCTTACCCTCTTTAGAAAGATATAGTTAATACATTCCTAACGTTTCCAGTTTTATCCAATTCTGACTTATATTGAATTTTGTATGTTCATTCAAAGTTTAAAATCGAATTTTAAAACTACCGCGCTATTTCAAGATCGTAATATAATTAAAATAAATTTATACGTTCTAACTTCGTCGAAAATAAATTTTAGTCATTATTATTTAACATAGATAATTTTAAATAATCAAATCCATTAAAATAGCTAAAATAAAAATTTTAAATTGATTCCGATTTCCCGGGTTGTTACAACTGACCAGGAGTTTATTGTTTTAACCTAAACTATGGGTGCCCCTATTTTCCACACGGGCAGCTAGTAGTTTTGGTTTTGCAGATTTATTCGTACAGGATCCCGGTTTACAACTGGAGATATATTTGGAAAGCTCTGTATCCATATATTTTATTCAATTGTATTATGTATTATTTTTCGCTGCATTGTAATTTGTAAATCTCTTATATTTATCAAATGTATAATATTTTTTCATACTCTGTATATTCTGTACTCTGATGTATATTGTTGTAATAAGCAATGAAATGTTCTTCTGTTTATATTCTGGTTTGTCGTGTTCTCAGACAATCCCTCTTCTCTTCGGAGACCGGGGAAGTTCGGGTCGTTTCACTTTCTATATCCACTTTTCTAACTACTTATTTTATAAGTTTAATCCAAATTTACTTAAACTAAATTCCTATCCAACTTCGTTTCATTCTAAATAATTAGTTCTTCGATATCTCGTTAGACGTGAACTATCTTCTTATCAGATACTAAAATCAAGCGATCCTCCGAATCTGATTTTACTCCTAAAGTATCCCTTACTTAGGATTTTTTATCCTCATTACTAGAATTTAATGTTTGAACTCATTCTAAATTCTCATTACTAACCTTAGTATTTATCTTTATGACTTAGGTATGTAAAAATAATTTAAATTTACCTTTCTTCCTAAAGGTGTAAAATTCAATATTCTATTTTACCTAAAATTTTCTAAGGTCTTAACCTCTTGAATCACTTATCCTTACTTATCTCTTCTTATGTGGTAACTTTACTAAGTGTTTAGTGATTATGTAATTAAGCAACCGACTAACCTTTATCTTTTCAATTTCTTATTCGTCCGAATACCTTATAATCAAATCATGAAACTAAATTCACAAGGCACAAATATTTTAGATTATTTATCATAATTAGGTTCTAAAGCCAATTTTATTCTTTTAAATCTCATTCTAAGATAACTTGTATAACCTCCTTTTACTAATCTCATTAATCACTAACCCATCAAATTTCCTGACTTTAAGCAAGTCAATTTTTCTAATCTTAAATTAACAAAATTGTCATCCATTAAAAATTCCTCATCTTGTTAATTAATTTTATGAAACATCTTATTATCAACCTGTGAGATTCTAATCACAAGATGTTCAAACCTTAGATTTAAACCAATTTTCAAACAAGTTTCTATCTGTATGGTTTTTCAAAATATATATTTTATATCCAAAATATAATCCTATGTAAAATTATTTCATTTACCATATTTTCCGAAAAAAATCTTTTATATATAAAATTACAAATACACGCTAAAAAATATAATACTCTCAAAATTCATTTTTGGGCATTACTAACCCTATCACTAATGAGCTACTCATCCTAGGATATCACTAATCCTATCTCTGATTAATGTTTACCGGAACAAAGCCAAAGTTCTTACTCAACCTTTAACTTTGATAACAGGCTTTGGTATTCGCTAACCAAAGCTATGAAACCAAATGTGGCCCAAAAGCTCATGCCCTCTAAACCGACAATATCGACCATTGTCCGATTCAAATTTTAAAAATCCTTGGATTATCAGGGGTAGTATAAGAAAATAGAAAAGAACGGAATCTTACAATGGTGGGATAATATATATTATTAAACAATATTTTTACAAAAGAAAACTTTAAAAATACATATCAAAGTCTGACCTAGATTCAGCTCGGACATTTATAATACCTACCTTTACAATTGCTAATAAACAGCAAAATAAATATAACAAACATGCACAACTAAAAAATAGAATACGTCTATACATCTGATGAAGATTTCTTGCTCTTCTTCTAGGAAACTTTAACTTGTTTCAACAGTCATGAAACAACTCGGATTTAACCTGACTATTTAAAACACCCGGATCAGGCTTGGATAAACCAGCGTGAAAAATTCTCAATAATAAATGATAGTGTCATATATATCAGTTTTGGGGGTAAAGGAAAATCCTTTTGAAAATAGAGTATCTCATAAGACAATGTCTACAAATAAACACAGACGAGTTTTTTCCATTATGATAACTAAAACGTTTTTATACAAACGTTTGATATTATTACTAATGTCTAATATTTGAAATCATTTTTGAATATAAATATTCAAGTATCGAAAATTGTGACAATTATTAAATTCAGGAGCTACTATGTCATATAATATAAAATGTTGGTTCTAATTGTAGAGTGGGTGTGACGATCCCAAAACCCCGTGACACGGTGTTAAGGATAATCATTGGAATATAACACATTAGTCATCATTAGGAGATCACAGATAATAGCATAAACAGAAAATAGAATAATTTACACACATATGACAGCGGAATCATATAGATATCATCACATCAGAGAAGCACAGTACAGGATACAACTTAGTGCATAATGATACATTATCAGTCACCATCGCCTGAGGCGGAATCATACATAAAGAGTACTCAAAATAAAAATCAGTCTACATCGCCAATGGCGGAATCATAATATAGATACAATAATGGCGGAGAAAATCCAAGTCAGCACAGTGTAGTCAAGCCTCGCCATGAGCCAAAAGGTGCGTCAGAAATCTGTAACTAGGCTGCCTATGTGAAAATGAGGGCACCCGAGTTTGCATGGTGAAACAAACTACGAGTCAGTCATGGGACTGGTATGAGAAATCTACTTAACTTATTAACAACAATAATAAGCAAATCAAAGGACCACGCCACTTTCGCGGAAAGGGTTTACTCCAATGAGTGCTAGTGCATGAAATAAAGTAAATAATTAAATCATCGCAATGCTTTTTATAAAATGAAGCCATTATAAGACTCAGGTCCCATCACACAATGCAACGCAAGCCGGAGGATAGAGTTTTTACCATATAATGGCCCAAGATGCTTCATACGAATAAAACAAAAGTGCTTGATATTATTACTTGTGTATATATGTTCCAAAAGCAAATTCAATCATAAATATCAATCCTAGGCGGCATAGCTACCATCTACTATGTCGCCATACTAGTAATACAATCACGTCCGCATATTTCGTATTGGAAATTGGATTCCTTCATGAGTCGAGGAAAGGGGCAAGCTCCTCTCCGTTCGAGACACTCTAGCAAATGTCCTAGGACCCCACTATGATCCTTGGATCTTCAGGACCGGTCCTCTCTTACTTTTGAGGATTAATTATTCCTAAACACACGTTTCCCGGTCCTTACAAACCTATATCGAGGCGCCTCGCATTCCAACAACCACACAGGTGAAAAGTATATATAATGTCAGGGCTGATAGGGCACTGACACCACCTTAGCTAGAAAGAAACGTCGTGCTCTCCCTGTAGTCACTGACACCACCGAGGTGTGAGGCTCGCGAATTCACGTCATACACAAAGCTACGTCACACAGACCATGCTTTGATCATCAACCACAAGACCTTGCTTTGCAACAAAAGCCTTGATCATATGCCACTTAGGCGTGCCACACAGGCAATCTACTCCATGCGACTGATTTATGTCAATACATAACCTCTGAGCTCGTACGTTTCAGAGAAGGGCGTTAAGCAAGAGAATAAATTCTCTGCCGCCAGACAGATATATATTTAACATAGATCAATCAACACAGAACAAAATCCAATGTCAGACACACAGTCCATTTACAAGTCCGTTCTGGGTCTGAACGAAATCGGAGGCACCAATTCCTCGCATATCCGTGCAATCAACCGTATGTTTGGACGGCTACTACTTCAGTTCCTTCATGGTAGCTACTCCAATCACGAGCATCAGTAGCGCCCATCCATCCAATGTGGAGATCGTCGGTCTTCAACCGTCTTCGACTCTTCGACTTCTCAATGTCTATTGATTATCTGAAAGGAGATGAACTCGGCCTTTTCAAATAACCCACGTATATTTAGATTTTCAAATCAATTAGTCACATGGTTGGACTATTCAACATTCACATTCAGTTATTTAGTTATAATTTTCATGTCAAATACATTCAACCATCACATATCAAGCAAACACAACAAAATTGGTTTATTTTCACTCTATATCGTCTATAGTATTTTATAACGATATATCGCCATTTTTATTTAATTTAAAACGGCCATTTTTAATTAAACGACGTTTCGGGTCGTGTCGATGCACTGGCGCTGCTTTTCACTAATTTTGTTTTACACATATCTGAAAATCTAACCGTTGGATCTTCACAAATTTTATATCATTAGGAAGGTCATTTCAAAACGAATCCAACAGTTTCAGTTTTGGGAAAATCCGACGGTCGGATCTTCCACACTAGCCATTTGAAGTTACGATTTCAATTTACGAACTGCAGCGTCGTTATTCGATTTAATTTAATTATATTTATATATATATATATGAATATAATCGTTTCTGGCGCTGTTTTTCTTCAGTTTTGAATTAAACATTCCAGACAATCCAACCGTCGGATCTTCACAAAGTTGGTGCCGTTGGAAAGATATTTCCAAGGCGAACCCAGCGGTTGCGGTTTCGCGAAAATCCAATGGTCGGATTTCCCGTACTAGTCGTTTTAAATCATGGTTTCAAAACATGAACTGCACGGTCACGTTTCGTTTTAATTTTATTTATATTTATATATTTATGTAAATATAGTTCATTCAAAAATTCCTATATCATTTCCACTTCAATTATTTCACTAACGCCTTTAAATTTCGGAAAATTTCGCCATAACCTCCTTTGTACGGGAGGGTCTGGGAAAATTCCCAAATAGCCACATGGGCGTCTCATGTCAAAAAGAAAAAGAAAAAGCCAAGCGGCTAGCCAACAGGCTCATAAAATCATCACCCAAACAAAGCAGTAAATGTGTACCTATTTGTCGGGCACAAAATTTAATTCCTCTTCTCTAGCCCCTTTGCTATAACCTGTTCAATAGATATGCATGTACGTAAATACAATTTCTATCACTTATCATTTTCCATTCAATTTCATATTTGATTTACTTTGGTTTAAAAACACCATTCATTCTAATGTTGCATGCATAGGCTAAAATCATATCGTTAGCTAATTAATGTATATTTCAACTCATGCACATTTATTTGAACAAGTGGATATTTTTAACACTTCACATTTCAAAGATGATAATTTTGTCGAACTAAAATATATTTCAACACATGACCATTTTATTTAGTTCCTATGCATGTTAAAAATAATATTTCTTTCACAAATATTTATTTCAACATCCGCAGATCTTTCGCATATCACAAATATGATAAAAATGATATTTTTATCGTTCAAAATATTTATTCGACAAATGGATGTTTTCAACACTTCATAATCTCAATAAAAATGTAATTTTTATTGTTCGATCTTTTTATTCAACACATGAACTTTTCCACTACACACACTTCTCAACAAATGAGCATTTCCACACATGGATATTTTATTTATGTTGTTCATATTAGAAAGATGGGATTTTTATTGTTGAAACTATTTATATAAGGCGAATATTTTTCATACTTCATATATATATAAAAATGTGATTTTTATTGTTTAACCACTTCATTCATTCACAAATGAATTTAATTTTCACACAACACTTTTCAACACATGAACATTTCCACACATGGATATAGTTTCAAAATATGACTTTAATTTCAACGCATGAAAATAATTTCAACATATGAAAATAATTCTAACATATGAATATTATTCAAAATTTCGGCAGCATAACGGCAGGGTAGTTAAAACCGGCACCGTCCCTAGTACGGCTCCTCGCTCTACCTTAAAACCTCGCGGTTTTGGACAATGGGGATTCATGCATCTAATTCGCACGCAGGCAGCATGTTTATTTTTATTTCCACAAATATTTCCAATTCATTTCAATCATCAATGGGTATTTTTCAACCACAACCAAACAATATCAACCACAAACAATTATTCAACCATTCGTATTTTTCATCCAATATTTCACACCAATTCACTACAATAAATATCGTCCATGGTTTGCGGACGAGGGGAGTACATATATATATAATATATATATATATATATTCAATTGCTATATTTCACTTGCATTTCAACACATATATCAATTATTCTATGCATGTAAAATTCATACTTCGCTTATATAGCTTACACTACGCATGTACATGAGGTATACGACACGTATGTAATTTATATTTCGCTAATACAAATTATACACGACATTTTCCATTCAAATTCATGTTAATTTAGATTTCTCACATTGGTTTTCGGAGTGCTAAAAATCGATACGATGTCAGAAAAATCCGCGGCTTCTTTTATTGGGTAGAGAGCTTCCTTGCGGTCCCTATGTTTCCTGTTTCATCGAATTTCGTCAACACACTAAAAAGATATGATTTTTCAAAGTGCAAACATCAAAAAGATCTCACCTTTCACGAAGGTTCAAAACTAGGTTTGCGGGTTTTGCGAGAACCGGAGCACGATGGGAAGATCAGCGAGTTGGACGTAGAAGAGGGAGGAGAGGGCTACAGGCGAGTTAGACGTGGAAGAGGGAGGAGAGGGCTACAGGCGCGTGGCGGTTTGGTGGCGTTCGGTGGTCGGGATCGGCGGCGGCGGCGGTTATAGGTCGGAACTTTGGAGCGGGATATCTCGACGTAGAAGCAACGATAGGGGGAGCTCCTTATATGGATTTGAAGAGGGGAAAGAGAACTACAAAAAGTTGAACTGGGGGAGGGGATGATTTGGGCTGTGGCGATCGGAAATCGCCAGGGAAGGGGGGAGCTTTTCCGTGGTCGATGTCGGGGTCGGGGGGGGGGGGGGGGTGTTCTGATTTTTATTTATTTATTTATGAATGGAGAAATATGATTGGTCGATGGTTTTATTAAATTTTTAAATAGTGTTTTCTCAAACGAACTCCTTTTCAAACCCAATGACTGTCGCCCCTAGTTAAATACCCCCATCCCGGACATAATGGGATATGTTTCGTAGGCCAATTCGACTGTTATAGTCAGTTATTTTTCAAATTAAAGTATAAAACATTTAATTTTTAACTTTGAACGTACATTTCAATTTGCCAGGGCCACAAACTGATTCGAAAAATTCCAGAGAAATAAATCTAGCTATGTTTTGACGCTACGGTCCCAACAAAACTAGTTTCGTCGAATTCTGAGATCGTTTGAAAAATGGCCATTTTCTGGTCGATCCAATTTAACAGAAATTTACCAAACGCATTTTCTTTTGCCACGCTCACATACTAGCTTAAAAAATTATGAAATTTGAAACCTAGGAATAGTTTGACATCCCGGACCCAACGAAAGTGGTTTCGTCGAATTCCGAGGTCGTATGCAAAATATCAATTTTCCAGGGCTATATATTCTATATAGCGACCTATCTGAAAATTCATTCGGCCATAACTTTAGATTCCCGTTATGAAACTTCGATTTTTCAGATTCGTTAGAAAGGTATTGACTAACAAATTTAAATATTTTGGTTTCACTAAAATCCGTTATATTTTCCACCCTGCATGGTCAGTCAAAGTTTGAATTCAAAATTTCAAACTGACTCACTATTTATAATTCACTCTTTTATTGAAATATTCTATTTCAATTGCTCAAATTTCTATGAAATCACCAATTTAAAAATTTTAAATTGGCTCGTATTTTCCGGGTTATTACAATCTCACCCACTTAAATCTTTTCATCCTCGAAAAGGAAACAACAGTAAAGTAGGAAACAAAATGTAAATGCAAAGTATTGTAAAGGTACCTTGCACCGGAGTCAGTCAAAGATATCCACTCTGCATTTGGGGTAAGCTTGCTTAATGCTTTCCTCAGTCTCCCAAGTACAGTCTCTACGATCACCGCTCCACTGCACTTTAACTAAATGAACCTTTTTGCTTCTGAGTTCTCTAGTTCCTTTGCCAACAATCTTTAATGGCCCTCTTCTGAGTGATAATTCTGGAGTTATGTCCACATCCTGTTGCGCTGCTTCTTCTACAACAAGATCCGGATCATGCACATGTCTTCTAAGTTGAGATATGTGAAATACATCATGCATTCCAGGCAACCAATCTGGCAATTGAACCCTATAAGCAAGAGTTCCAATTCGTTCGAGTATAGGAAAGGGACCAATAAATCTCGGTGCCAAATTCCCGGTTTTTCCAAATCTGATTACTCCTCTCATCGGAGAAACCTTCAAATAAACATGATCACCAATAGCAAATGTCAAATCTCTCCTTCTAGAATCTGCATAACTTTTCTGTCGGCTTTGGGCGGTTCTCAAACGCTTTTTGATGAAGTCGAATTTATCAGATGCTTCTCTAATCATATCGGGTCCTAACACAAGTCTGTTGCCAGGTTCTACCCAACATGCTGGAGATCTGCAGGGTCTGCCATATAATGCTTCAAATGGCGACATTCCCAAACTTGCTTGATAGCTATTGTTGTATGAGAATTCTGCCAAATGCAAATGATCTTCCCATGACCCACCAAAATCAATTATACAAGACCGCAATAAATCTTCTAGAATTCTATTCACCCGCTCAATTTGGCCATCTGTTTGAGGGTGATAAGCGGTGCTCATATTCAGTTTCATTCCCAATTCTGTCTGGAAAGCCTCCCAGAATTTGCTAGTAAATAGGGGATCTCTATCACTGACTATGCTGATGGGAATTCCATGTAGCTTAGCAATTTCTTTGAAGTATATCTGTGCTAGACTTTGAGCGGTTATATTGGATCTGACAGGTATAAAATGGGCAGTCTTCGTGAAGCGATCTACGATTACCCGAATGCTGTCATTACCTTTCTTGGTTCGCGGCAAACCATCTATGAAATCCATGGAAATCTGTTCCCATTTCCAGCCTGGGACTTCCAACGGTTGCAACAGTCCAGCTAGCTTTTGTTTGTCACTCTTGACCAATTGACAAGTAGGGCATCTGCTTACATACAAAGAAATATCCCTTCTCATTGCTCTCCACCAGAAAGTGCGTTTGATATCGTTGTACATTTTACTCACCCCAGGATGGATGCAAAATTTGGATTTATGGCATTCGTCTAACACTTCTCTTCGAAGGCCTGGAATATTTGGAATGCAAATCCTATTATTTAACCTGAGAACCCCCTTATTGTCGATACGAAAACTCGTGGTTTCACCTTCCTTGATCCTTTGACTGATTCTCTGGATGAGTTCATCGTCTTTTTGAAGGGCTGAAATCTTATCAATCAATCCAGGTGTAATTATAAGATTGGCAATGATTGCGGTTTTCCTACTAAGTGCATCCGCTACAACATTAGCCTTCCCTGGCGTATACAGGATATCAAGATCATACGCTGCAAGAAATTCTAGCCGACGCTGCTGTCTCAAATTCAGATCTTTCTGGGTGTATAAATACTTCAATGATTGATGATCTGTGTACAGTATAAATTTCTCGCCCAATAAATAATGCCTCCAGATTTTCAATGCAAAAACGATGGCTAGCAACTCAAGATCATGAGTCACATAATTATTCTCATGCGGTTTCAGTTGGCGGTTTGCATAAGCGACTACTTGGCCTCTTTGCATTAACACTGCACCAAGACCTCTAATAGAAGCATCTGTCCAAACCGTTAAATCCTGATTGCCATCAATAATAGTTAACACTGGAGCAGTGGTTAGTTTCGATTTCAATTCCTGGAAAGCTTCTTCACAGTCAGAAGTCCACTTAAACTTCTCATGTTTCTTTGTGAGCTTCGTTAATGGACCGGATACCTTCGAAAAATCCTTAACGAACTTTCGATAATAACTAGCCAACCCCATAAAACTTCTAAATTCTGTGGGAGTAGTGGGTTGTTTCCAGTCTTGAATTGCTGTTATTTTGCTTGGGTCAACAGAAATTCCTTTCTCTGACACGACATGGCCAAGAAATTTGACTTCTTCTTGCCAGAAGACACATTTAGAGAATTTGGCTTTGAAGACGTTCTTCATTAGAATCTCCAATACTTGTTCTAAGTGTTTTTCATGCTCGGGTTTTGATTTGGAGTAGATTAAAATATCATCGATAAATACGAGGATAAATTTATTCAGCACTCCCCTGAACACTCTACTCATTAGATCAACAAAGTATGCTAGAGCATTGCATAGGCCAAACGGCATTACTAACCATTCATAAAATATGTCTGGACCTCTGAAAGCTGTCAAAGGAGCACACTCTTCTGCTATTCTCAATTGATGAAAACCTGTAGCTAGGTCCATTCGGGAAAATACTTTCGCCCCATTCAATTGGTCTAGCAAATCATCGATGCGGGGTAATGGATACTTATTTTTGAGCGTCTGTTTGTTGAGGTCTCGGTAATCAACGCATAATCGAAGAGTACCATCTGACTTTGGGACAAACACAACAGCTGCACCCCAATTAGAAAAACTAGGTATGATTAGACCCTTCCACAACAGTTGACGAGTTTGATCGCCTAATTCTTCTTTTTCTTTCGGAATCATTCTGCGAATTGGATGTACCACTGGTCTGGCATTGGGAATTAAATTGATTCGGAA
Organism: Allium sativum; assembly: GCA_030737875.1. Lineage (NCBI taxonomy): Eukaryota > Viridiplantae > Streptophyta > Magnoliopsida > Asparagales > Amaryllidaceae > Allium > Allium sativum. Next base: position 994,447,037 of record CM060915.1, read on the forward strand.
TTCTATTTCTCTTTGCAGAGGTAAGTTTTCAACTTCTTCAAACACATCCGCATAGTTTCTAACAATCGGAATCTTTTCTATGGAAGTGGGGATAAGTTCTAATGCTGACCAAAATTCTTCCCTATTTGGATTCGAACCATGACAGGGTACCGTAATATATGCAAGCTTCGTTCGAATTTTTACGATTCTTTCCGCACACTTTACCTCAGCTTCATATTTCGTCAACCATTCTAACCCAAGGATAACGTCGAATTCGGGAAAATCCATAACGATCAAATCAATGGGAAATTTGTAGGAAGAATAAGAGACTGGCACTGTACAATATGAACCGAGAGTAATAGGACCCCCTATCGGGTTCTGAACTTCCACTGATTCATTGAGCTTTCGCTGTTTTAACTTTAATTTGTGCACTGTGTTACTAGCAATAAAACTACGTGACGCACCCGTGTCAAACAATACAGAAACAGGAATATTTTTTATTTTAAGGGTACCTCCCAAAACATCAGGTTTACCTGCTCCGTCGGAATCAGCTGGCGGGCTCGACCCGTCATAGACGTGAGCTACTGTAGCTTTCTTCAGCAAAGGACAGTCTTTGACCAGAGATCGGTCTTGCGACAGTTGAAGCACGAGCGAGGGTTCTGGGAGCCTTGGCTCGAGCCTTGAGAATTTGTCTTCTGCCTCTTCGGAGCTGTGCAGACATTTGAGTAGTGCCCCGGCTTACCACAGTTAAATCAATTTCCTCTTGGCGGCTTGCCAATCTAAGGTTTTGAAGATGCTGCTTGGCTTGACTCGCCTTGATTAACAGCAGGCTTGCGCTTGTTTCCGGCTTGGCTTCTAGCGCGATCCTGATCCAGATACCTTTGATCAAGGTCTTCGTAGTTGCACGTCATTTCCACCAGTTCGTTGAATTCCAGCTTGACATGGGCCATGGCTCTATCATGATACTGTCGCCTTAGCCCAAGGATAAACCTCTTATTTTTGGACTTTGCAGTGGCAACGAGCTCCGGAGCATAGGGCGACAACAGTGTAAATTTATTTAGATAATCCTGCACGGAAAGATCCCCCTGCTGGAGATTGGCGAAGTCATCGTGCATTCGTTCTAAAGCTTGTTCTGGGACATATCTCTCCTTGAAGAGTTCTTTGAATCCATCCCATGTTCTTCCAGCTTCTCTATTCCCGGCGGTGAGAGATTCCCACCATAGTTCAGCTTGTTCCTGCATAAGCCAGGCGCCCATTATAGTTTTGTCTTCGTCTCCGAGCCTTAGGCCTTCAAGAATTTTTCTCGCATGTTTTGAGCCATGCAACGGCCTCTATTACTGTGCCAGTTCCCGAGATGGTCTTGCCTCCTAAGTTTTTATATCTCTTGGCTACGCGGTCTAGCTTGAAGTATTGAGCTGCCGGAGGTTGTATCAAAGGTCCTTCTTGAGCTGGAACTTCTCCCCTTCCTCGGCTTCGGCCGACACGGCCTCCTCTAGCGGCGGCTGCTCTGGTAGCCATTTGTCAAATTCTGCATAAGCAAGAAAAGGTCAGCTAACAGAAATGATAGTCTATTGCATAGTTAAGCAGAAAATTTTTGGAAAGATAACGATGGATTGATCAAATTTTTTTTTTCTTTGCTATTCTGCTCGGCTCATTCTAGGACTTTACTAGTCCTATCTCTAATGAGCGACTCGCCTTAGAATACTACTGATTCTATTTTGACGAAGTGTTTAATGTGTTAGACTCCAGAACTAAGGTTAACCAAAGCTCTGATACCAGCTGTGACAATCCCAAAACCCCGTGACACGGTGTTAAGGATAGTCATTGGAATATAACACATTAGTCATCAGTAGCAGATCACAGATAATAGCATAAACAGAAAATAGAATAATTTACACATATATGACAGCGGAATCATATAGATATCATCACATCAGAGAAGCACAGTACAGGATACAACTTAGTGCATAATGATACATAATCAGTCACCATCGCCTGAGGAGGAATCATACAAAAAGAGTACTCAAAATAAATATCAGTCTACATCGCCAATGGCGGAATCATAATATAGATACAATAATGGTGGAGAAAATCCAAGTCAGCACGGTGTAGTAAAGCCTCGCCATGAGCCAAAAGGTGCGTCAGAAACCTGTAACTAGGCAGCCCGTGTGAAAATGAGGGCACCCGAGTTTGCAAGGTGAAACAAACTACGAGTCAGTCATGGGACTGGTATGAGAAATCTACTTAACTTATTAAAAACAATAATAAGCAAATCAAAGGACCACGCAACTTTCGCGGAACGGGTTTACTCCAATGAGTGCTAGTGCATGAAATAAAGTAAATAATTAAATCATCGCAATGCTTTTTATAAAATGAAGCCATTATAAGACTCAGGTACCATCACACAATGCAACGCAAGCCGGAGGATAGAGTTTTTACCTTATAATGGCCAAAGATGCTTCATACGAATAAAACAAAAGTGCTTGATATTATTACTAATGTATATATGTTCCAAAAGCAAATTCAATCATAAATATAATTCCTAGGCGGCATAGCTACCATCTACTATGTCGCCATACTAGTAATACAATCACGTCCGCATATTTCGTATTGGAAATTGGATTCCTTCATGAGTCGAGGCAAGGGGCAAGCTCCTCTCCGTTCGAGACACTCTAGCAAATGTCCCAGGACCCCACTATGATCCTTGGATCTTCAGGGCCGGTCCTCTCTTACTTTTGAGAATTAATTATTCCTGAACACACGTTTCCCGGTCCTTACAGACCTATATCGAGGCGCCTCGCATTCAAACAACCACACAAGTGAAAAGTATATATAATGTCAGGGCTGGTGGGTCACTGACACCACCTTAGCTAGAAAGAAACTTCGTGCTCTCCCTGCAGTCACTCTCCCGTTTTTGACTCATACCGAGGTGTGAGGCTCGCGAATTCAATTCATACACAAAGCTACGTCACACAGACCATGCTTTGATCATCAACCACAAGACTTTGCTTTGCAACAGAAGCCTTGATCATATGCCACTTAGGCGTGCCACACAGGCAATCTACTCCATGCGACTGATTTCTGTCAATACATAACCTCTGAGCTCGTACGTTTCAGAGTAGGGCGTTAAGCAAGAGAATAAATTCTCCGCCGCCAAACAGATATATATTTAACAGAGATCAATCAACACAGAGCAAAATCCAATGTCAGACATACAGTCCATTTACAAGTCCGTTCTGGGTTTGAACGAAACCGGAGGCACCAATTCCTCGCATATCCGTGCAATCAACCGTATGTTTGGACGGCTACTACTTCAGTTCCTTCAATGTAGCTACTCCAATCACGAGCATCAGTAGCGCCCATCCATCCAATGTGGAGATCGTCGGTCTTCAACCGTCTTCGACTCTTTGACTTCACAAAGTCGATTGATTATTTGAAATGAGATGAACTCGGCCTTTTCAAATAACCCACGTATATTAAGATTTTCAAATCAATTAGTCACATGGTTGGACTATTCAACATTCACATTCAGTTATTTAGCTATAATTTTCATGTCAAATACATTCAACCATCACATATCAAGCAAACACAACAAAATTGGTTTATTTTCACTCTATATCGTCTATAGTATTTAATAACAATATATCGCCATTTTTATTTAATTTAAAACGGCCATTTTTAATTAAACGACGTTTCGGGTCGTGTCGATGCACTGGCGCTGCTTTTCACTAATTTTGTTTTACACATATCTGAAAATCTAACCGCTGGATCTTCACAAATTTTATATCATTAGGAAGGTCGTTTCAAAACGAATCCAACGGTTTCAGTTTTGGGAAAATCCGACGGTCGGATCTTCCACACTAGCCATTTGAAGTTACGATTTCAATTTACGAACTGCAGCGTCGTTATTCGATTTAATTTAATTATATATATATATATGAATATAATCGTTTCTAGCGCTGTTTTTCTTCAGTTTTGAATTAAACATTCCAGACAATCCAACCGTCGGATCTTCACAAAGTTGGTGCCGTTGGAAAGATATTTCCAAGGCGAACTCAGCGGTTGCGGTTTCGGGAAAATCCAATGGTCGGATTTCCCGTACTAGTCGTTTGAAATCACGATTTCAAAACACGAACTGCACGGCCACGTTTCGTTTTGATTTTATTTATATTTATATATTTATGTAAATATAGTTCATTCAAAAATTCCTATATCGTTTCCACTTCAATTATTTCACTAACGCCTTTAAATTTCGGAAAATTTCGCCATAACCTCCTTTGTACGGGAGGGTCTGGGAAAATTCCCAAATAGCCACACGGGCGTCTCATGTCAAAAAGAAAAAGAAAAAGCCATGCGGCTAGCCAACAGGCTCATAAAATCATCACCCAAACAAAGCAGTAAATGTGTACCTATTTGTTGGGCACAAAATTTTATTCCTCTTCTCTAGCCCCTTTGCTATAACCTGTTCAATAGATATGCATGTACATATATACAATTTCTATCACTTATCATTTTCCATTCAATTTCATATTTGATTTACTTTGGTTTAAAAACACCATTCATTCTAATGTTGCATGCATAGGCTAAAATCATATCATTAGCTAATTAATGTATATTTCAACTCATGCACATTTATTTGAACAAATGGCTTTTTTTAACACTTCACATTTCAAAGATGATAATTTTGTCGAACTAAAATATATTTCAATACATGACCATTTTATTTAGTTCCTATGCATGTTAAAAATAATATTTCTTTCACAAATATTTATTTCAACGTCCGCATATCTTTAGCATATCACAAATATGATAAAAATGATATTTTTATCGTTCAAAATATTTATTCGACAAATGGATGTTTTCAACACTTCATAATCTCAATAAAAATGTAATTTTTATTGTTCGATCCTTTTATTCAACACGTGAACTTTGCCACTACACACACTTCTCAACAAATGAGCATTTCCACACATGGATATTTTATTTATGTTGTTCATATTAGAAAGATGGGATTTTTATTGTTGAAACTATTTATATAAGGCGAATATTTTTCATACTTCATATATATATAAATGTGATTATTATTGTTTAACCACTTCATTCATTCACAAATGAATTTAATTTTCACACAACACTTTTCAACACATGAACATTTCCACACATGGATATAGTTTCAACATATGACTTTAATTTCAACGCATGAAAATAATTTCAACATATGAAAATAATTCTAACACATGAATATTATTCAAAATTTCGGCAGCATAACGGCAGGGTAGTTAAAACCGGCACCGTCCCTAGTACGTGTAATAACCCGGAAAATCTGGGCCAGTTTAAAATTTTTATTTTGGCAATTTTAGCGAATTTTGATTATTTAAAATGAATTATTTTAAATAATATCGTCGAGAAATTTATTTTGAATGGAATTCGAACGTATATATTATACGCGTCGTCGTTAGAATATAAATATTTATAAATAATTATAAATAGAATTGAAAATGGCGCGGTAGTTCGATAATTCGATTTCAAACTTCGATTGAATGTACCGGGTGCAAAACAATCCGGATTTTAGTGAAACCAAAAATAATGGGATCTAATTGATGATATCTTTCCAACGAATCCGACAAATCGAAATTTCGTAGCGGGAATCAAAAAATATGTCCAGTTGAAAATTCTGAATAGTCGCTATGGAATTCAGGCCCTTAAAAATGGACATTTTGCAAATGACCTCGGATTTCGACGAAACCAGTTTTGTTGGGTCCGTGATGTTGAATTATTGCTAGATTCCAAATTTCATAATTTTTCGAATCAATATGTGAGCGTGGCATAGGAAAACGTGTTTTGACCATTTCAGTTGATTTTAATCGACTGGAAATTGGCCATTTTTCCAACGGTCTCAGAATTCGACGAAACTAGTTTTGTTAGGACCGTATCGTCAATACGAAGCTAGAAAATATTTTTCTGGGATTTATAGAGTTCGTATGTGACCCCGGTAATTCGAAATGTACGTTTAAAATTCAATATAATGATTTAAATGTAAATTCAACGGAAACTGATCAAAGTGATCGAATCAACTTGCGATGCATATCCCATTGAGTTCGGAATGGGGGTTAAACGCTATGGGCGACAGGCGGTGGGCCTCGTTCTGAGGTCGTATGTAAAAGTCCACTTTTTTACAAATAATTAAATAAAAAAAAAGAAAAAAAAACCTCCTTCCCTTATACTCCTCCAGGCCCCCCCGATCCATTTCAAAATAAGAAAAAAAAAACCTAATCGCGCACCGCACCACCGTCCCCCTGGCGCCACCGCCGTATCCCCTTCCTCTGGCAAAAGATCGCACGCCTCCAACCCCCTCGCCTCCTCCGCCTGCTCGCGCTGAACCCCCCCCTTTTTCCCTTCTCCAACTCGCGGGCGTCGCCTCCATTTTAGGCCACCGCACCACCTCCGTACTCCCTCTCTCCTCCTTCTCAGGCGATGACACATCCGCCCAGGCCCCTTGCTCCGACGAACTGCGGGTTCCCCTCCCCTCTCTCTCTCGCTGTAAGATTCCTTGAATTGAATTGAAAACGATTTCGAAATGAATTGAATTGAAAACGATTTCGAAATGAAATGAATTGAAAACGATTTCGAAATGAATTGAATTGAAAACGAATTCAAAGTGAATTGAAAACGATTTCGAAATGAATTGAATTGAAAACGATTTCGAAATGAAATGAATTGAAAACGATTTCGAAATGAATTGAATTGAAAACGATTTCGAAATGAAATGAATTGAAAACGATTTCGAAATGAATTGAATTGAAAACGATTTCAAAATGAAATGAATTGAAAACGATTTCGAAATGAATTGAATTGAAAACGAATTCAAAGTGAATTGAAAACGATTTCAAAATGAAGTGAATTGAAAATGATTTCGAAATGAAATGAATTGAAAACGATTTCGAAATGAATTGAATTGAAAACGATTTCGAAATAAATTGAATTGAAAACGATTTCGAAATGAATTGAATTGAAAACGATTTCGAAATGAATTGAATTGAAAACGATTTCGAAATGAAATGAATTGAAAACGATTTCGAAATGAAATGAATTGAAAACGATTTCGAAATGAATTGAATTGAAAACGATTTCGAAATGAATTGAATTGAAAACGATTTCGAAATGAAATGAATTGAAAACGATTTCGAAATGAATTGAATTGAAAACTATTTCGAAATGAATTGAATTGAAAACGATCTCGAAATGAGTTGAATTGAAAACGATTTCGAAATGAATTGAATTGAAAACGATTTCGAAATGAATTGAATTGAAAACGATTTCGAAATGAATTGAATTGAAAACGATTTCGAAATGAATTGAATTGAATATGAATTCAAATTGAATTGAAATTTGAATTAAATAGAAATCGACGAAATATATATTATATATATAATATAATGGCCTGAATAGAACGCGCCGCGCCGCGGCAGTTCGTGAATTTCGACCATTTATTTCAAACGGGCATTACGGGAGATCCGACCGTCGGATTCTCCTAAAACCGGAACCGTTGGGTTCGTATCGAAAAGAGCTTTCTAACGGATATTATAAATTAGAAATCTAACAGTTGGATTTGGAATTATGTCCAAATCAAATTTGAAAAAGGTCGCTGTAAGTGCAGTTCGATGGCCATTGATGGAAATCGACTGTACGGGCCTTGATAAAATTATTAAAAATAGTAATAATTTGTGTAAAATCATAAGAAATGATTTAGAAAGGATTGGGATGAAAAACTCCATATTTGAAAGGATAAAAATAGATTTTTATCGAAATGAACTAGTTTTGAACTAGAATTATAATTCTATTTATTTTTAAATAAATAAATTGAATTTAAAAAGGGTTTTAAAAATAACCAGAATATCCAATGATTGCATTGGAGTGGATTTGAATCGAAATTGTCTTCGGAATATTTCGATGTTGGAATTCGTGATTATACAGATGTTGTTATGGAAATTTGAAAGATATATATTTATATCGTTATTTCCAATACGACATTTGTTAGTCGTAGAATTCGATATTGAATATAAGCCGATATATTTTCTATTCAGAGCCTTGTATTGAATATCGAATGTGACTTTGGGTTTATCGTGAACGGTGTTTTAAATGACACTGATTCTTTAACCCAGTCAAAGATTAAGACTAAGTGGAGTTTTAATGAATCTTTAATTAGATTGAAAAGATCGAGAATGGGGTATCACCAGTTTTACTCCAGGCGATAGTTAAATCTTTAATTAGATTTGAACGTGAAATGGTAATTGAATTTACCGATAACACCGTGGTGTTAGATATGAAGTATAACCAGTTTTACTTCATGGGATGAATAGGATGGGATTGGGAAATAAAATAAATGATTACTTCGGTGTGGTTCGCTAATCCCGACTAGTTTGAATTGATATTCAAAGGAGATTAAAGAATAAATTTAAAGAATTTATCTTGGATAAAATTAATGGGAACTTTTCCCAAAGTATAGGGAATTTTGAATAAAAGAATATTCTGAATTGGAATGAGGCGTATGTTGTGTTTGTGTAACACTTTTATAATATATACGCGAGTTATTCAGAAAGACCGGGTTTATCCCATTCTGAATAACTGATTCGACGTGGTGTCGAAGGTGAAGACGGTGGTCGAAGACCGGAAGTCTTCACGTCGTTTGGGTGATTACTGATGGTCTTGATTGGGCTGTACACCCAAGAAGATGGAAACAGTTAGTGATCGTCCAGACGTACTTGGAGATCGATGGATATGCGGGGTACTAGGTGCCTCCGGTTTCGTTCAGACCCAGAACGAGCTTGTAAATGGACTGTGTGTCTGACATTGGATTTTAGTCTGTGTGATTGATCTCTATTAAATATATATCTATTTGGCGGCGGAGAATTTATTCTCTTGCTTAACGCCCTTCTCTGAGACGTACGAGCTCAGGGGTTATATATTGATGGATATCAAACGCATGGAGTGAATTGCCTGTGTAGCATGCCTAAGTGGCAATTGATCGAGGCTTCTGTTGAAAAGCAAAGTCTTGTGGTGATGATCAAAGCACAGCCTGTGTGGAATAGCTTTGTGTAACGTGAATTCGCGAACTTCACACCCGGTATGAACCAAAAACGGGAGACGGACCTCAGGGAGGGCATGCGTTTCTTTCTAGCTAGAAGTGGCGTCAGTGGTTTTACACGCCCTGACGAGTTTGACTTATGTGGTTGTTGCTGTTGCGAGGCGCCTCGGTTTGATCGGACGATCCGGGTCCGATGGAGTCATTTAGTTGGCTCACCTACGCCCCAAAGGGCGGGGAAACGCAGTGTTCAGGCATTTTAATCCACATCGGTGGACCGGCCCTGTCGCTCCAAGGGACGATGCGTTCTGTTCCTGAGACACGGGCTAGAGCGTCTCGAATCGGTTGAGGACTATCTTTTGCCTCGGTTCATAGACGGAAATCCAATTTCCAAATACGTGACATTTGCGGTTTTAATTGTAGAACTAGTATGGCGACATGATATATGGTACCCATGCCGCCTATGATTGATACTTATGATTTGAAGTTGTTTTATACACTATGCACTCATTATAGTATCAAATAATTTGTTTTAAACGTATCAAGTATTCTTTGGCTGTTATAAGGGAAAACCCTATCCTCGGTTGCGTTGCATTGTGTGATGGGACCTGGGTCTTATAACAGTTTCATTTTTCTTTATTTAGCATTGAGCTGTTTGTTTTATGCACTGGTATTCTTGGGAGGAAACCCGTTCCGTGTTATACGGCGTGGTCCCTTGATTTACCTAACTTTAAAATAAAGATTTATAACTGTTTTAGTTCTCACACCAGTCCCATGACTGACCTGGAGTTTATTGTTTTAACCTAAACTCTGGGTGCCCCTATTTTGACACGGGCAGCTAGTAGTTTTGGTTTTGCAGATTATATTCACAGGATCCTGGTTTACAGCTGGAACGATATCCGGAAAGCTTTGTATCCGTATATCTACTTCTAGTTGTGTATTGTATTATTTTCCGCTGCTATATATTTAAATGTAATTTAAATCTCTGATATTTCTGTGTAATATTCATTTATACTCTGTATATTCTTGTAATCTGATGCATTGTTGTAATATACAATGAAACGTTCTTCTGTTTGCGTTCTGTTGTGGCTTGTTCTCGAACTATCCGACGCTTTCCTTGACGGGGAAGTTAAGGGTTTTCACAGTACGTCTCCTCGCTCTACCTTAAAACCTCGCGGTTTTTGACAATGGGGATTCATGCATCTAATTCGCACGTAGGCGGCATGTTTATTTTTATTTCCATAAATATTTCCAATTCATTTCAATCACCAATGGGTATTTTTCAACCACAACCAAACAATATCAACCACAAATAATTATTTAACCTTTCGTATTTTTCATTCAATATTTCACACCAATTCACTACAATAAATATCGTCCATGGTTTGTGGATGAGAGGAGTACATATATATATATATAATATTCAATTGCTATATTTCACTTGCATTTCAACACATATATCAATTATTCTATGCATGTAAAATTCATACTTCGCTTATATAGCTTACACTATGCATGTACATGAGGTATACGACACGTATGTAATTTATATTTCGCTAATACAAATTATACACGACATTTTCCATTCAAATTCATGTTAATTTAGATTTCTCACATTGGTTTTCGGTGTGCTAAAAATTGATACGATGTCAGAAAAATCCACGGCTTCTTCTATTGGGTAGAGAGCTTCCTTGCGGTCCCGATGTTTCCTGTTTCATCGAATTTCGTCAACACACTAAAAAGATATGATTTTTCAAAGTGCAAACATCAAAAAGATCTCACCTTTCACGAAGGTTCAAAACTAGGTTTGCGGTTTTTGCGAGAACTGGAGCACGAGGGGATGATCAGCGAGTTGGACGTGGAAGAGGGAGGAGAGGGCTATAGGCGCGCGGCGGTTTGGTGGCGTTTGGTGGTCGGGATCGGCGGCGGCGGCGGTCTAACGGTCGGAACTTTGGAGGGGGATATCTCGACATAGAAGCAACGATAGGGGGAGCTCCTTATATGGATTTGAAGAGGGGAAGGAGAACTACAAAAAGTTGAACTGGGGGAGGGGCTGATTTGGGCTGTGGTGATCGGAAATCGCCAGGGAAGGTGGGGAGCTTTTCCGTCGTCGATGTCGGGGTCGGGGGGGGGGGGTTCTGATATTTTGTTTTTATTTATTTATGAATGGAGAAATATGATTGGTCGATGGTTTTATTAAATTTTTAAATAGTGTTTTCTCAAACGAACTCCTTTTCAAACCCAACGACTGTCACCCCTAGCTAAATACCCCCATCCCGGGCACAATGGGATATGTTTCGTAGGCCAATTCGACTGTTACAGTCAGTTATTTTTCAAATTAAAGTATAAAACATTTAATTTTTAACTTTGAACGTACATTTCAATTTGCCAGGGCCACAAACTGATTCGAAAAATTCCAGAGAAATAAATCTAGCTATGTTTTGATCTAACTTATTCAAAAACATCTTTTATTAATTAAATTTTTTATATTTTCAATTCAGATCTCTTTTAAATCATTTAAATGATTTATATAATTTAGTTTATATTCTTTCCCTGCATTTAAAATATCCATCTATAAAAAAATCCTACTTTTGAAATAAATTTTTCAAATTTATTAAGAATACTTATAATAACTTTATAATCCACTTTAAAACAAAAATTTAACTTTTTAAATTGGTGGGTTAAACCAAATCTGAATATATATTTCATAATGTAACTTGGGTAATTACTCAAAATTATATATGATTACGATAACCCCAATATTCATAACTAATCATATAACATTTAACATGCACTATGAGTCAGCATACTAAATTAGGGTATAATGTGCTTATTCAAGCAAAGGGTCATTATAAAAATTAATATCCATATCATTCATCTACTCATCCAAACATATCATATGGTTATTTTCATCACTATTCATCCATTCATGTAACTTGGCGATTCTCCATATATTAGCATAGTGAATCATCCAACATTTCAAAAATCATTTCAATAACATAATCAATCATATAAGCAATCAATTAACTTAATAACATATGAACATAAAATCAATTAGGATGTCATTTTTACTTAACATATCATATGTTCATAATACTAGATTTAAGCAAAAACTGAGGTAAATTTCCCATTTATTTAGATTAACGAAAAATGCGAGATAAATTTCTCATTTTTGATTTCCACTTCACTCGGATATTTGGACATTATACACTCAGAATTGGAAAAAATGATAAACAGCAATGTTGTATATTTTTATTTTCTCTGCTATTTATAAAAAACATTTTCGAAATTTTGATTTTTTGAGGAATTTATGGCAGAAGAGCAGAGAGCATTTTCTAGTTGAACAGAAAATTCAAACCAGAAAATGTTGTTCAAAGAACTGTGTTTTTCAACAAGCTAGACTTAGAACTGGGTAAACTGCTCAACATGAAAGCAGTAGCCACTGGAATTGTATACCATTTTGAAGAAAAAAATTGCAATTTGATCAGTTATGATAGAGAAATGGTAGCTTGAAAATGTTGTATTTCGAGATTGGTGGTTTTGGACTTGTTTGGCTCAGAACGGGAAAAATTGGTGAACTAGAAAATTGTTGCTCTTGAAATTTTGTATGGGTTGAAAAAATTTATTTTTGGATTTGCTATATGGAATAGAAAGTTACGATAGATTGAAGTTGGGGGAAATTTGAGTAAATTTTGTGTTTGAGCTTGGTTTTGAGTGGTAGATGCTGCGGTCATTGTTGGTAGAGCTTGGAGATTGAAATAAGATAAGGATTTACGTAGCCATTAAAAAGACAAAGAAGAGAGGAAGAAAAAATGGTTTTGATTTATGAATGAAGTGTTGAAAATGGAGAAAAGGGTGGGTTATTTATAGTGGTAGCAAATTTGGATAATTTCTTTTCTAACCTTTATTACTTTATCGTTTCTTTAAGCCTTGATTTGATGTTTTTAGGTTACTTAGATAATATGCATGAAATGATGGCTAATAGTACTTTTGTTAATGGGGATTATAGTTATGGTAATGATGAGAATTTATTTTGTTTATTTTCCATGTAAACTCATCACATCACTTTGAAAATAAAATAATTGTAATAATAAGATTTCTTTCAATGATTTTCTTAAAAAGTTTTGATTTAATACTTTTTTTCACATACTTAACTAATTAATTACTTTAGTTAAATAAATTATTCTTTTTATTAACTTAAGAGAGATTCAAATATTTGTTAACATATGTGTATATTACTATTTAAGTCACAAAATGTTCGTGCAACTGTGACGATCGCCCACAGTCCCTGCACTATACAAGTGGAATAATGCGCTGAAAGGTGTGCATGAAATCTACGGACGATCATCAAGGTATGATACATAAGCGGAACCTATCGTAAACTCACAACGAAAGGGTAAAATATAATAGAACATATACAACAGGTAGTGATAGTGAAGCAGAAAACATTAAGCTTTCATGACAACTAGAAAGTATTTCCCATACACATGGATATCAATAATAGTGTTTGTACAATTTGCCTCGCTACAACACTCAAGGAAATAGAAAACAACAGAAACAAATACTAAGTAGTAATAAAACTGGTTCGTGAACCTCCTGCTTGCCACCGATCAACACCGTCGTCCTCACTAAAGCATTACCTGTCACCTGTTACTCAGTCTGCCCATCCACAACCGGATGAACAACCCAAGGTACTAAGAGGAAACATAAAACGTTGAGTCAGACAACCGTCTTAGTGAGCGATAAAACAGCTAACAAACTTCATCTCTAAAATATATGAGAATGGGTAAATAAACAACTAATCTACCCAGCTCCAGAGAAGAACTTACACCTGCCTTCCCCACACCTGACAGTGATAGCCTTTACGATCCATACATCCAAAGGAATAACAATTCAGCCATGGTAACCAGAACAATCATTTACACATAGCAATAAAACTCAGCAATTATTACAATAAGCATTCTAACATCCATGACTGACTCTGGCTATCACTGCAAACCTTGCTTTGGAACCCTCGTTATCGTATGACTAGCTAACAACTTGCCGTCAATTGTCAAGGACCACATGCGACGCCCCGGTTCTAGCAAAACCCACAAGCTATACACAACACGTGTCTAGGCCATACACGACGCCTAGTGCACTCGACCTACAATTGGTCTTCAATTGTACCCCTGTTTTGAGTCTGCTAGAACCTATGACAATGGAAATCCTCGGTCTTCTTATTTCTAGTCATTATCAATCACAACTATTCATTAGCTCAGAACACTTAGAGCAATTACTTCACACGAACTCAATACATCCTTGAGTCGTCCCCACATTCGTCACATCCAACGAAAAAATCACTTCACTTTGTCATTCTCTGTTGAATTCACTATGAAGTCACCACATCACTGAGCTGAATTACATCACTGCGTTGCGGTAGGGTTCGGGGTCGTAACCTTTTTATTCAAATCTGAGTCGTAATCGAAATATAATTTTTTTAGAAATTGGCCCTATGCGACCGACCCCTGGTGCGACCGACCCAATTCCTTACTGACCGACTCCTCCCTGTGACCGACCCACCGAAGAACGACCAGTCCCTGGGTGCATGACCCAAACTTGCTCGACCGACCCTCTTTTGATGTGCAGACCGACCGACCCAAACTTCTTCCAAAACCAGAACCCTCAGACCTGCTCGACCGACCCACACCAAGATCGACCCGACACAGATGACCGACCCGACCCAGATGAGACCGACCGACCAGGGCATGGTTTCTGACTTATTCTCCAAGACCCACTTTTGGGACCGACCCACCATGTTCGACCGACCTACTATGTTACCGACTCTGCCTTGCTCGACCCAAAACCTGCATCCTTTAATGCAACTCCAATTTCGACCAAAACTTCACCAAAACGATTCGTTCGATGAAACAAACTTGTCCAATTCATCCAATATGACCACAAGCATGATATGAATTCAATAATAACACCAATATGACAATTCCATCAATAGACATGTAAAATTCACCAAAATCACCATGAATGTACATATGTGCAAAACCATGGATCTAACTTGCACATCCACATGAAACGTCATAGAAATTACTAGTCTCAAGTTGCTAAATTAGATCATAAGGTGATTTATATGAAAATGGACTTAACAATGCATAGATCTATGGAAAAAAACTTGAATTTGATGAAAAACATGAGCAAAAACTCATACACTTCATTGAATCCATGTGAGAGATGCATATCACTCACTGATTCTCCCAAACAAGCAAAAATCAATGAAATAGAAATCCGGACAGCAAGCACCTCGCACCAAACACCTTGATCCGATTAATCCTTTCTTCTATCCTCCAATGGTGTTGATCTTCAATTTCCCTCCTTGGATTATGATTTTTAATGGTGGAATGGTGTAAGAGGAAGGAGGAGCACAAGGTCTCCAAATGAGAGAATGGAAAACTAAAACCATTTCCCATATCCCTTACCCTTTATTTATAGTTTCCACCAACCCACTAATGGGATTCCCCCAAATTAGCCCATTTGGCTCCCAAAACCTGAGCAGCCAACTGAAAAACCTTAAAATAGTGATTTCTCCCAAACCTCTGAGCCAAATCCTTAACGTTACCACACTATGGAAAGGCAATCATCAATTCCTTTCCAATGGCACAGTTCTCATCCTCTGATTCGACCCGAGTCAAAAGTTATTCCCTGTGCAAGACTGACAGAGGCAAAATGGTCACAAACAAAATCGGTAAAAATTATGGACATGTCTCACATCCCCATAAGCAACATATTAAAAGATGAGAATGATCAAACCCTCAGGGAATAAAATAAAAATATTTTACGATCTTCAAATACGTAAAATGCGGGCTGTTACAACAACTTATTCGGGTTGAATCATTGATTTTTGATAAAAACAATTAACAGTCATATTTTGACGTTTTATTTAACAAACTCGTTTATATAAACAAATCCTCAAAACAGATTTCCTACTTTCTTATATTTATTTAAATATATCTATTCATATCTAAAAGTCGTATATCCTAAATTCAAATTTCTACGGTTTTAGACCTAATTGACAAAATTGACTATATACGTGAAATTCTGATTTTCTAGCTGTATACAATAAATCGTTTGTACTAGTAAGTTGATAAAAATGATAAAATTATCTTATTAGATCATTATACATTTTGAAATCATATTGAAAACTGAGTGTATGTATCCAAAATTATGCGTGGTTATTCTAAATACTTAAAAACTCAAAATTTCAAAGTATATAAATTTATGGGTCGTTACACATCTTCCAATGGGTGTGATGCCCGTCCTGGTAGATTAATGGACCATGTCGGAGCATAAGAGATCATAAAACAAAAGGGTGGCCTAACCTAACAATGTTCGTTTGATATGAATACAAAAGTTGGGAATAAGTGGCAATTTGCTATTACTTACGAAAGGAGTATGTGAGTGTTTTCGATGGGTCATTATATAAATTACATTTCATGCCCTCCTTTAGGCATAGTAGAGTAGAGGAATGGACAAAGGTCCGATAGGCCGATCAATAGGTATATTTGGGTTGACCTTTAGGTTAGGTCACATGTTACAGATACCTTCTTGGGAAGGATGAACAATAAACCTTTACGATACTTAGTGCAGAACTGTGACTGATTGCACTTGACTATTTTTTCATGTTTATTTCTCATCCACTAAAGTTTATGTCTAATGCCTTTGTTTTCCCCAAACCTCAGAAGTGTAGGGCAGTGGCTAATTAGTCCTTTCATAGTTCTGGAGCTTTATAGGTTTCTCTAGTTTTATCATGTATTTTCATCTTCATTCTTTATGTAAGATCTAAATTAACCCTAGACGGGGGTAAATAGGGTTTATTGCACTTATGCAGAATATAAAAGTTATCACAACATAGACTACAGCGGTATAAATAAATGCAGAAAATAAATGACACTGAATTCACCCAGCTTCCGCAAACCCCTAACTACTGCTGCATTCCTCAAGTTTCTTATATAGGAATTAAAACAACATCCTGCATACGACACCCGTACACTCACGACCCATCGTTATCATTATAATCCTACGCTCAAAACCTTGTGCTGATCACTAACCCTAAGATAAGATTTTCAAGAAATACAAACCCGTAACTCGATCTCTAGTTTAATGAAAAACTATAGAATAGTTTACAAAAGTTAAAAACAACTTTAAAAAAAAAATCCTTAGTTAAGACTCAAATAAAAACGGTCGGCCCCATTTGCATCTTGTGCTTAGTCAATTAATAAAGTCGGCTCCCTTTTTCTTCAATGGCACCCGAAATCAAAATTAGGGTTTTTGCTTGAAATCGCAACTTCTGTTGCTCTGGGATTTTATTCTCTGAAGCTCCAATTATTGTTGCTCTCTATACATCGATTTGGCCTTGTGTTTGAGATCGAAACTCTAAAATATTTGCGAGTCTCCTGAATCTTGTTTCTCTATGGCTAAATGAATAGATTTGTTTCGATGCCTCATTTCCAGTGATGAATAGGGTGTTTATATAGTTTTAATCAAACCCTAGAATCTCTTATTTCACCCATAGATTTAGTCTTAATATTGTGTGATACTTTCTTGATTTCCATTGATGTATTTTGCCATGTTTAGCTCACTTTGCATTTTGTATAAATTGCTAATCCGTTCTCAATTGAAATTCTTGCCCATAAATTCTTGAATTTATTATTGGAAACTTTGAATATTTTATTGTCGAAGAATTGTCTTGCGATTTTCTGGAAAGATTTTAAACCATGAATCCATTTTTACCTAGAATTAACAGCCTTGAAAAACATTGATATTTTCTTGCATGCTACATGCTTGATGAAATTCATTCTTGCACAAAATGACTGTCTAATTCCTTTGTAATATTTGAAAATGATTACCAAATATATTCCCAGATATTTGTAGCATTTACTCTTGAATGATTGAAAAACTTTCCCAAACAATTGCATGATGATTTTAACAAATTTCAATTTTGCCTTTGTTTCCTAAGTTCATTGATAAGAACAGATGCTAAACAGATACACATCATCATGTTCACAATGATTCTGAAATGAGCCATGTACATGTGCTTCTGACTGCTTTCGTGCATCTATCACCCTTGATTTACTCCTTGGCTTGTGCCCCGATTATTTTGATTTCACTTGATTATGCTACAATACATTATGGCCCTTGCTTATACTTTGTCTCTTGCATACTCTTGTATTTGCTTACGCTTGAAATACTAACCTGTTACAAATTGTTCTGTTTACATTCAACATATACACTGGAACAATTCTATATATAAATTGTTGTATCCATGTATATATTTGAGCTGCTTGGTTGTATTTGTACTTGTGATGTGTTTATTACATATACATGTATAAACGATTAATTTTGGTGCCATGTACTCCTGATCATGTTTTCCCTTGTTCCCCTAAGTTTGTTAACCTGACCTTGTTCACGTGCATGTGCATTTTGTTCACTTGCCATTGTGTGATATGCAGTTTCACTTGTTTTTTTTGAACTGCTTTGATGATGATATACATTGATACTGTGCACTTGAGTTTGTAATGCTTCGCCGTTGATGGCTTTATCTCACTAGTTTTTACTTGAGCTATGTTGTCTTGCCACGACCACTATTTCATTTTCATGCTTTGTGTGACTTGATCATATTTGGCTTTGGTTGCACCTGCCTTGTCTATGTTCATTGCCTTGTGATGCTGCCATATGTACATACATATACACACAGATGTGTGTGTGTGTATGTGTGTGTGTGATTATATTATGTGTCTGCTTAGCTTGCCTTTTCTTTTTCTATTCTTCTCATTCATGTACTGCCATGATCTTACTTTTACTTGTGCACCATTTTTGTGTCACCATGACCAAATTTGATCCACATGTAGTAGTTGTGCATGCTATATTACTTGGCACTCTTGTGCATTCTTGTGTGAG
Organism: Allium sativum; assembly: GCA_030737875.1. NCBI lineage: Eukaryota > Viridiplantae > Streptophyta > Magnoliopsida > Asparagales > Amaryllidaceae > Allium > Allium sativum. The sequence continues at coordinate 994,466,046 of CM060915.1, forward strand.
CTTGTTTCACTTTATAGTCTTTCCCACATCACCATGTTCACTTTTGTGTAGTGAAACGACCCGAACTTCCCCGGTCTCCGAAGAGAAGAGAAAGAACGAATTGTTTTGAGAACACGACAAAATATAACACAGACGGGAGAACATTTGTGACGGCCCGCCCTGCACCAACCGACATTTACTCCAAAAGTGCGCTGTACACATGTCCAGTTAGCACGGAATGGGTCGTCGGAAGGAAAAATAAGAAGGAAATGAACATACAAAGAACCTGCAGAATGTCTCACAGCGCATAGAATAAAATATAATAATAACATACTTGACATAAAACAGGAGAGACAGTGCAGCTGAAAATCAGAACTAAACATCATAGCAGCGGAAATCCAAAATACAGCTTATTACAACTTTCAAACTGTCTCAAAGCAAAGGTAAGATAAAAGAGGTACACTACCAATGCCCAAGTAGCGACCACCAACGACACAGGGAGAATGTGTATATATATATCATACGTGGAAGCCTCCTGCCCGCCTCCGAATCAGCTACTCGCGCATCACCAGCTAACCTGTCTCTAGTCTGCTCGTGTGAGCAACCAGAGTAATAAGAGGAGACATAAAACTCTGGGTCAGACATAAAGCCTGGTATGAGCGATAAGCATCTAAAGTGAACAATAACAGGTAGACTAAAACATACCTGAACCTGGACCTGCAACCAAAGAGTTAGCACTACATACTGTACAACACTCTAAGGTACCATATCAAACGGTATAAAAATACGGAGGTGGGGGAGGTGTGCATGTCATAATGATGGCAAACAATCAAGCATAGCATCCATCCTCACATCTCTCACTCAGTGCGTAAAGCATACGATATTCACCACTTCGATCATCCAACATACCTTGCTACGATCACTCTGCCCCATGAAGTCATAAATGGCTTCACTGCACTGATAACGTAGCCACTAATTCCTCGCTATGTCCACTTGCCCCATGGAGTTATTCACCCCATCTGCGCTGGCTCATAGCCTTTCCAATCCTTACTATGTCCACTTGCCCCATGGAGTTGTTCACCCCATCTGCGCTGGCTCGTAGTCTTACTACGCATCACCTTGCCCCTCAGGTCATAATGACCCTACTGCACTGATAACGTAGTCTTGCTACCATCACCTTGCCCCTCAGGTCATAATGACCCTACTGCACTGATAAGTAGCCATCCTTCATTTTTAGTGGTGAATCGAAGTTATGAACGTCGAAAACTCCTTAGCACACATCCCGCAGCAAAGTCCAACCATGAAGTGAACTCATTGGTTCCCTACTGGATCCTGAGCTCTAACTTCCCATATTGGACTACCTTTGCATCTCGGGTTATTGGTCAATACTGGGTCGGGTCGGATTCCTCCTCAAGCCATCGGTTCGGGTCGGGTATCCTCCATCTATTCGGGTCGGGTCTTCTTCTGGTGCGGTTCGGGTCGGGTGTCCTCCATCGGTTCGGGTCGGGTCTTCTTCTCGGTTCGGGTCGAGTGCTATTCCCCTCCAGTTCGTGCTTCCGATCCGTCTCCATGCTCCCTTCACATGCTCCTATCCGATCCGTTTTCATGCTTCCGCTCCGATCCATCCTCCTTATCCTTTACGTGCTTCGATCCGATCCATCCTCCTCTATCCGCTCCGATCCCTACTCTCTAATTCGATCCGATCCCAGTTCAGCTGGCGTGGCCTTCCTTTTTGCCAATTTTCCCAAGTGTCAGGTTCCGATCTAATCGGGTTCCTTGCTCAGTTCAACATATCCGATCCGAGCCCCATATCCGATCCGATCCGAAACCTGCACTGTTTTCTGAAACTGTTCCAGCAAGTGTTTACGCCATTCGACGACGTTTTCGACCATTCTAACTATTGAAATCAATCACAAAGCATTTCATATAGTCATAGCAACATGCATAATCAACCACAAACATCAAAACATCAACATGATAGGTTAAAATGGATCAAACATACCCAAAATCCCATATTTCCCCTTAAGCATGTTTAGGTGAAACTAATGATAGGATTAGCAAAACTTCACCGAATTAACCCAAATTCATAAAACATCATTTAAGAATTTATGAACATTTTTCCCGAATTTTATCATGCTTAAATTCGCTAATTGACACTAATTACCCTTAACTAGCCATAATTAGTGTAAAACTAAGCAAATCACTCACCTTAGCCACAAATAAACTAAGATCTGAAATAAATCTCTGATTTGATGTGAATCTCAATGCCAAACAGCAGCTCCAATGTTGCTTTGGTGTAGATCTTCGTTGATTAGAGGTTGCTAAGCCAAATCTTGACCAAAAGGTGATTTGGAGGTGATTTAGAGGTTGGAGGCCATTTTTAGGGTTCCTTGGTGATAAGTGGAGGCTAGAAAACTGAAATGGAATGATCCTCTATCTCATTTCAGCCTTCCCATAACCCTAATCCCGAAATGGGTTATGGGCCTACTCACTAATCACCCGATTTGGCCCAATTAAGCAATTTTTCACCCACCAAACCTTATTTCAGCCATATCTTCCAAACGGTAAGTCCTTTTGGCTATTATGACCACTCTACGGAAAGGTAAACCATCAAACGAACCTAATGGAAGTGGTTTCAGGTCAAAATTCCTTTCCAATCAAAAGTTATGGCCAAAACAGTACCAACTAAGGGCAAAATGGTCATTTAAAAATCGACAAAAATCATAAGCATGGAAAATGACTCTAATGGATGTTTCCCAAAGTTACATGACCATACGACTTCATACGGGAAAGAAATAAATAATCTACGATCCCCCGATGCGTAGAATGCGAGACATTACACTCCCCCCCCCCCCCCTTAAGAAATTTCGCCCCCGAAATTCCCTAATCAAAGCACACACAAAGGTCCCACATGCCTATCAATCATAAAACAACAATCAAACATGCAAAACAAGCAAAACAAATCTACCCTAGCATGCGGAAAAACTAAATTACGAAGTAAGTCTTACCAGGCAAAGAGTTCTGGATATGCCTTCCTAATGCTCTCCTCTGTCTCCCAAATACAATCATTCTCGTCCTCGCCCCACTGAACCTTGACTAGCTTCACCGCCTTCCTTCGAAGTTGCTTCGTATCGTGCCCCACTATACGAATCGGCTTGCGGTTCCCAACCGCCTCGGGTTCTACTTCGAAGTCCTCCAACTGATCAAGTGAAATAGTCATATCTGAGTCGTAAACGAACTTCCTTAGTTGGGAAACATGAAATAGATTGTGAACTCCTGCCATCTTCTCTGGTATGCCAACTCTATACGCTAAATTACCGACTAGTTCAAGAACAGGGAATGGGCCAACAAATCTTGGTTCCAACTTGCCTCTCCTGCCAAATCGTATCACGCTCTTTAACGGAGAGATCTTGACAAACACCAAGTCACCAACGGAAAATTTCAAGTCTTTTCTCCTCTTATCAGCATAACTCTTCTGCCTATCTTGGGCAGCTTTCATTCGTTGCTGAATGACCTTAATCTTATCTGAAGTTTCCCTCACCACATCTGGTCCAAGCACAAACTTCTCGCCAGTCTCTATCCAACATGATGGTGAGTTGCACGGTCTTCCGTACAAAGCTTCATATGGAGCCATACCGATACTGGATTGGCAGCTATTATTATATGCAAACTCTACTAGATGCAAATGGTCATCCCATGATCCACCAAAATCCAATATACAAGCTCTCAAGAGATCTTCCAATATACGATTCAACCTCTCCGTCTGACCATCGGTCTGAGGATGATATGCGGTACTGAGATGTAATCCTGACCCTAGAGCCTCTTGTAAGCTCTTCCAAAACCCACTAGTGAACAACGGGTCTCGGTCACTCACAATGCTTTTGAGTACTCCATGAAATCTCACTACCCACTTCATATACAATTCTGCTAACTTGGCTGCCGTTCTGGTCGATTTGACTGGTATAAATCTTGCACTCTTAGTTAATCGATCCACAATTACCCAAATGCTGTCATATCCCGATCTAGTCCTTGGTAAACCATCGATGAAATCCATCGAGACTTGCTCCCATTTCCATTCGGGAATTTCTTATGGTTGCAACAACCCACTAGGCTTCTTTTGCTCGGCTTTAACTAGCTGGCAATTCATGCATTTGGATATAAACTTCCCAACGTCTCTTTTCATCCCTTCCCAGTAGTAGGTTTGCTTCATGTCTCGATACATTTTATTACCACCGGGATGTATAGTCAGTTTTGAGAGATGACATTCTCTAAGCACTTCATCTCTCAAACCATTTACGTTGGGCACAACTAGTCTTCCTTTCTTTCGAAGACATCCATCTCGACCAAACCCATACACATTCATCTCCTCATCGATACCCATCTCAAACTTGGAGATGATTTCCAATAGATTAGGATCGTCCCTCTAGCTGGAACCAATCCGCTCTATCAAAGTGGGTCTGATTGCCAAACTAGCTAGCATAACTGGATCCAATTCGCACCTTGGTCTGAAATCAAACCCCGCGATATACTCCAGTTGCTTCCATTCAAGAAACATTGCCCCTAAGCTGGCATGTCTCCTACTCAAGGCATCGGCTACCGCATTACCTTTCCCAGGTGTATATGCGATATCAAAATCATACGAAGCCAAGAACTCTAACCATCTCTGCTGACGGAGATTCAGATCCTTCTGGGAGAAGAGATACTTTAACGATTTATGATCAGTAAACAACTCAAATCTTTCTCCCAAGAGATAATGTCTCCACATCTTCAGTGCAAACACGATCGCTGCTAATTCCAAATCATGGGTAGGAAACTTCTTCTCATGCGGCTTTAGCTGTCGACTAGCATAAGCTACAACCCTACCTCCTTGCATCAATACAGCACCCAGTCCGGTACCACAAGCATCTGTGTATACCGTCATCTCTTTATTCCCTTTATGAATGACTAACACTGGTGCACGCGTCAAATTTTCCTTTAGACTTTTGAAGGCATTCTCACACACTCCGTCCCAGACGAAGGACTGATTCTTCTTAGTCAATTGAGTCAACGGTGCTGCTATCTTGGAGAAGTCCTGGATAAACTTACGATAATATCCCGCTAATCCCAAGAAACTTCTTACATCCGTTACATTCTTGGGCGTAGGCCAATCCTGTACCGTAGCCACCTTTGCAGGGTCCACGGCAATACCATTCTCTGAAACAACATGACCCAAGAATCTCACGTCCCTTCTCCAAAAGTGACACTTAGAGAATTTCGCTTTCAATTGGTGTTTCCTCAACACCTCCATCCCTATCCTCAAGTGTCCCTTGTGTTCTTCCTCTGTCATTGAGTAAACAAGGATGTCATCCACGAACAGAAGAACAAACTTATTCAACTGATCTCCAAATACTCGATTCATAAGATCCACAAAATAGGCTGGTGCATTGGTCAACCCAAATGGCATGACCAACCACTCATAAAATCCAGACGGCGTCCTAAATGCCATTTTCGGAACACTCTCATCCGCTACTCGTAGCTGATGAAATCCTGTTGCGAGGTCCAACTGGGAGAACACTCTAACTCCTTCCAGGTGATCAAACAAATCATTTATCCGCGGTAGAGGATACTTATTCTTCCTCGTTACCTTATTCAACTCGCGATAGTCCACACACAAACGAAGGTAACCATCTGCCTTAGTGGCAAACACAACTGGTGCTCATCACTCGGAGACACTCCTTCTAATAAATCCCTTCTTCAAAAGATTGCTGACTTGCACCCCGAGCTCTCGCTGCTCCCTTGGTGCCATACGACGAAGTGGCATCACTATAGGTCTGGCATCTTTCACTAAATCAATACGGAACTCAATCTCTCGGTGTGGTGGAAGCCCGGTCACCTCTTCGAAGACGTCCGGATACTGGACAACCACGGGCACATCTGACAACTCATCCTGCGGGATGTCGAGGGAATTTACAAAACTAGTCATAACCCCATCACTAGGTAGACTACCAAACACTACCCTCCGCCCATCATCCGCCCTCACTGTCATCAAAAAGCCCTCACAGTCTACCACCACCCCGTATCTTTGGAGCCAATCGACTCCCAATATAATGCCATACCCAGTAAAGCCCAAAACAAAGCAATCACAAACAAACATACATCCATGACTCGATAAGACCAAATTCCTGCAAATCATACTAAGGCTAGTCGAACCACCAATCGGGTTCGTCACAACCAATGGTCTATTGACTATCTCGGGTTCCAGTCCCAACCTATCTACCAGGTCACTAGATATGAAGGAACGGGAAGCCCCAGTATCAAACAAAACTCGAACTGGTACATCATAAATAGAAAGCATACCTTGAATAACAACATTCTTTCCTTTCTCCGCCGCAGTTGGGGCATTCGACGAAGAAGGAACAGCATCAATAGCATATGCTTTCACAATCTGCTTCTCCTTAAGAGGTTGCGGACACTTATCCTTATGATGTCCCACTTGACCACAGTTGTAGCACTTCCTTTCCGCTGGCTTGGCCTGACATTCTTTAGCATAATGGCCCTTCTTTCCACAGCTGAAGCACTCAACATCTTTCTTGCTCTTTTTCTGGCCACCCTTAGATTGGTCCTGCTTCCTCTTATTCTGAGAGTTATTCTTGCCTCCACCGCATGCTTGCGGCTTTGGCCCTTCTGTAAATGCAGCCTCTGTCTTTGACTTAGGGTAAAGACTCTCTGATCTCAAAGCTTTCCCCACAATCGATTCAAAAGTCTCATCGATGTGGTTGATAAGCCTTTCCCCCAAGTATCCATCCAAACTAGTGATGAACTTCTCATTCTTATTTTCAGGAGTATCAATAAGAGACAGTCCATACTTCGACAAAGTGTCGAACTCAGCAATATAGTCAGAAACTGCCCTTCCGTTCTGCTTGAGTTCCAAGAACCTCTTAAACAACACCGACTTCTGGGCAGCTGGAATAAACTTCTCGCTAAAGCGAGCCTTGAACTGATCCCAAGTAACCTGATCCTCTGGAGTAGCTGTTCTAATAGCATTCCACCAATTCATTGCTCGCCCTTGCAGCTGACGAGACGCTAGCCTTCTCTTCATCGCATCCTCAAGACCCAAGTCATCAAAGATACGGTCACAGCTATCCATCCAATCCTGAACATCCGTGGCCGACTCCGTTCCGTGGAACGGCTTTCCAGCAAGATTAGTGTAATCTTTGCACAACTTGGCGAAATCGACCCTAGGCGCCTGCACTACTGGGCCAACACCAACCCCGGGATTGGGAACTGCCCCTTGCACTTCTCTAAGCATGTCTCTCATGAGGTTAGTAAACATCGCCCTCATGTCAGCGGCATTCCCTTGGTTGGTCCCTCTACCAGCACCCCTCGTGTCTCGGCTCATCGTCAATCTGAAAAAGGGAAACGATTAACGACCCCATAGTGGTGCTAGTGCAGTGCGACTTCATCTTCATACTACTAATAGTATATATAAATATATAGCTTTTGAAAACCAAAGTAATCACAAATACGCGCTCTTATATACGTACTATCTCTCCCTGGTATCTTTCCCTAGGTTAACTACGCAACCTAGAGCTCTTATACCAAGTGTGACGGCCCTCCCCACACCAACCGACATTTACTCCAAAAGTGCGTTGTACACATGTCCAGTTAGCACGGAACGGGTCGTCAGAAGGAAAAAGAAGAAGGAAATGAACATACAAAGAACTTGTAGAATGTCTCACAGCGCATAGAATAAAATATAATAATAACATACTTGACATAAAACAGGAGAGACAGTGCATAAGCTAAAAATCAGAACTAAACATCATAGCAGCGGAAATCCAAAATACAGCTTATTACAACTTTCAAACTATCTCAAAGCAAAGGTAAGATAAAAGAGGTACACTACCAATGCCCAAGTAGCGACCACCAACGACACAGGGAGAATGTGTATATATATATATATATATATATATATATATATATATATATATCATACGTGGAAGCCTCCTGCCCGCCTCCGAATCAGCTACTCGCGCATCACCAGCTAACCTGTCTCTAGTCTGCTCGTGTGAGCAACCAGAGTAATAAGAGGAGACATAAAACTCTGGGTCAGACATAAATCCTGGTATGAGCGATAAGCATCTAAAGTGAACAATAACAGGTAGACTAAAACATACCTGAACCTGGACCTGCAACCAAAGAGTTAGCACTACATACTGTACAACACTCTAAGGTACCATATCAAACGGTAAAAAGATACGGAGGTGGGGGAGGTGTGCATGTCATAATGATGGCAAACAATCAAGCATAGCATCCATCCTCACATCTCTCACTCAGTGCGTAAAGCATACAATATTCACCACTTCGATCACCCAACATACCTTGCTACGATCAATCTGCCTCATGAAGTCGTAAATGGCTTCACTGCACTGATAACGTAGCCACTAATTCCTCGCTATGTCCACTTGCCCCATGGAGTTATTCACCCCATCTGCGCTGGCTCATAGCCTTACCAATCCTTACTATGTCCACTTGCCTCATGGAGTTGTTCACCCCATCTGCGCTGGCTCATAGTCTTACTACGCATCACCTTGGCCCTCAGGTCATAATGACCCTACTGCACCGATAACGTAGTCTTGCTACCATCACCTTGCCCCTCAGGTCATAATGACCCTACTGCACTGATAAGTAGCCATCCTTCATTTTTAGTGGTGAATCGAAGTTATGAACGTCGACAACTCCTTAGCACACGTCCCGCAGCAAAGTCCAACCATGAAGTGAACTCATTGGTTCCCTACTGGATCCTGAGCTCTAACTTCCCATATTGGACTACCTTTGCATCTCGGGTTATTGGTCAATACTGGGTCGGGTCGGATTCCTCCTCAAGCCATCGGGTCGGGTCGGGTATCCTCCATCTGTTCGGGTCGGGTCTTCTTCTGGTGCGGTTCGGGTCGGGTGTCCTCCATCGGTTCGGGTCGGGTCTTCTTCTCGGTTCGGGTCGAGTGCTATTCCCCTCCAGTTCGTGCTTCCGATCCGTCTCCATGCTCCCTTCACATGCTCCTATCCGATCCGTTTTCATGCTTCCGCTCCGATCCGTCCTCCTTATCCTTTACGTGCTTCGATCCGATCCATCCTCCTCTATCCGCTCCGATCCCTAATCTCTAATCTGATCCGATCCCAGTTCAGCTGGCGTGGCCTTCGTTTTTGCCAATTTTCCCAAGTGTCAGGTTCTGATCCGATCGGGTTCCTTGCTCTGTTCAACATATCCGATCCGAGCCCCATATCCGATCTGATTCGAAACTTGCACTGTTTTCTGAAACTGTTCCAGCAAGTGTTTACGCCATTCGACGACGTTTTCGACCATTCTAACTATTGAAATCAATCACAAAGCATTTCATACAGTCATAGCAACATGCATAATCAACCACAAACATCAAAACATCAACATGATAGGTTAAAATGGATCAAACATACCCAAAATCCCATATTTCCCCTTAAGCATGTTTAGGTGAAACTAATGATAGGATTAGCAAAACTTAACCAAATTAACCCAAATTCATATCAGAGGTCTAAAACATCATTTAAGAATTTATGAACATTTTTCCCGAATTTTATCATGCTTAAATTCGCTAATTAACACTAATTACCCTTAACTAGCCATAATTAGTGTAAAACTAAGCAAATCACTCACCTTAGCCACAAATAAACTAAGATCTGAAATAAATCTCTGATTTGATGTGAATCTCAATGCCAAACAGCAGCTCCAATGTTGCTTTGGTGTAGATCTTCCTTGATTAGAGGTTGCTAAGCCAAATCCTTGACCAAAAGGTGATTTGGAGGTGATTTAGAGGTTGGAGGCCATTTTTAGGGTTCCTTGGTGATAAGTGGAGGCTAGAAAACTGAAATGAAATGATCCTCTGTCTCATTTCAGCCTTCCCATAACCCTAATCCCGAAATGGGTTATGGGCCTACTCACTAATAACCCGATTTGGCCCGGTTAAGCAGTTTTCACCCACCAAACTTATTTCAGCCATATCTCCCAAACGGTAAGTCCGTTTGGCTATTATGACCACTCTACGGAAAGGTAAACCATCAAACGAACCAAATGGAAGTGGTTTCAGGTCAAAATTCCTTTCCAATCAAAAGTTATGGCCAAAACAGTACCAACTAGGGGCAAAATGGTCATTTAAAAATCGACAAAAATCATAAGCATGGGAAATGACTCTAATGGATGTTTCCCAAAGTTACATGACCATACGACTTCATACGGGAAAGAAATAAATATTCTACGATCCCCCGATGCGTAGAATGCGGGTCATTACAACATTCCATTGTATATTACAACAATGCATCAAATTACAAGAATATACAGAGTATGAATGAATATTACACAGAAATATCAGAGATTTAAATTACATTTAAATACATCGCAGCGGAAATAATACAAAACACAACTAGAAGGAGATATACGGATACAAAGCTTTCCGGATATCGTTCCAGCTGTAAACCAGGATCCTGTGAATATAAATCTGCAAAACCAAAACTACTAGCTGCCCGTGTCCAAGTAGGGGCACCCAGAGTTTAGGTTAAAACAATAAACTCCAGGTCAGTCATGGGACTGGTGTGAGAACTAAAACAGTTATTAATCTTTATTTTAAAGTTAGGTAAATCAAGGGACCACGCCGTATAACACGGAACGGGTTTCCTCCCAAGAATACCAGTGCATAAAACAAACAACGCAATGCTAAATAAAGAAAAATGAAGCTATTATAAGATCCTGGTACTATCAAACAATGCAACGCAAGCCGGGGGATAGGGTTTTCCCTTATAATAGCCAAACATGCTTGATACGTTTAAAAACAAATCATTTGATACTATTATAAGTGCATAGAGTATAAAACAACTTCAAATCATAAGTATCAATCATAGACGGCATGGGTACCATATATCATGTCGCCATACTAGGCTCTACAAGTAAAACCGCAAATGTCACGTATTTGGAAACTGGATTTCCATCTATGAACCGAGGCAAAAGATAGTCCGCAACCGATTTGAGACGCTCTAGTCCGCCCCTCAGGAACAGCCGCAACTGCCCCTTGGATCGTCAGGGCCGGTCCCCCGATGTGGATTATAATGCCTGAACAATAGGTTTCTCCACCCTATGGGTGTAAATGAGCCAATAAATGAGTCCATCGGACCCGGATCGTCCGATCAAACCGAGGCGCCTCGTAACAGCAACAACCACATAAGTCAAACTCGTCAGGGCGTGTAAAACCACTGACTCCACTTCTAACTAGAAAGAAAACGCATGTCCCCCTTGAGGTCCTTCTCCCGTTTTTGTTTCATACCGGGTGTGAAACTCGCGAATCAAATGTTACACAAAGCTATGCCACAAAGGCCTTGCTTTGATCATCAACCACAAGACTTTGCTTTTCAACAGAAGCCTTGATCATTTGCCACTTAGGCATGCCACATAGGCAATTAATTCCATGCGATGGATATCCACCAATATATAACCCCTGAGCTCATACGTCTCAGAGAAGGGCGTTAAGCAAGAGAATAAATTCTCCGCCGCCAAACAGATATATATTTAATAGAAATCAATCACACAGTGAAATCCAATGTCAGACACACAGTCCATTTACAAGTCCGTTCTGGGTCTGAACGAAACCGGAGGCACCTAGTACCCCGCATATCCATCGATCTCCAAGTACGTCTGGACGATAACCAACTGTTTCCATCTTCTTGGGTGTACATCCCAATCATGATCATCAGTAGTCACCCAAACGACGTGAAGACCTCCGGTCTTCGACCACCGTCTTCATCTTCGACTTATCGTCGTATCAGTTATTCAGAATGGGATAAACCCGGTCTTTCCGAATAACTCGCGTATATTATAAACAAGTGTTACACAAACACAACATACGCCTCATTCCAATTCATCAGTCACTAACCGTAAATTAATCAAGAGAATAATCGCCCAAATGTTAACCCCGAAGGCCGAAACCAACATCAGAACAATACCCAGGAAATAACTCTGCTTAGCTAACCGACAGTTAGTTTCTAAATTTCACATTCATGGGGAAAGGTTCCCATAAATTTTATCAAAGATAAATTCCTTGAATTTATTCTTTAATCTTCTTTTGAATATCAATTCAAACTAGTCGGGATTAGCGAACCTCACCGAAGTAATCATTTGTTTTAATTTCCCAATCCCAACCTATTCATCCCATGAAGTAAAATTGGTAATACTTCATATCTAACACCACGGTGTTATCGGTAAATTCAATTACCATTTCACGTTCAAATCTAATTAAAGATTTAACTATCGCCTGGAGCAAAACTGGTGATACTCCATTCTCGATTATTTCAATCTAATTAAAGATTCATTAAAACTCCACTTAGTTTTAATCTGTGACTGGGTGAAAGAATCAGTGTCATTTAAAACACGGTTCATGATAAACCCAAAATCACATCACATTTCAATCAGTTTCTAACCGTAAATTAGCAAGTGAGCAATTCCCTAAGTATTAACCCCGAAGGCCGAAACCAACATCAGATAAATACCTCTGAAACCATTCAACTTAACTTATCTCCAGTTAGTTTCTGATTTTCTTAACTCCTTTAGGTCTAAGAACAGTATTATTGAAGATACCGTTCACGACAACTCAAAATCACATTTCCATTAATTATCGGGTTAAAGAACAAGTGTTATTTAAAACACTGTTCATGATAAACCCAAAAATCAATACCAATTCAATTCCAATTAAATATTATTTAATTGGTACACTTCATTAAATCTAAATAAAAAGATTTAATCTTTTCTCAACTAGGTTCAAGAACAATGTTAATGAAGACACCATTCACGACAAACCCAAATCACATTTGATATTAAATGCAAGGCTCTGAATAGAAAATATATCGGCTTATATTCAATATCAAATTCTACGACCAACAAATATCGTATTGGAAATAATGATATATATATATCTTTCAAATTTCCATAACAATATCCGTGTAATCACGAAATCCAACATCGAAATAATCCAAAGACAATTTCAATTCAAATCCATTCCAATTCAATTATTGGAAATTCCGGTTACTTTTAAAACCCTTTTCAAATTCAATTTATTTATTTAAAAATAAATAGAATTATAATTCTAGTTCAAAACTAGTTCATTTCGATAAAAATCTATTTTTATCTTTTCAAATATGGAGTTTTTCATCCCAATTCTTCCCAAATCATTTCTTATGATTTTACACAAATTATTACTATTTTTAATAATTTTATCAAGGCCCGTACACTCGATTTCCATCAACGACCATCGAACTGCACTTATAGCGACCTTTTCCAAATTTGATTTGGACATAATTCCAAATCCAACCGTTAGATTTCTAATTTCCAATATACGTTAGAAAGCTCTTTTCGATACGAACCCAAAGGTTCCAGTTTTAGGAGAATCCGACGGTCGGATCTCCCGTAATATCCGTTCGAAGTCAATGGTCGAAATTCGCGAACTACCGCGGCGCGGCGCGTTCTATTCAGGCCATTATATTATATATATATAATATATATAATATATACTTCGTCGATTTTAATTCAAAACTTGCTTTATAAATCGTTTTAAATTCATTTTCAAAACGGTTTCAACTTCATATTCAATTTCAATTCAAAATTGAATATTCCAATATAAATTCGTTTTAAATTCATTTCAAATCGATTTCAATTCAAATTGATTTCTAATTCAATTTCAGTTCATTTTCAATTCAATTCAATTTCAATTTGAATTCATTTCTATTTAATTTCAATTCGAATTCATTTCTATTCAATTTCAATTCGAATTCATTTCTATTCAATTTCAATTCGAATTCATTTCTATTCAATTTCAATTCGAATTCATTTCTATTCAATTTAATTCGAATTTCTATTTTTTTTTAAATATCAGATTCTGAAATCACTTTCGATATTCATTGTAAAATGAATAAAATCGATATAAATATCGATCACGTCAAAATGGCGTCAATCTAATCAACACAGCTTCATATATTTCTATTTTCAAATATTCTATTTCAAATATTTCTATTTCAAATATTCTATTTCAAATATTTCTATTTCAAATATTTCTATTTCAAATATTTCTATTTCTAAACTGGAATGAGGTCCAATCAATTACCATATAATGTTAATTATATGGATTTTCTACCGCACGTATATAACAGCAACGATAAATAATCAACCATCATCCAAAGTGCATTCTACACTGTATAAGCATCGAATATAAATATTTAAAGCTTATAATAGTCTGTCAATCAATTGATCGACATTCAGCTAATTATTGGGACTAGTGTACGTCATATATCGTCCCAATACCCGTGTGGGGTTTCAAACAATCAAACACAGATTTTATTTGTGCAGTTGGGCGATGTGTAAAATTTATCGTCCCAATCAATATCAGTCAAATGTGTGTATATAAACAAATCGTCCGATTTGTTTATTTTTATTTCACTTCATAGACACATTAAAAATTCCATTTTTAACTATAAAATATTTTCAACTATATAAATATTTTATTTCATTTCGCATCACAATACACAATCAATTTTCACCACAACAAACAATCAAACATACAAGCCATCCATGGTCTGTGGATGACGGGTGTCGGGTGCTACTAAACACCGTCTGCATCCTAGTATATATTTTAACTAGAAAATTAAATTAAAAGGTGAGAAGTTCTCACTGATTAGCTAAATCCAACGCCGTGACTCTTCATATGTAGGAAATCTTCACCATCTCTTCTTTCGTCACTTTCGTCATCCGTATTCACTACCTATATAAAAATCAAAACTTTACTTCGCTATTCAATATATAAAAATCGAATTTTTACTTCGCTATTCAATATATAAAAATCGAATTTTTACTTCGCCATTCAATATATAAAAATCGAATTTTTACTTTCTCTATAATATAAAAATCATATCTTTTATCCACATTAAAAATCATGTCTTTATTTAATAAAAGATTATATTTTTATACTTCTACAATATAAAAGATTATATTTTTATACCTCTACAATATAAAAGATTATATTTTTATACCTCTACAATATAAAAGATTATATTTTTAACCTTTTCTTCATATAAAAATTATATTTCTATATTCCACATATGATAAAAATCAAATTTTTATTCTTTCTATCACGTAAAAATTATATTTTTCTACGCCTATCATATAAAAATTATATATTTAATTGTCTACTAATATCAAAATCTTAGTTTTATCTCTAACAAACTAATTACTTTATAAATAAATAACCAAGACAATTAAATAAACCAAAATCAAAATAAAAGAAACTTACATTGTATCGGATTTTTCCGTGGGGGGGTCTTCGATCGGCAGCAGGAGGAGGGGGCTGCGGTCTCGGCAGAGGATGGGAGGGGGGGACGTCGATCGCCGTAGAGGGTAGGGGGGTCTCGATCGCGGCAGAGGGTAGGGGGTCTCGATCGAGGCAGAGGAAGAGGTGAGGTGTCGCGGTCGAGGCAGAGGAGGAGGGGGGGTCGCGCGGTGGTGTGGTGGGGGGGGGTATCGCGGTGGCGCACCGCCTGGGGGGGCTCGGCGGTAGTTTAGGTTTTTTTTATTTCGTTTTCTGAAATGAAAACTAACGGGGGGGCTGAGTAAATAAAGGAGGGGGGGGGTTATTTTTAATTATAGTTTTATTTTATTTAAATCCCAAAAGGTAACTTTTTCTTTCGACCTCGAAACAAGGCCCATCGCCTGTCGTCCATAGCTAATTACCCCCATTCCGAACACAATGGGATATGTTCCGCAAGCTGATTCGATCTTTTCGATCAGTTTTCGTTGAATTTACATTTAAATCATTACACTGGATTTTAAACGTACACTTCAAATTACCGGGGTCACACATGAACTCTAAAAATTCCCGAAAAATATTTTCTAGCTTCGTGTTGACGATACGGCCCTAACAAAACTAGTTTCGTTGAATTCTGAGACTGTTTGAAAAAATGGCCATTTTCTAGTCGATTAAAATCAACTGAAACTGGTCAAACGCGTTTTCCTTTGCCACGCTCACATATTGATTCGAAAAATTATGAAATTTGAAACCTAGTAATAATTTGACATCACGGACCCAATAAAAGTGGTTTCGTCAAAATCCGAGGTCGTTTGCAAAATGGCTATTTTTAAGGGCCTGAATTCTATAGCGACTATTCAGAATTTTCAACTGGACATATCTTTTGATTCCCGCTATGAAATTTCAATTTTCCAGATTCGTTGTAAAGATATTCACAATTAGATTCCATTATTTTTGGTTTCACTAAAATCCGGTTTATCTTGCACCCGGTATGTTCAATTGAAGTTTGAAATCGAATTATCGAACTACCGCGCCATTTTCAATTCCTTTTTTATATATAAATATTTATATTCTAACGACGATTCAAACGAATATATACATTCGAATTCTATTCAAAATAAATTTCTCGTCGATATTATTTAAAATAATTCATTTTAAATAATCAAAGTTCGCTAAAACTGCCAAAATAAAAATTTTAAACTGGCCCAGATTTCCGGGTTATTACATGTAGCTGCATTGACCCAATTTTGTTGATGCACCATTTCACTTTGCTTGTGCATACACATGTATGTGTGTGTCTAAAATTTTGCGCACATACATATTCTAGTTTATTCATACTTGTTGTCTTTTGTTCCATGCCACATTTGTGCCATTTAGCATGTTGTACATGTTGTTCCCAGTCTCTATAATTGTACACTAGTCTTCTTGTTTAGTGGTATACCCATGCTGCTACCCATTTGAGTTTTGCACTTATATTTGGTCTTCCTTGATGTTGGTTGCCTCATTGTAGCTTAATCAATTGAGTACTAATCAATCATACATGCTTTTTCGTTATGTGTCTTGTACACATCCACCTGAGCTTGTATTTGCTATGTGTATTTGTTGTTGTGTCCATTGCGTCACTTATTGATGAGTTGTATTGCCACGTGCATGTTTTGCAGTTTCCCCGCACATTATCAATATATATGTGTATATACATACACATGTATGTGTATACATGTATTGTGCATGTGCAAGTATGTTTTCTATTTACATCAGCAGACCACTATACGATGTGTCGGGGTTAGTCAGGATCAGCAGACCACAAATGTAAGTTGAGTTTAATCTTGATCTGTAATAACCCGGAAATCTGAGCCAATTTAAAAATTTTATTTTGGCAATTTTAGTGTATTTCGATTATTTAAAATGAATTATTTTAAATAAAAACGACGAGAAATTTATTTTGAATAGAATTCAAACGTATATATTTATATACATCGTCGTTAGAATATAAATATTTATTTTAATTATAAAAGGAATTGAAAATGGCGCGGTAGTTCGATAATTCGATTTCAAATTTCAATTGAATGTATCGGGTGCAAAATAAACCAGATTTTAGTGAAACCAAAAATATTTGAATCTAATAGAGAATATATTTCCATCGAATCACAAAAATTGAAATTTCATAGCGGGGATCAAAAGTTATGTCCAATTGAAAATTCAGAATAATCGCTATGGAATTTCGGCCCTTAAAAATGGCCATTTTGCAAACGACCTCGGATTTCGACGAAACCACTTTTGTTGGATCCGCGATGTCAAATAATTGCTAGGTTTCAAATTTCATAATTTTTAGAATCAATATATGAGTGTGGCGAAGGAATACGCGTTTGACCAGTTTTAGTAGATTTTTATCGACTGGAAAAAGACCATTTTTCAAACGGTCTCAGAATTGGACGAAATTAGTTTTGTTAAGGCCGTGTCGTCAGTATGAAGCTAGAAAATATTTTTTTGGAATTTTTCGAGTTAGTATGTGACCCCGATAAATTGAAATGCGCGTTCAAATTCAATATATAGAGTTATATGTTGATTTTGATGAAAACTGATCGAAACGATCGAATCAGCTTATGATACATATCCCATTGAGTTCGGAATGGGGGTAATTAGCTAGAGACGACAAGCGGTGGGTCTCATTTGGTGTTCGAATAAAAAGTCAACATTTTTTAGAATTAATAAATTAAATAAATAAATATTTTATATTTAAACCCCCCTCCTTTGTTTTTTATCCACTCAGAAGTTCAAAAGAAAAAAAAAGAAAATCAAAAAAAAAAAAACGCGTTGACCTCGACGATCGTTCCCCTCCCCCCGTTCATCGCGCCGCCCAACGCGCTGTGCCCCGCCCCCTCCTCTCCCCGTCGATCTGCTCTCCTCCTCCCCTCTATCTCTCCTCCCTCCGCACGAACGAGAACCGCTTCCCCCATCTTGAAACAGCCCGAAACCCTAGCCTGAAAGCCTGCCGCCGAAACCCCCGAGCCGCCACCTCCTCCTCGATTCACACCTCCCCTGAGCCCCTCCCTACCTCAGCGCAACAAACCCTTCTCCCCCTCTACAAGAAAAAAAAGAGGTAAATAACATTTTGAATTTTCAGTTTAATTGTAAATGAATTTTCAATTTATTTATAGATGAATTTTCAGTTTATTTTTATAAATGAATTTTCAGATTTTTACAAAGGAAAGAGTATATTTTTATATAATAGAAAATATAAAAACATTATTTTTATATAAGAAGTGAAGTATAATCCTTTACATATATGTAGCGAGATGAAAAGACATAATTTTTAATTTCGTAGAGATATGATTTTTCTTCTGAAGTTAGTAGAATAAAAACTCGATTTTTATAATGTTTTCATAGCGATAAAGATTCAATTTTTATCCATGAAGTGATATCATAAAGATGTGACCTTTTATATCATAAAAATATGATTTATATATATGTATGATAATAAAAATATGATTTTTATATTATAGAGATAATAAAAATATAATTTTTATATGATGTAAAGAATAAAAATATAATTTTTATATGATGTAAAGAATAAAAATATAATTTTTATCGTTTGAATGGCAATGTAAAAATGTGATTTTTATATATTCATTAGCGATAGAAAGATTTGATTTTTATCTATATAGTAGCGGTATAAAAATAGAATTTTTATCCATATAGCGTAGTTATAAAAATGTGATTTTTATATACATAGCAACAATATAAAGATGCGATTTTTATATGTGTAGTGGCTACGGACAATGAAAGTGACGAAAGGCGAGCACGGCGACGATTTCTACATAAGAAGAGTCAAGGCATTTGGATTAACTAGTCGGTGAGAATTTCTCACTTTTAAATTTATTTCTAGTTAAAATATATACTAGGATGAAGACGGTGTTTAGTAGCACCCGACACCCGTCGTCCACAGACCATGGACGGCTTGTATGTTTGTTTGTTTGATTTTGATGTGTAGTTGATTGTGTGATGTGAAATGAAATAAAATATTTTATAGTGGAAAATATTTTATAGTTAAAAATAGAATTTTTAACGTGTATTTAAAATAAATATTTATAAACAAATTGGAGATTTGTTTATAGACACTGATTTGATTGATATTGATTGGGACGATAAATTTTACACATCGTCCAACTGCACAAATAAAATCTGTGTTTGATTGTTTGAAACCCCACACGGGTATTGGGATGATATATGACATACGCTAATCCCAATAATTAGTTGTATGTCGATCGATTGATTGATAGGCTGTTATAAGCGTTAAATATTTATATTTGATGATTATACAGTGTAGAACGCACTCTAGATGATGGTTGATTATTTATCATTGTTATTTTGTACATGTGTTGTAGAAAATCCATATAATTAACATTATATGATAATTGATTGTGCCTCATTCCAGATTTGAAATAGAATATTTGAAAAAGAAATATTTGAAGTAGAATATTTGAAAATAGAAATATATGAAGCCGTGTTGATTAGATTGACACCATTTTGACGTGAACGATATATATATCGATTTTATTCAATTTTCAATGTATATTGAAAGTGTTTTCGAAATTTTAATGTATATTGAAAGTGTTTTCGAAATTTGAATTATATTGAAAGTGATTTCGAAAATTGAATTATATTGAAAATAATCGAAATTCGAATTGAAATTGAATAGAATTGAATTCAAACTGAAATTGAGTAGAATTGAATTCAAATTGAAATTGAATAAAATTGAATTCAAATTAAAATTGAATAGAATTGAATTCGAATTAAACTGAAATAAATTGAAATTCGAATTAAATTGAAATGAATTGAAATTCGAATTAAATTGAAATTGAATTGAAATCGATTTGAAACGAATTTAAAATGAATTTATATTGGAATATTCAATTTTGATTTGAAATTGAATATGAAGTTGAAACCGTTTTGAAAATGAATTTAAAGCAATTTATAAAGCACGTTTTGAATTGAAATCGACAAAGTATATATAATATATATATATATATTATATATAATATAATGGCCTGAATAGAACGCGCCGCGCCATGGCAGTTCGTAAATTTCAACCATTGATTTCGAATGGACATTGCGGGAGATCCGACCATCGGATTCTCCTAAAACCGGAACCGTTGGGTTCGTATCGAAAAGAGCTTTCTAAAAAATATTAGAAATTTGAAATCTAACGATTGGATTTGGAATTATGTCCAAATAAAATTTGGAAAAGGTCGTTGCAAGTGCAGTTCGATGGCCGTTGATGGAAATTGACTGTACGGGCCTTGATAAAACTATTAAAAATAATAATAATTTGTGTAAAATCATAAGAAATGATTTGTGAAGAATTGGGATGAAAAACTGCATATTTGAAAAGATAAAAATAGATTTTTATCGAAATAAACTAGTTTTGAACTAGAATAATAATTTATTTTTAAAATAAATAAATTGGATTTGAAATGGTTTTGAAAGTGACCAGAATTTCCAATGATTGAATTGGAATGGATTTGAATCAAAATTGTCTTTGGAATATTTCAATGTTGGATTTCGTGATTATACAGATATTGTTATGGAAATTTGAAAGATATATATATATATCGTTATTTCCCATACGATATTTGTTGGTCGTAGAATTTGATATTGAATATAAGCCGATATATTTTCTATTCAGAGCCTTGTATTTAATATCAAATGTGATTTGGGTTTGTCGTGAACGGTGTCTTCATTAACACTGTTCTTAAGCCCAGTTGAGAAAAAGATTAAATCTTTTTATTTAGATTTAATGAATTGTACCAATTAAATAATATTTAATTGGAATTGAATTGGTATTGATTTTTGAGTTTATCGTGAACAGTGTTTTAAATAACACTTGTTCTTTAACACGATAATTAATGGAATGTGATTTTGGGTTTATCGTGAACCGTGTTTTAAATGACACTGATTCTTTAACCCTGTTAAAGATTAAAACTAAGTGGAGTTTTAATGAATCTTTAATTAGATTGAAAAGATCGAGAATGGAGTACCACCCATTTTACTCCAGGCGATAGTTAAATCTTTAATTAGATTTGAACGTGAAATGGTAATGAATTTACTGATAACACCATGGTGTTAGATATGAAGTATTACCAGTTTTACTTCATATGACGAATAGGTTGGGATTGGAAAATAAAATAAATGATTACTTTGGTGTGGTTCGCTAATCCCGACTAGTTTGAATTGATATTCAAAAAGGAGATTAATGAATAAATTTAAAGAATTTATCTTTGATAAAATTAATGGGAACCTTTCCCAAAGTATAAGAATATTAGAATAAAAGAATATTATGAATTGGAATGAGGCGTATGTTGTGTTTGTGTAACACATGTTTATTATATACGCGAGTTATTCAGAAAGACCGGGTTTATCCCATTCTGAATAACTGATTCGACGCGGTGTCGAGGATGAAGACGGTGGATGAAGACCGGAGGTCTTCACATCGTTTGGGTGTTTACTGATGATCTTGATTGGGCCGTACACCCAAGAGGAGGGAATCAGTTGGTTGTCGTCCAGACGTACTTGGAGATCAATGGATGTGCGGGGTACTAGGTGCCTCTGGTTTCGTTCAGACCCAGAACGGACTTGTAGATGGACTGTGTGTCTGACATTGGATTTCATTCTGTGTGACTGATATTGGTTGCATAGAGTGGTTTGCCTGTGTGGCATGCTAAGTTGCAAATGATCAAGGCTTTTGTTGAAAAACAGAGTCTTGTGGTTGATGATCAAAGCACGGCCTGTGTGGCATAGATTTGTGTAACGTGAATTCGCGAGCCTCACACACCGGTAGTGAACCAAAAACGGGAGACGGACATCAGGGAGGGCATGCATTTCTTTCTAGTTAGAAGTGGCGTGAGTGGTTTTACACGCCCTGACGAATTTGAATTATGTGGTTGTTGCTGTTGCGAGGCGCCTCGGATATACCGGTGACTATGTGAAGCCGAAGGAGCCATTCGTTGGCTCATTTACGCCCCATAGGGCGGGGAAACGCAGTGTTCAGGCATAATAATCCACATCAGTGGACCGTCCCTGACGATCCAAGGCTTGCCTGCACGCTTGCCTGAGGGACGGACTAGAGCGTCTCGAATCAGTAGAGGACTATCTTTTGCCTCGGTTCACAGATGGAAATCCAATTTCCAAATACGTGATTTTGCGGTTTTAATTGTAGAACTAGTATGGCGACATGATATATGGTACCCATGCCATCTATGATTGATACTTATGATTTGAAGTTGTTTTATACACTATGCACTTATAATAGTATCAAATTATTTGTTTAAAACATACTAAGCATGTTTGGCTATTATAAGGGAAAACCCTATCCCCCGGCTTGCGTTGCATTGTGTAATAGGACATGTGTCTTATAATAGCTTCATTTTTCCAAAAAACATTGAGATGTTTTGTTATATGCACTGGTATTCTTGGGAGGAAACCCGTTCCGTGTTATACGGCGTGGTCCCTTGATATATCTGATTTAAAGTAAAATTTTAAATAACTGTTTTAGTTCTCACACCAGTCCCATGACTGACCTGGAGTTTATTGTTTTAACCTAAACTCTGGGTGCCCTTATTTTCGAAACGGGCAGCTAGTAGTTTTGGTTTTGCAGATTTATATTCACAGGATCCTGGTTACATCTGGAACGATATCCGGAAAGCTTTGTATCCGTATATCTCCTTTTAGTTGTGTTTTGTATTATTTTTCCGCTGCTATGTAATGTATTGTAATCTCTGATATTTATCGAATGTGTAATATTGATTTATACTCTGTATATTCTTGTAATCTGATGGAATTGTTGTAATTGACAATGAAATGTTTTTCTGTCTGCGTTCTAATTTGTCGTGTTCTCGAAACAATCAGGCGTTTCGAATGGTCTTGATCGGTTTAGCGACTGATTCGGATCGAGCGGAATTCCTTTTCGTTACATTTGGTATCAGAGCTTTGGTTTACAAAGCTCAGAGAACAAGACATGTAACGACCCAGATTTTTGAACAGTTTATTTTAAATATTTAGTATGGTTTTTAAATATTGAATTTAAAATATAAATGGTATTTTATTGGG
Source organism: Allium sativum (assembly GCA_030737875.1). Taxonomy (NCBI): domain Eukaryota; kingdom Viridiplantae; phylum Streptophyta; class Magnoliopsida; order Asparagales; family Amaryllidaceae; genus Allium; species Allium sativum. Next base: position 994,489,478 of record CM060915.1, read on the forward strand.
TTATCGATTAAATAATCGAAATACGATTTATTTTGATAATTATCGAAATACGAGGAGTTTGAGATAATTCAATTTCTAAGGTAGAACTGAATCGAAAACAGTTCAGATGAACAATATATATACTATATGAACGATGATAATAGAAAATTCATTGTTGAAGAAATTATTTGTTTTGAATTTAAAATGATTTAATATGGCTATTTTAAATATACGTTCAAATTAAAATCTCAGAACCAGATTCATTAAGTTCAGAATGATGATATAACTGGCATACATTGGTCCTTACTGTTGGATAGCGGTTCGGGATTTGCTATTTAGGAACCACGAGATATTTCGAAATATTTTATATAATAAAATCAGACAAAATCAAATCAGCCAACCTAAAAACTGAAAATCACGCAGACCTAATTGTTTCTCGAGCTCAAAATTCTGTCTCCCTCTTTTCATATCTAAGAAACAACTGTTTTAATGGCCTCTGTACCTTGTCCACCGTTCGCTCTATAAAATCAAGCCTCGCCCTCGTGTTTTTACTTACTTCTGAAACCAGTTATTTTCCCTCAAACTCTTTTTCGTTCACTTTTCCCTAATCAAAACTAACCCACTGAAAAAAAAAGGGAATCGAATTCGAATTCGAATTCATGTCTGAGGCAAGGATTCATGAGCCGTGAAGACACTCCCGCACGAGACCATGGCATCGCGAATGGAAGGAGGCGCGACTGGTTTAGAACGCTCGCGATTAGGGTGGAACAGCGAAGGGGGTTCAGCAGTTAAATGGTTCTGGTGGAGTGTGATATCAGATGGAGTTCGATAGGTGTGACGTTGTTTCCGTGAGGATGGAGTGCGATTGGGTTTAAGTGAGGACAGAACTGAGTTTTGCGTTTTCTGATGAGGGCTAGGGATCGACAGTTGGGGTTTTGAGGAATTCAAGATGTAGTGGAGCTCGATCTTTGGTTTGAAGGGATAAACAGATGTGAATTGAGTGGTTTAAGGTGGTGCTGTCGGAGTTCAACATGGAGATGGTGGTTTGTGATGTAAAGGAAATGTCCGTGTGGTGTTCGATAAAATGCCAAGGAGGGATATACGAAATTTTAGGGGCTGATTTACAGTTTAGGATGCTAGTAGTCGTACTAACTAGCACCATGGTTTGCAACGATAAGGTATACGTTTTTTTTAATACAAGATTAATTTATTTATTTAATAAGTTAGTTAAATTAATAATCGTTAATCGTTAAGTATAATTAAATGATCATAGGCAAGGATAAATCGGCTTGAATCATTCGTGTAGAGTTAACGCCTCGGAAAAGGACAAAAAGGAATGGGTACAAGTGCAAACGAAAATACAAAGTGAGTAAATCTCACTCACCTTTAGAATTATTTTTATTTCATTAAAAATAATTGTCTGTTGCTTGTGTGAATGTTTTATGGTTGTTTCATATATATTAGTTATTTAGGCTATATATATATATATTGGGTTGATTGATTGGTTGGATTCCCGCAGTCTCATTAGCGGATGCCCGCAGTTTCATAGCGGATGATTACCCTATACGCCCCACGCTATGATTAGTGGATGACCTTCTATACCGCGATATTCTGCCACGAAGCAGAATGGGTATTATTTATGTGCTAACATCTGTGGATGCAGGAAAACAGGTTGGAGGAATCCAACTGGATTCCTCAAAATATATTATCTGTTTGTTTATTTGTTGCACATATATTTTTAATACATGATGTGTTAGAAAAATAAATAATTGGTTGCTTTGTGTGTTTTATCACTGGGCTTAAGTAATGATATTTAAAAATATCGTAAGAAGGATAGTGGAGATTTAAAAAGGGAAAATTCTATTTTTAAATAGAATTCGAATTTTAAATGGAAATAAAAGTACAAACTTGTTTTGAAAAATAAAACATGTAGTTTCTTTTTAAACGAAGTTTACAAATGGTCTTTTATAACGAAGTTATAAATGAAGTAAAAAGAATTATCATTTGATAATTCAAAAATAGAAATACAAGTGTGAAATTGGAATTTGAAATGAAATTTCAAAATAGGATGTGAAATGAAAATTTTAAATATATAACTCGAATGAAATTTGAGTATAACATTTGAATAGTAGAATTAGAAAAGGAGTTTAAATATTTGAAATTTAAAAAGGGGATTGAATATTAGAAATCCAAATAGAAGTTCAAATAGAATTTGAATAGATGGAATTAGAATCAAAAATAGAATTTGAATTCAAGGAATAAAAATAAAATTTGAATTCAAAGGAATTCGAATAAAGAAATTCAAATAGAGATTTGAATGTAGAATTTCAAAATAGAATTTGAAATATAGAATTTCAAAGAAAAATTGAATAGAATTTGAAATATAGTATTTCAAAGAAGAATTCAAATGTGAAATTTGAATAGAGATTTGAAATAGAATTCAAATATGAAATGTGAATAGAGATTTGAAATAGAAATTCGAGTATTGAATTTGAACATGGAATTGAATACAGAAATTCAAGTAGAAATTTGAATATGAGATTTCAAAATAGAATTTGAAATAAACTTTGAAATAGGATTTTCAAAGTAGAATTGGAAATAGAATTTCAAATAGGATTTCAAAATAGGAAATCCAAAGGGTTTTGAAATGGAATTTGAATTCAAGGGAATTCAAATGAATTTGAGTGAAGAAATTCAAATGGTGTTGAAAATGAATTTGAATATTAGAAATTCAAATGGTGTTGAAAATGAATTTGAATATTAGAAATTCAAATGGGGTCGGAAATGAAAAATGGAATTTGAATGTAAGAGATTCAAATTGAATTCAAATAGGATTTAATCTATGGGATTTGAATATGAAATTCAAATGGGTTTTAAACTATGGAATTTTGAATATAGAATTTAAAAAGGAGTTTGAATATTTGAATTTCAATAGAATTCAAATATAGAAATTGGAATATAGAAGTTCCAATGGAATTTAAATATAGAGTTTGAATAAAAGAATTCAAATGAATTCGAACATAGAATTTGAATATGGAATTGAAATAGAAAATTCAAGTATTGAATTTGAATATCCAATAGAAAAGGAATTGGGATTTGAAATATAGAATTCAAAAGTAAGATTGGAATTTGAACCAAGGAATTCAAATAGAGTTAAAATGGAATTGAATTCGTTTTAAGAAGTTTAAAAGTTTATATATATATAAAAATATAATTAAAACGAACTCGCCGCAGCGCTGCAGTTCGTAAATTGGCGATTCGAACTTCAATTGAATATACAGAACGCAATTGAAGTCGGAATTCTTCGTAACAAGAAACGTCAGGGCCGATTTGATAATAGTTTTCTAATGAAAGAGAAAAATATGAATTTCGTCGTATAGATTTTGAGTTATGTCAAAATCAAATTTTCAGAAAAACAGCGCCAGAATCGTTTTAAAACCAAAATGGTTTATTTAAGGTTATAAAAGGATTTTTAAGCAAATAAAATCCGAGTTTCTATTTAGAAAATTTCAGAGTTGAGTTGTAAAATTATATGCGAATTCAAGTGTGTAAATGAATATGATTTTTGAAACAGAAACCAGATTTTGATTTATTGAATAGCATTAACTAATTTTGAATAGAAATTAGTTAAGGAGGTTTCGAATGGATATTGGGGTTTGAATAAGTAAATTCGATTTGATAATTTATATTCGACATCAAAAAGAAACTAGAATTGAAATTTGAAATTCAAATTGGTTGCGAGCAAGTTAAACATTTTATTTGAACGTGTTATGTTCAACAAAGAAGTGAAATAGGCAAAAGGGCTAATTAAAGAATAATTGAGCGAAACTGAATTCAATCGATTCAAAATTGAATTCAAACGAATGGATTGAGTTGAATTGAATTGGAAACAGGTGAACAGGTGTAAACAGATATGGGATGGAGTATATGAAGATTTTCATTTTATGTGCCCGACAAAAAGGTACATGTTTAATTCATATATGAGGTTTTATGCGCCGTATCGGCTAGCCGCTTGGCTTCTTCTTTTTCTTTTTGAGATTAGAAGGACCGGGAAAGCTTTTTGAAATTTCCCGATGCTCCCGATACAGGGGAGGTTATGGCGAATTTTTCCGGGAATTTAAGGAGTTAGAATATTTTTAAGAAATTTGACAATTAGAAATCTATATATCGATATATATAGAATTCGACAAGGAAACGAAATCAAAAATAGCGAAAAGGGCCAATATGGTTATTGAAAAATTTGGTTAATAAATATCGATAAGGAAATGGAGAAGAGATTTAATTAATGAAATATTAATTAAAGAGCCCAGTGATTTAGTTGATATGTTGATTGAACACTTGTTTTTATTCGATAGTTAAATCACAGACTATCGAAGTTTTTGACCATCGTTGTCAATATGGAGAGACCGGTTGGATTATTATCCGAAGAACCACTCCGTATCGGCATAAGCGTTGCGAACCAAGTATGCTGAATATATTGAAGTCGGAGAGAAGTGCAAGGGCTTTTCTATTTATAGAAATAGTGCCTTCGGTTTCGTTCAATCCCAGAACGAACGTAAATGGACGAATGTCTGACAGAGTATTTCCAATGATCAAATGGGTTGGTCTGTATGAATATATATGGTTGCAACGGATTTATCCCTTAGCATAACATCCAGAATATTTTTGCAAACTCAACTAGTGATTAACGGATCTGACAATGTGGCATTCAAAGTGATTGTGCTATCAATGAATGGTAAGTATTCGTAGCCTCAGGCCTCAACAACCGGGAAAGGACAAAAATCGGGCAGGCAGCATGGCTATGTGGGTCGCACCCATTAGGGTGTATAATCACCTATCTAGAGAAATTCCTTTTGTTTCTAAATCTATCGATTCTGCCCATTCGGGAAACGGTGGTTTGAGTCCAACCGTTGGTGATATACATTCGATACACTCAAGCGAAATGAGTGGTCGGTCATGTGTGGGCCGGGTTGCAAGACGTTCTTGTTGAACCCAGGTGTATTCGCCTCTAGAGATGCACTGTCGGAAGGTGGTCCCATACCTTGTCATGTTGGAAATCCAATCTCCAATAAGCGCCCTGCGATTTTTGATTTTATACTATATATGTGGAGCGTGAGATGCAAGCGTTCTGCTATTTGGTTATTTATTTGAGGTAGACATTATTATAATATCACTGGATTTGATATCAAAGTGTTTTGGGTTATAGTAAGGTAAAAACCGTCCATGTTTATGTGTGGGCTGGTCTTACTATTATCTTTTCTTTCGAAAAGGATTTTGAAAGTTAAACAAGTGGTTGGAGTTTACTCACACCAGTCCCATGACTGACCCAGAGTTTATTTTGTTTTGTTTTTCCTAAACTCTTGGGTGCCCAAATTTATACGGGCAGTCAAGTGTTTCAGGCTTTTACAGATACACTTGGAGGAGCTTGAAGCAGGAGGCTTCAACGTTAGTTATTTAGAGTTACTTCCGCTGGATCAAATGTTATGTGTACTCTGATGATGGTATGTATGTATGTACAAAACAGATTTGTATTTCGAAGCTTATGTTATATAATATATTTTATTCGTTCCGTTGTGAGTTGTGATCTTCGTTTTTCTTCTATTCTAATATTTCTTTCTTCCTGTTTCTCATCTTCTAACTTCATTCTAATAATGAGTCGTATTTCTGTGTTATTTGGGTTGGACGTGTGGTGTATTTAGTCAACTCAGATAGCTCGGATTTGCGGGCCTTTACAGTTGGTATTAGAGCTTAGGTTGAGCGAACACCTAGGCTTGGGTGGCATGTGCTCATTAGAGATAGGGTCAGTAGTACCCTAGAATGAGTTGAGTGTATAGATACGAGAGAGCGTATTTGTTAGTTGATATAAAAATTATTTTATATTGTGTTGGCTAGTCTGTTGAGTGGTTTATTAATTCTGATCGAATAGTGGGACGCCACAAAGTCGATAGGAATTTCTAAGCACTTGAACAGAAAATTGAACACGATATTGTTTTAAAGTGGGCAAATGAAATAATTTTACCCAAAATTCTATTTTGATATATAACTAATAATTTTCTGAAATTATTATATGGATGTGTTGATTGTTAAGATTATAATCAAACGAGATTATAAAATTAGAATGGTTATTTATAACCAAGTAGAATTTGTATAGGAATTAAATATACAAATGAGATGAATTAAAGTTAAATTCAAACCAGAATTTGGAATTTAAAATCCTGGAAGGTTTGAAATCATTTGCGAAGTATATTAAGAAAATATAGCTTTGATTTGGAAGGGTTTTTGAATAAAAATCATTTTAGATGGATTTTGAAATAATAAGGCACTAAACTCACTTCAGTGGCTGGGAAATTATTCTGATGATGATTGCAACATCATCAGTGTTCATTTCCGAGTTTCTAAGTGATGAATTGCTAACTTAGAAAAGTTCTGATGGAAATTTGTTTGAAAGAAAACAAGTTATGGGAAAAAAATTCAAATGTTTTGAATTTCAAAAAGAAATAAATATATGTATATATATTTATGTGACTTCAGAAGGATTTGAAATAAAATCCAGGGATTTGAATTCTGGAATTGAAATTTAACGTAGACTAGTTAAATGGATTGAAGTGAATCAATTAACTAGAATCAATTTGAATAGGGTTAATGGAATATAGATTGGATATAAATGGATTGATCGTAGATCATTCAAATCAAATGTGTGAAGACCAAAAGTTTTGGTTGGAGTTAATTTGTTGAAATATGAGGAGTTGAGTTTCAACATAAGTGAATTTTTGAAAAGTAATAGATTTGTACCATTTTTCCTACCTTAGCAATTTCGAGGACGAAATTATTTTAAGGGGGGAAGAATGTAACGACCCAGATTTTTGAACAGTTTATTTTAAATATTTAGTATGGTTTTTAAATATTGAATTTAAAATATAAATGGTATTTTATTGGGTTATCGATTAAATAATCGAAATACGATTTATTTTGATAATTATCGAAATACGAGGAGTTTGAGATAATTCAATTTCTAAGGTAGAACTGAATCGAAAACAGTTCAGATGAACAATATATATACTATATGAACGATGATAATAGAAAATTCATTGTTGAAGAAATTATTTGTTTTGAATTTAAAATGATTTAATATGGCTATTTTAAATATACGTTCAAATTAAAATCTCAGAACCAGATTCATTAAGTTCAGAATGATGATATAACTGGCATACATTGGTCCTTACTGTTGGATAGCGGTTCGGGATTTGCTATTTAGGAACCACGAGATATTTCGAAATATTTTATATAATAAAATCAGACAAAATCAAATCAGCCGACCTAAAAACTGAAAATCACGCAGACCTAATTGTTTCTCGAGCTCAAAATTCTGTCTCCCTCTTTTCATATCTAAGAAACAACTGTTTTAATGGCCTCTGTACCTTGTCCACCGTTCGCTCTATAAAATCAAGCCTCGCCCTCGTGTTTTTACTTACTTCTGAAACCAGTTATTTTCCCTCAAACTCTTTTTCGTTCACTTTTCCCTAATCAAAACTAACCCACTGAAAAAAAAAAGGGAATCGAATTCGAATTCGAATTCATGTCTGAGGCAAGGATTCATGAGCCGTGAAGACACTCCCGCACGAGACCATGGCATCGCGAATGGAAGGAGGCGCGACTGGTTTAGAACGCTCGCGATTAGGGTGGAACAGCGAAGGGGGTTCAGCAGTTAAATGGTTCTGGTGGAGTGTGATATCAGATGGAGTTCGATAGGTGCGACGTTGTTTCCGTGAGGATGGAGTGCGATTGGGTTTAAGTGAGGACAGAACTGAGTTTTGCGTTTTCTGATGAGGGCTAGGGATCGACAGTTGGGGTTTTGAGGAATTCAAGATGTAGTGGAGCTCGATCTTTGGTTTGAAGGGATAAACAGATGTGAATTGAGTGGTTTAAGGTGGTGCTGTCGGAGTTCAACATGGAGATGGTGGTTTGTGATGTAAAGGAAATGTCCGTGTGGTGTTCGATAAAATGCCAAGGAGGGATATACGAAATTTTAGGGGCTGATTTACAGTTTAGGATGCTAGTAGTCGTACTAACTAGCACCATGGTTTGCAACGATAGGGTATACGTTTTTTTTAATACAAGATTAATTTATTTATTTAATAAGTTAGTTAAATTAATAATCGTTAAGTATAATTAAATGATCATAGGCAAGGATAAATCGGCTTGAATCATTCGTGTAGAGTTAACGCCTCGGAAAAGGACAAAAAGGAATGGGTACAAGTGCAAACGAAAATACAAAGTGAGTAAATCTCACTCACCTTTAGAATTATTTTTATTTCATTAAAAATAATTGTCTGTTGCTTGTGTGAATGTTTTATGGTTGTTTCATATATATTAGTTATTTAGGCTATATATATATATATTGGGTTGATTGATTGGTTGGATTCCCGCAGTCTCATTAGCGGATGCCCGCAGTTTCATAGCGGATGATTACCCTATACGCCCCACACTATGATTAGTGGATGACCTTCTATACCGCGATATTCTGCCACGAAGCAGAATGGGTATTATTTATGTGCTAACATCTGTGGATGCAGGAAAACAGGTTGGAGGAATCCAACTGGATTCCTCAAAATATATTATCTGTTTGTTTATTTGTTGCACATATATTTTTAATACATGATGTGTTAGAAAAATAAATAATTGGTTGCTTTGTGTGTTTTATCACTGGGCTTAAGTAATGATATTTAAAAATATCGTAAGAAGGATAGTGGAGATTAAAAAAGGGAAAATTCTATTTTTAAATAGAATTCGAATTTTAAATGGAAATAAAAGTACAAACTTGTTTTGAAAAATAAAACATGTAGTTTCTTTTTAAACGAAGTTTACAAATGGTCTTTTATAACGAAGTTATAAATGAAGTAAAAAGAATTATCATTTGATAATTCAAAAATAGAAATACAAGTGTGAAATTGGAATTTGAAATGAAATTTCAAAATAGGATGTGAAATGAAAATTTTAAATATATAACTCGAATGAAATTTGAGTATAACATTTGAATAGTAGAATTAGAAAAGGAGTTTAAATATTTGAAATTTAAAAAGGGGATTGAATATTAGAAATCCAAATAGAAGTTCAAATAGAATTTGAATAGATGGAATTAGAATCAAAAATAGAATTTGAATTCAAGGAATAAAAATAAAATTTGAATTCAAAGGAATTCGAATAAAGAAATTCAAATAGAGATTTGAATGTAGAATTTCAAAATAGAATTTGAAATATAGAATTTCAAAGAAAAATTGAATACAATTTGAAATATAGTATTTCAAAGAAGAATTCAAATGTGAAATTTGAATAGAGATTTGAAATAGAATTCAAATATGAAATGTGAATAGAGATTTGAAATAGAAATTCGAGTATTGAATTTGAACATGGAATTGAATACAGAAATTCAAGTAGAAATTTGAATATGAGATTTCAAAATAGAATTTGAAATAAACTTTGAAATAGGATTTTCAAAGTAGAATTGGAAATAGAATTTCAAATAGGATTTCAAAATAGGAAATCCAAAGGGTTTTGAAATGGAATTTGAATTCAAGGGAATTCAAATGAATTTGAGTGAAGAAATTCAAATGGTGTTGAAAATGAATTTGAATATTAGAAATTCAAATGGTGTTGAAAATGAATTTGAATATTAGAAATTCAAATGGGGTCGGAAATGAAAAATGGAATTTGAATGTAAGAGATTCAAATTGAATTCAGATAGGATTTAATCTATGGGATTTGAATATGAAATTCAAATGGGTTTTAAACTATGGAATTTTGAATATAGAATTTAAAAAGGAGTTTGAATATTTGAATTTCAATAGAATTCAAATATAGAAATTGGAATATAGAAGTTCCAATGGAATTTAAATATAGAGTTTGAATAAAAGAATTCAAATGAATTCGAACATAGAATTTGAATATGGAATTGAAATAGAAAATTCAAGTATTGAATTTGAATATCCAATAGAAAAGGAATTGGGATTTGAAATATAGAATTCAAAAGTAAGATTGGAATTTGAACCAAGGAATTCAAATAGAGTTAAAATGGAATTGAATTCGTTTTAAGAAGTTTAAAAGTTTATATATATATATAAAAATATAATTAAAACGAACTCGCCGCAGCGCTGCAGTTCGTAAATTGGCGATTCGAACTTCAATTGAATATACAGAACGCAATTGAAGTCGGAATTCTTCGAAACAAGAAACGTTAGGGCCGATTTGATAATAGTTTTCTAATGAAAGAGAAAAATATGAATTTCGTCGTATAGATTTTGAGTTATGTCAAAATCAAATTTTCAGAAAAACAGCGCCAGAATCGTTTTAAAACAAAAATGGTTTATTTAAGGTTATAAAAGGATTTTTAAGCAAATAAAATCCGAGTTTCTATTTAGAAAATTTCAGAGTTGAGTTGTAAAATTATATGCGAATTCAAGTGTGTAAATGAATATGATTTTTGAAACAGAAACCAGATTTTGATTTATTGAATAGCATTAACTAATTTTGAATAGAAATTAGTTAAGGAGGTTTCGAATGGATATTGGGGTTTGAATAAGTAAATTCGATTTGATAATTTATATTCGACATCAAAAAGAAACTAGAATTGAAATTTGAAATTCAAATTGGTTGCGAGCAAGTTAAACATTTTATTTGAACGTGTTATGTTCAACAAAGAAGTGAAATAGGCAAAAGGGCTAATTAAAGAATAATTGAGCGAAACTGAATTCAATCGATTCAAAATTGAATTCAAACGAATGGATTGAGTTGAATTGAATTGGAAACAGGTGAACAGGTGTAAACAGATATGGGATGGAGTATATGAAGATTTTCATTTTATGTGCCCGACAAAAAGGTACATGTTTAATTCATATATGAGGTTTTATGCGCCGTATCGGCTAGCCGCTTGGCTTCTTCTTTTTCTTTTTGAGATTAGAAGGACCGGGAAAGCTTTTTGAAATTTCCCGATGCTCCCGATACAGGGGAGGTTATGGCGAATTTTTCCGGGAATTTAAGGAGTTAGAATATTTTTAAGAAATTTGACAATTAGAAATCTATATATCGATATATATAGAATTCGACAAGGAAACGAAATCAAAAATAGCGAAAAGGGCCAATATGGTTATTGAAATATTTGGTTAATAAATATCGATAAGGAAATGGAGAAGAGATTTAATTAATGAAATATTAATTAAAGAGCCCAGTGATTTGGTTGATATGTTGATTGAACACTTGTTTTTATTCGATAGTTAAATCACAGACTATCGAAGTTTTTGACCATCGTTGTCAATATTGAGAGACCGGTTGGATTATTATCCGAAGAACCACTCCGTATCGGCATAAGCGTTGCGAACCAAGTATGCTGAATATTTGAAGACGGAGAGAAGTGCAAGGGCTTTTCTATTTATAGAAATAGTGCCTTCGGTTTCGTTCAATCCCAGAACGAACGTAAATGGACGAATGTCTGACAGAGTATTTCCAATGATCAAATGGTTTGGTCTGTATGAATATATATGGTTGCAACGGATTTATCCCTTAGCATAACATCCAGAATATTTGTGCAAACTCAACTAGTGATTAACGGATCTGACAATGTGGCATTCAAAGTGATTGTGCTATCAATGAATGGTAAGTATTCGTAGCCTCAGGCCTCAACAACCGGGAAAGGACAAAAATCGGGCAGGCAGCATGGCTATGTGGGTCGCACCCATTAGGGTGTATAATCACCTATCTAGAGAAATTCCTTTTGTTTCTAAATCTATCGATTCTGCCCATTCGGGAAACGGTGGTTTGAGTCCAACCGTTGGTGATATACATTCGATACACTCAAGCGAAATGAGTGGTCGGTCATGTGTGGGCCGGGTTGCAAGACGTTCTTGTTGAACCCAGGTGTATTCGCCTCTAGAGATGCACTGTCGGAAGGTGGTCCCATACCTTGTCATGTTGGAAATCCAATCTCCAATAAGCGCCCTGCGATTTTTGATTTTATACTATATATGTGGAGCGTGAGATGCAAGCGTTCTGCTATTTGGTTATTTATTTGAGGTAGACATTATTATAATATCACTGGATTTGATATCAAAGTGTTTTGGGTTATAGTAAGGTAAAAACCGTCCATGTTTATGTGTGGGCTGGTCTTACTATTATCTTTTCTTTCGAAAAGGATTTTGAAAGTTAAACAAGTGGTTGGAGTTTACTCACACCAGTCCCATGACTGACCCAGAGTTTATTTTGTTTTGTTTTTCCTAAACTCTTGGGTGCCCAAATTTGTACGGGCAGTCAAGTGTTTCAGGCTTTTACAGATACACTTGGAGGAGCTTGAAGCAGGAGGCTTCAACGTTAGTTATTTAGAGTTACTTCCGCTGGATCAAATGTTATGTGTACTCTGATGATGGTATGTATGTATGTACAAAACAGATTTGTATTTCGAAGCTTATGTTATATAATATATTTTATTCGTTCCGTTGTGAGTTGTGATCTTCGTTTTTCTTCTATTCTAATATTTCTTTCTTCCTATTTCTCATCTTCTAACTTCTTTCTAATAATGAGTCGTATTTCTGTGTTATTTGGGTTGGACGTGTGGTGTATTTAGTCAACTCAGATAGCTCGGATTTGCGGGCCTTTACAAGACACATTAGAACCATACGAAAGAATTCATCAGAAACTGAATTAGTAATATCCAACGAGGATGACTCGTTAGATATGGGATCAGTAGTATCCTAGAACGAGTGTGAGGAGAATATTTTTAAAGTGAAAACGAATATTTTTTTGAGGATTTAAATCAACTATTCGTATTGGATTATTTATTTACTGATTTGGATAGTCCAGTATATAAATTTTTTGCGTATAAGTCTGATCCGCGTGTATTCGAAGTTTTAATATATTGGGTAGATATAGAATCCCACTCTAGTCGCCCGGGTCTGATTCTGATGATGGCGCGCCATCATCAGTGTTTATATTCGAGTAGCGAAGGTGGAATTTCTATATATTTCCAATTTACTGGTGTGAGAACCAAAATTAGATAGGGCTTATTGTTGTGATTTGGCACCAAAAATGTGATTTTTGACTATATATCAAAGTTATGAATTTGAAAAGCTAACCAACTAATTGATTGCTGATTGTGTCGTTTGATTACTGGTTGATTAATTAAAATTTGAACCATATAGACAATTTGAATCAAATAGTGAATTGTATTGAAAATTCGTCGCATTTGCTTGCATATACATGTACTTACATTGAACAGGTCATAGCAAGGAGGCTAGAGCAGATGAATAAAATTGTTTGCCCAACAAAGAGGTACATGTTTACCATAATTTACTGTTTTGTTTGGGTGATGATGATTTTGTGAGCCGATTGGCTAGCCGCTTGGCTTTTTCTTTTTCTTTTTGATTGAAGAAGGCCATGGGAGGCTATATGAAATATCCCGAAGTCCCCGGTGCAGGGGAGGTTATGGCGAAATTTTTCGAAAATTTAGGGTGTTAGCTAAATTTTTGAAAAACTTGAAAAGTTCTTAGAAACTGAAAAGTTGAAGATCTTAAGCCGTAGTGAAAATAGAGAAAGTTGAGTTGATTAGTTAAACAACTTTCGTCTTCATTCCTTTTCGGGGGCGAAAAGTTTTAAGTGGGGGAGATTGTAATAAACCGGAAATCTAAGATAATTTAAAAAATTTATTTTGGCAATTTTAGCGAATTTTGATTATTTAAAACGAATTATTTTAAATAAAAACGACGATAAATTTATTTTGAATAGAATTCGAACGTATATATTTATATACGTCGTCGTTAGAATATAAATATTTATTTTAATTATAAAAGGAATTGAAAATTGCGTGGTAGTTCGATAATTCGATTTCAAATTTCAATTGAATGTATCGGGTGCAAAATAAACCGGATTTTAGTGAAACCAAAATTATTTGAATCTAATAGAGAATATCTTTCCAACGAATCCGAAAAATTGAAATTTCATAGTGGGGATCAAAAGTTATGTCCAATTGAAATTTCAGAATAGTTGCTATGGAATTTCGGCCCTTAAAAATGGCCATTTTGCAAACAACCTCAGATTTTGACGAAACAACTTTTGTTGGATCCGCCATATCAAATAATTGCTAGGTTTCAAATTTCATAATTTTTCGAATCAATATGTGAGCGTGGCGAACGAAAACGCATTTGACCAGTTTTAGTTGATTTTAATCGACTGGAAAAAGACCATTTTTCAAACGGTCTCAGAATTGGACGAAATTAGCTTTGTTAGGACCGTGTCGTGAATACGAAACTAAAAAATATTTTTCTGGAATTTTTCGAGTTAGTATGTGACCACGGTAAATTGAAATGCGCGTTCAAATTCAATATATAGAGTTATATGTTGATTTTGATGAAAACTGATCGAAACGATCGAATCAGCTTACGATACATATCCCATTGAGTTTGGAATTGGGGTAATTAGCTAGAGACGACAGGTGGTGAGTCTCGTTTGGTGTTCGAATAAAAAGTCAACATTTTTGAGAATTAATAAATTAAATAAATAAATATTTTATATTTAAACCCCCCTCCTTTGTTTTCTCTCCATTCAGAAGTTTAAAAGGAAAAAAAAGAAAATAAAAAAAACCCATGTTGACCTCGACAATCGTTCCCCCCTCCCCCTGTTCATCGCGCCGCCCAACGCGCTGTGCTCCGCCCCCTCCTCTCCCCATCGATCTGCTCTCCTCCTCCCCTCTATCTCTCCTCCCTCCGCACGAACGAGAACCGCTTCCCCCATCTTCAAACAGCCTGAAACCCTAGCCTGAAAGCCTGCCGCTGAGACCCCCGAACCGCAACCTCCTCCTCGCTCCGCACCTCCCCTGAGCCCCTCGCTACCTCAGCGCAACAAAACCTTCTCCCCCTCTGCAAGACAAAAAAAAGAGGTAAATAACATTTTGAATTTTTAGTTTATTTGTAAATGAATTTTCAATTTATTTATAGATGAATTTTCAGTATATTTTTATAAATGAATTTTCGGATTTTTACAAAGGAAAGAGTATATTTTTATATAATAGAAAATATAAAAACATTATTTTTATATAAGAAGTGAAGTATAATCCTTTACATATATGTAGCGAGATGAAAAGACATAATTTTTAATTTCGTAAAGATATGAATTTTCTTCTGAAGTTAGTAGGATAAAAATTCAATTTTTATAATGTTTTCATAGCGATAAAGGTTCAATTTTTATCCATGAAGTGATATCATAAAGATGTGACCTTTTATATCATAAAAATATGATTTATGTATATGTATGATAATAAAAATATGATTTTTATATTATAGAGATAATAAAAATATAATTTTTATATGATGTAAAGAATAAAAATATAATTTTTACATGATGTAAAGAATAAAAATATAATTTTTATCGTTTGAATGGCAATGTAAAAATGTGATTTTTATATATTCATTAGCTATAGAAAGATTTGATTTTTATCTATATAGTAGCGGTATAAAAATAGAATTTTTATCCATATAGCATAGTTATAAAAATGTGATTTTTATATACATAGCAACAATATAAAGATGCGATTTTTATATGTGTAGTGGCTACGAACAATGAAAGTGACGAAAGGCGAGCACGGCGACGATTTCTACATAAGAAGAGTCGAGGCGTTTGGATTAGCTAGTCGGTGAGAACTTCTCACTTTTAAATTTATTTCTAGTTAAAATATATATTAGGATGCAGACGGTGTTTAGAAGCACCCGACACCCGTCGTCCACAGACCATGGACGGCTTGTATGTTTGTTTGATTTTGATGTGTAGTTGATTGTGTGATGTGAAATGAAATAAAATATTTTATAGTTAAAAATAGAATTTTTAACGTGTATTTAAAATAAATATTTATAAACAATCGGAGATTTTTTTATAGACACTGATTTGATTGATATTGATTGGGACGATAAATTTTACACATCGCCCAACTGCACAAATAAAATCTGCGTTTGATTGTTTGAAACCCCACACGGGTATTGGGATGGTATATGACATACACTAATCCCAATAATTAGTTGTATGTCGATCGATTGATTGACAGGCTGTTATAAGCATTAAATATTTATATTTGATGCTTATACAGTGTAGAACGCACTCTGGATGATGGTTGATTATTTATCGTTGTTATTTTGTACATGTGTTGTAGAAAATCCATATAATTAACATTATATGGTAATTGATTGTGCCTCATTCCAGATTTGAAATAGAATATTTGAAAAAGAAATATTTGAAATAGAATATTTGAAAGTAGAAATATATGAAGCCGTGTTGATTAGATTGACGCCATTTTGACGTAAACGATATTTATATCGATTTTATTCAATTTTCAATGTATATTGAAAGTGTTTTCGAAATTTCAATGTATAATGAAAGTGTTTTCGAAATTTGAATTATATTGAAAGTGATTTCGAAATTTGAATTATATTGAAAATAATCGAAATTCGAATTGAAATTGAATAGAATTGAATTCAAATTGAAATTGAATAGAATTGAATTCAAATTGAAATTGAATAGAATTGAATTCAAATTGAATAGAATTGAATTCGAATTAAACTGAAATAAATTGAAATTTGAATTAAATTGAAATGAATTGAAATTCGAATTAAATTGAAATTGAATTGAAATCGATTTGAAATGAATTTAAAACGAATTTATATTGGAATATTCAATTTTGATTTGAAATTGAATATGAAGTTGAAACCGTTTTGAAAATGAATTTAAAGCGATTTATAAAGCACGTTTTGATTTGAAATCGACGAAGTATATTATATATATATATATCCATACTACTATATTATTACTAGGTTTTCTTTCAAGGGCGCATAAGCCCCCTCAGAATTTTGTGAAATCTAGCGTCTCATATTTTACATATTCGTACGCAGCTATTCAATTCCTCCCAGTCTCTCTGTTTATGCTCTTTTCCTTATAAACCTAAATTCAACCACGATTCGGGATCCAGTAACACTTCAACCAGGTGACGATTGCAGCTCCGCTAATCATCGCCAATTGGTTTCTAGCGTCCCATAGTTTCCCAGCGTCATTTATCCTATGTCTCTCCAACCTTCTCTCTTATTGATTTTGAATATAATCGAAGATTTTGCAACACGAATTCAAGCCGCTAACCATCCTCAAAATATATGCGTCCCCAAAGCGTACCCTATCTTTTAATTCCTTAGCACGCACACCATAACCTTATTTTCGATTTGTGGGTTGCATCAATTTGAAAACCTTAAGTAGATCGATGATGGTCGTGTGCGGCGATATTCAAAGGCTGTTCATGGAAGAAGCTCGAAGGTAGCTGATGTTCGTAAGTTGGCATATTTGAAGATCATTTTATCCTTTTCTAATGCTTTTTTCTGTCGCTTTCCTACAGTTGCTCTGACTTGACTCTTACTGGTAGCCTTCTGTTTTGTAGTTTAGTACACGATTGATTAGTTAATTTTGATTCTGCATTTTCCCCTTTATTTTGATGACTTCAGCAGTTCAGCAGTCAAATTGTTGTATTTACAAGGCAATATTTTGGAAATCAGTTACTTTTGGTGTATAAACTTCTAGCAGCACCATAAAAGAAATAGCTTTGGTGTTCCAACTTTGGGTTTTTCCTTCGACTTCATGGTATAATTTTGGATCATGATTTAGAAGTATTTTCCTTAGTGCAGGTAACGTGGAAAACAAATTATATGTCAAAAATGTTACTTTTCTTACTATAGCTAGCTTAATGAAGAATATTAATTTTAATTATGTTTGTTATTTACAGAAATATGACAAGATATTCTATAATCTCATCATTCATAATTACAGTTTGTTTTTAATCTAATCTGTACTGGTTGAAGAACATGAATTGAAGCTTGGTTTCTATAATTTCTTACGCTAATTTTTTCTTTGTAGTCATATATATAATTATATAGTAAGGATTTGATTCTTTAAAAAAAAATTCAAAAAGATTTAAAATGCGGAAGAACTTATCAACATTGATTGACGCTTATAATCCGATTAATATAGTACATTTACTACCAAATACTGCACATACTATTTATGAACATAAAACAACAAAAAACACTTGATCAATATGAAGTTAAAGAACTGTGATACTATTTGAACTATATGACCGGGTAATGTATGCTGTAGATTAACTATTATATGTAGCTTTTAAAAATTAATTGTTACAAGTATCTCCCATTTCCACATTTTGATCCGAGTAAGTTATGTAGAATTTGAATAATGCTTAAAAAGTTATACTTTTGCTCTTTGACACGGCGAACGGATGAATGGTGTTAAACTGTTAATAACTTTAAATTCTACCATTCCCGCTAAATAATTAACAGATAGTTAGTCTGGAGTAGTTATGTATTGAGTTACATTAATGTGGTTTTGTCTATGTTTGAAAATTTCTTTAAAGGAATGCTTCATGATTATGCCTGAAGAGAGATTATAAATGTTAAAATTTGTATAGCTATTGTTTATATCCCTGCATATTAGTAGTCAACAACTTTGTCTATGGAGTAAGAAACTTCCTTCATTAAAGATGCAGTATCATAAATGAGGGTTTAAAGAAGGCATGAAACCTAGAACCTTCCAACTGGAGGAGATAGCTGAGCAAAAAGCAATTTGTTTCATTATTAAATACTAATATTGGTTTTCATTATGAAGATTGACATATTTGAAGCAAGAGAATTAGAAACAAAAAAAGGGGATGCTCTACAGGTTTTCAATAACCATTAAACTTCTCCAATCTTTGAGCAACATGTTAAAAGATGATTTTTATAATCAAATAGTTATATCCGGTAACATTATATTATATAGTAAAAAAAAGTTCATTCTATTACATGACAATTGTTTCAATAGAAATTTTACTTTCGTTCAAATATCATATTTCATTTACACTAGATTATTCATTGCTTAATCATTTAAAATCCGAGGGTCATAAGTTAATAAACTCACGGAGCTTTCTACTTGGTTGTTGTTATCGATCATATGCAATAAACTTATGAGTATACCGTTTCTCGATTTACAACGGCTACGAAGCTTGGGGAGCCCCTTGAAGATAACCCCTTTACGTTTGAATTTTCCTTCATATTGATTTATAACATGGTTCAAATGTGTATGATTTAGCGGTTTAAATGCACAATGCTGCTCGGTTACAAATATCAAATCAATGATTGACAATATTACAAAATAAATGTTCTATATAGAAGTAAATATTTGCAACTTAGTTTCAGCTCTTTCTGCCTATGGTTTAATAAGGAGTACAAATACTAATTTAGCCTATCTATAATGACAGTAATTTTAACCTTTAACGTGAAATGCCTTCATTGTCAACTATAATGTATTCTTTTCAGATACAAAGGTTAAGTAGAGCTGCTGTAAGGAATAAGGTACTTAGTCCTTCAATAGTTCGTTACTTCTGACCATCATTGTCTTTACCCTTATTATACTGTCAACTTAGAGCAAGTAATTTATAACCCATCATATGAGAATCAATTATTTCACTATGGTATAATGAACATATGTTGTGTTATTCATTTGACCATGAACAATGATACTTTGATGTTGAAATGCTTCTACAGATTTAGAAATCCAAATGGGTTAATGTTAGATTTTGATTTCTTTCCATTCATTTATCTTTTTGTATGATTTGATACCTTAATGTTTTCATATTTATATTTCGATCGAGAATGGTTAATAATATTGATTTATGATAGAAATGAGGGTTCCTTCATGACAGTAAAATGGAAACAGAACTAAGAAAAAAAATGACATTTATCTCTCTTTTAAAGTGCCTTCATTAGCTAAAACAATTTTACATCTGTCACTTTTAGCAGTAGCCACCTTCTTTAGATTTTGTAGCATTTACCTCTAGACCAGAGAGCATTGTTTACATTGCTATGCTTTAAACATTACAATCATTTTACACATTAAAAGCATTTACATACGCATGTATGCGAATTTTCATTTTATGTATATATATGTAAATACATTAATAATTTCATCGATTTGAAAGTATATAATATCTGATGTTATGTTGTATCATTAGATAGTGGAGCAAAGTGTATGTTTGGGGATGCTATTCTGTAAATCATAAACTAGAGTAGAAAGTTAAATTTTGACTTCTGTCTATTTTGAGTTATTTGTAATTATAATGCAATGTCGTTTATTTGTGTTACTTTTTGTTACTATTAAGTAATGTTTTTTCCAGGTATAGTTTGAAGAAAATGCACCAGATGAGGCCAATTGATCGGTGTAGAATGGCAGCTCATCACTAAGTATGAATAATCTTTCTATGGTACCACTAATTTTTGGTACTATTTCTATATATTCATGACTGGTATTTGTGCGGTTTTGTTTTAAATGGTGCGCACTCAGTGATGTCATGTCTAGATGCAACTGAAATTTTTCCCTACATAACTGTTTGGTTGTAACGAACTTTAACCATGTCCATAGCAATATTTGTTACACTCCCCTATTACCTCACTCCCTTCAGCTTTAGTTCGATTTTTAGAATCAAATGTGGAGGAACTAAACTGTGGGCTCTCCTCTTAGCATGGCAGATTCAAGCTTAGATCATAAGGGTTTGGGTTTCAATGTCTGCCCTATACATCCACAAGTTTTAATTGTTAAAACTGAAATTTTATCATATTTAGATTCTACCGGGTAGAAGTGGATTGGTGAAGAATTAAATGGAAAATAATAGATGCATGAGATACTTATATTTGGTTGCATTATTTTTTCCATACCTGATCGTCGCTAATCTATGAATTAGAAAAGCGCGATATTTAAATTAAATTCTGCAAGCATACAGGTGCGTAGCATACAGGTCGAACACAGAGAGGTGTAATTAAAAATTATTATCTATTTATTCTTGGGCGTGTTAGACAATAGTTGGGGGTTGGTTTTGAAAACAAAGCTATTGAATTTACTATGGACCTGAATCTAATCAGATCAATACCAAATTCAACCACCAAAACGAAGAACAAATACCAGAAATGAACAATAAACAAAAAAAACAACAGAAATTAAATTAGTATTGCCGTTGAATCTAATCAACGGTCATCCTAATAAGGAATAGAAATAACACTAACAATTCGTGTTCTACCCAAAACTAATTGAGTAGATACACAATTTGTTATATAAGAAAAGTAAATAAACTAGAACAAAGGAGAACTTTATTAAAACTAAATGACAGTACAGAATACAGAATAATTGTATAAAAAAAATGACATTCCTTTACAATGATACAGTGGTCTTTTTATACAGGATGTAGCCTTCTCCCCTATTTGAATACAAGACCCACAGAATAAATACATGAAAATATCCTTTCCAGAATGAAGGAATATTCCTTGCTTGATTGAAGAATTGTAATTAATGTCCTTCCTTTTGATGCATTGCACAGTCATTGAGAAGATAAGGATGTGTTTAATTGAAGATGTGTGATTAAAACATTCCCTTCTTTTTGCATGGCAATTAAATACGATTAATTGGATTTGAATTCTTGAGGGGATTATGCTAAAATTCAAAAATCCTTATTAAGTGCATGCATTATATACATACATAAGAATATATACATATAACACATCACTATTCCATATATTCTTCATAGCAAAGGGGCAGTGTGAATGTTCCGTTCTTTGGCAAAAAGTGAGCTTGACGGGGATCGAACTCAGGTCTCTCAATACAAATCTCTATGCATTTACCAGTGAGCTACAACTTCTTTTGGGATTGAGAAAGTGTTGACATAAGGAAGTAGCTTTTTCTTTGTAGTTGGTCTTTAATTTGAAATGAAAGAGGCATCACTTGACAATCTGTAAATACACATAAAAATACCCAAAGTATCATTTATTTATTTACAAAAGATAAAATATAAGAGCATGAAATAAACACATTTTTATGTTAATCAAATATCCCCACACTTATCTTTTACTCGTCCTCGAGTAAAACAAGAAATGAAAAACTAACTAGATAGGTCACACTTTCGTAGGAAACACGATTGCATTGAGCGTATGCAACAAGCCGTTAAACCTCTAGGTATCCCTAGTAGGACGAGTGGTGTCTCGTGAGGGTTTTCAGCGGATACTACCCACAAAATCCAAATGCATTATGCTATGATTCTAATGAAACTACATGAATGCAATGGACATATGCAAAAATAAAAACGAAAAATGAAAACACGACTTATTTCAGGAAAGTGATACAACAAATTAAGTTAATAATTTCTAATCAGTTGATTTTATTTTAGATACCTCGACTTGTCACAAATTTACAATGTAAATCAAGTTTTCAAATGTTAAATTCCAGTTTGGCCAGTTAGTTCGGTCGATAACATAGTGCAACCATGAAATAGATTCTTAGTTTTCTTGGCATAGTTTGTAAAGTGGTATTCTAATTTTCTCATGTATGGCTAGTCAAATCAATAAAGTGAAGAAGTGTTTGGGCATTATCGCTTATTCTTTATTCTATAAAATTTTAAAATTTATGATTAAGTACATACACCTAACTTAGAAGACCAAGGTTTACCACCCATGCACTGCCTTGCGGACTAACGGAGAGTATGTAAAGAGCTTGGCGGATTGTGCAGGCCGACTTTGACTTTGTCAACAACGTGTCGGTAATCCTTAGGTGTCCAATCTCATCAAATGAGACCAAGATATTCCAACGCTGACTTTGTCAACAACATGTCGGATAGAGCTTGGCGGGTTTGCACACCAACGCTCGATATACAAGCAATGTTGGATACCCTTGGATTATTATTATTATTATTGAATTTATAAGCACAAAAAGAGAGTTACGCGAATTCAACTTAACACAACTTAGTTTTAAAGGTTTGACAAGCCATTATAAGTATTTTAATTCCTCCACTTATTTAAACAAAGTCTACAATATAGAATAGATTTCATGGCCATCACCTAAGAATCTCCCTATGTACCGGTTACACTATTATCCCTCAAAATTAAACTTTTCATTATATTTCAAATTCGAACTTGGCTGAGAGAAAAAAATACCATCAACTGGCTAAAAATTGTAAACGTATTTTGTTGTATCAATTGAAAATGAGTCATATTTTCCAAAAAAAAATTGGTATGTTACTACGATATAAAATGTATGATGGTCCTACATGAAAAGAAAGAAAGAAAAATTAAAGAAAAATCAAAAGAATGCAATGCAGAGTCCCCCCACACTTGATTGAGACAGTATCCCAACTGTCTAAGGTAGAAAAACAAAAATAAAATAAAAAATGAAAAAGAAAAATAACAGAAAAAGAACGTGTACCACCTGATTTCATGGTGGATGATTAGGCTCATGCAGATCGATAGGGTCATCTTCGTCATATTGCTCGAATTCCAAAAATGGTTTCAGTCGTTGACCGTTTACTTTGAAGACTTTTCCATCCCTAGGATTTTCAATTTCAACCGCTCCATGAGGATATACTGTTTTCACAACAAAAGGTCCGGTCCATCGAGAACTGAGTTTTCCTGGAAACAAGTGAAGTCTAGAGTCGTATAAAAGAACTTTTTGTCTTACGTTGAATTCCTTACGAAGTATGTTTTTGTCATGTTGGGCTTTGGTTCTTTCTTTGTAGATTTTCGCATTTTCATACGCCTCATTTCTTAATTCCTCTAATTCCGAAATTTGCAACTTCCTATGTGAGCCGGCTTTCTCTAAGTCAAAATTCAAAAATTTTATGGCCCAAAGAGCACGATGCTCCAATTCAAGAGGTAAGTGGCAAGCTTTTCCAAAGACTAATCGATATGGTGACATCCCTAGATTGGTTTTATAAGCAGTGCGAAAAGCCCAAAGTGCATCAATCAGTTTTAAGGACCAATCTTTTCTATTGGAATTCACGGTTTTCTCAAGAATTTGTTTGATTTGTCTATTGGAAACTTCTAATTGTCCACTAGTTTGTGGATGGTAAGGGGTCGACAGCTTGTGGGTGATTGAGTATATCTTGAGCAAGGATTCAAAAGCACGATTACTGTAACAACCCGTATTTCTGATAACCTGTTATATCGTAAATAGAGGCAGAATTTAATTTATAAATCTGAATCAAGGGAATCGGGCTATGTCATTGCGTTTGTCTCGGAAAAATACGCGAAATAGAGTCCGAGTATTCGAAAATCGGAGTCCGTATGACCCGATTAAGGCCCAACGAAGTTTTCAGAAAATTTCAAAGTAAAAACAGATTTCAAATTCAAGTTTGAATTTGGAAATTAAGTCAGATTGGGCTAGGCGGGAAAATTCCCTCCAAAGCACCCAAGTCGACAGCCCTGTCGACTTGGGAGTCAACTTGGTTGGACCCAAGTCGACAGCCCTGTCGACTTGGCTGTCGACTTGGTTCAGCCGGGCAGTTTTGCCTGGTGCACCATTTTGGGGTCTTGGTTAGGTTTTGGGGCCAGATTCGGTTTTAAGGGCTGAGATTGTAATTAGGGTTTAATCCTAAGGTTGAAACTAATCCTAATCTCTATAAATAAGCCCCTAACCTAACCCTAAATCATCATTATTCATTCAAGTAACTAAACTATGGCAAAATCATTCCTCTCATGGCCTCCACTCTCTTCATAAAATTCTAAATAAATTTCTATGAGAGATTTTCCATGCATACAAGTGTTTTCAAGCTTGTATGAGTATCATTAGCTTGCATTCAAGTCAAGTTTCCATATTTACATCATAAAGCAAGGGTTTTGATCATTTTGGCTCAAGGGTTTTTCTATTGGAGCTTGCATTTTGGGTTTATTTGATTGCATAAGGGCTTTGTCTCAATCTATATATATTTTTGTGTCTTCATAAGCATTGTAAGCCCTTTTCTACTTTCATATTTAAACTCTAAAGTTAATGAATGATGCAAGTTGTGTTTGATCATTATGATATGCAAGTTTACTATGATGTGTTATGCAAGTCTATCATGTTATGTTATGCAAGTTTGCTATGTTATGATATGCAAGTTTGATATGTTATGATATGCAAGTTTATCATGTTATGTTATGCAAGTTTGCCATGTTATGATATGCAAGTTTATTATGTTATGTTATGCAAGTTTGATATGCAAGTTTGTCATATGATATGCAAGTTATGTTATGCAAGTTTGGGTTGATCATTTTGTTCATGTTATCATGTTATGCAAGCTTATCTTGGGTTTATGAGCTTAAAGCCTCAAGCTTTATGCTAAAAGGTTGCATTTTGGCAACATGTAAGTTATCATATCTCTTATGATAACTTTCATGTGAGGATAAATGCGAACTTATGGCCATTTCTACATGACATTTATCACCATGTATCACCAATATGCTAAGTTTGGTTTTATGCATGCTTTTGAGGCCTAATGATGCAATATGCAAGTATATGAACATATGTACATTTCATATGCCACCATGTTAAACTTGTGGTTTCAACACCTTTAGGTCATGATTATGCCAAGTTCCCTCTTTCTATCCTTTATGCGCTATTGCGATATGTAAGCGATGGGATTGCGTTTGGGGTTGGGTAAACTTAAAGGACATAAAAACATAAGAGTGGGAATTTACCTATTAAGTTAGGTCTACCCATTGGGAATTTACCTATTAAGTTAGGTCTACCCAAATGCTTGAAAACTTGTAATATGTTTTGGAAACATAATGGACATGACACTTAGAAAATATAAGTGTGACCAACTCGAGGTTGGGTTGAGTTTGTAGCGTAAAACTACCCGGAACCGACCGGCTTAACTAGTTGCTACAAACAATAGGACCCAATGTGAGAAGTTGGTCATGTTGTACCTTGAACCCTAGGTTAGACCAAGTTGTGGTGTAAAGCTACCCGGAACCGACCGGCTTAACTAGTAACCGCAACAAAGTCTAATGTGAGAGGTTAAGGCACATTAATTAATTAATGCCTCATGATTAGGGTTAAGTCATGGTCCACTTAATACTTAACCAATTTGGACTTGGTGGATTAATCGGGGTTAAGTCGTGAACCCATCGTTACACTTAACCAAGTTAATCCATGATTAGTAAAAGGGTTAAGTTAACCTACACTTAGCCAATCTGAACTCGGTAATTTAACGGGGTTAAGTTGAACTATACTTAACCAATCCAACTCAGTAATTTGATAAGGCTGAGAACCGATTTGATACCTGGTCTGGATAAACTAACTTGATTGATAAATTAAACGAACCTGTTTTGCGGATCTGTAGGACCCACACCAAGTTAGGCAAGTTTGTAAATCTGTTATCTGATCCGTTAGTCTGAAAACTGATCGTCTGAACTTTGTATGTCTGAACTCTGTTAATAAGTTAATCTGAATCTGATAGTCTGGGGACACAAGGGGGAATACTTTTGTCATTTGTTGTTTGGGACCCATATTAGTCAGTAACCCTTTCTGGTATCAAAACTTTGACCCAACTGTAGGTAGGGTACGGGCACGCTTACTGAACTAATTATAAGTGGTTCATTCTGATAATGGCGATGGGTGTTGATGGTGCGTTCCAACCGGGTCATGTGCGTGCATGGATCCCGGTCTGCCTCTGAGGATGTAAGTCGCCGTGACATCTGTAAATATGCCTGTGCCAATTGGTTGCCACTTTAGGGAGTGATACACCATATCGTGGGGCCGACATAGGATATTTATGTATTAGGGAGCCGATCGCTTGGGTAGGAGTTAGGGTACACTTAGCTCTGTCTGATTCTGTTGGTACTGTCTGTTTTGTTGGGTGGTAACACCCGTCTGTTTCTGAGTGGTACCGTTATGTTAGGGGGGTAAAGGCCCATTATTGTTAGTATTCCGTTTCTGTACTTTATCTGTTAGGGTGGTAAAAGCCCATTTTTCCCAAACTTTATCTCTGTATGGACCATTTTGTTCCGTCCTGTTTCGATGTGAACATTGGGGTAACACCTAATCCTGTTATACTAGAATTGGTACCATAAAGTTGGATCTTGATTTAAGTCAAACACCCGATACCGGGTCAAGTTTAGGCCAAGGGATTAATTCTTGTTTATACATGACATGTTAGAATGCTGGTACACCTGTGGTGAAAAACCTTATACCTGATTATGCGATGACACCTTTATCTACCTTGTTAGTAATCATCATGCTAGTATGTTGTTATCCTTATGTTCATCCCTGCTTCTCATGCCAGTTAACTTTATCAGTTTACATTGATTGTAGTAGGGCTTACTCAGTCTTTTTGACTGACCTGTTTTTCTTTCGCCTCTTTTCTTCCGTTCCCCCCCCCCCCCCAGGTTCTCAGGGTGGGAATATTGGAGCTTAGCTTGGATTTCTGATCGCTTGCTTGTGGGATTTTAGCTCATGTACGGTCTTGACATGAAGCTAGCTATGGTTATCACTTATTTTGGGGATAGTACTTATGTATTTCAGTTTTTCAGTGATGTTGTTTTTATCTAGACTTGTGTATTTGGAAAGTTGACATTATGTTGTACCAGACTTGTTTTGAAATAGTTTTGAAATCTTCCGCTGTTTTACTTATCTTATTTACTCTGTTTACATATATACATATGTTCTTGTTCTGCCTTGATATATCATTATGCATGTTTACCTGATTCAAACGACCCTCCAAAGTCAGAGTGCTTGCAAGAGATACCCTGGCGGAGGTGGGGTGTTACAATTACAGAAGTGAGTGCCATTATCGCTAATGATAGCTCGAGGTGTACCAAAGCGTGAAAAGATGTTTTCTTTGAGGAACTTGATAACGACCTTGTTATCATTGGTTTTGGTCGGGATGGCTTTAACCCATTTTGAAACATAGTCTACTGCAAGCAAGATGTAAAGATTCTCAAATGAGTTAGGGAATGGTCCCATGAAATCGATGCCCCAAACATCGAATAGCTCAATCACTAGAATGGGGTTGAGAGGCATCATGTTCCGCTTAGTAATTCGACCCGTTCGTTGACATCGATCACATTTAGAGCAAAAATCGAAAGCATCACGAAAGAGTGTGGGCCAGTAAAAACTTCATTGCAATACTTTTGTAGCAGTTTTTCTTGCTCCAAAATGACTGCCACAAGCATGGTCATGTGAGAAAGAAAGAATACTTTGGTGTTCATGATCGGGCACACACCTTCGAATGATTTGGTCTGGACAGTATTTGAAAAGATATGGGTCGTCCCAATAGAAGTTTCGAACTTTCGAGAGAAATTTTGTTTATCTTGTTTCGACCATTCAGCGGGTGTTTGCTGTGTGACAAGATAATTCACAATGTCAGCGTACCAAGGGGTGTTAGAGATTGAAAGGATTTGTTCGTCAGGAAAATAATCATTGATTTGGGTGTCATCAAAATTTTTGTGCACAATTCGAGAGAGATGATCAGCTACAACATTCTCAGAACCCTTTTTATCTCGTATTTCTATATCGAATTCTTGAAGAAGAAGGATCCAACGAATCAAACGGGCCTTGGCATCCTTTTCAGAAAGCAAATATCGTAAGGCCGCATGGTCAGTGTAAACTATGACTTTGGATCCTATGAGATATGGTCTGAATTTCTCAAGAGCGGAAACAACTGCCAAAAATTCCTTTTCAGTAGTTGAGTAATTCAATTGGGCCTCGTTTAAGGTTTTGCTAGCGTAATAAATGACTCGAGGAAGTTTATCGATTCGCTGGCCCAAGATGGCTCCAATAGCAAAATCAGAAGCGTCACACATAAGTTCGAAGGGTTGAGTCCAATCAGGGGGTTGAATGATGGGAGTTGTGGTCAAGATTGACTTAAGAGTTTCAAAAGATGTTTTGCAATCATTGGAAAATTCAAACTTTACGTCTTTGGCAAGTAAATTCGAGAAAGGTTTTGAAATTTTCGAGAAATCCTTAATGAATCTTCTATAGAATCCCGCATGGCCAAGAAATGAACGAACATCTTTGACAGACTTAGGAGGAGGTAAATTAGCAATCAAATCGATTTTGGATTTATCGACTTCAAGGCCATCTTTTGAGACGACATGACCTAGAACTATCCCCCTTCTACCATAAAGTGACATTTTTCCCAATTAAGCACGAGTGATTTCTCCTTACAACGCTTAAGGACGAGTTCTAAATGAGTGAGGCATTGGGAAAAAGATGATCCATAGATTGAAAAATCGTCCATGAATACTTCCAAGAATTCTTCCACCATATCAGAGAAAATACTCATCATACACCTTTGGAAAGTCGCGGGGGCATTACCAAGACCGAAAGGCATGCGACGATAAGCAAAGGTTCCAAAGGGACAAGTAAAGGTGGTCTTATGTTGATCTTCTAAAGCAACAGGAATTTGGTTATAGCCAGAGTATCCATTGAGAAAACAATAGTACTCATCTCCCGCTGAGCATTCGAGCATTTGGTCAATAAAAGGCAAGGGAAAATGGTCTTTTCGTGTGGCTGAGTTGAGCTTTCGATAGTCAATACACACACGCCATTTTGTTTTGGTTTTTGTTGGGACGAGTTCATTACTGTCATTTTTGATCACAGTGACTCCCGACTTCTTTGGTACAACTTGTACCGGACTCACCCAAGTACTATCAGATATGGGATATATGATGTTATTGTCTAGACATTTGATTATCTCCTCCTTGACCACTTCTCTCATGTTTGGGTTTAATCACCTTTGAGCCTCACGGGTGGGTTTAGCCTCATCAACTAAATGTATGCGATGTTCCATAATTGATGGGCTAATTCCTTTTATATCGCTAATTTCCCACCCCAAGGCGTCTTTATTTTCCCGTAAAATTTCCAAAAGTTTTTCTTCTTGGTCCTCGGTAAGATCAGAGGCCAAGATTACGGGAAAAGTTTGTGATGGGTCCAAGTATGCATACTTAAGGTCGTGTGGCAATGGTTTGAGGTCTAACTTGGGATGTTCGTGTGTGTCCACATTGGTCAATATTCTTTGGTCAGATTCAGATGGAGAAAGTGTGGATTCAAGAAATTCATTTAGTTCAGAAACGTATTCGAGCTCATCGAAATTGGAGTTGAAATGGTCAAGACACATTTTCATGGCTTCAGAAGTGTCATTAAAGGATTCATCAACGGTGGTTTGAATCATGTCAATTTCATTGATCTCAAAATCACTAGGTTGTTTGTTGATATTAAAGATTTTCAACTCAATAGTTAGATGCCCGAAAGAAAGTCGAAGTTGACCGTTCCTACAATTAATGATAGCATTTGAGGTTGCTAAAAAGGGGCGTCCTAATATCAACGGGATTTGAACATTGGGATTTGGGACAGGCTCGGTTTCTAGAACTATGAAATCGACAGGGAAGTAAAACTGTTCGATCTGTATTAAGACATCTTCGATTATTCCCAATGGCTTTTTAACAGATCGGTCAGCTAGCTGAAGAGTGATGTTTGTTGGTTTAATCTCCCCCAGTCCAAGTTGACGATAAACAATATAAGGAAGAAGATTAACACTGGCACCAATATCGAGTAGGGCTCGAGAGATGTGAGTGTTTCCTATTTTACAATCAATGGTAGGGCAGCCATGGTCTTTGTACTTGACTGGGGCAAGATTCGAAAGAATAGAGCTTGTATTCGCAGTCAGAAAGGCGGTTTTTGGGACATTAGTTGCACGTTTTTGTGTACACAATTCCTTAAGACATTTAGCATATTGAGGGATTTGTTCAATGGTGTCTAAAAGAGGAATGTTCACACGAACTTGCTTGAAAATTTCCAAAATTTTATCGAAATTTGCCGCTTTCTTCTTATTATTGAGTCTATGGGGAAATGGAGCTATAGGTTTTTCGACTCTACGATCAGTTTCATCATTCGAGGAAGAAGGTTGTAGGGGTGTAGAAGATGAAATGTTGGGATTGCCAACATTGATTTTCAAAGGTGGGTCAGGTTTGCCGACACAAAGAGAAGAACTGTTGGGATTGCCAACATTTAAGGAAGATGGAGGTTTAGAAGAACTGGCATTTGTAGCCATTAAGTGATCATCAAGCTTTTGTATTTGGGTTGAGTTCAAAGGTTTGTCAGGGTTGCCAACATGATTATCAATCCCCTTTTCAGATCGAAGGGTTGTAACACCGTTGACCGGATTGTGGTTTTCATCCTCACAAGAATTTTAGAGTACGAGAGTTATATTTTGGATTCACCTCGGGTTGACAAGGCAACTTTCCTTTCTCATTACTTTTCATTAGTTCCTTCATCATATTCATCATTTGTTCGAGTTTAACATCTTGATTATTTATCTGTTTTTCTAATCGAACAATATCTTGTGACGGTTGAGAAGATTGAGAGGATTGGTTTGATGATTGAAAATTGGGGTGCCTATAAGGTTTTTTGGATTGAGGTGCAACTTGAGAGGTTTGAGACTTGGGGGATGAAGCTTGGTAATTCGGGTTGGGGATAAAGGGTTTCATGTGAGATGGGTTTGCCGAATTATTATGGTTTGACCAAGCAAAATTTGGGTGGTTTCTCCAACCTGGATTGTACGTGGATGAGTAAGGATTATTTTGAGCTATAGCATTGGCTTGGTCCTGAGAGTAATAGTGGGGTAACCCTTCTCCGGCTTGAGGAGTTTGATTTTCTAAGGGAATTTGACTTGGGTCCACGACATGCACTTCTCTAGTAGAAGTACGAATGGGAACACGAATTGATTCCCATTGCATGTCCTTTTCAGAATAATCTTCTAAGAATTGCCAAGCTTCATCGGCTGTTTTAGACATAAAGTCTCCTCCACACATTGATTCTAATTGAGTTCTAGTCTGATAGTTCAGCCCTTCATATGCAATTTGACATAAGTGATCTTTTAGAATTCCATGATGTGGGCAACTATATAATAGCTGGTTGAATCTCTCAAAGTATTTTGAAAAAGTTTCGCCCTCGTTTTGACAAAATTGATTTATCTCGGTTCGGATTTTTAGAGTTTTATAGAAAGGAAAAAACTTTTTCAAGAATGCAGTGACAAATTCATCCCAACTTCTTATGGAATGTCTTGGAAGAGAATTTAGCCATCTTTTAGCGCTTTCAAGTAGTGCAAATGGAATTAGCCTTAGCTTGATCGATTCGTTAGATAGTTGTTGCATTTTTGTTGTGGAAGTATACAATTCAAATTCACTCAGAAATTCATAAGCATTTTCAGATCCCGTAAACTTTGGTACCCCTTGGATAAAAGAATGTTTTAGCTCAAAATTGTTTCCTTCAGCTGGTGGGAACACAATGAAAGATGGTTGAACGGTCCTAGTAGGATAACATCGATCACGAAGAGACAAGGGTCTATCCATTTGGATATTGAGGTTTTGAAAGTTTTGATTTATTTGGTTTTGATCCCCAAAGTTTGGAAAGTTTTGATTCACTCGATTTTGATCCAATTCGGTTGGAAAATTTTGGTTGATTCGAGAACCCCTAGGAGAATTTTGTTGGCTGACACTTTTTTCACTCATTGTTGTTAGATGCAAGCACAGAAATTAGCTACAATGAAATTTTCTGTCCTTATTGGCTCCTAACCCAAAATTATAAAGTGACGCGTTTGATTACTTAGATCAAAAGATTTCTCAGCCAGTTAACGGACAGGAGTTATCGGTGCACCAGGAATCACCCTAGCAATGCAGCCGAAGGTTTAAGTACCTTCAGAGTAACCAGAAATCCTTCCTATTCGAAGTCGGGCCTTCACAAGGTATGGTTATATAATTTCCCAATTGTGCTTTTGCCTTTACAACTCTCTCGGCGCATTGAACTTCTGCTTCATATTTGGTTAACCAATCCAATCCCAAAATAAGATCGAATTCATCAAAATTCATGACGACCGAGATAATAGGGAATTTATAGCAGGAAAAAGAGACGGGTACTGCACAAACCCAACTGAGATTGATGGAACCTCCAACTGGATTTCGGACAGTCATTGGCTCTTTGAGCTTCTTCAAATTCAAATCCAACTTCTTGACTGCACTCTTTGCAATAAAGCTTCGCGACGCGCCTGTGTCAAACAGTACTTTAACTGGGATGTTTTTGACATTGAGCGTGCCTTCTAAAACATCAGACCTTTCCTGAGTAGACGAGGAGGCAGGCACTTCTACCACTTCATTCACTTGTACTGCATCAGATTTCTGAGATAGCAGGCAGTTTTTCGCAATATGCCCAGTCTGATGGCACTTATGACATCCTCGGCCTTCAAGAACCTTCTTTCTAGGTCCAAATCCACTCTTCCTTCGTTTGTTTACCGATTTACATTTTCTGGACAAATGCCCCTTCTGATTGCAGTTCTTGCATAAGGCAGGCGTGGCAGGTTCTTTTTCAGATCTAGCCCTTTTTCGATTAGCATTGGGCTTCTTACTGATCTCAGACATTGTACTTGCCTCAGGAATATCAGTTTCTGACTCTGCTATGTCACTACAACAAACTTCTTCTTCGTCGCGCAACATTCCTTTCTTGTCGAGGTCTTCGTACTGATAAGCCATATAAATCATTTCTGAAAAAGGAAGCTTCACATGCCCCAATACTTTATTCTAGTATTTCCTTTGAAGCCCGTGAATAAATCTCATATTTTTCCTCTTTGGGTCTTGAATTAGATGAGGAGCAAAGTGAGAAAGTTCATTGAATTTCTTATGATAATCAGAAATTGTCATGTCTCCTTGTATTAGATAAGAAAATTCGTCGCATAGCCGTTCGGTCACTTCGGGAGGAGTAAATCTTTCTAAGAAAATTACTTTGAATCTGTCCCAGGTGATATCACCTTCTGGATTATTTTCAATAACTGAATCCCACCAGAACAAAGCTTCATCTTTGAGCGCCCAGGAGGCCAGTAATCTTTTCTGGTCATCCCTCAGCTTTAATGCTTCGAAGATTTTCTCAGCCGAACGAATCCAAGCTTGTGTCTTCATAATAGATTCTTCACCAGAGAACGGTATTCCACCCATATTTCGATATTTGATTAATAGGGCCTCAATATCCGGCTCTGCATTCCTTCTGTTTCTGACACTCATTTTCTAGAACTTCTGCAAATTGCAGACCAAGTGTCAGGTCACAGAAAAGGTATTTTAAAATATAGAAACACATACTTCAAATGTAAATGTGTCTATCAAGGTGTAATTTCATTCTGCTTTACTCATACTAGGATATTGCTGATCCTATCTGTATGGAGTTGCCCGTCCTAGAACACTACTGGTTCTATTTCTGACGAGTTCGTTCAAATGTTATATTCCAGAACTAAGCTTAACCAAAGCTCTGATACCACGTTGAGACGACCCGATTTCCCGTTCTTACGGAAACAAGGTTATCTTTGGAATATAACACAGAAACAGAAATAGCAGAACAGAATTAAATAAATACACCAGAATGAACAACAAAATATACTGGATAAAAGTAATCATCAGAGTTACACAGTATACAGGATCTTACTTAGTACAAATACAGTTCAGCTATACATAAATGTCTACAGCGGAAATAAACAAAATATGTACAATAGGAGCTGAACAGCATAAAAAGAAATAAATGATAGAATCCATCTTCAGCTCCAGCTATCCAGAAAGAACCAGCTAAACCTGAATACAAGGCTGCCCGTGTAGAAAAAGGGGCACCCGAGTTTGAAAGTGAAACAAACTACGAGTCAGCCATGGGACTGGTATGAGAAATCTACTCAACACATATAATATGGCCAATCACAGGACCACGCCACTTTCGTGGAACGGGTTTACTCCATTGGATTGCCAGTGCTTTAAAACAAATCTTTCTTTTAAACATCGCTATACTTTTTATAAGAATGAAGCCATTATAAGACTCAGTTCCCATCACACAATGCAACGCAAACCGGAGGATAGAGTTTTACCTTATAATGACCAAAATATGATTGATACGGATAAAACAAAAGCATTTGGTATTATGACTAGTGTTTATATGTTTCAAAACAATTTCAATCATAACTATCAATCATAGACGGCATGGGTACCATATATCATGTCGCCATATATATATATACAATCAAAACCGCACGATGTCGTATTTGGAAATTGGATTTCCGTCATGAACCAAGGCAAAAGATAGTCCTTACCGAATTCGAGACTGTCTAGCCCGAGCCTCAGGACCCAGACTCAGGTGGGCCCTTGGAGCGACAGGGCCGGTCCACCGATGTGGATTAAAATTCCTGAACAATACGTTTCCCCGCCCTTTGGGGCGTAAACGAGCCAACGAATGACTCCATCGGACCCGGATCGTCCGATCAAACCGAGGCGCCTCGCAACAGCAACAACCACATAGGTGAAAAGTATATAAATGTCAGGGCTGGTAGGTCACTGACACCACCCTAGCTAGAAAGAAACGCATGTCCTCCCTGAGGTCCTTCTCCCGTTTTAGGTTCATACCGGGGTGTGAGGCTCGCGAATTCACGTTTACACAAAGCTACGCCACACAGGCGGTGCTTTGATCATCACCTCAAGACTTTGCTTTTCAACAGAAGTCCTGATCACAGCATCTTAGCATGCCACACAGGCAATTCACGCCATGCGATTGATGTCCATCGATATACAACCTCTGAGCTCGTACGTCTCAGAGAAGGGCGTTAAGCAAAAGAATAAATTCTCCGCCGCCAAACAGATGCATATTTAACAGAAATCAATCAACACAGAATAAATTCCAATGTCAGACACACAGTCCATTTACAAGTCCGTTCTGGGTCTGAACGAAACCGGAGGCACTAAATACCTCGCAAACCCTTCGATCAACACGTATGTCTGAACGATCACCACTCATTATCCATATTTCGGGATGCCTCCCAATCAGGACCTCGGTTACCATCCAAACGAGGTGAAGATCTCCGGTCTTCGACCATCGTCTTCATCTTCGACTTTCAATCGTCGGTCAATTATTCGAAATGAGAATTAACTCGGCCTTTTCAAATAATTCACGTATATTTAGAATTTCAAATCGATTTATTTCAATGGTTAAATTATTCGACAACACCAATTGTGTTCTTTAATGTAATTTTCACACCAAACACATTCAACCATCAAACATCACATAAATTAAGCAAATTCAGTTTATTTCCATTCCATATCGCTTATGATATTTTATAACTATTTATCGCTATATTTATTTATTTTAAAATAGCCATTTTATTCAAAACGACGCTTCGGGCCATAAGGCGGCCGTGGCGCTGTTTTTCTTCAGATTTGATTTACACATATCTGAAAATCTAACCGTTGGATCCTCACAAAATTTACATCATTAGAAAGGTCTTTTCAAAACGAATCCAACGGTTCCAGTTTCGGGAAATTCCGACGGTCGGATCTCCCGGTACAATCGTTTGAATTTTCGATTTCAAAATACGAACTGCAGCGTCGTTATTCGATTAAATATAATTTTATTTATATATATAAATAAATATAATCGTTTCTGGCGCTGTTTTTCTTCAGATTTGAATTAAACATTCCAGACAATCCAACCGTTGGATTTTTACAAGGTTGGTGCCGTTGGAAAGATTATTCCAAGGCGAACCCGACGGTTGAGATTTCGGGAAAATCCAATGGTCGGATTTCCCGCACTAGTCGTTTGAAATCACGGTTTCAAAATACGAACTGCACGGCTTCGTTTCGTTTTAATTTTATTTATATTTATATAGTTATATAAATATAGTTCATTCAAGGATTTCTATATCGTTTTCACTTCAAAAAAATTTCTAACACCTTAAATTTTGGAAAAATTTCGCCATAACCTCCCCTGCACCGGGAGCGTCGGGAAATCGCAAATAGCGTCCCGGTCCTTCTAATCTCAAAAAGAAAAAGAAAAAGCCAAGCGGCTAGCCAACAGGCTCAAAATCATCACCCAAACAAATCAGTAAATGTGTACCTATTTGTCGGGCACAAAATTTTATTCCTCTTCTCTAGCCCCTTTGCTATAACCTGTTCAAAGAATATTGCATGTACATATATATACAGTTCATATCATTTTTCATTTTCTATTCGATTTCATATTCGATTTCTATTTGGTTTAAAAACACCATTCATTCTAAGGTTACATAAATAGGTGCAAATCATTTCATTAGTTAATTAATGAATATTTCAACTCATCTATGTTTATTTTGAACAAGTGGCTATTTTTAACACTTCGCATTTTAACGATTTATGCATACGATAAAAATGTGATTTTTATTGTAAAACGATTCATTTCAAAACACTATTTTTCTATATAGTTCATATAGTCGATAAAAGGTGATTTTTATTATCAAACAATTTATTTCAAATTATGAATACCATTCAACACATGAATTTCTAAACAACGAATGAATATCAATTCAACACATGAATGTTTTCTATAGTTTTTATATATCGATAAAAATGTGATTTTTATTATCGAACTATTTATTTCAAAATATGAATACCATTCAACACATGAATTTCTAAACAACGAATGAATATCAATTCAACACATGAATGTTTTCTATAGTTTTTATATATCGATAAAAATGTGATTTTTTATTATCGAACAATTTATTTCAAAATATGAATACCATTCAACACATGAATTTCTAAACAACGAATGAATATCAATTCAACACATGAATGTTTTCTATAGTTTTTATATATCGATAAAAATGTGATTTTTATTATCGAACAATTTATTTCAAAATATGAATACCATTCAACACATGAATTTCTAAACAACGAATGAATATCAATTCAACACATGAATGTTTTCTATAGTTTTTATATATCGATAAAAATGTGATTTTTTATTATCGAACAATTTATTTCAAAATATGAATACCATTCAACACATGAATTTCTAAACAACGAATGAATATCAATTCAACACATGAATGTTTTCTATAGTTTTTATATATCAATAAAAATGTGATTTTTTATTATCGAACAATTTATTTCAAAATATGAATACCATTCAACACATGAATTTCTAAACAACGAATGAATATCAATTCAACACATGAATGTTTTCTATAGTTTTTAGATATCGATAAAAATGTGATTTTTATTATCGAACAATTTATTTCAAAATATGAATACCATTCAACACATGAATTTCTAAACAACGAATGAATATCAATTCAACACATGAATGTTTTCTATAGTTTTTATATATCGATAAAAATGTGATTTTTTATTATCGAACAATTTATTTCAAAATATGAATACCATTCAACACATGAATTTCTAAACAACGAATGAATATCAATTCAACACATGAATGTTTTCTATAGTTTTTAGATATCGATAAAAATGTGATTTTTTATTATCGAACAATTTATTTCAAAATATGAATACCATTCAACACATGAATTTCTAAACAACGAATGAATATCAATTCAACACATGAATGTTTTCTATAGTTTTTATATATCGATAAAAATGTGATTTTTTATTATCGAACAATTTATTTCAAAATATGAATACCATTCAACACATGAATTTCTAAATAACGAATGAACATCAATTCAACACATGAATGTTTTCTATAGTTTTTA
This sequence comes from Allium sativum, assembly GCA_030737875.1. NCBI lineage: Eukaryota > Viridiplantae > Streptophyta > Magnoliopsida > Asparagales > Amaryllidaceae > Allium > Allium sativum. The sequence continues at coordinate 994,527,849 of CM060915.1, forward strand.
GATATCGATAAAAATGTGATTTTTATTATCGAACAATTTATTTCAAAATATGAATACCATTCAACACATGAATTTCTAAACAACGAATGAATATCAATTCAACACATGAATGTTTTCAATAGTTTAAGCATATGAAAATAATTCAAACACACAAATATTATTCAAAATTTCGGCAGCATAACGGCAGGGTAGTTACACCGGCACCGTCCCTAGTACGGCTCCTCGCTCTACCTTAAAACCTCGCGGTTTTTGACAATGGGAAACATGCATCTAGTTCGCACGCAGGCGGCATGTATATATATTCATTTCCACAAACTAATCCTAAGTGGTTTCAACCAAATATTTCACAACCACAAATGGGTATTTTTCAACCACAATCAACCAATAACAATCACAAACAATCCCAAACAATCATTCGCTATCAATCAAATTTCCACAACAATTTCAACCAATAAATATCGTCCATGGTTTGTGGACGAGGGGGCGTATATATATATATATATATATATTTATATATAGCAATTCACTTTTACTTCACACATATATATATATAAATTTTAAATCAGAAATCTCACCAATAGCTATCCAACTTCAAGACTCTTCTTAATAGAAATCTTCGCCTTTTGTCGCTTTCGCCCGTATTCTCTACACATGTAAAAATCGAATTTTTACTACGCTATTCAATATATAAAAATATGATTTTTACTTTTGCTTTCAACATATAAAAATATGATTTTTACTTTTGCTTTCAACATATAAAAATATGTTTTCTATTTTTGCTTTCAACATATAAAAATATGTTTTCTATTTTTGACAAAATCCGTTTTCTAGTTTATAAGTCATTTTAAAATCAGTTTTTATATTCTTTAAAATTTCAGTTTTTAACTTTTCAAGAAAACCAGTTTTTAAATATTTTTATAAATCTCAGTTTTAAACTTTATAAAAATTTCAGTTTTTAATTCTTTTATAAAAATGCAGTTTCTAGTTTCTTTAAAAAAAAAAGTTTTAAAGTTTTTAACATATTCAGTTCTTTAAAATCCTTTTAAAAATCAGTTTTACTTTCTTTTTTTTTTTAAAAAAAAATCCAGTTTTAAATTGCTTTTAAAAATAACAGTTTTAACTAAAAAAAATTCAGTTTTTATTTTATAAAAATTTCTGTTTTAAACTTTTACAAAATCGGTTTTTAAATTTTTAAAAACAAAACAGTTTTTATCTTTCTAAAATAAAATCAGTTTTAAATTTTTATAAAATTCAGTTTTTTTTTAAAAAAAAAACATAAAACAGTTTTAACTTTAAAACCTAAAACAGTTTTATCAGAATAAAATAAAAAAAGAAAATAAATTAAATAAATAAATAAAAATAGGGGATGCTCACCGAGGTAGCTGCGAAAAAGGGGGGGAAATCGAAGAAGGCGTCGGCACTTCAGGGGGGGGTACTTCGTCGTCTTCGATCGTCGGAGGGGGGGAGCGGCTGCGTCGTTCGCTTGAGGGGGGGGCTCTTCGTCGCGCTCGTGCGATCGGGGAAGGGGGGGCTGCTCTGCTCCAGTCGGCGTTCGCCTGAGGGGGGGGGGTCTGTCGATCGTCCTAGGGTTTTCCTCTTCTTTTTTTTTTTTTTGTTTAACTGAAGAATGAAATCGGGGGGGGGGGCCAGGAAGAAGATAAAGGGGAGGGAGGAATTAATTTTTTTTTTTATTTTATTATTTAAATTTGCAAAAGGGTTGACTTTTACACACGACCTCGAAACGAGGCCCACCGCCTGTCGTCCATAGCGTTTTACCCCCATTCCGAACACAATGGGATATGTATCGCAAGCTGATTTGATCATTACAATCAGTTTCCTTTTGAATTTTCATTTAAATCACTATATTGAATTTTAAACGCACATTTCAAATTACCGGGGTCACATATTAACTAGAAAAATCCCAGAAAAATATTTTCTAGCTTCGTATTGACGATACGGTCCTAACAAAACTAGTTTTGTCGAATTCTGAGACCGTTTGAAAAATAGCCAATTTCCAGTCGATTAAAATCAACGGAAACTGGTCAAACGCGTTTTCTTTTGCCACGCTCACATATTGATTCGAAAAATTATGAAATTTGAAACCTAACAATAACTTGACACTGCGGATCTAACAAAAGTGGTTTCGTCGAAATCCGAGGTCATTTGCAAAATATCCATTTTTAAGGGCCTGAATTCTATAGCGACTATTCAGAATTTTCAACTGGACATATCTTTTGATTCCCGCTATCAAATTTCGATTGGTCGGATTCGTTAGAAAGATATTATCAATTAGATTCCATTATTTTTGGTTTCACTATAATCCGGATTGTTTTGCACCCGGTATATTCAATTGAAGTTTGAAATCGAATTATCGAACTACCGCGCCATTTTCAATTCTATATATAATTATAATTAATTATATTCGTTTTCAAATGTCGATTTAACTCAGTTTTCATCGCCATTATTTAAAATATTTATTTTAAATATTTAAAATCCATTATTTTAGCCAATTTAAAAATTTTAAATTGGTTCAGATTTTCTGGGTCGTTACAATCTCCCCCACTTAAAACTTTTCGTCCCCGAAAAGGAACAAAGTCGAAAGTGGTTTGATAAATCTACAAACCCACAATACAACAACCAATTTGTTTCTAATATTCAGAGTATAGAATAAACAATGCACATCCATGGGAAGAAAATAGCAACAGAATAGAGAATTAAATGGTAATGCAAAGTAGGGTAAATGTACCTTGCACCAGAGTCAATCAGAGATATCTACTCGGCATCTAGGATAGGCTTTCTGAATGCTCTCCTCGGTTTCCCAAGTACAATCTCTCGGATCTCCACTCCATTGCACTTTGACTAAGTGAACCTTCTTGTTCCTCAGCTCTTTGGTTTCTTTGCCGATAATCTTTAGCGGCTCACGCCTCACGGCTAATTCTGGAGTAATTTCAATGTCCTGCTGAGCTGCTTCTTCCACGATCAAGTCTGGATCATGAACGTGCTTTCGAAGTTGAGATATATGAAATACATCATGAACTCCAGGCAACCAGTCAGGCAGTTTGACCCTGTAAGCGAGAGTTCCAATCCGTTGCAGAATGGGAAACGGACCAATGAATTTGGGTGCTAACTTTCCAGTTTTACCGAACCGGATAACTCCTCTCATCGGTGATACATTCAAATATACATAGTCGCCAACTTCGAAGGATATATCTCTTCTTCTTTTATCGGCATAGCTCTTTTGTCGGCTTTGAGCGGCGAGTAATCGCTTCTTAATAAAATCGACTTTGTCGGCAGCTTCTCGAATCATATCAGGACCCAACACAAGTCTATTTCCAGGCTCGACCCAACAAGCAGGAGATCGGCACGGTCTACCATACAATGCTTCGAATGGCGACATTGTCAGACTCGCCTGGTAGCTGTTGTTATAAGAGAATTCAGCCAAATGCAGATGGTCTTCCCATGATCCACCGAAATCTATAACACAAGCCCGCAATAGATCCTCTAAAATACGATTCACCCTCTCAGTCTGACCGTCTGTCTGAGGATGATAAGCGGTGCTCAAGTTTAACTTTGTTCCTAGCTCGACTTGAAATGCTTCCCAGAATTTGCTAGTGAATATTGTATCCCTATCACTTACTATACTGAGCGGCACCCCATGTAGTCTAACTATTTCCCTGAAGTAAATCTGCGCTAGACTCTGAGCGGTTCTGTTTGATTTGACAGGTATAAAATGGGCGGTCTTCGTGAAACGATCCACGATCACCCAAATACTGTCATTTCCTTTTTTTGTTCTGGGCAAACCATCAATGAAATCCATAGAAATATGCTCCCACTTCCAACCAGGAACTTCTAGCGGTTGTAATAATCCAGCCAGTTTCTGTTGGTCACTCTTGACTAGCTGGCAAGTAGGGCATCGGCTGACATATAAAGAAATGTCCCTTTTCATCGACTTCCACCAGAAAGTGCGTTTAATGTCATTATACATTTTGTTTACTCCCGGATGGATACTGAGTTTTGACTTGTGGCATTCATCCAATACTTCCTTTCGAAGTTCAGGAATGTTGGGGACACAGATTCGACCTTTGAGCCTTAAAATCCCATCATTGTCTACTTGAAAACTCGAAGGTTCGCCTTGTTGAATTATCCCTCTGATCTTCTGAATGAAGTGATCATCCTCCTGAAGAGCAGATATCTTATCTAGCAATGAAGTCGTGATAATAAAACTGGCGATCATTACATTCTTTCTGCTTAACGCATCGGCCACGACATTGGCTTTCCCTGGAGTATATATAATTTCAAAGTCATATGCTGCAAGAAACTCCAGCCAACGCTGCTGCCTCAAATTTAAGTCCTTCTGAGTGAACAGATACTTTAATGACTGGTGATCTGTAAACAGTTCAAATCTCTCGCCCAGAAGATAGTGTCTCCAGATTTTCAAAGAGAATATGATAGCCAATAACTCAAGATCATGAGTTACATAGTTTTTCTCGTGTGGCTTAAGTTGACGGCTAGCATAAGCAATTACTTGGCCTCTTTGCATTAACACTGCGCCAAGGCCTTCTCTAGAAGCATCAGTCCATACTTTTAAACTTGGTTGCCATCGATGATGGTTAACACTGGAGCAGTAGTTAATCTCAACTTTAGCTCTTCGAAAGCCTCCTCACTCTCTTCAGTCCATTTGAACTTAGAATGCTTCTTTGTAAGCTTCGTTAAGTGGCCAGATATCTTAGAAAAGTCTTTAACGAACTTCCGATAATAACTAGCCAATCCGAGAAAACTGCGGACTTCAGTGGGAGTACTGGGCTGTTTCCAATTCTGAATAGCTGTGATTTTGCTTGGATCCACAGCGATTCCATCTTTCGATACGACATGGCCCAGAAATTTCACTTCATCCTGCCAGAATATACATTTGGAAAACTTTGCTTTCAATACATTTCTTCTGAGGATTTCCAACACTTGTTCCAGATGCTTTTCATGTTCGGCCTTTGATTTAGAGAAGATTAGAATATCATCAATAAAAACCAGAACAAATTTATTTAAAACCCCTCTGAACACTCTGTTCATCAGATCGACGAAATAAGCTGGGGCGTTACATAAGCCGAACGGCATTACTAACCACTCGTAGAATAAGTCGGGGCCTCTGAACGCTGTCATTGGAACACACTCTTCGGCAATTCGAAGTTGATGGAAGCCTGTAGCTAGGTCCATTCGTGAAAATACTTGTGCTCCATTTAATCGATCCAACAAATCATCAATCCGCGGCAATGGATACTTGTTCTTTATTGTCTGTTTGTTCAAATCACGATAATCCACACATAGACGTAGAGTACCATCTGATTTTGGGACAAATACCACTGCTGCACCCCAATCAGAGAAACTAGGCCTGATCAGACCCTTCCATACTAGCTGTCGTGTTTGATTGTCCAATTCCTCTTTCTCTTTCAAGGACATTCTTCGAATAGCGTGAACTACCGGCCTTGCATTTGGAATTAAAGCAATTTTGAAATCTATTTCTCTCTGCGGAGGTAAGCGAACGACTTCCTCAAACACATCCGCATAGTTCTTGACGATAGGTATGTCTTTGATGAGGTCAGGAATATTCTCCGTGACTTCCGGAACATTTTCAATTTGGGCTGGAGAAACATCGAGAGCTGACCAGAAATCCTTCCTATTCGAAGTCGGGCCTTCACAAGGTATGGTTATATAATTTCCCAATTGTGCTTTTGCCTTTACAACTCTCTCGGCGCATTGAACTTCTGCTTCATATTTGGTTAACCAATCCAATCCCAAAATAAGATCGAATTCATCAAAATTCATGACGACCGAGATAATAGGGAATTTATAGCAGGAAAAAGAGACGGGTACTGCACAAACCCAACTGAGATTGATGGAACCTCCAACTGGATTTCGGACAGTCATTGGCTCTTTGAGCTTCTTCAAATTCAAATCCAACTTCTTGACTGCACTCTTTGCAATAAAGCTTCGCGACGCGCCTGTGTCAAACAGTACTTTAACTGGGATGTTTTTGACATTGAGCGTGCCTTCTAAAACATCAGACCTTTCCTGAGTAGACGAGGAGGCAGGCACTTCTACCACTTCATTCACTTGTACTGCATCAGATTTCTGAGATAGCAGGCAGTTTTTCGCAATATGCCCAGTCTGATGGCACTTATGACATCCTCGGCCTTCAAGAACCTTCTTTCTAGGTCCAAATCCACTCTTCCTTCGTTTGTTTACCGATTTACATTTTCTGGACAAATGCCCCTTCTGATTGCAGTTCTTGCATAAGGCAGGCGTGGCAGGTTCTTTTTCAGATCTAGCCCTTTTTCGATTAGCATTGGGCTTCTTACTGATCTCAGACATTGTACTTGCCTCAGGAATATCAGTTTCTGACTCTGCTATGTCACTACAACAAACTTCTTCTTCGTCGCGCAACATTCCTTTCTTGTCGAGGTCTTCGTACTGATAAGCCATATAAATCATTTCTGAAAAAGGAAGCTTCACATGCCCCAATACTTTATTCTGGTATTTCCTTTGAAGCCCGTGAATAAATCTCATATTTTTCCTCTTTGGGTCTTGAATTAGATGAGGAGCAAAGTGAGAAAGTTCATTGAATTTCTTATGATAATCGGAAATTGTCATGTCTCCTTGTATTAGATAAGAAAATTCGTCGCATAGCCGTTCGGTCACTTCGGGAGGAGTAAATCTTTCTAAGAAAATTACTTTGAATCTGTCCCAGGTGATATCACCTTCTGGATTATTTTCAATAACTGAATCCCACCAGAACAAAGCTTCATCTTTGAGCGCCCAGGAGGCCAGTAATCTTTTCTGGTCATCCCTCAGCTTTAATGCTTCGAAGATTTTCTCAGCCGAACGAATCCAAGCTTGTGTCTTCATAATAGATTCTTCACCAGAGAACGGTATTCCACCCATATTTCGATATTTGATTAATAGGGCCTCAATATCCGGCTCTGCATTCCTTCTGTTTCTGACACTCATTTTCTAGAACTTCTGCAAATTGCAGACCAAGTGTCAGGTCACAGAAAAGGTATTTTAAAATATAGAAACACATACTTCAAATGTAAATGTGTCTATCAAGGTGTAATTTCATTCTGCTTTACTCATACTAGGATATTGCTGATCCTATCTGTATGGAGTTGCCCGTCCTAGAACACTACTGGTTCTATTTCTGACGAGTTCGTTCAAATGTTATATTCCAGAACTAAGCTTAACCAAAGCTCTGATACCACGTTGAGACGACCCGATTTCCCGTTCTTACGGAAACAAGGTTATCTTTGGAATATAACACAGAAACAGAAATAGCAGAACAGAATTAAATAAATACACCAGAATGAACAACAAAATATACTGGATAAAAGTAATCATCAGAGTTACACAGTATACAGGATCTTACATAGTACAAATACAGTTCAGCTATACATAAATGTCTACAGCGGAAATAAACAAAATATGTACAATAGGAGCTGAACAGCATAAAAAGAAATAAATGATAGAATCCATCTTCAGCTCCAGCTATCCAGAAAGAACCAGCTAAACCTGAATACAAGGCTGCCCGTGTAGAAAAAGGGGCACCCGAGTTTGAAAGTGAAACAAACTACGAGTCAGTCATGGGACTGGTATGAGAAATCTACTCAACACATATAATATGGCCAATCACAGGACCACGCCACTTTCGTGGAACGGGTTTACTCCATTGGATTGCCAGTGCTTTAAAACAAATCTTTCTTTTAAACATCGCTATACTTTTTATAAGAATGAAGCCATTATAAGACTCAGTTCCCATCACACAATGCAACGCAAACCGGAGGATAGAGTTTTACCTTATAATGACCAAAATATGATTGATACGGATAAAACAAAAGCATTTGGTATTATGACTAGTGTTTATATGTTTCAAAACAATTTCAATCATAACTATCAATCATAGACGGCATGGGTACCATATATCATGTCGCCATATATATATATACAATCAAAACCGCACGATGTCGTATTTGGAAATTGGATTTCCGTCATGAACCAAGGCAAAAGATAGTCCTTACCGAATTCGAGACTGTCTAGCCCGAGCCTCAGGACCCAGACTCAGGTGGGCCCTTGGAGCGACAGGGCCGGTCCACCGATGTGGATTAAAATTCCTGAACAATACGTTTCCCCGCCCTTTGGGGCGTAAACGAGCCAACGAATGACTCCATCGGACCCGGATCGTCCGATCAAACCGAGGCGCCTCGCAACAGCAACAACCACATAGGTGAAAAGTATATAAATGTCAGGGCTGGTAGGTCACTGACACCACCCTAGCTAGAAAGAAACGCATGTCCTCCCTGAGGTCCTTCTCCCGTTTTAGGTTCATACCGGGGTGTGAGGCTCGCGAATTCACGTTTACACAAAGCTACGCCACACAGGCGGTGCTTTGATCATCACCTCAAGACTTTGCTTTTCAACAGAAGTCCTGATCACAGCATCTTAGCATGCCACACAGGCAATTCACGCCATGCGATTGATGTCCATCGATATACAACCTCTGAGCTCGTACGTCTCAGAGAAGGGCGTTAAGCAAAAGAATAAATTCTCCGCCGCCAAACAGATGCATATTTAACAGAAATCAATCAACACAGAATAAATTCCAATGTCAGACACACAGTCCATTTACAAGTCCGTTCTGGGTCTGAACGAAACCGGAGGCACTAAATACCTCGCAAACCCTTCGATCAACACGTACGTCTGAACGATCACCACTCATTATCCATATTTCGGGATGCCTCCCAATTAGGACCTCGGTTACCATCCAAACGAGGTGAAGATCTCCGGTCTTCGACCATCGTCTTCATCTTCGACTTTCAATCGTCGGTCAATTATTCGAAATGAGAATTAACTCGGCCTTTTCAAATAATTCACGTATATTTAGAATTTCAAATCGATTTATTTCAATGGTTAAATTATTCGACAACACCAATTGTGTTCTTTAATGTAATTTTCACACCAAACACATTCAACCATCAAACATCACATAAATTAAGCAAATTCAGTTTATTTCCATTCCATATCGCTTATGATATTTTATAACTATTTATCGCTATTTTTATTTATTTTAAAATAGCCATTTTATTCAAAACGACGCTTCGGGCCATAAGGCGGCCGTGGCGCTGTTTTTCTTCAGATTTGATTTACACATATCTGAAAATCTAACCGTTGGATCCTCACAAAATTTACATCATTAGAAAGGTCTTTTCAAAACGAATCCAACGGTTCCAGTTTCGGGAAATTCCGACGGTCGGATCTCCCGGTACAATCGTTTGAATTTTCGATTTCAAAATACGAACTGCAGCGTCGTTATTCGATTAAATATAATTTTATTTATATATATAAATAAATATAATCGTTTCTGGCGCTGTTTTTCTTCAGATTTGAATTAAACATTCCAGACAATCCAACCGTTGGATTTTTACAAGGTTGGTGCCGTTGGAAAGATTATTCCAAGGCGAACCCGACGGTTGAGATTTCGGGAAAATCCAATGGTCGGATTTCCCGCACTAGTCGTTTGAAATCACGGTTTCAAAATACGAACTGCACGGCTTCGTTTCGTTTTAATTTTATTTATATTTATATAGTTATATAAATATAGTTCATTCAAGGATTTCTATATCGTTTTCACTTCAAAAAAATTTCTAACACCTTAAATTTTGGAAAAATTTCGCCATAACCTCCCCTGCACCGGGAGCGTCGGGAAATCGCAAATAGCGTCCCGGTCCTTCTAATCTCAAAAAGAAAAAGAAAAAGCCAAGCGGCTAGCCAACAGGCTCAAAATCATCACCCAAACAAATCAGTAAATGTGTACCTATTTGTCGGGCACAAAATTTTATTCCTCTTCTCTAGCCCCTTTGCTATAACCTGTTCAAAGAATATTGCATGTACATATATATACAGTTCATATCATTTTTCATTTTCTATTCGATTTCATATTCGATTTCTATTTGGTTTAAAAACACCATTCATTCTAAGGTTACATAAATAGGTGCAAATCATTTCATTAGTTAATTAATGAATATTTCAACTCATCTATGTTTATTTTGAACAAGTGGCTATTTTTAACACTTCGCATTTTAACGATTTATGCATACGATAAAAATGTGATTTTTATTGTAAAACGATTCATTTCGAAACACTATTTTTCTATATAGTTCATATAGTCGATAAAAGGTGATTTTTATTATCAAACAATTTATTTCAAATTATGAATACCATTCAACACATGAATTTCTAAACAACGAATGAATATCAATTCAACACATGAATGTTTTCTATAGTTTTTATATATCGATAAAAATGTGATTTTTATTATCGAACTATTTATTTCAAAATATGAATACCATTCAACACATGAATTTCTAAACAACGAATGAATATCAATTCAACACATGAATGTTTTCTATAGTTTTTATATATCGATAAAAATGTGATTTTTTATTATCGAACAATTTATTTCAAAATATGAATACCATTCAACACATGAATTTCTAAACAACGAATGAATATCAATTCAACACATGAATGTTTTCTATAGTTTTTATATATCGATAAAAATCTGATTTTTATTATCGAACAATTTATTTCAAAATATGAATACCATTCAACACATGAATTTCTAAACAACGAATGAATATCAATTCAACACATGAATGTTTTCTATAGTTTTTATATATCGATAAAAATGTGATTTTTTATTATCGAACAATTTATTTCAAAATATGAATACCATTCAACACATGAATTTCTAAACAACGAATGAATATCAATTCAACACATGAATGTTTTCTATAGTTTTTATATATCGATAAAAATGTGATTTTTTATTATCGAACAATTTATTTCAAAATATGAATACCATTCAACACATGAATTTCTAAACAACGAATGAATATCAATTCAACACATGAATGTTTTCTATAGTTTTTAGATATCGATAAAAATGTGATTTTTATTATCGAACAATTTATTTCAAAATATGAATACCATTCAACACATGAATTTCTAAACAACGAATGAATATCAATTCAACACATGAATGTTTTCTATAGTTTTTATATATCGATAAAAATGTGATTTTTTATTATCGAACAATTTATTTCAAAATATGAATACCATTCAACACATGAATTTCTAAACAACGAATGAATATCAATTCAACACATGAATGTTTTCTATAGTTTTTAGATATCGATAAAAATGTGATTTTTTATTATCGAACAATTTATTTTAAAATATGAATACCATTCAACACATGAATTTCTAAACAACGAATGAATATCAATTCAACACATGAATGTTTTCTATAGTTTTTATATATCGATAAAAATGTGATTTTTTATTATCGAACAATTTATTTCAAAATATGAATACCATTCAACACATGAATTTCTAAACAACGAATGAATATCAATTCAACACATGAATGTTTTCTATAGTTTTTAGATATCGATAAAAATGTGATTTTTATTATCGAACAATTTATTTCAAAATATGAATACCATTCAACACATGAATTTCTAAACAACGAATGAATATCAATTCAACACATGAATGTTTTCAATAGTTTAAGCATATGAAAATAATTCAAATACATGAATATTATTCAAAATTTCGGCAGCATAACGGCATGGTAGTTAAAACCGGGACCGTCCCTAGTACGGCTCCTCGCTCTACCTTAAAACCTCGCGGTTTTTGACAATGGGAAACATGCATCTAGTTCGCACGCAGGCGGCATGTATATATATTCATTTCCACAAACTAATCCTAAGTGGTTTCAACCAAATATTTCACAACCACAAATGGGTATTTTTCAACCACAATCAACCAATAACAATCACAAACAATCCCAAACAATCATTCGCTATCAATCAAATTTCCACAACAATTTCAACCAATAAATATCGTCCATGGTTTGTGGACGAGGGGGCGTATATATATATATATATATATATATTTATATATAGCAATTCACTTTTACTTCACACATATATATATAAATTTTAAATCAGAAATCTCACCAATAGCTATCCAACTTCAAGACTCTTCTTAATAGAAATCTTCGCCTTTTGTCGCTTTCGCCCGTATTCTCTACACATGTAAAAATCGAATTTTTACTACGCTATTCAATATATAAAAATATGATTTTTACTTTTGCTTTCAACATATAAAAATATGATTTTTACTTTTGCTTTCAACATATAAAAATATGTTTTCTATTTTTGCTTTCAACATATAAAAATATGTTTTCTATTTTTGACAAAATCCGTTTTCTAGTTTATAAGTCATTTTAAAATCAGTTTTTATATTCTTTAAAATTTCAGTTTTTAACTTTTCAAGAAAACCAGTTTTTAAATATTTTTATAAATCTCAGTTTTAAACTTTATAAAAATTTCAGTTTTTAATTCTTTTATAAAAATGCAGTTTTTAGTTTCTTTAAAAAAAAAAAGTTTTAAAGTTTTTAACATATTCAGTTCTTTAAAATCCTTTTAAAAATCAGTTTTACTTTCTTTTTTTTTTTTAAAAAAAAATCCAGTTTTAAATTGCTTTTAAAAATAACAGTTTTAACTAAAAAAAATTCAGTTTTTATTTTATAAAAATTTCTGTTTTAAACTTTTACAAAATCGGTTTTTAAATTTTTAAAAACAAAACAGTTTTTATCTTTCTAAAATAAAATCAGTTTTAAATTTTTATAAAATTCAGTTTTTTTTTTTAAAAAAAACATAAAACAGTTTTAACTTTAAAACCTAAAACAGTTTTATCAGAATAAAATAAAAAAAGAAAATAAATTAAATAAATAAAAAAAAATAGGGGATGCTCACCGAGGTAGCTGCGAAAAAGGGGGGGAAATCGAAGAAGGCGTCGGCACTTCAGGGGGGGGTACTTCGTCGTCTTCGATCGTCGGAGGGGGGGGAGCGGCTGCGTCGTTCGCTTGAGGGGGGGGCTCTTCGTCGCGCTCGTGCGATCGGGGAAGGGGGGGCTGCTCTGCTCCAGTCGGCGTTCGCCTGAGGGGGGGGTCTGTCGATCGTCCTAGGGTTTTCCTCTTCTTTTTTTTTTTTTTTTTTTTTGTTTAACTGAAGAATGAAATCGGGGGGGGCCAGGAAGAAGATAAAGGGGAGGGAGGAATTAAAAATTATTATTTTTATTATTTTATTATTTAAATTTGCAAAAGGGTTGACTTTTACACACGACCTCGAAACGAGGCCCACCGCCTGTCGTCCATAGCATTTTACCCCCATTCCGAACACAATGGGATATGTATCGCAAGCTGATTTGATCGTTACAATCAGTTTCCTTTTGAATTTTCATTTAAATCACTATATTGAATTTTAAACGCACATTTCAAATTACCGGGGTCACATATTAACTAGAAAAATCCCAGAAAAATATTTTCTAGCTTCGTATTGACGATACGGTCCTAACAAAACTAGTTTTGTCGAATTCTGAGACCGTTTGAAAAATGGCCAATTTCCAGTCGATTAAAATCAACGGAAACTGGTCAAACGCGTTTTCTTTTGCCACGCTCACATATTGATTCGAAAAATTATGAAATTTGAAACCTAACAATAACTTGACACTGCGGATCTAACAAAAGTGGTTTCGTCGAAATCCGAGGTCATTTGCAAAATATCCATTTTTAAGGGCCTGAATTCTATAGCGACTATTCAGAATTTTCAACTGGACATATCTTTTGATTCCCGCTATCAAATTTCGATTGGTCGGATTCGTTAGAAAGATATTATCAATTAGATTCCATTATTTTTGGTTTCACTATAATCCGGATTGTTTTGCACCCGGTATATTCAATTGAAGTTTGAAATCGAATTATCGAACTACCGCGCCATTTTCAATTCTATATATAATTATAATTAATTATATTCGTTTTCAAATGTCGATTTAACTCAGTTTTCATCGCCATTATTTAAAATATTTATTTTAAATATTTAAAATCCATTATTTTAGCCAATTTAAAAATTTTAAATTGGTTCAGATTTTCTGGGTCGTTACATAATGGAAAGATAAGAAGGGAAAGAAATGAAGACAGAAAAAAAAAGAAACTGAATAAAAATGGGCAAGTCTTTTTTTTTCTCTGTTTAGTTGATGGCAGTACCAATCAAATTGATAAACCAAATTACTAAACCAGATATTTTTTCGAATTGGAATGGAATTCAAAAACGGGAAAGAAATCAGAGGATAGAAAAAAAACAAGTTTATTAATTTTTTTTTTTTGAATGTTTGGAAAAGAAGATAGGGAATCAAATGTATTGAAAAACAGGAAAGAAAGCCGTGAAACAAAATGAGAAAGAATTGGCAAGTTTTTTTTTTTTAAAATGAAGAGAGAGAGGAACTTGTAAAAAAAAGGAATAGACTGAGGAAAAAAAAAGAAATAAAAGAAAAACTAGGAAGATTTTTTTTTCTTGTTTTTGGAGATTGAAATATCAATAAATAATATCCAATCTACCAATCAAGAGTTTTTTTTCTACTAAACAAAACAAAACAAAAACAAGAAGAAAAAAAAACAAAAAAAAAACTAACACGATTCAGAATTAAATAAATAATATAATTTAACGTTACCTCCCCAGCAACGGCGCCAAAAACTTGATCGTCGCTAATTTATGAATTAGAAAAGCGCGATATTTAAATTAAATTCTGCAAGCATACAGGTGCGTAGCATACAGGTCGAACACAGGGAGGTGTAATTAAAAATTATTATCTATTTATTCTTGGGCGTGTTAGACAATAGTTGGGGGTTGGTTTTGAAAACAAAGCTATTGAATTTACTATGGACCTGAATCTAATCAGATCAATACCAAATTCATCCACCAAAACGAAGAACAAATACCAGAAATGAACAATAAACAAAAAAAACAACAGAAATTAAATTAGTATTGCCGTTGAATCTAATCAACGGTCAATCCTAATAAGGAATAGAAATAACACTAACAATTCGTGTTCTACCCAAAACTAATTGAGTAGATACACAATTTGTTATATAAGAAAAGTAAATAAACTAGAACAAAGGAGAACTTTATTAAAACTAAATGACAGTACAGAATACAGAATAATTGTATAAAAAAATGGCATTCCTTTACAATGATACAGTGGTCTTTTTATATAGGATGTAGCCTTCTCCCCTATTTGAATACAAGGCCCACAGAATAAATACATGGAAATATCCTTTCCAGAATGAAGGAATATTCCTTGCTTGATTGAAGAATTGTAATTAATGTCCTTCCTTTTGATGCATTGCACAGTCAATGAGAAGATAAGGATGTGTTTAACTGAAGATGTGTGATTAAAACATTCCCTTCTTTTTGCATGGCAATTAAATACGATTAATTGGATTTGAATTCTTGAGGGGATTATGCTAAAATTCAAAAATCCTTATTAAGTGCATGCATTATATACATACATAAGAATATATACATATAACACATCACTATTCCATATATTCTTCATAGCAAAGGGGCAGTGTGAATGTTCCGTTCTTTGGCAAAAAGTGAGCTTGATGGGGATTGAACTCAGGTCTCTCAATACAAATCTCTATGCATTTACCAGTGAGCTACAACTTCTTTTGGGATTGAGAAAGTGTTGACATAAGGAAGTTGCTTTTTCTTTGTAGTTGGCCTTTAATTTGAAATGAAAGAGGCATCACTTGACAATCTGTAAATACACATAAAAATACCCAAAGTATCATTTATTTATTTACAAAAGATAAAATATAAGAGCATGAAATAAACACATTTTTATGTTAATCAATACTACAACAATGAAAGATTTAGAGGGGATAATAAATTTCGGTCACCTTAGATAAGGGTAATGGTACCTTTAAGGATATCTGAACCAAAGCAATAGTGATGAAAATTATTCAAAATGAGCGAAAAGCAATGTTGAAAATATGCACTTAATAAAATATGTGCATGTCTTGGATGTGGATTTGCTTTTTTTTTTTTTTAAATAACCAGCAACATGATTTCCATAACTGCACTACAAGCAAGAGAAAACATTCAAGTTAATATGCCATTAAGATTATAAAATATAATAATAATGAGAAGTTGGTCGTAAGATGCTTTTATTTTTATTTTGAGCGATGGGCGTAAATTTTAAGTTTGAATTATTTGTAATATTTGTCCATTTATTTTTTCAAAATGTATGTTATTTTACTGTTTAGGTAAACCTTTAGCATTATACGCTTTTGTAACAGCTGTCCATATGGTTTTGTGTGCAGTTTGAAATACCAAAAGCATTTGCATTAAAAAATTCAGTAGATTAAAATTTTTCTTTATTCAATTCTTAAAGCTACTATTTTGCCATTAACATGTGTTTTATGTGTTATAGTAATCCGTATGTATAGCTTATGATAATATTCTTGAATGCCCTTCCTTTTATTTCTCATAATGATGGAATAAAATCAGCATTACAGTTATTTTTGTCATTGATATTGCTGAAAATAAGAATAACATACAAAAAGTATCTAAAAGTTCGTATTTGTTTCTTTTAAGTTCAGTAAGCCTTGCTTTAACCTTCATACATTCCAGAGCTAAATAAGTCTGGCATATGTTGAAGTGAAATCCTAGCTTTTAAGTTAATATTTTCTAATTCTACAGCTCTCAATTTCGATTATATGCTATTTTCAGGAATCGAAATGGTAAGTTCTTTGTTTTTTCAACCGGAGCGTTGATCTAGATATCATTTCGTTAGACGTTGAAAATTTATTCTTTAAATTGTTATCTTCCTACTTAAAATAATACGTATTTGTTAATAATTTATTCTTTCACTTTATTTTCACTTAAAATAATACGGATTTTTTTGGGTTAATATATCAGACTAGAATTTCCACTTTTATTATATAAAATACACTATAAATTGCCTTTTATTATCTATTGCGATAATGCAAAATGGATATTGCCAAATTAGGTGGAGTCATTTATGACCTATATGCATGGTTTACCAATCATAAGAACTTTTTTTTTGTCAAATTTGATATAAGGTTCTGCCAATTTTAAAAACAATATAAAAGTACATTTTTCTATCTTTGTATATGCACCTATCAATTTAATAAATTTACATATATATCATTATCGTATTTTAACTGTTTGAAACAAATCTAGGATTGCTAGCTTATTATTCCTACATGGTGTTATCTTCTACACTGGGACTGTATTAAGTTGCCTTTATGCTGGTTTTAACACACTTTAATCTGGGTTGATTCTTCAATATCTTTTCCACTTTATGCAGGCTGCTGTATATTGAATGAATTGTGTGTTCAACATAGCTGACTTCCATCCTTACAAACATATAGTAATAGTTAAATTCTTTTAGTAAATTTATTTTACATGGAACCTTATAATATGCATTGATTGTTGTTTCTCATTAGTTTCCTGCTTTCTTATTATTGACATTCCCTCATTATTTCTTCCATTTTTTATACTAACTAAATTTCCGCTACTTCCCTTAAGTCTGTACAATTAGTGTAACACCCCGAATTTTCTATTAACACTAAAGTTGCTAAAATATTAATAAGTGTGTAAGAGAGGGGATGTATCTAATATGAATATAAAAATATTAATAAGTGTGTAAGAGAGGGGATGTATCTAATATGAATATAAAAATATTAATAAGTGTGTAAGAGAGGGGATGTATCTAATATGAATATAAAAATATTAATAAGTGTGTGAGAGAGGGGATGTATCTAATATGTATATAAAAACAATAATAAGTA
The DNA here is from genome assembly GCA_030737875.1 of Allium sativum. Classification (NCBI taxonomy): domain Eukaryota; kingdom Viridiplantae; phylum Streptophyta; class Magnoliopsida; order Asparagales; family Amaryllidaceae; genus Allium; species Allium sativum. The sequence continues at coordinate 994,545,616 of CM060915.1, forward strand.
AAGGGGGGATGTATCTAATGTGTACATTGTAGAATATATATATATATGGGCAGTTAATGCAAACATGAATAGAAGTTTATTAATTTGCTGAGTGTTTGCTGAGTCACTTCTGACTCATTGCTGAGTCAACAAGATAAACCCCATCTTGTCTGAACGGCTGCGGTTATTTCTAGGTTAAATCTAATGGCCTAAATGAATTCTAAAATCTATAAATAAGTGGGTAGACCCTAGACCTAAATCACTTGTAAAATTAGAGAAGCTACCGTCATGCTGCTGCCATGGAGTTCAGCATAGCCGTCACAAACTAAGAAGAGGAAGCCTAATCATCTACAACTAAATCTACATAAATCAAATCAAAAGATCTCTCTTTCTCTAATTCTTTTCTTTTGTTGGTGAGTATGATGATTCTCACAAGACTATTACAAACTAATTTGACTCAGTTATGAATGGATCACAAGAAAGTGATGTGATTTGTAATTGTAAATTCTATATATTGTGGATCTCTTATTATGTTATTATGTTGTCGTATGATGTAAATTATATATGCTATGTCATGCTATGTTGTAAATTCTCTTATGCTATGTCGTGCTATGTTGAGAATCATGTCAAGCTATGTTATACTATCATACTATGCCATGTTATAAATCATGCTATATTATGTTGAAAAATCATGATGTTGTTGGATCATGCTTAAAGTTATGTTTTTTTTTCTCTTAATTTAAATGGATCTTGTTTATGGGAATTTGCCTATTAGGTTAGGTGTACCCATAAACTTGAAACTATAATTAAATAAAACTTGATTATGGGAATTTGCCTATTGAGTTAGGTGTACCCATATAAAACCATGTTGTTAAAAAATTAGATGATGTTGATTCACACATGTTCATATGTAAGTTTATGAAAATTGATTGAGATGATATTAGGTGAATTTTGAACAAGTTGACACCTTTAGGTCCATGACATGTATAATCTATGCAAGTTGGACATATGCAAGTTTCACCCCTTATTATGATTCATTTGGTCACATATACATGTTGTTATTATGATAATCTCTTTTATGCTATGAGTTAGGCTATTCGAGTCTAACATATATTTTGCGAATAAACGTTCAAACGTGGGGTAGGGCTAATATTAGGAATTAATAAATTGGGTGCAATTTTGTAAGATTTTGCATACCATGAATGGATGTCCATAATTGAGTCAATTATGGACATTGTTAAAAATTGGAAGTAATTAATAATTCAAGTAGGGAATTATTAAAATTGGGGGAAAGTGGATTATTATTAATAATCAATGCTTAGGACACGAGGTTGGACCCGTTTGTGATGTAAACCTGCCCGGACCCGCCCGGCAAATCCAGTAGTCACAAATGTCGGCCCAATGTGAGAGGTCCTAGGCCCAAACTAAAGCATAACAGTTGTAAAGACACGAGGTTAGACTCTTTTATGGTGTAAGACTGCCCGGACCCGCCCGGCAAATCCAGCTGCCATAAATGCCAGTCTAATGTGAGAGGTCTTTATGAGGTTATGGCCTTAATGAACTAAGAAATACTTAACCAGATAATCATGTAAGGTGGGACATGGGGGTTAAGTAGGTGCCTTGGGTGGCATGAGGAATCTGGTGGTTGCCTTTAGAGGCATTTGAAATACGATTAGACTTAACCAAACACACATGTAAATGAACATGATTAGGTGGGTTAAGTGGGATGGACTAATGGGGACAAGCTTAGGTGGAATGCTTGTGGTAAATAGTGGGGGCCCATTTCAACCAGTATCCCAAAACGTATCTTTGTGGGCTCGACCCAAGTCGAGGACGGGACACGCATACTGGGTTTGACTATAAGAGGCCAAAACAGGGAGCGGTGGCAACGCAAGTCCAACGGGTTTCATATGCGTGTGTGGACCCGGGCTGGTAGGTAAGACGTTGTTGCATCATGTAGGTATAAGCCGTGCATGTCCGTTGTATCAGGTTGCCACTTTAGGGGAGTGATACACCCCACTGTGGGGCCAGCACGGGTATCTACGAGTTAGGGAGCCGATCGAATAATGGGAAGTAGGGTACACCTAGTGGAGATAGGGGCAGGCGGCACCTATGTAGTCAGCTAGGGGTACGTAAAGCCATTGGGGAAGTTTCTAAGTGAAGCTAAGTGGGATGAATCTTTAAGGTGACTGGTGTGGTGCAGTATAGTGTTTATCCTTTAGTATTTAGGAGCGCCTATAACGTTGCCTTTAGCGATTGTCTATGTCCTTAATCTGCTCTTCATAGACATTTTCTTGTTTTCCAGCTTATGCCTTAGTCCAGTTATTTTGATAAGAGTATTGTAGAATTATCATATTCACCAGACTTTATGTCTGACCCCCTCTTTTCCATCCTTTTTCTCCCTTCAGGTCCGCAGGTTGGGCCAAGTTCTAGTGGAGTCTAGTTGGATCGCTTATCTTCTAGAAAGCTTGGACTGCTGAAGTAAAGTCCAGCTTGTTATCTTTCTTTTTAATGGCTATTCATGTAATGGGATTATGTACTTGTTTTATCAAGATAGATATTGTACTTGACATTGAATATGGTGTTATGATGTAATCAAACATGTTTTGACTTCTGCTACAATGAAATAAAGTTTTTGAATTTCCAAGTACTATTTTATATCTGTCTTGTTGTAATTTTACTGTTCTATATTCACTTAAAACCTCCATGGAAGTTAATGCATTCCCTTTGTGAGTGACATTAATGGACGTGGGGTGTTACACGTGGTATCAGAGCATAAGGTTACCAGAACAGATAAAAAAAAAATTTAGAAAAATATTTTTTTTTTCTAAAGTATTTTTGGAAGAAGTGCTTTCAAAAAAAAAAACATGTTATTTAAAGAGAGTTTTTATGAAAAACATAATCCCAAATAGCCACATCCTTATCTTTATCTTTCGAATTCTCCATTTTGAATCTTTCCTTTTTCGTTTCAGCATGGCTGAAGATCTTAATCTCCCAGAAGGTGTGACGATTCCAGGGTGGTTTAGGAGATACTTGGAGGCTAGGGCCACCACTGCAGGCCCAGCGGATACTCCTCCACCCCTAGTTGCACCCATTCCTCCTCCTCCTCATCCTCGTGTTGACACTTTTGCAAAGACGTGCAAGGAATTCAAGGCTATGGGAGGAAAAACTTTTCAAGGGACTGAGACGTTTGTGGAGGCCAGAGATTGGCTTAAGGAGACTGAGGAATTGTTGGATATCTTTGAAGTGGAAGATGGGAGGAAAGTCCGTTTAGCTGCTTGGTTAATGAAGGGAGAGGCCTCGTTTTGGTGGGAGGTCACTAACGGGGAACGTCCAGTTGATTCATGGGCGGATTTCAGACGAAGGTTTGAGGCAAAGTTTCTTTCAAGGGCAGAGGAGAACTTAAATATGGAAAAATTCCTGGCACTAAAGCAAGGGAGCTCATCAGTAAAGGAATATGTCAATAAATTTAATCAGTTAGCAAGGTTTGGCTTGGAGTTTGTGAACACGCCAGAGAAGAAAGCTTTGAGGTTCGTTAGAGGCTTGAATGAACCGTTGCAAGGGTTGGCTATGACCCACATCCCTATGGGAGCCACCTTTGAAAAGCTAGTAGAAATGGCACTTATGCATGAGGATAAGGCAGTTGAAAAGAAAGGGGATCAGAAGAAACCCCAACAGCAAAATAAGAAGGGTGGTAAAAACAATAATGGCAAAGGGAAGAAGAAATGCTTCAATTGTGGGACGCCTGGCCATCTCAGCAAAGATTGTAGAAAGAAAAAGAAGACTGGTTGTTTTCATTGTGGAGATGCGGGACATTTAGTGAAGGACAGTCCAAAGAAGGGGCAGAGGGCAGGGTCTACCTCGGGAGGACAGGTGCAGGCTCTTATGGCACCAGGGCAGGCAAGGGGGCAAGTTCAGGCTATTGCGGCCCCACCGCTGCAAGAAAGAGGTAGAACAATTTCTGTTGAAAGCTTAGTTTTTCTGTTTGATCATCCTGTCCGTACCTTATTCGATTCTGGCGCATCTCATTCGTTTATCTCTGCATCATTAGTTGAATCACTGCACTTGAACAGCAGTTTAGTAGAGGATCCCTTGGTCGTTTCAAATCCAATTGGGGGTTCGGCTCATTTGACCATGATATGTTTGGATTTGAAAATCTCTATACTTAGCGTTGAATTTAGATGTGATGCTTATGTATTGGGCTTCACGGGCTATGGGCTAATTTTAGGAATGGATTGGTTGTCTAGAAATAGGGCCATTCTTGATAGTGACAGGAGAGTAGTTAGGCTTGTGACTCGCCTTGGTAATGCTCTCGACATCTTTTGTAATCCCATAAATTCCGTTATGCTAAGTTATCTTGAATCGCTTGACGCGTCTGTAGAGAACCTGCGATCGGTAGAAGTGGTCCGGGAATATCCGGATGTGTTTGAGGAGGTGAAGGGCTTACCTCCAAAGCGGGAGATAGACTTTCGAATTTATCTTGTGGATAATGCTAAACCCGTATCTTTGCTAGTGCGCCACATGGCTCCTCGTGAAAGGAGGGAACTCAATAAGCAAGTAAAGGAGTTGCTTGAGAAGGGGTTCATAAGACGTAGTATATCGGAGTGGGGTGCTCCAGTAGTTTTTTCCACAAAGGCGGATGGGTCTCTTAGACTTTGTATGGACTATAGAGAACTAAACAAGCTTACTAAAAAGAACCGACACCCACTGCCGGGGATTGACGATCTCTTTGATCAGTTAGTTGGCGCCTCAGTGTTTTCGCAGTTGGACTTAGCCACTGGCTTTCATCAACTGAGAGTGGCTGAGGATAGTATAGATAAGACTGCTTTTAGGACTCCTGACGGATTCTATGAATGGCTAGTGATGCCCCTTGGTTTGACAAACGCCCCTGCATATTTTGTTGATTTGATGAGTAGGGTGTTTAGGGAATACCTTAACAAATTCGTGGTAGTCTTTGTGGATGACATCTTAGTCTTTTCTAAGAATAAAGAAGAGCACTCCCTACATCTTAGGGAAGTGTTGGAAACCCTTCGAGCACATAACCTTAAGGCAAAATTTTCTAAGTGTCACTTCTGGAGGAAGGAAGTACGGTTCTTAGGGCACGTGGTTTCCAAAGAAGGGATAGTAGTGGATCCCGCAAAGGTGGTGGCCATCCAAGATTGGAAGGTCCCTAAAAATGCAACCGAAGTAAGAAGTTTCTTGGGGTTGGCTGGCTATTATAGGAAGTTTATCAAAGACTTCGCAAAAATATCAGCTCCATTAACACGGTTAACGAAGAAGAACCTAGTTTTTACGTGGGACAAAGATTGCGATGATGCGTTCCAACGTTTAAAGAGAGCCTTAACTTCAGCCCCAGTCTTAGTGCTGCCAGACGGGAATAAACCGTTTACCATCTATACTGATGCTTGTGGGACGGGACTTGGCGCGGTCCTCATGCAAGAGGGAAGAGTAATAGCCTATGGTGGAAGGCAGTTGAGGGTTCATGAAAAGAATTACCCCACGCATGACTTAGAGCTAGCCGCAATTGTTTTCGCGCTTAAGTCTTGGCGTCACTATCTTCTTGGTGAGAAATTCGAACTGTTCACTGACCACAAATCATTAAAATACTTATTCTCTCAGAAGGATTTGAATTTAAGGCAGCAACGGTGGATGGAATTCTTAGCCTCCTACGATTTTGAAATAGCATATACCCCGGGCAAGGGTAACGTGGTGGCAGACGCCTTAAGTAGGAAAAGGTTGTCCTTGAGTCCGTTGTTTGTTGAACGACAAAGCTTAGAATTCATCTCTATGTTTGACTTTAGACCCTCCGTTGACTTAGTACCCGGTCTGTTAGCATCCTTGGAGGTTAGACCTACACTTCTAGGACGGGTTGGTGAGGCACAGCGAGACGACCCACAGTTGGTTGAGATAGTAGAAAAGCTCAAAGGGGGGGAGTCGTCAAGCCATCTTCGTAGGTATACCCTAGACGATAAGGGTTGGTTACGAAGGGATAATATACTTTGTGTACCACAAGACGAAGACTTAAGGAAGGCCATTCTTGATGATGCTCATCGCTCAAAAATGACCATTCATCCCGGCGGGGATAAGATGTACAAAGATATGAAGCGGGTTTTCTTTTGGGCCGGTATGAAAAAGAATGTGGCCGAGTACGTCGCTAGATGCTTGGTGTGCCAACGAGTTAAAGCAGAACAAAAGAAACCCGGTGGGTTGCTTCACCCATTAGAAGTTCCACTATGGAAATGGGAAAGCATCTCAATGGATTTTGTGGATGGATTACCAAGATCAAGGAAGGGTAACACGGGGATTTGGGTTATAGTAGATAGACTTACTAAAAGCGCCCATTTTATTCCCGTGAAAAGTAAGAGGACTGCTCCGTGGTTGGCTTCTGTATACATTAAGGAGATAGTTCGTTTGCACGGTATTCCTTCTAGTATAATAAGCGACTGTGACCCCATCTTTACTAGCGAATTTTGGAAGAGTTTACAAGAGGCGGTAGGGACTCAGCTATGTTTGAGCACCGCATATCATCCTCAGACAGACGGCCAGACCGAGAGGGTGAATCGCATTCTAGAGGATCTTTTAAGGCTTTGTATCCTAGACTTTGGGGGTACATGGGAAGAGCACCTTCCGTTAGTAGAATTCGCATATAATAATAGCTTTCAGTCTAGTATTGGCATGGCACCTTTCGAAGCTCTTTATGGAAGGCCTTGCCGTTCGCCTACATGTTGGTGGGAATCTACCGATAAAATCCTACTTGGGCCCGATATGGTTAGGGAAACCTCGGAGAAGATTGAGTTGATTCGAAGGAGGATGAAAGCAGCACAAGATAGGCAAAAATCGTATGCTGATAAGAGGAGGACAGATCTTGAGTTTGACATTGGGGACATGGTTTTTATCAAAGTATCTCCGTTACAGAATGTTGTTCGCTTTGGGTCCGTGGGGAAATTAGCACCAAGGTTTGTAGGGCCGTTTCCTGTAAAAAACAGGATTGGGAAGATGGCATATAGGGTGGAGTTGCCTGAGAAACTTAGTGGAGTACACGACGTATTCCATGTATCACATTTGAGGAAGTGTTTGCACAAGACCGCGGAGGTGGTAGAGCCGAGCTTGCTTAAAGAGGTGGAAATAGAGCGTGATGCAACAATTAGACGAGCTCCTACATGCATTCTTGGGTCGTAGATCAAAAAGTTGAGGAATCGAGAGGTCAGACTGGTTAAAGTGCAATGGGGAGATGATGAGAGCAACGCAACTTGGGAGACAGAAGAGAAGATGCGTTCGTTGTACCCTTTTCTTTTTGAGGGTATGTCTTTTAATTTCTCCTTTATCGCTTAGCTTATCTTATCTTATCTTTAGTATGTCCTCTCATTAGTATCTTTGACCTTTAGTTAGGATAATCCTATGGTTGAAACATGTGTTTGAGACATGTTATGTATGATGGATGCAAAATGGATGCAAGTGTTTGCTAGTGGTTGCTCGTGGATGCATATATACACACACTTTAGGCACTAGATCGGCTCAGTCACTTCATATTGCATATTGCATATATATGGATGTATTTAGTATAATGGATGTATAATGGTTGTACCATCATATGGATGCTGCATTCGGTTGAATGGGTGTGCACGCATATAGAAGTAGTATGTAAGCAATTAGGATCTTTTGCATACATAATGGATTCATGACACTTACATAATTTGCATTAAGGAGGTCAACTGAATCAGTAGACCGCCTGATTTCGCATTAGGTAAGGACATGTACACACACTTGCATATGATCATAAAGCATTAGAAGTCTTTTAAGGACAATGGATGCCTGTGTATGATGGATGAGTAGATGGACGTTTGGATGGTAGGATATACATTCTTCCAGACTTGAAGATTTCGGGGACGAAATCCTAAAAGGAGGGGAGAATGTAACACCCCGAATTTTCTATTAACACTAAAGTTGCTAAAATATTAATAAGTGTGTAAGAGAGGGGATGTATCTAATATGAATATAAAAATATTAATAAGTGTGTAAGAGAGGGGATGTATCTAATATGAATATAAAAATATTAATAAGTGTGTAAGAGAGGGGATGTATCTAATATGAATATAAAAATATTAATAAGTGTGTGAGAGAGGGGATGTATCTAATATGTATATAAAAACAATAATAAGTAAAGGGGGGGATGTATCTAATGTGTACATTGTAGAATATATATATATATATGGGCAGTTAATGCAAACATGAATAGAAGTTTATTAATTTGCTGAGTGTTTGCTGAGTCACTTCTGACTCATTGCTGAGTCAACAAGATAAACCCCATCTTGTCTGAACGGCTGCGGTTATTTCTAGGTTAAATCTAATGGCCTAAATGAATTCTAAAATCTATAAATAAGTGGGTAGACCCTAGACCTAAATCACTTGTAAAATTAGAGAAGCTACCGTCATGCTGCTGCCATGGAGTTCAGCATAGCCGTCACAAACTAAGAAGAGGAAGCCTAATCATCTACAACTAAATCTACACAAATCAAATCAAAAGATCTCTCTTTCTCTAATTATTTTCTTTTGTTGGTGAGTATGATGATTCTCACAAGACTATTACAAACTAATTTGACTCAGTTATGAATGGATCACAAGAAAGTGATGTGATTTGTAATTGTAAATTCTATATATTGTGGATCTCTTATTATGTTATTATGTTGTCGTATGATGTAAATTATATATGCTATGTCATGCTATGTTGTAAATTCTCTTATGCTATGTCGTGCTATGTTGAGAATCATGTCAAGCTATGTTATACTATCATACTATGCCATGTTATAAATCATGCTATATTATGTTGAAAAATCATGATGTTGTTGGATCATGCTTAAAGTTATGTTTTTTTTTCTCTTAATTTAAATGGATCTTGTTTATGGGAATTTGCCTATTAGGTTAGGTGTACCCATAAACTTGAAACTATAATTAAATAAAACTTGATTATGGGAATTTGCCTATTGAGTTAGGTGTACCCATATAAAACCATGTTGTTAAAAAATTAGATGATGTTGATTCACACATGTTCATATGTAAGTTTATGAAAATTGATTGAGATGATATTAGGTGAATTTTGAACAAGTTGACACCTTTAGGTCCATGACACGTATAATCTATGCAAGTTGGACATATGCAAGTTTCACCCCTTATTATGATTCATTTGGTCACATATACATGTTGTTATTATGATAATCTCTTTTATGCTATGAGTTAGGCTATTCGAGTCTAACATATATTTTGCGAATAAACGTTCAAACGTGGGGTAGGGGTAATATTAGGAATTAATAAATTGGGTGCAATTTTGTAAGATTTTGCATACCATGAATGGATGTCCATAATTGAGTCAATTATGGACATTGTTAAAAATTGGAAGTAATTAATAATTCAAGTAGGGAATTATTAAAATTGGGGGAAAGTGGATTATTATTAATAATCAATGCTTAGGACACGAGGTTGGACCCGTTTGTGATGTAAACCTGCCCGGACCCGCCCGGCAAATCCAGTAGTCACAAATGTTGGCCCAATGTGAGAGGTCCTAGGCCCAAACTAAAGCATAACAGTTGTAAAGACACGAGGTTAGACTCTTTTATGGTGTAAGACTGCCCGGACCCGCCCGGCAAATCCAGCTGCCATAAATGCCAGTCTAATGTGAGAGGTCTTTATGAGGTTATGGCCTTAATGAACTAAGAAATACTTAACCAGATAATCATGTAAGGTGGGACATGGGGGTTAAGTAGGTGCCTTGGGTGGCATGAGGAATCTGGTGGTTGCCTTTAGAGGCATTTGAAATACGATTAGACTTAACCAAACACACATGTAAATGAACATGACTAGGTGGGTTAAGTGGGATGGACTAATGGGGACAAGCTTAGGTGGAATGCTTGTGGTAAATAGTGGGGGCCCATTTCAACCAGTATCCCAAAACGTATCTTTGTGGGCTCGACCCAAGTCGAGGACGGGACACGCATACTGGGTTTGACTATAAGAGGCCAAAACAGGGAGCGGTGGCAACGCAAGTCCAACGGGTTTCATATGCGTGTGTGGACCCGGGCTGGTAGGTAAGACGTTGTTGCATCGTGTAGGTATAAGCCGTGCATGTCCGTTGTATCAGGTTGCCACTTTAGGGGAGTGATACACCCCACTGTGGGGCCAGCACGGGTATCTACGAGTTAGGGAGTCAATCGAATAATGGGAAGTAGGGTACACCTAGTGGAGATAGGGGCAGGCGGCACCTATGTAGTCAGCTAGGGGTACGTAAAGCCATTGGGGAAGTTTCTAAGTGAAGCTAAGTGGGATGAATCTTTAGGGTGACTGGTGTGGTGCAGTATAGTGTTTATCCTTTAGTATTTAGGAGCGCCTATAACGTTGCCTTTAGCGATTGTCTATGTCCTTAATCTGCTCTTCATAGACATTTTCTTGTTTTCCAGCTTATGCCTTAGTCCAGTTATTTTGATAAGAGTATTGTAGAATTATCATATTCACCAGACTTTATGTCTGACCCCCTCTTTTCCATCCTTTTTCTCCCTTCAGGTCCGCAGGTTGGGCCAAGTTCTAGTGGAGTCTAGTTGGATCGCTTATCTTCTAGAAAGCTTGGACTGCTGAAGTAAAGTCCAGCTTGTTATCTTTCTTTTTAATGGCTATTAATGTAATGGGATTATGTACTTGTTTTATCAAGATAGATATTGTACTTGACATTGAATATGGTGTTATGATGTAATCAAACATGTTTTGACTTCTGCTACAATGAAATAAAGTTTTTGAATTTCCAAGTACTATTTTATATCTGTCTTGTTGTAATTTTACTGTTCTATATTCACTTAAAACCTCCATGGAAGTTAATGCATTCCCTTTGTGAGTGACATTAATGGACGTGGGGTGTTACAATTAGTTTGCTTTTCTTACGTTCATTCTATATAATTTTGACTAAATTAAGCTTTTTTCAATTTTTTTTCACATACTTCTGACAACCTAAGCAAGTATCACATTTGAGAATAAAATTTGAATAATAAGAATAGAACAATTAACAAATATAGTAATAAGCATGAGGCATCTAATTAGAAAGGCACGTTGATAGGAAGACATATAGATACTTATATCTTCTATTCTATCAGCTATAGTAGTTAGTGTTTTAAAGCGATAACCATAGACCATAGAATCAAGACATCTCAATAATCAAGTGCCTTTAAATTGTGATGCCTAGGTGAAAAGAAAGAGAAAAAGAAAGGAAAAATCCAAGTTGATAGAAACAACATACTTGGTAAAGAATAACAAAAGTTCAAATATAAGTGTCAATGCTACTTCAAATTTCACTTAACTTGAAAATTGTATATTTCTTCGTAGAGTAGATAATTATACAAAATGATTTCCTACCCATGTTTCTTCGGTCTCATGTTTGAGCCATTAGCATATAAAATAAGCAACTGAAAGCTCTCATATTTCATTACCATAACAAAATCTATGCTTTGGGATCACACTTTTAAATGCATTTGATAACTAATTTTTTTTTTCTTGTAATCAACCATTATGGAAAGGGCCATTATTATACTTAATAAAAGAAAGAAAATATAAGTAACTATATTCTTTAGTATTGGTGTACTTTTGTATATTTATCTGGATATGTCAAGCTTATTATTAGGGGTTTTTTATGTTCTCAAAATTGTTCTCATATTTTCTCATTACATGTAACTTCAAAATTTCTATGTTGATTAATTATTTTATTTTAGGTTGTAATTTTTCTTAGTTATCATCCATCCATAATTGATAGTTTGGTAATAATATATATTTTGTAGTTTTTTGAGTAGAATTTAATTTTTGTATATATGCTCAGTACATTTGCCTGATTTTTTGTATATATAGTTTGAGGTCAATGAATTTGGATAAATTCAAAAAAATTAAGACTACATGTAATACTATATCTCTCTTTATTGTCCCCTTTAGCATGCAAAAATGCCTGTTTTTTTCTTCTTCAATTTTCGAGTGGTTATACAAGATAAGTAATAATGATAGCGAATTCTAATGTAAGATTTTCTTCCCTAAACTTTGCTAAATTGTAACACCTTTATCATATTTTAAATGTTTATTTTTAACATTTTTGTATTATGAATCACACTCGGCCTTCTTTGAAAGTTTTTTTTATTTTATTTTTAGCTAATATAATGTAAGAACAATTAATTAACATATTGTGAGATGTGAGTTTAATTTATTACTAAGATCGTAGATATAGATTAACCAAGAATGCATAGTTTTAGGATAACACATTTTTTTCATCCATAATTAGACAATCTGATATTTGTAGGATAGCTAGGATTTTGGATTATTGTGTACGATCCGAAGTGAGAATAACTTTAATACAGTATGTTATTGTAGATTTTAATTTTAATTATATACGTAAAGAAATAAGTAAACACAATGGTAATTTTTTTAATTGGGTACTTAAATGTTAATAAATATAGTACTGTAAGTCTTAGGTAATATACAACATACTACATATGTTGCGTAGTTGATCTATAAATTTTAGGATGTAACTATCCATTTACTCTGTGGTGTTAGCCATTTTATTGCTTAATAGCTCCGACTTATTTAAGCTGTCAATCTAACTATGCATTTTTTAGTAGCATTGATTATTAGGCTATTTTTTCTTGGTGAAACTGCTTACAACCTCCATACAACGAGGATTATGGACTAGATGAAACTCTCAACACATGTGAATAAAGGTATTTATTAGATGTTAATTATTAATTCATGGAATAAATATTTTCACTTTAATAGCTTACAGCGCAGTAGGTTACAAATGACAAGAAAAATCTTTCCTACCACTTTAAATCCAAGAAAACTCAATCGTACCACTTTAAATCATGATAACATATATGCAAAACAGAGAACTGTTTCGGATAATACTTTTGGAACTGTAGCCACATAGTTTACTCGAGCTGATCGTACATTTGTACTATTCTTGAACTAACCTCTCACTGAATTGCAACATGTTCTAACATCTTTTTTTAAAATTAAATTCATAGGCAGTTTTAACTACTCTTGCATGGAAAGCAACAAACAACCAACTAGAAGATATTTGGCAACACACTGTCTTTACTGTTCAAATCTATCCTTATTTTAACTTCTTTAACATTTTTTTGACCTACAAAAATTGCTTGCTTAAGAATAAATATTTGTAAAAGGATTGTTTTGACAACATCAAATGATTTTTGCCAAAGTATTGGTCTTCAATTTATGTTGGATTTGATATTTTATTGTTTCCTACAAGCCATGTGATTGATGTCTTAAACCATAGTACTACTTGAGAAAACAAAATTTCCACTGTTTGTGGTTGCGTTAAACTGATTGATGCCACTATTTCAGTCCCGCTTGAATATGTTGCTGTTTGGATTTCACAGACGGATATACTGAATAGTTAATTGATAACTTACATTGAACTATTTACAAGTTGCTTCATTACATAGTAAAATTTATCGTATGTTGCATATGATCTCCATGTGTTGTTTTCCACCTTTTCAACTTCAATGAAGTATTATGTGGTGCAGTGAACATTTTCCACATGAATGCATTGAATTTATCACAAGACAACCATTCCATCTATAGTTTAATTGAATTTAATCCATGATTTGTTTTTGCTTATTTCTAAGTTACTGTTGTGTTTACAGCTGCAATCAACATTTTGTGCTAATAATAATAATAACAGAAAACTACCTAATGATGTGACCTAAGCAAGTATCTGTCGTCTCACTCACGTTTTATATTCACCTTCCTGTTACGTCTGAATAGTTTTTAATTCACCACAGTAAACAGCATTAATAATGAAACTATATGTATTTTGCATCTCCCGTGTGCGAAGCACGGGTGTGCACTTGTTATATATATAATATAAAGCCTGAATAGAACCCGCCGCGCCGCGGCAGTTTGTGAATTTCAACCATTGACTTCGAATGGACATTGCGGGAGACCCGACCGTCGGATTCTCCTTAAACTGGAACTGCTGTGTTCGTATCGAAAAGAGCTTTCTAACGAATATTAGAAATTTGAAATCTAACGGTTGGATTTGGAATTATGTCCAAATCAAATTTGGAAAAGGTCGTTGTAACTGCAGTTCGATGGCCGTTGATGGAAATCGACCGTACGGGCCTTGATAAATTTTTTAAAAATAATAATAATTTGTGTAAAATCATAAGAAATGATTTGTGAAGAATTGGGATGAAAAACTCCATATTTGGAAAGATAAAAATAGATTTTTATCGAAATGAACTAGTTTTGAACTAGAATAATAATTTATTTATTTTTAAAATAAATAAATTGGGTTTGAAATGGTTTTGAAAGTGACCAGAATTTCCAATGAATGAATTGGAATGGATTTGAATCGAAAATGTCTTTGGAATATTTCGATGTTGGATTTCGTGATTATACAGATATTGTTATAGAAATTTGAAAGATATATTTATATTGTTATTTCCCATGCGATATTTGTTGGTCATAGAATTTGATATTGAATATAAGCCGATATATTTTCTATTCAGAGCCTTGTATTTAATATCAAATGTGATTTGGGTTTGTCGTGAATGGTGTCTTCATTAACACTGTTCTTAAGCCCAGTTGAGAAAAAGATTAAATCTTTTTATTTAGATTTAACGAAGTGTACCAATTAAATAATATTTAATTGGAATTGAATTGGTATTGATTTTTGGGTTTATCGTGAACAGTGTTTTAAATAATACTTGTTCTTTAACCCGATAATTAATGGAATGTGAATTTGGGTTTATCGTGAACCGTGTTTTAAATGACACTAATTCTTTAACCCAGTTAAAGATTAAAACTAAGTGGAGTTTTAATGAATCTATAATTAGATTGAAAAGATCGAGAATGGAGTACCACCAGTTTTACTCCAGGCGATAATTAAATCTTTAATTAGATTTGAACGTGAAATGGTAATTGAATTTACCGATAACACCGTGGTGTTAGATATGAAGTATTACCAGTCTTACTTCATGGGATGAATAGGTTAGGATTGGGAAATAAAATAAATGATTACTTCGGTGTGGTTCGCTAATCCCAACTAGTTTGAATTGATATTCAAAAAGGAGATTAAAGAATAAATTTAAAGAATTTATCTTTGATAAAGTTAATAGGAACCTTTCCCAAAGTATAAGAATATTTGAATAAAAGAATATTCTGAATTGGAATGAGGCGTATGTTGTGTTTTTGTAACACTTGTTTATTATATACGCGAGTTATTCAGAAAGACCGGGTTTATCCCATTCTGAATAACTGATTCGACGTGGTGTTGAGGATGAAGACGGTGGATGAAGACCGGAGGTCTTCACGTCGTTTGGGTGGTTACTGATGATCTTGATTGGGCCGTACACCCAAGAGGAGGGAAACAGTTGGTGGTCGTCCAGACGTACTTGGAGATCGATGGATATGCGGGGTACTAAGTGCCTCCGGTTTCGTTCAGACCCAGAACGGACTTGTAGATGGACTGTGTGTCTGACATTGGATTTCATTTTGTGTGACTGATATCGGTTGCATAGAGTGGTTTGCCTGTGTGGCATGCTAAGTTGCAAATGATCAAGGCTTTTGTTGAAAAGTAGAGTCCTTTGGTTGATGATCAAAAGTACGGCCTGTGTGGCATAGCTTTGCGTAACGTGAATTCGCGAGCCTCACACCCCGGTAGTGAACCAAAAACAAGAGACGGACATCAGGGAGGGCATGCGTTTCTTTCTAGTTAGAAGTGGCGTCAGTGGTTTTACACGCCCTGACGAGTTTGACTTATGTGGTTGTTGCTGTTGCGAGGCGCCTCGGATATACCGGTGACTATGTGAAGCCGAAGGAGCCATTCGTTGGCTCATTTACACCCCATAGGGCGGGGAAACACAGTGTTCAGGCATAATAATCCACATCGGTGGACCGGCCTTGACGATCCAAGGCTTGCCTGCGCGCTTGCCTGAGGGGCGGACTAGAGCGTCTCGAATCGGTAGAGGACTATCTTTTGCCTCGGTTCACAGATGGAAATCCAATTTCCAAATACGTGATTTTGCGGTTTTAATTGTAGAACTAGTATGGCGACATGATATATGGTACCCATGTCGTCTATGATTGATACTTATGATTTGAAGTTGTTTTATACACTATGCACTTATAATAGTATCAAATGATTTGTTTAAAACGTACTAAGCATGTTTGGCTATTATAAGGGAAAACCCTATCCCCCGGCTTGCGTTGCATTGTGTGATAGGACCTGGGTCTTATAATAGCTTCATTTTTCCAAAAAGGATTGCGCTGTTTTGTTATATGCACTGGTATTCTTGGGAGGAAACCCGTTCCGTGTTATACGGCGTGGTCCCTTGATATATCTGATTTAAAGTAAAGTTTTAAATAACTATTTTAGTTCTCACACCAGTCCCATGACTGACCTGGAGTTTATTGTTTTAACCTAAACTCTTGGTGCCCTTATTCTCGACACGGGCAACTAGTAGTTTGGGTTTTGCAGATTTATATTCACAGGATCCTGGTTACAGCTGGAACAATATCCGGAAAGCTTGGTATCCGTATATCTCCTTCTAGTTGTGTTTCGTATTATTTTTCGCTGCTATGTAATGTATTGTAATATCTGATATTTATCGAATGTGTAATATTGATTATACTCTGTATATTCTTGTAATCTGATGGAATTGTTGTAATTAACAATGAAATGTTTTTCCATCTGCGTTCTAATTTGTCGTGTTCTCGAAACAATCAGGCGTTTCGAACGATCTTGATCGGTTTAGCGACTGATTCGAAACGAGCAGAATTCCTTTTCATTACACGATCAGCAGACCACTATAGATGTATTGACGCTGATCTGCGGGCACTAGTGATTACAGTCTTCATTGTGGTATTTACAGTGAATCACAGTGAATATCATAAGCAGTCTAGACACAAGTAAATGTATATACGTATCACACAAAGTATAGAAATATGATTAAAAACACACCAAAATTTTGTGGCAAATAAAATTTAAAATAAATTTATACTTGTAGAATTTAAATCTATTTTGTTCCAGTTTACTATTCGTGTTTCTGTGACCAGTATACGGGTGAATGGACTGGATATTAAGCGGACTGAAGACAAAGTGTATGTCAGAGTGAACCGTAGTGAGGAAATTTTTGGTATATGAAACCGTATGTAATTGAGTGAAATCTGAGTGTTACTGTGAGGAACCAATGAATTGAATGTAAATGCAAAATGAATGTATTATATTGGAGTGAAATATACAATATTGGCATCAGAAGTTTGTACTATTTCAAATGTTGAAATAAAATAATTATTTGAATAAAAATATTGTTTGAATATTAAATTCTGTGCGATAGTATTTTATTTAAAAAAAATATTTATTTCTGTATGTGATGTAATATAGAATACTACAATTACAAATACATTTATAGAATAATATATGTTTGTTATCATCAAACAAAAATCATACTGTTATATTCAACAGATTATCTTCGATTTGATACATTTGAGGGATATTTAGTATTTTATGTACTTCGATTTTTTTTGGTATTTTGGGACTGTAATATTTGATATGTACCGGTTGGTATTTTATGAAATGATAGATTATTATGCTTTTCTATAAATTATTTCTTCCGTTGTGATGTTATTTATTTTTATCATATGTTGGCATCTTAGTATCTGTATGACTAATTTGCACCCGACGATCCATATACCTTGATATGACCACAATTGGGATATGTCAAGGGAAGTGCATTATTACAACTAGTATCATAGCTTAAGTTTTCAACATCCCTGAAAATGAAATTTAAAAGTAAAGTATTTTTCAAATTTTTTTAGAGGAAGTATTTTGGAAAGTATAAGTATAACTATCTTCATAAAGGAATTTTTTCAAAAATCCATTATATTCATCTCCCTTCCTTATCCAAAATTTCATCTTCCCTTCATTGAGCTATATGTGGGGGTAACCTATTTAATCTTTGTCAGAGGTTGTGCCCTAGAGGGAATTTATATGATGTGAATAATAATAATATTGTTGATGTTATTTTATTTGGAATAAAAAATTACGATATGTTATATTTACTGCGTAATATAAATTTTAACATAGTAGAAGTTCTTAGAATAATAATACGGAATTATATAGTTCCAAATAAGTGACTTGGTCATGAGATTATATAATATATTAAGTATTATAATTCTTAGATGTCCCTTATCAAGTTGTGTTGTTTATATAAGACAACAATAAAACATTGAGACTGGTATGTTGATTGATTGATGATCATATCTCATTGATCACTAATATACATGATATTAATGTCAACACATAAGTGTAACACCCCACACCCACTAAGGTCACTCACTAAGGGAATGCCTTAACTTCGGTGGAGCATTTTAAGTGAATATAGAATAGAAAAATTACACAAGACAGATATAAATACTTGAAAATCTAAAACATAATTTCATTGCAGCAGAAGGTAAACATGTTTAGTTACAACACCATAAAGAGTCAAGTACTAAATATCCATCCTGATAAAAACATAAGTACATAATCCCACTACAAAAACAATAGCCATAAAAGAAAAGATAAGCTGGGCTTTACATCACGGTCCAAGCTCCAGAAGATAGATAAGGAAATCTGATCAAAGCCCACTAGTGTTAGGCCCAACCTGAGGACCTGAGGGGGAAAAAAGATAAAAACAACGGGGTCAGACATAAGTCTGAGTGAGCCCTATAACATTAACAACACAATCATTAAAGTAATTAGGGTATGATATAAACTTGGTACGGGATGACTGGGGATAAATGACTACCCTAAGTAGCCAACTAGACATAGGATGAACTAAGATAACGGTAAAGACGCATCTACCCACCCAAGGATAATTTCTAACTGCACCACACCAGTCATTCCTACTTAAAGGTTGATCCCACCCAAGGACTTAGAAAATTTACCCAGTAGTTTCGTGTACCCCTAGCTGACTACATAGCTGCCGTCTGCCCCTATCTCCACTAGGTGTACCCACTACTCCCAAGCGATCGGCTTCCTACCGTAGATACCCGTGCTTGCCCCACAGTGGGGTGTATCACTCCCCAAAGTGGCAACCCGATACAACAAATGGTGCACGGCTTATATCTACACGATGCAACAACGTCTTACCTACCAGCCCGGGTCCACACACGCATATGAAACCCATTGGACTCGCGTTGCCACCGCTAACCCGTTTTGGCCTCTTATAATCAAGCCCAGTACGCGTGTCCCGTCCTCGACATGGGTCGAGCCCAATAAGATACATATGGGTTACTAGTTGAAATGGGCCCCCACAAGCTACCACCTAAGCTTGTCAATTTATCTAGTGCATCCCACTTAACCCTTTAATCATGTTTAATTCCATGTTTCCACTTGGTTAAGTATTCTAATCGTATTTTCTATTGCCACCCAAGGCAACCCACTAGATTTCCTCATGCCACCCAAGGCACTTACTTGATTTCCACATGCCACCCAAGGCACCCACTTAACCCCTCATGCCCACTACATGCTTATCTGGTTAAGTGTTTCTTAATTGATTAAGAACGTAACCGTTGTAAAGACCTCTCACATTAGACTATCTTTTATGGCAGCTGGATTTGCCGGTTGGGTCCGGGCAGCCTTACGCCATAACCGAGTGTAACCTCGTGTCTATACACTTGTCACGTATTTAGTTTGTGCCTAAGACCTCTCACATTGGGCCAATCATTTGTAGCCGCTGGATTTGCCGGTCGGTTCCGGGCAGTCTTACGCTACAAAAGGGTCCAACCTCGTGTCTTAGTCGATTAATTACACCAAATTAATCACCCCCGAATTAATTTTCCCTAATTAATTCCAATTTTAATGATGTACATAATTGACTCAATTATGTCTGTAATGACCCAGATTTCCATAACATCAGAGTTGACTATATACATCATACGTCCAACCCAAATATCACGAAAATACGGAACATTTTTTTTTAGAAGAAAGAGGTAGAAGAAGAACAGAAATAACAACACAGAATCTCACATCGCAGCGGAACAAAATATAATATATCACATCTTTGAAATACAAAATCTTAACTGTATATCATACACTTATCAGAGTACAACACTTACAACATAACGGAACAACTATAACTGGATAACGCTGAAGCCTCCTGCTCCAAGCTCCTTTAGATAGATCTGTAAAATCCTGAACTACTTGACTGCCCATACAAATTTAGGCACCCAAGAGTTTAGGTAGAACAAAACAAAATAAACTCCGGGTCAGTCATGGGACTGGTATGAGTAAAACAGTTTAAAAACAGTTCGAACAAGTAAACGATATCTCATAAGACCACGCCGCATAACGGAACGGGTTTTTCCCTTATGAGAATCCAAAATATCTTTATATCAAAACCTTTTGATATTATAATAATGTCTATCAACCATAGTATATATATAATCATCTAGCAGAAACGCTTCCATCTCACGTTCTACATATATAGTATACAATCAAAACCGCAAGCACGTATTGGGTAATGGATTTCCAACTATGACAAGGTATGGGACCACCTTTCGCTAATGTACCTCTAGAGAGGAATACACTGGGTTCAACAAGAACATCTTGCAACCCGGCCACACATGACCGACCACTCATTTCGCTTGAGTGTATCGAATGTATATCACCAACAGTTGGGATCAGCAACCGTTTCCCGAATGGGACAGCATCAACAATAGATTTTTAGAAGTAAATGAAACTCTAGATCAGGTGATTATACACCCTACTTCGGTGCGACCGACTTAGCCATGCTGCCTGCCCGATTTCTGTCATTTACCGGATGATGAGGCTAGAAGCTACGCTTTATCATCATACCAGATTCACTTTGAATGCCACATCGTCAAATCCATCAAATCACCGAATGACGTCTACAACAATACTTTATGTGTTAGCTAAAAGAAGTTTCCTTCTCCGCTTCCACTCTTGGTACGGTTGGAGAAATCAATATACGTGACCTTTCTGGAAATACTCTGTCATACATTCATCCATACAAGCCACCCAGGAACAGGATGAACTGAAGGCACTATTTCTATTAATAGAAAAAGTCCTTGCACTCTACTCCGTCTTCGATTATCTTTATATAATCTGATTCGCACGCCACTGCCGATATGGAGTGGTTCTTCGGATAATAATCCAACCGGTCTCTCCATATTGACAACGATGGTCAAAACTTCGATAGTCTGTGATTTAACTATCGAATAAAAACAAGTGTTTCGATAGTCGATGATTTAACTATCGAATAAAACAAGTGTTCATCCAAACATCCAACAAATCAGTGAGCCTTTAATTAATATTTCATTAATTAAATCTCTTCTCTATTTCTTTATCAATATTTGTTAACCAAATATTTTCAATAACCATATTGGCCTTATACGTTCTTTGAAAAACATTTCCATATATCGCCTTCCTTTTTTTTCTATACTAGGAAATATTCATTATTCTATTTCCAAGCTTTGCACATATTTGGGTTAAAACAGATGTTGTGTAAAACATCGTTACGACAACCCAAATACAGTATTTAACTAATTCTTATTCCACATTGATCTTCGAGCCTGAATCTTGCTACTTATCGGTATATCATGAAATCAACCAAGTTGGGGTATAATTACCTCTCAGACCTTGACTGAATAACATTTAACGTCAAAACAGACAAGACTACTTACTCGAATAATCAATACCACACAACTGATTATTCACCTTTAAACACATATACATTTTCTCTTTCTATACCTACGAGAGTTTATTCTTATACTTCCCTTTTTAATTATACTATTCTATTTCTAAGTTCGTTTCCTTATCGACTTCTATATATGCTGATACGTTGATTTCTAACTATCAAATTATCTTAAAAATATTCTATCTCCTTAAATTTCCGGAAAATTTCGCCATAACCTCCTTTGTACCGGGAGCATCGGGAAATTTCAAATAGCTTTCCCGGTCCTTCTCATCTCAAAAAGAAAAAGAAAAAGCCAAGCGGCTTGCCGATACGGCGCATAAAATCTCATATATGAATTAAATACGTACCTTTTTGTCGGGCATTCTATTTATTTCACTTCTATACTTTATTCCATACCTGTCTCCTGTATATATACCTGCCCAATCTATTTAACTATACCAAATCGTTTTAACTCAATTTGTTAATTATCTCTTTAGTCCATTTCTCTTTTAATATTTGAATTCTATATTCAAACTCCAATTCGCTTCTATTATTCAATTTCTATATATCAAATTCTATTGTCTTCTCTTATTAAAATCCTAAAATAAAAAGTCCGTTTGAATTTCTATATTCAAATTCCATAGTTAAAATTTTATATTCAAAGTCTATTTAAATTTCTATATTCAAATTCCATAGTTAAACTCCATTTGAATTTCTATATTCAAATCTATATTTTAAAGTCCATTTGAATTTCTAATATTCAAATTCTATAGTTTAAAGTCCATTTGAATTTCTAATATTCAAATTCTATAGTTTAAAGTCCATTTGAATTTCTAATATTCAAATTCTATAGTTTAAAGTCCATTTGAATTTCAAATATTCAAATCTATAGTTTAAAGTCCATTTGAATTTCAAATATTCAAATCTATATTTTAAAGTCCATTTGAATTTCTATATTCAAACTCCAATTCAATTCCTTATATTCAAAGTCCATTTGAATTCTCTGCATTATTTATAAACAACGTTTATAACTTCAATTCAAATCCCACCTTTCCATTTATAAACAACGTTTATAAATTCAATTCAAATCCCATATTTTCATTTATAAACAACTTTTTTAAATTCGATTCAAATTCCATCCTTTCATTTATAAACAGAGTTTATAACTTCCATTACTTGTTTATATATTCAAAACAAGTTAATGTTTTCTATAGTTCATTTAAAATTCAAATTCTATTTATAAAAATAGAATTCCCCTTTTAAATTTCAAATACCCTTTTTGATATTTTTATAAACTAATATCCCAAGCCCAGGGATATTTTAAACAATCAAATCAACCAATTTTCAATCATTTGATTTTTAACACATCATATATGAATATATATGAAATCAAACAACAACAAACAGATAATATATTTTTGAGGAATCCAGTTGGATTCCTCCAACCTGTTTTCCTGCATCCACAGATGTTAGCACATAAATAATACCTATCCTGCTTCGAGGCAGGATATCGCGGTATAGAAGGTCATCCACTAATCATAGCGTGGGGCGTATAGGGTAATCATCCGCTATGAAACTGCGGGCATCCGCTAATGAGACTGCGGGAATCCAACCATCATCAACCCAATATATATATAATAGTCAACCAATCCTAAATAACTATATATATTTTTAAAGCAATCAGACAGCATTCAAACAAGCACAGACAATTATTTTTAACTATATAAAAATAAATTTCTAAATAAAATGGTGAGTGAGGTTTACTCACCGTGTTTTTTTTCGTTTGTCGAACATCCAATGTAGTTCAAACCAAGTTTATTTCGAAGTACTCGTCGTTCTGGTCCCAACGTACTTTGTCTTGTTCGAATCTAATATCATAAATAAATTATGATATTGTAAGGTATTGAATGTATTAACTTAAATAAATCAATCCATTAATGACCTTAGTAGGCTTTTATTACCATTATTAAAATAAGATAATTATTTTTATAAGCGAATCCAAATCTTTTTCCTTTCTAATTATATATTTAAATTGTTAGCTTACAAATTAATTACAACACTAACTAACTACCTAGGTTCATACCATTCAATCGGTTACTAATATATATATATTTTCCTAAAGTTTTGAACACCCTAAAACATTATTAACTAAGTAAATTTGTAAAACTATATACCTTACAATCGCTGCAAAGCCTTAAGATCCAATACTTCTCACTGTCCAGAGAATCCTCCTCCCTGTTCAAAATACTTTGTAACCACTTCCAGTCCTCACAGTTCGTACTTCACATTCAACTCCACATCTTTGCAAACAACCTAGCTTCAACTTCACATCCACTATCTTGTCTTAGATCAGCGGAGGTCCTCCCATTGCCATTAACAGCTATGCTTGAAAAATCCCAATACCCAAAATTCCACTTCAGCTTGTCATCCAAATCAAAAGTCGCCCCCCTTCACTACAGCTCTGAACAAAACACCTGGAATCACAGTGGCCATCACCAATCTACACAACTGTCTCAACATCAGCCCAAAAATACTGCACCGCCGAACTCCAGTAAATCCCCCAAAATAACTACTGTCGCCTCCCTCTGGTTTATACCATCGCACTGCCCCCTTCTCACTGAACCACCACCGCATATCATCCTTCACCAGAATCCTTATCTGGAAGCAAAATCGAACACCAGCTTGCGTCAATACCCAAATCGGCCTCTTCCTGAAATCATCGCGTCTTCCCTATCCTTCCTAAATCGCGATGAAACCTAAATCAACATTCCAACTCCTCCAAAAATCACTGCGCTTCGTTCACCCTTTATCGCCTTCGAGTCCATCGTTGTACCCCTCGCGCCATCACCTTGGTCTTGCTGTCGAGCTCAGGAAGACATCGCAATTGATTCGATCGTGCTTCCCCTTTCTGAAATGATTTGATTTCGGGTTTCAGCTAGAAAGAGGAAATAGAAAAATAGAAGGAAAAGGGGTTGTGATTTATAGGAAAAGGGGTGCGGTTTCTAAATGGAACAACGATGCCATAAATTTTGTGTAGAATAAAGAGGCCACGACATATGGTTATTTGGAAGAAGGATTACCACAAAAATTTTATTTAATTATTTTATTTTCCTTTGAATTGAACCGGTATCTTTTAAATTAATTATCCATGATGTCGAACTCCTTTTTGAACGCAACGACTGTCAATTTTAGGGTAATACCCCTATTCGGGACACACTGGGATATATCACGAAGTCTAATTCGATCATCTGTAGAAGATATTAATTTAAATTGATATAAATTAAATCTAAAACAATAATTTTTGTGAAAATAAATCAATATTATTATTCGAATTCAAACAGAAGTCTGAACTGTATTTAATTCAGTTTTAAATCTCGAACTGAATTATATTTTCGCATTACGATGATTTAGTATATTCAATATTAAATCGAAATTGGTTACTAAATTGATAACTCAAATAAAAATTTCCACTTATATTATCCACCCAATATTTAAATTAAATATTAAATATTCAAAAATTAACCCATAAGGATCCGGGTCATTACAATCTTCCCCACTTAGAATAATTTCGTCCTTGAAATTGCTAAGGTAGAAAAAGTGCTACAAACCCATTTATCTTTTCAAAACTTATTTATGTTGATACTCAACATTTCAAACTTCCTTACGTAACTCTCTTTCGAATAAATCCCTATTCGATAAGTCCTCCCTTCGAATAACTATATTCGATAATCTCTCTTTCGAATAACTAGATTCGAAAAACTTTCTTCGAATAAACTATATTCGATCAACTCCTTTCAAATTACTCTTATCAATTAACTCTATTGGATTTAACTTTTTTCACTTAACTCCTTCTGAATAGGCTATATTTGATAACTCCTTTAACTCTATTCGAATAAACTAATATTCGACTTAACTCCTTTAATTCTATTCGAATAACTAATATTCGACTTAACTCTATTCGCTTGACTCTAGATCGCAGCGATCACAATGGTTACACCCAACTCCCCCAGGAAACATCCGACAGCCCAAGGCTATCTGCAGCCCTGCAAATTACGCTAGCAGTCGTACGAAATGACAACTTATCCTGAGTAACAATGTTTGACTAATTCTATCTTAGTACTATATTCGATCAACTTTAATTGAATAACTATCATTCAGTTAAATTATAATTCGATTAATTATGTTCAATTAACTTTATCTGGTTAACTCTTTATTTGAATAACAAATATTCGATAAATTCTAATTGAATAACTAATATTCAATTTACTCTACGGATTAACCCTAACTGATTAACTCTAACTGGTTAATTCTTACTCTAATCGATTTATTCTAACTCTAATCGATTATTTCTAACTCTAATCGACTTCTCCTATTCGAATAACTCCTATTGGATAACGTTTATTCATTTATAAAGATTTACTTTTAGTAACGGTTCTTCACTTTATAAATGTTCACCTTAATAACGTTACTTCACTTATACAAGTGTTGTGTACCCCTCTTCTATTTAAAACTATCGATGTTAAAAACCAATATCTCTTCCCTATATAAGTTCAGACTTATATATTCCATTTATCGAATGATAAATATTTAATTTAATTTATAAACTGTTATTTATAAATTAATCTTTCCATTTATCTGTTAAAAACAGATTTCCATTTTCTATTCATCTTCTAAATATTCCTTTGATTAAATTCTATTTGTTTAACAAATAAATATCTCATCTATAACATTCTATTTATTGTCTATAAATAAATATTTCCATTGAATCTATTTGTAAATGTTTTACAAATATTCTCTTCTAAATTCTATTTGTAAATGTTTTTACAAATATTTCCTACTAAATTCTATTTGTTTGCACATAACTTCCTTTGTATTTGTGTTACAAATATATTTCCTTTTTAACTCTTTTGGTTTTTCCTTTATTCATTCCCAATTCATATTTCATTCTCATTGATTTTACTCAGTTTATCCATTTCGATCCATTTAACTTACTTAAGTTAAATTTAATTTCAATCATTCAAATTCCCATTAACTAATTATTCTCCAATTTAGTTAATTCTGTTTAACCATTTGAAATATGATTTTTATTTTAAAAATCATTTCACTTACTTCACTGGAGTTCATATTTATTTTATAACTCAAGTCTATATTTTCTTCATGGCCATTCGGATTTTATTTACTTTAAAAATCCTTTTACTTATATATATAAACCATTGTGGTTTTTAATGGTTTCTGGCGCTGCTTTTCTAAAAATTTGATTTTGACATATCTCAAAATCTATACGACGAAATCCAGATTTTTCTCTTTCATTAGAAAATTATCGTTCAACCGGTCCTGATGATTCTTGTTTCAAAGAATTCCGACTTCAATTGAGTTCTGTATACTAAATTGAAGTTCGAATCGCCAATTTACGAACTGCCGCGCTATGGCGAGCTCGTTTTAATTATATTTATAAATATAAACGTTCTAACTTTGTTTATAATAAATTCAACTCCATTCTGATATATTTTTAATATATATCAAATCCATTTCATAATATTCCCGATCTATTTCACTTATAATATTCAAATCCTATATATTTACAATATTCAAATTCCATTTGAATCTCTTTATTCAAACTCTATGTTTGAATTTCCTTCTATTCAATTTCTATTTGAATTGCTTCTATTCTAATTCTATTTCAATTCCTCATTTTCAAATTTTATTTGAATTTCTTATCTTCAATTTCTATTTGAATTTCTTATCTTCAATTCCTATTTGAATTTCTTATCTTCAATTTCTATTTGAATTTCTTATCTTCAATTCCTATTTGAATTTCTTATCTTCAATTCCTATTTGAAATCCTTTGAATTTAAATTCTATTTTAACTCCTTGGAATTCAAATTCTATTTAATTTCACTTTGAATTCAAATTCTATTTCAAACTCTATATTTTCTTGAATTCTAATATTCAACCTCCACTTTATATTCTCTTTGAAATTCTATTTAACCAAATTCCATTTGAATTCTAATATTCAAATCTCTATTTGACTTTTCTTTATTCAAATCCATTTGAATTCCTTTGAATTCAAATTCCATTTCAAATTTCTTATACAATTTCTATTTGAATATTCTTTATTCAAACTCATTTAAATTTCTATGTTCAAATCCTATATATTTGAATTCCCTTTTAAATTACTATATTCAAACGCCATTTGAATTTCTATATTGAATTTCTAATTTGAATTTTCTTTATTCAAATTCTATATTCAAATGTTATACTCACATTTTATTTGAATTATATATATATTCAAATTCCTTTATTTTACTTCTATTTGAAATCTATATTTCAATTCCCATTTCACTTCTATTTGAAATCTATATTTCAATTCCCATTTCAAAATTCCTTTGAAGTAATATAAATATATACATATATTTATATCTATCTCAAATTCAAAACATTTGAATTTTCAAACAGCTTGTTTTCCTTTCAAACAAATTTCCATCAAAACTTTTCTAAGGCAGCAATTCATCACTTAGAAACTCGAAAATGAACACTGATGATGTTGCGACCATCATCAAAATTATTTCCCAGCTACTGAATGAGTCCAGTGCTATATTACTTTCAAAATCCATTTAGAAAAATATTTTCCCAACTCCCAGGATTTTAAATTCTGAATTCTGGTTGGAATTCAATTTCAATTTATCACATTTGTATATTTGATTTCATATACAAATTCCATTGGTTATATATATAACTATTTCTGTTTTATAATCTAATTCGATTATAATCCTAACAATCAACTTAACTATTTAAAAACAATATCATGTCCAATCTTCTGTTCAAGTGTTTATAAACTCCTATCGACATCGTGGCGTCCCATGATTCGACCAAAATTTATAATCCACTCAACAGACTAGTCAACACAATATAAAATGGTTTTTATATCAAATAACAAATACGCTCTCTCGTATATATATACACTCAACTCATTCTAGGATACTACTGATCCTATCTCTAATGAGCACATTCCAACAAGCCTAGGTATTTGCTCAACCTAAGCTCTGATACCAACTGTAATGACCCAGATTTCCATAACATCAGAGTTGACTATATACATCATACGTCCAACCCAAATATCACGAAAATACGGAACATTTTTTTTTTAGAAGAAAGAGGTAGAAGAAGAACAGAAATAACAACACAGAATCTCACATCGCAGCGGAACAAAATATAATATATCACATCTTTGAAATACAAAATCTTAACTGTATATCATACACTTATCAGAGTACAACACTTACAACATAACGGAACAACTATAACTGGATAACGCTGAAGCCTCCTGCTCCAAGCTCCTTTAGATAGATCTGTAAAATCCTGAACTACTTGACTGCCCGTACAAAATTAGGCACCCAAGAGTTTAGGTAGAACAAAACAAAATAAACTCCGGGTCAGTCATGGGACTGGTATGAGTAAAACAGTTTAAAAACAGTTCGAACAAGTAAACGATATCTCATAAGACCACGCCGCATAACGGAACGGGTTTTTCCCTTATGAGAATCCAAAATATCTTTATATCAAAACCTTTTGATATTATAATAATGTCTATCAACCATAGTATATATATAATCATCTAGCAGAAACGCTTCCATCTCACGTTCTACATATATAGTATACAATCAAAACCGCAAGCACGTATTGGGTAATGGATTTCCAACTATGACAAGGTATGGGACCACCTTTCGCTAATGTACCTCTAGAGAGGAATACACTGGGTTCAACAAGAACATCTTGCAACCCGGCCACACATGACCGACCACTCATTTCGCTTGAGTGTATCGAATGTATATCACCAACAGTTGGGATCAGCAACCGTTTCCCGAATGGGACAGCATCAACAATAGATTTTTAGAAGTAAATGAAACTCTAGATCAGGTGATTATACACCCTACTTCGGTGCGACCGACTTAGCCATGCTGCCTGCCCGATTTCTGTCATTTACCGGATGATGAGGCTAGAAGCTACGCTTTATCATCATACCAGATTCACTTTGAATGCCACATCGTCAAATCCATCAAATCACCGATTGACGTCTACAACAATACTTTATGTGTTAGCTAAAAGAAGTTTCCTTCTCCGCTTCCACTCTTGGTACGGTTGGAGAAATCAATATACGTGACCTTTCTGGAAATACTCTGTCAGACATTCATCCATACAAGCCACCCAGGAACAGAATGAACTGAAGGCACTATTTCTATTAATAGAAAAAGTCCTTGCACTCTACTCCGTCTTCGATTATCTTTATATAATCTGATTCGCACGCCACTGCCGATATGGAGTGGTTCTTCGGATAATAATCCAACCGGTCTCTCCATATTGACAACGATGGTCAAAACTTCGATAGTCTGTGATTTAACTATCGAATAAAAACAAGTGTTTCGATAGTCGATGATTTAACTATCGAATAAAACAAGTGTTCATCCAAACATCCAACAAATCAGTGAGCCTTTAATTAATTGTAACATCCCAGAATTTTAACTATGTTTGATATGGATTTTTATTTATAATTTTGGATTTTCTGAATATAAATTGATTTTTTTAGGTTTAAATATGAATTTTAACTTTGTATAAGTATTTTGTTTTATTTATTACGATTTTTATAAGAAAACTTATTTTGAAAATTATAATTATTAGATTTATGTTTAAGTAATGATATTTTCTGATTTTGATAATATTGATTTGTAAAATATGAATTTGGTAAAGGATAATTTATTTTATGATTTTACAAGAATAATAACTATTATTTATTTTGATAAGTTATATGATAAGTTTTACTTGAATTATAAATGAGAATGATTATTAATAAGTTTGGATTTGTTGATACTATTTGTCGTTCGATCAGATTTGTCAAACTATAACATGAATTAGTAGCGTTAGAATTAAGTGGTGCCTTTAGTTTTCATAGCATTTAAGGGAAATGCTACCAAAAGTTCACCTTCTCTTCTTAAGACAAGTGTTAAGACACATGTCTTTATGCATGCTCCCTTTCATGCATGATTGCCACTTGTCCTATGATGTGTCACTCTCTCCTTACTCCTCCTTTCCTATAAATACCACCCTTTCCTTCCACTTTTTCATTCATTCTCATTTCTTTTCTTTCTCTTCTTCTTAAAGCTTACGGCCATGGTTTCCATGGCATAAGTCTTCCTCCTTCCCACCACCACCTTGCCAAAGTTCTTCATTTCTCCTCTTATAATATAAAGAGAGATTAGTGTATATTATAGTATATATATTTTTGTGAAGAAGACGTTGCGCCGAAATACTGTCCGACGATTCACTCAACTAGGCTCACCTACCGTGAAGATTTGGAAAGCTGTTAGGTGAGAACTTCTAATTTAAATTTTATTTAAATTAGTTAATTTTAATTAGCTAAGATTAATTATAATTTGTTGATGATGATTGTGTGATGGATGTTGATGCTTGAATGGTTGTTCATGAATTAGATAATACACTGAACACGAGTAAGCGTTATTGTCTATAACGCTTGTGCACAGTTTAATGTTGTTGTGATGAATGAATTCATATCCATTTGATCATATAGTTCATTTGGATAGATATGATTGCATTGTATGATCACACACACACAAACACACCGTGGTTGTGGAATATATGGGTGATCGATTTAGATTCTCCTTCATATATATGATTTTATTTAATTATTAAATAAGATTTAAAAATTTTGGTTTTGAATTTAATATCAACTTTTAAATATTGAATTAGGAGTTGGAAAATAATTTAAATTATGTATTGATTTTGTATAACGATCTTTATATCTATGCAAAAGTGGTTTTGGTAAAAAAAAAATTCAATTTAAATTCGAAATGAGATTTTTAATTTGAATATGGTTTTTATATAATAATGATATAATATACACCAGAATGTTCTAGGATGACAGAGAGGATAGTGTCTAGGCTTGGGTTTGGAAAATCAGTTTCCTGCTCTCCCTGGCTATCCCTAACTGATCCGACGGATGGGATGGTTAAATAAAAATCTAATTTGAAATTATTTGAATGGTGATTTAATTAAAAGAAAAAAAGTTGTGTTTTAAATCCAAATAATTTGAAAAGTCAATTTAAATGATTTATATAAGTTTATAATGATTTTTAAGGTAATTTGAAGTATTTAAGAATAACGATTATTTTGGTCAAAATTAGAGCTTGTCACATTATGGCAATATGTAAATGCTTATAACTTTTCCAATTTAAATCGGATTTCCACGAAACGAAAAATGTTTGATTCCTTTTTACGAGAGCTTTCAAATGAGTGAAAGCAGATTTTAATTTCGGGTTATAGTTTTCAAGTTATGTTTGAAACCGTTTTGGAAAAGATCGATGTAAAAACAATTGTTGCCCATAACTATAAACAGCTATTTTTAAATTATTTAAAAATATGGAAAAAATTTGTAAAATCATTACAAATTATGAAAAGGTGTTTTCAATTGTAAAGTTTAAGTTTTGGCTAAGATAAACGATATTTTGATCAAAATAGTAAGATAACTGTTTTGTAACACTTTTGGAACGCTATTGTAACGCTTTCTTCGAAAACAATCTATTTTGAAGTTTTAACCCGTGAACTATGTTCCGAACTATAAGTAATGATTTGTGGAATGTTTTCAAAGGTTTAAGAGTATTAGAAATATTTATATGGAATTTAGATTTATACTAATACGGGTTTTAATACTAAATAATTGGATATGGTGGGAGATAAATCTTCGGATGTTTGATATTAGTTCGGTAAATGAAAACTCTTATTATCTGAGGAATTTAAAAGGGTATTTCACCGTTATTCCGCTTATAATATGAGTTGGATACGAAAATTAATATTGAAGATAAGTTGATGGTATCTCTATCCAGATCTAATGTCAAAGAATTGAATAAACCTTTCAATTAAGATACGGGTTCTCACCTTGATTTAAATAAGCTAGATAGAAATAATCTTCGATATTTGGTATGAACCTCATGATGTAAATGTATACTATCTGGGGAATTTGAAAGATATTATTATATCGTTATTCTACTTATAGTATTCGTTGATTATGAGAATTTATATCGAATATAAGTGGATAAATTTCTGTGTAATTTATGATTCAAAAATCAATTTGACTTGGGTTTTGTCATGAATCGTATCTTCAATAATATCATTCTTGAAACCGATGAGATTGAATGGTGGAAATTCATGTCGTAATTGGGGATTTAACCAAATCTTTGATTCGAGGAAATTAAAGATAAGAAATTAAAGCGAAGGTATAATCTTTGATTTCAAAGAAGAATTTAAGATGATAACGAGATGTATGAAATTATAGAAATTCAAATCTTTAGTTGTAAATGAATTGATAACTATGTGGAAGGAGATTTGAATTGAAAAGCCTGTGTGAACCATAGCTACTGTTTAAAGTACACTTATTACTTGGAAGGACCGGGATCGAGCATATGTTCGAAAACCATTCCAAGTAATAATACGACGTTATGAAGCAATTCAGGACTTGGTAAACTACGAATGAAGACCGGGAATATTTGAATTGTTTAGATTGATTGTTGATTAATGTCTCGGTTGGGTAGGCCACCCGATACGAGATGTGAGTTGCATGAGACCTGAACAAATTTAAGTATTTTCGGGTTGTTGTTCCGTTCAGACCCAGAACGGACTTGCATGGATGGTGTGCCTGACATTGAAATCGACCGCATAGCACTGATTTCCGTTAATGTATATCGGATTTGTGGCAATATATTATCCTTGTCTCTAAGTCATATGAACTTAGAGGGTACGCATTGATTTAAATCAGTGATATGTCGTGAACTGTCAATGCGGCATACCCAAGTTATGAGTCGAGCTAGGGATGATCAAAGAATGTCTTATCAAAGCATCGCTTTGCGTATGACGTGACATCGACAAACCTCACACCCCGGATTGATGAGAAACTGCCGGTTAGGTTTTATACTTATATATGAATTGATGATGAAGCTGTGCAGCAGTGGGAAACCACTTATGAACTTGGGGAAGTTGGGTATGTTCGGGGGGGCGTGTCTGGTCGAAAACCGTTGATCTGCCCTGACGATGTGTATTCGGTGTCCGCGTATAGTCGAAAAAGCCGTTGAGGCACTTCGTTTTGTATCCCTGATTGATCTTTCGTGCCAGGAATCATCAAGTTGGAAATCCAAATTTCTTATGCGAGCCATACGATTTTGATTGTATATATATATGGCAACATATATTATGGGGTATATGCTGTCTAGGATTAATACATTTACTTGCGAAATGTTTTCCACACTATATATATATAATTGTATTGAAGAGAATTTTACGTATGAAAGCATATTTGGTTGTCATAATATAAAACTCGCCCATCTGGTGTGCGCTTGCATTGTGTGATGTGGGACGAGCTTATGATAGCTTCATTTTCAAAAGACATTGCGCATTTATATGCACGGGTATCCACCTGGAGTAAATCCGTTCCGCGTTAGCGGCGTGATCCGGTGAAGTTCCCAACTTTAAGAATGAACCTAACTGTTTTTGAGTTCTCACACCAGTCCCACGACTGACCTGGAGTTTATTGTTCCCTCACCTAAACTCTGGGTGCCCATGATTTTTGCACGGGCAGCCAATAGTTTAGTTTTGCAGTTATAGATCGTTGGAGCAGGATTTAGAGCGCTTCTAGAGTTGGAGTCCACGATAGAGTTGAAGCTTCCGCTGTGTTTTAATCTTCTGCTGGGAGTAAAGTTATTTTCTTTCTTCCGCTGTATACGTTATGTTGTAACTCTGATATTCATGTAACTCTGATGTAATATTGGTTTATTCAATGAAAAGTTCTGTTATTTTGTTCAATGTATGTATGTACCCATAACAATTCGTCTTTGTGAACGGTTTAAGTCGGTTTAATTACCGGCGAAAATCGGGCAAAAAGATGGGTCGTTACAGTTGGTATCAGAGCTTTGGTTATACAAAGCTATCAGGTACAACATATTTTGAACAAAGGATAGGACTCATCAGAGCTATAGTATCTCATTAGAGATAGGGTTAGAAATGCCCTAGAATGAGATTTCGGAATATTATGATGAGAGAGCGTATTTTTGAAATCTATATAAGGTATTTTTGTACAAGTAAATCATTTTTGAAAATAATAATTATTTGAAATAAAATATTTTGAAGAAGATTTGAAAATAAGATTTTTAAAGGAAATACTTTCAAAATAAAAAGGGCTCTTTGTGATAAAACTTTGAAAATCCAGCGTCGATCTGTTCGGAGTTATCGAGAAATAAGCGATTAATGAATTGGCTTTAATAAGCGTATTGAAAAAGAAACGTCAAGCTTGGAATGAGAATTTCAAAATATTTTGCAGCCTATATATAAAGGATTGAGATAAAAAGATCGTTAATTCAAAGCTATAGATTTGAAAGATAATCAGCGTGTAATAAAAACGGTTGCGAGTATCTATTTGACGTCAAGGTTGGACGATCAAGTATGTAAGGATTTTGCATATACGCCTAACTAACGTATATATGAAATCCAATATATACTAGATGGATATAGAATCACATTCTAGTCGCTTGGGGATAATTCTGGTGATTGATCGATCATCATCAGTCTTATTTTTGGGTTTCGAAAGTGGGATGACTATATGTTTCTGATCGAGACGTCAAGAAGTACTTAAAGCTGTATAGATAAACAATCGAAAGTGTTTTGCGACGTCCTCACAATTGTGAAATTGATTTTACAAATGACTTTCGAAGTATTGAATGTATTATGTTATGAAATGGGATATGCGAAAAAATGAATTTAACGTAAGGTAGTTAAGTTAAATGCATACTTAACTGATAATTAGAAGCGTGAATCAGACTATTTTGTCAAAAGCGCAAGGATATATTTTAGAAGCTAATCTCACTTGAAGAACTGAAAAGTGAAAATTTGAAAATGCATGTAAGCGAGCTCGGTTCACCCCATATTTCGATTTTGACGATACAATTCAATAAAATTATGGTAAATGTCTTATGTGGGGAGAAGACCGATTTTCCTACCTGAAGCTATACGAATTTTGAGTAACAAGTTTAATATGATAAAATGGGATATGTATTGAACAAATCGATTGAGTTTTATATTTTCCCTTGTTAAGAGAAACCGACATGAACGAGTAGGTCAAACGAAAATTTCTCAACAAGTATTCACTTGAAGCACAAAGGAAGAAAATGAAGTTGTTAAAGTAAGATTTATTCAAGAGGAAAATTATGAAAATTTAACGAGTATCCCATGATTAAACTGTTAGAATATGTATCCTTGTTTGCATGTGAGTTCCCATCTTGGGCTAGACTGTCCATTTAAATTCCAACCATCTGCTATTGAGTAGTGTCATTCGTACCTTTGTATCATGTGCATTTGGCCAAGTATTTGATTCGAACCGTTGCACCTATTGATGCTCAGTAGATGTTGAATTTCTATTCCAAACTCATGAAACTTGATTTTGCCTATGTATACCATTCATGCACAAATTAGCATGGAACTTCTATGCATCTTTATTTGACTTGAGCACATGGAATTTTGACTTGATCTGTGTACGCCTCTTTGTGCCGTGTGAAACCGTGTCGATAACTTTAATTTGTCCAAGATATTTTGTAACAAAACCTCAAAAAATGAGCTTTCTTTGAAATATAGAATCCAACTTAGGGAAGAAAAATTTGGAATTAATTTTGAGGATTTGGTTCCGGAAATTTTGAAGTCTATGTTTTGGGATGTTTTACCAATACTAGTTTGAATATACGCATAATCAGAGTGCGCAGAGGAAGCGTGATGGTATTTTTTTTAAATAAAACTGTTTTAAGAGATTGTACGGCTAGTTAAGTAAGAAAATGTTTCTAAACAAGACATGATATTTTAACAAGAATGAAAAAGAGATTTTATATATTTTGAATTTTAAAGTTCGATTAGGTGAATATGAAAACAAAAATTTGAATATTAAATAAGTATAAAAGTTAACTTATAAATGGGTTAATCTGGAAACGATTGAAATAAAAATTTGAAATAGAATGAGTATTTCGAAAATATAATTCTATCTCTTCCCTTGTCGCTGGTTTTGCTCGACCCATTGTCATATTTTGAATATCACCCCGAATTGTCATTATTCAACTTTATTTCGGAATTCTTCCTTTTTCCCTGCTCAGATAAAGCCTTGGACAAGTGAACTAATTTAGATTTGAAACCAGTATTTTGAATTATCTCTAAAATTAAACTTGATTTGTGTTGAGAGCAATAGAATTTCTAATACTGAATTTAGCCAAGATGTTATTTTACAAGATAATTGAATGATTAGAGGAAAAGATTTATTTGAGAACTTGGATTTAAATTTCTAATTTGAGCGTTTAGTCTTATAATTGATAAGGAAACCATGGGTTCCGTAAGAGTAAGTTAGAAAGATAATTTTCTTAGGGTCATAGACCTCTAAGTACTAGATAGTATCTATCCCAGTTCTTCTAAATGGTAGGATAGCAGCTCTGAGTCTAACTCAGAGGATGCGATTTTTAAACAAGACCCGTGACGACCCTAGTAATCACGAGATCATAGAAGTGTCCTTAGACTCTACCTTTAGTGAGAATCAGACAGAGTACCCTGAGAATGATGTGAGCCTTGGTTCTGACCATTACATTTCTGGTATGTTGAGAGAGAAATTGGAATTTAAAATTTGTAAAGGAGTTTAAATTTACTCGACTTCCTTTTCGAGGACGAAAAGTTTCTAAGGGGGGGTGAATGTAACATCCCAGAATTTTAACTATGTTTGATATGGATTTTTATTTATAATTTTGGATTTTCTGAATATAAATTGATTTTTTTAGGTTTAAATATGAATTTTAACTTTGTATAAGTATTTTGTTTTATTTATTACGATTTTTATAAGAAAACTTATTTTGAAAATTATAATTATTAGATTTATGTTTAAGTAATGATATTTTCTGATTTTGATAATATTGATTTGTATAATATGAATTTGGTAAAGGATAATTTATTTTATGATTTTACAAGAATAATAACTATTATTTATTTTGATAAGTTATATGATAAGTTTTACTTGAATTATAAATGAGAATGATTATTAATAAGTTTGGATTTGTTGATACTATTTGTCGTTCGATCAGATTTGTCAAACTATAACATGAATTAGTAGCGTTAGAATTAAGTGGTGCCTTTAGTTTTCATAGCATTTAAGGAAAATGCTACCAAAAGTTCACCTTCTCTTCTTAAGACAAGTGTTAAGACACATGTCTTTATGCATGCTCCCTTTCATGCATGATTGCCACTTGTCCTATGATGTGTCACTCTCTCCTTACTCCTCCTTTCCTATAAATACCACCCTTTCCTTCCACTTTTTCATTCATTCTCATTTCTTTTCTTTCTCTTCTTCTTAAAGCTTATGGCCATGGTTTCCATGGCATAAGTCTTCCTCCTTCCCACCACCACCTTGCCAAAGTTCTTCATTTCTCCTCTTATAATATAAAGAGAGATTAGTGTATATTATAGTATATATATTTTTGTGAAGAAGACGTTGCGCCGAAATACTGTCCGACGATTCACTCAACTAGGCTCACCTACCGTGAAGATTTGGAAAGCTGTTAGGTGAGAACTTCTAATTTAAATTTTATTTAAATTAGTTAATTTTAATTTGCTAAGATTAATTATAATTTGTTGATGATGATTGTGTGATGGATGTTGATGTTTGAATGGTTGTTCATGAATTAGATAATACACTGAACACGAGTAAGCGTTATTGTCTATAACGCTTGTGCACAGTTTAATGTTGTTGTGATGAATGAATTCATATCCATTTGATCGTATAGTTCATTTGGATAGATATGATTGCATTGTATGATCACACACACAAACACACCGTGGTTGTGGAATATATGGGTGATCGATTTAGATTCTCCTTCATATATATGATTTTATTTAATTATTAAATAAGATTTAAAAATTTTGGTTTTGAATTTAATATCAACTTTTAAATATTGAATTAGGAGTTGGAAAATAAT
Source organism: Allium sativum (assembly GCA_030737875.1). NCBI lineage: Eukaryota > Viridiplantae > Streptophyta > Magnoliopsida > Asparagales > Amaryllidaceae > Allium > Allium sativum. Next base: position 994,584,365 of record CM060915.1, read on the forward strand.
TTAAATTATGTATTGATTTTGTATAACGATCTTTATATCTATGCAAAACTGGTTTTGGTAAAAAAAAAATTCAATTTAAATTCGAAATGAGATTTTTAATTTGAATATGGTTTTTATATAATAATGATATAATATACACCAGAACGTTCTAGGATGACAGAGAGGATAGTGTCTAGGCTTGGGTTTGGAAAATCAGTTTCCTGCTCTCCCTGGCTATCCCTAACTGATCCGACGGATGGGATGGTTAAATAAAAATCTAATTTGAAATTATTTGAATGGTGATTTAATTAGAAGAAAAAAAGTTGTGTTTTAAATCCAAATAATTTGAAAAGTCAATTTAAATGATTTATATAAGTTTATAATGATTTTTAAGGTAATTTGAAGTATTTAAGAATAATGATTATTTTGGTCAAAATTAGAGCTTGTCGCATTATGGCAATATGTAAATGCTTATAACTTTTCCAATTTAAATCGGATTTCCACGAAACGAAAAACGTTTGATTCCTTTTTACGAGAGCTTTCAAATGAGTGAAAGCAGATTTTAATTTCGGGTTATAGTTTTCAAGTTATGTTTGAAACCGTTTTGGAAAAGATCGATGTAAAAACAATTGTTGCCCATAACTATAAACAGCTATTTTTAAATTATTTAAAAATATGGAAAAAATTTGTAAAATCATTACAAATTATGAAAAGGTGTTTTCAATTGTAAAGTTTAAGTTTTGGCTAAGATAAACGATATTTTGATCAAAATAGTAAGATAACTGTTTTGTAACACTTTTGTAACACTTTTGGAACGCTATTGTAACGCTTTCTTCGAAAACAATCTATTTTGAAGTTTTAACCCGTGAACTATGTTCCGAACTATAAGTAATGATTTGTGGAATGTTTTCAAAGGTTTAAGAGTATTAGAAATATTTATATGGAATTTAGATTTATACTAATACGGGTTTTAATACTAAATAATTGGATATGGTGGGAGATAAATCTTCGGATGTTTGATATTAGTTCGGTAAATGAAAACTCTTATTATCTGAGGAATTTAAAAGGGTATTTCACCGTTATTCCGCTTATAATATGAGTTGGATACGAAAATTAATATTGAAGATAAGTTGATGGTATCTCTATCCAGATCTAATGTCAAAGAATTGAATAAACCTTTCAATTAAGATACGGGTTCTCACCTTGATTTAAATAAGCTAGATAGAAATAATCTTCGATATTTGGTATGAACCTCATGATGTAAATGTATACTATCTGGGGAATTTGAAAGATATTATTATATCGTTATTCTACTTATAGTATTCGTTGATTATGAGAATTTATATCGAATATAAGTGGATAAATTTCTGTGTAATTTATGATTCAAAAATCAATTTGACTTGGGTTTTGTCATGAATCGTATCTTCAATAATATCATTCTTGAAACCGATGAGATTGAATGGTGGAAATTCATGTCGTAATTGGGGATTTAACCAAATCTTTGATTCGAGGAAATTAAAGATAAGAAATTAAAGCGAAGGTATAATCTTTGATTTCAAAGAAGAATTTAAGATGATAACGAGATGTATGAAATTATAGAAATTCAAATCTTTAGTTGTAAATGAATTGATAACTATGTGGAAGGAGATTTGAATTGAAAAGCCTGTGTGAACCATAGCTACTGTTTAAAGTACACTTATTACTTGGAAGGACCGGGATCGAGCATATGTTCGAAAACCATTCCAAGTAATAATACGACGTTATGAAGCAATTCAGGACTTGGTAAACGACGAATGAAGACCGGGAATATTTGAATTGTTTAGATTGATTATTGATTAATGTCTCGGTTGGGTAGGCCACCCGATACGAGATGTGAGTTGCATGAGACCTGAACAAATTTAAGTATTTTCGGGTTGTTGTTCCGTTCAGACCCAGAACGGACTTGCATGGATGGTGTGCCTGACATTGAAATTGACCGCATAGCACTGATTTCCGTTAATGTATATCGGATTTGTGGCAATATATTATCCTTGTCTCTAAGTCATATGAACTTAGAGGGTACGCATTAATTTAAATCAGTGATATGTCGTGAACTGTCAATGCGGCATACCCAAGTTATGAGTCGAGCTAGGGATGATCAAAGAATGGCTTATCAAAGCATCGCTTTGCGTATGACGTGACATCGACAAACCTCACACCCCGGATTGATGAGAAACTGGCGGTTAGGTTTTATACTTATATATGAATTGATGATGAAGCTGTGCAGCAGTGGGAAACCACTTATGAACTTGGGGAAGTTGGGTATGTTCGGGGGGGCGTGTCTGGTCGAAAACCGTTGATCTGCCCTGACGATGTGTATTCGGTGTCCGCGTATGGTCGAAAAAGCCGTTGAGGCACTTCGTTTTGTATCCTTGATTGATCTTTCGTGCCAGGAATCATCAAGTTGGAAATCCAAATTTCTTATGCGAGCCATACGATTTTGATTGTATATATATATATGGCAACATATATTATGGGGTATATGCTGTCTAGGATTAATACATTTACTTGCGAAATGTTTTCCACACTATATATATATAATTGTATTGAAGAGAATTTTACGTATGAAAGCATATTTGGTTGTCATAAGATAAAACTCGCCCATCTGGTGTGCGCTTGCATTGTGTGATGTGGGACGAGCTTATGATAGCTTCATTTTCAAAAGACATTGCGCATTTATATGCACGGGTATCCACCTGGAGTAAATCCTTCCGCGTTAGCGGCGTGATCCGGTGAAGTTCCCAACTTTAAGAATGAACCTAACAGTTTTTGAGTTCTCACACCAGTCCCACGACTGACCTGGAGTTTATTGTTCCCTCACCTAAACTCTGGGTGCCCATGATTTTTGCACGGGCAGCCAGTAGTTTAGTTTTGCAGTTATAGATCGTTGGAGCAGGATTTAGAGCGCTTCTAGAGTTGGAGTCCACGATAGAGTTGAAGCTTCCGCTGTGTTTTAATCTTCTGCTGGGAGTAAAGTTATTTTCTTTCTTCCGCTGTATACGTTATGTTGTAACTCTGATATTCATGTAACTCTGATGTAATATTGGTTTATTCAATGAAAAGTTCTGTTATTTTGTTCAATGTATGTATGTACCCATAACAATTCGTCTTTGTGAACGGTTTAAGTCGGTTTAATTACCGGCGAAAATCGGGCAAAAAGATGGGTCGTTACATTAATATTTCATTAATTAAATCTCTTCTCTATTTCTTTATCAATATTTGTTAACCAAATATTTTCAATAACCATATTGGCCTTATACGTTCTTTGAAAAACATTTCCATATATCGCCTTCCTTTATTTTCTATACTAGGAAATATTCATTATTCTATTTCCAAGCTTTGCACATATTTGGGTTAAAAAAGATGTTGTGTAAAACATCGTTACGACAACCCAAATACAGTATTTAACTAATTCTTATTCCACATTGATCTTCGAGCCTGAATCTTGCTACTTATCGGTATATCATGAAATCAACCAAGTTGGGGTATAATTACCTCTCAGACCTTGACTGAATAACATTTAACGTCAAAACAGACAAGACTACTTACTCGAATAATCAATACCATACAACTGATTATTCACCTTTAAACACATATACATTTTCTCTTTCTATACCTACGAGAGTTTATTCTTATACTTCCCTTTTTAATTATACTATTCTATTTCTAAGTTCGTTTCCTTATCGACTTCTATATATACCGATACGTTGATTTCTAACTATCAAATTATCTTAAAAATATTCTATCTCCTTAAATTTCCGGAAAATTTCGCCATAACCTCCTTTGTACCGGGAGCATCGGGAAATTTCAAATAGCTTTCCCGGTCCTTCTCATCTCAAAAAGAAAAAGAAAAAGCCAAGCGGCTTGCCGATACGGCGCATAAAATCTCATATATGAATTAAATACGTACATTTTTGTCGGGCATTCTATTTATTTCACTTCTATACTTTATTCCATACCTGTCTCCTGTATATATACCTGCCCAATCTATTTAACTATACCAAATCGTTTTAACTCAATTTGTTAATTATCTCTTTAGTCCATTTCTCTTTTAATATTTGAATTCTATATTCAAACTCCAATTCGCTTCTATTATTCAATTTCTATATATCAAATTCTATTGTCTTCTCTTATTAAAATCCTAAAATAAAAAGTCCGTTTGAATTTCTATATTCAAATTCCATAGTTAAAATTTTATATTCAAAGTCTATTTAAATTTCTATATTCAAATTCCATAGTTAAACTCCATTTGAATTTCTATATTCAAATCTATAATTTAAAGTCCATTTGAATTTCTAATATTCAAATTCTATAGTTTAAAGTCCATTTGAATTTCTAATATTCAAATTCTATAGTTTAAAGTCCATTTGAATTTCAAATATTCAAATCTATAGTTTAAAGTCCATTTGAATTTCAAATATTCAAATCTATATTTTAAAGTCCATTTGAATTTCTATATTCAAACTCCAATTCAATTCCTTATATTCAAAGTCCATTTGAATTCTCTGCATTATTTATAAACAATGTTTATAACTTCAATTCAAATCCCAACTTTCCATTTATAAACAACGTTTATAAATTCAATTCAAATCCCATATTTTCATTTATAAACAACTTTTTAAATTCGATTCAAATTCCATCCTTTCATTTATAAACAGAATTTATAACTTCCATTACTTGTTTATATATTCAAAACAAGTTAATGTTTTCTATAGTTCATTTAAAATTCAAATTCTATTTATAAAAATAGAATTCCCCTTTTAAATTTCAAATACCCTTTTTGATATTTTTATAAACTAATATCCCAAGCCCAGGGATATTTTAAACAATCAAATCAACCAATTTTCAATCATTTGATTTTTAACACATCATATATGAATATATATGAAATCAAACAACAACAAACAGATAATATATTTTTGAGGAATCCAGTTGGATTCCTCCAACCTGTTTTCCTGCATCCACAGATGTTAGCACATAAATAATACCTATCCTGCTTCGAGGCAGGATATCGCGGTATAGAAGGTCATCCACTAATCATAGCGTGGGGCGTATAGGGTAATCATCCGCTATGAAACTGCGGGCATCCGCTAATGAGACTGCGAGAATCCAACCATCATCAACCCAATATATATATAATAGTCAACCAATCCTAAATAACTATATATATTTTTAAAGCAATCAGACAGCATTCAAACAAGCACAGACAATTATTTTTAACTATATAAAAATAAATTTCTAAATAAAATGGTGAGTGAGGTTTACTCACCGTGTTTTTTTTCGTTTGTCGAACATCCAATGTAGTTCAAACCAAGTTTATTTCGAAGTATTCGTCGTTCTGGTCCCAACGTACTTTGTCTTGCTCGAATCTAATATCATAAATAAATTATGATTTTGTAAGGTATTGAATGTATTAACTTAAATAAATCAATCCATTAATGACCTTAGTAAGCTTTTATTACCATTATTAAAATAAGATAATTATTTTGATTAGCGAATCCAAATCTTTTTCCTTTCTAATTATATATTTAAATTGTTAGCTTACAAATTAATTACAACACTAACTAACTAACTAGGTTCATACCATTCAATCGGTTACAAATATATATATATATATATATTTTCCTAAAGTTTTGAACACCCTAAAACATTATTAACTAAGTAATTTTGTAAAACTATATACCTTACAATCGCTGCAAAGCCTTAAGATCCAATACTTCTCACTGTCCAGAGAATCCTCCTCCCTGTTCAAAATACTTTGTAACCACTTCCAGTCCTCACAGTTCGTACTTCACATTCAACTCCACATCTTTGCAAACAACCTAGCTTCAACTTCACATCCACTATCTTGTCTTAGATCAGCGGAGGTCCTCCCATTGCCATTAACAGCTATGCTTGAAAAATCCCAATACCCAAAATTCCACTTCAGCTTGTCATCCAAATCAAAAGTCGCCCCCCTTCACTACAGCTCTGAACAAAACACCTGGAATCACAGTGGCCATCACCAATCTACACAACTGTCTCAACATCAGCCCAAAAATACTGCACCGCCGAACTCCAGTAAATCCCCCAAAATAACTACTGTCGCCTCCCTCTGGTTTATCCCATCGCACTGCCCCCTTCTCACTGAACCACCACCGCATATCATCCTTCACCAGAATCCTTATCTGGAAGCAAAATCGAACACCAGCTTGCGTCAATACCCAAATCGACCTCTTCCTGAAATCATCACGTCTTCCCTATCCTTCCTAAATCGCGATGAAACCTAAATCAACATTCCAACTCCTCCAAAAATCACTGCGCTTCGTTCACCCTTTATCGCCTTCGAGTCCATCGTTGTACCCCTCGCGCCATCACCTTGGTCTTGCTGTCGAGCTCAGGAAGACATCGCAATTGATTCGATCGTGCTTCCCCTTTCTGAAATGATTTGATTTCGGGTTTCAGCTAGAAAGAGGAAATAGAAAAATAGAAGGAAAAGGGGTTGTGATTTATAGGAAAAGGGGTGCGGTTTCTAAATGGAACAACGATGCCATAAATTTTGTGTAGAATAAAGAGGCCACGACATATGGTTATTTGGAAGAAGGATTACCACAAAAATTTTATTTAATTATTTTATTTTCCTTTGAATTGAACCGGTATCTTTTAAATTAATTATCCACGATGTCGAACTCCTTTTTGAACGCAACGACTGTCAATTTTAGGGTAATACCCCTATTCGGGACACACTGGGATATATCACGAAGTCTAATTCGATCATCTGTAGAAGATATTAATTTAAATTGATATAAATTAAATCTAAAACAATAATTTTTGTGAAAATAAATCAATATTATTATTCGAATTCAAACAGAAGTCTGAACTGTATTTAATTCAGTTTTAAATCTCGAACTGAATTATATTTTCGCATTACGATGATTTAGTATATTCAATATTAAATCGAAATTGGTTACTAAATTGATAACTCAAATAAAAATTTCCACTTATATTATCCACCCAATATTTAAATTAAATATTAAATATTCAAAAATTAACCCTTAAGGATCCGGGTCATTACAATGTCCATCCACTTTATGGTATGCATAATCATACCAACTTCACACCATTTCATTAACATGTATATTAACCCCATCGTCCCCCATGTAATTCGCTACATGACATAAAAGGGAAGATTCATCACAAATACAATGGGTTCAACTTGCATAACATTAGCATCAACATGGGTTTAAAGGTGTCAACATGCATATAGCATCAAACCCAACTAGCATAAATAATCAACCCAAACTTGCATGAATCACATATGTCATAAGGAGGTTAACTTGCATAAGTTATTTATGTCATACAAAGGGGTAAACTTGCATATGTATGTATGACATACAAAGGGGTTAACTTGCATATGTATGCATATCATACAAAGGTGTAAACTTGCACATGTTACTTGCATATAATCAAACACCATACTTGCATAACATGTTATATGTGAACTTGCATATAATCATACACCAAGCTTGCATACATATCATAGATGAACTTGCATATAATCATACACCAAACTTGCATATCATTGTGTCATAATGGATTAATGTTTCTCATATGACTTGCATAACTTGCATAACATCATAAACACATAGCATATGACTTGCATAACTTGCATAACATCACAAACACATAGCATATGACTTGCATAACTTGCATAACATCATAATCACATAGCATATGACTTGCATAACTTGCATAACATCATGATCACATAGCATATGACTTGCATAACTTGCATAACATCATGAACATACAGCACATAACTTGCATAACATGCATAACATCATTAACACATAGCATATAACTTGCATAACATGCATTGATCCACATTCATAGCCATAACCTCATTATATCCTATCATAATCATTTCAATAATTGGTCATTAAGGCTATAGAAAACTCACAACTTGTTGATTAGCACTCCTAAGAAGAAGATTAAGTTGCTAGAGTTGATTAGAGATTGACTTGAGATGCTATCTTCCTCTTTAAGTTGATGGAGGCCCCTTCAAGTTGCATTTTGACGGCATAACGGTGTTGTATCTATTTTTAGTATGAATTAGGGTAGTCTTAGGGTGTATTTATAGAGTAGTTAATTGTTTTAGGCAATTAGATTAACCCTAAATCAGATTAGAGCTGTCAGATCTCGTCCTAGCCACCAAAACACAGCCAAAAAGCCAAGCTGATGCACCCAGGTCACCTGGGCTCGACCAGGGAGGTCGACCCCCAGGTCGACCCTAGGGTCGACTCCCCAGTCGACCTGGTGGGCAGGTCGACTCCCCAGTCGACCCCCAGGTCGACCCCCTGGGTCTGGCGGGATTTTTCCTGCCACTTCTGAAGATTGAAATTTTCATATTTAAAATCTGTTTTAAATTTTCTGAAACTTCTTTGGGCCTTATCTGGGTCATACGGACTCCGATTTTCGAAAACTCGGACTCTATTTCGCGTATTTTTCCGAGACAAACGCAATGGCATAGCCCGTTTCCCCTGATTCAGAATTTTAAATTTAATTCTGCCCTGTTTTATATTATAGCTAGTTATTCAACATACGGGGTGTTACATTCTCCCCTACTTAAAGGATTTCGTCCCCGAAATCTCTAAGTCAAGAAGAACGTATCCTACCATCCAAACAACCATCTACTCAAACCATCAAACACTGGCATCCATTGTCCTTAGAGTTTCTAATGCTGTATGAACATAGGCAAAAAGTGTGTGTATATGTTCCCTGTCTAATGCAAAATCAGGCGGTCTACTGATTCAGTTGACCTCCTTAATGCAAACCGTGATAGTGCAATGCATCCAATATGTATGCGAAAGAACCTTATCGACACATACTATTTTTACATGAGTGCACAATCATTCACCAAAATGCATCATCCATATGATAGCACAACCATTATACATCCATTAATATAGCTACCTACACACAATTTTATGCAATATGCAATATGAAGTGATTGAGCCGATCTAGTGCCTAGAGTGTGTGTATATGCATCCACGAGCAACCACTAGCAAACACTTGCATCCACACGCATCCATCAAACCTAACATGTCTCAAACACATGTTTCAACCATAGGTTTACCCTATCTAAAGGTCAAAGGTACTAATGAGAGGACATACTAAAGATAAGATATGTACTAGACAAACGATAAAGGAGAAGTTAAAAGACATACCCTCAAAAAGGAATGGGTATAATGAACGCATCTTCGCTTCTGTCTCCCAAGTAGCATTTCTCTCATCTTCTCCCCATTGCACTTTGACCAGCCGCGCCTCTCTGTTCCTCAACTTCCTAATCTCTGACCCAAGGATGCAGGTAGGAGCTCGTCGTATAGTTGCATCACGCTCTACCTCCACTTCTTTAGCAAGCTCGGCTCTACCAACTCTGCGGTCTCATCTAGGCACTTCCTCAAATGTGACACATGGAATACGTCATGTACCCCACTAAGTCTCTCGGGTAAATCCACTCTATATGCCATCCGTCCAATCCTTTCCTTAATAGGAAACGGCCCAAAAAATCTTGGAGCTAACTTCCCAACGGACCCAAAGCGAACTACATTCCGTAATGGAGATACTTTGACAAAGACCATGTCCCCAACATCAAACTCAAGATCCGTCCTTCTCTTATCCGCGTAAGATTTCTGCCTATCCTGTGCTGCTTTCATCCTTCTTCGAATTAAATCAATTTTTTCCGACGTCTCTCTAACCATATCGGGCCCAAGCAAGATCTTATCCGTAGATTCCCACCAACATGTAGGTGATCGACAAGGCCTTCCATAAAGAGCTTCGAAAGGAGCCATACCAATACTGGACTGAAAGCTGTTATTATATGCGAACTCCACCAATGGAAGATGCTCTTCCCATGTACCTCCAAAATCTAAGATACAAAGCCTCAAAAGGTCTTCCAGAACACGATTCACCCTCTCGATCTGGCCGTCCGTCCGAGGATGATATGCAGTGCTCAGACATAACTGAGTCCCCACTGCTTCTTGCAAACTCTTCCAAAACTCGCTAGTGAAGATAGGATCTCGATCACTCACTATGCTAGAGGGTACCCCATGCAATCGAACTATCTCTCGAAGATAAACTGAAGCTAGCCATGGAGCAGTCCTCTTGCTCTTCACAGGTATGAAATGGGCGCTCTTAGTAAGTTTGTCTACCACAACCCAAATTCCCGTATTACCCTTTCTCGATCTGGGTAACCCGTCAATAAAATCCATCGAGACGCTATCCCACTTCCATTGCGGAACTTCCAATGGGTGAAGCAACACACCTGGTTTCTTTTACTCCGCTTTCACCTGTTGGCACACCAAGCATCTAGCGACATACTCGGCCACATCCTTTTTCATACCAGCCCAAAAGAAAACTTGCTTCATGTCCTGGTACATCTTATCCCCACCGGGATGAATGGTCATCCTAGAACGGTGTGCATCATCAAGAATAGCCTTCCTCAAACCCTCGTATTACGGTACACAAAGTCTACCGTCTCTACGCAAGCACCCCCTATCGTCTAGGGTGTACCTACTCAAATGGCTGGACGACTCCCCCCTTATGAGCCTCTCTACCAACTCAACCAACTGTGGGTCGTCCCGCTGTGCCTCGTCAATCCACCCCAAAAGAGTAGGTCTGACCTCCAAGGATGCTAGCAAACCGGGTATATAGTCAACGGAAGGTCTGAAATCAAACATCGAGATATATTCCAAGCTTCGTCGTTCTACGAATAATGGACTCAAGGACAACCTTTTTCTGCTCAAGGCGTCCTCCACCACGTTACCCTTGCCAGGGGTATATGCTATCTCGAAATCATAAGATGCTAAGAACTCCATCCACCTTTGTTGTCTCAAGTTCAAATCCTTCTGAGAAAACAAGTACTTCAATGATATGTGGTCAGTGAACAATTCGAATCTCTCACCAAGAAGATAATGGCGCCAAATCTTAAGCGCAAAAACAATAGCGGCCAACTCTAAATAATGGGTAGGGTAATTCTTCTCATGCTTTCTCAACAGCCTTCCACCATAGGCTATTACCCTTCCCTCTTGCATTAAGACTGCGCCCAGTCCAGTCCCACAAGCATCGGTATAGACAACAAATGGCTTACTCCCATCTGGCAACACTAAGACTGGAGCTGTGGTTAAAGCTCTCTTTAACCGTCGGAACGCATCATCACAATCTACGTCCCATGCGAAGACTAGATTCTTCTTCATCAAGCGAGTTAATGGGGCTGATATCTTCGCAAAGTCCTTGATAAACTTCCTATAGTAGCCAGCTAACCCCAAGAAACTTCTCACCTTGGTAGCATTCTTCGGAACCTTCCAATCTTGGATTGATACTACCTTCGCGGGATCCACAGCTATCCCTTCCTTGGAGACCACGTGCCCGAAGAACCGCACTTCCCTCCTCCAGAAGTGACATTTAGAAAATTTAGCCTTAAGGCTATGCGCTCGAAGAGTCTCCAACACTTCCCTAAGATGTAGGGCATGCTCTTCTTCATTCTTAGAAAAGACTAAGATGTCATCCACAAAGACCACCACGAACTTATTAAGGAACTCCCTGAACAACCTACTCATCAAATCAACAAAGTATGCAGGGGCGTTCGTCAAACCAAATGGCATCACCAGCCACTCATAGAAACCATCCGGAGTCCTAAAGGCAGTCTTGTCTATGCTATCCTCAGCCACCCTCAACTGATGAAACCCCGTGGCTAAGTCCAACTGAGAAAATACTGAAGCGCCAACCAACTGATCAAAAAGATCATCAATCCTCGGCAATGGGTGTCTATTCTTCTTTGTGAGCTTGTTGAGTTCTCTATAGTCTACACAAAGTCTGAGGGACCCATCTGCCTTCGTAGAAAAAACTACTGGAGCACCCCACTCCGATATACTTCGTCTTATGAACCCCTTCTCGAGCAACTCCCCTACTTGCTTATGGAGTTCCCTCCTCTCACGAGGAGCCATGTGGTGCACTGTTAAAGATACAGGTTTAGCATTATCCACCAGATATATTCGAAAGTCTATCTCCCGCTTCGGAGGTAAGCCCTTCACCTCCTCAAACACATCCGAGTATTCCCGGACCACTCTAACAGATCGCAAACTCTCGACCGAAGCGTCAAGCGATTCAAGATAACTTAGCATAACAGATTCCATGGGATTACAAGAGATCTCGAGAGTGTTACCCAAACGGGTCATGAGCCTAACAACTCTCCTTTCGCAATCAAGAACGGCACCATTACTGGATAACCAGTCCATGCCCAAAATCAACCCATAGCCCGTGAAGCCCAAAACAAAAGCATCACATCTAAAATCAATGCTAAGTATAGAAATCTTCAAACCCAAACATATCATGGACCAATAAATGGAGCCCCCAATTGGGTTTGAAACAACCAAGGGATCATCTACTAGACTTGTAACACCCCACGTCCATTAATGTCACTCACAAAGGGAATGCATTAACTTCTATGGAGGTTTTAGGTGAATATAGAACAATAAAATTTCAACAAGACAGATATAAAATAGTACTTGGAAATTTAAAAACTTTATTTCAATTGCAGCAGAAGTCAAAACATGTTTGATTACATCATAAGACCATAATCAAAGTCAAGTACAATATCTTTCTTGATAAAACAAGTACATAATCCCATTACATAAATAGCCATTAAAAAGAAAGATAACAAGCTGGACTTTACTTCAGCAGTCCAAGCTTTCCAAGAGATAAGCAATCCAATCAGACTCCACTGGAACTTGGCCCAACCTGAGGACCTGAAGGGAGAAAAGGATGAAAAAGAGGGGGGGGTCAGACATAAAGTCTGGCGAGTATGATAATTCTACAATACTATTATCAAAATAACTGGACTAAGGCATAAGCTGGAAAACAAGGAAATGTCTATGAAAGAGCAGATTAAGGACATAGACAATCGCTAAAGGAAACGTTATAGGCGCTCCTAAATACTAAAGGATAAACACTATACTGCACCACACCAGTCACCCTAAAGATTGATTCCACTTAGCTTCACTTAGAAACTTTCTTAATGGCTTTACGTACTCCAAGCTGACTACATAGGTGCCGCCTGCCCCTATCTCCACTAGGTGTACCCCACTTTCCATTTTTCGATCGGCTCCCTACTCGTAGATACCCGTGCTGGCCCCACAGTGGGGTGTATCATTCCCCTAAAGTGGCAACCCGATATAACGGAGATGCACGGCTTATACGTACACGATGCAACAACGTCTTACCTACCAGCCCGGGTCCACACACGCATATGAAACCCGTTGGACTTGCGTTGCCACCGCTCCCTGTTTTGGCCTCTTATAGTCAAACCCAGTATGCGTGTCCCGTCCTCGACTAGAGTCGAGCCCACAAAGATACGTTTTGGGATACTGGTTGAAATGGGCCCCCATTATTTCCCACAAGCATTCCACCTAAGCTTGTCCCATTAGTCCATCCACTTAACCCACTTAGTCATGTTCATTTACATGTGTATTTGGTTAAGTCTAATCGTATTTCAAATGCCTCTAAAGGCAACCACTAGATTTCTCATGCCACCCAAGGCACCTACTTAACCCCCATGTCCCACCTTACATGATTATCTGGCTAAGTATTTCTTAATTCATTAAGGCCATAACCTCATAAAGACCTCTCACATTAGACTGGCATTTATGGCAGCTGGATTTGCCGGGCGGGTCCGGGCAGTCTTACACCACAAAAGAGTCTAACCTCGTTCTTTACAACTGTTACGCTTTAGTTTGGGCCTAGGACATCCCACATTGGGCCGACATTTGTGACTACTGGATTTGCCGGGCGGGTCCGGGCTGGTTTACGTCACAAACGGGTCCAACCTCGTGTCCTAAGCGTTGATTATTATTAATAATCCACTTTCCCCAATTTTAATAATTCCATACTTGAATTATTAATTAATTCCAAATTTAACAATGTCCATAATTGACTCAATTATGGACATCCATTTAAGGCATGCAAAATCATATCAATTGCACCCCAATTTATTAATTTCCTAATATTACCCCTACCCCACGTTTGAACGTTTATTCGCAAAATGTATGCTAGACCATATTAGTCTAACTCATAGCATAAAAGAAAATATTCACAACAACAACATATATATGTGACTAAATAAATCATAACAAGGGGTAAAACTTGCATACATTACAACTTGCATAAGGTTATACATGTCATGGGTCTAAGGGTGTCAACTTATTCATAATTCACATAATATGATTTTGATCAAATTTCATAAACTTGCATAGGACATGTGAGAATCAACATCATTAACAATATGGTTTTATATGGGTATACCTAACTCAATAGGCAAATTCCCAAAAATCAAAATTCATTTAATCATAGATTCATGTATATGGGTAGACCTAACTTAATAAGCAAATTCCCATATTCAAGATCCAATTAATTTGTAGATTCATGTATATGGGTACACCTAACCCAATAGGCAAATTCCCATAATCAAGATCTATTATAAAAAAAAAATAAACTTTAAACATGATCCAATTCGCATAAATACTAACATCATGATTTTACAACTTGTATGATTCAACACAACTTAACATGACATCATTATCATATAACATAAGTATTTCAACATATGTGATAATATGAGATCTACAACATATATAAGATTTACAACATAGCATATCATAATTTGCAACATAGCATGATATGATTTACAACATAGCATAACATGGTTAATCACATATGACATAGCATAGGATTATTTACAACATAATCACTACAACATAACAACATATATATGATAACATAATAGCATAACAAGAGATCCACAACATAATTTACAAATACATAACAATTCATATCACTTTCTTGTGATCCATTCATAACTTAATAAAATTATTTTATAATAATATTGTGAGATTCATCATACTCACAATTTTAAAGAAGAGAAATAGAAAGAGAGAGCTTTTGATTTGATTTGAGTAGATTTAGTTTGTAGATTAGGCCTTCTTCTTCTTTAGTTTGTGACGGCTATGCTGAACTCCATGGCAACGGCATGTCGGTAGCTCTCCAATTTTTCAAGTGATTTAGGGTTAGAGTCTACCCACTTATTTATAGATGTTAGGATTTATTTAGGCCATTAGATTTAACCTAGAAATAACCGCAGCCATTCAGACCAGATGGGGTTTATCTTATTGACTCAGCAATGAGTCAGAAGTGACTCAGCAAACACTCAGCAAATTAATAAACTTCTATTCATGTTTACATTAACTGCCCATATATATATAAATATACATATATATATATACACACGCACCTATTCATGAATTCAAATTAATCCATAATTAACTTATGACCATTTCTACACATTAATTTTCCAATTAATGTCTTAATTCCATTTTTCGCCTTTTAAGGCAATTCACATATCTCAAATTTGTTATATGCCTTTTTAAGGCTATTTCGTGCAAATTCTCAATATTAATTCTTTTAATTTGTGAATATTAGTATTAACAGAAATACGGGGTGTTACATTCTCCCATCCTTAAGGGATTTCGACCCCGAAATCTTCAAGTTTATATCCTATCATCAACCATCTACTCAATCAACAAACACTGGCATCCATTGTCCTTATAGACTTCTAATGCTTTCATGTTTAAATGCACAGTGTGTGTCTATGTCCGTATCTAATGCAAAATCAGGCGGTCCACTGATTCAGTTGACCTCCTTGATGCAATTCATGATAGTGCCATGCATCCATTATGTATGCAAAAGATCGTAACTGCTTACAAACTACTTCTATATGCGTGCACATCCATTCAACCGAATGCAGCATCTATATGATGGTACAACCATTATACATCCATTATACTAAATACATTCATTTATGCAATATGCAATATGTAGTGACTGAGCCGATCTAGTGCCTAAAGTGTGTGTATATATGCATCCACGAGCAACCACTAGCAACCACTTGCATCCATTTTGCATCCATCATACATAACATGTCTCAAACACATGTTTCAACCATAGGATTATCCTAACTAAAGGTCAAAGATACTAATGAGAGGACATACTAAAGATAAGATAAGATAAGCTAAGCGATAAAGGAGAAATTAAAAGACATACCCTCAAAAAGAAAAGGGTATAGCGAACGCATCTTCCCTTCTGTCTCCCAAGTAGCGTTGCTCTCATCATCTCCCCATTGCACTTTAACTAGTCTGACCTCTCGATTTCTCAACTTTTTGATCTCCGACCCAAGAATGCATGTAGGAGCTCGTCTAATTGTTGCATCACGCTCTATTTCCACCTCTTTAAGCAAGCTCGGCTCTACCACCTCCGCTGTCTTGTGCAAACACTTCCTCAAATGTGATACATGGAATACGTCGTGTACTCCACTAAGTTTCTCAGGAAACTCCACCCTATACGCCATCTTCCCAATCCTGTCTTTTATAGGAAACGACCCTACAAACCTTGACGCTAATTTCCTAATGGACCCAAAGCGAACAACATTCCGTAACGGAGACACTTTGATAAAAACCATGTCCCCAATGTCAAACTCAAGATCTGTCCTCCTCTTATCAGCATACGATTTCTGCCTATCTTGTGCTGCTTTCATCCTCCTCTGAATCAAATCAATCTTCTCCGAGGTTTCCCTAACCATATCGGGCCCAAGTAGGATTTTATCGGTAGATTCCCACCAACATGTAGGCGAACGGCAAGGCCTTCCATAAAGAGCTTCGAAAGGTGCCATGCCAATACTAGACTGAAAGCTATTATTATATGCGAATTCTACCAACGGAAGGTGCTCTTCCCATGTACCCCCAAAGTCTAGGATACAAAGGCTTAAAAGATCCTCTAGAATATGATTCACCCTCTCGGTCTGGCCGTCCGTCTGAGGATGATATGCGGTGCTCAAACATAGTTGAGTCCCTACCGCCTCTTGTAAACTCTTCCAAAATTCGCTAGTGAAGATGGGATCACGGTCGCTTACTATACTAGAAGGAATACCGTGCAAACGAACTATCTCTTTAATGTATACAGAAGCCAACCACGGAGCAGTCCTCTTACTTTTCACGGGAATAAAATGGGCGCTCTTAGTAAGTCTATCTACTATAACCCAAATCCCCGTATTACCCTTCCTTGAACTTGGTAATCCATCCACAAAATCCATTGAGACGCTTTCCCATTTCCATAGTGGAACTTCCAATGGGTGAAGCAACCCACCGGGTTTCTTTTGTTCCGCTTTTACTCGTTGGCACACCAAGCATCTAGCGACATACTCGGCCACATCCTTTTTCATACCGGGCCAAAAGAAAACCCGCTTCATATCTTTGTACATCTTGTCTCCGTCGGGATGAATGGTCATCTTTGAGCGATGAACATCATCAAGAATGGCCTTCCTTAAGTCTTCGTCTTGTGGTACACAAAGTCTATTATCCCTTCGTAACCAACCCTTATCGTCTAGGGTATTCCTACGAAGATGGCTAGACGACTCCCCTCCTTTGAGCTTTTCTACTATCTCAACGAACTGGGGTACGTCTTGCTGTGCCTTACCAACTCGTCCTAGAAGTGTAGGTCTAACCTCCAAGGATGCTAACAAACCAGGTACTAGGTCACCGGAGGGTCTAAAGTCAAACATGGAGATGAATTTTAAGCTTCGTCGTTCAACAAACAACGGACTCAAGGACAACCTTTTCCTACTTAAGGCGTCTGCTACCACGTTACCCTTTCCCGGGGTATATGCTATTTCAAAATCGTAGGAGGATAGAAATTCCATCCACCGTTGCTGCCTTAAATTCAAATCCTTCTGAGAGAATAAGTATTTTAATGATTTGTGGTCAGTGAACAGTTCGAATTTCTCACCAAGAAGATAGTGACGCCAAGACTTAAGCGCGAAAACAATTGCGGCTAACTCAAGGTCATGCATAGGGTAATTCTTTTCATGAACCCTCAACTGGCTTCCACCATAGGCTATTACTTTTCCCTCTTGCATGAGGACCGCGCCAAGTCCCATCCCACAAGCATCAGTATAGACGGTAAACGGTTTATTCCCGTCTGGCAGCACTAAGACTGGGGCTGAAGTTAAGGCTCTCTTTAAACGTTGGAACGCATCATCACAATCTTCGTCCCACGTAAAAACCAGGTTCTTCTTCGTTAACCGTGTTAATGGAGCTGATATTTTTGCGAAGTCTTTGATAAACTTCCTATAATAGCCAGCCAACCCCAAGAAACTTCTTACTTCGGTTACATTTTTAGGGACCTTCCAATCTTGGATGGCCACCACCTTTGCGGGATCCACTGCTATCCCTTCCTTGGAAACCACGTGCCCTAAGAACCGTACTTCTTTCCTCCAGAAGTGACACTTATAAAATTTTGCCTTAAGGTTATGCGCTCGAAGGGTTTCCAACACTTCCCTAAGATGTAGGGCATGCTCTTCTTCATTCTTAGAAAAGACTAAGATGTCATCCACAAAGACTACCACGAATTTTTAAGGTACTCCCTAAACACCCTACTCATCAAATCAACAAAATATGCGCGGGCGTTTGTCAAACCAAAGGGCATCACTAGCCATTCATAGAATCCGTCAGGAGTCCTAAAAGCAGTCTTATCTATACTATCCTTAGCCACTCTCGGTTGATGAAAGCCAGTGGCTAAGTCCAATTGCGAAAACACTGAGGCGCCAACTAACTGATCAAAGAGATCGTCAATCCTCGGCAGTGGGTGTCGGTTCTTTTTAGTAAGCTTGTTTAGTTCTCTACAGTCCACACAAAGTCTAAGGGACCCATCCGCCTTTGTAGCAAATACTACTGGAGCACCCCACTCTGATATACTACGTCTTATGAACCCCTTCTCAAGCAACTCCTTCACTTGCTTATTGAGTTCCCTTCTTTCACGAGGAGCCATGTGGCGCACTGGCAAAGATACGGGTTTAGCATTATCCACATGATAAATTCGAAAGTCTATCTCCCGCTTTGTAGGTAAGCCCTTCACCTCCTCAAACACATCCGGATATTCCCGGACCACCTCTACCGTTCGCAGATTCTCTACAGACGCGTCAAGCGATTCAAGATAACTTAGCATAACGGAATTTATGGGACTACAAAAGATGTCGAGAGCATTACCAAGGCGAGTCACAAGCCTAACTACTCTCCTTTCACAATCAAGAATGGCCCCATTTCTAGATAACCAATCCATTCCTAAAATTAGCCCATAGCCCGTGAAGCCCAATACATAAGCATCACATTTAAATTCAACGCTAAGTATAGAGATTTTCAAATCCAAACATATCATGGTCAAATGAGCCGAACCCCCAATTGGATTTGAAACAACCAAGGGATCCTCTACTAAACTGGTGTTCAAGTGCAGTAATTCAACTAATGATGCAGAGATAAACGAATGAGATGCGCCAGAATCGAATAAGGTACGGACAGGATGATCAAACGGAAAAACTAAGCTTTCAACAGAAATTGTTCTACCTCTTTCTTGCAGCGGTGGGGCCGCAATAGCCTGAACTTGCCCCCTTGCCTGCCCTGGTGCCATAAGAGCCTGCACCTGTCCTCCCGAGGTAGACCCTGCCCTCTATCCCTTCTTTGGGCAGTCCTTCACCAAATGTCCTGCATCTCCACAATGAAAACAACCAGTCTTCTTTTTCTTTCTACAATCTTTGCTGAGATGGCCAGGCGTCCCACAATTGAAGCATCTCTTCTTCCCTTTGCCATTATTGTTTTTACCACCCTTCTTATTTTGCTGTTGGGGTTTCTTCTGATCCCCTTTCTTTTCAACTGCCTTATCCTCATGCATAAGTGCCATTTCTACTAGCCTTTCAAAGGTGGCTCCCATAGGGATGTGGGTAATAGCCAACCCTTGCAACGGTTCATTCAAGCCTCTAACGAACCTCAAAGCTTTCTTCTCTGGCGTGTTCACCAACTCCAAGCCAAACCTTGCTAACTGATTAAATTTATTGACATACTCCTTCACTGATAAGCTCCCTTGCTTTAATGTCAGGAATTTTTCCATATTTAAATTCTCCTCTGCACTTGAAAGAAACTTTGCCTCAAACCTTCGTCTGAAATCCGCCCATGAATCAACTGGACGTTCCCCGTTAGTGACCTCCCACCAAAACGAGGCCTCTCCCTTCATTAACCAAGCAGCTAAACGGACTTTCCTCCCATCTTCCACTTCAAAGATATCCAACAATTCCTCAGTCTCCTTAAGCCAGTCTCTGGCCTCCACAAACGTCTCAGTCCCTTGAAAAGTTTTTCCTCCCATAGCCTTAAATTCCTTGCACGTCTTTGCAAAAGTGTCAACACGAGGAGGAGGAGGAGGAATGGGTGCAACTGGGGGTGGAGGAACATCTGCTGGGCCTGCAGTGGTGGCCCTAGCCTCCAAATATCTCCTAAACCACCCTGGAATCATCACACCTTCTGGGAGATTAAGATCTTCAGCCATGCTGAAACGAAAAAGGAAAGATTCAAAATGGAGAATTCGAAAGATAAAGATAAGGATATGGCTATTTGGGATTATGTTTTTCATAAAAACTTTCTCTAAATAACATGTTTTTGAAAGCACTTCTTCCAAAAATACTTTAGAAAAATATTTTTCTAAAAATTTTATCTGTTCTGGTAACCTTATGCTCTGATACCACGTGTAACACCCCACGTCCATTAATGTCACTCACAAAGGGAATGCATTAACTTCTATGGAGGTTTTAGGTGAATATAGAACAGTATAATTTCAACAAGACAGATATAAAATAGTACTTGGAAATTTAAAAACTTTATTTCAATTGCAGCAGAAGTCAAAACATGTTTGATTACATCATAACACCATAATCAAAGTCAAGTACAATATCTTTCTTGATAAAACAAGTACATAATCCCATTACATAAATAGCCATTAAAAAGAAAGATAACAAGCTGGACTTTACTTCATCAGTCCAGGCTTTCCAAGAGATAAGCAATCCAATCAGACTCCACTGGAACTTGGCCCAACCTGAGGACCTGAAGGGAGAAAAGGATGAAAAAGAGGGGGGGTCAGACATAAAGTCTGGCGAGTATGATAATTCTACAATACTATTATCAAAATAACTGGACTAAGGCATAAGCTGGAAAACAAGGAAATGTCTATGAAAGAGCAGATTAAGGACATAGACAATAGCTAAAGGAAACGTTATAGGCGCTCCTAAATACTAAAGGATAAACACTATACTGCACCACACCAGTCACCCTAAAGATTGATTCCACTTAGCTTCACTTAGAAACTTTCTTAATGGCTTTACGTACTCCTAGCTGACTACATAGGTGCCGCCTGCCCCTGTCTCCACTAGGTGTACCCCACTTTCCATTTTTCGATCTGCTCCCTACTCGTAGATACCCGTGCTGGCCCCACAGTGGGGTGTATCATTCCCCTAAAGTGGCAACCCGATATAACGGAGATGCACGGCTTATACCTACACGATGCAACAACGTCTTACCTACCAGCCCGGGTCCACACACACATATGAAACCCGTTGGACTTGCATTGCCACCGCTCCCTGTTTTGGCCTCTTATAGTCAAACCCAGTATGCGTGTCCCGTCCTCGACTTGGGTCGAGCCCACAAAGATACGTTTTGGGATACTGGTTGAAATGGGCCCCCATTATTTCCCACAAGCATTCCACATAAGCTTGTCCCATTAGTCCATCCACTTAACCCACTTAGTCATGTTCATTTACATGTGTATTTGGTTAAGTCTAATCGTATTTCAAATGCCTCTAAAGGCAACCACTAGATTCCTCATGCCACCCAAGGCACCTACTTAACCCCCATGTCCCACCTTACATGATTATCTGGCTAAGTATTTCTTAATTCATTAAGGCCATAACCTCATAAAGACCTCTCACATTAGACTGGCATTTATGGCAGCTGGATTTGCCGGGCGGGTCCGGGCAGTCTTACACCACAAAAGAGTCTAACCTCGTGTCTTTACAACTGTTATGCTTTAGTTTGGGCCTAGGACCTCTCACATTGGGCCGACATTTGTGACTACTGGATTTGCCGGGCGGGTCCGGGCAGGTTTACGTCACAAACGGGTCCAACCTCGTGTCCTAAGCATTGATTATTATTAATAATCCACTTTCCCCAATTTTAATAATTCCCTACTTGAATTATTAATTAATTCCAAATTTAACAATGTCCATAATTGACTCAATTATGGACATCCATTTAAGGCATGTAAAATCATATCAATTGCACCCCAATTTATTAATTTCCTAATATTACCCCTACCCCACGTTTGAACGTTTATTCGCAAAATGTATGCTAGACCCTATTAGTCTATCTCATAGCATAAAAGAAAATATTCACAACAACAACATATATATGTGACTAAATAAATCATAACAAGGGGTAAAACTTGCATACATTACAACTTGCATAAAGTTATACATGTCATGGGTCTAAGGGTGTCAACTTATTCATAATTCACATAATATGATTTTGATCAAATTTCATAAACTTGCATAGGACATGTGTGAATCAACATCATTAACAATATGGTTTTATATGGGTACACCTAACTCAATAGGCAAATTCCCAAAAATCAAAATTCATTTAATCATAGATTCATGTATATGGGTACACCTAACTTAATGGGCAAATTCCCATATTCAAGATCCAATTAATTTGTAGATTCATGTATATGGGTACACCTAACCCAATAGGCAAATTCCCATAATCAAGATCTATTATAAAAAAAACATAAACTTTAAACATGATCCAATTCGCATAAATACTAACATCATGATTTTACTACTTGTATGATTCAACACAACTTAACATGACATCATTATCATATAACATAAGTATTTCAACATATGTGATAATATGAGATCTACAACATATATAAGATTTACAACATAACATATCATAATTTGCAACATAGCATGATATGATTTACAACATAGCATAACATGGTTAATCACATATGACATAGCATAGGATTATTTACAACATAATCACTACAACATAACAACATATATATGATAACATAACAAGAGATCCACAACATAATTTACAAATACATAACAATTCATATCACTTTCTTGTGATCCATTCATAACTTAATCAAATTATTTTATAATAATATTGTGAGATTCATCATACTCACAATTTTAAAGAAGAGAAATAGAAAGAGAGAGAGCTTTTGATTTGATTTGAGTAGATTTAGTTTGTAGATTAGGCCTTCTTCTTCTTTAGTTTGTGACGGCTATGCTGAACTCCATGGCAACGGCATGTCGGTAGCTCTCCAATTTTTCAAGTGATTTAGGGTTAGAGTCTACCCACATATTTATAGATGTTAGGATTCATTTAGGCCATTAGATTTAACCTAGAAATAAACGCAGCCATTCAGACTAGATGGGGTTTATCTTATTGACTCAGCAATGAGTCAGAAGTGACTCAGCAAACACTCAGCAAATTAATAAACTTCTATTCATGTTTACATTAACTGCCCATATATATATAAATATATATATATACACACGCACCTATTCATGAATTCAAATTAATCCATAATTAACTTATGACCATTTCTACACATTAATTTTCCAATTAATGTCTTAATTCCATTTTTCGCCTTTTTAGGCAACTCACATATCTCAAATTTGTTATATGCCTTTTTAAGGCTATTTCGTGCAAATTATCAATATTAATTCTTTTAATTTGTGAATATTAGTATTAACAGAAATACGGGGTGTTACAAGACTGGTGTCTAAGTGCAGTGACTCAACTAATGATGATGAGATAAACGAATGCGATGCGCTAGAGTCAAACAATGTACGGACAGGATGATCAAATAGAAAAACCAGACTTTCAGCGGAAATAGTTCTACCTCTTTCCTGAGTTGGTGGAACCGTGAGAGCCTGAACTTGCCCCCTTGCCTGACCCGGTGCCATAAGAGCTTGCACCTGTCCTCCTGAGGTAGATCCTGTCTTTTGCCCCTTCTTAGGGCAATTCTTCACTAGATGCCCTGATTCGCCACAGTGATAGCAGCCAGTCTTCTTCTTCTTCCGACAATCTTTGCTTAGGTGGCCTGGTATCCTGCAAGTGAAGCACTTCTTTTTTCCCTTGCCACCGTTGCCTTTCCCACCCTTGCTTTGTTGTTGCTGTTGAGGTCTCTTTTGATCTCCTTTCTTCTCGGGTGCCTTATTAACATTGGGATCCTTCTCTTCCTCATGCATGAGTGCCATGTCAACTAGCTTCTCAAAGGTGGCTCCCATAGGGATGTGAGTCATAGCCAATCCATGCATCGGTTCATTCAAGCCTTTAACAAACCTCAAAGCCTTCTTCTCCGGTGTATTCACCATGTCTATGCCAAACCTTGCCAATTGATTAAACTTGTTGACATATTCCTTCACCGAGAGGTTTCCTTGCTTTAGAGTCAAGAAACTTTCCATATACAAATTTTCCTCCGCCCTTGAGAGAAACTTTGCCACAAATCTTTGCTTGAAATCCGCCCAAGAGTCAACAGGGCGCTCTCCATTAGTGACCTCCCACCAGAATGAGGCCTCTCCCTTCATTAACCAAGCAGCTAACTTGACTTTATTTCCTTCTTCCATCTCAAAGATATCTGTCAACTCTTCCACCTCCTTAAGCCAATCTCTAGCCTCTAAAAAAGTTTATGATCCTTGAAAAGGTTTCCCTCCCATAGCTTTAAATTCCTTGCAAGTCTTAGCAAAAGTATCCGTGCGAGGAGGAGGAGGAGGGGGAGGAGGAAGATCGGGTGCTACTGTTGGTGGAGGAACATTTGCTGGACCCGCAGTGGCGGCCCTAGCCTCCATCAATGTGAAAACCCGTAACTTCCCCGTAAAGGAAAGCGCCGGATAGTTCGAGACCAAGCCACAACAGAACGCAAACAGAAGAACATTTCATTGTATATTACAACAATGCATCAGATTACAAGAATCTACAGAGTATAAATGAATAAATATTACACAGAATTATCAGAGATTTAAATTACATTTAAATACATAGCAGCGGAAAATAATACAATACACAACTAGAAGGAGATATACGGATACAAAGCTTTCCGGATATCGTTCCAGCTGTAAACCAGGATCCTGTGAATATAAATCTGCAAAACCAAAACTACTAGCTGCCCATGTCAAAATAGGGGCACCCAGAGTTTAGGTTAAAACAATAAACTCCAGGTCAGTCATGGGACTGGTGTGAGAACTAAAACAGTTATTAATCTTTATTTTAAATCATTAGGTAAATCAAGGGACCACGCCGTATAACACGGAACGGGTTTCCTCCCAAGAATACCAGTGCATAAAACAACTAGCGCAATGCTAAATAAAGAAAAATGAAGCTGTTATAAGACCCAGGTCCCATCACACAATGCAACGCAGCCGAGGATAGGGTTTTCCCTTATAACAGCCAAAGAATGCTTGATACGGTTAAAACAAATCGTTTGATACTATTATAAGTGCATAGTGTATAAAACAACTTCAAATCATAAGTATCAATCATAGGCGGCATGAATGGCCCATAACACTATGTCGCCATATATAAGTTTACAATCAAAACCGCAAATGTCATATTGGAAGTTGGGTTATCATTTATGGTATGAACCGAGGCTAGAGGCAAGATCCTCACTGATTCGAGACTGCCTAGCCCGAGTCTCAGGATCAGAACGCATCGACCCTTGGATCATCAGGGCCGGTCCATACGGAGTGGATTAAAATACCTGAGCACTACGTTTCGCCGCCCTTTGGGACGTAAGCGAGCCAACTAAATGACTCCATCGGTTCGAGAACGACCGATCAATCCGAGGCGCCTCGCAACAGCAACAACCACATAAGTCAAACTCGTCAGGGCGTGTAAAACCACTGATGCCACTTTTAGCTACGAGGAAACGTAGGCCCTCCCTGAGGTCCGTCTCCCGTTTTTGGTTCATACCGGGTGTGAAACTCGCGAAGTAAACGTTACACAAAGCTACGCCACAAAGGCCGTGCTTCGATCATCAACCACAAGACTTTGCTTTTCAACAGAAGCCTTGATCATTTGCCACTTAGGCATGCCACACAGGCAATTCACTCCATGCGATTGATATCCATCAATATATAACCCCTGAGCTCGTACGTCTCAGAGAAGGGCGTTAAGCAAGAGAATAAATTCTCCGCCGCCAAACAGATATATATTTAATAGAGATCAATCACACGGACTAAAATCCAATGTCAGACACACAGTCCATTTACAAGTCCGTTCTGGGTTTGAACGAAACCAGAGGCACCTAGTACCCCGCATATCCATTGATCTCCAAGTACGTCTGGACGATCACTAACTGTTTCCATCTTCTTGGGTGTACAGCCCAATCAAGATCATCAGTAATTACCCAAACGACGTGAAGACCTCCGGTCTTCGACCACCGTCTTCATCTTCGACTTATCGTCGTATCAGTTATTCAGAATGGGATAAACCCGGTCTTTCCGAATAACTCGCGTATATTTTAAATAAGTGTTACACAAGCACAACATACGCCTCATTCCAATTCACTAGTCACTAACCGTAAATTAATCAAGAGAATAATTCCCCAAATATTAACCCCGAAGGCCGAAACCAACATCAGATCAATATTCAGAAAACCATTCTGCTTGGCTAACCGACAGTTAGTTTCTAAATTTCACGTTCATAGGGAAAGGTTCCCATTAATTTTATCAAAGATAAATTCCTTGAATTTATTCTTTATCTATTTTTGAATATCAATTCAAACTAGTCGGGATTAGCGAACCTTACCGAAGTAATTATTTATTTTAATTTCCCCATCCCAACCTATTCATCCCATGAAGTAAAACTGGTAATACTTCATATCTAACACCACAGTGTTATCGGTAAATTCAATTACCATTTCACGTTCAAATCTAATTAAAGGTTTAACTATCGCCTGGAGCAAAACTGGTGATACTCCATTCTCGATCATTTCAATCTACTTAAAGATTCATTAAAACTCCACTTAGTTTTAATCGTTAACTGGGTTAAAGAATCAGTGTCGTTTAAAACACGGTTCACAATAAACCCAAAATCACATTCCATTAATTATCGGGTTAAAGAACGAGTGTTATTTTAAAACACTGTTCACGATAAACCCAAAAATCAATATCAATTCAATTCCAATTAAATATTATTTAATTGGTACACTTCATTAAATCTAAATAAAAAGATTTAATCTTTTCTCTACTGGGTTCAAGAACAGTGTTAGTGAAAACACCATTCACGACAAACCCAAATCACATTTGATATTCAATACAAGGCTCTGAATAGAAAATATATCGGCTTATATTCAATATCAAATTCTACGATTAACAAATGTCGTATTGGAAATAACGATATAAATATATATCTTTCAAATTTCCATAACAACACCTGTATAATCACGAATTCCAACATCGAAATATTCCGAAGACAATTTCGATTCAAATCCACTCCAATGCAATCATTGGATATTCTGGTTATTTTTAAAACCCTTTTCAAATTCAATTTATTTATTTAAAAATAAATAGAATTATAATTCTAGTTCAAAACTAGTTTACTTCGATAAAAATCTATTTTTATCTTTTCAAATATGGAGTTTTTCATCCCAAATCTTCACAAATCATTTCTTATGATTTTACACAAATTATTATTATTTTTAATAATTTTATCAAGGCCCGTACAGTCGATTTCCATCAACGGCTATCGAACTGCACTTACAGCGACCTTTTTCAAATTTGATTTGGACATAACTCCAAATCCAACCGTTAGATTTCAAATTTCTAATATTCATTAGAAAGCTCTTTTCGATACGAACCCAACGGTTCCGGTTTTAGGAGAATCCGACGGTCGGATCTCCTGCAATGTCAGTTTGAAATAAATGGTCGAAATTCACGAACTGCCGCGGCGCGGCGCGTTCTATTCAGGCCATTATATTGTATATATAATATATATTTCGTCGATTTCTATTTAAAACGAATTATATGAATAGTTTTAATTTCGTTTCAAAAGCAATTTCAACTTCCTTTTCAATTCAAATCAAAATTGAATTCTTCTTTATAAATTTGTTTTAAAATTCATTTCTATTCAATTCAAATTTCAATTCAATTTGAATTCATTTCAAAATCGTTTTCAATTCAATTCATTTCGAAATCGTTTTCAATTCAATTCATTTCATTTCGAAATCGTTTTCAATTCAATTCATTTCATTTCGAAATCGTTTTCAATTCAATTCATTTCATTTCGAAATCGTTTTCAATTCAATTCATTTCATTTCGAAATCGTTTTCAATTCAATTCTTTTCGAAATCGTTTTCAATTCAATTCATTTCGAAATGAATAAAATCGATATAAATATCGTTCACGTCAAAATGGCGTCAATCTAATCAACACGGCTTCATAAATTTCTATTTCAAATATTTTATTTCAAATATTTCTTTTTCAAAATAGTTGTTATTATCAAAATATTTCGTTCAACACATGACCAATCTCAATGGATGAGTACTGTCAACACATGAACTTTTATTTTATATTTATAAAGATGTAAATTTTATTATCAAAATATTTCGTTCAACACATGACCAATCTCAATGGATGAGTACTGTCAACACATGAACTTTTATTTTATATTGATAAAGATGTAGATTTTATTATCAAAATATTTCGTTCAACACATGACCAATCTCAATGGATGAGTACTGTCAACACATGAACTTTTATTTTATAATATTCTTTATTTTCTAAATTGGAATGAGGCCCAATCAATCACCATATACTGTTAATTATATGGATTTTCATACAACACATGTATATAATAGCATTGAAAAATAATCAACCATCAACCAAAGTGCACTACACTGTATAAGCATCAAATATAGACATTTAACGCTTATAGCAGCTTGTCAATCAATCGATCGACATATTTAATCAATAAGGATGAGTGAACTTCAAGTTTCATCCCAACACCCGTGTGGGGTTTTCAAACAATCAAACACAGATTTTATTTGTGCAGTTGGGCGATGTGTAAAATTTATCGACCCAATCAATGTCCTTCAAATAGGTGTACATAAACAAACCGTCTGGTTCGTAAATGAATATTTATTCACTTCACGTTAAAACTATAATTTTAACGATAAAACATTTTATTCCAACAGATGAATTTCTATTCAGTTCATTCTTTAAATAAAATGATATTTTTATTTTTCTAACATATTTTAGAAAATTTCGGCGGCATAACGGCACGATACTAGAAACGGGACGAGGCCTAGCCTTATCCCCGGTCTAGTGAAGGCCCACGCCATTCACACATCAATCATATCAATTTCATTTCACCAAACGATTCAAATCAACTCAAACAATCTAACTAACAACACAGCCAAACAAACAAGTCCATGGTCTGTGGACGATTGTGTCGGGTGCAACTAAGCACCGTCTGCATCCTAGTATATATATATATATATAACTAGAAAATAAATTTGAAAGGTGAGAAATTCTCACATATAGCTATCCAATCATCTTTACTCTTCATTGATAGAAAACTTCATTGCTATCGCATCTTCTTCATCTTCGTTGCTCGTAGCCACTACATATATTAAAAAATCACATTTTTATTTGTTCACTTTCAATTTAAAAATCATATTTTTATAATTGCTTCATACCTTTTAAAAATTGAATTTTTACTTCGTTATACTTTATATAAAAATCAAAGTTTTACTATGTTATTCAATATATAAAAATCGACTTTTTATTACTATGCTACATAGATAAAAATTATATTTTTATCACGCTATTTTCCATATAAAGATTTCGCCTTTTCTAAAACAAAGATTTCGCCTTTTCTAAAACAAAGATTTCGCCTTTTCTAAAATAAAGATTTCGCCTTTACTAATTTAAAGATTTCGCCTTTATAAAACATAGACTTCGCCCTTTCAAAAATATAGATTTCCTCGTTATGAAAATCACCACTTTATTTCAACGTATATAAAATAAAAATCAGATTTTTATTTTGCTACATATACAAAGATGATATTTTTATATTCTCTATCCCATAAAGATTATATTTTTAATACTTTAAAAATATAAAAATCATATTTTGATTATCTTCCTTATATAAAAATTATATTTTTACTTCACTACTCATCTCAAAATATCGTCTTTTATGTTTTAAAAATCAAATCTTTTATGTTTTAAAAATCAAAACTTTTATGTTTTAAAAATCAAAACTTTTATGTTTTAAAAATCAAAACTTTTTCTAAATAAAAATCTAAACTTTATGCTAAATACAAATCAGTTTTAATGTAAATAGAAATCGGTTTTTAATGTAAATAGAAAATCATAGAAACTCACATTGTTTTCTGCGGAAGAAGGGGAGGTTAGAGTTCGTCGGAGGTCATCAGAGGGGGGGGGGGATTACTGCCGTCGTCCAGAGAGGCAGGGAGACTGAAGAGGCGCACAGGGCTGCTGGAGCTAAGAGGAGGCGGCGCGGTCGACTGGGCTAGGCGGTGGGCAGTGGCTCTAGGCCGGCGGTGGCTAGGGTTTGTTGGTTTCAGGGGTTTTCAAACGGGGGGGGGGGGGAGGGGGAAGAGGGTCAGCCACGTGAAGAGGAGGGGGGAGAAGATTCGCCGGCGGTTGAGCGACGATGGGGGGGGGTCCGACGTCGATCGCGGTGGAGGATGGTGGGTGACGACGGGTTTCGTCGTTGCCCCTTTTTTATTTTTATTTTTTTTTGTTCTGAATGAATTGGTCAACGGGAAGGAGAAAGTATAGGGAGGGGTGGGGTTTTATTATTAATATATTTTATTATTTTATTATTTTTCTTCTATGAAAAGTAGGGTTTTTATTCGAACTCGAAATCGAACCTGCCGACTGTCATCCCTAGCGTTTCACCCCCATTCCGAACACAATGGGATATGTATCGTAAGCTGATTCGGCTGTTACAATCAGTTTTCGTTAAATTTACATTTAAATCAATATATTTAATTTTAAACATACATTTCAAATTACTGGGGTCACATACTAACTCTAAAAATTGCAGAAAAATATTTTCTAGCTTCGTATTGCCGATACGGTCCTAACAAAACTAGTTTCGTTAAATTCCGAGACCGTTTGAAAAATGGCCATTTTCCAGTCGATTAAAATCAACTGAAACTGGTCAAAGGCGTTTTCCTTTGCCACGCTCACATATTGATTCGAAAAATTATGAAATTTGGAATCTAGCAATAATTCGACATCACGGACCCAACAAAACTGGTTTCGTCGAAATCCGAGGTCGTTTGCAAAATAGCTATTTTCAAGGGCCTGAATTTCCATAGCGACTATTCAGAATTTTCAACTGGACATATCTTTTGATCCCCGCTATGAAATTTCAATTATTCGGATTCGATAGAAAGATATTATCAATTAGATTCCATTATTTTTGGTTTCACAAAAATCCGGATTGTTTTGCACCCGGTACATTCAATTGAAGTTTGAAATCGAATTATCGAACTACCGCGCCATTTTAATTTCTATTTATAATTATATATAAATATTTATATTCTAACGACGACGCGTATAAATATATACGTTCGAATTATATTGAAAATAAATTTCTCGTCGATTTTATTTAAAATAATCTATTTTAAATAATCAAAATTCGCTAAAATCGCCAAAATAAAAATTTCAAACTGGCTCGCATTTTCCGGGTTATTACAATCTCCCCCACTTAAAACTTTTCGTCCCCGAAAAGGAACAAAGTCGAAAGTGGTTTGATTAATCAGCTCTACATTCGATCTGGCTTCCATTCTCCAACTTTTCAGTTTCTGAGAATTTTCAAAATTTCAAAAATTTGGCTAACACCCTAAATTTTTGAAAAATTTCGCCATAACCTCCCCTGCACCGGGAGCATCGGGGAATTTCAAATAGCTTCCCCGGTCCTTCAGATCTCAAAAAGAAAAAGAAAAAGCCATGCGGCTAGCCAATAGGCTCATAAAATCATCATCACCCAAACAAAACAGTAAATTATGTAGTAAACATGTACCTATTTGTCGGGCAAACAAATTTTATTCTCTGCTCTAGCCTCCTTGCTATGACCTGTTCAATGTAAGTATATGTATATGCAAGCAAATGCGACCAATTTTCAATATAGTTCAATATTTGATACAATTAGGCTAATGGTTCAAAATTATCAAACAAATAAACAACAACACAAACATCAATCAATTAGTTGATTAGCTTTTCAAATTCATAACTTTGATACATAGTCTAAAAAATCAGATTTTTGATGCCGAATCACAACAATAGGCCCTATCTAATTTTGGTTCTCACACCAGTCTAATGGAAATATATAGAAATCCCACCTTCGAAACACGAACATAAGTTCTGATGATGATCGATCAATCATCAGAACCATCTCCGGGTGTCTAGAGTGTAATTCTATATCTATCCAGTATATTAAAATTCCAAATACACGTGGATCAGACGTATACACAAAATCTATATATACTGGATTGTCCACGTCAATATAAATAAATAACCAAATACGAATAGTTGATTTATATTTTCAAAACAAAATTGTTTTCAATTGAAAAATATACTCTTCACACTCATTCTAGGATACTACTGATCCCATCTCTAACGAGTTATCCCCATTGGATATTACTCATCCAATGTCTGATGAATTCTTTCGTACGGTTCCAATGTGTCTTGTTCTCTAAGCTTTGTAAACCAAAGCTCTGATACCAACTGTGAAAACCCGTAACTTCCCCGTAAAGGAAAGCGCCGGATAGTTCGAGAACAAGCCACAACAGAACGCAAACAGAAGAACATTTCATTGTATATTACAACAATGCATCAGATTACAAGAATCTACAGAGTATAAATGAATAAATATTACATAGAATTATCAGAGATTTAAATTACATTTAAATACATAGCAGCGGAAAATAATACAATACACAACTAGAAGGAGATATACGAATACAAAGCTTTCCGGATAACGTTCCAGCAGTAAACCGGGATCCTGTGAATATAAATCTGCAAAACCAAAACTACTAGCTGCCCGTGTCAAAATAGGGACACCCAGAGTTTAGGTTAAAACAATAAACTCCAGGTCAGTCATGGGACTGGTGTGAGAACTAAAACAGTTATTAATCTTTATTTTAAATCATTAGGTAAATCAAGGGACCACGCCGTATAACACGGAACGGGTTTCCTCCCAAGAATACCAGTGCATAAAACAACTAGCGCAATGCTAAATAAAGAAAAATGAAGCTGTTATAAGACCCAGGTCCCATCACACAATGCAACGCAACCGAGGATAGGGTTTTCCCTTATAACAGCCAAAGAATGCTTGATACGGTTAAAACAAATCGTTTGATACTATTATAAGTGCATAGTGTATAAAACAACTTCAAATCATAAGTATCAATCATAGGCGGCATGAATGGCCCATAACACTATGTCGCCATATATAAGTTTACAATCAAAACCGCAAATGTCGTATTGGAAGTTGGGTTATCATTTATGGTATGAACCGAGGCTAGGGGCAAGATCCTCACTGATTCGAGACTGCCTAGCCCGAGTCTCAGGATCAGAACGCATCGACCCTTGGATCATCAGGGCCGGTCCACACGGAGTGGATTAAAATACCTGAGCACTACGTTTCGCCGCCCTTTGGGGCGTAAGCGAGCCAACTAAATGACTCCATCGGTTATAGAACGACCGATCAATCCGAGGCGCCTCGCAACAGCAACAACCACATAAGTCAAACTCGTCAGGGCGTGTAAAACCACTGATGCCACTTTTAGCTAGGAGGAAACGTAGGCCCTCCCTGAGGTCCGTCTCCCGTTTTTGGTTCATACCGGGTGTGAAACTCGCGAAGTAAACGTTACACAAAGCTACGCCACAAAGGCCGTGCTTCGATCATCAACCACAAGACTTTGCTTTTCAACAGAAGCCTTGATCATTTGCCACTTAGGCATGCCACACAGGCAATTCACTCCATGCGATTGATATCCATCAATATATAACCCCTGAGCTCGTACGTCTCAGAGAAGGGCGTTAAGCAAGAGAATAAATTCTCCGCCGCCAAACAGATATATATTTAATAGAGATCAATCACACGGACTAAAATCCAATGTCAGACACACAGTCCATTTACAAGTCCGTTCTGGGTCTGAACGAAACCGGAGGCACCTAGTACCCCGCATATCCATCGATCTCCAAGTACGTCTGGACGATCACTAACTGTTTCCATCTTCTTGGGTGTACAGCCCAATCAAGATCATCAGTAATTACCCAAACGACGTGAAGACCTCCGGTCTTCGACCACCGTCTTCATCTTCGACTTATCGTCGTATCAGTTATTCAGAATGGGATAAACCCGGTCTTTCCGAATAACTCGCGTATATTTTAAATAAGTGTTACACAAGCACAACATACGCCTCATTCCAATTCACTAGTCACTAACTGTAAATTAATCAAGAGAATAATTCCCCAAATATTAACCCCGAAGGCCGAAACCAACATCAGATCAATATTCAGAAAACCATTCTGCTTGGCTAACCGACAGTTAGTTTCTAAATTTCACGTTCATAGGGAAAGGTTCCCATTAATTTTATCAAAGATAAATTCCTTGAATTTATTCTTTATCTATTTTTGAATATCAATTCAAACTAGTCGGGATTAGCGAACCTTACCGAAGTAATTATTTATTTTAATTTCCCCATCCCAACCTATTCATCCCATGAAGTAAAACTGGTAATACTTCATATCTAACACCATAGTGTTATCGGTAAATTCAATTACCATTTCACGTTCAAATCTAATTAAAGATTTAACTATCGCCTGGAGCAAAACTGGTGATACTCCATTCTCGATCATTTCAATCTACTTAAAGATTCATTAAAACTCCACTTAGTTTTAATCGTTAACAGGGTTAAAGAATCAGTGTCGTTTAAAACACGGTTCACAATAAACCCAAAATCACATTCCATTAATTATCGGGTTAAAGAACGAGTGTTATTTTAAAACACTGTTCACGATAAACCCAAAAATCAATATCAATTCAATTCCAATTAAATATTATTTAATTGGTACACTTCATTAAATCTAAATAAAAAGATTTAATCTTTTCTCTACTGGGTTCAAGAACAGTGTTAGTGAAAACACCATTCACGACAAACCCAAATCACATTTGATATTCAATACAAGGCTCTGAATAGAAAATATATCGGCTTATATTCAATATCAAATTCTACGATTAACAAATGTCGTATTGGAAATAACGATATAAATATATATCTTTCAAATTTCCATAACAACACCTGTATAATCACGAATTCCAACATCGAAATATTCCGAAGACAATTTTGATTCAAATCCACTTCAATGCAATCATTGGATATTCTGGTTATTTTTAAAACCCTTTTCAAATTCAATTTATTTATTTAAAAATAAATAGAATTATAATTCTAGTTCAAAACTAGTTTACTTCGATAAAAATCTATTTTTATCTTTTCAAATATGGAGTTTTTCATCCCAAATCTTCACAAATCATTTCTTATGATTTTACACAAATTATTATTATTTTTAATAATTTTATCAAGGCCCGTACAGTCGATTTCCATCAACGGCTATCGAACTGCACTTACAGCGACCTTTTTCAAATTTGATTTGGACATAACTCCAAATCCAACCGTTAGATTTCAAATTTCTAATATTCATTAGAAAGCTCTTTTCGATACGAACCCAACGGTTCCGGTTTTAGGAGAATCCGACGGTCGGATCTCCCGCAATGTCAGTTTGAAATAAATGGTCGAAATTCACGAACTGCCGCGGCGCGGCGCGTTCTATTCAGGCCATTATATTATATATATATAATATATATAATATATATTTCATCGATTTCTATTTAAAACGAATTATATGAATAGTTTTAATTTCGTTTCAAAAGCAATTTCAACTTCCTTTTCAATTCAAAT
This sequence comes from Allium sativum, assembly GCA_030737875.1. Classification (NCBI taxonomy): domain Eukaryota; kingdom Viridiplantae; phylum Streptophyta; class Magnoliopsida; order Asparagales; family Amaryllidaceae; genus Allium; species Allium sativum. Next base: position 994,620,356 of record CM060915.1, read on the forward strand.
CAAAATTGAATTCTTCTTTATAAATTCGTTTTAAAATTCATTTCTATTCAATTCAAATTTCAATTCAATTTGAATTCATTTCAAAATCGTTTTCAATTCAATTCATTTCGAAATCGTTTTCAATTCAATTCATTTCATTTCGAAATCGTTTTCAATTCAATTCATTTCATTTCGAAATCGTTTTCAATTCAATTCATTTCATTTCGAAATCGTTTTCAATTCAATTCATCTCATTTCGAAATCGTTTTCAATTCAATTCATTTCATTTCGAAATCGTTTTCAATTCAATTCTTTTCGAAATCGTTTTCAATTCAATTCATTTCGAAATCGTTTTCAATTCAATTCATTTCGAAATGAATAAAATCGATATAAATATCGTTCACGTCAAAATGGCGTCAATCTAATCAACACGGCTTCATAAATTTCTATTTCAAATATTTTATTTCAAATATTTCTTTTTCAAAATAGTTGTTATTATCAAAATATTTCGTTCAACACATGACCAATCTCAATGGATGAGTACTGTCAACACATGAACTTTTATTTTATATTGATAAAGATGTAAATTTTATTATCAAAATATTTCGTTCAACACATGACCAATCTCAACGGATGAGTACTGTCAACACATGAACTTTTATTTTATATTGATAAAGATGTAGATTTTATTATCAAAATATTTCGTTCAACACATGACCAATCTCAATGGATGAGTACTGTCAACACATGAACTTTTATTTTATAATATTCTTTATTTTCTAATTGGAATGAGGCCCAATCAATCACCATATAATGTTAATTATATGGATTTTCATACAACACATGTATATAATAGCATTGAAAAATAATCAACCATCAACCAAAGTGCACTACACTGTATAAGCATCAAATATAGACATTTAACGCTTATAGCAGCTTGTCAATCAATCGATCGACATATTTAATCAATCAGGATGAGTGAACTTCAAGTTTCATCCCAACACCCGTGTGGGGTTTTCAAACAATCAAACACAGATTTTATTTGTGCAGTTGGGTGATGTGTAAAATTTATCGACCCAATCAATGTCCTTCAAATAGGTGTACATAAACAAACCGTCTGGTTCGTAAATGAATATTTATTCACTTCACGTTAAAACTATATTTTTAACGATAAAACATTTTATTCCAACATATGAATTTCTATTCAGTTCATTCTTTAAATAAAATGATATTTTTATTTTTCTAACATATTTTAGAAAATTTCGGCGGCATAACGGCACGATACTAGAAACGGGACGAGGCCTGGCCTTATCCCCGGTCTAGTGAAGGCCCACGCCATTCACACATCAATCATATCAATTTCATTTCACCAAACGATTCAAATCAACTCAAACAATCTAACTAACAACACAGCCAAACAAACAAGTCCATGGTCTGTGGACGATTGTGTCGGGTGCTACTAAGCACCGTCTGCATCCTAGTATATATATATATAACTAGAAAATAAATTTGAAAGGTGAGAAATTCTCACATATAGCTATCCAATCATCTTGACTCTTCATTGATAGAAAACTTCATTGCTATCGCATCTTCTTCATCTTCGTTGCTCGTAGCCACTACATATATTAAAAAATCACATTTTTATTTGTTCACTTTCAATTTAAAAATCATATTTTTATAATTGCTTCATACCTTTTAAAAATTGAATTTTTACTTTGTTATACTTTATATAAAAATCAAAGTTTTACTATGTTATTCAATATATAAAAATCGACTTTTTATTACTATGCTACATAGATAAAAATTATATTTTTATCACGCTATTTTCCATATAAAGATTTCGCCTTTTCTAAAATAAAGATTTCGCCTTTTCTAAAACAAAGATTTCGCCTTTTCTAAAACAAAGATTTCGCCTTTTCTAAAATAAAGATTTCGCCTTTACTAATTTAAAGATTTCGCCTTTATAAAACATAGACTTGGCCCTTTCAAAAATATAGATTTCCTCGATATGAAAATCACCACTTTATTTCAACGTATATAAAATAAAAATCAGATTTTTATTTCGCTACATATACAAAGATGATATTTTTATATTCTCTATCCCATAAAGATTATATTTTTAATACTTTAAAAATATAAAAATCATATTTTGATTATCTTCCTTATATAAAAATTATATTTTTACTTCACTACTCATCTCAAAATATCGTCTTTTATGTTTTAAAAATCAAATCTTTTATGTTTTAAAAATCAAAACTTTTATGTTTTAAAAATCAAAACTTTTATGTTTTAAAAATCAAAACTTTTTCTAAATAAAAATCTAAACTTTATGCTAAATACAAATCAGTTTTAATGTAAATAGAAATCGGTTTTTAATGTAAATAGAAAATCATAGAAACTCACATTGTTTTCTACGGAAGAAGGGGAGGTTAGAGTTCGTCGGAGGTCATCATAGGGGGGGGTTACTGCCATCGTCCAGAGAGGCAGGGAGACTGAAGAGGCGCACAGGGCTGCTGGAGCTAAGAGGAGGCGGCGCGGTCGACTGGGCTAGGCGGTGGGCAGTGGCTCTAGGCCGGCGGTGGCTAGGGTTTGTTGGTTTCAGGGGTTTTCAAACGGGGGGGGGGGGGGAACAGGGTCAGCCACGTGAAGAGGAGGGGGGAGAAGATTCGCTGGCGGTTGAGCGACGATGGGGGGGGTCCGACGTCGATCGCGGTGGAGGATGGTGGGTGACGACGGGTTTCGTCGTTGCCCCTTTTTTATTTTTATTTTTTTTTGTTCTGAATGAATTGGTCAACGGGAAGGAGAAAGTATAGGGAGGGGTGGGGTTTTATTATTAATATATTTTATTATTTTATTATTTTTCTTCTATGAAAAGTAGGGTTTTTATTCGAACTCGAAATCGAACCTGCCGACTGTCATCCCTAGCGTTTCACCCCAATCCGAACACAATGGGATATGTATCGTAAGCTGATTCGGCTGTTACAATCAGTTTTCGTTAAATTTACATTTGAATCACTATATTGAATTTCAAACATACATTTCAAATTACTGGGGTCACATACTAACTCTAAAAATTGCAGAAAAATATTTTCTAGCTTCGTATTGCCGATACGGTCCTAACAAAACTAGTTTCGTCAAATTCCGAGACCGTTTGAAAAATCGCCATTTTCCAGTCGATTAAAATCAACTGAAACTGGTCAAAGGCGTTTTCCTTTGCCACGCTCACATATTGATTCGAAAAATTATGAAATTTGGAATCTAGCAATAATTCGACATCACGGACCCAACAAAACTGGTTTCGTCGAAATCCGAGGTCGTTTGCAAAATAGCTATTTTCAAGGGCCTGAATTTCCATAGCGACTATTCAGAATTTTCAACTTGACATATCTTTTGATCCCCGCTATGAAATTTCAATTATTCGGATTCGATAGAAAGATATTATCAATTAGATCCCATTATTTTTGGTTTCACAAAAATCCGGATTGTTTTGCACCCGGTACATTCAATTGAAGTTTGAAATCGAATTATCGAACTACCGCGCCATTTTCAATTCTATTTATAATTATATATAAATATTTATATTCTAACGACGACGCGTATAAATATATACGTTAGAATTATATTGAAAATAAATTTCTCGTCGATTTTATTGAAAATAATCTATTTTAAATAATCAAAATTCGCTAAAATCGCCAAAATAAAAATTTCAAACTGGCTCGCATTTTCCGGGTTATTACAATCAATCTCCTATACCGTCTTGGTATCGTCACACACTCCGGAAAGTTAAGATCCTCAGCCATGCTGAAACGAAAAAGGAAAGATTCAAAACGGAGAATTCGAAAGATAAAGATATGGCTATTGGGGATTATGCTTTTCTTTCAAAAACTTTTCTCTTTAAAGACATGTTTTTGAAAATACTTCTTCCAAAAATGTTTTTAGAAAAATAGTTTTCTAAAAATTTTATCTGTTCCGGTAACCTTCGCTCTGATACCACGTGTAACACCCCACACCCGCTAAGGTCACTCACTAAGGGAATGCCTTAACTTCGGTGGAGCATTTTAAGTGAATATAGAACAGAAAAATTACACAAGACAGATATAAATACTTGAAAATCTAAAACATCATTTCATTGCAGCAGAAGGTAAACATGTTTAGTTACAACACCATAAAGAGTCAAGTACTAAATATCCATCCTGATAAAAACATAAGTACATAATCCCACTACATAAACAATAGCCATAAAAGAAAAGATAAGCTGGGCTTTACATCACGGTCCAAGCTCCAGAAGATAGATAAGGAAATATGATCAAAGCCCACTAGTGCTAGGCCCAACCTGAGGACCTGAGGGGGAAAAAAAGATAAAAACAACGGGGTCAGACATAAGTCTGAGTGAGCCCTATAAATTTAACAACACAATCATTAAAGTAATTAGGGTATGATATAAACTTGGTACGGGATGACTGGGGATAAATGACTACCCTAAGTAGCCAACTAGACATAGGATGAACTAAGGTAACGGTAAAGACGCATCTACCCACCAAAGGATAATTTCTAACTGCACCACACCAGTCATTCCTACTTAAAGGTTGATCCCACCCAAGGACTTAGAAAATTTACCCAGTAGTTTCGTGTACCCCTAACTGACTACATAGGTGTCGTCTGCCCCTATCTCCACTAGGTGTACCCACTACTCCCAAGCGATCGGCTCCCTACCGTAGATACCCGTGCTGGCCCCACAGTGGGGTGTATTACTCCCCAAAGTGGCAACCCGATACAACAAATGGTGCACGGCTTATATCTACACGATGCAACAACGTCTTACCTACCAGCCCAGGTCCACACATGCATATGAAACCCGTTGGACTCGCGTTGCCACCGCTAACCCGTTTTGGCCTCTTATAATCAAGCCCAGTACGCGTATCCCGTCCTCGACATGGGTCGAGCCCAATAAGATACATATGGGTTACTGGTTGAAATGGGCCCCCACACGCTACCACCTAAGCTTGTCAATTTATCTAATGCATCCCACTTAACCCTTTAATCATGTTTAATTACATGTTTCCACTTGGTTAAGTATTCTAATCGTATTTTCTATTGCCACCCAAGGCAACCAACTAGATTTCCTCATGCCACCCAAGGCACTTACTTGATTTCCATATGCCACTCAAGGCACCCACTTAACCCCTCATGCCCACTACATGCTTATCCGGTTAAGTGTTTCTTAATTGATTAAGAACGTAACCGTTGTAAAGACCTCTCACATTAGACTATCTTTTATGGCAGCTGGATTTGCCGGTTGGGTCCGGGAAGCCTTACGCCATAACCGAGTCTAACCTCGTGTCTATACACTTGTCACGTATTTAGTTTGTGCCTAAGACCTCTCACATTGGGCCAATCATTTGTAGCCGCTGGATTTGCCGGTCGGTTCCGGGCAGTCTTACGCTACAAAAGGGTCCAACCTCATGTCTTAGTCGATTAATTACACCTAATTAATCACCCCCGAATTTATATTCCTTAATTAATTCCAATTTTAATGATGTACATAATTGACTCAATTATGTCCATCCACTTTATGGTATGCATAATCATACCAACTTCACACCATTTCATTAACATGTATATTAACCCCATCGTCCCCCACGTAATTCGCTACATGACATAAAAGGGAAGATTCATCAAAAATACAATGGGTTCAACTTGCATAACATTAGCATCAACATGGGTTTAAAGGTGTCAACATGCATATAGCATCAAACGCAACTAGCATAAATAATCAACCCAAACTTGCATGAATCACATATGTCATAAGGAGGTTAACTTGCATAAGTTATTTATGTCATACAAAGGGGTAAACTTGCATATGTATGTATGACATACAAAGGGGTTAACATGCATATGTATGCATATCATACAAAGGTGTAAACTTGCACATGTTACTTGCATATAATCAAACACCATACTTGCATAACATGTCATATGTGAACTTGCATATAATCATACACCAAGCTTGCATACATATCATAGATGAACTTGCATATAATCATACACCAAACTTGCATATCATGGTGTCATAATGGATCAATGTTTCTCATATGACTTGCATAACATCATAAACACATAGCATATGACTTGCATAACTTGCATAACATCACAAACACATAGCATATGACTTGCATAACTTGCATAACATCATAATCACATAGCATATGACTTGCATAACTTGCATAACATCATGATCACATAGCATATGACTTGCATGACTTGCATAACATCATGAACATATAGCACATAACTTGCATAACATGTATAACATCATTAACACATAGCATATAACTTGCATAACATGCATTGATCCACATTCATAGCCATAACCTCATTATATCCTATCATAATCATTTCAATAATTGGTCATTAAGGCTATAGAAAACTCACAACTTGTTGATTAGCACTCCTAAGAAGAAGATTAAGTTGCTAGAGTTGATTAGAGATTGATTTGAGAAGCTATCTTCCACTTTAAGTTGATGGAGGCTCCTTCAAGTTGCATTTTGATGGCATAACGGTGTTGTATCTATTTTTAGTATGAATTAGGGTAGTCTTAGGGTGTATTTATAGAGTAGTTAGGTGTTTTAGGCCATTAGTGTAACACCCCGTATGTTGAATAACTAGCTATAATATAAAACAGGGCAGAATTAAATTTATAATTCTTAATCAGGGGAAACGAGCTATGCCATTGCGTTCTTCTCGGAAAAATACGCGAAATAGAGTCCGAGTTTTCGAAAATCGGAGTCCGTATGACCCAGATAAGGCCCAAAGAAGTTTTCAGAAATTTAAAAAACAGATTTAAAAACAAAAATTTCAATTTTCAGAAGTGGTAGGAAAATTCCCGCCAGACCCAGGGGGTCGACCTGGGGGTCGACTGGGGAGTCGACCTGGGGGTCGACTGGGGAGTCGACCTGCCCACCAGGTCGACTGGGGAGTCGACACTAGGGTCGACCTGGGGGTCGACCTCCCTGGTTGAGCCCAGGTGACCTGGGTGCATCAGCTTGGCTTTTGGGCTGTGTCTGGTGGCTTGTGACGAGATCTGACGGCTCTAATCTAATTTAGGGTTAATCTAAGGGCCTAAAACACCTAACTAATCTATAAATACACCCTAAGACTACCCTAATTCATACTAAAAATAGTTACAACACCGTTATGCCGTCAAAATGCAACTTGAAGGAGCCTCCATCAATCTAAAGAGGAAGATGGCTTCTCAAATCATTATCTAAACAACTCTAGCAACTTAATCTTCTTCTTAGGAGTGCTAATCAACAAGTTGTGAGTTTTCTATAGCCTTAATGACCAATTATTGAAATGATTATGATAGGATATAATGAGGTTATGGCTATGAATGTGGATCAATGCAAGATTATGTTATCATATGCTATGTGTTAATGATGTTATGCATGTTATATGCTATGTGTTTGTGATGTTATGCAAGTTATGCAAGTCATATACTACATTTTCATGAAGTTATGCAAGTTATGCAAGTCATATGATATATGTTCATGATGTTATGCAAGTTATGCAAGTTATATGCTACATGTTCATGAAGTTATGCAAGTTATGCAAGTCATATGATACATGTTCATGATGTTATGCAAGTGATGCAAGTTATGTGCTATATGTTCATGAAGTTATGCAAGTCATATGATACATGTTCATGATGTTATGCAAGTTATGCAAGTCTTATGCTATGTGATTATGATGTTATGCAAGTTATGCAAGTCATATGCTATGTGTTTGTGGTGTTATGCAAGTTATGCAAGTCACATGCTATGTGTTTATGATGTTATGCAAGGTATGCAAGTCATATGAGAAACATTGATCCATTATGACACCATGATATGCAAGTTTGGTGTATGATTATATGCTAGTTCATACATGATACGTTATGCAAGTTTGGTGTATGATTATATGCAAGTTCATATATGACATGTTATGCAAGTTTGGTGTTTGATTATATGCAAGTAACATGTGCAAGTTTACACCTTAGTATGATATGCATACATATGCAAGTTAACCCCTTTGTATGTCATACATACATATGCAAGTTTACCCCTTTTGTATGACATAAATAGCTTATGCAAGTTAACCTCTTTATGACATATGTGATTCATGCAAGTTTGGGTTGATTATTTATGCTAGTTGGGTTGATGCTATATGCATGTTGACACCTTTAAACCCATGTTGATGTTAGTGTGATGCAAGTTGAACACATTGTATTTGTGATGAATCGTCCCTTTTATGTCATGTTGGCGAATTACGTGGGGAACGATGGGGTTAATATACATGTTAATGAAATGGTGTGAAGTTGGTTTGATTATGCATACCATAAAGTGGATGGACATAATTGAGCCAATTATGTACATCATTAAAAATTGGAATTAATTAGGGAAAATTAATTCGGAGGTGATTAATTAGGTGTAATTAATCGACTAAGACACGAGGTTGGACCCTTTTGTAGCGTAAGACTGCCCGGAACCGACTGGCAAATCCAGCGGCTACAAATGATTGGCTCAATGTGAGAGGTCTTAGGCACAAACTAAATATGTGACAAGTGTATAGACACGAGGTTAGACTCGGTTATGGCGTAAGGCTGCCCGGACCCAACCGGCAAATCCAGCTGCCATAAAAGATAGTCTAATGTGAGAGGTCTTTACAACGGTTACGTTCTTAATCAATTTAGAAACACTTAACCAGATAAGCATGTAGTGGGCATAAGGGGTTAAGTGGGTGCCTTGGGTGGCATGAGGAAATCTAGTGGTTGCCTTGGGTGGCAATAGAAAATACGATTAGAATACTTAACCAAAATGGAACATGTAATTAAACATGATTAAAGGGTTAAGTGGGTGCCTTGGGTGGCATGAGGAAATCTAGTGGTTGCCTTGGGTGGCAATAGAAGATAAGATTAGAATACTTAACCAAAGTGGGACATGTAATTAAACATGATTAAAGGGTTAAGTGGGTGCCTTGGGTGGCATGTGGAAAAATCTAGTGGGTTGCCTTGTATGGCAATAGAGAATACGACTAGAATACTTAACCAAAGTGGAACATGTAACTAATCATGATTAAAGGGTTATGTGGGTGCCTTGGGTGGCATGTGGAAATCAAGTGGGTGCCTTGTGTGGCATGTAGAAATCTAGTGGGTGCCTTGAGTGGCAATTGAAATATGATTAGATGACTTAACCAAACCTTAACATGTAAGTGGGCATGATTATGAAAAAGGGGTTAAGTGGGATGCACTAGATAAAATGACAAGCTTAAGTAGTAGCTTGTGGGGGCCCATTTCAACTAGTAACCCATATGTATCTTATTGGGCTCGACCCATGTCGAGGACGGGACACGCGTACTGGGCTTGACTATAAGAGGCCAAAACGGGGTAGCGGTGGCAACGCGAGTCCAACGGGTTTCATATGCGTGTGTGGACCCGGGCTGGTAGGTAAGACGTTGTTGCATCGTGTAGATATAAGCCGTGCACCATTGATAGTATCGGGTTGCCACTTTAGGGAGTGATACACCCCACTGTGGGGCCAGCACGGGTATCTACGGTAGGGAGCCGATCGCTTGGGGAGTAGCAGGTACACCTAGGGGAGATAGGGGCAGACGACACCTATGTAGTCAGCTAGGGCTACACGAAACTACTATTAAAAAATTTACTAAGTACACTTAGTGGGATCAACCTTTAAGTAGGAATTACCCTTGGGTGGGTGGATCTGGTGTGGTGCAGTGTAGGAATTACCCTTGGGTGGGTAGATCTGGGGTGGTGCAGTGTAGTATTTATCCTTAGGTGGATAGGCGCGTCTTTACCGTTATCTTAGTTTATCCTAAGTCTAGTTGGCTGCTTAGTGTAGTCATTTATCCCCAGTCGTACCGTACCAGACTTATATCATACCCTAATTACTTTAATGATTGTGTTGTTAAGGTTATAGGGCTCACTCAGACTTATGTCTGACCCCGTTGTTTTTATCTTTTTCCCCAACCCTCGGGTTCTCAGAGTGGGCCTAGCACTAGTGGGCTTTGATCAGATTGCTTTATCTATCTTTTGGAGCTTGGACTCTTAAAGAAAAGCTCGGTTATCTTTTCTATTATAGCTATTAGTATGTAGTGGGATTATGTACTTATGTTTTAACGAGATGGATATTTTGTACTTGACTCTTGTTGGTTTTTTGAGATGTAACCAAACATGTTTACCTTCTGCTGCAATGAAATGATGTTTTAAATTTCAAGTATTACTTATATCTGTCTTGTTGTAATTTTTCAGTTCTATATTCACTTAAATACTCCACCGAAGCTAAGGCATTCCCTTTGTGAGTGACCTTAGCGGGTGTGGGGTGTTACACGTGGTATCAGAGCTTAAGGTTACCAGAACAGATAAAACTTTTAGAAAACTATTTTTCTAAAAACATTTTTGGAAGAAGTATTTTCAAAAACATGTCTTTTAAGAGAAAAGTTTTTGAAAGAAAAGCATAATCCCCAATAGCCATATCTTTATCCTTCGGATTCTCCGTTTTGAATCTCTTCCTCTTTCTCTTTTTGAATTTCCCCTCCGCGTATAGATGTCTTTTTAAGATAAATAAGGACTTCCGTATGAAGGACGGAAGAACCACTTCAAGGGACTAAGAAGTATGTCGGGCTAAGAAGGTAGTCCAAGGAGGTGGAGGGCTTATGGGTACCGTTAAGATGGACGAGAGAGGAAGGTTCAAATAGTTATTAGGTAAATAAGGGACGAAACCTCATTGTGGTAAGAAGGCCACGAAAGGAGAATGTGAAGGGGAAGGCTAGTTGTTTTGGAGAAATAGGACACCTTGGGGTTGTCCAAAGAGGTAAGGACGAAGTACAGGATCTTCTGGAGGGTAGATGTATTCCCTCACGACGGGTATACCTGATGGGGGTAGGACCGGCTAAGTTGAAATTTGGTTCTCTCGATCATCCTGTTCGAACTTTATTCGACTCTGGCGCACCACATTCGTTTATCTCATCATCATTAGTTGAGTCACTGCACCTAGGCATCAGTTTAGTAGATGATCCCGTGGTTGTTTCAAACCCAATTGGGGGCTCCACTTATTTGTCCATGATATGTTTGGGTTTGAGGATTTCCATACTTAGCGTTGAGTTTAGAGGTGATGCTTTTGTTTGGGCTTCACGGGCTATGGGTTGATTTTGGGCATGGACTGGTTATCCAGTAATGGTGTCGTTCTTGATTGCGAAAGGAGAGTTGTTAGGCTCATGACCCGCTTGGGAAACACTCTCGAGATCTCTTGTAATCCCATAGATTCTGTTTTGCTAAGTTATTTTGAATCGCTTGACGCTTCGGTCGAGAGTTTGCGATCTGTTAGTGTGGTCCGGGAATACTCGGATGAGTTTGAGGAGGTGAAGGGCTTACCTCCGAAGCGGGAAATAGACCTCCGAATACATCTGGTAGACGATGCTAAACCAGTATCTTTATCAGTGCGCCGCATGGCTCCTCGTGAGAGGAGGGAACTCCATAAGCAAGTAGGGGAGTTGCTTGAGAAGGGAGTTCATAAGACGAAGTATATCGGAGTAGGGTGCTCCAGTAGTTTTTTCCACAAAGGCGGATGGGTCCCTCAGACTTTGTGTAGACTATAGAGAACTCAATAAACTCACAAAGAAGAATAGACACCCATTGCCGAGGATTGATGATCTTTTTTGATCAGTTGGTTGGCGCCTCAGTGTTTTCGCAGTAGGACTTGGCCACGGAGTTTCATCAGTTGGGAGTGACTGAGGATAGTATAGAGAAGACCGCCTTTAGGACTCCGGATAGTTTCTGTGAGTGGCTTGTGATGCCATTTGGTTTGACGAACGCCCCCGCATACTTTGTTGATTTGATGAGTAGGGTGTTCAGGGAGTACCTAAACAACTTCGTAGTGGATGACATCTTGGTCTTTTCTAAAAGCGAAATAAGTTTTCGTGTGTGCTTAATAGGTTAAGCAAAGCCAGTCATTTGATCAACGGTGGTTTTGGAGCGAGATTGGCAAGGACATCCAGAGTTGGACAAGGGCTTAATTATTCAGCCGTTTTTACTAGTATCATCTCACATAGGTCGTCTGAATTCGAAGGAGGTGTCCCTTGGGTGTTTGTCTGATATTGGTTTAGGCCTTTAGGGCTTGCACTTGGGGGATGTCGAGTTCGACTAGGATGGTCTGCGTGAGAGATGGATAGCTGTGACGATTTGGTATGGGAGAATATCCTGGTTTTCTCCAGAAGAGGAGAAAAGCATGCCCTACATCTTAGGGAAGTGTAGGAGACTCTTCGAGCGCATAGTCTTGAGACAGCAAAAGGTGGATGGAGTTCTTAGCATCCTATGATTTTGAGATAGCGTACACCCCAGTAAGGGTAACGTGGTGGCGGACACCTTAAGCAGAAAAGGTTGTCCTTGAGTCCATTGTTCGTGGAACAACGAAGCTTGGAATTTATCTCGATGTTTGATTTCAGACCTTCCGTTGACTTTATGCCCGGTTGTCTAGCATCCTTGGAGGTCAGACCTACTCTTTTGAGACGGATTGGCGAGGCACAGCGGGACGACCCATAGTTGGTTGAGTTGGTAGAGAGGCTCATAAGGGGGGAGTCATCCAGCCATTTGAGTAGGTACACCCTAGACGATAAGGGGTGCTTGCGTAGAGACGGTAGACATTGTTTACCGCAAGACGAGGGTTTAAGGAAGGCTATTCTTGATGATGCACACCGTTCTAGGATGACCATTCATCCTAGTGGGGATAAGATGTACCAGGACATGAAGCGAGTTTTCTTTTGGGCCGGTATGAAGAAAGATGTGGCCGAGTATGTCGGTAGATGCTTGGTGTGCCAACAAGTGAAAGCGGAGCAAAAGAAACCTGGTGGATTGCTTCACACATTGAAAGTTCCGCAATGGAAGTGGGATGGCGTCTCGATGGATTTTGTTGATAGGTTATCTTAGTCGAAGAAGGGTAATACGGGAATTTGGGTTGTGGTGGACAGACTTACTAAGAGTACCCATTTCATACCCGTGAAGAGCAAGAGGACTGCTCCATGGCTAGCTTCGATTTATCTTCGAGAGATAATTCAGTTGCATAGGGAACATGACGTATTCCATGAGTCACATTTGAGGAAGTGCCTACATGGGGCCGCAGAGGTGGTAGAGCCGAGCTTGCTTAAAGAAGTGGAGGTAGAGCGTGATGCGACTATTCGACGAGCTCCTACCCGCATCCTTAGGTCAGAGATTGGGAAGTTGAGAAACAGAGAGGTTCGACTAGTCAAAGTGCCAAGGGGAGAAGATGAGAGTAATGCTACTTGGGAGACAGAAGCGAAGATGCGTTCATTGTACCCATTCCTTTTTAGGGTATATCTTTTAACTTCTCCTTTATCGTTTGTCTAGTACTTATCTTATCTTTAGTACGTCCTCTCATTAGTACCTTTGACCTTTAGATAGGGAAAACCTATGGTTGAAACATGTGTTTGAGACATGTTATGTCTGATGGATGCGTGTGGATGCAAGTGGTTGCTAGTGGTTGCTCGTGGATGCATATACACACACTCTAGGCACTAGATCGGCTCAATCACTTCATATTGCATATTGCATAAAATTGTGTGTAGGTAGCTATATTAATGGATGTATAATGGTTGCGTTATCATATGGATGATGCATTTTGGTGTATGGTTGTGCACTATGTAGAAATAGTATGTGTCGATAGGGATCTTTCGCATACATATTGGATGCATGGCACTATCATGGTTTGCATTAAGGAGGTCAACTGAATCAATAGACCGCCTAATTTTGCATTAGACATGGAACATATACACACACTCTTTGCATATGTTCATACAGCATTAGGAACTTTAAGGACAATGGATGCCAGTGTTTGGTGGTTTGAGTAGATGTTTGTTTGGATGGTAGGATACGTTCTTCTTGACTTAGAGATTTCGGGGACGAAATCCTTTAAGTAGGGGAGAATGTAACACCCCGTATGTTGAATAACTAGCTATAATATAAAACAGGGAAGAATTAAATTTAAAAATCTGAATCAGGGGAAACGGGCTATGCCATTGCATTCGTCTCAGAAAAATACGCGAAATAGAGTCCGAGTTTTCAAAAATCGGAGTTCGTATGACCCAGATAAGGCCCAAAGAAGTTTTCAGAAATTTAAAAAACAGATTTAAAAACAAAAATTTCAATTTTCAGAAGTGGCGGGAAAATTCCCGCCAGACCCAGGGGGTCGACTGGGGAGTCGACCTGCCCACCAGGTCGACTGGGGAGTCGACCCTAGGGTCGACCTGGGGGTCGACCTCCCTGGTCGAGCCCAGGTGACCTGGGTGCATCAGCTTGGCTTTTGGGCTGTGTCTGGTGGTTTGTGACGAGATCTGACGGCTCTAATCTAATTTAGGGTTAATCTAAAGGCCTAAAACACCTAACTAATCTATAAATACACCCTAAGACTACCCTAATTCATACTAAAAATAGTTACAACACCGTTATGCCGTCAAAATGCAACTTGAAGGAGCCTCCATCAATCTAAAGAGGAAGATGGCTTCTCAAATCAATCTCTAAACAACTCTAGCAAATTAATCTTCTTCTTAGGAGTGCTAGTCAACAAGTTGTGAGTTTTCTATAGCCTTAATGACCAATTATTGAAATGATTATGATAGGATATAATGAGGTTATGGCTATGAATGTGGATCAATGCAAGATTATGTTATCATATGTTATGTGTTAATGATGTTATGCATGTTATGCAAGTTATATGCTATGTGTTTGTGATGTTATGCAAGTTATGCAAGTCATATGCTACATGTTCATGAAGTTATGCAAGTTATGCAAGTCATATGATACATGTTCATGATGTTATGCAAGTTATGCAAGTTATATGCTACATGTTCATGAAGTTATGCAAGTTATGCAAGTCATATGATACATGTTCATGATGTTATGCAAGTTATGTGCTATATGTTCATGAAGTTATGCAAGTCATATGATACATGTTCATGATGTTATGCAAGTTATGCAAGTCATATGCTATGTGATTATGATGTTATGCAAGTTATGCAAGTCATATGCTATGTGTTTGTGGTGTTATGCAAGTTATGCAAGTCACATGCTATGTGTTTATGATGTTATGCAAGGTATGCAAGTCATATGAGAAACATTGATCCATTATGACACCGTGATATGCAAGTTTGGTGTATGATTATATGCTAGTTCATACATGATATGTTATGCAAGTTTGGTGTATGATTATATGCAAGTTCATATATGACATGTTATGCAAGTTTGGTGTTTGATTATATGCAAGTAACATGTGCAAGTTTACACCTTAGTATGATATGCATACATATGCAAGTTAACCCCTTTGTATGTCATACATACATATGCAAGTTTACCCCTTTTGTTTGACATAAATAGCTTATGCAAGTTAACCTCTTTATGACATATGTGATTCATGCAAGTTTAGGTTGATTATTTATGCTAGTTGGGTTGAAGATATATGCATATTGACACCTTTAAACCCATGTTGATGTTAATGTGATGCAAGTTGAACCCATTGTATTTGTGATGAATCGTCCCTTTTATGTCATGTTGGCGAATTACGTGGGGAACGATGGGGTTAATATACATGTTAATGAAATGGTGTGAAGTTGGTATGATTATGCATACCATAAAGTGGATGGACATAATTGAGTCAATTATGTACATCATTAAAAATTGGAATTAATTAGGGAAAATTAATTCGGGGGTGATTAATTTGGTGTAATTAATCGACTAAGACACGAGGTTGGACCCTTTTTTAGCATAAGACTGCCCGGAACCGACCGGCAAATCCAGCGGCTACAAATGATTGGCCCAATGTGAGAGGTCTTAGGCACAAACTAAATACGTGACAAGTGTATAGACACGAGGTTAGACTCAGTTATGGCGTAAGACTGCCCGGACCCAACCAGCAAATCCAGCTGCCATAAAAGATAGTCTAATGTGAGAGGTCTTTACAACGGTTACGTTCTTAATCAATTAAGAAACACTTAACCAGATAAGCATGTAGTGGGCATGAGGGGTTAAGTGGGTGCCTTGGGTGGCATGAGGAAATCTAGTGGTTGCCTTGGGTGGCAATAGAAAATACGATTAGAATACTTAACCAAAGTGGAACATGTAATTAAACATGATTAAAGGGTTAAGTGGGTGCCTTGGGTCGCATGAGGAAATTAGTGGTTGCCTTGGGTGGCAATAGAAGATAAGATTAGAATACTTAACCAAAGTGGGACATGTAATTAAACATGATTAAAGGGTTAAGTGGGTGCCTTGGGTGGCATGTGGAAAAATCTAGTGGGTTGCCTTGTATGGCAATAGAGAATACGACTAGAATACTTAACCAAAGTGGAACATGTAACTAAACATGATTAAAGGGTTAAGTGGATGCCTTGGGTGGCATGTGGAAATCAAGTGGGTGCCTTGGGTGGCATGTAGAAATCTAGTGGGTGCCTTGAGTGGCAATTGAAATATGATTAGATGACTTAACCAAACCTTAACATGTAAGTGGGCATGATTATGAAAAAGGGGTTAAGTGGGATGCACTAGATAAAATGACAAGCTTAAGTAGTAGCTTGTGGGGGCCCATTTAAACCAGTGACCCATATGTATCTTATTGGGCTCGACCCATGTCGAGGACGGGACACGCGTACTGGGCTTGACTATAAGAGGCCAAAACGGGGTAGCAGTGGCAACGCGAGTCCAACGGGTTTCATATGAGTGTGTGGACCCGGGCTGGTAGGTAAGACGTTGTTGCATCGTGTAGATATAAGCCATGCACCATTGATAGTATCGGGTTGCCACTTTGGGGAGTGATACACCCCACTGTGGGGCCAGCACGGGTATCTACGGTAGGGAGCCGATCGCTTGGGGAGCAGCAGGTACACCTAGTGGAGATAGGGGCAGACGACACCTATGTAGCCAGCTAGGGGTACACGAAACTACTATTAAAAAATTTACTAAGTACACTTAGTGGGATCAACCTTTAAGTAGGAATTACCCTTGGGTGGGTGGGTCTGGTGTGGTGCAGTGTAGGAATTACCCTTGGGTGGGTAGATCTGGGGTGGTGCAGTGTAGTATTTATCCTTAGGTGGATAGGCGCGTCTTTACCGTTATCTTAGTTTATCCTAAGTCTAGTTGGCTGCTTAGTGTAGTCATTTATCCCCAGTCGTACCGTACCAGGCTTATATCATACCCTAATTACTTTAATGATTGTGTTGTTAAGGTTATAGGGCTCACTCAGACTTATGTCTGACCCCGTTGTTTTTATCTTTTTCCCCAACCCTCAGGTTCTCAGAGTGGGCCTAACACTAGTGGGCTTTGATCAGATTGCTTTATCTATCTTTTGGAGCTTGGACTCTTGAAGAAAAGCTCGGTTATCTTTTCTATTATGGCTATTAGTATGTAGTGGGATTATGTACTTATGTTTTAACGAGATGGATATTTTGTACTTGACTCTTGTTGGTTTTTTGAGATGTAACCAAACATGTTTACCTTCTGCTGCAATGAAATGATGTTTTAAATTTCAAGTATTACTTATATCTGTCTTGTTGTAATTTTTCAGTTCTATATTCACTTAAATACTCCACCGAAGCTAAGGCATTCCCTTTGTGAGTGACCTTAGCGGGTGTGGGGTGTTACAATTAGATTAACCCTAAATCAGATTAGAGCCGTCAGATCTCGTCCTAGCCACCAAAACACAGCCCAAAAGCCAAGCTGATGCACCCAGGTCACCTGGGCTCGACCAGGGAGGTCGACCCCCAGGCCGACCCTAGGGTCGACTCCCCAGTCGACCTAGTGGGCAGGTCGACTCCCCAGTCGATCCCCAGGTCGACCCCCTGGGTCTGGCGGGAATTTTCCTGCCACTTCTGAAAATTGAAATTTTTGTTTTTAAATCTGTTTTTTAAATTTCTGAAAACTTCTTTGGGCCTTATCTGGGTCATACGGACTCCGATTTTCGAAAACTCGGACCCTATTTCGCGTATTTTTCTGAGACGAACGCAATGGCATAGCTCGTTTCCCCTGATTCAGATTTTTAAATTTAGTTCTGCCCTGTTTTATATTATAGCTAGTTATTCAACATACGGGGTGTTACAATAAATATGCATTGGAGAATAGTGTATTAGGCTGACCCAACATGAGAAAACTACATGGAATATAATTAACAGTATAATAAGTTATTCTCATAGTGATAGTGGTGTAATGGTCCTTAGATTAGAAATCATTATACTTTTATTCGAGGATATTTGTTTTTTGATGTCATCAAAAGTTACTCTTAACCGAGTAGACGATAAAGGCTATTATTGGATACATCTTGAATCAAATGAAAATTATGAATGATCTAGATGGAATTTAACCCTACAATATATGTATAGAGATATCCATGGGCATCTTGATTGAGTGAGACTATGAAATGTATGGCCGTGCTCAAATAATGATTTGTTTTATATAGTCTTCTCATCGATCAAGATAAAAGGATTAAATTATAAAGAGGATGATACATTTCATGCCTCGAGTTTAATCTTGGATATATTGGTTAACGGATTAAACTACATTTTAACACTACGTATCACAGAAAAGGTTATATCGAATCATTAATCTTATTATAACTTGGGTAACAACGATGTATTACTAGATGTTGCTCACATTTAATAAATTAAACATTGTTTAAATTATTGCCAACGTTATGATAACCTATAGGGTCACACATAAGAACGTCGAACTATGGTGAGATCCATTCTTAATAATAGGAAATCAAAAGTTGAGGTTTCTTCAATTTTGAAGTGGTGAACGGGTTAATTGGTTTACCTAAAATCTTTCATTGTTATATTATAAAAGAAAGACCGATCCTTTCTTTTATTTCATGACAAAACACAAGGTTCGGGAAAACCCTAAATTCCCAATTTCGGCTAGTACCAAGCTCATCCTCTCGATTCCGTTTGACATTCTCAAGATCTTTATTCGTGGATTCTGATAGAGACGCCTCAATCAAGCGTTTTGTGTTTGATTCAACCCAGATCAATTATCATTCAGATTCGCGATTTGGACAACAAGCAGAAAGGTACATGTTTTGATTCAATTTTGAATTCGAATAATAAACTAGGGTTGGTAAAATGATTGTTATCCACTGTATATCGATCCGTCGTTACCTTAAATGGTACTAGAGCTATGGTTATCTTTAAATTGAATTGTTAAGTTTAAACAGTATATTCAATTCTGTATACATGTGAATATTTACAGTGTTGTGAATACTAATGTAAATTTCAGTTGGAAATATAAAATTTGAAAATTTTATATCAGATCAAAAGTTGTATCTGTATAAATGAATTTTGTATTTGAAATAGTAATTCTAATATATATAAATCTATGGTTAATTTCAAATTAACTCTGTTTTATATATGATATACGTGCTATGTTGGATTCCATGAACATGGTTTAGATTGTAAACTATATATTTGGATGTGTGTGTTTGGATCTGTGAACTGTTTGATTATTCTAAATTCTGTGATCACTTTAAAATTGGTATAATCTATAGATCTGAAAATTTGGATGCTTAAAATTCTTGTTAAACTATGTTTGTGTAACAACCCGGAAATGCGAGCCAATTTGAAATTTTTATTTTGGAAATTTTAATGAACTTCCTATATTTAAAATGAACTATTTTAAATAAAATCGACAAGAAATTTATTTTGAATAGAGTTAGAACGTATATATTTATATACGTCGTCGTTAGAATATAAAATTTTATTTTATATATAAAAGGAATTGAAAATGGCGCGGTAGTTCGATAATTCGATTTCAAACTTCAATTGAATGTACCGGGTGTAAAATAGAACGGATTTTAGTGAAACCAAAAGTAATAGAATCTAATTGAGAATAACTTTCCAACGAATCCGAAAAGTCAAAATTTCATAGTGGGGATAAAAAGTTATGTCCAGATGAAAATTCAGAATAGTCGCTATGGAATTTTGACCCTTAAAAATAGCCATTTTGCAAACGACCTCGGATTTCGACGAAACCACTTTTGTTGAATCCATGATCTCAAGTTATTGCTAGGTTTCAAATTTCGTAATTTTTCGAATCAATATGTGAGAGTGGAAAAGGAAAACGTTTTTGACCAGTTTCAGTTGATTTTAATCGACTGGAAAATGGCCATTTTTCTAAAGGTCTCAGAATTCAACGAAATTATTTTTTTAGGACCGTAACGTCAATACGAAGTTAGAAAATATTTTTCCAGAATTTTTCGAGTTAGTATTTGACCCCGTAATATCAAATGTACGTTTAAAATTCAATATATAGAGTTATATGTTGATTTTGATGAAAACTGATCGAAACGGTCGAATCAGCTTACGGTACATACCCCATTGCGTTCGGAATGGGGGTAATTAGCTATGGACGACAGGCGGTGGGCCTCGTTTAGAGGTCAAATGAAAAAGTCAACTATTTGAAATTGAATAATTAAATAAATTAAAAAAATAAAACTCTCTTCCCTCTCTCTCCTCTTCTCCTCTCAGGCCCCCCCGATTCATTTTCAAAATCAAAAAAAAAAGGAAGAAGGAGGAGCTGTCGCTACTCCGACCGAGCCGCCACCACCGCTCAGGGCGAGGCCACCGCCCTCCACCTTCTCTGGCCTTCCCTCTCTCCTCCTCTCGCGTTCTCTCTCCATCTAGACCCTCGCACCCCCGTTGCCCCACTGCCACCGAAGCCCTAGCCTCCTCCCGCCTCCGAAAGACCCCGACGCTGCACCGACCACCCACGAGCCCCTACGCCCTCCTCTTCTCCTTCTCCCTTCACCAACTCGAAACCGACGCAACCTCTCTCCCCAAATTCACACTGTAAGTAAATTTAAATTGATTTCTATTTCTACTTTCAGTTTAGATGTGAATGGTATGTTTGTTTTCTGTCTATAGTGATGATGATTTTCAGTTTAAGATGATAGAAAAAGTTAGGATTTCTATAACGAAAAGATTATATTTTTAAATACGAAAAGATTAAATTTTTATTTTATAGAAGATGTAAAAATATAATTTTTATGTTAGTAGAGAAGTAAAAATACGATTTTTATATTATAGAAAGATTAAAAAGATGTGTTTTTATATAAGTGGCGATAAAAAAATATACTCTTTATTATATGAACATCGAGGTAAAAATAGAATTTTTATATACATAGGAACAATATAAAAATGTGATTTTTATATATGTAGTGGCTACGAGCAGTGAAATGGACAAAAGGCGAGAACGACAAAGATTCCTACATAAGAAGAGTCGAGGCATTTGGATTAACTAGTTGGTGAGAACTTCTCACTTTAAATCTTCTTTTCTAGTTAAAAATATATACTAGGATGCAGACGGTGCTTAGCAGCACCCGACACCCGTCATCCACAGACCATGGATGGCTTGTATGTTTGATTGTTTGTTGTGATGAAAACTGATTGTGTGACGTGAAATAAAATACTTATATAGTTAAAAATATTTTATCGTTAAAAATATTGTTTTTAACGTGTGTGTGAATAAAAATATGTGTTTGTTGATTTGAAACCCCACACGGGTGTTGGGATGATATTTGGCGTACACTCATCCTGATTGATTAGTTATATGTCGATCGATTGATTGATAGGTTGTGTGAGCGTTAATTATTTATATTTAATGCTCATGCAGTTGTTGGGTGCACTTTAGATGATGGTTGATTATTTATCGTTGCTATTATATACATGTGTTGTATGGAAACCATATAATTAACATTATATGGTAATTGATTGGGCCACATCCCAATTGGGAAAATAAAGAATAATCATGTGTTGAGAATTGTCGTGCGTTGAAATAAATATTTTAACAATAAAATTTACATCTTTATCATATTTAAAGTTAGAAACTAACTGGAAAATAGATAAGATGAGTGGTTTCCAGGGTGTTGATCTGATATTGGTTCCGGCCTTCGGCGTTAATACCTAGGGGATCATTCTCTTACTACTTTACAGTTGGAGTCTGATTTAAAGATCAAACGATAGATACCATAGTTTTATAAAATATATTAAAAAATATAATAGTCATGTGTTGACAGTGTTCATGTGTTGAGAATATTCATGTGTTGAAAGAAATATATATTCATGTTTTGAATAGAATAAATATTCATTTGTTGAATAGAATCACGAATTTATTGAAATATATAAAGCCGTGTTGATTAGAGTTGCGCCATTTTGATGTGAGCAATATTTATATCGATTATATTCGTTTTTAAAATGAATATAGAAATGGAAGTGATTTCAAAATATAACGTTTTGAAAATATTATCATTTGTATATCGATGAAGTGGAATATTCAATTTCGATTCGAAATTGAATATGAAGTTGAAATCGTTTCGAAAACGAATTTAAAATGATTTATAAAATACATTTTAAAAGGAAATCGACAAAATATATATATAATATATAAATATATATATTATATATAATGGCCTGAATATAACGCGCCGCGGCAGTTCGTGAATTTCGACCATTGACTTCGAATTGACGTTGCGGGAGATCCGACCGTCGGATTCTCTTAAAACCGAAACCGTTGGGTTCAAATTGAAAAGAGCTTTCTAACGAATATTATAAATTTGAAATCTAATGGTTGGATTTGGAATTATGCCCAAATCAAATTAGGAAAAGGTCGCTGTAAGTGCAGTTCGATGGCCGTTGATGGAAATCGACTGTACGGGCTTTGATAAAATTATTAAAAATATCTATAATTTGTGTAAAATCATAAGAAATGGTTTGTGAAGAATTGGGATGAAAAATTCCACATTTGAAAAGATAAAAATATATTTTTATCGAAATGAACTAGTTTTGAACTAGAATTAAAATCAATTTATTTTTGAAATAAATAAATTGAATTTGAAAGTGGTTTTGAAAAAAATCAGAATTTCCAATACTTGAATTGGACTAGAGTTGAATCGAAATTATCTTCGGAATATTTCGATGTTGGATTTCGTGGCTATACAGATATTGTTATGGGAATTTGAAAGATATATTTTATATCGTTATTTCCAATATGATATTTGTTGGTTTCAGAATTTGATATTGAATATAAGCCGGTATATTTTCTATTCAGAGCCTTGTATTTAATATCAAATGTGATTTGGGTTTGTCGTGAATGGTGTCTTCATTAACACCGATTCTTGAGCCCAATAGAGAAAAAGATAAAATCTTTCTATTTAGATTTAATCAAGTTATCAATTAAATAATGTTTAATTGGAATTGAATTTGAATTTGATTTTGGGTTTATCGTGAACCGTGTTTTAGATGACATTGGTTCTTTAACCCAGTTAAAGACATGATATTGATTTTTGAAAAGATTAAAACTAAGTGAAGTTTTAATGAATCTGTAGTTAGATTGGAATGTGAAGTGATAATTTAAATTATCAAATTTAGAAAGTGATCGAGAATGGAGTATCACCAGTTTTGCTCCATAGCGATAGTTAAATCTTTAATTAGATTTGAACGTGAAATGGTAATTAATTTTACCGATAACAGCGTGGTGTTAGATATAGAGTATTACCAATTTTTGCTCCAGGGGATGAATAGGTTGGGACTGGGAAATAAAATAAATAATTACTTCGGTGTGGTTCGCTAATCCCGACTAGTTTGAAATGATATCCAAAGGAAGATTAAAGAATAGATTTAGAAGAATTTATCTTGGATAAAATTCATGGGAACGTTTCCCCAAGAATGTGATTTTGTGAATAAAAGAATATTCTGAATTGGAATGAGGCATATGTTGTGTTTGTGTAACACGTGTTTATTATATACGCGGGTTATTCGGAAAGGCCGGGTTTATACCCATTCTGAATAACTGATTCGACGATAAGTCGAAGATGAAGACGGTGGTTGAAGACCGGAAGTATTCACATCGTTTGGGTGATTACTGATGATCTTGATTGGACTGTACACCCAAGATGATGGAATTAGTTGGTGATCGTCCAGACGTACTTGGAGATGGATGGATATGCGAGGAAAGTGCCTCCGGTTTCATTAAGACCCAGAACGAACTTGTAAATGGACGTTGTGTCTGACATTGGATTTTATTCTGTGTTGATTGATCTCTATTAAATATACATCTGTTTGGCGGCGGAGAATTTATTCTCTTGCTTAACGCCCTACTCTGAGACGTACGAGCTCAGAGGTTGTATATCGATGGACATCAGTCGCATGGAGTGAATTGCCTGTGTGGCACGCGTAAGTGGCAATCGATCAAGGATTCCGTTTAAAAGCAAAGTCTTGTGGTTGATGATCAAAGCACGGCCTGTGTGGCGTAGCATTGTGTATAGCTTGAATTCGCGAGCCTCACACCTCGGTATGAGTCAAAAACGGGATAAGGACCCAACGAGTGCACGACGTTTCTTTCTAGCTAGTGGTGGTGTCAGTCCTTAAACTGGCTGACATTTATATACTTTTCACCTGTGTGGTTGATGGATGCGAGGCGCCTCGGATATAGGTCCTATAGGACCGGGAAACGTGTGTTCAGGAATAACTAATCCTCAAAAGTAAGAGAGGACCGGCCTTGGAGGTTCCAAAGGATCATAGTGGGGTCCTTAGACATTTGCTAGAGTGTCTCGAATCGGAGAGGAGCTTGCCCCTTGCCTCGACTCATGATGGAAATTCAATTTCCAATACATGATATTGCGGTTTTATTTGTACAACCTAGTATGGCGACATAGTGGTATGGGTCATTCATGCCGCCTATGATTGATATTTATGATTGAAATTGTTTTGACACTATACACTTATAATAATATCAAAATAATTTGTTTTAAACGTATCAAGCATGCTTTGGCTATTATAAGGTAAAAACCCTATCCTTCGGCTTGCGTTGCATTGTGTGATGGGACCTGGGTCTTATAATAGCTTCATTTTTCCGAAAAGCATTGCGCTCTTTTGTTATATGCACTAGTGTTCTTGGGAGGAAACTCGTTCCATGTTATACGGCGTGGTGCCTTGAATTACTCTCTTTTAAAGTTAAGTTTTAAATAACTGTTTTAGTTCTCACACCAGTCACGTGACTGACCTGGAGTTTATTGTTTTAAGCTAAACTCTGGGTGCCCTTATTTTCAACACGGGCAGCTAGTAGTTTTGGTTTTGCAGATTTATATTCACAGGATCCTCATTTACAGCTGGAACGATGCTCGGAAAGCTCTGTATCTGTGTATTACTTTCAGTTGTGTTTTGTATTGTTTTTCCGCCGCTATGTAATTTATTGTAATCTCTGATATTTGTTGAATGTATTTCATTTATTCATACTCTGTATATTCTTGTATTCTGATGAAATTGTTGTAATAAGCAATGAAATGTTATTCTGTCTGCGTTCCGATGTGGCTTGTCCTCAACGCCATCCGTGCTTTCCTTACCGGGGAAGTTCGACTCGTGTTAGTTTGGTATCAGAGCTTTGGTTTACAGAGCTCGAGTACAAGACACATTAGAACCGAACGAAAGAATGCATCATATATTGGATTAGTAATATCCAATTAGAATGACTTGTTAGAGATGGGATCAGTAGTATTCTAGAACGAGTGTGAAGAGTATATTTTTCTAATGAAAACAATTTTTGTTTTGAAATTTAAATCGTTTTATACGTATTTGAATATTTATTTATATTGAATTTGGACAATCCAATATATAAAGATTTCGCGTATACGCGTCATGAACGTATATTCAAAGTTTTAATATACTGGATAGATATAGAATCACATTCTAGACACCCGGGGATGATTCTGATGATGGTGCATCATCATCAGTATTCATGTTCGTGTTTCGAAGTTGTGATTTCTATATATTTCCATTAGACTGGTGTGAGAACCAAAATTAGATAGGATTTTTGCTGTGAATTGGCATCAAAAACATGATTTTATGTATATATATCAAATTATGAATTTGAAACGTTAATCCACTAATTGATTGATGGTTGCGTTGTTTGTCTATTTGTTTGAAATTTTGAACCATTTAGCCTAATTGAGCCAAATATTGAATTGTATTGAAAATTTGTCACATTTGCATGCATATACATGTACTTACATTGAATAGGTCATAGCAAGGAGGCTGGAGCAGAAGAATAAAATTGTTTGCCCGACAAATAGGTACATGTTTACCATAATTTACTGTTTTGTTTGGGTGATGATGATTTTGTGAGCCGATTGGCTAGCCTCTAGGCTTTTTCTTTTTCTTTTGGATTGAAGAAGGCCATGGGAGGCTATATGAAATATCCCGAAGTCCCCGGTGCAGGGGAGGTTATGGCGAAATTTTTCGAAAATTTAGGGTGTTATCCAAATTTTTGAAGAATTTGAAAGGTTCTTAGAAACTGAAAGTTTGAAGAACTTAAGCCGTAACGGAAATAACGGAAGTTGAGTTGATTAGTTAAACAACTTTCGGCTTCGTTCCTTTTCGGGGACGAAAAGTTTTAAGTGGGGGAGATTGTAACAACCCGGAAATGTGAGCCAATTTGAAATTTTAATTTTGGCAATTTTAATGAACTTACTATATTTAAAATGAATTATTTTAAATAAAATCGACGAGAAATTTATTTTGAATATAGTTAGAGTGTATATATTTATATATGTCGTCGTTAGAATATAAAATTTTATTTTATATATAAAAGGAATTGAAAATGGCGTGATAGTTCGATAATTCGATTTCAAACTTCATTTGAATGTACCGGGTGTAAAATAGACCGAATTTTAGTGAAACCAAAAATAATAGAATCTAATTGAGAATATCTTTCCAACGAATACGAAAAATCAAAATTTCATAGCGAGGATAAAAAGTTATGTCCAGATGAAAATTCAGAATAGTCGCTATGGAATTTCGACCCTTAAAAATAGCCATTTTGCAAACGACCTCGGATTTTTACGAAACTACTTTTGTTGGATCCGTGATGTCAAGTTATTGCTAGGTTTCAAATTTCGTAATTTTTTGAATCAATATGTGTGCGTGGCAAAGGAAAACGCGTTTGACCAGTTTTAGTTGATTTTAATCGACTGGAAAATGGCCATTTTTCTAAAAGTCTCAGAATTCAATGAAATTAGTTTTGTTAGGACTGTATCGTAAATACGAAGCTAGAAAATATTTTTCTGAAATTTTTCGAGTTAGTATGTGACCCCGGTAATATGAAATGTACGTTTAAAATTCAATATATAGAGTTATATGTTGATTTTGACGAAAACTGATCGAAACGATCGAATCAGCTTACGGCACATATCCCATTTCGTTCGGAATGGGGGTAATTAACTATGGACGACAGGCGGTGGGCCTCGTTTAGAGGTCAAATGAAAAAGTCAACTTTTTGAAATTAAATAAATAAATTAAAAAAATAAAACTCTCTTCCCTCTCTACCCTTATCTCCTCTCAGGCACCCCCGATTCATTTTCAAATCAAAAAAAAACGAAGAAGGAGGAGCTATCGCTCCTTCGACCGAGCCGCCACCGCCGCTCAGGGCGGGGCCACCGCCCTCCACCTCCTCTCGCCTTCCCTCTCTCCTCCTCTCGCGTTCTCTCTCCACCTAGACCCTTGCACCCCCGTTGCCCCACCGCCACCGAAGCCCTAGCCTCCTCCCGCCTCCGACAGACCTCGACGCTGCACCGACCACCCACGAGCCCCTGCGCCCTCCTCTTCTCCTTCTCCCTTCACCAACTCGAAACCGACGCAACCCCTCTCCCTAAATTCACACTGTATGTAAATTTAAATTGATTTCTATTTTTATTTTTAGTTTAGATGTGAATGGTATGTTTGTTTTCAGTCTATAGTGACGATGATTTTCAGTTCAATATGATAGAAAAAGTTAGGATTTCTATATTGAAAAGATTATATTTTTAAATACGAAAAGATTAAAATTTTAATATATAGAAGATGTAAAAATATAATTTTTATGTTAGTAGAGAAGTAAAAATACAATTTTTATATTATAAAAGATTAAAAAGATGTGTTTTTATATAAATGGCGATATAAAAATATACTCTTTATTATATGAACATCGATGTAAAAATAGAATTTTTATATACATAGCAACAATATAAAAATGTGATTTTTATATATGTAGTGGCTACGAGTAGTGAAATGGACAAAAGGCGAGAACGACGAAGATTCCTACATAAGAAGAGTCGAGGCGTTTGGATTAGCTAGTCGGTGAGAACTTCTCACTTTAAATCTTCTTTTCTAGTTAAAAATATATACTAGGATGCAGACGGTGCTTAGCAGCACCCGACACCCGTCATCCACAGACCATGGATGGCTTGTATGTTTGATTGTTTGCTGTGATGAAAATTGATTGTGTGATGTGAAATAAAATACTTATATAGTTAAAAATATTTTATCGTTAAAAATATTGTTTTTAACGTGTGTGTGTGTGAATAAAAATATGTGTTTGTTGATTTGAAACCCCACACGGGTGTTAGGATGATATTTGGCGTACACTCATCCCGATTGATTAGTTATATGTCGATCGATTGATTGACAGGCTGTGTGAGCGTCAGTTATTTATATTTAATGCTCATGCAGTTGTGTGGTGCACTTTGGATGATGTTTGATTATTTATCATTGCTATTATATACATGTGTTGTACGGAAACCATATAATTAACATTACATGGTAATTGATTGGGCCTCATTCCAGTTGGGAAAATAAAGAATAATCATGTGTTGAGAATTGTCGTGTGTTGAAAGAAATATTTTAACAATAAAATTTACATCTTTATCATATTTAAAGTTAGAAACTAACTGGAAAATAGATAAGATGAGTGGTTTCCAGGGTATTGATTTGATATTGGTTCCGGCCTTCGGCGTTAATACCTAGGGGATCATTCTCTTACTACTTTACAGTTGGAGTCTGATTTAAAAATCAAATGATAGATGCCATAGTTTTATAAAATATATTAAAAAAAAATAATAGTCATGTGTGGACAGTGCTCATGTGTTTAGGATATTCATGTGTTGAAAGAAATATATATTCATGTGTTGAATAGAATAGAATAAATATTCATTTGTTGAATAGAATCACGAATTTATTGAAATGTATAAAGCTGTGTTGATTTGAGTTGCGCCATTTTGATGTGAGCGATATTTATATCGATTATATTCGTTTTTAAAATGAATATAGAAAAGGAAGTGATTTCAAAACATAACGTTTTGAAAATATTATCATTTGTATATCGATGAAGTGGAATATTCAATTTCGATTCGAAATTGAATATGAAGTTGAAATCGTTTCGAAAACGAATTTAAAACGATTTATAAAATATGTTTTAAAAGGAAATCGATGAAATATATATAATATATATATACTATATATATAATGGCCTGAATAGAACGCGCCGCGGCAGTTCGTGAATTTCGACCATTGACTTCGGATTGACGTTGCGGGAGATCGGACCGTCGGATTCTCCTAAAACCGGAATCGTTGGGTTCATATCGAAAAGAGATTTCTAACGAATATTAGAAATTTGAAATCTAACGGTTGGATTTGGAATTATGCCCAAATCAAATTTGGAAAAGGTCGCTGTAAGTGCAGTTCGATGGCCGTTGATGGAAATCGACTGTACGGGCTTTGATAAAATTATTAAAAATATCTATAATTTGTGTAAAATCATAAGAAATGGTTTGTAAAGAACTGGGATGAAAAATTCCACATTTGAAAAGATAAAAATATATTTTTATCGAAATGAACTAGTTTTGAACTAGAATTAAAATCAATTTATTTTTGAAATAAATAAATTGAATTTCAAAGTGGTTTTGAAAATAATCATAATTTCCAATACGTTAATTGGACTGGAGTTGAATCGAAATTATCTTCGGAATATTTCGATGTTGGATTTCGTGACTATATACATATTGTTATGGGAATTTGAAAGATATATTTTATATCGTTATTTCCAATACGATATTTGTTGGTTTCAGAATTTGATATTGAATATAAGCCGGTATATTTTTTATTCAGAGCCTTTTATTTAATATCAAATGTGATTTGGGTTTGTCTTGAATGGTGTCTTCATTAACACCGATTCTTGAGCCCAATAGAGAAAAAGATTAAATCTTTCTATTTAGATTTAATGAAGTTACCAATTAAATAATGTTTAACTGGAATTGAATTTGAATGTGATTTTGGGTTTATCGTGAACCGTGTTTTAGATGACATTGGTTCTTTAACTTAGTTAAAGACAGGATATTGATTTTTGAAAAGATTAAAACTTAGTGGAGTTTTAATGAATCTGTAGTTAGATTGGAATGTGAAGTGATAATTTAAATTATCAAATTTAGAAAGTGATCGAGAATGGAGTATCACCAGTTTTTCTCCATAGCGATAGTTAAATCTTTAATTAGATTTGAACATGAAATGGTAATTAATTTTACCGATAACACCGTGGTGTTAGATATGGAGTATTACCAATTTTTGCTCCAGGGGATGAATAGGTTGGGATTGGGAAATAAAATAAATAATTACTTCGGTGTGGTTCGCTAATCCCGACTAGTTTGAAATGATATCCAAAGGAAGATTAAAGAATAAATTTAGAAGAATATATCTTAGATAAAATTAATGGGAACCTTTCCCTAAGAATGTGATTTTGTGAATAAAAGAATATTCCAAATTGGAATGAGGCGTATGTTGTGTTTGTGTAACACGTGTTTATTATATATGCGGGTTATTCGGAAAGGCCGTGTTTATACCCATTCTGAATAACTGATTCGACGATAAGTCGAAGATGAAGACGGTGGTTGAAGACCGGAAGTCTTCACATCGTTTGGGTGATTACTGATGATCTTGATTGGGCTGTACACCCAAGATGAGGGAATCAGTTGGTGATCATCCAGACGTACTTGGAGACGGATGGATATGCGAGGAAAGTGCCTCCGGTTTCGTTCAGACCCGGAACGAACTTGTAAATGGACGTTGTGTTTGACATTGGATTTTATTCTGTGTTGATTGATCTCTATTAAATATACATCTGTTTGGCGGCGGAGAATTTATTCTCTTGCTTAATGCCCTTCTCTAAGACGTACGAGCTTAGAGGTTGTATATCGATGCACATCAATCGCATGGAGTGAATTGCCTGTGTTGCACGCGTAAGTGGCAATTGATCAAGGCTTCTGTTGAAAAGCAAAGTCTTGTGGTTGATGATCAAAGCACGGCCTGTGTGGCGTAACTTTGTGTATAGCGTGAATTCACGAGCCTCACACCTCGGTATGAGTCAAAAACGGGATAAGGACCCAAGGAGTGCACGACGATTCTTTCCAGCTAGTGGTGGTGTCAGTGCTTAAACTGGATGACATTTATATACTTTTCACCTATGTGGTTGTTGGATGCGAGGCGCCTCGGATATAGGTCCTATAGGACTGGGAAACGTGTGTTCAGGAATAACTAATCCTCAAAAGTGAGAGAGGACCGGCCTTGGAGGTTCCAAAGGATCATAGTGGGGTCCTTAGACATTTGCCACAGTGTCTTGAATCGGAGAGGAGCTTGCCCCTTGCCTCAACTCATGACGGAAATCCAATTTCCAATATGTGATATTGCGGTTTTATTTGTACAACCTAGTATGGCGACATAGTGGTATGGGTCATTCATGCCGCCTATGATTGATAATTATGATTGAAATTGTTTTGACACTATACACTTATAGTAATATCAAAATAATGTGTTTTAAACTTATCAAGCATGCTTTGGCTATTATAAGGTAAAAACCCTATCCTTCGGCTTGCGTTGCATTGTGTGATGGGACCTTGGTCTTATAATAGCTTCATTTTTCCAAAAAGCATTGCACTGTTTTGTTATATGCACTAGTGTTCTTGGGAGGAAACTCGTTCTGTGTTATATGGCGTGGTCCCTTGAATTACTCTCTTTGAATGTCAAGTTTTAAATAACTGTTTTAGTTCTCACACCAGTCACATGACTGACATGGAGTTTATTGTTTTAACCTAAACTCTGGGTCCCCTTATTTTCAACACCGGTAGTTAGTAGTTTTGGTTTTGCAGATTTATATTCATAGGATCCTCATTTATAGCTGGAACGATGCTCGGAAAGCTCTGTATCTGTGTATTACTTTCAGTTGTGTTTTGTATTGTTTTTCCACTGCTATGTAATTTATTGTAATCTCTTATATTTGTTGAATGTATTTTGTTTATTCATCCTCTGTATATTCTTGTATTATGATGAAATTGTTGTAATAAGCAATGAAATGTTCTTCTGTCTACGTTCCGATGTGGCTTGTCCTCAACGCCATCCGTGCTTTCCTTACCGGGGAAGTTCGGGTCGTGTCAGTTTGCATTTAGGTTGAGACTAAAAACCATATTTTAAAAATTAATTGTGTGAATACTAAAGAATCTACTAAGTAAAACTAGTTTATCCCACATATCCCTTGATGCAAGGATATATATAGAAATCAGTATATGTATAACTTTGGCAAGTATGACCTGCCTTAATTATATATATGCATGTCCTGAAATCTGGGCACCGATTTGATTTATTATAATATGATCTATACACAAATGTCATTTTGAATGCAGCTATATGCATATATTTCACTATAAGATATACCTTTTCATATATACATAATTAATGTAAAATCTATAATCTACATAGTTGCATGAAAGTCATGCCAGAAATAATTATAGAATATCACCATGTTCTGAAAATTTTGCGTGTTTATCTCCATTAGTAATATAAATCTGAAAACCCCTATGTAATATGCATCTAAAAGCCTCAGTTAACATTCTATTATAATCTTCTTATAAGTTATATTGTTGAACATATTTTACTAAATTGTTTAGATAAAGTTTATGTTTGTTATCTGGGCATAATTATACCACTGATCTGGTTAAAAGTATATAAGTTTTCTTAAACCTGTATATGTGTCCAGTTAGAACTAGTATATATGTTAATCTTATATCATCTGATTTATAGATACATACATACATTTATATATATCTATATATATATATATATATATAAATGAGAGAATACATGTATTCTTGAATATGCCTTATGCATCTTTGTGATCAAAATTTATCTGGGATGTGTATATTGATATACAATTTAGTCAAAAAACTTGCAGATTAAATGTTTGTGAACATGCCAAAATATTTTCATGGTATATACTGATATATTATGGTCTGGAAACATGCAATGTAGCATATCATGTTATGGTGACTAAATATATATATATATATATATGTGTGTGTGTGTGTGTGTGTGTGTGTGTAAGATGCAGACCATTTTAATCTCTAATGCACTATTTGTATAGATGTATATGTTTGTGATATGCTAAATATATAAGTTAAGATTGAAGCTGGGCTGAATATATAGATATGCTGGTTGTTTGGAACCTAAAATATAATTGTTTGTAAATATGCCCATGTCAGTTAATAATTTTGTATTTATCTTAGTCGAATATAAATACATGTATATTTGTTTTATGTATATTTCTGTTAAGCTGCAATATGAACAGAAATATGGAAGCTGATATTTAGTATGTATTTGATAATGATTTCCAAAATTATTTTGATGAGTGAAATGACTAAGAATTTATATGTTGTATGTCTTATGCATTTAAATACTTATAAAAGTAGTTTTCGCATGACTGCAGTTTTATTGGGATATATATTACTATATTCTTATGTATAGGCTTTAAAGATGTTTTACAATTGTGACTAGGCCTTATAAGGCCAGGGTTTTATTTATGCTATTAGGCTGAACGTGTTTTTACAAATGCTTTTACATCTATTATACAATATTTTTTTCTTTATGTACAAAAGTTAAAAGGCAAGTTGGCTTTGAAAGGTTCAAAACAATGGCCTGTTTTAAATCATGCTGAAGGACTGCATGCATTTATGTATTGTTTTCCAAATGTCTTGTAATAATTTAATCCGATTGTTCAAACATTGCACTAAAATTTGTTTTGAAATGTTCAAAAACAATGGCAGTGTATATTTAATCCCTTTTAACATTTATGCTATCCATTTTTTAATTATGTAAATGTGGAATTAAAATTCCTAAAATAAAAATAAAATACTTCTATTTTAAAGATGTATAATTGACATGATTTTCCAATTCGAATTTAAATCTCTTTTTAACCTATTAATTATATATTAAGTCATGGTAACATCTTCCAACAAATATACTCATCAATGCCAGAATCACTGGTAGGTAATGCCAAAGCATGGTGCACCTTTTATTTTGGTTATATGCGACAGAGTAAAAGTGATACTCGAATTGTATCGTTGGGACTGACTTAACTAAGCCTCATAGTAAGATTATGGCTTAGAGATAAATAGCGTGAATTATTCAATAATTTGAGCAAGTGAATAATACTAAACAAAATGTTCATCATGCGATCCAAGAGTTATATACACAATATAATTGAAATAAGATGTCTACCTAAAAGGTTGTGTTTTGGTGATTAGATAAAGCTAATTCAAGGCATGATTAGATATGGATCTTGGACCACCTAAATAAATATATATATATATATATATATACTGATATATATATAGAGGGCTGCTGATTTGAGTGGGAGCATATTTATTTTATTTATACATTTACATTAATAATGCAATGATTAGTATTATTTTAATTATCAAAATTTGTGATACAAAGTTATTTATAATCATTTTGTTATTTATTATCTCTTGTAGATACTAAATGGCAAGCAACACAAACAATTTGTCTTTAAGGTCTGTCCTTGAAAAAAAAATTTAAATGGAATTAATTTCCTTGGCTTGCAGCAAAATTTGAGGATTGTCCTCAAACAAGAAAGGAAGTTGTATGTACTTGATGATCCTATTCCACAGGCACCACCAAGTACAACACCTCGTACAGATATTAATGCCCAAAAGAAGCACCAAGATTATGCTCTCGATATCAGCTGTCTCATGCTTACAACCATGACTCCGGGGCTTCAAAAGCAACACAAGTTCATGGATGCTTATGAGATGATCGAGCACCTTAAGAAATTGTTTGAAGGGCATGCTCGACACTAAGCTATGACACAAGCAATGCACTGTATTACTACAAAATGGGAGAAAAGGAACCCGTTGGTCCATATGTGCTGAAAATGATTGGATACATCAAGAATCTTAAAAGGTTAAGGCTCCCGTTGACACCGGATGTTAAAACCAATCTTGTTCTACAATCATTAAATAGTAAGTATTCGAAATTCGTCATGAATTATGTCAGATTCCCGCTCTAGGGGGTCGACCCAGGGGTCGACCCACCCACAGGGGTGTCGACACCCCTAGGGCTGATGTAGCAGTCGGTTCAGAAGCCCTAGCAGTTATAAATATGTGGTCATTTCGGCTGGTTTCTTCATTTTGAGTATTCATGGTGGCTAAACTCTACCGGCGGCTGAACTGAACCTAGCTATCTTCTACAACGTGCTACGCTAATCAAATTCAGAATCTAAGATCAATTCTTTCTTTCTATTCTCTAAACCTAACGCTGTGAGTTTCTAGTTATTTTTAGGTTTAGATAATTGAAAGTAATGTTGAAAGACTATGACTTGGATATGTTGTAAAATATGATTTTATGCAAGTATTAGATCCTATACCATGTCATGATAATTCTATTTTCCTAGATCTAATACAATTATGGTCATTCCATTATGTTGCTTATGTAGATCTAACTATGCTATGGTGAATATACACTTGTTAAACTGGACAATTGTAACATTTCTTATGAAAGTCACCTTTCACCTATCATATTGTGATAAGTTTAAATATGTTGTAGGATTGACATATGAAACCTTTCATGGATCTAAACATGTTGCGATGTTACCCTAATTATGTTGGATCATAACAGTTGGAAACCTTAAAGGGTTAATTGAGATCCCATTATGTTTCTTTGGCATCATAGCAATTGCTATAAGTCACCAATTTTATGTACACCTTATTATGATGTTAATCACATGTCCAATCACCTTGTTATCATGCTAAGTTATGCTTATGTTATCATGCTAGTTATGCTTATGCCAAGATATGTCGAAACTTTCACCCTTATCATATTCCCATTTTATTATGTCTAGGCTACTCTATAGCCTAGATTCCGCCAAAATATGCGCAAATACGTTAGTTAAGGAATGGGGGAAAAGTGTTAAAATTGCATAATTTGGATATGAACATTTCTGGACATGTAATGTAATTTATTGGGTAAAATTGGTTGTAACAGCCCTGATTTTTGGGGTTAATTTTAAAATTTTATTTTAAGAAATTTTAATGAATGAATATATTTAAAATTATTTATTTTAAATAATAACGATGAAAAACTTATTTTATTTCGAGCGCGAACTTGAAATTTATATTAAATCCATTCCGAGCCTGAAAACGGCGCGGTAATTTCAGATTTGAAATTCCAACTTTGAAAAATTATAAAAAAATAAAATATAAATCGAAATTGGACGAAACAAGAAACGCTAGGACCGTATTTAAAATATCTTTCCAAAGAGTTTCAGAAATTAAGATTCCAGTTTATAAATTGTAAGTTATGAGAAAATTAAATTTTCAGAAAAACGCTATAGAATTCGTATATATTATATATAAGGCCCGAAACATAAAATTTTTGCAGAATAAGGAATTACGACCCGAAACCATCTCCATTGGTTTCAGAATGTTGTTTACATATAAAAATGACTATAAGAACTTATATTTTTGAGTTTCGGAAAAATTCCACTATTTTTGGTATTTTTAAATATTAAAAATATACGCCTGAAAAATGGAATTTTTGCAAACGAACTCCGAATTCGACGAGACCAGTTTCTATGGATTAGGAATATTAAAATAAGGTTAAATTCTAAAATTTATAATTTTTGGAATTATTTTGTGGCCGGTATAATTTTTACAGTAAAAAAAAAGCATATTTTCAGACTTCGGAAATTCATAATAAATTCATACGGACTCGGAAAATTACGAAATCAGGTTCGTTGGGTTCGTAATGACCTGAAATAATTATGGTTAAAATTTTATTAATTTTGAAATCAGCATGTATTTATAAGAATTTTTGAACTGAAGAAAACAGTTGAAAATTGAGTAATTGGGCACATAATGATATTTGGGCCCAAACCAAAATTAAACCCATGGTATATATTATCTTTTTCTGAGTTTTAGGGCTGAAATTCGAAATGCACAGCAGCCACTCTCTTTTCCATCATTTTTTCTCAATTTCCATGGCGGCTCCCTCTTCCTCTAAAATTCATAAAAAAATAAAATCTCTTCAAACCATAGCAAATTATATGTTTTCTCGAAGGTCTCGACGATACGAAGCTAATGGTGTAGTCGGTTTTGTCAAACAGCGCTCGGATTCGCCGGAATCTCGTCTTAAAGCTCGCTGTTTTCGAAATTCAGAAACTCAAAACGTAAATCAAGAAATTCCCGTGAATCGAGGAAGAATTAGACGAAGTCACGAACATGGAAGTTCTTCGTCTACGCAAGACGAAGATGCTCAGAAAATTTCAGGCAGTTTGGAGGTGTGAGGCGGCCTGTGGGACCCGCGAGGCGAAATCCTTTCTAGGCGATTTCCCGATGATCGGAGAAGCTTTAGGGGCGGCTCTTTCTGGTGGTGGTGCGTCTCGCCAAGACGAAGACATTGGCGGTGGTCCCGTGGCGTCAGGTGGCCCGAGGCAGCGGCAAAGTGCGGTCAAAGTTCGGCGGTGAACAGTGTTTTTCGGTCAACGGGCTGAGGGTATTTTCTATTTTATTTTTAAATTATTTAATTAATTTCCAGAACTTTAAAATTGCATAACTCACTCATACGAAGTCGAAAATCGACGATTTCAGGTGCGTTGGGATCGTGGCGACGAGATGGACGCGTGGACACTAATTTTGTCCAATTCTGAGACAGTGAAATTTTTAGGTATTTTTCACGAATATTAATTAATTATTTAATTATGTCCAACTTTAATAAATCATAACTCTCTCGTACGAGGTCCGATTGACGAACCGTAAATTGCGTTGGACTCGTCTTTCCGAGCTCTTCGCGATGGCGCAGACCAGAGCTGAATCCGAGACAGTCAAATTTTCAGCAAAAATCAATGTGAGATTCTATTTTATAATTTATTAAATTTAAATTATTTTTCTTGTGGTTTTGATGTTTGTATGTACATGATTGTGGATTGATGATGTATGATGTCTGTTTGAGAATTGGTGATAGTTGTTTGGGTTATTATGGACAAATTGTTGTGGCATACACTGTTGATGAAATTTGTTGAATCAATAGAAACGATGTACATGATGTAAATGATAAATTTATTTTTATTTATTTATTTAAAATGTATGGAAATTTATATTTAAATAAAAGTTACAATTTTCATTGTTGTTCAGAAAAAATGAAACTTTGTTTATGTTTACAAAGATTATAACTTTGAATGGGATTAAGAAGATTACAACTTTGTTTTTGTTCTAAAAAAAAAAAAAAAAATTAATTACAACTTTGTTTGCGTTTTTTTTTATATAAAATTGAAACTTTATTTTGTTTTTGAAAAGAACAAACTTTATTTTGTTTATGAAAAAGAACAAAACTTTGTTTTGTTTATTGAATAAAAGTTCAAACCTTATTTTGTTTTGTTTAAAAAGAACAAAACTTTGTTTTGTTGGTAAAGATTTAAAACCTTGTTTTTGCTTATAAAAGACTGAAATTTAGTTTTGTTTATAAAGATTAAAACTTTGTTTTGGATATAAAGATTTCATCTTTATTTTGAGACGATTATAATAAATAAAGTTTTGATCTTTATTTTAGCATAATTAAAATTTTGACTTTTGTTTTGAAATAAAAGATTTTATTTTTATATTAAGTTAGATAAAGGAATATATTTTATGGTGAATTTGTGTCATTAAATCAAATGAAATAAAAAGGGCAATACCCATTATGTGAACATTGTTAAATTGTGCAAATTGTCTATGTTCCATTTATGCACCTGTATACACTGCCATTTACAAGCGACCCTGGCTTGTTTATGTGAGTGAACGATCAATTTTTACACATCGTTCAGAAGCACAGTTTATTTTAAATATGTGAATTGTGTTGGCTGAAACCCCACACGGGTCAAGGGTTGACTTTTGAATACACGTCACCCTTGGAATAATTAGAAATGCACTTTGGATGGATGTTCTGAAATTGTTATGTAATTAATGTTTGATTTTACGTATAATTAAATTATATGGAAATGGTGGGTCTCATTCCAATTTTGAGTAAAGTAATAAATATGCAAATTAGTGAAATAAATTGGAAGTTGAAGTATTTAGATGATTTAATTTTCCATTTAAAAAGGAAATAATAAAGAAGCTTTTGAATTGACAATATTTCCTTCGAATGAAGGAAATAAATGCCCATTTATTATTCAATTAATGATATTAATTGACGCTTGAATTAAGTAGATAAAAACCTTTAACATTTGGAAGGTTATAAACAAATTATTGGAATTAGTAAATCACATTCCAATTATATTAAGAAGATTTTAAACTGAAAAGATTCCTTTTTATGTTAACATTAAAAATGGAAGATGGATTTCAAAATTTGAAATGTTTTTAAATTGATTTCATTTTAATATTGAAATGGTAGGTTTTAATATCACAAATTAAAACCGTTTTTTTTAATGATTATTATTATTATAATATCATAATAATATGGAAAGTTAATATGTATTGAAATGGAATAATAAAGCTTTGTATGAAAGAATATTTCAAGTAAGGAATGATATTAAGTAGTAGGATATTTTAAAATATAAAATATTTTAAAATAATACTCTTGGATAATATTTATAAATAAAATTTTTAATTATATTTGGACACGAGGTTAGG
The DNA here is from genome assembly GCA_030737875.1 of Allium sativum. Lineage (NCBI taxonomy): Eukaryota > Viridiplantae > Streptophyta > Magnoliopsida > Asparagales > Amaryllidaceae > Allium > Allium sativum. The sequence goes on from CM060915.1 coordinate 994,660,186, forward strand.
TCACGTTTATGGCGGAAGTCTGCCCGGAACCAACCGGCATATCCAGCAGCCATAAATGTTGGGCCTAATGTGAGAGGTCCAAGTGCACAAATACGAATTGGGTCAAGACACGAGGTTAAGCCCAACCTGTGGTAGAAGTCTGCCCGGAACCAACCGGCATATCCAGCATCCACAAGTTGTAGGCCTAATGTGAGAGGTCTGGCCCGCTATCAAATAATAAAATGTAAAGATAAACATAATAAATGGATAAGGAAAATGAATTGGGCTATTCAGTCCATTTTAAAATAGTAACTCCATTTTAACCCGTATAAATTATGTTATACATTTTATAGAGGAAATCGAAGATGATTAATATTTTATTTAAGATTAAATGAAATACTCTGAAATAAATGATGTCTAATTATATATGTTAAATGGGAAATTTATGAAATTTAAATTTGGGTTTATCGTGAATTATGTTTTAAATAACATTTATTCTTTAACCCGAATTTATGATAGAATTAATTTCCTAAAAATTGAATGATCATTTAATAATGACTTTGGAAGATTAAAACTAAATAAGATTTTAATTAAATCTTTAATTAGATTGAAAGGGAATTAAGTAGTTAAGATCACTGAATTAAGAAAGTGATCGAAAATGGAAAATGAACCATAAAGCAATGAATATTTTCATGTTATAAATGAATAAATGAATGGAAACATAAAATGGTTATTTTATTTATATATTTTATATAAATAAAAGAATGAAACTTTTATTTACTTTTCACATGTAAATAAAAGGATGAAAATAAGAATGAAACTTTTATTTACATTTCACATGTAAATAAAAAGAATGAAAATAAGAATGAAACTTTTATTTACTTTTCACATGTAAATAAAAGGATGAAAATAAGAATGAAACTTTTATTTATTTTTCACATGTAAATAAAAAGAATGAAAAAAGTAATGAAACTTTTATTTACTTTTCACATGTAAATAAAAAAGATGAAAATAAGAAGGGAATTTTTATTTACATTTCACATGCGAATAAAAAGAGATAAATATGAAATGAAACATGATTTAGAAGCATGAACCGCATATGAAAATTTAACATGTTTTAAAAAGCATTAAGTCGCATATGAAATGCATAATCAAGAAACCGCATATGAAATAAAAATTCATGTTTAGAGTAGTATTACTGCATATGAAATGAAAGGCAAATCTTGAGATAGCGTTAATATATGTATGATATTCAAACATACTTAAGGTTTATGCTACCATATTAAAAATAAATATATTTTTAAGATCATGTTAAAATGAACATATTTTTGATGTCGTGTCTATATATTGAAATAAGGTCCTTTTTATTTAAAAAGAATTAAACGTTTAAAAGACTTTAATTGTATATATGTTGGCTTTAATGAAATGATATAAAATAAAATATCATTTTTATTTTGTATGATTGTTGAAATAAAAAGAATAAATTGTTGAATTATAAATTCTTTGACACGATTAATGAATGGACGATATATTTATATGCATGAAATGAATGGACGATATTTATGAAAAGAATGGACGATATATATATACATGAAATGAATGAACGATATTTATATTTATAAAAGAATAAATAACGATATAGAATGGTTTGCAAATTTATATATGCGAGAATTATTTGGAAAGTCCGAGTTTACTTTCATTCCAAATAATGATACGACGTTCGAAGAGTCGAAGACGGTGATTGAAGACCGACGATCTTCACATCGAATGGGTGTGTTGCTATTGAGACCCATGATGGGAGTAGCTACCTTGAAGGGGCGACAGTAGTAGCCGTCCGGACGTAGTGTTGATTGCACGGGTTTGGCTTTCGCTCAAACCCAGAGCATAAGCGCGTAAATGGATTGTATGTCTGACATTGTATTCCTTTATACTGTATTTTTTGATCTCTACTAAACATATATCTGTTTGGTGTTTTACACCATTCTCTGAGACGTATGAGCTCAGAGGTTATATGTTGGTAGAAATCAATAGTATGGTATGGATTGACGATGTGGCATGCTAAGATGCATATGATCAAGGCTTTGTTGAAAAGCAGGCCTTGTGGGATGATCAAAGCATAGCCTGTTTAGGCATAGCTTTGTGTATAGCGTGACTTCACGAACCTCACACACCGGCGGAGTCTAAAACGGGAGAAGGGAACGCAGGGAGAGCAGCACGTTTCTTTCTAGCTAGAGTGGTGTCAGTGACCTACCAGCCCTGACATTTTACTTATGTGGATGATGGAATGAGGCGCCTCGGATAGGTCCTATAGGACCGGGGAACGTGTGCTTAGGAATAACTAATCCTCTAAGCTGTATGTGAGGACCGGCCCTGCCATTTCCAAGGGTTAACTGCGGGTAATCCTGAGGCATCAGCTAGAGTGTCTCGAATCGGTAAGGAGCTCCTCCCTAGCCTTGACTCAGATGGAAATCCAAATTTCAAATACGACCCTTGCGGTTTTGATTGTATTACTAGTATGGAGGCATAGCATATGGTACCTATGCTTCCTAGGATTGATACATTTACTTTGAAATGTTTTAAAACATATACACACTAATAATAATATCGTTTTTATCGTATCAAGCATGTTTGACCATTATAAGGTAAAACCCTATCCTCCGGTTTGCGTTGCATTGTGTGATGGGACTTGGGTCTTATGATGGTTTCATTTTTCTATAAAGCATTGCGTTGTTTTGACGATTTACTTAAATTATGCACGGCAATCCATTGGAATAAAACCCGTTCCGCTTTAGCGGCGTGGTCCTTGGATTTGCCTTATTACTATTAGTTATATTAGTTAAGAATTCTCACACCAGTCCTTGTTGCTGGCCAAAGGGGCTGGGTACGCATGATAGGGGGTTCTCGCTTCGCGGTTTGGTGGCGAACGGGAGACTCTTACCCCTACATGTCCCTGTTGAGGGTTGGTAAGGCAATGGCCGGGAGGCTCGAGAGGGTCGCCGTAAAACAAGGTGTACTGGGGGACCACTGTGAGCCACGGTGGGTTTTACCTGCTGCTTTGGGGGGATGAAGGGATGGTTGCAAAGCCTACCGGATTTCGTCCGGGCTGTCACAGTTGGTATCAGAGCTTTGGTTAGCTCAAATCTTTGGGGTACAACTCGTTAGAACTGAACAAAAGACTCATCAGAGATTGGATTAATAATATCCAATAAGAATAACTCGTTAGAGATGGGATCAGCAGTATCCTAGAACGAGTGTGAAGAGTATTATTTTCTTTAAAATATAAAATAAATTCTGTTTTGAAATTTAAATCTTATTATACGTATTTGAAGTATATTATATTTTAATGTGGACAATCGAGTATATAAAGATTTCGAATATACGAGTAATTAACGGATATTCGAAGTTTTAATATACTGGGTAGATATAGAATCACACTCTAGTCGCCCGGAGATGATTCTGATGATGGGGCCCCATCATCAGAGTTTATGTTCGAGCTTCAAAAGTGGTATATCTATATATTTCCACTGACTGGTATGAGAACCAACACTTAGTTAGGACACATTAATGTGATTTGCACTAAAAATATGATTTTTGATTATATATAAAAGTTATATATGTTTGAAAAAGTTAATCACCTAATTGATTGATGGTTGTGATGTTTGATAATTAGTTTAACTAATTAAAATATTAGAATGATAATAAATTAAACCAATAAATAAAAATTTAATTAAGTTAGTTAATTAAATAACCTTTAGCTTCGTTCCTTTTCGAGGACGAAAAGTTCTTAAGTGGGGGAGATTGTAACAGCCCTGATTTTTGGGGTTAATTTTAAAATTTTATTTTAAGAAATTTTAATGAATGAATATATTTAAAATTATTTATTTTAAATAATAACGATGAAAAACTTATTTTATTTCGAGCGCGAACTTGAAATTTATATTAAATCCATTCCGAGTCTGAAAACGGCGCGGTAATTTCAGATTTGAAATTCCAACTTTGAAAAATTATAAAAAAATAAAATATAAATCGAAATTGGACGAAACAAGAAACGCTAGGACCGTATTTAAAATATCTTTCCAAAGAGTTTCAGAAATTAAGATTCCAGTTTATAAATTGTAAGTTATGAGAAAATTAAATTTTCAGAAAAACGCTATAGAATTCGTATATATTATATATAAGGCCCGAAACATAAAATTTTTGCAGAATAAGGAATTACGACCCGAAACCATCTCCATTGGTTTCAGAATGTTGTTTACATATAAAAATGACTATAAGAACTTATATTTTTGAGTTTCGGAAAAATTCCACTATTTTTGGTATTTTTAAATATTAAAAATATACGCCTGAAAAATGGAATTTTTGCAAACGAACTCCGAATTCGACGAGACCAGTTTCTATGGATTAGGAATATTAAAATAAGGTTAAAGTCTAAAATTTATAATTTTTGGAATTATTTTGTGGCCGGTATAATTTTTACAGTAAAAAAATAGCATATTTTCAGACTTCGGAAATTCATAATAAATTCATACGGACTCGGAAAATTACGAAATCAGGTTCGTTGGGTTCGTAATGACCTGAAATAATTATGGTTAAAATTTTATTAATTTTGAAATCAGCATGTATTTATAAGAATTTTTGAACTGAAGAAAACAGTTGAAAATTGAGTAATTGGGCACATAATGATATTTGGGCCCAAACCAAAATTAAACCCATGGTATATATTATCTTTTTCTGAGTTTTAGGGCTGAAATTCGAAATGCACAGCAGCCACTCTCTTTTCCATCATTTTTTCTCAATTTCCATGGCGGCTCCCTCTTCCTCTAAAATTCATAAAAAAATAAAATCTCTTCAAACCATAGCAAATTATATGTTTTCTCGAAGGTCTCGACGATACGAAGCTAATGGTGTAGTCGGTTTTGTCAAACAGCGCTCGGATTCGCCGGAATCTCGTCTTAAAGCTCGCTGTTTTCGAAATTCAGAAACTCAAAACGTAAATCAAGAAATTCCCGTGAATCGAGGAAGAATTAGACGAAGTCACGAACACGGAAGTTCTTCGTCTACGCAAGACGAAGATGCTCAGAAAATTTCAGGCAGTTTGGAGGTGTGAGGCGGCCTGTGGGACCCGCGAGGCGAAATCCTTTCTAGGCGATTTCGCGATGATCGGAGAAGATTTAGGGGCGGCTCTTTCTGGTGGTGGTGCGTCTCGCCAAGACGAAGACATTGGCGGTGGTCCCGTGGCGTCAGGTGGCCCGAGGCAGCGGCAAAGTGCGGTCAAAGTTCGGCGGTGAACAGTGTTTTTCGGTCAACGGGCTGAGGGTATTTTCTATTTTATTTTTAAATTATTTAATTAATTTCCAGAACTTTAAAATTGCATAACTCACTCATACGAAGTCGAAAATCGACGATTTCAGGTGCGTTGGGATCGTGGCGACGAGATGGACGCGTGGACACTAATTTTGTCCAATTCTGAGACAGTGAAATTTTTAGGTATTTTTCACGAATATTAATTAATTATTTAATTATGTCCAACTTTAATAAATCATAACTCTCTCGTACGAGGTCCGATTGACGAACCGTAAATTGCGTTGGACTCGTCTTTCCGAGCTCTTCGCGATGGCGCAGACCAGAGCTGAATCCGAGACAGTCAAATTTTCAGCAAAAATCAATGTGAGATTCTATTTTATAATTTATTAAATTTAAATTATTTTTCTTGTGGTTTTGATGTTTGTATGTACATGATTGTGGATTGATGATGTATGATGTCTGTTTGAGAATTGGTGATAGTTGTTTGGGTTATTATGGACAAATTGTTGTGGCATACACTGTTGATGAAATTTGTTGAATCAATAGAAACGATGTACATGATGTAAATGATAAATTTATTTTTATTTATTTATTTAAAATGTATGGAAATTTATATTTAAATAAAAGTTACAATTTTCATTGTTGTTCAGAAAAAATGAAACTTTGTTTATGTTTACAAAGATTATAACTTTGAATGGGATTAAGAAGATTACAACTTTGTTTTTGTTCTAAAAAAAAAAAAAAAAATTAATTACAACTTTGTTTGCGTTTTTTTTTATATAAAATTGAAACTTTATTTTGTTTTTGAAAAGAACAAACTTTATTTTGTTTATGAAAAAGAACAAAACTTTGTTTTGTTTATTGAATAAAAGTTCAAACCTTATTTTGTTTTGTTTAAAAAGAACAAAACTTTGTTTTGTTGGTAAAGATTTAAAACCTTGTTTTTGCTTATAAAAGACTGAAATTTAGTTTTGTTTATAAAGATTAAAACTTTGTTTTGGATATAAAGATTTCATCTTTATTTTGAGACGATTATAATAAATAAAGTTTTGATCTTTATTTTAGCATAATTAAAATTTTGACTTTTGTTTTGAAATAAAAGATTTTATTTTTATATTAAGTTAGATAAAGGAATATATTTTATGGTGAATTTGTGTCATTAAATCAAATGAAATAAAAAGGGCAATACCCATTATGTGAACATTGTTAAATTGTGCAAATTGTCTATGTTCCATTTATGCACCTGTATACACTGCCATTTACAAGCGACCCTGGCTTGTTTATGTGAGTGAACGATCAATTTTTACACATCGTTCAGAAGCACAGTTTATTTTAAATATGTGAATTGTGTTGGCTGAAACCCCACACGGGTCAAGGGTTGACTTTTGAATACACGTCACCCTTGGAATAATTAGAAATGCACTTTGGATGGATGTTCTGAAATTGTTATGTAATTAATGTTTGATTTTACGTATAATTAAATTATATGGAAATGGTGGGTCTCATTCCAATTTTGAGTAAAGTAATAAATATGCAAATTAGTGAAATAAATTGGAAGTTGAAGTATTTAGATGATTTAATTTTCCATTTAAAAAGGAAATAATAAAGAAGCTTTTGAATTGACAATATTTCCTTCGAATGAAGGAAATAAATGCCCATTTATTATTCAATTAATGATATTAATTGACGCTTGAATTAAGTAGATAAAAACCTTTAACATTTGGAAGGTTATAAACAAATTATTGGAATTAGTAAATCACATTCCAATTATATTAAGAAGATTTTAAACTGAAAAGATTCCTTTTTATGTTAACATTAAAAATGGAAGATGGATTTCAAAATTTGAAATGTTTTTAAATTGATTTCATTTTAATATTGAAATGGTAGGTTTTAATATCACAAATTAAAACCATTTTTTTTAATGATTATTATTATTATAATATCATAATAATATGGAAAGTTAATATGTATTGAAATGGAATAATAAAGCTTTGTATGAAAGAATATTTCAAGTAAGGAATGATATTAAGTAGTAGGATATTTTAAAATATAAAATATTTTAAAATAATACTCTTGGATAATATTTATAAATAAAATTTTTAATTATATTTGGACACGAGGTTAGGTCACGTTTATGGCGGAAGTCTGCCCGGAACCAACCGGCATATCCAGCAGCCATAAATGTTGGGCCTAATGTGAGAGGTCCAAGTGCACAAATACGAATTGGGTCAAGACACGAGGTTAAGCCCAACCTGTGGTAGAAGTCTGCCCGGAACCAACCGGCATATCCAGCATCCACAAGTTGTAGGCCTAATGTGAGAGGTCTGGCCCGCTATCAAATAATAAAATGTAAAGATAAACATAATAAATGGATAAGGAAAACGAATTGGGCTATTCAGTCCATTTTAAAATAGTAACTCCATTTTAACCCGTATAAATTATGTTATACATTTTATAGAGGAAATCGAAGATGATTAATATTTTATTTAAGATTAAATGAAATACTCTGAAATAAATGATGTCTAATTCTATATATTAAATGGGAAATTTATGAAATTTAAATTTGGGTTTATCGTGAATTATGTTTTAAATAACATTTATTCTTTAACCCGAATTTATGATAGAATTAATTTCCTAAAAATTGAATGATCATTTAATAATGACTTTGGAAGATTAAAACTAAATAAGATTTTAATTAAATCTTTAATTAGATTGAAAGGGAATTAAGTAGTTAAGATCACTGAATTAAGAAAGTGATCGAAAATGGAAAATGAACCATAAAGCAATGAATATTTTCATGTTATAAATGAATAAATGAATGGAAACATAAAATGGTTATTTTATTTATATATTTTATATAAATAAAAGAATGAAACTTTTATTTACTTTTCACATGTAAATAAAAGGATGAAAATAAGAATGAAACTTTTATTTACATTTCACATGTAAATAAAAAGAATGAAAATAAGAATGAAACTTTTATTTACTTTTCACATGTAAATAAAAGGATGAAAATAAGAATGAAACTTTTATTTATTTTTCACATGTAAATAAAAAGAATGAAAAAAGTAATGAAACTTTTATTTACTTTTCACATGTAAATAAAAAAGATGAAAATAAGAAGGGAATTTTTATTTACATTTCACATGCGAATAAAAAGAGATAAATATGAAATGAAACATGATTTAGAAGCATGAACCGCATATGAAAATTTAACATGTTTTAAAAAGCATTAAGTCGCATATGAAATGCATAATCAAGAAACCGCATATGAAATAAAAATTCATGTTTAGAGTAGTATTACTGCATATGAAATGAAAGGCAAATCTTGAGATAGCGTTAATATATGTATGATATTCAAACATACTTAAGGTTTATGCTACCATATTAAAAATAAATATATTTTTAAGATCATGTTAAAATGAACATATTTTTGATGTCGTGTCTATATATTGAAATAAGGTCCTTTTTATTTAAAAAGAATTAAACGTTTAAAAGACTTTAATTGTATATATGTTGGCTTTAATGAAATGATATAAAATAAAATATCATTTTTATTTTGTATGATTGTTGAAATAAAAAGAATAAATTGTTGAATTATAAATTCTTTGACACGATTAATGAATGGACGATATATTTATATGCATGAAATGAATGGACGATATTTATGAAAAGAATGGACGATATATATATACATGAAATGAATGAACGATATTTATATTTATAAAAGAATAAATAACGATATAGAATGGTTTGCAAATTTATATATGCGAGAATTATTTGGAAAGTCCGAGTTTACTTTCATTCCAAATAATGATACGACGTTCGAAGAGTCGAAGACGGTGATTGAAGACCGACGATCTTCACATCGAATGGGTGTGTTGCTATTGAGACCCATGATGGGAGTAGCTACCTTGAAGGGGCGACAGTAGTAGCCGTCCGGACGTAGTGTTGATTGCACGGGTTTGGCTTTCGCTCAAACCCAGAGCATAAGCGCGTAAATGGATTGTATGTCTGACATTGTATTCCTTTATACTGTATTTTTTGATCTCTACTAAACATATATCTGTTTGGTGTTTTACACCCTTCTCTGAGACGTATGAGCTCAGAGGTTATATGTTGGTAGAAATCAATAGTATGGTATGGATTGACGATGTGGCATGCTAAGATGCATATGATCAAGGCTTTGTTGAAAAGCAGGCCTTGTGGGATGATCAAAGCATAGCCTGTTTAGGCATAGCTTTGTGTATAGCGTGACTTCACGAACCTCACACACCGGCGGAGTCTAAAACGGGAGAAGGGAACGCAGGGAGAGCAGCACGTTTCTTTCTAGCTAGAGTGGTGTCAGTGACCTACCAGCCCTGACATTTTACTTATGTGGATGATGGAATGAGGCGCCTCGGATAGGTCCTATAGGACCGGGGAACGTGTGCTTAGGAATAACTAATCCTCTAAGCTGTATGTGAGGACCGGCCCTGCCATTTCCAAGGGTTAACTGCGGGTAATCCTGAGGCATCAGCTAGAGTGTCTCGAATCGGTAAGGAGCTCCTCCCTAGCCTTGACTCAGATGGAAATCCAAATTTCAAATACGACCCTTGCGGTTTTGATTGTATTACTAGTATGGAGGCATAGCATATGGTACCTATGCTTCCTAGGATTGATACATTTACTTTGAAATGTTTTAAAACATATACACACTAATAATAATATCGTTTTTATCGTATCAAGCATGTTTGACCATTATAAGGTAAAACCCTATCCTCCGGTTTGCGTTGCATTGTGTGATGGGACTTGGGTCTTATGATGGTTTCATTTTTCTATAAAGCATTGCGTTGTTTTGACGATTTACTTAAATTATGCACGGCAATCCATTGGAATAAAACCCGTTCCGCTTTAGCGGCGTGGTCCTTGGATTTGCCTTATTACTATTAGTTATATTAGTTAAGAATTCTCACACCAGTCCCACGACTAACCCGTTGTTTGTTTCCACTTTTGCAAACTCGGGTGCCCTCTTTTCCACACGGGCAGTCGAGTAGCTTTTTGCAGATATTTATCTCTTTAGCAGGATCCTGGATTGAAGCTCAAAGCTGTGTCCAGAGCATAGAAAAGTCTTCCGCTGTCTTAGTTATTTTATTTCCGCTGCACTGTATTAAAGTAATGTAAAATTATCTTCCGCTGTAAATTTATTTAATGTACTCTGATATATATTCTGTACTCTGATGTAACATTTATTATGATGTTATAAAAGTCTGCTGTTATTGTTCTGATGTTGTTGTATTTCCAAAGTTAACGTATGCGGAAATTGAACGGTCTTGGTCGATTTAGCGGTCGATTAAGTCCGGGCAAAATCCGTGTCGTTACATTGGTATTGACACCTATAAATGGAAAGGATTAATTAATTGGTATATTAATTAAAAATGGAATGTTAGTAATTATAATTAGGAATTGTAATTGTACTTATGACATGAGGTTAGGTTACATTAGTGGTGGAATTCTGCCCGGACCCGACCGACATGTCCAGCAACCACTAATGTTGAACCTAATGTGGGAGGTCTAAGTACGTAAATACGAATAGGGTTAAGACACGAGGTTAGGCCCAGCTATGGAATAAGACTGCCCAGACCCGATCGGCATATCCAACATCCACACGTTGTAGGCATAATGGGGAGGTCTAGCACATTAAGGAACCATAATTGGACATGGTAATAAAATGGACTACTTAACCTAATTTAATAATAAGTATTGTATGACTATGGACTCAAGTTAGGGTTAAGTAAGAATGGATGGATAGTGGGTGGGTTAAGTAAATCAGAAGGGGTGGGTAACATAAAGACATATAGGCCCACGAGCTTAACCCAATAAGGTTATGTAATTAAAGACACCTAATGGTATACATAACCAGTGGAAATATAATTAAGTTATGTAATTAAAGACCCCCTTTAGTGTAGACATAACTGGTATAGGACTATGTAATTAAAGACACCTAGGGGTATACATAGTCAGTGTAAAATCCTAGTGGGGATACAAGACAAAGGGGAAAGCTTGTATCATGTTTTATGGGACCCATTTCAATCAGTAACCCGGAGTAGTTATCAAGTAAAGGACTCCGTACTAGGCAGGGATAGGGGCACGCTTACTGATTGATTGTAAGAGATACAAATGGATGGATGGTGTGGGCAGCACAAAACGACCAGGGACATGTGCGTGCATGGGTAGGGCAGAAGGGGCTAAGACGACCTCGACACCAATAGATATGGTTGTGCACACCTTGGGTTGCCACTTTAGGAAGTGATAACTCCTACTGTGGGGCAAGCACAAGATATCTACGGATAGGGAGCTGATCGATTAGGGTAGTAGTTAGGGTACACGCGGACGTATACCCTAAGTCTACCAAATTGTTGTAGAAGAGATCATCTCAGTTTAGTTATGCTAGTAATAGTGCAGAGTAATAATTAGTGATGCATTCACACCTTATCTTGTTTGCCTCGTCACACTTGCCATTTATGTAGTGATCTTTCCTGTCCACTTTATATGCCTATCATGTTTCTTTTATTTATCTACTGACTAAAAGTAACTAGACTCGCCAGACTTTATGTTTGACCCTTTTTGTTTCTCCTTCTTTCTTCCGTTCCCCCCTCCAGGTTCTCAGGGAGGAAACACCTAGGCTTAGTCCAGATTCAGATATCATCTTCCTAGGAGCTACTTCTGATGTATGGCTCAAGCTCTTATCTCTGTTATAGCTTATTATTTTAACTTGGGGAATTATGTTTTTTATTTTCTTATGTACTCTGATGGTGCAAGACAGAAGTATTTTTATTATAACGGTTTTTGTGACTTATGAAATTGTGGACCACGATGTTATGATTTTATGTTGAGATAAAAGTTTAAAAATTTCCGATGCTGCCTTACTTATATCTGTCTTGTAATTATTCTATGTCTGTTTACCTATAGCGCTTCACGGAACTTAATGCATTCCCTTAGTGAGTGACATTAACAGAAGTTGGGTGTTTCACTTGGTATAAAAGCTAAAGGTTACCAGATTAGATCGAATTTTTTGCAAAATCGGTTTCAAAAAGGTTTTAAGAGAAAGCATTTTCAAAAGAAAAAACTATTTTGAAAAACATTCCCCAAAAATCCATATATAGTATCCTTCGGTCCTCTATCTAAATATCTTCATTTTCCTTTTAAGAATGCCTGGGGAACAAAACATCCCAAATATCCCAGAGGGCGTCACAATACCCGGATGGTTCTGTAGGTATTTGGAGGCCATGGCGCCTGCCGAAGGAAAAGGAAACCTTCCTCCCCTAGCTGCACCAGTCATTCCTCCTCCACCTCCAAGGGCAGATAACTTTGCCAAGATCGGCAAGGATTTCCGTGCTATGGGAGGGAATCCCTTTCATGGGAACGAGACATTCGGGGAAGCTCGGAATTGGCTTAATGAGACTAAGGACTTATTCATAATATTTGAAGTGGAGGATCGAAGAAAAATTCAGCTAGCTGCTTGGTTGTTAAAGAACGAAACCTCATTTTGGTGGGAAGTCACCCATGCAGGACATCCGATGGAAACCTGGGAAGATTTTAGACAGAGGTTTGAATTGAGATTTCTTTTCCAAGCTGATAGGAGCATCCTGATGGAGAGGTTCTTAACACTCAAACAAGGAAATTTGACAGTGAAAGAGTATGTGAACAAGTTCAACCAACTGGCTAGGTTCGAGCTAGAGTTGGTGGATACACCGCACAAAAGGGCTTTACGGTTTGCTAAAGGGCTGAATGAGCCTCTTTAGGGTTTAGCTGTGTCCCATATTCCAATGGGGGCCACTTTCAAAAATCTTGTTAATATGTCCCTAATGCATGAGGAGGGCAAGGGAGAGAAGAAGGAAGTAAAGACTGAGGGGACACCACCAGAATAAGAAGGTGTGGCCCAAGAAGGGGCAGCAAAAATAGCAACCACAGTAGCAACAGCAGAAGAAAGGAGGAAAAGATGAAAAATGAAAGGATAAGAGAAAGTGTCACAATTGTGGGAAGGAAGGTTACTTGATCAAGGATTGTAAGAGAAGGAAGGACAATCGCTTTAAGGTCAGACACTTCTCTAAGGAGTGCTCGAAGAAATAAGGACAGGGTCAAAGGGCTGGAACTTCTGGAGGGAAGGTGCATGCTCTCGCTATCAGTGCTCCTGAAAGAGGTAGAAAAATTTCCATAGAAAGTTTAGTTTCTCTTTCAAATCACCTAGTTAGAACACTTTTTGATTCTGGTGCTTCACACTCGTTTATATATAGTTCTGTGGTTGAATCTCTCCATTTAGTTACAAGTATTGTGGTAGATCCTATATCAATTTCAAACCCCATTGGTGGTTCGGCTCATTTATCAATGATTTGTCAGGGTTTGAAATTATCTGTGTTAGGCGTCGAGTTTGAATGCGATGCGTATGTGCTTGGGTTTATGGGTTATGGGTTGATTCTAGGAATGGATTGGCTTACCACATATGGGGCCATTCTAGGTTGTGAAAGGAGGGTTGTTAGGCTCCTAACTTGTCATGGGAGGACCCTCGAAGTTTCTTGTGGCTGCTAAGGGTCTGTTATGCTTAGCTTCCTAGAGTCTTTAGATGCATCCACAGATGACTTGCAATATGTACCAATGGTTCGGGATTATTCCGATGTTTTTGATGAGGTACACGGTTTACCTCTAAGGCACGAGATCGACTTCTGTATATATCTAGTGGACAATGCAAAGCCAGTTGCATTACCAGTGCGCCACATGGCTCCAAGGGAAAGGAGGGAGCTGAGTAAGCAAGTAGGGGCGCTATTTGAGAAAGGGTTCATCAGACGAAGCATATCTGAGTGGGGTGCTCCAGTAGTATTCGCAACTAAAGAGGATGGTTCACTTCGTCTGTGTGTTGACTATAGAGAATTAAATAAGCTTACCAAGAAGAATATACACAAGCTTCCGAGGATTGATGATTTATTTGATCAGCTTGTTGGTACCTCGGTATTTTCTCAGTTGGACTTGGCTACAGGGTTCCATCAATTGAGAGTGGCTGAGGATAGCATAGATAAAACTTCTTTTAGATCTCCGGACGGTTACTTTGAATGGCTAGTTATGCCTTTCGAGTTGACTAATGCACCCGCTTATTTTGTTGACTTGATGAGTAGAGTGTTTCGGGAATTCCTAAACAAATTTGTCGTAGTCTTCGTTAATGATATTTTGATCTTCTCTAAGAGTGAAGAAGAGCATGCCCAACATTTTGGAGAAGTATTGAAAACTCTCCTTGACCATCAGCTAAAAGAAAAGTTCTCCCAATGTCATTTTTGAAGAAAGGAGGTGAGATTCTTGGGGCATTTAGTTTCCAAAGAAGGGATAGCTATAGATCCCGCAAAGGTGGTTGCAGTGCAAGATTGGCAGATTCCTAAAAATGCAAACGCGGTAAGGAGCTTTCTTCGGTTAGCATGTTATTATAGGAAGTTCATTAAGGACTTCGCGAAGATATAAGCACCTCTCACCAGGCTGACAAAGAAGAATTTGGCATTCTCATGGGATATAGATTGTGAAGTTTCTTTCCAACGACTGAAAAGGGCTCTGACAACAGCCCCAGTCTTGACCTTGCCCGATGGAAGTAAATTGTTTACTGTTTACACTGATGCGTGCGGTACAGGGATTTGTGCGGTGCAAATGCAAGAAGGGAAAGTAGTATGTTATGGGGGTAGACAGTTGAGAGTTCATGAGAAGAACTACCCCATCCATGATCTAGAGCTAGCTTCCATAGTGTTCGCATTAAAGACATGGCGTCATTATTTACTTGGAGAAAAGTTCGAGTTATACACCGATCATAAATCTCTCAAGTACCTATTCTCACAGAAGGATCTCAACTTAAGGAAACAATTGTGGATGGAGTCCTTGGCCTCATATGATTTTGAGATTGCTTATACCCCTGGCAAGGGTAATGTGGTGGCGGATGCGCTAAGTAGGTAGAGGGTGGCTCTAAGCCCTCTATTTGTGGAAAGGAAGAACTTGGAGTTCCTATCAGCTTTTGATTTTAGACCCTCCATCGAGGTTTTGCCTGATTTATTTGCATCCTTGAAGATACGACCAACTCTTGGGGATCAGATGGGAGCCTCGCGACAAGGTGATCCACAGATTCTAGACATTATGGATAAGATCAAAAGAGGGGATACTTCTAGTCACCTCAGTAGATATGCCATAGATGAGAAAGGGTGGTTGCGACGAGATGGAAGGCTTTGTGTTCCTCAAACTGGAAGCTTAATTAAGGAAGTCCTAGAAGAAGCCCACCATTCTAAGATGACCATACATCCAGGCGGTGACAAGATGTACAGAGACATGAAAAGGGTTTTCTTTCGGGCTGGAATGAAGAAAGATGTGGCTGAATTTGTTTCTCAGTGTTTAGTTTGCCAGCAAGTTAAAGCTAAGCAAAAGAAGCCCAGTGGATTACTTCATCCGTTGGAAGTTCCGCAATGGATGTGGGAAAGCGTCTCTATGGATTTCACAGATGGGTTGCCTAGATCGAAGAAAGGCAATACTAGTATTTGGGTGGTTGTAGATAGACTCACTAAGAGCGCTCACTTTATTCCAGCGAAGAGTAAGAGGATGACATCGTGGTTGGCGACGATTTATGTTCGCGAGATAGTTCGCCTCCATGGAGTACCTTCTAATATAGTAAGCAATCGTGACCCCGTCTTTACTAGCGAGTTTTGAAGGAGTTTGAAAGAAGCATTAGGTACACAGTTGCGATTAAGCCTCGCTTAACATCCTCAAACCGATAGACATACGGAGAGGGTGAACAAAATTCTAGAAGATCTCGTGAGACTGTGTATCCTAGACTTCGAAGGGACTTGAGAAGAGCATCTTCCTTTGGTAGAGTTTGCCTATAATAATAGTTATCAAGCTAGCATCAGTATTGCACCCTTCGAAGCATTGTACGGGTGACCCTGTAGATCACCGACTTGTTGGTGGGAATCTATAGTACTTGGACCGAATATGGTTAGGGAAATATCCGAAAAGATTGACCTTATTCGGCGGTGGATGAAGACAGCTCAGGATAGGCAGAACTCCTATGCAGACAAAAGGATAACTGACATCGAATTCGAAGTAGGAGACTTAGTTTTTATCAAAGTATCACCTCTGGGGAATGTGGTTCGCTTCGGAGCACTAGGGAAGTTGGCACCTAGGTTTATGGGACCATTTCCCATAACTGAAAGGATTGGCCAAATGGCATATAGGGTAAAGCTTCCAGAAAATCTACCCGGTGTTCATGACGTTTTCCGTGTCTCTCATCTGTGGAAGTGCCTGCATGACACCGCAAAAGTTGTTGAGCCGAGCATGTTGGAAGAAGTCGAGGTAGAACGGGAGGCAACAGTCAGACGAGTCCCTACCCGTATTCTTAGGTCATAAGTTAAGAAGCTACGCAATAAGGAGATCATGTTGCTAAAGGTTCAATGGGGAGATAACCTAGAAGATGCGACTTGGGAGACCGAAGACAAGATTCGTACTTCGTACCCTTTTCTTTCGAGGGTATGTTCATAACTCATTTTCCTAAGTTTTATTAGTGCTTGTTTCTATCCTTAGAGTATATCTTATCCATAGTATTTTCGACCTTTAGATAGGAATCCTATGGGTGTAAACATGTATTTGAAGCATGTTATGTTTGATGGGTGCAAGTGAATGCAAGTGTTTGCCTCTGGACGCATATACACGTACATTAGGCACTAAGATCGGCTCAATCACTTTCATAATGCATATGAATGTGTGTGCATTTTCTTTTCTTTTATGGATGAACTAGCATATGGATGTAGCATTTGGACTGATGGGTATGCACACATATAGAACTTATATGATATAATAGGATTATTTGCATACATATTGGATTCATGGCACTAACATACATTGCATTAAGGAGGTCAACTGAATCACTAGACTGCCTGATCTTCACATTAGTTGGGACATATACACACATCTTTGCATTTATTCATATAAGAATTAGAAATCCTTAAGGACAATGGATGCTTGTGGTTGGTGGATGAGTAGATGGATGATGGATGGTAGGATATGCATTCTTCTCAAAACTTAGAGATTTTGAGACGAAATCCTTTGAGTAGGGGAGAATGTAACACCCCAAATTTTAATGACATTAAAAATAATAAATTAATAATTAATTTAATATTCTGAACTATAGGAAATGAACTGCACTATTGTGTCCATCTCGAAATTCTGGTTAAGATAGACATTTGGTTTACGTAAAACGGACATCGTATGTAGAAGTTATGAGGGTTTTAACTTTGTATACGCGTAGAAAAATTATATATATACGCATGAGTCAGAGGTGAGTTAGCGGTGAGTCAGAATCTTATCCTGAAATTCGAAATATGAATTTTTCCTCTGGGCGGTCAGATTGGGTTGACCGCCCTAGAGGAGTGTTAACACTGGGGTCGACCCACCCACAGGGGTGTTAACACCCCTAGGGATGACGTGGCAGTCGGTACAGAAGCCCTAGAAGCTATAAATATGTGGTCATTTTGGCTAGTTTCTTCATTTTGAGGATTCGTGGTGGCCAAATTCTGTCGGCGGCTGAACAGAACCTGGTTATCTTCTACAACGTGCTACACTAATCAAATTCAGAATTCAAGATCAATTCTTTCTTTCTATTCTCTAAACCTAACGCTGTGAGTTTCTAGTTATTTTTAGGTTTAGATAACTAAAAGTAATGGTGAAAGACTATGACTTGGATATGTTGTGAAATATGATTTTATGCAAGTATTAGATCCTATACAATGTCATGATAATTCTATTTTCCTAGATCTAATACAATTGTGGTCATTCCATTATGTTTCCTATGTAGATTTTGATTTGTAACTATGGTATGGTGAATATACTCTTGTTAAACTGGACAATTGTAACATTTGTTATGAAAGTCACCCTTCACCTGTCATATTGTGATTAGTCTAAATATGTTGTAGGCTCGACATGTGAAACCTTTTATAGATGTAAACATGTTGCTATGTTACCCTAATTATGTTAGATCTAAATAGTTGGACACCTTAAAGGGTTAATTTGGATACCATTATTTTGCTTTGGCATCATAGCAATCGCCATAAGTCACCAATTTTATGTACACCTTATTATGATGTTAATCACATGTTCAATCACCTTGTTATCATACTAAGTTATGCTTATGTTATCATGCTAGTTAAGCTTATGCCAAGGTATGTTGAAACTATCACCTTTATCATATTCCCATTTTATTATGGCTAGGCTACTGTATAGCCTAGAAACCGCTAAAATACACGCGAATACGTTAGTTAAGGAACGAGGGAAAAAGGGTTAAAATGGCATAATTTGGATATGAACATTTCTGGACATGTATTGTAATTTATTGGGTAAAATAGATATTGACACCTATAGAAGGAAAGGATTAATTAATTGGTAAATTAATTAATTAAAAATGGAATGTTAATAATTTCAATTAGGAATTGTAATTGTACTTATGATACGAGGTTAGCTTACATTAGGGTGGAAGTCTGCCTGGACTCGACCGGCATATCCAGGAGCCACTAATGTTGAACCTAATCTTGTAGGTCTAAGTACGTAAATACGAATAGGGCTAAGACACAAGGTTAGGCCCAGCTATGGAATAAGACTGCCTGGACCCGACCGGCATATCCAGCATCCACAAGTTGTAGGCCTAATGTGGGAGGTCTAGCCCATTAAGGAACCATAACTGGACATAGTAATAAAACGGACTACTTAACCTAATTTAATCATAAGGATTGTATTACTATGGACTTAAGTTAGGGTTAAGTAAGAATGGATGGATAGTGGGTGGGTTAAGTAAATTCGAGGGGGTGGGTAATATATAGACATATAAGCCCACGAGCTTAACCCAATAAGGTTATGTAATTAAAGAAACCTAGTGGTATACATAACTAGTGGAAATATAATTAAGTTATGTAATTAAAGAAAACCTTTAGGGTAGGCATAACTGGTATAGGACTATGTAATTAAAGACACCTAGGGGTATACATAGTCAGTGTAAAATCCGAGTGGGGATACAAGATAGAGGGGAGAGCTTGTATCATGTTGTATGGGATCCATTTCAATCAGTAATGCGGAGTAGGTATCAAGTAAAGGACTCCGTACTAGGAGGGGATAGGGGTGCGCTTACTGACTGATTGTAAGGGATCCAAACGGACGGATGATGTGGGCGGCGCAAACTGACCGGGGACATGTGCGTGCATGGGCCGGGCAGAGGGGGCTAAGACGACCGAGACACCAATAGATATGGTTGTGCACACCTTGGGTTTCCACATTAGGAAGTGATACCTCCTACGTGGGGACAACACAGGATATCTACGGATAGGGAGCTGATCGATTAGGGCAGTAGTTAGGGTACACTCGGACGTATACCCTAAGTCTACCAACTTGTTGTGGAAGGGATCATCTCAGTTTAGTTATGCTAGTAATAGTGCATAGTAATAATCAGTGAAGCATTCACACCTTATCTTGTTTGCCTTGTCACACTTGCCATTTATGTAGTGATCTTTCATGTCCACTTTATGTGCCTATCATGTTGCTTTTATTTATCTACTGACTAAAAGTAACTAAACTCGCCAGACTTTATGTTTGACCCTTTTTGTTTCTCCTTCTTTCTTCCGTTCCCTCCTCCAGGTTCTCAGGGAGGAAACACCCAGGCTTAGTCCAGATTCAGATATCATCTTGCTAGGAGATACTTCTGATGTATGGCTCAAGCTCTTATCTCTGCTACAGCTTACTATTTTAATTTGGGGAATTATGCTTTTTATTTACTTATGTACTCTGATGGTGCAAGACCGAAGTATTTTTATTGTAATGGTTTTTGTGACTTATGAAATTGTGGACCACAGTGTTATGATTTTATGTTGAAATAAAAGTTTAAAAATTTCCACTGCTACCTTATTTATATCTGTTTTGTAATTATTACGTGTCTGTTTACCTATAACGCTTCACGGAACTTAATGCATTCCCTTAGTGAGTGACATTAACGGAAGTGGGTTGTTTCATTTAGCATGTTAAGAACTACTGAAAATAACATGAAGAAAGGAGAACCTACTACCATAATGATGGTACAAAAGGGGACTGCTAAAGCCAAGGCAAAGGCAAGAAAAAGAAGCTTAAGAAGACTGCTAATAAGACCAATTTCAAAAAGGCATTGAAGCCTAAAGGAAGTGTTCCCAAAGAGGGTGAATGTCACTACTGTTGAAAGCCAGGTCATTGGAAACGCAATTGGTATGCTTATTTAGAAGATCTGAAGAAGAAGAAGAAGAAGGGAAGTTTGACTTTGCCCGATTCAGGTATAAAAGTTATAAATGTCAATTTGTCTACTTCTACATCTTGAGTATTATATACTAGATGTGGATCACATATTTGTGTCAATTTGCAGGAAATGCTAAAGAGTAGAAAGTTGGAAAAAGGAGAAGTTGACTTATGAGTGGGAAATAGAGCAAATGTTGCTGCATTAGCCATAGGAAGTTGCCACTAATCCATACCTAATGGATTAGTTTTAGAATTAGAAGATTGGTATTTTGCGCCTTCCATTAGAACAAATATTATTTCTCTATCTTGTTTGGACAAGCTTGGATTTTCATTTATAATAAAAGACAGTTGCTGTTCATTTTATTTAAATGAGATATTTTATGGAAATGTGCAGTTAATTAATGGTCACTATGTTCTTAACTTTGATGTGCCAGTTTATAACATTAATACTAAAAGGATTAAATCTAATGATTTAAATCAAACATACCTTTGGCATTATCGTCTAGGCCATATAAATGAGAAACACATATCAAAACTCTATAAAGATGGATTTTTGAATTCATTTGATTTTGAATCATATGAAGAACGCCAATCTTGTTTATTAGGCAAGATGACCAATGCTCCTTTCCCTAGACACAGTGAATGGGATAATGATGGATTTGCTCTTATACATAGTGATATATGTGGACCAATGAGTACATACTCTAGAGGTGGGTTCTATTGCTTCATTACATTTACTGATGATTTCAATAGATATGGATATGTGCATCTTACGAAACACAAATAAAAATCATTTGAAAAGTTCAAAGAATTCAAGAATGAAGTTCAAAACCAACTTGGTAAAAATATAAAAACTCTTCGAACTGATCGAGGAGGAGAATAGTTAAGCCAAGAGTTTAGTGACTATCTGAAAGAGTTTGGAATTGTATCAGAACTCACTTTATTGGGAACATACAATGTAATGACCCACGTTCTACGCATCGTAAGGTCGTAGAATATTTATTTCATTTTCATACAAAGTCATATGGTCGTGTAACTATGGGAAGCAGCTATTGGGGTCATTTCCCACATTCACAATTTTTGCCGATTTTTAAATGACCATTTTTCCATGGGCGAATCTTGTTTCGCCTACTACTTTTGATTAGTAAGGAGTTTTGAACTGAAACCATTTCCATTGGATTTGAATGATGGTTTACCTATCCTTAGAGTGGTCACATTAATCAAACGGACTTACCATTTTGGAGATATGACTGAAATAATGTTTGGAAGATGGAAAACAACATAATTGGGCTTAACCAGGCGATTAGCAGCCGGGCCCATAACCCATTTCGGAATTAGGGTATGGGAGGGCTAAAAGGGTTTGGGAAAATATTTCATTTCATTTCATTTTTCCAGCCGCCAACAACCTTCCTTGAACCCTAGCAATGGCCTTCATCTTCCAAATCTCATTATAATCCCTTCCTAATCGCTTTTTAACCACTAATTGGTCAAATTAACACTAAATCAAGTCAAATTTGAATCAAATCAGTGACAAAGCTGCCGCTATAAGTTGGAATTTGTGCCATTATAGTAAAGTTTCAGATCTAAGATTTCATTTGTGGCTAAGGTGAGTGATTTGCACTTTTATTCACTAATTACGGCTAATTAGGGGTGATTAGTGATAATCAGAGAAATTATGCATAGTAAAAATCTGGAAAAATATGTAGAAATTCTAAAATATTATTTTATGTCACTGGTTAAAATTTGGGTTAGTTTGGATTAAGTTTGCTAATCCTATAGTTAAAACATGGTTAAGGGGATTAAGGGGAAAATCATGCTTTTTCGGTATGTTTGATCTAAAATATTTCATGTGATTGATATTTTTGTGTTTTTGGTTGATTCTACATGTTAATACTGTTGTTTTGTATGTTTCGTGACTTCATAGTAAGGTTAGAATGGTTGAAAACGCCATCGTTTGGCGAAATTAGCTTGCTAGATAAAATGTAGAAAACCGGGTCCTGAAGGGGTATGCCTTACGAACCGCCCAGGAGAACTTTGATTCCTGAAGGGGGTATGCCTCACGAACCACCCAGGAGAACTTCGATTCCTAAAGGGGGTATGTCTCCAAACCGCTCCAAGATGATGGTCACGAACCACTCCAAGATGACGGTCACGAGCCACTCCAATATGAGGACTCACGAACCAGGGGAGGGTGTCACTAGCCGGGGAGGGGGTCACGAGCCGAGGGGTGTCATGAACCGGCGGGTGTGGTGGTCAAGAGCCAGTGGTGGTCACGAATCGGGTGGGGGGGGGGGTGGTCATGATCCGAGGGGTGTGGTCAAGAACCGGGGGGGGGTCACTAGCCACGAACCGACCCTGACGAGGACTCTGAGCACGACCTAAACCAAGATGATGACTCCAAACCGAACCAGATTCAAACTTCTGCCACGTGACAACAATTGTGAACTCTTCTGAAGATTAACTACAATTCAACCAAAACCTGAGATGCAAAGGAAGTCCAAGTGAGAAGTTATTACTCAGGATCCAGATGGGAACCAACGATTAACTTCTAAAGTTGGGCTTTGCTGCGGGACGTGTGCAAAGGGGTTTCGATATTTATAACTTTGGTTCACCATTGAAGAGAGGGTGCATGTAGATGAACCAGAGCCAGGGAAGTGTGGACTGGTTGGCCCTTAACCTAGTTCCAGGGATGTGTGGACTGGTTGGCCCTTAACCTAGTGCCAGGGATGTGTGGACTGAATAGGGTTATTGACTATAGACCAGGGAAGTATGGTCATAGCAACCGTTGTATGGAGTTGTTGTCATGGCCTCAATAGATTTGGTGATCAAAGCGGTGGATATTGTATGCTTTATGCACTGTGTGGGAGACATGAGGATGATTGCTAGGTTTGATGTTTGCTATCACCACGACACACACACTCCCATTTTTACACTATATGCTAGTGTTACCTTAGACTACTGTACATCTTGTTGTGCTAAATCTTTGATTGTAGGTCCAGGTATGATTATTTATACCTGTTATTGTTTTATTTTGCTGTTATCGCTCATACCAGACTTTTGTCTGACCCAGAGTTTTATGTCTCTTTTTATTACTCTGGGTGCTCCTAAACGAGAAGACTAGAGACAGGTTAAGTGGTTATGCGCGAGTAGCTGTCCGGAGACGAGCATGAGGCTTCCACATATTATATACATATATTCTCCCTGTGTTGTTGTTGGTCACTGCTTTGAGCATTAGTAGTGTACCTTTTCTAATTTTCTTTAGAGACAGTATTTTGAAGTTGTAATAATGATGGTTTAGATAATAAGCTGCATTTTGGATTCTGCTGCTATGATGATTTAGTTTTCAGCTTATGCACTGTCTCGCCAGTTTTATGTCAAGTTATGTTACTATTATATTTTATTCCATGCGCTGTGAGATGTACTACAGGTTCTTGGTGGTTCATCGTTTCAAAATCCCTTTCTTTTGACGACTTTCCTGTGTTAATTGGACATTGGTACAGCGCATTTCGGGGAGATGTTAGCTGGCGCGAGGCGGGCTATCACACTTGGTATCAGATCCTAGGTTGCGTAGTTAACCTAGGGTAAGACATCAGGAAGAGATAATATACATATATGAGAGCGCGTATATGTGATATTTTTGGTTTTCAAAACCTATGTATGTATATATACTATTTGTATATCTAAGGATGAAGTCGCACTACACTGGCACCACTAAGGAGATGGTTAATCATTTTCTCTTTACAGAATGAAAGATGAGCCGAAATACGAGGAGTACGGGTTCAGGAGCCAAAAATGGGAATGTCCCTCATATGAGGATGATGTTTACTACCTTCATGAGGGGTATGCTAAGGGTTGTTCAGGGAGCAGATCCTAATGCTGCTAACGGTGGTGGTGCAACAGTGCAGGCGCCTAGGGCTGATTTCGCCAACACAACAAGGATTATACTAATCTTGGTGGAAAGCCGTTCCACGGAACCTAATTGGCTACGGAGGTTCAAGACTGGCTTGTTGTGAGCACATCTTCGAGGTTTTGGGGTTTAGTGATACAACAAAGAGAAAGCTAGCATCGCGTCAACTTCAAGGACATGCTATGAATTGGTGGAATGCCATTAAAGCGGCTACTCCTGAGGATCAAGTTACTTGGGATCAGTTTAAGACTGACTTCAGTGACAAGTTTATTCCAACTGCTCAGAAATAAAAATCGTTCAGCAAGTTTTTGGAGTTTAAGCATAATGGTAGGGCAGTCTCAGAATATATTGCTGAGTTCGATACTTTATCGAAATATGGATTATCTCTTATCGATACTGCCGAGAAGAAGAATGAAAGGTTCATAACTGGCCTAGATGAGTACTTGAGGGAAAGAATCATAAACCATATGTAACACCTCGTATTTTCTATGAACGTGTAAGTAACTAATCAGAGAATAATTAATTTTTAAAATAAGAATCAAGGGAAAAGGGTTGGCCATTGCGTTCATCTCGAAATTCTGCTTGGAAACGAGTCCGAGTTTTCGAGAAACGGAGTCCGTATAAGGGAGATGTGACCCTCCGAAGTTTCAGAGATTTTCAGAATCGAAAACAGCTCGAAAATTCGAATTCAAATTCGAATTCAAAATCCCAGAACAGGATGGGCGGGAAAATTCCCGCCCATGGACCAGGTCGACCTGGGGGTCGACCATAGTGTCGACCTCCCAGGGGCCAGGTCGACCATAGTGTCGACCCGGGGGTCGACCTGCTCCCGAAACCCAATTCTTGAACCTGGTTCATTCTGATGTATCCGGTCTCGTTTTCTGTCTAGATTCGTCCGCCTAATCCAATATAAACAGCCCCCTAGCCCCATTCCCTTTACATCATTCTTCTCTTATGCTGCACAATTTCATTCCTTTACTCTGCCTCCGTTCTTATTAAATAAAATAATGGCATCGTTACTCTGCTGGAATCAAAACTAGGATCTTCTTCCAATCTGAATAAAGTTAAAAGGGAACAAATAATTTCTAATCTAATCGATAGTCTACGCCAAAGGAACGCTATTCAATGTCAGAACTCAAAAACCAGAAATCAAGACTTTCCTTTTTGATTGTGAGTACAGTTATTTTCAGATATGAACTTTAATTATGATCTTGGCGTGGTTATAAATCTGAATCTGAGGTTATGTATATTCTTATCTGTCAGATCTGCTTTTCTGTGACTATTCTGTACCTCTTTCCTCTTTCTGTTCTATAGCCAGGCTACTACGAGCCTGCGCCGAATCTTATAAGAGATTAACGCACGAACGCTAAATTTTGGGACAAATAATGAATAATGCATAATTGTACATGAAACTGTTGCCTATGAGACTATTGCCTATGACTATGATTCATGACTATGAGAATATTGCCTATGACTATGATTCACGCCTGTGAGACTATTGCCTATGACTATGATTCATGACTATGAGACTAGTGCCTATGACATTGAATAAGAAACTATTGTGATTAGTCACCCATGACTATTGTAGTTAGTTTCCTATAACTATTGTAGTTAGTTTCTTATGCCTATTCCCTTAATGATGTTAGATCTCATATTTAGTATGTAACTTTGCTAGTTTATTCCCATTCACTGTTATGTACATCGAGCCTAGTGGGGCCTTTATCATTGTATTTGGTTCATTATTGCATGCCTATTCATTCTTGTATTCATCCCCTATTCCTTTTGCAAGGGCCATTTCATGACTATTTAGAGAACTTGTGGAAACATGTTATACGGGTATTGGGCATAGCTTAATCAAGTTAATTTGGCATAACAAATATGTTGGCATAACTAAAATATGCTTAGACACGAGGTTAGGTCTGGCTTGTGCCAGAAGTCTGCCCGGAACCGCCCGGCATATCCAGCGGTCACAGGCTACCGACCTAATGTGAGAGGTTTGTGCATTAATATTTAATTAATGCAAATTTGGGATAAGTATGATGTCTAAAACGTGTTGGGTGGGTAGGGTTGAACCAATTGGACTAATGAATTTAACAAACCCGTTTCGTGAATCTGTAGGCCCAATTACAAAGTTAGACAAATCTGCAAATCTGTTAAATCCGTATATCTGATCCGTTAGTTTGAAAACTTGTCTGATCTGTGAACTAGTTGATCTGAACTATGTATGTTTGAACTTGTAAACAAGTTAATCTGAAATCTGTTAGTCTGGGGACACAAGGTTAGGAGGGAAATTACTTGTCTCATCTGTTGTTTGGGACCCATATTAGTCAGTAACCCTTTCTGGTATCAAAACTTTGACCCAACAGTAGGTAGGGTCTGGGCACGCTTACTAAACTAATTATAAGCGGTTCATTCTGATAATGGCGAGGGGTATTGATGGTGCATTCCAACCGAGTCATGTGCGTGCATTGATCCCGGTCTGCCTCTGAGGATGTAAGACGCTGTGACATCTGTAAATAGGTCTTGTCATTTAAAAGTTGCCACTTTGGGGAGTGATACGCCCTTTTGTGGGGCTGGCACAGGGTATTTATGTATTAGGGAGCCGATCGCTTGGGATAGGGTTTTAGGGTACACTTAGTTCCGTCTGTTTCTGTTAGTACCGTCTGTTTCTGTTGGGTGGTAACACCTGTCTGTTTCTGCGTGGTACCGTCTGTTCGGGTGGTAAAGGCCCATTTACTAGTGTACACCTAATTCTATATTCTGTTTCCGTAGGGATTAATCTGTTTCTGTACCTTCTGTTCGGGCGGTAAAGTCCCATTATTAGCATTCTGTTTCTGTCTGTTTCTATTGGGGTGGTAAAGGCCCATTACTAGCATTCTCTTCAATGGAAATTATTCTGTTACCGTTTTTGTTTCAGTTTAGACAGTGGGGTGACACCTAATCCTGTTATACTAGTACTAGTGTAGAGAGGTGAAAAGTAATAGCTTACATCATTCTGTTTTTTTCTATTTAACCTAAGTATATCTGCTACTCCTGTTACTGTTATCTCGCATCCAGTTTTATTTGCATGCCATGATTATTATTATCTGTTCATATGTTGGAAATCACTAGACTCGCCAGACTTTATGTCTGACCTCGTTTGTTTTTCACCGCTTTTCTTTCCGTCCCCCCACAGGTTTCCAAGGAGGGAATACTTTAGCTTGATCCGTATTTCTTCTGCTTTAAGTACTTGAAGTGCTTAAAGTGTGGCTTGAATTCTTATGGCATCTTCTGTAACGACCCGGATTTTGAGCGACTTTGGTTATCGACATAAGCACGACGTCGATAACCAAAACGTCGAAAAATCCTGGCAATTAGTGAAAGAAATTAGAGGGTGAGAAAAGATAAGATAGAAACTTAGAATAGAAGAAGAAGAAGAACACAACATCAGAGTAACACGAATCTCATAGCGGAATGAATAACATATAATTCATAACATAACTTTGAAATACAAATCAGTACTTGAATATACATATCATTATCAAAGTACAGCACTTACAACATAGCGGAAATAACTATAGCTATATGATCCTGAAGTCTCCTGCTCCAAGCTCTTCCAGTATATCTGTAAATCCCGACTACTTGATTGCCCGTACAAATTTAGGCACCCAAGAGTTTAGGGAAAACAACAAAGTAAACTCCGGGTCAGTCATGGGACTGGTATGAGTAAAACAGTTTAAAAACAGTTGAACAAGTAAATGATATCTCATAAGACCACGCCACATAACGGAACGGGTTTTTCCCTTATGAGAATCCAAAATATCTTTATATCAAAAACC
This sequence comes from Allium sativum, assembly GCA_030737875.1. Classification (NCBI taxonomy): domain Eukaryota; kingdom Viridiplantae; phylum Streptophyta; class Magnoliopsida; order Asparagales; family Amaryllidaceae; genus Allium; species Allium sativum. The sequence goes on from CM060915.1 coordinate 994,688,491, forward strand.
TTTTGATATTATAATAATGTCTATCAGCCACAGTATATATATAATCATCTAGCAGAAACGCTTTCATCTCACGTTCTACATATATAGTATACAATCAAAACCGCAAGCACGTATTGGGTAATGGATTTCCAACTATGACAAGGTATGGAACCACCTTTCGCTCGTGTACCTCTAGAGAGGAATACACTGGGTTCAACAAGAACATCTTGCAACCCGGCCACACATGACCGACCACTCATTTTGCTTGAGTGTATCGAATGTATATCACCAACAGTTGGGATCAGCAACCGTTTCCCGAATGGGACAGCATCAACAATAGATTTTTAGAAGTAAATGAAACTCTAGATCAGGTGATTATACACCCTACTTCGGTGCGACCGACTTAGCCATGCTGCCTGCCCGATTTCTGTCATTTACCGGATGATGAGGCTAGAAGCTACGCTTTATCATCACACCAGATTCACTTTGAATGCCACATCGTCAAATCCATCAAATCACCGACTGACGTCCTCAACCATACATTATGTGTTAGCTAAAGAAGTTTCCTTCTTCACTTCCACTCTTGGTACAGTTGGAGAAATCAATATACGTGATCGTCTGGACATACTCTGTCAGACATCCATCCATACAAGTCATCCAGGAACAGAATGAACCGAAGGCACTATTCTGTAAATAGGATAGCCCTTGCATAACTCCGTCTTCAATTTCCTTTGGCATATATGATTCGCAACGGTTATGCCAATACAGAGTGGTTCTTCGGATAATAATCCAACCGGTCTCTCCATATTAACAACGTTAAAATGGTCAAAACTTCGATAGTCTGTGATTTAACTATCGAATAAAAATAGGTGTGCAAACAATGATATTATTTCCAAATGGAAATTATATCGATCAAACATCATTCAACAATTATCTCTTAATTTCATAAATTTACTTATCTCCTGTTTCCCTACGTTCCATATTCCTTATTTTCTAAATTTGGAAAATATACTTTATTAATAATGGAAAACATTTCCATTTCTTGTTTTCTTTATTAGAAAACATTTCTGGTTTCTTATTTGGAAAACATTTCCAAAGCTTCTTCATTGGACTTAGACATATGTTTAAACAAACCATCGCGATGCCAACTCAAACCATTTCCTTTACTGTCGAACCTTAACTATTCCTTAGTTAAAAACGAAGCCAATCAAGTTGGGGTAGAACTACCTCTCAGACCTTAACTGAACAACATTTCTAACTTTGAAATAGGCAAAGTTCACTTTATATCCCTGTTACTATCTTCCTTACTTAACCCTCCTTCGAATAACTATATTCGATTGACTCTTATCAATTAACTCTATTGGACTAACCCCTATCAATTAACTCTATTGGACTAACACTATTTGACTAACGCTATTTATTTACTCATTTCACTTACTCTTTTCGAATAAACTATATTCGATAATTCCTTTTACTTTCTATTCAAATAACTATATTCGATTAACTCATTTGCTTCTATTCGAATAACTATATTCGATTAACTCATTTGCTTCTATTCTAATCGATTAGACTAACATCGATTAACTCATTTGCTTCTATTCTAATCGATTAACTAACATCGATTAACTTCTTTTTAACTTTATTCTCTAATCGATTATCTAACATCGATTAACTTCTTTTACTTCAACACTAATCGATTAACTTCTTTTTAACTTTATTCTCTAATCGATTAACTAACATCGATTAACTTCTTTTTAACTTTATTCTCTAATCGATTATCTAACATCGATTAACTTCTTTTTAACAAACTACGTTTTCCGTTACAACTATTTCCTTTTTATAACGTTTACTTACTGTTACAAATATTTCCTATTTATAACTTCTATTTACCGTTACAAATATTTCCTATTTATAACTTCTATTTACCGTTACAAATATTTCCTATTTATAACTTCTATTTACCGTTACAAATATTTCCTATTTATAACGTTTACTTACCGTTACAAATATTTCCTATTTATAACTTCTATTTACCGTTACAAATATTTCCTATTTATAACGTTTACTTACCGTTACAAATATTTCCTATTTATAACTTCTATTTACCGTTACAAATATTTCCTATTTATAACTTCTATTTATTTTCTAAATAAATATTCCTTTTATAAAACCGTGTTCGTTTTATAAATATTTCCTTTTATAAAATCCTGTGATTTTATAAAATTCCTTTATTTCAATATACATTGAAATAAAATTCTTTTTTTCATCCCAGGGTCTTTTATGACATTTAAAATATCGAATAACAATGATCAATATCATCCCAACACCCATAATCCATAACTGATTATATAACACATCATATATCACAATATATGAAAAACAGTAAAATAAATGTTGAGGAATCCAGTTGGATTCCTCCAACCTGTCTCCCTGCATCACAGATGTTAAACAATATAGATAACATCACTTTTCAGTTCTATATGATATATTCTGTTAAACAGAATCGATATAGAAAATTTAACTAACTGACTAGCAGTTCAATCAAACAGTCAACACACAGTCAATCAGCCAATATCTAACAGTTCTAAAAATATAACATGAAATTATAAACTGTTCAGAGTTGGTGAGATTTACTCACCGTTGCGCGTTAATCGTTAAATAACGGTTTGCGTTATTTGATTCAGTTGGACAATTTATTTCGCCATAAATTCATACTAGCTCCACTCCACTCCCAGTTAGTTTCATTGCGTTGCTCCCGTCCATACGATCCTAACGGATCCTGTTTTGCTGAATTTCGATAACGTAGGACGAAGTTATCGTCGTTAAAAGATTTAAATGATTTAATATAACCAAATAATTAAACTAGTTTTATTATTATTAATTACCATATTAAGCTTCCTTAATCACGTCTTAAAATCACTGACCCTTTCCTCATTATCTTCAGCGTATAACCAGGAGATCCCCCTCTCCAAACAAATGGCCATCACACACATTTTGCATCCACAAAAAATCTCGCACCCTGCTTAATGGAATTCAAAAACCATTCACACCATCCTCCATCATGTTGAGTTAGAAAATCGCAGCCTTCATCTCTGAACTGTTGTTCAGTCTGCATACGGTACTCAAAATGGCCGACGGTCCCTCTTTACTACAAACACTTCATGAGTATTTTCTTCCTGCTCCACGTCCCCTTCACCAAAACAACCCAGTCCGCCTCGTCATCTTCTCCAGCTGCCACAGTGGCCTACGCCACACGCAAGTGTTAATACACATGAAGATCTCGAATCCAACATCTAAGGTCCCAACGCTGCTGCTCCTATAACAGTCTTCTTCCCTATAAGAAACACTAGCTTCTGAAATGTTCCGAACACCATCTTCCACTTCTATGGTCCCCCCTTCTCTTGATAAGGTCGAAACCCGTATCCAGCATGTGTTCCTGGATCCCACTAATCATGCCATGCGCGGAACCTCCCTTGCGAATGAGATGGGAAAACAGTCACGTACCCAGGCAGCAAGTTATATACGGATTTTAAAATGAAACGTGGTGTTGTGAACTCCAATCATGGTCTTGTGGTTAATGGGATATGCAACGTGGTTGAATAGAGGACTTAGGAATTAGTAGTACAAATACATACATATATATATATATTTAAGTATAGTGAATTTCGTTAAGTAAAATCACTTCATGTCCGAGCTGGTACGGACTGAAATAAGGATACATTCGTGTCCAGTGATGAGCCACGATCCCAAAAATATAATAATACCGGTAGATTAACTCATATTTTGAAACCTCAAAATATTGATTACAGGGTGCAAAATACTTCAAATAAAAAGTTGCTTATTTAATTAATTAAAAATTTCCATAAAATTCTAAAAATTAAATTATCGCTATGTCCCAAAAGAACCTTGTCTAAATTCACGCCTGTTATCTAGTTATTTCAAATAAACCGTTACGGTCGATAAACGATTCTATAGCGACTATTTTAAAATTTGATTTGGACGTACATAAAAATCTACACGACGAAATCCCGATTTTTCTCTTCCACTAGAAAGATATACTCTACCAGCTCCACACTTTTCTTGTTTCACAGAAATCCGATTTAAAACGAGCCCTGTACATTCAGTTGAAGTTCGAATCGCCAATTTACGAACTGCAGCGCCATTTCAAGCTCATTTATAATTATATTATAAACTATACGTTCAACTGTCGACGATTGAATATATTCGTTATTCAAATTAAATTCCAAGCTGAATTAAATATCACAGATGATCCGGTTCACACCATATCGTCATTTCGACCATTCAGAATTAAATATATTATTTAATTTATTATTTTAAATTAAATATTCATCATAATTAAATTCCACGACCATTAAATTCTCTAAATCACCATTTCAATAATTAAATAAATTAATTATAATACCCCTGCCAATGCGGGTCATTACAATCTTCCCCACTTAAAATAATTTCGTCCTCGAAATTGCTAAAAGGTAGAGAACGACCCTATCGACTGGTTAGAACATATTTGTTCACTTTTTACTTCAGTTTCAACTGAACCAATTTAATTTCAATTAAATTATTAATTAATCCTTATCAACGAAAATTTTCAAAAATCCTGAAAATTTTCTAACGCCTTAACTCTTCGAAAAATTTCGCCAGCACCTCCTTTGTACTGGTCAATACGTCAAACTCCAACTCGCCTCTCTGGGCCATCTCCAACCCAAGAGAAAATCAAACAGCCAAGCAGCTTGCCAATTCGGCTCATAAATCTTATATCCAATAGAAATATAAACTTGTACCTTTTTGTCGGGCATATCTACTCTGCCACTTCCATATGCTATCAACTCAGCATATACCAATGTTATCCCAATCAAATTCTAGAATCACTTTTATCTCCAACACAACCATTCGCTTTTACCGAGCCAAATTGCCATTTCAACTCAAGTTTTCGTCTTGATTCCCAACTCTTAACTTGATTATCACATTACACTTCAAATTTGAATCTCACAATCCAATTGGTCTTGATATCATTCTAATTCAATCTCAGTTACCACTTTACTGGCTTTACTTTAATTCAAATTTTGCTTTCACAAATTTCTGTTAAATTTGTTTTTAATTCAAACAGTCTTTCCCAGGGAGTTTTCAAACAGTTTACTCTTTTCAAAAATCAAATTTTCCTTTTTGAAATTCAACTGAGCCCATAATCAATATTCCATTAGTTAAATCACTTCTCTATTTCTTTATTAATATTTGTTAACCAAATATTTTCAATAACTATATTGCCCTTTTATGTTATTTGGAAAACATTTCTGAATATCGCCTTCCTTTTATTTCCTAAACTTTAGAAAATATATGCTATTTCTAATTGGAAAATATTCCAATTACTTATCTCTTTTCTGCTCTCGTTTATTTCTATACTTAGGAAATATCCTTTATTTCTATTTCCAAGTTACACTTATTTGGGTTAAAACGGATGTTGTGTAAAACATCGTTACGACAACCCAAATACTATATTCAACTAACTCTTATTTAACATTGATATTCGAGCCTGAAATCTTACTGTTCATTTGTTAATAATGCAATCAATCAAGTTGGGGTATAACTACCTCTCAGACCTTGACTGAATAACATTTATAACGTCAAAACAGATATGACTACTTACTCGAAAAATCAATACCATACAACTACTTCTTCACTTTTAAACACGTATACACTTCCTCTTTCTATTCTTTCGAGATTTTATTCCTAGTCTTCCTTTTTGCTTTTACTATTCTATTTCTAAGTTCGTTTCCTGATCGACTTCTATATATTTTGATATATAGATTTCTAGTTATCAAATTATCCTAAAAATATTCTAACTCCTTAAATTCTCGGAAAAATTCGCCATAACCTCCTTTGTACTAGGAGCATCGGGAAAATCCCCAAACTGCCACACAGGCCTTCTCCAATCAAAAGGAAAACGAAAGCCAAGCGGCTAGCCGATACGGCGCATAAAATCTCATATATGAATTGAATACATACCTTTTCGTCGAGCATTCTATTTATATACCTTCATTAACCTTATCCATACCTATCTCATGTATATTTATACCTGCCCAATCTATTTTAACTATACCTTATCGTTTTAACTCAATTCGTTAAATAAATTTGTTAATTAACTCTGCAGTCTATTTCACTTTTATATTTGAACATGACATGTTCAAATATATCTTAACTTGCTTATTAACTAATTTGAATTGAAATTTCAAACTTAAGTTCGATATTCGATTTCGAATATCCATTTACAAATCCAATTCACCTTTTTATTTGAATAAACATGTTCAAATATAAGTTTAACTTATTTATCAACTAATTGAATTCCATTTCAATTTTATTTGAATTTCCTATATTCAAATTCCATTTCAATTCTCTTATTCAAATTCTATATTTGAATTTCGTTTCAATTTCCTTATTCAAATTCTATATTAGAATTTCGTTTCAATTTCCTTATTCAAATTCTATACTTGAATTTCATTTCAAATCTCTTATTCAAACTCCATTTGAATTTCTAAATTCAAATCTATTTGAATTCTCTTTATTTCATTTCAATTCCCTTTGAATCTTCTATATTCAAATTTCAATTTCAATTCTATTTGAATCTTCTATATTCAAATTTCAATTTAAATTCTATTTGAATCTTCTTTATTCAAATTTCATTTCACTTTTGATATTCAAATCCTATATTTGAATCCCTTTATATTTTCTATATCCAAACGCCATTTGAATTTTCTATATTCAAATTCTATATCACTTCCATTGAATTTCATATATTCAAACTCCCTTTGAATTTCTATATTCAATTTCTATTTGAATTCTCTTTATTCAAATCCCCTTTGAATTTTCTATATTCAAATCCTATGTTTGAAATTCATCACAACTTGTCTTTCCCAAAACAAATTCAAAACAGTATCTCTGGTAGTAATTCGTCACTTACAACTCGAAAATGAATACTGATGATGCAGCTGTCATCATCAGAATCTATTTTCCAGCGATCGAAGTGAGTTCAATACTATAAAATCATTTCTAAACATTTCCACTTTGAAATTCATTTCAAAATATAACTCACACTGCTTGTAAAACAATTTAGAATCTCCCAAGATCTTAAATTTTCCTTATTTTAATCCAACTCCATTTACAAACACTTATCCAATTTTCCAGAATTCTAATTCAATTCTGGTTTAAATTTCAGATTTAACTCATCTGATTTCACGTATTTCACCTATATGAATTCTGATTGGTTATTTACATAACCATTTAATTTATAATCTTACTCGATTATAATAACAACCAATATATCCATTATATAATAATTTTGATATATATATATATCTTCTCTATATCAAGATATACCTTGGGTAAACTTTTTTTAATTTACCACCTTTTCAAAACATACCATGACGTTTCATCGTATTCAAGTGTTTAGTAACTCCTACCGATACAGTGGATCAAACTGATCGACCAGAATTCACAAACAAATCAACCAATAAATCTTCACAATATAAAATTATGTTTATATCATATACAAATACGTTCACTCATATATATACACTCAATCTCAGTCTAGGGTATTACTAACCCTATCTCTACCGAGTCACGCCACAGAGCCAAGTAATTCTTAACTTACGCTCTGATACCAACTGTAACGACCCGGATTTTGAGCGACTTTGGTTATCGACATAAGCACGACGTCGATAACCAAAACGTCGAAAAATCCTGGCAATTAGTGAAAGAAATTAGAGGGTGAGAAAAGATAAGATAGAAACTTAGAATAGAAGAAGAAGAAGAACACAACATCAGAGTAACACGAATCTCACAGCGGAACGAATAACATATAATTCATAACATAACTTTGAAATACAAATCAGTACTTGAATATACATATCATTATCAAAGTACAGCACTTACAACACAGCGGAAATAACTATAGCTATATGATCCTGAAGTCTCCTGCTCCAAGCTCTTCCAGTATATATGTAAATCCCGACTACTTGACTGCCCGTACAAATTTAGGCACCCAAGAGTTTAGGGAAAATAACAAAGTAAACTCCGGGTCTGTCATGGGACTGGTATGAGTAAAACAGTTTAAAAACAGTTGAACAAGTAAATGATATCTCATAAGACCACGCCGCATAACAGAACGGGTTTTTCCCTTATGAGAATCCAAAATATCTTTATATCAAAAACCTTTTGATATTATAATAATGTCTATCAGCCACAGTATATATATAATCATCTAGCAGAAACGCTTTCATCTCACGTTCTACATATATAGTATACAATCAAAACCGCAAGCACGTATTGGGTAATGGATTTCCAACTATGATAAGGTATGGAACCACCTTTCGCTCGTGTACCTCTAGAGAGGAATACACTGGGTTCAACAAGAACATCTAGCAACCCGGCCACACATGACCGACCACTCATTTTGCTTGAGTGTATCGAATGTATATCACCAACAGTTGGGATCAGCAACCGTTTCCCGAATGGGACAGCATCAACAATAGATTTTTAGAAGTAAATGAAACTCTAGATCAGGTGATTATACACCCTACTTCGGTGCGACCGACTTAGCCATGCTGCCTGCCCGATTTCTGTCATTTACCGGATGATGAGGCTAGAAGCTACGCTTTATCATCACACCAGATTCACTTTGAATGCCACATCGTCAAATCCATCAAATCACCGACTGACGTCCTCAACCATACATTATGTGTTAGCTAAAGAAGTTTCCTTCTTCGCTTCCACTCTTGGTACAGTTGGAGAAATCAATATACGTGATCGTCTGGACATACTCTGTCAGACATCCATCCATACAAGTCATCCAGGAACAGAATGAACCGAAGGCACTATTCTGTAAATAGGATAGCCCTTGCATAACTCCGTCTTCAATTTCCTTTGGCATATATGATTCGCAACGGTTATGCCAATACAGAGTGGTTCTTCGGATAATAATCCAACCGGTCTCTCCATATTAACAACGTTAAAATGGTCAAAACTTCGATAGTCTATGATTTAACTATCGAATAAAAATAGGTGTGCAAACAATGATATTATTTCCAAATGGAAATTATATCGATCAAACATCATTCAACAATTATCTCTTAATTTCATAAATTTACTTATCTCCTGTTTCCCTACGTTCCATATTCCTTATTTTCTAAATTTGGAAAATATACTTTATTAACAATGGAAAACATTTCCATTTCTTGTTTTCTTTATTAGAAAACATTTCTGGTTTCTTATTTGGAAAACATTTCCAAAGCTTCTTCATTGGACTTAGACATATGTTTAAACAAACCATCGCGATGCCAACTCAAACCATTTCCTTTACTGTCGAACCTTAACTATTCCTTAGTTAAAAACGAAGCCAATCAAGTTGGGGTAGAACTACCTCTCAGACCTTAACTGAACAACATTTCTAACTTTGAAATAGGCAAAGTTCACTTTATATCCCTGTTACTATCTTCCTTACTTAACCCTCCTTCGAATAACTATATTCGATTGACTCTTATCAATTAACTCTATTGGACTAACCCCTATCAATTAACTCTATTGGACTAACACTATTTGACTAACGCTATTTATTTACTCATTTCACTTACTCTTTTCGAATAAACTATATTCGATAATTCCTTTTACTTTCTATTCAAATAACTATATTCGATTAACTCATTTGCTTCTATTCGAATAACTATATTCGATTAACTCATTTGCTTCTATTCTAATCGATTAGACTAACATCGATTAACTCATTTGCTTCTATTCTAATCGATTAACTAACATCGATTAACTTCTTTTTAACTTTATTCTCTAATCGATTATCTAACATCGATTAACTTCTTTTACTTCAACACTAATCGATTAACTTCTTTTTAACTTTATTCTCTAATCGATTAACTAACATCGATTAACTTCTTTTTAACTTTATTCTCTAATCGATTATCTAACATCGATTAACTTCTTTTTAACAAACTACGTTTTCCGTTACAACTATTTCCTTTTTATAACGTTTACTTACTGTTACAAATATTTCCTATTTATAACTTCTATTTACCGTTACAAATATTTCCTATTTATAACTTCTATTTACCGTTACAAATATTTCCTATTTATAACTTCTATTTACCGTTACAAATATTTCCTATTTATAACGTTTACTTACCGTTACAAATATTTCCTATTTATAACTTCTATTTACCGTTACAAATATTTCCTATTTATAACGTTTACTTACCGTTACAAATATTTCCTATTTATAACTTCTATTTACCGTTACAAATATTTCCTATTTATAACTTCTATTTATTTTCTAAATAAATATTCCTTTTATAAAACCGTGTTCGTTTTATAAATATTTCCTTTTATAAAATCCTGTGATTTTATAAAATTCCTTTATTTCAATATACATTGAAATAAAATTCTTTTTTTCATCCCAGGGTCTTTTATGACATTTAAAATATCGAATAACAATGATCAATATCATCCCAACACCCATAATCCATAACTGATTATATAACACATCATATATCACAATATATGAAAAACAGTAAAATAAATGTTGAGGAATCCAGTTGGATTCCTCCAACCTGTCTCCCTGCATCACAAATGTTAAACAATATAGATAACATCACTTTTCAGTTCTATATGATATATTCTGTTAAACAGAATCGATATAGAAAATTTAACTAACTGACTAGCAGTTCAATCAAACAGTCAACACACAGTCAATCAGCCAATATCTAACAGTTCTAAAAATATAACATGAAATTATAAACTGTTCAGAGTTGGTGAGATTTACTCACCGTTGCGCGTTAATCGTTAAATAACGGTTTGCGTTATTTGATTCAGTTGGACAATTTATTTCGCCATAAATTCATACTAGCTCCACTCCACTCCCAGTTAGTTTCATTGCGTTGCTCCCGTCCATACGATCCTAACGGATCCTATTTTGCTGAATTTCGATAACGTAGGACGAAGTTATCGTCGTTAAAAGATTTAAATGATTTAATATAACCAAATAATTAAACTAGTTTTATTATTATTAATTACCATATTAAGCTTCCTTAATCACGTCTTAAAATCACTGACCCTTTCCTCATTATCTTCAGCGTATAACCAGGAGATCCCCCTCTCCAAACAAATGGCCATCACACACATTTTGCATCCACAAAAAATCTCGCACCCTGCTTAATGGAATTCAAAAACCATTCACACCATCCTCCATCATGTTGAGTTAGAAAATCGCAGCCTTCATCTCTGAACTGTTGTTCAGTCTGCATATGGTACTCGAAATGGCCGACGGTCCCTCTTTACTACAAACACTTCATGAGTATTTTCTTCCTGCTCCACGTCCCCTTCACCAAAACAACCCAGTCCGCCTCGTCATCTTCTCCAGCTGCCATAGTGGCCTACGCCACACGCAAGTGTTAATACACATGAAGATCTCGAATCCAACATCTAAGGTCCCAACGCTGCTGCTCCTATAACAGTCTTCTTCCCTATAAGAAACACTAGCTTCTGAAATGTTCCGAACACCATCTTCCACTTCTATGGTCCCCCCTTCTCTTGATAAGGTCGAAACCCGTATCCAGCATGTGTTCCTGGATCCCACTAATCATGCCATGCGCGGAACCTCCCTTGCGAATGAGATGGGAAAACAGTCACGTACCCAGGCAGCAAGTTATATACGGATTTTAAAATGAAACGTGGTGTTGTGAACTCCAATCATGGTCTTGTGGTTAATGGGATATGCAACGTGGTTGAATAGAGGACTTAGGAATTAGTAGTACAAATACATACATATATATATATATTTAAGTCTAGTGAATTTCGTTAAGTAAAATCACTTCATGTCCGAGCTGGTACGGACTGAAATAAGGATACATTCGTGTCCAGTGATGAGCCACGATCCCAAAAATATAATAATACCGGTAGATTAACTCATATTTTGAAACCTCAAAATATTGATTACAGGGTGCAAAATACTTCAAATAAAAAGTTGCTTATTTAATTAATTAAAAATTTCCATAAAATTCTAAAAATTAAATTATCGCTATGTCCCAAAAGAACCTTGTCTAAATTCACGCCTGATATCTAGTTATTTCAAATAAACCGTTACGGTCGATAAACGATTCTATAGCGACTATTTTAAAATTTGATTTGGACGTACATTAAAATCTACACGACGAAATCCCGATTTTTCTCTTTCACTAGAAAGATATACTCTACCAGCTCCACACGTTTCTTGTTTCACAGAAATCCGATTTAAAACGAACCCTGTACATTCAGTTGAAGTTCGAATCGCCAATTTACGAACTGCAGCGCCATTTCAAGCTCATTTATAATTATATTATAAACTATACGTTCAACTGTCGACGATTGAATATATTCGTTATTCAAATTAAATTCCAAGCTGAATTAAATATCACAGATGATCCGGTTCACACCATATCGTCATTTCGACCATTCAGAATTAAATATATTATTTAATTTATTATTTTAAATTAAATATTCATCATAATTAAATTCCACGACCATTAAATTCTCTAAATCACCATTTCAATAATTAAATAAATTAATTATAATACCCCTGCCAATGCGGGTCATTACATCTTCTGTGGGGATTATGATTTTAAAGATTTGTACTCTGAGGGCTTTTAAACAAGGCTGATATATATATATATGTACTTGAGTTTTGGTAAAGTGATTTTGAAAGATGTAACCAAACTGATTTCTGTTTTCCGCTGAAATAAAGTTATAAAATTTTCAAGTACTGCTTTACGTATCTTTTCTTGTAATATTCTGTTCTGTCTACTAAAATGCTCCATCAAAGTTAAGGCATTCCCTTTGTGAGTGACCTTAACGGAGGTGGGGTGTTACACTTGGTATCAGAGCTGAAGGTTACCAGATTGGGTAAAGTTTTTGAACACTATTTTCAAAAAGGTTTTAAAAGGAAGTATTTTCGAAAGTAAAGCCTATTTTTGAAAAAACATAATCCCCAAAAGCCATATATCTATCTTTTGATCCTCCGTTTGAATCTTTGTTTCCTTCTTTCACCGGGGCTCCCGGCTTTCTGGGAGGTAACCTCATCGCGACATGGTTCTGTAGGCTTGATAAGACTACGACACCAGTAAAAGGGCAAATAAACGCCCGACTTCCATCTGTAGCCACAGTAGTCTCGCCTACGGCTAATTTTCTTTCGAGCTTTGAAGGATTTTCCATGCGATGGAGGCATCTTTCGAGGGACTTGTCAACGTGTTACACACAGATAGTAAAGATGAGAATGAGGGAGATTGGCTAAGGAGCACAACCCAAGGATGAGAAACTCATGGATATGGACTTGGTTCACAAAGGAGGCAAAAAGGAAACACAAAAGAAGGAAGAAAAGTCTGAAGATAAAGGAGGAGAAAAGTGCTTTACTTATGGAAGCTTGACTCATCTGGACAAGGATTGCCGAAAGAGGAAGGACACTCACTTCAACTGTGGTGAGATGGGACACTTCACTAGGGACTGCCCGAAGAAACGGGGGCAAGGACAGAGGACATGACCTACTTCGGGAAGGCAGGCGAATGCTCTCATAGTTGGTGGATAGGATAGAAGTAGGAAAATTTTCGTAGAGAGTTTAGTTCCTTATCTGATTATTGAGTTAGAACTCTTTTCGATTATGGCATTCTGATTTTTTAGTCGAGTCTCTGCACTTTAATACTAGTCTTGTTTCTGATCTAGTTATAGTCTCAAACACCATAGGGGTTACGACTCATCTGTTGGTGATAGGTTGGGGTTTGAGGGTATCTGTGTTAGGCGTCAAGTCGATAGTAATGCATACATTCTGGGTTTTTGAGGGATATGGTGGGATTTTCCCATGCTTAGTTTTCTAAGAATCATTCGATAATCTGATCTGTACTAGTAGTCTGTAAGCATCTGGATATTTCTGAAAAGTTTAAGATTTCCAGTTTTGACATTGTCTAAAGAGGGTAATCCTCTGGGTATCAATCTGATGTTGATTTCGGTCTTCGGGGCCGATACTTAGGGGAATTATTCTCTCAACCAATGTCTAATGGGAACCAAGTTTTTGTTTTATCTGTACTCGCTTCCATCATTCGACTGTATCCTATCGATCGTATCTTCGAACTTTAGGTAGAAACCAATGGGTGTAAACATGTGTTTGAGACATGTTATGTTTGATGTTTGCAAGTGGATGCAAGCGGTTGCTAGTGGTTGCTCGTGGACGCATATACACACACTAGGCACTAGATCGGCTTGAAAACACTCTCATACTGCATATGGATGTGTGAGCATTTTCAATTTTTGAGGATGCAAAATGATTGACTCATCACATGGATGTTGCATATGAATGAATGGTTGTCACTCATATAAGAATGATATGTATCAAATAGTAAAATTGCATACATGTTGGACTCATGGCACTGACATAATTCGCATTAAGGAGATCAACTGAATTAGTGGACCGCCTGATCTTTGCATTAGATAAGGAACATATACACACACTTTTGCATAAGTTCATACAAAGTTAGAAGTTTTCTAGGGAAAATGGATGCTTGTGGATGATGGTTGAGTTGATGGATGGTAGGACACATTCTTCTTAACTTGAAGATTTCTGGGACGAAATCCTTTAAGGAGGGGAGAATGTAACACACCGTATTTTCTGTGAACGTGTAAGTAAAAAATTAGAGAATAATTAATTGTTAAAATAAGAAACAAGGGAAATGGGTTGCGCCATTGCGTTCGTCTCGAAATTCTGCTTGGAAACGAGTCTGAGTTTTCGAGAAACGGAGTCCATATGAGGGAGATATGACCCTCCAAAGTTTCAGAGATTTTCAGAATCGAAAACAGCTTGAAAATTAGAATACAAATTCGAATTCAAAATCCTAGAACAGGCTGGGCGGGAAAATTCCTACCCACGGACTAGGTCGACTTGGGGGTCGACCATAGTGTCGACCTCCTAGGGGCCAGGTCGACCATAATGTCTACTTGGGGGTCGACCTGCTCCCGAAACCCAGTTCTTGAACTTGGTTCATTCTGATGTATCCGGTCTCGTTTTCTGTCTAGATTCGTCCGCCTAATCCTATATAAACAGCCCCTAGCCCCATTCCCTTTACACCATTCTTCTCTTATGCTGCACAATTTCATTCCTATACTCTGCCTCCGTTCTTATTAAATAAATTAATGGCGTCGTTACTCTGCTGGAATCAAAACTAGGATCTTCTTCCAATCTAAATAAAGTTAAAAGGGAACAACTATTTTCTAGTCTAATCGATAGTCTACGCCAAAGGAACGCTATTTAGTGTCAGAACTCAAAAACCATAAATCAAGACTTTCCTTTTTGATTGTGAGTACAGTTATTTTCAGATATGAACTTTAATTATGATCTTGACGTGGTTATAAATCTGAATCTGAGGTTATGTATATTCTTATCTGTCAGATATGTTTTTCTATGACTATTTTGTACCTCTTTCCTCTTTCTGTTCTATAGACAGGCTACTACGAGCCTGCACCGAATCTGATAAGAGATTAACGCACGAACGATAACTTTTGGGACAAATAATGAATAATGCATAATTGGAAATGAAACTGTTGCCTATGAGACTATTGCCTGTGACTATGATTCATGACTATGAGACTATTGCCTATGACTATGATTCACGCCTATGAGACTATTGCCTATGACTATGAGACTATTGCCTATGACATTGAATAAGAAACTATTGTGATTAGTCACCCATGACTATTGTAGTTAGTTTCCTATAACTATTGTAGTTAGTTTCTTATGCCTATTCGCTAAATGATGTTAGATCTCATATTTAGTATGTAACTTTGCTAGTTTATTCCCATTCACTGTTATGTACATCGAGCCTAGTGGGGCCATTATCATTGTATTTGGTTCATTATTGCATGCCTATTCTTTCTTGTGTTCATCTCCTATTCCTTTTGCTAGGGCCATTTCATGAGTATTTAGAGAACTTGTGGAAACATGTTATACAGGGATTGGGCATAGCTTAATTAAGTTAATTTGGCATAACAAATATGCTGGCATAATCTGAATTAGCTATAATAGAGAATGATTTACATGTGTATTAGTCTTGGACAAAAATGGTAAACTAGAATATTAAATCTAGTTTTGACATGAACTGTAAATGGGAATATTAAGGCTATGATTTGTGGCATATATTGTATTATGAATTATGACCTTGATTTGGGCATGTAAGTTTAGGCTAAATTTATGATTAGGCAAGATATGTAAATAGAGTTTTAGATATATATATAATCTGCTAAATCTGTTATCTGCTAAATCCGTTAAATTGCCTAATCCGTTATCTGCTAAATCTGTTGAATTGCCTAAACTGCTGAATCTGTTTTCTGCTAAATCTGTTGAATCGCTATAACTGCTAGATCTGCTACCTGTTGAATTTTCTGATCTGTTGAAAACTAGATAATGGTAATCTGGGTATGGAAATCCGTAGGCTCGACCTAAGATTAAGTAAAACATGGAAATTTGATTAATCTGTTGTATCCTATGAAGAAGTTTAATCTGTTAAATAAACAGAATTAGTCTGATATCTGAAAAATCTGTATTGGAATGAATTGGTTATGACACGAGGTTAGGCTCTGTTTGTGGTAGAAGCCTGCCCAGAACCAACCGGCTTAACTAGCGACCGCAAAATGTCAGTCTAATGTGAGAGGTCGTAGGCATAACTAAAATATGCTTAAACACGAGGTTAGGTCTGGCTTGTGCCAGAAGTCTGCCCGGAACCGTCCGGCATATCCAGCGGTCACAGGCTACCGACCTAATGTGAGAGGTCTATGCATTAATATTTAATTAATGCAAATCTGGGATAAGTATGATGTATAAAACGTGTTGGGTGGGTAGGGTTGAACCAATTGGACTAATGAATTTAACAAACCTATTTCGTCAATTTGTAGGCCCAATTACAAAGTTAGACAAATCTGTAAATCTGTTAAATCCGTATATCTGATCCGTTAGTCTGAAAATTTGTCTGATCTGTGAACTAGTTGAGCTGAACTCTGCATGTCTGAACTTGTAAACAAGTTAATTTGAAATCTGTTAGTCTGGGGACACAAGGTTAGGAGGGAAATTACTTGTGTCATCTATTGTTTGGGACCCATATTTGTTAGTAACCCTTTCTGGTATTAAAACATTGACCAGTAGGTAGGGTCCAGGCACGCTTACTGAACTAATTATAAGCGGTTCATTCTGATAATGGCGAGGGGTATTGATGGTGTGTTCCAACCGGGTCATGTGCGTGCATGGATCCCAGTCTGCCTCTGAGGATGTAAGACGCCGTGACATCTGTAAATAGGTCTGTGTCATTTAAAGGTTGCCACTTTGGGGAGTGATACACCCTTTTGTGGGCTAGCACAAGGTATTTATATATTAGGGAGCCAATCGCTTGGGGTAGGGTTTTAGGGTACACTTAGTTCTGTCTGTTTCTGTTGGTACCGTCTGTTTCTATTGGGTGCTAACACCTGTCTGTTTCTGCGTGGTACCGTCTGTTCGGGTGGTAAAGGCCCATTTACTAGTGTACACCTAATTCTACATTTTGTTTCCGTAAGGATTAATCTGTTTCTGTACCTTCTGTTCGGGTGGTAAAGGCCCATTATTAGCATTCTGTTTCTGTCTGTTTCTGTTGGTGTGGTAAAGGCCCATTACTAGCATTCTCTTCTGTGGAAATTATTCTGTTCCTGTTTCTGTTTCAGTTTAGACAGTGGGGTGACACCTAATCCTGTTATACTAGTATTAGTGTAGAGAGGTGAAAAGTAATTGATTACAACATTCTGTTTTTTTTTCTGTTTAACCTAAGTATATCTGCTACTCCTGTTACTGTTATCTCGCATCCAGTTTTATTTGCATGCCATGATTATTATTATCTGTTCATATGCTGGAAATCACTGGACTTACCAGACTTTATGTCTGACCTCGTTTGTTTTTCGCTCCTTTTCTTTCCA
Source organism: Allium sativum (assembly GCA_030737875.1). Taxonomy (NCBI): domain Eukaryota; kingdom Viridiplantae; phylum Streptophyta; class Magnoliopsida; order Asparagales; family Amaryllidaceae; genus Allium; species Allium sativum. The sequence goes on from CM060915.1 coordinate 994,706,494, forward strand.
TTTCCCCCTAGGTTTCCAAGGAGGGAATACTTTAGCTTGGTCCGGATTTCTTTTGCTTGAAGTACTTGAAGTGCTTAAAGTGTGGCTTGACTTCTTATGGCTTCTTCTGTGGGGATTATGATTTTAAAGATTTGTACTCTGAGGGCTTTTGAACAAGGCTGATATATATATATATATATATATATATGTACTTGAGTTTTGGTAAAGTGATTTTGAAAGATGTAACCAAACCGATTTCTAATTTCCGCTGAAATAAAGTTATAAAAATTTCAAGTACTGCTTTACATATCTATTCTTGTAATATTCTGTTCTGTCTACCAAAATGATCCATCAAAGTTAAGGCATTCCCTTTGTGAGTGACCTTAACGGAGGTGGGGTGTTATACTATATGGAAGGGACATTCAAATCTATTGTGGGAAAGGCATTGAGGTCTAAGAGCCTTTACCCTAAGTCGAAGACCGAGGTTGGTATTATATCTGTAGAGGAGCCAAAGCCATAGACAAGCGGTGGAGGGAAGAATAATTCCTAGAATAAGAGGAAACAGAATCAGACCAAGAATGGTCAAAAAAAGAAGAATAAGAAATATATCGAGTGTTATAGCTATGGCAAGAAGGGTCACTATGCCAAAGAATATCGAGCAAAGCCAGGGGAAAAGAAGCGATTCAACTGTGGACAAGTGGGGCATTTTAAGATTGAATGTCCACTACCCCCTAAGGAGAAGCGGATCTTGAAAGCATATGCTATCAACGTGGCTCCTTCTTCGTCGAATGTCCTAACTGCGGCAGAGAAGGGAAAGGGTGTCGTTATTCAAGGTATGCTTTCTATTTATGATGTTCCTATTCGAGTATTGTTTGATATCGGGGCTTCTCATTCCATCATATCTAGTGACTTGGTAGATAGGTTGGTATTGGAACCCGATATAGTTGATAGACCTTTAGTTTTGGCGAACCTGATCGGTGGTTCGACTAGCCATAGTATGATTTGTCGTAATTTGGTCTTATCGAGTCATGGATGTATGTTTGTGATTACTTTGTTTTGGGCTTTACTGGGTATGGCATTATTTTGGGAGTCGATTGGCTCCAAAAATATGAGGTGGTGGTAGACTGTGAGGGGTCTTCGGTGACTATTAGAGGGGACGATGGGCAGAGGTTGGTATTAGGTTGCCTACTTAGTGATGAGGTGATGGCTAGTTTTCTACATTCCCTCGACGTCCCACAGGATGAGTTATTAGATGTAGTATTGCTGGCGAGTATCCGGACATCTTCGAGGAAGTGACCGGAATTCCACTACACCGAGAGATTTAGTTTTAGATTGATTTAGTGAAAGATGCCAGACCTATAGTGATGCCATTTCGTCGTATGGCGCCAAGGGAGCAACGAGAGCTCGAGGTGCAAGGAGGCGATCTTTCGAAGAAGGGATTTATCCAAAGGAGTGTTTCTGAGTGGGGAGCACCGGTTGTATGTGCCACTAAGACCGATGGTTCCCTTCGATTATGTGTAGACTATCGTGAGTTGAACAAGGTGACTAGGGAGAATAAGTATCCTCTTCCACGGATAGATGATTTGTTTGATCAACTGAATAGAGCTAGAGTGTTTTCCTAGTTGGATCTCGCGACAGGTTTTCATCAGCTCAGAGTAGCGGCTGAGAGTATATCTAAAACGACATTTCGAATGCCGTCTGTATTTTATGAGTGGTTGGTCATGCCATTCGGGTTGACCAATGCACCAACATATTTTGTGGATCTCATGAACAGGGTATTCAGGGATCAATTAAATAAATTTGTTCTTGTGTTCGTGGACGATATCTTGGTTTACGCGAGGACAAAGGAAGAACACAAGGAACATTTGAGGACAATGATGGAGGTGTTTAGGAAACCCCTATTGAAAGAAAAATTTACTAAGTGTCACTTCTAGAGGAGGGAAGTGAGATTCTTGGGCCATGTTGTTCAGAGAATGGTATTGCCATGGATCCTGAGAAGGTGGCTACAGTGTACCCATGTTAATGGATTGAGAGATGAAGTACTTAGATAGTGTGGTCACTGGAGACTGACTATACATCCCGGTGGTAACAAAATGTACCGAGAAATGAAGCAGAACTACAACTGGAAAGGGATGAAGAGAGACGTTGGGAAGTTTATATCCAAGTGCATGAATTGCCAGTTAGTTAAAGCCGAGCAAAAGAATCCAAGTGGTTTGTTACAACCGCTGGAAATTCCCGAATGGAAATGGGAACAAGTCTCAATGGATGTCAATGATTGTTTACCAAGGACTAGATCGGGTCATGATAGTATTTGGGTGATTATGGATCGATTGACCAAAAGTGCAAGATTTATACCGGTCAAATCAAATATAACGACAGCTATGTTAGCAGAACTGTATGTGATGTGGGTAGTGAGATTTCATGGAGGACCTAGAGGTATTGTGAGTGACCGAGATCCATTATTCACTAGTGGGTTTTGGAAGAGCTTACAAGAGGCTTTAGGATTAGAATTACATATCAGTACCACGTACCATCCTCAAACCGATGGCCAAACAGAGAGGGTGAATCGTGTATTAGAGGATCTCTTAAGAGCTTGAATATTGACTTTCGGAGGGTCATGGGATAGCCATTTGCATCTAGTTGAGTTTGCATATAATAATAGTTATCAATCCAGTATTGGTATGACAAAGCTTTGTATGGGAGACCGTGCAACTCACCATCATGTTAGATGGAAACCGGTGAGAAATTTGTTCTTGGACCAGATGTAATAAGAGAAACTTTAGATAAGATCAAGGTTATTCAACAACGAATGAAGGCTGCCTAAGATAGGCAGAAGAATTATGCTGATAAAAGACTAACAGAATTGAAATTCTCCGTTGGTGACTTGGTATTCGTTAAGATTTCTCCATTATAGAGTGTGATTCGATTTGGTAGGAGAGGCAGATTGGCACTAAGATTTGTTGGTTTAATTTCCGTTCTTGAACAAATTGGGAATTTGGCATATAAAGTTGGATTGCCTGACAAGATGGCGGGAGTTCACGACGTATTTCATGTTTCCCACTTAAGGAAGTTCATTCACGATTCTGATATGACTATTTCACCAGATCAGTTGGATGATATCGAGGTAGAATCTGAGGCAGTAGGGGGCTGCAGGAGGATTCGTATGGCCGGACACGATACGAAACAACTTCGAAGGAAGACGGTGAAACTGGTCAAGGTTAGTGGAGCGATAATGAGAATGACTGTACTTGGGAAACAGAGGAGAACATAAGGAACTCGTATCCAGAACTCTTTGCCTGGTAAGATTTTTATTGCGATTTAGTTATTCCCTTGTTACTAAACAGCATGTTAGGATAAGCTTGTTTTGTTATTATGTATGTTTGATTGTTTGTAAATGGTTGGTAGGCATGCGGGACACCATTGAATGTTTTCTTAGATAAGGAATTTGGAGGGTAAAATTTGTTAAGGAGGGAAGAGTGTAACGACCCGCATTCTACGCATCAGAGGATCATAGAATGTTTATTTCATTTTCCTACGAAGTCGTATGATCATGTAACTATGGAAAGCGGCTATTGGGGTCATTTCCCACATTCACTATTTTTGTCGAATTTTAAATGATCATTTTGCCACTGGCGAATATTGTTTCGGCTATAAATTTTGATTAGTAAGGATTTTTGATTTGAAACCACTTCCATTGGATTTAAATGATAGTTTACCTTTCCATAGAGTGGTCACATTAATCAAACGGACTTCCCGTTTGGGAGATATGGCTGAAATAAGATTTGGAAGATGAAAAACAGCATAATTGGGCTTAACCAGGTGATTAGCAGCTGGGCCTGTAACCCATTTCGGGATTTGGTTTATAGGAGGGCTAAAAGGGTTTGGGAAAACATTTCATTTCGTTTCATTTTTCCAGCCGCCAATAACCTTCCTTGAACCCTAGCAATGGCCTCCATCTTCCAAATCTCATTCTAATCCCTTCCTAATCGCTTTTTAACCACTAATTGATCAAATTAACACAAAATCAAGTCAAATTAGTATCAAATCAGAGATAGAGCTGCTGCTATATGTTGGAATTCGTGCCGTAATAGTAAAGTTTCAGATGTATGATTTCATTTGTGGCTAAGGTGACTGATTTGCACTTTTATTCAGTAATTACGGCTAATTAGAGGTGATTAGTGATAATTAGCGAAATTATGCATCATAATAATCTGGAAAAATATATAGAAATTCCAAAATATTATTCTATGTCACTGTTGAAAATTTGGGTTAATTTGGATTAAGTTTGCTAATCCTATAGTTAAAACATGGTTTAGGAGATTAAGGGGAAAATCATGCTTTTTCGGTATGTTTGATCTAAAATATTTCATGTGATTGATATTTTGGTGTTTATGGTTGATTCTACATGTTAGTACTGTTGTTTGGTATGTTTTGTGACTTCATAGAAAGGTTAGAATGGTTGAAAACATCACCATTTGGCGAAATTAGCTTGCTGGAAAAACTGCAGAAAAACCAGTTCCTGAAGGGGGTATGCCTCACGAACCGCCCAGGAGAACTTTGATTCCTGAAGGGGGATACCTCACGAACCACCTAGGAGAAATTCGATTCCTAAAGGGGGTATGTCTAACAAACCGTTCCAAGATGATGGTCACGAACCGCTGCACGATGATGGTCACGAGCCGCTCCAATATGAGGACTCACAAACCAGGGGAGGGTGTCAAGAGCCGGGGGGGTCACGAGCCAGGGGTGTGTCATGAACCGGGGGGTGGTCAAGATCCGGGGGGTGGTCACGAACCGGGGGGATCACGATCCACGAACCGACCCTGACGAGGACCCCGAGCACGACGTGAACCAAGATGATGACTCCAAACTAAGCCAGATTCAAACTTCTGCCATGCGACGACAATTGTGAACTCTTCTAAAGATTAACTACAATTCAACCAAAACCCGAGATGTAAAGGAAGTCCAAGTGAGAAGTTATTACTTAGGATCCATATAGGAACCAACGAGTTAACTTCTAGAGTTGGACTTTGCTGCGAGATGTGTGCAAAGGGGTTATCGGTATCTATAACTTTGGTTCACCATTGAGGAGAGGGGGCATGTAGACGAACCAGAGCCTGGGAAGTGTGGACTGGTTGGCCTTTAACCTAGATCCAAGGATGTGTGGACTGGGTAGGGTTATTGACTATAGACCAGGGAAGTATGGTCATAGCAATAGTTGTATGGAATTGTCGTCATGGCCCTAATAGATTTGGTGATCATAGAGGTGGATATTGTATGCTATACACACTGAGTGAGAGACGCGAGGATGATTGCTATGTTTGATGTTTGCTACAACCATGACACGCACACTCCCATTTTACACTATATGCTAGTGTTACCTTAGAGTACTGTACATCTTGTTGTGCCAACTCTTTGTTTGGTTGTCTAGGTTCAGGTATGATTATTTATACCTGTTATTGTTTTATTTTGCTGCTATCGCTCATATTAGACTTTTGTCTGACCCGGGGTTTTATGTCTCTTCTTATTACTATGGGTGCTCCTAAATGAGAAGACTAGAGACATGGTTTGGTAGTTATGCGCGAGTAGCTGTCCGAAGACGAGAAGGAGGCTTCCACGTATTATATACATATATTCTCCTTGTCTTGTTTCTGGTCACTGATTTGGGCATTAGTAGTGTACCTTTTCTATTTTGCTTTAGAGACAGTATGTTGAAGTTACAATATTGATGGTTTGGATCATAAGCTGTATTTTGGATTCCGCTTCTATGATGGTTTAGTTTTCAGCTTATGCATTGTCTCGCCTGTTTTATGTCAATTTATGTTACTATTATATTTTATTCCATGCGATGTGAGCTATACTATAGGTTCTTGGTAGTTCATCGTTTCAAAATCCCTTTCTTTTGACGACCATCCCGTGTTAGTTGGACATTGGTACAACGCATTTCGGGGAAATATCCGCTGGCGCGGGGCGGGCAGTCACACATAATGGAATGGTGTATCTAAAAGGAGAAATCACACCTTGTTAGATATGGTACGATCAATGATGAGTCATACAGATCTTCCAATGAGTTTTTGGGGTTATGCCCTTGAAACAACTGCATTCATAATTATTCGAGTTCCCACTAAAACGGTTCTGCAGACACCATATCAGATTTGGACTAGGAAATGTTGAATCTCGCTACATAGCGTTTGACTATGACGACTGTACATAAGCATATATATTATCATCTAACCTTGTTTTGCAGGAAGATATTCCATAAACAAATTCAAGAACACCAAAATGAAGATTGAATATGTTGTAAGGGCCTGTTAGTCCTAGATATTCATGTTAAAGTCTTCCTTGATGATTACACACACACATATCACATATATATGTTTTCATATTCAAAGAAGGCAATGAATATATTTTTCCCAGAAAACAGACGTTTGATTTAAATCAGACAGACGTCTGTTTCCTGAGACAAATTTTAAATTTACCATAATATTCAGACGTTTGTTCTAAAATTTTCAAACGTCTGAATCTGCTACGAAATAACCTATATCTTTGTTATTTCATTTTTCAAATTAAAACAGATATCTGAATGAAATTTTCAGACATCTGATTATGAAAAGTTGTAACCTGTTATGAAGAGCCACGACTCTCTAGATCGTTTCTCTTGATGGAAACTCTTCATGATTAGTTACAACTCTTCTTATATTATAAATATGGACTTGACTAACTGATTAATTCACCGAATTTCTTTCTATCTCTGTGACAACCCAAACCCCATTCCACGGTGGAAAGGGAATCTTTGGAATATAACACATAAACAGCAGAACAGAAATAAATAAATACACCAGATAATGTACAACAGAATATATTGGATAAATATAAACATCAGAGTTACACAGTATACAGGATCATACTTAATACAAAATACAGTTCAGCTATACATAAATGTCTACAGCGGAAAACAACATTATATGTACAATAGGAGCTGAACAGCATTAAAAAGAGATAAATAATAGAATTATCTTCTCCAGTTATCCAGAAAGAGCCTGCTAAAACCTAAATACAAGGCTGCCCGTGTAGAAATAGGGGCACCCGAGTTTGCAAGTGAAACAAACTACGAGTTAGTCATGGCACTGGTATGAGAAATCTACTTCAACTTATTTTACAATAAGGCCAATCACAGGACTACGCCGCTAACGCAGAACGGGTTTACTCCATTGGATTGCCAGTGCCTTAAAATAAATAAATCTTTTAAACATCGTAATGCTTTTCATAAAAATGAAGCCATTACAAGACTCAGTTCCCATCACACAATGCAACACAAACCGGAGGATAGAGTTTTACCTTATAATGGCCAAAATATGCTTGATACGAGCAAAACAAATCATTTGATATTATTGCTTGTGTTTATATGTTTCAAAAACAATTTGAATCATAACTATCAATCATAGACGGCATGGGTACCATATATCATGTCGCCATATATATATATATATATATATATATATATATATATACAATCAAAACCGCACGATGTCGTATTTGGAAACTGGATTTCTGTCATGAACCAATGCCAGGGATCGTCCTTACCACCTCGAGACGCTCTAGCCCGTGTCTCAGGACCCAGACTCAGGTAGGCCCTTGGATCGTCAGGGTCGGTCCACCGATGTGGATTAAAATGCCTAAACACTATGTTTCCCAACCCTATGGGGGGTCAACTGGTCATATCCAACCAAATCATCGACTCCGAAGAGACTGAACTAACCGAGGCGCCTCGCAATCCATCATCCACATAAATAAAATGTCAGGCTGTGTAAAATATGACACCACTCCTAGCTAGAAAGAAACGCAGGTCCTCCCTGATGTCCTCAGTCCTCTCTCATTTCTGGCTCATACCGGGGTGTGAGGCTCGCGAAACAACGCTAAACACAAAGCTAGCTATTCAAGGCCCTGCTTTGATCATCAACCACAAAGCTCTGCTTTTCAACAAAAGCTTTGATCACTGCATCTCAGCATGCCACACAGGCAATTCACGCCATGCAACTGATGGCAATCAATCACACAGAATGGAATACAACGTCAGACACACAGTCCATTTACAAGTCCGTTCCTGGTCTGAACGAAACCGGATGGTCTTTATTCCTCGCACATCCGTACAATCAACACGTACGTCCGGACGGCTACTACTTCAGCCCCTTCAAGGTAGCTACTCCTATCATGAGCATCTGTAGCACCCCTCCATTCGACGTGAAGATCATCGGACTTGCACTGTCTTCATATCTTCGACATTTAATCGTCGATCAATTATTCGAAATGAGAATTAACTCATCCTTTTCAAATAATTCACGTATATTTAAACTTTCAAATCAATTCATTTCAATGGTTAAATTATTCGACATCAATTATTCTGTTCTTTAATGTAATTTTCACGCCAAACACATTCAACCATCAAATATCCAATAAACCGAGCGAATTCAGTTTATTTTCAATCCATATCGTTTATAATGTTTTATCATGATTTATCGTTATTTTTATTTATTTAAAAATAGCCAATTCATTCAAACGACACTTCAGGCCATAACGCGGTCGTGGCGCTGTTTTTCTTCAGATTTGATTTACATATATCTGAAAATCTAACCGTTGGATCTTCACAAATTTTATATCATTAGAAAGATCTTTTCAAAACGAATCCAACGATTTCTGTTTTGGGAAAATCCGACAGTCGGATCTTCCGGTATAATCGTTGAAGTTACGATTTCAAAATACGAACTGCAGTGTCGTTATTTGATTTATTTTAATTATATATATATATAATCGATTCTGGAGCTGTTTTTCTTCAGATTTGAATTAAACATACCAGACAATCCAACCATTGGATCTTTAGAAAGTTGGTGTCGTTGGAAAGATATTTCCAAAGCGAACCCAACGGTTGCGGTTTCGGGAAAATCCGATGGTCGGATCTCCCGCAATAATCGTTTGAAATCACGGTTTCAAAATACGAACTACAGCTTCGTTATTCGATTTATTTTAATTAATTATATATATATATATATAATTTCTTCGATTTCAAAATCATATTCATTTCATACATTCGATAAAAATGGTATTTTTACCAACAGATATTTATTTCAACACATCACCATTTTTAAAAATTCATATATATAATAAAAATGTGGTTTTTATTGTAAAACAATTTATTTCTAAACACGATTATTTTATATACTTCATATAGATGAAAAAGGGTGATTTTTATTATAAAATAATTTATTTCAAGACACGAGTATTTTATATACTTCATATAGATGATAAAAGGGTGATTTTAATTATAAAACAATTTATTTCAAAACACGATTATTTTGTATACTCCTTATAGGTGATAAAAGGGTGATTTTTATTATAAAACAGTTTATTTCAAAACACAATTATTTTATATACTTCATGTAGGTGATAAAAATGTGATTTTTGTTATAAAACAATTTATTTCAAAATAGTATTATTTTATATACTTCATACAGGTGATAAAAAATTGATTTTTATCTTTCAAAGAATTTATTCAATATTTGAATGTCACTCAACACCTGAATTTCTATTCAACACATGAATATAGTTTCAACACATGAAAATAAATCAAACACAGAAACATTTCAGAAAATTTCTATAGCATAACGGTAGGGTAGTTAAAACCAGCACCGTCCCGAGTACGGCTCCTCGCTCTACCTTAAAACCTCGCAGTTTTTGACAATGGGGATTTCAATATCTAGTTCATACGCAGACGAATTTTCCCATATACTAATCCTATTGGGATTTCAACCACAATCAATCATTTCCAATCAATCATTCATGATTTTCACCAAATTTCACATCAACCAACAATCCAAACAATATCACAACCAATATAAATCGTTCATGGTCTGTGGACGAGGGGAGTGTATATATATTCGTATATAAATATATTTCAATTTCATTTCACTTCATTTTAATCATTTCAATGCATATATAATTTTTACAATGCATATATAACTTATACATCGAACATACAACTTATACAACGCTTATACATGAGGTGTACAACGCATATATAACTCGTACATCGATTATATAATTTGTACACCGTCATTTCCATATCGTTTATAATTCAAAAATCTCACATTGGGTTCCACTCCACCAAAAATTGCAGAAGGCTCAGAAAAATATGTGGTCTCTTCTAGATTGTAGAAGACGTCCTCATGGTCCCGGTTTCTCTTGTTTCACTGGATTTCGACCAATAACGAAAAAGATATGATTTTTATTGTAAAATCATAAACCGTAGCGCTTTAAAGTGCTATAATCAGTTTAAAATAAAAACAGCCGTACCTTCAGTTTGAACGTTCAAATCTAGGTTTTAAATTTTCTTTAAATCTGAAGCATGTGGTCTCGATCAGGTTACACGACGTCGAAGGGCTTGGAGAGGGGTTGCCGCGCCTAGTGGTGGCGCTCTGATCGACGCAGTGTGGAGGGAGAATCGGCGGCTCGAACATCGCCACTTCCAGGACGCGATTCTCGAGATAGACTCGACGAGGGAGGGAGCGGCTTATACGGATTTGAAGTGGAGGAGGAGGGCTTCAAAAAGTTCAACAGGGGTGGGGGTCAACGGTGAACGAGGTGGCTGGAAATTGATCGAGAAGAATAGAGTTGACTTCCGCGGTATATCGCGAGTTGGGGAGAGAGAAAAAGCGGGTTTTCCTTTTTTAATTTTTTATAAATTTTCTAATTGGCCCGTGGTTTTATAATTTCAAAAATACCTCCTTCCACACACGGACTCCAATCCAAACCAAACGACTATCGCCCCTAGCTAAATACCCCCATTCCGAACACAATGGGATATGTTTCGTAGGCCCATTCGACTGTTTCAGTCAGTTTTTCTTCAAATTAAAATATAAAACATTCAGTATTTGTTTTGAACGTACATTTCAATTTGCCGGGGCCACATACTGATTCTAAAAATTTCCGAAAAATAAATCTAGCTATGTTTTGACGATACGGTCCCAACAAAACTAGTTTCGTCGAATTTTGAGACCGTTTGAAAAATGGCCTTTTTCTGGTCGATCCAATTTAACTAAAATCAACCAAACACATTTTCCTTTGCCACGCTCACAAATTAACTTCAAAAATTATGAAATTTGAAACATAGCAATAATTTGACATCCCAGATCCAACAAAAGTGGTTTCGTCGAATTCTGAGGTCGTTTGCAAAATGTCTATTTTCAAGGGCTATATATTCTTTATAGCGACCTTTCTGAAAATTCATTTGGCCATAACTTTTGATCTCCGCTATGAAACTTCGATTTTTCAGATTCGTTAGAAAGATATTCACTAACAGATTTATATATTTCTGGTTTCACTAATATCCATTTTATTTTGCACCCGTTACAATCAGTCAAAGTTTGAATTGAAATTTTGAAACTGCCGCGCCATTTCAGGCCTTGTTTATAATTTAAAATAATTGTACTTATTTTAAAACATTGATTCAAACTTACTTTTTGTCGTCATTATTTAAAATATTTATTTTAAATATTTAAATCCCCTAAAATAGCCAATTTACAATTTTTTAACTGGTTCAGATTTTCCGGGTTGTTACAATCTCCCCCACTTAAAACTTTTCGTCCCCGAAAAGGAATGAAGTCGAAAGTTGTTTAATTAACCAACTCAACTTTCTTTCTGGCTTCCATTCTTCAACTTTTCAGTTTCTAAGAATTCTCAAATTCTTCAAAAATTTGGCTAACACCCTAAATTTTCGAAAAATTTCGCCATAACCTCCTTTGTACGGGGAGGGTTTTGGAAATTTAATGGGCCATATTTGTACCCAATAAATCCTAATAAGCATACACATATTTATAGTGATATATTCTAGTGTCCACGAGGGAGTGTGTATAGATAATAACTCCAGAGAATAAATTCTCGTCACCCCATAAATAGTTTTTGTGCCTTATAAGACTAGAGAGACATGTTTATTGTCATCTCTAGACCCGTGTGGGGTTCTTATTAATCTGGCGATTTATCGTTACATTTTTATATGGTCCATATCAGTCATCAGTTCAACCTGTAAAATATAGTCATCGACATACAAGTCTCTTGCTCGTATAGTAAATCTTCAACCTCGTCACACAAGCTCCAAATGCTTATGTGGTATATGAGGAAGTATCCTTATCTTCAAGAAGTATGCCATGTAGTGTAGTTCAAAATTAATTGTTACTATCCTATGGCGACATTTATTAATTACACATAGAATAACCAGCACTCCGCATCCAATGGCATTCACAGGAGTTGATATAATAATAAAATTGCGCATCCAACTCATTAAGGTTTACCTATTTGTCGGGCACACAAATAAATTCTTTACTCAACAGCTAATCCATTTACCTGTTCAAACATATATAATGTACATGTATATATTTCTAGTCAATTCTCTAATCAGTTCAATGTGTGATTTAATTGAATAAATTCTACCATTCATTCTCTAATTGATTAAATTAATTATCATTCTAACAATTTAATTAATCAAATTCTCAACAACACAACACAAACATCAACCAATTTATTTTTAACTTTTCAAAAATATATCAATTAATTCATATACTCTTTTTAAAATCATTCAGACTATATGATTAAAATTTTACATCCATGAAAAGAAAACAACAGCAAAGTAGAGAATATAATGGAAATTGCAAAATATGGTAAATGTACCTTGCACTAGAGTCAATCAGAGATATCCACTCTGAACTTAGGATAGGCTTTCTTGATGCTTTCCTCTGTTTCCCAAGTACAATCTCGCAGATCTCCACTCCATTGCAGTTTGACTAAGGGGACCTTCTTGTTCCTCAGCTCTTTAGTTTCTTTGCCAATAATCTTGATCGGCTCTCTTCTTACAGCCAATTCTAGAGTAATTTCTATATCCTATTGCGCTGCTTCTTCCACGATCAAGTCCGGATCATGTACATGCTTTCGAAGTTGAGATACGTGAAATAAATTATGCACTCCAGGCAACCACTCATGTAATTGAACCCTATAAGCGAGAGTTCCAATCCGTTCAAGAATAGGAAACGGGCCAATAAATTTAGGCGCCAATTTCCCTATTTTACTGAATCAGATGACTCCTCTCATTGGAGATACCTTAAAATAAATATAGTCGCCAACAACAAAGGATATATCTCTTCTTCTCTTATCTGCATAGCTCTTTTGTCGGCTTTGAGCGGCTAGTAATCGTTTCTTAACGAAATCGACTTTATCCGTAGCATCGCGAATCATATATGGCCCCAATACGATTCTTTACCAGGTTCAACCCAACAAGCAGGGGATCGACACGGTCTACCATACAATACTTCGAATGGAGACATTTTCAGGCTCGCCTGGTAGCTGTTATTATATGAGAATTCGGCCAAATGCAAATTGTAACAACCCGGAAAATACGAGCCAATTTAAAATTTTTAAATTGGTCATTTCAAAGGAATTTGAACAATTGAAATAGAATATTTCAATAAAATAGTGAATTAGAAATAGTGAGTCAGTTTGAAAATTTGAATTCAAACTTTGACTGACTGTGCAGGGTGAAAAATATAACGGATTTTAGTGAAACCAAAAATATTTAAATCTGTTTATCAATATCTTTCTAACAAATCTGAAAAATCAAATTTTCATAACGGGAATCAAAAGTTATGGCCGAATGAATTTTCAGAAAGGTCGCTATATAGAATATATAGCCCTGGAACATAGATATTTTGCAAACGACCTCGGAATTCGACGAAACCACTTTTGTTGGGTCCGGGATGTCAAACTATTGCTAGGTTTCAAATTTCATAATTTTTGAAGCTAGTATGTGAGCGTGGCAAAAGAAAATGTGTTTGGTCAATTTCTGTTAAATTGGATCGACCAGAAAATGGCCATTTTTTAAACGATCTCAGAATTCGACAAAACTAGTTTTGTTGGGACCGTAGCATCAAAACATAGCTAGATTTATTTTTCTGGAATTTTTCGAATCAGTTTGTGGCCCTGGCAAATTGAAATGTACGTTCAAAGTTAAAATTAAATGTTTTATTCTTTAATTTGAAGAATAACTGACTGTAAACTCGAATTGGCCAACGAGACATATCCCATTGTGTCCGGGATAGGGTTAATTAGCTAGGGACGACAGTCGTTGGGTTTGAATTGGTGTCCGTGTGGAGAAACACTATTTAAAAATTTATTAAAACCATTGGCCAATCAGAAATTTTCATTCATTATTTTAAAAATAAAAAAAACCCAGAAACCCTCGTTTTTCTCTCTCGACCGACGATCTACGTTGTTCGCCACTTCCCCTCTAAATCGCCGCCGCCACAGGCGATTTCAGTCTCCGCCACCCCCTAACTCGACGCGCCTCCCTCCCCTCTTCCAATCCGACCCTACCCCAACCCCTATCGCCACTTCCATCGCCAGAAACGTCGACCCAAAGTCGATCACTTTCCGCCGCCGCCACGAGCAGATCCGACCACCGAACCACCTCAAACCACCCTGCGCCGACTACCCTCTCCTCCGTCTTCCACGTCATCACCTCTGATCATCCTATCGTGCCTCGGTTCTCGCGAAAACTGCAACACTAGTTTTGAACAATCGATAAAGGTGAGTTCTTTTTTATGTTTGAACTTTGAAAAATCATATCTTTATGGTGTGTTGAAGAAATTCGATAAAACAGGAAACATCGGGACCGCAAGGAAGCTCTCTACCACATAGAAGAGACCGCGGATTTTTCTGAGTCATCTACGATTTTTTGCACTCCGAAAACCAATGTGAGAAATCTAAATTAAATGAATTTGAATGGAAAATGTCGTGTATAAATTATATAAGCGAAATATAAATTACACACGTGTTGTTTACCTCATGTACATGTGTTGTGTAAGCTATATAAGCGAAGTATGAATTATACATGCATAGTATAATTGATATATGTGTTGAAATGCAAGTGAAATAAAGAAATTATATATATATATATATATATGTATATACTCCCCTCGTCCACAAACCATGGACGATATTTATTGTTGTATATTGGTGTGAAATATTGGATGAAAAATGCGAATGGTTGAATAATTGTTTGAGGTTGATATTGATTGGTTGTGGTTGAAAAATACCCATTGGTGATTGAAATGAATTGGAAATAATTGTGGGAATAAAAATAAAACATGCCGCCTGCGTGCGAATTTGATGCATGAATCCCCATTGTCAAAAACCGCGAGGTTTTAAGGTAGAGCGAGGAGCCGTACTAGGGACGGTGCCGGTTTTAACTACCCTGCCGTTATGCTGCCAAAATTTTGAATAATATTCATGTGTTAGAATTATTTTCATATATTGAAATTATCTTCATGCGTTGAAATTAAAGTGATGTGTTGAAACTATATCCATGTGTGGAAATGCTCATGTGTTGAGAAATGATGTGTGAAAATTGAATTCATGTGTGAATGAATGAATTGTTTAAACAATAAAAATCACATTTTTATAATATATATGAAGTATGTAAAATATTCGCCTTATTTACAAATAGTTTCAACAATAAAAATTTCATCTTTCTTATATGAACAACATATATAAAATATCCATGTGTGGAGGTGCTCATGTGTTGAGAAGTGTGTGTATTGGAAAAGTTCATGTGTTGAATAAAAAGATCGAATAATAAAAACTACATTTTTATTGAAATTATGAAGTGTTAAAAATATTCATTTGCTGAACAAATATTTTAAATGATAAAAATATCATCTTTATCATATATGTGATATGCTAAAGATATGCGAGCGTTGAAATAAATATTTGTGAAAGAAATATTATTTTTAACATGCACAGGAACTAAATAAAATAGTCATGTGTTGAAATATATTTTAGTTCGCCAAAATTATCAATTTTGAAACGTGAAGTGTCAAAAATAGCCATTTGTTCAAATAAATATGCATGAGTTGAAATATTCATTAATTAGCTAATGATATGATTTGTGCCTATGCATGCAACATTAGAATGAATGGTGTTTTTAAACCAAAGTGAATCAAATATGAAGTTGAATGGAAAATGATAAGTGATAAGAATTGCATATATGTACATGCATATTTATTGCATAGGTTATAGCAAAGGGGCTATAGAAGAGGAATAAAATTTTGTGCCCGACAAATAGGTACACGTTTACTGTTTTGTTTGGGTGATGATTTTATGAGCCTGTTGGCTAGCCGCTTGGCTTTTTCTTTTTCTTTTTGACATGAGACGCCCATGTGGCTATTTGGGAATTTTCCCAGCCCCTCCCGTACAAAGGAGGTTATGGCGAAATTTTCCAAAATTTAAAGGCGTTAGTGAAATATTTGAAGTGAAAACAATATAGGAATTTTTGAATGAACTATATTTATATAAATATAAATTAAATTAAAACGAAACGTGGCCGTGCAGTTTGTGTTTTGAAACCGTGATTTCAAACGACTAGTGTAGGAAATCCGACCATTGGATTTTCCCGAAACAGCAACCATTAGGTTTGCCTTGGAAATATCTTTCCAACGGCACAAGATCTGACGGTTGGATTGTCTGGAATGTTTAATTCAAATCTGAAGAAAGACAGCGCCAGAAATGATTATATATATATATATATATAATTAAATTAAATCGAATAACGACGCTGCAGTTCGTAAATTGAAATCGTAACTTCAAATGGCTAGTGTGGAAGATCCGACCATCGGATTTTCCCAAAACTGAAACCGTTGGATTCATTTTGAAATGATCTTTCTGATGACATAAAATTTGTGAAGATCCAACGGTTAGATTTTCAGATATGTGTAAAACAAATTTAGTGAAAAACAGCGCCAGTGCATCAGCACGACCTGAATCGTCGTTTAATTAAATATGGTCGTTTTAAATAAATAAAAATGGCGATATATCGTTATAAAATACTATAGACGATATAGAGTGGAAATAAACCAATTTTGTTGTGTTTGCTTGATATGTGATGGTTGAAAGTATTTAACGTGAAAATTATAACTAAAGAACTGAAATGTGAATGTTGAGTAGTCCAACCATGTGATAAATTGATTTGAAAATCTAAATATACGTGGGTTATTTGAAAAGGCCGAGTTCATCTCATTTCAAGTAATCGATCGACGTTGAGAAGTCGAAGACGGTTGAAGACCGACGATCCTCACATCGGATGGATGAGCGCTACTGATGCTCGTGATCGGAGTGGCTACCTTGAAGGAGCTGAAGTAGTAGCCATCCAGACATACTTTTGATTGTACGGATAAGCGAGGAATTTGGTTCCTCCGGTTTCATTCAAACCCAGAACGGACTTGTAAATGGACCGTGTGTTTGACATTGGATTTTGTTCTGTGCTGATTGATCTCTGTTAAATATATATCTGTTTGGCGGCGGAGAATTTATTCTCTTGCTTAATGCCCTTCTCTGAGACGTACGAGCTCAGAGGTTATGTATTGATAGAAATCAGTCGCATGGAGTGGATTGCCTGTGTGGCACGCATAAGTGGCATATGATCAAGGCTTCTGTTGCAAAGCAAAGTCTTGTGGTTGATGATCAAAGCATGGTCTGTGTGACGTAGCTTTGTGTATAACGTGAATTCGCGAGCCTCACACCCCGGTATGAGTCAAAAACGGGAGACGGACCGCTTGGAGAGCACGACGTTTCTTTCTAGCTAAGTTGGTGTCAGTGACCTACCAGCCCTGACATTATATATACTTTTCACCTGTGTGGTTGTTGGAATGCGAGGCGCCTCGATTATAGGTCTGTAATGACCGGGAAACATGTGTTCAGGAATTTCCAATCCTCAAAAATAAGAGAGGACCGGCCCAGCCGATTCCAAGGACCGCTGTGTCCGATCCTGGGGCATTTGCTAGAGTCTCTCGAATGGAGAGGATCTTGCCCCTTGCCACGACTCATGATGGAACGCAATTTCCAATAAGAAATTTCGAATGTGATTGTATTACTAGTACGGAGACATAGTGGTATGGGTCATGTATGCCGCCTATGATTGATATTTATGATTGAAATCGCTTTTGAAACAGATATGCAATAGTAATAATATCAATCACTTTTGTTTTATACGTATGAAGCATTTTTGGCCATTATAAGGTAAAAACTCTATCCTCCGGCTTGCGTTGCATTGTGTGATGGGACCTGAGTCTTATAATGGCTTCGTTTTATAAAGAGCATTGCGATGATTTAATCATTTACTTTATTTCATGCACTAGCACTCATTGGAGTAAACCCGTTCCGCGAAAGTGGCGTGGTCCTTTGATTTGCCTTATTATTGTTGTTAATAAGTTAAGTAGATTTCTCATACCAATCCCATGACTGACTCGTAGTTTGTTTCACCTTGCAAACTTGGGTGCCCTCATTTTCACACGGGCAGCCTAGTTACAGGTATCTGGTGCACTTTTGGCTCACGGCGAGGCTTGACTACACCGTGCTGACTTTGACTCTCTCCGCCATTATAGTATATGTATTATGATTCCGCCATTGGCGATGTAGACTGATATTTATTTTGTGTACTCTTTATGTATGATTCCGCCTCAAGCGATGGTGACTGATTATGTATTATTATACACTAAAGTTGTATCCTGCACTGTGCTCTCTCATGTGGTGATATCTATATGATTCCGCTGTCATATGTGTGTAAATTATTCTATTTTATGTTTATGCTATTCTCTGTGATCTGCTAATGATGATTGATGTGTTATATTCCAATGATTATCCTTAACACCGTGTCACGGGGTTTTGGGATCGTCATAGCTGGTATCAGAGCTTTGGTTAACCTTAGTTCTGGAGTCTAACACATTAAACACTGCGTCAAAATAGAATCAGTAGTATTCTAAGGAGAGTGCTCATTAGATATAGGACTAGTAATGTCCTAGAATGAGCCAAGCAGAATAGCTAAAATAATTTGATCAGTCCATCATTATCTTTCCTTAAATTTTCTGCTTAACCATACAATAAATTATCGTTTCTGCAGACTGACTCTTTTCTTGCTTATATAGAATTTAAAAAATGGCTACCCGAGCCGCCGCCACTAGAGGAGGCCGTGCTGGCCGTGGTAGAGGACGAGGAGAAGTCCCAGTTGAGGAAGGACCCTTGATACAACCCCCGGCCGCTCAATACTTCGAGCTGGACCGCGTAGCTAAGAGATACAAAAAACCAGGAGGCAAGACCTTCTCGGGAACTGGCACAGTAATAGAGGCCCTTGCATGGCCCAAAACATGCGAGAAGGTACTAGAAGGCCTAAGGCTTGGAGATCAAGATAAAGCTATTATGGGTGCCTGGCTTATGCAGGAACAAGATGAACTATGGTGGGAATCTCTCACCGTCGGGAATAGAGAAGCTGGAAGATCCTGGGACGGATTCAAAGAACTCTTCAAAGAGAAATATGTCCCAGAACAAGCCCTAGAACGCATGCACGATGACTTCGCCAACCTCCAACAGGGGGATCTTTCAGTGTAGGATTATCTGAATAAATTTACACAGTTGTCCCCCTATGCTCCGGAGCTTGTCGCCACTGCAAAGTCCAAGAATAAGAGGTTCATCCTCGGGCTGAAGCGACAGTATCATGATAGAGCCATGGTCCACATCAAGCTGGGATTTAATGAATTGGTGGAAATGCCGTGCAACTACGAAGACCTTGACCAAAGGCACCTGGAGCAGGATCGCGCTAAAAGCCAAGCCGGAAACAAATGCAAGCCTGCGGTGAATCAAGCTGAGTCAAGCCAAGCAGCATCCTCGAAACCACAGACTGGCAGGCCGCCAAGAGGAAGCTGCTATAATTGTGGCAAAATGGGGCACTTCTCTAATGTGTGCACAGCCCCGAAGAGGCAGAAGACAAATTCATAAGGTTCAAGCCAAGGCTCTCAGAACCCTCGCTCCTGCTTTAATTGCCGCAAGACGGTTCATCTTGTCAAAGACTGCCCTTTGCTTAAAAAGGCCGCAGTAGCTCATGTCTATGACGGGTCGAACCCGTCGGCTGCTTCCGAAGGAGCAGGTAAACCCGATGTTTTGGGAGGTACCCTTACAATTAAAAATATTCTTGTTTCTGTATTGTTTGACACGGGTGCATCACGTAGTTTTATTGCTAGTAACACAGTGCACAAATTAAAGTTAAAACAGAGAAAGCTTAAAGAATCGGTTTAAGTTCATAACCCGATAAGAGGATCTCTCATTCTCAGTTCATATTGTAAAGTACCTGCTTCTTTTTCTCGATACAAGTTTCCCTTTGATCTAATCATCATGGATTTCCCCGAATTCGATATCATTCTCGCGCTTGATTGGTTAACGAAATACGAAGCCGAAGTAAAGTGTGCAGAACGAATAGTAAAAATTCGAACGAAGCTTGGATATATTACTGTACCATGCCATGGTTCGAATCTAGATAGGGAAGAATTTTGGTCTGCATTAGAAGTTATCCCCACTTCCTTGGAAAAGATTCCTATTGTCAGAAACTATGCGGATGTGTTTGAAGAAGTCGAAAACTTACCTTCGCAAAGATAAATAGAATTCAGAATCGATCTGATTCCCAATGCCAGACCGGTGGTACATCCAATTCGCCGAATGACTCCAAAGGAAAAAGAAGAATTAGGCGATCAAAATGGTCAACTGTTGTGGAAGGGTCTAATCAGGCCTAGCTTTTCAAATTGGGGTGCAGCTGTAGTGTTTGTCCTAAAGTCAGACGGTACTCTTCGATTGTGCGTTGATTACCGAGACCTCAACAAACAGACGCTCAAAAACAAATACCCATTACCCCGCATCGACGATCTGCTAGACCAATTAAACGGGGCGAGAGTATTTTCCCGCATGGACCTAGCTACAGGTTTTCATCAATTGAGAATAGCTGAGGAGTGTGTTCCTTTAACAACTTTCAGAGGTCCAAACATATTTTATGAATGGTTAGTAATGCCGTTTGGCCTGTGCAACGCTCCATCATACTTTGTCGATCTAATGAATAGAGTGTTCAGGGGAGTTCTGAATAAATTTGTCCTCGTATTCATCGATGATATTTTAATTTACTCCAAACCAAAACCCGAGCATGAAAAACACTTTGAACAAGTATTGGAGATTCTAAGAAAGAACGTCTTCAAAGCCAAATTCTCTAAATGTTTCTTCTGGCAAGAAGAAGTGAAGTTTCTTGATCATGTCGTGTCAAAGAAAGGGATTTCTGTAGATCCAAGCAAAATAACAGCGATTCAAGACTGGAAACAACCCACTACACCCACAGAGGTTAGACGTTTTATGGGGTTGGCTAGTTATTATCGAAAGTTCGTTAAGGATTTTTCGAAGATATCCGGTCCGTTAACGAAGCTCACGAAAAAGCATGAGAAATTTAAGTGGACTTCTGACTGTGAAGAAGCTTTCCAGGAATTGAAATCGAAACTGACAACTGCTCCATTGTTAACCATTACTGATGGCAATCAGGATTTGATGGTTTGGACAAATGCTTCTATTAGAGGTCTTGGTGCAGTGTTAATGCAAAGAGGCCAAGTAGTCGCTTATGCAAGCCGCCAACTAAAACCACATGAGAAGAATTATGTAACTCATGATCTTGAGTTGCTAGCTATCGTTTTTGCATTGAAAATCTGGAGACACTATTTATTGGGCGAGAAATTTGTGCTGTACACAGATCATCAATCATTGAAGTATTTATACACCCAGAAAGATCTGAATTTGAGACAGCAGCGTTAGCTAGAATTTCTTGCTGCGTATGATCTTGATATCCTGTATACGCCGGGAAAGGCTAACGTTGTAGCGGATGCGCTTAGTGGAAAAACCGCAATCGTTGCCAATCTTATAATTACACCAGGATTGATTGATAAAATATCTGTTCTTCAGAAAAGTGACAATTTTGTGAAAGAGATGATAAGAAGGATTCAAAGGGGCGAAGGCTCCAGTTTCCAAGTGGATAGTGAGGGAGTTCTGAGATTGAATAGAAGAATATGTGTTCTCGACATTCCTGAGCTCAAAAGAGAAGTGCTAGATGAATGCCATAAATCCAAACTTTGCATTCATCCTGGTGTGAGTAAAATGTACAACGATATCAAACGCACTTTCTGGCGGAAGGCAATGAAGAGGGATATTTCTTTGTATGTTAGCAGATTCCCTACTTGTCAATTAGTAAAGAGCGACCAACAGAAGCTAGCTGGATTGCTGCAACCGTTGGAAGTCCCAGGTTGGAAATGGGAACAGATTTCCATGGATTTCATAGATGGTTTGCCGCAAACCAGGAAAGGTAATGACAGCATTTGGGTAATCGTAGATCGCTTCACGAAGACTTCCCATTTCATACCTGTCAGATCCAATAGAACCGCTCAAAGTCTAGCACAGATATATTTCAAAGAAATCGTTAAGCTGCATGGAATTCCCATCAGCATAGTCAGCGATAGAGACCCAATATTTGCTAGCAAAATCTGGGAGGCTTTCCAGACAGAATTGGGAACGAAACTGAATATGAGCACCGCTTATCACCCTCAAACAGATGGCCAAACTGAGCTGGTGAATAGAATTCTAGAAGATTTATTGCGGGCTTGTATAATTGATTTTGGTGGGTCATGGAAAGATCACTGCATTTGGCAGAATTCTCATATAACAATAGCTATCAAGCAAGTTTGGGAATGTCGCCATTTGAAGCATTATATGGCAGACCGTGCAGATCTCCAGCATGTTGGGTAGAACTTGGCAATATACTTGTGTTAGGACCCGATATGATCAGAGAAGCATCTGATAAAGTCGACTTCATCAAAAAGCGATTGAGAACCGTACAGAGTCGACATAAAAGTTATGCAGATTCTAGAAGAAGAGATTTGACATTTGCTGTTGGTGACCATGTTTATTTGAAAGTTTCTCCGATGAGAGGAGTAATCATATTTGGCAAAACCGGGAAGTTGGCACCGAGATTTATTGGTCCCTTTCCTATACTTGAACGAATTGGAACTCTTGCTTATAGGGTTCAGTAACCAGATTGGTTTCCTGGAGTGCATGATGTATTTCACGTATCTCAACTTAGAAGACATGTGCATGATCCGGATCTTGTTGTAGAAGAAGCAGCGCAACAGGATATAGACATAACTCCCGAATTAGCAGTCAGAAGAGAGCCATTAAAGATTATTGGCAAAGAAAATAGAGAACTAAGAAGCAAAAAGGTTCATTTAGTTAAAGTGCAGTGGAGTAGTGATCCTAGAGACTGTATTTGGGAGACCGAGGAAAGCATTAAGCAAGCTTACCCCAAATGCAGAGTGGACATCTCTGACTAACTCCAGTGCAAGATACCTTTATAATACTTTGCATTTACATTTTGTTTCCTACTTTACTGTTGTGTCCTTTTCGGGGACGAAAAGTTTTAAGTGGGGGAGATTGTAACAACCCGGAAAATACGAGACAATTTAAAAATTTTAAATTGGTCATTTCAAAGGAATTTGAACAATTGAAATAGAATATTTCAATAAAATAGTGAATTAGAAATAGTGAGTCAGTTTGAAAATTTGAATTCAAACTTTGACTGACTGTGCAGGGTGGAAAATATAACGGATTTTAGTGAAACCAAAAATATTTAAATCTGTTTATCAATACCTTTCTAATGAATTTGAAAAATCGAATTATCATAACGGGAATCAAAAGTTATGGCCGAATGAATTTTCAGAAAGGTCGCTATATAGAATATATAGCCCTGGAAAATAGATATTTTGCAAACGACCTCGGAATTCGACGAAACCACTTTTGTTGGGTCCGGGATGTCAAACTATTGCTAGGTTTCAAATTTCATAATTTTTGAAGCTAGTATGTGAGCGTGGAAAAAGAAAATGTGTTTGATCAATTTCTGTTAAATTGGATCGACCAGAAAATGGCCATTTTTCAAACGATCTCAGAATTCGACGAAACTAGTTTTGTTGGGACCGTAGCGTCAAAACATAGCTAGATTTATTTTTATGGAATTTTTCAAATCAGTTTGTGACCCTGGCAAAATTGAAATGTACGTTCAAAGTTAAAATTAAATATTTTATTCTTTAATTTGTAGAATAACTGACTATAACAGTCGAATTGGCCAACGAGACATATCCCATTGTGTCCGGGATGGGGGTAATTAGCTAGGGACGACAGTCGTTGGGTTTGAATTGATGTTTGTGTAGAGAAACACTATATAAAAATTTATTAAAACCATTGGCCAATCAGAAATTTTCATTCATTATTTTAAAAGTAAAAAAGAACCCAGAAACCCTCGTTTTTCTCTCTCGACCGATGATCTACGTCGTTCGTCACTTCCCCTCTAAATCGCGGCCGCCACAAGCGATTTCAGCCTCCGCCACCCCCTACCTTGACGCGCCTCCCTCCCCTCTTCCAATCCGACCCTACCCCGACCCCTATCTCCACCTCCATCGCCAGAAACGTCGACCCAAAGTCAAGCACTTTCCGCCGCCGCCACGAGCAGATCCGACCACCGAACCACCTCAAACCACCCTGTGCCGACTCCCCTCTCCTCCCTCTTCCACGTCATCACCTCTGATCATCCTATCGTGCCTCGGTTCTCGCAAAAACTGCAACCCTAGTTTTGAACCATCGATAAAGGTGAGTTCTTTTTTATGTTTGAACTTTGAAAAATCTTATCTTTATGGTGTGTTGACGAAATTCGATAAAACAGGAAACATTGGGACCGCAAGTAAGCTCTCTACCACATAGAAGAGACCGCGGATTTTTCTGAGTCATCTATGATTTTTAGCACTCCGAAAACCAATGTGAGAAATCTAAATTAAATGAATTTGAATGGAAAATGTCGTGTATAAATTATATAAGCGAAATATAAATTACACATGTGTTGTATATCTCATGTACATGCATTGTGTAAGCTATATAAGCGAAGTATGAATTATACATGCATAGTATAATTGATATATGTGTTGAAATGCAAGTGAAATATAGAAATTATATATATATAGTCCCCTCGTCCACAAACCATGGACGATATTTATTGTTGTGTATTGGTGTGAAATATTGGATGAAAAATGCGAATGGTTGAATAATTGTTTGTGGTTGATATTGATTGGTTGTGGTTGAAAAATACCCATTGGTGATTGAAATGAATTGGAAATAATTGTGGAAATAAAAATAAAATATGCCGCCTACGTGCGAATTAGATGCATGAATCCCCATTGTCAAAAACCACGAGGTTTTAAGGTAGAGCGAGGAGCCGTACTAGGGACGGTGCCGGTCTTAACTACCCTGCCGTTATGCTGCCGAAATTTTGAATAATATTCATGTGTTAGAATTATTTTCATATATTGAAATTATCTTCATGCACTGAAATTAAAGTCATGTGTTGAAACTATATCCATGTGTGGAAATGCTCATGTGTTGAGAAGTGATGTGTGAAAATTAAATTCATGTGTGAATGAATGAAGTGTTTAAACAATAAAAATCACATTTTTATAATATATATGAAGTATGTAAAATATTCGCCTTATATATAAATAGTTTCAACAATAAAAATATCATCTTTCTTATATGAACAACATATATATAATATCCATGTGTGGAGGTGCTCATGTTGTTGAGAAGTGTGTGTATTGGAAAAGTTCATGTGTTGAATAAAAAGATCGTACAATAAAGACTACATTTTTATTGAAATTATGAAGTGTTAAAAACATTCATTTGTTGAACATATATTTTAAATGATAAAAATATCATTTTTATCATATATGTGATATGCTAAAGATATGCGAGCTTTGAAATAAATATTTGTGAAAGAAATATTATTTTTAACATGCATAGGAACTAAATAAAATAGTCATGTGTTGAAATATATTTTAGTTCGCCAAAATTATCAATTTTGAAATGTGAGGTGTTAAAAATAGCCACTTGTTCAAATAAATATGCATGAGTAGAAATATTCATTAATTAGCTAATGATATGATTTTTGCCTATGCATGCAACATTAGAATGAATGGTGTTTTTAAATCAAAGTGAATCAAATATGAAGTTGAATGGAAAATGATAAGTGATAAGAATTGCATATATGTACATGCATATTTATTGAACAGGTTATAACAAAGGGGCTAGAGAAGAGGAATAAAATTTTGTGACAGACAAATAGGTACACGTTTACTGTTTTGTTTGGGTAATGATTTTATGAGCCTGTTGGCTAGCCGCTTGGCTTTTTCTTTTTCTTTTTGACATGAGACGCCCGTGTGGCTATTTGGGAATTTTCCCAGCCCCTCCCGTACAAAGGATGTTATGGCGAAATTTTCCAAAATTTAAAGGCATTAGTGAAATATTTGAAGTGAAAACAATATAGGAATTTTTGAATGAACTATATTTGTATAAATATATAAATATAAATAAAATTAAAACAAAACGTGGTCGTGCAGTTCATGTTTTGAAACCGTGATTTCAAACGACTAGTGCGGGAAATCCGACCATTGGATTTTCCCGAAACCGCAACCGTTGGGTTCGCCTTGAAAATATCTTTCCAACGGCACCAACTTTGTAAAGATCCGACGGTTGGATTGTCTGGAATGTTTAATTCAAATCTGAAGAAAAACAGCGCCAGAAACGATTATATATATATATAATTAAATTAAATCGAATAACAACGCTGTAGTTCGTAAATTGAAATCGTAACTTCAAATGGCTAGTGTGGAAGATCCGACCATCGGATTTTCCCAAAACTGAAACCGTTGGATTCGTTTTGAAATGATCTTTCTGATTACATAAAATTTGTGAAGATCCAACGGTTAGATTTTCTTATATGTGCAAAACAAATTTAGTGAAAAACAACGCTAGTGCATTGGCACGACCTGAATCGTCGTTTAATTAAATATGGCCGTTTTAATTAAATAAAAATGGCTATATATCGTTAAAAAATACTATAGACGATATAGAGTGGAAATAAATCAATTTTGTTGTGTTTGCTTGATATGTGATGGTTGAAGGTATTTAACATGAAAATTATAACTAAAGAACTGAAATGTGAATGTTGAATAGTCCAACCATGTGATAAATTGATTTGAAAATCTAAATATACGTGGGTTTTTTGAAAAGGCCGAGTTCATCTCATTTCAAGTAATTGATCGACGTTGATAAGTCGAAGAGTCGAAGACAGTTGAAGATCGACGATCCTCACATCGGATGGATGGGCGCTACTGATGCTCGTGATCAGAGTAGCTACCTTGAAGGAGCTGAAGTAGTAGCCATCCAGACATATTGTTGATTGTACGGATAAGCGAGGAATTCGGTGCCTCCGGTTTCGTTCAAACCCAGAACGGACTTGTAAATGGACTGTGTGTCTGACATTGGATTTTGTTCTGTGCTGATTAATCTCTGTAAATATATATCTGTTTGGCGGTGGAGAATTTATTCTCTTGCTTAACGCCCTTCTCCGAGATGTACGAGCTCAAATGTTATGTATTGATAGAAATCAGTCGCATGGAGTGGATTGCCTGTGTGGCACGCCTAAGTGGCATATGATCAAGGCTTCTGTTGCAAAGCAAAGTCTTGTGGTTGATGATCAAAGAATGGTCTGTGTGACGTAGCTTTGTGTATAACGTGAATTCGCGAGCCTCACACCCCGGTATGAGTCAAAAACGGGAGACGGACCGCTGGGAGAGCACGACGTTTCTTTCTAGCTAAGGTGGTGTCAGTGACCTACCAGCCCTGACATTATATATACTTTTCACCTGTGTGGTTGTTGGAATGTGAGGCGCCTCGATTATAGGTCTGTAAGGACCGGGATACGTGTGTTCAGGAATTGCCAATCCTCAAAAGTAAGAGAGGAGGTGCGATCCTGGGGCATTTGCTAGAGTGTCTCGAATGGAGAGGAGCTTGCCCCTTGCCTCGACTCATGATGGAACCCAATTTCCAATACGAAATTTTGAATGTGATTGTATTACTAGTACGGCGACATAGTGGTATGGGTCATTTATGCCGCCTATGATTGATATTTATGATTGAAATCGCTTTTGAAACAAATATGCACTAGTAATAATATCAAACACTTTTGTTTTATACGTTGAAGCATTTTTGGCCATTATAAGGAAAAAACTCTATCCTCCGGCTTGCGTTGCATTGTGTGATGGGACCTGAGTCTTATAATGGATTCATTTTATAAAGAGCATTGCGATGATTTAATCGTTTACTTTATTTCATGCACTAGCACTCATTGGAGTAAACCTGTTCCGCGAAATTGGCGTGGTCCTTTGATTTGCCTTATTATTGTTGTTAATAAGTTAAGTAGATTTCTCATACCAGTCCCATGACTGACTCATAGTTTTTTTCACCTTGCAAACTCGGGTGCCCTCATTTTCACACGGGTAGCCTAGTTACAGGTATCTGGTGCACTTTTGGCTCATGGCAAGGCTTGACTACACCGTGCTGACTATGACTCTCTCCGCCATTATAGTATATGTATTATGATTCCGCTATTGGCGATGTAGACTGATATTTATTTTGTGTACTCTTTATGTATGATTCCACCTCATGCGATGGTGACTGATTATGTATTATTATGCACTAAGTTGTATCCTGCACTGTGCTCTCTGATGTGGTGATATCTATATGATTCCCCTGTCATATGTGTGTAAATTATTCTATTTTATGTTTATGCTATTATCTGTGATCTGCTAATGATGATTGATGTGTTATATTCCAATGATTATCCTTAACACCATGTCATGGGGTTTTGGGATCGTCACACAAATGGTCTTCCCATGATCCGCCAAAATCAATAATACAAGCCCGCAACAAATCTTCTAAAATACGATTCACCCTCTCTGTTTGACCATCTGTTTGAGGATGATAAGCGGTGCTCAAATTCAGTTTCGTTCCCAATTCTTCTTGGATTGCTTAACAGAATTTACTAGCG
The DNA here is from genome assembly GCA_030737875.1 of Allium sativum. Lineage (NCBI taxonomy): Eukaryota > Viridiplantae > Streptophyta > Magnoliopsida > Asparagales > Amaryllidaceae > Allium > Allium sativum. Next base: position 994,735,340 of record CM060915.1, read on the forward strand.
AAAATCGGGTCACGATCACTAACGATGCTCATAGGAACTCCGTGCAATCTAACAGTTTACTTGAAATATATCTGTGCCAGACCCTGAGCAGTTCTGTTCGATCTGACAGGTATGAAATGGGCGGTCTTCGTGAAATGATCTACGATCACCCAAATACTGTCATTTCCTTTCCTGGTTCTGGGAAAACCATCTATGAAATCCATAGAAATCTTTTCCCACTTCCCACCTGGAATTTCCAATGGTTGCAACAATCCAGCGACCTTCTGCTGATCGCTTTTGACTTGCTGACAGGTGGAACACCGGCTAACATATAAGGAGATGTCTCATTTCATAGATCTCCACCAGAAAGAGCGCTTGATATCATCATACATCTTGCTCACTCTTGGTGTGACGGCCCGTCCCGCACCAGCCTGCATTTCCTCCGAAAGTGCGCTGTACACATGTCCCGACTAACACGGAACGGTCGCCAAAGAAAGGAAAGAAGGGAATGAACTAATCAAGGAACCTGTAGAATGTCTCACAGCGCATGGAATAAAATATAATAATAACATACTTGACATAAAACAGGTGAGACAGTGCATAAGCTGATAACTAACAATCAATGTCAACATCAGAGCAGCGGAAATCCAAATACAGCTTATTACAACTTTCCAAATTTACTGTCTCTAATCAAAAGAAAACTAAAGTAGAAGATACACCACCAATGCCCAAGCAGTGATCTTCAACCATACAGGGAGAATACTATATATATTATGTGGAAGCCTCCTGCTCGTCTCCGGATCATCTACCCGTGCATCACCAGCTAACCTGTCTCTAGTCTGCTCGTGTGAGCACCCAGAGTAATAAGAAGAGACATAAAACTCTGGGTCAGACATAAAGCCTGGTATGAGCGATAAGCATCTAAACAGAGTAATAACAGGTATACTAAACCATACCTGAACCTGGACCTGCAACCAAAGAGTTAGTACCACATACCGTACAATGCTCTAAGGTGCCATAATAAATAGTGTAAGAATACGGGGGGTGGGGTGTGTATGTCAAAATGAGAGCAAGCAAATCATCCATAGCAACCATCCTCACATCCCTCACTCAGTGCGTAAAGCGTACGACATCTACCACTTTGGAACACTAGACAAACTGAGGTAACGACGAATCCCGACTTGTAGAAACCCTGCTATGACCAAGCCAAACACTTGGAATCATGACCAAACATTTCAATGACCCACTTCATTGGTCGTAGCCCTTGGTTCTACCAATGCCAAAATGGCCCTGAATCCGCCTTCGTACCTCCTACCATAGTGGTCCGAAGCTGTAGACGTCGATAACTCCTTTGCACGCGTCCCGCAGCAAAGCCCAACCATGAAGCGAACTCATTGATTCCCATCCGAATCTTAAGCTCTAACTTCTCATTTGGACTTCCTTTGCATCTCGGGTTATGGATCATCACCAGATCGGTTCGGATCCCTTTCATCATCATTCGGATCGTGGTCTTCATCGTCTCGGTTCGTGACTGCTACTTCGGGTCGGATCGGAGGGCACCATCGGTTCGGGTCGGATCCCTGCCTCTCCCTTGTGACAGTTCGGATCGGAGTCCTTCATGGTACACTGGATCGGTTCGTGGCTTCCAGTCCCATCTGGATCAGATCGGGTTCTCCACCACGCCACGGCTCGGGTCACGCCTCCTGGTCATAGCTCCAAATCCTTCGCCCTCCTTCGAGTCTCTGGTTCGTTGTCCTCAAGGTGATCAGATCGGATCGTGTCGCCATCCCTCCAGGCGGGCCGGGTCGGAGTCTTCAATCACCAAGCCATGAATCGCGACTTCTCGGATCGGTTCGGATCCTTCAGCTCGTGGCGCAGCTTGCTCCGCTATAACGATCGGTTCGGTTCGTGGTGAAGGGAAGTGGGCGGTTCGGGTCGGATAGGGGCGATCCGATCCGATTTCCTGCACTAATTCCTGCAACTTTCCAGCAAGTGTTTATATGCCTCTCGACGGCGTTTTCAACCAATCTAACTATTGGAATCAATCACAAAGCATACCAAAGGGTCATAGTAACATGTAACAGCAACCACAAGCAACAAACAACAATTTAATTGAATCAAAATGGATCAAAAGTGGCCAAAACTCCTTATTTTCCCTTAAGCATGTCTAAGTAAAACTGATCATAGGGCTAACAAAACTTAATCAAATCGAACCAAATTTCTAACAGAGGCATAAAATATTATTTTCGAATTTCTAAACATTTTTCTAGAATTTATTAGTGTGTAAATTCGCTAATCTTCACTAATTACCCTTAATTAACCGTAATTAGTGTCAAAATGATGCTATCACTCACCTTTGCCACAACTAGAACCCCAAAACTGAAATATTCTCTGATTTGGCGCTGTTTCCAATCTTATACAGCAGCTCCAACCTTGCTTTGGTGCTTTTTCTTCTTAATTTGATGTTTGCTAAGCCTAATCTTCAATTAGAAAGTGGTTTTTGGGTGTTTTAGAGAGATTTAGAGAGTGGAGGCCATGGCTAGGTCAAGAGGAATGAAAGTGGCGGCTGGAAAATGTCTAAAGAAATGTTTTCTAACCCTAATCAGCACCTATATCCCCTTAAACCCGAAATTCCCCTTGGGCCTAGCTGCTAATCACCCGTTTAAGCCCAATTAAGCTGTTTTTTTCACCATCTGGAACTTGTTTCAGCCATATCTCCCAAACGGTGAGTCCGTTTGGCTAATGTGACCACTCTACGGAAAGAGAAACCATCATCCGGAGCCAATGGAAGTGGTTTTAGGTCAAAATTCCTTTCCAGTCAAAAGTTATGGCTAAAACAGTGATAACTAGGGGTAAAATGGTCATTTAAAAATCGAGAAAAATCATGAACATGGGAAATGACCCCAATAGTCGTCTCCTAAAGTTACATGACCATATGACTTCGTATGTGACAGAAATAAATATTCTATGATCCTATGATGCGTAGAATGCGGGTCGTTACACTCTCCCCCCCTTAAGAAATTTCGTCCCCGAAATTCCTTAACCCAAAACATGCAAAAGATTCCGCATGCCTAACAGCCATATACAACAATCCAACATGCAAAACAAACAAACAAGCCTACCCTAGCATGCAGAAAACTGAATCTAAGTCAAAATCTTACCAGGCAAAGAGTTCCGGATAAGTCTTCCTAATGTTCTCCTCTGTCTCCCAAGTACAATCATTCTCGTCCTCGCCCCACTGAACCTTGACTAGCTTCACCGCCTTCCTTCGAAGTTGCTTCATGTCGTACTCGACAATACGGGCCGGCTTGCGGTTCCCAACCGCCTCGGGTTCTACTTCGAAGTCCTCTAACTGATCAGGTGAAATAGTCATATCTGAGTCGTGAACGAACTTCCTTAGTTGGGAAACATGAAATACGTTATGAACTCCCGCCATCTTCTCTGGTAGGTCAATCCTATATGCCAAATTCCCGACTAGTTCGAGAACAGGGAATGGGCCAACGAATCTTGGTGCCAACTTGCCTCTCCTGCCAAATCGTATTACGCTCTTCAACGGAGAAATCTTGACAAACACCAAGTCGCCAACGGAGAATTTTAAGTCCCTTTTCCTTTTATCAGTATAACTCTTCTGCCTATCTTGGGCAGCCTTCATTCGTTGTTGAATGGTCCTGATTTTATCTGAAGTTTCCCTCACCACATCTGGTCCAAGCATAAACTTCTCGCCAGTCTCTATCCAACATGATGGTGAGTTGCATGGTCTTCCGTACAAAGCTTCAAACGGAGCCATACCGATACTGGATTGGTAGCTATTATTATATGCAAACTCTACTAGATGCAAATGGTCATCCCATGATCCACCAAAATCCAATATACATGCTCTCAAGAGATCTTCCAAAATACGGTTCACCCTCTCCGTCTGACCGTCGGTCTGAGGATGATATGCGGTACTGAGATGTAACTCTGACCCTAGAGCCTCTTGCAAGCTCTTCCAAAACCCACTAGTGAACAACGGGTCTCGGTCGCTCACGATGCTTTTGGGTACTCCATGAAATCTCACTACCCACTTCATATATAATTCTGCTAACTTAGTTGTCGTTCTGGTCGATTTGACTGGTATAAACCTTGCACTTTTAGTCAGTTGGTCTACAATCACCCAAATGCTATCATATCCCGATCTAGTCCTTGGTAAACCATCGATGAAATCCATCGAGACTTGCTCCCATTTCCATTCGGGAATTTCTAAGGGCTGTAATAAACCACTAGGCTTCTTTTGCTCGGCTTTAACTAGCTGGCAATTCATGCATTTGGATATAAACTTCCCAACGTCTCTTTTCATTCCTTCCCAGTAGTAGGTCTGCTTCATATCTCGATACATCTTATTACCACCGGGGTGTATAGTCAGCTTTGAGTGATGACATTCTCTAAGCACTTCATCCCTCAATCCATTGACATTGGGTACAACAAGCTTTCCATTCTTTCTAAGCCATCTATCTCGATCAAGCCCAAACTTGTTCATCTCCTCATCGATACCCATCTCTAACTTGGAGATGATTTCCAATAGGGTAGGGTCGTCCCTCTGACTAGAGCCGATCCGTTCAATCAAAGTGGGTCTAATCGTCAAACTTGCTAACATTTCTGGATCCATTTCGCACTTTGGTCTGAAATCAAACCCCGCGATAAACTCCAGTTGCTTCCATTCAAGGAACATAGCCCCTAAGCTGGCATGTCTTCTACTCAATGCATCAGCCACCGCATTGCCCTTTCCTGGTGTGTATGCGATGTCAAAATCATAGGAAGCTAAGAATTCTAACCATCTCTGCTGACGGAGATTCAGATCTTTCTGAGAGAAGAGATACTTTAACGAATTATGATCTGTAAAAAGCTCAAACCTTTCTCCCAAGAGATAGTGTCTCCACATCTTTAACGCGAACACGATCGCTGCCAATTCTAAATCATGGGTAGGATATCTTCTCTCGTGCGGTTTCAACTACCGACTTGCGTAAGCTACAACCCTACCGCCTTGCATCAATACAGCACCCAGTCCGGTACCACAGGCATCCGTGTATACCGTCATCTCTTCATCCCCTTTAGGAATGACTAACACTGGTGCGCTTGTCAACTTGTCCTTTAAACTTTTGAATGCATTCTTGCACCTTTCATCCCAAACATAAGCTTGATTCTTCTTGGTCAACTGGGTCAATGGTGCTGCTATCTTGGAGAAACCTTGGATAAACTTACGATAATATCCCGCTAATCCCAAGAAACTTCTTACATCTGTTGCATTCTTGGGCGTAGGCCAATCCTGTACCGTAGCCACCTTTGCTGGGTCCACGGCAATACCATTCTCTGATACAACATGGCCCAAGAACCTCACTTCCCTCTTCCAGAAGTGACACTTAGAAAACTTTGCTTTCAATTGGTGTTTTCTCAACACCTCCATCACTATTCTTAAATGTCCCTTGTGTTCTTCCTCTGTCCTCGAATAGACCAAAATATCATCAACGAACACAAGGACAAACTTATTCAACTGATCTCTGAATACTCTATTCATAAGATCCACAAAATATGCTGGGGCATTGGTCAGCCGGAATGGCATGACCAACCACTCATAAAACCCAGACGGCGTCCGAAATGCCGTTTTAGCTATATTCTCAGCTTCCACTCTAAGCTGATGAAAACCTGTCGCGAGATCCAACTGAGAAAATACTCTCGCGCCACTCAACTGATCGAACAAATCATCTATCCGCGTTAGAGGATACTTGTTCTTCCTCGTCACTTTATTCAACTCGCGGTAGTCTACACACAAACGAAGGGAACCATCCGCCTTGGTAGCAAACACAACTGGTGCTCCCCATTCAGAAACACTCCTTCTGATAAATCCCTTCTTCAAAAGATCGCTGACTTGCACCTCGAGCTCTCGCTGCTCTCTTGGTGCCATTCGACGAAGTGGCATCACTATAGGCCTGGCATCTTTTACCAAATCAATACGAAACTCAATCTCTCGGTGTGGTGGAAGTCCGGTCACTTCTTCGAAAACATCCGGATACTGGCCAGCCACGGGCAAACCTGACAACTCACTATGCGGAATGTCGAGGGAGTTTAGAAAACTAGCCAATACCCCCTTACTGGGTAGACCACCAAACACTATCCTCCGCCCACCATCCGCTCTAGCTGTCACCAACAAGCCCTCACAGTCTACCACCACCCCGTATCTTTGGAGCCAATCTACTCCCAAAATAATGCCAAACCCAGTAAAGCCCAAAACAAAGCAATCACAAACAAACATGCATCCTTGACTCGATAAGACCACATTACGACAAATCATGCTAAGGCTAGTCGAACCACCAATCGGGTTCGTCACTACTAAAGGTCTATCGACAATCTCGGGCTCCAATTCCAACCTATCTACCAGGTCACTAGATATGAAAGAACTGGAAGCTCCGGTATCAAACAAAACTCTAACAGGAACATCATAAACAGAAAGCATACCTTGAATGACGACATTCTTTCCCTTCTCCGCCGCTGTTGGGGCATTCGACGAAGAAGGAATAGCATTAAGAGCATAGGCTTTCACCATTTGCTTTTCCTTAGGGAGCTGTGGACACTTGTCTTTGTGATGTCCCATTTGGCCACAGTTGAAGCACTTCCTATCCGCTGGCTTGGCCCGACAATTACTAGCATAATGGCCCTTCTTACCACAGCTGAAGCACTACACATCTTGTTTATTCTTTTTCTTCTGGCCATCCTTAGCTTGGTTCTGCTTTCTCTTATTCTGGGAACCACCCTTGCCTCCACCACTTGCTTGTGGTTTTGGCTCTTCTGCAGATGCAACCTCAGTCTTCGACTTAGGGTAGAGACTTTCTGATCTTAATGCTTTCCCCACAATCGATTCAAACGTCTCATCGATGTGGTTAATAAGCCTTTCCCCTAAGTACTGATCTAACCCAGTTATGAATTTCTCATTCTTCTTCTCGGCAGTATCAATAAGAGATAACCCATACTTTGACAAAGTGTCAAATTCAGCAATGTACTCTGATACAGCTCTGCCATTCTGCTTGAGCTCCAAGAATTTCTTAAACAGCACTGACTTCTGAGCAGCTGGGATGAACTTCTCGCTAAAGCGAGCTTTAAACTGCTCCCAAGTAATCTGATCTTCGGGAGTAGTTGCTTTTATAGCATTCCACCAATTCATTGCCCGCCCTTGCAGCTGACGGGATGCTAGCTTTCTCTTCATCGCATCCTCGATACCCAAATCCTCGAAGATACGTTCGCAACTATCCAACCAATCTTGAACATCCGTGGCCGACTCCGTTCCGTGAAACGGCTTCCCACCAAGGCTAGTATAATCCTTGTTTAGCTTGGCGAAGTCGACCCTTGGCGCCTGCACTATTGGATCACCACCATTTCCACCATTGGGAGCTGCCCTCTGAACATCTCTAAGCATCTCTCTCATGAGGTCAGTAAACATCGTCCTCATGTCAGCAGCATTCCCATTATTGGCTCCCCTACCAGCACCTCTAGTATATCTGCTCATCGTCAATCTGAAAAAGGAAACGATTAACGACTCCATAGTGGTGCTAGTGCAGTACGACTTCATCCTTACACTACTAATAGTATATATATATATATAGCTTTTAAAAACCAAAGTAATCACAAATACGCTCTCTCGTATACGTATATTATCTCTCCCTGATAACTTCCCTAGGTTAACTACGCAACCTAGAGCTCTGATACCAAGTGTGACGGCCCGTCCCGCACCAGCCTGCATTTCCTCCGAAAGTGCGCTGTACACATGTCCCGACTAACACGGAACGGTCGCCAAAGAAAGGAAAGAAGGGAATGAACTAATCAAGGAACCTGTAGAATGTCTCACAGCGCATGGAATAAAATATAATAATAACATACTTGACATAAAACAGGTGAGACAGTGCATAAGCTGATAACTAACAATCAATGTCAACATCAGAGCAGCGGAAATCCAAATACAGCTTATTACAACTTTCCAAATTTACTGTCTCTAATCAAAAGAAAACTAAAGTAGAAGATACACCACCAATGCCCAAGCAGTGATCTTCAACCATACAGGGAGAATACTATATATATTACGTGGAAGCCTCCTGCTTGTCTCCGGATCATCTACCCGTGCATCACCAGCTAACCTGTCTCTAGTCTGCTCGTGTGAGCACCCAGAGTAATAAGAAGAGACATAAAACTCTGGGTCAGACATAAAGCCTGGTATGAGCGATAAGCATCTAAACAGAGTAATAACAGGTATACTAAACCATACCTGAACCTGGACCTGCAACCAAAGAGTTAGTACCACATACCGTACAATGCTCTAAGGTGCCATAATAAATAGTGTAAGAATACGGGGGGTGGGGTGTGTATGTCAAAATGAGAGCAAGCAAATCATCCATAGCAACCATCCTCACATCCCTCACTCAGTGCGTAAAGCGTACGACATCTACCACTTTGGAACACTAGACAAACTGAGGTAACGACGAATCCCGACTTGTAGAAACCCTGCTATGACCAAGCCAAACACTTGGAATCATGACCAAACATTTCAATGACCCACTTCATTGGTCGTAGCCCTTGGTTCTACCAATGCCAAAATGGCCCTGAATCCGCCTTCGTACCTCCTACCATAGTGGTCCGAAGCTGTAGACGTTGATAACTCCTTTGCACGCGTCCCGCAGCAAAGCCCAACCATGAAGCGAACTCGTTGATTCCCATCTGAATCTTGAGCTCTAACTTCTCATTTGGACTTCCTTTGCATCTCGGGTTATGGATCATCACCAGATCGGTTCGGATCCCTTTCATCATCATTGGGATCGTGGTCTTCATCGTCTCGGTTCGTGACTGCTACTTCGGGTCGGATCGGAGGGCACCATCGGTTCGGGTCGGATCCCTGCCTCTCCCTTGTGACAGTTCGGATCGGAGTCCTTCATGGTACACTGGATCGGTTTGTGGCTTCCAGTCCCATCTGGATCAGATCGGGTTCTCCACCACGCCACGGCTCGGGTCACGCCTCCTAGTCATAGCTCCAAATCCTTCGCCCTCCTTCGAGTCTCTGGTTCGTTGTCCTCAAGGTGATCAGATCGGATCGTGTCGCCATCCCTCCAGGCGGGTCGGGTCGGAGTCTTCAATCACCAAGCCTTGAATCGCGACTTCTCGGATCGATTCGGATCCTTCAGCTCGAGGCGCAGCTTGCTCCGCTATAACGATCGGTTCGGTTCGTGGTGAAGGGAAATGGGCGGTTCGGGTCGGATAGGGGCGATCCGATCCGATTTCCTGCACTAATTCCTGCAACTTTCCAGCAAGTGTTTATACGCCACTCGACGGCGTTTTCAACCAATCTAACTATTGGAATCAATCACAAAGCATACCAAAGGGTCATAGTAACATGTAACAGCAACCACAAGCAACAAACAACAATTTAATTGAATCAAAATGGATCAAATGTGGCCAAAACTCCTTATTTTCCCTTAAGCATGTCTAAGTAAAACTGATCATAGGGCTAACAAAACTTAATCAAATCGAACCAAATTTCTAACAGAGGCATAAAATATTATTTTCGAATTTCTAAACATTTTTCTAGAATTTATTAGTGTGTAAATTCGCTAATCTTCACTAATTACCCTTAATTAACCGTAATTAGTGTCAAAATGATGCTATCACTCACCTTTGCCACAACTAGAACCCCAAAACTGAAATATTCTCTGATTTGGCGCTGTTTCCAATCTTATACAGCAGCTCCAACCTTGCTTTGGTGCTTTTTCTTCTTAATTTGATGTTTGCTAAGCCTAATCTTCAATTAGAAAGTGGTTTTTGGGTGTTTTAGAGAGATTTAGAGAGTGAAGGCCATGGCTAGGTCAAGAGGAATGAAAGTGGCGGCTGGAAAATGTCTAAAGAAATGTTTTCTAACCCTAATCAGCACCTATATCCCCTTAAACCCGAAATTCCCCTTGGGCCTAGCTGCTAATCACCCGTTTAAGCCCAATTAAGCTGTTTTTTTTCACCATCTGAAACTTGTTTCAGCCATATCTCCCAAACGGTGAGTCCGTTTGGCTAATGTGACCACTCTACGGAAAGAGAAACCATCATCCGGAGCCAATGGAAGTGGTTTCAGGTCAAAATTCCTTTCCAGTCAAAAGTTATGGCTAAAACAGTGATAACTAGGGGTAAAATGGTCATTTAAAAATCGAGAAAAATCATGAACATGGGAAATGACCCCAATAGTCGTCTCCCAAAGTTACATGACCATATGACTTCGTATGTGATAGAAATAAATATTCTACGATCCTATGATGCGTAGAATGCGGGTCGTTACACTTGGATGGATACTAAGCTTGGCTTTGTGACATTCATCCAATACTTCTCTCCGGAGTTTAGCAATATTTGGCACACAAATCCGACTTTCAACCTCATAATTCCCTCGTTATCAATCTGAAAACTCAAGGGTTCACCTTTTTGTATCCTTTCTTTGATTCATTGAATGAAGTGATCACCCTTCTGAAGAGCAGATATTTTATCAATCAATGAAGTCGTAATAATAAAACTGGCGATTATTACATTCTTTCTACTTAGCGCATCAGCCACAACATTGGCTTTCCCAGGAGTGTATAAGATCTCAAAATCGTACGCTGCAAGAAATTCTAGCCAACGCTGCTGCCTTAGATTCAAGTCTTTCTGGGTGAACAAATACTTCAATGACTGATGGTCTGTATACAGTTCGAATTTCTCACCCAAAAGATAGTGCATCCTGATTTTCAAAGTAAATACGATGGCTAACAACTCAAGATCATGAGTAATGTAATTTTTCTCATGCGGTTTCAGTTGACGGCTAGCATAAGCAATCACTTGACCTCTTTGCATTAATACTGCACCAAGGCCTTCTCTAGAAGCATCTGTCCAGACTTTCAAATCCTCATTGCCATAAATTATCGTTAGCACTGGAGCAGTCGTCTATTTTAACTTCAGCTTCTAGAAAGCTGCCTCACATTCTAGAGTCCAGTTGAATCTTGAATGTTTCTTAGTAAGTTTCGTTAAGGAACTAGATGTCTTCGCGAAATCCTTAATGAATTTCTGATAATAACTGGCCAACCTGAGAAAACTTCTAACTCCCGTGGGTGTACAAGGCTGTTTCCAATTCTGAATGGCAGTGATTTTACTGGGATCCACTGAAATTCCTTGTTTTGACCCGACGGGGCCAAGAAATTTGACTTCTTCTTGCCAGAATATACACATGGAAAACTTTGCTTTTAAAACATTCTTTCGCAGAATTTCTAACACTTGTTCCAAATGTTTTTCGTGCTCGCTCTCTGACTTAGAGAAGATCAGTATATCATTAATGAAAACTAGAACGAATTTATTCAATACTCCTATGGATACTCAGTTCATTAGATTGACAAAATAAGCTGGAGCGTTACATAAGCCGAACGGCATTACTAACCACTCGTAGAATAAGTCTGGACCTTTGAATGTTGTCAAAGGAACACACTCTTCGACAATTCAAAGCTGATGGAAACCTGTAGCTAGGTCCATTCGTGAAAAAACTTGTGCGCCATTCAATCGATCCAACAAATCATCAATCCACGGCAATGGATATTTGTTTTTCAATGTCTGCTTATTCAAGTCACAATAATCCACACATAGTCTGAGAGTACCATCTGACTTTGGGACAAATACCACTGCTGCTCCCCAATCATAGAAACGAGGTCTGATCAGACCCTTCCATACAAGGTGTCGAGTTTGATTATCTAACTCATCTTTCCCCTTCAAGGTCATTCTTCGAATAGAGTGAACTACTGGCCTTGCATTCGGGACTAATGAGATTTTGAAATCAATTTCTCTCTGCGGAGGTAAGCTAAAAACTTCTTCGAACACATCCGCATAGTTCTTGACAACTGGGATATCCTCAATTTCGACTGGGATATCCTCCGCAACGACAGGAACATGTTCTATTTGTGTAGGAGTAACATCTAAAGCTGACCAAATATCCTTTCTATCAGAATTCGGGCCTTCACATGGAATGGTTATATAATTTCCTGATTTAATCTTTTCCCTTACGACTCTGTCGGCGCATTTAACCTCGGCTTCATATTTGGTTAACCAATCCATTCCCAGAATCAGATCAAACTCTATAAAATTCATGACAATAGAGATAATAGGGAACCGATAACAGGAAAAAGAAACCAGCACCCCACAAATCCAACTAAGATCAAGGGAACCCCCAGCCGGATTATGAACAGTCATGGGTTCTTTTAGCTTTCTCAAATTCAAATCCAGTTTCTTAACCGCATTCTTTGTAATAAAGCTTCGCGACGCGCTTGTATCAAACAGTACTTTAACTGGGATGTTTTTGACAGTAAGCGTGCCTTCTAAAACATCTGACTTTCTCTGACTAGCGGAGGGTTCTGAAGTTTCAGCCACTTCATTTACTTGTACTATTTCATATTTCTTTGATAGTCGGCAATTTTTCGCAATATGACCAGGTTGGTGGCACTTATGGCATCCCTTACTCTCTTGAAGCTTGTTCTTCGATTTAAATCCACTCTTTAATCGCTTCTTTAAGGGTCTGCAGTTTATCGACAAATGCCCAGGCTTCTTACAGTTATTGCATATGGCAGTCGTTACTGCTCCTTCCTCAAATATAAACTTTTTCCTATTGATTCTAGGTTTCTTTCTAGCCCCTGACGTCGTACTAGACCCTGGCTGTGTACTTGCCTCTAGGCTATTAGTTTCAGTTTTCCTTTTGTTGCTAGAACTGACTTACTCTTCATCGACAAAAAGGCCTCGCTTATCTAGATCTTCATACTGATAACCCATGTATATCATTTCAGAAAAAGGAAGCTTCACATGCCCCCATTACACTACTTTGGTATTTTCTTTGGAGCCCATCAATAAACCTCAGATTCTTCCTCTTTGGATCTTGAATTAGATGAGGGGGAAAATGAGAAAGTTCATTGAATCTCTTATGATATTCTGGGATATTCATATCTCCTTGTATCAAATAGTAGAACTCATCACATAACCACTCAGTTGCTTCTGGAGGAGCAAATCTTCCACTGAAAATCTCTTTGAATCTATCCCAGGTGATATCACCTTCTGGATTACCCTTAATGATTGTTTCCCACCAGATTAACGCTTCTTCTTTGAGTGCCCAAGATGCCACTAATCTTTTCTGATCATCTCTCAACTGGGAGCATTCAAAAATTCTTTCAGCAGAGCTCATCCACGCTTGTGTTTGAATAATAGATTCATTGCCTAATAATTATGCTCCACCCAGATTTCGATATCTCTTTCATAGAGCCTCAAGATCTAGTTCTGCATTCCTTCTGTTTCAGACACTCATTTTCTAGTACTTCTGCAAATAGCAGACCAAGTGTCAGGTCAACAGAAAAGAGATTATAAAGCATAGAAACATATACTTGAATGTAAATGTGTCTATCGAGGTGTATTTCATTCTGCTATACTCGTACTAGGATATTACTGATCCTATCTGTAATGAGTTACTCGTCCTAGAACACTACTGGTTCTATTTCTGACGAGTTCGTTAATATGTTATATTCTAGAACTAAGCTTAACCAAAGCTCTGATACCACGTTTGTGACGACCCAAACCCCGTTCCACGGTGGTAATGGAATCTTTGGAATATAACACATAAACAGATAACATTAGAACAGAAATAAATAAATAAACCAGATAATGTACAACAGAATATACTGGATAAATATAAACATCAGAGTTACACAGTATACAGGATCATACTTTGTACAAAATACAGTTCAGCTATACATAAATGTCTACAATGGAAAACAACATAATATGTACAATAGAAGCTGAACATCATAAAAAAGAAATAAATAATAGAATCCATCTTCAGCTCCAGCTATTCAGAAAGAGGCTGCTAAAACCTGAATACAAGGCTGCCCGTGTAGAAATAGGGGCACCCGAGTTTGCAAGTGAAACAAACTACGAGTCAGTCATGGGACTGGTATGAGAAATCTACTTCAACTTATTTTACAATTAGGCCAATCACGGGACCACGCCGCTAACGCGGAACGGGTTCACTCCATTGGATTGCCAGTGCTATAAAACAAATAAATCTTTTAAACGTTGCAGCGCTTTTCATAAAAATGAAGCCATTATAAGAATCAGTTCCCATCACACAATGCAACACAAATGGGAGGATAGAGTTTTACCTTATAATGGCCAAAATATGCTTGATACGAGCAAAACAAATCATTTGATATTATTGCTAGTGTTTATATATTTCAAAAACTATTTGAATCATAACTATCAATCATAGACGGCATGGGTATCATATATCATGTCGCCATATATATATAAATATATATATATATACATATATATATATATATATATACAATCAAAACCGCACGATGCCGTATTTGGAAATTGGATTTTTGTCATGAACCAAGGCCAGGGATCGTCCTTACTGCTTCGAGACGCTCTAGCCCGTGTTTCAGGACCCAGACTCAGGTGGGCCCTCGGATCGTCTGGGCCAGTCCACCGATGTGGATTAAAATGCCTGAACACTGCGTTTCCCCAACCTATGGGGCGTCAACTGGTCATATCCGACCAAATCATCGGTTCTGATGAGACCGAACCAACCGAGGAGCCTCGCAATCCATCATCCACATAAGTAAAATGTCAGGTCGTGTAAAATCTAACACCACTCCTAGCTAGAAAGAAACGCAGGTCCTCCTTGATGTCCTCTCCCATTTCTGGCTCATACCGGGGCTTGAGGCTCACGAAACAACGCTAAATACAAAGCTAGCTATTCAAGGCCCTGCTTTGATCATCAACCACAAAGCTCTGCTTTTCAACAAAAGCTTTAATCACTGCATCTCACCATGCCACACAGGCAATTCACGCCATGTAACTGATGGCCATCAATCACATAGAATGAAATCCAATGTCAGACACACAGTCCATTTACAAGTTTGTTCCAGGTCTGAACGAAACCAGAGGGTCTTTATTCCTCGCACATCCGTACAATCAACATGTATGTCCGGACGACTACTACTTCAGCCCCTTCAAGTTAGCTACTCCTATCATGAGCATCAGTGGCACCCCTCCATTCAACGTGAAGATCATCGGTCTTGCATCGTCTTCATATCTTCGACATTTAATCGTCGATCAATTATTTGAAATGAGAATTAACTCGGCCTTTTCAAATAATTCACGTATATTTAGACTTTCAAATCAATTCATTTCAATGGTTAAATTATCCGACATCAATTATTCTGTTCTTTAATGTAGTTTTCACACCAAACACATTCGACCATCAAATATCCAATAAACCAAGCAAATTCAGCTTATTTTCAATCCATATCGTTTATAATGTTTTATCACGATTTATCGCTATTTTTATTTATTTAAAAATAGCCAATTCATTCAAATGACGCTTCAGGTCATAACACGGCCGTGGCGCTGTTTTTCTTCAGATTTGATTTACACATATCTGAAAATCTAACCATTGGATCTTCATAAATTTTATATCATTAGAAAGTTCTTTTCAAAACGAATCCAACAGTTTCAGTTTTGAGAAAATCCGACGGTCGGATCTCCCGGTACAATCGTTTGAAGTTACGATTTCAAAATACGAACTACAGTGTCGTTATTCGATTTAATTTAATTATATTTATATATATGTATATATATATATATATATTCGATTCTGGCACTGCTTTTCTTCAGATTTGAATTAAACATTCTAGACAATCCAACCATTGGATCTTTACAAAGTTGGTGTCGTTGGAAAGATATTTCCAAAGCGAACCCAATGGTTGCGGTTTCAGGAAAATCCGATGGTTGGATCTCCCGCAATAATCGTTTGAAATTACAGTTTCAAAATACGAACTGCAGCGTCGTTACTCGATTTAATTTAATTATAATTATATATACACACACACACACACAGATATATATATATATATATATATATATAATTTCTTCGATTTCAAAACCATATTCATTTCATACATATGATAAAAATGATATTTTTACCCAATAGATATTTATTTCAACACATCACTATTTTTAACAATTCATATATATAATAAAAATGAGATTTTTATTGTGAAACAATTTATTTCTGAACAGAATTATTTTATATACTTCATATACATGAAAAAAGGGTGATTTTTATTATAAAACAATTTATTTCAAAACACGATTTTTTTATATACTTCATATAGATGATAAAAGGGTGATTTTTATTATAAAACAATTTATTTCAAAACAAGATTATTTTATATACTTCATATAGGTGATAAAAGGGTGATTTTTATTATAAAACAATTTATTTCAAAACATGATTATTTTATATACTTCATATAGGTGATAAAAATGTGATTTTTATAATAAAACAATTTATTTCAAAACACGGTTATTTTATATACTTCATATAGGTGATAAAAATGTGATTTTTATCTTTCAAAGAATTTATTCAACACTTGAATGTCACTCATGTAACGACCCAAGGTTTTCGGCCCCGAAAATCGACATAAATACCCTTATCGTAACTCATGTTGATCTTCTAACACCGAAACACCGGAACGTCAATAGAATGAAAATTAGAGGGTGAGATAAGAAAGAAAGAAATATTAGAATAGAAGAAGAAGAAGAAGAAGAACCAATACAATGTAATCAGAGTCTCACATCGCAACGGAACAAAATATAATACAGAAATAAATCTTTATTGAGAACTCTAAAATACTTACAATATCAGAGTACATCAATAATCTAGACAGTTATAATAACCTGTCCTCATATACAACACACAGCGGAATAGCAACTATGTAATGTCATACGTCTGGACTTTTCCAGCTCATCTCTTCATAGCATTCGATAACCTAAACCTGTACACCCGGGGTAACCCGAGCATTTACAAAACACCGGGTCGGTCTTGTGAACCAGAGTGAGATAAACTCGCATAGTATTAAGGATAAATCATCCAATCATTATTTTAGAGTTCGAAATCTTTCAAAGAAAAGTATAATCGTAAGACCAAATCCACACATAAATACGGACGGTTCTTCCCTTACGATAGCCCAAAACATTTTGAAACCAATATCTTTCTGATATTATAATAATGTCTAAATACAAGTAAATACAATGTAGTAGCACGCTTACATCTCACGCTCCACATATATAGTATACAATCAAAACCGCGGGCGCTTATTGGGGATTGGATTTTCGACCATGACAAGGTATGTGACCACCTTCCAATCGTGTATCTCTAGAGGCGAATACACTGGGTTAACCAAGAACATCTTGCAACCCGGCCCACACATGACCGACCACTCATTTCGCTTGAGTGTATCGAATGTATATCACCAAAGGTTGGGCTCAAACCACCGTTTCCAGAAAAGGGACAACATCGAATATAGATTAAAGAAGCACATGGAATTTCTCTAGATAGGTGATGATACAACCTAATGGGAGCGATCCACGTAGCCATGCTACCTGCCCGATTTTTGTCATCTTCCGGTTGATGAGGCTTGAGGTCTGAATTACCTCCTTATGATAACACACCACCATTCACTTTGAATGCCACATCGTCAGATCCGCCGGATATCACTAATTGACATTCCACAAAAATACTTCGGTCGGGAGCGATCCAACTATGATACGTTTGAAGAAATCAACGTACGTGACCCCTTTGGAAATACTATGTCAGACATTCATCAAGTCATCCAGGAACAGAATGAACCGAAAGCACCCTTCTACTGCATCCTAGGAATCACCCTAAAGCTTAGTAGAGAGAAGTCCTCGCAATCCGTAGATTCCAATCATGACAGAATCACTGTCGAAATATCTCCAGCCGCTAATCCAGAGAAATTCAATCAGTAATCCTTCCACTCATGAAAATCGACGGTCTTCAATTGCTCCATCTTTAATAATCTTCTTTCACGTATTCACTGGTCGGAATGATTTTCAAATATAAATTTGATCCCGGTCTTTCCATGCCAACGATCATATGGTCAGGTTTGATAGTCGGTGATTTAACTATCAAATAAATAATTGTGAGGATACATGGGTTTACCAGTTCAGTACCAGCACTACATGGCCTCTTTAATTTAGAAATGATTAACGATAGTTAATCTTGAATTCTTAAATATTTCACCATTTCAAATATAAGTTATTTGACGTAAGGTCATCACTTTCATATTTAAGAAAATATTCAATAATCACATTCAATTCTTTATTCGGTTATCGTTTCAAACCCATTTATTATTTTATTTCTAATTAACCATATTACAAAATGACTCATCTTATTTCAAGAGAAACAGCATTATGAAATCTCTTTTATTTTATCACTTGAAAATAACCAACTATTATTCTCTTAGTATAAATTATTCTCAAAATTTTACTTTTTCAATTTGCTCTAACCTTGGAAATACCAATTTAACTTTCCCATTACACACTAATATCATCCTTAGATATTCTCGAGGTCGTTCAAGTTGGGGTATTTATTTACCTCTCAGACCTTGATCAACAAAGGTCTTATCTTTAGATAGACGTTAGTTGTAATTCAAAAACCAAACTTATTTTAATATCATTTACACCTCATTTAGCTATTTTATATATTTAAAAAAAAACACCTTATCTTCTGAATCTTCCATCTCAAGTATAACCACCATTCTTAGTTCATTGATTAAGAAATTCATTTATAAAATATCCCATTCTCTTTTATTTCTCTAAACGATACTTTTCTAACTTGGATTTTTGGTAAATCCTATTACTTACTCCTTTTACCACATTCCCCTTTAAGCCTTTCGCTTAAAGTCTAATTTCATAAGTTTAACTTAATTCCCTTATTAAGTAACACTTTCCACCTCATTTTCTTTTCATAAAATTTCGTTTATAAATCATGGTTCAATATAAACCCTTTATTTATCCCTTTCCTTTTTACTTAATTTGAGCTCTCGCATTTTCTTAGAATTCCCTTTTTATTTATCTCTCAAAAACGATTATTCAAATCTATAATAATAAATAAACTTCTGCCCATATACTCATAAATCTGATAAATATCAGAAAGCTCTCTTAAAAAAATCATTTAAAAACCAGTTATAACTCAATACATAAATAATGAATATTTATTTCCTTTTTACAACTTTTATTCGAAAATACAGGTTTAAAATCTGTCCTCAGTTAAAAATATATCTTATAACATAAATTTGTCGATTTACTTGACGGTATAACGATATTTATAAAAACGGTTAATCCATAGGCCATGTGCTGCCAATCACTCAACAAATCGTACCCATTGGTTTAAACCAAACAAATATTGAATTTCAGCTTGATATTCAATAACTAGATGAACCATCCAATCAAAAAATTCAACTTAAATAAATAATGGTCTCATAACGGTCAATACCAAATTTATTTCACACAATCATGACAGTTCAAACAATCCATTTAAATGAATCACGTTTACTCTATAAACGTGGCCAGTAAGGTGAATTACCATGACTAGGACCCGTCGTTAAAAATAACGATTTGGGTTTCACTGAAATTAAACGACATTTAATTTCTTCGGTTTAAAAAATATATGAATGTATATTAATAACCAGTCAATCATTAGCAACCATAGCACACAAAAATAAAAACCCAACTTATAAAATATAAGTGGGGAGAAACTGAGTGAGTTTAACTCACCTTGATTTGTTCCCGTCGATAAATCAGCTTGTTTCAGTCAAATTAAACAGCATTTAATTTGACTGAAAAATCCTGCTACTATCTGTCTTGCCCGATCCTCTTCTATCGTGTAGTACTCATCATCATGGTTCCGATGCTTTTTGTTTCATTGAATTCTGAGAAATATGCATTCGAAATAAATATTTGAAGTTTATATTTGAATTTAATCAACTTTTTAAAAGAAAAATGTTTGGGCCTTACTTTCTTTTTCTGTTCAGCCCAACCCGAAGCAAACGAGGCCCGCACCAAACCCTTTATACCCCAAAACGATCAGATCCACTCCCATTTTCTTCAATCCGTCCGCCGCCACAACTAATCAGAGAAAAAAAAACCCACATCCATGCCGCAACCCTATCTTCATACTCCTCCTCCTTCGTGCTTCCTTTGGCGGAAAAGGGAACCCCCTTCAACTTTATTCAAACCCAGAGCTGCTACAGTCTTCCGCAACCCATGGTGCAACCCGAGACCGAACCCTAGTCTATTTTCATCACGAAATCCTTCATACCGAGTTGCGAATTCAGATAAGTATTTTTCCAAATTTTTGTTTGCTGTATGAATTTATGATTTTAAGGTGGTTCGAATGGTGTTGTTTTCATTGAGTTGATCTGTTTGTTCTTAGAACACACCCTGTATTTATACTAGGGTTTTGATCTAGATAGAATCAACGTCCATCTGATTTCGAATCATAGGGTTAGATTTCGCTGATACTAGTTTCTTGTTCTTTCACTTCAGTTCTACCATGATCGAGATCTTGGTTCGTGTGTGACTTTTAACAGTGAAAAATGTGGAGACTTTATGTTGGATTTTAAGTACTCGTTTGCTTATATTTATGTACAAGATCCTAACTGTTAATGTAAAAATTTAGTGAATCTATGAATTGTTATAGCGTTCATAAGTTGGAGAATCCGTCTAGATTCTTGTATTCGATTTTAAAAGAGTGGTATAGTTTTGTCTTGTATATTTACTGATTATCAAATTTACATTTTCTGATCTGCATAGATTTGATGTCGAACAGATTGATTTTTTCTTTCACTACGTTGTACACTTCTTAGCTGTTAAGCTAAAAAAATATAGTTGTTCTTGTGTTGTCCATTCAACTGTACTTATGAAGATATTCATATCCTCTTTCTTTTTCTTAGTTGCATGATCTCTAGGAAGATTTGGACTTGGTGGCCGATACTTTGCATAGCAAAATCGAAGATATTGGGGAGATTTCTTACTGAATCTCATGTACTATTGTCTACTAAAATGTGTACATAGAGTAGGGTACATAGGGTCTGTTTAGGCTATATCGAGTTGTTTGATCAATTTAAAGATTTGCAATGTGAATTCAGTAGATTTGATGACGGTTTTTGTATGGATTTGATTTTACCTCCACTGCTTGCTTAGTTGCTATGTACGAGTATGGATTTTCATGTTTGTCGGTGTACAGCTATATATATAATTTACTGTTTTCTTTACTGTAAAATATATTGTTTTGAATCACTGTTTTTCCTAGCTGTTGATTTTTTTTCTTTTGTTCATTCTTTTTTTTCAGATTTGATGTATACATATTTTACTGTCATTTCAGTTGTGAAAATCTACTATTTCTCAGCTGTTCTCTCTTGTTTCATTGAGTCGCTCTGTACTTGGTTATAACATGAATTGGTTTGTTCATTTTGCTTTGCATCTCGGAAGTAACCCCATTGGCAAACCCTTCATGGTCCACTCGTAATTGTGTTAGTATGTACATACGGTATGTGATGGTATTTAATCTAAAAATCATAAAATTTAAAGTTACTATGTTTAATAGTTGGATCGTATTCAGTTTCATTGCACTACTATGAGTGCCTTTGTTTTCTTCACTTTATACCTATGAACTTGTATAAAATGGTTTCACAATATATTTGTCCATTGACTGTGGCGCACAGTCTCTATTGACACCATCTTTGTTATGTATGTCTACTCGTTTTAAACCTAAAACCTCTCAAACTAATGAAGCACATTTCATGCTAGTAGGACAAAAACACCAATGAAATACAGAATAACTTCAACAAGACTAAGATAAAATTTTAACACAAATTTGGTTAAACAATATAAATATATACATAAATTATAACGTTAAAACTTTGTTTTATAAACGGAATATATATTTTAAATCCATTCTAAATAAATTTTTAAAAATAAATTAAATTAAATATTTGACTGCCAAAACACGGGACATTACATTCTTCCCCCTTAAAATAATTTCGTCCTCGAAATTACTAAGGTAAGAAAAATGTTATAAATTTTAGTAACTTTTAAAATATATTTAAATAACAATTCATTTATCGGTTAGGGTAAATATATGGATTTTCAAAATCAAACTGGTGCCACAAACCCTTTGCAAATATAGAGCTGAATCATTCAGTTTCAACTTATATGTAGTTTTATTTCAACTACATTATACTTCATTTTCTGGGTTTTTGGTTTATTTAATTCTTTATTAATCCATGGATGAAATATATTCAACCAATCTAACAAACAGTCGATAATAAATCAGCAATCAGAGCACAACAACTTAATCAAATCCACTGAATCCCCATCTAATATTTCTATTTAATTTTATTCAACATGTTTGAATATCAGCCGATTGATATTCGATTGATTCTTATTTAATTATTATCATTAAATTTCCAAATTCAAATACCTTATTTAATTACATGGTTATTTCTTAATTTAATTCCAATATCCTTATTAATGATTTAATTCGATTTCACTTAACCCAGTCAAGTTTTCAATTCAAAATTTTAACCAAATTTTTGAATTCCATTCAAATCAGTCAACACACCATATCCAAATAATTTGAGAAAATTATTTCCTTTTAATACAGAAATAAATTCCGGGTAAAATTATTTCATTTACCCTCTTTACAAAACAATATTGTGTTCCTTTACTAGTTCAGTGCTTTTCAACACTTGAACCGACCGACAACACAATACAAAACATTTGTATATAAAATT
Source organism: Allium sativum (assembly GCA_030737875.1). Lineage (NCBI taxonomy): Eukaryota > Viridiplantae > Streptophyta > Magnoliopsida > Asparagales > Amaryllidaceae > Allium > Allium sativum. Next base: position 994,758,034 of record CM060915.1, read on the forward strand.
TACAAATACGCTCTCATTTATATACGTTCAAACTAAATCTAGGGTGTTACTAACCCCATCTCTATCGAGTTACGCCATAGAGCCAAGGTTATTACTAAACCAATAGCTCTGATATAACTGTAATGACCCAAGATTTTCGGCCCCGAAAATCAACATAAATACCCGTACCGTAACTCATGTCGACCTTCTAACACTGAAACACTTGAACGTCAATAGAAAGAAAATTAGAGGGTGAGATAAGAAAGAAAGAAATATTAGAATAGAAGAAGAAGAAGAACCAATACAGTTTAATCAGTGTCTCACATCGCAACAGAACAAAATAAAATACAGAAATAAATCTTTATTGAGAACTCTAAAATACTTACAATATCAGAGTACATCAATAATCTGGACAGTTATAATAACCTGTCCTCATATACAACACACAGCGGAATAGCAACTATGTAATGTCATATGTCAGGACTTTTCCAGCTCATCTCTTTATAGCATTCGATAATCTAAACCTGTACACCTGGGCTAACCCGAGCATTTTCAAAACACCGGGTCAGTCTGGTGAACCAGAGTTAGATAAACTCGCAAAGTATTAAGGATAAATCATCCAATCATGATTTTAGAGTTTGAAATCTTTTAAAGAAAAGGATAATGGTAAGACCAAATCCACACATAAATACGGACGGTTCTTCCCTTACGATAACCCAAAACATTTTGAAACCAATATCTTTCTGATATTATAATAATGTCTAAATACAAGTAAATACAATCTAGTGGCACACTTACAACTCATGCTCCACATATATAGTATACAATCAAAACCGCGGGCGCTTATTGGGGATTGGATTTCCGACCATGACAAGGTATGGGACCACACTCCGATCGTGTATCTCTAGAGGCGAATACGCTGGGTTCAACAAGAACGTCTTTTAACCTGGCCAACACATGACCGACCACTCATTTCGCTTGAGTGTATCGAATGTATATCACGAACGGTTGGGCTCAAACCACCGTTTCCCAAAAAGGGACAGCATCGAATATAGATTAAAGAAAGAAATGGAATTTCTCTAGATAGGTGATTATACACCCTAACGGGAGCGACCCACATAGCCATGCTGCCTGCCCGATTTTTGTCATCTCCCGGTTGATGAGGCTTGAGGATGAATTACTTCTTTCTGATAACACACCACCATTCACTTTGAATGCCACATCGTCAGATCCGCCAGATATCACTATTTGACATTCCACAAAAATACCATGGTCGGGAGCGACCCAACTATGATACGTTTGAAGAAATCAACGTACGTGACCCCTTTGGAAATACTCTATCAGACATTCGTCCATACAAGTCATCCAGAAACAGTATGAACCGAAAGCACCCTCCTACTGCATCCTAGGAATCACCCTAAAGCTCAGTAGCGAGTAGTCCTCGCAATCCGTAGATTCCAATCACGACAGAATCACTGTCGAAATATCTCTAGCGGCTAAACCAGAGAAATTAAATCAGTAGTCCTTCCACTCATGAAAATCGGCGGTCTTCAATTGCTCCATCTTTAATAATCTTCTTTCACGTATTCGCTGGTCGGAATGTTTTTCGAATATAAATTCAATCTCGGTCTTTCCGTGCCAACGATCGTATGGTCAGGTTTGATAGTCGGTGATTTAACTATCAAATAAATAATTGTGAGGATACATGGGTTTACCAGTTCAGTACCAGCACTACATGGCCTCTTTAATTTAGAAATGATTAACGATAGTTAATCTTAAATTCTTAAATATTTCACCATTTCAAATATAAGTTATTTGACGTAAGGTCATCACTTTCATATTTAAGAAAATATTCAACAATCACATTCAATTCTTTATTCGGCTATCGTTTCAAACCCATTTATTATTTTATTTCTAATTAACCATATTAGAAAACGACTCATCTTATTTCAAGAGAAACGAAATTATGAAATCTCTTTTATTTTATCACTTGAAAATAACTAACTATTATTCTCTTAGTATAAATTATTCTCAAAATTTTACTTTTTCAATTTCCTCTAACCTTGGAAATACCAATTTAACTTTCCCATTATATACTAATATCATCCTTAGATAATCTTGAGGTCGTTCAAGTTGTGGTATTTATTTACCTCTCAGACCTTGATCAACAACGGTCTTATCTTTAGATAGACGTTAGTTGTAATTCAAAAACCAAACTTATTTTAATATCATTTACACCTCATTTAGCTATTTTATATATTAAAAAAAAACTCCTTATCATCTGTATCTTCCATCTCAAGTATAACCACCATTCTTAATTCATTGATTAAGAAAATCATTTACAAAATATCCCATTCTCTTTTATTTCTCTAAACGATACTTTTCTAACTTGGATTTTTTGTAAAGTCCTATTACTTACTCCTTATACCACATTCCCCTTTAAGCCTTTCGCTTAAAGTCTAATTTCATAAGTTTTATTTAATTCCCTTATTAAGTAACACTTTCCACCTCATTTTCATTTCATAAAACTTCGTTTATAAATCATGGTTAAATATAAACCCTTTATTTATCCCTTTCCTTTTTACTTAATTAAAGCTCTCGCATTTGCTTAGAATTCCCTTTTTATTTATCTCTTAAAAATGATTATTCAAATCTATAATATTAAATTAATTTCTGCTCATATACTCATAAATCTGATAAATATCAGAAAGCTCTTTTAAAAAAAAATTATTTAAAAACCAGTTATAACTCAATTCATAAATAATGAATATTTATTTCCTTTTTACAACTTTTATTCAAAAATACAGGTTTAAAATCTGTCCTCAGTTAAAAATATATCTTATAACTTAAATTTGTCGATTTACCTGACGGTATAACGATATTTATAAAAACGGTTAATCCATAGGCCATGTGCTGCCAATCACTCAACCAATCGTACCCATTGTTTAAACCAATCAAATATTGAATTTCAGGTTGATATTCAATAACTAGATGAACCGTCCAATCAATCAATTCAACTTAAATAAATAATGGTCTCATAACGGTCAATACCAAATTTATTTCACACAATCACGATAGTTCAAACAATCCATTTAAATGAATCACGTTTATTTTGTAAACATGGCCAGTAACGTGAATTACCTTGACTGGGACCCGTCGTTAAAAATAGCGATTTGGGTTTCACTGAAATTAAATGCATTTAATTTCTTCGGTTTTAAAAATATATGAATATATATTAATAACCAGTCAATCATTAGCAACCATAGCATACAAAAATAAAAACTCAACTTATAAAATATAAGTGGGGAGAAACTGAGTGAGTTTAACTCACCTTGATTTGTTCCCGTCGATAAATCAGCTTGTTTCAGTCAAATTAAACGGCATTTAATTTGACTGAAAAATCCTGCTACTGTCTGTCTTGCCCGATCCTCTTCTATCGTGTAGTACTCGTCATCATGGTTCCGATGCTTTTTGTTTCATTGAATTCTGAAGAAATACGCGTTCGAAATAAATATTTGAAGTTTATATTTGAATTAAATCAACTTTTAAAAAAAAAATGTTTGGGCCTTACTTTCTTTTTCTGTTCAGCCCAACCCGAAGCAAACGAGGCCCGCACCAAACCCTTTATACCCCAAAACGATCAGATCCACTCCCATTTTCTTCAATCCGTCCGCCGCCACAACTAATCAGAGAAAAAAAACCACATCCATGCCGCAACCTTATCTTCATACTCCTCCTCCTTCGTGCTTCCTTTGGCGGAAAAGGGAACCCCCCTTCAACTTTATTCAAACCCAGAGCTGCTACAGTCTTCCGCAACCCATGGTGCAACCCGAGACTGAACCCTAGTCTATTTTCATCACGAAATCCTTCATACCGAGTTGCGAATTCAGATAAGTATTTTTCCTAATTTTTGTTTGCGGTATGAATTTATGATTTTAAGGTGGTTCGAATGGGGTTGTTTTCATTGAGTTGATCTGTTTGTTCTTAGAACACACCCTGTATTTATACTAGGGTTTTGATCTAGATAGAATCAGCGTCCATCTGATTTCGAATCATAGGGTTAGATTTCGCTGAAACTAGTTTCTTGTTCTTTCACTTCAGTTCTACCATGATCGAGATCTTGGTTCGTGTGTGACTTTTAACAGTGAAAAATGTGGAGACTTTATGTTGGATTTGTGTAACACCCCGTAATTATGCGACATTAAGATTCTCAAATTAAAGTATAATTAATTTTTAAAAGAAAAATTAAAAGAAAAAGATCCATGCAGTTGTTTAATTTAAGTATTGTAACTAACATGAAAAAGAGAAGTAAGGAGAGAACAATAATTATTATTGTTCTAAGACTTATTAACAAAAGCCTCTGTAGCTCAGTTGGTTAAGGCATTGGATTTGTAGCATGGAGGTCGGGGGTTCGAACCCCGGCGGCGGCATAATTTTTTATCTTTGTTTTAGAGAGGGCCAACTGAACATGCAAATATATGTACGTATACAAATTCAAAATTTGAAAGGATAAGAACGTACATATAAGGAAATAAAGAAAATATATATATATATACATATGAGAAATATAAATATATATATATATATATACAAAAATATATGTATACGAAAGATAAAATTCAAGATAAGGCTACAGTCAATGAAATATGGCAACATCATTTGAATTTTGAAAATAAAATGAAAGTTGTGCGTATATATATACGCGTAAAATGGTCGTTAGAGGAATTGTATACATATAAGAATATTTCATGTGAATAAAACAGTTAAATAAATTCCAGAAATTCAAAAGTTTGAAAATCAAACTTTTACGCCAAAATAGCTTGTGGGACCCAATGCTGACTCAGCACTGCGTGTATGATAAGGTTTGGCTAGATTCATCTACGTACCTGGACTATTTTCTTAACTAGGTTCAATGCTGACTCAGCGCTGCGTGTACGATAAGGTCTTGAGCAGCTATATAAACAGCCCTAGTCTTCATTCTCTTTGCACCAATTCTCTTCTATCCTTATGCTGCTAAGATTCATGGCTTCTTCCCCTCCTCTAAATTTTCTTAAATAAATAAAATAAAATATGATTCAAGACGAGGAGATGCTGCTAAAAGACTTTTAAGGAGGGATTCAAATCAAAGTTTCAAGTGAAGAATTCAAAGGCTAGCTCAAACAAGTTTCAAGCAACGACGCACGAATCATAGCCACGCTTTCCTTCTTTTCTAGATCTATTTTCTGTAAGTTGGTTATTTCTAGATCTGAATATTTTGTTTTATTTGTGACATGAAATTAAAGGAATAAAGGAATATGCCAAATCTCTCTCTCTCTCTCTTCGAATCTGTGTTTATACTCTTGGACTGAATTAAGAACTGTTATGATTCGAGGACAAATAAGACTGTAACCGTGACTATGACTATAGAACTGTGGCCTTTGAAAGCATATGCCTTTGGACTATGACATAAGCCTTTGATTTTGGGACATATAAACATTGCCTATGACAATGACTTAGGACTATGGGAATTATTTTCCCTTTTGGACTATGAACATCGCCTATATTGCCTATGACCATGGACATTACTTATGACTAAGAACATAAGCCTTTGAATTGGACATAAACTATTGCTTATGACATAATGAGGACAATTGTGATTTTGACACCCATGATTCATGATTAGGAAAATATTGCTTTAGTTTGGTGATTGTGAAATTGGGTCTAAACCCAATTATTTATTCTACCTGTTCCTTGGTTTTTTCTTTGGTTTTAAGACAGTGGGAATTTACCTATTAAGTTAGGTCTACCCACGTTCTTGAACCTATTTTGCCCATTCTTTGGTTTTAAGACAGTGGGAATTTACCTATTTAGTTAGGTCTACCCATATTCTTGAACCTACATTGTTATCCAAACCTTTTTATGCCAATTATTCCTTCTTGTCATTTTGATTCATTCCCTTTTTATCTACGAATCTAGATTTATTTATAATCTAGGTTGAATCACGATTATTCGAACGGTGGGAATGCGATTTGGGGAAAAACATGGAAATGAATATGAACGTAATTGAAAACTGGGAAATTGGCATAATTTGGAATATGTATTATGACATGCATATTAAAATGAAAACGGGGAAATTTGACATGGATTAGGGAATATGTGATTTTGACGTATTAAATTTAGCGTTAGTAAGTAAGCTAAATTTTAGGCATAAAATGTAAACTAGAAAAATAATTCTAGTTTTGCCATAAATTGTGAATTAGGATGTTAAACCAAGATTGGGTTAATTAAGGTTGATTTGGAATAAGTATATTAGCACAATTTTGAATTTATTCATAATTGTGAGCAATTGTCATGTTTAGAATAAATTATGGTTAGCGACACTAAACTTGGTATAATTTACATACCAAAAAGTATAAATATGATAAATAAGAGAGAATGGGCCATAATAATAAATGTGACAATGTACATTAAAAGAGTAGTAATGAAATCAGTAAATTAGGAGTAATTTACTTATAGAATTCGTCATAAATGTTAAATTGTTCATTTACCACAAAATATGTAACTTGGTTAAATTTTGGCCATAAATTATAAACTAGGATATTTAATCTAGTTTCGGCAATGAAATAGGAAATGGCCTAAACTGCATGTTGGGTTAGGACTTGGGCCTAGAATATAAGTATACTAGTAGGCTTGACAAATAAATATAGGCCAAATTTGTCTAAAAAGAGGAAATGGGTTTTTGAAATAAATTGTTAACAATTTATAAACAAAAGAAAAGTATTTTGATAACACCCCTTTTTATAACACATAGACCAGAAGGTTCTAGGGTGACAGAGAGGATAGTGTCTAGGCTTGGGTTTGGAAAATACAAGTTGCCTGCCCTCCCTGGCTATCCCTAACTGATCCGAAGGACGGGATGGTTGTTTTCAAAACCAGATTTGGAAATTAATCAAAAACCCTTTGAACTTAGAAAACATGAATATGCCTAACCCGAGGTTAGACTGAGTTGCGGTGTAAACCTGCCCGGAACCGACCGGCACATCCAGTAACCGCAGCAATATCTGTCTAATGTGAGAGGTTGCGGCTTTAATTTATTAATTAAAGCTAGAATGGGAAGGTTAAGGAACACTTAACCAACTTAGCACAGTTAAAGCTAGAATGGGAGGGTTAAGTCCATGGGAATACTTAGCCAAATTAACATGTTGACTAGACTAGAAGGTGGGGTTAAGTAAAGTTAATACACTTAGCCAATTTAACATGTTAATTAGACTAGAGGTTGGGGTTAAGTAATAAACTTAGCCAAATTAATATGTTAGCTGGACTAGACCATAGGGTTAAGTAAACTTGAATGCTTAACCATCAGAATATGATAAATGAATAGGGTTAAGTAAAAAGCATAAAGGGATAACACTTAACCAGTGTAATAGGATAAGGGAAGAGGGTTAAGATAGCTTCAATCGACTAAAGACACTTAACCAACCCAACCTGGCGAGAAAGAAAACTAAATAGTAAACCTCAGTTGAAAAAGGGACTAAGTAGTAAAATTTAGTTAAGGAAACAAGGAATTTGGAAACTAAGTGGTAAACCTTAGTTAGTAGAACTAAGTAGTAATTCTTAGTATAACACGAAGGAGCGGACATCCATCTGGTTTTAAGAAGGCTCCAACGAATTGGGTTACGAAGCCCGAGGCTTCGAGGGGACGTGAGGGTACCCATGGTATCCCTCTGTGAGGCTGCAGATGATCATCCTGGGCTCACAGAGGTTAAGGTCTGCGTTAGAAGAACCGAGGGTATGCCTTGGTTGCAATATATATATGTGGCAACCTAAAGACTAGGATGGACCAGCGTGATTCGACGAGAAGACGGTAGCCCTGTGATAGCAACTCGTCGTCTACCATCCATCTTGAGTCAATCGAGATACGTGAAGCGGAAAGGCGGAGAACTCCGAAAGACCATATACTTGCTATCTAGTTATGGTTGCGGATGGCCATAGGATAGTGGGTCACCGGGGGCCGGCGTATAGTTCTCATTTTACAAGGTGTGCCTTTCATTAGTTGAGGGAGGGGTCAAGTGGGACCATAGCCACTGGAATAAAAACAGACCTTAGCATCTGCATCGGCAGATATCCGAAAGCTCCCGACCGAGTTCTGTATTCCTTGATTTGCCCTGTCACAGGACTCGGATCGCACATTACAGGACATGTGCATCTAGACAAGCGATAACGATTCGCGATACATGCGTGGGGAAGCCTAGGAGCATATACCACTCTAGGTAGTGTGTCCTAGACTTGGGGGCATTGTTCGACAGGTAGCGTAATCCCTAGTTGGACTAGGTGGCATAAACCCTGAACTCGAAAAGCGTTCAGCAGATAGCGTAAAACTATAGTTAAATCTAAGAAGCACTTGATAGAAAACCCTAGACTAGATCTAGGTAATAAATAATAAATGTATGCCTGAAGACAATGGAAACTACAGGGGTTGGGATCACGTTATCGTTACTAGTTGAACACTAGTTAGGTGGTGCAGAGATATAGAAACCAGTATAACAAGGAAATAGCGAAGCTGCGAAAGTATTAGAGCGTATCCAGTCATCTTAGCATATCTTGTGACTACCTTGTCTAATCTTGTTGACCTTATCGTCATGGTGTAATCTTGTATTCAGTTAATTCATGTCGTTTTGTTTTTCCATATTCACATGCTAGAAGTTACTGAACTTACTCAGGCTTTATGTCTGACTCTGTTTTTCTTACGTCTTCTTTTCTTCCGTTTCCCCCCCCCCCAGGTAGTTGAGGAGGGAATAGTATAACTCAGGATTAGACTGGACCATTGCTCTTTCCCAGCTTGAAGATTTGACGAAGTTGTCTTTGGATTCTCTTCCAGATGCTATGGCTGGCTCTTGCTACATTGGGGAATATATAAATGTATTTTCATGCTTCTTTATTTTATAAAGACAGATGATACTCTGATATTGTAAAAGAATCTTGTATAGACTAAATTATCAATAAAGCAAAGTTCTATTTTCCACTGTTTAATAATTTGTCTGTCTTGTAATTTATCTGCATCTTTTACCCAAAATGCTCCACAGAACTTAGTGCATTCCCTTTGTGAGTGACACTAACGGACGTGGGGTGTTACACGTGGTATCAGAGCTGAAGGTTACCGGATCAGATAAAAGATTTGAAAAATTATTTTCAAAAGGTTTTTAAAGAAGCATTTTTAAAAGAAAGGATTTGTTTTAAAGGCATATTCCCCAAAGCCATACGCATTGTCTTCTCTTCCTCTATTTGAATTCTTGTCTCCTTCTTTCTTGACTCTCTGGGGCTCCTGGCTTTCTGGGAGGTAACCTCATCAAAGGGCGAAGTAGTGCCCGACTTCCATCTATAGCCGTAGTTGTTTTACTTACGGCCAGTCTTCTTTCAAGTTTATAGGGTTTTTCCGTGCGATAGAGGCAACTTTCGAGAGATGTGCCAACATGGTTACACGCGGAAGTTTGGCAAAGGAGCACGACCCAAGGATGAGGAAATTATGGATGTAGACTTGGCTCACGAAGGAGGAAGGGATTATAAAACCTAAGACAAGAGCAAGTATCTTTACTATGGTATGATAGGACATATACTTAAGGACAAGGGCAAGAACGAGGACGAGATTTTCAGAAGGACAAGTACATGCTTTGGCCACCAAGCGCACCTAGGAGAAAGGTGGTCCGGTTGGAAGAGTCTAGTTTTCCTTTCGTACTATTTCCTTAGGTTCCAGCGCTTCTTAATTGTTCATACCCACTTCCATAGTTGAGTCTCTGCACCATAGTACGTGTATAGTAGAAAGATCCCACTAGAGTCTCAAATCCAATTGGTGGTCCGACCAGTTTTTGGTTAGTAGGGATTTGAGGATAGCTATCGAGTTTGCTTATATCATCTCACGTAGATCGTCTAAATTCGGAGAAGATATTCCTTGGATGCTTGTCTGATATTGGTTTAGGCCTTTGGGGCTTGTACTTGGGGAATGTCGAGTTCGGTTTGGATGGTTTGCGTGAAAGATGAATAGTTGTGGTAGGTACTCTAAAAAGTACGGAGTGATCTTTTGACTCTCATAGTTATGGCGTGATGGATAAGCTAAGAGGGAGGCCTCTAATCATCTTAGTACATATACTTGGCGCCGTGATTGACATCTGTTTATTTTGGAAATGGAGATTAGGAACTTCACAATCGTGAAGATAAATTGGTTAAGATACGGTGGAGTAAAGCTCAAGAAGGCTAGATACTAGCAACATGCCCTTTTTCCTTAAGGGTGCATCCTTGATTTCTCTGTTTAGGAGCTTTACGCGTAGTTGTTTCTCTCTTTCCAAAGTATATCCTCTAGGTCGTATCTGCGATCCTTAGGTAGAAGCCAATGGATGTAAACATGTATTTGAAACATGTTATGGTTGAATGGTTGCAAGTGGTTGCAAATGGTTGCTCGTGGATGCATATGCATACGTATTGGGCACTAGATCAAGCTTGGACGCTCTCATATTGCATTTACATATATGCATTTGTTTATAAGTTGAACTTGATATGATATCATATGGACGTTGCATATGGATGAATGGCTGTGCACGCATGTAGTATTTACATGACTAGGGATGTTTGCATGCATGATTGGACGCATGGCACTAACATGATTTGCATTAAGGAGGTCAACTGAATCAGTAGACCGCCTGATTTTGCATTAGATAGAGACATATACACACACTATGCATATGAACATGAAAGCATTAGAAATCTTTTAAGGACAATGAATGCCTGTGATTGAATGGTTGAGTAGATGGGTGATTGGATGGTAGGACACATTCTTCCTAACTTGAAGATTTCGGGGACGAAATCCTTTTAAGTGGGGGAGAATGTAACACCCCGTAATTATGCGACATTAAGATTCTCAAATTAAAGTATAATTAATTTTTAAAAGAAAAATTAAAAGAAAAAGATCCATGCAGTTGTTTAATTTAAGTATTGTAACTAACATGAAAAAGAGAAGTAAGGAGAGAACAATAATTATTATTGTTCTAAGACTTATTAACAAAAGCCTCTGTAGCTCAGTTGGTTAAGGCATTGGATTTGTAGCATGGAGGTCGGGGGTTCGAACCCCGGCGGCGGCATAATTTTTTATCTTTGTTTTAGAGAGGGCCAACTGAACATGCAAATATATGTACGTATACAAATTCAAAATTTGAAAGGATAAGAATGTACATATAAGGAAATAAAGAAAATATATATATATATACATATGAGAAATATAAATATATATATATATATACAAAAATATATGTATACGAAAGATAAAATTCAAGATAAGGCTACAGTCAATGAAATATGGCAACATCATTTGAATTTTGAAAATAAAATGAAAGTTGTGCGTATATATATACGCGTAAAATGGTCGTTAGAGGAATTGTATACATATAAGAATATTTCATGTGAATAAAACAGTTAAATAAATTCCAGAAATTCAAAAGTTTGAAAATCAAACTTTTACGCCAAAATAGCTTGTGGGACCCAATGCTGACTCAGCACTGCGTGTATGATAAGGTTTGGCTAGATTCATCTACGTACCTGGACTATTTTCTTAACTAGGTTCAATGCTGACTCAGCGCTGCGTGTACGATAAGGTCTTGAGCAGCTATATAAACAGACCTAGTCTTCATTCTCTTTGCACCAATTCTCTTCTATCCTTATGCTGCTAAGATTCATGGCTTCTTCCCCTCCTCTAAATTTTCTTAAATAAATAAAATAAAATATGATTCAAGACGAGGAGATGCTGCTAAAAGACTTTTAAGGAGGGATTCAAATCAAAGTTTCAAGTGAAGAATTCAAAGGCTAGCTCAAACAAGTTTCAAGCAACGACGCACGAATCATAGCCACGCTTTCCTTCTTTTCTAGATCTATTTTCTGTAAGTTGGTTATTTCTAGATCTGAATATTTTGTTTTATTTGTGACATGAAATTAAAGGAATAAAGGAATATGCCAAATCTCTCTCTCTCTCTCTCTTCGAATCTATGTTTATACTCTTGGACTGAATTAAGAACTGTTATGATTCGAGGACAAATAAGACTGTAACCGTGACTATGACTATAGAACTGTGGCCTTTGAAAGCATATGCCTTTGGACTATGACATAAGCCTTTGATTTTGGGACATATAAACATTGCCTATGACAATGACTTAGGACTATGGGAATTATTTTCCCTTTTGGACTATGAACATCGCCTATATTGCCTATGACCATGGACATTACTTATGACTAAGAACATAAGCCTTTGAATTGGACATAAACTATTGCTTATGACATAATGAGGACAATTGTGATTTTGACACCCATGATTCATGATTAGGAAAATATTGCTTTAGTTTGGTGATTGTGAAATTGGGTCTAAACCCAATTATTTATTCTACCTGTTCCTTGGTTTTTTCTTTGGTTTTAAGACAGTGGGAATTTACCTATTAAGTTAGGTCTACCCACGTTCTTGAACCTATTTTGCCCATTCTTTGGTTTTAAGACAGTGGGAATTTACCTATTTAGTTAGGTCTACCCATATTCTTGAACCTACATTGTTATCCAAACCTTTTTATGCCAATTATTCCTTCTTGTCATTTTGATTCATTCCCTTTTTATCTACGAATCTAGATTTATTTATAATCTAGGTTGAATCACGATTATTCGAACGGTGGGAATGCGATTTGGGGAAAAACATGGAAATGAATATGAACGTAATTGAAAACTGGGAAATTGGCATAATTTGGAATATGTATTATGACATGCATATTAAAATGAAAACGGGGAAATTTGACATGGATTAGGGAATATGTGATTTTGACGTATTAAATTTAGCGTTAGTAAGTAAGCTAAATTTTAGGCATAAAATGTAAACTAGAAAAATAATTCTAGTTTTGCCATAAATTGTGAATTAGGATGTTAAACCAAGATTGGGTTAATTAAGGTTGATTTGGAATAAGTATATTAGCACAATTTTGAATTTATTCATAATTGTGAGCAATTGTCATGTTTAGAATAAATTATGGTTAGCGACACTAAACTTGGTATAATTTACATACCAAAAAGTATAAATATGATAAATAAGAGAGAATGGGCCATAATAATAAATGTGACAATGTACATTAAAAGAGTAGTAATGAAATCAGTAAATTAGGAGTAATTTACTTATAGAATTCGTCATAAATGTTAAATTGTTCATTTACCACAAAATATGTAACTTGGTTAAATTTTGGCCATAAATTATAAACTAGGATATTTAATCTAGTTTCGGCAATGAAATAGGAAATGGCCTAAACTGCATGTTGGGTTAGGACTTGGGCCTAGAATATAAGTATACTAGTAGGCTTGACAAATAAATATAGGCCAAATTTGTCTAAAAAGAGGAAATGGGTTTTTGAAATAAATTGTTAACAATTTATAGACAAAAGAAAAGTATTTTGATAACACCCCTTTTTATAACACATAGACCAGAAGGTTCTAGGGTGACAGAGAGGATAGTGTCTAGGCTTGGGTTTGGAAAATACAAGTTTCCTGCCCTCCCTGGCTATCCCTAACTGATCCGAAGGACGGGATGGTTGTTTTCAAAACCAGATTTGGAAATTAATCAAAAACCCTTTGAACTTAGAAAACATGAATATGCCTAACCAGAGGTTAGACTGAGTTGCGGTGTAAACCTGCCCGGAACCGACTGGCACATCCAGTAACCGCAGCAATATCTGTCTAATGTGAGAGGTTGCGGCTTTAATTTATTAATTAAAGCTAGAATGGGAAGGTTAAGGAACACTTAACCAACTTAGCACAGTTAAAGCTAGAATGGGAGGGTTAAGTCCATGGGAATACTTAGCCAAATTAACATGTTGACTAGACTAGAAGGTGGGGTTAGGTAAAGTTAATACACTTAGCCAATTTAACATGTTAATTAGACTAGAGGTTGGGGTTAAGTAATAAACTTAGCCAAATTAATATGTTAGCTGGACTAGACCATAGGGTTAAGTAAACTTGAATGCTTAACCATCAGAATATGATAAATGAATAGGGTTAAGTAAAAAGCATAAAGGGATAACACTTAACCAGTGTAATAGGATAAGGGAAGAGGGTTAAGATAGCTTCAATCGACTAAAGACACTTAACCAACCCAACCTGGCGAGAAAGAAAACTAAATAGTAAACCTCAGTTGAAAAAGGGACTAAGTAGTAAAACTTAGTTAAGGAAACAAGGAATTTGGAAACTAAGTGGTAAACCTTAGTTAGTAGAACTAAGTAGTAATTCTTAGTATAACACGAAGGAGCGGACATCCATCTGGTTTTAAGAAGGCTCCAACGAATTGGGTTACGAAGCCCGAGGCTTCGAGGGGACGTGAGGGTACCCTTGGTATCCCTCTGTGAGGCTTCCGATGATCATCCTGGGCTCACAGAGGTTAAGGTCTGCGTTAGAAGAACCGAGGGTATGCCTTGGTTGCAATATATATATGTGGCAACCTAAAGACTAGGATGGACCAGCGTGATTCGGCGAGAAGACGGTAGCCCTGTGATAGCAACTCGTCGTCTACCATCCATCTTGAGTCAATCGAGATACGTGAAGCGGAAAGGCGGAGAACTCCAAAAGACCATATACTTGCTATCTAGTTATGGTTGCGGATGGCCATAGGATAGTGGGGCACCGGGGGCCGGCGTATAGTTCTCATTTTACAAGGTGTGCCTTTCATTAGTTGAGGGAGGGGTCAAGTGGGACCATAGCCACTGGAATAAAAACAGACCTTAGCATCTGCATCGGCAGATATCCGAAAGCTCCCGACCGAGTTCTGTATTCCTTGATTTGCCCTGTCACAGGACTCGGATCGCACATTACAGGACATGTGCATCTAGACAAGCGATAACGATTCGCGATACATGCGTGGGGAAGCCTAGGAGCATATACCACTCTAGGTAGTGTGTCCTAGACTTGGGGGCATTGTTCGACAGGTAGCGTAATCCCTAGTTGGACTAGGTGGCATAAACCCTGAACTCGAAAAGCGTTCAGCAGATAGCGTAAAACTATAGTTAAATCTAAGAAGCACTTGATAGAAAACCCTAGACTAGATCTAGGTAATAAATAATAAATGTATGCCTGAAGACAATGGAAACTACAGGGGTTGGGATCACGTTATCGTTACTAGTTGAACACTAGTTAGGTGGTGCAGAGATATAGAAACCAGTATAACAAGGAAATAGCGAAGCTGCGAAAGTATTAGAGCGTATCCAGTCATCTTAGCATATCTTGTGACTACCTTGTCTAATCTTGTTGACCTTATCGTCATGGTGTAATCTTGTATTCAGTTAATTCATGTCGTTTTGTTTTTCCATATTCACATGCTAGAAGTTACTGAACTTACTCAGGCTTTATGTCTGACTCTGTTTTTCTTTCGTCTTCTTTTCTTCCGTTTCCCCCCCAGGTAGTTGAGGAGGGAATAGTATAACTCAGGATTAGACTGGACCGTTGCACTTTCCCAGCTTGAAGATTTGACGAAGTTGTCTTTGGATTCTCTTCCAGATGCTATGGCTGGCTCTTGCTACATTGGGGAATATATAAATGTATTTTCATGCTTCTTTATTTTATAAAGACAGATGATACTCTGATATTGTAAAAGAATCTTGTATAGACTAAATTATCAATAAAGCAAAGTTCTATTTTCCACTGTTTAATAATTTGTCTGTCTTGTAATTTATTTGCATCTTTTACCCAAAATGCTCCACAGAACTTAGTGCATTCCCTTTGTGAGTGACACTAACGGACGTGGGGTGTTACAATTTGTGTACTCATTTGCTTAGATTTATGTACAAGATCCTTAATGTTTATGTAAAAATTTATTGAATCTATGAATTGTTATAGCATTCAGAAGTTGGAGAATCCGTCTAGATTCTTGTATTCGATTTTAAAAGAGTGGTATAGTCTTGTCTTGTATATTTACAGATTATCAAATTTACTGTTCTGATCTGCATAGATTTGATGGTGAACAGATTGATTTTTTTCTTTCACTACATTGTACACTTCTTAGCTGTTAAGCTAAAAATATATAGCTTTTCTTGTGTTGTCCATTCAACTGTACTTATGAAGATATTCATATCCTCTCTTTTATTTTATTTTCTCAGTTGCATGATCTCTAGGAAGATTTGGACTTGGCGGCCTGATACATTGCATAGCAAAATCGAAGATATTGGGGAGATTTCTTACTGAATCTCATGTATCTACTAAAATGTGTACATAGAGTAGGGTGCGTAGGGTCTGTTTAGGCTATATCGAGTTGTTTGATCAATTTAAAGATTTGCAATGTGAATTCAGTAGATTTGATGACAGTTTTTGTGTGGATTTTATTTTACCTCCACAGCTTGCTTAGTTGCTATGTACGAGTATGGACTTTCTTGTTTGTCGGTGTACAGCTATATATATAATTTACTGTTTTCTTTACTGTAAAATATATTGTTTTGAATCACTGTTTTTCCTAGCTGTTGATTTTTTTTCTTTGGTTCATTCATTTTTTTTTTCCAGATTTGATGTATACATATTTTACTGTCATTTCAGTTGTGAAAATCTACTATATCTCAGTTGTTCTCTCTTGTTTCATTGAGTCGCTCTGTACTTGGTTATAACATGAATTGGTTTGTTCATTTTGCTTTGCATCTCGGAAGTAACCCCATTGGCAAACCCTTCATGGTCCACTAGTAATTGTGTTGGTATGTACATACGGTATGTGATGGTATTTAATCTAAAAATCATAAAATTTAAAGTTACTATGTTTAATAGTTGGATCGTATTCAGTTTCATTGCACTACTATGAGTGCCTTTGTTTTCTTCACTTTATACCTATGAACTTGTATAGAATAATTTCACAATATATTTGTCCATTGACTGTGGCACACAGTCTCTATTGACACCATCTTTGTTATGTATGTCTACTCGTTTTAAACCCAAAACCTCTCAAACTAATGAAGGACATTTCATGCTAGTAGGACAAAAACACCAATGAAATACTGAATAACTTCAACAAGACTAAGATAAATTTTTAACACAAATTTGGTTAAACAATATAAATATATATATATATATATATATATATTGTAACGTTAAAACTTGGTTTATAAACGGAATATATATTTTAAATCCATTCTAAATAAATATTTAAAAATAAAATAAAATAAATATTTGACTGCCAAAACACGGTACATTACAACTCAAGTCATGAATTTCTGTTCAACACATGAATATAGTTTCAACACATGAAAATAAATCAAACACAGAAACATTTCAGAAAATTTTGGCAGCATAACGGCAGGGTAGTTAAAACCGGCACCGTCCCGAGTACGACTCCTCGCTCTACCTTAAAACCTCATGGTTTTTGACAATGGGGATTTCAATATCTAGTTCGTATGCAGACAAATTTTCCCATATACTATTCCTATTGAGATTTCAACCACAATCAATCATTCATGATTTTCACCAAATTTCACATCAACCAATAATCCAAACAATATCACAACCAATATATATCATCCATTGTCTGTGGACGAAGGGAGTATATATATATATATATATTCGTATATAAATATATTTCAATTTCATTTCACTTCATTTCAATCATTTCAACGCATATATAATTTTTACAACGCATATATAACTTATACATCGAACATACAACTTACATAAGGCTTATACATGAGGTGTACAGCGCATATATAACTCATACATTGACTATATAATTTATACATCATCATTTCCATATCGCTTATAATTCAGAAATCTCACATTGGGTTCCACTCCACCAAAAATTACAGAAGGCTCAGAAAAATATGCGGTCTCTTCTAGAATATAGAAGACGTCCTCACGGTCCCGGTGTCTCTTGTTTCGCTGGATTTCGACCACAAACGAAAAAGATATGATTTTTATTGTAAAATCATAAACCGTAGTGCCTTAAAGTGCTATAATCAGTTTAAAATAAAAACAGCCGAACGTTCAAATCTAGGTTTTAAATTTTCTTCGAATCTGAAGCATATGGTCTCGATCAGGGTACACGACGTCGAAGGGCTTGGAGAGGGGTTGCCGTGCCTGGTGGTAGCGCTCTGATCGACACAGTGTGGAGAGAGAATTGGCGGCTCGAACGTCGCCACTTCCTGGGTGCGATTCTCGAGATAGACTTGATGAGGGAGGGAGCGGCTTATACGGATTTGAAGAGTAGGAGGAGGGCTTCAAAAAGTTCAACAGGGGTGGGGGTCAACGGTGTACGAGGCGGCCAGAAATTGATCGGGAAGAATGGAGTTGACTTCCGCCGTATATCGCGAGTCGGGGAGAGAGAAAAAGTGGGTTTTCCTTTTTTTATTTTTCTTATAAATTTTCTGATTGGCTCGTGGTTTTATAATTTCAAAAATACCTCCATCTACACATGGACTCCAATACAAACCCAACGACTATCGCCCCTAGCTAAATACCCCTATTCCGAATACAATGGGATATGTTTTGTAGGCCCGTTCGACTGTTTCAGTCAGTTTTTCTTCAAATTAAAATATAAAACATTCAATATTTGTTTTGAACGAACATTTCAATTTGCTGGGGCCACATACTGATTCGAAAAATTCCCGAAAAATAAATCTAGCTATGTTTTGACGATACGGTCCCAACAAAACTAATTTTGTCGAATTCTGAGACCGTATGAAAAATGGCCTTTATCTGGTCGGTCCAATTTAACTGAAATCAACCAAACACATTTTCCTTCGCTACGCTCACACATTAACTTCAAAAATTATGAAATTTGAAACCTAGAAATAATTTGACATCTCGGATCCAACAAAAGTGGTTTCGTCGAACTCTGAGGTCGTTTGCAAAATGTCTATTTTCAAGGGCTATATATTCTCTATAGCGACCTTTCTAAAAATTCATTTGGCCATAACTTTTGATTCCCCCTATGAAACTTTGATATTTCAGATTCGTTAGAAAGATATTCACTAACAGATTTAAATATTTCTGGTTTCACTAAAATCCGTTTTATTTTGCACCCGGTACAGTCAGTCAAAGTTTGAATTGAAATTTTAAAACTGCCGCGCCATTTCAGGCCTTGTTTATAATTTAAAATAATTATATTTATTTTCAAACATCGACTCAAACTTACTTTTCTTCGTTATTATTTAAAATATTTATCTTAAATATTTAAATCCACTGAAATAGCCAATTTACAATTTTTAAACTGGTTCAGATTTTTCGGGTTGTTACAATCTCTCTCTATATTATTCAGAGCTCTCTAGTTTTCAAAAAGCACACTATTCTCAATATGATCTTCTATAATGTTTCATAAGCTTCACGTTTATCATCAAGGAAAGACTATAGGAAGGGTGTACTATATATTGACATATCGGTGTTAACAAGAACACAAACAAGTCATCAATTATTCTGTATTGTAAAAGACCTCTTCAGTGGTTGAGGCAAGAAGATCCCGTACAGCTGTTCGAGTAATTGTGAACCTATTCCTCTGGGTAAAGTGAGGGTTTTAGTGTTAGTGAAACACCAGAAGTGAGTTTGGGACTGGACGTCGGACCGTGGTCCGAACCAGTATAAATCGACTGTGTGATTTACTGCTTACTACTCTAATATATACCCTATAAACTATTCTCCATTCTACACGATCCTACTGTCATATCGCCTCTTTCAATTGGTATCAAAGCAAGGCCATCCTATAACCGTAACACTGTTATTCGATACTTTGATAAAATGGAGAATAACTCAAGTACTAGCTCATCAACCTTTGTCGAAGGACAATCTACTCAAAGACCACCTTTATTCAATGGGCTACACTACAACTACTGGGCTACAAGAATGAGGATTTATATGCAAGCAAGTGGTTTTAGTGCATGGAATGCTACTCAAAAAGAATTTACGGCACCTACAACAGAATATTCAACTTGGACAACAGTTCAAAAGGAGGAGGCCAATGCAAATGCAAAAGCTATGAACATGTTATATTGTGCACTAGATAGAAATGAGTTCAATCATGTTAGCATTTGTATATCAGCATATCAAATATAGGAAACACTCAAGACCATCCATGAAGGAACAAACAAAGTCAAGCAAACTAAAATTTCAATGCTCAAAAACCAGTTCCAAAACTTTAAGACGAAAAAAAATGAAACTATCAATGAAATGTACTCAAGATTTCAAGACATTTTACATGCATTGATAGGACTAGGAGAAAAATATAGTGACTTTCACATAGTTTCAAATGTACTAAATTCTCTAACTGACGATTGGGAAAGAAAAGTACTAGCCATTGAAGAAGCAAATGACTTATCAGCTATGGAACCAGAAGAGCTAATATGAAATCTTATGAAGTAAATCTTCAAGCAAAAAAGGAATTAGATCAAGAAAAGAAAAATGTGGTGTTTCATGCTGATTAAGAGGAATTTGAATCAGAAGACGAAGATCTAGCCTTTATTGCCAAAAAAAATTAGAAATTTCTGAAGTATAGAAAAGGAAATTTCAAGAAGGTTACCTCAAACAAACCTTCATCTTCAAAATTGGAATGTTTCAATTCTTTTAATGTAATAACCCGAAAATCTGGGCCAGTTTAAAATTTTTATTTTGGCAATTTTAGCGAATTTTGATATTTAAAATGAATTATTTTAAATAATATCAACGAGAAATTTATTTTGAATATAATTGAACGTATATATTATATACGCGTCGTCGTTAGAATATAAATAATTATATATAATTATAAATAGAATTGAAAATGGCGCGGTAGTTCGATAATTCGATTTCAAACTTCAATTGAATGTACCGGGTGCAAAACAATCCGGATTTTAGTGAAACCAAAAATCATAGGATCTATTTGATAATATCTTTCCAACGAATCTGACAAATCGAAATTTCATAGCGGGGATCAAAAGATATGTCCAGTTGAAAATTCTGAATAGTCGCTATGGAATTCAGGCCCTTAAAAATGGATATTTTGCAAACGACCTCGGATTTCGACGAAACCAGTTTTGTTGGATCCGTGATGTCAAATTATTGCTAGGTTTTAAATTTCATAATTTTTCGAATCAATATGTGAGCGTGGCAAAGGAAAACGCGTTTGACCAGTTCCAGTTGATTTTAATCGACTGGAAAATGGCCATTTTTCAAACGGTCTTAGAATTCGACGAAATTAGTTTTGTTAGGACCGTATCGTCAATACGAAGCTAGAAAATATTTTTCGGGAATTTTTAGAGTTAGTATGTGACCCCGGTAATTTGAAATGTACGTTTAAAATTCAATATAGTGATTTAAATGTAAATGCAACGGAAACTGATCGAAACGGTCGATTCAGCTTGCGGTACATATCCCATTGTGTTCGGAATGGGGGTGAAACGCTATGGGCGACAGGCGGTGGACCTCGTTTAGAGGTTGTATGTAAAAGTCAACTTTTTGCAATTAAAATAATAATAAATTAAAAAATTAAATTGTTTCTCTCTCCTTCCCTCTTCCTATACGTTCTGCCCCCCCATTCTCGATTCAGTTCTTAAAAAGGAAAAAAAAAGAAGAGATCGAGGGCGCCAGCTCCAGGGCCGACGCCTCACCACCTCTCCGACCCTCCCCCTCACTCGCGCCCTCTCCGTCAACGCCCCCCCCCCCCTCTCGCACCGCGCGCCGCCCCTCCAACGAAGACCGCCACCGCCTCGCATCAGACCCCCCCCTCGCCGCAGTCCACCATCGGAGCCCCCAGCGGCGCCCACCTCGCATCAGCCCCCTCTGTAAGTAAAACCGATTTTTTTTATTTTACAGTAAAACCGATTTTTTTTATTTTACTTTAAAACTTATTTTTATAAATTTAGATTAGAAAGAAAATACGATTTTAATTGAATATAAAGTTATAGATTTTATTTACATAAAGATTAGAGTTTTAAACATGTAAAGATTTGATTTTTGAACTAATAAAAACATGATTTTTATATTTTTAAAGAATTAAAAATATTATTTTTATATTTTTAAAGTATTAAAAATATAATCTTTATTATATAGAAGTGGTAGAAATATGATTTTTGTTTAGGTAGAGAATTAAAAATATAATTTTTACATGATAGGAATATTAAAAATATCATCTTTATATGTGTAGAAAAATAAAAATGAGATTTTTATAAAGATGAAATCTTTAAATTTGAAAAGGCGAAGTCCATGTTTTTATGAAGGCGGAATATATATTTAAAAGGGCGAAATCTTTATAATAGAAAAATTCGATTTTTATATATTGAACAGCATAGTAAAAATTCGTTTTTTTCTAAATGTATGAAGCGATTATTAAAATATGATTTTTAAATTGAAAGTGAATAAATAAAAATGTGACTTTTATTTTAAAGACATCAAAATATAAAAATGTGTGATTTTTATATATGTAGTGGCTACGGGCAAACGAAGATGATAAAAAGGCGAGAATGAAGAAGATTTCAACAAAAGAAGAGTCGTGGTATTGGATGGCTTTCGGTGAGAACTTCTCACTCTTCAACTTCTTATTCTAGTTATATATATATACTAGGATGCAGACGGTGCTTAGTAGCACCCGACGCAATCGTCCACAGACCATGGACTTGTTTGTTTGGTTGCATAAAGTAGTTAGATGATTTGGGTTGAATTGAATTATTTGGTGAATTGAATGGATTTGATTGATGTGTGAATGGCGTGGGCCTTCACTAGACCGGGGATAAGGCTAGGCCTCGTCCCGTTTCTAGTATCGTGCCGTTATGCCGCCGAAATTTTCTAAAATATGTTAGAAAAATAAAATTATCATTTTTATTGTGTAAACGAACTGAATAGAAATTCATGGGTTGAAATAGAATATTTTAACGTTAAAAAAATAATTTTTAACGTGGAATTGAATAAAATAAAATACTCATTTACAAACCGAACGGTTTGTCTATGTACACCTATTTGAAGGACATTGATTGGGACGACAAATTTTACACATCGCCCAACTGCACAAATAAAATCTGTGTTTGATTGTTTAAAACCCCACACGGGTGTTGGGATGAAATTTGAAGTTCACTCATCCTGATTGATTAAATATGTCGATCGATTGATTGACAGGCTGTTATAAGCGTTGAATATCTATATTTGATGCTTATACAGTGTAGTGCACTTTGGTTGATGGTTGATTATTTTCAATGCTATTACATACATGTGTTGTATGAAAATCCATATAATTAATTTTATATGGTAATTGATTGGGCCTCATTCCAATTTGAAAAATAAAGAATAATATAAAATAAAGGTTCATGTGTTGACAGTACTCATCCATTGAGATTGGTCATGTGTTGAACGAAATATTTTGATAATAACAACTATTTTGAAAAAGAAATTTTTGAAACAGAATATTTGAAAATAGAAATTTGTGAAGCCGTGTTGATTAGATTGACGCCATTTTGACGTGAACGATATTTATATCGATATGAATTGAAAACGATTTCGAAATGAATTGAAAACGATTTCGAAATGAAATGAATTGAAAACGATTTCGAAATGAAATGAATTGAAAACGATTTCGAAATGAAATGAATTGAAAACGATTTCGAAATGAATTGAAAACGATTTCGAAATGAAATGAATTGAAAACGATTTCGAAATGAATTGAAAACGATTTCAAAATGAAATGAATTGAAAACGATTTCGAAATGAAATGAATTGAAAACGATTTCGAAATGAATTGAATTGAAAACGAATTCAAATTGAATTGAAAGTGAATTGAAAGGAATTCAAATTGAATTGAAATTTGAATTGAATAGAAATGAATTTTAAAACGAATTTATAAAGAAGAATTCAATTTTGGATTTGAATTGAAACGAAAGTTGAAATTGCTTTTGAAACGAATTTTAAAACTATTTATATAATTCGTTTTAAATAGGAATCGACGATATATATATTATATATATAATATATTGGCCTGAATAGAATGCGCCGCGCCGCGGTAGTTCGTGAATTTCGACCATTTATTTCAAACGGACATTACGGGAGATCCGACCGTCGGATTCTCCTGAAACCGGAACCGTTGGGTTCGTATCGAAAAGAGCTTTCTAACGAATATTAGAAATTAGAAATCTAACGGTTGGATTTGGAATTATGTCCAAATCAAATTTGAAAAAGGTCGCTGTAAGTGCAGTTCGATGACCGTTGATGGAAATCGACTGTACGAGCCTTGATAAAATTATTAAAAATAGTAATAATTTGTGTAAAATCATAAGAAATGATTTAGAAAGAATTGGGATGAAAAACTCCATATTTGAAAAGATAAAAATAGATTTTTATCGAAATGAACTAGTTTTGAACTAGAAATATAATTCTATTTATTTGTAAATAAATAAATTGAATTTGAAATGGTTTTGAAAATAACCAGAGTTTCCAATGATTGCATTGGAATGGATTTGAATCGAAATTGCCTTTGGATTATTTCGATGTTGGATTTCGTGATGATACAGATTTTGTTATGGGAATTTGAAAGATATATATATATCGTTATTTCCAATACGATATTTGTTAGTCGTAGAATTTGATATTGAATATAAGCCGGTATATATTCTATTCAAAGCCTTGTATTTAATATCAAATGGGATTTGGGTTTGTCGTGAATGGTATCTTGACTAACTCTGTTCTTGAACCCAGTTGAGAAAAGATTAAACCTTTTTATTTAGATTTAATGAAGTGTACCAATTAAATGATATTTAATTGGAATTGAATTGATATTGATCTTTGGGTTTATCGTGGACAGTGTTTTAAATAACACTCGTTCTTTAACCCGATAATTAATGGAATGTGACTTTGGGTTTATCGTGAACCGTGTTTTAAATGACACTGATTCTTTAACCCAGTTAACTATTAAAACTAGGTGGGGTTTTAATGAATCTTTAATCAGATTGAAAAGATCGAGAATGGAGCATCACCAGTTTTACTCCAGGCGATAGTTAAATCTTTAATTAGATTTGAACGTGAAATGGTAATTGAATTTACCGATAACACCGTGGTGTTAGATATGAAGTATAACCAGTTTTACTTCATGGTATGAATAGGTTGGGATTGGGAAATAAAATAAATGATTACTTCGGTGTGGTTCGCTAATCCCGACTAGTTTGAATTGATATTCAAAGGAGATTAAAGAATAAATTTAAAGAATTTATCTTGGATAAAATTAATGGGAACTTTTCCCAAAGTATAGGAATATTTGAATAAAAGAATATTCTGAATTGGAATGAGGCGTATGTTGTGTTTGTGTAACACTTTTATAATGCATAAGCGAGTTATTCAGAAAGACCGGGTTTATCCCATTCTGAATAACTGATTCGACGTGGTGTCGAAGAAGAAGACGGTGGTCGAAGACTAGAAGTCTTCACGTCGTTTGGGTGATTACTGATGATCTTGATTGGGCTGTACACCCAAGAAGATGGAAACAATTGGTGATCGTCCAGACGTACTTGGAGATCGATGGATATGCGGGGTACTAGGTGCCTCCGGTTTCGTTCAGACCCAGAACGGACTAGTAAATGGACTGTGTGTCTGACATTGGATTTTAGTCCGTTTGATTGATCTCTATTGAATATATATCTGTTTGGCGGCAGAGAATTTATTCTCTTGCTTAACGCCCTTCTCTGAGACGTACGAGCTCAGGGGTTATATATTGATGGATATCAAACGCATGGAGTGAATTGCCTGTGTGGCATGCCTAAGTGGCAATTGATCGAGGCTTCTGTTGAAAAGCAAAGTCTTGTGGTGATGATCAAAGCACAGCCTGTGTGGCACAACTTTGTGTAACGTGAATTCGCGAGTTTCGCACCCCGGTTGTGAACCAAAAACGGGAGAGGACCTCAGGGAGGGCATGCGTTTCCTTCTAGCTAGGGTGGTGTCAGTGACCTACCAGCCCTGACATTTATATACTTTTCACCTGTGTGGTTGTTGCTGTTGCGAGGCGCCTCGGTTTGATCGGACGATCCGGGTCCGATGGAGTCATTCGTTGGCTCATTGACACCCCAAAGGGTGGGGAAACGCAGTGTTCAGGAATTTTAATCCACATCGGTGGACCGGCCCTGACGATCCAAGGGTCACTCGAGCTCTGATCCTGAGACACGGGCTAGAGCGTCTCGAATCGGTTGAGGACTATCTTTTGCCTCGATTCATAGATGGAAATCCAATTTCCAAATACGTGACTTTGCGGTTTTATTTGTAAACCTATATATGGCGACATAGTGGCATGGGACACTCATGCCGCCTATGACTGATATTTATGATTTGAAGTTGTTTTATACACTATGCACTTATTATAGTATCAAATGATTTCTTTTAAACGTATCAAGCATTCTTGGCTATTATAAGGTAAAAACCCTATCCCCCGGCTTGCGTTGCATTGTGTGATAGGACCTGGGTCTTATAATAGCTTCATTTTTCTTTATTTAGCATCTCGCTGTTTGTTTTATGCACTGGTATTCTTGGGAGGAAACCCGTTCCGTGTTATACGGCGTGGTCCCTTGATTTACCTAACTTTGAAAATAAAGATAATAACTGTTTTCGTTCTCACACCAGTCACATGACTGACCTGGAGTTTATTGTTTTAACCTAAACTATGGGTGCCCTTATTTTGACACGGGCAGCTAGTAGTTTTGGATTTGCAGATTTATATTCACATGATCCTGGTTTACAGCTGGAACGATATCCGGAAAGCTTTGTATCCATATATCTACTTCTAGTTGTGTATTGTATTATTTTCCGCTGCTATGTAAATTATTGTAATCTCTGATATTTCCGTGTAATATTTATTTGTTTATACTCTGTATATTCTTGTAATCTGATGCATTGTTGTAATATACAGTGAAATGTTCTTCTGTTTGCGTTCTGTTTTGTCGTGTTCTCGAACGATAGGGCGTTTCGAACGGTCTGGGTCGGTTTAGCGACCGGTTCGGACCGAGCGAAATTCCTTGCCGTTACAGTTGGTATCAGAGCTTTGGTTTAAAAAGCTCAGAGAACAAGACACATTAGAACCATACGAAAGAATTCATCAGAAATTGGATTAGTAATATCCAATGGGAATGACTCGTTAGAGATGGGACCAGTAGTATCCTAGAACGAGTGTGAAGAGTATATTTTTAAAATGAAAACAAATTTTGTTTTGCAAATTTAAATCAACTATTCGTATTTGATTATTTGTTTATATTGATTTTGGACAATTCAGTATATAAAGAATTTGCATATACGCCTTGCAAACGTATATTCGAAGTTTTAATATACTGGATAGATACAGGACCGCACTCTAGGAGCCCGGAGATGTTCTGATGGTGGTTCGAAACATCATCAGCATTTATTTTCGAGTGACGAAGGTGTGATACCTATATATTTCCATTAGACTGGTGTGAGAACCAAAACCTATATATATAGCTAGAATACATTGTTGTGAATTGGCATCAAAAACACGATTTTTTTTTTGGTATATATATCAAAATTATGAATTTGGAACGTTAATCCACTAATTGATTGATGTTTGTGTTGTTTGTTTAGTTGTTTGATAATTTTGAACCATTAAGCCTAATTTGATCGGATAATGAATTGTATTGAAATTTGGTCGCATTTGCTTGCATATACATATATATCATTGAACAGGTCATAGCAAAGAGGCTAGAGCAGAGAATAAAATTTGTTTGCCCGACAAATAGGTACATGTTTACTACATAATTTACTATTTTGTTTGGGTGATGATGATTTTATGAGCCTATTGGCTAGCCGCTTGGCTTTTTCTTTTTCTTTTTGAGATTAGAAGGACCGGGGAAGCTATTTGAAATTCCCCCATGCTCCCGGTGCAGGGGAGGTTATGGCGAAATTTTTCGAAAATTTAGGGTGTTAGACAAATTTTTGAAAATTTGAAAATTCTCAGAAACTGAAAAGTTGGAGAATGGAAGCCAGATCGAATGTGGAGTTAATTAATCAAACCACTTTCGACTTTGTTCCTTTTCGGGGACGAAAAGTTTTAAGTGGGGGAGATTGTAATAACCCGAAAATCTGGGCCAGTTTAAAATTTTTATTTTGGCAATTTTAGCGAATTTTGATATTTAAAATGAATTATTTTAAATAATATCAACGAGAAATTTATTTTGAATATAATTGAACGTATATATTATATACGCGTCGTCGTTAGAATATAAATAATTATATATAATTATAAATAGAATTAAAAATGGCGCGGTAGTTCGATAATTCGATTTCAAACTTCAATTGAATGTACCGGGTGCAAAACAATCCGGATTTTAGTGAAACCAAAAATCATAGGATCTATTTGATAATATCTTTCCAACGAATCTGACAAATCGAAATTTCATAGCGAGGATCAAAAGATATGTCCAGTTGAAAATTCTGAATAGTCGCTATGGAATTCAGGCCCTTAAAAATGGATATTTTGCAAACGACCTCGGATTTCGACGAAACCTGTTTTGTTGGATCCGTGATGTCAAATTATTGCTAGGTTTTAAATTTCATAATTTTTCGAATCAATATGTGAGCGTGGCAAAGGAAAACACGTTTGACCAGTTTCAGTTGATTTTAATCGACTGGAAAATGGCCATTTTTCAAACGGTCTTAGAATTCGACGAAATTAGTTTTGTTAGGACCGTATCATCAATACGAAGCTAGAAAATATTTTTCGGGAATTTTTAGAGTTAGTATGTGACCCCGGTAATTTGAAATGTACGTTTAAAATTCAATATAGTGATTTAAATGTAAATGCAACGGAAACTGATCGAAACGGTCGATTCAGCTTGCGGTACATATCCCATTGTGTTCGGAATAGGGGTGAAACGCTATGGGCGACAGGCGGTGGACCTCGTTTAGAGGTTGTATGTAAAAGTCAACTTTTTGCAATTAAAATAATAATAAATTAAAAAATTAAATTGTTTCTCTCTCCTGCCCTCTTCCTATACGTTCTGCCCCCACCCCCCCATTCTCGATTCAGTTCTTAAAAAGGAAAAAAAAGAAGAGATCGAGGGCGCCAGCTCTAGGGCCGTCGCCTCACCACCGCTCCGACCCTCCCCCTCACTCGCACCCTCTCCGTCAACGCCACCCCCCCCTCTCGCACCGCGCGCCGCCCCTCCAACGAAGACCGCCACCGCCTCGCATCAGACCCCCCCTCGCCGCAGTCCACCATCGGAGCCCCCAGCGGCGCCCACCTCGCATCAGCCCCCTCTGTAAGTAAAACCGATTTTTTTTATTTTACAGTAAAACCAATTTTTTTAATTTTACTTTAAAACTGATTTTTATAAATTTAGATTAGAAAGAAAATACGATTTTAATTGAATATAAAGTTATAGATTTTATTTACATAAAGATTAGAGTTTTAAACATGTAAAGATTTGATTTTTGAACTAATAAAAACATGATTTTTATATTTTTAAAGAATTAAAAATATGATTTTTATATTTTTAAAGTATTAAAAATATAATCTTTATTATATAGAAGTGGTAGAAATATGATTTTTGTTTAGGTAGAGAATTAAAAATATAATTTTTACATGATAGGAATATTAAAAATATCATCTTTATATGTGTAGAAAAATAAAAATGAGATTTTTATAAAGATGAAATCTTTAAATTTGAAAAGGCGAAGTCCATGTTTTTATAAAGGCGGAATATATATTTAAAAGGGCGAAATCTTTATAATAGAAAAATTCGATTTTTATATATTGAACAGCATAGTAAAAATTCGTTTTTTTAAATATATGAAGCGATTATTAAAATATGATTTTTAAATTGAAAGTGAATAAATAAAAATGTGACTTTTATTTTAAAGACATCAAAATATAAAAATGTGTGATTTTTATATATGTAGTGGCTACGGGCAAACGAAGATGATAAAAAGGCGAGAATGAAGAAGATTTCAACAAAAGAAGAGTCGTGGTATTGGATGGCTTTCGGTGAGAACTTCTCACTCTTCAACTTCTTATTCTAGTTATATATATATATATATACTAGGATGCAGACGTTGCTTAGTAGCACCCGACACAATCGTCCATAGACCATGGACTTGTTTGTTTGGTTGCATAAAGTAGTTAGATGATTTGGGATGAATTGAATTATTTGGTGAATTGAATGGATTTGATTGATGTGTGAATGGCGTGGGCCTTCACTAGACCGGGGATAAGGCTAGGTCTCGTCCCGTTTCTAGTATCGTGCCGTTATGCCGCCGAAATTTTCTAAAATATGTTAGAAAAATAAAAATATCATTTTTATTGTGTAAACGAACTGAATAGAAATTCATGGGTTGAAATAGAATATTTTATCGTTAAAAATATAATTTTTAACGTGGAATTGAATAAAATAAAATACTCATTTACAAACCGAACGGTTTGTCTATGTACACCTATTTGAAGGACATTGATTAGGACGACAAATTTTACACATCGCCCAACTGCACAAATAATATCTGTGTTTGATTGTTTGAAACCCCACACGGGTGTTGGGATGAAATTTGAAGTTCACTCATCCTGATTGATTAAATATGTCGATCGATTGATTGACAGGCTGTTATAAGCGTTGAATATCTATATTTGATGCTTATACAGTGTAGTGCACTTTGGTTGATGGTTGATTATTTTCAATGCTATTACATACATGTGTTGTATGAAAATCCATATAATTAATTTTATATGGCAATTGATTGGGCCTCATTCCAATTTGAAAAATAAAGAATAATATAAAATAAAGGTTCATGTGTTGACAGTTTTCATCCATTGAGATTGGTCATGTGTTGAACGAAATATTTTGATAATAACAACTATTTTGAAAAAGAAATATTTGAAACAGAATATTTGAAAATAGAAATTTGTGAAGCCGTGTTGATTAGATTGACGCCATTTTGACGTGAACGATATTTATATCGATATGAATTGAAAACGATTTCGAAATGAATTGAAAACGATTTCGAAATGAAATGAATTGAAAACGATTTCGAAATGAAATGAATTGAAAACGATTTCGAAATGAAATGAATTGAAAACGATTTCGAAATGAATTGAAAACGATTTCGAAATGAAATGAATTGAAAACGATTTCGAAATGAAATGAATTGAAAACGATTTCGAAATGAATTGAAAACGATTTCGAAATGAAATGAATTGAAAACGATTTCGAAATGAATTGAAAACGATTTCGAAATGAAATGAATTGAAAACGATTTCGAAATGAATTGAAAACGATTTCGAAATGAAATGAATTGAAAACGATTTCGAAATGAATTGAATTGAAAACGAATTCAAATTGAATTGAAAGTGAATTGAAAGGAATTCAAATTGAATTGAAATTTGAATTGAATAGAAATGAATTTTAAAACGAATTTATAAAGCAGAATTCAATTTTGGATTTGAATTGAAACGGAAGTTGAA
The DNA here is from genome assembly GCA_030737875.1 of Allium sativum. Taxonomy (NCBI): domain Eukaryota; kingdom Viridiplantae; phylum Streptophyta; class Magnoliopsida; order Asparagales; family Amaryllidaceae; genus Allium; species Allium sativum. Next base: position 994,789,406 of record CM060915.1, read on the forward strand.
ATTGCTTTTGAAACGAATTTTAAAACTATTTATATAATTCGTTTTAAATAGAAATCGACGATATATATATTATATATATCATATATATAATATATTGGCCTGAATAGAATGCGCCGCGCCGCGGCAGTTCGTGAATTTCGACCATTTATTTCAAACGGACATTACGGGAGATCCGACCGTCGGATTCTCCTGAAACCGGAACCGTTGGGTTCGTATCGAAAAGAGCTTTCTAACGAATATTAGAAATTAGAAATCTAATGGTTGGATTTGGAATTATGTCCAAATCAAATTTGAAAAAGGTCGCCGTAAGTGCAGTTCGATGACCGTTGATGGAAATCGACTGTACGGGCCTTGATAAAATTATTAAAAATAGTAATAATTTGTGTAAAATCATAAGAAATGATTTAGAAAGAATTGGGATGAAAAACTCCATATTTGAAAAGATAAAAATAGATTTTTATCGAAATGAACTAGTTTTGAACTAGAAATATAATTCTATTTATTTTTAAATAAATAAATTGAATTTGAAATGGTTTTGAAAATAACCAGAGTTTCCAATGATTGCATTGGAATGGATTTGAATCGAAATTGCCTTTGGATTATTTCGATGTTGGATTTCGTGATGATACAGATTTTGTTATGGGAATTTGAAAGATATATATATATCGTTATTTCCAATACGATATTTGTTAGTCGTAGAATTTGATATTGAATATAAGCCGGTATATATTCTATTCAAAGCCTTGTATTTAATATCAAATGGGATTTGGGTTTGTCGTGAATGGTGTCTTGACTAACACTGTTCTTGAACCCAGTTGAGAAAAGATTAAATCTTTTTATTTATATTTAATGAAGTGTACCAATTAAATGATATTTAATTGGAATTGAATTGATATTGATCTTTGGGTTTATCGTAGACAGTGTTTTAAATAACACTCGTTCTTTAACCCGATAATTAATGGAATGTGACTTTGGGTTTATCGTGAACCGTGTTTTAAATGACACTGATTCTTTAACCCAGTTAACTATTAAAACTAGGTGGGGTTTTAATGAATCTTTAATCAGATTGAAAAGATCGAGAATGGAGCATCACCAGTTTTACTCCAGGCGATAGTTAAATCTTTAATTAGATTTGAACGTGAAATGGTAATTGAATTTACCGATAACACTGTGGTGTTAGATATGAAGTATAACCAGTTTTTCTTCATGGGATGAATAGGTTGGGATTGGGAATTAAAATAAATGATTACTTCGGTGTGGTTCGCTAATCCCGACTAGTTTGAATTGATATTCAAAGGAGATTAAAGAATAAATTTAAAGAATTTATCTTGGATAAAATTAATGAGAACTTTTCCCAAAGTATAGGAATATTTGAATAAAAGAATATTCTGAATTGGAATGAGGCGTATGTTGTGTTTGTGTAACACTTTTATAATGTATACGCGAGTTATTCAGAAAGACCGGGTTTATCCCATTCTGAATAACTGATTCGACGTGGTGTCGAAGAAGAAGACGGTGGTCGAAGACCAGAAGTCTTCACGTCGTTTGGGTGATTACTGATGATCTTGATTGGGCTGTACACCCAAGAAGATGGAAACAGTTGGTGATCGTCCAGACGTACTTGGAGATCGATGGATATGCGGGGTACTAGGTGCCTCCGGTTTCGTTCAGACCCAGAACGGACTAGTAAATGGACTGTGTGTCTGACATTGGATTTTAGTCCGTGTGATTGATCTCTATTGAATATATATCTGTTTGGCGGTAGAAAATTTATTCTCTTTCTTAACGCCCTTCTCTGAGACGTACGAGCTCAGGGGTTATATATTGATGGATATCAAACGCATGGAATGAATTGCCTGTGTGGCATGCCTAAGTGGCAATTGATCGAGGCTTCTGTTGAAAAGCAAAGTCTTGTGGTGATGATCAAAGCACAGCCTGTGTGGCACAACTTTGTGTAACGTGAATTCGCGAGTTTCGCACCCCGGTTGTGAACCAAAAACGGGAGAGGACCTCAGGGAGGGCATGCGTTTCCTTCTAGCTAGGGTGGTGTCAGTGACCTACCAGCCCTGAAATTATATACTTTTCACCTGTGTGGTTATTGCTGTTGCGAGGCGCCTCGGTTTGATGGGATGATCCGGGTCCGATGGAGTCATTCGTTGGCTCATTGACACCCCAAAGGGTGGGGAAACGCAGTGTTCTGGAATTTTAATCCACATCGGTGGACCGGCCCTGACGATCCAAGGGTCACTCGAGCTCTGATCCTGAGACACGGGCTAGAGCGTCTCGAATCGGTTGAGGACTATCTTTTGCCTCGGTTCATAGATGGAAATCCAATTTCCAAATACGTGACTTTGCGGTTTTATTTGTAAACCTATATATGGCGACATAGTGGCATGGGACACTCATGCCGCCTATGATTGATATTTATGATTTGAAGTTGTTTTATACACTATGCACTTATTATAGTATCAAATGATTTCTTTTAAACGTATCAAGCATTCTTGGCTATTATAAGGTAAAAACCCTATCCCCCGGCTTGCGTTGCATTGTGTGATAGGACCTGGGTCTTATAATAGCTTCATTTTTCTTTATTTAGCATCTCGCTGTTTGTTTTATGCACTGGTATTCTTGGGAGGAAACCCGTTCCGTGTTATACGGCGTGGTCCCTTGATTTACCTAACTTTGAAAATAAAGATAATAACTGTTTTCGTTCTCACACCAGTCACATGACTGACCTGGAGTTTATTGTTTTAACCTTAACTCTGGGTGCCCTTATTTTGACACGGGCAGCTAGTAGTTTTGGTTTTGCAGATTTATATTCACATGATCCTGGTTTACAGCTGGAACGATATCCGGAAAGCTTTGTATCCATATATCTACTTCTAGTTGTGTATTGTATTATTTTCCGCTGCTATGTAATTTATTGTAATCTCTGATATTTCCGTGTAATATTTATTTGTTTATACTCTGTATATTCTTGTAATCTGATGCATTGTTGTAATATACAGTGAAATGTTCTTCTGTTTGCGTTCTGTTTTGTCGTGTTCTCGAACGATAGGGCGTTTCGAACGGTCTGGGTCGGTTTAGCGACCGGTTCGGACCGAGCGAAATTCCTTGTCGTTACATTTAAGAAGGGTTATATGGTAAAAGATTGTCCAGAAATGAATGAAAATCAGAAAAAATTCAACAAAAGTAAGAAAGATAAACTCAAGAAGAAGGCTTTTTCTGTTACATTGGACGACTCAGATTCGTTAGATAGTGACGGTGATAGTGAAAGCGAAAATGAACAAGCAAATATGTGTTTCATGGCTCAAGAATCTGAAGTAAGTGAATTGTCTTATAAAGAATTAATAGATGTAAATGCTGAACTTTTAAGTATTATAAAAACTCTAAAGAAAAAGCTTAAAGAAACTCATGAAAATCAGAATAAAGTAGAATTTGAAAGAAACATGTTGATAGATGAAAAAATAAATCTAGAAGAAGAACTTGAAAAAGTTCAAGACACTCTTAAAAATTTAGATGGTCAAATTTCTCTTTTGAGTCAAGAAGTCGAAACTCAAAAGATAAAGAATGATAAAATTAGTTCTAAGAATCACATGTTGAAAACAGAAATAATAGAATTAGAATTAGAAAATAAAAGTATTCAAACTAAGTTAGAAAACATCTCTAAAAATGTTTCTAACTTTAATATGGGTAGAGAAAATTTATCAAGAATTATAGAAAGTTCTCAACCATCTTCAAATAAACATGGATTAGGATTTAAAAAAGAATCAAAAATTCCTCCAATAAAAATTGTTAAACTAAAGAGGAAAATTGATTCAAAAATTAAAGACTAATCAAAATCCATAAATAAAATTAAAATATGGATTCCAAAAACTAATAATTTTGATTAGAAACAAACACATTAACTCGTTTATGGAATCTGTGCATAATAATAAAAATTATTTATATAAAAGGGATACTAAACCCACTTGGGTTTGGATTTCTAAGACCTAACTCTTAGGACCCTATTAAAAAGTGGGTACCAATGTGCTTATTAATATTTTTTGCAGGTTCCACTCAAAAAGAGAAAATGGATATTAGACAGTGGTTGCTCAAAACACATGAACGGAGATAAAGATATGCTAACCAATATTTCATACTTTAATGGTGGCTCATTTACCTTCGGAGATAACTCAAAAGGATTTATCATTGGCAAAGGAGATGTGTGCAACTATGGTACTTCAAATCTAACTCTTATTACTAATGTTTCTTTGGTTAAAAATTTAAAACATAACTTACTCAGTATTAGTCAATTATGTGACAAAGGTTTTAAAATAACATTTTTTGAAAACAAATGTAGTATTTTTTACAAAGAACAAAATATTATTTTTGAAGGGAATAGAGATAGAAATATTTATGTTCTAAATATGAAAGTAAATAATAATAAAGAAATGTGTTTGATTGCCAATAACAACGATTCTTGGTTATGGCACAAGCGTTTTTGTCAAATAAATTTTAAAACTATAAAAAGACTTTCGAAATATGAGTTAGTAAAAGGTCTGCTTAAATTCTTGGTTATGGCACAAGCGTTTTTGTGAAATAAATTTTAAAACTATATAAAGACTTTCGAAATATGGGTTAGTAAAAGGTCTGCCTAAAATAAATTTTAAAGTAAACAATCTATGTGAAGATTGTCAGAGAGGTAAAAAAGGTTATTTCAACTTTACAACCGTTAGAACTATTACATATGAACTAAATTGGTCCTACTGAAGTTCAATCATTAAATCACAATCATTATGTATTTGTAATAATTGATGTTTTTTCAAGATATACATGGACTATATTTATGAAAAATAAAAATGATACTTTTGGGCATTTCAAAGATTTCATCAAAAAGATTCAAAATTCTAAAGATTTAAAAGTTAAAACATTCGAAGTGATCATGGTGGTGAATTCGAGAATGAATCTTTTGAACATTTTGTAAAAAGAAAGGAATAAATCATAATTTCTCTTTTCCTAGAACTCCACAACAAAATGGAGTTGTAGAAAGAAAGAATAGAACTTTACAAGAATGTGCAAGAACTCTACTTAATGGAAGTACTTTACTTAAACAATTTTGGGCAGAAGCTGTAACGACTGCTTGTTACGTATTAAATCGAATTTCTATTCGGCCTTTAACTAAAAATACTCCCTACGAACTTTTTAATGGAAGGAAACCAAATATTTCATATTTTAAAGTTTTTGGTTCTAAATGTTTCATTTTTAATACTAAAGATCATCTTGGAAAATTTTGACGTAAAAGATGATCACGGAATTTTTGTTGGATATTCAGAACGTAGTAAAGCATATCGTATTTTCAAAAATCGTACTAATGTTATAGAAGAATCTTTACACGTATCTTTTGATGAAAATTTTAATAAAAATATAAAGAAAAAAGATGATGATGAAATCATTGAAAATATGAGTCTTGAAAATACAGAAAATAATCCCACAGAACATATCAGATTACCTCCTAGAATCTTAAAAGATCATCCTACGCAAAATAATATTGGTGAAATTGACATGCACGTTCGAACAAGAAGTCAATTAAATCAAATGGGTCATGTAGCTTTTCTTTCAACTATTGAACCCAAAAATCCGAAAGAAGCCTCTACAGATGATTACTGGATTATTGCTATGCAAGAAGAGCTAAACCAATTCACACGCAATAATGTCTGGGAGCTAGTATCTTTACCAAACGATCAATCAGTTATTGGTACAAAATGGGTATATAAAAACAAGGCGGATAAACTTGGAAATATCATAAGAAATAAAGCCAGATTGGTTGCTCAAGGGTACAATGAAGAAGAAGGTATCGATTACGAAGAAACTTTTGCACCCATAGCAAGACAAGAAGCATACGCATTTTACTAGCATACGCAAGTTTTCATAACTTCAAACTTTATCAAATGGACGTTAAATGCGCCTTCTTAAATGGTTTAATTAAAGAAAATGTTTATGTAGAAACACCACTGCTATTCATACATGAAAAATATCCAGATTACGTCTATAAACTTAAAAAGGCTTTATATGGTTTAAAACATGCACCTCGTGCTTGGTATGAATGAATTAAAAGTTATTTTATAAATTCTGGTTTTCGAGTAGGAAAAGCAGATCAAACTTTTTTTATTAAAAATACAAATAAAGATATTTTAATTGTACAAATTTATGTAGATGACATAATTTTTGGTTCAACTAATGAAAATTTATGTAAAGAATTTTCTATAATAATGATGAACGAATTTGAAATGTTTCATATGGGAGAATTATCATATTTTCTAGGATTGCAAATAAAACTAGTTTCAAATGATACATTCATTTATCAAGAAAAATATTTTAATAATTTAATTATACTTTTTGGTCTAGAAGCACTTCAGGGTAGCCAAGTCCAATGAGTACTTCTATTCATCTTGAAAAAGATGAAAAAGGAAAAAGTATTGATCAAAAGTTATGTAGATGTATGATCGGTTCGTCACTTTATTTAACTGCAAGCCACCTTGACATTATGATGCGTGTATGCTTGTGTGCACGATTTCAATCAAATCCTAAAGAGTCACATCTAAGAGCAGTAAAACGGATTTTAAGGTATCTTAATAATACTAAGGACTTCGGTCTTTTTTATCCGAAAGGATGTCCATTCGAATTAGTATCCTACAGTGATGTTGATTTTGGTGGATCTCGGACGGATAGAAGAAGTACAAGTGATATGTGCCATTTCACTGGAAAATCACTTGTATCTTGGTTTAGTAAGAAACAAAACTGTGTGTCACTCTCTACATGTGAAGCAGAATACATATCTACTGCTTTAGCATGCGCAGAAGTAATTTACATGCAACAAACACTCAAAGATTTAGGAGTAAATTCAACTAAATCAACAATATACTGTGATAATACTAGTGCTATAAATTTATCTAAAAATCCAATAAATCACTCTAGAACTAAACATATAGATGTCCGACATCATTTCTTACGTGACAATATAGAAAAAGATATTATTAATTTAGAATATGTTTCAACCGAAAACCAGATTGCACATATCTTCACTAAACCGTTATTATAAAATTCTTTTATTAAATTACGACGAGAGTTTGGGATTATCTCAGTAAAAGATATACAAATAAGTATAATTTGTTTAATAACACAAGTAAGTTTTTCTGGTCTTAACCTACTACCTATATTTAGTCTTTTTCCTAAAAAACCTCACAATACTCAATTACTTCTCTGGCTACAGACTTCCGAAAATTCTAATCACATATTCCTTAATGGTTCTTCTTATACAAATCTATGGTTTACTTTACTACAAACTTACAAACAGAAATTTCAACATTAAAGAAGCTCAACTAGATACACTATGTCATCCAATAATTCAAATTCTTCAATCAATATTATGTTCACATCAGATAGTTCTTCCAATTCTCCTCAATTTCTTTTAAAACCCGTAACTTCCCCATAAAGGAAAGAGCGGATAGTTCGAGAATAAGCCACAATAGAACGCAGACGGAAGAACATTTCATTGTATATTACAACAATACATCAGATTACAAGAATATACAGAGTATAAACGAATCAATATTACACAGAAATATCAGAGATTACAATACATTACATAGCAGCGGAAAATAATACAATACACAACTAGAAGAGATATACGGATACAAAGCTTTCCGGATATCGTTCCAGCTGTAAACCAGGATCCTGTGAATATAAATCTGCAAAACCAAAACTACTAGCTGCCCGTGTCAAAATAGGGGCACCCAGAGTTTAGGTCAAAACAATAAACTCCAGGTCAGTCATGGGACTGGTGTGAGAAGTAAAACAGTTATTAATCTTTATTTTAAAGTTAGGTGAATCAAGGGACCATGCCGTATAACACGGATAGGGTTTCCTCCCAAGAACACCAGTGCATAAAACAACAGCTCAATGCTAAATAAAGAACAATGAAGCTATTATAAGACCCAGTTCCCATCACACAATGCAACGCAAGCCGGAGAATAGGGTTTTTACCTTATAATAGCCAAGGATGCTTGATACGTTTAAAACAAATCATTTGATACTATTATAAGTGCATAGTGTAGAAAACAACTTCACATCATAAGTATCAATCATAGACGGCATAAGCGCCCCATCCCACTATGTCGCCATACCAGGCTCTACAATAAAACCGCAAAGTCACGTATTGGAAATTGGATTTCCATCTATGAACCGAGGCAAAAGATAGTCCTCAATCGATTCGAGACGCTCTAGTCCGCCCCTCAGGATCAGAGCTCAAGTGACCCTTGGATCGTCAGGGCCGGTCGACCGATGTGGATTAAAATGCCTGAACATGTGTTTCCCCGCCCTATGGGGTGTAGGTGAGCCAACTAAATGACTCCATCGGACCCGGATCATCCGATCAAACCGAGGCGCCTCGCAACAGCAACAACCACATAAGTCAAACTCGTCAGGGCGTGTAAAACCACTGACGCCACTTCTAACTAGAAAGAAATGCATGCTCTCCCTGAGATCCGTCTCCCGTTTTTGGTTCATTCCGGGTGTGAAACTCGCGAAGTAAAAGTTACACAAAGCTATGCCACAAAGGTCGTGCTTCGATCATCAACCACAAGACTTTGCTTTTCAACAGAAGCCTTGATCATTCGCCACTTAGGCATGCCACATAGGCAATTCACTCTATGCATTTGATATCCATCAGTATATAACCCCTGAGCTCATACGTCTCAGAGAAGGGCGTTAAGCAAGAGAATAAATTCTCCGCCGCCAAACAGATATATATTTAATAGAAATCAATCACACAGACTAAAATCCAATGTCAGACACATAGTCCATTTACAAGTCCGTTCTGGGTCTGAACGAAACCGGAGGCACCTAGTACCCCGCATATCCATCGGACTCCAAGTACGTCTGGACGATCACCAACTGTTTCCATCTTCTTGGGTGTACATCCCAATCAAGATCATCAGTAATCACCCAAACGACGTGAAGACCTCCGGTCTTCAACCACCGTCTTCATCTCCGACTAATCGTCGAATCAGTTATTCAGAATGGGATAAACCCGGTCTTTCCGAATAACTCGCGTATATTATAAACAAGTGTTACAAAAACTCAACATACGCCTCATTCCAATTCATCAGTCACTAACCGTAAATTAACAAGAGAATAATTCCCCAAATATTAACCCCGAAGGCCGAAACCAACATCAGATCAATATCCAGATAACCATTCTGCTTAGCTAACCGACAGTTAGTTTCTAGATTTCACATTCATAGGGAAAGGCCCCCATTAATTTTATCAAAGATAAATTCTTTTAAATTTATTCTTTAATCTTCTTTTGAATTTCGATTCAACTAGTCGGGATTAACGAACCTTACCGAAGTAATTATTTATTTTAATTTCCCAATCCCAACCTATTCGTCCCATGAAGTAAAGCTGGTTATACTTCATATCTAACACCACGGTGTTATCGGTAAATTCAATTACCATTTCACGTTCAAATCTAATTAAAGATTTAACTAACGCCTGGAGCAAAACTGGTGATACTCCATCCTCGATCCTTTCAATCTAATTAAAGATTCATTAAAACTCCACTTAGTTTTAATCTGTGACTGGGTTAAAGAATCAGTGTCATTTAAAACATGGTTCACGATAAACCCAAAATCACATCGTATTTCAATCAGTCCCTAACCGTAAATTAATCAAGCGAGCAATCCCCTAAGTATTAACCCCGAAGGCCGAGACCAACATCAGATCAATACCCCAGAAATCGTTCAACTTAACTAATATCCGGTTAGTTTCTGATTTTCTTAACTCCTTTGGGTCTAAGAACAGTATTATTGAAGATACCGTTCACGACAACCCAAAATCACATTTCATTAATTATCGGGTTAAAGAACAAGTGTTATTTAAAACACTGTTCACGATAAACCCAAAAATCAATAACAATTCAATTCCAATTAAATATCATCTAATTGGCACACTTCATTAAATCTAAATAAAAAGATTTAATCTTTTTCTCAACTGGGTTCAAGAACAGTGTTAATGAAGACACCATTCGCGACAAACCCAAGTCACATTTGATATTAAATACAAGGCATCAGAAAATATATCGGCTTATATTCAATATCAAATTCTACAACCAACAAATATCGTATTAGAAATAACGATATATAAATATCTTTCAAATTTCCATAACAATATCTGTATAATCACGAAATCCAACATCGAAATAATCCAAAGACAATTTCAATTCAAATCCATTCCAATGCAATTATTGGAAATTCTGGTTATTTTCAAAACCATTTTTAATCCAATTTATTTATTTTAAAAATAAACAAATTATTATCCTAGTTCAAAACTAGTTCATTTCGATAAAAATCTATTTTTATCTTTTCAAATATGGATTTTTTCATCCCAATTCTTCGCAAATCATTTCTTATGATTTTACACCAATTATTACTATTTTTAATAATTTTATCAAGGCCCGTACAGTCGATTTCCATCAACGGCCATCGAACTGCACTTACAGCGACCTTTTCTAAATTTTATTTGGACATAATTCCAAATCCAACCGTTAGGTTTCTAATTTCTAATATTTGTTAGAAAGCTCTTTTCGATACGAACCCAATGGTTCCGGTTTTAGGAGAATCCGACGGTCAGATCTCCAGTAATGTCCGTTCGAAGTCAATGGTCGAAATTCACGAACTGCCGCGGCGCGGCGCGTTCTATTCAGGCCATTATATTATATATATAATATATATAATATATACTTCGTCGATTTCCTTTTCAAAATGATTTTTAATTCAATTTCAATTCGTTTTCAATTTTATTTGAATTACAAATTAACTCAATTTCAATTCAAATTCATTTCTATTCGAATTCATTTCAAAACGATTTCAATTCTATTTCAAATATTTCTCGTCGATATTATTTAAAATAATTCATTTTAAATAATCAAAATTCGCTAAAATTGCCAAAATAAAAATTTTAAACTAGCCCAGATTTCCGGGTTATTACAATTTCCAACACCTACTCCTAGATATGAACCGCAATACCATTGGGGAAATTACCACAGTGGATATACTCCCGAAGCAAAGAAGACTAAAAGAGCCCTCTTCTCATCACCAGATACAAAACGGAAAATAGACGACCTTCATCACTATCAGGCAGAACAAATAGCTCTACAGAAAGAATTATATTTTGAACAAAAGGTTACTGTTACTCGCGTAAGCCTTCTCGAAAAAATGATCTACAAATTTTGTGGTTCAAAAGAAAAAAATGTTACTTCACCATTACCTATTCCGCCAAATCCTATTGATCCATCTTCCTCTTATTTTACCGAGAATGACCCAGTAAATCCTACCTTAAAATACTATACCTTCTTTCCCCCAATGACCGCCTTATAGCCTAAACTCTTGGGAGAAGAGATACAAAGCCAATGAAGGAACGAGTTCATCAACACCAAAGAAGACTGCACCTTATAAAAATTAATGTTTCATTTACTATATTTTATATATGTTTATATTTAATTTGTTATTTAAACCATTATATGAAATAAAAATTGATTGTGCAACAATTTGAGTAAACAGACGTCTGAGGAAAAACAAACAGATGCCTGAATAAACAGGAAGAACAAATTTTAACCTCAAAACAGACGTCTGTACAAAATAAACCAGACGTCTAAAATGGTAATAAAATGAACTAAATACTTGCGGGTTAAAAAATTCTTTTAAACAGACGTCTGATATAAAATTCCAGATGTCTGTTTCACTAAAAATAATTATTCTACCTCCAAAATCAGACATCTAAACCAAATATAACAGAGGTCTGAAACATCCCTATTCTGAACTAATTCTTCTCGGGTTGCGAATTGATGTAATACAAACTTCTATTTTCTTCAACTCGGATGTCTGAATCGGAAATGACGTTTTTTTAAATGGGCATATGACTCCTCCCAAACATCACAACCATTCATCTCTTCATCTTTTCACTTTTACCTCTTCATCTTTTTACCTCCCATAAAAACCCTAGCCCCCAAAATCAAAAAATTACCACAAAACTTCATCTTTTCAAACCCAAATCATGGCAAATCGAGGCAAAAGAACAGGAGAAGAAGAATCACTTCCTCCTTCCGAAGAATTGATCCTAAGTGTCTATGGGATGATACTGCCAAGGCAAGATATAAAGCGATGAAGGACTCCAAATTCTTCGAAGGTGCTTTTGTAAAATTTGATGCTTTCTCAAATTATCGCGTTCAACAATATGCTAGACACATCCACTTCAAATCACTAGTCGATTATACCAAAAATGATGTCAAAATTTATCCTCTCCTAGTGAAATTGTTTCTAGCAAACTTAAATCTTGACCATACTAAACCACAAGTCAGAAAGGATATCAATTGGTCTTGGGTTTGTGGAAAACGAGTGCTTCTTTCAATGCAATGACTAGGCCATATTTTACAATGTGCTTGGCAAGGTCTACATGTAGACACGATAGAAGTAGATATGAATACAAAGGATGAAACTTCACACAAATTTCTCTCAGATAATTTCATTAATATGCAAGAGCTTACTTCCACTCATCTTCGACCACAAGCTCATTTACTTATTCGCATACTAGTCCGAACCATTCAACCTCGCAAAGGAAGCTATGAAAAAGTTTACAAAAGAGATTTTCAAGCTATCTACGCCCTCTACTCCAACAAGCAAATCAATTGGACAAAAATTATCATGGACGAATGGACCGATATTATGTATAAGCACAAGTATAAGACTTTACACTATAGTGTGTATATTACTCGGATCCTTGCTGCTTGTGAAATAACTATACCTAACTTTCCCTCATTGCGCATTAAAGAAATTGGTCCGAAAATTTTGAAACTTATGGATATTACTCCAAATCCCGCTACTTTAGAATATATGTCTCTCGAAACTTGGACTGAACATGTAGCCTCCAACCCAGAAGCAATCATACCTGAGCCTTCTCACCGTCGTCACGTTAGGGAAGATGAAGAAGACAGTGATATTCAAATTATTTCTCTCGAAACTTCTTCTAAACAAGCCTTAGTCATGCTATCCCAAAACCAATCTAAACTTCATAAAGAATTAAGGCATTATCAAAAACAAACAAATAAGAAGTTTGATTCTATCAAAGGATTCATAAATAAAATTTGGGAAAAAGTTTCCTGCACCGGCACTTCTTCGAGCCAAGCTCAAGCTCCAGCTCCATTTCAATGTTCTTCAAGTTCCGCTGAAGAAGTTCCCAATTCCGAACAAGGATCTCCCAAAGATGGTGGGACAACTATTGAGGCATCTACTTTGGAGGGATGGTAAGCATGTTGACGGTATGCTAGTCTATGTATTTTGCCTAAAAATTCTTTAATTATCTAAATGGTTTGTAATATATTTTGGTACTTGTCTTTATGTTTCGCACAAACCTCTAGTACGTGCTGTAATATGTTATGTCTGATGGTATGCTTGTTTATATATCATATCCGTTTCTGTTGTATGTTTGTGTGTATTGCATATGTGCTTAATTTTTTTAAGAAGTATTCCTTTTTACCGAATGACAAAGGGGAGAAACGAGTGACATTATATGCATATTGATAGGGGGAGCTTATATAGTTGTCATTAGTCAAAAAGGAGGAGAATGTTGAATCTCACTACATAGCGTTTTGACTATGACAACTATACATAAGCATATATATTATCATCTAACCTTGTTTTGCAGGAAGATATTCCATAAACAGATTCAAGAACACCAAAATGAAGATTGAATATGTTGTAAGGGCCTGTTAGTCCTAGATATTCATGTTAAAGTCTTCCTTGATGATTACACACACACACACACACATATCACATATATATGTTTTTATATTCAAAAGAGGCAAAAAAAATATTTTCCCTAGAAAACAGACATCTGATATAAATTAGACAAACATCTATTTGCTGAGACAAAATTTAAATTTACCATAATATTCAGACGTCTGTTTTGAATTTTTTAGACGTCTAAATCTGCTACGAAATAACCTATTTCTTTGCTATTTCATTTTCAAATTAAAACAGACATCTGAATGAAATTTTCAGACATCTGATTACGAAAAGTTGCAACCTGTTATAAAGAGTCACGACTCTCTAGATTGTTTCTCTTGATGGAAACTCTTCACGGTTAGTTACAACTCCTCTTATATTATAGATATGGACTTGATTAACTCACCGAATTTCATTCTATCTCTCTCTCTATATTATTCAAAGCTCTCTAGTTTTCAAAAAGCATACTATTCTCAACATTATTTTCTATAATCTCTCACAAGCTTCACATTTATCAACAAGGAAAGACTATAGGAAGGGTGTATGATATATTGACATGTCAATGTTAACAAGAACACAAACAAGTCATCAATTATTCTATATTGTAAAAGACCTCTTCAGCGGTTGAGGAAAAAAGATCCTGTTCACCTATTTAGGTAATTGTGAACCTATTCCTCTGGGTGAAGTGATGGTCAGAGACGTCCTGATGTCTCTTTTATGATGATTTGGGGATGTCAGTCTTTTGTTAAACGTCTTTCCTCTGACAAACTCGGACCCAAATCAGATAAGTGTTATTTTGTGGGATATCCAATGGAAACGAGAGTATATTTTGTTTACTAACCATAATAGAATAAAGTGTTTTTTGCTCGATTTGGTATTTTCCTAGAAAGAGATCCAGTATCTAAAAGTACAAATGGGACTAAAGCAGAACTCGAAGAAATTCGGAAACCACAAGATATTATTGAACCAGAACTTGAAGTTTAGCAAGAACCATAAGCCATTATGGAAACTGAACCTGCTCAAATTACACAAAACATTTGTCGATCTGGTAGAATAGGTCTTGAGCTCGATAGATATTTTGGGTATCAAATAAATCAAATAGGAGACGTAATGCTCATAGATCAAGATGACCCAACTTCTTAGCAAGATGTTATGAATGGACTAGAACCTAAGAAATGTCTTGAAGCTATAAAATCTGAAATGGATTCCATGAACATCAACCAAGTGAGGACTTTGGTTGATCCACTTAACGGGGTAAAACCAATTGGGTGTAAGTGGGTTTCCAAGAAGAAAATTAACATCGATGGTAGAGTACAAGTCTATAAATGCTGATTGGTGGCAAAAGTTTTCAAACAAGTTCAAGGAGTTGACTATGATGAAACCTTCTCTTAGTGGCAATGGTTAAGTTCAATTGGATTATGCTTGCAACTGTAGCCTTTTACGATTACGAAATCTGGCAAATGGATGTCAAAATTGCAATCCTTAGTGGGAATCTTATCGAGGATGTGTACATGACACAACCTGAAGGTTTTGTCCATCCAAAGGATGCTAGAAAAGTATGTAAACTGCAACGATCTATATATGGATTGAAACAAGACTCTCGGAGTTGGAATCTTCATTTTGATGAAACAATCAAAGAGTTTGGCTACATTAAGAACAAAGATGAACCTTGTGTATACGAAAATTAGTGGGCGTAACATTATATTCCTAGTATTATATGTGGATGACATATTACTTATTGGGAATGATTTTATTTCGTTACAAGCTGTGAAGACATGGTTATGGAAAAGTTTCTCAACGAAAGACTTAGGTGAGGCAACCTATATTTTAGGTATTAAGATCTATAGAGATAGATAAAGAAAGTTAATAGGCCTAAGTCAGAGTACATACATTGATAAAGTGCTGAAAAGATTTGGCATGCAAGAGGCAAAGAAAGGATACGTACCCATGTCATATGGTATATCACTTTCTAAGTCGCAATGTCCTAAGTCATTAGATGATAAGGAACGCATGAAATTGATCCCTTACGCCTCGACAATCGAACCATCATGTATGCAATGTTGTATACTTGTCCAAATATCTCCTACACTTTAAATATGACTAGTAGATTCCAATCTGATCCAGGTGAAAGTCACTAGACAACAGTCAAGAACATTCTTTAATTGAAAAGGACTAAAGATTCAATCTTGAAATATGGAGGCAAGATGTTTAAAGGTTGCACAGACACTAGTTTCCAATTGATAAAGATGACTACAAGTCATAGTCCGGTTATGTGTTTTTTACTGAATGGTGCTGCTATTATCTAGAAAAGTTCAAAGAAAGAAACAGTCGATGATTTGACTATGAAGGCGGAATACAATGTTGTTTCTGAAGCTGCTAAGGAGGCTGTTTGGATTAAGAAGTTCATCACCAAACTTTCTGTTGTTCCGTCCATTATTGATCCAATAGATCTTTGTTGTGACAACAATGGGGCCATTGCTCAGGAAAAGGAACCTATATGACATCAATGATCCAAACACTTACTTCGGCGATACCATCTCATCCGTGAAATTGTTGACAGAAGAGATATACATATCCGTAGTGTCCTAATGGATAATAATGTTGTAGACCCTTTGATTAATGCTTTGCCGCAGCAGAAGACTGACAGTCACACTAGTTTCATGGGATTAGTGATTAGCTCTAGTGCAAGTGGGAGATTGTTAGAGTTTGTGCTCTAGAGGAAATCTGTTTGATGCGAATAATAATAATATTGTTGATGTTATTTTATTTGGAATAAAAGATTCTGATATGTTATATTTACTACATAATATAAATATTAACATAATAGAAGTCCTTAGAATAATATTATAGAATTATATAGTTTCAAGTAAGTGACTTGAACATGAGATTATATAATATATTAATTATTATAAATCTTAAATGTCCCTTGTCATGTTTATTTGTTTATATAGGACAACAATAAAACATTGAGACTAGTATGTAGATTGACTGATGATCACATCTCATTGATCATTAATATATGGGATATTAATGCCAACACAAAAATATGTATTAGAGAATAGCTTATTGGGATGACCTAACATGAGAAAACTAAATGGAACATAATTAACAGTATCATAAGCTATTCTAATAGTGACAGTGATGTAATGGTCCTCGGACCTGAAATCATTATAATTTTATTCACGGATATTGGAGTTTTTATATCATCAGAAGTTAATCTAAATTAAGTAGACGATAAAGGTGACTATTGGATACATCTCGAATCGAATGAAAATTATGAATGATCTAGATGGAATTTAACCCTACAATATATATGTAGAGATATCCATAAGCCTCTTAATTGAGTGAGACTATGACATGCATGGTCATGCGCAAATATTGATTTTTTATATATGGTCTACTCATCGATCAAGATAAAAGCATTTAATTATAAAGAGGATGATACGTTCCATGACTCAAGTATAATCCCGGATATATTTGTTAAAAGGATTAAATTACATAGAGACACTGATCCTAGAAAAGGTTGTATCGAATCATTGATCTTACTATAACTTGGGTAACAACGATGTATTACTTGATGTCGCTCACTATTTATAATTTAAATATTTTTTCAATTATTGCCAACGTTATGATAACCTATAGGGTCACACATAAAAACTTTGAATAGGGCGAGAGCCATTCTTAATAAAAGGAAATCAAAAGTTGATGGTTTCTTCTATTTTGAAGTGGTGAACGGGTTAATAGGTCTATCTAAAATCTATCGTTGTTATATTATAAAAGAAAGGACTAATCTTTCTTTTATTTCATGACAAAACACGAGATTTAGGAAAACCCTAAATTCCTAACCTCGGCTAGTACCAAGCTCAATCACTTGATTTTGTTTGGCATTCTCGAGATCTTCGTTCGTGGATTCTGATAGAGATGCCTCAATCAAGCGTTTTGTGTTTGATTCAACCCAGATCAATTATCATTCAGATTCGCGATTTGGACAACAAACAGAAAGGTACATATTTTGATTCAATTTTGAATGCAAATAATAAATCAAGGTTGACAAAATCATTGTTATCCACTGCATGCCGATCCATCGTTACCTTCAATCGTATCCATAGATAGAAATGGTGTATGCTTCAAATGTTTTAGATATCTTGAGTGTTAATATGCATGTATGGTTCCATTGGTACCTTTGAACCATGATACGAGACAAACCTTAAGCTAATCAATAAGAAAATAACCCTGCTGAAGGAGCCCTTATTTGTCCACCTGACATGGTTGGCCTTTCTAAGTTATGAAAAGATTATGATAATCTTGGAGGGAAGGAATTCAAATTGCAATTCATCAATACATGTGTCAAGAGATTCTAGGTAGCTAAGAATAACAGAACCCTTAGGGTCGCATGAGATATCCAGAGTATTACCCAAACTAGTCAACAATATAGCTACCCTCTTTTCACAGTCGAGAATGGCACCATACCTGGCTAGCCAATCCATTCCTAGAATCAACCCATAGCCCATGAAACCAAGCCCATAAGAGTTGCATTTGAACTCAACGCCAAACACAAATATTATCAAATCCCGACATAACATAGACAGATGAGCTGTACCCCTTATAGGATTTGAGACAATAATAGGATCCACTACTATACTAGTATCTAGGTGTAGAGACTCAGCAACAGAAGCAGATATGAATGAATGTGACGTGCCAGAATCAAACAAAGTACGCATAGGATGATCGAAAAGGAAAATTAAACATTCAACACAAATGTTTCTACCTCTCTCTTGCATAGCAGCCACGAGAGCATGAACCTTCCCTCCAGAAGTAGATCATGTCCTCTGTCCTTGCCCTTGCCTCCTTTGGCAGCCATTAACCATATGTCCTGCCTCACCACATTGGAAGCAACCCGTCTTCTTCTTCTTCCTACAGTCCTTTTCAAATGGCCAGGTATTCCACAATTGTGACACTTTCTTTTATCCTTATCGCCCTTCTTTTATTGTTGATGTGCTTTCTTTGGATCCCCTTTCTTATCCTGTGCCTTATTAGCCGTAATAACCCGGAAATCCGAGCCAATTTAAAATTTTTATTTTGGCAATTTTAGTGAATTTTGAAAATTTAAAATGAATTATTTTAAATAATAACGACGAGAAATTTATTTTGAATAGAATCAGAACGTATATTTTCATTTGAATCGTCGATAGAATATAAATATTTATTTATATTTATAAAAGGAATTGAAAATGGCGCGGTAGTTCGATAATTCGATTTCAAACTTAAAATGGATGTACAGGATGCAAAATAAACCGGATTTTAGTGAAACCAAAAATATTTGAATCTAATAGAGAATATCTTTCCAACGAATCCGGGAAATCATAGCGAGAATCAAAAGATATGTCCAGTTGAAAATTCAGAATAGTCGCTATGGAATTCAGGCCCTTAAAAATCGAAATTTTGCAAATAACCTCGGATTTCGACGAAACCACTTTTGTTGGACCCGTGATGTCTAGTTATTGCTAGATTTCAAATTTCATAATTTTCCGATTCAATATGTGAGCGTGGCAAAGGAAAACGCGTTTGACCAGTTTCAGTTGATTTTAATCGACTGGAAAATGGCCATTTTTCAAACGGTCTAAGAATTTGACGAAACTAGTTTTGTTAGGGCCGTATCATCAATACAAAGCTAGAAATTATTTTTTAGGAATTTTTCGAGTTAGTATGTGACCCCAGTAAAATGAAATGCGCGTTCAAATTCAATATATAGAGTTATACTTTGATTTTGATGAAAACTGATCAAAACGATCGTATCAGCTTACGATACATATCCCCTTGTGTTCGGAATGGGGGTAATTAGCTATGCACGACATGCGGTGGGCCTCTTTTAGAGGTCGAATGAAAAAGTCAACCTTTAGTAATATAAAATAATAAAATAATTTATATATAAATTAACATATACCCCCCTTTTTTCTCATTCTAGATTGACCAAAAGAAAAAAAAGAACCCGACAGTCGTGCGACGCCCCCACCGATCGACAGCCATCGCTCTCCGACCTCAGCCCCCCCTCGCACGTCGCGCCACCACCCCTCCTTCCCCTCTCTCTCCTCTTCAACGCAGTCTCTCCCCTCCTCTGACCATTCGCGAATCCCACGAGACACCACCCTCTAACCCACCACCACCAGGAAGATTCACCACCCGCGCTACCCTAGGGGCCCTCCACCGACCAAATGCCGCCTCCTGTGCCGCATAGCAGCCCACCTCCCCCTTTGAATACAATAAAAATGTGAGTTTTACATTTATTTACATTTATTTACTATTTTAATTCGATTTTCATTTGTGTTTACATAGGAAAAAAAACTGATTTTGTATTGTACGGATAGCAAAATAAGGAGGTGGGTTTTTATCATAGAAAAGTTGCGATTCTTATCATACAAAGATTCGATTTTTATTTTAAAAGAAAGATTCAATTTTTAAACAATGAAAGATCTGATATTTAAACTAGAAGATAATAGATTTTTAATTATAAAAATTTGATCTTTAGTAGTATAAAAATGTGATTTTTATATAGTAGAGATAGTAAAAATATAATTTTTATATAATCATGAAGTTAAAAATTCGATTTTTATATATTGAATAGAGAAGTAAAAATTCGATTTTTATATATTGATTAGCGAAGTAAAAAATTCGATTTTTATATATTGAGTAGCGAAGTAAAAATTCGATTTTTATATATTGAATAGCGAAGTAAAAATTCGATTTTTATATATTGAATAGCGAAGTAAAAATTCGATTTTTATATATCGAATAGAGAAGTAAAAATTTGATTTTTATATATATGAAGTGACGATAAAAATTCGATTTTTATATATTGAATAGCAAGATAAAAATTCGATTTTTATATATTGAATAGCAAGATAAAAATTCGATTTTTATATATTGAATAGCAAAGTAAAAATTCAATTTTTACATATTGAATAGTGAAGTAAAAATGTGATTTTTATATATGTAGTTACTATGGGCAATGAAAGTGACAAAAGGTGAGAACCGTGATGATTTCCTACATTTGAAGTGTTGCGGAGTTGGGATAGCTTTGTGAGAACTACTCACTTTTAATTTTGTTTTCTAGTTAAAATATATAATAGGATGCAGACGGTGTTTAGTAGCACCCGACACCCGTCGTCCACAGACCATGGACGGCTTGTATGCTTGTTTGTTTGATTTTGATGTGTAGTTGATTGTGTGATGTGATGTGAAATGAAATAAAAGATTTATATAGTTGAAATAAAATATTTTATAGTGGAAAATATTTTATAGTTAAAAATAGAATTTTTAACGTGTATATGAAATGAAATAAAAATAAACAAATTGGATGATTTGCTTATATACACACATTTGACTGATATTGATTGGGACGATAAATTTTACACATCGCCCAACTGCACAAATAAAATCTGTGTTTGATTGTTTGAAAACCCCACACGGGTATTGGGATGATATATGACATACACAAGTCCTAATAATTAGCTGTATGTCGATCGATCGATGGACAGACTGTTATGAGCGTTAAATATTTATATTTGATGCTTATACAGTGTAGAATGCACTTTGGATGATAGTTGATTATTCATCATTGTTATTGTACACATGTATTGTAGAAAATCCATATAATTAAGATTATATGGTAATTGATTGGGCCTCATTCCATATTTGAAAAAGAAATATTTGAAAAAGAAATATTTGAAATAGATATATTTGAAAAAGAAATATTTGAAATAGAAATATTTGGAATAGAAATATTTGAAATAGAACATTTGAAAATAGAAATATATGAAGCCGTGTTGATTAGATTTACGCCATTTTGACGTGAGCGATATTTATATCGATTTTGTTCATTTTATAATGAACATCGAAAGAGATTTCAAAATCTGATATTTTGAATAGAAATGAATTCGAATTAAATTGAAATAGAATTGAAATCGTTTTGAAATGAATTCGAATTAAATTGGAATAGAATTAAAATCATTTTGAAATGAATTCGAATTGAAATTGAATCGAATTGAAACTGAATAGAAATGAATTCGAATTAAATTGAAATAGAATTGAAATCATTTTGAAATGAATTCGAATTAAATTGAAATAGAATTGAAATCGTTTTGAAATAAATTCGAATTAAATTGAATTTATTTGAAATTCGAAATAAACTGAAATGATTTGGAATTTGAATTGAAATTGAATAGAAATGAATTTGAATTGAAATTGAACTAATTTGAAAATTCAAATTGAATTGAAAACGAATTGAAATTGGATTAAAAATCGTTTTGAAAAGGAAATTGACGAAGTATACATTATATATATAATATAATGGCCTAAATAGAATGCGCCGCGCCGCGGCAGTTCGTGAATTTCGACCATTGACTTCGAATGGATATTGCGGGAGATCCGACCGTCGGATTCTCCTGAAACCGGAACCGTTGGGTTCATATCGAAAAGAGATTTCTAATGAATATTAGAAATTTGAAATCTAACAGACGGATTTGGAATTATGTCCAAATCAAATTTGAAAAAGGTCGCTGTAAGTGCAGTTCGATGGCCGTTGATGGAAATCAACTGTACGGGCCTTGATAAAATTATTAAAAATAGTAATAATTTGTGTAAAATCATAAGAAATGATTTGGGAAGAATTGGGATGAAAAACTCCATCTTTGAAAAGATAAAAATAGATTTTTATCGAAATGAACTAGTTTTGAACTAGAATTATAATTCTATTTATTTTTAAACAAATAAATTGAATTTGAAAAGGGTTTTAAAGGTAACTAGAATTTTCAGTAATTGAATTGGAATGGATTTGAATTGAAATCGTCTGCGGATTATTTCGATGTTGGATTACGTGATTATACAGATGTTGTTATGGAAATTTGAAAGATATATATATATCGTTATTTCCAATACTATATTTGTTGGTCGTAGAATTTGATATTGAATATAAGCCGATATATTTTCTATTCAGAGCCTTGTATTTAGTATCAAATGTGATTTGGGTTTGTCGTGAATGGTGTCTTCATTAACACTGTTCTTGAACCAAGTCGAGAAAAGATTAAATCTTTTTATTTAGATATAATGAAGTGTACCAATTAAATAATATTTAATTGGAATTGAATTGATATTGATATTGGTTTTTGCGTTTATCGTGAACAGTGTTTTAAATAACACTTGTTCTTTAACCCGATAATTAATGGAATGGGATTTTGGGTTGTCGTGAACGGTATCTTCAATAATATTGTTCTTAGACCCAAAGGAGTTAAGAAAACCAGAAACTAACTGGAGGTTAGTTAAGTTGAATGGTTTCCTGGATATTGATATGATGTTGGTTTCGGCCTTCGGGGTTAATACTTAGGGAATTTCTCACTTGCTAATTTACGGTTAGGGACTGATTGAAATGTAATGTGATTTTGGGTTTATAGTGAACCGTGTTTTAAATGACACTGATTCTTTAACCCAGTTAAAGATTAAAACTAAGTGGAGTTTTAATGAATCTTTAATTAGATTGAAAAGATCGAGAATGGAGTATCTCCAGTTTTGATCCAGGCGATAGTTTAATATTTAATTAGATTTAAACATGAAAGGTAAATAAATTTACCGATAACACCGTGGTGTTAGATATGAAGTAAGACCAGTTTTACTTCATGGGATGAATAGGTTGGGATTGTGAAATTAAAACAAACGATTACTTCGGTAAGGTTCGTTAATCCCGACTAGTTTGAATTGATATTCAAAAGTAGATTAAAGAATAAATTTAAAGGATTTATCTTTGATAAAATTAATCGGAAACTTTCCCTATAAATGTGAAATTTAGAAACTAACTGTCGGTTAGCCAAGCAGAATGGTTTTCTGGATATTGATCTGATGTTGGTTTCGGCCTTCGGGGTTAATATTCGGGGAATTATTCTCTTGTTAATTTACGGTTAGTGACTGATGAATTGGAATGAGGCGTATGTTGTGCTTGTGTAACACTTGTTTATAATATACGCGAGTTATTTGGAAAGACCGGGTTTATCCCATTCTGAATAACTGATACGACGATAAGTCGAAGATGAAGACGGTGGTCGAAGACCGGAGGTCTTCACGTCGTTTGGGTGATTACTGATGATCTTGATTGGGATGTACACCCAAGAAGATGGAAACAGTTGGTGATCGTCCAGATGTACTTGGAGATCGATGGATATGCAGGTTACTAGGTGCCTCCGATTTCGTTCAGACCCAGAACGGACTTGTAAATGGACTGTGTGTCTAACATCGGATTTCATTCTGTGTGACTGATATTAGTTGCATAGAGTTGTTTGCCTGTGTGGCATGCTAAGATGCAAATGATCAAGGCTTCTATTGAAAAGCAAAGTCTTGTGGTTGATGATCAAAGCACGGCCTGTGTGTTGTAGCTTTGTGTAACGTTGATTCGCGAGCCTCACACCCCGGTGGTGAACCAAAAATGGGAGAGGACCTCAGGGAGGACATGCGTTTCTTTCTAGTTAGAAGTGGCGTCAGTGGTTTTACACGCCCTGACGAGTTTGACTTATGTGGTTGTTGCTGTTGCGAGGCGCCTCGGTTTGATCGGACGATCCGGGTCCGATGGAGTCATTCGTTGGCTCATTTACGCCCCATAGGGCGGGGAAACGCAGTGTTCAGGCATTTTAATCCACATCGATGGACCGACCCTGATGATCCAAGGGTCGATGCACTCTGACCCTGAGGCTCGGGCTAGAGAGTCTCGAAGACGGTGAGGACGATCCCTAGCCTTAGTTCACAGATGGAAATCCAGTTTCCAAATACGTGACATTTGCGGTTTTATTAGTAGAGCCTAGTATGGCAACATGATATACGGTACTCATGCCGTCTATGATTGCTATTTATGATTTGAAGTTGTTTCATACACTATGCACTTATAATAGTATCAAATGATTTGTTTTAAACGTACTAAGCATGTTTGGCTGTTATAAGGGAAAACCCTATCCCCCGGCTTGCGTTGCATTGTGTGATGGGAACTGGGTCTTATAATAGCTTCATTGTTCTTTATTTAGCATTGCGCTATTGTTTCATGCACTGGTATTCTTGGGAGGAAACCCGTTCCGTGTTATACAGCGTGGTCCCTTGATTTACCGAACTTTAAAATAAAGATTAATAACTGCTTTAGTTCTCACACCAGTCCCATGACTGACCTGGAGTTTATTGTTTTAACCTAAACTCTGGGTGCCCCTAGTTTGACACGGGCAGCTAGTAGTTTTGGTTTTGCAGATTTATATTCACAAGATCCTGGTTTACAGCTGGAACGATATCTGGAAAGCTTTGTATCTGTATATCTCCTTCTAGTTGTGTATTGTATTATTTTCCGCTGCTATGTATTTAAATGTAATTTAAATCTCCAATATTTTTCTGTGTAATATTGATTCATACTCTGTATATTCTTGTATTCTGATGGAATTGTTGTAATATACAATGAAATGTTCTCCCGTTTGCATTCTTCTGTGGCTTGTTCTCGAACTATCCGCGCTTTCATCACCGGGGAAGTTACGGGTCTTTACATTAGCACCTTTCTCCTCTTCATGTATCAACGCCATATCAACAAGATTCTCGAAAGTGGCCCCCATAGGAATGTGGGATATAGCCAACCCGTGTAATGGTTCATTCAGACCCTTGGCAAATATCAATGCCTTCTTATGTGGTGTATTAACTAATTCCATACCAAATCTTGCTAACTGATTAAACTTGTTAACGTACTCCTTCACAGACAAATTCCCTTGTTTCAAAGCCAAGAACCTCTCATTGAATAAACTCTCCTCTGCTTGTGAAAGAAATTTCAACTCGAACCTTTGTCTAAAATCCATCTACGTCTCCACTGCACGTCCTCCATTAGTTACTTCCCACCAAAATGAAGCTTCATCCTTCATCAACCAAGCAGCTAGTTGAACCTTCCTTCCATCGTCTTTCTCAAAGATACCAAACCAATCCTCCACTTCTTTGAGCCAATTCCGAGCCTCAACAAATATCCCAGTTTCATAAAATGGTATTCTGTCCATAGCTCATAAGTCTTTGCATATCTTAGAAAAAGCGTCTACATGAGGAGGAGGAACGTTTGCTGGGCCTACGGAAGTAGCCCTAGCCTCCAGATACCTTCTGAACCAACCTGGTATCCGTACGCCCTCGGGTATATCGGGTTCCCCAAACATGCTAAAAGGAAAAGGAAGAGATTCAAAAAAAGAGAATCGAAAGATAGATAAATGGCTTTTGGGGATTATGATTTTCATAATATACCTTTCTCTTGAAAATGCCCTCTTTAAAACATGTTTTTGAAAATACATCTATTTAAAAATGCTTTTGAAAACGGTTTTCAAAATCTTTTAACTGTTCCGATAACCTTCAGCTCTGAGACCACGTGTAACACCCAACGTCCATTAATGCCACTCACTAAAAGAATGCATTAACTTTCATGGAGCATTATAAGAGTATTGAACAAAACATCACAAGATAGATATATAAAATGGTACATAAAAATTCAAAATTTATTCATTGCAGCGGAAAAGCAAAAAATGTCTGGTTACATCATCAAAACCATATACTAAAGCCATGTACACAAATATCCATCTTGCACAAAATTATTATCAGAGTACATAAAAGCAAAACCATAATCCCACTCCAAATAGCCATAATGAAAAAGAGATAAAGCTGAGCATTACTTTCAACGCTTCCAAGCACTTCAGGAAGAAAGAAATCCGAGTCAAGCTCCACTAATCCCACCCTGAGGACCTGGGGGGGGAAGAAAGAAAAGAGGCGAAACAAAAGGATTTAGTCATAAAGTCTGGCGAGTCCAGTGACTTTAACAATATAATCAGTAAAGTAACATGATAAGAACATAAACTCGATATAAGAGATGACTGTAACATAAGCAGATATGACAAGGTAAACTAGATAAGCAAGATAGAACACCGACTGCACTCCTAACCACTATAAGATATCCTCTGCACCGTACCAACATACCAGATACAAACTAAAAGATGATCCCTCTTAAACAAATATAATGATGGTAGTTTCGTGTACTTCTAGTTACTATCATAGGTGCCAACTTGCTCCTATCCCCATTAGTTGTACCCACTACCCTTCCCATTCGATCGGCTCCCTAACCTCGTGGATACCTATGCCGGTCCCACAATAGGGTGTATCACTCCCTAAGGTGGCAACCCCGATACTACTGAAATACACAGCTTATACCTACACGATGCAACAACATCTTACCTACCAGCCCGGACCCACGCACGCACATTACTCTTTGGACTTGTACTGCCATTGCTAACTCTTTATTGACCTCTCACAATCAACCCCAGTAAGCGTGTCCCTGTCCTCGACCTAGTTCGAGCTCGTATAGATACTAAAATGGGTTACTAGTTCAAAAGGGTCCACACACTTGACACAAGCTTCCCTCCTAAGCTTGGTACCCACTAGGAATTCCCACATAATCTCTTTTTATCCCCATGTCTTATAACATGTCTCATCATGGTTAATTGCTTTTATTAAGTTTCACATGCTACCCATGTCACCCACTTAACCCTTCATGATTCCCATGTCTTACCACATGTCTTATCTTGGTTAAGTATTCATTAATTCATTATAACCGTAATCTTGCAAGACCTCCCACATTAGATTACCGTTTGCGGTTGCTGGATCTACAGGGCGGTTCCAGGTAACCTTATATCGTAATCTGAATCAAACCTCGAGTCTTTGCATTATTACGCATCTAATTTCTTCCTTTTACCTCTCACATTAGATTACCGTTTGCGGTTGCTGGATATGCTGGGCGATTCCGGGCAGGATTATACCGCAAACCAATCTAACCTCGTGTCTTAGGCGTTCATTATCACTTTCTTGATCCAAGTCCCAATTTCAAATCTTGGATTATAATATATTCCATTACCCATAATTTCCAATCTGATTTATTCTTATAATTTTAATCCAAATTATGCCTATAATTCCATGTACACAAGTTGTACCAAATTATGCCAAAACCAATTTTCATGGTTATTAATAATTTATGCCAAACCTCATGTATACAAGTTATACTCAATTATACCCAAACCAACTTACGCCAAATCTCATGTATACAAGTTATACTCAATTATGCCCAAACCATTTTCCATGTTTACCAGCAATTTATGCCAATAATCTCATTTTACATATTTCCCAAATCTTTCCCAGTCGTTCAAACGTTATTCGTACGCAAATCTCAACTTAGGCTCGAAGTTAGCCTAGTTTCAAAATAAAAAGGAAGAGGGGTAGGGAAGAGAATCAAAACATCAAGACTGGCATAAACATAAGAACATGCATATGAAATATGAACAGGCATATAACGATAAAATAGATTAGAGCAGCATGGAGGCGCCATGGATGAAAACAATGAGATTAGGGTTAGGTTTAGGTGTTTATTTATGGGTGTATTAGGCATATTAGGACCTTTAAATCAGATTAGGAACCATTAGAACCATCCAAACCAGAAAAACACGTCATCTAGCCAATCCCAGAAGAACACGTCATCAGCCAGACCACAACATGTCATCAGCCAGATCTGAGCCGATGTGGGTCTACACCCTATAGGGGGGTCGACTCCCCGGTCGACTCCCCTTGAAGGGGTCGACACACGCGAGCGGGAATTTCCCACTCAACTATTTTGGGTTGGATTTCGAATTTTGAACTGCTCTGGTTATTTAATTATTATTAAATTCTGCTTTAAACTGGAATCTTCTAAGTTTTATAACTTACTCATACTGTATTCGTTTTATGCAAACTCGGACTATATCCCAAGCAGAATTCCAAGACGAACGCAATGGCATTGCCCGTCTCCCTTAATTCTTCTTCTAAAAATTAAGTATCCTTTAATTTGTTAATTTTTATATTATAAAATTACGGGGTGTTACACCTAGGTCGACCCCCCTTTAGGGGTGTCGACCCCCAGGTCGGCACACCCTGGATCGACTCCTGGGTCGACCCAGCGGGGACTCGGGTCGACCTCGTATGGTTGGCCTTTCGTTGATCTGTGCATCAGATTCCGGGTTTTGTTGATTTTGAACTTATTTTTGAATTTATATGTATATATATACCTTCCTTATATGCATCAAACTTCAAACCTTAATAACTTTTTCATACCAAGTCCGTTTTATGCAAACCAGGTGTCTATCTTGACCAAATTCGAGACGGACGCAATGACGCAGTCCATTTTACTTAGTTCTAGTTATTAAATTAAGTTTTCCTTAATTCATTATTAATAGTGTATTTCACACTAATTATTCATTAATTCATCATCTTTAGCGTCGTTAAAATTTTGGGGTGTTACATTCTCCCGTACACAAAGGATTTCGTCCTTGAAATCTCTATGTTAAGAAGAACGTATATCCTAACATCCAACAATCATACATCCATCTAGCAATCACAGACATCCATTATCCTTAAGAAATTTCTAATGCTTTTATGAACACATGCAATGGTGTGTGTATACGTCCATAAACTAATGCGAAAAATTGGGAGGTCTACTGATTCAGTTGACCTCCTTAATGAAATGTATGTTTGTGCCATGCAACCAAAATGTATGCAAATCACCCTAGCATAACATGTAAGTTCTATATGGGTGTATAACCATCCATCCAAATGCAACATCAATGTAACAATAATCCTATATTCATCCATAAAAAAATAATATGTACACACATCAATATGCAATATGTAAGTGATTGAGCCAATCTAGTGCCTATTGTATGTGTAAATGCATCCACGAGCAATCACTAGCAACCACTTGCATCCATCAAACATAACATGTCTCAAACACATGTTTACATTCATTTGTTTTCTACCTAAAGACTCGATCGATAGTAGATATTCAAACGATAGATACAAGTATTATTTCGAAGCTTAGAAAAAGAAGTTAAGAACATATTCTCGAAAAGGAAAGGATATGAAGTGCGAATCTTGTCTTCAACCTCCCAAGTAGCATTCTTGCGGTCCTCTCCTCATTGCACTTTTACTAGCTTCACTTCTTTGCACAATTCCTTAACCTTTGATCCAAGTATGCAAGTTGGAACTCGTCCTATCATTTCTTCCATCTCTACTTTTACTTCCTCTCGCAAGTTTGGCTCCACTATCTCGGTGTAAAGACCCGCAACTCCCCCGTAAAGGAAAGCGTCGGATAGTTCGAGAACAAGCCACAACAGAACGCATACAAAGAACATTTCATTGTATATTACAACAATGCATCAGATTACAAGAATATACAGAGTTTAAAAGAATATTACACAGAATTATCAGAGATTTAAATTACATTTAAATACAACGCAGCGGAAAATAATACAATAAACAACTAGAAGAAGATATACGGATACAAAGCTTTCCGGATATCGTTCCAGCTGTAAACCAGGATCCTGTGAATATAAATCTGCAAAACCAAACTACTAGCTGCCCGTGTCGAAAATAGGGGCACCCAGAGTTTAGGTTAAAACAATAAACTCCAGGTCAGTCATGTGACTGGTGTGAGAACTAAAACAGTTATTAATCTTTATTTTAAAGTTAGGTAAATCAAGGGACCACGCCGTATAACACGGAACGGGTTTCCTCCCAAGAATACCAGTGCATAAAACAAACAGCGCAATGCTAAATAAAGAAAAATGAAGCTGTTATAAGACCCAGGTCCCATCACACAATGCAACGCAGTCGAGGATAGGGTTTTCCCTTATAACAGCCAAAGAATGCTTGATACGTTTAAAACAAATCATTTGATACTATAATAAGTGCATAGTGTATAAAACAACTTCAAATCATAAGTATCAATCATAGGCGGCATAAGCGCCCCATCCCACTATGTCGCCATATATAGGATATACAATCAAAACCGCAAAGTCTCGTATTTGGAAATTGGATTTCCATCTATGAACCGAGGCAAAAGATAGTCCTCAACCGATTCGAGACTGCCTAGCCCCAGCCTCAGGATCAGAGCTCGAGTGACCCTAGGAGCGACAGGGCCGGTCCACCGATGTGGATTAAAATGCCTGAACACTACGTTTCCCCGCCCTTTGGGGCGTAAATGAGCCACTAAATGACTCCATCGGTTCGAGAACGACCGATCAATCCGAGGCGCCTCGCAACAGCAACAACCACATAAGTCAAACTCGTCAGGGCGTGTAAAACCACTGACGCCACTTCTAACTAGGAAGAAACGCAGGCCCTCCCTGAGGTCCTTTCTCCCGTTTTTGGTTCATACCGGGTGTGAAACTCGCGAAGTAAACGTTACACAAAGCTACGCCACAAAGGCCGTGCTTTGATCATCACCACAAGACTTTGCTTTTCAACAGAAGCCTTGATCATTTGCATCTTAGCATGCCACACAGGCAAACCACTCTATGCAACCGATATCAGTCACACAGAATGAAATCCAATGTCAGACACACAGTCCATTTACAAGTCCGTTCTGGGGCTGAACGAAACCGGAGGCACCTAGTACCCCGCATATCCATCGATCTCCAAGTACGTCTGGACGATCACCAACTGTTTCCATCTTCTTGGGTGTACAGCCCAATCAAGATCATCAGTTATCACCCAAACGACGTGAAGACCTCCGGTCTTCGACCATCGTCTTCATCTTCGACTTATCGTCGTATCAGTTATTCAGAATGGGATAAACCCGGTCTTCCCGAATAACTCGCGTATATTTTATAAAAGTGTTACACAAACACAACATACGCCTCATTCCAATTCATCAGTCACTAACCGTAAATTAATCAAGAGAATAATTCCCCAAATATTAACCCCGAAGGCCGAAACCAACATCAGATCAATATCCAGAAAACCATTCTGCTTGGCTAACCGACAGTTAGTTTCTAAATTTCACGTTCAAATCTAATTAAAGATTTAACTATCGCCTGGAGCAAAACTGGTGATACTCCATTCTCGATCTTTTCAATCTAATTAAAGATTCATTAAAACTCCACTTAGTTTTAATCTGTGACTGGGTTAAAGAATCAGTGTCATTTAAAACACGGTTCACGATAAACCCAAAGTCACATCCCATTAATTATCGGGTTAAAGAACAAGTGTTATTTAAAACACTGTTCACGATAAACCCAAAAATCAATATCATTTCAATTCCAATTAAATATTATTTAATTGGTGAACTTCATTAAATCTAAATCAAAAGATTTAATCTTTTCTCAACTGGGTTCAAGAACAGTGTTAGTGAAGACACCATTCACGACAAACCCAAATCACATTCATTAATTATCGGGTTAAAGAACAAGTGTTATTTAAAACACTGTTCACGATAAACCCAAAAATCAATACCCATTTCAATTCCAATTAAATATCATTTAACTGGTACACTTCATTAAATCTAAATAAAAAGATTTAATCTTTTCTCAACTGGGTTTAAGAACAGTGTTAGTGAAGACACCATTCACGACAAACCCAAATCACATTCGATATTCAATACAAGGCTCTGAATAGAAAATATATCGGCTTATATTCAATATCGAATTCTACGACTAACAAATGTCGTATTGGAAATAACGATACAAATATATCTTTCAAATTTCCATAACAACACCTGTAATATCACGAATTCCAACATCGAAATATTCCGAAGACAATTTCGATTCAACTCCACTCCAATGCAATCATTGGAAATTTTGGTTATTTTCAAAACCATTTCAAATTCAATTTATTTATTTAAAAATAAATAGAATTATAATTCTAGTTCAAATCTAGTTCATTTCGATAAAAATCTATTTTTATCTTTTCAAATATGGAGTTTTTCATCCCAAACTTTCACAAATCACTTCTTATGATTTTACACAAATTATTACTATTTTTAATAATTTTATCAAGGCCCGTACAGTCGATTTCCATTAACGGCCATCGAACTGCACTTACAGCGACCTTTTTCGAATTTGATTTGGACGTAATTCCAAATCCAACCGTTAGATTTCAAATTTCTAATATTCGTTAGAAAGCTCTTTTCGATACGAACCCAACGGTTCCGGTTTTAGGAGAATCCGACGGTCGGATCTCCCGCAATGTCCGTTTGAAATAAATGGTCGAAATTCACGAACTGCCGCGGCGCGGCGCGTTCTATTCAGGCCATTATATTATATATATAATATATATAATATATACTTCGCCGATTTTTATTTAAAACGAATTATATAAACAGTTTTAAATTCATTTCAAAATTTATTTCGACTTCCATTTCAATTCAAAGCAAAATTGAATTCTTCTTTATAAATTCGTTTCAAAATTCATTTCTGTTCAATTCAAATTTCAATTCAATTTGAATTCATATTCAATTCAATTCATTTCGAAATCGTTTTCAATTCAATTCATTTCGAATTCGTTTTCAATTCAATTTATTTCGAAATCGTTTTCAATTCAATTCATTTCGAATTCGTTTTCAATTCAATTCATTTCGAATTCGTTTTCAATTCAATTCATTTCGAAATCGTTTTCAATTCAATTCATTTCGAAATCGTTTTCAATTCAATTCATTTCGAAATCGTTTTCAATTCAATTCATTTCGAAATCGTTTTCAATTCAATTCATTTCGAAATCGTTTTCAATTCAATTCATTTCGAATTCGTTTTCAATTGATATAAATATCGTTCACGTCAAAATGGCGTCAATCTAATCAACACGGCTTCATATATTCCTTTATTTTCAAATATTCTATTTCAAATATTTCTTTTTCAAATATTTCTTTTTCAAAACTGGAATGAGGCCCAATCAATTACCATATAATGTTAATTATATGGATTTTCTACAACACATGCATATATCAACAACGATGAATAATCAACCATCATCCAAAGTGCATTCTACACTGTATAAGCATCAAATATAAATATTCAACGCTTATAACAGTCTGTCAATCAATCGATCGACACACAACTAAACAATCGGGATTAGTGTACGTCAAATATCATCCCAACACCCGTGTAGGGTTTCAAACAATCAAACACAGATTTTATTTGTGCAGTTGGGCGATGTGTAAAATTTATCGACCCAATCAATGTCCTTCAAATAAGTGTACATAAACAAACCATCTGGTTTGCAAATGAATATTTTATTTATTCACATTCACGTTAAAATTTATATTTTTAACGACAAAACATTTTATTTCAACATATGAATTTCTCTTCGGTTCATTCTTTAAAAAAAATGATATTTTTATTTTTCTAACATATTTTAGAAAATTTCGGCAGCATAACGGCACGATACTAGAAACGGGACGAGGCCTAGCCTTATCCCCGGTCTAGTGAAGGCCCACGCCATTCACTCATCAATCAAATCAATTTCATTTTGCAAACCACAAAATTTGGAGTAAGGGTCTAACCTAGCCTTACTCCTTCGCCTTATAACGGCGCACGTCTAATCCTAACCAATTTATCGATTCGATTTTTCACACCACAAACCACATTCAAACCAATATCACAATCAATCACCAAACAATCAAACAAACAAGTCCATGGTCTGTGGACGATTGTGTCGGGTGCTACTAAGCACCGTCTGCATCCTAGTATATATATATAACTAGAAATAAAATAGAAAGGTGAGAAATTCTCACTTATAGCTATCCAGCTCCACGGCTCTTCCTTTGCAGAAGTCTTCGTCGTTTCGCCTTTTTGTCACCTTCGTTGCTGCTTTCACTACATACGTAAAAATCACATTTTTACTTCGCTATTCAATATATAAAAATCGAATTTTTAGTTCGCTATTTAATATATAAAAATCGAATTTTTAGTTCAAAGTTCAATATATAAAAATCGAATTTTTATTTCAAAAAGTTCAAATCCTTTCCTTTTTAAAATCTAAACCTTTCACTTTTAAAGTTTAAATCTTTTCACCTTTAAAGTTTAAAATAACTTTTTCAAATCAAAGTTTTTAAAATTCCTAAAATCAGTTTTATTCTTTTATTTTAAAATCAGTTTTAACCTTTTATTTTCAGCTTTATACTTTATAAAAATTTCAGTTTTACTTTAAATAAAATTTCAGTTTTACTTTAAATAAAATTTCAGTTTTTAACTTCCTAAAAATTCAGTTTTTTAAAATCAACAAAATTTTACAGTTTAAATGAAAATAAGTAAATAAAAAAAAACCAAAACTTACAGGGGCTCGTCGAGTGGTCGGGGGGGCTTCATCGAGGCTTGCAGATCGGAGGGGGGGCTCGACTTCATCGGCGGCGCTAGGGTTCGGGGGGGGCGCTCGCTGTCCTCGCGTGGAGGAGGGAGGAGGAAAGAGTCGCGAGGGGGAGGAGGCCGAAGAGGGGACAGGGGCTTCAACTGAGTGGCGGGCGATTGGAGGAGGAGGCCGACGCGGGGGTGGCGGCTCCGACGAGGGAAAGGGGCGATTTCGATTTCGTTTCCCTTTTTTTTTTTTTTTTCTTTTTTAGTTTTCTGTAAAAGGAAATCGGGGGGGGGGCCTGGGTAGTAAAGGGGGAGATAATATTCTTTTTTTTTTTTTTTATTTAATTAATAAATTTTATCCTAAAGAGTTGACTTTCACATTCGACCTCGAAACGAGGCCCACCGCCTGTCGTCCATAGCGTTTTACCCCCATTCCGAACACAATGGGATATATATCGCAAGCTGATTTGATTGTTACAATCAGTTTCCGTTAAATTTACATTTAAATCATTATATTGAATTTTAAACGTACATTTCAAGTTACCGGGGTCACATACTAACCCTAAAAATTCCCGAAAAATATTTTCTAGCTTCGTATTGACGATACGGTCCTAACAAAACTAGTTTCGTCGAATTCTGAGACCGTTAGAAAAATGGCCAATTTCCAGTCGATTAAAATCAACTGAAATGGTCAAAACACGTTTTCCTTTGCCACGCTCACATATTGATTCGAAAAATTATGAAATTTGAAACCTAGCAATAACTCGACATCACGGACCCAACAAAAGTGGTTTCGTCGAAATCCGAGGTCGTTTGCAAAATGTCCATTTTTAAGGGCCTGAATTCCATAGCGACTATTCAGAATTTTCAACTGGACATATCTCATCATTTATAAAGTGAAATCTCAGTTTCTCAACTTCGTTGGAAAGATATCATCAATTAGATCCTAATGTTTTTGGTTTCACAAAAATCCGGATTGTTTTGCACCCGGTACATTCAATTGAAGTTTGAAATCGAATTTTCGAACTACCGCGCCATTTTCAATTCCTTTTATAATTATATATAATTATTTATATTCTAACGACGACGTATATAATATATACGTTCGAATTATATTCAAAATAAATTTCTCGTCAATATTATTTAAAATAATTCATTTTAAATAATCAAAATTCGCTAAAATTGCCAAAATAAAAATTTTAAACTGGCCCAGATTTTACGGGTTGTTACAATCTCCCCCACTTAAAACTTTTCGTCCCCGAAAAGGAACAAAGTCGAAAGTGGTTTGATTAATCAACTCTACGCTCGATCTGGCTTCCATTCTCCAACTCTTTAGTTTCTGAGAATTTTCAAAACTTCAAAATTTTGGCTAACACCCTAAATTTTTGAAAAATTTCGCCATAACCTCCCCTGCACCGGGAGCATCGGGGAATTTCAAATAGCTTCCCCGGTCCTTCAGATCTCAAAAAGAAAAAGAAAAAGCCAAGCGGCTAGCCAATAGGCTCACAAAATCATCATCACCCAAACAACGCAGGAAATTATGTAGTAAACATGTACCTATTTGTCGGGCAAACAAATTTTATTCTCGGCTCTAGCCTCCTTGCTATGACCTGTTCAATGTAAGTACATATATGCAAGCAAATGCGACCAATTTTCGATACAGTTCAATATTCGATTTAAATTATGCATAATGGTTCAAAATTAGCAAACAATTAACCAAACAACACAAACATCAATCAATTAGTGAATTTAAAGTTTCAAATTCATAATTTTGATACATAGACAAAAATCAGATTTTTGATGCTAAATCACAACAATAAGCCCTATCTAATTTTGGTTCTCACACCAGCCTATATGGAAATATATAGATAACCCACTCTCGCCAGTCGAACACAACACAGATGACGATGCCTCATCATCAGAATCATCCCCGGGCAACTAGAATGTGATTCTATATCTACCCAATATATTAAAACTTCGAATACAAGCCGCTAAGCGTGTATGCAAAATCTTTATATACTCGATTGCCCAAATTCAATTTAAATAGACTATTCAAATACGAATACTTAAGATTTGAATTTCCAAAACAAAGTGGGTTTTCACTTTTATTTTCAAAAACAACACTCTTTCGACTCGTTCTAGGACACTACTGATCCCATCTCTAACGAGTCATCCTCATTGGATATTACTAATCCAATATCTGATGAATTCTTTCGTATGGTTCTAATGTGCCTTGTTCTCTAGCTTTGTAAACCAAAGCTCTGATACCACGTGTAAAGACCCGCAACTCCCCCGTAAAGGAAAGCGTCGGATAGTTCGAGAACAAGCCACAACAGAACGCATACAAAGAACATTTCATTGTATATTACAACAATGCATCAGATTACAAGAATATACAGAGTTTAAAAGAATATTACACAGAATTATCAGAGATTTAAATTACATTTAAATACAACGCAGCGGAAAATAATACAATAAACAACTAGAAGAAGATATACGGATACAAAGCTTTCCGGATATCGTTCCAGCTGTAAACCAGGATCCTGTGAATATAAATCTGCAAAACCAAACTACTAGCTGCCCGTGTCGAAAATAGGGGCACCCAGAGTTTAGGTTAAAACAATAAACTCCAGGTCAGTCATGTGACTGGTGTGAGAACTAAAACAGTTATTAATCTTTATTTTAAAGTTAGGTAAATCAAGGGACCACGCCGTATAACACGGAACGGGTTTCCTCCCAAGAATACCAGTGCATAAAACAAACAGCGCAATGCTAAATAAAGAAAAATGAAGCTGTTATAAGACCCAGGTCCCATCACACAATGCAACGCAGTCGAGGATAGGGTTTTCCCTTATAACAGCCAAAGAATGCTTGATACGTTTAAAACAAATCATTTGATACTATAATAAGTGCATAGTGTATAAAACAACTTCAAATCATAAGTATCAATCATAGGCGGCATAAGCGCCCCATCCCACTATGTCGCCATATATAGGATATACAATCAAAACCGCAAAGTCTCGTATTTGGAAATTGGATTTCCATCTATGAACCGAGGCAAAAGATAGTCCTCAACCGATTCGAGACTGCCTAGCCCCAGCCTCAGGATCAGAGCTCGAGTGACCCTAGGAGCGACAGGGCCGGTCCACCGATGTGGATTAAAATGCCTGAACACTACGTTTCCCCGCCCTTTGGGGCGTAAATGAGCCACTAAATGACTCCATCGGTTCGAGAACGACCGATCAATCCGAGGCGCCTCGCAACAGCAACAACCACATAAGTCAAACTCGTCAGGGCGTGTAAAACCACTGACGCCACTTCTAACTAGGAAGAAACGCAGGCCCTCCCTGAGGTCCTTTCTCCCGTTTTTGGTTCATACCGGGTGTGAAACTCGCGAAGTAAACGTTACACAAAGCTACGCCACAAAGGCCGTGCTTTGATCATCACCACAAGACTTTGCTTTTCAACAGAAGCCTTGATCATTTGCATCTTAGCATGCCACACAGGCAAACCACTCTATGCAACCGATATCAGTCACACAGAATGAAATCCAATGTCAGACACACAGTCCATTTACAAGTCCGTTCTGGGGCTGAACGAAACCGGAGGCACCTAGTACCCCGCATATCCATCGATCTCCAAGTACGTCTGGACGATCACCAACTGTTTCCATCTTCTTGGGTGTACAGCCCAATCAAGATCATCAGTTATCACCCAAACGACGTGAAGACCTCCGGTCTTCGACCATCGTCTTCATCTTCGACTTATCGTCGTATCAGTTATTCAGAATGGGATAAACCCGGTCTTCCCGAATAACTCGCGTATATTTTATAAAAGTGTTACACAAACACAACATACGCCTCATTCCAATTCATCAGTCACTAACCGTAAATTAATCAAGAGAATAATTCCCCAAATATTAACCCCGAAGGCCGAAACCAACATCAGATCAATATCCAGAAAACCATTCTGCTTGGCTAACCGACAGTTAGTTTCTAAATTTCACGTTCAAATCTAATTAAAGATTTAACTATCGCCTGGAGCAAAACTGGTGATACTCCATTCTCGATCTTTTCAATCTAATTAAAGATTCATTAAAACTCCACTTAGTTTTAATCTGTGACTGGGTTAAAGAATCAGTGTCATTTAAAACACGGTTCACGATAAACCCAAAGTCACATCCCATTAATTATCGGGTTAAAGAACAAGTGTTATTTAAAACACTGTTCACGATAAACCCAAAAATCAATATCATTTCAATTCCAATTAAATATTATTTAATTGGTGAACTTCATTAAATCTAAATCAAAAGATTTAATCTTTTCTCAACTGGGTTCAAGAACAGTGTTAGTGAAGACACCATTCACGACAAACCCAAATCACATTCATTAATTATCGGGTTAAAGAACAAGTGTTATTTAAAACACTGTTCACGATAAACCCAAAAATCAATACCCATTTCAATTCCAATTAAATATCATTTAACTGGTACACTTCATTAAATCTAAATAAAAAGATTTAATCTTTTCTCAACTGGGTTTAAGAACAGTGTTAGTGAAGACACCATTCACGACAAACCCAAATCACATTCGATATTCAATACAAGGCTCTGAATAGAAAATATATCGGCTTATATTCAATATCGAATTCTACGACTAACAAATGTCGTATTGGAAATAACGATACAAATATATCTTTCAAATTTCCATAACAACACCTGTAATATCACGAATTCCAACATCGAAATATTCCGAAGACAATTTCGATTCAACTCCACTCCAATGCAATCATTGGAAATTTTGGTTATTTTCAAAACCATTTCAAATTCAATTTATTTATTTAAAAATAAATAGAATTATAATTCTAGTTCAAATCTAGTTCATTTCGATAAAAATCTATTTTTATCTTTTCAAATATGGAGTTTTTCATCCCAAACTTTCACAAATCACTTCTTATGATTTTACACAAATTATTACTATTTTTAATAATTTTATCAAGGCCCGTACAGTCGATTTCCATTAACGGCCATCGAACTGCACTTACAGCGACCTTTTTCGAATTTGATTTGGACGTAATTCCAAATCCAACCGTTAGATTTCAAATTTCTAATATTCGTTAGAAAGCTCTTTTCGATACGAACCCAACGGTTCCGGTTTTAGGAGAATCCGACGGTCGGATCTCCCGCAATGTCCGTTTGAAATAAATGGTCGAAATTCACGAACTGCCGCGGCGCGGCGCGTTCTATTCAGGCCATTATATTATATATATAATATATATAATATATACTTCGCCGATTTTTATTTAAAACGAATTATATAAACAGTTTTAAATTCATTTCAAAATTTATTTCGACTTCCATTTCAATTCAAAGCAAAATTGAATTCTTCTTTATAAATTCGTTTCAAAATTCATTTCTGTTCAATTCAAATTTCAATTCAATTTGAATTCATATTCAATTCAATTCATTTCGAAATCGTTTTCAATTCAATTCATTTCGAATTCGTTTTCAATTCAATTTATTTCGAAATCGTTTTCAATTCAATTCATTTCGAATTCGTTTTCAATTCAATTCATTTCGAATTCGTTTTCAATTCAATTCATTTCGAAATCGTTTTCAATTCAATTCATTTCGAAATCGTTTTCAATTCAATTCATTTCGAAATCGTTTTCAATTCAATTCATTTCGAAATCGTTTTCAATTCAATTCATTTCGAAATCGTTTTCAATTCAATTCATTTCGAATTCGTTTTCAATTGATATAAATATCGTTCACGTCAAAATGGCGTCAATCTAATCAACACGGCTTCATATATTCCTTTATTTTCAAATATTCTATTTCAAATATTTCTTTTTCAAATATTTCTTTTTCAAAACTGGAATGAGGCCCAATCAATTACCATATAATGTTAATTATATGGATTTTCTACAACACATGCATATATCAACAACGATGAATAATCAACCATCATCCAAAGTGCATTCTACACTGTATAAGCATCAAATATAAATATTCAACGCTTATAACAGTCTGTCAATCAATCGATCGACACACAACTAAACAATCGGGATTAGTGTACGTCAAATATCATCCCAACACCCGTGTAGGGTTTCAAACAATCAAACACAGATTTTATTTGTGCAGTTGGGCGATGTGTAAAATTTATCGACCCAATCAATGTCCTTCAAATAAGTGTACATAAACAAACCATCTGGTTTGCAAATGAATATTTTATTTATTCACATTCACGTTAAAATTTATATTTTTAACGACAAAACATTTTATTTCAACATATGAATTTCTCTTCGGTTCATTCTTTAAAAAAAATGATATTTTTATTTTTCTAACATATTTTAGAAAATTTCGGCAGCATAACGGCACGATACTAGAAACGGGACGAGGCCTAGCCTTATCCCCGGTCTAGTGAAGGCCCACGCCATTCACTCATCAATCAAATCAATTTCATTTTGCAAACCACAAAATTTGGAGTAAGGGTCTAACCTAGCCTTACTCCTTCGCCTTATAACGGCGCACGTCTAATCCTAACCAATTTATCGATTCGATTTTTCACACCACAAACCACATTCAAACCAATATCACAATCAATCACCAAACAATCAAACAAACAAGTCCATGGTCTGTGGACGATTGTGTCGGGTGCTACTAAGCACCGTCTGCATCCTAGTATATATATATAACTAGAAATAAAATAGAAAGGTGAGAAATTCTCACTTATAGCTATCCAGCTCCACGGCTCTTCCTTTGCAGAAGTCTTCGTCGTTTCGCCTTTTTGTCACCTTCGTTGCTGCTTTCACTACATACGTAAAAATCACATTTTTACTTCGCTATTCAATATATAAAAATCGAATTTTTAGTTCGCTATTTAATATATAAAAATCGAATTTTTAGTTCAAAGTTCAATATATAAAAATCGAATTTTTATTTCAAAAAGTTCAAATCCTTTCCTTTTTAAAATCTAAACCTTTCACTTTTAAAGTTTAAATCTTTTCACCTTTAAAGTTTAAAATAACTTTTTCAAATCAAAGTTTTTAAAATTCCTAAAATCAGTTTTATTCTTTTATTTTAAAATCAGTTTTAACCTTTTATTTTCAGCTTTATACTTTATAAAAATTTCAGTTTTACTTTAAATAAAATTTCAGTTTTACTTTAAATAAAATTTCAGTTTTTAACTTCCTAAAAATTCAGTTTTTTAAAATCAACAAAATTTTACAGTTTAAATGAAAATAAGTAAATAAAAAAAAACCAAAACTTACAGGGGCTCGTCGAGTGGTCGGGGGGGCTTCATCGAGGCTTGCAGATCGGAGGGGGGGCTCGACTTCATCGGCGGCGCTAGGGTTCGGGGGGGGCGCTCGCTGTCCTCGCGTGGAGGAGGGAGGAGGAAAGAGTCGCGAGGGGGAGGAGGCCGAAGAGGGGACAGGGGCTTCAACTGAGTGGCGGGCGATTGGAGGAGGAGGCCGACGCGGGGGTGGCGGCTCCGACGAGGGAAAGGGGCGATTTCGATTTCGTTTCCCTTTTTTTTTTTTTTTTCTTTTTTAGTTTTCTGTAAAAGGAAATCGGGGGGGGGGCCTGGGTAGTAAAGGGGGAGATAATATTCTTTTTTTTTTTTTTTTATTTAATTAATAAATTTTATCCTAAAGAGTTGACTTTCACATTCGACCTCGAAACGAGGCCCACCGCCTGTCGTCCATAGCGTTTTACCCCCATTCCGAACACAATGGGATATATATCGCAAGCTGATTTGATTGTTACAATCAGTTTCCGTTAAATTTACATTTAAATCATTATATTGAATTTTAAACGTACATTTCAAGTTACCGGGGTCACATACTAACCCTAAAAATTCCCGAAAAATATTTTCTAGCTTCGTATTGACGATACGGTCCTAACAAAACTAGTTTCGTCGAATTCTGAGACCGTTAGAAAAATGGCCAATTTCCAGTCGATTAAAATCAACTGAAATGGTCAAAACACGTTTTCCTTTGCCACGCTCACATATTGATTCGAAAAATTATGAAATTTGAAACCTAGCAATAACTCGACATCACGGACCCAACAAAAGTGGTTTCGTCGAAATCCGAGGTCGTTTGCAAAATGTCCATTTTTAAGGGCCTGAATTCCATAGCGACTATTCAGAATTTTCAACTGGACATATCTCATCATTTATAAAGTGAAATCTCAGTTTCTCAACTTCGTTGGAAAGATATCATCAATTAGATCCTAATGTTTTTGGTTTCACAAAAATCCGGATTGTTTTGCACCCGGTACATTCAATTGAAGTTTGAAATCGAATTTTCGAACTACCGCGCCATTTTCAATTCCTTTTATAATTATATATAATTATTTATATTCTAACGACGACGTATATAATATATACGTTCGAATTATATTCAAAATAAATTTCTCGTCAATATTATTTAAAATAATTCATTTTAAATAATCAAAATTCGCTAAAATTGCCAAAATAAAAATTTTAAACTGGCCCAGATTTTACGGGTTGTTACACTCGAACTCTATACATTTTACCGCCGCTTGGATGAATAGTCATCTTAGAATGATGGGCTTACCCAAAGACTGTCTTCAATAGGTTTCCTATCCCGATATGATTCACCTATCAAACCTCTTCTCAAGTAGCCCCCCTACTTGCTTATCAAGTTCCCTCTTTTTTTAGGAGTCACATGTCGCAAATCATCAACAGATACATCAAGAGGTTCTAGGAGACTAAGCATGACAGACCCTTTTGGGGTCATAAGAAATCTCGAGAGTCTTTTTATGGCAAGTCAGAAGTCTAATGACCCTCCTCTCATAATATAGGATGGCTCCATATATGGTTAACCAATCCATCTCTAGAACAAAACTACATCTTATGAAATCAAGAACATATGCGTCACAACCAAACTCGACGCCTAACATAGAGATTCTCAAAACCCGACAAAATGAGCTGTACCTCTAATGGGGTTTGAGACAATAACAGGATCCAAAAAATTCTAGTATCTAGGTGCAGAGACTCAACTAAAGAATCAAATATAAAAGAATGTGAAGCGCCAGAAAAAGAATCCTCACTGGATGATCAGAAATAGAAATCAATCCTTCGATGGAAACTTTTCTACCCTTATCTTGTCCACTAGCTATGAGAACATTAGCTTACCCCCTAGAAGTTCCTACCCTCTGGCCTTGTCTTTGTCTCTTCGGGCACTCCTTAATGAGGTGTCCTGCCTTACCAAAGTGGTAACAAACGTCCTTTTCTCTTTTTGCAATCCTTTTCTAGATGACTCACCATTCCGAAATTATGGTATTTCCTCTTTTCTTCTTTGGGCTATGTTCCTTAGCCCCAACTCCCTTATTCTCCTTTTTACCATCCTTGTGCAACATGCTAACAAGTCTCTTGAAAGCTGCCTTCATCTAACGGAAATCCTTACGAGCTTTGAGAGATAATAAGCCGCAGGTGAAACC
This sequence comes from Allium sativum, assembly GCA_030737875.1. Classification (NCBI taxonomy): domain Eukaryota; kingdom Viridiplantae; phylum Streptophyta; class Magnoliopsida; order Asparagales; family Amaryllidaceae; genus Allium; species Allium sativum. Next base: position 994,833,874 of record CM060915.1, read on the forward strand.
ACTGCGGCTAAAGATGGAGGTTGGGCACTTCTTTGCCCTTCGACACGTACTATACTTTTAACATGCCTACGGAACCATGCCAAAAATAGGGATACCCTTCCGGGAAGAAACGGTTCCCTGAAAAAAAGGAAAAGGAATCAAGCAGAGAATCGAGGGATATTTATGGCTTTGGGAAATATGCTTTTCAAAAACAGACTTTTTATTTTAAAATACTTTGTTTTTGAGACCTTTTTGAAAACCATTTTCAAAATACTTTATCAAATCTTATAACCATATGCTCTGATACCAAATGTGACACCCCACATCCGTTAATGTCACTCACTAAGGGAATGCATTAACTTTCATGAAGCGTTATAGGTAAATAAGAACATAATAGCACAAGACAGACATGTAAAATAGCAGCGAAATAAAAAAAACTTTATTTAAATCATAACATTATGGTCCCAAATACTGAATTTACATCATAGGTTGGAAATAACTAGTTACATGTTTAATAATCTGTCTTGCCTAAAATATCAGAGTTCAAAAGCATAAACCATATTTCCCTAGCAAAGCCGTATGAGAGTTGACAATAAGTCAAAGCTGTACATCAATATCTGAAATCCAAGCTAAGCTAAAAGAATCTAAACCAAATCTAAGCTCTTCCATCCTGAGAACCTGGAGGGGAAATGAAAGAGAGAGAAGAGGAAACAAAAAGGTTCTGACGTAAAGTCTGGCGAGTCCAGTTACTTTAAATATAAATAAATAAAGGTATCATGGTAGGTATATAAAACTGGATGAACAAGATAACAATAGCAAGGACAAGTGTGAAATGAACGAGATAAACTTGAACATAATATATTGCGCTTCTTGAATACATTTCTCTGCACCGCGCAGATATTAGTATATCAGAAGTAGAATGATCCCTACTAATACTGTTCCATTACTTTTTCTTGATTATTAGGTTACTTGGGTTAATCACACTCAAGAATTATACGCGCGCGTCGTACCCATTTACTCTCTCATGGATTCACTTAATACAATATATGTTGCTATCTCTCAATATTGAGATACAACCCATGGTAACACACTCGCATGGTCTCCACCGAAATAAATGCAGTCCCTCATCCTACGCCGGAGTGATGTACGGATCCCTATATAACAATGTTACGTTCCGCGTAGATCAGTCATTACTATGCTATGTAAGCGTATGGACTGCCACCATCGATCGAATCAGGTTCCATATCAGAATAATGCCCTCTAGTCTATGATACACCACCCAGAGCAAACATGCGTGTATCTAGATTGTCCCACGTATGTACTGTAATTGTAACTCGATGCCTCAATCGCACATCCTCTAATGTGCACCGAGTTCCGTGGCAGGGCTAAACAAGAAACACGGAACTCGGTCGGGAGCTTATCCATACCTGTACAGGCCTATCTTTATGAACCTCTATGTACAGATAATCCTAGGGTTTGTTTTTCATTGTGGCTATGGCTCCACTTCGGCCCCTCCCTCAACTAGTAAACACTACAAGAGCTAAGCGACCTCCCCTAATAACAACTAATCTAAACATCCATGTGGCATCTCCCCTCAATCCCGTACCTCGATAGTGAAAGGTGAAATGATATCTTGCGGTTAGCTCTAGTCTTTTCGCATCCCGCTGGCTGCCGATGATGGATAATACGACAGTCTACTATCCTTGTTGGTCGTGACCCTCTCTACCTCCTCATGAGGCAACAGTCGAATCACCCTGGTGTCAACTCATCACAGCATTCTGACTGCATAGCTACATCTGCGGTCAAGGCCCACCCACCTAGTAGTTACGTGCAGACCCAACCTCTGCGAGTGCAGCCTAAAACATCAATCACCGAACAGAGGAATACTTGGAGCACCTTACGTACCTCAAGAAGTCGTGTTCTTCCCCTTCCAGTCCTTTGGAGCCATCAAACAGTCAGAAGAATGTACGCTCCCTTCGTGCCTTATAACACCTCGATGATCTACCTCGTTGGGTTGTTCACCCTCAACCGTACGGACTGGCTTAAGCGCCTTGCTTTAGCATGTTATTAGACCCTATGTCTAAACATTCTTTTACGCGCTTGTCTTACTTCATCAAGTTTCCAGTTAACTTGGTTATTCCAATTCATATTGAATTCTTATTCAAATTACCCGGTTTCTCTTGCCTATTAATTTTAGTTATACAACTTAATCCATTTAAGTTTATTAATAAACCCACAACATGTTATTCTTTAGATTGTGGTCCAAGGTTTATAACCCACAATTCCTTTATATTTTTATCATCAAATTTTATAGTTACAATAACATGTTCTTACTTAATGTGCAATTAAGTACGCCTCATTTTACATGTTTCCTTTTAACATGTTAGTCATTATTTATGATTAAATATAACTTATCTTATAAGTTTTCCTCATTCTTGCATATCTAGTCATAATTCCATTTTACATTACCAATACAACGTATCGTTGTTTATTAGTTAACTTAGTTCTATTAACTAAGGCCCATTAAAATGTTTCCCAACCCATTAATTATAACTTATGTTATAATCTCCTCTTGTCCCTAGGACAAGCCAGACATGTTATTCACAGCAACGGGTTACAGACTTATTTTATAATCATAATTGTCTCATTTCCTTACAAGTTATGCTTACCCTAAACGGTGTCTTTTAATTACATAACTTTATCGTTTCTACCGGTTATGTATACCACTAGGTGTCTTTAATTGCGTAACCTTAGCGGGTTAAGTTTATGGGTCTATGTATAAATATTACCCACCCCATCTAATTTACTTAACCCACCCACTACCCGTCCAATTTTACTTAACCCTAACTTAAGTTCATAATCATACAATCCTTATGGATTAAATTAGGTTAAGTAGTCCAATTCATTACCATGTCCAATTATGGTTATAATGGGCTAGACCTCCCACAATTGGCCTACAACGTGTGGATGTCGGTTGGGTCTGGGCAGTCTTATTCCAAAGTTGGGTCTAACCTCGTGTCTTAGCCCAATTCGTATTTACAACCTTAGACCTCTCACATTAGGTTCAACATTAGTGGCTGCTGGATATGGTTGTCGGGTCCGGGCAGACTTCCACCACTAATGCAACTTAACCTCGTGTCATATGTGCAATTACAATTCCTAATTGTAATTACTAGACATTCCATTTTTATCCAAATCTACCCATGTCATTATAGGTGATTATTTCTCTTTTTCCCCATATTTAATTATATGCCCAATTCACTATTCAAATTCCAGATTTTTATGCCCCATTTCTAAATCACCTTTTAATTATGCCCCATATGCTATTTTTCTCTTGTCATAAATTAAGGTGTGTGTGTATATATATATATGTGTGTGTGTGTGTGTGTGTACTGCACAAACCTAAATCCACATATCTTCCAATTTATGTCCCTAGTCCATATTCACATAATTTCCAACATATGACTAAAATTCATATTCACATACGTTCTAATTTATGTCCCAAATCAATATTTTAGACATGTCCTATTTTATACCCAATTCCATATTTACATATATTCCAATGCGTTCCTAAATACATATTATCCAACAAGACATATGCCCCCAAACCCTTATTCGTATATTTCCAAATTTATGCCCAAGTTTAGATCCATATTTTCCAATACCAATTATGCCTAAAATTATGTCTTTTCCCATTATTCCTAATTTCGCACATTCGCATTTTTCAGTGTTAGGCCTAGGCTCGAAGGCAGCGTGGCTATATAAAAATAAAAAGGAAAGGAGGGGAAGAAGAGAATCAAGAATATGCATAATGAAAACTAATAAAAACAGGCATAAACCAAATAGGCATATTATGACAAGATTGAACATGGTGACGATATGTACATATAAGAACAGATCAATGGAGTATGTCATAATATAACTGATTAGGCACCGATTCAAGATCCAATTATTATATACATATCAAGATTACTATTCAGATATTTAGAACTAAAAGCAACATGAACTCACAGTGAATTTTCTATGAAGAACATGTTAAATAAGTTGTTGTAGCCATCGTTTAATTCGTTGTAGCAATCTTTGAATTTGCATAATCTTCTTGGAATTGATTTAGAAGAAGAAGAAGAACCATTTTAATTTCCATTGCAGCAGAGCCTCACTGTCACCATTTTTTTCAATGAACAAAACCTAGGTTTAGGGTCCCTTATATAGGAGTAGCGGAGCAACCATGACCATCGGATTAGATCAGGAGCTATAGGAATCGTCCACATCATAAAAGAAGCTTTTGGAGCCACGGGTGGGTCGACCCCCTTCAGGTGGGTCGACCCCTAGGTCGACCCCCCTTCAGGGGTGTCGACCCCCAGGTCGACACACCCTGGATTGACCCCTGGGTCGACCCAACAGGGTCTCGGGTTGACCGCATATGGTCGGCCTTTCGTTGATCTGTGCGTCGGATTCCTGGTTTGGCTGATTTTGAACTTATTTTTGAATTTATATGTATATATACCATCCTTATATGCGTACAAACTTCAAACCTTAATAACTTCTTCATACGAAGTCCGTTTTACACAAATCAGGTATCTATCTTGAACAGAATTTCGAGATGGACGCAATGTCGTAGTCAGTTTTACTTAGTTCTGATTATTAAATTAAGTTTTCCTTAATTCATTGTTAATAGAGTATTTCATTCTAATTATTCTTTAATTCATCATCTTTAGCATCGTTAAAATTTCGGGGTGTTACAATATTACTATAAGAGTATAGTGTCAAAATCACTTTAAATATAAATGTATCAATCATAGACGGCATAGTATCCCATGCTACTATGTCGCCATACTAGTTCTACAATTAAAACTGAAATGTCATGTATTGGAAATTGTATTTCCATCATGAGTTAAGGCTAGAGATGGCTCCTTCCGATTCGAGACACTCTAGCAAATGCCTCAGGATCCCCTGCAGTGGACCCTTGGTTCCTGCAGGGCCGGTCCACACTTACATTAGTGGATTGGCAATTCCTGAACAAACGTTTCCCGGTCCTATCGGTCCTACCTGTTGGCCCTGTAGTGACCGATATATCCGAGGCACCTCACAATCCATCATCCACATAGGTAGAAATATAAATGTCTGGGCTCCATACCATGACATAACCTCTAGCTAGAAAGAAACGTCATGTTCTCCATATGTCCCTGATCTCGTTTTAGACTCATACCGGGGTGTGAGGCTCGTGAATTCATGCTATACACAAAGCTTTGTTACTTAAAGACGTGCTTTGATCATCAACAACAAGTCTCTGCTTTTTAATAGAAGCCTTGATCCATGCCACTCAACATGCCACACTACAAATTCATACCATACCACTGATTTCTGCCGATATATAACCTCTAAGCTTGTATGTTAAACCATAAAATATGAGTCAGGTATAATATAAAAATCATGCTGTTATTAGTCAAGTCGTTTGATTCATATGCAACAAACCAAGTCGAACTCAGATTCATGGCATGAGAGCCAAGTCGTTTTTTAAGGCATATCGTTCCTCACGATGTCACTCCATGGAAATCGGGTCGACCCCAATTCATGCTGCATTTCATTCATGGCGACAGAGTAAAGTAAAAGCACCTAGCAGTCATGTCGTCATAGCGCAAATCGTTATCTTGACTATCATTCATGTCAGCTTTAAACCATGTCATGAAAGCTAAGTCAAACTCAGGAAACACGCCATGCCTTCCCGCTCTCATGACATTAGAACAGGTTAGAAGTGCACGACATTCGTATCGTTCTTAGTCAATGGTGTAGTGCAGGGTCACCATATCGTAAGTCAATACAACGTCTTTGGTTCACAAGATAAAGACTATGTTGGTCGAGGGTCATGGCATGAGGCATAGTCCATGTTATTCCATTCTTAATCATGTCGTATGCGACATGAAGTCTTGTCGTGCAATAAGCTCAAGGCGCTAAGAGGCATAAGATCATGAAGCCGTATGAGTCATGTCGCCGAACGACATGAGTCATGGCGATTTTTTAGCATAATTACTGAATTGCCACCTAGTCCGAAAATCACCTATAAATACCTCCTCACTTCTTCATTGTGGGGGACGGAATTTCTTGGCCATGAAGTGCTGCTAAATTCTCTCCATAACTATTCTATTGCCTCCCCATCATCATCAAGTGAAGATTCATTCATTGACCATGGCCTCCATCAAATTCAATCAAGAGATCTAAAGGTTGAAGATTGATCATCCAAGTTCAAACACTTGAAGAGATCCTTCCAATCCTTCTCCAATCACACCTTATCTTCACTAGTCACACCATTTCTTCATCACTTTTTGCAAATTCAAGTGAGATCTTTAAGTGAGAGAGTGATAAACTTGTTGTAAGAGTGAATCAAACCTTGTAATTGATAAATTGGTAATGGAATCATATACGAAAGTGGATGTAGATTCCTATTGAATCGAACCACTACAAAAATGTTTTTGTGTCTTACTTTAATTTTTTCTATGCTTGAGATTGTGGCTCCACATACTTTTTGTTGAAGTACTTGAAAGAGTACCATTGGTGTTTCATACCATTTTTGGTATAAACATTTTGGCCCCTACCGTGGGGCCCGATTCGATATTTCATTCTCTCACACTCTCTCACAAGATTCAAGGCCTTATCTTAAGAATTTAAGCCAATCTCACTACGATCTAGCTCAAGCCTTAGATTGAAGTTATGGGAAAACCAGGTAGACCACTGAAGAGGGTCACTAATGAAAATGTCGAAAATACCAATGAAACAACCAACAACGAAACCACTCCTCCTACCAACCAATTTGAGGTTAGGGAAACCTCTAAGGCCGGAGAAACTATAACTAGGAGGGAGTTCGTAATGACCCGCATTGGAAGGGGTATTATGATTAATTTATTTAATTGTATAAATGGTAGGTTAGTGAATTTCATGGTCGTTGAATAAAATAATGATGAATATTTAATTAAAATAATAAATTAAATAATATATTTAATTCTGAAATAAAAAGAATTGGCTGAAATGACGATATGGTGTGAACCAGATCATCTGTGATATTTAATTCAGCTTGGAATTGAATTTGAATAACGAATATATTATATAAATGACAGTTTAAACATGGAATTATAATATAATTAAAATCAAGCTTGAAATGGCGCTGCAGTTCGTAAATTGGCGATTCGAACTTCAACTGAATGTACATGATTCGTTTTAAGCCGGATTTCGGTGAAACAAGAAACGTATGGAGCTGGTGGAGTATATCTTTCTAGTGGAGGAGAAAAATCGGGATTTCATTGTGTAGATTTTGATTTACGTCCAAATCAAATTTCAGAAAAGTCGTTGTGGAATTCCTTTATAATTTGCAACGCTTTAATTACGTTATAAATGGATTTTCGATATAAATTGAATATCAATTTATTCTGGAATTATGGATAATCAAGTTATAAACTCTGATAGGATATTCTGGAGCCGTACGACATCGTATGTGGATATATACGATGATATTAATTTATTTATATTTAATTTAATTTATTTAAATATATTTATATATTTAAATGGGTCATCCAAAGCTTTAAAAATAGCCACTTTTGCAAACGAAGTCAGAATTTGATGAAACTAATTTTGTTGGATCTGCAATGTCAAATAGTTGTTAGATTTCCAGTTTCCTGATTTTTAGAGTCACTATGTTGTAATACGGATTTTTAGAGTGAGAAACAGTCAATATTTTGACGATTAAAAATGCGTTGTGGGAGAAAACGAAGTCGGAATTCGACGAAACCAGTTTCGTTGGGACCGTAATGTCGAACTGAAGATGCACGTCAATTTTCATGATTTTTGGGTATTGTATGTGTTCATAGGAATTTTCAGAAGATAAGTACAAACAGCATTAGATTATAATTTAATATTTATAATGAAAATATCTAAATTCTCAAACCTATAAATACCCCTTACTCTTTCCTAAACCCTATTTTTTTCTCTTCGGTGGTCAAGGAATTTTCCGCCGTAAGTTTTTGGTTCTAGGAAATTCTTTCGATCCTTTCAAAAATCATAAGAAATCAAATACAATTCAATAAATCCTAAAACATGTGTGATTGAAAGCGGAAAGGGTTGCTCTTCACGTTCATGACAGATTTGGGTGGTTCGACGCTGTGTGATGTGCTCCAGTTTCGAATAGCGTTGAGTAGGGTTGGACTTACAGTGAGATTTAGGAGTTATTGCTTGTTTCTGGTATTGTTTTTGGGTAGAGCAGCTAAAACCGCATGTGTATGCCAAAGATTAGGAGGTGCGGTGGGTGTTTATGTAGGGGTGTACTGTAGAAGCTCGGAGAGGCGATACCGTCGCGATTCAGGGATGGCAACCGAGCATGGTGATTATGGTATGTTTTTGTAGAGAGTTTGAAGAGGAGTTGAATGGTATGCTCGGTTTGGGGTTTCGTGGTTTGATGATGGTGAATGAGGCGGCCGAAGTCATTGTAATGGTTGTTGAAGTTTTGTTCTGGAGTCGGCATGTTTCGTTGGGGAAGAAGTAAGTAGTTAGGGTGGGTCTCTGTTTTGATGGGCCAGGAATTTGAGTAAGGCCCAATGGAATTTAAAATAAGTTTTATTTAATTTAAATTGTATCCATAATTCTTAATATAATAACTATTGTGTACGATATCAGAATTGGACGAAACAAGATCTGTTAGGATCGTATGGACGGACACTACCCAATGGAAATGACCGGGAGTGGAGTGGAGCTCGTTTGAATTTATGGCGAAATAAACTGTTTGATTCAAATCAAACAATAGTTTATCGTTCTTTAACGATGAACTACCAATGTGAGTAAATCTCACCAACTCTAAACAGTTTATAATTTCATGTTGTATTTTTAGAACTGTTAGATATTGACTGATTGATTGTGTGTTGACTGTTTGATTGAACTGCTAGTCAGTTAGTTGAACTTCTATATTGATTCTGTTTAACAGAATATATCATATAGAACTGAAAGTGATGTTATCTATATTGTTTAACATCTGTGATGAAGGGAAACAGGTTGGAGGAATCCAACTGGATTCCTCAACATTTATTTTACTGTTTTCATATATTGTGATATATGATGTGTTATATAATTTGTTATGGATTATGGGTGTTGGAATGATGTTGATCATTTTTATTCGATATTTTAAATATCATAAAAGACCCTGGGATGTAAAAAGAATGATTTCAATGTATATTGAAATAAAGGGATTTTATAAAATCAACAGATTTTATAAAAGGAAATATTTCGAAAATAAATAAAAGGGAAAAATGTTTTTAAAACGAATAGAGTTTTATAAAAGGGAAATCATTGTAAAGTGAAGAACTATTACTAAAAGTAATCTTTATAATCGAATATAGTTATTCGAATAGAATAAAGGAGTTAATCGATGTTAGTTAATCGATTAGTGTTAAAGTAAAAGAAGTTAATCGATGTTAGTTAATCGATTAGAGAATAAAGTTAAAAGGAGTTAATCGATGTCAGTTAATCGATTAGAGAATAAAGTAAAAGAAGTTAATCGATTAGTGTTAAAGTAAAAGAAGTTAATCGATGTTAGTTAATCGATTAGAGAATAAAGTTAAAAGGAGTTAATCGATGTTAGTTAATCGATGTTAGTTAGTCGATTAGTGTTAAAGTAAAAGGAGTTAATCAATGTTAGTTAATCGATTAGAGAATAAAGTTAAAAGGAGTTAATTAATGTTAGTTAATTGATTAGAGAATAAAGTAAAAGAAGTTAATCGATGTTAGTTAATCGATTAGAGAATAAAGTTAAAAGGAGTTCATCGATGTTAGTTAATCGATTAGAGAATAAAGTTAAAAGGAGTTCATCGATGTTAGTTAATCGATTAGAGAATCAAGTAAAAGGAGTTAATCGAATATAGTTATTCGAAAAGAAGCAAATGAGTTAATCGAATATAGTTATTCGAATAGAAGCAAATGAGTTAATTGAATATAGTTATTCGAATAGAAGCAAATGAATTAATCGAATATAGTTTATTCGAAGAAAGTAAAAGGAGTTGTCGAATATAGTTAATCGAATGAAGTTAAGTGAAAAAGAGTCAATCGAATATAGCTATTCGAAGAGGGTTAAGTAAGGAAGTTAGTAAAAGGAATATAAAGTGAACTTTGCCTATTTCAAAGTTAGAAATGTTGTTCAGTTAAGGTCTAAGAGGTAGTTCCACCCCAACTTGATTGGCTTCGTTTTAACTAGGGAATAGTTAAGGTTCGGCAGTAAAGGAAATGGTTTGAGTTGGCATCGCGATGGTTTGTTTAAACATCTTTCTAAGTCCAATGAAGAAGCTTTGGATATGTTTTCCAAGTAAGAAACCAGAAATGTTTTCTAATAAAGAAAACAATAAATGGAAATGTTTTCCATTGTTAATAACATATATTTTCTATATTTAGAAAATAAGAAATATTGAATATAGGGAAACAGGAGATAAGTAATTTAATGAAATAAAGAGATAAATGTTGAATGATGTTTGATCGATATAAATTTCCATTTGGAAATAATATCGTTGTTTGCACACTTGTTTTCCTCGATAGTTAAATCATAGACTATCGAAGTTTTGACCATTTTTAACGTTGTTAATATGGAGAGACCGGTTGGATCATTATCCAAAGAACCACTCTGTATTGGCATAAGCATTGCGAATCATATATGCCAAAGGAAATTGAAGGCGGAGTTATGCAAGGGCTATCCTGTTTACAGAATAGTGCCTTCGGTTCATCCTGTACCTGGATGACTTTTATGGACGGATGTCGGACAGAGTATTTCCAGACGATCACGTATATTGATTTCTCCAACCGTACCAAGAGTGGAAGCGGAGAAGGAAACTTCTTTTAGCTAACACATAAAGTATTGTTTAGGACATCAATCGGTGATTTGATGGATTTGATGATGTGGCATTCAAAGTGAATCTGGTATGATGATAAAGCGTAGCTTCTAGCCTCATCATCCGGTAAATGACAGAAATCGGGCAGGCTGCATGGCTAAGTCGGTCGCACCGAAGTAGGGTGTATAATCACCTTATCTAGAGTTTCATTTACTTCTAAAAATCTATTGTTGATGCTGTCCCATTCGGGAAACGGTTGCTGATCCCAGCCGTTGGTGATATACATTCGATACAATCAAGCGAAATGAGTGGTCGGTCATGTGTGGCCGGTTTGCAAGATGTTCTTGTTGAACCCAGTGTATTCCTCTCTAGAGGTACACGAGCGATAGGTGGTTCCATACCTTGTCATAGTTGGAAATCCATTACCCAATACGTGCTTGCGGTTTTGATTGTATACTATATATGTAGAACGTGAGATGAAAGCGTTTCTGTTAGATGATTATTATATTGTGTTGATAGACATTATTATAATATCAAAAGGTTTTTGATATAAAGATAATTTGGATTCTCATAAGGGAAAAAACCCGTTCCGTTATGCGGCGTGGTCTTATGAGATATCGTTTACTTGTTCGAACTGTTTTTAAACTGTTTTACTTATACCAGTCCCATGACTGACCCGGAGTTTACTTTGTTGTTTTCCCTAAACTCTTGGGTGCCTAAATTTGTATGGGCAGTCAAGTAGTCGGGATTTTACAGATACATTGAAGAGCTGGAGAAGGAGGCTTCAGGATCATATAGCTATAGTTATTTCCGCTGTGTTGTAAGTGTTGTACTTTGATAATGATATGTATATTCAAGTACCAAGTTTGTATTTCAAAGTTATGTTATGAAATATATTTATTCGTTCCGCTGTGAGATTCGTGTTACTCCGATGTTGTGTTCTTCTTCTTCTTCTATTCTAAGTTTCTATCTTATCTTTCCTCACCCTCTAATTTCTTCCATTGATTACCAGGATTTTTCGATGTTTTGGTTATCGACATCGTGTTTATGTCGATAACCAAAGTCGCTAAAAATCCGGGTCGTTACAGTTGGTATCAGAGCGAGGTTAAGTTAAGAATTACTTGGCTCTGTGGCGTGACTCGGTAGAGATAGGGCTAGTAATACCCTAGACTGAGATTGAGTGTATATATACGAGTGAACGTATTTGTATATGATATAAAAATAATTTTTTATTGTGAAGATTTATTGGTTGAGTTGTTTGTGAATTCCGGTCGATCAGTTTGATCCACTGTATCCGTAGGGATTTTGTAAACACTTGAATACGATAAACCATCATGGTACGTTTTGAAAAGAGGGTAAATAAAAATAATTTTACCCAAAGTATATTTTGATATATATTGGATATATTGGTTGTTATTATAATCGAGTAAGATTATAAATTAAATGGTTATGTAAATAACCAATCAGAATTCATATAAGCGAAATGCGTGAAATCAGATGAGTTAAATCTGAAATGTAAACCAGAAATTGAATTAAAATTTCTGTTAAATTGGATAAGTGTTTGTAAATGGATTTGGATTAATAGTAAGGAAAATTTAAGATCCTGGGAGATTTTAAATTGTTTTACAAGCAGTGTGAATTATATTTTGAAATGAATTTCAAAGTGGAAATGTTTAGAAATGGTTTTATAGTATTGAACTCACTTCGATCGCTGGAAAATAGATTCTGATGATGACAGCTGCATCATCAGTATTCATTTTCGAGTTGTAAGTGACGAATTACTACCAGAGATACTGTTTTGAATATGTTTTGGGAAAGACAAGTTGTGTTGAATTTCAAAATGGGATTTAAAATATAGAATTTGGATAAGATAATTTGAATTTTAAATAGATTTGAAATATTTACTTGTTTTAAAAGAAATAAAACGAGAATTTCCTTTATAAACGAAGTTTATAAATAGTTCTTTTATAAACGAAGTTTATAAAATGAAGTGAAAAGAATTATCATGGGATAATTCAGAAATAAAAATACAAGTGTGAAATTGAAAGGGAAATCGATTTTCCAAAGGTAGAAATATCGATTTCAAAAGGAACTGAAATCGAGACTTATTTAAAGGAATTTGAATAAAGGAAATTCAAACATAGAATGTAAATAAGAAAATTCAAAGGGGATTTGAATATAGAAATTCAAATGAGATTGGAATAAAGAAGATTTAAATAATAGAAAATTGAATATAGAAAATTCAAAGGGGATTTGGAATATAGAAATTCAAAGGGAGTTTGAATATATGAAATTCAATGGAATTGAAATAGAGTTTGAATATAGAAATTCAAATGGAATTCAAATATAGAATTTGAATAGAGAAATATAAAGGAATTCAAATATAGGATTTGAATATCGAAGGTGAAATGGAATTTGAATATAGGATTCAAATAGAATTCAAATGGAATTTGAATATAGCATTCAAAAAGGGTGTTTGAGTTTTATATTCGAAATCGAATACGAAACCTGAGTTTGAAAGGGTAGAATTTGATTAGTTAATAAGCAAGTTAAAATATATTTGAACATGCCATGTTGAAATATAAAAGTGAAATAGATTAAAGAGTTAATTAACAAAATTTAATTAACGAATTGAGTTAAAACGATCAGGAATAGTTAAAATAGATTGGGAAAGTATAAATATACATGAGATATGTATGGATAAGATATGAAGGTATATAAATAGAATGCTCGACGGAAAGGTATGTATTTAATTCATATATGAGATTTTTTGCGCCGTATCGGCTAGCCACTTGGCTTTTCTTTTTCTTTTTGATTGGAGAAGGCCTGTGTGGCAGTTTGGTGATTTTCCCGATGCTCATAGTACAAAGGAGGTTATGGCGAATTTTTCCGGGAATTTAAGGAGTTAGAATATTTTTAAGATAATGTGATAGTTAGAAATCAACGTATCGATATATATATAGAAGTCGATAAGGAAACGAACTTAGAAATAGAATAGAAAAATCAAAAAGGAAGACTAGGAATAAAATCTAGTAAGAATAGAAAGAGGAAGCGTATACGTGTTTAAAAGGGAATAAGTAGTTGTAGGGTATTGATTATTCGAGTAAGTAGTCATATCTGTTTTGACGTTATAAATGTTATTCAGTCAAGGTCTGAGAGGTAGTTATACCCCAACTTGATTGATTTCATTACTAACAAATAAATAGTAAGATCTCAGGCTCGAAGATCAATGTTGAATAAGAGTTTGTTGAATATAGTAGTTGGGTGGTCATAACGATGTTTTACACAACATCCGTTTTAACCCAAATAAGTGTAAGCTTGGAAATATAATAAAGAATATTTCCTAAGTATAGAAATAAACGAGATCGGAAAAGAGATAAGTAATTGGAATATTTTCCAATTATAAATAGCATATATTTTCTAAAAGTTTAGAAAATAAAGGAAGGCGATATTCGGAAATGTTTTCCAAATAACATAAAGGCCAACATGGTTATTGAAAATATTTGGTTAACAAATATTGATAAAGAAATAGAGAAGTGATTTAACTAATGGAATATTAATTATGGGCTCAGTTGAATTTCAAAAAGGAAAATTTGATTTTTGAAAAGAGTAAACTGCTTAAAAACTCCCTGGGAAAGATGTTAGAATTAAAAACAAATTTAACAGAAATTTGTGAAAGCAAAATTGAATTAAAGTAAAGCCAGTAAAGTGGTAACTGAGATTGAATTAGAATGATATCAAGACAAATTGGATGATGAGATTCAAAATTTGAAGTGTAATATGATAATCAAGTTAAGAGTTGGGAATCGAGAAGAAACTCGAGTTGAAATGATATTTGGCTTGGATATAAGAAAATTGTTGTGTTGTGGATAAAAGCTGATTGGAATTTGATTAAGATGACCCTTATATCCGCTGAATGGATAACAGATGGAAAGGATATAATGATATACCGACAAAAAGGTGCAATTTATATTTCTATTGGATATAAGATTTATGAGCCGAATTGGCAAGCCGCTTGGCTATTTGATTTTCTTTTGGGTTGGAGATGGCCCACAGAGGCGAGTTGGAGTTTGGCGTATTGACCAGTACAAAGGAAGTGCTGGCAAAAATTTTCAAAGATTAAGGCGTTAGAAGATTTTCAGGATTTTTGGAAATTTTCATTGATAAGAATGAATAAATAATTTAATTGAAATTAAATTGTTCAGTTGAAACTGAAGTTAGGAAACGAACAAATATGTTCTAACCAGTCGATAGGGTCGCCCTCTACCTTTTAGCAATTTCGAGGACGAAATTATTTTAAGTGGGGAAGATTGTAATGACCCGCATTGGCAGGGGTATTATGATTAATTTATTTAATTGTATAAATGGTAGGTTAGTGAATTTCATGGTCGTTGAATAAAATAATGATGAATATTTAATTAAAATAATAAATTAAATAATATATTTAATTCTGAAATAAACAGAATTGGCTGAAATGACGATATGGTGTGAACCAGATCATCTGTGATATTTAATTTAGCTTGGAATTGAATTTGAATAACGAATATATTATATAAACGACAGTTTAAACATGGAATTATAATATAATTAAAATCAAGCTTGAAATGGCGCTGCTGTTCGTAAATTGGCGATTCGAACTTCAACTGAATGTACATGATTCGTTTTAAGCCGGATTTCGGTGAAACAAGAAACGTATGGAGCTGGTGGAGTATATCTTTCTAGTGGAGGAGAAAAATCGGGATTTCATTGTGTAGATTTTGATTTACGTCCAAATCAAATTTCAAAAAAATCGCTGTGGAATTCCTTTATAATTTGCGACGCTTTAATTACGTTATAAATGGATTTTCGATTTAAAATGAATATCAATTTATTCTGGAATTATGGATAATCAAGTTATAAACTCTGATAGGATATTCTGGAGCCGTACGACATCGTATGTGGATATATACGATGATATTAATTTATTTATATTTAATTTAATTTATTTAAATATATTTATATATTTAAATGGGTCATCCAAAGCTTTAAAAATAGCCACTTTTGCAAACGAAGTCGGAATTCAACGAAACTAATTTTGTTGGATCCGCAATGTCAAATAGTTGTTAGATTTCCAGTTTCGTGATTTTTAGAGTCACTATGTGGTCATACGGATTTTTAGAGTGAGAAACAATCAGTATTTTGACGATTAAAAATACGTTGTGGGAGAAAACGAAGTCGGAATTCGACGAAACCAGTTTCGTTGGGACCGTAATGTCGAACTGAAGATGAATGTCAATTTTCATGATTTTTGGGTATTGTATGTATTCACAGGAATTTTCAGAAGATAAGTACAAACAGCATTTGATTATAATTGAATATTTATAATGAAAATATCTAAATTTTCAAACCTATAAATACCCCTTACTCTTTCCTAAACCCTATTTTTTTTCTCTTCGGTGGTCAAGGAATTTTCCGCCGTAAGTTTTTGGTTCTAGGAAATTCTTTCGATCCTTTCAAAAATCATAAGAAATCAAATACAATTCAATAAATCCTAAAACATGTGTGATTGAAAGCGGCAAGGGTTACTCTTCACGTTCATGACAGATTTGGGTGGTTCGACGCTGTGTGATGTGCTCCAATTTCGAATAGCGTTGAGTAGGGTTGGACTTATAGTGAGATTTAGGAGTTATTGCTTGTTTATGGTATTTTTTTTGGGTAGAGTAGCTAAAACCGCATGTGTATGCCAAAGGTTAGGAGGTGCGGTGGGTGTTTATGTAGGGGTGTACTGTAGAAGCTCGGAGAGGCGATACCGTCGCGATTCAGGGATGGCAACCGAGCATGGTGATTATGGTATGTTTTTGTAGAGAGTTTGAAGAGGAGTTGAATGGTATGCTCGGTTTGGGGTTTCGTGGTTTGATGATGGTGAATGAGGTGGCCGAAGTCGTTGTAATGGCTGTTGAAGTTTTGTTCTGGAGTCGGCATGTTTTGTTGGGGAAGAAGTAAGTAGTTAGGGCGGGTCTCTGTTTTGATGGGCCAAGAATTTGAGTAAGGCCCAATGGAATTTAAAATAAGTTTTTATTTAATTTAAATTGTATCCTTACTTCTTAATATAATAACTATTGTGTACAATATCAGAATTGGACGAAAGAAGATCTGTTAGGATCGTATGGACGGACACTACCCAATGGAAATGACCGGGAGTGGAGTGGAGCTCGTTTGAATTTATGGCGAAATAAACTGTTTGATTCAAATCAAATAATAGTTTATCATTCTATAACGATGAACTACCGATGTGAGTAAATCTCACCAACTCTAAACAGTTTATAATTTCATGTTATATTTTTAGAACTGTTAGATATTGACTGATTGATTGTGTGTTGACTGTTTGATTGAACTGCTAGTCAGTTAGTTGAATTTCTATATTGATTCTGTTTAACAGAATATATCATATAGAACTGAAAGTGATGTTATCTATATTGTTTAACATCTGTGATGAAGGGAAACAGGTTGGAGGAATCCAACTGGATTCCTCAACATTTATTTTACTGTTTTCATATATTGTGATATATGATATGTTATATAATCTGTTATGGATTATGGGTGTTGGAATGATGTTGATCATTTTTATTCGATATTTTAAATACCATAAAAGACCCTGGGATGTAAAAAGAATGATTTCAATGTATATTGAAATAAAGGGATTTTATAAAATCAACAGATTTTATAAAAGGAAATATTTCGAAAATAAATAAAAGGGAAAAATGTTTTTAAAACGAATAGAGTTTTATAAAAGGGAAATCATTGTAAAGTGAAGAACTGTTACTAAAAGTAATCTTTATAATCGAATATAGTTATTCGAATAGAATAAAGGAGTTAATCGATGTTAGTTAATCGATTAGTGTTAAAGTAAAAGAAGTTAATCGATGTTAGTTAATCGATTAGAGAATAAAGTTAAAAGGAGTTAATCGATGTTAGTTAATCGATTAGAGAATGAAGTAAAAGAAGTTAATCGATGTTAGTTAATCGATTAGTGTTAAAGTAAAAGAAGTTAATCGTTGTTAGTTAATCGATTAGAGAATAAAGTTAAAAGGATTAATCGATGTTAGTTAATCGATTAGAGAATAAAGTAAAAGAAGTTAATCGATTAGTGTTAAAGTAAAAGGGGTTAATCGATGTTAGTTAATCGATTAGAGAATAAAGTTAAAAGGAGTTAATCGATTAGAGAATAAAGTAAAAGAAGTTAATCGATGTTAGTTAATCGATTAGAGGTTAAAGTTAAAAGGAGTTAATCGATGTTAGTTAATCGATTAGAGAATAAAGTTAAAAGGAGTTAATCGATGTTAGTTAATCGATTAGAGAATCAAGTAAAAGGAGTTAATCGAATATAGTTATTCGAATAGAAGCAAATGAGTTAATCGAATATAGTTATTAGAATAGAAGCAAATGAGTTAATCGAATATAGTTATTCGAATAGAAGCAAATGAATTAATCGAATATAGGGAAAGTAAAAGGAGTTGTCGAATATAGTTAATCGAATGAAGTTAAGTGAAAAAGAGTCAATCGAATATAGCTATTCGAAGAGGGTTAAGTAAGGAAGTTAGTAAAAGGAATATAAAGTGAACTTTGCCTATTTCAAAGTTAGAAATGTTGTTCAGTTAAGGTCTGAGAGCTAGTTCTACCCCAACTTGATTGGCTTCGTTTTAACTAGGGAATAGTTAAGGTTCGGCAGTAAAGGAAATGGTTTGAGTTGGCATCGCGATGGTTTGTTTAAACATCTGTCTAAGTCCAATGAAGAATCTTTGGAAATGTTTTCCAAGTAAGAAACCAGAAATGTTTTCTAATAAAGAAAACAAGAAATGGAAATGTTTTCCATTGTTAATAACATATATTTTCTATATTTAGAAAATAAGAAATATTGAATATAGGGAAACAGGAGATAATTAATTTGATGAAATAAAGAGATAAATGTTGAATGATGTTTGATCGATATAAATTTCCATTTGGAAATAATATCGTTGTTTGCACACTTGTTTTCCTCGATAGTTAAATCACAGACTATCGAAGTTTTGACCATTTTTAACGTTGTTAATATGGAGAGACCGGTTGGATCATTATCCAAAGAACCACTCTGTATTGGCATAAGCATTGCGAATCATATATGGCAAAGGAAGTTGAAGGCGGAGTTATGCAAGGGCTATACTATTTACAGAATAGTGCCTTCGGTTCATCCTGTTCTTGGATGACTTGTATGGACGGATGTCGGACAGAGCATTTCCAGACGATCACGTATATTGATTTCTCCAACCGTACCAAGAGTGGAAACGGAGAAGGAAACTTCTTTTAGCTAACAAATAAAGTATTGTTGAGGACATCAATCGGTGATTTGATGGATTTGATGATGTGGCATTCAAAGTGAATCTGGTATGATGATAAAGCGTAGCATCTAGCCTCATCATTCGGTAAATGACAGAAATCGGGCAGGCAACATGGCTAAGTCGGTCGCACCAAAGTAGAGTGTATAATCACCAGATCTAGAGTTTCATTTACTTCTAAAAATCTATTGTTGATGCTGTCCCATTCGGGAAACGGTTGCTGATCCCAGCCGTTGGTGATATACATTCGATACACTCAAGCGAAATGAGTGGTCGGTCATGTGTGGCCGGTTTGCAAGATGTTCTTGTTGAACCCAGTGTATTCCTCTCTAGAGGTACACGAGCGATAGGTGGTTCCATACCTTGTCATAGTTGGAAATCCATTACCCAATACGTGCTTGCGGTTTTGATTGTATACTATATATGTAGAACGTGAGATGAAAGCGTTTCTGTTAGATGATTATTATATTGTGTTGATAGACATTATTATAATATCAAAAGGTTTTTGATATAAAGATAATTTGGATTCTCATAAGGGAAAAAACCCGTTCCGTTATGAGGCGTGGTCTTATGAGATATCGTTTACTTGTTCGAACTGTTTTTAAACTGTTTTACTTATACCAGTCCCATGACTGACCCGAAGTTTACTTTGTTGTTTTCCCTAAACTCTTGGGTGCCTAAATTTGTATGGGCAGTCAAGTAGTCGGGATTTTACAGATACATTGAAGATCTGGAGAAGGAGGCTTCAGGATCATATAGCTATAGTTATTTCCGCTGTGTTGTAAGTGCTGTACTTTGATAATGATATGTATATTCAAGTACCAAGTTTGTATTTCAAAGTTATGTTATGATATATATTTATTCGTTCCGCTGTGAGATTCGTGTTACTTTGATGTTGTGTTCTTCTTCTTCTTCTATTCTAAGTTTCTATCTTATCTTTCCTCACCCTCTAATTTCTTCCATTAATTACCAGGATTTTTCGATGTTTTAGTTATCGACATCGTGTTTATGTCGATAACCAAAGTCGCTAAAAATCCATGTCGTTACAGTTGGTATCAGAGCGAGGTTAAGTTATGAATTACTTGGCTCTGTGGCGTGACTCGGTGGAGATAGGGTTAGTAATACCCTAGACTGAGATTGAGTGTATATATACGAGTGAACGTATTTGTATATGATATAAAAATAATTTTTTAATGTGAAGATTTATTGGTTGAGTTGTTTGTGAATTCTGGTCGATCAGTTTGATCCACTGTATCCGTAGGGATTTTGTAAACACTTGAATACGATTGTTAGACCCAAAAGTGGTTCTAACACCCAACTTGACTTGAAACAAGATAAAATGAGATAAAAATAAAAATGAACACGCAGGATTTATAGTGGTTCGGCGAACAAATGCCTACGTCCACTTATTTTTCACTATATTCAATAATTCAGTTGCAAATACAATGTAATATTCACTCACAACTCACTTTTGTTCACTCAATTGACTAAAACAAGAAATGAAAGATGGTTTGGATTCTCCGGGAGTAATGGAGTTCGGATGATGGAGGTGATTGAATTCTCTAAGTGCTCAAAAAAGATCCTTCTCTTTGTCTCTAGATGGGGTATTTATAGGTGTGAATTTGCTTGAGACTTGATCCGGGTCGGGCCACGTGTCATCCATCGCATTCTCTTCGGGTTCGTATGAACTATCAGGTTGACAACGCATCAAAGGGAAGGACGTTAGGGGTAGGAATTAGTCATAGCCGGTCCGGTTCTCCAGGCGATTTTACAGGAGATTAACATGGATCATAGGTGCGGGTCGGAGACGTGCAGGTAAGGGGTTCGGATCGGGATACCCGATCCGAACCGGATTGGCTTGGGCGTCTCTCCTTCTCTAACCTATTCTGCTCCGCTCCAGTGTTGTGGCAAGCAGATGGTTCCGATCCGTTCAAGATTTAGTTGCCTTCTGATCCGATTGGATATGCTTTACCAATCTATCCAGTAAGAGATCACCGATCCGAACAGAGAACTCTATCCGATCCGAACAGGATTCTATCCGATCCGAACAGCTGCAGCTATCAATCTGAATTGTAGTGTTTTCCTTCAATCCGAACCGAAGCCTTATAATTAAAAATACCCTTCAATGTTTGGTTTCTCGACTTTGTGTTGCCTAGTTCACAAAGTAGGCTAACATTTTGCCCCCTCAAAGGATGCTTCTGTTGTATACGAAGCATGCTTTGATGTCGTTCAAAATGCTAGTCCTTGAATCGGAACGGTCAGGAGGAATGCACAGATTTCTATTCGGTTCGGTGTCTGACTCGAGCACATTTTCTTCATTTCTGAACAAGTTTGGGAATTTTTCTCGACACATAGTGCTTCTCTCGGGTATGCCCTTCTTTTATCTCTCGTTTGAACTCAATTCGAGTCGGGTGCTAAATTAATATGTGAAGTTTATTCGGTTCGGATTCCGGTCCGATGCGTTTTCGTGGATTTGGTTCTTGGACGTTGGGCCTTCAGGCAGAGTTGTGCTACTGGGCCTTCACTCCGGTCCGAGCGGGTGAGAAAGAATAGGAATACGAGGAGTCAACATCACCCCTTATATAAATCCGCCACTGTCTTCCTTCTTTCCTTCTTCTTTTCTGCTGCCGCTCCCAACCCTAGTATTGAAAACGTCAGAAACTCCAATATTCTGAAACTATTCCTTGTAGATTTCCCAAATCAAACATATAGGTAGCTTTTTTAATCTCGAATAACTTCGTTGTAACTACTTTTGATTTCAATTCGTGGTTGATTGGGATGGTTTAGCCATGGGGCTTTGCTTGAACTCCACGTCGTTACTGGTGTACCCGCCATCACTTCGAGGCGTTGCGAGGCTGGAGAGGGCAAATATTTGTCCTTAACGGTAGCTTTGGTGATAGAATGCATTTGTTTGTGCGCGGGGAGGAAGAGGAAGAAGATGAAAAGCGTGATGACAAATTGGAGTTGGTTCGGGTAGGAGACGAAGGAGCAGAAAGGAAGGAGAAGGAAAGGGGATCGGTTCGGGTTTCATACTTTAGAAAGATGGGAAGGAAGGAAAATGTCGGTTCGGGTCGGAGAAGAGAATGGGATAAGGGGTTGAATTAAATGAACTGGTTAAGTGATGCTGGTTCGGTTCGGATCAGGTCACCCGATCCGATCAGATCAGTCCTGCTTCCGAACCTATTGTTTCCCTTGTCTTGAACTGACCTTGCTTTAATGAAGCATCCGAACCGACCCTATATCTGTATTTGTATTGAGCCAATCATCATATGCATATCCGGTCCGAACCGAACGTATCAAACTTGGCACACAAAGACTACCCAACTAATTCAACTAACATTCACTCTAGACAACAACTTCGTGGACAGTTAGGATAGTGCCTTGCGAACATAAACGAGAATTAAGAACAACTTTGACTACCACTTGCTCTTCAAAGCTTCGTCTTACATGGCTGTACTTTTATTTTGCATTTCCCATATTTGCTGCACACACTTTAGTTCACACACATACACAAAGGGGGGCACGGGATAATTTTACTCTAATCTGTGCTATTGCTTCTTCAATAGTTCCATGACAATGAGGCCCAGACGCTCTTCTCGTCTAGCTGAGAGGAAAGAAGCTCCGGAATCTTCTAACAGAGTCACTCTTGAGGATCTATCTTCTTCGTCCGATCAAGAATGGGACAGTGAAGGTCCAGATTACGGGGTTGGTCATCGGGAAAACGACGAGGTGTCTTCAGAGAATGAAGTTTCTCTGGGTTTCGAAGAGGAGGGAGGGATTGGTGATAATCGAGCACCCGATGAATTTGAATCAGCCGTCATATTGGAATCACCCTCGGACTCCGTTGAATCAACAATTGACAACGATCGTCTTGTTCGAATTTGTCTAAAATACGGCATAATGAAAAGGGACACCCTAGTGCCCTCGCGCTCTGACCGTCCCCACAACCCTCCAGAAGGGTATATGACGGTCACTCGATTGATGTGCGTGGTCGGTGCCATTCCTCCATTCTCTCCTTTCATCGTTGATTTCTTAAGACAAATGCGGATTGCCCCCATGAAGTTGCATCCCAATTCATATGCCTATTTGCATACCTTGTACATAGCATATCGTGAAATCCTAGGCGTAGAGCTCACGTTCGATGATGTTCATTTCTTTTATAATTTCAAGCATCGGACTCGAGAGACTCCATCCTTCTGCTACTTTGAATCAGTCCCAAAGAGAAAGATAATCTCTGCACCTTTTAGCAGTAAAGCTGGAGATTCCAGACTGGAATGGTTCTATATAAAGCAACGGTCTGGATGCGCCAGGATATGGACAAAATCAAGTAAAGCGTTGATTTTCTGAACCCGGATTCTATACACTTGAATCATTACCCTGACCTGTTTTCCTTTTTATTTGCAGTCGACAATCCCAAACAGATATCAGATCAGGTGTTCTTTGATCGGATGCACCATCTTCTTAATGGTGATCAAAAATTCCTGACTATCGACGAAGTCCTTAAAGATGAATACCTTCACTTTCATGGGCTGCTATCTGTTTTTCGTAGCATTGGACATGGGACGGTTCCATACGCGTACATTCCTCCAGTGGAGGTGGTCCCAGAGATAGGAGAAGGTTCAGGGATTCCTACAGCTTCTCTTCACACTTCACCTTCTCCATCTTCTACGCAAGATGATGAATTGGCTAATCTGGCCAAAAAGCATCGTGAAGGGTATATTGCCCCCGAGGAAACTACTTCTCTAGACAAGTCAAAATCTTCCCAAGAGTCGCCACTTCATGCTTCCGAAGGGGATGTTCCTAGCACTGATGAGCACATATTTCAGGGTTTGGGGGATCTCCCCTTACCTGAGACTATATATACTTCAGAGGATTTCAGGAAGGACCCTTTAGTCTTCACTTCTTCTGAAGAAACTACTCCCGCTAAGGCCAAAGAGCCTGCCCGCACCAGTCTAGCTTCAGACTCGGGTTGGTTGGGGGGACACACACCACTTAGGATGCACTTTACACCACAACATTAGCATTCATTGCACTTCTTTCTCCATGAATCCATTGATTCTAAACTTCGTTTATTTTATCGTGCAGGTACAATGTCTCGATCCTATTATGATATAAGAAAGCTTCGTCGCAGCATGTCCAATCCTCCTCAGGATGTCGAGTATGATCGCCGGGATGACCGTGGTAGGGAGGAAAGAAGACCTTATGATCCCTATCGATCTCGGCCCTCATGCTCCCGCTCACCAGTTCGACCGGAACAAGAAAAATACAAGAGCTATCAAGGTCGTAGGGAGGAGGATAGACCACCATCTAAGGATTCCACTTCCTCCCATGAAAAGCGGAGTAGAGAGAAAACTCCTCCAAAGGAAACCGGGTCTCGAAGTAAGCAAAAGGTCCCTGCTACTAAACGACCTAGGACAGACAAGGGTTCTACAGAATCTTCTTCAGAAAGGGACACCGAACTAACAATCCTCGCTCCTCCTCCACCAGATGCGGGAACTGCAGTAAAGCTGGCATATTTAAAGGAGCAATTTCCCGAGCACTACTTCGAGACTCTGACCTTTCTACCTACCCTTGAACCTATTTCTTCTAATTGGGCAGATGAGGCCAAGGCAAAAATTGATTTGGTAGAAAAACAATATTCCGAGATGTTCAAGTATTCACGCAATCTTTCTAGAATCGTCCGCACTCTAATGACAAATGCTAACTCAATGCAAAAGACCGCGGAGGAGGATGCTAAGGCCTTAAAAACCTTAGGAAAAGACTTAGAAGACACTCAAGCCCAACTAGCTGTCGCTAAAAAGAACGCTTCTAATTTCAAACAACAGTTTGAGGACATGCAAAAGCGTTATCATGACTTGCTTGAGTCCCATACTCAGGAGCGCTCTGAACTAAAAAAGCAAGCTGACGAGGCCAAATCAGAAGCCGCTAAAACACACCTTGCTTATGCTGAGCTTGAACGGAAAAACGCCGAGTTAGCAAAAAGGAGTGCTGAATTAGAAAAGAAGAATGCCGACTTGGCTTCGAAGCTGTTGGAGGCAGAAAACAGGGCTGCTCTGGCCGAGGGCAATGTGGAATGTGCCATTAAATCTGCGGAGGAAGCCCGCAAGCAATTATCTGAGGCGGAGGTTGAGATTTAAGGTTTCGGCAAATTAATGATTGAATTCTTCGCACATATTATTCGTCGTCGAAACATTTCTTGGATTGAGGACTATCCATCCACTCTGGTTCAAGTATGGAATCAAATTGTTGAGTGGGAAAAAGAAGAACTTAAGGTCGATTCCCTTGATGAAGATAAGCTGATGGAGAAATACTTGAGAGACGATGAACCGGAGCGCCTAGCTGAAGGGCGCCGCCTAATTGCTGAGGCCATGGAAGAAGAGAGGCGGAAGTCTAAACAGAAAACCATTCCCGAAGCTGGCTCCTCTTCTTCTGCTCCTACAACTCCCGAAGTAGAAGGGTATGATCCCGAAAACCCGGGAATTCCCCGGACAACTTTCTTATCTCCCATTCCTGAAATAACTCCAGAGGTAGTAGTCACCCCCGCTGAAAAGTCTTCAGAAGGTATTCCTATCTTTTCTCCTCAATTTGCCAAGGCTACTACTACCTTTGGCTACGTGATTGAACGTTCGATGAGAAACCCTTTGCTTTCGCCTGAGTTGATAATCGATGTTTCTCATTCTGTAGGTGTTGAATCGTCCGCAAAGACAGATGTAGCTCAAGGAGCTACCGCTGGGACAAAGCCCGCAGATGGGGCCAAAAAAGGGGAAGATAAGGCTGCTTCTATAGACTTGGGAGAAGGAAATGAACCAACTAAGATCACCACTCCCCATGATGAAGAAATAATCGCAGCTTTAAAAGACGACGGAGGAGACGAGGGGCATGATGAGGAACCGGAGGTTGCAATAACTTGGGAGTCGAAAAGCGCCGATGACGTTACCTTGGCGGCCATGAAGGCTGATCAAGACAAGCGCTTGCAATTAAAGGCCGAAGAACAAGACCCTGAGGTCCTTAAGCCCCTCGCAGTTGTGGATGCAGGTTCAAGGTTAGTTGTTAAGCTCTCAACTAGATCTATTACCG
The DNA here is from genome assembly GCA_030737875.1 of Allium sativum. NCBI lineage: Eukaryota > Viridiplantae > Streptophyta > Magnoliopsida > Asparagales > Amaryllidaceae > Allium > Allium sativum. The sequence continues at coordinate 994,860,134 of CM060915.1, forward strand.
AAGAACTTGCTAAAAAATCTTCTCTTGATTCCAGTGTTCCGCCCTCCGGGAAGAAGTCTACTGGCTCCAGTACCGCATCTTCAGGAAAAAAGAAATCGAAACGAATCTTGACTGAAGCCGAGAAGGAAGCAAAGGATGCGGAAAAAGCTGCCAAGAAATCGAAGGCTCATTCCAAACCCAAATAGTGGGTTCCCCTGTATCTTTTTAGCATTTTTGTGAACCAATAACTGCTGCTACAAAAGCAGCTCCTGCACTTTCTTCTTTAGTTATTTCCCTGTACAAATTCATTCATTTGTAAATAAAAATAATTCACTTTTTGCAATGTTTATTTGTTAATAGTTCTGCACTTATGTAAAAATGCATGTCTATAGTTATAAAACGAAGTTGTGGAGGGGGGAAATATGTGTATGCATATGTGTCCCCAGTCAATTTCCATAAGTTATTCCATGCTTAACCATGCAATCTGAATGCTCCCAATTCTCTGACTGGATAGCACTTCCTGTGTCGTCAGTACCTGTCGTTTTTTCTGGCATTTTTATACTCTCCCTCTTTCTCTTGAGAGTTAGAGTTCGAGTTCAGTCATTTGTTTATTACCCGGTCGTTCAACGGGGAAAGACTTCTTTCTCGGCGCTCAGTCGGAGACGCCTTTATACTCTCTTTCTCTCTGGAAAGTTAGAGTCGGGAGGAGAATTTCTTTTTCAGCGCTCAGTCGGAGACGCTTTTATACTCTCTCTCTTTCTCTGGAGAGTTAGAGTTAAGAATAGAATTTCTTTTTCAGCGCTCAGTCGGAGACGCTTTTATACTCTCTCTCTTTCTCTGGAGAGTTAGAGTTAAGAATGTCGTTTTCTCATTCTTTTATGTCTTATTGCACAAATAATCGTTGTGCTTCTTTTTATGTCTAAACTGTTTTCAACCTTTTTAGGCTCTGAGTTATCCTGTATTTTATAATCACAACAGAATAACTAATGAATGTAAATGCATAAAAGTAAATAACACACAATATTTTTATAGTGGTTCAGCTAAGTCGTAGCCTACATCCACTTTATAGTCCTTTATTCATATCATCAGATTTTCCCAAGGCAAGGCATGTCTTGTTACAGAATTCACAGGAAAAATAACAAAAAGTATAGCATTTCTAATCCAAATATCTCATTAAGTGTTGGGCATTCCATGCTCGTGGAACTTCTTCGCCATCTACAGTCGTTAACTTGAAGGTTCCTTTTTCAAGTTTCCGTTGGATGACAAAGGGTCCTTCCCATTTTGGGCCGAGGTGAGGAAGGGATGGAAAAACTCTCTTTAGCACCAAATCTCCTGGTTCAAAAGTTCTGAGGCGAACTTTTTTGTCATAATAGCGTGCCATCTGACGCCGATGTCTTGCTGCACGCAAGTCTGCTTCGTCCCTTTTCTCTTCGACTTCATCAAGAGACTCAAGTAAAAGTGTCCGATTCGTCATCGGGTCATAATACGTCACCCTGTGGGAAGGAACTTCCAGTTCAACTGGAATTACTGCTTCTGAGCCAAAGGAGAGAGAGAAAGGGGTATGACCGGTAGCCGTTTTAAATGTTGTTCGATATGCCCACAAAGCTAGGGGCAATTCGTCAACCCATCTTGCCTTTGCACGTTCCAACCGTTTCTTGAGAATGGATTTTATGACTTTGTTTACTGCCTCTACTTGCCCATTCGATTGTGGATAGGCAACTGCAGTATATCGTTTGTCTATCTTATACTTCTGGCAAAAATTTATGAATTCAGAGCTATCAAATTGGGTCCCGTTATCAGTAACAATCGTCCTTGGGATCCCGAATCGGCATATAATATTTCTGACCACAAAACTTATCACCTTTCTTGTGGTGATCTTAGTCAAGGGCTCAGCTTCCACCCACTTTGTGAAATAATCCACGGCTACTATTGCATACTTAGCTCCTCCTTTAGCAATCGGTAAAACTCCAATGATATCAATTCCCCATGTGGCAAATGGCCAAGGACTCACCATCGATTTAAGCTGGGTTGACGGTGCCCTGGGGATTTTGGCGAATCTCTGGCACTTATCGCAGCGTCGTGAATAATCAGCTGCATCTTTGTTGATCGTAGGCCAGAAGTATCCGTACCGCAATATTTTCTTTGCTAAAGTTTGACCTCCTGTATGATCTCCACACTCACCTTCGTGCACTTCTCTTAGTACACGCTTGATGTCGTCGTGTGCGATACATCGTAACAGGGGCATAGAAAATCCTTGTCTATAGAGAGTATCGTCTTGTATAACATATCTGGTAGCTTTGCGAACTACAGCTCTTTTCTCACTCTTCTTCGATGGGAGTGTCCCATTCTTAAGAAAATTCTTAATTGGAGTCATCCAAGACTCCTTCTCTGGTTCCGCTTCAAGAGCGAATTCAATTTCCATTGACTCGAAGCTTGGCGATTCCAACGTTTCAATTGGAATTACCTCAGTCCCTTCTGGATTGTCAGAACTAGCCAGTTTTGCCAGTCTATCCGCTTTCTGGTTTTCAACTCTGGGAATATGTGTTATGTTGTACCGCTCTAAGCTATTCAATAGTTCTTTCACTTTCTTGAGGTAGGCAATAAGTCGAGGTCCTCGAGCCGCGAATTCCTCTCGCACTTGACAAACAACAATCTTAGAGTCACAAAATATGTCCATCATTTTTACTCCGAGGTCTTTAGCAAGTTTCAGCCCGGCAATCAGGGCTTCATACTCAGAGTCATTGTTAGTTGCCGAAAATTCTAATCGCAAGGCATAATATAACGACCGTCCCTCGGGAGTAACTAAGACAATTCCAGCTCCGGACCTTCGGTCATTTTTAGCTCCATCGGTATATAATTTCCACGGATTCATCTCTAGTTCTTCCTCAGATTTAACCACTCGGTCATTGATTATTTCCTCTTCTGGAATGGTGAACTCCACAATAAAGTCTGCTAGGGCTTGCCCCCTGATCGACTTTCGAGGTTGAAAATTCAAATCAAACTGACTTAGCTCTATGTTCCATTTGATCAACCTTCCCGATGCTTCGGGTCTCTGCAATACCTGCCTTAAGGGTTGGTCGGTGTATATGGTTATCGGATGGGCTTGGAAATAGTGACGAAGTTTTCGGGATGCGATCAGGAGGCTGTAAGCGAGCTTCTCAATTTTTGGGTAGTTGCGCTCTGCCGCTGCTAATTTCTTACTCACATAGTATACTGGCCTTTGTACTTTGTCTTCTTCTCGAACCAGGGCTGTGCTGACAGCGTGAGCCGAGACTGCTAGATAAACAAATAATTCTTCGTGATCTACGGGCTTTGATAAGATTGGCGGTTTCTCTAACAGCTCTAACAGATTTTGAAAGGCCTCAACACAATCGGGAGTCCACTGGAAGTTCTTCTTTCCCCTTTTTATCAAATCAAAAAACGGAACACACTTATCTGTGGCTTTGGAGATGAATCTACTCAACGCCGCTACTTTCCCTGCCAGACTTTGGACGTCTTTAATTCTCCTCGGTTCTTCGATGTTTCTAATCGCTGCTATCTGGCTAGGGTTGATTTCAATTCCTCGGGAACTCACAATGAAGCCAAGGAACTTTCCCGACGCCACTCCAAATGAACATTTTAAAGGATTTAATTTCATACGGTATTTTCGCAAGATACCAAACATTTCCGCTAAGTCTTGCGTATGACTGGAAGACTGCTTTGATTTGACAAGCATATCATCCACATAAACTTCCATAGTTTTTCCTATTTGATCATAAAACATTCTATTTACCAACCGCTGATAAGTAGCTCCAGCGTTTTTTAACCCGAATGGCATTACAACATAACAATATAGCCCCAAATTCGTAATGAAACTCGTATGCTCTTGGTCTGGTACATGCATAGGAATTTGGTTGTATCCAGAGTATGCGTCCATGAAAGAAAGAAGTTCATGACCTGCTGTCGAGTCTACAAGCTGGTCAATCCTGGGAAGTGGAAAACTATCTTTTGGGCAGGCTTTATTTAAATCTGAAAAGTCAATACAAGTTCGCCACTTTCCGTTTGGCTTCTTTACCAAACGGGATTCGATATCCAGTCTGGATAAGTCGAATCTCGAATAAATCCATTTTGCTTCAATTTCTCTACTTCCTCTTTGAGAGCAGCCGACCTCTCTGGGCCCAGCATGCGTCTCTTTTGCTTCACAGGCGGATGCTTCGGATTTACATTCAATTTGTGACTGATAATGGAAGGTGATATCCCACACATGTCAGCATGGGTCCAGGCGAACACATCTAAGTTTGCCTTCAAGAAGTTCGTCAGTTCTTCAGCACGACGTGGATCCAATTGAGAACCAATCTTCAAAACCTTCGTCGGATCAGCTTTATCAATGGGAATTTCCACTGTCGCTTCGTTAGGAGTTGCATTCCTAGCCTCTGGTTCCTCGTCTTTTCTAGGATCCAGGTCTTCAGGTGTTCCTTTGGGCAACTCCTTTGGGGTCAATTTCTTTAATTGCTATGCCGAGTCCCCCTTTGAGGGAGACGAGGCATCCTTACTCTCAGCATTAACTCCTTTCATCAACATCTTCAGTTTGGCCACATAGCAGGCCCGTCCAGAAACCTGATCCCCTCTTATTACTCCAGTCCCGGCTTCGGTTGGGAACTTTAGTAACAAGCACCAAGGGGCGATACAAACTCTAAACTCAGCGAGGGCAGGTCTCCCTAAAAATGCGTTATATGGCGAATCTACGTCCAATACTACGAACTGAAGCATTCGCACTCTTCTACGTTCTCCTTGCCCTAGGGTCACGGGCAACTCTATATATCCCATGGGAGCTGTCGTCGCTCCGTTGAAGCCTATAATCCATCCTTCACAAGGTTTCAGATCTTCGGGCTCAAGCTTCATCTGATCAAATGACTTCTTGAACAAAATATTAACGGAACTTCCGTTGTCTACTAATACCTTATGGACCAAGGCCGGCCCAATGGTGGTAGTAATAACCAACGGATCATTGGTGGGAGATTGTATCCCCGTGTTGTCTCGGCTGCGAAATACGACGTCGTCGAACATGGTTTTTTGTTGTTTTATGGGGGTGACATCTTCCAAATCGTCACCTTCATTCACATCTAGATGCTTGGCAGCATTCACATATTGGTCCATTGACCTAAAACTTCGGATTGCCGGGTGAGGTCCGCCTACTATGGAGTTGATGACAATCCCTTTACCTTTCTGCTGCGCGGTAGGCTTAGGAGCAGGTAGGATCTGTTTTGGAGCCTGCTCTCCTTGCCCCCTGTCCCTCGGGGCAACCTTGTACTCATCCAACTTTCCTTCACGCAGCAGCTTTTCAATTACATCCCTCAAATGCCGACATTCATTGGTCGAATGTCCATGTGTTCCGTGAAACAAGCAAAATTTCCCAGTCGCCATTTCTTTCTCGGTCGAATCACGAGGTGGCGGTCTTTTGTACTGCAACACATTGTACGTATCCAGGTAAATATTTTCCAGGGTGTCATTCAATGGTGTATAGTTCTCGTAGTTCTGGAATCGGGGCCTTTTGTTAGGGTCGCTTCCCCTATTTCTGTTTCTCCTGTTACCGTTCGAATTACGGTTGTTGTTGTTTCCCCCATTTCCAGTATTGCTGTTTCCACCCTTGTTTCCTACATTTACTTCAACCTTGCCAGAACTTTCCCCAGACTGCTTCACGGCAATATTACTCTGCACATTCTCCTTTGAAGCTGTCTCAGACTTTCTCTTTCGGTTTGCCCTGGCCTCCTCTCGTCTTAGATAAATATCGGCTTTTTCGTAGAATATCGCCCTTGTGGGGGGTGTTTTCCCAGAAAGGTAGTCTCCAAACTCGGATTCAGGATCGACTCCTTCCTTCAATGCCATCAGAATAGTGGGTTCATGCGGGTCACTGACCTCAGTTACGGCTTGGTTAAAACGATCAAGATATGCCCTTAAAGATTCTCCTAGTGCCTGTTTGATTCTCGACAATTCAATAACACTCTTGGACTTTCGGGCATGTAGTCGGAACTGGTTCATGAAACGCTCGCTTAGTTCTTTGTAATTAGAAATTGAACGAGGAGGAAGTCGGGTAAACCAGAATAATGCCACATCTTCTAGGTAGATTGGGAATGCTTTGCACTTCACTTCATCAGGGGCAGCAGCGGCGTTCATGAGCCACGAATATCGCATCAAATGCTGTCCCGGATTAGTCCTTCCGTTATATTTGTCCATCTGTGGCAAGTTAAAGCGTCGGGGAAATTGGAAGTCGAGGATATCGTCGGTGAACGGAGTATGGCTTCGTTCAATGCCATAGTCTTCATTTGTATAATTCCGGCTCTCGGACATAATTCGGCGAACCATTGCCTGTACATCAGCACTAGTTAGGGGCTGCTCAGGTTCCCTGGCCCTAGTATCCGAGTTCCTTCTGGGCTCTTGCTCAGGAGATGCCCTTCTTCTTCGAGCTGCCTCTGCTCGATTCCGTTCCCTGTGTTCCCGGTCGATCTCGGGAAGAGGGGACTGGAGTCTTTGCCCCCGAGTGGGGCCATCGTTTCCTAATGCTCGTGCGATATCCTCGCGATATCCCAAAGATCCAAACGTCAGCTGCTCCACGTTCTGAGGTCGTTCGAGTGGCCTTCGTTCACAGGGCCTCTCTTCCTCGGAAGATGAAGATTGATCTACGGGTGTGTGACGAACCGGTGATGGAGTTCTCTGTCGACGGAGCTCATTGATCTCCCGACTCATGAGCCTCATATTTTCCTGCATCATGAGATTAGTGCGCTCATGAACTCTCATAGCTACTCTCGTGCTCTCAAGCATATCAAGCAAGCGCGAGAAATCTCCTTGAGTGATGGGCGTAGATGGATTGACCTGATCACCAACCCTGGCAGCTGGAATTGGAGCATTCGTAGGGACTCGAGTAGAGGTTCCAGCTTCACCAAGGGTCGGGTCGGATCAGAGGTAGGAAGTCGGGTCGGATCGGAGGTAGGAAGTCGGGTCGGATCGGAGCTGGGGTGCCTGGTCGGATCGGTATGCAGTGGGCAGTTCAGGTCGGTTCAAATTGGGGGAATGCACTACTTCAGAGTCTCCTACCCGGATCGGATCGGAGCTCTCCCCCTGCTGGCGGCTCGGATTTCCTGCATTGATTCTTCCTGCTGCTGAACTCTGCCCCCGAGACCTTGTTACAACAGCGCGTTGCTGATCTTCGCCAGCTCCATTTCCTTGAACAAACTGAACTTCCTTGCATTTTCCTTTGGCCATGAGTCTTTGACAATTACTTCAATGAATATGAAAGAGCGAAAGAACTTAAGGATATACTTCTTTGAACTCTACGGTCCAAAAAGTAGAGAGAAATCCCGGAAAATAAAGAATTTAGATGAGATTCTCAGTGAAAGCACCAAAATGTTAGACCCAAAAGTGGTTCTAACACCCAACTTGACTTGAAACAAGATAAAATGAGATAAAAATAAAAATGAACACGCAGGATTTATAGTGGTTCGGCGAACAAATGCCTACATCCACTTATTTTTCACTATATTCAATAATTCAGTTGCAAATACAATGTAATATTCACTCACAACTCACTTTTGTTCACTCAATTGACTAAAACAAGAAATGAAAGATGGTTTGGATTCTCCGGGAGTAATGGAGTTCGGATGATGGAGGTGATTGAATTCTCTAAGTGCTCAAAAAAGATCCTTCTCTTTGTCTCTAGATGGGGTATTTATAGGTGTGAATTTGCTTGAGACTTGATCCGGGTCGGGCCACGTGTCATCCATCGCATTCTCTTCGGGTTCGGATGAACTATCAGGTTGACAACGCATCAAAGGGAAGGACGTTAGGGGTAGGAATTAGTCATAGCCGGTCCGGTTCTCCAGGCGATTTTACAGGAGATTAACATGGATCATAGGTGCGGGTCGGAGACGTGCAGGTAAGGGGTTCGGATCGGGATACCCGATCCGAACCGGATTGGCTTGGGCGTCTCTCCTTCTCTAACCTATTCTGCTCCGCTCCAGTGTTGTGGCAAGCAGATGGCTTTCCGATCCGTTCAAGATTTAGTTGCCTTCCGATCCGATTGGATATGCTTTACCAATCTATCCAGTAAGAGATCACCGATCCGAACAGAGAACTCTATCCGATCCGAACAGGATTCTATCCGATCCGAACAGCTGCAGCTATCAATCTGAATTGTAGTGTTTTCCTTCAATCCGAACCGAAGCCTTATAATTAAAAATACCCTTCAATGTTTGGTTTCTCGACTTTGTGTTGCCTAGTTCACAAAGTAGGCTAACAACGATAAACCATCATGGTACGTTTTGAAAAGAGGGTAAATAAAAATAATTTTACCCAAAGTATATTTTGATATATATTGGATATATTGGTTGTTATTATAATCGAGTAAGATTATAAATTAAATGGTTATGTAAATAACCAATCAGAATTCATATAAGCGAAATGCGTGAAATCAGATGAGTTAAATCTGAAATGTAAACCAGAAATTGAATTAAAATTTCTGGAAAATTGGATAAGTGTTTGTAAATGGATTTGGATTAATAGTAAGGAAAATTTAAGATCCTGGGAGATTTTAAATTGATTTACAAGCAGTGTGAATTATATTTTGAAATGAATTTCAAAGTGGAAATGTTTAGAAATGGTTTTATAGTATTGAACTCACTTCGATCGCTGGAAAATAGATTCTGATGATGACAGCTGCATCATCAGTATTCATTTTCGAGTTGTAAGTGACGAATTACTACCAGAGATACTGTTTTGAATATGTTTTGGGAAATACAAGTTGTGTTGAATTTCAAAATGGGATTTAAAATATAGAATTTGGATAATAGAATTTGAATTTTAAATAGATTCGAAATATTAACTTGTTTTAAAAGAAATAAAACGAGAAGTTCCTTTATAAACGAAGTTTATAAATAGTTCTTTTATAAACGAAGTTTATAAAATTAAGTGAAAAGAATTATCATGGGATAATTCAGAAATAAAAATACAAGTGCGAAATTGAAAGGGAAATCTATTTTCCAAAGGTAGAAATATCGATTTCAAAAGGAATTGAAATCCAGACTTATTTAAAGGAATTTGAATAAAGGAAATTCAAACATAGAATGTAAATAAGAAAATTCAAAGGGGATTTGAATATAGAAATTCAAATGAGATTTGAATAAAGAAGATTTAAATAATGGAAAATTGAATATAGAAAATTCAAATGGGATTTGAATATAGAAATTCAAAGGGAGTTTGAATATATGAAATTCAATGGAATTGAAATAGAGTTTGAATATAGAAATTCAAATGGAATTCAAATATAGAATTTGAATAGAGAAATATAAAGGAATTCAAATATAGGATTTGAATATCGAAGGTGAAATGGAATTTGAATATAGGATTCAAATAGAATTCAAATGGAATTTGAATATAGCATTCAAAAAGGGGGTTTGAGGATTTATATTCGAAATCGAATATGAAACCTGAGTTTGAAAGGATAGAATTTGATTAGTTAATAAGCAAGTTAAAATATATTTGAACATGTCATGTTCAAATATAAAAGTGAAATAGATTAAAGAGTTAATTAACAAAATTTAATTAACGAATTGAGTTAAAATGATCAGGTATAGTTAAAATTGATTGGGCAGGTATAAATATACATGAGATATGTATGGATAAGATATGAAGGTATATAAATAGAACGCTCGACGGAAAGGTTTGTATTTAATTCATATATGAGATTTTTTGCGCCGTATCGGCTAGCCGCTTGTCTTTTCTTTTTCTTTTTGATTGGAGAAGGCCTGTGTGGCAGTTTGGGGATTTTCCCGATGCTCCTAGTACAAAGGAGGTTATGGCGAATTTTTCCGGGAATTTAAGGAGTTAGAATATTTTTAAGATAATGTGATAGTTAGAAATTAACGTATCGATATATATATAGAAGTCGATAAGGAAACGAACTTAGAAATAGAATAGAAAAATCGAAAAGGAAGAGTAGGAATAAAATCTAGTAAGAATAGAAAGAGGAAGCGTATACGTGTTTAAAAGGGAATAAGTAGTTGTAGGGTATTGATTATTCGAGTAAGTAGTCATATCTGTTTTGACATTATAAATGTTATTCAGTCAAGGTCTGAGAGGTAGTTATACCCCAACTTGATTGATTTCATTATTAACAAATAAATAGTAAGATCTCAGGCTCGAAGATCAATGTTGAATAAGAGTTAGTTGAATATAGTAGTTGGGTGGTCGTAACGATGTTTTACACAACATCCGTTTTAACCCAATTCCTAAGTATAGAAATAAACGAGATCGGAAAAGAGATAAGTAATTGGAATATTTTCCAATTATAAATAGCATATATTTTCTAAAAGTTTAGAAAATAAAGGAAGGCGATATTCGGAAATGTTTTCCAAATAACATAAAGGCCAATATGGTTATTGAAAATATTTGGTTAACAAATATTGATAAAGAAATAGAGAAGTGAATTAACTAATGGAATATTAATTATGGGCTCAGTTGAATTTCAAAAAGGAAAATTTGATTTTTGAAAAGAGTAAACTGCTTAAAAACTCCCAGGGAAAGATGTTAGAATTAAAAACAAATTTAACAGAAATTTGTGAAAGCAAAATTGAATTAAAGTAAAGCCAGTAAAGTGGTAACTGAGATTGAATTAGAATGGTATCAAGACAAATTGGATTATGAGATTCAAAATTTGAAGTGTAATGTGATAATCAAGTTAAGAGTTGGGAATCGAGAAGAAACTCGAGTTGAAATGATATTTGGCTTGGATATAAGAAAATGGTTGTGTTGTGGATAAAAGCTTATTGGAATTTGATTAAGATGACCCTTGTATCCGCTGAATGGATAACAGATGGAAAGGATATAATGATATACCGACAAAAAGGTACATGTTTATATTTCTATTGGATATAAGATTTATGAGCCGAATTGGCAAGCCGCTTGGCTGTTTGATTTTCTTTTGGGTTGGAGATGGCCCACAGAGGCGAGTTGGAGTTTGGCGTATTGACCAGTACAAAGGAAGTGCTGGCGAAATTTTTCAAAGATTAAGGCGTTAGATGATTTTCAGGATTTTTGGAAATTTTCATCAATAAGAATGAATAAATAATTTAATTGAAATTAAATTGTTCAGTTGAAACTGAAGTTAAGAAATGAACAAATATGTTCTAACCAGTCGAAAGGGTCGTCCTCTACCTTTTAGCAATTTCGAGGACGAAATTATTTTAAGTGGGGAAGATTGTAATGACCCGCATTGGTAGGGGTATTCTGATTAATTTATTTAATTGTATAAATGGTAGGTTAGTGAATTTCATGGTCGTTGAATAAAATAATGATGAATATTTAATTAAAATAATATATTTAATTCTGAAATAAACAGAATTGGCTGAAATGACGATATGGTGTGAACCAGATCATCTATGATATTTAATTCAGCTTGGAATTGAATTTGAATAACGAATATATTATATAAACGACAGTTTAAACATGGAATTATAATATAATTAAAATCAAGCTTGAAATGGCGCTGCAGTTCGTAAATTGGCGATTCGAACTTCAACTGAATGTACATGATTCGTTTTAAGCCGGATTTCGGTGAAACAAGAAACGTATGGAGCTGGTGGAGTATATCTTTCTAGTGGAGGAGAAAAACCGGGATTTCATTGTGTAGATTTTGATTTACTTCCAAATCAAATTTCAGAAAAATCGTTGTGGAATTCCTTTATAATTTGCGACGCTTTAATTACGTTATAAATGGATTTTCGATATAAATTGAATATCAATTTATTCTGGAATTATGGATAATCAAGTTATAAACTCTGATAGGATATTCTGGAGCCGTACGACATCGTATGTGGATATATACGATGATATTAATTTATTTATATTTAATTTAATTTATTTAAATATATTTATATATTTAAATGGGTCATCCAAAGCTTTAAAAATAGCCACTTTTGCAAACGAAGACGGAATTCAACGAAACTAATTTTGTTGGATCCGCAATGTCAAATAGTTGTTAGATTTCCAGTTTCGTGATTTTTAGAGTCACTATGTGGTCATACGGATTTTTAGAGTGAGAAACAGTCAGTATTTTGACGATTAAAAATACGCTGTGGGAGCAAACGAAGTCGGAATTCGACGAAACCAGTTTCGTTGGGACCGTAATGTCGAACTGAAGATGCATGTCAATTTTCATGATTTTTGGGTATTGTATGTGTTCACAGGAATTTTCAGAAGATAAGTACAAACAGCAATTGATTATAATTGAATATTTATAATGAAAATATCTAAATTCTCAAACCTATAAATACCCCTTACTCTTTCCTAAACCCTATTTTTTTCTCTTCGGTGGTCAAGGAATTTTCCGCCGTAAGTTTTTGGTTCTAGGAAATTCTTTCGATCCTTTCAAAAATCATAAGAAATCAAATACAATTCAATAAATCCTAAAACATGTGTGATTGAAAGCGGCAAGGGTTGCTCTTCACTTTCATGACAGATTTGGGTGGTTCGACGCTGTGCGATGTGCTCCAGTTCCGAATAGCGTTGAGTAGAGTTGGACTTATAGTAAGATTTAGGAGTTATTGCTTGTTTCTGGTATTGTTTTTGGGTAGAGCAGCTAAAACCGCATGTGTATGCCAAAGATTAGGAGGTGCGGTGGGTTTTATGTAGGGGTGTACTGTAGAAGCTCGGAGAGGCGATACCGTCGCGATTCAGGGATGGCAACCGAGCATGGTGATTATGGTATGGTTTTGCAGAGAGTTTGAAGAGGAGTTGAATGGTATGCTCAGTTTGGGGTTTCGTGGTTTGATGATGGTGAATGAGGTGGCCGAAGTCGTTGTAATGGCTGTTGAAGTTTTGTTCTGGAGTCGGCATGTTTCGTTGGGGAAGAAGTAAGTAGTTAGGGCGGGTCTCTGTTTTGATGGGCCAGGAATTTGAGTAAGGCCCAATGGAATTTAAAATAAGTTTTTATTTAATTTAAATTGTATCCTTTCTTCTTAATATAATAACTATTGTGTACAATATCAGAATTGGACGAAAGAAGATCTGTTAGGATCGTATGGACGGACACTACCCAATGGAAATGACCGGGAGTGGAGTGGAGCTCGTTTGAATTTATGGCGAAATAAACTGTTTGATTCAAATCAAACAATAGTTTATCGTTCTTTAACGATGGACTACCAATGTGAGTAAATCTCACCAACTCTAAACAGTTATAATTTCATGTTGAATTTTTTAGAACTGTTAGATATTGACTGATTGATTGTGTGTTGACTGTTTGATTGAACTGCTTGTCAGTTAGTTGAATTTCTATATTGATTCTGTTTAACAGAATATATCATATAGAACTGAAAGTGATGTTATCTATATTGTTTAACATCTGTGTTGCAGGGAAACAGGTTGGAGGAATCCAACTGGATTCCTCAACATTTATTTTACTGTTTTCATATATTGTGATATATGATGTGTTATATAATCTGTTATGGATTATGGGTGTTGGAACGATGTTGATCATTTTTATTCGATATTTTAAATATCATAAAAGACCCTGGGATGTAAAAATAATGATTTCAATGTATATTGAAATAAAGGGATTTTATAAAATCAACAGATTTTGTAAAAGGAAATATTTCGAAAATAAATAAAAGGGAAAAATGTTTTTAAAACGAATAGAGTTTTATAAAAGGGAAATCATTGTAAAGTGAAGAACTGTTACTAAAAGTAATCTTTATAATCGAATATAGTTATTCGAATAGAATAAAGGAGTTAATCGATGTTTGTTAATCGATTAGTGTTAAAGTAAAAGAAGTTAATCGATGTTAGTTAATCGATTAGAGAATAAAGTTAAAAGGAGTTAATCGATGTTAGTTAATCGATTAGAGAATAAAGTAAAAGAAGTTAATCGATGTTAGTTAATCGATTAGTGTTAAAGCAAAAGAAGTTAATCGATGTTAGTTAATCGATTAGAGAATAAAGTTAAAAGGAGTTAATCGAAGTTAGTTAATCGATTAGAGAATAAAGTAAAAGAAGTTAATCGATGTTAGTTAATCGATTAGTTTTAAAGTAAAAGGAGTTAATCGATGTTAGTTAATCGATTAGAGAATAAAGTTAAAAGGAGTTAATCGATGTTAGTTAATCGATTAGAGAATAAAGTAAAAGAAGATAATCGATGTTCGTTAATCGATTAGAGGTTAAAGTTAAAAGGAGTTAATCGATGTTAGTTAATCGATTAGAGAATAAAGTTAAAAGCAGTTAATCGATGTTAGTTAATCGATTAGAGAATCAAGTAAAAGGAGTTAATCGAATATAATTATTCGAATAGAAGCAAATGAGTTAATCGAATATAGTTATTCGAATAGAAGCAAATGAGTTAATCGAATATAGTTATTCAAATAGAAGCAAATGAATTAATCGAATATAGAGAAAGTAAAAGGAGTTGTCGAATATAGTTAATCGAATGAAGTTAAGTGAAAATGAGTCAATTGAATATAGTTATTCGAAGAGGGTTAAGTAAGGAAGTTAGTAAAAGGAATATAAAGTGAACTTTGCCTATTTCAAAGTTAGAAATGTTGTCCAGTTAAGGTCTGAGAGGTAGTTCTACCCCAACTTGATTGGCTTCGTTTTAACTAGGGAATAGTTAAGGTTCAGCAGTAAAGGAAATGGTTTGAGTTGGCATCGCGATGGTTTGTCTAAACATCTGTCTAAGTCCAATGAAGAAGCTTTAGAAATGTTTTCCAAGTAAGAAACCAAAAATGTTTTCTAATAAAGAAAACAAGAAATGGAAATGTTTTCCATTGTTAATAACATATATTTTCTATATTTAGAAAATAAGAAATATTGAATATAGGGGAACAGGAGATAAGTAATTTAATGAAATAAAGAGATAAATGTTGAATGATGTTTGATCGATATAAATTTCCATTTGGAAATAATATCGTTGTTTGCACACTTGTTTTCCTCGATAGTTAAATCACAGACTATCGAAGTTTTGACCATTTTTAACGTTGTTAATATGGAGAGACCGGTTTGATCATTATCCAAAGAACCACTCTGTATTGGCATAAGCATTGCGAATCATATATGCCAAAGGAAATTGAAGGCGGAGTTATGCAAGGGCTATCCTGTTTACAGAATAGTGCCTTCGGTTCATCCTGTTCTTGGATGACTTGTATGGACGGATGTCGGACAGAGTATTTCCAGATGATCACGTATATTGATTTCTCAAACCATACAAAGAGTGGAAGCGGAGAAGGAAACTTCTTTTAGCTAACACATTAAGTATTGTTGAGGACATCAATCGGTGATTTGATGGATTTGATGATGTGGCATTCAAAGTGAATTTGTTATGATGATAAAGCGTAGCTTCTAGCCTCATCATCCGGTAAATGACAGAAATCGGGCAGGCAGCATGGCTAAGTCGGTCGCACCGAAGTAGGGTGTATAATCACCTGATCTAGAGTTTCATTTACTTCTAAAAATCTATTGTTGATGCTGTCCCATTCGGGAAACGGTTGCAGATCCCAGCCGTTGGTGATATACATTCGATACACTCAAGCGAAATGAGTGGTCGGTCATGAGTGGGCGGGTTGCAAGATGTTCTAGTTGAACCCAGTGTATTCCTCTCTAGAGGTACACGAGCGATAGGTGTTTCCATACCTTGTCATAGTTGGAAATCCATTACCCAATACGTGCTTGCGGTTTGGATTGTATACTATATATGTAGAACGTGAGATGAAAGCGTTTCTGCTAGATGATTATTATATTGTGTTGATAGACGTTATTATAATATCAAAAGGTTTTTGATATAAAGATAATTTGGATTCTAATAAGGGAAAAAACCCGTTCCGTTATGCGGCGTGGTCTTATGAGATATCGTTTACTTGTTCGAACTGTTTTTAAACTGTTTTACTCATACCAGTCCCATGACTGACCTGGAGTTTACTTTGTTGTTTTCCCCAAACTCTTGGGTGCCTAAATTTGTATGGGCAGTCAAGTAGTCGGGATTTTACAGATACATTGAAGAGCTGGAGAAGGAGGCTTCAGGATCATATAGCTAAAGTTATTTCCGCTGTGTTGTAAGTGTTGTACTTTGATAATGATATGTATATTCAAGTACCAAGTTTGTATTTCAAAGTTATGTTATGAAATATATTTATTCGTTCCGCTGTGAGATTCGTGTTACTCTGATGTTGTGTTCTTCTTCTTCTTCTATTCTAAGTTTCTATCTTATCTTTCCTCACCCTCTAATTTCTTCCACTAATTACCAGGATTTTTCGATGTTTTGGTTATCGACATCGTGTTTATGTCGATAGCCAAAGTCGCTAAAAATCCGGGTCGTTACAGAGTTGGATGATTTTGTCGTGGGTTTGACGAGTCAAATCGTCATTGCAAATAACGCCATGTTAAAGAAAATTGAATCCATGTTTGCTGTGCAACTCGCCACGGCTAAGATTGCCATGAATTCCACTCATCCCAAGTCTGTTCATACAAATCATAAAGAGGATTCAGGCTCTTACTCTTCAAGCCCAACCCGAGAAAATTCTGTCTAGGAAATGGAAAATCCTAATGATCCTCATTATAAAGAAGCTGAGTCACCTACGAGCAATCATGCCAATAAAGAAACCTCACGACAAGCGCTTGGTACCAACAAAGGGGAACCTCCCTGAGTGGGAAGCCCAGGGCCCCGGAATCTGAACCGTGGCCATTTTCTTAGGAAACATCCGGTAAAGACGATGGCATCCGCCCCGTGGACCAGCTCAAGGAACGCTTAACAGAAATGGTGTGCAAAATCATGGATAAGAGCTCGAAGAAGCAAGATGATGAGAAGGCTTGGGGGTTTGCGCCTTCCAAAACTCCGCTCACAGAGAGAATCAAAATGGATCCGTACCCGCATAAATTCAAACCTCCGATATTACAAGCCTACAATGGTACTAATAATCCCAACGTATTCTTGTTCAAGTATGATCAGCATATGGACAGAGCACGAGCTATGAATGAGTTAAAATGCTTGTATTTTCCAACTTACCTTGAAGGGGTGGCCTTACATTGGTTCACAAAGCTACCAACCAGATCTGTGGATGATTTTTCTACCTTGGACAAACTATTTTGAGAGCAATTCAGGCTCCAAGCGACAAAAATACGAGATGTCATGGAATTATACGAGCTTGAGCAAAGGCAAGGAGATTCCATAAGGGTTTTCCTCACCCACTTCAACATCCCCGCAACTGAGGTGGGAAACTATGAGCCTCGTTAGGTTTCAATGGCTTTAAAGGGAGCCATATGTAAAAAGACCAAATTCGGGCGGTGGATAAAGAAGAAGAAACCAAGTACTCTTGAGGAATTGTTTGACAAAGCCGAGGAATATATTGGCATGGATGAAGATCCAGCCTATGCCCTTGATATTCCCGAAAGCAGCGTTCAACCTGAGAAGATAAATAATAATGCTGAGATTAGCGAGAAGAATATCGGTGGCCAAAAGAGGGGCAATGATGGGAAAGATGTTCGAGATAATAAGAAATTCTGTTTCTTTAAAAATTCAGAAATGACTCCTCTGAATGATACCATAGAGAACATTTTCATGGAAATCAAAGATACCGAAGAGTACCCATGTAACACCCCGGATTTTTGAATAATCTAATTAACTAAAATAAATAATAATTAATCTCAAACGTGAGAATTAAAGGAATGGGGTTGCGCCATTGTGTTCGTCTCGGAATTCTGGTTGAAATAGAGTCCGAGTTTGCGGGAAACAGGTACCGGATGAAGGAGTTATGGACGAACGAAGATTGGTGGCAAAAGAAGGAAAAAAAATGCACTGGCGCACTTGGGAAGTGCACCAGTACAAATTAACACTGGCGCACCTGCCAAGTACGCCCAGGCTGAGGCAGTGAGCCTACACAGTTTTCTGGTTTAGGCTGACCCATGTTGTTGAGTCCTTTCTGACTCCTTGCTGAGTCATTAGGGCTGACTCATCACCCTATCATGATTGAATGGTTTTGATTAACCCTAAGATCATCCGACGACTTAAAATAATTCAAAACTCTATAAAAAGACCCATAGACTCAAACCCTAAATCAGAATTAAAACTGAAACTATGGCCGTCATGCTGTTGTCTTGAACCCTAGAGCAGCCGCCACAAAATTAAGAGGAAGAACAGCAACCAAATCAGAACTATTCAACCCTAACAGCGAATCTTCATCAAAGGAGAGCTAATTCAACTCCAGAAATCAGAATTCAGAATTCAGAACTCAAGAATGTTTTGAGTTGTGAGTTCGATAGTTTTAACAAGATAATTAGTAATTTAATTGGATTAAGATATAATGCGGATTGTATGGATGTGATATAAAGTATTGATTTCATGTTGTAATTATGTTGTAGGATTGTGATTGAAATCTCTATGACGTTATGTCGTGATGCTATCATTTATGATGTAAAGTTTTGATGCTATCATCCATGTTGTAATTTTATATACAATCAAATCATCATGTTTCTTATTCTAGTTTTTTATATTGATTTATATGATAAATCATATGTATGCAAGTTTAGATTTTGATTCAAACATGAATCATATACAAGTTGGGTAGAATTATATGAAACCTTACATAGTTATGACACCTAGTTTATGTGAAAATTTAATTAAAAGTTAGGCTATAACATGTGTAAGTTATAGGCTAAATTCTACATGCTACTTTACATGTTAGATACTAGTTTACACCATTGTTGCGATGTATAAATCACATATGTAAGTTGTATGAATATATGAGTTTAGAATATGAATCATGTTATGCAAGTTTAGGGGTATTGCCTAATCAAGTTTATTCCTTTAGATACAAAGTTATGACATATGTTATTTATGCAAGTTTGTGGCCATTTTCTCATCAAGTTCACACCTTTATATTTGGATCCATGACATTTGTTGTTTATGCAAGTTGTACTTTTGGCCTATGCAAGTTTTAGGTGTAGAACATCATTCACAAATGCAAGTTCACCCCTATGTTTAGATTTATGTTTTAATTATGTGTATATTGTGACGTTTTCTCTTTATTCCGTGAGTTAGACTATTCAAGTCTAACGTATATTTTTTTACGTTAAACGAACAAACGTACTACGTGCGGTAAAGGGGATGATATTAAAAGATTTAATTGGCATAAATGCCTTAAAAGGCATAAAATATAATTGTGGTGAAAACTGGTATGATTTTACATACCATAAATGGATGGACATAATTGAGTCAATTATTGACATCGTTAAATTTGGAATTGATTGATAATTTGAATAGGGAAAGTAATTCAAATTGGGGGATGATTAATTAGGAGTAATTAATCGTCTAAGACACGAGGTTAGGCTCTTTTGTGGTGTAAGACTGCCCGGACCCGACCGGCAAATCCAGCTGCCACAAATGTCAGTCTAATGTGAGAGGTCTTAGGCATAAACTAAATACGTAACAATTGTAAAGACACGAGGTTAGGCTCTTTTATGGTGTAAGACTGTTCGGACCCGCCCGGCAAATCCAGCTGCCACAAATGCCAGTCTAATGTGAGAGGTCTTTATGAGGTTACGGTCTTAATGAATTAAGAAACACTTAACCAGATAAGCATGTAGTGGGACATGAGGGAGTTAAGTGGGTGCCTTGGGTGGCATGTGGAATCTGGTGGGTGCCTTGGGTGGCATTTGGAAATACGATTAGAAACACTTAACCAAAATGTGAAACATGTAATTGAAACATGAATAAGAAGTGGGTTAAGTGGGATGTACTAGAAGGGACCAAGCTTAGGTGGATAGCTTGTGTCAAGTAATGGGGGCCCATTTCAACCAGTAACCCATAAGTATCTCTGTGGGCTCGACCTAAGTCGAGGACGGGACACGCGTACTGGGCTTGACTGTAAGAGGCCAAAATGGGTGAGCGGTGGCAACGCAAGTCCAACGGGTTCATGTGCATGTGGGGGCCCTGGCTGGTAGGTAAGACGTTGTTGCATCGTGTAGGTATAAGCCGTGCATCTCTGGTAGTATCGGGTTGCCACTTTGGGGAGTGATACACCCCACTGTGGGACCAGCACGGGTATCTACGAGTTAGGTAGCCGATCGCTTGGGGTAGGACTTAGGGTACACTTAGTTCTGTCTATTTCTGTTAGTACCGTCTGTTTCTGTAGGGTGGTAACACCTGTCTGCTTCTGCGTGGTACCATCTGTTCGGGTGGTAAAGGCCCATTACTAGTGTACACCTAATTCTACATTCTGTTTCCGTAGGGACTATTCTGTTTCTGTCTCTGTTCGGGTGGTAAAGGCCCATTACTAGTATTCTGTTTTTGTATAGATTATTCTGTTTCGATTCTATTTCAGTTTAAACATTAGGGTAACACCTAATCCTGTTATACTAGTGGTGGTGCAGTGTAGTAATTATCTTGTAGTGGTTTAGGTGTGCCTTTAACGTTATCTTTGTTCATCTTATTTCCTTGTTTACTCAACCATACTCAATGGTTCATGGTCATTTCCCTATTTTCCAATTTATGCCTTAGCCTAGTTACTTTTTTAATTATATTGTTAAAGTTATCGCACTGGCCAGACTTTATGTCTGACCCCTCTTTTTTCCATCTCTTTTCTCCCTTCCCTCCCCCGTAGGTGCTCTGGTTGGAAACATCCAGGTTTGGTCAGGATTTGGATATCATCTTCTAGGAGTTATTTCTGAAGTATGGCTTGAATCTCTATCTCTTATGTGGCTTGCTCTGTAATTTGGGGAATGATGTTTTTCTTTTAAAATACCTATGTACTCTGATAATGTAAGACAGAAGTGTTTTGTTGTAAGGGTTTTATGACTCATGGTATTATGTAACAAAATATTTTGGTGATTTAATAAAGTTATTTATTTCCGCTGCAAAAATTTTATTATCTATCTTGTGATATTCTGTGTCTGTTTACGTAAAACGCTCCACTGAAGTTAAGGCATTCCCTTTGTGAGTGACCTTAATGGAGGTGGGGTGTTACACGTGGTATCAGAGCTGATGGTTACCAGAACAGATATGAATTTTTGAAAAATTATTTTTCAAAACCACTTTTATAAAGAAGTACTTTCAAAAGTATGTTTTAAGGAAACTATTTTCAAGAGAAAAGTATATTTTAGAAAGCATAAACCCAAGAGCCATATATCTTTCCTTTAGTCCTTTTTGTATTGAATCTTTCCTTTTTCGTTTCAGCATGTCTGAAGCGTCTGAAATACCAAAGGGTGTTCATGTACCCGGTTGGTTTCGTCAATATCTCGAGGCTAGGGCCGCTACCGCAGGTCCAGCAAATGCTCCTCCTCCTCCTCCTCCTCGTGTTGATAATTTCGCAAAGATATGTAAGGACTTTAGAGCAATGGGTGGAAAACCTTTTCACGGGATATAGACATTTGTTGAGGCTCGTAACTGGCTAAAGGAGGTGGAAGAATTGTTTGGAATCTTTGAAGTGGATGATGGAAGAAAAGTCCTGCTAGTTGCCTGGATAATGAAGGATGAGGCCTCGTTTTGGTGGGAGGTCACTAATGGGGGACGTCCAGTCGATACATGGCCAGATTTTAGGCAAAGGCTTAAGGCGAAGTTCCTCTCGCGGGCTGAAGAGAATCTATACATGGAAAGGTTTTTGGCGCTGAAGCAAGGGAATCTATCAGTGAAAGAGTACATCAACAAATTCAACCAATTGGCAAGGTTTGGCTTAGACTTAGTGAATACTCCAGAAAAGAAGGCTCTAAGATTTGTTAAGGGTTTGAACGAGCTGCTTCATGGGTTAGCTATGACCCACATTCCCATGGAGGCTACCTTCGAGAAATTGGTTGACATGGCGTCAATGCATGAAGAGGAAGCCAAGAGTGAGAAAAAAGAAGAAAAGCACGAAGGACCATAGAACAAGAAAATGGGGCCCAAAAAGAAAACACAAAAGAAGGATGAGAGGTTTGAAGATAGGAAGGAGAAGAAGTGATTTACTTGGGAAGCTCGACCCATCTGAACATGGATTGCAGGAAAAGGAAGGGCACTTGCTTCAACTGTGGCGAAGCGGGACATCTGGTTAAGGACTGCCCAAGGAAAGGGCATAGGGCAGGACCTACTTTTGGGGGACGGGCGAATACCCTCGAGGCTGGTGGATAGGATAGAAATAAGAAAATTTTCTAAAGATGGTTTAATTTCCTTATCTGATTGTTGAGTTAAAACTCTTTCTGATTCTAGCATTTTGATTCTGTAATTGATACTCTGCACTTTAATACTCGTCTTGTTTCTGATTTCATAGTTGTTTCAAACCCCATTTGTGGTTTGGCTCAATTGTTAGTGATTTGTAGGGGTTTGAAATTATCTGTGTTAGGCGTCAAAAATTTGAATGTGACATTTGTATGCTCAAGTTTATGGGCTATGGGTTGGGTCTAAATGGACCAGCTTTCTATGTAGAGGGTCGTTAAGTTTCTAACTTGTCATGGGAAGACCCCCAAAGTTTCTTGTAACTCGCAAGGGTCTGTTATGCTTAGCTTTCTGAGAATCATTCTGTAATCTGATCTGTACCAGTGGTCTATAAGTATCTGGATATTTCTGAAGGATAGGGGTTTCTACTCGAAGCATGAAGTAGATTTCCAGTTTTGCCATTGTTTAATGGGGGTAATTTTCTGAGTGGCAGACTGATGTTGATTTCGGTCTTCGGGGCTGAGACTTAGGGAATTATTCTCTTAACCAATGCAAATGGGGACAGAGCTTTTGTTTTAGTTGTATCATTTGTTTGTATCCCGTCACCGAATCTTTGACCTTTAGATAGGAAATCCATGGATGTAAACATGTGTTTGAGACATGTTATGTTTGATGGTTGCAAGTGTTTGCTAGTGGTTGCCTGTGGATGCATATACACACACTTTAGGCACTAGATCGGCTCAGTCACTTCATATTGCATATTGCATATAAATGTGTGTGCACATTTAAGTTAATGGATGTATAATGTTTGTACCATCATATGAATGTTGCATTTTGGTGAATGGTTGTGCACACATGTAGAAATGATATGTATCGATAGGGTTCTTTTGCATAAATAATGTACGCACGGCACAATCATGGTTTGCATTAAGGAGGTCAACTGAATCAATAGACCGCCTGATTTTGCATTAGATAAGGAACATATACACACACTTCTTGCATATGTTCATACAACATTAGAAATTTTATAAGGACAATGGATGCCCGTGTTTGATGGTTCAGTAGATGGTTGTTTGGATGGTAGGATATGCATTCTCCTTAATTTGGAGATTTCGGGGGCGAAATCCTTTAAGGAGGGGAGAATATAACACCCCGGATTTTTGAATAATTGAATTAACTAAAATAAAGAATAATTAATATCAGACGTGAGAATTAAGGGAATGGGGTTGCACCATTGTGTTCGTCTCGGAATTCTGGTTGAAATAGAGTCTGAGTTTGCGGGAAACGGGTACCGGATGAAGGAGTTATGGGCGAACGAAGATTGGTGGCAAAAGAAGGGAAAAAAATGCACTGGCGCACTTGGGAAGTGCGTCAGTACAAATTAACACTGCCGCACCTGCCAAGTGCGCCCAGGCCGAGGCAGTGAGCCTGCACAGTTTTCTGCTTCAGGCTGACCCATGTTGTTGAGTCCTTACTGACTCCTTGCTGAGTCATTAGGGCTGACTCATCACCCTATCATGATTGAATGGTTTTGATTAAACCTAAGATCATCCAACGGCTTAAAATAATTCATAACTCTATAAAAGGACCCATAGACTCAAATCCTAAATCAGAATTAAAACTGAAACTATGGTTGTCATGCTGTTGTCTTGAACCCTAGAACAGCCGCCACCAAAATTAAGAGGAAGAATAGCAACCAAATCAGAACTATTCAACCCTAACAGCGAATCTTCATCAAAGGAGAGATAATTCAACTACAGAAATCAGAATTCAGAACTCAAGACTGCTTCTGAGTTGTGAGTTCGATAATTTTAACAAGATAATTAGTAATTTAATTGGATTAAGATATAATGCAGATTGTATGGATGTGATATAAAGTATTAATTTCATGTTGTAATTATGTTGTAGGATTGTGATTGAAATCTCTATGACGTTATGTTGTGATGCTATCATTTATGATGTAAAGTTATGTTGCTATCATCCATGTTGTAATTTTATATACAATCAAATCATCATGTTTCTTATGCTAGTTTGTTATATTGATTCATATGATAAATCATAAGTAGGCAAGTTTAGATTTTGATTCAAACATCAATCATATACAAGTTGGATAGAATTATATGTGATCTTACATCGTTACGACACATAGTTTATGTGAAAATTTAATTGAAAGTTAGGCTATAACATGTGTAAGTTATAGGCTAAATTCTACATGATACTTTACATGTTAGATACTAGTTTACACCATTATTGCGATGTATAAATCACATATGTAAGTTGTATGAATATATGAGTTTAGAATATGAATCATGTTATGCAAGTTTAGGGGTATTGCCTATGCAAGTTTATTCCTTTAGATATAATGTTATGACATATGTTATTTATGCAAGTTTGTGGCCATTTTCTCATCAAGTTCACACCTTTAGATTTGGATCCATGACATATGTTGTTTATGCAAGTTGTAATTTTGGCCTATGCAAGTTTTGGGTGTAGAACATCATTCACATATGCAAGTTCACCCCTATGTTTAGATTTATGTTTTAATTATGTGTATATTGTGACGCTTTCTCTTTATTCCATGAGTTAGACTATTCGAGTCTAACATATTTTTTTTACGTTAAACGAACAAACGTACTACGTGGGGTAAAGGGGATAATATTAAAAGATTTAACAGGCATAAATGCCTTAAAAGGCATAAAATATAATTGTTGTGAAAATTGGTATGATTTTACATACCAAAAATGGATGGACATAATTGAGTCAATTATGGACATCGTTAAATTTGGAATTGATTGATAATTTGAATAGGGAAAGTAATTTAAATTGGGGGATGATTAATTAGGAGTAATTAATCGTCTAAGACACGAGGTTAGGCTCTTTTATGGTGTAAGACTGCCCGGACCCGCCCGACAAATCCAGCTGCCACAAATGTCAGTCTAATGTGAGAGGGCTTAGGCATAAACTAAATACGTAACAATTGTAAAGACACGAGGTTAGGCACTTTTGTGGTGTAAGACTGCCCGGACCCGCCAGACAAATCCAGCTGCCACAAATGCCAGTCTAATGTGAGAGCTCTTTATGAGGTTACGGTCTTAATGAATTAAGAAACACTTAACCAGATAAGCATGTAGTGGGACATGAGGGGGTTAAGTGGGTGCCTTGGGTGGCATGTGGAATCTAGTGGGTGCCTTGGGTGTCATTTGGAAATACGATTAGGAACACTTAACCAAAATGTGAAACATGTTATTGAAACATGAATAAGAAGTGGGTTAAGTGGGATGTACTAGAGGGGACCAAGCTTAGGTGGATAGCTTGTGTCAAGTAATGAGGGCCCGTTTCAACCAGTAACCCATAAGTATCTCTATGGGCTCGACCTAAGTCGAGGATGGGGCACGAGTACCGGGCTTGACTGTAAGAGGCCAAAACGGGTGAGCGGTGGCAACGCAAGTCCAACGCGTTCATGTGCGTGTGTGGGCCCGGGCTGGTAGGTATGAAGTTGTTGCATTGTGTAAGTTTAAGCCGTGCATCTTTGGTAGTATCGGGTTGCCAATTTGGGGAGTGATACATCCCACTGTGGGACCAGCATGGGTATCTACGAGTTAGGGAGACGATCGTTTGGGGTAGGACTTAGGGTACACTTAGTTCTGTCTGTTTCTGTTGGTACCGTCTGTTTCTGTTGGTTGGATACACATGTCTGCTTCTGCGTGGTACCGTCTGTTCGGGTGGTAAAGGCCCATTACTAGTGTACACCTAATTCTACATTCTGTTTCCGTAGGTATTATTCTGTTTCTGTTTCTGTCTTTGTTCGGGTGGTAAAGGCCCATTACTAGCATTCTGTTTCTGTATAGATTATTCTGTTTCGATTCTATTTCAGTTTAAACATTAGGGTAACACCTAATCCTATTATACAAGTGGTGGTGCAGTATAGTAATTATCTTGTAGTGGTTTAGGTGTGCCTTTAACGTTATCTTTGTTCATCTTATTTCCTTGTTTACTCTGCCATACTCAATGGTTCATGGTCATTTCCCTATTTTCCAATTTATGCCTTAGCCTAGTTACTTTGTTAATTATATTGTTAAAGTTATCGCACTCGCCAGACTTTATGTTTGACCCCCCTTTTTCCATCTCTTTTCTCCCTCCCTCCCCCCCCCCCTCCCCGGGTGCTCAGGGAGGAAACACCCAGGTTTAGTCAGGATTTGGATATCATATTCTGGGAGCTACTTCTGAAGTATGGCTTGAATCTCTGTCTCTTATGTGGCTTGCTCTGTAATTTGAGGAATGATGTTTTTCTTTTAAAATACCTATGTAATCTGATAATGTAAGATAGAAATGTTTTGTTGTAAGGGTTTTATAACTCATGGTATTATGTAACAAAGAATTTTGGTGATTTAATAAAGTTATTTATTTCCGCTGCAAAAATTTTAATATCTGTCTTGTGATATTCTGTGTCTGTTTACCTAAAACGCTCCACTGAAGTTAAGGCATTCCCTTTATGAGTGAAATTAATGGAGGTGGGGTGTTACAACCCACACGAAAGCAAGTGAAATCCAGTGATGCTACGATTAAGTCAGGAAGGTTTTGCAGGTTCCATAACCAACCAGACCATACCACGAATGAATGTAGTCATCTTAAGAACTTGATCAAAGAACTGATAAGAAAAAATAAACTCCAGCAATACACAAGGAACCCGTAGAATGCCCAATCCACTCAGGGACAGGGAACATTCATAGGGCAACCTAGACAGAATGAGAACGCTCCAGTGGAAGTCGTTCCTAGACTTATCATCAATACTATTTCAGGTGGGCCACACCCAGCCGGAAGAAGCTGGGGGACATTGTGAAATGCACAAACGAAGTGAAGCACTTGCCGAAAGGACAAGAACTCATGATTACAAATGAATCCTTGTCAGCAAAGATGCCAAGAATTCCATGGGATGATATTGTGTTCAAGGATAAAGACTTAGAGGGGTTGATAACTCCAACAGTAGATCCAATGGTAATAACCGCTGGCTTGGGACCAGCTATCGTCAGAAGAGTCTTAGTGGAGAGTGGGGCATCGGTTAATGTCCTTTTCATCAATGCATTTCATAAGATGAAACTCTCCATGGATAAGGTGAAAGGTTTCCAAAATAAAATCCATAGATTCACGGGGCAAGTCGTCCAATCGATTGGCTTCATCAATCTGCTTGTCGAACTAGGTAAAGGGGAACAGAAGGCCGTGCTGAAATAAGACTTTGTCATAATTGATGAGTTGTCGACTTACAATGCATTCCTTGGAAGGCCGATCCTCGTAGAATTTAAAATAACCATGGCACCATGGTGCCTAACGATGAAATTCCCAACTAAAAACGGAGTGGGCATAGTCAAAAGTGACCAACAGGCTGCAAGGGAATGCTATTTGATGGAGCTTGCTGAGGTAAGAAAGAAAGAAGTGAAGAAAGATGTAGAGCCTCTACTCCACATTCATACTCCCCCTTATAGCAATTAGGGCGGGGCCACCATACTGGCGAGCATAGTGGAGCCAAGAAGGAAATTGACCCAAGAAAAGCCAATATGGGGGAAAACAGAGCGACACCAGCTGAGGATATTATTTCCATTCTAGTACATGATAGAGATCCAGACTGATTCTTAAAGATTGGTTCCCAGCTGGGCCTCAAGCTGCAAAAATATTTGATATTGTTTTTGAAAGAAAACCTAGATGTATTTGTGTTGACACATTCCGACATGTGCGGAATATCACCAAATGTAATTGTTCATAAGTTGAATATTAATCCAAGTTTAACTCCTGTAAAACAAAAAAGACGAATGCAAGGACCTGAAAGATCTATGGCATTAAAAGAAGAAGTAGATAAATTGTTTAAAAATAACTTCATAAGAGAATCTACATATCCTGAATGGGTTTTAAATCAAGTCCTTG
The DNA here is from genome assembly GCA_030737875.1 of Allium sativum. Lineage (NCBI taxonomy): Eukaryota > Viridiplantae > Streptophyta > Magnoliopsida > Asparagales > Amaryllidaceae > Allium > Allium sativum. Next base: position 994,888,158 of record CM060915.1, read on the forward strand.
TTAAAAAATTCAATGGCAAATGGCGAGTATGCATAGACTATTCGGATCTTAACAAGGCATGTCCCAAAGACAGTTTCCCACTCCCTACAATTGATCAACTTGTTGATGCAATTGCGGGGCACGAACTATTATCCTTTATGGACGCATACTCTAGGTACAATCAAATCATGATACATAAGGAAGATGAGGAGAACACAAGTTTCATTATCGATAGAGGCTTATACTGTTACAAAGTCATGTCGTTCGGACTAAAGAATGCAGGAGAAACCTAACAGCGCCTTGTGAATTCCATGTTCAAGACCCAAATTGGAAACGCTATGAAGGTTTATGTAGACGATATGCTGGTAAAATCAAGGAAGGCAGAGGATCATCTAGAGAATCGAGATGAAATATTTCATATCCTTCGAAAATACGACATGAAACTAAATCCCCTTAAACGTTCATTTGGGGTTTCATCAGGGAAATTTCTAGGGTTCATGGTCAATGCTAGGGGCATTGAAGCGAATCCCTCCCAAGTCACAGCCTTACGGAAAATGCGAGCTCCAAGGACAAAGAAGCTTCAAAGATTGAATGGGAAAGTCTTGTCCTTATCCGATTCATCTTTAAAGCAACTGATCGATGCATCCCGCTTTTCGATGCTTTGAAAAAGGGAAAGAAAGAATTTCAGTGGACACCCGAGTGTCAAGCTGCCTTTGAAGAGCTAATTAAACAAGGGAGTCACCACCAATGCTTTCTAAACCCGGGGATGGAGAGGAGCTATTCCTATATTTGGCTATCTCATCACATGCTTTAAGTGCTGCGCTTATCCGGAAAATGCTAAGGTCCAAAGGCCGGTCTATTACATTAGCACGTGACTCGCTGTGGAAGAATTAAAATACCCGAAGTTGGAAAAACTTGCATACTTTCTTCTTATTGCTTCAAAGAAGTTGAGACCATATTTCCAATCCCATCCTATAAGAGTTCTTACCGATCAACCACTAAGGCAGGTTATATTCCATCCGGAAACTTCGGGAAGGATATTGAAATGGAATATTGAGCTCAGTCAGCATGATATCACTTACCACCCTAGAAGAGCTATTAATGGACAAGCCTTAGCAGACTTTATTGCCGATTTCATGGATAAGGGAGAGGGAGTTGAGGAGCCAACAGAAACATTGTCTAGTTGGAAACTATACTTTGATGGTTCTAGAAATGACTACTGCTCGGGAGCCGGAGTTGTTCTAGATACTCCAGAAGGCCATTCCTTATGCTACGCATTAAGACTGGAATTTATGTCTGGCCACAATGAGGACGAATATGAAGCATTAATCACGAGTTTAAAATTGGCAAAGGAGTTGAATCTCAAAACTTTGCAAATTTTTAGCGACTTTCAACTAGTGGTGTGTCAAGTTCTGAAAGAGTTCAAAACTAAACTTGGGAACCTTCCTTCTTATCTTATCAAAGCCATGGAACTACTCAATGGCTTCGACCACTACACTATATCTCGCATTCCAAAGGAAGAAAATTCAAAGGTAGATTCTCTTGCCAAATATGCCAGTTCATCATATGCACAACTATTGGGCCTAATTCCCATAGAAGTCCTTTCAACTCCTGCCGTAGCAGAGGAAGACGTCGATTGGATCGTGGAAACATATGAAGAACCCGCGTCCTAGATGACTCCTATCAGAGACTACATCCTTAACGGAACTCTCCCAGAAGAGCCAAAAAACGAAGAAAAATATTGCGTAAAGCTCCTCTGTACCTTATTCAGGACGAAAAGTTATACAGACGAGGGTTTTCCATGCCATTTTTACGATGTGTGACCAAGGAGGAATCAAGAGCGATTTTGGTAGAATTACATGAAGGAAATTGTGGAGATCACATTGGCGGGCAAACATTTGCCAAAAAAATTCTGCAATATATCTACTTTTGGCCCGATGTTAATCTAGATGCAATGACCTATGTTAAAAAGTGTGACAGATGCCAAAGATTTGCAAAAATCCCAAGAGCGCCTCCCACTAAATTATCTCAAATAGTTAGCCCCTAGCCATTTGCTATCTAAGGCATAGATTTGACCGGAGCATTAGCCACAGCCAAATCAAATATGAAGTATGTGATAATTGTAACGTCCCAGAAATTTCGACTGCTGGAATATATAATTAAATCCAATATATGGTCGTGAGTATGAAACTGAAACTCAATATAATTCAGAATCGTTGATTGGAAATCAAATATTCATTGTTGTAAATTTGAATTGGTTGGACATTTGAATTGGATCGAAATTTGATTGAAAATATGAATAATTGATTTTGAAAATAAACATTATTAACATTAAATGAATTGGATATTGTTGGCTCGCTTTTTGACCAAGCCATCCAGGATCATTCATAAAAGGAAAACAGGAAACCAAGTCCCCCAAGAAATTGGAGGAATGGATCGCACGCCATCGTCTCGCCCAGGAAAGGATCGCACGCCATCGTCTCGCCCAGGAATGGATCGCACGCCATCGTCTCGCCCAGGAATGAATCGCACTCTATCGACTTGCCTAGGAACGGATCGCTCCCATCTCGTCAACGAACGGCACCTCCAGGCGATCCGATCCAAACCTATATACTGTTGCCCGGAACGATCCGATCCGATCCCTTGGTACGAACCGAACCCTCTGACCCGTTCGACCACGAGCTGGTCTTCAGCGATCCGAACCGCACGGATCTGGCGACACGTGTTCTTAACCGTCATCTGGACCAGTTCTCCCCATCTGCACGATCCGATTTTCAAGCAAATCATGACACCTGTTCGCAACGGCTAGTTTGACTATTTCTTCAATGGTGGCGATGCGATCCGAAGATCTCGGGATTCGTGCCACGTGTCCGCGATCCGCCTGACAAAATCAGCTATAAATAGCCCAGAGCTTGGCATTTTTCGGGATCCTTTTGGCAATAGTGAGTACAGAATCCGCCATTGTTGTTGAACCACTGAAACATTGAGAGAAATTACTGTTGTACTAGCTTTTAAAGCATAATCAATAAGATATAAAGTGGACGTAGGCTCGTTAACGCCGAACCACTATAAATTCTGAGTGTTATTTTCTTTTTCCTTGTTCCTCATTTAGAATTCTATAGTTTATAACAATTTGGGTGTTAGGTCCAAATTTCGATCTAACATTTTTGGTGCTTTCACTGAGAATTTCGTCTTAAAGTTTCGTCATTCGTTTCCTTGAAGATTCCAGCGATTCGGATATCATGGCTGGAAAAAGATCTAAAGTTTCGCAGACCAACGAAACGATCGAGGAGAGTGTACGCGAACTGGGCAACGAAGAGACTCTGGACCGCGGAGCGCAGGGGGCGATCCGATCCGATGAAGACACCTCGTTCCGAGTCGATGAGAACGAGACGATCCGTGCTACTGAAGGGGTTGTTACTCGATCCCGGGGCAACACCTCGCAGCCTCCGCGCACCACGACCACGAGTCGATCTCAGGGGGGCGCAGCGAACCGCCCTCCACGAACCGCAGCTACCCGAACTGATGGTCAGAACACAACTCGACCTGGAAAAGAACCTATGACCCACTCCTATCGTCCTGGAACCTCTGCTCGACCCGGTCCGAGCACTTTGCCCATAAGAGAGGGTGATGATGACCACTATGATCCTGCTGCTCCTGTCACTGAGGGGGATCTTTCCCGCTTTGTCGAAATGTGGGATAGGTTGTTTGACGAGTTGGCTGCCCAAAGACAGGAAAGTTCTATCCTACGGCAAAACCTGACGGCTATGGATAGAAGACTTGATGAGCTAGCAAGGCAAAGAGCATCGCCGGTTCGTCCACTCACCCCAGCATATTCCTCTTCATCTGAAGAATCGCCGAGACCTCCGCGGCGACCGTATGAAAGAGCCGAAAACATAGAACAGCTTCGGTTCGGGACCCTGCCCTCACAAGAAGAGGAAGAACTAGGGGCAAGACCCACAAACCGTAATATGGATGGTCAAGCAACGACCCTCAGGACTCGAGGTGTGAACAGTCCTGTGCATGACAGACCACCTCAGCCCCGTCGCCGTACGTATACTCATGATAACAAGGGGCAGCGAGGCCCCGTCCAAGCCCCGGATTTTGTGGCTACTCCCCGAAGAGAGATCAGAGAACCTCGTCGGGCCAGAGGCACTGATCCTGAACCTCCTTTGACTAGTGCAAACGTTGCAGCCATGGTTCACCAGATTTTGGCCGACAGCCGTGGACAGCGGAACGAAGATTGGGGGATTGACCGCAGTCATACTCCTTTTACTGACGATATTTTGGATGCAACTTTTCCAAGGCGTTTCAACATGCCACAAATGAACCGATATGCAGGAAGATCTGATCCTGTTCAGCACCTAATGAGATACTCTTGGTCGATGACTGCTGCCGCCGCTTCCGACGCGGTTAAGTGTAAAGCATTTCCCATATTCCTGGAAGACGTGGCTTTGCTATGGTTTACTCGCCTGCCGGCGAGATCGATTTCTAGCTTCAGGGAACTAAGCGAGAAGTTCGTAGAGCAATTCCGTATCTACGCACAGAAGACGAAAAGCGTGATCGATTTATTCCTTGTCAAGCAGCGACCAGGCGAAAGTCTAAAGATGTACCTGGATCGTTTCAATTTGGCCGCCACTGAGGTTAAAGATCCTCATGAGCCGACCATTGTTGCAGCGCTAATTGATGGAGTGGACAAGGACACTGAATTTGGGAGGTACTTGGCAGGCAAACCACCCCACACCAGAGAGTTATTCTATGAGAAAGCCAATGTACATCTACGCCGGGAAGAGGTATACGCAAACCGAAAGCTTAAAACAAATGATAAGGAAGAAGTTCAGAGCAATGTCGCCATCAAACAGACTGGAGATAGCTCGGGGAAAGTTGAGGTTAACGTCGGAAATCAGAACCAGGGTGGTCGCCGACCAGGTAACAATAATAACAATGCTAACGGCAACAGCCGGAAGAGGGGCCGAGGGAACGACTCCCAGAGAAGGACTCGTCCCAGGGCCTTTGAAAGTTATACACCCATAAATGATACTCTGGAAAATATCTTCATGGATGCGTATGAAGTCCTCCAGAATAAGAGGCCACCTCCTAGAGAGTCGACAGAAAAAGAGCGTGAGACAGGGAAGTTTTGCCTCTTTCATCAAATTCACGGCCATTCGACGAATGAATGCCGTCACCTGAGGGACGTAGTCGAAAGGCTGCTTCGAGAAGGGAAGCTAGACGAATACAGAGTAACGCCTAGGGACAGGGGGCAAGCAGTGCAGGCCCCGAATCAGAATCAAAATCAACTTGCTGCTAGGCCAACTGCTCAGCAAAAGGGAAAGAATATTGTAATCAACACCGTGATCGGTGGACTTTACCTTGCTGGGCACAGTTCCAAAGCTTTAGATCAATATGTTAACGCAGCCAAACAACACCTCGAAGTGGGGGAATGTAGCAACCCCGAGGACAGTATCCCGGTGAAGCAGCAGAAGATGATGACTGATGATGTTATTTTCCGAGAACGAGAAAGCATCGGAGTCCATGCTCCAACTGAAGATCCACTTGTAATTACGATACCCATTGGGCCAGCCACTGTTCATAAGGTTCTGGTGGACAACGGGAGTTCCGTTAATATTCTTTTCAAAAAGGCCTTTGACCAGATGAATCTTGAGATAAAAGACTTGAAGCCCTGCCAAGGATGGATTCGTGGATTCAACGGAGCATCCACCGCACCTATGGGTTATGTAGAATTGCCAGTTACACTTGGGGAAGGAGAACGCCAGAGAGTGAGAATCCTTCCCTTTGTGGTTTTGGATGTCGAATCACCATACAATGCCTTCTTGGGCCGACCGGCCCTCGCAAAATTCAGAGCCTGCATAGCCCCCTGGTGCTTGCTATTGAAGTTCCCCACAGAAGCTGGCATTGGTATCGTCATAGGGGATCAAGTTGCTGCGCGAGCATGTTATGTTGCCGAATTAAAGTTGCTTCGCAACGGCGGGGATATCGAAACTAAAGGCACTCCTCCCCCTTTGGGGGCGGAAACCTTATAGCAACCAAAGAGGATGATTGTTGGGGAGTTGCCTAGAGTGATGCCCGAGGATATATATCCCAGAGAGGATCAAGATTCCGGGGGCAGAACGGCGACTCCCAACGAGGCAACTGTGGATGTGCCAATCGATGACAGTGACCCGGAGAAGGTCCTTAAGATTGGATCCCAGTTAAGTTCAACTCTTGCCGAAGAATTGACGACTTTCTTAAAGAACAACTTGGATGTATTCGCTTGGACCCACGCGGACATGTGCGGGATATCCCCATCAATCATGAGCCATTCTTTGAGCATTAACCCCAAACATCCTCCAGTAAAGCAAAAAAGGCGAATGCTGGGCCCAGAGAGGTCCGATGCCTTGAAAGAAGAGGTTGGGAAGCTAAAGTGTAATGGATTTATCAGAGATTCAACTTACCCAGATTGGATTTCGAACCCAGTCCTGGTAAAGAAGGCCAACGGGAAGTGGCGAACGTGTATCGACTTCTCGGATTTAAACAAAGCTTGTCCCAAAGATAGTTTCCCATTACCTCGAATTGACCAGTAGGTAGACTCGACGGCAGGTCACGAGCTTCTCTCATTCATGGATGCTTATTCAGGATACAACCAAATTCCAATGCATGTTCCGGATCAAGAGCATACTAGTTTTATCACTGATCTGGGATTATATTGTTACGTAGTAATGCCCTTTGGTTTGAAGAATGCAGGCGCTACGTACCAACGTTTGGTCAACAGAATGTTTTATAACCAAATCGGGAAAACAATGGAAGTATACGTCGACGATATGTTGGTTAAGTCCAAGCGATCCTCTCAACACACTACTGACTTGGCAGAGATGTTCGGCATACTTCGAAAGTATGGGATGAAACTCAATCCCACCAAATGTTCATTCGGTGTTGCTTCTGGAAAATTCTTAGGATTCATTGTCAGTTCGCGCGGTATCGAGATTAATCCGGACCAGATCATGGCAATCAGGAACATTCAGGAACCTAGGCAAATTAGGGATGTGCAAAGCCTTGCCAGAAAAGTGGCCGCACTAAGCAGATTTATCTCCAGGGCTACGGATAAGTGCATCCCATTCTTCGAATTAATAAAGCGAGGAAAATGCCACTTTAAATGGACACCTGACTGCGTAGAAGCGTTCCAGAGTCTGCTCAGACACTTGGAGAGACCTCCAATTCTATCTAAACCAATAGACCACGAGGATTTATTCGTGTATTTGGCAGTATCACCTCACGCAATCAGCTCAACGTTGGTAAGGGAAGAGGAAAAGGTCCAAAGACCTCTGTATTACGTGAGCAAAAAATTGACAGCAGCAGAGCGTAATTATCCACGGATAGAAAAATTGGCATATAGTTTAATGATTGCTTCCAGAAAACTTCGGCACTACTTTCAGGCACATCCTATTACCATATATACTGATCACCCACTCAAGCAAGTTTTACAGAGACCGGAGGCATCTGGAAGGTTACTCAAATGGAATATTGAGTTAAGTCAATTTGACTTGAACTTTCAGCCCAGACGATCAATTCGGGGGCAAGTGATAGCTGACTTCATAGCAGAGTTCACTGTTCCTGAAGAAGACATAGCAAACGAAGAAGTGGAACCCTCAAAGTTACTTTTCGACCCTAATGTCTGGAGATTATATACTGATGGTGCTAGAAACAACGAAAGATCCGGCGCTGGAATAGTGCTTGAAACCCCCGAGAAACGATTGATAACTTATGCCATCCGAATGGAGTTTCAGGCCACTAACAACGATTCTGAATATGAAGCTCTGATAGCCGGATTAAAGATTGCAAAGGTGCTAGAAGTCACAAAACTGAACATCTTCTGCGATTCCAAGTTAGTTGTGAACCAAGTTACTGGGAGATTCCAAGCTAAAAGCGCAAGATTGATTCTATACTTAAAGAAAGTGAAAGAACTGCTGAATGAGTTTGATCACTACAGCATATCTCATATTCCGCGGTCGAAAAATCAGCAGGCAGACAAGTTGGCAAAGATGGCTAGTTCTAACGATCCTGAAGCGATAGGGCTAGCCCCCGTTGAAGTACTTCGGTCCCCCAGCATTGATCAGATGGAAATCGACCTAGTACTAGAGACGAAACCAGAAAGGGAATCCTGGATGACCCCCATAAAGAATTTCCTAATGGGAGGAGCGCTTCCAACCAAGAAAAGCGAGAGGCGTAAAGTGATTCGTAAAGCCGCCCGATACGTACTGCAAGGCGGAGTCCTTTATAGACAAGGGTATTCAATGCCCCTCCTTCGGTGTATAGCCCACGATGACATCAAGCGTGTGCTGCAAGAAGTCCACGAAGGCGAATGTGGCGACCACACTGGGGGGCAAACTTTGGCGAAAAAGATATTGCGGCATGGTTACTTCTGGCCTACCATAAACAAGGATGTAGAAAGATATGCACGACGATGTGATGCGTGTCAGAGATTTTCAAAGATACCTAGAGCGCCTCCAAGTCAGTTAAAAACAATGATGAGTCCATGGCCTTTTGCTATGTGGGGAATTGATATCATAGGAAGTCTCCCCATAGCGAGGGGCGGAGCAAAGTTCGCCATTGTGGCCGTAGATTATTTCACTAAGTGGGTCGAGGCAGAACCACTAACTACAATCACAACTAAACGGGTGATCAACTTCATCGTGAGAAACATCATCTGTCGATTCGGGATTCCAAAGATTGTGATAACAGACAACGGAACTCAATTTGATAGTGCTGAATTCAGGAACTTCTGCCAAAAATACCACATCGAGAATCGATACACCTCCGTGGCACACCCACAATCGAACGGGCAAGTCGAAGCTGCAAATAAAGTAATTAAGTCCATTCTGAAAAGAAGAATGAAGCGGGCTAGAGCCATGTGGGCTGATGAATTGCCCTTGGCACTATGGGCCTACAGGACGACATATAAATCAGCGATAGGACATACCCCGTTCTCCCTTGCTTTTGGAACGGAAGCAGTCATCCCGATTGAGATAAAGGTACCTTCTCATCGGGTGACCTATTATGATCCAATGTCCAATAATGAATTGCTCCTTGAGTCCCTGGATATGATCGAAGAAAAGAGGGATGAAGCCGACCTGCGTGCTCTGAGATGCAAACAATAGGTCGCCCGATATTACAACAAAAAGGTCCGAGCTCGGACCTGGGAACCCGGAGACTTGGTTCTAAAACGTGTCTTTCCACCCCCAACTCATATGGGAGCGAAGTGGGAAGGACCGTACTCTATTCTCAGCAAGCTTGATAATGGAACCTTCAAGCTGGCAACCGTAGATGGAAAGGAAATCCCCAGAGTGTGGAATGCCCAACATCTACGGCCATATTTAACATGAGAAGCTTCAAATTTATTCTTTTGCTTTATTAAAAAAAAAAACTATGTACAGGGCATGACTTGCCTAGAACAGTCTGATTCCTTAAAGCAAGAGATTATAAAGTGGACGTAGGTCATGATTCGACCGAACCACTATAAAAATACTATGTGTCATTTACCTTTATTGCATCTTTATCTATTTGCCTATGAAAATCAGTGTGAATAATGCAGGTACCCGAAGTCCGGTGCCAACAGTTCTTCTCGTAAACTAATCAGAGGAACCCAAAGCCTTGGTAAATACTCCAACTGCCTATCCGACTGGTTTTAATCCTCGGAGCTTGGATTAAGATGTAAACCTAAGACGAGTTTGATAAGCGTGCATGATTGCAGACCGCTGAGCTCGAACTCTAACTCTCCAGAGAGAGAGAGTATAAAAGCGTATCCGATTGAGCGCTGAGAAAGAGCTCCTTTCCCGCTGAAGGATCGGGGAGCGAATGAATCGTTGAGCTCGAACTCTAACTCTCCAGAGAGAGAGAGAGTATAAAAGCGTCTCCGATTGAGCGCTGAGAAAGAGCTCCTTTCCCGCTGAAGGATCGGGGAGCGAATGAATCGCTGAGCTCGAACTCTAACTCTCCAGAGAGAGAGAGAGAGAGTATAAAAGCGTCTCCGATTGAGCGCTGAGAAAGAGCTCCTTTCCCGCTGAAGGATCGGGGAGCGAATGAATCGCTAGGCTCGAACTCTAACTCTCCAGAGAGAGAGAGAGTATAAAAGCGTCTCCGATTGAGCGCTGAGAAATAGCTCCTTCCCCGCTAAAGGATCGGGGAACGAACGAATCGCCAAGCGTAAAACTCTAACAATTGATTAGGGGGCATCACGCGCTCCTATGCAAACACTAAACTTTGATATAACAGTGTAACATAGCATGAACATTCTTCTTCCTGTTGATTGACTGACTTATAATTATTAATAGTTGGCTAACAACTAAACGTGGAAAGTTTCTATGAATACAGGTACGCAATGATGTAAGAAGAAACAAATCCTTGTTTGTGTACTGCAAATCAACAAAGTGAAAACAATTTAGAAACAAAAGTGAGGACCAGTCTCACAATTACACTTCCTGGCCAGTGGGAAACCTAAAAGACAAAATATCAACAAACATCCTATTTATGCTTCGATTTCTTCTCTCGCTTCTGCCTTTCCAGCCTCTCCTTGTCGGCTTCAGATGGATCCTCCTTTTTCCTTTTCCGCTTGTCCACAAGGGGAGCATCTGACTCCTCTGAGGTCTCCTCTTGCCCTTCTTTTCCCTTGCTTCTGCTGGAGAGGGAAGCCGGGAAGTCATCGGGGTTTGCAAAGTGAAGTTGCCGGCTGATGGACTTGGACTGGATTTTCATAATCATCCCAGTTTTGGGATCGAACTCTGCAAGAGGGACCACGTCCAAAGCCTCATCTCCCCCCTTCTTAGAAGCCAACCCTTTCTCTTGTCTGGCTTTCCGGCTAGCCAGGGGCTCTTCATCATCATCATCATCGTCGGCCTTTTTGGTGCCGGTAGTATCCTCTTCGTCATCCACATGACGACCATCCAAGTCTTTTAAAGCCTCGATAGTCTCAGCATCTTTGGGTACGTCGGCGCTAGGCACCGAGATGCTTCCTTCTGCTGTTGTGACCTCGACTCGCTCTGAAACATCGATTTCAGCACCCGGCAGGACGGTCCCCTCCTCCACTTCTCTCTCTTTTCTAACACCCTTGTCGACGGGCTCGCCACCTGCATCACGAGAGACACACATTACTAATTCAATGGGTTGTCCTGTTAGACGACGACAATTCGCAATCGCTTTAGCAAATTGCGGGGAAAAGAAAGAGGTACCTTCAGTAGATACTCCCTCTTGAGTAGATCCGGATGCTCCAACAACCACGGTAGTTAAGCCTAAGGGGATTAGCGGATCGTCAGGATGATACTCCTCAACTTCGGAGATTTTAGACTTCGCGGCGGAGCTGGAACCTTCGTCAATTTTGCTTTTACCTTTAGCCATGGTTCTCTCCTTCTCCATTTCCGCTAGGATTAAGCGACGACCCTCCGCCAGATCCTCAGGCTCGTTGTCCCTTAGGATGCTTTTCATCAATTCATCTTCATCGATCTCTTCGACCCCCAGTCTATGTTTTTCGCCTTCCACAATAGCATCCCATAAGTTGGCCAAAGTAACATGATAATCCGGGATCCATGAGATATTGCGAGTTTTGAGAACCTGACCGAGGAAATCAAAGATCATCTCCTCAAACCCCTCAATTTCTTTCTCTCTTTCAAGGAGTTTGTTGTTGGAGGCAGTGGCCATTTCAATGGCGCTATCAACGTTCTTTTCGGCAAGAGCTGCCCGTTTCTCCGCGTCTGCCACCTGATCATTAAAGATCACTTTTTCCGCCTCTGCCAGAGCCAACCTTTCTTTTAGACTCGCTTTTTCCGTCTCCCAAGCAGCCTTCTCCGTCAAAAAATGGCCTTGTGCCGTTACTAATTCGATGTTGGCCATTCTGAGGTCTTCAACCTCCTTTTTTAAGGCCATTTTTTCCTGGCTATTGGAATCCAGTTCTGAATGAAAGCGCTGCTTGGCATTTTCTAATTCAGTTTTATAGTTTGCAGCATCTCTCTGTGCCAAAGCGAGCTGGGCTTGAGCGTCTTCCAGGTCCTTCTCTAATTTTGTCCTAGCCCTTTCGTTGTTTTCAAGTTTTGCTTTAGACCTGTGAGCTTCTATTTCTAGTGTTCGGATGACTTCCGAAAGATTAAGTGCGTGCTTTTTCATCATCTCGTACTGCTTGGCCACGTGACGGATATGCCCGATAACTTCTTTATCCCAGTTTTTAGGGACTGGTTCCAAGGCAGGAACAAAGACCATCCTATCAAAGAACATTCCTGGAAATTGTTCCCGTAGCTTTTCCAGCCTACCTTGGATTTCAGGACCGTGAACGTAATCCCGTGAACCGGAAGCAGCTAACTCTGGTTGGCTAATGGGGACAATGTTGCTTCTCTCTTGCTCAGTGTCTTTGGATGAATCTCTGTCCCCATCTTTGGATTCGTGACGCCTTTTGGACGACCGACTGTGGGAAGGCGCACTCTTTGGAGGAGTCAACTCTTTTGGAAGTGTCTTCCCCCCGGTCGGAATTGTTGGATGACTCGAAGGCCTGGTAGAAGTTGATTTGGGTGGAGATCGAGGTTGCGAAGAGCTCGGCTTATGAGAAGGACCGCGAGGGCGCTCAGTACCCGAACGAAGGCTGGGGGTGCCTTCGCGAAGAGAACGGTACGAATAAGATTTCCTGCGCGACATCGATCCAGCAAAAAGAAAAGAAGAGCATATTATCACTTTGAATATCCACAATATAATAGTGCACGGTCAGGCAGTGTGTGTGAGGTGTGCATCCCACATAATTCCCCCTAACAGACCCGGGCCTGGAGACAGGCTCATCTGGCCCGTTTCTCGTCCCCTTGTTGAATCAGTCGCTTCTTCGGGAGCAGAAAAGAAAGGTTCCTCGCCGAAGTCTTTTTCTGTGTATTCAATGTCGGGTAGAGGGATTTTATTCAGCTCGTCGAATAACTGTTCTTCTGTCAATTCGTCATCACCGACAGTTTCCATTGGAGCAGAGATAGGGATTTCCTTCGACACATCACCACGGGACTCATCCCCTCTGTATACATTCAAGTCTTCGTTGTCTTGGATGACTATCGGAGAAGGACTTTTGTGAAATTTAGTTGTTTCCACCGCTTGTGAAGTTCCCTCTCCTTCCGTTGGGGGCACATATTTATAAGGTTTACCGCCAGTCCCAAGTCCAAATTTCCTATCCAAGAGGCGATGCTTATGAAGGTTGTCATCAGTAATGCATTTTTTAATCCTTAAAAAGTCGGATCTGCTTTGCAAAAGAATGGACAACCGGTTGTTGTATAATGCACCCTCTGTTTTCGGGAAGACATGATCTGTTTAAGACAAAGGAAAAAGCGGAAGAATGTTATTACTTAGACTCCTCAAGCAAGATATTCAACTAGGCGATCAAAGTTTACTTGATTTGAGCCATCTCCGTGAGCATCCAGCCTGTTTTCTTATGTAAAACCAGTCGGACTTAGGATCCCCGATGTTGCTGTATCCGTCATACAGAACTTTCCTGTTCGCCACTGATTCAAAAAAGGAAAAGTTGGGAGTTGCAGAAGAACGGTGCTTGAAGAGAAAGAAGAACACCAGATCTCTGAATTTGAGTTCGGCATGCAAGATCTCCGCATAAGCGACATATAAAGAGTATAGAGATGCGTAGGCGTTTGGATGAAGCTGCATCGGGGCAATGCCTAATCATCTCAGAGTTTCAATGGCAATTGGAGGGAACGGAGGAATGGCTCCCACTAGACACATTGTTCGACTGATCGACATGTATCCTTCCGGTGCTAGATGGGGTCTGTCTTCGCTTCCAGGTGTCAAGACATCGTCCCAAGGAATGCCGTGTCTTAAGCAGATTCTCTTGAGTTTTATCTCGTCAAGCTTGGACGCTAAAGAGTCAGAGAATTTATCTATCCCGATTGCGCCTGGGACTTCATCCGGAGCTCGCTCGTCAGACTCGGAGTTGTTGCTGGATGACGTACTTTATGTCGGATCTGATTCTGTGGCTTCATATTCAGATCCAGAATCTTCACCTCCTGGCTTGATTGGAGGAATTTGAGGATTATACTGTCCAGGAGTCTCGGATTCCGTTTCGGCTACAGATCTTGAGGAAGAGTGATCGTTCGACATTGCTGCTAGGACGAGAAAATATGAACGATAAGATCAACACTACCCGTCCCCCGTGTGTGCAAGTGCTGGTGTGTGTGCTTGTGTGTGCGCATTATTAAAAATAATAAAGCATGAAAGCAGTCAAGGTTATCAGAAGTCGTTAGTCGTCATATGCAGTCAAATCGTGAGGTCATTTAGTCCAGAAAGACCAACATCAAGGCTCTATCCTAACTATTCAGAGTTTTGTGGCGACAAGGCGTTGATTAAAGTCTGAAATTTCTTCGTATCACCAGCCGCGAGACGGACCGCATAGCAGAGGGATCGCCCCCTTCGACTCGCATGGCAGAGGGATCGTCCCTTTCCGGATCGTAGGGCAAGGAGATCGCCCCTCATCGAATCGCCGGACGAAGGGAAGGCTCCCTCACGAACCATTGCAACTGCCACGATACGACCCTTTGTTGCCACCGCCATCTTTCGTCTCGCCACTTGATTTCGTCTTCAATCCTTGACCACGATCCGAGTCGGCCTTCCTTCCCCCTCTGCATCCTTCTTCTTCCTCGTCTCCTTCCCATCCTCAAGTTCTGAGCTCCACGCTCAATGGCCATGGCGGCTTGGTAATTTATTCAGAAAGTCGCGGATTTATATTGATTCTCCCTCGAATCAGCCGTAGAAATTCAGGAAAGTAATATGAGAGTGCTTTCTATAAAGTTACCTTTCTAAAAACTGAGAGAATACTTGGATTTTCGAAAGTTTAAAAGGTTGGGTTCGTTTTTCAATGGCTCACGCGAAACGATTCGGCAGAGAGAAAGAAGAAGGAGAATGAAGAGGGGAGCGCCGGCTTATATAGGCAAAGAAGGTGACCGTTTGTCTCCCCTCCTTTGTCTTATTCGGTCCACGAAGCGCCCTACAGGCCACGATCCAAAGATGGAATCGCAAAGAAGCCCACGGACCGCTTTGAAATGATGGCCCACGAAGCTCAAAGCCCGACATGACTCGAAGGAAGATATGCCCCGTTTCGCACAAGAGCCTAGGAACTCGGCACGAGACGAGCAGATCACCAAATTGGACCGTGTCGTCCTATGGCGATCCGACTCATACGCGTGTCGATTTGAACCAATGCGACTGTTGACTTACATCCGTTCAGGAAAGGGTAAATGAGAATTTTCGAAGCATGTTTCGTCATCAATAAAACATACTTCGAGGGGGCAAAATGTTGGCTCGCTTTTTGACCAAGCCATCCAGGATCATTCATAAAAGGAAAACAGGAAACCAAGTCCCCCAAGAAATTGGAGGAATGGATCGCACGCCATCGTCTCGCCCAGGAAAGGATCGCACGCCATGGTCTCGCCCAGGAATGGATCGCACGCCATCGTCTCGCCCAGGAATGGATCACACTCTATCGACTCGCCTAGGAACGGATCGCTCCCATCTCGTCAACGAACGGCACCTCCAGGCGATCCGATCCAAACCTATATACTGTTGCCCGGAACGATCCGATCCGATCCCTTGGTACGAACCGAACCCTCTGACCCGTTCGACCACGAGCTGGTCTTCAGCGATCCGAACCGCACGGATCTGGCGACACGTGTTCCTAACCGTCATCTGGACCAGTTCTCCCCATCTGCACGATCCGATTTTCAAGCAAATCATGACACCTATTCGCAACGGCTAGTTTGACTATTTCTTCAATGGTGGCGATGCGATCCGAAGATCTCGGGATTCGTGCCACGTGTCCGCGATCCGCCTGACAAAATCAGCTATAAATAGCCCAGAGCTTGGCATTTTTCGGGATCCTTTTGGCAATAGTGAGTACAGATTCCGCCATTGTTGTCGAACCACTGAAACATTGAGAGAAATTACTGTTGTACTAGCTTTTAAAGCATAATCAATAAGATATAAAGTGGACGTAGGCTCGTTAACGCCGAACCACTATAAATTCTGAGTGTTATTTTCTTTTTTCTTGTTCCTCATTTAGAATTCTCTATAGTTTATAACAATTTGGGTGTTAGGTCCAAATTTCGATCTAACAGATGTTTTATTTGTTAAAATATGTGGAAAGGTGGATTGGATATGCGTATATTCGGATATATAAGAAAATTGAATTTAACATTTCAAATTTGGAAGCGAACGGAGATATCGGAAGACGAACGAAATAAAATCGGTAGACCGGTAAATAAGTTAAAAGTAAAATAACATCATATATGAATGGAGTCAACTACGACCAGGCTGATTGAGAATGTTGAAGCGTGACGGTACGTATAATTCCATCACGATTGGAGTCCATTTGTGGCAGTACAAAAATAAAACATTGACATAAATGGCGGTAGGAGATAAAAAGAACTGTAAACTATTAATTAAATAAATAAAGGGGTTCCTTGTCACACACACTATCTAATGCCTTCCTCCCCATGTTTTCTTGAATGCCATGGGTTCTTCTCTATAAAAATCATGCTTTTCTCCCCATTTCCTGAAGCAAAGTCTCGCCTTTCCCTAAATCATTCAGTAGCAAAATTGAATCACCCCTTCCCACTTTAATGGTCGAAGCCAAATTTGCAAATAAAATCGTTTTCCCCAACCCTAATTACAATCGATGTTCACAATTGAAGCCTAGTTGGCACCAATCGAAGTCGTGCCTCGAGTTGATGGACTACGAGTCGTCGCTGCTACTAGCGCACGCCACCTGCTCCTTCTGGTTCGCCACCACTGCGAGCACCACTGTTTGAAGCCACCGTTCATCAAATCGAAGTCGTCGCTATCGTCATTTTTCTGCTGCGTTTCGGTGAGCATTCACTCACGATTAATCATTGATTCAAGCAGACTAATTTCAGTTAATTTAGAATTTTGATGGTAAATGGTCTTAATGTTTAATTGTTGCATTGTTTGATTATTGCATGATTTACCCCTTTGTGGCTTTGATTGAATGCCGTGAGTTTCGGATTTAATTTTGGAAATCTTTGGTTGTCTTCCGGTTTGAAGTGGCATTTGAATATCTTGTCTTATATGTAGAATTGAACATTTCTCAAATATGTTTCCAATTCACTATAAAACCCTGCTGTTCTTGTTGACTTCTTGAATTTGTTATACACCTGAAATATTGAGTTCCTGCATAAATGTGAGGATAATTGATTTATCAAATAAATTTACCTGAATGTATTAAAGTAGTAATATAATTTAATAAGTGAAAATACGTCCTGTTGGGTCTCAAAGAAAAAACTTGTAATGACCCAGATTTTCGTAACATCAAAGTTGACTGTATACATCATACGTCCAACACAAATATCACGAAAATACGAAACATTTTTTTTAGTAGAAAAAGGTAGAAGAAGAACAGAAACAACAACACAGAATCTCACCTCGCAGCGGAACAAAATATAATATATCATATCTTTTGAAGTACAAAATCTCAACAGTATAACATATACTTTATCAGAGTACAATACTTATAACACATCGGAACAAAACTCTACATAACTAACGTTGAAGCCTCCTGCTCCAAGCCCCTTTAGATAGATCTGAAAAATCCTGAACTACTTGACTGCCCGTACATATTTAGGCACCCAAGAGTTTAGGTAGAACAAAACAAATAAACTCCGGGTCAGTCATGGGACTGGTATGAGTAAACAGTTTAAAACATTTTCAGATAACTAAATGATATCTCATAAGACCACGCCGTATAATACGGAATGGGTTTTTCCCTTATGAGAATCCAAACACTTGATTTAACTTTCAAAATTCCCTTTTGAAAGGAACGATAGCTTTATATCAAAACTCTGATATTATAATAGTGTCTAAATCAAGTAAATACATTCTAGTGGGACGTTTGCATCTCACTTTCCACATAAATAATATACAGTCAAAACCGCAAGCACGTATTGGGTAATGGATTTCCAACTATGACATGGTATGGAACCACCTTCCTCTGGTATATCTCTAGAGGAGAATACACCGAGTTCAACAAGAACATCTTGCAACTCAGCCACACATGACCGACCACTCATTTGGCTTGAGTGTATCGAATGTATATCACCAACGGTTGGGATCAGCAACTGTTTACCGAATGGGACAGCATCAACAATAGATTTTTAGAAGTAAATGAAACTCTAGATCAGGCGATTATACACCCTAATAGGTGCGACCTACATAGCCATGATGCCTGCCCGATTTCTGTCATTTACCGATTATTGAGGCCAGAGGCTACGCTTTATCATCACACCAGATTCACTTCGAATGCCACATCGTCAAATCCATCAAATCACTGATTGACGTCCTCAACAGTACATTAAGTGTTAGCTAAAAGAAGTTTCCTTCTCCGCTTCCACTCTTGGTACGGTTGAAGAAATCAATGTACGTGACCTTTCTGGAAATACTCTGTCAGACATTCATCCATACACGTCACCCAGGAATAGGATGAGCCGAAGGTACTATTTATATTAATAGAAAAAGTCCTTGCACTCTACTCCGTCTTCGATTATCTTTATATAATTTGATTCGCAATGCTACTGCCAATACGGAGTGGTTCTTCGGATAATAATCCAACCGGTCTCTCCATATTGACAACGATGGACAAAACTTCGATAGTCTGTGATTTAACTATAGAATAAAAACAAGTGTTTCGATAGTCGATGATTTAACTATCGAATAAAAACAAGTGTTTCGATAGTCGATGATTTAACTATCGAATAAAAACAAGTGTTCATCCAATTATCAAACAATCACTGAGCCCTTAATTAATATTCCATTAATTAAATCACTTCTCTATTTCTTTATCAATATTTGTTAACCAAATATTTTCAATAACCATATTGGCTTGTTACGTTATTTGGAAAACATTTCCGAATATCGCCTTTCTTTATTTTCTAACTTTAGAAAATATATGTTATTTATAATTGGAAAATATTCCAATTACTAATCTCTTTCCCGATCTCGTTTATTTCCATACTTACACTTATTTGGGTCAAAATGGATGTTGTGTAAAACATTGTTACGACAACCCAAATACTATATTCAAATAACTCTTATCCAATATTGATCTTTGAGCCTGAAATCTTACTATTTATTTGTTAATAATGAAATCAATCAAGTTGGGGTATAACTACCTCTCAGACCTTGACTGAATAACATTTATAACGTCAAAACAGATGTGACTACTTACTCAAATAATCATTACCATACAACTACTGATCCACTTTTAAACACGTATACACTTCCTCTTTCTATTCTTACTAGATTTTATTCTAGACTTCCTTTTTGATTATACTATTATGTTTCTAAGTTTGTTTCCTTATCGACTTCTATATATATCGATACGTTGATTTCTAATTATCAAATTATCTTAAAAAATATTCTAACTCCTTAAATTCCCGGAAAAATTCGCTATAACCTCCTTTGTACCGGGAGCATCGGGAAAATCTCCAAACTGCCACACGGGCCTTTTCCAATCAAAAAGAAAAAGAAAAGCCAAGCGGCTAGCAGATACGGCGCATGGAATCTCATATATGAATTAAATACGTACCTTTTTGTCGGGCATTCTATTTATATACCTTCTAACACTTTATTCCAAACCTGTCTCTTGTATGTCTATATTGTCCAAACTATTTTAACTGTACCAATTGTTTTAACTCAATTTGTTAATTAAATCTGTTAATTAACTTCTTAGTCTAATCCACTTCTATTTATCCACATCTATTATCTTCTATTATTCAAATCCTATAATATAAATTCCATTTGAATTCCATATTCAAATTCTATATTATAAATCCCATTTAAATTTCTATATTCAAAATTTATAGTTAAACTCCATTTGAATTCTATGCCTTATTTAAACAACTTTTATAACTTCACTTAAAATCCCACATTTATATATTTATAACAAAGTTTATAAATTCGATTCAAAACCCACCTTTTAATTTATAAACAGAGTTTATAAATTCAATTCAAATCCCACATTTTCATTTATAAACAAAGTTTATAAATTCGATTCAAATCCCATCTTTTTATTTATAAACAAAGTTTATAAATTCAATTCAAATCTCATCTTTTCATTTATAAACAAAGTTTATAAATTCAATTCAAATCTCATCTTTTCATTTATAAACAAAGTTTATAAATTCAATTCAAATCCCATCTTTTCATTTATAAACAAAGTTTATAAATTCGATTCAAACCCATATTTTCTTTTATAAACAGAGTTTATAAATTCGATTCAAATCCCACCTTTCATTTATAAACAGAGTTTATAAATTCAATTATTTATTTAATATACCATCAAAACAAGTTAATATTTTCTATAGTTTTATTAAAAATTCAAATTCTATATATAAAAATAGAATTCCCTTTCTAAATCTCAAATACCCTTTTCGATATTTTTATAAATCAATATTCAAGCCCTAGGGATATTTTAAACGATCAAATCAACCAATTTTCAATCATTTGATTTTTAACACATCATACATGAATATATATGAAATCAAACAAATAACAAACAGATAATATATTTTTGAGGAATCCAGTTGGATTCCTCCAACCTGTTTTCCTGCATCCACAGATGTTAGTCAACATAGTAATACCCATCCTGCTTCGAGGCAGGATATCGCGGTATGAAGGTCATCCACTATCATAGCGTGGGGCGTATAGGGTAATCATCCGCTATGAAACCGCGGGCATCCGCTAATGAGACTACGGGAATCCAACCAATCAATTAACCCAATATATATATAATAGTCCTAAATAACTAATATATTTAAATCAACCAAACAATATTCAAACAAGCAACAATAATTATTTTTAACGACATAAAAATAATTCTAATTAAGGTGAGTGAGATTTACTCACCAGAATTTAAATTGCCGAACAACCAATAAATTTCCATTTCATCTCGGATATGTATTTCCTCGAATAAATTCACACCTACGATGATTTTATTCAAATTTACCAATTAAACATTTATTTATTTAAATTAATTATTTAAATAAATAAATAACTTTCCTTTATATTTTTCTTCTTCTAATGGTTACTAAATCACTTCTAACTTAACCAATATACTTAACCAAACCTATGTATTGTTAACCATAAACTAATCAAGGTATTTAATTGGAATTACCCTTATCTCATTTCCTTTTAACTGTAAAATTACAGTTTTAGCTATATATATATACATATATATATATATATTCACGTTA
Organism: Allium sativum; assembly: GCA_030737875.1. Classification (NCBI taxonomy): domain Eukaryota; kingdom Viridiplantae; phylum Streptophyta; class Magnoliopsida; order Asparagales; family Amaryllidaceae; genus Allium; species Allium sativum. Next base: position 994,909,409 of record CM060915.1, read on the forward strand.
CAATTTTAAATGGATTAAACAGTAAAGAAGATAAGTATACCTTAATTACTTTAGAGTGGGAACAGTTGCATCGAACCTTCGAACCTCACCAACCATCTCCACGAAATCAACATCGATCTCCACTGCGTCGAAATCCTCTCAGTAAACTCTGCAAAGCACCCAACGTAACCCCCAAACCAAATGATCTTCACAGCCTTGCCTGTACCCTAGCTCGATGTCGAGCCTTCCAGCTGGGTCTGCTATGTCGCGATGCCCTAAATCACCGCTGCTTAAATCTCGCTCATATCCAATTCGAATGCACCGAACTCGAATACCCTCAGAGCATCGCGACTTCAACCTTTGAGTACTGAACCACCAGTGACGAATGTAACTCAGAATTTCGCCTCCCACAGAAATCACATCGCGATGTTGGATCTGTAGCCTCGCGGCTTCGAACTCGCGATGAACCACCATCAGAAAATCGAGCAACCCAACTACCGCTCTACACTCTAAAATCTCGACGACCTTCAAAATCAACACCTCCGATCCAACTGGGTTTTGGTTTAAAAGGATTTTGATTTGTGAAAGTGATTAAAGGGAGTTCGGTGACTTTAATTATATAGGCGGAGGGTTGGTTTGATTTGTGGAGAAATAGGGATGCACGGTATTTGCTTTGTTTGAGGAGATACAGAGGAACACGGCTTTAGTTCTAATCTGTGGTAAAAGAAGAAGCACGGGTTTGTTTTACAGAGGAACACGACTTTATTTTCAGTCCACATAAAAAGAATCCACTTTAAAAATATTTTATTTTATTTTAAATTCGTTAAAATTTGGTATCCTTAAATTTAAATAACCCTTGACTCCTAACTCCTTTCTGAACCCAACAACTGTCAATTCTAGGGTTTAACCACCATTCCGGACACACTGGGATAGGTCACGAAGTCCAATTCGATCATTTGAATAAGATATAAATTTTAAATTGATATAATTTAAATTTCAAACTATTTATTCTCCTCGGTAATATTCAAATATTATTACTGTTTAAAATTTCATATTAATTATTTGAACTGTTTTCAATTCAAATTCAAATTTGAATTCAACTAAATCCATTTTCTTATTCTGATAATTTAATATTTTCAATATTAAATTGAAATTGATTTTTAAATCGCTAACTCCCTATAAAAATTGATTTATTTACTTAACTCAATATTTAAATCCATATTAAATATTTTAAAATTAACCCATAAATATTCGGGTCATTACAATCTTCTCCACTTAAAATAATTTCGTCCTCGAAATTGCTAAGGTAGGAAAAGTGCTACAAACCCATTTATCTTTTCAAAACTTATTTATGCTGATACTCAACATTTCAAACTTCCTTACGTAACTCTCTTTCGAATAAATCCCTATTCGATAACTCCTCCCTTCGAATAACTATATTCGATAATCTCTCTTTCGAATAACTAGATTCGAAAACCTTTCTTCCAATAAATTATATTCGATTTACTCTATTCAATTTACTCTTATCAATTTACTCTATTGGATTTAACTCTTTTCACTTAACTCCTTATGAATAGTCTATATTCGATAACTCCTTTAATTCTATTTGAATAACTAATATTTGATTTAACTCCATTCGCTTGACTCTAGATCGCAGCGATCACAATGGTTACGCCTGATTCCTTCAGGAAACATCCGACTGCCCTAGGCTATCTACAGCCCTGCGAATTACGCTAGTAGTCGTACGGAATGGCACTTATCCTGAGTAACTATGTTTGACTAACTCTTTCTTAATAACTATATTTGATCAACTTTAATTGAATAACTAACATTCAGTTAAATCCTAATTCGATTAACTATGTTCAATTAACTTCATCTGGTTAATTCTAACTCTAATCGATTACTATCTCTAATCGATTATTTCTATTCGAATAACTCCTATTGGATAACGTTTACTCATTTAAAAAGATTTACTTTTAGTAACGGTTCTTCACTTTATAAATGTTCTCTTTAAAAACGTTACTTCACTTATACAAGTGTTGTGTACCCCTTCTATTTAAAACTATCGGTGTTAAAAACCAAAATCTCTTCTCTATATAAGTTCAGACTAATATTTCCATTTATCGAATGATAAATATTTAATTTAATTTATAAACTATTATTTATAAATTAATCTTTTCTATTTATCTGTTAAAAACAGATTTCCATTTTCTATTCATCTTCTAAATATTCCTTTGATTAAATTCTATTTATTTAACAAATAAATATCTCATCTATAACATTCTATTTATTTTTATAAATAAATATTTCCATTTAATCTATTTGTAAATGTTTTACAAATATTTCCTTTTAAATTCTATTTGTAAATGCTTTTACAAATATTCCTCCTTCTATTTGTTTGCACATAACTTCCTTTGTATTTGTTTTACAAATATATTTTCTTTATTCACACCCAATTCATATTTCATTCACATTGATTTTACTCAATTTATTCATTTCAATCCATTTAACTTACTTAAGTTAAATTTAATTTCAATCATTCAAATTCCCATTAACTAGTTGCTAATTAACCGTTTTTCCTATTTCACCCTTTTTATTTGAATATAAATTGTTCAAATATATGTCAACTTAATTATAAACTAATCTAATTATATTTTCAACTCGAGTTATATAATCGATTTTGAATATGAATTCTCAATCTCTTTCACTTATCCAAAAACCCAATTTCGATTCAAATTTCCTTTAACTAATTATTCTCCAATTTAGTTAATTTTATTTAACCATTTAAAATATGATTTTTGTCTTAAAAATCATTTCACTTACTTCACTGGAGTTCATATTTATTTTATATCTCCAGTCTGGATTTTTCTAATGCCAATTCGGATTTTACTTCCTAAAAATCCTTTTATTTATTTACTTAAACCGTTATGGTTTTATAATGGTTCCGGCGCTGCTTTTCTAAAAATTTGATTTTGACATAACTCAAAATATATACGACGAAATCCAGATTTTTCTCTTTCATTAGAAAACTATGGTTCAACCGGTCCCGATGATTCTTGTTTCAAAGAATTCCGACTTCAATTGAGTTCTGTATACTAAATTGAAGTTCGAATCGCCAATTTACGAACTACAGCGCTACGGCGAGCTCGTTTTAATTATATTTATAAATATAAACGTTTTAACTTCGTTTATAATAAATTCAACTCCATTCTGATATATTTTTAATATATATCCAATCCATTTTTCCATTTCAACATAATATTTCCGATCTATTTCACTTCTAATATTCAAATCCTATATCTTTACAATATTCAAATTCCATTTGAAATCCTTTATTCAATTTCTATTTAAATTCCTTTGTTCAATTTCTATTTGAAATCCTTTGTTCAATTTCTATTTGAAATCCTTTATTCAATTTCTATTTAAACTCTTTTTATTTAAAATTCTATTTCAAACTTTATATTTTCTTTGAATTCTAATATTCAACCTCCACTTTATATTCTCTTTGAAATTGTATTTAACCAAATTCCATTTGAATTCTAATATTCAAATCTCTATTTGACTTTTCTTTATTCAAATCCATTTGAATTCTTTTGAATTCAAATTCCATTTCAATTTTTCTTATACAAATTCTATTTGAATTTTCTTTATTTAAATCCTTTTTAAATTTCTATGTTAAAATTCTATATTTGAATTCCCTTATATTATACTTCTATTTGAAATCTATATTCCACTTCCCATTTCACTTCTATTAGAAATCTATATTCCCATTTCCCATTTCAAAATTCCTCTGAAGTAATATAAATATATACATATATTTATATCTAACTCAAGTTCAAAACATTTGAATTTTCAAACAACTTGTTTCTTTCAAACAAATTTCCATCAAAACTTTTCTAAGGCAGCAATTCATCACTTAGAAACTCGAAAATGAACACTGATGATGTTGCGACCATCATCAGGATTATTTCCCAGTCACAGAAGTGAGTCCAGTTCTTTATCATATTCAAAATCCATTCAAATGATTTTTATTCAAAAATCCTTCCAAAATAAAGCTATATTATTTTAATAAAATTCGGAAAATATTTTCCCACTTCCCAGGATTTTAAATTCTGAATTCTGGTTTGAATTCAATTTATCACATTTGTATATTTTATTCCATATACAAATTCCATTGGTTATATATATAACTATTTCTGTTTAATAATCTAATTCGATTATAATCCTAACAATCAACTCAACTATTTAAAAACAATATCGTGTCCAATCTCCTGTTCAAGTGTTTATAAACTCCTATCAACATCGTGGCGTCCCATGATTCGATCAGAATACATAATCCACTCAACAGACTAGTCAACACGATATAAAACAGTTTTTATATCAAATAACAAATACGCTCTCTCGTATATATATACACTCAACTCATCCTAGGGTACTACTGACCCTGTCTCTAATGAGCACATTCCAACAAGCCTAGGTATTCCCTCAACCTCGCTCTGATACCAACTGTAATGACCCAGATTTCCGTAACATCAAAGTTGACTGTATACATCATACGTCCAACCCAAATATCATGAAAATACGAAACAATTTTTTTTAGAAGAAAAAGGTAGAAGAAGAACAGAAACAACAACGCAGAATCTCACCTCGCAGCGGAACAAAATATAATATATCATATCTTTTGAAATACAAAATCTCAACTGTATAACATATACTTTATCAGAGTACAATACTTACAACACATCAGAACAAAACTCTATATAACTAACGCTGAAGCCTCCTGCTCCAAGCTTCTTTAGATAGATCTGAAAAATCCTGAACTACTTGACTGCCCATACAAATTTCGGCACCCAAGAGTTTAGGTAGAACAAAACAAATAAACTCCGGGTCAGTCATGGGACTGGTATGAGTAAACAGTTTAAAAAGGTTTCAGAAAACTAAGTGATATCTCATAAGACCACGCCGTATAATACAGAACGGGTTTTTCCCTTATGAGAATCCAAACACTTGATTTAACTTTTAAAAATCCCTTTTGAAAGGAACGATAGCTTTATATCAAAACTCCTTTGATATTATAATAGTGTCTAAATCAAGTAAATACATTCTAGTGGGACATTTACATCTCACGTTCCACGTAAATAATATACAGTCAAAACCACAAGCACGTATTGGGTAATGGATTTCCAACTATGACAAGGTATGGAACCACCTTCCGCTGGTATATTTCTTGTAACACGCCACCTCCGTTAAGGTCACTCACAAAGGGAATGCCTTAACTTTGGTGGAGCATTTTAGTAAACAGAAACAGAATACTACAAGACAGATAAACAGTACTTGAAAAATTATAACTTTATTTCAAACAGAAGCTTGGTTACATCCTTTCAAATCACAATATCAGAATTCAAGTACAAAATATCAGTCTTGTACAAAAGCCTTCAGAATGCATAGTTTAAAATCATAATCCCCACAGAAGAAGACAAGCCATACTTTAAGCACTGCAAGCAGAAGAAATTTGGATCAAGCTAGAGTATTCCCTTCTACAAAACCTTGGGGGGGAGAAACGGAAGAAAGGAGGCGAAACAAAAAGGGTCAGACAAAAGTCTGGCAAGTCCAGTGATTTTCAGTTATGAACAGATAATAATAACATGACATGAAAATAAAATTGGATGAGAGATAACTGTAACAGATGTAGCAGATATAACAGAAGAACAGAATGATATAAGCTATTGCTTTACACTTCTCTGCACTAATACTAGTATAACCGAATTAGGTGTCACCCTAATGTCTAAACTGAAACAGAAACGGGTACAGAATAATTTAACAGAAACAGAATGCTAATAATTGGCCTTTACTACCCGATCAGAAACAGACAGAAGCAGAAACAGATTAATCCCTACAGAAACAGAATGTAGAATTAGGTGTACACTAGTAATGGGTCTTTACCACCCGAACAGACAGTACCATGCAGAAACAGACAGGTGTTACCACCCAATAGAAACAGACGGTATCAACAGAAACAGACAGAACTAAGTGTACCCTAAAACCCTACCCCAAGCGATCGGCTCCCTAATACATAAATATCCTGTGTCGGCCCCACAGTAGGGTGTATCACTCCCTAAAGTGACAGCCAATTGGCACAGACCTATTTACAGATGTCACGGCGTCTTACATCCTCAGAGGCAGACCGGGATCCATGCACGCACATGACCCGGTTGGAACGCACCATCAACACCCCTCGTCATTATCAGAATGAACTGCTTATAATTAGTTCAGTAAGCGTGCCCGGACCCTACCTACTGTTGGGTCAAAGTTTTGATACCAGAAAAGGGTTACTGACTAATATAGGTCCCAAACAACAGATGACACAAGTAATTCCCCTCCTAACCTTGTGTCCCCAGACTAACAGATTTCAGATTATCTTGTTTACAAGTTCAGACATACAGAATTCAGATCAACCAGTTCACAGACAAGTTTTCAGACTAACGGATCAGATATACAGATTTAACAGACTTACCGATTAACCAGTTGCAGATTAACAGACTTACAGATTTGTCTAACTTTGTAATTGGACCTACAGATTCACGGAACAGATTTATTAAATTCATCAGCCTAGTGGGTTTAATCCTATCCGCCCAACACGTTTTAGACATCATGTTTATCTCAGATTTTCATTAATTAATTATTAATGCCCAGACCTCTCACATTAGACTGACAGTTTGCGGCTACTGGTTAGGCCGGTTGGTTCCGGGCAGATTTCTGTCGCAAACTGAGTCTAACCTCGGGTTTCAAGCACGTTATGACTAACTTCTCACATTAGAACCTATTGTTTGCGGCCACTGGAAAATGCCGGGCGGTTCCGGGCAGAATTACGCCGCAAATTCATTCTAACCTCGAGTTAGCCATGTTTATCTTTGCGGCCAATTAATTAATGATTTACCATTTATACCCACGCCTAATATACATGTCAATTATTAATAGCTAATTCAGATTATGTCAATAACAGACTGAATATATCAACTTAATAGACATAGCAGATAACAGGTTTAGGCGACTTAACGGATTCAGCAGATTAAGCAACTAGCAGATAACAGATTAGGCATCTCAACAGATTTTGGATTGGCATTCTTAACAGAATTAACAGATGAAAGATTTGGCAGATGAACAGATCTAGCAGACTAGGAAGTAGGGCAGAACTAGCAGATTAAGCAATATAACAGAACTAGCAGATTAGGCAAATATAGTAGAACTAGCAAATTAGGCAAATATAACAGATTTGATCATTCCTTAATGTTTCACAACATATCTTGCCTAATTATAAATCTTGCCTAAGTTCACATGCATAAATAATAGTCTTGATTCACAATATGATCATATACCCCATGTTTGCATTAAATTTGCATGTCACAGATTAAGGTCATAATTTACACATCCCAATTTAGTTCAACTTACCTAGTACAAAAGATTCACATATAAATTATACCAAATATAGCTATTGACAAAAATATCCTACTTAGGTATTATTCACATTTGATAGATATCCTACTTTAATGTAAATCTTTATACCTAAACCATATTTTCTTTGTCTCAAGTCATATGTAAACATACCATGGTTCCTTTTCTTCCAATTCACAGAATATGCATAGACCTAAATCTAGTTTACAACCTATGTCCTTTTTCTTAAATCAGTCACATATTAACCTACTTCTCAAGTCGTATGTTCAATATTCTTTATGCCACAAACTCAAGTCATAGGTTCAATTATATGCCTTAAATTTATGTCCTAAGTTCCAAGTTCAACCTATGTTCTTTCCTCAACTCTGTCACATATCAGTCATGCCCATTTCATGCATTATTCATTTTATTGTTCCAAATATTCTAGCGTATGTTAATCTCTTAGGAGATTGGCGCGGGCTCGTAGTAGCCTGGCTGTAGAACAGAAAGAAGTACAGAATAAAATAGATCAGAACAGAACATACACATTCTCAAATTCAGATTTACAATCATGTCACAATTATGATTAAAGTTTATATCGGAAAATAACTGCACTTTCCTTGGTTGGATTCTAAAAGAAAAAGGTGTTGTAGCTGTTCTCTTTTAATCCTAATCAGAATTGGAGGAATAAGAAGCACAAGTCCTAGCTTAGGTTTCAGCAGAGTAGAGATGCCATTGATTTATTTAATTTTAGAGAGGAAGAGAGCAATGGAGGCTAGAGAATTGTATATGAGATTTAGGTTTAGGTAAGGGATGTATATATAGGTGTAGGAAGTTATTTAGGACCATTATATTAACCCTGAATCATGAGAACCATTAAAATGCAAAATCTGCATTTGAGCGAATCGGCCCACGGGATGACAGCCAAACACCCTGGATTAACCCCTAGTCGACCCAGCGGAGCTCGGGTCGACCTCAAAAATGGGCCGCTTCGGTTATTCCCCTTCCAATTCGCTGTTTTGAACCTTTTTTGCATGTTTATTTATTTAATTTATATATATATCTATATATATTTCTCTCATATGCATATAAACTTCAAGGCTTAATAACTTCTTCATAATTAACAATTTTTTTTATATTCTCAGAAAATACTGGATGTTACATTCTCCCCTCCTTAAAGGATTTCGTCCCCGAAATGTTCAAGTTAAGAAGAATGTATCCTAACATCCAACATCCATCTACTCAACCATTCAATCACAGGCATCCATTGTCCTTAAAAGGTTTCTAATGCCGTATGAACATATGCAAAGTGTGTGTATATGTTTCTTTTCTAGTGCAAAATCAGGCGGTCTACTGATCCAGTTGACCTCCTTAATGCGAATCATGTTAGTGTCATGAGTCCAAGTATGTATCCAAGAAATCCTATTTGATACACATCATTTCTATATAAGTGCATAACCATTCATCCAAATGCAACATCCATGTGCTGAGTCAATCATTTTGCATCCACAAAAATTGAAAATGCTCACACATCCATATGCAGTATGAGAGTGTTTTCGAGCCGATCTAGTGCCTAGTGTGTTTATATGCATCCACGAGCAACCACTAGCAACCACTTGCATCCACTTGCAACCATCAAACATAGCATGTCTCAAACACATGTTTACACCCATTAGTTTCTACCTAAAGTTCGAAGATTCGATCGATAGGATACAGCCGAATGATGGAAGCGAGTACAGATAAAACGAAGACTTGGTTCCCATTAGACATTGGTTGAGAAAATAATTCCCCTAAGTATCAACCCCGAAGACCGAAATCAACATCAGATTGACACCCAGAGGATTACCCTCTTTAGACAATGTCAGAACTGGAAATCAGAATTATTCAGATATTTACAGACTACTGATACAGATCAGGTTCCCTAATGATTCTTAGGAAGCTAAGCATGATAAAATCATATCCCACAAAACCTCAGAATGTATGCGTCATACTTGACACCTAACACAGATATCTCTCAAACCCCAATCTATCACAAACAGATTAATCATAACCCTTATGGGTTTGAGTCTACAGCGGAATCAGAAACAATACTAGTATTGAACTGCAGAGTATCGATTACAGAATCAAAATACCAGAATCAGAAAGAGTTTTAATTCAACAATCAGATAAAGAAATTAAACCTCCTACAGAAAGTTTTCCTAATCCTATCCTATCCACTAGCCTCGAGAGTGTTCGCCTTCCCTCCAGCAGTTGGTCCTGCCCTCTGCCCTTGTCCTCGTTTCTTCGGGCAGTCCCTAGTGAAGTGTCCCATCTCACCACAGCTGAAGCAAGTGCCCTTCTTTGGATCCACTTTCTAATCGTGTGTCCTATCCATGTCTCCCATGTACGTTCTCCATTCATGACCTTCCACCAAAATGAAGCTTCATCCTTCATTAACCAAGCAGCTGGTTGAACCTTCCTCCCATCGTCTATCTCAAAGGTACCAACAAGTCCTCCACTTCGTTCAACCAACTTCTGGCCTCGACAACGTCTCGGTCCCATAAAGCGGTTTTCCGCCCATCGCACAGAAGTCCTTACATATCTTAGAAAAAGCATCTATACGCGGAGGAAGATATTCAAAATGAGAAAGAGGAAGGAACTCGAAACAAAGAATCGAAAGAAAGATATATGGCTTTTGGGAATTATGTTTTTTTTTCAAAATAAGCTTTACTTTTGAAAATACTTCCTTTTTAAAACATAGTTTTCAAAAACTTTTTATCAAATCTGGTAACCTTCAGCTCTGATACCAAGTGTAACACCCCACCTCCGTTAAGGTCACTCACAAAGGGAATGCCTTAACTTTGGTGGAGCATTTTAGTAAACAGAAACAGAATACTACAAGACAGATAAATAGTACTTGAAAAATTATAACTTAATTTCAAACAGAAGCTTGGTTACATCCTTTCAAATCACAATATAAGAATTCAAGTACAAAATATCAGTCTTGTACAAAAGCCTTCAGAATGCATAGTTTAAAATCATAATCCCCACAGAAGAAGACAAGCCATACTTTAAGCACTGCAAGCAGAAGAAATCTGGATCAAGCTAGAGTATTCCCTTCTACAAAACCTGGGGGGGAAACAGAAGAAAGGAAGCGAAACAAAAAGGGTTAGACAAAAGTCTGGCAAGTCCAGTGATTTTCAGTTATGAACAGATAATAATAACATGACATGAAAATAAAACCGGATGAGAGATAACTGTAATGAATGTAACAGATATAACATAAGAACGGAATGATATAAGTTATTGCTTTACACTTCTCTGCACTAATACTAGTATAACCGAATTAGGTGTCACCCTAATGTCTAAACTGAAACAGAAACGGGTACAGAATAATTTAACAGAAACAGAATGCTAATAATGGGCCTTTACTACCCGATGAGAAACAGACAGAAGCAGAAACAGATTAATCCCTACGGAAACAGAATGTAGAATTAGGTGTACACTAGTAATGGGCCTTTACCACCCGAATAGACCGTACCATGCAGAAACAGATAGGTGTTACCACCCAACAGAAACAGACGGTATCAACAGAAACAGACAGAACTAAGTGTACCCTAAAACCCTACCCCAAGCGATCGGCTCCCTAATACATAAATATCCTGTGTCGGCCCCACAGTAGGGTGTATCACTCCCTAAAGTGACAACCAATTGGCACAGACCTCTTTACAGATGTCACGGTGTCTTACATCCTCAGAGGCAGACCGGGATCCATGCATGCACATGACCCGGTTGGAACGCACCATCAACACCCCTCGTCATTATCAGAATGAACTTCTTATAATTAGTTCAGTAAGCGTGCCCGGACCCTACCTACTATTGGGTCAAAGTTTTGATACCAGAAAGGGATACTGACTAATATGGGTCCCAAACAACAGATGACACAAGTAATTCCCCTCCTAACCTTGTGTCCCCAGACTAACAGATTTAAGATTAACTTGTTTACAAGTTCAGACATACAGAATTCAGATCAACCAGTTCACAGACAAGTTTTCAGACTAACGGATCAGATATACAGATTTAACAGACTTACCGATTAACCAGTTACAGATAACAGACTTACAGATTTGTCTAACTTTGTAATTGGGCCTACAGATTCACGGAACAGATTTATTAAATTCATCAGTCTAGTGGGTTTAATCCTATCCGCCCAACACGTTTTAGACATCATGTTTATCTCAGATTTTCATTAATTAATTATTAATGCCCAGACCTCTCACATTAGACTGATAGTTTGCGGCTACTGGTTAGGCCGGTTGGTTCCGGGCAGATTTCTGTCGCAATTGAGTCTAACCTCGGGTTTCAAGCACGTTATGACTGACTTCTCACATTAGAACCAATTGTTTGCGGCCACTGGAATTTGCCGGGCGGTTTCGGGCAGAATTACGCGGCAAACTCATTCTAACCTCGAGTTAGCCATGTTTATCTTTGCGGCCAATTAATTAATGATTTACCATTTATACCCATGCCTAATATACATGTCAATTATTCATAGCTAATTCAGATTATGTCAATAACAGACTTAATATATCAACTTAACAGACATAGCAGATAACAGGTTTAGGCGACTTAACGGATTCAACAGATTAAGCAACTAGCAGATAACAGATAAGGCATCTCAACAGATTTAGGATTGGCATTCTTAACAGAATTAGCAGATGACAGATTTGGCAGATGAACAGATCTAGCAGACTAGGCAGTAGGGCAGAACTAGCAGATTAAGCAATATAACAGAACTAGCCGATTAGGCAAATATAGCAGAACTAGCAAATTAGGAAAATATAACAGATTTAATCATTCCTTAAAGTTTCATAACATATCTTGCCTAATTATAAATCTTGCCTAAGTTCACATGCATAAATAATAGTCTTGATTCACAATATGATCATATACCCCATGTTTGCATTAAATTTGCATGTCACAGATTAAGGTCATAATTTACACATCCCAATTTAGTTCAACTTGCCTAGTACAAAAGATTCACATATAAATTATACCAAATATAGCTATTGACAAAAATCTCCTACTTAGGTATTGTTCACATTTGATAGATATCCTACTTTAATGTAAATCTTTATACCTAAACCATATTTTCTTTGTCTCAAGTCATATGTTAACATACCATGGTTCCTCTTCTTCCAATTCACAGAATATGCATAGATCTAAATCTAGTTTACAACCTATGTCCTTTTTCTTAAATCAGTCACAGATTAACCAACTTCTCAAGTCGTATGTTCAATATTCTTTATGCCACAAACTCAAGTCATAGGTTCAATTATATGCCTTAGATTTATGTCCTAATTTCCAAGTTCAACCTATGTTCTTTCCTCAACTCAGTCACATATCGGTCATGCCCATTTCATGCATTATTCATTTTATTATTCCAAATATTTTAGCGTATGTTAATCTCTTAGGAGATTGGCGCAGGCTCGTAGTAGCCTGGCTAAAGAACAGAAAGAAGAAGAGATACAGAATAAAATAGATCAGAACAGAACATACACAATCTCAAATTCAGATTTACAATCATGTCACAATTATGATTAAAGTTTATATCGAAAAATAACTGCACTTGCCTTGGTTGGATTCTAAAAGAAAAAGGTGTTGTAGCTGTTCTCTTTTAATCCTAATCAGAATTGGAGGAAGAATAAGCACAAGTCCTAGCTTAGGTTTCAGCAGAGTAGAGACACCATTGATTTATTTATCTTTAGAGAGGAAGAGAGCAATGGAGGCTAGAGAATTGTATATGAGATTTAGGTTTAGGTTAGGGATGTATATATAGGTGCAGGAAGTTATTTAGGACCATTAGATTAACCCTGAATCATGAGAACCATTCAAATGCAAAATCTGCATTTGAGTGAATCGGCCCACGGGCTGACAGCCAAACACCCTGGATTAACCCCTAGTCGACCCAACAGGACTCGGGTCGACCTCAAAAATGGGCCGGTTCGGTTATTCCCCCTTCCAATTCGCTGTTTTGAACCTTTTTTGCATGTTTATTTATTTAATTTATATATATATCTATATATATTTCTCTCATATGCATATAAACTTCAAGGCTTAATAACTTCTTCATAATTAACCATTTTTTTTATTTTCTCAGAAAATACGGGGTGTTACATCTCTAGAGGAGAATACACCGAGTTCAACAAGAACATCTTGCAACTCAGCCACACATGACCGACCACTCATTTGCCTTGAGTGTATCGAATGTATACCACCAACGGTTGGGATCAGCAACCGTTTCCCGAATGGGACAGCATCGACAATAGATTTTTAGAAGTAAATGAAACTCTAGATCAGGCGATTATACACCCTAATAGGTGCGACCTACATAGCCATGTTGCCTGCCCGATTTCTATCATTTACCGATTGTTGAGGCAAGAGGCTACGCTTTATCATCACACCAGATTCACTTCGAATGCCACATCGTCAAATCCATCAAATCACCGATTGACGTCCTCAACAGTACATTACGTGTTAGCTAAAAGAAGTTTCCTTCTCCGCTTCCACTCTTGGTACGGTTGAAGAAATCAATGTACGTGACCTTTCTGGAAATACTCTGTCAGACATTCATCCATACATGTCACACAGGAACAGGATGAGCCGACGGTAATATTTCTATTAATAGAAAAGGTCCTTGCACTCTACTCCGTCTTTGATTATCTTTATATAAATTGATTCGCAATGCTACTGCTAATACGGAGTGGTTCTTCGGATAATAATCCAACCGGTCTCTCCATATTGACAACGACGGACAAAACTTCGATAGTCCGTGATTTAATTATCGAATAAAAACAAGTGTTTCGATAGTCGATGATTTAACTATCGAATAAAAACAAGTGTTTCGATAGTCGATGATTTAACTATCGAATAAAAACAAGTGTTCATCCAATTACCAAACAATCACTGAGCCCTTAATTAATATTCCATTAATTAAATCACTTCTCTATTTCTTTATCAATATTTGTTAACCAAATATTTTCAATAACCATATTGGCTTGTTACGTTATATGGAAAACATTTCCGAATATCGCCTTCCTTTATTTTCTAACTTTAGAAAATATATGTTATTTATAATTGGAAAATATTCCAATTACTAATCTCTTTCCCGATCTCGTTTATTTCCATACTTACACTTATTTGGGTCAAAACGGATGTTGTGTAAAACATTGTTACGACAACCCAAATACTATATTCAAATAACTCTTATCCAATATTGATCTTCGAGCCTGAAATCTTACTATTTATTTGTTAATAATGAAATCAATCAAGTTGGGGTATAACTACCTCTCAAACCTTGACTGAATAACATTAATAACGTCAAAACAGATGTGACTACTTACTCGAATAATAAATACCATACAACTACTGATTCACTTTTAAACACGTATACACTTCCTCTTTCTATTATTACTAGATTTCATTCTAGACTTCCTCTTTGATTATACTATTCTGTTTCTAAGTTCGTTTCCTTATCGACTTCTATATATATCGATAAGTTGATTTCTAATTATCAAATTATCTTAGAAAATATTCTAACTCCTTAAATTCCCGGAAAAATTCGCCATAACCTCCTTTGTACCGGGAGCATCGGGAAAATCCCCAAACTGCCACACAGGCCTTTTCCAATCAAAAAGAAAAAGAAAAGCCAAGCAGCTAGCCGATACGGCGCATGGAATCTCATATATGAATTAAATACGTACCTTTTTGTCGGGCATTCTATTTATATACCTTCTAACACTTTATTCCAAACCTATCACTTGTATGTCTATACTTGTCCAATCTATTTTAACTATACCAATTGTTTTAACTCAATTTGTTAATTAAATCTGTTAATTAACTTCTTAGTCTAATCCACTTCTATTTATCCATATCTATTATCTTCTATTATTCAAATCCTATAATATAAATCCCATTTGAATTCTATATTCAAATTCTATATTATAAATCCCATTTAAAATTCTATATTCAAATTTTATAGTTGAACTCCATTTGAATTCTATGCCTTATTTAAACAACGTTTATACCTTCACTTAAAATCCCACATTTATATATTTATAACAAAGTTTATAAATTCGATTCAAAACCCACCTTTTCATTTATAAATAGAGTTTATAAATTCAATTCAAATCCCACATTTTCATTTATAAACAAAGTTTATAAATTCGATTCAAATCCCATCTTTTTATTTATAAACAAAGTTTATAAATTCAATTCAAATCTCATCTTTTCATTTATAAACAAAGTTTATAAATTCAATTCAAATCTCATCTTTTCATTTATAAACAAAGTTTATAAATTTAATTCAAATCTCGTCTTTTTATTTATAAACAAAGTTTATAAATTCAATTTAAATCCCATCTTTTCATTTATAAACAACGTTTATAAATTCAATTCAAACCCCATATTTTCCTTTATAAACAGAGTTTATAAATTCGATTCAAATCCCACCTTTCATTTATAAACAGAGTTTATAAATTCAATTATTTATTTTATATACCTTCAAAACAAGTTAATATTTTCTATAGTTTTATTTAAAATTCAAATTCTATTTATAAAAATAGAATTCCCTTTCTAAATCTCAAATACCCTTTTCGATATCTTTATAAATCAATATTCAAGCCCTAGGGATATTTTAAACAATCAAATCAACCAATTTTCAATCATTTGATTTTTTACACATCATATATGAATATATATGAAATCAAACAAACAACAAACAGATAATATATTTTTGAGGAATCCAGTTGGATTCCTCCAACCTGTTTTCCTGCATCCACAGATGTTAGTCAACATAGTAATACCCATCCTGCTTCGAGGCAGGATATCGCGGTATGAAGGTCATCCACTATCATAGCGTGGGGCGTATAGGGTAATCATCCGCTATGAAACCGCGGGCATCCGCTAATGAGACTACGGGAATCCAACCAATCAATTAACCCAATATATATATAATAGTCCTAAATAACTAATATATTTAAATCAACCAAACAATATTCAAACAAGCAACAATAATTATTTTTAACGACATAAAAATAATTCTAATTAAGGTGAGTGAGATTTACTCACCAGAATTTAAATTGCCGAACAACCAATAAATTTCCATTTCATCTCGGATATGTATTTCCTCGAATAAATTCACACCTGTGATGATTTTATTCAAATTTACCAATTAAACATTTATTTATTTAAATTAATTATTTAAATAAATAAATAACTTTCCTTTATATTTTTCTTCTTCTAATGGTTACTAAATCACTTCTAACTTAACCAATATACTTAACCAAACATATGTATTGTTAAACATAAACTAATCAAGGTATTTAATTGGAATTACCCTTATCTCGTTTCCTTTTAACTGTAAAATTTCAGTTTTAACTATATATATCCATATATATATATTCACATTACAATTTTAAAAGGATTAAACAGTAAAGAAGATAAGTATACCTTAATTACTTTAGAGTGCGAACACTTGCATCGAACCTTCGAACCTCACCAACCATCTCCACGAAATCAACATCGATCTCCACTGCGTCGAAATCCTCTCAGTAAACTCTGAAAAGCACCCAACGTCACCTCCAAACCAAATGACCTTCACTGCCTTGCCTGTACCCTAGCTCGATGTCAAGCCTTCCAGCTGGGTCTGCCATGTCGCGATGCCCTAAATCACCGCTGCTTAAATCTCGCTCATATCCAATTCGAATGCGCCGAACTCGAATACCCTCAGATCATCGCGACTTCCACCTTCAAGTGCTAAACCACCAGTGACGAATGCAGCTCAGAATTTCGCCTCCCCCAGAAATCACATCGCGATGTTGGATCTGTAGCCTCGCGGCTTCGAACTCGCGATGAACCACCATCAGAAAATCGAGCAACCCAACTACCGCTCTACACTCCAGAATCTCGAAGACCTTCCAAATCAACGCCTCCGATCCAATTGGGTTTTGGTTTAAAAGGATTTCGATTTGTGAAAGTGATTAAAGGGAGTTCAGTGACTTTAATTATATAGGCGGAGGGTTGGTTTGATTTATGGAGAAATAGGGATGCACGGTATTTGCTTTGTTTGAGGAGATACAGAGGAACACAGCTTTAGTTTTAATCTGTGGTAAAAGAAGAAGCACGGGTTTGTTTTACAGAGGAACATGACTTTATTTTCAGTCCACATAAAAAGAATCCACTTTAAAAATATTTTATTTTATTTTAAATTCGTTAAAATTTGGTATCCTTAAATTTAAATAACCCTTGACTCCTAACTCCTTTCTGAACCCAACAATTGTCAATTCTAGGGTTTAACCACCATTCCGGACACACTGGGATAGGTCACGAAGTCCAATTCAATCATCTGAATAAGATATAAATTTTAAATTGATATAATTTAAATTTCAAACTATTTATTTTTCTCGGTAATATTCAAATATTATTACCGTTTAAAATTTCATATTAATTATTTGAACTGTTTTCAATTCAAATTCAAATTTGAATTCAACTAAATCCATTTTCTTATTCTGATAATTTAATATTTTCAATATTAAATTGAAATTGATTTTTAAATCGATAACTCCCTGTAAAAATTGATTTATTTACTTAACTCAATATTTAAATCCATATTAAATATTTTAAAATTAACCCATAAATATCCGGGTCATTACAAAAATAAAATCCCTGAATGTGTAAACTAATGAGGAATCTGCCTTGCTGTTGCGTTTCATGTATGCTTACACATTGTTATATAAATATTCCCACTTATTTGAGAATGTGAACCTGGATATGTCGATAGCTATATAAGTATTGCAATATAAGTATTGCTAGTTCTTGTCCGATTAGTAAAGCTACCGAGCATTATTATCGATAGTTTTTGTAATGTTAAGGCTCTAAGTAATGGCATTCGTCCATTAGAACTCTATAGTTTAAAGGCTGAATTCAAGCCGGTTGTTGCTGCAGCATTGAGGAATACGCTTATACATGAAAACTTTGATATTTTAAGCATAGTTACCAATGCTTTCAAAAAGGTAGAATCTAGTGCTTTGGGACACTAGTTGTTGGGGTTGATTTATAATTACGATGAACAACATATAATTTAGTATCCTGGATGATATTTATACAACAAAAGTGTTTTGCACGAATGCACCTTTCTCCAAATTGCTAATTTATTTTTTATTTCAAATCTTACGTCAATTTTATATTATATTTATACAATAGGCTTCCATTATTATTCCCTTCTTTTCTTCCTCGTTTCTTACTTCTTAATCAGAATTGGACTTTTGTTTATTATTCAAGCTTTTATGCTTTGAAACTTTGTCTTCCAAAATTTTAAATTGGTAACATAACATTGAATGGCCAAACGCTTTGCAAGCTGTATATATATATATATATATGTATGTATGTATGTATGTATATTCGACTTCAACTGACAATATATATAGATTATCTGATCAGATCCATGCAAGGTCTTCATTTACAATCAGACACTTAGCATGTTGGATACGATCTTAAATAAGACCAAGCGAAAATGCGAATGTTATATAGTTAAGCTGCCTTTATATATCCACCACAAGTATTAATATAAAATTTATTTACACATCTTTACTACAAATAATCAGAATTCCATGAACTAACTTACAACCGTGTCTGTCTGGATTACCAAAATTACCATAGTATTTGTATAGGAGGGACAAGAAAAATCAAACCACTTGCCATTTGCACAAAACCTACAGGCAGCCTTTACTTTGGGTAAAGATATATATCTTTACCCATTGCCCTATGTAAAATCTAGTACATTAAATTCTGAATGTGTTTATGTATATTGATCATTTATGATTTAAATATTTAAGTGAAATCAGTGGATATAGTTGGATCAAGATTAGACAGTTTTGAGCAACTTGAAACATATTTATGATGTCATACTCAGTTAAGGATTAATACCTATGCTTGGTTAAGGATTAATACATGTTTTCATACTTGGCTAAGGTTTAATACTGTGCTGTCATGCTTGGTTAAGACTAAAAAAAAAATAACTGGTCCATGATATTCACTGCCATCAGTATATACTGTGTATGCATATAATGTGTTGTTTAGCCTTGTATTTTTAGGCGTGTATAAATAGCTAGTGTATATTGTTTCGAGAAATCGACAAGTCATGCTATCAAAATTTAATAAATATATGGACTGTTTTAGCTTGAATGCCGGTTTTAGCTTAAATGGGTATATACATATTAAATGTATACATTTGGTCTCGAATTACATATGTTGGCCTGTTGTATTTTGCTGTTGCACGCATGACCCTACTGTTCATTGTTTCTTTGGGGTTGCCTTGTCATTTTAATGCATAAGGGTACTGCATTTTGTAAACTGAACCATAGTTTTATTAAAGGAAACTTGCTGCACCTTTGTTTATTGGAAAGAAACTTGCTGAACCATATTTTTATTGAAAAGAAATTGGTGAACTATTGTGATCACTGAAATGAAAGCTGAACTATTATGTTAACTGAAACTTCTGTGCACATTTCTATAATTGCAATTGAAATTTAAGTCTGGGTTGCACTGGTGGATGCTTCATAACTTTCCATTCATCTAAATTTGTTGGATCTAGACAATATGAACATGGAAACTTACCTCAAATTCCTTTTGGTGATTTATATTACTCTCTAACAATTTATATTACTCTTAGTCAGCAATATCCTCTAGAAAGTGATAGATGAGCATGAAATGATCAACTTGTAGAGGATAGGAAACATATAATATGATCACTAAAACTGAACTATATTCAGTTTTTACATTGTTGGCACATTGAACCCTTGTTAACATTAGTACATTTTCCACGTTCATTATATTTCAGTTACCTGTAGCTTAAGTGCACTGGCTATACCCTTGTATATTTCAGTTCCCTGTAACTTGAGCACCTTTGCCATACTCCTTTGTATATCCGTTCTCCACTATTGTCATTTTTCTTTGATCATTATGTTGGTTGGTCATGTTCTATTGCTGCACTATTTGTTGCGCAACCCTTTTTCATTTGTCCTTGGTTTCCCATTTTGGACCATGTTCATCCGTTTTCACCTGGTTCTGCTGCATATCTTGCGCACTCTATGAACCTCACTGCACTTGATCATTTGTGGTCATGGGATGCTGGGGCAGTGCACATGTGTACCTGTACACGTGTGTATATGCAGGCTTCCATGACCATTTGTCGCTAAAATGAAAACTGATAGCATAGACACTACACCACTGCGTTTGACATACGACTAATGTGGGGATTATCTATTGTATTTCAATTTACATTGAAATTAATTAACTTGAACAATGATTAATCCTGACTTGACTGTTTTATGTTTTTGCATGGAACGCTTGGGTCAGACCCGAGCAATACAGATTTAAATATCACAGCAGTAGATTCGAAGATTGGCAAAGACTGAGGATTTCAGGAGACAACGCACTATGAAGATTTCAAAATAGTAAATTATTTTTTTTCTTGTATCTAAAGCATGTTTTCTGATTCCTTGTATACAGATAATTATTGTATTCAAAATTCTGATTTATAAACAAAAATTTATTTTGTCATTTAATACTGTATTATATATCCATTATGTGTTCTGTGTTATTTCTATTTTTTTAATAATGTAAGCTAAATACGCCCCGTCGATTTGGATGTTGAAAGTTGGTTTAATTACCAATTTGAAGCGCTCAAAAAGGCGGGACATTACAAGTGGTATCAGAGCTTTGGTTTATTCGAAGCTTAGCATATCGGGGTTGAAATAAATGGAACCGACACTAGAAAAGCATATTTTGAAAATAAAAAGGTTTTGAAATATAAATTTTGAAAAGTATAAATAATTTTGAAATAATTTTTGAAAGGTAAATTACTTTGAAATTATCAAGTATTTTGGAACTGGCATTTTGAAGCAAATACAGATGAAGATTTTTTTTTTTTTTTTGAGATTTAACAATCTTCGGAATCCCCAGTCTTCAAAATCCAGCTTTGCAAGAGCGTTTCTTCGATAAGGCCCTTTAGAATTGAATCTCGAACCCATCATCGAATGGCATCAAAGGAAGATAAGTATAAGAGAATCAATGAATCAATTGTGTATTCAGCAACCAAAGATAACTGAATTTATTGAAAATAAGAATTTTGATGAGAATTTGAATAAACATGAAAAATTTGAAATCGTTTTAAAGATGAAACGATGAATTTTATTTTGACATTCGAAATTTATAAATTAATGAAATAAAAATTGAAAAGGGTATAATTGGAATTCAATTGTGTCAAATTTCGTACTAATTTATTTAGAGTATTCAGAATATGGAAATATAAATTGTAATTGGTTTCAAACCAGTAGTGCATAATCGAATATATGAATTCAATAGGAGGTTGTGAACTTGTAAATTAATTAATGAAAAGTGGATTGTAAACAAGAATTATAAATAGAATGAAATATGAATGAAGAAAGATTTGAACCTACATTTGAAAGAAATCAAAAATAATTTGATGTGGCGTGTTCAGATTTCGACAAAGGAAATAATATTTACTTTTTTAGAAGTAAATAATGTTTGGAAGCAAGAATGTTGCAACTGAATAGAGAGTGAAGTTGCCCAGTACGATGAAATTATTCCGAAGTTCAGAAGACAAATACAAGAAAAAATTTCTGAAGTTCGGTATATATTATCGAATAAGGGATTATTCATGAGGATATGTGTGGGAGTCGATTATGTTCCAGGAAAATATTATTTACTTTTTGTTTTAATCAAAATTTAATATATTATTAATCTAATTGTTCAGATCAATGAAAAAAGAATATTTTAAATTAAATGTTTTGAAGGTGTGAATTATTGTAAAATCTTAACTTGAATTCAAAAAAATTACGAGAACGAGTGTTTTGTTGGTACTCGAAGTTGTGAATTTTATCTATTTTAAAGTTAATAATGTTGTTCGGTTAAGGTCTGAGAGGTAAATATACCCCAACTTGATTGACTTCGTTATTGACTAAGAAATGGTTAAGGTTCAATAGCAAGAGTAGGTTAAGTGAAGTGAGTATCAACCCTTAAGTGGGAATAACAATGTTTTATTTAATATTTGTTTAATCCAAATAACTTATTTAGGAATGCTTCCCTTAAGGATAAAGTATAAATTCTATAGGAAATAGAGATATGTAAATAGGGGGAAATGATTTCAAAAAATAATAATGAGAGGCTAATGAGTTCGATAAATCAGAATGGCATAATCAAAAGCCGCACGTAAAGAACGAAGAACGACAAAGGTGAGAGAAGTGCACTTGTAAACTGAATTCGAGAATTGCATAAGAAATGGCTTGATAAGAAATTAACAAATAGAGTTAAGAAATTTAGAAACTGACTGGAGATTAGTTAAGTTGAATAATTTCCTGAGTGTTAATCTGATGTTGGTTTCGGCCTTCGGGGTTAGTACTTAGGGAGTTGTTCGCTTGCTAATTGACGATCGAAGGATTTTAACATGAAAGAGAAATAGAGCATGATGGGAAATTTACTATAAGGAGGAAGAAGAAAATTCTGGAATTTCAGAATGTAAAAATTTAAATTAAGTGATGAAGTGAGTAATTGGAAAATTATGAGATGATGGGAGTGAATTGATTGCGGAATTTAATTAATGGGAAAAATTGGAAGAAATTTGGTTTATAACCAACGAATTCATAAAATCTGAGTTCGAGAAGTTATCAAATGGCTGAGTTGATTAAGAGATCAAAACTGAAATTTTGAAATTGGAATGTAATTTGAGGATATTTGATTTCAGATATTGGAAATAGAAGTTACCAAAACTTATATGGAAAAAATATATATAAGAATAAAGTGAAATTGGAAATTATTGAACTAGAAGATAATCAATTTGAGATGGAATCATATAAAAATGAGATGTTTAAAATAATGATTTGGGAAGAAAATCGTAAGTATGATATATGAGGAGTACGAAATGAAGTAGTACTATATGTGTATAATATATTATATGTTTTCAAAGGAAGATAAGGAAAGTGTCATCCTTCTCCTTTGAATTTCGAGCTCAGTGAGACGTGCTGCTGGTGGTAGTAGGTTGTTCGGACATAAAACTCGATTTGTCAAAAAGAACATGACCGTGTAGCGTAATTCGCAGGGCCGTAGATGGCCTATGGTGGACCGATGTTTCTTGGTGGAACAAAGCGTAACCATCGTGTCTGCTGCGATCTACAGTTGTGATAAGGGCGTAATTCGTAGAGCTATGAAAGCTTACGGGTATGGATGTTTCCTGAGGGAATCAGGCGTAAACATTGTGTATATACGGTCCCCATGGAATATCTACAAGTGAAAGA
Organism: Allium sativum; assembly: GCA_030737875.1. Taxonomy (NCBI): domain Eukaryota; kingdom Viridiplantae; phylum Streptophyta; class Magnoliopsida; order Asparagales; family Amaryllidaceae; genus Allium; species Allium sativum. The sequence goes on from CM060915.1 coordinate 994,933,171, forward strand.
GATGTAACCACTAGAGTTACTAAAGGTAGATTGGAGCCATGCAATGTTGAGATATCTTAGTGATGTGGAGCCACCTGTTTGATGCAGCACTGTGTCTTCGTAACTTGATTGGTCTTCGTGAGCTGATTTGTCTTTATGACTTGATTTGTCCCTGTGAATTGAAGTATCTTCATAATTCCATGATTATTTTGTGACTTTGAGATAGAGCAGTCAACGCTCAGTGACCTCAGTTCTCTTTTGATTCGTGAATATTTTCCATTGATCTGTCCATGACGAAATTCGCAGGGAAGTGAATTCCTACGGATATGGATGTTTTCTGGGCGATCCAGACAGAACCATTGTGTATCTGCGATTCATGAACAATCAACATATCAATATCGCATCGGTACTTTCGGTATCTGTTTTTAAAGGATGATTTAATTGTATTGAAATTAAACAAATGATGATATTGAAAGGGAGATTAATCACAAAATTGCATGAAACAACCAGTCATAATCAAGGCTGTAAAAACGGGTAGATGGATGCTAGGTGATAACAGTGGATTTTGGAATATTTTTCACTGGGAGTTGAAGCAAGAATATTCAGTACTTAGGGATTTTAGTCGTATGCCTAGCCAGCGTATGCCTAACGTCTGTGAGAACGGCAATAGACTTGTCAGACTTCGAGTTATCAAATATTTTCAAATTAATAATTAGAAATTAAAATATCCCTAACTAAATAAGTTGAGAAAGAGAATTTCGTAACAAATCCAAATCCACAGCTTTTGTAATAATGATACAAATATTTTGGATGCCTCAATTTCGGGTTATGTATATATATATATATATAATGATTTTGATTTTTGGAATTTTCAAGTCGATAACTTGTGACTTGAAGAGAGGATGTTATTTACACTCTTCAATGAGTGTTGGAAAATGGATTGAATGTAAAGAGATTGAGTTGAGGGTTGCTAAGCCTAGACCCATTCCAGTTACAACGATGGATAAGTAACATTGACAAATGAAGTTATAAAGAGATTGGGATAATTTGAGATGCAAGGTATGAAGAAATTAGATTTTAAAACGAGAATGGTTTTGAAAAAAAAAAGACATTTATACGGTTTTGTATTGCTTGGAAGTTTAAATAGAATGAGGAATTATGGAATATCTCAAAATAATTTGAGACAGAAGTTGGTCTGAGGAAATTTGAGTATAGTTCAAAGAGTGTGGGATTAAACAAAACCGTGGCAGGAAATAAAGAAAATCGTGTTTGATCAACAAAAAAAATGATCACTAACTATAAGGAAGGAAATCTGATTTCCAAGTTATTTGTATATAATGGATAAGTAAAGAAGGTCGATAGCTCAAATATTGATATTTAAACTAGCTGGGGAAAAGTTTCACATAAATATGAAATTCGGATCATCCGTTGGTATAAATCTAACAATCTTTCCTTTTCGAGGACAATTTTTTTTTAAAGGGGGTAGATTGTAACGTCCCAGAAATTTCGACCACTGGAATACATAATTAAATCCAATATATGGTTGTGAGTATGAAACTGAAACTCAATATAATTCAGAATCGTTGATTGGAGATCAAATATTCATTGTTGTAAATTTGAATTGGTTAGACATTTGAATTGGATTGAAATTCGATTGAAAATTTGAATAATTGAATTTGAAAATAAACGCTATTAACATTAAATGAATTGGATATTTTATTTGTTAAAATATATGGAAAGATGGATTGGATATTCGTATATATAAGAAAATTGAATTTAACGTTTCAAATTTGGAAGCGAACGGAGATATCGGTAGATGAACGAAGTAAAATCGGTAGACTGGTAAATAAGTTAAAAGTAAAATAACATCGTATACGAACAGAGTCGACTACAACCAAACTGATTCAGAATGTTGAAGCGTGACGGTACGTAAAATTCCATCACGATTGGAGTCCGTTTGTGGCTGTACAAAAATAAATCATTGACACAAATGGCGGTAGGAGATAAAAAGAACCGTTATCTATTAATTAAATAAATAAAGGGGTTCCTTGTCACACACACTATCTAATTCCTTCCTCCCCACGTTCTCTTGGATGCCACGGGTTCTTCTCTATAAAAATCACGCTTTTCTTCCCATTTCCCGAAGCAAAATCTCGCCTTTCTCTAAATCATTCAGCAGCAACATTGAATCATTCCTTCCCACTTTAATGGTCGAAGCCAAATTTGCAAATTAAATCGTTTTCCCCAACCGTAATTATAATCGTTGTTCCCAATTGAAGCCTAGTTGCCACCAATCGAAGCCGTGCCTCGAGTTGATGGACTATGAGTCGTCGCTGCTGCTAGCGCACGCCACCTGCTCCTTCTGGTTTGCCACCACTGCGAGCACCACTGTTTGAAGCCACCGTTCATCAAATCGAAGTTGTCGCTAGCGTCATCTTTCTGCTGCGTTTCGATTAGCATTCACTCACGATTAAGCATTGATTCAAGTAGACTAATTTCATGTAACAACCCGGAAATTTGGGGCCAATTTAAAATTTTTATTTTAGAAATTTTAATGTAGTTTTAATATTTCAAATAATTTATTTTAAATAATGATGACTAAAAATTTATTTTAAAATGAATAAATTTAATTTAAATATAAAAGGAGTTTAGAAACAGCACTGTAGTTTGAAAATTTGATTTTAAACTTTAACTGAATGTACATGATTCAAAATAAGTCAAAATTGAGTGAAACCAGAAATATTTAAATATGTTTAATCATATCTTTCTAACGAATCTGAAAAATTGAAATTTCACTTTAGAAATCAAAAGTTATATCCAGTTAGAAATTTAGAAATTCGCTATAGAATTTATATATATTTTAGTTAAATATATAGGCCTTAGAAATAGCCATTTTTCAAACGGTCCCAGAATTCGACGAAATGAGTCTCGTTAGTACCGTATTGTCATAACAAAGCCAAAAATATATTTTTTTTGTAATTTTTAGAATTCATTTGTGGCCCCGGTGAATTTATATGTACTGTTAAATTAAACAATAAATGAATTAAATATTAAATTAAAGAAAAGGTGGCTGAAACGTTCATTTGGGCTTGCGGGACATAGCTAGATGAGTCCGGAATAGGGGTTATTGGGTAAGAACGACATTCGTTGGGCTGGAATCGGACAAAGTTGCTAATCGGGCCTTATGGGCTTAATTAATTAATATTTTAATATAAATATTCCCAACTAAAACAAACCCCTAACCCTAATTCTAATTTGACCAGCCGCCAGTAACAACCCGGAAAATCTGAGCCAGTTTAAATATTTTATTTTGGCAATTTAGCGAATTTTGAATATTTAAAATAGATTATTTTAAATAAAAACGACGAGAAATTTATTTTGAATATAATTAGAACGTATATATTTATATACGTCGTCATTAGAATATAAATATTTATTTATAATTATATAAGGAATTGAAAATGGCGCGGTAGTTCGATAATTCGATTTCAAACTTCAAATGAACGTATAGGATTCAAAATAAACCAGAATTTAACGAAACCAAAAATATTTGAATCTATTTGAGAATATCTTTCAAACGAATCCGAAAAATCAAAATTTCATAGCGGGAATCAAAATATATGCCCAGTTGAAAATTCAGAATAGTCGCTATGGAATTTTGGCCCTTAAAAATGGAAATTTTGCAAACGACCTCGGATTTCGACGAAACCACTTTTGTTGGATCAGGGATGTCAAATTATTGCTAGGTTCCAAATTTCATAATTTTTCGAATCAATATGTGAGCGTGGCGAAGGAAAACGCGTTTGACCAGTTTCAGTTGATTTTAATCGACCGGAAATTGGCCATTTTTCAAACGGTCTCAGAATTCGATGAATCTAGTTTTGTTAGGAACATATCGTCAATACGAAGCTAGAAAATATTTTTCTGGAATTTTTAGGGTTCGTATGTGGCCCCAGTAAAATGAAATGTGCGTTAAAATTCAATATATAGATTTATATATGGATTTTGATGGAAATTGATCGAAACGATCGAATCAGCCTACGATACATATCCCATTGTGCTCGTAATGGGGGTAATTAGCTATGGACGACAGGCGGTGGGTCTCGTTTCGAGTTCGAATGAAAAAGTTACATTTTGAAATTAAAATAAAATATAAATTATTATATAAAAACCTTGGCCCCCCTCTATCTCTTCCATTCAGTCAACGAGTAAATAAAAAAAATGGAGGGGGGATCGCGATCTCGTCGCCCCCCCCCCCAGATGAACGTCGCCGCTGCCCAGGCGGTGGCCGCACCACCGTACAACCCTCCCCCTCCCCTCCTTCTTCTCCGGCGAGTCCTCCTCTCGCGCTCACCCTCCTCTTCCTCAAAGAACACGCGCCCAACCCCTTTGTACCCGACGCCCCTACCCGCTGAAACCCTGTCGCGCATCCCTACCTCCGACCAGACCCCATGCAGCACCCCTCAGGCCTCCTCTCCGACCAATGGAGCATTTCTTTTTATTTATTTACTTTAAAGTTTGTTTAAATTCTTATTTTTTTTATGTAAATAACATTGTGATCTTGCAAGGGTAAATCGGGCTTTTATTTAAATAAAAAGACTTGATTTTTAGGATTATATTTTTTTTTTGGATAAATAAAAGGGGTTAGTTTTATTTTTAAAATATGGAAAGGATGGGTTTTTATATGATAGATAGTTAAGATTTTTAATGTAGAAAAGACGATATTTTTAAATTAGAAAAGATATGATTTTTACAAATATAAAAATATAATTTTTATAATATAGAAAGGTTAATTTTCATATGGAGAACTTAGATTTTTTTTAAAGAAAACAAATTAGATTTTTCTATAAAAAGAAAATAGATTTTTCTATGAAATGACAATACGATTTTTACGTTAGTAGAGTATTAAAAATACGATTTTTATGTTAGTAGAGAAGTAAAAATATAATTTTTATATTATAGAAAGATTAAAAATATAATTTTTATATATAAAGAGTCGCAGTATAAAAATATGATTTTTATATACAAAGCAACAATATAAAAATGTGATTTTTATATATGTAGTGGCTACGGGCAACGAAAGTGACAAAAGGCGAGAACAGCGATGACTTCTACATAAGAAGAGTCGAGGCGTTTGGATTAGCTAGTCGGTGAGAATTTCTCACTTTAAATCTTCTTTTCTAGTTAAAAATATATACTAGGATGCAGACGGTGCTTAGCAGCACCCGACACCCATCATCCACAGACCATGGATGGCTTGTATGTTTGATTGTTTGTTGTGATGAAAATTGATTGTGTGACGTGAAATAAAATATTTATATAGTTAAAAATATTTTATCGTTAAAAATATTGTTTTTAACGTGTGTGTGTGTGTGTGAATAAAAATATGTGTTTGTTGATTTGAAACCCCACACGGGTGTTGGGATGATATTTGAAGTCCACTCATCCCGATTGATTAGTTGTATGTCGATCGATTGATTGATAGGCTGTTATAAGCGTTAGATATCTATATTTGATGCTTATAAAGTGTGGTGCACTTTGGATGATGATTGATTATTTATTGTTGTGATTATATACATGTGTTGTATGGAATCCATATAATTAACATTATATGGTAATTGATTGGGCCGCATTCCAATTGGGAAAATAAAGAATAGAATGAAGTATATATTCATGTGTTGAATAAAATAAATATTCATTTGTTGAATAGAATAACGAATTTATTGAAATATATATAGCCGTGTTGATTAGAGACGCGCCATTTTGACGTGAGCGATATTTATATCGATTATATTCATTTTTAAAAGGAATATAGAAAAGGAAGTGATTTCAAAATATAACGTTTTGAAAATATTATGATTTGTATATCGATGATGTGGAATATTCAATTTTGATTTGAAATTGAATATGAAGTTGAAATCATTTTGAAACCGAATTTAAAACTATCTATAAAATTCGTTTTAAATAGAAATCGACGAAATATATATTATATATATTATATATATAATCTAATGGCCTGAATAGAACGCGCCGCGCTGCGGCAGTTCGTGAATTTCGACCATTGAATTCGAATTGACGTTGCGGGAGATCCGACCGTCGAATTCTCATGAAACCAGAACCGTTGGGTTCGTATCAAAAAGAGCTTTCCAATTAATATTAGAAATTTGAAATCTAACGGTTGGATTTGGAGATACGTCCAAATCAAATTTGGAAAAGGTCGGTGTAAGTGCAGTTCGATGGCCCTTGATGGAAATCGACTGTACGGGCTTTGATAAAATTATTAAAAATATCAATAATTTGCGTAAAATCATAAGAAATGATTTGGGAAGAATTGGACGGAAAAACTCTACATTTGAAAAGATAAAAATAGTTTTTTATCGAAATGAACTAGTTTTGAACTAGAATTAAAATCAGTTTATTTTTTAAATAAACAAATTGAATCTGAAAGTGGTTTTAAAAATAATCAGAATTTCCATTACGTGAATTGGAATGGATTTGAATCGAAATTGTCTTCAGAATAATTCGATGTTGTATTTTGTGATTATAGAGACATGGTTGTGGAAATTTGAAAGATATATTTTATATCGTTATTTCCAATACGATATTTGTTGGTTTCAGAATTTGATATTGAATATAAGCCGGTATATTTTCTATTCAGAGCCTTGTATTTAATATCCAACGTGATTTGGGTTTGTCATGAATGGTGTCTTCATTAACACTGATTCTTAGGCCCAGAGAGAAAAAGATTAAATCTTTCTATTTAGATTTAATGAAGTGTATCAATTAAATAATATTTAATTGGAATTGAATTTGAATGTGATTTTGGTTTTACCGTGAACCGTGTTTCAAATGACATTGGTTCTTCAACCCAGTTAAAGACAGGATATTGATTTTTGAAAAGATTAAAACTAATTGGAGTTTTAATGAATCATTAATTAGATTGAAATGGGAATTGATAATTTAAATTATCAAATCTGAAAGGTGATCGAGAATGGAGTACCACCAGTTTTGCTCCAAAGCGATAGTTAAATCTTTAATTAGATTTGAACGTGAAATGGTAATTAATTTTACCGATAGCACCATGGTGGTAGATATGGAGTATGACTAGTTTTACTTCATGGGATGAATAGGTTGGGATTGGGAAATAAAATCAATAATTACTTCGGTGTGGTTCGCTAATCCCGACTAGTTTGAAATGATATCCAAAGGAAGATTAAAGAATAAATTTAGAAGAATTTATCTTTGATAAAATGAATGGGAACCTTTCCCTAAGAATGTGATTTTGTGAATAAAAGAATATTCTGAATTGGAATAAGGCGTTTGTTGAGTTTCTATAACATTTGTTTATTATATACGTGGGTTATTCAGAAAGGTCGGGTTTATACCCATTCTGAATAACCGATTCGGCGATAAGTCGAAGATGAAGATGGTGGTTGAAGACCGGAAGTCTTCACATCGTTTGGGTGGTTACTGATGATCTTGATTGGGTCGTACTCCCAAGAGGAGAGAAACAGTTGGTGATCGTGCAGACGTACTTGGAGATCGATGGATATGCGAGGAAAGTGCCTCCGGTTTCGTTCAGACCCAGAACGAACTTGTAAATGGACTGTGTGTCTGACATTGGATTTTATTTTGTGTTGATTGATCTCTATTAAATATACATCTGATTGGCGGCAGAGAATTTATTCTCTTGCTTAACGCCCTTCTCTGAGACGTACGAGCTCAGAGGTTGTATATCGATGGACATCAGTCGCATGGAGTGAATTGCCAGTGTGGCATGCGTAATTGGCAATTGATCAAGGCTTCTGTTGAAAAGCAAAGTCTTGTGTTTGATGATCAAAGCACGGCCTGTGTGGCGCAGCTTTGTGTATAACGTGAACTCGCGAGCCTCACACCTCGGTATGAGTCAAAAACGGGATACAGACCGTTGGGAGAACACGACGTTTCTTTCTATCTATGGGTGGTGTCAGTGCTTAAACTGGCTGACATTTATATACTTTTCATCTGTGTGGTTGTTGGATGAGGCGCCTCGATATTAGGTCTGTTAGGACCGGGAAATGTGTGTTCAGGAATAACTAATTCTCAAAAGTAAGAGAGGACCGGCCCAACCGATTCCAAGGATCATAGTGGGGTCCTGGGACATTTGCTAGAGTGTCTCGAACGGAGAGGAGCTTGCCCCTTGCCTCGACTCATGACGGAAATCCAATTTACAATACGTGATATTGCGGATTTATTTATAGAACCTAGTATGGCGACATAGTGGTATGGGTCATTTATGCCGCCTATGATTGATACTTATGATTGAAATTGTTTTGACACTATAAACTTATAGTAATATTAAAATAATGTGTTTTAAACGTATCAAGCATGCTTTGGCTATTATAAGGTAAAAACCCTATCCTCCGGCTTGCATTGCTTTGTGTGATGGGACCGGGGTCTTATAACAGCTTCATTTTTCTTTATTTAGCATTGCGCTGATGTTTTATGCACTGGTGTTCTTAGGAGGAAACCCGTTCCGTGTTATACGGCGTGGTCCCTTGATTTACCGAACTTTAAATTAAAAGATTAATAACTGTTTTAGTTCTCACACCTGTCACATGACTGACTTGGAGTTTATTGTTTTAACCTAAACTCTGGGTACCCTTATATTCGGCACGGGCAACTAGTAGTTGGGTTTTTGCAGATTTATATTCACAGGATCCTGATTTACAGCTGGAACGATACTCAGAAAGCTCTGTATCCGTGTATTACTTTCAGTTGTGTTTTGTATTGTTTTACCACTGCTATGTAATTTTATGTAATCTCTGATATTTTTCTGTTGTATAATATTTATTCATACTCTGCATAATCTTGTATTCTGATGGAATTATTGTAATAAACAATGAAATGTTCTTTTGTATGTGTTCTGATTGGTCTTGTCCTCATAATAATTCGTTCTTTCTATTCTCTTCGGAGATGGGGAAGTTCGGGTCGCCACACCGCCATTCTCTATTTCGACGCACAGAAAGCTCTCGATTTCTTCCTCGTCGTTCTACAAATCTAATCAATGAAATTCAGAAATTCCAAACCTAAATGAAAGAGCAATTCGAGCTCTGTATATTGTACGGTTATGATGGAATTTAATGCCCTTTGGTGCCCGGATTCTGACCGAGAAAGGCCGAGGTTGGGGGGGTTTGCGGCGCTGGGGTACGGCGAGTTGGCCGTGGCTTTGGCCAAAGGTGGAGTCGAGGGCGGCGGGTCACGTGGTGGTCTTCTGATCGAAGTTCGGTGGTTGTCAGGGTGGTGCGCAAGGAGGAAGAAGAAGTCGATCAAATGGGTTCCTGTTACAGTAATGAAAACGAAGGAGGAAGGAGTTTAAACGGGAGGGTAACGCTCTTTCAAGTGTTGTTAAAGTTAATAATTTAATTAATTATTTATTTAAAATTTCCAATGTTTAAACAATGATAACTCTTGCAAACAGAGTCAAAATTGAACAATTCAAAATGTGTTGGAATCAGAAAAATCAGATCTACGTGATGAAACTGACGGGAACTGATTTAGTGTTCGTCTAAATTTTGGCAAATTGGAAAGCTATTAGTGAGATTTCTTTTGTTTAAAAAAATAATTAATCAATTCAATTATTTTATTTGTTATATGATGATTGTATGTGTATATTTTAGGTCTGTTTGTGCTGAAATTTGTATGATGTTTGATCTGTTATTTGTGATGGATAATTATAGATCCATATGTGTTAGTCAAATATTACTTTTTAACGATTAAATATTTATTTCAACACATGACTATTTTATATAGTTTTATTACACATTAAAAATGATTTTTTTAATGATTACACATCTTATTCAACACATGAATATTTTTATTAGTTTATTTATGCAATAAAATGATATTTTTATTAATTACACATTTTATTCAACACATGAATATTTACAACCACAATAAAGTCAATTTCACAGTCAATCCAACCAAACATCCATGGTTTGTACAATAAATAGTGTCAGGGGATACTTACCCATCTGCAACCTAGTATATATTTAATTGTAAAATAGTTTGAGTGAGAAGGAGTTCTCACCACGGGTTACACTCCATCATTCTTTATTGGACGGTTTAGATTCTATTTTGCTTCCAGGCAGTTCAACCGCGTAGTATTCTTCATCGTATCTCCAACGCAATTTGTTTCACGTAGTTTATATTAAAAATCACATTTTTATTATAATATTTTATATATATATATAAATCATACTTTTAATCAATGTTATTTATATTTAAAAAAACATATTTTAATTCAATGACATATGTATTTAAAAATCATATTTTTATTAACGGTATATATAAAAATCATATTTCTAGTTCAAGGCTATATATATAAAAATAATATTTTTATACTATGGTATATATATAAATCATATTTTTATATTTTCAAAACCATGTTATTATTTCAAACTATTTCAAAATAAAAATTACATTTTTGAAACAATGTTTTCTATATAAAAAATTACATTATTTTTGCATAATGCTTTTTCATTTTAAAATTTAATTACTAAAATAATTAAACTAAGTACGTAAAAAAATGCTCACTGTAATTCATCTGCAGTGTCGAACTGCACCTTCCAACCTAGGGCTCCCTTTTTCAGGCTGACTGACGCGCTCTCTGACGATCGGACTTCAATACTTTGTAGAGCCCCGAGTGTCGCGCCTCCTCCCTTAGTTTTGGTGAACTTGATCATGCGGTGCCTACTAGAATCGAATGCGAATGATGCGACTTCGACGTGGTATTCTGATCCAAATAACAAACGATAGGTTTCCAAACTAGTATGGATTTGTAGAGGAGGAAATTCTCAATGGAATTGCCTTATGAATCAATGGATTTCATTGAGTAAATTAGAAGAAATCGAGGAGAGAAGGTTTTTGCAATTTCCGCGGTCGCTTTTACTGGAGGCGTGGGTTTGATTGAAATGAATTTGGGCATACGGGTTTTTCTGATTGGTTGGAATTTATATTTAATATATTTTTATTTCTTTTAAATCCAAAAATAGTTATTTTCCCTACGAACTCCAAACGAATCCCAACGAGAGCCGCCCCCAGCTAATTACCCCCATTCCAAACACAATGGGATATGTCCCGTAAGCCAATTCGACTGTTTCGATCAGTTTTTGTTAAAAATTAAAATATTAATTAATATAACGTTCAAAATTGATTTCAATGTACATTTTAATTCACCGAGCCACATACAGACTCCAAAAATTACAGAAAAATACATCTAGCTATGTTTTGACGATACGGTCCTAACAAAACTATTTTCTATGAATTTGGAGATCGTTCGAAAAATGGTCATTTTCTAGTCGATTAAATGTAAACTGAATTGACAAAACACGTTTAAATTTGCCACGCTCACATATTAGTTTCAAAAATTATGAAATTTGAAACCTAACAATGATTTGACATTCCGGATCCAACAAAAGTGGTCTCATCGAAAATGGAGGTCGTTTGCAAAATGCCTATTTTTAAGGGCTATATATTATATTAAAATATATATAATTTCCATGGCGACTATTCTAAATTTGAAACTGGACATTACTTTTAATTTATATTATGAAATCTCAATTTTGCACACTTTTTAGAAAGATATAGTTAAACAGATTCTAACATTTCTTGTTTCATCCAATTCTGACTTATATGAATTCTATATATTCAATTGAAATTTAAAATCGATTTTCAAACTAGCGCGCCATTTCGAGTTCGTTTTATAATTAAAATAAAATTATACGTTCTAACTTGGATTTAAATAAATTTTTGTTGTTATTATTTAAAATAAATCACGTTAAATATTCAAAATCCATTAAAATAGCTAAAATAAAATTTTAAATTGGATGTGAAATTCTGGGTTGTTATATTCGTTTTGGGTCGGAATGAAACCGAAGGCACCTTATTCCTCATCTCATATGTCCAATACAGAAGAGAGGCCCTCGCATATCCATTCTATCTCCAAGTACGTCTGGATGATCACCACTTATTACCTCGTCCTGGGTGTACAGCCCAATTAAGACATCAGTAATCATCCAAACAATGTGAAGATCTCCGGTCTTCAACCACCGTCTTCATCGTCGACTTATCGTCGAATCAGTTATTCAGAATGGGTATAAACCCGGTCTTTCCAAATAACTCGCGTATCTCATAAACAAGTGCTATACAAACACAACATACGCCTCATTCCAATCTAGAATATTCTTTTATTCAAATATTCACATCTTTAGGGAAAGGTTCCCATTGATTTTATCAAAGATAAATTCTTTTAAAATTAATCTTTAATCCTCCTTTAGATATCAATTCAAAACAAAAGTAAGGTTTATCAACTAGTTAGGATTAGCGAACCTTACCAAAGTAATCATTTATTTTATTTCCCAATCCCAACCTATTCATCCCATGGAGCAAAACTGGAAGTACCCCATATCTAACACCCACGGTGTTATCGGTAAATTTAATTACCGTTTACCGTTCAAATCTAATTAAAGATTTAACTATCGCCTGGAGTAAAACTGGTGGTACTCCATTCTCGATCATTCCCCAAATTTGATAATTTAAATTATCACATACCCATTTCAATCTAATTAAAGATGCATTAAAACTCCACTTAGTATTAATCTTTCCACAATCATTATTTAATGATTACTTAACTTTGGAAACCCAGACATGCCACATCGACAATCTACACCGCACCACTGATTTTTGCCAATATATTACCTCTAAGCTCGTACGTCTTAGAGAAGGGTGTTAAGCAAGAAAATAAATTCTCCGCCACCAAACAGATATATATTTAGCAGAGATCAACAAATACAGTTTGAAATACAAGGTTAGGCATGTAATCCTATCTTAAACTAGGTTAAAGTACTAATGTCATTTAAAACACAGCTCGCGATAAACCCAAAATCACATTCCATTAACTATGGAATCTTCACGGAAAGTAGATCAATATATAATTGATATCAATTTTCGTATCCGACCAATAATATAAATGGATAAACAACAAAGCCTTTTAAATTCCATATATATTAATAGTCTTCCTCCACAGAATCTCACTTCGATTATTACCAAATTGAATTCCAATTTAATATATTAAATTAGAAAACTTTACTTTGGAAAATTCCCATTAAATCTTAATAAAACATTTATATATTCCAAATCACATTTCACCATTAATCGGGTTAGAGAACGAATGTCGTTAAAAATGCAGTTCACAATAAACCCAATACACATTCCATTTTATTCCAATTACTAAATATAACTGGAAACTCTAATAATCTTAATTAAAAGATTTATTCTTTTCACACGGGATTTAAGAACAGTGTTACTGAAGACACCATTCACGACAAACCCAAAATCAACTTTGATATTAAATACAAGACTCTAAACAGAAATTATATCGGCTTATAATCAATATCAAATTCTAAAACCCACACATACCGTATGGGGAATAACGATATATATCTATCTTCAAAATTCCTCCACAATATCTGTATAGTCATGGAATCCAATATCGAAATATCCCGAAGATTATTTCTATTCAAATCCATTCCAATTTATACATTGGAGAATTCTAGTTAGATTAAAACCATTCACAATCCGATTTATTTATTTGGAAATGTTGGATTATATTTCTAGTTAATAACTAGTTCATTTTGACGAAAACATATTTTTATCTTTACAAACGTGGAATTTTTCATCCAAATTCTTTCCAAATCATTTATTATGATTTTACTCAAATTATTAATATTTTTTTATAATTTTATCAAGGCCCGTACAGTCGATTTCCGATAACGGCCACCGAACTACATCCATAGCAACCTTTTCCAAACTTTATTTGGACATAATTCCAAATCCAACCACTAAATTTCAAATCTCTTATATTCATTGGAAAGTTCTTTCCGATACGAACTCAACGGTTTTAGTTTTAGGAGAATCCGATAGTCTGATCTCCTGTAATGTCAATTCGAAGTCAATGGTCGAAATTCGCGAACGGTCGTAGCGCGTCGCGTTCTATTTAAGCCATTAATATATATATATATATATATATATATATATATATTTCGTTCAAACATATTTTATAAATTCGTTTTAAAAAGCGATTCCCACTTTCATTTCAATTTTAAATCAAAATTGAATACTTTTTATCATTATAATATTTAAATGATAATATTTTCAAAATATTAGATTGTGAAATCATTTTCATTTTGATATTCACTATAAAAATGAATAAAATCGATATAAATAACGTTCGCGTTAAAGTGGCGCATATCTAATCAACACGGTTTCATATATTTCAATATTTTCGTGTCCATTCAAAATCGGACATCAAATTTGCATTTCAATCCTTTACTGAATGTCATTTTAAAATATTTGTTATTTTAAAATATTTGTTATTTTTGAATTGGAATCAAACCCAATCAATTACCATATAATTTATTTATATGGATTCCAGACAACACATGTATACAACAATAATGGTAACCAATCAGCCATCATCCAGAGTTGATTACACAACTGTATAAGCATGAAATATAAATAATTAACGCTTACAACAGTCTGTCAACCAATTGATTGACATACAACTAAACAATTGGGATTAGTGTACGTCATATATTATCCCAATACCCGTGTGGGGTTTCAACCAACAAATACTGAATATTATTTGTGCAGTTGGGCGATGTGTAAAATTTATCATCCCAATCAATGTCAGTTAAATGGGTGTACATAAACGAATCGTTCGATTTGTAAATGAATATTTATTTTCATTTCAGTAGAATTTTATGCCGTTCATATATACGTAAAAAAATTATATTTTTAGCGATAAAATATTTATTTCAATACCTGACTATTTTATATAGTTCATACATTCAATAAAAATAATATTTTTATTGTTCGAACATTTTATTCAACACATGTTCATTTTATATAGTTCATACACACATTAAAAATTATATTTTTAATGAACAATATCTATTTCAGAAAATTTCGGCATTATAACGACGCGATATTAGAACCGGAGAAATGTATAGCATTACCCCTCTCCTGATACTCGCTCGCACCATACACAATATTCAATCAAATCAACCAAACCACAATACAATCAGTAACCACAATACAGTCAAATTTTCACAATACAATCCAAACAACAACCATGGTTTGTACAATAAATAGTGCGGGGGGCTACTAAGCCCCGTCTGCAACCTAAATTATATTTAACTGTAAATTAATTTGAGTCAGAAGGTGTTCTCACTTTTGGTTTCCACTTCGTCATTCTATAAAGGACTGTTTGGATTTAAATCTGCACTAAATTCTAGCAAGCTCCAAACTGAAAGTTATTGAAGGGGGAAGGATTAAAGCTTTTCTCGCGATCGATATTGAGAGTGGTGGGCAGTTTCAGGAAAAATAAAATTAGGGTTAAAAATCTGATTGGCCAGCTTGTATATTTATTTTATTTTATTCTTTTAATTCCAAAAATACCACTTTATCAATATGAACTCCAAATTAAACCATACGACTGTGACCCCTAGCTAAATACCATTATTCCGAACACCATGCGATATTTTCGTAAGCCAATTCTACTGTTTTGATCAGTTTTCGTTAAAATTAAAATATAAATTAATATAACAGTCAATATTGATTTCAACAAACATTTTCATTTATCGGGGCCACATACTAACTCCAAAAATTCCCGAAAAATAATTCTAGCCATGTTTTGACGATACGGTCCTAACGAAACTAATTTCGTCAAATTTGGAGGCTGTCTGAAAAATGGTATTTTTCTCGTTGATCCAATTCAAACTAAAACTAACAAACACGTTTATATTCGCCATGCTCACATATTATTTCCAAAAGTTATGAAATTTGAAACTTGGCAACAAATTGACATTATGGATCCAACAAAAGTGGTTTCGTTGAAAATGGATGTCGTTTAAAAATGGCTATTTTTAAGGGCTATATATTATATAAAATATATATAAATTCCATAGCGACTATTTTAAATTTTAAACTGCACATAACTTTCATTTTATAAAGCAAAATCTAAATTTTTCACATTCGTTAGAAAGATATAATTAAATAGATCCCAATGTTTCTTGTTTCATCCAATTTTGATTAAAAATGAATTTTGTATACTCAATTGAAATTGAAATCAAATTTTCAAACTACCGCGCCATTTCTGGCTCATTTTATAATTAAAATAAATTTATATGTTCTAACTTTGATTTAAAATAAATTTTTAGTCGTTATTACTTAAAATAAATCATTTTAAATATACAAAATCCATTAGAATGGCTAAAATAAAAAAAATTAAATTGGTTCTGAAAATCCGGGTTGTTACAATCTACCCCACTTAAAATCTTTTTGTCCTCGAAAACGAACGGAGCTAAAAGTTGTTTAACCAACCAACTCAACTTTCATTCTGGCTTTCATTCTTCAATTTTTCAGTTTCTAAGAAATTTCTAATTTCTCAAAAATTTGGCTAACACCCTAAATTTTCGAAAAATTTCGCCATAACCACCTTTGTACAGGTTGATATTTAAAACCGTAACTTGCCTCGCAGGGCTCGCATCAATCCAAAAGAAAACGAAAAGGCCAAGCGGCTTGCCAATCGGCTCATAAAATCATCAGAACCAAAGAAAATAGTAAACATGTACCTAATTGTCGGGCATATAATTTTATTCCTCTTCTTAGCTTCCATGATATGACATGTTCAATATATACATGTATGTATATATATATATATGCAATTCAAATCAATTTTCAATTCATTTCAATATTTGATTCAATTTGGCTTATTACAGCTTTCATTTTCATATTGGTTTCAATAATCTCATAATAAACTAATAATCACACATCACAACCAACAATCAATTAGTTAATTAGCTTTTCAAACTTATCTCTTATATATATACTCAATTTCATATTTTTAGTGCTAAATCACAAACAATAAACCCTGTCAAGTTTTGGTTCTCACACTAGTCAATTGGAAATATATAGATATCCCACCTTCGAAACTCGAAAATAGACTACTGATGTTACGTAGTCATTAGTAAAATCATTCTTGGGCATCTAAAGTGTGATTCTATATCTATCCAGTATATTTGAGGCTTCGTATACACATTTGCAAGGAGTATATGAAAAATCTTCATATAGATTGTCCAAAATCAATATAAAATAAAATATTCAAATATGTATAATAAGATATAAATTTCAAAACTAAACTCGTTTTTATAAATAATACTGTTCTAACTCATTTTAGGGTACTACTGATCGACATTACTAGTCCTATCTCTGATGAATTCTTTCGTTTGGTTCTAATGTGTCTTGTTCTCGAGCTCTGTAAACCAAAGCTCTAATACCACGCTATAACGACCCAAACTTCCCCTATCGGGAAATCCCGGATTGAGTTGAGAACACGACAAATCAGCACACAAACAACAGAACACTTCATTGTTGTTACAACAATTACATCAGAGTCCAAGAATATATCAGAGTATGAATAACTAATATACATCAAAAAAATATCAGAGATTAAAAAACATTACATAACGATGGAAAAATAATACATAACACAATTGAAAGAGATACACAGATACCAAGCTTTCCGAATATAGCTCCAGCTGTAAATCCAGGATCATGTGAAAAAAGTATCTGCAAAACCAAAACTATTAGCTGCCTGTGCGGAAAATTGGGGCACCCAGAGTTTAGGTTCAAACAATAAACTCCATGTAAGTCATTGGACTGGTGTGAGAACTAAAACATTTATTTAAAACTTTTACTTTAAAAATAAAGTAAATCAAGGGACCGTGTCGTATAACACGGAACGGGTTTTCTCCCACGAATACCAATGCATAAAACAAACAGCACAATGCTTTTTTGAAAAATTAAGCTATTATAAGACTCATGTCCCATCACACAATCCAACGCAAGCCGGAGGATAGTGTTTTACCTTATAATAGACAAACATGCTTGATACTTTTAAAACAAATAATTTTGATATTACTATAAGAGTATAGTGTCAAAATCACTTCAAATATAAATGTACCAATCATAGACGACATAGTATCCCGTGCTACTATGTTGCCAAACTAGTTCTGCAATTAAAACCGAAATGTCACGTATTGGAAATTGGATTTCCGTCATGAGGCAAGGCTAGCAATGGCTCCTTCCGATTTGAGACACTCTAGCAAAGCCTCAGGATCCCCCGTAGTGGACCCTTAGTTCCTGCAGGGCCGGTCCACACTTACGTTAGTGGATTGGCAATTCCTAAACACACGTTTCCCGGTCCTATTGGACCTATCCAGCGGCCCTGTAGTGGCCGATATATCCGAGGCGCCTCGTAATCCATCATCCACGTAGGTAAAATATATATGTATGGGCTCCATACCATGACACCACCTCTAGTTAGAAAGAAATGTCGTGTTCTCCCTGCGTCCCTGATCCCATTTTAGACTCATACCGAGGTGTGAGGATCGTGAATTCACGCTATATACAAAGCTATGCTATTTAAAGCCGTGCTTTGATCACCAACCACAAGAATCTACTTTTCAACAAAAGCCCTGATCCATGACACTCAGCATGCCACACTATCAATCCATATCGTACCACTGATTTCGGCTAATATATAACCTCTAAGCTCATATGTCTCAGAGAAGGGTTTTAAGCAAGAGAATAAATTCTCCGCCACCAAACAGATATATTTAGCAGAGATCAACGAATACAGTATAAAGAAATACAATGTCAGACATACCATCCATTTACAAGTCCGTTCTAGGTCTGAACGAAACCGGAGGCACCTTATTCCTCGTCCCATATGTCCAATACAGGAGAGAGGTCCTCGCATATCCAGTCAATCTCCAAGTACGTCTGGACAATCACCACTTATTACCTTTTCCTGGGGGTACAGCCCAATCAAGACATTAGTAATCATCCAAACGATGGCAAGATCTCCAGTCTTCAACCACCGTCTTCATCGTCGACTTATTGTCGAATTAGTTATTCAGAATGGGTATAAACCCGGTCTTTCTGAATAACTCGCGTATCTCATAAACAAGTGCTATACAAACACAACATACGCCTCATTCCAATCCAGAATATTCTTTTATTCAAATATTCACATCTTTAGGGAAAGGTTCCCATTAATTTTATCAAAGATAAATTCTTTTAAAATTAATCTTTAATCTTCTTTCGGATATCAATTCAAAACAAAATTAAGGTTTATCAACTAGTTGGGATTTGCGAAGCTTACCAAAGTAATCGTTTATTTTATTTCCCAATCCCAACCTATTCATCCCATGGAGCAAAACTGGTAGTGCCCCATATCTAACACCCGCGGTGTTATCGGTAAATTTAATTACCATTTCCCGTTTAAAATTAGTTAATGATTTAACTATCGCCTGGAATAAAACTTGTGGTACTCCATTCTCGATCATTTCCCAAATTTGATAATTTAAATTATCACATTCACATTTCAGTCTAATTAAAGATGCATTAAAACAACACTTAGTTTTAATCTTTCCACAATCATTATTTAATGGTTACTTAACTTTGAAAACCCAAACATGCCATAGCGACAATCTACAACGTACCACTAATTTCTGCCAATATATAACCTCTAAGCTCATACGTCTTAGAGAAGGGTGTTAAGCAAGAGAATAAATTCTCTGCCACTAAACTGATAATATTTTGCAGAGATAAACAAATACAGTTCGGAATGCAAGGTTGGACATATAATCCTGTCTTTAACTAGGTTAAAGAACTAATGTCATTTAAAACACAGTTCACGATAAACCCAAAATCACATTCCATTAACTATGAAATCTTCACAGAAAATAGATCAATTTATAATCGAAATCAATTTCCGTATCCAACTAATAATATAAATGGAATAACGACAAAGCCTTTTAAATTCCTTTTATATTAACAGTCTTCCTCCACAGAAGCTCACTTCGATTATTACCAAATCGAATTCCATTCAATTCCAATTTGATATATTAAATTGGAAAACTTTTTACTTTGGAAAATTCCCACTAAATATTAGGAAAAGATTTATATATTCCAAATCACATTTCACTATTAATCGGGTTAAAGAATGAATGTCGTTAAAAACACAGTTCACAATAAACCCAATTCACATTCCATTTTATTCCAATTACTAAATATAACTGGAAACTCTAGTAATCTTAATTAAAAGATTTATTCTTTTCACATGGGATTTAAGAACAGTGTTACTGAAGACACCATTCACGACAAACCCAAAATCCACTTTGATATTAAATATAAGGCTTTAATCAGAAATTATATCGGCTTATTGTTGATTTAAAAATTTGAGTCAACACCAAGAGTACAAAGTTCACTTCACAATATACTCAAAAAAATTAAGAGAAGTGGAGCCACAAACTAGAAAAATGCAAGTAAAGAGAGTAACAAAGTTTTATAGTGGTTTGATCAAGTTTGATCTACATCCACTTTGAAAAATGATTCCATTATTGCATTTAGAGTTACAAGGCAAGTATATCCTCTCAATACATCCATCATTCACCTCACAATTCCCACTCTTTGACCTAATAAGTGTTCTTAGGAGAAATCGATGAGATCCTTCAAATATAGCTAATGGTAGAACAAATCTAGGCTTTCCCACAAGTTTCGATGAGTCTTCATATCTTCAAGGTGAATTCGGAGTTAGATCTTCAATTTAAGAAGGTTGTGATGATCAACTTACATAGAAAAGATCGAAGATTGGATGTAACAGCCCTTCGGGGTCATGAAAAATCTCCCCTATTAAAGTGGGATTGAACCCCTATTTAGAGAAGTGAGGAATGAATGAAATATAGCACCCAGGTTTTGGATCGGGTTATTGAGTATTTACAGAAATGCCACTACCAGTTAATTGCCAGTTTTTAGGCTCTGACCGATCCAGAATGGTATTGTCCAATCTAGAGTGTCTCGGCAAGATCCAAATGTTTTTCTATATCGGTTCGACCCGATATAAAGGTAGCGGATCTGTGTTTGTTTGATCTGGCTGATTTGTTTCATAACTAAATGGCCCAATTCAACTTGTTCGAGCCGATTTAGATACTGGTCGATCCAGTTTTCTGTACCCTGGCCGATCCAGATGCTTTCCAACCATACAGATCCAATCAGGACAGAGCAGGCCAACCCATTTCACAGCTAATAGACTGATCCAATGCTTCACGAATAGACCGGTCCACTTTGTATTATCCAGACCGACCCAATCCAATAGACTAGTTCGACCCGATTCATTGCTTTGTGGCATTAGACTAACCCACTTTTAAGCAACCAGGCCGATCCACCTCCTTGATAATCTGACCAACCCATTCCTCAAGTGATTCAGGCCGATCTGTATTATGCTCAACCTTTATGGATAACATTTTGATCCTAAAAATTCGTATTTTTTATTTGAAAAAAACTATGAATTCTGAAATAGGTTTTATGATGAATTATTCAACTATGGATCGCTGGTGAATCACTTCATATGGGTCGGTTAGATAATGGATCAGGATTCTAGTAGTGGATCGGTCGGCCCATCAAGCAAGTCCATTATAAAGTGCTTTCCCGCCTCTTGCCCTTCTCATTTTCAGTTTAGCATACCCGAAGTTTTCCAATGGCAGCAGCATATCTCTGAAATGAATTCACTGGATTTGCGTCCCTAATTCAGGTCTTTACTTCAATTCGCACCCAAGTCGCTTCCCCTTGATCAGCTCAAGTCAACGATCTAGCCTTTTAGACCCGTGCTTCTCCAAATTCCCTGGATCCGAATCAATTTTCAATTTCACACAATTGCAGGTATTTTTTGTGTTCTCTTTGGCAATTCTTGCTTTCGAATCCATATTGAAATGAGTTAGGACTGAGAAGTTTATGGATTGTCAATTCGAGCTCGTTCTTTAGGTCATAAGGCTTTGGATCGTGAATTTGTGCTATTGAAATGATTTGTAATGGGATTGGAACTAATTGGAATGAACTCGTGGTTATGTACGATGAACTCGAACTACACAAAATCCATTATGCCTTGATCTCTTTTTGATGCATATAACCTGTTCAATGAAATGCTCGAACCATAAACTTGTCCAAAATAATTGAGTTTTTGCACTTGATTTTGCCATTGTGATAATGCTAGTTGTGCCGACTGCGTTTGCCAAAGGTTATAAAGCACAAGATTCTTCTGACCCGAATTTGGTTTGACACGGCCATCTTGGTTTAGATGGTTCATGACGGATCCATTCTAGATCAGTCTTGACTGATCCAATATGGATTGGTTGTGACCGATCCAATCTGGATCGGTCATGGCCGATTCAATCTGGGTTGGTCTTGGCCGATTCAATTTGGGTTGGTCTTAGCCGATTCTATCTGGGTTGGTATGGCGCGATTCAATCTCAGGGTCTGACTCTTTATTATTTACCACCCTATAATTGAAACACTTGCTTTGGGCCAATATACTCTATCATCGATTTCCCATATTGATAATAAGTTAGATAACATAGAAACCTTGTATGCAGCTTTCATAACTTATACTGAAGTATTCTGTTGGTGTTAAAGGGTTCCAGTGGCCTTTTCACTTTGAACATTTAAGCATAAGTTCATAGTAAAACTCGAGATCAATCACTTATGTTATGACGACTCAAGCTTCATCTTTATTAAGTTGCACACAAAATTTTTGTTATAGGAAATATATACCTGCACTTTGTTGTCAAACATATTTGTCTATGTAGAAATGGATACTAGGCAGAAATCACGCCAACAGCTTGAGGCAGGATTTAAGTCCGCATTGGCTGGTACTTCTACCTAGATCACGGATGCAGCTAATACTTCTGGATCCAATGTTAACCCAGAATTTCCGATACCCAAGACTTTGACTGAAAAACTCGGTGATAGTAAACCAAACAAACTGGGTGACCGCAGGTACAAGACCTTATGTGCTCAATTCAGCATATCAAAGACCGAGGCTGAGCTCCCAAAGGAGAATGAGTTTTGTAATACCCGGTATTTTAATAACATGTTAAAATAATGAAATTTAGCTTTTGATTCTTCCGTTGTTTTATTTATGTTATGTCTTGTAATATTTCTGTGTTTGTTTACCTCGATAACGCTCCTCCAAAACTAGTGCATTCCCTTTGTGAGTGACCCTAGCGGAGGTGGGGTGTTACACATGGTTTTAGAGCAGAAGGTTACCGGACTGGGCAAAAGTTTTTAAAAACCTTCTGAAACTATTTTCAAAACCATTTACAAAGAAGCTTTTTTCAAGAGAAAAGTTTATTTTGAAAAGGCTATTCCCCAAAAGCCATTAGCTCTATCCTTTGTTTCCTTGTTTGAATCTCTTTTCCTTTCTTTTCTCCATCTGTAATCGCAGTAGTTTTACTTGCGGCTAATCTTCTTTCTAGCATCGTAGAGGGTTTTCCGTACGATGGAGATAGTGTTCGTGAGGCTTGTTAACATGTTACATAGGAAAGGTATGAGTGATAAGAAAGAAGTTAAGGCGGATGAGTCTCAGAACGAGAAGAAAGACTTCCAGAAGGGAGGCGAGAACAACGACAACAATAATAACAAGTCACATGATAAGAGGAAGTGCAACTTCTGTGGTATAGTTGGGCATGTTATCAAGGATTGTAAAAGAAGGAAGAAGAAGATAGGTGCGTGCTTTCAATGTGGTGAGATTGGACACATCAGCAAGGACTGCCCTAAGAAGCAAGGGCAAGGCCAGCAAGCAGGACCTTCTAGGGGTACATCTTTAACTTCTTTTCCCAGATGCTCTGTTTTATCTTGTATATCTTTTCGATCCTATCTTGAGAACCTTAGGTAGAACCCTATGGATGTAAACATGTAATTGAAACATGTTATGGTTGATGATTGCAAGTGGTTGCTAGTGGTTGCTCGTGGTTGCATAACACACATTAGGCACTAGATCGGCTCAGTCACATTTTCATATTGCATATGCATGAGTGTTTATACTTGTACATGGATGGAAACTTGATATGCTATCATTTGGATGTTGCATATGAATGAATGTTTGGGCACTCATGTAGAAATTGTGAAATGTAATAGGAATTTGCATACATGTTGGACTCATCGCACTAGCATACTTTGCATTAAGGAGGTTTACTGAATCAGTAACCGCCTGATCTTTAGCATTAGATAAGTACATATACACACACTTTCTGCATATGTACATACAACATTAGGAATCTTTTAAGGACAATGGTTGCTTGTGGATGATGTTTTGAGTAGATGGATGATGGATGGTAGGACACATTCTTCTTAACTTGGAGATTTCGGGGACGAAATCCTTTAAGGAGGAGAGAATGTAATACCCGGTAATTTAATAACATGTTAAAGTAATGAAATTTAGCTTTTGATTCTTCCGTTGTTTTATTTATGTTATGTCTTGTAATATTTCTGTGTTTGTTTACCTCGATAACGATCCTCCAAAACTAGTGCATTCCCTTTGTGAGTGACCCTAGCAGAGGTGGGGTGTTACAAGTTTGTTGACAATCCTCCCTCTGCATTTGTCGCGGTCAACTAACATATGTTGATGATGGGTGGCGTCCCTCCTTTTAACCCCTTCATAGAGATGTTTTTAAAGCGTCTAGCCGTTGCCCCTATGCAATTTCATCCTGATGGTTATGCTATCTTAACCTGTCTCTGCATACTTTTTATGAAAATCAAGGAACGTCCCCCGTCACTTGAAGAGGTCTGTTCATTGTATACTTTCAAAAAGAAGCAACCTTCACCATCGATCATTAGATTAGATGGGAATTACCCCAAGATTGTAACAGACCTAATGAAAAGTGCCAAAGGCAACATAGATAAATATTGTTTCGTACGCTGCCCCGACAATTTCTACAGAAGATGGATGGAAGGAGGTAAAATCATATTCACACATTTTTTTTCCTACAGTTAGTTTTCGAATATTAAACCATTCCTTGATTTTGTAGTACTGCCTTTTTCTAACTCAAATGATACCACCGGCGACGAGTTATATAATACCCTACAGACCATACCTGAAGCAAAAAGAAGTAGGAGATACCTGATTACGGAGCAGGTTCTTTATCAGTATCATTTGCTTGACCCTTCCTGTACTCTCAAATGGTATTTGTTTCTTAAGAAAGGGATTGCCGACAAAGGTCCTGCTCATAGATCCCTCTTACAAAAATGCTCTGACACTACATGAAGCAGTAAGACGTCTCCTAAGTCTAAGCTGCCTTCTATCAAGGAAGGGAAGTCCGATCATGAAAAGGACGCAAGTGAAATAATTAAGGAAGTGGCTGAGGGAGTTGAGAAGGATTTGACCTCTTCACGAACACTTTCTGATCCGACCAAGGGAAATAAATCAGCAGGAGATGTTGAAGTTACTTCTGATGACAACACCGGTGTTAAGAAAACTTCTAAGAATCCCACTACACTGGTTACTCCCAAGGGTTACTCTTCGGATACTTTTAAGGATTTTAGCGATATTAGCTCTGCTAAACACATTATTCCCCGCAATATTTCATCATCAGCCCATGCATTGTCTGCAAAGGATAAGGCTAAGAGGGCTATTGATGTAGGAGTTTCCTCAAATGACCCTTAAAGGAATCCTTGTCCTGGAAAATCAGCTGCCGATATAGGACTCCTTTTAAATGAGACTCTTAAGATTGGTTTGTTACTAAATCTATTCTGACAAGAGCTTACTTTTATCACTGCTACTGCTCTTTTGCATTTACCTTTTGAAGCTGTCTCAACCTCTATTGATGTGAGTACTAAATCCTTGTCATGTCACTTTTCTTAGGTACGGGAGCGATGCCGAAGTCTTCGTTCATGAAGGACTTCAATGAAAAACGAAGCCAGCAAGACCCAAAGCACTTTTTAAACAAATATCATCCTTCGCGATATTCTCATCGACCCGATCCCCCTCAGCACTTACAATCATCTCATCAGTCTCGACCACTTCCAAAGCTTCTCGAAACCGATGAGCAAAGGCGATGGAGGGAGGATGATGAAGCTCGACGGGAGGAAAAGGAGAAGAAAGAAATTGAGAAGAAGAAAAAGAAATCCAAGCGAAAAGACAGCGTAGGTGATCGGAGCAAGAGTGACCTTCGAAAACACCACAAGTTGGATGACTTTCGTATGACATACACTCATGCTACTTTCGGAGAAGCATCCCTAGACTCTCCATCGGTCACTCCCGCTCCTGCCGACCTTGAGACGATTATGAATAGGCCTTGCTACATTCCTGGCCCATCCGATTTTGGCCTTGCTAATCAGTTCTCGAACTGGAATCTTAGGGGCACGTGCCTCAACCTGGACCTCTATCCTAATGACAAGCGGGATATACTTGAAAGGTTTGATGACATGCAGGGTAGTACATCCGCACAGTTTGACGTGGCTCGGGAACAGCTATAAGTGGCTAGGGGACAATTTGATGTAAAGTTGGACAAGCTCAAAAGTCAGACCGAGAAGCAATTGGGACTATGGTGGTCCTTTTCTCGTGAACTCTCAAGGGTCAATGGAGTCACTCTTGATCGTATCACTACCTTAGAAATTGATAAAGCCAAACTGATGAAGGTCATAAAATCACAGGAGAATACCATTGCTTCCCACTCCTAGAAAGATTTAGAGTTGTCGAACTTAGAGCTGGAGAACAAAAAACTCAAGGAGGAGCTTGCTGCTGCGAAGCTGAATGAAACTACTCTAGCAGCACAACTATAAGGAGCTCAAACTGCTCGAAAGCTAACCGAATCCCAACTAGCTATGGAAAAGAACTCGTCTTCCACCTACCAATAAGAGAGTGCCATTCTTCGCAAGAGGATTTCTTCACTTAATACAGCCCTTGAGGGGAAAAAACTTAAAGTTGTTGCATATCTTTAGAGGGTTCGCTTGGAGGACGAAGCATCCTTTTTCGACTTTTATGTCTACAGCGTTATGAACAAAGGAAGATTGTGTTTCTTGGAAGAAAAATTTGAGATTACTTTGGCTTTTGTTTGGGAGAGGATTCTAGAAATTAACGAAGGCGATCGCAGTGAAGATAATCTCATTGAGGATCTCGTCGACTCAGAGTCTCGCGACGCTTTGGTTATTGGAAAGGCCAAGTTGGCGGAGGCTAGAGGCTTTATTAAGGACACGGCTGGGTCTTCGGGAGGACCCATTCAAGATGTAAATGTTGAAGCTCATGCCATCACTACTGACGTCGAGGCTTCTATTTCACAGATTCCTAAAGATCTTATTGCTTCTCAAAAGGAAAAAAACAGAGATAATGGTGATGATGTAACCTTTGATGCAAGCGGGTGTGAGATCGGAACAAGCAGGAATATTGAAGCGAGTCTTACAGCTGCAGGTAAAACCGAACTTGCTCAAATTATACCGAACTAAGACTGCGTATTCTCTTCTTCTTGCACCACCACATACTTAACTCAATGTTTGTATGCCTTAGGTCTAATTTCACCAAAGATTCCTTCTGGTGGGTTTACCGCTATAATGACTAAATCCATAATTACTGATTCAGCCCTGATATCGACATCTCCTACCCCAGCTCATACTCCTCATCTAGGTGATGAATATTTGTTTGATGCTAAGATTCCAGGGTCGCAGGATGCCAAGATTGGTGCGATTGCTGACTTGAAAAGGATGAAGATTATTTCCCAAGTGAGGAAGACTCCGAGCACACCGGTGAAACTCCGACGCAAGACATTGAGACCCAAGGAAAGCGGGGAACACCATCAAGCCGCAAGGGAAAGAAGGTCATTACCAAGCAAAGGAAAAAGAAGGGAAAGGTCATCACTATATCCTCCTAAGAGAGCCCAAGTAGTTCGATGAACAAAGGTGGGGACCAATCAAGTAGACCGGCTCTGAGATATGGGGACCCGAATAATGGAAAGGAGAAGTGAAGTCGTTCCTACCACCAGTTTCCTGTCATTTCCTTTATGTACTGTATTCAAACTGGTTGTATATGCGAGTGTCGGCCCTTGCTTACTACTTTTACGCTTGTTACTTTACGCACTTTTATGTCTTATACTTAACTAGTAACTTTGTGCTTTGATTCCATGTTGCTGAAATGAAAATGTGTTCTGCTTATTGTACTTGAGCTTTATCGTACTTCGCTGCTTTGCATTCTGCACTTATCATATTTTCATGTCTGACCAATTTTGTTGGATTTATTTGATTTTGAATATTGGCAACTCTTTGGGAATTTTTGTGAGTAACCACCTTTGTAACACCCCACGTCCATTAATGTCACTCGCAAAGGGAATGCATTAACTTCGATGGAGCATTTTAAGTGAACATAGAACAGAAAATCACAACAAGACAGATATAAAATAGTACTTGAAAATTTAAAACTTTATTTATTGCAGCAGAAGGTAAATATGTTTGGTTACATCATCAAAACCATAAACCAAAGTCAAGTACATCATATCCATCTTGATAAAACAAAGTACATAATCCCACTGTTACAAATAGCCATAAGAAAATGATAGGCTAAACTTTACTTCAGCAATCCAAATCCAAGTGCTCCCAAAGATATCCCAATCAAGCTCCACTAGTACTAGTCCCACCCTTAGAACCTGGGGGGGAGGAAGAAAAGAGGTGGAAACAAAGGGGGTCAGACATAAAGTCTGGCGAGTGCGATAACTCTAACAATATAATTATTAAAGCAATATGATAAGATATAAGCTGGAGAATAAGGTAATTACTGTGAGAACCACATACATGGGTATGGCAAGGCAATCAAGAGAAACAGAGATAACGTTAATGGCGCTTCCTAATCAATTGTAACACCCTGGATTTTTGAATAATCGAATTAACTAAATTAAAGAGTAATTAATCTCAGACGTGAGAATTATGGGAACTGGGTTGCGCCATTGTGTTCGTCTCAGAATTCTGGTTGAAAAGGAGTTCGAGTTTGCGCGAAACGAGTACCGGATGAAAGAGTTATGGACGAACGAAAGGTGGTGGCAAAAGTAGAAAAAAAATATAAATGCACTGGCGCACTTGGGAAGTGCGCCAGTACATATTTACATTAGATCACCTGCCAAGCGCGCCCAGGCCGAGGCAGGAGCTTGCACAGCTTTTTGGTTCAGGCTGACCCGTGTTGTTGAGTCCTTTCTGACTCCTTGCTGAGCCATTAGGGCTGACTCATCACCCTATCATGATTGAATGGTTTTGATTAACCCTAAGAACATCCGAAGGCTTAAATTAATTCAGAATTCTATAAAAAAAACCATAGACTCAAACCCTAAATCAGAATTAAAACTAAAACTATGGCTGTCATGCTGTTGTCTTAAACCCTAGAGCAGCCGCCACCAAATTAAAGAGGAAGAACAGCAACCAAATTAGATTAAGTTATAACGCGGATTGTATGGATGTGATATGAAGTATTGATTTCATGTTATAATTATGTTGTAGGATTGTGATTGAAATATCTATGATGTTATGTTTTGATGCTATCATTTATGATGCAAAGTTATGTTGCTATCATCCATGTTGTAATTTTATATACAATCAAATCGTCATGTTTCTTATGCTAGTTTGTGATATTTATTCATATGATAAATCATATGCAGGAAAGTTTAGATGTTGATTCAAACATGAACCATATACAAGTTTGGGCAGAATTATATGTGACTTTACATGGCTATGGTACCTAGTTTATGTGAAATTTAATTGAAAGTTAGGATATGACATATGCTACATTCTACATGATACTTTACATGTTAGATATTAGTTTACACCATTGTTGCGGTGTATAAATCACATATGTGAGTTTATGAATTGGACATGAATCATGTTATGTTATTACCTATGCAAGTTTACCCCTTTTAGATATAGATCTATGACATATGATGTTTATGCAAGTTTGTGCCCATTATTTCATCAAGTTCACACTTTAGATATAGATCTATGACATATGATGATTATGCAAGTTTGTGGCCATTTTCTCATCAAGTTCACACCTTTAAATTTGGAACCATGACATATGTTGTTTATGCAAGTTGTAATCTTGGCTTATGCAAGTTTTAGATGTAGAACATCATTCACATATGCAAGTTCACCCCTATGTTAGATCTATGATTTAATTATGTGTATATATTGTGATGTTTTCTTTTATTTCATGAGTTAGACTATTCGAGTCTAACGTATATTTTTACGTCGAACAAACAAACATACTACGTGGGGTAAAAGGGGATAATATTAAAAATATTTAATTGGCATAAATGCCTTAAAAGGCATAAAATGTAATTGTGGTGAAATTGGTATTATTTTACATACCATAAATAGATGGACATAATTGAGTCAGTTATGGACATTGCTAAATTTGGAATTGATTGATAATTTGAATAGGGAAAGTAATTCAAATTGGGGGTGATTAATTAGGAGTAATTAATCGTCTAAAACACGAGGTTAGGCTCTTTTGTGGTGTAAGACTGGCCGGACCCGCCCGGCAAATCCAGCAGCCACAAATGTCTATCTAATGTGAGAGGTCTTAGGCACAAACTAAATACGTAACAGTCGTAAAGGCACGAGGTTAGGCTCTTTTGTGGTGTAAGACTGCCCGGACTCGCCCGACAAATCCAGCTGCCACAAATGTCAGTCTAATGTGAGAGGTCTTTATGAGGTTACGGTCTTAATGAATTAAGAAACAATTAACCAGATAAGCATGTAGTGGGACATAAGGGGTTAAGTGGGTGCCTTTGGTGGCATGTGGAATCTAGTGGGTGCCTTGGGTGGTATTTGGAAATATGATTAGAAACACTTAACCAAATTGAAACATGTAATTGAAACATGAATAAGAAGTGGATTAAGTGGGATGTACTAGAGGGGACCAAGCTTAGGTGGATAGATTGTGTCAAGTAATGGGGGCCCGTTTCAACCAGTAACCCATACGTATCTTTGTGGGGTCGACCCAAGTCGAGGACGGGACACGCATATTGGGCTTGAATGTAAGAGGCCAAACCGGGTTAGCGATGGCAACGCAAGTCCAACGGGTTCATATGCGTGTGTGGACCCGGGCTGGTAGGTAAGACGTTGTTGCATCGTGTAGGTATAAGCCGTGCATTCTTGGTGGTATCGGGTTGCCACTTTGGGGAGTGATACACCCCACGGTGGGGCCAGCACGGGTATCTACGAGTTAGGGAGCCGATCGCTTGGGGGTACTGGGTACACCTAGTGGAGATAGGGGCAGAAGGCACCTATGAAGGCAGCTAGGGGTGCACGAAACTACCAATATCATTATTAAGTTTGTAGGTGAGATCAACCTTAGGGTGACTAGTGGTGGTGCAGTATACTAGTGGTGGTGCAGTAAAGCAATTATCCTATAGCGTTGGTGTAGTTTAGTAAATTGTCTTAGTGGGTTAGGTGCGCTTCACGATATCGTTGTTCATCTTGTTTCCTTGTTTACTCTGCCACACTCAATGGTTCATGGTCATTTCCTTATTTTTCAACTTATGCTTTAGCCTAGTTACTTTGTTAATTGTATTGTTCGAATTATCGCACTCGCCAGACTTTATGTCTGACCCCCTTTTTCCATCTCTTTCCTCCCCCCCCTCGAGTGCTCAGGTTGGAACTAGCACCAGTGGAGCTTGATTTTGGACTGTTTTTAGAAGATTTCTTGGACCGCTGAAGTAAAGTTCAGCTTCTCTTAAATTATGGCTATTTTTGATGTTGGGGATTATGTCTTTCAGTTTATGTACTTTGTTTTATCAAGATGGATATGATGTACTTGACTTTGGTTTTATGGTTTTGATGATGTAACCAAACATATTTACCTTCTGCTGCAATAAATGAAGTTTTAAATTTTCAAGTACTGCTTTATATCTTTCTTGTTGTGATTTTCTGTTCTATATTCACTTAAAATGCTCCATGGAAGTTAATGCATTCCCTTTGTGAGTGACATTAATGGACGTAGGGTGTTACACGTGGTATCAGAGCTGAAGGTTACTAGAACAGATATGACTTTTTAAAAAATTATTTTTCAAGGCAATTTTTATAAATAAGTACTTTCAAAAGTATGATTTAAGGGAAGTATTTTCAAGAGAAAGGTATATTTTGGAAAGCATAACCCGAAGAGCCAAATATCTTTCCTTCAGTCCTTTTTGTATTGAATCTTTCCTTTTTCAGCATGTCTGAAGCATCTGAGATAACAAAGGGCGTTCATGTGCCCGGTTGATTCCTTCAATATCTTGAGGCTAGGGCTGCCGCCGCAGGTCCAGCAAATCCTCCTCCTCCTCGTGTTGATAATTTCGCAAAGATATGTAAGGACTTTAGAGCAATGGGTGGAAAAACTTTTCATGGGACGGAGACATTTGTTGAAGCTCGTAACTGGCTAAAGGAGGTGGAAGAATTGTTTGGAATCTTTGAAGTGGATGATGGAAGAAAAGTCCAGCTAGCTGCCTGGCTAATAAAGGATGAGGCCTCGTTTTGGTGGGAGGTCACTAATGGGGGACGTCCAGTCGATACATGGCCAGATTTTAGGGAGAGGTTTGAGGCGAAGTTTCTCTCGAGGGCTGAAGAGAACCTATACATGGAAAGGTTTTTGTCACTGAAGCAAGGGAATCTATCGGTGAAAGAGTACGTTAACAAATTCAACCAATTGGCAAGGTTTGGCTTGGACTTAGTGAACACTCCAGAGAAGAAGGCTCTAAGATTTGTTAAGGGTTTAAACGAGCCGCTTCATGGGTTAGCTATGACCCACATTCCCATGGGGGCTACCTTGAAGAGGGGAAGGGCGCCAATGCTAATAAGGCATCCGAGAAGAAAGGGGATCAAAAGAAACCACAACAGCAACAATAGAACAAGAAAGGTGGCAAAGGAAATAATGCTAAGGGGAAGAAGAAATGCTTTAACTGTGGGACACCAGGCCATCTAAGCAAAGATTGTAGAAAGAAAACGGAGACTGGTTGTTTCCACTGTTACGAGGCGGGACATCTTAGTAAGGACTGCCCAAAGAAAGGGCAGAGGGCAGGGTCTACCTCGGGAGGACAGGTGCAAGCTCTTATGGCACCCGGGCAGGCAAGGGGAAAAGTTCAGGCTCTCATGGTCCCACCGTTGCAAGAACGAGGTAGAGCAATTTCCATTGAAAGTTTAGTTTTTCTGTTTGATCATCATGTCCGTACTTTATTCAATTCTGGCACATCGCATTCGTTTATTTCTACATCATTAGTTGAAACACTGCACCTAGATACTAGTCTTGTTACTGATCCCTTAGTAGTCTCAAATCCTATTAGTGGTTCGGCTCATCTTTCTATGATTTGTCAGGATTTGAGAGTGTTTATCTTGGGCGTTGAGTTTGAGTGCAACGCTTTTGTTCTTGGCTTCATGGGCTACGGCTTGATTCTAGGTATGGATTGGCTAACTAGATATGGGGCCATCCTAGATTGTGAAAGAAGGGTAGTTAGATTGTTGACTCGTTCGGGAAAGATCCTTGATATTTCTTGTGACCCTAGAGGTCCAGTAATGCTTAGTTACCTAGAATTCCTTGACGCATCCGATGATGATTTACATTCTGTTCCCATAGTCCGTGAATATGCTGATGTCTTTGATGACGTGAGGGGTTTACACCCAAAGCGTGAGATAAACTTTCGAATATATCTAGTGGATAATGCAAAGCCAGTTGCATTGCCAGTGCGCCACATGGCTCCAAGAGAGAGAAGAGAACTCATTAAGCAAGTGAAAGAGTTGCTTGAGAAGGGGTTCATTAGACGTAGTATATCGGAGTGGGGTGCTCCAGTAGTATTTGCCACGAAGGCGGATGGGTCCCTTAGACTTTGTGTGGACTATAGAGAACTTAATAAGCTTACTAAGAAGAATAGACACCCACTGCCGAGGATTGACGATCTTTTCGATCAGTTAGTTGGTGCCTTGGTGTTTTCGCAGTTGGACTTAGCCACTAGTTTCCATCAGTTGAGAGTGGTTGAGGATAGCATAGACAAGACTGGCTTTAGGACTCCAGACAGTTTCTTCGAGTGGCCGGTGATGCCCTTCAGTTTGACAAACGCCCCCGCATACTTTGTTGATTTGATGAGTAGGGTGTTTAGGGAGTACCTTAATAAATTCGTGGTAGTCTTTGTAGATGACATCTTGATCTTTTCTAAGAGAGAGGAAGAGCATGCTCTACATATTAGGGATTGGAGACTCTTCGAGCGCATAGCCTTAAAGCTAAATTTTCTAAATGTCACTTTTGGAGGAAGGAAGTGCGATTCTTAGCGCACGTGGTTTCCAAAGAAGCGATAGCCTTGGATCACGCGAAGATAGTGGCCATCCAAGATTGGAAGGTTCCTAAAAATGCTACCGAGGTGAGAAGTTTCTTAGGGTTGGCTGGCTACTATAGGAAGTTCATCAAAGACTTCGCAAAAATATCAGCTCCATTAACACGCTTGACGAAGAAGAACTTAGTTCTCACATGGGACGTAGATTGTAATGATGCGTTCCAACGTTTAAAGAGAGTTTTGACCACAGCCCCAGTCTTAGTGTTGTCAGATAGAGGTAAGCCATTTATCGTTTATACCGACGCTTGTGCGACACGACTAGGCGCAGCCTTAATGCAAGAAGGAAGGGTAATAGCCTATGGTGGAAGGCAGTTGAGAGTGCATGAAAGAAATTACCCTACACATGACCTAGAATTGGCCGCTATTGTTTTCGCGCTTAAGTCATGGCGTCATTATCTTCTTGGCGAGAAATTTGAATTGTTCACTGACCATAAGTCGTTAAAATACTTATTCTCTCAGAAGGACTTGAACTTAAGGCGGCAAATGTGGATGGAGTTCTTAACATCCTACGACTTCGAGATAGCATATACCCCTGGCAAGGGTAACGTGGTGGCAGATGCCATAAGTAGAAAAAGGTTATCCTTGAGTCCTTTGTTTGTTGAGCGGCGAAGTTTAGAGTTCATCTCTACGTTTGACTTCACACCTTCCATTGACTTTGTACCCGGTTTGCTAGAATCCTTAGAGATCAGACCTACGCTTTTGGGACGGATTGGTGAGGCGCAGCGAGATGACCCATAGTTGGTTGAGTTAGTAGAAAAGCTTAAAGGAGGGGAGTCATCGAGCCATCTCCGTAGGTATACCCTAGATGATAAGGGTTGATTGCGTAGGGACGGTAGACTTTGTGTACCATGGGACGAGAATCCGAGGAAGACCATTCTTGATGATGCCCATCGTTCGAAGATGACCATTCATCCCGACGGGGACAAGATGTACATGGACATGAGACGAGTTTACTTTTGGGCGGGCATTAAGAAGATGTGGCCGAGTATGTCGCTAGATGCTTGGTGTGCCAACAAGTAAAAGCGGAGCAAAAGAAGCTCGGTGGATTGCTTCACCCATTGGAGGTCCAACAATGGAAGTGGGAAGGTGTTTCGATGGACTTTATTGACGGATTACCAAGATCGAGGAAGGTTAATACAGGGATTTGAGTCATGGTAGACAGACTTACTAAGAGCACCCATTTCATTCCCGTGAAGAGTAAGAGGACCGCTCCTGTAACACCCCGTAATTCTGTAACACTAAGATTCACAAATCAAGGAAGAATTAAAATTTAAAATCTAAATCAAGGGAAACGGGCTACGCCATTGCGTCCGTCTCGGAATTCTGCATGAAAACGAGTCCGGGTTTGCGTAAATCGGAGTACGCATGAGGAAGATATGGCCTCCGGAAGATTCAGCGAAGTTTAAATTTCAAAACAGGTCAAAAACGAGTTCAAATTCGAAAAACAGACCCAGATTGGACTGGGCGGGAATTTTCCCGCCCAAGGCACCCAGGTCGACTGGGTAGTCGACTTGGACACCCAGGTCGACAGGGTAGTCGACCTGGGGTACCCAGGTCGACTGGGTAGTCGACCTGGGGGTCGACCTCCCCACTTTTTCCAGGTTTCTGAACCTGGTTCGTTCGGATGTATTTGGTCACGTTTTCTGCCTAGGTTCGTCCGCCTAATCCTAAATAAACAGCCTTAGTCTCCTTCTCTATTCTCAATTCTTTTCTATCCTTATGCTGCCTCTGAGAAAATGTATAAATAAATAATATATAAAATAAATCAAGACGAGGAAATGCTGCTCAAGACTTTCAAAAGGAGATTCAAGTCAAGCCAGGATTCAAGTGAAGATTCAAACAACTTCAACGACTGTTTTTCTACGAATCTAATATAATCTCTGTAAGTCAGTTACTTCTCAGATTTGAACATTTCTCTTTTCGTGACATGAAATTAAAGGAATAAAAGAGTATGCCAATTCTTTTTATTCAAATCAGTGCCTATTTCTTTGGACTTAATTAAGAACTGTCATGATTTGAGGACAAATAAGACCGTGACTATGAAACTATGGACCTTAGAACCATATGCCTCTTTTACTATGAACATTGCCTATGACTATGAACATTGCCTATGACTATGAACATTGCCTATGACTGTGACTGTGACTATGAGAATTATTTCCTAGACTATGAACACAAGCCTATGCCTTTGATTAGAAAACATAAACTATTTCCTATGACATAACAAGGACAATTGTGACTAAACACCTATGATTCATGACTAGGAAAGTGTTGCTTAAGTTTTGTGACTGTGAAATTGGGTCTAAACCTGATTTTCTATTCTGTCTATTCTTGGGTTTCTTTGATTTTAGACCTTGGGAATTTACCTATTAAGTTAGGTCTACCCATGTTCTTGAACCTACGTCTCTATTCTGTCTATTCTTGGTTTTCTTTGGTTTTATACCTTGGGAATTTACCTATTAAGTTAGGTCTACCCATGTTCTTGAACCTACGACGTTATTCAACCCTTTTTATGTCATAAGATTTTCAGACCTATAGGATTCCGATGTTTTAGATCAATTTTAGTGTAATTCGTTAGGTCTGTAATTAGTAAATTGTCATCTTATGCCTGTTATAATGTTTATCTTTTTCATAGCAATCTTTGGTTCGTTCCCTATTTTCTACGAATCTAGATTTATCTATAATCTAGGTTGAATCACGATTATACGAACGGCGGGAATACAATTTGGGCAAAATATGAAATTTACTAAAGACGTAGTTTTTAACTAGGAAATTGGCATAAATTGGGAACATGGATTATGGCATGTTCATAGAAATGCAAATTGGATAAATTTGATATGAATTATAGGATGTGTAATTTGAACCTAGGATTGACTTGTAAATCTAGCATTTACATGAATTGTGGACTAGAATAATAAGTCTAGTTTGACATGAACTGTAATTAAAATGTTAAATTAGAATTGGATTAGCTAATTTGGCATGATAAGTATATTGGCATAAATTCGAAATTGGCCGTAATTGGGAGTAATTGTCAGGTTTAGAAAATCATGGTTAGTAACACTTAATTTGGTATAGTTTACATACCAAAAAGCATAAATATGATTTAGAGGGGGAAATGGGCCATAAGAATAAATGTTGACAATTTACATTAAAAGAGTAATTATGAAATAAGTAAATTAGGAATAATTTATAGAATTTGTCCTAAATAAGAAAATGTGAATTTAGACAAATTAAAGGTTTATTAACGACATCTCTTTTAATGACACACCAGAAAGTTCTAGGGTGACAAAGAGGATAGTGTCTAGGCTTGGGTTTGGAAAATACAAGTTTCCTGCTCTCCCTGGCTATCCCTAACTGATTCGACGGACGGGATGGTTACTTTCAAAACCTGATTTGAAAATTAATCAAAACCCTTTGAACTTAGAAAACACGAATATGCCTAACCCGAGGTAAGACTGAGTTGCGATGTAAACCTTCTCGGAACCAACCGGCACATCCAGTAATCGCAACAATATCTGTCTAATGTGAGTGGTCGCGGCTTTAATTTATTTAGTTAAAGCTAGAACAAGAATGGTAGGGTTAAGTTAACTAAGGCACTTAACCTATTCAACATGATAACAAAACCGATGGGTAGGGGTTAGGTTCATGCAGACACTTAACGCAGTTAAGCTAGAATGGGAGGGTTAAGTCCATAGGAACACTTAACCAACTTAACACAGTTAAGCTAGAATGGGAAGGACTAAGTCCATAGGGACACTTAACCAACTTAACATGGTAACAAGACAAGATTTGTAGGGGTTAAGTAACTAAGAGAACCCTTAGCCAGATTAACATGATAACTAGACTAGAAGGTAGGGTTAAGTAAAGTTAATACACTTAGCCAAACTAACATGTTAACTAGACTAGAGGTTGGGGTTAAGTAAAATTTAATACACTTAGCCGATTTGATATGTTAACTGGACTAGATCGTAAGGTTAAGTAAACTTGAACACTTAACCATTAGATTGTGATAAAGGAATAGGGTTAAGTTTAAAACATGAAGGGATAATACTTAACCATTAATAACATGTTAGTTATAACAGACGGGCAAGGTTAAG
Source organism: Allium sativum (assembly GCA_030737875.1). Classification (NCBI taxonomy): domain Eukaryota; kingdom Viridiplantae; phylum Streptophyta; class Magnoliopsida; order Asparagales; family Amaryllidaceae; genus Allium; species Allium sativum. The sequence continues at coordinate 994,971,518 of CM060915.1, forward strand.
TTAAAAAGGAACACTTAACCAATACAGGATGAAGGGGTAGGGTTAAGTAATAAGAAATACTAAACCAATATAACTTGGTTTGTGGTAGGGTTAAGTCAACGTGAAGTACTAATAACACTTAACCAGTTTATCAGGATAAATGAAGAGGGTTAAGTTAGCTTGGATTGACTAATGACACTTAACCAATCCAAATTGACGGGAAGGAGAACTAAGTAGTAAACCTTAGTTAAAAGGAACTAAGCAGTAAACCTTAGTTAAAAGGAGCTAAGTAGTAAACCTTAGTTAAGAAAGCAACGATTCTGGAAACTATGTGGTAAACCTTAGTTAGTAAAACTAAGTAGTAATTCTTAGTATAAAACGGTAAGGAGCGAATGTCCGTCTGAGTAAAAAGAAGGCACCAACGAATTGGGTTACGAAGCCCGAGGCTTCGAGTGGATGTGAGGGTACTCTTGGTATCCCTCTGTGAGGCTGCAGATGATCCTCCTGGGCTCACATAGGTTAAGGTCTGCGTTAGAAGAACCAGGGGTATGCCTTGGTTGCAATACATGGCAACCTAAAGACTAGGATGGAACGACGTGATTTGGCGAGGAAACGGTAGCCCTATGATAGCAACTCGTCGTCTACCATCCATCTTGAGTCAATCGAGATACGTGAAGCGGAAAGGAGGAGAACTCCAAAAGACCATATACTTGCTATCTAGTTATGGGTGAGGACGGCCATAGGATAGTGGGGCACCGGGGGCCTGCGTATAGTTCTCATTTTTCAAGGTGTGCCTTTCATTAGTTGAGGGAGGGGTCAAGTGGGACCATAGCCACTGGAATAAAAACAGACCTTAGCATCTACATCAGCAGATATCTGAAAGCTCCCGACCGAGTTCTGTGTTTCTTGATTTTCCCTACCACGGGACTCAGGCCGCACATTACAGGACATGTGCATCTAGACAGCGATAACGATTCGCGATACATGCGTGGGGAAGTCTAGGAACATGTACCACTCTAGGTAGTGTGTCCTAGACTATGGGGCATCGTTCGTCAGGTAGCATAATCCCTAGTTGGACTAGGTGGCATAAACCCTGAATCCGAGAAGCGTTCAACAGATAGCGTAAACTGTAGTTGAATCTAGAAGGCACTTGATAGAAAACCCTAGATTAGATCTAGGTAATAAATAATAAATGTATGCCTGAAGGCAACGGAAACTACAGGGATTGGGATCACGTTATCGTTACTAGTTGGGACACTAGTTAGGCGGTGCAGAGATATAGAAACCAGTATAATAAAGAAATAGCGAAGCGGCGAAAGTATTAGAGCATATCCAGTTTGTCTTATCTTAGCATATCTTGTGATTATCTTGCCTAATCTTGCTGAGCCTATCACCTTGGTGTTATCTTGTATTCAGTTAATTCATGTCATTTTGTTTTTCCATGTTCACATGCTAGAAGTTACTGAACTTACTCAGGCTTTATGTCTGACTCTGTTTTCCTTTCGTCTTGTTTTCTTCCTTTTCCCCCCAGGTAGTAAAGGAGGGAATAGTATAGCTCAGGTTAAGCTGGACTGTCACTCTTTCCCAGCTTGAAGATTTGTCGAAGTTTTGCTTGGATTCTCTTTTCGGATGTTATGGCTGGTTCTTGCTACATTGGGGAATATAAATGTATTTTTATGCTTCTTTATTTTGTAAGACAGATGATACTCTGATATTGTAAAGAAATCATCGTATAAACTATTTTATCAATAAAGAAAAGTTTTATTTTCCGCTGCTTAATTTATGTCTGTCTTGTAATTTATCTGCATATTTTACCCTAAATGCTCCACAGAACTTAGTGCATTCCCTTTTTGAGTGACACTAACGGACGTGGGGTGTTACACGTGGTATTAGAGCTGAAGGTTACCAGATCAGATAAAGGATTTGAAAAATTATTTTCAAAACGGTTTTAAAAGAAGCATTTTCAAGAGAAAAGATTTGTTTTAAAGGCATATTCCCCAAATCCATACGCATTATCTTCTCTTCCTCTGTTTGAATTCTTGTCGCCTCCTTTCTTGAGTCTCTGGGGCTCCTGGCTTTCTGGGAGGTAACCTCATCGATGGGCGAAGTCGTGCCTGGCTTCCATCCATAGCCGTAGTTGTTTCACCTACGGCCAGTTTTCTTTCAAGCTTATAGGGTTTCCCGTATGATGGAGGCAGCTTTCGAGAGATTTGTCAACGTGGTTATACACGGAAGGGGATGAAGAGTTTGGATAAGGAGCATAACCCTAGGATGTAGAATTCATGTATGTAGATTTAGCTCACGAAGGAGGAAGAAATTATAAAACCTAAGACAAGAGGAAGTATCTTTACTAGGGTATGATAGGGCATATAATAAGGACAAGGGCAAGAACGAGGAACAAGATTTTTAGATGGGCAAGTACATACTTTCACCACCAAGCGTACCTAGGAGAAAGGTAGTAAAGTTCTGTTGGAAGAATCTAGTTTTGCTGTTCGTACTCTTTCCTTTGGTTTTAGCGCTTCTCATTTGTTCATATCCACTTCCATGGTTGAGTCTCTGCACCATAGTACTTGTATAGTAGAAAGATCCCACTAGAGTCTCAAATCCAATTGGTGGTCCGACCAGTTTATTTTTGGTTAGTAGGGATTTGAGAATAGCTATCGAGTTTGCTTATATCATCTCACATATATCGTCTAAATTCGGAGGAGATATTCCTTGGGTGCTTGTCTAATATTGGTTTAGGCCTTTGAGGCTTGTACTTGAGGAATGTCGAGTTCGACTAGGATGTTTAGCGTGAGAGGTGAATAGTTGTGGCAGGCACTCTAAAAAGCACGTAGTAACCTTTCGACCCTTATAGTTATGGCATGGCAGATAAGAGGGAGACCTCTAATCATCTTAGTACATATACTTGGTACCGTGATTAACATCTGTTTATTTTGGAAATAGGGGTCAGAAACTTCACAATCGTGAAGTTAAATTAGTTAAGATACAGTGGAGTAAAGCTCAAGAAGGCTAGATACTAGCATCATACCCTTTTCCTTAAGGGTGCATCCTTGATTCCTTTTTGTAGGAGCTTTACGCATAATTTTTTCTCTCTTTCCGAAGTATATCCTCTAGGTCGTATCTTCGATCCTTAGGTAGAAACTCTTTTGGATGTAAACATGTATTTGAAACATGTTATGGTTGATGGTTGCGAGTGGTTGCTCATGAATGCATTTGCATACGTATTAGGCATTAGATTAGTTTGGACGCTTTCATATTGCATTTACAGATATGTATTTGTTGTAAGTTGAACTTGATATATTATCATATGGATGTTGCATATGGATGAATGGCTATGCACACATGTAGTATTTACATAACTAGGGATGCTTGCATACATGATTGGACGCATGGCACTGACATGATTTGCATTAAGGAGGTCAACTGAATCAGTAGACCGCCTGATTTTGCATTAGATAAAGACATATACACATACTATGCATATGAACATGAAAGCATTAGAAATCTTTTAAGGACAATGAATGCCCGTGATTGAATGGTTGAGTAGATGGGTGATTGGATGGTAGGACAGATTCTTCCTAACTTGAAGATTTCGGGGACGAAATCCTTTTAAGTGGGGGAGAATGTAACACCCCGTAATTCTGTAACACTAAGATTCAAAAATCAAGGTAGAATTAAAATTTAAAATCAAAATTAAGGGAAACGTGCTGTGCCATTGCGTTCGTCTTGGAATTCTGCACGAAAACGAGTCCGTGTTTGCGTAAATCGGAGTACGTATGAGGAAGATATGGCCTCCGGAAGATTCAGCGAAGTTCAAATTTCAAAACAGGTCAAAAACGAGTTCAAATTCGAAAAACTGACCCAGATTGGGCTGGGCGGGAATTTTTCCGCCCAAGGCACCCAGGTCGACTGGGTAGTCGACCTGGACACCCAGGTCGACTGGGTAGTCGACCTAGGGGTCGACTCCCCGCTTTTTCTAGGTTTTTGAACCTGGTTCGTTCGGATGTATTTGGTCACATTTTCTGCCTAGGTTCGTCCGCATAATCCTATATAAACAGCCTTAGTCTCCTTCTCTATTCACAATTCTTTTCTATCCTTATGCTACCTCTGAGAAAATGTATAAAAAAATAATATATAAAATAAATCAAGACGAGGAAATGCTGCTCAAGACTTTCAAGAGGAGATTCAAGTCAAGCCAGGATTCAAGTGAAGATTCAAACAACTTCAACGACTGTTTTTCTACGAATCTAATATAATCTCTGTAATTCAGTTACTTCTCAGATTTGAACGTTTCTCTTTTCATGACATGAAATTAAAGGAATAAAAGAGTATGCCAATTCTTTCTATTCAAATCAGTGCCTATTTCTTTGGACTTAATTAAGAACTGTCATGATTCGAGGACAAATAAGACCGTGACTATGAAACTATGGACCTTAGAACCATATGCCTCTTTGACTATGAACATTACCTATGACTATGAACATTGCCTATGACTGTGACTGTGACTATGAGAATTATTCCCTAACCTATGAACACAAGCCTATGCCTTTGATTAGAAAACATAAACTATTGCATATGACATAACAAGGACAATTGTGACTAAAGACCTATGATTCATGACTAGGAAAGTGTTGGTTAAGTTTCGTGACTGTGAAATTGGGTCTAAACGTGATTTTTTATTCTGTCTATTCTTGGGTTTCTTTGATTTTAGACCTTGGGAGTTTACCTATTAAGTTAGGTCTACCCATGTTCTTGAACCTACGTCTCTATTCTGTCTATTCTTGGTTTTCTTTGGTTTTAGACCTTGGGAATTTACCTATTAAGTTAAGTCTACCCATGTTCTTGAACCTACGACGTTATTCAGCCCTTTTTATGTCATAAGATTTTCAGACCTATAGGCTTCCGATGTTTTAGATCAATTTCAGTGTAATTCGTTAGGTCTGTAATTAGTAAATTGTCATCTTATGCCCGTTATTATGTTTATCTTTTTCATAGCAATCTTTGGTTCGTTCCCTATTTTCTACGAATCTAGATTTATCTATAATCTAGGTTGAATCACGATTATACGAACGGTGGGAATAAAATTTGGGCAAAATATGAAATTTACTAAAGACGTAGTTTTTAACTTGGAAATTGGCATAAATTGGGAACATGGATTATGGCATGTTCATAGAAATGCAAATTGGATAAATTTGATATGAATTATAGGATGTGTAATTTGAACCTAGGATTGACTTGTAAATCTAGCATTTACATGAATTGTGGACTAGAATAATAAGTCTAGTTTGACATGAACTGTGATTAAAATGTTAAATTAGAATTGGATTAGCTAATTTGGCATGATAAGTATATTGGCATAAATTCGAAATTGGCCGTAATTGGGAGTAATTGTCAGGTTTAGAAAATCATGGTTAGTAACACTTAATTTGGTATAGTTTACATACCAAAAAGCATAAATATGATTTAGAGGGGGAAATGGGCCATAAGAATAAATGTTGACAATTTACATTAAAAGAGTAATTATGAAATAAGTAAATTAGGAATAATTTATAGAATTTGTCCTAAATAAGAAAATGTGAATTTAGACAAATTAAAGGTTTATTAACGACATCTCTTTTAATGACACACCAGAAAGTTCTAGGGTGACAGAGAGGATAGTGTCTAGGCTTGGGTTTGGAAAATACAAGTTTCCTGCTCTCCCTGGCTATCCCTAACTGATCCGACGGACGGGATGGTTACTTTCAAAACCTGATTTGAAAATTAATCAAAACCCTTTGAACTTAGAAAACACGAATATGCCTAACCCGAGGTTAGACTGAGTTGTGATGTAAACCTGCCCGGAACCAACCGGCACATCCAGTAATCGCAACAATATCTGTCTAATGTGAGTGGTCGCGGCTTTAATTTATTTAGTTAAAGCTAGAACAAGAATGGTAGGGTTAAGTTAACTAAGGCACTTAACCAATTCAACATGATAACAAAACCGATGGGTGGGGGTTAGGTTCATGCAGACACTTAACGCAGTTAAGCTAGAATGGGAGGGTTAAGTCCATAGGAACACTTAACCAACTTAACACAGTTAAGCTAGAATGGGAAGGACTAAGTCCATAGGGACACTTAACCAACTTAACATGGTAACAAGACAAGATTTGTAGGGGTTAAGTAACTAAGAGAACACTTAGCCAGATTAACATGATAACTAGACTAGAAGGTGGGGTTAAGTAAAGTTAATACACTTAGCCAAACTAACATGTTAACTAGACTAGAGGTTGGGGTTAAGTAAAATTTAATACACTTAGCCGATTTGATATGTTAACTGGACTAGATCGTAAGGTTAAGTAAACTTGAACACTTAACCATCAGATTGTGATAAAGGAATAGGGTTAAGTTTAAAACATGTAGGGATAATACTTAACCATTAATAACATGTTAGTTAAAACAGACGGGCAAGGTTAAGTTAAAAAGGAACATTTAACCAATACAGGATGACGGGGTAGGGTTAAGTAATAAGAAATACTAAACCAATATAACTTGGTTTGTGGTAGGGTTAAGTCAACGTGAAGTACTAATAACACTTAACCAGTTTATCAGGATAAATGAAGAGGGTTAAGTTAGCTTGGATTGACTAATGACACTTAACCAATCCAAATTGACGGGAAGGAGAACTAAGTAGTAAACCTTAGTTAAAAGGAACTAAGCAGTAAACCTTAGTTAAAAGGAGCTAAGTAGTAAACCTTAGTTAAGAAAGCAACGATTCTGGAAACTATGTGGTAAACCTTAGTTAGTAAAACTAAGTAGTAATTCTTAGTATAACACGGGAAGGCGCGAATGTCCGTCTAAGTAAAAAGAAGGCTCCAACGAATTAAGTTACGAAGCCCGAGGCTTCGAGGGGACATGAGGGTACTCTTGGTATCCCTCTATGAGGCTGCAGATGATCCTCCTGGGCTCACAGAGGTTAAGGTCTGCGTTAGAAGAACCAGGGGTATGTCTTGGTTGCAATACATGGCAACCTAAAGACTAGGATGGACCGACGTGATTCGGCGAGAAAACGGTAGCCCTATGATAGCAACTCGTCGTCTACCATCCATCTTGAGTCAATCGAGATACGTGAAGCGGAAAGGTGGAGAACTCCAAAAGACCATATACTTGCTATCTAGTTATGGGTGAGGATGGCCATAGGATAGTGGGGCACCAGTGGCCTGCGTATAGTTCTCATTTTTCAAGGTGTGCCTTTCATTAGTTGAGGGAGGGGTCAAGTGGGACCATAGCCACTGGAATAAAAACAAACCTTAGCATCTACATCGGCAGATATATGAAAGCTCCCGACCGAGTTCTATGTTTCTTGATTTGCCCTGCCACGGGACTCGGGCCGCACATTACAGGACATGTGCATCTAGACAGCGATAACGATTTGCGATACATGCGTGGGGAAGTCTAGAACATGTACCACTCTAGGTAGTGTATCCTTGACTAGGGGGCATCGTTCGTCAGGTAGCATAATCCCTAGTTGGACTAAGTGGCATAAACCCTGAATCCGAGAAGCGTTCAGCAATAGCGTAAACTCTAGTTGAATCTAGAAGACACTTGATAGAAAACCCTAGATTAGATCTAGGTAATAAATAATAAATGTATGCCTGAAGGCAACGGAAACTACAGGGATTGGGATCACATTATCGTTACTAGTTGGGACACTAGTTAGGTGGTGCAGAGATATAGAAACCAGTATAATAAAGAAATAGCGAAGCAGCGAAAGTATTAGAGCATATCCAGTTTGTCTTATCTTAGCATATCTTGTGATTATCTTGCCTAATCTTTCTGACCCTATCACCTTGGTGTTATCTTGTATTCAGTTAATTCATGTCATTTTGTTTTTCCATGTTCACATGCTAGAAGTTACTGAACTTACTCAGGCTTTATGTCTGACTCTGTTTTCCTTTCGTCTTCTTTTCTTCCTTCCCCCCCCCCCAGGTAGTAAAGGAGGGAATAGTATAGCTCAGGTTAAGCTGGACTGTCACTCTATCCCAGCTTGAAGATTTGTCGAAGTTTTGCTTGGATTCTCTTTTCGGATGCTATGGCTGGTTCTTACTACATTGGGGAATATAAATGTATTTTTATCCTTCTTTATTTTGTAAGACAGGTGATACTCTGATATTGTAAAGAAATCATCGTATAAACTATTTTATCAATAAAGCAAAGTTTTATTTTCCGCTGCTTAATTTCTGTCTGTCTTGTAATTTATCTGCATCTTTTACCCTAAATGCTCCACAGAACTTAGTGCATTCCCTTTGTCAGTGACACTAACGGACGTGGGGTGTTACAGCTCCATGGTTAGCCTCCGTATACATTCGAGAAATAGTTCGTTTGCACGGTGTTCCTTCTAGCATAGTGAGCGACCGCGATCCTATTTTCACTAGCGAATTTTGGAAGAGCTTGCAAGAGGCGGTAGGGACTCGGTTATGTTTGAGCACCGCATATCATCCTCAGACAGACGGCCAGACCGAGAGGGTGAATCGTATTCTAGAGGACTTATTGAGGTTGTGTGTCTCTGATTTCGGAGGTACATGGGAGGAACATCTTCCGTTGGTAGAGTTCGCATATAATAATAGCTTTCAGTCTAGTATTGGCATGACACTGTTCGAAGCTCTTTATGGACGGCCGTGTCGTTCGCCTACATGTTGGTGGGAATCTACGGATAAGATCTTGCTTGGACCCGATATGATTAGAGAGACTTCGGAGAAGATCGATTTGATTCGAAGGAGGATGAAGACGGCGCAAGATAGACAAAAATCTTATGTGGATAAGAGGAGGTCAGATCTTGAGTTTGGTGTTGGGGACATGGTCTTTTTCAAGGTGTCTCCATAACGTCGTTCGCTTTGGGTCCGTTGGGAAGATAGCACCAAGGTTCGTAGGACCGTTTCCTATTAAGGAAAGGATTGGGCAGATGGCGTATAGAGTGGAGTTGCCCGAGTGACTTAGTGGTGTACACGACGTATTCCATGAATCACATTTGAGGAAGTGCTTGCACGAGACCGCGGAAGTGGTAGAGCCGAGCTTGCTTAGAGAGGTGGAGATCGAGCATGATGCGACGATTCGACGAGCTCCTACGCGTATTCTTGGGTCGGAGATTAAGAAGTTGAGGAATCGAGAGGTCAAACTAGTCAAAGTGCAATGGGGAGATGATGAGAGCAACACTACTTGGGAGACGGAAGCGAATATGCGTTCATTATACCCTTTTCTTTTCGAGGGTATGTATTTTGATTTCTCCTATATCGCTTAGCTTGTACTTATCTTATCTTTAGTATGTCCTATCGCTAGTATCTTTGACCTTTAAATAGGATAGTCCTATGGTCTAAAAATGTGTTTGGGACATGTTATGTATGATGGAAGCATGTGGATGCAAGTGTTTGCTAGTGGTTGCTCGTGGATGCATATACACACACTTTAGGCACTAGATCGGCTCAGTCACTTCATATTGCATATTGCATATAAATGTGTGTACATATTTAAGTAATGGATGAATAATGGTTGTACCATCATATGGATGTTGCATTTTGGTGAATGGTTGTGCACACATGTAGAAATGATATGTATCGATAAGGTCCTTTCGCATACATAATGGACGCATGGCACTATCATGGTTTGCATTAAGGAGGTCAACTGAATCAGTAGACCGCCTGATTTTGCATTAGATAAGGAACATATAAACACACTTTTTGCATATGTTCATATAGCATTAGAAATTTTATAAGGAAAATGGATGCCCGTGTTTGATGGTTGAGTAGATTGTTGTTTGGATGGTAGGATATGCATTCTCCTTGGAGATTTCGGGGGCGAAATCCTTTAAGGAGGGGAGAATGTAACACCCCGGATTTTTGAATAATCGAATTAACTAAATTAAAGAATAATTAATCTCAGACGTGATAATTATGGGAATTGGGTTGCGCCATTGTGTTCGTCTCGGAATTCTGGTTGAAATAGAGTCCGAGTTTGCGGGAAATGAGTACCGGATGAAAGAGTTATGGAAGAACGAAAGGTGGTGGCAAAAGTAGGAAAAATATATAAATGCACTGGTGCACTTGGGAAGTGTGCTATTACATATTTACACTGGCGCACCTGCCAAGTGCGCCCAGGCCGAGGCAAGAGCCTGCACAGCTTTCTGGTTTAGGCTGACCCGTGTTGTTGAGTCATTTCTGACTCCTTGCCGAGTCATTAGGGTTGACTCATCACCCTATCATGATTGAATGGTTTTGATTAACCCTAAGAACATCCGACGGCTTAAATTAATTCAGAATTCTATAAAAAGACCCATAGACTCAAACCCTAAATCAGAATTAAAACTAAAACTATGGTCGTCATGCTGTTGTCTTGAACCCGAGAGCAGCCTCCACCAAATTAAAGGGGAAGAACAACAACCAAATCAGAACTATTCAACTCTAACAGCGAATCTTCATCAAAGGAGCGCTAATTCAACTCCATAAATCAGAATTCAGAACTGAAGACTGCTTTTGAGTTGTGAGTTCGATAGTTTTAACAAGATAATTAGTAATTTAATTAGATTAAGTTATAACGCGGATTGTATGGATGTGATATGAAGTATTGATTTCATGTTATAATTATGTTGTAGGATTGTGATTGAAATATCTAAGATGTTATGTTGTGATGCTATCATTTATGATGCAAAGTTATGTTGCTATCATCCATGATGTAATTTTATATACAATCAAATCGTCATGTTTCTTATGCTAGTTTGTGATATTGATTCATATGATAAATCATATGTAGGAAAGTTTAGATGTTGATTCAAACATGAACCATATACAAGTTTGGGTAGAATTATATGTGACTTTACATGGCTATGGCACCTAGTTTATGTGAAATTTAATTGAAAGTTAGGCTATGACATATGCTAAATTCTACATGATACTTTACATGTTAGATATTAGTTTACACCATTGTTGCGATGTATAAATCACATATGTGAGTTTATGAGTTGGACATGAATCATGTTATGTTATTACCTATGCAAGTTTACCCCTTTTAGATATAAATCTATGACATATGATGTTTATGCAAGTTTGTGGCCATTATTTCATCAAGTTCACACTATAGATATAGATCTATGACATATGATGATTATGCAAGTTTGTGGCCATTTTCTCATCAAGTTCACACCTTTAAATTTGGAACCATGGCATATGTTGTTTATGCAAGTTGTAATCTTGGCCTATGCAAGTTTTAGATGTAGAACATCATTCACATATGCAAGTTCACCCCTATGTTAGATCTATGATTTAATTATGTGTATATATTGTGATGTTTTCTATTATTTCATGAGTTAGACTATTCGAGTCTAACGTATATTTTTACGTTGAACGAACAAACGTACTACGTGGGGTAAAAGGGGATAACATTAAAAATATTTAATTGGCATAAATGCCTTAAAAGGCATAAAATGTAATTGTCGTGAAATTGGTACGATTTTACATACCATAAACAGATGGACATAATTGAGTCAATTATGGACATCGCTAAATTTGGAATTGATTGATAATTTGAATAGGGAAAGTAATTCAAATTGGGGGTGATGAATTAGGAGTAATTAATCGTCTAAGACACGAGGTTAGGCTCTTTTGTGGTGTAAGACTGCCTGGACCTGCCCAGCAAATCCAGCTGCCACAAATGCCAGTCTAAAGTGAGAGGTCTTAAGCACAAACTAAATACGTAACAGACGTAAAGACACGAGGTTAGGCTCTTTTGTGGTGGAAGACTGCCCGGACTCGCCTGGCAAATCCAGCTGCCACAAATGTCAGTCTAATGTGAGAGGTCTTTATGAGGTTACGGTCTTAATGAATTAAGAAACACTTAACCAGATAAGCATGTAGTGGGACATGAGGGGGTTAAGTGGGTGCCTTGGGTGGCATGTGGAATCTAATGGATGCCTTGGGTGGCATTTGGAAATACGATTAGAAACACTTAACCAAATTGAAACATGAATAAGAAGTGGGTTAAGTGGGATGTACTAGAGGGGACCAAGCTTAGGTGGATAGCTTGTGTCAAGTAATGGGGACCCGTTTCAACCAGTAACCCATATGTATCTTTGTGGGCTCGACCCAAGTCGAGGACGGGACACGCATACTGGGCTTGACTGTAAGAGGCCAAACCGGGTTAGCGGTGGCAACGCAAGTCCAACGGGCTCATATGCGTGTGTGGACCCGGGCTGATAGGTAAGACGTTGTTGCATCGTGTAGGTATAAGCCGTGCATTCTTGGTGGTATCGGGTTGCCACTTTGGGAAGTGATACACCCCACTGTGGGGCCAGCACGGGTATCTACGAATTAGGGAGCCGATCGCTTGGGGGTAGTGGGTACACCTAGTGGAGATAGGGGCAGAAGGCACCTATGAAGACAGCTAGGGGTGCACGAAACTACCAATATCATTATTAAGTTTGTAGGCGGGATCAACCTTAGGGTGACTAGTGGTGGTGCAGTATACTAGTGGCGGTGTAGTAAAGCAATTATCCTATAGCGTTTGTGTAGTTTAGTAAATTGTCTTAGTGGGTTAGGTGCGCTTCATGATATCGTTGTTCATCTTGTTTCCTTGTTTACTCTGTCATATTCAATGGTTCATGGCCATTCCCTTATTTTCCAACTTATGCTTTATCCTAGTTACTTTGTTAATTGTATTGTTAGAATTATCGCACTCGCCGGACTTTATGTTTGACCCCCCTTTTTCCATCACTTTCCTTCACCCCCCCCCCCCCCCCCTCAGGTGCTCAGGTTGGAGCTAGCACCAGTGGAGCTTGATTTTGGACTGCTTTTAGAAGATTTCTTGGACCGCTGAAGTAAAGTTCAGCTTCTCTTTATTTATGGCTATTTTTGACGTTGGGGGTTATGTCTTTCAGTTTATGTACTTTGTTTTATCAAGATGGATATGATGTACTTGACTTTGGTTTTATGGTTTTGATGATGTAACCAAACATATTTAGCTTCTGCTAAAATAAATGAAGTTTTAAATTTTCAAGTATTGCTTTATATCTGTCTTGTTGTGATTTTCTGTTCTATATTCACTTAAAATGCTCCATGGAAGTTAATGCATTCCCTTTGTGAGTGACATTAATGGATGTGGGGTGTTACATCAATATAGGATAATTAATATACTCTAACTTACTGTACCATACTGTACTGTATTAACACTAACTTCACCCCTACTGGTCACTCTAGAAATTTAATCCCTCTTGGCTAAATAGAATGATGATAGCTTCGTGTACTACTGGATGTACCCACTATCCTCCATGTTTTACTGTATATCTCTAGTTGCTATCATAGGTACCCAGCGTGTACCTATCCCCACTAGATGTACCCCTTCAATAAGTAATAATGGTAATTCGACGTACTCCTAGCTGACGTCATAGGTGCCGCCTGCTCCTATCTCTACTAGGTGTACCCCTTAATAATTATTAATAATAGTGGTAGCTTCGTGTACCCCTAGCTGACTACATAGGTGTCGTCTGCTCCTATCACCACTAGGTGTACCCATTACCCTGCCCCATTCGATCGGCTCCCTAACTCGTAGATACCCGTGCTGGCCCCATAGTGGGGTGCATCGCTCCCCAAAGTGGCAACCCGATGCCACCAATGATGCACGGCTTATACCTACATGATGCAACAACGTCTTACCTAACAGCCCGGGTCCACACACGCATATGAACCCGTTGGACTTGCGTTGCCACCGCTAACCCGGTTTGGCCATTTACAGTCAAGCCCAGTATGCGTGTCACGTCCTCAACTTGGGTCGAGCCCACAAAGATACGAATGGGTTACTGGTTGAAATGGGCCCCCCATTACTTGACACAAGCTATCCACCTAAGCTTGGTCCCCTCTAGTATATCCCACTTAACCCACTTCATGTCCACTTACATATTTTAAATTTGGTTAAGGGTTTCTATTAGTAATTCCACATGCCACCCAAGGCACCCACTTAACCCCTATGTCCCACTTACATGTTTTACCTTGGTTAAGTGTTACTAATGGTATTTTCTCATGCCACCCAAGGCACCCACTAGATTCCACATGACACCCAAAGCACCCACTTAACCCCCTCATGTCCCACTACATGTTTAACTGGTTAAGTGTTTCTTAATTCATTAAGACCGTAACCTTATAAAGACCTCTCACATTAGACTGGCATTTGTGGCAGCTGGATTTGCCGGGCGGGTCCAGACAGTCTTACACCACAAACGAGCCTAACCTCGTGTCTTTACAACTGTTACGTTTCTAATTTGTGACTAAGACCTCTCACATTAAACTGGCATTTGTGGCAGCTGGATTTGTCGGGCGGGTCCGGGCAGTCTTACACCACAAAAGAGTCAAACCACGTGTCTTAGACGATTAATTACTCCTAATTAATCATTCCCCAATTTGAATTACTTTCCCTATTCAAATTATCAATCAATTCCAAATTTAACGATGTCCATAATTGACTCAATTATGTCCATCCATTTATGGTATGTAAAATCATACCAATTCCGTCACTAATTAATTTTATTCCTTAAAATTAATTACATGCCTTTTTAGGCCATTACATGCCAAATTCACAATATGTATGTATCCACTATTATCCCCATCGTACCCCCGTCATTCGTTCGCTTAACACGACATATGCATATTAGACTAGCAAATAGTCTAATACTTTAAAAAAATAGGAAATAAACGTCACAAAGTCACATACACACAATAATAGATCTAATTTGCATCTAACTTGCAATTAAGAATTACAACATACTTGCATAGTCTTTGTATTGTCATGGATCCAAAAATCATAGATCTAAAAGGTGTGAACTTGCATGTATGAACATAGTTTTACACCCAAGTAGCCTAGGTAATTATCACAAACTTACATAAACTATGTATGTCATCAACCTAAACATAAAGGTATCATCTTGCATAACTATGGATCTAATAAAAAGGTGTTAACTTGCATAACTATGCAAGTCATAGTTTCAACATAAAAATGTCGACTTGAATATGGATCTAAACTTTAAAGATGGGAACTTGTATATATGTGAATCCAATTATCACTTAAACTTGCATATGAACATAATACTTATACGAACTAGCATATGTTCCACATTCATATTCGCATAAAAACTGATGTTATAAACCAAGGTGATCGGATTATAAAAAGGGATTCATTGGCATAAGTTAACATCATGAGTTACCAGCATATATTTTAGATCCAAACTTACATAACATCATATAACTCGCATACAACTTGCGTGATTCTATTAACTTGCATAACATCATATGTACAACTATCATAATTATATTAACTTGCATAACATCATACATGAAACTTGCATAACATCATATATAAAACTTGCATAACATCATATGTGAAACTTGCATAACATCATATATAAAACTTGCATAACATCATATGTGAAACTTGCATAACATCATTTATAAAACTTGCATAACATCATATGTGAAACTTGCATAACATCATATATAAGATTTGCATAACATCATATAATATGAATCAAATTAACATACATGATTAAACATATGAATTAGATTCACATCCACAACTTATAATCCAACGTATATCACATCATAATTAATTTAGCAATTATTTTGTTAAAGTGATCGGACTCACAACTCAAAAGCAGTCTTTAGTTCTGAATTCTGATTTCTGGAGTTGAATTAGCTGTTCTTTGAAGAAGATTCGCTATTAGGGTTGAATAGTTCTGATTTGGTTGCTGTTCTTCCTCTTTAATTTGGTGGCGGCTGCTCTAGGGTTCAAGACAACAGCATGACGGCCATAGTTTCAATTTTAATTCCGATTCAGGGTTTGAGTCTATGGGTCTTTTTATAGAGTTTTGAATTAATTTAAGCCGTCGGGTGATCTTAGGGTTAATCAAAACCATTCAATCATGATAGGGTAATGAGTCAGCCCTAATGACTCAGCAAGGAGTCAGAAAGGACTCAACAACATGGGTCAACCTGAACCAGAAAGCTGTGCAGGCTTTTGCCTCGGCCTGGGCACCTTTGGCAGGTGCGCCAGTGCAAATTTGTACTGGCGCACTTCCAAAGTGCGCCAGTGCAATTCTTCTTCTTCTTTTTTCTTTCTTCTTTTGCCACCAATCTTCGTTCGTCCATAGCTTCTTCATCCGGTACCCATTTCCCGCAAACTTGGACTCTATTCAACCAGAATTCCGAGACAAACACAATGGCGCAACCCCATTCCCTTAATTCTCACGTCTGAGATTAATTATTCTTTATTTTAGTTAATTCGATTATTCAAAAATCCAGGGTGTTACATTCTCCCCTCCTTAAAGGATTTCGCCCCTGAAATCTCCAAGTTAAGGAGAATGCATATCCTACCATCCAAACAACCATCTAATCAACCATCAAACACGGGCATCCATTGTCCTTATAAAATTTCTAATGTTGTATGAACATATGCAAGAAGTGTGTGTATATGTTCCTTATCTAATGCAAAATCAGGCGGTCTACTGATTCAGTTGACCTCCTAAATGCAAACCATGATAGTGCCATGCGTCCATTATGTATGCGAAAGAACCTTATCGATACATATCATTTCTACATGTGTGCACAACCATTCACCAAAATGCAACATCCATATGATGGTACAACCATTATTCATCCATTAACTTAAATATGTACACACATTTATATGCAATATGCAATATGAAGTGACTGAGCCGATCTAGTGCCTAAAGTGTGTGTATATGCATCCACGAGCAACCACTAGCAAACACTTGCATCCACAAGCATCCATCATACATAACATGTCTCAAACACATGTTTCAACCATAGGACTACCCTATCTAAAGGTCAAAGATACTAGCGAGAGGACATACTAAAGATAAGATAAGTACAAGGTAAGCGATAAAGGAGAAATTAAAAGACATACCCTCGAAAAGAAAAGGGTATAACAAACGCATCTTCGCTTCCGTTTCCCAAGTAGCGTCGCTCTCACCATCTCCCTATTGCACTTTGACTAGTTTGACCTCTTGATTCCTCAACTTCTTAATCTCCGACACAAGAATGCGCGTAGGAGCTCGTCGAATCGTCGCATCCCGCTCTATCTCTACCTCTCTAAGCAAGCTCAGCTCTACCACTTCCGCGGTCTCGTGCAAGCACTTCCTCAAATGTGATACATGGAATACGTCGTGTACACCACTAAGTCTCTCGGGCAACTCCACTCTATACTCCATCTGCCCAATCCTTTCCTTAATAGGAAACGGCCCTACGAACCTTGATGCTAACTTCCCAACGGACACAAAGCGAACGACGTTCCGTAATGGAGACACCTTGACAAAGACCATGTCCCCAATATCAAACTCAAGATCTGTCCACCTCTTGTCCGCATAAGATTTCTGCCTATCTTGCGCTGTCTTCATACTTCTTCGAATCAAATCGATCTTTTCTGAAGTCTCTCTAATCACATCGGGTCCAAGCAAGACCTTGTCTGTAGACTCTCACCAACATGTAGGCGAACGACACGGCCGTCCATAAAGAGCCTCGAACGGTGCCATGCCAATGCTAGACTGAAAGTGGTTATTATATGCGAACTCCACCAACGGAAGATGTTCCTCCCATGTACCTCCGAAGTCTAAGACACATAACCTCAATAAGTCCTCTAGAATACGATTCACCCTCTCGGTCTGGCCATTCGTCGGAGGATGATATGTGATGCTCAAACATAACTGAGTCCCTACCGCCTCTTGCAAGCTTTTCCAAAATTTGCTAGTGGAAATAGGATCGCGGTCGCTCACTATGCTAGAAGGAACACCGGCCAACCAAACTATTTCTCGAATGTATACGGAGGCTAATCATGGAGCAGTCCTCTTACTCTTCACGGGAATGAAATGGGCGCTCTTAGTAAGTCTGTCTACCACGACCCAAATCCCCGTATTACCCTTTCTCGGTCTTGGTAATCCGTCAACAAAGTCCATCGAAACACTTTCCCACTTCCATTGTGGGACCTCCAATGGGTGAAGCAATCCACAGGACTTCTTTTGCTCTTCTTTTACTTGTTGGCACACCAAGCATCTAGCGACATACTCGGCCACATCCTTCTTCATACCGGCCCAAAAGTAAACTCGTCTCATGTCCATGTACATCTTGTCCCCACCGGGATGGATGGTTATCTTCGAACGATGGGCATCATCAAGAATGGTCTTCCTCAAATTCTCTTCCTGTGGTATACAAAGTCTACCGTCCCTATGCAACCAACCCTTATCATCTAGGGTATACCTACTTAGGTGGCTTGATCACTCCCCTCTTATGAGCTTCTCTACTAACTCCATCAACTGTGGGTCATCACGCTGTGCCTCTCCAACCCGTCCCAAAAGCGTAGGTCTGACCTCAAGGATACTAGCAAACTGGGTACAAAATCAATGGATGGTCTAAAGTCAAAGGTAGAGATAAATTCTAAGATATGTCGCTCGATAAACAAAGGACTCAATGTCAACTTTTTTTTCCTACTCAAGGCATCCGCCACAACGTTACCCTTGCCAGGGGTATATGCTATCTCGAAATCGTAGGACGCCAAGAACTCCATCCACCATAACATATCACCCTTCCCTAGAGACCACATGCCCTAAAATCCTCACTTCTTTCCTCCAAAAATGGTATTTTAGAGAACTTAGCTTTAAGCTGGTGCACTTGTAGGGTCCCTAAGCTTTCCCTAAGATGTAGGGCATGCTCTACTCTGCTTCTATAGAAAACCAGGATATAATCCCATGCAAAATCGTCACAACTATCCATCTCTCACACAGACCATCCTAGTCGAACTCGACACCCCCCAAGTGCAAGCCCCAAAGGCCTAAAACAATATCAGACAAATACCCAAGGGATACCTCCTTCGAATTCAGACAACCTACATGAGATGATACTAGTAAGACGGCTAACCACTTGAGCACTTGACCGACTCTGGTTGTCCTTGCCAGTCTTGCTCCAAAACCACCGCTGATCACATAACTGGCTTTGCTTAATCTATTAAGCACATGCGAAAACTTATTTCGTACCTCTGGGTAAACCCCGCACTTTATCAAAGACGTCTCCATACTCACGGACCACACAAACGGATTCCCAATCATCGTTGGATGCGTCAGAAGATTCTAGGCAGCTAAGCATCACTGAACCCCTAGGGTCATAAGAAATATGAGGGTCTTTCCATAACGAATCAATAGTCTAACTACCCTCCTTTCACAATCTAGGATGACAACCCGCCTGGCTAGCCAATCTACCCCTAGAATCAAACTATAGCCCGTGAAACCAAGGACGAAGGCGTTGCATTCAAATCCAACGCCCAAGATAGACACTCTCAAATCCCGACAAACCATTGAAGGAGGAGCTGAACCACCAACAGGATTTGAGACTAGGATGGAATCCTTAACTAGACTAGTATTTAGGTGTAGTGTTTCAACTAACGAAGCAGATACTAATGAGTATGAAGCGTCAGAATCAAACAAAGTTCAAACAGGATGATAAAGAAAAACAATTTTCAACCTAGACGGTCTTACCCCCATCAGGTATACCAGCCGTGAGGGAATACAACTACCCTCTAGAAGATCCTGTACTTTGTCCTTGCCTCTTTGGACAATCCTAAGGTGTCCTATTTCTCCAAAACAACTAGCCTTCTTCTTCACATTCTCCATTCGTGACCTCCCACCAAGATGAGGTTTCGTCCTTTGTTAACCAAACAACTATTTAAACCTTCCTCCCATCGTTTATCTTAAAGGTACCAACAAGCCCTCCACTTCCTTGGACTAACTTCTAGCCCGACAAACGTCTAAGTCCCTTGAAGTGGTTTTCCGTCCTTCGTACCGAAGTCCTTATTTATCTTAGAAAAAGAATCTATACGCGGAGGGGGGGAAGAACTCAAAAAGAGAAAGAGGAAGAGATTTAAAATGGAGAATCGAAGGAAGGATATATGGCTCTTGGGATTATGCTTTCTAAAATATACTTTTCTCTTGAAAATGCTTTCCTTAAAACATACTTTTGAAAGTACTTCTTTATAAAAGTGGTTTTGAAAATTAGTTTTTCAAAAATTCATATTTGTTCTGGTAACCTTCAGCTCTGATACCTCGTGTAACACCCCACATCCATTAATGTCACTCGCAAAGGGAATGCATTAACTTCGATGGAGCATTTTAAGTGAATATAGAATAGAAAATCACAACAAGACAGATATAAAACAGTACTTGAAAATTTAAACTTTATTTATTGCAGCAGAAGGTAAATATGTTTGGTTACATCATCAAAACCATAAACCAAAGTCAAGTACATCATATCCATCTTGATAAAACAAAGTACATAATCCCACTGTTACAAATAGCCATAAGAAAATTATAGGCTGAACTTTACTTCAGCAATCCAAATCCAAGTTCTCCCAAAGAGATCCCAATCAAGCTCCACTAGTACTAGTCCCACCCTTAGAACCTGGGGGGGAAAGGAAGAAAAGAGGTAGAAACAAAGGGGGTCAAACATAAAAGTCTAGCAAGTGTGATAACTCGAACAACAGAATTATTAAAGCAATATGATAGGATATAAGCCGGAGAATAAGGTAATGACTGTGAGAACCAAATGGGTATGGCAAGGCAATCAAGAGAAACAGAGATAACGTTAATGGCGCTTCCTAATCAATATCGGATAATTACGATACTCTACCGTACTGTACCATACTGTACTGTACTAACACTAACTGCACCCCTACTAGTCACTCTAGAAATTTGATCCCTCTTGGCTAAATAGAACGATGATAGCTTCGTGTACTACTAGATGTATCTACTATCCTCCATGTTTGACTGTATATCTCTAGTTGCTATCATAGGTACCCAGCGTGTACCTATCCCCACTAGATGTACCCCTTCAATAAGTAATAATGGTAATTCCACGTACTCCTAGCTGACATCATAGGTGTCGCCTGCTCCTATCTCCACTAGGTGCACCCCCTTAATAATTATTAATAATAGTGGTAGCTTCGTGTACCCCTAGCTGACTACATAGGTGTCGTCTGCTCCTATCTCCACTAGGTGTACCCACTACCCTGCCCCATTCGATCGGCTCCCTAACTCGTAGTTACCCGTGCTGGCCCCATAGTGGGGTGTATCACTCCCCAAAGTGGCAACCTGATACCACCAATGATGCACGACTTATACCTACACGATGCAACAACGTCTTACCTACCAGCCCGGGTCCACACACGCATATGAACCCGTGGGACTTGCGTTGCCACCGCTAACCCGGTTTGGCCTCTTACAGTCAATCCCAGTATGCGTGTCTCGTCCTTTACTTGGGTCGAGCCCACAAAGATACGAACGTGTTACTGGTTGAAATGGGCCCCCCATTACTTGACACAATCTATCCACCTAAGCTTGGTCCCCTCTAGTATATCCCACTTAACCCGGTTCATGTCCACTTACATGTTTTAAATTTTGTTAAGGGTTTCTATTAGTAATTCCACATGCCACCCAAGGCACCCACTTAGCCCTATGTCCAACTTACATGTTTTACCTTGGTTAAGTGTTACTAATCGTATTTCCTCATGCTAACCAAGGCACCCACTAGATTCCACATGCCACCCAAGGCACGCACTTAACCCCCTCATGTCCCACTACATGTTTATCTGGTTATGTGTTTCTTAATTCATTAAGACCGTAACCTCATAAAGACCTCTCACATTAGGCTGGCATTTGTGGCAGCTGGATTTGCCGGGCGGGTACGGGTAGTCTTACTCCACAAACGAGCCTAACCTCGTGTCTTTACAAATGTTACGTATTTAATTTGTGCCTAAGACCTCTCACATTAGACTGGCATTTGTGGCAGCTGGATTTGCCGGGCGGGTCCGGGTAGTCTTACACCACAAAAGAGTCTAACCTCGTGTCTTAGACGATTAATTACTCCTAATTAATCATTCCCCAATTTGAATTACTTTCCCTATTCAAATTATCAATCAATTCCAAATTTAACGATGTCCATAATTGACTCAATTATGTCCATCCATTTATGGTATGTAAAATCATACCAATTTCATCACTAATTAATTTTATTTCTTAAAATTAATTACAGGCCTTTTAGGCCATTACATGCCAAATTCACAATATGTGTGTATCCACTATTTTCCCCATCGTACCCCCGTCATTCGTTCGATTAACACAACATATACATATTAGACTAACAACTAGTCTAATACTTAAAAAAAAATAGGAAATAAACGTCACAAAGTCACATACACACAATAATAGATCTAATTTGCATCTAACTTGCAATTAATAATTACAACATACTTGCATAGTCTTTGTATTATCACGGATCCAAAAATCATAGATCTAAAAGGTGTGAACTTGCATGTATGAACATAGTTTTACACCCAACTAGCCTAGGTAATTATCACAAACTTACATAAACTATGTATGTCGTCAACCTAAACATAAAGGTATCATCTTGCATAACTATGGATCCAATAAAAAGGTGTTAACTTGCATAACTATGCATGTCATAGTTTCAACATAAAAATGTCAACTTGAATATGGATCTAAACTTTAAAGGTGTGAACTTGTATATATGTGAATCCAATTATCACTTAAACTTGCATATGAACATAATACTTATACGAACTAGCATATGTTCCACATTCATATTCGCATAAAAACTGATGTTATAAACCTAGGTGATTGGATTATAAAAAGGGATTCATTGGCAAAAGTTAACATCATGAATTACCAGCATATATTTTAGATCCAAACTTACATAACATCATATAACTCGCATACAACTTGCGTGATTCTACTAGCCTGCATAACATCATATTTACAACTTGCATAATTATATTAACTTGCATAACATCATACATGAAACTTGCATAACATCATATATAAAACTTGCATAACATCATATGTGAAACTTGCATAACATCATATATAAAACTTGCATAACATCATATGTGAAACTTGCATAACATCATATATAAAACTTGCATAACATCATATGTGAAACTTGCATAACATCATATATAAGATTTGCATAACATCATATAATATGAATCAAGTTAACATACATGATTAAACATATGAATTAGATTCACATCCACAACTTATAATCCAACGTATATCACATCATAATTAATTTAGCAATTATTTTGTTAAAGTGATCGAACTCAAAACTCAAAAGCAGTCTTGAGTTATCAATTCTGATTTCTGGAGTTGAATTAACTCTCCTTTGAACCAGATTGGCTATTAGGGTTGAATAGTTCTGATTTGGTTGCTGTTCTTCCTCTTTAATTTGGTGGCGGCTGCTCTAGGGTTCAAGACAACAGCATGACGGCCATAGTTTCAATTTTAATTCTGATTTAGGGTTTGAGTCTATGGGTCTTTTTATAGAGTTTTGAATTAATTTAGGTTTTCGGATGATCTTAGGGTTAATCAAAACCGTTCAATCATGATAGGGTGATGAGTCAGCCCTAATGACTCTGCAAGGAGTCAGAAAGGACTCAACAACATGGGTTAGCCTGAACCAGAAAGCTGTGCAGGCTTTTGCCTCGGCCTGGGCGCACTTGGCAGGTGCGCTAGTGCAAATTTGTACTGGCGCACTTCCCAAGTGCGCTAGTGCAATTCGTCTTTTTTTTCTTTTGCCACCAATCTTCATTCGTCCATAACTCCTTCATCCGGTACTCGTTTCCCGCAAACTCGGACTCTATTTCAACTAGAATTCTGAGACGAACACAATGGCGCAACCCCATTCCCATAATTTTCATGTCTGAGATTAATTATTTTTTATTTTAGTTAATTCGATTATTCAAAAATCCGGGGTGTTACAACCTTTATGTTTATCATAATGCAAGGGTTATCGATTTTGCCTTAGTTATTTCAAAGTTCCGCTATGTTGGTCAAGTCAGGCCGTGCAAACAATAAACATTTAACCTTAGAGTTGTGACGAGTTTATGGTATGTCTTGGGCATTTTTTGAATTTTCTTAATGTAGCGGTAATGCCCCATACCAAAATTAGTCAATACTCCAAAGGTTATGAGCATCACTGTATGACCGACTTTATTTGGGATTTTCCTATCATATGACATGATCATGATCAGGGGTTTCCAGTCGAGTCGATCTTTCTCATTTTTTTGTGTGGATAAGGACTCCTGTTTTCGTGCCCCTACTTGAGAGGTCTTATATTTCGTTCCTCTGGAGAGGTGTTTGTAAACCCGTTATTCGTTGTGACTGAATGACTCTGCCACTTGTAGAATTTATAGGGCGTCTCCAAGAAAGTCTTTGGGTCCGTCATTAACCGGATTTGGAAGACCCGACATACGACCGGATACCCCGGTGAGGGGTCTTTTATGATCCGTCAATAATTGGGTTTGGAAGGCCTAGAATTGATAGCTGGATTTGGAAGATCCAACATCTGATCGGATGCCCCCGAAGAGGTCTTTTAAAACCCAGTGTTTGTATCATTATCCAGCCATGTATTAGTGGCGTCGACGGTCAACCAAGTGCCCCTCGGGGAGGTCTTTGGTTAGAAACCCAATGTTTGTCGCAATACGGCAATGTATTAATAGCGTCGGTGATCAACTGGGTGCTCCTCGGGGAGGTCTTTGGTTTATTATTATGTGGTTTCTCGGGACAAACACAGGCTCATTTATTGGTTTTTATTATGATTTGCTAGAGCTAGGGCTTGCCACCTTGCAATTAAGAAGGCGTCTGTTGGCTAGCTTTTTGACCAAGCCACCAAGGATCACACACCAGAAGAAAATATGAAGCTTCACTCCTCTCATCCTCCAGAAATCTGGTCGCGGTTGCTCAGCCTTGGTCAGATCATGACGCCCCCCATCGGATCGCAGTGAGCCAATGTGATACGATCCACCCATGCCAGTTCGATCCGATCCGAGTTCCAAAGGCCACGCCGAAGACTATGACCAATTCTATCAGGATCCGAGATGTACGGATCTCGCGACACCTGTCCACAACTGTCATCTTGATCAATTCTTCATCAAGCTACGATCCGATCCGATATTCTCGGGACTTGCACCACGTATGACTGCGATCCGCCTGACCGAATCAGTTATAAATACCCCAGAGCTTGGCAATTTTCAGGATCTTTTAGTAGTTTGAAGGATTTATTCCACCAATACTGTCATACCACTACTTCTTACCAGTTTTACTTCGAGATTACTGAAAGAAATTGTAATTGTTAGAGGGAGTTTGAGAGAAATCGTTGGTTGTACTAGCATCTAAAGTATAATCAATAGCATATAAAGTGGACGTAGGCTCGTTAACGCCAAACCACTATAAACTATGTGTGTTTTCTGCTTTTTTCTCATTTTTCAGTTATAATTCTCTACGAATCAGAACAATTTGGGTGTTAGAGCCAAATTTTGATCTAACGTTTTGGTGCTTTCATTGAGAGTTGATTTCTCAGCATATTGGATTGTTGCTCCATTGTTTGGATATTCAAGTCCGAAGGAAACAGTCCCGAAACTTCACTGTTCAGATTTTTGAAGATTCCAGCGGCATCTGATATCATGGCTGGAAAGAAGTCTAAGGAAGTACGAGCTTTGCAGGTGAATGAAGCAGTTGAAGAAAGTGTACATGAGTAGGTTGAGGAGGGCCTCGCGGATCGCGGGGACATAGGGGCGATCCGACCCGAACGTGGCGTCACGAACCAGTTTGAAGGGGGCGCCACGATCCGAATTGAGGGCGGCACGAACCGAACATCTGAAGAGGTTGTCACTCGATCCCGAGACAACGCCGCAAACCCTCCCCCTAATGTTACCACAAACCGATCCTAGGGGGCGCTACGAGCCACATACACAGGTCTTTTGCGATCCGACGTGATGACCAGACTACAACTCGACCTGGAAAGGAGGTTATGGCTCACTCTTCCCGTCCCAGTACCTCTGTTCGGCCTGGCTCAAGTTCTCTGCGCATAAGAGAAAATGTTGATGATCAATATGACCCCTCTGCTCCGGTCACTGAAGGAGATCTCTCTCGCTTCTCTGAAATGTGGGATAGGCTGTTTGATGAATTAGATGCTCAAAGGCAGGAAAGCTCTGTGTTGCGACAGAACTTGACTGCTATGTATAGAAGGCTCGATGACCTCGCAAGGCAAAGAACACTCCCAGTTCGTCCGCTCACCCCGGAGTACTCTTCATCATCAGAAGAATCGCCAAGACCTCCGCGGCGACCGTATGAGAGGGCCGAAAACATAGAGCAGCTCCGATTTGGAACCCTGACATCAAAAGAGGAAGAGACACTTGGTGTAGGACCCTCGAACCGCAACTTGAATAATCGTGTTGCAACTCCTAGATCTCGAGTTGTGGACAATCCTGTTGAGAATAGACCACCTTAGCTCCTTCGCCGTACAAATACTCATGGTAATAGGTGGCAACAAAGCCCAATCCGAGCTCCAGATTTCGTGGCTATTCCTAGGAGAGAGATCGGAGAATTCCACTGAGCGAGAAGCGCTGATCTCGAGCTTCCGATGACCAGTGCAAATGTTGCAGCTATGGTTCATCAAATCCTGGCAGATAGCCATGGACAAAGGAATGCAGATTGGGGGATTGACCACAGTCACACCCCTTTTACTGATGACATTCTAGATATAACATTCCCGAGGCGCTTCAACATGCCGTAGATGGACCGTTACACGGGTAGATCTGATCCAATCCAACATCTAATGAGATATTCTTGGTCAATGACCACTGCTGCAGCCTCTGACGCTGTAAATTGCAAAGAATTCCCTATATTCCTGGAGGATGTAGCGTTATTATGGTTTACTCGCTTACCAGCAAGATCAATATCCAGTTTCAGGGAGTTGAGTGAAAGGTTCGTGGAACAGTTCCGCATTTATGCACAGAGGACAAAGAGTGTGATTGATCTATTCCTTGTCAAGCAACGACTAAGCGAGAGCTTAAGGGTGTATCTGGATCGTTTCAACCTAGCTGCCACTGAAGTCAAGGATCCCCATGAGCCAACTGTTGTGGCAGCCCTGATCGATGGGGTAGATAAAGATACTGAATTTGGGAGATACCTGGCCGGCAAGCCACCTCATACTAGAGAATTGTTCTACGAGAAAGCTAACGTACGCTTACGTCAGGAGGAGGTATACGCTAACCGAAAGATGAAAATGGCAGATAAAGAGGAGATCCAAAGTAATGTGGCCATAAGCAAACCGGAGACAGCTCAGGGAAGGTTGAAGTCAATGTTGGAAACCGAAACCAGGGCGGTGGCCGCCAGTCAGGAAACAATGATAATAACAGTAATGGCAATAATCGAAAGAGAAATCGGGGGAACGACTCCCAGAGAATGACCCGTCCTAGGTCTTTCAAAAATTATACGCCAATAAATGATACTTTGGAGAATATCTTCGTAGACTCATACAGCGTTCTCTAGCATAACAGGCCTCCTCCAAGAGATTCGACGGAGAAAGAACGTGAGACAGGGAAGTTTTGTCTCTTCCATCAGACTCACGGCCACTCTACAAATGAATGTCGTCATCTGAGAGACATAGTTGAGACGTTGCTTCAGGAAGGGAAATTGGATGAGTACAGGGTGACTCCTAGAGACAGGGAGCAAGCTATTCAGACCCCGAACCAAAACCAGAATCAACCAACTGCCAGGCCAACTGTCCAGCAGAAAGGAAAGGTTCTGGTTATCAATACCATAATCGGAGGGCTTCACCTAGCCGGGCATAGTTTCAAGGCGATGGATCAGTACGTAAACGCAGCAAAGCAGCATCTTAAGGTAGGAGAATGTAGCAACCCTGAGGACAATGTCCTGGTAAAACAGCAAAAGATGATGTCAGATGATGTCATTTTCCGCAATCGAGAGAGTATTGGAGTCCACGCTCCGACCGAAGATCCATTTGTAATCACAGTTCCTATTGGCCTGGCCACTGTTCATAAAGTTCTAGTGGATAACGGGAGTTCAGTCAACATTCTATTCAAAAAGTCGTTCGATCAAATGAACCTTGAATTGAAAGATTTAAAGCCATGTGAAGGATGGATCCGTGGATTTAATGGAGCTTCGACTGCTCCAATGGGATATGTAGAGCTGCCGGTAACACTTGGGGAAGGAGAACGCCAGAGAGTGAGAATTCTTCCCTTCGTGGTTTGGCGTATTGAATCGCCTTATAATTCCTTCTTGGGCCGACCGGCCCTAGCAAAGTTTAGAGCTTGTATAGCCCCCTGGTGCTTGTTATTGAAGTTTCCTACGGAAGCTGGTGTTGGCATAGTCAGAGGAGATCAGGTTGCCGCACGAGCATGATACATTGCAGAGCTAAAGCTATTTCATAAATGAAGAGATATAGAAACTAAAGACGCTTCTTCCCCCACAAGGGAGGAGGCGTCATAGCAATTAAAGAGAATGACTATGGGTGAGTCGCCCAGAGAACTGCTCGAGGATATAGATCCCAGAGAGGACGAAGAAACTGGGGGCAGAATGGCGGTACCCAACGAAACGACTGTGGATGTACCAATCAATGATAGTGAACCAGAGAAGGTCCTGAAGATTGGATCCCAGTTGGATCTGGTTCGAGCTAAAGAACTGACGGATTTCCTAAAAGATAACTTGGATGTATTTGCTTGGACCCACGCGGACATGTGTTGGATATCTCCATCAATCATGAGTCACTCATTAAGCATTAACCCAAAGCATCCCCTTGTAAAACAAAAAAGGCGAATGCTGGGCCCAGAGAGGTCTGCGGCCTTGAAAGAAGAAGTTGAAAAGTTAAGAAGTAACGGGTTCATCAGAGACTCAACCTACCCAGATTGGATTTCAAATCTATTTTTGGTAAAGAAGGCCAATGGAAAGTGGCGTACACACATTGATTTTTCGGATTTGAATAAAGCCTACCCAAAAGATAGCTTTTCGTTACCCAGAATTGATCAGTTGGTAGATTCAACGGCGGGTCATGAGCTTCTCTCTTTCATGGACGCTTATTCAGAATATAACCAGATCCCTATGCATGTTCCAGATCAAGAACACACTAGCTTCATTACGGATCTGGGGTTATACTACAACGTGGTAATGCCTTTTGGTTTGAAGAACGCAGGCGCTACATATCAACGGTTAGTGAACAGAATGTTCTATAACCAGATTGGGAAAACGATGGAGGTATACGTTGACGACATGTTGGTTAAGTCCAGACAATCACCCAATCATACTACAGACTTGGCCGAGATGTTTGGTATCCTTCGAAAGTATGGGATGAAACTCAACCCAACGAAATGCTCATTTGGGGTTGTCTCCGGAAAATTCTTGGGATTCATTGTCAGCTCATGAGGGATTGAGATTAATCCAGACCAGATCGCAGCAATCAGAGGCATTCAGCAGCCTAGACAAATCAAAGATGTGCAAAGCCTTGCAGGGAAAGTAGCAGCATTAAGCAGATTCATCTCTAGAGCGACAGACAAATGCATTCCATTCTTTGAATTGATAAAGCGAGGAAAACGCAATTTTAAATGGACTCCTGATTGCACAGAAGCATTTCAGAACCTGTTGAATCATCTAGAGAGGCCTCCGATACTGTCTAAGCCAGTGGACCACGAGGATTTATTCGTGTACTTAGCAGTGTCGTCCCACGCAATCAGCTCAGCATTAGTAAGAGAAGAAGACAAGGTTCAAAGGCCAGTGTACTACGTAAGTAAAAAATTGGCGACAGCTGAGCGCAATTATCCGAGGATAGAAAAGCTGACGTACAGTTTATTGATTGCCTCTAGGAAGCTTCGGCATTATTTCCAAGCTCATCCTATCACCGAGTACACTGATCACCCGCTCAAGCAAGTTCTACAGAGACCGGAAGCCTCTGGAAGACTGCTCAAATGGAACATTGAATTGAGTCAATTTGATCTGAATTTTCAGCCCCGACGATCGATACGGGGGCAAGTGCTGGCAGATTTCATAGCAGAATCTACTGTCCCGGAGGATGACATAATAAATGAAGAGACTGACCCACCAAAACTACTTCTCGATCCTAGCACCTGGAAATTGTATACTGATGGTGCTAAGAATGATAAACGATCTGGTGCCGGAGCAGTGCTTGAAACTCCTGAGAAACGACTGATATCCTATGCTATCCGGTTGGCATTTCGCGCCACTAATAGCTACTCCGAATATGAAGCCCTGATAGCCGGGCTGAGGATCGCAAAGGAATTAGAGATCGCGAAGCTGGACATATTTTGTGATTCCAAGTTGGTTGTAAATCAGGTCACTGGAAAGTTCCGAGCTAAGAGCCCAAGATTGATTTCGTATTTGGAGAAAGTGAAGGAGTTTCTGACTGGCATTGATCATTACAGTATATCTCATATTCCGCGGTCAGAGAACCAACAGGCGGACAAGTTAGCGAAGATGGCTAGTTCCCATGATCCTGAAGAAGCCGGGCTAGCCCCAGTTGGTGTACTTCAGTTCCCTAACGTAGGTCAGATGGAAATTGATCCGATACTAGAGACTGAGCCAGAAAGGGAGTCATGGATGACCCCTCTAAAGAATTACTTGATGAATGGAGTGCTTCCGACCAAGAAACCAAGAGGCGTAAAATAATCCGTAAAGCTTCCCAATACGTTCTGCAAGGCGGAGTCCTGTACAGACAGGGATTTTCGATGCCCCTTCTCCAGTGTATAGCCCATGACAAAATCAAGTGTGTACTGCAGGAAGTACATTGTTGTATATAACGGTGTTGTATACACAATTATATGATTTTTGTTTGATGATAACAACCAAATAAATATTATTTTAATGTGTTTGATATTGTGCTGGTATTATACATCACAGACTGGAATATAATATTTATATTTAAATAAAATACATCTGTACAGAAATTTAAATATTCACAGTATTTTATTTGAATAGAATATTTTATTTCAATATCAAACAGTACAAATTTTTATACCTCACTATTTGTACATCTCTGTTTTGCACTTCATAACATATCAGATTTCATATATACATCTCCTCATTACAGATTAACTCAATCACTCTTTTTGTACATACATTCAGTCTCAACACTCAAATTTACATACAGACACTTTGACACATTCACTGACACTACACACTGTCTTCTTATCTTCAGTCTTCTGTCTTCACAGCTCTCTGTCAGTCCAGTCAGTCCAGTCTTCATACCTGTCACATGAAACACACACACACACACAGTACACTGCAATAGAAATGAAACAGAATAAATGTAAATATAAATTTTATTTTTAAAATTTTATTTGCCTCAGAATTTTGGTGTGTTTCTCATTATTTTTCTGACTCGATCTGATTTAATCCGACTGTGTCTAGACAGCTTGTGATATTCACAGTGATACACTGTAAATACCACAAGGCAGTCAGTGTATATATATAAAAATATTTCAGTGCAGGGACAAGAAAATCAGTCTGATGGCTGCATATACACACGTGTATAAAAATACACGTGTGCACTGCCTCGCCAATCAGTGTGCAACTGAGGAGTAGCCACGTGGACCTGCTCAACTCAGTGCACATGCAAGGGACAGTGCAACATGGACATGGAGGCGAGTACAAGTCAACAAAGCATGATTCAAGCCAACAAAGAGTAAAATTGGACAGCTCAAAACAAAATCCACAAGTCAGTGTGTCAACGCAAATCTATTTGCAATGTTTCAGGTACATGTAAACAATGGTGGAACCAGTCCAAACACAAGGGAGCAGCTATGTTAAAGCACAGGTTTAAGAATGATTTCTCAAAATGGTCAAGCAAAACTGCAAATACATGATTCGAGTCAAACAGCATATGCATGGTGTGTGCAAAAATCAGTTCCAGCAAGCAAATACAAATAGTGTTCAAGCGAACTTAACAGCAAATGGTCATCAACATCCAACTACATGTTCTAGTATGAACACATCAACTGGACATGGCAAAGGTTTCGAGCAGCATGTTTATATGGCAGCAGAAATTGGAACACAATGGGGATATGATGCAACAGCATTATATATATGCAAGTTACATTGATACATATATGCTCAAGTATGGTGAAGCAGGGTAGTGAATAGCACACTCAACAATGGTCGAGACTGTTTTTTGACACAAAGTATTGGAGCCAACATTACAAGTGACATGGCCGAGCACAGAGACATGCACACAAAAGTGGCCAGTGACAAATAGTCGTGTACACAACAAGACAGGATACAAACTCAAGTGTGGCTCAGCATGGACAACTAACCCAAGAAATATAAAGAAGTCAATGCAGGAAACAATGGGCAGAAAGCATGCTCAAGGAACATGTTGCAAATGGATTCAAATCAGTATGGAAAAGTTTTTATATGACAATTATTAAACTGGTTTCCAGAAAATCTGTCTCTAGCAAGAATCAAGTGTGGGCATGCAAGAGAAACAATTTACTTTGTTTCCAGATTTACAAATAAAATCAGTAAACAATATTTTGGCAAGTGCATAAAAACTTTCCAGTTTTGAAATCCTTTTAATCGAGGAAACAGAATTTATCAAAGCCAAGAATATCAATTAGGGAAAGCAATAAATCAACACAAAATCATCTCAAAGCCGATTCAACACAAAAGGCAATAGTTTTTTTTATTGGCAAGGTATTTTCAGAATTCAATAAGGAAATCATGCTAAGGGAAATGAATTCGAATGTCATGAACATGTCCAAGTTCATTCAAGAATCAATCACGCAAGTAAATAAAAGGAGCAAAAATCGCACCACAAATCAGACCAGTCATACGTGTGAAATCAGAGAAGTTTAAGGGATTTTTAATCCTATATTTACACCAATTTACATCACTGGCAATTTATGATCGAATCCACACACAACAACAAGTTTGTACGAGATCAAAGAAATAAAAATCAGAAAAACTCACATTTTCCTCAAGCGTTTCGATTGACAGAAGTCACCAAATCAAAGCACCAAAGCTATTCAAAGATTCGAGCTTCAGAGAGGAGCAAGTTCATAGGCATCGCGATTTGATTTGGGGATTCAAAGAAACCCTAGCCGCCGCCATTTTTGTTTCCCAGGGCAAAAGAGAGATTGGACCAACAAAATGAATTATGGGTGCACTGCTTTGAAATGTGGTTGGCCAAGTCTAGCCAAATCCAAGATTAACAAAGGGGATAACCCTCTACTTTAATCTCCTTTGTGTTATTTTGTTTAGGGTTTTTTTCTCTTAACTTGTTTTTGCTTTTATTGTTTTGTTTTAGATTTCTTTTGTAACCGAACTGAGACAGTACTAGAATCTGTAAAATCTAGGAATACAGGTTACGGGTTTGTAATCTGGGAAAAATCTGATTCAGGGGTTTGAATCAGTCTAGGATTTTGAGCGTAGGGCTAGAATAGGAGCAGGGTTTGCGAGTGTACATGGTCTTGTATGCGGGATCTGTTCTATCACCTAGTAGAAACCTTAGAAATGCAGCAGTAGGCAGGTTTTTGCCGAAGCTGGGTATATCTGTGTGTGATTTATTTTCTGCATTTCTGTTTCTGCTATATTCTGTGATCTGTTTATTATTATTTATCTCGTTAGATTTTTAATTCTTGTTAAAAACTGTGAAAAACCCTATTCACCTCCCCTCTAGGTTTATTCTAGATCCAACATACATGAGGGTGAATGCGGTGACCATACTGGAGGACAGACATTGGCAAAAAAGGTATTGCGGTATGGTTACTTCTGGCCTACCATATACAAAGATGTGGCAAAATACGCATGACGCTGTGATGCATGTCAAAGATTTTCCAAAATTCCCAGGGCGCCTCCTGGCCAGTTAAAGACAATGATGAGTCCATGGCCTTTCGCTATGTAGGGAATTGATATCATCGGAAGCCTCTCTATAGCGAAGGGTGGAGCAAAGTTCGTTATTGTAGATGTAGACTACTTTACCAAATGGGTCGAGGCTGAGCCGTTAACTACAATCACAACCAAGCGAGTGATTAATTTCATTATTAGGAACATTATTTGCTGGTTTGGGATCCTAAAGATCGTCATAACTGACAATGGAACCCATTTTGATAGCAACGAGTTTAGGGACTTCTGCCAGAAGTACCACATTGAGAAACGATACACCTCTGTGGTACATCCGCAGTCGAACGGACAGGTCGAAGCAGCAAATAAAGTGATTAAGTCCATTATGAAAAGAAGATTGAAGCGGGCCAAAGCCATGTGGGTCGATGAATTACCCTTTGCATTATGGGCCTACAGGACAACGTATAAATCGGCGACAGGACATACCCCCTTCTCTCTTACTTTTGGAGCAGAGGCAGTCATCCCGGTTGAGCTAAAAGTACCATCTCACCGAGTCACTTATTATGATCCGATGACTAATAACGAGTTGCTCCTTGAATCCCTAGATAAAATAGAGGAGAAGAGGGATGAAGCAGACCTGCGTGCCTTGAGACACAAGCAACAGGTCGCTAGATACTACAACAAAAGTGTTCGAGCCCGAACCTTTGAACCTGGAGACTTGGTTCTGAAGCATGTCTTTCCACCCCCAACTTATATGGGTGCGAAGTGGGAAGGACCATACTCCGTTCTACGAAGGCTTGATAATGGAACCTTCAAGCTAGCAACCGTAGATGGAGAAGAAATCCCCAGAGTGTGGAATGCCCAACATTTGTGGCCCTATCTGATGTAAAGTTGTCAGATTTATCCTTTTGTTGCATAGGACCATGTAAAAGGCATGACTTGCCTAGAATAGTCCAATGTTTTGAGCAAAGGATTATAAAGTGGACGTAGGTCACGATTCGACCGAACCATTATAAAAATATTGTGCGTCGTTTACCTTTATTTCCACATTATTTATCTGCTCTTCTATCTTTATAAAGCTTGTTGTAATACCATATAGCGATCACAGAAACTTGTAATTCTAAGTGCCTTCCATCAGAATGGATAGTAATCCACAGCCAAAACGCTGAAGGTGCAATAAAGTGAGTCACACCATTGATTGCACTCTAACTCTCCAGAGCCGAGAGAGAAAGTAAAGGACGCGAAAATAGCGTCCACGTGGCAAGGCGACGCACCATGATAAAAATGCCTTGACAGGACTCTAACCTTGGCGACTGCCAGGAGAGTATAAAAGCGTCTATGATTAAGCACTGAGAAAGAGCTCTTACCCCGCTGAAGGATCGGGGGGCGACTAAACAGCTGAGCTCGAACTCTAACCTTGGCGACTACCAGGAGAGTATAAAAATGTCTATGATTAAGCACTGAGAAAGAGCTCTTACCCCGCTGAAGGATCGGGGGGCGACTGAACAGCTGAGTTCGAACTCTAACCTTGGCGACCGCCAGGAGAGTATAAAGGCTTCTATGATTAAGCGCTGAGAAGGATGTTGGAGACTCAGCACCCCCGGAATTTCTGCCCCGCTGAAGGATCGGTGAGCGGATCATGGTACGAGTTCGAACTTTAACCCGCAGATGGATCGGGAAAGTATAGAGGTACCGGAGATTTGGCGCCTCAAGGACTATAATCCTACTAAAGATTCTAAGTCCCCCGTATTCAGAGATAGGGGGCAACGTGCATAGAAATTTTTAAAGTTTTTTCTGTCGCTTGAAGGATTTGTAATATAATTTCAACTTGATTATAGTCAAATGAATTCTGACTAAGTGTGAAGAGTTTATTGAATGCAGGTACACGATGATGCAAAAGAAATAAACTTTCATTCATGAACTGCAAGCTTACAAGATAAAGAGGAACCTAAACAAAAGTGAGGGCCATTCTCACAATTACATTTCATGGCCAGTGGAAAGCCTAAAAACAAAATACGGAAAAACGTCTACATCCTACTTATGCTTGGGAGACGGCTTGGATTTTTTCTCCTTCTTCTGCTGTTCCAGCTCCGCCTTGCCAGCATCAGATTGATCACTCTTCTCTCTTTTTCTTTTGTCAATAAGGGGAGCTAAGGGATCATCAGAAGACTGGGAAACAAGCTGTTTGGTAATTGATTTGGGTTGGAGTTTTAGTACCAACCCAGTTTTTGGATTAAACTCTGAGATCGGAGGCACATTCAAAGGCTCTTGCTCATCTTTTTTCAAGGCCAGCTGTTTCTCTTACCTAGCCCTCCTTTCAATCAAGGTTTCCTCATCATCGCCTTTGATTTCTTTGGTAATGGTGACTTCCTCTTCATCGTATTCATGGTGCCCATCCATATCTCTCAAAGCCTCGATGGGCTCAGTATCTCAGGGAATATCAGCACTGGGTGCGAGAAGGACTTTCTCCGTTGTCGCACCTTCGGGCTGCTTAGAAGCGTCAGCGCTAGCACTTGGCGGGATGACAATCTTCTCTGCCTCTGTCTTCTTCTCAGCATTCTTATCGGCTGGCACGCCACCTGTAACATGAGAAACAAATGTTATTTCTGGAGAGAATGCGGTTTGCTCAGTTGATTGTTCGGCAAGATGGCGACAAATGACGATCGCTTTGACAAATTGCAGAGAGAATATAGAGATACCTTCCGCTGATCCTCCATCCAGGCTAGCAGCAAAAGCTCCAACAACTGGAGGAGTCAGACCCAGAGGAATCAATGGATCATAGAGACTGTATTCCTCAATTTCGGAGGCTTTGAGCTCTGCAGCTGAGCTCGAGCCTTCTTCAATTTTATTTTTGCCCTTGGCCAGAGTTTTCTCCTTATCCATCTCTTCTTGGAGTAGGCGTTTGCCTTTCTCTAAATCCTCGGGTTCGTTATCTTTAAGAATGGTCTGCATCAGCTGATTCTCATCAACTCCTAATCACCGTTTCTCGCCCTGGACGATTGCATCCCATATGTTGGCTAAAGTAACATGGTAGTCCGAGATCCAGAAGATGTTACGGGTCTTGATGACCTGGCTAAGGAAGTCAAACAGCATTTCTTCAAATCCTTCAATATCTTTCTCTCTCTCTCGAGGAACTTTTCATTAGAAGTAGTAGCCATTTCAATGGCACTTTCCACATTATTTTTAGCAAGAACCGCACGCTTCTCTAATTGCGCGAGTTGATCATTCAGAATCGCTCTCTCTTTTTCGGCCAGAGCTAAACTATCTTTCAAGCTTGCCTTTTCTTTCTCCCAAGCAGCTTTTTCAGCTTCGAAATGATCCTGTGTTGTTTTCAGTTCGGTGTTGGCCATCTTGAGATCTTACACCTTCTTCTTCAATGACACACGCTCTTTGCTATTAGAATCGAGCTCATTATGAAAACGTTGCCTGGCCTCCTCCATCTCTGTCTTATTATTTTTAGCATCTCGTTGAGCCAAGGCAAGCAAAGATTGTGCATCTTCCAAGTCCTTTTCCATTTTCACCCTGGCCTTGTCATTGTTATCTATCCTTACTCTGGACCTGTGCGCTTCCATTTCTAGCGTTCGGATAGCGTCTGAAAGATTGACAGCGTGTTTCTTCATCGCCTCATATTGCTTGGCTACATGGCGAACGTGTCTGATGACTTCAGTATCCAAATTCCTAGGGACTGTTTCCAGAGTTGGAACGAACATCATCCTCTCGAAGAAGATATTGGGGAATTGTTCTTGTAATTACTCCAGCTTAGCCTGAGTCTCAAGACCATGGATATAGTCTTGTGCCCCGGGGGCACTCAAACTTTGTTGACTGGAGGGGACGATGTCAGTTTTCTCCTTCTTAGATTCCTTGTTTGGATCCTTGTTTTTATCCTTAGGCTCGTGGTGCTTTTTTGATGACTTGCTATGAGACGGCGTGCTCTTCGGAGGAGTTATGTCTTTGGGAAGTCGTTTTCCCCCTGTAGGTGGCACTTGATGAATATGGGGCTTCCCAGAGGTTTTTTTTGACGGAGGTCTGGACGGTGAAGAGCGAGGCTTGTAAGAATCCCGGGACCGATGGTTGTCTCCCCCTCAGCTGCTGCTACGAGCGCACTCAGGATCTGAACGAAGACTTGGGGTGCCCGCACGAAAGGAACGATAAGAATAATACTGTCTACGAGTCATCCTTCCTGCAAATGAAACAAGCATATGTTAGAATTATGAACAGCAATAGTGTAGAAAGTGCTATGGTGAACAGTGCATGTGATCTGTGCATCCCATATAATCCCCTAACGGACCAGGGCCTAGAGCTAAGCTCATCTGTGTAGTTTCTTTTTCTCCAACAGGGGCATTCGCTTCCTCAAAGGAAGGAAAGAATGATCCCCCATCGAAGTCTTCATGAGAGTAAATGGAATCTGGTAGAGGAATCTTGTTCAGTTCCCTTATTATCTGCTCCTCCATGAAATCATCATGAACGACGGGATCGACCGGCGGTGAAGCTCTTTAGGGAGAATGCTCTTTAGAGGCCGAAGTTTCTTTAAGCTTGTCAGCCCGGATCTCATCTTCCTTATACTTATTCGGATCTTCATCGTCTTGATCAATGAGCGGTGAAGGAATCTTGTAAAGTCTACTTGTTTCTGTAGCCTACGAGGTTCCCTCTCCCCCAACTAGGGGCACATATTTATAAGGTTTGCCGTCCTTGCCCAGTCCGAATCTTATATCCAGAAGACGGTGCTTGTGAAGATTCTCGTCGGTGAGACACAGCTTTATTCTCAAGAAATATGATTCGCTTTTGAGAAGACGAGACAATCGGTTTTCATAAACCGATCCTTTTGTCTTGGGGAAAGTATGATCTGCATGGAGAAAAGAAACATGTTAGCGTCTTGGTTATTTAGTCAAGTCACTAATCTGGAGACTTAAAACTCACTTGCTTTAAGCCATTTTCGTGCACATCCCACCTGCAGTTTTATATAAAACCAATCAGCTTTAGGATCCCCGATGTTGCTGTAACCATTAGTCACAACCTTCCTATTGGCTACTGACTCAAAGTAGGAGATATTTGGAGTTGCCTTGGAGCTATGCTTGAAAAGGTAATAGAAATTTAAATCCTTAAAGGTAAGCTCAGTCTCCAGAACCTCTGGATACGCAACGGATAAAGTGTATAGAGCTGCATAAGCATTGGGGTGGAGCTGCATTGGAGCAATACGTAATCGCCTTAAAGTTTTGACGATGATTGGCGGAAATAGAGGAATAGCGCCTACCACGCACATTAATCTATTAATGGTCATGTGTCCAGGTGGGGCAGAATTAGGTCTATCGTCCTTCCCTGGAGTTTTAACATCATCCCAGGATATCCCGTGCTTCAAGCATAGTTTCCGAAGCTTGGTGTCGTCCAATTTAGAAGCCAGACAATCAGTGAACTTATCTATATCCTCAGCTCCCGGAAGCTCATCGGGAGCCCGATCGTCCGCCTCTTCGGAGGATGTATCATCTGAAGACGTCGATTCCGCACCAGAGTCCATTTAGTAGTCAGGATCGGACTTATCCTGATCTGAGGTTGAGGGAAGCACGTTGGGTTCATGATGCGCCAATGTCTCTAGTTCAGTGCCTTTCTCTGGCATCTCAATCACTTGTTTATCTGACATAGCTGTGTTGGCAAGTATAACAATTTAGAATATAGCTACCCTTCCCCCCGTGTGTGCAGGTGCCAGTGTGTGCCTGTGCATGCATTAAAGAAAAGCATAAAAGTCAACAAAATCATTGAGATATTAGTCGTTGTTCGCTAATAAGTTATGCATTTGTTCAGTCCAGAATGTTCGTCTCGATGGCTCTAACCTAACTGTCCATTAATGTACCGGGTATAAGTTGCATTGCTTATTTTACAAGTTCATCGGTTCGTGGTACACATTCGGATCGCATAGGAGGGTTCTGATCGTAATACGCCTCGGATCGTGAAGCAAGTATGGACCCGCAGCAAAAGCATTAACTCATGAGAGTGCATCACATCGGTTCGGGAACCGGATCGGGTCGCTCTAACTCCTTACAATCCACAGTTCGTCACTACGAACCGATCCGTTCTCCAAATCCTTCTCCTTCCATTTACTTCTCCAATATGCAATGACCCGATCCGCCGCCTCGCCATTCCCACGATCCAGCCTAATATTCTCTTTCGCCTTCCTCTCCTTCCCATCTTACCTCCGAGACTGAACCTCATCAACGATCCGACCTGGTCAGCCCCTTCTTCCTCTTCTTCTTCTCCTTCCTCCCTTCTTCTTCTCCATCGCTGAGCTCGAGCAATTAACACCCATGGCGCCTCGCCGGTCTCCATAACCTCGAAAACTACAAAATTCTGATGTTTCTTGTAACAACCCGAATTTTAACAACATGATTAAGACAAGAATCAAGCCAGAATTAAATTATAAAATCTGAATCAGGGAAAACGGGTTGCGCCATTGCGTTCGTCTCGGAAAATACGCGATAGAGTCCGAAATTTCTTAAATCGGAGTCCGTATAACCGAGATATGGCCTCGCGAAGTTTCACGAAAAATTCATATTCAAAACAGATTCAAAATTTCATAAAATTAGGGTAGGCGGGAAAAATCCCGCCCAGACCAGGTCGACCTAGGTGTCGACCTGGGTGGGACCAGGTCGACTGGGGAGTCGACACCAGGGTTGACCTGGGGGTTGACCTGCCTGGTCGAACCCAGGCAGCCTGGTGCACCAGTTTTGCTGTTTGGCTCGGTTTTGGAGGCTTGTGATGATTTTTGAGGGCTTAGATCTATCCTAAGGTTAATCTAACGGCCTAAACTACTCCTAATCTCTATAAAAAGACCCCTAAGCCTACCCTAAACCCTCACAAATGACTCATGCCACGAAGTGCTGCCCAAATGCCAAGTGATCATGGCCTCCATCTCCAATTCCTAGAGACTATGCATTCAAATTGGGTTCAAATCAAAAGGTGCAAGCTTTCTACACCAAATCGAGGAGGGATCAACGTTGCTACGCAAATTCCATGACGATTCTTTAACAAAGGAGCCACCTTTCTTCGTCAAGATGATACATGATCCTTTCCTAAGCCTCGCTAGGTAAGTTCTAGCTACTTCTAGATCTAAACGGTAGTCTTCATGATGGCATGGAATAAAACGAGATTAAACTAAGTATGCTAGCCTATATGAACCTTGTCATGCCTCTTTTGCTTGAACCTATGACTTTTGGCTATGCTTAGTGACTAGATCATGCTATTCATGTTATGATTAACCTAGTTTACCTTGCAAGTTTGAATCTTTATCTATGGAATGCTAGCATGAACCTTTCGGAACCATTTGACTTGTGAAACATTGGCAAAGATTTGACTTTGGGGCTTATGCATGTAAATGAACCTAAACCCCTTATGTATCATGCATGTTTGTGGCCAAATTCACTTATGATACTATGCATGTTTGTGGCCAAATCCCCTTATGAAACTGTGCATGTTTGTGGCCAAATCCCCTTATGAAACTATGCATGCTTGTGGCCAAATTCCCTTATGATATTATGCATGCTTGTGGCCAAATTCCCTTATGATACTATGCATGTTTGTGGCCAAAATTCCCTTATGATACTATACATGTTTGTGGCCAATATGTTGGCATAATACCCTACTATGTGACTCGCTTCCACTTGGGTTGGAAATACGTTTGGGTAGCTTAGGAAAAACGTGGTTATGACATGAAAAACTTGACATGGGGCTTACATGAGAACATGACATTCATGATACATTTAAATATGGTCATGACACGTGGGAAAACATGGAACTTGAACTAGACATGGGTGGGTTGTAAGTGTAAAAAGACACTAGACCAAACATGAAAGTGGCCAACTCGAGGTTGGGTTGAGTTTGTAGCATAAATCTACCCGGACCCGCCCGGCTTATCTAGTGGCTACAAACAATAGGATCCAATGTGAGAAGTTGGTCATGTCGCGCCTAAGACCCGAGGTTAGACTAGGTTGTGGTGTAAAACTACCCGGACCCGCCCGGCTTAACTAGTGACCACAACAAGGTCTAATGTGAGAGGTTGAGAGTGCATTAATTAAATTAATACCACATGATAAGGTTAAGTAAATTTGACTAATGACACTTAACCGATATGACATGAATGGGTAGGTTAAGTGGGACCGGGCTTGATTTCTTAATGACACTTAACCATACAAGACAATTAGGGGATGGGGTTAAGTAAATTACGCTTAACTAATCCGACTTGGTAATTAGATGGGGTTAAGTAATCCGCACTTAACTAATCTAAACACGGTAAATTCGATGAGGTTAAGTAATCCATACTTAACTAATCAATCACGGTAATTAGATGGGGTTAAGTAACTTAGACTTAACTAATCTAAAACACGGTAATTAGATGGGGTTAAGTAACCTTCACTTAACTAATCTAAACACGGTAATTCGATGGGGTTAAGTTAAACACTTAACCAATCTAAACTTGGTAATTCAATGAGGTTAAGTAACCAATACTTAACCAACTTAACACGGTAATTTAATGGGGTTAAGTAACTTATACTTAACCAATTATACATGATGATTTGATGAGGTTAAGTAACCTATACTTAACCAATCTAATAGGTGGATCTGATAGGGTTAAGTCACAAGACCTTTTAAAATTAGGCTTAACCATTGTAATACGATTAGTGGATGGGGTTAAGCTAACCCATACTTAACCAATCTGACTCGGTAATCTGATGGGATTAAGATAATCTATGCTTAATCAATCTAACATGATAATCTGATAGGGTTAAGACAAATAAATACTTAACCAATTTGACTTGATAGGGTTAAGTCATGAGCTTCTTGGTACACTTAACCCATTTGACAAAACCCTAGCTCAGGGGACTAGGTTGGAAATCGTAGTTAACAAGGATAGTGGAAAGAGGAGCTAAGTGGTAAACCTTAGTTAAGGGTAACTAAGTAATAATTCTTAGCTAAGGACATGGGACTAGTTCATAAAGAGATGAGTAACCTGATACGGTAGGTCATCGCTTAAAACACGAGGAGGAGCAAATTATCTGACTTAGATAAAGGCTCCAACGAACTGGGTGACAAAGCGGTAGCTTCGGGGGACGTGAGGGTACTCTTGGTATCCCTCTGTGAGGTGGCAGACGGTCCATGAAACCCGGCCTCACAGGGGTTAAGGTCTGCGGTAGAAGAGCCAAGAGTATGCCTTGGTAGCTATGCGAGCGACCTAAAGATTGGGATGGATTAGCGTGGAGTCGACGATACTTGATTTTTCCCTGGATAGCATGTCGTCGACTACCTACCATCTTTAGTCAATCGTGTACGTACGGAAAGGCAGGGAACTCCCAACAGACCATATACTTGCTATCGAGTTATGGGTGAGGTTGGCTATCTGGAAGTGGGCATTGATGGGCCATAGTGTAGTTCTCATACAAGATTTTTTTTGGATTGCCTTTCAGTAGTTGAGGGAGGGATCACGTGGGACCATAGCCATGGGTACAAAAACAGACCTTGATATCTGCATCAACAGACGACTTAAAGCTCCAGACCGAGTTCCGTATTTTTTGATTTGCCCTGGCACGGAACTCGGATGGCACATTGAGGAACATGTGCGTCTAGACATGGAAAATGGTTCACGATACATACCTGGGATAAAAGGGCGCGGTTGATGGGTGGCATAATCCCTAGTGGTCCTAGGTGGCCAAAACCCAAACCGAGACATGGAAATGTTCATTAGGTAGCATAATCCCTAGTGGTCCTAGGTGGCATAAATCCTAAGGGAACGCGCGATAGTTCATGGTAAGGAAACATAACAAGATCAAGGGTAGCGGTCCAAAATAACCTCAAGGATAAAACGTTCACATGGAAAAGCCCGTATGGCCTACGGCAAAGGAATGAACTTATACATGGAAAGAAACATACGAGTTGGGGAAAACCTACATATGCTATATATATTAGGTTGACATGGACCATTACATGACATAGGGCAAGGGACATTCATAGTTGACAAATGACGCAGGTTGGGATACTAGTACGAGAGGTGCAGAGCAAATATATACATGATAGATACCGTGAGATGTTATACATGATAGATACCTTGTGATAGTATACTTGATAGAAACCTGACGATGTGATACATTGATCCTTGACACCGTAGTTTATCATGATACCTTAGTTTACCTTGCTACAGTAGTTCAGCCTGTTACCCCGGGTTTAGTTTATCTATCTTGTCGTCATCCTTATGTTTACTTTCAGTTTAAACATGTCATGTTACCTTTACCTGTTTTTATACTGGAAGTAGATAGGACTTACCAGTCTTTATGACTGACCCCGTTTTGTTTTTCCTCTTTGTCTTCCGTTTCCCCCCCCCCCCCAGGTTTCAGGGAGGAAACACTGTTATCTAGTTCGGACTTCTTCTGCTTGAAGGTCATCACGCATGGCTTGGACTTTTCTTGGCTATGGCTACTTTACTGTTTTACTTGGGGAATAAATTTATGAAAAGGTTTTATGCTTCTTTATTATTGCAAGACAGGTTTTGATGTATTCTGATGTAAAAGGCTTTAGACCTTGTTTTATAAGGTAAATGAAATTTGTTTTACTTCCGCTGTTTTAT
The DNA here is from genome assembly GCA_030737875.1 of Allium sativum. Classification (NCBI taxonomy): domain Eukaryota; kingdom Viridiplantae; phylum Streptophyta; class Magnoliopsida; order Asparagales; family Amaryllidaceae; genus Allium; species Allium sativum. The sequence goes on from CM060915.1 coordinate 995,015,839, forward strand.
ATATGTTCCGTAATGTAATATTTCTGTGCATGTTTACCTCGATAATGCTTCACCAAACCTAGTGCATTCCCTTTGTGAGTGACCCTAGCGGAGGTGGGGTGTTACATTTGGTATCAGAGCAGAAGGTTACCAGACTGGGCAAAAAAAAATTTAAACCTTCTGAAAACTATTTGAAAAACCGTTTACAAAGAAGAATTTTTCAAGAAAAGTTTGTTTTAAAAAGCTATTCCCCAAAGGCCATTAGCATTATCCTTTGATTCCTTGATTGAATCCCCTTTCCTTTCTTTCCTCCATCTGTGGTCATAGTAGTTCTAAATGTGACTAATCTTTGTCTAGCCACGTAGGTGTTTCCCGTACGATGGAGTTGGTTCTCGAGAGACCGGTTGCCGTGGTACAAGGAAGGATAATAAGAGTAAGGATAAAGGACGCGAGCTTAAGGATAAGCAACTGTTGCTATGGTTTAGTCCATCGAGGAGGACAAGGACAAGATCATCGGAGAGGGAAATTGTACGCTGCCATTTCTAGGGTACCTAAAAGAAATGGTGCCGTTTCTGGTAAAGGTTTAGTCGTTCTTTTCTATCATCCCGTCCAGACTTTGGTTTGATCATCGTATCATTTAAGTCTGCTTGGATAGTTGAGTCTCTGCACCTTAGTACTAGCATGATAGAAGATCCCACTTTAGTCCCAAAATCTGGTTGGAGAGTCGGTCCATTTATTCATGACTTGTTTGGAATTGAGAGTGTAAATGTCAAGTGTTGAGATTAGAAGCAATACTTCTATTGTTGAGCTATGGATGGATTCTAGGGAAAAAGTGGTCACCCAATAAGGGGTGCCATTCTCAGTTTTGGAAAGAGGGTAGTTAGACTCTCGACTCACCTCGGTGATACCCTCGAAGTCTCGTGTAACCTTTTGGGTTCCGTCATGGTTGGTTACCTAGAATCTCGGGATGCAGTTGTTGGTAATCCGTTCGAATAAAATTCTCCGCAAAGGCGGATGGTTCGTTTCGCTTATGCATGAGTTATGGGAATCACCCAAGTAATTACTCTTGGCAACATGGATTGGCATCGGCAAACGAGATCCAGAATTCCCTAGTGAATTTTGGAGAGCTTGCATGAGTAAGTGGATACGTTTGAGCCAAGTATACTAGGAAAAGGATAAGTGAAAGTGGAATAAGAGGCGACAATGAAATAAGTTCTAACTCATATCTTGGAAATAGGAATCAAGGAGCTACGAGATCAGGGAGTTAAAAAGGCGGTCAAGGCACGATGGAATTAAGCTCAAGGAAATGCGGCATAGACGCGCGCATCATGTCTCTTTTTAAAAGTATATCTTTGATCCTTGGTTCACCTATAGAGCTTACTTGCATGCTATCGCTTGGTGGATATCCTCTCGGTCCTGTTTGGTTGCAAACCCCGAAAGGAGTTTGTCTTGTTTATCTCCTCGATCTTATCTTGGGAACCTTAGAGAGAACTCTATGGATGTAAACATGTATTTGAAACATGTTATGATTGATATGGTTGCAAATGGTTGCAAGTGGTTGCTCGTGGATGCGCGAATACACGTTAGATACTAGATTGACGCGGTCACGTTTCATGTTGCATATGCACGAGTGTTTGTACTTGTTTATGGATGAAATTGAATAAGTTACCATGTGGATGTTGCATGTGGATGAATGTTTGTGCACGCATATAGTACTTATATGACTAGGACTATTTGCATACATGTTGGACTAATGGCACTAAACATATTTTGCATTAGAAAGATCATTCAGGCCTGATCATTAGCATTAGCTAAGGAGCACATACACACACGCTTTGCATATGTTCATATGGCATTAGAAATCGTCTAAGGACAATGGTTGCCTGTGGATGATGTTTTGAGTAGATGGATGATGGATGGTAGGATATGTTCTTCCTAACTTGGAGATTTCGAGGACGAAATCCTTAAAGGAGGGGAGAATGTAACAACCCGAATTTTAACAACATGATTAATACAAGAATCAAGGCAGAATTAAATTATAAAATCTGAATCAGGGAAAACGGGTTGCGCCATTGCGTTCGTCTCGGAAAAATACGCGATAGAGTCCGAAATTTCATAAATCGGAGTCCGTATTACCGAGATATGGCCTCGCGAAGTTTCACGAAAAATTCAAATTCAAAACAGATTCAAAATTTCAGAAAATCAGGGTAGGCGGGAAAAATCCCGCCCAGACCAGGTCGACCTGGGTGTCGACCTGGGTGGGACCAGGTCGACTGGGGAGTCGACCCCAGGGTCGACCTGGGGGTCGACCTGCCTGGTCGAACCCAGGCAACCTGGTGCACCTGTTTTGCTGTTTGGCTTGATTTTGGAGGCTCGTGACGATTTTTGAGGGCTTGGATCTATCCTAGGGTTAATCTAACGGCCTAAACTACTCCTAATCTCTATAAAAAGACCCCTAAGCCTACCCTAAACCCTCACAAATCACTCATGCCACGAAGTGCTGCCCAAATGCCAAGTGATCATGGCCTCCATCTCCAATTCCTAGAGACTATGCATTCAAATTGGGTTCAAATCAAAAGGTGCAAGCTTTCTACACCAAATCGAGGAGGGATCAACGTTGCTACGCAAATTCCATGACGATTCTTTGACAAAGGAGCCACCTTTCTTCGTCAAGATGATGCATGATCCTTTCCTAAGCCTCGCTAGGTAAGTACTAGCTACTTCTAGATCTAAACGGTAGTCTTAATTATGGCATGGAATAAAACGAGATTAAACTAAGTATGCTAGCCTATATGAACCTTGTCATGCCTCTTTTGCTTGAACCTATGACTTTTGGCTATGTTTAGTGACTAGATCATGCTATTCATGTTATGATTAACCTAGTTTACCTTGCAAGTTTGAATCTTTATCTATGGAATGCTAGCATGAACCTTTGGGAACCATTTGACTTGTGAAACATTGGCAAAGATTTGACTTTGGGGCTTATGCATGTAAATGAACCTAAACCCCTTATGTATCAAGCATGTTTGTGGCCAAATTCACTTATGATACTATGCATGTTTGTGGCCAAATCCCCTTATGAAACTATGCATGTTTGTGGCAAAATCCCCTTATGAAACTATGCATGCTTATGGCCAAATTCCCTTATGATATTATGCATGCTTGTGGCCAAATTCCCTTATGATACTATGCATGTTTGTGGACAAAATTCCCTTATGATACTATGCATGTTTGTGGCCAATATGTTGGCATAATACCCTAATATGTGACTCGCTTCCACTTGGGTTGGAAATACGTTTGGGTAGCTTAGGAAAAACGTGGGTATGACATGAAAACTTGACATGGGGCTTACATGAGAACTTGACATTCATGATACATTTAAATATGGTCATGACACGTGGGAAAACATGGAACTTGAACTAGACATGGGTGGGTTGTAAGTGTAAAAAGACACTAGACCAAACATGAAAGTGACCAACTCGAGGTTGGGTTGAGTTTGTAGCATAAATCTACCCGGACCCGCCTGGCTTAACTAGTGGCTACAAACAATAGGATCCAATGTGAGAAGTTGGTCATGTCGCGCTTAAGACCCGAGGTTAGACTAGGTTGTGGTGTAAAACTACCCGGACCCGCCCGGCTTAACTAGTGACCACAACAAGGTCTAATGTGAGAGGTTGAGAGTGCATTAATTAAATTAATGCCACATGATAAGGTTAAGTAAATTTGACTAATGACACTTAACCGATATGACACGAATGGGTAGGTTAAGTGGGACCGGGCTTGATTTCTTAATGACACTTAACCATACAAGACAATTAGGGGATGGGGTTAAGTAAATTACGCTTAACTAATCCGACTTGGTAATTAGATGGGGTTAAGTAATCCACACTTAACTAATCTAAACACGGTAAATTCGATGAGGTTAAGTAATCCATACTTAACTAATCTAACACGGTAATTAGATGGGGTTAAGTAACTTAGACTTAACTAATCTAAAACATGGTAATTAGATGGGGTTAAGTAACCTTCACTTAACTAATCTAAACACGGTAATTCGATGGGGTTAAGTTAAACACTTATCCAATCTAAACTTGGTAATTCAATGAGGTTAAGTAACCAATACTTAACCAACTTAACACGGTAATTTAATGGGGTTAAGTAACTTATACTTAACCAATTATACATGATGATTTGATGAGGTTAAGTAACCTATACTTAACCAATCTAATAGGTGGATCTGATAGGGTTAAGTCACAAGACCTTTTAAAATTAGGCTTAACCATTGTAATACGATTAGTGGATGGGGTTAAGCTAACCCATACTTAACCAATCCGACTCGGTAATCGATGGGATTAAGATAATCTATGCTTAATCAATCTAACATGATAATCTGATAGGGTTAAGACAAATAAATACTTAACCAATTTGACTTGATAGGGTTAAGTCATGAGCTTCTTGGTACACTTAACCCATTTGACAAAACCCTAGCTCAGAGGACTAGGTTGGAAATCGTAGTTAACAAGGATAGCGGAAAGAGGAGCTAAGTGGTAAACCTTAGATAAGGGTAACTAAGTAATAATTCTTAGCTAAGGACATGGGACTAGTTCATAAAGAGATGAGTAACCTGATACGGTAGGTCATCGCTTAAAACACGAGGAGGAGCAAATTATCTGACTTAGATAAAGGCTCCAACGAACTGGGTGACGAAGCGGTAGCTTCGGGGGATGTGAGGGTACTCTTGGTATCCCTATGTGAGGTGGCAGACGGTCCATGAAACCCAGCCTCACAGGGGTTAAGGTCTGCGGTAGAAGAGCCAAGAGTATGCCTTGGTTGCTATGCGAGCGACCTAAAGACTGGGATGGATTAGCGTGGAGTCGAAGATACTTGATTTTGCCCTGGATAGCACGTCGCCGACTACCTACCATCTTTAGTCAATCGTGTATGTACGGAAAGGCAGGGAACTCCCAACAGACCATATACTTGCTATCGAGTTATGGGTGAGGTTGGCTATCTGGAAGTGGGCATCGATGGGCCGTAGTGTAGTTCTCATACATGATTTTTCTTGGATTGCCTTTCAGTAGTTGAGGGAGGGGTCATGTGGGACCATAGCCACGGGTACAAAAATAGACCTTGATATCTACATCAGTAGACGACTTAAAGCTCCCGACCGAGTTCCGTATTTCTTGATTTGCCCTGGCACGGAACTCGGATGGCACATTGAGGAACATGTGCGTCTAGACATGGAAAACGGTTCACGATACATACTTGGGATAAAAGGGCGCGGTTGATGGGTGGCATAATCCCTAGTGGTCCTAGGTGGCCAAAACCAAAACCGAGACACGGAAACGTTCATTAGGTAGCATAATCCCTAGTGGTCCTAGGTGGCATAAATCCTAAGGGAACGCGCGATAGTTCATGGTAAGGAAACATAACAAGATCAAGGGTAGCAGTCCAAAATAACCTCAAGGATAAAACGTTCACATGGGAAAGCCCGTATGGCCTACGGCAAAGGACTGAACTTATACATGGAAAGAAAAATACGAGTTGGGGAAAACCTACATATGCTATATATATTAGGTTGACATGGACCATTACATGACATTGGGCAAGGGACATTCATAGTTGACTCATGACGCGGGTTGGGATACTAGTACGAGAGGTGCAGAGCAAATATATACATGATAGATACCGTGGGATGTTATACATGATAGATACCTTGTGATAGTATACTTGATAGAAACCTGACGATGTGATACATTGATCCTTGACACCGTAGTTTATCATGATACCTTAGTTTACCTTGCTACAGTAGTTTAGCCTGTTACCCCGGGTTTAGTTTATCTATCTTGTCGTCATCCTTATGTTTATTTTCAGTTTATGCATGCCATGTTACCTTTACCTGTTTTTATACTGGAAGTAGATAGGACTTACCAGTCTTTATGACTGACCCCGTTTTGTTTCGCCTCTTTGTCTTCCGTTTCCCACCCAGGTTTCAGGGAGGAAACACTGTTATCTAGTTCGGACTTCTTCTGCTTGAAGGTCATCACGGATGGCTTGGACTTTTCTTGGCTATGGCTACTTTACTGTTTTACTTGGGGAATAAATTTATGAAAAGGTTTTATGCTTCTTTATTATTGCAAGACAGGTTTTGATGTATTCAGATGTAAAAGGCTTTAGACCTTGTTTTATAAGGTAAATGAAATTTTTTTTACTTCCGATGTTTTATATATGTTCTGTCTTGTAATATTTCTGTGCATGTTTACCTCGATAACGCTTCACCAAACCTAGTGCATTCCCTTTGTGAGTGACCCTAGCGGAGGTGGGGTGTTACATTTTTCTCCTCCAAAATCAGTGAAAATTTATGATAAACGAGGGCGGAAGTAACATGGAAACATTTTTTATGATTACCTTTCTAAAAGTTAGAAGATAAGTGGATTTCTTGGAAATTAAGGGCTAGGGTTTCGCTAGAAGGAACTAGCGACGGCCAACAGCAGAAAGAAGAAGAAAGGGGAGAAGGAAGAAAGGGGGTTCGGGTTTATATAGACCAAACCGCGACGTTAGAATTCCCTTTTTTGTTTTATTCGAACCGCGGTAATCGATGGGCTGCGAACCAAAGCCCATCACGCTCCGTGAAGAATCCCATCAAAGCCCAAATACCCACGTTAGACCGAGTCCAGCGTTTCACCCCACGGATCGTGGTGAGACGGAACGATCCGAACCTATAGACAATGTACCAAAGTGGAAATTCGGAAATGTTTGCAAAAAATTCATAAGTCTACCTGGAATACTCGACGACGAATTCTCCAAAATTCCAGAGTATCCGGTAGGTAGGGAAACGATTGAAGATTTAACCGATATTTATACTTGCCAAAGGATACAACTTTCCGAAGTGACACGACATTTTGGACAGACGCAACCATTGGTTTGCATCGAGTTATGAAAAGATGTCTCTGCAATTTCGAAGCATATTCCATCCCTGATAAAATATACTTCGAGGGGGCAAAATGTTGGCTAGCTTTTTGACCAAGCCACCAAGGATCACACACCAGAAGAAAATATGAAGCTTCACTCCTCTCAGCCTCCAGAAATCTGGTCGCGGTTGCTCAACTTTGGTCGGATCATGACGCCCCCCATCGGATCGCTGCGAGCCAATGCGATCCGATCCACCCATGCTAGTTCGATCCGATCCGAGTTCCAGAGGTCACGACGAAGACTATGACCAATTCTATCAGGATCCGAGATGTATGGATCTCGCGACACCTGTCCATAACTGTCATCTTGACCAATTCTTCCTCAAGCTACGATCCGATCCGATATTATCGGGATTTGCGCCATGTATGACTGTGATCCGCCTGACCAAATCAGCTATAAATAGCCCAGAGCTTGGCAATTTTCAGGATCTTTTGGCAGTTTGAAGGATTGATTCCACCATTACTGTCATACCACTATTTCTTACCAGTTTTATTTCGAGATTACTGAAAGAAATTGTAATTGTTAGAGGGAGTTTGAGAGAAATCGTTGGTTGTACTAGCAACTAAAGTATAATCAATAGCATATAAAGTGGACGTAGGCTCGTTAAGGCCGAACCAGTATAAACCGTGTGTGTTTTCTGCTTTTTCCTCATTTTTCAGTTATAATTCTCTACGAATCAGAACAATTTGGGTGTTAGAGCCAAATTTTGATCTAACAGCGTCCCTTTGGCGAAACTCACAACTTCGTTTGTAACTTGAATGCCACACCATTTTACAAACCAGTCCTTAGTTTCTCATCCTTACGCTATTGTGCTTCCACATCTTCGAGTTGATTGTGAATGATGTTTCAAGCATTAAGTAGCGGACATTTGAGCTATCCTAATCCGGATATGCTGCAACGGTTGCCAGGACTCATTAAGTCGTAATGGGCGCTCCTTTTTAGAGGGCCTGTAGTCAAAATCGAATCTTAGTGAAATTTTTTGCAAACGTACAATTTAGGCAAGCGAAGCAATTCCTTTCATTTATATTTACAAAGTTTGTAATAGTCTTGCATGGTATTTACAATGCATTATATCTACAACTTTTCAAAATATATGAAAGAAACATTAAGTGAAGTAGCGACGAAGATTTATAGGATTCCATGCTCTTGGAAGTTGGATTCCGTCTGTTGTTTTCAGCTCAAATGTGCCATCAGAGAATTTCTGATTAATCATATGTGGCCCCTCCCAGTTAGGTCCAAGTACCCCAGTTCCTGTCTTAATCCTTTTCAGGACAAGATATCCAACTTGAAAGGTTCTGCGTTTTACTTTAGTGTTGAAATGATGAGATATTGTTCTCTAGTATGCCATGATTCTGAGTTTTGACTACCTTCTTCATTCCTCGAGAAAATCGAGTGCTTCGAGCTAGAGTTTCTCATTTTCTGATTGGTTAAAGTGGAATCTTCTATGAGTTGGAACTTCCAGCTCGACTGGGATCATAGCTTCGGATCCGAACACCAATGAAAATGGAGTGTTCCCTTTCGTAGTTTTATGGGTAGTACGATATGCCCATAGTGCAAGTGGAAGCTCATCCACCCAACCACCCTTGGCTTTCTCAAGCCGCTTTTTGATGGTTGACTTCAGGATTTTGTTGATTGCTTAGAATTGCCCATTGGTCTGCGGATGAGCAACGGCCGAAAAGCTTTTCTTAATCTTGTACTTGGCACAAAAGTCAAAGAACTCACTGCTTTCAAATTAATTTTCATTACCGGTGATTGTTTTCTATGGTACGCCGAACCTGCAGATGATGTTCTTCAAGACGAAGTTGATCACCTTCTTTGAAGTAATTGCAGCTAGTGGTCTGCTTCAACCCATTTAGTAAAATAATCGACTACCCCTATCGCATACTTCATGTTTGATTTAGCCGTGGGTAGTGCCCCAATCAAATCTATGCCCCAGACAACAATTGGCCATGGGCTGACCATTTGAGGCAGTTCGGTAGGAGGTGCTCTGGGAATTTTTGCAAATCTTTGGCATTTATCACATGTTTTGACATAGGTCATTGCATCTACGTTCACATCGGGCCAAAAGTAGCTGTATCGCATAATTTTCTAGGCCAGTGTTCGACCACTGATGTGACCACCGCAATCTCCCTCGTGTAGCTCAGCCAAAATTGCTTTCGATTCCTGCTTTGACACACACCATAGAAGTGTCATGGAGAACCCTCGCCTATATAACCTCCCATCCTGGATAAGGTATAATGGAGCTTTGTGCAGTACCTTTCTTCGCCTTTTTGGCTCCTCTATAAGCGTTCCGTTGAGAATATATTCCTCGATTGGCATCATCGAAGACACAGGCTCTTCTTTTGTCTCCATGATCTAATCGACATCCACTTCTTCAATAGCAGGGGTCGTGAGGATTTCAACTGGTATTATTCCCAGTAATTGTGCATCTGAAGAACTTGCATATTTGGCAAGAGAATCTGCCTTTGAATTTTCTTCCCTCAGAACATGGGATATAGTATAATGGTCGAGGTCGTTGAGAAGTTCCATGGCTCTGATAAGATAAGAAGGGAGGTTTCCGACTTTAGTCTGAAATTTTCCAATGACCTGATACACTACCAGTTGAGTATCAATAAAGATTTACAAAGTTTTCAAATTCAGCTTCTTTGCCAATTTCAGCCCTGTTTTTAATGCTTCGTATTCAGCTTCATCATTTGTCGATGGGGACTCCAATCTCAAGGCATAACATAGAGAATGGTCATCCGGAGATTCTAAGACAACTCCGGCTCTTGAACGGTAATCATTCCTGGAACCATCGAAGTATAGTTTCCAGCTAGCAACTGTCTCTGCTAGTTCTTCAGTTTCTTCTTTCCTGTCCATGAACTCGACAATGAAATCTGCTAAAGCTTTCCCATAAATAGCTCTTCGAGGGTGATAAGTGATGTCATTTTGGCTAAGCTCAATGTTCAACTTCAATAACCTTCCTGAAGTTTCTGGGCGAAATAGAACTTGCCTTAGTGGTTGATCGGTGAGAACTTTTATTGGATGGGATTGGAAATATGGTCTTAACTTTTTTGAGGCAATGAGCAAACAGTATGCTAGTTTTTCCAACCTTGGGTAGTTTAATTCTTCTCCGGCGAGTCGCTTGCTTATATAATAAACAGGCCACTGGACCTTGGCATCCTCCTGAACAAGTGCAGCGCTCGAAGCATGTGATGAAACAACCATGTATAGGAATAGCTCTTCACCATCTCTGGCTTGGGAAGTATAGGTGGAGACTCCATGTGCTTAATCAATTCTTTGAAAGCTGTTTGACAGTGAGGGGTCCACTGGAAGTCTTTCTTTCCCTTTTTTTAAAGCGTCAAAAAGTGGGATGCATCGATATGTTTCTTTAGAGATGAATCAGTTAAGGGTAGCAACTTTCCCATTCAAACTTTGAAGCTCTTCCTTTGTTCTTGGAGCTCGCATTTCTCGTAATGCCATGACTTGGGAAGGATTCTCCTCAGTGCCCCTAGCATTGACTATGAACCCAAGGAATTTTCCCGATGAGACTCCAAATATGCATTTTAGAGGATTTAATTTCATACCGTACTTTCTAAGGATATGAAACATCTCGGGCAAGTTTTCCAGATGATTCCCTGCCTTCTTCGATTTTACCAGCATATCATCTACATAGACCTCCGTAGTGTTCCCGATTTGGGATTTGAACATGGAATTCACGAGGCATTGGTAGGTTGCTCCCGCATTCTTCAATCCAAATGCCATAACTTTGTAGTAGTATAGACCTCTGTTTGTTATGAAACTTGTGTTTTTCTTGTCTGGAATATGCATCACGATCTAATTATACCTAGAGTATGCATCCATGAAGGACAACAGCTCATGCCCCGTTGTCACGTCGACAAGTTGGTTAATTCTTGGTAACGGAAAACTGTCTTTAGGACATACTTTGTTAAGGTCCGAGTAATCTATGCACACTCTCCATTTACCATTGGATTTTTTAATAAGGACCGGATTGGAAACCCAAACAGGATACTAGATTCTTTTATAAAATTGTATTTAAACAATATATCTACTTCTTCTTTTAGTGCCACAGATCTTTCAGGTCCTTGCATTCGTCTTTTTTTGTTTTACAGGAGTCAAACTAGGATTAATATTCAACTTGTGAACAATTACATCTGGTGATATTCCTCACATGTCAAAGTGCGTCCATGCAAATACATCTAAGTTTGATTTTAAAAACAATATCAAATCATTCTGTAATTTGAGGCCCAACTGAGAACCTATCTTGAGGACTCGGTCAAGATCTTTATCATGTACTAGTATAGAGATAGTGTCCTCAGCCGGCGCCGCTCTGTTTTCCCCCATACTAGTTTTTCTTGGATCGATTTCCTTCTGAGCTCCACTGTGCTCACCAGAATGGGATCCCCGCCTTAATTGCTATAAGGGGGACTCATGGATGCGGGGCAGAAGCCCTACATCCTTTTTCACTTCTTTCTTTCTTGCCTTTGCAAGCTCAGCCAGATAACATTCTCTCGTCGCCTGTTGGTCGCCTTTTACCATGCCAACTCCGTTTTCAATAGGAAATTTCATTGTCAAGCACCACGGAGCCATCGTTATCCTGAATGCTGCGAGGGTTAGTCTTCCAAGGAAGGCGTTATAAGCGGGCAACTCATTGATTACAACAAAATCCTGCTTTTGTGCAGCTTTTTGCTCCCCTTCCTCGAGTTCAATGAGCAAGTTGATGACTCCAACTGGTTGAAAGGCTTGCCCTGTGAATCCATGGATTTTGTTCTGGCATGCTTTCACATCTTCCATAGAGAGCTTCATCCTATGAAAGGCATTGATAAAAAGGACATTGACAGACACTCCACTGTCAACCAAAACCCTTCTGATAATAGCAGAACTCAAGCCTATGTTTATCACCATTGGATCCACACTTGGAGTTACTAATCCTTCTGAGTCTCGATCTTTGAACACAATGTCATCCCAGGGAGATCTTGGTATTTTCGATGATAAAGCTTCGTCCATAATCATGAATTCTTCTCCTTTTGGGAGGTTCTTCATATCATTGGCATATTTCACAATGTCCCCTAGCTTCTTCCGGCCGGGTGTGGACCTCCTGAAATGGTGTTAATGATCAACCCTGGCATGACAGCATTTGCAGCACTCTCACCTTGCCTCGGTTGTCCGGCGGACGTTCCCTGGCCTTGTGGAACCTGGGTATTTTGCGGATTCTTTGTGTACTGTTGAATCCTGTTCTTCCATATTTGTTCCTCGATTAGGCTCTTTAAATGCCTACACTCATTTTTGTTGTTCCCTGGCTGGTTATGAAATCGACAGAATCTTCCAGATTTTATAGCAGCATCCCTGACTTTTATTTGCTTCGGTACTGGGTACTCCTTAGTTTACTTGGTGGCCATGAAAATGTTTTCCACTGTATCTTTTAAGGGATTCAACTCCGAGTTCTTAAAGAAATGGAACTTTTTATTAGCCCGGTTGTCTTTCCTGTCAATACCCCGTTTCTGACTTCTAGGGTTTTTCTGATTACTTTCTGCATCATTATTCTTCTTTTCAGGTTGCATGCTGATTTCTGGAATGTCCATGGTATAGGTTGGGTCCTCATCCACGTCTATATATTCTTCTGCTTTATCAAACAACTCCTCAAGTGTACTTGCCTTTTTCTTTTTGGTCCACCGCCAAGCTTAGTCTTTTTGCTTATAGCCCCCTTTAAGGCCATTAAGGCCAAAAGAGGCTCATAATTCCCTACCTCGATAGCAGCAGTATTGAAGAGAGCGAGGAAGGCCCTGATTGGTTCTCTCGGTCTTTGCTCGAGCTCATTCAATTCCATAACATCTCATACCTTTGTAGTTTGGAGCCTAAATAGCTTTGCCAACATAACAAAATCATCCACTAACCTAGGTGGTAGCTTGGTGAACCAAAGCGACGCAACCCCCTCGAGATAAGTTGGAAAGTATTAGCATTTCAACTCGTTAGTCGCTCGAGATCCATCCATGTGTTGATCGTACTTAAATAGAAACACATTTGGATTAGTTGGTCGATTGTAGGCTTGCACTACCGGTGGCTTAAATTTATTTGGATATGGAGCCATTTTAATCCTTTCAGTGAGTGGTTTTTTTGTAGGAGCAAATCCCCATTCTTTCTCGTCATCCTACTTCTTCTGGATCCTTTCCATGATTTTATGAACCATTTTCGTTATACGCTCCTCCTCATTGTGTCGGCCCGCGAGGCGGACGCCGTCTTCTTTACCATATGACTTCCTAGGCAGACGGTCGCGATTTGGATTACAGGGCCCTGAACCTCCTACTTGGGGAGGTACCCCTTTGGCTGAACCGAGCACCTATTGAGAAGTTGCCTTATCGGACTGGTTGTGAGCGGAGGGTTTTGCTTCCTTCTGAGTAGGATCTGCCACTTATGGAACAGAATTCTATTGGTTTGTGCTTAAAGAAGAGGAACTTGCATTTTCCGTTCGTGGAATTTGAACGGATTTAGCACGGGAGGATTTCATGGTGACTTTTGCCGTAGCAGCTTGCGTGGCGAACATTGTTTCAAGTCTTTTCATCATGGCCTCATTTGCAATATTCATTTGGTTAGTTAAAGTTGTGGCAACCTCATCCAATTCTAGTCTTGTTATGGTAGCTCCGACCTTAGAACTTTACCCAACTTCAAATTGGTTGGTAGGAGGAGTAGTTTAATGATCGGCGATATTATCATTATTCTCGGCATTCTGATTAGTGACCCTCTTTGGTGGTCTACCCGGTTTACCCATTTCATGCAAGGTCTTGAAGTATATCGTAGTGGGATAGGATTAGATTCTTAATGTAGGGCTTTGAAACTTGTGGGAGACTGTGGGAGAACGGAGGATTGAATCGGCCCCATGGTGGGCGCCAAATGTTTGTTCTCAAAATTTGAGTCAATGCCAAGAGTACAAAATGCATTTCACAATATACTCAAAAAATAAGAGAAGTGGAGCCACAAACTAGAAAATTGCAAGTATTGAGAGACACAAAGTTTTATAGTGGTTTGATCAAGCTTGATCTACGTCCACTTTGAAAAATGATTCCATTATTACATTTAGAGTTACAAGGCAAGTATATCCTCTCAATACATCCATCATTCACCTCACAATTCCCACTCTTTGAACTAATAAGTGTTCTTGGGAGAAATCGATGAGATCCTTCAAATATAGCTAATGGTAGAGAAAAACTAGACTTTCCCACAAGTTTCGATGAGTCTTCATGTCTTCACAGTGAATTCGGAGTTAGATCTCCAATTTAAGATGGTTGTGATGATCAAGTTACTTAGAAAAGATCGAAGATATAACACCCCAAATTTTAATATAATTAAAAATATGTACAAATATGTATATATGCATAGATAGGTAAATAATGGTGATGTATAATGAAAAATTAATCCATGCATTGAAGAGTAAGGAAATTAATGCGATAACAATGTATGTAAAAGAAGAGATGAGAAAATAAAGATACTTAATTGAAATATCAGGAATTAAGTAAAAAGGACGTCACCATTGCGTTCGTCTTGGAATTCTGCTTGGAATAGAGTCAAAGTTTGCGTAAATCGGACTCCGTATGAAGGAGTTATGGCCTTTAGAAAATTCAACAAAAATTCAAAACAGTTTGAAATACGACCCAGACAGCTGGGCGGGAAATTTCCTGCCGTAACAAGACAGGTCGACCTGGGAGTCGACCTCCCACCTATTTCCAAATCCGAGGCCTGGTTCATTTTTCTGCATTTGGACGCCCGTTCTGACCAGATTCGTTGATCCCTATGCTACATAAACACCCCTAAGGCTACAGTTTTCTCTACACAACTTCATTACGCCTATACTCTGCCTTAATTCATATCAAAATATATCAAAGACGGGGTTATGCTGCTCAAGTTCTTTGTGGAATCAAGTTAGAATTCAAGTAGAGGATCAAAAGCTAATTCTACGACTTCAACAACGATTTTCTAAGAAACAAATCTAAATTAGAGAATTGATAATCTATGTTATCAAAGATAGCTTTTCAGTTTCAGAAATCAGATCCCAGAATTCAAGATCCGCTCTTTAATCAGTGAGTGGGATTACAATACACTTCATGTATAATAGTATTATTATCATTCGTCATTCCTCAGTTAAAATTCATGTTGTAATTTAAAATAATCTTTGTATGCTTAATCTTTTCCTCTTCCCTATTCTTCCTTTCTATTTTTGAAACTTTGGCTACCTTCGAACCAAGGTCAATAGCGCGTAAATTATAGTTATTTGGGAAGAGCTTGAGATTTAATCGATGAATTAGGCAATTTGGATAAAAAGATTATTACATGAATGGTTGTATAAGCAAAGTAGAAATGGGTTAAGTAGCACTTGACATATGAATAAGCTTAACCAACATATGAGGAATGATAGCAACCTATTAGGAACACATGTATGGGAAATTGGAATAATAGGTATAGCCTATTAATGGGATTATAAGCATGAACATAAATTGGGTTTTTTTGGGTAAAGCTTGAATTTGAGACTTGAAAATTGGATATGCCGTTAAGATCCTAGAAACATAATTAAAAATGGAATATGTTGGACAAACCATGTTTTTATGTAATTATGTACCTCAACACATAACATGAAATTGACAATAGTGGCATAACTTGAGCATGAACATGCTTGTGAATTGGTAATTGACATTTGATATCTAGAATGAACATGAACATGCTTGTAAATTTATAATTGGCATATGACACCTAGAATAGACATGAATTGTTAATTGGCTAAACATGAAACATGGCTAACTCGAGGTTAGAATGAGTTTGCGGTGTAATCCTGCCCGAAACCGCCCGGCACATCCGGTGACCGCAAACAATAGGTTCTAATGTGAGAAGTTAGTCATAACGTGCTTGAAACCCGAGGTTAGATTGAGTTGTGGTGTAATCCTACCCGGAACCAACCGGCACATCCAGTGACCACAACAATAGGTCTAATGTGAGAGGTTGGGCATTAATAATTAATTAATGCTAATGACACATGCTTTTATGGTAAGGTTAAGTCAACATGAAATACTAGACAACACTTAACCAATTTGACAAGATATATGGGTGGGTTAAGTCAACGTGAACCGCTAGATAACACTTAACCAATTTGACATGATATATGGGTGGGTTAAGTCAACGTGAACCGCTAGATAACACTTAACCAATTTGACATGATATATGGGTGGGTTAAGTCAACGCGAACCGCTAGATAACACTTATCCAATTTGACATGATATATGGGTAGGTTAAGTCAACGCGAACCGCTAGATAACACTTAACCAATTTGACATGATATGTGGGTGGGTTAAGTCAACGTGAACCGATAGATAACACTTAACCAATTTGGCATGGTACGTGGGTTGAATTGAATATGTGATTGGGGGTTAAGTCAACTTGGACACATGGGCAAACTTAACCAATATAATAGTATCAAAGCAAGAAAAAGTGGGGAATTATAAGATTAAATAATAGATAAACTTATCCTAGGGATAAGAAATGAATATGACTTAAGATGTAATACAAGACTTGAAGGGTGGGATGACTTATACCATGAAATAAGTTAACCTAAGCTGGAAATGTGGGAAAACACCTATACGCTATCATTTGATAAAGAGAACTTAAGTCATGCTTGAATTTATTGGTAAACCTTAGTTAAAAGGAACCAAGTAGCAAACCTTAGTTAAAGAGAACTAAGTAACAGAAACTAAGTATCAAACCTTGGTTAAGAGAACCAAGTAATAAACCTTAGTTAAGAGAACTAGTAGTAAACCTTAGTCAAGAAAGCCAAGTAGAACACGAGGAGGAGCGAACGTCCATCTGATCATGAAGAAGGCTCCAACGAACTGGGTTATGAAGCACGCGGCTTCGAGGGGACGTGAGGGTACTCTTGGTATCCCTCTGTAAGGTTGCTAATGATCCTCCTGGGATCACAGAGGTTAAGGTCTGCGTTAGAAGAACCAAGGGTATGCCTTGGTTGTAATATAAGCAACCTAAAGACTAGGATGGGTCAGCGTGAGGCAGCAATATCTTATTTAGCCCTGTGATAGCACGTCGTCGTCTACCTACCATCTTGAGTCAATCGTGATATGCAAGTGGAAAGGCGGAGAACACCAAAAGAACATATAATTTTCTACCTAGTTATGGGTGAGGTTGGCCAATAAGTTTGTGGGGGCATAGAGGGCTTACGTACAGTTCTCATTCTTGATTTTCTTGGGTGTCTTTCATTAGTTGAGGGAGGGTCAAGTGGGACCATAGCCACATACAGATAAAAAAGACTTTAGCATCTGCATCGGCAGATAACTTAAAGCTCCCGACCGAGTTCCATGTTTCTTGATTAGCGCTGCCACGGGACTCGGGCCGCACATATAGAGGACATGTGCAACTAGATATCTAGCACGTTTAACGACATGATTGGGACGTAAAGTCTAGGAACATATATCACTCTAGGTAATGTATCCTAGACTAGGGGGCATTGTTCGATAGGTAGCATAAAATCTAGTGGCCCTAGGTAGCATAAACCCTGGTCGGATCTAGAAAGCGTTCAATAGGTAGCATAAACCCCAGTGGCCCTAGGTAGCGTAAACCCTGGTTGAATCTAGGAAGCGCTCGATAGAAAACCCTAGATTAGATCTAGGTAATAAACGGAATCTAGCAAGATCAAGAGTGGCAGTACAAACGAATTCGAGAATGGTGGCACTACACTAAAGTAGTATAGATTTACATGATGAAGCCCGTACGACATACGGCAAGGGACTATATATATACATGGATAGGATTATACAAGTTGGGGGTATCACATATACGTTGTATTGGGTTAATCTACTAGTGGGACATGAGTATAGCCTAGAGAGATAATATCCCGAATAACCTAATAAACAAGAAAATATAACTAAACTGTATATGTAGGATAATATAGAAGTTTATTCTAAGTCCAGTCACACAGAACTTATGTTCTGACCCCCCTCCTCATTACATACTTCTAGGTTCGGTAAATGGCAGAGATGGTACAGCTTTGGATACTGGTTTAGCAGTATTGTTTTTAAGGTAAAGCTAAGTTTTGATTATATTATATTTTGTTCCTTCCGCTGTGAGATGCTTTACGAGTCCTGACATGTTTCTTTATCTTTATCTTTTTCTACAAGATACCAGAGCACCCAACTCGGGTCTCGATGGATTGGGTTTTGCAAAAAAATTCGGTCTATCAGAATTCGGACTGTCACATCTGGTATCAGAGCTTTGGTTTAGTGATCTTGGGGCGATAATGAGTGAACATATTTGTATTTTCAAAAGTATAAATATATATTATATATATATAAACCTAGATCCATGTAGTGGCCCACTAGACAAGAAAAGAGTTGGGATATCTAGTTTGTACACTCAAGGAATGAACATAGAAATTTTGAGACCCCTACGAGGATTGGTTGGAAAGTGCACAATATGACTTGGCATTGGAAAAGGAAAGTATCCCATAAAGTGGAAACTGAAATGTTAGAGTAGTGGGTTTAGAAGTGAAACCTTAGAAACTAGAAAAGGTTGAAAAGTGAAAAATGGATTAGGAATATATACAGTCGAGAGAATTGAATTTGCTTAAGTGCCTAGGAAAGCCTAGTTGAGTTGAAGACCCGCTTTGAATTTAACCCAATAATAAACTTTTAAGAACTTGAATTTATGAAAGAGTTTATGGTATTTTCCAAGATTTAATCTTAAAAGTATTTTGATGTTTGAAAAATGCATGTTGGGTTTTAAAGTAAAGTTGGGTAAAACAATGATTTTTTGTTTTAAAAGAATTTTCTCATGAAAAGGTGCATATTATAGAGCATGTATAGTGTTAGCCTACTTTGTGAACTAGACAACACAAAGTCGAGATGTCAAGCGTTGAAGAACATTTCTTCTTAGAAAATATCGGGTCGGATCGGAGGGTTACTACCAGTCGGATCGGCGGGCTACTACCAGTTCGGGATGGAACAGAGCAAAATGAACAAGGACTTAGTTTCAGCTCAGGTCGGGTCGGATCGGATGCCCCGATCCGAACTCCTTCTGCTTGCTCCTCCGAACCGAACCCAACATACCATATCCCTTCACCTCACGATCTCCTGAATGTTCAGAGTAGTTATGACCATTTTCTACCCATGATTCGAATCGCTCCTCCGAACCGAACCCAACATACCATATACCTTCACCCCACGATCTCCTGAATGTTCGGAGTGGTTATGACCATTTCCTACCCACGATGACCACTAATCTGGTGCGCTGTCAACACTGGAATCCATCCGAGCCCGAGAACGATGGGATGAAAGACACGTAGCTCCGACCCGAACCGAATCTGAGTGAATTCCCACCTATAAATACCCCGTCAAGAGACAATTAAAAGGATCTTTTTTTTGGCACTTTGAGAGTTCAAACACTTTCAAGAACTGAATCCCTGCATTCCCAGATAATCCAAATCGTCATTCAACATATATTTTGAGATAATTGAATGAATGTACGTGAATTGTGAGTGAAATTGAGTGAATATCTCATTGTACTTACATCTATATCATCGAAGATAGTGATTACAAAGTGGACGTAGGCTTTTCGACGCCGAACCACTATAAATTCTGTGTCTCCATTTTACTTTTGATCTTATTTTATTTCGATTTTAGTCAATTTGGGTGTTAGTACCACTTTTTGGTCTAACATTTTGGTGCTTTCACTGAGAATCATTTGAATTCTCTGTTTTTTCGCATTATCGTTCTACTTTTTGGACCGTTGAGTTCAAAAAAGTTAATCCTCAAGTTTCAACGCTTTTGAATATTTGTTGGTTGATCATTGAAGAACTATGGCCAAAGGAAAAGGCAAGGAATTTCAAACCAGTCGAGGGAACGGAGTTGGTGAAGATCAGCAAAACGCGGTTGTGACACGGTCTCGTGGGCAGAGCTCGGGAGTGGATCGGACAGATACAGGAAATCCGAACCGAACTCAAGGAGAGAGCTCCGATCCGATCCGAGTAGGAGAATCTGAAGCAGTGCACTCTCCTAACCCGAACCGATCCGAACAAGTTGCTCTGCTCCGATCCGAACAAGTTTCCCAGCTCCGACCCGAACAGATTGCTCAGCTCCGATCCGATCTGTCGCTAGGTGATGCTGGAACCTCTACTCGAGCTCCTCCAAATGCTCCGACTCCAGCCACCAGGATCAATGATCAGATCAATCCATCTGCGCCTATTACCCAAGGAGATTTTTCGCGCCTTCTTGACATGCTTGAGAGCACTAGGGAGGCTATGAAAATCCACGAGCGCACCAATCTCATGATGCAAGAGAACATGAGAATCATGAGCAGGGAAATTAGCGAACTCCGCAGACAGAGAACCCCATCCCCGGTTCATCACACACCAATGGATCAGTCTTCTTCTTCTGAGGAAGAACGACCCCGTGAAAGAAGGCCGCTCGAACGACCTCAGAATTTGGAGCAGATGACGTTCGGATCTTTGGGGTCCCGCGAGGACGCTGCACGGGTGCTAGGACCCAATGATCCGAGCTTGAGAGAGCCTATGTTGTTACCAATGCAGGGATCCCATGTATTACCTAGAGACCCTAACCTTACTAATCCCACTCAGGGACAAATGCTCCAACCCCTTCCTCCCGAGATCGACCGGGAACATAGGGAACAAAGCAGAGCAGAAGCGGCTTGAAGAAGGAGGGCGTCCCCTGATCAGGAGCCCAGAGGAAACCCGAACATCAGAAGGAGGGCGTCCCCTGATCAAGAGCCCAGAGGAAACACGGATATCAGAGCCAGGGAGCCTGAACGGCCCCTGACCAATGCTGACGTATGGACTATGGTACGGCAGATTATGTCTGAAAGTCGGAACTACACCAATGAAGATTATGGCACTGAGCGAAGCCATACTCCCTTTACTGATGACATCCTCAACTTTCAGTTTCCCCGACGTTTTAACCTACCGCAGATGGATAGGTACAATGGGAGAACCGATCCGGGACAACATTTGATGCGATACGCATGGCTCATGAATGCTGCTGCTGCCCCTGACGCAGTGAAGTGTAAAGCCTTCCCGATCTATTTAGAAGACGTGGCGCTGCTATGGTTTACCCGACTTCCTCCTCGGTCGATATCGAATTTTAGGGAATTAAGCGAACGTTTTATGAATCAGTTCCGACTCCATGCCCGAAAGTCTAAGAATGTTATTGAATTATCAATAATTAACAAGCGCCGGGCAAGTCTTTGAAGTCATATCTCGACCGTTTCAACTTAGCTGTGACAGAAGTCAGTGACCCGCACGAGCCCACCATCTTGATGGCTTTGATGGAAGGAGTCGATCCTGACTCCGAGTTTGGAGATTATCTTTCTGGGAAGACACTTCCCACGAGAGAGTTATTCTATGAAAAGGTCGATATTCACTTAAGACGAGAGGAGGCAAGGGCAAACAGAAAGAGAAAGTCTGGAGCGGCTTCAAAAGAAACTGTTCAGAAAAATGTCGCCGTGAAGCAGTCTGGAGAAAGTTCCGGGAAAGTTGAGGTGAATGTGGGAAACAAGAGTGGAAACGACAATAATGGAATTGGGGGCAACAACAACCGTAACGCGAATGGTAATAGGAGAAATAGGAACCGAGGAAGTAATCCTAACAAAGACCCCGGTTCCAGACCTATGAGAATTATTTACCGCTGAACGACACTCTGGAGAACATTTACTTGGATACATACAATGTTTTGCAATACAAAAGACCGCCGCCTCGAGACTCAACGGAGAAAGAAATCACAACTGGAAAATTTTGTTTATTTCATGGAACTCATGGGCATTCAACAAATGAATGTCGACATTTGAGAGACGTGATTGAGAAGCTGTTGCGCGAAGGAAAATTGGATGAATATAAGGTTGCCCTAAGAGACAGGAGGCAAGGAGAACAGGCTCCAAACCAGAACCAATCTGCTCCCAAGCCTATAGCGCAACAGAAAGGCAAGGGAATTGTTATTAACACCATAGTAGGTGGACACCACCCAGCTATCCACAGTTTTAGACAATGGACCAATACGTTAATGCAGCTAAGAACGTAGATGTGGATGAATGTGATGATTTGGAAGATATCGCCCCTGTGAAACAGCAGAGGACAATGTTTAATGACGTGGTGTTCCGTAGCAGAGACAATACCGGAATCTAGTCACCCACCGAAGATCTGTTGGTCATTACCACTACCATTGGACCGGCATTGGTTCATAAGGTGCTAGTAGACAATGGAAGCTCTGTTAATATTTTATTTAAAAAGTCATTCGATCAGATGAAACTTGAGTCTGAAGATTTGAAGCCATACAAAGGTTGGATCCGAGGCTTCAACGGAGCGTCGACAGCTCCGATAGGGTATGCAGAATTGCCCATAACATTGGGGCAAGGGGAACGCCGAAGAGTACGAATGCTTCAGTTTGTAGTGTTGGACGTAGATTCGCCCTACAACGCATTTTTGGGAAGGCCTGCCCTTGCAGAGTTCAGGGCTTGCATCGCCCCTTGGTGTTTATTGCTTAAGTTTCCAACTGAAGCCGGAACAGGAGTAATGAGAGGAGATCAAGTCTCCGGACGGGCTTGCTATGTTGCCGAATTAAAGCTGTTGATGAAGGGACTCAACATCGGGAGTAAAGGTGCATCACCTCCTCCAAAGGAGGGTTCGGCATAGCAATTAGAGGGATCGGTCCCGAAGGAGTTGCCCAAAGGAACGCCTGAAGACTTGGATCCTAGAAAAAATGAGGAACCAGAGGCTAGAAATGCGACTCCTAACGAAGCGACAGTGGACATACCCATTGACGAAGCTGATCCAACAAGAGTTTTGAAGATTGGATCCCAGCTGGATCCACATCGAGCCAAAGAACTAACTGACTTCCTAAAGGCAAACCTGGACGTGTTTGCCTGGACCCACGCCGACATGTGTGGGATATCGCCATCCGTCATGAGTCATTCACTAAATATAAACCCAAAACACCCGCCTGTAAAGCAAAAGAGACGTGTGCTGGGCCCAGAGAGGTCGGCAGCTCTAAAAGAAGAAGTGGAGAAGCTGAAAGAGAACGGATTTATTAGCGATTCGACATATCCCGACTGGATATCGAATCCCGTTTTAGTAAAGAAGCCAAACGGAAAGTGGCGGACATGCATTGATTTTTCAGACTTGAACAAAGCTTGCCCGAAAGATAGCTTCCCACTCCCCAGAATTGACCAGCTTGTAGATTCGACAGCGGGACACGAACTTCTTTCTTTCATGGATGCATATTCCGGGTACAACCAGATTCCTATGCACGTGCCAGATCAAGAACACACGAGCTTCATTACAAATTTGGGGTTGTATTGTTATGTGGTCATGCCGTTCGGATTGAAAAACGCTGGATCCACCTATCAACGCTTGGTGAACAGGATGTTTTATAACCAAATAGGGAAGACTATGGAAGTTTATGTGGATGATATGCTTGTCAAATCGAAACAGTCCTCTAGCCATACACAAGACTTGGCAGAGATGTTTGGTATCCTGCGAAAGTACTGGATGAAGTTAAATCCTTTGAAATGCTCATTTGAAGTGGCATCGGGAAAGTTTTTAGGTTTCATTGTGAGCTCTCGAGGAATTGAAATCAATCCCAGCCAAATAGCAGCGATAAGAAACATTGAAGAACCGAGGAGAATCAAAGGTGTCCAAAGTCTTGCAGGGAAAGTAGCCGCGTTGAGTAGATTTATCTCCAAAGCAACGGACAAATGCGTCTCATTTTTTTACTTGATTAAAAGGGGAAAGAAGAACTTCGAATGGACTCCGGACTGTGTTGAGGCCTTTCGAAATTTATTGGAATTACTAGAGAAACCACCGATTTTGTCAAAGCCAGTGGATCATGAAGAGTTATTTGTTTATCTAGCGGTTTCGGCTCACGCTGTAAGCACAGCCTTGGTCCGAGTAGAAGACAAAGTGCAAAGGCCGGTATATTATGTAAGCAAGAAATTGGCAGCTGCAGAACGCAACTACCCAAGAATTGAGAAGCTTGCTTACAGCCTCCCGAAAACTTCGTCACTATTTCCAAGCTCACCCAATAACCATATACACTGACTAGCCTCTGAGGCAGGTGTTGCAGATACCCGAAGCATCGGGGCGTTTGATCAAACGGAATATTGAATTAAGTCAGTTTGATTTAAATTTTCAGCCGCGAAGGTCGATCAAGGGGCAAGCTCTGGCTGACTTTATAGCAGAGTTCACAATCCCAGAGGAGGAAATGATCGATGACAAAGTGGTCAAGTCAGAGGACGAGTTAAAATTAGATCCATGGAAGTTGTACACAGACGGAGCCAAGAACGACCGAAGGCCCGGAGCTGGAGTCGTCGTAGTTACTCCTGAGGGACGATCGTTATATTACGCTCTACGATTAGAATTTTCAGCGACTAATAACGACTCTAAATATGAAGCCCTGATTGTCGGGCTGAAACTTGCTAAAGAACTCGGAGTAAAGACATTGGACATATTCTGCGACTCCAAAATAGTTGTTTGCCAAGTGCGAAAGTAGTTTTTGGCTCGGGGACCTCGAATTATTGCCTATCTCGGGAAAGTGGAAAAGTTGTTGAGCAACTTGGAACGGTATAACATAGCGCATATCCTAAGAGCCGAAAACCAGACGGCAGACAGGCTAGCAAAGCTAGCTAGTTCCGACAACCCGAAAGAAACCGAAATAATTCCAATTGAAATGTTGGAATCGCCAAGCTTTGAGTCGATGGAAATTGAATTCACTTTCGAAGCAGAACCGGAGAAGGAGTCGTGGATGACCCCAATTAAAAATTTCCTTAAGAATGGGATACTCGCATCAAAGAAGAGTGAGAGATGGGCTATAGTTCGCAAGGCCACCAGATACATCCTTCAAGATGATACTCTTTATAGACAAGGATTTTCTATGCCCCTGTTACGATGTATAGCACAAAACGACATCAAACATGTACTAAGAGAAGTACACGAAGGTGAGTGTGGAGATCATACAAGAGGTCAGACCTTAGCGAAAAAGATATTGCGGTATGGATAATTCTGGCCCACAATTAATAAAGATGTAGCTGATTATTCACGACGCTGCGACAAGTGCCATAGATTCGCCAAAATCCCCAGAGCATCGCCGACTCAACTCAAATCGATGGTGAGTCCTTAACCGTTTGCCATGTGGGGAATTGACATCATTGGAGTTCTACCAATTGCTAAAGGAGGAGTGAAATATGCAATAGTCGCCGTGGACTATTTTACGAAGTGGGTGGAAGCTGAGCCCCTAACCAAAATCACGGCGAGAAAGGTGATAAGTTTCGTGGTTAGAAATATTATATGCCGATTTGGGATCCCAAGGACCATTATAACTGATAACGGAACCCAGTTCGATGGTGCCGAATTCAGAAATTTCTGCCAGAAATATAAGATCGACAAACGGTACACTGTAGTCACTCATCCACAGTCGAATGGGCAAGTAGAAGCAATAAACAAAGTCATAAAATCCATCCTCAAGAAACGATTAGAACGCGCAAAGGCAAAATGGGTGGATGAATTGCCCTTAGCTTTGTGGGCATATCGGACAACGTTTAAGACAGCTACCGGTCATACCCCTTTCTCTCTCTCTCATTTGGTTCAGAAGCAGTAATTCCAATAGAGCTTGAAGTTCCCTCCCACAGGGTGACATATTATGACCCGATGACGAATCGGGCACTCTTACTCGAGTCTCTTGATGAAATCGAAGAAAAAAGGGATGAAATAGACTTGCGTGCGTCAAGACATCGACATCAGATGGCACGTTATTATGACAAAAAAGTTTGTCTTAGGACTTTTGAACCGGGAGATTTCATGCTAAAGCGAGTCTTTCCATCCCTTCCCCACCTCGGACCAAAGTGGGAAGGACCCTTTGTCATCCAACGGAAACTTGAAACAGGAACCTTCAAGTTAACGACCGTAGATGGCGAAGAGGTACCTAGGCCATGGAATGCCCAACACTTGATGCGATATTTGAATTAGGAATGTTGTACTCTTTGCTGTTTTCCTTATGAACTCTGTAAAAAGGCACGACTTGCCTCAGAAAAGTCTGTTGATATGAACAAAGAACTATAAAGTGTATGTAGGCTACGACTTAGCCGAACCACTATAAAAATATCGTGTGTCATTTACTTTCCTGCATTATATATACCTTCAACTACTATTCCGTTGCGATTATGGAATATAAGATGATTTAAAACCTGAAAGGTTGAAAACAGCTTATATGCAGGAACAAGCACAACGACTGTTTGTGCGATAAGACATAAAAGAATGGGAAGACGACATTCTTAACTCTAACTCTCGAGAATTGAGAGAGAGTATAAAGGACAGGAAGACGACATCCGCTGAGGCGTGAAGGTGCACCCAGACAAGACACCGCCTCAGTAAGAACTCTAACCTGAGTATAAGACAGGAGAGTATAAAAAATGCCAGAAAAAATGACAGGCATCAACGACACAAAGAATGTGACCTCGTCGGAGAATCGGGGACATTCAGATTGTTTGACTAAATCTTGAATAGTTTTTCAAGATTGACTGGGGGCATATATGTACGCACATATTTCCCCCCATCATAACTTCATTACACAACTATAGTAGGACATGCATTCTTACATAAGTGCAAAACTGATAACTAACAGACATTGCAGAAAACGAATTATTTTTATTTACAAATGAATGAATTTGTACAGGAAAACAGGCAAGAAGAAGGTGCAAGGGCCACCCTTGCAGCAACAATTATGGGTCAATCAAATGCTAAAATAATGCAAGACACTCCATCATTTAGACTTTGAAGCGGGCTTGGACTTCTTAGCAGCCTTCTCCGCATACCTCGCCTCTTATTCGGCCTCCGTCAAGATGCGCTTTAACTTTTTCTTCCCTGAAGCTGAAGTGCTGGAATCAGTTAACTTTTTCCCAGAAGGCGGAATGCTGGAATCAAGAGAAGACTTTTTAGCAAGTTCCTCTGTAATAGATCTAGTCGAAAGCTTAACAACTAACCTTGGTCCCGCATCCACTACTGCGAGGGGCTTAAGGCTTTCAGGGTCTAAGTCTTCAGCTTTAAGCTGCATGCGTTTATCTTGTTCGGCTTTCAGTACAGCTAAGGTAACATCATCGGCACTTTTCGACTCCCCGACTATAGCCACCTTAGGGTCTTCCTCATGTCCCCCGTTGCCGCCATCATCCTATAAGGCATCTATCATTTCATCATCATGAGGAGTGTTAGCCTTAGACGGTTCAATTCCTTCCCCCGAATCTATGGGGGTAGCCTTGTCTTTTCCCCCTTTAGCCTTCTCCGTAGGCTCTGCTCCAGAGGCGGTTCCCTGGGACACATCTGTCTTTTCGGACGGTTCAATACCTACAGAGTGAGAAGTAACAGTTATCAACTCAAGAGAAAATAATGGGTTCTTCATCGATTGCTCAATTACGTGATGAAAGGTAGAGATAGCCTTGACGAATTTAGGTGAAAATGTAGAGATACCTTTCGAAGACTTCTCGGTGGGAGTGACCGTTGTCTCCGATGCCGTTTCGGGTATGGGGGATAAAAGAGATGCCCGAGGGATCCCCGGGTTTTCAGGATCATATCCCTCTACTTCAGAAGTTTCAGAGGCAGTAGAGGAAGAACCAGCCTCAGGAATGTTCTTTTGCTTAGCCTTCCGCCTCTCTTCGTCCATAACAGCAGCAATAAGGCGGCGTCCTTCGGCTAGGCGTTCTGGTTCATCATCTCGTAAATATTTCTCCATCAGCTTGTCCTCGTCAATGGAATCAACCTTGAGCTCCTCTTTCTCCCGTTCAACGATTTGACTCCATACTTGAACTAGGGTAGATGGATAATCTTCAATCCAAGAAATGTTCCGGCGGTGGATGATATGCGCAAAGAATTCAATCATTAATTCGCCGAAACCATGCACCTCTCCCTCAGCCTCCGACAGTTGTTTTCAGGCCTCTTCAGCGGACTTGATAGCACATTCGACGTTACCCTCCGCTAGGGCAGCCCTGTTCTCCGCCTCCGCTAGCTTAGAAGCCAAGTCAGCGTTTTTCTTTTCCAACTCAGCATTCTTCCCCGCTAACTCGGCCTTCTTCCGCTCAAGGTCAGCGTAAGCAAGTCGCGTTTTGGCAGCATCTGACTTGGCATCTTCGGCTTGTTTTTTCAATTCCGAATGCTCTTGGGTATGGGAGTCAAGCAAATCATGGTAGCATTTTTGCAGATCTTCAAATTGTTGCTTGAAGCTAGTAGCATCCCGTTGAGCAACAGCAAGCTGGGCCTGTGTATCCTCCAAGTCTTTTCCTAGATTTTTTAAGCCCCTTGCATCGTCTTCTGTGGTTTTTTGCATCGAGTCAGCATTCGTGATTAGAGTTCGGATGATTCTAGAAAGGCTGCGCGAATACTTGAACATCTCTGAATACTGTTTCTCGACCGCATCAATTTTTGCTTTGGCCTCATCTGCCCACCTCGAAGAAATAGGCTCAAGAGCAGGTAAAAAAGTCAAGTTTTCGAAGTAGTGTTCAGGAAATTGCTCCTCCAGATACGCCTGCTTAACTGCTGTTTCAGCATCTACCGGTGGATGTGCGGGGAATGTCAGCTCAGTATCCCTGTGCGTGGAGGGCTCAATGGGCTCTTCATCCTTTCTAGACCGTTTAGCAGGAACCTTACGCTTGCTTCATGATACGGTATCTCTTGGCGGACTGCTCTCCCTATTGCGCTTTTCTTGAGAAGAGGTTGAGTCTTTTGATTGCGGCCTATCCTCTTCCCGACGACCTTGGTAACCTTTATACCGCTCTGGATCTGTCCGAACAGGAGAGCGAGAGCACGAGGACCGCGAACGATAAGGATCATAGAGCCTTCTACCCTCCCTACTGCGATCTTCGCGACGATCATACTCAGTATCGTGGGCCGGATTAGACATGCTGCGGCGAAGTTTCCTGATATCATAATGGGATCGGGACATCGTACCTGCACAACAAGACAAATTAAATTTAGGATCAGTGATTTCGCAAAAAGAAAAATGTTGTGAACTGTGGTGCTATTGTGTTAAGTGCATCCTAAGTGGTGTTTTCCCCCCGACAAACCCGAGTCCGAAGCCAGACTAGTACGAGCGGGCTCTTTGGCCTTAGCAGGAGTGGTCTCTTCGGAAGAAGTGAAAACTAAAGGATTCTTCCCAAAATCCTCTGAAGTGTAAATAGTTTCAGGTAAGGGGAGATCCCCCAAACCCTGAAATAGTGGGTCATCGGTACTAGGGACAACTCCCTCAGAAGCATCAATCGGCAGATCTTTGGAAGACGTTGACCTTTCCGGAGAAATGGCATCCTCGGGAACAGTATACCCCTCGCGGTGCTTTTCGGCCATGTTAGCCAATTCATCATCTTGAGTAGAAGATGGAGAGGGTGAAGTCCGAAGAGGCACTGTAGGAGCTCTCGAACCTTCGCCCGTTTCTGGTACTACATCCACTGGGGGAATATATACATATGGACCCGTCCCATGACCAATGCTACGGGTAATGGACAGCAACCCATGAAGATGAAGATATTCGTCCTTAAGGACTTCATCAATAGTTAAAAACTTCTGATCACCACTAAGGAGTCGGTGCATCCGATCAAAGAACACTTGATCCGATATTTGTTTTGGATTATCAACTGCAAACAAAAAGAAAAGCGGATTAATGTGGTAGTCTGGATGTACAGAGTCGAAATTTAGAAAACCAATGCTATACTTGATTTCGTCCATCTCCTAGCACACCCTGGCTGTTGCTTTACATAAAAGCATTCCATCTTGGAGTCACCTGCTTTACTACTAAACGGTGCTGGAATTATTTTCCTCTTAGGGACAGACTCGAAGTAACAGAAGGAAGGGGTTTCTCGAGTCTGGTGCTTGAAGTTATAGAAGAAGTGAACATCGTCAAAAGTGAGCTCTATGCCTAAGATCTCACGGTATGCTACATATAGGGTGTACAAGTAAGCATAGGAATTGGGATGCAGCTGCATGGGGGCAATCCGCATTTGTCTTAGAAAATCGACGATGAAAGGAGAAAATGGAGGTATAGCCCCGACCATGCACATCAACCGAGTGATTGCCATATACTCCTCTGGAGGGTTATGGGGACAATCAGATTTTTATGGCAACAATGTTTCCCCTTTGGGTATCCCGTACTTTAGTCGTATTCGGATAAGTCTGTCATTGTCGATCGTCGATTCAACGGAATCTTGAGGTGGTTCCAGTATGATGGCAAACTCAAATTCATCAGGAGCTCGATCATCGCCAATCCCTCCTTCCTCTTCAAAACCCAGGGAAACTCCACCCTTAGAAGACACATTGTCGCTTTCGTGAGTTTCAACCTCATAGTCTGAGCCCTCATCATCCCATTCTGGATCCGAGGAAGAAGATATGTCTTCAAGAGTAATTTTGTTGGATGTCTCTAGGACCTCCTTCTTTTCTGCTAATCTAGAGGAGCGTCTCGATGTCATGGTCACGAAACTATTAAAGAAGCAATAGCACAAGTTAGAGTAAATTAGCCCGTATCCCCCTGTGTATGTGTATAAACTAAAGTGTGAACAGTGTATGCAGAAAATGTAAAGTTAACGTTCGAAAGTGCGACGCAAAATCTTGGTAAGGTAATAATGTTCAAGGCAGTTCTTGATGTCCATTTATGTTCGCAGGGCACTATCCTAACTGTTCATGAAGTTGGAAGTTATGTCAAGTATTGATTTAACCAATCAGGCAGACTCTTGTGTATTAAGCTGGGGCTGCTTCGGATCGGTTCGGGTATAAATAATGGGATCGGATCGGAGGCAGGGCTTTGTTCTAGTCAGAAGTGGGTATCTAATCAGACCGGTTCGGGATTGTGTGTTCGGAGCGGATCGGATGGACTTGAGTCCCAACGCCCCTACTTTCTTGATCCACATTCCGACACGATCCGGCTAGGTAGACTTCGCCTTCCCTCTTTCAAATTTAACCCCGACCCGATCCGATGCCGAAAACCTTGTATCCTTTTCTTCTCCTACATCCCCCATACTTCTTCACCCGAACCGATCCTCTATGTTCTGTATCTTCTTCTTCATCCTCAACCACAGTCGAACCCAATTCGATTTCCAAAACTCCATATATGGATGAGCATATATCCTCTCCAACCTCCAAGCGCCTCGAGGTGGTGGCGGAGCCAGCAGCGACGACGGCGAGGAAGGAGACAACCACGACATCGAAGCCATGCTATGAATATGCCCAATTTGCTCAAATTAACCGCAAAATCTTGATTAAAGACAGTTACAACGATAAGATTCAGGGTTTCGAGACTACCTATATGTTTATTTCAAGAATCGAAGCAAGAATTTTGAGATTCTTTGAAGATTAGGGTTTCGGTATGAGAATCAGAAAACGAGAATAATAGAAAAGGAAGAAGAAAGCAGACAAGTGACAAATTTATACATATAATAGCATTGACCCCTCGTATTCTTGCCCTATCTACTTGCTCGGACCGGATCAAGACCCCAGCAGCACAGTTTGGCCTACTAGCCCAATACGAAACAGAAAAAGAAAAGGAGCCGTTCGGGTCGAAGCCCGAACCGAACAGAATTTCATTTGTCAACTTGGCATTTAAATTAAATTAAAATTCGAAGAGGAAAATAAAAACACAAGGAAAATCAAAAGGAAAATTACCTGGAAGGATAATCGAATGTTAACAAAGAGTTCTCCCAGCTATTTGAAAATGAACAAAGGGATTTACATACTATGCGAAGTACATAAATAAACATCAAAAGATGCAACTCCCTGAAGCAGCGTCTCTCTATATGTTAATGGGTACAACTTTTCAATGATTCAACTTCAGGAAGGCACTGTGCAATGACAATCAAAGCATGCTCCGTATCCAACAGAAGCATACTTTGAGGGGGCAAAATGTTAGCCTACTTTGTGAACTAGGCAACACAAAGTCGAGATGTCAAGCGTTGAAGAACATTTCTTCTTAGAAAATATCGGGTCGGATCAGAGGGCTACTACCAGTCAGATCGGAGGGCTACTACCAGTTCGGGATGGAACAGAGCAAAATGAACAAGGACTCAGTTTCAGCTCAGGTTGGGTCAGATCGGATGCCCCGATCCAAACTCCTTCTGCTCGCTCTTCCGAACCGAACCCAACATACCATATCCCTTCACCTCACGATCTCCTGAATGTTCGGAGTAGTTATGACCATTTCCTACCCATGATTCGGATCGTTCCTCCGAACCGAACCCAACATACCATATCCCTTCACCCCACGATCTCCTGAATGTTCGAAGTGGTTATGACCATTTCCTACCCACGATGACCACTAATCTGATGCGCTGTCAACACTGGAATCCTTCCGAGCCCGAGAACGATGGGATGAAAGACACTAGCTCCGACCCGAACCGAATCTGAGTGAATTTCCACCTATAAATACCCCGTCAAGAGATAATTAAAAGGATTTTTTTTGGCACTTTGAGAGTTCAAACACTTTCAAGAACCGAATTATGCATTCCCAGATAATCCAAATCGTCATTCAACATATATTTTGAGATAATTGAATGAATGTACGTGAATTGTGAGTGAAATTGAGTGAATATCTCATTGTACTTACATCTATATCATCGAAGATAGTGATTACAAAGTGGACGTAGGCTTTTCGACGCCGAACCACTATAAATTCTGTGTCTCCATTTTACTTTTGATCTTATTTTATTTCGATTTTAGTCAGTTTGGGTGTTAGTACCACTTTTTGGTCTAACATATAGCTCGCTAGTTTTCATATATGAAAAGAAGTTTTGAAATCTCTACCCTGTTGATTATACATTTTGATTATTGTTTTAAAAAGAAATTTTGTTGGGTAAGCAAAATAAGCGGTAGAGTGTAAGAATAGAGTAGATATTTGCACCTTAGCAGCCAAAGTTAACATTGCAAATAGGAACAGTGTAACTCAATAGTCATCCTTGTCTACTCCAGTTTTGTGATTTGAAAAAAAAAATGTAACATGTTTTTATGGTTTGGAAAAAGAAAGTTTTTGAGAAAAGAATAAAAGTTTTACCACATTAGTTTTTGGAAGAAGAAAGTAATGAAAATAAAGAAGGTCAAACCATGTTTTAAAAATGGAGTAATTAAGGATTAAGGCCTAGAAAGAACGAGATAAAGTTAAAGCTATTAGAACCAACTAGGAATTGGTTGAGTTGAGTAATTCTCTGAGCGTCAATATGATATTGATTTCAGTCTTCGGGGTTGATACTTAAGGAGTTATTTTCTTGCCAATTTACAGTCAAGGATTAGCCAGTATTGAACTAATGGAAAATTACCGTAGAATGCATAAGCATTGAGAAACCTAGGTTTGTTGCTTGAGAAAGAGAGTAAAGTATAGGCTAGTAATGCACAGCGAGGACTAGTAGTGACTACTAGGTAGTGAAGTGCAAGCAAGTGTATTGATCCTGTTGAGTGGAATCGTGACATAGTCCTAAGATTCATGGCCCATAGCTGTAGCTGTGTAAGATACAGTTTGAGTTGAAAACAGAAGAGCTTGGTTGAAAAATAAACTTAATAAGAAGACTAGCCTAACTAACAAGAAAACAACAAATTCAGTAAGACAACAAATGTGACGGGAAAAGTAAATGAAAATCTTAAGAAAAAGATGAATAAATATGAAATTTTTCCTAGATAAGTTGAAAAAGAGAAGAAATTTTCTTATGTGGTTGTGCTTGGATAGGAAAATAGGAAATCTTAATAGAATATTCATATAAAAATCCAAGTACAATTAGAAAAGAAAAACGAAAGATGTGAATTTTTCTGTTTTATACCTTTTCGTAGCATAAGAAATCAAATTTGGAAAATTAGATTTTTCTAAATTTCGAATCTAATGATGGATGGTCGGGTTTTGAATGCGACAATTGGGTGAACTATGCTCTTATTCTATAAGAGTATGGGAAAACTTGGATGAAAAATATTTTGATTTTTCAAGAATATTGCGTTCATATAGAACTGCAAGTATATTTAGGATGCGAGCATCATGTTTTGAAAGAATTTTTAAAATTTGCATACATATAGGTGGATCCAAATTAGGCATACATACTTTACTATGATGTATCTCACTTTGCACATATGCACAATGTTTGCAACAATTGGACGCACACTTGATGGATGGATATTGCGAGGGATTATCTATTTTACTCTTATCGAATTTCGGGGACGAAATTCTTTAAGGGTGGAAAAATGTAACTCCCTGCATTTTTAATATAATTAAAAATATGCACAAATATGTATATATGCATACATAGGTAAATAATGGTGATGTATAATGAAAAATTAATCCATACATTGAAGAATAAGGAAATTAGTGCGATAACAATGTATGTAGAAGAGGAGATGAGAAAATAAAGATACTTAATTGAAATATAAGGAATTAAGTAAAATGGACATCACAATTGCGTTCGTCTCGGAATTCTGCTTGGCATAGAGTCCAAGTTTGCGTAAATCGGACTCCGTATGAAGGAGTTATGTCCTTTAGAAGATTCAACAAAAATTCAAAACAGTTCGAAATTCGACCTAGACAGTTGGGCGGGAAATTTCCCGCCATAACATGACATGTCGACCTGGGGGTCAGGTCGACCAGGGGTCGACCTCCCATCTATTTCCAGATCCGAGGCCTGGCTGCATTTGGACACCCGTTCTGACCAGATTCGTTGATCCCTATGCTATATAAACACCCCTAAGGCTACAGTTTTCTCTACACAACTTCATTACGCCTATACTCTGCCTAATTCATATCAAAATAAATCAAAGACGGGGTTATGCTACTCAAGTTCTTCGTGGAATCAATTTAGAATTCAAGTAGAGGATCAAAAGCTAATTCTACGACTTCAACAACTATTTTCTAAGAATCAAATCTAAATTAGAGAATAGATAATCTACGTCAAGGGATAGCTTTTCAGTTTTAGAAATCAGATCCCAGAATTCAAGATCCTCTCTTTAATCAGTGAGTGAGATTACAATACACTTCATGTATAATAGTATTATTATCGTTCGTCATTCCTCGGTTAAAATTCAAGTTGTAATTTAAAAAAATATTTGTATGCTTAATCTATTCCTCTTCCCTATTCTTTCTTTCTATTTTTGAAACTTTGGCTAACTTCGAACCAAGGTCAACTGCGCGTAAATTATAGTTATTTGGGAAGAGCTTGAGATTTAATCGATGAATTAGGCAATTTGGGTAAAAAGATTATTACATGAATGGTTGTATAAGCAAAGTAGAAATGGGTTAAGTAGCACTTGACATATGAATAAGCTTAACCAACATATGAGGAATGATAGCAACCTATTAGGAACACATGTATGGGAAATTGGAATAATAGGTATAGCCTATTAATGGGATTATAAGCATGAACATAAATTGGGTTTTTTGGGTAAAGCTTGAATTTGAGACTTGAAAATTGGATATGTGGTTAAGATCCTAGAAACATAATTAAAAATGGAATATGTTGGACAAACCATGTTTTTATGTAATTATGTAACTCAACACATAACATGAAATTGACAATAGTGGCATAACTTGAGCATGAACATGCTTGTGAATTGGTAATTGACATTTGATATCTAGAATGAACATGAACATGCTTGTAAATTTATAATTGGCCTATGACACCTAGAATAGACATGAATTGTTAATTGGCTAAACATGAAACATGGCTAACTCGAGGTTAGAATGAGTTTGCGGTGTAATCCTGCCCAGAACCGCCCGACACATCCAGTGACCGCAAACAATAGGTTCTAATGTGAGAAGTTAGTCATAACGTGCTTGAAACCCGAGGTTAGATTGAGTTATGGTGTAATCCTGCCTGGAACCAACCAGCACATCCAGTGACCGCAACAATAGGTCTAATGTGAGAGGTTGGGCTTTAATAATTAATTAATGCTAATGACACATGCTAGTATGGTAAGGTTAAGTCAACATGAAATACTAGACAACACTTAACCAGTTTGACATGATATATGGGTGGGTTAAGTCAACGTGAACCGCTAGATAACACTTAACCAATTTGACATGATATATGGGTGGGTTAAGTCAACGTGAACCGCTAGATAAATCTTAACCAATTTGACATGATATATGGGTGGGTTAAGTCAACGCGAACCGCTAGATAACACTTAACCAATTTGACATGATATATGGGTGGGTTAAGTCAACGTGAACCGCTAGATAACGCTTAACCAATTTGACATGATATATGGGTGGGTTAAGTCAATGTGAACCGCTAGATAACACTTAAACAATTTGGCATGGTACGTGGGTTGAATTGAATAAGTGACTGGGGGTTAAGTCAACTTGGACACATGGGCAAACTTAACCAATATAACAGTATCAAATCAAGTAAATGTGGGGAATTATAAGATTAAATAATAGATAAACTTATCCTAGGGATAAGAAATGAATATGACTTAAGATGTAATACAAGACACGAAGGGTGGGATGATTTATACCATGAAATAAGTTAATCTAGCTGGAAATGTGGGAAAACACCCGTACGCTATCATTTGATAAAGAGAACTTAAGTCATGCTTGAATTCATTGGTAAACCTTGGTTAAAAGGAACTAAGTAACAAACCTTAGTTAAAGAGAACTAAGTAACAGAAACTAAGTATCAAACCTTGGTTAAGAGAACCAAGTAATAAACCTTAGTTAAGAGAACTAATAGTAAACCTTAGTCAAGAAAGCCAAGTAGAACACGAGGAGGAGCGAACATCCATCTGACCATGAAGAAGGCTCCAACGAACTGGGTTACGAAGCACGCAGCTTCGAGGGGACATGGGGGTACTCTTGGTATCCCTCTGTGAGGTTGCAAATGATCCTCCAGGGCTCACAGAGGTTAAGGTCTGGATTAGAAGAGCCAAGGTTATGCCTTGGTTGCAATATAAGCAACCTAAAGACTAGGATTGGTCAGCGTGAGGCGGCGATATCTTGTTTAACCCTATGATAGCATGTCGTCGTCTACCTACCATCTTGAGTCAATCGTGATACTCAAGCTGAAAGGCGGAGATCTCCAAAAGACCATATAATTTGCTATCTAGTTATGGGTGAGGTTGGCCAATAGGTTTGTGGGGGCATAGAGGGCCTACATATAGTTCTCATTCTTTATTTTCTTGGGTGCCTTTCATTAGTTGAGGGAGGGGTCAAGTGGGACCATAGCCACATACAGATAAAATAGACTTTCGCATCTGCATCGGTAGATAACTTAAAGCTCCCGACCGAGTTCCGTGTTTCTTGATTAGCCCTGCCACGAGACTCGGGCCGCACATATAGAGGACATGTGCAACTAGATATCTAGCACGTTTAACGACACGATTGGGACGTAAAGTCTAGGAACATATATCGCTCTAGGTAATGTATCCTAGACTTGGGGGCATTGTTCGATAGGTAGCATAAGTGGCCCTAGGTAGCATAAACCCTGGTCGGATCTAGAAAGTGTTCAATAGGTAGCATAAACCCCAGTGGCCCTGGGTAGCGTAAACCCTGGTTGAATCTAGGAAGCGTTCGATAGAGAACCCTAGATTAGATCTAGGTAATAAATGGAATCTAGCAAGATCAAGAGTGGCAGTCCAAACAATTTCGAGAATGGTGGCACTACACTGAAGTAGTATAGACTTACATGATGAAGAACGTACGACATATGGCAAGGGACTGTATATATACATGGAAAGAATTATACGAGTTGGGGGTATCTATATATACGTTGTATTAGGTTAATCTACTAGTGGGACATGAGTATGGCCTAGAGAGCTAATATCGCGAATAACCTAATAAGCAAGAAAATATAACTGAACGGTATATGTAGGATTATACAAAAGTTTATTCTAAGTCCAGTCACATAGAACTTATGTTCTGACCCCCTCCTCATTACATACTTCCAGGTTAGGTTCATGGCAGAGATGGTATAGCTTTAGATACTGGTTTAGCAGTATTGTTTTTAAGGTAAAGCTAAGTTTTGATTATATTATATTTTGTTCCTTCTGCTGTGAGATGCCTTACGAGTCCTGATATGTTTCTTTATCTCTGTCTTTTTCTACAGGATACCAGAGCACCCAACTCGGGTCTCGATGGATTGGGTTTTGAAACAAATTCGGTCTGTCGAAATTCGGGTTGTCATAGAAGATTGGATTTAACAGCCCTTCGGGGTCATGAAAAATCTCCCTCCAATAAAGTGGTATTGAACCCCTATTTATAGAAGTAAGGAATGAATGAAATATAGCACTCAGGTTTTGGATTGGGATATTGAGTATTTACAGAAATGCCACTGCCAGCTAATTGCCAGTTTTTAAGCTTCTGACCGATCCAGAATGGTTTTGTCCGACCCAGAGTGTCTCGACCCGATCCAAGTGTTGTTCTATATCAGTTTGACCCGATCCAAAGGTAGCGGAGTTGTGTTTGTTTGATCTGGCCAATCTGTTTCATCATTAAATGGCCCAATTTAGCATGTTCCAACCGATTCAGATACTTGCCGAACCAGTTTTCTGTACCCTGGCCGATCCAGATGCTTTCCAGCCATATCGATCCAACTAGGATAGAGCAGGCTGACCCGTTTCACATCTAACAGACTGATCCAATGCTTCACGAACAGACCAGTCCACTTTGTACTATTCGGACTGACCCGATCCAATAGACTAGTTTGACCCGATTCATTGCATTATGGCATTAGACTTACCCACTTTTAAGCAACCAGGCTGATCCACCTCTTGATAATTTGACAGACCCATTCCTCAAGTGATTCAGGTCGATCCGTATTGCGCTCAACTTTTATGGATAACACTTATATTCAATATCAAATTCTGAAACCAACACATATCGTATGGGGAATAATGATATATATCTTCTTCCAAATTCCTCCATAATATCTATATAGTCATGGAATCCAATATCGAAATATCCCGAAGATGATTTCTATTCAAATCCATTCCAATATATACATTGGAAAAGTATGGTTAGATTAAAACAATTCACAAATCCAATTTATTTATTTAAAAACATTGGAACGTATAAATTATATTATAATTATAATCGAGCTCGAAATGGCGTGGCAGTTCTGACACGACCCGAACTTCCCCGTGAAGGAAAGCACGGATTGCGTTGAGGACAAGACAAATCAGAACGCAGACGGAAGAACATTTCATTGTTATTACAACAGTTCCATCAGATACAAGAATATACAGAGTATAAATGAATAAAATACATTTGATAAATATCAGAGATTACAATAAATTACATAGCAGCGGAAAAACAATATAAAACACAGCTGAAAGTAATACACGGATACAGAGCTTTTCGAGCATCGTTCCAGCTGTAAATCAGAATCGTGTGAATATAAATCCGCAAAACCAAAACTACTAGCTGCCCGTGTGGAAAAAAGGGGCACCCAGAGTTTAGGTTAAAACAATAAACTCCAGGTCAGTCATATTGTAATGACCCACACTGGCAGAGGTATTATGATTAATTTATTTAATTATATAAATGGTGGTTTTAGAGAATTTAATGGTCGTGGAGTTTAATTATGATGAATATTTAATTAAAATAATAAATTAAATAATATATTTAATTCTGAATAATCAGAATTTGTCGAAATGACGATATGGTGTGAACCGGATCATCTGTGATATTTAATTCAGCTTGGAATTGAATTTGAATAACGAATATATTCAATCGTCGATAGTTGAATGTATAGTTTATAAAATAATTATAAACGAGCTCGAAATGGCGCGGCAGTTCGTAAATTGGCGATTCGAACTTCAACTGAATGTACAGGATTCGTTTTAAGCCGGATTTCTGTGAAACAAGAAACGTGTGGAGCTGGTGGAGTATATCTTTCTACTGGAAGAGAAAAATCGTGATTTCGTCGTGTAGATTTTGATTCACGTCCAAATCAAATTTTATAAAAGTCGCTGTGGAATTCCTTTATAATTTATAAAGGAATTATTTATATTTTTAAAAGGAATTTCAATATAAATCGAATATCGGGTTGACCCAGAAGTGAATATCGAGTTAGAAATTCATATAGGAATATTCCAGAGCTGTATGGTATTCCACTGTGGATATATACGATAATATAAATTTATTTATATGTAATTTAATTATTTAAAATATATTTATATATTTAAATGGGTCATCCAGAGCTTTAAAAATAACCGGTTTTGCAAACGAAGTCGGAATTCGACGAAACTAGTTTTTTGGATCCGCAACATCGAATTATTGTTAGATGTCAAGTTTCGTGATTTTTAGAGTCACTGTGTGGCCGTACGGATTTTTAGAGTGAGAAACAGTCAGTATTTTGACAGTTAAAAATGCGCTGTGTGAGCATACGGAGCCGGAATTTGACGAAACCAGTTTCGTTGGGACCGTAATGTCAAATTCTAGCAGCATGTCAATTTTCGTGATTTTAGGAGATCGTATGTGGTCGCTGGGATTTTTTGAAGGCAGATACAAGGAGAAAATCAATAAAATAAAATATAAAAATATCCCAACATTTTGCTTGTCCAATTTGAAGGCCACGCATCATTCCTTATCAGCCACAAGTCCACCAACCAAGAACAATGTATAAATACCGCATAAATTCCAATCGCAGCAGGAATTTCCAAAAAGAAAAAATCAATACAATTCAAACAAATTCTTATAAATCGAAAACTCGAACATTTGTTGTGACCATTTATGGATCCGCTTCATTTCTGTGTGGGTTTTGAAGAGTTCGAACCCTGTTTTCCGCTGTCGCAAGCACACAGCGTGCCTAGGGTTGGGGT
Source organism: Allium sativum (assembly GCA_030737875.1). Classification (NCBI taxonomy): domain Eukaryota; kingdom Viridiplantae; phylum Streptophyta; class Magnoliopsida; order Asparagales; family Amaryllidaceae; genus Allium; species Allium sativum. The sequence continues at coordinate 995,056,583 of CM060915.1, forward strand.
CGGGTTTCAATTCATGAAGCCGGAGTGGGAACTGAGTTCACCAATGAACTCGGGGATGTACCAGGGTCAGCTCGACGTGACTCAGTGCAACTAAAATGGCCTGAGGTGAAAAGCGACGTTGGTGAAGTTTGATTTAGGGTTGAGTGTAACACCCCACACCCGATATGATCACTCTCTAAGGGAATGCCATAACATCGGTGGAGTATTTTAAGTGAATATATAACAGAAAAATTACAACAAGACAGATATAAGTAATACTTGAAAATGTAAAACATCATTTCATTGCAGCGGGAAGTAAAACATGTTTGGTTACATCACAAAACCATAACAAGAGTCAAGTACAAAATATCCATCCTGATAAATAAAAATACATAATCCCAATATGCGTGAACTGATAGCCATAAAAGAAAAAGATAAGCTGAGCTTTACTCCTACGGTCCAAGCTCCAAAAGAGAATAAAGCAGCCTGATCAAAGCCCACTCGTACCGGGCCCACTCTGATAACCTGAGGGTTGGGGAAAAAGATAAAAACAATGGGGTCAGACATAAGTCTGAGCGAGTCCTATAACTTTAACAATACAATCATTAAAGTAACCAGAGAAGACATAAGCTTGATATACGGTAACGTCTGGGGATGAATGGCTACACTAAGCAGCTTGGTAGACTTAGGATATACTAAGATAACCGTAAAGACGCATCTACCCACCCAAGGACAATTTCTACACTGCACCACACCAGTCATCCCTAATTATAGGTTGATCCCACTAAGTGTACTTAGTAAATTTTAATGGTAGTTTCGTGTACCCCTATCTGACTACATAGGTGTACCCACTACTCCCCAAGCGATCGGCTCCCTTACGTAGATACCCGTGCTGGTCCCACAGTGGGGTGTATCATTCCCCAAAGTGGCAACCTGATAATATCAACGGTGCACGGCTTTATACCTACACGATGCAACAACGACTTACCAACCAGCCCGGGTCCACACACGCATATGAAACCCGTTGGTCCTGCGTTGCCACCGCTAACCCGTTTTGGCCTCTTATAGTCAAGCCCAATATGCGTGTCCCGTCACTCGACCAGAGTCGAGCCTACTAAGATACGTTTCGGATATTGGTTGAAATGGGCCCCCACAAGCTACCACCTAAGCTTGTAATTTCTAGTGAATCCCACTTAACCCTTTAACCATGTCCACTTACATGTTATATATTTTGGTTAAGTAATTAATCATATTTCAATTGCCACTTAAGGCACCCACTAGATTCCTCATGCCACCCAAAGCACTTACTTAACCCTTTACCCATGTTTAATTACATGTTCCACTTTGGTTAAGTATTCTAATTGTATTTTCTATTGCCACCCAAGGCAACCCACTAGTTTCCTCATGCCACCCCAGGCACCCACTTAACCCTCATGCCCCACTACATGCTAATTTGGTTAAGTGTTTCTTAATTAATTAAGATCGTAACCTTTGTAAAGACCTCTCACATTAGACTATCTTTTATGGCAGCTGGATATGCCGGTTGGTTCCGGGCAGCCTTACACCATAACAGAGTCTAACCTCGTGTCTTTACACTTGTCACGTATTTAGTTTATGACTAAGACCTCTCACATTGGGCCAATCATTTGTAGCTGCTGGATTTGCCGGTCGGTTCCGGGCAGTCTTATGCTACAAAAGGGTCCAACCTCGTGTCTTAGTAGATTAATTACACCTAATTAATCACCCCCATAATTTGTGTTAATTATCCCTAATTAATTACAAATATTTAAGAATATGGGTAGACCTAACTCAATAGGTAAATTCCCAATTCCATAATATGGGTAGACCTAACTTAATAGGTAAATTCCCAATTCCATAATATGGGTAGACCTAACTTAATAGGTAAATTCCCAATTATGTCCATTTAATTTGTGGTATGCTTAATCATACCCATTTCACATCATTTTATTAACATGCATATTAACCCCATCGTTCCCCACGTAATTCGTTCTCATGACATGACATAATAAAGGGAAGATTCATCACAAATGTCATGGGTTTAACCAACATAGCATATAACTTTATCATGGGTTCAAGAGGTGTCAACTTGCATATATGAACATACATTAAACCCAACTAGCATTTGACCCAGACTTGCATTATGCATATCATAAAAAGAGACAAACTTGCATGTGAACTTGCACATAAACTTGCATTATGCATATCATAAAAAGAGATAAACTTGCATATGAACTTGCACATAAACTTGCATATGAACTTGCACAACATGTCATACATAGAGGCAAACTTGCATATGTTATGCATATCATAAAAAGAGACAAACTTGCATCATAATAGGGTAAACATGCATATGTATGCATAGCAAACCAATGTGTCATCTTGCATATGTATGCATCTTATTTAAAAAGGGTAAACTTGCATGTCATAATGTATGCATAAAACTAAACACTTAGCATGCATAAAATCAAATACTTAGCATGCATAAAACCAAACACTTAGCATGCATAAAATCAAATACTTAGCATGCATAAAATCAAATACTTAGCATGCATAAAATCAAATACTTAGCATGCATAAAACCAAATACTTAGCATGCATAAAATCAAATACTTAGCATGCATAAAATCAAATACTTAGCATGCATAAAACCAAATACATAGCATGCATAAAATCAAATACTTAGCATGCATAAAATCAAATACTTAACATGCATAAAACCCACCACTTAACTTGCATAAACCCATATACTTAACTTGCATAAACCCACATACTTAACTTGCATAAACCCACATACTTAACTTGCATAAACATAAGGTTAACATTAAACATAGATTAGCAAGCTAACATCATATCGTATGACTTAAAACCCACAAATTCGCATACAAAACCGCATGATCTCATCATATCTCATCTACTTAATTTAGCAATTGATTATTAAAGTGATAGAAACTCACCAAAACCAAGATTAGCAAACTTATGAAGTAGAACTAGTTGCCATATTTGAAGAAGATGATGATTAGAGGTTGATTAGCTTGCAACTTTCTTCATAAACTAGTGGAGGCTCCTTCTAAGTTGCATTTTGGCGGCATGATGGAACAAATTCTATTTTTAGTATGGATTAGGGTAGTCTTAGGGTATATTTATAGGATTAGGTTGTGTTTTAGACCCTTAGATTAACCCTAGGTTAGATTAGGTCCGTCAGATTTAGGAAGCTTCTAGAGAATAGCCCCAAGACACAGCCCAAACTCAACTAGGTGCACAGGCCAGCATCAGCCGACAGGGCAAGTCGACTGCCCTGTCGACAACCAAGTCGACAGGCGTGTCGACAGGCAAGTCGACAGCCCTGTCGACAGCCATGTCGACCTGGCTGGGCGGGAGTTTTCCCGCCTGGCCCCATTTCTGCATGTTTCGAAATTTGAACCTGAATTTTTAATTCTGTTTTTTAACTTTGAATTTTCTGCAAACTTCATTGGGCCATAACTGGGCCATACGGACTCCGCTTCTCGAAAACTCGAACTCTATTTCGCGTATTTTTCCGAGACGAACGCAATGACGTAGCCCGTTTCCCCCAATTCTCATATTTGAGATTATTTATTCTGCAATTAGTGAATTTTAGCGTTAACTGAAATACGGGGTGTTACATTCTCCCCTCCTTAAAGGATTTCGTCCCCGAAATCTCTAAGCTAAGGAGAATGCATATCCTACCATCCAAACAACCATCTACACAATCCATCAAACACGGGCATCCATTGTCCTTAAAACAATTTCTAATGATGTATGAGCATATGCAAAAAGTGTGTGTATATGTTCCCTATCTAATGTATGAACATATGCAAACCATGATAGTGCCATGCATCCATTATGTATGCGAGAGAACCCTATCGACCCATACAATATCTATATGAGTGCACAATCATTCACCAAAATGCATCATCCATATGATAACACAATCATTAAACATCCATAAATATAGCTTCCTACACACGATTTTATGCAATATGCAATATGAAGTGATTGAGCCGATCTAGTGCCTAGAGTGTGTATATATGCATCCACGAGCAACCACTAGCAAACACTTGCATCCACATGCATCCATCAATCATAACATGTCTCAAACACATGTTTCAACCATAGGTTTACCCTATCTAAAGGTCAAAGGTACTAATGAGAGGACATACTAAAGATAAGATAAGTACTAGACAAACGATAGAAGAGAAATTAAAGGACATACCCTCAAAAAGGAATGGGTATAACGAACGCATCTTTGCTTCTGTCTCCCAAGTAGCATTGCTCTCACCTTCTCCCCTTTTCACTTTGACTAGCCGAACCTCTCTGTTTCTCAACTTCCTAATCTCTGGCCCAAGGATGCGGGTAGGAGCTCGTCGAATAATCACATCACGCTCTACCTTTACTTCTTTAAGTAAGCCCGGCTCTACCGCCTCTGCGGTCTCATGTAGGCACTTCCTCAAATGTGACACATGGAATACGTCATGTTTCCTATGCAACCGAACTATCTCTCGAATATAAACTGAAGCTAGACATGGAACAGTCCTCTTGCTCTTCCCGGGTATGAAATGGGCACACTTAGTAAGTGTATCTACCATAAGCCCAATCCCCGTATTACCCTTCCTTGATTTCGGTAATCCATCGAGACACTATCCCACTTCCTATTACGGAACTTCCAACGGGTGAAGCAACCCTCCGGGTTTCTTTTGCTCCGCTTTCACTTGTTAGCACACCAAGCATCTAGCGACATACTTGGCCGCGTCTTTCTTCATACTGGCCCAAAAGAAAACTCGCTTCATGTCTTGGTACATCTTTCCCTACCGGGATGAATGGTCATCTTCGACCGATGTGTATCATCAAGTATAGCCTTCCTCAAACCCTCGCCTTGCGGTACACAAAGTCTACCGTCTCTACGCAACCACCCCTTACCCTCTAGGGTGTACCTACTCAAATGGCTGAACGACTCCCCCTCCTCATGAGCTTCTTTACTAACTCAACCAACCGTGGGTCGTCCCGCTGTGCTCCGCTAATATGCCCCAAAAGAGTAGGCCTAACCTCCAAGGAGGCTAGCAAACCGAGTACGCAGTCAACGGAAGGTCTAAAGTCAAACATAGAAATAAACTCTAAGCTCCGTCGTTCAATGAACTCAAGGACAACCTTTTTCTACTCAAGGCGTCCGCTACCACGTTACCCTTGCCATTGGTATACGCTATCTCAAACTCATAGGATGCTAAGAATCCCATCCAAAATCATCACAACTGTCCATCTCTCGCGCAGACCATCCTAGTCGAACTTGACATCCCCCAAGTGCAAGCCCCAAAGGCCTAAACCAATATCAGACAAACACCCAAGGGATACCTCCTTCGAACTCGGACGACCTATGTGAGATGATATTAGTAAAAACGGCTAAACAATTAAGCCCTTGTCCAACTCTGGATGTCCTCGCCAGTCTCGCTCCAAAAACCACCGTTTATCCCATAACTGGCTTTACTCAACCTATTGAGCACATACGAAACTTATTTCGCTCCTAGAAAAGACCAAGATGTCATTTACAAAGGCCATCACGAACTTATTTAGGTACTCCCTGAACACCCTTCTCATCAAATCAATGAAGTATGCGGGGGTGTTCGTCAAACCAAATGGCATCACCAGCCACCCATAAAAAAAAATCATCCGGAGTCCTAAAGGCAGTCTTCCCTATACTATCCTCATCCACTCTCAACTGACGAAACCCCGTGGCTAAGTCCAACTGCGAAAATACTGAGGCGCCAACTAACTGATCAAAGAGATCATCAATCCTCGGCAATGGGTGTCGATTCTTCTTTGTGAGTTTATTTAGTTCTCTTTAGCCTACACAAAGTCTGAGGGACCCATCCGCCTTCGTGGCAAAAACTACTGGAGCACCCCACTCCGATATACTTCGTCTTATGAACCCCTTCTCAAGCAAATCGCCTACTTACTTATGGAGTTCCCTCCTCTCACGAGGAGCCATGTGGCACCCTGGTCAAAATATTCGTTTGGCATTATCTACCAGATATATTCGGAAGTCAATCTCCCGCTCCGGAGGTAAGCCCTTCACCCCCCCTCAAACACATCCGGGTATTCCCGGACCACTCTAACAGATCGCAAACTCTCGACCGACGTGTCAAGCGATTCCAGATAACCTAGCATAACAGTTTCTATGGGATTACAAGAGATCTCGAGAGTGTTACCCAAGCGGGTTATAAACCTAACAACTCTCCCTTCAAAATCAAGAACGGCACCCCTACTGGATAACCAGTCCATGCCCAAAACTATCCCATAGCCCGTGAAGCCCAAAAAGCATCACATCTAAACTCAGCGCTAAGTATAGCAACTTTCAAACCCAAACACATCATGGAGCCCCAATTGGGTTCGAAACAGCTAAGGGATCATCTACTAAACTGGTGTCTAAGTGCAGTGACTCAACTAATGATGAGATAAACGAACTCAATGCGTCAGAATCAAATAAAGTACGGACAGGATGATCAAACAGAAAAAACTAGACTTTCCACGGAAATAGTTCTACCTCTTTATCGAATCGGTGGAGTTGCGAGAGCCTGAACTTGCCCCCTTGCCTGGGCTGGTGCCACCAGAGCTTGCACCTGTCCTCCTGAGGTAGACCCCGTCCTTTGCCCTTTCTTAGGACAGTCTTTCACTAGATGTCCTGCTTCGTCACAGTGGAAGCAGCCAGTCTTCTTCTTCTTGCGACAATCCTTGCTTAGGTGGCCTAGTGTTCCACAAGTGAAGCACTTCTTCTTCCCCTTGCCACCGTTGCCTTTCCCACCTTTGTTTTGCTGTTGTTGCTGAAGTCTCTTTTGATCTCCTTTCTTCTCGGGTGCTTTAATAGCATTGGGACCCTTCTCTTCCTCATGTATAAGTGCCATGTCCACTAGCTTCTCAAAAGTGACCCCCATAGGGATGTAAGACATAGCCAATCCGCGCATCGGTTCGTTCAAGCCTTTAACGAACCTCAGAGCTTTCTCTTCCGGTGTGTTTACCAAATCTATGTTGAATCTCGCTAACTGGTTAAACTCGTTAACATATTCTTTCACCGACAAGTTCCCTTGCTTTAAGTTCAAGAACCTTTCCACGTACAGATTATCTTCCGCTCTTGAAAGAAACTTTGCCTCAAACCTTTGCCTGAAATCCACCCAAGAGTCAACAGGGCGTTCTCCATTAGTGACCTCCCACCAGAACGAGGCCTCTCCTTCCATTAACCAAGCGGCTAACCTGACTTTCTTTCCCTCTTCCAGTTCCAAGATTTCCATCAATTCTTCCGTCTCATTAAGCCAATCCCTAGCTCCCACAAAAGGTTTCCCTCCCATAGCCTTAAACTCCTTACAAGTCTTAGCAAAAGTATCCGCGCGAGGAGGAATGGGTGTAACTGGTAGTGGAGGAACATTCGCTGGACCTGCAGCGGCGGTCCTAGCCTCTAACAACCTTCTATACCATACTGGTACCGCTACACCGTCCGGAAGATAAAGATCTTCAGCCATGCTGAGACGAAAAAGGGAAGATTCAAAACGGAGAATTCGAAAGATAAAGATATGGCTATCGGGGATTATGCTTTTCTTTCAAAAACTTTTCTCTTTAAAGACATGTTTTTGAAAATATCTCTTCCAAGAAAATGTTTTTAGAAAAATAGTTTTCTAAAAATTTTATCTGTTCCGGTAACCTTTGCTCTGATACCACGTGTAACACCCCACACCCGCTATGATCACTCTCTAAGGGAATGCCATAACATCGGTGGAGTATTTTAAGTGAATATAGAACAGAAAAATTACAACAAGACAGATATAAGTAATACTTGAAAATGTAAAACATCATTTCATTGCAGCGGGAAGTAAAACATGTTTGGTTACATCACAAAACCATAACAAGAGTCAAGTACAAAATATCCATCCTGATAAATAAAAATACATAATCCCAATATGCGTGAACTGATAGCCATAAAAGAAAAAGATAAGCTGAGCTTTACTCCTACCGTCCAAGCTCCAAAAGAGAATAAAGCAGCCTGATCAAAGCCCACTCGTACCGGGCCCACTCTGATAACCTGAGGGTTGGGGAAAAAGATAAAAACAACGGGGTCAGACATAAGTCTGAGCGAGTCCTATAACTTTAACAATACAATCATTAAAGTAACCAGAGAAGACATAAGCTTGATATACGGTAACGTCTGGGGATGAATGGCTACACTAAGCAGCTTGGTAGACTTAGGATATACTAAGATAACCGTAAAGACGCATCTACCCACCCAAGGACAATTTCTACACTGCACCACACCAGTCATCCCTAATTATAGGTTGATCCCACTAAGTGTACTTAGTAAATTTTAATGGTAGTTTCGTGTACCCCTATCTGACTACATAGGTGTACCCACTACTCCCCAAGCGATCGGCTCCCTTACGTAGATACCCGTGCTGGTCCCACAGTGGGGTGTATCATTCCCCAAAGTGGCAACCTGATAATATCAACGGTGCACGGCTTTATACCTACACGATGCAACAACGACTTACCAACCAGCCCGGGTCCACACACGCATATGAAACCCGTTGGTCCTGCGTTGCCACCGCAAACCCGTTTTGGCCTCTTATAGTCAAGCCCAATATGCGTGTCCCGTCACTCGACCAGAGTCGAGCCTACTAAGATACGTTTCGGATATTGGTTGAAATGGGCCCCCACAAGCTACCACCTAAGCTTGTAATTTCTAGTGAATCCCACTTAACCCTTTAACCATGTCCACTTACATGTTATATATTTTAGTTAAGTAATTAATCATATTTCAATTGCCACTTAAGGCACCCACTAGATTCCTCATGCCACCCAAAGCACTTACTTAACCCTTTACCCATGTTTAATTACATGTTCCACTTTGGTTAAGTATTCTAATTGTATTTTCTATTGCCACCCAAGGCAACCCACTAGTTTCCTCATGCCACCCCAGGCACCCACTTAACCCTCATGCCCCACTACATGCTAATTTGGTTAAGTGTTTCTTAATTAATTAAGATCGTAACCTTTGTAAAGACCTCTCACATTAGACTATCTTTTATGGCAGCTGGATATGCCGGTTGGTTCCGGGCAGCCTTACACCATAACAGAGTCTAACCTCGTGTCTTTACACTTGTCACGTATTTAGTTTATGACTAAGACCTCTCACATTGGGCCAATCATTTGTAGCCGCTGGATTTGCCGGTCGGTTCCGGGCAGTCTTATGCTACAAAAGGGTCCAACCTCGTGTCTTAGTAGATTAATTACACCTAATTAATCACCCCCATAATTTGTGTTAATTATCCCTAATTAATTACAAATATTTAAGAATATGGGTAGACCTAACTCAATAGGTAAATTCCCAATTCCATAATATGGGTAGACCTAACTTAATAGGTAAATTCCCAATTCCATAATATGGGTAGACCTAACTTAATAGGTAAATTCCCAATTATGTCCATTTAATTTGTGGTATGCTTAATCATACTCATTTCACATCATTTTATTAACATGCATATTAACCCCATCGTTCCCCACGTAATTCGTTCTCATGACATGACATAATAAAGGGAAGATTCATCACAAATGTCATGGGTTTAACCAACATAGCATATAACTTTATCATGGGTTCAAGAGGTGTCAACTTGCATATATGAACATACATTAAACCCAACTAGCATTTGACCCAGACTTGCATTATGCATATCATAAAAAGAGACAAACTTGCATGTGAACTTGCACATAAACTTGCATTATGCATATCATAAAAAGAGATAAACTTGCATATGAACTTGCACATAAACTTGCATATGAACTTGCACAACACGTCATACATAGAGGCAAACTTGCATATGTTATGCATATCATAAAAAGAGACAAACTTGCATCATAATAGGGTAAACATGCATATGTATGCATAGCATACCAATGTGTCATCTTGCATATGTATGCATCTTATTTAAAAAGGGTAAACTTGCATGTCATAATGTATGCATAAAACTAAACACTTAGCATGCATAAAATCAAATACTTAGCATGCATAAAACCAAACACTTAGCATGAATAAAATCAAATACTTAGCATGCATAAAATCAAATACTTAGCATGCATAAAATCAAATACTTAGCATGCATAAAACCAAATACTTAGCATGCATAAAATCAAATACTTAGCATGCATAAAACCAAATACTTAGCATGCATAAAACCAAATACTTAGCATGCATAAAATCAAATACTTAGCATGCATAAAATCAAATACTTAACATGCATAAAACCCACCACTTAACTTGCATAAACCCATATACTTAACTTGCATAAACCCACATACTTAACTTGCATAAACCCACATACTTAACTTGCATAAACATAGGGTCAACATTAAACATAGATTAGCAAGCTAACATCATATCGTATGACTTAAAACCCACAAATCCGCATACAAAACCGCATGATCTCATCATATCTCATCTACTTAATTTAGCAATTGATTATTAAAGTGATAGAAACTCACCAAAACCAAGATTAGCAAACTTATGAAGTAGAACTAGTTGCCATATTTGAAGAAGATGATGATTAGAGGTTGATTAGCTTGCAACTTTCTTCATAAACTAGTGGAGGCTCCTTCTAAGTTGCATTTTGGCGGCATGATGGCACAAATTCTATTTTTAGTATGGATTAGGGTAGTCTTAGGGTATATTTATAGGATTAGGTTGTGTTTTAGACCCTTAGATTAACCCTAGGTTAGATTAGGTCCGTCAGATTTAGGAAGCTTCTAGAGAATAGCCCCAAGACACAGCCCAAACTCAACTAGGTGCACCAGGCCAGCATCAGCCGACAGGGCAAGTCGACTGCCCTGTCGACAGCCAAGTCGACAGGCGTGTCGACAGGCAAGTCGACAGCCCTGTCGACAGCCATGTCGACCTGGCTGGGCGGGAGTTTTCCCGCCTGGCCCCATTTCTGCATGTTTCGAAATTTGAACCTGAATTTTTAATTCTGTTTTTTAACTTTGAATTTTCTGCAAACTTCATTGGGCCATAACTGGGCCATACGGACTCCGATTCTCGAAAACTCGAACTCTATTTCGCGTATTTTTCCGAGACGAACGCAATGACGCAGCCCGTTTCCCCCAATTCTCATATTTGAGATTATTTATTCTGCAATTAGTGAATTTTAGTATTAATTGAAATACGGGTTGTTACATTCTCCCCTCCTTAAAGGATTTCGTCCCCGAAATCTCTAAGCTAAGGAGAATGCATATCCTACCATCCAAACAACCATCTACTCAATCCATCAAACACGGGCATCCATTGTCCTTAAAACAATTTCTAATGATGTATGAGCATATGCAAAAAGTGTGTGTATATGTTCCCTATCTAATGTATGAACATATGCAAACCATGATAGTGCCATGCATCCATTATGTATGCGAGAGAACCCTATCGACCCATACAATATCTATATGAGTGCACAATCATTCACCAAAATGCATCATCCATATGATAACACAATCATTAAACATCCATAAATATAGCTTCCTACACACGATTTTATGCAATATGCAATATGAAGTGATTGAGCCGATCTAGTGCCTAGAGTGTGTATATATGCATCCACGAGCAACCACTAGCAAACACTTGCATCCACATGCATCCATCAATCATAACATGTCTCAAACACATGTTTCAACCATAGGTTTACCCTATCTAAAGGTCAAAGGTACTAACGAGAGGACATACTAAAGATAAGATAAGTACTAGACAAACGATAGAGGAGAAATTAAAGGACATACCCTCAAAAAGGAATGGGTATAACGAACGCATCTTTGCTTCTGTCTCCCAAGTAGCATTGCTCTCACCTTCTCCCCTTTTCACTTTGACTAGCGGAACCTCTCTGTTTCTCAACTTCCTAATCTCTGGCCCAAGGATGCGGGTAGGAGCTCGTCGAATAATCACATCACGCTCTACCTTTACTTCTTTAAGTAAGCCCGGCTCTACCGCCTCTGCGGTCTCATGTAGGCACTTCCTCAAATGTGACACATGGAATACGTCATGTTTCCTATGCAACCGAACTATCTCTCGAATATAAACTGAAGCTAGACATGGAACAGTCCTCTTGCTCTTCCCGGGTATGAAATGGGCACACTTAGTAAGTGTATCTACCATAAGCCCAATCCCCGTATTACCCTTCCTTGATTTCGGTAATCCATCGAGACATTATCCCACTTCCCATTACGGAACTTCCAACGGGTGAAGCAACCCTTCGGGTTTCTTTTGCTCCGCTTTCACTTGTTAGCACACCAAGCATCTAGCGACATACTTGGCCGCGTCTTTCTTCATACCGGCCCAAAAGAAAACTCGCTTCATGTCTTGGTACATCTTGTCCCTACCGGGATGAATGGTCATCTTCGACCGATGTGTATCATCAAGTATAGCCTTCCTCAAACCCTCGCCTTGCGGTACACAAAGTCTACCATCTCTACGCAACCACCCCTTACCCTCTAGGGTGTACCTACTCAAATGGCTGAACGACTCCCCCTCCTCATGAGCTTCTTTACTAACTCAACCAACCGTGGGTCGTCCCGCTGTGCTCCGCTAATATGCCCCAAAAGAGTAGGCCTAACCTCCAAGGAGGCTAGCAAACCGAGTACGCAGTCAACGGAAGTTTCGTTTTCCATATCGTTTATAAATTAGAAATCTCACATTGGGTTCCACTCCACCAAAAATAGCAAAAGGCTCAGAAAAATATGCGGTCTCTTCTAAAATGTAGAAGGCGTCCACACGTGTCCACTGTCTCTTGTTTCACTGAATTTCTTTAATGAACGAAAAAGATATGATTTTTCAAAGGTTTGCAACGGTTTAAAGGTGTTAAAATCAAATTAAATAAAATCAGCTGTATACCTTCCTTTTGATTCAAAACTAGGTTTTGAATTATCGCGAAATCCGTGAAGCTAGAGGACGATCGGGTGCTGCAGCGTCGAAGAGCTACGAACGACGCTTAGATCGGTGGTGGTGGCGGCAATTCCGGTGGTCAGACGGCGGAGAACGACGGTGACAAAGTCGTTGAATTTGCGGGCTTCGTTCTCGAGGTAGGCGGAGGGAGAGAGGGTGGGACCAGGTCGGATTTGAAGGGGGGAGGGAGGCGCTTCGACTGGAGGTGGCGGCGGCGGCTCTGGTGGCCTGTAGCGGCGGCGGCGGAGGAGAGAAGGGGGAAACTTTATCGCCGTCGATCGGGGGGCTGAGGATTTTTTTTCCTTTCTAAATTCTGATTGGTCGGTGGGTCTTTATAGGGGTTTTCTGACACGACCACCAATTGAAACCCAACGACTGTCATCCCTAGCGTTTTACCCCCATTCCGAACACAATGGGATATGTCGCGAAGGCCCATTTGAATGTTTCAGTCAGTTTTCCTTCAAACTAAAATATAAAATATTCAATATTTAATTTGAATGTACATTTCAATTTGCCAGGGCCACAAACTGATTCGAAAAATTCCAGAAAAATAAATCTAGCTATGTTTTGACGATACGGTCCTTACAAAACTAGTTTCGTCGAATTCTGAGGCCGTTTGCAAAAAGGCCCATTTTTTGTCGATCCAATTTAACTGTAATTTACCTAAACACATTTTCCTTTGCCACGCTCACATGCTAGCTTCAAAAATTATGAAATTTGAAACCTAGAAATAACTTCACATCCCGGATCCAATAAAAGTGGTTTCGTCGAATTCCGAGGTCATATGAAAAATGGCCAATTTCACGGGCTATATAAATTCCATAGCGACCTTGCTGAAAATTCATTCGGCCATAACTTTTGCTTTCCGCTGTGAAAATTCGATTTTTTAGATTCGTTAGAAAGGTATTCACTAACAGATTTAAATATTTTTGGTTTCACTAAAATCCAGATTGTTTTACACCCGGTACAGTCCGACAAAGTTTGAATTCAATTTTTGAAATTGCAGCACCTTTTCAAGCCTTGTTTATAATTATAATTAATTATATTCGTTTTCAATTGTCGATTCAAACTCACTTTTCATTGCCATTATCTAAAATATTTATTCTAAATATTTAAAATCCATTATTTTAGCCAATTTAAAAATTTTAAATTGGTTCAGATTTTCTGGGTCGTTACAATCTCCCCCACTTAAAACTTTTCGTCCCCGAAAAGGAACAAAGTCGAAAGTGGTTTGATAAATCAACAATCACACAACACAACAACCAATCCAATTGTTTTCGACCTTTCAAAACCATACAAATCAATTTCTACACTCTTTTTTAAAATCATTCAGATTATAGAATTTAAAAGTGCACATCCATGAAAAGGAAATAATAGCAGAGTAGAGAATTAAATGATAATGCAAAGTAGGGTAAATGTACCTTGGACCAGAGTCAATCAGAGATATCTACTCGGCATCTGGGATAGGCTTTCTGAATGCTCTCCTCAGTTTCCCAAGTACAATCTCGCGGATCTCCACTCCACTGCACTTTGACTCAGTGAACCTTCCTGTTACTCAGCTCTTTGGTTTCTTTGCCGATGATCTTTAGTGGCTCTCGTCTCACAGCTAATTCCGGAGTAATTTCAATGTCCTGTTGAGCTGCTTCTTCCACGATCAAGTCTGGATCATGAACGTGTTTTCGAAGTTGAGATATGTGAAATACATCATGAACTCCAAGCAACCAATCAGGCAATTTAACCCTATAAGCCAGAGTCCCGATCCGTTCCAGAATAGGAAACGGACCAATGAATTTGGGCGCCAACTTTCCAGTTTTACCGAACCGGATAACTCCTCTCATCGGCGATACTTTTAAATATACATAGTCGCCAACAGCAAAGGATATAACTCTTCTTCTTCTATCAGCATAGCTCTTTTGTCGGTTTTGAGCGGCGAGTAATCGCTTCTTAATAAAATCGACATTGTCGGCAGCTTCTCGGATCATATCTGGACCCAACACAAGTCTATTACCTGGTTCGACCCAACAAGCAGGAGATCGGCACGGTCTACCATACAACGCTTCGAATGGCGACATTGTCAGGCTCACCTGGTAGCTGTTGTTATAAGAGAATTCAACCAGATGCAGATGGTCTTCCCATGATCCACCGATATCTATAACACAAGCCTGCAATAGATCTTCTAAAATGCGATTCACCCTCTCAGTCTGACCGTCTGTCTGAGGATGATAAGCGGTGCTCAAGTTTAACTTCGTCCCCAGATCGACTTGAAATGCTTCCCAGAATTTGCTAGTGAATATTGTATCTCTATCACTGACTATACTGAGTGGCACTCCATGTAGTCTAACTATTTCCTTGAAGTAAATCTGCGCCAGACTCTGAGCAGTTCTGTTTGATCTGACAGGTATAAAATGGGCGGTCTTCGTGAAGCGATCTACGATCACCCAAATACTGTCATTTCCTTTTCTGGTTCTGGGCGGACCATCAATGAAATCCATAGAAATATGTTCCCACTTCCAACCAAGAACTTCTAGCGGTTGCAACAATCCAACCAATTTCTGTTGGTCGCTTTTGACTAGTTGGCAAGTAGGGCACCGGCTAACATATAAGGAAATGTCCCTTTTCATCGACTTCCACCAGAAAGTGCGTTTGATGTCATTATACATTTTGCTTACCCCCGGATGGATACTAAGTTTTGACTTGTGGCATTCATCCAGTACTTCCTTTCGAAGTTCAGGAATGTTAGGGACACAGATTCGACCTTTGAGCCTTAAAATCCCATTATTATCTACTTGAAAACTCGAGGGTTCGCCTTGTTGAATTATCTCTCTGATCTTATGAATGAAGTGATCATCCTTTTGAAGAGCAGATATTTTATCTAGCAATGAAGTCGTGATAATAAAACTGGCGATCATTTCATTCTTTCGGCTTAACGCGTCGGCCACGACATTGGCTTTTCCTGGAGTGTATATAATTTCAAAGTCATATGCTGCAAGAAACTCCAGCCAATGTTGCTACCTCAGATTCAGGTCTTTCTGAGTGAACAGATACTTTAGCGACTGGTGATCTGTAAACAGTTCAAATCTCTCACCCAGAAGATAGTGTCTCCAGATTTTCAAGGCAAATACTATAGCCAATAACTCAAGATCATGAGTTACGTAGTTTTTCTCGTGCGGCTTCAGTTGACGGCTAGCATAAGCAATCACTTGGCCTCTTTGCATTAACACTGCCCCAAGGCCTTCTCTAGAAGCATCAGTCCAGACTTTTAAATCTTGGTTGCCATCGATGATGGTTAACACTGAAGCTGTCGTTAGTCTTAACTTTAGCTCTTCAAAAGCCTCCTCACTTTCTGGAGTCCATTTGAATTTAGAGTGCTTCTTTGTAAGCTTTGTTAAATGACCAGATATCTCCAAAAAGTTTTTAACAAACTTCCGGTAATAGCTAGCCAATCCGAGAAAACTGCGGACTTCAGTGGGGGTACTGGGCTGTTTCCAATTCTGAATAGCTGTGATTTTGCTTGGATCCACAGTGATTCCTTCTTTCGATACTACGTGGCCCAGAAATTTTACTTCATCCTGCCAGAATATACATTTGGAAAACTTTGCTTTTAATACATTCCTTCTCAGAATTTCTAGAACTTGTTCCAAATGCTTTTCATGTTCGGCTTTTGATTTAGAGAAGATTAAAATATCGTCAATAAAAACCAGAACAAATTTATTCAAAACTCCTCTGAATACTCTGTTCATCAGATCGACGAAGTAAGCTGGAGCGTTACATAAGCCGAACGACATTACTAACCACTCATAGAATAAGTCGGGGCCTCTGAATGCTGTCATTGGAACACACTCTTCGGCAATTCGAAGTTGATGGAAGCCTGTAGCTAGGTCCATTCGTGAAAATACTTGTGCTCCATTTAATCGATCCAACAAATCATCAATCCGCAGCAATGGATATTTGTTCTTTATTGTTTGTTTGTTTAGATCACGATAATCCACACATAGACGTAGAGTACCGTCAGATTTTGGGACAAACACCACTGCTGCTCCCCAATCAGAGAAACTAGGCCTGATCAGACCCTTCCATACTAGCTGTCGAGTTTGATTGTCTAATTCCTCCTTCTCTTTCAAGGACATTCTTCGAATAGCGTGAACTACCGGCCTTGCATTAGGAATCAAAGCAATTTTGAAATCTATTTCTCTCTACGGAGGTAAGCGAACAACTTATTCAAACACATCCGCATAATTTTTGACGATAGGAATATCTTTGATGAGGTCGGGAATATTCTCTGCAACTTCCGGGATATTTTCAATTTGGGCCGGAGAAACATTCAAAGCTGCCCAGAAGTCTTTTCTATTAGCATTCTGACCTTCACAGGGAATGGTTATATAATCACCTGATTTAATCTTTGCATTTACGACTTTGTCGGCGCATTTAACATCAGCTTCATATTTGGTCAACCAGTCTAACCCCAAGATAAGATCAAACTCTTTAAAATTCATGACGACCGCGATGGTAGGAAACCGATAACGAGAGAAAGAAACCGGCACTCCACAAATCCAACTGAGATTAATGGAACCCCCAACCGGATTCTGGACAGTCATTGGTTCCTTGAGCTTCTTCAAATTCAAATCCAGTTTCTTAGCTGCCTCTTTGGAAATGAAGCTTCGTGACGCGCCTGTGTCAAACAGTACTTGACTAGAATGTTTTTGACAGTTAGCATGCCTTCTAAAACATCGGCCCTTTCTTGACTAGCTGAGGGCTCGGAAGTTTCTGCTACTTCAATTACTTGAACTATTTCAGGCTTTCTGAATAGCGGGCAGTTTTTCGCAATATGACCGGCCTGGTGGCACTTATGGCATCCTCTTTTCTCTTGTACCCTCCCACCGGATTTAGACCCATCCTTAACTTGTTTCTTTAGAGACCTACAACTTATCGAGAGATGTCCTTGTCTATTGCAGTTACTGCATATGGCGGTCGTTATGGGTTCTTTCCCCGATTCAGCCCTTTTTCTCTTCGCACTGGGCTTCTTACTGATCTCAGACGTCGTACTAGCTTCAGGAATATCAGTTTCCGGCTCTACTTTGTCACTAGAACTGACTTCTTCTTCGTCGCGCAACATTCCTTTCTTATGGAGGTCTTCATACTGATAAGCCATGTATACCATTTCTGAAAAAGGAAGCTTCACATTCCTCATCACACTATTCTGATATCTCCTTTGCAGGCCATGAATAAATCTCAGATTTTTCCTCTTTGGATCTTGAATCAAATGAGGAGCAAAGTGAGCAAGCTCGTTGAATTTCTTATGATATTCTGGGATGGTCATATCACCTTGTAATAGATAAGAAAATTCATCACATAATCGCTCTGTCGCTTCGGGAGGAGTAAATCTTTCCAGGAAAATCACTTTGAATCTGTCCCAGGTGATATCACCTTCTGGATTATCTTTGATGATTGTTTCCCACTAGATTAAAGCTTCTTCTTTGAGCGCCCAAGATGCTACTAACCTTTTCTGGTCATCCCTCAGCTGGATACGCTCAAAAATTCTTTCAACAGAGCTCACCCAAGCTTGAGTCTGAATTATAGATTCATTGCCCGAGAACTGTGCTCCGTTCATATTTCGATATCTCTTTAATAGAGCCTCTAGATCGGGTTCTGCATTCCTTCTGTTTCTGGCACTCATTTTTCTAGTACTTCTGCAATTAGCAGAACAAGTGTCAGGTCACAGAAAAGATAATTTAAAATATAGAAACATATACTTCAAATGTAAATGTGTCTATCGAGGTGTAATTTCATTCTGCTTTACTCATACTAGGATATTACTGATCCTATCTGTATTGAGTTACCCGTCCTAGAACACTACTGGTTCTATTTCTGACGAGTTCGTTCAAGTGTTACATTCCAAAACTAAGCTTAACCAAAGCTATGATACCACGTTGAGACCACCCCAAACCCCGTACTGACTGCGGCAAGGGTTATCTTTGGAATATAACACAGAAACATATAATAGCAGAACAGAATTAAATAAATACACCAGATAATGAACAAAACAATATACTGGATAAAAGTAATCATCAGAGTTACACGTGTACAGGATCTTACTTAGTACAAATACAGTTCAGCTATACATAAATGTCTACAGCGGAAAACAAACAAAATATGTACAATAGGAGCTGAACAGCATAAAAAGAAATAAATTATAGAATCCATCTTCAGCTCCAGCTATCCAGAAAGAACCAACTAAACCTGAATACAAGGCTACCCGTGCAGAAAGAGGGGCACCCGAGTTTGAGAGTGAAACAAACTACGAGTCAGTCATGGGATGGTATGAGAAATCCATTCAACACATATATAATATGGCTAATCACAGGACCACGCCACTTTCGTGGAACGGGTTTACTCCATTGGATTGCCGGTGCTTTAAAACAAATCTTCCTTTTAAACATCGCTATGCTTTTTATAAAAATGAAGCTGTTATAAGACTCGGTTCCCATCACACAATGCAACGCAAACCGGAGGATAGAGTTTTACCTTATAACGGCCAAATTATGCTTGATACGAATAAAACAAAGGCAATTAATATTTTTGCTAGTGTTTATATGTTTTGAAAACCATTTCAAATCATAACTATCAATCATAGACGGCATGGGTACCATATATCATGTCGCCACATATATATACAATCAAAACCGCATGATGTCGTATTTGGAAATTGGATTTCCGTCATGAACCAAGGCAAAAGATAGTCCTTACCGAATTCGTGACTCTCTAGCCCGAGCCACAGGACCCAGACTCAGGTGGAAGCTTGGATCGTCAGGGTCGGTCCACCGTCGTGGATTAAAATGCCTGAACAATACGTTTCCCCGCCCTTTGGGGCGTAAACGAGCCAACGAATGACTCCATCGGACCCGGATCGTCCGATCAAACCGAGGCGCCTCGCAACAGCAACAACCATATAGGTGAAAAGTATGTAAATGTCAGGGCTGGTAGGTCACTGACACCACCCTAGCTAGAAAGAAACGCATGCCCTCCCTGAGGTCCTTCTCCCGTTTCTGGTTCATACCGGGGTGTGAGGCTCGCGAATTTACGTTATACACAAAGCTACGCCACACAGGCGGTGCTTTGATCATCACCACAAGACTTTGCTTTTCAACAGAAGCCCTGATCACTGCATCTTAGCATGCCACACAGGCAATTCATGCCATGCGACTGATGTCCATCGATATACAACCTCTGAGCTCGTGCATCTCAGAGAAGGGCGTTAAGCAAAAGAATAAATTCTCCGCCGCCAAACAGATGTATATTTAACAGAGATCAATCAACACAGAATAAAATCCAATGTCAGACACACAGTCCATTTACAAGTCCGTTCTGGGTCTGAACGAATCCGAAGGCACTAAACACCTCGCAAACCCATCGTTCACCACGTACGTCTGGACGATCACCATTCATTATCCATATTTCGGGATGCCTCCCAATCAGGACCTCGGTTACCATCCAAACGAGGTGAAGATCTCCGGTCTTCGACCATCGTCTTCATCTTCGACTTTCAATCGTCGGTCAATTATTTGAAATGAGAATTAACTCGGCCTTTTCAAATAATTCACGTATATTTAGAATTCCAAACCAATTTATTTCAATGGTTAAATCATTCGACAACACCAATTTTGTTCTTTAATGTAATTTTCACACCAAACACATTCAGCCATCAAATACCACATAAATCGAGCAAATTCAGTTTATTTCCATTCCATATCGTTTATGATATTTTATAACGATTTATCGCTATTTTTATTATTTTAAAATATCCAATTTATTCAAAACGACGCTTCGGGCCATAACGCGGCTGTGGCGCTGTTTCTCTTCATATTTGATTTACATATATCTGGAAATCTAACCATTGGATCTTCACACAATTTACATCATTAGAAAGGTCTGTTCAAAACGAATCCAACGGTTCCAGTTTCGGGAAAATCCGACGGTCGGATCTCCCGGTACAATCGTTTGAAGTTTCGATTTCAAAATACGAACTGCAGCGTCGTTATTCGATTAAATATAATTATATTTATATATATATATAATCATTTCTGGCGCTGTTTTTCTTTAGATTTGAATTAAACATTCCAGACAATCCAACCGTTGGATTTTTACAAGGTTGGTGCCATTGGAAAGATTTTTCCAAGGCGAACCCGACGGTTGCGGTTTCGGGAAAATCCAATGGTCGGATTTCCCGCACTAGTTGCTTGAAATCACGGTTTCAAAATAAGAACTGCACGGCCTCATTTCGTTTAATTTTATTTATAATTTTATTTATATAAATATAGTTCATTCAACAATTTCAATATCGTTTTCACTTCAAATATTTCACTAACGCCTTAAAATTTTGGAAAATTTCGCCATAACCTCCTTTGTACGGGAGGGCTGGGAAATTTCCTAAATAGCCACACGGGCGTCTCATGTCGAAAAGAAAATGAAAAAGCCAAGCGGCTAGCCAACAGGCTCATAAAATCATCACCCAAACAAAACAGTAAATGTGTACCTATTTGTCGGGCACAAAATTTTATTCCTCTTCTCTAGCCCCTTTGCTGTAACCTGTTCAATAAATATGCATGTACATATATATAGTTCTTATCACTTATCATTTTCTACTCAACTTCATATTTGATTCCATTTGGTTTTAAAACACCATTCATTCTAATGTTGCATGTATAGGCAAAAATCATATCATTAGCTAATTAATGAATATTTCAACTCGTATATATTTATTTGAACGAATGGCTATTTTTAACACTTCACATTTCAACAATTCATGTATATAATAAAAATGTGATTTTTATTGTAAAACAATTCATTTCAAAATAGGATTATTTTATATATTTCATATTGATGTTAAAATTGGGATTTTTATTATAAAACAATTTCTTTCAAAATATGAATACCATTCAACACATGAATTTCAATTCAAAGAATGAATATCGAGTCAACACATGAAGGTTTTCTAAAGTTTCTATATGTAGATAAAAATGTGACTTTTATATTTAAAACACGAATACCATTCAACACATGAATTTCTATTCAATGAATGAATATCGATTCAACACATGAAGGTTTTCTATAGTTTCTATATATAGATAAAAAATGTGATTTTTGTATTTAAAACACGAATACCATTCAACACATGAATTTCTAATCAACGAATGAATATCGATTCAACACATGAAGGTTTTCTATTCAATGAATAAATATAGTTGCAGCAAATGAAAATAATTCAAACACATGAATGTTATTCAAAATTTCGGCAGCATAACGGCAGGGTAGTTAAAACCGGGACCGTCCCTAGTACGGCTCCTCGCTCTACCTTAAAACCTCGCGGTTTTTGAAAATGGGGATCATGCATCTAGTTCGCACGCAGGCGGCATGTATATATTTATTTCATTTCCACAAACTAATCCTATGTGGTTTCAACCAAATATTTCTCCACCACAAATGGGTATTTTTCAACCACAATCAATCAATATCAACCACAAACAATCCCAAACAACCATTCCCTATCAATCAATTTTCACACCAATCAAAATCAATAAATATCGTCCATGGTTTGTGGACGAGGGGCGTATATATATATATATATATATATATATATATATATATATATATAGCAATTCACTTCTATTTCAACACATATATAATTTTTACAACGCATATATAACTTATATATCGAACGTACAACTTATACAACGCTTATACAGGAGGTGTACAACGCTTATATAACTCATACATCGACTAAATAATTTATACATCGTCGTCTTCCATATCGTTTATAAATTAGAAATCTCACATTGGGTTCCACTCCACCAAAAATAGCAGAAGGCTCAGAAAAATATGCGGTCTCTTCTAAAATGTAGAAGGCGTCCACACGGGTCCACTGTCTCTTGTTTCACTGAAATTCGTTAACGAACGAAAAATATATGACTTTTCAAAGGTTTGCAACGGTTTAAAGGTGTTAAAATCAAATTAAATAAAATCAGTCGTATACCTTCCTTTTGATTCAAAACTAGGTTTTGAATTATCGCGAAATCCGTGAAGCTAGAGGACGATCGGGTGCTGCAGCGTCGAAGAGCTACGAACGGCGCTCAGATCGGTGGTGGTGGCGGCAATTCCGGTGGTCAGACGGCGGAGAACGACGGTGACAAAGTCGTTGACTTTGCGGGCTTCGTTCTCGAGGTAGGCGGAGGGAGAGAGGGTGGGACCAGGTCGGATTTGAAGGGGGGAGGGAGGCGCTTCGACTGGGGGTGGTGGCGGTGGCTCTGGTGGCCTGTAGCGGCGGCGGCGGAGGAGAGAAGGGGGGAAACTTTATTGCCGTCGATCGGGGGGGCTGAGGATTTTTCTTTTTTTTTCTAAATTCTGATTGGTCGGTGGGTCTTTATAGGGGTTTTCTGACACGACCACCAATTGAAACCCAACGACTGGCGTCCCTAGCGTTTTACCCCCATTCCGAACACAATGGG
The DNA here is from genome assembly GCA_030737875.1 of Allium sativum. Lineage (NCBI taxonomy): Eukaryota > Viridiplantae > Streptophyta > Magnoliopsida > Asparagales > Amaryllidaceae > Allium > Allium sativum. The sequence continues at coordinate 995,080,049 of CM060915.1, forward strand.
ATATGTCTCGAAGGCCCATTCGAATGTTTCAGTCAGTTTTCCTTCAAACTAAAATATAAAATATTCAATATTTAATTTGAATGTACATTTCAATTTGCCAGGGCCACAAACTGATTCGAAAAATTCCAGAAAAATAAATCTAGCTATGTTTTGACGATACGGTCCCAACAAAACTAGTTTCGTCGAATTCTGAGACCGTCTGCAAAAAGGCCCATTTTTGGTCGATCCAATTTAACTATAATTTACCTAAACACATTTTCCTTTGCCACGCTCACATGCTAGCTTCAAAAATTATGAAATTTGAAACCTAGCAATAACTTCACATCCCGGATCCAACAAAAGTGGTTTCGTCGAGTTCCAAGGTGGTATGCAAAATGGCCAATTTCACGGGCTATATAAATTCCATAGCGACCTTGCTGAAAATTCATTCGGCCATAACTTTTGCTTTCCGCTATGAAAATTCGATTTTTCAGATTCGTTAGAAAGGTATTCACTAACAGATTTAAATATTTTTGGTTTCACTAAAATCCGGATTGTTTTGCCCCCGGTACAGTCCGACAAAGTTTGAATTCAATTTTTGAAACTGCAGCGCCTTTTCAAGCCTTGTTTATAATTAATTATATTTGTTTTCAATTGTCGATTCAAAATAACTTTTCATTGACATTATCTAAAATATTTATTTTAAATATTTAAAATCCATTATTTTAGCCAATTTAAAAATTTTAAATTGGTTCAGATTTTCTGGGTCGTTACAGCTTGTAATATTCTCAATAATCAATAAAAGTTTGTTCTGAGTGCAATCTTCTATTAAAAATTTCTGAGTTTTTGATAATCATAAACAAAAGCTTCGAAGTCTGCTTACCACTTGGAAACCCTAAGCTATTTCCTGGGGTCCTGATTAGTATCCAGTGTTCATTGGCGTTTGGCAAGAGTGAGCCGTGAAGCCGTAGGAGAACAAGGAGAAGAGTAGGGATTGGAAGCGTGCTGGGCCCAAACAGGTAACAACTAGAGATTGCCGGTTTCTGATTATTCTTAATTTAGAAACTTTTCCAGTAGTTAGCCTTGAACATACGTTTTAATTTGATCCTGTAATTTAAATTCCAAACTGGTAACAACTAGAGATTGTCGGTTCTGATTATTCTTAATTTAGAAACTTTTCCAGTAGTTAGCTTTGAACATACGTTTTAATTTGATCCTGTAATTTGAATTCCACTTTAAAATTAAGAATTTGCTAAATATTACTATGCATTGGCACCAGACGAAGGTACAATGGAAAATGTGCTTTCCTTATATTTCTTAAAATTACCTTTACCATGGGCAAACATATTAACCAATGATTATGTAAAGTATCTTAAGGATAATCCAGATATATTTCCATGTTTAGGAATACAAATGAAATTCACTAAAGATAGAATTGCCTATTACTGTATGCAACAATCTCTAATGGGAAGCGCTAGACAATATACTAAACAAAAGGTTTGTCCTGTGAAACCTCAGAAGTACCAACACAATGGGGATGTAATCCAGTTAGGAAAAAATATAAAAAGAAATTTAAAAAATATTTCAGACTTGTTAAGAAAAAGAAAAATAAATCGTTTAATTTTAGAAAGAAAAGATATTTTAAAATAAAAAATTCTAAAAAAGATATGGGTGAAAAGACATGTAGATGTTGGTCATGTAATAAAGAAGGACATTATGCTAATGAATGTCCAGAAAAAGGAAAATATAAGAAAACGGCTGTAAAAGCATTCCGCTTATTCTCTGAACAAATAGAACCTATAGAATCAGAAAATGAATATAACTCGGATGAAGAAATATATGAATTAATCTCAGACTCTGAATCAGATATGGATAAGGAATCTGAAGAAGAACGTAATCATAAACCACACAGACTGAGCGTGGTGAATATTAAAATGTTAAGAACAAATTCACAAAATTTTGTGCAACAATATAATGAAAAATTTGAAAAACTGGTAAAGAAGCCAGTACCATATGATATTTTAGAATCCAAAGAGCCTTTAGAAAAGAAAAATACAAAACAGAGACCTAAACATAAAAAGGTCATTTCATGTAAACATATTTTTGATCATAAAGCATATAGTGTCATGAAGACTAGACAAAACGTAATTATAAGTAAAAAGAATAATGGAAAAATACATATTTTTGATAGAGAAAAATATAGTGTCCAAACATATATGGATGCATTAAAAAAGATAACAGTAGTAAAAGAAAGAGAACCAAAAGAAATTATTTCTGAAATCTCATCTACAGAAAGTAGTAGTACCTTGTCGGATAACACAGAAGATCTTGAAGAAGAATTTCAAGAGTTAATGAATGAAGAAAATAATATTGGACAACAACCTTTTATGGAAACAAATCTAATTTCAACATCTGAAACATCAGAAATTTCTGAAACTAAAGATGATGAAACTGGTTATGAACAAACTATACAGATGTCAGAGGAAAAATATAAACAAATAGAAAAAATAAAACATACACTTTCAAGAGAAGAATGTTATGAAATGCCCTTAATAAGATATATGTCTAAAGAAAAATATGTTATAAAAACCTTTGAACAACCAATAGATGTTTTTACTATGGAAGGAGAAATTCCTCTGAAATTATTAACACAAAAGGCAATAAAAGAAGGTAGAAAACACTTTTCGAAGGAATTTAATAAACAAGTCAAATGGTTACATTTAGGAGGAATAGAACTTATTATAAAATGTGCATGCAGAAGGGGAATGAACGTTCCTTGTACATTTTGGATATCAGATGATAGAATACTTCATGATGCAAAGGACGCTTTACTAGGAGTAATTAGAGGAAATTTTGCATATCAAATGATAAAAATGAGAATATTTCCAGATTTTGCAATTGCTTCGTCTGATCAAAATATAGAACTTGGACTTACAATGTATCATAAGATTGAAAGGCTCAAAATGCCACCAGGAAGTAAAGTATGTAGTATAACAGCATATATGGTATACGCGTATTCTACTAAACATCATATTACTACAAAGAAATTTAAAGAAGAAAATATAAATATTGCTAAACCATTTACTTACATATGTGAAGTTATACCACCTAGAGAATTAAAGCATGAAGAATTAGACTTTCCACAAGAATTAATTCTTCAAAGAAAAGATAGATATAAAACACAACCAACTATAAAGCCACATAGCAGAAATTCTTTTAGAATATGTTATGATAATGAGGCATCTACCTCTGATATATCAAGAGACATAAATATAACCTCTCAAAGAAAAGACTTAGATTTAAGAACATTGGATAAATGAAACTTACTAGAATCAAATAGGCAATTGTACATACAAGGTTTTTTGGATAACAAAGAGGTAAATGTGCTTTTGGATACAGGAGCGGCATCCTCTCATATCAATGCCTTTTTAGTATAAACATATCCATATAATACTATACAAAATCCTTATAAATACATAGATTATTTTGGACATTTACATGTGCTAGAAAAGAGCGTGGTAGCTAGATTATCCCTCATTGATAGGAATGGGATAGTCCTGCAAATACAAATGGAAATGTTAGTAGATGATAAGTTAGCAAAAAATGAAATATTGCTAGGAATGAATTTTATTACAAAATGTACTTTTATCTTAAAAGACTCATATATACAATTAGATCAATATGAATTTCCAAGAATTGATAAACAACATATTAAAAAGGCTATTGTTACCTCACCATTTTCCACATACATAGAAGGAACTATAGAAATACCTTATTACCAGCCAATACAACTAAACGCATACATAGACACTGGCTCAGGAATATCGTTATGTAAAAAAAATATTTTACCATAGAAATGGTGGATCCAAGATGGATCTTCTATAATAGCTTTAGATATTCAAGAAAAAGAAATTTGTTATAAAGATTATGCAGTTAATGTTCCTTTTACCATAGGAAATACTAAAATCAAAATACCAAAATTATGGGCTAGTAATGTCCAAGGCCCAGATATATTATTGGGCAATGATTTTTGTCTCGCATACCAACCTATGACCCAGTTAACAGAACATATTATATTCACTGCACCAAGTGGAACACCTATTTTAGCACCGAGACTTAAACAAGCATATGCCATTGATCCAAATTATCAACCTACGCCAGCACAACGTGGTGATATTCCTAAATTTGGAAAAATTCCAATACTAAAACAAGAAAGTGTTGATCCTTTAGAAAAAATTAAAGAAAGGTTTAAAGAAACATATAATGAAAATCCTTTAGCAGCTTGGGATAAAGATAAAACACTAGCAGAAATAAAATTAAAAGACCCCAATAAAATAATAAGGGTAAGACCCATGAAATATTCCTTAGAGGATCTGGAAGAATTTAAGGTCTAAATTAAGGAACTTTTAGATTTAAAAGTAATCAAACCATCTAACAGACCACATAGTTCTCCTGCATTTATAGTTAGAAAACACAGTGAAATTGCTAGAGGTAAAGTTAGAATAGTTTTTAATTATAAAGCCTTAAATGATGCTACAATCTTTGATGGATATTATTTACTAAATAAAGAAGTATTATTAAACAAAATACAGAATAAAAATGGTTTACAAAAATGGACTGTAAAAGTGGATTTTGGCAGATAAAGTTAACAGAAGAATCTATACCATATACGACATTTAGTTGTCCACAAGGACAGTATGAATGGCTAGTTATGCCTTTCGGATTAAAAAATGCACCACAAATATTTCAAAGAAGAATGGATGAAGTATTAAAACAACATGATAACTACTGTATTGTGTACGTAGATGATATTTTAATATTCTCAGACAATTTAGAAGATCATATTAAACACTGCAATTTTGTTGTTGATACATGTATAAAAAGAGGAATAACTCTTTCATCTAAAAAAGCAGTTATTGGAGTACAAAAAATAGATTTTTTGGGTATAACCATATATAATGGAGACATAGAATTACAACCACATATTCTTACAAAAATTAAGGAATTTCCTGATCATTTAGAGGATATGAAACAGTTAGAAAGGTTTTTAGGATGTCTAAATTATGTTGATATATTTATCAATAAATTAGCAAAATTAAGAGCTCCTTTACAACAAAAACTTAAAAAGAATTATAAATGGCAATGGACAGAAAATGATACAAAATATATTCAGCATATTAAAAAGATTTGTGAAAATATGCCTAAATTATCTTTACCAATAGAAACAGATGAATTAATTATATATACAGATGCTTCAGATTCATACTGGGGAGCAGCTTTGGTAGCTATTAGAAATAACTAAGAAAAATTATGTAGATATAAATCTGGAACATTTAAACAAAGTGAACTAAATTATCATTCTAATGATAAAGAACTCTTAGCCATTAAAAATAGTATTAAAGCATTTTATCTATACTTAAATAAACCTTTTAAAATTCGCACAGATTCTATTACTGCAAAATCTTGAATAAAAAATAAAATTCCCGATATAGGACCCAATAAAAGATTAATAAGATGGCAATCATGGTTCTCTGAATTTGAAGGGGGGAGGGAGGCGGAGGGAGAGAGGGTGGGACCAGGTCGGATTTGAAGGGGGGAGGGAGGCGCTTCGACTGGGGGTGGTGGCGGTGGCTCTGGTGGCCTGTAGCGGCGGCGGCGGAGGAGAGAAGGGGGGAAACTTTATTGCCGTCGATCGGGGGGGCTGAGGATTTTTCTTTTTTTTTCTAAATTCTGATTGGTCGGTGGGTCTTTATAGGGGTTTTCTGACACGACCACCAATTGAAACCCAACGACTGCCGTCCCTAGCGTTTTACCCCCATTCCGAACACAATGGGATATGTCTCGAAGGCCCATTCGAATGTTTCAGTCAGTTTTCCTTCAAACTAAAATATAAAATATTCAATATTTAATTTGAATGTACATTTCAATTTGCCAGGGCCACAAACTGATTCGAAAAATTCCAGAAAAATAAATCTAGCTATGTTTTGACGATACGGTCCCAACAAAACTAGTTTCGTCGAATTCTGAGACCGTCTGCAAAAAGGCCCATTTTTGGTCGATCCAATTTAACTATAATTTACCTAAACACATTTTCCTTTGCCACGCTCACATGCTAGCTTCAAAAATTATGAAATTTGAAACCTAGCAATAACTTCACATCCCGGATCCAACAAAAGTGGTTTTGTCGAGTTCCAAGGTGGTATGCAAAATGGCCAATTTCACGGGCTATATAAATTCCATAGCGACCTTGCTGAAAATTCATTCGGCCATAACTTTTGCTTTCCGCTATGAAAATTCGATTTTTCAGATTCGTTAGAAAGGTATTCACTAACAGATTTAAATATTTTTGGTTTCACTAAAAATCCGGATTGTTTTGCCCCCGGTACAGTCCGACAAAGTTTGAATTCAATTTTTGAAACTGCAGCGCCTTTTCAAGCCTTGTTTATAATTATAATTAATTATATTTGTTTTCAATTGTCGATTCAAAATCACTTTTCATTGACATTATCTAAAATATTTATTTTAAATATTTAAAATCCATTATTTTAGCCAATTTAAAAATTTTAAATTGGTTCAGATTTTCTGGGTCGTTACAGCTTGTAATATTCTCAATAATCAATAAAAGTTTGTTCTGAGTGCAATCTTCTGTTAAAAATTTCTGAGTTTTTGATAATCATAAACAAAAGCTTCGAAGTCTGCTTACCACTTGGAAACCCTAAGCTATTTCCTGGGGTCCTGATTAGTATCCAGTGTTCATTGGCGTTTGGCAAGAGTGAGCCATGAAGCCGTAGGAGAACAAGGAGAAGAGTAGGGATTGGAAGCGTGCTGGGCCCAAACAGGTAACAACTAGAGATTGCCGGTTTCTGATTATTCTTAATTTATAAACTTTTCCAGTAGTTAGCCTTGAACATACGTTTTAATTTGATCCTGTAATTTAAATTCCAAACTGGTAACAACTAGAGATTGCCGGTTCTGATTATTCTTAATTTAGAAACTTTTCCAGTAGTTAGCTTTGAACATACGTTTTAATTTGATCCTGTAATTTGAATTCCACTTTAAAATTAAGAATTTGCTAAATATTACTATGCATTGGCACCAGACGAAGGTACAATGGAAAATGTGCTTTCCTTATATTTCTTAAAATTACCTTTACCATGGGCAAACATATTAACCAATGATTATGTAAAGTATCTTAAGGATAATCCAGATATATTTCCATGTTTAGGAATACAAATGAAATTCACTAAAGATAGAATTGCCTATTACTGTATGCAACAATCTCTAATGGGAAGCGCTAGACAATATACTAAACAAAAGGTTTGTCCTGTGAAACCTCAGAAGTACCAACACAATGGGGATGTAATCCAATTAGGAAAAAATATAAAAAGAAATTTAAAAAATATTTCAGACTTGTTAAGAAAAAGAAAAATAAATCGTTTAATTTTAGAAAGAAAAGATATTTTAAAATAAAAAATTCTAAAAAAGATATGGGTGAAAAGACATGTAGATGTTGGTCATGTAATAAAGAAGGACATTATGCTAATGAATGTCCAGAAAAAGGAAAATATAAGAAAACGGCTGTAAAAGCATTCCGCTTATTCTCTGAACAAATAGAACCTATAGAATCAGAAAATGAATATAACTCGGATGAAGAAATATATGAATTAATCTCAGACTCTGAATCAGATATGGATAAGGAATCTGAAGAAGAACGTAATCATAAACCACACAGACTAAGCGTGGTGAATATTAAAATGTTAAGAACAAATTCACAAAATTTTGTGCAACAATATAATGAAAATTTTGAAAAACTGGTAAAGAAGCCAGTACCATATGATATTTTAGAATCCAAAGAGCCTTTAGAAAAGAAAAATACAAAACAGAGACCTAAACATAAAAAGGTCATTTCATGTAAACATATTTTTGATCATAAAGCATATAGTGCCATGAAGACTAGACAAAACGTAATTATAAGTAAAAAGAATAATGGAAAAATACATATTTTTGATAGAGAAAAATATAGTGTCCAAACATATATGGATGCATTAAAAAAGATAACAGTAGTAAAAGAAAGAGAACCAAAAGAAATTATTTCTGAAATCTCATCTACAGAAAGTAGTAGTACCTTGTCGGATAACACAGAAGATCTTGAAGAAGAATTTCAAGAGTTAATGAATGAAGAAAATAATATTGGACAACAACCTTTTATGGAAACAAATCTAATTTCAACATCTGAAACATCAGAAATTTCTGAAACTAAAGATGATGAAACTGGTTATGAACAAACTATACAGATGTCAGAGGAAAAATATAAACAAATAGAAAAAATAAAACATACACTTTCAAGAGAAGAATGTTATGAAATGCCCTTAATAAGATATATGTCTAAAGAAAAATATGTTATAAAAACCTTTGAACAACCAATAGATGTTTTTACTATGGAAGGAGAAATTCCTCTGAAATTATTAACACAAAAGGCAATAAAAGAAGGTAGAAAACACTTTTCGAAGGAATTTAATAAACAAGTCAAATGGTTACATTTAGGAGGAATAGAACTTATTATAAAATGTGCATGCAGAAGGGGAATGAACGTTCCTTGTACATTTTGGATATCAGATGATAGAATACTTCATGATGCAAAGGACGCTTTACTAGGAGTAATTAGAGGAAATTTTGCATATCAAACGATAAAAATGAGAATATTTCCAGATTTTGCAATTGCTTCGTCTGATCAAAATATAGAACTTGGACTTACAATGTATCATAAGATTGAAAGGCTCAAAATGCCACCAGGAAGTAAAGTATGTAGTATAACAGCATATATGGTATACGCGTATTCTACTAAACATCATATTACTACAAAGAAATTTAAAGAAGAAAATATAAATATTGCTAAACCATTTACTTACATATGTGAAGTTATACCACCTAGAGAATTAAAGCATGAAGAATTAGACTTTCCACAAGAATTAATTCTTCAAAGAAAAGATAGATATAAAACACAACCAACTATAAAGCCACATAGCAGAAATTCTTTTAGAATATGTTATGATAATGAGGCATCTACCTCTGATATATCAAGAGACATAAATATAACCTCTCAAAGAAAAGACTTAGATTTAAGAACATTGGATAAACTAAACTTACTAGAATCAAATAGGCAATTATACATACAAGGTTTTTTGGATAACAAAGAGGTAAATGTGCTTTTGGATACAGGAGCGGCATCCTCTCATATCAATGCCTTTTTAGTATAAACATATCCATATAATACTATACAAAATCCTTATAAATACATAGATTATTTTGGACATTTACATGTGCTAGAAAAGAGCGTGGTAGCTAGATTTTCCCTCATTGATAGGAATGGGATAGTCCTGCAAATACAAATGGAAATGTTAGTAGATGATAAGTTAGCAAAAAATGAAATATTGCTAGGAATGAATTTTATTACAAAATGTACTTTTATCTTAAAAGACTCATATATACAATTAGATCAATATGAATTTCCAAGAATTGATAAACAACATATTAAAAAGGCTATTGTTACCTCACCATTTTCCACATACATAGAAGGAACTATAGAAATACCTTATTACCAGCCAATACAACTAAACGCATACATAGACACTGGCTCAGGAATATCGTTATGTAAAAAAAATATTTTACCATAGAAATGGTGGATCCAAGATGGATCTTCTATAATAGCTTTAGATATTCAAGAAAAAGAAATTTGTTATAAAGATTATGCAGTTAATGTTCCTTTTACCATAGGAAATACTAAAATCAAAATACCAAAATTATGGGCTTGTAATGTCCAAGGCCCAGATATATTATTGGGCAATGATTTTTGTCTCGCATACCAACCTATGACCCAGTTAACAGAACATATTATATTCACTGCACCAAGTGGAACACCTATTTTAGCACCGAGACTTAAACAAGCATATGCCATTGATCCAAATTATCAACCTACGCCAGCACAACGTGGTGATATTCCTAAATTTGGAAAAATTCCAATACTAAAACAAGAAAGTGTTGATCCTTTAGAAAAAATTAAAGAAAGGTTTAAAGAAACATATAATGAAAATCCTTTAGCAGCTTGGGATAAAGATAAAACACTAGCAGAAATAAAATTAAAAGACCCCAATAAAATAATAAGGGTAAGACCCATGAAATATTCCTTAGAGGATCTGGAAGAATTTAAGGTCTAAATTAAGGAACTTTTAGATTTAAAAGTAATCAAACCATCTAACAGACCACATAGTTCTCCTGCATTTATAGTTAGAAAACACAGTGAAATTGCTAGAGGTAAAGCTAGAATAGTTTTTAATTATAAAGCCTTAAATGATGCTACAATCTTTGATGGATATTATTTACTAAATAAAGAAGTATTATTAAACAAAATACAGAATAAAAATGGTTTACAAAAATGGACTGTAAAAGTGGATTTTGGCAGATAAAGTTAACAGAAGAATCTATACCATATACGACATTTAGTTGTCCACAAGGACAGTATGAATGGCTAGTTATGCCTTTCGGATTAAAAAATGCACCACAAATATTTCAAAGAAGAATGGATGAAGTATTAAAACAACATGATAACTACTGTATTGTGTACGTAGATGATATTTTAATATTCTCAGACAATTTAGAAGATCATATTAAACACTGCAATTTTGTTGTTGATACATGTATAAAAAGAGGAATAACTCTTTCATCTAAAAAAGCAGTTATTGGAGTACAAAAAATAGATTTTTTGGGTATAACCATATATAATGGAGACATAGAATTACAACCACATATTCTTACAAAAATTAAGGAATTTCCTGATCATTTAGAGGATATGAAACAGTTAGAAAGGTTTTTAGGATGTCTAAATTATGTTGATATATTTATCAATAAATTAGCAAAATTAAGAGCTCCTTTACAAAAAAAACTTAAAAAGAATTATAAATGGCAATGGACAGAAAATGATACAAAATATATTCAGCATATTAAAAAGATTTGTGAAAATATGCCTAAATTATCTTTACCAATAGAAACAGATGAATTAATTATATATACAGATGCTTCAGATTCATACTAGGGAGCAGCTTTGGTAGCTATTAGAAATAACTAAGAAAAATTATGTAGATATAAATCTGGAACATTTAAACAAAGTGAACTAAATTATCATTCTAATGATAAAGAACTCTTAGCCATTAAAAATAGTATTAAAGCATTTTATCTATACTTAAATAAACCTTTTAAAATTCGCACAGATTCTATTACTGCAAAATCTAGAATAAAAAATAAAATTCCCGATATAGGACCCAATAAAAGATTAATAAGATGGCAATCATGGTTCTCTGAATTTAATTTTGACATTGAACATATTTCTGGGAAAACTTTCTTGCAGATACTTTAAGCAGAGAATTGCATGATGGCGGGAAGGAAAGATGATACAATTAACTATCTAAGTATCTTTGATGAGATATATAATGAAGTACTTAAAGCACAAGAAGCCTTTGAGCAATATTTAATCACTGCAGATGATGAGAAAAAGGAGGAACTAAGGTTCTTCTTCCATCATATGATATCCTATTCAGAAATTATGTTCAGAGAAGTACAAAAGGATATGATTAATGAAGTTACTCAAATGTCTGAGAAATCAGTCAATAAGCCCTCAGAGGTAAAAAAGCATAATAAAGAAATTATTACATGGTTTAGTAATTGGGTAAAACCAATATTACTAGAACCAAATCCTTGTAAAGGAATATATTCAGGTTATGGTTATGATCTGAATAAAGTATATATTCATCCTGAAGCTGATCCATCAGTGGTGAGAGACTTATATAGAGCAGGTTTAATTTATTGCATCTATACAGACAGTACCCTTAACAATCTCAAGGGACTACCTAAAATAAGAAATGCAGTTTACACTTTTTCAAAAGAAATTAAGCATAGCAATATTTACTTAGCATGTAATCAAGTTATTCCTGAAAAAGGAAAGGAATGTATATCTATGGTAGAGATGAAAATGGGATCGAAAAAGTTGATGCCAAAATTCTTCCAGAACATGTTCTTGGTTGAAGAGGATGTGATATCAGCAACAAGAGAAAAGCAACTAGCAAGTCTAATACAAAGAACTATTGAAGCCTTATCAAGCAATATTTGGACTTATGAGTCTAACCCTAATGAATTAATTCTAACAGTTAGTAAAATGCCAAAGGCAGGGACAAAAGAAGATATAATCCAGTTTGTGGAAAAAATTCTACGATGGGAAGCATATAAGTGGGAAACATTACAATGTGAAGTGGGACCCTAAAAAAGAAAAGATTCGCATGACAAACCTGTAGATAACTCTGGAAAAGAAAAGGACTCCCTGGATGAATAAACATCTGTCCAGCTGTCCAGACAAGATAATATGGCAACTTTAAAAAGAAATAACACCTGTCCAGGTAGATGGAAAGGTATCTAAAAAGGGAATTCTTTAATAAAAGAATAATAAAAGCATCGAGTAACGTGGCCTTATCTGAAAATGACTGAGGCGGTTTGGAGTAGCTATAAGAAGACCTGGAGACATTTGTGAAAGGCATTCGAAGTTATGCAGAGCAAATATTTTCATAGTTTTGTAAATTAGTGTGAGCTTGAGTGTGTTCGTACTAAGCTTGTAATATTCTCAATAATCAATAAAAGTTTGTTCTGAGTGCAATCTTCTGTTAAAAATTTCTGAGTTTTTGATAATCATAAACAAAAGCTTCTAAGTCTGCTTACCACTTGGAAACCCTAAGCTATTTCCTGGAGTCCTGATTAGTATCCAGTGTTCATTGGCGTTTGGCAAGAGTGAGCTGTGAAGCCGTAGGAGAACAAGGAGAAGAGTAGGGATTGGAAGCGTGCTGGGCCCAAACCGGTAACAACTAGAGATTGCCGGTTTCTGATTATTCGTAATTTAGAAACTTTTCCAGTAGTTAGCCTTGAACATAAGTTTTAATTTGATCTTGTAATTTGAATTCCACTTTAAAATTAAGAATTCTGCGTGTTGCTATTATGACATATTGAAATATTAATATTAATATGTTGGAAAATTCACATGTTGAAATGCTGAATATGCTGAAATGTTCACCTATTGAAATGTAAACTTGTTAGAAATACGTGTAGCGATTACTGTTGTTATAATTCCATGTAATATTAATTTCTTCTACAGATCCACTGTCATATTCTTTTTGAGAAAGTGTTTATATGCTGTCTTATGTGCTTCCCATCGTAGAATTTTTTGCACAAACTGGATTATATCTTCTTTTGCCCCTGCCTTTGGAATTTTACTAACTGTTAGAATTAATTCATTAGGGTTAGACTCATAAGTCCAAATATGGCTTGATAAGGCTTCAATAGTTCTTTGTATTAGACTTGCTAGCTGCTTTGCTCTTGTTGTTGATATCACATCCTCTTCAACCAAGAACATGTTCTGGAAGAATTTTGGCATCAACTTTTTCGATCCCGGCAACTTTAAAAAGAAATAACACCTGTCCAGGTAGATGGAAAGGTATCTAAAAAGAGAATTCTTTAATAAAAGAATAATAAAAGCATCGAGTAACGTGACCTTGTTTGAAAATGACTGAGGCGGTTTGGAGTAGCTATAAGAAGACCTGGAGACATTTGTGAAAGGCATTCGAAGTTAAGCAGAGCAAATATTTTCATAATTTTGTAAATTAGTGTGAGCTTGAGTGTGTTTGTACTAAGCTTGTAATATTCTCAATAATCAATAAAAGTTTGTTCTGAGTGCAATCTTCTGTTAAAAATTTCTGAGTTTTTGATAATCATAAACAAAAGCTTCTAAGTATACTTACCACTTGGAAACCCTAAGCTATTTCCTGGAGTCCTGATTAGTATCTAATGTTCATTGGCGTTTGGCAAGAGTGAGCCTGGACTTATGAGTCTAACCCTAATCAATTAATTCTAACAGTTAGTAAAATTCCAAAGGCAGGGGCAAAAGAAGATATAATCCAGTTTGTGGAAAAAATTCTACGATGGGAAGCACATAAGACAGCATATAAACACTTTCTCAAAAAGAATATGACAGTGGATCTGCAGAAGAAATTAATATTACATGGAACAAAGTGGGAAACATTACAATGTGAAGTGGGACCCTCAAATAGAAAAGATTCGCATGACAAACCTGTAGATAACTCTGGAAAAGAAAAGGACTCCCTGGATGAATAAACATCTGTCCAGCTATCCCGACAAGATAATATGGCAACTTTAAAAATAAATAACACATGTCCAGGTAGATGGAAAGGTATCTAAAAGGAGAATTCTTTAATAAAAGAATAATAAAAGCATCGAGTAACGTGGCCTTATCTGAAAATGACTGAGGCGGTTAGGAGTAGCTATAAGAAGACCTGGAGACATTTGTGAAAGGCATTCGAAGTTAAGCAGAGAAAACATTTTCATAGTTTTGTAAATTAGTGTGAGCTTGAGTGTGTTTGTACTAAGATTGTAATATTCTCAATAATCAATAAAAGTTTGTTCTGAGTGCAATCTTCTGTTAAAAATTTCTGAGTTTTTGATAATCATAAACAAAAGCTTCTAAGTCTGCTTATCACTTGGAAACCCTAAGCTATTTCCTGGAGTCCTGATTAGTATCCAGTGTTCATTGGCGTTTGGCAAGAGTGAGCCGTGAAGCCGTAGGAGAACAAGGAGAAGAGTAGGGATTGGAAGCGTGCTGGGCCCAAACAGGTAACAACTAGAGATTGCCGGTTTCTGGTTATTCTTAATTTAGAAACTTTTCCAGTAGTTAGCCTTGAACATACGTTTTAGTTTGATCCTGTAATTTGAATTCCACTTTAAAATTAAGAATTCTACGTGTTAATAGTTTCTGATTATTCTTAATTTAGAAACTTTTCCAGTAGTTAGCCTTTAACATACGTTTTAATTTGATCCTGTAATTTGAATTCCACTTTAAAATTAAGAATTCTGCGTGTTTGGTATCAGAGCCATGGAAGTTGATAGGATATATGAAGAACTTAAGAGTAAATTATCAGTCTTTTTGATGGCTAAATCCATCATAGAAACTGAAGAAAAAATATTTATCATTAAAACAGGACCCCCAGAATACAATCTGTTTGCTAATATTCTTACGTATAATCAGCTTAGGTTAGCTTCTTTACAAGCTCCTAGTGATTATATTACAATAGTTGAAATAAACAACAAAATAGATAAAATGATTAAAAGGTTAGGTATATCAGATGAAATGCTACCTTCAAGTTTAAAACCATTAACTACAGGAGGATTTACTATTAATGTTAGATCTTCGATAATAGAGAACACTAAAATGAATAACATTATAGAGTCTCATACCCAGTATGATGACAAAACAATGGAGGAATTAGAAGACCTTTGGGATAAGGCTGATGGTTCTCAGTTAGGAGACATAGCCAAAGCCATGTCCAGATTATCAGTACTACAACAATCTACTAATAAACCCATAGAACATCTAAAAATGGAAGCTACTAGTAGTAGTATAGTATCTGTTCAAAACCCTCCAAGAATAGACAACCGCCGAGATAATTTAACAACAATAGATCAAAATGAGAGGGAAGAAATATACAATGAATATATATTTCCAAAAAAGCAAAAACCATATAAAACGTATTCTGAATTATATAGGCCAAAGGAAAAGAAATTACAAGAACATTCAAGAGCAGTTCTAGACCTTGATTGCGCTAGAAATGTTACTCAACCAGTTGATGCTTGGGCTGGAGATTTACAAACTTTAAGAATTACAAAAAACATACAATCATCTATAGATATGTTAGGAATCATTGAAAATACATTTGTAGGAAATGTGAGAAATTGGTATAAAAACTTAACTAGGGAAGCTAAACAATTAGTTAACACAGGAGCAAGAGATTCAGTCAATTTTTTAGATCCTTTAAATTTGATTGAATCATTTAGAAATTGTAACAACCCGGAAATTCTGGGCCAGTTTAAAAATTTTATTTTGGCAATTTTAGCGAATTTTGGATATTTAAAATGAATTATTTTAAATAATAACGACGAGAAATTTATTTTGAATGGAAATCCAACGTATATATTATATACGTCGTCGTTAGAATATAAATATTTATATATAATTATAAATAGAATTGAAAATGGCGCGGTAGTTCGATAATTCGATTTCAAACTTCAATTGAATGTACCGGGTGGAAAACAATCCGGATTTTAGTGAAACCAAAAATAATGGAATCTAATTGTGAATATCTTTCCAAGGAATCCGAAAATCAAAATTTCATAGCGGGAATCAAAAGATATGTCCAGTTGAAAATTCTGAATAGTCGCTATAGAATTCAGGCCCTTAAAAATGGGAATTTTGCAAACGATCTCGGATTTCGACGAAACCAGTTTTGTTGGATCCGTGATGTAAAATTATTGCTAGATTCCAAATTTCATAATTTTTCGAATCAATATGTGAGCGTGGCAAAGGAAAACGCGTTTTACCAGTTTTAGTTGATTTTAATCGACTGGAAAATGGCCATTTTTCCAACGGTCTCAGAATTTGACGAAACTAGTTTTGTTAGGACCTTATCATCAATAGGAAGCTAGAAAATATTTTTCTACAATTTTTCGAGTTCGTATGTGACCCCAGTAAATTGAAATGCGCGTTTAAATTCAATATATAGAGTTATACGTTGATTTTAACGGAAACTGATCGAAACAGCTTGCGATACATATCCCATTGTGTTCGGAATGGGGGTAATTAGCTATGCACGATAGGCGGTGGGCCTCGTTTAGAGGTCGAAAATAAAAGTTGCTTTTTGGTGGAAAATAAAATAATTAAATACTTGAAAATAAAAAAAAACCTCCCTTCTCTCCTTTATTTCTTCTGCCCCCCCCCCCCTCATTCTCGATTCAGTTTTATAAAAAAAAAAGGGGGAAACGTCGATACCCCGTCGCCCCTCCCTCCAGATGGCCAGCGCCGCCGCCGGCCTCAGGCCGACCGCACCCCCCCTTCTCTCTCGCGTCTCGCCCCTCCTCCTTCCCTGAGCCACTCGAAGACCCCAAGCCCGAACCCCAAAGCAACCGAACCCGAATCTGCTTCTCCCCCCCCCCCCCCCCCGTAAACCCTAATCCGCCGCCGCCTATTGTCGCAGCCCCCCCCCCCCAAGGCGGCGCCGTCGTGCTGGAGCCCCTCACCTCCGCCGGTGACTGCCGCAAAGGGACCAGCCCTTCTCCATTCGAATCCCCACCTGAAAACCCAAAGTCCTCCGACGTAGTGCAACAGTTCCACTTCCCCCTCTGAAAATAAAAAGGTGAGTTTCTCCTTTAAATGATTAATTTATAAATTTGTTCAAATAGCAGTAGGTGATTTTAAATATGATTTTTACTTATGTAGAATATTAGAAATATGGTTTTTATATTTTTAGAATAATAAAAATATAATTTTTATGACGAAGTGGAGATAAAAATTCGATTTTTATATATTGAATAGCGAAGTAAAAATTCGATTTTTATATATTGAATAGCGAAGTCAAAATTCGAATTTTATATATTGAATAGCGAAGTCAAAATTCGATTTTTATATATTGAATAGCGAAGTCAAAATTCGATTTTTATATATTGAATAGCGAAGTAAAAATTCGATTTTTATATATTGAATAGCAAAGTAAAAATTCGATTTTTATATATTGAATAGCGAAGTAAAAATGAGATTTTTATATATTGAATAGCAAAGTAAAAAATTCGATTTTTATATATTGAACAGCGAAATAAAAATGTGATTTTTACATATGTAGAAAATACGGGCAAAGAAGTGACAAAAGGCGTAAAACAGCGAAGATTTCTATAAAAGAAGAGTCGTGGTATTGGATAGCTTTTGGTGAGAATTTCTCACTCTTTAATTTTATTTTTCTAGTTATATATATATATATATACTAGGATGCAGACGGTGTTTAGTAGCACCCGACACCCGTCATCCACAGACCATGGATGGCTTGTTTGTTAAATTGTTTGGTTGTGTAGTTAGTTAGAATATTTTGTTTGAATTGAATTGTTTGATGAAATGAAATTGATTGAATTGATGTGTGAATGGCGTGGGCCTTCACTAGACCGGGGATAAGGCTAGGCCTTGTCCCGTTTCTAGTATCGTGCCGTTATGCCGCCGAAATTTTCTAAAAATAAGTTAGAAAATTAAAGATAACATTTTATTTAATAAATGAACCGAATAGAATATTCATAGGTTGAATAAAATAGTTTGATCGTTAAAAATATAATTTTTAACGTGAATGTGAATAAATAAATATTCGTTTACAAACAGGACGGTTTGTTTATGTACACCTATTTGAAGGACATTGATTGGGACGATAAATTTTACACATCGCCCAACTGCACAAATAAAAATATGCGTTTGATTGCTTGAAACCCCACACGGGTATTGGGATGATATTTGACGTACACTAATCCCAATAATTAGTTGTATGTCGATCGATTGATTGACAGGCTGCTATAAGCGTTGAATATCTATATTCGATGCTTATACAGTGTAGAATGCACTTTGGATGATGGTTGATTATTCATCGTTGTTATTGTATACATGTGTTGTAGAAAATCCATATAATTAACTTTAAATGGTAGTTGATTAGGCCTCATTCCAGTTTCGAAAAAGAAATATTTGAAATAGAAATATTTGAAATAGAAATATTTGAAATAGAAAAATTTGAAATAGAATATTTGAAAATAGAAACATATGAAGCCGGGTTGGTTAGATTGACGCCATTTTGACGTGGACGATATTTGTATCGATTTTATTCTTTCTTCAATTGAAATTTAATAGATTTGAAATTGAATAGATTTGAAATTGAATAGATTGGAAATTCGAAATAAATAGAAATGAATTCGAATTGAAAATAAATAGAAATGAATTCGAATTGAAAATAAATAGAAATGAATTCGAATTGAAAATAAATAGAAATGAATTCGAATTGAAAATAAATAGAAATGAATTCGAATTGAATTTGAATATAAATGAATTCGAATTGAAATCGATTTGAAAATGAATTTAAATCGATTTATAAAGCACGTTTTGAATTGAAATCGACGAAGTATATTATATATATATATATATATATATTATATATATATAATATAATGGCCTGAATAGAACGCGCCGCGCCGCGGCAGTTCGCGAATTTCGACCATTGACTTCGAACGGATATTGCGGGAGATCCGACCGTCGGATTCTCCTAAAACCGGAACCGTTGGGTTCGTATCGAAAAGGGGTTTCTAATGGATATTTGAAATTTGAAATCTAATGGTTGGATTTGGGATTATGTCCAAATCAAATTTGAAAAAGGTCGTTGTAAGTGCAGTTCGATGGCCATTGATGGAAATCGACTGTATGGGCCTTGATAAAATTATTAAAAATAGTAATAATTTGTGTAAAATCATAAGAAATGATTTGGGAAAAGTTGGGATGAAAAACTCCATATTTGAAAAGATAAAAATAGATTTTTATCGAAATGAACTAGTTTTGAACTAGAATTATAATTCTATTTATTTTTTTAAATAAATAAATTGAATTTGAAAAGGGTTTTAAAAATAACCAGAATTTCCAATGATTGCATTGGAGTGGATTTGAATCGAAATTGTCTTCGGAATATTTCGATGTTGGAATTCGTGATTATACAGATGTTGTTATGGAAATTTGAAAGATATATATTTACATCGTTATTTCCAATACGACATTTGTTAATCGTAGAATTTGATATTGAATATAAGCCGATATATTTTCTATTCAGAGCCTTGTATTGAATATCAAATGTGATTTGGGTTTGTCGTGAATGGTGTCTTCATTAACACTGTTCTTGAACCCAGTTGAGAAAAGATTAAATCTTTTTATTTAGATTTAATGAAGTGTACCAATTAAACAATATTTAATTGGAATTGAATTGATATTGATTTTTGGGTTTATCGTGGACAGTGTTTTAAATAACACTCGTTCTTTAACCCGATAATTAATGTGATGTGATTTGGGTTTATCGTGAACCGTGTTTTAAATGACACTGATTCTTTAACCCAGTTAACGATTAAAACTAAGTGGAGTTTTAATGAATCTTTAATTAGATTGAAATGATCGAAAATGGAGTATCACCAGTTTTGCTCCAGGCGATAGTTAAATCTTTAATTAGATTTGAATGTGAAATGGTAATTGAATTTACCGATAATACCGTGGTGTTAGATATGAAGTATAACTAGTTTTACTTCATGGGATGAATAGGTTGGGATTGGGAAATTAAAACAAATGATTACTTCGGTAAGGTTCACTAATCCCGACTAGTTTTGAATTGATATTCAAAAATAGATTAAAGAATAAATTCAAGAAATTTATCTTGGATAAAATTAATGGGAACCTTTCCCTATGAATGTGAAATTTAGAAACTAACTGTCGGTTAGCCAAGCAGAATGGTTTTCTGGATATTGATCTGATGTTGGTTTCGGCCTTCGGGGTTAATATTTGGGGAATTATTCTCTTGATTAATTTACAGTTAGTGACTGATGAATTGGAATGAGGCGTATGTTGTGTTTGTGTAACACTTATTTAAAATATACGCGAGTTATTCGGAAAGACCGGGTTTATCCCATTCTGAATAACTGATACGACGATAAGTCGAAGATGAAGACGATGGTCGAAGACCGGAGGTCTTCACGTCGTTTGGGTGATTACTAATGATTTTGATTGGGCTGTACACCCAAGAAGATGGAAACAGTTGGTGATCGTCTAGACGTGCTTGGAGATCGATGGATATGCGGGGTACTAGGTGCCTCCGGTTTCGTTCAGACCCAGAACGGACTTGTAAATGGACTGTGTGTCTGACATTGGATTTTAGTCCGTGTGATTGATCTCTATTAAATATATATCTGTTTGGCGGCGGAGAATTTATTCTCTTGCTTAACGCCCTTCTCTGAGACATACGAGCTCAGGGGTTATATATTGATGGATATCAAACGCATGGAGTGAATTGCCTGTGTGGCATGCCTAAGTGGCAAATGATCAAGGCTTCTGTTGAAAAGCAAAGTCTTGTTGTAATAACCCGAAAATATGGGCCAGTTTAAAATTTTTATTTTGGCAATTTTAGCGAATTTTGAATATTTAAAATGAATTATTTTAAATAATATCGACGAGAAAATTTATTTTGAATAGAATTCGACGTATATATTATACGCGTCGTCGTTAGAATATAAATAATTATATATAATTATAAATAGAATTGAAAATGGCGCGGTAGTTCGATAATTCGATTTCAAACTTCAACTGAATGTACCGGGTGCAAAACAATCCGGATTTTAGTGAAACCAAAAATAATGGGATCTAATTGTGGATATCTTTCCAACGAATCCGAAAGATCAAAATTTCGTAGCGAGAATCAAAAGATATGTCCAGTTGAAAATTCTGAATAGTCGCTATGGAATTCAGGCCCTTAAAAATGGGCATTTTGCAAATGACCTCGGATTTCAACGAAACCACTTTTGTTGGATCCGCAGTGTAAAGTTATTGCTAGGTTTCAAATTTCATAATTTTTCGAATCAATATGTGAGCGTGGCAAAGGAAAACGCGTTTGACCAGTTTTAGTTGATTTTAATCGACTGGAAAATGGCCATTTTTCTAACGGTCTCAGAATTCGACGAAACTAGTTTTGGTAGGACCGTATCGTCAATACGAAGCTAGAAAATATTTTTCGGGAATTTTTCTAGTTAGTATGTGACCCCGGTAATTTGAAATGTACGTTTAAAATTCAATATAGTGATTTAAATGCAAATTTAACGGAAATTGATTGCAACAGCCGAACCAGCCTACGAAACATATCCCATTGTGTTTGGAATGGGGGTAGAACGCTATGGACGACAGGCGGTGGACCTCGTTTCGAGGTCGTATGTAAAAGTCAACTATTTGCAAATAAAATAATTAAAATAAAATAATTAAAAATAAAAAAAAACCTCTCCTCCTTAAAACCGCTCTGCCCCCCCCCCCCCCCCCCCCCCCGTATCATTTCAGAATCAAATAAAAAAACAAAAAAAAACAAAAAAAGAAAAGAAAAAGGGAAAGGGGGGACGGAGGAGCCGTCGCTCCTCCGAGAGAGCGCCACCGCGCCGCCACCAGCGCGGCCCCCTCCGACGTGACCACGCCCCCTCTGCTCCTCTTCTCTCTCCCCTCCAGCGCCGAAGTCGAGACTCCCCCAGCCCCAAAACCGCACCCAAATCGGAGAACCACCGGAGCCCCCACCAACCGCCGCTGCGCCTCCACTGACTGGAGCCACCCCCCTCCTGCTGCGACCCCCTCCAACCTCGAGCGCTTCCTCCAGCCTGTAGCACCCCCCTGCGCGACTCCCCCCCCCCCCCCCGTAAGTTTTTTTTTCCTTTTTATTTATTATTTTATTTTTGTTTTATATAAACTGAAAAAAAGATTAAATACTGTTTTTATTTTAATGTTTAAAACTAATTTCGATTTTAAGTTTAAAAACTGTTTTTTTTTTGTTTGTTTAAAAACTGATTTTATTTTTTTGATTTTAAATAGAAAAAGATTTAAACTTTAAAAAGAGAAAGGTTTGAACTTTAAAATAGAAAAGACGGAATTTTTATTGAGTAGAAGAAGTAAAAATATGATTTTTATCTTTTTAAAGTATTAAAAATATAATCTTTACTATATAGAAATATTAAAAATAGGATTTTTATATTTTTAAAGTATTAAAAATATAATCTTTATAGGATAGAGAATATAAAAATATCATCTTTGTATATGTAGCGAAATAAAAATCTGATTTTTATTTTATATACGTTGAAGTAAAGTGATGATTTTTATAAAGGCGAAAACTTTATTTTTATAAAGGCGAAAACTTCATATTAGAAAAGGCGAAATCTATATTTTTGAAAAGGCGAAATCTTTATATAGAGAATAGCGTTATAAAAATAGAATTTTTATCTATATATTAGCGGTAAGGAAATATGATTTTTAAATTGAAAGTGAATAAATAAAAATGTAATTTTTATTTTAAAGACATCGAAATATGAAAATGTGTGATTTTTATATATATAGTGACTACGGGCACAAGAAGACGATAAAAAGGCGAGAAGAAGAGTCAAGATGATTGGATAGCTTTTGGTGAGAACTTCTCACCTTTCAATTTCTTTTTCTAGTTATATGTATATATACTAGGATGCAGACGGTGCTTAGTAGCACCCGACACCCGTCATCCACAGACCATGGATGGCTTGTTTGTGAAATTGTTTGGTTGTGTAGTTGATTAGTCTAATTGGTTTGAATTAAATTGTTTGGTGAAATGGAATGAATTTGATTGATGTGTGAATGGCGTGGGCCTTCACTAGACCGGGGACAAGGCTAGGCCTTGTTCCGTTTCTAGTATCGTGCCGTTATGCCGCCGAAATTTTCTAAAAAAATGTTAGAAAAATAAAAATAATCATTTATTGAATAAATGAACTGAATAGAAATTCAAGTGTTAAAATAAAATAGTTTGATCGTTAAAAATATAATTTTTAACGTGAAAGTGAATAAATAAATATTTATAAACAAATCGGCCGATTTGTTTGTATACACCGATTTGACTGATATCGATTGGGTCGATAAATTTTACACGTCGCCCAACTGCACAAATAAAATCTGTGTTTGATTGTTTGAAACCCCACACGGGTGTTGGGATGAAATTTGAAGTTCACTCATCCTGATTTATTAAATATGTCGATCGGTAGATTGACAGGCTGTTATAAGCGTCAGATATCTATATTTGATGCTTATACAGTGTAGTGCACTTTGGTTGATGATTGATTATTTTTCCATGCTATTATATACATGTGTTGTATGGAATCCATATAATTAACATTATATGGTGATTGATTGGGCCTCATTCCAATCGGGAAAATAAGAAATATTATAAAAGAAAATTCATGTGTTAAATACAAAAATAGTCATGTGTTGACGATGTTCATGTGTTGAGTGAAATATTTTAAATAATAAAATTTACATCTTCATCATATTTAAAATTAGAACTACTTATCAGTAGAAGTCTAATTAAAATCAAACGATAGATACCATAGTTTTATAAAATATTTCACATAACAAAAATAGTGATGTGTTGACAGTACTCATGTGTTGAGATTAGTCGTGGGTTGAAAAAAATATAGATTCATGTGTTGAATGGGATAAATATTCATTTGTTGAATAAAATAAAGAGGTTATGAAAAATATAAAGCCGTGTTGATTAGTTTTGCGCCATTTTGACGTGAACGATATTTATATCAATTTTATTCGTTGTATAATGAATATTGAAAAGTGATTTCGAAATTAAATATTTTGAAATTGAAATTAGAAATGAATTGAATTGAAAACGATTTCGAAATGAATTGAATTGAAAACGATTTCGAAATGAATTGAATTGAAAACGATTTCGAAATGAATTGAATTGAAAACGATTTCGAAATGAATTGAATTGAAAACGATTTCGAAATGAATTGAATTGAAAACGATTTCGAAATGAATTGAATTGAAAACGATTTCGAAATGAATTGAATTGAAAACGATTTCGAAATGAATTGAATTGAAAACGATTTCGAAATGAATTGAATTGAAAACGATTTCGAAATGAATTGAATTGAAAACGATTTCGAAATGAATTGAATTGAAAACGAATTCAAATTGAATTGAAAGTGAATTGAAATGAATTCAAATTGAATTAAAATTTGAATTGAATAGAAATGAATTTTAAAACGAATTTATAAAGAAAAATTCAATTTTGATTTGAATTGAAAAGAAAGTTGAAATTGCTTTTGAAACGATTTTAAAACGATTTATAAAATTCGTTTTAAATAGAAATCGACGAAATATATATTATATATATAATATAATGGCCTGAATAGAACGCGCCGCGCCGCGGCAGTTCATGAATTTCGACCATTTATTTCAAACGGACATTGCGGGAGATCCGACCGTCGGATTCTCATAAAACCGGAACCGTTGGGTTCGTATCGAAAAGAGCTTTCCAATGAATATTAGAAATTTGAAATCTAACGGTTGGATTTGGAATTATGTCCAAATCAAATTTGAAAAAGGTCGCTGTAAGTGCAGTTCGATGGCCGTTGTTGGAAATCGACTGAACGGGCCTTGATAAAATTATTAAAAATATCTATAATTTGTGTAAAATTATAATATGTGAATTGGAAAGAATTGGGCTGGAAAATTCCACATTTGAATAGGTAAAAATAGATTTCTATCGAAATGAACTAGTTTTGTACTAGAATTAAAATTAATTATTTTTGAAATAAATAAATTGAATTTGAAAGTGATTTTGAAAATAATCAATATTTCCAATACGTGAATTGGACTGGAGTTGAATCGAAATTATCTTCGGAATATTTCGATGTTGGATTTCGTGACCATACAGATATTGTTATGGGAATTTGAAAGATATATTTTATATCGTTATTTCCAATACGATATTTGTTGGTTTCAGAATTTGATATTGAATATAAGCCGGTATATTTTCTATTCAGAGCCTTGTATTTAATATCAAATGTGATTTGGGTTTATCGTGAATCGTGTTTTAGATAACATTGGTTCTTTAACCCAGTTAAAGACAGGATATTGATTTTTGAAAAGATTAAAGCTAAGTGGAGTTTTAATGAATCTTTAATTAGATTAAAATGTGAATTGATAATTTAAATTATCAAATCTGAAAGGTGATCGAGAATGGAGTACCACCAGTTTTGCTCCAAAGCGATAGTTAAATCTTTAATTAGATTTGAACATGAAATGGTAATTAATTTTACCGATAACACCGTGGTGTTAGATATGGAGTATCACCAGTTTTGCTCCATGGGATATATAGGTTGGGATGGGGAAATAAACTAAATAATTACTTCGGTGTGGTTCGCTAATCCCGACTAGTTTGAAATGATATCCAAAGGAAGATTAAAGAATAAATTTAGAAGAATTTATCTTTGATAAAATTAATGGGAACCTTTCCCTAAGAATGTGATTTTGGGAATAAAAGAATATTCTGAATTGGAATGGGGCGTTTGTTGTGTTTGTGTAACATTCGTTTATTATATACGTGGGTTATTCAGAAAGGCCGGGTTTATACCCATTCTGAATAACTGATTCGACGAGATGTCGAAGATGAAGACGGTGGTTGAAGACCGGAAGTCTTCACATCGTTTGGGTGATTACTGATGATCTTGATTGGGTTGTACACCCAGGATGTGGGAATCAGTTGGTGATCGTCCAGACGTACCTGGAGATGGATGGATATGCGAGGAAAGTGCCTCCGGTTTCGTTCAGACCCAGAACGAACTTGTAAATGGATTGTGTGTCTGACATTGGATTTTATTCTGTGTTGATTGATCTCTATTAAATATACATCTGTTTGGCGGCGGAGAATTTATTCTCTTGCTTAACGCCCTTCTCTGAGACGTACGAGCTCAGAGGTTGTATATCGATGGACATCAGTCACATGGAGTGAATTGCCAATGTGGCACGCGTAAGTGGCAATTGATCAAGGCTTCTGTTGAAAAGCAAAGTCTTGTGGTTGATGATCAAAGCATGGCCTGTGTGGCGTAGCTTTGTGTATAACGTGAATTCGCGAGCCTCACACCTCGGTATGAGTCAAAAACGGGATAGTGACTGCAGGGAGAGCACGACATTTCTTTCTAGCTAGGGTGGTGTCAGTGACCTACCAGCCCTGACATTTATATACTTTTCACCTGTGTGGTTGTTGGATATGAGGCGCCTCGGATATAGGTCTGTAAGGACCGGGAAACGTGTGTTCAGGAATAATTAATCCTCAAAAGTAAGAGAGGACCGGCCCTGAAGATCCAAGGATCATAGTGGGGTCCTGAGACATTTGCTAGAGTGTCTCGAATCGGAGAGGAGCTTGCCCCTTGCCTCGGCTCATGACGGAAATCCAATTTCCAATACGTGTATTGCGGTTTTAATTGTAGAACTAGTATGGCGACATGATAGATGGTACCCATGCCGCCTATGATTGATATTTATGATGTGAAATTGTTTTGACACTATACACATATAGTAATATCAAAATAATGTGTTTTAAACGTATCAAGCATGCTTTGGCTGTTATAAGGGAAAACCCTATCCTCCGGCTTGCGTTGCATTGTGTGATGGGACCTGGGTCTTATAACAGCTTCATTTTTCTTTATTTAGCATTGCGCTGTTTGTTTTATGCACTGGTATTCTTGGGAGGAAACCCGTTCCGTGTTATACGGCGTGGTCCCTTGATTTACCGAACTTTAAAATAAAGAATTATAACTGTTTTAGTTCTCACACCAGTCACATGACTGACCTGGAGTTTATTGTTTTAACCTAAACTCTGGGTGCCCTTATTTTCCGCACGGGCAGCTAGTAGTTTTGGTTTTGCAGATTTATATTCACAGGATCCTGATTAACAGCTGGAACGATGCTCGGAAAGCTCTGTATCCGTGTATCACTTTCAGTTGTATTTTGTATATTTTTCCGCTGCTATGTAATTTATTGTAATCTCTGATATTTGTTGAATGTAATTTATTCATTTATACTCTGTATATTCTTGTATCTGATGGAATTGTTGTAATAACAATGAAATGTTCTTCTGTTTGCATTCTGATTTGTCCTGTTCTCAAAACGAATAGGGGTTTCGAACGGTCTAGACCGGTTTAACGACTGATTCGGATCGAGCGAAATTCCTTGCCGTTACAGTGGTATCGGAGCTTTGGTTTACAGAGCTCGAGAACAGGGCACATTAGAACCATACGAAAGAATTCATCAGATATTGGATTAGTAATATCCAATTAGAATGACTCGTTAGAGATAGGATCAGTAGTATCCTAGAACGAGTGTGAAGAGTATATTTTTCAATTGAAAACAATTTTTGTTTTGAAAATTTAAACCATTTTAAACGTATTTGAATATTTATTTATTTTGAATATGGACAATCCAATATATAAAGATTTTGCATATACGCGTCATGAACGTATATTCGAAGTTTTAATATATTAGATAGATATAGAATCACATTCTAGTTGCCCGGAGATAATTCTGGTAATGCGGCCGCATTATCAGTATTTATGTTCGTGTTTCGAAGGTGTGATTTCTATATATTTCCATTAGACTGGTGTGAGAACCAAACTTATATAGTTAGAACACATTGTTGTGAATTGGCATCAAAAACATGATTTTTTGTATATATATCAAAATTATGAATTTGAAACTCTAATCCACTAATTGATTGATGTTTGTGTTGTTTGTTTATTTGTTTGCTAATTTTCAACCATTCTGCCTAATTGGATCAAATATTGAATTGTATTGAAATTAGTCACATTTGCTTGCATATACATATACTTACATTGAACAGGTCATAGCAAGGAGGCTAGAGCAGAGAATAAAATTTGTTTGCCCGACAAATAGGTACATGTTTACTATATAATTTCCTGTTTTGTTTGGGTGATGATGATTTTGTGAGCCTATTGGCTAGCCGCTTGGCTTTTTCTTTTTCTTTTTGAGATCTGAAGGACCGGGGAAGCTATTTGAAATTCCCCGATGCTCCCGGTGCAGGGGAGGTTATGGCGAAATTTTTCGAAAATTTAGGGTGTTAGCCAAATTTTTGAAAATTTGAAAATTCTCAGAAACTAAAGAGTTGGAGAATGAAAGCCAGATCGAATGTAGAGCTTAATAATCAAACCACTTTCGACTTTGTTCCTTTTCGGGGACGAAAAGTTTTGAGTGGGGGAGATTGTAATAACCCGAAAATCTGGGCCAGTTTAAAATTTTTATTTTGGCAATTTTAGCGAATTTTGAATATTTAAAATGAATTATTTTAAATAATATCGACGAGAAAATTTATTTTGAATAGAATTCGACGTATATATTATACGCGTCGTCGTTAGAATATAAATAATTATATATAATTATAAATAGAATTGAAAATGGCGCGGTAGTTCGATAATTCGATTTCAAACTTCAATTGAATGTACCGGGTGCAAAACAATCCGGATTTTAGTGAAACCAAAAATAATGGGATCTAATTGTGGATATCTTTCCAACGAATCCGAAAGATCAAAATTTCGTAGCGAGAATCAAAAGATATGTCCAGTTGAAAATTCTGAATAGTCGCTATGGAATTCAGGCCCTTAAAAATGGACATTTTGCAAACGACCTCGGATTTCAACGAAACCACTTTTGTTGGATCCGCAGTGTAAAGTTATTACTAGGTTTCAAATTTCATAATTTTTCGAATCAATATGTGAGCGTGGCAAAGGAAAACGCGTTTGACCAGTTTTAGTTGATTTTAATCGACTGGAAAATGGCCATTTTTCTAACGGTCTCAGAATTCGACGAAACTAGTTTTGGTAGGACCGTATCGTCAATACGAAGCTAGAAAATATTTTTCGGGAATTTTTCTAGTTAGTATGTGACCCCGGTAATTTGAAATGTACGTTTAAAATTCAATATAGTGATTTAAATGCAAATTTAACGGAAATTGATTGCAACAGCCGAACCAGCCTACGATACATATCCCATTGTGTTCGGAATGGGGGTAGAACGCTGTAACAACCCGTAAAATGCGAGCCAGTTTGAAATTTTTATTTTGGCAATTTTAGCGAATTTTGATTATTTAAAATGAATTATTTTAAATAATATCGACGAGAAATTTATTTAGAATATATTTAGAACGTATATATTATACGCGTCGTCGTTAGAATATAAATAATTATATATAATTATAAATAGAATTGAAAATGGCGCGGTAGTTCGATAATTCGATTTCAAACTTCAATTGAATGTACCGGGTGCAAAACAATCCGGATTTTAGTGAAACCAAAAATCATAGGATCTAATTGATAATATCTTTCCAACGAATCCGAATAATCAAATTTTCATAGCGAGAATCAAAAGATATGTCCAGTTGAAAATTCTGAATAGTCGCTATGGAATTCAGGCCCTTAAAAATGGACATTTTGCAAATGACCTCGGATTTCGACGAAACTAGTTTTGTTGGGTCTGCAGTGTCAAATTATTGTTAGATTCCAAATTTCATAATTTTTCGATTCAATATGTGAGCGTGGCAAAGGAAAACGTGTTTTGACCATTTCAGTTGATTTTAATCGACTGGAAATTGGCCATTTTTCATACGGTCTCAGAATTCGACGAAACTAGTTTTGTTAGGACCGTATCGTCAATACGAAGCTAGAAAATATTTTTCTGGAATTTTTCTAGTTAGTATGTGACCCCGGTAATTTGAAATGTACGTTTAAAATTCAATATAGTGATTTAAATGTTGATTTTGACGAAAACTGATTCAAACGATCGAATCAGCTTACGATACATGTCCCATTGTGTTCGGAATGGGGGTAGATAG
Organism: Allium sativum; assembly: GCA_030737875.1. NCBI lineage: Eukaryota > Viridiplantae > Streptophyta > Magnoliopsida > Asparagales > Amaryllidaceae > Allium > Allium sativum. Next base: position 995,110,426 of record CM060915.1, read on the forward strand.
CTAGGGGCGACAGTCGTTGAGTTTCGTTTGGTGTTCGAATGAAAAAGAATATATATGGGAATTAATTAATAAATAAATATAATATAAATTAGTTTTCAATAAACCCCCCCCCCCGTTACTTTTCTCCTTCAAAATAAATCGAGCCCCCGTTTACAGAAAACCCCTCCCCCGTTGACCCTCCTACCTCCCCCAAATTGATCGTCGATGGTGGCGCTCCACTGCCCCACGCCTCCGCGTCCTCAGCTCCGCCCCCTCCTCCAGGTCTTGAAGCTCCTCCCCCTCCATCGGAAATTAACGACAAGAAGCTCCCTCTCTCGAACGCGAGGGACCCCACAACCTTGAATCGAGGCGGCCAGCACCCTTGGGCCCACGCATCCATCCTGCCGCGACCGCTGACCCTCCTCCATCTCCAGAGCTCGCGCGAAGACCGCGAGACCCCCCCCCTTCAACAGTCGATGTAAGTTTTTAACTTATTTACTTTATTTTTATTTTTATTTAAAACAGAAAACCGATTTTTAAACGATAAAATATAAAACTGATTTAGGTTTAAAAAAAAATATAAAACTGATTTAGGTTTAAAAAAAATATATAAAACTGATTTAGGTTTAAAAAAAAAATATAAAACTGATTTAGGTTTAAAAAAAAAATATAAAACTGATTTAGGTTTAAAAAAAAAATATAAAACTGATTTTAGGTTTAAGAATATAAAACAGATTTTATATAATGTAAAACTGAGATTTTATATAATGTAAAACTGAGATTTTATATATAGTGAAAACTGAGATTTTATATATAGTGAAAACTGAGATTTTATATATAGTGAAAACTGAGATTTTATATATAGTGAAAACTGAGATTTTATATATAGTGAAAACTGAGATTTTATATATAGTGAAAACTGATTTTATATAAAGTTAAAACTGATTTTTATATAAAAAGAAAACTGATTTTTTTTATTATTTAGGGATTTTAAAACTGATTTTTATATATAGTAAAAATATGATTTACATATTTTTAAAGTAGTAAAAATATAACCTTTTATATTGTAGAAAGATAAAAATTCGATTTTTATATATTGAACTTTGAAATAAAAATTCGATTTTTATATATTGAACTTTGAAATAAAAATTCGATTTTTATATATTGAACTTTGAAATAAAAATTCGATTTTTATATATTGAACTTTGAAATAAAAATTCGATTTTTATATATTGAACTTTGAAATAAAAATTCGATTTTTATATATTGAACTTTGAAGTAAAAATTCGATTTTTATATATTGAACTTTGAAGTAAAAATTCGATTTTTATATATTGAATAGCGAAGTCAAAATTCGATTTTTATATATTGAATAGCGAAGTCAAAATTCGATTTTTATATATTGAATAGCGAAGTAAAAATTCGATTTTTATATATTGAATAACATAGTAAAAATTCGATTTTTACATATGTAGAGAATACGGGCGAAGGTGACAAAAAGGCGAAACGACGAAGACTTCTGCAAAAGAAGAGTCGAGATGATTGGATAGCTATAAGTGAGAATTTCTCACCTTTCAATTTCTTTTCTAGTTATATATATATACTAGGATGCAGACGGTGTTTAGTAGCACCCGACACAATCGTCCACAGACCATGGATTTGTTTGTTTGGCTGTTTGGTTATTGATCGCGATATTGGTTTGAATGTGGTTTGTGGTGTGAAAAATCGAATCGATAAATTGGTTAGGATTAGACGTGCGCCGTTATAAGGCGAAGGAGTAAGGCTAGGTTAGACTCTTACTCCAAATTTTGTGGTTTGCATAATGAAATTGATTTGATTGATGTGTGAATGGCGTGGGCCTTCACTAGACCGGGGATAAGGCTAGGCCTTGTCCCGTTTCTAGTATCGTGCCGTTATGCCGCCAAAATTTTCTAAAATGTGTTAGAAAAATAAAAATATCATTTTATTGTGTAAATGAATTGAATAGAAATTCATAGGTTGAAATAAAATGTTTTATCGTTAAAAATATAATTTTTAACGTGAAGTGAATAAAATAGAATATTCATTTACAAACCAGACGGTTTGTTTATGTACACCTATTTGAATGACATTGATTGGGACGATAAATTTTACACATCGCCCAACTGCACGAATTAAATATTTGTTTGATTGTTTGAAACCCCACACGGGTGTTGGGATGAAATTTGCAGTTCACTCATCCTGATTGATTAAATATGTCGATCGATTGATTGACAGGCTGTTATAAGCGTTGAATATCTATATTTGATGCTTTTACAGTGTAGTGCACTTTGGTTGATGGTTGATTATTTTCAATGTTATTATATACATGTGTTGTATGAAAATCCATATAATTAACTTTATATGGTGATTGATTGGGGCTCATTCCAATTTGAAAAATAAAGAATATTATAAAATAAAAGTTCATGTGTTGACAGTACTCATTCATTGAGATTGGTCATGTGTTGAACGAAATATTTTGATAATAACAACTATTTTGAAAAAGAAATATTTGAAATAAAATATTTGAAAATAGAAATTTATGAAGCCGTGTTGATTAGATTGACGCCATTTTGACGTGAACGATATTTATATCGATTTTATTCATCTTAAAAATGAATATTGAAAAGCGATTTCGAAATGAAATGAATATTGAAAAGCGATTTCGAAATGAAATGAATTGAAAACGATTTCGAAATGAAATGAATTGAAAACGATTTCGAAATAAAATGAATTGAAAATGATTTCGAAATGAATTGAATTGAAAACGATTTCGAAATAAAATGAATTGAAAACGATTTCGAAATAAAATGAATTGAAAATGATTTCGAGATGAAATGAATTGAAAACGATTTCGAAATGAAATGAATTGAAAACGATTTCGAAATGAAATGAATTGAAAACGATTTCGAAATGAATTGAATTGAAAACGATTTCGAAATGAATTGAATTGAAAACGATTTCGAAATGAAATGAATTGAAAACGATTTCGAAATGAATTGAATTGAAAACGATTTCGAAATGAATTGAAAACGAATTCAAATAGAATTGAAAGCAAATTGAAATGAATTCAAATTGAATTGAAATTTGAATTGAGATTTGAATTGAATAGAAACGAATTTATAGAGAAGAATTCAATTTTGATTTGAATTGAAAAGGAAGTTGAAATTGCTTTTGAAACGAATTTAAAACTATTTATGTAATTCGTTTTAAATAGAAATCGACGAAGTATATATTATATATATTATATATATAATATAATGGCCTGAATAGAACGCGCCGCGCCGCGGCAGTTCGTGAATTTCGACCATTTATTTCAAACGGACATTGCGGGAGATCCGACCGTCGGATTCTCCTAAAACCGGAACCGTTGGGTTCATATCGAAAAGAGCTTTCTAATGAATGTTAGAAATTTGAAATCTAACGGTTGGATTTGGAGATACGTCCAAATCAAATTCGAAAAAGGTCGCTGTAAGTGCAGTTCGATGGCCGTTAATGGAAATCGACTGTACGGGCCTTGATAAAATTATTAAAAATAGTAATAATTTGTGTAAAATCATAAGAAATGATTTGTGAAAGTTTGGGATGAAAAACTCCATATTTGAAAAGATAAAAATAGATTTTTATCGAAACGAACTAGTTTTGAACTAGAATTATAATTCTATTTATTTTTAAATAAATAAATTGAATTCGAAAAGGGTTTTAAAAGTAACCAAAATTCCAATGATTGCATTGGAGTGGATTTGAATCGAAATTGTCTTCGGAATATTTCGATGTTGGAATTCGGGATTATACAGGTGTTGTTATGGAAATTTGAAAGATATATATTTATATCGTTATTTCCAATACGACATTTGTTAGTCGTAGAATTCGATATTGAATATAAGCCGATATATTTTCTATTCAGAGCCTTGTATTGAATATCGAATGTGATTTGGGTTTGTCGTGAATGGTGTCTTCACTAACACTGTTCTTGAACCCAGTTGAGAAAAGATTAAATCTTTTTATTTAGATTTAATGAAGTTTACCAATTAAATAATATTTAATTGGAATTGAATCGATATTGACTTTTGGGTTTATCGTGGACAGTGTTTTAAATAACACTCGTTCTTTAACCCGATCATTGATGAAATGTGATTTTGGGTTGTCGTGAACGGTATCTTCAATAATACAGTTCTTAGACCTAAAGGAGTTAAGAAAATCAGAAACTAACTGGAGATTAGTTAAGTTGAATAGTTTCCGCGGTATTGATCTGATGTTGGTTTCGGCCTTCGGGATTAATACTTAGGGAATTGCTCACTTGCTAATTTACAATTATGGGACTGATTGAAATGTGATGTGATTTTGGGTTTATCGTGAACCGTGTTTTAAATGACACTGATTCTTTAACCCAGTCACAGATTAAAACTAAGTGGAGTTTTAATGAATCTTTAATTAGATTGAAATAATCGAAGTGGAGTATCACCAGTTTTGCTCCAGGCGATAGTTAAATCTTTAATTAGATTTGAACGTGAAATGGTAATTGAATTTACCGATAACACTGTGGTGTTAGATATGAAGTATTACCAGTTTTACTTCATGGGATAAATAGGTTGGGATTGGGAAATTAAAACCAATGATTACTTCGGTAAGGTTCGTTAATCTCGACTAGTTGAATCGAAATTCAAAAGAAGAATAAATTCAAGAAATTTATCTTGGATAAAATTAATGGGAACATTTCCCTATGAATGTGAAATTTAGAAACTAACTGTCGGTTGGCCAAGCAGAATGGTTTTCTGGATATTGATCTGATGTTGGTTTCGGCCTTCGGGGTTAATGTTTGGGGAATTATTCTCTTGATTAATTTACGGTTAGTGACTAATGAATTGGAATGAGGCGTATGTTGTGTTTGTGTAACACTTATTTAAATATACGCGAGTTATTCGGAAAGACCGGGTTTATCCCATTCTGAATAACTGATACGACGATAAGTCGAAGATGAAGACGATGGTCGAAGACCGGAAGTCTTCACGTCGTTTGGGTGATAACTGATGATCTTGATTGGGCTGTACACCCAAGAAGATGGAAACAGTTAGTGATCGTCCAGACGTACTTGGAGATCGATGGATATGCGGGGTACTAGGTGCCTCCGGTTTCGTTCAGACCCAGAACGGACTTGTAAATGGACTGTGTGTCTGACATTGGATTTTAGTCCGTGTGATTGATCTCTATTAAATATATATCTGTTTGGCGGCGGAGAATTTATTCTCTTGCTTAACGCCCCTCTCTGAGACGTACGAGCTCAGGGGTTATATATTGATGGATATCAAACGCATGGAGTGAATTGCCTGTGTGGCATGCCTAAGTGGCAATTGATCAAGGCTTCTGTTGAAAAGCAAAGTCTTGTGGTGATGATCAAAGCACGGCCTTTGTGGCGTAGCTTTGTGTAACGTTTACCTCGCGTGTTTCACACCAGGTATGAACCAAAAACGGGAGACGGACCTCAGGGAGGGCATGCGTTTCCTTCTAGATAAAAAGTGGCGTCAGTGGTTTTACACGCCCTGACGAGTTTGACTTATGTGGTTGTTGCTGTTGCGAGGCGCCTCGGATTGATCGGTCGTTCTCGAACCGATGGAGTCATTTGGTTGGCTCGTTTACGCCCCAAAGGGCGGGGAAACGTAGTGTTCAGGCATTCTTAATCCACATCGGTGGACCGGCCCTGTCGCTCCAAGGGACGATGCGTTCTGTTCCTGAGACATGGGCTAGATTGTCTCGAATCGGTTGAGGACTATCTTTTGCCTCGGTTCATAGACGGAAATCGAATTTCCAAATACGTGACATTTGCGGTTTTAGTTGTAATCCTATATATGGCGACATAGTGGGATGGGGCGCTTATGCCGCCTATGATTGATACTTATGATTTGAAGTTGTTTTATACACTATGCACTTCTAATAGTATCAAATGATTTGTTTTAAACGTATCAAGCATTCTTTGGCTGTTATAAGGGAAAACCCTATCCTCGACTGCGTTGCATTGTGTGATGGGACCTGGGTCTTATAACAGCTTCATTTTTCTTTATTTAGCATTGCGCTGTTTATTTATGCACTGGTATTCTTGGGAGGAAACCCGTTCCGTGTTATACGGCGTGGTCCCTTGATTTACCTAGCTTTAAAAATAAAGATTAACTGTTTTAGTTCTCACACCAGTCCCATGACTGACCTGGAGTTTATTGTTTTAACCTAAACTCTGGGTGCCCCTATTTTGACACGGGCAGCTAGTAGTTTTGGTTTTGCAGATTTATATTCACAGGATCCTGGTTTACAGCTGGAACGATATCCGGAAAGCTTTGTATCCGTATATCTTCTTCTAGTTGTGCATTGTATTATTTTCCGCTGCTATGTATTTAAATGTAATTTAAATTTCTGATATTTCTGTGTAATATTTATTCATTTATACTCTGTATATTCTTGTAATCTGACGCATTGTTGTAATATACAGTGAAATGTTCTTCTGTATGCGTTCTGTTTTGTCGTGTTCTCAAACGATAGGGCGTTTCGAACGGTCTGGGTCGGTTTAGCGACTGGTTCGGACCGAGCGAAATTTCTTGCTCGTCACAGTTGGTATCAGAGCTTTGGTTTACAAAGCTCAGAGAACAAGACACATTAGAACCGTACGAAAGAATTCATCAGAGATTGGATTAGTAATATCCAATGGGAATGACTCGTTAGATATGGGATCAGTAGTATCCTAGAACGAGTGTGAAGAGTATATTTTTCAAATGAAAACATTTTGGTTTTGAAAATTTAAATCAACTATTCGTATTTGATTATTTGTTTATATTGATTTTGGACAATTCAGTATATAAAGAATTTGCATATACGCCTTGCAAACGTATATTCAAAGTTTTAATATACTGGATAGATATGGAATCACATTCTAGTTGCCCGGGGATGATTCTGATAATGCTGCAGCGTTACCAGTATTTATTTTCGAGTGACGAAGGTGTGATATCTATATATTTCCATTAGGCTGGTGTGAGAACCAAAACTTATCTATATAGCTAGAATACAATGTTGTGATTTGGCATCAAAAACATGATTTTTGTATATGTATCAAAATTATGAATTTGAAACTCTAATTCACAAATTGATTGATGTTTGTGTTGTTTGTTTATTTGTTTGCTAATTTTTAAACATTTAGCCTAATTGAACCAAATATTGAGTTATATTAAAAATTGGTCGCATTTGCTTGCATATATGTACTTACCCTGAACAGGTCATAGCAAGGAGGCTAGAGCCAGAGAATAAAATTTGTTTGCCCGACAAATAGGTACATGTTTACTACATAATTTCCTGTTTTGTTTGGGTGATGATGATTTTGTGAGCCTATTGGCTAGCCGCTTGGCTTTTTCTTTTTCTTTTTGAGATCTGAAGGACCGGGGAAGCTATTTGAAATTCCCCGATGCTCCCGGTGCAGGGGAGGTTATGGCGAAATTTTTCAAAAATTTAGGGTGTTAGCCAAATTTTTGAAATTTTGAAAATTCTCAGAAACTAAAGAGTTGGAGAATGGAAGCCAGATCGAGCATAGAGCTGAATAATCAAACCACTTTCGACTTTGTTCCTTTTCGGGGACGAAAAGTTTTAAGTGGGGGAGATTGTAACAACCCGTAAAATGCGAGCCAGTTTGAAATTTTTATTTTGGCAATTTTAGCGAATTTTGATTATTTAAAATGAATTATTTTAAATAATATCGACGAGAAATTTATTTAGAATATATTTAGAACGTATATATTATACGCGTCGTCGTTAGAATATAAATAATTATATATAATTATAAATAGAATTGAAAATGGCGCGGTAGTTCGATAATTCGATTTCAAACTTCAATTGAATGTACCGGGTGCAAAACAATCCGGATTTTAGTGAAACCAAAAATCATAGGATCTAATTGATAATATCTTTCCAACGAATCCGAATAATCAAATTTTCATAGCGAGAATCAAAAGATATGTCCAGTTGAAAATTCTGAATAGTCGCTATGGAATTCAGGCCCTTAAAAATGGACATTTTGCAAATGACCTCGGATTTCGACGAAACTAGTTTTGTTGGGTCCGCAGTGTCAAATTATTGTTAGATTCCAAATTTCATAATTTTTCGATTCAATATGTGAGCGTGGCAAAGGAAAACGTGTTTTGACCATTTCAGTTGATTTTAATCGACTGGAAATTGGCCATTTTTCATACGGTCTCAGAATTCGACGAAACTAGTTTTGTTAGGACCGTATCGTCAATACGAAGCTAGAAAATATTTTTCTGGAATTTTTCTAGTTAGTATGTGACCCCGGTAATTTGAAATGTACGTTTAAAATTCAATATAGTGATTTAAATGTTGATTTTGACGAAAACTGATTCAAACGATCGAATCAGCTTACGATACATGTCCCATTGTGTTCGGAATGGGGGTAGATAGCTAGGGGCGACAGTCGTTGAGTTTCGTTTGGTGTTCGAATGAAAAAGAATATATATGGGAATTAATTAATAAATAAATATAATATAAATTAGTTTTCAATAAACCCCCCCCCCCCCCCGTTACTTTTCTCCTTCAAAATAAATCGAGCCCCCGTTTACAGAAAACCCCTCCCCCGTTGACCCTCCTACCTCCCCCAAATTGATCGTCGATGGTGGCGCTCCACTGCCCCACGCCTCCGCGTCCTCAGCTCCGCCCCCTCCTCCAGGTCTTGAAGCTCCTCCCCCTCCATCGGAAATTAACGACAAGCAGCTCCCTCTCTCGAACGCGAGGGACCCCATAACCTTGAATCGAGGCGGCCAGCACCCTTGGGCCCACGCATCCATCCTGCCGCGACCGCTGACCCTCCTCCATCTCCAGAGCTCGCGCGAAGACCGCGAGACCCCCCCCTTCAACAGTCGATGTAAGTTTTTAACTTATTTACTTTATTTTTATTTTTATTTAAAACAGAAAACCGATTTTTAAACGATAAAATATAAAACTGATTTAGGTTTAAAAAAAAATATAAAACTGATTTAGGTTTAAAAAAAAATATAAAACTGATTTAGGTTTAAAAAAAAAATATATAACTGATTTAGGTTTAAAAAAAAAATATAAAACTGATTTAGGTTTAAAAAAAAAATATAAAACTGATTTTAGGTTTAAGAATATAAAACAGATTTTATATAATGTAAAACTGAGATTTTATATAATGTAAAACTGAGATTTTATATATAGTGAAAACTGAGATTTTATATATAGTGAAAACTGAGATTTTATATATAGTGAAAACTGAGATTTTATATATAGTGAAAACTGAGATTTTATATATAGTGAAAACTGAGATTTTATATATAGTGAAAACTGAGATTTTATATATAGTGAAAACTGATTTTATATAAAGTTAAAACTGATTTTTATATAAAAAGAAAACTGATTTTTTTTATTATTTAGGGATTTTAAAACTGATTTTTATATATAGTAAAAATATGATTTACATATTTTTAAAGTAGTAAAAATATAACCTTTTATATTGTAGAAAGATAAAAATTCGATTTTTATATATTGAACTTTGAAATAAAAATTCGATTTTTATATATTGAACTTTGAAATAAAAATTCGATTTTTATATATTGAACTTTGAAATAAAAATTCGATTTTTATATATTGAACTTTGAAATAAAAATTCGATTTTTATATATTGAACTTTGAAATAAAAATTCGATTTTTATATATTGAACTTTGAAGTAAAAATTCGATTTTTATATATTGAACTTTGAAGTAAAAATTCGATTTTTATATATTGAATAGCGAAGTCAAAATTCGATTTTTATATATTGAATAGCGAAGTCAAAATTCGATTTTTATATATTGAATAGCGAAGTAAAAATTCGATTTTTATATATTGAATAACATAGTAAAAATTCGATTTTTACATATGTAGAGAATACGGGCGAAGGTGACAAAAAGGCGAAACGACGAAGACTTCTGCAAAAGAAGAGTCGAGATGATTGGATAGCTATAAGTGAGAATTTCTCACCTTTCAATTTCTTTTCTAGTTATATATATATACTAGGATGCAGACGGTGTTTAGTAGCACCCGACACAATCGTCCACAGACCATGGATTTGTTTGTTTGGCTGTTTGGTTATTGATCGCGATATTGGTTTGAATGTGGTTTGTGGTGTGAAAAATCGAATCGATAAATTGGTTAGGATTAGACGTGCGCCGTTATAAGGCGAAGGAGTAAGGCTAGGTTAGACTCTTACTCCAAATTTTGTGGTTTGCATAATGAAATTGATTTGATTGATGTGTGAATGGCGTGGGCCTTCACTAGACCGGGGATAAGGCTAGGCCTTGTCCCGTTTCTAGTATCGTGCCGTTATGCCGCCAAAATTTTCTAAAATGTGTTAGAAAAATAAAAATATCATTTTATTGTGTAAATGAATTGAATAGAAATTCATAGGTTGAAATAAAATGTTTTATCGTTAAAAATATAATTTTTAACGTGAAGTGAATAAAATAGAATATTCATTTACAAACCAGACGGTTTGTTTATGTACACCTATTTGAATGACATTGATTGGGACGATAAATTTTACACATCGCCCAACTGCACGAATTAAATATTTGTTTGATTGTTTGAAACCCCACACGGGTGTTGGGATGAAATTTGCAGTTCACTCATCCTGATTGATTAAATATGTCGATCGATTGATTGACAGGCTGTTATAAGCGTTGAATATCTATATTTGATGCTTTTACAGTGTAGTGCACTTTGGTTGATGGTTGATTATTTTCAATGTTATTATATACATGTGTTGTATGAAAATCCATATAATTAACTTTATATGGTGATTGATTGGGGCTCATTCCAATTTGAAAAATAAAGAATATTATAAAATAAAAGTTCATGTGTGACAGTACTCATTCATTGAGATTGGTCATGTGTTGAACGAAATATTTTGATAATAACAACTATTTTGAAAAAGAAATATTTGAAATAAAATATTTGAAAATAGAAATTTATGAAGCCGTGTTGATTAGATTGACGCCATTTTGACGTGAACGATATTTATATCGATTTTATTCATCTTAAAAATGAATATTGAAAAGCGATTTCGAAATGAAATGAATATTGAAAAGCGATTTCGAAATGAAATGAATTGAAAACGATTTCGAAATGAAATGAATTGAAAACGATTTCGAAATAAAATGAATTGAAAATGATTTCGAAATGAATTGAATTGAAAACGATTTCGAAATAAAATGAATTGAAAACGATTTCGAAATAAAATGAATTGAAAATGATTTCGAGATGAAATGAATTGAAAACGATTTCGAAATGAAATGAATTGAAAACGATTTCGAAATGAAATGAATTGAAAACGATTTCGAAATGAATTGAATTGAAAACGATTTCGAAATGAATTGAATTGAAAACGATTTCGAAATGAAATGAATTGAAAACGATTTCGAAATGAATTGAATTGAAAACGATTTCGAAATGAATTGAAAACGAATTCAAATAGAATTGAAAGCAAATTGAAATGAATTCAAATTGAATTGAAATTTGAATTGAGATTTGAATTGAATAGAAACGAATTTATAGAGAAGAATTCAATTTTGATTTGAATTGAAAAGGAAGTTGAAATTGCTTTTGAAACGAATTTAAAACTATTTATGTAATTCGTTTTAAATAGAAATCGACGAAGTATATATTATATATATTATATATATAATATAATGGCCTGAATAGAACGCGCCGCGCCGCGGCAGTTCGTGAATTTCGACCATTTATTTCAAACGGACATTGCGGGAGATCCGACCGTCGGATTCTCCTAAAACCGGAACCGTTGGGTTCATATCGAAAAGAGCTTTCTAATGAATGTTAGAAATTTGAAATCTAACGGTTGGATTTGGAGATACGTCCAAATCAAATTCGAAAAAGGTCGCTGTAAGTGCAGTTCGATGGCCGTTAATGGAAATCGACTGTACGGGCCTTGATAAAATTATTAAAAATAGTAATAATTTGTGTAAAATCATAAGAAATGATTTGTGAAAGTTTGGGATGAAAAACTCCATATTTGAAAAGATAAAAATAGATTTTTATCGAAATGAACTAGTTTTGAACTAGAATTATAATTCTATTTATTTTTAAATAAATAAATTGAATTCGAAAAGGGTTTTAAAAGTAACCAAAATTCCAATGATTGCATTGGAGTGGATTTGAATCGAAATTGTCTTCGGAATATTTCGATGTTGGAATTCGGGATTATACAGGTGTTGTTATGGAAATTTGAAAGATATATATTTATATCGTTATTTCCAATACGACATTTGTTAGTCGTAGAATTCGATATTGAATATAAGCCGATATATTTTCTATTCAGAGCCTTGTATTGAATATCGAATGTGATTTGGGTTTGTCGTGAATGGTGTCTTCACTAACACTGTTCTTGAACCCAGTTGAGAAAAGATTAAATCTTTTTATTTAGATTTAATGAAGTTTACCAATTAAATAATATTTAATTGGAATTGAATCGATATTGACTTTTGGGTTTATCGTGGACAGTGTTTTAAATAACACTCGTTCTTTAACCCGATCATTGATGAAATGTGATTTTGGGTTGTCGTGAACGGTATCTTCAATAATACAGTTCTTAGACCTAAAGGAGTTAAGAAAATCAGAAACTAACTGGAGATTAGTTAAGTTGAATAGTTTCCGCGGTATTGATCTGATGTTGGTTTCGGCCTTCGGGATTAATACTTAGGGAATTGCTCACTTGCTAATTTACAATTATGGGACTGATTGAAATGTGATGTGATTTTGGGTTTATCGTGAACCGTGTTTTAAATGACACTGATTCTTTAACCCAGTCACAGATTAAAACTAAGTGGAGTTTTAATGAATCTTTAATTAGATTGAAATAATCGAAGTGGAGTATCACCAGTTTTGCTCCAGGCGATAGTTAAATCTTTAATTAGATTTGAACGTGAAATGGTAATTGAATTTACCGATAACACTGTGGTGTTAGATATGAAGTATTACCAGTTTTACTTCATGGGATAAATAGGTTGGGATTGGGAAATTAAAACCAATGATTACTTCGGTAAGGTTCGTTAATCTCGACTAGTTGAATCGAAATTCAAAAGAAGAATAAATTCAAGAAATTTATCTTGGATAAAATTAATGGGAACATTTCCCTATGAATGTGAAATTTAGAAACTAACTGTCGGTTGGCCAAGCAGAATGGTTTTCTGGATATTGATCTGATGTTGGTTTCGGCCTTCGGGGTTAATGTTTGGGGAATTATTCTCTTGATTAATTTACGGTTAGTGACTAATGAATTGGAATGAGGCGTATGTTGTGTTTGTGTAACACTTATTTAAATATACGCGAGTTATTCGGAAAGACCGGGTTTATCCCATTCTGAATAACTGATACGACGATAAGTCGAAGATGAAGACGATGGTCGAAGACCGGAAGTCTTCACGTCGTTTGGGTGATAACTGATGATCTTGATTGGGCTGTACACCCAAGAAGATGGAAACAGTTAGTGATCGTCCAGACGTACTTGGAGATCGATGGATATGCGGGGTACTAGGTGCCTCCGGTTTCGTTCAGACCCAGAACGGACTTGTAAATGGACTGTGTGTCTGACATTGGATTTTAGTCCGTGTGATTGATCTCTATTAAATATATATCTGTTTGGCGGCGGAGAATTTATTCTCTTGCTTAACGCCCCTCTCTGAGACGTACGAGCTCAGGGGTTATATATTGATGGATATCAAACGCATGGAGTGAATTGCCTGTGTGGCATGCCTAAGTGGCAATTGATCAAGGCTTCTGTTGAAAAGCAAAGTCTTGTGGTGATGATCAAAGCACGGCCTTTGTGGCGTAGCTTTGTGTAACGTTTACCTCGCGTGTTTCACACCAGGTATGAACCAAAAACGGGAGACGGACCTCAGGGAGGGCATGCGTTTCCTTCTAGATAAAAAGTGGCGTCAGTGGTTTTACACGCCCTGACGAGTTTGACTTATGTGGTTGTTGCTGTTGCGAGGCGCCTCGGATTGATCGGTCGTTCTCGAACCGATGGAGTCATTTGGTTGGCTCGTTTACGCCCCAAAGGGCGGGGAAACGTAGTGTTCAGGCATTCTTAATCCACATCGGTGGACCGGCCCTGTCGCTCCAAGGGACGATGCGTTCTGTTCCTGAGACATGGGCTAGATTGTCTCGAATCGGTTGAGGACTATCTTTTGCCTCGGTTCATAGACGGAAATCGAATTTCCAAATACGTGACATTTGCGGTTTTAGTTGTAATCCTATATATGGCGACATAGTGGGATGGGGCGCTTATGCCGCCTATGATTGATACTTATGATTTGAAGTTGTTTTATACACTATGCACTTCTAATAGTATCAAATGATTTGTTTTAAACGTATCAAGCATTCTTTGGCTGTTATAAGGGAAAACCCTATCCTCGACTGCGTTGCATTGTGTGATGGGACCTGGGTCTTATAACAGCTTCATTTTTCTTTATTTAGCATTGCGCTGTTTATTTATGCACTGGTATTCTTGGGAGGAAACCCGTTCCGTGTTATACGGCGTGGTCCCTTGATTTACCTAGCTTTAAAAATAAAGATTAACTGTTTTAGTTCTCACACCAGTCCCATGACTGACCTGGAGTTTATTGTTTTAACCTAAACTCTGGGTGCCCCTATTTTGACACGGGCAGCTAGTAGTTTTGGTTTTGCAGATTTATATTCACAGGATCCTGGTTTACAGCTGGAACGATATCCGGAAAGCTTTGTATCCGTATATCTTCTTCTAGTTGTGCATTGTATTATTTTCCGCTGCTATGTATTTAAATGTAATTTAAATTTCTGATATTTCTGTGTAATATTTATTCATTTATACTCTGTATATTCTTGTAATCTGACGCATTGTTGTAATATACAGTGAAATGTTCTTCTGTATGCGTTCTGTTTTGTCGTGTTCTCAAACGATAGGGCGTTTCGAACGGTCTGGGTCGGTTTAGCGACTGGTTCGGACCGAGCGAAATTTCTTGCTCGTCACAAACGCTATGGACGACAGGCGGTGGACCTCGTTTCGAGGTCATATGTAAAAGTCAACTATTTACAAATAAAATAATTAAAATAAAATAATTAAAAATAAAAAAAAAACCTCTCCTCCTTAAAACCGCTCTGCCCCCCCCCCCCCCCCCCCCCCCCGTATCATTTCAGAATCAAATAAAAAAACAAAAAAAACAAGAAAAAGAAAAGAAAAAGGGAAAGGGGGGACGGAGGAGCCGTCGCTCCTCCGAGAGAGCGCCGCCACCAGCGCGGCCCCCTCCGACGTGACCACGCCCCCTCTGCTCCTCTTCTCTCTCCCCTCCAGCGCCGAAGTCGAGACTCCCTCAGCCCCAAAACCGCACCCAAATCGGAGAACCACCGGAGCCCCCACCAACCGCCGCTGCGCCTCCACTGACTGGAGCCACCCCCCTCCTGCTGCGACCCCCTCCAACCTCGAGCGCTTCCTCCAGCCTGTAGCACCCCCCTGCGCGACTTCCCCCCCCCCCCCCCCGTAAGTTTTTTTTTTCCTTTTTATTTATTATTTTATTTTTGTTTTATATAAACTGAAAAAAAGATTAAATACTGTTTTTATTTTAATGTTTAAAACTAATTTCGATTTTAAGTTTAAAAACTGTTTTTTTTGTTTGTTTAAAAACTGATTTTATTTTTTTGATTTTAAATAGAAAAAGATTTAAACTTTAAAAAGAGAAAGGTTTGAACTTTAAAATAGAAAAGACAGAATTTTTATTGAGTAGAAGAAGTAAAAATATGATTTTTATCTTTTTAAAGTATTAAAAATATAATCTTTACTATATAGAAATATTAAAAATAGGATTTTTATATTTTTAAAGTATTAAAAATATAATCTTTATAGGATAGAGAATATAAAAATATCATCTTTGTATATGTAGCGAAATAAAAATCTGATTTTTATTTTATATACGTTGAAGTAAAGTGATGATTTTTATAAAGGCGAAAACTTTATTTTTATAAAGGCGAAAACTTCATATTAGAAAAGGCGAAATCTATATTTTTGAAAAGGCGAAATCTTTATATAGAGAATAGCGTTATAAAAATAGAATTTTTATCTATATATTAGCGGTAAGGAAATATGATTTTTAAATTGAAAGTGAATAAATAAAAATGTAATTTTTATTTTAAAGACATCGAAATATGAAAATGTGTGATTTTTATATATATAGTGACTACGGGCACAAGAAGACGATAAAAAGGCGAGAAGAAGAGTCAAGATGATTGGATAGCTTTTGGTGAGAACTTCTCACCTTTCAATTTCTTTTTCTAGTTATATGTATATATACTAGGATGCAGACGGTGCTTAGTAGCACCCGACACCCGTCATCCACAGACCATGGATGGCTTGTTTGTGAAATTGTTTGGTTGTGTAGTTGATTAGTCTAATTGGTTTGAATTAAATTGTTTGGTGAAATGGAATGAATTTGATTGATGTGTGAATGGCGTGGGCCTTCACTAGACCGGGGACAAGGCTAGGCCTTGTTCCGTTTCTAGTATCGTGCCGTTATGCCGCCGAAATTTTCTAAAAAAATGTTAGAAAAATAAAAATAATCATTTATTGAATAAATGAACTGAATAGAAATTCAAGTGTTAAAATAAAATAGTTTGATCGTTAAAAATATAATTTTTAACGTGAAAGTGAATAAATAAATATTTATAAACAAATCGGCCGATTTGTTTGTATACACTGATTTGACTGATATCGATTGGGTCGATAAATTTTACACGTCGCCCAACTGCACAAATAAAATCTGTGTTTGATTGTTTGAAACCCCACACGGGTGTTGGGATGAAATTTGAAGTTCACTCATCCTGATTTATTAAATATGTCGATCGGTAGATTGACAGGCTGTTATAAGCGTCAGATATCTATATTTGATGCTTATACAGTGTAGTGCACTTTGGTTGATGATTGATTATTTTTCCATGCTATTATATACATGTGTTGTATGGAATCCATATAATTAACATTATATGGTGATTGATTGGGCCTCATTCCAATCGGGAAAGTAAGAAATATTATAAAAGAAAATTCATGTGTTAAATACAAAAATAGTCATGTGTTGACGATGTTCATGTGTTGAGTGAAATATTTTAAATAATAAAATTTACATCTTCATCATATTTAAAATTAGAACTACTTATCAGTAGAAGTCTAATTAAAATCAAACGATAGATACCATAGTTTTATAAAATATTTCACATAACAAAAATAGTGATGTGTTGACAGTACCCATGTGTTGAGATTAGTCATGGGTTGAAAAAAATATAGATTCATGTGTTGAATGGGATAAATATTCATTTGTTGAATAAAATAAAGAAGTTATGAAAAATATAAAGCCGTGTTGATTAGTTTTGCGCCATTTTGACGTGAACGATATTTATATCAATTTTATTCGTTGTATAATGAAATTGAAAAGTGATTTCGAAATTAAATATTTTGAAATTGAAATTAGAAATGAATTGAATTGAAAACGATTTCGAAATGAATTGAATTGAAAACGATTTCGAAATGAATTGAATTGAAAACGATTTCGAAATGAATTGAATTGAAAACGATTTCGAAATGAATTGAATTGAAAACGATTTCGAAATGAATTGAATTGAAAACGATTTTGAAATGAATTGAATTGAAAACGATTTTGAAATGAATTGAATTGAAAACGATTTCGAAATGAATTGAATTGAAAACGATTTCGAAATGAATTGAATTGAAAACGATTTCGAAATGAATTGAATTGAAAACGAATTCAAATTGAATTGAAAGTGAATTGAAATGAATTCAAATTGAATTAAAATTTGAATTGAATAGAAATGAATTTTAAAACGAATTTATAAAGAAAAATTCAATTTTGATTTGAATTGAAAAGAAAGTTGAAATTGCTTTTGAAACGATTTTAAAACGATTTATAAAATTCGTTTTAAATAGAAATCGACGAAATATATATTATATATATAATATAATGGCCTGAATAGAACGCGCCGCGCCGCGGCAGTTCGTGAATTTCGACCATTTATTTCAAACGGACATTGCGGGAGATCCGACCGTCGGATTCTCATAAAACCGGAACCGTTGGGTTCGTATCGAAAAGAGCTTTCCAATGAATATTAGAAATTTGAAATCTAACGGTTGGATATGGAATTATGTCCAAATCAAATTCGAAAAAGGTCGCTGTAAGTGCAGTTCGATGGCCGTTGTTGGAAATCGACTGAACGGGCCTTGATAAAATTATTAAAAATATCTATAATTTGTGTAAAATTATAATATGTGAATTGGAAAGAATTGGGCTGGAAAATTCCACATTTGAATAGGTAAAAATAGATTTCTATCGAAATGAACTAGTTTTGTACTAGAATTAAAATCAATTTATTTTTGAAATAAATAAATTGAATTTGAAAGTGATTTTGAAAATAATCAATATTTCCAATACGTGAATTGGACTGGAGTTGAATCGAAATTATCTTCGAAATATTTCGATGTTGGATTTCGTGACCATACAGATATTGTTATGGGAATTTGAAAGATATATTTTATATCGTTATTTCCAATACGATATTTGTTGGTTTCAGAATTTGATATTGAATATAAGCCGGTATATTTTCTATTCAGAGCCTTGTATTTAATATCAAATGTGATTTGGGTTTATCGTGAATCGTGTTTTAGATAACATTGGTTCTTTAACCCAGTTAAAGACAGGATATTGATTTTTGAAAAGATTAAAGCTAAGTGGAGTTTTAATGAATCTTTAATTAGATTAAAATGTGAATTGATAATTTAAATTATCAAATCTGAAAGGTGATCGAGAATGGAGTACCACCAGTTTTGCTCCAAAGCGATAGTTAAATCTTTAATTAGATTTGAACGTGAAATGGTAATTAATTTTACCGATAACACCGTGGTGTTAGATATGGAGTATCACCAGTTTTGCTCCATGGGATATATAGGTTGGGATGGGGAAATAAACTAAATAATTACTTCGGTGTGGTTCGCTAATCCCGACTAGTTTGAAATGATATCCAAAGGAAGATTAAAGAATAAATTTAGAAGAATTTATCTTTGATAAAATTAATGGGAACCTTTCCCTAAGAATGTGATTTTGGGAATAAAAGAATATTCTGAATTGGAATGGGGCGTTTGTTGTGTTTGTGTAACATTCGTTTATTATATACGTGGGTTATTCAGAAAGGCCGGGTTTATACCCATTCTGAATAACCGATTCGACGAGATGTCGAAGATGAAGACGGTGATTGAAGACCGGAAGTCTTCACATCGTTTGGGTGATTACTGATGATCTTGATTGGGCTGTACACCCAGGATGAGGGAATCAGTTGGTGATCGTCCAGACGTACCTGGAGATGGATGGATATGCGAGGAAAGTGCCTCCGGTTTCGTTCAGACCCAGAACGAACTTGTAAATGGATTGTGTGTCTGACATTGGATTTTATTCTGTGTTGATTGATCTCTATTAAATATACATCTGTTTGGCGGCGGAGAATTTATTCTCTTGCTTAACGCCCTTCTCTGAGACGTACGAGCTCAGAGGTTGTATATCGATGGACATCAGTCACATGGAGTGAATTGCCAATGTGGCACGCGTAAGTGGCAATTGATCAAGGCTTCTGTTGAAAAGCAAAGTCTTGTGGTTGATGATCAAAGCATGGCCTGTGTGGCGTAGCTTTGTGTATACTGTGAATTCGCGAGCTTCACACCTCGGTATGAGTCAAAAACGGGATAGTGACTGCAGGGAGAGCACGACGTTTCTTTCTAGCTAGGGTGGTGTCAGTGACCTACCAGCCCTGACATTTATATACTTTTCACCTGTGTGGTTGTTGGATATGAGGCGCCTCGGATATAGGTCTGTAAGGACCGGGAAACGTGTGTTCAGGAATAATTAATCCTCAAAAGTAAGAGAGGACCGGCCCTGAAGATCCAAGGATCATAGTGGGGTCCTGAGACATTTGCTAGAGTGTCTCGAATCGGAGAGGAGCTTGCCCCTTGCCTCGGCTCATGACGGAAATCCAATTTCCAATACGTGTATTGCGGTTTTAATTATAGAACTAGTATGGCGACATGATAGATGGTACCCATGCCGCCTATGATTGATATTTATCATGTGAAATTGTTTTGACACTATACACATATAGTAATATCAAAATAATGTGTTTTAAACGTATCAAGCATGCTTTGGCTGTTATAAGGGAAAACCCTATCCTCCGGCTTGCGTTGCATTGTGTGAGGGGACCTGGGTCTTATAACAGCTTCATTTTTCTTTATTTAGCATTGCGCTGTTTGTTTTATGCACTGGTATTCTTGGGAGGAAACCCGTTCCATGTTATACGGCGTGGTCCCTTGATTTACCGAACTTTAAAATAAAGAATTATAACTGTTTTAGTTCTCACACCAGTCACATGACTGACCTGGAGTTTATTGTTTTAACCTAAACTCTGGGTGCCCTTATTTTCCGCACGGGCAGCTAGTAGTTTTGGTTTTGCAGATTTATATTCACAGGATCCTGATTAACAGCTGGAACGATGCTCGGAAAGCTCTGTATCCGTGTATCACTTTCAGTTGTATTTTGTATATTTTTCCGCTGCTATGTAATTTATTGTAATCTCTGATATTTGTTGAATGTAATTTATTCATTTATACTCTGTATATTCTTGTATCTGATGGAATTGTTGTAATAACAATGAAATGTTCTTCTGTTTGCATTCTGATTTGTCCTGTTCTCAAAACGAATAGGGGTTTCGAACGGTCTAGACCGGTTTAACGACTGATTCGGATCGAGCGAAATTCCTTGCCGTTACACTTGTGGTTGATGATCGAAGCACGGCCTTTGTGGCGTAGCTTTGTGTAACGTTTACTTCGCGAGTTTCGCACCCCGGTTGTGAACCAAAAACGGGAGAGGACCTCAGGGAGGGCATACGTTTCTTTCTAGCTAGGGTGGTGTCAGTGACCTACCAGCCCTGACATTTATATACTTTTCACCTGTGTGGTTGTTGCTGTTGCGAGGCGCCTCGGTTTGATCGGACGATCCGGGTCCGATGGAGTCATTAGTTGGCTCATTTGCGCCCCCAAAGGGCGGGGAGACATAGTGTTCAGGCATTTTAATCCACATCGGTGGACCGGCCCTGACGATCCAAGGGTCACTCGAGCTCTGATCCTGAGACATGGTAGGCTAGATTGTCTCGAATCGGTTGAGGACTATCTTTTGCCTCGGTTCATAGATGGAAACCCAATTTCCAAATACGTGACTTTGCGATTTTGATTGTATAACCTATATATGGCGACATAGTGGTATGGGGCATTCATGCCGCCTATGATTGATACTTATGATTTGAAGTTGTTTTATACACTATACACTTATGATAGTATCAAATGATTTGTTTTAAACGTATCAAGCATTCTTGGCTATTATAAGGTAAAAACCCTATCCCCCGGCTTGCGTTGCATTGTGTGATAGGACCTGGGTCTTATAATAGCTTCATTTTTCTTTATTTAGCATTGCGCTGTTGTTTTATTCACTGGTATTCTTGGGAGGAAACCCGTTCCGTGTTATACGGCGTGGTCCCTTGATCTACCGAACTTTAAAATAAAGATTACTAACTGTTTTAGTTCTCACACCAGTCACATGACTGACCTGGAGTTTATTGTTTTAACCTAAACTCTAGGTGCCCTTATTTTGACACGGGCAGCTAGTAGTTTTGGTTTTGCAGATTTATATTTACAGGATCCTAGTTTACAGCTGGAACGATATCCGGAAAGCTTTGTATCCGTATATCTCCTTCTAGTTGTGTATTGTAATCTCTGATATTTTCTGTGTAATATTTATTGATTCGTTTATACTCTGTATATTCTTGTAATCTGATGCATTGTTGTAATATACAATGAAATGTTCTTTTGTATGCGTTCTATTTTGTCATGTTCTCAAACGATAGGGCGTTTCGAACGGTCTGGGTCGGTTTAGCGACTGGTTCGGACCGAGCGAAATTCCTTTTCGTCACAGTTGGTATCAGAGCTTTGGTTTATAAAGCTCAGAGAACAAGACACATTAGAACCCTACGGAAGAATTCATCAGATATTGGATTAGTAATATCCAACGAGAATGACTCGTTAGAGATAGGATCAGTAGTATCCTAGAACGAGTGTGAAGAGTATATTTTTAAAATGAAAACAAATTTTGTTTTGAAAATTTAAATCAATTATTCGTATTTGATTATTTATTTGTATTGATTTGGACAGTCCAGTATATAAAGATTTTGCATATACGCCTTGCAAACGTGTATTTGAAGTTTTAATATACTGGATAGATATAGAATTACACTCTAATCGGCCGGAGATGATTTTGATGATGGAGCTCCATCATTAGAATTTATGTTCGTGTGACGAAGGTGGGCTTTCTATATATTTCCTATTGACTGGTGTGAGAACCAAAATTAGATAGGACCTATTGTTGTGATTTGGCATCAAAAATCTGATTTTTGACTATATATCAAAGTTATGAATTTCAAATGATAATTCACTAATTGATTGATGTTTGTGTTGTTTGTTTAATTGTTTGATAATTTTGAACCATTATGCCTAACTGAATCAAATATTGAATTGTATTGAAAATTAGTCGCATTTGCTTGCATATACTTGTACTTACATTGAACAGGTCATAGTAAGGAGGCTAGAGCAGAGAATAAAATTTGTTTGCCCGACAAATAGGTACATGTTTACTACATAATTTACTGTTTTGTTTGGGTGATGATGATTTTATGAGCCGCTTGGCTTTTTCTTTTTCTTTTTGAGATCAGAAGGCCTATATGGCAATTTCGGGATTTTCCCGTGGCTCCTGGTGCAGGGGAGGTTATGGCGAAATTTTTCGAAAATTTAGGGTGTTAGCCAAATTTTTGAAAATTTGAAAATTCTCAGAAACTGAAAAGTTGGAGAATGGAAGCCAGATCGAACGTAGAGTTGATTAATCAAACCGCTTTCGACTTTGTTCCTTTTCGGGGACGAAAAGTTTTAAGTGGGGGAGATTGTAACAACCCGGAAATTCTGGGCCAGTTTAAAATTTTTATTTTGGCAATTTTAGCGAATTTTGGATATTTAAAATGAATTATTTTAAATAATAACGACGAGAAATTTATTTTGAATGGAAATCCAACGTATATATTATATACGTCATCGTTAGAATATAAATATTTATATATAATTATAAATAGAATTGAAAATGGCGCGGTAGTTCGATAATTCGATTTCAAACTTCAATTGAATGTACCGGGTGCAAAACAATCCGGATTTTAGTGAAACCAAAAATAATGGAATCTAAATGTGAATATCTTTCCAATGAATCCGAAAAATCAAAATTTCATAGCGGGAATCAAAAGATATTTCCAGTTGAAAATTCTGAATAGTCGCTATAGAATTCAGGCCCTTAAAAATGGGAATTTTGCAAACGACCTCGGATTTCGACGAAACCAGTTTTGTTGGATCCGTGATGTAAAATTATTTCTAGATTCCAAATTTCATAATTTTTCGAATCAATATGTGCGTGGCAAAGGAAAACGCGTTTGACCAGTTTCAGTTGATTTTAATCGACTGGAAAATGGCCATTTTTCCAACGGTCTCAGAATTTGACGAAACTAGTTTTGTTAGGACTGTATCATCAATAGGAAGCTAGAAAATATTTTTCTATAATTTTTCGAGTTCGTATGTGACCCCAGTAAATTGAAATGCGCGTTCAAATACAATATATAGAGTTATACGTTGATTTTAACGGAAACTGATCGAAACGGTCGAAACAGCTTGCGATACATATCCCATTGTGTTCGGAATGGGGGTAATTAGCTATGGACGACAGGCGGTGGGCCTCGTTTAGAGGTCGAAAATAAAAATTGCTTTTTGGTGGAAAATAAAATAATTAAATACTTAAAAATAAAAAAAAAACCTCCCTTCTCTCCTTTATTTCTTCTGCCCCCCCCCCCTCATTCTCGATTCAGTTTTATAAAAAAAACGGGGTGGAAGCGACGTTACCCCGTCGCCCCTCCCTCCAGATGGCCAGCGCCGTCGCCGGCCTCAGGCCGACCGCACCCCCCCTTCTCTCTCGCGTCTCGCCCTTCCTCCTTCCCTGAGCCACTCGAAGACCCCAAGCCCGAACCCCAAAACAACCGAACCCGAATCCGCTCCCCCCCCCCCCCCCCCGTAAACCCTAATCCGCCGCCGCCTATTGTCGCAGCCCCCCCCCCCTAAGGCAGCGCCGTCGTGCTGGAGCCCCTCACCTCCGCCGGTGCCGCAAAGGGACCAGCCCTTCTCCATTCGAATCCCCACCTGAAAACCCAAAGTCCTCCGACGCAGTGCAACAGTTCCACCGCCCCTCTGAAAATAAAAAGGTGAGTTTCTCCTTTAAATGATTAATTTATAAATTGGTTCAAATAGCAGTAGGTGATTTTAAATATGACTTTTACTTATGTAGAATATTAGAAATATGGTTTTTATATTTTTAGAATAATAAAAATATAATTTTTATGACGAAGTGGAGATAAAAATTCGATTTTTATATATTGAATAGCGAAGTAAAAATTCGATTTTTATACATTGAATAGCGAAGTCAAAATTCGATTTTTATATATTGAATAGCGAAGTCAAAATTCGATTTTTATATATTGAATAGCGAAGTAAAAATTCGATTTTTATATATTGAATAGCGAAGTCAAAAATCGATTTTTATATATTGAATAGCGAAGTCAAAATTCGATTTTTATATATTGAATAGCGAAGTCAAAATTCGATTTTTATATATTGAATAGCGAAGTCAAAATTCGATTTTTATATATTGAATAGCAAAGTAAAAATTCGATTTTTATATATTGAATAGCAAAGTAAAAATTCGATTTTTATATATTGAATAGCGAAGTAAAAGTGAGATTTTTATATATTGAATAGCAAAGTAAAAATTCGATTTTTATATATTGAACAACGAAATAAAAATGTGATTTTTACATATATAGAGAATACGGGCAAAGAAGTGACAAAAGGCTTAAAACAGCGAAGATTTCTATAAAAGAAGAGTCGTGGTATTGGATAGCTTTTGGTGAGAATTTCTCACTCTTTAATTTTATTTTTCTAGAGATATATATGTATATACTAGGATGCAGACGGTGTTTAGTAGCACCCGACACACGTCATCCACAGACCATGGATGGCTTGTTTGTTAAATTGTTTGGTTGTGTAGTTAGTTAGAATATTTTGTTTGAATTGAATTGTTTGATGAAATGAAATTGATTGAATTGATGTGTGAATGGCGTGGGCCTTCACTAGACCGGGGATAAGGCTAGGCCTTGTCCCGTTTCTAGTATCATGCCGTTATACCGCCGAAATTTTCTAAAAAAAAGTTAGAAAAATAAAGATAACATTTTATTTAATAAATGAACCGAATAGAATATTCATAGGTTGAATAAAATAGTTTGATCATTAAAAATATAATTTTTAACGTGAATGTGAATAAATAAATATTCGTTTACAAACAGGACGGTTTGTTTATGTACACCTATTTGAAGGACATTGATTGGGACAATAAATTTTACACATCGCCCAACTGCACAAATAAAAATCTACGTTTGATTGCTTGAAACCCCACACGGGTATTGGGATGATATTTGACGTACACTAATCCCAATAATTAGTTGTATGTCGATCGATTGATTGACAGGCTGCTACAAGCGTTGAATATCTATATTCGATGCTTATACAGTGTAGAATGCACTTTGGATGATGGTTGATTATTCATCGTTGTTATTGTATACATGTGTTGTAGAAAATCCATATAATTAACTTTATATGGTAGTTGATTGGGCCTCATTCCAGTTTCGAAAAAGAAATATTTGAAATAGAAATATTTGAAATAGAAATATTTGAAATAGAAGATTTGAAAATAGAAACATATGAAGCCGGGTTGGTTAGATTGACGCCATTTTGACGTGGACGATATTTGTATCGATTTTATTCATTCTTCAATTGAAATTGAATAGATTTGAAATTGAATAGATTTGAAATTAAATAGATTGGAAATTCGAAATAAATAGAAATGAATTTGAATTGAAAATAAATAGAAATGAATTCGAATTGAAAATAAATAGAAATGAATTCGAATTGAATTTGAATATAAATGAATTCGAATTGAAATCGATTTGAAAATGAATTTAAATCGATTTATAAAGCACGTTTTGAATTGAAATCGACGAAGTATATTATATATATATTATATATATATAATATAATGGCCTGAATAGAACGCACCGCACCGCGGCAGTTCGCGAATTTCGACCATTGACTTCGAACGGATATTGTGGGAGATCCGACCGTCGGATTCTCCTAAAACCGGAACCGTTGGGTTCGTATCGAAAAGAGCTTTCTAATGGATATTTTAAATTTGAAATCTAATGGTTGGATTTGGGATTATGTCCAAATCAAATTTGAAAAAGGTCGTTGTAAGTGCAGTTCGATGGCCATTGATGGAAATCGAATGTATGGGCCTTGATAAAATTATTAAAAATAGTAATAATTTGTGTAAAATCATAAGAAATGATTTAGGAAAAGTTGGGATGAAAAACTCCATATTTGAAAAGATAAAAATAGATTTTTATCGAAATGAACTAGTTTTGAACTAGAATTATAATTCTATTTATTTTTTTAAATAAATAAATTGAATTTGAAAAGGGTTTTAAAAATAACCAGAATTTCCAATGATTGCATTGGAGTGGATTTGAATCGAAATTGTCTTCGGAATATTTCGATGTTGGAATTCGTGATTATACAGATGTTGTTATGGAAATTTGAAAGATATATATTTACATCGTTATTTCCAATACGACATTTGTTAATCGTAGAATTTGATATTGAATATAAGCCGATATATTTTCTATTCAGAGCCTTGTATTGAATATCAAATGTGATTTGGGTTTGTCGTGAATGGTGTCTTCATTAACACTGTTCTTGAACCCAGTTGAGAAAAGATTAAATCTTTTTATTTAGATTTAATGAAGTGTACCAATTAAACAATATTTAATTGGAATTGAATTGATATTGATTTTTGGGTTTATCGTGGACAGTGTTTTAAATAACACTCGTTCTTTAACCCGATAATTAATGTGATGTGATTTGGGTTTATCGTGAACCGTGTTTTAAATGACACTGATTCTTTAACCCAGTTAACGATTAAAACTAAGTGGAGTTTTAATGAATCTTTAATTAGATTGAAATAATCGAAAATGGAGTATCACCAGTTTTGCTCCAGGCGATAGTTAAATCTTTAATTAGATTTGAATGTGAAATGGTAATTGAATTTACCGATAATACCGTGGTGTTAGATATGAAGTATAACCAGTTTTACTTCATGGGATGAATAGGTTGGGATTGGGAAATTAAAACAAATGATTACTTCGGTAAGGTTCGCTAATCCCGACTAGTTTTGAATTGATATTCAAAAATAGATTAAAGAATAAATTCAAGAAATTTATCTTGGATAAAATTAATGGGAACCTTTCCCTATGAATGTGAAATTTAGAAACTAACTGTCGGTTAGCCAAGCAGAATGGTTTTCTGGATATTGATCTGATGTTGGTTTCGGCCTTCGGGGTTAATATTTGGGGAATTATTCTCTTGATTAATTTACGGTTAGTGACCGATGAATTGGAATGAGGCCTATGTTGTGTTTGTGCAACACTTATTTAAAATATACGCGAGTTATTCGGAAAGACCGGGTTTATCCCATTCTGAATAACTGATACGACGATAAGTCGAAGATGAAGACGATGGTCGAAGACCGGAGGTCTTCACGTCGATTGGGTGATTACTAATGATCTTGATTGGGCTGTACACCCAAGAAGATGGAAACAGTTGGTGATCGTCCAGACGTGCTTGGAGATCGATGGATATGCGGGGTACTAGGTGCCTCCGGTTTCGTTCAGACCTAGAACGGACTTGTAAATGGACTGTGTGTCTGACATTGGATTTTAGTCCGTGTGATTGATCTCTATTAAATATATATCTTTTTGGCGACGGAGAATTTATTCTCTTGCTTAACGCTCTTCTCTAAGACGTACGAGCTCAGGGGTTATATATTGATGGATATCAAATGCATGGAGTGAATTGCCTGTGTGGCATGCCTAAGTGGCAAATGATCAAGGCTTCTGTTGAAAAGCAAAGTCTTGTGGTTGATGATCGAAGCACGGCCTTTGTGGCGTAGCTTTGTGTAACGTTTACTTCGCGAGTTTCGCACCCCGGTTGTGAACCAAAAACGGGAGAGGACCTCAGGGAGGGCATACGTTTCTTTCTAGCTAGGGTGGTATCAGTGACCTACCAGCCCTGACATTTATATACTTTTCACCTGTGTTGTTGTTACTGTTGCGAGGCGCCTCGGTTTGATCGGACGATCCGGGTCCGATGGAGTCATTCGTTGGCTCATTTGCGCCCCAAAGGGCGGGGAGACGTAGTGTTCAGGCATTTTAATCTACATCGGTGGACCGGCCCTGACGATCCAAGG
The DNA here is from genome assembly GCA_030737875.1 of Allium sativum. Lineage (NCBI taxonomy): Eukaryota > Viridiplantae > Streptophyta > Magnoliopsida > Asparagales > Amaryllidaceae > Allium > Allium sativum. The sequence goes on from CM060915.1 coordinate 995,139,046, forward strand.
GTCACTCGAGTCTGATCCTGAGACATGGTAGGCTAGATTGTCTCAAATCGGTTGAGGACTATCTTTTGCCTCGGTTCATAGATGGAAATCCAATTTCCAAATACGTGACTTTGCGATTTTGATTGTATAACCTATATATGGCGACATAGTGGTATGGGGCATTCATGCCGCCTATGATTGATACTTATGATTTGAAGTTGTTTATACACTATACACTTATGATAGTATCAAATGATTTGTTTTAAACGTATCAAGCATTCTTGGCTATTATAAGGTAAAAACCCTATCCCCCGGCTTGCGTTGCATTGTGTGATAGGACTTGGGTCTTATAATAGCTTCATTTTTCTTTATTTAGCATTGCGCTGTTGTTTTATGCACTGGTATTCTTGGGAGGAAACCCGTTCCGTGTTATACGGCGTGGTCCCTTGATCTACCGAACTTTAAAATAAAGATTACTAACTGTTTTAGTTCTCACACCAGTCACATGACTGACCTGGAGTTTATTGTTTTAACCAAAACTCTGGGTGCCCTTATTTGGACACGGGCAGCTAGTAGTTTTGGTTTTGCAGATTTATATTTACAGGATCCTGGTTTACAGCTGGAACGATATCCGGAAAGCTTTGTATCCGTATATCTCCTTCTAGTTGTGTATTGTATTATTTTCCGCTGTTATACAATGTATTGTAATCTCTGATATTTTCTGTGTAATATTTATTGATTTGTTTATACTCTGTATATTCTTGTAATCTGATGCATTGTTGTAATATACAATGAAATGTTCTTTTGTATGCGTTCTATTTTGTCATGTTCTCAAACGATAGGGCGTTTCGAACGGTCAGGGTCGGTTTAGCGACTGGTTCGGACCGAGCGAAATTCCTTTTCGTCACAGAAAAGTTTTAAAAACAGAATTTGGTGGATTACCATTTGATGATAAAAAATTAGAAGATGAAGAAAAGAAAAAGGCAAGAATAAAACTCGCTAACCTTGCAATATGTGACTTAAGATATATAGATGAATATAATTGTGAATTTGCTAAATATTACTATGCATCGGCACCAGACGAAGGTACAGTGGAAAATGTGCTTTCCTTATATTTCTTAAAATTACCTTTACCATGGGCAAACATATTAACCAATGATTATGAAAAGTATCTTAAGGATAATCCAGATATATTTCCATGTTTAGGAATACAAATGAAATTCACTAAAGATAGAATTGCCTATTACTGTATGCAACAATCTCTAATGGGAAGCGCTAGACAATATACTAAACAAAAAGGTTTGTCCTGTGAAACCTCAGAAGTACCAACACAATGGGGATGTAATCCAATTAGGAAAAAATATAAAAAGAAATTTAAAAAATATTTCAGACCAGTTAAGAAAAAGAAAAATAAATCGTTTAATTTTAGAAAGAAAAGATATTTTAAAATAAAAAATTCTAAAAAAGATATGGGCAAAAAGACATGTAGATGTTGGTCATGTAATAAAGAAGGACATTATGCTAATGAATGTCCAGAAAAAGGAAAATATAAGAAAACGGCTGTAAAAGCATTCCGCTTATTCTCTAAACAAATAGAACCTATAGAATCAGAAAATGAATATAACATGGATGAAGAAATATATGAATTAATCTCAGACTCTGAATCAGATATGGATAAGGAATCTGAAGAAGAACATAATCATAAACCACACAGACTGAGCGTGGTGAATATTAAAATGTTAAGAACAAATTCACAAAATGTTGTGCAACAATATAATGAAAATTTTGAAAAACTGGTAAAGAAGCCAGTACCATATGATATTTTAGAATTCAAAGAGCCTTTAGAAAAGAAAAATACAAAACAGAGACCTAAACATAAAAAGGTCATTTCATGTGAACATATTTTTGATCATAAAGCATATAGTGTCATGAAGACTAGACAAAACGTAATTATAAGTAAAAAAAATAATGGAAAAATACATATTTTTGATAGAGAAAAATATAGTGTCCAAACATATATGGATGCATTAAAAAAGATAACAGTAGTAAAAGAAAGAGAACCAAAAGAAATTATTTCTGAAATCTCATCTACAGACAGTAGTAGTACCTTTTCGGATAACACAGAAGATCTTGAAGAAGAATTTAAAGAGTTAATGAATGAAGAAAATAATATTGGACAACAACCTTTTATGGAAACAAATCTAATTTCAACATCTGAAACATCAGAAATTTCTAAAACTAAAGATGATGAAACTGGTTATGAACAAACTATACAGATGTCAGAAGAAAAATATAAACAAATAGAAAAAATAAAACATACACTTTCAAGAGAAGAATGTTATGAAATGCCCTTAATAGGATATATGTCTAAAGAAAAATATGTTATAAAAACCTTTGAACACCCAATAGATGTTTTTACTATGGAAGGAGAAATTCCTCTGAAATTATTAACACAAATGGCAATAAAAGAAGATAGAAAACACTTTTCGAAGGAATTTAATAAACAAGTCTAATGGTTACATTTAGGAGGAATAGTACTTATTATAAAATGTGCATGTAGAAGGGGAATGAACGTTCCTTGTACATTTTGGATATCAGATGATAGAATACTTCATGATGCAAAGGACGCTTTATTAGGAGTAATTAGAGGAAATTTTGCATATCAAACGATAAAAATGAGAATATTTCCAGATTTTGCAATTGCTTTGTCTGATCAAAATATAGAACATGGACTTACAATGTATCATAAGATTGAAAGGCTCAAAATGCCACCAGGAAGTAAAGTATGTAGTATAACAGCATGTATGGTATACGCGTATTTTACTAAACATCATATTACTACAAAGAAATTTAAAGAAGAAAATATAAATATTGCTAAACCATTTACTGACATATGTGAAGTTATACCACCTAGAGAATTAAAGCATGAAGAATTAGACTTTCCACAAGAATTAATTCTTCAAAGAAAAGACAGATATAAAACACAACCAACTGTAAAGCCACATAGCAGAAATTCTTTTAGAATATGTTATGATAATGAGGCATCTACCTCTGATATATCAAGAGACATAAATATAACCTCTCAAAGAAAAGACTTAGATTTAAGAACATTGGATAAATTAAACTTACTAGAATCAAATAGGCAATTGTACATACAAGGTTTTTTGGATAACAAAGAGGTAAATGTGCTTTTTGATACAGGAGCGGCATCCTCTCATATCAATGCCTTTTTAGTACAAACATATCCATATAATGCTATACAAAATCCTTACAAATACATAGATTATTTTGGACATGTACATGTGCTAGAAAAGAGCGTGGTAGCTGGATTATCCCTCATTGATAGGAATGGGAAAGTCCTGCAAATACAAATGGAAATGTTAGTAGATGATAAGTTAGCAAAAAATGAAATATTGCTAGGAATGAATTTTATTACAAAATATACTTTTATCTTAAAAGACTCATATATACAATTAGATCAATATGAATTTCCAAGAATTGATAAACAACATATTAAAAAGGCTATTGTTACCTCACCATTTTCCACATACATAGAAGGAACTATAGAAATACCTTATTACCAGCCAATACAACTAAATGCATACATAGATACTGGCTCAGGAATATCGTTATGTAAAAAATATATTTTACCACAGAAATGGTGGATCCAAGATGGATCTTCTATAATAGCTTTAGATATTCAAGAAAAAGAAATTTGTTATAAAGATTATGCAGTTAATGTTCCTTTTACCATAGGAAATATTAAAATCAAAATACCAAAATTATGGGCTAGTAATGTCCAAGGCCCAGATATATTATTGGGCAATGATTTTTGTCTCGCATACCAACCTACGACCCAGTTAACAGAACATATTATATTCACTACACCATGTGGAACACCTATTTTAGCACCGAGACTTAAACAAGCATATGCCATTGATCCAAATTATCAACCTACGCCAGCACAGCGTGGTGATATTCCTAAATTTGGAAAAATTCCAATACTAAAACAAGAAAGTGTTGATCCTTTAGAAAAAATTAAAGAAAGGTTTAAAGAAACATATAATGAAAATCCTTTAGCAGCTTGGGATAAAGATAAAACATTAGCAGAAATAAAATTAAAAGACCCCAATAAAATAATAAGGGTAAGACCCATGAAATATTCCTTAGAGGACCTGGAAGAATTTAAGGTCCAAATTAAGGAACTTTTAGATTTAAAAGTAATCAAACCATCTAACAGTCCACATAGTTCTCCTGCATTTATAGTTAGAAAACACAGTGAAATTGCTAGAAGTAAAGCTAGAATAGTTTTAAATTATAAAGACTTAAATGATGCTACAATCTTTAATGGATATTATTTACCAAATAAAGAAGTATTGTTAAACAAAATACAGAATAAAAAATGGTTTACAAAAATGGACTGTAAAAGTGGATTTTGGCAGAAAAAGTTAACAGAAGAATCTATACCATATACGGCATTTAGTTGTCCACAAGGACAGTATGAATGGCTAGTTATGCCTTTCGGATTAAAAAATGCACAACAAATATTTCAAAGAAGAATGGATGAAGTATTAAAACAACATGATAACTAATGTATTGTGTACGTAGATGATATTTTAATATTCTCAGACAATTTATAAGATCATATTAAACACTGCAATTTTGTTATTGATACATGTATAAAAAGAGGAATAACTCTTTCAGCTAAAAAAGCAGTTATTGGAGTACAAAAAATAGAATTTTTGGGTATAACCATAGATAATGGAGACATAGAATTACAACCACATATTCTTACAAAAATTAAGGAATTTCCTGATCATTAAGAGGATATGAAACAGTTACAAAGGTTTTTAGGATGTCTAAATTATGCTGATATATTTATCAATAAATTAGCAAAATTAAGAGCTCCTTTACAACAAAAACTTAAAAAGAATTATAAATGGCAATGGACAGAAAATGATACAAAATATATTCAGCATATTAAAAAGATTTGTGAAAATATGCTTAAATTATCTTTACCATTAGAAACAGATGAATTAATTATATATACAGATGCTTTAGATTCATACTGGGGAGCAGCTTTGGTAGCTATTAGAAATAACCAAGAAAAATTATGTAGATATAAATCTGGAACATTTAAACAAAGTGAACTAAATTATCATTCTAATGATAAAGAACTCTTAGCCATTAAAAATAGTATTAAAGCCTTTTATCTATACTTAAATAAACCTTTTAAAATTCGCACAGATTATATTACTGCAAAATCTAGAATAAGAAATAAAATTCCCGATATAGGACCCAATAAAAGATTAATAAGATGGAAATCATGGTTCTCTGAATTTAATTTTGACATTGAACATATTTCTGGGAAAACTAACTTTCTTGCAGATACTTTAAGCAGAGAATTGCGTGATGGCGGGAAGGAAAGATGACACAATTAATTATCTAAGTATCTTTGATGAGATATATAATGAAGTACTTAAAGCACAAGAAGCCTTTGAGCAATATTTAATCACTGCAGATGATGAGAAAAAGGAGGAACTAAGGTTCTTCTTCCATCATATGATATCCTATTCAGAAATTATGTTCAGAGAAGTACAAAAGGATATGATTAATGAAGTTACTCAAATGTCTGAGAAATCAGTCAATAATCCCTCAGAGGTTAAAAAAGCATAATTAAAATTTATTACATGGTTTAGTAATTGGGTAAAACCAATATTACTAGAACCAAATCCTTGTAAAGGAATATATTCAGGTTATGGTTATGATCTGAATAAAGTATTTATTCATCCTGAAGCTGATCCATCAGTGGTGAGAGACTTATATAGAGCAGGTTTGATTTAATGCATCTATACAGACAGTACCCTTAACAATCTCAAGGGACTACCTAAAATAAGAAATGCAGTTTACACTTTTTCAAAAGCAATTAAGCATAGCAATATTTACTTAGCATGTAATCAAGTTATTCCTGAAGAAGGAAAGGAACGTATATCTATAGTAGAGATGAAAATGGGATCGAAAAAGTTGATGCCGAAATTCTTCCAGAACATGTTCTTGATTGAAGAGGATGTGATATCAGCAACAAGAGCAAAGCAGCTAGCAAGTATAATACAAAGAACTATTGAAGCCTTATCAATCAATATTTGGACTTATGAGTCTAACGCTACTGAATTAATTCTAACAGTTAGTAAAATTCCTAAGGCAAGGCAAAAGAAGATATAATCCAGTTTGTGGAAAAAATTCTACGATGGGAAGCACATAAGACATCATATAAACACTTTCTCAAAAAGAATATGACAGTGGATCTGCAGAAGAAATTAATATTACATGGAATAAAGTGGGAAACATTACAATGTGAAGTGGGACCCTCAAAAAGAAAAGATTCGCATGACAAACCTGTAGATAACTCTGGAAAAGAAAAGGACTCCCTGGATGAATAAACATCTATCCAGCTATCCCGACAAGATAATATGGCAACTTTAAAAAGGAATAACACATGTCCAGGTAGATGGAAAGGTATCTAAAAAGAGAATTCTTTAATAAAAGAATAATAAAAGCATCGAGTAACGTGGCCTTATCTGAAAATGACTGAGGCGGTTTGGAGTAGCTATAAGAAGACCTGGAGACATTTGTGAAAGGCAATCGAAGTTAAGCAGTGCAAATATTTTCATAGTTTTGTAAATTAGTGTGAGCTTGAGTGTGTTTGTACTAAGCTTGTAATATTCTCAATAATCAATAAAAGTTTGTTCTGAGTGCAATCTTCTGTTAAAAATTTCTGAGTTTTTGATAATCATAAACAAAAGCTTCTAAGTCTTCTTACCACTTGGAAACCCTAAGCTATTTCCTGGAGTCCTGATTAGTAACCAGTGTTCATTGGCGTTTGGCAAGAGTGAGCCGCGAAGACGTAGGAGAACAAGGAGAAGAGTAGGGATTGGAAGCGTGCTGGGCCCAAACAGGTAACAACTAGAGATTGCCGGTTTCTGGTTATTCTTAATTTAGAAACTTTTCCATTAGTTAGCCTTGAACATACATTTTAATTTGATCCTGTAATTTGAATTCCACTTTAAAATTAAGAATTCTGCGTGTTTAGTATCCAGTGTTCATTGGCGTTTGGCAAGAGTGAGCCATGAAGCCGTAGGAGAACAAGGAGAAGAGTAGGGATTGGAAGCGTGCTGGGCCCAAATAGGTAACAACTAGAGATTGCCGGTTTCTGATTATTCTTAATTTAGAAACTTTTCCAGTAGTTAGCCTTGAACATACGTTTTAATTTGATCATGTAGTTTGAATTCCACTTTAAAATTAAGAATTCTGCGTGTTTGGTATCAGATCCATGGAAGTTGATAGGATATATGAAGAACTTAAGAGTAAATTATCAGTCTTTTTGATGGCTAAATCCATCATAGAAACTGAAGAAAAATTATTTATCATTAAAACAGGAACCCCAGAATACAATCTGTTTGCTAATATTCTTACGTATAATCAGCTTAGTTTAGCTTCTTTACAAGCTCCTAGTGATTATATTACAATAGTTGAAATAAACAACAAAATAGATAAAATGATTAAAAGGTTAGGTATATCAGATGAAATGCTACCTTCAAGTTTAAAACCATCAACTACAGGAGGATTTACTATTAATGCTAGATCTTCGATAATAGAGAACACTAAAATGAATAACATTATAGAGTCTCATACCCAGTATGATGACAAAACAATGGAGGAATTAGAAGACCTTTGGGATAAGGCTGATGGTTCTCAGTTAGGAGACATAGCCATAGCCATGTCCAGATTATCAGTACTTCAACAATCTACAAATAAACCCATAGAACATCTTAAAATGGAAGCTACTAGTAGTAGTATAGTATCTGTTCAAAACCCTCCAAGAATAGACAACCGCCGAGATAATTTAACAACAATAGATCAAAATGAGGGGGAAGAAATATACAATGAATATATATTTCCAAAAAAGCAAAAACCATATAAAACGTATTCTGAATTATATAGGCCAAAGGAAAAGAAATTATAAGAACATTCAAGAGCAGTTCTAGACCTTGATTGCGCTAGAAATGTTACTCAACTAGTTGATGCTTGGGCTGGAGATTTACAAACTTTAAGAATTACAAAAAACATACAATCATCTATAGATATGTTAGGAATCATTGAAAATACATTTGTAGGAAATGTGAGAAATTGGTATAAAAACTTAATTAGGGAAGCTAAACAATTAGTTAACACAGGAGCAAGAGATTCAGTCAATTTGTTAGATCCTTTAAATTTGATTGAATCATTTAGAAAAGTTTTAAAAACAGAATTTGGTGGATTACCATTTGATGATAAAAAATTAGAAGATGAAGAAAAGAAAAAGGCAAGAATAAAACTCGCTAACCTTGCAATATGTGACTTAAGATATATAGATGAATACAATTGTGAATTTGCTAAATATTACTACGCATCGGCACCAGACGAAGGTACAATGGAAAATGTGCTTTCCTTATATTTCTTAAAATTACCTTTACCATGGGCAAACATATTAACCAATGATTATGAAAAGTATCTTAAGGACAATCCAGATATATTTCCATGTTTAGGAATACAAATGAAATTCACTAAAGATAGAATTGCCTATTACTGTATGCAACAATCTCTAATGGGAAGCGCTAGACAATATACTAAACAAAAAGGTTTGTCCTGTGAAACCTCAGAAGTACCAGCACAATGGGGATGTAATCCAATTAGGAAAAAATATAAAAAGAAAATTAAAAAATATTTCAGACCAATTAAGAAAAAGAAAAATAAATCGTTTAATTTTAGAAAGAAAAGATATTTTAAAATAAAAAATTCTAAAAAAGATATGGGTAAAAAGACATGTAGATGTTGGTCATGTAATAAAGAAGGACATTATGCTAATGAATGTCCAGAAAAAGGAAAATATAAGAAAACGGGTGTAAAAGCATTCCGCTTATTCTCGGAACAAATAGAACCTACAGAATCAGAAAATGAATATAACTCGGATGAAGAAATATATGAATTAATCTCAGACTCTGAATCAGATATGGATAAGGAATCTGAAGAAGAACATAATCATAAACCACACAGACTGAGCGTGGTGAATATTAAAATGTTAAGAACAAATTCACAAAATTTTGTGCAACAATATAATGAAAAATTTGAAAAACTGGTAAAGAAGCCAGTACCATATGATATTTTAGAATTCAAAGAGCCTTTAGAAAAGAAAAATACAAAACAGAGACCTAAACATAAAAAGGTCATTTCATGTGAACATATTTTTGATCATAAAGCATATAGTGTCATGAAGACTAGACAAAACGTAATTATAAGTAAAAAGAATAATGGAAAAATACATATTTTTGATAGGGAAAAATATAGTGTCCAAACATATATGGATGCATTAAAAAAGATAATAGTAGTAAAAGAAAGAGAACCAAAAGAAATTATTTCTGAAATCTCATCTACAGAAAGTAGTAGTACCTTGTCGGATAACAAAGAAGATCTTGAAGAAGAATTTCAAGAGTTAATGAATGAAGAAAATAATATTGGACAACAACCTTTTATGGAAACAAATCTAATTTCAACATCTGAAACATCAGAAATTTCTGAAACTAAAGATGATGAAACTGGTTATGAACAAACTATACAGATGTCAGAGGAAAAATATAAACAAATAGAAAAAATAAAACATACACTTTCAAGAGAAGAATGTTATGAAATGCCCTTAATAAGATATATGTCTAAAGAAAAATATGTTATAAAAACCTTTGAACAACCAATAGATGTTTTTACTATGGAAGGAGAAATTCCTCTGAAATTATTAACACAAAAGGCAATAAAAGAAGATAGAATACACTTTTTGAAGGAATTTAATAAACAAGTCAAATGGTTACATTTAGGAGGAATAGAACTTATTATAAAACGCGCAGGTAGAAGGGGAATGAACGTTCCTTGTACATTTTGGATATCATGAGACGACCCGAACTTCCCCATGAAGGAAAGCACGGATAGAATTGAGGACAAGACAAAATAGAACGCAGACGGAAGAACATTTCATTGTTATTTCAACAATTCCATCAGATACAAGAATATACAGAGTATAAATGAATAATATACATTCGATAAATATCAGAGATTACAATAAATTACATAGCAGCGGAAAATAATACAAAACACAACTGAAAGTAATACACGGATACAGAGCTTTCCGAGCATCGTTCCAGCTGTAAATCAGGACCCTGTGGATATAAATCTGCAAAACCAAAACTACTAGCTGCCCGTGCGGAAAATAGGGGCACCCAGAGTTTAGGTTAAAACAATAAACTCCAGGTCAGTCATGTGACTGGTGTGAGAACTAAAGCAGTTATTAATATTGGTTTTAAAGTTAGGTAAATCAAGGGACCACGCCGTATAACACGGAACGGGTTTCCTCCCAAGAATACCAGTGCATAGAACAAACAGCGCAATGCTAAATTAAGAAAAATGAAGCTATTATAAGACCCAGGTCCCATCACACAATGCAACGCAAGCCGGAGGATAGGGTTTTCCCTTATAACAGCCAAAGCATGCTTGATACGTTTAAAACACATTATTTGATACTATAATAAGTGTATAGTGTCAAAACAATTCAATCATAAATATCAATCATAGACGGCATGGGTACCATATATCATGTCGCCATACTAGTTCTACAATTAAAACCGCAATACACGTATTGGAAATTGGATTTCTGTCATGAGTCGAGGCAAGGGGCAAGCTCCTCTCCGCGTTCGAGACACTCTAGCAATGCCTCAGGACCCCACTCTGATCCTTTGGAACCTCCAAGGCCGGTCCTCTCTTACTTTTGAGGATTAATTATTCCTGAACACACGTTTCCCGGTCCTTACGGACCTATATCCGAGGCGCCTCGTATCCAACAACCACACAGGTGAAAAGTATATAAATGTCAGGGCGGTAGGTCACTGACACCACCCTAGCTAGAAAGAAACGTCGTGCACTCCTTGGGTCCGTATCCCGTTTTTGACTCATACCGAGGTGTAAGGCTCGTGAATTCACGCTATACACAATGCTACGCCACACAGGCCGTGCTTTGATCATCCACCACAAGACTTTGCTTTTCAACAGAAGCCCTGATCAATTGCCACTTACGCGTGCCACATTGGCAATTCACTCCATGCGACTGATGTCCATCGATATACAACCTCTGAGCTCGTACGTCTCAGAGAAGGGCGTTAAGCAAGAGAATAAATTCTCCGCCGCCAAACAGATGTATATTTAATAGAGATCAATCAACACAGAATAAAATCCGATGTCAGACACACTATCCATTTACAAGTTCGCTCTGGGTCTGAACGAAACCGGAGGCACTTTCCTCGCATATCCATCCATCTCCAAGTATGTCTGGACGATCACCAACTGATTCCCTCATCCTGGGTGTACAGCCCAATCAAGATCATCAGTAATCACCCAAACGATGTGAAGACTTCCGGTCTTCAACCACCGTCTTCATCTTCGACATCTCGTCGAATCGGTTATTCAGAATGGGTATAAACCCGGCCTTTCTGAATAACCCACGTATATAATAAACGAATGTTACACAAGCACAACAAACGCCTCATTCCAATTCAGAATATTCTTTTATTCACAAAATCACATTCTTAGGGAAATGTTCCCATTAATTTTATCCAAGATAAATTCTTCTAAATTCATTCTTTAATCCTCCTTTGGATATCATTTCAAACTAGTCGGGATTAGCGAACCACACCGAAGTAATTATTTATTTTATTTCCCAATCCCAACCTATATATCCCATGGAGAAAACTGGTAATACTCCACATCTAACACCACGGTGTTATCGGTAAAATTAATTACCATTTCACGTTCAAATCTAATTAAAGATTTAACTATCGCTTTGGAGCAAAACTGGTGGTACTCCATTCTCGACCACCTTTCAGATTTGATAATTTAAATTATCAATTCACATTTTTAATCTAATTAAAGATTCATTAAAACTCCACTTAGTTTTAATCTTTTCAAAAATCGATATCTTGCCTTTAACTGGGTTAAAGAACCAACGTCATCTAAAACACGATTCACGATAAACCCAAATCACATTTGATATTAAATACAAGGCTCTGAATAGAAAATATATCGGCTTATATTCAATATCAAATTCTGAAACCAACATATATCGTATTGGAAATAACGATACAAAATATATCTTTCAAATTCCCATAACAATATCTGTATAGTCACGAAATCCAACATCGAAATATTCCGAAGATAATTTCGATTCAACTCCCGTCCCATCCACGTATTGGGAATATTGATTATTTTTAAAATCACTTTCAAATTCAATTTATTTATTTCAAAAATAAATTGATTTTAATTCTAGTTCAAAACTAATCCATTTCGATAAAAATCTCCTTTTATCTTTTCAAATATGGAGTTTTTCATCCTAGTTCTTTCCAATCCATATATTATGGTTTTACACAAATTATTGATATTTTAATAATTTTATCAAGGCCCGTACAGTCGATTTCCATCAACGGCCATCGAACTGCACTTACAACGACCTTTTTCAAATTTGATTTGGACATAATTCCAAATCCAACCGTTAGATTTCAAATTTCTAATATTCATTGGAAAGCTCTTTTCGATACGAACCCAACGGTTCTGGTTTTAGGAGAATCCGACGGTCGGATCTCCCGTAACGTCGATTCGAAGTCAATGGTCGAAATTCACGAACTGCCGCGGCGCGGCGCGTTCTATTCGGGCCATTTTATATATAATATATATATATATATATATATATATATATTTCGTCAATTTCCTTTTAAAACGTATTTTATAAATCGTTTTAAATTCGTTTTCAAAACCATTTCAACTCTATATTCAATTTCTAATCAAAATTGAATATTTTATATCATTACTATATAAATGATAATATTTTCAAAACGTTATATTTTGAAATCACTTCTTTTCTATATTCATTATAAAAACGAATATAATCGATATAAATATCGTTCACGTCAAAATAGCGCAACTCTAATCAACACGGCTTTATATATTTCAATAAATCCGTTATTCTATTCAACAAATGAATATTTATTCCATTCAACACATGAATCTATATTTCTTCCAACACCTGACTAATCTCAACACATGAGTACTGTCAACACATCACTATTTTTGTTATGTGAAATATTTTATAAAACTATGGTATCTATCGTTTGATTTTTTTATCAGACTCCTACTGAGAAGTAGTTCTAATTTTAAATATGATAAAGATGTAAATTTCATTGTATAAAATATTTCATTCAACACATGAACATCGTCAACACATGACTATTTTTATATTCAACACATGAATTTTCTTTTATAATATTCCTTGTTTTCCCGATTGGAATGAGGCCCAATCAATCACCATATAACGTTAATTATATGGATTCCGTACAACACATGTATACAATAGCATTGAAAATAATCAACCATCAACCAAAGTGCACTACACTGTATAAGCATCAATATAGATATCTTACGCTTATAACAGCTTGTCAATCAATCGATCGACATATTTAATCAATCAGGATGAGTGAACTTCAAATTTCATCCTAACACCCGTGTGGTGTTTCAAACACAGAATTTATTTGTGCAGTTGGGCGATGTGTAAAATTTATCGTCCCAATCAATGTCCTTCAAATAGGTGTACATAAACAAACCGTCCGGTTTGTAAATGAATATTTTATTTTATTCACTTCCACGTTAAAAATTATATTTTTAACGATAAAATATTCTATTTCAACACATGAATTTCTATTCAGTTCATTTACTCAATAAAAATGATATTTCTATTTTTCTAACATATTTTAGAAAATTTCGGCGGCATAACGGCACAATACTAGAAACGGGACGAGGCCTAGCCTTATCCCCGGTCTAGTGAAGGCCCACGCCATTCACACATCAATCAAATCAATTTCAATTCACCAAATAATTCAATTCAAATCAAATAATCTAACCAACTACACAACCAATCAATTTAACAAACAAGCCATCCATGGTCTGTGGATGACGGGTGTCGGGTGCTACTAAGCACCGTCTGCATCCTAGTATATATATATAACTAGAAAAAGAAATTTAGAGTGAGAAGTTCTCACCGATAGCTATCCAACTTCACAACACTTTATTTATAGAAATCTTCTTCATTCTCGCCTTTTTATCATCTTCGTTTGCCCGTAGCCACTACATATATAAAAATCACACATTTTTATATTTTAATGTCTTTAAAATAAAAATCACATTTTTATTTATTCACTCTCAATTTAAAAATCATATTTCTATAATCACTTCATATATTTAAAAATCGAATTTTTTTTACTACGCTATTTTCTATATAAAGATTTCGCCCTTTCATAAAAATAAAGTTTTCGCCTTTATAAAAATAAAGTTTTCATTTTATCTTTCTACAATATAAAAGATTGTATTTTTATTCTCCTGCAATATAAAAGATTGTATTTTTATTCTCCTACAATATAAAAGATTGTATTTTTATTTGCTAAATTTAATTAAACAAAACGAAATAAAAATAAAAAGGAAAAGGGGCTCACAGTGTTCGACTGCAGAGGGGGGGTTCACCTTCGTCGGAGGGGGCTTCGGGTGGCTCGAAGGTGGGCTTCGCGGCTCACGGTGGCGCAGGAGCCTCGTCAGGCGGTGGTGGAGCTCGGTGGGCGATGGGTCAGAGGGTGGAGGGGTGCGGTGCTCGAATTGGGGGTTTAGGGTTCGGGTTTGGGTGGGGTTCGACGCGGGTTCGGCGAGGAGGAGAAGGGGAGGTGGAGGAAGAGGGGGGCCACGCCCAAGTGGCGGCGCGCCAGGGGGTCGCGGCGGTGCTGCTCGGAGGAGCGCCTCCCTCCCTTCGTTTCTCTTTTTTTTTCTATTTAAAACTGAATCGGGAAGAATAAGGGGGGAGGGGCTTTTATAAAATTTATATTATTTAATTTATTATTTAATTTTTCACCAAAAAGCAACTTTTATTTTCGACCTCAAAACGAGGTCCACTGCCTGTCGTCCATAGCATATTACCCCTATTCCGAACACAATGGGATATGTATCGTAGGTTGATTTGATCGTTTGAATCAGTTTCCGTTAAATTTACATTTAAATCACTATATTGAATTTTAAACGTACATTTCAAATTACCGGGGTCACATACTAACTCTAAATATTCCAGAAAAATATTTTCTAGCTTCCTATTGACGATACGGTCCTAACAAAACTAATTTCGTCAAATTCTGAGACCGTTTGAAAAATGGCCAATTTCCAGTCGATTAAAATCAACTGAAACCGGTCAAACGCGTTTTCCTTTGCCACGCTCACATACTGATTCGAAAAATTATGAAATTTGGAATCTTGCAATAATATGACATCACGGACCCAACAAAACTGGTTTCGTCGAAATCCGAGGTCATTTGCAAAATGTCCATTTTTAAGGGCCTGAATTCCATAGCGACTATTCAGAATTTTCAACTGGACATATCTTTTGATTCCCGCTATGAAATCTTGATTTTTCGGATTCGTTGGAAAGATATTCTCAAATAGATCCTATTATTTTTGGTTTCACTAAAATCCGGATTGTTTTGCACCCGGTACATTCAATTGAAGTTTGAAATCGAATTATCGAACTACCGCGCCATTTTCAATTCCTTTTATAATTATATATAAATATTTATATTCTAACGACGACGTATATAATATATACGTCTGAATATGTTCGAAATAAATTTCTCGTCGATATTATTTAAAATAATTCATTTTAAATATTCAAAATTCGCTGAAATTGCCAAAATAAAAATTATAAACTGGCCCAGATTTTCGGGTTATTACATATCAGATGATAGAATACTTCATGATGCAAAGGACGCTTTATTAAGAGTAATTAGAGGAAATTTTGCATATCAAACGATAAAAATGAGAATATTTCCAGATTTTGCAATTGCTTTGTCTGATCAAAATATAGAACTTGGACTTACAATGTATCATAAGATTGAAAGGCTCAAAATGCCACCAGGAAGTAAAGTATGTAGTATAACAGCATGTATGGTATACGCGTATTCTACTAAACATCATATTACTACAAAGAAATTTAAAGAAGAAAATATAAATATTGCTAAACCATTTACTGACATATGTGAAGTTATACCACCTAGAGAATTAAAGCATGAAGAATTAGACTTTCCACAAGAATTAATTCTTCAAATAAAAGATAGATATAAAACACAACCAACTATAAAGCCACATAATAGAAATTCTTTTAGAATATGTTATGATAATGAGGCATCTACCTCTGATATATCAAGAGACATAAATATAACCTCTCAAAGAAAAGACTTAGATTTAAGAACATTGGATAAATTAAACTTACTAGAATCAAATAGGCAATTGTACATACAAGGTTTTTTGGATAACAAAGAGGTAAATGTGCTTTTGGATACAGAAGCGGCATCCTCTCATATCAATGCCTTTTTAGTACAAACATATCCATATAATACTATACAAAATCCTTATAAATACATAGATTATTTTGGACATGTACATGTGCTAGAAAAGAGCGTGGTTGCTAGATTATCCCTCATTGATAGGAATGGGAAAGTCCTGCAAATACAAATGGAAATGTTAGTAGATGATAAGTTAGCAAAAAATGAAATATTGCTAGGAATGAATTTTATTACAAAATATACTTTTATCTTAAAAGACTCATATGTACAATTAGATCAATATGAATTTCCAAGAATTGATAAACAACATATTAAAAAGGCTATTGTTACCCCACCATTTTCCACATACATAGAAGGAACTATAGAAATACCTTATTACCAGCCAATACAACTAAACGCATACATAGATACTGGCTCAGGAATATCATTATGTAAAAAAAATATTTTACCACAGAAATGGTGGATCCAAGATGGATCTTCTATAATAGCTTTAGATATTCAATAAAAAGAAATTTGTTATAAAGATTATGCAGTTAATGTTCCTTTTACCATAGGAAATATTTAAATCAAAATACCAAAATTATGGGCTAGTAATGTCCAAGGCCCAGATATATTATTGGGCAATGATTTTTGTCTCGCATACCAACCTATGACCCAGTTAACAGAACATATTATATTCACTACACCATGTGGAACACCTATTTTAGCACCGAGACTTAAACAAGCATATGCCATTGATCCAAATTATCAACCTATGCCCGCACAGCGTGGTGATATTCCTAAATTTGGAAAATTTCCAATACTAAAACAAGAAAGTGTTGATCCTTTAGAAAAAATTAAAGAAAGGTTTAAAGAAACATATAATGAAAATCCTTTAGCAGCTTGGGATAAAGATAAAACACTAGCAGAAATAAAATTAAAAGACCCCAATAAAATAATAAGGGTAAGACCCATGAAATATTCCTTAGAGGATCTGGAAGAATTTAAGGTCCAAATTAAGGAACTTTTAGATTTAAAAGTAATCAAACCATCTAACAGTCCACATAGTTCTCCTGCATTTATAGTTAGAAAACACAGTGAAATTGCTAGAGGTAAAGCTAGAATAGTTTTTAATTATAAAGCCTTAAATGATTCTACAATCTTTGATGGATATTATTTACCAAATAAAGAAGTATTGTTAAACAAAATACAGAATTAAAAATGGTTTACAAAAATGGACTGTAAAAGTGGATTTTGGCAGATAAAGTTAACAGAAGAATCTATACCATATACGGCATTTAGTTGTCCACAAGGACAGTATGAATGGCTAGTTATGCCTTTCGGATTAAAAAATGCACCACAAATATTTCAAAGAAGAATGGATGAAGTATTAAAACAACATGATAACTACTGTATTGTGTACGTAGATGATATTTTAATATTCTCAGACAATTTAGAAGATCATATTTGTAACAACCCGAAAATATAGGCCAGTTTAAAATTTTTATTTTGGCAATATTAGCTAATTTTGAATATTTAAAATGATAATTTTAAATAATATCGACGTGAAATTTATTTTCTATATAGAATTCGACGTATATATTTTATACGTCGTCGTTAGAATATAATAATTATATATAATTATAAATAGAATTGAAAATGGCGCGGTAGTTCGATAATTCGATTTCAAACTTCAATTGAATGTACCGGGTGCAAAACAATCCGGATTTTAGTGAAACCAAAAACATTAGGATCTAATTGATGATATCTTTCCAACGAATCCGAATAATCAAATTTTCATATCGGGAATCAAAAGATATGTCTAGTTGAAAATTCTGAATAGTCGCTATGGAATTCAGGCCCTTAAAAATGGACATTTTGCAAAT
The DNA here is from genome assembly GCA_030737875.1 of Allium sativum. Taxonomy (NCBI): domain Eukaryota; kingdom Viridiplantae; phylum Streptophyta; class Magnoliopsida; order Asparagales; family Amaryllidaceae; genus Allium; species Allium sativum. The sequence continues at coordinate 995,157,386 of CM060915.1, forward strand.
GACCTCGGATTTCGACAAAACCAGTTTTGTTGGGTCCGTGGTGTCAAGTTATTGCTAGATTCCAAATTTCATAATTTTTCGAATCAATATGTGAGCGTGGCAAAGGAAAATGCATTTGACTAGTTTTAGTTGATTTTAATCGACTGGAAAATGCCCATTTTTCAAACGGTCTTAGAATTCGATGAAATTAGTTTTGTTAGGACTGTATCGTCAATACGAAGCTAGGAAATATTATTCGGGAATTTTTAGAGGCTGTGTGTGACCCCGGTAAAATGAAATGTGCGTTTAAATTGAATATATAAAGATTTATATTTTAAATTCAACGGAAACTGAACGTAATAGTCGAACTGGCTTACGAAATATATCCGATTGTGTTCGGAATGGGGGTAATTATCTAGAGGCAATAGTTGTTGGGTTCAGATTGGAGTTCGTAACGATAAGAATATATTCTTGAAATTAAATAATACAAAATATTAATATATGTATGATTATAAACCCTAACCCTAATCACATTTTCAAGCCACCGCTTTCTGAAACAGACGATTAAAATCGCTCGAATTAATTTCCTCCCATCATTCGAAATCCACGCAGCAATTCGAGAAACCGAGTACACGAAATCGAAGGGCTTGGCGAGATGGTGAGGATGGACGGTGATGATCAGCTATAAGGCGTCGTAACGGTCAGATTTAGGCTTTAAAGCCGTTAGTTTTGGGTCCGTTTTTCTGGGCGCTGGAAGGTTCGAACTAGCCACGGTGGTTGGTGATGAGGGAGTTGGCGAAGGCGGATCGAGTGAGGGGGTTTGATCAGGTTCTTGAAGCTTCTGGAGACGGCGGTGTCGGAGTTCTTCTTGGTAGCGGTGGGTTCAGTTTACTGAAGGGGTCGGGGAAGAAAGGGATAAACGACGGTTTCCAAAGTGTTGTTAAGAAGGGTAATTAATTTTAGTTATGATTTAATTACTTTAATTATATAACCAATGTATAAACCAACGTAACTTTTTCATACGAGCACGGAATTGGGCAAACTGAAGTTCGTTGGACTCGTCTCGACGAACACTATGCAATGGAGCAGACCGGGATAAAAACAGAGCATGCTAGGAGTTCAGGAAAATTCAAAATTCAAACTGTTCAGATTTCAGAAATAAAACTGGCGAAGCCAAGAACAATGTGAGAATTCTCACTTTAATTTTTCTATTCAGTTATTTATATTATAACAGCATATCTGAACTGCTCCCCGTCGTCCACAGACCATGGACGACTTGTTTGTTTGGTTGTGTTCTGTGTGAAAATTGATGTGAAATGAATTATATATATTAGGAGTGTATGAAATTTATATATATAGCGAAGTGAAATTTATATATATAGCGAAGTGAAATAACATATATATGAAGAGTGAAATTTATATATATAGCGAAGTGAAATTTATATATATAGCGAAGTGAAATATGTATATATGAAAAGTGAAATAACATGTATATGAAAGTGAAAATATCGTATATATGAAAAGTGAAATAACGTATATATGAAGAGTGAAATTTATATATATAGCGAAGTGAAATATGTATATATGAAAAGTGAAATAACATATATATGAAGAGTGAAATTTATATATATAGCGAAGTGAAATTTATATATATAGCGAAGTGAAATATGTATATATGAAAAGTGAAATAACATATATATGAAGAGTGAAATTTATATATATAGCGAAGTGAAATTTATATATATAGCAAAGTGAAAATATTATATATATTGAAAGTGAAAATATCGTATATATTGAATGTGAGAATATCGAATATATTAAAAGTGAAAATATCGAATATATTGAAAGTGAAAATATCGAATATATTGAAAGTGAAAATATTGAATATATTGAAAGTGAAAATATCGCATATACTGAAAATGAAATATATATATATTGAAAGTGAAAATATCGCATATACTGAAAACAAAATATCGTATATATTGAAAGTGAAAATATCGTATATATTGAAAATGAAAACGATATATATATGAAATGAAAACGATATATATATGAAATGAAAACGATGTATATATGAAATGAAAACGATGTATATATGAAACGAATTCGAATTGAATTGAATAGAAAACGAATTCGAATTGAATTGAATAAAAAACGAATTCGAATTGAATTGAAACGAAACGAATTTGAATTGAATTGAATTGAAAACAAATCTGAATTGAATTGAATTCAATTGAAAACGAATTGAAATAGAACTGAAATCGATTTGAATTGAAATCAAATCGAAGTGAATGTAAAAAGAATTTATAAAGGAAAATTCAATTTTGATTTGAATTTGAAATAAAGGTTGAAATTGTTTTTGAAACAAATTTGAAATGATTTATAAAATTCGTTTTAAATAGAAATCGACGAAATATATATTATATATATTATATATATAATATAATGGCCTGAATAGAACGCGCCGCGCCGCGGCAGTTCGTGAATTTCGACCATTGACTTCGAACAGACATTACGGGAGATCCGACCGTCGGATTCTCCTAAAACCGGAACCGTTGGGTTCGTATTGAAAAGAGCTTTCTAACGAATATTAGAAATTCAAAATCTAACAGTTGGATTTGGAGATACGTCCAAATCAAATTCGAAAAAGGTCGCTGTAAGTGCAGTTCGATGACCGTTGATGGAAATCGACTGTATGGGCCTTGATAAAATTATTAAAAATATCGATAATTTGTGTAAAATCATAAGAAATGATTTGTGAAGAATTGGGATAAAAAAACTCAATATTTGAAAAGATAATAATATATTTTTATCGAATTGAACTAGTTATTAACTAGAAAAATAATCCAATGGTTATAAATAAATAAATTGGATTAGATTTGAATTGAAATTATCTTTGTATATTTTCGATATTGGATTCCGTGATTATACAGATATTGTGATGGGAATTTGGAAGATTTCGATATCGTTATTCCCGATATGATATCTGTTTGTTTCAGGATTTGATGTTGAATATAAGTCGATACTCTCTCTATTCAAAACCTTATATTTAATGTCAAATTTGATTGATTGATTGATGGTTTGGATTGTGCTCGACCAGTTTATGAGCAAAATATGCTTTTACATTTAGCATTGGGTTGGGTTGAAAATATTTGTGTGCTAACGCCTTGTGAAACACTTCACGATTTGACGATAAGGTGTTTAGCGATGTTGTGTTCATTTCAAATTTAACGAATGATTGTGAAATGATATTTTTCTTAAGTGAAAAGAAATGTATTCCCGATTTTTGGACAGGGAATGTTTTATAAAAATGTTTTATAAAACAGAAAGGATTTCGAGGCCCAAAACCCGATGATTTCTAAAATGATTTAGAAATGTATTATATGTTACATTGTGGTTCATCGCGTATTCGATTAGTTGCTATTGATGATGTATCTGTTTGGTGGAGGAGAATTTATTCTCTTGCTTAACACCCTTCTTTGAGACGTACGAGCTCAAAGGTTATGTGATTAATAGTGACTGAACATATGCGTGAATTACTAATGTGAAGTACTATATTTTGAAAGTACTTGTGATTATTACGTTGTGAAATGATTTTCCCTACTTCGGGATATGAAATGATTTAGTATGTGGCTAAAGATTCGGGTAACCCTGAGACTAAAAGTATGGGTGAGAGGGCGGTGTATGCTCTCCATGTGTGGGAGGTGCATCGTCGGTGTAGCCTACTCCTACGTGGGGTAGGTGCACATATATATATCGAGTTGCGAGGTGCGTACCCTTTGCCTTGTCGATGGGGAGCATGATATTTGGTTGCATACTTTTTGTATGCATTGTTATGTTTTGGAATTCACATTTCCAAATGATTTGATTTGAGATCCCGAAGTGAAATCTACTTTGATATTGAAAGTTAGATATGTATTTCAAATGATTTGAAATAAGAAATCGGGAATAAACTCCAAAGGAATAATTTCTGTAAATTAAATTGGATTTAGAAAATCTAAGTGTAGTGATTAATCTAAGTGGGTAGATTGGGATATTGCATGTTGATTGATGCATAGTAGATCCATATATCTATATTGATGGTTGTTTATACACTGACATTCATGGGGGTAAACCCGTTCCGTGAAAGTGGCGTGGTCCCGTGATTTGTTTTATTTTTAAAACAAAGTTAATAACTATTTTTGAGTTCTCACACCAGTCCCATGACTGACTCGTAGTTTGCTTTTTCCTTGCAAACTCGGGTGCCCCTATTTTCCACACGGGCAGTCGAGTAGTTTTATTTTGCAGATTTTGAGCAGGATTCTGGATTGAAGCTTAAAGTTGTGTCCAGGCATTGACAGTCTTCCGCTGTGTTAGTTTATTTGTTTTCCGCTGTGCATTGTATTACATTTATGTAAATTTATCTTCCGCTGTGTATTATTTTCGACATACTCTGATATTCTGTACTCTGATGTAACATTAGTATGATGTTTATTGAAGTCTTCTGTTATTTGTTCTGATGTGTTGTATACCCAAAGTTAGCGTATGCGGGATTCGAACGGTCTTGGTCGGTTTAGCGATCGATTAGGTCCGGGCGAAAACCGTTGTTGTTACACGTGGTATCAGAGCTTTGGTTAACTCAAATCTTTGGGGTACAACTCGTTAGAACTGAACAAAAGACTCATCAGAGGTAGGATTAGTAATGTCCTATAAAAGAATCCTTATTAGAGATAGAATCAGTAGCATTCTAGAATGAGTGACTCGTTAGAGATAGGGTTAGAAATGGCCTAGAATGAGTCGAGAGTTATTTGTTTATAAATAACGTATTTGTGATTATATATATAATCTGGTTTTGGAAAATATGATTTTAAATATATAAAATTATATATTTGAAAATATAATCAATTAATTGATTGATGGTTGTGTTGTTTGTCTATTTGTTTGCTAATTTTGAACCATTACGCCCAATTGAACCGAATATTGAATTTTATTGAAAATTTGGTTGCAAATGCATGCATATACATATACTTACATTGAACAGGTCATAGCAAGGAGGCTAGAGCCGAAGAATAAAATTTGTTTGCCCGACAAATAGGTACATGTTTACTACATAATTTACTGTTTTGTTTAGGTGATGATGATTTTATGAGCCTATTGGCTAGCCGCTTGGCTTTTTCTTTTTCTTTTTGAGATCTGAAGGACCGGGGAAGCTATTTGAAATTCCCCGATGCTCCCGGTGCAGGAGAGGTTATGGCGAAATTTTTCGAAAATTTAGGGTGTTAGCCAAATTTTTGAAAATTTGAAAATTCTCAGAAACTGAAAGGTTGGAGAATGGAAGCCAGATCGAACGTAGAGTTGAATGATCAAACCACTTTCGACTTTGTTCCTTTTCGGGGACGAAAAGTTTTAAGTGGGGGAGATTGTAACAACCCGAAAATCTGGGTCAGTTTAAAATTTTTATTTTGGCAATATTAGCGAATTTTGAATATTTAAAATGATAATTTTAAATAATATCGACGTGAAATTTATTTTCTATATAGAATTCGACGTATATATTTTATACATCGTCGTTAGAATATAATAATTATATATAATTATAAATAGAATTGAAAATGGCGCGGTAGTTCGATAATTCGATTTCAAACTTCAATTGAATGTACCGGGTGCAAAACAATCCGGATTTTAGTGAAACCAAAAACATTAGGATCTAATTGATGATATCTTTCCAACGAATCCGAATAATCAAATTTTCATAGCGGGAATCAAAAGATATGTCTAGTTGAAAATTCTGAATAGTCGCTATGGAATTCAGGCCCTTAAAAATGGACATTTTGCAAATGACCTCGGATTTCGACGAAACCAGTTTTGTTGGGTCCGTGGTGTCAAGTTATTGCTAGATTCCAAATTTCATAATTTTTCGAATCAATATGTGAGCGTGGCAAAGGAAAACGATTTTGACTAGTTTTAGTTGATTTTAATCGACTGGAAAATGGCCATTTTTCAAACGGTCTCAGAATTCGATGAAATTAGTTTTGTTAGGACCGTATCGTCAATACGAAGCTAGGAAATATTATTCAGGAATTTTTAGAGGCTGTGTGTGACCCCGGTAAAATGAAATGTGCGTTTAAATTGAATATATAAAGATTTATATTTTAAATTCAACGGAAACTGAACGTAACAGTCGAACTGGCTTACGAAATATATCCGATTGTGTTCGGAATGGGGGTAATTATCTAGAGGCAATAGTTGTTGGGTTCAGATTGGAGTTCGTAACGATAAGAATATATTCTTGAAATTAAATAATACAAAATATTAATATATGTATGATTATAAACCCTAACCCTAATCACATTTTCAAGCCGCCGCTTTCTGAAACAGACGATTAAAATCGCTCGAATTAATTTCCTCCCATCATTCGAAATCCACGCAGCAATTCGAGAAACCGAGTACACGAAATCGAAGGGCTTGGCGAGATGGTGAGGATGGACGGTGATGATCAGCTATAAGGCGTCGTAACGGTCAGATTTAGGCTTTAAAGCCATCAGTTTTGGGTCCGTTTTTCTGGGCGCTGGAAGGTTCGAACTAGCCACGGTGGTTGGTGATGAGGGAGTTGGCGAAGGCGGATCGAGTGAGGGGGTTTGATCAGGTTCTTGAAGCTTCTGGAGACGGCGGTGTCGGAGTTCTTCTTGGTAGCGGTTGGTTCTGTTTACTGAAGGGGTCGGGGAAGAAAGGGATAAACGACGATTTCCAAAGTGTTGTTAAGAAGGGTAATTAATTTTAGTTATGATTTAATTACTTTAATTATATAACCAATGTATAAACCAACGTAACTTTTTCATACGAGCACGGAATTGGGCAAACTGAAGTTCGTTGGACTCGTCTCGACGAACACTATGCAATGGAGCAGACCGGGATAAAAACAGAGCATGCTAGGAGTTCAGGAAAATTCAAATTCAAACTGTTCAGATTTCAGAAATAAAACTGGAGAAGCCAAGAACAATGTGAGAATTCTCTCACTTTAATTTTTCTATTCAGTTATTTATATTATAACAGCATATCTGAACTGCTCCCCGTCGTCCACAGACCATGGACGACTTGTTTGTTTGGTTGTGTTCTGTGTGAAAATTGATGTGAAATGAATTATATATATTAGGAGTGTATGAAATTTATATATATAGCGAAGTGAAATTTATATATATAGCGAAGTGAAATAACATATATATGAAGAGTGAAATTTATATATCTAGCGAAGTGAAATTTATATATATAGCGAAGTGAAATATGTATATATGAAAAGTGAAATAACATGTATATGAAAGTGAAAATATCGTATATATGAAAAGTGAAATAACGTATATATGAAGAGTGAAATTTATATATATAGCGAAGTGAAATATGTATATATGAAAAGTGAAATAACATATATATGAAGAGTGAAATTTATATATATAGCGAAGTGAAATTTATATATATTGCGAAGTGAAATATGTATATATGAAAAGTGAAATAACATATATATGAAGAGTGAAATTTATATATATAGCGAAGTGAAATTTATATATATAGAAAAGTGAAAATATTATATATATATTGAAAGTGAAAATATCGTATATATTGAATGTGAGAATATCGAATATATTGAAAGTGAAAATATCGAATATATTGAAAGTGAAAATATCGAATATATTGAAAGTGAAAATATCGAATATATTGAAAGTGAAAATATCGCATATACTGAAAATGAAATATATATATATTGAAAGTGAAAATATCGCATATACTGAAAATAAAATATCGTATATATTGAAAGTGAAAATATCGTATATATTGAAAATGAAAACGATATATATATGAAATGAAAACGATATATATATGAAATGAAAACGATGTATATATGAAATGAAAACGATGTATATATGAAACGAATTCGAATTGAATTGAATAGAAAACGAATTCGAATTGAATTGAATAGAAAACGAATTCGAATTGAATTGAAACGAAACGAATTTGAATTGAATTGAATTGAAAACAAATCTGAATTGAATTGAATTCAATTGAAAACGAATTGAAATAGAATTGAAATCGATTTGAATTGAAATCAAATCGAAGTGAATGTAAAAAGAATTTATAAAGGAAAATTCAATTTTGATTTGAATTTGAAATAAAGGTTGAAATTGTTTTTGAAACAAATTTGAAATGATTTATAAAATTCGTTTTAAATAGAAATCGACGAAATATATATTATATATATTATATATATAATATAATGGCCTGAATAGAACGCGCCGCGCCGCGGCAGTTCGTGAATTTCGACCATTGACTTCGAACAGACATTACGGGAGATCCGACCGTCGGATTCTCCTAAAACCGGAACCGTTGGGTTCGTATCGAAAAGAGCTTTCTAACGAATATTAGAAATTCAAAATCTAACGGTTGGATTTGGAGATACGTCCAAATCAAATTCGAAAAAGGTCGTTGTAAGTGCAGTTCGATGACCGTTGATGGAAATCGACTGTATGGGCCTTGATAAAATTATTAAAAATATCGATAATTTGTCTAAAATCATAAGAAATGATTTGTGAAGAATTGGGATAAAAAAACTCCATATTTGAAAAGATAATAATATATTTTAATCGAATTGAACTAGTTATTAACTAGAAAAATAATCCAATGGTTATAAATAAATAAATTGGATTAGATTTGAATTGAAATTATCTTTGTATATTTTCGATATTGGATTCCGTGATTATACAGATATTGTGATGGGAATTTGGAAGATTTCGATATCGTTATTCCCGATATGATATCTGTTGGTTTCAGGATTTGATGTTGAATATAAGTCGATACTCTCTCTATTCAAAACCTTATATTTAATGTCAAATTTGATTGATTGATGGTTTGGATTGTGCTCGACCAGTTTATGAGCAAAATATGCTTTTACATTTAGCATTGGGTTGGGTTGAAAATATTTGTGTGCTAACGCCTTGTGAAACACTTCACGATTTGACGATAAGGTGTTTAGCGATGTTGTGTTCATTTCAAATTTAACGAATGATTGTGAAATGATATTTTTCTTAAGTGAAAAGAAATGTATTCCCGATTTTTGGACAGGGAATGTTTTATAAAAATGTTTTATAAAACAGAAAGGATTTCGAGGCCCAAAACCCGATGATTTCTAAAATGATTTAGAAATGTATTATATGTTACATTGTGGTTCATCGCGTATTCGATTAGTTGCTATTGATGATGTATCTGTTTGGTGGCGGAGAATTTATTCTCTTGCTTAACACCCTTCTTTGAGACGTACGAGCTCAAAGGTTATGTGATTAATAGTGACTGAACATATGCGTGAATTACTAATGTGAAGTACTATATTTTGAAAGTACTTATGATTATTACGTTGTGAAATGATTTTCCCTACTTCGGGATATGAAATGATTTAGTATGTGGCTAAAGATTCGGGTAACCCTGAGACTAAAAGTATGGGTGAGAGGGCGGTGTATGCTCTCCATGTGTGGGAGGTGCATCGTCGGTGTAGCCTACTCCTACGTGGGGTAGGTGCACATATATATATCGAGTTGCGAGGTGCGTACCCTTTGCCTTGTCGATGGGGAGCACGATATTTGGTTGCATACTTGTTTGTATGCATTGTTATGTTTTGGAATTCACATTTCCAAATGATTTGATTTGAGATCCCGAAGTGAAATCTACTTTGATATAGAAAGTTAGATATGTATTTCAAATGATTTGAAATAAGAAATCGGGAATAAACTCCAAAGGAATAATTTCTGTAAATTAAATTGGATTTAGAAAATCTAAGTGTAGTGATTAATCTAAGTGGGTAGATTGGGATATTGCATGTTGATTGATGCATAGTAGATCCATATATCTATATTGATGGTTTTTTATACACTGACATTCATGGGGGTAAACCCGTTCCGCGAAAGTGGCATGGTCCCGTGATTTGTTTTATTTTTAAAACAAAGTTAATAACTATTTTTGAGTTCTCACACCAGTCCCATGACTGACTTGTAGTTTGCTTTTTCCTTGCAAACTCGGGTGCCCCTATTTTCCACACGGGCAGTCGAGTAGTTTTATTTTGCAGATTTTGAGAAGGATTCTGGATTGAAGCTTAAAGCTGTGTCCAGGCATTGACAGTCTTCCGCTGTGTTAGTTTATTTGTTTTCCGCTGTGCATTGTATTACATTTATGTAAATTTATCTTCCGCTGTGTATTATTTTCGATATACTCTGATATTCTGTACTCTGATGTAACATTAGTATGATGTTTATTGAAGTCTTCTGTTATTTGTTCTGATGTGTTGTATACCCAAAGTTAGCGTATGCGGGATTCGAACGGTCTTGGTCGGTTTAGCGATCGATTAGGTCCGGGCGAAAACCGTTGTCGTTACAATATTAAACACTACAATTTTGTTATTGATACATGTATAAAAAGAGGAATAACTCTTTCAGCTAAAAAAGCAGTTATTGGAGTACAAAAAATAGATTTTTTGGGTATAACCATAGATAATGGAGACATAGAATTACAACCACATATTCTTACAAAAATTAAGGAATTTCCTGATCATTTAGAGGATATTAAACAGTTACAAAGGTTTTTAGGATGTCTAAATTATGCTGATATATTTATCAATAAATTAGCAAAATTAAGAGCTCCTTTACAACAAAAACTTAAAAAGAATTATAAATGGCAATGGACAGAAAATGATACAAAATATATTCAGCATATTAAAAAGATTTGTGAAAATATGCCTAAATTATCTTTACCATTAGAAACAGGTGAATTAATTATATATACAGACGCTTCAGATTCATACTGGGGAGCAGCTTTGGTAGCTATTAGAAATAACCAAGAAAAATTATGTAGATATAAATCTGGAACATTTAAACAAAGTGAACTAAATTATCATTCTAATGATAAAGAACTCTTAGCCATTAAAAATAGTATTAAAGCCTTTTATCTATACTTAAATAAACCTTTTAAAATTCGCATAGATTCTATTACTGCAAAATTTAGAATAAAAAATAAAATTCCCGATATAGGACCCAATAAAAGATTAATAAAATGGCAATCATGGTTCTCTGAATTTAATTTTGACATTGAACATATTTCTGGGAAAACTAACTTTCTTGCAGATACTTTAAGCAGAGAATTGCATGATGGCGGGAAGGAAAGATGATACAATTAATTATCTAAATATCTTTGATGAGATATATAATGAAGTACTTAAAGCACAAGAAGCCTTTGAGCAATATTTAATCACTGCAGATGATGAGAAAAAGGGGGAACTAAGGTTCTTCTTCCATCATATGATATCCTATTCAGAAATTATGTTCAGAGAAGTACAAAAGGATATGATTAATGAAGTTACTCAAATGTCTGAGAAATCAGTCAATAAGCCCTCAGAGGTAAAAAATCATAATAAAGAATTTATTACATGGTTTAGTAATTGGGTAAAACCAATATTACTAGAACCAAATCCTTGTAAAGGAATATATTCAGGTTATGGTTATGATCTGAATAAAGTATATATTCATCCTGAAGCTGATCCATCAGTGGTGAGAGACTTATATAGAGCAGGTTTGATTTATTGCATCTATACAGACAGTACCTTAACAATCTCAAGGGTCTACCTAAAATAAGAAATGCAGTTTACACTTTTTCAAAAGCAATTAAGCATAGCAATATTTACTTAGCATGTAATCAAGTTATTCCTGAAGAATGAAAGGAATGTATATCTATGGTAGAGATGAAAACGGGATCGAAAAAGTTGATGCCAAAATTCTTCCAGAACATGTTCTTGGTTGAAGAGGATGTGATATCAGCAACAAGAGCAAAGCAGCTAGCAAGTCTAATACAAAGAACTATTGAAGCCTTATCAAGCAATATTTGGACTTATGAGTCTAACCCTAATGAATTAATTCTAACAGTTAGTAAAATTCCAAATGCAAGGGCAAAAGAAGATATAATCCAGTTTGTGGAAAAAATTCTACGATGGGAAGCACATAAGACAGCATATAAACACTTTCTCAAAAAGAATATGACAGTGGATCTGCAGAAGAAATTAATATTACATGGAATAAAGTGGGAAACATTACAATGTGAAGTGGGACCCTCAAAAAGAAAAGATTCGCATGACAAACCTGTAGATAACTCTATAAAGAAAAGGACTCCCTGGATGAATAAACATCTGTCCAGCTGTCCCGACAAGATAATATGGCAACTTTAAAAAGAAATAACACCTGTCCAGGTAGATGGAAAGGTATCTAAAAATAGAATTCTTTAATAAAAGAATAATAAAAGCATCGAGTAACGTGGCCTTATCTGAAAATGACTAAGGCGGTTTGGAGTAGCTATAAGAAGACCTGGAGACATTTGTGAAAGGAATTCGAAGTGAAGCAGAGCAAATATTTTCATAGTTTTGTAAATTAGTGTGAGCTTGAGTGTGTTTGTACTAAGCTTGTAATATTCTCAATAATCAATAAAAGTTTGTTCTGAGTGCAATCTTCTATTAAAAATTTCTGAGTTTTTGATAATCATATACAAAAGCTTTTAAGTCTGCTTACCACTTGGAAACCCTAAGCTATTTCCCGGAGTCCTGATTTGTATCCAATGTTCATTGGCGTTTGGCAAGAATGAGCCGTGAAGCCGTAGGAGAACAAGGAGAAGAGTAGGGATTGGAAGCGTGCTGGGCCCAAACAGGTAACAACTAGAGATTGTCGGTTTCTGATTATTCTTAATTTAGAAACTTTTCCAGTAGTTAGCCTTGAACATACGTTTTAATTTGATCATGTAGTTTGAATTCCACTTTAAAATTAAGAATTCTGCGTGTTTGGTATCAGATCCATGGAAGTTGATAGGATATATGAAGAACTTAAGAGTAAATTATCAGTCTTTTTGATGGCTAAATCCATCATAGAAACTGAAGAAAAATTACAAGAACATTCAAGAGCAGTTCTAGACCTTGATTGCGCTAGAAATGTTACTCAACTGGTCGACGCTTGGGCTGGAGATTTACAAACTTTAAGAATTACAAAAAACATACAATCATCTATAGATATGTTAGGAATCATTGAAAATACATTTGTAGGAGACATAGCCATAGCCATGTCCAGATTATCAGTACTACAACAATCTACTAATAAACCCATAGAACATCTAAAAATGGAAGCTACTAGTAGTAGTATATTATCTGTTCAAAACCCTCAAAGAATAGACAACCGCCGAGATAATTTAACAACAATAGATCAAAATGAGGGGGAAGAAATATACAATGAATATATATTTCCAAAAAAGCAAAAACCATATAAAACGTATTCTGAATTATATAGGCCAAAGGAAAAGAAATTACAAGAACATTCAAGAGCAGTTCTAGACCTTGATTCCGCTAGAAATGTTACTCAACTAGTTGATGCTTGGGCTGGAGATTTACAAACTTTAAGAATTACAAAAAACATACAATCATCTATAGATATGTTAGGAATCATTGAAAATACATTTGTAGGAAATGTGAGAAATTGGTATAAAAACTTAACTAGGGAAGCTAAACAATTAGTTAACACAGGAGCAAGAGATTCAGTCAATTTGTTAGATCCTTTAAATTTGATTGAATCATTTAGAAAAGTTTTAAAAACAGAATTTGGTGGATTACCATTTGATGATAAAAAATTAGAAGATGAAGAAAAGAAAAAGGCAAGAATAAAACTTGCTAATCTTGCAATATGTGACTTAAGATATATAGATGAATATAATTGTGAATTTGCTAAATATTACTATGCATCGGCACCAGACGAAGGTACAATGGAAAATGTGTTTTCCTTATATTTCTTAAAATTACCTTTACCATGGGCAAACATATTAACCAATGATTATGAAAAGTATCTTAAGGATAATCCAGATATATTTCCATGTTTAGGAATACAAATGAAATTCACTAAAGATAGAATTGCCTATTACTGTATGCAACAATCTCTAATGGGAAGCGCTAGACAATATACTAAACAAAAAGTTTTGTCCTGTGAAACCTCAGAAGTACCAACACAATGGGGATGTAATCCAATTTGGAAAAAATATAAAAAGAAATTTAAAAAATATTTCATACCAGTTAAGAAAAAGAAAAATAAATCGTTTAATTTTAGAAAGAAAAGATATTCTAAAATAAAAAATTCTAAAAAAGATATAGGTAAAAAGACATGTAGATGTTGGTCATGTAATAAAGAAGGACATTATGCTAATGAATGTCCAGAAAAAGGAAAATATAAGAAAACGGCTGTAAAAGCATTTCGCTTATTCTCTGAACAAATAGAACCTATAGAATCAGAAAATGAATATAACTCGGATGAAGAAATATATGAATTAATCTCAGACTCTGAATCAGATATGGATAAGGAATCTGAAGAAGAACATAATCATAAACCACGCAGACCGAGCGTGGTGAATATTAAAATGTTAAGAACAAATTCACAAAATTTTGTGCAACAATATAATGAAAAATTTGAAAAACTGGTAAAGAAGCCAGTACCATATGATATTTTAGAATTCAAAGAGCCTTTAGAAAAAAATACAAAACAGAGACCTAAACATAAAAAGGTCATTTCATGTGAACATATTTTTGATCATAAAGCATATAGTGTCATGAAGACTAGACAAAACGTAATTATAAGTAAAAAGAATAATGGAAAAATACATATTTTTGATAGAGAAAAATATAGTGTCCAAACATATATGGATGCATTAAAAAAGATAACAGTAGTAAAAGAAAGAGAACCAAAAGAAATTATTTCTGAAATCTCATCTACAGAAAGTAGTAGTACCTTGTCGGATAACACAGAAGATCTTGAAGAAGAATTTCAAGAGTTAATGAATGAAGAAAATAATATTGGACAACAAACTTTTATGGAAACAAATCTAATTTCAACATCTGAAACATCAGAAATTTCTAAAACTAAAGATGATGAAACTGGTTATGATCAAACTATACAGTTGTCAGAGGAAAAATATAAACAAATAGAAAAAATAAAACGTACACTTTCAAGAGAAGAATGTTATGAAATGCCCTTAATAAGATATATGTCTAAAGAAAAATATGTTATAAAAACCTTTGAACAACCAATAGATGTTTTTACTATGGAAGGAGAAATTCCTCTGAAATTATTAACACAAAAGGCAATAAAAGAAGATAGAAAACACTTTTCGAAGGAATTTAATAAAAAAGTCAAATGGTTACATTTAGGCGGAATAGAACTTATTATAAAATGTGCATGTAGAAGGGGAATGAACATTCCTTGTACATTTTGGATATCAGATAATAGAATACTTCATGATGCAAAGGACATTTTATTAGGATTAATTAGAGGAAATTTTGCATATCAAATGATAAAAATGAGAATATTTCCAGATAAAAATGAGAATATTTCCAGATTTTGCAATTGCTTTGTCTGATCAAAATATAGAACTTGGACTTACAATGTATCGTAAGATTGAAAGGCTCAAAATGCCACCAGGAAGTAAAGTATGTAGTATAACAGCATGTATGGTATACGCGTATTCTACTAAACATCATATTACTACAAAGAAATTTAAAGAAGAAAATATAAATATTGCTAAACCATTTACTGACATGTGTGAAGTTATACCACCTAGAGAATTAAAGCATGAAGAATTAGACTTTCCACAAGAATTAATTCTTCAAAGAAAAGATAGATATAAAACACAACCAACTGTAAAGCCACATAGCAGAAATTCTTTTAGAATATGTTATGATAATGAGGCATCTACCTCTGATATATCAAGAGACATAAATATAACCTCTCAAAGAAAAGACTTAGATTTAAGAACATTGGATAAATTAAACTTACTAGAATCAAATAGGCAATTGTACATACAAAGTTTTTTGGATAACAAAGAGGTAAATGTGCTTTTGGATACAGGAGCGGCATCCTCTCATATCAATGCCTTTTTAGTACAAACATATCCATATAATACTATACAAAATCCTTATAAATACATAGATTATTTTGGACATGTACATGTGCTAGAAAAGAGCGTGGTAGCTTGATTATCCCTCATTGATAGGAATGGGAAAGTCCTGCAAATACAAATGGAAATGTTAGTAGATGATAAGTTAGCAAAAAATGAAATATTGCTAGGAAAGAATTTTATTACAAAATATACTTTTATCTTAAAAGACTCATATATACAATTAGATCAATATGAATTTCCAAGAATTGATAAACAACATATTAAAAAGGCTATTGTTACCTCACCATTTTCCACATACATAGAAGGAACTATAGAAATACCTTATTACCAGCCAATACAACTAAACGCATACATAGATACTGGCTCAGGAATATCGTTATGTAAAAAAATATTTTACCACAGAAATGGTGGATCCAAGATGGATCTTCTATAATAGCTTTAGATATTCAAGAAAAAGAAATTTGTTATAAAGATTATGCGGTTAATGTTCCTTTTACCCTAGGAAATATTAAAATCAAAATACCAAAATTATGGGCTAGTAATGTCCAAGGCCCAGATATATTATTGGGCAATGATTTTTGTCTCGCATACCAACCTATGACCCAGTTAACAGAACATATTATATTCACTACACCATGTGGAACACCTATTTTAGCATCGAGACTTAAACAAGCATATGCCATTGATCCAAATTATCAACCTACGCCAGCACAGCGTGGTGATATTCCTAAATTTGGAAAAATTCCAATACTAAAACAAGAAAGTGTTGATCCTTTAGAAAAAATTAAAGAAAGGTTTAAAGAAACATATAATGAAAATCCTTTAGCAACTTGGGATAAAGATAAAACACTAGCAGAAATAAAATTAAAAGACCCCAATAAAATAATAAGGGTAAGACCCATGAAATATTCCTTAGAGGATCTGGAAGAATTTAAGGTCCAAATTAAGGAACTTTTAGATTTAAAAGTAATCAAACCATCTAACAGTCCACATAGTTCTCCTGCATTTATAGTTAGAAAACACAGTGAAATTGCTAGAGGTAAAGCTAGAATAGTTTTTAATTATAAAGCCTTAAATGATGCTACAATCTTTGATGGATATTATTTACCAAATAAAGAAGTATTGTTAAACAAAATACAGAATAAAAAATGGTTTACAAAAATGGACAGTAAAAGTGGATTTTGGCAGATAAAGTTAACAGAAGAATCTATACCATATACGGCATTTAGTTGTCCACAAGGACAGTATGAATGGCTAGTTATGCCTTTCGGATTAAAAAATGCACCACAAATATTTCAAAGAAGAATGGATGAAGTATTAAAACAACATGATAAATACTGTATTGTGTACGTAGATGATATTTTAATATTCTCAGACAATTTAGAAGATCATATTAAACACTGCAATTTTGTTATTGATACATGTATAAAAAGAGGAATAACTCTTTCAGCTAAAAAAGCAGTTATTGGAGTACAAAAAATAGATTTTTTGGGTATAACCATAGATAATGGAGACATAGAATTACAACCACATATTCTTACAAAAATTAAGGAATTTCCTGATCATTTAGAGGATATGAAACAGTTATATAGGTTTTTAGGATGTCTAAATTATGCTGATATATTTATCAATAAATTAGCAAAATTAAGAGCTCCTTTACAACAAAAACTTAAAAAGAATTATAAATGGCAATGGATGGAAAATGATACAAAATATATTCAGCATATTAAAAAGATTTGTGAAAATATGCCTAAATAATCTTTACCATTAGAAACAGATGAATTAATTATATATACAGATGCTTCAGATTCTTACTGGGGAGCAGCTTTGGTAGCTATTAGAAATAACCAAGAAAAATTATGTAGATATAAATCTGGAACATTTAAACAAAGTGAACTAAATTATCATTCTAATGATAAAGAACTCTTAGCCATTAAAAATAGTATTAAAGCCTTTTATCTATACTTAAATAAACCTTTTAAAATTCGCACAGATTCTATTACTGCAAAATCTAGAATAAAAATTAAAATTCCCGATATAGGACCCAATAAAAGATTAATAAGATGGCAATCATGGTTCTCTGAATTTAATTTTGACATTGAACATATTTCTTGGAAAACTAACTTTCTTGCAGATACTTTAAGCAGAGAATTGCATGATGGCGGGAAGGAAAGATGATACAATTAATTATCTAAGTATCTTTGATGAGATATATAATGAAGTACTTAAAGCACAAGAAGCCTTTGAGCAATATTTAATCACTGCAGATGATGAGAAAAAGGAGGAACTAAGGTTCTTCTTCCATCATATGATATCCTATTCATAAATTATGTTCAGAGAAGTACAAAAGGATATGATTAATGAAGTTACTCAAATGTCTGAGAAATCAGTCAATAAGCCCTCAGAGGTAAAAAAGCATAATAAAGAATTTATTACAAGGTTTAGTAATTGGGTAAAACCAATATTACTAGAACCAAATCCTTGTAAAGGAATATATTCAGGTTATGGTTATGATCTGAATAAAGTTTATATTCATCCTGAAGCTGATCCATCAGTGGTGAGAGACTTATATAGAGCAGGTTTGATTTATTGCATCTATACAGACAGTACCCTTAACAATCTCAAGGGACTACCTAAAATAAGAAATGCAGTTTACACTTTTTCAAAAGCAATTAAGCATAGCAATATTTACTTAGCATGTAATCAAGTTATTCCTGAAGAATGAAAGGAATGTATATCTATGGTAGAGATGAAAACGGGATCGAAAAAGTTGATGCCAAAATTCTTCCAGAACATATTCTTGGTTGAGGATGTGATATCAGCAACAAGAGCAAAGCAGATAGCAAGTCTAATACAAAGAACTATTGAAGCCTTATCAAGCAATATTTGGACTTATGAGTCTAACCCTAATGAATTAATTCTAACAGTTAGTAAAATTCCAAAGGCAGGGTCAAAAGAAGATATAATCCAGTTTGTGGAAAAAATTCTACGATGGGAAGCGCATAAGACAGCATATAAACACTTTCACAAAAAGAATATGACAGTGGATCTGCAGAAGAAATTAATATTACATGGAATAAAGTGGGAAACATTACAATGTGAAGTGGGACCCTCAAAAAGAAAAGATTCGCATGACAAACCTGTAGATAACTCTGGAAAAGAAAAGGACTCCCTGGATGAATAAACATCTGTCCAGCTGTCCCGACAAGATAATATGGCAACTTTAAAAAGAAATAACACATGTCCAGGTAGATGGAAAGGTATCTAAAAAGAGAATTCTTTAATAAAAGAATAATAAAAGCATCGTGTAACGTGGCCTTATCTGAAAATGACTGAGGCGGTTTGGAGTAGCTATAAGAAGACCTGGAGACATTTGTGAAAGGCATTCGAAGTGAAGCAGAGCAAATATTTTCATAGTTTTGTAAATTAGTGTGAGCTTGAGTGTGTTTGTACTAAGCTTGTAATATTCTCAATAATCAATAAAAGTTTGTTCTGAGTGCAATCTTCTGTTAAAAATTTCTGAGTTTTTGATAATCATAAACAAAAGCATCTAAGTCTGCTTACCACTTGGAAACCCTAAGCTATTTCCTGGAGTCCTGATTAGTTTCCGGTGTTCATTGGCGTTTGGCAAGAGTGAGCCGTGAAGCCGTAGGAGAACAAGGAGAAGAGTAGGGATTGGAAGCGTGCTGGGCCCAAACAGGTAACAACTAGAAATTGCCGGTTTCTGATTATTCTTAATTTAGAAACTTCTCCAGTAGTTAGCCTTGAACATACGTTTTAATTTGATCCTGTAATTTGAATTCCACTTTAAAATTAAGAATTTGAATAATAGAAGTTTAAATAAAGAGAATTTAAATAGAATTGAATTGGAATTTGAATAAGAAGTCGATAAGGAAACGAGAGTATGAGTATAATTAGAATTTGTTAATATGCAAGTTAAAGGATATTTGAACATGTCATGTTCAAATATGGAGGTGAAATAAACTGAAGAGTTAAGTAACAAATTTATTTAACAAATTTAGTTAAAACGATTGGTATAGTTAAAATAGATTGGACAGGTATAAATATACAGGAGACAGGTTTGGAATAAAGTGTTAGAAGGTATATATATGGATTGCCCGACAAAAAGGTACGTAGTTAATTCATATATGAGATTTTATGCGCCGTATCGGCAAGCCGCTTGGCTTTTCCTTTTTCTTTTTGATTAGAGAGGCCTGTGTCGCGGTTTGGGGATTTTTCCGATGCTCCTAGTACAAAGGAGGTTATGGCGAATTTTCCGGGGATTTAAAGAGTTAGAATATTTTTAAGATAATTTGATAGTTAGAAATCAACGTATCGATATATATAGAAGTCGATAAGGAAACGAACTTAGAAATAGAATAGTATAATCAAAAGGGAAGACTAGGAGTAAAATCCAGTAAGAATAAAAAGAGAAAGCGTATACGTGTTTAAAAGTGAGTAAGTAGTTGTATGGTATTGATTATTCGAGTAAGTAGTCATATCTGTTTTGACGTTATAAATGTTATTCAGTCAAGGTCTGAGAGGTAGTTATACCCCAACTTGATTGATGTCATTATTAACAAATAAATAGTAAGATTCCAGGCTCGAAGATCAATGTTGAATGAGAGTTAGTTGAATATAGTATTTGGGTTGTCGTAACGAAGTTTTACACAACATCCGTTTTAACCCAAATAAGTGTAACTTGGAAATAGAATGATAAATATTTCCTAAGTATAGAAATAAACGAGATTGGAAAAGAGATAAGTAATTGGAATATTTTCCAATTATAAATAGCATATATTTTCTAAAAAGTTTACAAAATAAAGGAAGGCGATATTCGGAAAAATTTTCCAAATAACATAAAAAGCCAATATGGTTATTTAAAATATTTGGTTAACAAATATTGATAAAGAAATACAGAAGTGATTTAACTAATGGAATATTGATTATGGGCTCAATTGAATTTCAAAAAGGAAAATTTTATTTTTGAAAAAGTAAACTATTGAAAATTCCCAGGAAGAGACTGTTTGAATTAAGAACAAATTTAAATAGAAGTTTGCGGAAGTAAGATGAAATTGAATTGAAACAGTTAAGTGAAAACTAATTGGAAATAGAACGATATCAGGAAAAATTTATTCTTGAATAAAATTGGATTGTCGAGATAAGAATTTGAAATGAAAATTGGATTGAGGAGTTAAGGAATTGAAAATCAAGAATTGAACTTGAGTTGAAATGGGATTTGGCTTAGTTAAAAACGAATGGTTATGTTAGAAATAAAACTGATTTGGAGTTTGATTGGCCTGACATTAGTATATGCTGAATTGATAACAGGTGGAAAGGATATAATGATATGCCTAACAAAAAGGTACCAATTTATATTATATATGGGTTTGAGATGTTGATGAGCCAAATTGGCAAGCCGCTTGGCTGTTCGATTTTCTTTTGGGATGAAGATGGCCCAGAGAGGCGAGTTGTGGTTTTACCGATTGACCAGTACAAAGGAGGTGCTGACGAATTTTTTTTGAAGAGTTAAAGCGTTAGAAAATATTCATGATTTTTGGAAATTTTCGTTGATAAGAATTAATTAATAATTTAATTGAAATTAAATTGGTTCAGTTGAAACTGAAGTTAAGGAGTGAACAAATATGTTCTAACCAGTCGATAGGGTCGTTCTCTGTAACGACCCAGAAAATCTGAACCAATTTAAAATTTTTAAATTGGCTAAAATAATGGATTTTAAATATTTAAAATAAATATTTTAAATAATGGCGATGAAAACTGAGTTTGAATCGACAATTGAAAATGAATATAATTAATTATAATTATAAATCAGGCTTGAAAAGGCGCTGTAGTTTCAAAAATTGAATTCAAACTTTGTTGAACTGTACTGGGTGCAAAACAATCCGGATTTTGGTGAAACCAAAAATATTTAAATCTATTAGTGAATACCTTTCTAACGAATCTGAAAATTCGAATTTTCATAGCGGAAAGCAAAAGTTATGGCCGAATGAATTTTCAGAAGTGTCGCTATGGATTTTATATAGCCCGTGAAATTGGCCATTTTGCATACGACCTCGGAATTTGACGAAACCACTTTTGTTGGATCCGGGATGTGAAGTTATTGCTATGTTTCAAATTTCATAATTTTTGAAGCTAGTATGTGAGCATGGCAAAGGAAAATGTGTTTTGGTCAATTACACTTAAATTGGATCGACCAAAAATGGGCCTTTTTGCAAATGGTCTCAGAATCCGATGAAACTAGTTTTGTTGGGACCGTATCGTCAAAACATAGCTAGAATTATTTTTCTGAAATTTTTCGAATCAGTTTGTGGCCCTGGCAAATTGAAATGTACGTTCAAATTAAATATTGAATGTTTTATATTTTGATTTGAATGGAAACTGACTGAAACAGTCGAATGGGCCTACGAAACATATCCCATTGTGTTCGGAATGGGGGTAAAATGCTAGGGACGATAGTCGTTGGGTTTGGATTGGGGTTCGCGAAAGGTAAGGGGTATTTTCGGATTTTTGAAATAAAAAAAAAATGGAACCGACCAATCACAATTCGTCTCCCCCCCCCCCGGTAACCCCCCTGCGCACGGCGGAAGTGGTTCCTAATCTTCCCGGAGAGATTTCTCTCTCGTTTCTCAATGAAATCGAGTTATTCCAGACCCATTTTAAAGCTCTTCTTCCCCTCTTTAAATCCATACCAAGTTTGAATATTTTCATTGCACGTGGAGAGAGAACCGAGCACGGGAAGGTTTGCACTTCGGGTCGCCGCCGTGGCCACTGGGCCCCACCGAGCTGGCCAACTCCCCCACGCGCGTGAAGCCCTCTCCTAGCCCTTCGACGCTGCACCACCCGATCGGCCTAACGCTACACGGTTTGCTCGAAAATTGGCGACCTAGTTTTGAACATTCCAACGAGGTATACGGCTTGTTTATTTTCAACTGATTTTAACACTTTAAAGCGTTGCAAAACTTTGAAAAATCGTATCTTTTTCGTTCGTTAACGAAATTCAATGAAACAGGAAGCATCGTGACCGTATGGACGCCTTCTACATTTTAGAAGAGACCGCATATTTTTCTGAGCCTTCTGCTATTTTTGGTGGAGTGGAACCCAATGTGAGATTTCTAATTTATAAACGATATGGAAAACGACGATGTATAAATTATATAGTCGATGTATGAGTTATATAAGCGTTGTACACCTCATGTATAAGCGTTGTATAAGTTGTACGTTCGATGTATAAGTTATATATGCGTTGTAAAAATTATATATGTGTTGAAATGAAGTGAATTGCTACATATTAATATATATATATATATATATATATATACGCCCCTCGTCCACAAACCATGGACGATATTTATTGATTGTGATTGGTGTGAAAATTGATTGATAGCGAATGATTGTTTGGGATTGTTTGTGGTTGATATTGATTGATTGTGGTTGAAAAATACCCGTTTATGGTTGAGAAATATTTGGTTGAAACCACATAGGATTAGTTTGTGGAAATGAAATAAATATATACATGCCGCCTGCGTGCGAACTAGATGCATGATCCCCATTGTCAAAAACCGCGAGGTTTTAAGGTAGAGCGAGGAGCCATACTAGGGACAGTCCCGGTTTTAACTACCCTGCCGTTATGCTGCCGAAATTTTGAATAATATTCATGTGTTTGAATTATTTTCATTTGCTAAAATTATATTTATTCACTGAATAGAAAACCTTCATGTGTTGAATCGATATTCATTCGTTGATTTGAAATTCATGTGTTGAATGGTATTCGCGTTTTAAATATATAAATCACATTTTTATCTATATATAGAAACTATAGAAAACCTTCATGTGTTGAATCGATATTCATTCGTTGATTTGAAATTCATGTGTTGAATGGTATTCATATTTTGAAATAAATTATTTGATAATAAAAATCACCTTTTATCGACTATATGAACTGTGTAAAATAATCTCGTTTTGAAAGAAATTGTTTTATAAGAAAAATCCTATTTTCATCACCTATATATACACTATATAAAATAATAGTGTTTTGAAATGAATTGTTTTACAATAAAAATCACATTTTTAGTATATACATGAATCGTTGAAATGTGAAGTGTTAAAATTAGCCACTCGTTCAAATAAATATGCATGAGTCGAAATATTCATTAATTAGCTAATGATATGATCTTTGCCTATGCATGCAACATTAGAATGAACGGTGTTTTTAAACCAAATGGAATCAAATATGAACTTGAATGGAAAATGATAAATGATAAGAACTGTATATATGTACATGCATATTTATTGAACAGGTTATAGCAAAAGGGCTAGAGAAGAGGAATAAAATTTTGTGCCCGACAAATAGGTACACATTTACTGTTTTGTTTGGGTGATGATTTTATGATCCTGTTGGCTAGCCGCTTGGCTTTTTCTTTTTCTTTTTGACATGAGACGCCCGTGTGGCTATTTGGGAATTTTCCCAGCCCCTCCCGTACAAAGGAGGTTATGGCGAAATTTTCCAAAATTTTAAGGCGTTAGTGAAATATTTGAAGTGAAAACGATATTGAAATTGTTGAATGAACTATATTTATATAAATATATAAATATAAATAAAATTAAAACGAAACGTGGCCGTGCAGTTCGCGTTTTGAAACCGTGATTTCAAACAACTAGTACGGGAAATCCTACCATTGGATTTTCCCGAAATCGCAACCGTCGGGTTCGCCTTGGAAATACCTTTCCAACGGCACCAACTTTGTAAAAATCCAACGGTTTGATTTTCAGATATGTGTAAATCAAATCTGAAGAAAAACAGCGCCAGAAACGAGTATATTTATATATATATATATAATTATATTTAATCGAATAACGACGCTGCAGTTCGTATTTTGAAATCGAAACTTCAAACGATTGTACCGGGAGATCCAACCGTCGGATTTTCCCCAAACCGAAACCGTTGGATTCGTTTTGAAAAGACCTTTCTAATGATGTTGATTTTGTAAAGATCCAACGGTTAGATCTTCATATGTGTAAATCAAATCTGAAGAAAAACAGCGCAACGGCCGCGTTATGGCCCGAAGCGTCGTTTTGAATAAATTGGCTATTTTAAAATAAATAAAAATAGCGATAAATCGTTATAAAATATCATAAACGATATGGAGTGGAAATAAACTGAATTTGCTCGATTTATTTGGTATTTGATGGTTGGATGTGTTTGGTGTGAAAATTACATTAAAGAACAAAATTGGTGTTGTCGAATGATTTAACCATTGAAATAAATTGATTTGAAATTCTAAATATACGTGAATTATTTGAAAAGGCCGAGTTAATTCTCATTTCAAATAATTGACCGACGATTGAAAGTCGAAGATAAAGATGGTGGTCGAAGACCGGAGATCTTCACCTCGTTTGGATGGTAACCGAGGTCCTGATTGGGAGGCATCCCGAAATATGGATAATGAGTGGTGATTGTCCTGACGTACGTGGTGATCGATGGGTTTGCGAGGTATTTAGTGCCTCCGGTTTCGTTCAAACCCAGAACGGACTTGTAAATGGACTGTGTGTCTGACATTGGATTTTATTCTGTGTTGATTGATCTCTATTAAATATACATCTGTTTGGCGGCGGAGAATTTATTCTTTTGCTTAACGCCCTTCTCTGAAACGCACGAGCTCAGAGGTTGTATATCGATGGACATCAGTCGCATGGCATGAATTGCCTGTGTGGCATGCTAAGATGCAGTGATCAGGGCTTCTGTTGAAAAGCAAAGCCTTGTGGTGATGATCAAAGCACCGCCTGTGTGGCGTAGCTTTGTGTATAACGTGAAATCGCGAGCCTCACACCCCGGAATGAACCAGAAACGGGAGCAGGACCTCAGGGGGGACGTGCGTTTTCTTTCTAGCTAGGGTGGTGTCAGTGACCTACCAGCCCTGACATTTATATACTTTTCACCTATGTGGTTGTTGCTGTTGCGAGGCGCCTCGGTTTGATCGGACGATCCGGGTCCGATGGAGTCATTCGTTGGCTCATTTACACCCCAAAGGGTGGAGAAACGCATTGTTCAGGCATTATAATCCACTTCGTGTGGACCGGCCCTGACGATCCAGGGTATGGTCGCGGCTATACCTGTGGCTCGGGCTAGAGAGTCACGAATTCGGTAAGGACTATCTTTTGCCTTGGTTCATGACGGAGATCCAATTTCCAAATACGTGACTGAGCGGTTTCGATTGTATATATGTATTTGGCGACATAGTGGCATGGGACGCTCATGTCGTCTATGATTGATAGTTATGATTTGAAATTGTTTTCAAACCATATAAACACTAGCAATAATATCAAATGCCTTTTTTTATTCGTATCAAGCATATTTTGGCCGTTATAATGTAAAAACTCCATCCTCCGGTTTGCGTTGCATTGTGTGATGGGAACTGAGTCTTATAATGGCTTCATTTTTACAAAAAGCATTGCGATGTTTAAAAGAAAGATTTGTTTTAAAGCACTGGCAATCCAATGGAGTAAACCCGTTCCACGAAAGTGGCCTGGTCCTGTGATTTGCCATATTATATATGTGTTGAGTAGATTTCTCATACCAGTCCCATGACTGACTCGTAGTTTGTTTCACTTTCAAACTCGGGTGCCCCTTTTTCTACACGGGCAGCCTTGTATTCAGGTTTAGCAGGCTTTATCTGGATAGCTGGAGCTGAAGATGGATTCTATCATTTATCTCTTTTTATGCCGTTTAGCTCCTATTGTACATATTTTGTTTGTTTTCCGCTGTAGACATTTATGTATAGCTGAACTGTATTTGTACTAAGTAAGATCCTGTATACTGTGTAACTCTGATGATTACTTTTATCCAGTATATTCTATTGTTCATTATCTGGTGTATTTATTTAATTCTGTTCTGCTATTATCTGTTTCTGTGTTATATTCCAAAGGTAACCCTTGTCTCCGTCGGCACGGGGTTTGGGGTCGTCTCATTCTCTAACTTAGCAATTTCGAGGACGAAATTTTTTTAAGTGGGGAAGATTGTAATGACCCGCACTGGCAGAGGTATTATGATTAATTTATTTAATTATATAAATGGTGGTTTTAGAGAATTTAATGGTCGTGGAGTTTAATTATGATGAATATTTAATTAAAATAATAAATTAAATAATATATTTAATTCTGAATAATCAGAATTTGTCGAAATGACGATATGGTGTGAACCGGATCATATGTGATATTTAATTCAGCTTGGAATTGAATTTGAATAACGAATATATTCAATCGTCGATAGTTGAACGTATAGTTTATAAAATAATTATAAACGACCTCGAAATGGCGCTGCAGTTCGTAAATTGGCGATTCGAACTTCAACTGAATGTACAGGATTCGTTTTAAGCCGGATTTCTATGAAACAAGAAACGTGTGGAGCTGGTGGAGTATATCTTTCTAGTGGAAGAGAAAAATCGGGATTTCGTCGTGTAGATTTTGATTCACGTCCAAATCAAATTTTAGAAAAGTCGCTGTGGAATTCCTTTATAATTTATAAAGGAATTATTTATATTTTAAAAAGGAATTTCAATATAAATCGAATATCGGGTTGACCCAGAAGTGAATATCGAGTTAGAAATTCATATAGGAATATTCTAGAGTTGTATGGTATTCCACTGTGGATATATACGATAATATAAATTTACTTATATTTAATTTAATTATTTAAAATATATTTATATATTTAAATGGGTCATCCAGAGCTTTAAAAATAGCCGGTTTTGCAAACGAAGTCGGAATTCGACGAAACTAGTTTTGTTGGACCCGCAACATCGAATTATTGTTAGATGTCAAGTTTTGTGATTTTTAGAGTCACTGTGTGACCGTGCGGATTTTTAGAGTGAGAAATAGTCAGTATTTTGACAGTTAAAAATATGTTGTGTGAGCATACGGAGTCGGAATTCGACGAAACCAGTTTCGTTGGGACCGTAATGTAAAATTCTAGTAGCATGTCAATTTTCGTGATTTTAGGAGATCGTATGTGGTCGCTGGGATTTTTAGAAGGTAGATACAAGGAGAAAATCAATAAAATAAAATATAAAAATCAAATATAAAAATATCCCAACATTTTGCTTGTCCAATTTGAAGGCCACGCATCATTCCTTATCAGCCACAAGTGCCACCAACCAAGAACAATGTATAAATACCGCATAAATCCCAATCGCAGCAGGAATTTCCAAAAAGAAAAAAATCAATACAATTCAAACAAATTCCTATAAATCGAAAACTCGAACATTTGTTGTGACCATTTATGGATCCGCTTCATTTCTGTGTGGGTTTTGAAGAGTTCGAACCCTGTTTTCCGTTGTCGCAAGCACACAGCGTGCCTAAGGTTGGGGTCGGGTTTCAATTCGTGAAGCCGGAGTGGGAACTGAGTTCACCAATGAACTCGGGGATGTACCAGGGTCAGCTCGACGTGATTCAGTGCAACTAAAATGGCCTGAGGTGAAAAGCGACTTTGGTGAAGTTCGATTTAGGGTTGAGGGCGGAATTCCATCAGGGTGTGCGAACTGAATTTGATGAACATGAGGGGAAGCAGCTCGAGATGAGGAGGTCGATGGGAATGTTGGTTTTGAGAATGAGGGGTTGTCGAACGAGATAATGGAGGAGAGGCGGCCATGTTGCGTCGAAGTGAATACTTGAGGAAGCATTGGGGAAGAAGTATTCTTGAAGTGGGTCTGGGCTATTAAAATGGGCTGGGGGAAAAGAAACAAAAGGGTAAAGGCCCAATTATATAAAAATGGTGTAGGTTTATTTAAGTTTAATTGTTTAAAAATTTGTAAAATGCATAACAAACTCGTACGTTATCAGAATTGGGCAAAACAAGATCCATTGGGATCGTATGGACGGACACTACACGATGGAACTGACTGGAAGTCCATCTGAGCTTGTTACAATTTATTGCAAAATAAATTATTCATCTAAATCAAAGACAGTTAATCGTTTTTACGATAACAGTCCAATGTGAGTAAATCTTACTAACTCTGAACAGTTTATAATTTCATGTTATATTTTTAGAACTGTTAGATATTGGCTGATTGACTGTATGTTGACTGTTTGATTGAACTGCTAGTCAGTTAGTTAAATTTTCTATATTGATTCTGTTTAACAGAATATATCATATGCAACTGAAAGTGATGTTATCTATATTGTTTAACATCTGTGATGCAGGGAAACAGGTCGGAGGAATCCAACTGGATTCCTCAACATTTATTTTACTGTTTTCATATATTGTGATATATGATGTGTTATATAATCTGTTATGGATTATGGGTGTTGGAATGATGTTGATCATTTTTATTCGATATTTTAAATATCATAAAAGACCCTGGGATGTAAAAAGAATTATTTCAATGTATATTGAAATAAAGGGGTTTTATAAAATCAACAGATTTTATAAAAGGAAATATTTCGAAAATAAATAAAAGGGAAAAATGTTTTAAAACGAATAGAGTTTTATAAAAGGGAAATCATTTGTAAAGTTAAGAACTGTTACTAAAAGTAAATCTTTATAAATGAATAGTTTAATCGATAAGAGTTAAAGCAAAGGAGTTAATCGATGTTAGTTTAATCGATTAGAGTTAAAGCAAAGGAGTTAATCGATGTTAGTTTAATCGATTAGAGTTAAAGCAAAGGAGTTAATCGATTTAGTTTAATCGATTAGAGTTAAAGCAAAGGAGTTAATCGATGTTAGTTTAATCGATTAGAGTTAAAGCAAAGGAGTTAATCGATGTTAGTTTAATCGATTAGAGTTAAAGCAAAGGAGTTAATCGATGTTAGTTTAATCGATTAGAGTTAAAGCAAAGGAGTTAATCGATGTTAGTTTAATCGATTAGAGTTAAAGTAAAAGGAGTTAATCGATGTTAGTTTAATCGATTAGAGTTAAAGTAAAAGGAGTTAATCGATTAGAGTTAAAGTAAAAGGAGTTAATAGAATATATTTTATTCGAATAAAGTTAGTAAATCAAAAATAGTTTATTCGAAAAGGGGTTAAGTGAATAGAGTAAATCAAATAGAATAAATCGAATAGAGATTTATTCGAATGAGAGTTAAGTAGGGAAGTTAGTTAAAGGAATATAAAGTGAACTTTGCCTATTTCAAAGTTAGAAATGTTGTTCAGTTAAGGTCTGAGAGGTAGTTCTACCCCAACTTGATTGGCTTCGTTTTTAACTAAGGAATAGTTAAGGTTCGGCAGTAAAGGAAATGGTTTGGGTTGGCATCGCGATGGTTTGTTTAAACATCTGTCTAAGTCCAATGAAGAAGCTTTGGAAATGTTTTCCAAATAAGAAACCAGAAATGTTTTCTTATAAAGAAAGCAAGAAATGGAAATGTTTTCCATTGTTAATAATGTATATTTTCCAAATTTAGAAAATAAGAAATATTGAATATAGGGAAACAGGAGATAAGTAAATTAATGAAATAAGGAGATAAATGTTGAATGATGTTTTGATCGATATAAATTTCCATTTGGAAATAATATCGTTGGTTGCACACCTGTTTTTCTTCGATAGTTAAATCACAGACTATCGAAGTTTTGACCATTTTAACGTTGTTAATATGGAGAGACCGGTTGGATTATTATCCAAAGAACCACTCTGTATTGGCATAAGCGTTGCGAATCATATATGCCAAAGGAAATTGAAGACGGAATTATGCAGGGGCTATCCTGTTTACATAATAGTGCCTTCGGTTCATCCTGTTCCTGGGTGACTTGTATGGACGGATGTCTGACAGAGTATTTCCAGACGATCACGTATATTGATTTCTCCAACCGTACCAAGAGTGGAAGCGGAGAAGGAAACTTCTTTTAGCTAACACATAATGTATTGTTGAGGACGTCAATCGGTGATTTGATGGATTTGATGATGTGGCATTCAAAGTAAATCTGATGTGATGTTAAAGCGTAGCTTCTAGCCTCACATCCGGTAAATGACAGAAATCGGGCAGGCAGCATGGCTAAGTCGGTCGCACCGAAGTAGGGTGTATAATCACCTGATCTAGAGTTTCATTTACTTCTAAAAATCTATTGTTGATGCTGTCCCATTCGGGAAACTGTTGCTGATCCCAACCGTTGGTGATATACATTCGATACGCTCAAGCGAAATGAGCGGTCGGTCATGTGTGGGCGGGTTGCAAGATGTTCTTGTTGAACCCAGTGTATTCCTCTCTAGAGGTACACGAGCGATAGGTGGTTCCATACCTTGTCATAGTTGGAAACCCACTACCCAATACGTGCTTGCGGTTTTGATTGTATACTATATATGTAGAACGTGAGATGAAAGCGTTTCTACTAGATGATTATTATAGTTGTGGTTGATAGACATTATTATAATATCAAAAGGTTTTTGATATAAAGATAATTTGGATTCTCATAAGGGAAATACCCGTTCCGTTATGCGGCGTGGTCTTATGAGATATCGTTTACTTGTTCGAACTGTTTTTAAACTGTTTTACTCATACCAGTCCCATGACTGACCCGGAGTTTATTTTGTTGTTTTCCCTAAACTCTTGGGTGTCTAAATTTGTATGGGCAGTCAAGTAGTCAGGATTTACAGATATATTGGAAGAGCTGGAGCTGGAGGCTTCAGGATCATATAGCTATAGTTATTTCTGCTGTGTTGTAAGTGTTGTACTTTGATAATGACATGTATATTCAAGTACAGATTTGTATTTCAAAGTTATGTTATGAAATATATTTATTCGTTCCGCTATGAGATTCGTGTTACTCTGATGTTGTGTTCTTCTTCTTCTTCTATTCTAATTTTCTATCTTATCTTTCCTCACCCTCTAATTTCTTTCACTAATTACCATGATTTTTCGATGGTTTGGTTATCGACATCGTGTTTATGTCGATAACCAAAGTCGCCAAAAATCCGGGTCGTTACACATATGACTGGTGTGAGAACTAAAACAGTTATTTAAAACTTTACTTTAAAGGATAGTAATTCAAGGGACCACGCCGTATAACATGAAACGGGTTTCCTCTCAAGAATACTAGTGCATATAACAAAACAGCGCAATGCTCTTTGGAAAAATGAAGCTATTATAAGACCCAGGTCCCATCACACAATGCAATGCAAGCCGGAGGATAGGGTTTTCCCCTATAATAGCCAAACATGCTTGGTACGTTTAAAACAAATCATTTGATACTATTATAAGTGTATAGTGTCAAAACAATTTCAATCATAAATATCAATCATAGACGGCATTAATGACCCATACCACTATGTCGCTATACTAGGTTCTACAAATAAAACCGAATTATCACGTATTGGAAATTGGATTCCATCATGAGTCGAGGCAAGGGGCAAGCTCCTCTCCGTTCGAGACACTCTAGCAAATGTCTCAGGACCCCACTATGATCCTTTGGAACCTCCAAGGCCGGTCCTCTCTTACTTTTGAGGATTGGCAATTCCTGAACACACGTTTCCCGGTCCTTACAGACCTATATCCGAGGCGCCTCGTATCCAACAACCACACAGGTGAAAAGTATATAAATGTCAGGGATGGTAGGTCACTGACACCACCATAGCTAGAAAGAAACGTCGTGCACTCCTTGGGTCCTTATCCCGTTTTTGACTCATACCGAGATGTGAGGCTCACGAATCCACGTTATACACAAAGCTACGTCACATAGACCATGCTTTGATCATCAACCACAAGACTTTACTTTTCAACAGAAACCTTGATTAATTGCCACTTACGCGTGCCACACTAGCAATTCACTCAATGCGACTAATATCCATCGATATACAACCTCTGAGCTCGTACATCTCAGAGAAGGGCGTTAAGCAAGAGAATAAATTCTCCGCCGCCAAACAGATGTATATTTAATAGAGATCAATCAACACAGAATAAAATCCAATGTCAGACACACAATCTATTTACAAGTTCGTTCTGGGTCTGAACGAAACCGGAGGCACTTTCCTCACATATCCATCCATCTCCAAGTACGTCTGGACGATCACCAACTGATTCCCTCATCTTGGGTGTACAGCCCAATCGATATCATCAGTAATCACCCAAACGATGTGAAGACTTCCGGTCTTCAACCACCGTCTTCATCTACGACATCTCGTCGAATCGGTTATTCACAATGGGTATAAACCCGGCCTTTCTGAATATCCCACGTATATAATAAACAAATGTTACACAAACACACAAACGCCTCATTCCAATTCAGAATATTCTTTTATTCACAAAATCACATTCTTAGGGAAAGGTTCCCATTAATTTTATCCAAGATAAATTCTTCTAAATTTATTCTTTAATCTTCCTTTGGATATCACTTCAAACTAGTCTGGATTAGCGAACCACACCGAAGTAATTATTTATTTTATTTCTCAATCCCGACCTATCCATCCCATGGAGCAAAACTGGTGGTACTCCATATCTAACACCACGATGTTATCGGTAAAATTAATTACCATTTCACGTTCAAATCTAATTAAAGATTTAACTATCGCTTTGGAGCAAAACTGGTGGTACTCCATTCTCGATCACCTTTCAGATTTGATAATTTAAATTATCAATTCACATTTTAATCTAATTAAAGATTCATTAAAACTCCACTTAGTTTTAATCTTTTCAAAAATCCATATCCTGTCTTTAACTGGGTTAAAGAACCAATGTCACCTAAAACACGATTCACGATAAACCCAAAATCACATTCTATTGTTAATCGGGTTAAAGAACAGGTGTTGTTCGAAACACCGCTCACGATAAACCCAAAACCAATTCAAATTCAATTCCAATTAAATATTATTTAATTTATTCACTTCATTAAATCTAAATAGAAAGATTTAATCTTTTTCTCTATTGGGCTTAAGAACAGTGTTAATGAAGACACCATTCACGACAAACCCAAATCACATTTGATATTAAATACAAGGCTTTGAATAGAAAATATACCGGCTTATATTCAATATCAAATCCTGAAACCAACAAATATCTTATTGGAAATAACGATATAAAATTTATCTTTCAAATTCCCATAGCAATATCTGTATAGTCACGAAATCCAACATCGAAATATTCCGAAGATAATTTCGATTCAACTCCAGCCCAATTCACGTACTGGGAATATTGATTATTTTAAAATCACTTTCAAATTCAATTTATTTATTTCAAAAATAAATTGATTTTAATTCTAGTTCAAAACTAGTTCATTTCAATAAAAATCTATTTTTATCGTTTCAAATGTGGAGTTTTTCATCCCAGTTCTTTCCAATTCACATATTATGATTTTACACAAATTATTAATATTTTTAAAAAATTTATCGAGGCCTGTACAGTCGATTTCCATCAACGGCCATCGAACCGCACTTACAGCGACCTTTTCCAAATTTGATTTGGACATAATTCCAAATCCAACCGTTAGATTTCAAATTTCTAATATTCATTTTTATCCCGATTTTTCATCCCAATTCCACGACACTTCAAATGTAGGGAATCATCACTGTTCTCCCCTTTTGTCACTTTCGTTGCCCGTAGCCACTACATATATAAAAATCACATTTTTATACTGTTGTCCTTAAAATAAAAATCACATTTTTATTTGTTCACTTTCAATTTAAAAATCATATTTTTATAATCACTCCATATGGATAAAAATTCTATTTTTACACCGCTTCTATATAGATAAAAATTCTATTTTTACATTGATGCTATATAGATAAAAATCCTATTTTTACATCGTTAATATATAGATAAAAATTCTGTTTTTATCACGCTATTCCTCATATAAAGATTTCGTCTTTTCAAATATAAAGATTTCTCCTTTTCAAATATAAAGATTTCGCCTTTTCAAATATAAAGATTTCGCCTTTTCAAGTATAAAGATTTTATTTTTATATTCTCTATTATATAGAAATTATATTTTCAATACACTACTTATATACAAATAGTATTTTTATTTCTTCTACTATATAAAGGTCATATTTTTATTCACTGCATATATAAAAATCACATTTTTATATTTACTTTGTTATAAAAATTATATTTTTATATTGCTATTCTCCTAATAAAGATTATATTTTTATTACTCTACATGAATAAAAATCATATCTTTCCTTATTTCAAAATCTCACCTTTTCTAGTTTAACAATCAAATCTTTTTGCCATGAAAAATCTATTCTTTTTACTAGGAAAAATCATTTCTTTTCCCGCTATTCTAATCAAGTAAAAAATCATATTTTGAACAACGCTAAATATAAATATAAAAACTGATTTTATAAATACACTTTAACATATAAGAAAAATCGGTTTTTTAAAAATAAAAACAAAGCAAAAACTCACTGTTAATTTTCGAGAGGGGGAGAGTGGAGTTGTTCGCTGCTGGTGGTTCCAGAGGGGGAAGGCGGCACCTCACAGTGTCGGTGGTCAGGCAGTGGGCCCTAGGGCGTGGCGGCTCAGGGAAGAAAAGGGGGGGCGGTTTGGTGGTGGTCGGCGGCTTTGAGAAGAGGGGCAGGGAGGAGAAGATCGGGACGAGAAGAAGAGGGGGGTTTGGTGGTGGTCGGCGACGCTCCGCCGATGGGGCAGCGGCGGTGGCGGATCGCGGTTTTCCGCGATGGAGTTTTTTTTCTTTTTTTTTATTTCTTTTACGGGAGAGAGAATGTGAAGGGGAGGGGGGTTAAAGGAAAGTATATATATTTATATTAATTTAATTTTAAAAAGTAACTTTTTCTTTCGACCTCGAAACGAAACCCACCGCCTGTCGACCATAGCTAATTACACCCATTCCGAACACAATGGGATATATATCGTAGGCTAATTCAGCTGTTTCGATCAGTTTTCGTCAAAATCAAAATATAACTCTATATATTGAATTTGAACGGACATTTCAATTTACTGGGGCCACATACTAACAAGAAAAATTCCCGAAAAATATTTTCTAGCTTCGTATTGACGATACGGTCCTAATAAAACAAGTTTCATCGAATTCTGAGACCTTTGGAAAAATGGCCAATTTCCAGTCGATTAAAATCAACTGAAACTGGTCAAACACGTGTTCCTTTGCCATGCTCACATATTGATTCTAAAAATTACGAAATTTGAAACCTGACAATAATTTGATCTCACGGATCCAACAAAAGTGGTTTCGTTGAAATCCGAGGTCGTTTGCAAAATGGCTATTTTTAAAGGCCGAAATTCCATAGCGACTATTCTGAAATTTCAACTGGACATATCTTTTGATCCCCGCTATGAAATTTCAATTTTTCGGATTCGTTGGAATGATATTCTCCATTAGATTCTAATATTTTTGGTTTCGCTAAAATCCGGTTTATTTTGCACCCGTACGTTCATTTGAAGTTTGAAATCGAATTATCGAACTACCGTGCCATTTTCAATTCCTTTTATAATTATATATAATTATTTATATTCTAACGGCGACGTATATAAATATATACGTTCGATTTCTATTCTAAATAAAAATTTTCGTCGATATTATCTAAAATAATTCATTTTAAATAATCAAAATTCGCTAAAATTGCCAAAATAAAAATTTTAAATTGGCTCGCATTTTCCGGGTTGTTACAAGTTCGTAATTTGGCGATTCGAACTTTAAACGAAAATACATAATCCATTTTAAGTCGGATTTCTGTGAAACAAGAAACGTTCGGAGCTGGTGAACTATATTTTTCTAATGGAAGAGAAAAATTGAGAATTCGTCGTGTAGATTGTGAGTTATGTCCAAATTAAATTTTCGAAAAGTTGCTATGGAATTCCTTTATTATTTAGAACGATTTATTTATATTATAAAAGGATTTTTAATATAAATTGAATATTGATTTAGTCTGGATTTGAAATGTCGAGTTATAAATCCAGATAGGGATATTTTGGAGCTGTATGATATTCTATGTGAATATATATGATAATATTAATTAATTAATATTAAATTTAATTATTTTTAAATATATTAATATTTAAATGGGTTTATTTAGAGCTTTAAAAATAGCCATTTTTGCGAACAACCACCATTTTTTATGAAACTAATTTTGTTGGATCCGAAATATTAAATTATTGTTAGATTTCAATTTTAGTGATTTTTGGAGTTAGTATGTGGCCGTGCAGAATTTTAATGTGAAAAATAGTCAATAATTTGACTTTAAAAATATATTGTGTGAGCAAACGGACTCGGAATTCAATGAAACCGGTTTCGTTGGGTCCAGAATGTCGAACCGTAGTTGCATGTCCATTTTCGTCGGAATTGAATATTGTATGTGATCCTACGGATTTTTAGAAGACAAATACAAACAACGATTGATTATAATTAATATAATATTCAATATAATAATATTGAAAACTATCTATAAATAATCCTAACATTTCTAAACCTAAGACATTTCCTTCACAGTGGTCAAAAACATGAGACGCCGAAATTTTTCTATCTTCGGTAAACAGTTCTTCTTTAAAAAATTCATGTAAATTCATATTAATTCTTATAAATTCAAATGCTTGTATATTGAAAACCTATGGGTTGAGAGCTTCATCTTTATATAGTTTTTACTTGGTCTGATTCATGTTTTGGGTAATGGTGGTTTCCAGCGACGCCTAGGGTTAGGTGTCGTGGTGTTTTGAGGAGGAGTTGGCCGAAGGGATGGTCGGAGATGAACTTGCAATGGGATTTCTCACCTTGGTGGATATATTTGGTATGTTTCAAAGTGATTAAGTGTCACGAGTTCCTGTAGCAATCACGAAGAAGGGGCTTTGACGCAAACTGGGTAGGGGCACGAGTTCATGGATTTTGGTATGGTTGCATTGAGTTGATGAAGAGGAGAATATTGGATATTTTAGATTGAATTTAAAGGAAGTAGAGAAAGAGCAGTGGAGGGTTGAAAATTCGACAATGCCTGAAAAGGGTGAGGAGCGGGATTTGAGCACGTCGGAGAAGATCAATTGGGCACGGCTTAATTATGGTAAACGTAATTAGGAAATGATTAAGCCTAATTTATTTATTTATTAATTAATGACCATGATATGTATATAAACTCGTATAATGTATTACATTATCATACGATGGCAGAATCTGACGAAACAAGATCCGTTGGGATCGTATGGACGATGGCTACACAATGGAACTGATTTGGAG
This sequence comes from Allium sativum, assembly GCA_030737875.1. NCBI lineage: Eukaryota > Viridiplantae > Streptophyta > Magnoliopsida > Asparagales > Amaryllidaceae > Allium > Allium sativum. The sequence goes on from CM060915.1 coordinate 995,195,480, forward strand.
TGAATTGGAGCTCATTACAATTTATAGCGAAATAAATTGTCTGATCTGAATCGATGATCGCTTATCGTTATTTTACGATAACCGACCAATGTGAGTAAATCTCACTAACTCTGAACAGTTTATATTTTTATAACGTATTCTTAGAATTGATAAATGATGATTTATTTCTGTGTGATGATTGTTTGAATGAATTGCTAGTCAATTGGTTGAAAATATAGATATAGTTATATATATATATAAAAATCGTTAATTATATGTTGATTCTGTTTATTAGAATATTTCATACTGAAATGAAATTTGATGTTAATTATATTGTTTAACATCATTGGATGCAAGGAAATAAGTTGGAGGGATCCAACTAGATTCCTCAAAATTTATAATACTGTTTTTTTTTTCATATATTGTGATATATGATGTGATGTATAATCTATGATTGATTATGATGACGCTAGTCTTGTTATTTGATATTTTAAATACCATAAGAAATACTGGAATGTAAAAAGGAAATTTCCAAAGTGTATATTGAAAAAAAATTATATAAAATAAAATTATAAAATGAGTTATTTGGGAAATAAATAAAATTATAAAAGGAATTATTTGGGAAATAAATAGAATTATAAAAGGAAATGGAAAGATACAAAAGAATTATGAGATATGAATTTAAAGTTGATTTTAAATAGAACTTGTTTTGACAGATAAATTGAGAAGATAAATTATAACTAATGTTTTATAAATTAAGTAAAATATTTATCATTGGATAAATGGAATATATAAATCAGAATTTACATAGAGAAGTAGAAATTGGGTTTAACACGGACATTTTTAGGGAATATAAACTTAACATTTATAAAAGGAATTATAATGGAGATTATAGGTGACTGGAAATAAAAAGAGGATTTTGCATAAATAATTCTATAAATAGAGATTAAATAGAATTTGGAAATGGGAGATTATTTTTAAATATGAAATCAAACTAAATTGATTATATAAAAGAAATATTATTCACATTCGATGTGAATAAGGAATTGAAGTAATACTTTTCCTCTTTAAAATATTTATAAAGGAAATTGGTTTTGGAATAGGAATTTAAAATGGAGTTAAGGAAATATGAAACTGACTGGAGATTAGTTATATTGAACAGCTTTCTGGGTATCGATCTGATGTTGGTTTTGGCCTCCAGGATTTATACTTGGGAAGTGGTTCCCTTACTAATTTTGTAACGAACAAGAATTTTTGACCCAGAAGATCAACATACAACACCATGTCGATTATTCAAGACTTGAAACTATTTGAACGTCAATAGAAAGAAGTTAGAGGGTTAGAATATATAAGATAGAAAGTTAGAATAGGAGAAAGAGAAGAACATAGCAACAGAATCAGAGTAATACGAATCTCACAGCGGAACGAATAAAATATAGTATAAACATAACTTTGAAATACAAATCTGTAATTTGTATATACATATCATCATTAGAGTATAACACTTACATCATAGTGTAAATAAACAATAGCTATAAAAACGTTGCTGAAGCCTCCTGCTCCAGCTCCTTCTAGTGCATCTGTAAATCCCGACTACTTAACTGCTCATACAAATTTGAGCACCCAAGAGTTTAGGGTAAAACAAAACAAAATAAACTCTGGGTCAGGCATGGGAGTGATGTGAGTAAACAATTTAAAACAGTTTTAGAAAATAAACGATATCTCATAAGACCACGCCATATAACACGGAACGGGTTTTTCCCTTATGAGAATCCAAAATACTTGATTCAACATTCAGAATCCTTTTGCAAGAAACGGTAATCTTTATATCAAAACTGTTTTGATATTATAATAGTGTCTATCAATCACAACTAAATAATAATCTAGCAGAATGCTTTCATCTCACGATCCACATACATAATATGTAATTAACAACCGAGGGCGCTTATTGGGCAATGGATTCCAACCGGCAAGGTATGGGACCACCTTCCGACAGTGTATCTTTAGAGAGGAATACACTGGGTTCAACAAGAACATCTTGTAACCCAGGCTAAACATGACCGATCACTCATTTCTCTTGAGTGTACCGAATGTATTATCACCAACGGTTGGGGTCAGCAACCGTTTCCTGAAATAATTCAAAACAGTATCTTTGGTAGTAATTTGTCACTTAGTACTTGAAAATGAACACGGATGTTGTGGCCAGCATCATCAGGGATATTTCCCAGCGAGGGAAGTGAGTTCAATACTATATCACCTTTCAAACTCATTTCTTAAACATTTCCATTTTGAAATTTGTTTCAAAATATCCTTCCAATGTTTGTCAAACAATTTAAAATCTCCCAGGATTTTAAAATTTTCATATATTTAATCCAGATTCATTTACAAACACTTCTCCAACTTTTAGGAATTTAAATTCCAATTCTGATTTTGACATAACTTACAATCTATAATACGAAATATCAATTTTTCACTTTCATTAGAAAAATATAGTTCACCAGATCTGAACGTTTCTTGTTTCACAAAAATCCGGCTTAAAACGGATTCTGTATATTCAATTAAAGTTTGAATCGCCAAATTACGAACTACCACGCCATTACGGTCTCGATTTAAATTATATTATAATTAATACATTCAATCATCGTTTATTAAATATATTCGTTATTATAATTCAATTATAAACTGAATTATATCTTATAAATAATCCAATTCACACAATATTGCGAATTCCACTATTTCTGATTATTTCGGAAATGAATATATTATTCTACTATTTATATTAATTAAATATTCAATATTATTTAATTAAACAACCATTTAAATCTCTAAATCGCTATTTAAATAATTAAATTAATTTATTATTTTATCAATAAAAAAAGGGACGTTACATTCTTCCCCCCTTATGTAACACCCCGAAAATTCTATAACTGTGAAGGAAACAAATTAAAGTATAATTAATTTCAAATCAAAGAACTAAGGGAAACGGGATACGCCATTGCGTTCGTCTCGGAAAAATACACGAAATAGAGTCCGAGTTTTCGAAAAACGGAGTCCGTATGAAGAAGATATGGCATGCGGAAGTTTTGAATTAAATTTAAAATTCAAACAGAATTAAATAATAAAATATTCCGAAGTAGGGCCCAACGGGCCAGGGTGTAAGAACACCCGCCTGGGCCACCCAGGTCGACTGGGCTGTCGACCTGGGCTACCCATGTCGACAGGGCTGTCGACAGCCCTGTCGACAGGGGTGTCGACCTGGTCGAGCCCAGTCAGCCTGGCTGGCCAGGTCTGTGTTTGGTCGAATTTCTATGGTCTGCTTTGTCATTAGGGCTAGGTGGCGGGTTTTTATTGGTCTCTCTTCCTAATGAATGGCTATGATCTAACCTAGCAACATCAATGGTCCTAATTAGTTCCTAACCTCTATATAAGCAACCCTAGACTAAACCCTAATCTATTCATTTAAAATTAAGAACATAGCCGCCATGTTGCTGAGGAACGACAAAGAGTAGCCGCCAAACTAGAGAGAGAATTAGGAAGAAAGTTCTAAGGCCTAAAGCAATTCAAGCAACCTAAAGCCAATCAATTCAACAAAGGAATCATATCTCTTAATTAGAGAATTCGCCGCAACCATTGTAAGTAGAGTATTACTTTGGTATAAATAAACAACTGTGTTGATGTGTATACTTGAATTGTGGCAATGGAAGTAATTCATATTTGTGCGTTCTTATACGTTTGGATTATGTTATTCATGTTATAAAGAACTACATGCGGTAGTTCTATGCAAGTATACGTTTGGAATATTGCGCAAATTATGTAATCTATGTTAAAGCTACATGTTTGTAGTTGATTGAAATTCATGCAAGTTTGGGGCTTTGTTATTATGCCATCATGATGTATGTTTTTGTGCATAAATTATTTTGCAAGTAATTGAAACAAGTTTGGTTGTTATAGTTCATATGAAACTATGTTGGAATTTTGACACCATAATCCGTGTATTAAGTCATGCTTTTGCAAACTTATGAATATGGCTAGGCTAGGAATGATATTTGGCATAATTGAAATCCATGATTAAGTCTATCTTGTTTAAAAGAGTTGTATGATGACATATGTGAGACATGACTAGGTTAGACTCAAAAATCCCTTTTTGCAAGTCTAAAGCAAAACCCATGATTAGGAATATTTATGCATAAGTATACTTACCATCGTTATGTGATTAGACTTAAACCATGATTAGGTTGAACTATGCTTTTGTGTTAGTAACAAAGTATCCCCTTTGTAAACATGTAGAAACCTTATGAACATGACTTGTTATGTTTATGCCACATTTATGCTAGAAATATTTATGCCATGCTTGTGTTTAACATTAGGCCATATTTATGCTAGAAATATTTGTGCCATGCTTATGTTTGACATTATGCATAAATAAGAATATAGGTTCATGTTGTAGTTAAACCTATGCAAGTTCACATGCTTTGATTCATGTCACCTATGTTGCCACTATGCAAGTACACCAGTTTCTATTATGTATTCTCAACGTCTTATGCAAGTTCATGCGCTCACCTTCCCCTCTTTGTGTATACGCCATAAGCCTCCCCTCTCGCATGGCTAAATTGGGCTTTAAAAGGCTAAGCCCAATATATATGAACGGACGTGTAAAACGGGGGAAAATAACGTTGGGTTAAAATTAATTAATTAATGAAAATATAAAACAGAAGGGCCCAAATTCAAGTATGGGTTGGGCCCGTGGTTGGTGTAATCTTTACACCATTAATTTAATAATGGGCCGCAAATATTTACATATAAATAAAGAAGAATGACAAGATATGTAAATATAGAAAATACGATGTGTTTAACCCGAGGTTGGATTGAGTTGTGATGTAAACCTGCCCGGAACCGCCCGGCTGTCCAGTAGTCACAACAATACCTATCCAATGTGGGAGGTTAAACATGGAGCCCAGCAAGGACCCGAGGTTAGACTGAGTTGTGGCGTAAGACTGCCCGGAACCAACCGGCAACAGGCAGCCACAACAATACCTGTCTAATGTGAGAGGTCAGGGCCTTAATAAGACAATTAAGGCTGAGTCAGGATTGTTAGGATTAAGTGAACTAAAGACTTAATCAAATTGGAACATGCTAAACTAAACGGACTGGTGGGGTTAGGTTAGGAAACACTTAACCAACTTAGCATGTTGGCTAGAGATAGAAAACCTAGTAACGGGGGACCCTTTTCAGCAGTAACCCTAAAAGGTGTATCAGGATACCGTGAAACTAGGCAGGGTGGGGCACGATTACTGGGCTGATTGTAAGAGGTCAAATCGACGGCGGTGGTGTAGCAGTGTAGGTTCTAACGGGGTGCGGGCGTGCACACACTCCGGCGCAGAAAAACAAGGCACTGGGCACCAGTAGCATACCTGTGCACTCTAAGGTTGTGTCGGGTTGCCACTGTGGGACTTGATACACCCCATGGTGGGACCAGCATAGGTAACTACAGACATCGGGGGCCGTAAGACACATGTAACTTTGCGAGTAGGAGCCGATCATCATAGAATGGATCACATCACCCTGATTATGGGGTGCAGATTGGAAACTAGTTTATATGGGTTCAGAGATTAACATGGGGTACGATAGTATATTCGATCCTAGACAACTTAACCAAGTTTATAGTGTTTGCCCACTTCTTGTTTATACTTATCATACCCAGTTCTTTATTCATAGACAAAATAGTACTAGACTTACTCAGGCTTTATGTCTGACTCTATTTTTCTTTCGTCTTCTTTCTTCCGTTTCCCCCCCCCCCCCCCCCCCCAGGTCCTCAGGGAGGGAACACAGCAGCTTGACCAACCTCAACATCCAGCTTGAAGAAGAGAAATGTATTGCTTGGACTTTCCTGTTTTGAACTATGGCTTTGGACAATCCACTATGGGGCTTTTGCAGTTTATCTATGTTTTATTTATCCTTCTTTAAATAATGTACTCAAGACAGATTATGAAAGTGTTATGTTATGTTTGTGGAAAGGATGTTGTTGTAACACGTATTTGACTTTATGAAATAAAAGTTTGTTGTTCTTCCGCTGTTTACAAATATGTGTTCTTATATCTGTCTTGTATATCTATGACTTGTACTTATAAACCTCCACCAAAATTAGGGCATTCCCTTTGAGAGTGACCCTAACGGAGGTGGGGTGTTTCACTTGGTATCAGAGCATAGGTTTACCAGATAAGATAAAAAGTTTTGAAAAATTATTTTCAAAAAGGGAAATTTAAAGAAGCATTTTTAAAAAGAAAAATATTATTTTATTTTAAAAAGGCAAAGTCCACCCCCCCAAAGCCATAGGAACTATCTCTTATCCTTCGTTTTGAATCTATCCTTTTTGTTTCAGCATGTCCCAAGAACTTAACTTGCCGGAAGGGGTGCCCATACCTGGTTGGTTTAGACGGTTCTTAGAAGCAAGGGCCACTCAGCCAGGTCCTACCATTCCTCCTCCCCCAGCTGAAGGAAATCATCCAGCTGCAGCGGCACCTTTTCCTCCACCTCCTCCTCGGGGAAACACGTTTGCTAAGATATGTAAAGATTTTAAAGCTATGGGAGGAAGGGATTTCCATGGAACTGAGTCCTTCGTGGCAGCTAGAAATTGGATGAAAGAAACGGAGGACCTATTTATCATCTTTGAGGTAGAGGATAGACAAAAAGTACAGTTGGCAGTGTGGCTATTGAAGGGCGAGGCTTCCTACTGGTGGGAAGTCACTAATGCTGAAAGACCAGTGGAGACATGGGAGGACTTTAGGGCAAGGTTTGAGACCAAATTTCTCTCAGATGCAGAAAGAAGTTTGCAGTTGGAAAAATTCTTATTTCTTAAGCAAGGGGACAAGACAGTCAGAGAATATGTGAATCAGTTCGATGAGCTGGCTAGGTTTGGGCTTGACCTAGTCAACACCCCGCACAAGAAGGCTCTCCGTTTCGTCAAAGGGTTAAATGAGCCATTACACAGTTTGGCCATGACCCATATACCCATGGGAGCCACGTATGAAAGATTGGTGCAAATGGCATTGCTGAATGAAGAGGATAAGGGCAAGAAGGAGACAAAGGCAGAAAGCTCTCAAGGGAAGAAAGAGGGTTTGCAGCCTAAGAAGACGGACTTTAAGAAGGGCGGGGAAGGCAACAAAGAGAAGAGGACGTGTAATTTCTGTGGCAAAGTGGGGCACTTAGTAAAGGACTGCCGGAAAAAGAAGGCCAAGGAGAATGGTGGGTGCTTCTCATGCGGTCAGACAGGCCACAGGGCTAAGGACTGCCCAAAGAAACAAGGACAGGGGCAGAGGGCTGGATCCACCCCAGGGGCACAGGTTCATGTGCTAGAAGCGCCACCATTGCAACAGAGAGGTACAAACACTTCTGTAGAAAGCGTAGTTTATCTTTATGATCACCCCATTCGCACTTTATTTGATTCTGGCGCATCACACTCCTTTATCTCGTCTGCTTTAGTAGAATCTCTGCACCTAAAAACTAGTATGGTAGAGGACCCCTTAATTGTTTCAAACCCAATTGGGGGCCCAGCTCATTTGTCTATGATCTGTCTGGATTTGAAAATTTCTATCCTAAGTGTTGAATTTCAATGTAGTGCCTTTGTTTTGGGCTTTTCGGGTTATGGTTTGATTTTGGGTATGGATTGGCTATCCAGTAATGGGGCCATCCTTGATTGTGAGAAAAGGGTTGTTAGGCTCCTAACCCAGCTCGGTAATACTTTGGAAATTTCTTGTAATCCCTCGTATGCGGTTATGCTTAGTTATCTTGAATCGCTAGATGCCTCTGTTGAAAATTTACATTCAGTTAGAGTGGTCCGGGAATATCCGGATGTCTTCGAAGAGGTGAAGGGCTTGCCTCCGAAGCGGGAAATAGACTTCCGCATATATCTTGTAGATAATGCAAAGCCCGTTGCGTTGCCCGTTAGACATATGGCTCCACGAGAAAGAAAAGAGCTCAGTAAACAGATTAAAGAGCTTCTAGAGAAGGGGGTTCATTAGGAGGAGCATTTCAGAATAGGGCGCTCCAGTAGTGTTCGCCACTAAGGCAGAAAGTTCATTTCGCTTATGAATGAGTTGTGGAGAATCACCTTAGTAAGTACATTTGGTAACATAGTTGACATTTGTTTATTTTCTAGAGATAATTCATCTATGTGGAATACCTTCTAGTAAGCTAACAAGATCCAAGATTCACTAGTGAATTTTGGAGAGCTTGCATGGAACCATGAGTACGCAGTTATGCTTGAGCCAAGTATACTAGAAGGAGAATAAGTGAAAGTGGAATGAGAGGCAACAGTGAAATAGGTTCCAACTCCTATTTTGGAAACAAGAATTGAGAAGCTACGAAATTGTGAAGTTAAAGACGGACGAAGCATAATGGAGTTAAGCTCAAGGAAATGCGACTTAGAAGATTGAAGACTAGATTTGTGCATCATATCTCTTCTTAAGAGTATATCCTTGATCCCTCTCTTCCTGTAAAGTTCACTTGCATGTTATCTTTCGTGTATATCCTCTCGGTCCCATTTTTAATCCGATTCCTATTGCAAACCCCGTAGGGAGTATGACTCATCTGTTAGTAACACATGTTGGGGCTCGAGGATGTTCGTTGGATTGACCAAACTTCTTTTTGGGTTTAATAAGATATAAATTGGTCTTAGGAAGGGACTCCCTTGTGATCTAAAAGGAGTCCATCATGTTTAATTTCCTAGAATCATATATGGTGGTTGGGTTGAGTAATTCTTTGGGTGTCAGTCTGATGTTGATTTCGGTCTTCGGGGCTGATGCTTAGGGAGTTCTTCTCCTAATCAATATATATGTGGCATAGATTTCAAGTTTGACATTGCCTAATGGGCACAAAGTTTTTACTTGTTTCTATCATTCGACTATACCTTTAGGTAGGACCATTTCCTATCATTGAGAAAATTTGGGAAAATGACCTATAGATTAGAGCTACCCGAAAAATTGGCCGGAGTCCATAACGTTTTTCACGTTTCACACCTTCGAAAATGTCTACATGAGACTGCTAAAGTGGTAGAGCCAAATATCCTCGAAGAGGCCGAAGTGGAACGCGAAACAACCATAAGAAAAGTTCCAACCCGCATCTTAGGAACAGAAGTGAAGAAGCTACGCAACCGCGAAGTCAAGCTCGTCAAAGTTCAGTGGAGCGACGCCGAGGGAGACGCGACTTGGGAAACTGAAGCTAGAATACGTACTGCCTACCCTTTTCTGTTCGAGGGTACATCCTTGATCTTTCATTTTCCTTAAGTTGCGCTTTTATCTATCTTTTTAGGTATATTTCCTCGACCGTATCTTTTAGGTAGAAACCCTTTGGATGGAAACATGTAGTTGAAACATGTTATGGATGATGGTTGCAAGTGGTTGCAAGTGATTGCTAGTGGTTGCTCGTGGTTGCATATACACACACAATCTAAGTTTTAGATCAACTCAGTCACTTCATATTGCATATGCATATATGTTTGCATTCGTATATGGTTGAACTTTAATGTGTTGTCATATGGATGTTGCATTTGTATTGAATGATTGTACACTCATGTAAAATCATGAATAGGAAAATTTGCATACATAATGGATTCATGGCACTTACATAATTCGCATTAAGGAGGTCAACTGAATCAGTAGACCGCCTGATTTTGCATTAGATAAGTACATGTACACACACACTTCGCATATGATCATGAAGCATTAGAAATCTTTTAAGGACAATGGATGCTCGTGTTTGATGGATGAGTAGATGGATGATTGGATGTTAGGATATACATTCCTCCTAACTTGAAGATTTCGGGGACGAAATCCTTTTAAGTGGGGGAGAATGTAACACCCCGAAAATTCTATAACTGTGAAGGAAACAAATTAAAGTATAATTAATTTCAAATCAAAGAACTAAGGGAAACGGGATACGCCATTGCGTTCGTCTCGGAAAAATACACGAAATAGAGTCCGAGTTTTCGAAAAACGGAGTCCGTATGAAGAAGATATGGCATGCGGAAGTTTTGAATTAAATTTAAAATTCAAACAGAATTAAATAATAAAATATTCCGAAGTAGGGCCCAACGGGCCAGGGTGTAAGAACACCCGCCTGGGCCACCCAGGTCGACTGGGCTGTCGACCTGGGCTACCCATGTCGACAGGGCTGTCGACAGCCCTGTCGACAGGGGTGTCGACCTGGTCGAGCCCAGTCAGCCTGGCTGGCCAGGTCTGTGTTTGGTCGAATTTTTGTGGTCTGCTTTGTCATTAGGGCTAGGTGGCGGGTTTTTATTGGTCTCTCTTCCTAATGAATGGCTATGATCTAACCTAGCAACATCAATGGTCCTAATTAGTTCCTAACCTCTATATAAGCAACCCTAGACTAAACCCTAATCTATTCATTTAAAATTAAGAACATAGCCGCCATGTTGCTGAGGAACGACAAAGAGTAGCCGCCAAACTAGAGAGAGAATTAGGAAGAAAGTTCTAAGGCCTAAAGCAATTCAAGCAACCTAAAGCCAATCAATTCAACAAAGGAATCATATCTCTTAATTAGAGAATTCGCCGCAACCATTGTAAGTAGAGTATTACTTTGGTATAAATAAACAACTGTGTTGATGTGTATACTTGAATTGTGGCAATGGAAGTAATTCATATTTGTGCGTTCTTATACGTTTGGATTATGTTATTCATGTTATAAAGAACTACATGCGGTAGTTCTATGCAAGTATACGTTTGGAATATTGCGCAAATTATGTAATCTATGTTAAAGCTACATGTTTGTAGTTGATTGAAATTCATGCAAGTTTGGGGCTTTGTTATTATGCCATCATGATGTATGTTTTTGTGCATAAATTATTTTGCAAGTAATTGAAACAAGTTTGGTTGTTATAGTTCATATGAAACTATGTTGGAATTTTGACACCATAATCCGTGTATTAAGTCATGCTTTTGTAAACTTATGAATATGGCTAGGCTAGGAATGATATTTGGCATAATTGAAATCCATGATTAAGTCTATCTTGTTTAAAAGAGTTGTATGATGACATATGTGAGACATGACTAGGTTAGACTCAAAAATCCCTTTTTGCAAGTCTAAAGCAAAACCCATGATTAGGAATATTTATGCATAAGTATACTTACCATCGTTATGTGATTAGACTTAAACCATGATTAGGTTGAACTATGCTTTTGTGTTAGTAACAAAGTATCCCCTTTGTAAACATGTAGAAACCTTATGAACATGACTTGTTATGTTTATGCCACATTTATGCTAGAAATATTTATGCCATGCTTGTGTTTAACATTAGGCCATATTTATGCTAGAAATATTTGTGCCATGCTTATGTTTGACATTATGCATAAATAAGAATATAGGTTCATGTTGTAGTTAAACCTATGCAAGTTCACATGCTTTGATTCATGTCACCTATGTTGCCACTATGCAAGTACACCAGTTTCTATTATGTATTCTCAACGTCTTATGCAAGTTCATGCGCTCACCTTCCCCTCTTTGTGTATACGCCATAAGCCTCCCCTCTCGCATGGCTAAATTGGGCTTTAAAAGGCTAAGCCCAATATATATGAACGGACGTGTAAAACGGGGGAAAATAACGTTGGGTAAAAATTAATTAATTAATGAAAATATAAAACAGAAGGGCCCAAATTCAAGTATGGGTTGGGCTCGTGGTTGGTGTAATCTTTACACCATTAATTTAATAATGGGCCGCAAATATTTACATATAAATAAAGAAGAATGACAAGATATGTAAATATAGAAAATACGATGTGTTTAACCCGAGGTTGGATTGAGTTGTGATGTAAACCTGCCCGGAACCGCCCGGCTGTCCAGTAGTCACAACAATACCTATCCAATGTGGGAGGTTAAACATGGAGCCCAGCAAGGACCCGAGGTTAGACTGAGTTGTGGCGTAAGACTGCCCGGAACCAACCGGCAACAGGCAGCCACAACAATACCTGTCTAATGTGAGAGGTCAGGGCCTTAATAAGACAATTAAGGCTGAGTCAGGATTGTTAGGATTAAGTGAACTAAAGACTTAATCAAATTGGAACATGCTAAACTAAACGGACTGGTGGGGTTAGGTTAGGAAACACTTAACCAACTTAGCATGTTGGCTAGAGATAGAAAACCTAGTAACGGGGGACCCTTTTCAGCAGTAACCCTAAAAGGTGTATCAGGATACCCTGAAACTAGGTAGGGTGGGGCACGATTACTGGGCTGATTGTAAGAGGTCAAATCGACGGCGGTGGTGTAGCAGTATAGGTTCTAACGGGGTGCGGGCGTGCACACACTCCGGCGCAGAAAAACAAGGCACTGGGCACCAGTAGCATACCTGTGCACTCTAAGGTTGTGTCGGGTTGCCACTGTGGGACTTGATACACCCCATGGTGGGACCAGCATAGGTAACTACAGACATCGGGGGCCGTAAGACACATGTAACTTTGCGAGTAGGAGCCGATCATCATAGAATGGATCACATCACCCTGATTATGGGGTGCAGATTGGAAACTAGTTTATATGGGTTCAGAGATTAACATGGGGTACGATAGTATATTCGATCCTAGACAACTTAACCAAGTTTATAGTGTTTGCCCACTTCTTGTTTATACTTATCATACCCAGTTCTTTATTCATAGACAAAATAGTACTAGACTTACTCAGGCTTTATGTCTGACTCTATTTTTCTTTCGTCTTCTTTCTTCCGTTTCCCCCCCCCCCCCCCCAGGTCCTCAGGGAGGGAACACAGCAGCTTGACCAACCTCAACATCCAGCTTGAAGAAGAGAAATGTATTGCTTGGACTTTCCTGTTTTGAACTATGGCTTTGGACAATCCACTATGGGGCTTTTGCAGTTTATCTATGTTTTATTTATGCTTCTTTAAATAATGTACTCAAGACAGATTATGAAAGTGTTATGTTATGTTTGTGGAAAGGATGTTGTTGTAACACGTATTTGACTTTATGAAATAAAAGTTTGTTGTTCTTCCGCTGTTTACAAATATGTGTTCTTATATCTGTCTTGTATATCTATGACTTGTACTTATAAACCTCCACCAAAATTAGGGCATTCCCTTTGAGAGTGACCCTAACGGAGATGGGGTGTTTCACCTTAAAATAATTTCATCCACGAAATTGCTAAAGTAGAAAACAAACCCTATAAACAGGATTAAAAATTATTTGTTTACTTCATAATTTCAGTTTCAACTGAACCAATTTCTTTCAATTAAAATTCTGTTTTTATGTTCTTCTCCTTCTTCTATTCTAACTTTGCATCTTATCTAACTCCTTTCTATTGACGTCTCAATATTTTCGAGTCTTGAATAATCGACATGGTGCTGTATGTTTATTTTCTGGGTCGAAAATTCTCGTTCGTTACAGTGGTATCAGAGCAATACGAATCTCACAGCGGAACGAATAAAATATAGTATAAACATAACTTTGAAATACAAATCTGTAATTTGTATATACATACCATCATTAGAGTATAACACTTACATCATAGCGGAAATAAACAATAGCTATAAAAACGCTGCTGAAGCCTCCTGCTCCTGCTCCTTCTAATGCATCTGTAAATCCCGACTACTTGACTACTCGTACAAATTTGAGCACCCAAGAGTTAGGGTAAAACAAAACAAAATAAACTCTGGGTCAGTCATGGGACTGGTGTGAGTATACAATTTTAAACAATTTTGAGAAAATAAACGATATCTCATAAGACCACGCCGTATAACACGGAACGGGTTTTTCCCTTATGAGAATCCAAAATACTTGATTCAACATTCAAAATCATTTTGCAAGAAAAGATAATCTTTATATCAAAACTCTTTTGATATTATAATAGTGTCTATCAATCACAACTAAATAATCATCTAGCAGAACGCTTTCATCTCACGTTCCACATACATAATATGTAATTAACAACTGTGGGTGCTTATTGGTTAATGAATTCCAACTAGCAAGGTATGGGACCACCTTCCAACATTGTATCTCTAGAGAGGAATACACCGGGTTCAATAAGAACATCTTGTAACCCAGGCTAAACATGACCGGTCACTCATTTCGCTTGAGTGTACCGAATGTATAATCACCAATAGTTGGGATCAATAACCGTTTCTCGAAATAATTCAAACAGTATCTTTGGTAGTAATACATCATTTAGTACTCGAAAATGAACACTGATGTTGTGGCCAGCATCACAAGGGTTATTTCCCAGCGACTGAAGTGAGTTCAATACTATATCACCTTTCAAACTCATTTCTTAAACATTTCCATTTTGAAATTTGTTTCAAAATATCCTTCCAATGTTTTTCAAACAAATTAAAATCTCCCAAGAATTTAAAATTTCCATATATTTAATCCAGATTCATTTACAAACACTTCTCCAACTTTTAGGAATTTAAATTCCAATTCTGATTTGGACATAACTTACAATCTATAATAGAAATCTCGATTTTTCACTTTCGTTAGAAAAATATAGTTCACCAGATCCTAACGTTTCTTGTTTCACAGAAATCCGACTTAAAACGGATTTTGTATATTCAATTAAAATTTGAATCGCTAAATTACGAACTACCGCGCCATTACGGGCTCGATTTAAATTATATTATAATTAATACGTTCAATCATCATTAATTAAATATATTCGTTATTATAATTGAATTTAAACTGAATTATATCTTATAAATAATCCAATTCACACAATATTGCGAATTCCACTATTTCTGATTATTTCGGAAATGAATATATTATTCTATTATTTATATTAGTTAAATATTCAATATTATTTAATTAAAAACCCATTTAAATCTCTAAATTGCTATTTAAATAATTAAATAAATTAATTATTATATCGATAGAAAACGGGGACGTTACAATCTTCCACCCTTAAAATAATTTCGTCCTCGAAATTGCTAAGGTGGAAAACAAACCCTATAAACAGGATTAAAAATTATTTGTTTACTTCATAATTTCAGTTTCAACTGAACCAATTTCTTTCAATTAAAATTCTGTTTTTATGTTCTTCTCCTTCTTCTATTCTAACTTTGTATCTTATATATTCTCACCCTCTAAATTCTTTCTATTGACGTCTCGATATTTTCGAGTCTTGAATAATCGACATGGTGTTGTATGTTGATTTTCTGGGTTGAAAATTCTCATTCGTTACAGTGGTATCAGAGCAATACGAATCTCACAGCGAAACGAGTAAAATATAGTATAAACATAACTTTGAAATACAAATCTGTAATTTGTATATACATATCTTCATTAGAGTATAACACGTGCATCACAGTGGAAATAAACAATAACTACAAAAACGCTGCTGAAGCCTCCTGCTCCAGCTCCTTCTAGTACATATGTAAATCCAGACTACTTGGCTACTCGTACAAATTTGAGCACCCAAGAATTTAGGGTAAAACAAAACAAAATAAACTTTGGGTCAGTCATGGGACTAGTGTGAGTAAATAATTTAAAACAGTTTGAGAAAATAAATGATATCTCATAAGACCACGCCGTATAACACGGAACTGGTTTTTCCCTTATGATAATCCAAAATACTTGATTCAACATTCAAAATCATTTTGCAAGAAACGATAATCTTTATATCAAAACTCTTTTGATATTATAATAGTGTCTATCAATCACAACTAAATAATCATCTAGCAGAATGCTTTCATCTCACGTTCCACATACATAATATGTAATTAACAACTGAGGGCGCTTATTGGGTAATGGATTCCAACTGGCAAGGTATGGGACCACCTTCCGACATTGTATCTCTAGAGAGGAATACACTGGGTTCAATAAGAACATCTTGTAACTCAGGCTAAACATGACTGGTCACTCATTACATTTGAGTGTACCAAATGTATTATCACCAACCGTTGGGATCAGCAACCATTTCCCGAAATAATTCAAAACAGTATCTTTGGTAGTAATACGTCATTTAGTACTCGAAAATGAACACTGATGTTGTGGCCAGCATCATCAGGGTTATTTCCCAGCGACTGAAGTGAGTTCAATACAATATCACCTTTCAAACTCATTTCTTAAACATTTCCATTTTGAAATTTGTTTCAAAATATCCTTCCAATGTTTTTCAAATAATTTAAAATCTCCCAGGATTTTAAAATTTCCATATATTTAATCCAGATTCATTTACAAACACTTCTCCAACTTTTAGGAATTTAAATTCCAATTCTGATTTGGACATAACTTACAATCTGTAATACGAAATCTCGATTTTTCACTTTCATTAGAAAAAATAGTTCACCAGATCCGAACGTTTCTTGTTTCACAGAAATCCGACTTAAAAAGGATTATGTATATTCAATTAAAGTTTGAATCACCTAATTACGAAGTACCACGCCATTATGGGCTCGATTTAAATTATATTATAATTAATACGTTCAGTCATCGTTTATTAAATATATTCGTTATTATAATTCAATTATAAGCTGAATTATATCTTATAAATAATCCAATTCACACAATAATGTGAATTCCACTATTTCCGACTATTTCAGAAATGAGTATATTATTATATTATTTATATTAATTAAATATTCAATATTATTTAATTAAACAACCATTTAAATCTCTAAATCACTATTTAAATAGTTAAATAAATTAATTATTATATCGATAAAAATACAGGACGTTACAAGTTTACAGTCAGAGATTGATAGATGTGAGAAGATAGTGATGCGTGAATATGAAATGGAAATGCTTTCCAATGTTAATAACGTATATTTTCTAAATTTGGAAAACAAATATTTATGAATATATGGAAATGGGAAAGGGGAAATGAATAAATTAATGATAAATTAATTTAAAGGGAGGAATATTGATTGATAATTGATCGATAAAATTTCCATATTGAAATAAGATCATTGTGTGTATGGATGTTTTCCTTTGATAGTTAAATAAACGACTATCAAGGTTTTGACCATTTTTCCATCGTCAATATGGAGAGATCAGATTTATTATCTGCAAACCACTCCATATGGACATTAGCGCTGCGAATCAAATATGATGAAGAAAATTGAAGACAGAGTTTATACAAGGGTTGTTCTGGCAATCTTGGGTAGAAATTGCCTAAGATGGATTTACAGAATAGTGCCTTCGTTTGTCCAATTCCAGGACAAACTGTATGGAAGAATGTATGACAAATTATATTTAATAAATCGTGTGAGTTGATCTCTTCAAACGTATTTACGTTTGGCGGTGGAGGAATTCGTTTCTCTTAGCTGTATACCCGTGGTATTTTTGGGGAAATCAATTTGTGATTTGGCGGGTATGACGAAGTGACATTCAAAATAAATAAAGGTGTGATCTGTACGCTACGGCCTCTAGCCTCACAACCGAGAAATGGTATAATATTGGATAGGTCGCATGACTAGGTGGGTAGCTCCCAATTAGGTGTATTGTCACCTGATCTAGAGAAATTCCATTTGCTTTTTAAATCAATATTTGATGTTGTCCCTTTCGGAAACAGTTGTTGATCCCAACCGTTGGTGATTATACATTCGGTACACTCAAGCGAAATGAGTAACCGGTCATGTTTAGCCTGGGTTACAAGATGTTCTTGTTGAACCCAGTGTGTTCCTCTCTAGAGATACACTGTCGGAAGGTGGTCACATACCTTGCCGATTGGAATCCATTACCCAATAAGCACCCACGGTTTTTGATTATATATTGTGCATGTAGAGCTAGAGATGAAAGCATTCCACTAAATGATTTTTAGTTGTGGTTGATAAATACTATTGTAATATCAGATTAATTTTGATATAATGAATATTTTGGAATATCGTAAGGTAAAAACCATCCGTGTTTATGTGTGGATCGGTCTTATGATTATCCTTTCTTTTAAAAAGATTTTAAAAGTTAAAAAAATGGTTGGAGTTTACTCATTCCAGCCACATGATTGGCCCAGGGTTTATTTTGTTTTGTTTTCCCTAAACTCTTGGGTGCCCAATTTTGTACGGGCAGTCAAGTAGTCGGGATTTTACAGATATACTTGGGGAGCTAGAGTAGGAAGCTTCAGGATTTTATAACTATTGTCTGTTTCCGTTGTGTTGCAAGCGTTATGCTCAGATAATGGTATTTTATACAAATACTTGTTTTATTTCAAAGTTATGTTATGAAATATATTTATTCGTCCCGCTGTGAGATTCGTGTTTACTATGATGTTGTGATTTTCTTCTTATTCTATTCTAACTTTCTTTCTATTTCTCACCCTCTAACTTCTTTCTATTAATGATCTGGTTTGTTCGTGTAACACACCACGTCCGTTAATGTCACTCACAAAGGGAATGCACTAAGTTCTGTGGAGCATTTTGGGTAAAAGATGCAGATAAATTACAAGACGGACAGAAATTAAATAGCGGAAAATAAAACTTTGCTTTATTGATAAAATAGTTTGTACAATGGTTCCTTTACAATATCAGAGTATCATCTGTCTTACAAAATAAAGAAGCATAAAAACAACATTTATATTCCCCGATTTTAGCAAGAGCCAGCCATAGCATCTGAAAAGAGAATCCAAGCAAACTTCGAAAAATCTTCAAGCTGGGAAAGAGTGGCAGTCCAACTTAACCTGAGCTAAACTATTCCCTCCTTTACTACATGGGGGTGGGAACAGAAGAAAAGAAGACGAAAGAAAAACAGAGTCAGACATAAAGCCTGAGTAAGTTCAGTAACTTCTAGCATGTGAACATGAAAAAACAAAACGACATGAATTAACTGAATACAAGATTATACCATGACGATAAGGTCAACAAGATTAGACAAGATAATCACAAGATATGCTAAGATAAGATAAACTGGATATGCTCTAATACTTTCACCGCTTCGCTATTCCTTGTTGTGCTGGTTTCTATATCTCTGCACCGCCTATCTAGTGTCCCAACTAGTAACGATAACATGATCCCAATCCCTGTATTTTCCATTGCCTTCCGGCATACATTCATTATTTATTACCTATATCAAATCTAGGGTTTTCGATCAAGTGCTTTCTAGATTTAACTAGAGTTTACGCTATTTGCTGAACGCTTCTCGGATTCAGGATTTATGCCACCTAGTCCAACTAGGGATTATGCTACCTGTCGAACGATGCCCCCAAGTCTAGGACACACTACCTAGAGTGGTATATGTTTCTATACTTCCCCACGCATGTATCGCGAATCGTTATCGCTTGTCTAGATGCACATGTCCTGTAATGTGCGGTCCGAGTCCTGTGACAGAGAAAATCAAGGAATACAGAACTCGGTCGGGAGCTTTCAGATGTCTGCCGATGCAGATGCTAAGGTCTGTTTTTATTCCAGTGGCTATGGTCCCACTTGACCCCTCCCTCAACTAATGAAAGGCACACCTTGTAAAATGAGAACTATACGCCGGCCCCCGGTGCCCTTCTATCGTATGGACATCCTCACCCATAACTAGATAGCAAGTATATGGTCATTTGGAGTTCTCCACCTTTCCGCTTCACGTATCTCGATTGACTCAAGATGGATGGTAGACGGCGAGTTGCTATCACAGGGCTTCCGTTTTCTCACCGAATCACGTCGGTCCATCCTGGTCTTTAGGTTGCCATGTATTGCAACCAAGGCATACCCCTGGTTCTTCTATGCAGACCTTAACCTCTGTGAGCCCAGGAGGATCATCTCAGCCTCACAGAGGGATACCAAGAGTACCCTCCCGTCCCCTCGAAGCCTCGGGCTTCGTAACCCAATTCGTTGGAGCCTCCTTCATTATTCAGACGGACATTCGCTCCTTCCCGTGTTATACTAAGAATTACTACTTAGTTTTACTAACTAAGATTTACCACTTAGTTTCCAGAATCCTTGTTTTCTTAACTAAGGTTTACTACTTAGTTCCCTTTCCCGCAAATTTGGATTGGTTAAGTGTCATTAGTCAATTCAAGCTAACTTAACCCTCTTCATTTATCTTGTCAAACTGGTTAAGTGTTATCAGTGATTCATGTTGACTTAAACGGACCACAAACCCAGTTTTATTGGTTAAGTATTTCTTATTACTTAGCTCTACCCGTTCGTCCTGTATTGGTTAAGTGTTCCTTTTAAACTTAACATTCCCCGTCTGTTTTAACTAACATGTTATTAATGGTTAAGTATTATCCCTTCATGTTTTAGACTTAACCTTATTGCTTTATCACAATCTGATGGTTAAGTGTTCAAGTTTACTTAACCCTACAGTCTAGCCCAGCTAACATATCAAATTGGCTAAGTGTATTTACTTAACCCCAACCTCTAGTCTAGTTAACATGTTAATTTGGCTAAGTGTATTAACTTTACTTAACCCCACCTTCTAGTCTAGTTAACATGTTAATTTTGGCTAAGTGTTTTCTAAGTTACTTAACCCCTACAAATCTTGTCTTGTTACCATGTTAAGTTTGGTTAAGTGTCCCTATGGACTTAGCCCTCCCATTCTAGCTTAATTGTATTAAGTTGGCTAAGTGTTCCTACGGACTTAACCCTCTCATTCTAGCTCAACTGTATTAAGTGTCAGTCTGAACCTAACCCCACCCTTCAGTTTAGTTATCATGTTGAACTGGTGAAGTGTCTTAGTTAACTTAACCCTACCTTTCTTGTTCTAGCTTTAACTAAATAAATTAAAGCCGCGACCACTCACATTAGACAGATATTGTTGCGAATACTGGATGTGCCGGTTGGTTCCGAGCAGGTTTACATCGCAACTCAGTCTAACCTCGGGTTAGGCATATTCGTGTTTTCTAAGTTCAAAGGGTTTTTGATTAGTTTTCGAATCAGGTTTTAAAAGTAACCATCCCGTCCGTCGGATCAGTTAGGGATAGCCAGGGAGAGCAGGAAACTTGTATTTTCCAAACCCAAGCCTAGACACTATCCTCTCTGTCACCCTAGAACTTTCTGGTGTTTCATTAAAAGGGATATCGTTAATAAATCTTTAATTTGTCTAAATTTACATTTCCTCATTCAGGCCAAATTCTATAAGTAAATTATTCCTAATTTACTTATTTAATAATTACTCTTTTAATGTGAATTGTCAACATTTATTCTTATGGCCCATTCTCCCCTCTATATCATATTTATGCCCTTTTTGTATGTAGACTATACCAAATTAAGTGTCACTAACCATGATTTTGCTAAACCTGACAGTTATTCCCAACTATGGCCAATTTCACATTTATGCCAATATACTTACCGTGCCAAATTAGCTAATCCAGTTCTGATTCAATATTCTAATTCATGTCAAACTAGACTTATTACTCTAGTTCACTATTCATGTAAATGCTAGATTTACACGTCAATACTAGATTCAAATTACACATCTTATAATTCATGTCAAATTTATCCAATTTTCATTTCTATGAACATGCCATAATACATGTTCCCAATTTATGCCAAGTTTATAACTATGTTTTAGTAAATTTCATATTTTACCCCAAATCGCATTCCCACCGTTCGTATAATCGTGTTTCAATCTAGATTATAGATAAATCTAGATTCGTAGTAAATAGGGAATGAACCAAAAATTGCAATGAAAAGGATAGATATGACAACTGGCATAAAATGGTTTTGAATAACGACGTAGGTTCAAGAACATGGGTAGACCTAACTTAATAGGTAAATTTCCAAGGTCTAAAACCAAGAATAGACAGAGTAGGTTCAAGAACATGGGTAGACCTAACTTAATAGGTAAATTCCCATGGTCTAAAACCAAAGAAAACCAAGGACAGGCAGAATAAATAATCGGGTTTAGACCCAATCTCGTAATCACAAAGCTTAAGCAACACTTTCCTAGTCATGAATCATAGGTGTTGAATCACAGATGTCCTTGTTATGTCATAGGCAATAGTTTATATTTCCTAATCAAAGGCATAGGCTTAGTCAAGGAAATAATCCTCATAGTCACAGTCACAGTCATAGACAATGTTCATAGTCATAGGCAATGTCCAAAGTCATAGGCAATGTTCATAGTCATAGGCAAATGTTCATAGTCATAGGCAAATATTCATAGTCATAGGCAAATGGTTTTAAGGTTCATAGTTTCATAGTCACGGTCTTATTTGTCCTCGAATCATAACAGTTCTTAATTAGGTTCAAGAGTATAGGCACTGATTCGAATAGAGAGAGAGATTTCGCATATTCTTTTATTCCTTTAATTTCATGTCATAAACAGAGAAAAATGTTCAAATCTAGAAATAACTAACTTACAGATATTAAATTAGAACAGAAAGATGGCGTTGCTAAGATTCGTAGAAAAACAGTCGTTGAAGTCGTTTGAACCTCCTCTTGAATCCTAGCTTGACTTGAACCTCTTCTTGAAAATCATTTAGCAGCATTTCCTTGTCTTGGTTTATTTTATATATATTATTTTACTCACTTATTTATTTATTTCTCATAGGCGGCATAAGGATAGAAAAGAATTATGAATAGAGAAGAAGACCAGGGCTGTTTATATAGTGTTAGGCGAACGAACCTGGTCAGAAAACGTGACCAAATACATCAGAATGAACCAGGTGCAGCAAGCTGGAAAAAGCGGGGGGGTCGACACCCATGTTGACTGGGCAGTCGACATGGGGGGGTGGTGTCGACTGTGCAGTCGACACCCCTGTCGACTTGACCTGGGCGGGAATTTCCCCGCCCTGCCCCCTGTGTGTTTGAATTCGAATTTGGCCCTAGTTTAAACTGTTTTGAATTTGGAATTTTCTGAAAAATTTGACGGGCCATATCTTGGTCATACGGACTCCGATTTTTGAAAATTCGGACTCTATTTCGCGTATTTTTCCGAGACGAACGCAATGGCATAGCCCGTTTCCCTTGATTTTGATTTTAACTTTTAATTCTGCCTTGATTTGCGAATCTTAGTGTTACAGAATTACGGGGTGTTACATTCTCCCCCACTTAAAAGGATTTCGTCCCCGAAATCTCCAAGTTAGGAAGAATGTGTCCTACCATCCAATCACCCATCTACTCAACCATTCAATCACAGGCATTCATTATCCTTAAAGATTTCTAATGCCTTCATGTTCATATGCATAGTGTGTGTATATGTTTTTATCTAATGCAAAATCAGGCGGTCTACTGATTCAGTTGACCTCCTTAATGCGAATCATGTCAGTACCATGCGTCCAATCATGTATGCAAGCATCCCTAGTTATGTAAATACTACATGCGAGCACAGCCATTCATCCATATGCAACATCCATATGATAACATATCAGGCTCAACTTAAATACATATCTGTAAATGCAATATGAAAACGTCCGAACTGAGCTAGTGCCTAATACGTATGCATATGCATCCACGAGCAACCATTAGTGACCACTTGCAACCACCAACCATAACATGTTTCAAACACATGTTTACATCCATTGGCTTCTACCTAAGGATCGAGGATACGACCTAGGTGATATACTTCGGAAAGAGAGAAACAATTATGCATAAAGCTCCTACACAAAGAAATCAAGGATGCACCCTTAAGAAAAAGGGTATGACGCTAGTATCTAGCCTTCTTGAGCTTTACTCCACTGTATCTTAACTAATTTAACTTCACGATTGTGAAGTTTCTGACCTCCAATTCCAAAATAAACAGATGTCAATCACGGTACCAAGTATATGTACTAAGATGATTAGAGGTCTCCCTCTTATCCGCCATGTCATAACTATAGGGGTCGAAAGGTTACTACGTGCTTTTTAGAGTACCTACCACAACTATTCATCTCTCACGCAAACCATCCAAACCGAACTCGACATTCCTCAAGTATAAGCCCCAAAGGCCTAAACCAATATCAAACAAACACCCAAGGAATATCTCCTCCGAATTTAGACGATCCTCGTGAGATGATATAAGCAAACTCGATAGCTATCCTCAAATCCCTACTAACCAAAAACTGGTCGGACCACCAACTGGATTTGAGACTCTAGTGGGATCTTTCTACTATACACGTACTATGGTGCAGAGACTCAACTATGGAAGTGGATATGAACAAATGCGTAGCGCTAAAACCAAAGGAAATAATACGAACAGAAAACTAGACTCTTCCAACCGGACTACCTTTCTCCTAGGTGCGCTTGGTGGCGAAAGCATGTACTTATCCTTCTGAAAATCTCGTCCTCGTTCTTGCCTTTGTCCTTAAGTATATGCTCTATCATACCCTAGTAAAGATACTTCCTCTTGTCTTAAGTTTTATAATTTCTTCCTCCTTCGTGTGCTAAGTCTACATCCATGAATTCCTTATCCTAGGGTTATGCTCCTTAGCCAAACTCCTCATCCCCTTCCGTGTGTAGTCATGTTGACAAATCTCTCGAAAACTGCCTCCATCATCCGGAAAACCCTATAAGCTTCGAAAGAAAACGGCCCGTAGATGAAACAACTACGGCTATGGATGGAAGTCGGGCACTACTTTGCCCTTCGATGAGGTTACCTCCCAGAAAGCCAGGAGCCCCAGAGACTCAAGAAAGAAGGAGACAAGAATTTAAACAGAGGAAGAGAAGATAGTGCGTATGGCTTTGGGGAAAATGTCTTTAAAACAAATCTTTTCTCTTGAAAATGCTTCTTTAAAAACCATTTTGAAAATAATTTTTCAAATCCTTTATCTGATCTGGTAACCTTCAGCTCTGATACCATGTGTGACACCCCACGTCCGTTAATGTCACTCACAAAGGGAATGCACTAAGTTCTGTGGAGCATTTTGGGTAAAAGATGCAGATAAATTACAAGACGGACAGAAATTAAACATCGGAAAATAAAACTTTGCTTTATTGATAAAATAGCTTGTACAATGGTTCCTTTACAATATCAGAGTATCATCTGTCTTACAAGATAAAGAAGCATAAAAACAACATTTATATTCCCCGATTTTAACAAGAGCCAGCCATAGCATCTGAAAAGAGAATCCAAACAAACTTCGACAAATCTTCAAGCTGGGAAAGAGTGGCAGTCCAACTTAACCTGAGCTAAACTATTCCCTCCTTTACTACCTGGGGGGGGGGGGAACGGAAGAAAAGAAGACGAAAGAAAAACAGAGTCAGACATAAAGCCTGAGTAAGTTCAGTAACTTCTAGCATGTGAACATGGAAAAACAAAACAACATGAATTAACTGAATACAAGATTACACCATGACGATAAGGTCAACAAGATTAGACAAGATAATCACAAGATATGCTAAGATAAGATAAACTGGATATGCTCTAATACTTTCGCCGCTTCGCTATTTCCTTGTTGTACTGGTTTCTATATCTCTGCACCGCCTATCTAGTGTCCCAACTAGTAACGATAACGTGATCCCAATCCTTGTATTTTCCATTGCCTTCCGGCATACATTCATTATTTATTACCTAGATCAAATCTAGGGTTTTCGATCAAGTGCTTTCTAGATTTAACTAGAGTTTACGCTATTCGCTGAACGCTTCTCGGATTCAGGATTTATGCCACCTAGTCCAACTAGGGATTATGCTACCTGTCGAACGATGCCCCCAAGTCTAGGACACACTACCTAGAGTGGTATATGTTCCTATACTTCCCCACGCATGTATCGTGAATCGTTATCGCTTGTCTAGATGCACATGTCCTGTAATGTGCAGTCCGAGTCCTGTGACAGGGAAAACAAGGAATACAGAACTCAGTCGGGAGCTTTCAGATGTCTGCCGATGCAGATGCTAAGGTCTGTTTTTATTCCAGTGGCTATGGTCCCACTTGACCCCTCCCTCAACTAATGAAAGGCACACCTTGTAAAATGAGAACTATACGTCGGCCCCCGGTGCCCTTCTATCCTATGGCCATCCTCACCCATAACTAGATAGCAAGTATATGGTCTTTTGGAGTTCTCCGCCTTTCCACTTCACGTATCTCGATTGACTCAAGATGGATGGTAGACGGCGAGTTGCTATCACAGGGCTTCCGTTTTCTCGCCGAATCACGCCGGTCCATCCTAGTCTTTAGGTTGCCATGTATTGCAACCAAGGCATACCCCTGGTTCTTCAACGTAGACCTTAACCTCTGTGAGCCCAGGAGGATCATCCGCAGCCTCACAGAGGGATACCAATAGTACCCTCCCGTCCCCTCGAAGCCTCGGGCTTCGTAACCCAATTCGTTGGAGCCTCCTTCATTATTCAGACGGACATTCACTCCTTCCCGTGATATACTAAGAATTACTACTTAGTTTTACTAACTAAGATTTACCACTTAGTTTCCAGAATCGTTGTTTTCTTAACTAAGGTTTACTACTTAGTTCCCTTTCCCGCCAATTTGGATTGGTTAAGTGTCATTAGTCAATTCAAGGTAACTTAACCCTCTTCATTTATCATGTCAAACTGGTTAAGTGTTATCAGTGATTCATGTTGACTTTACCCGACCACAAACCCAGTTTTATTGGTTAAGTATTTCTTATTACTTAACCCTACCCGTTCGTCCTGTATTGGTTAAGTGTTCCTTTTTAACTTAACCTTCCCCGTCTGTTTTAACTAACATGTTATTAATGGTTAAGTATTATCCCTTTATATTTTAGACTTAACCTTATTCCTTTATCACAATCTGATGGTTAGGTATTCAAGTTTACTTAACCCTACAGTCTAGCCCAGCTAACATATCAAATTGGCTAAGTGTATTTACTTAACCTCAACCTCTAGTCTAGTTAACATGTTAATTTGGCTAAGTGTATTAACTTTACTTAACCCCACCTTAATGTCTAGTTAACATGTGAATTTTGGCTAAGTGTTTTGTAAGTTACTTAACCCCCACAAATCTTGTCTTGTTACCATGTTAAGTTTGGTTAAGTGTCCCTATGGACTTAGCCCTCCCATTCTAGCTTAACTGTATTAAGTTAGCTAAGTGTTCCTATGGACTTAACCCTCTCATTCTAGCTTAACTGTATTAAGTGTCAATCTGAACCTAACCCTACCCTTCAGTTTAGTTATCGTGTTGAACTGGTTAAGTGTCTTAGTTAACTTAACCCTACCTTTCTTGTTCTAGCTTTAACTAAATAAATTAAAGCCGCGACCACTCACATTAGACAGATATTGTTGCGAATACTGGATGTGCCGGTTGCTTCCAGGCAGGTTTACATCGCAACTCAGTCTAACCTCGGGTTAGGCATATTCGTGTTTTCTAAGTTCAAAGGGTTTTTGATTAGTTTTCGAATCAGGTTTTAAAAGTAACCGTCCCGTCCGTCGGATCAGTTAGGGATAGCCAGGGAGAGCAGGAAACTTGTATTTTCCAAACCCAAGCCTAGACACTATCCTCTCTGTCACCCTAGAACTTTCTGGTGTTTCATTAAAAGGGATGTCGTTAATAAATCTTTAATTTGTCTAAATTTACATTTCCTCATTCAGGCCAAATTCTATAAGTAAATTATTCCTAATTTACTTATTTAATAATTACTCTTTTAATGTGAATTGTCAACATTTATTCTTACGGCCCATTCTCCCCTCTATATCATATTTATGTCCTTTTTGTATGTAGACTATACCAAATTAAGTGTCACTAACCATGATTTTGCTAAACCTAACAGTTATTCCCAACTATGGCCAATTTCACATTTATGCCAATATACTTACCGTGCCAAATTAGCTAATCTAATTCCAATTCAACATTCTAATTCACGTCAAACTAGACTTATTACTCTAGTTCACTATTCATGTAAATGCTAGATTTACACGTCAATACTAGATTCAAATTACACATCTTATAATTCATGTCAAATTTATCCAATTTTCATTTCTATGAACATGCCATAATACATGTTCACAATTTATGCCAAGTTTATAACTATGTTTTAGTAAATTTCATATTTTGCCCCAAATCGCATTCCCACCGTTCGTATAATCGTGTTTCAATCTAGATTATAGATAAATCTATATTCGTAGCAAATAGGGAATGAACCAAAGATTGCTATGAAAAGGATAGATATAACAACTGGCATAAAATGGTTTTGAATAACGACGTAGGTTCAAGAACATGGGTAGACCTAACTTAATAGGTAAATTCCCAAGGTCTAAAACCAAGAATAGACAGAGTAGGTTCAAGAACATGGGTAGACCTAACTTAATAGGTAAATTCCCATGGTCTAAAACCAAAGAAAACCAAGGACAGGCAGAATAAATAATCGGGTTTAGACCCAATCTCATAATCACAAAGCTTAAGCAACACTTTCCTCGTCATGAATCATAGGTGTTTAATCACAGATGTCCTTGTTATGTCATTGGCAATAGTTTATATTCCCTAATCAAAGGCATAGGCTTAGTCAAGGAAATAATCCTCATAGTCATAGTCACAGTCATAGGTAATGTTCATAGTCATAGGCAATGTCCAAAGTCATAGGCAATGTTCATAGTCAGAGGCAAATGTTCATTGTCATAGGCAAATGTTCATAGTCATAGGCAAATGGTTTTAAGGTTCATAGTTTCATAGTCACGGTCTTACTTGTCCTCGAATCATAACAGTTCTTAATTAGGTTCAAGAGTATAGGCACTAATTCGAATAGAGAGAGAGATTTCGCATATTCTTTTATTCCTTTAATTTCATGTCACGAATAGAGTAAAATGTTCAAATCTATAAATAACTGACTTACAGAGATTTGATTAGAACAGAAAGATGGCGTTGCTAAGATTCGTAGAAAAACAGTCGTTGAAGTCGTTTGAACCTCCTCTTGAATCCTAGCTTGACTTGAACCTCTTCTTGAAAATATTTTAGCAGCATTTCCTCATCTTGGTTTATTTTGTATATATTATTTTACTCACTTATTTATTTATTTCTCAGAGGCAGCATAAGGATAGAAAAGAATTGTGAATAGAGAAGAAGAGCATGGCTGTTTATATAGTGTTAGGCGGACGAACCTGGTCAGAAAACGTACCAAATACATCAGAATGAACCAGGTGCAGCAAGTTGGAAAAAGGGGGGGGGAGGGGGTGTCGACACCCATGTCGACTGGGCATTCGACATGGGGGGGTGTCGACTGTGCAGTCGACACCCCTGTCGACTTGACCTGGGCGGGAATTTTCCCGCCCTGCCCCCTGTGTGTTTGAATTCGAATTTGGCCCTAGTTTAAACTGTTTTGAACTTGGAATTTTCTGAAAACTTTAACGGGCCATATCTTTGTCATACGGACTCCGATTTTCGAAAATTCGGACTCTATTTCGCGTATTTTTCCGAGACGAACGCAATGGCGCAGCCTGTTTCCCTTGATTTTGATTTTAACTTTTAATTCTGCCTTGATTTGCGAATCTTAGTGTTATAGAATTACGGGGTGTTACAGTTCGATTCTAGAATAGTTGACATGGTTTTTATGTCGATTTTCTAGGTTGAAAAATCCCATGTACAATGGTATCAGAGCTGAAGACTAAGTGATTACCTTGGCTCTGTGGCGTAACCCGATAGAGATGGAGTTGGTAATACCCTAGATTGAGTTTGAGTGTATATATATGAGTGCGTATTTTTTATTTGATATAAAAATGGTTTTATATTGTGGAGATTTATTGGTTGAGTGGTTTGTGAATTCTGGTCGATCAATTTGATCCACTGTGTCAGTAGGAGTTTCTAAACACTTGAGTATGGTGAACCGACACAGTATGTTTTGAAAAGAGGGTAAATGATGTAATTTACCCAAAACTATATTCGATATAATAGAATGATTTAAATTTGAATTATTATAATATATTGGATATATTTGTTGTTATTATAATCAAAAGAGATTATAAAAACTGAAAAGGTTAGATATAACCAATAGGAATTCGTATTAATGCAAGATATATAAATCAAGATGAACTGAATCTGGATTTAAACCAGGATGGGAATTAAAACTATGGAAATGTGAATAAGTGTTTGTAAATGGATTTGGATTAAATATATGAAAATTTTAAAATCCTGGGAGATTTTAAATGTGCTTTCAAACCTTGTGAAAGATAGTTTGAAATAAATTTCAAAATGGAATGTCTAAATATGAGTTTTGAAAACTGATATATTATTGAACTCACTTCAGTAGTTGGGAAATAACCCCGATGATGTTGGCCACATCATCAGTGTTCATTTTCGAGTTTATAAGTGACGAATTACTGCCAAAGTTTTTGTTTTGAATTGTTTGGAGGAAATAAGTTGTTAAAAAATTCAAAAGTTTTGAATTGTTATTGTTTTATATGATTTCAAGCTAGTTTAAAAGAATAAAACCCAGGAATTTAAATTTCGAAATTTAAATTTAACTTATGAAGTTAAAAAGATTAGAATGGGAAAAAACGAATAAACGATTTAGAATTTAACTTGAACTAAATTAAATTAAATTTGGTTTGGATTGATGGGAGATAATCTTGAATGATATTGGATTGGTGAGTTAAGAGTTTGGAATCGAGAATGGAACTCAAGTTTGAAATGAAATTCAACTTAGGTATAAGCGAATGATTGGGTTTGATGATAAAAACTGATTGGAGTTTGACTGGGATGATATTGTTATATGCTGAATTGGTAGCAGATGGAAATGATATAGTGAAATGCCCGACAAAAAGGTACAAGTTTATAGTTATATTGAGTTTGTTGGTTTTATGAGCCTGTTTGGCAAGCCTCTTGGCTGTTTGATTTTCTTTTTGATTGGGGAAGGCCCAAAGAGGCGAGTTGCAGAGGAACCGAATGAGCCGTACAAAGGAGATGCCGACGAAATTTTTTAAATAAGGATTTAGAGATTTAAACGGTTGTTTAATTAAATAAATTTAAATATTTAATTAATATAAATAACAGAATAATATATTTAATTATGAAATAATCGGAAATAGTAGAATTCATAATATTTTGTGAATTGGATTATTTATAAGATTTAATTCAGTTTAAAATTGAATTATAATGACGAATATATTTAAACAACGACGTTAGAACGTATAAATTATAATTATAAATATAATCGAGCTCGAAATTGCGCAGTAGCTCGTAATTTGGCGATTCGAACTTTGAACGAATATACAGAATCCGTTTTAAGTCGTATTTCTGTGAAACAAGAAACATTTGGAGCTGGTGAACTATATTTTTCTAATGGAAGAGAAAAATCGAGATTTCGTCGTGTAGATTGTGAGTTATGTCCAAATTAAATTTTCGAAAAGTTGCTATGGAATTCCTTTATAATTTATAACGATTTATTTATATTATAAAATGAATCTTTATATAAATTGAATACTGATTTAATCTGGATTTGAAATGTCGAGTTATAAATTCAGATAAGAATATTTTGGTGCTGTATGATATTCTATGTGAATATATACGATAATATTAGTTTATTAATATTAAATTTAATTATTTTTAAATATATTAATATTTAAATGGGTTTATTTAGAGCTTTAAAAATAGCCATTTTTGCAAACGACCTCCGTTGTCGACGAAACAAATTTTGTTGGATCCGTAATATTAAATTATTGTTAGATCTCAATTTTCGTGATTTTTGGAGTTAGTATGTGGCCATGCAGAGTTTTAATTGTAAAATAGTCAATAATTTGACGTTAGAAATATGTTATGCGAGCAAACGGACGTAGAATTCGACGAAACAAGTTTTTTTGGGTCCGTAATGTCGAACCATAGCTGCATGTCCATTTTCGTCGGAATTGGATATTGTATGTGATCCTACGTATTTTTAGAAGATAAATACAAGCAATGATTGATTATAATTAATATAATAGTCAATATAATAATATTTAAAACTATCTTAATCCTAACATTTCTAAACCTAAGTCATTTTCTTCACAGCGGTCAAAAACAAGAGCAGCCGAAATTTTTCATCTCCAGAAAAAAGTTCTTCTTTGAAAAATTCATGTAAATTCATATTAATTCATATAAATTCAAATGCTTGTATATTGAAAACCTATGGGTTGAGAGCATCTTTATATAGTTTTTACATGGTCTGATTCACGTTTTGGGTAATGGTGGTTTCCAGCGACGCCTAGGGTTAGCTGTCGTGGTGTTTTGAGGAGGAGTTGGCCGAAGTGATGGTCGGAGATGGACTTGCGATGGGATTTCGCACCTTGGTGGATATTTTTGGTGAGTTTCGAAGTGATTGAATGTCGCGAGTTCTCGTTGCAATCACGAAGAAGGGGCTTCGACGCAAACTGGGTAGGGGGCGCGAGTTCATGGATTTTGGTATGGTTGCATTGAGTTGATGAAGAGGAGAATATTGGATATTTTAGAAAGAATTTAAAGGTAGTAGAGAAAGAGCAGTGGAGGCTTGAAAATTCGGCAATGTCTGAAAAGGGGGAGGAGCGGGATTTGAGCAGGTTGGAGAAGATCATTTGGGCACGGCTTAATTATGGTAAACGTAATTAGGAAATGATTAAGCCCAATTAATTAATTAATTAATGACCATGATATGTATATAAACTCGAATAATGTATAACTTTGTCATACGATATCAGAATTTGACGAAACAAGATCCGTTGGGATCGTATGGACGACGGTTACACAATGAAACTGATTCGGAGTGAATTGGAACTCATTACAATTTACAGAGAAATGAATTGCCGGATCTGATTCTATGATCGCTTATCGTTATTTAACGATAACCGACTAATGTGAGTAAATCTCACTAACTCTGAACAGTTTATATTTTTATAATGTATTTTTAGAATTGATAAATGATGATTGATTTCTATGTGATGATTGTTTGAATGAATTGCTAGTCAATTGGTTGAAATTATAGATATTGTTATATATATAAATCGTTAATTATATATTGATTCTGTTTATAAGAATATTTTATTGAAATGAAATCTGATGTTAATTACATCGTTTATCATCTGTGGATGCAGGAAAACAGGTTGGAGGGATCCAACTGGATTCCACGATATTTATAATACTAGTTTTTTCATATATTGTGATATATGATGTGATATATAATCTGTGATTGATTATGATGACACTGGTCTTGCTATTTGGTATTTTAAATACCACAAGAAATACTGGAATGTAAAAAGGAAATTTTCAAAGTGTATATTGAAAATAAAATATTTATATAAAATAAATAGAATTATAAAAGGAATTACTTGGGAAATAAATAGAATTATAAAATGAATTATTTATAAAAGAAATGGCAAGATATAAAAGAATTATGGAATATGGATTTAAAGTAGATTTTAAATAGAATCTGTTTTAACAAATAAATTGAGAAGATAAATTATAAATAATATTTTACAAATTAAGTAAAATATTTATCATTGGATAAATGGAATATATAAATCAGAATTTATATAGAGAAGTAGAAATCGGGTTTAACATTGATATTTTTAGGGAATATAAACTTAACATTTGTAAAAGGAATTATAATGGAGATTATAGGTGATTGGAAATAAAAAGAGGATTCTGTATAAATAATTCTACAAATAGAGATTAAATAGAATTTGGAAATGGGAGATTATTTTTAAATACGAAATCAAACCGAATTGATTATATAAAAAAAATATTATTCACATTCGATGTGAATAAGGGATTGAAGTAAACATTTTTCCTCTTTAAAATATTTATAAAGGAAATTGGTTTTGGAATAAGAATTTAAAATGGAGTTAAGGAAATTAGAAACTGACTGGAGATTAGTTATATTGAACAGCTTTCGGGGTATCGATCTGATGTTGCTTTTGGCCTTCGGGGTTTATACTTGGGAAGTGGTTCTCTTACTAGTTTATAGTTAGAGACAAATAGATGTGGGAAGATAGTGATGTGTGAATCTGAAATGGAAATGTTTTCCAACGTTAATAACGTATATTTTCTAAATTTAGTAAATAAAGATTTATGAATATATGGAATGAGAAAAGGGGACATGAATAAATTAATGATAAATTAATTTAAAGGGAAAAATGTTGATTGATGATTGATCGATAAAATTTCAATTTTGAAATAAGATCAACGTACGTATTGATGTTTCCTTTGATTGTTAAATAACCGACTATCAAGGTTTTTGTTTGTTAAATATCCCAAGACAAATTGTATGGAAGAATGTCTGACAGAGTATGTTTAATAGATCGCATGAGTTGATCTCTTCAAACGTATTTACGTTTGGCGGCAAAGGAATTTGTTTCTCTTAGCTGTATACCTGTGGTATTTTTGGGGAAATCAATTTGTGATTTGGCGGGTATGACGAAGTGACATTCAAAATAAATAAAGGTGTGATATGTACGTTATGGCCTCTAGCCTCACAACCGAGAAATGGTACAAAATCGAGTAGGTCACATGGCTAAGTGGCTAAGTGGGTACAAAATCGAGAAATGGTACAAAATCGAGTAGATCATGTAGACTGAAACTTGTTTAGTAGTCTCCTTGGACCTTCCTTGTTGCCTATAGGAATCTCCTATCGATCCCTACCTTAGTGACCACCACATGACTTCCTATCCTAACTCGCCATTCGTTCGATGCTTGCACCCGTTAAAGTATATCTAAGCAAGCATCTAGCATACAAAAACATACTCAAACGACACTTGTTTCAATCAAGGAAAGCAAAAGCATTAAACAAATGAGGAAAAATACGAAAATGTAAATATAGATCGCTCAGAACTTGCAAATTTTATAACTGTAGAGTTACAACAGGTATCGGATAATAGGAAAGCAAGATAAGTTGATATAACAACAGCACAAGGAATCAGCTGAGCATGAACAACATTCAAATTGAATTGATTTTAGATAAATGCTTCACTTATGTACTCTAGACGTAGATCAGAAGGAAGAAATTTTTTAAAAGAAAAAAAAAGGAACCACATTTTTATGTACATGGGTATGCAATTCAAAAACAGAAAACGTGTCACATACATGCTTGCTTAGCTTAGCTTGAGCATGAGTACCATCTGGAAAAACAGAAAACGTGTCACATACGTGTCTCATGAAGTCACATACACTCCATGCCACATTCAGTACGAAGCGGAAAATTCAGGTTGGAAAAAAGAAAACCATATAACCACAGTAACCAATGAAGTGAACCGTAAGAATGTATAAGCGCATCATCACACCAGACAGCCAGAGCACCTCCGAATGATAAACTGCAAAAACAATAAATAAATTTGTGTTAGTGATTTTGAACCCAAATTGAAGACGAAGGTGGTTGCTTATGCTAAGCAAGCATGGTCTGGATCCTTCTTTTCAGGCTTCACTCTTTAACCTTGTCAACTAAATTTTTTACCTTGATTTGTCAATTTGATTGTATGTTTCTATCATATGCAGCAGCAATGTAGAGAGCTAAATGCGGGACACTGACTAGCAGAGAACCCCTAATTTGGAAAATGATTCATTTCACAATTAAGAGCAACAAATATGAACTAAGAATTAAGAATATCAACTAAGGGAAAACGAGTAATGTTATTTATTTCTTGGTCCAACTTTGTACAAGTATAGTTTGAAACTGCATCCAAATGTACATGTCCAGTAAAAACACTCCCAAAGTAGGCATCATGACACACCTTGCTTTTAACAGCTGCCCATATATTTTGTTATGTTGTTTTATGTAGTATGATATAATTGTAGGATTCATTCATATCACAAATCTTGATATATTTTCTGCTTTCAGTTATTGATTTCGTATAATATTTATTGTATAGTCAACCAATTCGGTGTGTCTGACTGCATTTTCAGTTTAAGCTTGCTTGACAGGGGGTTAGCGAAATAGGACAATATTCTTGAACTTTATTTAGTTTGATCAATGATACAGTTTCTTACTCAGGTAAATGAGCTAATGTGCTGCTGAAGTGAAAATTATGGGCGAAAGAATGATTTTTGTTATTTTGCGGACACATGCTAATAATTATGATTTCTCATATTTATTAATCGACTTCGACATATTTATGTTTATTGAATCACCACATTCTACAAATATACTTAGTGGTATCATTAATAGGATAGAAGATTCATTTGGCTGAAACAAGCACAAGTTAATGCAAGATAATTTATTAGGATCATATTAGCAACATACATATGGGAATAAAAGTGGCAGATAGGCCATTTTTGGAGTAGTATTGCAATGCTCTACTACATAACTAATCATTATAATAAGTTTAGCAGAAAATTATGATACATTAATAGCATATGGGCATTGCATAGTGAAGGCGAATAGGCATAAAGGTTCATGTCGAAAAGGCCTCTGGGATGTTATAGAAGTTGAGTTATAAGGTAAAACAAGTACTAGCAATTCACAGACTCTAAGAACACCAATAATCTAAGGTATCCTTTGCAACTAAATTGATGGTGTTGTCAATCTAATAAGTTTGGTATAAGTTTGGTGGAAGTGATAAAAGATTTGTGGCTCACACATTAAAGAATGTTTGGATTTCAATCAATGAAGGTGAAATCTATATTCGATTATCAGCAGTGAACTAAGCAAATCTCCTGCTATCAAATGGGGGTCTTGCTAAAATACATCGTCCATGCCCAACTGGCATTGTGAAAATAATATTACACCGTTTTCACAGAAAATAATACTATATTAGATCATCATAGTGAAATTACATATATGCTTCATGTGTTGATTTTGATCTATGTTTAGCTCGCACATTAAAGAATGTTTGGATGTCAATCAATGAAGGTGAAATCTATATTCGATTATCAGCAGTGAACTAAGCAAATCTCCTGCTATCAAATGGGGGTCTTGCTAAAATACATCGTCCATGCCCAACTGGCATTGTGAAAATAATATTACACCGTTTTCACAGAAAATAATACTATATTAGATCATCATAGTGAAATTACATATATGCTTCATGTGTTTATTTTGATCTATGTTTAGCTCGCACATTGTAACAACCCGTATTTCGATAACATGATTAAGACGAGAATCAAGGCAGAATTTAATTTTAAATTCTGAATCAAGCGAAATGGGCTATGTCATTGCGTTCGTCTCGGAAAAATACGCGAAATAGAGTCCGAGTTTTCGAAAATCGGAGTCCGTATGACCCGGTTAAGGCCCAACGAAGTTTTCATAAAATTTCTAAGTAAAAACAGATTTCAAATTCAAACTTGAATTTGGAAAATTGGGCCAGTTGGGCCAGGCGGGAAAAATTCCCGCCACAGTACCCAAGTCGACAGCCCTGTCGACTTGGGAGTCGACTTGGTCTGACCAAGTCGACAGCCCTGTCGACTTGGCTGTCGACTTGGCTCAGACGAGCATTCCTGGCTTGGTGCACCTGCACTGGTCTCTGGTCTTGTTCTGGAAGCTTCTGACGTGGTTTGATGGTTCAGATCTATCCTAAGGTTAATCTAAGGGCCTAAAACTATCCTAATCTCTATAAAAAGACCCTAAACCTAACCTAAATCCCTAAAAATCAAACCTAGCAACTAAGTGCTGCCAAAATCAATTTTGATCATGGCCTCCATCTCCAATCCCTAGAGCCTATGCATTCAAATCGAGTTCAAATCAAAAGGTGCAAGCTTGCTACACCAAATAGAGGCCAAATCAACGTTGCTATGCGAGTTTCATGACGGATCTTCATCAAAGGAGCCACCTTTCTTCGTCAAAACGATTCATGCTCCTAGTCCTCTTGCCACGCTATGTAAGTTCTAGCTACTTGTAGATTTAAACGATGATCTTGATGTGACATGGGATAAAATGCAAAGTAACATGAGTATGTTAGCCTATGGGAACCTAGTTTGCCCCTTTATCATGAACATATGACTTTGGGTTATGTTGTAGCGACTAAACCATGCTATTCATGTTACATTGGACCTAGTTTGCCATGCAAGATTGGACCTTTGCTTGTGGTATGTTAGCATGCACACTTGAAAACCACTTTGACTCATGAAACATGTGCATGAATGTGACTTTGAGGCTATGCAAGTATATGAACCCGAAATCCCTTATGATAATATGCAAGTTTACCTTTTTTATCACATGAGTAACATGGGCATGTTCATCCCTTCATGATAGGTTTATGACATGAACACTTATGCAAGTAATCCCCTTTTATGCTATGCATGTTTGTAGCCAAATTCCCTTGAGATACTATGCATGTTTGTGGCCAAATCACCTTATGACACTATGCATGTTTTTGGCCAAGGTTGTGCATGTGGAAGTCAATCCCTTTTTGGCATCATGCATGTTTTGAGGCCAATATGTGACGTAGTATCCTTACTATGTAGACTCGCTTTTGCTTGCGTTGGAAAACACGACTTTGGGGTAGTTAGATAAACATGAACATGACGCGAAATCTTGACTTGAATATGACATGAAAACTTGACTTGAGGTTACATGTGAACACGACATGTAAGTTGAACCAAAATGGGGGCATGACACATGGGGTAAACTTGGGACTTGAAATTAGACACGTATGGGTTGTAAGTGTAATATAACACTAGACCAAACATGGAAGTGGCCAACTCGAGGTTGGGTTGAGTTTGTAGCATAAATCTACCCGGACCCGCCCGGCTTAACTAGTAGCTACAAACAATAGGATCCAATGTGAGAAGTTGGTCATGTCGCGCTTAAGACCCGAGGTTAGACTAGGTTGTGGTGTAAATCTACCCGGACCCGCCCGGCTTAACTAGTAACCACAACAAGGTCTAATGTGAGAGGTTGAGGGTGCATTAATTAAATTAATGTCACATGATAAGGTTAAGTAAATTTGACTAATGACACTTAACCGATATGACACGAATGGGTAGGTTAAGTGGGACCGGACTTGATTTCTTAATGACACTTAACCATGCAAGATGATTAGGAGATGAGGTTAAGTAATTTACACTTAACTATTCCGACTTGGTAATTATATGGGGTTAAGTAATTAAGACTTAACTAATCTAAATACGGTAATTAGATGGGGTTAAGTAATTGACGCTTAACTAATCTAACCACGGTAATTAGATGGGGTTAAGTAATCCACACTTAACTAATCTAAACACGGTAATTCGATGGGGTTAAGTTAAACACTTAACCAACTTAAACTTGGTAATTCAATGAGGTTAAGTAACCAATACTTAACCAACTTAATGTGATAATTTAATGGGGTTAAGCAACTTATACTTAACCAATTATACATGATGATTTGATGGGGTTAAGTAACCTACACTTAACCAATCTAATACGCGGACCTGATAAGGTTAAGTCACAAGACCTTTTTAGAATATACTTAACCATTGTAGTACGATTAGAGGATGGGGTTAAGCCCACCTATACTTAACCAATACGACTCGATAATTTGATGGGATTAAGATAATCTATGCTTAATCGATCTAGCAAGATAATCCGATATGATTAAGGTAAGCTAGTACTTGACCAATTTGACTTGATAGGGTTAAGTCATGAGCCTCTGGGTACACTTAACCAACTTGTAGGGCTAAGTCTTGAACTTAAATACTTAGCCAATCTTGACGTGATTCGTGGGCGGGTTAAGGCATGGACTTGAATGATAACACTTAACCCAATAAGACAAATCCTAGTTAGAGGAACTAGGTATAGAATCGTGGTTAATCAAGGATAACGGGAAAGGAAGCTAAGTGGTAAACCTTAGTTAAGGGTAACTAAGTAATAATTCTTAGCTAAGGACATAGGATTAATTCACAAAGCGATGAGTAACCTGATACGGTAGGTCATCGCTTAGTATACGAGGAGGAGCAAGTTATCTGACTTGGATAAAAGCTCCAGCGCACTGGGTGCCGAAGTGGAAGCTTCGGGGGACGTGAGGATATTCTTGGGATCCCTCTGTGGGCTGCCAGGTAATTATACTAGGCCCATGAGAGGTTAAGGTCTGCGTTAGAAGGACCAAGAGTATGCCTTGGTTGCTATGCGAGCGACCTAAAGACTGGGATGGATTAGCGTGGAGTCGACGATTCTTGGTTTTTGCCCTGGATAGCACATCGCCGACTACCTACCATCTTTAGTCAATCGTGTACGTGCGGAAAGGCAGGGAACCCCCAACAGACCATGTGCTTGCTATCGAGTCATAGGTGAGGTTGGCCCGTAGGAAAGTGAGGCTATAGTGGGGCCGTGGAGTGGTTCTTATACATGATTTTTCTTGGATTGCCTTTCAGTAGTTGAGGGAGGGGTCACGTGGGACCATAGCCACGGGTACAAAAACAGACCTTGATATCTGCATCAGCAGACGATTTAAAGCTCCCGACCGAGTTCCGTATTTCTTGATTTGCCCTGGCACGGAACTCGGATGGCACATTAGGGAACATGTGCATCTAGACATGGAAAACGATTCACGATACATACGTGGGATCAAGGGCGCGGTTGACGGGTGGCGTAATCCCTAGTGGTCCTAGGTGGCCAAGACCCAAACCGAGACACGAAAACGTTCATTAGGTAGCATAATCCCTAACGGTCCTAGGTGGCATAAATCCTAAGTGGACGCGCGATAGTTCATGGTAAGGAAACACAACTAGATCAAGGGTTGCAGTCCAAGACAACTTCAAGGATAAAACGTTTACATGGAAAAGCCCGTATGGCCTACGGCAAGGGACTGAACTTATACATGAAAGGAAACATACGAGTTGGGAAAAACCTACATATGCTATATATTAAGTTGACATAGACCATTATATGACATTCATGGTTAACACATGACGCGGGTTGGGATACTAGTACGAGAGGTGCAGAGCAAATATACATGTTAGAACCAGGAAAAATATGCATAATAGACACCGGGGGATGTTAGACAGGATAGATACCTTGGGATAGTATACTTGATAGAAACCTGACGATGTGGTACCTTGATTTATCACGACACCGTAGTTTATCACGATATCTTAGTTTACCTTGCTACAGTAGTTCAGCCAGTTACCCTGGTTTAGTTTATCTATCTTGTAGTCATCCTTATGTTTACTTTCAGTTTTATGCATGTCATGTTACCTTTACCTGTTTTTATAGTGGAAGTAGATAGGACTTACCAGTCTTTATGACTGACCCCGTTTTCTTTCGCCTCTTTGTCTTCCGTTCCCCCCCCCCCAGGTTCCAAGGAGGGAATGATGTTGTTTAGTTCAGGCCTCTTATGCTTGAAGGTCATCATGTATAGCTTGATGTATAGCTTGGTCTTCTCTTGGCTATGGCTGCTTCACCGCTTTATTTTGGGGAATAATTCATAAAAGGTTTTTATGCTTCTTTATTATTGCAAGACAGGTTTTGATGTACTCTGATGTAAAAGGCTTTAGACCTTAATTATTAATGTTTATGAAAGTTCGATTTTACTTCCGCTATTTTATATGTTCTGTCTTGTGATACTTCTGTGTATGTTTACCAATAATGCCCCTCTAAAGCTAGTGCATTCCTTTGCGAGTGACCCTAGCGGAGGCGGGGTGTGACATTTGGTATCAGAGCAGAAGGTTACCAGACTGGGCAAAAGTTTTTAAAGACCTTCTGAAAACTATTTGAAAATCGTTTACAAAGAAGCATTTTTTAAGAAAATTTTCTTTTAAAAGAAAAAGGCTATTCCCCAAAGGCCATTAGCACTATCCTTGTTTCCTTGATTGAATCTCGTTTCCTTTCTTTCCTCCATCTGTGGTCACAGTAGTTCTAACTGTGACTAATCTTTGTCTAGCCACGTAGGTGTTTCCCGTACGATGGAGGTGGTTCTCGAGAGACTTGTTACCGAAGTTACAAGAAAGGATAATAAGAGTAAGGGTAAAGGATACCAGCTTAAGGATAAGCAACTGTTGTTATGGCTTAGTCCATCAAGGAGGACAAGGACAAGATCAGCGGAGAGGGAAATAGTACGCTCCCACTTCTAGGGTACCTAAAAGAAATGGTGCCGTTTCTGGTAAAGGTTTAGTCGTTCTTTTCTATCATCCCGTCCAGACTTTGTCTTGATCATCGTATCATTTAGGTCTGCTTGGATAGTTGAGTCTCTGCACCTTAGTACTAGCATGGTAGAAGATCCCAGTTTTTGTCCCAAAATCTAGTTTGAGAGTCGGTCCATTTATTCATGACTTGTTGGATTTGAGAACGTCTATGCCAAGTGTTGAGATTAGAAGCAACACTTCTATTGTTGAAGCTACGGATGGATTCTAGGGGTAAAGAGGTTATCCAGTAAGGGATACCATTCTCGGTTTTGGAAAGAGGGTAGTTAGACTCTCGACTCATCTTGGTGATACCCTCAAAGTCTCGTGTAACCTTTTTGGGTTCTGTCATGGTTAGTTACCTAGAATCCCGGGATGCAGTTGTTGGTAATCCGTTCAAATAAGATTCGCCGCTAAGGCGGATGGTTCGTTTCGATTATGCATGGGTTATGGCAATCACCCTAGTAAGAACCCTTGGCAACATGGATCGGCATCGGAAAACGAGATCCAGAATTCACTAGTGAATTTTGGAGAGCTTGCATGAGTACGCAGACATATTTGAGCCGAGCATACTAGGGAAAGAATAAGTGAAAGTGAAACGGGAGGCGACAGTGAGATGAGTTCCACTCACACCTTGGAAATAGGAATCAAGGAACTACGAAATCGTGAAGTCAAAGACGGTCAAGGCCTGATGGGATTGAGCTCATGGAAATGCGGCTTGGACGCGCGCATCACGTCTCTTTTTAAGAGTATATTTTTGATCCTTGGTTCACCTGTAAAGCTTACTTGCATGCTATCGCTTGGTGGATATCCTCTCGGTCCTATTTCTGTTACAAACCCCGTAAGGAGTTTGCCTTGTTTATCTTCTCGATCTTATCCTGGGAACCTTAGGTAAAACGTTATGGATGTAAACATGTATTTGAGACATGTTATGGTTGATATGGTTGCAAGTGGTTGCTCGTGGATGCGCGAATACACGTTAGATACTAGATTGACGCGATCGCGTTTCATGTTGCATATGCACGAGCATTTATACTTCTTTATGGATAAAATTGAATGTGTTGTCATGTGGATGTTGCATATGAATGAATGGTTGTGCATGCATATAGTATCTATATGACTAGGACTATTTGCATACATGTTGGATTCATGGCACTATGCATATCTTTGCATTAGAAAAATTATTCAGGCCTGATCATTAGCATTAGCTAAGGAACATGTACACACACGTTTTGCATATATTCATATAGCATTAGAAATCATCTAAGGACAATGGTTGCTTGTGAATGATGTTTTGAGTAGATGGATGATGGATGGTAGGATATGTTCTTCCTAACTTGGAGATTTCGGGGACAAAATCCTAAAAGGTGGGAAGAATATAACAACCCGTATTTCGATAACATAATTAAGACGAGAATCAAGGCAGAATTTAATTTTAAATTCTGAATCAAGCGAAATGGGCTATGCCATTGCGTTCGTCTCGGAAAAATACGCGAAATAGAGTCCGAATTTTCGAAAATCGGAGTCCGTATGACCCGTTTAAGGC
Source organism: Allium sativum (assembly GCA_030737875.1). Taxonomy (NCBI): domain Eukaryota; kingdom Viridiplantae; phylum Streptophyta; class Magnoliopsida; order Asparagales; family Amaryllidaceae; genus Allium; species Allium sativum. Next base: position 995,238,726 of record CM060915.1, read on the forward strand.
CCAACAAAGTTTTCAGAAAATTTCTAAGTAAAAACAGATTTCAAATTCAAACTTGAATTTGGAAAATTGGGCCAGTTGGGCCAGACAGGAAAAATTCCCGCCACAGTACCCAAGTCGACAGCCCTGTCGACTTGGGAGTCGACTTGGTCTGACCAAGTCGACAGCCCTGTCGACTTGGCTGTCGACTTGGCTCAGACGAGCATTCCTGGCTTGGTGCACCTGCACTGGTCTCTGGTCTTGTTCTGGAAGCTTCTGACGTGGTTTGATGGTTCAGATCTATCCTAAGGTTAATCTAAGGGCCTAAAACTATCCTAATCTCTATAAAAAGACCCTAAACCTAACCTAAATCCCTAAAAATCAAACCTAGCAACTAAGTGCTGCCAAAATCAATTTTGATCATGGTCTCCATCTCCAATCCCTAGAGCCTATGCATTCAAATCGAGTTCAAATCAAAAGGTGCAAGCTTGCTACACCAAATAGAGGTCAAATCAACGTTGCTATGCGAGTTTCATGACGGATCTTCATCAAAGGAGCCACATTTCTTCGTCAAAACGATTCATGCTCCTAGTCCTCTTGCCACGCTATGTAAGTTCTAGCTACTTGTAGATTTAAACGATGATCTTGATGTGACATGGGATAAAATGCAAAGTAACATGAGTATGTTAGCCTATGGGAACCTAGTTTGCCCATTTATCATGAACATATGACTTTGGGTTATGTTGTAGCGACTAAACCATGCTATTCATGTTACATTGGACCTAGTTTGCCATGCAAGATTGGACCTTTGCTTGTGGTATGTTAGCATGCACACTTGAAAACCACTTTGACTCATGAAACATGTGCATAAATGTGACTTTGAGGCTATGCAAGTATATGAACCCGAAATCCCTTATGATAATATGCAAGTTTACCTTTTTTATCACATGAGTAACATGGGCATGTTCATCCCTTCATGATAGGTTTATGACATGAACACTTATGCAAGTAATCCCCTTTTATGCTATGCATGTTTGTAGCCAAATCCCCTTGAGATACTATGCATGTTTGTGGCCAAATCACCTTATGACACTATGCATGTTTTTGGCCAAGGTTGTGCATGTGGAAGCCAATCCATTTTTGGCATCATGCATGTTTTGAGGCCAATATGTGACGTAGTATCCTTACTATGTAGACTCGCTTTTGCTTGCGTTGGAAAACACGACTTTGGGGTAGTTAGATAAACATGAACATGACGCGAAATCTTGACTTGAATATGACATGAAAACTTGACTTGAGGTTACATGTGAACACGACATGTAAGTTGAACCAAAATGGGGGCATGACACATGGGGTAAACTTGGGACTTGAAATTAGACACGTATGGGTTGTAAGTGTAATATAACACTAGACCAAACATGGAAGTGGCCAACTCGAGGTTGGGTTGAGTTTGTAGCATAAATCTACCCGGACCCGCCCGGCTTAACTAGTAGCTACAAAAAATAGGATCCGATGTGAGAAGTTGGTCATGTCGCGCTTAAGACTCGAGGTTAGACTAGGTTGTGGTGTAAATCTACCCGGACCCGCCCGGCTTAACTAGTAACCACAACAAGGTCTAATGTGAGAGGTTGAGGGTGCATTAATTAAATTAATGCCACATGATAAGGTTAAGTAAATTTGACTAATGACACTTAACCGATATGACACGAATGGGTAGGTTAAGTGGGACCGGACTTGATTTCTTAATGACACTTAACCATGCAAGATGATTAGGAGATGAGGTTAAGTAATTTACACTTAACTATTCCGACTTGGTAATTAGATGGGGTTAAGTAATTAAGACTTAACTAATCTAAACACGGTAATTAGATGGGGTTAAGTAATTGACGCTTAACTAATCTAACCACGGTAATTAGATGAGGTTAAGTAATCCACACTTAACTAATCTAAACACGGTAATTCGATGGGGTTAAGTTAAACACTTAACCAACTTAAACTTGGTAATTCAATGAGGTTAAGTAACCAATACTTAACCAACTTAACGTGATAATTTAATGGGGTTAAGCAACTTATACTTAACCAATTATACATGATGATTTGATGGGGTTAAGTAACCTACACTTAACCAATCTAATACGCGGACCTGATAAGGTTAAGTCACAAGACCTTTTTAGAATATACTTAACCATTGTAGTACGATTAGAGGATGGGGTTAAGCCCACCTATACTTAACCAATACGACTCGATAATTTGATGGGATTAAGATAATCTATGCTTAATCGATCTAGCAAGATAATCCGATATGATTAAGGTAAGCTAGTACTTGCAGGGCCGGTCCTATGAGCTTTGGTACCTAAAGCCGATCGTAGAATTGAGGCCCTAATATAGAAACATGCTAGTTTCATTAATTGTTAATTACCAAAAATATTTACGATAATAATCTAAAGCTAAAATGCTTTTATGTCTTCCCTAGTAGTGAAAACATAAAAATGAAAATGTATTGCTAAAAGCATCCAAAAAATTTCTTGTACCATGAGTAGTAGCCGAAAGCACAAAACTAAGTGTTTTTAGCACCACTTCACCATGTGAAACTAGAAAAATCCGGATTTACAATTTCTAAGATCATGTTATGACTTTAAAAATTACAAATTCATGTGATTTTGGCAACACATGGTTAAGCGTATGAATCATTTACATCTTCCCTTCCAGCACCACTACGATATCAGTTTTCAAATGCTCTTTAAGAAACATAGATGTACGATGTTTATATGAAAATAAGTCCAAGTAAAAGGCATTATTTTTTTTATTTTTATTTTTATACTTTTTTTTTCTTTTTTCCAAATTTGTGGCTGTGAATTTGGGTCTGAACTAAAGGCTGAGGAACAAGAGCTAAGCAAATATTTTCATATTATTGTTGTTATGTCAAATAAAAATTCATTAGAATCAAGGATAATGATGCTATGATTCAAAAACAAGCACAATCAATGGAATCGACTGAAATTTGATGACTAAATAAGGTGTATAAGTGCAAATGAAGTTCAAAGCTTCACAGATACAAGTCAATAGTCATGGTATATAGCCAAACAGAATCGTCTTTTCAACTATTTTAAGCAAAATCCTTCTAATAATATCTTCTAAATAAATCGCAGAGACAAGCTTCTCAAAACTACGAAATGAAAGACCGTACACAAATACAGAGAGAAGTTACATTCCAGATTTAGGAATAAAGTTTACCATTTCACTGCCTTCCAGATCAGCTGTGCCCTAGCTTTGTTGAGAAGTCTCATTCGCTCCCTTGGGTTTTCAATCTTTAGATCGTCATTACATCGTTCGAGTATCACGCGTTTTCTGATAGTGCGACACTGCAGATCTACCTTTTTTTGGTGCCCTGATTTTTGACGAGGCCCTAAGCGATGGCTTCAGCCGCTTTGGTAAAGGGCCGGCTCTGAGTACTTGACCAATTTGACTTGATAGGGTTAAGTCATGAGCCTCTGGGTACACTTAACCAACTTGTAGGGCTAAGTCTTGAACTTAAATACTTAGCCAATCTTGACGTGATTCGTGGGCGGGTTAAGGCATGGACTTGAATGATAACACTTAACCCAATAAGACAAACCCTAGTTAGAGGAACTAGGTATAGAATCGTGGTTAATCAAGGATAACGGGAAAGGAAGCTAAGTGGTAAACCTTAGTTAAGGGTAACTGAGTAATAATTCTTAGCTAAGGACATAGGATTAATTCACAAAGCGATGAGTAACCTGATACGGTAGGTCATCGCTTAGTATACGAGGAGGAGCAAGTTATCTGACTTGGATAAAAGCTCCAGCGCACTGAGTGCCGAAGTGGAAGCTTCGGGGGACGTGAGGATATTCTTCGGATCCCTCTGTGGGCTGCCAGGTAATTATACTAGGCCCATGAGAGGTTAAGTTCTGCGTTAGAAGGACCAAGAGTATGCCTTGGTTGCTATGCGAGCGACCTAAAGACTGGGATGGATTAGCGTGGAGTCGACGATTCTTGGTTTTTGCCCTGGATAGCACATCGCCGACTACCTACCATCTTTAGTCAATCGTGTACGTGCGGAAAGGCAGGAAACCCCCAACAGACCATGTGTTTGCTATCGAGTCATGGGTGAGGTTGGCCCGTAGGAAAGTGGGGCTATAGTGGGGCCGTGGAGTGGTTCTTATACATGATTTTTCTTGGATTTCCTTTCAGTATTTGAGGGAGGGGTCACGTGGGATCATAGCCACGGGTACAAAAACAGACCTTGATATCTGCATCAGCAGACGATTTAAAGCTCCCGATCGAGTTCCGTATTTCTTGATTTGCCCTGGCACGGAACTCGGATGGCACATTGGGGAACATGTGCATCTAGACATGGAAAACGATTCACGATACATACGTGGGATCAAGGGCGCGGTTGACGGGTGGCGTAATCCCTAGTGGTCCTAGGTGGCCAAGACCCAAACCGAGACACGAAAACGTTCATTAGGTAGCATAATCCCTAGCGGTCCTAGGTGGCATAAATCCTAAGTGGACGCGCGATAGTTCATGGTAAGGAAACACAACTAGATCAAGGGTTGCAGTCCAAAACAATTTCAAGGATAAAACGTTTACATGGAAAAGCCCGTATGGCCTACGGCAAGGGACTGAACTTATACATGGAAGGAAACATACGAGTTGGGAAAAACCTACATATGCTATATATTAAGTTGACATAGACCATTACATGACATTCATGGTTAACACATGACGCGGGTTGGGATACTAGTACGAGAGGTGCAGAGCAAATATACATGTTAGAACCAGGAAAAATATACATAATAGACACCGGTGGATGTTAGACAGGATAGATACCTTGGGATAGTATACTTGATAGAAACCTGACGATGTGGTACCTTGATTTATCACGACACCGTAGTTTATCACGATATCTTAGTTTACCTTGCTACAGTAGTTCAGCCAGTTACCCTGGTTTAGTTTATCTATCTTGTAGTCATCCTTATGTTTACTTTCAGTTTTATGCATATCATGTTACCTTTACCTGTTTTTATACTGGAAGTAGATAGGACTTACCAGTCTTTATGACTGACCCCGTTTTCTTTCGCCTCTTTGTCTTCCGTTCCCCCCCCCCCCCCAGGTTCCAGGGAGGGAATGATGTTGTTTAGTTCAGGCCTCTTATGCTTGAAGGTCATCATGTATAGCTTGATGTATAGCTTGGTCTTCTCTTGGCTATGGCTGCTTCACCGCTTTATTTTGGGGAATAATTCATAAAAGGTTTTTATGCTTCTTTATTATTGCAAGACAGGTTTTGATGTACTCTGATGTAAAAGGCTTTAGACCTTAATTATTAATGTTTATGAAAGTTCGATTTTACTTCCGCTATTTTATATGTTCTATCTTGTGATACTTCTGTGTATGTTTACCAATAATGCCCCTCTAAAGCTAGTGCATTCCTTTGCGAGTGACCCTAGCGGAGGCGGGGTGTGACATTTGGTATCAGAGCAGAAGGTTACCAGACTGGGCAAAAGTTTTTAAAGACCTTCTGAAAACTATTTGAAAATCGTTTACAAAGAAGCATTTTTTAAGAAAATTTTCTTTTAAAAGAAAAAGGCTATTCCCCAAAGGCCATTAGCACTATCCTTGTTTCCTTGATTGAATCTCGTTTCCTTTCTTTCCTCCATCTGTGGTCACAGTAGTTCTAACTGTGACTAATCTTTGTCTAGCCACGTAGGTGTTTCCCGTACGATGGAGGTGGTTCTCGAGAGACTTGTTACCGAAGTTACAAGAAAGGATAATAAGAGTAAGGGTAAAGGATACCAGCTTAAGGATAAGCAACTGTTGTTATGGCTTAGTCCATCAAGGAGGACAAGGACAAGATCAGCGGAGAGGGAAATAGTACGCTCCCACTTCTAGGGTACCTAAAAGAAATGGTGTCGTTTCTGGTAAAGGTTTAGTCATTCTTTTCTATCATCCCGTCCAGACTTTGTCTTGATCATCGTATCATTTAGGTCTGCTTGGATAGTTGAGTCTCTGCACCTTAGTACTAGCATGGTAGAAGATCCCAGTTTTTGTCCCAAAATCTAGTTTGAGAGTCGGTCCATTTATTCATGACTTGTTGGATTTGAGAACGTCTATGCCAAGTGTTGAGATTAGAAGCAACACTTCTATTGTTGAAGCTACGGATGGATTCTAGGGGTAAAGCGGTTATCCAGTAAGGGATACCATTCTCGGTTTTGGAAAGAGGGTAGTTAGACTCTCGACTCATCTTGGTGATACCCTCAAAGTCTCGTGTAACCTTTTTGGGTTCTGTCATGGTTAGTTACCTAGAATCCCGGGATGCAGTTGTTGGTAATCCGTTCAAATAAGATTCACCGCTAAGGCGGATGGTTCGTTTCGATTATGCATGGGTTATGGCAATCACCCTAGTAAGAACCCTAGGCAACATGGATCAGCATCGGAAAACGAGATCCAGAATTCACTAGTGAATTTTGGAGAGTTTGCATGAGTACGCAGACATATTTGAGCCGAGCATACTAGGGAAAGAATAAGTGAAAGTGAAACGGGAGGCGACAGTGAGATGAGTTCCACTCACACCTTGGAAATAGAAATCAAGAAGCTACGAAATCGTGAAGTCAAAGGCGGTCAACGCCTGATGGGATTGAGCTCATGGAAATGCGGCTTGGACGCGCGCATCACGTCTCTTTTTAAGAGTATATTTTTGATCCTTGGTTCACCTGTAAAGCTTACTTGCATGCTATCGCTTGGTGGATATCCTCTCGGTCCTTTTTCTGTTACAAACCCCGTAAGGAGTTTGCCTTGTTTATCTTCTCGATCTTATCCTGGGAACCTTAGGTAGAACGTTATGGATGTAAACATGTATTTGAGACATGTTATGGTTGTTATGGTTGCAAATGGTTGCAAGTGGTTGCTCGTGGATGTGCGAATACACGTTAGATACTAGATTGACGCGATCGCGTTTCATGTTGCATATGCACGAGCATTTATACTTCTTTATGGATAAAATTGAATGTGTTGTCATGTGGATGTTGCATATGAATGAATGGTTGTGCATGCATATAGTATCTATATGACTAGGACTATTTGCATACATGTTGGATTCATGGCACTATGCATATCTTTGCATTAGAAAAATTATTCAGGCCTGATCATTAGCATTAGCTAAGAAACATGTACACACACGTTTTGCATATATTCATACAGCATTAGAAATCATCTAAGAACAATGGTTGCTTGTGAATGATGTTTTGAGTAGATGGATGATGGATGGTAGGATATGTTCTTCCTAACTTGGAGATTTCGGGGACGAAATCCTAAAAGGTGGGGAGAATATAACAACCCGTATTTCGATAACATGATTAAGACGAGAATCAAGGCAGAATTTAATTTTAAATTCTGAATCAAGCGAAATGGGCTATGCCATTGCGTTCGTCTCGGAAAAATACGCGAAATAAAGTCCGAATTTTCGAAAATCGGAGTCCGTATGATCCGGTTAAGGCCCAACGAAGTTTTCAGAAAATTTCTAAGTAAAAACAGATTTCAAATTCAAACTTGAATTTGGAAAATTGGGCCAGTTGGGCCAGGCGGGAAAAATTCCCGCCACAGTACCCAAGTCGACAGCCCTGTCGACTTGGGAGTCGACTTGGTCTGACCAAGTCGACAGCCCTGTCGACTTGGCTCAGACGAGCATTCCTGGCTTGTGCACCTGCACTGGTCTCTGGTCTTGTTCTGGAAGCTTCTGACGTGGTTTGATGGTTCAGATCTATCCTAAGGTTAATCTAAGGGCCTAAAACTATCCTAATCTCTATAAAAAGACCCTAAACCTAACCTAAATCCCTGAAAATCAAACCTAGCAACTAAGTGCTGCCAAAATCAATTTTGATCATGGCCTCCATCTCCAATCCCTAGAGCCTATGCATTCAAATCGAGTTCAAATCAAAAGGTGCAAGCTTGCTACACCAAATAGAGGCCAAATCAACGTTGCTATGCGAGTTTCATGACGGATCTTCATCAAAGGAGCCACCTTTCTTCGTCAAAACGATTCATGCTCCTAGTCCTCTTGTCACGCTATGTAAGTTCTAGCTACTTGTAGATTTAAACGATGATCTTGATGTGACATGGGATAAAATGCAAAGTAACATGAGTATGTTAGCCTATGGGAACCTAGTTTGCCCCTTTATCATGAACATATGACTTTGGGTTATGTTGTAGCGACTAAACCATGTTATTCATGTTACGTTGGACCTAGTTTGCCATGCAAGATTGGACCTTTGCTTGTGGTATGTTAGCATGCACACTTGAAAACCACTTTGACTCATGAAACATGTGCACGAATGTGACTTTGAGGCTATGCAAGTATATGAACCCGAAATCCCTTATGATAATATGCAAGTTTACCTTTTTTATCACATGAGTAACATGGGCATGTTCATCCCTTCATGATAGGTTTATGACATGAACACTTATGCAAGTAATCCCCTTTTATGCTATGCATGTTTGTAGCCAAATCCCCTTGAGATACTATGCATGTTTGTGGTCAAATCACCTTATGACACTATGCATGTTTTTGGCCAAGGTTGTGCATGTGGAAGCCAATCCCTTTTTGGCATCACGCATGTTTTGAGGCCAATATGTGACGTAGTATCCTTACTATGTAGACTCGCTTTTGCTTGCGTTGGAAAACACGACTTTGGGGTAGTTAGATAAACATGAACATGACGCGAAATCTTGACTTGAATATGACATGAAAACTTGACTTGAGGTTACATGTGAACACGACATGTAAGTTGAACCAAAATGGGGGCATGACACATGGGGTAAACTTGGGACTTGAAATTAGACACGTATGGGTTGTAAGTGTAATATAACACTAGACCAAACATGGAAGTGGCCAACTCGAGGTTGGGTTGAGTTTGTAGCATAAATCTACCCGGACCCGCCCGGCTTAACTAGTAGCTACAAAAAATAGGATCCAATGTGAGAAGTTGGTCATGTCGCGCTTAAGACCCGAGGTTAGACTAGGTTGTGGTGTAAATCTACCCGGACCCGCCCGGCTTAACTAGTAACCACAACAAGGTCTAATGTGAGAGGTTGAGGGTGCATTAATTAAATTAATGCCACATGATAAGGTTAAGTAAATTTGACTAATGACACTTAACCGATATGACACGAATGGGTAGGTTAAGTGGGACCGGACTTGATTTCTTAATGACACTTAACCATGCAAGATGATTAGGAGATGAGGTTAAGTAATTTACACTTAACTATTCCGACTTGGTAATTAGATAGGGTTAAGTAATTAAGACTTAACTAATCTAAACACGGTAATTAGATGGGGTTAAGTAATTGACGCTTAACTAATCTAACCACGGTAATTAGATGGGGTTAAGTAATCCACACTTAACTAATCTAAACACGGTAATTCGATGGGGTTAAGTTAAACACTTAACCAACTTAAACTTGGTAATTCAATGAGGTTAAGTAACCAATACTTAACCAACTTAACGTGATAATTTAATGGGGTTAAGCAACTTATACTTAACCAATTATACATGATGATTTGATGGGGTTAAGTAACCTACACTTAACCAATCTAATACGCGGACCTGATAAGGTTAAGTCACAAGACCTTTTGAGAATATACTTAACCATTGTAGTACGATTAGAGGATGGGGTTAAGCCCACCTATACTTAACCAATACGACTCGATAATTTGATGGGATTAAGATAATCTATGCTTAATCGATCTAGCAAGATAATCCGATATGATTAAGGTAAGCTAGTACTTGACCAATTTGACTTGATAGGGTTAAGTCATGAGCCTCTGGGTACACTTAACCAACTTGTAGGGCTAAGTCTTGAACTTAAATACTTAGCCAATCTTGACGTGATTCGTGGGCGGGTTAAGGCATGGACTTGAATGATAACACTTAACCCAATAAGACAAATCCTAGTTAGAGGAACTAGGTATAGAATCGTGGTTAATCAAGGATAACGGGAAAGGAAGCTAAGTGGTAAACCTTAGTTAAGGGTAACTAAGTAATAATTCTTAGCTAAGGACATAGGATTAATTCACAAAGCGATGAGTAACCTGATACGGTAGGTCATCGCTTAATATACGAGGAGGAGCAAGTTATCTGACTTGGATAAAAGCTCCAGCGCACTGGGTGCCGAAGTGGAAGCTTCGGGGGACGTGAGGATATTCTTGGGATCCCTCTGTGGGCTGCCAGGTAATTATACTAGGCCCATGAGAGGTTAAGGTCTGCGTTAGAAGGACCAAGAGTATGCCTTGGTTGCTATGCGAGCGACCTAAAGACTGGGATGGATTAGCGTGGAGTCGACGATTCTTGGTTTTTGCCCTGGATAGCACATCGCCGACTACCTACCATCTTTAGTCAATCGTGTACGTGCGGAAAGGCAGGGAACCCCCAACAGACCATGTGCTTGCTATCGAATTGTAATAACCCGAAAATCCGGGCCAGTTTAAAATTTTTATTTTGGCAATTTTAGCGAATTTTGATTATTTAAAATGAATTATTTTAAATAATATCGACGAGAAATTTATTTTGAATATAATTCGAACGTATATATTATACGCGTTGTCGTTAGAATATAAATATTTATATATAATTATAAATAGAATTGAAAATAGCGCGGTAGTTCGATAATTCGATTTCAAACTTCAATTGAATGTACCAGGTGCAAAACAATCCGGATTTTAGTGAAACCAAAAATAATAGTCAAAATGATTGGATAGCTATTTGTGAGAACTTCTCACCTTTCAATTTCTTTTCTAGTTATATATATACTAGGATGCAGACGGTGCTTAGTAGCACCCGACACAATCGTCCACAGACCATGGACTTGTTTGTTTGGTTGCATAGATTAGTTGAATTATTTGTTTGAATTGAATTGTTTGGTGAAATGAATGGATTTGATTGATGTGTGAATGGCGTGGGCCTTCACTAGACCGGGGATAAGGCTAGGCCTCGTCCCGTTTCTAGTATCGTGCCGTTATGCCGCCGAAATTTTCTAAAATAAGTTAGAAAAATAAAAATATCATTTTATTTAAAGAATGAACTGAATAGGAATTCATATGTTGGAATAAAATGTTTTATGGTTAAAAATATAATTTTTAACGTGAATGTGAATAAATAAATATTCATTTACAAACCGGACGATTTGTTTATGTACACCTATTTGAAGGACATTGATTGGGTCGATAAATTTTACACATCGCCCAACCGCACAAATAAAACCTGTGTTTGATTGTTTGAAACCCCACACGGGTGTTAGGATGAAATTTGAAATTCACTCATCCTGATTGATTAAATATGTCGATCGATCGATTGACAGGCTGTTATAAGCGTTAGATATCTATATTTGATGCTTATACAGTGTAGTGCACTTTGGTTGATGGTTGATTATTTTTCAATGCTATTATATGTGTGTAATGTATGAAAATCCATATAATTAACTTTATATGGTAATTGATTGGGCCTCATTCCAATTTGAAAATTAAAGAATATTATAAAATAAAGGTTCATGTGTTGACAGTACTCATCCGTTGAGATTGGTCATGTGTTGAACGAAATATTTTAGTAATAAAATTTGCATCTTTATCAATATAAAATAAAGGTTCATGTGTTGACAGTACTCATCCATTGAGATTGGTCATGTGTTGAACGAAATATTTTGATAATAACAACTATTTTGAAAATAGAAATTTATGAAGCCGTGCTGATTAGATTGACGCCATTTTGACGTAAACGATATTTATATCGATTTTATTCATTTCGAAATGAAATGAATTGAAAACGATTTCGAAATGAAATGAATTGAAAACGATTTCGAAATGAAATGAATTGAAAACGATTTCGAAATGAAATGAATTGAAAACAATTTCGAAATGAATTGAATTGAAAACGATTTCGAAATGAATTGAATATAGAACGAATTCGAATTGAATTTAAACGAATTGAAATGAATTCAAATTGAATTGAAATTTGAATTGAATAGAAATGAATTTTAAAACGAATTTATAAAGAAGAATTCAATTTTGATTTGAATTGAAACGGAAGTTGAAATTGCTTTTGAAACAAATTTAAAACTAATTATATAATTCGTTTTAAATAGAAATCGACGAAATATATATTATATATATTATATATATAATATAATGGCTAGAATAGAACGCGCCGCGCCGCGGCAGTTCGTGAATTTCGACCATTTATTTCAAACGGACATTACGGGAGATCCGACCGTCGGATTCTCCTAAAACCAGAACCGTTGGGTTCGTATCGAAAAGAGCTTTCTAACGAATATTAGAAATTAGAAATCTAACGGTTGGATTTGGAATTATGTCCAAATCAAATTCGAAAAAGGTCGTTGTAAGTGCAGTTCGATGGCCATTGATGGAAATCGACTGTACGGGCCTTGATAAAATTATTAAAAATAGTAATAATTTGTGTAAAATCATAAGAAATGATTTGTGAAGATTTGGGATGAAAAACTCCATATTTGAAAAGATAAAAATAGATTTTTATCGAAATGAACTAGTTTTGAACTAGAAACATAATTCTATTTATTTATACATAAATAAATTGAATTTGAAAAGGGTTTTAAAAATAACCAGAATTTCCAATAATTGCATTGGAGTGGATTTGAATCGAAATTGTCTTCGGAATATTTCGATGTTGGATATTGAATATAAGCCGATATATTTTCTATTCAGAGCCTTGTATTGAATATCAAATGTGATTTGGGTTTGTCGTGAATGGTGTCTTCACTAACACTGTTCTTGAACCCAGTTGAGAAAAGATTAAATCTTTTTATTTAGATTTAATGAAGTGTACCAATTAAATGATATTTAATTGGAATTGAATTGGTATTGATTTTTGGGTTTATCGTGAACAGTGTTTTAAATAACACTTGTTCTTTAACCCGATAATTAATGGAATGATTTTTGGGTTTATCGTGAACCGTGTTTTGAAATGACACTGATTCTATAACCCAGTCACAGATTAAAACTAAGTGGGGTTTTAATGAATCTTTAATTAGATTAAAATAATCGAAATGGAGTATCACCAGTTTTGCTCCAGGCGATAGTTAAATCATTAATTAGATTTGAACGTGAAATGGTAATTGAATTTACCGATAACACTGTGGTGTTAGATATGAAGTATTACCAGTTTTACTTCATGGGATAAATAGGTTGGGATGGGGAAATTAAAATAAATGATTACTTCGGTAAGGTTCGCTAATCCCGACTAGTTTGAATTGAGATTCAAAAATAGAACAAAGAATAAATTCAAAGAATTTAGCTTTGATAAAATTAATGCGAACCTTTCCCTATGAATGTGAAATTTAGAAATTAACTGTCGGTTAGCCAAGCAGAATGGTTTTTTTTATATTGATCTGATGTTGGTTTCGGCCTTCGGGGTTAATATTTGGGGAATTATTCTCTTGATTAATTTACGGTTAATGATTGATGAATTGGAATGAGGCGTATGTTGTGTTTGTGTAACACTTATTTAAAAAATACGCGAGTTATTCGGAAAGACCGGGTTTATCCCATTCTGAATAACTGATACGACGATAAGTCGAAGATGAAGACGATGGTCGAAGACCGGAAGTCTTCACGTCGTTGGGTAATTACTGATGATCTTGATTGGGCTGTACACCCAAGAAGATGGAAACAGTTGGTGATCGTCCAGACGTACTTGGAGATCGATGGATATGCGGGGTACTAGGTGCCTCCGGTTTCGTTCAGACCCAGAACGGACTTGTAAATGGACTGTGTGTCTGACATTGGATTTTAGTCCCTGTGATTGATCTCTATTAAATATATATCTGTTTGGCGGCGGAGAATTTATTCTCTTGCTTAACGCCCTTCTCTGAGACGTACGAGCTCAGGGGTTATATATTGATGGATATCAAACGCATGGAGTGAATTGCCTGTGTGGCATGCCTAAGTGGCAATTGATCGAGGCTTCTGTTGAAAAGCAAAGTCTTGTGGTGATGATCAAAGCAAGGCCTTTGTGGCGTAGCTTTGTGTAACGTTTGCTTCGCGAGTTTCACACCCGGTATGAACCAAAAACGGGAGGGGACATCAGGGAGGACTTGTGTTTCTTTCTAGCTAGAAGTGGCGTCAGTGGTTTTACACGCCCTGACGAGTTTGACTTATGTGGTTGTTGCTGTTGCGAGGCGCCTCGGAGTGATCGGTCGTTCTCGAACCGATGGAGTCATTTAGTTGGCTCGCTTACGCCCCAAAGGGCGGAGAAACGTAGTGTTCAGGCATAATAATCCACATCGGTGGACCGGCCCTGACGATCTAAAGGGTTGATGCGTTCTGATCTTGAGACATGGGCTAGATTGTCTCGAATCGGTTGAGGACTATCTTTTGCCTCGGTTCATAGATGGAAACCCAATTTCCAAATACGTGATTCTGCGGTTTTATTTGTAGAGCCTAGTATGGCGACATAGTGGGATGGGGCACTTATGCCGTCTATGATTGATACTTATGATTTGAAGTTGTTTTATACACTATGCACTTATAATAGTATCAAATGATTTGTTTTAAACGTATCAAGCATTCTTTGGCTGTTATAAGGGAAAACTCTATCCCCCGGCTTGCGTTGCATTGTGTGATAGGACCTGGGTCTTATAACAGCTTCATTTTTCTTTATTTAGCATTGCGCTGTTTGTTTTATGCACTGGTATTCTTGGGAGGAAACCCGTTCCGTGTTATACGGCGTGGTCCCTTGATTTACCTAACTTTCAAAATAAAGAATAATAACTGTTTTAGTTCTCACACCAGTCACATGACTGACCTGGAGTTTATTGTTTTAACCTAAACTCTGGGTGCCCCTATTTTCCACACGGGCAGCTAGTAGTTTTGGTTTTGCAGATTTATATTCACAGGATCTTGGTTTACAGCTGGAACGATATCCGGAAAGCTTTGTATCCGTATATCTCATTCTAGTTGTGTATTGTATTATTTTCCGCTGCTATGTATTTAAATGTAATTTAAATCTCTGATATTTCTGTGTAATATTTATTCATTTATACTCTGTATATTCTTGTAATCTGATGCATTGTGGTAATATACAATGAAATGTTCTTCTGTATGCGTTCTGTTTTGTCCTGTTCTCAAACGATAGGGCGTTTCGAATGGCTTGGATCGGTTTAGCGACTGGTTCAGATCGAGCGAAATTCCCTGCCGTCACACGAGTCATGGGTGAGGTTGGCCCGTAGGAAAGTGGGGCTATAGTGGGGCCGTGGAGTGGTTCTTATACATGATTTTTCTTGGATTGCCTTTCAGTAGTTGAGGGAGGGGTCACGTGGGACCATAGTCACGGGTACAAAAACAGACCTTGATATCTGCATCAGCAGACGATTTAAAGCTCCCGACCGAGTTCCGTATTTCTTGATTTGCCCTGGCACGGAACTCGGATGGCACATTGGGGAACATGTGCATCTAGACATGGAAAACGATTCACGATACATACGTGGGATCAAGGGCGCGGTTGACGGGTGGCGTAATCCCTAGTGGTCCTAGGTGGCCAAGACCCAAACCGAGACACGAAAACGTTCATTAGGTAGCATAATCCCTAGCGGTCCTAGGTGGCATAAATCCTAAGTGGACGCGCGATAGTTCATGGTAAGGAAACACAACTAGATCAAGGGTTGCAGTCCAAAACAACTTCAAGGATAAAACGTTTACATGGAAAAGCCCGTATGGCCTACGGCAAGGGACTGAACTTATACATGGAAGGAAACATACGAGTTGGGAAAAACCTACATATGCTATATATTAAGTTGACATAGACCATTACATGACATTCATGGTTAACACATGACGCGGTTGGGATACTAGTACGAGAGGTGCAGAGCAAATATACATGTTAGAACCAGGAAAAATATACATAATAGACACCGGGGGATGTTAGACAGGATAGATACCTTGGGATAGTATACTTGATAGAAACCTGACGATGTGGTACCTTGATTTATCACGACACCGTAGTTTATCACGATATCTTAGTTTACCTTGCTACAGTAGTTCAGCCAGTTACCCTGGTTTAGTTTATCTATCTTGTAGTCATCCTTATGTTTACTTTCAGTTTTATGCATGTCATGTTACCTTTACCTGTTTTTATACTGGAAGTAGATAGGACTTACCAGTCTTTATGACTGACCCCGTTTTCTTTCGCCTCTTTGTCTTCCGTTCCCCCCCCCCCCCCAGATTCCAGGGAGGGAATGATGTTGTTTAGTTCAGGCCTCTTATGCTTGAAGGTCATCATGTATAGCTTGATGTATAGCTTGGTCTTCCCTTGGCTATGGCTGCTTCACCGCTTTATTTTGGGGAATAATTCATAAAAGGTTTTTATGCTTCTTTATTATTGCAAGACAGGTTTTGATGTACTCTGATGTAAAAGGCTTTAGACCTTAATTATTAATGTTTATGAAAGTTCGATTTTACTTCCGCTATTTTATATGTTCTGTCTTGTGATACTTCTGTGCATGTTTACCAATAATGCCCCTCTAAAGCTAGTGCATTCCTTTGCGAGTGACCCTAGCGGAGGCGGGGTGTGACACACATTAAAGAATGTTTGGATGTCAATCAATGAAGGTGAAATCTATATTCGATTATCAGCAGTGAACTAAGCAAATCTCCTGCTATCAAATGGGGGTCTTGCTAAAATACATCGTCCATGCCCAACTGGCATTGTGAAAATAATATTACACCGTTTTCACAGAAAATAATACTATATTAGATCATCATAGTGAAATTACATATATGCTTCATGTGTTGATTTTGATCTATGTTTAGCTCGCACATTAAAGAATGTTTGGATGTCAATCAATGAAGGTGAAATCTATATTCGATTATCAGCAGTGAACTAAGCAAATCTCCTGCTATCAAATGGGGGTCTTGCTAAAATACATCGTCCATGCCCAACTGGCATTGTGAAAATAATATTACACCGTTTTCACAGAAAATAATACTATATTAGATCATCATAGTGAAATTACATATATGCTTCATGTGTTGATTTTGATCTATGTTTAAATCTTGCTTTGAATACTTGCTGCCTTTCCAAACACTGATGTAAACATGGTTAATACTAATAAACTTTTTAATATTTCTATTGGATTTTTAACATCTGGATTCTGAAATTATCCAAGGTTTCAAAATCGATATCGTTGAATAGACCTATACCAGTTTTCACAGAAAATTGTATAAACAAAAAGCGAGAACTAACTATGACAAGTTACCTAAGGTAAGGGAGTAAAAGAAGTCTTCCTAGAGCACAACGGACAGTAGTTTGCATCAGCCTTCTCGACATACAGTCGCTCGTTCAATCTTGCCCTCTTGTCCCTGAGCAAGCATCGGTGCGGCTGACAAAATCTGTGCCCGCATTCAATTGAAAGACTAGTAGCTGCAGAGAAACAAATCTCCACGTCACATGTAATCGGCTGAATCTGGAGGGGGGACTCAACGTTTGGAGGAATCTCAATTTGCATCGCCGCTGAGACCGGCGGCACCTCAATTTGGATCGGCATCTCAATTTCGATCGCAGCTGAGACCGGCGATTTCGATTTCTTCGCCTTGTATTCGCTCCAGTTGCGGCGAGACTCTTCAGCGGTGTTTAATGCCGTATCGTATTGAAGTTCTTTGGAGATCTCCTTCCTACTTCTCTTATTGCCTGTAATTTATTTAATTTTCCGCATTTCACAATCAATTTAGATTTACTTTGTTTAAAGTATTCAATACCATACCTTTTGGAGAAGCAGCAGTACGGTCGAGCTGGATTTTCTTTTTGGGTGTCCTGGGAGATTGAGATGATTCCTTGCTCTTGGTCTCCATGATCCGATTGACTGATTGAAGACTCGAGACAGACAAGTCAGTTCAGCTTTTATCTTGGGAAGATTGCCGGAGAATATTGAAATTCAAAATAGCCCGCTCTTTTTTCCCTCCGTTACATTCTAAAGTAAGCCTGTCAAAATATACAAAATGTTTCATTTCCGTGCTATGCGCATCTTAACCTTTAAACCATTTAACAACATGAACACATTAAAAAAAGTAGCATTTTATGTATTACCTTTACCCATGTGTCATGTATCTTTGGAAAACATTTTGGAAGGATAATTAGTTTCGATTTTGAATTTTTTAAAGTTTCACAAATTATATTTAGTTTAATGGGGTTGTTATCACAACCAAGAAATTTGACTGAATAAAATAGAAGGTCGTGTATCCTAAGAGTCACGTTTCCTTCTCAATTGAAATGAAATGAAATAGCATGTTCTTCTCTGTCTGCGTACCCTTTTTTCTTCCTTTCTTCATTTTTCAACCAATCGTTCCTTTTATTTTCTCCAGCCAAAATAAATTTCCCAAATCCAAAATAATGGCCTCCCACCAGAATCGCCTACTTCTTCATCAAATAGAATCGCTTCTTCCTCAAATTCGGAGCCACCGCAAGCCCCACTGACCGCAGCCTTCTCCGAGCATCCTTCTCGCCACCACACAATTTCAGAACGTTGCTACCACTCCTTTCTCTCGCCACTGCAGGTGAGTTTATCTCACGATTAGCTTTGTTCAAGAATCTCAGTTGTTTCGATTTGGGCATTTTACTTATTTGCGGGTCCTGTGAATTGCCTTGTTATGTCTTGAAGTACTTGGATTTACCTATTTCCTTGTTATGCCTTGTTATACCCTTAGAAATCTGAATATATACATATTAATATCGGACCAGATCTACTGCCTATTTGTTATGTAAAGCTTAAGCTAAATTGTTGACAAACAGTTAGAATTCTATACACGAATTTTGTGCCCAGTAAAAGAATAGAGGTGTTGTTATTTTCCTACTTTGACTTAAAACTCAATACACACATTATTCTGCATATTACACCTTGTGTACGATACTGTACATGCTGCCTTGATGTACACAAATTCATGTATGGCAAATTCTCACTTGCTGACTTCGTTTAAATATACTGAGACATTTTTTTATTTTATTTGCTTGGTCATATACCCTGTTCGGCATGTATTGTAGTTATACTGAGATATTGTAGCTATTTGTTTTGTGTTTTTTGTGTCTAATTCTGTGTAAAGCTTGTAAGATGAATAGCAATCTGTCATTTTGAGCGGTTTAAGTTGGTTTAATTGCCGACTTGGAACGGTCGAAAAGGCATGTCGTTATAGTTGGTATTAGAGTCGATTATACAAAGCTTAGCTTATCGGGTTTAAAAACTCATTAGAGATAGGGTAGTAATATCCTAGAATGAGTGGGATCATCACTAGAATCACTGTACAGAGAGCGTATTTTGAAAATATAAATTATTTTGAAATTAAATAAATCATTTTACCTAGAATGAGTGGGACCATCACTAGAATCACTATGTAGAGAGCGTATTTTGAAAATATAAATTGTTTTGAAATTAAATAAATCGTTTTACCTAGTTATTTTGAAATGTATCTTATAATCGGAGTTTGAGTATTTTATTCGACGTCGCGATTAGACTGTCGGTATGTGAAGATTTCGAATATACGCCTGGCCAGCGTATATACAAAGTCTTATATGTACTAGATGGATATGAAATCACACTCTAGTCGTTGGGATATGATTCTAGTTGTGACGGCCCGTCCCGCACCAGCCTGCATTTCCTCCGAATGTGCGCTGTACACATGCCCAGCTAGCACAGAACGGTCGTCAGAAGAAAAGAAAGAAGAGAATGAACTAATCAAGGAACCTGTAGAATGTCTCACAGCGCATGGGATAAAATATAATAATAACATACTTGACATAAAACAGGCGAGACAGTGCATAAGCTGATAACTAAAATCAACATCAATCATCAGAGCAGCGGAAATCCATATACAGCTTATTACAATTTTCCAAATTTACTATCTCTAAGCAAAAGAAAGCTAAAGTAGAAGATACACCAACAATGCCCAAGCAGTGATCTTCAACAACACAGGGAGAATATTATGTATATAGTACGTGGAAGCCTCCTGCTCGTCTCCGGAACATCTACCCGTGCATCACCAGCTAACCTGTCTCTAGTCTGCTCGTGTGAGCACCCAGAGTAATAAGAAAAGACATAAAACTCTGGGTCAGACATAAAGCCTGGTATGAGCGATAAGCATCTAAACAGAATAATAACAGGTATACTAAACCATACCTGAACCTGGACCTGCAACCAAAGAGTTAGTACCACATACCGTACAATGCTCTAAGGTGCCATAATAAATAGTGTAAGAATACGGGGGTGGGGTGTGCATGTCACAATGATAGCAAACAAATCATCCATATCAACCATCCTCACACCTCTCACTCAGTGCGTAAAGCGTACGACATCTACCACTTTGGAACACTAGACAAAATGAGGTAACGACGAATCCCGACTTGTAGAAACCCCGCTGTGACCAAGCCAAACACTTGGAGTCATGACCAAACATTTCAATGACCCACTTCATTGGTCGTAGCCCTTGGTTCTACCGATGCCGTAATGGCCCTGAATCCGCATTCGTACCTCCTACCATAGTGGTCCAAAGCTATAGACGTCGATAACTCCTTGGCACGCGTCCCGCAGCAAAGCCCAACCATGAAGCGAACTCGTTGATTCCCATCTAAATCTTGAGCTCTAACTTCTCATTTGGACTTCCTTTGCATCTCGGGTTTTGATCGAATTGGAGTGGGTCTTCAGAAGAGTTGTCGCGCAGTAGCAGCCCTAGAATTCGGTTCGGTTCGGTAGCGTCGGTTCGGGTCGGCCCTCCATCCTTGTCATCTTCCATTCGGTTCGAGTCGGGTACCTCACTCCGGGTCGGGTCGGTGTCTTCCTCCGGGTCGGGTCGGTTCAGTGATTCTCCCCCTTCATATATCGGTTCGGTTCGGGTGTCTCTGCTTGAGTTCGGTTCGGAGGTAGTTCATCCGATCTGATTCCTTCTGTTCGACTTGTTGCCTGCTCCGATCCGTCCTGTTCCCTTTCTCCGATCCGATCCGCTCTATTGCTCCGATCCGATCTTCTGTCCAACTCCAACTCTAAGCAATGGCCTTCCTTCCTGCCAAACTCCTTCCAGTGACAAGTCCCAATCCAGTTCGGATTCCCTTGGCCAGTTCACTAGTCCGATCCGACCCCTGCTCCGATCCGAACCGGTTCGGGACCTGCACATTTCTGCAACTTTCCAGCGAGCTTTCTACGCCATTCGACGACGTTTTCGACCAATTTAACTATTCTAATCAATCATAAAACATACCATGGAGTCATAGCAACATGTAATAGCAACCACAAACAGCAAACAACAATTCAAATGAATCAAAAGGGATCAAAAGTGGCCAAAACCTCACATTTTCCTATAATCCCTCTTAATCATGTTTAAGCACATACTTAGTAAAACTTAACCAAATCGTCTAAATTTTATAACAGAGACATGAAATGTTATTTAAGAATTTCTAAACATTTTTCCAGAATTTATTAGTGTATAAATTCGCTAATCTTCACTAATTACCCTTAATTAACTGTAATTAGTGCCAAAATGATGCTATCACTCACCTTTGCCACAACTAGAACCCCAAAACTGAAATATTCTCTGATTTGGCGCTGTTCCCAATCTTATACAGCAGCTCCAACCTTGCTTTGGTGCTTTTTCTTCTTAATTTAATGTTTGCTAAGCCTAACCTTCAATTAGAAAGTGATTTTTGGGTGTTTTAGAGAGATTTAGAGAGTGGAGGCCATGACTAGGTTAAGAGGAATGAAAGTGGCGGCTGGAAAATGTCTAAAGAAATGTTTTCTAACCCTAATCAGCACCTATATCCCCTTAAACCCGAAATTCCCCTTGGGCCTAGCTGCTAATCACCCGTTTAAGCCCAATTAAGCTGTTTTTCACCATCTGAAACTTGTTTCAGCCATATCTCCCAAACGGTGAGTCCGTTTGGCTAATGTGACCACTCTACGGAAAGAGAAACCATCATCCGGAGCCAATGGAAGTGGTTTCAGGTCAAAATTCCTTTCCAGACAAAAGTTATGGCCAAAACAGTGCCAACTAGGGGTAAAATGGTCATTTAAAAATCGGGAAAAATCATGAACATGGGAAATGACCCCAATAGTCGTCTCCCAAAGTTACATGACCATACGACTTCGTATGTGAAAGAATTAAATATTCTACGATCCTATGATGCGTAGAATGCGGGTCGTTACACTCCCCCCCCCCCTTAAGAAATTTCGTCCCCGAAATTCCTTAACCCAAAACATACAAAGGATCCCGCATGCCTAACAACCACATACAACAATCAAACATGCAAAACAAGCAAACAAGCCTATCCTAGCATGCGGAAAACTAAATCGAAGTCAAAATCTTACCAGACAAAGAGTTCTGGGTGTGTCTTCCTAATGTCCTCCTCTGTCTCCCAAGTACAATCACTCTCGTCCTCGCTCCACTGTACCTTGACTAGCTTCACCGCCTTCCTTCGAAGTTGCTTCATGTCGTGCTCGACAATACGGGCCGGCTTGCGGTTCCCAACCGCCTCGGGTTCTACTTCGAAGTCCTCTAACTGATCAGGTGAAATAGTCATATCTGAGTCGTGAACGAACTTTCTTAGTTGGGAAACATGAAATACGTTGTGAACTCCCGTCATTTTCTCTGGTAAGTCAATTCTATATGCCAAATTCCCGACTATTTCAAGAACAGGGAATGGGCCAACGAATCTTGGTGCCAACTTGCCTCTCCTGCCAAATCGTATTACGCTCTTCAACGGAGAGATCTTGACAAACACCAAGTCACCAACGGAGAATTTTAAGTCTCTTCTTCTCTTATCAGCATAACTTTTCTGCCTATCTTGGGCTGCCTTCATTCGTTGTTGAATGATCTTGATCTTATCTGAAGTTTCCCTCACCACATCTGGTCCAAGCATAAACTTCTCGCCAGTCTCTATCCAACATGATGGTGAGTTACACGGTCTTCCGTACAAAGCTTCAAACGGAGCCATACCAATACTGGATTGGTAGCTATTATTATATGCAAACTCTACTAGATGCAAATGGTCATCCCATGATCCACCAAAATCCAATATACATGCTCTCAAGAGATCTTCCAAAATACGGTTCACCCTCTCCGTCTGACCGTCGGTCTGAGGATGATATGCGGTAGTGAGATGTAACTCTGACCCTAGAGCCTCTTGTAAGCTCTTCCAAAACCCACTAGTGAACAATGGGTCTCGGTCGCTCACAATGCTTTTAGGTACTCCATGAAATCTCACTACCCACTTCATATACAACTATGCTAACTTAGCTGCCGTTCTGGTTGATTTGACTGGTATAAATCTTGCACTCTTAGTCAATCGGTCTACAATCACCCAAATGCTATCATGTCCCGATCTAGTCCTTGGTAAACCATCGATGAAATCCATCGAGACTTGCTCCCATTTCCATTCGGGAATTTCTAAGGGTTGTAACAACCCACTAGGCTTCTTTTGCTCGGCTTTAACTAGCTGGCAATTCATGCACTTGGATATAAACTTCCCAACGTCTCTTTTCATCCCTTCCCAGTAGTAAGTCTGCTTCATATCTCGATACATCTTATTACCACCGGGGTGTATAGTCAGCTTTGAGTGATGACATTCTCTAAGCACTTCATCCCTCAATCCATTTACGTTGGGTACAACAAGTTTTCCATTCTTTCTAAGCCATCTATCTCGATCAAGCCCATACTTGTTCACCTCCTCATCGATACCCATCTCTAACTTGGAGATGATTTCCAATAGGTTAGGATCGTCCCTCTGACTAGAGCCGATCCGCTCAATCAAAGTGGGTCTGATCGTCAAACTTGCTAACATTCCTGGATCCAATTCGCACTTTGGTCTGAAATCAAACCCCGCGATAAACTCCAGTTGCTTCCATTCAAGGAACATAGCCCCTAAGCTGGCATGTCTTCTACTTAATGCATCAGCCACCGCGTTGCCCTTTCCTGGTGTGTATGCGATGTCAAAATCATAGGAAGCTAAGAACTCTAACCATCTCTGCTGACGGAGATTCAGATCTTTCTGAGAGAAGAGATACTTTAACGACTTATGATCTGTAAACAGCTCAAATCTTTCTCCCAAGAGATGGTGTCTCCACATCTTTAACGCAAACACGATTGCTGCCAATTCTAAATCATGGGTAGGGTATCTTCTCTCGTGCGGTTTCAATTGCCGACTTGCGTAAGCTACAACCCTACCGCCTTGCATCAATACAGCACCCAGTCCGGTACCACAGGCATCCGTGTATACCGTCATCTCTTCATCCCCCTTAGGAATGACTAACACTGGTGCGCTTGTCAACTTGTCCTTTAGACTTTTAAATGCATTCTCGCACCTTTCATCCCAAACAAAAGCTTGATTCTTCTTGGTCAACTGGGTCAATGGTGCTGCTATCTTGGAGAAACCTTGGATAAACTTACGATAATATCCCGCTAATCCCAAGAAACTTCTTACATCTGTTGCATTCTTGGGCGTAGGCCAATCTTGTACCGTAGCCACCTTTGCTGGGTCCACGGCAATACCACTCTCTGATACAACATGGCCCAAGAACCTCACTTCCCTCTTCCAGAAGTGACACTTAGAAAACTTTGCTTTCAATTGGTGTTTTCTTAACACCTCCATCGCGACTCTTAAATGTTCCTTGTGTTCTTCCTCTGTCCTCGAATAGACCAAAATATCATCAACGAACACAAGGACAGACTTATTCAACTGATCTCTGAATACCCTATTCATAAGATCCACAAAATATGCTGGGGCATTGGTCAGCCCGAATGGCATGACCAACCACTCATAAAACCCAGACGGCGTCCGAAATGCCGTTTTAGCTATACTCTCAGCTTCCACTCTAAGCTGATGAAAACCTGTCGCGAGATCCAACTGAGAAAATACTCTCGCGCCACTCAACTGATCAAACAAATCATCTATCCGCGGTAGAGGATACTTGTTCTTCCTTGTCACTTTATTCAACTCGCGGTAGTCTACACACAAACGAAGGGAACCATCCGCCTTGGTAGCAAACACAACTGGTGCTCCCCATTCAGAAACACTCCTTCTGATAAATCCCTTCTTCAAAAGATCGCTGACTTGCACCTCGAGCTCTCGCTGCTCTCTTGGTGCCATACGACGAAGTGGCATCACTACAGGTCTGGCATCTTTTACCAAATCAATACGAAACTCAATCTCTCGGTGTGGTGGAAGTCCAGTCACTTCTTCGAAAACATCCGGATACTGGCCAACCACGGGCAAACCTGACAACTCACTATGCGGGATGTCGAGGGAGTTTAGAAAACTAGCCAATACCCCCTTACTGGGTAGACCACCAAACACTATCCTCCGCCCATTATCCGTTCTAGCTGTCACCAACAAGCCCTCACAGTCTACCACCACCCCGTATCTTTGGAGCCAATCTACTCCCAAAATAATGCCAAACCCAGTAAAGCCCAAAACAAAGCAATCACAAACAAACATGCATCCATGACTCGATAAGACCACATTACGACAAATCATGCTAAGGCTAGTCGAGCCACCAATCGGGTTCGTCACCACTAAAGGTCTATCGACAATCTCGGGCTCCAATCCCAACCTATCTACCAGGTCACTAGATATGAAAGAACTGGAAGCTCCGGTATCAAACAAAACTCTAACAGGAACATCATAAACAGAAAGCATACCTTGAATGACGACATTCTTTCCCTTCTCCGCCGCTGTTGGGGCATTCGACGAAGAAGGAATAGCATTAAGGGCGTATGCTTTCACCATTTGCTTTTCCTTAGGGGGCTGTGGACACTTGTCCTTGTGATGTCCCATCTGGCCACAGTTGAAGCACTTCCTATCTGCTGGCTTGGCCCGACAATTACTAGCATAATGGCCCTTCTTACCACAGCTGAAGCACTCAACATCTTGCTTATTCTTTTTCTTCTGGCCATCCTTAGCTTGGTTCTGCTTTCTCTTATTCTGGGAACCACCCTTGCCTCCACCACTTGCTTGTGGTTTTGGCTCTTCTGCAGATGCAACCTCAGTCTTCGACTTAGGGTAGAGACTTTCTGATCTTAATGCTTTCCCTACAATCGACTCAAATGACTCATCGATGTGGTTAATAAGTTTTTCCCCCAAGTACTGATCCAAACCAGTTATGAATTTCTCATTCTTTTTCTCGGCAGTATCAATAAGAGATAACCCATATTTTGACAAAGTGTCAAATTCAGCAATATACTCCGAGACAGCTCTGCCATTCTGCTTGAGCTCCAAGAATTTCTTAAACAGCATTGACTTCTGAGCAGCCGGAATGAACTTCTCACTAAAACGAGCCTTAAACTGTTCCCAAGTAATCTGATCTTCGGAAGTAGCTGCCTTTATAGCATTCCACCAATTCATTGCCCGCCCTTGCAGCTGACGGGACGCTAGCTTTCTTTTCATCGCATCCTCGATACCCAAATCCTCGAAGATACGTTCGCAACTATCCAACCAATCTTGAACGTCCGTGGCCGACTCCATTCCGTGAAACGGCTTCCCACCAAGACTAGTATAATCCTTATTCAGCTTGGCGAAGTCGACCCTCGGCGCCTGCACTATTGGACCACCACCATTTCCACCATTGGGAGCTGCCCTCTGCACATCTCTAAGCATTTCTCTCATGAGGTCAGTAAACATCGTCCTCATGTCAGCAGCATTCCCATTATTGGCTCCCCTACCGGTACCTCTAACATATCGGCTCATCATCAATCTGAAAAAGGAAATGATTAACGACTCCATAATGGTGCTAGTGCAGTACGACTTCATCCTTATACTACTAATAGTATATATATAGCTTTTGAAAACCAAAATAATCACAAATACGCTCTCTCGTATACGTATACTATCTCTCCCTGATAACTTCCCTAGGTTAACTACGCAACCTAGAGCTCTGATACCAAGTGTGACGGCCCGTCCCGCACCAGCCTGCATTTCCTCCGAATGTGCGCTGTACACATGCCCAGCTAGCACAGAACGGTCGTCAGAAGAAAAGAAAGAAGAGAATGAACTAATCAAGGAACCTGTAGAATGTCTCACAGCGCATGGGATAAAATATAATAATAACATACTTGACATAAAACAGGCGAGACAGTGCATAAGCTGATAACTAAAATCAACATCAATCATCAGAGCAGCGGAAATCCATATACAGCTTATTACAATTTTCCAAATTTACTATCTCTAAGCAAAAGAAAGCTAAAGTAGAAGATACACCAACAATGCCCAAGCAGTGATCTTCAACAACACAGGGAGAATATTATGTATATAGTACGTGGAAGCCTCCTGCTCGTCTCCGGATCATCTACCCGTGCATCACCAGCTAACCTGTCTCTAGTCTGCTCGTGTGAGCACCCAGAGTAATAAGAAGAGACATAAAACTCTGGGTCAGACATAAAGCCTGGTATGAGCGATAAGCATCTAAACAGAATAATAACAGGTATACTAAACCATACCTGAACCTGGACCTGCAACCAAAGAGTTAGTACCACATACCGTACAATGCTCTAAGGTGCCATAATAAATAGTGTAAGAATACGGGGGTGGGGTGTGCATGTCACAATGATAGCAAACAAATCATCCATATCAACCATCCTCACACCTCTCACTCAGTGCGTAAAGCGTACGACATCTACCACTTTGGAACACTAGACAAAATGAGGTAACGACGAATCCCGACTTGTAGAAACCCCGCTGTGACCAAGCCAAACACTTGGAGTCATGACCAAACATTTCAATGACCCACTTCATTGGTCGTAGCCCTTGGTTCTACCGATGCCGTAATGGCCCTGAATCCGCCTTCGTACCTCCTACCATAGTGGTCCAAAGCTATAGACGTCGATAACTCCTTGGCACGCGTCCCGCAGCAAAGCCCAACCATGAAGCGAACTCGTTGATTCCCATCTAAATCTTGAGCTCTAACTTCTCATTTGGACTTCCTTTGCATCTCGGGTTTTGATCGAATTGGAGTGGGTCTTCAGAAGAGTTGTCGCGCAGTAGCAGCCCTAGAATTCGGTTCGGTTCGGTAGCGTCGGTTCGGGTCGGTCCTCCATCCTTGTCATCTTCCATTCGGTTCGAGTCGGGTACCTCACTCCGGGTCGGGTCGGTGTCTTCCTCCGGGTCGGGTCGGTTCAGTGATTCTCCCCCTTCATATATCGGTTCGGTTCGGGTGTCTCTGCTTGAGTTCGGTTCGGAGGTAGTTCATCCGATCTGATTCCTTCTGTTCGACTTGTTGCCTGCTCTGATCCGTCCTGTTCCCTTTCTCCGATCCGATCCGCTCTATTGCTCCGATCCGATCTTCTGTCCAACTCCAACTCTAAGCAATGGCCTTCCTTCCTGCCAAACTCCTTCCAGTGACAAGTCCCAATCCAGTTCGGATTCCCTTGGCCAGTTCACTAGTCCGATCCGACCCCTGCTCCGATCCGAACCGGTTCGGGACCTGCACATTTCTGCAACTTTCCAGCGAGCTTTCTACGCCATTCGACGACGTTTTCGACCAATTTAACTATTCTAATCAATCATAAAACATACCTGGAGTCATAGCAACATGTAATAGCAACCACAAACAGCAAACAACAATTCAAATGAATCAAAAGGGATCAAAAGTGACCAAAACCTCACATTTTCCTATAATCCCTCTTAATCATGTTTAAGCACATACTTAGTAAAACTTAACCAAATCGTCTAAATTTTATAACAGAGACATGAAATATTATTTAAGAATTTCTAAACATTTTTCCAGAATTTATTAGTGTATAAATTCGCTAATCTTCACTAATTACCCTTAATTAACTGTAATTAGTGCCAAAATGATGCTATCACTCACCTTTGCCACAACTAGAACCCCAAAACTGAAATATTCTCTGATTTGGCGCTGTTCCCAATCTTATACAGCAGCTCCAACCTTGCTTTGGTGCTTTTTCTTCTTAATTTAATGTTTGCTAAGCCTAACCTTCAATTAGAAAGTGATTTTTGGGTGTTTTAGAGAGATTTAGAGAGTGGAGGCCATGACTAGGTTAAGAGGAATGAAAGTGGCGGCTGGAAAATGTCTAAAGAAATGTTTTCTAACCCTAATCAGCACCTATATCCCCTTAAACCCGATATTCCCCTTGGGCCTAGCTGCTAATCACCCGTTTAAGCCCAATTAAGCTGTTTTTCACCATCTGAAACTTGTTTCAGCCATATCTCCCAAACGGTGAGTCCGTTTGGCTAATGTGACCACTCTACGGAAAGAGAAACCATCATCCGGAGCCAATGGAAGTGGTTTCAGGTCAAAATTCCTTTCCAGTCAAAAGTTATGGCCAAAACAGTGCCAACTAGGGGTAAAATGGTCATTTAAAAATCGGGAAAAATCATGAACATGGGAAATGACCCCAATAGTCGTCTCCCAAAGTTACATGACCATACGACTTCGTATGTGAAAGAATTAAATATTCTACGATCCTATGATGCGTAGAATGCGGGTCGTTACACTAGTGATTGTCGCGACATCACCAGTATTTATTTTCGAGTTTCTAAAGTGGGATGACTATACGATTCCGATTGAAACGTCGATAAATGCTTAGACTAATTATTTTG
Organism: Allium sativum; assembly: GCA_030737875.1. NCBI lineage: Eukaryota > Viridiplantae > Streptophyta > Magnoliopsida > Asparagales > Amaryllidaceae > Allium > Allium sativum. Next base: position 995,268,329 of record CM060915.1, read on the forward strand.
ATAATTATTCGAAAACTATTTGGATACATTTTAATGAAGATGCTTTGGTAAATTCAATGTGAACTTGGGTAAATGATCAAAATTTAAATAAAGTTACGTTGTTTGAAATATAAGTACAATTTACAAATGAATGTTTTGAATTAAATTGTAAATTTGAATAGTTAATGTGAACAACTTGAATGAAATATTAAAAAAAATACGATGACAAGTGAATATTTTGGAAATATGAACTAAAGCAAAACCAAATAAAAATAGGAAAAGAACAGAATTCATAGATGTATCATTTACACCCTTGGCCTTGAGAATAGACAATTCCTTTATTCATTTTGATTTACTTAGCTTTACTTGTTGTTATTGACCTGCTCACCTTTGTTTTACTCATGCAACTGCTAAATTCATATCCTTGTACCCTTTCGTTTACCGTGTATCGGAAAAAGTCTAAAATAAAATTGGAGGATTGACATAACTTTTGATTTGAAACACATATTTGAACTTTGAATTATGACAAAAAACGACAATTGAATTTTCGAAGGATTGATTTTATACTATGTTAATAATGCAAGTGTTGAAATGAGATGTAAAAGATAACTGAAATGGGTTGAAATAGATTTCTTAATAGTTTTGACATATATGAAACCCAACTTATATAAGAAATGGTTAAGAAAGGTTTTGATAAGGAATATTTTGAGATGAAAGTGTTAACTAAGTATGTATGATGAATTTTTGAACCACAAAGCAAAAGAAGAAGTGTGTATTGCTAATGAAGCGAAATTTATGGAATAGGACTATATCAAATTAGCTATATTCAGGCGATCTTTTGACTTAAATTTGAGAATTTGATACCGGATTTTTTTTCTTGAAATTGATTTCTATGGTTTTGAAAAAAAAATTTATTAGTAGTATATATAAGTATTTTCTAATAGAAATGTTTGAAGTAATTTTTCAGGAATATTTTCAAAATGAAGTACATGAATGGACAATCCACTTTTGTCGCTAGAAAATAATTGTGATGATAATTCTTTGTCATCGGAATTTATTCTCGAGTCTCAAAGTGAAGGAGAACACTTTGGTAGCTTAGCTACATGTTTATCTTGATCAAACGAAATTGATTTGTGAAGTATGATTTGATATACAATTATATGTATATTTTGAATGATTGAAAGAAAAATCCGAAGTTGATTCTCGAGATTGGTTGAATGATAATCCAGTGTATTAGATAATGAAATTGTACATCTGGAAGAGATATCTTGGAAAAAATGAATGAACTCATGATTTCCAATTGTTGAATTGAAAGAATTTTATTCCAAATACTTGAATAATCCAACCTTTGCTAAACAAGATTTGAATTTTAAGTTGAATATAATCTAAATAGCTCAAAGGAATTAAAAATTACAAGTGGAAATGAAAGGAATTTTTTTAAGCTTGAAAGTTTGGGAATATTTTGAATAAAATTTTGTTTTAAATAATATTTTATCAAAAGTAATAATTAAGAAAATTTATTTTAGCTTGACTATATAAATCAAATGGTTTTGATATTAAATTGCAAACTTAAATGAATATGTTAAAATATTTAAATTAAAGTTAAAAATTAGCTTAACTAATTCAGTGAATGACTTTAATTTATTGAAATTTATTTTGGTAGTTTGAAAGTTGAAGATAAAATGCAAAGTTTAAATGATGTTAAAAAAAATTGTTAACTTAAAATTTTATTAAGTTTAATCGTTAATAGATTCAAATTTGACTTGTAAGGAATCAATTTAAGGGATGAACTTAATGTTTGAAAATTTGAAATTTAATTTAAAACCAATGATATGGAATGAATATAAAATTCAAACTTCAAGCAAAATTGAAGATGAGATATTTGAGTTGTGATCTAATTTGAACATTTGGTTCAAACTGAAATGTTTACAATTGAATCTTAAGTCAAATTTGAGTCTGACTTCGACATCAGAACCTTTGTTAACTAAAATTTGGAAAATTGATTTGGATTGGAATATTTTTGAAATTAGTATTAATTTTTTTCACAACTATATATTTTTGACGATTGTTTTATTTGTACTAAAGTATTAAATTTATCTATTTTATTTGATTATTCTATGCCAGGTCTATTTTTTATTCTGAACAATTTTTGCAAACTTACTTTATATCAAAACCTATCTTATTTCAAAGTTACTATTTTTAAACTATTTGTTCTAGATATTTTGAGATAAAAGTATATTTTCGATCTAAGCAATTTAAGTCCGAAATAAATTGTGTATAAAGATTCAATTGAATAATGATATTTGTGATATGTAACCCAAATCGAAAGTGATGTTTTGATAATGAATAAATTGTCAATATGAACTAAATTTGAAATGATATTGAATATTACAATCAATTTTGAAATCAAAAATAAATTGGTATTGAAATGGAATTTCGAGAATCTTTGATTTTGAATATTTGATAATGAATTGATTTGTAAGTATGAATTTAAAATTTTGAAATGACATTGAGTACTCAAAGCAATTTGAAATCTATTTAATCTGATATTGAAATGAAAATTTGGAAGATTACCAACTTTTGAATATTGTGATTTGAAATGTTGGAAAATTATGCGACGTATATAAGTATGAGATTAATTCGAAAACTATTGATTTAGAAGTTAATTTTCACGAAATGAAATCTTATATAATGGAATTTATATGAGAATGATATGTATGAAAACATGATTTGGAAAATCTTATGTAAATTGATATTTATCTAAGTGTGATATATGCGAAATTGAGATGAAGTACTATATATATAGTATGTATGTTTTCAAAAATAAAGTTATGGGAAGTGCCTTCCATTGAAAATCGCAATTCCTATTGAGAGGGGTTGCAGTAGCGCTCGTCAAGAGTGTCTATTGAAAATTGAAAATCGTAGTTACGTTGTTGCTCCGTTGATTGAAGTATCCATTGATATTGGAACCCACTCAGCGGGGTCATTTTGATTTACTATACTTACTTGATATTTTCATAGCGTAACTCGAGACCTACAGTTACAAGGGATTCCACTGGGATAGTGGTGTAACCGCTGCGTAACTGCGATTTATAACCATAGCGAAATTCGAGGGGTAATATGCCTACGGTTACAAGCAATTCCACTAGGATAGTGGCATAACCGCCGAGTAACCGCGATCTATGATAATAACCATGGCGAAATTCGAGGGGAACTGATACTTATGGTTTCAAGCGATTCTACTAGCGTAACCACCGAGTAACCGTGATCCATGGGAAAATGTGCTTTCCATATCTATTTTTATTTTTTTTAAAGTATTTTCATTGGATGTTAAAACAAGTATATTAAGTATATGGAAATTTTAGTCGTGTGTCTGATCAACGTATGCCTAAATTTTGTAAGAACGAAAACAAACTTGTTAAGCCTTCGAGTTATAAAAGTACTTTGACATTAAATAACAAATCAATAATATGAAAATTTAATACTGTATCACTTCAACATAATAAATTAAGAAAGCGATTTTAAATATTTTTCAAGTTCACAGCTTTGAAATAAATCAAAATAATTATTTTCGTCTCCGAAAAGGAAAAGAACTAATGGAATGAATATGTAGTTAAACATAAATCATTCTATACGCATAACAGTTTTGATTTAGTTTAAATGTACAATGTTGATTCTAAATATAATTATTTGCTCGATTCTCGACGATGGACACCGACAAGATTTTTTTATGTGAATCTAAAATTTTCTATCATAGTTTATTGCTATGTAACGAGGATAGAAGTTTCTAATCAAGAAGTCGAATCAGAAGCTTGTATTAGTATGATTGGGTTAACAATGCTAATTGGAAGCAAAATTTTGTGTTCGAACAAACAATCGAAGTTGATATGCATATACATGGTATATTGTTAATTACTAGTTCTGTATTTCGTTCCTTTCCGAGGATGAAAAGTTCTGAGTGGGGGAGATTGTAACATCCCGTAAATCTCGACCATTTAAGTTATGTAATTTAATTTGATTATTGAATATAAAATGGTTTTAAAATAAAATTTAAGATAATAATGAATGATTCAATATGATTTTTAATAAGAGATTATCACAAAGCTGAGTGTCAATGATATATAAGATGCGTTTTATTTGCAAATAAGAATTAAATGATAAAATTAATTTAGTGTATTTATTTGGAAATTAAAAACCTAGAATTGATTTACAAGGAAACGTTGATCCCTAAAAAAAAAAAATTATATAGGAGCGATTTAAATGGTACAAAAATAGTTTGACGTTAACCTTAAACTTAAAAATTTAAGTTTGAGTTTGAATTTGAGATGCGTGTGTTTACTTTAATTTAAACAAACTAAATTGATTGTTGATAACAACAAAAAGTTTCCAGATTTAAATAATGCACAGTTTAAATAGCGTAGTCAGTGGAAATTAACATTAAAGATTTGCAATCAAATTTAATTTATTTGGAATGCGTCTAATTAAATAATAGCAGCGGAAGAATTTTCATAGTAATATGCGGAAGTTTGTTCCGTTAATAGTGTAAATATATTTCCCGTTATGTTCTAATATCTATGTTTTCTCAACCACTTTATTTTTGTCTGTTCAAACTTTAGCCCCACTCATTCAGTTTCCTTTTAAGCCAAAGCAATTAATGAAAAAATGGAAATACAAAACGTGAGATATCAGTTCTTCCGAATCAGTCACATTCCTTCATTAAAAAGAAAAGTACGTCAATTCCCATTTATGACTATTTACGTTTCCCATGAATGCCTCCCTACCTTCCCAAACTATTCCTGTAAAAAAAAAAAATATAATAATAATATGCCAAAACAAACAAATATATGGAAACAAACAAATATATGGAAACAAACAAACCAATGAAAATACGTTTCTTCTATTCCGATTGTACCTGTCTAATTTCCTATTTCTTTACCTTATTAATATTCAGCACACTACTTAATGTGCAGCTCGTTTCATTACTTAATATAGCCATTCCTTCTTTCCTAATCATTACATTTTTTCCTTTATTTTCCCACGTTTCATTCATTTCTTGTTCTCATTCTTTATTTTCAATGCATGTGTTTCCAGTTTAGGAAAGATTAATCCTGACTCGAGTGTTTTATGTTTTGCATGAAACGCTCAGGTCAAATCCGAGTGTTGCAGATTTAAAGATCTCACCTATTGAAGTTAAAGAGTGGTGAAGACGCTCGCTTTTGGTCCTCTTAAAATTCGCATATATTTAGTAAACAAATTAATGCATATTTTTCTTCCGCTATGTATATGAATTTTGTAATCTGATATTTTATGTAAAATGCTTCTGCTATGAGATATTGTAGTTATTTATTTTGTGATTTCTGTGTCTGATTCTGTTTAAACCCTGTAAGATAAATAACAATCTATCTTTTCGAGCGGTTTAAGCTGGTTTAATTACCGATTTGGAACAGTCGAAAATGCAAGTCATTACAGTTGATATCAGAGCCAAGATATACAAAGCTTAGATCAGTATATCAAACTCATTAGAGATAGGGTAGTAATATCCTAGATGAGTGGCATCGTCACTAGAATCACTATAGAGAGAGCGTATTATGAAAATATAAATTATTTTGAAATTAAATATATCATTTTACATGATTATTTTGAAGTACATCTTATAATCGGAGTTTGAGTATTTTATTCGATGTTACGATTGGACTGTCTGTTTGTCCCGAAATTGGGCAAACACCAAAAGTATATAAGAAGATTTCACAAAAAATGAAGTAGTAGAGCCACACAACAATCCAAATGCAAGTAGAATGCATAAAGTTTTATAGTGGTTCAATCCAATGAGGATCTACGTCCATTCTTGTAAGGAATTTCATTATCAATGTGAAAGATTACAAGATCAAATTCTCTCTTACAATATTATCTCTCTTTTACTCACAAATCATACTCAAATCTATTAGAGATTATGAAGAGGCTTGTTGGTCCATGGAGATTTGATGGAGATGTAGTAGGATTTGTGGATTTCCTTTTTGAACATAGGCTCATCTAATCATTCTTCGATTCGCCAGGTGTGTGGATGCGTTTGATAGAGATCATGATCCATGGATTCATCTTTGATTTATGATGTTAGATAGATGCTAGGATTGTTCAAGAATATTTCTGACAGCACTTCATGGTCTTAAGATTCTATTCCCCCAAATGAAGAAGTGTGGGGGGTATTTATAGGAGATTTCTGGACCAGATGGCAATTTTTGTAATTATACAGAAAAGTGCCATGACTTATGTCGCCCCGACATGATTTGGACCTTTACTATATCTTATATTGCCAACGACATGACTCATGTCGCTTGGCGGGTCTTCTCTTGGCGCCTTGAGCTTGCGACGCGACTTGACTCTTCTTGGCATGATTCATTTCGTTCTGACGATACCCGTAGACAACCTGGTACAAGCTGGATGCGACATGAGTAGGCCACGACCTGGTTTGCTACGACATGATTCATCTCGTTTGGGTGATACGGTATTTGGTTGAAGCGACATGAGTGAGGCGCGACATGGCTTATCTTCAGACTTTGTGTAGCGACTGACCTTTTATGTCGTAGAATGATATAGAGGCAAGCCGACACGACTCATATTGTTCGACCCTATGTTCGTTAGCGCCTCGAGCCCATGGCACGCCATGGTGCCATGTCGTATGTCAATTTAGCTTAACTTTGATGTTATAAGTGAAGCACGTAAGGCACGATATGACTTCATATTGTTGTACGTCATGGAATGCAACGGTCTGGCTGATGGATGCTCGACATGAAACGGGTACGACATAGCTTGGGAACAAACTAATCTTCTAGGATCGCCTTGATGTGCCACGACATGAGTTATATTGAGATTTCTAAGTACCAGCTTGCTCTTCATGTCGTTGAATGACATGGTGAAGGGATGACATGGCATGTTTCCTGATCCGACCTGGTTTTCTTGACGTGGCTTTGGGCCGACATGAATGATAGTCAAGACGACTTGCGACATGATGGCTAGGTGTGTTTACTTTACTTTCTCGTCATAAGTGAAACGCGGCACGACTTGAGGTCGTTCTGGTCCTCCTTGGAACGACATGGTGAGGTACGAAATGACTTGATGTCATTCACTTCCTGGCGACATGACCTTGAAGTGCCTTGGCGTCCACACCATGAATTCAAGTTCAACTTGATTTATTTCGTATGGCTCTAACGACTTAACTAATATCAGCATGATTTGTATATTATCTCTGACTCATATTTTATGGGTTAACATTTTGCCTCACGAAGTTCGTATTATTGAAAATGACACGGGCTTCGAATAATATATATATATTTTATACACTTTTTATGTCTCATTAGTTAAGTCGTTGACCGCTTTTTGTGGAAGAATCAGATCGCTCTCAGACTTATGTCACCAGTTATCTCATTGTCGCAACCTGCTTTGGTTTTATCATGTCGTGTGAAACTTTTTAAGGCGCGTTAGGCTTTAACCTGGACCGAATTCGACCCAGTCATATCGGAACTCCTTATATTGCCTCCATCCCGTGTGTCTATTATTACCCTTCATCTCTTTCTAAAGCTTTATCTTGCTAATGGAGGATTGAGTCAGAGAAATATCATCGTCTTCCCCATTATCGATTTAAACAAGCCGATGCCCTTATCAAAGTTATCGCGACCAGATTCTGTCCGACTTCAGCAGGCTCCATCAATCTGATTCGTTTCCTACACTCTTGATTTTGGAGAATCCTTCCTTCGACGACCATTCAGAAATTATCACAAGTAATTTTTAGCTTTAAATTCTACTTTATTTTTCTGAAGGATAGGATTCGTATAGAATCCAAGGATTTTTTGTTCACTTTTGATAAAGCGATAGTTTGGTAAATCGACTTTGACTGTCCTGTACTTGCGAATCAAAAACGAGTCAAATATGAATGGGTATAATGTGTATAAGGGCTTAGAAATCCCTTGATTCTCTTTAAACCCCAATTTCCATGTAATACATATGACTTGTTTCTTATGTTGTTTCGGTGGCATGAGCTTCAAACCGTTCTTGAGCGACATAACTTTAACGTCATTAAATATTTTGTTTTGGTCTTTGATACGATGATGATCATATGAGCTATTTTTTTTTGAATATTTTGTTATATTGAACACCAGTTGAACTTTATTGCTTTATCATAGTTGTCGTATCATTTCTTTCTGTGTTACTCCAAGGTAGGTTTATGAAATTGTTTAAGTGACCACTTTTGATCCCAAATTGTATGAATTGATGAGACACCTGAACTGTCAAGCTGATTCAAGTCGGAGACTGACATGAGAATATGAGTCTCAAGTCGTGATAATAACTTGAGCCGTAGGTCGTAAGACACAGTAGCGGTATGAACCTTAACTTGTGATAATGTTCAAATATTCCTTTTTAATGCTACGACCTTTGTGTCGACATTGAGTTGCTCTCAAAATTCGGAGTTGTGAACCGTCATGGTTCTCATGTCGTGGACCTTCATGAGTTTTAAGTCATTGATGAGCACGAGCTTCAAGTCGTGGATTGACATGAGCTTCATGTCATGAATCGACATGAGTCTTATGTCGTGCACCGACATGAACCTCATGCCGCAAACCGACATGAATCTCATGTCGTGAATCGACATGAATCCCATGTCACAACGACTTAATCTCCAATGTCCACACAAGCCTTGCTCTAGCATTCGTTATCTTTGTTTTGACTCTTCGATGTGTTTTCTCGTCTCCAATCCTTGAACCTTGTCACTAAAAAAAAAACTGAAATGTATTCAAGTATATTTGTGTAGAATGACTACTGAAAAGCAAACTCTTCCTCAAAGTAAAGAGACCTCCATGGCACAAACCGATCCCTCAATAAACAAGGTTTCTGAGACTGAAACAGCTACTACCTCTAGCCATGTTTTCGCCCGCTTCCTCCGGACCTTCTCCCGATTAAAGCTAGGGATCAAGAGAGACAGAGTACCACCCTTACACAGGAGCAATACGAACTATTATGTGGTCAATACGGAATTCCTCTTACAGATGCAATATTACCACAAGACGACGTTTTTGCTGATGACCCCCCTATTGGATATGTTGCTGTAAGCAAACAAATGCTAGCAGCTGGTGCTATTCCCCCGTTTAATCCTTTTTTAGGGCGAATCTTAAACCATCTAGGCATCGCTCCTTTCCAACTCCACCCTAATGGTTACACAGTTCTGCTGGGCCTTTATATCCTTTTCATGGATATGATAAAGCAAGAGCCTACTTTCCAGGACCTTCGGTACCTGTGTTCTTTCAGGAGTAGGAAGGACACCCCCTCTATTATGCATGTTGAAGGTGCCAGAAACCGGAAGCTGGTTCTCGAATTACTGGACAGTGTTTCAGGGATTTTGAGCCAATTTTTCTTCGTTAGATTCCCCGAGCCATTCCGAGGGCAATGGACAGATGGAGGTATACATATCTTATTCAGAGGTCTTGACTTTACTTTTCTTTGAGTTATTCGTTCTTATATCATTCCCTTTTGGAATGCAGTACTCCCCACCTTGATTAAGGATAGCAAAGCACTCCCTTCTATTAAAGCCACATACGAATCACTAAAAGCTATTGACGAGGCTAAGAGAAGTAGAAAGCTTTTAATTATAGATAGCATACATCACCAACATGAACTACTCCATCCCTTAAGGAAATTTTTATGCAAGGCTGGACCTTCCACTCCTAAACCTAACCCAACAAAATCAGATTTAGTAAATCCAGACGACAGGAGTGTAACTCAGGCTGATCGGAACACTTCCGTTGACCCTTCCTTGAAAAGATGCTCTGGGTCTACTTATGGAAAAACATCGCCCTCCTCGAAGACTTTAGATAAGGATGAAGACTCTAACCATCGGAGAGGCGAAGATACCACAACGTCGGTTGAGTTAATCGAGAAAGAGAACATTTCCCTGCCTCCTGAGCCAGAATTAGATTCCGAGCAGGCTGAAAGAGGTGATAGTGAAGTGAATCCTTCTAATCTTGAGTGCAGGATTGAACATGATGGTGAAGACGTAGTTGTTTTAGAAACTGATCCAAATACTGAGATTACAACTGGAACTCCTCCTACTGAAAATGCAGCTAAAGAAGATTCTGCAGGTACATTTGACAATTTGAGTGATCTCAACTCTGCTAGATATCTTAGTCCGGATGGTTCGGTTACTCAGCCTCTCGACTTTCAAACCATAGAAACCGGACTTAGGGTGCAGCCTCAACTGAGTCGGAAAAGCATCTTAAATCTTTAGGAATTCCCTTAAACTCAGAGGATGTGACCGGTTTGTTAATAGTAGTATTTTTAGAGAAATTCATCTTGTGTATTTTAATTATTTTCCTGTATTGATATCTTACTTTAGCATTCTTAGACACTGTATAGTTTTAAGTATCAGAAGCTAATGCATGTCTCATTTCAGGTTTAGACATGTTCGGAAAATGTTCGTCAGGAATCAGGTCAGATTTCAGTAAGATGAGCAAAGCCATTGATCCGAAGCACCTACTACAATCCGAACCTCGGCAATCATCCCGTCACCATGAGCAGCCCCATCCTCCTCCACCTTCAAAGCCCTCTTCTCAGTCTTTTCATGTATCAGAATCTGTTTTGACTGAGGAACAAAGAAAGAGGATACGCGAGGAAGAAGAGGAAGAGGCTAGAAGGCGCAGTTGGCTAAGGGAAAACACTCCAGATGAAAGGGAGCGAGGAAGGAAACGAGATAGGGACAGTTTTTATAAGCATTCCCGAGTGGAGAAGCTGCCTATTAAACCCCGACTCCCTTCATCCTCTGGCCCTACTGGTCCTTCAGCTGAGATCCATTCGATCATTAATAAACCTTTCCATACTCCTGGCTCGACGAACATCTCCCTTACCGAAAAGCTCCCGGGTTGGAACTTGAAAGGGCTTTACTTTGATCGTGGAGTAAGCATAACCGACGCCGATGATTTTCTTAAAGAGGTGGATGCGTTTATAAGTCAAACACACACCCATCTCAACACTGCTAAGAGTCAACTTGAGACCAAATGGAACATCGTAAGAGATATCTTTTATCAAAAGTTGCGTGGATGGGAGAAACTTGGTGATGACTTCCAAAAGCGCGATGATTCTCACCTTACAAAAATTGTCGAGTTGGAGAATGACAAAGCCAAATGGGAGAAGGTTTTAGACGACCGTGATGCTACTATCGCAGTTCTTAATAAAAAAGTTGCAGAGCTAGAGGCATCAGACAACGAGATTAAAAAGCTTCGGGAAGAACTCGAGGCTTCCAAACAAAGAGAAAAAGATGCTATAACTGCCAAGCGCAATGTTGATGCTGAATTAGCTGTAGAGAAAGATTTCTCCAAACAATATCAGGAGGATGCCACCAATCTTCGTAAGGAAGTTAAATCCCTAAAAGCTTCCAACCAGACATTGATGGACAAGGTCGAATCGCTTGAGAAAGACAAGATAACTGCATAAGAAGCTCATAAACAGGCTATGGACGAAGCTGATGATGACATGTTCCGATTCTATGTATACAGTGTTATGAGCCGTGGGAGTATGCATTACTTGGGGGATAGTTTTGCGCGCACTTTGGCGATTGTTTGGGAGCGAGTGCTCCAAATTAATTGTGATGATTATAGCGAGGACGAACTCATTATCAAACTCCTAGATGATAGGTCCAGAGAGGCTTTGGTAAAGGGAAAGGCACAACTAATAGGCGAGAGGGCTGGCACTGCTGGTGAGCAAGTTCAACCCCAACCTTATGCTAACCCTCCTACTGATCCCTCGGTCCTTGAAGCTTCTGGTTCACAGACATTTGTTAACCCAGTCGACGCTTCTAAAGAGAAAGATGATGTTACTGAGCGAAATGTCAATACAGAGGATATTGTTGAAGAGCATGGTGGAGACGACGAGGCTGATGATGACAACCGTGATCATTGGAGAGTCGAGCACAGGGATCCCCCAGAATACCTTCTTGATTCAGGTAAAATTGAAACCAACTATGCCCTATCGTGCTTAGAGTCCATTTTCGATTCGCCTGGGTCCCTTGCTGATTATGCTCGATATTTCAATACTCTAAATTTAATTTCACCCCTGTCTTCTCCTACTATAGGCAATGTAACAACAGTGGGGGCTACCAGGGTCGATTCACCACTGACGACTTTCTCTCTTACTTCTGTCATCACTCCTCCTCCTCCCCGTAGTGCACCCTTGCTTATTACAGCTCCTGGGTCACAAGATGTAACGATCGGTGCCCTCCTGGGTTTAGATGATGTTGTCTATAGCCTTAGTGATGATGTTGAGGCTATCGAAGCAGACGAAAGTTCCTGAGAAATTGTCAAGGGTAAGAAGAAGAAATTTGTCAAGTCCTCTTCGTCTAAGAAGAAAAAGAAGAAGAAAGACACAGAGGCTATCACTTTATGTTCCCAAGAGACTCAAAGTAATGTAGAAGAGACCCCTCCACCTTTGGCCAACAAGCCTGCTTTGAGATCAGGTGGTAGGAAGAAATGATTGCGCTTAGTAGCAACTTAATTTGGTTGTTAGCTGTTTTTCTTTTGAAGGTTGTATTCAGGCCGGTTGTATATGCGGGCGCCGGTCCCCGCTTACTACTTTTGTACTTGTCACCTTTATGCATTCTGTGATCTGATGTTTTGCACTTTGACTTGTGACTTTATGGTATAGTTCTTCTTTGTTGTCAGGAAGTTGTGTCCTGCTTTTCATGCTTTAAGTTTCGCTTTTAGCCTCGTTGTACTTCTTTATTTTGTGTTTCATGCCTGTCCTTCATTTGCAATACAAATTCTGCACCACAAATTGATTGTTATTATGACCATTTTATTAGGGTTTTTAATTTCACCTTAGTCATTTCAGGAAATCTAGTTTTGTTGGTTGGAATGATCCAAATGCCGGGTTTTCACAAAATTATGACCAGATTGTGGTATGTTTAAGACAACATTATTAGATTTTATTAATGCGATGGTAATGCCCCCATACCACAATTGGTTTCAATGCTTTTGAAATTTAGGCATGGTATTTACAGTTAGATAAGGAATCTGTTATTCTTGGTAACTGAGCAGGTCAGTAACTTGTAGTTTTTATCAGATAACTTTGAAGGAAATCTCTTGATCCATTGGTAACCGAATTTGGAAGATTCAGCTCATGATCGGATGCCCTTGAGGGGACTTTTGATCCGTTGTTCGTTGAGTTTGAATAATTCAGACGCTTGTTGAACTTTGACAGGGTGAGTTTGGACCGGGTTTGGATTGTAACCTGGCCCATTGGTAGCACGACTTCTTTCACTGTTGCAAAATGCTAAAAAAAAAAACTGTTGCATAAAGCCTAAACCATTATTCCTTTAGTCCCATGCAACGAGAGAAAGTCAAATCCTTAAAACATTTTTTTTGATAGAACAAAAGGGCACTTTTAGCCAAATATGGGCTTAAAACCTATAACCTTATGCAGTTAGGGATTGGTGCTACTTTGCACTTTTAGCCTTTTTCCCTTTTCTTTTTGATGCTTTATTCCATCACGCATCCTAGGATATGCGTGCACGATTAAATAGATTTTTAATTACAATAAAAGCACCAAGTCACTTTTTTATATTCACTCTTGGGAGAAATCTGATTTAATATGCTAGTTCTATAGTTAACTCTATCAAAGGATGCACAAAGCCTTCCAATCATGCTATTTCAGATTTTATTCCTATTCCTTTATTTCATTTAAGATTATGTAGATAAAATAACCTTTTTTCTCTCCGGAATTCAATATAGAGCTAAAGTAAAATATACTTTTCAAGTATTCTGTCTTTTTTAAATTTGGTTTTCAATATTTCTACATTTCCTTAAGTGTGTTGATTTATGTCCAAATTATGTAACTATTTTTTTGCTCTTCTCTCTGTTTTTTTTTTGAATATAACCCAAACCAATGTACTATTAATAGAAAGCAGAATTGCTGACTACATTAGAACAAAACTTCTAATTTCGAAGCATTCATAATTATTTGGTATATGAATACTTGATTTTAGTTATATTTATTTTGACATGTATGCTTCTTATTATCTTTGTTATATAACTGTTTGACTTTTTTTTCATTTATAATAAACAACTAAATATTAATGTCACTAGTAGTAAATAATGAATAAATGGTGATCTTGACCAAGCCAATTTGACTTCATACTATACATAGTTGTTTTTAGAGTTATGCAATACAATATATATATATATATATATATATATATATATATATGGGAAAGTCTATTTAGACACAAAATGGTGACACAAATTTAGACACAACCAATCTCAGCCACTAGATCTCTCCATGAATTCCACCTTCCACATAATGACAAATAAATCCTATGGTCCAGATTTTGTGTCTTTAATTCTATGTTTTATTTCGTGTCCCAATAGTTGCTCCCTATATATATATATACATATATATATATATATATATATATATATATATATATCAACACAAATTTCCTTGGAAGACGTCTATTCTTATCTAGACTTTGCTTGAAGTCTTGGATCATTCTTGACATTTAGTGGTCTATTCTATCTCTAATAACATTATCAAAATCGGAACTGAAGCAGGATCGAATCTCAAAATCTGTACTCATCTTTGCAGTATGAGCACGCTTGTATGAATAAGCAAGAACAAATTAGTTTTCAGTTCGAAAAGTGCCCACATTACAAAATTAAATTTGTGCATGCATTTGGAACAGCAGAGCTGCAGAAGAGCATTGTTGCTCATCGCTTCTGTCCAAACTTTAAGGCCTCACGAGTAAGAACCAACTCTGTTGGTATATAAACATCCATACCCATTGTTTATCATACTCCTAGCTTTCTCATATTCAGACTCCTCCTGAATTTTGCAAGATGTACAATTAAATGTTAATGGACTACAGTTGTTAATTAGTCTTGGTGATAAATGTTGTGTATTATGACCCTTCCTTTTCTTATAATTTCCAGTTTATCATACTTTGGATATCAATATTCTGATTTCCAGAAGATGAAGCTATGTAAAAAACTTTCTACTGTTCATCTGGTCAAGTGGCTTACTGATTCAAATTTGTTAGGCCTGGACGTCAGTTTAAAAAATGGAAGGTAAACACAATTTCTTTTGGATGATAAAGTACCATTTGAAGATCAGTTTTAGGTCTGTTTAAGTGGTTTAAAATTAGTACAACCACTTGGAAGATCAATACTGCTGTAATTGACATTTTGTTTGCTAGTGTAGCTTGAAAGACGGAACACTAAACTCAGAGATACTCCAATTTAAATTAAGATTCCCTCGTGAAGTTTTACTCTGCAGGGTATTTCATCTGACCCAAATTTTTATAAACTTGATTTAGTTTTAAGATTCTACCATCATGTTGTTTTGCAGGTGATAATAATTTTATTTTTTTGGTTGTTCCCAAGGAACAAAATGTTCAAGGAGACAATCATGAGTTTAATATATATAGTTTTATAATTCGAATTTTTTTTAACAAATCCTATTACTCGCTTCTTTACCAAATTCACTTTTAATAATTCCTCTATCTAATCCATTCAACCATTTCTGCTTGAAAATCTTATTTCAATTTTCTTCGTTTTACTTAATTCCATTATTAAGCGACGTTAATTTAATTAACGCTTTAACACCTCATCTCTTCGTATAAACTTCGTTTATATAATTCTGGTTTAATATAAACCCTTTTATTCTCAGTTTCTACTTAATTCAAGCGTTAAGTAACCATTAATTTAAGCTATCGTATTCGCTTAAAATTACCTTTTCAACTTTATTATAAAAACTCGAGTTTTAATATAAAACCCGTTCATAAACTCCTTTCACAATTCAATTAGATTTTGTTTCAACTCGATTACTTTTTAAATGAATTTGAATTAAAAAGTAATCTCTTAAATTATTATTAAAAATAATAATTTACTTCAATCATTAATTACTGTAGAAGTAGTTATTTTTTTTATTAATTACAATAAATAGTAAATTCCCTTTTAAAATCTTATAAAAATTAACCAAATATTCATTAAGCTATTTCATTAGATTACTTCAAAACAAACTAATTAATATTCACCCTCACTTAATCCGGTTGACTTGGTCAATCCAAAACATAGTTATTTCGTTAACTGATTCCAATTACTCTGTCCTATAAATTAATTAATAATATAGTTAATTTAAATAATTCCATTTAATTGTTTCATTCAAAACAATTATCCAACTCTTAACCGTTAGGCAATTTTCTACTCTCTTGCTTAAAAATCTGATTAACATCAGAATTTACTTTATAAAATCATCTAATAATTAATTATAAACTTAAATAATAAATAGTAAATATTTATTTTCTTTTAACAACTTTTATTCAAAATACATATTGTAAAAAATCTATCTTAAGTTATAAAATAAATTTTATAACTTCATTTATATCGATTCACTTGACAGTAAATCGATATTTGTAAAACGATGTATTTTCAGGCAATATGCTGCCAATTACTCAACCAATACATCCCATTGGTTAATAACAAAACAATTGTTGAATTTAGATTCAACAATCAGTGATCAAGTCAACCATCCAATCATATGGGTTAAACAGTTCATATAATTGAAATATGAAAATAAACAATAAATTTGAGGAATCCAGTCCAACCTATTTCTTTTTCCTACATCCAAATATGTTAATGCAAAATAAACAGTTCATTTCATACGATAGTATATTATTTGCAATAATAAACATGAACAATCAATTCAACAAATAACAGTCAACTAACAACAATACAAGCAGGCAATTAAATTTAATACATTTATGTTATTATAAACGTAACCAACAAGGTAAGTTACCGCGTTTGGAAATAATAGTTAAAAATAACGATTAGATTTCATTTAATTAAATGAACGTCTAATTTAAATCAATTATATAAAAATATTCAGTATATAGGCAAACCACCATCAGATCATTTAATACTAGCAAACATAGCATACAAACAATAAACCGGACTTTTACAAAATATAGGTGGGACAACTGAGTGACTTTAATTCACCTTGATTCTATTCGTTGTTTAAAAGGCTCATCTCAATTAAATTAAATAAGTGTTTAATTTAACTGAAAAATGCAGTTCATTCCAATCACGTCCAGTTCGGTTCCATAATCTAGTATTCGTTGAGACGAGTCCAACATTTCTTGTTTTGTTCCATTCTGATAAGATATGATCAAGTTATTAATATTATAAATCTATGTTAATTTATATTAAATAAACTAATTTCCTTAATTAAAATAGTTAGCAACTAATTACTTTATTAGTTCACTAATTTCACGGTTAGAGAAAAATAGGACCCGATCCTATTTTCTTCCTTCCTTCGTTACAACATCTCCTAACAGTACCCGTTGTTAAGAGATTTTTGGCCGACCTCTTCACGAATCTGCCAACCTAAAAATAGTTATTATTAATGGTATAAGTTTATACGATTTAACTGTAATTTATTAACTAACTTCTAAATTATAATTTAATTATCATTAAATACTTCTTATCAGTGAATTTAGGCCCGCAACTTCTGCTTCAAACAAACCGACCTCGACATTCTCCTTCCTGCTACTTCGCCTTATACGAACCCAATACCACCTTCTTCCAACGCCTGCTCCAAACGTAGACTTCATGCCTTATTTTCAGTTTGTTGCTTCAGAGACTCCAACGTGTTGCTCTTCGTTCTATTGGGTATAAAACAGGCTAATTACTCAATGGATATACGGGTCCAGTCAACTCCATCTCTCCTTACTGTTCACATTAAAAATATGGCCAAGTTTTCTTATAATAACACCAACCTCCATCTCGTTTGCTTCCTTCCATGTTTCCACTTCCACGCACGCAGACTTCATCAAGCCACCGCGCCTCCATGTCGGCCGCCACCGTCGGCCGATCAACGACCACCAATACCCTCCGCCCACTGACCTCGTCCACCACCAGGAACCCGGTCCCACTCGGCTTCGTCCTGCGCTAGGAAACCCCCCAAAACTGCCATGACTTTAAGACCCAATCAAGGCCACCACGTTGATCTAAAAATCATCACTAGCGGTCAAAAGCTCGAGCTCACTGAGCTCTATAGATTTGCAGAAGAAATTTTTTCCAATCGATGATCGAAATTTACGTTTTTGAGGGAAGAAAATTCGATCAATATTGATCATTCAAAAAGTGGAGGCGCAGATATAAAAAGAGTTGACCAGAAAATTATTTGACCGCAAAAATAGGGTTTGCGCAAGAAACATGTATGGTATATATATAGTTGGATTGAATTATATTATTATTATATTTTAACGAAACTTAAACGTGAAGCATCATGTAAATATCACCACATACGATCTCAAACCGAGACGAAACTCCTAATCCTAACATAAGCAAAATATTCTGGACACGATGGGACATGTTTTGTCGAATTTGAGATTGTTTGTGAAAAGTCCTTTACAAATCACTAGCAAAAAATAAAGCGTTTAAATTTCCCACGATCACAAAATAAATCCAATCAGCTTGAAACTTTAAAATTCTACTTGTCATCTTCTTTACGGATCCAATGAAAATTGTTTTATTAATATCGGAGTTTGTTTGGCCAGTCGTTTATTCCTTTAAAGTCACCCCCTGTCAAATAATATAAACGATTAAATAAAAACAGAGACATTTATCTTTGCCACGATCAAACGGTAAGTCCGATTGACACGAAAATAGAAATCTTATAATAATTAATTAATATGAATCTAACAGCACAAGTTTCATCGCATTCTGGGACTATTTCCCGATAAGCTATTTTTATATGCCAAACAACGCTATTTTGGACACAAAAATACCCGATGTCCAAAAACAACAAACTACCTGCCAATTCCGACTCTAAACATCGATACAAACTCAACAGAATTGGTTTCATGGTTTAATTTGATTGTCTGCTCAAGTTATACACAAATACCCCTCTATTAAATTAAATTAATTACGCACTATAAAAAAATGACTGGGCGTTTACGGCTGCCGTTGTCACATACAACATCGGTTTGCCAAGAAATTTAATATCATAAAAAATTTAATGTTACGGTTCCAATGAAACTAATTTTATCAAAAACGGAGACCGTTTGCAAAAATTGCTATTTTAAGGCTTATATAATATTAATAAAATATTATATAAATTCCAAAATAAGTGAATTAAATAATAATAAATTATTATAATCATAAATACCCACTGGAAATATCATATAGCTTCAAATATAAATTATACAACTCGATATCATCAATTTCGAGTTAAATGTTATCCAAATTATATAAAATTCTTTATTAATTTATCAAATAAACATTATCGTTTATTAACGAATTCCATAGCAACTATTTTAAAATTTGATTTGGACATAACTAACAATCTATAACACGAAATCTCGATTTTTCTCTTTCATTAGAAAATTGTATCAATAGGATTCAAACGTTTCTTGTTTCACATAATTCCGACTTAAAACAAATTATGTATATTCAATTGAAGTTCAAAACTCGATATTACGAACTACCGCGCCATTTCGAGCTCGATTTATATTTATATATAAATTAACATTCAACTTCTTTTTACATAAACGAATTCAATATTAAAATTCATTAATATTCCAAATAAAATATTTAAAATAATAAATTAAATTAAATATTTGACTACAAAAAATACGGGACATTACAAGCGACAAATTCGACGATTGAGCAACATTAGAGCTTGGTAACCACTCTTAAGGAAGAGGGTCTACTTGGCAGCTAGCTTGGATTTCGCATCGAATGCCGAACGTTTTCACTAGATGTGTATTTAACCAGTTTTATTAAATACACGATTAGAGTGTTCATTATCGATTTCTATGGAGTTGTTGATATAGACAGCTGTTGTTGATGGCCGTTTTGGCCAATTTTGACGTGAGCGATGATGCAATATCAAGGAGCATAATGTGACGATTCATTCGATAGTGTTTTCGGTGCTATGTCTTTTCAACAAGTGATCCTAGCGTGAGGCAAGGATGTGATGCTTCGACGTAGTAATTCATCATTCGACAATGGTGGTTCCATGATAGAAGCAGAGATTCTACATGGATGGTTATTTCCTTAGACGCAGAGCAGGTGACAATGAACAAAAGGGGAAGCCACCAAAGAGGGTTGAAGGCATGTGTTTGAGCTTGACAACACGTCGATTGTCTAAGATTAGTCTTAACCGAGGACTTTACGTCGAAAGTCATTGGAGTGGTTCCATAAGATGGGCTCTATTGGGGATGACGTATGCGAATAAATCATGAATACACCGACTTTTAGCGTTACTCATGAAGAGGAGATAGTGGGTATGATGTCTATTTGGTACCACGTATGGTTCCTTATCTTCACGTCAGAAGATTTATGACATCTACTCGGACCTTGTCATATCCTTACCTCGGGTTATGCATGTCGGTACAACCCAGTTCCTGACCTATCGAGTGGCATGCATTCGAATATCATGAAATCGAGACATTATCATGTATGCAATGCACCGAGTGAGTGATTGTGAGGATAAATGATGAACAGTATGTTTGATTAATCATTTATCATCTTAGTATGTGATATGACATGGGTATAACCGATTCAGATATCCAAACGCCCATAGTATTTTGATGTAGGTTACACCAATTATAATTATCATAGAGTAGTATATATTCATATATATGTTGACTCTGTGGATGCAGGGGCAGACCATGTATGATCCTCCATATCCTCCATGTCATATACTTTCACGACTTTTAGACTACTTTGAGATTTGTTTATCGCTCACAGCGCATTATTGTCTGATATAATGTTTTATGTTCCCTCTTATTACCTTGGGTACTCGTCGACGTTGCCAATGAATAAACCAAGTAACAAGTATGGGCATTATTTGGAGCTGCGTAGGTGAACTAATAGAAGATAATGTCTTCTTATATTTTTATTTGTATAATTATTGCTTTTCCCATTGTATGACACTGTAAAGCCTTAACAGTGTTGTTTATTCTTTTTAGAGATAATTTATGGGTTGAGTTTATTTATCTACTCTATAAACTCTATTGTTGCTCTGTATAACTATATAAGTCTACATATTATGATTAAGTGGTTTATGTAATTATTACTGTCTCGTCTGTTTTATATCAGTGGTTATTATTATTATTATTATATATGTTATCTGATGCGCTGTGAGATATATAACAAGTTCTTTGATTGTATTTGTGTTTCTCTCTTCTTCATTTCTTCTTAAATTTTATTTTTATTATATATTTCTCTTGACAATCGTTATACATCGATTGGGTGCTTGTACAATATACTATTTCATTATATACGCGTCGTTGGTGGGTCGCCACAAGTCTTTCCCTCTCGTCTCCTTTTAATTTCCTCTACTAGCAACTTTTTTATGTTTTGTAATTAATATTGAAAACTTAAAACATAAAATATAATTTAAATCAAACATCATCGTTATAATAAATCTTAAGACAAAGAGTTTAGGTAGCATTTTGTTTATTTTGTGTTTTTAGCTTTTAGCGTTAATTATGAAGTTGCTAAGATTCAAAGTATATCGGAGGTGACAGATTAAAGATGGAGGAAGTGATGGAAGAGACCGCAGGACGGTGGATAGATGAATTTGTTATCGTCTTTCCATTGTTTCTTAAAATATGGAAAATAATAAAAAGTTGTTATTGGTTTTGTGTGTTAACTTCGTTTTGTAAAACGGTCGTTTTTCACGATATGTGTGCGTCGTTCGTACTTTTGTATGTGCGAAAACTCAAAATTAAAAAATATAAACCGAATGCACCCTTAGCTTTTCTGACTGCATTTTTGTTTAAACCAAAACATAACCTAAACCACAAGTCAAACAGCTAAAAAATTGAAAAGCCAACTTTCTCAGGGTGCGTTCGCAGACAAAATTTGGCACGCTCAACTTTTTGGTGGTGTCCGACGCGTCGGACGCCAATAACTTTTGCCCCTTCCAGATGAGACGATTCGTGAACGTTGGTTATGCAGATGGCTACCTCTTCCCCCTCTACTACCTCGCAGTCATTTGCGAATTGGACGGACGACCGGGAGTCCGCTTTCATAGATATTTGCAATGAGTTTATAGTCGAGCGCAATACAGGCGTCAGCCACTTCTACTCAACGGTCGCGACAGCAATGAACAACCGTTTTAATCTGAAGTTCACAGAAACCCAGATTAAAAATAAATGGGACAACTTGAAGCGCTCTTTTCGCGATTGCAACAGACTGCTAAGAACACATGGTGGTGTATGGAATGCAGAGTTCGATTATCTGGACGGTTCTGATGATTTTTGGAGTACCGGCGGTGGCATACCTTACAGACGATTCAGGAAGAACTCGCCGTTGAAGTTCCGAGAGCAGGACATTATGTTCGAGGGTTGTTTGTGCAAAGATACTTGTGCGTACCTGATTCCTGAGGTTGCGCCTCCTACTGCACCTGCATCTCCACCTCCACCAGCGCCTATGCCAGTTGCTGCTTACTCCGCTGCCGACGCGGGTTATTATTCTGGTTGGATGACTTCAGGGGATCCCCCTTCTGGTCAGCCCTCTAGGCGCAGACTAGTAGCGCGTCCCAGCTCGTTTATTACCGACGATGTGAGACAGCTTGCTGCTCATTGTTTGGAGCTTGTTCAGGGTCATACGACGCGTGTCGAGCTTTGGGAGATTCTGACGATTTTCCGCGATGAGCGGAATATTGATATTGTTCAGGAGCTTACCGATGAGGGCATACAGAGGTTTATTTTAGCGGAGTTGAGCGTATTACCACATCGTCGTTTCTTTTAGATTTTCATGCATTTGTTTTAATTTCAGTCTTGTTGTGTTCATTATGTTTGAATTTCCGATCATGTGTTGTAAAATGTAGTCGTTTTGTTTTATTCAATTAGTAGTTAATTAATTCAAAACAATTCATTTAACAATTAAATGTCACGCTCAAATACTATGCTCAAATACCCCATTCGCAGCTAAAAACACATTCTCCGTTTGCTACAGTACCACGCTCAAATGCCATGCTCAAATACCACGCTCGCCCGCCATCAAGTATTCGTGGCGCGAAAATTCAAACCCTAAATTCCCAAACACCATTTTGACGCAGGAATTCAAAGCCTTAGGCCCGACCTCATATTCTAACGCGTCGAATGATTCCGAGCTCACTAATGTCACCATCCTATTTCGCTCAATTTTTCATTGTCGCTGGATTTCTCCGACCAAATTTCAATAATCGGCTTAAAACCTCAATTTTGCTACCTAAGTAACTTCTGTTGTAACTATTGATACGAAGTTGAATATTTTTTTAATGGGACACTAATATACTTATTAATGCAGGGTTTGGAGTAGAAGAAAGTATACATGTGGATTTGTTAAAGTTGCAGATGGGACTTCTTCAAAATCAAGTAAAAGAGGGAGACCTAAAGGGGTTTGTGAGGAGCATAACCGTTTTCGTATTCTGTGGTGGAAAGAGGTATGCTAAAATTACTTTATCGTTAGTCCAATTCCCTAGTTATTGTGGTACTGACAGTTTCATAATTAACCATTCAATTCATGGTTTAAGAGTTTAGGACGATAATATTCTTCTTGTTACTTGTACCAAAAAATTCCCACTACATTGTGTTCGAATCTTTTATTTATCAAATAAGCGAATTCATTTCGTTCGTCTTATTAGTTTTGATCTAAGCTGAATTTATTTACATGACTTACAGAAGCAAAGAGCAATGCTTTTGAGAACCTTGATTGTAATGAAACGAGCACTGTAACATGAATTTCTTTACAAGGATAGCGTTGACATGTGCTCATTAAGACACATTAGTACTAACGATTATTTCATAATAATAATACAACCGCATCACAATGGAACACTAACTGTTCGCGTACATAATTTATTGTTCGAGTACATAATACTAATAATAATTAACACGGTTTTTCACTAATTTTAATTAAACATCAGATAACAATAGGCTGAATTTTTTTAGAATTAGGGAGATTTAAGGGGACACTAGTGGGAAGAGCAAAGCAAATATGATTAAATAAATCCAAGGAGACATGTTAAGAAATCTTCTTAACGGTTGGTTTGACTAGTATAACCATATAACCGTAGAAAATTAACTATTAACTATTCTATTACATAATTTATTGCTCGGTTATATCTTTACTATTAATAACGAGAATTCAATGAACATGATTTACATGATATCTTTTGAAATTCCGAAAGTATTCCATCTGCCAATGGAATCTCACCACCGATTTGCAAGCTTCGTTTCCATTTTCTTTTCAACTACCAATTAACGAAATTTCAATATCAATTTGATATCGATACCACTAACAAAATAGCTTGAAATAGAAATGTTGTGATTATTAAAACGTTTTACAATACACATTTGTCCACTTGTTTTTTTTATTAAGTAAAAAGTAAATACATCTTAATATGCATGTACGTGCGTTTTATACTAGTAATAATAAGTAAATTTAATGTAATTTTTCATTAATTTCAGTTAAACATCAAACAATAATGTGTTGGATTTTTTTTACAATTAGAGAGATGTGAAGAGACATTAGTGAAATGAACAAAGTAAATTTGGTTGACGAGACTTAATGGGACTAGGGGTGAGAGTTTGATTGGTCCAATGGCGAAAACAATTGAACCAAAGTAAAACCAGTAAATGAAAATCAAATCAAATCTATTGAAATAATTTTGGTTAGTTCGGTTGGTTATCCAATTTGATCGAAGTAAAAATATTTTTAAATTTTATATTTGAAATATTCATTATATTAAGATAAAATGTGAATATATAATTAAAGTGTTTTAGTATTTGGTGCTTTTTAATAGTAATTTTGATAGGTTTACGATAACAAAAATCTATCTAGACAATGAAAATAATCTTTAAAAACATTAAAAAATTATTAATTTTAGCAATATAATAAAAGTTCTGTTAATTTGGTTAAATCGATAACTGAGCTAAATAACTTTACGAGCCGATTGTAAACCTATCTAATCTTAAAATCAAACCAAAGTAAACTGGCTTGGTTGGTTTATTTGGTTTTAACCAAAGCTTGGTCAAAAACAAGTTTACAATTTTTCTTTGGCTTCATAATACTTGGTTTCGCAAGTATATATTAGACGAATCTTTGTTATGGTCAGTTTACAAATAATTGCAGATACACTCTGAAAAGCAAGTGTGATTATACCTTACTTGTCTACATTATATATGTAATTATTAGATAGATTCTTATTTCTTTATGCATAGTGGACACATTTCAAATATTAAAATGAAAACAGTTGATACTTCGATTTTGTTAGTGTTTTTCTGATGATAGGATAATATGAAATATTCCATCAAGAATACTTAAGCTTAAGCTCAGAGCACTACTGTTAAAGTTTGCAATATGTTAGTGTGAGACCATGATCAATACAGTTCAAACAAACTGCTCTTTGTGGTCAAGTAGCATAAAATTGTTAGAGTTTATGCCCTAAAGGCAATCCATTTGATGAGATATATAACAATGTTGTTGTTATCATTTTATTTGGAATAAAATAATATTCTATTATATTATATTTACTGCGTAATATAAATATTAATATAATAGAAGTCCTTAGAATAATAATACGGAATTATATAGTTCGAGTAAGACTGAACTTGAGATTATATAATGTGATAAGTATTATAATTCCTGAAATGTCCCTAGTCGAGTTTTATTGTTTATAAAGGACAACAATAAAGCGTTGAGACTAGTATATTGATTGACTGATGATCACATCTCATTGATCATTAATATACGTGATATTAAAGTCAAGATATAAATACGTATTGGAGAATAGCGTATTGGGCTGACCCGCCGTGAGATAACTCCATGGAATATAATTAACAGTATCATAAGTTATTCTCATAGTGACAGTGATGTAATGGTCCTCAGACCTGAAATCATTATAATTTTATTCGAGGATATTTGTGTTTTGATATCATCTAAAGTTATTTCGTAACAGAGTAACGATAACGGTGATTATTGGATACATCTCGAATCGAATGGAAATTATGAATGATCTAGATGGAATTTAACCCTACGATATATTCGTAGTGATATCCATGGGCCTCTTGATTGAGTGAAACTGTGAAATGCATGGCCGTACTCAAATACTGATTTGTTTTAAACAGTCTACTCATCGATCAAGAAAAACGGATTAAAATGAGGATGATACGATCCATGCCTCTAGTTTAATCCTGGATATATCGGTTAAAAGGATTATATTACATTGAGACACTGGTCATAGAACAGGTTGTATCGATTCGATATAATTATTATAACTTGGGTAGCAGTGATGTGTTGCTAGATACCGCTCACTGTTTATAATTTAAATACGATTTAAAATTATTGCCAACGTTGTAATAACCTATGTGGTCACACGCTTAGAACGTTATAATGGGAAGACATGTATTGGATAAATAAAATATCAAATTGTTGGTGTTTTGTTTGATGTTGAAATGGTATAACAAGGGTTTCCTTATTTCATGGTGTACACTATAGTTTATAAAGGATATTATATTATTCTTTATATACACACGTGAACCATTCTTGCGGGGATTAGATCCAGATGCAAAAACAAAACCCGGTTTTTACTTTTTCTTCATTTGGTAACCCTAATCATGGCGGCTAGCACCAGATCCCATTCCCTTCTTCGATTTGATCGGATAAGAACTCGTTCGTGTGTACAACCCCTAGAGGCTCGACGATTGGAGAGCTACGAATCGATTAACCCTGATTTTGAAAGCAGTCGATCTTGATAATCGAAGCAGAGGATGAAAGGTATAACTGTTAACCCAATTTCGAATTTCATGTATGCTTTTAGGGCTGAAAAATTGCTTGATTCCGCTGTTATTGATCCTAAATTTCCATCAATGGTATCGGAGCCTAGGGTTTAGAATTCGATTAAGTTTGGGTTGGCTGAAGTTTCGATAACAATGATAAATTAGGGCATTAAACGTTGGTACTGATTGGTAATTCGTATTGACTAGTAGATGATCCTGATTTTCTGATCTGGGATATTCTCAATGTAAACATAAAATTGTTTTGTTACGAAGCCTAAGATTAGGATTTGAAATTGTTTCAAGGGAAAAAAAAGTTGTTTTGTTATCAGTTGTGAATTCAGATGTAATATTTGATATTAATTTCAATTTAGAACTGAAATTATTTATTGTACTGTAAAATTGTATTTTGATACAAAACAGGAAATAAATTCATAAATCAAGATACTACCTTGTCTTTCAATTTTGTGATTATATATAGTATTAGTATCCGATATTTAAAACTATTATTAATTGCATTTATTGATAGTTAAAATCTGATTTTAACTAAAATTATAATAGCTGTAATTCTGTCTATTATTCATGGAACTTAGTGATAGATCAAAATCAGTTTTGATTGATAAAGAAAAGTATGGCAATCTTATTTTATTTTGAAATACTGATTTCATAAAGTATATTATTGCCTGATGAATAAGAAAGGGGTTGATTAAATGTTGCCACAATTTGTTGTAATGTATATAATATGTATACATATGTTTGAATCTGATTCATTCTGTTTTGTTACAGTTATATGGATATAAGTAAAACTGAAGTAAACACATCAGATTTGATCTAATTCACCTTGTTTACTGTTCCAATTATATATATGTGTAGAACTGTAATAAACAGGTCAGATTTGATCTGATCATTCCTGTTTTATGTTACAGATAAATGTATATAAGTAAAACTGATAATATATATATCAGATATGATCTGATTAATGCAATTTTACATTCTAATAATGATTAGGAATGATTTTGTATTCTTATGAATCTGGTATACCTTTATACCCCATTTCTCTAGCAATGATAATGTGATATCAGGGACAAAATTGTTGTGTTTAACACATTTCATTTTAGACAGTAATGATATTTATACACTATGTATATAATTTTAGATCTGGACTGTTCTGAAATTATAATCGAAGCTTGTTTGATATATGTGTATTAAAGTTATGATCTTATCCATTGTTATAAAGACCAGATTTGTTTTGATATTGATCATGACATGATAGTGAATCATCACTCTAATCAAAACATTAACAGGATTTGATCCTTTTAATATCAGTGATAAACATAGCTCACTGCTATATCTTTTATTGTCACTTAATTAAATCTAATTTGTAGATATCTTTATAATTATAACTGGGAAAGTTATAATTGTAATAACATTGATATGCTATTCCTTTGTAATCCCCTGAGATATATGATTATGCAAAGATGTACGACTTCCCTTCTTTGTTTTAACACCATTTACTTTTACATAAGTATTTAGATACTGTGTTATATCAAATTGGTTGATAATCTTGATGTTAACATATGGATATAAGATAGTAGGGTTGATATATTGATCCTATTATAAAGTAATATGAACCAGTTACTTGTCACCAGTTTTCACCTTCTAAAACATGTGACAAAGCTGTTTGATACATGTATGGTTTGCTTTATAATTTACACAATTATATTGTATAATGTTGTAAGTTATATATGTATTCTTTTAACAAATTCAAATTAGTTTGACTGGTTTTGATTCATTTGTTTAAGTCAATACATATATGCACATATGTATGATGTTTAGAAACAGACTGAAACTAGTTTTAGTATATATGTTTTAATCTGTAATGAAATATATACTAGTTCAATCTGAATTTGGTTATTATGACATAGCTGAATGAAGATTATTACATAGTTTGTAAGTCTATGCACATAATTGTATTACCCTACAATATGTCATGATTCTGTTCTGAATATAGAGAGTACCATATCTTATATATATATATGTGTATATAAATAAATATACATATGTAAGTATCAATGTGAATGATTGCCCCATTGATACATGCATCTAGTCATAACATTGGTCGTTAAATATGATTTAAATAACTGCATGTTTTACCAGATTAAAGCTTTATGTTTATTCAAATATCTTGTATGAAATTTTGGATTAGATCCAAATTGAATTGCATTGGATAAATGTATTCATTTACTTTCTTTTGGGCCACCTTCAAATTTAAACTTTCCACGATCAGTTCTTCACAATACGCTTTTGATTTATTAAAAGCCTGTTTTAAAATTGTGAAAAACTGATATCGTTGTATGAGATACAATATTCTGTTTTAATCTGAAATGGACTATTTTCAATTTTGAATTTTGAATTTAAAATATAATATACATATATATACATGTATATATTTGCATTTATATATATATCATATATATATGTGTATACTTTATGTTAACTGTAACAAGCATTGTTTATTATGTTTTATAATATATATGCAAGAATTTTTTTTGACATCAAGATATTGATCTTGTCATCAAAATATGGTGTTGGTTTATAATGATAAACCTGAAAATAAATATAGTTTGAGAACTGAAGGCAAGCATAATCTGTTATGTTTAGAACTATCAATACATTCATATGATGAAATTTGGCATTGAACCAGTACCCATTCCCTTTATTACTTGATTTAATTGTTAATTATCACACTGGTTCAAATAACTGAAAAACAATATTCTTATCATAGTATTGTTTTATAATGAATGCTTGTTTAACAATGGATCTTATAATGTTAATGGACTCAGAAACCTGTAATATATATATATACATTTCATATCTGAATATTACACTTGGTTTGTCCTGTATGTGATTCAATATGTTGTTTCACATTGAAGCATGAGAGTGTTTATTTCCAATTCATACTCGAATGGTTAACACTATTAGGATACTGTATGAAAGGAATACTGATTCCTGTAAAGATAAACACCACATAGGCAACATGTATTTATTTACAAATATACAAATTGGTTTGTACTGGTTGTTCATATATATGATATGTATATATGTATAGCATAAATGTTGTCTTGTTTATTTTTCAGACGAAATGATAAACTGCTATCACACATTTAATTGTAAATGTTTGCAGATCTAGCCTTGTAACTTGGCGCAGTAT
This sequence comes from Allium sativum, assembly GCA_030737875.1. Taxonomy (NCBI): domain Eukaryota; kingdom Viridiplantae; phylum Streptophyta; class Magnoliopsida; order Asparagales; family Amaryllidaceae; genus Allium; species Allium sativum. Next base: position 995,298,325 of record CM060915.1, read on the forward strand.
GACTGAACCAATTAGTACAAGAACGGGCATGCTGATGCAAGAACAGTCAAGCTTCTGAAACCAAGTGAGACTTGGCATATTTATAAATTTTGATTTGTATAAATGTGTATAAAGATACACAGCAAATTCAACTGTAGATACATATATTTTTTTTTAATGCATATTGTTATACTGGAATTGAGTGTAGTTGTATAAATAGATCTGAATACCATGACTAGATAATTGCATTGTTATTTGATTTGCCACTGCAAGTTATGTATATTCAATGTAAATTTAGTTTGTATCATCTAATTTGCTGTTCACGTAATGCCTTTGGTAAATATGTGTTTTATTTGATCTTAGCATACAGATGCTATGTGACATATGGGAATGTCATATATGTGTTCGAATAAGGTAAAATGAAATTGATTATTAGAGAATTCATTTTAGAACAGTATATTGTATATATGATAAAAAAAAGGGTAATAATAACCAATTGTTTTGAAATGTTCAAAAGAAATATATATAAGTATGATTCTTATATATATCACTGAATAAATATGCATATGGTTCATATACGTATTATTTAAATCCGATTTATATTACAAAGATATAAATACGTATATTTGATATATGTAAATAACTTTAATAACGTTTCTCACTACGAATTATAAAATTCTCTTTCTAGCAAATTTTGTTATATTAAGTCATGGTGACGTCTTCCAATAATATACTCATCACTGTCCAAAATCACTGGATGTAACTAACGCCAAAGCGTTGTGCACCTTTTATTTTGGTTATATGCGATGGAGTAAAATGTGGTGCTCCAACCTATTATTGGGTCTGACTTAACTAGGCTGCATAATATGATTATGGCCTTAGAGACAATAGCATGAATTATTCTATATTTTGAGCAAATGAATAATACTGAACAAAATGTTCATCATGCGATCCAAGAGTTATATACGATATAATTGACATAAGATGTCTACCTAAAAGGTTGTGTTTTGGGTTCAGCCAAAGCTGGGTCAAGGCATGACTAGATATGGATCTTGGAACACCGTTATATATGTATACCGATATGTATATATAAACAGAGGGATGTTAATTTGAGTGGGAGCGTATTTTAGTTTATATTACATATTTATATTAATACCAATTTTGATTGTCAGAATTTTGTATTAAATAAATATTACAGAATCAGTTATTATTATCTAATGTAGATATTAAATAATAAATAACAACGATAATTTAAATTATTCCTTGAGAAGGATAAATTGAATTAAATTAAATTAAATTTCTTGTCTAACATTAAAATTTGAGTATTGTCCTCAAACAAATTTGAATGTAATTGTTTTTCAAATATCGAAGATCTAAAGCAAAGTTGAAGTGTGACTTCAACTGAATTAGATATAAATGTTATACAAATTTACTTGTACATCTCTTGTATTAGATACTAGATATGAAATACATAAATGTATGTAAATTTACAGAAATTGAAAAAAACAAGTAAAAATCAGATAAAAGGGACAAGTGGACTTACGATTGGAAATGAAGCAAATGTTGCAGGATTATCCATAGGAAGTTAATTTTGTTCTATATACTGGCTTAATTAAATAGTTAAAATAATTGTTATTATGAAATTCCAATTAAAATAAATGTTATAAAATATCTTGTTTAGACAAGATTGAATTTCATTTGTAATAAAAGAATATTTGTTATTCATTTTATTTAAATGAAATATCTATGGAATTCCACAAGTAGTTAATGATATTTGTAAATCCTTAACTATAATGTACTTGACATTGATAATGACTGGATTAAATTTAGTGATTTAAATCCAATGTACCTTTAGTATTACCAGAAAGTATATCAAAACTCCATAATGATGGAATTTTTAAAATCATTTGATTCTGAATCACATGATTTTGTTTATTAATAAAATAACTGAATCACTTTTTCACTTGATACAGTGATTAAGTGACAAGTATTGGGTCTCGAACATAATGATGTATATGGAGCAACGAATACATAAGCTAGAGGTAGGTTTTATTACTTCATTATACTTACTGATGATATCAGTAGATACAGATATGTATATCTTATGAAATACATATCAGAATCCTCTGAAAAGTTCAAAGAATTCAAAGTGAAGTTAGAAACCAACTTTAATAGAAAATAAAGATTGTTCGAACAGTTCGAAAGAGAACATTTAAGCCAATAAATTTAATGACTATCTGAATGAGTTTGGAATTGTTTCACAACTCTGTCCACCTAGAACACCATATTAGAGTGGTATGTCTGAACGGAGATATCGAACCTTATAAGATATAGTACGATTAATGATAAGTCATATAGATCTTCCTATAAGTTAAATTTAGAACAATTATATTAAATCCCACCAAAATGATTTGAAGACGCCATATAAGATATGAACTAGGAAATGTCCTAGTGTGTCTAATACGAAGATTTGGGATGTAAGGCGTTTGTTAAACGTCCTTCCTCTGATAAGATCGGACCCAAATCAGATAACTATTTTGTAGATATATATTCTCTGAGAATAAAATGTTTATTACTTGATTTGGTATCCTTGTGAAGGAGAGCCAGTCTCTTAGATACCGATAAGAATAAAATAGAATCTGAAATGTCTCGGAGACCACAAAATACCATTGAATCTTGTATGGACAAGAAATTGAGTGGGAGTAACACAATAGTTACTATGTTGTATATTGATAACACATTAATTATTGTAAATAATGTTAATTTTAGAACAAGTTATAAATACTGATTCTGAGAAAGAAAATGTTTGGATTAATAAGTTCATGATTGAACTTAATTCAATGTTTATCCAATGATTTACATTGCGATAACAATGTGGCTGATGCTCAGGCCTAAAACCTTAAACTCACTTTTGATCCAAACATATATTTAAGAAATATAATTCTTATGTGAAATTGTTCACAGAAGAAATGAACATATCTGCAAAGTTACAAAAGTTGTAATGTTGCGGACCTACTGAATTAGACTTTGTCGCAGCAGAAATTTAATGGACACATTAGTTTCATGAGTATACGATACTTGAATGATTGACTCTAGTGCAAGTGGGAGATTGTTAGAGTTTATGCCCTAGAGGCAATCCATTTGATGAGATATATAACAATGTTGTTGTTATCATTTTATTTGGAATAAAATAATATTCTATTATATTATATTATATTTACTGCGTAATATAAATATTAATATAATAGAAGTCCTTAGAATAATAATACGGAATTATATAGTTCGAGTAAGACTGAACTTGAGATTGTATAATGTGATAAGTATTATAATTCCTGAAATGTCCCTAGTCGAGTTTTATTGTTTATAAAGGACAACAATAAAGCGTTGAGACTAGTATATTGATTGACTGATGATCACATCTCATTGATCATTAATATACGTGATATTAAAGTCAAGATATAAATACGTATTGGAGAATAGCGTATTGGGCTGACCCGCCGTGAGATAACTCCATGGAATATAATTAACAGTATCATAAGTTATTCTCATAGTGACAGTGATGTAATGGTCCTCAGACCTGAAATCATTATAATTTTATTCGAGGATATTTGTGTTTTGATATCATCTAAAGTTATTTCGTAACAGAGTAACGATAACGGTGATTATTGGATACATCTCGAATCGAATGGAAATTATGAATGATCTAGATGGAATTTAACCCTACGATATATTCGTAGTGATATCCATGGGCCTCTTGATTGAGTGAAACTGTGAAATGCATGGCCGTGCTCAAATACTGATTTGTTTTAAACAGTCTACTCATCGATCAAGAAAAACGGATTAAAATGAGGATGATACGATCCATGCCTCTAGTTTAATCCTGGATATATCGGTTAAAAGGATTATATTACATTGAGACACTGGTCATAGAACAGGTTGTATCGATTCGATATAATTATTATAACTTGGGTAGCAGTGATGTGTTGCTAGATACCGCTCACTGTTTATAATATAATACGATTTAAAATTATTGCCAACGTTGTAATAACCTATGTGGTCACACGCTTAGAACGTTATAATGGGAAGACATGTATTGGATAAATAAAATATCAAATTGTTGGTGTTTTGTTTGATGTTGAAATGGTATAACAAAGGTTTCCTTATTTCATGGTGTACACTATAGTTTATAAAGGATATTATATTATTCTTTATATACACACGTGAACCATTCTTGCGGGGATTAGATCCAGATGCAAAAACAAAACCCGGTTTTTACTTTTTCTTCATTTGGTAACCCTAATCATGGCGGCTAGCACCAGATCCCATTCCCTTCTTCGATTTGATCGGATAAGAACTCGTTCATGTGTACAACCCCTAGAGGCTCGACGATTGGAGAGCTACGAATCGATTAACCCTGATTTTGAAAGCAGTCGATCTTGATAATCGAAGCAGAGGATGAAAGGTATAACTGTTAACCCAATTTCGAATTTCATGTATGCTTTTAGGGCTGAAAAATTGCTTGATTCCGCTGTTATTGATCCTAAATTTCCATCAAAAATTTCATTTTACTGCTTAATGGATAGATCCACCTCAAAATGAACATTGTTGATTCTTATCATAAGTAAGTTAACTCTTTATATTTTATCACTATAAATTATTAACTTCATCCAAAAATATCACTCAAATAACTTTTTTTGTTGCTCTTTGTGAATGTGTGCTTCTTATAGGGTTGTCAACGATTCTGGTTTGGTCTGCGTAGTTATAGACCTGGACTTTAGACTGGTTATTTCGCAACCTGAGCTCGACTCAAGTTTCCTGGTTATTTCAAACCCTTTACCAATCCCGACTTATATGACACTTGGTAAAAAATTTGAATGCTCAGTGCAAAATATGCTAGAATCATTTGTATATATCATATTTATCTAAGAGAAAGTTTATTTAAACACAAAATGGTGACACAAATTTAGACACAATCAATCTCAACCACTAGATCGCCCCCTGAATTCCAACTTCTGCATAAAGACAAATAAATCATATGGTCCAAAGTTTGTGTCTTTAATTCTGTGTTTAATTTTGTGTCCCAATAGGCGCTCTTTTTATGGGAAAGTCTATTTAAACACAAAATGGTGACACAAATTTTATAAGCAAATTGGACAGTGATGAAGCCAGGTTCACAACAAAAATACACAAACAAAGCCTACAACACAAGCAAAATAAACCAGCATATTTGATTTTGTGAACAATTAGTTTCTGGATCAGACCCATACAATTGATAATGATGAAACTGCATCCAATCCTATTAACCAAACCAGATTTGGATCTAGACCCGGGTTTAAGTAATCAAGGATAAATTCACTTTGACAGGGTGAGTTTGGACCGGGTTTGGATTGTAACCTGGCCCATTGGTAGCACGACTTCTTTCACTGTTGCAAAATGCTAAAAAAACTGTTGCATAAAGCCTAAACCATTATTCCTTTAGTCCCATGCAACGAGAGCTAATCAAATCCTTAAAACATTTTTTTTGATAGAACAAAAGGGAACTTTTAGCCAAATATGGGCTTAAAACCTATAACCTTATGCAGTTAGGGATTGGTGCTACTTTGCACTTTTAGCCTTTTTCCCTTTTCTTTTTGATGCTTTATTCCATCACGCATCCTAGGATATGCGTGCACGATTAAATAGATTTTTAATTACAATAAAAGCACCAAGTCACTTTTTTATATTTACTCTTGGGAGAAATCTGATTTAATATGCTAGTTCTATAGTTAACTCTATCAAAGGATGCACAAAGCCTTCCAATCATGCTATTTCAGATTTTATTCCTATTCCTTTATTTCATTTAAGATTATGTAGATAAAATAACCTTTTTTCTCTCCGGAATTCAATATAGAGCTAAAGTAAAATCTACTTTTCAATTATTCTGTCTTTTTTAAATTTGGTTTTCAATATTTCTACATTTCCTTAAGTGTGTTTATTTATGTCCAAATTATGTAACTATTTTTTTTGCTCTTCTCTTTTTTTTTTTTTTTGGAATATAACCCAAACCAATGTACTATTAATAGAAAGCTGAATTGCTGACTACATTAGAACAAAACTTCTAATTCGAAGCATTCATAATTATTTGGTATATGAATACTTGATTTTAGTTATATTTATTTTGACATGTATGCTTCTTATTATCTTTGTTATATAACTGTTTGACTTTTTTTTCATTTATAATAAACAACTAAATATTAATGTCACTAGTAGTAAATAATGAATAAATGGTGATCTTGACCAAGCCAATTTGACTTCATACTATACATAGTTGTTTTTAGAGTTATGCAATACTATATATATATATATATATATATATATATATATATGGGAAAGTCTATTTAGTCACAAAATGGTGACACAAATTTAGACACAACCAATCTCAGCCACTAGATCTCCCCATGAATTCCACCTTCCACATAATGACAAACAAATCCTATGGTCCAGACTTTGTGTCTTTAATTCTATGTTTTATTTCGTGTCCTAATAACCGCTCCCTATATATATATATATATATATATATATATATATATATATATATATCAACACAAATTTCCTTGGCAGACGTCTATTCTTATCTAGACTTTTCTTGAAGTCTTGGATCATTCTTGACATTTAGTGGTCTATTCTATCTCTAATAACATTATCAAAATCGGAACTGAAGCAGGATCGAATCTCAAAATCTGTACTCATCTTTGCAGTATGAGCACGCTTGTATGAATAAGCAAGAACAAATTAGTTTCAGTTCGAAAAGTGCCCACATTACAAAATTAAATTTGTGCATGCATTTGGAACAGCAGAGCTGCAAAAGAGCATTGTTGCTCATTGCTTCTGTCCAAACTTTAAGGCCTCACAAGTCAGAACCAACTCTGTTGGTATATAAACATCCATACCCATTGTTTATCATACTCCTAGCTTTCTCATATTCAGATTCCTCCTGAATTTTGCAAGATGTACAATTAAATGTTAATGGACTATAGTTGTTAATTAGTCTTGGTGATAAATGCTGTGTATTATGACCCTTCCTTTTCTTATAATTTCCAGTTTATCTTACTTTGGATATCAATATTCTGATTTCCAGAAGATGAAGCTGTGTAAAAAACTTTCTACTGTTCATCTGGTCAAGAGGCTTACTGATTCAAATTTGTTAGGCCTGGACGTCAGTTTAAAAATGGAAGGTAAACACAATTTCTTTTGGATGATAAAGTAACATTTGAAGATCAGTTTTAGGTCTGTTTAAGTGGTTTAAAATTAGTACAACCACTTGGAAGATCAATACTGCTGTAATTGACATTTTGTTTGCTAGTGTAGCTTGAAAGACGGAACACTGAACTCAGAGATACTCCAATTTAAATCAAGATTCCCTCGTGAAGTTTTACTCTGTAGGGTATTTCATCTGACCCAAATTTTATTAACTTTATTTAGTTTTAAGATTCTACCATCATGTTGTTTTGCAGGTGATAATAATTTTATTTTTTTGGTTGTTCCCAAGGAACAAAATGTTCAAGGAGAAAATCATGAGTTCTGGTTAAAAGTTATATTAACACTAGTATTTTCAGTCATTTTCCACTGATGACAAGCTGATAAAAGTTTACAATTGTGTAGCTTGACATTGGCATCCATTTTTATTTAAAACAGAAGACATTTCCATCTCTTCTTTATTTGTATTTTTTATTCTAGGTTGGAGATTTTTACGAAGCTATTGGATTTGATGCATGCATTCTGGTTGAGTACGCTGGATTAAATCCTTTTGGTGGCATGAGAACAGATAGTATCCCAAGGGCTGGATGCCCTGTTGTGGTTTGTAAACAAGCAATTCTTTCATTCTTATATTTTTTCCATATTTGAATTTGCTAAAAAAGCCGTTTTTCCCCTTTATGCACAATTAGCAATACTTTTTGAAATTTATCAATATAATTATAAAATGAGGTATTCTGTCGGAAGGATAAATACAAATTTAGCTTTTTTGGCTCCATTTTCATAATGCTTAGGGGAATAATCAATTTCTTCTCCTCTAGGTCAGTTTTCTCGCTCCTCCGTTTGTTCCTTCACCCGTTCGTAAACAAAATCTGTCCTGTGCCATCACTGCCATCTGTTCTGTCTTTGCCACCTCCTCCTCCTCCTCCTTGCCAGTCTATCATAGCCAACTACCCATTGATTGACCTTTTTTCTTTATCGATCGCATCATTGTCTAAAATTACTCATGTTATCGTCGATCTATTATTGTTCTGATGCCTTCCATATTTGCTTTCATGAATTTCCCTTTTCCTTATTGATGTTCTGCCTTCAACAGCTGCTATTTCATTAAATGCTTTATGAAAATAATATTATAAAAAAGATTTTTTTTTTAAGTATCATATGAAGCTGGCCCATAACTGCTTTATAAGACATTTACAAAATGAAATGACACCATCAAAAAGGAATTCCAGTTTTTTATATTTATATTTACTAAATGAACATACAGCTAGAGTTGTTATTCTGGACATAATGATACTAGAGATGTTCATAGCGTAGAAATGCCACTTGCAAATATTGAATGAACCATTATAAAAAAGCTAATTCATGAAATGCTGTACGAGAAAAGCATAATAGAATAAACTAGTTTGAGTGCTAAATTCAGTGATATCATGCTAGATATGTAGTGTGAGCGTAATACTGGAAATGTTAGCGATGTATAAATGTTATGCAGTAATGTGTAAAATAAGAAAGTTCATGGAATAGAATACCATGCGAGAGTAACATTATAAAAAACTGTATAGCATTTAAAAAAAGAGCTGGATCTAAAAACGCTACGTGAAATTACCTTATCAACTATCAACTTTGTGAATAAAATGCTAAAAAAATGTTGGGTAAAAATATCTTTATTAAAAATTAGTTGTTGACATACTACATATAATATCTTCATGGAAGCTAGCTTTTCAAATGTTATTTGCAAATAACATGAAATGTTGTGAAATTAACGAAGATAATGCTCATCTACATAAAATGATCAATTAGTTAATTATCTTAAAATCAATGCATGCTTGTTAACAAAATAATAATGACAGCCTGAACCCATGGTCAACGAATTATAGTAAATGTGCCTTTATACAATTCTTGTTTGTAAAATGTTATATGCAGTGCAAATAGCACTAAGAACTTCAGCATCCATTGTCTTCATCCAAGTGAACGCCACCGTTGAAAATCGTTAACGTCAATTTTTATGCTCCCCCACATTGTGCCTGTCATCCGTTCCTTCATAGTCATTGCTGACTACAACAGTCCACTTTCCTCGATCGATCATAGACCACGTCCATCATCATCATAGTTTCCGTCTCCATCAATCTTAAAAATACCATTATCGACCACCTCATTGCCTCCACCAATTGTTGTCGTCGTTCTACTAGGCGCCACCGTCAACTCCATTAATCACCATTGCTGCTGCGGATTTGGAATTAGATATGGATTAAGTTTGGATGCTGTCTTCACCATCGCTCGCTAGCTTCTTCCTTTATCACCTTCAGTTCACTATTACCATCGTTGTTTGCTTCCCCCTTTATCCATGCTGCTATTATAGCGAAGCCACTACCATTGTAGCTTCAGATGTAAGTATTGTCCTTGGGGCTAAAAAAATCCGATCACGAGGTTAAAAGTAGAAATTTGTCCTTCTGTTGAGATATTAAGGAAAGATATCATGTTGAGATATTAAGGAAAGATATTAAGAATGAGTTAATGTTGAGATAAGGACAAATAAATACATTATCTTATATTTGGTGTTAGAGAATATGCCAAGAGATATGCCATGGAATATGCTCCAGAATAAAGAATGTGCTAGGAATATTCTAGAGAATAATTGACCCTATAAATATAGGGATTAGCATTGTAATAGAGAATCAATTCATATTAATAAAAATGTAGCCTTTTGATTGTTTACTGTTTCATCTCTCTCTTCTCTCTGATCTAAATCCTTTCTTGGTATCAGGGCAGGTTAAAGGGAGGAAAGAGATATGTATATAATTATTAAAAAAAAAGAGGGTTCACTGTTGTGGCTGTCTATGATGAGTTTTGCTGTGCTACATTTTTTTTCATATTTGCTCATCCCTGAAGGCTATGAACTTGGTTAATTTGATTCTGTTTGCTGCTCCTTGGCACATTGATCTTGTGATTTTCGTTTGGCATTTGTTATGGCTATTCATCCCCCTCAACTGATATATTCTTTTGCCCTGCTGATGGATCAACTGCCAGTCATCTTCCATAAAGCCATTACCTCTAATGGTTGGTCCACTTTAAAAACCAATATATTCTAGTGGTTGGTCCACTTTAAAAACCAATATATTCTAGTGGTTGGTCCACTTTAAAAACCAATATATTCTAGTGGTTGGTCCACTTTAAAAACGATTATTTCTTGTGGTTGGTCCACTTTAAAAACCATTATTGAGTGTGGTCCACTTTAAAAACCATTATTGACTGTATATTGAGTGTGGTCCACATTAAAAACCATTGAGTGGTTGGTCCACTTTAAAAACCATTATTGAGTGTGGTCCACTTTAAAAACCATTATTGAGTGTGGTCCACTTTAAAAACCATTATTGAGTGTGGTCCACTTTAAAAACCATTATTGAGTGGTTGGTCCACTTTAAAAACCATTATTGAGTGGTTGGTCCACTTTAAAAACCATTTGTTAAAAGTGAAGAGTTGCTGATGGCGTATGGAAGTTTGAAGCTGACTGTCATTTTGTTCGTGATGCAATCCAAGATGGGCATTTGTGATCCGCATGCTCCATCTTGAGGGGGGGTGTTGAGATATTAAGGAAAGATATCATGTTGAGATATTAAGGAAAGATATTAAGAATGAGTTAATGTTGAGATAAGGACAAATAAATACATTATCTTATATTTGGTGTTAGAGAATATGCCAAGAGATATGCCATGGAATATGCTCCAGAATAAAGAATGTGCTAGGAATATTCTAGAGAATAATTGACCCTATAAATATAGGGATTAGCATTGTAATAGCGAATCAATTCATATTAATAAAAATGTAGCCTTTTGATTGTTTACTGTTTCATCTCTCTCTTCTCTCTGATCTAAATTCTTTCACCTTCAGCGAGAAATAAAAGTTGAAAAAAAAGAGGGAAGGAAAAAAAAGAAGAAAAAATTATTGCTGGCTATAGCAGTTTGTGCATATGTGATGTTTTTGAACATGCCTTTTTCTTTGTTTGAATTTGCTAACACTATTTTTTCCCCTCTCTATATACACATCCAGATGAACTTTTTGAATTTTATGTTATATATAGTTGCTAATTTTCTCCCGTCACTCATAAAATCTTAGTCGTGGTTCGATTATGAAATTTCAGTTTCATTGTTCTTATTATATATATTCTTTGCAGAATTTGCGTCAGACATTGGATGATTTGACGCGTCATGGTTTTTCTGTTGTAAGTTACTGTTCGCTAATACAATCTTATTCCTCTTTTTTTTCCAAACCAGAGGCAGATAATGAAACAAATGTCATATACCATGTGTAATTTTCCAAGTCAAGCACCGGCTTGAAAAAATAAACCTTGTTGGCCTTATTGAGCTTAAAATATTTGGTTTTTTCTAAGATCTCGCAGTTCAATGACATTTCTTTAATTGTGATAAATAGAACATTGTTGAAGAGGTTCAGGGACCAACTCACGCACGTTCACGCAAAGGACGATTTATATCTGGGTAATTGCTATTAGCTATCCTTTAATTATTTTACATTTGCAGTTAAGTATTATAATATATACGAGGGTATCACTAACTTTGATGTTAAGAAGGACCATCATTGAAGCTTGTATATCCATCATCCTAAGCTTGTTTCGGTTCTTACAGTTTACCGTCATACATGGTTACAAAGATTGCTAGCAATACGTTTAATGTGAAAATTTCACATTCTGAACATAGTGTTTCAAAGTTTTGATTTTTTTAATTTATATGGTCAACCTGCATTTTATTTCATTTCCTTATGTAGCATAATGTTGAATTTATCTTTTGTTAGCACTATCTTTTCCTTTTGATAAGTCAGTAACTATTTTGCTCGTTTATGTATCCAGGCATGCGTATCCTGGCAGCCCTTATGTATTTGGACTTGCTGCAGCCGACCATGATGTTGATTTTCCAGAGCCAATGCCTGTTTTTGGTAATCTCGTTATAGCTAGTACATTACTGAAATTATAACAAACATGTGCATTATAGTAAACTATTAGCTGCCTTATTTGTATGTCAGTAGGATTGAAGACAGCTAGAAATTTTTCATGTTGTTGTACTTAGTGGTTCTTTATGTAGGTATTTTACTAGCTTATGCATGTAAAATGTGTTTTGAAGGTGCACCATGTTGTTGAAAAATAAGGAATAGAAATCCATTCAACAATTCAGTTTCATATAACTTTTCTTTTCATTATCAAAGTTGATAGCCTATCATTTGCCATCCAACTGTACATGGATTATGGGTACATGTGAAACAAGGATATACCTAAAATTCTGAATTTTAGACTGAATGTATTGAGTTTTAGAATGAAAGATGAAGTAAAATGATTTTTTAATTCAAGAAAATAATGTTCTCATAAGAAAAATACGTACTTATCTAAGGACATGTCTATTGTTGACCAACATATACAACTCAATGTTCTTTCATTACTAGTCAAGACCCCTTCTGTCTCCAATTTGGTAAGCAATAGAAGAACAAGAGAAATCAGTTTATTTCTACAGGGCTGCTATAGTGCATAAAAAACGATTACCTATTGAACAAATCTTTTAATTAAACTTCTAGATGATATTTTTCATATGATAATAAGCCATAAATTTCATGGGTAGTACAATTGGTTGAGTGGCTTCCATGGGGAGATCGAGAGTTCGATCGACACTGGCTATATTATCCATGGGATTTATCCGAAGTTTGTGTTGGGGGTATGATGCATACTTCCCCAAGGTTTAGAAGCAGTAGCTTGGTTTTCGGTCCCATGTGATAAAAGGATGCAGATTTTACCATTTAACAAGTAATATGATCAAAGTATACTTGATATCCTCACCTTAAGTTTGTTTTAATTTAACATATTTTGAAGTGCTAAACTATTTGTTTAATTTGAAGCTTTTATAGATTGTAGCTACTTTTTACACTTGACATATGGTATTTCAACCACAGGAATCTCACGATTTGCTAAAGGTTACTGCCTAATTTCAGTCATTGAGACCATCAAAACATATTCAGTTGAAGATGGTCTTACTGAAGTGGTTGTAGCGACCAAGCTCCGAACATGCAGATGCCACCATTTATTTCTACATACGTCTTTGGGACGTAATTCTTCAGGTGAAAGACATATATTATGAAAAGTCGTGTTACTTAGTGTAGGATCTTTATATATGGAATATAGTGGAATTGACTATGATATTCTAACTTGTCTAATACAATAGTTATGCAAATAAATATTAACTGATACGATATATCATAGATAAGTAAATGCAGTAAGTAAAATGACACCAGAAATTTTATACTGGTTCGGACTTTCCGTCCTACGTCCAGTCCCAGATTTCTTCTGGAATTCTACTATCAACACCCTCTTTTCATCCAGAGGAACAAGTTCACAACAATCCGAGCCCCAACACGGATTTACCGTCTGAGCACCAACATAGAACTTTTACAAAATACAAGATTTTGACTTCTGCTTGTGTTCTTGAAACACTGAATAGCCAACGATTAAGTACACCCTTTCCTATAATCTTATCCTAAAGTATATAACGTGTATGTGAAGATTTGAATGTAGTATATTACTTATTGAATCAAGAGATATGAATTAACTTCAATGATTTAACAAGTAATTTGAATATTTGAAGCTTTTTAGAGTGTAAGAGTTTAGAAATGTAAATCAGAAAATTGAATAGATTTTGAAATATTCGGTGATTTGAAAATCAAGTTTGTAGTGTATATAAAATAGTTGAAAGGAAGAGATCCTTCATGAAGAGTTTTATCAAAGAGATGCACCATTTCCTTTTAGAAATAAAGAGGAATCTCTTCATGAAGAATGATGTCTCTTCATAAAAATGGTTGTTGTTTCGAATCAGTCAACTGGTATGTAAATCACCAGTCAACTGGTTAAAAATACTGTAAATCGTATATATATATATATGTATATATATATAAATAAAAATAGGCAGAAAGTAGCTGTTACTGGGCAAAAAATTGCCTGACCAGTCGACTGTCCTGAAATGAACTAGTCGACAGGTTCAGGGCCTGTTGCCCATTAATGGCTATTTCTTAGACATTTATTCATATATATATATATATATATATATATATATATGAACTAACTCTTTGATTTGATCTCCATTTCGTTGTTGTCTTGAATCAAAAATCTTGTGAATCAACATTCTCCCATTTTTTGATTGATGACAACCTCTTGCAATCTCTTGTACAAACTTTCATTTTCTCCCCCTAAATGTATAAAACAACAACAACAGAGCCATATATCCCAAACAAGTTGGGGTTGGCTAGATATGGAACCCAAAATTAAATTAAATTAAAATAAATAATAATAATATATAAAAAGAGTTTAAAATAACCAAACAAATAAAAAAGTCGTCATATGGTGATAAAGTTTTTTTTTAAAGTTCAAATAAAAGTGAAATAAAGTCTAAAATAATTATATAAAAAGTGAAAAGATTCAAAAAAAAAAAAAACCCTAAGGTTCTGGTACATGAATTGCCAACTTCCATGCACTCCTATCCACTACAAGCTCTTCAGATATACTCCAATTTCTTAAATCTCTCTTTATTACCTCCTCCCATGTCATTTTAGGTCGACCCCTACCTCTCTTTGGGCCTTCGGCGCGACCTATAATTCCAACGCGCACAGGTGCATCGTGTGGTCTACGTTGGATATGTCCAAACCATCTCAAGCAATGTTGGACTAACTTCTCTTCAATAGGCGCAACTCCAAGTTTTTCCCGAATATCCTCATTTCTAATCCGATTTCGTCTGGTATGCCCACAGCTCCAGCGCAGCATCCGCATCTCTGCTACACTTATCTTCTGGACGTGTTGCCTCCTGGTAGGCCAACATTCTGCACCATATAACATTGCAGGCCTGATTGCTGTCCTATAGAACTTTCCTTTAAGCTTCTGAGGGATCTTCCTATCATAGAGAATGCTAGATGCTAGTCGCCATTTCACCCATCTTGCTTGAATTCTAAAACTAACATCTTTATCAATCTCCCTATCCAACTGCAACATAGATCCTAAGTATCGAAACGATTCCTTCTTGGGTACTACTCTACCGGTCAGGGTGGCCTCTTCGTCATCTGACCTGGCACCGCTAAACTCACAATTCATATACTCTGTTTTAGTTCTGCTAAGCTTGAAACCCTTTGATTCCAATGTCTCCCTCCACAACTCCAGTTGCCTATTAACCCTTATTCGACTTTCATTAATCAGCACAACATCATCGGCAAAGAGCATACACCAAGGAATCTCCCTTTGTATATCCTTTGTGATTTCATCCATCACTAATGCAAAAATATAGGGGCTCAAAGCCGAACCTTGATGTAACCCTATGTTAATTGGAAAGTCTTTGGTCTCACCATCGCATGCCCTAACACTAGTCACAACCCCCTCGTACATATCCTTGATAAAGGTAATATACTTTGATGGCACTCTCTTCCTTTCTAGCGCCCACCACATAACCTTCCTCGGCACTCTGTCATAAGCTTTCTCCAAGTCAATAAAAACCATGTGAAGATCTTTCTTCTGCTCCCTGTATCTCTCCATAAGTTGCCTAACCAAGAAAATCGCCTCAATGGTTGACCTTCCAGGTATAAAACTAAATTGATTCCTAGAGACACTTGTCAACCTCTTCAAACGATGCTCACACACTCTCTCCCAAAGCTTCATTGTATGACTCATAAGCTTAATTCCTCTATAGTTTGTGTAACGTTGAATATCTCCTTTATTCTTGAAAATCGGAACTAAAATGCTTCTCCTCCACTCATCTGGCATTTTGTTTGATCTGAAAATATTATTAAACAACTTAGTCAGCCAGGTTATCCCTGCATCTCCAAAGCATCTCCAAAAGGCAAAAGTCAATATACAAGCACTAACAATAACAAAAGATTTAAAGTTGAAAACGTAAATAAATTTAAACTAATTAAACAAATAACAATAGTAATAATAATGAAAACCTGAAAAGCCATCATGATGATAATGATAATAACGATACACTAATCCTATCATTTAAAACTAATAACGCTCTACTTAAACTAACTAAAAAATCAAGGTTTTGGTACATGGATCGCTAACTTCTATGAATTCTTATTCGACACCAACTCTTCATATATATTCCAATTTCTCAATTCTCTTTTTATTACTTTCTTCCATTTCATCATCGGTTGACTTCTACCTTTATTTGAACATTCAATGCGGCTTATAATTCCAACTCACACAGTGCATCGTGAGATCTTCGTTGGAGATGTCCAATCTTCTTAAGCAGCGTTGGACTAAATTCTCTTCAACTAGTGCAACTTCAAGTTTGTCCCCAGTTAAAAAAATTCATAACAAGAAATCATCACAATATAATTGAGAAAAGAACATCGTTAAAAAAAGAATCATAAACCAAATAGCAAGATGAGAACGAAATAAATTGAAGATGAAAACCAACAATATGTAGCTTGTAGTCCAATATATATATATATATATATATATATATATATATATATAGAGAGAGAGAGAGATAAAGAAAATTTAACTCCATTATTACCCACTGTGGATCATGAATAGTATGATAACGAATATAGATTTGGGGGAAAAAACAATTTCAAGTATGATATTTGAGAAATTAAAAATTAGTTTTGGCTTTTGGGTTATAAACACAGATATTAGATAAGACATAAATATTGCACATAGCCATTAATAATTAAATTTTCAAATTAAGGTCTCAAAACATTTGGAAACTTGCAATAGCAAATAATAACCATTGGGAAAAATATGAAAAGCGAAGAGCCATAAAAAAGCATTAAAAAATATATCGGCATGAAACCAGAAAAATTCAGTTTTGTATTAACCACACAACCTAACAATGCAGCAACACTGTTTTTCTTCTTCTTTTTTTACCTATTCAATATTCAGTGTAAAGTTATATTACCAATGAACTTTTTTTTTCATTTCCCGATGGTGTGCATAAAAATGTCTTACGGTGCATGATAATATGTATCGTTGTTTTAAAAAACCTGCCTCGATACTCGTCTCAAGGCTCCCCTCAAAGAAATAAGAGATTAAACGCCTTGAGGCTTATTCCAAAAGGCTTTTTTACCTCTAAAGCTTACGCCTCAAAAATTTGAGGCATACAAAGCGCATAAAGCTAACGATTCGCACGACTCAAGCAGTTGAGGCATATGACATAAAAATCTGTTTATCTTTAGTTGCAGATATGGACACAGATAAATGTCATTAAACTTTAATTATTTAATGGAAATAAAAAAGATTGTACAATATATGTAGACAAACATTTTGAATTAATGTAGGCTAACCCGAAAAGCCCTTGTTTAGTTAGTTCCTAATTTCTATTGTTGGCTAGGTTAATTTAAAATGAACAAATGGAATTTCGCATGAAAGTGTTTAAAAATTAAGTATATGTATTGCGCTTTTTCTCTACCCGAAAGGCTTACGCCTCAACGCTTCGAGGCTTACGCCTCGCCTTACGGACCCGAAAAGGCCTCTCGTACGCCTTTTACGTTTTAAAACATTGATATGTATACACCTATTGAATACATGAATTTTCTCAAATATCTTAGCTAACTATCCAAATGATAGGCAATTACATTTCTCAATTATCTATTGTATGTTTTGGTTCAAGATGTGAACAGATCCTTATTATGTTAAATCTTGTTTGGATTTTTTCCTTTTGCAACTATGCTTCTTAATGTGAACAAAGGAAAATATAGTTCTTTCCTGTAAATCTACTCTATATATGTTTACAATATATT
This sequence comes from Allium sativum, assembly GCA_030737875.1. NCBI lineage: Eukaryota > Viridiplantae > Streptophyta > Magnoliopsida > Asparagales > Amaryllidaceae > Allium > Allium sativum. The sequence continues at coordinate 995,316,313 of CM060915.1, forward strand.
AATTGTAGTACTTGATACACACATGCAGTCTATAGTTATTAAGGCGCGCGCTTAGGCATGCCTAAGCGCAAAAAAGCCCAAGGCTCAAAGCTTGCGCCTTTTTGCAGTTTGAGGCGCATTTTTGACTAAATTCAAAATTTTGTTTATAAATAGTTAAATAAAAAAAATTATTTGTTCAATAAATTATAAAATATGGTTTAAAATTTAAATTTTATTAATAAAATATGTAGATAATTGAATGAATTAGAAAATATGGTTTAAAAATTAATTTGCAGTTAGTAAAATAGCAGATCAAACTCATATAAAAGGCACACAAAAAAGCCCACGGCACAAAAAAGCCCCAGGTTCAATGCTTGCGCCTTTTGGCGCCATAGCGCCTTGACTATTATGATGCGGTCATGAGCATGTGTATAATTTTTTGTATATATGTATACTAACCATGTTAAAAAAATATGATGTGTTGAACTGTCTTTACCATTCTTTTGTTTTTGTTATTTCAAAAAACCACTATTTCCCGAACCGACTATTTTCTCTTCAGCGTGCGCTAATGTCATCACTATCTTTATTTTCAAAGACTTTATAAAACCGACTTGTTAATAAAAACTGTATTTTTGGTACATTTTGTCTTCTAGATTGGGATATAGGTACAGTTGCATTAGCACATAACTTGAGCGAGGAATAATTAGTAACATTGGCGCATGGAATTTGATCCATATTTCGGTTACAAATTCTTGGTAGTAAAAATGCTTAATTTTTCTTTAAACAATATTAAAGATGTAAATACCGTGACCAATAACATGCACTTGGTATGTAGATGAGGTTTACGCATATTGCATATGAACTACATGTTTTAGCTTGAATCAGTTGTACTTGGTTGTGGTCTAACATAGACTGAAGTCAAACTTGTATTTCCATCGTTGACGCATTATATGTTAATGCATAATAGACAAATTTCTATACATTTTTTCTTACTTCCATTTTTGATAAGTTACACGATGGTCCAAAAATTGAAGTTAGCCATTGGTATGTTAGTTTTAGTTATTTCACATAATATTAGTTTTACTTATTTCACATAAAATTAGTTTATATACGTGCAGTTTTTGCCAGTGAGTTGTGTACTCTTTGGGGAAAATGTAAACTTTAGTCAGTGGAAAATGACATATAATACTTGAAATAGTCCGCCGAAGAACATAGGCCAACCTTAACTTAAGAAATCATTTGGTCTAAATAAAAGTAATATAATATCATATATAGAGTTAAAGAATTTCTTAAATACATTAACAATATAAAGAAAGCATTTAAAGAATGGAAATACCATAAAGGGAAGCCTCCTAGATCATTTTGTCCTGACCTTTTGTCCAAAGATGAGAAAGTGTGTGTTATGCATGGTTCCCATATGCATAGCAAGAATTTGATACATCACAACCAAGTTAAGTGAAATGAACACACACACACACACACACACACATATATATATAACTTATGTGATATTTAACACATGTAACACCCCGAATTTCGGTTAATGCTAAAGTTCACTAATTACAGAATAAATAATCTCAGATGTGAGAATTGGGGGAAACGGGCTGCGTCATTGCGTTCGTCTCGGAAAAATACGCGAAATAGAGTCCGAGTTTTCGAGAATCGGAGTCCGTATGGCCCGGTTATGGCCCAATGAAGTTTACAGAAAATTTAAAGTTTAAAACAGATTTAAAAATTCAGATTCAAATTTAGAAATTGGGCCATTGGGCGCAGGCGGGAAAAATTCCCGCCTGGCTACCCAAGTCGACAGCCCTATCGACTGGGCAGTCGACTTGGCTAGGACCAAGTCGACAGCCCTGTCGACTTGGGTGTCGACAGGGGGTGCTCGTCCAGTATAACCTGGTGCACCATTTTTAGAGATTGGCCGTGTTTTGGGCTGTCCTCTAGAAGCTTCCGAGATCTGATGGTCCTAACCTAACCTAGGGTTAATCAAAGGGCCTAAAACACTTGCCTAATCCTATAAATAAGACCCTAAGCTAGCCCTAAATGATCATAATCCTATCTCCTAACTAAACTATGCCAAAATTTTCTATGATCATGGCCTCCACTTAAAACCCTAGCGTCCATCCTATTTCTAAACTATTTCTATGAAGGCTTTCATGTTCATACAAGCATCTTTGAGTTGTGTGAGTGGTCATTAGCTTGCATTCATCATCAAGTTGCAAGCTTTATGTTCAAGGCTAGAGTTTTGGGTAATTTGTGGCAAGGGTTTGCTTATGGGAGCTTAGTGGTGAGTTCCTATAGCTTTAATAATCAATTGTTAAATTGATTATGGTAGGATATGATTAGACATGGCCATGTTTGTGGATAAATGTGCTTATGCAAGCTTAGTATGTTGTATGTTGTGTGTTTTGCAAGTTTAATGCTATGTTTTTTTGATGCTTACTATGCAAAACACTATGTTGAACATTTATGCATATGTAACATGTTATGCAAACTATATGTGACATTATATGCAAGTTATATGTAACATGCTATGCAAGTTAAGTAATTGGTTTTGTGCATGCTAAGTATTTGGTTTTATGCAAGTTATGATGCAAGTTCATATGCAAGTTATGATGCAAGTTCATATGCAAGTTATGATGCAAGTTCATATGCAAGTTTGTCTCTTTTTATGATATGCATAACATATGCGAGTTTGCCTCTATGTATGACATGTTGTGCAAGTTCATATGCAAGTTTATGTGCAAGTTCATATGCAAGTTTATGTGCAAGTTCATATGTAAGTTTATGTGCAAGTTCATATGCAAGTTTGTCTCTTTTTATGACATGCATAATGCAAGTTTGGGTTGAATGCTAAGTTGGGTTTAATGTATGTTCATATATGCAAGTTGACACCTTTTTGAACCCATGATAAAGTTATATGCTATGTTGGTTAAACCCATGACATTTGTGATGAATCTTCCCTTTATTATGTCATGTTATGAGAACGAATTACGTGGGGAATGATGGGGTTAATATGCATGTTAATAAAATGATGTGAAATGGGTATGCTTAAGCATAACATAAATTAAATGGACATAATTGGGAATTTACCTATTAAGTTAGGTCTACCCATATTATGGAGTTGGGAATTTACCTATTGAGTTAGGTCTACCCATACTATGGAGTTGGGAATTTACCTATTGAGTTAGGTCTACCCATATTCTTGAAAACATGATTAATTAATTAGGGATAATTAATATAAATTATGAGGGTGATTAATTAGGTGTAATTAACCGACTAAGACACGAGGTTGGACTCAGTTGTAGCGTAAAACTGCCCGGACCCAACCGGCTTAACCAGTTGCTACAAATGTTAGCCCAATGTGAGAGGTCTTAGGCACAAACTAAATACGTGATTAATGTAAAGACACGAGGTTAGACTCGGTTATGACATAAGGCTGCCCGGACCCAACCGGCTTAACCAGCGGTCATAAAAGATAGTCTAATGTGAGAGGTCTTTATGAGGATCACGGTCTTAATTAATTAAGAAACACTTAACCATATTAGCATGTAGATGGACATGAGGGATTAAGTGGGTGTCTTGGGTGGCATGAGGAGACTAGTGGGTTGCCTTGGGTGGCAATAGAAAATATGATTAGAATACTTAACCAAAGTGGAACATGTAATTAAAACATGGTTAAAGGGTTAAGTAAGTGCTTTGGGTGGCATGTGGAAATCTAGTGGGTGCCTTAAATGGCAACTAAAATATGATTAATGACTTAACCAAAATTTATAACATGTAAGTGGGCATGGTTAAAGGGTTAAGTGGGATTCACTAGAAATAACAAGCTCGGGTGAGTAGCTTGTGGGGGGCCCATTTCAACCAATATCCCAAACGTATCTTAGTGGGCTCGACTCTAGTCGAGTGACGGGACACGCATATTGGGCTTGACTATAAGAGGCCAAAACGGGTTAGCGGTGGCAACGCAAGTCCAACGGGTTTCATATGCGTGTGTGGGCCTGGGATGGTAGCTAAGACGTTGTTGCATCGTGTAGGTATAAGCCGTGCATCGGTGTTGCTATTAGGTTGCCACTTTGGGGAATGATACACCCCACTGTGGGACCAACACGGATATCTACGTAAGGGAGCCGATCGCTTGGGAGTAGTGGGTACACCTATGTAGTTAGCTAGGGGTGCACGAAACTACTGGGTAAAAATTACTAAGTATATTTAGTGGGATCAACCTTTAAGTAGGAATTACTCTTGGTGGGTAGAACTGGTGTGGTGCAGTGTAGGAATTACCCTTGGGTGGATAAGTCTGGGGTGGTGTAATCTAGTAATTATCCTTGGGTGGATAAATGCGTCTTTTCGGTTATCTTAGTACATCCTGTGTTTAGTTGGCTACTTGGTGTAGTCATTATCCCCAGAGGTACCGTACCTTGTTTATATCATACCCTAATTACTTTAATGATTGTATTGTTAGGGTTATAGGACTCACTCAGACTTATGTCTGACCCCGTTGTTGTTTATCTTTTTCCCAACACTCAGGATTTCAGAGTGGGCCTAGCACTAGTGGGCTTGGATCAGACCGCTATATCTATCTTTTGGGGCTTGGACCGTAGAAGTAAAGCTCGGTTTATCTTTTCTATTATGGCTATTATCTATGTAGTGGGATTATGTACTTCTATTTTATCAGGATGGATATCATGTACTTGACTCTTGTTATGGTTTTGTGATGTAACCAAACATGTTTTACTTTCCGCTGCAATGAAATGGTGTTTTAAATTTTTAAGTATTACTTATATCTGTCTTGTTGTAATTTTTCTGTTCTATACTCACTAAAAATACTCCACCAAAACTAAGGCATTCCCTTAGTGAGTGACCTTAGCGGGTGTGGGGTGTTACAACACAGTTATTTTCACTGTGGTTAGTTTAGTTCAGATTGAAATTTGTGAGCTCTAATCATAGCCATTACAAAGTAATATATTTTCCCCTTATATTTATAAATAGAAAAGAACATCCTACATAAAGTAGAATCATTAGTTATAATAATAAGAAGCATAAGATGGCATGCGAATATATAAATTCATTGTTAGTTGAAGTCAAGATGCACCATAGATATCATCAATTCATTTGCATTTTCAAAAATACTTCGGATGCATCTTTTAGCCAAAATCAAGACAATGTTAAAAATAAAAGATAACTTAGATCACAACGCCAAATATCTCAAATGAAACATGCAGGCCTATTTTTTATACATCAAGATTAAATTATCAATATGAAAAACAAAACAATACATATGCAGTTGGGAGTATCAGTAATGTAACAAAGATGCAAATAAATCTTTGCAACTATTGAAAGTAATTGGATAGAATAAGGATCAAAACTGTTGAACATATATATTAAACCCAAAGTATTGGATAAGAACAGAAGTGCATTAAATTATGCATAACCATGTAAGCTATAAAAGTTTAAAGAAGAAGAAGGCAGGAAATGCAAATTACATACATAAAAATGAAATCTTTCCTCATTTGTGAAGATGAAGTAGGTATACACATATATACATGAATTATAGATGTTATGATTAAATTAATACCAATTATATAAGCATTTATGAGTTAGTGAAATATAGATTGCTGGTATATAACAGTGAATATCTGTATATGGTAGCAAAAAAGCCATGTCTTCAAAAATGTTACATTCTTAAATTTATAGCAAACTCCATGTGATTTTCACAGTAAATATATACTGTCCGTAGTTAATTTTAAAATTTGTAAGTTATATTTAGTTGTCATATCCGTGTAACAAAAAACAGACATAGTGGAACAAAATAAACCGATAGCATAAGTGAGAACTAAATAAAATAAAGATGAAACCAAATGCCATATTAAAGGGGAAAAAATGGATACCTGATACAAAGCGCCGATTACAGTAAAATCCAGCATCAATTAAGAGGAAAACGCATGGATGTAAGTCAACCAGAGTAGATTCGAATCAACATGTTATATTTAGTTATCAAATACCAGTAGCTATGCATGTATGAAATATCATTGAAGATATCTTTACAGTTTTGTTTATTAGTAAATCTATTTCTCTATGTGAAAGACGGTGATAAAACCAGTCATTAATTACTTTAGTGTTTGGCTTTCTTGGATGTCCTTCAGATGATAGGATGGCGGAATCCCTTCAAGTTCCACACCTGAAACATAAACTCATATTCTCCTAAACAAAGCACAATAGATTGATAGGTTGGTAATGTTGCATGGATTCAAATAAAGGACCGTAGATTGGAAAGTAAAGCAACTAACTGGAAGTAGTAAATTTGGACATAAAAAATAATGCAGCCAATTAAAATGGTTGATTTCTAAAAACTAGGAGGGTACAAACCCTGAATTGCAAACAAAGAATGCAGAAGCAAAAAAGAATTTCGAACCATAAAAAGCAACAGTTAAAATAGGAAGTTTTTTTTGGGAGTAAGCAATTTAGGAAAAGTAAAAATTGCAAGTCTTGAATGCCAGAGATGATTCATATGAAGGAAATTTTATTACTATGAATCTACTTTATCATTCTATTAGTGATCTAATCAAAAAGAGAGAAGTAACTCATAAAAATTAGATTTTGTGAAATAAAACATTTTTACATTATTTGTTCAAGCATCGCATTTTTTTACAGAATTACCTCTAATTGTAATAATCAAATCTACAAAGCTGGAGGTTGATCCATGCTCCTGTTAAGACACTCTAAAGTTACCGGAAAACAAAAGGTTGAGAGTAGAAAATTAAAATTAGATGTGCTAATTTATGCATATTTCTTCACAATGCACTTTGAAGTTTGGAAAATGTGTCACCCAATGAAATTCACCAAGCAGGCAAAATTTTAAAATAGTATACAATAATCTATTGCAAAAAATGTTTTGATCAACTATTTTCACATCAATTAACCTCTTCTATGAATCATGCATGTACCAAAATCCAATGTAAATGCATGCCAAAAATAAAAATTGAACTGGTAAAAAAAAATACAAATTTAACCTCATGGTAAAGTAAGTCAATATTTCGAACGTTTCACATGGATGGATCCATCAACTACTCAACTGCCATCTCAGATGTAAGACAATATCCTTATATTCGTCATTGGTTGTGGAGGTACCAAGTAGAAATTACTCAATGATTAAAACTATCACAAAATTCCAGATTAATTACCCCACACGAACATACATTTGCCATGGGATTGAATACCCATGCCAATCCTCCATGCAGTATCCTCTGAAAACTTAAAAATTAACACCATCAAATATTCTTACACTTGTAAAGAATGTGTATATGTATGTGGAATATAGAATTTGAAAAAATAAAATGGGGTTATATATGTATGCACAGAATGTGGAATATTTTAAGATTCCAAGAAGATTTCTTACTATTAAAACAGATGTTTGGAATGACAAGGGAATGGATTTGAAAGAGGGTTTAAAATTTATTTAAACCTGGGAAAACTAAAGCAAAATTGTTCAAATAAATGTTTGTAGCCAAGTACCCCATTGTTCAAATAAACATACAAAAACTAAACCTAGGAGAACAAAGAACAATATTTTAGATAGGATCCAAGTTGGGAATGAGATAGAAAACATGATTTAATAACAGTTTGTATTTATCACATCAATTATACAAGTTCCAAGTTTGTTACATCTTTTACAATGTTATAAAATCAACATATAGTTGCTATAGGCATTTAGAAAAAAAAAATCATTTTATTAACATATTTTCAAACTAATTCAGTTGATATTCATTAAAATTATAGTGATATTGTTTTATTTACTACAATTTCTTTCGTCATACTAAATATGAAATTTTGTTCAAACCCAATGATTTTGTTTCAATTAATAATAGAGATTTTGAGAACAAAATGTAGGCTACCCAATAGATAACACAAACACAACAACTTTCATGATTTCCAGACAAAATATCTTGTATACAGAGATATCGACAAGATGAGTATATCTCGGACTTACATTGGGGATTGACATTTCAGATTATATATTACATTATAGGCATATCTCAAAGTAATTTACGAGTGTAAAGATTGATTTCTTTTTGATATTAGTTATTTAGAGAAATGGAAATGAACTACAACATACTTGATTTTCACAGAGAAATAGTTGATGCTCTTGAAAGTGTAGGTTATTTTTTATTTTATTGCAGAAGTGTTTGCTTGATTAATATGTTATTGATTGAAGAATTTTTCTCATTTGAACATCAATAAAAGAACAAATACGGGGTTATTTGTTGTGTATTCCTTTGTTGAAAAGTGGAAAACAATCAGATTCAATGAATTATTAAATAATAATTGTAGCACAATTATGTTTGAATCTATATAAAAAATAAGATGACCATACTGCATAAAATCATTATAATTTTGGGTGCCATCTTGTATTTGTAATTCGGTTCATTTTTTGGGTTAGCTTTTAATATTCAAGAAAGATGAATGTCAAACATGGTTTGAATGAGTAAATTGTTTTCTAGTGTCTATCAAGTTCAAAATTGAATCTATTCCATTTATGATCCAACTCATTTGATCTATCTAATAAATAAATCAATCTGATCCAATACACTTTAAGTATAGGATAAAATTTTAAAATAGGCTTTTGGAAAAAAATTAAGTTGAAAATTAGGTCTGTTTCTGAATTTGTTATGAAAATATGACTGTTTTTATTTCTAAGGCTTTGTTTATGCACATTATGTTAATGCGTATTAATAACTGTATACGTGTGCCAGAACGCGCATTTTATAATTTTTTTTGTGCATTCAGAAAATGCACATGAACAAATATGTTCATGTGCATTTACAGAATGCACGAAGGTACTTTTGGTCTCAGAAACCTCAACCAACAACAATATTTTGCATTTCAACGGTTAGTAATTTTCAATTGCACTCGGTAGTTTAATAAATAGAATGGAACATATATATCCATATCACACATATATTGAGAAATATTTCTGTCATGAAATCAAATACCGTACATATCAGGCGTTTTCGAAAAAATATTCATTAACTAAGATACCACGAAGAAGAACTATTACTAGAAAATATGTTTGTATTGGCATATGGAAATTCAAATATAACTGGAAATAAAATAATTTTCTACTGATGACGTTCTCCTAAACTTAGTCATCACCAATGAAAGCTTGAACCCCAACTGTTTCCCCTCAGTTCTTGCACAAGCTTTCCCAAAAGTTTCACTGCAACTTGCATTTCAAAAGCATATTCAACTCCCCTAGCATATATTGGAGGATCGGTTTGTTCAAAATAATTACAATATTGAACTTGTGAGGGGTTCATCTTGTGTTAACTATATGAACTACTTCCATAAAATTTACGTTTTGCGTTAGTTTCAGTTTTGCAAGCGACCACTACACACTCATCTCCAGAATGACAAACTGGATATGAGCCAACTGACATAGCAATAGAAACATGATGTAGATGCTCAAGCGTATTCCCATCATCACAAATTTGTTAATTGGTTTTTGGTTCGCTACAACTTCGCGTAAACGAACATTTAATGTTGTTACTCTAGATTGTGATGCATGCAGTATTGGATCGAATTGTGTCTCCGAAACATAATCAACCTTGTTGTGACCGTCAACATCAATTTCTCCATTTGTTTCAAAGTCATCACAATACTTCACCAATGTTTCATCGTCAATTTCCTAATGGTCCATGTCTGGTAACATAAAAAACATTAAAATCTATAAGACGAACAATCAGGAGCATGCTTAATTTAAAGAAAAACAAAAAACCTTTTAGATGTGCAATTCAGTAAAAGATTGAATATGTTATAAGTTGGATTGAAGATGAAAGACATGCGTGGTTGATTCATGGATGGGGTTTGAGATTATGGTTGGAATTTGATTTTAAGTTAGGTTGGAGGATAGGAGAATGAGAGAAGATTGAAGCTGACTGTCTTCGTATAGCCTAAATACGTACATGCGCATTCTGTAAATGCACATCAATAGAATCATTCATGCGCATTTGGTAGATGCATATGAAAGATTTTCTTTATGCACATTCGAAAAATGATAGTGTTTTTCAAGCTATCAAAAGACAGTCCTGTTTTCTGGCCTTCCATCCATTTCAAACAACATACACTTGATCAAGCATGTATCGAGACATACATACATGCATTTGCACGCTAGAACAACAAATTTTACTCCAAACATAAATAAGCACATTCTAAGTATTCTTACATTTTAAACAGACAATTTTAAAGATCACAAGCATTTTGAAGTTCAATACATAAGCTACTTCAAAGTTTTATACAATCAAACATAAATTCAACATCAAAATCAAAAGATACTCCCTATTCATCCTTAAGCGTTCGATGTGCTAGTGGAGCGTCCCTTTTCTTCTTTCTCCTCCTAAATTACTTTTTCTCTATAGGTGGTGGTTGAGATGATTTAACATGTTATTGGGTATGCGGTGGTGGTTGTGATGCTCTGTGCATAACTTCATCTTGTATTGTAAATGATAAGTCTTTTCCATATCCAAAAGTTTGAGTCATATCGTCCCATTGTGGTCATTGATATTTTCCATACAGAGTGAGAGGTTCCATGTTAACTTCCACATTGTTCTTATTGTTCTTGGACATTGCCTTTCACTTGTTCAACATTGGCTTTCCATCGAGAACTAGGAGTTTGTTGAACTTGAGGCTGATATGCAAGAGGAGGTTGATGAGCATGAGGTGCAGAAGGTTGACACAACTTGTTTCAGTATAAACTTGTGTTCAGTAAATTTTTGAGTCCGATGCATTTCATTTCACCTTGTCAGGCTCAAATTGTCTTTGTTCGATATCCTCAATCATCTAAGTAACACTCTAAATTCCGTTAACAACATCTTGTTTCAATGATGCTCGAAGAGTGTAAGAAGCTAGATGTCTTAAAAATTAACCGGGACTGCTACGTTAAGTCGACTAATTGCCAAGTAAGTCCGTGGTCAAAAATATCGACAATGACATACATGCAATAAAGACATGCAACTGACTATAGAATTGAACTTTTACAATGCAATACAAATTAGAAAGCACGGCTCTACCCCAAGCGTGGTAATGATATTGTTGAAAATCGGTTAAAAATGACAAATACTTCAAATTGCATCGACCTTTCGAATGATCCACCAAAAAGTGGAGAGTTTAAAAACATGTAAAATTACAATATGAACTCATTGCTGTATCTCTACATTTGTTGCTTCTGCAGGTGGAGGATTTCCAGAAACTTGTCTAAACCATTTCCTTCTGACTTCGGTCCTCGATTCAAATTCATTTTCAGGGGAAACTACACCTAACAGCTCTTGACATAACTCATTGTAATTTGTTTTAGAATCACTAAAAATAACAGGATGACCACTAACACCAATACCAATTAGTTTCTCAACGTTAAACAAAGTTACTGTCATTTCCCCCAACTCTTAAATGAAAGAATTTGTTTTCGGTCTTCATCTATCACACGATGCTGCAGTTAGATGGTGATCCAACTTAAGATACTCAAATTGCAATACTTTCCAAAAACATATCATTCTAAAATACTCATCTAATCTGGGGTCTTTACACTATGCATTTTGGTTTTCTTGAATGATAAATAGCTTTAACTTTTGAAAATCTCTGTTCAGTTAAATGCAAATATACAACACAAAATTACTTGAATTTTTATTTGTCATTATTTATAGAATAATGAACTTAAACTATACCTTCATTAGTATTTGATTGTTGCATCGATGCTCCTCTTTGTCGATAGAAAACACTTGGATCAACTAGTACGGGTTCCAATTCTACTATCAAAATAGTTTTCTTACAGTGTTATACAAAATATCGACAATTCTAAATCATTGCAAATCCTAGTAAAATTTAACCAAAACTGAACTCGATATCTTTATTTGAATCCAACTTATAACATCAAGAAGTTATATGATTATGATACATCTACAAAAACATTAAAAACCATAAAATTTATAATAGCAAAACCTACTTTAGATCTCGGGTTTTTACCTCTTATTTGAGAAGATGGCGAAGAAAGTTTTGAGATTCAAATAAGTTAATTTGATGTTTGAAATGGAACGAAATTTGGGATATAGGTTTTGGAAATAAGGATTTTAGGTTAGAATGAAATGCATAATGAAATGGAGGAAATGAAGAGGGGTTGTTTAGTTTTAACCCATAGCTTTGTTTGCGAATTTCGTAAATGCGCATGAACATATTTGTTCATGCGCATTTGCCTTATGCGCAAAAATAATAACAGCCACATTCTGTAAATGCACATGTAAACATACATTTGTTCATGTGCATTAAACAAAGCCCCAGAGACGAAAGCATATATATTTTTTCATAACGAGTTCTGAATCAAGCCTAATTTTTGAATAAGTTCATTTCAAGGGACTATTTCAAAATTTTGTCCGTAAATATATGAATCAGCTTTTAAATCCATTTAAGAATTTATACTAGATTTGATCTATAGAAGTAAATTCGAACAAAAAAAGAAACAAATTTGTCTTTTAGTTCTTGAACTTCTATGATAACCTAAATTTAAAATTTAATTTCTTTCATTGAGTTAGAAATTCAAAGATTTTTCATTTTCAAAATTTTAAAACTTCAAATTTGAAGTCAAAATTTCAAACTCAAATTTTCAAAGGTAAACTTGAATATTGAATTCAAAATTTCATATATGCAGACTTAGAATTCAAAATTTCAAAAATAAAAATTTTTAAATCCAAAGTTCTAATGATTCAAATTTTAAATTATAAATATCCAAATTTGGCTTTTCAAAATTTATAATTCAAATTTTGAATTTTAAACTTTTTGATCCTCTTATTTTTTGGAAGTCAAAATTTTAAATTTAAAATTTCATATTTTATACAATGGTGTAGAATTGATTATCCACTATTTACTGTTTTTAATAATCAAATAAATATGTTACCTATTTAAGATTTTTTTTCCTTATATTGGTTCACTCAATCCATTTACAAAAATAGTTAATGAGTAGGGTAAGTGAGCTGGATTATATTTAGATAGGTGTAGTCTTGTCAACGTTTGGAAACTCGATGAGATCTTGGATGAGATTCAGATAAAATCTCACATGAGTTTTAAAACGTTGAAAAAAAAACTAAAGCTTGAAGTAAAATAACCTTGTCCAATAGTTAAAAGAATCCAATTTTCAAGAACACACACATTTGTATCCAAAAAATGGATCTACATCCAGAACTCCAAATGAAAGCACTAACCTGGATAAAAAAGTGAAAGCAAAAAGCATAGAACACATGTTTTTTTTATAAAGGTTCAGCGTACTTTGAGCTACGTCAGTTTCAGTATGTTTTATTAGTTGCTAGTTGTTATCTCTTCAGATAACAACTAGATGATCTAAGTTATAATGAGATTTGAATAAGTTTGAAACAGAGAAATAATGAAAAATGAACATAATTCAATAGAGTAATAATGGGAAGTCTCAAGAAAATTCTAAGGAAAAATTATCATTTTCTAGTTGCAGATAGTTCGATTTATAAAGAATAGGGTAACATAGATTCTAAGCTCAACAACAATGAGGTCTAGGAGTCAGTATGAAGTCACATCAGGAAGCACAAGCTGACCTGAATCATTAAGACAACTCGGGTCCGACTTATGCCCTAGGTCGGGGCAAGTTGTAATACTTAGCCAGAACTTCTCAACTCCACTTGCACCCGTTTTCTAACTTTCAGTTGAGTTGTTTGAACCCTATCTCCATCGTCCTTGAGTTGATTCTTGCTATCTTCTATCGATCATATGTCATTTAATATATTCTCTTCAATATTTTCGAATAACTTGTCAAATCCTTGGAGAATCACTTGTGTACAAGCCATTGGAGTAGTGTGAAGGAGTGAAAAGTCATTGAGGTGATTGGGTGAAGCATTATAGGTCGGACCTGATCTATGCTAATAATCTTGGGTCCGAGTTTAAATGTTTTGCCCAAACTTAATGAAAATTTCTAAGTTTTTTTTTTTTTTTGCTTTTTCTAAGGGAACTTGCAAGTTTCAAGTCATTTCGATTATGATTTTGTACAAAAATGGGTTATCACTTGCCCCTCAAAGTACGCCTTTCGAAGTTAAGACATGCTTTGTTTACGAACTAATTCCAATCACAATCAATCTTCGATAGTTGAGTGCTTTGATTATATTAATCAAGCTTTTCAACCAATGCAATCAAAAGCCTGCTTCGATAGTTTAAGAACAAATTGGCCAGAACATAGATAGTTAGAAAGCTTGCCTTTCTAAATCCAACTCTAGGCAGCCTTTCACCTTCCATAACATTGATTTCATCGAGTTCAGTTTTCTCTGCATCGGCATCTTCTTGACGTAGGTACATTACAGCTTCATGACCGAACCTTGTGAGATTCATTTATGGGTTTCACTTTAGGGCGATTTTGAAATCAGTCTTGCTTGCAACTCCTAAAATCACTGCCATCAAGATTATTAATAGATCTAGTCTATCCGTTGTAACTAGGACTGTTAGGGTTATGGTAAGTTTACCGTTACCATACCAGTACAATACCAGTGGTAATCAATATCGAGCTACACCTGTATACCAATGTTATCGGTATGGTAACGGTAAGTTTTACCATTATTAACGATAAAATAGCGGTAAAGAAATGTCTATACCAGTGGTAACGGTAAATTTATTAGTCGTGTTAATTTTGTTTTTTTCACTATTTTAACAAATTCCAACCTTTATTTTTTGAAAGTTTATTATATTTTATGCAGATGGTAATAAATTTATTTAGGATGGTAATTCTTTTTTGCTTTATTAACTTTAAAGTTTAAGATTATCAAAATTATCATTTCATATTGTTGTAAATATCTTGTGATAAGCTAAGTAAATTTTCTATGCCAATTAAAATAGTTTTTGAATATTTATATAAACATTAATGGGGTTAGAATTAGTAAAAAATATATTTACTTTTTATCATTATCAAAATTTTAATGTGTTAATTGTTTAATAGCTTTATGTATCGGTAAATTTACCATTACCAGTCAAAGGTTTACCAGTTTATCAGTATACCAATGAACATTTTACCAGCGGTAACGTTAAATTATTGGTATTCATTTTTGGCTTACCAATAGTATCAGTATGGTAACGGTTTTTTCGTATCGGTAACGGTTACCATTACCATAACAGACCTAGTTGTAACAGTCGGTGTATTAAATCATGTCAAATAACTTCTAAGTATGACTGACAATTAGATCCGAGAACTAAACCAAATCGAATCAACCCGAACCTGTGTTATCGTAGCGAGCGATATAGCGCAAAATAGTGCATAGCGCATAGGTTGCGCTATTCGACTTCCTATAGCGCAGGGGTCCCTTATAGCGTAGAAATAGCGCGCTATTTTATCATAGCGCATAGTGTTAAATAGCGCGCTATTTTTCTTTTCTCTTTTTGAGGTTTGGAGAGTGTGTAAAGAAGCCTGGTATGACCCATTTAATTTGAATAATAACGTAGAAGGTCCATTTTGTTTTTATTTAGACTAAATGTAACAAGTGAATCAACTTCTAATCTAAGGCAAAATTACTTTCTTCTTCAAATCAATTTATGCTGCTAGAAAGCTAAAGCTGACTTCAGTCAGTTTGTTTATTGCTATATTCATTTGATTTCGTGATTGGCTTTACTTTTGTTTCTCCTTCTCCAAATCTGAATTTTAAAACTAGCCATGTCTTTTATTCTGAGACATTTCCCCCCATTTTATCTACTTTCTAGATGGACAAACAAGTTTCCTTTTTAACATACAATTTCGGGTTTTTTTTTGTGAGTTATCGTGAGCATATAGGTTTTGTTTTGTGCTCTTTTCCTATGTTAACCTTTTGTTGAGATTTTTTTCTAAAGAAAAAAAACTATTTTCTACTTTCTAGATGAACATACATGCTTTCATATTTTATGTGAATTGTACATTTCATGCATTTTTCCTGTGTTAACTTTTTTTTGAGATCTTTTATATTCTATGTGAATTGTACTTTTCATGCTTTTTTTTGGTAGAATCTCATCATAACTCACAAACAGAATAAATTTCACCATAAGTCATTAATTTATCCATCAATATATTTGAATGTACAATATGAAATTATTAATTCTTCTCTAACATAATTAAATTTAACGTTAAATAAAGATAACATATGCATGAAGTACGTTAGCATTGCATTTGGAGCCTTAAACGTCTTGGATATGACACAAAATCCGCAAAAAAAAACATTAAATTTCAGTTATGTATGATAATTCGATAGTTGTGTAAAAAACAAACATTATAGCGCGCGCATAGCGCAAGCCTTACGCTATTTTGCGCTATTCACTATTGACTACACTGAACCGAACTCGAATCTGATGGGTCTCAGGTTGGGTTTAGGTGATAAAAGATATAATTGAGAGCCAACCCAATTCGAAAGACCCAACCCAAAGGCATTGAAATATATGCATTTTTAGTGTTATCACCTAACCGAACTCGAACCGACCCGAACTGTGGCTTGGGTCGAGTCTTGAGTTCTGAAATTAATAGTTTAAATCCAACTCTAGGCTGCCTTTCACCTTCCATAACATTGATTTCTTCTAGTTCAATGAACTCTGCCTCGACATCTTCCTGATGTAGGTACATTTCAGCCAAGGTAGTCAAGGCGAAAAAGCCCCCAAAATGCCCAGGTTGGAGCCTAGGGCTTTTTTGGGCGCCTCAGCATCAGTTTTGCTATTTTACAGCAAAAAATAGCTGTATTTAAAAAATAGTGTAAAACACAAATTTTGGCTTTTAAAAAGTGTATATAAATGCAATATTGAGATTAAAACATCATACCATCATCATAAACCAAACAATAAACCAAAAATAGCACTCTGGAAATAAAAAACTGCAGTTTATAAACATAAATGTAAAAACTGCACTTGTTTTTTTTAAACAACACTTCTTCAAAAAAATTAAAACTGCATTTTAATTCTATAAAAAAACACTTTGCCTTGAAAAATAAATGAATTGTAGATTCAACTAAGTATACTGAATTGTAAAAACTGCACTTGTTTTTTTCACTGAAGCACTTTTTTTTAACCAGCGATTTCTTGGGCTTTGTCGCCTTGAGCGCTTTTCTGGTGCCTCGAGCACGGCTGGCGCTTCGCCTAGGCAAGCGCCTTGACTACCCTGATTTCAGCTTCATGATTGAACCTTGTGAGATTCATTTATGGGTCTCACTTTAGGGTATTTTGAAATCAGTCGTGCTTGCAACTCTTGAAATCACCGTCATTAAGATTATTGACAAATCTGGTCTACTTGTTGTAACAGTTGGTATACTAAATCATGTCAGATAGCTTCTAAGTTTGACTGACAATTAGAACCGAGAGCTAAACCAAATTGAATTGACCTGAACCCAAATCCAATGAGTCTCGGGTCGGGTTTAGGTGATAAGAGATACAATTGAGACCCGACCCAACTCGAAAGGTCCAACCCAAAAACATTGAAATATATGCATTTTTAGTATTATCACCTAACCGAACTCGAACCGATCTGAATCGAGGCTTGAGTCGAGTCTTGAATTTTGAAATTAATAGTTTAAACCCAATAAAACCCGCCCTGTCTAAAAATCATACCCATTGAGTCGGGTCTAATTGCCATCCTTACTTCTAAAGCTCTACCGGGGCCTTGTTTCATGCTTGAAAGCGTCATCATTTTCTTTGCTCTTGGGACGTGAACTCTGAACTGCCTTATGAATATATCCACCAATTCATTACATGCACGTATGAATCAATTTTTCAGTTGTCGAAACCATATCGTAGCAAATCCATCAAGTATATCGGAAAGTACCGTCTCATCCATTACTTCCATATGTCGAATGTATCTCATTAGATAAATCGTCAAATTTGTCCATTATACATTTCCAGCGTCTGAAGTTTGAAATCCAGGGCATTCTTCACGTTTTGAATATTAGCCATGTATGGATTTTTATTCACATCCTCCAAGCTTTAATCCTATGGTCCGCCTCTAAGTATCATTCTGATCATCTTAGACTTTTGATTCATGTTGTTTGATAGAAACCTTTAATCGAGAGCAACATTCTGTCTCCTAGTCTTGCGTGGACCTTCAACACACACTTCTCCTGTGGTTGTTTTCTCATGTTCTGATTTGCTCCTCTAATTTTCTTTTGTCCACCATTTCTATGGAAAATTTTTGGTATTTTTTGTTTGTTTGTTGTGCCATTGCGTTCAGATTTATGTTCCTAGCTCCAGCATCATTAGTTCTTGTTGTTCTAATAGTCATTCCAACATTGTCTTCAACTGAAGTTCTCTCCGTTTTAGGTTGAATCGGATTGGTGTGAAGTTGTTCAAATTTTAGGGCGTTGCTTCAGCTTGCTGCTCCGAGCTAACTCCAGAAGTTTCAGCGATGTTTCCTTTAATTTGATTTTGGTTTCCTGGAGTTCTAGCAATCCTTCATTGTTCTATCCTTTGGAAAAACCTATCA
Organism: Allium sativum; assembly: GCA_030737875.1. Taxonomy (NCBI): domain Eukaryota; kingdom Viridiplantae; phylum Streptophyta; class Magnoliopsida; order Asparagales; family Amaryllidaceae; genus Allium; species Allium sativum. Next base: position 995,334,770 of record CM060915.1, read on the forward strand.
GCATCTCCTATTGTTTAGCTATGATCTCATCCGATTTCCCTTTATCATCCTCTTTGTTTCATCGTTGCTAACATAGCTACATATGTTAGAATTTGAGGAGACATCATGATTACCATCGTGCTTTTGATTGGTTTTCTCCTGTTCCATATCTAGTTAGGGATGTTATGGTAACGTTAAATTTACCATTATCATACTATTACCAATCGATCAGTAACCATTTTCAACTGAAATTGGTACACCAGTTAAAACAGTATGGTAATGATAAATTTACCATTTTCTACGGTAAATTGTCGGTAACGTTTTTTGAATAATAGTGGTAACAGTAGTTTTACCAGTCAATTTAAAACATATGTATATTTATCTGATATGTTTTATTACATGCATTTAGAACCAAATAAATGGTTAAATTTAGTTCAATGGGTGGAACCAAGTGCACAAGGCTTTCTGTACGATAACGGTATCTTACCGTTGCGCCAATGTTCCACCTCTTAAATTTAGTTCAATAATCAAATGATATAATTCAAACTACACTTCTTGTCTTTTCATTTTTGTTTTTTTATTAACACACACTGCATATACAGTGTAATAAAGATGCATTGTGTAAAAAAAAAGTCAAGGTACAAACTTTGATTAAAAAGGGTAATTTACCATTACCAGTGTAACAGTTACCAAATTATCAGTATACCAGTCTTTGGTATACTAGTTGATCGGTAACGGTAAGCAATTTTGGCTTATCAGTAAAACGGTATGGTAACGGTATTTGTCAAATAGTAACGGTAACCATTACCATAGCAACCTTATTTCTAGTTATAAAACTTCTCGTCTTCCTTAAATTTTAGATCCAACTTTTTTCTCGGTAAAAGAATCGAAATGTTAATTCAAAAAACATATTGATGCCCAAAAACCCAAAATGAAAGCACGAATCTAGATAAAAAGTAAAAACAAAAGGCAGAAAGTAGAGACGAACACGCAAAATTTTATAGTGGCTCGGTATACCTCGGCCTACATGCATTTCAATCCATTTTATTTGCTGTCAATATTTTAAATCTCAGATTTCGATCATGTTTTATCTCAGAAATTTAGAGGTTTGTTCTAGTATCATTGGAGATCTTGGATGAGATGAGTGCATCTCGGGCGTCTCAACTACATAGAGTTAGAAGTCCAACAACAACAAGGTACATGAGTTGGCATGAAGTCACACCAGGAAGCACAAACTGACCCGAGTCATCAGAATAGCTCGGTTTTGACCTATGCCTATAGGTTAGGGATGAGTTATAGTACATAACCAGAACTTCTCAACTATATTTGTGTGCTTGTTCTAACTTATAGTTGTGTCATTCAAGCCTCTCTTCCATTGTCTTTGAGCTGACTCCGGCTGTTTTCTATCGATCATCCTTCATTCAGTATTTTCTCTTCGGTTCTTCCAAATGACTTGTCCAATCCTTAGAGAATCACTTGAGTACAAGGCATTGGAGTAGCGTGAAGGGAGTGTGAAGTCTTTGACGTGATTGAGTAAAGCATTATAGGTCGGACCTGACCTATGCCAATAACTCGAGTTTGAGTTTAGGTGTTTGGCCCAAACTAAGCGAATGTTCTTTCAAATCCTAAATGTACTTGTCAAGTTTTAAGTCATTCAGATTTCATTTTGATTTATTAAGTTCAATCGAAATGCTTGATCCAAAAACGGTTCAACAACATCTATGACAATGACAAATCAATGATTTAGTATTTTTCTTGGCTTGAGGATTAATGTTTTATTCCTTTTCGTCCTCTCTTTATATAATACTCCCTCCGATTCATAATATAAGACATTTTATGTTGTTTAATTTAGTTCAAAATATAAGACGTTTAAGTTTGTTATTCCTATTATGTCCTTGATTCATAATAAATGTTCAAAACTAGATGGTTTGTAACAACCCGTATTTTCAATAACCTGTTATAACGTAAATCGAGGCAGAATTTAATTTATAAATCTGAAATAAGGGAAACGGGCTATGCCATTGCGTTCGTCTCGGAAAAATACGCGAAATAGAGTCCGAGTTTTCGAAAATCGGAGTCCGTATGAAGAAGATATGGACGAACGAAGTTAGGCAGAAAAACCGAAAATCAAGCCAGAATGCACTGGCGCACTTGTGAAGTGCGCCAGCACAAAAATACACTGGCGCACTTGGGAAGTGCGCCCGTGTCGAGCCAGAAGCCTGCACAGCTTTCTGGCTTGACCCTGGCTGGCTTGGTGCACCTGTTTTGGTTCTCTGGTCTGTTCTGCTGGCCTATGACGATTTTTGATGGTTTAGATCTAAACTAGGGTTAATCCTATGGCCTAAACTAACCTAAACTTCTATAAAAGGACCCCTAAACCTAGCCTAAATCATCATTATTCATTCATACAACTAAACTATGGCAAAATCAATCCTCTCATGGCCTCCACTCTCTTCATACAATTCCTAAATAAATTTCTAAGTGATTTTCCATGCATACAAGTGTTTTCAAACTTGTATGAGCATCATTAGCTTGCATTCAAGTCAAGTTTCTATATTTGCATCATAAAGAGAGAGTTTTGATCATTTTGGCTCAAGGGTTTTGCTTGCATTTTGGGTTTATTTGATTTCATAAGAGTTTTGGCATTGTAAGCCCTATTCTACTTTCATACTTAAACTCTAAAGTTAAATGTATGATATGCAAGTTTGCCATAATATGCAAGTTTACTATGATGTGTTATGCAAGTTCATCAAGTTATGTTATGCAAGTTTGATATGCAAGTTGTCATATGATATGCAAGTTATGTTATGCAAGTTTGATATGCAAGTTGTCATATGATATGCAAGTTATGCTATGCAAGTTTGGGTTGAACATTTTGTTCATGCTATCATGTTATGCAAGCTTATTTTGGGTTTATGAACATAAAGCTTCAAGCTTTATGCCAAAGGTTGCATTTTGGCAACATGTAAGTTACCATATCCCTTATGATAACTTGCATGTGAGGCTAAATGCGAACTTATGGCCATTTCTACATGTCATTTATCACCATGTATCACCAATATGCTAAGTTTGGTTTTATGCATGCTTTCGAGGCCAAAATATGTAATATGCAAGTATATGAACACATGAACATTTCATATGCCACCATGTTGAACTTGTGGCTTCAACACTTTTATGTCATGATTATGCCAAGTTCCCTCTTTCTATCCTTTATGCGCTATTGCGATATGTAAGCGATGGGATTGCGTTTGGGGTTGGGTAAACTTAAAAGACATAAAAACATAAGCTTGGGAATTTACCTATTAAGTTAGGTCTACCCATTGGGAATTTACCTATTAAGTTAGGTCTACCCAATTGCTTGAAAACTTGTAACATGTTTTGGAAACATGATGGACATGACACTTAGAAAAGATAAGTGTGGCCAACTCGAGGTTGGGTTGATTTTGTAGCGTAAACCTACCCGGAACCGACCGGCTTAACTAGTTGCTACAAACAATAGGACCCAATGTGAGAAGTTGGTCATGTTGTACCTTGAACCCGAGGTTAGACCAAGTTGTGGTGTAAAGCTACCCGGACCCGCCCGGCTTAACTAGTAACCACAACAAGGTCTAATGTGAGAGGTTAAGGCGCATTAAATTAATTAATGCCTCGTGATTAGGGTTAAGTCATGGTCCATTGAATACTTAACCAACTTGGGCTTGGTAGATTAATCGGGGTTAAGTCGTGAACTCATCGTTACACTTAACCAAGTTAATCCATGATTAGCAAGAGGGTTAATCCGTACTTAACCCACTAGAAAATCCTAGAAATGGGGGGCCCACTCCGCAGTAAATCCCCAAAAATTGGTATCATTAAGGCCCTAGGGACTAGGCTAGGGAGGGGGCACGATTACAGGGCTGGAGGTAAGCGACCCAATAAACGACGGCCGGGTGGTACGCCGATGTAGTTCCGGACGGGCTATGGTCGTGCACGTAGTCCGTATTTGGAGAAGTTACCCATGGGTACCAGTAGATCGAGACTGTGCAGTCATGTTTATGGTGTCCACGGGTTGGCACCCTAGGGCTTGATACACCCGAAGGGTGGACCCGACACAGTTCGACTACAATTATGTTTGGGCTGTATTGACACCAACACGTGACAAGTTAGGCTTAGGGAGCCGATCGACTAGACCGTTTGGTTGGACCTTGTATTAGGGTCATTTCATGTTATTGGACCGCGGGTTAGGGTCACTTCATGTTATTGGGCCAAAGCTTGGGCCAAGGGATCAATACTTGTTTATTCAAGTCATGTTAGTTTGCTAGTACACCTGTGGTGCAAAACCTTAATCCTGATTATGCGATGACACCTTTATCTACCTTGTTAGTTAATCATCATGCTAGTATGTTGTTATCCTTATGTTCATCCCTGCTACTCATGCCAGTTAACTTTATCAGTTTACATCGATTGTAGTAGGGCTTACTCAGTCTTTTTGACTGACCTGTTTTCTTTCGCCTCTTTTCTTCCGTTTCCCCCCCCAGGTTCTTAGGGAGGGAATACTGGAGCTTAGCTTGGATTTCAGATTGCTTACTTGTGGGATTTAGCTCATGTACGGTTTGACATGGAGCTAGCTATGGCTATCACTTCTTTTGGGGATTAGTACTTATGTATTTCAGTTTTTCAGTTGATGTTGTTTTATCTAGACTTGTTTATTTGGAAAGTTTACATTATGTTGTACCAGACTTGTTTTGAAATGGTTTGAAATCTTCCGCTGTTTCTATCTATGTTATTTACTCTGTTTACATATATACATATGTTCTTGTTCTGCCTTGATATATCATTATGCATGTTTACCTGATTCAAACGCCCCTCCAAAGTCAGAGTGCTTGCAAGAGTCACCCTGGCGGAGGTGGGGTGTTACATTTGGTATCAGAGCATATGGTTTACGAGAACGAACAAAAAGGTTTTTAGAAAACTTTTGGAAAACTATTTTCAAAACCAAGTATAAAGTATTTTCCAAAGAAAAGTCTAGTTTATTTTAAAGGCTTGTAACAACCCGAAAATCTAGGCCAGTTTAAATTTTTTATTTTGGCAATTTTAGCGAATTTTGAATATTTAAAATAGATTATTTTAAATAATATCGACGAAAATTCATTTTGAATATATATAGAACGTATATATTATATACGTCGTCGTTAGAATATAAATAATTATATATATAATTATAAATAGAATTGAAAATGGCGCGGTAGTTCGATAATTCGATTTCAAACTTCAATAGAATGTACCGGGTGCAAAACAATCCGGATTTTAGTGAAACCAAAAACATTAGAATCTAATTGATAATATCTTTCCAACGAATCCGAAAAATCGAAATTTCATAACGGGAATCAAAAGATATGTCCAGTTGAAAATTCTGAATAGTCGCTATGGAATTCAGGCCCTTAAAAATGGAAATTTTGCAAACGACCTCGGATTTCGACGAAACCAGTTTTGTTGGATCCACAGTGTCAAATTATTGCTAGATTCCAAATTTCATAATTTTTCGAATTAATATGTGAGCGTGGCAAAGGAAAACGCATTTGACCAGTTTCAGTTGATTTTAATCGACTGTAAAATGGCCATTTTTCCAACGGTCTCAGAATTCGGCGAAACTAGTTTTGTTAGGACCGTGTCGTCAATACGAAGCTAGAAAATATTTTTCGAGAATTTTTAGAGTTAGCATGTGACCCTGGTAATTTGAAATGTACGTTTAAAATTCAATATAGTGATTTAAATGTAAATTCAACGGAAACTGATTGTAACGGCCATACTGGCTTATGAAACATATCCCATTGTGTTCAGAATGGGGGTAATTAGCTAGGGGTGACAGTCGTTGGGCCTCGTTTGGAGATCGAATAGAAAAGTCAACTTTTGGGAAAATTAAAATAATATAAATATAATTATATATGTTTAACTTCCCTCTTCTCTCTCCTATTTCCCTCTCTCGCTCAGATCTAAAATGAAAAGTAAAAAAAAAATCCCGTAACCACCCTCGTCGCCCCCGCTCCCCCGAAGCCACCATCGCCGGAACCCGGGCGCCGCCCTCCACCAACGTCGAGCCACCATCCCCTTCCAGCCCTAGCCCGAAACCCTAGACCCCCTTATCCGCTCGCGAGCCGAAGCCTTGACCAGTGGAACCCACCCCTCCACGCCACCGTGGACCCAGCGCCTCCACCCGCCTCCTCCACCCTGGCGCGCGACACCAGCCAGCCCCCGACGCCGGCGATCCCTCCTCCTCCCTTCCTGACGTTGAGCGGTGAGTTTTCCCCCTTTTTTATTATATAAATTACATTTTTTTTATATAACATTGTGATAATGAATTGATCTTTAAAATATAATTAGCATTGATTTTAGATTTATAAGTATCACTGATTTTAAAAGAATGTAGATAACATGATTTTTAAAATAGAAATGGCAAAAGGAAAATATGATCTTTGTTTAAAGAAAGTCGAGATTTTTATATGTAGGAAGGCGAGATTTTGATTGGCTTGAGTAGCGAGTAAAGGTAGGATTTATGAAAGTAAAGAGTTATGATAAATGAAAGAAAAGAATACATTTTTGTTAGAAGGAAAATATTTGCTTTTGATTAGAAAAGAATATGATTTTTAGCAAAGTGAAGATATAAAAATGAGATTTTTATCATATATGTAGCAAAGTAAAAATTCGATTTTTATATATTGAATAACGAAGTAAAAATTCGATTTTTACATATATAGTGGCTACGGGCAACGAAGGTGACAAAAAGGCGAGAACAACGAAGGTTTCTGCAAAAGAAGAGTCAAGATGATTGGATAGCTATCTGTGAGAACTTCTCACCTCTCAATTTTATTTATTCTAGTTATAAATATATACTAGGATGCAGACGGTGTTTAGTAGCACCCGACACCCGTCATCCACAGACCATGGATGGCTTGTTTGTTTAATTGTTGGTTGTGTAATTGGTTAGATTATTTGATTGAAATTTAATTGTTTGGTGGATTGAATGGATTTGATTGATGTGTGAATGGCGTGGGCCTTCACTAGACCGGGGATAAGGCTAGGCCTTGTCCCGTTTCTAGTATCGTGCCGTTATGCCGTCGAAATTTTCTAAAATATGTTAGAAAAATAAAAATATCATTTTATTGAATAAATGAACCGAATGGAATATTCATAGGTTGAATAAAATGTTTTATCGTTAAAAATATTTTTTTTTCGTGAATGTGAATAAATAAATATTCATTTACAAACCAGACGGTTTGTTTATGTACACCTATTTGAAGGACATTGATTGGGACGTTAAATTTTACACATCGCCCAACTGCACAAATAAAATATGTGTTTGATTGTTTGAAACCCCACACGGGTGTTGGGATGAAATTTGAAGTTCACTCATCCTGATTGATTAAATATGTCGATCGATCGATTGACAGGCTGCTATAAGCGTTAGATATCTATATTTGATGCTTATACAGTGTAGTGCACTTTGGTTGATGGTTGATTATTTTTCAATGCTATTATATACATGTGTTGTATGGAATCCATATAATTAACTTTATATGGTAATTGATTGGGCCTCATTCCAATTTGAAAAATAAAGAATAATATAAAATAAAGGTTCATGTGTTGACAGTACTCATCCATTGAGATTGGTCATGTGTTGAACGAAATATTTTAGTAATAAAATTTACATCTTTATAATATAAAATAAAGGTTCATGTGTTGACAGTACTCATCCATTGAGATTGGTCATGTGTTGAACGAAATATTTTAGTAATAAAATTTACATCTTTATAATATAAAATAAAGGTTCATGTGTTGACAGTACTCATCCATTGAGATTGGTCATGTGTTGAACGAAATATTTTGATAATAGCAACTATTTTGAAAAAGAAATATTTGAAATAGAATATTTGAAAATAGAAATTTATGAAGCCGTGTTGATTAGATTGACGCCATTTCGACGTGAACGATATTTATATCGATTTTATTCATTTCGAAATGAATTGAATTGAAAACGAATTCGAAATGAATTGAATTGAAAACGATTTCGAAATGAATTGAATTGAAAACGATTTCGAAATAAATTGAATTGAAAACGATTTCGAAATGAATTGAATTGAAAACGATTTCGAAATGAATTGAATTGAAAACGAATTCAAAATTGAATTGAAAGCGAATTGAAACGAATTCAAATTGAATTGAAAGCGAATTGAAATGAATTCAAATTGAATTTTGAATTGAATAGAAATGAATTTTAAAACGAATTTATAAAGAAGAATTCAATTTTGATTTGAATTGAAATGGAAGTTGAAATTGCTTTTGAAACGAATTTTAAAACTATTTATATAATTCGTTTTAAATAGAAATCGACGAAATATATATTATATATATTATATATATAATATAATGGCCTGAATAGAACGCGCCGCGCCGCGGCAGTTCGTGAATTTCGACCATTTATTTCAAACGGACATTACGGGAGATCCGACCGTCGGATTCTCCTAAAACCGGAACCGTTGGGTTCGTATCGAAAAGAGCTTTCTAACGAATATTAGAAATTTGAAATCTAACGGTTGGATTTGGAGTTACGTCCAAATCAAATTTGAAAAAGGTCGCTGTAAGTGCAGTTCGATGGCCATTGATGGAAATCGACTGTACGGGCCTTGATAAAATTATTAAAAATAGTAATAATTTGTGTAAAATCATAAGAAATGATTTGGGAAAAATTGGGATGAAAAACTCCATATTTGAAAGGATAAAAATAGATTTTTATCGAAATGAACTAGTTTTGAACTAGAATTATAATTCTATTTATTTTTAAATAAATAAATTGAATTTAAAAAGGGTTTTAAATATAACCAGAATTTCCAATGATTGCATTGGAGTGGATTTGAATCGAAATTGTCTTCGGAATATTTCGATGTTGGAATTCGGGATTATACGGATGTTGTTATGGAAATTTGAAAGATATATATTTATATCGTTATTTCCAATACGATATTTGTTAGTCGTGGAATTTGATATTGAATATAAGCCGGTATATTGTCTATTCAGAGCCTTGTGTTTAATATCAAATGTGATTTGGGTTTGTCGTGAATGGTGTCTTCATTAACACTGTTCTTGAACCCAGTTGAGAAAAGATTGAATCTTTTTATTTAGATTTAATGAAGTGTACCAATTAAATAATATTTAATTGGAATTGAATTGATATTGATTTTTGGGTTTATCGTGGACAGTGTTTTTAAATAACACTCGTTCTTTAACCCGACAATTAATGGAATGTAATTTTGGGTTTATCGTGAACCGTGTTTTAAATGACACCGATTCTTTAACCCAGTTAGCGATTAAAACTAAGTGGAGTTTTAATGAATCTTTAATTAGATTGAAAAGATCGAGAATGGAGTATCACCAGTTTTGCTCCAGGCGATAGTTAAATCTTTAATTAGATTTGAACGTGAAATGGTAATTGAATTTACCGATAACACCGTGGTGTTAGATATGAAGTATAACCAGTTTTACTTCATGGGATAAATAGGTTGGGATTGGGAAATTAAAACAAATGATTAATTCGGTAAGGTTCGCTAATCCCGACTAGTTTGAATTGATATTCAAAAATAGATTAAAGAATAAATTCAAGAAATTTATCTTGGATAAAATTAATGGGAACCTTTCCCTATGAATGTGAAATTTAGAAACTAACTGTCGGTTAGCCAAGCAGAATGGTTTTCTGAATATTGATCTGAAGTTGGTTTCGGCCTTCGGGGTTAATATTTGGGGAATTATTCTCTTGATTAATTTACGGTTAGTGACTAATGAATTGGAATGAGGCGTATGTTGTGTTTGTGTAACACTTATTTAAAATATACGCGAGTTATTCGGAAGGACCGGGTTTATCCCATTCTGAATAACTGATACGACGATATGTCGAAGATGAAGACGGTGGTAGAAGACCGGAAGTCTTCACATCGTTTGGATAATTACCGACGATCCTGATTGGGCTGTACACCCGAGAGGATGGAAATAGTTGGTGGTCGTCCAGACGTACTTGGAGATGGATGGATATGCGAGGAAAGTGCCTCCGGTTTCGTTCAGACCCAGAACGGACTTGTAAATGGACGGTGTGTCTGACATTGGATTTTAGTCCGTGTGATTGATCTCTATTAAATATATATCTGTTTGGCGGCGGAGAATTTATTCTCTTGCTTAACACCCTTCTCTGAGACGTACGAGCTCAGGGGTTATATATTGATGGATATCAATTGCATGGAGTGAATTGCCTGTGTGGCATGCCTAAGTGGCAAGTGATCAAGGCTTCTGTTGAAAAGCAAAGTCTTGTGGTTGATGATCAAAGCACGGTCTTGTGTGGCGTAGCTTTGTGTAACGTTGATTCGCGAGTATCACACCCGGTATGAACCAAAAACGGGAGACGGACCTCAGGGAGGACTTGCGTTTCTTTCTAGTTAGAAGTGGCGTCAGTGGTTTTACACGCCCTGACGAGTTTGACTTATGTGGTTGTTGCTGTTGCGAGGCGCCTCGGATTGATCGGTCGTTCTCGAACCGATGGAGTCATTTAGTTGGCTCACTTACACCCCATAGGGTGGGGAAACGTAGTGTTCAGGTATAATAATCCACATCGGTGGACCGGCCCTGACGATCTAAAGGCTTGCCTGCGCGCTTGCCTGTGGCTCGGGCTAGAGAGTCACGAATCGGTAGAGGACGATCCCTAGCCTCGGTTCATACCATAAATGATAACCTAACTTCCAATACGACATTTCGGTTTTGATTGTAAACCTATATATGGCGACATAGTGGTATGGGGCATTCATGCCGCCTATGATTGATACTTATGATTTGAAGTTGTTTTATACACTATGCACTTATAGTAGTATCAAACGATTTGTTTTAAACGTATCAAGCATTCTTTGGCTGTTATAAGGGAAAACCCTATCCTCGGCTGCGTTGCATTGTGTGATGGGACCTGGGTCTTATAACAGCTTCATTTTTCTTTATTTAGCATTGCGCTGTTGTTTTATGCACTGGTATTCTTGGGAGGAAACCCGTTCCGCGTTAGCGGCGTGGTCCCTTGATTTATCCAACTTTAAAAATAATGATTAATAATTGTTTTAGTTCTCACACCAGTCCCATGACTGACCTGGAGTTTATTGTTTTTAACCTAAACTCTGGGTGCCCTTATTTTGACACGGGCAGCTAGTAGTTTTGGTTTTGCAGATTTATATTCACAGGATCCTGGTTTACAGCTGGAACGATATCCAGAAAGCTTTGTATCCGTATATCTACTTCTAGTTGTGTATTGTATTATTTTCCGCTGCTATGTATTTAAATGTAATTTAAATCTCTGATATTTCTGTGTAATATTCATTTATACTCTGTATATTCTTGTAATCTGATGCATTGTTGTAATATACAATGAAATGTTCTTTTATATGCGTTCTGTTGTGGCTTGTTCTCGAACTATCCACCGCTTTCCTTTACGGGGAAGTTACGGGTTTTCACAAGGCTATTCCCCAAAAAGCCATTAGCAAAATTCCCTCGTTCTTCTCCATTCTGAATCTATCCTTTTTCTTCGTTTTCAGTATAACCGATAACTTTGCCATTCCGGAGGGAGTACACGTACCTGTTTGGTATAGGAGACTTTTGGAGGCTAGGGCGACCGAAGCCGGCCCCGCAAATATTACCCCTCCTCCGGTAGTTAATATTCCTCCTCCTCCTGTCACTGATGTTCCTCCTCCTCTTGTCGCTGAGGTTCCTCTTCCTCTTTCCCCCTCAGCATCCACAAAAGGATTTCGCGGAGATTTGCAAAGACTTTAGGGTGATGGGTTGCAAGAATTTCATTGGAACCGAGACTTATGTAGAGGCAAGGAATTGGTTGAAAGAAACTGAAGATCTTTTTACCTTCTTTGATATAGATGACCGTAGGAAGGTTTTATTAGCAGTGTGGTTGCTAATGGAAGAAGCTGCACGTTGGTGGGTGGTCACCACCGCTACTAGGCCAATTGAGACTTGGGATGACTTTCGGGGAAAGTTTGGACTAAGGTTCCTATCACTAAAGCAAGGGGACATGACTATTGGGGAATACATAGATAAGTTTAATCAACTGGCTCGGGTCGGTTTAGACTTGGTTAACACAGCTCCGCAGAAGGCCCTATACTTTGCTCTAGGATTAAACGAGCCATTACATGGTTTAGCCATGACTCATATACCCTTGGGGGCAACTTTCGAGAGTTTGGTGAATATGGCCCTACTCAATGAAGAGAATAGGAGTGACAAGAAAGAGATCAAGATGAATGATACTCAAGCCAAAAAGACTGATTCCCAGTGGAAAGGAAATCAGGGTAATCCAAGCAGTCAGAGCAGTCAAGGCAATAAGAACAAGAACAAGAGTCAAGGCAACAAGGGGAACAATAACAAGGGCAATAACAAAAAGGGAAAGAGCTATTATTGCGGTTTAGTTGGGCATCTTATTAAGGAGTGTAAGAAGAGGAAAAGGAATAATGGTGAATGCTTTTTCTGCGGTGAGACTAGACATTTCAGTAAGGATTGCCCGAGGAAGCAAGGGCAAGGCCAGGGTCAGACTCAGCGTGCTGGACCTTCGGGAGGGCAAGTTCATGCTCTCAATGCCGCTCCAGTTCCCGATCGAGGTAGTGTTTCTGTTGGAAGTCTTGTTTTCATTTATGATTTTTCAGTTCGTACCTTGTTTGATTGTGGTGCATCGCATAGTTTATCTCGTCTGATCTAGTTGAAAGTTTGCACCTTAGTACTACCTTGGTAGATGATCCCGTTTGTGTCTCAAATCCTATTGGGGGTTCCGCCCATTTGTCTATGATATGTGGGGATTTGAGGATCTCTATACTGAGTGTAGAGTTCTTGTGCAGTGCTTATGTTCTTGGTTTTAGGGGATACGGATTGATATTGGGCATGGATTGGCTGTCTAGATATGGAGCCATTCTTGATTGTGAGCATAGGGTTGTGAGGCTCGTGAATCGCCTCGGAAACACCCTAGAGATTTCTTGTGATCCGAGAGGTCCCGTCATGTTGTGCTATCTTGAATCACTCGACTCATTAATGGAAACTCTTCAGTCTGTAAGAGTGGTTCGAGAGTATCCGGATGTTTTCGATGAAGTTAGGGGGTTGCCCCCTAAGCGAGAGATTGATTTCCGCATTTATCTGGTGGATAATGCAAAGCCGGTTTCTTTGCCCGTTCGACACATGGCTCCGCGTGAAAGGCGGGAGCTAAGTAAGCAAGTGAAAGAGTTGCTTGAGAAGAACTTCATTAGACGAAGTATATCTGAATGGGGAGCGCCTGTGGTATTTGCTACCAAGGCAGATGGTTCTCTCCGACTTTGTGTCGACTATCGAGAGTTGAATAAGCTGACTAAGAAGAACAGACACCCGTTACCGAGGATTGATGATCTCTTTGACCAGCTTGTCGGTGCTTCTGTTTTCTCTCAGCTTGATCTTGCTACTAGATTCCATCAGCTCAGGGTAGCTGAAGATAGTATAGACAAGACTGCGTTCAGAACTCCAGATGGATTCTTCGAATGGCTTGTCATGCCGTTTGGCTTGACTAATGCACCCGCATATTTCGTGGACTTGATGAGTAGGGTGTTCAGGGAGTTCTTGAACAAGTTTGTCGTAGTCTTCGTAGATGATATTCTGATCTTCTCTACGGATGAGGAAGAGCATGCAAGGCATCTCGTGGAGGTGATGGATACGCTTAGAGCACGTCAGTTGAAGGCCATGTTCTCCAAGTGTCATTTTGGAGAAAAAGGAGTTAGATTTCTTGGGCACATAGTTTCTAAGCAAGGCTTGGCGGTGGATCCCGCTAAGGTAGTTGCAGTTTAGGATTGGAAGACTCCAAGGAATGCAACCGAAGTAAGAAGTTCTCTCAGTTTGGTTAGTTAGTAAGCGTCCCTTGAGTTTAGACCTACCCTCCTGGATCAAGTAGGGACTTCACAGAAAGAAGACCCGCAGTTAGTCGAGATCATCGACAAGTTGATTCGAGGCGAGATGGTAAGTCACCTCGCTATAGATGACAAGGGATGGCTAAGACGCGATGAGAGAAAGAAGGTTCTTGAAGATGCACATCACCTGAGGAGGTGACCGAGTTTGTCCCAAGGTGCATGTTGTGCCAACAGGTTAAAGGCCGAGTCATAGAAGCCCGGTGGGCTATTATATCCATTGGAGGTCCCCGCAATGGAAGAGGGGAAAACGTCATGAAGGATTTCGTGGATGGACTGCCTAGATCAAGAAAGGGAGTACGAGCATGTGGGTCATAGTAGGTAGACTCACGAAGAGTGCTCATTTCACTCCGGTAAAGAGCGAAAGGACTGCATCATGGCTAGCGACAATTTACTTTCAAGAAATAAAGCGGTTGCACAAGGTTCCCTAAAGTATAGTTAGTAACCATGACTCAATTTTCACTAGCCAGTTTTGAGATAATCTACGAGAAGTCATGAGCAAGCGACTGAATCTAAGTACGGCCTATCATTCGCAGGCGGATGGTTCATTTCATTCAAGCATGAGTTATAGAAAATCACGTTAGTAAGAGCAATTGGCAACATGGATTGGTATTTTCAAGAAAAGTTCTGCTGCGTGGAATACTTTATGGTAAGTAAACGAGATCCAGGATTCACTAGTGAATTTTGGAGAGCTTGCATGAAATCATGAGGTCATGGTTATGTTTAAGCCAAGAATGAAAGTAGAGTAAGTGAAAGAGGAAGACGAGAGGCGACAATGAAATGGGTTCCAACTCATATTTGGAAATAAGAGTTAAGAAGCTAAGAAATCATGAGGTAAAAGACGGTCAAAGCACAGTGGAGTTAAGCTCAAGGAAACGTGACTTAGAAGATTGAAGGCTAGATACGCGCATCATATCTCTTTCTAAGAGTATATCCTTGATCCTTGTTTTCCTACGGAACTTACTCGCATGTTATCTTTTTATGTATATCCTCTCGGTCCCATTTTCGGTCCTATTTCTGTTGGGAGGTATGACTTATTGGCTAGTA
This sequence comes from Allium sativum, assembly GCA_030737875.1. Classification (NCBI taxonomy): domain Eukaryota; kingdom Viridiplantae; phylum Streptophyta; class Magnoliopsida; order Asparagales; family Amaryllidaceae; genus Allium; species Allium sativum. Next base: position 995,349,772 of record CM060915.1, read on the forward strand.
ATACATGTCAGGGTTTGAAGGGGGTCCGTTAGGTTGACTAAACCTTTTGGGCTTTTATAGAATATGGGTTGGGTTAGGAAGGGATTTCTTGTAATCCGAAAGAGGAGTATATCCTTCTTATCTTCCCGATCTCTTTGTAGCATATCTTTTGCTATCCATGTTTGTCTTGATTATCTAGTTTATCGTGTTAATCTTGTCATGAGAACCTTAGGTAGAAACCCTTTGGATGAAACATGTGTTTGAAACATGTTATGCTTGATGGTCGCAAGTGGTTGCAAGTGTTTGCAAGTGGTTACTTGTGGATGCATTATACACATTAGGCACTAGATCGGCTCACACACTCCTCATATTGCATATGCATGAGTGTTTATGCTTATTCATGGATGAAAATTTTTGTGTTATCACATGGATGTTGCATATGGATGTATGTGATGTGCACACATATAGATGTTATACATTATGTTAGGAATTGCATACATATGGATTCATTTCACTAACATAATTTGCATTGATGATATTTGCATTAGATAAGTACATATACACACACCTTTGCATATGTTCATACAACATTTAGAATCTTGTAAGGACAATGATTGCTCGTGGATGATGTTTTGAGTAGATGGATGTTGGATGGTAGGATACGTTCTTCCTAACTTGAAGATTTCGGGGACGAAATCCTTTAAGGAGGGGAGAATGTAACAACCCGTATTTTCAATAACCTGTTATAACGTAAATCGAGGCTGAATTTAATTTATAAATCTGAATTAAGGGAAACGGGCTATGCCATTGCGTTCGTCTTGGAAAAATACGCGAAATAGAGTCCGAGTTTTCGAAAATCGGAGTCCGTATGAAGAAGATATGGACGAACGAAGTTAGGCAGAAAAACCGAAAATCAAGCCAGAATGCACTGGCGCACTTGTGAAGTGCGCCAGCACAAAAATACACTGGCGCACTTGGGAAGTGCGCCCGTGTCGAGCCAGAAGCCTGCACAGCTTTCTGGCTTGACCCTGGCTGGCTTGGTGCACCTGTTTTGGTTCTCTGGTCTGTTCTGCTGGCCTATGACGATTTTTGATGGTTTAGATCTAAACTAGGGTTAATCCTATGGCCTAAACTAACCTAAACTTCTATAAAAGGACCCCTAAACCTAGCCTAAATCATCATTATTCATTCATACAACTAAACTATGGCAAAATCAATCCTCTCATGGCCTCCACTCTCTTCATACAATTCCTAAATAAATTTCTAAGTGATTTTTCATGCATACAAGTGTTTTCAAACTTGTATGAGCATCATTAGCTTGCATTCAAGTCAAGTTTCTATATTTGCATCATAAAGAGAGAGTTTTGATCATTTTGGCTCAAGGGTTTTGCTTGCATTTTGGGTTTATTTGATTTCATAAGAGTTTTGGCATTGTAAGCCCTATTCTAATTTCATACTTAAACTCTAAAGTTAAATGTATGATATGCAAGTTTGCCATAATATGCAAGTTTACTATGATGTGTTATGCAAGTTCATCAAGTTATGTTATGCAAGTTTGATATGCAAGTTGTCATATGATATGCAAGTTTGATATGCAAGTTGTCATATGATATGCAAGTTATGCTATGCAAGTTTGGGTTGAACATTTTGTTCATGCTATCATGTTATGCAAGCTTATTTTGGGTTTATGAACATAAAGCTTCAAGCTTTATGCCAAAGGTTGCATTTTGGCAACATGTAAGTTACCATATCCCTTATGATAACTTGCATGTGAGGCTAAATGCGAACTTATGGCCATTTCTACATGTCATTTATCACCATGTATCACCAATATGCTAAGTTTGGTTTTATGCATGCTTTCGAGGCCAAAATATGTAATATGCAAGTATATGAACACATGAACATTTCATATGCCACCATGTTGAACTTGTGGCTTCAACACCTTTATGTCATGATTATGCCAAGTTCCCTCTTTCTATCCTTTATGCGCTATTGCGATATGTAAGCGATGGGATTGCATTTGGGGTTGGGTAAACTTAAAAGACATAAAAACATAAGCTTGGGAATTTACCTATTAAGTTAGGTCTACCCATTGGGAATTTACCTATTAAGTTAGGTCTACCCAATTGCTTGAAAACTTGTAACATGTTTTGGAAACATGATGGACATGACACTTAGAAAAGATAAGTGTGGCCAACTCGAGGTTTGGTTGAGTTTGTAGCGTAAACCTACCCGGAACCGACCGGCTTAACTAGTTGCTACAAACAATAGGACCCAATGTGAGAAGTTGGTCATGTTGTACCTTGAACCCGAGGTTAGACCAAGTTGTGGTGTAAAGCTACCCGGACCCGCCCGGCTTAACTAGTAACCACAACAAGGTCTAATGTGAGAGGTTAAGGCACATTAAATTAATTAATGCCTCGTGATTAGGGTTAAGTCATGGTCCACTGAATACTTAACCAAATTGGGCTTGGTAGATTAATCGGGGTTAAGTCGTGAACTCATCGTTACACTTAACCAAGTTAATCCATGATTAGCAAGAGGGTTAATCCGTACTTAACCCACTAGAAAATCCTAGCAATGGGGGGCCCACTCCGCAGTAAATCCCCAAAAATTGGTATCATTAAGGCCCTAGGGACTAGGCTAGGGGGGGGCACGATTACTGGGCTGGAGGTAAGCGACCCAATAAACGACGGCCGGGTGGTACGCCGATGTAGTTCCGGACGGACTATGGTCGTGCACGTAGTCCGTATTTGGAGAAGTCACCCATGGGTACCAGTAGATCGAGACTGTGCACTCATGTTTATGGTGTCCAGGGGTTGGCACCCTAGGGCTTGATACACCCGAAGGGTGGACCCGGCACAGTTCGACTACAATTATGTTTGGGCCGTATTGACACCAACACGTGACGAGTTAGGCTTAGGGAGCCGATCGACTAGACCGTTTTGTTGGACCTTGTATTAGGGTCATTTCATGTTATTGGACCGCGGGTTAGGTTCACTTCATGTTATTGGGCCAAAGCTTGGGCCAAGGGATCAATACTTGTTTATTCAAGTCATGTTAGTTTGCTAGTACACCTGTGGTGCAAAACCTTAATCCTGATTATGCGATGACACCTTTATCTACCTTGTTAGTTAATCATCATGCTAGTATGTTGTTATCCTTATGTTCATCCCTGCTGCTCATGCCAGTTAACTTTATCAGTTTACATTGATTGTAGTAGGGCTTACTCAGTCTTTTTGACTGACCTGTTTTCTTTCGCCTCTTTTCTTCCGTTTCCCCCCCAGGTTCTCAGGGAGGGAATACTGGAGCTTAGCTTGGATTTCAGATTGCTTACTTGTGGGATTTAGCTCATGTACGGTTTGACATGGAGCTAGCTATGGCTATCACTTCTTTTGGGGATTAGTACTTATGTATTTCAGTTTTTCAGTTGATGTTGTTTTATATAGACTTGTTTATTTGGAAAGTTTACATTATGTTGTACCAGACTTGTTTTGAAATGGTTTGAAATCTTCCGCTGTTTCTATCTATGTTATTTACTCTGTTTACATATATACATATGTTCTTGTTCTGCCTTGATATATCATTATGCATGTTTACCTGATTCAAACGCCCCTCCAAAGTCAGAGTGCTTGCAAGAGTCACCCTGGCGGAGGTGGGGTGTTACATGGTTGCTTCACGATTTTTTATGCATAAAAATAGAAGTGATAAAGTAGATTGCATGTAAAAGGAGAACTTAATTTGTGGGTCCTACTTAATTTAAGCATGGACTAAAGTTTCAATTGATTTATTCCTTAATTCTCGTGCAAATTCCTAAAACGTCTTATATTATGAACTGGAGGGAGTATATAAGAGAGACTACAAAATATACAAGTTTATCATGTATACGAGTTTTCCATGTTTACCAGAAAACATAAACTTATTAAATGATAATTTATATGGGTCACAAAACCTCCAAGACGTATGAAAAAAATGAACAAAAGAAGTAGTCTATTGTATTACCAAATTTTAAACGTAGTAACTATCTGTTGTTTAATTCTACCTTCCCTTCATCCTAATTTTACTAGTTTTTGTTACTAATGTTATTTATACGAACATCATGGCTCGTGCTCTGTTTGTGATGATTTCACAATCTTCGCACATGAGTTGTTTTGTTAATATACAAAGTACATATGTAACACAATCATGAGAAAATGATTTGCACAAATATTTAATCATTTTTTTGCATTGAAATTATATGTAGTTTGTATTTTTATTTTTACGTTACAACGTCTAACTTTTATTAATTTTATTTTTTTTGCTTGTATTATTAATAAGCAAAAATAAATTTATAAAGAAAGTTTGTTTTTTATATCCTATTTGTAGGTGATAAGATTTGACAATATTTTTAGATGAGCGTTTCGAATTTGTAAAGAAGGTTTAATAGTTATATCCTATTTTTAATTTATTATTATTATGAATGTTTTGAATTTGTAAAAGATATTTAATTCTTAGATCCTATTTTTAAGAGACATTAATATTTGTAATACATATAAAAAGGTATTTTTGATGGTTTACTTTTACACCAAGAAATGTGACACCAAAAGTGTTACAACTATTAGTAAAGATTACGTCTCCTGTCAGCTGCAATGCTGTCCATTTAGCTTGAAAATTAAACCAATATCTTCATGTCCTAGTTTGATTACACTTTTCTTCTTCGTGATTTCATCGTACAAAATAATTCACACCAGATTGTTCAGTGTATGTACCTCTTGGTCACTGTAAACAAAAGACTACTAATTGATTTAACTTTATTCTGGTATCATCAACAGTGTAAAATAACTCTTAGTGACGCAGTCACCCTTAATTCGAAGTGATCCCATATGTTAATATAAATATCACTATGGCTAAAAGGTGATACATATTCTCTTCCTCTCCCGTTTTGCAGCATCTGCATTTCAATGCCATGAGCAGTTATACCAGTTACTTGAATGGTTTATAGTAGTTCAACGATGATACATATTCTCATAGTGGGATATTGAAATTTAGTTAAATGGTCAAAACACAAAATTGAAGTTTAAACACATGATGATGATACATAGTAACATTGGGTTATCATGAAACATGATTGCAAATGTTGCGTTGAATATGTGTGATCACTAGATTGAATCCCTAAAGAAGATATTCAAACAAAGTTGGTGTGATCTATACAGATTGAATTTCTCGAGTTAAATAAATTTGGGTTGACAAACCATGTGTTTGTGCAACTGATTCCACGATATATGTCAGTTAAAAATTTAGTTGTATAATTTTTTATTTTTTATTTTTTATGATCACCTATTCCCAGCCCATGGTCTTTTTAAGCTTGCATTTGGATTTTGTACGTACTGGTAAATCCTACTTTAATTCAATGAGATCATAATTGAAATCACGATCTCTTTTTAAGACCCTCCCCAGTATTAGGTCTGCTGCATTGGAACAAATCCCTACTGAGGCGACTTGGGTGCACATGCACTCACAGGTGAGAAATATGTCTCAACTGAGACATGCATTGTCATTTTCTTATCAGGTTTCCTGAATGCCAGATATATGCAAAAAATGCAGAATGGTGACATTTGTCTTCTCTTTTATGGGGAGAGGAAATAACTGGCTTTTGAAAGTTTGGTATCGGTGGATGCTTCAAATTGGTAGAAAATAACGTAGTGGGTCACAATCAAACTGCTCCAACTTGTCAACAGGTGAAGTTGCTTATCAGTGTATTTGTCCGGCTTTATGAAAGCCAAATAAATTATGTGTTTTCTCTTCAACTGAAGCGCCTATTGGGTTGATTTGGGGCATGTTAGTTGAATCAATGATTAATAATGTTGTAGGATCGAAGAATGTAAAATTGGAGGTGTGTATTTGCAGGTTTCATTTGCTCTATGTATATCTATGTGATAAGTAGTTCATTGGAGTTACAGCTAAAGGGCATAGAAAGGGCAAGCGAAGTATGCATCTCAATCAAACACAGCGAATGTTCACAGTTAATATCCAATATGTTCGTCTTTTACTGCAAAAAGCACAATCTAGCCCAACTTTTCGTCTGTTTTAACGGTTATTGTTGGAATTCCGTTGCACAAATACGGTTCTTTTTATTATAGTTTCTTGACTTTATAGATAACTGAATGTACATGGATCTCTAGAAGAGTAAGCGAGGTTATATCTCTTGGTGTTGAGAAAGATCAGGCTGTAATCTCTTATGAGTTCATTCCTCGTGAATTTTTTGAAGATATGGTATCTTCATGGAAAGGCCGTGTGAAGAGGATACACGCTGAGGATGTGTTTACTGAAGTTGACAAGGCGGCTCAGTCTTTGTCTGTTACAGTAAGTGTTACATTTAAAACCATATTCACATAGTTTCTTTGTTTTATTTTTATTTTTTTAAATATGTTTTTAATATTCACTGTGCATGAAAATCTAAAATTTAGTTTAGAGAATTTTTTCTAATAATAATAATAATCATGTTGTTGCAGATATATATATATATATATATATATATATATATAAAATTTTATTTTATATGACATGAATGAATTTGCATTATATGGAGAAATAAAGCTTCCTTTTTTGTTGCAACTAACATAATTCATTAACACACACTGTAAATGTATGCTGATCTTATCAATCGCACAAATGTTTGTGCTGATATGCATTAGTGTTCTATGTACAATGGTAGCGTGGTAATGGTCCTTTTGACATAATTGGCTTACATTAAGTTATTCATAGTACAAGCAAATCACTCAATTAATTATTGTAACTTTTATTCGAGTTTTAAACAAGTCTCACTGCCAGCCTGTCTTGCTGAAGCCGACTCACTGTGCACACCATTTTCTATAATATCAAGTATCAATTAACATGGTTTTCGAAAAAAGGAAAAAAAAAAGAATATCTAGAAATGTTTCTTAGTAAATGTTATTTCTCAGAACATCTTCATGTTTTTACTTGCATTTCTCTACTTAACATATCAATATTGATTATTTAGCCCTCCATTCTCGAAGAAAATTGTTAACAATGCTTCAAAGTTTAAATGCAGTGTCCAATGATTTTATTAATTGAAAACAGCATAAAAAAAGAAACAGAAATGCTAATCTGCCCGACTGCTATTACATCAAAATGTGCGAATACAGACAAAAAAAATGGGAGGGCCCGCTGATGAAATTACATGTTTACCCCCTGATATATTCCCGTTGCACTATTTCGCATATTTTTACCGACTGTGTTTCGGTCCGAATAGCAGTTCCCAAAACGAAAACCTTACCATTTGGGTATGACTTATTGTTTATATGGTATTGAAAGTTATTTTTGTGAAAATTGAAGGTCTTAACTGTGAATTCTCTATATTATAAGAAAATTTCATGATAAATAGAATTCAGAGCGGTATTTCTCCCAGGAATTTACTCAATTGTGAAAATGTTTCTTGATATAAAGGTGATTGATTTGAGTCGTTATAATTTTTGTTTTATTTATTTGCATATATAAATTTTGTGAAGTAGGTTATGGAAGACTTTGTTCCAATCGTTTCTAGAGTAAAAGCGGTAATGTCTTCTCTTGGAGGTCCAAAGGGTGAAGTATGTTATGCTAAAGAACATGAAGCTGTTTGGTTCAAAGGAAAGTGTTTTATGCCATCTGTTTGGGCTAATACACCTGGGGAGGAGCAAATCAAGAGACTCAAACCTGCCTTGGATTCAAAAGGAAGAAAAGTTGGGGAGGAATGGTTCACAACAATCAATATTGAGAATGCAATAACTAGGTATATTTCCAATACCGTTTAATATTACTGTTTTTATTATTACGTACAGATTTGGCATATCATTAAGGAAAACCAGCATGTTTTTACCAGCCTGGGTTGTTACCTAGGTGCTGTCCCTTTTTCATAGGGTGAGAGGCTCACTGAATTGATTCTTCCTCCCAGACCTATTGCACAATGGGGAATTCTGTGCACTTTTATTTATAAGTGGAAAACTGATTTTAATAATTGTTTTTTTTAATCTTTTAGGTATTATGAATCTACAGAAAAGGCAAGAATTAAAATTCTGGATTTACTAAGAAAACTTTCTGGAGAAATGCAGGCAAAAATTAACATCCTCGTCTTCTCTTCGATGCTGCTTGTCATAGCTAAATCACTTTTTGGCCATGTTAGGTAACGTTTTGGCCTATGGGTTGTCTATTTTAACTTCATATCACTATAAGTATAATAATGGAATTCCCATTGTCTTACTCTTCTTTCATGAATTCACATATAATTAACATAGTGTTTGCGTGTTACCTTTATTTGTTTCAGTAGTTTTGTTCTGTTTTGTAGTGAAGGTAGGAGAAGGGGATGGGTGTTTCCTGACCTATACGAATACCAAAATCATAAGGTATCATCTTCAACAATGCACTGTTTTAAAACTACGGCTTTCTGGAAAGTACATTAGACAGTTCATGCTAAGATTAATATTGTGCTAATATTTTGTGTGGAATCAACACAGCTATGATTTTAATTGGTTAGTGATACTTCCAATAAACAATGGCCACATCAACCATGTTTTCGATACCAAATTGTTCTTACTGATATTTATTCATATTCATTTTGATTGTTAGCACCATCAGTGACAAGTATTTCAACCTGTTCCACCATTTCACATATGGTTTCTGCTAAATGATTATTGTTATTTTGTCAACTTTCTGAAACAGCTTGAACTGATTAGTCTTTAATGTATATAACCATATCTTGTAAATTTTTGGCTGAGATGTTTCTTGTTCGTTCTTTCGTATGTAATATCTCATCATGTGCATTGCATGTGTTTAAACAAATTGAAAACTTGACTTCAATGCAAAATAATAGAATGTTATCTGTTTTTTTTTTTTGGGGGGGGGGAGGGGTATTCTAGATTTTTGGACGTATATGCATCACATACTTAGCTGACCCTGTCAAATGCCACTGTGGACGTATGTGGGGTATTGAAAACTCCACATTTCTCTTTATCAGAATGGTAAATTTACTGTAAACACTACATATGAATCCAATGTCAAATGCCACTGTGTTCAAGTGCATAAACCAAGAGTAAGTTGGTAAAATGGCCGCTTTAAACTTCAGAAATACGTTGTTGTCCCTTTCTAAAAACAAACTGCAAAAGTTAAAACTTTCGTAAAATACCAACTTTTAAGTTTTAAAATAAACCTTCATTCTCCTTGTAAAACAAGCTTTAAAGAACACATTTGTTTCTAGTTTCAGTCAAAATGCACACATTTACGCCTTGAAAAAGTACAGATAATTCATTGCAATCTAAATTACCCAGCGGAGTAGTTAACTATAATTCAATTTATTACTTGCGTTCTGAGAGCTTGCAGCCATGGCTGCCAACCCTAAATCTTTCCTGAACCCTATTTTCGATGACAATCCCAGTTCCAAGGTGGGATCTTCTTCCTCCCCCCATCTCCTCTCCCTCTCCTCATTTTCCTCATTCCACTCCTGATTTCTTGGTGGATGAGGAGGGATTCACTAGAGTTGTTAATCGAAAGAAAGGATTTAAATCCTTTCAAAATCCTACTGCCCCTGTTCATATGAAGAAAGGGACAGGGTCATCGAAGGAATACCCGTTTAAAGCAAGGCAGAAGCCTTATCCTCCCTCTAATGGAGCACGGCAGCAGCCAAGAAGCCAACCTAGAATGTCTCAAGATCCAAATGAAAACCCGATTGGATCTTCTCAAGATCTTCCTCAGGCTCCTAAAATTAACATAGGGATTAATCTGAAGGCTTCATCTTGGGCGGATCTGATTAAGAAAGGTAATCAAGATACAGAATTCGACTTGAGTTTCATTCCCCCGTCAGAAACTATTGGAGAAGACAAGATAGTTGTGGCCTCTAAGGCAGCCTGTTTACGTACAGAAAGTAAATGGTCAATGTCTGTCGTAGCTTACGTATTTGGAAAACGACCAGCATATCTCTATTTCAGGAATTATGTTGTCCGAACATGGAACCCTAGTGGTTCCTTTGAGATTTTTACAAGGGAGAATGGATTCTTTATCCTCAGGTTCACAAATGTAGAAGATAGAGAGAAACTTCTTCATGGGGGTCCGTATTTTATCAATGGGAAACTGATCATTTTAAAGAAATGGTCCAAGAAAGCAGTTCTTGATCGAGACATATTGAGCACTATGCCCATATGGATTCGACTTCCAGAACTGAATCTACGACTATGGGACAAAGAAATTTTCAGTGCAATAGGGAGTCTTGTAGGAATCCCTTTGAAAATGGATGAGCAAACAGCGAAGGAAACTCGTTTGAGTTACGCTCGCCTGCTTGTTGAAATAAATGCTGATGCTGATTGGCCGAATGAAGCCTCGATCTACTTACATGACGGGGAACATATCTCTCAAAAGATTACTTACGAGCAAATACCAGATCGCTGTACAATTTGCAAGATCTTTGGTCACTCCACTGATGGTTGTTTTAACAACAAGGATCAGGCCGAGCAACCAAACGAAAATGCAAATCATGAAAATAGTACCGATAACAAAGATTTAGGTAACTGTAACATCGGCACAACAACGACTGATATAAACTCATCAATTCCTAAGAGAAATAACATTAATCCCCCACGTCCTTACTTGGAGAATGTTGTAGACAACATGAACATAGATGCTTCCAATCCTGTCACGGATGAAGGCAAAAATTCCCAATGTCAAACTGCACAACAAACTCAGCCAACTGCAGTTCCATCAGAGAAACTGCAGAATTCAAAATCTCCAAACAAGAATGTGGGAATTAATTCTGAAATTCCCACAAGTGCTGAGGAGATTAACCTGTCAAACATTAATGTAAACACAGCAGAAGAGGGATCCTATCCTAAACAGTTCATTGAGTGTGACGATCCCAAAATCCGAGGGGCGGTATTAAGGATAATCATTGGAATATAACACATTAATCATCATAGCAGAGTACAGATAATAGCAGAAACAATAAAGAGAATAATTTTACATGGATATGACAGCGGAATCACAACATGTAATAACATCAGAATAACATAGCGTAGGATATAACTTAGTAAATAAAAAGGAAAGTGATCAGTCATCATCGCCGAAGGCGGAATACATATACATATAGTAAGAAATACGGAAAGTAAATCAGTCTGCATCGCCCGTGGCGGAATCATAATATAAGAACAATAATGGCGAAAAATGTCAAAGTCATCTCTGTGAAGTCAGCCTCGCCATGAGCCAAAAATGCACTCTATGCAGCAGTGCAGAGCCAAAAACAACCTGTCACCTGTGTACTAGGCTGCCCGTGTGAAAATAAGGGCACCCGCGTTTGCAAAGTGAAACAAACAACGAGTCAGTCATGGGGACTGGTATGAGGAATCTATTTAACAGTTAAACAACAGTCATAGCAAATCATAGGACTACGCCACTTTCGCGGAACGGGTTTACTCCAGTGATTGCTAGTGCATTTAAAACAAAGTAAATTCTTTTAAAACAACGCAATGCATTTTGAAAGAATGAAGCCATTATAAGACTCAGGTCCCATCACACAATGCAACGCAAGCCGGAGGATAGAGTTTTACCTTATAAGGGCCAAATATGCTTGATACGTATAAAGCAAAATCATTTGATATTATTACTAGTGCATATATGTTTCAAAAATGAATAGCATCATAAATATCAATCATAGGCGGCATAACTACCATCTACTATGTCCCTATACTATTTCTACAATCGAGTCCGTTATTTCGTATTGGAAATTGGATTTCCGTCATGAGTCGAGGCAAGGGGCAAGCTCCTCTCCGCTTCAAGACACTCTAGCAAATGCCTCAGGACTACACACTCTGGGTAACCCTGGATCCTCCAAGGCCGGTCCTCTCTTACGTTTGAGGATTAGTTATTCCTGAACACACGTTTCCCGGTCCTTACAGACCTATAATCGAGGCGCCTTGCATTCCAACAACCACATAGGTGAAAAATAGATATAAATGTCAGGGCTGGTAAGTCACTGACACCACCATAGCTAGAAAGAAACGTCATGTTCTCCTTGGGTCCTTATCCCGTTTTTAACTCATACCGGGGTGTGAGGCTCGCGAATCTACGAAATACACAAAGCTAGGTCACGTAGACCGTGCTTTGATCATCATCCACAAGACTTTGCTTTGCAACAGAAGCCTTGATCACAACATCTTGGCACGCCACATAGGCAGTCCACTCCGTACGATTGATTTCCATCGATATATAACCCCTGAGCTCGTACGTCTCAGAGAAGGGCGTTAAGCAAAATAATAAATTCTCCGCCGCCAAACAGATATATATTTAACAGAGATCAATCAGTATAGAACAAAATCCAATGTCAGACACACAGTCCATTTACAAGTCCGTTCTGGGTCTGAACGAAACCGGAGGCGTCAAATTCCTCGTATATCCGTCCAATCAACACATACGTTCAGACGACTACTACTTCCGTCCCCTTCCGGTAGCTACTCCGGTCAGGAACCTCAGTAGCGCCCATCCAACCGATACGAAGATCGTCGGTCTTGAATCGTCCTTGCATTTTCCGATTCGAATCGCTCGATAAATTATTTGAAATGAGGGTAAGCTCGGCCTTTTCAAATAATTCACGTCATTAGAATTTAAATCGATTCTTTCTATGGTTATATTATTCGACATCCATCTTTCAGTTCTTTAATGTTATTTTCGCGTCAAACACATACAACCATCAAATATCAAACAATTCAAGCCCAATTGGTTTATTTTCAATCAATGTTGCTTATAATATTTTATAATGATTTTTCGCCATTTTTATTTATTTAAAAATGGCCATATTTAATTGAATGACGTTTCAGGTCGTGCCGTGGCACTGGCGCTGTTTTTCCCCTAATTTGTTTTACACATATCGGAAAATCTAACCGTTGGATTTCTACAAAGTCTATATCAGTGGGAAGATATTCCCAAAGCGAACCCAACGGTTCCAGTTTCGTGAGAATCCGACGGTCGGATCTTCCACACTAGTCGTTTGAAGTTACGGTTTCAAAATTCGAACTGCGGCGTCGTTATTCGATTTAATTTAATTATATTTATATTTATATATAAATATAAACGATTTTGGCGCTGTTTTTCTTCAGATTTGAATTAAACATTCCGGACAATCCAACCGTTGGATTTTTACAAGGTTGGCGCCGTTGGAAAGATATTTCCAAGGCGAACCCAGCGGTTGCGGTTTCGGGAAAATCCGATGGTCGGATTTCTCGCACTAATCGTTTCAAATTACGATTCCGAAACACGAACTGCACGGCCTCTATTCCTTTTTATTATATTTATATTTATATATATAAATATAGTTCATTCTATAATTTCAACTTTAGTTCATTCTATATTTTCAACTTCGTTTTCACTTCAAATTTTTCACTAACGCCTTAATATTTCGAATTTTTTTGCCATAACCTCCTTTGTACGGGGAGGGGTATGGAAATTTATTGGGCCGTATTAAATACCCAATAAATCCTAAAAAGAATTCACATATTTATAGTGATATATTCTGGTGTTTACGGGGGAGCATATATAGATAATCACTCCAGAGAATAAATTCTCGTCACCCCGTTTCCGTGTGGAAATAAATAGTCCATGTGCCGTATCTAATAACTAGAGCGACGTGATTATTGTCAACTCCAGACCCGTGTGGGGTTTTTATTAATCTGGCAATTTATCGTTATAATTTATATAGTCCATATCAGTCATCAGTTCAACCTGTAGTATATAGTCATCGCCATACAAGCCTCTCGCTCGTATGGTAAATCTTCCACCTCGTCACACAAGCTCCAATTGCTTATGTGGAATATGATGAAGTATGCCTATCGTCATGAAGTATGCCATGTAGTGTAGTTCAAAATTAATTGTTACTATCCTATGGCGACGTTTATTATTTCACACAGAATAACCAGCACTCCGCATCCAATGGCATTCACAGGAGTTGATATATAAATAAAATTGCGCAGCCAACTCATTAAGGTTTACCTATTTGTCGGGCACGCAAATAATTTCTTTACTCTACAGCTAATCCATTTTTCCTGTTCAACACATGTATATATATGCAGAACAAAGCTAATAATAATATTTCTAGCGAACTATTATTTATTTCAACACGTGTGTATTTTTATCTAAGCGTATACATGATAAAAGAAATATTTTTATCATCAAAAATATTTATTCGACACGTGTGTATTTTTAGCACTTCATATTCACAATAAAAATATAGTTTTCATTGTCGATTCATTTTATTTTTTAAAAGATGATAACATTCAACACATGAATTTCAACTCGTCGAACAAATTGCAATTCAACACATGAATATTCTATATAGTTTGTATATTTATAAAAATGTTATTTTTATCGCAAAAGCTATTTGTTTAAATTCAAATAATATTCAACACATGAATTTCAACTCAACGAATGAATTGCAACTCAACACATGAATATTCGATATAGTTTGTAATATATATAAAAATGTGATTTTTATCGCAAAAGCTATTTGTTTAAATTCAAATAATATTCAACCCATGAATTTCAACTCAACGAATGAATTGCAACTCAACACATGAATATTCGATATAGTTTGTAATATATATAAAAATGTGATTTTTATCGCAAAAGCTATTTGTTTAAATTCAAATAATATTCAACCCATGAATTTCAACTCAACGAATGAATTGCAACTCAACACATGAATATTCGATATAGTTTGTAATATATATATAAAAATGTGATTTTTATCGCAAAAGCTATTTGTTTAAATTCAAATAATATTCAACCCATGAATTTCAACTCAACGAATGAATTACAACTCAACACATGAATATTCGATATAGCATATGTAATTTATTTCAACGAATGAAAATTATTCTAACACATAAATATTTCAGAAAATTTCGGCAGCATAACGGCAGGGTAGTTAAAATCGGGACCGTCCCTAGTACGGCTCCTCGCTCTACCTTAAAACCTCGCGGTTTTTGACAATGGGGATCATGCATCTAGTTCGCACGCAGGCGGCATGTTTTATTTTCAATTCCACAATCCTATTCTAATTTGTTTCAACCACAAGAGGGTATTTTTCAACCACAAAGGTATTTTTCAACCACAAAGGTATTTTTCAACCACAATATCAACCACAAACAATTATTTCCAACCATTCGTCATACCATATAATATCACGCCAATCACAAGCAATAAATATCGTCCATGGTCTGTGGACGAGGGGAGTATATATATATATAATATAATAATTCACTTGCATTTCATCACAATTCAAAGCATATATGTTTCATTCAACGCTTGTATAATTTATACATCGCTAATATAACTTATACAACACATGTACATGAGGTATACAATGCGTATATAATTTACACTTCGCTTATATAATTTATACAACACGATTTCATTCACACAAATAGTTTAGATTCCTCACATTGGTTATTGCAGTGCTAAAAATCGTAGGAAGGTCAGAAAAATCCGCGGCTTCTTCTAGAATGTAGAGAGCCTCCTTGCGGTCACGGTGTCTCCTGTTTCATCAAATTTCGTTAAAGAACGAAAAAGATATTATTTTTCAAAGTTTTGCAACGCTTTATAGTGTAAAAACAGTTTAAAATTATATAACCCGTTAGTTTTCAAACCTGCTCAAATTTAGGTTTTGATTTTTCTCTCGATTCGTTGCTCTATAGGTTGATCAGATTATCGGACGTCGACGAGGGAGGGAAGAGCTTTCTGGCGCCACCAGTCTCTTCCAGTTCGACGTCGAGATGAACCCTGGGCGGCGGCTTAAACGTGCCGACTTTGGAGCGCCAGAACTCGATGGCGGCGCCTCTGATGGTGGCGAGACTGGGTCGGATGTGGAGAGGGGACTAAGGCGGTCATAAGCTTTAACTGGCGGAGGCGGCGAAATCGACTGAGGCGGCGGCAAAGTCGACGAGAAGCTTCGTGCTTCCTGAGTCGTCCAAATCGCTGGCGGCTAGGGTTTCCTTCGTATTTTTTTTAAAGAAAAATTCCTATTGGTCCGAGCTTTATAGGAAGTTTTAAATAGTGTTTTTGCAAACGGACTCCTTTTTAAATCCAACGACTGTCGCCCCTAGCTAAATACCCCCATTCCGGACACAATGGGATATGTTTCGTTGGCCAATTCGACTGTTACAGTCAGTTATTTTTCAATTTAAAATATAAAACATTCGATATTTAATTTAAACGTACATTTCAATTTTCCAGGGCCACAAACTGAATCGAAAAATTCCAGAAAAATAAATCTAGCTTTGTTTTGACGATACGGTCCTAACAAAACCTGTTTCGTCGAATTCTGAGCTCGTTTGAAAAACAGCCATTCTTAGGTCGACCCATTTTAACAGAATTTGACCAATCACATTTTCTTTTGCCCCGCTCACGTACTAGCTTCAAAAATTATGAAATTTGAAACTTAGAAATAATTTGACATCCCGGACCCAACAAAAGTGGTTTCGTCGAATTCCGAGGTCATATGCAAAATATCAATTTTCAAGGGTTATATATGCTATATAGCGACCTTTCTGAAAATTCATTTGGCTATAACTTTTGATTTCCGTTATGAAATTTCGATTTTTCGGATACGTTAGAAAGGTATACTTAAACAGATTTAAATATTTTCAATTTCGCTAAAATCCGTTATATTTTCCACCCGGTACAGTCAGACAAAGTTTGCATTCAAAATTTCAAACTGCAATACCATGCCAAATTCTATATTTTATTGAAATAGGCTATTTCAATTATTCAAATTCTTTGGTAATAACCAAATTTAAAATTTTTAAATTGGTTCACATTTTCCGGGTTATTACAATCTCCCTTACTTAAAACTTTTCGTCCTCGAAAAGGAAATAACAGCTAAGTAGGAAATAAAATGTGAATGCAAAGTATTGTAAAGGTACCTTGCACCGGAGTTAGTCAGAGATGTCCACTCTGCATTTGGGATAGGCTTGTTTAATGCTTTCCTCAGTCTCCCAAGTACAGTCTCTAGGATCACTACTCCACTGCACTTTGACTAGATGAATCTTTTTCCTCCTCAGCTCTCTAGTTTCTTTGCCCACTATCTTTAATGGCTCTCGTCTGAGTGCTAATTATGGAGTTATGTCAATATCATGTTGCGCTGCTTCTTCCACCACAAGGTCGGGATCATGAACATGTTTTCTGAGTTGAGACACGTGGAACACATCATGTATACCAGGCAACCAATTTGGTAATGAAACCCTATATGCAAGAGTTCCAATCCGTTCAAGTATAGGAAAGGGACCAATAAATCTCGGTGCCAACTTCCCAGTCTTGCCAAATCTGATTACTCCTCGCATTGGAGAAACTCTTAAATAAACATAATCGCCAACGGCAAACGATATATCCCTTCTTCTCGCATCGCGGTTTTCAATCGCTTCTTAATGAAATCGACTTTATCCGATGCTTCTTGAATCATGTCGGGCCCTAACACAAGTCTGTTGCCAGGTTCTACCCAACATGCGGGAGATCTGCACGGTCTACCGTATAATGCTTCAAATGGGGACATTCCCAAAATTGCTTGATAGCTATTGTTGTAAGAGAATTCGGCTAAATGTAAGTGATCTTCCCATGAGCCTCCAAAATCGATAACGCAAGCCCGCAGTAAATCTTCTAGAATTCTATTCACCCGCTCAGTTTGGCCGTCTGTCTGAGGGTGATAAGCGGTGCTTAGATTCAATTTGGTTCCCAATTCTTCCTGGAATGCTTCCCAGAATTTGCTAGTAAACAGGGGATCTCTATCACTGACTATATTGAGCGGCACTCCATGTAGTTGAACTATTTCTTTGAAGTAAATTTGCGCTAGGCTTTGAGCCGTTCTGTTGGATCGGACAGGTATGAAATGGGCAGTCTTCGTGAAGCGATCTACGATTACCCATATACTGTCGTTTCCTTTTCTAGTTCGAGGCAATCCATCGAGATTTGTTCCCACTTCCATCCTGGAATTTCTAAGGGTTGTAATAATCCAGCCAATTTCTGCTGATCACTCTTAACTAGCTGACAAGTGGGGCATCTGCTAACATATAATGAGATATCTCTTTTCAAAGCTCTCCACCAGAATGTGCATTTGATATCGTTATACATTTTTCTCACAACGGGATGGATACTTAGTTTGGACTTGTGGCACTCATCAAGTATTTCTCTTCTGAGCTCAGGAAGGTTTGGGATGCAAATTCTGCCCTTTAATCTTAGAACTCCTTTGTCATCGAGTCGGAAACTTGTGGATTCACCTCCTTTGACTCTCTGACTGACTCTTTGATTAAATTCATCGTCTTTCTGAAGGGTCGAGATCCTGTCTATCAATGAAGACGTGATGACAAAACTGGCGATGATTTCATTCTTTCTGCTGAGCGCATCTGCTACAACATTGGCTTTCCGTGGAGTGTATAGAATTTCAAAATCGTATGCTGCAAGGAATTCTAACCAACGCTGTTGTCTCATGTTTAGATCTTTCTGAGTGAATAGATATTTCAAGGATTGATGATCGGTGAACAGTTCGAACTTCTCGCCCAGTAAATAATGCCTCCAGATTCTTAAAGCAAACATGATAGCTAATAACTCAAGATCACGAGTTGCATAGTTTCTTTCATGCGGCTTCAGCTGACGGCTGGCATAAGCGACCACTTGGCCTTTTTGCATTAGTACTGCGCCTAGCCCTCTAATAGAAGCATCTGTCCATACAGTCAAGTCTTGGTTGCCTTCTATTATTGTCAATACTGGAGCGGTTGTCAATTTCAGTTTTAGCTCTTGGAAAGCTTCTTCACATTCGGGAGTCCATTTGAATTTCTCATGCTTCTTTGTAAGCTTTGTCAATACACCAGATATCTTTGAAAAATCCTGAACGAATTTCCGATAGTAACTAGCCAATCCAAGGAAACTTCGAACTTCGGTGGGCGTAGTAGGTTGTTTCCAGTTCTGAATCGCTGTAATTTTGCTTGGATCTACAGCAATTCCTTCTTTTGATACGACATGGCCTAGGAATTTAACTTCATTATGCCAGAAGACACACTTAGAAAATTTAGCTTTCAAGACATTTCTCCTTAGAATTTTCAACACTTGTTCTAAATGTTTTGCATGCTCGTCTTCCGACTTAGAGTATATTAAAATGTCATCGATGAAGACTAGAACAAATTTATTCAACACACCACGGAACACTCTGTTCATAAGATCGACGAAGTATGCCGAAGCGTTACACAAGCCGAACGGCATTACTAACCATTCGTAGAACAAATCGAGACCCCTGAAGGCTGTCAAAGGAACACAGTCTTCGGCTATACGTAATTGGTGGAAACCTGTAGCTAGGTCCATTCTGGAGAATACTATTGCTCCATTTAATTGATCTAACAGATCGTCTATACGTGGCAAAGGATATTTGTTCTTTAGTGTCTGCTTATTGAGATCTCGGTAATCAACGCAAAGTCTTAGAGTACCGTCTGATTTCGGGACAAATACTACTGCTGCTCCCCACGTTGAAAAGCTCGGTCTGATCAGACCTTTCCAAAGTAATTCTCGGGTTTGACTACTTAACTCTTCTTTTTCTTTTGGGGCCATTCTTCTAATTGGATGTACTACTGGTTGGGCGTTAGCAATCAGATCTATTCTAAATTCAATTTCTCTTTGTGGCGGCAAGTTTTCTACTTCTTCAAACACATCCGCATAGTTTTTAACGACCGGTATCTTTTCTAATGAAGGGGAGTAACTTCTAAAGAAGACCAAAATTCCGTTCTATTAATTTCGGAGCCATGGCATGGTATACATATAGGTCCAAGCTTCGTTTTGACTTTAACGATTTGCTCGGCACATCTAACTTTAGCCCTATATTTGGTTAACCATTCCAAACCGAGAATAACATCGAATTCCAATAAATTCATGATGATTAACCTATGGGGAAACTTGTAGAAAGAATAGGAGATAGGCACTCTGCAGTACGAGCTGAGACTAACAGAACCTCCTATCGGGTTTTGAACCTTAATTGGTTCCTTAAGCTTCCTTGAATTCAATTTTAACTTGTGAACAATTTTACTAGAATTGAAGCTACGTGATGCACCAGTATCAAAATGTACAGAAACAGGAATATTTTTAATGGTAAGGGTACCTCCCAAGACACCGGGTTTACCTGATCCATCGGTGGTAGCTGGCGGGGTCTTTCCGTCATAGACATGAGCCACTTGTGCATTCTGCTTCAGAGGACAATTCCTACTATAGTGCCCCCTCTTATGGCAGTTGTAGCATTCGGCTGAGTCATTTGCCTTTGGTTTCCTCGGGGCTTTGCATACGTTAGAAAAATGTCCAGGCTTCCCGCAGTTGTAGCAATTTCCTTTCAGGATCTTTGCAGGTTTCTGAGTAGCGGCCTTGGTAATGCTAGACTCGGGTTGATCTGTTGAAGCCTTGCGCTTATTTCCAGCTTGGCTTTTGGCGCGGTCTTGGCTAGCGTGCCTTTCATCCATATCTTCATAATTGCAAGCCATTTCTACTAATTCTGAAAAGGAGAGTTTGATGTTGCTCATAGCTCTGTCATGGTACTTGCGCTTTAGCCCAAATATGAATCTCTTGTTCTTTGCTTTGTTGGTCATAATCAGCTCTGGAGCATAGCGCGACAACTGGGTGAACTTATTCAGGTAATCTTGAATAGAGAGATCTCCTTGCTGGAGATTAGCAAACTGCTCTCGCATCCTCTCTAGAGCCTATTCAGGTACAAACTTCTCATTGAACATAGTTTTGAATTGCTCCCAAGTTCTGACAGTACCCGCTGCATCCTCTGAGGTAATGGCATCCCACCACAGCTCTGCTTCCTCCTGTAGGAGCCAAATGCCAAGTCGTGCTTTGTTGTTGGTTCCCATACCCATGCCTTCAAAGATTTTCTCACAGGTCTTCAACCAAGCTATAGCCTCGGTCACTGTACCAGTGCCAGTAAAGGGTTTTCCCCCAAGATTTCTATACCTCTTCGCAACTTTGTCTAGCTCAAAGTCCTCAGGTGCTGGTGGCTGAACAATAGGGCCTTCCACAACTACAGGGATATTTCCCCGTCCTCCTGCTGCATCTCCTCGGCCTCCATGGCCTCCTCTAGCTGCTGCTGCTCGTGTAGCCATCTAAGAGAATACTGTATAAGCAAGAAAAGAGTCAAGCTCGCAGATTTGATAAATTTTCATATATGATAAAGTAGGGGAATACAAGGAAAGATAATGATGATGTACTGATCAAATTGTTTTGCTAATCTGCTTAGCTCATTCTAGGACATTGCTAATCCTATCTCTAATGAGCTACTCGCATTAGAACACTACTGATTCTATTCTAACGAGGTGCTTAATGTGTTAGATCCCGGAACTAAGGTTAACCAAAGCTCTGATACCAACTGTGACGATCCCAAAATCCGAGGGGTGGTATTAAGGATAATCATTGGAATATAACACATTAATAATCATAGCAGAGTACAGATAATAGCAGAAACAATAAAGAGAATAATTTTACATGGATATGACAGTGGAATCACAACATGTAATAACATCAGAATAGCATAGCGTAGGATATAACTTAGTAAATAAAAAGGAAAGTGATCAGTCATCATCGCCGAAGGCGGAATACATATACATATAGTAAGAAATACGGAAAGTAAATCAGTCTGCATCGCCCGTGGCGGAATCATAATATAAGAACAATAATGGCAGAAAATGTCAAAGTCATCTCTGTGAAGTCAGCCTAGCCATGAGCCAAAAATGCACTCTATGCAGCAGTGCAGAGCCAAAAACAACCTGTCACCTGTGTACTAGGCTGCCCGTGTGAAAATAAGGGCACCCGCGTTTGCAAAGTGAAACAAACAACGAGTCAGTCATGGGGACTGGTATGAGGAATCTATTTAACAGTTAAACAACAGTAATAGCAAATCATAGGACCACGCCACTTTCGCGGAACGGGTTTACTCCAGTGATTGCTAGTGCATTTAAAACAAAGTAAATTCTTTTAAAACAACGCAATGCTTTTTGAAAGAATGAAGCCATTATAAGACTCAGGTCCCATCACACAATGCAACGCAAGCCGGAGGATAGAGTTTTACCTTATAAGGGCCAAATATGCTTGATACGTATAAAGCAAAATCATTTTATATTATTACTAGTGCATATATGTTTCAAAAATGAATAGCATCATAAATATCAATCATAGGCGGCATAGCTACCATCTACTATGTCGCCATACTAGTTCTATAATCGAGTCCGTTATTTCGTATTGGAAATTGGATTTCCATCATGAGTCGAGGCAAGGGGCAAGCTCCTCTCCGCTTCGAGACACTCTAGCAAATGCCTCAGGACTACACACTCTGGGTAACCCTGGATCCTCCAAGGCCGGTCCTCTCTTACGTTTGAGGATTAGTTATTCCTGAACACATGTTTCCCGGTCCTTACAGACCTATAATCGAGGCGCCTCGCATTCCAACAACCACATAGGTGAAAAATAGATATAAATGTCAGGGCTGGTAAGTCACTGACACCACCATAGCTAGAAAGAAACGTCATGTTCTCCTTGGGTCCTTATCCCGTTTTTAACTCATACCGAGGTGTGAGGCTCGCGAATCTACGAAATACACAAAGCTAGGTCACGTAGACCGTGCTTTGATCATCATCCACAAGACTTTGCTTTGCAATAGAAGCCTTGATCACAGCATCTTGGCATGCCACATAGGCAGTCCACTCCATACGATTGATTTCCATCGATATATAACCCCTGAGCTCGTACGTCTCAGAGAAGGGCGTTAAGCAAAAGAATAAATTCTCCGCCGCCAAACAGATATATATTTAACAGAGATCAATCAGTATAGAACAAAATCCAATGTCAAACACACAGTCCATTTACAAGTCTATTCTGGGTCTGAACGAAACCAGAGGCGTCAAATTCCTCGTATATCCGTCCAATCAACACATACGTTCAGACGGCTACTACTTCCGTCCCCTTCCGGTAGCTACTCCGGTCAGGAACCTCAGTAGCGCCCATCCAACCGATACGAAGATCGTCGGTCTTGAATCGTCTTTGCATTTTCCGATTCGAATCGCTCGATAAATTATTTGAAATGAGGGTTAGCTCGGCCTTTTCAAATAATTCACGTCATTAGAATTTAAATCGATTCTTTCTATGGTCATATTATTCGACATCCATCTTTCAGTTCTTTAGTGTTATTTTCGCGTCAAACACATACAACCATCAAATATCAAACAATTCAAGCCCAATTGGTTTATTTTCAATCAATGTTGCTTATAATATTTTATAACGATTTTTCGCCATTTTTATTTATTTAAAAATGGCCATATTTAATTAAATGACGTTTCAGGTCGTGCCGTGGCACTGGCGCTGTTTTTCCCCTAATTTGTTTTACACATATCAGAAAATCTAACCGTTGGATTTCTACAAAGTCTATATCAGTGGGAAGATATTCCCAAAGCGAACCCAACGGTTCCAGTTTCGTGAGAATCCGACGGTCGGATCTTCCACACTAGTCGTTCGAAGTTACGGTTTCAAAATTCGAACTGCAGCGTCGTTATTCGATTTAATTTAATTATATTTATATTTATATATAAATATAAACGATTTTGGCGCTGTTTTTCTTCAGATTTGAATTAAACATTCCGGACTGTAACGACCCGTATTCTACGCATCATAGGATCGTAGGATATTTATTTCTTTCACATACGAAGTCGTATGGTCATGCAACTTTGGGAGACGACTATTGGGGTCATTTCCCATGTTCATGATTTTTCTCGATTTTTAAATGACCTTTTTACCCCTAGTTGGCACTGTTTTGGCCATAACTTTTGACTGGAAATGAATTTTGACCTGAAACCACTTCCATTGGCTTCGGATGATGGTTTCTCTTTCCGTAGAGTGGTCACATTAGCCAAACGGACTTACCGTTTGGGAGATATGGCTGAAACAAGTTTCAGATGGAGAAAAACAGCTTAATTGGGCTTAACCGGGTGATTAGCAGCTAGGCCCAAGGGGAATTTCGGGTTTAGAGGTATAGGAGGACTGATTAGGGTTAGGTTATCATTTTCATTTCAGTTTTGAGCCGCCACAAACCTTCTTGAGACCTTAGTAATGGCTTCCTACATCTAAAACACCCCAAATCACTCTCTAATTGAAGATTAGGCTTAGCAACACCAAATTAAGGAGAAAAAGCACCAAAGCAAGGTTGGAGCTGCTGCTATACATAGGAATTCGACCCAAACAGAGAGTATTTCAGATTTGGTGTTTCATTTGTGGCCAAGGTGAGTGATAGCATCATTTTGACACTAATTACGGTTAATTAAGGGTAATTAGTAAAGATTAGCGAATTTATACACCAATAAATTCTGGAAAAATTCTTAAAATTCTAAAATAATGTTTTAAGGCTCTGTTAGAAATTTGAGATAATTTCGATGTGTTTTGCTAATTGTATGCTTAAGCATGATTAAGAGTGCTTAAGGGAAAATATGAAGTTTTAGCTACTTTAGATCCATTTTGATTCATTTGAATTGTTGGTTGCTGTTTGTGGTTGCTATTACATGTTGCTATGACTCTATGATATGTTTCATGATTGTTTAGAATAGTTAAATTGCTCGAAAACGTCGTCGAATGGCGTAGAAAGCTTGCTGGAAAGTTGCAGAAGTGTGCAGGTTCCGAACCGGTTCGGATCGGAGGAAGGGGGTCGGATCGGGTTGTGAACTGACCAAGGGGATTCGAACTGGATTGGAACTTGTCACTGGAGGAGGCTTGGCAAAAAGGAAGGCTGTTTACTTAGAGTTGGAGTGGACAAGGAAATCGGATCGGAGTAAGCTAGGGAGTGGAGCGGATCGGATCGGAAGAGTGATTGGAGGCCAGATCGGATCGACTTGGAGATGCAGGGCTCGGATCGGATCAGAACACGTGAAGAAATAAGGGGGCGGATCGAAGCGCTGGAAGGAAGGACACCCGACCCGACCTGGAGGAGGACCCCGACCCGACCCGGAGCGAAGTAACCGACCCGAATCGAATGAAAGAAGGCAAGGAGAAGGACCCGAACCCAGAGGAAGGTGGCACTCCGAACCGAACCGAACCGAACCGAACCGAATTCTAGAGCTGCTGCTGCACGACAACTTTTCTGAAGACCCACTCCAATTCGACCAAACCCGAGATGCAAAGGAAGTCCAAATGAGAAGTTAGAGCTTAAGGTTCAGATGGGAATCAACGAGTTCACTTCATGGTTGGGCTTTGCTGCGGGACGCGTGCTAAGGAGTTATCGACATCTATAGCTTTGGGCCACTATGGTTGGAGGTACGAAGGCGGATTCAGGGCCATTATGGCATCGGTAGAACCAAGGGCTATGACCAATGAAGTGGGTCATTGAAATGTTTGGTCATGACTCCAAGTGTTTGGCTTGGTCACAGCAGGGTTTCTACAAGTCGGGATTCGTCGTTACCTCAGTTTGTCTAGTGTTCCAAAGTGGTAGATGTCGTACGCTTTACGCACTGAGTGAGAGATGTGAGGATGGTTGCTATGGATGATTTGCTTGCTATCATTGTGACATGCACACCCCACCCCCGTATTCTTACACTATTTATTATGGCACCTTAGAGTATTGTACGGTATGTGGTACTAACTCTTTGGTTGCAGGTCCAGGTTCAGGTATGGTTTAGTATACCTGTTATTATTCTGTTTAGATGCTTATCGCTCATACCAGGCTTTATGTCTGACCCAGAGTTTTATGTCTCCTCTTATTACTCTGGGTGCTCACACGAGCAGACTAGAGACAGGTTAGCTGGTGATGCACGGGTAGATGATCCGGAGACGAGCAGGAGGCTTCCACATAATATATATAGTATTCTCCCTGTGTTGCTGAAGATCACTGCTTGGGCATTGTTGGTGTATCTTCTACTTCAGCTTTCTTATGTTTAGAGACAGTAAATTTGGAAAATTGTAATAAGCTGTATTTGGATTTCCCCTGCTTTGATGATTGATGTTGATTTTAGTTATCAGCTTATGCACTGTCTCGCCTGTTTTGTGTCAAGTATGTTATTATTATATTTTATTCCATGCGCTGTGAGACATTATACAGGTTTCTTGATTAGTTCATTCTCTTCTTTCCTTTCTCTTGACGTCCGTCCTGTGCTAGTCGGGCATGTGTACAGCGCACTTTCGGAGGAAATGCAGGCTGGTGCGGGGCGGGCCGTCACACTTGGTATCAGAGCTCTAGGTTGCGTAGTTAACCTAGGGAAGTTATCAGGGAGAGATAGTATACGTATACGAGGGAGCGTATTTGTAATTATTTTGATTTTCAAAAGCTATATATATACTATTAGTAGTATAAGGATGAAGTCGTACTGCACTAGCACCACTATGGGGTCGTTAATCATTTCCTTTTTCAGATAGACGATGAGCCGATATACTAGAGGTGCTGGTAGGGGAGCCAATAATGGGAATGCTGCTGACATGAGGACGATGTTTACTGACCTCATGAGAGAGATGCTTAGAGATGTGCAGAGGGCAGCTCCCAATGGTGGAAATGGTGGTGGTCCAATAGTGCAGGCACCAAGAGTCGACTTCGCCAAGCTGAATAAGGATTATACTAGCCTTGGTGGGAAGCCGTTCCATGGAACGGAGTCGGCTACGGATGTTCAGGATTGGGTGGATAGTTGCGAACGTATCTTCGAGGATTTGGGTATCGAGGATGCGATGAAGAGAAAGTTAGCGTCCCGTCAGCTGCAAGGACGGGCAATGAATTGGTGGAATGCTATAAAGGCAGCTACTCCCGAGGACCAGATTACTTGGGAGCAGTTTAAGGCTCGCTTTAGTGAGAAGTTCATTCCCGCTGCTCAGAAGTCAATGTTGTTTAAGAAATTCTTGGAGCTCAAGCAGAATGGCAGGGCTGTCTCGGAGTATATTGCTGAATTTGATACTTTGTCAAAATATGGGTTATCTCTTATAGATACTGCCGAGAAAAAGAATGAGAAATTTATAACTGGTTTGGATCAGTACTTGGGGGAAAAACTTATTAACCACATCGATGAGACGTTTGAATCGATTGTGGGGAAAGCGTTGAGATCGGAAAGTCTCTACCCTAAGTCGAAGACTGAGGTTGCATCCGCAGATGAGCCAAAGCCACAAGCTAGTGGTGGAGGCAAAGGTGGTTCCCAGAATAAGAGAAAGCAGAATCAGGCTAAGGATGGCCAGAAGAAAAAGAATAAGCAAGATGTGGAGTGCTTCAGCTGTGGTAAGAAGGGCCATTATGCTAGTAATTGTAGGGCCAAGCCAGCGGATAGGAAGTGCTTCAACTGTGGCCAAATGGGACATCACAAGGACAAGTGTCCGCAGCCCCCTAAGGAAAAGCAAATGGTGAAAGCATATGCTCTTAATGCTATTCCTTCTTCGTCGAATGCCCCAACTGCGGCGGAGAAGGGAAAGAACGTCGTCATTCAAGGTATGCTTTCTGTTTATGATGTTCCTGTTAGAGTTTTGTTTGATACCGGAGCTTCCAGTTCTTTCATATCTAGTGACCTGGTAGATAGGTTGGGATTGGAGCCCGAGATTGTCGATAGACCTTTAGTAGTGACGAACCCGATTGGTGGTTCAACTAGCCTTAGCATGATTTGTCGTAATGTGGTTCTATCGAGTCATGGATGCATGTTTGTTTGTGATTGCTTTGTTTTGTGCTTTACTGGGTTTGGCATTATTTTGGGAGTAGATTGGCTCCAAAGATATGGGGTGGTGGTAGACTGTGAGGGCTTGTTGGTGACAGCTAGAGCGGATGATGGGCGGAGGATAGTGTTTGGTGGTCTACCCAGTAAGGGGGTATTGGCTAGTTTTCTAAACTCCCTCGACATTCCGCATAGTGAGTTGTCAGGTTTGCCCGTGGTTGGCCAGTATCCGGATGTTTTCGAAGAAGTGACCGGACTTCCACCACACCGAGAGATTGAGTTTCGTATTGATTTGGTAAAGGATGCCAGGCCTATAGTGATGCCACTTCGTCGTATGGCACCAAGGGAGCAGCGAGAGCTCGAGGTGCAAGTCAGCGATCTTTTGAAGAAGGGATTTATCAGAAGGAGTGTTTCTGAATGGGGAGCACCAGTCGTGTTTGCTACCAAGGCGGATGGTTCCCTTCGTTTGTGTGTAGACTACCGCGAGTTGAATAAAGTGACGAGGAAGAATAAGTATCCTCTACCGCGGATAGATGATTTGTTCGATCAGTTGAGTGGCGCGAGAGTATTTTCTCAGTTGGATCTCGCGACAGGTTTTCATTAGCTTAGAGTGGAAGCTGAGAGTATAGCTAAAACGGCATTTCGGACGCCGTCTGGGTTTTATGAGTGGTTGGTCATGCCATTCGGGCTGACCAATGCCCCAGCATATTTTGTGGATCTTATGAATAGGGTATTCAGAGATCAGTTGAATAAGTTTGTCCTTGTGTTCGTTGATGATATTTTGGTCTATTCGAGGACAGAGGAAGAACACAAGGAACATTTAAGAGTAGCGATGGAGGTGTTAAGAAAACACCAATTGAAAGCAAAGTTTTCTAAGTGTCACTTCTGGAAGAGGGAAGTGAGGTTCTTGGGCCATGTTGTATCAGAGAATGGTATTGCCGTGGACCCAGCAAAGGTGGCTACGGTACAAGATTGGCCTACGCCCAAGAATGCAACAGATGTAAGAAGTTTCTTGGGGTTAGCGGGATATTATCGTAAGTTTATCCAAAGTTTCTCCAAGATAGCAGCACCATTAACCCAGTTGACCAAGAAGAATCAAGCTTTTGTCTGGGATGAAAGGTGCGAGAATGCATTCAGAAGTCTAAAGGACAAGTTGACAAGCGCACCAGTGTTAGTCATTCCTAAGGGGGATGAAGAGATGACGGTATACACGGATGCCTGTGGTACCGGACTGGGTGCTGTATTGATGCAAGGCGGCAGGGTTGTAGCTTATGCAAGTCGGCAATTGAAACCGCACGAGAGAAGATACCCTACCCATGATTTAGAATTGGCAGCAATCGTGTTCGCGTTAAAGATGTGGAGACACTATCTCTTGGGAGAAAGATTTGAGCTGTTTACAGATCATAAGTCATTAAAGTATCTATTCTCCCAGAAGGATTTAAATCTCCGTCAGCAGAGATGGTTAGAGTTCTTAGCTTCCTATGATTTTGACATCGCATATACACCAGGAAAGGGCAATGCGGTGGCTGATGCATTGAGTAGAAGACATGCCAGCTTAGGGGCTATGTTCCTTGAATGGAAGCAACTGGAGTTTATCGCGGGGTTTGATTTCAGACCAAAGTGCGAATTGGATCCAGAAATGTTAGCAAGTTTGACGATCAGACCCACTTTGATTGAACGGATCGGCTCTAGTCAGAGGGACGATCCTAACCTATTGGAGATCATCTCCAAGTTAGAGATGGGAATCGATGAGGAGATGAACAAGTATGGGCTTGATCGAGATAGATGGCTTAGAAAGAATGGAAAGCTTGTTGTACCCAATGTCAATGGATTGAGGGATGAAGTGCTTAGAGAATGTCATCACTCAAAGCTGACCATACACCCCGGTGGTAATAAGATGTATCGAGATATGAAGCAGACTTACTACTGGGAAGGGATGAAAAGAGACGTTGGGAAGTTTATATCCAAGTGCATGAATTGCCAGCTAGTAAAAGCCGAGCAAAAGAAGCCTAGTGGGTTGTTACAGCCTTTAGAAATTCCCGAATGGAAATGGGAGCAAGTCTCGATGGATTTCATCGATGGTTTACCAAGGACTAGATCGGGATACGACAGCATTTGGGTAATTGTAGATCGACTGACTAAAAGTGCAAGGTTTATACCAGTCAAATCGACTAGAACGGCAGCTAAGTTAGCAGAATTGTATATGAAGTGGATAGTGAGATTTCATGGAGTACCTAAAAGCATTGTGAGCGACCGAGACCCGTTGTTCACTAGTGGGTTTTGGAAGAGCTTACAAGAGGCTCTAGGGTCAGAGTTACATCTCAGTACTGCATATCATCCTCAGACCGACGGTCAGACGGAAAGGGTGAATCGTATTTTGGAAGATCTCTTGAGAGCATGTATATTGGATTTTGGTGGATCATGGGATGACCATATGCATCTAGTAGAGTTTGCATATAATAATAGTTACCAATCCAGTATTGGTATGGCTCCATTTGAAGCTTTGTATGGAAGACCGTGTAACTCACCATCATGTTGGATAGAAACTGGCGAGAAGTTTATGCTTGGACCAGATGTGGTGAGGGAAACTTCAGATAAGATCAAGATCATTCAACAACGAATGAAGGCTACCCAAGATAGGCAGAAGAGTTATGCTGATAAGAGGAGAAGAGACTTAAAATTCTCCGTTGGTGACTTGGTGTTTGTCAAGATCTCTCCGTTGAAGAGCGTAATACGATTTGGCAGGAGAGGCAAGTTGGCGCCAAGATTCGTTGGCCCATTCCCTGTTCTTGAACTAGTCGGGAATTTGGCATATAGAATTGACTTACCAGAGAAGATGGCGGGAGTTCACAACGTGTTTCATGTTTCCCAACTAAGGAAGTTCGTTCACGACTCAGATATGACTATTTCACCTGATCAGTTAGAGGACTTCGAAGTAGAACCCGAGGCGGTTGGGAACCGCAAGCCGGCCCGTATTGTCGAGCACGACATGAAGCAACTTCGAAGGAAGGCGGTGAAGCTAGTCAAGGTACAGTGGAGCGAGGACGAGAGTGATTGTACTTGGGAGACAGAGGAGGACATAAGGAAGAAGTATCCAGAACTCTTTGCCTGGTAAGATTTTGACTTCGATTTAGTTTTCCGCATGCTAGGATAGGCTTGTTTGCTTGTTTTGAATATTTGGTTGTTGTATATGGTTGTTAGGCATGCGGGATCCCTAGTATGTTTTGGGTTAAGGAATTTCGGGGACGAAATTTCTTAAGGGGGGGAGAGTGTAACGACCCGTATTCTACGCATCATAGGATCGTAGGATATTTATTTCTTTCACATACGAAGTCGTATGGTCATGCAACTTTG
This sequence comes from Allium sativum, assembly GCA_030737875.1. Classification (NCBI taxonomy): domain Eukaryota; kingdom Viridiplantae; phylum Streptophyta; class Magnoliopsida; order Asparagales; family Amaryllidaceae; genus Allium; species Allium sativum. The sequence continues at coordinate 995,380,785 of CM060915.1, forward strand.
GGAGACGACTATTGGGGTCATTTCCCATGTTCATGATTTTTCTCCATTTTTAAATGACCTTTTTACCCCTAGTTGGCACTGTTTTGGCCATAACTTTTGACTGGAAATGAATTTTGACCTGAAACCACTTCCATTGGCTTCGGATGATGGTTTCTCTTTCCGTAGAGTGGTCACATTAGCCAAACGGACTTACCGTTTGGGAGATATGGCTGAAACAAGTTTCAGATGGAGAAAAACAGCTTAATTGGGCTTAACCGGGTGATTAGCAGCTAGGCCCAAGGGGAATTTCGGGTTTAGAGGTATAGGAGGACTGATTAGGGTTAGGTTATCATTTTCATTTCAGTTTTGAGCCGCCACAAACCTTCTTGAGACCTTAGTAATGGCTTCCTACATCTAAAACACCCCAAATCACTCTCTAATTGAAGATTAGGCTTAGCAACACCAAATTAAGGAGAAAAAGCACCAAAGCAAGGTTGGAGCTGCTGCTATACATAGGAATTCGACCCAAACAGAGAGTATTTCAGATTTGGTGTTTCATTTGTGGCCAAGGTGAGTGATAGCATCATTTTGACACTAATTACGGTTAATTAAGGGTAATTAGTAAAGATTAGCGAATTTATACACCAATAAATTCTGGAAAAATTCTTAAAATTCTAAAATAATGTTTTAAGGCTCTGTTAGAAATTTGAGATAATTTCGATGTGTTTTGCTAATTGTATGCTTAAGCATGATTAAGAGTGCTTAAGGGAAAATATGAAGTTTTAGCTACTTTTGATCCATTTTGATTCATTTGAATTGTTGGTTGCTGTTTGTGGTTGCTATTACATGTTGCTATGACTCTATGATATGTTTCATGATTGTTTAGAATAGTTAAATTGCTCGAAAACGTCGTCGAATGGCGTAGAAAGCTTGCTGGAAAGTTGCAGAAGTGTGCAGGTTCCGAACCGGTTCGGATCGGAGGAAGGGGGTCGGATCGGGTTGTGAACTGACCAAGGGGATTCGAACTGGATTGGAACTTGTCACTGGAGGAGGCTTGGCAAAAAGGAAGGCTGTTTACTTAGAGTTGGAGTGGACAAGGAAATCGGATCGGAGTAAGCTAGGGAGTGGAGCGGATCGGATCGGAAGAGTGATTGGAGGCCAGATCGGATCGACTTGGAGATGCAGGGCTCGGATCGGATCAGAACACGTGAAGAAATAAGGGGGCGGATCGAAGCGCTGGAAGGAAGGACACCCGACCCGACCTGGAGGAGGACCCCGACCCGACCCGGAGCGAAGTAACCGACCCGAATCGAATGAAAGAAGGCAAGGAGAAGGACCCGAACCCAGAGGAAGGTGGCACTCCGAACCGAACCGAACCGAACCGAACCGAATTCTAGAGCTGCTGCTGCACGACAACTTTTCTGAAGACCCACTCCAATTCGACCAAACCCGAGATGCAAAGGAAGTCCAAATGAGAAGTTAGAGCTTAAGGTTCAGATGGGAATCAACGAGTTCACTTCATGGTTGGGCTTTGCTGCGGGACGCGTGCTAAGGAGTTATCGACATCTATAGCTTTGGGCCACTATGGTTGGAGGTACGAAGGCGGATTCAGGGCCATTATGGCATCGGTAGAACCAAGGGCTATGACCAATGAAGTGGGTCATTGAAATGTTTGGTCATGACTCCAAGTGTTTGGCTTGGTCACAGCAGGGTTTCTACAAGTCGGGATTCGTCGTTACCTCAGTTTGTCTAGTGTTCCAAAGTGGTAGATGTCGTACGCTTTACGCACTGAGTGAGAGATGTGAGGATGGTTGCTATGGATGATTTGCTTGCTATCATTGTGACATGCACACCCCACCCCCGTATTCTTACACTATTTATTATGGCACCTTAGAGTATTGTACGGTATGTGGTACTAACTCTTTGGTTGCAGGTCCAGGTTCAGGTATGGTTTAGTATACCTGTTATTATTCTGTTTAGATGCTTATCGCTCATACCAGGCTTTATGTCTGACCCAGAGTTTTATGTCTCCTCTTATTACTCTGGGTGCTCACACGAGCAGACTAGAGACAGGTTAGCTGGTGATGCACGGGTAGATGATCCGGAGACGAGCAGGAGGCTTCCACGTAATATATATAGTATTCTCCCTGTGTTGCTGAAGATCACTGCTTGGGCATTGTTGGTGTATCTTCTACTTCAGCTTTCTTTTGTTTAGAGACAGTAAATTTGGAAAATTGTAATAAGCTGTATTTGGATTTCCGCTGCTTTGATGATTGATGTTGATTTTAGTTATCAGCTTATGCACTGTCTCGCCTGTTTTGTGTCAAGTATGTTATTATTATATTTTATTCCATGCGCTGTGAGACATTATACAGGTTTCTTGATTAGTTCATTCTCTTCTTTCCTTTCTCTTGACGTCCGTCCTGTGCTAGTCGGGCATGTGTACAGCGCACTTTCGGAGGAAATGCAGGCTGGTGCGGGGCGGGCCGTCACACGGACAATCCAACCGTTGGATTTTTACAAGGTTGGTGCCGTTGGAAAGATATTTCCAAGGCGAACCCAGCGGTTGCGGTTTCGGGAAAATCCGATGGTCGGATTTCTCGCACTAATCGTTTCAAATTACGATTCCGAAACACGAACTGCACGGCCTCTATTCCTTTTTATTATATTCATATTTATATATATAAATATAGTTCATTCTATAATTTCAACTTTAGTTCATTCTATATTTTCAACTTCGTTTTCACTTCAAATTTTTCACTAACGCCTTAATATTTCGAATTTTTTTGCCATAACCTCCTTTGTACGGGGAGGGGTTTGGAAATTTATTTGGGCCGTATTAGGTACCCAATAAATCCTACAAAGCATTCACATATTTATAGTGATATATTCTGGTGTTTATGGGGGAGCATGTATAGATAATCACTCCAGAGAATAAATTCTCGTCACCCCGTTTCCGTGTGGAAATAAATAGTCCATGTGCCGTATCTAATAACTAGAGCGACGTGATTATTGTCAACTCCAGACCCGTGTGGGTTTTTTATTAATCTGGCAATTTATCGTTATAATTTATATAGTCCATATCAGTCATCAGTTCAACCTGTAGTATATAGTCATCGCCATACAAGCCTCTCGTTCGTATGGTAAATCTTCCACCTCGTCACACAAGCTCCAATTGCTTATGTGGAATATGATGAAGTATGCCTATCGTCATGAAGTATGCCATGTAGTGTAGTTCAAAATTAATTGTTACTATCCTATGGCGACGTTTATTATTTCACACAGAATAACCAGCACTCCGCATCCAATGGCATTCACAGGAGTTGATATGTAAATAAAATTGCGCAGCCAACTCATTAAGGTTTACCTATTTGTCGGGCACGCAAATAATTTCTTTACTCTACAGCTAATCCATTTTTCCTGTTCAACACATGTATATTTCTGCAGAACAAAGCTAATAATAATATTTCTAGCGAACTATTATTTATTTCAACACGTGTGTATATTTTTATCTAAGCGTATACATGATAAAAGAAATATTTTTATCATCAAAAATATTTATTCGACACGTGTGTATTTTTAGCACTTCATATTCACAATAAAAATATAGTTTTCATTGTCGATTCATTTTATTTTTTAAAAGATGATAACATTCAACACATGAATTTCAACTCGTCGAACAAATTGCAATTCAACACATGAATATTCTATATAGTTTGTATATATATAAAAATGTGATTTTTATCGCAAAAGCTATTTGTTTAAATTCAAATAATATTCAACACATGAATTTCAACTCAACGAATGAATTGCAACTCAACAAATGAATATTCGAGATAGTTTGTAATATATATAAAAATGTGATTTTTATCGCAAAAGCTATTTGTTTAAATTCAAATAATATTCAACCCATGAATTTCAACTCAACGAATGAATTGGAACTCAACACATGAATGTTCGATATAGTTTGTAATATATATTAAAATGTGATTTTTATCGCAAAAGCTATTTGTTTAAATTCAAATAATATTCAACCCATGAATTTCAACTCAACGAATGAATTGCAACTCAACACATGAATATTCGATATAGTTTGTAATATATATAAAAATGTGATTTATATCGCAAAAGCTATTTGTTTAAATTCAAATAATATTCAACCCATGAATTTCAACTCAACGAATGAATTGCAACTCAACACATGAATATTCGATATAGCATATGTAATTTATTTCAACGAATGAAAATTATTCTAACACATAAATATTTCAGAAAATTTCGGCAGCATAACGGCAGGGTAGTTAAAACCGGGACCGTCCCTAGTACGGCTCCTCGCTCTACCTTAAAACCTCGCGGTTTTTGACAATGGGGATCATGCATCTAGTTCGCACGCAGGCGACATGTTTTATTTTCAATTCCACAATCCTATTCTAATTTGTTTCAACCACAAGAGGGTATTTTTCAACCACAAAGGTATTTTTCAACCACAAAGGTATTTTTCAACCACAAAATCAACCACAAACAATTATTTCCAACCATTCGTCATACCATATAATATCACGTCAATCACAAGCAATAAATATCGTCCATGGTCTGTGGACGAGGGGAGTATATATATATATATAATATAATAATTCACTTGCATTTCATCACAATTCAAAGCATATATGTTTCATTCAACGCTTGTATAATTTATACATCGCTAATATAACTTATAAAACACATGTACATGAGGTATACAATGCGTGTATAATTTACACTTCGCTTATATAATTTATACAACACGATTTCATTCACACAAATAGTTTAGATTCCTCACATTTGTTATTGCAGTGCTAAAAATCGTAGGAAGGTCAGAAAAATCCGCGGCTTCTTCTAGAATGTAGAGAGCTTCCTTGCGGTCACGGTGTCTCCTGTTTCATCAAATTTCGTTAAAGAACGAAAAAGATATTATTTTTCAAAGTTTTGCAACGCTTTATAGTGTAAAAACAGTTTAAAATTATATAACCCGTTAGTTTTCAAACCTGCTCAAATTTAGGTTTTGATTTTTCTCTCGATTCGTTGCTCTATAGGTTGATCAGATTGTCGGACGTCGACGAGGGAGGAAAGAGCTTTCTGGCGACACCAGTCTCTTTCAGTTCGACGTCGAGATGAACCCTGGGCGGCGGCTTAAACGTGCCGACTTTGGAGCGCCAGAACTCGATGGCGGCGCCTCTGATGGTGGCGAGACTGGGTCGGATGTGGAGAGGGGACTAAGGCGGTCAGAAGCTTTAACTGGCGGAGGCGGCGAAATCGACTGAGGCGGCGGCAAAGTCGACGAGAAGCTTCGTGCTTCCTAAGTCGTCCAAATCGCTGGCGGCTAGGGTTTCCTTTGTATTTTTTTTAAAGAAAAATTCCTATTGGTCCGAGCTTTATAGGAAGTATTAAATAGTGTTTTTGCAAACGGACTCCTTTTTAAACCCAACGACTGTCGCCCCTAGCTAAATACCCCCATTCCGGACACAATAGGATATGTTTCGTTGGCCAATTCGACTGTTACAGTCAGTTATTTTTCAATTTAAAATATAAAACATTCGATATTTAATTTAAACGTACATTTCAATTTGCCAGTGCCACAAACTGAATCGAAAAATTCCAGAAAAATAAATCTAGCTTTGTTTTGACGATACGGTCCTAACAAAACCAGTTTTGTCGAATTCTGAGCTTGTTTGGAAAACGACCATTTTTAGGTCGACCCATTTTAACAGAATTTGACCAATCACATTTTCTTTTGCCCCGCTCACGTACTAGCTTCAAAAATTATGAAATTTGAAACTTAGCAATAATTTGACATCCCGGACCCAACAAAAGTGGTTTCGTCGAATTCCGAGGTCGTATGCAAAATATCAATTTTCAAGGGTTATATATGCTATATAGCGACCTTTCTGAAAATTCATTTGGCCATAACTTTTGATTTCCGTTATGAAATTTCGATTTTTCGGATTCGTTAGAAAGGTATACTTAAACAGATTTAAATATTTTTAGTTTCGCTAAAATCCGTTATATTTTCCACCCGGTACAGTCAGACAAAGTTTGTATTCAAAATTTCAAACTGCAATACCATGCCAAATTCTGTATTTTATTGAAATAGGCTATTTCAATTATTCAAATTCTTTGGTAATAACCAAATTTAAAATTTTTAAATTGGTTCACATTTTCCGGGTTATTACATTGAGCCCACCCCCCCTTTGATGGACTCAAGCATTATTACAAATTTAACAAATAATTTTGCTAAGCCTATCGGAAATTTCTGCAATGATCTTCTCGCTGCTGAACCCATCTATACTAATGTGTCGTTGTTAGCTAAAGATTTTGCCTCCTCTAGATCTGTAATCACTCTAGAAAGCATTCAAGAGGCAGTAAACCAGACTGTAGCAGCATCTAAATCTTCCAGACTAGTTTCACCTGTACCAAAGAGGAAAAAAGGCAAAACAAAAAGTCTAACAGACATTGTTACAACAGAGGAAACGGAGGAGGATAGATCATGATTTCAGAAGGAAATATATCAGTAGGAATACTAAATGGGATAAGCAACTAAAGCCTGCAGATGAAAGCAGCTATAAAAAGAGTGGCAAACAGTTGGGAGTAAAGGTGGACAGCAAAAAGCACAGTAGTCCTCCTTAGGTATTTTGTGTCCTTTATTCTTTCCTATTCTTTTATTATTTTATTATGGATATCGTTGCTTGGAATATTAGGGGATTAAAATCCCCTGAAAGGCAGCTTGATTTAGTTGATTTTTTAGCTAATTACAAACCTAGTATTTTAGGTTTGATAGAGCATAAACTCAGTGATCAAAAGATTGACGATCTGCATAAAAAGTTATCTTCAAATTAGAGCATTGTCAATAATAACTTGATGGGAGGAAATGGTAGGATTATGATTCTACATAATCCTACCATATGGTCTCTCATCAGTTACTTCATTGACATGCAATACATTCATTGTACTTTTAAAAATAAAGGTGGTTTGTCTTTAAAAATTACCTTTATTTATGCTTCCAATTTTGAGAATGACAGAATTATGCTCTGGAACTATATTGAGCAGTTCAGTAAGGTCATTAACAGCCCTTGGCTACTTATTGGGGATTTTAATACTGTTTTTCATAACTGTGAAAAAAGGGGAGGCAACCCCATCCCTTTCTCCAAATTAGAAAGGATTGCCTGTTTTATGCTGAAATCTGGTTTAATAGAACCCCCCCATAGTAGGAAATAAATACACCTAGAAATCAGGTGAATTTAGGAATATTCATTGCAAATTAGACAAGGTCCTATTTAACTAGCATTTCATTAACCTTTTTCCTAGCGTGAACTGCAGTACTCTGCCCCAAAACTCTAGTGACCACACCCCTATTCTAGTTACTATAAATTTAGTGAATAATAACATTAGAAACTCTCCATTTAGATTTGTGAATGGATGGGTTTTTGAGAAGGAATATAAGGATGTGGTCTCTAGTTGTTTTGTTAATAATTTTTATGGCACTGCTCAGTATAGGTTTAACAAAACTTTACATTTGGCCAAGTCCAAGTTAAAAACTTGGAACTCCTCTAGAAATAAAAATGACATTAAAATAATAAAAGATGAATGTGACAGGTTGCAGAATGATCTTGATATTAATTATTCAGATAAAAGCAAAGCTGATAAGTTTTTTAATGCTCAAGCTAAGTTGGTCAATGCTTTACATATTAGCTCTGTTAACCTTAAACAGAAAGCTAAAGTTAATTGGCTAACTGCTGGTGATGAAGCTAGCAATTTTTTTTATTCTAGAATGACCTATAGAAAGAATAGGAATACTATTGGTAAGATTATTGACATTAGAGGAAAAATTATTAATGAAGCCTCCACCATTGAGACAGAGGCTATTAATTATTTTTCCTCTCTCTATAACACTGATAATCCTACCAATACCTTTCCTAACAATGAATTTAAATACTTTGCTAACAGCAATAGCACTGATGTTCTGCTTGCCCCTATTAGATTAGAGGAGATCAAAAATATTATATTTAATGCTAATAATGATAAAAGTCCAGGTCCTGATGGGTTTAGCGCAAAGTTTTATAAAACCCATTGGGAAGAGATGCAGCATATTTGAAGTGATTCAATAAAGCAATTTTTTAATTCTGGCAAAATATTGAAGAACACTAACCACACTTTTATCACTTTGATCCCAAAAGTAGAAAACCCATCAGGACTTGATGAGTATAGGCCAATTGCCTGTTGCAATTTCATTTATAAAATCATTTCTTCTTTACTCTGTAATAGGTTAAAATGTTTTTTAAAGTTCATTATTTCTGAAAACCAGAGCGCTTTCATACCTGGTAGACTAATTTTTGAGAATTCTCTATTAGCTCATGAGCTTATTAGGAACTTTAATATGAAAAACAGTAATCTCATGTGCATAAAGATAGATCTTCATAAAGCCTTTGATAAAATTAATAGAAATTTTATCATTTTTGCTATGCAAAAATGGGCTTTGATGTTAGGTTTTGTGATCTTATTAAAGAATGCATATGTAATGTTACTTACTCTATTATGATAAATGGCTCCCCTAAAGGCTTCATCAAAAGCAACAGAGGAATTAGGCAGGGTGACCCATTGTCACCATACCTATTTTCAATTGTTATGGAATACTTCTCTATGCAAATGGAGTTAGAAGTTCTTAGGGGAAACATTAGACCAATTAATAGAGTAAAGCCTCACATTACACACCTTTTATATGCTGATGATATGCTTCTGTTTTTAAAGGCAGACAAAAATAGTGCTATTGCTGTTCACAAAATATTAGACAATATGGAAAAATATGCTGGCCTTGCCGTTAATTTAAATAAAAGTAAGGTTTATTTTAGTAAAGGTGTCCTTATTAAAGAGGAGATTATGAATCTTCTAAAATTCAAAGAAGGCAATCTCCCTGTCAAGTATCTTGGCCTTTCGCTAAGTATCAATCAGGTAAATGACAGGGACTGCCTTAGATTGTTAGACATGATTTAGAATAAGCTTGAGGGGTGGTCAGGTAAGCTTCTTTCTTTAGCTAGTAGGATGGAGTTAACTCATACTGTCATCAATGCTTTGGTTATGTATTGGGTCCAATCTCACAATATTCCTAATAGTGTTATTTGCAAAATTGAAAAAATGTGCTCCAATTTTATTTGGAAAGGTAAGTATCATAAAGTTGCATGGGACATAGTTTGTAAGCCTAAAAAATTTGGAGGACTTGGGCTTTGGAATATTAATGACATTGCTGAAGTTAGTAAATTTAAACTCTTTTGGAAATTTCTGGATGGTAAATCTCTTTGGTCTAGATGGATGAAAGCAAAATATTTAAAAAATAATAAAAATTTCTGGACTGCTAGGAAAGAAATGCATTATTCCTATGTTTGGAAAAACATTCTTGACTGCAGAGATATAGGTAGAAAATTTCTGCATAGAAAGTTAAAAGATGGCAGTCAAACCAGCTTGTGGTTTGACCCATGGATTAGTGGCAATTCTCTAATCAACCTTTGGGTTGGAATAACCTATACATTTTAGGGGGGGTTAATGATAAAGTGCAAAGCATTATTTCAAATAACTGTTGGAGCTTTCTTAATAACCCTGCCGCAAGTATTTTTAAAAATTCCATTTTGGATATTCAAATAAATCAGGATTGTTATAAGGATCAATGGAATTGGAACTTGTGTTCCAAGGATAAATTCTCTTTTAAAAAAGTGTGGGAGTTTTTACAAGGGAATGAAGTTGAAGTCAATTGGCATAAAATAATTTGGTGTAAATCAAATTGACCCAAAATGGCTCATTGTGCTTATTTTGCTTTGTTAAACAAACTCCCCACCAGAGAGAAATGTTGTAAATGGTATAAGAGTTCTGAAAGCTTATGTCTTTTTTGTAAAAAAGAGGTTGAAAGCCCCAATCACTTATTTTTTGACTGTAATTTTTCCCAGTACATTTGTTATAATGCCAAATGCACTCTGGGTTTCAGTCATACTCATGCTACTTTGAATATAAGGGATAACATTGATTATATATCTAAGTTTTTTAAGCCCAAATCCTACAAATTCAGTAGAGCTTGTGTTTTACTAACAGCATCTATTTATTATATTTGGAGAGAAAGAAACAGAAACACCCCACCTCCGTTAGGGTCACTCTCAAAGGGAATGCCCTAATTTTGGTGGAGGTTTATAAGTATAAGTCACAGATATACAAGACAGATATAAGAACACATATTTTTGAACACCAGAAAACATCAACAACTTTTATTTCAACAAAATACGTGTTACACAAACCATGTCATAATTTGTTTTACAATACTTCCCAAAACATAACATCTCCATAACTGTCTTGATTACATTATTTAAAGAAGCATAAAGAAAACATAAATAAACTACAAAAGTCCCATAATTGCTGTCCAAAGCCATAGCCCAAAACGGAAAAGATCCAAGCAATACATTCTTTCTCTTCAAGCTGGATGCGGAAACTGGTCAAGCTGCGGTATTCCCTCCCTGTGGACCTGGGGGGGGGGGGGGGGGACGAAAGAAAAGAAGGCGAAAGAAAAGTAGAGTCAGACATAAAGCCTGAGTAAGTCTAGGACTATTCAGTCTATGAATAAAGAACTGGGTATGATAAGCATAAACTGGAAATGGGAAAGCATTATAAACTAAGTTAAGTGGTCTAGGGTCGAATACTATCGTACCCCATATTAACCTCTGTACCCATATAAACTAGTTCCCAACAGGCACCCCATAATCAGGGTGAACTGATCCTTTTTCTGATGATTGGCTCCTACTCGCATAGTTACATGTGTCTTACGGCCTCCGTTGTTGTAGTTACCTATGCTGGTCCCACCATGGGGTGTATCAAGTCCCATGGTGGCGGCCCGACACAATCCTAGAATGCACAGGTATACTACTGGTGCCCAGTGCCTTATTTTTCTGCGCCGGAGTGTGTGCACGCCCGCACCCCGTTAGAACTTACACTGCTGCACCACCGCCGTCGATTTGACCTCTTACAGTCAGCCCAGTAATCGTGCCCCACCCTGCCTAGTTCAGGGTATCCTGATACACCTTGTAGGGTTACTTCTGAAAAGGGTCCCCCGCTACTAGGTTTTCTATTTCTAGCCAACATGCTAAGTTGGTTAAGTGTTTTGTAAACCTAACCCCCAATCTGTCTGTATAATTTAGCATGTTCCATTTTGATTAAGTATTAATTTAATTTACTTAATCCTATCAATCCTGACTCAGCCTTAATTGTCTTATTAAAGCCTTGACCTCTCACATTAGACAGGTATTGTTGTGGCTGCCTGTTGCCGGTTGGGTCCGGGCAGTCTTACGCCACAACCCAGTCTAACCTTGGGTCCTTATTGTGCTCCGTGTTTAACCACCCACATTGGATAGGTATTGTTGTGACTACTGGACAGCCGGGCGGTTCCGGGCAGGTTTACATCACAACCCAATCCAACCTCGGGTTAAACACATCGTATTTTCTACATTTACATATTTTGTCTCTTTTCTTTTTATATGTAAATATTTGCGGCGCATTATTCAAAATTTATCTTTATTGGTTAAAATTTATTTATGCCACTTAATTATTTTTCAGGGTTGTTGGCATGCGTCAAACATGCCAACACATATATTCTATATTTTAACCCAAACATCATTACCCCCGTTTTATACGTTCGCTACAATATAAGATATGTTGGGTTTAACATTTAAACCCAACTTAGCCATATGAAAAGGGGAGGCTTATAACATGGTGTTTATAAGGTAACATAAAAAGGGGAGCGTGAACGCTTGAACTTGCAACATAACGATTCAATTAACATGAATTAGGCACATGTGAACTTGCATTGTAATGGCATAAACAATACTTAAACATGAATCATTCTATTCATATAATCATGGTATAAACAATACTGAAACATGAATCATTCTATTCATATAATCATGGCATAAACAATACTGAAACATGAATCATTCTATTCATATAATCATGGCATAAATAATACTTAAACATGAATCATTCTATTCATGTAATCATGGCATAAATAATACTTAAACATGAATCATTCTATTTATGTAAACTTGCAATTGGAATGTAAATCTAACTTAATTGTGTCACATATATCACCATATGGTTTTGATAACAACTTAGGCCTAAAACATGTTTCAACTAGGCATAATACCAAACATAGTTTAGTCATGTTCATAAAGGTGCTTACTTTTGTTTCTAATACAAAAGTATGATTTGCTAATTCCAACATAGATTCATATAAACTATAGTACTTAGTCATATCCAATTACACACTAAAAGTGATCATAAAAGTATGTACATCATATTGGCATAATAGTGAATCCCAAATAAAATACCACAACATATGGTTGTCAACATGAATCATATACTTGTATGAATCCAATCGTATACCATAACATTTCCAAATCGTTTAGAATCAAAATAACATACAAGTATAGATTATTATCGCCACAATTCCATTTCGTTGTTAACTTCCAACGCAATTCACATACTTGCAAGTATCCAATCGTATACCATAACATTCCCAAATCGTTTAGAATCAAAATAACATACAAACAAAGATTACTATCGCCACAATTCCATTTCGCATTTTACACAAATCAAACACAATTAATTATTCACATCGGAATAGCACTCTACTTACAACGTATGACGAATCTTCAATTCAAGAATCTGAATTCTGAATTTGGAGATGCTATCCTTTGTTGTAGGCGTTGCTTTGATTTGATTAACGTTGCTTTAAGCTTTCAAATTATCTCCTAATCGTCTCTCAATTTCTGACGGCTATTCCTAGTCTCTCCTCAGCAGCATGACGGTCTCATCTCCATTTTAGTTTGTGTGAATTAGGGTTAGTCTTAAGTCCTTTTTATAGAGTTTGTGAGTTGATTTAGGCCGTCGATGGAGCTTGGTTTAATAATAGCCGTTCGTTTGAAGGGGAGACCAACCAGGAGCTGACACCTAGCCCTAGTGACAAGGCAAGGCTCATAAAATCGACCAAACATAGACCAGGCCAGCCAGGGGGGGCTGGGTTCGACCTGGCTCAGGGGCCAGGTCGACTCCCCAGTCGACCCCCAGGTTGACTCTAGAGTCGACCTGCCTGGGGCAGGTCGACCCCCAGGTTGACTCCCAGGTCGACCTGGCCTGGCAGGTCGACCCTAGGGTCGACCCCCAGGTCGACCTGGTGGGTTGGGTGGGAACTTTTCCCGCCTACTCTGATTGGGCTGAAATTCAAATCTGTTTTCGAAATTTGAATTTTCTGAAACTTCATCGGGCCATAATTTGGTCATACGGGCTCCGTTTTTCGAGAACTTGGACTCTATTTCGCGTATTTTTCCGAGACAAACGCAATGGCGTATCCCGTTTCCCTTAATACTTTTGATTTGGAATTAATTATACTTTAATTTGTGAATTTCACTATTTTAAAATACTCGGGGTGTTACATTCTCCCCCACTTAAAAGGATTTCGTCCCCGAAATCTTCAAGTTTAGGAAGAATGTATATCCTAACTTCCAAACATCCATCTACTCATCCATCAAACACGAGCATCCATTGTCTTTAAAAGACTTCTAATACTTCATGATCATATGCGAAGTGTGTGTACATGTACTTATCTAATGGAAAATCAGCCGGTCTACTGATTCAGTTGACCTCCTTAATGCAAATTATGTAAGTGTCATGAATCCATTATGTATGCAAATTTTCCTATTCATGATTCTACATGAGTGCACAATCATTCATACAAATGCAACATCCATATGACAACACATTAAAGTTCAACCATATACGAATGCAAACATATATGCATATGCAATATGAAGTGACTGAGCCGATCTAAAACCTAGATTGTGTGTGTATATGCAACCACGAGCAACCACTAGCAATCACTTGCAACCACTTGCAACCATCATCCATAACATGTTTTAATTACATGTTTTCATCCAAAGGGTTTCTTCCTAAAAGATAAGGTCGAGGAGATATACCTAAAAAGATAGATAAAAGCGCAACTTAAGGAAAAAGGAAAGATCAAAGATGTACCCTTGAAAAGAAAAGGGTAGGCTGCGCATATTTTAGCTTCAGTCTCCCAAGTTGCATCTTCTTCGGCGTCGCTCCACTGAACTTTGACGAGCTTGACTTCGCGGTTGCGTAGCTTCTTCACTTCCGTTCCTAATATGCGGGTTGGAACTTTCCTTACGGTTGCTTCGCGTTCCACTTCAGCTTCTTCTAGGGTATTTGGCTCTACCACTTCAGCAGACTCATGTAGACATTTTCGGAGATGTGAAACGTGAAAGACGTTGTGAACTCCGGCCAATTTTTCGGGTAGCTCTAATCTATAGGCCATTTTCCCAATTTTCTCGATGATAGGGAATGGACCTACGAACCTTGGTGCTAGCTTTCCTGTGGTTCCAAAATGAACAATGTTCCTTAGCGGAGATACCTTAAGAAAAACTCTGTCCCCAACCTCAAATTCAAGGTCGATCCTCCTCTTGTCGGCATGGGACTTTTGTCTGTCTTGGGCCGTCTTCATCCTTCTTCGTATTAAGTCAACTTTCTCTGAAGTCTCTCGGATCATATCTGGTCCAAGTATGAGCTTATCAGTAGACTCCCACCAACAAGTGGGTGATCGGCACGGTCTTCCATATAAAGCTTCGAAGGGCGCCATTCCGATGGTTGCTTGATAGATGTTGTTGTAGGCAAATTCCACCAAAGGAAGATGGTCTTCCCATGTCCCTCCGAAGTCAAGGACGCACAGTCTTAGAAGGTCCTCCAAAACTCTGTTCACTCTTTCTGTTTGGCCGTTGGTTTGGGGATGATAGGCTGTGCTCAAGCATAACTGTGTGCCTACCGCTTCTTGCAGACTCCACCAAAACTCACCTGTGAAGATAGGGCCTCGGTCACTAACAATGCTGGATGGTATTCCATGGAGTCGAACGATTTCCTTGAGGTAAAGAGATGCAAGGGATGAGGCAGTTCTTTTACTTTTGATAGGTAAAAAGTGGGCGCTTTTAGTAAGCCTATCCACTATTACCCAAATTCTAGTGTTGCCTCTCCTAGACCTAGGCAGCCCATCAACGAAGTCCATTGAGATGCTATCCCACTTCCACTGCGGGACCTCTAGAGGATGTAGCAGACCGCTAGGCTTTTTCTGTTCTGCCTTAACCTGTTGGCACACCATACACTTAGAAACGAAATCTACCACATCCTTCTTCATGCTGTTCCAAAAGAAAGTTCTTTTTATGTCCTTGTACATTTTATCTCCGCCTGGGTGTATCGTCATCTTGGAGTGATGTGCTTCCTCAAGAACCTTTTTGCTAAATCCCTTGTTTGTGGGACGCATAGTCTTCCGTCTCGCCTTAGCCAACCCTTATCGTCGATGGAGTATCTGTTGAGGTGACTTGAAGTCTCACCCCTAATTAGCCTATCAATCGTTTCCACAAGCTGAGGGTCTTCGCGTTGTGCTGTCCCTATTGAGTCCACTAAAGTCGGGCATACTTCGAGAGATGTAGCAAGCCTGGTACAAAATCGGAGGAGGGCCTAAAGTCAAAGCTGGCTATAAACTCTAGGCTTTGTCTTTCAACAAACAACGGGCTTAGGGTTAGTTTCTTTCGGCTCAACGCGTCTGCCACTACGTTGCCTTTGCCCGGAGTGTAGGAGATCTCGAAATCGTACGAGGCAAGAAACTCCATCCATCTCTGTTGCCTCAAGTTAAGATCTTTCTGCGAGAAAAGATATTTCAATGATTTATGGTCAGTGTAAAGTTCGAACTTCTCACCTAGGAGATAGTGTCGCCAAGACTTGAGTGCAAAGACGATGGCAGCTAACTCAAGATCGTGGGTCGGGTAGTTCTTTTCATGCACTTTCAACTGTCTTCCGCCATAAGCTACTACCCTTCCTTCTTGCATTAAGACAATACCTAGCCCTATCCCACGTGCATCTGTATAAACTGTGAACATCTTGCTTCCATCTGGCAATGTCAAAACTGGGGCTGTTGTAAGAGCCCTTTTTAGTCGTTGGAAAGCAAACTCGCAATCCAAGTCCCAATTGAACACTAGATTCTTCTTGGTCAACCTTGTGAGCGGAGCTAAGATTTTCGCAAAATCCCTTATGAATTTTCGGTAGAAACCTGCTAGCCCTAGAAAACTTCGGACCTCAGTTGCGTTTCTTGGTGTCTTTCAATCCTGTACCGCTACTACCTTTGCAGGGTCCACAGCTAACCCTTCTTTGGATACTATGTGCCCAAGGAACCTCACTTCTTCTCTCCAAAAGTGGCATTTGGAGAATTTGGCTTTTAGCTGATGGACTCGCAGAGTTTCCATGATTGCCCTTAAGTGTTGAGCATGCTCTTCCTCATTCTTTGAGAAGATCAAGATATCGTCTACGAAGACCACTACGAACTTATTGAGGAAATCTCTGTACACCCTACTCATTAGGTCCACGAAGTAAGCGGGTGCGTTTGTCAAGCCAAAAGGCATGACAAGCCATTCAAAGAAGCCGTCTGGGGTTCTGAATGCCGTTTTATCGATGCTATCTTCAGCCACCCTTAGCTGATGGAAACCGGTCGCCAAATCGAGTTGGGAGAAAACAGACGCTCCTACAAGCTGATCAATCAGATTGTCAATTCTGGGGAGAGGGTGCCTATTCTTTTTCGTTAGCTTGTTGAGCTCCCTATAGTCGACACACAGACGGAGTGAACCATCCGCCTTTGTGGCGAACACCACTGGAGCGCCCCATTCTGAAATACTCCTTCTAATGAACCCCTTCTCTAGAAGCTCTTTAATCTGTTTACTGAGCTCCTTCCTTTCTCGTGGATCCATGTGTCTAACGGGCAACGCAACGGGCTTTGCATTATCTACAAGATATATGCGGAAGTCTATCTCCCGCTTCGGAGGCAAGCCCTTCACCTCTTCGAAGACAATCGGATATTCCCAGACCACTCAAACCGATTTCAAACTTTCAACAGAGGCATCTAGCGATTCAAGATAACTAAGCATAACCGCATACGAGGGATTACAAGTAATTTTCAAAGTGTTACCGAGATGGTTCAGGAGCCTAACAGCCCTTTTCTCACAATCAAGGATGGCCCCATTACTGGATAGCCAATCCATGCCCAAAATCAAACCATATCCCGAAAAGCCCAAAACAAAGGCACTACATTTAAATTCTACGTTTAGAATAGAAATTTTCAATCCAAACAGATCATAGACAAATGAGCTGGGCCCCCAATTGGGTTTGAAACAATTAAGGGGTCCTCTACCATACTAGTTTTTAGGTGCAGAGATTCTACTAAAGCAGACGAGATAAAGGAGTGTGATGCGCCAGAATCAAATAAAGTGCGAACGGGGTGATCATAAAGATAAACTACACTTTCTACAGAAGTATTTATACCTCGCTGTTGCAGAGGTGGCGCCTCTAGCACATGAACTTGTGCCCCTGAGGTGGATCCAGCCCTCTGCCCCTGTCCTCGTTTCTTTGGGCAGTCCTTAGCCATGTGGCCTGTCTCACCGCAAGAAAAACACCCGCCATTCATCTTGGCCTTCTTTTTCCGGCAATCTTTCACCAAGTGCCCCACTTTTCCACAGAAATTACACTTCCTCTTCTCTTTGTTGTCTTTCCCGCCCTTCTTAAAGTCTGTCTTCTTAGGCTGCAAACCCTCTTTCTTCCCTTGAGAGTTTTCTGCCTTTGTCTCCTTCTTGCCCTTATCCTCCTCGTTCAGCAATGCCATCTGTACCAATCTTTCATACGTAGCTCCCATGGGTATATGGGTCATGGCCAAACTATGTAATAGCTCATTCAACCCTTTGACAAAACGGAGAGCCTTCTTGTGCGGGGTGTTGACTAGGTCCAGTCCGAACCTAGCCAGCTCATCGAACTGATTAACATATTCTTTGACTGTCTTATTCCCTTGCTTAAGAAATAAGAATTTTTCCAACTGCAAACTCCTTTCAGCGTCTGAGAGAAATTTAGCCTCAAACCTTGCCCTAAAGTCCTCCCATGTTTCCACTGGTCTTTCTGCATTAGTGACTTCCCACCAGTAGGAAGCCTCGCCTTTAAGTAGCCATACTGCCAGTTGTACTTTCTGTCTATCTTCTACCTCAAAGATGACAAATAAGTCCTTGGTTTCTTTCAGCCAATTTCTAGCTGCCACGAAGGACTCAGTTCCATGAAAATCCTTTCCTCCCATAGCTTTAAAATCTTTACATATCTTAGCAAAAGTGTTTCCCCACGGAGGAGGTGGAGGAAGAGGTGCTGCTGCAGCTAGATGATTTCCTGCAGTTGGGGGAGGAGGAACGGTAGGACCTGGCTGAGTGGCCCTTGCTTCTAAGAACCGTCTAAACCAACCAGGTATTGGTACACCCTCTGGCAAATTAAGTTCTTCGGACATGCTGA
The DNA here is from genome assembly GCA_030737875.1 of Allium sativum. Lineage (NCBI taxonomy): Eukaryota > Viridiplantae > Streptophyta > Magnoliopsida > Asparagales > Amaryllidaceae > Allium > Allium sativum. The sequence continues at coordinate 995,399,202 of CM060915.1, forward strand.
AACAAAAAGGATAGATTCAAAATGAAGGATAAGAGATAGTACCTATGGCTTTGGGGGACTTTGCCTTTTTAAAATAAAATAATATTTTATCTTTTAAAAAAGCTTCTTTAAATCTTCTTTTTTTTGTTGGAAATGAATTTTTTTTCCAGAACTTTTTATCTTATCTGGTAAACCTATGCTCTGATACCAAGTGAAACACCCCACCTCCGTTAGGGTCACTCTCAAAGGGAATGCCCTAATTTTGGTGGAGGTTTATAAGTATAAGTCACAGATATACAAGACAGATATAAGAACACATATTTTTGAACACCAAAAAACATCAACAACTTTTATTTCAACAAAATACGTGTTACACAAACCATGTCATAATTTGTTTTACAATACTTCCCAAAACATAAAATCTCCATAACTGTCTTGATTACATTATTTAAAGAAGCATAAAGAAAACATAAATAAACTGCAAAAGTCCCATAATTGCTGTCCAAAGCCATAGCCCAAAACGGAAAAGATCCAAGCAATACATTCTTTCTTTTCAAGCTGGATGCGGAAACTGGTCAAGCTGCGGTATTCCCTCCCTGTGGACCAAGGGGGGGGGGGGGACGAAAGAAAAGAAGGCGAAAGAAAAGTAGAGCCAGACATAAAGCCTGAGTAAGTCTAGGACTATTCAGTCTATGAATAAAGAACTGGGTATGATAAGCATAAACTGGAAATGGGAAAGCATTATAAACTAAGTTAAGTGGTCTAGGGTCGAATACTATCGTACCCCATATTAATCTCTGTACCCATATAAACTAGTTCCCAACAGGCACCCCATAATCAGGGTGAAGTGATCCTTTTTCTGATGATCGGCTCCTACTCGCATAGTTACATGTGTCTTACGGCCCCCGTTGTTGTAGTTACCTATGCTGGTCCCACCATGGGGTGTATCAAGTCCCATGGTGGCGGCCCGACACAATCCTAGAATGCACAGGTATACTACTGGTGCCCAGTGCCTTATTTTTCTACGCCGGAGTGTGTGCACGCCCGCACCCCGTTAGAACCTACACCGCTGCACCACCGCCGTCGATTTGACCTCTTACAGTCAGCCCAGTAATCGTGCCCCACCCTGATTAGTTCAGGATATCCTGATACACCTTGTAGGGTTACTGCTGAAAAGGGTCCCCCGCTACTAGGTTTTCTATTTCTAGCCAACATGCTAAGTTGGTTAAGTGTTTTGTAAACGTAACCCCCAATCTGTCTGTATAATTTAGCATGTTCCATTTTGATTAAGTATTAATTCAATTTACTTAATCCTATCAATCTTGATTCAGCCTTAATTGTCTTATTAAAGCCTTGACCTCTCACATTAGACATGTATTGTTGTGGCTGCCTGTTGCAGGTTGGGTCCGGGCAGTCTTACGCTACAACTCAGTCTAACCTCGGGTCCTTATTGGGCCCCGTGTTTAACCACCCACATTGGATAGGTATTGTTGTGACTACTGGACAGCCGGGCGGTTCCGGGCAGGTTTACATCACAACTCAATCCAACCTCGGGTTAAACACATCGTATTTTCTACATTTACATATTTTGTCTCTTTTCTTTTTATATGTAAATATATGCGGCCCATTATTCAAAATTTATCTTTATTGGTTAAAATTTATTTATGCCACTTAATTATTTTTCAGGGTTGTTGGCATGCGTCAAACATGCCAACACATATATTCTATATTTTAACCCAAACGTCATTACCCCCGTTTTATACGTTCGCTACAATATAAGATATGTTGGGTTTAACATTTAAACCCAACTTAGCCATATGAAAAGGGGAGGCTTATAACATTGTGTTTATAAGGTAACATAAAAAGGGGAGTGTGAACGCTTGAACTTGCAACATAACGATTCAATTAACATGAATTAGGCACATGTGAACTTGCATTGTAATGGCATAAACAATACTTAAACATGAATCATTCTATTCATATAATCATGGCAGAAACAATACTGAAACATGAATCATTCTATTCATATAATCATGGCATAAACAATACTGAAACATGAATCATTCTATTCCTATAATCATGGCATAAATAATACTTAAACATGAATCATTCTATTCATGTAATCATGGCATAAATAATACTTAAACATGAATCATTCTATTTATGTAAACTTGCAATTGGAATGTAAATCTAACTTAATTTTGTCACATATATATCCATATGGTTTTGATAACAACTTAGGCCTAAAACATGTTTCAACTAGGCATAATACCAAACATAGTTTAGTCATGTTCATAAAGGTGCTTACTTTTGTTTCTAATACAATAGTATGATTTGCTAATTCCAACATAGATTCATATAAACTATAGTACTTAGTCATATCCAATTACACACTAAAAGTGATCATAAAAGTATGTACATCATATTGGCATAATAGTGAATCCCAAATAAAATACCACAACATATGGTTGTCAACATGAATCATATACTCGTATGAATCCAATCGTATACCATAACATTTCCAAATCGTTTAGAATCAAAATAACATACAAGTATAGATTATTATCGCCACAATTCCATTTCGTTGTTAATTTCCAACGCAATTCACATACTTGCAAGTGTCCAATCGTATACCATAACATTCCCAAATCGTTTAGAATCAAAATAACATACAAAAACATAGATTATTATCGCCACAATTCCATTTCGCATTTTACACAAATCAAACGCAATTAATTATTCACATCGGAATAGCACTCTACTTACAACGTATGACGAATCTTCAATTCAGGAATCTGAATTCTGAATTTGGAGATGCTATCCTTTGTTGTAGGCGTTGCTTTGATTTGATTAACGTTGCTTTAAGCTTTCAAATTATCTCCTAATCGTCTCTCAATTTCTGACGGCTATTCCTAGTCTCTCCTCAGCAGCATGACGGTCTCATCTCCATTTTAGTTTATGTGAATTAGGGTTAGTCTTAGGTCCTTTTAATAGAGTTTGTGTGTTGATTTAGACCGTCGATGGAGCTTGGTTTAATAATAGCCGTTTGTTTGAAGGAGAGACCAACCAGGAGCTGACACCTAGCCCTAGTGACAAGGCAAGGCTCAGAAAATCGACCAAACACAGACCAGGCCAGCCAGGGTGGGGGGGCTGGGTTCGACCTGGCTCAGGGGCCAGGTTGACTCCCCAGTCGACCCCTAGGTCGACTCAAGAGTCGACCTGCCTGGGGCAGGTCGACCCCCAGGTCGACTCCCAGGTCGACCCCCAGGTCGACTCCCAGGTCGACCCCCAGGTCGACTCCCAGGTCGACCCCCAGGTCGACTCCCAGGTCGAGCCTGGCAAGTCGACCCTAGGGTCGACCTGGTGGGTTGGGCGGGAACTTTTCCCGCCTACTCTGATTGGGCTGAAATTCAAATCTGTTTTCGAAATTTGAATTTTCTGAAACTTCATCGGGCCAAAATTTGGTCATACGGGCTCCGTTTTTCGAAAACTTGGACTCTATTTCGCGTATTTTCCGAGACGAATGTAATGGCATATCCCATTTCCCTTAAAACTTTTGATTTGGAATTAATTATACTTTAATTTGTGAATTGCACTATTGTAAAATACTCGGGGTGTTACAGAAACCAGAGGATTCATACTGGAAAGGAAACTTCTAGCATTCAAATCTGGAAAACTATTCTTCATGACAGTGACATTGTCATGAAAAAAGATAACAGATTTGGAAAAGATAACTTGCATAAAATTATGTCTCATAAAGATAATGCAGTTGGAAATAAGCAAGTTGAAGAATTTTTACTAAATGGCAAGCAGATCTCCAATAAAAAGCTCTCATGCCTTCAACCTGTTGAGAGTTACCCTCGCCACGCTACCAACCTACATCACTGCAAAGGGAGGAATCACAGCATTATTAATAGTCATCCTATAAACTTAAATAATATGAACAATAATTCTGTGTCCTTACCTATTGCAGGAGACATCGATTATCTTCTCTCCAGTAAAGATGTTTTGAATAGATCTGAGTCCTCACTAAGGCTACCAATATCTCTGCAGTCAAACTTAATTTTAGACAGGGAAGTAAACATATTACTGACCCTAGAATGCGTGTTTCTATGAGAAATTCATACAGTAATCAAATGTTTTTACCTATATCAGAGTGTTGTACCCCCAGCAGTGATCCAGATCTTGCAAAACATCTGGACAAGGAGAATTTGGATGAAAAGTTTAGAGCATTACACAGAATCGATGATAACCATTACAAGAGCAAGTTAAACAACCAGATCTATCACTTATCTGCTTGGATTGAAGGAGAGAGTAGCTCTAAAAGCTCGGAGAACAACAACAAAGAGATATTTGGTATGAAGAGAAGCTTCAAGAGGATGGAGAGTTCAGATCTCAAAGACTTAAACTCTACAACTCACGTCGAGTCTCTAGATCTGCCTTTGAGGAAGCAAAAGATGCATCTGAGACACGAAGAAGTTAAGCGGAAGATGGATTCAAGCAATCAAAGCAAGGATATCAACTAAGAGATGGTGTGGAAGCCGCCTTGAAGTCAATGATGTTTGTTTTCCTCAGTGATGTCGCCATTACTGAGTTTTCTTTGAGTTGCTAGTGGTTTGTGTCGGCTAGGGTTTGATAACCCGTCGAGCTTTGTTTTGTTGTTTTCTTTTGGGCCGTGGGCCTTATCTCATTTTAGTCTGTTTCAAAAAAAAAGTACAGATAATTGATGTTTTAAGTGCAAATAGTTGCATTGTTTCTAATAATTCAGAGTAAAAAAAATGTTCTAGTCGTAGACATTTGCGATTAAGTTTAGGTTTAACTTCCGGAAAAAAATGATTTTTTTTAATCATAAATAAATTAGAGGTGTGTTTTAAAACATTTTTTTGTTGAAATTTGTTCGTTTATTGAACTTGTGAATAAGGAGTTCCAAATTTTTATATTTAAAAACAAACGAATATTTTATTTCAACAAAATTGGGTTTAAATTGATTATGTTAACCTTGATTAAATGCAAACGGATGATCTTATGGGTCGTGTTAGAAGCCATCGCTCCAAAGAAGGCATGAAAAGTTCTTCATTTATATACATGATATTGCCAGGAAAGAGCATTGCAAGCCAACTGGAGACCATTCTTATTAACCAGTTGCCTAATCAGGGATTTAGGCTGACTAACAAAGTGGATGGCAAACACCGCAATTATGGTACCTCTTCTACCCTTGCTTTGGGATCTCTTAGCTTGCAGTCATGATTACCATACAAGCTAGGTGAGGAAGCTTCTGTCATTTTGCATATAACATTATCTAGGCTGATGCTAGATTAGAGTAGCAGTTTGTGTCATTAAAAAGTTTGCTTTTGTATTTAAATGATGCCTGAACGGTTATATACTTTCTTGCACCAATTTTTTTGGTCTGGTGTAAGCTCATTTTTTGTGTAAAGAAATGTTGCACTGCATGGTCATTTTCTGTATCTGATAGTTAGATTGCCATGTTTTTTTAACCAGTTTGTTGGTTAACCTTAATGTTCGTTTGAATGACTTACATAAGCGGTTTTTTTTTTCTTTTTGGATTTTTTTTTGGAGGCATGTAAAAAAAGGGGTGAAAAAGGAAAAAATTAAAACTTATTTAAATTCTATTCAAATGAGCCCTTATTTGTCTATCAACCCCTATTTGCATATATTTTTTCATTTTGAAAATAATTGATGTCTAAAAGGGACGATTCTAAGACATTTTGGTCCAAACAGTTAAAATCATGTAGTCTGACTTGTCATATATGTTTTAGCATTGATGATATGCACTCGCTGTAGGAACAGTAAAATAAAGAGTGAATGCTGGTATTGCAGTGCTATTGCTTGTGGTAAGTTAAATTTGCAGTGTGAAAGTGAATGTGTTGTTATCGGTATGAGCATGTAGTCTATGGGGTGCGCGTGATCGGCTTAAGGGATGCACAAAGAATTTGATCCAAGGTGGCATCGGTAGTCCCTTTTTTTAACACGAGATTAAATTAATAATAAGGATTTACTGGATATTATCAAATTAATTAAGATAACTCAATTAATGAAATTAACCAATGAAAGTTAATCGAAAATTGAGAGACTCGATTTATCTTTATCGAAACACAACAGCTCGATAATTAGGCTAAGTGACCCAACAACCATTATTCTGAATCGAAGTCCAATAGCTCGATAATTTGAATAAATGACCCAACTGCCTTATTCTTGTCCACCGGCCTACAACTAACACCAAACAATGTTTTACGTGTATGTATATACGTATGGGACCCACCAGCCCTTGGTACTAACATTAACAACGGGATGTGCCACAGACTTACAGACATAAACCCAGTAGCAGTAACTCTGCGTCCCATACCACACATTTTCACTACTAATTTACTATTCGCTCATCAATTCCACACCAGAAAACATTAGAATCATCTATCAGTAGAAACATCAAATTATCATAACACAAAGTCATCAGAAACACCGAGTCATTTACTTCAATTAGGCGGGTATGTAATTATTTGATACAATATACCTTCGTGTCCCATACCACGAGGTATACTATATCGTTTAATCATAAGTACGTCATCTCGTAGGGTATAGAAATATGTGGTTTATATATAGAAAATATATTTTAGTTATATGAAAACGATTTCTAATCCATCTATTTCTTTCTTCGAAAATGTTTATAATTTCTAATGTATAGTTATACTATTGCTTTGAGGCAATTTGTTAGTAAAAACCAAAAACCAAGAAATTCATTTTGTCTCAAAGCTATAAATAAGACATTAATACCATCAATTTCATCTTAAATCAAAGTATGAAAAAATGTCCTAAACCCTCGAATACGAGTATAGGATTAAATCAACTTTTGGCTGACTTTGCTCTAAGTAATGCTATAAGTTAAACACCATGAAATGTATAAGAAACTTCATCAGAAAAAACAAGAGGAACAACCAAAAATGTAGGAAGCAAACACAACATGCACAAGAATTGCATATGTAAGATTGCACCTATTGGGTCGACCCACTCATTGTGTGTGTCGACCCATGATTTGACACAACAAGGCATTGGGGCGACCCAAAGAATGAATTCGCTACTGGGAAAGAGCCTTGCTTCGTCTTATACTTCGAGCCAAATTCTAAAACAACAGATGATGAATTGATGACATGTAATGGAGCTAACAGCATGTACAAAGAAAAGGAATAAAATGAAGCAAAGATTGCATATTACCTTTAGAATTAAAGGAGATAGGGGCTTCAATATTTGCATCTGGCTATGATCATGATGAAAGGAATTCCACTGTAACAACACAACTTACGTCAAACAATTTCTACCAGTAACAGAGAACTAAAACCAATGATAAAACCCCAAAATACTTGCAAACTAGAAAGTTGTGAACGCATATGCACCTTGCTTGGATTCAGAGGAATTTCTAACCTGAATTAGCTGTAAAAGAATGAATCAAGGCTCCTGGATTCCAATTCAGCAAGCTCTACATACATGCAATAAAACCCCCCTTACTATAGCCTTCTCTTAATCTCCAAAATGGAGATGATTTATATTTTTCTAGAGGTAAATAAGAAATAGGAAGCTTTTCCCTTTTAAATTTCATTGGAAGAATTGAATTTTTGGTGGAGCTTAGCAAAGCAAAGAGCATAGTTTAATTTACAAAGATGTGGATGTAGGAAGAAGAAGGTGTACTTGGAGGAGTGGAATCATATGTGTATTTCTTTTTTCTCTTCCATAGATATCCATGGGCCATGATTTAAGGATCCAAACCCAATAGCAAAAGTGTTGCAAATATGAAGTTGTTGCAAATGCCTATTACACACTTAACAAAATATTATATATTAACCATTATCCATTCTTACAATTTAACACAACTTCAATCCAAGACAAACTAAAACATTGTTTAACCCTTACAAATAATTGTACACACATGACACAATATTTTCCAATCCACTTAAACATTTTAACATAAAGTATTAATGTAATCATGTTTGCCAAAATAATTATTTTACCTTTACAACATATTTATATTTTTACAAACAAAGCTACACACTTTATCGATTTAAACAAATTGAATAAGTGATCTACATAAAATATTTCAAATGTTCAAATATTGATTCACAGTCAATATGTGTACTTTATTTCTAATAGCAATCTCATTAATATGCCAATATTGTTGTCAAAGCCAAAAATTCCTTTTTAACATCAATTTACAATTATTTTTCCATCTTAACAAAATAATCGCATTATTAGTTAAATTCCTCAAATCCAATTCCAAACACCATTTAAAACATGGTTCTCCATTATATTTTGTAAAGAAATACAATTTGCATTAGAAAATAAAAATCAACAATTTATTAATTATTCACTAAAACAACATAACATCAATATTCAAAACAGGAAAATAGTGTGAAGAGCAAAACTAGAGAAAAATTTAGACATAAGGAAAAGAGGCCAAAAATTTAACACAAGGACACTTTTTAGTGTAAAATGAGAAATGATAGTGGACCTCTGAATTCTTTGATCTACACTAAAAAGTGTCCTTATGCCTAAATTTTTGGCCTTTTTTCCTCGTGACTAAATTTTTCTCTAATTTTGTCCTTGTGCCTAAAAGCACCTATTGAAAACATATATTTCTACTTAAATATTGATTACTAATCAATATAATATATTTTCAGTATTTATATTAATTATGAATTATAATTTACCAACCAAAATTGGAATAAATGACTTAATATATTAAGGACATTTGATTTATTCCAAATACACAAATTTTGAAAACAAACAATACATTATTACCATACTTTAAGGAATATATGAGTTATGCTCATAAACTCGTATTTTATTGACTTCAGATTTAAATTATTGAAAACACACTATAGTCTATTTGGTCTGGGTGCATAAAATCCGGGTTGTTACACAATCCTTGTTTTGAGAGTCAACTCAGATACGTTGATTGCTTGATGGATCCATTTTCCTTTAATATATCAACTTCCTCTTTCAAAGCCGTCAATCCCTACGGCCCTTGAGTCTATTTCTTTTGCTTCACTAGAGTGTAGCGGGGGTCAATATTCAATGCATGGCATGCCAGTTATGGTGAAATCCTGCACATATCGGCATGAATCCAATTGAATACATCCAGGTTAGCTTTAAGGAAAACTACAAATTATTTATGCATTCTTTGGAAAATTTGTGATCCAATATTCAGAACTAGAGTCGGCTCTTTCGAATCTACCGAGACAGGCGTCTAACTTCTACATGTGCTGCCATGTCGTCTTTGCACTTTTCTTCCTGGGGTCCATAGTCTTGCGAGCATGACTATGTTCCCTATGCAGGGGTTTCTCTTTAATTGTTTGTTATAAGATGGCTTCTTGAATTCGCAGGGAGTAACCAAAATTCTTCCCCCTTTCCTTTCTCTTGGCTTCTCTCAATTCAGTCATACAACATTCCTAAGCAGAATTTTGATCTCCCTTTACCAGTAGGAGATTTCATTATGAGACACCATGGTGACAAAGCTATCTTAAATTCTATCAACACGGGTCTTCCCATTAATTTTTTATAAGCAATGATCTCATCTAAGACCACAAATGTTTGAATTAACACAACTCTTCTTTCACCTTCTCCTAGTTCAACGGGTAGGTCAATAGTTTTAATTGGTTATTTCGGCTTACCTGAGAATCCTGGATTTTTAACTAACATGTTGATACATCTGTTATAGATTACTTCATTGGTTAAAAGTCTTCTTGAAAAGATGTTTACGGATGCCCCACAGTTAATAAGTACTCTCTTCATGAAAAGATGAGTAGGATTGAGTAATATGGAATTACGTGCAATAAGCTAAAGTGTGGGAGATATAGTAAATAAAAAGTAAAGAATACCAGAGATTCTTATACTGGTTCGAAGCACCATCCTACGTCCAGTCCCAGACTACTTCTGGAATTTCAACTGAACAACAACTCTCACTTAATCCGGAGGAATAAGAATTACAACACATGAGCAACAAAACAGAACCTGAGCAGTAGAATGGGATTTTGACTTAGCATCCAAAGATGATTTCACTTGCCAGGGCTGCGGAATAGGACTTCAACTAATACAAATGTTTGTTTGACTATTTTTGTGTTCTAAATAACACGGACAAGTCAATATATCGTACACCCTTTTTATAATCTTCTTATCGAATATATATATATGTATACATATATACATACATATATATATATATATATATTGTTAAGTATATGAAAAATTAAGAAGGAAAGTAATTTATAATCTCTGTGTATGAAAAATTGAGGGCACAAGAGAATATTGCACAAAATAATTTCAAAATAAAAGAATATTAAGAGCAGGAAAGTTTTGTGCTTGAAAAAAGTGATTCTGAGTGTATTTATATTAAATAAAAGGTTACAATCGTTCGTAAAATGGTTTGATTAAAAAAAAATATAGTTTTAACTCTTAGATTAAAGAATTACGACTCTTTAAAAAATCGCAACTCTTTGGTTCAGCCGACTGAATTTGGAATTCAGCTGGCTAAAAACGACTATAATTTGGAAATAGTGTGCACACACAAAGACATATCATTCAGCCGGCTGATTCATGGATTCAACCAGTTGAATGTTCGAACTAAAATGTTTGAACATCTCAGAAATCAACCGGCTGAATTATTGAATCAACCGGCTATTGCACATGTTTTGTGTGCATACATGCTTCAGCCGTGTTTTATTTAAAAACTATATATATACACATTATAAATGAGATTTTAACATTTAAAACTAACTAAATACCGACTTGATTACAATAATAATATATCAATATATCCGATCGTCAAATCTTCTTGTATTTATGTTATATTCTTCTCCTTTTTACCTGTAATAAATGTTAGTGAACTATATTGTCGATATATAGTTGTCATAGTCAAAATATAGCTCAAGAATGGAGGTTCTACCACTTCACCATTGCGGGACTAATTCCTACCTTCACCACCATAGGTTCAACCATAGGAGCCTCGACGCCTTCGAAATCCATTGCTCGGAAGACAGTATTGTAACAACCGTATTTTTGGCCAATTTAAATTTTGCATTTAATATATTTTAATGGATTTTAAATATTTAAAATGAATTATTTTAAGAATTAACAACTTAAATTTTATTTAGAAACGAAGTTTGAACATATAAATTTGAAGTTTAATAAAAACGAGCTCGTGACGTCGTGGTAGTTTGAAAATTTAGTTTTAAACTTTAAATGAATGTATAGAATTCAAAATAAGTCGGATTTCAGTAAAAGAAGAAATGCTAGAATATTTTGCACTATATTTTTATAACGAATATAAGAAATTGAAATTTCGTGTTATAGATTGTATGTTATGCCAAAATCAAATTTTCAAATAGTCACTATGGAATTTATTAGTATTTTAATATTATTTAAGCCCTTAAAAATGGCTATTTTGCAAATGACCTTTGCTTTCGATGAAACAAATTTTATTGGATCCGGAATATTAAGGGTGTGTTTGGTTAAAAATGAGTTTTGGGTTTTTAGTTTTCAAAATTAATTACAAAACTTTAAAGGTGTAGAAGGAGGAATGGTAGAATGAAAGCAAGATGGAGGGGACCGCGGAGGGGATGTAGCAATCACGAAATGAGGATTTGGTCTCCATATTTCTCTCATTTCTCAAAACATGAAAAATGGATAAAAGTTGTTTTTTATTTTGTGTGTTAACTTTGTTTTCTAAAATTGTTGTTTTCCATGATTTACATGCGTTGTGCACATTTTTGCATGGACGAAAACCCAAAACTTAAAATGGTAAACCAAACACTACCTAAATTGTTACTAGATTTCAATTTTCGTGATTTTTGAAGTCAGTATGTGACCGTGCGGGATTTTAATGTAAAACGATCAATATTTTGACTTTAAAAATACGCTGTCAAAGCAAGCTGATTCGAAATTCGATGAAACAAGTTTCTTTGTGTTTGTAAAGTCTAGACATAACTGCATGTCAATTTTCATTGAAAACGTGATTCGTATGTGATTAGATGAATTTTTAAACAATGAATGTAAACAGTAATTGAGTATAATTGAATATAAAATAAATAAATAAATAATAATTTGCCTCCACTATAAATTGTCATAAACTCTCCTAACCCTAACCATTATTTCTCTTTCGTCATAAAATCACGCTGCTCCATTTTTCCTCTGTAACACCCCGTAATTTTTTTCTTTCGAAAATGGGTAAACCGCCTCGTTAAAAACCTATTTTACTCAGCGTGAGTACTAGATAGGAAAAAAGAGTGCGGCATTTTATTGACAGCAAACCAATAAAATATGTACAAAGTTATAAGTACAAGGGCATAAACTCATCACAATAAACATATGCCCAACCCAATGCAAAATTCCTCAATCACACACTGCTCATTTAATTAAAAGGCAAGTATAATGATAAACTAAAAAATACTTAATTAAATATTTGGAATTAAGTAAAACGAACAGCACCATTGCGTTCGTCTCGGAATTCTGCTTAAGATAGACTCCGAGTTTGCATAAAACGGACATCGTATGAAGAAGATATTAAGGTTTGAAGTTTGTATACGCATAAGAGAATCATATATGAACAAAAAAATTCAAAATCTAAGATGCGGGACATGGAGGGAGTTCAGACCATTGGGGGTCGACCCGCCCCTAGGGGTGTCGACCCATGGGTCGACACCACAACAGGGGTGTCGACACCCATGTCGACACCCCCCAAGTCCGAGGAAGATTTAGTTCTGCGTATGTGGACTTGTTTTCTAACCAGATTCGTTGACACTAGGCTATAAATAGGACTTTAGTCCCATTGTTTTATTCACCTAAATCAATGGAGACAACGAGGTGCTTCCCCAACTCAGAGTAAAATAGCCTATTCTTCTTCAACAGCAAACTATACGAATTCAGAGATCTGTGCTTCATCATCTACAATTAATTCTCTGCTTTTTAGATCCAATCACAGTGTGTCTATGTTATATTTAGATATAAACACTTAAAAATGTAATGTTGGCATGCCTATAAGTTTGCATCTATGCCTATGTCTGTCTGAAATCACAACAGATCTACCGTTACTTGTATATATAATTCACCATTTAGATCTCAGTATGCCTATTCATGATATCCCTATCGTGTTAGTTTGCCTAATCATGTCACCGTATGCCTATTATGCTAGTTTGCCTAATCATGCTAATTTTCCTAATTACGTCATCTTATGCCAGTTTTTATTCGCTGTGCTTATTTTTGTTCTATTCTCTCCCTTCTTCCCTTTTTGTCTTTATAGTCAGGCTACCTTCGAGCCTAGGCCTATCGGTGAAATACGCGAACATGCAAAATTGGGAACGATTGGGAATTGGGGGCATAATTCATATTGGAAACATGATTGGGAGTTTTGGCCATAAATTTGTACCTTGAGCCAAAACTTGGGATTTGGGGGCATAATCAATATCTTAATTTGGACCACAACTTGTATCATAGATAGGACGGGGATTTTGGGGCATAATGAACATGAAAATTGGTTAGTAATGAAAATGCCTAGATTTGCAGTAATTAGAAACTGTAACCGCTCTTAGCCACGAGGTTAGATTACAATTATGGTAGAAGTCTGCCCGGAACCGTCCGAAATATCCAGCGACCATAAGTGGTGAATCTAATGTGAGGGGTCTAAGTGCATGAACGTACACGTGATGGTGCTAAGACACAAGGTTAAGTCCGACTTGTGGAAGAAGTTTGCCCGGACCCAACCGACATATCCAACGTCCACTAGTGATAGGCTTAATGTGGGAGGTCTAGCGCATTATAACCATAAATGAATGAATGGTGATGAACTTGTAATAATTAACCTGTTTGAATCCATAAGGATTACATAAACATGTTAACTTGAGTAGGGTTAAGTAAACTTGCTTGAAACAACGGTAGAGTTAAGTTAATCTTGTTAAATATATGGGGATGGCTATACACCCTACAAACTTAACCTGTTGGGGTTATGCGATCTTGTTAAAATAGTTAGCATAACCTGTTGAAATCCTAGTAGTGGGGATGCAAGACTAGGGGAAGCTTGTATCATCTTGTATGAGGGACCCATATCAGTTAGTAACCTATATCGGTATCAAACGGGGAACCCCGAACTAGGTCGGGGTCAGAGCACGCTTACTGGGCTAATTATAAGTGGTCACTTGGGTAAAGGTGTCCGACGACACGTTTCATCGAGCTCATGTGCATGCATGGGTCCGCCTGCTCGGGAAAATAAGACGTTGTGGCATCAGTAGGTATAGCCGTGCATCTTGGAAATTATGGGGTTTCCACTTTAGGAAGTGATACATCCTACTGTGGGGCTAGCACGGGTATCTATGGAGTTAGGCAGCCGATCGATTGGGGTAGTAATTAGGGTACATCTAGTCTCGCCTTCTTAGGAGCCCGTTATTGTTGTTGGGGGTAACACCCGTTATTTTTGTTGGGCTACCTGTTATTGTATGAGGTAAAACCTCTCACTAGAAGTACACCCAAGTCTACCATCTTGTACTTGTTGGGATCATCTAGTTTCGGTTATACTAGTATTCGTGCAAAGAATTGTGTTGGAGAAGCGCAATATATTCTATTCTGTTTTATCCTGTTTACCTTGTCATACCTGCCTTATATACTATACCTTCCTTATCCAGTTTATATGCCTGTCATGATGCTTTTACTTATTTATATGCTAAAAGTAACTGGACTCGCCAGACTTTATGTCTGACCTATTTTGTTTCCTCTTCTTTCTCTTCCGTTTCCCCTCAGATTCTCAGGGCTGGAATACTCAGGCTTGATCAAGATTCCTCTTTCATTCTGCTTGGAGCTGCTTAGATGTACTGCTGATTTAGTATCTTGTCTACTATGGCTATATTTTGAGGATTATGCTTCTTTTATTATTGTACTCTGATGAAATTTAGTACAACACAGAAGTTTTAAGTTGATGTACTGGGTTTTATGTATTTCAGACTTATGATGTAACTATGTTTTGAACCACGATGTTTTTCGCTTAATAAGGTTTTAAATTCCGCTGTTATTTTATATCTGTCTTGTAATATTTCTGTTTCTGTTTACCTATAATGCTTCACAAAACTTAATGGACTCTCTTAAAGAGTCACATTAACGGACGTGGGGTGTCACATCTGTTGTATATGACGTAGTCGCATACACTATTATATGATTTTTGTTTGATGATAACAACCAAATAAATATATATTATAAATGTGTTTGATATCGTATTGTTAATATACATCACAGACAGGAATATAATATTTATATTTAAACAGAATACTACTGTACACGAATTTAAATATTCAAACAGTATTTTATTTAAATATGATATGTTATTTCAACATTTCAAACAGTACACTCCACTATTTGTACATATCACTGATATACATTTCATATATACTTTGACACTGTTACATCATTCACTTTGTTTACATTTCAGACATACATTTCTCCCATAAACTGACACATATACTTTTCTCTATCATCTTCGGTCTTTTATCTTCTGTCTTGTATCTTCAGTCTTCTATCTTCACCATCAGTCCAGTCTTCATGCCTGTCATATACAAGAACACACACAGTACACTGCAATAGAATTTAAGCTGAATACATGTGTATATAAATTTTATTTTTAAATTTTATTTGCCTCAGTTTTCTGGTGTGTTTCTCATCATTTTTCTAACTTGATCTGATTTATCCGACTGTGTCTAGACAGCTTGTGATATTCACAGTGATACACTGTAAATACCACAAGGCAGACAACATATATATCTCAATGCAGGGACAGGTAAACTCAGTCTGATGGCTGCATATACACACACGTATATATATACATGTGTGCACTGCCTCGCCAATCAGTGTATGCAACTGAGGAGGAGCCACGTGGACCATCTCGACTCAGTGCAACACTCAAGCAATAAAACAAATGATCGACGCAGCAAAATCATGCTCAAATACATATGCAGGCAAGTCATAGCCGCAAATGAATAAAGAAAACAGGTGAACATGGTGAAGACATACTACATAGTCATGCCCAGACCAAGACATGGTCAAGACAGACCAAAATACAGTTCAGTTTTCAAGTGCAAATTCAAAGTGGTCGAGCTTAAGAGATAAAAGTAAAGCAGCATGATCACAAGGCCAAGTCAAGTCAGCAAGCAACATAAATGGTTGTGACAGCAAATACATGGTAACAGCATCATGCATGCACAAGTATAAAGTGCATCAAGAAGACAGCAAAGCTCAGGACAAACATACATGATTCAAGTGCAAAATGTTCGAGTGAATCATGGTGTGCCAGCATGGTCAACACAAGTCAACAAAGTCAAACCAGAATAGTCAAGAATAAACAGTGCATGCTCATGTACAAGGAAGCCCAAGTGTAGAGCCAAGAAATTCAATGCATTTTTCAAAGCAACAAATATCAAGGTTCATGGTCAAGGCAACATGTCGTGAAGCAAGAGAGTGGTGCAAGTGGAGCAGCATGCTCAAGAAATGGTGCAACATGGATGGTGCAAAACAGCATAAATGTCATAAAACTTGCATGGTTCAAGTTCACATCAAGACTAGCCGAGCTGATGGCATAGCATCTTTTGCAAGTTCAAACAGTAAGATAAATGCATGAATCATCAGTGTGCATGAACAAATACATATGTATATAGCATGGCATTAAGTTGTACATGTAGCAAAAGTCCAACATGGTGCACACAGTAGAGTGGAAAAAGCAATTCAAGGCAGTGAAGTATCAATGGTCTGAACGTAAATAAAGCTATAACATCAGCATGAAAATTTCACTCCAGAATTATAGCAAACAGTTTTTGGTAAGAATACAGTGCAATGTGACATGATTGCATTTCCAGGAATTTAGCAAACACAGACTTTGGCAAGGAAATCAATCACATATGTTTGGCAAAAAATTCGACAGTACATAATTCATGCAACAAAATTGGCAAGCTCTTAAATGGCAAGAGACACACTGAGAAATCTTGCAAATATTTCTTCAAAATTAATCAGGTTCATCAATTAAAGCCGTGACTATCAAAAGAAGAAATCAAATCATTCACGGCATGGAAACTTTTTCCAGAAATAAAATCATGGCAATTTACAGAGGATATTAAAAGCCGTGGAAAATATCTCAAATAAGGTAACAAATCTGTTTGAAGCAATCTCGCAACATGTCAAAAGAGGAAACCCAAGCAATCAGATCGAATCAATGTTTTTGAAATCAGAGCCCAATTCAAAGGATTTTAAATCCTATATAACACCATTATTCATCATCGGCAGAAATATAGAAAAACCAACCCAATATTTTCAGATCGAAAATCAACAACAACTTGAGAGCAAAAATCAGAAAAATTATTTCTAGAGAAACTTACAAGATTTTTGATCGAGCAAGTTCCCAGATCATAGAGAAGAAAGCCGCAAGTGTTTAATCCATCAGAGATTCAATTTTTCCATCAAGTATCAATTCGGATTTGGGGAAGAACAGAGAAACCCTAGCATTTTCCACAGAGCCGCCACCATTTTTGTTTCCCAGAGCAAAAGGGAGATCGGGCAAAACAATAAGAAAAGGGGCCGGCCTATTTTTTATGGACTAAGCATTCTTGTTATAATTAAAAAGGGATGACCTTTTTTTTTATTCTAACTCCTTAGGGTTTTTCTTTATTAAATTGTTTTGTATTTGTATTCGTGTTGTAACACCAATCCGAACAGTTCTAGGTCTGAAAAATCTAGGGGAATTCAGTCAGGGTGTTGACTGTCAGTTTCAGAGTCTGTAAAATCTGGGTTCCTAGCAACAGGGTCGTAAACAGGGAAATCTGATCGAGGGGATATCGGTCAGTCTACGGTTTTGAGCGTAGGGTTAGAATAGGAGCAGGGTTTGCGAGTGTACATGGTCTTGTATGCGGGATCTGTTCTATCACCTAGTAGAAACCTTAGAAATGCAGCAGTAGGCAGGGTTTTGCCGAAGCTGGGTATATCTGTGTGTGATTTATTTTCTGCATTTCTGTTTCTGCTATAATCTGTGACCTATTTATTATTTTAATATCTCGTTAGAATTTTAATTCAGTTAAAAACTGTGATAAACCCTATTCACCCCCCCTCTAGGGTTAATCTAGATCCAACAAGTGGTATCAGAGCAGGTATTGTTTTTAACTCTAGAGTCATGGGTAACCCTAGTTGTCTGTCTAGCGAGAGTCAGTCCAGTTCATCCCCAACTATTTTCACTGGAACAGATTTTTTAAACTGGAAATCCAAAATGGAATTTTATTTAAAATCTGTTAATATTAAATGTTGGGATGTTGTTATCAATGGGTACGATATGGTAGATAAAGTTTTTAATTCTCGTGCTACACATATTCTTTATTCTCATCTTGATGATAATCAATACAGTCTGATTTCCCATTGTTTAACTGCGCAGGAAATTTGGACAGCTCTCAATACGAAGTATGGTCAAATTGACAACTCCAGCTCAAAACCCCAGATTGTCAACTCAGATTCAGAATTCTGTTTAACAGGATTTACAAATGAGAATTCAGAAGGATCAAATGATGGAGAATCAACGGATGCTGAAGTTGAAAATTTCTCATACGAAGATTTGGTTTATATGTGTGTTGATTTAACTAAATCTGTTGATAAACTCAAATCTAAAAACAAAACTCTAAAATCTAGGAATTCTGAGTTGACCAGCAAAATTGATGATTTGGAATCACAGCTTGAATATTTTAAAAACCTTTCAGATTCAGATTGTAAAAATTGTTTGAAATTGAAAACCAATCTTGTTCATCTCAATAAAAATATTCAAAAGTTTGAAGATGAAATTTTGATCTTAAAAGCAAACAAGATTGAGTTATCAAATTTGAACAATCATCTGCAAAAGGAATTTGAAATTTTTAAAACTAATATTCATTCCAAACTTGAAATTGCAGAAAAGGAAAATTTGTTGAAATCGAATTCGATTTTGAAAGAACTTGAAAACGAGATTGAAAATTTCAAGAAATTTGAGTCTGAAAGTCGAAAACATTTTGAGTATGAGATTGCTGAGTCCCAAACCAAAATAAAGTTACTCAATGATGAAAATTTGGTTTTGAAATCTGATTTTGAAAGATGTGAGATCACTAAAAATCGTTGTTAAGATTTATTGAAAGAAAATGGTGATCTTAAAACTGAAATTCAACAACTTGAAACAATCTTGTCTAATTTTTCAAACGGTGAAAAATCTTTGAATATGTTGTTGAAAAACCAATTTTCTGTTCAAAATAAACGTGGACTTGGGTTTGAGAAAAATAATGTTTTTGAAAGACGAATTTCGAATGATTTGAAAAATCCTTCAAACAACCTTGAAAAGAATCAATTTGAAAATTTGAACTCTTATAATTTCAAAAGTTTTTTTTGTCAAAATCAAAATGAGAAATTGTTTTATAATAATCCTTCTAAACAATCCTGGATCCCAAAAGGAAATAAACCAAACTTCGTGAAATTCAAACAGATTTGGGTTCCTAAGGGTACAAAGGTTTATTCTGATGGTTTGTTATATAAACAGGTTTGGGTACCAAAACGAACAAATACAACTGTGAGTGTTTTTACTGCCTTTGTTAGAACACTCAATCCTCTAAACAGTTAGCTACCAAAGGAGGCTGAGGAACAACTGTGCTGAAAAGAGAAACTGATTCAAACTGCTTCACATCATTGAATCATCTACTGTTCCTTAGCAAAGTCTGATGAGTTAGAGATCCACAACGTTTTCTGTGAATCAGGTATGATTTCTGACCTCAACCTTGTAAATATTTTTTATTGTTTATTCCTGCTTCTTCTACCCCTTTCTATTTTATTTTCTTCTATTTGTCTTTATTTGATTTGTCACTTCCATATCTCTTAGTTTATTCTGTGCTTCTTAAACTTCCAGTTGCAGAATTAATGATTTTCTGGAAATTTGCCTTACTTGTATAAAATCATCATGTGTTAATTGTTTCCATATCCTGAATTTGAACTTGTATATATCTGCAATTGTTTTGAAGTTTATTTTCTGATTCTTGAATTCATAACAGTGTTGATGCATTCATATCATATCTTGAACACTGTTAACTTGAATTCTAAATTTTTGAAGATCTGAATAATTAATGAAATTTCACACACTTATACGGTTTTGAGTCCCTTCCAATTCATTTTGGAAACGCTTAAAGTATTATACTCATTACAGCACTGTTACTTCTCAGTTGTGATAATCTCATTAATTTTTAGATTGGCTTGATTATTTCTGACTTGAAAAATATTTGGATTAAATCAGTGATACATCTAGAATTTCATCCTTATTCATGATTATTATGGTTGAAATTAGTTTAGTTTGAAATCATCTGAAATTCCTGATATTTTGAATCTCACACACCACTTAAATCTGAAATTATTAACCTTGTGTGACTGATTCATTATATCTCAAAATTTGACATTGATTCAAATGATTTCAAATAAATTATTTTGATTCTTTGGATCATGAATATCTCACAAAAATTGATGTAGACGATTTGAAATTTCTTGAGGACTTGTCAGAAAATTCTTGTGAAAATTCTTTGAAAATCCGGTCTTGAATTTCTCTGTTATTTCATGGTTATATGATTTAAGTATTTGTTTGTTTAAAATCATTTGAAATTATTGATTTATTGAATCACACACATATTCTGAATGTGAAAATAATAATTTGGTGTGATCGATTCATTGAATCTAGAGATTTTTCATATTCCTCAAATGATTTCAAATAAACGGTAGTTCTAATCTTGGATCATGAAAGTTCGTATGTGACCATCTCCAGACAAGTCTGATGTGATATTGTGTTCTGCACTGCTCTGATACTGTTCTTAGATAACTGCTTATTGTTTGATTTGTCTGCTTGGGCTTTAAATTTCTGTTGTCTGTGATATCGTAGTTTGTCTCCATTGTCTTGGTAAAATCCTCGAGAAAGCGAGAACAAGTGGTATCAGAAGTGCTTATATTTGTTTCACCCATCTGTATTGAGATTCAAATTTTCACCTTGTATAGATCCATACATTTTTTTTCCTTATAACAAATAAATGTGCTAAATTTGTCTGGCTGGGTTTGTGTTTAAATTTCTTTGGTAAAATCCTCGAGAGGGAGACTACAATTGGTATCAGATGTGCTGAATTTTTTATATTTTAATCACTCTTGTCCTGTCTAGCTCTTTATATTCCTCTTGTAATTAATGTTCAATTTTAAGATTATTTATTTTTTATTCATTCAGAAATTGAAATCAATATCCAAATTGTTCTGTATTTATAATTCATCAAAATATATCAGAATCTGAAATTGTGATGAATTATGACTACAATGTATTTCACAATAAGAGGAGATTTTTATTTAGATTTTCATGCTGGCTGAACATTTATAATATCTTTGAATTGGCAATTATTTCACGACCATCACCTTTATCTATCATCATTCTGACATCTATCATATTTTTTATGGAGAGTTTAATTTTTTCATAATTTTTTTAATAAACAGTGGAAATATTCGTGATGGAAATGTGACGGTGTTATTATTCAGAATTAGTGAAATTGAGAATTTTCAATGATTCCGGTACAGTTGGTCATATTTCATAATATAATTAATTTAGAAATTTATTTCACAGTCCATCTCTGTACCTACCACTTTTCTATCATTCATATTGGTTTTATATACCGAGGAGTTTTTTTTTCCTTTTAAAGTTGAAAATAATAAATATAATTAATATATAAGAGTGTCTCTAACCTCATTTAAAAATCCAAGCTCTGGTTATGCATGGTTATGAGACGTCTTATAATTTAAGTTGCGACTGATCCCATTTAAAAATCCAAGCTTTGGTTATGCATGGACAGTGTGCTCTTAAATAAAAAATAAATAAAAAGGAAATAAAGTGCTAAAAATAGAAATAAATTTGAATTTTTCCTCTGTGTATAAAAACTAGCCTACCAATCCATTTTCTAATCTGTGAAATGTGTTAAATCTTATGACGTATTATGATTTGTTGATTGATGGCTACTGGGATTTGAGATTATTCAATTTTGTCACTTAAGTTGAAATTATAATTATAGTCCAAATCCATCACTGTTTTTGTGCCTTATTTTTATAAAAAATCTTTTGAAAATGATTGGAAATGATTTTTTTTAAAACTCTCTCCATTATGTATGAAATTCATTGTAAATCCGTCATTCTCTGAAATGTGAAATATGCCACCCGTTCTCAGAATATTATGATTTTTGTTTGACTGATTGAGATCTATGGTGACCATTCTTTCTCTTAAGCTGAAATTATATTTTTAGTAGTTTTTTTCATCTTTATTTTAAATTCTATATCCTTTTGATGATAAAAAAAGGGGGAGAATGGGTTGAGATTTTGATTTATGAGTGAATAGTTTATAAATATTTTTAATTCTGAAAATTTATTATTATTCATACATTTCACTCATGCACAGTTATAGGGGGAGTTGTCAGTTGTAGGGGGAGCAAATAAATAGGGGGAGTTCAATATTCACTGTCAAACACAACACATTTATTTGTCAAACACATACATTTATTTGTCAAGCACATTTATTATGATCAAAATCTTTTATTTGTTTGTCATCATCAAAAGGGGGAGATTGTTGTATATGACGTAGTCGTATACACTATTATATGATTTTTGTTTGATGATAACAACCAAATATATATATATTATAAATTTGTTTGATATCGTATTGTTAATATACATCACAGACAGGAATATAATATTTATATTTAAACAGAATACTACTGTACACGAATTTAAATATTCAAACAGTATTTTATTTAAACATGATATGTTATTTCAACATTTCAAACAGTACACTCCACTATTTGTACATATCACTGATATACATTTCATATATACTTTGACACTGTTACATCATTCACTTTGTTTACATTTCAGACATACATTTCTCCCATAAACTGACACATATACTTTTCTCTATCATCTTCGGTCTTTTATCTTCTGTCTTGTATCTTCAGTCTTCTATCTTCACCATCAGTCCAGTCTTCATGCCTGTCATATACAAGAATACACACACAGTACACTGCAATAGAATTTAAGCTGAATACATGTGTATATAAATTTTATTTTTAAATTTTATTTGCCTCAGTTTTCTGGTGTGTTTCTCATCATTTTTCTAACTTGATCTGATTTATCCGACTGTGTCTAGACAGCTTGTGATATTCACAGTGATACACTGTAAATACCACAAGGCAGACAACATATATATCTCAATGCAGGGACAGGTAAACTCAGTCTGATGGCTGCATATACACACACGTATATATATACATGTGTGCACTGCCTCGCCAATCAGTGTATGCAACTGAGGAGGAGCCACGTGGACCATCTCGACTCAGTGCAACACTCAAGCAATAAAACAAATGATCGACGCAGCAAAATCATGCTCAAATACATATGCAGGCAAGTCATAGCCGCAAATGAATAAAGAAAACAGGTGAACATGGTGAAGACATACTACATAGTCATGCCCAGACCAAGACATGGTCAAGACAGACCAAAATACAGTTCAGTTTTCAAGTGCAAATTCAAAGTGGTCGAGCTTAAGAGATAAAAGTAAAGCAGCATGATCACAAGGCCAAGTTAAGTCAGCAAGCAACATAAATGGTTGTGACAGCAAATACATGGTAACAGCATCATGCATGCACAAGTATAAAGTGCATCAAGAAGACAACAAAGCTCAGGACAAACATACATGATTCAAGTGCAAAATGGTCGAGTGAATCATGGTGTGCCAGCATGGTCAACACAAGTCAACAAAGTCAAACCAGAATAGTCAAGAATAAACAGTGCATGCTCATGTACAAGGCAGCCCAAGTGTAGAGCCAAGAAATTCAATGCATTTTTCAAAGCAGCAAATATCAAGGTTCATGGTCAAGGCAACATGTCGTGAAGCAAGAGAGTGGTGCAAGTGGAGCAGCATGCTCAAGAAATGGTGCAACATGGATGGTGCAAAACAGCATAAATGTCATAAAACTTGCATGGTTTAAGTTCACATCAAGACTGGCCGAGCTGATGGCATAGCATCTTTTGCAAGTTCAAACAGTAAGATAAATGCATGAATCATCAGTGTGCATGAACAAATACATATGTATATAGCATGGCATTAAGTTGTACATGTAGCAAAAGTCCAACATGGTGCACACAGTAGAGTGGAAAAAGCAATTCAAGGCAGTGAAGTATCAATGGTCTGAACGTAAATAAAGCTATAACATCAGCATGAAAATTTCACTCCAGAATTATAGCAAACAGTTTTTGGTAAGAATACAGTGCAATGTGACATGATTGCATTTCCAGGAATTTAGCAAACACAGACTTTGGCAAGGAAATCAATCACATATGTTTGGCAAAAAATTCGACAGTACATAATTCATGCAACAAAATTGGCATGCTCTTAAATGGCAAGAGACACACTGAGAAATCTTGCAAATATTTCTTCAAAATTAATCAGGTTCATCAATTAAAGCCGTGACTATCAAAAGAAGAAATCAAATCATTCACGGCATGGAAACTTTTTCCAGAAATTAAATCATGGCAATTTACAGAGGATATTAAAAGCCGTGGAAATCATCTCAAATAAGGTAACAAATCTGTTTGAAGCAATCTCGCAACATGTCAAAAGAGGAAACCCAAGCAATCAGATCGAATCAATGTTTTTGAAATCAGAGCTCAATTCAAAGGATTTTAAATCCTATATAACACCATTATTCATCATCGGCAGAAATATAGAAAAACCAACCCAATATTTTCAGATCGAAAATCAACAACAACTTGAGAGCAAAAATCAGAAAAATTATTTCTAGAGAAACTTACAAGATTTTTGATCGAGCAAGTTCCCAGATCATAGAGAAGAAAGCCGCAAGTGTTTAATCCATCAGAGATTCAATTTTTCCATCAAGTATCAATTCGGATTTGGGGAAGAACAGAGAAACCCTAGCATTTCCACAGAGCCGCCGCCATTTTTGTTTCCCAGAGCAAAAGGGAGATCGGGCAAAACAATAAGAAAAGGGGCCGGCCTATTTTTTATGGGCTAAGCATTCTTGTTATAATTAAAAAGGGATGACCTTTTTTTTTATTCTAACTCCTTAGGGTTTTTCTTTGTTAAATTGTTTTGTATTTGTATTCGTGTTGTAACACCAATCCGAACAGTTCTAGGTCTGAAAAATCTAGGGGAATTCAGTCAGGGTGTTGACTGTCAGTTTTAGAGTCTGGAAAATCTGGGTTCCTGGCAACAGGGTCGTAAATAGGGAAATCTGATCGAGGGGATATCGGTCAGTCTACGGTTTTGAGCGTAGTGTTAGAATAGGAGCAGGGTTTGCGAGTGTACATGGTCTTGTATGCGGGATCTGTTCTATCACCTAGTAGAAACCTTAGAAATGCAGCAGCAGGCAGGGTTTTGCCGAAGCTGGGTATATCTGTGTGTGATTTATTTTCTGCATTTCTGTTTCTGCTATAATCTGTGACCTATTTATTATTTTAATATCTCGTTAGAATTTTAATTCAGTTAAAAACTGTGATAAACCCTATTCACCCCCCTTGTAGGGTTAATCTAGATCCAACAACATCCTCCTTCAACGTGAAAACTTAGCCTTTAAAAATTAAAAAAAAATCAAAGAAAAATCCTAAAATCACAAAACAAGTATCTTTGAATGCCTGAGAGTATTCTCAACCTCTTGCGGGAAGCTTATGTAGTTCGACATGTGTTCTGGCATGTTAAAAATTTTTAGTGCATGTATTGCGTGGCTAGGGCTCGAATTTTTATTGAACTAAAGCAACAGTTTGCGTTTTGGTTGTTAGATTTGAGTTTAGGGCATCGAATGAAGGTTGTACGCAAAATTTGAAGGGATTTAGAGAAATTTTTTGTTGAGTCTTGTACAAGGACAACGTGCATTGTCCTGGATACGCAAGGAGGAAGTGGTAGTCGAGTTTGGTGAAATTGTTATGGAGTTGGAGAGCTCGGAAAGAGAAGAAGAACAGTGGTTTCTGTTTGCAAAAGCATTTACAAATGAAGGACGGAAGGAATTAATGGCGTGCATGTTTTTGAAAGGGAGGAGCAGTGTTGCGTGCACAACCTGGAGAGGGAGATGATGAGGAGGTAATTAAGAAAGTTAATTAATATTTAATTGTTTAAGTTAATGATGTGTATATGTATCGAAACTGGTAAAAATGATAATTTTTTCATACATTATCCGAATTCAGCGAAACAAGGTGCATTAGAACCATATCAACGAGTGCTTGGAGAGATTTGAAGTTCGTAGCAATTTTTGGCAAAGGAAAATGCCTAATTTACTTCATCGACATTTATCGTTATTTAGCGATAAACGACCAAGGTGAGAACTCATACTCAAACTGATTCTTTTTACAGTTATTATAATCATAACTGAATATATATCGATTGCCTAAGATTGCAATATTTGCTTTGTGGTAGTTGTTGTAGGGTTAAACGCCATTTATAAGTCAAATAATGCATGAATATTTACCTGTTTTAGTTTAGTTGACTAAGTAAAATATAAATTGAAATAAACGGGTTATTGTTGATTGTTTGAATCTACAATTGACTTGTATTGATTGAGTGTAAACCCCATACGGGTCTAGGGATGACAATATGCTTACACGTCTCCCATGTGTGTATGTAAGCTACATGCATTATGATGTAAACCCCACACGCGTCTTGGGATGATAATTTTACACATCTCCTATGTGTGTAGATAAACTACATTGATTGAGTGTAAACCCCACACCGGTCTTGGGATGACAATAAGCTTACACGTCTCCCATGTGTATACGTAAGATACATGGATTATGATGTAACCCCACACGAGTCTTGGGATGATAATTTTACACATCACCCATGTGTGTAGATAAGCTACATTGGTTTAGTGTAAACCCCACACGGGTCTTGGGATAACAATATGCTTAACCGTCTCCCATGTGTGTATGTAATCTACATGGATTATGATGTAAACCCCACGCGAGTCTTGGGATGATAATTTTACGCATCTTCCATGTGTGTAGATAAGTTACATTGATTGTGAAGGTGATGCAAACCCCACACGGGTGTTGGGTGGAAGATTAACACAAATCTAAATCTACATTAATGGACGTAGGGTTTCACACTTGGTATCAGACTTAAGATTACAAGATCAGAGAAAAAGATTTTGAAAAAGAGTTTTCAAAACAAAGTATTTTCAAGAAAAACCTATTTTTCAAAAACATGTCCCCTCAAGTCATATAGAATGTTCCTTCGATCTTCTTTTCAATCCTTGTTTCTTTTTTCTTCAGCATGTCTGGGGTTCCTCATCTTCCTGAGGATATTCCACTTCCGACATGGCTCCGTAGATACTTAATGGCTACGACACCTGCCGAAGTACAAGGAGATTCCCTACCCCCATGTGCATCCGTAGTTGCTCCACCTCCTCCTATAGCTAACTTTTCTAAGCTTTGTAAGGGTTTATGCAAGATGGGAGGCAAGCCTTTTTGGGGTACAGAAAGTTTCATAGAGGCACGCAATTGTCTTAGAGAAACAGAGAGAGTGTTTGATCTTTTGGGGCTCGACGATAGAAGAAGTATACAGTTGGCCGCTTGTCAACTGAAGGATGAAGCTTCATACTGGTGGGAGGTGACTTAGGCGGGACAGGCGGTAGCCACTTGGGATGATTTTAGGAAAGATTTGAGATGAAGTTCATGTCCCAGGCAGAGGAAGGAATGCAGATGGAGAATTTTTTTGGGTTTAAAACAAGGAGATATGTCAGTGAAGGAATATGTTAACAAGTTTAATCAACTAGTAAAATTTGGTTTAGATTTAGTGAACACTCCACACAAGAGGGCTCTAAGATTCGAAAGAGGACTAAATCAACCTCTCCAAGTAATAGCATTGACACACATCTCGATTGGGGCGACTTTAGAGAGACTAGTTGACATGACTTTGATGCACAAGGATGGTAAAGAGGAGAAGTGTAACACCCCGAATTTTTAACAACATTAAAAAGGATAAATTAAATAATAATTAATTTAATATTCAGAATTAGAGAAAACGGACTGCACCATTGTGTCCGTCTCGAAATTCTTGTTAAGATAGACATTTTATTTGCGTAAAACGGACACCATATGAAGAAGTTATGAGGGTTTTAAGTTTGTATACATGTAGAAAAATTATATATATGCATGAGTCAGAGGTGAGTCAGAATTTTATCCAGAACAGTTCAAATTTGAAAATTTCGATAAGGCGGCAAAAATCCCACTCTAGGGGGTCGACCCTCCTAGAGGGGTGTAAACCTAGAGGTCGACCCCCCTTAACGGGTGTCGACCTATCGGTCGACATACCCACAAGGGTGTCGACACCCCTGGGGATGATGTGGCACTCGGTTTTAGGGGGTCTGGAAGATATATATATATATATGTGTGTCCTATTCTCCTATTTTCTTCATTGGAAATCATGTAGGCCATATGCTGTTGGGATGCGAACTGAGACGGAACCCTTTTCTACAACAACATTCAACTTTGCAAATCAAATTTAGAAATTCAAGATCCGTTCTTTCTCTATTCTCTAAACCTACGCTGTGACTTTCTAGTTGCTTTTAGGTTTGAATGGATAAAAGTAAATTGTGAAAGACTGTGAATTGGGTATATTGTAAACTATGAATCCATGTTAGTGTTAAATCCTATACTATGTCATGATAGATCTATTTCCCTAGATCTAATACAATTGTGGTTATTCTATTATGTTGCTTATGTAGATCTTGACTTGTAACTATATTATGGTGAATGTAAATCTGTTAACTTGAACAGTTGTAACATTGGTTAGATCTAGTTCTTTATGTAAATCACCTTTCACCTATCATATTGTGGCCAATTTAGATATGTTGTAAATTTGACATGTGAATTCATCTTTAGATCTAAACATGCTGCTATGTCGCCCTAATTATGCTAGATCTAAATGGTTGGACATCTAAATGGTTAATTTAGATCTCATTATGCTTGCTTTGGCATCATAGTAATTGCCACAATTTCATCAGTTTTTTGCTTATGTGTCCACCCTATCACCATGCTAGTTTATGTTTATGCCAAGTTATGTTGAAACTATCACCTTTTTCATATTCCCTTTTCATTGTTATGGCTAGGCTACTCTATAGCCTAGATGCCGCCAAAATACATGTGAATGCGTTAGTTAGGAAACAGGGGAAAGGGATTAGAATTGGCTTAATTTATATAATATTTATATGAATTGGACATATAATTCAAATGGGGAAAAAGAGAAATAATCACGTATAATGACATAGGTAGATTTGGATAAAAATGGAATGTCTAGTAATTACAATAGGAATTGTAATTGCACTTATGACATGAGGTTTGGTTGCATTAGTGGTGGAATTTTGCCCGTACCCGACCGACATATCCAGCAACCACTATTGTTAACATAATGTGAGAGGTCTAAGTGCGCAAATACGAATCGGGCTAAGACAAAAGGTTAGACCCAATTGTGGAATAAGACTGCCCGGACCCGACTGGCATATCCAGCATCCACACGTTGTAGGCCTAATGTGGGAGGTCTAGCCCATTATAACCATAATTGTACATGGTAATGAATTGGACTACTTAACCTAATTTAATCCATAAGGATTGTATGATTATGAACTTAGGTTAGGGTTAAGTAAAATTGAATGAATAGTAGGTGGGTTAAGTAAATTAGAGGGGGTGGGTAATATATATATATATATATATATAGGCCCACGGATTTAACCCAATAAGGTTATGTAATTAAAGACACCTAGTGGTATACATAACCGGTGGAAAATATAATAAAGTTATGTAATTAAAGACACCCTTCAGGGTAAGCATAACCGGTATAGTATAGGACTATGTAATTGAAGACACCTAGGGGTATACATAGTCAGTGAAAAACCTAGTGGGGATACAAGACAAAGGGGAGAGCTTGCATCATGTTTTGTAGGACCCATTTCATTCAGTAACCCGGAGTAAGTATCAAATAAAGTAATCCGTACTAGGTGGAGAAGGGGCACACTTACTGACTGATTATAAGAGATCCAAACGAGACGAACGGTGTGGGCAGCGCAAACCGACCGAGTCATGTGCATGCATTAGCCGGGCAGAAGGGGATAAGACGACCGTGACACCAATAGATATGGTTGTGCACATCATGGGAAATGAAGGGTTGCCACTTTAGGAAGTGATACCTCCTACTGTGGGGCCAACACAGGGTATCTACGGAGTAGGGAGCCGATCGATTAGGGTAGTACTTAGGATACATTTGGACGTATGCCTATGCCTAACATCCATGCTATGGAAGGGATCATCTCATTTTAGTTATACTAGTAATAGTGCAGAGTAATCATTAGTGAAGCATATACACCTCACCCTGTCTGCCTTGTCACACCTGCCATTCATGTAGTGATTTCCCTTATCCACTTTGTATGCCTATCATGTTACTTTTATTTATTTACTGGCTAAAAGTAACTAGACTCGCCAGACTTTATCTATGACCCCTATTGTTTCTCCTTCTTTCTTCCGTTTCCCCCTTCCCCCCAGGTTCTCAGGGAGGAAACACTCAGTCTTAGTCAGGACTCAGATATCATCTTGCTAGGAGCTACTTCCGAAGTATAGCTCAAGTTCTTGTCTCTACTGTGGCATGACTCTTTTTTGGGGAATTATGTTTTTGTATACTTATGTACTCTGATGGTGCAAGACAAAAGTTATTTTAATGTAATGGTTTTTGTGACTTATGGTATTGTAGACCACACTATTATGATTTACGATTGAAATAAAAATTTAAATTTCTGCTGCTATCTTATTTATATCTGTCTTGTAATTATTCTGTGACTGTTTACCTATAACGCTTTACAAAACTTAATGCATTCCCTTAGTGAGTGACATTAACGGACGTGGGGTGTCACAAGAAGAAAGAAATTAACACTATGGAGGAAAAAACGAAGGATGAGAAAAAGAAATGGTAGCCCAAGAAGGGTCGCCAAAGAAAGGAGGATTGCCTGATAAGGGTCAGGGATTAAGACAGAGATCAAATGCCATGGTTGTGGGGCTTTGGGACACTTTGTGAGGGACTGCAAGAAAATGAAGAATGCTTGTTTTAGTTGTGGTCAAGTTGGATATTTTACAAGGTAGTGTCTCCAACAAGCAAGGTTAGAAGGCATGATCATTTGGAGTAAAAATTCATGCTCTTGAGGCTGATAGACTGGATAAAGGTAGGAAAGTCACGGTTAAACATTTTATTTCTCCTTTTGACTATCTTATTAGGAGCCTCTTTGATTCCGGTGCTCCTCATTCATTTATGGGAGTCTTTTGAATGCAGAAAAGTGAAGGCAAAGAAAAAGATTTATCTATTAATAAAGAGGAATCCCTAATTATCCAACCATTAGATCAGATCTAGATAGATAGATAGGAGTACCAAAAGGTGGGAAAGATGAATCGTCATTGAGCATAGATGCCAGTGGGATCAATCGACTTGAAAAGTCAAGATCACTGCTTCATTAGCCAGGAGAAAATGTTAGAATCAAAATAAATGTGACGAACAAGAAATTTCGCTCGGTCCGAACCAGTCGCTAAACCGATCCAGGCCGTACGAAACGCCCTATCGTTTGAGAACCAGACAAATCAGAACGCATATAAAAGAACATTTCATTGTATATTACAACAATGCATCAGATTACAAGAATATACAGAGTATAAATGAATATTACACAGAAATATCAGAGATTTAAATTACATTTAAATACATAGCAACGGAAAATAATACAATACACAACTAGAAGAGATATACGTATACAAAGCTTTCCGGATATCGTTCCAGCTGTAAACCAGGATCCTGTGAATATAAATCTGCAAAACCAAAACTACTAGCTGCCCGTGTCAAAATAAGGGCACCCAGAGTTTAGGTTAAAACAATAAACTCCAGGTCAGTCATGTGACTGGTGTGAGAACTAAAACAGTTAATCTTTATTTTTAAAGCTAGGTAAATCAAGGGACCACGCCGTATGACACGGAACAGATTTCCTCCCAAGAATACCAGTGCATAAAACAAACAGCGCAATGCTAAATAAAGAAAAATGAAGCTGTTATAAGACCCAGGTCCCATCACACAATGCAACGCAGCCGAGGATAGGGTTTTCCCTTATAACAGCCAAAGAATGCTTGATACGTTTAAAAACAAATCGTTTGATACTATTATAAGTGCATAGTGTATAAAACAACTTCAAATCATAAGTATCAATCATAGGCGGCATGAGCGCCCCATCCCACTATGTCACCATACTAGGTTCTACAATTAAAACTGCAAATGTCACGTATTTGGAAATTGGATTTCCGTCTATGAACCGAGGCAAAAGATAGTCCTCAACCGTTTTCGTGACTCTCTAGCCCGAGCCACAGGGTCAGAGCGCATCGACCCTTGGATCGTCAGGGCCGGTCCACCGATGTGGATTAAAATGCCTGAACACTACGTCTCCCCACCCTATGGGGTGTAAGTCTGGTCCGTCAGCCGACCAGAATGCATCGGCCGAAACCGATATAACCGAGGCGCCTCGCAACAGCAACAACCACATAAGTCAAACTCGTCAGGGCGTGTAAAACCACTGACGCCACTTCTAGCTAGAAAGAAACGCATGCCCTCCCTGAGGTCCGTCTCCCGTTTTGGTTCACAACCGGGGTGCGAGGCTCGCGAATTCACGTTACACAAAGCTGTGCCACACAGGCTGTGCTTTGATCATCACCACAAGACTTTGCTTTTCAACAGAAGCCTCGATCAATTGCCACTTAGGCATGCCACACAGGCAATTCACTCCATGCGTTTGATATCCATCAATATATAACCCCTGAGCTCGTACGTCTCAGAGAAGGGCGTTAAGCAAGAGAATAAATTCTCCGCCGCCAAACAGATATATATTTAATAGAGATCAATCACACAGACTAAAATCCAATGTCAGACACACAGTCCATTTACAAGTCCGTTCTGGGTCTGAACGAAACCGGAGGCACCTAGTACCTCGCATATCCATCGATCTCCAAGTACGTCTGGACGATCACAAACTGTTTCCATCTTCTTGGGTGTACAGCCCAATCAAGATCATCAGTAATCACCCAAACGACGTGAAGACTTCCGGTCTTCGACCATCGTCTTCATCTTCGACACCACGTCGAATCAGTTATTCAGAATGGGATAAACCCGGTCTTTCTGAATAACTCGCGTATATATTATAAAAGTGTTACACAAACACAACATACGCCTCATTCCAATTCAGAATATTCTTTTATTCAAATATTCCTATACTTTGGGAAAAGTTCCCATTAATTTTATCCAAGATAAATTCTTTGAATTTATTCTTTAATCTCCTTTGAATATCAATTCAAACTAGTCGGGATTAGCGAACCACACCGAAGTAATCATTTATTTTATTTCCCAATCCCAACCTATTCATCCCATGAAGTAAAACTGGTAGTACTTCATATCTAACACCACAGTGTTATCGGTAATTCAATTACCATTTCACGTTCAAATCTAATTAAAGATTCAACTATCGCCTGGAGTAAAACTGGTGATACTCCATTCTCGATCTTTTCAATCTAATTAAAGATTCATTAAAACTCCACTTAGTTTTAATCTTTGACTGGGTTAAAGAATCAGTGTCATTTAAAACACAGTTCACGATAAACCCAAAGTCACATCCCATTGATTATCGGGTTAAAGAACGAGTGTTATTTAAAACACTGTCCACGATAAACCCAAAAATCAATATCAATTCAATTCCAATTAAATATCATTCAATTGGTACACTTCATTAAATCTAAATAAAAGATTTAATCTTTTCACAACTGGGTTCAAGAACAGTGTTAGTGAAGACACCATTCACGACAAACCCAAATCACATTTGATATTCAATACAAGGCTCTGAATAGAAAATATATCGGCTTATATTCAATATCAAATTCTACGATTAACAAATGTCGTATTGAAATAACGATATAAATGTATATCTTTCAAATTCCCATAACAACATCTGTATAATCACGAATTTCAACATCGAAATATTCCGAAGACAATTTCGATTCAAATCCACTCCAATGCAATCATTGGAAATTCTGGTTATTTTCAAAACCCTTTTCAACTTCAATTTATTTATTTAAAAATAAATAGAATTATAATTCTAGTTCAAAACTAGTTCATTTTGATAAAAATCTATTTTTATCTTTTCAAATATGGAGTTTTTCATCCCAAATCTTCACAAATCATTTCTTATGATTTTACACAAATTATTACTATTTTTAATAATTTTATCAAGGCCCGTACAGTCGATTTCCATCAATGGCCATCGAACTGCACTTACAGCGACCTTTTTCAAATTTGATTTGGACATAATTCCAAATCCAACCGTTAGATTTCAAATTTCTAACATTCGCTAGAAAGCTCTTTTCGATACGAACCCAACGGTTCCGGTTTTAGGAGAATCCGATGGTCGGATCTCCCGCAACGTCCGTTTGAAATAAATGGTCGAAATTCACGAACTGCCGCGGCGCGGCGCGTTCTATTCAGGCCATTATATTATATATATAATATATATAATATATATATCGTCGATTTCTATTTAAAACGAATTATATAAATAGTTTTGAATTCGTTTCAAAAATCTATTTCAACTTCCATTTCAATTCAAAACAAAATTGAATTCTTCTTTATAGATTCGTTTCAAAATTCATTTCTATTCAATTCAAATTTCAATTCAATTTGAATTCATTTCAATTCACTTTCAATTCAATTCGAATTCGTTTTCAATTCAATTCATTTCGAAATCGTTTTCAATTCAATTCATTTCGAAATCGTTTTCAATTCAATTCATTTCGAAATCACTTTCAATTCAATTCACTTCGAAATCACTTTCAATTCAATTCACTTTGAATTCGTTTTCATTTCAATTCATTTCGAAATCACTTTCAATTCAATTCACTTTGAATTCGTTTTCAATTCAATTCATTTTGAATTCGTTTTCAATTCAATTCATTTTGAATTCGTTTTCAATTCAATTCATTTCGAAATCACTTAAAATTGATATAAATATCGTTCACGTCAAAATGGCGTCAATCTAATCAACACGGCTTCATAAATTTCTATTTTCAAATATTCTATTTCAAATATTTCTTTTTCAAATATTTCTTTTTCAAAACTGGAATGAGGCCCAATCAATTACCATATAAAATTAATTATATGGATTTGCATACAACACATGTATATAATAGCATTGAAAATAATCAACCATCAACCAAAGTGCACTACACTGTATAAGCATCAAATATAGATATTCAACGCTTATAACAGCCTGTCAATCAATCGATCGACATATTTAATCAATCAGGATGATTGAACTTCAAATTTCATCCCAACACCCGTGTGGGGTTTCAAACAATCAAACACAGATTTTATTTGTGCAATTGGGCGATGTGTAAAATTTATCGACCCAATCAATATCAGTCAAATCAGTGTATATACAAACAAATCGGCCGATTTGTTTATAACTATTCATTTATTCACATTCACGTTAAAAATTATATTTTTAACGACAAAACATTTTATTTCAACCTATGAATTTCTAATCAATTCATTTACACAATAAAATGATATTTTTATTTTCTAACACATTTTAGAAAATTTCGGCGGCATAACGACACGATACTAGAAACGGGACAAGGCCTAGCCTTATCCCCGGTCTAGTGAAGGCCCACGCCATTCACACATCAATCAAATCAATTCATTTCACCACACAATTCAATTTCAATCAAATAATCCAACTAATCTACGCAACCAAACAAACAAGTCCATGGTCTGTGGACGATTGTGTCGGGTGCTACTAAGCACCGTCTGCATCCTAGTATATATATATAACTAGAAAAATTAAATTGAAAGGTGAGAAATTCTCACAAATAGCTATCCTAGCTCCACGGCTCTTCATTTGCAGAAGTCTTCGTCGTTTCGCCTTTTTGTCACCTTCGTTGTCCGTATTCTCTACATATGTAAAAATCGAATTTTTACTTCGCTATTCAATATATAAAAAACATATTTTTATTTCGAAGTCCAATATATAAAAATTCTATTTTTATTTTGAAGTTCAATATATAAAAATTCTATTTTTATTTCGAAGTTCAATATATAAAAATCATATTTTTATCCTCATAAAAATATTTGAATTCCAAGAAAATCTAATCTTTCATTTCAAAGAAAATCTCTTTTTCAATTCTAGGGAAAATCCGTTTTCCAATTCAAAGAAAATCTATATTCGAAATCAAAGAAAATCTATATTCGAAATCAAAGAAAATCTATATTCGAAATCAAAGAAAATCTATTTTCGAAATCAAAGAAAATCTATATTCGAAATCAAAGAAAATCTATATTCGAAATCAAAGAAAATCTATTTTTTTTTAGCGAAGAAAAACCTAATCTTCTTATGATAGAAATTCAATCTTTTTCTTTATAAAAATTCAATCTTTATCTTTTATTTCCTAAAACATTAATTTCAGTTTTAAAATGAAAATAAGTTTTCAGTTTTTAAAAATAAAATAAAATCAGTTAAATGAAAATAAATAATAATAAAATAAAAAAAAACGAGCTTACAGTGAACGGAGGGGGTGGGGTTCTTCGTCGGAGGGGTGCTCTGGGCTTCCAGCGGTGGCGGTCTACGGTGGTCCAGGGCGTGGTGTGGAGGAAGAAGAAGAAGGGGTCGCGACAGTAGCAGGGGGTGGGGATCGGTCATCGTGGTCTTCGAGGGGACTGGGCGCTTGAGGGGGTCGGCCAGGAATGGGGGGGGGGGAAACCTGGTGGTGGCGATGGCGTCAGGCGCCATCGATTTGGAAAAATCGATCTTTTCGTTTTTTTTCTTTTTCTTCTTCTTCTCTGCTAAACGAAGAATAGGGGGGGGGGGGGGGGGCAGAGCGAAGTTAAGGGGAGAGAAAAGAAAAATTTTTAATTTTAAATTTAATTAATTATTTAATCTAATAGAAGTTGACTTTTTATTTCGACCTCGAAACGAGGTCCACCGACTGTCGTCCGTAGCGTTTCACCCCCATTCTGAACACAATGGGATATGTATCGCAAGCTGATTCGATCGTCTCGATAAGTTTCCGTTGAATTTACATTTAAATTGCTATATTGAATTTTAAACGTACATTTCAAATTACCGGGGTCACATACTAACTCTAAAAATTCTCAAAAAATATTTTCTAGCTTCGTATTGACGATACGGTCCTAACAAAACTAGTTTCGTCGAATTCTGAGACCGTTAGAAAAATGGCCATTTTCCAGTCGATTAAAATCAACAGAAACTGGTCAAACGCGTTTTCCTTTGCCACACTCACATATTGATTCGAAAAATTATGAAATTTGGAATCTAGCAATAACTTGACATCACGGACCCAACAAAACTGGTTTCGTCGAAATCCGAGGTCATTTGCAAAATGTCCATTTTTAAGGGCCTGAATTCCATAGCGACTATTCAGAATTTTCAACTGGACATATCTTTTGATTCCCGCTACGAACTTTTGATTATTCGGATTCGTTGGAAAGATATTATCAATTAGATCCTATCATTTTTGGTTTCACTAAAATCCGGATTGTTTTGCACCCGGTACATTCAATTGAAGTTTGAAATCGAATTATCGAACTACCGCGCCATTTTCAATTCTATTTATAATTATATATAAATATTATATTCTAACGACGACGTATATAATATATACGTCGAATTATATTAAAAATAAATTTTCTCGTCGATATTATTTAAAATAATTCATTTTAAATAATCAAAATTCGATAAAATTGCCAAAATAAAAATTTCAAACTGGCCCGCATTTTACGGGTTGTTACAATCTCCCCCACTTAAAACTTTTCGTCCTCGAAAAGGAACAAAGTCGAAAGTGGTTTGATCAATCAACTCTACGCTCGATCAGGCTTCCATTCTCTAACTTTTCAGTTTCTGAGAAATTTCTAAAATTTCAAAAATTTGGCTAACACCCTAAATTTTTGAAAAATTTCGCCATAACCTCCCCTGCACCGGGAGCATCGGGGAATTTCAAATAGCTTCCCCGGTCCTTCAGATCTCAAAAAGAAAAAGAAAAAGCCAAGCGGCTAGCCAATAGGCTCACAAAATCATCATCACCCAAACAAAACAGGAAATTATGTAGTAAACATGTACCTATTTGTCGGGCAAACAAATTTTATTCTCTGCTCTAGCCTCCCTGCTATGACCTGTTCAAAAGATATACATATATGCAAGCAAATGCGACCAAATTTCAATATCGTTCAATATTTGATACAATTAGGCTAAATGGTTCAAAATTAGCAAACAAATAAACAAACAACACAAACATCAATCGATTAGTTGATTAGCATTTGAAATTCATAACTTTGATATATAGTCAAAAATCACATTTTTGATGCCAAATCACCACAATAAGCCCTATCTAATTTTGGTTCTCACACCAGTCAATAGGAAATATATAGAAAATCACACCTTCGAAACACGAACATAAATACTGATGATGCACGTGCTATCATCAGTACCTTCTCCGGGCGACTAGAGTGTGATTCTATATCTATCCAATATATTAAAACTTCGAATACACGCGGATCAGACGTATACGCAAAATCTATATATACTGGATTGTCCACATCAATATAAATAAATAATCAAATACGAATAATTGATTTAAATTTTCAAAACAAAATTTGTTTTTATTTTAAAAAAAAATATACTCTTCACACTCGTTCTAGGATACTACTGATCCCATCTCTAACGAGTCATTCTAATTGGATATTACTAATCCAATATCTGACGAATTCTTTCGTATGGTTCTAATGTGCCTTGTTCTCTGAGCTTTGTAAACCAAAGCTCTGATACCAAATGTGACGAACAAGAAATTTCGCTCGGTCCGAACCAGTCGCTAAACCGATCCAGGCCGTTCGAAACGCCCTATCGTTTGAGAACCAGACAAATCAGAACGCATATAAAAGAACATTTCATTGTATATTACAACAATGCATCAGATTACAAGAATATACAGAGTATAAATGAATATTACACAGAAATATCAGAGATTTAAATTACATTTAAATACATAGCAGCGGAAAATAATACAATACACAACTAGAAGAGATATACGTATACAAAGCTTTCCGGATATCGTTCCAGCTGTAAACCAGGATCCTGTGAATATAAATCTGCAAAACCAAAACTACTAGCTGCCCGTGTCAAAATAAGGGCACCCAGAGTTTAGGTTAAAACAATAAACTCCAGGTCAGTCATGTGACTGGTGTGAGAACTAAAACAGTTAATCTTTATTTTTAAAGCTAGGTAAATCAAGGGACCACGCCGTATGACACGGAACGGGTTTCCTCCCAAGAATACCAGTGCATAAAACAAACAGCGCAATGCTAAATAAAGAAAAATGAAGCTGTTATAAGACCCAGGTCCCATCACACAATGCAACGCAGCCGAGGATAGGGTTTTCCCTTATAACAACCAAAGAATGCTTGATACGTTTAAAAACAAATCGTTTGATACTATTATAAGTGCATAGTGTATAAATAACTTCAAATCATAAGTATCAATCATAGGCGGCATGAGCGCCCCATCCCACTATGTCACCATACTAGGTTCTACAATTAAAACTGCAAATGTCACGTATTTGGAAATTGGATTTCCGTCTATGAACCGAGGCAAAAGATAGTCCTCAACCGTTTTCGTGACTCTCTAGCCCGAGCCACAGGGTCAGAGCGCATCGACCCTTGGATCGTCAGGGCCGGTCCACCGATGTGGATTAAAATGCCTGAACACTACGTCTCCCCACCCTATGGGGTGTAAGTCTGGTCCGTCAGCCGACCAGAATGCATCGGCCGAAACCGATATAACCGAGGCGCCTCGCAACAGCAACAACCACATAAGTCAAACTCGTCAGGGCGTGTAAAACCACTGACGCCACTTCTAGCTAGAAAGAAACGCATGCCCTCCCTGAGGTCCGTCTCCCGTTTTGGTTCACAACCGGGGTGCGAGGCTCGCGAATTCACGTTACACAAAGCTGTGCCACACAGGCTGTGCTTTGATCATCACCACAAGACTTTGCTTTTCAACAGAAGCCTCGATCAATTGCCACTTAGGCATGCCACACAGGCAATTCACTCCATGCGTTTGATATCCATCAATATATAACCCCTGAGCTCGTACGTCTCAGAGAAGGGCGTTAAGCAAGAGAATAAATTCTCCGCCGCCAAACAGATATATATTTAATAGAGATCAATCACACAGACTAAAATCCAATGTCAGACACACAGTCCATTTACAAGTCCGTTCTGGGTCTGAACGAAACCGGAGGCACCTAGTACCTCGCATATCCATCGATCTCCAAGTACGTCTGGACGATCACAAACTGTTTCCATCTTCTTGGGTGTACAGCCCAATCAAGATCATCAGTAATCACCCAAACGACGTGAAGACTTCCGGTCTTCGACCATCGTCTTCATCTTCGACACCACGTCGAATCAGTTATTCAGAATGGGATAAACCCGGTCTTTCTGAATAACTCGCGTATATATTATAAAAGTGTTACACAAACACAACATACGCCTCATTCCAATTCAGAATATTCTTTTATTCAAATATTCCTATACTTTGGGAAAAGTTCCCATTAATTTTATCCAAGATAAATTCATTGAATTTATTCTTTAATCTCCTTTGAATATCAATTAAAACTAGTCGGGATTAGCGAACCACACCGAAGTAATCATTTATTTTATTTCCCAATCCCAACCTATTCATCCCATGAAGTAAAACTGGTAGTACTTCATATCTAACACCACAGTGTTATCGGTAATTCAATTACCATTTCACGTTCAAATCTAATTAAAGATTCAACTATCGCCTGGAGTAAAACTGGTGATACTCCATTCTCGATCTTTTCAATCTAATTAAAGATTCATTAAAACTCCACTTAGTTTTAATCTTTGACTGGGTTAAAGAATCAGTGTCATTTAAAACACAGTTCACGATAAACCCAAAGTCACATCCCATTGATTATCGGGTTAAAGAACGAGTGTTATTTAAAACACTGTCCACGATAAACCCAAAAATCAATATCAATTCAATTCCAATTAAATATCATTCAATTGGTACACTTCATTAAATCTAAATAAAAGATTTAATCTTTTCACAACTGGGTTCAAGAACAGTGTTAGTGAAGACACCATTCACGACAAACCCAAATCACATTTGATATTCAATACAAGGCTCTGAATAGAAAATATATCGGCTTATATTCAATATCAAATTCTACGATTAACAAATGTCGTATTGAAATAACGATATAAATGTATATCTTTCAAATTCCCATAACAACATCTGTATAATCACGAATTTCAACATCGAAATATTCCGAAGACAATTTCGATTCAAATCCACTCCAATGCAATCATTGGAAATTCTGGTTATTTTCAAAACCCTTTTCAAATTCAATTTATTTATTTAAAAATAAATAGAATTATAATTCTAGTTCAAAACTAGTTCATTTTGATAAAAATCTATTTTTATCTTTTCAAATATGGAGTTTTTCATCCCAAATCTTCACAAATCATTTCTTATGATTTTACACAAATTATTACTATTTTTAATAATTTTATCAAGGCCCGTACAGTCGATTTCCATCAATGGCCATCGAACTGCACTTACAGCGACCTTTTTCAAATTTGATTTGGACATAATTCCAAATCCAACCGTTAGATTTCAAATTTCTAACATTCGCTAGAAATCTCTTTTCGATACGAACCCAACGGTTCCGGTTTTAGGAGAATCCGACGGTCGGATCTCCCGCAACGTCCGTTTGAAATAAATGGTCGAAATTCACGAACTGCCGCGGCGCGGCGCGTTCTATTCAGGCCATTATATTATATATATAATATATATAATATATATATCGTCGATTTCTATTTAAAACGAATTATATAAATAGTTTTGAATTCGTTTCAAAAATCTATTTCAACTTCCATTTCAATTCAAAACAAAATTGAATTCTTCTTTATAGATTCGTTTCAAAATTCATTTCTATTCAATTCAAATTTCAATTCAATTTGAATTCATTTCAATTCACTTTCAATTCAATTCGAATTCGTTTTCAATTCAATTCATTTCGAAATCGTTTTCAATTCAATTCATTTCGAAATCGTTTTCAATTCAATTCATTTCGAAATCACTTTCAATTCAATTCACTTCGAAATCACTTTCAATTCAATTCACTTTGAATTCGTTTTCAATTCAATTCATTTCGAAATCACTTTCAATTCAATTCACTTTGAATTCGTTTTCAATTCAATTCATTTTGAATTCGTTTTCAATTCAATTCATTTTGAATTCGTTTTCAATTCAATTCATTTCGAAATCACTTAAAATTGATATAAATATCGTTCACGTCAAAATGGCGTCAATCTAATCAACACGGCTTCATAAATTTCTATTTTCAAATATTCTATTTCAAATATTTCTTTTTCAAATATTTCTTTTTCAAAACTGGAATGAGGCCCAATCAATTACCATATAAAATTAATTATATGGATTTGCATACAACACATGTATATAATAGCATTGAAAATAATCAACCATCAACCAAAGTGCACTACACTGTATAAGCATCAAATATAGATATTCAACGCTTATAACAGCCTGTCAATCAATCGATCGACATATTTAATCAATCAGGATGAGTGAACTTCAAATTTCATCCCAACACCCGTGTGGGGTTTCAAACAATCAAACACAGATTTTATTTGTGCAATTGGGCGATGTGTAAAATTTATCGACCCAATCAATATCAGTCAAATCAGTGTATATACAAACAAATCGGCCGATTTGTTTATAACTATTCATTTATTCACATTCACGTTAAAAATTATATTTTTAACGACAAAACATTTTATTTCAACCTATGAATTTCTATTCAATTCATTTACACAATAAAATGATATTTTTATTTTCTAACACATTTTAGAAAATTTCGGCGGCACAACGGCACGATACTAGAAACGGGACAAGGCCTAGCCTTATCCCCGGTCTAGTGAAGGCCCACGCCATTCACACATCAATCAAATCAATTCATTTCACCACACAATTCAATTTCAATCAAATAATCCAACTAATCTACGCAACCAAACAAACAAGTCCATGGTCTGTGGACGATTGTGTCGGGTGCTACTAAGCACCGTCTGCATCCTAGTATATATATATAACTAGAAAAATTAAATTGAAAGGTGAGAAATTCTCACAAATAGCTATCCTAGCTCCACGGCTCTTCATTTGCAGAAGTCTTCGTCGTTTCGCCTTTTTGTCTCCTTCGTTGTCCGTATTCTCTACATATGTAAAAATCGAATTTTTACTTCGCTATTCAATATATAAAAAACATATCCAATATATAAAAATTCTATTTTTATTTTGAAGTTCAATATATAAAAATTCTATTTTTATTTCGAAGTTCAATATATAAAAATCATATTTTTATCCTCATAAAAATATTTCAATTCCAATAAAATCTAATCTTTCATTTCAAAGAAAATCTCTTTTTCAATTCTAGGGAAAATCCGTTTTCCAATTCAAAGAAAATCTATATTCGAAATCAAAGAAAATCTATTCGAAATCAAAGAAAATCTATATTCGAAATCAAAGAAAATCTATTTTCGAAATCAAAGAAAATCTATATTCGAAATAAAAGAAAATCTATATTCGAAATCAAAGAAAATCTATTTTTTTTTTAGCGAAGAAAAACCTAATCTTCTTATGATAGAAATTCAATCTTTTTCTTTATAAAAATTCAATCTTTATCTTTATTTTCCTAAAACATTAATTTCAGTTTTAAAATGAAAATAAGTTTTCAGTTTTTAAAAATAAAATAAAATCAGTTAAATGAAAATAAATAATAATAAAATAAAAAAAACGAGCTTACAGTGAATGGAGGGGGTGGGGTTCTTCGTCGGAGGGGTGCTCTGGGCT
Organism: Allium sativum; assembly: GCA_030737875.1. Taxonomy (NCBI): domain Eukaryota; kingdom Viridiplantae; phylum Streptophyta; class Magnoliopsida; order Asparagales; family Amaryllidaceae; genus Allium; species Allium sativum. Next base: position 995,443,301 of record CM060915.1, read on the forward strand.
TCCAGCGGTGGCGGTCTACGGTGGTCCAGGGCGTGGTGTGGAGGAAGAAGAAGAAGGGGTCGCGACAGCAGCAGGGGGTGGGGATCGGTCATCGTGGTCTTCGAGGGGACTGGGCGCTTGAGGGGGTCGGCCAGGAATTGGAGGGGGAGACCTGGTGGTGGCGATGGCGTCAGGCGCCATCGATTTGGAAAAATCGATCTTTTCGTTTTTTTTCTTTTTCTTCTTCTTCTCTGCTAAACGAAGAATAGGGGGGGGGTGCAGAGCGAAGTTAAGGGGAGAGAAAAGAAAAATTTTTAATTTTAAATTTAATTAATTATTTAATCTAATAGAAGTTGACTTTTTATTTCGACCTCGAAACGAGGTCCACCGACTGTCGTCCGTAGCGTTTCACCCCCATTCTGAACACAATGGGATATGTATCGCAAGCTGATTCGATCGTCTCGATAAGTTTCCGTTGAATTTACATTTAAATTGCTATATTGAATTTTAAACGTACATTTCAAATTACCGGGGTCACATACTAACTCTAAAAATTCTCAAAAAATATTTTCTAGCTTCGTATTGACGATACGGTCCTAACAAAACTAGTTTCGTCGAATTCTGAGACCGTTAGAAAAATGGCCATTTTCCAGTCGATTAAAATCAACAGAAACTGGTCAAACGCGTTTTCCTTTGCCACGCTCACATATTGATTCGAAAAATTATGAAATTTGGAATCTAGCAATAACTTGACATCACGGACCCAACAAAACTGGTTTCGTCGAAATCCGAGGTCATTTGCAAAATGTCCATTTTTAAGGGCCTGAATTCCATAGCGACTATTCAGAATTTTCAACTGGACATATCTTTTGATTCCCGCTACGAACTTTTGATTATTCGGATTCGTTGGAAAGATATTATCAATTAGATCCTATCATTTTTGGTTTCACTAAAATCCGGATTGTTTTGCACCCGGTACATTCAATTGAAGTTTGAAATCGAATTATCGAACTACCGCGCCATTTTCAATTCTATTTATAATTATATATAAATATTATATTCTAACGACGACGTATATAATATATACGTCGAATTATATTAAAAATAAATTTTCTCGTTGATATTATTTAAAATAATTCATTTTAAATAATCAAAATTCGATAAAATTGCCAAAATAAAAATTTCAAACTGGCCCGCATTTTACGGGTTGTTACAATAAACAAGGAAAAAATCGAAAGGACAAAACCAAGGCGAAGGGGTGCAGATGTCAGCATTCCTTTGGAAAAGAAAAAACCAAAAGTTTATTGTGCACGTTTGGAACCAAGAGTAAAGACGCAAGAGATTACCTCTTCTTCCAAAAAAAACTGTCGGCGTAACCCGAAGGGCAACAACCCCAAATATGCAGTTTCTAAGCCTATTACACCTTTCAGTTTGACTTAAAACGAGAATATATAAGAAAGCATGAGCCTTCACCAATAATGCATTATGCATAAAGAGGAGAGAAGTAGTAAGCATCACTAGAAGTCGAAAGATCTAGCAAGTCCATCTCCACAACAATTTACTAAGACTTCCAACTCAGGGATCCCCTTTTCGAAAGCTCTTGCAATAGCCTTATAGTTGTTATCCCAGAGATTAACGGAAGGCGCACTTATGAAGCCTACACATGCACTTCCACAAGAAAGTTGGGACAAGCCCAAATGCCACCAGAAGGGCCAACCTATGCCAATAAATATGACCCAAGGCTTCTAGAATCGGGACCTACTCCTCATTTCTTAATCTTATACTCCTAAGTCTAAACTGTAGACCCTAACTTCAAAATTGATTTGGGGAAAAAGAGTTTATAATCATAATGAGTATCAAAAAAAGAAATTTTGCCAAGAATAGGTAATATAATAATATTTACTCGATTATTATTCTTTTACCGCCATATCGTTGCAGGTTTCCAACCTAATGGCTCCGAAATATGAGAATTTGTCCAAGGAACATATTAAAAGGACAAAAGAGCGAAATATTAGCCTTATTGTCAACTCCAAGGGTATGATATTTGAAAGCCCATAGAGGAACCCACTACCTATTGATGGTTATCCAAGACCATTAGGTTTGGCAAAGACCCAAATCCAATTTTGTCCTCTTGATAGGTCCCTCATAAGAACGATCGGAAGATCCAAATCTGGTAACCCAGCAACAGATTTAAGAGGATCGACCAATCCAAAGTTTAATACTTCCTCATCCATTAACGAAAGTGTAACAACCTATATTTTTGGAACCAATTAATTTTTTTATTTTTAATGGATTTTAAAATGATTTATTTTAAGAATTAACAATTTAAAATTTATTTTAAATCAAAGTTAGGACATATAAATTTAGAATTTAATTAAAACGAGCTTGAAATGGCATGGTAGTTTGAAAATTTGGTTTTAAACTTCAATTGAATATACAAAATTCAATATAAGTCAAAATTTAATAAAACAAGAAACGTTGGAATATTTTGAACTATAATTTTCTAACGAATGTAAGAAACTGAGATTTCACTTTTTAGATTGAAAGTTATGTCCAGATTAAAATTTAGAATAGTTGCTGTGGAATTTATATATTTTAATATTATATAGCCCTTAAAAATAGCCATTTTGCAAACAACCTCCATTTTCGACGAAACCACTTTTGTTGGATCCGGAACGTCAAATATTGTCAGTTTTAAAATTTCAAGTCATTTGGAATTAATATGTGAGCGTGGTAAATTTAAACGTGTTTTCAATTTCAGTTTAAATTTAATACGCTAGTTAAAAGGCCATTATTCAAACGATCTCCAAATTCGACGTAATTAATTATATTAGGACCGCATCGTCAAAATATAGTTAGATTTCAATTTTCATAATTTTTGGAGTCAATATCCGGTCCCAGTAAATTAAAATGTACATTGAAATCAATTTTGAACGTTATATTAATTTATATTTTAATTTTGACAGAAACTGATTGAAACAGTCGAATTAGCTTACAAAACATATTCTATTGTGTCCGGAATGGGGATATTTAATTAGAGGCGACAGTCATTGGGTCCGTTCGGAGTTCGAAGCCGTATCAATGTAATTTGCGAATTTAATATTAATTTAATTATATTACGTACACCCTAGAGGGTCAAAACCCTAACACATTTTCTAGCGTGGTCAAACATAAGGAGAGCAGCCTCTTACACGATTAATGACCAAGAATCTTAGATTTTAATTCGCCAATGCTTTCCAAATCTTCACGAATCAGACCCTCTTCCCAAAACAAAAATTGTAGCGCCAAGCTTGATCTTGAAATTCATACTGGTTTGATGATTTATGGTGGCGTATGTTTCACGAAATAGTTGCTCAAAGTCATCGCCTTTAAAGGCATTTACGTGACAACTGGGAATGCCGAGTGCGGCGCCACCATTAGCGATGGAAGAGGGGATGGAGGGAGTTCCGGTGGACATTCCTGATCGACGGTCATGGGTTCGGTTGGTGAGTGATTGTCAGCCTAGGAGGCGACGCAAGTTTTGGAGCGTGGTTTTTTTTGGAACCTGGAACGATGAGGAAAAAAGGAATTTAAACCCTTAACCAATGTAATTAGTGATTAATTATAAATTAATTATTTAATTTATGTAATTAATTTATGATCAACCATATCTTTTTCAAATCTTATCAGAATTGATCGATTTCAGTTGCATTGCGATCGTATCAACAAACACTACAACATGGAACTGACCAGAACGGAAAAGGAGCAAGTTGAATTTTTAGCTAAATTAAATGCTCGTTTAATTTAGTTTAAAGATGAAATCATCAATTAAAGACTGGCGGAGTGGAAACTAATGTGAGAACTCTCTCACTCAAAATTTTGTATAGTTATTTATTTTTATAACTGAATATATATTGACTGCATGTGATTGCAATATTTGTTTGGTGGTTGATAATAGTTTACAGTTTAATGTTATCATTATTAAACTGTGAAAATATGTGTTGTTAAAAATAAATTCACATGGACTGTGATGTAAACCCCACATGGGTATTGGGACGATAATTTTACACATCGCCTAATTATTTGTTGATGATTGAAAACCCCACACGGGTCTGGGGATGATAATTAATTCACATCTCCCTTGGATTTCATTGTTTGTTAACCGATTGATTAACAGACTGTGATAAGCGTTATTTAATTATTTCATGCTTATACAGTTGTAACTTGCACTCTGGATGTGAATTGACTGTTTAATAGTTGTTTATCACTGTTTTTGAATACATGCGATGTATATAATCCATATAAATAAAATTATATGGTAATTGATTGAGTCTGATTCCAATTCAGAATATAAACGAATATTTAAAATAATATTCAGTAAAGAATCAAAATATGATTTTGATGTCCGATTTTGGATGGACACGAAAATATTGATATATGAATCCAAGTTAAGTAGATATACGCCATTTTAACTTGAGATTTTATGTCAATTTTATTTATTTTATTATGAATATAAAAAAGAATTGATTTCAAAATCTGATATTTTGAAAATATTATCATTTTAATATTATAATGATATAGAATATTCAATTTTGATTTAAAATTGAAATGGAAGTTGGAATCATTTTTAAAACAAATTTATAAACGTTTTATAAAATACGTTTTGAAAGGTAATCGACGAAATATATTATGTATATTTAAATGGTTTGAATAGAACGTATCGCGCAGCGACCGTTCGCGAATTTCAACTGTTAACTTTGAATCAACATAACATGAGATCCAGCCGTTGGATTCTCCTAAAATCGGAACTGTTGGATTCATATCGAAAAGGGCTTTCGAGTGATAATAAGAGATTTGAAATATAACCGTTATATTTTAAGATATGTTTAAATAAGTTTTGGAAAAGGTCGTTATGGATGTAGTTCGGTGGCCGATATTGGAAACCGATTGTAAGGGCCTCATTAAAATTATTGAAAATATGAATAAGTTAATTAAAATCATAATAAATGATTTGGAAAGATTTTGGATGAAATTCCATGTTTGTAAAAATAAAAGATATGTTTATCAGAATAAGTTATTTATCAACTTAAGTAAAGAAATGAAACGAATTAAAATGGCTTTGGTATAACCAGAATTTTCCAACGTATGAATTGGAATGGATTTGAATGTAAATAATCTTTGAAATATTTCAATATTGGATTCCGTGATTATAAGGATATTGTTGAGGAGTTTGGAAGATACAGATATCGTTATTCCCAATATGGTATTTGTTGGTTTTAGAATTTGATATTGAATATAAGCCGATATGATTTCTATTTAGAGCCTTGTATTTAATATATCAAATTGGATTTTGTGTTTGTCGTGAATGATGTATTAAATAACATTATTCTTAAACCCAGTTAAGAATAGAATAAATCTTTTAATTAAGATTTAGACCAATTAATTGATTTAATTGGAATTGAATAGAAATTTGATTTTGGGTTTATCGTGAACTGTGTTTTAAATAACATTTTTTCTTTAACCCAATTAATATTGAAGATATGATTTGGAATTTATAAATCTTTTATTCAAGATTTAATGGAAATTTTCCATAGAAAGTTTTCCAATTTAATACATTAAATTGGAATTGAAGGAATTCGATTTGGTAATAAACGAGATGAGCTGCTGAAAAGGAAGACCGTTACTATTTATGGAATTTGAAGGCTTTGTCATTATTCCGTTTATAGTATTAGTCTGATACATGAATTTATATCGATTATATACTGTTATCATTTTCATGTAGATTCCATTTTGATGGAAGATGATTTTGGGTTTATCGTGAACGATGTTTTAAATGACATTCGTTCTTTAACCCAGTTTAAGATAGGATTTGTTTCCTAATTTGAGTAATCATTAAATAATGTTTTCTTGAAGTTTAAAACTAAGGTGGAGTTTTAATGAATCTTTAATTAGATTGAAATATGGGTGTGATAATTAAATTTATCAAATTCAAGAAATGTTCGAGAATGGAGTACCACCCGCTTTACTCCAGGCGATAGTTAAATCTTTAATAAGATTTGAAGTGAAATGGTAATTAAATTTAATGATAACATCGTGGGTGTTAGATATGGAGTGCTACCAGTTTTGCTCCATGGGATGAATAGGTTGGGATTGGGATTAATAAATAAATGGTTACTTCCGTAAGGCTCAATAATCACGAACAGTTCTTAAACCTTAATCAGGTTTAAGTTGTGGAAAGATAAAATAAAATCTTTTGAAATTGACATCCAAAGAAAGATTAAAGAATAAGTTTAAAAGAACTTATCTTTGATAAAACTAACGGGAACCTTTCCCCTAAGATGTGAATATTTGAATAAAAGAATATTCTAAATTGGAATGAGGCGTATGATGTGTTTTTATGGCACTTGATTATTGATTATAAAATAAGCGAGTTATTCGAAAAGACCGGGTTTATCCCATTCTGAATAACTGATACGGTGACTAAAAGTCGAGATGAAGACGGTGGTAGAAGACCGGAGATCTTCACATCGTTTGGATGATTACTGATGTCTTGATTGGTATGTACACCCAAGACAAGGTAATAAGTGGTGATCGTCCATATGTACTTGGAGATCGACCGAATGTGTGAGGACCTCTCTCCTGTATTGGACGTATGGGACGAGGAATAAGGTGCCTCCGGTTTCTTTCAAACCTAGAATGGACTTGTAAATGTATGTGTGTCTGACATTGGATTTCATTCTGTGTTGATTGATTTCTATTTAATATATATCTGTTTGGCGGCGGAGAATTTATTCTCTTGCTTAACACCCTTCTCTGAGATGTACAAGCTTAGAGGTTATATATTGATAGACTTCAGTTGTATGACATGAATTGTCAGTGTGGCATGCTAATATGCAAATGATCAAGGCTTATTGCTGAAAAGCAGAGTCTTGTGGATGATGATCAAAGTACGACTTTAATTAGCATAGCTTTGTGTATAGGGTTAATTTGCGAGCCTCACACCCCGTTATGAGTCTAAAATGGGATCAGGGATGCAGGGAATGCATACATTTCTTTCTAACTAGAAGTGGCTTCATGGTATGGAGCCTAGATATTTTTACTTATGTAGATGATGGATGCGTGGTGCCTCGGATATGGTTGGTCGACATACTGACCATTTTGGAGGCCCGATAGGACTGGAAAACGTATTGTTCAGGAATAACCAATCTAGTAAAGTAAGTGTGGACAAGCCTTGCAGGAACCAAGGGTTGCCCAGAGTGTGTGATCCTGAGGCGTTGCTAGAGTGTCTCGAATCGGGAAGGAGCCATCCCTTTCCTTGACTCATGATGGAAATCCAATTTCCATATGTGACTTTTCGGTTTTAGTTGTAAACCTATATGGCAAAATAATATATGGTACCTATATCGTATATGATTGATACATTTGTATTTGAAGTTGATTTCTTCACTTATAGTAATAATAAAAGATAAATTTCGTGTATCAAGAATGTTTGGCTATTATAAGATAAAACTCTATCCTTTGGTTTGTCTTTGCATTGTGTGATGAGACCTGAGTCTTGTAATGGCTTCATTTTTCCTTTTAACATCGCGCTGTTTGTTTTTTGGTATTATTGGGAGAAAACCCATTCTATGTTATACGGCGTGGTCCCTTGATTTATCCAACTTTAAAATCAAGATAATAACCGGTTTAGTTCTCACACCAGTCCCATGTCTGACTTGGAGTTTATTGTTTCAACCTAAACTCTGGGTGTCCATATTTTCCCCACGGCCAGCTAGTAGTTTTGGTTCGCAGATATTTCTTTTCACAGGATCCTGGATTACGACTGGAGCTATATTCGGAATGCTTTGTATCCGTGTATTTCTTTTAGTTGTGGTAGTTTATGTTTTCCACTGTGCATTATATTTTTGTATATATATATATTTCTGCTGTTTTTTAATTTGTAAATCTCTGATATTTATTTTTCCGATGTATATTATTTAACTGAACTCTGATATATTCTCGTACTTTGATGGAAATTGTTGTAATAGCAATGAAATGTTCTCATATTTATGTTCTGATGCGTCGTGTTCTCAAAACAATCTAGGCTCCTCCATCTGTTCGGGGTTCGGGGAAGTCTAGGTCATCTTAGTTTGGTATCAGAGTTTTGGTTTACAAAGTCGAGAACAAGACAAATTAGAACCGAGCGAAAGAATTCATCGAAGATAGGATTAGTAACATCCTATAGAATAAATCATTAGAGATAGGATCAATAGTATCGTAAAATGAGTTTGAAGAGTGTTGTTTATAAAAAAATGAATTAAATTTTTAAAATTATATCTTATTATACGTATTTGAGTATTTTATTTTATATTGATTTTGGACTATCGGGTATTAGAAGATTTAGCATATATGTCTGATCCACGTGTATATGAAGTCTCAAATATACTAGATATATATAGGATCACACTCTAGTCCCCTGGAGATGATTATGGTGATTGATATATCATTATCGGTGTGAAGTCCAACGTCTGTTAATGTCACTCATTAAGAGAATGCATTAAGTTTCGTGAAGCGTTATAGGTGAACAGAAACAAAAACATTACAAGATAGATATAAAATAGCAGTGGAAATAAAAACTATTTATCATAAAGCATCGTGGTTCAAAACATCATATGTCTGAAAATTACATAAACCCAGTACATCAATAAAACTTCTGTCTTGCACTTATAATATCAGAGTATAAAATAAAAGAAGCATAATTCCCCAGATGAAAACATAGCCGTAGTAGCAAAGATAAGAACTTGAGCAATACATCTAAGCAGCTCCAAGCAAGATGAAAGCAGAATCCTGGTCAATCCTGAGTATTCCCACCATGAGAACCTGGGGGGGGGGGGGGGAGAAGAGAAAACAAAATGGGTCAGAAATAAATTCTGGCGAGTCCAGCTACTTTTAGCGAATAAATAAGTAAAAGTATCATGATAGGCATATAAAGAGGATAAGAAAGATATCCTGTGTTGGCCCCACAATAGGAGCTATGACTTCTTAAAGTTGTAACCCTTCGTCTTCATGATGTGCACAACCATATATACAGGTGTCACAGTCGTCTTGTCCCCCTCTGCCCGGGCCATGCACGCTCATGACCCGGTCGGTGTGCGCCGCCCACACCGTCCTCCATGTTTGGATCTTTTACAATCATCCTAGTAAGCGTGTCCCAACTCCTACCTTGTTCGGAGTATATATTTGATACCGTTATACGGGTTACTGATTGAAATGGGTCCCACACACAAGACGATGCAAGCTATCCCCTTTGTCTTGCATCCCCACTCATAGGTTGTCCACTAGTTATGCCTACCTACTGGTGTTAAAAAATTGCATAACCCCAACAGGTTAAGTTTGTGGGCCTATATCTATAAATATTACCCACCCACCCTATATTTACTTAACCCACCAACTGTTTCAAACAAGTTTATTTAACCCCTAATCAGCTTAACATGTTCATACAATCCCTATGGATTCAACTAGGTTAAGTATTACAGGTTATCCCCATTCACATTGACTTCCTTTTTAAATTTCCAAGTTCCACCCGCTTATTAATTTCATATATATACATATACATATATATATATATAACTTAATCAATTTAAGTTTATTAATAATCCCCATGACTTGTCATTCTTTAGATTGTAATTATCGAAAGTGATCTACAATCTTTCACCCTTTGATTGTAATTAACGGAAGCAATCTTACAATCCCTTTTTATTATTCATTGTCGGAATCCATAGTTAAAATAACATGTTTTACTTAATATGCGATTAAGTATACTTTACCTGTTTTCTGTTTAATATATCACTACAACTTGTCGTTGTTTACTTATTAACTTAGTTCCCTTTACTAGGGTTTACTAATAAGTTTTCCCTTCCTTTTATTATAACTTACGTAATAATTTCTACTTGTCCCTAGGACAAGCCTACCTATTATATAACATTCTCAATCTCCATTTATTCCAATTCATTTCCATTAATTACAATTAGTGCCATTTATTTATATCTTTTCATATATATATATATGTTTATGCACTAGACCTCTCACATTAAGTCTACAATTTGTGGATGCTAGATATGCCGGTTGTGCCCGGGCAGACTTCTTCCACAAGTCGGACTTAACCTCGTGTCTTAGCATGCTATGTGTTTACGCACTTAGACTCCTCACATTAGATTTACCACTTGTGGTTGCTGAATATGCCGGTCGGGCCCGGGAAGACTTCTACTACAAGTGTAATTTAACCTCGTGTCTAAGCGCAATTACAATTTCAAATTATTGTAATACTTGGCATTTCCATTCTTAACCAAATTTACCTATGTCGTTATAGGTTTTCATTCCCCTTTTCCCAAGTTATGTTCATAATGACCCATATGCCCCAAATTAATATTATTACTTTATTCAAGTTATTCCCAAATTCCCAATTACAAGTTATTCCCAATATTAACATTTTCCTCTTGTTCCCAATCTAACATATTCACATATTTCAGCGGCATGCCTAGGCTCGATGGTAGCCTGGCTATATAAAAATAAAAGGGAAAAGATAGAGGGAATAAAAATAGAGATGATCATACTAACATGATGGACATATAATGGAAGAAATAGGCATAAAACATCTAGTGACATAATGACAAAGTAGGCATATAGGCACAGATCTAATGAAAATATGATAATAGAACTGATTCTAACATAATAGGGACATGAATGATGCGATCTAAACAATGATTTAAATGTCCAACTAGCAACAAATATGATTTGTCCATAAACATAATAGAACAGATATAAGGTGTCTAAACAGTGAATTAGATCTATGATCAAAGGTAGATTTGACATGATAAAGGTTAAGATCCAAGTCAGAGTCATGTCATAATATCATAGATGCACGAGTTATAATAGATCTGTTATGATTCAGGCAGTCACAGGTATAGATCCAAATCACAGTCAAGTTAAGTTTTACTTTTAAATATTTAGATCTAAAATTAACATGGACTCACATTGTTTGGATCCAGAAAAATAGAAGAAGAATAACAGATGTTGAATCACAGATCTACACTTGAATAACTCTAAACTTGATTGTAGAAGATGAAAAAGGTTTGATTCAGTCTAGGCAGGGACAACATCTAGTCCTCCATTGATTTTAGTGTGCAAAAACAAGAGAAATGAGGCCATATATATATATATATATAAAGATGCCAGCCCCAAATCCTAATCTGCCAGATATGACACAGGGGGGGTCGCCCCCCTTAGGGGGTCGACCCAGGGGTCGACACTGTTGGAGAATGGAGTTTTGATGACAACAACCTTATTTCAACTATCATTGAGTATAAAATATAGGCTAACACTTCTTTTATAATATATATATATATATATATATATGCAGGAATTATATACAGGAAATATTACTGAAGACTGTACAGTTGTAAAGATGATAGAGATTCAAAGATCAGAGAAATTTAAAGACTCATGAGTAATCAAGATTTCAAGAGTACAAGATCAATATGGTTATAGAGTCTAGATTTTGTAAGACTCTAAATAGCACTCCAGGTTCAAATTCAAATTCTGATTTTCAATTCTATCGTCAATCATCATTATTTTGTTTTTCTATTTTATCCTCAATCCTCTCTATTTTGTTTTTCTATTTTTGTTTCCATTTTTATTCTTCTTTGTTTTTAAACTTAAATATTTTATATACTTTATATAGTTTAAAACCTTAGAATTTTATAAATATTTTTATAAAGTTTAAAAGTATGTTTTCATATGATTTTCTATCATATAATATTAATTTACAACACTAGAATTTTACTCAAGAATTACCGGAATTAGTTTTATATCAAAACGCTTGAAAAATGCTTTGAACAGCAAAAATACACATGAGTATGTCGAAATAGCAAAAGATGTATGCCGACATATAACTGTCATAAATTTAAATTTGAAAGGAAGAGTCTTTTCACAATTTGTAACGCTCCAGAAACGTTGCAACCTTTCATACTCTTTAAAAAGCGGTACAAACCGATTTTTTTATCATATCTTCTTCTCTAACTTCATCCTCTTTCATCCCCCCAATATGCTTAATCATTTTTATGGGTTTTACACTTATACTCTACCAAATTCAATTATTTGGATAAAACTTCTTCTCTCTACACTCTCTACTCTCTACTCTCTGAATCAAGTGCTATTGAAGAGTTATAGAGCTATTTTGTAATTGCTTGGGTTGAATAAACCTTGTTGTGAGTCAAAGAGGAGTCGGTGTGTCTTTGTGGGCCGTGTAATCAAGGAAACAGGAGTCATTCTATTCTTGTTAGCTGTGAAATCAAGAAAGTAGGAATCGGTGTCTCCCTGTGAGCCGTGAAATCAGGGAGGGTGTACTTGACTGTTGAAAGAGTAATAAAACTCTGCACAATCTAGCATTGTGCGGGACCAGACGTAGGAGTAATCTGAACCAGTATAAAATCCAGTTTGTTCTTTCCTTTTCTGAATTTTTATTTCTGTTTATTTTGCATCTGTGTTTGAATATGTGTTTGTGATTGTGTTTGTGTTGTTTGATTCATTCCATATTTTTTTTTTAATTTTACGTTTTGTTTAAATTCTTACAAACACTATTCAACCCCCCTCTAGTGTTTGCTTTGCCTTAATGATCCATTCCGCAGTCCCTAACAATTGGTATCAAAGCAAGATCTTTCAAAAGTTAATAATCTGATTTTTGAAAATTTGGTAAAATGGCAACCAACACTGGTTGTAATAATAGTTCTTTTATAGAGGATCAATCCATTATTAGACCACCATTGTTTAATGGTAGTAATTATTCATATTGGGCATGTAGGATGAAAATTTATTTACAGTCTGTAGGATTAGACACATGGAATAGTACACAAAATGAATATGTTGAACCCACAACTGCATTTGCACAATGGACGAATGAATAAAAGGCTGCTGCACAAAGCAATTCTAAAGCCATGAATATGTTATTTTGTTCATTAGATAGAAATGAGTTTAATAGAGTATTAGTATGTAAAACTGCTTATGAAATCTGAAGAACTTTACAAGTTACTCATGAAGGAACTAGTAAAGTTAAACAAACTAAGATAGGCATGCTAATTAATAAGTTTGAATTATTCAAAATGAACGAGAATGAGTATATTTCATCTATGTATTGCAGATTTCAAGAGATAGTGCATTCACTAATAGCACTTGGAAAAACTTATTCTGAAGCAGATCAAGTCAGAAAAATATTAAATTCATTAACTCAAGAATGGGATCAGAAGACTTTGGCTATAGAAGAAGCCAATGATGTCAATGAAATGAAGATTGATAACTGGGAATTTGATGTCACATGAAGTTCAATTCCAGAAAAGAAAAGAAAATATAACGACTGAAAAGAAATCTATTGCATTGAAAGCAACAACAAATGATTGTGACTCAAGTAGTGAAGATGATGAAGAAACAAAACTCATGACAAATCATTTTAGAAGATTTCTAAAGTATAGTAGAAAGGGTTACAATCAAGCAAAATTAAATGATGGACGATGTTTTAACTGCAACAAACCAGGTCATATAAAAAGAATGCGTCCATATCCAGACAAATCCACTCAACAAACGGACAACACCAATTCATCAAGGAAAAGAAAGAAAGCATACGCAACAACATTAGACGATCCAAATCATCATCAACTGATGAAGAACCAGAAACTGGAAATACAAATATATCCTTTACATCAATTCAGAATCCAGAAGATCATGAAGATAAGTATCAAAAAACTGGGTACGCATTAATTAAATTTTAATTTTATTTGGTTGAATGGTTGCTTTGTTTGTTTGTTTTGGTTTGAATTTAAAACTTTAAAATTTTAATATTTTTTTCTGAAATTTTAAATTCAAATTTGAAATTCAAATTAATAATATAATATTAAATAACCAATAAATTAATAAAATAAATTGTTTGTGTGTTTATTAGGATTAGAAGTATTTCAGGAAATCGTTAAACCTGAAATATAAATCGATAATTTAATTCAAAACTTGAAAAACCAATTTCATTTTGAAATAAGCACTGTATGTCGACATACAGAAATATACATGTCGACATATCTAGCAGTTTTGAAATTTAAATTTTGAATTTCAAAAGTTTAAACTTTCAAACATCCCTCCAATCTTTTCACCAACTCCTAAGGTCTAAAAAGTGTCCTTTCAATCCAAAAAGTTGTGCCTATTCAATTCATATCTACATACATATATATATATATCCATCCTTTCTACCTTTCATTCATATCTCAAAACAATTTTCTTCATATCTTTTCTCTTCAAAATTATCATATCAATGGCTTCCTTAGGATCATCTCAGAAATTGAAGATAACCAAAACCACAAAAGGTTATCTTTACAATGTCAAAGAGGCCATCAAAACCTATGGTAACTATTTAGCAAATGCTAAAGTTAACACGAGTGCTTTCGCCATCTTTAGCGACTTTCCATCTTATGATCTCGCCTCTGTTTTTCAACACAACGATGTCTTGAGTCTAATTGATTCTCGTGATAACGACAAAGTATGTTATCCCAAACTCGTGAAGATGTTCTATGCGAATCTCAACCGCGGATTTTATCAAGGCGACAAAAACCAAATTTGGAGTAGCGTCAAGGGAACTCAAATTGTTCTCAATGCCAATTTTTTAGACGAATTCTAAATTGTAGAAGTAAGGGCACAAATTTCTCAACTTTCACTATCGACGAAACCGATAGGGAAACCTTTCACGATATCTTCGAAGAAGGTGCCTCAAAGGATTTCAAAAATCGTTTCTTTCGTCCAAACACAAGAATTGTCACCTTCTCCTTTAACATACCATCACTCCCCGTTCCGGAAATTTCAACAATCGAACTCTCAAAGTCCAAAAGGCTATCTTTGCCATTATAGGTGGATATAATATCAATTAGGCCAAAATGATTTTAATGAATTTAAGCCCATAATGTATCTATAAGAGAAAACACTCTCTGCTATGGTGTTTATCTCACTCGCATTTTCAAATACTTTAGAGTTGATCTTAACGGAGAAGAATTTGTCTCTAGAAAAGTGTATGACGCATCAAACATTCATCTCATGCAAATTCCTCCCACTTTCAAACCATATGAGGCAAATGAGGCCAAACAAGCTCAATTGCAAAAAGATCAAGACCCAATGGAAGTCGAAGAAGGAGAAGAGACTTCAATTGAAAGGATTGAGTATCCAACATCAAAGCGTAACTCCAAAGACACGATTGTTCAAAATCAAGTGAAAATCATCAAAAATCAAAAGAAGCTTAACAAGAGGCTTTCCAAAATATCCAAATTCATGGTCAAGATAGGAAGAAAACTTGGAATTTTATCTTCCTCATTATCATCCGAAAACTAGACCATCTAGTTTAATCTATCTTTATATATTTTCTTGTATTTGCTTTCGAATCTCGTATTTAAAGTGTGTCTTGTTTAGTTGGATTACTTTCTATCAAGTATTGAATAGAGTTTTATTTTTGATTAAATCATCTTTATGTTTCTGGAAAAACCTTAAAACATATTACAAGAGTTCAAAAGTATTCAAAAATTAAAAATTCTTAAAAACATACTATAGTATGTTGACATGGAAAAACATGTATGTCAACATATAACAAAAAAAATTTCAAACTTTTTCAAATTTTAAAATTAAAATAAGTACTCATGCCCATTCAAAATCCAACGAATTCCAGACCCTATTTCAGTCTATTTCTTCTAGAAAACTTCATTTTTTCACAACTCCTTCTTCCTTAAATCATTTCTCATCAAATCCATGGCAAATCCTATCCATAATCTTAGTGAAAATCTAGAAGAAACTCTCAATTCATTCAAAAATATTCTCCCTATCATTCTACGAAATCAGTGTCATCTTGAATTAAGTCAAATTAAGATGGACTGGCCGTGCACTGCATATACAAAGATGGAAGGACTAATAATGAAATGACCAAGCACCCATCTATTTCAATCAACTCAGTAGTTTTTATACTCCCTGCAACCAAATGTTGAGACAGCCTAGCTTTTAGACAATATTGCACATCGACTTGTACACATTGGGGTACTACGAAACTCTGGCCATCCATGTGCAATACTGGGAAGGGTAGATTCAGTGAAAAGCCTTAACACTCCATTATTTCAATCAATGGCACCATCTACATCTAACCTTGGGTCTACACCACAAACCTTCAAGTGCAAGACATTCATTCCACCTACAAATAAACACATATATACACTACTCCATTCACAAATATTTGCACTCAAACACAAATGAAAATGGCAATAAGCAAATTGAAGCAAAGCAACTACAAAAAACAAAGAGTAGAAAATAAATGGCAGAGAGGAAGTTAAGAAAAACCAAAACTTGGAAATACTTGAAACAAGAGACCAATTGTGAGTAAACAAATTCTTTTTTTCTACTCCTGGTTATGCTGGAGTACAATTGTTTATATAATCCTGAATATGTGGCATTAGTAAAACACTGTAACTTGGAACTCAAAACAGTGAACAAGTGGCCAAACTATAGAAATATAGTGTGAGTAAACATTATTTCCCTATTGTTTCCATGCTTCTATTTGTATGAATCTAAGGATGCATGTATGCACATATGGACTTCTGTTGAGATAAAACTAGATATTGAACTAAGTTAAATAGTTGAAATGGCTGTCATTGGAATGAGTTATCCATGATAATATAAGACAGAGAAGCACAAATCACAGGTAACCAAAACATGGAAATAGTAGATCTAATATGAGTAAACTCTTTCCATTTAAAATTATTAGTAACTGTTTACAGTAGAATGTGGACACATATATATATGCAAATATGTTTTGATTATGTGTGTGTAACTAAATTGTTCTTTATAAAAAGAGAATCTGGAAACAAAATATGAAGATTGAGTGAAAAGCCTTAACACTCCATTATTTCAATCAATGGCACCAGCTACATCTAACCTTGGGTCTACTACACAAACCTTCAAGTGCAAGACATTCATTCCTCCTATAAATAAACACATATATACACTACTCCATTCAAAAATATTTGCACTCAAACACAAATGAAAATGGCAGCAAGCAAACTGAAGCAAAGCAACTAAAAAAAACAGAGAGCATAAAATAAATGGCACAGAGGAAGTTAAGAAAAACCAAAACTTGGAAATACTTGAAACAAGAGACTAACTGCGAGTAAACAAATTCTTTTTTTTTCTACTCCTGGTTATGCTAGAGTACAATTGTTTATGTAATCCTGAATATGGGGCAATAGTAATTCAATCTGCATGTTAAAATCTGAAGTGAATAAAAACACTGTAACTTGGGACTCAAAACAGTGAACAAATGGCCAAACTATAGAAATATAGTGTAAGTAAACATTCTTTACCTATTGTTTCCATGCTTCTATTTGTATGAATCTAAGGTTGCATGTATGTACATAGGGACTTCTGTCGAGATAAATGTAATAACCTGGAAATCTGGGCCAGTTAAAAATTTTTATTTTGGCAAGTTTAGCGAATTTTGATTATTTAAAATGAATTATTTTAAATAATATCGATGAGAAATTTATTTTGAATATAATTCGAACGTATATATTCGTTTGAATCGACGATAGGATATATATTAATTTATAATTATAAAAGGAATTGAAAATGGCGCGGTAGTTCGCGAATTCGATTTCAAAATTCAAATGAACATACCGGGTGCAAAATAAACCGGATTTTAGTGAAAAAAAAATAATGGAATCTAATTGTGACTTCTTTCCAACGAATCCGAAAAATCAAAATTTCATAGCGGGAATCAAAAGATATGTCCAGTTGAAAATTCTGAATAGTCACTATAGAATACACGCCCTTAAAAATGGAAATTTTGCAAACGACCTCGGATTTCATCGAAACCACTTTTGTTGGATCCGGGATGTAAGGTTATTGCTAGATTCCAAATTTCATAATTTTTCGAATCAATATGTGATCGTGGCAAAGGAAAACGCGTTTGACCAGTTTTAGTTGATTTTAATCGACTGGAAATTGGCCATTTTTCAAACGGTCTTAGAATTCGATGAAATTAGTTTTGTTAGGACCGTATCGTCAATACGAAGCTAGAAAATATTTTTCGAGAATTTTTAGAGTTAGTATGTGGCCCCGGTAGTTTGAAATGTGCGTTCAAGTTGAATATATATAGAATTATATTTTAAATTTAATGGGAAATACTCCTAACAGCCGGACTGGGTTACGAAACATATCCCATTGTGTTCGGGATGGGGGTATTATGCTAGGGGCGACAGTGGTTGGGTTTGATTTAGAGTTGGTGGCATTAAACGAGATATTTTACGTATTAAATAATTTAAAAAATATATATAACTAAGGGTCAATGCCCTAATTTCAACACAACATGGTCAAACTTTTGACCCGCCGTCATCAAAGATTCAAGGGCGGAAATCGATCGTTTTTCCTTCTCAAAAATCTCCTAAATCATACCCAATTATACTATGGTTTATAAGTGAAAATCAAAGCATACTCTTCAATCTTCGAATCAATGCAAGTTTGATGGGATTTCGTGAGGAGTTCATCTCGATTTCGGGGCAGGAACTGACGTCGCATCGACCTGATTTGCGCCACCACCAGGCCGTCGATCTGGGAGTCGCGCGCCTCGCCGGAGAGCTGCTTTGAAGGAGGAGCAGGGAAGCACCGCCGATCGACGTCCAACGCCTCGAACTGCGGGCAAAGCCCAACCCTAGTTGGCGATAGATGTTCAACGAGGATTCAGGCACATTACGGGAATGATGAACAAACAATAAGCTTATACTATCAACATTTTTTTTATATATATACAATTACATTGTTAAAAAAAAGTGAAACTTTAAATAGATGGCATGGTTAAAAATAAGAAAATATATATATATATATATATATAAATATATTTACTTGAAAGAAAATATAAATAAAATTGTTTTTGAAATATATATAGCGTGATAAAGATATAAGCATTGTTTTTAAATTTGTATACAGAACTGTTTTGAAAAATATAAGGACGTGATTTTGAAGAATATAAAGGTGTGATTTTTTATTAATATAAAAATATGAGTTTTATAATATAAACATCGCTATAACAACATCATTTTTATGAATATGTTTTGAAATGAAAATTCTACATATGTTTTGAAATGAAAATTCGACATTGCTTTTAAAATGAAAATATACATTGTTTTGAAAAAAAATTGCATTGTTTCTTTTCAGTTTTAAAAGAGAAAATGAAACAGCAGAAATAAAAATATGATTTTTTTAGGTGGAGAATATAAAAATACGATTTTTATATATGATATGTTGAAATAAAAATTCGATCTTTATATATGAAGTAGAATTATAAAAATATAACTTTTATATTGAAAGAAGCATTGTAAAAATATATAAGGTAGAAATAAAAATATAATTTTTATTTACTGAAATGAAACGATAAAAATATAATTTTTATTTGAATAGCGTGAAAAGAGCTACATTGGAATTGCAAACAAATCCAGATGTTCAGCAGTTCAACAGTAAAGCACGGCGGAGTAGAACCCTCTGTGAGAACTTCTCACTTCAAATTTCTTTTCTAGTTATAAATATATATACTAGGATGCAGACGGTGTTTAGTAGCACCCGACACCCGTCGTCCACAGACCATGGACGGCTTGTATGCTTGTTTGTTTGATTTTAATGTCTAGTTGATTGTGTGATGTGAAATGAAATAAAATATTTTATAGTTAAAAATAGAATTTTTAATGTGTATAAGAAATGAAATAAAAATAAACAAATCGGATGATTTGTTTATATACACTCATTTGACTGATATTGATTGGGGCGATAAATTTTACACATCGCCCAACTGCACAAATAAAATCTGTGTTTGATTTTTGGAAACCCCATATGGGTATTGGGATAAAATACGACATACATTAATCCCAATAGTTAGTTGTATGTCGGTCGATTGATTGACTGAAACACCCCACCTCCGTTAGGGTCACTCTAAAAGGGAATGCCCTAATTTTGGTGGAGGTTTATAAGTATAAGTCACAGATACACAAGATAGATATAAATACACATATTTTTGAACAGCAGAAAACAACAGCAATTTTTATTTCAACAAAATACGTGTTACACAAACCATGTCATAATTGTCTTACAATACTTCCAAAAACCACTACATTTTCATAACTGTCTTGATTTCATAACTTAAAGAAGCATAAAAACAAAAGTAAACTGCATAAGTCCCCATAGTTGCAATCCAAAGCCATAGTCCAAAACGAAAGAGATCCAAGCAATACATTCTTTCTCTTCAAGTTGGATGTGAAAACTGGTCAAGCTGCGGTATTCCCTCCCTGTGGACCTGGGGGGGGGGGGGGGGGGGGTGGGGGACGAAAGAAAAGTAGAGTCAGACATAAAGCCTGAGTAAGTCTAGGACTATTCAGTCTATGAATAAAGAACTGAGCATGATAAGTATAAACTGGAAATGGGAAAGCACCATAAACTAAGTTAAGTTGTCTAGCGTCGAATATACTTATCGTACCCCATATTAATCTCTGCATCCATATAAACTAGTTCCCAACAGGCACCCCATAATCAGGGTGAGGTGATCCATTTCTAATGATCGGCTTCTACTCGCATAGTTACATGTGTCTTATGGCCCCCGATGTTGTAGTTACCTATGCTGGTCCCACCATGGGGTGTATCAAGTCCCATGGTGGCGGCCCGACACAATTCTAGAATGCACAGGTATACTACTGGTGCCCAGTGCCTTATTTTTCTGCGCCGGAGTGTGTGCACGCCCGCACCCCGTTAGAACCTACACTACTGCACCACCGCCGTCGATTTGACCTCTTACAGTCATCCCAGTAATCGTGCCCCACCCTGCCTACTTCAGGGTATCCTGATACACCTTGTAGGGTTACTGCTGAAAAGGGTCCCCCGCTACTAGGTTTTCTATTTCTAGCCAACATGCTAAGTTGGTTAAGTGTTTTGTAAACCTAGCCCCCAATCAGTCTGTATAGTTTAGCATGTTCCATTTTTGATTAAGTATTAATTCAATTTACTTAATCCTACCAATCCTGACTCAGCCTTAATTGTCTTATTAAAGCCTCGACCTCTCACATTAGACAGATATTGTTGTGGCTGCCTGTTGCCGGTTGGGTCCGGGCAGTCTTACGCCACAACTCAGTCTAACCTCGGGTCCTTATTGAGCTCCGTGTTTAACCACCCACATTGGATAGGTATTGTTGTGACTACTGGACAGCCGGGCGGTTCCGAGCAGGTTTACATCACAACTCAATCCAACCTCGGGTTAAACACATCGTATTTTCTAAATTTGCATATTTTGTCTCTTTTCTTTTTATATGTAAATATTTGCGGCCCATTATTCAAATTCATCTTTATTGGGTAAAATTAATTTACACCACTTAATTGTTTTTCAAGGTCGTTGGCATGCGTCAAACATGCCAACACATATGTTCTATATTTTAACCCAAACGTCATTACCCCCGTTTTATACGTTCGCTACAATATAACATATGTTGGGTTTAACATTTAAACCCAACTTAGCCACATGAAAAAGGGGAGGCTTAGAATATGGTATTTATATATTCTAAGTAACATAAAAAGGGGAGTGTGAACGCATGAACTTGCAACATAGCGAACTAATTAACATAAATTTGGCACTTGTGAACTTGCATTGTAATAGCATATAATCATGGCATAAACATACCTAAACATGAAATCATGGTTTTTGATCTATTCATATAATCATGGCATAAACATACCTAAACATGAAATCATGGTTTTTAATTTATTCATATAATCATGGCATAAACATACCTAAACATGAAATCATGGTTTTTAATCTATTCATACAAACTTGCCATTGGAATGTAAATCTAACTTAGCTATGTGTCACATATATTATCATATGATTTTGATAATAATATAGACCTAAAACATGTTTTTCAATTAGGCGTAACACCAAACATAGTCTAGTCATGTTCATAGAGACAACATAAGTTCACAAAGATGCTTACTTTTGTCTCTAATACAAAAGTATGGTTTTACACTTGAATCATGATGCCAATTCCAACATAAATTCACATAAGTCATAATACTCAAATGGGTCCAACTACACTAAAAGTGATTATAATATATATTATGTTGGCATAATAGTGAATCATGTACTTGCATGAATCTCAAATAAACTACCACAAACATGTAGTTGTTAATTTTCAACATGAATCACATACTTGCAAATATCCAATCGTTATACCACAACATCCCAAATCGTCTAGACTCAAAGCAACATACAAATATGAATTATTATCACCACAAATCAAATACAATTCTATTTCTCATTTTACACATATCAAAACACAATTATTTATTCACATCGGTATAGCACTGTACTTACAACGTATGACAAATCTTCAATTCAGGAATCTGAATTCTGAATTCTGAATTTGGAGATGCTGTCCTTTGTTGTAGGCGTTGTTTTGATTTAGTTGTCATTGCTTTAACCTTTTGAATTGTCTCCTAATCGTCTCTCAATTTTGACGGCTATTTCTAGTCCTTCCTCAGCAGCATGACGGTCTCATTCTTATTTTTGTTTGTATGAATTAGGTTGAGTCTTAGGTCCTTTTTATAGAGTTTGTGAATTGATTAGGACCGTCGATGGAGGTTGGATTAATATTAGCCATTCATTTGAAGGAGAGACCAATCAGGAGCTGACACCTAGCCCTAGTGACAAGGCAAGGCTCAGGAATTCGGCTAAGGACAGACCAGGCTAGAAAACACAAGCAGGTGCACCAGGTCAAAATGGCCCGACCGTGGAGGTCGACCCCCAGGTCGACTCTAGAGTCGACCTGGCCTGGGGCAGGTCGACCCACAGGTCGACCCTAGGTCGACCCCCAGGTCGACTCCTAGGTCGACCCCCAGGTCGACTCCTAGGTCGACCTGGCCTGGCAGGTCGGCCCTAGGGTCGATCCCCAGGTCGACCTGGTGGGTTGGGCGGGAACTTTTCCCGCCTACTCTGATTGGGCTGAAATTCAAATCTGTTTTCGAAATTTGAATTTTCTGAAACTTCTCAGGCCATAGTTGGGTCATACGGACTCCGATTTACAAAATTTCGGACTCTATTTCGCGTATTTTTCCGAGACGAACGCAATGGCATAGCCCGTTTCCCCTGATTCAGATTTTAAAATTTATTTCTGCCTTGATTTATGATTATAGCATGTTATTAAAATTCGGGTTGTTTGATTAACATAGAAATGTGTTTATTTTATGCTCTTATATTTTATCTTTTGTAAATAAATAAATGATACTTTGGGTATTTTTATGTGTATTTACAGATTGTCAAGTGAGGCCTCTTTCATTTCAAATTAAAGGCCAACTACAAAGAAAAAGCTACTTCCTTATGTCAACACCTTCTCAATCCCAAAAGAAGTTGCAGCTCACTGGTAAAGGCATAGGAGTTTGCGCAGAGAGACCCGAGTTCGATTCCCGTCAAGCTCCATTTTTTTTGCTGAACATTCACACTGCCTCCTCTGCCTTGAAGAATACATGTATTGGTGTCATATTATAAATATATACATATATCCATATGTATGTATGTATGCATGATATACACTAATAAAAGGAATAAAAAAATTCTTATCATGGAAATCAATTCAGAACATTCATCTTTTCAAATTCCAATTAGAAGAATTTCTGATAGAAATATTGCCAAGAAAAGATCAATTTTGAACATACAATCTGCTCATCAATCAATCAATCAATTTGCCACATGGAAGATAGGGAAGATTTGGAAGATATTCACCGTGATTTGCTTTCCAATCAAGCTAGTCAAGGAAGGCAAGAGATTTGATATTACTTCTTGGGAAAAGAGGGCCATTTAGTCATTGATTTGATTAGGATTTGGTCTACATCTCTATAAATATACATGATGTCCCATTGTAAATGGCATTCATTTTTCTATTTTGTATTCTCTTTTGTTCTAAGAAAAGTCTTTTCTTTTCTTGTTTTATTGTTATTTTAATTTCATAACAATTTGTGTTGTCTACCTAATTAGGTTTGGGTAGAATGCATATTGTTATTGTCTTTTACTACTGCTTGTTAGCGATTCACTGTTGATTAGTTTCAACAGGAATCCTACTTTTAATTTCTATTATTGTTCTAGTTGTTATTCTCTTTTTCTAGTAATTGTTCCTTTTTTTTCAATTGTTGAATTTGATACTGATTAGATTCAGAGTAATTTCAACAACATAAAAAACAACAACTCCAAACTTCGTCTAACACGCCCAATAAGAAATAAATAATAATTTTTAATTACACCTCCCTGTGTTCGACCTGTATGCTACACACCTGTACGCTTGCAGAATTTATTTTGAATTCGCGCTTTTCTAGTTCATTGGAAAGCGTCGAACAAGTTTTTGGCGCCGTTGCCGGGGAGGTAACGATTAAATTTTGTTATTTATTTAATTTCTGATTCGTGTTAGTTTTGTTTTTTTCTTCCTGTTTTTGTTTTCTTTTGTATATAGAAAATATTCTCAATTAGATGATTTGGTATTGATTGTTCATACCGTAATCTTCTACACAATAAGAAAAAAAAACTTGCCATTTTTCATCGACTTTCTTGTTTTTTTTCCTTTCAATTTCTTTCCTCTTTTCTTATTCACTTTCTAATTTCTTTTACAATTCTTCCTGTTTTCAACAATTCTAAAAAAATTAAAAAATTGTTTACATAGTTTTTTTTCTCCTTATACATTCCAGACAAAAAAAACTTTTCAAATTTTCTCTATATTTCTTCTGCCACCTTCAACCAAAAAAATCGTCAACAGACCACTTAACCAAGCCATTCACCCCTTCTCCAAAAACCACAATCAGTCATCAACGCCACTTCTATTACCATCAAAACCATTTACTGCTCAAACTAGACATCCCCTTCCACCTTCATCATTAAACCCTTACAACCGCAATCCCCTTACGTTCATCTACATCACGCATCCTTCCTCAATATTCTGACCACACTCTACTTCTCGTTACAAACTCACCGAACCCATCTCCTCTTCAACAATAACGACCGTCCTACCCTCATCCTTCACGTCTTGAACTGTACCACATACAAACCCATACCCTCCATCTGAAAGCCCCGCTCCACTTCAGGAAACTACCATCAGCCCCTGCCAAAAATCTAGCTTCCCCTTAACCTCTTCCAAAAGTCTCCGTCCATCACCACCACACCGGAATAACGTCAGTCACTATCAAAACCCTCCATACTCCATCTCCAAATTCCAACATCATCTCACAGCCATCCTCCGACACCCAGTTCAGCGGATACTACCCAGTCAACAAATCACTCACTGTCACGCAACACCCAGTCAAATAATCATTGACCGCAACCCTTCATTAGATCGCACAACTAGGGCGATCAATCATCATACAACTGAACTTCTCACCAGACCCAAATTCACAGCCGATTCTCTACATCGCCCCTTTATATACTTCGCCAGAAACCCTCAAATCGAACCCAATTTCAACACAACAACCACGACCTTCAAACCAGACATCATAACATCTCCAAACTACCTCGTTTAACCCATAGAACCCCTGAACCTCCTTCTTAGATCCGAGAAACCCATAAATCGCCACTCAGATCATCACCCAAACCCATAAATCTCCAATTCGAAACCGAAGACAAAAACTGGAAATCCCAATTCGCACCAATCCCAAATCAGAATCAAACCAACCCTGAACCCTTCCAATCGCTTTTAAGGCTGATTACCCGATTCACCACAATCGAACTTCTTAATCCAATTTTCGAAAAAAAAAGGAAATATTATTTCGCGTGATTTGCTTCCAAAAAAAAAGGGGCAAGCGTATTGATTTCTTTCTGTGTGTGTTCGGCTATTGGGATTAGGAACTTGACTGTTTTATATTGACGTGGTTGAATTTGGGTCGTCTATTTTTATGGCTTTGAAATCATATTTTATTATTTGAGGCATGTGTCGATTTTAAAAAGAAAATTTGAGAAATAACATTTGGGAAGTTTAATTCTTTGTTTGAGTGGCCTGTATTACTGAGTGGTTTTGGTTGGCCAAGGGTTATATATATATATATTCTTTCTTTTTCGGGTAGGTCTGTTATTCTTTTGTCAGTTTCCTTTTGGTTGGTGGATGGGGTTCATCTGAGATAATAAGTGGAGTTGGTCATCAAGGCTTGTATTCTGTGATTTTTCCGTTGTTTGAGTTGTTTGTTGTTTTTCAAAATCTTGTTTTTCTATCCCTTTTTCTCTTCTGTATAATTTTATATTAAAAAGATGAGTGAAATCTCAAATCAAACCAAAAGACGAAGTAAACGAAGTTCAAGCAACAACAAAGTAATCGAAATCAAGCGAAGCAAGAGATTGTGTTCAAGCAATCGAACAAGAATTCAAACATCAATCGATTTGAATTATCAGTGTTACTCAACTACTCTGGATGGACTGCCATACCCCACAGTAATATTTTCTGAACTCTACAGGTGCTGAAGCTGCTTTGAAAATATAGAAATTGTTGTAAAAATCTTCTGCAGGGGCAGCGCTTGAATGTAAAAAAAAAAAATTAATTCTGCAATTTATATTTCTGTGACCGTTCTATGACTGAAATTTCTGAATTAATTTGGTGCGAGCTGATATTTCCATAATTGAAATCTTCATTCTCATTGTTTTCATCAATAAAAACAGACGTTGCAAAATAATATAATTGAACAAAGGTGCTTTGTGAAGTTGACTGTCTCGTATAATTGGATCGCGGATATATAGTAGTTCAATTTATTGAACTATTAGCAAAAGAGGTTGCATACTACCCGTAAAACATTGGTCGTATCCCTTAGTATCTATAATATACGTGAACGACCATAAGACCCTCTTCCCCCTTCCAATTGAGTCAGTTAATTAATAGAGCACTACTCCTTCTTTTATACTATTTTGAACTAAGAATAATTTTTGTATTGCCGTGATTCCTTTAAAATGTCTGATTCAAAAAAAACTCTGAGGGAATTGTGGGATAATAATCGGAGTAGACGTCCTCTTGAAGAGTATGAGTATGAATTACAACTCATGAGGCAAGATTTTCCAAAATTTCGTGAGCCCAATGTCGATAATTTTCAAACATTTTCAAACGACCAACATTTTCAAAATCATGGTTATGATCGAAATTACGACTTCAATTCAAATTTCAATAATTTCGATTATGGGCCACATCCACATCAAACTAACTTTGAATTCCAATATAGCTTTGATCTACATCAATACGGGACTGTAAACCAAAATTTTCAAAATTACAACCCATATCCACATCTTGAGATTGACCAAAATTGCAGTTTTCCTTCAAACTTTGACAGTTCTGGTTACGGACATAACTTTTATGATCAAAATGATTTCCAATACCATTTTTCTGAAAATTCAAACAACCACCTCATTGGAAATAATATTGATTGTGAAATTGATGTGGACTATAATTTTGAGAATCAAGAAATCCAAAATGATGGCTCTCAAATCAACGACTCTGAAGAATGTAATTTTGATGAGAGGGCGGAAAGCCTAAATAAAAAGATGGATGAACTTCTTCGTTTAATGGCATCTTATAAAGAACAACAAGAGCAAAAAATCAAATTCAAACAAGCGATGAATCAGAAGATAATTCATTCTTTATTGACATTGAAAATTTTCAAATAACGACTTTTGAAATTGAGAATAATCATCTTGATGAAGTTTTTCAAAATTCAACCAATGATTTGGACTTCAACTCTTTTCAGAAAAAAGATTTAAGCTTGGATTTTGATCTTCCTCTTTCAGACTGTGAGAAACTTGAAATTCTAGAAATTGAACAGAATAAAAATGTTGAAGTTTTCAATTCAAAAATGGAAATGGATTTTGACAAACATGAATTCTTTGAATTTTACGAGGTTGAGTTGCCAAATGAGGAAGAAATAGATTCCCGTCACGAGTTCGAAAAGGTTAACTTTGAGAAAATTTCAAACGAACTTGAAATTGTCAGTGTCGAAAATACCTTGCCAATTGAGAAAGGTGATCACATACTCTTGAACAACACTCTAAAATTCACGATTGCAACTGAGTTTATATACGATCACAAATTTTTGGACAATTACATTGATAAATTTGTTGAACACATGAATTATTTTTGGAAAGTTAGCTTGATTGAAAAACTTCGTGTGAGGACGACCCTAAATATTTATCTCCTCGACTATAAATCTAGGTATAAAGATGAGATGGTTTTCAAAAACTCTTGCTTGTTAGGAAACATGCCTAGACATAGTGGGAATGGGACTCATAGGGCAAGAACCAAGTGTGGGGGAAAAAGTTGGTGGCAATCCTTGCGTCGCATGCATCGCAAACACATTTATCATTGTACATATGATCCTTTCTAACATATAGTTAAATTGCATTTCGTTTTACAAATTATTTTACATTTAATCCATCTTTGGGTTCTACCTTTCACATTTAGGAAATGTGTTTACAGTGTGGACACTGTCTCAATCAAGTGTGGGTGGGGGGGGGGGGGGAAGGGGAGTCTACATTGCATTCTTTTGATTTTTCTTTAATTTTTCTTTCTTTCTTTTTCATGTTGGACCATCATACATTTTATATCGTAGTAACATACCATAAATTTTTTTTTTGGAAAATATGACTCATTTTCAATTGATACAACAAAATAAGTTTACAAGTTTTAGCCAGTTGATAGTATTTTTCTCTCTCAGCTAAGTTCGAATTTGTAATATAATGAAAAGTTTAATTTTGAGGGATAATAGTGTAACCGGTACATAGGGAGATTCTTAGGTGATGGCCATGAAATCTATTCTATATTGTAGACTTTGTTTAAATGTGAAGGACTTAAAATACTTATAATGGCTTATCAAACCTTTAAAACTAAGTTGTGTTAAGTTGAATTCGCATAACCCTCTTTCGTGCTTATAATTCCAATAATAACAATAGTAATCCAAGGGTATCCAACATTGCTTGTATATCAAGCGTTGGTGTGCAAACTCGCCAAGCTCTATCCGACACGTTATTGAAAAAGTAAGCGTTGGAATATCTTGGTCTCATTTTATGAGATTGGACACCTAAGGATTACCGACACGTTGTTGACAAAGTCAAAGTCGGCCTGCACAATCCGCCAAGCCCTTTACCCACTCTCTGTTAGTCCACGAGGCAGTGCATGGGTGGTAAACCTTGGTCTCCTAAGTTAGGTGTATGTACTTAAACATAAATTTTAAAATTTTATAGAATAAAGAATAAGCGATGATGCCCAAACACTTCTTGACCTTATTGATTTGACTAGCCATACATGAGAAAATTAGAATACCACTTTACAAACTGTGCCAAGCAAACTAAGAATCTATTTCATGGCTGCACTATGTTATCGACTGAACTAACTGGCCAAACTGGAATTTAACATTTGAAAACTTGATTTATATTGAAAATTTGTGACAAGTCGAGGTATCTAAAATAAAATCGGCTGATTAGAAATTGTTGACTTAATTTGTTGTACCACTTTCCTGAAACAAGTCGTGTTTTCAATTTTTGTTTTCAATTGCATAAGTCCATTGCATTCATGTAGTTTCATTAGAACCATAACATACTGCATTTGGATTTTGTGGGTAGTATCCACTGAAAACCCTCATGAGACACCACTCGTCCTACTAGGGACACCTAGAGGTTTAACGGCTTGTTGCATACGCTCAATGCAATCGTGTTTCCTACGAAAGTGTGACCTATCTAGTTTAGTTCTTGTTTTACTCGAGGACGAGTAAAAGATAAGTGTGGGGGTATTTGATTAACATAGAAATGTGTTTATTTTATGCTCTTATATTTTATCTTTTGTAAATAAATAAATGATACTTTGGGTATTTTTATGTGTATTTTCAGATTGTCAAGTGAGGCCTCTTTCATTTCAAATTAAAGGCCAACGACAAAGAAAAAGCTACTTCCTTATGTCAACACCTTCTCAATCCCAAAAGAAGTTGCAGCTCACTGGTAAAGGCATAGGAGTTTGCGCAGAGAGACCTGAGTTCGATTCCCGTCAAGCTCCCTTTTTTTGCTGAACATTCACACTGCCTCCTCTGCCTTGAAGAATACATGGATTGGTGTCATATTATAAATATATACATATATTCATATGTATGTATGTATGCATGATATACACTAATAAAAGGAATAAAAAAATTCTTATCATGGAAATCAATTCAGAACATTCATTTTTTCAAATTCCAATTAGAAAAATTTCTGATAGAAATATTGCCAAGAAAAGATCAATTTTGAACATACAATCTGCTCATCAATCAATCAATCAATTTGCCACATGGAAGATAGAGAAGATTTGGAAGATATTCACCGTGATTTGCTTTCCAATCAAGCTAGTCAAGGAAGGCAAGAGATTTGATATTACTTCTTGGGAAAAGAGGGCCATTTAGTCATTGATTTGATTAGGATTTGGTCTACATCTCTATAAATATACATGATGTCCCATTGTAAATGGCATTCATTTTTCTATTCTGTATTCTCTTTTGTTCTAATAAAAGTCTTTTCTTTTCTAGTTTTATTGTTATTTTAATTTCATAACAATTTGTGTTATCTACCTAATTAGGTTTGGGTAGAATGCATATTGTTATTGTCTTTTACTACTGCTTGTTAGCGATTCACTGTTGATTAGTTTCAACTGGAATCCAACTTTTAATTTCTGTTATTGTTCTAGTTGTTATTCTCTTTTTCTAGTAATTGTTCCTTTTCTTTTCAATTGTTGAATTTGATACTGATTAGATTCAGAGTAATTTCAACAACATAAAAAACAACAACTCCAAGCTTCGTCTAACACGCCCAAGAAGAAATAAATAATAATTTTTAATTACACCTCCCTGTGTTCGACCTGTATGCTACACACCTATATGCTTTCAGAATTTTACTACAAATATCGCGCTTTTCTAGCGTCGATCATTGTTACGTTCTCCCCACCTTAAAGGATTTCGTCCCCGAAATCTCCAAGTTAGGAAGAACGTATCCTACCATCCATCATCCATCTACTCAAAAATCATCCACAAGTAATCATTGTCCTTAAAAGAATTCTAATGTTGTATGAACATATGCAAAAGTGTGTGTATATGCACCTATCTAATGCGAAGATCACGCGGTTACTGATTCAATAAACCTCCTTGATGCAAAATATGTTTGTGTCATGAATCCATTATGTATGCAAATTTTCTGATTCATGATTCTACATGAGTGCACAATCATTCATATATAAATGCAACATCTATATGACAACACATTAAACTTCAACCATGTACGAATATAAATACATTTATGCATATGCAGTATGAGGTGACTGAGCCGATCTAAAACCTAGATTGTGTGTGTATATGCAACCACGAGCAACCACTAGCAATCACTTGCAACCACTTGCAACCATCATCCATAACATGTTTCAATTACATGTTTTCATCCAAAGGGTTTCTTCCTAAAAGATAAGGTCGAGGAGATATACCTAAAAAGATAGATAAAAGCACAACTTAAGGAAAAAGATCAAAGATGTACCCTCGAAAAGAAAAGGGTAGGCTGCACGTATTCTAACTTCAGTTTCCCAAGTTGCGTCTCCCTCGGCGTCGCTCCACTGAACTTTGACGAGCTTGACTTCGCGGTTGCGTAGCTTCTTCACTTCCATTCCTAATATGCGGGTTGGAACTTTCCTCACGGTTGCTTCGCGTTCCACTTCAGATTCTTCTAGGATATTTGGCTCTACCACTTCAGCAGATTCATGTAGACATTTTCGGGGGTGCGAAACATGGAAAACATTGTGAATTCCGGCCATCTTTTCGGGTAGCTCTAACCTATAGGCCATTTTCCCAATTTTCGAGATGATAGGAAATGTCCCTACGAACCTTGGTGCTAGCTTTCCTGTGGTTCCAAAACGAACAACGTTCCTTAGCGGAGATACCTTAAGAAAAACTCTGTCCCCAACCTCAAATTCAAGGTCGGTCCTACTCTTGTCGGCGTAGGATTTCTGTCTGTCTTGGGCTGTCTTCATCCTTCTTCGTATCAAGTCTACTTTCTCTGAATTCTCTCGGATCATATCTGGCCCAAGTATGAGTTTATCAGTAGACTCCCACCAACAAGTGGGCGATCGGCACAGTCTTCCATATAAAGCTTCGAAGGGTGCCATTCCGATGGTGGCTTGGTAGCTGTTGTTGTAGTCAAATTCCACCAAAGGAAGATGGTCTTCCCACGTCCCTCCGAAGTCAAGGACGCACAGTCTTAAAAGGTCCTCCAAAACTTTGTTCACTCTTTCTGTTTGGCCGTCGGTTTGGGGATGATAGGCTGTGCTCAAGCATAACTGTGTGCCTACCGCTTCTTGCAGACTTCGCCAAAACACACTTATGAAGATAGGGTCTCGGTCACTAACAATGCTGGAGGGTATTCCATGGAGTCGAACAATTTCCTTGAGGTAAAGAGATGCTAGGGAAGAGGCAGTTCTTTTACTCTTGATAGGTAAAAAGTGGGCGCTTTTAGTAAGCCTATCCACTATTACCCAAATGCTAGTGTTGCCTCTTCTAGACCTAGGCAGCCCATCAATGAAGTCCATTGAGATGCTATCCCACTTCCACTGCGAGACCTCTAGAGGATGGAGCAGACCGCCAGGCTTTTTCTGTTCCGCTTTAACCTATTGGCACACCATACACTTAGAAACGAACTCTGCCACGTCCTTCTTCATGCCGTTCCAAAAGAAAGTTCTCTTTATGTCCTTGTACATTTTATCTCCGCCTGGGTGTATCGTTATCTTAGAGTGATGTGGTTCCTCGAGAACCGTCTTTACCAAATCCC
Source organism: Allium sativum (assembly GCA_030737875.1). Lineage (NCBI taxonomy): Eukaryota > Viridiplantae > Streptophyta > Magnoliopsida > Asparagales > Amaryllidaceae > Allium > Allium sativum. The sequence goes on from CM060915.1 coordinate 995,476,158, forward strand.
TTGTCTGTGGGACGCATAGTCTTCCATCTCGCCTTAGCCAACCCTTATCGTCGATGGAGTATCTGCTGAGGTGACTTGAAGTCTCACCCCTAATTAGCCTATCAATCGTCTCCACAAGCTGAGGGTCTTCACGTTGTGCTGTCCCTATTGAGTCCACTGAATTCGGGCGTACACCGAGAGATGCTAGCAAGCCCGGTACAAAATCGGAGGAGGGCCTAAAGTCAAAGCTGGCTATAAACTCTAGGCTTTGTCTTTCAACAAACAGCGGGCTTAGGGTTAGTTTCTTTCAGCTCAACGCGTCTTCCACTACGTTGCCTTTTCCTGGAGTGTAGGAGATCTCGAAATCGTACGAGGCAAGAAACTCCATCCATCTCTGTTGCCTCAAGTTAAGATCTTTCTGCGAGAAAAGATATTTCAACGATTTATGGTCAGTGTAAAGTTCAAACTTCTCACCTAGGAGATAATGTCGCCAAGACTTGAGTGCAAAGTCGATGGCAGCTAACTCAAGATCGTGGGTCGGGTATTTCTTTTCATGCGCTTTCAACTGTCTTCCGCCATAAGCTACTACCCTTCCTTCTTGCATTAAGACAGCGCCTAGCCCTGTCCTACATGCATCTGTATAAACTGTGAACATCTTGCTTCCATCTGGCAACGTCAAAACTGGGGCTGTTGTAAGAGCCCTTTTTAGTCGTTGGAAAGCAAACTCGCAATCCAAGTCCCAATTGAACACTAGATTCTTCTTGGACAGCCTTGTGAGCGAAGCTAAGACTTTCGCAAAATCCCTTATGAATTTTCAGTAGAAACCTGCTAGTCCTAGAAAACTTCGGACCTCAGTTGCATTCCTTGGTATCTTCCAATCCTGTACCGCTACTACCTTAGCAAGGTCCACAGCTAACCCTTCTTTGGATACTATGTGCACAAGAAACCTTACTTCCTCTCTCCAAAAGTGGCATTTGGAGAATTTGGCTTTTAGCTGATGGACTCGCAGAGTTTCCATGATTGCCTTTAGGTGCTGAGTATGCTCCTCTTCACTCTTTGAGAAGATCAAGATATCGTCTACGAAAACCACTACGAACTTGTTGAGGAATTCTCTGAATACCCTACTCATCAGGTCCACGAAGTAAGAGGGTGCATTTGTCAAGCCAAAAGGCATGACAAGCCATTCAAAGGAGCCGTCTCGGGTTCTGAATGCCGTTTTATCGATGCTATCTTCAGCCACCCTTAGCTGATGAAAACCGGTCGCCAAATCGAGTTAGGAGAAAACAGATGCTCCTACAAGATGATCAAACAGATCGTCATTTCTGGGGAGAGGGTGCCTATTCTTTTTCATTAGCTTGTTGAGCTCCCTATAGTCAACACACAGATGGAGTGAACCATCCGCCTTTGTAGCGAACACCACTGGAGTGCCCCATTCTGAAATACTCCTCCTAATGAACCCCTTCTCTAGAAGCACTTTAATCTGTTTACTGAGCTCTTTCCTTTCCCGTGGAGCCATGTGTCTAACGGGCAACGCAACGGGTTTTGCATTATCTACAAGATATATGCGGAAGTCTATCTCCCGCTTTGGAGGCAAGCCCTTCACCTCTTCGAAGACATCTGGATATTCCCGGACCACTCTAACCGATTGCAAACTTTCAACAGAAGCATCTAGCGATTCAAGATAACTAAGCATAACCGCATACGAGGGATTACAAGTAATTTCCAGAGTGTTACCGAGTTGGGTCAGAAGCTTAGCCACCTTTTTCTCACAATCAAGGATGGCCCCATTACTGGATAGCCAATCCGTGCCCAAAATCAAACCATATCCCGAGAAGCCCAAAACAAAGGCACTACATCTAAATTCTATGCTTAGAATAGAAATTTTCAATTCCACACAGATCATAGACAGATGAGCTGGGCCCCCAATTGGGTTTGAAACAATTAAGGGGTCCTCTACCATACTAGTTTCTAGGTGCAGAGATTCTACTAAAGCAGACGAGATAAAGGAGTGTGATGCGCCAGAATCAAATAAAGTGCGAACTGGGTGATCATAAAGATAAACTACACTTTCTACAGAAGTATTTATACCTCGTCGTTGTAGAGGTGGCGCTTCTAGCACATGAACTTGTGCCCCTGAGGTGGATCCAGCCCTCTGCCCCTGCCCTCGTTTCTTTGGGCAATCCTTAGCCATATGGCCTGTTTCACCGCAAGAAAAGCACCCACCATTCATCTTGGCCTTCTTTTTCCGGCAATCTTTCACCAAGTGCCCCACTTTGCCACAGAAATTGCACTTCCTCTTCTCTTTGTTGTCTTTCCCGCCCTTCTTAAAGTCTGTCTTCTTAGGCTATAAACCCTCTTTCTTCCCCTGAGAGCTTTCTGCCTTTGTCTCCTTCTTGCCCTTATCCTCTTCGTTTGGCAATGCCATCTGTACCAACCTTTCATATGTAGCTGCTGAACCCGTGATTTTTTGTTTGATGATAACAAACATTTTTAATGTGTTTAAAACTGTACTGTTTACTGCTCTTCACATCATATTGGAATAAAAATATTTTTGTCTAATAATGCTCCTACACAGAAATTGAAAATTTACATAAGCATTTATTATTCAAAAATGAAACACCCCACCTCCGTTAGGGTCACTCTCAAAGGGAATGCCCTAATTTTGGTGGAGGTTTATAAGTACAAGTCACAGATATACAAGACAGATATAAGAACACATATTTGTAAACAGCGGAAGAACAACAAACTTTTATTTCATAAAATCAAATACGTGTTACAACAACATCCTTTCCAAAAACATAACATAACACTTTCATAATCTGTCTTGAGTACATTATTTAAAGAAGCATAAATAAAACATAGATAAACTGCAAAAGCCCCATAGTGGATTGTCCAAAGCCATAGTTTAAAACAGGAAAGTCCAAGCAATACATTTCTCTTCTTCAAGCTGGATGCTAAGGTTGGTCAAGCTGCTGTGTTCCCTCCCTGAGGACCTGGGGGGGGGGGGGGGAAACGGAAGAAAGAAGACGAAAGAAAAGTAGAGTCAGACATAAAGCCTGAGTAAGTCTAGTACTATTTTGTCTATGAATAAAGAACTGGGTATGATAAGTATAAACAAGAAGTGGGCATGCACTATAAACTTGGTTAAGTTGTCTAGGGTCGAATATACTGTCGTACCCCATGTTAATCTCTGAACCCATATAAACTAGTTCCCACTGGCACCCCATAATCAGGGTGATGTGATCCATTCAATGATAATCGGCTCCTACTCGCATAGTTACATGTGTCTTACGACCCCCGATGTTTGTAGTTACCTATGCTGGTCCCACCATGGGGTGTATCAAGTCCCATAGTGGCAACCCGACACAACCTTAGAGTGCACAGGTATGCTACTGGTGTCCAGTGCCTTGTTTTTCTGCGCCGGAGTGTGTGCACGCCCGCACCCCGTTAGAACCTACACTGCTACACCACCGCCGTCGATTTGACCTCTTACAATCAGCCCAGTAATCGTGCCCCACCCTGCCTAGTTTCAGGGTATCCTGATACACCTTTTAGGGTTACTGCTGAAAAGGGTCCCCCGTTACTAGGTTTTCTATCTCTAGCCAACATGCTAAGTTGGTTAAGTGTTTCCTAACCTAACCCCACCAGTCCGTTTAGTTTAGCATGTTCCATTTTGATTAAGTCTTTAGTTCACTTAATCCTAACAATCCTGACTCAGCCTTAATTGTCTTATTAAGGCCCTGACCTCTCACATTAGACAGGTATTGTTGTGGCTGCCTGTTGCCGGTTGGTTCCGGGCAGTCTTACGCCACAACTCAGTCTAACCTCGGGTCCTTATTGGGCTCCATGTTTAACCTCTCACATTGGATAGGTATTGTTGTGACTACTGGACAGCCGGGCGGTTCCGGGCAGGTTTACATCACAACTCAATCCAACCTCGGGTTAAACACATCGTATGTTCTACATTTACATATTTTGTCATTCCTCTTTATTTCTTATATGTAAATATTTGCGGCCCATTATTAAGTTAATGGTGTAAAGGTTACACCAATCACGGGCCCAACCCATACTTGAATTTGGGCCCTTCTATTTTATATTTTCATTCATTAATTAATTTTAACCCAACGTTATTTTCCCCCGTTTTACACGTCCGTTTATATATATTGGGCTTAGCCTTTTAAAGCCCAATTTAGCCATGCGAAAAGGGGAGGCTTATGGCGTGATTACATACACAAAGAGGGGAAGGTGAGCGCATGAACTTGCATATGACGTTGGAAATACAAAATAGAAACTGGTGTACTTGCATAGTGGTAACATAGGTGACATGAATCAAAGCATGTGAACTTGCATAGGTTTAACTGCAACATGAACCTATATTCTTATTTATGCATAATGTCAAACATAAGCATGGCATAAATATTTCTAGCATAAGCATGGCATAATGTCAAACATAAGCATGGCATAAATATTTCTAGCATAAGCATGGCATAATGTCAAACATAAGCATGGCATAATATCAAACATAAGCATGGCATAAGTATAGTTAAATTTGTTCACATAACCATGGCATAAATATTTCTAACATGAAATCATGATTCTTACTTTAGTCATGTAAACTTACAAAAGGGACTTTTTGAACCTAACCTAGCCATGTACCACATATGTCATCATATAATTTTAGTAAACAATATAGACTTAACATGAATTTCAATTATGCCAAATGTCAATCATAGCCTAGCCATATTCATAAGTTTGCAAAAGCATGACTTAATACATGGATTATGGTGTCAAAATTCCAACATAGTTTCATATGAACTATAATAACCAAACTTGTTTCAATTACTTGCAAAATGATTTATGCACAAAAATATACATTATGATGGCATAATAACAAAGCCCCAAACTTGCATGAATTTCAATCAACTACATACATGTAGCTTCAACATAGATTACATAATTTGCGAAATATTCCAAACGCATACTTGCATAGAACTACCGCATGTAGTTCTTTATAATGAATAACATAAATTTTGCACAATTATGAATTACTTTATTATCCCAATTCAAGCATACAAATCAACACAGTTATTTATTCATACCAAAGTAATACTCTACTTACAATGGTTGCGGCGAATTCTCTAATTAAGAGATATGATGTTGAATTGATTGGCTTTAGGTTGCTTGAATTGCTTTAGGCTTTAGAACTTTCTCCCTAATTCTCTCTTTAGTTGGCGGCTACTCTTAGTCGTTCCTCAGCAACATGGCGGCTATGTTCTTAATTTTGAATGAATAGATTAGGGTTTGGTCTAGGGTTGTTTATATAGAGGTTAGGAACTGATTAGGACCATTGATGTTGCTTGGATTGATCATAGCCATTCATTAGATAGAGAGACCAATTAGAACCCGCCACCTAGCCCTAATGACAAAGCAGACCACAGAAATTCGACCAAACACAGACCTGGCCAGCCAGGTTGACTGGGCTCGACCAGGTCGACACCCCTGTCGACAGGGCTGTCGACAGCCCTGTCGACATGGGTAGACCAGGTCGACAGCCCAGTCGACCTGGGTGGCCTAGGCGGGTGTTTATCCGCCCTGGCCCATTGGGCCCGATTTTTTTTTTTATTTATTTTATTCTGTTTGAATTTTAAATTTAATTCAAAACTTCCGAAGGCCATATCTTCTTCATACGGACTCCGTTTTTCGAAAACTCGGACTCTATTTCGCGTATTTTTCCGAGACGAACGCAATGGCGTATCCCGTTTCCCTTGGTTCTTTGATTTCAGATTAATTATGCTTTAATTTGTTAATTTCACAGTTATAGAATTTTCGGGGTGTTACATTCTCCCCCACTTAAAGGGATTTCGTCCCCGAAATCTTCAAGTTAGGAGGAATGTATATCCTAACATCCAAACATCCATCTACTCATCCATCAAACACGAGCATCCATTGTCCTTAAAAGACTTCTAATGCTTCATGATCATATGCGAAGTGTGTGTGTACATGTACTTATCTAATGCAAAATCAGGCGGTCTACTGATTCAGTTGACCTCCTTAATGCGAGTTATGTAAGTGCCATGAATCCATTATGTATGCAAATTTTTCCTATTCTTGATTCTACATGAGTGCACAATCATTCAATACAAATGCAAAATCCATATGACAACACATTAAAGTTCAACCATATACGAATGCAAACATATATGCATATGCAATTATGAAGTGACTGAGCCGATCTAAAACCTAGATTGTGTGTGTATATGCAACCACGAGCAACCACTAGCAATCACTTGCAACCACTTGCAACCATCATCCATAACATGTTTCAACTACATGTTTCCATCCAAAAAGATTCTATCTAAAAGATACGGTCGAGGAAATATACCTAAAAAGATAGATAAAAGCGCAACTTAAGGAAAAAGAAAGATCAAGGATGTACCCTCGAACAGAAAAGGGTAGGCTGTACGGATTCTAGCTTCAGTTTCCCAAGTCGCGTCTCCCTCGGCGTCGCTCCACTGAACTTTGACGAGCTTGACTTCGCGGTTGCGTAGCTTCTTCACTTCCGTTCCTAAGATGCGGGTTGGAACTCTCCTTATGGTTGCTTCGCGTTCCACTTCGGCCTCTTCGAGGATATTTGGCTCTACCACTTCAGCAGTCTCATGTAGACATTTTCGAAGGTGTGAAACGTGAAAAACGTTGTGGACTCCAGCCAACTTCTCGGGTAGCTCTAATCTATAGGCCATTTTCCCAATTTTCTCGATGATTGGGAATGGCCCTACGAATCTTGGTGCTAGCTTTCCTGTGGTTCCAAAACGAACAACGTTCCTTAGCGGTGATACCTTGAGAAAAACTCTGTCTCCAACTTCAAATTCAAGGTCGGTCCTCCTCTTGTCGGCATAGGACTTTTGTCTGTCTTGGGCCGTCTTCATCCTTCTTCGTATTAAGTCTACTTTCTCTGAAGTCTCTCGGATCATGTCTGGTCCAAGTATGAGCTTATCAGTAGACTCCCACCAACAAGTGGGCGATCGGCACGGTCTTCCACATAAAGCTTCGAAGGGCGCCATTCCGATGGTTGCTTGTTAGCTGTTGTTGTAGGCAAATTCCACCAAAGGAAGGTGGTCTTCCCATGTCCCTCCGAAGTCAAGGACGCACAGTCTTAAAAGGTCTTCCAAAACTCTGTTCACTCTCTCTGTTTGGCCGTCGGTTTGGGGATGATAGGCTGTGCTTAAGCATAACTGCGTTCCTACTGCTTCTTGCAGACTCCGCCAAAACTCACTGGTGAAGATGGGGTCTCGGTCACTAACAATGCTAGATGGTATTCCATGGAGTCGAAATATTTCCTTGAGGTAAAGTGATGCTAGGGATGAGGCAGTTCTTTTACTTTTGACAGGTAAAAAGTGGGCGCTTTTAGTAAGCCTATCCACTATTACCCAAATGCTAGTGTTGCCTCTCCTAGACCTAGGCAGCCCATCGATGAAGTCCATTGAGATGCTATCCCACTTCCACTGCGGGACCTCCAGAGGATGTAGTAGTCCGCCAGGCTTTTTCTGTTCCGCTTTAACCTGTTGGCACACCATACACTTAGAAACGAATTCTGCCACGTCCTTTTTCATGCCGTTCCAGAAGAAAGTTCTTTTTATATCTTTGTACATTTTATCTCCGCCTGGGTGTATCGTCATCTTGGAGTGATGTGCTTCCTCTAGAACCTTCTTTATTAAATCTTTTGTCTGTGGGACGCATAGTCTTCCGTCTCTCCTTAGCAAACCCTTATCGTCAATGGAGTATCTGTTGAGGTGACTTGAAGTCTCGCCCCTAATTAGCCTATCAATTATTTCTACAAGCTGAGGGTCTTCGCGTTGTGCTGTCCCTACTGAATCCACTAAAGTTGGGCGCACTTCCAGAGATGCTAGCAAGCCTGGTACGAAATCGGAGGAGGGCCTAAAGTCGAAACTGGCTATAAACTCTAGGCTTTGTCTTTCAACAAACAACGGGCTTAGGGTCAATTTCTTTCGGCTCAACGCGTCTGCCACTACGTTGCCTTTGCCCGGAGTGTAGGAGATTTCGAAATCGTACGAGGCAAGAAACTCCATCCATCTTTGTTGCCTCAAGTTAAGATCTTTCTGCGAGAAAAGATATTTCAACGATTTATGGTCAGTGTAAAGTTCGAACTTCTCACCTAGGAGATAGTGTCGCCAAGACTTGAGTGCAAAGACGATGGCGGCTAACTCAAGATCGTGGGTTGGGTAGTTCTTTTCGTGCACCTTCAATTGCCTCCCGCCATAAGCTACTACCCTTCCTTCTTGCATTAAGACGGCGCCTAGCCCTGTTCCACATGCATCCGTATAAACAGTGAACATCTTGCTCCCATCTGGCAGCGTCAAAACTGGGGCTGTTGTGAGAGCCCTTTTCAGTCGTTGGAAAGCAAACTCGCAATCCAAATCCCAATTGAACACTAGATTCTTCTTAGTTAATTTCGTGAGCGGGGCTGAGATTTTTGCAAAATCCCTTATGAATTTTCGATAGAAACCTGCTAGTCCTAGGAAGCTTCGGACCTCAGTTGCATTCCTTGGTGTCCTCCAATCCTGTACCGCCACTACCTTCGCAGGGTCCACCGCTAACCCTTTTTTGGATACTATGTGCCCAAGGAACCTCACCTCTTCTCTCCAAAAGTGGCATTTGGAGAATTTGGCTTTTAGTTGATGGACTCGCAAAGTTTCCATGATTGCCCTTAAGTGCTGAGCATGTTCCTCTTCACTCTTTGAGAAGATAAGGATATCATCTACGAAGACCACTACGAATTTGTTGAGGAAATCTCTAAATACCCTACTCATCAGGTCCACGAAGTAAGCAGGTGCATTTGTCAAGCCGAAAGGCATGACAAGCCATTCAAAGAAGCCGTCTGGGGTTCTGAAAGCCGTTTTATCGATGCTATCTTCAGCCACCCTTAGCTGATGAAAACCGGTTGCTAAATCGAGTTGGGAGAAAACAGACGCTCCTACAAGCTGGTCAAATAAATCGTCAATTCTAGGGAGAGGGTGCCTATTCTTTTTCGTTAGCTTGTTGAGCTCCCTATAGTCAACACATAGACGGAGTGAACCATCCGCCTTTGTAGCGAACACCACCGGAGCGCCCCATTCTGAAATGCTCCTCCTAATGAACCCCTTCTCTAGAAGCTCTTTAATCTGTTTACTGAGCTCTTTTCTTTCTCGTGGAGCCATGTGTCTAACGGGCAACGCAACGGGCTTTGCATTATCTACAAGATATATGCGGAAGTCTATTTCCCGCTTCGGAGGCAAGCCCTTCACCTCTTCAAAGACATCCGGATATTCCCGGACCACTCTAACTGATTTCAAATTTTCAACAGAGGCATCTAGCGATTCAAGATAACTAAGCATAACCGCATACGAGGGATTACAAGAAATTTCCAAAGTATTACCGAGCTGGGTTAGGAGCCTAACAACCCTTTTCTCACAATCAAGGATGGCCCCATTACTGGATAGCCAATCCATACCCAAAATCAAACCATAACCCGAAAAGCCCAAAACAAAGGCACTACATTGAAATTCTACACTTAGAATAGAAATTTTCAATCCCACACAGATCATAGACAAATGAGCTGGGCCCCCAATTGGGTTTGAAACAATTAAGGGGTCCTCTACCATACTAGTTTTTAGGTGCAGAGATTCTACTAAAGCAGACGAGATAAAGGAGTGTGATGCGCCAGAATCAAATAAAGTGCGAACGGGGTGATCATAAAGATAAACTACACTTTCTATAGAAGTATTTATACCTCGCTGTTGCAGAGGTGGCGCTTCTAGCACATGGACCTGTGCCCCTGGGGTGGATCCAGCCCTCTGCCCCTGTCCTCGTTTCTTTGGGCAGTCCTTAGCCCTATGGCCTGTCTCACCGCACTAAAAGCACCCACCATTCTCCTTGGCCTTCTTTTTCCGGCAGTCCTTTACTAAGTGCCCCACTTTGCCACAGAAATTGCACTTCCTCTTCTCTTTGTTGCCTTTCCCGCCTTTCTTAAAGTCTGTCTTCTTAGGCTGCAAACCCTCTTTCTTCCCTTGAGAGCTTTCTGCCTTGGTCTCCTTCTTGCCCTTGTCCTCTTCATTCAGCAATGCCATTTGCACCAATCTTTCATACGTGGCCCCCATGGGTATATGGGTCATGGCCAAACTGTGTAATGGCTCATTTAACCCTTTGACGAAACGGAGAGCCTTCTTGTGCGGGGTGTTGACTAGGTCAAGTCCAAACCTAGCCAGCTCATCGAACTGATTCACATACTCTCTGACTGTATTGTCCCCTTGCTTAAGAAAAAAGAATTTTTCCAACTGCAAACTTCTTTCCGCATCTGAGAGAAATTTGGTCTCAAACCTTGCCCTAAAGTCCTCCCATGTCTCCACTGGTCTTTCAGCATTAGTGACTTCCCACCAGTAGGAAGCCTTGCCCTTCAATAGCCACACTGCCAACTGTACTTTTTGTCTATCCTCTACCTCAAAGATGATGAATAGGTCCTCTGTTTCCTTCAGCCAATTTCTAGCTGCCACGAAGGACTCAGTTCCATGGAAATCCCTTCCTCCCATAGCTTTAAAATCTTTACATATCTTAGCAAACGCGTTTCCCCGAGGAGGAGGTGGAGGAAAAGGTGCCGCCGCAGCTGGATGATTTCATTCAGCTGGGGGAGGAGGAACGGTAGGACCTGGCTGAGTGGCCCTTGCTTCTAAGAACCGTCTAAACCAACCAGGTATTGGCACCCCTTCCGGCAAGTTAAGTTCTTGGGACATGCTGAAACAAAAAGGATAGATTCAAAACGAAGGATAAGAGATAATACCTATGGCTTTGGGGAGTGGACTTTGCCTTTTAAAATAAAATAATATTTTTCTTTTAAAAATGCTTCTTTAAATTTCCTTTTTGAAAATAATTTTTCAAAACTTTTTATCTTATCTGGTAAACCTACGCTCTGATACCAAGTGAAACACCCCACCTCCGTTAGGGTCACTCTCAAAGGGAATGCCCTAATTTTGGTGGAGGTTTATAAGTACAAGTCACAGATATACAAGACAGATATAAGAACACATATTTGTAAACAACGGAAGAACAACAAACTTTTATTTCATAAAATCAAATACGTGTTACAACAACATCCTTTCCAAAAACATAACTTAACACTTTCATAATCTGTCTTGAGTACATTATTTAAAGAAGCATAAATAAAACATAGATAAACTGCAAAAGCCCCATAGTGGATTGTCCAAAGCCATAGTTTAAAACAGGAAAGTCCAAGCAATACATTTCTCTTCTTCAAGCTGGATGCTAAGGTTGGTCAAGCTGCTGTGTTCCCTCCCTGAGGACCTGGGGGGGGGGAACGGAAGAAAGAAGACGAAAGAAAAGTAGAGTTAGACATAAAGCCTGAGTAAGTCTAGTACTATTTTGTCTATGAATAAAGAACTGGGTATGATAAGTATAAACAAGAAGTGGGCATGCACTATAAACTTGGTTAAGTTGTCTAGGGTCGAATATACTGTCGTACCCCATGTTAATCTCTGAACCCATATAAACTAGTTCCCACTGGCACCCCATAATCAGGGTGATGTGATCCATTCAATGATAATCGGCTCCTACTCGCATAGTTACATGTGTCTTACGGCCCCCGATGTTTGTAGTTACCTATGCTGGTCCTACCATGGGGTGTATCAAGTCCCATAGTGGCAACCCGACACAACCTTAGAGTGCACAGGTATGCTACTGGTGTCCAGTGCCTTGTTTTTCTGCGCCGGAGTGTGTGCACGCCCGCACCCCGTTAGAACCTACACTGCTACACCACCGCCGTCGATTTGACCTCTTACAATCAGCCCAGTAATCGTGCCCCACCCTGCCTAGTTTCAGGGTATCCTGATACACCTTTTAGGGTTACTGCTGAAAAGGGTCCCCCGTTACTAGGTTTTCTATCTCTAGCCAACATGCTAAGTTGGTTAAGTGTTTCCTAACCTAACCCCACCAGTCCGTTTAGTTTAGCATGTTCCATTTTGATTAAGTCTTTAGTTCACTTAATCCTAACAATCCTGACTCAGCCTTAATTGTCTTATTAAGGCCCTGACCTCTCACATTAGACAGGTATTGTTGTGGCTGCCTGTTGCCGGTTGGTTCCGGGCAGTCTTACGCCACAACTCAGTCTAACCTCGGGTCCTTATTGGGCTCCATGTTTAACCTCTCACATTGGATAGGTATTGTTGTGACTACTGGACAGCCGGGCGGTTCCGGGCAGGTTTACATCACAACTCAATCCAACCTCGGGTTAAACACATCGTATGTTCTACATTTACATATTTTGTCATTCCTCTTTATTTCTTATATGTAAATATTTGCGGCCCATTATTAAGTTAATGGTGTAAAGGTTACACCAATCACGGGCCCAACCCATACTTGAATTTGGGCCCTTCTATTTTATATTTTCATTCATTAATTAATTTTAACCCAACGTTATTTTCCCCCGTTTTACACGTCCGTTTATATATATTGGGCTTAGCCTTTTAAAGCCCAATTTAGCCATGCGAAAAGGGGAGGCTTATGGAGTGATTACATACACAAAGAGGGGAAGGTGAGCGCATGAACTTGCATATGACGTTGGAAATACAAAATAGAAACTGGTGTACTTGCATAGTGGTAACATAGGTGACATGAATCAAAGCATGTGAACTTGCATAGGTTTAACTGCAACATGAACCTATATTCTTATTTATGCATAATGTCAAACATAAGCATGGCATAAATATTTCTAGCATAAGCATGGCATAATGTCAAACATAAGCATGGCATACATATTTCTAGCATAAGCATGGCATAATGTCAAACATAAGCATGGCATAATATCAAACATAAGCATGGCATAAGTATAGTTAAATTTGTTCACATAACCATGGCATAAATATTTCTAACATGAAATCATGATTCTTACTTTAGTCATGTAAACTTACAAAAGGGACTTTTTGAACCTAACCTAGCCATGTACCACATATGTCATCATATAATTCTAGTAAACAATATAGACTTAACATGAATTTCAATTATGCCAAATATCAATCATAGCCTAGCCATATTCATAAGTTTGCAAAAGCATGACTTAATACATGGATTATGGTGTCAAAATTCCAACATAGTTTCATATGAACTATAATAACCAAACTTGTTTCAATTACTTGCAAAATGATTTATGCACAAAAATATACATTATGATGGCATAATAACAAAGCCCCAAACTTGCATGAATTTCAATCAACTACATACATGTAGCTTCAACATAGATTACATAATTTGCGAAATATTCCAAACGCATACTTGCATAGAACTACCGCATGTAGTTCTTTATAATGAATAACATAAATTTTGCACAATTATGAATTACTTTATTATCCCAATTCAAGCATACAAATCAACACAGTTATTTATTCATACCAAAGTAATACTCTACTTACAATGGTTGCGGCGAATTCTCTAATTAAGAGATATGATGTTGAATTGATTGGCTTTAGGTTGCTTGAATTGCTTTAGGCTTTAGAACTTTCTCCCTAATTCTCTCTTTAGTTGGCGGCTACTCTTAGTCGTTCCTCAGCAACATGGCGGCTATGTTCTTAATTTTGAATGAATAGATTAGAGTTTGGTCTAGGGTTGTTTATATAGAGGTTAGGAACTGATTAGGACCATTGATGTTTCTTGGATTGATCATAGCCATTCATTAGATAGAGAGACCAATTAGAACCCGCCACCTAGCCCTAATGACAAAGCAGACCACAGAAATTCGACCAAACACAGACCTGGCCAGCCAGGTTGACTGGGCTCGACCAGGTCGACACCCCTGTCGACAGGGCTGTCGACAGCCCTGTCGACATGGGTAGACCAGGTCGACAGCCCAGTCGACCTGGGTGGCCTAGGCGGGTGTTTATCCGCCCTGGCCCATTGGGCCCGATTTTTTTATTTATTTATTTATTTTATTCTGTTTGAATTTTAAATTTAATTCAAAACTTCCGAAGGCCATATCTTCTTCATACGGACTCCGTTTTTCGAAAACTCGGACTCTATTTCGCGTATTTTTCCGAGACGAACGCAATGGCGTATCCCGTTTCCCTTGGTTCTTTGATTTCAGATTAATTATGCTTTAATTTGTTAATTTCACAGTTATAGAATTTTCGGGGTGTTACAAAAAATCATATTTTTATTTCATAATCAAAACAGTACAATACTTTCTGAACTCTCAGCTATACAAATTTTCACTCATTATTTCAGTACAAATGAATCTCACTACATGTTTCACTCTCACTCATCAATACATTCTTACTGTCTCTTTATCCTGTTTTGCTCCTGTTGCATCATCCTGAAACCTGTCACAAAAAAAAAAGAAATGCACACAGTAGACTGGAACTAAAATTTTATTTTATAACTTTTTATGTGCCTCAGATTTTCTATGTGTTTTTCTCATCATTTTTTCTGACTTGCCTGACACATATTTTACAAGTATGGCACAATACTATACAAGATCAGAAACGATCAAGTATAGCAAGAAAGCCAAATACTTGTGTATACCAAAACCAACACATTCAAGTTGGATCAAGAATGGTATCTGTTTTTTTCATTTTTGTGTTACAGGGTCACAAAAGCATATATGGCAACAATAACAAATCAGTTCAGGTTCAAGCAGCATTCAAAGAGAAATGGTCAAAGTAGTGTGCACAAGATTGCACAAGGTTTCAGAGCTACATATGGAAAGCATTCAAACTGCATAGATTTCATATGCAATACAGGAAATTCAGACATACACAAGGCAGCAAACATGCAACATGACATTGCAGGATGGAAATATATGGCAAGTTGTTTAACATTAAAAAAAAAATCCTGTTTTCTATTTACATGAAACTAAAGCATGTGCAAATGAAGCAGATTTGATTTACTAGACTGGAAATGAACACAATTAACATGCAAGAATTATCTGGACATAATTAAGTGGTGATGGCATTTAATACAGTGGAAAAATTCGACATCAAAGAATAAAATGAGGGCCTGAAATCATGCAGTTTGTTTTCTGAAGATTTTTTGTGAATAATGGTTGACAAGATAATCAGTTTCCACTTATCTTGTTTCCTGGTTTGAATTGTTAAAATTGTTAATGTTTCAACACGACTTTATGGGCAATACAATTTTAGGCAAGTGTTTAATACATTCTTGGGTAATTGTCTTTTATGCTAATCAATCAATCCCAAGCTCATTTTTGACAAGGAAATTTTTCTCTGGAAATCAATACACACAGTAAAATGGGCAAGCAAGAAGTCAAAATCTTCCAGAAATGATTCAATTTATTCAAGGGGACAAATTAATATTTTTTTAGGATTCAATCAAGCAATACACGCAGGCAACAATCAAAAGCAGTGAATAAATTAGTTCATTCATATATGGAAAGATCAATTCGTGCATGTCAATATTTGTTTCCAGGTGGCAATTCATTTTTCCAAATTCATCGATGGACAAATTCATGTCTATAATCATCAATTCAATCAGAAAGGGAAATCATGGAAAATTCAGAATAATTAAAAGAGGAAATTCACGAAAAATCCTTCCAAATATTCATCAAACCAAATCAAGCAAGTCATAAGTGAAATCAGAGAATAAGGGTTCGAATTTCCCTTATAAATTCACATGTTTCCTCATAGGCAAAATCATCCAGCTCATTCGAAATCAACTAAAACCCTACAGTCAAATCAAAGAGCTTACAGTGTTGGATTGGAGCAGAAAGACATTCGGAGTCAAGCTAGAAAGCATCGCAAATCATCTGGAACAAAATCAAAGCCATCAGAACCTCAAACTAAAGAAACCCCAGCCGCCTTGTTTATTTGCTTGAAGAAATAAAGAAAAAGGGACGACGGATTTCTAATTGAAGCTACAAAGGGGGTGTTTTCATTTAAGGGCTTTTTGTTTTAATTTTTAATGTACTTTGTTTAGTTCTGTTTGAAAAAAAATCTGTGGTTTACTAGTTGCGTCCGTAAAACTAGGGTGTATAGATTACGGTTTTGTGATCTGGGAAAATCTGGTCTAGGGATTTTAGATCAGTCTAAGACTTCGAGCATAGTTTTAAATCAGTAGCAGGTGTTGCAAGTTTGCAAAACTCTTTAGGTGGTATCGGGGTTTGCAAGTTTATTGAGTGTTTGTAAGCGGGAGACTGTTTTAAATCCTAGTAGATATCTTAGTAATGAAGCAGTAGGCACAGTTTGCCGAAGCTGGGTAATTTCTGTGTGTTTCTTTTATTGCATTCCTTATTATTCTTTGACTGTTCTAAATATTGGATAAACCCTATTCACCCCCCCTCTAGGGTTAATCTTGATCCTATAATTGGTATCAGAGCCTGTGTTTATTTAACTCTAGAGTCATGACATCAATGAATAATGCTTTTTCTGAGGGACAGTCTATTGCTAGACCACCCATGTTTAATGGTAGTGATTACGCGTATTGGAAAGCTAGAATGAAAATCTATCTTGTGTCTATTGACTATGATGTCTGGGATATCATTGAAACTGGTTATAAACCACCCACTATAATTGTTAACGAAATTGAAATGCTTAAACCAAAAGATAAGTGGGATGCGAATGATAAGAAACTGTACTCTATTGATTCTAAAGCTATGAATGCTTTGATCTGTGCCTTAGATAAAACTGAATATAATAGAATTTCTCATTGTAAAACAGCTAAGGAAATCTGGCATACACTGGAGGTCACTCACGAAGGAACGTCGCAAGTGAAAGAATCTCGTCTTGCTCTATTCAGCAATGAGTATGAAAATTTCACTATGCAGAAGGATGAGAGTATCAAGGACATGTATGGACGTTTTTCGGTGCTAGTGTACAATGCTAGAGCCCTTGGAAAAGTTTTTACTGAAGTTGAACTTGTGAGGAAGATTCTGCGTGTTTTGCCAATGAATTTCGAGGAAAAAGTCACAGCTATTCAAGAATCAAAGGATCTGAGTAAGCTGAGCATGGAGGAGCTTGTTGGAAATCTAATGACGTATGAACTGGAGCTAAAATCACGAGAAGATCGCAACAACTCTGATCTAATGAAGAAATCAATTGCTTTGTCCAATACTGTCAACAATGATGGCGAAGACCCCATCGAACAGCTTGCAATGGCCGTTAGACAAATTGCAAAGTGGAGCAAATTCAAACCTCGAAGAAACAAACCAAAATCCAACAAGCTGAAGAACTCTGACCATTCAGATGAGGAACCACTTTGCTACAACTGCCAGAAACCTGGACATCTGAAACCAAACTGTCCCCTTCTTCAGCACAAAAGGAACAAGAAGAAAAAGAAAGCCTTTTCTATAACTTGGGATGACGAGGAAGGAGAAGAAGACTCAAATAGCAGCGAGGAAGAAAGCAACCTATGCTTCATGGCAAAATCAGATTCAGAAGATGGTAGAGAGGAATCGACTGAGGTATACAGTTATGATGATTTGTTTTAATGCGTAAACATCTTTCTGAAATCATTGATACACTAGAAGCAAAAGTAGAAAAACTTAAAGCAAAAAATTTAGAACTATCGACTCTCAAGTCCACCATTGGGAATCTTGAAAAAGAAAATTTGACTTTGAAAGAA
The DNA here is from genome assembly GCA_030737875.1 of Allium sativum. Classification (NCBI taxonomy): domain Eukaryota; kingdom Viridiplantae; phylum Streptophyta; class Magnoliopsida; order Asparagales; family Amaryllidaceae; genus Allium; species Allium sativum. The sequence goes on from CM060915.1 coordinate 995,493,768, forward strand.
ACTGATGAGATTAAGAGAGAGAATTTTATTAAAAGATGCACTTCACTTGTGGACGAAAATACAGCACTAAGAACCAAAGTTCAGAATCTTGAAGTCACCTTAAATAAGTTTTCAATTGGACAAACATCTTTCAAAATGTTGCTAGGAAACCAATTGTTTGCTAACAATGGAAAAGGACTAGGTTTTGGTAAAGTTCAAAATGATGTGACTGTGATTGACAATGCAAAAGGTAGAAGCATCTTTCCTAAGTGTGTAAAGTGTGAGGAAATTGGCCATAAATTTGAAAATTGCAAGACTATGAATAAAACAAGAAAATCCACTAGAGTTTGGGTTCCTAAACACTTGGCACACAATTACCATAAATTTTGGAACACAAATAAGAGGATAAAACAAATGTGGGTTCCAAAAGATTCTTGCTTTCATCATACTTCAGTCACTGATATTTTTGGACCTAGGAACGTCTCTAGGTCATCTTTCTCTCTTCTTGTGTAGGTATGTTGGCGGGCTAAGGAGCAACAAAAATGGTATTTGGATTCAGGTTGCTCCAGACATATGACAGGAGACAAGAGATTGTTCCTTAGCCTAGAAAGATATAAAGGTGGGAGTGTGACATTGGGTGACAACAGCAAATGTAAGATTATTGGTAAGGGAAAAGTAGGTAACAACATTTTTGCCTTAGCTGATGTCTTATATGTTGATAATTTGTATCACAATCTTATTTCCATAAGCCAACTATGTGACAAAGGAATGAATGTAGTTTTTGACAGTGAGATTTGCAAGATCATTGATACATCCACTGGAAAAGTTGTTTTTACTGGCAAAAGAAAAGGAAATATATACACACTCTCTTTTGATGATGTAACTGTTTCTAGATGTTTGGTTGCCACTGAAGAAGAGGCAATTTTATGGCATAGAAGGCTAGCACATGCTAGTATGCATCTCCTTGAAAAACTAGAAACAAATGAGCTTGTTAGAGGTTTACCTCATCAGAAATTTAAAAATAACAAAGTGTGTAAGGCTTGCTCCATGGCTAAACTTAGTCGCTCGTCATTCCATCCAAAAAATGTTGTTAGCACTTCACGTGTTCTTGAATTGATTCATATGCATTTGTTTGGACCTACTGATACTGCTAGTTTAAATGGTAAACGTTATTGTTATGTACTGGTTGATGATTACTCTAGATTTACATGGGTTTATTTTCTAGCCAAAAAGTCTGAAACTTTTGATTATTTTTCAAAGTTTTCAAAACTTGTTCAAAATTAAAAAGGTGTTTCAATTAAAACTTTGAGAAGTGATCATGGAGGTGAATTTGAAAACTTAGTTTTTGAAAAATTCTGTGAAGAAAATGGCTTTAAACATGAATTTTCCGCTCCTCGAACACCACAACAAAATGGGGTGGTCGAAAGGAAAAATCGTACATTGCAAGAGATGGCTAGATCTATGTTATGTGAATATAAATTACCTCAAACCTTCTGGGCTGAGGCAGTTAATACTTCATGCTATGTAATGAATAGAGTCATGATTAGACCAATACTTAATAAAATGTCATATGAACTGTGGTTTGACAAAAAGCCTAACATCTCATATTTTCGAGTTTTTGGATGTCCTTGTTATATTCTGAACACAGGAGATCAACTTGGAAAGTTTGAAGCAAAAACAGTTGATGGAATCTTCATGGGTTATTCTTCAAGGAGCAAAGCTTACAGAATCTTCAATAAACAATCAAGAACAATTGTGGAGACCATTAATGTGAAGTTCAATGAATCAGACATAGAGATGGCTTCTGAAAATGATAAAGATGAAGGTGGTGTGCAAGAAGGCGAGAAAGATAGCAATGAAGTTGAGGCAAACAACGAAGAAGTCACAGAAGCAACAGCTGAAGCTGAAAGGCTGAAATTCAAACCCAATCATCCTCCAGATTTGATAATTGGAAGACCAACGGCTGGCGTTCGCACCCGTTCCTCTCTCAATAAGAATGTTTGTGCGTTCTGTATTCACAATGCTTTTATTTCTGAAATAGAACTAAGTTCATATGATATTGTTCTTAATGATGAATCTTGGATTTTAGCTATGCAAGAGGAACTTAACCAGTTTGAGAGGAATAAAGTCTGGAAGTTGGTGCCTAGGCCAAAGACTATCCAGTTGTTGGAACAAAATGGGTGTTTAAAAATAAACTTGACGAATCTGGTAATGTAATTAGAAACAAAGCTAGGTTGGTTGCTCAGGGATACAATCAAATTGAAGGCATTGATTTTGATGAAACATTTGCTCCAGTTGCTAGGTTAGAAGCAATTAGAATTTTGCTAAGTTTTGCATGTTTTAAAGGTTTTAAACTTAAGCAAATGGATGTTAAGAGTGCCTTTTTGAATGGTGAGCTGAAAGAAGAAGTTTTTGTTGAACAACCCCCTGGTTTTGAGAGTCATGAATTTCCAAATCATGTGTACAAACTAGAAAAAGCATTATATGGTCTTAAGCAGGCTCCTCGAGCTTGGTATGACTGTCTTTGTTCGTATCTTTTGGAAAATGGTTTTAAAAAGGGATGTGCTGACACTACTCTGTTTCTATTACATGATGGTAATGATTTCTTGATTGTTCAGATTTATGTTGATGATATCATTTATGGTGCTACTAATGATATTTTGTGTGAGAAATTTGAAAAAGTCATGCAGGACAAATTTGAGATGAGCTTGGTTGGAGAGCTAAAATACTTTCTTGGATTTCAAATCAAACAGAGCAACAAAGGAATCTTTATTTCTCAGACCAAGTATGTAATGGAGCTGTTGAAGAAATTTGGAGTTGAAGATGCAAAACCAATGAGAACACCAATGAGCCCAACAACTAAGCTTGACAAAGATGAAAAAGGTGTTGCTGTTGATCAGAAAAAATATCGCGGTATAATCGGTTCACTTCTCTATCTCTCTGCTTCTAGACCCGATATTATGTTTTCTGTCTGCTTATGTGCTCGTTTTCAATCTATTCCAAAAGAATCTCATTTAAAAGCCACAAAACGAATTCTGAGGTATTTGTTGCACACACCAAAACTTGGCTTGTGGTATCCATCTAGTGACAATTTTGATTTAGTTGGTTTTACTGATGCTGATTATGCTGGCTCACTCACTGATAGGAAGAGCACTAGTGGAACTTGTTTCATGCTAGGACATTCTCTTGTTTCTTGGTCAAGTCGTAAACAACATTGTGTTGCATTATCCACCACTGAAGCTGAGTATATTGCATTAGGAAGTTGTTGTGCACGGATTTTATGGATGATGCAAACTCTTTCAGATTTTGGCCTATTCTATAAACAAGTTCCTTTGAAATGTGACAGTAAGAGTGCAATAGATCTATCAAATAATCCTGTACATCATTCACGCACAAAACACATTGATGTGAGACACCATTTCATTAGAGATCATATTGCTAGTGAGGACATTTGTATTGAATTTATTTCAACTAAATCCCAACTTGCGGATATTTTTACTAAACCCCTTTCTGAAGATAGATTTTGCAGATTACGATTGGATTTGTGATTATAGAAATTAATTAATCTCTTTGCATTTTTGGGTAAATTTTTTCTTAAGATGTTCTGTTATTAATTTCATTTTCTGGCAAATTAATCCAATCTTCAAATCATCAAGAAAAGAACAGTTTATTTTGTATATTTATAATAAAATTGTGACCGTGTTAGATCTCAGAATATGAGATGAATGAAAGCTTCCCTATAACCCTGATTTGATTGAATGTATTTTATAATATGAGTAATTTAGGAATTATTTTTCACATCCATCTCTATCTATATCACCCTTCTATCATCCATTATTGTTCTCATATATTAAGGGGATTTTGTATATAATAATAATAATAATAAGTATTTCTCTGATCTCATTTAAAAATCCAAGCTCTGGTCATGCATGGTCATAAGTTTACTTATTTAATTTCATGCTGCAACTAATCCCATTTAAAAATCCATGCTCTGGTTATGCGTGGTTAGTGTGCTCTTGAGATTAAAAAAAAAAGGAAAATGTATATAGAATCCTCCCTAGTATATGTTAACTAGCTTTCTATTCCATCTTCTAAATTGTGAAATGTATTCCTGTCTTATAGATTATTAAGATTTTTTTGTTTGATTGATTGGGGTTTGCGGTTTCTGATTCTGTCAAATGACTTGATCTCTTACTATGGTCCATATCATTTGTAAATGTCCAGCCCTATTCATCTTTTGATGATTACAAAGGGGGAGAAAGAGCTAAGATTTTGATACATATACAGACATCTATAGATTTTATTTACAGACATCTATAGATTTTATTTTGCCATTAATGCAAAAAGTTTAGTTATTTTCTATTCTTTTTAAATTTTTTGCTATGTCTATTTACTCTTATAGGGGGAGCACATATATAGGGGGAGTTCTCATATTTTTTTCCATACCAAACACATTTTGCTGTATTCAAAATCTTAAGTATGTTTGTCTTCATCAAAAGTGGGAGATTGCTGAACCCGTGATTTTTTGTTTGATGATAACAAACATTTTTTAATGTGTTTAAAACTGTACTGTTTACTGCTCTTCACATCATATTGGAATAAAAATATTTTTGTCTAATAATGCTCCTACACAGAAATTGAAAATTTACATAAGCATTTATTATTCAAAAATCATATTTTTATTTCATAATCAAAACAGTACAATACTTTCTGAACTCTCAGCTATACAAATTTTCACTCATTATTTCAGTACAAATGAATCTCACTACATGTTTCACTCTCACTCATCAATACATTCTTACTGTCTCTTTATCCTGTTTTGCTCCTGTTGCATCATCTCCTGAAACCTGTCACAAAAAAAAAGTAAAAAAAGAATTGCACACAGTAGACTGGAACTAAAATTTTATTTTATAATTTTTTATGTGCCTCAGATTTTCTGTGTGTTTTTCTCATCATTTTTTCTGACTTGTCTGACACATATTTTACAAGTATGGCACAATACTATACAAGATCAGAAACGATCAAGTATAGCAAGAAAGCCAAATACTTGTGTATACCAAAACCAACACATTCAAGTTGGATCAAGAATGGTATCTGTTTTTTTCATTTTTGTGTTACAGGGTCACAGAAGCATATACGACAACAATAACAAATCAGTTCAGGTTCAAGCAGCATTCAAAGAGAAATGGTCAAAGCAGTGTGCACAAGATTGCACAAGGTTTCAGAGCTACATATGGAAAGCATTCAAACTGCATAGGTTTCATATGCAATACAGGAAATTCAGACATACACAAGGCAACAAACATGCAACATGACATTGCAGGATGGAAATATATGGCAAGTTGTTCAGCATTAAAAAAAAATCCTGTTTTCTATTTACATGAAACTAAAGCATGTGCAAATGAAGCAGATTTGATTTACTAGACTGGAAATGAACACAATTAACATGCAAGAATTATCTAGACATAATTAAGTGGTGATGGCATTTAATACAGTGGAAAAATTCGACATCAAAGAATAAAATGAGGGCCTAAAATCATGCAGTTTGTTTTCAGAAGATTTTTTGTGAATAATGGTTGACAAGATAATCAGTTTCCACTTATCTTGTTTCCTGGTTTGATGTAAAGACCCGCAACCTCCCCGTAAAGGAAAGCGTCGGATAGTTCGAGAACAAACCACAACAGAACGCATACAGAAGAACATTTCATTGTATATTACAACAATGCATCAGATTACAAGAATATACAGAGTATAAATGAATATCACACAGAAATATCAGAGATTTAAATTACATTTAAATACATAGCAGCGGAAAATAATACAATACACAACTAGAATGAGATATACGGATACAAAGCTTTCCGGATATCGTTCCAGCTGTAACCCAGGATCCTGTGAATATAAATCTGCAAAACCGAAACTACTAGCTGCCCGTGTCAAAATAAGGGCACCCAGAGTTTAGGTTAAAACAATAAACTCCAGGTCAGTCATGTGACTGGTGTGAGAACTAAAACAGTTATTAATCTTTATTTTTAAATCATTAGGTAAATCAAGGGACCACGCCGTATAACACGGAACGGGTTTCCTCCCAAGAATACCAGTGCATAAAACAAACAGCGCAATGCTAAATAAAGAAAAATGAAGCTGTTATAAGACCCAGGTCCTATCACACAATGCAACGCAAGCCGGGGGATAGGGTTTTTACCTTATAACAGCCAAAGAATGCTTGATACGTTTAAAACAAATCATTTGATACTATTATAAGTGTATAGTTTATAAAACAACTTCAAATCATAAGTATCAATCATAGGCGGCATGAATGCCCCATACCACTATGTCGCCATATATAGGTTTACAAATAAAACCGCAAATGTCACGTATTTGGAAATTGGATTTCCATCTATGAACCGAGGCAAAAGATAGTCCTCAACCGATTCGAGACTGCCTAGTCCGAGTCTCAGGATCAGAGCTCGAGTGACCCTTGGATCGTCAGGGCCGGTCCACACGGAGTGGATTAAAATGCCTGAACATGCGTTTCTCCGCCCTATGGGGCGTAAACGAGCCAACTAAATGACTCCATCGGTTCGAGAACGACCGATCAATCCGAGGCGCCTCGCAACAGCAACAACCACATAAGTCAAACTCGTCAGGGCGTGTAAAACCACTGACGCCACTTCTAACTAGGAAGAAACGCATGCCCTCCCTGAGGTCCGTCTCCCGTTTTTGGTTCATACCTGGTGTGAAACACGCGAGGTAAACGTTACACAAAGCTACGCCACAAAGGCCGTGCTTTGATCATCACCACAAGACTTTGCTTTTCAACAGAAGCCTTGATCATTTGCATCTTAGCATGCCACACAGGCAAACCATCCTATGCAACCGATATCAGTCACACAGAATGAAATCCGATGTCAGACACACAGTCCATTTACAAGTCCGTTCTGGGTCTGAACGAAACCGGAGGCACCTAGTACCCCGCATATCCATCGATCTCCAAGTACGTCTGGACGATCACTAACTGTTTCCATCTTCTTGGGTGTACAGCCCAATCAAGATCATCAGTTATCACCCAAACGACGTGAAGACCTCCGGTCTTCGACCATCGTCTTCATCTTCGACTTATCGTCGTATCAGTTATTCAGAATGGGATAAACCCGGTCTTTCCGAATAACTCGCGTATATTTTAAATAAGTGTTACACAAACACAACATACGCCTCATTCCAATTCATTAGTCACTAACCGTAAATTAATCAAGAGAATAATTCCCCAAATATTAACCCCGAAGGCCGAAACCAACATCAGATCAATATCCAGAAAACCATTCTGCTTGGCTAACCGACAGTTAGTTTCTAAATTTCACGTTCAAATCTAATTAAAGATTTAACTATCGCCTGGAGCAAAACTGGTGATACTCCATTCTCGATCTTTTCAATCTAATTAAAGATTCATTAAAACTCCACTTAGTTTTAATCTGTGACTGGGTTAAAGAATCAGTGTCATTTAAAACACGGTTCACGATAAACCCAAAGTCACATCCCATTAATTATCGGGTTAAAGAACAAGTGTTATTTAAAACACTGTTCACGATAAACCCAAAAATCAATATCAATTCAATTCCAATTAAATATCATTTAATTGGTACACTTCATTAAATCTAAATAAAAAGATTTAATCTCTTCTCAACTGGGTTCAAGAACAGTGTTAGTGAAGACACCATTCACGACAAACCCAAATCACATTCATTAATTATCGGGTTAAAGAACAAGTGTTATTTAAAACACTGTTCACGATAAACCCAAAAATCAATATCAATTCAATTCCAATTAAATATCATTTAATTGGTACACTTCATTAAATCTAAATAAAAGATTTAATCTTTTCTCAACTGGGTTCAAGAACAGTGTTAGTGAAGACACCATTCACGACAAACCCAAATCACATTCGATATTCAATACAAGGCTCTGAATAGAAAATATATCGGCTTATATTCAATATCGAATTCTACGACTAACAAATGTCGTATTGGAAATAACGATACAAATATATATCTTTCAAATTTCCATAACAACACCTGTAATATCACGAATTCCAACATCGAAATATTCCGAAGACAATTTCGATTCAACTCCACTCCAATGCAATCATTGGAAATTTTGGTTATTTTCAAAACCATTTCAAATTCAATTTATTTATTTAAAAATAAATAGAATTATAATTCTAGTTCAAAACTAGTTCATTTCGATAAAAATCTATTTTTATCTTTTCAAATATGGAGTTTTTCATCCCAAACTTTCACAAATCATTTCTTATGATTTTACACAAATTATTACTATTTTTAATAATTTTATCAAGGCCCGTACAGTCGATTTCCATTAACGGCCATCGAACTGCACTTACAGCGACCTTTTTCGAATTTGATTTGGACGTATCTCCAAATCCAACCGTTAGATTTCAAATTTCTAACATTCATTAGAAAGCTCTTTTCGATACGAACCCAACGGTTCCGGTTTTAGGAGAATCCGACGGTCGGATCTCCCGTAATGTCCGTTTGAAATAAATGGTCGAAATTCACGAACTGCCGCGGCGCGGCGCGTTCTATTCAGGCCATTATATTATATATAAAATATATATAATATATATTTCGTCGATTTCTATTTAAAACGAATTATATAAATAGTTTTGAATTCGTTTCAAAAACATTTCAACTTCCATTTCAATTCAAAGCAAAATTGAATTCTTCTTTATAGATTCGTTTCAAAATTCATTTCTATTCAATTCAAATTTCAATTCAATTTGAATTCGCTTTCAATTCACTTTCAATTCAATTCGAATTCGTTTTCAATTCAATTCATTTCGAAATCGTTTTCAATTCAATTCATTTCGAAATCGTTTTCAATTCAATTCATTTCGAAATCGTTTTCAATTCAATTCATTCCGAAATCGTTTTCAATTCAATTCATTTCGAAATCGTTTTCAATTCAATTTGAATTCGTTTTCAATTCATTTCATTTCGAAATCGTTTTTAAAATCGATATAAATATCGTTCACGTCAAAATGGCGTCAATCTAATCAACACGGCTTCATATATTCCTTTATTTTCAAATATTCTATTTCAAATATTTCTTTTTCAAATATTTCTTTTTCAAAACTGGAATGAGGCCCAATCAATTACCATATAAAATTAATTATATGGATTTTCATACAACACATGTATATAATAGCATTAAAAATAATCAACCATCAACCAAAGTGCACTACACTGTATAAGCATCAAATATAGATATTCAACGCTTATAACAGCCTGTCAATCAATCGATCGACATATTTAATCAATCAGGATGAGTGAACTTCAAATTTCATCCTAACACCCGTGTGGGGTTTCAAACAATCAAACACATATTTTATTTGTGCAGTTAGGCGATGTGTAAAATTTATCGACCCAATCAGCGTCATTCAAATAGGTGTACATAAACAAACCGTCTGGTTTATAAATGAATATTTATTTATTCACTTCACTATTTTCATATTCACGTTAAAAATTATATTTTTAACGATAAAACATTTTATTTCAACCTATGAATTTCTATTCAATTCATTTATTCAATAAAATGATATTTTTATTTTTCTAACATATTTTAGAAAATTTCGGCGGCATAACGGCACGATACTAGAAACGGGACGAGGCCTAGCCTTATCCCCGGTCTAGTGAAGGCCCACGCCATTCACACATCAATCAAATCAATTCGTTATGCAAACCACAAAACTTGGAGTAAGAGTCTAACCTAGCCTTACTCCTTCGCCTTATAACGGCGCACGTCTAATCCTAACCAATTTATCGATTCGATTTTTCACACCACAAACCACATTCAAACCAATATCACAATCAATAACCAAACAGCCAAACAAACAAGTCCATGGTCTGTGGACGATTGTGTCGGGTGCTACTAAGCACCGTCTGCATCCTAGTATATATATATATCTAGAAAAATAAATTGAAAGGTGAGGAATTCTCACATATAGCTATCCTAGCTCCACAGCACTTCATTGATAGAAATCTTCATTGTTTTCGCATCTTCTTCAGCTTCGTCGCCTGTAGCCACTACATATGTAAAAATCGAATTTTTACTTCGCTATTCAATATATAAAAATCGAATTTTTATTTCAAAGTTCAATATATAAAAATCGAATTTTCAGTTCAAAGTTCAATATATAAAAATCGAATTTTTAGTTCGAAGTTCAATATATAAAAATCGAATTTTCAGTTCAAAGTTCAATATATAAAAATCGAATTTTTAGTTCAAAGTTCAATATATAAAAATCGAATTTTTAGTTCGAAGTTCAATATATAAAAATCGAATTTTTATTTCAAAGTTCAATATATAAAAATCGAATTTTTTTTTCAAAGTTCAATACATAAAAATCGAATTTTTATTTCAAAGTTCAATACATAAAAATCGAATTTTTATTTCAAAGTTCAATACATAAAAATCGAATTTTTTTTTCAAAGTTCAATACATAAAAATCGAATTTTTATTTCAAAGTTCAATACATAAAAATCGAATTTTTATTTCAAAGTTCAATACATAAAAATCGAATTTTTATTTCAAAGTTCAATATATAAAAATCGAATTTTTTATTTCGCTATTCAATATATAAAAATCGAATTTTCAGTTCGAAGTTCCATATATAAAAACCGAATTTTTATATCGCTATTCAATATATAAAAGTCGAATTTTTATATTCTCCATTATATTTTCAAAAGTGATGTCTTTTCATTTTCAAATCAAGATTGCTTGTATTTTTGAATCGATGACAATTTCAGTTTCTTTTCTTTTTAACAATGTAAAAAAAATCAGTTTTTAATCATTTTTAAAAATCTCGTCTTTAACATTTTTAAAAGTCTGTTTTTAATCATTTTAAAAATCTCTTCCCCCCCCCCCCTTTTTTTTTTTAATCATTAAAAAATCTGGTTTTAAACTAAATAAAAATCTGGTTTTAAACTAAATAAAAATCTGGTTTTAAACTAAATAAAAATCTGGTTTTAAACTAAATAAAAATCTGGTTTTAAACTAAATAAAAATCTGGTTTTAAACTAAATAAAAATCTGGTTTTAAACTAAATAAAAATCTGGTTTTAAACTAAATAAAAATCTGGTTTTAAACTAAATAAAAATCTGGTTTTAAACTAAATAAAAATCTGGTTTTAAACTAAATAAAAATCTGGTTTTAAACTAAATAAAAATCTGGTTTTAAACTAAATAAAAATTAAGTAAATCAGATCAAGAAAACTCACGTTTTCAAGAAGGGGGAGAGATGGCCGAGGTGGAGGAGCTTGCTGAGCTGCGTCGGAGTCGGAGCATCCACTGGAGGAAGTGGCGGCGGTCCATCGGGGAGGGGAAAAGGAGCGGGACGCGAGGGGGTTCGGGTTCTAGGCGTTCGAATGGAGGAAGAAGGGGGTCGCGACAACATCAGGGGGAGGCGGCGGTGCTGGAGTTCGACGAGGGGGTGAGGGTGACTGGATCGTCGAGGGCCGGCGACGAGGCTCCGCCCTTCGTTCGAAATTCTTTTTTTTTTTTTTTTTTTTTTTTTTTATACCTGGAAATGAAAATGATTGAAAAAGGGGGGGGCCAGGTTAAGAAGGGAAATTAAATATTTTTTTTTTTTTTTTATTATTTTATTTTGCAAAAAAAGTTAACTTTCACATACGATCTCGAAACGAGGCCCACCGCCTGTCGTCCACAGCGTTCTACCCCCATTCCGAACACAATAGGATATGTATCGCAAGCTGATTCGATAGTTACAATCAGTTTCCATTGAATTTACATTTAAATCACTTTATTGAATTTTAAACGTATATTTCAAATTACCGGGGGCACATACGAACACGAAAAATCCCAGAAAAATATTTTCTAGCTTCGTATTGACGATACGGTCCTAACAAAACTAGTTTCGTCGAATTCTGAGACCGTTAGAAAAATGGCCAATTTCCAGTCGATTAAAATCAACTGAAACTGGTCAAACGCGTTTTCCTTTGCCACGCTCACATATTGATTCGAAAAATTACGAAATTTGAAATCTAGCAATAACTTGACACGCGGACCCAACAAAAGTGGTTTCGTCGAAATCCGAGGTCATTTGCAAAATGTCCATTTTTAAGGGCCTGAATTCCATAGCGACTATTCAGAATTTTCAACTGGACATATCTTTTGATTCCCGCTACGAACTTTTGATTTTTCGGATTCGTTGGAAAGATATTCACTATTAGATTCCATTATTTTCGGTTTCACTAAAATCCGGATTGTTTTGCACCCGGTACATTCAATTGAAGTTTGAAATCGAATTATCGAACTACCGCGCCATTTTCAATTCCTTTTATAATTATATATAATTATTATATATTCTAACGACGACGCGTAAAATATATACGATCGAATTATATTCAAAATAAATTTCTCGTCGATATTCTTTAAAATAATTCCTTTTAAATAATCAAAATTCGCTAAAATTGCCAAAATAAAATTTTCAAACTGGCTCGCATTTTACGGGTTGTTACAATCTCCCCCACTTAAAACTTTTCGTCCCCGAAAAGGAACAAAGTCGAAAGTGGTTTGATTATTCAGCCCTACATTCGATTTGGCTTCCATTCTCCAACTTTTCAGTTTCTGAGAATTTTCAAAATTTCAAAAATTTGGCTAACACCCTAAATTTTCGAAAAATTTCGCCATAACCTCCCCTGCAATGGGAGCATCGGGAAATTGCAAATAGCGTTCCCGGTCCTTCAGATCTCAAAAAGAAAAAGAAAAAGCCAAGCGGCTAGCCAATAGGCTCATAAAATCATCATCACCCAAACAAAACAGTAAATTATGTAATAAACATGTACCTATTTGTCGGGCAAACAAATTTTATTCTCTGTCTCTAGCCTCCTTGCTATGACCTGTTCAATGTAAGTATATGTATATGCAAGCAAATGCGACCAAATTTCAATACAATTCAATATTTGATTCAATTAGGCATAATGATTCAAAATTATCAAACAATACAAACATCAATCAATTAGTGAATTAGAGTTTCAAATTCATAATTTTGATACATATACAAAAAATCATGTTTTGATGCCAAATCACAACAATGAATTCTAACTATATAAGTTTTGGGTTCTCACACCAGCCTAATGGAAATATATAGAAAATCACACATTCGAAACACGAATATAAATACGGATGATGTCATGACAATCATCAGTACCATCTCCGGGCGACTAGAATGTGATTCCATATCTATCCAGTATATTAAAACTTTGAATATACGTTTGCAAGGCGTATATGCAAATTCTTTATATACTGAATTGCCCAAAATCAATATAAACAAATAATCAAATACGAATAGTTGATTTAAATTTTCAAAACAAAATGTTTTCATTTGAAAAATATACTCTTCACACCCGTTCTAGGATACTACTGATCCTATCTCTAACGAGTCATTCCATTGGATATTGCTAATCCAATATCTGATGAATTCTTTCGTATGGTTCTAATGTGCCTTGTTCTCTAGCTTTGTAAACCAAAGCTCTGATACCAAATGTAAAGACCCGCAACCTCCCCGTAAAGGAAAGCGTCGGATAGTTCGAGAACAAACCACAACAGAACGCATACAGAAGAACATTTCATTGTATATTACAACAATGCATCAGATTACAAGAATATACAGAGTATAAATGAATATCACACAGAAATATCAGAGATTTAAATTACATTTAAATACATAGCAGCGGAAAATAATACAATACACAACTAGAATGAGATATACGGATACAAAGCTTTCCGGATATCGTTCCAGCTGTAACCCAGGATCCTGTGAATATAAATCTGCAAAACCGAAACTACTAGCTGCCCGTGTCAAAATAAGGGCACCCAGAGTTTAGGTTAAAACAATAAACTCCAGGTCAGTCATGTGACTGGTGTGAGAACTAAAACAGTTATTAATCTTTATTTTTAAATCATTAGGTAAATCAAGGGACCACGCCGTATAACACGGAACGGGTTTCCTCCCAAGAATACCAGTGCATAAAACAAACAGCGCAATGCTAAATAAAGAAAAATGAAGCTGTTATAAGACCCAGGTCCTATCACACAATGCAACGCAAGCCGGGGGATAGGGTTTTTACCTTATAACAGCCAAAGAATGCTTGATACGTTTAAAACAAATCATTTGATACTATTATAAGTGTATAGTTTATAAAACAACTTCAAATCATAAGTATCAATCATAGGCGGCATGAATGCCCCATACCACTATGTCGCCATATATAGGTTTACAAATAAAACCGCAAATGTCACGTATTTGGAAATTGGATTTCCATCTATGAACCGAGGCAAAAGATAGTCCTCAACCGATTCGAGACTGCCTAGTCCGAGTCTCAGGATCAGAGCTCGAGTGACCCTTGGATCGTCAGGGCCGGTCCACACGGAGTGGATTAAAATGCCTGAACATGCGTTTCTCCGCCCTATGGGGCGTAAACGAGCCAACTAAATGACTCCATCGGTTCGAGAACGACCGATCAATCCGAGGCGCCTCGCAACAGCAACAACCACATAAGTCAAACTCGTCAGGGCGTGTAAAACCACTGACGCCACTTCTAACTAGGAAGAAACGCATGCCCTCCCTGAGGTCCGTCTCCCGTTTTTGGTTCATACCTGGTGTGAAACACGCGAGGTAAACGTTACACAAAGCTACGCCACAAAGGCCGTGCTTTGATCATCACCACAAGACTTTGCTTTTCAACAGAAGCCTTGATCATTTGCATCTTAGCATGCCACACAGGCAAACCATCCTATGCAACCGATATCAGTCACACAGAATGAAATCCGATGTCAGACACACAGTCCATTTACAAGTCCGTTCTGGGTCTGAACGAAACCGGAGGCACCTAGTACCCCGCATATCCATCGATCTCCAAGTACGTCTGGACGATCACTAACTGTTTCCATCTTCTTGGGTGTACAGCCCAATCAAGATCATCAGTTATCACCCAAACGACGTGAAGACCTCCGGTCTTCGACCATCGTCTTCATCTTCGACTTATCGTCGTATCAGTTATTCAGAATGGGATAAACCCGGTCTTTCCGAATAACTCGCGTATATTTTAAATAAGTGTTACACAAACACAACATACGCCTCATTCCAATTCATTAGTCACTAACCGTAAATTAATCAAGAGAATAATTCCCCAAATATTAACCCCGAAGGCCGAAACCAACATCAGATCAATATCCAGAAAACCATTCTGCTTGGCTAACCGACAGTTAGTTTCTAAATTTCACGTTCAAATCTAATTAAAGATTTAACTATCGCCTGGAGCAAAACTGGTGATACTCCATTCTCGATCTTTTCAATCTAATTAAAGATTCATTAAAACTCCACTTAGTTTTAATCTGTGACTGGGTTAAAGAATCAGTGTCATTTAAAACACGGTTCACGATAAACCCAAAGTCACATCCCATTAATTATCGGGTTAAAGAACAAGTGTTATTTAAAACACTGTTCACGATAAACCCAAAAATCAATATCAATTCAATTCCAATTAAATATCATTTAATTGGTACACTTCATTAAATCTAAATAAAAAGATTTAATCTCTTCTCAACTGGGTTCAAGAACAGTGTTAGTGAAGACACCATTCACGACAAACCCAAATCACATTCATTAATTATCGGGTTAAAGAACAAGTGTTATTTAAAACACTGTTCACGATAAACCCAAAAATCAATATCAATTCAATTCCAATTAAATATCATTTAATTGGTACACTTCATTAAATCTAAATAAAAGATTTAATCTTTTCTCAACTGGGTTCAAGAACAGTGTTAGTGAAGACACCATTCACGACAAACCCAAATCACATTCGATATTCAATACAAGGCTCTGAATAGAAAATATATCGGCTTATATTCAATATCGAATTCTACGACTAACAAATGTCGTATTGGAAATAACGATACAAATATATATCTTTCAAATTTCCATAACAACACCTGTAATATCACGAATTCCAACATCGAAATATTCCGAAGACAATTTCGATTCAACTCCACTCCAATGCAATCATTGGAAATTTTGGTTATTTTCAAAACCATTTCAAATTCAATTTATTTATTTAAAAATAAATAGAATTATAATTCTAGTTCAAAACTAGTTCATTTCGATAAAAATCTATTTTTATCTTTTCAAATATGGAGTTTTTCATCCCAAACTTTCACAAATCATTTCTTATGATTTTACACAAATTATTACTATTTTTAATAATTTTATCAAGGCCCGTACAGTCGATTTCCATTAACGGCCATCGAACTGCACTTACAGCGACCTTTTTCGAATTTGATTTGGACGTATCTCCAAATCCAACCGTTAGATTTCAAATTTCTAACATTCATTAGAAAGCTCTTTTCGATACGAACCCAACGGTTCCGGTTTTAGGAGAATCCGACGGTCGGATCTCCCGTAATGTCCGTTTGAAATAAATGGTCGAAATTCACGAACTGCCGCGGCGCGGCGCGTTCTATTCAGGCCATTATATTATATATAAAATATATATAATATATATTTCGTCGATTTCTATTTAAAACGAATTATATAAATAGTTTTGAATTCGTTTCAAAAACATTTCAACTTCCATTTCAATTCAAAGCAAAATTGAATTCTTCTTTATAGATTCGTTTCAAAATTCATTTCTATTCAATTCAAATTTCAATTCAATTTGAATTCGCTTTCAATTCACTTTCAATTCAATTCGAATTCGTTTTCAATTCAATTCATTTCGAAATCGTTTTCAATTCAATTCATTTCGAAATCGTTTTCAATTCAATTCATTTCGAAATCGTTTTCAATTCAATTCATTCCGAAATCGTTTTCAATTCAATTCATTTCGAAATCGTTTTCAATTCAATTTGAATTCGTTTTCAATTCATTTCATTTCGAAATCGTTTTTAAAATCGATATAAATATCGTTCACGTCAAAATGGCGTCAATCTAATCAACACGGCTTCATATATTCCTTTATTTTCAAATATTCTATTTCAAATATTTCTTTTTCAAATATTTCTTTTTCAAAACTGGAATGAGGCCCAATCAATTACCATATAAAATTAATTATATGGATTTTCATACAACACATGTATATAATAGCATTAAAAATAATCAACCATCAACCAAAGTGCACTACACTGTATAAGCATCAAATATAGATATTCAACGCTTATAACAGCCTGTCAATCAATCGATCGACATATTTAATCAATCAGGATGAGTGAACTTCAAATTTCATCCTAACACCCGTGTGGGGTTTCAAACAATCAAACACATATTTTATTTGTGCAGTTAGGCGATGTGTAAAATTTATCGACCCAATCAGCGTCATTCAAATAGGTGTACATAAACAAACCGTCTGGTTTATAAATGAATATTTATTTATTCACTTCACTATTTTCATATTCACGTTAAAAATTATATTTTTAACGATAAAACATTTTATTTCAACCTATGAATTTCTATTCAATTCATTTATTCAATAAAATGATATTTTTATTTTTCTAACATATTTTAGAAAATTTCGGCGGCATAACGGCACGATACTAGAAACGGGACGAGGCCTAGCCTTATCCCCGGTCTAGTGAAGGCCCACGCCATTCACACATCAATCAAATCAATTCGTTATGCAAACCACAAAACTTGGAGTAAGAGTCTAACCTAGCCTTACTCCTTCGCCTTATAACGGCGCACGTCTAATCCTAACCAATTTATCGATTCGATTTTTCACACCACAAACCACATTCAAACCAATATCACAATCAATAACCAAACAGCCAAACAAACAAGTCCATGGTCTGTGGACGATTGTGTCGGGTGCTACTAAGCACCGTCTGCATCCTAGTATATATATATATCTAGAAAAATAAATTGAAAGGTGAGGAATTCTCACATATAGCTATCCTAGCTCCACAGCACTTCATTGATAGAAATCTTCATTGTTTTCGCATCTTCTTCAGCTTCGTCGCCTGTAGCCACTACATATGTAAAAATCGAATTTTTACTTCGCTATTCAATATATAAAAATCGAATTTTTATTTCAAAGTTCAATATATAAAAATCGAATTTTCAGTTCAAAGTTCAATATATAAAAATCGAATTTTTAGTTCGAAGTTCAATATATAAAAATCGAATTTTCAGTTCAAAGTTCAATATATAAAAATCGAATTTTTAGTTCAAAGTTCAATATATAAAAATCGAATTTTTAGTTCGAAGTTCAATATATAAAAATCGAATTTTTATTTCAAAGTTCAATATATAAAAATCGAATTTTTTTTTCAAAGTTCAATACATAAAAATCGAATTTTTATTTCAAAGTTCAATACATAAAAATCGAATTTTTATTTCAAAGTTCAATACATAAAAATCGAATTTTTTTTTCAAAGTTCAATACATAAAAATCGAATTTTTATTTCAAAGTTCAATACATAAAAATCGAATTTTTATTTCAAAGTTCAATACATAAAAATCGAATTTTTATTTCAAAGTTCAATATATAAAAATCGAATTTTTTATTTCGCTATTCAATATATAAAAATCGAATTTTCAGTTCGAAGTTCCATATATAAAAACCGAATTTTTATATCGCTATTCAATATATAAAAGTCGAATTTTTATATTCTCCATTATATTTTCAAAAGTGATGTCTTTTCATTTTCAAATCAAGATTGCTTGTATTTTTGAATCGATGACAATTTCAGTTTCTTTTCTTTTTAACAATGTAAAAAAAATCAGTTTTTAATCATTTTTAAAAATCTCGTCTTTAACATTTTTAAAAGTCTGTTTTTAATCATTTTAAAAATCTCTTCCCCCCCCCCCCTTTTTTTTTTTAATCATTAAAAAATCTGGTTTTAAACTAAATAAAAATCTGGTTTTAAACTAAATAAAAATCTGGTTTTAAACTAAATAAAAATCTGGTTTTAAACTAAATAAAAATCTGGTTTTAAACTAAATAAAAATCTGGTTTTAAACTAAATAAAAATCTGGTTTTAAACTAAATAAAAATCTGGTTTTAAACTAAATAAAAATCTGGTTTTAAACTAAATAAAAATCTGGTTTTAAACTAAATAAAAATCTGGTTTTAAACTAAATAAAAATCTGGTTTTAAACTAAATAAAAATCTGGTTTTAAACTAAATAAAAATTAAGTAAATCAGATCAAGAAAACTCACGTTTTCAAGAAGGGGGAGAGATGGCCGAGGTGGAGGAGCTTGCTGAGCTGCGTCGGAGTCGGAGCATCCACTGGAGGAAGTGGCGGCGGTCCATCGGGGAGGGGAAAAGGAGCGGGACGCGAGGGGGTTCGGGTTCTAGGCGTTCGAATGGAGGAAGAAGGGGGTCGCGACAACATCAGGGGGAGGCGGCGGTGCTGGAGTTCGACGAGGGGGTGAGGGTGACTGGATCGTCGAGGGCCGGCGACGAGGCTCCGCCCTTCGTTCGAAATTCTTTTTTTTTTTTTTTTTTTTTTTTTTATACCTGGAAATGAAAATGATTGAAAAAGGGGGGGGCCAGGTTAAGAAGGGAAATTAAATATTTTTTTTTTTTTTTTATTATTTTATTTTGCAAAAAAAGTTAACTTTCACATACGATCTCGAAACGAGGCCCACCGCCTGTCGTCCACAGCGTTCTACCCCCATTCCGAACACAATAGGATATGTATCGCAAGCTGATTCGATAGTTACAATCAGTTTCCATTGAATTTACATTTAAATCACTTTATTGAATTTTAAACGTATATTTCAAATTACCGGGGGCACATACGAACACGAAAAATCCCAGAAAAATATTTTCTAGCTTCGTATTGACGATACGGTCCTAACAAAACTAGTTTCGTCGAATTCTGAGACCGTTAGAAAAATGGCCAATTTCCAGTCGATTAAAATCAACTGAAACTGGTCAAACGCGTTTTCCTTTGCCACGCTCACATATTGATTCGAAAAATTACGAAATTTGAAATCTAGCAATAACTTGACACTGCGGACCCAACAAAAGTGGTTTCGTCGAAATCCGAGGTCATTTGCAAAATGTCCATTTTTAAGGGCCTGAATTCCATAGCGACTATTCAGAATTTTCAACTGGACATATCTTTTGATTCCCGCTACGAACTTTTGATTTTTCGGATTCGTTGGAAAGATATTCACTATTAGATTCCATTATTTTCGGTTTCACTAAAATCCGGATTGTTTTGCACCCGGTACATTCAATTGAAGTTTGAAATCGAATTATCGAACTACCGCGCCATTTTCAATTCCTTTTATAATTATATATAATTATTATATATTCTAACGACGACGCGTAAAATATATACGATCGAATTATATTCAAAATAAATTTCTCGTCGATATTCTTTAAAATAATTCCTTTTAAATAATCAAAATTCGCTAAAATTGCCAAAATAAAATTTTCAAACTGGCTCGCATTTTACGGGTTGTTACATTTGAATTGTTAAAATTGTAAATGTTTCAACACGACTTTATGGGCAATACAATTTTAGGCAAGTGTTTAATACATTCTTGGGTAATTGTTTTTTATGCTAATCAATCAATCCCAAGCCCATTTTTGACAAGGAAATTTTTCTCTGGAAATCAATACACACAGTAAAATGGGCAAGCAAGAAATCAAAATCTTCCAGAAATGATTCAATTTATTCAAGGGGACAAATTAATATTTTTTTAGGATTCAATCAAGCAATACACGCGGGCCAGAAACAAAAGCAGTGAATAAATTAGTTCATTCATATATGGAAAGATTAATTCGTGCATGTCAATATTTTTTTCCATGTGGCAATTCATTTTTCCAAATTCATCGATGGACAAATTCATGTCTATAATCATCAATTCAATCAGAAAGGGAAATCATGGAAAATTCAGAATAATTAAAAGAGGAAATTCACGAAAAATCCTTCCAAATATTCATCAAACCAAATCAAGCAAGTCATAAATGAAATCAGAGAATAAGGGTTCGAATTTCCCCTATAAATTCACGTGTTTCCTCATAGGCAAAATCATCCAACTCATTCGAAATCAACTAAAACCCTACAGTCAAATCAAAGAGCTTACAGTGTTGGATTGGAGCAGAAAGACACTCGGAGTCAAGCTAGAAAGCATCGCAAATCATCTGGAACAAAATCAAAGCCATCAGAACCTCAAACTAAAGAAACCCCAGCCGCCTTGTTTATTTGCTTGAAGAAATAAAGAAAAAGGGACAACGGATTTCTAATTGAAGCTACAAAGGGGGTGTTTTCATTTAAGGGCTTTTTGTTTTAATTTTTAATGTACTTTGTTTAGTTCTGTTTGAAAAACAATCTGTGGTTTACTAGTTACGTCCGTAAAACTAGGGTGTACAGATTACGGTTTTGTGATCTGGGAAAATCTGGTCTACGGATTTTAGATCAGTCTAAGACTTCGAGCGTAGGTTTAAATCAGTAGCAGGTGTTGCAAGTTTGCAAAACTCTTTAGGTGGTAGCAGGGTTTGCAAGTTTATTGAGTGTTTGTAAGCGGGAGACTGTTTTAAATCCTAGTAGATATCTTAGTAATGCAGCAGTAGGCACAGTTTGCCGAAGTTGGGTAATTTCTGTGTGTTTCTTTTATTGCATTCCTTATTATTCTGTGACTGTTCTAAATATTGGATAAACCCTATTCACCCCCCTCTAGGGTTAATCTTGATCCTACAGTAGCTCCCATGGGTATGTGGGTCATGGCCAAACTGTGTAATGGCTCATTCAATCCTTTGACAAAGCAGAGAGCCTTCTTGTGCGGAGTGTTGACTAGGTCCAGTCCGAACCTAGCCAGCTGATCGAACTGATTAACATACTCTTTGACTGTCATATTCGCTTGCTTAAGAAATAAGATTTTTTCCAACTGAAGACTCCTTTCAGCTTCTGAGAGAAATTTAGCTTCAAACCTTGCCCTAAAGTCCTCCCATGTTTCCACTGGACTTTCTGCATTGGTGACTTCCCACCAGTAGGAAGCCTCGCCTTTAAGTAGCCATACTGCCAGTTGTACCTTCTGCCTATCTTCTACTCAAAGATGACGAATAAGTCCTCGGTTTCCTTCAGCCAATTCCTGGCTGCCACGAAGGACTTGGTTCCATGAAAGTCCTTTCCTCCCATAGCTTTAAAATCTTTACATATCTTAGCAAAAGTATTACCACGTGGAGGAGGTGGAGGGAGAGGTGCTGCTGCAACTAGATGAATTCCCGCAGCTGGGGAGGAGGAACGGTAGGAACTGGCTGAGTGGCCCTCGCTTCTAAGAATCGTCTAAACCAACCAGGTATTGGTACACCCTTTGGCAAGTTAAGTTCTTCGGACATGCTGAAACAAAAAGGATAGATTCAAAACGAAGGATAAAAGATAGTACCTATGGCTTTGGGGGACTTTGCCCTTTTAAAATAAAATAACACTTTATCTTTAAAAATGCTTCTTTAAATTTTCTTTTGAAAATGAATTTTTCAAAACTTTTTATCTTATCTGGTAAACCTATGCTCTGATACCAAGTGAAACACCCCACCTCCGTTAGGGTCACTCGCAAAGGGAATGCCCTAATTTTGGTGGAGGTTTATAAGTATAAGTCACAGATACACAAGACAGATATAAATACACATATTTTTGAATAGCGGAAAACAACAGCAATTTTTATTTCAACAAAATACGTGTTACACAAACCATGTCATAATTGTCTTACAATACTTCCAAAAACCATTACATTTTCATAGCTGTCTTGATTTCATAACTTAAAGAAGCATAAAAACAAAAGTAAACTGCATAAGTCCCCATAGTTGCAATCCAAAGCCATAGTCCAAAACGAAAGAGATCCAAGCAATACATTATTTCCCTTCAAGATGGATGTGAAAACTGGTCAAGCTGCGGTATTCCCTCCCTGTGGACCTGGGGGGGGGGGACGAAAGAAAAGAAGATGAAAGAAAAGTAGAGTCAGACATAAAGCCTGAGTAATTCTAGGACTATTCATTCTATGAATAAAGAACTGAGCATGATAAGTATAAACTGGATATGGGAAAGCACCATAAACTAAGTTAAGTTGTCTAGAGTCGAATATACTTATCGTACCCCATATTAATCTTGGCATCCATATAAACTAGTTCCCAACAGGCACCCCATAATCAGGGTGAGGTGATCCGTTTCTAATGATCGGCTCCTACTCGCATAGTTACATGTGTCTTACGGCCCTCGATGTTGTAGTTACCTATGCTGGTCCCACCATGGGGTGTATCAAGTCCCATGGTGGCGGCCCGACACAATTCTAGAATGCACAGGTATACTACTGGTGCCGAGTGCCTTATTTTTCTGTGCCGGAGTGTGTGCACGCCCGCACCCCGTTAGAACCTACACTGCTGCACCATCGCCATCGATTTGACCTCTTACAGTCAACCCAGTAATCATGCCCCACCCTTCCTAGTTCAGGGTATCCTGATACACCTTGTAGGGTTACTGCTGAAAAGGGTCCCCCGCTACTAGGTTTTCTCTTTCTAGCCAACATGCTAAGTTGGTTAATTTTTTTGTAAACCTAGCCCCCAATCAGTCTGTATAGTTTAGCATGTTCCATTTTTGATTAAGTATTAATTCAATTTACTTAATCCTACCAATCCTGACTCAGCCTTAATTGTCCTATTAAAGCCTCGACCTCTCACATTAGACAGATATTGTTGTGGCTGCCTGTTGCCGGTTGGGTCCGGGCAGTCTTACGCCACAACTCAGTCTAACCTCGGGTCCTTATTGGGCTCCGTGTTTAACCACCCACATTGGATAGGTATTGTTGTGACTACTGGACAGCCGGGCGGTTCCGGGCAGGTTTACATCACAACTCAATCCAACCTCAGGTTAAACACATCGTATTTTCTAAATTTACATATTTTGTCCCTTTTCTTTTTATATGTAAATATTTGCGGCCCATTATTCAAATTCATCTTTATTGGGTAAAATTAATTTACACCACTTAATTGTTTTTCAAGGTCGTTGGCATGCGTCAAACATGCCAACACATATGTTCTATATTTTAACCCAAACGTCATTACCCCCATTTTATACGTTCGCTACAATATAACATATGCTGGGTTTAACATTTAAACCCAATTTAGCCACATGAAAAAGGGGAGGCTTAGAATATGGTGTTTATATATTCTAAGTAACATAAAAAGGGGAGTGTGAACGCATGAACTTGCAACATAGCGAACTAATTAACATAAATTTGGCACTTGTGAACTTGCATTGTAATAGCATATAATCATGGCATAAACATACCTAAACATGAAATCATGGTTTTTGATCTATTCATATAATCATGGCATAAACATACCTAAACATGAGAATAATGGAAGTTGAGTTGATTTGTTAAACAACTTTCGGCTTCGTTCCTTTTTGGCTTCCATTGTTATGTTCCTTTTCGGCCTTTGATTTAGAGAAGATTAGAATATCATCAATAAAAAACAGAACAAATTTATTCAATTAAATCACACACTGAACTGATTAGAAAATAGTTAGAAATATATACTTGTGCATTATATATGTTTGAACAGGAAATTGGATAGCTGTTGAGTAAAGATTTTATTTGCGTGCCCGACAAATAGGTAAACCTTAATGAGTTGGATGCGAAATATTATTATATCAACTCCTGTGAATGCCATTGGATGCGGAGTGCTGGTTATTCTGTGTGAAATAATAAACATCGCCATAGGATAGCAACAATTAATTTTGAACTACATTATATGGCATACTTCTAGAAGATAGGCATACTTCATCATATACCACATAAGCATTTGGAGCTTGTGTGACGAGGTGGAAGATTTACCATCCGAGCGAGAGGCTTGTATGGCGATGACTATATTTTACAGGTTGAACTGATGACTGATATGGACTATTTAAATTGTAACGATAAAATTGCCAGATTAATAAAAAACCCACACGGGTCTAGATTTGACAATAATCACGTCTCTCTAGTTATTAAATACGGCACATGGACTATTTATTTCCCACACGGGACGAGGTGACGAGGATTTATCCTCTGGAACATTTAAAATACACACTCCCTCAGGCTTTGATAGAGTGACAAGAATTTATTCTCTGGAGTTATTATCAATACACGCTCCCCTGTAAACACCAGAATATATCACTTTAAATATGTGTATGCTTATTAGGATTTATTGGGTACATAATACGGCCCAATGTGACGAGAAAGGAATTTCGCTTGGTCCGAACCAGTCGCTAAACCGATCTAGACCGCTCGAAACACCCTATCGTTTGAGAACACGACAAATCAGAATGCTGACAAAAGAACGTTTCATTGTATATTACAACAATGCATCAGATTACAAGAATATACAGAGTATAAATGAATATTACACAGAAATATCAGAGATTTAAATTACATTTAAGAACATAGCAGCGGAAAATAATACAATACACAACTAGAAGAGATATACGGATACAAAGCTTTCCGGATATCGTTCCAGCTGTAAACCAGGATCCTGTGAATATAAATCTGCAAAACCAAAACTACTAGCTGCCCGTGTCAAAATAAGGGCACCCAGAGTTTAGGTTAAAACAATAAACTCCAGGTCAGTCATGTGACTGGTGTGAGAACTAAAACAGTTATTAATCTTTATCTTAAAGTCAGGTAAATCAAGAGACCACGCCGCTAACGCGGAACGTTTCCTCCCAAGAATACCAGTGCAAAAAACAGACAGCGCAATGCTAAATAAAGAAAAATGAAGCTGTTATAAGACCCAGGTCCTATCACACAATGCAACGCAAGCCGGGGGATAGGGTTTTCCCTTATAACAGCCCAAGAATGCTTGATACGTTTAAAACAAATCATTTGATACTATTATAAGTGCATAGTGTATAAAACAACTTCAAATCATAAGTATCAATCATAGGCGGCATGGGTACCATATATCGTGTCGCCATACTAGTTCTACAATTAAAACCGCAAATGTCACGTATTTGGAAATTGGGTTTCCATCTATGAACCGAGGCAAAAGATAGTCCTCAACCGATTCGAGACAATCTAGCCTACCATGTCTCAGGAACAGCCGCAACTGCCCCTTGGAGCGACAGGGCCGGTCCACCGATGTGGATTATTATGCCTGAACAATACGTCTCCCCGCCCTTTGGGGCGCAAACGAGCCAACGAATGACTCCATCGGACCCGGATCGTCTGATCAAACCGAGGCGCCTCGCAATAGCAACAACCACACAGGTGAAAAGTATATAAATGTCAGGGCTGGTAGGTCACTGACACCACCCTAGCTAGAAAGAAACACATGCCCTCCCTGAGGTCCGTCTCCCGTTTTTGGTTCACAACCGGGGTGCGAGGCTCGCGAATTCACGTTACACAAAGCTGTGCCACACAGGCTGTGCTTTGATCATCACCACAAGACTTTGCTTTTCAATAGAAGCCTCGATCATTTGCCACTTAGGCATGCCACACAGGCAATTCACTCCATGCGATTGATATCCATCAATATATAACCCCTGAGCTCGTACGTCTCAGAGAAGGGCGTTAAGCAAGAGAATAAATTCTCCGCCGCCAAACAGATATATATTTAATAGAGATCAATCACACGGACTAAAATCCATTGTCAGACACACAGTCCATTTACAAGTTCGCTCTGGGTCTGAACGAAACCGGAGGCACCTAGTACCCCGCATATCCATCGATCTCCAAGTACGTCTGGACGATCACCAACTGTTTCCATCTTCTTGGGTGTACAGCCCAATCAAGATCATCAGTAATCACCCAAACGACGTAAAGACTTCCGGTCTTCGACCACCGTCTTCATCTTCGACACCACGTCGAATCAGTTATTCAGAATGGGATAAACCCGGTCTTTCAGAATAACTCGCGTATATACTATAAAAGTGTTACACAAACACAACATACGCCTCATTCCAATTGAGAATATTCTTTTATCCAAATATTCCTATACTTTGGGAAAAGTTCCCATTAATTTTATCCAAGATAAATTCTTTAAATTTATTCTTTAATCTCCTTTGAATATCAATTCAAACTAGTCGGGATTAGCGAACCACACCGAAGTAATCATTTATTTTATTTCCCAATCCCAACCTATTCATCCCATGAAGTACAACTGGTTATACTTCATATCTAACACCACGGTGTTATCGGTAAATTCAATTACCATTTCACGTTCAAATCTAATTAAAGATTTAACTATCGCCTGGAGCAAAACTGGCGGTACTCCATTTTCGATCTTTTCAATCTAATTAAAGATTCATTAAAACTCCCCTTAGTTTTAATCTTTAACTGGGTTAAAGAATCAGTGTCATTTAAAACACAGTTCACGATAAACCCAAAATCACATTCATATTCAATACAAGGCTCTGAATAGAAAATATATCGGCTTATATTCAATATCAAATTCTACGACTAACAAATGTCGTATTGGAAATAACGATATAAATATATATCTTTCAAATTTCCATAACAACACCTGTATAATCACGAATTCCAACATCGAAATATTCCGAAGACAATTTCGATTCAAATCCACTCCAATGCAATCATTGGAAATTCTGGTTATTTTTAAAACCCTTTTCAAATTCAATTTATTTATTTAAAAATAAATAGAATTACTATTCTAGTTCAAAACTAGTTCATTTCGATAAAAATCTATTTTTATCTTTTCAAATATGGAGTTTTTCATCCCAAATCTTCACAAATCATTTCTTATGATTTTACACAAATTATTACTATTTTTAATAATTTTATCAAGGCCCGTACAGTCGATTTCCATCAATTGCCATCGAACTGCACTTACAGCGACCTTTTTCAAATTTGATTTGGACATAATTACAAATCCAACCGTTAGATTTCTAATTTCAAATATTCATTAGAAAGCCCTTTTCGATACGAACCCAACGGTTCCGGTTTTAGGAGAATCCGACGGTCGGATCTCCCGTAATGTCCGTTTGAAATAAATGGTCGAAATTCACGAACTGCCGCGGCGCGGCGCGTTCTATTCAGGCCATTATATTATATATATAATATATATAATATATTTTTCGTCGATTTCTATTTAAAACGAATTTTATAAATAGTTTTAAATTCGTTTCAAAAGTAATCTCAACTTCCATTTCAATTCAAATCAAAATTGAATTCTTCTTTATAAATTCGTTTTAAAATTCATTTCTATTCAATTCAAATTTCAATTCAATTTGAATTCATTTTCAATTCAATTCATTTCGAAATCGTTTTCAATTCAATTCATTTCGAAATCGTTTTCAATTCAATTCCTTTCGAAATCGTTTTCAATTCAATTCATTTCGAAATCGTTTTCAATTCAATTCATTTCGAAATCGTTTTCAATTCAATTCATTTCGAAATCGTTTTCAATTCAATTCATTTCGAAATCGTTTCCAATTCAATTCATTTCGAAATCGTTTTCAATTCAATTCATTTCGAAATCGTTTTCAATTCAATTCATTTCGAAATCGTTTTCAATTCAATTCATTTCGAAATCGTTTTCAATTCAATTCATTTCGAAATCGTTTTCAATTCAATTCATTTCGAAATCGTTTTCAATTCAATTCATTTCGAAATCGTTTTCAATTCAATTCATTTCGAAATCGTTTTCAATTCAATTCATTTCGAAATCGTTTTCAATTCAATTCATTTCGAAATCGTTTTCAATTCAATTCATTTCGAAATCATTTTCAATTCAATTCATTTCGAAATGAATAAAATCGATATAAATATCGTTCACGTCAAAATGGCGTCAATCTAATCAATACAGCTTCATATATTCCTATTTTCAAATATTCTATTTCACATATTTCTATTTTAAACTGGAATGAGGCCCAATCAATAACCATATAAAATTAATTATATGGATTTTCATACAACACATGTATATAATAGCATTGAAAAATAATCAACCATCAACCAAAGTGCACTACACTGTATAAGCATCAAATATAGATATATAACGCTTATAACAGCCTGTCAATCAATCGATCGACATATTTAATCAATCAGGATGAGTGAACTTCAAATTTCATCCCAACACCCGTGTGGGGTTTCAAACAATCAAACACAGATTTTATTTGTGCAGTTGGGCGATGTGTAAAATTTATCGACCCAATCAATGTCCTTCAAATATGTGTACATAAACAAACCGTCCGGTTTGTAAATGAATATTTTATTTTATTCACTTCACGTTAAAAATTATATTTTTAACGACAAAACACTTTATTTCAACATATGAATTTCTATTCAATTCATTTATTCTATAAAATGATACTGTTATTTTTCTAACTTATTTTAGAAAATTTCGGCGGCATAACGGCACGATACTAGAAACGGGACAAGGCCTAGCCTTATCCCCGGTCTAGTGAAGGCCCACTCCATTCACACATCAATCAATTCATTCCTTTCACCAAACAATTCAATTTCAAATCAAATCATCTAACTAATCTATGCAACCAAACAAACAAGTCCATGGTCTGTGGACGATTGTGTCGGGTGCTACTAAGCACCGTCTGCATCCTAGTATATATATATGACTAGAAAAGAAATTGAAGAGTGAGAAATTCTCACCAATAGCTATCCTAACTCCACGGCACTTCTAATGCAGGAAATCTTCACTGTTCTCGTCTTTTATCACTTTCTTCGCCTGTAGCCACTACATATATAAAAATCGAATTTTTACTTTGCTAGTCAATATATAGAAATCGAATTTTTACTTTGCTATTCAATATATAAAAATTATATTTTTACTATGCTATTATATAGATAAAAATTATATTTTTAATTCTTAAAAATCACTTCTTTCTATATTTGGCCCTCCTATAAAGATTATATTTTTATACCTCTACTTGATTAAAATCATATTTTTAATCTTCACATCTAATAAAAATTATATTTTTAATTCAAAGCAAAGTATACTTTTATTTCAAAGCAATAAAAATCACATCTTTATCTTTGCTACTTTATATAAATAAAAACCATATTTTATATGCTATTCGTAAAAATAAAAATCCTACTTTTATGATGCTCATTCATATATCAAAATCACATTTTTAATTGTAAAAATTATAACTTTATATATATAAAGGTTATACCTTTTTACTTTGAAAAATCCTTTCTTTCTTTTCTTTGAAAAATCAAGTTAAACAAAACTCGTATATCACGTTAAACAAAATCAGCATTTTAATCTAAATAAAATCAGCATTTATAAAAACTTACGGGTTCTCTCTTTAGGGGGGGGGGGCGCTGGTGGTTGCTCAGAGGTGGTCGGAGGTTGCTCGCAGGGGGGTGCTGCTCCGACGTGGCGGATGACGGGGAGGGGGGCGCTGCGCATTGCGGTCGAGGCTAGGGTTTCGGGGGTGTCCACGGTTCACGCGCTGAAGGTGGAGGAAGGAGGAAGGGGAAGCGGTCACTGCGGCGCGACGAGGAGGGGGAGGGCGATGGTGGATCGCCGACGTCGTCGGGTTTTTTTTCTTTTGATTTGGGAACGAAAGGGTATCGGGGGAAAAGGGAAATAAAAGAGGGGTTGAGGTGTTATTTATAAATATATATATTTATTTTATTTTTCTCCTAAAAGCAACTTTAATTTTCGACCTCAAAACGGGGCCCACCGCCTGTCGTCCATAGCGTATTACCCCCATTCCGAACACAATGGGATATATATCGTAGGCTGATTCGGCTGTTACAATCAGTTTCCGTTAAATTTACCTTTAAATCACTATATTGAATTTTAAACGTACATTTCAAATTACCGGGGTCACATACTAACTAGAAAAATTCCCGAAAAAATATTTTCTAGCTTCGTATTGACGATACGGTCCTAACAAAACTAGTTTCGTCGAATTCTGAGGCCGTTAGAAAAATGGCCAATTCCCAGTCGATTAAAATCAACTAAAACTGGTCAAACGCGTTTTCCTTTGCCACGCTCACATATTGATTCGAAAAATTATGAAATTTAAAACCTAGCAATAATTTAACATCACGGACCCAACAAAACTGGTTTCGTCGAAATCCGAGGTCGTTTGCAAAATGTCTATTTTTAAGGGCCTGAATTCCATAGCGACTATTCAGAATTTTCAACTGGACATATCTTTTGATTCCCGCTATGAAATTTCGATTTGTCGAATTCGTTGGAAAGATATTATCAATTAGATTCTAATGTTTTTGGTTTCACTAAAATCCGGATTGTTTTTCCCCCGGTACATTCAATTGAAGTTTGAAATCGAATTATCGAACTACCGCGCCATTTTCAATTCTATTTATAATTATATATAAATATTTATATTCTAACGACGGCGCGTATAATATATACATTCGAATTATATTCAAAACAGATTTCTCGTCGATATTATTTAAAATAATCTATTTTAAATATTCAAAATTCGCTAAAATTGCAAAAATAAAAATTTCAAACTGGCTCGCATTTTACGGGTTATTACACCCAATAAATTTCCAAACCTCTCCCCGTACAAAGGAGGTTATGGCAAAAAAATTCGAAAATTCCGGGTGTTAGCCAAATTTTTGAAGAATTTGGAAATTCTCAGAAACTGAAAAGTTGGAGAATGGAAGCCAGATCAAACGTAGAGTTGATTAATCAAACCACTTTCGACTTTGTTCCTTTTCGGGAACGAAAAGTTTTAAGTGGGGGAGATTGTAACAACCCGGAAATGCGAGCCAGTTTAAAATTTTATTTTGGCGATTATAGCGAATTTTCTATATTTAAAATAGGTTATTTTAAATAATAACGACGAGAAATTTATTTTGAATATAATTCTAACGTATATATTATATACGTCGTCGTTAGAATATAAATAATTATATATAATTATAAAATGAATTGAAAATGGTGTGGTAGTTCGATAATTCGATTTCAAACTTCAATTGAATGTACCGGGTGCAAAATAAACCGGATTTTGGCGAAACCAAAAATAATAGGATCTATTTGAGAATATCTTTCAAACGAATCCGAAAAATCAAAATTTCATAGCGGGGATAAAATGTTATGTCCAAATGAAAATTCTGAATAGTCGTTATGGAATACAGGCCCTTAAAAATAGCCATTTTGCAAACGATCTCGGATTTCGACGAAACCACTTTTGTTGGATTCGTGATGTCAAATTATTGCTAGATTCCAAATTTCATAATTTTTCGAATCAATATGTGAGCGTGGCAAAGGAAAACGCGTTTGACCAGTTTAGGTTGATTTTAATCGACTGGAAAATGGCCATTTTTCAAACGGTCTCAGAATTCGATGAAATTGGTTTTGTTAGGACCGTATCGTCAATACGAAGCTAGAAAATATTTTTCAAGAAATTTTCAAGTTAGTATGTGACCCCGGTAATATGAAATGTACATTTAAAATTCAATATAGTGATTTAAATGTAAATTTGACGAATACTGATCGAAACGATCGAATCAGCTTACGATACATATCCCATTGTGTTCGGAATGGGGTTAATTAACTATGGACGACAGCCGGTGGGTCTCGTTTAGAGGTCAATTCAAAAAGTAAACTTTTTGACTCTTCTCCTTCCCGCTTCCCCTCTCCTCTGCTGCGCGATGAACCCCCGGAACCCGAAACCCCCAATTTCCCCTGAGCGCCGCCGTTGTAGCCTCCACCACCACCTCCAGCGAGCAACTCCGTCCCCCACCGCGAGATCCAGCATGAAGACGCAAACACCCTCCTCTTCTGGATCCAAGAAACCCGCAGTCCTCCCCCACAACCACCTGTAAGCCTTCTTATTTATTTATCTTTACTTATTTAATGTTTTTAGTTTAGCTAATTTAAATAATTAGTGTAAAACCATTTTTATCAATACAAAGACGTGATCTTTATATCGATACATAACATGAAATGGGATTTTTATCATGAAGAAAGTGATTTAAAAATGTGATCTTTTTATATATGAAAACATAGAAATAAAAATACGATTTTTACTATGAAGTTGAAGTGATAAAAATAAGATTTTTACTATGAAGTTGAAGTGATAAAAATACGATTTTTACTATGAAGTTGAAGTGATAAAAATATGATTTTTACTATAAAGTTGAAGTTATAAAAATATGATTTTTGTAGGGAAAAGGCGAAATCTTTATATTTGAAAAGGCGAAATCTTTAGATTTGAAAAAGCGAAATATTTATATTTGAAAAGGCGAAATCTTTATGTAGAAGAATAGCGTGATAAAAATATAATCTTTATTATACGAACATCGATGTAAAAATAGAATTTTTATCTATATAGTAGCGATGTAAAAATAGAATTTTTATCTATATAGTAGCGATATAAAAATAGAATTTTTATCCATATGGAGTGATTATAAAAATATGATTTTTATATACATAGCAAGAATATAAAAATGTGATTTTTATATATGTAGTGGCTACGGGCAACGAAAGTGACAAAAGGCGGGAACTACAAGACTTCTACATATGAAGTGTCGTGGAGTTGGGATAGCTATTGGTGAGAACTTCTCACTCTAAATTTCTTTTCTAGTTATATATATATATACTAGGATGCAGACGGTGCTTAGCAGCACCCGACACCCATCATCCACAGACCATGGATGGCTTGTTTGTTTAATTGATGTGTTGTGAAATTTGTTTGTGTTGTTGATGTGAAATCGATAATAAAAGGTAGATGGTTGAAATAAATTAATTATCGTTAAAAATATAAATTTTAACGTGAATGTGAATATATATTTATAAACAAATCGGCCGATTTGTTTATATACACTGATTTGACAGATATTGATTGGGTCGATGTAATGACCCGCATTGGCAGGGGTATTATGATTAATTTATTTAATTGTAAATGGTAGGTTAGTGAATTACATGGTCGTTGAATAAAATAATAGTGAATATTTAATTAAAATAATAAATTAAATAATATATTTAATTCTGAAATAATCAGAATTGGCCGAAATGGCGATATGGTGTGAATTGGGCAATTCAAATTATATAATTCAGTTTAGAATTTGAATTTGAATAACGAATATATTCAATCATCGACAGTTGAACGTATAGTTTATATTATAATTACAAACGAGCTCGAAATGGTGCTGCAGTTCGTAAATTGGCGATTCGAACTTCAACTGAATGTACAGAGTTCGTTTTAAATCGGATTTATGTGAAACAAGAAACGTGTAGAGCTGGTGGAGTATATCTTTCTAGTGGAAGAGAAAATTTGGGATTTCGTTGTGTAGATTTTGCGATATGTCTAAATCAAATTTTAAAATAGTCGCTATAGAATCGTTTATCGACCGTAACGGTTTATTCGATATAACTAGTTATCGGATTTGAATTTAGACAAGATTCTTTTAAGACGTAGTGATAATTTAATTTTTAGAATTTTACTGTAATTTTTAATTAATTAAATAACCAGCTTTTTATTTGGAGTATTTGGCACTCTGTATCGACATTTCGGGGTTTCACAATATGCGTTAATATACCGGTATTATTATATTTTTGGGACCGTGGCACATTACTGAACACAACGGTATTTTTATATTTGTCGATAGGGATCTGTAAACTGATGGAATGCTATGTAACAAATACCCTTAACAAATATCTAAAGTAAGACAAAACCCCTGCCCTTCTTTGTAAAACGTGGACCATAAAAACCCCTGCCCTTCTTTGTAAAACGTGGACCATAAAAACCCCTACCCTTCTCTGGAAATGTGGCCACTCCTCCAACATACATTTCAAATGAATAAACAAGCCACACACTCACCTTTACAGCCACACACAAAGATATGATACCATATATAATTGTTCTTTGAGCCGCCTACCATTTTCATTTCTCCAGTAAAAGTTTCAATCGAAATAAAATCAAAACAAATCGAAATGAAATCTACAAATTCGGAAATAAATACTTTTAGTTTCCTAGGATGTTCCTCTACAATCTAGTATGTGTTTTACCATACTCGAAATCAAATATTGGGTTGCAGAATTTTTCCAGCATCGTTCTCGTTAATCTAGGGTTCAAGCAATCGAAATGTTGAAGCCGTGGTTCATGATTTTGAGTTCGTATTTGGATTTAGGATACGAACTGGCATCTGTGTGAAAATTTTGGAATTTCTTTGAAATAAAAAATGTCGCTACTTTGTTTGGCCGTGAATACGGGATGTGCGTCATGATGATTGAGGGTGAACTCGAGCTCAAATCGATGGCACTGGGGTTGATGAGGGCGAAGAAAGGAGTAGTTTGGCGAAAGCGGATTTTGATTCGGTGGAAAAATGTGTTCGGTGTTCATCTGGCTTGTGTGCGATAGCCTGTGAAATGCGAGTAACATAGCAGCGGTCGAGTTCAACAAAATAGGGACGGGGTGATGGAGTGAGTGATGAGAAGAGGAATGGTGTAAACAGTTCTCGATTTCGTGAAAAGAAGAGGGGGAAAATGGAGTTTGAATTGGTGGAAATGGTGTTAAATAATGGAGCAGTTACTGTTGCCTATTTGAGGAAGAATAAGGAACGGAGGCGGGTGTGTTTGTTTGGAGTGGGCCGCCATTTTTAATAAGGTAAAGGCCCAAATTAAATTAGTTTAGTTTTAATTTCAATAATATATACAACCTGGTAAATGCGATAACTTCGTGATACAATATCAGAATTGAGCGAAACAAGATCCGATGGGATCGTATGGACGGACACTACCCAATGGAACTGATGGGGAGTGGAGTGGAGCTCGTTTGAATTTATGGCGAAATAAACTGTTTGATTCAAATCAAATAACAGTTTATCATTCTTTAACGATGAACTGCAAATGTGAGTAAATCTCACTAACTCTGAACCGTTTATAATTTCATGTTGTATTTTTAGAACTGTTAGATATTGGTTGATTTACTGTATGTTGACTGTTTGATTGAACTGCTAGTCAGTTAGTTAAATTTTCTATATTTGATTCTGTTTAACAGAATATATCATATAGAACTGAAAAGTGATGTTATCTATATTGTTTAACATATGTGATGCAGGGAAACAGGTTGGAGGAATCCGACTGGATTCCTCAACATTTATTTTACTGTTTTCATATATTGTGATATATGATGTGTTATATAATCTGTTATGGATTATGTGTGTTGGAATGATGTTGATCATTGTTATTCGATATTGTAAATATCATAAAAGACCCTGGGATGTAAAAAGAAGTATTTCAATGTATATTGAAATAAAGGAATTTTATAAAATCACAGGATTTTATAAAAGGAAATATTTATAAAACGAACACGGTTTTATAAAAGGGATATTTATTTAGTAAATAAATAGAAGTTATAAATAGGATATATTTGAAACGGTAAATAGAAGTTATAAATAGGATATATTTGTAACGGTAAATAGAAGTTATAAATAGGAAATATTTGTAACGGTAAATGGAAGTTATAAATAGGATATATTTGTAATAGTAAGTGAACGTTATAAAAAGGAAATAGTTGTAACGGAAAACGTAGTTTAGTAAAAGAAGTTAATCGATGTTAGTTAATCGATTAGAGAATAAAGTTAAAAAGGAGTTAATTGATGTTAGTTAATCGATTAGTGTTAAAGTAAAAGAAGTTAATCGATGTTAGTTAATCGATTAGAGAATAAAGTTAAAAAGAAGTTAATCGATGTTAGTTAATCGATTAGTGTTAAAGTAAAAGAAGTTAATCGATGTTAGTTAATCGATTAGAGAATAAAGTTAAAAAGAAGTTAATTGATGTTAGTTAATCGATTAGAGAATAAAGTTGAAAGGAGTTAATCGATGTTAGTTTAATCGATTAGAATAGAAGCAAGTGAGTTAAATCGAATATAGTTATTCGAATAGAAAGTAAAAGGAATTATCGAATATAGTTTATTCGAAAAGAGTAAGTGAAATGAGTAAATAAATAGCAGTAGTCAAATAGTGTTAGTCCAATAGAGTTAATTGATAGGGGTTAGTCCAAAGGAGTTAAGTAAAAAGAGTCAATCGAATATAGCTATTCGAAGGAGGGTTAAGTAAGGAAGTTAGTAAATGGAATACAAAGTGAACTTTGCCCATTTCAAAGTTAGAAATGTTGTTCAGTTAAGGTCTGAGAGGTAGTTCTACCCCAACTTAATTGGCTTCGTTTTAACTAAGGAATAGTTAATGTTCGGCAGAAAAAGGAAATGGTTTGAGTTGGCATCGCGATGGTTTGTTTAAACATCTGTCTAAGTCCAATGAAGAAGCTTTGGAAATGTTTTCCAAATAAGAAACCAGAAATGTTTTTCTAATAAAGAAAACGAGAAATGGAAATGTTTTCCATTGTTAATAACGTATATTTTCCCAATTTAGAAAATAAGGAATATTGAACGTAGGGAAACAGGAAATAAGTAAATTAATGAAATAAAGAGATGAATGTTAAATGATGTTTGATCGATATAATTTCCATTTGGAAATAATATCATTGTTTGCACACATATTTTTATTCGATAGTTAAATCACAGACTATCGAAGTTTTGACCATTTTAACGTTGTTAATATGGAGAGACTGGTTGGATTATTATCCAAAGAACCACTCTGTATTGGCATAAGCGTTGCGAATCATATATGCCAAAGGAAATTGAAGACGGAGTTATGTAAGGGCTATCCTGTTTACAGAATAGTGCCTTCGGTTCATCCTGTTCCTGGATGACTTGTATGGACGGATGTCTGACAGAGTATTTCCAAACAATCACGTATATTGATTTCTCCAACCGAACCAAGAGTGGAAGCGGAGAAGGAAACTTCTTTTAGCTAACACATAATGTATGGTTGAGGACATCAATCGGTGATTTGATGGATTTGATGATGTGGCATTCAAAGTGAATCTGGTGTGATGATAAAGCGTAGCTTCTAGCCTCACATCCGGTAAATGACAGAAATCGGGCAGGCAGCATGGCTAAGTCGGTCGCACCGAAGTAGGGTGTATAATCACCTGATCTAGAGTTTCATTTACTTCTAAAAATCTATTGTTGATGCTGTCCCATTCGGGAAACGGTTGCTGATCCCAACTGTTGGTGATATACATTCGATACACTCAAGCGAAATGAGTGGTCGGTCATGTGTGGCCGGGTTGCAAGATGTTCTTGTTGAACCCAGTGTATTCCTCTCTAGAGGTACACGAGCGAAAGGTGATTCCATACCTTGTCATAGTTGGAAATCCATTACCCAATACGTGCTTGCGGTATTGATTGTATACTATATATGTAGGACGTGAGATGAAAGCGTTTCTGCTAGATGATTATATATATACTGTGGTTGATAGACATTATTATAATATCAAAAGGTTTTTGATATAAAAGATATTTTGGATTCTCATAAGGGAAAAACCCATTCCGTTATGCGGCGTGGTCTTATGAGATATCGTTTACTTGTTCGAACTATTTTTAAACTGTTTACTCATACCAGTCCCATGACTGACCCGGAGTTTATTTGTTTTGCTTCCCCTAAACTCTTGGGTGCCTAAATTTGTATGGGCAGTCAAGTAGTCGGGATTTTACAGATAGTTGAAGAGCTGGAGCAGGAGGCTTCAGGATCATATAGCTATAGTTATTTCCGCTGTGTTGTAAGTGCTGTACTTTGATAATGATATGTATATGAAAGTACAGATTTGTATTTCAAAGTTATGTTATGAAATATATTTATTCGTTCCGCTGTGAGATTCGTGTTACTCTGATATTGTGTTCTTCTTCTTCTTCTATTCTAAGTTTCTATCTTATCTTTCCTCACCCTCTAATTTCTTTCACTAATTACCAGGATTTTTCGACGTTTTGGTTATCGACATCGCGTTTATGTCGATAACCAAAGTCGCCGAAAATCCGGGTCGTTACAGTTGGTATCAGAGCGAGGTTAATTGATTTACTTGGCTCTGTGGTGTGACTCGGTAGAGATAGGGTTAGTAATACCCTAGACTGAGATTGAGTGTATATATACGAGTGAACGTATTTGTTATTGATATAAATTTTTTTTTTATATTATGGAGATTTATTGGTTGAGTCGGTTATGAGTTCTGGTCGATCAGTTTGATCCACTGTATCGGTAGGAGTTACTAAACACTCGAATACGATGAACCGTCATGGTATGTTTTGAAAAGAGGGTAAATGAAAATAGTTTACCCAACGTATATTTAGATATATATTGGATATATTGATTGTTATTATAATCGAGTTAGATTATAAGTTAAATGGTTATGTAAATAACCAATCAGAATTCATATAAGTGAAATACGTGAAATCAGATGAGTTGAATCTGAAATTTTAAACCAGAAATTGAACTAAAATTCTGGAGAATTGGATAAGTGTTTGTAAATGGATTTGGATTAAAAATAAGGAAAATTTAAGATCCTGGGAGATTTTAAATTGTTTTACAAGCAGTGTGAATTATATTTTGAAATAAATTTCAAAGTGGAAATGTTTAGAAATGGTTTTATAGTATTGAACTCACTTCGATCGCTGGGAAATAGATTCTGATGATGATAGCTGCATCATCAGTATTCATTTTCGAGTTGTAAGTGACGAATTACTACCAGAGATACTGTTTTGAATTTGTTTTGGGAAAGACGAGTTGTGTTGAATTTCAAATGGGGTTTCAAATATAGAATTTGAACTTTTAAATAGATTTGAAATATTAACCTGTTTAAAAGAAATAAAACGAGAAGTTCCCTTATAAATGAAGTTTATAAATAGTTCTTTTATAAACGAAGTTTATAAATGAAGTGAAAATAATTATCATCGGATAATTCAGAAATAAAATACAAGTGTGAAATTGAAAGGGAAATCTATTTTCCAAAGGTAGAGATATCAATTTCAAAAGGAATTGAAACCGAGACTTATTTAAAGGAATTTGAATAAAGGAAGTTCAAACATAGGATTTGAATATAGAAAATTCAAAGGGGATTTGAATAAAGAGAATTCAAATAGAAATTTAATATAGGAATTCAAAGGGAGTTTGAATATATGAAATTCAATGGAATTGATATATAGTTTGAATATAGAAATTCAAATGGCGTTTGGATATAGAAAATAGAAAAAAAGATTTCAAATATAGGATTTGAATATCGAAAGTGAAATAAAATTTGAAGGTAGAGGATTCAAATAGAAGTGAAAATGAAAATTGAATAAAGTAGATTCAAATAGAATTGAATTTGAAATTTGAATATAGAAGATTCAAAGGGAATTAAAATGAAATAAAGAGAATTCAAATAGATTCGAATAATAAAATTCAAATGGGGTTTTGAATAAGAGATTTGAAATGAAATTCAAGTATAGAATTTGAATAAGAGAATTGAAATGGAATTTGAATATGGGAAATTCAAATAAAATTTGAAATGAAATTCAATTAGTTGATAAACAAGTTAAACCTATATTTGAACATGTATATTCAAATAAAAAGGTGAAATGGACAAACCAGTAATTTGAAAATCACTTAACAAACTAAGTTAAAATGATTGGATTAAGTCGAAATGAATTAGAAATGTATAAATATACATGAGATAGGTATGGATAAGGATAATGCAAGAGTTATAAATAGAATGCCCGACAAAAAGGTATGTATTTAATTCATATATGAGATTTTATGCGCCGTATCGGCTAGCCGCTTGGCTTTTCTTTTTCTTTTTGATTGGAGAAGGCCTGTGTGACAGTTTGGGGATTTTCCCGATGCTCCTAGTACAAAGGAGGTTATGGCGAATTTTTCCGGGAATTTAAGAAGTTAGAATATTTTTAAGATAATCTGATAGTTAGAAATCATCGTATCGATATATATAGAAGTCGATAAGGGAACGAACTTAGAAATATAATAGTAAAATCAAAAAGGAAGTCTAGAATAAAATCTAGTAAGAATAGAAAGAGAAAGTGTATACGTGTTTAAAAGTGAATCAGTAGTTGTATGGTATTGATTATTCGAATAAGTAGTCATATCTGTTTTGACGTTATAAATGTTATTCAGTCAAGGTCTGAGAGGTAGTTATACCCCAACTTGATTGATTGCATTATTAACAAATGAATAGTAAGATTTCAGGCTCGAAGATCAATGTTGAATAAGATTTAGTTGAATATAGTATTTGGATTGTCGTAACGATGTTTTACACAACATCCGTTTTAACCCAAATGAGTGTAACTTGGAAATAGAAATAAAGAATATTTCCTAAGTACAGAAATAAAAGAGATTAGAAAAGAGATAAGTAATTGGAATATTTTCCAATTATAAATAGCATGTATTTTCTAAAGTTTAGAAAATAAAGGAAGGCGATATTCGGAAATGTTTTCCAATTAACATAAGGGCCAATATGGTTATTGAAAATATTTGGTTAACAAATATTGATAAAGAAATAGAGAAGTGATTTAACTAATGGAATATTGATTATGGGCTCAGTTGAATTTCAAAAAGGAAAATTTGATTTTTGAAAAGAGTGAACTGTTTAAAATTCCCAGGAAAAGACTGTTTGAATTAAAAACAAATTTAATAGAAATTTGTGAAAGAAGATTCGAATTAAAGTAAAGCCAGTAAAGTGGTAACTGAGATTGAATTAGAATGATATCAAGGCAAATTTGATTATGAGATTCAAATGTGAAGTGTAAGGTGATAATCAAGTTAAGAGTTGGGGATCAAGAACGAAACTTGAGTTGAAATGAAAATTTGGCTTGGTAAAAAGCGAATGGTGGTGTTGAGGATAAATTGATCAGAGTTTGGTTTGATTAATATTAGTATATGCTGAGTTGGTAGCATATGGAAGTGATGGGGTTGATATGCCCGACAAAAAGGTACCACTTTATAGTTTATATTGGATATGAGTCTTATGAGCCGAATTGGCAAGCCGCTTGGCTATTTGATTTTCCTTTGGGATGGAGATTGCCCAGAGAGGTGAGTTGGAATTGTATCGATTGACCAGTACAAAGGAGTTACTGACGAAATTTTTCGAAGAGTTAAGGCGTTAGAAAATTTTCAGGATTTTTGAAAATTTTCGTTGATAAGAAGTAATTAATAATTGAATTTAATTTAAATTGGTTTAGTTGAAACTGAAGTTAAGAAGTGAACAAATATGTTCTAACCAGTCGATAGGGTTGTCCTCTACCTTCTAGCAATTTCGAGGACGAAATTATTTTAAGTGGGGAAGATTGTAATGACCCGCATTGGCAGGGGTATTATGATTAATTTATTTAATTGTAAATGGTAGGTTAGTGAATTACATGGTCGTTGAATAAAATAATAGTGAATATTTAATTAAAATAATAAATTAAATAATATATTTAATTCTGAAATAATCAGAATTGGCCGAAATGGCGATATGGTGTGAATTGGGCAATTCAAATTATATAATTCAGTTTAGAATTTGAATTTGAATAACGAATATATTCAATCATCGACAGTTGAACGTATAGTTTATATTATAATTATAAACGAGCTCGAAATGGTGCTGCAGTTCGTAAATTGGCGATTCGAACTTCAACTGAATGTACAGGGTTCGTTTTAAATCGGATTTATGTGAAACAAGAAACGTGTAGAGCTGGTGGAGTATATCTTTCTAGTGGAAGAGAAAAATTGGGATTTCGTTGTGTAGATTTTGAGATATGTCTAAATCAAAATTTAAAATAGTCGCTATAGAATCGTTTATCGACCGTAACGGTTTATTCGATATAACTAGTTATCGGATTTGAATTTAGACAAGATTCTTTTGAGACGTAGTGATAATTTAATTTTTAGAATTTTACTGTAATTTTTAATTAATTAAATAACCAGCTTTTTATTTGGAGTATTTGGCACTCTGTATCGACATTTCGGGGTTTCACAATATGAGTTAATCTACCGGTATTATTATATTTTTGGGACCGTGGCACATTACTGAACACAACGGTATTTTTATATTTGTCGATAGGGATCTGTAAACTGATGGAATGCTATGTAACAAATACCCTTAACAAATATCTAAAGTAAGACAAAACCCCTGCCCTTCTTTGTAAAACGTGGACCATAAAAACCCCTGCCCTTCTTTGTAAAACGTGGACCATAAAAACCCCTACCCTTCTCTGGAAATGTGGCCACTCCTCCAACATACATTTCAAATGAATAAACAAGCCACACACTCACCTTTACAGCCACACACAAAGATATGATACCATATATAATTGTTCTTTGAGCCGCCTACCATTTTCATTTCTCCAGTAAAAGTTTCAATCGAAATAAAATCAAAACAAATCGAAATGAAATCTACAAATTCGGAAATAAATACTTTTAGTTTCCTAGGATGTTCCTCTACAATCTAGTATGTGTTTTACCATACTCGAAATCAAATATTGGGTTGCAGAATTTTTCCAGCATCGTTCTCGTTAATCTAGGGTTCAAGCAATCGAAATGTTGAAGCCGTGGTTCATGATTTTGAGTTCGTATTTGGATTTAGGATACGAACTGGCATCTGTGTGACAATTTTGGAATTTCTTTGAAATAAAAAATGTCGCTACTTTGTTTGGCCGTGAATACGGGATGTGCGTCATGATGA
This sequence comes from Allium sativum, assembly GCA_030737875.1. NCBI lineage: Eukaryota > Viridiplantae > Streptophyta > Magnoliopsida > Asparagales > Amaryllidaceae > Allium > Allium sativum. Next base: position 995,537,289 of record CM060915.1, read on the forward strand.
TTGAGGGTGAACTCAAGCTCAAATCGATGGCACTGGGGTTGATGAGGGCGAAGAAAGGAGTAGTTTGGCGAAAGCGGATTTTGATTCGGTGGAAAAATGTGTTCGGTGTTCATCTGGCTTGTGTGCGATAGCCTGTGAAATGCGAGTAACATAGCAGCGGTCGAGTTCAACAAAATAGGGACGGGGTGATGGAGTGAGTGATGAGAAGAGGAATGGTGTAAACAATTCTCGATTTCGTGAAAAGAAGAGGGGGAAAATGGAGTTTGAATTGGTGGAAATGGTGTTAAATAATGGAGCAGTTACTGTTGCCTATTTGAGGAAGAATAAGGAACGGAGGCGGGTGTGTTTGTTTGGAGTGGGCCGCCATTTTTAATAAGGTAAAGGCCCAAATTAAATTAGTTTAGTTTTAATTTCAATAATATATACAACCTGGTAAATGCGATAACTTCGTGATACAATATCAGAATTGAGCGAAACAAGATCCGATGGGATCGTATGGACGGACACTACCCAATGGAACTGATGGGGAGTGGAGTGGAGCTCGTTTGAATTTATGGCGAAATAAACTGTTTGATTCAAATCAAATAACAGTTTATCATTCTTTAACGATGAACTGCAAATGTGAGTAAATCTCACTAACTCTGAACAGTTTATAATTTCATGTTGTATTTTTAGAACTGTTAGATATTGGTTGATTTACTGTATGTTGACTGTTTGATTGAACTGCTAGTCAGTTAGTTAAATTTTCTATATTTGATTCTGTTTAACAGAATATATCATATAGAACTGAAAAGTGATGTTATCTATATTGTTTAACATATGTGATGCAGGGAAACAGGTTGGAGGAATCCGACTGGATTCCTCAACATTTATTTTACTGTTTTCATATATTGTGATATATGATGTGTTATATAATCTGTTATGGATTATGTGTGTTGGAATGATGTTGATCATTGTTATTCGATATTGTAAATATCATAAAAGACCCTGGGATGTAAAAAGAAGTATTTCAATGTATATTGAAATAAAGGAATTTTATAAAATCACAGGATTTTATAAAAGGAAATATTTATAAAACGAACACGGTTTTATAAAAGGGATATTTATTTAGTAAATAAATAGAAGTTATAAATAGGATATATTTGAAACGGTAAATAGAAGTTATAAATAGGATATATTTGTAACGGTAAATAGAAGTTATAAATAGGAAATATTTGTAACGGTAAATGGAAGTTATAAATAGGATATATTTGTAATAGTAAGTGAACGTTATAAAAAGGAAATAGTTGTAACGGAAAACGTAGTTTAGTAAAAGAAGTTAATCGATGTTAGTTAATCGATTAGAGAATAAAGTTAAAAAGGAGTTAATTGATGTTAGTTAATCGATTAGTGTTAAAGTAAAAGAAGTTAATCGATGTTAGTTAATCGATTAGAGAATAAAGTTAAAAAGAAGTTAATCGATGTTAGTTAATCGATTAGTGTTAAAGTAAAAGAAGTTAATCGATGTTAGTTAATCGATTAGAGAATAAAGTTAAAAAGAAGTTAATTGATGTTAGTTAATCGATTAGAGAATAAAGTTGAAAGGAGTTAATCGATGTTAGTTTAATCGATTAGAATAGAAGCAAGTGAGTTAAATCGAATATAGTTATTCGAATAGAAAGTAAAAGGAATTATTGAATATAGTTTATTCGAAAAGAGTAAGTGAAATGAGTAAATAAATAGCGGTAGTCAAATAGTGTTAGTCCAATAGAGTTAATTGATAGGGGTTAGTCCAAAGGAGTTAAGTAAAAAGAGTCAATCGAATATAGCTATTCGAAGGAGGGTTAAGTAAGGAAGTTAGTAAATGGAATACAAAGTGAACTTTGCCCATTTCAAAGTTAGAAATGTTGTTCAGTTAAGGTCTGAGAGGTAGTTCTACCCCAACTTAATTGGCTTCGTTTTAACTAAGGAATAGTTAATGTTCGGCAAAAAAGGAAATGGTTTGAGTTGGCATCGTGATGGTTTGTTTAAACATCTGTCTAAGTCCAATGAAGAAGCTTTGGAAATGTTTTCCAAATAAGAAACCAGAAATGTTTTTCTAATAAAGAAAACGAGAAATGGAAATGTTTTCCATTGTTAATAACGTATATTTTCCCAATTTAGAAAATAAGGAATATTGAACGTAGGGAAACAGGAAATAAGTAAATTAATGAAATAAAGAGATGAATGTTAAATGATGTTTGATCGATATAATTTCCATTTGGAAATAATATCATTGTTTGCACACCTATTTTTATTCGATAGTTAAATCACAGACTATCGAAGTTTTGACCATTTTAACGTTGTTAATATGGAGAGACCGGTTGGATTATTATCCAAAGAACCACTCTGTATTGGCATAAGCGTTGCGAATCATATATGCCAAAGGAAATTGAAGACGGAGTTATGTAAGGGCTATCCTGTTTACAGAATAGTGCCTTCGGTTCATCCTGTTCCTGGATGACTTGTATGGACGGATGTTTGACAGAGTATTTCCAAACAATCACGTATATTGATTTCTCCAACCGAACCAAGAGTGGAAGCGGAGAAGGAAACTTCTTTTAGCTAACACATAATGTATGGTTGAGGACATCAATCGGTGATTTGATGGATTTGATGATGTGGCATTCAAAGTGAATCTGGTGTGATGATAAAGCGTAGCTTCTAGCCTCACATCCGGTAAATGACAGAAATCGGGCAGGCAGCATGGCTAAGTCGGTCGCACCGAAGTAGGGTGTATAATCACCTGATCTAGAGTTTCGTTTACTTCTAAAAATCTATTGTTGATGCTGTCCCATTTGGGAAACGGTTGCTGATCCCAACTGTTGGTGATATACATTCGATACACTTAAGTGAAATGAGTGGTCGGTCATGTGTGGCCGGGTTGCAAGATGTTCTTGTTGAACCCAGTGTATTCCTCTCTAGAGGTACACGAGCGAAAGGTGATTCCATACCTTGTCATAGTTGGAAATCCATTACCCAATACGTGCTTGCGGTTTTGATTGTATACTATATATGTACGACGTGAGATGAAAGCGTTTCTGCTAGATGATTATATATATACTGTGGTTGATAGACATTATTATAATATCAAAAGGTTTTTGATATAAAAGATATTTTGGATTCTCATAAGGGAAAAACCCGTTCCGTTATGCGGCGTGGTCTTATGAGATATCGTTTACTTGTTCGAACTATTTTTAAACTGTTTACTCATACCAGTCCCATGACTGACCCGGAGTTTATTTGTTTTGTTTCCCCTAAACTCTTGGGTGCCTAAATTTGTATGGGCAGTCAAGTAGTCGGGATTTTACAGATAGTTGAAGAGCTGGAGCAGGAGGCTTCAGGATCATATAGCTATAGTTATTTCCGCTGTGTTGTAAGTGCTGTACTTTGATAATGATATGTATATGAAAGTACAGATTTGTATTTCAAAGTTATGTTATGAAATATATTTATTCGTTCCGCTGTGAGATTCGTGTTACTCTGATATTGTGTTCTTCTTCTTCTTCTTCTTCTATTCTAAGTTTCTATCTTATCTTTCCTCACCCTCTAATTTCTTTCACTAATTACCAGGATTTTTCGACGTTTTGGTTATCGACATCGCGTTTATGTCGATAACCAAAGTCGCCGAAAATCCGGGTCGTTACAGTCGATAAATTTTACACATCGCCCAACTGCACAAATAAAAATCTGTGTTTGTTGATTTGAAACCCCGCACGGGTGTTGGGATGAAATTTGGCATACACTAATCCTAATTATTTAAGTGTATGTCGATCGATTGGTCGACAGGCTGTGTAAGCGTTAATTATTTATATTTGATGCTTATGAAGTTGTGTGGTGCACCTTGGATGATGGTTGATTGTTTATCGTTGTTAATTATATACATGTGTTGTATGGAACCCATATAATTAACGCTATATGGTAATTGATTCGGCCTCATTCCAATCGGGAAAATAATGAATATTATAAAAGAAAATTCATGTGTTGAATAATAAAATAGTCGTGTGTTGACAGTACTCATGTGTTGAGATTGGTCGTGTGTTGAAAGAAATATAGATTCATGTGTTGAATAGAATAAATATTCATTTGTTGAATAGAATAACGAATTTATTGAAATATATAAAACTGTTTTGATTAGAGTTGCGCTATTTTGACGTGAACGATATTTATATTGATTATATTCGTTTTTATAATGAATATAGAAAAGGTAGTGATTTCAAAATATAAAGTTTTGAAAATATTATCATTTATATAGTAATGATATGAAATATTCAATTTTTATTAGAAATTGAATATAGAGTTGAAAAGGTTTTGAAAACGAATTTAAAATGATTTATAAAATATGTTTTAAAAGGAAATCGACGAAATATAATATATATATATATTACATATATAATGGCCTGAATAGAACGCGCCGCGCCGCGGCAGTTCGTGAATTTCGACCATTGACTTCGAATTGACGTTGTGGGAGATCCGACCGTCGGATTCTCCTAAAACCGGAACCGTTGGGTTCGTATCGAAAAGAGCTTTCTAAGAATATTTGAAATTAGAAATCTAACAGTTGGATTTGGAATTAGGTCCAAATCAAATTTGGAAAAGGTCGCTCTTAGTGCAGTTCAATGGCCGTTGATGGAAATCGACTGTACGGGCCTTGATAAAATTATTAAAAATATTAATAATTTGTGTAAAATCATAATATGTGAATTGGAAAGAACTGGGATGAAAAATTCCATATTTGAATGGATAAAAATATATTTTTGTCGAAATGAACTAGTTTTGAACTAGAATTAAAATCAATTTATTTTTGAAATAAATAAATTGAATTTGAAAGTGATTTTAAAAATAAGCAATATTCGCAATATGTGAATTGGACTGGAGTTGAATCGAAATTATCTTTGGAATATTTCGATGTTGGATTTCGTGACTATACAGATATTGTTATGGGAATTTGAAAGATATATTTTATATCGTTATTTCCAATACGATATTTGTTGATTTCAAGATTTGATATTGAATATAAGCCGGTATATTTTCTATTCAGAGCCTTGTATTTAATATCAAATGTGATTTGGGTTTGTCGTGAATGATGTCTTCATTAACACTGTTCTTAAGCCCAATAGGGAAAAAGACTAAATCTTTCTATTTAGATTTAATGAAGTGTATCAATTAAATAATATTTAATTGAATTTGAATTTGAATTTGAATTGGTTTTTGGGTTTATCGTGAGCGGTGTTTTGAACAACACATGTTCTTTAACCCGATTAACAATAGAGTCTGATTTGGGTTTATCGTGAATCGTGTTTTAGATGACATTGGTTCTTTAACCCAGTTAAAGGCAGGATATTGATTTTTGAAAAGATTAAAACTAAGTGGAGTTTTAATGAATCTTTAATTAGATTGAAATGTGAATTGATAATTTAAATTATCAAATCTGAAAGGTGATCGAGAATGGAGTACCACCAGTTTTGCTCCAAAGCGATAGTTAAATCTTTAATTAGATTTGAACGTGAAATGGTAATTAATTTTACCGATAGCACCGTGGTGTTAGATATGGAGTATTACCAGTTTTCTCCATGGGATAAATAGGTTGGGATTGGGAAATAAAACAAATAATTACTTCGGTGTGGTTCGCTAATCCCGACTAGTTTGAAATGATATCCAAAGGAAGATTAAGGAATAAATTTAGAAAAATTTATCTTGGATAAAATTATTGGGAACCTTTCCCTAAGAATGTGATTTTGTGAATAAAAGAATATTCTGAATTGGAATGAGGCATTTGTTGTGTTTGTGTAACATTTGTTTATCATATACGTGGGTTATTCAGAAAGGTCGGGTTTATACCCATTCTGAATAACCGATTCGACGAGATGTCGAAGATGAAGACGGTGGTTGAAGACCGGAAGTCTTCACATCGTTTGGGTGATTACTGACGATCTTGATTGGGCTGTACACCCTAGATGAGGGAATCAGTTGGTGATCGTCCAGGCGTACTTGGAGATGGATGGATATGCGAGGAAAGTGCCTCCGGTTTCGTTCAGACCCAGAACGAACTTGTAAATGGATTGTGTGTCTGACATTGGATTTTATTCTGTGTTGATTTATCTCTATTAAATACACATCTGTTTGGCGGCGGAGAATTTATTCTCTTGCTTAACGCCCTTCTCTGAGACGTACGAGCACAGAGGTTGTATATCGATGGACATCAGTCGCATGGAGTGAATTGCCAGTGTGGCACGCGTAAGTGGCAATTGATCAAGGCTTCTGTTGCAAAGCAAAGTCTTGTGGTTGATGATCAAAGCATGGTCTGTGTGGCGTAGCTTTGTGTATAACGTGAATTCGCGAGCCTCACACCTCGGTATGAGTCAAAAACGGGATACGGACCCAAGGAGTGCACGATGTTTCTTTCTAGCTATGGTGGTGTCAGTGACTTACCAGCCCTGACATTAATATACTTTTCACCTGTGTGGTTGTTGGATACGAGGCGCCTCGGATATAGGTCTGTAAGGACCGGGAAACGTGTGTTTAGGAATTGCCAGTCCTCAAAAGTAAGAGAGGATCGGCCTTGGAGGTTCCAAAGGATCATAGTGGGGTCCTAAGGCATTTGCTATAGTGTCTCGAATCGGAGAGGAGCTTGCCCCTTGCCTTGACTCATGACAGAAATCCAATTTCCAATACGTGATATTGCGGTTTTAATTGTAGAACTAGTATGGCGACATGATAGATGGTACCCATGCCGCCTATGATTGATATTTATGATTGAAATTTTTTTGACACTATACACTTATAATAGTATCAAATGATTTGTTTTAAACGTACCAAGCATGTTTGGCTATTGTAAGGGAAAACCCTATCCTCCGGCTTGCATTGCATTGTGTGATAGGACCTGGGTCTTATAATAGCTTCATTTTTCCAAAAAGCATTGTACTGTTTTGTTATGTGCACTAGTTTTCTTGGGAGGAAACCCATTCCGTGTTATACGGTGTGGTCCCTTGAATTACTCTCTTTTAAAGTAAAGTTTTAAAAACTGTTTTAGTTCTCACACCAGTCATATGACTGACCTGGAGTTTATTGTTTTAACCTAAACTCTGGGTGCCCCTATTTTCCACACGGGCAGCTAGTAGTTTTGGTTTTGCAGATTTATATTCACAGGGTCCTGATTTACAGCTGGAACGATGCTCGGAAAGCTCTGTATCCGTGTATCACTTTCAGTTGTGTTTTGTATATTTTTCCACTGCTATGTAATTTATTGTAATCTCTGATATTTATCGAATGTAATTTATTTATTTATACTCTGTATATTCTTGTATCTGATGGAATTGTTGTAATAACAATGAAATGTTCTTCCGTTTGCATTCTATTTTGTCTTGTCCTCAATTCTATATGTGCTTTCCTTCACAGGAAGTTCGGGTCGTATCATTTACAAAGCTCGGAGAACAAGACACATTAGAACCATACGAAAGAATTCATCAGATATTGGATTAGTAATATCCAATGAGAATGACTCGTTAGAGATGGGATCAGTAGTATCCTAGAACGAGTGTGAAGAGTAAATTTTTAAAGTGAAAACAAGTTTTGTTTTGAAAATTTAAATCAATTACTCGTATTTGATTATTTATTTTATATTGATTTGGTCAATCCAGTATATAAAGATTTTGCGTATACGTCTGATCCGCGTATATTTGAAGTTTTAATATACTGGATAGATATAGAATCACACTCTAGTCGCCTGGGGATGATACTGATAATTGTGATCACATTACCAGTATTTATGTTCGAGTGACGAAGGTGGGCTTTCTATATATTTCCTCTTGACTGGTGTGAGAACCAAAATTAGATAGAGCCTATTGTTGTGATTTGGCATCAAAAAAATCTGATTTTTTTACTATGTATCAAAGTTATGAATTTGAAATGATAATCAACTAATTGATTGATGTTTGTGTTGTTTGATTATTGTTGGATTAATTAAAATTTGAACCATTTAGTCAAATTGTACCAAAAAGTGAGTTGTATTGAAAATGTGTCGCATTTGCTTGCATATACTTGTACTTACATTGAATAGGTCATAGCAAAGAGGCTAGAGCAGAAGAATAAAATTTGTTTGCCCGACAAATAGGTACATGTTTATCATAATTTACTGTTTTGTTTGGGTGATGATGATTTTATGAGCCGATTGGCTAGCTGCTTGGCTTTTTCTTTTTCTTTTTGAGATCAGAGGGCCTGTATGGCAATTTCGGGATTTTCCCGTGCTCCCGGTGCAGGGGAGGATATGGCGAAATTTTTCGAAAATTTAGGGTGTTAGCCAAATATTTGAAAAAATTTGAAAAGTTCTTAGAAACTGAAAAGTTGAAGAACTTAAGCCGTAATGAAAATACTGGAAGTTGAGTTGATTAGTTAAACAACTTTCGGCTTCGTTCCTTTTCGGGGACGAAAAGTTTTAAGTGGGGGAGATTGTAATAACTCGGAAATCTGGGCCAGTTTAAATTTTTTATTTTGGCAATCTTAGCAAATTTTAATTATTTAAAATGAATTATTTTAAATAATATCGAAGAGAAATTTATTTTGAATATAATTCGAACGTATATATTCGTTTGGATCGAAGATAGAATATATATATTAATTTATTATTATAAAAGGAATTGAAAATGGCGCGGTAGTTCGCGAATTCGATTTCAAAATTCAAATGAACATACCGGGTGCAAAATAAACCAGATTTCAGTGAAACCAAAAATAATGGAATCTAATTGTGACTATCTTTCCAATGAATCCGAAAAATCGAAATTTCATAGCGGGAATCAAAAAATATGTCCAGTTGAAAATTCTAGATAGTCGCTATAGAATTCAGGCCCTTAAAAATGGAAATTTTGCAAACGACCTCGGATTTCGACGAAACCACTTTTGTTGGATCCGGGATGTAAGGTTATTGCTATATTCCAAATTTCATAATTTTTCGAATCAATATGTGAGCATGGCAAAGGAAAACGCGTTTGACCAGTTTCAGTTGATTTTAATCGACTGGAAATTGGCCATTTTTCAAACGGTCTCAGAATTCGATGAAATTAGTTTTGTTAGGATCGTATCGTCAATAAAAAGCTAGAAAATATTTTTCGAGAATTTTTAGAGTTAGTATGTGGCCCCGGTTGTTTGAAATGTGCGTTCAAGTTGAATATATATAGATTTATATTTTAAATTTAATGGAAAATACACGTAACAGCCGGACTGGGTTACGAAACATATCCCATTGTGTTCGGGATGGGGGTATTATGTTAGGGGCGACAGTGGTTGGGTTTGATTTAGAGTTGGTGGCATTAAACGAGATATTTTACGTATTAAATAATTTAAAATATATATATAACTAAGGGTCAATGCCCTAATTTCAACACTACACGGTCAAACTTTTGACCCGCCATCATCAAAGATTCAAGGGCGGAAATCGATCGTTTTTCCTTCTCAAAAATCTCCTAAATCATACTGAATTATACTATGGTTTATAAGTGAAAATCAAAGCATACTCTTCAATCTTCGAATCAATGCAAGTTTGATGGGATTTCGTGAGGAGTTCATCTCGATTTCGGGGCAGGAACTGACGTCGCATCGACCTGATTTGCGCCACCACCAGGTCGTCGATCTGGGAGTCGCGCGCCTCGCCGAAGAGCTGCTTTGAAGGCGGAGCAGGGGAGCACCGCCGATCGACGTCCAACGCCTCGAACTACGGGCAAAGCCCAACCCTAGTCGGCGACAGATGTTCAACGAGGATTCAGGCACATTACGGGGATGATGAACAAATAGTAAGCTCATACTATCAGCATTTTTTTATAAATATACAATTACATTGTTAAAAAAAAGAAGTGAAACTTTAAATAGATGGCATGGTTAAAAATAGGAAATATATATATATATATATAAATAGATTTACTTGAAAGAAAATATAAATAAAATTGTTTATGAAATATATATAGCGTGATAAAGATATAAGCATTGTTTTTGAATTTGTATATAGAACTGTTTTGAAAAATATAAAGATGTGATTTTGAAGAAAATAAAGGTGTTATTTTTTATTAATATAAAAATATGAGTTTTATAATATAAACATCGCTATAACAACATCATTTTTATGAATATGTTTTGAAATGAAAATTCTACATATGTTTTGAAATGAAAATTCGCCATTGCTTTTAAAATGAAAATATACATTGTTTTGAAAAAAAATTGCATTGCTTCTTTTCAGTTTTAAAAGAGAAAATGAAATAGCAGAAATAAAAATATGATTTTTTCTAGGTGGAGAATATAAAAATACGATTTTTATATATGATATGTTGAAATAAAAATTCGATCTTTATATATGAAGTAGAATTATAAAAATATAACTTTTATATTGAAAGAAGCATTGTAAAAATATGTAAGGTAGAAATAAAAATATGATTTTTATTTATTGAAACGAAACGATAAAAATATAATTTTTATTTGAACAGCGTGAAAAGAGCTACATTGGAATTGCAAACAAATCCAGATGTTCAGCAGTTCAACAGCAAAGCACGACGGAGTAGAACCCTCTGTGAGAACTTCTCACTTCAAATATCTTTTCTAGTTATAAATATATATACTAGGATGCAGACGGTGTTTAGTAGCACCCGACACCCGTCGTCCATAGACCATGGACAGCTTGTATGCTTGTTTGTTTGATTTTGATGTCTAGTTGATTGTGTGATGTGAAATGAAATAAAATATTTTATAGTGGAAAATATTTTATAGTTAAAAATAGAATTTTTAATGTGTACAAGAAATGAAATAAAAATAAACAAATCGGACGATTTGTTTATATACACACATTTGACTGATATTGATTGGGACGATAAATTTTACACATCGCCCAACTGCACAAATAAAATATGTGATTGATTGTTTGAAAACCCCACATGGGTATTGGGATAAAATACGACATACATTAATCCAAATAGTTAGCTATATGTCGATCGATTGATTGACAGACTGTTATAAGTGCTAAATATTTAAATTCGATGCTTATACAGTGTAGAATGCACTTTGGATGACGGTTGATTATTCATCGTTGTTATTGTATACATGTGTTGTAGAAAATCCATATAATTAACATTATATGGTAATTGATTGGGCCTCATTCAATATTTGAAATAGAATATTTGAAAATAGAAATATATGAAGCCGTGTCGATTAGATTGACGCCATTTTGACGTGAACGATATTTATATCGATTTTATTCATTTTATAATGAATATCGAAAGTGATTTCAAAATCTGATATTTCGAAAAGAAATGAATTCGAATTTAAATTAAATAGAAATGAATTCGAATTGAAATTGAATAGAAATGAATTCGAATTGAAATTGAATAGAAATGAATTCGAATTTAAATTAAATAGAAATGTATTCGAATTGAAATTGAACAGAAATGAATTCGAATTTAAATTGAATAGAAATGAATTCGAATTGAAATTGAATAGAAATGAATTCGAATTGAAATTGAATATAAATGAATTCGAATTGAAATTGAATAGAAATGAATTCGAATTGAAATTGAATATAAATGAATTCGATTTAAATTGAATATAAATGAATTCGAATTGAAATTAAATAGAAATGAATTCGAATTGAAATTGAATAGAAATGAATTCGAATTGAAATTTAATTGAATTAAAAACGAACTGAAATTGAATTAGAAATCAATTTGAATTGAAATCGTTTTGAAATCGAATTTAAAACGAATTATAAAAATATATTTTTAAAAGGGAATCGACGAAGAATATATTATATATATTATATATATAATATAATGGCCTGAATAGAATGCACCGCGCTGCGGTAGTTCGTGAATTTCGACCATTGACTTCAAATGGATATTGCGGGAGATCCGACCGTTGGATTCTCCTAAAACCAGAACCGTTGGGTTCGTATCGAAAAGAGCTTTCTAACGAATATTATAAATTTGAAATCTAACGGTTGGATTTGGAATTATGTCCATATCAAATTTGGAAAAGGTCGTTGTAAGTGCAGTTCGATGGCCGTTGATGGAAATCGACTGTACGGGCCTTAATAAAATTATTAAAAATAGTAATAATTTGTATAAAATCATAAGAAATGATTTGGGAAAATTTGGGATGAAAAACTTCATATTTGAAAAGATAAAAATAGATTTTTATCGAAATGAACAAGTTTTAAACTAGAATTAAAATTCTATTTATTTTTAAATAAATAAATTTGATTTGAAAGGGTTTTAAAAGTAACCAGGATTTCCAATAATTGAATTGGAATGGATTTGAATCGAAATTGTCTTTGGATTATTTCGATGCTGGATTTCGTGATTATACAGATATTGTTATGGAAATTTGAAAGATATATTTATATTGTTATTTTCAATACAATATTTGTTGGTCGTAGAATTTGATATTGAATATAAGCCGATATATTTTCTATTCAGAGCCTTGTACTTAATATCAAATGTGATTTGGGTTTGTCGTGAATGGTGTCTTCATTAACACTGTTCTTAAGCCCAGTTGAGAAAAAGATTAAATCTTTTATTTAGATTTAATGAAGTGTACCAATTAAATAATATTTAATTGGAATTGAATTGGTATTGATTTTTGGGTTTATCGTGAACAGTGTTTTAAATAACACTTGTTCTTTAACCCGATAATTAATAGAATGTGATTTTGGGTTGTCGTGAACGGTATCTTCAATAATACTATTCTTAGATCCAAAGGAGTTAAGAAAATCAGAAACTAACTGGAGATTAGTTATGTTGAATGGTCTCCTGGATATTGATCTGATGTTGGTTTAAGCCTTCGGGGTTAATACTTAGGGAATTGCTCACTTGCTAATTTATGGTTAGGGTCTGATTGAAATGTAATGTGATTTTGGGTTTATAGTGAACCGTGTTTTAAATGACACTGATTCTTTAACCCAGTTAAAGATTAAAAATAAGTGGAGTTTTAATGAATCTTTAATTAGATTGAAAAGATCGAGAATGGAGTATCACCAGTTTTGCTCCAGGCGATAGTTAGATCTTTAATTAGATTTGAACGTGAAATGGTAATTGAATTTACCGATAACACCGTGGTGTTAGATATGAAGTTTTACTAGTTTTACTTCATTGGATGAATAGGTTGGGATTGGGAAATTAAAACAAATGATTACTTCGGTAAGGTTCGTTAATCCCGACTAGTTTGAATTGATATTCAAAAGAAGGTTAAAGAGTAAATTTAAAAGGATTTATCTTTGATAAAATTAATGGGAACCATTCCCTTAGATTATGAAATTTAGAAACTAGCCGTAGGTTAGATAAGATGAGTGGTCTCCTGGATATTGATCTGATGTTGGTTTCGGCCTTCGGGGTTAATATTTGGGAAATTGTTCTCTTGCTGATTTACGGTTAGTGACTGATGAATTGGAATGAGGCGTATGTTGTGTTTGTGTAACATTTGTGTATAATATATGCAGGTTGTTCGGGAAGGCCGGGTTTATACCCATTCTGAATAACCGATTTGATGATAAGTCGAAGATGATGACGGTGGTCGAAGACCGGAAGTCTTCACATCGTTTGGGTGATTACTGATGATCTTGATTGGGCTGTACACCCAAGATGAGGGAATCAGTTGGTGGTTGTCCAGACATACTTGGAGATCGACGGATATGCAAGGAAAGTGCCTCCGGTTTCGTTCAGACCTAGAACAGACTTGTAAATGGATGGTGTGTCTGACATTGTATTCCTTTATATTGTATTCGTTGATCTCAGCTAAATATATATATATGTTTGGCGGCGGAGAATTTATTCTCTTGCTTAACGCCCTTCTCTGAGACATACGAGCTCAGAGGTTATATATTCGCAGAAATCAGTGGTACGATATGGATTGATAGTGTGGCATGCTGAGATGCAGTGATCCAGACTTTTGTTGAAAAGCAAAGTTTGGTGGATGATGATCAAAGCGCAGCTTTAATATAGCATGGCTTTGTGTATAGCATTGATTCGCGAGCCTCACCCCCCAGTATGGTGGTAAACTGATGGTTTGATCAGTATGCTTTTTAGTGGATGGGCACCTTAGTGGTGTCATGGATTCGGTCGACCGAGATGAGCTTAGTGCTCAGGGATAGAGTAAGCGGTGTTTTCTCTCGCTGGGACGTAAGCCGCGGTGATACTCTGGTCCCAAAAGTGCAGATGTGCAGACGGTGTTTTCTCTTGTTGGGACGTAAGCCGTGGGGAATTGCACTACGCGATCGATCTTTCGAATCAGGAGCCACCGTGACGAAAATCCAATTTCCAATACGCGATATTACGGTTTTAATTGTAGAACTAGTATGGCGACATGATATATGGTACCCATGTCGTCTATGATTGATACTTAAGATTTGAAATTGTTTTACACGCTATGCACTTATAGTAGTATCAAATGATTTGTTTTAAACGTACTAAGCATGTTTGGCTATTATAAGGGAAAACCCTATCCCCCGGCTTGCGTTGCATTGTGTGATAGGACCTGGGTCTTATAATAGCTTCATTTTTCCAAAAAGCATTGCGCTGTTTTGTTATATGCACTGGTATTCTTGGGAGGAAACCCATTCCGTGTTATACGGAGTGGTCCCTTAATATATCTGATTTAAAGTAAAGTTTTAAATAACTGTTTTAGTTCTCACACCAGTCACATGACTGACCTGGAGTTTATTGTTTTAACCTAAACTCTGGGTGCTCCTATTTTCCACACGGGCAGCTAGTAGTTTTGGTTTTGCAGATTTATATTCACAGGATCCTGATTTACTGCTGGAACGATGATCGGAAAGCTCTGTATCCGTGTATTATTTTCAGTTGTGTTTTATATTGTTTTTCCGCTGCAATGTAATTTAAAATCTCTGATATTTGTTGAATGTAATTTATTCATTTATACTCTGTATATTTTTGTATTTTGATGGAATTGTTGTAATAACAATGAAATGTTCTTCTGTTTGCGTTCTGATTTGTCTTGTCCTCACAGTAATTCGTTCTTTCTCATCTCTTCGGTGACCGGGGAACTTCGGGTCGCTTCAATAAACCCGGATATTGAACTAAGTTAAATAGTTGAAATGGTTGTCATTTGAATGAGTTATCCATGATAATATAAGACAGAGAAGCACGAATCACAGGTAACCGAAACATGGAAATAGTAGATCTAATATGAGTGAACTCTTTCCATTTAAAATTATTAATAACTGTTTACAGTAGAATGTGGACACATATATATATATATATATATATGCAAATATGTTTTGATTATGTGTGTGTAACTAAATTGTTCTTTACAAAAAGAGAATTTGGAAACAAAATATGAATACAATGAATAATAAACTTGTCTCCCGTCAAAATACTGATGTAATATGAAGTAATTTAGATGCATATTTGCTATGTTAGCCGATTTAATTTTTTTCTCATCAAATCTGAAACTAAAATCTGGTAGGGAGGGACAATGGGAAACAATATACTGAAGTCTATAAACATAATGTATAGGACTCTATTTTGTTAAAGTTTAAATAAACCAGTATCTTAAACGATAATTCAAGAACTCAATAGCTAGGGAAATTCAGGATCAGAATTCAACACGGAACTGTTCGAATCCGAGAATAGTTTATTTTAAAAAGGAATTTCATTCACTTCGTATGGAGTCCTCAGGTAGCCTTGTTGGCTGAAATCAGGGGAGGAAGTGTACTTGAGGTCGGCAAAGGGGTTGAAGGTGGTGCAAACATTTCAGGTGACCGGAATAGAGTGGAAGAGGTCGGCAAAAGGAGGACCTGGTGTTGTTATACTCGACGTAAATAAGGGCTGATAGGTATTTTTGGAAAAAGGGTGTTATGGCGTTGGGGTGAGCAGTCGGTGGCGATCCTGGTTGGAGATGCAACATGCGGGTGGTGGTGATGGTTCTCAGGTGGAGAGGGTTTACGGTGCACGTGCACCAGTGCACAGTGGTGAGTGCTGCATGATTTTATGTTCAAATAGAGGAAGGAAATGGAAGTAACGACATACGGTAAATTCTAAAAAATAAACTAAAGTCAAAATAGAAGTAAATAATAAACTGATATAAATTGAAATCAATACTCGGTTATATGACAACATATATGAACTATAGTAAATAAGATTTCACTGTAACTGTAGTGAGTATTTTTCTTGACGACCATAATGTATTAATGTTTAGACAAAAACTTACCGGATATATAAACTAAAACACCTGAATATAAATCAAACTCATGGGGTTCAAAATATAAAGGAGGTCAGACAATGTTATGGGTTTGGAGAAGGGATCAACATGTGATTTGTGGTGCATACAGATGATTGGCGCAGTGTGGCGTTGAGCATGGAATTCGTGCAAGTACATAAGTGCACTGCTGTGCACATCAGCTCTAGTTCCTAATGTTCACAGTGACGCAAATACTTCAACTGAGGTGGTAAATAAAAATGAGAAATATGTTAGTATAGTCAGTCAGTTAGATTTGAAACAAGGAAAGGATATTAAAATAAGAAATAGGGAACGCAACATGTAAAAACTAAGGAAATGGGGAAGTTTACTGTAGTAGAAAAATGGTGTAGCAGCAATAAAAGTAAAGGGATGGAAAGTTGGTTGGTTACTGGGTACTTGCGTTGCCTGGATTCATTATGAAGAAGAAAAGCAAGAAAATGTGGAACTATTGCGTGGATTTTGATATTGGGTCATGAGCTTGGCCGTATCATTTTAATAATAATAATAATATATATATAAAAAAGAGTTGCAACATGATGGCAAATACATATGATGAAAGTTATTATGCTAAGACAATGTTTTCAGCTCAAAAGATGCATGAACGCATCAGTAATAACAGAAAGGAATGCATACTAAGAAGAAAAAAATGTGATGCATCTGTTTAAAAGTGATAATGGTATTCCCTTTTTAGTATAAGTTTTTGGCAAAGTTTACTGGAGAAGTAGCATCAGGTAATTGCTAAATTTAGTGCGAGAATTCCTGGAGCATGTGTTTGGGCTAAATGGGAAGTGGGCAAGTTTTGTATGAATGGACTGTTTTATTGACCTTGGTCCGTTTTAGTTTAAAAATGAAAATGTTATATGATTAAATGAAAAATAGAATTTATATTTATATGAATTATGCACCTTTAAAACTTTGATCGTATAATACATAATCGAATAGTAGTGAGCCCGCGTGTATACTGGAGCCAATCAAGGATAAGTGGAAGTCACTCGACATTGTTATCGAGTAAAGGGTTAATTTAAAATGAATTGTTCTGTTTAAAAGTAAGTTTTATACTAGACATCGTTTAAATAATCGAACGTAAAAGTAGTTGTAAACTGTATTGACGTGTAAACAATGATCAGTAAAGACTGAATTAAATGTTCAACTAATTGATTGATTTATTAAGTCATTATAATTACGTGAATCATAATTATATATTTTTATTTGATGACGTTAGTGGAATTAAAACAATGTTCCACTACGTATTGGCTGGATTGTTTGAAACACCCTGGTAGCAGAAATAAAACATCGTTCTGCTATTAGTTTGATATATGTTATCAGTAAATATATGTGCTGAAGTGTTATATTATCAGTAGAAGATATTGTATTATACTAACATGATTGTTTGTGTAAATTAGATTAACGAATCAAATATCATCTGTAAGGACTGATATATGCCATGAGAACTTCTAAGTTGTAATTCTGTAAAGCAATTCAGAAACCAATATAAAGTTAATGTTTGAATAAAGATTATTTTATGATTTAGCAGATCCAATGGTGTTAAACCTGTTTATTTTATTTTATTTTATATTTGATAGTTAAATCACCGACTATCAAATCTGGACCTTTTCGTTATCGTTTTCGAAGAGATCAGAATCTAAATTCCACCTCGACTCGATATATACATTACGAGTCAGAGATTTTATTGAAGCCCATTGAAGACGGAGTATTGCAAGGGCTGTTTTGTTTACAGGGTAGTGCCTTCGGTTTGTCCAATCCTGGGACAACTTGTATGGACAAATGTCTGACAGAGTATGCCTAACCAATCATGTACGTTGATCTCTTCAAACGTATTTATGTTGGTGGTAGAGTAATTTGTTTCTCTTACTTTATACCCATGATATATTTCTGGGGAAGTCAATTAGTGGTTGGCGGTATCGACAATGTGGCATTCAAAGAAATGATTTGTCAAAGGTAAGTTCAGCCTCTAGCCTCACAACCGGGAAATGACAAAAATCGGGCTGGCAGCACGGTTATGTGGGTCGCTCCCATTAGGGTGTATTGTCACCATCCAAAGAATATTCGTTTTGTTACTTCTTTTCATTTCTGTATTTCCTGGGAAACGGTAGCTGCGCAGCTGTACGGTGACAATATATTCGATACACTCAAGAGAAATGAGTGGTCGGTCATGTGTGGGCCGGGTTGTAAGACGTTCTTGTTGAATCCAGTGTATTTCTCTCTAGAGATACACTATCGACAGGTGGTTCCATACCTTGTCATAGTTGGAAATCCATTATCCAATAAGAGCCCGCAGTTTTGATTGTATACTATATATGTAGAGAGTGAGATGCAAGCGTTCTGCTAGAGTGATGTTTATATGTATTTAGACATTATTATAATATCAGAATAATATCGATTTTAAAACGTTTTGGGTTATCGTAAGGTAAAAACTATCCGTGTTTATGTGTTGATCGGTCTTACGATTATCCTTTCTTTCAAAACGATTTTGAAAGTTGAACAAGTGTATTGGATTCTCATAAGGGAAAAACCCATTCCATTTTTACGGCGTGGTCTTATGAGATATCCTTTAACAGAATCAGTTTGTTTTAAACTCGTTTACTCACACCAGTCCCATGACTGTCCCAGAGTTTATTTTTCTATGTTTTCCCTAGACTCTTGGGTACCCAAATTTGTACGGGTAGTCAAGTAGTTCAGGATTTTGCAGGTTTATTTGGAGGAGCTTGGAGCAGGAGGCTTCATCGTTAGATATTCAGAGTTTATTTCCGCTGTATTGTATATGTGATGTACTCTGAAGTATGTAAGTTCAAATCCAGTCTGTATTTCAAAAGTGATTATATATATTATATTTTTTTCCGCTGCGAATGTGAGATTCTGTTCAGTTCGATCTTCTATCTATTTTTTTTCTATTCTAAATTTTCTTTCTTTCTAATTCTCATTCGCAAATCTCTTTCTATTAATGATTCGTATTTTCGTGCAATTTGGATTGGACGTGAGTTATATTTAGACGATTCAAATGATACAGATTTGCAGGTCATTACACTTGGTACCAGAGTTAAAGGTTGAGTAGTAACCTTGGCTCTGTGGCGTAACTCGGTAGAGATGGGGTTAGTAATACCCTAGATCGAGTTTGAGTGTATATATATGACCGTGTATTTGTTATTTGTTTTAAAAACTATTTTGTGTTGATTAAATTGTTGAGTGGTATAAAAATTCCAAATCGACGCGTTTGACCGACGAGGTCGATAAGGATTTCTAAACACTTGAATAGAATAATTCAACACAGTATTGTTTTTAAAGTTGGACGAATGAAATAATTTAGCCCAAAATTATATTTTGGTTATAAAAGAATAATTTTTCCTGAATTATTATTATATATAGAGATGTGTCGATTGTTAATCGAACTTGAAATGGACATATAACCAAAATTAAATTTGCATAAGGGAGAAATATACAAATAAGACAAACTGGAAATTTGTTAAGTAAAACAAAATTGTTTGAGAAAATTCAAGGATTTTGAATTTAAACGAAATCAACATATATGATTTCACACTGGTTTGGAATTAAAAATCGGAGTTCTGGATTCTGATATTTGAGAATTTAACTAGAGTTAAGAAATTGGAACCTAATTGGGGATTGGTTGAGTTAAACGATTTTCTGAGTATTGGTCTGACATTGATTTCGGTCTTTGGGGTCGACACTTAGAGGGTTATTTTCTTACCAATTGACAGTCGGGAACTGATGAATGTTGAAGAGAAAAGGTGTATAAATTAGAGATGGAAATGTTTTCCAAATGTGAGCAACAGATATTTCTAGTTATAAAGATGGCTGTGATTGATAGCTGATTGCTGAAATATTGAATGTCTTGATTGCTGTGAATTGTTTGGCAAATAACCTATGTATTTTGAACACCTTGTTTGTTGCGATTAGGAGGGGATGATCCATGTATTTGTTTTGAATACAAGTCTACAACTATAGATATAACTATAATCTCCTCGCTACTTTTCAATTTCGAGGACGAAATTCTTTTAAGGAGGGTAGATTGTAACGTCCCAGATTTTTGACTGCTTTTGTAATACAATTAATTTCACAATTTATTTTGATAATTAATTTAAATAATTAATTATGAATAATGAATATTGGGAAAAATTCCAAATATGTGTATATTTTAATGATTTAAAATTTACGACCGGTGTATATATGAGTATAAGAGTGGTAAATAATGTTATATGATTTTGTTTGTATTTTAACAAATTTCGTAGCTAGTTAAAAATCTAGATAATATTAATTACAAATATTATCAGAAAATTTGAATAATAATTATTTGTTGATCTTAGATGTATACTTGCTAGATTTATGCACGTATGCAAGTAAATGATATTCTAAATTGCAATTGCACTTTAAGATATTTTTAATATAAATAGATAAATTATATAATTTGTCATTTGCTTCATCTTTGAGCATCCATGAGTACATGACATGAATTGATAGAATATTATAAAAATCTAGTCTATAATCTTTACAAATGCATCAATCTCTATAGCATGAATACGACAAGATTGAGTTTTCGTTTCTACTTTTACTAGCAACATACACCTATAGCATACACTAGTCTAACTCATGTCTAGCCATACCAATAAGGAAAATGTCAATACCCCATCATTTCCCACTCCATCAATCTGTGAACATACCCTAATGACAGCCTTTTCTATCAATTAAGAAGCCTACTATCTAGTAGCACATAGGACTGAAATTACTAAAGTCTGTAGTACATACATGGGAACCAAGCTTGGTTATGCACACACCTAGAAAGAGCCTAAACAACATATATTTTCCAACATAGGTTAAACAGCCTATACAGCCTAGGATATAGTGTGGATTGCTTAAGAGTTAAGTATAAATTAAAAAAAACACTTTAAGGCATATATGTACGTATAGATGGACTGGCCGTGCACTGCATATAGAAAGACGGAAGGACTAATAATGAAATGACCAAGCACCCATCTATTTCAATCAACTCAGTAGTTTTATACTCCCTGCAACCAAATGTTGAGACAACCTAGCTTTTAGACAATATTGCACATCGACTTGTACACATTGGGGTACTACGAAACTCTGGCCATCCATGTGCAATACTGGGAAGGGTAGATTCAGTGAAAAGCCTTAACACTCCATTATTTCAATCAATGGCACCATCTACATCTAACCTTGGGTCTACACCACAAACCTTCAAGTGCAAGACATTCATTCCACCTACAAATAAACACATATATACACTACTTCGTTCACAAATATTTGCACTCAAACACAAATGAAAATGGCAATAAGCAAATTGAAGCAAAGCAACTACAAAAAACAAAGAGAAGAAAATAAATGGCAGAGAGGAAGTTAAGAAAAACCAAAACTTGGAAATACTTGAAACAAGAGACCAATTGTGAGTAAACAAATTCTGTTTTTCTACTCCTGGTTATGCTAGAGTACAATTGGTTATATAATCCTGAATATATGGCATTAGTAAAACACTGTAACTTGGAACTCAAAACAGTGAACAAGTGGCCAAACTATAGAAATATAGTGTGAGTAAACATTATTTCCCTATTGTTTCCATGCTTCTATTTGTATGAATCTAAGGATGCATGTATGTACATATGGACTTCTGTTGAGATAAACCAAGATATTGAACTAAGTTAAATAGTTGAAATGGTTGTCATTGGAATGAGTTATCCATGATAATATAAGACAGAGAAGCACAAATCACAGGTAACCAAAACATGGAAATAGTAGATCTAATATGAGTAAACTCTTTCCATTTAAAATTATTACTAACTGTTTACAGTAGAATGTGGACACACACACACACACACACACATATATATATATATATATATATGCAAATATGTTTTGATTATGTGTGTGTAACTAAATTGTTCTTTATAAAAAGAGAATCTGGAAACAAAATATGAAGACAATGAATAATAAATTTGTCTCCCATCTAAATACTGATGTAATATGAAGTATTTTAGATGCATATTTGCTATGTTAGCCGATTTAATTTTTTCTCATCAAATTTGAAACCAAAATCTGTTAGGGAGGGACAATGGGAAACAATATACTGAATTCTGTAAGCATAATGTATAGGACTCTATTTTGTTAAAGTTTAAATAAACCAGTACCTTAAATGATAATTCAAGAACTCAATACATAGGGAAATTCAGGATCAGAATTCAACACGAAACTGTTCGAATCCGAGAATAGTTTATTTTAAAAAGGAATTTTCATTCATTTCGTATGGAGTCATCAAGTAGCCGAGTTGGCTGAAATCAGGGGAGGAAGTGTACTTGAGGTCGGCAAAGGGGTTGGAGGTGGTGTAAACATTTCAGGTGACCAGAATAGAGTGGAAGAGGTCAGCAAAATGAGGACCTAGAGTTGTTATACTCAACGTAAATAAGGGCTGATAGGTATTTTTGGAAAAAGGGTGTTATGGAGTTGGAGTGAGCAGTCAGTGGAAATCCTGGCTGGAGATGCAACGTGCGGGTGGCGGTGATGGTTCTCAGGTGGAGAGGGTTTACGATGCACGTGCACCAGTGTACAGTGGTGAGTGGTGCATGATTTTATGTTCAAATAAAGGAAGGAAAAGGAAGTAACGATGTACGGTAAATTCTCGAATATAAACTGAAATCAAAACAGAAGTAACTAATAAACTGAAGTGAATATAAATTGAAATCAATACTCTGTTATATGATAGCATATATGAACTATAGTAAATAAGATTTCACTGTACCTGTAGTGAGTATTTTTCTTGACAGTCATAATGTATTGTTGTTTAGACAAAAACTTATCGGTTATATAAAATGAAACACCCCACCTCCGTTAGGGTCACTCTCAAAGGGAATGCCCTAATTTTGGTGGAGGTTTATAAGTACAAGTCACAGATATACAAGACAGATATAAGAACACATATTTGTAAACAGCGGAAGAACAACAAACTTTATTTCATCAAGTCAAATACGTGTTACAACAACATCCTTTCCAAAAACATAACATAACACTTTCATAATCTGTCTTGAGTACATTATTTAAAGAAGCATAAATAAAACATAGATAACCTGCAAAAGCCCCATAGTGGATTGTCCAAAGCCATAGTTCAAAACAGGAAAGTCCAAGCAATACATTTCTCTTCTTCAAGCTGGATGTTGAGGTTGGTCAAGCTGCTGTGTTCCCTCCCTGAGGACCTGGGGGGGGGGGGGAAACGGAAGAAAGAAGACGAAAGAAAAGTAGAGTCAGACATAAAGCCTGAGTAAGTCTAGTACTATTTTGTCTATGAATAAAGAACTGGGTATGATAAGTATAAACAAGAAGTGGGCATGCACTATAAACTTGGTTAAGTTGTCTAGGGTCGAATATACTATCGCACCCCATGTTAATCTTTGAACCCATATAAACTAGTTTCCAATTTGCACCCCATAATCAGGGTGATGTGATCCATTCTATGATGATCGGCTCCTACTCGCAAAGTTACATGTGTCTTACGGCCCCCGATGTCGTAATTACCTATGCTGGTCCCACCATGGGGTGTATCAAGTCCCATAGTGGCAACCCGACACAACCTTAGAGTGCACAGGTATGCTACTGGTGTCCAGTGCCTTATTTTTCTGCGCCGGAGTGTGTGCACGCCCGCACCCCGTTAGAACCTACACTGCTACACCACCGCCGTCGATTTGACCTCTTACAATCAGCCCAGTAATCGTGCCCCACCCTGCCTAGTTTCAGGGTATCCTGATACACCTTCTAGGGTTACTACTGAAAAGGGTCCCCCGTTACTAGGTTTTCTATCTCTAGCCAACATGCTAAGTTGGTTAAGTGTTTCCTAACCTAACCCCACCAGTCTGTTTAGTTTAGCATGTTCCATTTTGATTAAGTCTTTAGTTCACTTAATCCTAACAATCCTGACTCAGCCTTAATTGTCTTATTAAGGCCCTGACCTCTCACATTAGACAGGTATTGTTGTGGCTGCCTGTTGCCGGTTGGTTCCGGGCAGTCTTATGCCACAACTCAGTCTAACCTCGGGTCCTTATTGGGCTCCATGTTTAACCTCCCACATTGGATAGATATTGTTGTGACTACTGGACAGCCGGGCGGTTCCGGGCAGGTTTACATCACAACTCAATCCAACCTCGGGTTAAACACATCGTATGTTCTACATTTACATATCTTGTCATTCCTCTTTATTTCTTATATGTAAATATTTGCGGCCCATTATTAAGTTAATGGTGTAAAGGTTACACCAATCACGGGCCCAACCCATACTTGAATTTGGGCCCTTCTATTTTATATTTTCATTCATTAATTAATTTTAACCCAACGTTATTTTCCCCCGTTTTACACGTCCGTTTATATATATTGGGCTTAGCCTTTTAAAGCCCAATTTAGCCATGCGAAAAGGGGAGGCTTAAAGCGTGATTACATACACAAAGAGGGGAAGGTGAGCGCATGAACTTGCATATGACGTTGGAAATACATAATAGAAACTGGTGTACTTGCATATATATACTTTGGTCATAAAGCATAGGTGACATGAACCAAACCATGTAAACTTAAGATAAGAATCTAAATTAGGTGTCACATAGTCTTAACTACAACATAGACCTATGTTCTCAATTAGGCATAAACATAAACAAGTCATGTTCATAAGGTTTTTACATGTTTCCAAAGGGGATACTTTGTTACTAACACAAAAGCATAGATCAACTTAATTATGATTTAAGTCTAATCACATAACGATAGTATAAATATACTTATGCATAAATATTCCTAAACATGGAGTTTGCTTTAAACTTGCAAAAAGGGATTTTTGAGTCTAACCTAGCCATGCCTCACATATGTCATCATATAATTCTTGTAAACAAGATAAACTTAATCATGGTTTTCAATTATGCCACATATCATTCATAGCCTAGCCATATTCATAATTTTGCAAAAGCATGACTTAATACATGGATTATGGTGTCAAAATTCCAACATAGTTTCTTATGAACTATAACAACCAAACTTGTTTCAATTACTTGCAAAATGATTTATGCACAAAAATATACATCATGATGACATAATAACAAAGCCCCAAACTTGCATGAATTTCAATCAACTACATACATGTAGCTTCAACATAGATTACATAATTTGCGCAATATTCCAAACGTATACTTGCATAGAACTACCGCATGTAGTTCTTTATAATGAATAACATAAATTTTGCACAAATATGAATTACTTTATTATCCCAATTCAAGCATACAAATCAATACAGTTGTTCATTCATACCAAAGTAATACTCTACTTACAATGGTTGCGGCGAATTCTCTAATTAAGAGATATGATTTCTTTGTTGAATTGATTGGCTTTAGGTTGCTTGAATTGCTTTAGGCTTTAGAACTTTCTTCCTAATTCTCTCTCTAGTTGGCGGCTACTCTTAGTTGTTCCTCAGCAACATGGCGGCTATGTTCTTAATTTGAATGAATAGATTAGGGTTTAGTCTAGGGTTGTTTATATAGAGGTTAGGAACTGATTAGGACCCTTGATGTTGCTTGGATTGATCATAGCCATTCATTAGGAAGAGAGACCAATTAAAACTCGCCACCTAGCCCTAATGACAAAGCAGACCACAGAGAATCGGCCAAACACAGACCTGGCCAGCCAGGTTGACTGGGCTCGACCAGGTCGATACCCCTGTCGACAGGGCTGTCGACAGCCCTGTCGACATGGGTAGCCCAGGTCGACAGCCCAGTCGACCTGGGTGGCCTAGGCGGGTGTTTATCCGCCCTGGCCCATTGGGCCCCACTTCGGAATATTTAATTGTTTAATTCTGTTTGAATTCTAAATTTAATTTAAAAACTTCCGAAGGCCATATCTTTTTCATACGGACTCCGTTTTTCGAAAACTCGGACTCTATTTCGCGTATTTTTCCGAGACGAACGCAATGGCGTATCCCGTTTCCCTTAGTTCTTTGATTTCAGATTAATTATGCTTTAATTTGTTAATTTCACAGTTATAGAATTTTCGGGGTGTTACATTCTCCCCCACTTAAAAGGATTTCGTCCCCGAAATCTTCAAGTTAGGAGGAATGTATATCCTAACATCCAAACATCCATCTACTCATCCATCAAACACGAGCATCCATTGTCCTTAAAAGATTTCTAATGCTTCATGATCATATGCGAAGTGTGTGTGTACATGTACTTATCTAATGCAAAATCAGGCGGTCTACTGATTCAGTTGACCTCCTTAATGCGAATTATGTAAGTGCCATGAATCCATTATGTATGCAAATTTTCCCTATTCTTGATTCTACATGAGTGCACAATCATTCAATACAAATGCAACATCCACATGACAACACATTAATGTTCAACCATATACGAATGCAAACATATATGCATATGCAATATGAAGTGACTGAGCCGATCTAAACCCTAGATTGTGTGTGTATATGCAACCACGAGCAGCCACTAGCAATCACTTGCACCCACTTGCAACCATTCATACATAACATGTTTCAATTACATGTTTCCATCCAAAAAGTTTCTACCTAAAAGATAAGGTCGAGGAAATATACCTAAAAAGATAGATAAAAGCGCAACTTAAGGAAAAAGAAAGATCAAGGATGTACCCTCGAACAGAAAAGGGTAGGCAGTACGTATTCTAGCTTCAGTTTCCCAAGTCGCGTCTCCCTCGGCGTCGCTCCACTGAACTTTGACGAGCTTGACTTCGCGGTTGCGTAGCTTCTTCACTTCCGTTCCTAATATGCAGGTTGGAACTTTTCTTATGGTTGCTTCGCGTTCCACTTCGGCCTCTTCGAGGATATTCGGCTCTACCACTTCAGCAGACTCATGCAGACATTTTCGAAGGTGTGAAACGTGAAAAACGTTGTGGACTCCGGCCAACTTCTCGGGTAGCTCTAATCTATAAGCCATTTTCCCAATTTTCTCGATAATAGGGAATGGCCCTACGAATCTTGGCGCTAGCTTTCCTGTGGTTCCAAAACGAACAACGTTTCTTAGCGGTGATACCTTGAGAAAAACTCTGTCTCCAACCTCAAATTCAAGGTCGGTCCTCCTCTTGTCGGCATAGGACTTTTGTCTGTCTTGGGCCGTCTTCATCCTTCTTCGTATTAAGTCCACTTTCTCTGAAGTCTCTCGGATCATATCTGGTCCAAGTATGAGTTTATCCGTAGACTCCCACCAACAAGTGGGCGATCGGCACGGTCTTCCATATAAAGCTTCGAAGGGCGCCATTCCGATGGTTGCTTGATAGCTGTTGTTGTAGGCAAATTCCACCAAAGGAAGGTGGTCTTCCCATGTCCCTCCGAAGTCAAGGACGCATAGTCTTAAAAGGTCTTCCAAAACTCTGTTCACTCTCTCTGTTTGGCCGTCGGTTTGGGGATGATAGGCTGTGCTTAAGCATAACTGCGTTCCTACTGCTTCTTGCAGACTCCGCCAAAACTCACTGGTGAAGATGGGGTCTCGGTCACTAACAATGCTAGATGGTATTCCATGGAGTCGAACGATTTCCTTAAGGTAAAGTGATGCTAGGGATGAGGCAGTTCTTTTACTTTTGACAGGTAAAAAGTGGGCGCTTTTAGTAAGCCTATCCACTATTACCCAAATACTAGTGTTGCCTCTCCTAGACCTAGGCAGCCCATCGATGAAGTCCATTGAGATGCTATCCCACTTCCACTGCGGGACCTCCAGAGGATGTAGCAGTCCGCCAGGCTTTTTCTGTTCTGCCTTAACCTGTTGGCACACCATGCACTTAGAAACGAATTCTGCCACGTCCTTTTTTCATGCCGTTCCAAAAGAAAGTCCTCTTTATGTCTTTGTACATTTTATCTCCGCCTGGGTGTATCGTCATCTTGGAGTGATGTGCTTCCTCGAGAACCTTCTTTACTAAATCTTTTATCTGTGGGACGCATAGTCTTCCGTCTCGCCTTAACAAACCCCTATCGTCGATGGAGTATCGGTTGAGGTGACTTGGAGTCTCACCCCTAATTAGCCTATCAATTATTTCCACAAGCTGAGGGTCTTCGCGTTGTGCTGTCCCTACTGAATCCACTAAAGTTGGGCGCACTTCGAGAGATGCTAGCAGGCCTGGTACGAAATCGGAGGAGGGCCTAAAGTCGAAACTGGCTATAAACTCTAGGCTTTGTCTTTCAACTAACAATGAGCTTAGGGTTAATCTCTTTCGGCTCAACGCGTCTGCCACTACGTTGCCTTTGCCCGGAGTGTAGGAGATTTCGAAATCGTACGAGGCAAGAAACTCCATCCATCTTTGTTGCCTCAAGTTAAGATCCTTCTGCGAGAAAAGATATTTCAATGATTTATGGTCAGTGTAAAGTTCGAACTTCTCACCTAGGAGATAGTGTCGCCAAGACTTGAGTGCAAAGACGATGGCGGCTAACTCTAGATCGTGGGTTGGGTAGTTCTTTTCGTGCACCTTCAACTGCCTCCCGCCATAAGCTACTACCCTTCCTTCTTGCATTAAGACGGCGCCTAGCCCTGTCCCACATGCATCCGTATAAACAGTGAACATCTTGCTCCCATCTGGCAGCGTCAAAACTGGGGCTGTTGTGAGAGCCCTTTTCAGTCGTTGGAAAGCAAACTCGCAATCCAAATCCCAATTGAACACTAGATTCTTCTTAGTCAATTTCGTGAGAGGAGCTGAGATTTTCGCAAAATCCCTTATGAACTTTCGATAGAAACCCGCTAGTCCTAGAAAGCTTCGGACCTCAGTTGCATTCCTTGGTGTCTTCCAGTCCTGTACCGCCACTACTTTAGCAGGGTCCACTGCTAACCCTTGTTTGGATACTATGTGCCCAAGGAACCTCACCTCTTCTCTCCAAAAGTGGCATTTGGAGAACTTGGCTTTTAATTGATGGACTCGCAAAGTTTCCATGATTGCCCTTAAGTGCTGAGCATGTTCCTCTTCACTCTTTGAGAAGATAAGGATATCATCTACGAAGACCACTACGAATTTGTTGAGGAAATCTCTAAATACCCTACTCATCAGGTCCACGAAGTAAGCAGGTGCATTTGTCAAGCCGAAAGGCATGACAAGCCATTCAAAGAAGCCGTCTGGGGTTCTGAACGCCGTTTTATCGATGCTATCTTCAGCCACCCTTAGCTGATGGAAACCGGTTGCTAAATCGAGTTGGGAGAAAACAGACGCCCCTACAAGCTGGTCAAATAAATCGTCAATTCTAGGGAGAGGGTGCCTATTCTTTTTCGTTAGCTTGTTGAGCTCCCTATAGTCAACACATAGACGGAGTGAACCATCCGCCTTTGTAGCGAACACCACTGGAGCGCCCCATTCTGAAATGCTCCTCCTAATGAACCCCTTTTCTAGAAGCTCTTTAATCTGTTTACTGAGCTCTTTTCTTTCTCGTGGAGCCATGTGTCTAACGGGCAACGCAACGGGCTTTGCATTATCTACAAGATATATGCGGAAGTCTATTTCCCGCTTCGGAGGCAAGCCCTTCACCTCTTCAAAGACATCCGGATATTCCCGGACCACTCTAACTGATTTCAAATTTTCAACAGAGGCATCTAGCGATTCAAGATAACTAAGCATAACCGCATACGAGGGATTACAAGAAATTTCCAAAGTATTACCGAGCTGGGTTAGGAGCCTAACAACTCTTTTCTCACAATCAAGGATGGCCCCATTACTGGATAGCCAATCCATACCCAAAATCAAACCATACCCCGAAAAGCCCAAAACAAAGGCACTACATTGAAATTCTACACTTAGAATAGAAATTTTCAAATCCAGACAGATCATAGACAAATGAGCTGGGCCCCCAATTGGGTTTGAAACAATTAAGGGGTCCTCTACCATACTAGTTTTTAGGTGCAGAGATTTTACTAAAGCAGACGAGATAAAGGAGTGTGATGCGCCAGAATCAAATAAAGTGCGAACGGGGTGATCATAAAGATAAACTACACTTTCTACAGAAGTATTTATACCTCGCTGTTGCAGAGGTGGTGCTTCTAGCACATGGACCTGTGCCCCTGGGGTGGATCCAGTCCTCTGCCCCTGTCCTCGTTTCTTTGGGCAGTCCTTAGCCCTATGGCCTGTCTCACCGCAAGAAAAGCACCCACCATTCTCCTTGGCCTTCTTTTTCCGGCAGTCCTTTACTAAGTGCCCCACTTTGCCACAGAAATTACACTTCCTCTTCTCTTTGTTGCCTTTCCCGCCTTTCTTAAAATCTGTCTTCTTAGGCTGCAAACCCTCTTTCTTCCCTTGAGAGCTTTCTGCCTTTGCCTCCTTCTTGCCCTTATCCTCTTCATTCAGCAATGCCATTTGCACCAATCTTTCATACGTGGCTCCCATGGGTATATGGGTCATGGCCAAACCGTGTAATGGCTCATTTAACCCTTTGACGAAACGGAGAGCCTTCTTGTGCGGGGTGTTGACTAGGTCAAGCCCAAACCTAGCCAGCTCATCAAACAGATTCACATATTCTCTGACTGTCTTGTCCCCTTGCTTAAGAAATAAGAATTTTTCCAACTGCAAACTTCTTTCTGCATCTGAGAGAAATTTAGTCTCAAACCTTGCCCTAAAGTCCTCCCACGTCTCCACTGGTCTTTCAGCATTAGTGACTTCCCACCAGTAGGAAGCCTCGCCCTTCAATAGCCACACCGCCAGTTGTACTTTTTGTCTATCTTCTACCTCAAAGATGATGAATAGGTCCTCCGTTTCTTTCAGCCAATTCCTAGCTGCCACGAAGGACTCAGTTCCATGGAAATCCCTTCCTCCCATAGCTTTAAAATCTTTACATATTTTAGCAAAAGTGTTTCCCCGAGGAGGAGGTGGAGGAAAAGGTGCTGCTGCAGCTGGATGATTTCCTTCAGCTGGGGGAGGAGGAACGGTAGGACCTGGCTGAGTGGCCCTTGCTTCTAAGAACCGTCTAAACCAACCAGGTATTGGCACCCCTTCCGGCAAGTTAAGTTCTTGGGACATGCTGAAACAAAAAGGATAGATTCAAAACGAAGGATAAGAGATAATACCTATGGCTTTGGGGAGTGGACTTTGCTTTTTAGAATAAAATAATATTTTTCTTTTTTTTAAAAATGCTTCTTTAAATTTCCTTTTTGAAAATAATTTTTCAAAACTTTTTATCTTATCTGGTAAACCTATGCTCTGATACCAAGTGAAACACCCCACCTCCGTTAGGGTCACTCTCAAAGGGAATGCCCTAATTTTGGTGGAGGTTTATAAGTACAAGTCACAGATATACAAGACAGATATAAGAACACATATTTGTAAACAGCGGAAGAACAACAAACTTTATTTCATCAAGTCAAATACGTGTTACAACAACATCCTTTCCAAAAACATAACATAACACTTTCATAATCTATCTTGAGTACATTATTTAAAGAAGCATAAATAAAACATAGATAAACTGCAAAATCCCCATAGTGGATTGTCCAAAGCCATAGTTCAAAACAGGAAAGTCCAAGCAATACATTTCTCTTCTTCAAGCTGGATGTTGAGGTTGGTCAAGCTGCTGTGTTCCCTCCCTGAGGACCTGGGGGGGGGGGAAACGGAAGAAAGAAGACGAAAGAAAAGTAGAGTCAGACATAAAGCCTGAGTAAGTCTAGTACTATTTTGTCTATGAATAAAGAACTGGGTATGATAAGTATAAACAAGAAGTGGGCATGCACTATAAACTTGGTTAAGTTGTCTAGGGTCGAATATACTATCGCACCCCATGTTAATCTTTGAACCCATATAAACTAGTTTCCAATTTGCACCCCATAATCAGGGTGATGTGATCCATTCTATGATGATCGGCTCCTACTCGCAAAGTTACATGTGTCTTACGGCCCCCGATGTCGTAGTTACCTATGCTGGTCCCACCATGGGGTGTATCAAGTCCCATAGTGGCAACCCGACACAACCTTAGAGTGCACAGGTATGCTACTGGTGTCCAGTGCCTTATTTTTCTGCGCCGGAGTGTGTGCACGCCCGCACCCCGTTAGAACCTACACTGCTACACCACCGCCGTCGATTTGACCTCTTACAATCAGCCCAGTAATCGTGCCCCACCCTGCCTAGTTTCAGGGTATCCTGATACACCTTCTAGGGTTACTGCTGAAAAGGGTCCCCCGTTACTAGGTTTTCTATCTCTAGCCAACATGCTAAGTTGGTTAAGTGTTTCCTAACCTAACCCCACCAGTCCGTTTAGTTTAGCATGTTCCATTTTGATTAAGTCTTTAGTTCACTTAATCCTAACAATCCTGACTCAGCCTTAATTGTCTTATTAAGGCCCTGACCTCTCACATTAGACAGGTATTGTTGTGGCTGCCTGTTGCCGGTTGGTTCCGGGCAGTCTTACGCCACAACTCAGTCTAACCTCGGGTCCTTATTGGGCTCCATGTTTAACCTCCCACATTGGATAGGTATTGTTGTGACTACTGGACAGCCGGGCGGTTCCGGGCAGGTTTACATCACAACTCAATCCAACCTCGGGTTAAACACATCGTATGTTCTACATTTACATATCTTGTCATTCATCTTTATTTCTTATATGTAAATATTTGCGGCCCATTATTAAGTTAATGGTGTAAAGGTTACACCAATCACGGGCCCAACCCATACTTGAATTTGGGCCCTTCTATTTTATATTTTCATTCATTAATTAATTTTAACCCAACGTTATTTTCCCCCGTTTTACACGTCCGTTTATATATATTGGGCTTAGCCTTTTAAAGCCCAATTTAGCCATGCGAAAAGGGGAGGCTTAAAGCGTGATTACATACACAAAGAGGGGAAGGTGAGCGCATGAACTTGCA
This sequence comes from Allium sativum, assembly GCA_030737875.1. Classification (NCBI taxonomy): domain Eukaryota; kingdom Viridiplantae; phylum Streptophyta; class Magnoliopsida; order Asparagales; family Amaryllidaceae; genus Allium; species Allium sativum. Next base: position 995,570,387 of record CM060915.1, read on the forward strand.
TATGACGTTGGAAATACATAATAGAAACTGGTGTACTTGCATATATATACTTTGGTCATAAAGCATAGGTGACATGAACCAAACCATGTAAACTTAAGATAAGAATCTAAATTAGGTGTCACATAGTCTTAACTACAACATAGACCTATGTTCTCAATTAGGCATAAACATAAACAAGTCATGTTCATAAGGTTTTTACATGTTTCCAAAGGGGATACTTTGTTACTAACACAAAAGCATAGATCAACTTAATTATGATTTAAGTCTAATCACATAACGATAGTATAAATATACTTATGCATAAATATTCCTAAACATGGAGTTTGCTTTAAACTTGCAAAAAGGGATTTTTGAGTCTAACCTAGCCATGCCTCACATATGTCATCATATAATTCTTGTAAACAAGATAAACTTAATCATGGTTTTCAATTATGCCACATATCATTCATAGCCTAGCCATATTCATAAGTTTGCAAAAGCATGACTTAATACATGGATTATGGTGTCAAAATTCCAACATAGTTTCTTATGAACTATAACAACCAAACTTGTTTCAATTACTTGCAAAATGATTTATGCACAAAAATATACATCATGATGACATAATAACAAAGCCCCAAACTTGCATGAATTTCAATCAACTACATACATGTAGCTTCAACATAGATTACATAATTTGCGCAATATTCCAAACGTATACTTGCATAGAACTACCGCATGTAGTTCTTTATAATGAATAACATAAATTTTGCACAAATATGAATTACTTTATTATCCCAATTCAAGCATACAAATCAATACAGTTGTTCATTCATACCAAAGTAATACTCTACTTACAATGGTTGCGGCGAATTCTCTAATTAAGAGATATGATTTCTTTGTTGAATTGATTGGCTTTAGGTTGCTTGAATTGCTTTAGGCTTTAGAACTTTCTTCCTAATTCTCTCTCTAGTTGGCGGCTACTCTTAGTCGTTCCTCAGCAACATGGCGGCTATGTTCTTAATTTGAATGAATAGATTAGGGTTTAGTCTAGGGTTGTTTATATAGAGGTTAGGAACTGATTAGGACCCTTGATGTTGCTTGGATTGATCATAGCCATTCATTAGGAAGAGAGACCAATTAAAACTCGCCACCTAGCCCTAATGACAAAGCAGACCACAGAGAATCGGCCAAACACAGACCTGGCCAGCCAGGTTGACTGGGCTCGACCAGGTCGATACCCCTGTCGACAGGGCTGTCGACAGCCCTGTCGACATGGGTAGCCCAGGTCGACAGCCCAGTCGACCTGGGTGGCCTAGGCGGGTGTTTATCCGCCCTGGCCCATTGGGCCCCACTTCGGAATATTTAATTGTTTAATTCTGTTTGAATTCTAAATTTAATTTAAAAATTTCCGAAGGCCATATCTTTTTCATACGGACTTCGTTTTTCGAAAATTCGGACTCTATTTCGCGTATTTTTCCGAGACGAACGCAATGGCGTATCCCGTTTCCCTTAGTTCTTTGATTTCAGATTAATTATGCTTTAATTTGTTAATTTCACAGTTATAGAATTTTCGGGGTGTTACATAAAATGAAATGCCTGAATATAAATCAAACTCAGGGGGTTCAAAATATAAAGGAGGTCAGGGAAAGTTCTGGGTTTTGAGAAGGGATCAACATGTGATTTGTGGTGCGTACAGATGATTGGCACAGTGTAGCGTAGAGCGTGGAGTTCGTGCAAGTACACAAGTGCGCTGCTGTGCACATCAGCTCTAGTTCCTAATGTTCACAGTGACACAAATACTTCAACTAAGGTGGTAAATAAAAATGATAAATATGTTAGTATAGTCAGCTAGTAAGATTTGAAACAAGGAAAGGAGATTAAAATAAGAAATAGGGGATGCAGCATGTAAAAACTGAGGAAATGGGGAAGTTTACTGTAGTAGAAAAGTGATGTAGCAACAGTAAAAGTAAAGGGATGGAAAGTTGGGCGGTTACTGGGTACTTGCGTTGCCTGGATTCATCATGAAGTAGAAAAGCAAGAAAATGTGGAACTGTTGCTTGGATTTTGATATTGGGTCCTGGGCTTGTCCGTATCATTTTAAAAATAATATATATATATATGCGTATATATATATATATAAAGAGTTGCAACCTGTTGTCAAATACGTATGATGAAAGTAATTATGCTAGGACAATGTTTTCGGCTCAAAAGATGCATGAACGCATCAGTAATAACTGAAAGGTATGCATACTAAAATGAAAAAATGTGATGCATCGGTTTAAAAGTGATAGTGGTATTCCCTTTTTAGTTTAAGATTTTAGCAATGTTTACCGAAGAAGTAGCATTAGATAATTGCTAAATTTAGTGTGATAATTCCTGGAGCATGTGTTTGGGTTAAATGGGAAGTGGGCATGTTTTGTATGAATGGACTGTTTTATTAACCTTGGTCCATTTTAATTTAAAAATGAAAATGGTATATGTTTAAATGTGTAATGACCCGAAAATCCGGACCAATTTGAGCTGACCAAATAACACAAGTCCAAGCCCAAATTGCACTGGAAATTCAAGAAATTAATAGAAAGAAGATAGAGGGTGAGGAAAGGTAAGATAGAAACTTAGAACAGAAGAAGAAGAACACAACATCAGAGTAACACGAACCTCACAGCGGAATGAATAACATATAATATATATAACATAACTTGAAATATACATCTGTATTTGAATATACATCATTATCAAAGTACAACACTTATAACACAGCGGAAATAAACTATAGCTATATGATCCTGAAGCCTCCAGCTCCAGCTCTTCAAGTATCTGTAAATCCTGACTACTTGACTGCCCGTACAAAATTGGGCACCCAAGAGTTTAGGGAAAACAAAACAGAATAAACTTCGGGTCAGTCATGGGACTGGTATGAGTAAAACAGTTTAAAACAGTTTGAACAAGTAAACGATATCTCATAAGACCACGCCGTATAATGGAACGGGTTTTTCCCTTATGAGAATCCAAAATATCTTTATATCAAAAACCTTTCGATATTTTAATAATGTCTATCAGCCACAATATATTAATCATCTAGCAGAAACGCTTTCATCTCACGTTCTACATATATAGTATACACTCAAAACCGCAAGCACGTATTGGGTAATGGATTTCCAACTATGACAAGGTATGGAACCACCTTCCGATTAGTGTACTCTAGGAACGATACACTGGAGTTCAAGAAGAACATCTTGCAACTCAGCCACACATGACCGACCACTCATTTCGCTTGAGTGTATCGAATGTACATCACCAACGGTTGGGATCAGCAACCGTTCCCATATATATATATATATATATATATATATATATATATATATATATATATATGGGACATCATTGATAGATTAAAGGAGCAAATGAATATTCTCTAGATAGGTGATTATACACCCTACTTCGGTGTGACCGACTTAGCCATGCTGCCTGCCCGATTTCTGTCATTACCGGATGTGAGGCTAGAAGCTACGCTTATCTTTTCCCATACCACATCTTCATTCACTTAGAATGTCACATCGTCATACTCGCCAAATCACAAATTGATTTCCCCAAAAATACCACGGGTATAAGCTAAGAGAAACGAATTCCTCCGCCACCAACGTAAATACGTTTGAAACGATCAACTTACGTGATCTACCAAATATACTCTGTCAGACCTTCGCCCATACAAGTTGTCCTAGGACTGGACAAACCGAAGGCACTATTCAGTATATCCATCTTAGTCACTGTTATCTAAGGCTTATACAACATCCCTTGCACTTTACTCCGTCTTCAATTATCTTTGGCATATATGATTCGCAACGCTCATGCCAATACAGAGTGGTTCTTTGGATAATAATCCAACCGGTCTCTCCATATTAACAACGTTAAAATGGTCGAAACTTCGATAGTCTTTAAGTTAACTATCAAAGAAAAACAAGTGTGCAAACAACGATATTATTTCCAATTGGAAATAACATCGATCAATCATCAATCACTACCATTCCACAACTATCAGACTCTAACTGTAAACTAATAAGAGAACAACTTCCCAAGTATAAACCCCGAAGGCCGAAACCAACATCAGATCCATACTCTGGAAACCATTCAACTTATTAATCTGTAGTCATTTTCTAATTTTGCTTAACTCTATTTCTTTAACTCTATACAATTAACTCTAGTTCATTTTTAACTCTAATCGATTAACTCTATTTGATTACCTCTAACTGGTTAACTCTAACTGATTAACTCCTTTCAAATAAACTATATTCGATTTACTCCTTTAACTCTATTCGAATAAATTATATTCGATTAACTCCTTTAACTCTAACTGATTAATTCTAACTCCTTTTAAATATCGTATTTATTTTCTAAATAAATATTTCCTTTATTCTATTTATTTTCTCAAATAAATATTCCTTTATTCTAATTCTATTTATTCCCTAAATAAATAAATAATCCCTTTTAATCTATTTGTAAATGTTCTACAAATATTTCCTTTCTTATTTGTTTGACAAATATTTCCTTTCTTATTTGTTTGACAAATACTTTCCCTTTTATATTTGATTTACAAATACTTTCCCTTTTATATTTGATTTACAAATATATTTTTCCTTTTTATTCGTTTTACAAATATGTTCTTTTATATTTGATTTACAAGTATATTTCTTTTATTCAAAATCCTTTTTCTTTTATAATATAAAATCCATTGATTTTATATAAATAAATTATTTTCAAAATATACTTTGAAAATCCCTTTCCCACCTTCTGGTATTTCTTATGGTATTTAACACGCCATATAACACTAATAAATATCGTTCAAACACACATAATCAACGTCTGATTATACATCACATCATATATCACAATATATACATCACAGTAAAATAAATGTTGAGGAATCCAGTTGGATTCCTCCAACCTGTTTCCCTGCATCACAGATGTTAAACAATATAGATAACATCACTTTCAGTTCCATATGATATATTCTGTTAAACAGAATCAATATAGAAATTCAACTAACTGACTAGTAGTTCAATCAAACAGTCAACACACAGTAAATTAGACAATTTCTAATAGTTCTAAAAATACAACATGAAATTATAAACTATTTAGAGTTTGTGAGATTTACTCACATTGGACGATCATCGTTAATAACGAAAATCATCTCTTGATTCGAACAGACAATTTATTTTGCTATAAATTGTAACGTGCTCTAATCGACTCGCGGTCAGTTCCATTGTGTAGTGTTTGTCCATACGGTCCCAACGCAACTTACGGTTCGTCAATCTGACCACGTATGTGTAAGATATACTATTAACAAGTTCATATAATATTCGATTAAAATTTAAACAAAAATTAATGTTTATAATGGGCTTCACCAACTCTAACCCAACCCATCAAATATTAGACCCGTACCCAATGTGTAACAACCCAGAAAATATGAGCCAATTTAAAATTTTTAAACTGGTAATATCAAAGGAATTTGAACAATTGAAATAGAATATTTCAATAAAATAGTGAATTAGAAATAGTGAGTTAGCTTGAAAATTTGAATTCAAACTTTGACTAACTGTGCAGGGTGGAAAATATAACGGATTTTAGTGAAACCAAAAATATTAAAATCTGTTTATCAATACCTTTCTACCGAATCTGAAAAATCGAAGTTTCATAGCGGGAATCAAAAGTTATGGCCGAATGAATTTTCAGGAAGGTCGCTATATAGAATATATAGCCCTGGAAAATAGATATTTTGCAAACGACCTCGGAATTCGACGAAACCACTTTTGTTGGGTCCAGGATGTCAAACTATTGCTAGGTTTCAAATTTCATAATTTTTGAAGCTAGTATGTGAGCGTAGCAAAAGAAAATGTGTTTGATCAATTTTTGTTAAATTGGATCGACCAGAAAATGGCCATTTTTCAAACGATCTCAGAATTCGACGAAACTAGTTTTGTTGGGACCGTAGCGTCAAAATATAGCAAGATTTATTTTTCTGGAATTTTTCGAATCAGTTTGTGGCCCTGGCAAATTGAAATGTACGTTCAAAGTTAAAATTAAATGTTTTATACTTTAATTTGAAAAATAACTGACTGTAACAGTCGAATTGGCCAACAAAACATATCCCATTGTGTCCGGGATGGGGGTATTTAGCTAGGGACGACAGTCGTTGGGTTTGAATTGGTTTCCGTGTGGAGAAACACTATTTAAAAATTTATTAAAACCAGTGGCCAATCAGAAATTTTCTTTCATTATTTTTAAAAATAAAAAAAAGTCAGAAAACCTAACCGCCTCTCTCTCCACCGACGATTCACGTCGTTCGCCACTTCTCCTCCAAATCGCCACCGCCACAGGCGATTCCAGCCTTCGCCACCCCTACCTCGAAGTGCCTCCCTCCCCTCTTCCAATCCGACCCAAGCCCGACCCCTATCGTCACCTCCATCGCCGGAATCGTCGACCCAAACCTCAACACTTCCCATCCCCGCCCCGATCGCAAGAGACCACCGAACCACCTCAAACCACCCTGCGCCGACTCCCCTTTCCTCCCTCTTCCACGTCATCACCTCCGATCGTCCCAATACGCAGTGGATTTCGAGAAAATCCGAAACCCTTGTTTGAACCAACAATAAAGGTGAGTCCTTTATGATGTTTGAACTTTGAAAAATCATATCTTTATGGTGTGTTGACGAAATTCGATGAAACAGGAAACATCAGGAACGCAAGGAAGCTCTCTACATCATAGAAGAGACCGCGAATTTTTCTGAGTCATCTACGATTTTTAGCACTCCAAAAACCAATGTGAGAAATCTAAATAAATGAATTTGAATGGAAAATGTCGTGTATAAATTATATAAGCGAAGTATAAATTGCACACGTGTTGTATACCTCATGTACATGCGTGGTGTAATCTATATGAGCGAAGTATGTATTATATATGCATAGAATAATTGATATATGTGTTGAAATTCAAGTGAAATATAGAAATTATATATATATATATATATATATATATATACTCCCCTTGTCCACAAACCATGGACGATATTTATTGTTGTGTATTGGTGTGAAATATTGGATGAAATTGCGAATGGTTGAATAATTGTTTGTGGTTGATATTGATTGGTTGTGTTGAAAAATACCCATTGGTGATTGAAATGAATTGGAAATAATTGTGGAAATAAAAATAAAACATGCCGCCTGCGTGCGAATTAGATGCATGAATCGCCATTGTCAAAAACCGCGAGGTTTTAAGGTAGAGCGAGGAGCCGTACTAGGGACGGTGCCGGTTTTAACTACCCTGCCGTTATGCTGCCGAAATTTTGAATAATATTCATGTGCTAGAATTATTTTCATATGTTGAAATTATCTTCATGCGTTGAAATAAAAGTCATGTGTTGAAACTATATCCATGTGTGGAAATGCTCATGTGTTGAGAAGTGATGTGTGAAAATTAAATTCATTTATGAATGAATAAAGTGTTTAAACAATAAAAATCACATTTTTATAATATATATGAAGTATGTAAAATATTCACTATATATATGAATAGTTTCAACAATGAAAATTTCATCTTTCTTATATGAACAACATATATAAAAATAATAATATCCATGTGTGGAAATGCTCATGTGTTGAGAAGTGTGTGTATTGGAAAAGTTCATGTGTTGAATAAAAAGATCGAACAATAAAAATTACATTTTTATTGAAAGTATAAAGTGTTAAAAACCTTCATTTGTTGAACAAATATTTTAAATGATAAAAATATCATTTTTATCATATATGTGATATGCTAAAGACGACCCGAACTTCCCCGATCTCCGAAGAGAAGAGAAAGAACGAATTGTTTTGAGAACACGACAAAATAGAACGCAAACGGAAGAACATTTCATTATATATTACAACAATTCATCAGCATACAAGAATATACAGAGTATAAATGAATTTTACATAGAAAATATCAGAGATTACAATACATTACATAGCAGCGGAAAATAATACAATACACAACTAGAAGAGATATACGGATACAAAGCTTTCCGGATATCATTCCAGCTGTAAACCAGGATCCTGTGAATATAAATCTGCAAAAACAAAACTACTAGCTGCCCGTGTCGAAAATAAGGGCACCCAGAGTTTAGGTTAAAACAATAAACTCCAGGTCAGTCATGGGACTGGTGTGAGAACTAAAACAGTTATTAATCTTTATTTTAAAGTTAGGTAAATCAAGGGGCCACGCCGTATAACACGGAACGGGTTTCCTCCCAAGAATACCAGTACATATAACAAAAGCGCAATGCTAAATAAAGAAAAATGAAGCTATTATAAGACCCAAGTCCTATCACACAATGCAACGCAAGCCGGGGGATAGGGTTTTCCCTTATAACATCCAAAGAATGCTTGATACGTTTTAAAACAAATCATTTGATACTATTATCAGTGTATAGTGTATAAAACAACTTCAAATCATAAGTATCAATCATAGGCGGCATGGGTACCATATATCATGTCGCCATACTAGTTCTACAATTAAAACCGCAAATGTCACGTATTTGGAAGTTGGATTTCCATCTATGAACCGAGGCAAAAGATAGTCCTCACCGATTCGAGACAATCTAGCCCATGTCTCAGGATCAGAGCTCGAGTGACCCTTGGAGCGACAGGGCCGGTCCACCGATGTGGATTAAAATTCCTGAACACTGCGTTTCCCCGCCCTTTGGGGCGTAAGTGAGCCAACAAATGACTCCATCGGACCCGGATCGTCCGATCAAACCGAGTCGCCTCGCAACAGCAACAACCACATAAGTCAAACTCGTCAGGGCGTGTAAAACCATTGACGCCACTTTTTAGCTAGAAGGAAACGCATGCCCTCCCTGAGGTCCGTCTCCCGTTTTTTGGTTCATACCGAGTGTGAAACTCGCAAAGTAAACGTTACACAAAGCTACGCCACAAAGGCGGTGCTTCGATCATCAACTACAAGACTTTGCTTTTCAACGGAAGCCTTGATCATTTGCCACTTAGGCATGCCACACAGGCAATTCACTCTATGCGTTTGATATCCATCAGTATATAACCCCTGAGCTCGTACGTCTCAGAGAAGGGCGTTAATCAAGAGAATAAATTCTCTGCCGCCAAACAGATATATATTTAATAGAAATCAATCACACAGACTGAAATCCAATGTCAGACACACCGTCCATTTACAAGTTCGTTCTGGGTCTGAACGAAACCGGAGGCACCTAGTACCCTGCATATCCATCGATCTCCAAGTACGTCTAGACAATCACCAACTGTTTCCTTCTTCTTGGGTGTACATCCCAATCAAGATCATCAGTAATCACCCAAACGACGTGAAGACCTCCGGTCTTCAACCACCGTCTTCATCTTCGACCTACCGTCGTGTCAGTTATTCAGAATGGGATAAACCCGGTCTTTCTGAATAACTAGCGTATATAATAAATAAGCGTTACACAAACACAACATACGCCTCATTCCAATTCATTAGTCACTAATCGTAAATTAATCAAGAGAATAATTCCCTAAATATTAACCCCGAAGGTCGAAACCAACATCAGATCAATATCCAGAAAACCATTCTACGTAGCTAACCGACAGTTAGTTTCTAAATTTCACATTCATAGGGAAAGGTTCCCATTAATTTTATCAAAGATAAATTCCTTTAAATTTATTCTTTAATCTTCTTTTGAATTTCGATTCAACTAGTCGGGATTAACGAACCTTACCGAAGTAATCATTTGTTTTAATTTCCCAATCCCAATCTATTCATCCCATGAAGTAAAATTGGTTATACCTCATATCTAACACCACGGTGTTATCGGTAAATTCAATTACCATTTCACGTTCAAATCTAATTAAAGATTTAACTATCGCTTGGATAAAAACTGGTGATACTCCATTCTCGATCATTTCAATCTAATTAAAGATTCATTAAAACTTCACTTAGTTTTAATCTGTGACTGGGTTAAAGAATCAGTGTCTGTAACGACCCGTATTCTACGCCTCATAGGATCGTAGGATATTTATTTCTTTCACATACGAAGTCGTATAGTCATGTAACTTTGGGAGACGACTATTGGGGTCATTTCCCATGTTCATGATTTTTTTCCCGATTTTGAAATGACCATTTTACCCCTAGTTGGTACTGTTTTGGCCATAACTTTTGACTGGAAAGGAATTTTGATCTGAAACCACTTCCATTGGCTCCAGATGATGGTTTCTCTTTCCGTAGAGTGGTCACATTAGCCAAACGGACTCACCGTTTGGGAGATATGGATGAAACAAGTTTCAGATGGTGAAAAACAGCTTAATTGGGCTTAACCGGGTGATTAGCAGCTAGGCCCAGAGGGGAATTTCGGGTTTAGGGGTATTTAGGGGCTGATTAGGGTTAGAAAACATTTCTTTAGACATTTTCCAGCCGCCACTTTCATTCTTAGACACTCTAACAATGGCCTCCTACTTCTTAAACACCCCAAATCACTTTCTAATTGAAGATTAGGCTTAGCAAACATCAAATCAAGGAGTATTAGCACGAGAACCGAGGTAGAGCTGCTGTGTAAGATTGGGAACAGCGCCAAATCAGAGAATATTTCAGTTTTGGGGTTTAGTTGTGGCCAAGGTGAGTGATTTGCATAGTTTTTGCACTAATTACGGTAATTTAGGGCAATTAGTGAAGATTAGCGAATTTATACACTAATAAATTCTAGAAAAATGTTTAGAAATTCTTAAATAATATTTTATGCTTCTGTTAGAAATTTGGTTCGATTTGATTAAGTTTTGTTAAACCTATGATTAGTTCTACTTAAACATGCTATGGGAAAATATGAAGTTTTAGTCACTTTTGATCCATTTTGATTCATTTGAATTGTTGTTTGCTGTTTGTGGTTGCTATTACATGTTGCTATGACTCTATGGTATGTTTTATGATTGATTAGAATAGTTAAATTGGTCGAAAACGTCATCGAATGGCGTAGAAAGCTCGCTGGAAAGTTGCAGAAATGTGCAGGTTCCTAACCGGTTCGGATCGGATGAGGCTCGGATCGGATATGTGAACTGGGCAAGAAAACCGACCCGAACTGGAGTTTGGCACATAGGAGACTTGGCGAGAAGGAAGGCCGTTTACTTAGAGTTGGAGTGGACAAAAGGGATCGGATCGGAAGAATAATGGAGACCAGATCGGATCGGCTCAAGAATGGAAGGCTACGACTGGAGCAAGGCGAAGGGAGCGAATCGGATCAGGGCAGATGAAGAACGGGAGCGGATCGGATCAGAGTAGATGGAAAACGAGGGAGCTGATCGGAGAAAACTGGAAGGAAGACAGTGACCCGACCCGACCCGGAGGAGGACACCGACCCGACCCGAAGTGGAGTATCCGACCCGAACCGATGAAGGTGATGACTACCGAACCGAACCGAATTCTACGACTGTTAATGCGCGACAACTCTTCTGAAGACCCACTCCAATTCGACCAAACCCGAGATGCAAAGGAAGTCCAAATGAGAAGTTAGAGCTTAAGATTCAGATGGGAATCAACGAGTTCGCTTCATGGTTGGGCTTTGCTGCGGGACGCGTGCCAAGGAGTTATCGACGTCTATAGCTTTGGACCACTATGGTAGGAGGTACGAAGGCGGATTCAGGGCCATTATGGCATCGGTAGGACCAAGGGCTACAACCAATGAAGTGGGTCATTGAAATGTTTGGTCATGACTCCATATGTTTAGCTTGGTCATCGCAGGGTTTCTACAAGTCGGGATTCGTCGTTGCCTCAGTTTGTCTAGTGTTCCAAAGTGGTAGATATCGTATGCTTTACGCACTGAGTGAGAAATGTGAGGATGGTTGCTATGGATGATTTGTTTGCTATCATTATGACATGCACACCCCACCCCCATATTCTTACACTATTTATTATGGCACCTTAGAGTACTGTACGGTATGTGGTACTAACTCTTTGGTTGCAGGTCCAGGTTCAGGTATGGTTTAGTATATTTGTTATTATTCTGTTTAGATGCTTATCGCTCATACCAGGCTTTATGTCTGACCCAGAGTTTTATGTCTCCTCTTATTACTCTGGGTGCTCACACGAGCAGACTAGAGACAGGTTAGCTGGTGATGCACGGGTAGATGATCCGGAGATGAGCAGGAGGCTTCCACGTAATACATATACATAGTATTCTCCCTGTGTTGTTGAAGATCACTGCTTGGGCATTAGTAGTGCATCTTCTACTTTAGCTTTCTTTTGTTTAGAGACAGTAAATTTGGAAAGTTGTAATAAGCTGTATTTGGATTTCCGCTGCTCTGATGTTGACATTGATTATTAGTTATCAGCTTATGCACTGTCTCACCTGTTTTATGTCAAGTATGTTATTATTATATTTTATTCCATGCGCTGTGAGACATTCTACAGGTTCTTGATTAGTTCATTTCCTTCTCCCCTTTCTTTGGCGACCGTTCCTAGTCGGGGCATGTGTACAGCGCACTTCCGGAGTAAATGCAGGCTGGTGCGTGGCGGGCCGTCAAACTTGGTATCAGAGCTCTAGGTTGCGTAATTAACCTAGGGAAGTTATCAGGGAGAGATAATATACGTATACGAGAGAACGTATTTGTGATTACTTTGGTTTTAAAAGCTATATATATACTATTAGTAGTATCAGAATGAAGTCGTGCTGCACTAGCACCACTATGGGATCGTTAATCGTTTCCTTTTTCAGATTGACGATGAGCCGATATACTAGAGGTGCTGGTAGGGGAGCCAATAATGGGAATGCTGCTGACATGAGGACGATGTTTACTGACCTCATGAGAGAGATGCTTAGAGATGTACAGAGGGCAGCTCCCAATGGTGGAAATGGTGGTGGTCCAATAGTGCAGGCGCCGAGGGTCGACTTCGCCAAGCTAAATAAGGATTATACTAGCCTTGGTGGGAAGCCGTTTCACGGAACGGAGTCGGCCACGGATGTTCAAGATTGGTTGGATAGTTGCGAACGTATCTTTGAGGATTTGGGTATCGAGGATGCGATGAAGAGGAAGCTAGCGTCCCGTCAGCTGCAAGGGCGGGCAATGAATTGGTGGAATGCTATAAAGGCAGCTACTCCTGAAGATCAGGTTACTTGGGAGCAGTTTAAGGCTCGCTTTAGTGAGAAGTTCATTCCAGCTGCTCAAAAGTCAGTGATGTTTAAGAAGTTCTTGGAGCTCAAGCAGAATGGCAGAGCTGTCTCGGAGTATATTGCTGAATTTGACACCTTGTCAAAATATGGGTTATCTCTTATTGATACTGCCGAGGAAAAGAACGAGAAATTCATAACTGGTTTGGATCAGTACTTGGGGGAAAAACTTATTAACCACATCGATGAGACGTTTGAATCGATTGTGGGGAAAGCATTAAGATCAGAAAGTCTCTACCCTAAGCCGAAGACTGAGGTTGCATTCGTAGATGAGCCAAAGCCACAAGCAAGTGGTGGAGGCAAGGGTGGTTCCCAGAATAAAAGAAAGCAGAGTCAGACTAAGGATGGCCAGAAGAAGAAGAATAAGCAAGATGTTGAGTGCTTCAGCTGTGGTAAGAAGGGCCATTATGCTAGTAATTGTCGGGCCAAGCCAGCGGATAGGAAGTGCTTCAACTGTGGCCAAATGGGACATCACAAGGACAAGTGTCCGCAACCCCCTAAAGAAAAGCAAATGGTGAAAACATATGCTCTCAATGCTATTCCTTCTTCGTCGAATGCCCCAACTGCGGTGGAGAAGGGAAAGAATGTCGTCATTCAAGGTATGCTTTCTGTTTACGATGTTCCTGTTAGAGTTTTGTTTGATACCGGAGCTTCCAGTTCTTTCATATCTAGTGACCTGGTAGATAGGTTGGGATTGGAGCCCGAGATTGTCGATAGACCTTTAGTAGTGACGAACCCGATTGGTGGTTCGACTAACCTTAGCATGATTTGTCGTAATGTGGTCTTATCGAGTCATGGATGCATGTTTGTTTGTGATTGCTTTGTTTTGGGCTTTACTGGGTTTGGCATTATTTTGGGAGTAGATTGGCTCCAAAGATATAGGGTGGTGGTAGACTGTGAGGGCTTTTTAGTGACAGCTAGAGCGGATGATGGGCGGAGGATAGTGTTTGGTGGTCTACCTAGTAAGGGGGTATTGGCTAGTTTTCTAAACTCCCTCGACATTCCGCATAGTGAGTTGTCAGGTTTGCCCGTGGTTGGCCAATATCCGGATGTTTTCGAAGAAGTGACCGGACTTCCACCACACCGAGAGATTGAGTTTCGTATTGATTTGGTAAAGGATGCCAGGCCTATAGTGATGCCTCTTCGTCGTATGGCACCAAGGGAGCAGCGAGAGCTCGAGGTGCAAGTCAGCGATCTTTTGAAGAAGGGATTTATCAGAAGGAGTGTTTCTGAATGGGGAGCACCAGTTGTGTTTGCTACCAAGTGTTTGCGAACAAATTAGACAATTGCAAACAACTGTAAAATTCGTTCGTCTTTCCTAAACAACAAGGATTGTTGTAGAGGGTGTCGAACTCTGGGACCAAATTATTTTATTAATAAATCCAATCAAGTTATCCCTAACTTTTGATTGGTGGAAAACAAAGAAAATAGCAGAAATTAAATAAAAGAGAGTTTTAACAATAAGTGAGAGCAATTAGGGGATAATGACATAGATCAGATTCATAATCATCAATAGCCAAAAGGTTAACCAGATCTAATACATGTTTCTGTCACAAACATGAATCAACAATAATAAGTTTTTAGAAACAAATATGTAAATAACGACAAGCATAGCCTATGCAGGAGCTCAGCTCTACAACCATAGACTATCAGGATAGATTTACTAATTAATTTCTAAAACCCTAAAATTAGATCTAAATCTGATAATTGTTAGACCGAACACGGATATACCCTGTGAAGGAGCATAGCTCTTAAACGACACAGGATATTAAGGTTCAGATCTAACCCTTGGTTCAGATCTAGATCTATATACATGAATTCCTCATCCTTTGGCTATGTGATTCATATTGAATCATACTATCAGCGTCATCACCCCCTAATCAAAGGGGATTAGCTAGACATAGCTAAAGAAGAAGAAAAACAGAAATTAAATAACAAGAACATAAATAAAACTAAAACTAAATAGAAAAGAGGAAGAAGAATGATTTTATTCCAAGAAGAGAATTACAGAATAAAACCCAATGTGTTTTACAATGAATGAGATACAAGGTATTTATAGCTGATATGACAAAGGCTAGCTAGCTAATTACATAATGTGGGACTAAAGAAATAACCCAATTAACACATAAGCCAGTGTGAATGCAGCTTTAGAGTGAGTGGTTTAGCAAATAGGCTAGTGTGAATGCAACATGAGTAAGAGACCTTCCTAATGAGCTAATGTGAATGCAGTTTGAGCCTTTATTGAGCCAAATCTTCTTAACTGAAATATAATTGCAGCCGTTCTTCAAGCTTCAGACTCTTCAAGCTTTAGCAATTTTAAACTTCACTCTTTTTAAGCAAATTCTTCATGCTTTATCCATCAAATGCTCTAAACCATGCTTCTTGTCAACAATCTGAAAATACAGCTATAAATACAAAGTATCAATTATTTTAAAGGGAAAATAAGATAAATAAGCGGATAAAATATACACATTTACGTGTATATCAAATACCCCCACACTTATCTTTTTATTCGTCCTCGAATAAACTAAACTAAGATATGTCACACTTTCGTAGGAAACACGATTGCATTTAGCGTATGCAACAAGCCGTTAAACCTCTGGGTGTCCCCAGTAGGACGAGTGTTGTCTCGTGAGGGTTTTCAGCGGATACTACCCACAAAATCCAAGCGTCTTGTGTACGCAGATAAATCAAACATTATATTTAAGGTCTTTCAAATTCCAAGGATTTCACCTAACTTCAACAATAACGGTTTAGTCCCAATTTGTCCATCCCATAATTAGTGCAAAAATGAACAAAAATTTTCAAGCTGAATGGTAATTCCTTGATAACACTGTAATTGTCTTGAAGGTTAAGAGCGTGGTGTCAACCAAAGTTCTACACATCGACAACGTACACCCAATCATTTATTTAACCCTTTTTTTTTTTTTGAATAATTTTGCACCAATGTAACTGTAATGTATTGGATGTGTGTTATGCATAGATGAAGGAAAATTTTGTAAGTTCTAAAAATGTTATAGATAAGAGGGCAAGTGTATTAGTTGAACTTCAAGCTACAAAAGATAAAGTAATACTGAGGCACATATAGACATTTTGTTTCCTTTCATCTACTCTACTGCAATCCTCGCTTCCAAGTACGGTGTGATGGATGTGGATGGAATGGAAATGGATGCTTCATGATGAAGACTATTTTATTCAGAGAGACTCTCTCTTTATTTCTTTTTTTTCTTTTTTCCTTTTTTCTATTCTTTTTTTTCTTTCTTCTCTTTTTTTTTTCTTTTGCATGATGAATGATGAATGGAGATGGAATGATGACGTACATGATTTCATTTGATTCCTCCTTTACTACCAACACTTCATGAAAGGAAAGTTTTGTGCCCTAGTTACTCTACTTCTATAACCTTAATTCAGCACACAAGTCTGGATTGATGTTATACAAAAAGCTGAAAGGAATGATAAGCAAAGTTTCGTAAGATAGATAACCCATATAAAATAAGATGTGGTATATGGTTATCCTACCTTAAAACAAGTACGGAATGGGTAGTGTAATATTGATATAAAAAGTGATGTTTTTTTTTGACCTTTAAACAAAGGTTCTTGAGTACACCAATATAAGATAAACTTGTCGAAACATGGATGTAAATCGACTAAAAACTTGGGTTTGAATAATGTGGGGTATCGAAGAAGAACGCTACAATGAGTCATTTCTCCTTAATTGGGCCAAGTGGATTTTAGAACTTACAATTTTGAAAATTTTGAGTGAAAAGAAAATATTATGCATGAAAACGAACTCAGAAAATCCAACAAATGTAGGTGCAAAATCATTTTTATTTCTTGATTTTTTTTTTTGATTATTTTTACTTGCACATTCTAACATGTATAACAAAGGTTGACACGCTTACTCCAGAACACGACTAACGTCTGCACAGTCTCAAGCTAGCATCTTAAAAAGACACATTACGATTCAATGAATAAATAATGTTCATTCCCATCACCCAACAATTCAACTTATCAAACAAGAACCAAGGTGTTATTTATGAATTTAAGTTAATCCTTGTTCAATGAATGACCTACTTCATAAAATTTGATTGCTGATGTAATGTAAATTCCCCCCCCCCACACTTGAGTGTGACTGTGTCCTCACAGTCTTAATCAGACATATCTTAGTGAAAGGGAAAAACAAATAAGAGAATATTTACATATGTACAAAAGAGGGTTAGTGCGTCTTACCGGATGTAATGTGGCTCATGGAGGACCATGAGCTCTTCCTCTTGGTTGGGTATTGGTTCCAAGTAAGGTTTAAGGCGTTGACCATTGACCTTAAAGGATGATCCATCAGTTGGATTCTCAATTTCTGCCGCACCATACGGAAAAACAGTCCGTACAGTGTAAGGTCCTGTCCATCTAGATTTTAGCTTACCCGGAAATAGATGCAGTTTTGAGTCATACAACAGAACTTTTTGACCTGGCATGAAAGTTTTACGTAAAATTGATTTATCATGAAAAACTTTTGTTCTGTCCTTGTAAATTCGTTCATTTTCATAGGCATCATTTCGAATTTCATCAAGTTCATTGAGTTGAAGCTTCCTATGTTCACCTGCTTGCTCTAAATCAAGATTCAAAGTTTTTATTGCCCATAACGCCCTATGTTCTAGTTCAACTGGCAAGTGACATGGTTTACCAAAAATCAACCGATAAGGGGACATACCTAAGTTTGTTTTAAAAGCAGTGCGGTAAGCCCAAAGAGCGTCGGTTAACTTTTGGGACCAATCTTTTCGATTTCGATTCACAGTTTTCTCAAGAATTTGTTTAATCTGCCTATTCGATACTTCAACCTGCCCACAAGTTTGAGGATGGTAAGGAGTGGATAACTTATGGGTTATCGAATACTTTCTCATCAGAGCTTCAAAAGAACGATTACAGAAGTGTGTACCATTATCACTGATTATTGTGCGAGGTGTGCCAAACCTAGAAAAGATGTTTTCTTTCAAGAAGCGCACAACAACCTTGTTATCGTTTGTTTTGCATGGTACAGCTTCGACCCATTTGGAAACATAATCAACAGCTAAGAGAATGTAAAGGTTCCCAAAAGAATTAGGGAAGGGTCCCATGAAGTCTATACCCCACACATCAAAAATTTCGACCTCTAGAATGGGGTTTAGGGGCATCATATTCCGTTTAGAAATTTTCCCCAAGAATTGACATCGATCACAAGTTTTGCAAAATTCGTACGCGTCTTTGAAAAGGTTGGGCCAATAGAAACCCGATTGGAGAACCTTTTCGGCTGTCTTTTTGGGACCGAAGTGACCACCGCATGCTTGGTCATGACAGAAAGAGAGGACACTGTGAATTTCAGTGTCAGGAACACATCTTCGAATGATTTGGTAGGGACAATACTTGAAAAGATAGGGGTCGTCCCAATAAAAATGTTTCACTTGGGAATAGAATTTGTGTTTATCCTGCTTAGACCAAAAAGAAGGGATCTGCTTGGTGACTAAGTAGTTAACAATGTCAGCAAACCAAGGATCAGTGGATAGAGAAAACAGCTGTTCATCAGGGAAATTCTCGTTGATTGGAAGAGAAGAAGACGGGGCATTTGGAAGACGAGACAAGTGGTCCGCAATAACGTTGTCAGATCCTTTTTTATCCTTAATGGTAAGGTCAAATTCTTGAAGTAGAAGGATCCAACGAATGAGACGAGCCTTAGCATCCTTTTTAGAGAAAAGGTACCTAAGTGCGGAATGATCGGTATAAACCGTGATGTGTGAGCCAACTAGATAAGGCCTGAATTTTTCTAGAGAAAAGACAACTGCCAAGAGTTCCTTTTCAGTGGTAGTATAATTAATTTGAGCGTCGTTCAGAGTTTTACTCGCGTAGTAAATGACATGAAGAATTTTATCAATTCGTTGTCCTAAGACAGCGCCTACAGCAAAGTTCGAGGCGTCACACATGATTTCAAAAGGCATCATCCAGTTGGGAGAGCAAATGATAGGAGCAGAGACAAGTTCATTTTTAAGATGCTCAAAAGATGAAATGCACTCGGAATTGAAGTCGAAAGGAACATCCTTACCAAGAAGGTTAGTCAAAGGTCGAGTGATTTTGCTGAAATCCTTTATGAAGCGACGATAGAAGCCAGCATGACCTAAAAAGGATCGGATGTCCTTAACAGATTTGGGAATGGGAAGATTAGAGATAACTTCGATTTTGGCTTTGTCAACTTCAATTCCTTTGTTAGAGATGACATGTCCCAAAACAATGCCATGTTTAACCATGAAGTGACACTTTTCCCAATTAAGCGTTAAGTGTTTCTCTTTACAGCGATTAAGAACAAGATCGAGATGACGTAAACACTCAGAGTAAGAATCACCAAATATGGAAAAATCATCCATGAACACTTCCAAAAATCGCTCGATCATATCAGAAAAAATGCTAATCATGCACCTCTGAAAGGTTGCAGGTGCATTACAGAGACCAAAAGGCATACGTCGGTACGCAAATGTACCAAACGGACAAGTGAAAGTGGTTTTCTCTTGGTCCTCAGGAGCGATAGGGATTTGATTATAGCCCGAGTACCCATCAAGGAAACAGTAGTACTCATGACCCGCTAGTCGTTCTAACATTTGATCGATAAATGGCAGAGGGAAATGATCCTTACGTGTTGCAGCGTTAAGTTTCCTATAGTCAATGCAAACACGCCAACCAGTCTGGGTGCGGGTTGGGATAAGCTCGTTAGCTTCATTTTGGATCACGGTAATCCCTGATTTCTTAGGTACGACATGAATCGGACTAACCCATTGACTATCAGAAATCGGGTAGATGATTCCATTGTCAAGGCATTTAAGGATTTCAGCACGAACTGCTTCTTTCATGATAGGGTTTAGTCGACGTTGGGGATCACGAGTGGGTTTGGCATCATCTATAAGGTGGATTCGATGTTGGACTATCGAAGGACTGATCCCCTTAATATCAGCCATGGACCAGCCAATTGCCTCCTTATTTTTCTTAAGGATGGGAAGGAGCAATTGTTCCTGCTCTAAAGTAAGGTCAGAAGCGATAATGACTGGAAAAGTTTCATTTTCTCCTAAGTAAGCATACTTAAGATGACTGGGCAACACTTTGAGTTCAGATTTTGGGGATGACTGAACCGAAGAAATTGGTTGAGGAATAGGCTCAGTTATGAGCGGCTCGACAGGAATTGAGTCAGAGACATTTTCAGAGATATCTTGAAACAAATTTTCGTAATTAGACTCAATGTCAGTGTTCAAATGGTCGAGCTCAGGTTCATTATCGTGGACAGCATGGATTTCAGAAAATTGGTCCACATAAGAGGTAGGAGAGTTTTCGGTTCTAAAGATGTTTAGCTCGACGGTCATGTTACCGAAAGAAAGTTTCATAGACCCATTTCTACAGTTGATAAGAGCATTAGATGTGGCTAAGAAGGGTCGTCCTAGAATCAAAGGGATTTGGTTTGCAGGATTGCTTACCTGTTGAGTTTCTAGGACAATGAAGTCAACTGAAAAGATGAATTCTCCTATTTTGATCAAAACATCCTCGATTTCGCCCACAGGTTTCTTAATTGAACGGTCGGCAAGCTGAAGAGTAACCTTGGTGGGTTTCAGTTCTCCTAGACCTAATTGGCGATAGACGGAATATGGAAGCAAGTTAACACTAGCACCTAAGTCTAGCAAGCATCTATCGATTTTCTTGTCCCCAATAGTACATGATATTGTGGGGCAGCCAGGATCTTTGTATTTCACTGGCATAGATTGGGACAAGACTTCGCTTAGAGTCGCCGCTAGAAACACTTTCTTAGGTACATGTGTATGACGTTTCTGGGTGCACATATCTTTTAGAAATTTAGCGTACTGTGGAACTTGTTGTATAATATCTAAAAGAGGAATGTTCACTTTAACTTGCTTAAATATTTCAAGGATCTTTTCTACCTGGTCCGTCTTTTTTCTAGGTCGGAGTCTATGAGGAAATGGAGCAGACAACTCAGTAGGTTGGGCTACTTGAGATTGAGGATGGGCCTGATTAGAATTGGGCTCGATGTTTTGATCCGAGATGGTCGAATTTTCTGTTGGGTTTTGAATATCGTCTGGTAAATCATTTGGGTCGACCACATGGTTGTCAATCTTCTTGCCAGATCTAAGAGTCGTGACAGCATTCAATTGACTAACGTTCGAGTCTTGAATGATGTGAATTTGGTTAGGGTTTGAAGTCTGTCCTCTAGGGTTTTGGATGGGTTGACTTGGAAATGTACCCTTTTCCCTTTCACTTAATCTAGTGTTAAGTTGAGACATTTGTTTTTGAAGTTCACTCATTTGTTGAGTCGTGGTTTGCATGTGTGAAGTCAGTAAGTTTTGAAGATTGGTATTTGATTGGACATTTTGAGTTGTTGCTTTACCCAATTCTTCGAGAGTTTTCTCAAGTGATGTCAATCGTTTATCATCTTGGGGAACAAAAGATTGTTGCGCTTGATTTTGAGGGGTTGGCGCAGGATTTTGGAATTGACTTTGTTGAAAGGGAGGATTCGAGGTATTATTCGAAAATGGTTGAAAAGGAGGTCGAACCAAATTCGAAGTTGCATTGTTTTGGGCCCAAGAGAAGTTAGGATGGTTTCTCCAACCTGGATTGTAAGTTGGGGAGAATGGATCGTTCCTAACTTTATTAAATGCGTTGAGTTGTTCTAACGAATGTGGGCATTGGTCAGCAATGTGGTTAGGATCGTTACATTTGTAACATGAGGGCTGAGACGCTTGAGCTTGGTTTGCTTGAGTTGATGAAAGGACATTATCAAATTTGGTTAACATTGCGTCTATTTTCGCTTCTAAAGCCGTTGAGGATCCTACCGAATGAGCGTTTGATCGGGAATAAATTGATTTCTCATTAGATCTTTCCCATTGAGCTGATTTTTCGGCCAAATCTTCGAGAAATTTCCAAGCGACATCCTGATGTTGGGCTAGAAAATTTCCTTGGCACATTGATTCGAGCATAGTTCGAGAGTTATTTTCTAGTCCATCGTATAAAATTTGACAAAGAGTCCATTTTTCTAAATTATGATGTGGACATTTGACTAGAAGCTCTTTGAATCTTTCAAAATATTTTGCAAAGGATTCACCCCCAAATTGACGAAAATTGACGATTTCATTTCGAATTTTAGATGTTTTTTCCAGAGGGTAAAATTTCATTAGAAAAATGTTTACAAATTCACCCCAAGTTCCAATCGTATTTGAAGGCAAGCTATACAACCATTTCTCAGCATAATCGGTAAGTGCAAATGGAATTAACCTAAGTTTGATTCCATCGTCACTTAATTGTTGAAATTTCATGGTTGCACAAACTTGTTCAAATTTGGTCAAGAAAATATAAGGATCATCACGTTCAAGATTGCCAAATTTTGGAAGAGTATTTATGTGATTCGAATGAATTTCAAAATGGTTACCCATTGGGGCGGGCAATATGATGCAGGAAGGAATAGAAACTCGCTCGGGAAAGTATCTATCCATAAGAGTTCGAGGGGGAGTTTCTTCGGCCATGGTGAAAGGGGTGTTTGTTCGGACTAAACGATTAGTAGAAGGATCACGGATCCAACTACGCATGCACTAGAGAAAAGAATAAGGGAAGACGAGAAAAACAAATTTGAGCGATTTTTTTTTTTAAATGAACCTAATGCAATTTACAATTTCTAGAATTATATAATGACGGTTTGATTTATTTCAACAAAAGACTTCTCAGCCAGTTAACGGACAGGAGTTATCGGTGCACCAGGAATCACCCTAGCAATGCAGCCGAAGGTTTAAGTACCTTCAGAGGAACAACCGATATAATATTTACGAATCACCGTAATATTTATAAACAGTTATTACTCTGCCGTAGTCTAGACACCGAGAAATAATCCGTTAGAACTAAACCAAATTGTCAAAATATAATGAAGTCCTTAGAAAATAAAAACAAAGCTAAGATGAATGCAAATATTTTTTTTTTTTAATCAATCACAGAATGAACAGTCTCAGAACAGTCACAGAACAGGCAATTGCAAAAATAAATAAAAGAAATTTTACAAGCAAGCCGATGCCCTGCAGAAGATTTTTACAAGCAATGTCTATATATATTTTTTATTTGCAGCAGCGGTCCCTGTAAAGTTAGAAAATACTCACCTTGATCGGCAGTCCGTCCAGTGCAGTTGAGTCGCGCTAGCGCGTTCACACCCCACTTGGTGTGCAACCGCTCCAATCAAATCTGTTTTCAAATCACTTGGCTGAACTCTTCACTTCTCGTTGGCCTTTGAATTGATTTCTTTGCTTGAGCCTTGAATTCTTTCTGCTTTGGCCTTTGTTTGAGTTCTCTCTCTCTTTTTTGACTTTTTTTTTTTGGAAGGAAAACTAAAATGGCACTAAAACAAAAACAAAAGAAAACTAAGGCTAATAAAAAAAAATTAAACAAAGAGATGAAATCTCTTTCTTCCTTTTTTTTTAAAGAAACACAAGAAAATATATAACAAACAAAGAATTTTTTTTTTTTAAAAAAAAGGATTTGGGAAAAGAAAGCTAGAACCAACTTACAAAATTCAAAGAAGTGAAAAGGAAAATTTTTTTTTAAAGGGAACAGGGAGAACTATAAACTATGAGAAGAAGAAAAAACAAAGGAAGAGGATGGGGTATTGGTTTGAGAAGTGGTTGTGGTGATTATTATTTGTGATGAAGAGGTTGGAGAGGATGGGTATATGTAGAACAGAAGAAAGAAAATTGGAAAGAATTGAAAAAGGTTTTTTTTTATTTTGGGAAAAGGAATGTATTTATACAAGGAATATTGGAAAGTAGAGAAGTTTGGAAAGAAATTAAAGAAAAGAAAGGAAAGGAATTGTAACAAAAGCATTTCTTTTTTTCTTTTTTAGAGAATTGCTGAAAAATAGAAAGAGATTGTAGAGAAATTTGGAAAGAAATAATGGAAAAGAGGGGAAAGAAATTGGAAAAAGTTGGAACAAAATTAATGAAAGAAAGGGAAAGAAATAAATGAAGAAAGAATGGTAATGAATAGAAAAGAAAGTAGAAAAGGAAAGAGATCAAACTAAATTTGCAAGTTTTTTTTTTAATTAGAATTGTTGTAAAAGTAGAGGTGTGGAAAGGTGGAAAGAAATTTGAAAGAAAAAGAAAAGAATTAAAAGAAAGGAATTGTTAGAAAAGTTGAATTTTTTTTTATATGGAAATGTTGAAAGGAGGAAGCAAGTTGCAAACAAAAGTGGAAAGAAATAAATAAAAAAATGCATTTTTTTTTATTGTTGTCAAAATAGAAGAGAGAGAAGAGATTGTGTAGAAGAAAAATTGGAAAGAAGTAAATGAAAGATTAGGATATAAATAGATGGAAAGAAATTGAATGGACATTAATTAGAAAAATTGGCAAAATTTTATTTTTTTAGAAACTTGGAAAGAAATCAATTTGTGAAACAATTGCAAGGAGGAAGAGAAATAGAAGAGAAGGAAAGAAAATCACAAAAAGATTATTTTTTTTAATTTATAAAAATTGTGAAAAGGAAAAAAAATTATGGAGAGATGTCAAGAAAGAAGGAAAGCAACAAAGAAAGGAAACAAAACAAAAGGCAAGAATTTTTTTTCTCTTATTTGGTAGATATATGGTATCACAAATCAAATATCAAATCAACCAACAAGTTTTTTTTATCTATGCTAGAAAACAAAAGGAAACAAAATAAAATAAAAATATTTTTTTTTGTTTTTTTTATATTAAGAAAAAGAAAATTATAACACGAAGGATTTAAAAACAAAAATTATTTTGGTCCCCGGCAACGGCGCCGAAATTTGTTTGCGAACAAATTAGACAATTGCAAACAACTGTAAAATTCGTTCGTCTTTCCTAAACAACAAGGATTGTTGTAGAGGGTGTCGAACTCTGGGACCAAATTATTTTATTAATAAATCCATTCAAGTTATCCCTAACTTTTGATTGGTGGAAAACAAAGAAAATAGCAGAAATTAAATAAAAGAGAGTTTTAACAATAAGTGAGAGCAATTAGGGGATAATGACATAGATCAGATTCATAATCATCAATAGCCAAAAGGTTAACCAGATCTAATACATGTTTCTGTCACAAACATGAATCAACGATAATAAGTTTTTAGAAACAAATATGTAAATAACGACAAGCATAGCCTATGCAGGAGCTCAGCTCTACAACCATAGACTATCAGGATAGATTTACTAATTAATTTCTAAAACCCTAAAATTAGATCTAAATCTGATAATTGTTAGACCGAACACGGATATACCCTGTGAAGGAGCATAGCTCTTAAACGACACAGGATATTAAGGTTCAGATCTAACCCTTGGTTTAGATCTAGATCTATATACATGAATTCCTCATCCTTTGGCTATGTGATTCATATTGAATCATACTATCAGCGTCATCACCCCCTAATCAAAGGGGATTAGCTAGACATAGCTAAAGACGAAGAAAAACAGAAATTAAATAACAAGAACATAAATAAAACTAAAACTAAATAGAAAAGAGGAAGAAGAATGATTTTATTCCAAGAAGAGAATTACAGAATAAAACCCAATGTGTTTTACAATGAATGAGATACAAGGTATTTATAGCTGATATGACAAAGGCTGGCTAGCTAATTACATAATGTGGGATTAAAGAAATAACCCAATTAACACATAAGCCAGTGTGAATGCAGCTTTAGAGTGAGTGGTTTAGCAAATAGGCTAGTGTGAATGCAACATGAGTAAGAGACCTTCCTAATGAGCTAATGTGAATGCAGTTTGAGCCTTTATTGAGCCAAATCTTCTTAACTGAAATATAATTGCAGCCGTTCTTCAAGCTTCAAACTCTTCAAGCTTTAGCAATTTTAAACTTCACTCTTTTTAAGCAAATTCTTCATGCTTTATCCATCAAATGCTCTAAACCACGCTTCTTGTCAACAATCTGAAAATACAGCTATAAATACAAAGTATCAATTATTTTAAAGGGAAAATAAGATAAATAAGCGGATAAAATATACACATTTACGTGTATATCACCAAGGCGGATGGTTCCCTTCGTTTGTGTGTAGACTACCGCGAGTTGAATAAAGTGACGAGGAAGAACAAGTATCCTCTACCGTGGATAGATGATTTGTTCGATCAGTTGAGTGGCGCAAGAGTATTTTCTCAGTTGGATCTCGCGACAGGCTTTCATCAGCTTAGAGTGGAAGCTGAGAGTATAGCTAAAACGGCATTTCGAACGCCGTCTGGATTTTATGAGTGGTTGGTCATGCCATTCGGGCTGACCAATGCCCCAGCATATTTTGTGGATCTTATGAATAGGGTATTCAGAGATCAGTTGAATAAGTTTGTCCTTGTGTTCATTGATGATATTTTGGTCTATTCGAGGACAGAGGAAGAACACAAGGAACATTTAAGAGTAGCGATGGAGGTGTTGAGAAAACACCAATTGAAAGCCAAGTTTTCTAAGTGTCACTTCTGGAAGAGGGAAGTGAGGTTCTTGGGCCATGTTGTATCAGAGAACGGTATTGCCGTGGACCCAGCAAAGGTGGCTACGGTACAAGATTGGCCTACGCCCAAGAATGCAACAGATGTAAGAAGTTTCTTGGGATTAGCTGGATATTATCGTAAGTTTATCCAAGGTTTCTCCAAGATAGCAGCACCATTGACCCAGTTGACCAAGAAGAATCAAGCATTTGTCTGGGATGAAAGGTGCGAGAATGCATTTAAAAGTCTAAAGGACAAGTTGACAAGCGCACCAGTGTTAGTCATTCCTAAGGGGGATGAAGAGATGACGGTATACACGGATGCCTGTGGTACCGGACTGGGTGCTGTATTGATGCAAGGCGGTAGGGTGGTAGCTTACGCAAGTCGGAAATTGAAACCGCACGAGAGAAGATACCCTACCCATGATTTAGAATTGGCAGCGATCGTGTTCGCGTTAAAGATGTGGAGACACTATCTCTTGGGAGAAAGATTTGAGTTGTTTATAGATCATAAGTCGTTAAAGTATCTCTTCTCTCAGAAAGATCTGAATCTCCGTCAGCAGAGATGGTTAGAGTTCTTAGCTTCCTATGATTTTGACATCGCATACACACAGGGAAAGGGCAATGCGGTGGCTGATGCATTGAGTAGAAGACATGCCAGCTTAGGGGCTATGTTCCTTGAATGGAAGAAACTGGAGTATATCGCGGGTTTTGATTTCAGACCAAAGTGCGAATTGGATCCAAAAATGTTAGCAAGTTTGACTATCAGACCCACTTTAATTGAGCGGATCGACTCTAGTCAGAGGGACGATCCTAACCTATTGGAATCATCTCCAAGTTAAAGATGGATATCGATGAGGAGATGAACAAGTATGGGCTTGATCGAGATGGATGGCTTAGAAAGAATGGAAAGCTTGTTGTACCCAATGTCAATGGATTGAGAGATGAAGTGCTTAGAGAATGTCATCACTCAAAACTGACTATACACCCCGGTGGTAACAAGATGTATCGGGATATGAAGCAGGCTTACTACTGGGAAGGAATGAAAAGAGACGTTGGGAAGTTTATATCCAAATGCATGAATTGCCAGCTAGTTAAAGCCGAGCAAAAGAAGCCTAGCGGTTTGTTACAGCCATTAGAAATTCCCGAATGGAAATGGGAGCAAGTCTCGATGGATTTCATCGATGGTTTACCAAGGACTAGATCGGGACATGATAGCATTTGGGTGATTGTGGACCGATTGACTAAAAGTGCAAGATTTATACTAGTCAAATCAACCAGAACGGCAGCTAAGTTAGCATAATTGTATATGAAGTGGGTAGTGAGATTTCATGGAGTACCTAAAAGCATTGTGAGTGACCGAGACCCGTTGTTCACTAGTGGGTTTTGGAAGAGCTTACAAGAGGCTCTAGGGTCAGAGTTACATCTCAGTACCGCATATCATCCTCAGACCGACGGTCAGACGGAGAGGGTGAATCGTATTTTGGAAGATCTCTTGAGAGCATGTATATTGGATTTTGGTGGATCATGGGATGACCATTTGCATCTAGTAGAGTTTGCATATAATAATATCTACCAATCCAGTGTCGGTATGGCTCCGTTTGAAGCTTTGTACGGAAGACCATGCAACTCACCATCATGTTGGATAGAGACTGGCGATAAATTTATGCTTGGACCAGATGTGGTGAGGGAAAATTCAGATAAAATCAAGACCATTCAACAACGAATGAAGGCTTCCCAAGATAGGCAGAAGAGTTATGCTGATAAGAGGAGAAGAGACTTAAAATTCTCCGTTGGCGACTTGGTGTTTGTTAAGATTTCTCCGTTGAAGAGGGTAATACGATTTGGCAGGAGAGACAAATTAGCACCAAGATTCGTCGGCCCATTCCCTGTTCTTGAATTAGTCGGGAATTTGGCATATAGAATTGACTTACCAGAGAAAATGGCGGGAGTTCACAACGTATTTCATGTTTCCCAACTAAGCAAGTTCGTTCACGACCCGGGTATGACTATTTCACCTGATCAGTTGGAGGACTTCGAAGTAGAACCTGAGGCGGTTGGGAACCGCAAGCCGGCCCGTATTGTCGAGCACGACATGAAGCAACTTCGAAGGAAGGCGGTGAAGCTAGTCAAGGTTCAGTGGGGCGAGGACGGGAATGATTGTACTTGGGAGACAGAGGAGAACATTAGGAAGACACACCCAGAACTCCTTGCCTGGTAAGATTTTGACTTCGATTTAGTTTTCCGCATGCTAGGATAGGTTTGTTTTGCTTGTTTTGCATGTTTGATTGTTGTATGTGGTTGTTAGGCATGTGGGATCCTTTGTATGTTATGGGTTAAGGAATTTCGGGGACGAAATTTCTTAAGGGGGAGAGAGTGTAACGACCCGTATTCTACGCCTCATAGGATCGTAGGATATTTATTTCTTTCACATATGAAGTCGTATAGTCATGTAACTTTGGGAGACGACTATTGGGGTCATTTCCCATGTTCATGATTTTTTTCCTGATTTTTAAATGACCATTTTACCCCTAGTTGGTACTGTTTTGGCCATAACTTTTGACTGGAAAGGAATTTTGATCTGAAACCACTTCCATTGGCTCCGGATGATGGTTTCTCTTTCCGTAGAGTGGTCACATTAGCCAAACGGACTCACCGTTTGGGAGATATGGCTGAAACAAGTTTCAGATGGTGAAAAACAGCTTAATTGGGCTTAACCGGGTGATTAGCAGCTAGGCCCAGAGGGGAATTTCGGGTTTAGGGGTATTTAGGGGCTGATTAGGGTTAGAAAACATTTCTTTAGACATTTTCCAGCCACCACTTTCATTCTTAGACATTCTAACAATGGCCTCCTACATCTAAAACACCCCAAATCACTTTCTAATTGAAGATTAGGCTTAGCAAACATCAAATCAAGGAGTATTAGCACGAGAACCGAGGTAGAGCTGCTGTGTAAGATTGGGAACAGCGCCAAATCAGAGAATATTTCAGTTTTGGGGTTTTAGTTGTGGCCAAGGTGAGTGATTTGCATAGTTTTTGCACTAATTACGGTAATTAAGGGCAATTAGTAAAGATTAGCGAATTTATACACTAATAAATTCTGGAAAAATGTTTAGAAATTCTTAAATAATATTTTATGCTTCTGTTAGAAATTTGGTTCGATTTGATTAAGTTTTGTTAACCCTATGATTAGTTCTACTTAAACATGCTATGGGAAAATATGAAGTTTTAGTCACTTTTGATCCATTTTGATTCATTTGAATTGTTGTTTGCTGTTTGTGGTTGCTATTACATGTTGCTATGACTCTATGGTATGTTTTATGATTGATTAGAATAGTTAAATTGGTCGAAAACGTCGTCGAATGGCGTAGAAAGCTCGCTGGAAAGTTGCAGAAATGTGCAGGTTCCTAACCGGTTCGGATCGGATGAGGCTCGGATCGGATATGTGAACTGGGCAAGAAAACCGACCCGAACTGGAGTTTGGCACATAGGAGACTTGGCGAGAAGGAAGGCCGTTTACTTAGAGTTGGAGTGGACAAAAGGGATCGGATCGGAAGAATAATGGAGACCAGATCGGATCGGCTCAAGAAAAGGCTACGACTGGAGCAAGGCGAAGGGAGCGAATCGGATCAGGGCAGATGAAGAACGGGAGCAGATCGGATCAGAGTAGATGGAAAACGAGGGAGCTGATCGGAGAAAACTAGAAGGAAGACAGTGACCCGACCCGACCCGGAGGAGGACACCGACCCGACCCGAAGTGGAGTATCCGACCCGAACCGATGAAGGAGATGACTACCGAACCGAACCGAATTCTAGGACTGTTAATGTGCGACAACTCTTCTGAAGACCCACTCCAATTCGACCAAACCCGAGATGCAAAGGAAGTCCAAATGAGAAGTTAGAGCTTAAGATTCAGATGAGAATCAACGAGTTCGCTTCATGGTTGGGCTTTGCTGCGGGACGCGTGCCAAGGAGTTATCGACGTCTATAGCTTTGGATCACTATGGTAGGAGATACGAAGGCGGATTCAGGGCCATTATGGCATCGGTAGGACCAAGGGCTACAACCAATGAAGTGGGTCATTGAAATGTTTGGTCATGACTCCATATGTTCAGCTTGGTCATAGCAGGGTTTCTACAAGTCGGGATTCGTCGTTGCCTCAGTTTGTCTAGTGTTCCAAAGTGGTAGATATCGTATGCTTTACGCACTGAGTGAGAAATGTGAGGATGGTTGCTATGGATGATTTGTTTGCTATCATTATGACATGCACACCCCACCCCCATATTCTTACACTATTTATTATGGCACCTTAGAGTACTATACGGTATGTGGTACTAACTCTTTGGTTGCAGGTCCAAGTTCAGGTATGGTTTAGTATACCTGTTATTATTCTGTTTAGATGCTTATCGCTCATACCAGGCTTTATGTCTGACCCAGAGTTTTATGTCTCCTCTTATTACTCTGGGTGCTCACACGAGCAGACTAGAGACAGGTTAGATGGTGATGCACGGGTAGATGATCCGGAGATGAGCAGGAGGCTTCCACGTAATACATATACATAGTATTCTCCCTGTGTTGTTGAAGATCACTGCTTGGGCATTAGTAGTGCATCTTCTACTTTAGCTTTCTTTTGTTTAGAGACAGTAAATTTGGAAAGTTGTAATAAGCTGTATTTGGATTTCCGCTGCTCTGATGTTGACATTGATTATTAGTTATCAGCTTATGCACTGTCTCACCTGTTTTATGTCAAGTATGTTATTATTATATTTTATTCCATGTGCTGTGAGACATTCTACAGGTTCTTGATTAGTTCATTTCCTTCTCCCCTTTCTTTGGCGACCGTTCCGTGCTAGTCGGGGCATGTGTACAGCGCACTTCCGGAGTAAATGCAGGCTGGTGCGGGGCGGGCCGTCACAGTGTCATTTAAAACACGGTTCACTATAAACCCAAAATCACATTTCATTCAGTCCCTAACCGTGAATTAGCAAGTGACCAGTTCCCTAAGTATTAACCCCGAAGGCCGAAACCAACATCAGATCAATACCCCAGAAACCATTCAACTCAACTAATCTCTAGTTAGTTTCTGAATTTTCTTAACTCCTTTGGGTCTAAGAACGGTATTATTGAAGATACCGTTCACGACAACCCAAAATCACATTTCATTAATTATCGGGTTAAAGAACGAGTGTTATTTAAAACACTGTTCACGATAAACCCAAAAATCAATACCAATTCAATTCCAATTAAATATTATTTAATTGGTACACTTCATTAAATCTAAATAAAAAGATTTAATCTTTTCTCAACTGGGTTCAACAACAGTGTTAATGAAGACACCATTCACGACAAACCCAAATCACAATTGATATTAAATACAAGGCACTGAATAGAAAATATATCGGCTTATATTCAATATCAAATTCTACAAACAACAAATATCGTATTGGAAATAACGATATATATATCTATGTCTTTCAAATTCCCACAACAATATATGTATCATCACGAAATCCAATATCGAAATATTCCGAAGACAATTTCGATTCAAATCCATTCCAATATAATTATTGGAAATTCTGGTTATTTTCAAAACCATTTCAAATCCAATTTATTTATTTAAAAATAAATAGAATTTTAATTCTAGTTCAAAACTAGTTCATTTGGATAAAAATCTATTTTTATCTTTTCAAATATGGAGTTTTTCATCCCAATCCTTCCCAAATCATTTCTTATGATTTTACACAGATTATTGATAATTTTAATAATTTTATCAAGGCCCGTACAGTCGATTTCCACCAATGGCCATCGAACTGCACTTACAGCGACCTTTTCCAAATTTGATTTGGACATAATTCCAAATCCAACCATTAGATTTCTAATTTCTAATATTCGTTAGAAATCTCTTTTCGATACGAACCCAACGGTTTCGGTATTAGGAGAATCTGATGGTCGGATCTCCCGTAATATCCGTTCGAAGTCAATGGTCGAAATTCGCGAACTACCGCTGCGCGTTCTATTCAGGCCATTATATTATATATATATATAATATATACTTCGTCGATTTCAATTCAAAACGTTCTTTATAAATCGTTATAAATTCATTTTCAAAACGGTTTCAACTTCATATTCAATTTCAAATCAAAATTGAATATTCCAATATAAATTCGTTTTAAATTCATTTCAAATCGATTTCAATTCTAACTGATTTCTAATTCAATTTCAGTTCGTTTTCAATTCAATTTCAATTCGAATTCATTTATATTAAATTTCAATTCGAATTCGTTTCTATGCACTTTCAATTTGAATTCATTTCTATCCACTTTCAATTCGAATTCATTTCTATTCACTTTCAATTCGAATTCTATTTCTTTTCAAAATATCAGATTTTGAAATCACTTTCGATATTCATTGTAAAATGAACAAAATCGATATAAATATCGTTCACTTCAAAATGGCGTCAATCTAATCAACACGGCT
The DNA here is from genome assembly GCA_030737875.1 of Allium sativum. Taxonomy (NCBI): domain Eukaryota; kingdom Viridiplantae; phylum Streptophyta; class Magnoliopsida; order Asparagales; family Amaryllidaceae; genus Allium; species Allium sativum. The sequence continues at coordinate 995,603,532 of CM060915.1, forward strand.
CTATATATTTCTATTTTCAAATATTCTATTTCAAATATTTCTTTTTCAAATATTCTATTTCAAAGATTTCTTTTTCAAATATTTCTATTTCAAATATTTCCTTTTTAAATATTTCTATTCAGAACTGGAATGAAGCCCAATCAATTACCATAGATTTTATTTCTATGGATTTTCTACGACACATGTATACTATAACAACGATGAATAATCAACCATCATCCAAAGTGCATTCTACAATGTATAAGCATCAAATATAAATATTTAACGCTTATAACAGTGTCAATCAATCGATCGACATACAACTAATTATTGGGATTAGTGTATGTCATATATCATCCCAAAACCCTTGTGGGGTTTCAAACAATCAAACACAGATTTTATTTGTGTAGTTGGGCGATGTGTAAAATTTATCGTCCCAATCAATATCAGGAAAATGTGTGTATATAAACAAATCGTTTGATTTGTTTATATTAATTTATTTCATTTCACATACACGTTAAAAATTCTATTTTTAACTATAAAATATTTTCCACTATAAAATATTTTATTTCGTTTCACATCACATCACACAATCAACTACACATCAAAATCAAACAAACAAGCATACAAGCCGTCCATGGTCTGTGGACGACGGGTGTTGGGTGCTACTAAACAACGTCTGCATCCTAGTATATATTATTAACTAGAAAACAAAATTAAAAGGTGAGAAGTTCTCACAGATTAGCTAATTCAAACGCGTCGACTCTTCATATGTAGAAAATCTCCGCCGTTTCTTCTTTCATCACTTTCGTCATCCGTATTCACTACACATACAAAAATCGAATTTTTATTTTGCTATTCAATATATAAAAATCGAATTTTTTACTTTGCTATTCAATATATAAGAATCGAATTTTTAATTCCCTATTCAATATATAAAAATCGAATTTTTACTTCGCTATTCAAAATATAAAAATCGAATTTTTACTCAATATATAAAAATTGCATATTTACTTCGCTATTCAATATATAAAAATCAAATTTTTACTTTGCTATTTAATATATAAAAATTGCATTTTTACTTCGCTATTCAATATATAAAAATTGAATTTTTACTTCGCTATTCAATATATAAAAATCGAATTTTTACTTTGCTATTAAATATATAAAAATCGAATTTTTACTTCGCTATTCAATATATAAAAATCAAATTTTTACTTCGCTATTCAATATATAAAAATCGAATTTTTACTTTGCTATTCAATATATAAAAATCGAATTTTTACTTCGCTATTCAATATATAAAAATCGAATTTTTATCTTCACTTCGTTATAATAATTATATTTTTATATTTCTCTTCGCTTAATAAAGATTATATTTTTATTACTCTCCATGAATAAAAATTATATTTTTACTATGCCACTAGTATAAAAATTATATTTTTAACCTTTCTATATTATAAAAATTATATTTTTACTATCTACATTAGATAAAAATCATATCTTTATATCTTCTATAAATTAAAAATCAAATTTTTATTCTTTCTAGAATATAAAAATCCTATTTTTATCCTCTACATCATATGAAAAATATATTTTTAACTTCTTTCTATAATATAAAAATTTCGCCTTTATTTTCAAAGCTAATCATATATGAAAAAAACCCGTTTTTATAACTAAGTAAATAAATAAATAAAATTATAAAAACATACCTTTAATCGTTGGTGAATAGGGGATCGGAGGCAAAGCAGGTGGTCCTGAAGTGGAGGGGGCGTCGGAGTGGGTGGCGTGGCGTTTGATGTGGGCCAGGGGGCATTCAGGCCGGTGCGGCGGGCTAGGGGGGTTCGGCGCAGGTTTTCCGTTCAGGAAAGGGGGATCGAGAGGGAGGGGAGGCCCTGGTGGCGGAGGCACGGCTGGGGGGAGGCGGATGGCCAGCGCCGGCGTAGGGGGTGTTCGATGAGGCACAACGGTTTTTTTTTCTTCTTCTGATAATCGATTTGGAAATGAGGGGAGAGGGAGAGAGAATAAAGAAGGGGAGCATATATATAAAAATATATATATATATATATATTATTTATTTAATTTCAAAAAGGTACTTTTTTATTCGACCTCCAAACGAGGCCCACCGCCTGTCGTCCATAGCTAATTACCCCCATTCCGAACACAATGAGATATGTATCGTAAGCGGATTCGGTTGTTTCGATCAGTTTCCGTCAAAATCAACATATAACTTTATATATTGAATTTGAACGCGCATTTCAATTTACTGGGCCCACATACTAACTAGAAAAATTCCCGAAAAATATTTTCTAGCTTCGTATGGACGATACGGTCCTAACAAAACTAATTTCGTCAAATTATGAGACCGTTTGAAAAATGGCCATTTTCCAGTCGATTAAATTCATCTAAAATGGTCAAAACACGTTTTACTTTGCCACGCTCATGTATTGATTGGAAAAATTATGAAATTTGGAATCTAGCAATTATTTGACATCACGGATCCAACGAAAGTGGTTTCATCGAAATCCGAGGTCGTTTGCAAATTTCCCATTTTTAAGGGCCTGAATTCCATAGTGACTATTCTGAAATTTCAACTGGACATATCTTTTGATTCCCGCTATGAAATTTCGATTTTTCGGATTAATTGGAAAGATAGTCACAATTAGATTCCATTATTTTTGGTTTCACTAAAATCCGGTTTATTTTGCACCCGGTACATTCAATTGCAGTTTGAAATCGAATTATCGAACTACCGCGCCATTTTCAATTCCTTTTATAAATATAAATTAATATTTATATTCTATCATCGATTCAAACGAATATATACGTTCGAATTATATTCAAAATAAATTTCTCATCGTTATTATTTAAAATAATTCATTTTAAATAATCAAAATTCGCTAAAATTGCCAAAATAAAAATTTTAAACTGGCCCAGATTTCCGGGTTATTACAATCTCCCCCACTTAAAACTTTTCGTCCCCGAAAAGGAACGAAGCCGAAAGTTGTTTTAAATACCAACTCAACTTTCATTATTTTTATTATGGCTTAAGTTCTTCAACTTTTCAGTTTCTAAGAACTTTTCAAAAATTTCAAAAATTTGGCTAACTCCCTAAATTTTCGAAAAATTTCGCCATAACCTCCCCTGCACCGGGAGCACGGGAAAATCCCGAAATTGCCATACAGGCCTTCTGATCTCAAAAAGAAATAGAAAAAGCCAATCGGCTCGTAAAATCATCATCACCCAAACAAAACAGTAAATTATAATAAACATGTACCTATTTGTCGGGCAAACAAATTTTATTCTCCTGCTCTAGCCTCTTTGCTATGACCTGTTCAATGTTATTACATGTATATGCAAGCAAACGCGACCAAATTTCAATACACTTCACTATTTGGCTCAATTGGGCTATATGGTATAAATTTTAATTAATCAATCAATAATCAACAACACAACCATCAATCAATTAGTTGATTAGCTTTTCAATTTCATAACTTTGATATATTATCAAAAAATCAGATTTTTGATGTCAAATCACAACAATAAGCCCTATCTAGTTTCGGTTCTCACACCATCTAATGGAAATATGTAGAAATCTCACTTTGTCGCTCGAAAATAAATACTGACGATGGTGCCCCGTCACCAGAATTATCCCCGGGCAACTAGAGGGATTCTATATCTATCCAGTATATTAAAACTTCGAATACACGTTTGCAAGACGTATATGCAAAACCTTTATATATCGGATTGTCCAAATTCAATATAAATAAATATTCAAATACGTATAATACGATTTAATTTTTTTTTAAAACAAGACTTGTTTTCATTTTTAAAAATATACTCTTCACACTCGTTCTAGGATACTACTGATCCCATCTCTAACGAGTTATTCCCATTGGATATTACTAATCCAATATCTGATGAATTCTTTCGTTCGGTTCTAATGTGTCTTGTTCTCTGAGCTTTGTAAACCAAAGCTCTGATACCAACTGTAAGAACCCGTAACTTCCTCGTGAAGGAAAGCGCGGATAGTTCGAGAAAAAGCCACATCAGAACGCAGACGGAAGAACATTTCATTATATATTACAACAATTCATCAGAACACAAGAATATACAGAGTATAAATGAATTTTACATAGAAAATATCAGAGATTACAATACATTACATAGCAGCAGAAAATAGTACAATACACAACTAGAAGAGATATACGGATACAAAGCTTTCCGGACATCATTCCAGCTATAAACCAGGATCCTGTGAATATAAATCTGCAAAACCAAAACTACTAGCTGCCCGTGTCGAAAATAAGGGCACCCAGAGTTTAGGTTAAAACAATAAACTTCAGGTCAGTCATGGGACCGGTGTGAGAACTAAAACAGTTATTAATCTTTATTTTAAAGTTAGATAAATCAAGGGACCACGCCGTATAACACGGAACGGGTTTCCTCCTAAGAATACCAGTGCATATAACAACAACGTAATGCTAAATAAAGAAAAATGAAGCTATTATAAGACCCAGGTCCTATCACACAATGCAACGCAAGCCGGGGGATAGGGTTTTCCTTTATAACAGCCAAAGAATGCTTGATACGTTTTAAAACAAATCATTTGATACTATTATCAGTGTATAGTGTATAAAACAACTTCAAATCATAAGTATCAATCATAGGCGGCATGGGTACCATATATCATGTCACCATACTAGTTCTACAATTAAAACTGCAAATGTCACGTATTTGGAAGTTGGATTGCCATCTATGAACCGAGGCAAAAGATAGTCCTCACCGATTCGAGACAATCTAGCCCATGTCCCAGGATTAGAGCTCGAGTGACCCTTGGAGCGACAGGGCCGGTCCACCGATGTGGATTAAAATTCCTGAACACTGCGTTTCCCCGCCCTTTGGGGCGTAAGTGAGCCAACAAATGACTCCATCGGACCCGAATCGTCCGATCAAACCGAGGCGCCTCGCAACAACAACAACCACATAAGTCAAACTCGTCAGGGCGTGTAAAACCATTGACGCCACATTTTAGCTAAAAGGAAACGCATGCCCTCCCTGAGGTCCGTCTCCCGTTTTTTGGTTCATACCGGGTGTGAAACTCGCAAAGTAAACGTTACACAAAGCTACGCCACAAAGGCCGTGCTTCGATCATCAACCACAAGACTTTGCTTTTTCAACAGAAGCCTTGATCATTTGCCACTTAGGCATGCCACACAAGCAATTCACTCTATGCGTTTGATATCCATCAGTATATAACCCCTGAGCTCGTACGTCTCAGAGAAGGGCGTTAATCAAGAGAATAAATTCTCCGCCGCCAAACAGATATATATTTAATAGAAATCAATCACACATACTGAAATTCAATGTCAGACACACCGTCCATTTACAAGTTCGTTCTGGGTCTGAACGAAACCGGAGGCACCTAGTACCCTGCATATCCATCGATCTCCAAGTACGTCTAGACAATCACCAACTGTTTCCATCTTCTTGGGTGTACATCCCAATCAAGATCATCAGTAATCACCCAAACGACGTGAAGACCTCCGGTCTTCAACCACCATCTTCGACCTATCGTCGTGTCAGTTATTCAGAATGGGATAAACCCGGTCTTTCTGAATAACTCGCGTATATAATAAATAAGTGTTACACAAACACAACATACGCCTCATTCCAATTCATTAGTCACTAATCGTAAATTAATCAAGAGAATAATTCCCTAAATATTAACCCCGAAGGTCGAAACCAACATCAGATCAATATCCAGAAAACCATTCTGCTTAGCTAACCGACAGTTAGTTTCTAAATTTCACATTCATAGGGAAAGGTTCCCATTAATTTTATCAAAGATAAATTCCTTTAAATTTATTCTCTAGTCTTCTTTTGAATTTCGATTCAACGAGTCGGGATTAACGAACCTTACCGAAGTAATCATTTGTTTTAATTTCCCAATCCCAACCTATTCATCCAATGAAGTAAAACTGGTTATACTTCATATCTAACACCACGGTGTTATCGGTAAATTCAATTACCATTTCACGTTCAAATCTAATTAAAGATTTAACTATCGCCTGGAGCAAAACTGGTGATACTCCATTCTCCATCATTTCAATCTAATTAAAGATTCATTAAAACTCCACTTAGTTTTAATCTGTGACTGGGTTAAAGAATCAGTGTCATTTAAAACACGGTTCACTATAAACCCAAAATCACATTTCATTCAGTCCCTAACCGTGAATTAGCAAGTGAGCAGTTCCCTAAGTATTAACCCCGAAGGCCGAAACCAACATCAGATCAATACCCCAGAAACCATTCAACTCAACTAATCTCCTGTTAGTTTCTGAATTTTCTTAACTCCTTTGGGTCTAAGAACGGTGTTATTGAAGATACCGTTCACGACAACCCAAAATCACATTTCATTAATTATCGGGTTAAAGAACGAGTGTTATTTAAAACACTGTTCATGATAAACCCAAAAATCAATACCAATTCAATTCCAATTAAATATTATTTAATTGGTACACTTCATTAAATCTAAATAAAAAGATTTAATCTTTTCTCAACTGGGTTCAAGAACAGTGTTAATGAAGACACCATTCACGACAAACCCAAATCACAATTGATATTAAACACAAGGCTCTGAATAGAAAATATATCGGCTTATATTCAATATCAAATTCTACGACCAACAAATATCGTATTGGAAATAACGATATATATATCTATATCTTTCAAATTCCCATAACAATATCTGTATCATCACGAAATCCAATATCGAAATATTCCAAAGACAATTTCGATTCAAATCCATTCCAATATAATTATTGGAAATTCTGGTTATTTTCAAAACCATTTCAAATCCAATTTATTTATTTAAAAATAAATAGAATTTTAATTCTAGTTCAAAACTAGTTCATTTGGATTAAAATCTATTTTTATCTTTTCAAATATGGAGTTTTTCATCCCAATCCTTCCCAAATCATTTCTTATGATTTTACACAGATTATTGATAATTTTAATAATTTTATCAAGGCCCGTACAGTCGATTTCCACCAACGGCCATCGAACTGCACTTACACCGACCTTTTCCAAATTTGATTTGGACATAATTCTAAATCCAACCGTTAGATTTCTAATTTCTAATATTCGATAGAAAGCTCTTTTCGATACGAACCCAACGGTTCTGGTTTTAGGAGAATCCGACGGTCGGATCTCCCGTAATATCCATTCGAAGTCAATGGTCGAAATTCGCGAACTGCCGCGGCGCGGCGCTTTCTATTTAGGCCATTATATTATATATATATAATATAATATATACTTCGTAGATTTCAATTCAAAACGTTCTTTATAAATCGTTATAAATTCATTTTCAAAACGGTTTCAACTTCATATTCAATTTCAAATCAAAATTGAATATTCCAATATAAATTCGTTTTAAATTCATTTCAAATCGATTTCAATTCAAAATGATTTCTAATTCAATTTCAATTCAATTTCAATTCGAGTTCATTTATATTCAATTTCAATTCGAATTCATTTCTATGCACTTTCAATTCGAATTCATTTCTATTCACTTTCAATTCGAATTCATTTCTGTTCACTTTCAATTCGAATTCTAATTCTTTTCAAAATATCAGATTTTGAAATTACTTTCGATATTCATTGTAAAATGAACAAAATCGATATAAATATCGTTCACGTCAAAATGGCGTCAATCTAATCAACACGGCTCTATATATTTCTATTTTCAAATATTTTATTTCAAATATTTCTTTTTCAAATATTCTATTCAAATATTTCTTTTTCAAATATTTCTATTTCAAATATTTCTTTTTCAAATATTTCTATTCAGAACTGGAATGAAGCCCAATCAATTACTATAGATTTTATTTCTATGGATTTTCTATGACACATGTATACTATAACAACGATGAATAATCAACCATCATCCAAAGTGCATTCTACACTGTATAAGCATCAAATATAAATATTTAATGCTTATAACAGTCTGTCAATCAATCGATCGACATACAACTAATTATTGGGATTAGTGTATGTCATATATCATCCTAATACCCGTGTGGGGTTTCAAACAATCAAACACAGATTTTATTTGTACAGTTGGGCGATGTGTAAAATTTATCGTCCTAATTAATATCAGGCAAATGTGTGTATATAAACAATTCGTTCGATTTGTTTATATTAATTTATTTCATTTCACATACACGTTAAAAATTCTATTTTTAACTATAAAATATTTTCCACTATAAAATATTTTATTTCGTTTCACATCACATTACACAATCAACTACACATCAAAATCAAACAAACAAGCATACAAGCCATCCATAGTCTGTGGACAACGGGTGTCGGGTGCTACTAAACACCATCTGCATCCTAGTATATATTATTAACTAGAAAACAAAATTAAAAGGTGAGAAGTTCTCACAGATTAGCTAATCCAAACGCCTCGACTCTTCATATGTAGAAAACTCCGTCGTTTCTTCTTTCATCACTTTCGTCATCCGTATTCACTACACATACAAAAATCGAATTTTTACAATCGAATTTTTTACTTTGCTATTCAATATATAAGAATCGAATTTTTACTTCTCCATTCAATATATAAAATTCAAATTTTTACTTCGCTATTCAATATATAAAAATCGAATTTTTACATTGCTATTCAATATATAAAAATTGCATTTTTACTTCGCTATTCAATTTATAAAAATCGAATTTTTTACTTCGCTATTCAATACGTAAAAATAGCATTTTTACTTCGCTATTCAATATATAAAAATCGAATTTTTACTTCGCTATTCAATATATAAAAATCGAATTTTTTACTTCGCTATTCAATATATAAAAATCGAATTTTTACTTCGCTATTCAATATATAAAAGTCGAATTTTTACTTTGCTATTCAATATATAAAAATCGAATTTTTACTTTGCTATTCAATATATAAAAATCGAATTTTTTACTTCGCTATTCAATATATAAAAATCGAATTTTCATCTTCACTTCGTTATAAAAATTATATTTTTATATTTCTCTTCGCTTAATAAAGATTATATTTTTATTACTCTCCATGAATAAAAATCATATTTTTACTATGCCACTAGTATAAAAATTATATTTTTAACCTTTCTATATTATAAAAATTATATTTTTACTATCTACATTAGATAAAAATCATATCTTTATATCTTCTATAAAGTGAAAATTGAATTTTTATTCTTTCTAAAATATAAAAATCCTATTTTTATCCTCTACATCATATGAAAAATATATTTTTAACTTCTTTCTATAATATAAAATTTTCACCTTTATTTTCAAAGCTAATCATATATGAAAAAAATATGTTTTTATAACTAAGTAAATAGATAAATAAAATTATAAAAACATACCTTTAATCGTTGGTGAATGGGGGATCGGAGGCGAAGCAGGTGGTTCTGAAGTGGAGTGGGCGCCGGAGTGGGTGGCGTGGCGTTTGATGTGGGCCGGGGGGCATTCAGGCCGGTGCGGTGGGCTGTGGGGGGGGGGGGGGTTCGGCGGGGGTTTTCCGTTCAGAAAAGGGGGAGCGAGAGGGAGGCCCTGGTGGCGGAGGCACGGCTGGGGGGAGGCGCGATGGACAGCGCCGGCGTAGGGGGGTTCGATGAGGCACAACGGGTTTTTTTTCTTTTCTTTTGACAATCGATTTGGAAATGAGGGGAGAGGGAGAGAGAATAAAGAAGGGGGGCATATATAAATATATATATTATTTATTTAATTTCAAAAAGGTACTTTTTTATTCTACCTCCAAACGAGGCCCACCGCCTGTCGTCCATAGCTAATTACCCCCATTCCGAACACAATGGGATATATATCGTAAGCTGATTCGGTTGTTTCGATCAGTTTCCGTCAAAATCAACATATAACTCTATATATTGAATTTGAACACGCATTTCAATTTACTGGGCCCACATACTAACTAGAAAAATTCCCGAAAAATATTTTCTAGCTTTGTATGGACGAAACGGTCCTAACAAAACTAATTTCGTCAAATTATGAGACCGTTTGAAAAATGGCCATTTTCCAGTCGATTAAATTCAACTGAAATGGTCAAAACACGTTTTACTTCGCCACGCTCACGTATTGATTCGAAAAATTATGAAATTTGGAATCTAGCAATAATTTGACATCCCGGATCCAACAAAAGAGGTTTCGTCGAAATCAGAGGTCGTTTGCAAAATTCCCATTTTTAAGGGCCTGAATTCCATAGTGACTATTCTGAAATTTCAACTGGACATATCTTTTGATTCCCGCTATGAAATTTCGATTTTTCGGATTCGTTGGAAAGGTAGTCACAATTAGATTCCATTATTTTTGGTTTCACTAAAATCCGGTTTATTTTGCACCCGGTACATTCAATTGAAGTTTGAGATCGAATTATCGAACTACCGCGCCATTTTCAATTCCTTTTATAAATATAAATTAATATTTATATTCTATTCAAACGAATATATACGTTCGAATTATATTCAAAATAAATTTCTCGTCGTTATTATTTATAATAATTCATTTTAAATAATCAAAATTCGCTAAAATTGCCAAAATAAAAATTTTAAACTAGCCTAGATTTCCGGGTTATTACAATATGTGAGCATTGAAATAAATATTTGTGAAAGGAATATTATTTTTAACATGCATAGGAACTAAATAAAATAGTCATGTGTTGAAATATATTTTAGTTCGCCAAATTATCCATTTTAAAATGTGAAGTGTTAAAAATAGCCACTTTTTCAAAAAAATATGCATGAGTTGAAATATTCATTAATTAGCTAGTGATATGATTTTTGCCTATGCATGCAACATTAGAATGAATGGTTTTTTTAAAAACCAAATTGAATCAAACATGAAGTTGAATGGAAAATGATAAGTGATAAGAATTGCATATATGTACATGCATATTTATTGAACAGGTTATAGCAAAGAGGCTAGAGAAGATGAATAAAATTTTGTGCCTGACAAATAGGTACACGTTTACTGTTTTGTTTTGGTGATGATTTTATGAGCCTATTGGCTAGCCGCTTGGCTTTTTCTTTTTCTTTTTGACATGAGACGCCCGTGTGGCTATTTGGGAATTTTCCCAGTCCCTCCCGAACAAAGGAGGTTATGGCGAAATTTTCCAAAATTTTAAGGCGTTAGTGAAATATTTGAAGTGAAAACGATATAGGAATTTTTGAATGAACTATATTTATATAAATATATAAATATAAATAAAATTAAAATGAAACGTGGCCGTGCAGTTCGTGGTTTGAAATCGTGATTTCAAACGACTAGTGCGGGAAATCCGACCATTGGATTTTCCCGAAACCGCAACCGTTGGGTTCGCCTTGGAAATATCTTTCCAAAGACACCAACTTTGTAAAGATCCGACGGTTGGATTGTTTGGAATGTTTAATTCAAATCTGAAGAAAAAAGCGCCAGAAACGATTATATTTATATATATTTAAATATAATTAAATTAAATCGAATAACGACGCTGTAGTTCGTAATTTGGAATCGTAACTTCAAATGACTAGTGTGGAAGATCCGACCGTCGGATTTTCCCGAAACTGAAACCGTTGGATTCGTTTTGAGATAATATTTCTAATGATATAAAATTTGTGAAGATCCAACAGTTAGATTTTCTGATATATGTAAAAAAATTTTAGTGAAAAACAGCGCCAGTGCATCGGCACGACCTGAAACGTCATTTAATTAAATATGGCCGTTTTAAATAAATAAAAATGGCGATATGTCGTTATAAAATACTATAGACGATATAGAGTGGAAATAAACCAATTTTGTTGTGTTTGCTTGATATGTGATGGTTGAATGTATTTAACATGAAAATTATAACTAAAGAACTGAAATGTGAATGTTGAATAGTCTAACCATGTGATAAATTGATTTGAAAATCTAAATATTCGTGGGTTATTTGAAAAGGCCGAGTTCATCTCATTTCAAATAATTGATCGACGTTGAGAAGTCGAAGTGTCGAAGATGGTTGAAGACCGACGATCTTCACATTGGATGGATAGGCGCTACTGATGCTCGTGATTGGAGTAGCTACCGTGAAGGAGCTGAAGTAGTAGCCGTCCAGACATACTATTGATTGTACGGATATGCGAGGATTTGGTGCCTCCGGTTTCGTTCAAACCCAGAACGGACTTGTAAATGGACTGTGTGTCTGACATTGGATTTTGTTCTGTGCTGATTGATCTCTGTTAAATATATATCTGTTTGGTGGCGGAGAATTTATTCTCTTACTTAACGCCCTTCTCTGAGACGTACGAGCTCAGAGGTTATGTAATGATAGAAATCAGTCGCATGGAGTGGATTGCCTGTGTGGCACGCCTAAGTGGCATATGATCAAGGCTTCTGTTGCAAAGCAAAGTCTTGTGGTTGATGATCAAAGCATGGTCTGTGTGACATAGATTTGTGTATAACGTGAATTCGTGAGCCTCACACCCCGGTATGAGTCAAAAACGGGAGAAGGACCCAAGGAGTGCACGACGTTTCTTTCTAGCTATGGTGGTGTCAGTGACCTCCCAGCCCTGACATTTATATCTACTTTTCACCTGTGTGGTTGTTGGAATACGAGGCGCCTCGATTATAGGTCTGTAAGGACCGGGAAACGTGTGTTCAGGAATAATTAATCCTCAAAAGTAAGAGAGGACCGGCCTTGGAGGATCCAGGGATTGCTGTGTCCGGTCCTGAGACATTTGCTAGAGTGTCTCGAATCGGAGAGGAGCTTACCCCTTGCCTCGACTCATGAAGGAATCCAGTTTCCAATAAGAAATATGCGAATGTGATTGTATTACTAGTAGGGCGACATGATATATGGTACCCATGCCGTCTAGGATTGATATTTATGATTGAAATCGCTTTTGAAACATATATGCACTAGTAATAATATCAAACCCTTTTGTTTTATACGTATGAAGCATTTTTGGCCATTATAAGGTAAAACTCTATCCTCCGGCTTGCGTTGCATTGTGTGATGGGACCAGAGTCTTATAATGGCTTTATTTTATAAAAAGCATTGCGATGATTTAATCATTTTCTTTATTTCATGCACTAGCACTCACTGGAGTAGACCCGTTTCGCGAAAGTGGCGTGGTCCTTTGATTTGCCTTATTATTGTTGTTAATAAGTTAAGTAGATTTCTCATACCAGTCCCATGACGGACTCGTAGTTTGTTTCACCTTGCAAACTCGGGTGCCCTCGTTTTCGCATGGGCAGCCTAGTTACAGGTATCTGGTGCACTTTTGGCTCATGGCGAGGCATGACTACACCGTGCTGACTTTGACTCTCTCCGCCATTATAGTATATGTATTATGATTCCGCCATTGGCGATGTAGACTGATATTTATTTTGTGTACTCTTTATGTATGATTCCACCTCTGGCGATGGTGACTGATAATGTATTATTATGCACTAAGTTGTATCCTGCACTGTGCTCTTTGATGTGGTGATATCTATATGATTCCGCTGTCATATGTGTGTAAATTATTCTATTTTATGTTTATGTATTATCAGTGATCTGCTAATGACGATTGATGTGTTATATTCCAATGATTATCCTTAACACTGTGTCATGGGGTTTTGGGATTGTCACATAATGCTTCTTCTCCCAGGGCCGATACCTGCTCTTAACCATTCCCATCACCGAAAACTTCAACCCAAATTCCTCCAACCTGACTTCATGAATTCAAGAACCATCAACTCCATTTCACTCTCTTCCGAGTCCTCCCCCCGATCACTCAAACGAAGTTTGAACCTCCCAAACGGATTCCGTCCGTCGTGAGCTCCTGTACCATCATCGACAGTTTTTACTTCGAGAGTCCCCAAAATCATCCACTTAGGTGCGGATTTCCACCACCAATTCACCTGCGACAACCACTTCGGTTGACTCCCCCTTAAAATTCTACGGCAGCTAACCTTAGACCCGCCAATGAACCACAAAGGGGTGTTCGAACCCATGTTGATACACATCGAGGTGAAGCTGATCACGTCAGGAGTTTAAAAACATTAGCCTTGCGATTAAATGATTTTTCATTGAATTTCTTTTGAGTTAATTTGATTTTTCTGAAGATGGAAACTTTACTGTAAAAATCATATGCGGTGATATATAAGTGTGTTGGTGGTTGGTGGTGTTTGTGGCAGAGAAGAGAGGATGGTGTGGCCTTCATTTGGTCCACAAAATGTTAGGATATTTTTATTTTTTGATTTTTTATATTTTATTTCGTATTCGTTTATACTTCCTAAAATCCGTGTTGTTACGCATGATACCCAAAAATCACGAAACTGGACGTGTAGCTAGAGTTCGACATTACGGTCCCAACGAAACTGGTTTCGTCGAATTCCGACTTCGTATGCTCACACAGCGTATTTTTAACCATTGAAAAACTGACTGTTTTCCACTCTAAAAATCCGTACGGCCACACACTGACTCTAAAAATCACCAAACTTGGAATCTAACAAAAATTTAACATTGCGGATTCAACAAAATTAGTTTCGTCGAATTCCGATTTCGTTTGCAAAAGTGGTTATTTTCAAAGCTCTAAATAGCCTATTTAAATATATAAATATATTTAAATATAATTAAATTTAATTTTTAAAATTAAATATTATCGTCTATATTCACAGTGGAATACCGTACAACTCTCGAATATTCGTATATGAATTTCTAACTTGATATTCACTTCTGGGTCAATCCGATATTCGATTTATATTGAAATTCCTTTTTAAAATATAAATAATTCCTTTATAAAATATAAAGGAATTCCACAATGACTTTTCTAAAATTTGATTCGGACATACATCAAAATCTACACGACGAAATCCCAATTTTTCTCTTCCACTAGAAAGATATACTCCATCAGCTCCACACGTTTCTTGTTTCACAGAAATCCGATTTAAAACGAACCCTGTATACTCAATTGAAGTTCAGATCGCCAAATAGCGAACTGCCGCGCTATTTCATGCTCTATTTTAGTTATAATATAATTCCACGTTCAAACTGTCGTCGTTTAAATATATTCGTTATTCAAATTCAATTCCTAGCTGAATTAAATATCACAGATGATCCAGTTCACACCATATTACCATTTCAGCCAACTCTGATTATTTCAGAATTAAATATATTATTTAATTTATTATTTTAATTAAATATTCACCATTATTTAATTAATCGACCATTAAATTCTCTAATTCACCTTTTAAATAATTAAATAAATTAATTATTATACCCCTGACGATGAGGGTCATTATAATCTTTCCCACTTAAAAGAATTTCGTCCTCGAAATTGCTAAGTTAGAGGACGACCCTATCTATTGGGATTCCTAAGATTTGTTTCACTAAACCAAAACAGCAAATTTGGCACGCCGGGATGTAGAGATTTGATACGGCTTTAAGCCGTATCAAATTTGATATGGCTCTTACCCGTATTAAATTTTCTTTGCTACACCTCTACCGATCCACACCTCCTCCATCCCTTGAAATCAAACCGTTGATCACTAAAGTTTCGGATCAGTTAATTTAATAAGGGCATGAGCCGTATCAAACGTCATCTCATTTTTGCACCGCTAATTTTTCTTTTCTCCGCAAATCTGCTCAAAGATAGATCGGCTTCCATTTTTTCTTTAATGGCCACCCGTAATAAAAAATTAGGGTTTTTGCTTTCTCAGATTAGCTTGCGATTTCTCTGAAAGTTGTTCTCTTGTGCTCCGATTAGTTGATGGTCTTGGTTGAATGATTTGGCCTTTCGATCGATCGAAAATCTCTGAATCTCTGTGAGTTCTTATGAATTTATTTGTTCGATTTTTCTTCTTGAATTTTCGATACTTCGCCTATGATGAAATTGGTGTAAAATAGGATTATAAAACCCTAAATTAACTCTGATTTCTTCGAATGACTTGTCCGATTTGTTGCGATGATTTTCGTGAGTTCCCTCCTTTGTTTTTCACGGCATTGAATGACTTGCGTGATTATTAACAGAAAGGATTAGCATCTATTTATGCTGCAATCCACTTATAGGTTGAAGCTTCTGAATTTCAAAAACAGGCAATTACTGAAGCTTTTGATAATTTAAAATATGTTTTTCTTGATCATGATCATACTTTCAAAAACAGGCAATCACTGAATTTCTGTGTAGATACCACAATTGTGGGGCATGGGTAGGCAAATTGTTTTGCTTAATCATGATCATCAACTATTTATTTTGGCATATTTTTTACAGCTAATTTTGTATCATGTTTTACATATAGTTTCATACATGAAAAATCTCTACCAAGTTCGTGCCTAACTTCATAATATGAATGTGCATATTTTTAATTACCTCTATTACCTTCTTCTTGAATAAGTAATGATGCTTTGTACTTTTGCATTGAAGTTGCAAGAGCATGTTTATCATAGTTTTGTTTGTCATGAATTCTCTACTTTGCTTACACTTTGTTTTGTTGCATAAATTGGATTGTAGGCTACTTTGGAAACTGTGGTTGTTATTACTCATGACAAACCTAAGAAAAATGTTACTGTAGAGACAAAGTATGACTAGTTATGAAAACTATATTTATCATATGGACCTTGCAGGAAATTCTGTCTATTCTTTGTTTGGCTAATCTGTTTAATATCCATGTAAATCTTCCAAACCATTTCATATTCAGGATGTTTTTTCAATGGATGGTGATGGTTCTGATGACATAACTACTTTGATCGACAAAGAGGTTTGTCCGTTATTGAATAAAGACCGCAAATGAGCAAGGATGTCTAATAGTAGTCTAAATTATCAACATACATGTTTTATTTTCTTGTGCCAGGACAATGTAATTGTGATGTCCAATCGCAAATCCAAATATCCAGTGTTGCAAGTAGATTTAAGGTAGCTCTTCTCAGCTTTGTCATCAATTGTTCAGCTAAGATAGGAAGTGAGTTGTGGCAGAATGCTTACATTTTTCTTCATGCATTTTATTATTTTGTGCATGAAAAATTTATTCCAAGTTAATTTCAGATTTAGTAGTTGTAATTGTTTCGGCTGCGATTGGTGGTACTGTATTCTCCTGTGTCGGCCAGCCGGTTAGTACTTTCACTATATTGGCTCTCTTATTGGTCCTGGAGGACTAAATTTCATAAGTGAAATGGTCCAGGTTAGTATATAACTCGGTTTGTTGCTATGAAAACTTTTCTGATGTATTTATGCAGAATATCATTATTTTTCTAAACCATCACGATGTTTTGAGCACTAGTTACGGTAAATGCTGCCATATCTAGATACTTTAAGCGTTGGCATTAATCTAAATCTTTGTTGATCTTTTTTTTAAAATATATTTAAAGGCTATTAAATTGCTTTGGCTTCTTGGTTCACCAGTTCTTTCGCAAGTTCTCATACTGTTGAATTTCATGAGCTACAATGGATGGTCTCGGTTTACATATCCATTCATGAATTGTTAAGTGTAGGCAAAAAGCAGGAACTGAGATTCAAAATAACAATTTGAATCAAGTATTAAGGATCACGTATGTTTCACAACAAAAGCAATGTAAAAAAGTTGTTAAAAAAATCTCTATCATGTGTCAAACAGCAAGCAAGCTTGAGCTTGCTGTTTTACAGCAAGCTCGAGCTTGCTGAAACAGAAAGCTCAAGCTTGCTGTTTAACACAACAAGCTCAAGCTTGATGTTTCAGCAAGCTCGAGCTTGCTGTTTAACACAGCAAGCTTGCTTGCCGTTTAACTACATGAATTCTCACTACGTACAATTAACTGCATAAATTCTCATTAGGTAGAATTAACTGCATAAATTCTGGTAGTTAATAATACATCGATGATTATCTTTGAAGTTGTTCTAAAATGTAAAGTGCAAGAGACTCTTTGAAGTGGGGGGTAGGTACAAAGATTTAAGGAAAGACACAATATATTTTATTCTTCTATTTAGTGGATATATTTGGGTGAATGTTAGTTCCAAATTGATGTTTCATGATTTGTGTAAGTAGGCTAGCTACTGACGAAAACTATTTATGATATTAACTTGTGGTAGTACTGCCAAGAAGAAAGACTAAGCTGAAATAAGTTATTTGTGTGTTATTGCTTGTAATAATATCTTATGTAGCACTATATTTTATTTCTTACTTAATAGAAGCTGTCAAAAGAAGACGAGGATACGTCATCATATAATGTATACACCAAATCTCCTATTATCAAAGAGGTTAGTGTTATACGTTAATATTTTTGCCTTGTCTTGTAGAAAAGGTTTGTTATTTGTTTTCATAAAGCTAATTAGTTATTGTATTATTCACTGTAAACTGGCTAAGAATGCCCACAGCTTGGACTCCACTTACTACGTAGAACTTGTAAATTAGAAGCGTGGACTTGCTCATTATATTTTATTTATGATATTAAATTGTCCATTTGATACGGCCTTAGATCGTATCAAATAATAGAGACGCCATTTTTTGATACGGCCCAGAGCACTGCCAAATCGATTTTGATACGGCCATGAGCACTGTCTAATTGGCATTTTTGGTGTAGTGTTTAGCCTTTATTTCTGATTCCAACTGAACCAATTAATATCGACTAAAATATTAATTTATTCCGACTAACTAAAATTTTCAAAAAATTCTGAAAATTTTCTAACACCTTAATTTTCGGAAAATTTCGCCTTAACCTCCTTTGTACAACCCTATCGGTAAAACCACAACTCACCTTTCTAGGCCTTCTCCAACCCAAAATAAAATCAAACAGCCAAACGGCTTGCCAATTCGGCTCATCAAAATATCAACCCATATGAAATATAAACTTGTACCTTTTTGTCGGGCATATCAACTCTATCACTTCCATATGCTATCAACTCAGCATATACCAATATTATCTCAACCAATTATTTTCTTATATCCAAACCACAATAACATTTCCAATTCGAGTTCCATCCTCGATTCCAAACTCTTAACCTACCAATCCAATTCAATTTCTATTTGCTTCTGCAAATTCCTATCTAAATTCGTTTTAAATTAAATGATCTATTTCTGGGAGTTTTAAACAGCTTCACTTTTCAAAATCAAAAATTCCCTTTTGAAATTCAAAACAACTTGTTTTTCTAACCTATTTCAAAAACAGTCTCTTTGGTAGTAATCCGTCACTTACACACTCGAAAATGAACACCGATGATGTCTAGCTCATCATCGGAATCTATTTTCCAGCGATCAAAGGGAGTTCAATACTATAGCACTTTCAAAACCCATTTTTAAACATTTCCACTTTGAAATCATTTCAAATATCCTTTTACAATGTTGTAAACAAATTTAAAATCTCCCAGGATCTTAAAATTCACATATATTAAATCCTGATTCATTTACAACCACTTTTTCAACTTCTGGGACTTTAACTTCAACTCTGATTTTAATTTCCAATTTAATTCAGCTCATTTCACTTATCTGAATTCTGATTGGTTATATACAACCATTTCACTTTATAATCTCATTCGATTATAATTACAACCAATATATCTCCTTTATATCAGAATATACTCTGGGTAAACTTATTTTAATTTACCCTCTTTACAAAACATATCATGTCGACCCATCGTATTCGAGTGTTTTTAAACTCCTACTGATACAGTGGATCAAACTGATCAACCAGAACTCATAAACAACTCAACCAATGAATCCCCACAATATAAAACAAATTTTATATCAAATACAAATACGCACTCGTATATATACACTCAAACTCAATCTAGGGTATTACTTACCCTAACTCTACCGAGTCACGCCACAGAACCAAGGTAAACTTAACTTAAGCTCTGATACCAACTGTAATGACCCGAAAATCCGGACCAATTTGAGCTGACCAAATAACACAAGTCCAACCCCAAATTGCACTGGAAATTCAAGAAATTAATAGAAAGAAGATAGAGGGTGAGGAAAGGTAAGATAGAAACTTAGAACAGAAGAAGAAGAACACAACATCAGAGTAACACGAACCTCACAGCGGAACGAATAACATATAATATATATAACATAACTTGAAATATACATCTGTATTTGAATATACATCATTATCAAAGTACAACACTTATAACACAGTGGAAATAAACTATAGCTATATGATCCAGAAGCCTCCTGCTCCAGCTCTTCAAGTATCTGTAAATCCTGACTACTTGACTTCCCGTACAAAATTGGGCACCCAAAAGTTTAGGGAAAACAAAACAGAATAAACTCTGGGTCAGTCATGGGACTAGTATGAGTAAAACAGTTTAAAACAGTTTGAACAAGTAAACGATATCTCATAAGACCACGCCGTATAACGGAACGGGTTTTTCCCTTATGAGAATCCAAAATATCTTTATATCAAAAACCTTTTGATATTTTAATAATGTCTATCAGCCACAATATATTAATTATCTAGCAGAAACGCTTTCATCTCACGTTCTACATATATAGTATACACTCAAAACTGCAAGCACGTATTGGGTAATGGATTTCCAACTATGACAAGGTATGGAACCACCTTCCGATCAGTGTACTCTAGGAACGATACACTAGAGTTCAACAAGAACATCTTGCAACTCAGCCACACATGACCGACCACTCATTTCGCTTGAGTGTATCGAATGTACATCACCAATGGTTGGGATCAGCAACCATTCCCGTATATATATATATATATATATGGGACAACATTGATAGATTAAAGGAACAAATGAATATTCTCTAGATAGGTGATTATACACCCTACTTCGGTACGACCGACTTAGCCATGCTGCCTGCCCAATTTCTGTCATTACCGGATGTGAGGCTGGAAGCTACGCTTATCTTTTCCCATACCACATCTTCATTCACTTAGAATGTCACATCGTCATAACCGCCAAATCACAAATTGATTTTCCAAAAAATACCATGGGTATAAGCTAAGAGAAACGAATTCCTCTGCCACCAACGTAAATACGTTTGAAAAGATCAACTTACGTGATCTACCAGATATACTCTGTCAGACCTTCGTCCATACAAGTTGTCCTGGAACTGGAAAAACCGAAGGCACTATTCAGTTTATCCATCTTAGTCACTGTTATCTAAGACTTATACAACAGCCCTTGCACTTTACTCCGTCTTCAATTATCTTTGGCATATATGATTTGCAATGCTCATGCCAATATAGAGTGGTTCTTTGGAAAATAATCCAACCGGTCTCTCCATATTAACAACGTTAAAATGGTCGAAACTTCGATAGTTTGTGAGTTAACTATCAAAGAAAAACAAGTGTGCAAACAACGATATTATTTCCAATTGGAAATAACATCGATCAATCATCAATCACTACCATTCCACAACTATCAGACTCTAACTGTAAACTAATAAGAGAACAACTTCCCAAGTATAAACCCCGAAGGCCGAAACCAACATCAGATCCATACTTAGGAAACCATTCAACTTATTAATCTCTAGTCATTTTCTAATTTTGCTTAACTCTATTTCTTTAACTCTAGTTCGTTTTTAACTCTAATCGATTAACTCTATTTGATTCCTCTAACTGGTTAAATCTAACTGATTAACTCCTTTCAAATAAACTATATTCGACTTACTCCTTTAAATCTATTCGAATAAATTATATTCGATTAACTCCTTTAACTCTAACTGATTAATTCTAACTCCTTTTATAATATCGTATTTATTTTCTAAATAAATATTTCCTTTATTCTATTTATTTTCTCAAATAAATATTCCTTTATTCTAATTCTATTTATTCCCTAAATAAATAAATAATCCCTTTTAATCTATTTGTAAATGTTCTACAAATATTTCCTTTCTTATTTGTTTGACAAATATTTCCTTTTTATTTGTTTGACAAATACTTTCCCTTTTATATTTGATTTACAAATACTTTCCCTTTAATATTTGATTTACAAATATATTTTTCCTTTATATTCGTTTTACAAATATATTCTTTTATATTTGATTTACAAGTATATTTCTTTTATTCAAA
The DNA here is from genome assembly GCA_030737875.1 of Allium sativum. Classification (NCBI taxonomy): domain Eukaryota; kingdom Viridiplantae; phylum Streptophyta; class Magnoliopsida; order Asparagales; family Amaryllidaceae; genus Allium; species Allium sativum. The sequence goes on from CM060915.1 coordinate 995,625,517, forward strand.
ATCCTTTTTCTTTTATAATACAAAATCCATTGATTTTATATAAATAAATTATTTTCAAAATATACTTTGAAAATCCCTTTCCCACCTTCTGGTATTTCTTATGTTATTTAACATGCCATATAACAAAGATAAATATCGTTCAAACACACATAATCAATGTCAGATTATACATCACATCATATATCACAATATATGAATCATAGTAAAATAAATGTTGAGGAATCCAGCTGGATTCCTCCAACCTGTTTCCCTGCATCACAGATGTTAAACAATATAGATAACATCACTTTCATTTCCATATGATATATTATGTTAAACAGAATCAATATAGAAATTCAACTAACTGACTAGCAGTTCAATCAAACAGTCAACACACAGTAAATCAGACAATTTCTAACAGTTCTAAAAATATAACATGAAATTATAAACTGTTTAGAGTTGGTGAGATTTACTCACATTGGACGATCACCATTAGTAACGAAAATCATCTCTTGATTCGAATAGATAATTTATTTTTCTATAAATTGTAACGTGCTCCAATCGACTCGCGGTCAGTTCCATTGTGTAGTGTCCGTCCATACGGCCCCAACGCAACTTACGGTTCGTCAATCTGACCACGTATGTGTAAGATATACTATTAACAAGTTCATATAATATTCGATTAAAATTTAAACAAAAATTAAAGTTTATAATGGGCCTTACCAACTCTAACCCAACCCATCACATATTAGACCCGTACCCAATGCTTCTTCTCCCACGGCCGATACCTGCTCTTAACCATTACCATCACCGAAAACTTCAACCCAAATTCCTCTAACCTGACTTCATGAATTCAAGAACCATCAACTCCATTTCACTCTCTTTCGAGTCCTCTCCCCCCCCAGATCACTCAAACGAAGTTCGAAACTCCCAAACGGATTCCGTCCGTCGTGAGCTTCTGTACCATCATCGACAGTTTTTACTTCGAGAGTCCCCAAAATCGTCCACTTAGGTGCAGAATTCCACCACCAATTCACCTGCGACAACCACTTCGGTTGACTCCCCGTTAAAATCCTACCGCAGCTAACCCTAGACCCGCCAGCGAACCACAAAGGGGTGTTCGAACCCATGTTGATACACATCGAGGTGAAGCTGATCATGTCAGGAGTTTAAAAACATTAGTCTTGCGATTAAATGATTTTTCTTTGAATTTCTTTTGAGTTTCTTTGATTTTTCTGAAGATGGAAACTTTACTGTAAAAATCATATACGGTGATATATAAGTGTGTTTGTAACAACCCGTAAAATGCGAGCCAGTTTGAAATTTTTATTTTGGCAATTTTAGCGAATTTTGATTATTTAAAATGAATTATTTTAAATAATATCGACGAGAAAATTTATTTTGAATAGAATTCGATCGTATATATTATATACGTCGTCGTTAGAATATAAATAATTATAAAAGGAATTGAAAATGGCGCGGTAGTTCGATAATTCGATTTCAAACTTCAATTGAGCATACCGGGTGCAAAACAATCCAGATTTTAGTGAAACCAAAAACATTATGATCTAATTGATAATATCTTTCCAACGAATCCGAAAAATCAAAATTTCTTAGCGAGAATCAAAAGATATGTCCAGTTGAAAATTCTGAATAGTCGCTATGGAATTCAGGCCCTTAAAAATGGACATTTTGCAAATGACCTCGGATTTCGACGAAACCACTTTTGTTGGATCCGCAGTGTCGAATTATTGCTAGGTTTCAAATTTCATAATTTTTCGAATCAATATGTGAGCGTGGCAAAAGAAAACGCGTTTGACCAGTTTCAGTTGATTTTAATCGACTGGAAATTGGCCATTTTTCTAACGGTCTCAGAATTTGACGAAACTAGTTTTGTTAGGACCGTATCGTCAATACGAAGCTAGAAAATATTTTTCGAGAATTTTTCGAGTTAGTATGTGACCTCGGTAAATTGAAATGTACGTTTAAAATTCCATATAGTAATTTAAATGTAAATTCAACGGAAACTAATCGAAACGGTCAAATCAGCTTGCGATACATAGCCCATTGTGTTCGGAATGGGGGTAAAACGCTATGGAGGACAGGTGGTGGGCCTCGTTTCGAGGTCGTATGAAAAAGTCAACTTTAGGTTGAATTAAATAATTAAATAAAAAAAACAAAACCCTTTCCTTTATCTCTGCCCCCCCCCCCCCCCCCGATTAAATTCATTCAATGGGAAAAAAATAAAAATAAAAAAAAAGAAAAAGGACGGAGGAGCTCGTCGCTCCTCCGATGGAGCCGCCACCGCGCCGCTACCGCCAAGCCCCCCCCCCCCGTTCTTCCCCTAGATCGACGAGCGCCGTTCCCCTCCTTGCTTCTTCCTCGACTGCGAACACCGAAACCCCCCCAAACCCGCACGCATTTCCCTTCCTCCGACCTCGCCCTCCGCCTGCGCCCTCCTCCACGTCGAGCCCCCCCCTGCGAGCCACCACGGCAAGCACCCCGCCCCCTCTCTGTAAGTCTTTTTATTTATTTATTTATTTATGTTATTTATTTTATTTTATATACAGGATTTAGAAAACTAATAAAAAAAAAGATTTGATTTTGGTTAGTGAAAAATATAGTTTTTATATTTTTAAAGAATTAAAAATATAATCTTTTATATGGTAGGAAGATAAAAATATAATCTTTACTATATAGAAATATTAAAAATATGATTTTTATATTTTTAAAAGTATTAAAAATGTAATCTTTATGAGATAGAGAATATAAAAATATCATCCTTGTGTATGTAACGAAATAAAAATCTGATTTTTATTTTATCTACGTTGAGATAAAGTGGTAAAATTTAAAAAGGTGAAATCTTTAAATTTAAAAAGGCGAAATCTTTAAATTTAAAAAGGTGAAATCTTTAAATTTAAAAAGGTGAAATCTTTAAATTTAAAATGATGAAATCTATATTTTTAAAAAGGCGAAATCTTTATATAGAAAATAGCGTGATAAAAATATAATTTTTATCTATATAACATAGTAGTAAAAATTCGATTTTTGTATATGGAATAGCATAGTAAAAATTCGATTTTTAAATATATGAAGTGATTATAAAAATATGATTTTTAGATTGAAAGTGAATAAATAAAAATGTGATTTTTATTTTAAAGACATCGAAATATAAAAATGTGTGATTTTTATATATATAGTGACTACGGGCACAAGAAGACGATAAAAAGGCGAGGATGAAGAAGATTTCTATAAAAGAAGTGTCGTGAAGTTGGATAGCTATCGGTGAGAACTTCTCACTCTAAATTCTCTTTTTCTAGTTATATATATATATACTAGGATGTAGACGGTGCTTAGTAGCACCCGACACCCGTCATCCACAGACCATGGATGGCTTGTTTGTTAAATTGTTTGGTTGAGTAGTTAGTTAGATTATTGGTTTGAATAGAATTGTTTGGTGAAATTGAATGGATTGATTGATGTGTGAATGGCGTGGGCCTTCACTAGACCGGGGATAAGGCTAGGCCTCGTCCCGTTTCTAGTATCGTGCCGTTATGCCGCCGAAATTTTCTAAAATATGTTAGAAAAATAAAAATATCATTTTTTATTGTGTAAATGAACTGAATAGAAATTCAAGTGTTGAAATAAATATTTTTGACGTTAAAAATATAATTTTTAACGTGAAAGTGAATAAATAAATATTTATAAACAAATCGGCCGATTTGTTTATTTACACTGATTTGACTGATATTGATTGGGTTGATAAATTTTACACATCGCCCAACTACACAAACAAAAATGTGTGTTTGTTGATTTGAAACCCCACACGGGTGTTGGGATGATATTTGGCGTACACTAATCCCAATTATTTAATTATTGTCGATCGATTGGTCGACAGACTGTGTAAGCGTCGATTATTTATATTTGGTGCTTATACAGTGTAGTGCACTTTGGTTGATGATTGATTATTTTTCAAAGCTATTATATACATGTGTTGTATGGAATCCATATAATTAACATTATATGGTGATTGATTGGGCCTCATTCCAATCGGGAAAATAATGAATATTATAAAAGAAAATTCATGTGTTGAATATAAAAATAGTCATGTGTTGACGATGTTCATGTGTTGAGTGAAATATTTTATATAATAAAAATTTACATCTTTATCATATTTAAAATTAGAACTACTTCCCAGTAGAAGTCTAATTGAAAAATCAAACGATAGATACCATAGTTTTATAAAATATTTTACATAACAAAAATAGTGATGTGTCGACAGTACTCATGTGTTGAGATTAGTCGTGTGTTGAAAGAAATATAGATTCATGTGTTGAATAGAACAAATATTCATTTGTTGAATAGAATAACGAATTATTGAAATATAAAGCCGTGTTGATTAGAAATGTGTTATTTTGACGCGAACGATGTTTATATCGATTTTATTCGTTTTATAATAAATATTGAAAAGTGATTTCAAAATTTAATATTTTGAAAGGAAATTCAAATTGAATTAGATTAAAATTCAAATGGAAATTTTATTGAATCAATTTGAAATGAATTCGAATCGAATAGAAAATGAATTCGATTCGAATTGAATAGAAAATGAATTTGAATTCAAATAAAATAGAGATGAATTCAAATTGAAATGAATTGAATTGAAAACGATTTCGAAATGAATTAAATTGAAAACGATTTCGAAATGAATTGAATTGAAAACGATTTCGAAATGAATTGAATTGAAAACGATTTCGAAATGAATTGAATTGAAAACGAATTCAAATTGAATTGAAAGTGAATTGAAATGAATTCAAATTGAATTAAAATTTGAATTGAATAGAAATGAATTTTAAAACGGATTTATAAAGAAGAATTCATTTTTGATTTGAATTGAATATAGAAGTTGAATTGTTTCAGAAACAATTTTAAAACGATTTATAAAATTCGTTTTAAATAGAAATCGACGAAATATATATTATATATATTATATATATAGCATAATGGCCTGAATAGAACGCGCCGCGCCGCGGCAGTTCGTGAATTTTGACCATTTATTTCAAACGGACATTGCGGGAGATCCGACCGTCGGATTCTCCTAAAACCGGAACCGTTGGGTTCGTATCGAAAAGAGCTTTCCAATAAATGTTAGAAATTTGAAATCTAACGGTTGGATTTGGAATTATGTCCAAATCAAATTCGAAAAAGGTCGTTGTAAGTGCAGTTCGATGGCCGTTGATGGAAATCGACTGTACGGGCCTTGATAAAATTATTAAAAATATCGATAATTTGTGTAAAATTATAATATGTGAATTGGAAAGAATTGGGCTGGAAAATTCCACATTTGAGAAGATAAAAATAGATTTTTATCGAAATGAACTAGTTTTGAACTAGAATTAAAATCAATTTATTAGTGAAATAAATAAATTGAATTTGAAAGTGATTTTAAAAATAATCAATATTCCCAATACGTGGATTGGACTAGAGTTGAATCGAAATTATCTTCGGGATATTTCGATGTTGGATTTCGTGACTATACAGATATTGTTTTGGGAATTTGAAAGATATATTTTATATCGTTATTTCCAATACGATATTTGTTGGTTTCAGAATTTGATATTGAATATAAGCCGATATATTTTCTATTCAGAGCCTTGTATTTAATATCAAATGTGATTTGGGTTTATCGTGAATCGTGTTTTAGATAACATTGGTTCTTTAACCCAGTTAAAGGCAAGATATCGATTTCTGAAAAGATTAAAACTAAGTGGAGTTTTAATGAATCTTTAATTAGATTAAAATGTGAATTGATAATTTAAATTATCAAATCTGAAAAGTGATCGAGAGTGGAGTATCACCAGTTTTGCTCCAAAGCGATAGTTAAATCTTTAATTAGATTTGAACGTGAAATGGTAATTAATTTTACCGATAACACCGTGGTGTTAGGAATGGAGTATCACCAGTTTTGCTCCATGGGATATATAGGTTGGGATTGGGAAATAAAATAAATAATTACTTCGGTGTGGTTCGTTAATCCCGACTAGTTAGAAATGATATCCAAAGGAGGATTGAAGAATAAATTTAGAAGAATTTATCTTTGATAAAATTAATGGGAACCTTTCCCTAAGAATGTGATTTTGTGAATAAAATAATATTCTAAATTGGAATGAGGCGTTCGTTGTGTTTGTGTAACATTTGTTTATCATATACGTGGGTTATTCAGAAAGGCCGGGTTTATACCCATTCTGAATAATCGATTCGACGAGATGTCGAAGATGAAGACGGTGGTCGAAGACCGGAAGTCTTCACATCGTTTGGGTGATTACTGATGATCTTGATTGGGCTGTACACCCAAGATGAGGGAAACAGTCGGTGATTGTCCAGACGTACTTGGAGATGGATGGATATGCGAGGAAAGTGCCTCCGGTTTCGTTCAGACCCAGAACGAACTTGTAAATGGATTGTGTGTCTGACATTGGATTTTATTATGTGTTAATTGATCTCTATTAAATATACATCCGTTTGGCGGCGGAGAATTTATTCTCTTGCTTAACGCCCTTCTCTGAGACGTACGAGCTCAGAGGTTGTATATCGATGGACATCAGTCGCATGGAGTGAATTGCCAATGTGGCATGCGTAAGTGGCAATTGATCAGGGCTTCTGTTGAAAAGCAAAGTCTTGTGGTTGATGATCAAAGCACGGCCTGTGTGGCGTAGCTTTGTGTATAACGTGAATTCGCGAGCCTCACACCTCGGTATGAGTCAAAAACGGGAGATGGACCGCTGGGAGAGCACGACGTTTCTTTCTAGCTAGGGTGGTGTCAGTGACCTACCAGCCCTGACATTTATATACTTTTCACCTGTGTGGTTGTTGGATATGAGGCGCCTCGGATATAGGTCTGTAAGGACCGGGAAACGTGTGTTCAGGAATAACTAATCCTCAAAAGTAAGAGAGGACCGGCCCAGCCGATTCCAAGGATCAAAGTGGGGTCCTAGGACATTTGCTAGAGTGTCTCGAACGCGGAGAGGAGCTTGCCCCTTGCCTCGACTCATGACGGAAATCCAATTTCCAATACGTGTATTGCGGTTTTAATTGTAGAACTTGTATGGCGACATGATAGATGGTACCCATGCCGCCTATGATTGATATTTATAGTTTGAATTGTTTTGACACTGTACACTTATTATAGTATCAAATAATGTAATTTAAACGTATCAAGCATGCTTTGGCTGTTATAAGGGAAAACCCTATCCTTCGGCTTGCGTTGCATTGTGTGATGGGACCTGGGTCTTATAACAGCTTCATTTTTCTTTATTTAGCATTGCGCTGTTTGTTCTATGCACTGGTATTCTTGGGAGGAAACCCGTTCCGTGTTATACGGCGTGGTCCCTTGATTTACCTAACTTTAAAACCAATATTAATAACTGTTTTAGTTCTCACACCAGTCACATGACTGACCTGGAGTTTATTGTTTTAACCTAAACTCTGGGTGCCCCTATTTTCCGCACGGGCAGCTAGTAGTTTTGGTTTTGCAGATTTATATTCACAGGAACCTGGTTTACAGCTGGAACGATGCTCGGAAAGCTCTGTATCCGTGCATCACTTCTAGTTGTGCTTTTGTATTATTTTCCGCTGCTATGTAATTTAGTGTAATCTCTGATATTTATCGAATGTAATTTATTCATTTATACTCTGTATATTCTTGTATCTGATGGAATTGTTGTAATAACAATGAAATGTTCTTCTGTATGCGTTCATTTGTGTGTTGTTCTCAACGCTATCCGTGCTTTCCTTCACGGGGAAGTTCGGGTCGTGTCAGTTGGTATCAGAGCTTTGGTTTACAGAGCTCGAGAACAAGGCACATTAGAACCCTACGAAAGAATTCATCAGATATTGGGTTAGTAATATCCAATTAGAATGACTCGTTAGAGATAGGATCAGTAGTATCCTAGAACGAGTGTGAAGAGTATATATTTCAAATGAAAACAATTTTGTTTTGAAAATTTAAATCGCTTTATACGTATTTGAGTATTTATTTATTTTGAATATGGACAATCGAGTATATATAGATTTCGCGTATACGCGTCATGAACGTATATTCGAAGTTTTAGTATACTGGGTAGATATAGAATCACATTCTAGATATCCGGGGATGATTCTGATGATGGTGCATCATCATCAGTATTCATATTCGAATTTCGAAGGCGTGATTTTCTATATATTTCCATTAGACTGGTGTGAGAACCAAAACTTATATAGATAGATTCATTTGTTGTGAATTGGCATCAAAAACATGATTTTCTGTATATATATCAAAAATTATGAATTTGAAACTCTAATTCACTAATTGATTGATGTTTGTGTTGTTTGTTTATTTGTTTGCTAAATTTTAACCATTTAGCCTAATTGAACCAAATATTGAATTGTATTGAAAATTGGTCGCATTTTCTTGTATATACATATACTTACATTGAACAGGTCATAGCAAGGAGGCTAGAGCAGAGAATAAAATTTGTTTGCCCGACAAATAGGTACATGTTTACTACATAATTTCCTGTTTTGTTTGGGTGATGATGATTTTGTGAGCCTATTGGCTAGCCGCTTGGCCTTTTCTTTTTCTTTTTGAGATCTGAAGGACCGGGGAAGCTATTTGAAATTCCCCGATGCTCCCGGTGCAGGGGAGGTTATGGCGAAATTTTTCGAAAATTTAGGGTGTTAGCCAAATTTTTGAAATTTTGAAAATTCTCAGCAACTAAAGAGTTGGAGAATGGAAGCCAGATCAAACATAGTGTTGATTGATCAAACCACTTTCGACTTTGTTCCTTTTCGGGGACGAAAAGTTTTAAGTGGGGGAGATTGTAACAACCCGTAAAATGCGAGCCAGTTTGAAATTTTTATTTTGGCAATTTTAGCGAATTTTGATTATTTAAAATGAATTATTTTAAATAATATCGACGAGAAAATTTATTTTGAATAGAATTCGATCGTATATATTATATACGTCGTCGTTAGAATATAAATAATTATATATAATTATAAAAGGAATTGAAAATGGCGCGGTAGTTCGATAATTCGATTTCAAACTTCAATTGAGCATACCGGGTGCAAAACAATCCAGATTTTAGTGAAACCAAAAACATTATGATCTAATTGATAATATCTTTCCAACGAATCCGAAAAATCAAAATTTCTTAGCGAGAATCAAAAGATATGTCCAGTTGAAAATTCTGAATAGTCGCTATGGAATTCAGGCCCTTAAAAATGGACATTTTGCAAATGACCTCGGATTTCGACGAAACCACTTTTGTTGGATCTGCAGTGTCGAATTATTGCTAGGTTTCAAATTTCATAATTTTTTGAATCAATATGTGAGCGTGGCAAAAGAAAACGCGTTTGACCAGTTTCAGTTGATTTTAATCGACTGGAAATTGGCCATTTTTCTAACGGTCTCAGAATTTGACGAAACTAGTTTTGTTAGGACCGTATCGTCAATACGAAGCTAGAAAATATTTTTCGAGAATTTTTCGAGTTAGTATGTGACCTCGGTAAATTGAAATGTACGTTTAAAATTCCATATAGTAATTTAAATGTAAATTCAACGGAAACTAATCGAAACGGTCAAATCAGCTTGCGATACATAGCCCATTGTGTTCGGAATGGGGGTAAAATGCTATGGAGGATAGGCGGTGGGCCTCGTTTCGAGGTCGTATGAAAAAGTCAACTTTAGGTTGAATTAAATAATTTAAAAAAAAAACCTTTCCTTTATCTCTGCCCCCCCCCCCCCCCCCGATTAAATTCATTCAACGGGAAAAAAAAAAAAAAAAAAAAAAAAAAGGACGGAGGAGCTCGTCGCTCCTCCGATGGAGCCGCCACCGCGCCTTGGGCGGCGCCGCTACCCGCCAAGCCCCCCCCCCCCGTTCTTCCCCTAGATCGACGAGCGTCGTCCCCCTCCTTGCTTCTTCCTCGACTGCGAACACCGAAACCCCCCCAAACCCGCACGCGTTTCCCTTCCTCCGACCTCGCCCTCCGCCTACGCCCTCCTCCACGTCGAGCCCCCCCTGCGAGCCACCATGGCAAGCACCCCGCCCCCTCTCTGTAAGTCTTTTTTTATTTATTTATTTATGTTATTTATTTTATTTTATATACAGGATTTAGAAAACTAATAAAAAAAAAGATTTGATTTTGGTTAGTGAAAAATATAGTTTTTATATTTTTAAAGAATTAAAAATATAATCTTTTATATGGTTGGAAGATAAAAATATAATCTTTACTATATAGAAATATTAAAAATATGATTTTTATATTTTTAAAAGTATTAAAAATGTAATCTTTATGAGATAGAGAATATAAAAATATCATCCTTGTGTATGTAACGAAATAAAAATCTGATTTTTATTTTATCTACGTTGAGATAAAGTGGTAAAATTTAAAAAGGTGAAATCTTTAAATTTAAAAAGGAGAAATCTTTAAATTTAAAAAGGTGAAATCTTTAAATTTAAAAAGGTGAAATCTTTAAATTTAAAATGATGAAATCTATATTTTTAAAAAGGCGAAATCTTTATATAGAAAATAGCGTGATAAAAATATAATTTTTATCTATATAACATAGTAGTAAAAATTCGATTTTTATATATGGAATAGCATAGTAAAAATTCGATTTTTAAATATATGAAGTGATTATAAAAATATGATTTTTAGATTGAAAGTGAATAAATAAAAATGTGATTTTTATTTTAAAGACATCGAAATATAAAAATGTGTGATTTTTATATATAGTGACTACGGGCACAAGAAGACGATAAAAAGGCGAGGATGAAGAAGATTTCTATAAAAGAAGTGTCGTGAAGTTGGATAGCTATCGGTGAGAACTTCTCACTCTAAATTCTCTTTTTCTAGTTATATATATATATACTAGGATGTAGACGGTGCTTAGTAGCACCCGACACCCGTCATCCACAGACCATGGATGGCTTGTTTGTTAAATTGTTTGGTTGAGTAGTTAGTTAGATTATTGGTTTGAATAGAATTGTTTGGTGAAATTGAATGGATTGATTGATGTGTGAATGGCGTGGGCCTTCACTAGACCGGGGATAAGGCTAGGCCTCGTCCCGTTTCTAGTATCGTGCCGTTATGCCGCCGAAATTTTCTAAAATATGTTAGAAAAATAAAAATATCATTTTTTATTGTGTAAATGAACTGAATAGAAATTCAAGTGTTGAAATAAATATTTTTGACGTTAAAAATATAATTTTTAACGTGAAAGTGAATAAATAAATATTTATAAACAAATCGGCCGATTTGTTTATTTACACTGATTTGACTGATATTGATTGGGTTGATAAATTTTACACATCGCCCAACTGCACAAACAAAAATGTGTGTTTGTTGATTTGAAACCCCACACGGGTGTTGGGATGATATTTGGCGTACACTAATCCCAATTATTTAATTATTGTCGATCGATTGGTCGACAGACTGTGTAAGCGTCGATTATTTATATTTGGTGCTTATACAGTGTAGTGCACTTTGGTTGATGATTGATTATTTTTCAAAGCTATTATATACATGTGTTGTATGGAATCCATATAATTAACATTATATGGTGATTGATTGGGCCTCATTCCAATCGGGAAAATAATGAATATTATAAAAGAAAATTCATGTGTTGAATATAAAAATAGTCATGTGTTGACGATGTTCATGTGTTGAGTGAAATATTTTATATAATAAAAATTTACATCTTTATCATATTTAAAATTAGAACTACTTCCCAGTAGAAGTCTAATTGAAAAATCAAACGATAGATACCATAGTTTTATAAAATATTTTACATAACAAAAATAGTGATGTGTCGACAGTACTCATGTGTTGAGATTAGTCGTGTGTTGAAAGAAATATAGATTCATGTGTTGAATAGAACAAATATTCATTTGTTGAATAGAATAACGAATTATTGAAATATAAAGCCGTGTTGATTAGAGATGCGTTATTTTGACGCGAACGATGTTTATATCGATTTTATTCGTTTTATAATAAATATTGAAAAGTGATTTCAAAATTTAATATTTTGAAAGGAAATTCAAATTGAATTAGATTAAAATTCAAATGGAAATTTTATTGAATCAATTTGAAATGAATTCGAATCGAATAGAAAATGAATTCGATTCAAATTGAATAGAAAGTGAATTTGAATTCGAATAAAATAGAGATGAATTCAAATTGAAATGAATTGAATTGAAAACGATTTCGAAATGAATTAAATTGAAAACGATTTCGAAATGAATTGAATTGAAAACAATTTCGAAATGAATTGAATTGAAAACGATTTCGAAATGAATTGAATTGAAAACGAATTCAAATTGAATTGAAAGTGAATTGAAATGAATTCAAATTGAATTAAAATTTGAATTGAATAGAAATGAATTTTAAAACGGATTTATAAAGAAGAATTCAATTTTGATTTGAATTGAATATAGAAGTTGAATTGTTTCAGAAACGATTTTAAAACGATTTATAAAATTCGTTTTAAATAGAAATCGACGAAATATATATTATATATATTATATATATATAATATAATGGCCTGAATAGAACGCGCCGCGCCGCGGCAGTTCGTGAATTTCGACCATTTATTTCAAACGGACATTGCGGGAGATCCGACCGTCGGATTCTCCTAAAACCGGAACCGTTGGGTTCGTATCGAAAAGAGCTTTCCAATAAATGTTAGAAATTTGAAATCTAACGGTTGGATTTGGAATTATGTCCAAATCAAATTCGAAAAAGGTCGCTGTAAGTGCAGTTCGATGGCCGTTGATGGAAATCGACTGTACGGGCCTTGATAAAATTATTAAAAATATCGATAATTTGTGTAAAATTATAATATGTGAATTAGAAAGAATTGGGCTGGAAAATTCCACATTTGAGAATATAAAAATAGATTTTTATCGAAATGAACTAGTTTTGAACTAGAATTAAAATCAATTTATTAGTGAAATAAATAAATTGAATTTGAAAGTGATTTTAAAAATAATCAATATTCCCAATACGTGGATTGGACTAGAGTTGAATCGAAATTATCTTCGGGATATTTCGATGTTGGATTTCGTGACTATACAGATATTGTTTTGGGAATTTGAAAGATATATTTTATATCGTTATTTCCAATACGATATTTGTTGGTTTCAGAATTTGATATTGAATATAAGCCGATATATTTTCTATTCAGAGCCTTGTATTTAATATCAAATGTGATTTGGGTTTATCGTGAATCGTGTTTTAGATAACATTGGTTCTTTAACCCAGTTAAAGGCAAGATATCGATTTCTGAAAAGATTAAAACTAAGTGGAGTTTTAATGAATCTTTAATTAGATTAAAATGTGAATTGATAATTTAAATTATCAAATCTGAAAAGTGATCGAGAGTGGAGTATCACCAGTTTTGCTCCAAAGCGATAGTTAAATCTTTAATTAGATTTGAACGTGAAATGGTAATTAATTTTACCGATAACACCGTGGTGTTAGGAATGGAGTATCACCAGTTTTGCTCCATGGGATATATAGGTTGGGATTGGGAAATAAAATAAATAATTACTTCGGTGTGGTTCGTTAATCCCGACTAGTTAGAAATGATATCCAAAGGAGGATTGAAGAATAAATTTAGAAGAATTTATCTTTGATAAAATTAATGGGAACCTTTCCCTAAGAATGTGATTTTGTGAATAAAAGAATATTCTGAATTGGAATGAGGCGTTCGTTGTGTTTGTGTAACATTTGTTTATCATATACATGGGTTATTCAGAAAGGCCGGGTTTATACCCATTCTGAATAATCGATTCGACGAGATGTCGAAGATGAAGACGGTGGTCGAAGACCGGAAGTCTTCACATCGTTTGGGTGATTACTGATGATCTTGATTGGGCTGTACACCCAAGATGAGGGAAACAGTCGGTGATCGTCCAGACGTACTTGGAGATGGATGGATATGCGAGGAAAGTGCCTCCGGTTTCATTCAGACCCAGAACGAACTTGTAAATGGATTGTGTGTCTGACATTGGATTTTATTCTGTGTTAATTGATCTCTATTAAATATACATCTGTTTGGCGGCGGAGAATTTATTCTCTTGCTTAACGCCCTTCTCTGAGACATACGAGCTCAGAGGTTGTATATCGATGGACATCAGTCGCATGGAGTGAATTGCCAATGTGGCATGCGTAAGTGGCAATTGATCAGGGCTTCTGTTGAAAAGCAAAGTCTTGTGGTTGATGATCAAAGCACGGCCTGTGTGGCGTAGCTTTGTGTATAACGTGAATTCGCGAGCCTCACACCTCGGTATGAGTTAAAAACGGGAGATGGACCGCTGGGAGAGCACGACGTTTCTTTCTAGCTAGGGTGGTGTCAGTGACCTACCAGCCCTGACATTTATATACTTTTCACCTGTGTGGTTGTTGGATATGAGGCGCCTCAGATATAGGTCTGTAAGGACCGGGAAACGTGTGTTCAGGAATAACTAATCCTCAAAAGTAAGAGAGGACCGGCCCAGCCGATTCCAAGGATCAAAGTGGGGTCCTGGGACATTTGCTAGAGTGTCTCGAACGCGGAGAGGAGCTTGCCCCTTGCCTCGACTCATGACGGAAATCCAATTTCCAATACGTGTATTGCGGTTTTAATTGTAGAACTAGTATGGCGACATGATAGATGGTACCCATGCCGCCTATGATTGATATTTATGATTTGAATTGTTTTGACACTGTACACTTATTATAGTATCAAATAATGTAATTTAAACGTATCAAGCATGCTTTGGCTGTTATAAGGGAAAACCCTATCCTCCGGCTTGCGTTGCATTGTGTGATGGGACCTGGGTCCTATAACAGCTTCATTTTTCTTTATTTAGCATTGCGCTGTTTGTTCTATGCACTGGTATTCTTGGGAGGAAACCCGTTCCGTGTTATACGACGTGGTCCCTTGATTTACCTAACTTTAAAACCAATATTAATAACTGTTTTAGTTCTCACACCAGTCACATGACTGACCTGGAGTTTATTGTTTTAACCTAAACTCTGGGTGCCCCTATTTTCCGCACGGGCAGCTAGTAGTTTTGGTTTTGCAGATTTATATTCACAGGAACCTGGTTTACAGCTGGAACGATGCTCGGAAAGCTCTGTATCCGTGCATCACTTCTAGTTGTGCTTTTGTATTATTTTCCGCTGCTATGTAATTTAGTGTAATCTCTGATATTTATCGAATGTAATTTATTCATTTATACTCTGTATATTCTTGTATCTGATGGAATTGTTGTAATAACAATGAAATGTTCTTCTGTATGCGTTCATTTGTGTGTTGTTCTCAACGCTATCCGTGCTTTCCTTCACGGGGAAGTTCGGGTCGTGTCAGTGTTGGTGGTGTTTGTGGCAAAGGAGAGAGGATGGTGTGGCCTTCCTTTGGTCCACAAAATGTTAGGATATTTTTATTATTTGATTTTGTATATTTTATTTTATATTCGTTTATGCTTCCTAAAATCCGTGTGGTCACGCATGATACCCAAAAATCACGAAACTGGATGTGTAGCTAGAGTTTGACATTACAGTCCCAACGAAACTGGTTTCGTCGAATTCCGACTTCGTATGCTCACACAGCGTATTTTTAACCATCGAAAAACTGACTGTTTTCCACTCTAAAAATCCGTACGGCAACACACTGACTCTAAAAATCACCAAACTTGGAATCTAACAAAAATTAGTTTCGTCGAATTCCGACTTCGTTTGCAAAAGTGGCTATTTTCAAAGCTCTAAATAGCCTATTTAAATATAATTAAATTTAATATTTAAAATTAAATATTATCGTCTATATTCACAGTGGAATACCGTACAGCTCTCGAATATTCGTATATGAATTTCTAACTTGATATTCACTTCTGGGTCAATCCGATATTCGATTTATATTGAAATTCCTTTTTAAAATATAAATAATTCCTTTATATAATATAAAGGAATTCCATAGCGAATTTTCTAAAATTTGATTTGGACATACATCAAAATCTACAAGACGAAATCCCAATTTTTCTCTTCCACTAGAAAGATATACTCCACCAGCTCCACACGTTTCTTATTTCACAGAAATCCGATTTAAAATGAACCCTGTATACTCAGTTGAAGTTCAAATTGCCAAATAGCGAACTGCCGCGCCATTTCAAGCTCTATTTTAATTATAATATAATTCCACGTTCAAACTGTCGTCGTTTAAATATATTCGTTATTCAAATTCAATTCCAAGCTGAATTAAATATCACAGATGATCCAGTTCACACCATATTACCATTTCAGCCAACTCCGATTATTTCAGATTAAATATATTACTTAATTTATTATTTTAATTAAATATTCACCATTATTTAATTAACCGACCATTAAATTCTCTAATTCACCTTTTAAATAATTAAATAAATTAATTATTATACCCTTGACGATGCGGGTCATTACAAAATGAAAAATAGAATTTATATTTATATGAATTATGCACCTTTAAAACTTAGACCATATAATACACAATCGAATAGTAGTGAGCCCAAGTGTATACTGGAGCCAATCAAAGATAAGTGGAAGTCACTCGACATAGTTTTCGAGTAAAGGGTTAATTTAAAATGAATTGTTTTGTTTAAAAGTAAGTTTTATACTAGACATCGTTTAAATAGTCGAACGTAAAACTAGTTGTAAACTGTATTGACGTGTAAACAATGATCAGTAAATACTGAATTAAATGTTCAACTAATTGATTGATTTATTAAGTCATTATAATTACGTGAATCGCAATTATATATTTTTATTTGACGACGTCCATGGAATTAAAACACTGTTCCACTATGTATCGACTGGATTGTTCGAAACACCCTGGTAGCAAAAATAACACACCGTTCTGCTATTAGTTTGATATATGTTATTAGTAAATATATGTGCTGAAGTGTTATATTATCAGTAGAAGATATTGTATTATACTGACATGATTGTTTGTGTAAATTAGATTAACGAATCAAATATCGTATGTAAGGACTGATATATGCCATGAGAACTGCTAAGTTGTAATTCTGTAAAGCAATTCAGAAACCAATATAAATTTAATGTTCGAATAAAGATTATTTTATGACTTAGCAGATCCAATGGTGCTAAACCTGTTTATTTTATTTTATTTTATTTTATATTTCATATTTAAATCACCGACTATCAAATCAGGACCTTTTCGTTATCGTTTTCGAACAGACTGGAATCTAGATTCCACCTCGACTCGATATATACGTTACGAGTCAGAGATTTTATTGAAGCCCATTGGAGACGGAGTATTGCAAGGGCTGTTCTGTTTACGGGATAGTGTAACGACCCGTATTTTGGCAGTCAAATATTTAATTTGTTATTTTAAATATTATATTTGGAGTACTAATAGATTTTAATATTTAATTCATTATTTAAAACGAAGTTTAAACGTTATATTTTATTTATAATATAAACGAGCTCGAAATCGCGCAGCAGTTCATAATATTTGATTTTGAACTTCAACTGAGAATACAGGATCCGATATAAGTCAGATTTCTGTGAAACAAGAAACGTTGGAAATGTATTGATGATAATTTTCATATGAAAGAGAAAAATTCAGATTTCGTGTTATAATTTGTTTGTTATGGCAAAATCAATTTTTGAAATAGTCGCTAATGAAAATCGTTATTAAAATATACGCGTTAAAATAGCGTTTTGGCAAACGGACTCAGATTTCGACGTAATTAGTTTCATTGGAACTGTATCATTAAATTATTGTACGGTGGTGAATTGCATGGAAAACCGATGTCATATGGGATCACGACAGTCACAAACGCTTGTTCAATTTCTATAGCGCGTAATTAATTTAATAAAGGGTTATTTGGGTATAACTTGAACAGACGATCGAATTAGGCTGCGAAACCAATTCCGTTGAGTTCGTATCGTCGAATATAGTCAGGATAGGTATATAGTTTGTTATTTTTGAAGACCTGCTAAATTGGTGTCCGAAATGACATTGCGGTGCACGTAAAAATAACCTACCGGGGAAACAGTCTCAGAATGCGATGAAACTAGTGCCGTTGGGTTCGTATTGAAAAATTATTGTAGGATTTTAAGGTTTCATGCTGATTAGATTTATTTGGTGATCGTGAAAAATTAAAACGTGTGTTTATTTCTGGTTTTATAAAGGATTTTTTTTCAAATGAAGTCGGATTTTGACGAAACTTGTCCCGTTGGGTCCGGAATATCTTTTTACACTAAGATTAGATTCTTTATCAGAAAACAGAAATCGTTGGTGGTAGTTTTTACCAACTACTTCATGCTGAAGTTTCACAAAACATATTTTAATAATTAAACATGCCATCACCACTGTACATTACTTGATCCCCAAACTTCACTGTTTTCTTGCCCACCACACTTTCTTACCGTAACCACCACATGGTCAATTAAATAGGATTTTCCAATGGTGTGCTCACCACACCTCAAGCCTTATATATACGTCTCCTTTCATTTACCTGTAACTCCCCATTGATCAGTTTCTTCTTTCCACCAATAAAAAAAGGAAAGAAGAGGGAAATGGGACGGGAATGAGCATCAAGTAGAAAAGGAGACGCGTTCTGTTGTGGGATCTAGGTGCTTGTGGTAAGAAGTTTGGGATTCAAGGAGTAAGGGATGAAGTCAGTATGGGATTGGGAGATTTGCGGTTGGAAGGTGGATACACATAACGAAAGTGGATGGATGCGTGGTTTTGAGTCTGGGAACAATCGGAATGAAGTTGAACGCGAGCCCTAGGAGCGGAAGGGAGTTAGTTAGTGTGGTCAACAGGGAAAAACGTAGTGCGATGGTGGAGTTTTGAGCGAGACTGGATGGTGGGGTTTCAAGCAAGAAGCTGGGTGTTGGAGTTTGGTGATCTGGGCGTAGGCAGTAGTGTTTTTGGTGTCGAACCTTTGGCTGGAACGATGGCATCTGATATTGGGTACCTGGGAGTAAATCAAAGAAAGTAGTGTCGGCCAGAAGTGATAATCGATGAAGCAGTTCTAATCGGTCTGTACAGTTTCCACGTAATTTGTTTTAAGGATTTTGGGTTAATTAAGTAACTATTAGGGTATAACCCTAAATGGGTTTACTTTAAAAAAAAACTTTGATAACTGTAGTCAATCACTCAGTGAAACGGACCAGATAAATGTTAGATTGGGCTTGAAAATGTTGAATGAGTTTAACCGAACAAATTAGTTAAACTAAGTTTAGTTAATGAATTTATTTATTTTTTTGAAATAAAATGGTGTTAGATTAAAATATTGATACCTCTTTTGTGTATAAGAAGAACCTAGAAACCAAGACAACAGGAACGAAGAAGGGGCTAAAATTACTAGGAGTTTCATATCCAAGTAATTAACTATGTAAATATTTAGTTAAGGAAATCATTAGTTTATTTTAGGAAATCATTAATTTATTTTAATTAAATCATTTACTAGGAGTTTCATATCCAAGTAATTAACTATGTAAATATTTAGTTAAGGAAATCATTAATTTATTTTAATTAAATCATTAAGGGTTAATTAGGTAGTTAGGGCTTAATTAAGATCATATACATTGAACCATTAATAACTTTCTCTAATTTTATCACAACACGTCAAAACAATGAACACTAGATTTCCATCGATGAACACTACGGCCTGGACTAGAACTGGATGTGTTTGGAATGAACTGGATTTTTCAGTTAATTAAACATTTGTTTAATTTAACTGAAACGAGCCAATCAAACAACGAATCAACACAAGGTGAGTTAAACTCACTTAGTATTTTTCCCATTTATATTTTTATATAAATTTGGTTGTTATTTTGTGTGCTCTGTTTGCTATGGTTGACTGTTCGCTAGTTATATTTCTATTCATTGATTTAACTGATGAAATTAAACCATCGTTTAATTTCAGTAGAATACCAAATCGTTATTTTAACGATTGGTTCCAATAAAGGTAACTTACCTTATTGGTCACGTTTATAAAATAAACGTGTTGAATTGTTTGAATGGTTTGAAGTGTTTGATTGGTTGATGTTAAATAGTCGATTATTTACTGTTATAGTTAAATGAAATTGAAATGATCTGGTTTGTGATAACCGTTTTGAATACAGGGAAGAACAGGTTGGAGGGATCCAACGGGATTCCTCAATATATTATTAATTTCATATTATCAACATATGAACTGTCTTGTTTGAGTGATTGATTTGATTATGGATTGTTGACTGAAAAATCAACATCTATCTAGTATAAACCAATGGGCAATATTGTTTGAGTATTTGGCAACATATGGCCGATAAAATCAATCGTTTTATAAATATTGATTCACCATTAGGTGAGTCGATAGAGATGAGGTTATAAAATTTATTTGATAATTGGAGATAGATTTTGGGATATATTATTTTGAATAAAACTTTATTAAAAGGAAATAAACATTTATTTTTATAATTAATTACAAATTGATTTTTCAATGTAAATTCTGAGATTTATCAAATATATAAATATGGGAATAAAATTAACCTTAACGGTTAAAATTTGGAAAATTGGATATTGAGAATTAATTAAATGGAATGATTTAAATTAATTATATTATTAATTAATTTAAAGTGAGAATGGATTGGAATGGGTTAACGAAATAACAGTGCCTTGAGTTGACTAAGTCAAACATTGTAATTGGAATTGATTTCAAATTAGTTCGATTTGAATTAGTCTAATAAAATAGTTTAGTGAATATTGTTTTAATTTTGATAAGGTTTTTTAAAAAAATAATATTGATTTTAGTAAATAAAGGAATTTACCACGGAAATAGTTAACTATAAAAGTAATTTATTATTTTAATTAATAATAATTTAGATAAATACTTTTTAATTGAGTTTCATTTAAAAAGTTCTCGAAATGGGGAATGGAATCCAATGGAAAAGGTGAAAGGAGTTTATGAACAGGCTTGTTTAAACCTGAGTTTTTATAACAAAGTTATAAAAGGAAATTCTAAGCGAATATTGTAGCTTGAAATTAATGTTACTTAAGTATTCGAATTAAGTAAAAGGAAATTTAGATAAAAAGGTTTTATAATAAAGCAGAGTTATATATAAAAGGAGTTTGAGTTGTTATATCGTTAATACTAAATTAATGTTACTTAGAAATGTGATTACGTGGAAATGGGAAGCTGAAATAAGAGTTGTAAAGCAGGGAAAGGTTGAATGATTTAGAAAGGGATTAGAAAAAGTGAACTGGGGTGAAGAAGTGGATCATAGGATTTGATAAACAAATCCGAATTATGGAATAATTTTTTTTAGGTAAAGGTTAAAAGTGGCGTTTTTATAAGGAATTACTTAATTATTTAATTAACGAATAATGTTATATACGAGAAGAGATTTTCAAAGAGATAAGAAGGTTTTATGAAACCGTATTTTGAATAAAATAGTTCGATGGTACTTGTATTAGGATTAGAATGAAATATTGGTTTTGGATTACAACTTATATTTATTGTAAGGTATGAACGTTGTTGATCAAGGTCTGAGAGGTAACTAAAATACCCCAACTTGAACGACTTCGGGATTATCTTGGAATGATATGAGTTGTAATAAACTTTATTATTTCATTAGTGAAATGATAACGAAATATTTTTAGTGAAAATAAATATAAAATGATGATTTCAAAGAAAAAGGGGAATAATGGAAATTGCGTAAAATTTATAACGATATCCACAAGGTTAAAAGGAAATGTAAAGTGAGTATTAATATAGATTTACTCTATATTAATAAACATTTGTTATCGATGTCAAGTAGTGAACGAAGATGTTTCATAAAGTTATGGTATGAGTAATAAGTTGAATTGATTTCCCAATATTATATGATAATGTGGTAAATGGTTTGAAAGTAAAAATAGAAAACTAAATATGATATAGGATTATTCTAAGTAATGAATTGGTTTAAAGAAGAATCTCATGTTAAATAAAGAAGCGAGAAAACTATATTTATAATATCGAAAGATTTAAGAGTTGAATTTACATTTGTTTTAAATAAAAAGGCCAAGTGAGACCGAATAATGAACCAGTGAACTCACTGGATTGTCATGATTGAAACAATGTTTATTTTGATAGTTAAATCACCGACTATCAAATCTGTCCAATACGATTGTTGGTACGGAAGGACCGGAATCGAAGTTATATTCGAAAAACATTCCGACCAACAAATACGTGAAGATATCAAGAGATGATCGAGATGGAGCATTGAAGACCGTCTATTTTCGTAAACGGAAGAACTGCTAATAATCTCTGGTCTACAGCCAGAGATGTACCATGGTTCTGTCGTGGTTGGAATCTACGGGTTGCAAGTACTTCTCGCTACTGATCCATGGGGTGATTCCTATATTGGGTGCAGTAGGAGAGTACCTTCGGTTCATCCTGTTCCTGGATGACTTATATGGACGAATGTCTGACAGAATATCTCCTGAAACCACGTACATTGATTTTTACAAATATACTGAGTGGTGGCAAAGAATGGCCGTTCTTTTAAACCCAGAGTATATTTGTGGACGTCTATTAGTGACTTGACGGATCTGATGATGTGACATTCAAAGTGAATGATGACCAGGTGTTCCAGAAGTAATTTTAAACCTCAAGCCTTATCAACTGGGAAATGACAGAAATCGAGCAGGCGGCATGGCTATGTGGGTCGCTCCTATTAGGGTGTATAATCACCTATATAGAGAAAATCTATTTGCTTCTTTAATCTATTTCGATGCTGTCCCTTTTTCGGGAAACGGTGGCTAGCTACCACCGTTGGTGATATACTTTCGATACACTCAAGCGAAATGAGTGGTCGGTCATGTGAGGGCCGGGTTGCAAGACGTTCTTGTTGAACCCAGTGTATTCGCCTCTAGAGATACACTATCAGCAGGTGGTCCCATACCTTGTCATAGTCGGAATCCAATTTCCAATAAGCGCCCGCGGTTTTGATTGTATACTATATATGTGGAGCGTGAGATGCAAGCGTTCTACTAGATTCTATTTACTTGTATTTAGACATTATTATAATATTAGTTAAGATATTAGTTTCAAAAACGTTTTGGTTTATCGTAAGGTAAAAACTGTCTGTATTTATGTGTTGATTTGGTTTTACGATTATCTTTTTCTTGTGGAAGATTTTAACTTTAAAATCAGGTGGTGTGACACCCTTAAACCTTGCGATTTTTTCTCACTCTGGTTCACCAGACTGACCCGGTGTTTTGCAAATGCTCGGGTTAGCCTGGGGTGTACAGGTTCAGGTTATCAGATGCTGCAAATTCCAAAGACGACCTGGAAGAGTGCATACGTATGATATTATATTGCTACTATTCCGCTGTGTGTTGTATATGGGAACAGGTTATTATAACTGTCCCGTTGTGTGATGTACTCTGATATTGTAAGTTTTATTTAAAGCTCCCAATAAAGTTATTTATGTATTATATTTTTTTCCGCTGCGATGCGAGACTCTATATTGTGTTGGTTCTTCTTCTTCTATTCTAATATTTCTTTCTTTCTTATCTCACCCTCTAAATTCTAATAACGTTCCAGTGTTTTCGGTGTTTGGAAGGTTGGCATGAGTTACGGTAAAGGTATTTATGTCGATTTCTGGGGCCGAAAATCCTTGGATCGTTACAGTGGTATCAGAGCTATTGGTTTTGTGATAACCTTGGCTCTGTGGCGTAACTCGATAGAGATGGGGTTAGTAATACACTAGATTTAGTTTGATTATATATATGAGAGAGCGTATTTGTAATTTGATATAAAATTATGTTTGAAATTATTCTTGCCCAATTTATTTTATAATAAAAGTAATGATTTTCTCAATTTATTATAATATGGAAAATCAATTGATTTGTTAATGTTGATTTGAATGATATGTTTGGATTGTGTTGTGGGTTGCTTGAATATAAATATGAAAGGATAGACTTGGTTTAAAACCAATATGAAATAAATAAGTTGGATAAATCAATCCAGATTAATAAACCTGAATGGATAATTAAAGAAATAAATGAATTGATTATAAATAATTATAATCTCATGTGGATTAGATTGTGTGTAGAATTGGTTGGATCGTATGATATGGATATTTGAAACTAATCGATGTTGTTTTGGGGACTAATGAAATTTATTTGAGTTGAGAACAGGTGCAGAAGTGCCAATTCAGCTTTAAAATCCATCCAAGAGAAAATTCTAGAGTTAATTGAATCCAGTTTGAATAGAGCTGCATAATAACTAGGCAAGCTCGAATATAAAATACTGCTTATCGCATAATAACGCTCGCAAAAGGTACACTTACACAAAGTATGAAATTTTGATTTTTAGTTGGGTTTTGAGTTTGATTTTTTAAATTTTTTCGACCTTGTTGGTCGATGTATATATATTTCTTGAACCTGCAATATCGCAGATGTCCTCCGTACAGGGGAGACTCTGCCAAAAAATTTCCAAAATTTAAGGTGTTAGAAATTTTTGGAAAATTCTTTTATTTGGAATAAATTGGTTTTAAAACCAAATAGATCAGTTTTGGAAATAAAAAGGAGTTTTCACTAAATATTTTTATAAAGATAATGGGTTTGTAACGTTCTTTCTTACCTTAGCAATTTCGAGGACGAAATTATTTTAAGGGGGGAAGAATGTAACGACCCGTATTGTGGCCGTCAAATATTTAATTTAATTTATTATTTTAAATATTATATTTGGAGTACTAATAGTTTTTAATATTCAATTCGATATTTAAAACAAAGTTTAAACGTTATATTTTATTTATAATATAAAACGAGCTCGAAATCGCGCGGTAGTTCATAATATTTGATTTTGAACTTCAACTGAGAATACAGGATCCGATATAAGTCATATTTCTGTGAAACAAGAAACGTTGGACGCGTATTGATGATAATTTTCATATGAAAGGGAAAAATTCAGATTTCGTGTTATAAGTTGTTAGTTATGGCAAAATCAATTTTTGAAATAGTCGCTATGAAAATCGTTATTAAAATATACACGTTAAAATAGCGGTTTTGCAAACGGACTCAGATTTCGACGAAATTAGTTTCATTGGAACTGTATCATTAAATTATTGTATGTGGTGAATTGAATGGAAAACCGATGTCGTATGGGATCACGGCAGCCACAACCGCCCGTTCAATTTCTATAGCGCGTAATTAATTTAATAAAGGGTTATTTGGGTATAACTTGAACAGACGATCGAATTAGGCCATGAAACCATTTCCGTTGAGTTCATATCGTCAAATATAGTCAGGATAGTTATATAGTTTGTTATTTTTGGAGACCAGCTAAATTGGTGTCCGAAATGGCATTGCGATGCGCATAAAAATAGCCTACCGGGGAAACAGTCTCAGAATGCGACGAAACTGGTGCCGTTGGGTTCGTATTGAAAAATTATTGTAGGATTTTAAGGTTTCAAGTTGATTAGATTTATCTGGTGATCGTGAAAAATTAAAACGCGTGTTTATTTTTGGTTTTATAAAGGATTTTTTTCAAACGAAGTCAGATTTCGACGAAACTTGTCCCATTGGGTCCGGAATATCTTTTTACACTAAGATTAGCTTCTTTATCAGAAAACAGAAATCGTTGATGGTAGTTTTTATCAACTACATCAAGCTGAAGTTTCACAAAACATATTTTAATAATTAAACATGCTATCGCCACTGTACATTACTTGATCCCCAAACTTCACTGTTTCCTTGCCCACCACACTTTCTTACTGTAACCACCACGCCATCAATTAAAGAGGATTTTCCAATGGCATGCTCACTGCACCTCAAGCCTTATAATACATCTCCTTTCATTTACATGTAACTCCCCATAGATTAGTTTCTTCTTTCCACCATTAGAAAAACGATAAAAGAGGGAAATGGGACGGGAGTGAGCATCAAGAAGAAAAGGAGACGCGTTCTGTTGTGGGATCTAGGTGCTTGCGGTAAGAAGTTTGGGATTCAATGAGTAAGGGATGAAGTCAGTACGAGATTGGGAGATTTGCGGTTGGAAGGTGGATACACATAACGAAAGTGGATGGGTGCGTGGTTTTGAGTCTGGGAACAATCGGAATGAAGTTAAACGCGATTCGTAGGAGAGGAAGCGAGTTAGTCAGTGTGGTCAACAGGGAAAAACGTAGTGCGATGGTGGAGTTTTGAGCGAGACTGGATGGTGGGGTTTCAAGCAAGAAGTTGGGTGTTGGAGTTTGGTGATCTGGGCGCAGGCAGTAATGTTTTTGGTGTCGAACCTTTGGATGGAACGATGGCATCTGATATTGGGTACCTGGGAGTAAATCAAAGAAAGTAGTGTCGGCCTGAAGTGATAACCGATGAAGCAGTTCTAATCGGTCTGTACAGTTTTCACGTAATTTGTTTTAAGGATTTTGCGTTAATTAAGTAATTATTAGGGTATAACCCTAAATGGGTTTAATTTTAAAAAAAACTTTGGTAACTGTAGTCAATCACTCAGTGAAACGAACAAGATAAATGTTAGATTGGGCTTGAAAATGTTGAATGAGTTTAACCGAAAAAATTAGTTAAACTAAGTTTAGTTAATCAATTTATTTATTTTTTGAAATAAAATGGTGTTAGATTAAAATATTGATACCTCTTTTGCGTATAAGCCGAACCTAGAAACCAAGACAAAAGGAACGAAAAAGGGGCTAAAATTACTGGGAGTTTCATATCCAAGTAATAAACTGTGTAAACATTTAGTTAAGGAAATCATTAATTTATTTTAATTAAATCATTAAGGGTTAATTAGGTAGTTAGGGTTTAATTAAGATCATATATATTGAACCGTTAATAACTTTCTCTAATTTTATCAGAACACGACAAAACAATGAACACTAGATTTCCATTGATGAACACTACAGCTTGGACTAGAACTGGATGTTTGGAATGAACTGGATTTTTCAGTTAGATAAGCATCTGTTTAATTTAACTAAAACGAGCCAATCAAACAGCGAATCAACACAAGGTGAGTTAAACACACTTAGTATTTTTTCCATTTATATTTTTATATAAATTGGGTTTTTATTTTGTGTGCTCTGTTTGCTATGGTTGACTCTTCGCTAGTTATATTTCTATTCATTGATTTAACTGATGAAATTAAACCATCGTTTAATTTTAGTAAAATACCAAATCGTTATTTTAACGATTGGTTCCAATAAAGGTAACTTACCTTGTTGGTCACGTTTATAAAATAAACGTGTTGAATTGTTTGAATGGTTTGAAGTGTTTGATTGGTTGATGTTAAATAGTCGATTATTTACTGTTATAGTTAAATGAAATTGAAACGATCTGGTTTGTGATAACCGTTTTGAATACAAGGAAGAACAGGTTGGAGGGATCCAACGGGATTCCTCAATACATTATTTATTTCATATTATCAACATATGAACTGTCCTGTTTGAGTGATTGATTTGATTATGCATTATTAACTGAAAAATCAACATCTGTCTAGTTTAAACCAATGGGCAATATTGGTTGAGTATTTGGCAACATATGGCCAATAAAATCAATCGTTTTATAAATATTGATTCACTGTCAGGTGAGTCGATATCGATGAGGTTATAAAATTTATTTTATAATTGGAGATAGATTTTGGGATATATTATTTTGAATAAAACTTTATTAAAAGGAAATAAACATTTATTTTTATAATTAATTACAAATTGATTTTACAAAGTAAATTCTGAGATTTATCAGAATTATAAATATAGGAATAGAAATTAACCTTAACGGTTAAAATTTGGAAAATTGGATATTGAGAATAACTTAAATGGAATGATTTAAATTAATTATATTATTAATTAATTTAAAGTGAGAATGGATTGGAATGGGTTAACGAAATAACCGTGCCTTGAGTTGACTAAGTCAAACATTGTAATTGAAATTGATTTCAAATTAGTTCGATTTGAATTAATCTAATAAAATAGTTGAGTGAATATTGTTTTAATTTTAATAAGATTTTTTGTTAAAAAAATAATTAATATTGATTTTAGTAAATAAAGGAATTTACCATGGAAATAGTTAACTATAAAAGTAAATTATTATTTTAATTAATAATAATTAAGGGAAATACTTTTTAATTGAGTTTCATTTAAAAAGTACTCAAAATGGGGAATGGAATCCAATGGAAAAGGTGAAAGGAGTTCATGAACAAGCTTGTTTAAACCTGAGTTTTTATAAAAAAGTTATAAAAGGTTATAAGTGGCGTTTTTATAAGGAATTACTTAGTTATTTAATTAACGAATAATGTTATATACGAGAAGAGATTTTCAAAGAGGTAAGAAGGTTTTATGAAACCGTATTTTGAATAAAATAGTTCAATGGTACTTGTATTGGGATTAGAATGAAATATTGGTTTTGGATTACAACTTATATTTATTGTAAGTTATGAACGTTGTTGATCAAGGTCTGAGAGGTAACTAAAATGCCCCAACTTGAACGACTTCGGGATTATCTTGGAATGATATGAGTTGTAATGGTAAATGTGGTTAATAAACTTTATTATTTTATTAGTGAAATGATAACGAAATATTTTTAGTGAAAATACATATACAATGATGATTTCAAAGAAAAAGGGGAATAAAGGAGATTGCGTAAAATTTATAACGATATCTGCAAGGTTAAAAGGAAATGTAACGTGAGTATTAATATAGATGTACTCTATATTAATAAGCATTTGTTATCGATGTCAAGTAGTGAACGAATATGTTTTGTAAAGTTATGGAATGAGTAATAAGTTGAATTGATTTCCCAATATTATATGATAATGTGGTAAATGGTTTGAAAGTAAAAATAGAAAACTAAATATGATATAGGATTATCCTAAGTAATGAATTAGTTTAAAGAAGAATCTCATGTTAAATAAAGAAGCGAGTAAACTATATTTATAATATCGAAAGATTTAATAGTTGAATTTACATTTGTTTTAAATAAAAAGGCCAAGTGAGACCGAATACTGAACCAGTGAACTCACTGGATTGTCATGATTGAAACACTGTTTATTTTGATAGTTAAATCATTGACTATCAAATCTATCCAATACGATTGTTGGTACGGAAAGACTGGGATAGGAGTTATATTCAAAAACCATTCCAACCAACAAATACGTGAAGATATCAAGAGATGATCGAGATGGAGCATTGAAGACCGTAGAATTTTGTAAACGGAAGAACTGCTAATAATCTCCGGTCTGTAGCCAGAGATGTACCATGGTTCTGTTGTGGTTGGAATCTACGGGTTGCAAGGACTACTCGCTACTGATCCATGGGGTGATTTCTATATTGGATGCAGTAGGAGAGTACATTCGGTTCATCCTATTCCTGGATGACTTGTATGGACGAATGTCTGAAAGAATATCTCCTGAAACCACGTACGTTGATTTTTACAAATATACCGAGTGATGGCAAAGAATGGCCGTTCTTTTAAACCAAGAGTATATTTGTGGACGTCAATTAGTGACTTGATGGATCTGATGATGTGACATTCAAAGTGAATGATGACCAGGTGTTCCAGAAGTTAATCTAAATCTCAAGCCTCATCAACCGGGAAATGACAGAAATCGGGCAGGCATCATGGCTATGTGGGTCGCTCCCATTAGGGTGTATAATCACCTATCTAGAGAAAATCTATTTGCTTCTTTAATCTATTTCGATGCTGTCCCTTTTCGGGAAACGGTGGCTAGCTACCACCGTTGGTGATATACATTCGATACACTCAAGCGAAGTGAGTGGTCGGTCATGTGAGGGCCGGGTTGCAAGACGTTCTTGTTGAACCCAGTGTATTCGCCTCTAGAGATACACTATCGGCAGGTGGTCCCATACCTTGTCATAGTCGGAATCCAATTTCCAATAAGCGCCCGCGGTTTTGATTGTATACTATATATGTAGAGCGTGAGATGCAAGCGTTCTACTAGATTCTATTTACTTGTATTTAGACATTATTATAATATCAGACAAGATATTAGTTTCCAAAACGTTTTGGGTTATCGTAAGGTAAAAACCGTCCGTATTTATGTGTGGATTTGTTCTTACAATTATCTTTTTCTTGTGAAAGATTTTAACTTTAAAATCAGGTGGTGTGATACCCTTAAACATTGCGAGTTTTTCTCACTCTGGTTCACCAGACTGACCCGATGTTTTGTAAATGCTCGGGTTAGCCCGAGGCATACAGGTTCAGGTTATCAGATGATGCGAAGTCCAAAGACGAGCTGGAAGAGTGCAAACGTATGATATTATATAGCTAATATTCCGCTGTGTGTTGTATATGCGAACAGGTTATTATAACTGTCCCGTTGTGTGATGTACTCTGATATTGTAAGTTTTATTTAAAGCTCTCAATAAAGTTATTTCTGTATTATATTTTGTTCCCCTGCTATGCGAGACTCTGTGTTGTGTTGGTTCTTCTTCTTCTTCTTCTATTCTAATATTTCTTTCTTTCTTATCTCACCCTCTAAATTCATTCTAATAACGTTCCAGTATTTTCGGTGTTTGGAAGGTCGACATGAGTTTCGGTAAAGGTATTTATGTCGATTTCCGGGGCCGAAAATCATTGGGTCGTTACAGATAGTGCCTTTGGTTTGTCCAATCCCAGGACAACTTGTATGGACGAATGTCTAACAGAGTATGCCTAACTAATCACGTACGTTGATCTCTTTAAACATATTTGTGTTGATGGCAGAGGAATTCGTTTCTCTTGCTTTATACCCATGATATATTTTTAGGGAAGTCAATTAGTGGTTAGCGGTATCGACGATGTGGCATTTAAAGAAATGATTTGTCAAAGGTAAGTTCAGCCTCAAGCCTCACAACCGGGAAATGACAAAACTCGGGTAGGGAACATGGCTATTTGGCTCGCTCCCATTAGGGTGTATTGTCACCATCTAGAGATTATTCGTTTTGTGACTTCTTTTCATTTCTGTATCTCCCGGGAAAAGGTAGCTGTGTAGTCGTACGGTGACAATATATTCGATACACTCAAAAGAAATGAGTGGTCGGTCATGTGTGGGCCGGGTTGCAAGACATTCTTGTTGAATCCAGTGTATTCCTCTCTAGAGATACACTATCGGCAGGTGGTTCCATACCTTGTCGTAGTTGGAAATCCATTATCCAATAAGAGCCCGCGGTTTTGATTGTATACTATATATGTAGAGCATGAAATGCAAGCGTTCTGCTAGAGTGATGTTTATTTGTATTTAGACATTATTATAATATCAGAATAATATCGATTTTCAAATGTTTTGAGTTATCGTATGGTTAAAACCATCCGTGTTTATGTGTGGATCGGTCTTACGATTATCCTTTCTTTTAAACGATTTTGAAAGTTAAACAAGTGTTTTGGATTCTCATAAGGGAAAACCCATTCTTTTTTTACGGCGTGGTCTTATGAGATAATCAATTTGTTTTAAACTCGTTTACTCACACCAGTCCCATGACTGACCCAAAGTTTATTTTTCTATGTTTTCCTGAAACTCTTGGGTACCCAAATTTGTACGGGTAGTCAAGTAGTTCAGGATTTTACAGATTTATTTGGAGGAGCTTGGAGCAGGAGGCTTCATCGTTAGATATTTAGAGTTTATTTCAGCTGTATTGTATATGTGAGGTAACAAGCCGGAAAATCTTAGCCAATTTAAAATTTTTATTTTGATTAATTTGAGCAGAAATTTGGTCAGAATTTAAAAATTCCATTTTTAAATAATATTAAAGCCCTTGAAAATAGCAATTTTGCAAATGACCTCAGAATTCGACGAAACCACTTTTGTTAGATCTAGGATGTCAATTTATTGCTAAGTTTATTTTTCCATAATTTTTGATATCAATATGTGAGCGTGGCAAAGGAAAACGTGTTTGGTTGATTTTAGTCAAAATGGATCGACCAGAAAAGGGCATTTTTTAAACGGTCTCAAAATTCGACGAAATCAGTTTTTTTGGGACCGTATCTCCCCAACATAGCTAGATAAATTTTTCGGGAATTTTTAGAATCTGTATGTGGCCCCGTCAAATTAAAATGTACATTCAAAACATAATTTGAACGTTTTATACTTTAATTCGAAATATAACCGACTGTAACAGTCGAATTGGCCTACGAAACATATCACATTGTGTCCGGGATAGGGGTATTTAGCTATGGGCGACAGTCGTTGAGTTTGGATTGGAGTTTGTATGGAGAAAACCCTATTTTCGAAAATTAAATAAATAAATTAAATATAACTATAAACCCTTGGGCCAATAGAAATTCAGCCCTCACTTCATCGTTACTTTTCAAAACCCGCTCCCTCTCTCCTGACCGACGACGAAAACTGCTCCCCGCTTCTCGGCCACTTTGACGCGATTCCGTTCATCTTTAGCCCCTCCCCTTCACAACTTTTTGAAGCCATCACTCCCCTCTTCAAATCAGTACCGAGTTCGCAACCTATCGTCGCCCCAACTTCGAGATCTCCTCCACCAAACATCAGAACTTTCGACTGCCGCCGACTGATATTCTGACCACCGAGCTGCGTTGAACCCCCTGGCGCACGTGCGCCTCAGTCCCCTCTTCAACGTCATACAGTTCGATCGGGTCACCGGGCTTTGGATTTGAAGATTTCTACAACCCTAGTTTGGAACTATTCAGAAAGGTATCGGCTTTGGCTATTCTGAACTGAATATAACACTTTTAAGTGTTGCAAATTTCAAAAAATCGTATCGTTAACGTAACTAAATTCGATGAAACAAGAGACATCGAGACCGTGACGACGCTCTCTACATTCTAGAAGTGTCCGGGGATTTTTCTGAGCTCGCTACTATTTTTAGCAAAGCGACAAACCAATGTGAGAACTCTAAATTCGAAATGTGAATAGAAACGTGTTGTATAAGTTATATAATCGAAGTATAAATTATATACGCATTGTATACCTCATGTACATGTGTTGTATAAGTTATATGAGCGATGTATAAGCGTTGTATGAAACATATATGCATTGAAATGTGTTGAAATGGAAGTGAAATATACTTATACATATATATATATATATATATATATATATATATATATATACACACACACACACACTCCCCTCATCCACAAACCATGGACGATATTTATTGATTATGAATTGGCGTGAAAATTTGGTGAATAATGTGAATGGTTGATAGGATTGTTAGTGGTTGATATTGTTGGATTGTGGATGAAAAACACCCGTTTGTGGTTGAAACAAATTAGAATAGGATTGTGGAAAAGAAAAACATACTCGCCTGCATGCGAACTAGATGTATGAAATCCCCATTACCAAAAACCGCGAGGTTTTAAGGTAGAGCGAGGAGCCGTACATCGGGACGGTGCCGGTTTTAAATACCCTACCGTTATGTTGCCGAAATTTTCAATAATATTCATGTGTTAGAATTATTTCATGTGTTGAAACTATATTAATGTGTTGAAACGATATTCATGTGTTGAAACGATATTCATGTGTTGAAACCATATTCATGTGTTGAAAAATATATTCACATGTTGAAAAACATGCATGTATAGAATAAATTCTTTAAACGATAAAAATAACATCTTTAATATAAGTATAAAGTAAATATTGCTCATGTGTTGAAATCAATTCATGTGTTGAATGACACTCATGTTTTAAATAAATTGTTTTAACACCAAAAATAACTATTTTATCTTATAAATGAATTGTATAAAATATTCGTGTTTGTAAATAACAATCAAAATCACATTTTTATTTTATATATGAACTATAGAAAACATTCATGTGTTGAATAAAGGACTAGAACGATAAAAATCATATTTTTATCGTATAGGTGAAGTCGAAAACATTCATGTGTTGAATAAATATTTTAATGATAAAAATATCATTTTTATCATGTATAAGACTCGCTAAAAATACCCAAGTGTTGAAATAAATATTTTTTGCTATGAATATTATTTTTAACATGTATACGAACTAAATAAAATAGTCATGCGTTGAAATATATTTTAGTTCGCTAAAAATATCATTTTTATATGAAACATGAAGTGTTAAAAATAACCACTTGTTGAAATGAATATTTGTAGGTTGAAAAACATTATCTTTAACATGTATACGAAATGTTAAAAATAACCATGTATAGAAAATAAACATTTGTTCACTAGAAATATTATTTTAGCTTAGTTTTGCACACATATATATACATGCGTTGAATAAGAAAATGGATTAGCTGTTGAGTAAAAAAATTATTTGCGTGCCCGACAAATAGGTAAGCCTTAATGAGTTGGCTGCGCAATTTTATTATTATATCAACTCCTGTGAATGCCATTGGATGCGGAGTGCTGGTTGTTCTGTGTGTAGTAATAAACGTCGCCATAGGATAGTAACAATTAATTTTGAACTACACTACATGACATACTACAAGAAGACAACATACTCAATCATATACCACATTAGCATTTGGAGCAGATGTGACGAGGTTGAGGATTACCATACAAGCGAGAGGCTGGTATGGCGATGACTATATTTCAGGTTGGACCGAAGACTGATACGAACTATATAAAATATAACGGTAAATCGTGTAACAACCCGAAAATCTGGGTCAGTTTAAAATTTTTATTTTGGCAATTTTAGCGAATTTTGATTATTTAAAATGAATGATTTTAAACAAAATCAACAAGAAATTTATTTTGAATATAATTCGAACGAATATATTTATATACGTCGTCGTTAGAATATAAATAAATATATATAATTATAAATAGAATTGAAAATGGCGTGGTAGTTCGATAATTCGATTTCAAAATTCAATTGAATGTACCGGGTGCAAAACAATCCGGATTTTAGTGAAACCAAAAACATTAGGATCTAATTGGTAATATCTTTCCAACGAATTCGAAAAATCGAAATTTGATAGCGGGAATCAAAAGATATGTCCAGTTGAAATTTCTGAATAGTCGCTATGGAATTCAGGCCCTTAAAAATGGAAATTTTGCAAACGACCTCGGATTTCGACGAAACCACTTTTGTTGGATCCGCGATGTCAAGTTATTGCTAGATTCCAAATTTCATAATTTTTCGAATCAATATGTGAGCGTGGCAAAGGAAAACGCGTTTGACCAGTTTCAGTTGATTTTAATCGATTGGAAAATGGCCATTTTTCAAATGGTCTCAGAATTTGACGAAACTAGTTTTGTTAGGACCGTATCGTCAATACGAAGCTAGAAAATATTTTTCAGGAATTTTTAAAGTTCGAATGTGACCCCGGGCAATTGAAATGTACGTTTTAAATTCAATATAATGATTTAAATGTAAATTTGACGAAAACTGATCAAGACGATCGAATCGGCTTACGCAACATATCCCATTGTGTTCGGAATGAGGGTAATTAGCTAGGGACGACAGTCGTTGGGTCTCGTTTGGTGTTCGGATTAAAAGTCAACTTTTGAAATTAAATATAATATAAAAATAATAAATAAATAAACCCCACACCCCCTTATTCTCTCCCTCCCTCCCCATTAATTCGGTCAACGCCCAAAAAAAAATCAAAACCCGATCCCTCTTCTGAAACCCCACATCGATCGCCGCCCCCCCTTCCACGTCGTCGTCCAAACCCGGCCTCCACCCTGCGCCTTCTTCTTCCCCGCGCCTCCTCTTTCCTCTCTACCCTCGCTTCTCGTTTTCCACTTCCTCCTTCTGAAACGCGACACCAAAGAACGCGCCGCCCACCCCCCCTCTTCGACCTCCACCTCCTCTGAAGCCGCCGCGCCAGCGCCTCCTCCCCTTCTGCTCAGCCTCCCTCTCTCTCCTCTGAACGATGGGACCCGCTCCCCCCTTCCTTCTTCGAAGCACCCAACGCCCTACAGCCCCGAATCAGCAGGTCCAAGCTCCGCAGCACCTCTGCAGGCCCTTCTCGATCGCCGCTTCAGCTCCGACGAAGCTACAAACCCTCTCCCTTTCTGGCACGAGTTAACAGCGAAAAAACAAGGTGATTTAAATTAATTTAGTTTGTGTAATCAGTTAATGTGGATTATAAACTAATTTTTATACAAAGTGATTACAATAATGACATGATATTTGTTTGTAAACAAAAAGAATTGATTTTTATAAACAAAAAGAATTGATTTTTATAAACAAAAAGAATTGATTTTTGTATACAAGAAAATATAATTTTGTATTGTAGAAAGATATGATTTTCCCTTGTAGAAAAATCGAATTTTTATCTATATAATAGCGGTGTAAAAATAGGATTTTTATAAATATAGTAGCGGCATAAAAATTCGATTTTTATATATTGAATAGCGAAGTAAAAATTCGATTTTTATATATATAGTGGCTACGGGCAACGAAAGCGACAAAGGGCGAGAATGGCGATGATTTCTCTAAATGAAGAGTCATGGAATTGGGATAGCTATCGGTGAGAATTTCTCACTCTTCAATTTATATTCTAGTTATATATATATATATACTAGGATGCAGACGGTGTTTAGTAGCACCCGACACAATCGTCCACAGACCATGGACTTGTTTGTTTGATTGCAAAAATTAGTTAGATTATTTGGTTTGAATTGAACTGTTGGGTGAATTGAAATTGATTTGATTGATGTGTGAATGGCGTGGGCCTTCACTAGACCGGGGATAAGGCTAGGCCTCGTCCCGTTTCTAGTATCGCGCCGTTATGCCACCGAAATTTTCTAAAATAAATTAGAAAAATAAAAATATCATTTTATTTAAAGAATGAACTGAATAGAAATTCATAAGTTAAAATAAAATGTTTTATCGTTAAAAATATAATTTTTAACGTGAAGTGAATAAAATAAAATATTCATTTACAAACCGGACGGTTTGTTTATGTACACCTAGTTGAAGGACATTGATTGGGACGATAAATTTTACACATCGCCCAACTGCACAAATAAAAATAAATGTTTGTTGATTTGAAACCCCACACGGGTGTTGGGATGAAATTTGAAGTTCACTCATCCTGATTGATTAAATATGTCGATCGATCGATTGACAGGCTGTTATAAGCGTTAGATATCTATATTTGATGCTTATACAGTGTAGTGCACTTTGGTTGATGGTTGATTATTTTTCAATGCTATTATACATGTGTTGTATGAAAATCCATATAATTAACTTTATATGGTAATTGATTGGGCCTCATTCCAATTTTAAATAGGAATATTTGAAAAAGAAATATTTGAAACAGAATATTTGAAAATAGAAACATATGAAGCCGTGTTGGTTAGATTGACGCCATTTTGACGTGAACGATATTTATATCAATTTTATTCATTCTTCAATGAATATTGAATAGATTTGAAATTGATTAGATTTGAAATTCAAACTATATTGAAATGAATTGAAATTCGAATTATATTTAAAGTGAATTGAAATTCGAATTAAACTGAATTGATTTGAAGTTCGAAATACACTGAAATGATTTGAAATTGAATAGAAATGAATTCGAATTGAAATTGAATACGAATCGAAATTTAATTGAAAACGAACTGAAATTGAATTAGAAATCAATTTGAATTGAAATCAATTTGAAATTAATTTAAAATGAATTTATATTGGAATATTCAATTTTGATTTGAAATTGAATATGAAGTTGAAACCGTTTTGAAAATAAATTTAAAACGAATTATAAAGCACGTTTTGAATTGAAATCGACGAAGTATATATTATATATATTATATATATAATATAATGGCTTGAATAGAACGCGCCACGTCGCGGTAGTTCGCGAATTTCGACCATTGACTTCGAACGGATATTGCGGGAGATCCGACCGTCGGATTCTCCTGAAACCGGAACCGTTGGGTTCGTATCGAAAAGAGTTTTCTAACGAATATTAGAAATTAGAAATCTAACGGTTGGATTTGGAATTATGTCCAAATCAAATTTGGAAAAGGTCGCTATAAGTGCAGTTCGATGGCCGTTGATAGAAATCGACTGTACGGGCCTTGATAAAATTATTAAAAATAGTAATAATTTGTGTAAAATC
Source organism: Allium sativum (assembly GCA_030737875.1). Taxonomy (NCBI): domain Eukaryota; kingdom Viridiplantae; phylum Streptophyta; class Magnoliopsida; order Asparagales; family Amaryllidaceae; genus Allium; species Allium sativum. The sequence goes on from CM060915.1 coordinate 995,663,515, forward strand.
ATAAGAAATGATTTAGAAAGAATTGGGATGAAAAACTCCATATTTGAAAAGATAAAAATAGATTTTTATCGAACTGAACTAGTTTTGAACTAGAATTATAATTCTATTTATTTTTAAATAAGAAAATTGAATTTGAAAAGGGTTTTAAAAATAACCAGAATTTCCAATGATTGCATTAGAGTGGATTTGAATCGAAATTGTCTTCGGAATATTTCGATGTTGGAATTCATGATTATACAGATGTTGTTATGGAAATTTGAAAGATATATATTTATATCGTTATTTCCAATACGACATTTGTTAGTCGTAGAATTTGATATTGAATATAAGCCGATATATTTTCTATTCAGAGCCTTGTATTGAATATCAAATGTGATTTGGGTTTGTCGTGAATGGTGTCTTTATTAACACTGTTCTTGAACCCAGTTGAGAAAAGATTAAATCTTTTTATTTAGATTTAATGAAGTGTACCAATTAAATAATATCAAATTGAAATTGAAATTGAATTGATATTGATTTTTGGGTTTATCGTGAACAGTGTTTTAAATAACACTCGTTCTTTAACCCGATAATTAATGGAATGTGACTTTGGGTCTATCGTGAATCGTGTTTTAAATGACATGGATTCTTTAACCCAGTTAACGATTAAAACTAAGTGGAGTTTTAATGAATCTTTAATTAGATTGAAAGGATCGAGACTGGAGTATCACCAGTTTTACTCCAGGCGATAGTTAAATCTTTAATTAGATTTGAACGTGAAATGGTAATTGAATTTACCGATAACATTGTGGTGTTAGATATGAAGTATTACCAGTTTTACTTCATGGGATGAATATGTTGGGATTGGGAAATCAAAATAAATGATTACTTCGGTAAGGTTCGCTAATCCCGACTAGTTTGAATTGATATTCAAAAATAGATTAAAGAATAAATATAAAGAATTTATCTTTGATAAAATTAATGGGAACCTTTCCTATGAATGTGAAATTTAGAAACTAACTGTCGGTTGGCCAAGAAGAATGGTTTTCTGGATCTTGATCTGATGCTGGTTTCGGCCTTCGGGGTTAATATTTGGGAAATTACTCTCTTGATTAATTTACGGTTAGTGACTGATGAATTGGAATGAGGCGTATGTTTTGTTTGTGTAACACTTATTTAAAATATACACGAGTTATTCGGAAAGGCCGGGTTTATCCCATTCTAAATAACTGATACGACGATAAGTCGAAGATGAAGACGATGGTCGAAGACCGGAAGTCTTCACGTCATTTGGATAATTACTGATGATCTTGATTGGGCTGTACACCCAAGAGGAGAGAAACAGTTGGTGATCGTCCAGACGTACTTGGAGATCGATGGATATGCGAGGTACAAGGTGCCTCCGGTTTCGTTCAGACCCAGAACGGACTTGTAAATGGATAGTGTGTCTGACGTTGTATTCCTTTATACTGTATTTGGTGATCTCTGCTAAATATATATCTGTTTGGTGGCAGAGAATTTATTCTCTTGCTATACACCCTTCTCTGAGACGTACGAGCCTAGAGGTTATATATTGGCAGACATCAGTGGTACAGTATGGACTGACAATGTGGCATGCTGAGTTGCATGGATCAAGGCTTTTGTTGAAAAGCAAAGTCTTGTGGTTGATGATCAAAGCACGGCCTTGTGTGGCGTAGCTTTGTGTAACGTTGATTCGCGAGTATCACACCCGGTATGAACCAAAAACGGGAGACGGACATCAGGGAGGACATGCGTTTCTTTCTAGTTAGGAGTGGCATCAGTGCTTGAACTGGCTGACGAGTTTGACTCATGTGGATGTTGCTTATTATTACTTGCTGAAAAGCGAGGCGCCTCGTGATATCGGTTTCGGCCGATGCTTCTGGTCGGCTGACGGGCCAGGCTTACGCCCCAAAGGGCAGGGAAACGCATGTTCAGGCATTTTAATCCACTTCGGTGGACCGGCCCTAACGATCCAAGGGTCACTCGAGCTCTGACCTGAGACACGGGCTAGAGCGTCTCGAATCGGTGAGGATCTTGCCCCTAGCCTCGGTTCATACCATAAATGATAACCCAACTTCCAATACGACGTCTTGTGGTTTTGATTGTAAACTTATATATGACGACATAGTGTTATGGGGCATTCATGCCGCCTATGATTGATACTTATGATTTGAAGTTGTTTTATACACTATACACTTATAATGGTAACAAATGATTTCTTTTAAACGTATCAAGCATTCTTGGCTATTATAAAGTAAAAACCCTATCCCCCGGCTTGCGTTGCATTGTGTGATAGGACCTGGGTCTTATAATAGCTTCATTTTTCTTTATTTAGCATTGCGCTGTTGTTTTATGCACTGGTGTTCTTGGGAGGAAACCCGTTCCGTGTTATACGCGTGGTCCCTTGATTTACCAAACTTTAAAAATAAAGATTAACTGTTTTAGTTCTCACACCAGTCACATGACTGACCTGGAGTTTATTGTTTTAACCTAAACTCTGGGTGCCCTTATTTCGACACAGGCAGCTAGTAGTTTTGGTTTTGCAGATTTATATTCACAGGATCCTGGTTTACAGCTGGAACGATATCCGGAACGCTTTGTATCCGTATATCTCTTCTAGTTGTGTATTGTATTATTTTCCGCTGCTATGTATTTAAATGTAATTTAAATCTCTGATATTTCTGTGTAATTATTCATTTATACTCTGTATATTCTTGTAATCTGATGCATTGTTGTTATATACAATGAAATGTTCTTCCGTCTGCGTTCTGTTGTGGCTTGTTCTCGAACTATCCGCTCTTTCCTTTACGGGGAAGTTACGGGTTTTTACAAATCGCCAGATTAATAAAAGCCCCACACGGGTGTAGAGTTGACAATAATCACGTCTCTCTAGTTATTACATACAGCACATGACCATTTATTTTCCAACAATGGATGAGGTGATAAGGAGTTATCCTCTGGGGTAATGACCTACACTCTCCCTCGGGCATAGATTAGGTCACTATAAATTGTGCATGCTTATACTGGATTTATTGGGTGCCTAATACGGCCCGATAAATTTCCAAACCCCTTCCCGTACAAAGGAGGTTATGGCGAAATTTTTCGTAATTTAAAGGCGTTAATGAAATATTTGAAGTGAAAACATGTTTGAAATTGTCGAATGAATTATATTTATATATATAAAAATATAAATTAAATAAAACGAATAAAGCCCCTGTAGTTCGCGTTTTGAAATCGTAACTTCAAACGATTATACCGAAAGATCTGACCATCAGATTTTGACGAAACTGGAACCGTTAGGTTCGCTTTTGGGAGATCTTTCCAACGATATAAACTTTGTTAAAATCCAATGGTTAGATTTTCAGATATGTTTAAAACAAATTTGGAGAAAAACAGCGCTTAAGCCACGGCACGACCTTAAAAGTCGTTTAATTAAATAGGGCCATATTCAAATAAATAAAAATGGCGATATATCGTTATAAAATATTATAAATGATAAGGAATGGAAATAAACCGATTTTCTTGGTTTGCTTGATATTTGATGGTTGAATGTGTTTGACATGAAAATTATACTAAAGAACTAAAATGTGGATGTCGAATAATTTAACCATGGAAAGAATTGATTTGAATTATAATATACGTGAATTATTTGAAAAGGCCGAGTAAATTCTCATTTCAAATAATTGATCAACGATTAGAAGTCGAAGATATGAAAACGGTACAAGACCGACGATCTTCACATCGAATGGATTGGTGCTACTGATGCTCTTGATTGGAATAGCTACCTTAAAGGGGATGAAGTGGTAGCCGTCCGGACGTGTGTGTTGATTGTACGGAGTGCGAGGAATAAGGTGCCTCTGGTTTCGTTCAGACCCAGAACGGACTTGTAAATGGACTGTGTGTTTGACATTGGATTTTGTTCTGTGTTGATTGACCTCTACTAAATATATATCTGTTTGGTGGCGGAGAATTTATTCTCTTGCTTAACGCCCTTCTCTGAGATGTACGAGCTCAGAGGTTATATATTGGTAGAAATCAGTCGCATGGAGTGAATTGCATGTATAGCATGCTAAGATGCAGTGATCAAGGCTTCTGTTGCAAAGCAAAGTCTTGTGGTTTATGATCAAAGCACGACCTACATGGTATAGCTTTGTGTATAGCGTGAATTTGCGAGCCTCACACCTCGGTATGAGTTAAAAACAGGATAAGGACCATTGGGAGAACACGACATTTCTTTCTAGCTACGATGATGTCAGTGACTTACCAGCCTTGACATTTATATTATTTTCACCCGTACGGTTGTTGGAATGCGAGGCGCCTAGATTATAGGTCTGTAAGGACCGGGAAACGTGTGTTCAGGAATTGCCAATCCTCAAACATAAGAGAGGACCGACCCAGCCGATTCCAAGGGTTACCCAGAGTGTATAGTCCTGAGGCATTTGCTAGAGTGTTTCGAAGCAGAGAGGAGCTTGCCCCTTGCCTCGACTCATGATGGAATCCAAATTTTCAATACGAAATAACGGATTTGATTGTAGAACTAGTATGGCGACATAGTATATGGTAGCTATCCCGCCTATGATTAATATTTATGATTGAATTTGCTTTTGAAACATATATGCACTAGTAATAATATCAAACACTTTTGTTTTATACATATCAAGCATTTCTTGGCCATTATAAGGTAAAACTCTATCCTCCGGCTTGCATTGCATTGTGTGATGGGACCTGAGTCTTATAATGGCTTTATTTTTATAAAAAGCATTGCGATGATTTAATAATTTACTTTATTTCATGCACTGCCAATCACTGCAGTAAACCCGTTCCGCGAAAGTGGCGTGGTCCTATGATTGGTCATGTTATTATTATTTAACTAGTTAAGTAGATTTTTCATACCAGTCCCATGACTGAATCGTAGTTTGTTTTCACTTTGCAAACTCGGGTGCCCTTATTTTCACACAGGCAACCTGGTTGATAGGTGACAGGTTATATTTTGGCTTTGCACTACAACACAGAGTGTGCTTTTTGGCTAGTATGGCGAAGACTAGATTTCCTTGTATTTTAGCTATTGACATTCCGCTATTGTTATCTTATGTATATGATTCCGCTTATGGCAATGCAGACTGATTTACTTCTAGCATGTATTATCTTATGTATATATACTACTTATGGCGATGTAGACTGATATCTCTATTATGTCTCACTGTATGTATATGTACCGCTTATGGCGATGTAGACTGATCATTTCCTTTTATGCACTAAGTTGTATCCTACACTGTGCTACTCTGATGTTGTTACATGTTATGATTCTGCTGTCATAATTATGTAAAATTATTCTATTTCCTGCTTATGCTATTATCTGTACTCTGCTAATGATGATTCATGTGTTATATTCCAATGATTATCCTTAACACCATCGTACGGGGTTTTGAAATCATCACAGGTGGTATCAGAGCTTTGGTTAATCTTAGTTCTGGAATTTAACACATTAAACACCTCGTCAGAATAGAATCAGTAGTGTTCTAAGGCGAGTAGCTCATTAGAGATAGGATTAGTAATGTCCTAGAATGAGCTAAGAAGAATAGCAAAATAATTTGATCAGTACATCATTACCTTTCCTTATGTTCTTCTGCTTTTACCATATCTTAAAGTTATCATTTCTGTGAGCTTGACTCTTTTCTTGCTTGTACAGAACTTGACTAGATGGCTACCCGAGCAGTTGCAGCTAGAGGAGGCTTAGGTAGAGGACGGGGGAATATCCCTGTTGCAGAAGAGCCTTTGATACAACCACTAGCTCCTCAGCCATTCGACCTAGACTGAGTGGCGAAGAGATACAATAACCTCGGGGGAAAAACCTTTTCAGGCACTGGTACAGTGATAGAAGCCTTGGCATGGTTGAAAACTTGTGAAAAGATCTTAGGTGGCTTGAGACTTGGAACCCACGATAAGGCATATATGGGTGCATGGCTTTTACAAGAAGAGGCAGAATTATGGTGGGATGCCATCACCGCTGAGGATGAGGAAGATGTAGTGAGGACTTGGGATGAGTTCAAGACATTGTTTAAGGGGTAGTTCATCCCCGAGCAAGCGTTGGAGCGTATGCGCGATGAATTTGCCAATCTCCAATAGGGAGACCGCTCTATCCAGGACTATCTTAACAAGTTCACGCAGCTATCACGTTATGCACCAGAGCTTATCTTGATTGCAAAGGCAAAGAACAAAAGGTTCATACATGGGCTACAGCGCAAGTATCAGGACAGAGCCATGAGCTACATCAAACTTCCATTTGCAGAAATGGTGGAGATGGCCCACAACTATGAAGACTTGGACGAGAGGAACCTCAGTCTAGACCGTGCCAAGAATCAAGGGGGAAACAAGCGCAAAGCTTCTGGGAACGAGCCTGAGTCCAGCAATGCAGCAGCCGCTAATCAGAAAGCTAGTAAGCCACCCAAGGGAAGCTGTTTTAATTGCGATAAGATGGGACATTATTCCAATGTGTGCACCGCTCCAAAACAGCAGAAGACCAACCCCCAAAGCTCAAGTCAGAAACCTCAGAGTTCTAGATCATGCTCTAACTACCGACAGACAGGGCATCTTATCAAAGATTGTCCATTGATGAAGAAGGCAGAAGTTGCTCATGTTTATGACGGGGGAAACCCGCCAGCTTCCACTCCTGGAGCAGGTAAACCCGATGTTTTCGTAGGAACCCTTACCATTAAAAATATTCCTGTTTCTGTACTGTTTGACACTGGTGCATCATGTAGTTTTATTTCTAGTAACACTGTTAACAAGTTAAAGATAAATCCAAGAAAGCTTAAAGAATTGATTAGAGTTCAAAATCCGATAGGAGGCTCTCTTGTTCTCAGTTCATATTGTAATGTGCTCGTCTCATATTCTTGTTATCAGTTTCCTTTTAAATTGATCGTCATGAACTTTTCTAAATTTGATAATATACATGGACTGGATTGGTTAACAAAATACGAGGCCGAAGTTAATTGTGCGGAAAGAATAGTAAAAATTAAAACGAAGCTCGGGAATATATATATACCATGTCATGGCTCAAATCCGGATAGAAAAGAATTTTGGTCTGCGCTGGAAGTTATTCCCACTTCATTTTAAAAGATTCCTATCGTTAAAAACTATGCGGATGTGTTTGAAAAAGTCAAAAACTTACCTCCGGAAAGAGAAATTGAATCCAGAATCGATCTAATTCCGAATGCCAGACCAGTGGTGCATCCAATACGGAGAATGGCCCTGAAGGAAAAAGAAGAGTTGGGCAACCAAACTTGAGAATTGTTGTGGAGAGGTCTGATCAGGCCATGCTTTTCTGATTGGGGAGCAGCAGTAGTGTCTGTCCGAAATCAGACGGTACTCTACGACTATGTGTTGATTACCGAGATCTCAATAAGCAGACACTAAAGAATAAATATCCATTGCCGCGAATCGATGATTTGTTAGATCAATTAAATGGAGCGAGGGTATTTTCCAGAATGGACCTAGCTACAGGATTCCACCAATTACGTATAGCCGAAGACTGTGTTCCTTTGACAGCTTTCAGAGGTCCAGACATATTTTATGAGTGGTTAGTAATGTCGTTCGGCTTATGTAACGCTCCAGCATACTTCGGCGATCCGATGAATAGAGTGTTCCGTGGTGTGTTGAATAAATTTGTTCTAGTCTTCATCGATGATATTTTAATTTACTCTAAATCAGAAAGCGAGCATGAAAAACATTTAGAACAAGTGTTGGGAATTCTGAGAAGGAAAATCTTGAAAGCTAAATTTTATAAGTGTATCTTCTGGCAAGATGAAGTTAAGTTCCTTGGCCATGTTGTATCAAAAGAAGGGATTGCTGTTGATCCAAGCAAAATTATAGCAACTCAAGATTGGAAACAGCCTACTACCCCTACAGAAGTTCGAAGTTTTCTGGGATTGGCTCGTTATTATCGAAAATTCGTTAAGGATTTTTCGAAGATATCCGATGCATTAAAAAAGCTTACAAAGAAGCATGAAAAATTCAAGTGGACTCAAGAGTGTGAGGAAGCTTTCCAAGAGCTGAAACTAAAATTGACAACTGCTCCAGTATTAACAATTATTGGTGGCAATCAGGACTTGACGGTACGGACAGATGCTTCTATTAGAGGTCTTGGGGCAATATTAATGCAAAGAGGCTGTGACGACCCAAACTTCCCAGTAAAGGAAAGCCTGGATTGCTTTGAGAACAACACACATCAGAACACAAACTGAAGAACATTTTATTGCTGGTTACAACAATTACATCAGAGTACAAGAATATAACAGAGTATGAATACTTATTACATAATAGAAATACAATAATATCAAAGATTTAAATTACATTTAAATAGCAATGGAAAAATATTACAAATGCACAACCGAAAGGAATACACGGATACAGAGCTTTCCGAATATCGCTTCAGCTGTAAACCAGGATCCTGTAAATATCTGCAAAAAGCTACTCGACTGCCCGTGTGGAAAATATGGGCACCCGAGTTTGCCAGTGAAACAAACTACAGGTCAGTCATGGGACTGGTATGAGAAATCTTAACCTAACTTATCTAATAATAAGGCTAATCACAGGACCAGGCCGCAAACGCGGAACGGGTTTACTCCATTGGATTGCCAGTGCATAAAATAAAGTAAATCGTTAAACAACGTAATGCTTTTTAGAAAAATGAAACCATTATAAGACCCAAGTTCCATCACACAATGCAACGCAAACCGGAGGATAGGGTTTTACCTTATAATGGTTAAAAGATGCTTGATACGATAAAAATGGATTTGATATTAGTGTGTATATATATGGGTATATATATTTAAAACATTTCAATCATAATGTATCAATCATAGACGGCATAGTACCCCATCCTACTATGTCACCATACTAGTTCTACAATCAAAACCGCAAGGTCGTATTGGAAATTGGATTTCCATCATGAGTCGAAGCTAGGGGCAAGCTTCTCTCCGATTCGAGACACTCTAGCAAATGCCTAAGGATCCCCCGTAGTGAACCCTTGGAGCGGTAGGGCCGGTCCCCGCCTATCGGCAGTGGATTAGTTATGCCTGAACACACGTTTCCTGGTTCCTTTGAACCTATAGTATGACCACTAACGGCCTATAAAAATCCGAGGCGCCTCAAAATCCATCATCCACATAAGTAAAATATCAGCCAGTTTAAGCACTGAAACTACCACTAGCTAGAAAGAAACGTGTGCACTCCCTACGGTCCATATCCCATTTTTGACTCATACCGGGGTGTGAGGCTCGCGAAGTCACGATATACACAAAGCTAGGCCATAATAGGATATACTTTGATCATCCCACAAGGCCCTGCATTTCAAAAAAAGCCTTGATCAATTGCATCTTGGCGTGCCACATTGACAATTCACGCCATGCGATCAATCACTATTAATATATACTAGGGTGTTAAGTAGAGAATAAATCCTCCACCACCAAACCAACATACATTAACTGAAATCGATTTAATTCACATGGAACGTAATCCAATATCAGACACGCATCCATTTACTAGCTTATGCTCTGGGTCTAAGCGAAAACCAAATCCGAACAATCAACAATAGTCCGGACGACCACCACTGAAGCCCCTTCAAGGTAGCTACTCCCATAGCAACACATCCATCCGATGTGAAGATCGTCGGTCTTCAACCACCGTCTTCATCTTCGACTCTTCATCGTCGTAGTAATTATTCGGAATGGGTTAAACCCGGTCTTTCCGAATAACTCTTGTATTTTTATAATCAAGTACTATAAAAACACACCCAACGCCTCATTCCAATTCAGAATATTCTTTTAAGTAAAATATTCAAATTTTTCTATCAAAGATAAATTCTTTAACTTTATACTTAAATCTTTCTTTAAAGATTTATTAAAATGCAATTTGGTTTTAAATATCACACAAATCATTATTGAATGATTATTTGAATTTAAGAAATTAACCTTATCTTTAACTGGGTTAAAGAACTAATGTCATCTAAAACATAGTTCACGGTAAAACCAAAATCATCTTCCATGAAATATGGAATCATCACAGAAATCAAATCAATATATAATCGCTATAAATTTCTGTATCTGACAAATAATATAAATGGAATAACGGCAAAGCCTCTTAAATTCCATATGTAGTATCGGTCTTCTTTTACAGAAGCTTATCTCGGTTATTATAAATTCGAATTCCATTCAACTCCAATTTAATATATTAAATTGGAAAACTTTACTTTTGAAAAGTTTCCATTTAAATCTTAATAAAAGATTTATAAATTCCAACTCATATTTTCATTATCAGTTGGGTTAAAGAATAAATGTCGCTTAAAAACATAGTTCACAATAAACCCAACTCACATTTCATCTTATTTCAATTATTAAATATAATTGGAGACTTTAATAATCTAAATTAAAAGATTATCCTTTTCATACAGGGTTTTAAGAACAGTGTTATTGAAGACACTATTCATGACAAACCCAAAATCCAATCTATTCAATTTAACTTTCAATTAAATATTAACAAATTGGGAACTTCATTAAATCTAAATTTAATGATTGATCCTAGTTAATAAATAGTTCATAAAAATATATTTTTCTAAAATATATTCTTATTCTAAAATGTTCTTTTTCTAAGATATTTTCTAAAATATTCTTTTCTAGAATATTCTTTATTGGAATGTGACTAAATCAACAACCATATATCGCATGTAATTAATAATCATGATAAATAATTATCAAGCATCCAAATAACATCCAAACAGGATTCTACACTAAATATTCGGACTAGTGTAGATCAAATATCATCCCAACACCCGTGTGGGGTTTCATCCAACAATAAATAATAAATTATTTGTGCACTAGGGCGATGTGTGAAAATTATCGTCCTAATCACATAAACAAGTCGGATGACTTGTAAATGGAAGTGTAATATTCGGTTTAAATATACTAACAATATATTTAACACATCAAACATTTCAATATCACAGACATATATTTCAATTCTTTTTATTGTTAACAAATGACTCTAAAAATCTTAACTTTAATTCCAATCCTTTTTATTGTTAACAAATGACAATAAAATCTAATCTTTCATATATTTTGTGTAATTCTTATCAGTGACCAAAAATTGTATATTTTGGTTTAATCATTTTAATTACCAAAAATGTATATTTTATGTAACTCTTTTTAATGTACAAAAATGTTTTTTTGTCCCTTTCTTTTAATATAAACAAATATGACAATTATGTCTAATTCTTTTAATGTAAACAAAATGCCTATTTTTTTTCTAATCCTTTTAAATAAACAAAAATGTAAACTTTGTCTAATCCTTTTAAATAAACAAAAATGTGAATTTTGTCTAATCCCTTTTAAATAAACAAAAATGTAAACTTTGTCTAATCCTTTTAATTAAACAAAAATGTAAATTTGTCTAATCCCTTTTGAATAAACAAAAATGTAAACTTTGTCTAATCCTTCTAAATGATCAAAATGTAATCTTTCTTCTAAATGAGTAAAAACGTATATTTTTATTTTAATCCTTCTTAATGACACAAAAATAATTATTTTCGTTAAACTCTTTTTAATGACCAAAAATGTATATTTTTGGTTAAATACTTTTTAATATATAAATGTTCATTTTTATTTGATTATCATATTTAACACAAAAATGTTATTTAATTCCACTAACAAGTTTTGACAAAAATTATCATTCTTATTCACTAATCAAGTTTGACCAAAAAAAATGTAATTCTTTTAAATAAGCAAAAATGATAATCTTGTTTAATTCTTTTAAATAAACGAAAATGCCTATTTTTGTTTTAATCTCTTTTTAATACACAAAATTGTTGTTTTAGTTTAATCCTTTTTAACATATAAAAATGTTCATTTTAATCTAATTCTTTCAATGTAAAAAAAAAGTCCATTCTAATCTCAACAACATGTTCATCACAAAAATGAATATTTTATTTCACTAATCATGTTTTGATCAAAAATGTTAATTTAATATAATTCTAATTAACCTTCAAAAATGGGATTTTTGTAAAATCCTATTTAATGACAAAAATATGTATTTTGTATAATTCTTATTAAATGACACAAATGTTTCTTTTTATTTCATTCAATTAAATCTGACAAAAATGTCTCTTTTATTTCATTCTTTTCAATTGACAAAAGTGGGCATTTTTGTCTTCTTCTTCTTCTTCTTTACTGATAAAAATGAATGTTTTGTTTACATTCTACTGAATTAGACAAAAATGAATGTTCTTAATTTATTCTTTTCAAATAACGAAAATAAATGTTTTATTTCATTCTTATAAAACTACTAAAAAGAAATGTTTTATTTTCATTCATATAAAATGAACAAAAAGAAATATTTTAGCAAAAATGCTATTTTATCAGTAATCAATCTTTTAACATAAATGTTATTCTTATTTCAAAAAACATGTTTTGACCAAATTGTATATTTATATTTCACTGACCAAAATGTATATTCTGACCTTATTCATTTTTAAATTACAAAAATGAATACTTTTAATTCATTCTTTTTATTGTGACAAAAATATCCATTTCTAGCTCATTCTTTTAATGTACAAAAATATCCATTTTTTTTAGTTCGTTCTTTTAATGTACAAGAATATCCATTTTTGTTTAACTCTTTTTAAAAGATTCATAATTCAATAAAAGGGAAATTTTAATTTTAATTCTAGTGTGGCGATCCTAAAACCCCATACCACGGTGTTAAGGATAATCATTGGAATATAACGCATTAATCATCATTAGCAGAGTACAGATAATAGCATAAACAAGAAATAGAATAATTTACACACATATGACAGTGGAATCATATATATATATATATATATATATATATATATATATATCACCACATCAGAGAGCACAGTGCAGGATACTACTTAGTGCATAATAATACATAATCAGTCAACATCGCCAATGGCGGAATCATAATACATAAGAGTACATAAACCAAATATCAGTCTACATCGCCTGTGGCGGAATCATAATACATATACAATAATGGCGGAAAAGTCACAATCATCTCTATGTAGTCAAGCCTCGCCATAAGCCAAAAGCGCACCTCTACTGCGGTGCCATGCCCAAAATATGTCAGCTACCTGTAACTAGGCTGCCCGTGTGAAAATAAGGGCACCCGAGTTTGCAAGGTGAAACAAACTACGAGTCATTCATGGGACGGGTATGAGAAATCTACTTAACTTACTAAACAACAATAATAAGGCAAATCAAAGGACCACGCCACTTTCGTGGAACGGGTTTACTCCAATGAGTGCTAGTGCATAAAATAAAGTAATCGGTTAAATCATCGCAATGCTTTTTATCAAAATGAAGCCATTATAAGACTCAGGTCCCATCACACAATGCAACGCAAGACGGAGGATAGAGTTTTACCTTATAATGGCCAAAAATGCTTCATACGTACAAAACGAAAGTGTTGGATATTATTACTAGTGCATATATGTTTCAAAACCAAATTCAATCATAAATATCAATCATAGACGACATGGGTACCATATATCATGTCGCCATACTAGTAATACAATCACATCCGCAATTTCGTATTGGAAATTGGATTCCATCATGAGTCGAGGCAAGGGGCAAGCTCCTCTCCGTTCGAGACACTCTAGCAAATGTCCCAGGATCGCACACAGCGGTCCTTGGAATCGGCTGGGCCGGTCCTCTCTTACTTTTGAGGATTGGCAATTCCTGAACACACATTTCCCGGCCCTAACAGACCTATAATCGAGGCGCCTCGCATTCCAACAACCATACAGGTGAAAAGTACATATAATGTCAGGGCTGGTAGGTCACTGACACCACCCTAGCTAGAAAGAAACGTCATGCTCTCCCAGCGTTCCTTCTCCCATTTTTGGCTCATACCGAGGTGTGAGGCTTGCGAATCCACGCTATACACAAAGCTACGTCACACTGACCATGCTTTGATCATCAACCACAAGACTTTTCTTTGCAATAGAAGCCTTGATCACATGCCACTTAGGCGTGCCACACAGGCAATCCACTCCATGCGACTGATTTCTATCTATATATAACCTCTGAGCTCGTACGTCTCAGAGAAGAGCGTTAAGCAAGAGAATAAATTCTCCGCCGCCAAACAGATATATATTTAATAGAGATTAATCAGCACAGAACAAAATCCAATGTCAGACACAAAGTCCATTTACAAGTTCGTTCTGGCTTTGAACGAAGCCGAAGGCACCAAATTCCTCGCTTATCCCCACAATCAACAATACGTCCGGACGGCTACTACTTCAGCTCCTTCAAGGTAGCTACTCCAATCATGAGCATCAGTAGCGCCCATCCATCCAATGTGAAGATCGTCGGTCTTCAACCGTCTTCAACTCTTCGACTTCACATTGTCGATCGATTATTTGAAATGAGAATAAACTCGGCCTTTTCAAATAATCCACGTATATTTAGATTTTCAAATCAATTCATCACATGGTTAAATTATTCAACATTCACATTTCAGTTCCTTAGTATAGTTTTCATGTTAAATACATTCAACCATCACATATCAAGAAAACCAAGCAAAATCGGTTTATTTCCATTCTGTATCGTCAATAATATTTTTCAACGATATATCGCCATTTTTATTTGTTTAAAAACGACCATATTCAATTAACGACATTTCAGGTCGTGCCGAAGCACTGGCGCTGTTTTTCACTAAATTTGTTTTACACATATCTGAAAATCTAACTGTTGGATCTTCGCAAATTTTATATTATTAGAAAGATCATTTCAAAACGAATCCAACGGTTTCAGTTTTGGGAAAATCCGACGGTCGGATCTCCCACACTAGTCGTTTGAAATCACGGTTTCAAATTACGAACTGCAGCGTCGTTATTCGATTTAATTTAATTATATTTATATTTATATATAAATATAACCGATTCTGGCGTTGTTTTTCTTCATATTTGAATTAAACATTCCATACAATCCAACCGTTGGATCTTTACAAAGTTTGTGCCGTTGGAAAGATATTTCCAAGGCGAACTAAACGATTGCGGTTTCGGGAAAATCCAATGGTCGGATTTCCCGCACTAGTCATTTGAAATCACGGTTTCAAATTACGAACTGCAGTGTCGTTATTCGATTTAATTTGATTATATTTATATATAAATATAATTGATTCTGGCGCTGTTTTTCTTCAGATTTGAATTAAACATTCCATACAATCAAACCGTTGGATCTTTACAAAGTTGGTGCCGTTGGAAAGATATTTCCAAGGCGAACCCAACGGTTGCGGTTTCGGGAAAATCCAATGGTCGGATTTCCCGCACTAGTCGTTTGAAATCACGGTTTCAAAATACGAACTACACGGCGATGATTCGTTTTAATTTTATTTATATTTATATATTTATATAAATATAGTTCATTCGACGATTTCAATATCGTTTTCACTTCAAATATTTCACTAACGCCTTTAAATTTTGGAAAATTTCTCCATAACCTCCTTTGTACGGGAGGGGCTGGGAAAATTCCCAAATAGCCACACGAGCGTCTCATCTCAAAAAGAAAAAGAAAAAGCCAAGTGGCTAGCCAATAGGCTCATAAAATCATCACCTAAGCAAAATAGTAAACATGTACCTATTTGTCGGGCACATAATTTTATTCCTCTTCTCTAGCCTCTTTGCTAAAACCTGTTCAATAAATATGCATGTACATATATGCAATTTTCATCACTTATCATTTTCTACTCAATTTCATTTTCGATTCACTTTGGTTTAAAGTCACCATTCATTCTAATGTTGCATACATAAGCAAAAACCACATCATTAGCTAATTAATGAATATTTCAAATCATGCATATTTATTTGAACGAGTGATTATTTTTAACACTTCACATTTCAATAAAAAATGATATTTTTGGCGAACAAAAATATATTTCAACACATGACTATTTCTTTTAGTTCCTTTTCATGTTAAAAATAATATTCACTTCACAAATTTTTATTTCAACACTAGTATATCTTTAGCAAATCACATATATGATAAAAATGGTATTTTCATCATCTAATTTATTTATTCAACACATGATTGTTTTTAACACTTCATAGTTTCAATAAAAATGTAATTTTTATTGTTCAATCTTTTATTCAACACATGAACCTTTCCAACACACACACTTCTCAACACATGAGCATTTCCACACATGGATATTTTATATAGTTTGTTCATATAAGAAAGATGAAATTTTTATTGTTGAAACTATTTATATATAAGGCGAATATTTTACATACTTCATATATATTATAAAAATGTGATTTTTATTGTTTAAACACTTTATTCATTCACACATGAATTTAAATTTCACACATCACTTCTCAACACATGAGCATTTTCACACATGGATATAGTTTCAACACATGACTTTAGTTTCAACACATGAAAATAATTTCAACATATGAAAATAATTCTAACACATGAATATTATTCAAAATTTCGGCAGCATAACGGCAGGGTAATTAAAACCGGCACCGTCCCTAGTACGGCTCCTCGCTCTACCTTAAAACCTCGCGGTTTTTGACAATGGGGATTCATGCATCTAGTTTGCACGTAGGCGGCATGTTTTATTTCATTTCCACAATTATCTCAAATTTGTTTCAATCACCAATGGGTATTTTTCAACCACAACCAAACAATATCAACCACAAACAATTATTCAACCATTTGAATTTTTCACCCATTTTTTCACACCAATTCACAACAATAAATATCGTCCATGATTTGTGGACGAGGGGAGTATATATATATACGTATTTATTTTCTATATTTCACTTGCATTTCAACACACATATCATTTAAACAATGCATGTATAATTCATACTTCGCTCATACAACTAATACTACGCATGTATATATGGTATACAACACGTATATATATTATATTTCGCTTATATAATTTATACATGACATTTTCTATTCAATTTCATTTAATTTAGATTTCTCACTTTGGTTTTCGGAGTGCTAAAAATCGTAGATGGCTCAGAAAAATCCGCGGTCTCTTGTATGTGGTAGAGAGCCTCCTTGCGGTCACGATGTTTCCTGTTTCATCGAATTTCGTCAACACACCATAAAGATATGATTTTTCAAAGTTTTGTAACACTTAAAAGTGTTATTTTCAATTCAAAAATTACCAAGTCGATACCTTTCTGAATTCTTCGAAACTAGGTCTTCAAAAATCGTGCAATCTGAAGCACGATATGGGAATCGGCTTGCACCACCGCCTGGAGCTCGGCGAGGCGCGCCTGCGCATGGGGAAGTGGGCCCACTCGATCGTCGGACCTGGGCAGGGCGGCGCATCGAAGTTGGGGTCTTTGAGGGCCTCGATCTCGTCGTATACTGTACGATGGAGGTCAACTTGGGTATGGATTAGAAGAGGGGAGTGAGACGAATAAAAACCTTAACTGGAGCGGGGGCTGAAGGTGCGTGGATCGACGGGAAAATCGTCGGGAAGGTTGGAGCGCGTTTCCACCGTCGATACCAGAGAGAACGAGGGTTTTTTTAATTTTAATTTATGAATGGAATTTTCTGATTCGCCGATGTATATATTATTCAGAAAATTAGGGTTTTCACGAACGAACTCCCTTTCAAACCCAACAACTGTCGTCCTTAGCTAAGTACCCCCATTCTGGACACAATGGGATATGTTTCGTTGGCCAATTCGACTGTTACAGTGAGTTATTCTTCAAATTAAAGTGTAAAACATTTAATTTTAACTTTGAACGTACATTTCAATTTGCCAGGGCCACAAACTGATACAAAAAATTCCAAAAAAATAATTCTAGCTATGTTTTAGCGCTACAGTCCCAACAAAACAAGTTTCGTCGAATTCTGAGATCGTTTGACAAATGGCCATTTTCTGGTCGATCCAATTTAACAAAAATTGACCAAACACATTTTCTTTTGCCACGCTCACATACTAGCTTCAAAATTTATGAAATTTGAAACTTAGCAATAGTTTGACATCCCAGACCCAACAAAAGTGGTTTCGTCAAATTCCGAGGTCGTTTGCAAAATGTCTATTTTCAAGGGCTATATATTCTATATAGCGACTTTTCTGAAAATTCATTTGGCCATAACTTTTGATTCCCGCTATGAAACTTCGATTTTTCAGATTCGTTCGAAAGATATTCATAAACAGATTTAGATATTTTTGGTTTCACTGAAATCCATTATATTTTCCACCCAACACAGTTAGTCAAAGTTTGAATTCAAATTTTCAAACTGCCTCACTATTTCTAATTCATTCTTTCATTGAAATATTCTATTTCAATTGTTCAAATTGCATTGAAATAACCAATTTTAAAATTTTAAATTGGCTCGTATTTTTCAGGTTGTTAAAATCTCCCCCACTTAAAACTTTTCGTCCCCGAAAAGGAAACAACAGTACAGTAGGAAACAAAATGTAAATGCAAAGGATTGTAAAGGTACCTTGCACCGGAGTTAGTCAGAGATGTCCACTCTACATTTGGGGTAAGCTTGCTTAATGCTTTCCTCAGTCTCCCAAGTACAGTCTCTAGGATCACTACTCTACTGTACTTTAACTAAATTAACCTTTTTGCTTCTTAGTTCTCTAGTTTCTTTGCCGACAATTTTTAATGGCTCTCTTTTGACTACTAATTCTGGAGTTATGTCTATATCATGTTGCGCTGCTTCTTCTACAACAAGATTTGGATCATGCACATGTCTTCTAAGTTGAGATACATGAAACACATTATGCACTCCAGGCAACCAATCAGGTAATTGAACCCTATAAGCAAGAGTTCCAATTCGTTCCAGTATAGGAAAGGGACCAATAAACTTGGGTGCTAACTTCCCAGTTTTACCGAATCAGATCACTCCTCTCATCGGAGATACTTTCAAATAAACATGATCACCAACATCAAATGTCAAATCTCTTCTTCTAGAATCTGCATAGCTTTTCTGTCGGCTTTGTGCGATTTTCAATCGCTTTTTGATAAAATCGACTTTATCAGATGCTTCTCTAATCATATCGGGTCCTAATACAAGTCTGTTACCAGGTTCTACCCAATATGTTGGAGATATGTATGGTCTGCCATATAATGCTTCAAATGGTGACATTCCCAAACTTTCTTGATAACTATTGTTATATGAGAATTTTGCAAAATGCAAGTGATCTTCCCATGACCCGCCAAAATCAATTATAAAAGCCCGTAGTAGATCTTCTAGAATTCTATTCACACGCTCTGTTTGGCCATCCGTCTGAGGGTGATAAGCGGTGCTTAGATTCAGTTTCGTTCCCAATTCTGTCTGGAATGCCTCCTAGAATTTGCTAGCAAAAATTGGGTCTCTATCACTGACTATGCTGATAGGAATTCCATGCAACTTAACAATTTCTTTGAAATATATCTATGCTAAACTTTGAGCTGTTCTATTGGATCTGACAGGTATAAAATGGGCAGTCTTCTTGAAGCGATCTACGATTACCCAAATACTGTCATTACCTTTCTTGGTTCGGGGCAAACCATCTATGAAATCCATGGAAATCTGTTCCCATTTCCAACCTGGGACTTCCAACGGTTGCAACAATCCTGCTAGCTTTTGTTGGTCGTTCTTGACTAATTGACAAGTAGGGCATCTGCTAACATATAAAGAAATGTCCCTCTTCATTGCCTTCCACCAGAAAGTGCGCTTGATATCGTTGTACATTTTTCTCACACCTAGATGGATGCAAAGCTTGGATTTATAGCATTCATCTAGCACCTCTCTTTTGAGCTCAGGGATGTTGGGAACATAGATTCTCCCTTTTAGTCTCAGAACTTCTTCTTTATCTATCTGAAAACTTGAGGGTTGCCCTTCTGTATTCTCCCTCTGATTCTTTGAATGAAGTGGTCATTCTTATGGAGAGCAGATATCTTATCAATCAAGCCAGGCGTAATTATAAGATTGGCTATGATTGCGGTTTTTCTACTTAGCGCATCTGCTACAACGTTAGCATTTCCCGGCGTGTACAGAATATCTAGGTCGTACGCTGCTAGAAATTCTAGCCAACGCTGCTGTCTCAAGTTCAGATCTTTCTGGGTGTACAAATACTTTAATGATTGATGATCTGTAAATAGTTCGAATTTCTCACCCAGCAAGTAATGCCTCAAGATTTTCAAGGCAAAAACGATAGCTAGCAACTCAAGATCATGAGTTACATAATTCTTCTCATGCGGTTTTAGCTGGCGGCTTGCATAAGCGACTACTTGGCCTTTTTGCATTAACACTGCACCAAGACCTCTAATAGAAGCGTCTGTCCAAACCGTCAAATTCTGATTGCCATCGATATTGGTTAACACTGGAGCGGTTGTCAGTTTCGATTTCAATTCCTGGAAAGCTTCCTCACAGTCGGAAGTCCATTTAAACTTCTCATGCTTCTTTGTAAGCTTTGTCAGTGGGTCGGATATCTTCGAGAAATCCTTAATGAATTTTCGATAATAACTTGCCAACCCCACAAAACTTCTAACCTCTGTGGGTGTGGTAGGCTGTTTCCAGTCTTGAATTGCTATAATTTTGCTCGAGTCGACAGAAATCCCTTCCTTTGACACAACATGGCCAAGGAACTTCACTTCTTCTTGCCAGAAGACACACTTAGAGAATTTGGCTTTGAAGACTTTCTTTCTCAGAATCTCCAATACTT
Source organism: Allium sativum (assembly GCA_030737875.1). Taxonomy (NCBI): domain Eukaryota; kingdom Viridiplantae; phylum Streptophyta; class Magnoliopsida; order Asparagales; family Amaryllidaceae; genus Allium; species Allium sativum. The sequence continues at coordinate 995,684,230 of CM060915.1, forward strand.
GTTCTAAATGTCTTTCATGCTCAGGTTTTGATTTGGAGTAGATTAAAATATCATCGTTGAATACGAGGACAAATTTATTCAGAACTCCCCTGAACACTCTATTCATTAGATCAACGAAGTATGCTGGAGCATTGCATAGGCCGAACGGCATTACTAACCATTCATAAAATATGTCTGGACCTCTGAAAGCTGTCAAAGGAACACACTCTTCTGCAATTCTCAATTGATGTAAACCTGTAGCTAGGTCCATTCTGGAAAATACTCACGCCCCATTTAATTGATCAAGCAGGTCATCGATGCGGGGTAATGGGTATTTGTTTTTGAGTGTCTGTTTGTTGAGGTCTCGGTAATCAACACACAATCGAAGAGTACCGTCTGACTTTGGGAAAAACACTACAGCTGCACCCCAACTAGAAAAGCTAGGTCTGATCAGACCCTTCCATAGCAGTTGACGAGTTTGATCGCCTAATTCTTCTTTTTCCTTTGGAGTCATTCTTATAATTGGATGAACCACTGGTCTGGCATTAGGAATTAGATCGATTCTGAATTCTATTTCTCTTTGCGGAGGTAAGTTTTCAACTTCTTCAAACACATCCGCATAATTTGTAACAATAGGAATCTTTTCTAAGTGGGGATAACTTCTAGCGCAGACCAAAATTCTTTTCTATCTGGATCTGAGCCATGACAGGGTACAGTAATATATCCAAGCTTCGTTCGAATTTTAACGATTCTTTCCGCACAATTAACTTCTGCTTCGTATTCCGTTAACCAATCTAGCCCGAGAATGACATCATACTCAGAAAATCCATGGATATCAAATTAAAAGAAAATTTGTAGAAAGAATAAGAGATTGGCACTCTACAACATGAGCTGAGAATAATAGAACCCCCTATCGGAATATGAACTTTAATCGATTCTTTGAGCTTTCTTCGTTTTAACTTTAATTTGTGCACTGTGTTACTAGCAGTAAAACTACGTGATGCACTTGTGTCAAACAATACAGAAACAGGAATATTTTTAATCGTAAGGGTACCTCCCAAAACATCGGGTTTACCTGCTCCATCGGAAGCAGCTGGCGAGTTCGTCCCGTCATAGACATGAGCTACTACGACCTTCTTAAGCAAAGGACAGTCCCTGACAAGATGATCTGTCTTGCGACAGTTAAAGCACGAGCGAGGGTACTAGGAGCCTTGGCTTGAACCTTGAGAATTGGTCCTCTGCCATTTCGGGGCTGTGCAGACATTTGAGTAATGCCCCGCCTTGCCACAGTTAAAGTAGTTTCCTTTTGGCGGCCTACTGGTTTGTGGATTCGAGGATGCCGCTTGGCTTGACTCGCCTTGATTTGCAGCAAGCTTGCGCTTATTCCCGGCTTGGCTTTTAGCACGATCTTGATCCAGGTGCCTTTGATCAAGGTCTTCATAGTTGCACACCATCTCCACTAATTCATTAAACCCCAGCTTGATGTGGGCCATTGCCCTATCCTGGTACTTTCGCTTCAGCCCGAGGATAAACCTCTTGTTCTTGGGCTTTGCGGTGGCGACGAGTTCGGGAGCATAGCGGGCTAATTGTGTAAATTTGTTCAGATAATCTTGCACTGAGAGATCCCCTTGCTGGAGGTTGGCGAATTCGTCGGGCATGCGCTCCAGGGCTTGTTCTGGGACATACTTCTCTTTGAATAATTCTTTGAATTCATCCCAGGTTATACCAGCATTTCTGTTCCTTGCGATGAGAGCTTCCCACCATAGCTCAGCTTCTTCCTGCATAAGCCAGGCACCCATAAAATCTTTATCTTGATCGCCTAGCCTCAGGCCTCCAAGTATCTTCTCACATGTTTTGAGCCATGCTAAGGCCTCTATTACAGTACCCGTACCAGAGAAGGTTTTGCCTCCTAGGTTCTTGTACCTTTTAGCCACGCGGTCCAGCTCGAAGGGTAGAGCGGCCGGGGGTTGTATTAAAGGTCCATCTTCAGCTGGGACTTCACCACGTCCTCTGCTACGGCCAGCTCGGCCTCCTCTACCAGCGGCTGCTCGGGTAGCCATTGTTCAAGTTCTGTATAAGCAAGAAAAGAGTCAGCTTATAGAAATAATAATTTTATTATATGGTAAAGCAGAAGAACTTAAGGAAAGATAACGATGGACTGATCAAATTGTTTTTGCTATTCTGCTTAGCTCATTCTATGTAACACCCCACCTCCGCCAGGGTCACTCACAAAGGAATGCACTGGGTTTGGAGAGGCATTATTGGTAAACATGCACAGAAATATTACAAGACAGAACATATAAAACAACGGAAGTAAAACAAATTTCATTACACTCAAATACGCATTTTTAGATAAAATTTTCAAAACTAAATTTGTTTCCCTTTTTTTAGAGAAAATAATACTCTTCACACTCGTTCTAGGATACTACTGATCCCATCTCTAACGAGTTATTCTTATTGGATATTTCTAATCCAATCTCTGATGAATTCTTTCGTTCGGTTCTAACGTGTCTTGTTCTCGAGCTCTGTAAACTAAAGCTCTGATACCGAATGTGACGAACCAAACTTCCCAGTAAAGGAAAGCCTGGATTGCTTTGAGAACAACACACATCAGAACACAAACTGAAGAACATTTCATTGCTGGTTACAACAATTACATCAGAGTACAAGAATATAACAGAGTATGAATACTTATTACATAATAGAAATACAATAATATCAGAGAATTAAATTACATTTAAATAGCAGTGGAAAAATATTACAAATACATAATCGAAAGGAATACACGGATACAGAGCTTTCCGAATATCGCTTCAGCTGTAAACCAGGATCCTGTAAATATCTGCAAAAAGCTACTCGACTGCCCGTGTGGAAAATATGGGCACCCGAGTTTGCCAGTGAAACAAACTACAGGTCAGTCATGGGACTGGTATGAGAAATCTTAACTTAACTTATCTAATAATAAGGCTAATCACAGGACAATGCCGCTAACGCGGAACGGGTTTACTCCATTGGATTGCCAGTGCATAAAATAAAGTAAATCGTTAAACAACGCAATGCTTTTTAGAAAAATGAAACCATTATAAGACCCAAGTTCCATCACACAATGCAACGCAAACCGGAGGATAGGGTTTTACCTTATAATGGTTAAAAGATGCTTGATACGATTAAAATGGATTTGATATTAGTGTATATATATGGGTATATATATTTAAAACATTTCAATCATAATGTATCAATCATAGACGGCATAGTATCCCATCCTACTATGTCGCCATACTAGTTCTACAATCAGAACCGCAAGGTCGTATTGGAAATTGGATTTCCATCATGAGTCGAGGCTAGGGGCAAGCTCCTCTCCGATTAGAGACACTCTAGCAAATGCCTCAGGATCCCCCGTAGTGAACCCTTGGAGCGGTAGGGCCGGTCCCCGCCTATCGGTAGTGGATTAGTTATGCCTGAACATACGTTTCCCGGTTCCTTTGAACCTATAGTATGACCACTAACGGCCTATAAAAATCTGAGGCGCCTCAAAATCCATCATCCACATAAGTAAAATGTCAGCCAGTTTAAGCACTGACACTACCACTAGCTAGAAAGAAACGTGTGCACTCCCTACGGTCCATATCCCGTTTTTGACTCATACCGGGGTGTGAGGCTCGCGAAGTCACGATATACACAAAGCTATGCCATAATAGGCTATATTTTGATCATCCCACAAGGCCCTGCTTTTCAACAAAAGCCTTGATCAATTGCATCTTGGCGTGCAACATTGACAATTCACGCCGTGCGATCAATCACTATTAATATATACTAGGGTGTTAAGTAGAGAATAAATCCTCCACCACCAAACCGACATACATTAACAGAAATCGATTTAATTCACATGGAACGAAATCCAATGTCAGACATGCATCCATTTACGAGCTTATGCTCTGGGTCTGAGCGAAAACCAAATCCGAAGAATCAACAATAGTCCGGACGGCCACCACTGAAGCCCCTTCAAGGTAGCTACTCCCATCAAGGGTCTCAGTAGCAACACATCCATCCGATGTGAAGATCGTCGGTCTTCAACCACCGTCTTCATCTTCGACTCTTCATCGTCGTAGTAATTATTCGAAATGGGTTAAACCCGGTCTTTCTGAATAATTCTCGTATATTTATAATCAAGTACTATAAAAACACACCCAACGCCTCATTCCAATTCAGAATATTCTTTTAAATAAAATATTCAAATTTTTCTACAAAAGATAAATTCTTTAACTTTATACATAAATCTTTCTTTAAAGATTTGTTAAAACACAATTTGGTTTTAAATATCACACAAATCATTATTCAATGATTATTTGAATTTAAGAAATTAACCTTATCTTTAACTGGGTTAAAGAACTAATGTCATCTAAAACATAGTTCACGGCAAAACCAAAATCATCTTCCATGAAATATGGAATCTTCACAGAAATCAAATCAATATATAATCGCTATAATTTCTGTATCTGACCAATAATACAAATGGAATAACGGCAAAGCCTCTTAAATTCCATATGTAGTATCGGTCTTCTTTTACAGAAGCTTATCTCGGTTATTATAAATTCGAATTCCATTCAACTCCAATTTAATATATTAAATTGGAAAACTTTACTTTTGGAAAATTTCGATTTAAATCTTAATAAAAGATATATAAATTCCAACTCATATTTTCATTGTCAGTTGGGTTAAAGAACAAATGTCGCTTAAAAACATAGTTCACAATAAACCCAACTCACATTTCATCTTATTTCAATTATTAAATATAATTGGAGACTTTAATAATCTGAACTAAAAGATTATCCTTTTCATACGGGGTTTTAAGAACAGTGTTATTGAAGACACTATTCATGACAAACCCAAAATCCAATCTATTCAATTTAACTTTCAATTAAATATTAACAAATTGGGAACTTCATTAAATCTAAATTTAATGATTGATCCTAGTTAATAACTAGTTCATAAAAATATATTTTTTCTGAAATATATTCTTATTCTAAAATGTTCTTTTTCTAAGATATTTTCTAAAATATTCTTTTCTAGAATATTCTTTATTGGAATGTGACTCAATCAACAACCAAATATCGCATGTAATTAATAATCATGATAAATAATTATCAAGCATCCAAATAACATCCAAACAGGATTCTACACTAAATATTTGGACTAGTGTAGATCAAATATCATCCCAACACCCGTGTGGGGTTTCATCCAACAATAAATAATAAATTATTTGTGCACTAGGGCGATGTGTGAAAATTATCGTCCTAATCACATAAACAAGTCGGATGACTTGTAAATGGAAGTGTAATATTCAGTTTAAATATACTAACAATATATTTAACACATCAAACATTTCAATATCACAGACATATATTTCAATTCTTTTTATTGTTAACAAATGACTCTAAAAATCTTAACTTTAATTCCAATCCTTTTTATTGTTAACAAATGACAATAAAATCTAATCTTTCATATATTTTGTGTAATTCTTATCAGTGACCAAAAATTGTATATTTTGGTTTAATCATTTTAATTACCAAAAATGTATATTTTATGTAACTCTTTTTAATGTACAAAAATGTTTTTTTTGTCCCTTTCTTTTAATATAAACAAATATGACAATTTTGTCTAATTCTTTTAATGTAAACAAAATGCCTATTTTTTTTCTAATCCTTTTAAATAAACAAAAATGTAAACTTTGTCTAATCCTTTTAAATAAACAAAAATGTGAATTTTGTCTAATCCCTTTTAAATAAACAATGATGTAAACTTTGTCTAATCCTTTTAATTAAACAAAAATGTGAATTTTGTCTAATCCCTTTTGAATAAACAAAAATGTAAACTTTGTCTAATCCTTCTAAATGATCAAAATGTAATCTTTCTTCTAAATGAACAAAAATGTATATTTTTGTTTTAATCCTTTTTAATGACACAAAAATAATTATTTTGGTTAAACTCTTTTTAATGACCAAAAATGTATATTTTTGGTTAAATCCTTTTTAATATATATAAATGTTCATTTTTATTTGATTAACATATTTAACACAAAAATGTTATTTAATTCCACTAACAAGTTTTGACAAAAATTATCATTCTTATTCACTAATCAAGTTTGACCCAAAAAAAAAGTAATTCTTTTAAATAAGAAAAAAATGATAATCTTGTTTAATTCTTTTAAATAAACAAAAATGCCTATTTTTGTTTTAATCTCTTTTTAATACACAAAATTTTTTATTTAGTTTAATCGTTTTTAACATATAAAAATGTTCATTTTAATCTAATTCTTTCAATGTAAAAAAAGGTTCATTTAAATCTCAACAACATGTTTATCACAAAAATGAATATTTTATTTCACTATCATGTTTTGATCAAAAATGTTAATTTAATATAATTCTAATTGACCTGCAAAAATGGGATTTTTGTAAAATCCTATTTAATGACAAAAATATGTATTTTGTATAATTCTTATTAAATGACACAAATTTTTCTTTTTATTTCATTCAATTAAATTTGACAAAAATGTCACTTTTATTTCATTCTTTTCAATTGACAAAAGTGGGCATTTTTGTCTTCTCCTTCTTTACTGATAAAAATGAATGTTTTGTTTACATTCTTCTGAATTAGACAAAAATGAATGTTCTCAATTTATTCTTTTCAAATAACGAAAATAAATGTTTTATTTCATTCTTATAAAATGAGTAAAAAGAAATGTTTTATTTTCATTCCTATAAAATGAACAAAAATAAATGTTTTAACAAAAATGCTATTTTATCACTAATCATTCTTTTAACATAAATGTTATTCTTATTTCAAAAATCATGTTTTGACCAAATTGTATATTTTTATTTCACTGACCAAAATGTATATTCTGGCCTTATTCATTTTTAAATAAAAAAATGAATACTTTTAATTCATTCTTTTTAATGTGACAAAAATATCCATTTCTAGCTCATTCTTTTAATGTACAAAAAATATACATTTTTTTTAGTTCATTCTTTTAATGTACAAGAATATCCATTTTTGTTTAACTCTTTTAAAAAGATTCATAATTCAATAAAAGGGAAATTTTAATTTTAATTCTAGTATCACCAAAATAACATTTTATATGAAAAACATTTTTCTAAGTGTTCTAACGACGTATAAAAGTATATTTTACATATTAACATTTTTCTTCATTTTACTTTTTATTCTCATGTATATTTTCTAACCAAAATGTTCCTTTTCATTACATAACATATTCTAACATAAACGTTATTTTAATTATGACACGTTCTAACATAAATATTATATAAATTATAAAATATATTCTAACAAAGATGTTATTTTGGATCGAATCATCATTTCTAACCAAAGATGTGATTTTTGTTTACACAAAATTATTCTAACCAATCATGAACCTCAAAATCATCAAAATCAACAATCAACCAATACAATATCATACATTTCAGACCTGAATAAATTCACATATGTACATGGAATATAAATAACTATAGATAATTAAATCTTAATTATTATTTTATTAAAATATAGAAATCTCACCGATGGGTTCTGAATTCTTCAAAATATCATATTGCTCTGTTTTAGATCTGGTTTGTTCTGCTATGTAGATCTCGTTTTTCTAATTCCAACGCTTCAGAAATTTCTGAATTCCGATTACATATGAAAGAGTTATGATTGTTTTAGCGTTGATCATACAATTTAAATTATAATTAAAATTAACTTAAACTCATCTCCACCCACAAATCACCTTTCTTCTACATCGCATACTTCCAGGAAACCGAGAACCCAACTGCCGACTCCCATCCTCCACCGTCGCATGAGAATCGAGAGCACCGGACCCAAATCTGAAAATGCCCTGACAACGGCCATTCCTCTGCCTCCCTCTCGCAAGAACCTCCCTTCGTTCGAACCCCCCTAGTGCCACCCAATCCTCCACGAACGCGCCCTCTTCTGGTCACGAATACCCAAGAAATACGAAACGAATGAAGATCTTGACCGTTGAGTAGCTTCGTCTTGGTCTTCTTTACGATATTATCCTTAAAGCTTATGGGAATTAGCTGAAGGATTGGAAGAATTTGAGGGAGGAATATCGTTGCGTTTCAGCCATCGAATTCATGGGTGGCGGCTGTTGCTTTAGAAAATAGGGTTACGGTATATGTACCGTATATATACTAGTATTTTCAATTTTATTTATTTAATTTTCCTTTAATTCTGATAATTCCTGTTTAATGCCACGAACTCCGAATCAAACCCAACGAATGTCGCCCCTAGCTAATTACCCCCGTCCCGGACACAATGGAACATATTTCGTAACCTAATTCGACTGTTATGATATGTTTTTCTTTAAATTAAATTATAAATCATTTGATTACTAAATACAAACGTACATTTCAAATTACCGGGGCCACATACGGACTCTAAAAATTATAGAAAAATTATTTCTAGTTATGTTTTGATGATACGGTTCTAAAAAGACTAATTTCATCGAATTCTGAGACAGTTTGAAAAATGGCCTTTTTCTGGTCGATCCGATTTGACTGAAACTGACAAAACACATTTTCTTTTTCCACGCTCACATATTAATTTGAAAAATTATGAAAATTGAAATTTAATAATAATTTGATATTCCGGTTCCAACAAAAGTGGTTTCATCGAAAACCGAGGTCGTTTGCAAAATGGCTATTTTCAAGGCTAATATATTTAATTAAAATATATATAAATTCTACATTGACTTTTCTAAATTTTGAACTGGACATAACTTTCTAACTATAAAGTGAAATTTCTTTTTTCAGATTCTTTAGAAAGATATTATTAAACAGATTTAAATATTTCTGGTTTCGCTCAATTCTGATTTATAATGAATCCTGTACATTCGGTCAAAGTTCAAATTTTCAAACTGCAGCGCTGTTTTAAACTCCTTTTGTAATTAAATTAAATTTATTCATTTTAAATAAATTTTATTCGTTCTTATTTAAAATAAATTATTTTAAATATTAAAAATCCATTAAAATTTCTAAAAGAAAAATTTTTAATTGGCTGCAAAATTCCGGGTTGTTACAGAGGCCAAGTTGTCGCTTATCCTAGTCATCGATTAAAGCCACATGAAAAGAATTATGCAACTCGTGATATTGAGTTGTTGGCCATCGTATTTACTTTGAAAATCTGGAGGCATTATCTCTTGGGTGAGAAATTCGAACTATATACAGATCATCAGTCATTGAAGTATTTTTTTCACTCAGAAAGACTTAAATCTGAGACAACAGCGTTGGCTAGAGTTCCTTGCAGCATACGATTTCGAGATTTTGTACACCTCGGGGAAAGCCAATGTTGTAGCTGATGCGCTCAGCAGAAAGAATTAAATCATCGCCAGTTTTATCATTACGTCTTCATTGAATGACAATATCTCCGTTCTTCATAAAGACGATGAATTTATTCAAAGGATCAGAGAGGGATTTCAGAAAGGCGAACCCTCGAGTTTCCAAATTGATAACAAAGGGTTTTTAAGGTTAAAAGGTCGAATGTGTGTTCCAAACATTTCAGAACATAGAAGAGAATTATTGGATGAGTGTTATAATTCCAAACTGAGTATCCATCCAGGGGTGAGCAAAATGTATAATGACATCAAACGCACCTTCTGGTGGAAATCGATGAAGAGGGACATTTCCTTATATGTTAGCAGGTGCGCTACTTGCCAACAAGAAAAGAGCGATCAACGGAAACTTGCCGGATTATTACAACCATTAGATATTCCAGGATGGAAGTGGGAGCAGATTTCCATGGACTTCATAAATGGTTTGCCTCGAACCAAGAAAGGAAATGACAGTATTTGGGTGATCGTAGATTATCTCACGAAGACCACCCATTTCATACCTGTCAGATCCAGTAGAACGGCTCAAAGTCTAGCGTAGATTTACTTCAATGAAATAGTTAAACTGCATGGAGTGTCGCTCAGCATAGTCAGTGATAGAGATCCAATATTTACTAGCAAGTTCTGGGAGGCATTCCAAACAGAATTGGGAACAAAATTGAATCTAAGCACCGCTTATCACCCTCAGACAGACGGCCAAACTGAGAGGGTAAACTGTTCTAGAAGATTTATTGCGGGCTTGTTTTACTGATTATGGCAGATCATGGGAAGACCATTTGCGTTTGGCGGAGTTCTCATACAATAACAACTTTTAAGCAAGCTTGGGAATGTCTCCATTTGAAATGTTATATGGTAGACTGTGCAGATCTCCCACATGTTGGGTTGAATCTGGAAATAGACTTGTATTTGGACCCAATATGATTCGTGATGCTTCGGACAAAGTCGATCTCATCAACAAACGATTACAAACCGCTCAAAGTCGACAGAAAAGTTATGCGGATTCTAGAAGAAGAGATTTGTCATTTGCTGTTGGAGATTATGTTTATTTAAGAGTTTCTCCGATCAGGGGAGTAATCAGATTCGGTAAAACTGGGAAGTTGGCACCGAGATTCATTGGTCCCTTTTCTATTCTTGAACGGATTGGAACTCTTGCTAATAGAGTTCAATTACCTGACTGGTTGCCTGGAGTACATGATGTGTTTCATGTGTCTCCAACTCAAAAAACATGTGCATGATCCAGATTCGATTGTGGAAGAAGCCGCACAACAAGACTTGGAAATTACTCCAGAATTGGCAGTTAGAAGAGCGCCGGTAAAGATCTCCGGCAAAGAAACTAAAGAGCTGAGGAACAAGAAGGTTCACTTAGTTAAAGTGCAGTGGAGTAGTGATCCTAGAGATTGTACTTGGGAGACTTAGGAGAGCATTAAGAAAGCATATCCCAATTGCAGAGTGGACATTTCTGACTAACTCTGGAGTAATGTAACTTTACTTTGAAGGGTTTTGAAGTAAGAATGGTTTCAAAGAAATTTTAAAATGGTTAAGCACTGAACTCACTTCAGTGGCTAGAAATTAATTTCGATGATGAACCGCGACATTATCGGTGTTCATTTTCGAGTTTCTAAGTGACGGATTGCTACCTTAGTAAAATTTCTAATGAAAATTTGATTGAGAAAACAAGTATTTTTTAAAATTCAAATGTTTTGAAATTGCAAAGGGTTATTAATATTTCCATGTATTTATAATATTTTCAAATTGAATTTGAAATGAAAAGTCGTGAATTTAAATTTATGTTAATTAAATGAACTGAAATAATAAAAATGAATAAGTTAGTAAGCTGAAATATAAGTGAATAAATTGATTTAAAATCAATTTGGATGAATGTGAATGTTTGTATTTGGATTATGGATTGGATGTGAAAATATGGATTGAGAATAATTGAAAACTAAGTTATTGATGTGAATTATAGAAAGAATGTTTGTTAAAACTTCAATTATTGAAACTCACTTATTTAAATGTAAGTAAGTACAGGTACCTGGAGCCATTGGCTTGGGTTTGGTGGAGTTTAACTACATTATTATAAGGCATGTCTCGGTGACCGTTATATTAATTTATATCTTAATTTTGAAAAAAATGATTAAAATAGTCGAATTAGCTTACGAAACATATCCCATTGTTTCCGAAATGGAGGTATTTAGTTAGGAATGTCAGTCTTTGGGTTTGATTTGGAGTTCGTAACGATAAACATGTTATTTTGGGAATTAAATAATAATATAAATATTATATATATATTAATTAATGGGAACCCTAGCACTCATAATTCAGAAACCGCCGCCAGCTTTAAAACAAACGGATGAAAATCATTCAATCCTTATCCTCCTCTTTTCTTCTAATCCAAATAATGAAATTCAAAATTTAATACATGAAAATTGATCAGCTAGGAGAGCTCTTCAAAACCATACGAGTATTATCATTTATTATGGAGGAATGAGCTCGATTTCTAATCTTCAAAGCGCCGACGTTGGACGCGATTCTCGAGGGCAAGGGCCCATCGAGTTGGGCGGGAGCAAGGGAGATGGTGGGGGGAAAGGTCGGCTATGTGGTGGTGGTCTCCGATCAGGGTCACGGCGACTATGGCGGCAGTGGCATCGAACCCTAGGAGGCGACGGCTTCATTTGGGGTTCCAGAAGTATACACGAAGAAGGAACGACAACATTTATTTTTAATATGATTAAAAGTTTAATTATATTTTTATTGTTTAATTATGTAATTAATATATAAACCGTTGTAACTTTTTGATACGATGTCCGAATTCAGTGATTTCAGTTGCGTTGCGATCATGGAGTCAAACACTACAACCTAGAACTGACCAGAACGGAAACGGAAGATGTTGCAGTTTTCGATAACATTAAATGCTCGTCTAATTTTATCAAAACTATCGCTAAATAAAGACTGGCGGAGTGGAAACCAAATGTGAGAACTCTCTCACTAAAATATTTGTACAGTTATTTATTTTATAACAGAATATATGAACTGCCAGTATTGATTTTTATCGGTTTTTAATTATCACAAATGTTGTACGGTGCCTGTTAGCTCACTTCACTGTCGTTTGAAAACCCATGGATGATCCGATTGGCTGTATTGTGTTTTGTTTGTGATGGTGAACATATTAAAAATAACGTTAATGATAAATTTTTGGTAGTTGAACTTAAATTATAAATAATAATTTATAATTTAAACAGTGAAAATTTGTTAATTAGAAAAATAATTCGAATCAAATTAAAATTGGTTAAATTTATTATCCAGTGATAAATTTGAATTCGGTGTTGTTGTTTAAAAACCCCACATGGGTCTGGGGATGATAATTAATTCACATCTCTCATGGATTTGACTGTATGTTAACCGATTGATTGCAGACTGTTATAAGCGTTATTTAATTATTTAATGCTTATACAATTGTAAATTGCACTCTATATGTGAATTGACTGTTTAATTGTTGTTTATCACAAAATAAAATTATATGGTAATTGATTAAGTCTGATTCCAACTAAAAAATAACGAATAATTTAAAATACTATTCAGTGAATGAATCAAAATAGGATTTTGATGTCCGATTTTGGATGAACATGAAAAAAATATAAAAACATGAAGTCGTTTTAAGTATAGAAATGCTATTTTAACTCGAACAAATTTCTATAGCGATTTTATTCATTTTTGGAATTAATATCGAAAGACTGAATTTAAAAAAACATTTTGAAAATATTATCACTTTGAGATTATAATAAAATGGGATATTCAATTTTGATTTAAAATTGAAAACGAAGTTAAAAGCGTTTTAAAATGAATTTATAAACGATTTATAAAATACGTTTTCAAAAGGAAATCGACGATATATATATTATATATATATATATAGTGGCTTGAATAGACAGCGCCGCGCAGCGACCATTCGCGAATTTCAACCATTAACTCCAAATTGATGCAACGGGAGATCCGACCATCGGATTCTCCTAAAACCAGAACCGTTGGGTTCGTATCGAAAAGATCTTCCCAACGAATATAAGAGATTTAAATTTAAACAATTGGATTTTAATTTTGTCCAAATCAATTTCAGAAAAGGTCGCTATGGATGTTGTTCGATCGGTGGCCGATATTGGAAACCAACTACAAGTGCCTTTATAAAATTATTAAAATTATGGAAAAATCATGTAAAATCATAATAATTAGATAGGAAAGATTTTGGATGAAAAATTACAAGTTGGAAAAGACAAAAATATATTTTCATGTAAATGAACTAGTTATTAACTAGAATAATAATCCAATTATTTTTAGAAATAATAATTGGATTGAAAAAGGGGTTTTAAAATAACCAGAATTTTCCAAAGTATGAATTGGAAAGGGTTTTAATGGAAATAATATTCGGAATATTTCGATATTGGATTCCGTGATTATATGGATATTGTTGAGGAATTCGGAAGAAATAGATATAGTTATTCCTAATACTTTATCCGTTAGCTTAGAATTTGACATCGAATATGAGCCGATATTATTTCTATTTAGAGCCTTGTATTTAGTATCAAATTGGATTTTGGGGTTTTTCGTGAATGGCGTCTTTAATAACACCGTTCTTAAACCACGCTGATAAAAGAATAAATCTTTTAATTAAAATAAATGAAGTTTTCCAATTTATAATTATAAATTGGAATTGAAAGAAGATGATTTTGGGTTCATCGTGAACAATGTTTTAAATAACATTTGTTCTTAAAACCCAATTAACAGAGAAGACATGATTCGGAATTTATAAATCTTTTTATTAAGATTTAATGGAAAATTTCCAAAGTAAAGTTTTCTAATTTAATATATTAAATTGGAATTGAATGGAATTCGATTTGGTAATAATCGAGATAATCTTCTATAGATGAAGACCGTTACTATATATGGAATTTAAAAGGCTTTGCCATTATTCCATTTATATTATTAGTCTGATATGGAAATTTATATCGATTATATATTGAATTGTTTACCGTGAAGATTCCATAGTTAATGGAAGCTGATTTGGGTTTATCGTGAACTGTGTTTTAAATGACATTGGTTCTTTGCCCAGTAAAAGGCAAGATTAATTTCTTAAAGATTTAATAATCATTAAGTAATGATTTTTGGAGATTAAAATTAAATGGATTTTTAAATGAATCTTTAATTAGATTGGAAAGTGAATGAGTTAATTAAATTTACCGAATTCATGAATTGATCGATAATGGAGTATCACCAGTTTTACACCATGCGATAGTCAAATCTTTAATTAGATTTGAACATTAAGTGGTAATTAAATTTATCGATAACACTATGGGTGTTAGATATGGAGTACTACTAGTTTTTCTCCATGGGATGAATAGGTTGGGATTGGGTTAATAAATTAAATGGTTACTTCGGTAAGGCTCGATAATCCCGACTAGTTGATAAACCTTAATTGGGTTTAAATGGTGAAAAGATAAAATAAAATCTTTTGGAATTAGTATCCAAAGGAAGATTAACGAATAAGTTTAAAAGAATTTATATTTCATAAAATTAACGGGAACCTTCCCCTAAATATGTGAATATTTTAATAAAATAATATTCTGAATTGGAATGAGGCGTATGATGTGTTTTTATAGCACTTGATTATTTATTATAAAATACGCGAGTTATTCGAAAAGACCGGGTTTATCCCATTCTGAATAACTAATACGGCGACCAAAAGTCAACGATGAAGACGGTGGTCGAAGACCAGAGATCTTCACATCGTTTGGATGATTACTGATGTCTTGATTGGGCTGTACACCCAAGACAAGGTAATAAGTGGTGATCGTCTAGATGTACTTGGAAATCAACTGGATATGCGAGGGCCTCTCTCCTGTATTGGACATATGGGACGAGGATTAAGGTGCCTCCGGTTTCGTTTAAACCCAGAACGGACTTGCAAATTGATAGTGTATGACATTGTATTCCATTATTCTATATTCGTTGATCTTTGCTAAATATATATCTGTTTGGTGGAGGAGAATTTATTCCCTTGCTTAACACCCTTCTCTGAGACGTACAAGCTTAGAGGTTATATACTGGTGGAAATCAGTGGTACGGTATGGATTGACAATGTGGCATACTAAGATGCAAATGATCAAGGCTTTTGTTGAAAAGCAGTGCCTTTTGGTTGATGATCAAAGGACAAATTTAAGTAGCATAATTTTGTGTAGCGTTAGTTCGCGATCTTTACACCTCAGTATGAACCAAAAACGGGATGAGGACTGCAGGGAAATGGACATAGTTAGTTTCTAACTACGAGTAACGTCATGGTATGGAGCCTAGACATTTTACTCATGTGGATGTTGGAAAAACATTATGATGGAAAGCGAGGTACCTCGGGTATGATTTGAGTCCCTAATGGCTCTTGAGTGGTCGAAGATACTGACCCATTTTGGAGGTTCAATAGATCCGACAAACATATAGTTTATGGTATTGCCATTCATCGACGGATAATCGGCCCTATTGCTAACCTAGGGTTGCCCAGAGGCGTGATACTGAGACATTGCTAGTGTGTCTCGAATCGGTAAGGACGATCGCTTGCCTTGGTTCATAGATAAAAACCCAATTTCCAATACTCGATTTTACGATTTTAGTTGTAAACCTATATAGCGACGTAATATAATGGTACCTACTATGCCTATGATTGATACATTTATATTTGAAATTGATTTCTTTACTTATAGTAATGATAAAAGATGAAGTTTCACGTATCAAGCATATTTGGCTATTATAAGGTGAAACTCTATCGTCGACTTCGTTCATTGTGTGATGGGACCTGAGTCTTATAATAGCTTTATTTTTTCTTCTTTAGCATTGCTCTGTTTATTCTTATGCACTGGTATTTATATGGGATACGCCCGTTCTGTGTTATACAGCGTGGTCCCATGATTTACCTAAATTTAAAATCAAGTTAATAATTGTTTTAGTTCTCACACCATTACCATGACTGACTCAGAGTTTATTGTTTCTACCTAAAATCTGGGTGCCCTTATTTTCCCACACGGGCAGTCAGTAGTTTTGGATTTGCAGATATTTCTTTTCATAGGTTCCTCGATTACGGCTGGAGCTATATTCGGAATGCTTTGTATCTGTGTATCTCTTTCAGTTGTGGTAATTGACGTTTTCCGTTGTACATTATGTTCATGTTTTTAAATGTAATTTAAATCTCTAATATTTTTCCGCTGTATATTATTTATTTGAACTCTGATATCTTGTACTCTGAGTAATTGTTGTAATAGCAATGAAATGTTCTATTGTTTGTGTCCCGATGAGTCTTGTTCTCAACACAATCCAGGCTGCTCCATCTCCTCGGGGATCAGGGAAGTTGGGTCGTTTCATTTTGGTATCAGAGCCTTGGTTTACAAATCTCGAGAACAAGACACATTAGAACCAAACGAAAGAATTCGTCAAAGATAGGATTAGAAACATCCTATAAGAGTGACTCGTTAGAAATAGGGTTAGTTAGATCCTAGAATGTGTTTAAAGAGTGTTATTTATGAATACGAATTTAGTTTTGAAACTTATATCATATTATACGTATTTGAGTATTTTATTTTATATTTAATTTGGACCATCGTGTATAAGAAGATTTTGCATATATGTCTTGCAAACATGTATTTGAAGTCTCAAATTTACTGAGTAAGTATAGGATCACACTCTCGTCACCCGAAGATGATTCTGATGATTGCTAGCATCATCAGTGTTTATGTTCGAGTTTCGAAAGTGGGATATCTATATGATTCCAATTGACTAGTGTGAAACTAAAATTTAGTTAGAATTTATTGTTTGTGATTTGACACTGAAAATATGATTTTCTGATATATAAAAGTTATATATTTGAAAAGCTAATCAATTAATTGATTGTTGGCTGTTATGTGTGATTATTAGTTTGATTAATAAAAATATTGGAATGATAAAACCAATAAAAGAAGGATAAATAAAGCCAAATCAAATATAAGGTAGAACTGAATTGAAAAATTAGTTCGAATTGGATTTATATATAGATAGAGATATGTATACATATATATGTTGAGCAGGTTAATGGCTTCGCATTGAGCACAGAAATAAATTGCATGCCCGACAAGCATGTGCACCTTAATGAATTGGTTGCGCAATTTTATTATTATATAAACTACTGTGAATGAATTTGGATGCGCTGTGATGGTTGCTCTGTGTGAAATACAACGTATGCAAGAGGATAGCAACAAATAAATTATGAACTACACCGCACGACATACTACATGAAGACAACATACATATCATATTCCATATAAGCATTTGGCTCTTATATAACAAGGTTTGGATTACCATATGAGCGAGACGCTTGTACGGCGATGACTGAATTACAGGTTGAACCAAAGACTAATTATAGATGGCATAGCATATCATATTCCATATAAGCATTTGGTGCTTATATAACGAGGTTTGGATTTCCATACGGGCGAAATGCTTATATGGCAAGGACTGAATTACAGATTGTACAAAAGACTGATTATGGACTTAATAACATATAAAGGTGCTCGGGGCAGGATTTAATAAAAACCCTACACAGGTCTGGAGATGACAAAAATTCACGTCTCTCTTGTTTTTTTAATTAAGGCACATGGATTATTTTATTTCCAACACTGGGGCAAGGTAGGAGATTTCGACTTTTTACACGTTTCCCTTAGGCATAGATAGGTCACAAAAATTGTGTATGCCTTTTATTGATTTATTGGGTTCCTAATACGGCCCAATAAAATTTTCAAACCCTCCCCGTACAAAGGAGGTTATGGCGAATTTTTTCGAAAATTTAGCGTGTTATCCAAGTTTTGAGAAATTGGAAATTTTTAGAAACTGAAAAGTTGAAGAATTTGAGTCAAGCGAAGGTGGAGTTGATTAAATAAACAACCTTCGATTCTATGTTCCTTTTCGAGGACGAAAAGATTTTAAGTGGGGGAGATTGTAATAACCCAGAATTTCTGAACCAATTTAAAATTTTAATTTTAGCTATTTTAATGGGTTTCGAATATTTAAAATGATTTACTTTAAGTAATAACGACTAAAAATTTATTTTCAATGAAGTTCGAATGTAAGAATATAAAATTTAATTAAAACGAACTCGAAATGGCACAGTAGTTTGAAAATTCGATTTTTATTTCAAATAAATATACATAATTCAATATAAATCGGATTTCAGTAAAACTAGAAACGTTGGAATATTTTGAACTGTAATTTTCTAATGAATGTAAGAAACTGAGATTTCACTTTATAAATTATATGTTATGTCCAGTTTAAAATTTAAAATAGTCGCTGTGGAATTTGTATATATTTTAATATTATATATAGCCCTTAAAAATAGCCATTTTGCATATGACCTCCAATTTCGGCGAAACCACTTTTGTTGGATCTGGAATGTCAAATATTTCTTGGTTTAAAATTTCATAATTTTTGGAATTAATATTTGAGCGTGATGAATTTAAATGTGTTTTGTAATTTCAGTTTCAATTTAATCGGTCGGAAAATTGTCATTTTTCAAACGGTCTCCAAATTTGATGAAATTAATTTTGTTAGGACCGTATCATCAAAACATAGCTAGATTTCAATATTCGTAATTTTTGGAGTTAGTATATGGCCCCGGTAAATTAAAATGTACGTTCAAGTTCAGTATTGACCGTTATATTAATTTATATTTTAATTTTGATAAAAAATGATCAAAACAGTTGAATTGGCTTACGAAAGTTATCCCATTGTGTTCGAAATGGGGGTATTTAGTTAGGAACGTCAGTCGTTGGGTTTGATTTGGTGTTCGTAACGATAAAAAGGTTATTTTGGGAATTAAATAATAATATAAATATTATATATATATATAAATTAATGGGAACCCTAGACCTTATAATTCAGAAACCGCCGTCAGCTTTAAAACGAACGGGCGAAAAACATTCAATCCTTCTCCTCCTCTTTTCTTCTAATCAAAATAATGAAATTCAAAACTTAATACATGAAAATCAATCAGCGAAGAGAGCTCTTCAAAACCAAATGGGTATGATCATTTATTGTGGAGGAATGAGCTCGATTTCTGAGCTCAAAAGCGCCAACGTCGGGCGCAATTCTCAAGGACAAGGACCCGCCGAGTTGGGCGGGAGAAAGGGCGATGGTAGAGGAAAAGGCCGGCTATGCGGTGGCGGCCTCCGATCTAGGTCACGACGATTGTAGTGGTGGTGGCATCGAGCCTAGGAGACGACGGCTTCATTTATGGTTCCAGAAGTATACACGAAGAAGGAATGACAATGTTTATTTTTAATGTAATAAAAAGGTTAATTATATTTTTATTGTTTAATTATGTAATTAATGTATAAACCGTTGTAACTTTTTGATACGATGTCCGAATTTAGTTATTTCAATTACGTTGCGATCCTGGAGTCGAACACTACAACGTGGAACTGACCAAAATGGAAACGGAAGCTGTTGCAGTTTTTGATAAAATTAAATGAGTTGATAAAATTAAACGCTCATTTAATTTTATCAAAACTATCGACAAATAAAGACTGGCAAAGTGGAAACCAAATGTGAGAACTCTCTCGCTAAAATATTTGTATAGTTATTTATTTTGTAACAAAATATATGAACTACCAGTATTGACTTTTATTAGTTTTTAATTATCACAAATGTTGTATGGTGCCTGTTAGCTCACTTCACTGTTGTTTGAAAAACCATGGATGATTTGATTGACTGTATTGTGTTTTGTTTGTGATGGTGAACATATTAAAAATAATGTTACTAATAAATTTATGGTAGTTGAAATTAAATTATAAATATCCATTTATAATTTAAACAGTGAAAAATTGTTAATTAGCAAAATGATTCGAATCAAATTAAAATTGGTTAAATTTATTAACCAGTGATAAATTTGAATTCAGTGTTGTTGTTTGAAAACCCCACATAGGTCTAGGGATGATAATTAATTTACATCTCCCTTGGATTTGACTGTATGTCAACCGATTGATTAATAGACTGTTATAAGTGTTATTTAATTATTTAATGCTTATACACTTGTAAATTGCACTCTGGATGTGAATTGACTGTTTAATACTTGTATGTCACTATTTTTAAATACATGTGATGTATGGAATCCATATGAATAAAATTATATTGTAATTGATTGAGTCTGATTCCAATTCAGAAATAACAAATATTTTAAAATAATATTCAGTGAAAGAATCAAAATATGATGTTGATGTCTGATTTTGGATGGACATGAAAATATATAAAAATATGAAGTCGGGTTAAGTATAGAAACGCTATTTTAACTCGAACAAATTTTTATAGCAATTTTATTAATTTTTGGAATGAATATCGAAAGACTGAATTTCAAATATGACAATTTGAAAATATTATCAGTTTGAGATTATAATAAAATGGGATATTCAATTCTGATTTAAATTTGAAAACGAAGTTAAAATCGTTTTTAAATGGATTTATAAACGATTTATAAAATACATTTTAAAAAGGAAATCAGTGTTATATATATATATAATTGCTTGAATAGAACGAGCCGCGCAGCGATTGTTCGCGAATTTCAACCATTAACTTCAAATTAACGTAACGGGAGATCCGACCGTCGGATTCTCCTAAAACCAGAATCGTTGGGTTTGTATCGAAAAGATCTTTCCAGCGAATACAAGAGATTAAACTTGAATGGTCGTATTTTAAATTATATCCAAATCAATTTCAGAAAAGGTCGTTATGGGTGCAGTTCGGTGGCCGATATTGGAAATTGACTGTAAGGGCCTTAATAAAATTATTAAAAAATGGAAAAATCATAATAATTAGATTGGAAAGATTTTGGATGAAAAATTCAAAGTTTGAAAAGATAAAAATTTCATTTAAATGAACTAGTTAATAACTAGAATAATAATCCAATTATTTTTAGAAATAATAATTAGATTGAAAAATGGTTTTTAAAATAACCAGAATTTTCCAACGTATGAATTGAAAAGAATTTAAATGGAAATAATATTCGGAATATTTAGATATTGGATTCCGTGATTATACGGATTTTGTTGAGGAATTTGGAAGACATAGATATCGTTATTCCCAATATGATATCTGTTAGTTTCAGAATTTTATATTAAATATAAGCCGACATTATTTCTATTCAAAGCCTTGTATTTAATATCAAATTGGATTTTGGGGTTTGTTGTGAATGGCATATTTAATAACACTGTTCTTAAACCCCGCTGAGAAAAGAATAAATCTTTTAATTAAGATAAATGAAGTTTTCCAATTTATAATTATAAATTGGAATTGAATGGAAGATGATTTTGGGTTCATTGTGAACGATATTTTAAATAACATTTGTTCTTAAAACCCAATTAACAGTGAAGATATGATTTGGAATTTATAAATCTTTTTATTAATATTTAATTTAAAATTTCCAAAGTAAAGTTTTCCAATTTAATATATTAAATTGGAATTGAATGGAATTCGATTTAGTAATAATCGAGATAATATACTGTAAATGAAGACCGTTACTATATATGGAATTTAAAAGGCTTTGTCGTTATTCCATTTACACAGTTTGTCTGATACGAAAATTTATATCGATTATATATTGATTTGCTTTCCATGAAGATTCCGTAGTTAATGGAAGCTGATTTGGGTTTATTGTAAACTGTGTTTTAAATGACATTGGTTATTTGACCGAGTAAAAGTCAAGATTAATTTCTTAAAGATTGAATAATCATTAAGTTATGATTTTTGGAGATTAAAACTAAATGGATTTTTAAATGAATCTTTAATTAGATTGGAAAGTGAATAAGTTAATTAAGTTTACCGAATTCATGAATTGATCGAGAATGGAGTATCACCAATTTTACTCCATGCGATAGTTAAATCTTTAATTAGATTTGAACGTTAAGTGGTAATTGAATTTAACGATAACACTATGGGTGTTAGATATGGAGTACTACCAGTTTTTCTCCATGGGATGAATAGGTTGGGATTGAGTTAATAAAAAAAATGGTTACTTCGGTAAGGCTCGATAATCCCGATTAGTTGATAAACCTTAATTGGGTTTAAACGGTGAAAAGATAAAATAAAATCTTTTGAAATTGATATCCAAAGGAAGATTAACGAATAAGTTTAAAAGAATTTATGTTTCATAAAATTAACGGGAACCTTTCCCTAAAGATATGAATATTTGAATAAAATGATATTCTGAATTGGAATGAGGCGTATGGTGCGTTTTTATAGCACTTGATTATTGATTATAAAATACGCGAGTTATTCGGAAAGACCGGGTTTATCCCATTTTGAATAATTGAAACGGCGACTAAATGTCGACGGTGAAGACGGTGGTCGAAGACCAGAGATCCGCACATCGTTTGGATGATTACTGATGTCCTGATTGGGATGTACACCCCAGACAAGATACTAAGTGGTGATCGTCCAAACGTACTTGAAAATCTACCAGATATGCGAGGGCCTCTCTCCTGTATTAGATATATGGGATAAGGAATAATGTGCCTCTGGTTTCGTTTAGTCCCAGAACGGACTTGCAAATGGATGGTGTATCTGACATTGTATTCCTTTATACTGTATTCGTTGATCTCTGCTAAATATATATCATCTTTGGTGGCAGATAATTTATTCTCTTACTTAACACTCTTCTCTAAGATGTACGAGCCTAGAGGTTATCTATTGGTGGAAATCAGTGGTACGGTATGGATTGACAATGTGGCATACTAAGATGCAGATGATCAAGTATTTTGTTGAAAATTAGAGCCTTGTGGTTGATGATCAAAGCACAGCTTTAACTAGCACAGCTTTGTGTAGCATTAATTCGCGAGCTTCGCACCTCGGTATGAACCAAACGAGATGAGGACGGCGGGGAAATGGACATATGTTAGTTTCTAGCTACGAGTAACGTCATGGTATGGAGCCCAGACATTTTACTCATGGGGATGTTGGAAAAACTTTATGACGGAGAGACAGGTACAACGGATATGATTTGAGTCCCTAGTGCCTCTTGAGTGGTCGAAGATACTGACCCATTTTGGAGGTTCGATAGGACCAGCTAACATATAGTTTATGTTATTGCCAATCATCGAAGGATAACCAGCCATGTATCTAACCTAGGGTTTCCCAGAGTCGTGATCCTGAGGCATTGCTAGTGTGTCTCGAATCGGTAAGGACAATCGCTTGCCTTGGTTCATAGATGGAAACCCTATTTCCAATACGCGATTTTATGATTTTATTTGTAAACCTGTATGGCGATGTAATATAATGGTACCTATGCCGCCTCTGATAGATACATTTATATTTGAAGTTTATTTCTTCAGTTAGTGATGATAAACGATGAAATTTCGATTAACGACCCACCATTTTGACTGTGCCGAATCGACAAAACATGTCAACTCGAAACATCCAAAACAAATGATTGTTATTAGCTTCTGAGGTAAATAGAATAAATCATAGAATCATATATCACAGACACAGATACAGAGCAATATAATATCTCGTAGCGGAAAATTTGAAATACAATAGTAGATTATGAAGCTACTAAATAAATTTTACATCAGAGTTTACATAAATAGTACAACGGAAGACTTAAACAATGAATTTCAGATACATAAATAAATGATAACAATTTGAAATAGAAACGACAGAAATAGCTGGATGACTAGACCAACAGAATGAGTAGATACAAGTGAGCAAATGCCAATATAAACTTCAACTCCAATAGTGAATCTCGAAGGCTGTGATGATAGATCTGACCCTAGCAATAATGTAAGATAAAACAACTCGGATCAGGACTAACACTGTCATAAAAGTAAATCAATTCAAATGAAATGTTCGATGAAATGCAATCAGTAACTTAAAGGATGTTTAGGATCACCATCCTTTAAGGATCCGTCAAAGTAATACTATATAGTATAATGCGCTATATACAATAGTGTCTATCAGTAAAGTAAAATATCAAAATAGCGTGAGCGGGATTTCCATTATTACCTGTACACCGTTTATATATTCCCGTAGTATATACAGTACCGTAATTCCTCCGTAAACTGGAGGGCTATCAGAGGGCACTCCATATAAAACAGTACAAAACAAAGTCGTAGTGGGCTCGTATAAGGCATGTGACAAGGCACGCAAGGAATGCCAGGGTGGATTCACCGTTTGCAGAGCCGGACTGGTGGTAACGCATAGCAGCTACTACCGCCCACCTCGAGACACACTCCCATAATCAAAAGGGCCCAAATCGAATCTCAACAGTAATAGAATAATATCGAAGAAGTGTGCTCGATAGGAGGTATGACCTCACTTGGTACGTACGTAACTACTGTTTTAGCCACATCAAGCTGCCTCAAGGTAGTCAGGGTCTCGTAATTAATATGAAATACAAAATAGAGTCATTCGCCAAATCATCCCCTTCATTCTGGAACTCCACCGCATACACAGTTATTAATGTGGTTTTCGGTATTGGCAGAGAGTATGACAATAGCCGATCCCAGTCTCTTTAACAACCAATCGTTTACATTTTTCACACCGTGGCCATTTATTTTATAAATCACTTTATAAAATAGTTTATACGAAATCTCATATTCGATTTTGAAATTAAATTTAAATATCTAACTTCGATTATATTTAAATTTAAACATCTCACGAGAATTGCTCAAATCAAACCGATTTAGAAAACAATATCGTAAAGGTCTCGTATTATAGTATAAACCAATACTATTTAACTTCGAGTATATTTTAGTTCGATTTATATTCGAAAATCCAAAATTTAAACAATTCAACAATTTGTTTTACGTCGATTCAAAAATTCAACATTCGGTTCGAGTTAAAATTATACGATTCAAGTCAAAACTTACATTTCAATTTAAACAAAGTATATTCATGTTATATGATTCTAAATCATTATTTATAAGTTTAACAATTCGTATAATCTAATTTTCCTTTATATTGATTCAATTAAGTAAATTTGAAAATTCGATCCCTTAGGTTTAAATCTAGTTTATATAACTCAAATCGAAATCTTATGTTTCAATTTAAACCAAACCATATAATATCTTAACTCAAATCAAACTATTCAAATTCACTACTTAAAATTTGAGTCAAAGCCTTATATTCAATTCAAACACTTTATAAGATTTAAAACAATTCTTATAAATCAATTCAACAAATTTCCCAATTCAAAACCAAATGAGTTATAAAATCAATTCTATATAAAATTTATATATTCAAATTCACATTTTAGTCGCTACAGAAATAGAATTCATTTCAAATCAAATATGATTCAAATTAGGTATCAATTTACAAAATTCAAGTTTATTTCCTATATAACTTCATATTTAAATATCCAATTCAAATTCGCATTCAGTTGATTAAAAATCAAATTCATTCCTTAATTAGGAAATTCAATTTCAAAACAGTTTCACAATTCAAGTTCGTCTCTTATAAGTTCAAACCAATTCGAATTCAAATTTATTTCATATTTTACCCAATTCATCTCTACTAAAAGTTCGTATCAATTCGAATTCATAACTTAATATGTGTAAAAACCCGGAAAATCTGAGCCAATTTAAAAATTTTAATTCGGTTATTTTAATGAATATTGACTTAGAAATAGCGCGGTAGTTGAAAATTTGAACTGAACTTTGACTGAATGTGCAGGATGCGGAACATAATGGATTTTAGCGAAACAAAAAATATTTAAATCTATTTAGAAATATCTTCCTAAAGAATCTTAAAAATCAAGATTTCATAGCGGAAATCAAAAATTATGGCCAAATGAATAGTCAGTGTAGAATTCAAAATAAACAGAGCGCGGACACTGAACTTTGACTGAATGTACAGAGTGCAAAGTATAACGTATTTTGGTGAAACCAAAAATATCTAAAACTGTTTAGAAATATCTTTCTAAAATCTGAAAAATCAAGATTTCATAGCGGGAATCAAAAGTTATGGCCGAATGAATTGTCAATGCAGAATTCAAAATAAACATAGCACGGACACTGAACTTTGACTGAATGTACAGAGTGTAAAATATAACGGATTTTAGCTAAATGAAAAATATCTCAATCTGTTTAGAAATATCTTTCCAAAGAATCCGGAAAATCAAGATTTCATAGTGGAAATCAAAAGTTATGGCCAAATGAATAGTCAGTGTAGAATTCAAAATAAACAGAGCGCGGACACTGAACTTTGACTGAATGTACAGAGTGCAAAGTATAACGGATTTTGGTGAAACAAAAGATATCTAAATATGTTTAGAAATATCTTACTAATGAATCTAAAAAATCAAGATTTCATAGCGGGAATCAAAAGTTATGGCCGAATGAATTGTCAATGCAGAATTCAAAATAAACATATCACGAACAATGAACTTTAACTGAATGTACAGAGTGCAAAATATAACGGATTTTAGCGAAACAAAAAATATCTAAATATGCTTAGAAATATCTTTCCAGCGAATCAAAATAATCAAGATTTCATAGGGGAAATCAAAAGTTGTGGCAAATGAATAGTTAATGCAGAATTCAAAAGAAACATAGCACGGACACTGAAATTTGACTGAGTGTACAAGATGAAGAATATAACGGATTTTGGTCAAACCAAAAATATCTAAATCTGTTTAGAAATATCTTTCCAACGAATCTAAAAAATCCATATTTCATAGCGGAATTCAAAAGTATAGCCGGTCGAATATTCAGTGTAGAATATAAAGAAAATATAGTACGGACACTGAACTTTGACTAAACGCACAGGATGCAAAATATAGCAGATTTTGGCAAAATCAAAATTATTTGAATATATTTGAGTATATCTTTCCAACAAATATGAAAAATTGAAATTTCATAGCGGGAATCAAAAGATATGGCCAGTTGAATATTCTGAACAGTCAATATAAAATAAATATGGCCCTTAAAAATAGAAATTTTGCAAACGACCTCCGTTTTCAACGAAACCACTTTTGTTGGATCCGGGATGTCAATTTATTGCTAGGTTCCAAGTTCCATAATTTTTAGAATTAATTTGTGAGCGTGGCAAAGGAAAACGTGTTTGATAATTTCAGTTTAAATTGGATCAACCAGAAAAAGTCCATTTTTCAAACGGTCTCCAAATTCGACGTAATCTGTTTTGTTAGGACTGTATCGACAAAACAAAGCCAAAAATATTTTTCCTGCGATTTTTAGAATCAGTATGTGGCCCCGGCAAATTAAAATGTACGTTCAAATCGATATTTGAATGTTTTAAATTTTAATTTGAAGAAAAACTGGATGAAACAGTCGAATGGGCTTACGAAACATATCCTATTGTGTCCGAGATAGGGTAGTTAGCTAGGGACGACAGTCGTTGGGTTTGATTTGGAGATCGGATGAGAAAACACTATTTTTGGAATTTATACAAATATGGACCAATCGGAAAATTTCTTTTATATAAAAAAATTAGAAAAAAGCGATATTCTCTCTCCCCGAAACGACGCACAGCGAAAACCGCTCCCCTCCTTCTCTCCTAATTTCCAGCGAATCCCTCAGTAATACCTTTAGCTCTAGTTAAGGATTTTGAAGAGCTCTTCTTCCTCTTTAAATCTATACCAACCACACCCCATACCATTGAACCATCGTTGAGAATTGAGCTTGTGAAGATCCGCCGCATCACCCCCTTTTCTCCTCGAATCCGCCATCGCGCCTGGCTGGACCACTGTCGCCTGGTGCGCCTTTCCACGCTCTAGGACGTGGTACAACCGGATCTGGACCTAGCTTCAAGGATTCGACAAAAAAATCCTGACCTAGTTTTGAACATCGAGGCAAGGTATAAGGTTTAATTATTTAAATTGATTTCTACACTCTAAAACCGTTGCAAAATTGGTTAACCTTATAAAAATCATAACGTTCCCGTGTGTTGTCGAAATCCAGTGAAACAAGAGACACGGGGACCGTGAGGACGTCTTTTAGATTCTAGAAGAGACCGGATATTTTTCTGAGCTTGCTACAATTTTTGGCAACGCGAAAAGCAATGTGAGATTTCTAAATTCAAACCGGACTGAAATGGCGATGTACAACTTATATACGCGAAGTATAAATTATATAAGCGTTGTACACCTCATGTATGGGTGTTGTATAAATTATATGAGTGATGTATAAATTGTACATGCGTTGTATGAACCATATACAACGATATGGTATTGAAATGGAAAAATATACGCTATTATATATATATATACACACACACACACACACACACTCCCCTCGTCCACAAACCATGAACGATATATATTGGTTGTGATTGTTTGGATTGTGGTTTGGAATTGATTGATTATGATTGTAACAACGTTGGAATCGGGTATAGCATTTAAGTATTCTCTGGTGTAGATATTATGTACATGTTTGAAATAAATTGCTTAGAGAATAAAGATCACATTTTTATTATGCATATGAAGTATACAGGTTTGAAATAAATTGCTTAGAGAATAAAGATCACATTTTTATTATGCATATGAAGTATATAGAATATACAGGTTTGAAATAAATTGTTTAGATAATAAAAATCACATTTTTATTACGTATATGACTATATAAAATATTCGTTTTTGAAATAAATTGTTTTAATAATAAAAATCGCCTTTTTCCTATATATATGAACTATATAAAATTTACAGGTTTGAAACAAATTGTTTTGACAATAAAAATCACATTTTTATCATATATATGAACTACTAAAAATACTCATGTTGAAGAAAAAATTCATTGGTTAAAAATATTATTTTTAACACGTAGATGGATTGAAAATAGTTTAGAAATCGTTAAACGAACTATATATATATATATATATAAATTAAAATAAATCGAATAATGACGCTACAGTTCGGGTTTTGAAATCCGAACGTCAAACGGTTATTGCGAGAGATCCGACCGTCGGATATTCTCGAAACTAGAACCATTGGATCCGCCTTGGAAAGATCTTTCCAATGGTATAAAATTTGTTGAGATCCAGCGGTTGGATTTTCATATATGTGTAAATCAAATCTAAAGAAAAATAGCGCCAGTGTCGCGTTATGGCCAGAAACGTCGTTTAATTAAAACGAGCTATTTTTAAATAATTAAAAATAGTGAAAAATCGTTATAAAATATATATAGCGATATGGAATGGAGATAAACCGATTTTACTTGGTTTATCAGGTATTTTGATGGTTGGATGTGTTTGACGTGAAAATTAAACTATGAAAAGAATTGATTTGAATTCTAAATATACGTGAATTATTTGAAAAGGTTGAGTTAATTCTCATTTCAAATAATTGATCGACAATAAGAGGTCGAAGATATGAAGACAGTGCAAGATCGATGATCTTCACGTCGAAAGGATGGGTTGCTTTTGTTGCCCATGATTGGAGTAGCTACCTTGAAGGGGCTACAGTGGTGGCCGTCTGGATGTACTTGTTGATTGTACGGATATGCGAGGAATAGGGTTCCTCCGGTTTCGTTCACACCCAGAGAGGACTTGTAAATGGATGTGTGTCTGACGTTGTGGATTGACAACGTGGCATGCTGAGATGTAGTGAACAAGGCTTTTGTTGAAAAGCAGAGTCTTGTGGTTGATGATCAAAGCATGGCTTTGACTTAGCTAGCTTTTTGTATAGCATTGATTCGCGAG
The DNA here is from genome assembly GCA_030737875.1 of Allium sativum. Classification (NCBI taxonomy): domain Eukaryota; kingdom Viridiplantae; phylum Streptophyta; class Magnoliopsida; order Asparagales; family Amaryllidaceae; genus Allium; species Allium sativum. The sequence continues at coordinate 995,714,303 of CM060915.1, forward strand.
CCTCACACCCCGGTATGGACCAGAAACGGGAGAGGACATCAGGGAGGACATGCGTTTCTTTCTAGATAGGAGTGGTGTCAGTGTTTTTACACGGCCTGACATTTTACTTATGTGGATGATGGAAAGGGGGCGCCTCGGTTAGATCGGACGATCCGGGACTGATGATTTGGTCGGGATATGACCAGTTTACGCCCCATAGGGCGGGGAAACGCAGTGTTCAGGCATTTTAATCCACATCGGGTGGACCGGCCCTGATGATCCAAGGGTCGATGCACTCTGACCCTGAGACATGGTAGGCTAGATTGTCTCGAAGCCGGTAAGGACGATGCCTTGCCTTGGTTCATGACGGAAACAACATGTGTGGTTCTGATTGTAAATCTATATATGCCGACATGATATATGGTATCCATGCCGTCTATGATTGATACTTATGATGTAAATTTTTTTTGAAGCATATAAACACTATAATAATATCAAAAGACTATGTTTTATACGTACCAAGCATATTTGGCCATTATAAGGTCAAACTCTATCCTCTGGTTTGTGTTGCATTGTGTGATGGGACCTGAGTCCTATAATGGCTTCACTTTTCAAAAAAGCATTGCGTTGGTTAAATGATTTACTTTATTTATGCACAGACAATCCAATGGAGTAAACCTGATCCGCATTAGCACCGTGGTCCCGTGATTGACCTTATGATTGAATAAGTTAAGTAAGATCTCTCATACCAGTCCCATGACTGACTCGTAGTTTGTTTCACCTCGCAAACTCGGGTGCCCTATTTTCTACACGGGCAACCTTGTATTCAGGTTATAGCTGGCTCATTTGGATAGCTGTGGAGCTAGACTTTATCGTTTTTATTTTACTGTTTCAGCCACTGTTATGTATATTATGTTTGATTCCGCTGCAGACATTTTATATAGAGCTGAAACTGTATTTGTACTAAGTGTGATCCTTATACTGTGTAACTCTAATGATTATGTTTATCCGGTGTATTCTGTTGTACATTATCTGGTGTAATGATTTATTTCTGTTCTGCCGTTACTGTTTATATGTTATATTCCAAAGATTACCCTTGCCACCGTGGAACGGGGGTTAGGGGTCATCACACGTGGTATCAGAGCTTTGGTTAACCTTAGTTCTGGAATATAACAAATGAACAAGCTCGTCAGAAATAGAACCAGTAGTGTTCTAAGAAGAATTACTCATTATAGAAAGGATTAGTAATATCCTTGAATGAGTAAAGCAGAATAAAATACACCCCAGATGACCCATTTACCTATAAGTATATGTCTCTATGCTTTACAATATCCTTTCTGTTGGCCTAACACTTTGTCTGCTAATTGCAGACATAGCAAAATGAGTGGCAGAAGCAGAAGAAGTAATTACATGGTTCGACAATCTAATGAGCCAATCGTGCTCCCACTGCCGGGATCAAAGATAGAAGCTCTGTTAAAGAGATATCGAAATCAAGGCGGAGTACCATTCTCGGGCAATGAATCCATTATTCAAACTCAAGCCTGGATGCGTTCTGCCGAGAAATTTTTTGAAAGTTTCCAGCTGAGAGATGATCAGAAAAGATTACTGGCATCTTGGGCACTCCAAGACGAAGCTTTATTCTGGTGGGACACTATTATTGAGGATAATCCGGAAGGTAATATTACCTGGGATAGATTTAAAGCAATTTTCAGTGAGAGGTTTATCCCTCCAGAAGCAACTGAGCGGCTATACGATGAATTCTACTATTTGATAAAGGAGATATGACCATTCCAGAGTATCACAAGAAATTCAATGAACTTTCTCGTTTTGCTCCGAATTTAAATCAATATCCTAAGAGGAAGAATCTGAGGTTTATTAATGGGCTTCAAAGAAAGTACCAAAGTAATGTAATGGGACATGTGAACCTTCCTTTTCCTGAAATGATATACATGGCTTATCAGTATGAAGATCTTGATAAGCGAGGACTTTTGGATGACGAGGAGGAATTCAGTTCTTGTAACAAAAGGAAGTTTGAAACTGATAGCCCAGAGGCCAGTACGCAGCCTGAGGCAAGTATGAAGTCTGAGATCAATAAGAGGCCTAAGGCCAATCAAATAAAGGTAAAAACAGTCGTATGTATGAAGTGTAATCAACAAGGGCATTCGATGAGGAACTGTGAATCTTCGAAGAAACAAAGAAAGGAGGGATTTAAATCCAATCGGAAGCAAAAGAAGAAGAGATTTAGAATCGATGAGAGGTTTCTAGAGAACAGAGAATGCAATAAATGCCATCAGACTGGTCATCTTGCGAAGGATTGCCAGCTCTTAAAGAAATCAGGAATAGTACAAGTAATTGAAGTGGCCGAAACTCCAGCACCCTCAATTAGTCAGGGAAGACCAGATGTTTTGGAAGACACGCTTAATGTCAAAAACATCCCAGTTAAAGTACTGTTTGATACAGGCGCGTCACGAAGCTTTATCTCCAGTAATGTGGTTAAGAAATTGGACTTGAACATGAAGAAGCTCAAACAACCCATCACTGTCCACAATCCGGTTGGGGGTTCCCTCGATCTTAGTTGGATTTGTGGAGTGCCTGTCTCTTTTTCCTGCTATAAGTTCCCTACCATCTCGATCGTCATGAACTTTCCTGAATTTGATCTTATCTTAGGATTGGATTGGTTAACCAAATATGAAGCTGAGGTTAAATGCGCCGTCAGAGTCGTTAGGGCAAAGATTAAATCAGGGAGTTATATAACCATATCGTGTGAAGGTCCGAGTATAGATAGAAAAGATTTTTGGTCAGCTCTGGATGTTTCTCCTGCTCAAATAGAATAGATTCCTGTCGTCACAGAGGATATTTCGGTCGCCATAAAAGATATTCCTGCTGTCAAGAATTATGCGGATGTGTTCGAAGAGGTTGTTAGCTTACCGCCGCGTAGGGAAATCGATTTCAAAATCGCTCTAATTCCGAATGCAAGGCTGGTTAGTGCACGGTATTCGGAGAACGACTTTGAAGGAAAAAAGAAGAGTTAGACAATCAAACTCGACAGCTAGTATGGAAGGGTCCGATCAGACCTAGTTTCTCTGATTGGGGAGCAGCAGTGGTGTTTGTCCCAAAGTCCGACGGTACTCTTAGACTATGTGTGGATTATCATGACTTGAACAAGCAAACGTTAAAGAATAAATACCCATTGCCGTGGATTGATGATTTGTTGGATCGATTGAATGGCACGCAAGTATTTTCACGAATGGACCTAGCTACAGGTTTCCATCAGCTTCATATTGCCGAGAAATATGTTCCTCTAACAGCATTCAGAGGTCCCGATCTATTCTATGAGTGATTAGTAATGTCGTTCGGCTTATGTAACACTCCAGCTTATTTCATCGATCTAATGAACCGAGTATTCCGTGATGTATTGAACAAATTCGTGCTGGTCTTCATTGATGATATATTGATCTTCTCTAAGTCAGAGAGCGAGCATGCAAAACATTTGTAACAAGTATGGGAAATTCTCAGAACGAATGTCTTGAAAGCCTAATTTTACAAGTGTGTATTCTGGAAAGAAGAGGTAAAGTTCCTTGGTCACGTCGTGTCAAAGGAAGGAATTTCTGTAGATCCGGGTAAAATCACTGCTATTCAGGATTGGAAACAGCCTAGTAGTCCGATGGAAGTTCGAAGTTTTCTTGGATTGGCTAGTTATTACCGAAAATTCATTAAAGAATTTTTGAAGTTATCCAGTTCATTGACAAAGCTTACTAAGAAGCACGCAAGATTCAGTTGGACTCCCGAATGTGAGGCAGCTTTCCAAAAGCTGAAATTGAGATTGACAACTGCTCCAGTGTTAACAATTATCGATGGCAATCAAGACTTGCAAGTCTGGACAGACGCTTCTATTAGAGGTCTTGGTGCAGTATTGATGCAGAAAGGCCAAGTGGTTGCTTATGCTAGCCGTCAGCTGAAACCGCATGAGAAAAATTATAAGACTCATGATCTTGAGTTGTTAGCCATCGTGTTTGCTCTAAAAATCTGGAGGCATTATTTATTGGGTGAGAAGTCTGAATTATTCACGGATCATCAGTCGTTGAAATACTTGTTCACCCAGAAGGATCTCAACCTGAGACAACAACGTTGGCTAGAATTTCTTGCAGCATATGATTTAGATATTTTGTACACGCCGGGAAAAGCCAATGTAGTAGCTGATGCCCTCAGCAGAAAGAATTCGATCATCGCCAACCTCATTATTACGCTTTCGTTGATCGACAAGATCTCTATTCTTCAGAAGGATGATCACTTCATTCAGAAGATCAGAGAGAGAATTCAGAAAGGCGAACCCACGAGTTTCCAAATTGACAGCAACGGGATTCTGAGGCTGAAAGGCCGAATGTGTGTTCCAAACATTCCGGAGCTCAGAAGAGAAGTACTGGATGAATGTCACAAGTCAAAGCTTAGTATCCATCCAGGAGTTAGCAAAATGTATAATGATATCAAACACACTTTCTGGTGGAAATCTATGAAAAGAGACATTTCCTTGTACGTTAGCAGGTGTTCCACCTGTCAACAAGTCAAGAGCGACCAACAGAAACTAGCTGGATTATTACAACCATTGGAAATTCCAAAGCGGAAGTGGGAGCAAATTTCTATGGATTTCAGAGATGGCCTGCCCAGGACCAAGAGAGGGAATGCCAGTATTTGGGTGATCGAAGATCGCTTCACGAAGACTGCCCATTTTATACCTGTCAAATCAAATAGAACAGCTCAAAGTCTGGCGCTGATTTATTTCAAAGAAGTTGTTAGACTGCATGGAGTCCCCCTCAGCATAGTCAGTGATAGGGACCCAATTTTCTCTAGTAAATTTTGGGAAGCATTTCAGTCAGAACCGGGATCAAAGTTGAAACTCAGCACCGCATATTACCCTCAAACAGATGGTCAAACTGAGAGGGTGAATTGTATTCTAGAAGATTTATTGCGGGCTTGTATTATTGATTTTGGCGGATCATGGGAAGACCACTTGCATTTGGCTGAGTTCTCATACAACAGCAGCTACCAAGCGAGCCTGGAAATGTCACCATTCGAAGCACTGTATGGTAGACCGTGCCGATCTCCCGCTTGTTGGGTTGAACCTGGCAATAGACTTGTATTGGGACCAGATCTGATTCGCGAAGCTTCTGACAAGGTCGACTTCATTAAGAAACGATTACTAGAAGCTCAAAGCCAACAAAAGAGCTATGCAGATTCGAGGAGAAGATATTTGGCTTTTTGTGTTGGTGACTATGTTATTTAAGGGTTTCTCCGATGAGAGGAGCAGTCAGGTTTGGCAAAACTGGGAAGTTGGCGCCTAGATTTATTGGTCCATTTCCTACACTTGAACGGATTGGAACTCTCGCTTATAGAGTTCAATAACCTGACTGGTTGCCTGGTGTGCATGATGTATTTCACGTATCTCAGCTACGGAAGCATGTACATGATCCAGACTTGGTCGTGGAAGAAGTCGAGCAACAGGATTAGGAAATTACCCCAGAATTGGCTGTGAGGAGAGAGCCGATCAAGATTATTGGCAAAGAAACAAAAGAGCTGAGGAACAAGAAGGTTCACTTAGTCAAAGTGAAATGGAGTGGAGATCCGTGAGACTGTACTTGGGAAACTGAAGAAAGCATTAAGAAAACTTATCCCAATTGCAGAGTGGATGTCTCTGATTGACTCTGGTGCAAGGTACATTTACAATATCTTGCATTTCCATTTTGTTTCTTACTTTACTACTGTTTCCTTTGCATGGATGGGTAGTTTTAACTATGTATAATCAAATCTTATCAAGTATGATCTTTAAGTATATATATTTAAAGAAACAATATAATTGAAAAAGTTAATCATAAATTGATTGCTGGTTGTGTTGTGTGATTTCAGTTTAGCTAATTAATAGTATTGGAATGATAAAATGCACATTTCTATCATGAATACGAAGTTCTAAAAAAATATGCATGTGTTGAGTAAATTGTTTAAACAATAAAAATATCATTTTTATCATGTGTATGAATCACCAAAAATACACATGTGTTGAAACAAATATTTATTTGCTATAAATGTTATTTTTAACATGTTTATGAACATGAATGGTAAATTGGGCCAAATTGGATCAAATGTTGAACTGAATTGAAAATTTATTGCATTTGCATATATGTACATGTATATACATTGAACAAGTCACAGCATGGACGCTAATCAGAGGAATAAAATCGTATGCCCAACAAATAGGTACATGTTTACTATATTTCTTGGGTTTGGATGATTTTATGAGCCGATTGGCCTTTTCTTTTTCTTTTTGAGATGAGAGGGCTTTTGTGGCGGTTTGGAGATTTTCCCAAAACTCTCCGTACAAAGGAGGTTATGGCGAAATTTTTCGAAAATTTAGGGTGTTAGCAAATTTTTGAAGAATTGGAAAATTATTAGAAACTGAAAAGTTTGAAGAATTAGAGCCAGAATGAAAGTTGAGTTGGTTAGTTTAAACAACTTTCAGCTTCGTTCCTTTTCGAGGACGAAAAGATTTTAAGTGGGGGTGATTGTAACAACCCGGAAAATCGTAGCCAATTTAAAATTTTTAATTCGGCTATTTTAATGAATATTGACTTAGAAATAGCGCGGTAGTTGAAAATTTGAACTGAACTTTGACCGAATGTTCAAGATGCAGAACATAATGGATTTTAGGAGAACGAAAAATATCTAAATCTATTTAGAAATATCTTCCTAACGAATCTGAAAAATCAAGATTTCATAGGGAAATCAAAAGTTATGGCCAAATGAATAGTCAGTGTAGAATTCAAAATAAACAAAGCACAGACATTGAACTTTGACTGAATGTATAGAGTGCAAAGTATAACGGATTTTGGCGAAACCAAAAATATCTAAATTTGTTTAGAAATATATTTCTAACGAATCTGAAAAATCAAGATTTCATAGCGGGAATCAAAAGTTATGGCCGAATGAATTGTTAATGCAGAATTCAAAATAAACATAGCACAAACACTAAACTTTGACTGAATGTACAGAGTGAAAAATATAACGGATTTTAGTGAAATGAAAAATATCTAAATTTGTTTAGAAATATCTTTCCAACGAATCTGAAAAATCAAGATTTCATAGCGGAAATCAAAAGTTATGGCCAAATGAATAGTCAGTGTAAAATTCAAAATAAACAGAGCGCGGACACTAAACTTTGACTAAATGTACAGAGTGCAAAGTATAACGAATTTTGGTGAAACGTAAAATATCTAAATATGTCTAGAAATATCTTTCTAACAAATCTGAAAAATCATGATTTCATAGCGGGAATCAAAAGTTATGGTCGAATGAATTGTCAATGCAGAATTCAAAATAAATATAGCAAGGACACTGAAATTTGACTGAATGTACAGAGTGCAAAATATAACCGATTTTAGCGAAATGAAAAATATCTAAATTTGTTTGGAAATATCTTTCCAACTAATCCAAAAAATCAAGATTTCATAGCGGAAATCAAAAGTTATGGCCAAATGAATAGTCAATGCAGAATTCAAAATAAACATAGCGCGGACACTGAACTTTGACTGAGGGTACAGGATGCAGAATATAACGGATTTTGGTGAAACAAAAAATATCTAAATTTGTTTAGAAATATATTTCCAACAAATCCGAAAAATCAAGATTTCATAGCGGAATTCAAAAGTAATGGCTAGTCGAATATTCAGTGTAGAATATAAAGAAAATATAGTACGAACACTGAACTTTGACTAAATGCGCAGGATGCAAAATATAGCGGATTTTGGCAAAACCAAAAGTATTTGAATCTATTTGAGAATATCTTTCCAAAAAATCTAAAAAATTGAAATTTCATAGCGGGAATCAAAAGATATGGCCAGTTGAATATTCTGAACAGTCAATATAGAATAAATATGGCCCTTAAAAATTGAAATTTTGCAAACGACCTCCGTTTTCGACGAAACCACTTTTGTTGGATCCGAGATGTCAATTTATTGTTGGTTCCAAGTTTCATAATTTTTAGAATTAATTTGTGAACGTGGCAAAGGAAAACACGTTTGATAATTTCAGTTTAAATTCGATCGACCAGAAAAAGTTCATTTTCCAAACGGTCTCCAAATTCCACGAAATCAGTTTTGTTAGGACCGTATCGACAAAACAAAGCCAAAAATATTTTTTCTGTGATTTTTAGAATCAGTATGTAGCCCCGACAAATTAAAATGTACGTTCTAATCGATATTTGAATGTTTTATATTTTAATTTGAAGAAAAACTGACTGAAACAGTCGAATGGGCTTACGAAACATATTCCATTGTGTCCGGGATGGGGGTAATTAGCTAGGGATGACAGTCGTTGGGTTTGATTTAGAGATCTGATGAGAAAACACTATTTTTGGAATTTATATAAATATGGACCAATCGGAAATTTTCTTTTATAAAAAAGAAAAAGAAAAAGGAGATATTCTCTCTCCTCGGTACGACGCACGGCAGAAACCGCTCCCCTCCTTCTCTCCTAATTCCCGGTGAATCCGCTCAGTAATACCCTTGGCTCCAGTTGAGGATTTTGAAGAGCATCTCTTCCTCTTTAAATCTATACCAACCACACCCCATACCATTGAACCATCGTCGAGAATCGAGCCTGTGAAGATCCGCCGCATCGCCCCCCTTTTCTCCTCGGATCCGCCATCGTGCCTGGCCGAACCACCGTCGCCTGGTGCGCCTTTCCACGCTCTAGGACGTGGTACAACCGGATCTCGACCTAGCTTCAAGGATTCGACGAAAAATCATGGCCTAGTTTTGAACATCAAGGCAAGGTATACGGTTTAATTATTTAAATTGATTTCTACACTCTAAAACCATTGCAAAGTTGGTTAACCTTATAAAAATCATAACTTTTTCGTGTGTTATTGAAATCCAGTGAAACAAGAGACACCGCGACTGTGAGGACGTCTTCTACATTCTAGAAGAGACCAGATATTTTTCTGAGCTTGCTACAATTTTTGGCAACGCGAAAAGCAATGTGAGATTTATGAATTCATACCGGACTGAAACGGCGCTGTACAACTTATATACGCGAAGTATAAATTATATAAGCGCTATACACCTCGTGTATGGGTGTTGTATAAATTATATGAGTGATGTATAAATTGTACATGCGTTGTATGAACCATATACAGCGATATGGTCTTGAAATGGAAAAATATAGGCTATTATATATATATATATATATATATATATACACACACTCCCCTTGTCCACAAACCATGGACGATATGTATTGGTTGTGATTGTTAGGATTGTGGTTTGGAATTGATTGATTGTGATTGTAACAACGTTGGAATCAGGTATAGCGTTTAAGTATTCTCTGGTGTAGATGTTATGTACATGTTTGAAATAAATTGCTCAGAGAATAAAGATCACATTTTTATTATATATATGAAGTATATAGAATATACAGGTTTGAAATAAATTGCTTAGAGAATAAAGATCACATTTTTATTATGCATATGAAGTATATAGAATATATAGGTTTGAAATAAATTGTTTAGATAATAAAAATCACATTTTTATTACGTATATGACTATATAAAATATTCGTGTTTGAAATAAATTGTTTTGATAATAAAAATCGCCTTTTTACTATATATATGAACTATATAAAATATACAAGTTTGAAATAAATTGTTTTGACAATAAAAATCACATTTTTATCACATTTTTATCATATATACGGGTCATCCCATAATGGGACTGTTTCCCGCTCTACTTCCTCGCTTACTTCATTCAAAAATTCTAGAATTTACTTTAACTTGTATTTACACATAAGCTCTTTATGCCTATACAAAATTCTAGAGCCTATAACTTCGTCATACGTTGTTCGTTTTAAAAAACTTGGGGTCTATATGAGCCAGAATTCTGAGACAAATGCAATGGTAATGCTGGTTTCACTTAATTATGAATATTTATTCCAAATTTATTATCTTCAAGTATGGTTATAGTGTATTATATTTTGGGGTGTAACATTCTCCCCTACTTAAAGAATTTCGTACCTTAAATCTCCAAGTCTAGAAGAATGTTACTATCCTACATCCATCTACTCATTCATCATCCATAGGCGTCCATTGTCCTTAATAGATTTCTAACGCTTGTTTGAACTTATGCAAAGTGTTGTGTGTGTATATGTCCTTACACTAAAGCGAAAATTAGGCGGTTGACTGATTCAGTTGACCTCAGTCGACCGCCTTAATGCAATATACGTTTATGCCGTGAATCCAAAATAATGCAAATAGTCCTAGTATAACATGTAAACCTATATATGTGCAAAATAATTCATCCAAATGCATCATCCATATGATGATACGTCCATTTCCACCCATAGAAAATCTAAGATGCACACACATCCATATGCAACATGTAAGTGATTGAGTCGATCTAGTGCCTAGTGTGTGTCTATGCATCCACTTGCAACCATCAATCATAACATGTTTTAACCACATGTTTTCAATCTTTGGATTCTACCTAAGGATTGAAAGGTTCGAATGATAAGGTAAACTTGAGTGATAGAAGCAAATGCAAAGTAAAAACTTGGAAAAGAAGTCAAGAACTTGCACTCAAAACGAAGAGTATAAGAAGCATGAATCCTATCTTTGGGTTCCCATGTCGCATCTGCACGGTCTTCTCCCCATTGCAGTTTAACTAATCTGATATCCTTATTTCGTAACTTCTGTATTTCTGATCCAAGGATATGAGTCGGAACTCGTCTCACTGATGCTTCCTTCTCAACTTCCACGTCCTCAAGTGTGCTTGGCTTTACTATCTCTGTCGTATCACTGAGACATTTACTTAGATAAGAGGCATAAAAATGTCATGTACGCCCGCCAGTCTGTTCGGTAGCTTAATCCTGTAAGCCATCTTTCCTGTCCTCTCTACTATAGGGAATGGCCATGCAAATCTTGGCGCTAATCATCCTAACTGAGCCAAAGCGAACTACATTCCTCGGCGGTGACACTTTAATGAAGACCATATATCCTACTTCAAATTCCAATTTAGTCCTCCTTTTATTAGCATAATATTTATTGTCTTGAGTGGTTTTCATTCTCTAATGGATAAGATCAATCTTCTTAGAAGTGTCTCAAATCATTCCCGGTCCAAGTAGAAGTCTGTTCGTAGAATCCCACCAACAAGTCAGTGATCTACAAGGTCACCCACATAATGCTTCGAAGGGTGCCATGCCTATACTGGATTGGTAACTATTGTTGTAGGTGAACTCCACCAAAGGAAGACACTCTTCCCAAGTCCCTCCAAAGTCTAGGATACACAATCTTAGAAGATCCTCAAGAACTCCATTCACCCTCTTAGTCTTTCCATCTGTCAAGGGTGGTATGCTATGCTCAGACATAGATGTATGCCTAACGCCTCTTGCAAGCTTTTCCAAAACTCACTAGTAAAGATCAGGTCGTGGTCGCTCAATATACTGGAAGGTACCCCATGCAATCGAACTATCTCTTGGAGATAAACTAATGTCATCCAAGACGCTATCCTCTTGCTCTTCACAGGAATAAAATGAGTGCTCTTTGTAAGTCTATCCACTATCACCTAAATGCTCATATTGTCCTTCCTTAATCGTGGCGATCCATCAATGAAATCCATAAAGACACTCTCCTACTTCCATTGTGGGATTTCTAAGCGCTGAAGCAATCTGCCAGGTTTCTTTTGTTCAACCTTTACTCTTTGGCAAGTTATGCATCGTGCTACAAAATTCCACCACATCTTTCTTCATTCCAAACCAAAAGAAAACCTCTTCATGTCTTGATACATTTTTTCGCCGCTCGAATGGATAGTCATCCGAGAATGATGAGCTTCCTCAAGCACCACCTTAAGCAATTCCCCAAACTTAGGGACACATAGCCTTCCATCTCATCATGGCCACCACTTACCATCCACGGTACATCTATCAAGGTAACTAGAAGTCTCTCCTTATTGACTTGTCAAGATGTCTAAGACCTACGGGTCCCTTCATAGATCTAACTTGTTCCAATAGAGCAGGCCGCACCTCCAATGATGCTAACAATCCAATTGTGAAATACATAGAAGGCTTAAAATCAAAAGTCGAGAAGTACTCCAAGCTTCGCCTTTCCATGAATAAAGGAGTCAAAGTGATCCTCAGCCTACTCAGTGTGTCCTCCACTACATTACCCTTGTCAGGGGTATAAGCTATCTCAAAGTCGTAGGGCGCTAGGAACTCCATCCACCGTTGCTGCCTTAGGTTGAGATCCTTTTGCAAGAACAAGTACTTGAGCGACTTATGATCCGTATATAGTTCAAACTTTTCTCCAAAAAGGTATTGCCGCCAAGAATTTAATGCGAACGCTATAGAAGTCAACTCTAGATCATGTGTTCTTCTCGTGAACCCTCAATTATCTGCTTTCAGCGAACACTACCCTTCCCTCTTGCATTAGAACGACACCAAGCCCTGTGCCACATGCATCGGCATAAACCGTAAACATCTTGCTTCCTTCTGGGAGAGTCAGAACTGGGATTGTTGACAGAGATCTCTTCAATCTCTGAAAATCATCCTCACAATCAATGCGTCATGAAAAAGCCAAGTTATTTTTCGTCAATCGGGTAACCGGGGCTGATACCCTTATAATTTTTTTTTGATAAACTTCCTATAGTAGCTCGCCAACCCGAGGAAACTTCTCACCTTCATTGCATTCTTTGAAGCCCTCAAATCTTGAACTGCAACGACTTTCGTGAGGTCCACTGTTATCCAGTCCTTGGAGACTACATGCCCTTGGAACCTTACTTCCTTCCACCAAAAGTGACACTTATAAAATTTCGCCTTAAGATGATGTCACTTGAGGGTGCGTAGAATCTATCCTAAGTGTTGGGGATGTTCCTCCTCATTCCTTGAGAAGAGAAGAATGTCATCCGCAAAGACCACCACAAACTTGTTCAGAAACTTCCTAAACAGCCTAGTTATGAAGTCCACAAAATAGGCGGGTGCACTGATTAACCCAAAAGGCATAACCAACCATTCGAAGAAGCCATATGGAGTTCTGAATGCAGTCTTATCAATGTTGTCCTCTGCCACTCTCAACTGATGAAACCCCATCTCCAGATCCATCTGCAAGAAAACTAATGCATCAACTATAATCCACATATAGACGAAGTGAGCCATCTTACTTAGTGGCTAAGACAACTGGAGACCCCCATTTTGAAATACATCGCCTAATAAAACCTTTCTCAAATAGCTCCCCCACTTACTTTCTTAGCTCCTTTCTCTCCCTAAGAGTCATGTGGAGCACTAGTAGAGCAACTGGCTTCGCGTTCTCTACCAAGTAAATCCGGAAGTCTATCTCACACTTTTGAAGTAGGCCCTTAACCTCCTCATATTCATCTGGGTAGCCTCTAATTATAGGCATAGATCGTAGGTAGTCAATTGAAGTACCAAGTGATTCTTGAAAACTGAGCATTACCGAACCTCGTGGGTCATAGGAAATCTCGAGAGTCCTGCCATGACAAGAAAGAATTCTAACTACTCTCTTTTTGCAATCAAGGACGGCACTATACATGGCTAGACAATCCATGCCTAGAATCAAACCATAGCCTATAAAGCTCAGCACATACGCATCGCATTCAAATTCGACACGTAGGATAGAAATTCATAAACCCTTACATATCATGGATAAATGAGCTGATCCTCATATAGTCTTTGAGACTATTACCGTATCAGAGACTACAATAGTATTAAGGTGCAGACTATATACTAAAGAACTAGATATAAATGAATGTGAATCACCAGAATCAAACGGGGTTCGAACATGATAGTCAAAAAGGAAATCAAACCTTCAACCATGACTTTCCTACCTCGATCAGGTTCACTTGCTTCCAACGCATGTAATTGTCTAGAAGTTCCTACCCCTTGTCCTTGCTTGCTAGGGCATTTCTTAGTGAAGTGTCCCATTGTCCACAATTAAAGCAAGCTCCCTTTGTCTTTCTACAGTCTTCAACAAAATGACCCATTGCACCGCAACCATGACACTTTACATCCTTTTTGATTTGAGCCTTATCAGGCTTTCCACCTTTCTTTTGTTGCTTTCCTTTCTTGGGCCACCTTTTCTGTTTTTCGCCCTTAGCTTGAGTCTCCTAAGTCTTAGTCTGTTTCTTTTCTTCCTTGCTATCCTCGTACATAAGCGTCTTATCAAATAGCCTTTCAAAAGTTGCCCCCTGTAAGAACCCGTTACTTCCCCATGAAGGAAAGAGCGGATACTTTGAGAACAACACACAAATGAACGTAGATGGAAGAACATTTCATTGTATATTACAACAATGCATCAGATTACAAGAATATACAGAGTACAAATGAATATTACATAGAAATATCAGAGATTAAAATTACATTTAAATACATAGCAGCGGAAAATAATACAACACACAACTAGAAGAGATATACGGATACAAAGATTTCCGGATATCGCTCCAGCTGTAAACCAGGATCCTGTGAATATAAATCTGCAAAACCAAAACTACTAGCTGCCCGTGTCAAAATAGGGGCACCCAGAGTTTAGGTTAAAACAGTAAACTCCAGGTCAGTCATGTGACTGGTGTGAGAACTAAAACAGTTATTAATTCTTTATTTTAAAGTTAGGTAAATCAAGGGACCACGCCGTATAACACGGAACGGGTTTCCTCCCAAGAATACCAGTGCATATAACAAATAACGCAATGCTAAATAAAGAAAAAATGAGGCTGTTATAAGACCCAGGTCCTATCACACAATGCAACGCAAGCCGGGGGATAGGGTTTTCCCTTATAACAGCCAAAGAATGCTTGATACGTTTAAAACAGATTATTTGATACTATTATAAGTGCATAGTGTATAAAACAACTTCAAATCATAAGTATCAATCATAGGCGGCATGGGTACCATATATCATGTCGCCATACTAGTTCTACAATTAAAACCGCAAATGTCACGTATTTGGAAATTGGATTTCCATCTATGAACCGAGGAAAATGATAGTCCTCAACCGATTCGAGACTGCCTAGCCCGAGTCTCAGGATCAGAGCTCGAGTGACCCTAGGAGTGACAGGGCCGGTCCACCGATGTGGATTAAAATTCCTGAACAATACGTTTCCCCGCCCTTTGGGGCGTAAACGAGCCAACGAATGACTCCATCGGACCCTGATCGTCCGATCAAACCGAGGCGCCTCGCAACAGCAACAACCACATAAGTCAAACTCGTCAGGGCGTGTAAAACCACTGACGCCACTTCTAACTAGGAAGAAATGCATGCCCTCCCTGAGGTCCGTCTCCCGTTTTTGGTTCATACCGGGTGTGAAACTCGCGAAGTAAACGTTACACAAAGCTACACCACAAAGGCCGTGCTTCGATCATCAACCACAAGACTTTGCTTTTCAACAGAAGCCTTGATCATTCGCCACTTAGGCATGCCACACCGGCAGTTCACTCTATGCGTTTGATATCCATCAGTATATAACCCCTGAGCTCGTACGTCTCAGAGAAGGGCGTTAAGCAAGAGAATAAATTCTCTGCCGCCAAACAGATATATATTTAATAGAAATCAATCACACAGACTAAAATCCAATGTCAGACACACAGTCCATTTACAATTCCGTTCTGGGTCTGAACGAAACCGGAGGCACCTAGTACCCCGCATGTCCATAGGTCTCCATGTACGTCTAGACGATCACCAACTGTTTCCATCTTCTTGGGTGTACATCCTAATCAAGATCATCAGTAATCACCCAAACGACGTGAAGATCTCCGGTCTTCGACCATCGTCTTCATCTTCGACTTATCGTCGTATCGGTTATTCAGAATGGGATAAACCCGGTCTTTCCGAATAACTCGCGTATATTTTAAAATAAGTGTTACACAAACCCAACATACGCCTCATTCCAATTTATCAGTCACTAACCGTAAATTAATCAAGAGAATAATTCCCCAAATATTAACCCCGAAGGCCGAAACCAACATCAGATCAATATCCAGAAAACCATTCTGCTTGGCTAACCGACAGTTAGTTTCTAAATTTTACATTCATAGGGAAAGGTTCCCATTAATTTTATCCAAGATAAATTCCTTGAATTTATTCCCTAATCTCCTTTTGAATTTCGATTCAACTAGTCGAGATTAACGAACCTTACCGAAGTAATCATTGGTTTTAATTTCCC
The DNA here is from genome assembly GCA_030737875.1 of Allium sativum. Classification (NCBI taxonomy): domain Eukaryota; kingdom Viridiplantae; phylum Streptophyta; class Magnoliopsida; order Asparagales; family Amaryllidaceae; genus Allium; species Allium sativum. The sequence continues at coordinate 995,730,490 of CM060915.1, forward strand.
AATCCCAACCTATTCATCCCATGAAGTAAAACTGGTAATACTTCATATCTAACACCACGGTGTTATCGGTAAATTCAATTACCATTTTACGTTCAAATCTAATTAAAGATTTAACTATCGCCTGGTGCAAAACTGGTGATACTCCATTCTCGATCTTTTCAATCAAATTAAAGATTCATTAAAACCCCACTTAGTTTTAATCGTTAACTGGGTTAAAGAATCAGTGTCATTCAAAACACGGTTCACGATAAACCCAAAATCACATTCCATTAATTATCGGGTTAAAGAACGAGTGTTATTTAAAAACACTGTTCACGATAAACCCAAAAATCAATATCAATTCAATTCCAATTAAATATCATTTAATTGGTACACTTAATTAAATCTAAATAAAAAGATTTAATCTTTTCTCAACTGGGTTCAAGAACAGTGTTAATGAAGACACCATTCACGACAAACCCAAATCAACTTGATATTAAACACAAGGCTCTGAATAGAAAATATAACGGCTTATATTCAATATCGAATTCTATGATTAACAAATGTCTATTGGAAATAACGATATAAATGTATATATCTTTCAAATTTCCATAACAACATCTGTATAATCCCGAATTCCAACATCGAAATATTCCGAAGACAATTTCGATTCAAATCCACTCCAATGCAATCATTGGAAATTCTGGTTATTTTTAAAACCCTTTTCAAATTCAATTTAATTGTTTAAAAATAAATAGAATTATAATTCTAGTTCAAAACTAGTTCATTTCGATAAAAATCTATTTTTATCTTTTCAAATATGGAGTTTTTCATCCCAATTCTTCCCAAATCATTTCTTATGATTTTACACAAATTATTACTATTTTTAATAATTTTATCAAGGCCCGTACAGTCGATTTCCATCAATGGCCATCGAACTGCACTTACAGCGACCTTTTTCAAATTTGATTTGGACATAACTCCAAATCCAACCGTTAGATTTTGAATTTTAATATTCATTAGAAAGCTCTTTTCGATACGAACCCAACGGTTCTGGTTTTTAGGAGAATCCGACGGTCGGATCTCCCGTAATGTCCGTTTGAAATAAATGGTCGAAATTCGCGAACTGCCGCGGCGCGGCGCGGTCTATTCGGGCCATTATATTATATATATAATATATATTTCGTCGGTTTCTTTTTAAAACGTGCTTTATAAATCGTTTTAAATTCATTTTCAAAACGGTTTCAACTTCATATTCAATTTCAAATCAAAATTGAATATTCCAATAAAATTCACTTCAAATCGATTTTAATTCTATTTCAATTCTATTCGAATTCATTTCAAAACGATTTCAATTCTATTTCCATTCTATTCGAATTCATTTCAAAACGATTTCAATTCTATTCGAATTTATTTCAAAACGATTTCAATTCTATTTCAATTCTATTCGAATTCATTTCAAAACGATTTCAATTCTATTCGAATTCATTTCAAAACAATTTCAATTCTATTCGAATTCATTTCAAAACGATTTCAATTCTATTTCAATTCTATTCGAATTCATTTCAAAACAATTTCAATACTATTCGAATTTCGAACCATTTCAGTTTATTTCGAATTTCAAATCAATTCAATTAGATTCGAATTTCAATTCACTTTAATATTCACTTCAATTTGAATAAAATCGATATAAATATCGTTCACGTTAAAATGGCGTCAATCTATCAACGCGGCTTCATATAATTCAATTTTCAAATGTTCTACTTCAAATATTTCTATTCAAGTATTTCTATTCAAATATTTCTATTTCAAATATTTCTATTTCGAAACTGGAATGAGGCCCAATCAATTACCATATAAAGTTAATTATATGGATTTTCTACAACACATGTATACAATAACAACGATGAATAATCAACCATCATCCAAGGTGCATTCTACACTGTATAAGCATCAAATATAAATATTCAACGCTTATAGCAGCCTGTCAATCAATTGATCGACATACAACTAATTATTGGGATTAGTGTACGTCAAATATCATCCCAATACCTGTGTGGGGTTTCAAACAATCAAACACAGATTTTATTTGTGCAGTTGGGCGATGTGTAAAATTTATCGTCCCAATCAATGTTCTTCAAATAGGTGTACATAAACAAACCGTCCAGTTTGTAAATGAATATTTATTTATTCACATTCACGTTAAAAATTATATTTTTAACGATCAAACTATTTTATTCAACCTATGAATATTCTATTCGGTTCATTTATTAAATAAAATGTTATCTTTATTTTTCTAATTTATTTTTAGAAAATTTCGGCGGCATAACGGCATGATACTAGAAACGGGACAAGGCCTAGCCTTATCCCCGGTCTAGTGAAGGCCCACGCCATTCACACATCAATCAAATCAATTCCATTTCACCAAACAATTCAATTCAATTCAAATATTCTAACTAACTACACAACCAAACAATTTAACAAACAAGCCACCCATGGTCTGTGGATGACGGGTGTCGGGTGCTACTAAACACCGTCTGCATCCTAGTATATATATATAACTAGAAAAATAAATAGAAAGGTGAGAAATTCTCACCGAAAGCTATCCAATCATCTTGACTCTTCTTTTGATAGAAATCTTCATCGTTATCGCATTTTTGTCATCTTCGTTGCTGTAGCCACTACATATGTAAAAATCGAATTTTTACTCCGCTATTTAATATATAAAGATCGAATTTGTATCTTGTTATTCAATATATAAAAATCGAATTTTTATTTTGTTATTCAATATATAAAAATCGAATTTTTACCTTGCTATTCAATATATAAAAATCGAATTGTTATTTTGCTATCATATAGATAAAAATCCCATTTCTATCCCGCTATTCTTCATATGAAGATTTCGCCTTTTCAAAAATATAGATTTCATCTTTTCAAATATATCATTATAAAAATCACATTTTTATTTTTCTACACATATAAAGATGCTATTTTTAATATTTCTGTCATGTAAAAATTATATTTTTAATTCTCTACCTAAACAAAAATCATATTCTACGCCTTCTATATAGTAAAGATTATATTTTTAATACTTTAAAAATATAAAAATCATATTTTTAATTCTTTAAAAATATAAAAATCATATTTTTAATCTTCTACTTAATAAAGATTATATTTTTAACACTTTAAAAATATAAAAATCATATTTTTAGTACTTTAAAAATATAAAAATCATATCTTTATTACTCTTTCATATTGCTATTTTTTTTATTTTAAAGACCATGCCCTTTCTATTTTAAAAATCCTAACTTAACTAATTTAAAAATCCAATCTTTTCTCTTTGAAAAATCTAATCTTTTCTATGTAAATAAAATCAGATTTTATAAATTATCTAACAAAAAAAAACTGAAATTAAATAAAAATAAATAAGGGAGCTTACTGTGTTACTCGGGGAAGGAGGCCGCCGGACTGGCTGAGGCGTTGGGGTCGACTGGCCGGAAAAGGGGGTGGGGCTACGGTGAAGTCGGCGAGGGGGGGGGGGGTGAGGGTTGTGCGTCGGTTTTCGTGGCGAGGGGGGGTGGGGGTTGTGTCGCGAGAGGAAGGGGGCGCCTGGATGATCGGTGGTGGCAGTGGCGGTGGTGCTGGCGTCGATCGACGTCGAGAGGGGGTGGCTCGATCGATTTGGGGTTTTCCCCTTTTTTTCCTTTTTTTTTCTCTGTTCGTTTCTGTTTTGAAAAGATATCGGGGGGGGGGGGGGGTTGGTTAAGGGAGGAGAGAATTTTTTTTTTATTATTATTTTAATTTCAAAAAGTTGACTTTTACATACGACCTCGAAACGAGGCCCACTGCCTGTCGTCCATAGCGTTTTACCCCCATTCCGAACACAATGGGATATGCATCGTAGGCTGATTTGATCGTTTTGATCAGTTTCCGTTGAAATTACATTTAAACCGCTATATTGAATTTTAAACGTACATTTCAATTACCGGGGTCACATACTAACTAGAAAAATTCCCGAAAAATATTTTCTAGCTTCGTATTCACGATACGGTCCTAACAACACTAGTTTCGTCGAATTATGAGACTGTTTGAAAAATGGCCAATTTCCAGTCGATTAAAATCAACTGAAACTGGTCAAACTTGTTTTCCTTTGCCATGCTCACATATTGATTCGAAAAATTATGAAATTTGGAATCTAGCAATAACTTGACACTGCGGATCCAACAAAAGTGGTTTCGTCGAAATCCGAGGTCGTTTGCAAAATTCCCATTTTTAAGGGCCTGAATTCCATAGCGACTATTCAGAATTTTCAACTGGACATATCTTTTGATTCTCGCTATGAAATTTTGATTTTCCGGATTCGTTGGAAAGATATCATCAATTAGATCCTAATGTTTTTGGTTTCACTAAGATCCGGTTTATTTTGCATCCGGTACATTCAATTGAAGTTTGAAATCGAATTATCGAACTACCGCGCCATTTTCAATTCTATTTATAATTATAAATAATTATTTATATTCTAACGCCGATCTATATAACTATATACGATTGAATTTCATTCAAAAGAAATTTTCTCGTCGATATTATTTAAAATAATTCATTTTAAATAATCAAAATTCGCTAAAATTGCCAAAATAAAATTTTTAAACTGGCCCTGATTTTCGGGTTGTTACAATCTCCCCCACTTTAAACTTTTCGTCCCCGAAAAGGAACAAAGTCGAAAGTGGTTTGATTAATCAACTCTACGCTCGATCTGGCTTCCATTCTCTAACTTTTCAGTTTCTGAGAATTTTCAAATTCTTCATAAATTTGGCTAACACCCTAAATTTTCGAAAAATTTCGCCATAACCTCCCCTGCACCGGGAGCCACGGGAAAATCCCGAAATTGCCATATAGGCCTTCTGATATCAAAAAGAAAAAGAAAAAGCCAAGCGGCTAGCCAATAGGCTCATAAAATCATCATCACCCAAACAAAACAGTAAATTATAGTAAACATGTACCTATTTGTCGGGCAAACAAATTTTATTCTTCGGCTCTAGCCTCCTTGCTATGACCTGTTCAATATAAGTATATGTATATGCAAGCAAATGCGACCAATTTTCAATACAGTTCAATATTTGGTTCAATTAGGCATAGTGGTTCAAAATTATCAAACAAACAAACAAACAACACAAACATCAATCAATTAGTGAATTTAACGTTTCAAATTCATAATTTTACTACATATAAAGAAAATCATGTTTTTGATGCCAATTCACAACAATGTGTTCTAGCTATATTGGTTTTGGTTCTCACACCAGTCTAATGGAAATATATAGATATCACACCTTCGAAACACGAACATAAATATTGATGATGCCATGGTCATTATCAACATCATCTCCGGGCGACTAGAGCGTGGTTCTATATCTATCCAATATAATAAAACTTCGAATATACGTTCATGACGCGTATATGCAAAATCTTTATATATTGGATTGTCCATATTCAATACAAATAAAATATTCAAATACGTATAAACGATTTAAATTTTCAAAACAAAATTGTTTTCAATTCGAAAATATACTCTTCACACCCGTTCTAGGATACTACTGATCCTATCTCTAACGAGTCATTCTAATTGGATATTACTAACCCAATATTTGATGAATTCTTTCATATGGTTCTAATGTGTCTTGTTCTCGAGCTCTGTAAACCAAAGCTCTGATACCACTGTAAGAACCCGTTACTTCCCCGTGAAGGAAAGAGCGGATACTTTGAGAACAACACACAAATGAACGCAGACGAAAGAACATTTCATTGTATATTACAACAATGCATCAGATTACAAGAATATACAGAGTATAATTGAATATTACACAGAAATATCAGAGATTTAAATTACATTTAAATACATAGTAGCGGAAAATAATACAATACACAACTAGAAGAGATATACGGATACAAAGCTTTCCGGATATCGCTCCAGCTGTAAACCAGGATCCTGTGAATATAAATCTGCAAAACCAAAACTACTAGCTGCCCGTGTCAAAATAGGGGCACCCAGAGTTTAGGTTAAAACAATAAACTCCAGGTCAGTCATGTGACTGGTGTGAGAACTAAAACAGTTATTAATTCTTTATTTTAAAGTTAGGTAAATCAAGGGACCACGCCGTATAACACGGAACGGGTTTCCTCCCAAGAATACCAGTGCATATAACAAACAGCGCAATGCTAAATAAAGAAAAAATGAGGCTGTTATAAGACCCAGGTCCTATCACACAATGCAACGCAAGCCGGGGGATAGGGTTTTCCCTTATAACAGCCAAAGAATGCTTGATACGTTTAAAACAGATTATTTGATACTATTATAAGTGCATAGTGTATAAAACAACTTCAAATCATAAGTATTTATCATAGGCGGCATGGGTACCATATATCATGTCGCCATACTAGTTCTACAATTAAAACCGCAAATGTCACGTATTTGGAAATTGGATTTCCATCTATGAACCGAGGCAAAAGATAGTCCTCAACCGATTCGAGACTGCCTAGCCCGAGTCTCAGGATCAGAGCTCGAGTGACCCTAGGAGCGACAGGGCCGGTCCACCGATGGGGATTAAAATTCCTGAACAATACGTTTCCCCGCCCTTTGGGGCGTAAACGAGCCAACGAATGACTCCATCGGACCCGGATCGTCCGATCAAACCGAGGCGCCTCGCAACAGCAACAACCACATAAGTCAAACTCGTCAGGGCATGTAAAACCATTGACGCCACATCTAACTAGGAAGAAACGCATGCCCTCCCTGAGGTCCGTCTCCCGTTTTTGGTTCATACCGGTTATGAAACTCGCGAAGTAAACATTACACAAAGCTACGCCACAAAGGCCGTGCTTCGATCATCAACCACAAGACTTTGCTTTTCAACAGAAGCCTTGATCATTCGCCACTTAGGCATGCCACACCGGCAGTTCACTCTATGCGTTTGATATCCATCACTATATAACCCCTGAGCTCGTACGTCTCAGAGAAGGGCGTTAAGCAAGAGAATAAATTCTCCGCCGCCAAACAGATATATATTTAATAGAAATCAATCACACAGACTAAAATCCAATGTCAGACACACAGTCCATTTACAAGTCCGTTCTGGGTCTGAACGAAACCGGAGGCACCTAGTACCCTGCATGTCCATCGGTCTCCATGTACGTCTGGACGATCACTAACTGTTTCCATCTTCTTGGGTGTACATCCTAATCAAGATCATCAGTAATCACCCAAACGACGTGAAGATCTCCGGTCTTCGACCATCGTCTTCATCTTCGACTTATCGTCGTATCGGTTATTCAGAATGGGATAAACCCGGTCTTTCCGAATAACTCGCGTATATTTTAAAATAAGTGTTACACAAACCCAACATACGTCTCATTCCAATTTATCAGTCACTAACCGTAAATTAATCAAGAGAATAATTCCCCAAATATTAACCCCGAAGGCCGAAACCAACATCAGATCAATATCCAGAAAACCATTCTGCTTGGCTAACCGACAGTTAGTTTCTAAATTTTACATTCATAGGGAAAGGTTCCCATTAATTTTATCCAAGATAAATTCCTTGAATTTATTCCCTAATCTCCTTTTGAATTTCGATTCAACTAGTCGAGATTAACGAACCTTACCGAAGTAATCATTGGTTTTAATTTCCCAATCCCAACCTATTCATCCCATGAAGTAAAACTGGTAATACTTCATATCTAACACCACGGTGTTATCGGTAAATTCAATTACCATTTCACGTTCAAATCTAATTAAAGATTTAACTATCGCCTGGAGCAAAACTGGTGATACTCCATTCTCGATCTTTTCAATCTAATTAAAGATTCATTAAAACCCCACTTAGTTTTAATCGTTAACTGGGTTAAAGAATCAGTGTCATTCAAAACACGGTTCACGATAAACCCAAAATCACATTCCATTAATTATCGGGTTAAAGAACGAGTGTTATTTAAAAACACTGTTCACGATAAACCCAAAAATCAATATCAATTCAATTCCAATTAAATATCATTTAATTGGTACACTTCATTAAATCTAAATAAAAAGATTTAATCTTTTCTCAACTGGGTTCAAGAACAGTGTTATTGAAGACACCATTCACGACAAACCCAAATCAACTTGATATTAAACACAAGGCTCTGAATAGAAAATATAACGGCTTATATTCAATATCGAATTCTATGATTAACAAATGTCTATTGGAAATAACGATATAAATGTATATATCTTTCAAATTTCCATAACAACATCTGTATAATCCCGAATTCCAACATCGAAATATTCCGAAGACAATTTCGATTCAAATCCACTCCAATGCAATCATTGGAAATTCTGGTTATTTTTAAAACCCTTTTCAAATTCAATTTATTTATTTAAAAATAAATAGAATTATAATTCTAGTTCAAAACTAGTTCATTTCGATAAAAATCTATTTTTATCTTTTCAAATATGGAGTTTTTCATCCCAATTCTTCCCAAATCATTTCTTATGATTTTACACAAATTATTACTATTTTTAATAATTTTATCAAGGCCCGTACAGTCGATTTCCATCAATGGCCATCGAACTGCACTTACAGCGACCTTTTTCAAATTTGATTTGGACATAATTCCAAATCCAACCGTTAGATTTTTAATTTCTAATATTCATTAGAAAGCTCTTTTCGATACGAACCCAACGGTTTCGGTTTTTAGGAGAATCCGACGGTCGGATCTCCCGTAATGTCCGTTTGAAATAAATGGTCAAAATTCGCGAACTGCCGCGGCGCGACGCGTTCTATTCGGGCCATTATATTATATATATAATATATATTTCGTCGATTTCTTGTTAAAACGTGCTTTATAAATCGTTTTAAATTCATTTTCAAAACGGTTTCAACTTCATATTCAATTTCAAATCAAAATTGAATATTCCAATATAAATTCGTTTTAAATTCACTTCAAATCGATTTTAATTCTATTTCAATTCTATTCGAATTCATTTCAAAACGATTTCAATTCTATTTCAATTCTATTCGAATTCATTTCAAAACGATTTCAATTCTATTTCAATTCTATTCGAATTCATTTCAAAACAATTTCAATTCTATTTCAATTCTATTCGTATTCATTTCAAAACGATTTCAATTCTATTTCAATTCTATTCGAATTCATTTCAAAACGATTTCAATTCTATTTCAATTCTATTCGAATTCATTTCAAAACGATTTCAATTCTATTCGAATTTCGAACCATTTTAGTTTATTTCGAATTTCAAATCAATTCAATTAGATTTGAATTTCAATTCACTTCAATTTGAATAAAATCGATATAAATATCGTTCACGTTAAAATGGCGTCAATCTATCAACGCGGCTTCATATAATTCAATTTTCAAATGTTCTACTTCAAATATTTCTATTCAAGTATTTCTATTCAAATATTTCTATTTCAAATATTTCTATTTCGAAACTGGAATGAGGCCCAATCAATTACCATATAAAGTTAATTATATGGATTTTCTACAACACATGTATACAATAACAACGATGAATAATCAACCATCATCCAAGGTGCATTCTACACTGTATAAGCATCGAATATAAATATTCAACGCTTATAGCAGCCTATCAATCAATCGATCGACATACAACTAATTATTGGGATTAGTGTACGTCAAATATCATCCCAATACCCGTGTGGGGTTTCAAACAATCAAACACAGATTTTATTTGTGCAGTTGGGCGATGTGTAAAATTTATCGTCCCAATCAATGTCCTTCAAATAGGTGTACATAAACAAACCGTCCAGTTTGTAAATGAATATTTATTTATTCACATTCACGTTAAAAATTATATTTTTAACGATCAAACTATTTTATTCAACCTATGAATATTCTATTCGGTTCATTTATTAAATAAAATGTTATCTTTATTTTTCTAATTTATTTTTAGAAAATTTCGGCGGCATAACGACACGATACTAGAAACGGGACAAGGCCTAGCCTTATCCCCGGTCTAGTGAAGGCCCACGCCATTCACACATCAATCAAATCAATTCCATTTCACCAAACAATTCAATTCAAATCAAGTATTCTAAATAACTACACAACCAAACAATTTAACAAACAAGCCACCCATGGTCTGTGGATGACGGGTGTCGGGTGCTACTAAACACCGTCTGCATCCTAGTATATATATATAACTAGAAAAATAAATAGAAAGGTGAGAAATTCTCACCGAAAGCTATCCAATCATCTTGACTCTTCTTTTGATAGAAATCTTCATCGTTATCGCATTTTTGTCATCTTCGTTGCTGTAGCCACTACATATGTAAAAATCGAATTTTTACTCCGCTATTTAATATATAAAGATCGAATTTGTATCTTGTTATTCAATATATAAAAATCGAATTTTTATTTTGTTATTCAATATATAAAAATCGAATTTTTACCTTGCTATTCAATATATAAAAATCGAATTTTTATTTTGCTATCATATAGATAAAAATCCCATTTCTATCCCGCTATTCTTCATATAAAGATTTCGCCTTTTCAAAAATATAGATTTCATCTTTTCAAATATATCATTATAAAAATCACATTTTTATTTTTCTACACATATAAAGATGCTATTTTTAATATTTCTATCATGTAAAAATTATATTTTTAATTCTCTACCTAAACAAAAATCATATTCTACGCCTTCTATATAGTAAAGATTATATTTTTAATACTTTAAAAATATAAAAATCATATTTTTAATTCTTTAAAAATATAAAAATCATATTTTTAATCTTCTACTTAATAAAGATTATATTTTTAACACTTTAAAAATATAAAAATCATATTTTTAATACTTTAAAAATATAAAAATCATATCTTTATTACTCTTTCATATTGCTATTTTTTTATTTTAAAGACCATGCCCTTTCTATTTTAAAAATCCTAACTTAACTAATTTAAAAATCCAATCTTTTCTCTTCGAAAAATCTAATCTTTTCTATGTAAATAAAATCAGATTTTATAAATTATCTAACAAAAAAAACTGAAATTAAATAAAAATAAATAAGGGAGCTTATTGTGTTACTCGGGGAAGGAGGCCGCCGGACTGGCTGAGGCGTCGGGGTCGACTGGCTGGAAAGGGGGGGGGGGGGGTGGGGCTACGGTGAAGTCGGCGAGGGGGGGGGGGGTAAGGGTTGCGCGTCGGTTTTTGTGGCGAGGGGGGGATGGGGGTTGTGTCGCGAGAGGAAGGGGGCGCCTGGATGATCGGTGGTGGCAGCGGCGGTGGGGCGGTGGTGCTGGCGTCGATCGACGTCGAGAGGGGTGGCTCGATCGATTTGGGGTTTTCCCCTTTTTTCCTTTTTTTTTCTCTGTTCGTTTCTGTTTTGAAAAGATATCGGGGGGGGCCTGGTTAAGGGAGGAGAGAATATTTTTTTTATTTTATTATTTTAATTTCAAAAAGCTGACTTTTACATACGACCTCGAAACGAGGCCCACTGCCTGTCGTTCATAGCGTTTTACCCCCATTCCGAACACTATGGGATATGCATCGTAGGCTGATTTGATCGTTTTGATCAGTTTCCGTTGAAATTACATTTAAACCGCTATATTGAATTTTAAACGTACATTTCAAGTTACTGGGGTCACATACTAACTAGAAAAATTCCTGAAAAATATTTTCTAGCTTCGTATTCACGATACGGTCCTAACAACACTAGTTTCGTCGAATTCTGAGACTGTTTGAAAAATGGCCAATTTCCAGTCGATTAAAATCAACTAAAACTGGTCAAACGCGTTTTCCTTTGCCACGCTCACATATTGATTCAAAAAATTATGAAATTTGGAATCTAGCAATAACTTGATACTGCGGATCCAACAAAAGTGGTTTCGTCGAAATCCGAGGTCGTTTGCAAAATTCCCATTTTTAAGGGCCTGAATTCCATAGCGACTATTCAGAATTTTCAACTGGACATATCTTTTGATTCCCGCTATGAAATTTTGATTTTCCGGATTCCTTGGAAAGATATCATCAATTAGACCTAATGTTTTTGGTTTCACTAAGATCCGGTTTATTTTGCACCCGGTACATTCAATTGAATTTTGAAATCGAATTATCGAACTACCGCGCCATTTTCAATTCTATTTATAATTATAAATAATTATTTATATTCTAACGTCGATCTATATAACTATATACGATTGAATTTCATTCAAAAGAAATTTTCTCGTCGATATTATTTAAAATAATTCATTTTATATAATCAAAATTCGCTAAAATTGCCAAAAAAAAATTTTAAACTGGCCCAGATTTTCGGGTTGTTACACCCCCATTGGTATGTGGGAAAGAGAAAGTCCTTGGAGAGGTTCATTCAACCCTCTCGCAAATCTAAGCGCCTTATTTTGGGGAGTATTCACCAACTGTTGTCTGAACCTAGATAATTGATTAAACTTATTCACATATGCCTTAATCGGCATATCCCCTTGTTTTAAAGATAAAAACCTTTCCAATTGTAGTCCCTCCTCTACTTAAGATAAGAATTTCATCTCGAACTTTTGCCTGAAGTCATCCCACGTTACCACTGATTGTTCATCTTGTGTTACTTCAAACCAGTAGGAAGCCTCATCCTTAAGTTGCCATGCAGGCAATTGTATTTTCCTTCGGTCGTCGACCTCAAAAAGTCCAAACAAGTTTTCCGTCACTCGTTGCCAATTCTGTGCTTCAACAAAGCTTTTGGTACTATGGAATGGTTTTACTCCCATAGCATAGAAGTCTTTGCATAACATAGAGAAGTTATCAACTCGTGGAGGTGGAGAAACAGTGGTTGTAGCTAAAAGAGGAGCATCGCTTTTACCTTTGAAGGTGTCTTATCCTCAAGATATCTACGAAACCATGTCGATAACGGAATGCCCTCAGGAAGATTGGGTGCCCTAGACATGCTGAAAAAAGGGATTCAACAAGAGATCGAGAGAATACTGACTATGAGTTGAGGGGATATGTTTTTCAAAAACAGTTTTTTATTTGAAAATGCTTTGCTTTTAAAACATTTTAAAAAAATATCTTTGATCATGTAACATTCAGCTTTGATTCCAAATGTGACACCCCACGTCCGTTAATGTTACTCATAAAGAATGCATTAAGTTCCATGAAGCGCAGTGTGTAATCATTACGGAATATTTCCAAGACAGATAAAATAAGCAGCAAAAAATCATAAATTTTATTATAAAAGAAATAAAGCATAGTTTCAAAAATACATTAAACCCAGTTACAACTAGCAAACTGTCTCAAATCTATCTCACAAAACACCTCATACCATAAAATATCAGAGTACATAAAGTCATTTCCCTCACTGTAAGCCATAATAAAGTAGAGAGCAAGTCAAAACGATACATCCCAAGAAGTCCAAGTCAAGTCCAAGCTGTAAGAGAAATCCTGGTCACTACTGAGTGATGCCACTCTGAGGACCTAATGGGAAAGGAAAAAAGATGCGAAAGAAAATGGGGTAGACATAAAGTCTGGCGAGTTCCAGTGATTTACAAATATGAATAAAGTAGAAATGCCAAGATTGGTAAATAATACTAGATGAGAAAGGTACAATGTCATAACAGATAAATTAAACAGAATAACATGATGGATAGGAATAACAGGAATAAACTATGATCGAGTAATGCTTTACATTTATATCCTAAACAGGTAGTGTCTAATGTCTGCACCAATACTAGTAGAACATGTTCAACATGATTACATAACAGCAGGATTAACAGTAGAACAACAGGATTAAACAGCAGGATTAGGCATACCCTAATTACATAACAGTATTAGGTGTTAACCTATAACAGCAGGATTAGGTGTACCCTAATTACAACCCATGTGATAAACTCCCTACTATGTAATTACTTTGTGTCTGTCCCGGCAGTAGGGTATATCACTCCCTAACCCAGCAACTATATGACATAGACTGTAACAACCCGTATTTTTCGGTAACACGTTAAATCAAGAATCAAGACAGAATTAAATTATAAATTCTGAATCAAGTGAAACGGTCAGTGCCATTGCGTTCGTCTCGGAAAAATACGCGAAATAGAGTCCGAATTTTCGAGAATCGGAGTCCGTATAACCCGTTAAAGGCCTAAAGAAGATTTCTGGGAATTTGAATTTCGGAAAACAGTTTTGGAAATCAGATCTAGGGCTAGGCGGGAAGTTTCCCCGCCTAGGCCATGTCGACAGGGCTGTCGACAGGCCTGTCGACTTGGGCCCAGACCAAGTCGACAGCCCTGTCGACTTGCCTGTCGACAGGGGGAGGCCGGGGCAAATAGCCTGGCGCACCTGTTTGTTTCACCTGGTCTTGTTCTTGGGCTGGGTCTGGAAGCTTCCGAGATCTGATGGTCCTAATCTATCCTAGGGTTAATCTAAGGGCCTAAAACTATCCTAATCTCTATAAAAAGACCCTAAACCTAACCTAAATCCCTAAAAATCAAACCTAGCAACTAAGTGCTGCCAAAATTAATTTTGATCATGGCCTCCATCTCCAATCCCTAGAGCCTATGCATTCAAATCAAGTTCAAATCAAAAGGTGCAAGCTTGCTACACTAAATCAAGGCCAAATCAACATTCCTATGCGAGTTCCATGACGATTCTTCTACAAAGGAGGCACCTTTCTTAGCCAAGAAGATTCATGCTCCTTTCCCTAGGCCTAGCTATGTAAGTTCTAGCTACTTTTGGATCAAAACGGTATTTTTAATGTTGACATGGGATAAAATGAGGCTAAACATGATTATGCGAACCTATATGAACCTTACCATGCCTCTTGTGTTCATATTTATGATCTTAGGCCATGTGAGTGACTTAATCATGCCTCTCATGCTATGCATAACCTAGTTTAACTTGCAAGTTTGGATCTTTATGCATGAAATGCTAGCATGAACCTTTAGGAACCACTTTACGTGTGAAACATTGGCTAAGACAAGATTTTGGGGCTTATGCATGTTTATGAACCCAAACCCCTTATGCTAACATGCAAGTTTGTGGCCAAATCCTTTATGAGATTATGCATGCTCGTGGCCAATTCCCCCCTTTTAAGTTGTGCATGTTTATGGCCAAACCCCTTTTGGTAATATGTATGTTTGTGGCCAAATTACCTTATGACACTATGCATGTTTATGGCCAATCCCTTTATGATGTTATGCATGTGGAAGCCAAGCCCTTTTTGGCATCATGCATGTTTTGAGACCAATATGTGACATAGTATCCTTACTATGTTGACTCGCTTTGCTTGCGTTGGGAAAACACGATTTTGGGTAGTTAGATAAACATGAACATGTCGCAAAATCTTAACTTGAATATGACATGTGTTTATACTTGAGAATATGACTTGAAAGATAACATGGAAGTTGACATGTAAATATGCATAAAAACATGAGCTTGGGAATTTACCTATTAAGTTAGGTCTACCCTTTGGGAATTTACCTATTAAGTTAGGTCTACCCAAATGCTTGAAAAACTTGTAACATGTTTTGGAAACATGATGAACTTAGATAATATGAGTGTGGCCAACTCGAGGTTGGGTTGAGTTTGCAACGTAAAACTACCCGGAACCGACCGGCCTAACTAGTAGTTGCAAACAATAGGACCCAATGTGAGAAGTTGGTCATGTCGCGCTTAAGACCCGAGGTTAGACTAGGTTGTGGTGTAAATCTACCCGGACCCGCCCGGCTTAACTAGTAACCACAACAAGGTCTAATGTGAGAGGTTGAGGGTGCATTAATTAAATTAATGCCACATAATAGGGTTAAGTTAATTTGATTATTGAGGCTTAACCAAATATGATATGGACAAATGGGTTAAGTAATTTGATTAGGCTAATGATACTTAACAAAACATGATAAGCTTGGGTAAGTTAAGTAACTTGATTTGCCTAATGACACTTGACCATTTTTATACGACTAGTGGACGGGATTAAGTTAACCAACACTTAATCAATCCAACACGATAACGTGATAAGGTTAAGTAAATTTTCTTAATGACACTTAACCGTATAATACAGTTAATGGATGGGGTTAAGATTAGGCTTAACTAATCTAAACACGGTAATTCGATAGGGTTAAGTTAAACACTTAACTAATTTAACACGATGATTTGATGAGGTTAAGTGACCTATACTTAACCAATCTAACTCGTTAATTTGATGAGGTTAAGTTAACCTATACTTAACCAATCTAACGTGAAAACATGATAAGGCTAAGTCACGAATCGTTTCGAATACGCTTGACCGATTTGACTCGGTAATTTGATGGGGTCAAATTAATATATACTTAACCAATCTAAAATGATAATTAGACGAGGTTAAGCCATGGATTGCTTGATATACTTAACCAACTTGACACATGGTCTGTAGGGTTAAGTCTTGGACTTGGATACTTAGCCAGTTTCGACATGTTTTGAAGACGGGTTAAGTTGTGAGCTTAAGTGACACTTAACCCATTAGATAAACCCTAATTCGGAGGATTAGGTAGATAACCATAGTTAACAAGGATTATGGAAATAAGGCTAAGTGGTAAACCTTAGTTTAGGGAAACTAAGTAATAATTCTTAGTCAAGGAAATTTGGACCATTTCTTAGATAGATCAGTAACCCGATACGTTAGAGTATGCGTGTAGGAGCAGGCTATCTGATTTGGATAAAGGCTCCAACGAACTGGGTAACGAAGCAGCGGCTTCGGGGAACGTGAGGATATTCTTGGGATCTCTCTGTGAGCTGTCAGGTCATTATACTATGCTCACGAGAGGTTGACGTCTGCGGTAGAAGAACCAAGAATATGCCTTGGTTGCTATGCGAGCGACCTAAAGACTGGGGTGGATAGCAGTGAGTCGGCGGATACATAAGGTGCCCGAGATAGCAAGTTCGTCGATCATCTACCATCTTGAGTCAAGCGTGTACGTACGGAAAGGCAGGGAACACCCAACAGACCATAATTGCTATCTAATTATGGGTGAGGTAGGCCGTAGGATGTGGGCTGGCCAGAGTGTAGTTCTCATGCAAGATTTTCTCTTGTGTTGCCTTTCACTAGTTGAGGGAGGGGTCTCGTGGGACCATAGCCACGTGTAGAAAAGCAGACCTTAGTATCTGCATCGGCAGATAAATCTAAAGCTCCCGACCGAGTCCTGTATTTCTTGTTTTGGCCGGTGACAGGACTCGGATGGCACGATGTGATACATGTGCATCCAGTTATAGAAAAACGATTCACGATGAATGCGTGGGAAAAAGGGCGCGGTTGAGGGTTAGCGTAATCCCTAGTGGCCTAGGTGGTTTAACCCAAACCGAAATACGAAAGCGTGCAATAGGTAAGCGTAATCCCTAGTGGTGCTAGGTGGCGTAAGTCCTAGTAGTTCAAACGATGATTCATATGGAAGAGCCTAGCTAGAACAAGGGTGACAGTCCAAACGATTTCAAGGATAATACGACATGCGGAAGCCCGTACGAGGTACGGCAAAGGACTGAACTTATATATACATGGAAAGAAACATATGATTTGAGTAACCTATATATATGCGATATATTAGGTCGACATGGACCATTACACGACTTTGAGCAAGAGACATTCATGGTTAACACATGACGCAGGTAGGGATACTAGTACGAGAGGTGCAGAGCAAATATACATGTTAGATCTAGGAAGAATATACATAATAGATACCGTGGGATGTTAGACGGGGTAGATACCTTGGGATAATGTACTCGATAGAAATCTGACGATGTGATACCTTGACTTACCATAACACCGTAGTTTATCATGATACCTTAGTTTACCTTGCCGCAGTAGTTCAGCCGGCTACCCTGGTTTATCTATCTTGTAGTTATCCTTATGTTTACTTTCAGTTTATGCATGTCATGTTACCTTTACCTGTTCTTATACTGGAAGTAGTTAGGACTTACTCAGTCTTTTTGACTGACCCGTCTTGTTTCGCCTCTTTTCTTCCGTTTCCCCCCCAGGTTTCAGGGAGGAAACAATGCTGTTTAGTTCGGACTTCTTCTGCTTGAAGGTCATCATGGATGGCTTGGGCTTCTCTTGGCTATGGCTACTTTGCGGTTTTACTTGGGGAATAATTTATTAAAAAGGTCTTTATGCTTCTTTACTATTGCAAGACAGGTTTTGATGTACTCTGATGTAAAAGGCTTTAGACCTTATGTATTCATGTTTATGAAAGTTTGATTTTACTTCCGCTATTTATTTATATATGTTCTGTCTTGTGATATTTCTGTGCATGTTTACCAATAATGCCCCTCTAAAGCTAGTGCATTCCTTTGCGAGTGACCCTGGCGGAGGCGGGGTGTTACATTTGGTATCAGAGCAGAAGGTTACCAGACTGGGCAAAAGTTTTTAAAGACCTTCTGAAAATTATTTGAAAAACCGTTTACAAAGAAGCATTTTTCAAGAAAATTTTCTTTTAAAAAGAAAAAGGCTATTCCCCAAAGTCCATTAGCATCATCCTTGTTTCCTTGATTCAATCTCTTTTCCTTTCCTTCCTCCATCTGTAGTCACAGTAGTTTTAACTGCGACTAGTCTTTTCTACCTACGAAAGTGTTTTCCTTACGATGGAGGTGGTTCTCGAGAGACCAGTGGCCGCGTTATAAGAAAGGATAGTGAGGAAGAGGATAAAGGATACGACCTTAAGGATGAGCAACTTGTTGGTATGGCTTAGTCCTCAAAGGAGGGAGAAAGATGAACAATGAAACCCATGACGAGAGAGTACCTTTGGCAAGGTGAAACGGGATGGATAGTTAAGTATCATGGAACAGGGACAAGATCATTCGGAGGGCAATAGTATGCTCTCATTTCTAGGGTACCTCGGAAGGAGGGTAACGATCTTGTTAAAGGTTTAGTTTTTCTTCTCTATCATCCTGTCGGGACTTTGTTTTGATCACCGCATCTTTTAAGTCCGCTTCGATAGTTGAGTCTCTGCACCTTAGTACTAGCGTAGTAGAGAATCCCGCTTTTGTCTCAAGTCCTATTGGAAGATCGGTCCATTTATTCATAGCTTGTTTGGATTTGAGAATGTCTATATCAAGTGTTGAGCTTGGAAATAATGCTTATGTTTATAAGTTGTGGATGGATTCTAGGGATGAAGTGGTTATCCAGTAAGGGGTGCCACTCTCGGTTTTAAAAGGAGGGTTGTTAGACTCTTGGCTTGCTTTGGTAATACCCTCGAAGTCTCGTGTAACCTTTTGGGTTCTGTCATGGCTAGTTACCTAGAATCCCAGGATGCAGTTGTTGGTAATCCGTTTGAATAGAATTCGCTGCTAAGGCGGATGGTTCGTTTCGATTATGTATGAGTTATGGGAATCACCCTAGTAAGGACTCTTGGCAATTTGGATTGGCATCGGAAAACGAGATCCAGAATTCACTAGTGAATTTTGGAGAGCTGGCTTGAGTACGTAGATAGGGTTGAGCCAAGTATACTAGGGAAAGAATAAGTGCAAGTGGAACGAGAGGCGACGAGGGAGTGAGTTCCAACTCATGTTATGGAAACAGGAAGTAAGAAGCTGCGAAATCGTGAAGAAAAAGGGGCGGTCAAGGCACGATGGAACTAAGCTCAAGGTAATGCGACGCAGGAGACTGAAGACTAAATACGTGCATGATATCTCTTTTGGGAATATATCCTCGACCCCTGTTTTCTGTTGAGCTTGCTTGTAGGCTATCTTTTATGGATATCCTCTCGGTCCTGTTTCTGTTACAAACCCCGTAAAGAGTTTGTTTTGTTTATCTTCTCGATCTTATTTTAGGGAATCTTAGGTAGAACCCTATGGATGTAAACATGTATTTGAAACATGTTATGGTTGATATGGTTGCAAATGATTGCAAGTGGTTGCTCGTGGATGCGCGAATACACGTTAGATATTAGATTGACGCGATCACATTTCATGTTGCATATACACGAGTATTTATATTTGTTTATGGATGAAATTGAATGGGTTACCATGTGGACGTTGCATATGGATGAATGTTTGTGCACGCATATAGTGTATATACATGACTAGGACTATTTGCATACATGTTGGATTCATGGCACTAAACATATTTTTGCATTCAAAAGATTTTTCAGGCCTGATCATTAGCATTAGCAAAGGAACATGTACACACACGTCTTGCATATATCCATACAGCATTAGAAATCATCTAAGGACAATGGTTGCTCGTGGATGATGTTTTGAGTAGATGGATGATGGATGGTAGGATATGTTCTTCCTAACTTGGAGATTTCGGGGACGAAATCCTAAAAGGTGGGGAGAATGTAACAACCCGTATTTTTCGATAACACGTTAAATCAAGAATCAAGACAGAATTAAATTATAAATTCTGAATCAAGTGAAACGGTCAGTGCCATTGCGTTCGTCTCGGAAAAATACGCGAAATAGAGTCCGAATTTTCGAGAATCGGAGTCCGTATGACCCGTTAAAGGCCCAAAGAAGATTTCTGGGAATTTGAATTTCGGAAAACAGTTTTGGAAATCAGATCTGGGGCTAGGCGGGAAGTTTCCCCGCCTAGGCCATGTCGACAGGGCTGTCGACAGGCCTGTCGACTTGGGCCCAGACCAAGTCGACAGCCCTGTCGACTTGCCTGTCGACAGGGGGAGGCCGGGGCAAATAGCCTGGCGCACCTGTTTGTCTCACCTGGTCTTGTTCTTGGGCGTGGTCTGGAAGCTTCCGAGATCTGATGGTCCTAATCTATCCTAGGGTTAATCTAAGGGCCTAAAACTATCCTAATCTCTATAAAAAGACCCTAAACCTAACCTAAATCCCTAAAAATCAAACCTAGCAACTAAGTGCTGCCAAAATTAATTTTGATCATGGCCTCCATCTCCAATCCCTAGAGCCTATGCATTCAAATCAAGTTCAAATCAAAAGGTGCAAGCTTGCTACACTAAATCAAGGCCAAATCAACATTCCTATGCGAGTTCCATGACGATTCTTCTACAAAGGAGGCACCTTTCTTAGCCAAGAAGATTCATGCTCCTTTCCCTAGGCCTAGCTATGTAAGTTCTAGCTACTTTTGGATCAAAACGGTATTTTTAATGTTGACATGGGATAAAATGAGGCTAAACATGATTATGCGAACCTATATGAACCTTACCATGCCTCTTGTGTTCATATTTATGATCTTAGGCCATGTGAGTGACTTAATCAAGCCTCTCATGCTATGCATAACCTAGTTTAACTTGCAAGTTTGGATCTTTATGCATGAAATGCTAGCATGAACCTTTAGGAACCACTTTACGTGTGAAACATTGGCTAAGACAAGATTTTGGGGCTTATGCATGTTTATGAACCCAAACCCCTTATGCTAACATGCAAGTTTATGGCCAAATCCTTTATGAGATTATGCATGCTCGTGGCCAATTCCCCCCTTTTAAGTTGTGCATGTTTATGGCCAAACCCCTTTTGGTAATATGTATGTTTGTGGCCAAATTACCTTATGACACTATGCATGTTTATGGCCAATCCCTTTATGATGTTATGCATGTGGAAGCCAAGCCCTTTTTGGCATCATGCATGTTTTGAGACCAATATGTGACATAGTATCCTTACTATGTTGACTCGCTTTGCTTGCGTTGGGAAAACACGATTTTGGGTAGTTAGATAAACATGAACATGTCGCAAAATCTTAACTTGAATATGACATGTGTTTATACTTGAGAATATGACTTGAAAGATAACATGGAAGTTGACATGTAAATATGCATAAAAACATGAGCTTGGGAATTTACCTATTAAGTTAGGTCTACCCTTTAGGAATTTACCTATTAAGTTAGGTCTACCCAAATGCTTGAAAAACTTGTAACATGTTTTGGAAACATGATGAACTTAGATAATATGAGTGTGGCCAACTCGAGGTTGGGTTGAGTTTGCAACGTAAAACTACCCGGAACCGACCGGCCTAACTAGTAGTTGCAAACAATAGGACCCAATGTGAGAAGTTGGTCATGTCGCGCTTAAGACCCGAGGTTAGACTAGGTTGTGGTGTAAATCTACCCGGACCCGCCCGGCTTAACTAGTAACCACAACAAGGTCTAATGTGAGAGGTTGAGGGTGCATTAATTAAATTAATGCCACATAATAGGGTTAATTAATTTGATTAATGAGGCTTAACCAAATATGATATGGACAAATGGGTTAAGTAATTTGATTAGGCTAATGATACTTAACAAAACATGATAAGCTTGGGTAAGTTAAGTAACTTGATTTGCCTAATGACACTTGACCATTTTTATACGACTAGTGGACGGGATTAAGTTAACCAACACTTAATCAATCCAACACGATAACGTGATAAGGTTAAATAAATTTTCTTAATGACACTTAACCGTATAATACAGTTAATGGATGGGGTTAAGATTAGGCTTAACTAATCTAAACACGGTAATTCGATAGGGTTAAGTTAAACACTTAACTAATTTAACACGATGATTTGATGAGGTTAAGTGACCTATACTTAACCAATCTAACTCGTTAATTTGATGAGGTTAAGTTAACCTATACTTAACCAATCTAACGTGAAAACATGATAAGGCTAAGTCACGAATCGTTTCGAATACGCTTGACCGATTTGACTCGGTAATTTGATGGGGTCAAATTAATATATACTTAACCAATCTAAAATGATAATTAGACGAGGTTAAGCCATGGATTGCTTGATATACTTAACCAACTTGACACATGGTCTGTAGGGTTAAGTCTTGGACTTGGATACTTAGCCAGTTTCGACATGTTTTGAAGACGGGTTAAGTTGTGAGCTTAAGTGACACTTAACCCATTAGATAAACCCTAATTCGAAGGATTAGGTAGATAACCATAGTTAACAAGGATTATGGAAATAAGGCTAAGTGGTAAAACTTAGTTAAGGGAAACTAAGTAATAATTCTTAGTCAAGGAAATTTGGACCATTTCTTAGATAGATCAGTAACCCGATACGTTAGAGTATGCGTGTAGGAGTAGGCTATCTGATTTGGATAAAGGCTCCAACGAACTGGGTAACGAAGCAGCGGCTTCGGGGAACGTGAGGATATTCTTGGGATCCCTCTGTGAGCTGTCAGGTCATTATACTAGGCTCACGAGAGGTTGAGGTCTGCGGTAGAAGAACCAAGAATATGCCTTGGTTGCTATGCGAGCGACCTAAAGACTGGGGTGGATAGCAGTGAGTCGGCGGATACATAAGGTGCCCGAGATAGCAAGTTCGTCGATCATCTACCATCTTGAGTCAAGCGTGTACGTACGGAAAGGCAGGGAACACCCAACAGACCATAATTGCTATCTAATTATGGGTGAGGTAGGCCGTAGGATGTGGGCTGGCCGGAGTGTAGTTCTCATGCAAGATTTTCTCTTGTGTTGCCTTTCACTAGTTGAGGGAGGGGTCTCGTGGGACCATAGCCACGTGTAGAAAAGCAGACCTTAGTATCTGCATCGGCAGATAAATCTAAAGCTCCCGACCGAGTCCTGTATTTCTTGTTTTGGCCGGTGACAGGACTCGGATGGCACGATGTGATACATGTGCATCCAGTTATAGAAAAACGATTCACGATGAATGCGTGGGAAAAAGGGCGCGGTTGAGGGTTAGCGTAATCCCTAGTAGCCTAGGTGGTTTAACCCAAACCGAAATACGAAAGCGTGCAATAGGTAAGCGTAATCCCTAGTGGTGCTAGGTGGCGTAAGTCCTAGTAGTTCAAACGATGATTCATATGGAAGAGCCTAGCTAGAACAAGGGTGACAGTCCAAACGATTTCAAGGATAATACGACATGCGGAAGCCCGTACGAGGTACGGCAAAGGACTGAACTTATATATACATGGAAAGAAACATATGATTTGAGTAACCTATATATGTAACGACCCGCATTCTATGCATCATAGGATCGTAGAATATTTATTTCTGTCACATACGAAGTCGTATGGTCATGTAACTTTGGGAGACGACTATTAGGGTCATTTCCCATGTCCATGATTTTTCCCGATTTTTAAATGACCATTTTACCCCTAGTTATCACTGTTTTGGCCATAACTTTTGACTAGAAATGAATTTTGACCTGAAACCACTTCCATTGGCCCCGAATGATGGTTTACAATTCCGTAGAGTGGTCACATTAGCCAAACGGACTCACCGTTTGGGAGATATGGCTGAAACAAGTTTCAGATGGTGAAAAACAGCTTAATTGGGCTTAACCGGGTGATTAGCAGCTAGGCCCAGAGGAGAATTTCGGGTTTAGGGGTATATAGGGGCTGATTAGGGTTAGAAAACATTTATTTAGACATTTTCCAGCCGCCACTTTCATCCTTAGACACTCTAACAATGGCCTCCTACATCTAAAACACCCCAAATCACTTTTTAATTGAAGATTAGGCTTAGCAACATCAAATTAAGAAGAAAAAGCACCAAAGCAAGGTTAGAGCTGCTGTTGGACATCAGTATTCGCCCCAAATCAGAGGAGTTTCAGTTCTGAGAATTTTATTTGTGGCCAAGGTGAGTGGTTAGCATTGTTTTGACACTAATTACAGTTAATCAGGGTGATTAGCGATAATTAGTGAATTCTTACACTTTAAAATTCTGGAAAAATATTCTAAAAATTCGAAATATTATTTTAGACCTCTGTTAGAAATTTGGGTTGATTTGATTAAGTTTTGTTAATCCTATGATTAGTTTTGCTTAAACATGCTTAAGGGAAAAACATGGGATTTTGGCTATGTTTGATCCGTTTTATCCTATCATAATTGTGTTTTGATGTTTGTGAATGATTATACATGTTTCTATGACTGTATAGTATGCTTTGTGATTGTCTAGAAGTGTTAGATTGGTCAAAAACGCCGTCGAATGGCGTAAAAACAGTCGCATGAAATTGTGCAGAAAACGGTTAGCCCCAAGTCCAGCGATCCGATGGAGTCCAGCGATCCGGCAATCCGATGAAGTCCAGCGATCCGATGGAGTCCAGCGATCCGGCGATCCGATGAAGTCCAGCGATCCGACGATCCGATGAAGTCCAGCGATCCGATGGAGTCCAGCGATCCGATATAGTCCAGCGATCCGATGGAGTCCAGCGATCCGACGATCCGATGAAGTCCAGCGATCCGATGGAGTCCAGCGATCCGATATAGTCCAGCGATCCGATGAAGTCCAGCGATCCAATGGAGTCCAGCGATCCGATGAAGTCCAGCGATCCGACGGAGTCCAGCGATCCGGCAATCCGATGAAGTCCAGCGATCCGATGGAGTCCAGTGATCCGATGAAGTCCGGCGATCCGGAGAAGACCAAAACCCGAGATGCAAAGGAAGTCCAAATGAGAAGCTAGAGCTCAAGATCCAGATGGGAATCAACGAGTTCGCTTCATGATTGGGCTTTGCTGCGGGACGTGTGCTAAGGGGTTGTCGATGTTTACGACTTTGGATCACTATGTATGGGAAGCACGTGAACGGATTCAGGGCTGAAAGGGCCTAGGTACGACTAAAGGGCTATAAACCAATGAAGTGGGGTCATTTGTAAAGATTTGGGCATGACTCCATGAGGTAAGCTTGGTAGTAGCAGTAGTTTTACAAGTCGAACTCCGTCACTACTTCAATGGGTCTAGTGATTGACAGTGGTGGACATCGTATGCCTTACGCACTGAGTGAGAGATGTGAGGATGGTTGTTATGGTTGATTGTTTGCTATCATTATGACATGCACACCCCACCCCCGTAATCTTACACTATTTACTATGGCACCTTAGAGTACTGTACGGTATGTGGTACTAACTCTTTGGTTGCAGGTCCAGGTTCAGGTATGGTTTAGTATACCTGTTATTATTCTGTTTAGATGCTTATCGCTCATACCAGGCTTTATGTCTGACCCAGAGTTTTATGTCTCCTCTTATTACTCTGGGTGCTCACACGAGCAGACTAGAGACAGGTTAGCCGGAGATGTACGGGTTGATGATCCGGAGACGAGCATGAGGCTTCCACGTAATATATATATATATATATATAGTATTCTCCCTGTGTTGTTGAAGATCACTGCTTGGGCATTAGTGGTGCATCTTCTACTTTAGCTTTCTTTTGTTTAGAGACAGTAAATTTGGAAAGTTGTAATAAGCTGTATCTGGATTTCCGCTGCTCTGATGTTGATGTTGATTTTAGTTATCAGCTTATGCACTGTCTCACCTGTTTTATGTCAAGTATATTATTAATATTATATTTTACTCCATGCGCTGTGAGACATTCTACAGGTTCCTTGATTAGTTCATTCTCTTCTTTCCTTTCTCCTGACGACCGTCCCGTGCTAGTTGGGCATGTGTACAGCGCACTTTCGGAGGAAATGCAGGCTGGTGCGGGGCGGGCCGTCACACTTGGTATCAGAGCTCTAGCTTGCGTAGTTAACCTAGGGAAGTTATCAGGGAGAGATAATATACATATACGAGAGAGCGTATTTGTGATTAATTTGGTTTTTAAGAGATATATATATATACTATTACTAGTATAAGGATGAAGTCATACTGCACTAGCACCACTATGGAGTCGTTAATCGTTTCCTTTTCCAGATTGACGATGAGCCGAGATACTAGAGGTGCTGGTAGAGGAGCCAATAATGGGAATGCTGCTGACATGAGGACGATGTTTACTGACCTCATGAGAGAGATGCTTAGAGATGTACGGAGGGCAGCTCCCAATGGTGGAAATGGTGGTGGTCCAATAGTGCAGGCGCCGAGGGTCGACTTCGCCAAGCTAAACAAGGACTATACTAAGCCGTTCCACGGAACGGAGTCGGCCACGGATGTTCAGGATTGGTTGGATAGTTGCGAACGTATCTTCGAGGATTTGGGTATCGAGGATGCAATGAAGAGAAAGTTAGCGTCCCGTCAGCTGCAAGGGCGGGCAATGAACTAGTGGAATGCTATAAAAGCAGCTACTCCTGAAGATCAGATTACTTGGGAGCAGTTTAAAGCTCGCTTTAGCGAGAAGTTCATTCCAGCTGCTCAGAAGTCAGTGCTGTTTAAGAAATTCTTGGAGCTCAAGCAGAATGGCAGAGCTGTCTCGGAGTATATTGCTGAATTTGACACTTTGTCAAAATATGGGTTATCTCTTATTGATACTGCCGAGAAAAAGAATGAGAAATTCATAACTGGTTTGGATCAGTACTTGGGGGAAAAACTTATTAACCACATCGATGAGACGTTTGAGTCGATTGTGGGGAAAGCATTAAGATCAGAAAGTCTCTACCCTAAGCTGAAGACTGAGGTTGCATCCGCAGATGAGCCAAAGCCACAAGCAAGTGGTGGAGGCAAGGGTGGTTCCCAGAATAAAAGAAAGCAGAGTCAGACTAAGGATGGCCAGAAGAAAAAGAATAAGCAAGATGTGGAGTGCTTCAGCTGTGGTAAAAAGGGCCATTATGCTAGTAATTGTCGGGCCAAGCCAGCGGATAGGAAGTGCTTTAACTGTGGCCAGATGGGACATCACAAGGACAAGTGTCCGCAACCCCCCAAAGAAAAACAAATGGTGAAAGCATATGCCCTTAATGCTATTCCTTCTTCGTCGAATGCCCCAACTGCGGCGGAGAAAGGAAAGAATGTCGTCATTCAAGGTATGCTTTCTGTTTACGATGTTCCTGTTAGAGTTTTGTTTGATACCGGAGCTTCCCGTTCCTTCATATCTAGTGACCTGGTAGATAGGTTGGGACTGGAACCCGAGATAGTCGATAGACCATTGATAGTGACGAACCCGATTGGTGGTTCGACTAGCCTTAGTATGATTTGCAGGAATTTGGTCTTATCGAGTCATGGATGCATGTTTGTTTGTGATTGCTTTGTTTTGGGCTTTACTGGGTTTGGCATTATTTTGGGAGTAGATTGGCTCCAAAGATACGGGGTGGTGGTAGACTGTGAGGGCTTTTTGGTGACAGCTAGAGCGGATGATGGACGGAGGATAGTGTTTGGTGGTCTACCCAGTGAGGGGGTATTGGCTAGTTTTCTAAACTCCCTCGATATTCCGCATAGTGAGTTGTCAGGTTTGCCCGTGGTTGGCCAGTATCCGGATGTTTTCGAAGAAGTGACCGGACTTCCACCACACCGAGAGATTGAGTTCCGTATTGATTTGGTAAAAGATGCCAGGCCTATAGTGATGCCACTTCGTCGTATGGCACCAAGGGAGCAGCGAGAGCTCGAGGTGCAAGTCAGCGATCTTTTGAAGAAGGGATTTATCAGAAGGAGTGTTTCTGAATGGGGAGCACCAGTTGTGTTTGCTACCAAGGCGGATGGTTCCCTTCGTTTGTGTGTAGACTACCGTGAGTTGAATAAAGTGACGAGGAAGAACAAGTATCCTCTACCGCGGATAGATGATTTGTTTGATCAGTTGAGTGGCGCGAGAGTATTTTCTCAGTTGGATCTCGCGACAGGTTTTCATCAGCTTAGAGTGGAAGCTGAGAGTATAGCTAAAACGGCATTTCAGACGCCGTCTGGGTTTTATGAGTGGTTGGTCATGCCATTCGGGCTGACCAATGCCCCAGCATATTTTGTGGATCTTATGAATAGGGTATTCAGAGATCAGTTGAATAAGTTTGTCCTTGTGTTCGTTGATGATATTTTGGGCTACTCGAGGACAGAGGAAGAACACAAGGGACATTTAAGAATAGTGATGGAGGTGTTGAGAAAACACCAATTGAAAGCAAAGTTTTCTAAGTGTCACTTCTGGAAGAGGGAAGTGAGGTTCTTGGGCCATGTTGTATCAGAAAATGGGATTGCCGTGGACCCGGCGAAGGTGGCTACGGTACAGGATTGGCCTACGCCCAAGAATGCAACAGATGTAAGAAGTTTCTTGGGATTAGCTGGATACTATCGTAAGTTTATCCAAAGTTTCTCCAAGATAGCAGCACCATTGACCCAGTTAACTAAGAATAATCAAGCCTTTGTCTGGGATGGAAGGTGCGAGAATGCATTCAAGAGTCTAAAGGACAAGTTGACAAGCGCACCAGTGTTAGTCATTCCTAAGGGGAATGAAGAGATGATGGTATACACGGATGCCTGTGGTATCGGACTGGGTGCTGTATTGATGCAAGGCGGTAGGGTTGTTGCTTATGCAAGTCGGCAATTGAAACCGCACGAGAAAAGATACCCTACCCATGATTTAGAATTGGCAGCAATCGTGTTCGCGTTAAAGATATGGAGACACTATCTCTTGGGAGAAAGATTTGAGCTGTTTATAGATCATAAGTCGTTAAAGTATCTCTTCTCTCAGAAAGAATTGAATCTCCGTCAGCAGAGATGGTTAGAGTTCTTAGCTTCCTATGATTTTGACATTGCATATACACCGGGAAAGGGCAATGCGGTAGCTGATGCATTGAGTAGGAGACATGCCAGCCTAGGGACTATGTTTCTAGAGTGGAAGCAACTGGAGTATATCGCGGGGTTTGATTTCAGACCAAAGTGCGAACTGGATCCAGAAATGTTAGCAAGTTTGACGATCAGACCCACTTTGATAGAGCGGATTGGTTCTAGTCAGAGGGACGATCCTAATCTATTAGAAATCATCTCCAAGTTAGAGACGGGTATCGATGAGGAGGTGAATGTGTATGGGCTTGATCGAGATGGGTGGATTAGAAAGAATGGAAGATTAGTTGTACCCAACGTGAATGGTTTGAGAGATGAAGTGCTTCGAGAATGTCATCACTCAAAACTGACTATACATCCCGGTGGTAATAAAATGTATCGAGACATGAGACAGACCTACTACTGGGAAGGGATGAAGAGAGATGTTGGGAAGTTTATATCCAAATGCATGAATTGCCAGCTAGTTAAAGCCGAGCAAAAGAAGCCTAGTGGGTTGTTACAACCATTAGAAATTCCCGAATGGAAATGGGAGCAAGTCTCGATGGATTTCATCGATGGCCTACCAAGGACTAGATCGGGATATGATAGCATTTGGGTAATTATGGATCGATTGACTAAGAGCGCAAGATTTATACCAGTCAAATCGACCAGGACAGCAGCCAAGTTGGCAGAATTGTATATGAAGTGGGTAGTGAGATTTCATGGAGTACCCAAAAGCATTGTGAGTGACCGAGACCCGTTGTTCACTAGTGGGTTTTGGAAGAGCTTACAAGAGGCTCTAGGGTCAAGATTACATCTCAGTACCGCATATCATCCTCAAACCGACGGTCAGACAGAGAGGGTGAATCGTATATTGGAAGATCTCTTGAGAGCTTGTATATTGGATTTTGGTGGATCATGGGATGACCATTTGCATCTAGTAGAGTTTGCATATAATAATAGCTACCAATCCAGTATCGGTATGGCACCATACGAAGCTTTGTACGGAAGACCGTGCAACTCACCATCATGTTGGATAGAGACTGGCGAGAAGTTTGTGCTTGGACCAGATGTGGTGAGAGAAACGTCGGATAAGATTAAGGTCATTCAACAACGAATGAAAGCTGCTCAAGATAGGCAGAAGAGTTATGCTGATAAGAGGAGAAGAGACTTGAAATTCTCCGTTGGTGACTAGGTGTTCGTCAAGATCTCTCCGTTGAAGAGCGTGATACGATTTGGCAGGAGAGGCAAGTTCGCACCGAGATTTGTTGGCCCATTCCCTGTTCTTGAACTTGTCGGGAATTTGGCATATAGAGTTGGCTTACCAGAGAAGATGGCGGGAGTTCACAATATATTTCATGTTTCCCAACTAAGGAAGTTCGTTCACGACTCAGATATGACTATTTCACCTGATCAGTTAGAAGACTTCGAAGTAGAACCCGAGGCGGTTGGGAACCGCAAGCCGATTCGTATTGTGGGGCACGATACGAAGCAACTTCGAAGGAAGGCGGTGAAGCTAGTCAAGGTTCAATGGGGCGAGGACGAGAATGATTGTACTTGGGAGACAGAGGAGAACATTAGGAAGGCATATCCAGAACTCTTTGCCTGGTAAGATTTTGACTTCGATTTAGTTTTCCGCATGCTAGGATAGGCATGGTTGCTTGTTTTGCATGTTTGATTGTTGTGTGTGGTTGTTAGGCATGCGGGATCCTTTATATGTTTGGGTTAAGGAATTTCGGGGACGAAATTTCTTAAGGGGGGGAGAGTGTAACGACCCGCATTCTATGCATCATAGGATCGTAGAATATTTATTTCTGTCACATACGAAGTCGTATGGTCATGTAACTTTGGGAGACGACTATTAGGGTCATTTTCCATGTCCATGATTTTTCCCGATTTTTAAATGACCATTTTACCCCTAGTTATCACTGTTTTGGCCATAACTTTTGACTGGAAATGAATTTTGACCTAAAACCACTTCCATTGGCCCCGAATGATGGTTTACAATTCCGTAGTGTGGTCACATTAGCCAAACGGACTCACCGTTTGGGAGATATGGCTGAAACAAGTTTCAGATGGTGAAAAACAGCTTAATTGGGCTTAACCGGGTGATTAGCAGCTAGGCCCAGAGGAGAATTTCGGGTTTAGGGGTATATAGGGGCTGATTAGGGTTAGAAAACATTTATTTAGACATTTTCCAGCCGCCACTTTCATCCTTAGACACTCTAACAATGGCCTCCTACATCTAAAACA
The DNA here is from genome assembly GCA_030737875.1 of Allium sativum. Lineage (NCBI taxonomy): Eukaryota > Viridiplantae > Streptophyta > Magnoliopsida > Asparagales > Amaryllidaceae > Allium > Allium sativum. The sequence goes on from CM060915.1 coordinate 995,762,045, forward strand.
CCCCAAATCACTTTTTAATTGAAGATTAGGCTTAGCAACATCAAATTAAGAAGAAAAAGCACCAAAGCAAGGTTAGAGCTGCTGTTGGACATCAGTATTCGCCCCAAATCAGAGGAGTTTCAGTTCTGAGAATTTTATTTGTGGCCAAGGTGAGTGGTTAGCATTGTTTTACACTAATTACAGTTAATCAGGGTGATTAGCGATAATTAGTGAATTCTTACACTTTAAAATTCTGGAAAAATATTCTAAAAATTCGAAATATTATTTTAGACCTCTGTTAGAAATTTGGGTTGATTTGATTAAGTTTTGTTAATCCTATGATTAGTTTTGCTTAAACATGCTTAAGGGAAAAACATGGGATTTTGGCTATGTTTGATCCGTTTTATCCTATCATAATTGTGTTTTGATGTTTGTGAATGATTATACATGTTTCTATGACTGTATAGTATGCTTTGTGATTGTCTAGAAGTGTTAGATTGGTCAAAAACGCCGTCGAATGGCGTAAAAACAGTCGCAGGAAATTGTGCAGAAAACGGTTAGCCCCAAGTCCAGCGATCCGATGGAGTCCAGCGATCCGGCAATCCGATGAGGTCCAGCGATCCGATGGAGTCCAGCGATCCGGCGATCCGATGAAGTCCAGCGATCCGACGATCCGATGAAGTCCAGCGATCCGATGGAGTCCAGCGATCCGATATAGTCCAGCGATCCGATGGAGTCCAGCGATCCGACGATCCGATGAAGTCCAGCGATCCGATGGAGTCCAGCGATCCGATATAGTCCAGCGATCCGACGGAGTCCAGCGATCCGATGAAGTCCAGCGATCCGACGGAGTCCAGCGATCCGGCGATCCGATGAAGTCCAGCGATCCGATGGAGTCCAGTGATCCGATGGAGTCCGGCGATCCGGAGAAGACCAAAACCCGAGATGCAAAGGAAGTCCAAATGAGAAGCTAGAGCTCAAGATCCAGATGGGAATCAACGAGTTCGCTTCATGATTGGGCTTTGCTGCGGGACGTGTGCTAAGGGGTTGTCGATGTTTACGACTTTGGATCACTATGTATGGGAAGCACGTGAACGGATTCAGGGCTGAAAGGGCCTAGGTACGACTAAAGGGCTATAAACCAATGAAGTGGGGTCATTTGTAAAGATTTGGGCATGACTCCATGAGGTAAGCTTGGTAGTAGCAGTAGTTGTACAAGTCGAACTCCGTCACTACTTCAATGGGTCTAGTGATTGACAGTGGTGGACATCGTATGCCTTACGCACTGAGTGAGAGATGTGAGGATGGTTGTTATGGTTGATTGTTTGCTATCATTATGACATGCACACCCCACCCCCGTAATCTTACACTATTTACTATGGCACCTTAGAGTACTGTACGGTATGTGGTACTAACTCTTTGGTTGCAGGTCCAGGTTCAGGTATGGTTTAGTATACCTGTTATTATTCTGTTTAGATGCTTATCGCTCATACCAGGCTTTATGTCTGACCCAGAGTTTTATGTCTCCTCTTATTACTCTGGGTGCTCACACGAGCAGACTAGAGACAGGTTAGCCGGAGATGTACGGGTTGATGATCCGGAGACGAGCATGAGGCTTCCACGTAATATATATATATATATAGTATTCTCCCTGTGTTGTTGAAGATCACTGCTTGGGCATTAGTGGTGCATCTTCTACTTTAGCTTTCTTTTGTTTAGAGACAGTAAATTTGGAAAGTTGTAATAAGCTGTATCTGGATTTCCGCTGCTCTGATGTTGATGTTGATTTTAGTTATCAGCTTATGCACTGTCTCACCTGTTTTATGTCAAGTATATTATTAATATTATATTTTACTCCATGCGCTGTGAGACATTCTACAGGTTCCTTGATTAGTTCATTCTCTTCTTTCCTTTCTCCTGACGACCGTCCAGTGCTAGTTGGGCATGTGTACAGCGCACTTTCGGAGGAAATGCAGGCTGGTGCGGGGCGGGCCGTCACAATATATATGCGATATATTAGGTCGACATGGACCATTACACGACTTTGAGCAAGAGACATTCATGGTTAACACATGACGCGGGTAGGGATACTAGTACGAGAGGTGCAGAGCAAATATACATGTTAGATCTAGGAAGAATATACATAATAGATACCGTGGGATGTTAGACGGGGTAGATACCTTGGGATAATGTACTCGATAGAAATCTGACGATGTGATACCTTGACTTACCATAACACCGTAGTTTATCATGATACCTTAGTTTACCTTGCCGCAGTAGTTCAGCCGGCTACCCTGGTTTATCTATCTTGTAGTTATCCTTATGTTTACTTTCAGTTTATGCATGTCATGTTACCTTTACCTGTTCTTATACTGGAAGTAGATAGGACTTACTCAGCCTTTTTGACTGACCCGTCTTGTTTCGCCTCTTTTCTTCCGTTTCCCCCCCAGGTTTCAGGGAGGAAACAATGCTGTTTAGTTCGGACTTCTTCTGCTTGAAGGTCATCATGGATGGCTTGGGCTTCTCTTGGCTATGGCTACTTTGCGGTTTTACTTGGGGAATAATTTATTAAAAAGGTCTTTATGCTTCTTTACTATTGCAAGACAGGTTTTGATGTACTCTGATGTAAAAGGCTTTAGACCTTATGTATTCATGTTTATGAAAGTTTGATTTTACTTCCGCTATTTATTTATATATGTTCTGTCTTGTGATATTTCTGTGCATGTTTACCAATAATGCCCCTCTAAAGCTAGTGTATTCCTTTGCGAGTGACCCTGGCGGAGGCGGGGTGTTACATAGACCTATTTAATGGTGTTATAGCGTCTCATCTTCCCAAGTCAGACCTATGCACGCTCATGACTCCGCCGGAATGCCCCAGCAACCACCCCCATGTGAACCTCTAACTATCCAGTTCAGTAAAGCCCGCCATGGTCCCTACCTAGTATGGGACCCCCATTAACAAGATACCTATAGGGATACTGACTGATATGGGTTCCAAACAACAGATTGATACAAGCCAAACCTCTTAAGCTTTTGCCCCCAAAAAACTAGGATTTAAGAGTTCCCAAAACCCGATACAACATCAGATGAGGGACATCTTAACTTATTTATAATTATATTTAACCTAGATGGTTTAGGTTTACTAATAAGCATGGTTCTAATATTAGATGTCATTATGTGTGTACAACTTTATTCTTAATATGTCATTTACTTAATGTCTGTTTTAAGTCAAATTCAACATGACCAACTACATTCCCAAGTAACAGGTTTATGCATAATTATCATTTACAATATACACATTACTCCCTTTCTACCAGTTTACAAGTCTAAACATGTGTATACTTATTATAATCAAACAATCCAAATAAATAACATGCCTATATTTCTCTTTTATATTATTTAATATTGCCCCAAATATAGCATACTCTAATCGGGTATAGCCTAGGCTTCCAAAGGCCTAGGCTTGGCATAAAATACAAAGCGAAAACAGAGGAAGAAGAATACGACTAATTCACTTAGGCATACATGCAAGACTGGAAATAAACGTAAAATATAGAAAATGGGAACAGGAAGATAGATACATTTAACTTGTTATTTATCCAATATCACATGCATACGTACAACTTGTTATTTATCCAACATCACAGGAATATACATAACTGATTCTAACGGCATAGGCGATTAACAGGGAAAATAGGTATAACATTTATTTTACTAACACTGTAGATCCAAACCAGTTTCAATTAAATGTCATGTTTGAGGCCTAAGAAATCAGATCTACAAATAATGGAAACTCACAGTGAGTCTTCGTGAAGTGAAGATAATTATATAACACTATGCCATAGGAAGTCCATGTCCAATCCAAGTTTTATGTATGTAGGTCTTGATGTTGTCTCTGCTTGACCCAATCTCTAGCAGCATTCCCCCATTATATGTTTATTGTTTTCAGAATTATTTCATGGAGGTAGAAGAAAATATGAAAATTTTGTGTGAATTGTGAATGAGGGAAGCCATCTATTTATAGAGTTACAGAGCCAACATCAACCCTTAGATTTTAGTTTTTAAATCCAAACCATACAAGTCATGCTGAGTCAGCAAGAATAGAGTCACGAAATAGTCCAGGTTCATTAGGCTGAATTCGACCGGATTAGTGGTGGGTCGACCCACCTACCCTTGGGTCGACCTATGAGTTGACCCAAGCCAGTATAGGTTGTCACATAACGGGACTGTTTCCCGCTCTACTTCCCCACTTACTTTGTTCGAAAATTCAGGAATTTAATTTTACTTATATTAATACATAAGCTCCTTACGTGTATACAAACTTCTAGCGCATATAACTTCTTCAAACGTTGTCCATTTTATGCAAACTTGGGGTCTATCCAAACCAGTATTCTGAGATGAACGCAACAGTAATGTCGGTTTCACTTAATTTTGAATATTTATTCCAAAATTTATTTTCTTCAACTATGGTTATAGTGTATTATATTTTGGGGTGTTACAAACATATTCCTCTAAACCATAGCCTTGATTTTCATTTTATAATTTCCACAGTATATAATTATTTTCATCTACTTATACAAAAATGATTTGTAATTTTGGATTTACAACTATTTTTATTAACCTGTCTATAGCTGTTGCTCCATCTTGAGGTATTGAAACATTCACTGATGCAGATGCTGATGAAGTATTATCATTGACAAAAACCTATATATGATGAACACTGAGTTGAAAGGGTTGATCAGGTAATCAAGAACAGTTTTAAGAGATGACTCCTCTAGCTAGGTAACCGATATAAAGATTCTTTTGTACTGATCGAGTTCCTTGTATGGCACAATGATTTCTTGATTTTCTCGATTGATTTTTCGATTCAAATAAAATGACATTCACTGAATTATCGGGTGCAGTCATTGACTTGTACATAGCAAGGCAAGATAAATTTGCAGCTATGTAGGAGACTACTGGCGAGGAATTGGTGATCATAAAATGTCTTCTTCTTCTCCGAAGATGATATTACTTTAAGGAGAAGAAATACAAACAATTTATATGAAAAGATAGTTTTAGATAAGTTTGAAAAATCACACGATCGAAAGCTATTAAGCTGGATCAGGCTCTGATACCAAGTTAAAATTTGATTTTTTTTGTATTTGATGAAACAGATTTGAGTGATGAAATATGAAATGCAATAAAAGGATAGAAGGCAATCGAACAAAGAAAATTATATTGTAAAATTAATGAAATGTTCTGTACGTGGCTCTGTAATATATATATATATATATATATATATATATATATATATATATATATATATATGGTGATGAGCTGAAAAACAAAAGATAAAAGCCCAATCCCTTACACAAATAATATAAAAGAGTTTGAGATAAGCGCAACCGCTTATTCACTTCAGCTATTTTATTTTTGGTGAATTATTATATAACCTGCTCAAGACTCCTGTTCATGAACAAAAATAGGTAAATGCATTACACCTGCTTATAAGTAAGATATCCAACTTAGTTTGGCAATAACTAAGACTTAACAATATTTTTTCCCAATATTTAATGTCAGTATTTTTTGTTTTTAGTGGTTGGACCATACAAATGGGAAACATGCAAGGAGATACATTGTTTAGTCGTCCAAGTTGGTTCCATGTTGCTTCATTTAGGCATTAAACCTATAAGTAGTGAAATAAGAGTCAATTTGTACTGACACCGAAGAATTATTATAATTTTAGTGTATTTACTTGATTTGTTTTTAGCTAAAGTACTATGTTGATAATTGATAGCATCAAAATATCTCTTGCATAAATACTAGTTATTTATATATCTAAAAGATTACACTTTGAATTTTTTTAGCTTATTTTAGTTCGGTTAGCAAAGGAGAGTGGTCACAAGTTGTGGAGGGAAGGACATAAATTTTCAAGTTAGCAAATTCGTGGAGAGATCAAGGTTAGCAAAGGCCCTATCTAGAATACAACTGACTTTATTTATTTCTCTGCTTTGCCGTGTATGTTTTAGACTCGTGTGAAAAGCTTCAATTTGCTCACTTGCTAATAAATAATTATTTAAATATGTCAGTCAACAACATTTAGCATAAGCCACCTTTTTTTGTCAAGGCCAAGCACAGAGTTAAAATGCAGCACACAACAACAACAACCTAAATTTGAAAATTATTACAGTTTATAAATATAGTTTTTACATAATATAATCACTGTAGTTGTAAAAATTCTCACGATGAACATATGGCTGAATCAATTATAGATATTATACCCTATACTTGATAAGTTTATAAAGATTATTATTTTAAGTTTATACATGAATTTTTAATCATATAATTCCACTTACAAACAAATTCTAGCATAGAAATCTATTTTATATTCTTTATTAAGGAAAATATCTATACTTAAACAACCTTATGCATTTGCTAATGAACAATGAAGCAAACTTTTAAACCATCAAAATAAGAAGCTACTTGAGACTTGGTTGAATAATGAAATTAATGTTTTTATCTACGATCTGCAATCAAAACTGTTATTACTAGCCATGGGCACACGTGTTCTAATGTTAGATGCTTCGAATTATTGGAACCCATGTTGTTATGGTATTTGAGTTCATTATATGTTGGATCGTTTGATTCTATTATTGTAAAAAAAACTTATGTTGAATTTTTCGTATGTTTTCAATTGTAAAAGGTTTTTTCAAAAAAAATACAGTCTCAAAATGGGTTTAATTTTACTCCCATTGTGTAATTGATGATATTTGATTTGTATTTGTTTGGATAATTATGTTAATATTCTTGCAGTTGCATTTAAATGTAGCACATGGCAATAGAGGCCAAATTAAGATCAGAAATTGTGACGACCCAGAAATTTTGACGCTTTAAATATAATTTAAATTAATATTTAACCTTAAAATAAATATTTATATTGGATTTCGGCATAGGATTTGGACTTCTATTTATTTTGAGCATAATTTGATTTTACTTCCAAATGGAATCCGTGCTCAAGCTTATTTTCAAAATGAACGTTTTAACTGATTTGGTTTTATTTGAATATGAATTCGGAAGTTTATTTGTAAAGAGCTAATTTATTTATGTGAAAACATAATTTGAAAATATAATCTCATTTAATGTTAAGCTGACTTTGAATTTAAGTTTGAAATTTTGGTTTAGAAAGCTAATTAATTTTAAGTTTTAAAATAAAGACGGTTAGGTACAAATTTATTTAAAAACCGCGATATTTGAAATTTAACTGTTGTGAATAAATTCTATTTTTGAAATAGGTATCTTGCATTTTGATTTGAGAAGAAAATCTAATAGATGCGGTATGATTTGGTTTAATCAGAAATTGATATGAGTTGAGACTTATTTATGAAGAAAGGGGCTAATTTAATTTTAAGTTAGTTTTGAAACCAGGTAATTATCTAGTCTCAATATCTGGAATACTTTGACATAATAAAACAAGTAAAACAGTTGTGGAATTAAATACGCGTGTATGGCGCTCACGTTAATTTATCATTTGTAATAATAATGTGTTTAAATAATAAAACAATGTTGTTCATTTTTTAGCCGGGTTTAGCCTAAGGTTATATACCGTTCACTATTAACGCTCGTTCAACGGTGCCCCTTTATTTAGCAATGTTCTAACCATATCTGAGAATTTTGAATCAAAGATTTAGGTGCTGAACATATTGGCCACTTGTATAGCTTAGTTGAAAAATTAAAACACTGGTCCTTTGTCCCCGGAAGTTGTCTACACGTGTTTTTTCCCTTCTGTCATTGGTTCCCCTTGCTGAAATATAAAAGTGGTGTACCTCCTTCCTTTTTCGTTCACAACAAAAAATCCCCTTTTCCATATTTTAACAGATGTCTTCTTCCTCAAATTAAATTGAGTTCCCCTCTTTAGTTTAACAGCAGATTTTCCTTCTCCCTTTTATAAAAACCAATATAGAAAATAAGATTGAAAAACAAACAAACACAACAAATCTCCTTTCCTTAAACCAATGGCTTCACCAAAACCGATCTTTACTTCTGAAGCCACGCGATTCCGTCCTCCATCGTCGCCTGAGGGCAACGTGCCACCATCTACAGTTGCGTGCTCCTTCTATCCATCATGTGCCTCGATCTTCTCAAACCGCCTGCATCGAGTACTCGCACTCAACTCGCATCGTTCGCCAGAGTCAGCCTGTAACACCCCGAAATTTTAACGACGCTAAAGATGATGAATTAAAGAATAATTAGTGTGAAACACACTATTAACAACGAATTAAGGAAAACTTAATTTAATAATAAGAATTAAGTAAAACGGACTGTGCCATTGCGTCCGTCTCAAAATTCTGGTCAAGATAGACACCTGGTTTGCGTAAAACGGACTTCGTATGAAGAAGTTATTAAGGTTTGAAGTTTTTATGCATATAAGGAAGGTATATATACATATAATTTCAAAAATAAGTTCAAAATCAGCAAAACTAGGAATCCGGCGCATAAATCAACGTAAGGACGACCATATGAGGTCGACCCGAGCCCTCGCTGGGTCGACCCAGGGGTCGATCCAGAGTGTGTCACCTGGGGGTCGACACCCCTGAAGGGGGTCAACCAACCAGAAGGGGGGTCGACCCACCCGTTGCTCCAGAAGCTTCTTTTATGTCGTGGACGATTCCTATGGCTCCTGATCTAATCCGACGGTCTTAGTTGCTCCGCTTCTCCTATATAAGGGACCCTAAACCTAGGTTTTGTTCATTGAAAAAAATGGTGACGACGAAGCTCTGCTGCGATGGAAATTAAAATGGTTCTTCTTCTTCTTCTTCTAAATCAATTCAAAGAAGATTATGCAAATTCGAAGATTGCTACAACAAATTAAACGATGGCTACAACAACTTAGTCAACATGTTCTTCATTGCAAATTCATTATGAGTTCATGTTGCTTTTAGATCTAAATAGTAATCTTGATATGTATATAATAATTGGATCTTGAATCGGTGTCTAATCAGTTACATTATGACATACTCCATTGATCTGTTCTTATATGTACATATCATCACCATATTAAATCTTGTCATAATATGTCTATTCAGTTTATGCCTGTTTTTATCAGTTTTCATTATGCCTATTCTTGATTCTCTTCTTTCCCTCCTTTCCTTTTTATTATTATATAGCTATGCTACCTTCGATCCTATGCCTAACGCTAAAAAATGCGAACGTGCGAAATTGGGAATTATGGGAAAAGACATAATTTTGTTGTATATAACGGTGTTGTATACACAATTATATGATTTTTTGTTTGATGATAACAAGCAAATATATATTAATATAAATGTGTTTGTTATTGTACTGTTGTATATACATCACAGATAGGAATATAATATTTATATTTAAACAGAATGCGTCTATACAGAAATTCAAATATCTACACAGTATTTTGCTTAAATATAGTATTTTATTTCGATATTCAGCTGTACAGATTTACAACTCCACTATTTGCTCAACACTGTATTTCACTAAAATAAATTTCATTCATATACATTTCACTTGTTACACAGCTCCTCATTACAACACTTTGTTTATTAAACACATATATATTCTTCTTCACACTGTTATTTTCACTGTCTTCTGTCTTTCATCTTTTGTCTTCACAACATTCTTCAGTCAGTCCAGTCTTCATACCTGTCATATACAGAAACACACACATTTCATGGAACAGAAATAATATTCAAAGTTCATGCAAATATAAATTTTTAAATTTTTATTTGCCTTAGTTTTCTGGTGTATTTCTCATCATTTTTCTGACCTGATTTGATTTGTTAATCTGACTGTGTCTAGACAGTATATATATATATATATATATATATATATATATAGTACAGGGACAGGAAAATTTATCTGATGGCTGCATATACACATGTGTATAAATATACATGTGTGCATTGCCTCATCAATCAGTATATAGTGTGGAACTGAGGAGTAGCCACGTGGATCATCTCGACTCAGTGCACAACAGTGAAATAAAAGAGTCACAAGAAAATGTATGCAAGCCAGCAAATGAAAAAGTCAAAGTGCCCAAAAACGTTTCAGCAAAACCTCAAAGTCAAATGGCACAAAATCAGCTCAGCAAAGGTGGCAGATCAAATATCATGGCAGCAAACAACATGAATGTGAACATCAAGTGTTCATGGTTCAACAAGCAAAACCAAGGGTACAAGACAGGTTTCTTTTTATGTGCCAAATACTATTACATGTACATGATACATGTATACACACACGAGTGTGTGTATATACACATACATGTAATGTAAGTAATCAACATGTCGAGACTGAAATACTTAGGAAAATGATGGAGCAGCAGTGGCTAAATGGTATGATGCAACAACAAGGTGCAAGTGGAGTAACAAACGATGACAAGCAGTGGATATACATGTGACATGACAGCATGTGTATGTATGACCTAGTACAACAACAAGCCAATGGTCGAGACAATGTATATATGATGCAGGTTCATGAACAAGCTCAAGTGTTCGAGCTTTCCATAAGTGTTCAAGAATGAGTGCATTATTCATGATCTAGCAGCTAGTAACATGCAGTTGCAATCAGTTCAAGTACAAGACAATGAAAATCATGCTCAGGAACAAATCAAAATGGTGCATGTAAGCCAGTAAAGGGAAACTGATCTCAAGTGTCGAGCATCAAAACGGCAAGTGCTGGTGATACACAAGCATGGTGCAATATCTCAATATACAATGGTGCAAAACATAACATGGTGTTCAGATGGAAACAATAAGGGGACTTGATCAAGCCAAAACATGGATGAATGGTGAATGTAACTTTTCAGCATATACATGGAGACAAGAATGGTCAAGAAGCAAGTACATCTGGGCATGGCCACAATGCAGTAATTTCATGATCAGGTGCTAATATGTATAAAGAAGTCAAACAGCATGATTCAAATACACAGTAACATGACAGTAAAATTGGATGCAAATAACAACAAGCACAAATGGACGAGCAGTTTTGATATGGTGGTGTCAAAGTATTCCAACTCGACAATCATGGGAGGAATGAAGTGCAGAAAATCATGCAAGAGGATTTTGCAAAGCTATAACAGAGGATATTCAAAACTGCATTGTTAAGTTATACAAAACTGCATGGTCAACAAATTCCAGAAGATTTTCCAGGCAAGACAGGAGCTAATCATACATCAAGTAAAATGGAAAATGATTCCAGAATTAACATTTGATTTCCAGGAATTGCAGTATCATTTGTGGCAAGTGTTTATGTGGTTCCAAGAAATCAGTGTTTAAATGTTTTAGCAACTGTCAATCAATATGTTTGGCAAAGATTCAAAGCAAGTTTTTTTTTGGAAAAAAGTCAATCAGGAAAGGTTTAAAGCTTCTCTGATATCATCATGATAAGCACGACAAAAATAGAAAGTTTTTATTCTTGAATTTTTTTTTTGGGCAAAAACCGGCAAGTACCATTTTTGGACAGAAATCAATTTTTGAATCATTCACAATTAAGGGAAAACAAATGGAAAGATCAAGAAATTAGTTTCCTATTTTTGACAAGCAATTAAATTTCAATTTTCCAGTATTGCCATATTCAATCAAAGCCGAGATCTTTTAAACTCAAAAGGGGCAAGTTCATTCAAGAGTCTGTCACGCAAGTACAATCAAAACCGAGAATTCAAAGCAGGGAAACCAACGCAAAAACCAGACCAAGCCATTTAAACGAAATCAGAGCAATCTATGGATTATGTAATCCTATATTTACACCAATATCATCACAGGTAGAGAGCATCGAATGAAATCCAAGAACACAAATCCAAGAACAAAATCATAAAAATCAAATCAGAAATTACTCACAGTTCTTTCGATCGCAACAATCCCCAAATCGTGAAAAGAGGAACACCAGAAATCAATCAAGAACATCAACAAGTTTACAAGCATCAGAGACTCATTTTTTTCCAGAGAATCAATCAAGATCGTCATCAAGTCACGATTTGAAGATTAAAGAGGAAACCCTAGGAGCCACCGCCATTTTTTTCCAAGCAAAGTGATCGGGTGAAAAATGAAAAAGGGTGCAACACAATCTAAAGGTGCCGACCTATTCTTTGAATGATAATGGGGATGACCCCTCTTATATAATCTCCTTTAGTTTATTCTAAAACAAGGGTTTCCATTTGTTTTTGTTTTTAATTTTGTATTGTGTTTTGTTTTTGTTTTGTAAACCAAATTCAAACAGTGTCTATATCTGTAAAGTCTAGGATATCAGTCAGGTTTTTGACTGTCAGTTTCAGAGTCTGTAAAATCTGGGTTACGGATTACCGGGTTGTAATTCAGGGAAATCTGATCGAGGCGATATCGGTCAGTCTAGGGTTTTTAGCGTAGGGTTAGGACAGAAGCAGGCACTGCGAGTGTACATGGTCTTGTATGCGGGATCTGTTTATAACACCTAGTTGAAACCTTAGGAATGCATCAATAGGAAGGATTTTGCCGAAGCTGGTATCCCTGTGTGTTATTTCTTTTCTGTTTGTTATTTCTGTTGTATTCTATGATCTGTATATTATTTAATATCCTGTCAAATTTTTAAATCAGCAAAAAACTGTAAAAAAAACCCTATTCACCCCCTCTAGGGTTATTCTAGATCCAATAAGTGGTATCAGAGCAGGTATTCTGTTTAACTCTAGAGTAATGGTGATCCCTAGGTGTCAATCCATAGAGAGCCAGTCCAATTATATTCCTTCTATTTTTGATGGTACAGATTATTTAAATGGGAAAATAAAGATGAAAATTTATATAAAATCTATTTATATTAAATATTGGACTATTATTATTAATGGAGTAGATTTGTCAGATAAAAGGAATATTGTTATCAATACTCATGCTATGGACATTATTTATTCTTGTCTTAGTATTGATCAATTTAAGCTTATCTCTCATTGTTTATCTGCCCAGGAAATCTGGAAAACTCTCAATGCACTATATGGACAAAAATTTGACAACTGCTCAAAACCTTCAAAGATCAACCCAGATTCAAATTTATGCTTAACAGGTCTTACAGATGATAATTCAGATGGATCAACTGATGGAGACGCAACAGACAATGAAGTAGAAAATTTCTCTTATGAGGATCTGGTTTATTTTTGTGTTGATCTAACTAAGTCTGTTGATAAACTTCAATCTAAAAACAAAATTTTGAAATCAAAGAATTCTGAGTTGACCAGCAAAATTGTTGATTTGGAATCACAACTTGAATATTTTAAAAATCTTTCAAATTCAAATTGTAAAAATTGTTTGAAATTGAAAACCAATCTTGTTCATCTCAATAAAAATATTCAAAAGTTTGAAAATGAATTTTTGACCATAAAAGAAAACAAGGTTGAGTTATCAAATTTGAACAATTTTCTACAAAAGGAATTTGAAGTTTGTAAGACTGATATAAATTCCAAATTTGAAATTGCTGAAAAAGAAAATTTATTGAAAAGTGATTCGATTTTGAAAGAACTTGAAAATGAGATTGATAATTTCAAGAAATGTGAGGTTGAAAATCAAAAACTTTTTGAATTTGAAATCTATAAGTCCCAAGCCAAAATCAAATTACTCGAATCTGAAAATTTGGTTTTGAAACGACATGTTGCTTAAAGAAGGATCACTAATAATCGATGTTCTGATTTAATAAAAGAAAATGGTGATCTAAAAACTAAAATTCAACAACTTGAAATAACTTTGACTAAATTTTCTGATGGAGAAAAATTCTTGAACATGTTGTTGAAAAACTAATTTTCTGTTGGAAATAAACGTGGTCTTGGCTTTGAGAAAAATAATGTTTTTGAAAATCCGAACTCAAATGATTTTAAAAATCCTTCAAACTGCTTGGAAAAGAATCGATATGAAAATTCAAACTCTGATAATCGCAAAGGATTTTTGAATCAACATGATGTGAATTTGTTTTATAATAATCCATTTAACCAATCTTGGATCCCAAAAAGAAATAAAACAAACTTCATTAGATTCAAACAGATTTGGGTTCCAAAGGGTACAAAGGTTAATTCAGATGGATTATTATATAAACGAGTTTGGGTACCAAAACGTACGAATATAACTGTGAGTGGTTTTACAAATTTTGTTAGACCACTCGATTCTCTAAACTGTTAGGTACCAGAGGTGGCTGAGGAACTGCTTTGCAAAAGAGAATTGAATTCAAGCTGCTCAATATTCATGTATCATCCACAGTTCCTTAGCCAAGCTTACTGAGTTAGAGATTCTTATTTACATGGATTTCAGGTATGATCTCTAAACACACCTTTATAAATATTCTTTGTTTTTATTTTCTTTGTTTATTTCTCCTTCTGTCCCTTCTATTTATTTTTTCTTTGTTTTTTGATTTGTCACTATCATATCTTTATAACTTTTTGGGCTTCATTAACTTCCAATTGTAGAACTCATATTTTCTAGAAATTCTCTTTAGTTGAATGGAACTATGTTGTTTTAATTATTTCCAAATCTTGAATTTAAACCTATAAATATCTATAATTGTTTGGAAGTTTATTTTCTGATTGATGAATTCATAACAGTGTTGATGTATTCTTGTCATATCTTAAAAACTGTTAATATGAATTCTAAACTTTTTTGAAGATCTGAATAATTAATGAAATGTCACACACTTATGCTGTTTTGGGTTTCTTCCAATTCATTTTAGAAACGCTTAAAATATTATACTCATTACGGTACACTATGTTATATATCAGTTGTGATAATTTTAGAAATTTTCAGATTGGCTTGAATATGTTAAATTGTCTTGAATCAGTGATGCATCTTGAAATCCATCGTTATTCATGGTTATCATGGTTGAAATTAGTTTTGATTGAAATCATCTGAGATTCTAGATATTTTGAATATCACACACAACTTAAATTTGAAATTATTAATCTTGTGTGAATAATTCATTATATTTCAAACTTGACATTATTTCAAGTGATTTCAAATAAATTATTTTTAAGTTCTTGAATCATGAATACCTCTCAAACTTGATGTAAATGAACTGAATTTTTCCTTTGGGCTTGTCAGAAATAGTTTGGAAAAATTCTTTGAAAATCCTATCTTAAATTTCATTGTTATTTCATGATTATTTGATTTGAATATCTGTTTGTTTAAAATCATTTGAAATTATAGATTTACTGAATCTCACACGTATCTCGAATCAAAAATTAATAATTTGGTGTGATTGATTCATTAAATTCTAATACTTTCATATTCCTTCAAATGATTTAAAATAAACAATATTTTTAAATCTGGGATCATGAATCATCCTTTGTGACCATCATCTTGTCTTGTCTACTTGGAAACTGTCTTTGTACTGCTCTGATACTGTTCTTAGATAACTGTTTTTTTATCTATCTATTGCTCTGTGCTAAATTTGTCTGCTTGGGCTTTAAATTTCTATTGTCTGCGATATCATGGTTTGTCTCCAGTATCTTGTTACATTTTTCATTAATAAAGACACCAAGTGGTATCAGAAGTGCCTTATATTTGTCTCACTCATTTGTACTTAGATTCTAATCTTCACCTTGTATAGATCCATACACTCTTTTTGCACTGTACAAATTTTTTCCCTCTTGTTCTGTATAAATCTCCATATCCCTCTTGTAATTGGTTTTCAATTTTAAAAGTATTTATTGATTATTCATTCAGAAATTGAAATCTATATCCAAATTGAACTGTACCTATAATTCATCAAAATTATTAACAGATTTTGAAATTGTGATGAATTGTGACTGCAGTATATTTCACAACAAGAGAAGATTTTATTTAGATTTTCATGATGGTTGAACATTTATTATAATATCTTTGAATTGGCAATTATTTCACGACCATCTCCATTATGTATCATCATTCTGCCATCCATCATGTCTTTTATATTAATTTGGAGAGTTTATTTTTTTAATTATCTGGAATAAACAATGAAAATAGTTGTGATGGAAACGTGACTGTGTTATTATTCAGAAATAGTGAAATTGAGAATTTTCAGTAATCCCGGTACAGTTGGTCATATTTCATAATATAATTTATTTAGAAATTGATTTCACAGTCCATTTCTGTACCTACCGCATTTCTATCATCCATTTTTGGTTTTATATACCGAGGAGTTTTTCCTTTTAAAGATAAAATGATAAATATATAATTAATACATAAGTGTGTCTCTAACCTCATTTAAAAATCCAAGCTCTGGTTATGCGTGGACAGTGTGCTCTTAAATAAAAAATAAAAGAAAAGGAAATAAGGTGCTATATATATAAATTAATTTGAAATTCTCCATGGTGTGTAAAAACCAGCATATCAATCCATCTTTCTAATATGTGAAATGTGTTGAAATCTTATGACGTATTATGATTTGTTGATTGATAGCTACTAGGATTTGAGATTATTCGATTTTGTGACTTAAATTGAATTATTAACTATAGTTCAAATCCATCACTGTTTTTTATGCTGAATTTTACAAAGTTCTTTTGAAAATAATTGGAAATCATATTTTCGTAACTCTCTCCATTTCATATAAAATTCATTGTAAATCTGTCATTCCCTACAATGTGAAATATTCCACCTATTCTCAGAATATTATGATTTTTGTTTGACTGATTAAGATTTTTGATGATTGTCCTTCCTCTTATGCTGAAATTATATTTTTCAGTCATTTTTCATCTATATTTTAAATTCTCCTTTTTATGATAACAAAAGGAGGGAGAATGGGTCAATATTTTGATTTACGAGTGAATATTTTATAAATAATTTTAATTTTGAAATTTCATTATTTATTCATTTGTTTCACTCATGCACAATTATAGGGGGAGTTTCCAATAGGGGGAGTTCAGTTCTTCACTCTCAAACACATTTATTATATTCAAAATCTTCGTATTTGTTTGTCATCATCAAAAGGGGGAGATTTTTGTATATAACGGTGTTGTATACACAATTATATGATTTTTTGTTTGATGATAACAAGCAAATATATATTAATATAAATGTGTTTGTTATTGTACTTTATATATACATCACAGACATGAATATAATATTTATATTTAAACAGAATGCATCTATACAGAAATTCAAATATCTACACAGTATTTTGCTTAAATATAGTATTTTATTTCAATATTCAACTGTACAAATTTACAACTCCACTATTTGCTCAACACTGTATTTCACTGAAATAAATTTCATTCATATACATTTCACTTGTTACACAGCTCCTCATTACAACACTTTGTTTATAAAACACATATATACATTCTTTTTCACACTGTTATTTTCACTGTCTTCTGTCTTTCATCTTTTGTCTTCATAGCATTCTTCAGTCAGTCCAGTCTTCATACCTTTCATATACAGAAACACACACACACACACAGTATATGGAACAGAAATAATATTCAAAATTCATGCAAATATAAATTTTTAAAATTTTATTTGCCTCATTTTTCTGGTGTGTTTCTCATCATTTTTCTGACCTGATCTGATTTGTTAATCCGACTGTGTCTAGACGTTATATATATATATATAGTACAGCGACATGAAAATTTATCTGATGGCTGCATATACACATGTATAAATATACACGTGTGCACTGCCTCGTCAATCAGTATATAGTGTGGAACTGAGGGGTAGCCACGTGGACCATCTCGACTCAGTGCACAATAGTGAAATAAAAGAGTCACAAGAAAATGAATGCAAGCCAGCAAATGAAAAAGTCAAAGTGCACAAACAAGTTTCAGCAAAACCTCAATGTCAAATGGCACAAAATCAGCTCAGCAAAGGTGGCAGATCAAATATCATGGCAGCAAACAACATGAATGTGAACAGCAAGTGTTCATGGTTCAACAAGCAAAACCAAGGGTACAAGACAAGTTTCTTTTTATGTGCCAAATACAATTACATGCACATGATACATGTATACACACACGAGTGTGTGTATATACACATACATGTAATGTAAGTAATCAACATGTCGAGACTTAAATACACAAGCAAATGATGGAGCAGCAGTGGCTAAATGGTATGATGCAATAGCAAGGTGCAAGTGGAGTAACAAATAATGACAAGCAGTGGATATACATGTGACATGGCAGCATGTGTATGTATGACCTAATACAACAACAAGCCAATGGTCGAGACAGTGTATATATGATGCAGGTTCATAAACAAGCTCAAGTGTTCGAGCTTTCCATAAGTGTTCAAGAGTGAGTGCATTATTCATGATCTAGCAGCTAGTAACATGCAGTTGCAATCAGTTCAAGTTCAAGACAATGAAAATCATGCTCAGGAACAAATTAAAAATGGTGCATGTAAGCCAGTAAAGGGAAACTGATCTCAAGTGCCGAGCATCAAAACGGCAAATGCTGGTGATACACAAGCATGGTGTAATATCTCAATATACAATGATGCAAAACATAGCAGGGTGTTCAGATGGAAACAACAAGGGGACTTGATCAAGCCAAAACATGCATGAATGGTGAATGTAACTTTTTAGCATATACATGGAGACAAGAATGGTCATGAAGCAAGTACATCTGGGCATGGCCACAATGCAGCAATTTCACGATCAGTTGCTAATATGTATGAATAAGTCAAACAACATGATTCAGATACACAGTAACATGACAGTAAAATTGGATGCAAGTAACAACAAGCACAAATGGACGAGCAGTTTTGATATGGTGGTGTCAAAGTATTCCAACTCGACAATCATGGGAGGAATGAAGTGCAGAAAATCATGCAAGAGGATTTTGCAAAGCTATAACAGTGGATATTCAAAACTGCATTGTCAAGTTATACAAAACTGCATGGTCAACAAATTCTAGAAGATTTTCCAGGCAAGACAGGAGCTAATCATACATCAAGTAAAATGGAAAATGATTCCAGAATAAACATTTGATTTCCAGGAATTGCAGTATCATTTGTGGCAAGTGTTTATGTGGTTCCAAGAAATCAGTGTTCAAATGTTTTAGCAACTGTTAATCAATATGTTTGGCAAAGATTCAAAGTAAGTTTGTTTTGGAAAACAGTCAATCAGGAAAGGTTTAAAGCTTCTCCGATATCGTCATGATAAACACGAAAAAAATAGAAAGTTTTTATTCTTGAATTTTTTTTTGTTTTTGGGCAAAAACCGACAAGTATCCTTTTTGGACAGAAATCAATTTTTGAATCATTCACAATTAAGGGAAAAACAAATGGAAAGATCAAGAAATTAGTTTCCTATTTTTGACAAGCAATTAAATTTCAATTTTCTAGTATTGCCATATTCAATAAAAGCCGAGATCTTTTAAACTCAAAAGGGGAAAGTTCATTCAAGAGTCTGTCACGCAAGTACAATCAAAACCGAGAATTCAAAGCAGGGAAACCAACGCAAAAACTAGACCAAGTCATTTAAATGAAATCAGAGCAGTCTAAGGATTATGTAATCCTATATTTACACTAATATCATCACAGGTAGAGAGCATCGAATGAAATCCAATAACACAAATCCAAGAACAAAATCATAAAAATCAAATCAGAAATTACTCACAGTTCTTTCGATCGCAACAATCCCCAAATCGTGAAAACAGAAACACCAGAAATCAATCAAGAACATCAGCAAGTTTACAAGCATCACAGACTCATTTTTTCCAGAGAATCAATCTAGATCGTCATCAAGTCACGAATTGAAGATTAAAGAGGAAACCTTATGAGCCGCCACCATATTTGTTCCAAGCAAAGTGATCGGGGGAAAAATGAAAAAGGGTGCAACACAATTTAAAGGGGCCGGCCTATTTTTTGAATGGCAAAGGGGATGACCCCTCTTATTTAATCTCCTTTAGTTTATTCTAAAACAAGGGTTTCCATTTGTTTTTGTTTTTAATTTTGTATTGTGTTTTGTTTTTGTTTTGTAAACCAAATTCAAACAGTGTCTAGATCTGTAAAGTCTAGGATATCAGTCAGGTTGTTGACTGTCAGTTTCAGAGTCTGTAAAATCTGGATTACGGATTACAGGGTTGTAATTCAGGGAAATCTGATCGAGGGGATATCAGTCAGTCTAGGGTTTTGAGCATAGGGTTAGGACAGGAGCAGGCACTGCGAGTGTACATGATCTTGTATGAGGGATCTGTTTATAACACCTAGTAGAAACCTTAGGAATGCAGCAGTAGGCAGGATTTTGCCGAAGCTGGGTATCTCTGTGTGTTATTTCTTTTCTATTTGTTATTTCTGCTGTATTCTGTGATCTGTTTATTATTTAATATCCTGTCAGATTTTTAACTCAACGAAAAACTAAGAAAAACCTATTCACCCCCCTCTAGGGTTATTTTAGATCCAACAAACTTTAGGAATAATTGGTATTGGAAAATATGGATCTAAATTTAGGCATAAATTTGGAAATATACGAATATGGGTTTGGAGGCATATGTCTTGTTGGATAATATGAATTTAGGAACGTATTGGAATATATGTAAATATGGAATTGGATATAAAATGGGACATGTCTAAAATATTGATTTGGGACATAAATTAGAATGTATGTGAATTTGAATTTTAGGCATATGTTGGAAATTATGTGAATATAGACTAGGGATATAAATTGGAAGATATGTGGATTTGGGTTTGTGCAATATATATATATATATATATATATATATATAAACACACACACATATATATACGCCTTAATTTATGACAAGGGAAAAAGAGTATATGGGGAAAAATTAAAAGGTGAATTAAAAAGGGGGTATAAAAGTCTGGAATTTGAATAGTGAATTGGGCGTATAATTAAATATGGGGAAAAAGAGAAATAATCACCTATAATGACATGGGTAGATATGGATAAAAATGGAATGTCTAGTAATTACAATTAGGAATTGTAATTGCACCTATGACACGAGGTTAGGTTGCATTAGAGGTGGAAGTCTGCTCGGACCCGACCGGCATATCCAGCAGCCACTAATGTTGAACCTAATGTGAGAGGTCTAAGGGTGTAAAAACGAATTGGGCTAAGACACGAGGTTAGACCCAACAGTGGAATAAGACTGCCCGGACCCAACCGGCATATACAGGATCCATACGTTGTAGGCCTAATGTGGGAGGTCTAGCCCATTATAACTGTAATTGGACATGGTAATGAATTGGACCACTTAACCTAATTTAATCCATAAAGATTGTATGATTATGAACTTAAGTTAGGGTTAAGTAAAATTGGATGGGTAGTGGGTGGGTTAAGTAAATTAGAGGGGGTGGGTAATATTTACATATAGACCCATAAACTTAACCCGATAAGGTTATGTAATTAAAGACACCTAGTAGTATACATAACCGGTAGAAACGATAAAGTTATGCAATTAAAAGACACAGTTTAGGGTAAGCATAACTTGTAAGGAAATGAGACAACTTTTGTAATAAGATAAGAGGTACATAATTATAAATTAAGTAATCTAGAAGTCTGGAACCCGCTGATATGAATAACATGTTTAGGCTTGTCCTAGGGACAAGAGGAAATTTTAACATAAGTTATAATTAACGGGTTGGGAAACTTGTTAATGGGCATAGTTAATAAAACTAAGTTAATAAGTAAACAACAATAAGTTGTAATAACAATGAAAAATGGAATTATGATTAAATGAGAAAGAATAAGGAAAACTTATAAGATAAGTTATATTTAATCCTAAATGGTAAGTGACATGTTAATCAGGAAACATGTTAGATGAGACGTACTTACTTACACTTCAGTAAAAACATGTTATTGTAATGATGAAATCTACAAGAAGATAAAATAGATTGTGGATTACAGACCTTGGGCCACAATATAGAGAATGACATGTTGTGGGCTTATTAATAAACTTAAATGGATTAAGTTATATGATTGAAATTAATAAGCAAGAGAAACTTGGTAATTTGAACAAGAATTCAATATGGATGGGAATAACCAAGTTAAATGGAAACCCGGTGAGGTAAGGCAAGCGTGTAAAAAATGTTTAGACATAGGGTCTAATACATATTAAAGAAAGGCACTTGGACCAGTCCGTACGTTTGAGGGTGAATAACCCAGCGGGGTAGATCATCGAGGTGTTATAAGACACGAGGGGAGCGCACATTCATCTTATTGTTATGACGGCTCCAAAGGACTGGAAGAGGAAGCACGCGGCTTCCTAAGGTACGTAAGGTGCTCCTAGTAGTTCCTTTGTACGGTGATAGATGTCTTAGGCTATACTCGCAGAGGTTGGATCTGCACGTAACTACTAGGTGGGTGGGCCTTGACTACAGATGTAGCTATGCAGTTAGAATGCTATGACGAGGTGACACCAGGGTGATTCGACGGTTGACTCACGAGGAGATAGAGAGGGTCACGACCAACAAGGATAGTTAACCATTGGATTATCCGTCATTGACAGCCAACGGGATGCGAAAAGAGTAGAGCTAACCCCATGATATCATTTCACATTTCACTATCAAGGTACGGGGTTGAGGGGAGACGCCACATGGATGTTTAGATTGGTTGTAATTAGGGGTGGTCGCTTAGCTCTTGTAGTCTTTAATAGTTGAGAGAGGGGCCGAGGTGGGGCCATAGCCACCACGAAAACAAACCCTAGGTATATCTGTACATAGATGCTTTTTAATGACGGGTCTATACAGATATGAAAAAGCTCCCGACCGAGTTCTGTGTTTCTTGTTTAACCCTACCACAGAACTCAATGCACATTAGAGGACATGCGATTGAGGCATCGAAACAACAGTACATACTTGGGACAACCTAGATACATGCATATCTGCTCTGGGTGGTGTATCGTAGACTAGAGGGCATTATTCCGATATGGAACCTGATTCGATCGATGGTGGCAGTCCATACGCTTACATAGCATAGTAATGACAGATTTATGTGGAATATAAAATTTTTATATAGGGATCCATACGTCATACCGGCATAGGATGAGGGACTGCATTCATTTTGATGGAGACCATGCGAGTGTGTTACCATGGTGAGTATCTCAATATTGAGAGACAGCTACATATATTGTATTAAGTGAATCCATGGGAGAGTAAATGGGTACGACGCGCGCGTATACGTCTTGTGTGCGATTAACCCATGTAATGTCCCGTATTTTTACAGTATAATAATTAATGTATTTAATTATTTATATAGTGATTTAGAGATTTAAATGGTCATTTAATTAAATAATATGGAATATATAATTAATATAAATAATAGAATAATATATTTAAATTCTGAAATAATTAGAATTTGCTGAAATGGCAATATTGTGTGAATTGGACAATTCAAGATATATAATTCAGTTTAGAGTTGAATTATAGGAACAAATATATACTGTAAACGATGGTTGAACATATAAATTATATTATAATTATAATCGAGCTCGAAATGGCGTGGTAGTTCGTTATTTAGCGATTTGAACTTCAATTGAAAATACAAAAACCGTTTTAAATCGGATTTCTGTGAAACAAGAAATGTTTGGAGCTGGTGAAGTATATTTTTCTAATGGAAGAGAAAAATCGGGATTTCGTTGTGTAGATTTTGGTTTATGATTAAATCAAATTTCCATATAGTCGCTATGGAATCGTTTATAAACCATAACGATATATTTAATTTTAATTAAATATTGGCTTCGAATTTAGATAGGATTTCTTAGACGTAGTTATAATTTAATTTATAGAATTTTTCTGTAATTTTTATTTTGAAAAATAAGAACTTTTTATTTTGGAGTATTTTGCACCATATATTAACATTTCGGGGTTTCACAGAATAAGTTAACGGACCTATATTATTATATTTTTGGGATCGTAGCACCAAGCTCGATACAACGGTATTTTTATTTCTGTTCGTATGTAAGTGGAATTCTACGAAACAGGGTATTCATGCAAATACTTCTCATACCTCATTTGCATACGCTGCACTGTATCCATCCATTTCAACAATTAGTGTACCCACGGTTCTTGTCGATTGGCAATGAAGAATACCTATATAAATACTTACCTTAGCAAGTAAGAAACGATACAAACCTATGTTTAACGCACAGTTACCGCATTGAATTTGTCATCCATCAGAAGCTATACATACCGCATACCTAAGAAACATTGTTTTGTTTCAATCAAAGCAAGCCTATGATACATTTAAAAAGTAGTATGCGTATGTTTGAAATCAACACCATTGAGTTATAAAATTTTCTGTTATTTAGAAGGGAAGTAAACTAGGTACAACTAAACAAACTAGCTATATATTATATTATTCCAATTCCTTAGCTGCTAAGGAATTGTACCTTGCTCAGTATCAAAGAAATAAAATCACATACAATGGTTTCAAAAGTCACGCAACAGCATTGTAAAGCCAAATCAAGAGGCTACCGACCTGCTATAGGTTACACAGTACTCAATTACTTAATAACGAAGGAAATACAAACTATAAATACAGACCCAAGTCTTCACTTTTGTGACGGCCCGCCCCGCACTAGCCTGCATTTCCTCCGAAAGTGCGTTGTGTACATGCCCGACTAGCACGGGACGGTCGTCAGAAGAAAGGAAAGAAGGGAATTAACTAACGAGGAACCTGCAGAATGTCTCACAGCGCATGGAATAAAATATAATAATAACATACTTGACATAAAACAGGTGAGACAGTGCATAAGCTGATAACTAAAACCAACATCAACATCAGAGCAGCGGAAATCCAAATACAGCTTATTAAAACTTTCCAAATTTACTGTCTCTAAACAAAAGAAAACTGAAGTAGAAGATGCACTACTAATGCCCAAGCGGTGATCTTCAACAACACAGGGAGAATACTATATAGATATATCTATATCATACGTGGAAGCCTCCTGCTCGTCTCCGGATCATCTACCCGTGCATCACCAGCTAACCTGTCTCTAGTCTGCTCGTGTGAGCACCCAGAGTAATAAGAAGAGACATAAAACTCTGGGTTAGACATAAAGCCTGGTATGAGCGATAAGCATCTAAACAGAACAATAACAGGTATACTAAACCATACCTGAACCTGGACCTGCAACCAAAGAGTTAGTACCACATACTGTACAATACTCTAAGGTGCCATAATAAATAGTGTAGAGAATACGGGGGTGGGGTGTGTATGTCATAAGGGTGGCAAACAAATCAAGCATAACAACCATCCTCACGTCTCTCGCTCAGTGCGTAAAGCATACAATGTCCACCACTGTCAATCACTAGACCCATCGAAGTAGTGACGGAGTTCAACTTGTACAACTACTGCTACTACCAAGCTTACCACATGGAGTCATGACCAAATCTTTACAAATGACCCCACTTCATTGGTCTATAGCCCTTTAGTCGTACCTAGGCCACTGCAGCCCTGAATCCGTTCACGTACCTCCCATACATAGTGATCCAAAGTCATAGGCATTGACTGCCCCTTGGAACACGTCCCGCAGCAAAGCCCAATCATGAAGTGAACTCATCGGTTCCTGTTGGCTCGCTTTTTGACCAAGCCACCCAGGATCATTCGTAAGAGGAAAACAGGAAACCACGTTCCCCAAGAATATGAAGGAATGGATCGCACTCCATCGTCTTGTCCACCGCCGGATCGCGTACCATCGTCTCGTACAATATTGGATCGCGTACCATCGTCTCGCCCCCATCTCATCAGCGAACGACGCATCTAGGCGATCCGATCCAAACTTACATTGTTACCCCGAGCGAACCGATCCGATCCCCTGGTGCATGGCGAACCCTCTGATCTGTTCAAGCGCGAGCTGGTCTTCAGCGATCCGAATCGCACGGATCTGGCGACACGTGTCCCTAACCGTCACCTGGACCAATTCTCCCCATCTACACGATCCGATTTTCAAGCAGATTACGACACCTGTCCACAACGGCTAATTTGACTGTTTCTCCAACGGTGGCGATGCGATCCGATGCTCTCGGGATTCGTGCCACGTGTCCACGATCCGCCTGACAAAATCAGCTATAAATAGCCCAGAGCTTGGCATTTTTCGAGAGCTTTTTGGCAATATTGAGTACTGAATCGGCCATTGTTGTCAAACTACTGAAATATTGAGAGAAATCATTGTTGTATTAGCTTTTAAAGCATACTCAATAATATATAAAGTAGACGTAGGCTCGTTAATGCCGAACCACTATAAATTCTGAGTATTATTTTCTTTTTCCTTGTTCTTCAATTGAAATTCTCTACTGTTCATAACAATTTGGGTGTTAGGTCCAAATTTCGATCTAACATTTTTGGTGCTTTCACTGAGAAACTCAGTCCTAAAGTTTCACTATTCGCTTCTTTGAGGATTCCAGCGATTCGGATATCATGGCTGGAAAAAGATCTAAAGCTTCGCAGACTAACGAAACGATTGAGGAGAGTGTGCACGAACTGGGCAATGCAGAAACTCTGGATCGCGGAGCGCAGGGGCCGAACCGATCCGACGAAGACACCGCGTTCCGAGTCGATGAGAACGAGACGATCCGTGCCACTGAAGGGGTTGTTACTCGATCCTGAGGTAACACCTCGCAGCCTCCGCGTACCACAACCACGATTCGATCTCAGGGGGGCGCAGCGAATCGCCCTCCACGAACCGCAGCTATCCGAACTGATGGTCAGACTACAACTCGACCTGGAAAAGAACCTATGACCCACTCCTATCTTCCCGGAACCTCTGCTCGACCCGGTTCGAGCTCTTTGCGCATAAGAGAGAGTGATGATGACCACTATGATCCTGCTGCTCCTGTCACCGAGGGGGATCTCTCTCGCTTCGCCGAAATGTGGGATAGGTTGTTTGATGAGTTGGCTGGCCAAAGGCAGGAAAGTTCCTTCCTGCGGCAAAATTTGACGGCGATGGATAGAAGACTTGATGAGCTAGCAAGGCAAAGAGCATCACCGGTTCATCCACTCACCCCAGTATATTCTTCTTCGTCTGAAGAATCGCCGAGACCTCCGCGGCGACCGTATGAGAGAGCCGAAAACATAGAACAGCTTCGGTTCGGAACCCTGCCCTCACAAGAAGAGGAAGAACTAGGGGCGGGGCCCCCAAACCGCAATGTGAATGATCAAGCAACGGCCCTCAGGACTCGAGATGTGAACAGTCCTGTGCATAACAGACCACCTCAGCCCCATCGCCGCACGCATACTCATGATAACAGGGGGCAGCGAAGCCCTGTCCAAGCCCCGGATTTTGTGGCTGCTTCCCGAAGAGAGATCAGAGAACCTCGTCGGGCCAAAGGCACTGACCCTGAACCTCCTTTGACCAGTGCAAATGTTGCAGCCATGGTCCACCAGATTCTGGCCGACAGCCGCGGACAGTAAAACGAAGATTGGGGGATCGACCGCAGTCATACTCCTTTTACTAACGATATTTTGGATGCGACTTTTCCAAGACGTTTCAACATGCCCCAAATGAACCAATATGCGGGAAGATCTGATCCTGTCCAACACCTAATGAGATACTCTTGGTCGATGACCGCTGCCGCCGCTTCTGACGCGGTTAAGTGTAAAGCGTTTCCCATATTCCTGGAGGACGTGGCTTTGTTATGGTTTACTCGCCTGCCGGCGAGATCGATTTCTAGCTTCAGGGAGCTGAGCGAGAAGTTCGTAGAACAATTCCGTATCTACGCACAGAAGACAAAAAGCGTGATCGATTTATTCCTTGTCAAACAGCGACCAGGCGAGAGTCTAAAGACGTACCTGGATCGTTTCAATTTGGCCGCCACTGAGGTTAAAGATCCTCATGAACCGACTATTGTCGCAGCACTGATTGACGGAGTAGATAAGGACACTGAATTCGGGAGGTACTTGGCAGGCAAACCGCCCCACACTTGAGAGTTATTCTACGAGAAAGCCAACGTACATCTACGCCGGGAAGAGGTATACGCAAACCGAAAGGTTAAAACAACTGATAAGGAGGAAATTCAGAGCAATGTCGCCATCAAACAGACTGGAGACAGCTCGGGGAAAGTTGAAGTTAACGTCGGAAATCAGAATCAGGGTGGTCGCCAGCCAGGTAACAACAATAACAATGGTAACAGCAACAACCGGAAGAGGGGCCGAGGGAACGACTCCCAGAGAAGGACTCGTCCCAGGGCCTTTGAAAGTTATACACCCATAAGTGATACTCTGGAAAATATCTTCATGGATGCGTACGAAGTCCTCCAGAATAAGAGGCCACCTCCTAGAGAGTCGACAGAGAAAGAGCGTGAGACAGGGAAGTTTTGTCTCTTTCATCAAATCCACGGCCATTCGATGAATGAATTTCGTCACCTGAGGGATGTAGTCGAAAGGCTGCTTCGAGAAGGAAAGCTAGATGAATATAGAGTAACGCCCAGGGACAGGGGGCAAGCAGTGCAGGCCCCGTATCAGAATCAAAATCAACTTGCTGCTAGGACGACTGCTCCGCAAAAAGGAAAGAATATTGTTATCAATACCGTGATCGGAGGACTTTATCTTGCTGGGCACAGTTCCAAAGCATTGGATCAATACGTCAACGCAGCCAAACAACACCTCGAGGTGGGGGAATGTAGCAACCCCGAGGACAGTATCCCGGTGAAGCAGTAGAAGATGATGACCGATGATGTTGTTTTCCGAGAACGAGAAAGCATCGGAGTCCATGCTCCAACTGAAGATCCACTTGTAATTACGATACCCATTGGGCCAGCCACTGTTCATAAGGTTCTGGTGGACAACGGGAGTTCCGTTAATATTCTTTTCAAAAAGGCCTTTGACCAGATGAATCTTGAAATAAAAGAATTGAAGCCCTGCCAAGGATGGATCCGTGGATTCAACGGAGCATCCACCGCTCCGATTGGTTATGTAGAGTTGCCAGTTACACTTGGGGAAGGAGAACGCCAGAGAGTGAGAATCCTTCCCTTTGTGGTTTTGGATGTTGAATCGCCCTACAATGCCTTCTTGGGCCGACCGGCCCTCGCAAAGTTCAGAGCCTGTATAGCCCCCTGGTGCTTGTTATTGAAATTCCCCACAGAAGCTGGCATTGGTATCGTCAGAGGGGATCAAGTTGCTGCGCGAGCGTGTTATGTTGCCGAACTAAAGTTACTTCGCAATGGAGGGGATATAGAAACTAAAGGCACTTCTCCCCCTTCGGGGGCGGAGACCTTATAGCAACCAAAGAGGATAATCGTTGGAGAGTTGCCCAGAGAGATGCCCGAGGATATAGATCCCAGAGAGGATCAAGAACCCGGGGCCAAAATGGCGACTCCCAACGAGGCAACTGTGGATGTACCAATCGATGACAGTGACCCAGAGAAGGTCCTTAAGATTGGATCCCAGTTAAGTCCGAATCTTGCTGAAGAATTGACGGATTTCTTAAAGAACAATTTGGACGTATTTGCTTGGACCCACGCGGACATGTGTGGGATATCCCCATCAATCATGAGCCATTCTTTGAGCATTGACCCCAAACATCCTCCAGTAAAGCAAAAAAGGCGAATGCTGGGCCCAGAGAGGTCCGCTGCCTTGAAAGAAGAGGTTGGAAAGCTAAAGAGTAATGGGTTTATCAGAGATTCAACCTACCCAGACTGGATTTCAAACCCAGTCCTGGTAAAGAAGGCCAACGGGAAGTGGCGAACGTGTATCGACTTCTCGGATTTGAACAAAGCCTGTCCAAAGGATAGTTTCCCATTACCTCGAATTGACCAGTTGGTAGACTCGACGGCAGGTCACGAGCTCCTCTCATTTATGGATGCTTATTCAGGATACAACCAAATTCCGATGCATGTTCCAGATCAAGAGCACACTAGTTTTATCACTGATCTGGGGTTATATTGTTATGTGGTAATGCCCTTTGGCTTGAAGAACGCAGGCGCTACATATCAGCGTTTGGTCAATAGAATGTTTTATAACCAAATCGGGAAAACAATGGAAGTATACGTCGACGATATGTTGGTTAAGTCCAAGCAATCTTCTCAACACACTACTGACTTGGCGGAGATGTTCGGCATTCTTCGAAAGTATGGAATGAAACTCAATCCAACCAAATGTTCATTTGGTGTTGCTTCTGGAAAATTCTTGGGATTCATTGTCAGTTCCCGCGGTATCGAGATCAATCCAGACCAGATCGCGGCAATCAGAAACATTCAGGAACCTAGGCAAATTAGGGATGTGCAAAGCCTTGCCGGAAAAGTGGCCGCACTAAGCAGATTTATCTCCAGGGCTACGGATAAGTGCATCCCATTCTTCGAATTAATAAAGCGAGGAAAACGCCACTTTAAATGGACATCTGACTGCGTAGAAGCGTTTCAGAATTTGCTCAGGCACTTGGAGAAACCTCCGATTCTATCTAAACCAATAGATCACGAGGATTTATTCGTGTATTTGGCAGTGTCATCCCATGCGATCAGCTCAGCGTTGGTAAGGGAAGAGAATAAGGTCCAAAGACCTGTGTATTATGTGAGCAAAAAATTGACAGCAGCAGAGCGTAATTATCCACGGATAGAGAAGCTGGTGTATAGTTTACTGATTGCCTCCAGAAAACTTCGGCACTACTTTCAGGCACATCCTATCACCATATACACTGATCATCCACTCAAGCAAGTTTTACAGAGACCGAAGGCATCTGGAAGGTTACTCAAATGGAATATTGAGTTAAGTCAATTTGACTTGAACTTTCAGCCCAGACGGTCAATTCGGGGGCAAGTGATAGCCGACTTCATAGCAGAGTTCACTGTTCCTGAAGAAGATATAGCAAACGAAGAAGTGGAACCTTCAAAGTTACTTTTCGATCCTAATGCCTGGAGATTGTATACTGATGGCGCTAGGAACGACGAAAGATCCGGCGCTGGAATAGTGCTTGAAACCCCCGAGAAACGATTGATAACCTACGCCATCCGAATGGAGTTTCAGGCCACTAACAACGATTCCGAATATGAAGCTCTGATAGCCGGGTTAAAGATTGCAAAGGAACTAGAAGTCACAAAGCTGAACATCTTCTGCGACTCCAAGTTAGTTGTGAATCAAGTCACTGGAAGATTCCAAGCTAAAAGTGCAAGATTGATTTTATACTTAAAGAAAGTGAAAGGACTGCTGAATGATTTTGATCACTACAGCATATCTCATATTCCGCGGTCAGAAAATCAGCAGGCAGATAAGTTGGCAAAGATGGCTAGTTCTAATGATCCTGAAGTGATTGGGCTAGCCCCCATTGAAGTACTTCGGTCCCCCAGCATAGATCAGATGGAAATCGACCTAGTACTAGAGACGGAACCAGAAAGGGAGTCCTGGATGACCCCTATAAAGAATTTCCTAATGGATGGAACGCTTCCGACCAAGAAAAGCGAGAGGCGTAAAGTGATTCGTAAAGCCGCCCGATACGTTTTGCAAGGCGGAGTACTTTACAGACAAGGGTTTTCAATGCCCCTCCTTCGGTGTGTAGCCCACGATGACATTAAACGTGTGCTGCAAGAAGTCCACGAAGGCGAATGTGGCAACCACACTGTAGGGCAAACTTTGGCAAAAAAGGTATTACGGCATGGTTATTTCTGGCCTACCATAAACAAGGATGCAGTAAGATATGCGCGACGATGTGATGCATGCCAGAGGTTTTCAAAGATACCTAGAGCGCCTCCAAGTCAGTTAAAAACAATGATGAGTCCATGGCCTTTCGCTATGTGGGGAATTGATATCATAGGAAGTCTCCCCATAGCAAGGGGCGGAGCGAAGTTCGCTATTGTGGCCGTAGATTATTTCACTAAGTGGGTCGAGGCAGAACCACTAACTACAATTACAACTAAGCGAGTGATCAACTTCATTGTGAGAAACATCATCTGTCGATTTGGGATTCCAAAGATTGTGATAACAGACAACGGAACTCAGTTCGATAGTGCTGAATTCAGAAATTTCTGCCAAAGATACCACATCGAGAATCAGTACACCTCCGTGGCACACCCACTATCGAACGGGCAAGTCGAAGCGGCAAATAAAGTAATTAAGTCCATTCTGAAAAGAAGAATGAAGCGGGCTAGAGCCATGTGGGCTGATGAATTGCCCTTGGCACTATGGGCCTACAGGACAACATATAAATCGGCAACAGGACATACCCCGTTCTCCCTTGCTTTTGGAACGGAAGCAGTCATCCCGGTCGAGATAAAGGTACCTTCTCATCGGGTGACCTATTATGATCCAATGACCAATAATGAATTGCTCCTTGAGTCCCTGGATATGATCGAAGAAAAGAGGGATGAAGCAGACCTGCGTGCCCTGAGATGCAAACAACTGGTCGCCCGATATTACAACAAAAAGGTCCGAGCCCGAACCTGGGAACCCGGAGACTTGGTTCTGAAACGTGTCTTTCCACCCCCAACTCATATGGGAGCGAAGTGGGAAGGACCGTTCTCTATTCTGAGCAAGCTTGATAATGGAACCTTCAAGCTGGCAATTGTAGATGGAAAGGAAATCCCCAGAGTGTGGAATGCCCAACATTTACGGCCTTATTTAACATGAGAAGTTTCAAATTTATTCTTTTGCTTTGTCAAAAAACTATGTACAGGGCATGACTTGCCCAGAACAGTCTGATTCCCTAAAGCAAGAGATTATAAAGTGGACGTAGGTCATGATTCGACCGAACCACTATAAAAATACTGTGTGTCATTTGCCTTTATTGCACTTTTAAATTATTTGCCTGTTTATTTTTATGAAAATCAATGTGAATAATGCAGGTACTCGTGGTCCGGTGCCAACCGTTCCCCCCGTAGACTAATCGGAGGAACCTAAAACCTTGGCAAAGGCTCCAACTGCTTGTCCGACTAGTTTTAATCCACGGAGCATGGGTTAAAGTATACACCTAGGATGAGTTCGATGAGCATGCATGATTGCAGACTGCTTGATCCGTAACTCTAACTCTCCAGAGAGAGAGAGAGAGAGTATAAAAGCGTCTCCGATTGAGCGCTGAGAAAGAGCTCCTTTCCCGCTAAAGGATCGGGGAGCGAGTGAATCGCTGAGCTCGAACTCTAACTCTCCAGAGAGAGAGAGAGTATAAAGGCGTCTCCGATTGAGCGCTGAGAAAGAGCTCCTTTCCCGCTGAAGAATCGGGGAGCGAGTGAATCGCTGAGCTCGAACTCTAACTCTCCAGAGAGAGAGAGAGTATAAAGGCGTCTCCGATTGAGCGCTGAGAAAGAGCTCCTTTCCCGCTGAAGGGTCGGGGAGCGAGTGAATCGCTGAGCTCGAACTCTAACTCTCCAGAGAGAGACAGTATAAAAGCGTCTTCGATTGAGCGCTGAGAAAGAACTTATTCCCTGCTAAAGGAACAAGGGCTGACTGAACTACTGTTATCCCATGAAATCTCCTATACCCCTGTATTCAGAAATAGGGGGTAACTTGCCGACAGTACTAATCAATCCCTAGTAAACCCCAGTCAGATGCCACGGTAACAACTGATTGGGGGGGACCAGGCACTCATATGCAAATACTAAACTTTGATACAACAGTGTAACATAGCATGAACATTCTTCTCCCTGTTGATTGACTGATTTATAATTATTAATAGTTGGCTAATGACTAAACATGGAAAGTTTCTCTGAATACAGGTACACAATGATGCAAGGAGAGATAAACCCTTGTTTATATACTGCGAATCAACAAAGTGAAAAACAACCTAGAAACAAAAGTGAGGGCCGGTCTCACAATTACACTTCCTGGCCAGTGAAAAACCTAAAGACAAAATATCAACAAACAACAAACATCCTATTTACGCTTCGACCTCTTCTCTTGCCTCTGCCTCTCCAGCCTCTCCTTGTCGGCTTTAGATGGATCCCCTTTTTTCCTCTTCCGCTTGTCTATGAGGGGAACATCCGACTCCTCTGAAGTCTCCTCTTCCACCTCTTTCCTCTTGCTTCTGCCAGAAAGGGAAGCCGGAAAGTCATCGGGGTTTGCAAAGTGAAGCTGCCGGCTGATGGATTTGGGATGGATTTTTACAATCATCCCAGTTTTGGGATCGAATTCTGCAAGAGGGACTACGTCCAAAGCCTCATCTCCAACCTTCTTTGAAGCCAACTCTTTCTCTTGTCTGGCTTTTCGGCTGGCCAGGGGTTCCTCATCATCATCATCATCATCGGCCTTTTTGGTGCCGGTAATGTCCTCTTCGTCATCCACATGACGACCATCCATGTCTTTTAAAGCTTCGATAGTCTCAGCGTCTTTGGGTACATCGGTGCTAGGTGCCGGGATGCTTCCTTCCACTGTTGTGACCTCGACCCGCTCTGAGACATCAATACCAGCACCCGGCAGGGCAGCCTCCTTCTCCACTTCTCTCTCTTTTTCAGCACCCTTGTCAACGGGCTCGCCACCTGCATTACGAGAGACACACATTACTAATTCAATTGGTTGTTCTGTCGGACGACGACAATTCGCAATTGCTTTAGCAAACTGCGGGGAAAAGAGAGAGATACCTTCAGCAAATGCTCCCTCTTGAGTAGTTCCAGATGCTCCAACAACCACGGGAGTTAGGCCCAAAGGGATTAGCGGATCGTCAGGATGGTACTCCTCAACTCCGGAGGTTTTAGGCTTCGCGGCGGAACTGGAACCTTCGTCAATTTTGCTTTTACCTTTAGCCAAGGTTCTCTCCTTTTCCATTTCCGCCAGGATTAGGCGGCGACCCTCTGCTAGGTCCTCAGGCTCGTTGTCTCTTAGGATGCTCTTCATCAATTCGTCCTCATTGATCTCTTCGACCGCCAGTCTATGTTTTTCGCCCTCCACAATGGCATCCCATAAGTTGGCCAAAGTAACATGGTAATCCGGGATCCACGAGATGTTGCGAGTCTTGAGAACCTGGCCAAGGAAATCGAAAATCATCTCCTCAAACCCCTCGATTTCTTTCTCTCTTGCAAGGAGTTTGTTGTTGGAGGCAGTGGCCATTTCAATGGCGCTTTCAACGTTCTTTTCGGCGAGAGCTGCCCGTCTCTCCACGTCCGCAACCTGGTCATTCAAGATCACCTTTTCTGCTTTTGCCAGAGCCAAACTTTCTTTCAAACTCGCTTTTTCCACCTCCCAAGCAGCCTTCTCAGCTTCAAAATGACCTTGTGCTGTTTTCAACTCGATATTGGCCATTTTGAGATCTTCAACCTCCTTCTTTAAAGCCATTTTTTCTTGGCTATTGGAGTCCAGTTCTAAATGAAAGCGCTGCTTGGCATTTTCTAATTCAATCTTATAATTTTCAACGTCCCTCTGTGCTAAAGCAAGCTGGGACTGAGCATCTTCTAGGTCCTTTTCCAATTTTGTCCTAGCCCTTTCGTTATTTTCAAGTTTTGCTTTAGACCTGTGTACTTCTACTTCGAGTTTTCGGATGACTTCCGAAAGGTTAACTGCGTGCTTTTTCATCATCTCATATTGCCTGGCTGCGTGCTGGATGTGCCCGATAACTTCATCATCCCAATTTTTAGGGACCGGCTCCATGGCAGGAACAAAGACCATCCTGTCAAAGAACATGCCTGGAAATTGTTCCCGCAGCTTTTCCAGCCTACCTTGGATCTCGGGACCATGGACGTAATCCCGTGATCCGGGGGCAGCTAACTCTGGTTGGCTGGTGGGGACAATGTCACTTCTCTCCTTCTCAGTTTCTTTGGATGAATCTTTGTCCCTATCTTTGGATTCGTGACGCCTTTTGGACGACCGACTGTGGGAAGGTGCACTCTTTGGAGGAGTCAACTCTTTTGGAAGTTGCTTTCCCTCGGTCGGAATTGTCGGATGACTCGAAGGCCTGGTAGAGGTTGATTTGGGTGGAGATCGAGGTTGCGAGGAACTCGGCCTATGAGGAGGACCGCGAGAGCGCTCAGTATCCAGGCGAAGGCTGGGTGTGCCCTCGCGGAGAGAACGATACGAATAAGATTTCCTGCGGGACATCGTTCCTGCAAAAAAGAAAAGAGTATATTAAAACTTTGAATACCCACGATATAATAGTGCAGGGTCCGACAGCGTGTGTGATGTGTGCATCCCATATAATTCCCCCTAACAGACCCGGGCCTGGAGACAGGCTCATCTGACCAGTTTCTCGTCCCCTAGTTGAAGCAATCGCCTCTTCGGAAGCAGAGAAGAAAGCCTCCTCTCCGAAGTCTTTTTCTGTATATACAATATCGGGTAGAGGGATTTTATTCAGCTCGTAAAATAACTGCTCTTCTGTCTAGTCATCGGGAGCAACGTTTTCAATTGGAGCAGAAATAGGAATTTCCTTGGATGCGTCATCGCGGACCCCATCCCCTCTGTATACGTTCAGGACCTCATCGTATTGGATGACTATCGAAGAAGGGCTCTTGCGAAACTTAGTTGTCTCTGCCGCTTGCGAAGTTCCCTCTCCTTCCGCTGGGGGCATATACTTATAAGGTTTGCCGCCAGTGCCAAGTCCAAATCTTATGTCTAGAAGATGATGCTTGTGAAGATTGTCATCAGTAATGCATTTTTTGATCCTTAGAAAGTCGGATCTGCTCTGTGAAAGAATGGATAATCGATGGTTATATAACGGACCCTCCGTTTTCGGGAAGATATGATCTGTTTAAGACAAAGAAAAAGACGAAAAAATGTTAATACTTAGACCCCTTGAACAAAATGTTCGATTAGGAAATCGAAGTTCACTTGATTTGAGCCATCTTCGTGAGCATCCGGCCTGTTTCCTTATATAAAACCAATCAGATTTAGGGTCCCCTATATTGCTATACCCATCGTACAGAATCTTTCTGTTCGCCACTGATTCGAAGAAAGAAAAGTTTGGAGTTGCCGAAGAACGGTGCTTGAAAAGAAAGAAGAATACCAGATCTCTGAATTTAAGTTCGGCATGCAGGATCTCCGCATATGCAACATATAGTGAGTACAGGGATGCGTAAGCGTTTGGATGAAGCTGCATCGGAGCAATGCCTAGTCGTCTTAAAGTTTCGATGGCAATCGGGGGAAACGGAGGGATAGCTCCTACTAAACACATTGTTCGACTAATCGCCATATACCCTTCCGGTGCTAGGTGGGGTCTATCTTCGCTTCCAGGCGTCAAGACATCGTCCCAAGGAATGCCGTGTCTTAGGCAGATTCTTTTAAGTTTAATCTCGTCAAGCTTGGACGCTAAAGAATCAGAAAATTTATCTATCGCGAGTGCGCCTGGGATCTCGTCAGGAGCTCGCTCATCAGTCTCAGAATCGTTGTTGGATGAAGTACTTCCCGTCGGATCTGATTCTGTGGCTTCGTACTCAGATCCAGAATCTTCACCTCCCGGATTGATTGGAGGAATTTCAGGATTGTACTGTTCAGGAGTCTCGGATTCCGCTTCTGCTACAGATCTTGAAGAAGAGTGATCATTCGACATTGCTGCTAGGACGAGAAAACATGACCAATGAGATTAACACTACCCGTCCCCCGTGTGTGCAAATGCTGGTGTGTGTACTCGTGTATGCATTAAAAATAAAGCGTGAAAGTAATCAAGATCATCAAAGCATTAATCGTCGTATGCCGTCAAATTATGAGGTCATTTAGTCTAGAAAGTCCAACATCAAGGCTCTATCCTAACTGTCCAGAGTTTTATAGTGACAAGGCGTTGATTAAAGTCTGAAATTTCTTCGTATCGTCAGCTATGAGTCGGATCGCGAAGCAGAGGGATCACCCCTTTCGATCGCAGGACGGGGGAATCGCCCCCATCGAATCGCCGGGCGAAGGGATCACTCCCTCACGAACCGTTGCGACCCCCACGATACGTCCCTTTGCTGCCACCTCGATCTATCGTCTCGCCACTCGCTTTCGTCTTCTATCCTTGACCACGAACCGAATCGGCTTTCCCTTTCCTTCTGCCTCCTTCGTTTTCCTCCTCTCCTTCCAATCCTCGATTTCCGAGCTCTACGACCGATGGCTATGGCAACTTGGTGATTTCTTCAGAAAATTGCGGATTTCCACCGTTTCTCCCTCGAATCAGTCGTAAAAATTCAGGAAAGTGCTGCGTTCACAAATGAGAATGTTTTCTATGAAGTTACCTTTCTAAAAATTGAGAGAATGCTCGGATTTTTGAAGGTTTGGAAAATTTGGTTTCGTTCTTCGATAACGCGAGACGATTCGGCAGAGAGAAAGAAGAAGGGGAATGAAGATGAGAGGGTCGGCTTATATAGGCAAAGAGGGCGACCGTTTGTCTCCCTTTCTTTGTCCTATTCGGTCCACGAAGCATCCTGCGGGCCACGATCCAAGGCTTGTATCGCATAGAAGCCCACGGACCGCCTCAAACGATGGCCCACCAAACTCAAAGCCCGACACGACTCGAAGGAAAGTCCGCCTCGTTTCGCACAAGGGCCTAGATACTCAGCTCGAGACGAGCACGTGACCACTCGGACCGTGGCGCTCTAGGGCGATCCGATTCATGAATGCGTTGATTTGAACCAATGCGACTGTTGATTTACGTCCCTTCAAGAAAAGGTAGATCAGGATCTTCGAAGCATGTTCCATCATCGATAAAACATACTTCGAGGGGGCAAAATGTTGGCTCGCTTTATGACCAAGCCACCTAGGATCATTCGTAAGAGGAAAACAGGAAACCACGTTCCCCAAGAATATGAAGGAATGGATCGCACTCCATCGTCTCGTCCACCGTCGGATCGCGTACCATCGTCTCGTACAATATTGGATCGCGTACCATCGTCTCGCCCCCATCTCATCAGCGAACGACGCATCCAGGCGATCCGATCCAAACTTACATTGTTATCCCGAGCGAACCGATCCGATCCCCTGGTGCATGGCGAACCCTCTGATCTGTTCAAGCGCGAGCTGGTCTTCAGCGATCCGAATCGCACGGATCTGGCGACACGTGTCCCTAACCGTCACCTGGACCAATTCTCCCCATCTGCACGATCCGATTTCAAGCAGATTACGACACCTGTCCACAACGGCTAATTTGACTGTTTCTCCAACGGTGGCGATGCGATCCGATGCTCTCGGGATTCGTGCCACGAGTCCACGATCCGCCTGACAAAATCAGCTATAAATAGCCCAGAGCTTGGCATTTTTCGAGAGCTTTTTGGCAATATTGAGTACTGAATCGGCCATTGTTGTCAAACTACTGAAATATTGAGAGAAATCATTGTTGTATTAGCTTTTAAAGCATACTCAATAATATATAAAGTGGACGTAGGCTCGTTAACGCCGAACCACTATAAATTCTGAGTGTTATTTTCTTTTACCTTGTTCTTCATTTGAAATTCTCTACTGTTCATAACAATTTGGGTGTTAGGTCCAAATTTCGATCTAACAGTTCCCAACTGGATCCTGAACTCTAACTTCCCATATTGGACTAGCTTTGCATCTCGGGTTATTGGTCAACACTGGATCGTGTCGGGTTCACCTTCTAGCCATCGGTTCGGGTCGGGTCCTCTACCTTGCGTTGGTTCTGTTCGTAGTCTTCTCCTGTAACAGTTCGGTTTGGGTCCACAGCGTTGCATCGGTTCGGGTCGGGTCGGGTCGCCATCTCCTATCCAGTCTGTGCTTCCGCTCCGATCCGCTCCCTCGTTCTTCACGTGCTCCGATCCAATCTCTCCTCCTTTATCCGATCCGATCCCAGTTCAATTAGCGTGGCCTTCCTTTTTGCCAATTTTTCTCAAGTGTCAAGTTCCGATCTGATCGAATCCCTTACCCAGTTCAACTTATCCGATCCGAGCCCCCCCCACATATCCGATCCGATCTGGTCCAGAACCTGCAATTTTCCTGCAACTCTTCCAACAAGTGTTTTACGCCATTTGACGACGTTTTCGACCAATATAACTATTCTAATCAATCACAAAACATGTCAAACAGTCATTGCAACATAGCAAACTAACCACAAACACCAAAACAATGAATTTACATGTCAAAATGGATCAAATATACCCAAACCCCCATATTTTCCCTTAAGAATGTTTGAGCAAAACTAATCATAGGGTTAACAAAACTTAACCAAATTAAACCAAATTCCTACCAAAGGCATAAAATATTATTTTCGAATTTATAGATATTTTTCCAGAGTTTATTAGTGTATAAGTTCGCTAATCTTCACTAATTACCCTTAATTAACTGTAATTAGTGTCAAAACAATGCTAATCACTCACCTTGGCCACAAATAGAATTCTCAGAACTGAAACCTCGCTGATTTGGGTGAATACTGATGTCTAACAGCAGCTCTAACCTTGCTTTCGTGTTTTCTCTCCTTAATTTGATGTAGATTAAGCCAAAACTTGATTAGAAAGTGATTTGGGGATGTTTCTAGATGTTGGCAGCCATTGCTAGGGCTCAAGAATGAAAGTGGCGGCTGAGAAATGAGGATAAGATCGTTCTCTAACTGATTTCAGCCTCTTCCTCACCCTAATCCCGAAATCCCCATTGGGCCTAGCTGTTAATCACCCGGTTAAGCCCAATTAAGCTGTTTTTCACTATCTGAAACTTGTTTCAGCCATATCTCCCAAACGGTGAGTCCGTTTGGCTGATGTGACCACTCTACGGAATTGTAAACCATCATCCGGAACCAATGGAGTAGATTTAGGTCAAAATTCCTTTCCAGTCAAAAGTTATGGCCAAAACAGTACCAACTAGGGGTAAAATGGTCATTTAAAAATCGACAAAAATCATGGACATGGGAAATGACTCCAATAGTCGTCTCCTAAAGTTACATGACCATATGACTTCGTATGTGAAAGAAATAAATATCCTACGATCCTATGATGCGTAGAATACGGGTCGTTACACTCTCCCCCCTTAAGAAATTTCGTCCCCGAAATTCCTTAACCCAAAACATTCAAAGGATCTCGCATGCCTAACAACCACATACAACAATCAAACATGCAAAACAAGCAAACAAGCCTATCCTAGCATGCAGAAACTAAATCTAAGTTAAAATCTTACCAGGCGAAGAGTTTTGGATACGTCTTTCTAATACTCACCTCTGTCTCCCAAGTACAGTCATTCTCGTTCTCGCCCCACTGAACCTTGACTAGATTCACCGCCTTCCTTCGAAGTTGCTTCATATCGTGCTCGACAATATGGATCGGCTTGCGATTCCCAACCGCCTCGGGTTCTACTTCGAAGTCCTCTAACTGATCAGGTGAGATAGTCATATCTGAGTCGTGAACGAACTTCCTTAGTTGGGAAACATGAAATACATTGTGCACTCCCGCCATCTTCTCTGGTAAGCCAACTCTATATGCCAAATTCCCGACTAGTTCAAGAACAGGGAATGGGCCAACAAATCTTGGTGCAAACTTGCCTCTCCTGCCAAATCGTATCACGTTCTTCAACGGAGAAATCTTGACAAACACCAAGTCACCAACGGAGAATTTTAAGTCTCTTCTCCTCTTATCAGCATAACTCTTCTGCCTATCTTGGGCAGCTTTCATTCGTTGTTGAATGATCTTGATCTTGCCTGAAGTTTCCCTCACCACATCTGGTCCAAGCACAAACTTCTCGCCAGTCTCTATCCAACATGATGGTGAGTTGCACGGTCTTCCGTACAAAGCTTCAAACGAAGCCATCCCGATACTGGATTGGTAGCTATTATTATATGCAAACTCTACTAGATGCAAATGGTCATCCCATGATCCACCAAAATCTAGTACACAAGCTCTCAAGAGGTCTTCCAATATACGATTCACCCTCTCCGCCTGACCGTCGGTCTGAGGATGATACGCGGTACTGAGATGTAATTCTGACCCCAGAGCCTCTTGTAAGCTCTTCCAAAACCCACTAGTGAACAACGGGTCTCGGTCACTCACAATGCTTTTAGGTACTCCATGAAATCTCACTACCCACTTCATATACAATTCTGCTAACTTAGCTGCCGTTCTGGTCGATTTGACTGGTATGAATCTTGCACTCTTAGTCAATCGATCCACGATTACCCAAATGCTATCATGTCTCGATCAAGTCCTTGGTAAACCATCGATGAAATCCATCGAGACTTTCTCCCATTT
Organism: Allium sativum; assembly: GCA_030737875.1. Lineage (NCBI taxonomy): Eukaryota > Viridiplantae > Streptophyta > Magnoliopsida > Asparagales > Amaryllidaceae > Allium > Allium sativum. The sequence goes on from CM060915.1 coordinate 995,803,903, forward strand.
CTATTCGGGAATTTCTAATGGTTGCAACAACCCACTAGGCTTCTTTTGCTCGGCTTTAACTAGCTGGCAATTCATGCATTTGGATATAAACCTCCCAATGTCTCTTTTTGTAACAACCCGCAAAAATCAGAACCAATTTAAATTTTTTATTTTAGAAAATTTTAATGAATTTTGACAATATATAATAATTTATTTAAATAATAATGATCACAAATTTGATTTAAATCGAAGTTAGAATGAATGATTTATTTTAATTAACAAAAAAGTTAGAAATAACGCGGTAGTTTGAAAAGTCAAACTTAAACTTTGACTGACCGTACAGGATGCAAAATTTAACGGATTTTAGTGAAACCAAAAATATTAGAATCTATTTAAAAATATCATTCCAACGAATCCGAAAAATCGAAACTTCATAACGGGAATCAAAAGTTATGTCAAAATTAAAATCTAGAAAGGTCGCTATGAAATTTATAAAGGTCAAAACGCTACTTTTTGCATACGAAGGAATTTGAACTCGAAACCACTTCCATTGAGTTCAGAATGATGTTTCTACATTGAAAAATAGTAAACACTTATATATTTTGAGTTTCGGGATTTATTTGTTTAAAAATGTATTTTTAATATTAAATATATTGGCCTTAAAAATAGTCATTTTTCAAACGATCTCTGTTTTCAACGAAACCACTTTTGTTGGATCCGGGATGTCAAAATATTGTTAAGTTTAATTTTTCATAATTTTTAGAATTAATTTGTGGCCGTGGCAAAAAGATTTATGTTTTGTCAATTTACAGTAAATTTTAAACGACTTGAAAAAGGCCATTTTTCAAACAGTCTCAGAATTCGACGAAATTGGTCTCGTTAGAACCGTATCGTCATAAGAAAGCTAAAAATATTTTTTTTAGAATTTTTAGAGGTCGTATGTGGCCCCGGCATATTTAAATGTACGGTAGAAATTAAATAATTAATTTAATATTGTATTTTCAAGTAAAACCGAAAAAAACTGCTGTATATTTCGGAATTGGACCTTGGGGCATAGCCCATCGCGTTCAGAAGGCCTCAAAACGTTAAGATCGACAGTAAGCAGGCCCAAATCCGAGAAAGTCCAAAATTCCACTTTATTTCACGAAATTCGGAATTAAACATTAAAATAATATAAAAAATCCGAAACCCTGATTCTCTAATGGCCAGCCGCCGCCAGAATTCGATGGCCAGAATTGCTTCAACTTCAAATGCTTAGATCTCTCAATCCGTTCAACGAAATTTGACGTATGACCTACCAAATCGAAGAGAATTCAGAGAGCTACAAATCTATACGATTAAGATCGGATTTTAGTGCACGGATTTCGCAAATTTCGTCCGTGAAGAGGCTGCGGTTTTTGGTGTTTTTGGGGTGAAATTGGAGGCCGATTTCGATGGGTTTGGGGGTGTTGGTGGCTCTTGGCGAGGCGGACGTGGTGGTGACTTTTGATCGGAGGTCGGTGGCTCAGTTTTGGAGCGTGCGGAAGGTTAGGGGGGCGGCTTCATGGGTTCGGCCGAAGTAAAGAACGACGGGGAAGAAGGTTGCGTCCTTTTTTTTATATATTATTTTATTATTTAATTATTTAATTTGTCCGATCTTTAAAATCCATAACTTCTTCATACGAGAGCCGATTGACGAACCGTAAATTGCGTTGGAATCACAAAAGTAAGAGCTTCGCGATGGCGCAGACCGCAGCTGAAACGGAGAAAGTAAAATTTTGGCCAAAAATTCAAGGTGAGGATTCTAATTTTATTTTTTTAATTAATTATAAATTATTTTCTTGCATTAAACATAATTGTTTGATTATTTAATTCTGACCTGAAATGTTGGGTGTTGTTTGGAGTGATAATTGTTGCTTGTTGAATGATTGTTGTACATGATTTGCAAATCCGCTTGGAATTATATATATCTTATTTGTGGTTGGAGAATTGGATCTAAAATGATATCAAAACATATTTTATTCAGAATATATATATATATATATATATATAAATTTCGTTCATATAAAAGATCAAATGTATAAGACAACAAATTTTGTAAATTTGTTGAATTAGAATTTTCAACACCTGTAAAACACAGAATTTCGGTCAATTTGTTAAAACAGAATTTTGCAACAAAAAAACAAAAAAAAAAACAAACATTGTTGTTATATTTGTTGAACTAGATTTTCAACAAAATAGAACAAACATTTTTATGTCTTTTTGATGAACTAGTTTTTCAACAAATATATATATATATATATATATATATATATATATATTTGTGTAATGTTATTTACATTAAAGGTACGGAATTAAAAGAAAATCAACATTTTCTTTGTAAAATGTTATATTAAAAGAGAATCAACATTTTCTTTGTAGGATGCTACATTAAAGAAAATTAACATTTTTATTTGAAATGAATTATGCATACAAAAATCACTTTTTTTGTTCACATTAAAAAGTATGAAATGAACATGTACATTTTTAAATAGAAAGGTTAATATTTTTACATTGTAAAATATAAAAGATCATATTTTTACATCGTAAAATAGTAAAGTTAATATATTATAAATATAAAAAGATGATATTTTTGCATTGTACATAAAAAGAAGGTGTTTTTACATTGTGTAAAATAAAGTATATTTTATTATGGAATTTATGAATAAATTTCCACAACATGAAATAAATAACATTTTTATATGTTAATTATGAATGATTTTTCATCGTATGAAATAAATAACATTTTTATATGTAATTATGAATGAATTCACACCGTATGAAATAAATTACATTTTTTGTATGTTATTTATGAATGAATGTGCACCGTATGAATAAAATTACATTTTTATACGTAATTAAAAAGGTGAATTTACTTTGCATAACAAAGGTTACATTTTTATATGTAATTTATATATGAATTTGCACCGTATGACAAAAATTGCATTTTTCTATGATATAAAAATGTAAATTTACATTGTATGATTAAAATTACATTTTTCAATGTAATTTAGAGATGAAAAATAATGGTAGAATGAGAATTACATTTTTACATGTAATTAAAATGTGAATTTGCACTGTAGGATAAAAACTACATTTTTAGATGTAATTTAAATATGAATTTATGTAATATGATAGGAATGACATTTTTCTTTGTAATTTATATATGAGTTATAACGGTATGATAAAAATTATATTTTTCAATGAAATTAAAATATGAATTTGTATTGTATTATGAAAATTACATTTCTTTATGTAATTGGGACATGAATTTATAATGTGAAATAAAAATTACATTTTTTATAATGTAATAAAGAAGTAAGATTCACGAATAAATTAAAAATTACATTTTTATGTAATGAGATAAGAGAATTTGCATCGTGAATTAAAAAGTTACATTTTATGTAATTAGAAATGAGGATTTGGATTGTAAATTAAGAATTACACTTTTATATGTAACTAGAAATTTGAGAATTCGCATGATATGGAAAATTACATTCTTATGTAATTAAAAGACGTGAAATTCGCATCGCATATACAATGCAATTATTTACATTCTCTTATGTAAATAAAAAGAATAAAATTTAGAAAAATATATTATTTACATTTTCTTATGTAAGTAAAAAGAATGGAATTTGAAATTACAATTATTTACATTTTCTTATGTAAATAAGAAGAATGGAATTTAGAAATACACATATTTACATTCCCTATTGTAAATGAAAAAGAACAAAATAATGAGAATCCTTTTATTTACATTTTCTATTGTAAATGAAAAAGAACAAAATAATGAGAATCCTTTTATTTACATTTTCTATTGTAAATGAAAAAGAACAAAATAATGTGAATCCTTTTATTTACATTTTCTATTGTAATGAAAAAGAACAAAATAACGAGAATCCTTTTATTTACATTTTCTATTGTAAATGAAAAAGAACAAAATAATGTGAATCCTTTTATTTACATTTTCTATTGTAAAGAAAAGAACAAAATTGTGTGAACCATTTTATTTACATTTTCTATTGCAAAGAAAAAGTAAAAAGAGAGTTATATTTCTTATTTGCATTTTTAGATGCAAATAAAGCATAGAAAGAAAATTATACTTTTATTTGTCATTGTTTTGTTAAATAAAAGTAAAAGAGTTAAAAAGACATTTTATTTACCATTGTTTTGTTAAATAAAAGTACAAGATATAAAAGAACATTTTTATTAACATTGTTTGTCAAATAAAAAGACAAATACATGAGATACACTTTTAATTGTGTTTTATGTACAAGTAAAAGTACAAGATTAGAAACACACTTTTATTTACATTGTATTTATTGAAATAGAATTGCTAACAAAATGAGTATATCACTTTCACTCATCTTTGTAGGAAACAGAAATTATGTGAAAATATAAGAATCACTTTTATTTGCATAATATACAGTAGAATTTATACGCAAATATAAAATCCAATTTTTTTTGCAAAACTTGTATTAGAATTTATATTCTAATATACAATTGTATTGTTGGTCGAAATATACACTGAAAGGTATTGTTAAGAAACTTCATACAAGAGTAATGAAATTTATATTTCATTTGTCATCCGCAATAAGGCTATATAAATAAACTACTGTTTATGTGACTTTAGAAGTATATGGGGAAGTCATACGAGTAAAATATATTTTACTCGCTATAAGTGACATGTGTAGTGAAATTGAAATTGGTTAAACCTATTAACCAATTATTTATTTATTTATTTATATTAATTGTTGTTGGCTGAAAACCCCACACGGGTATTGGGACGATACTTGACTGACACAAATCCCAATGTTTAAATTATATGTCTATCGATTGATCGACAGGCTGCGATGAGCGTTATTGTTTTATTTTAATGCTCACACAGTTGACATTGTCACTCTGGTTGTTAATGGATGGATTGAGGATTATTTCCTGTTATTACCCTATATATGAAATGTATGAAACCCATATGACCCAAATTATATGGTGCATGGTTGAGTTGTTGATGTGGTATGCCAAGTTGCACTTGATCAAGGCTTATTGTTGCAAAGCAGAGCCTTGTGGTTAATGATCAAAGCACAGTCTATTTAGGCATAGCTTTGTGTATATCGTGACTTCGCGAGCCTCACAGCCCGGTAGAGTCTAAAACGGGAGAAGGGAACGCAGGGAGTGCACACGTTTCTCTCTAGCTAGAGTGGTGCCAGGGACCTACCAGCGCTGGCATTTATTCATTGTGGTTGTTGGATTTTTCGAGGCCTCGGTTTATGCGGTCGCCACTGGCCGTATTATAGGTCCAAATGGACCGAGGAGCGTGTGTTCAGGAATTGCCAATCCATTAAGCGTTAACGTATGGACCGGCCCTGCAGGATCCAAGGGTTGGACAGAGTACCAATCCTGGGGCATTTGCTAGAGTGTCTCGAATCGGTAAGGATCTCCTCCCTAGCCTTGACTCAGATGGAAACCCAAATTTCCAATACGACATCACGCGGTTTTGATTGTATACCTATATATGGCGACATAGTGGGATGGGGCACTCATGCCGTCTAGGATTAATACATTTACTTTGATGTATTTCAAATTGTTTGCACACTATTATTATATAATACCGTGTTTATCGTATCAAGCATCTTTTGATCATTATAAGGTAAAACCCTATCCTTCGGTTTGCGTTGCTTTGTGTGATGGGACTTGGGTCTTATAATGGTTTCATTTTTCTAAAAAGCATTGTGTTATTTTGACGATTTACTTTAGTCATGCACTGGCAATCTATAGGAGAAAACCCGTTCCGCGAAAGTGGCGTGGTCCTGTGATTAGCCTTATTATATTATATAGGTTAAGTAGAATTCTCACACCAGTCCCATGACTGACCTGTAGTTTGTCCACTGGCAAACTCGGGTGCCCATATTTTCCACACGGGTAGTCGAGTAGCTATTTTTGCAGATATATTAAGCAGGATTCTGGGTTGAAGCTTAAAGCTGTGTCCAGAGATAGAGAGTCTTCCGCTGTGTTTCTTCCGCTGCAATATATTTTAATTATTGTAACTTATTCTTTCGTTGTTTCTTTTTATTCAATATGCTCTGATATTCTGTACTCTGATGTAACATTATATGATATGTTATAAAAGTCTTCTGTTATCTGTTGTAATGTGTTGTATGCCCAAAGTTAAAGTATTCGTAGGTTTTCACTTTTTGGGTCAGACCCGTGTGGTTTATGGTCGATCCAAAGGGCGGGAATTTGCGGGTCTTTACACTTTTCATCCCTTCCCAGTAGTAGGTCTGCTTCATATCTCGATACATCTTGTTACCACCGGGGTGTATAGTCAGTTTTGAGTGATGACATTCTCTAAGCACTTCATCTCTGAATCCATTGACATTGGGTACAACAAGCTTTCCACTCTTTCTAAGCCATCCATCTCGATCAAGCCCATACTTGTTCATCTCCTCATCGATACCCATCTCTAACTTGGAGATGATTTCCAATAGGTTAGGATCGTCCCTCTGGCTAGAGCCGATCCGCTCAATCAAAATGGGTATGATCGTCAAACTTGCTAACATTTCTGGATCCAATTCGCACTTTGGTCTGAAATCATACCCAGTAATGTACTCCAGTTGCTTCCATTCTAGAAACATAGCCCCTAAACTGGCATGTCTTCTACTCAATGCATCAGCCACCGCATTGCCCTTTCCCGGTGTATATGCGATGTCGGAATCATAGGAAGCTAAGAATTCTAACCACCTTTGCTGCCGAAGATTTAGATCCTTCTGAGAGAAAAGATACTTCAATGACCTATGATCTGTAAACAACTCAAATCTTTCTCCCAAGAGATAATGTCTCCACACCTTCAATGCGAACACGATCGCTGCCAATTCCAAATCATGGGTAGGGTATCTTCTCTCGTGCGGTTTCAATTGCCGACTTGCATAAGCTACAACCCTACCGCCTTGCATCAATACAGCACCTAGTCCGGTACCACAAGCATCCGTGTATACCGTCATCTCTTCATTCCCCTTAGGAATGACTAACACTGGTGCACACGTCAACTTGTCCTTTAGACTCTTGAATGCATTCTCGCACCTTTCATCCCCGACAAAAGCTTGATTCTTCTTGGTCAACAGGGTCAATGGTGCTGCTATCCTTGGAGAAACCTTGGATAAACTTACGATAATATCCAGCTAACCCCAAGAAACTTCTTACATCTGTTGCATTCTTGGGCGTAGGCCAATCCTGTATCGCAGCCACCTTCGTAGGGTCCACGGCAATACCATTCTCTAATACAACATGGCCCAAGAACCTCACTTCCCTCCTCTAGAAGTGACACTTAGAAAACTTTTCTTTCAATTGGTGTTTTCTCAGCACCTCCATCACTATTCTTAAATGTTCCTTGTGTTCTTCCTCTGTCCTCAAATAGACCAAAATATCATCAACGAACACAGGGACAAATTTATTCAACTGATCTCTGAATACTCTATTCATGAGATCCACAAAATACGCTGGGGCATTGGTCAGCCCGAATGGCATGACCAACCACTCATAAAATCCAGACGGCGTTCGAAATTCCGTTTTAGTTATACTCTCAGCTTCCACTCTAAGCTGATGAAAACCTGTCGCGAGATCCAACTGAGAAAATACTCTCGCTCCACTCAACTGATCGAACAAATCATCTATCCGCGGTAGAGGATACTTGTTCTTCCTCGTCACTTTATTCAACTCGCGGTAGTCTACACACAAACGAAGGGAACCATCCGCCTTGGTAGCAAACACAACTAGTGCTCCCCATTCAGAAACACTCCTTCTGATAAATCCCTTCTTTAAAAGATCGCCGACTTGCACCTCGAGCTCTCGCTGCTCCCTTGGTGCCATACGACGAAGTGGCATCACTATAGGTCTGGTATCTTTTACCAAATCAATACGGAACTCAATCTCTCGATGTGGTGGAAGCCCATTCATGTAACACCCCACCTCCGCTAGGGTCACTCACAAAGGGAATGCACTAGGTTTGGTGAAGCATTATCGAGGTAAACATGCACAGAAATATTACAAGACAGAACATATATAAAACAGCGGAAGTAAAACAAATTTCATTACCATATAAAATAAGGTCTAAAGCCTTTTATATCGGAATACATCAAAACCTGTCTTGCAATAGTAAAGAAGCATAAAACCATTTCATAAATTATTCCCCAAGTAAAACAGTAAAGTAGCCATAACCAAGGGAAGTCCAAGCCATGCGTGATGATCTTCAGGCAGAAGAAGTCCGAACTAGATAACAGTGTTTCCTCCCTGAAACCTGGGGGGGGGGGGAAACGGAAGACAAAGAGGCGAAACAAAACGGGGTCAGTCATAAAGACTGGTAAGTCCTACCTACTTCCAGTATAAAAACAGGTAAAGGTAACATGACATGCATTAACTGAAAGTAAACATAAGGATGACGACAAGATAGATAAACTAAACCAGGGTAACAGGCTGAACTACTGTAGCAAGGTAAACTAAGATATCATGATTAACTACGGTGTCATGATAAATCAAGGTATCACATCGTCAGGTTTCTATCAAGTATACTATCCCAAGGTATCTATCCTGTATAACATCCCACGGTATCTATCATGTATATTTCTCATGGTTCTAACATGTATATTTGCTCTGCACCTCTCGTACTAGTATCCCAACCCGCGTCATGTGTTAACTATGAATGTCCCTTGCCCAATGTCATGTAATGGTCCATGTCAACCTAATATATAGCATATGTAGGTTTTCCCAACTCGTATGTTTCTTTCCACGTATAAGTTCAGTCCCTTGCCGTAGGCCGTACGGGCTTTCCTATGTAAATCTATACCACTTCAACGTAGTACCATTTTATCCTTGAAGTTGTTTTGGACTGCTACCCTTGATCAAGTTATGTTTTCTTACCATGAACTATCGCATGTTCACTTAGGGTTTATGCCACCTAGGACCACTAGGGATTATGCTACCTAATGAACGTTTCCGTGTCTCAGTTTGGGTTTTGGCCACCTAGGACCACTAGGGATTATGCCACCCGTCAACCGCGCCCTTTTATCCCACGTATGTATCGTGAACCGTTTTCCATGTCTAGACGCACATGTATCCCAATGTGCCATCCGAGTTCCGTACCAGGGCAAATCGAGAAATACGGAACTCGGTCGGGAGCTTTAAGTCGTCTGCTGATGCAGATATCAAGGTTTGTTTTTGTATCCATGGCTATGGTCCCACGTGACCCCTCCCTCAACTACTGAAAGGCAATCCAAGAAAAATCATGTATGAGAACTACATCCCGGCCCCACTATAGCCCCACTTTCCTATGGGCCAACCTCACCCATGACTCGATAGCAAGAACACGGTCTGTTGGGAGTTCTCTGCCTTCCCGTTCGTACACGATTGACTAAAGATGGTAGGTAGCCGGCGACGTGCTATCCAGGGAAAAATCAAGTATCGTCGACTCCACGCTAATCCATCCCAGTCTTTAGGTCGCTCGCATAACAACCAAGGCATACTCTTGGCTCTTCTATCGCAGACCTTAACCTCTGTGAGGCTGGGTTTCATGGACCATCTGCCACCTCACAGAGGGATACCAAGAGTACCCTCACGTCCCCCGAAGCTACCGCTTCGTCACCCAGTTCGTTGGAGCCTTTATCTAAGTCAGATAATTTGCTCCTCCTCGTGTTTTAAGCGATGACCTACCGTACCGGGTTACTCATCTATTCATGAACTAGTCCCATGTCCTTGGCTAAGAATTATTACTTAGTTATGCTTAACTAAGGTTTACCACTTAGCTTCATTTCCCCGTTACCCTTGATTAACAACGATTTTCTACCTAGTTCCTCTACTAGGGTTTTGCCTATTGGGTTATGTGTTGTTATTCAGGTTCATGGCTTAGCCCGCCTATGAATCATGTCAAGATTGGCTAAGTATTCAAGTCCAAGTCCTAGCCCTACAAGTTGGTTAAGTATACCAAGAAGCTCATGACTTAACCCTATTCAATCATCAAGTCAATTTGGTTAAGTATTTGTTTATCTTAACCCTATCAGGTTATCGTGTTAGATTGGTTAAGCACAGATTATCTTAACCTCATCGGATTATCGAGTCGGATTGGTTAAGTATAGGTTAACTTAACCCCATCCACTAATCGTATTATAGTGGTTAAGTATATTTAAAAGGTCTTATGACTTAACCTTATCAGGTTCTCACATTAGATTGGTTAAGTATGGTTTCTTAACCTCATCAATCATCATGTAAAATTGATTAAGTATAAGTTACTTAACGCCATTAAATTATCATGTTAAATTGGTTAAGTATTGGTTACTTAACCTCATTGAATTACCAAGTTTAGATTGGTTAAGTGTTTAATTTAACCCCATCGAAGTACTGTGTTTAGATTAGTTAAGTGTAGGTTACTTAACACCATCTAATTACCGTGTTTAGATTAGTTAAGTCTAAATTACTTAACCCCATCTAATTACCAAGTCGGATTAGTTAAGCGTGAATTACTTAACCCCATCCCCTAATTGTCTTGTATGGTTAAGTGTCATTAAGAAATCAAGCCCGGTCCCACTTAACCTACCCATTCGTGTCATATCGGTTAAGTGTCATTAGTCAAATTTACTTAACCTTATCATGTGGCATTAATTTAATTAATGCACTCTCAACCTCTCACATTAGACCTTGTTGTGGTTACTAGTTAAGCCGGGCAGGTCCGGGTAGTTTTACACCACAACCTAGTCTAACCTCGGGTCTTAAGCGCGACATGACCAACTTCTCACATTGGATCCTATTGTTTGTAGCCACTAGTTAAGCCGGGCGGGTCCGGGTAGATTTATGCTACAAACTCAACCCAACCTCGAGTTGGCCACTTTCATGTTCGGTCTAGTGTCATATTACACTTACAACCCACACGTGTTTAGTTTCAAGTTCCATGTTTTCCCCACGTGTCATGACCATATTTAAATGTATCATGGATGTCATGTTCTCATGTAAACCCCATGTCAAGTTTTTCATGTCATACCCACGTTTTTCCTAAGCTACCCAAACGTATTTCCAACCCAAGTGGAAGCGAGTCACATAGTAGGGTATTATGCCAACATATTGGCCACAAAAATGCATAGTATCATAAGGGGATTTGGCCACAAACATGCATAGTATCATAAGGGAATTTGGCCATAAACATGCATAGTGTCATAAGGGAATTTGGCCGCAAACATGCATAGTGTCATAAGGGAATTTGGCCACAAATATGCATAGTATCATAAGTGAATTTGGCCACAAACATGCATAGCATTCTAAGGTAATTTGGCCACAAACATGCATAAGCCCCCAAAGTCAAGTCTTTGCCCATGTTTCACAAGTCAAGTGGTTCCCAAAGGTTCATGCTAACATTTCATAGATAAAGATTCAAACTTGCAAGATATACTAGGTTAAACATAACATGAATGGCATGATTAAGTCGCTACAACTTAGCCCAAGGTCATAGATCATAGAAAAGGGGCAAATTTAGGTTCACATAAGCTAGCATACTTATGTTTCATCGCATTTTATCCCGTGTCACATTAGAATCACCGTTAGAATCTACAAGTAGCTAGAACTTACATAGAGTGGCTTAGCGAATTAGCATGAATCGTCTCGACGAAGAAAGGTGGCTCCTTTGAAGAAGAACCGTCATGAAACCGTCGTAGCAACGTTGATTTGGCCTCGATTTGGTGTAGCAAGCTTGCACCTTTTGATTTGAATCCGATTTGAATGCATAATCTCTAGGAATTGGAGATGGAGGCCATGATCACTTGGCATTTGGGCAGCACTTCGTGGCATGAGTGATTTATGAGGGTTTAAGCTAGGTCTAGGGGTCTTTTTTTATAGAGATTAGGAGTAGTTTAGGCCGTAGGATAAACCCTAGGATAGATCTGAACCTTCAAAAATCGTCACAAGCCTCCAAAACCGAGCCAACATGACAAGCAGGTGCACCAGGTCGGGGTTCTGCAGGGGGGGTTCGACCCAGGGGTCGACACCCATGTCGACCCCCTGGACGGGGGGTCGACCCCAGGGTCGACACCCATGTCGACCCCCTGGAGGGGGGTCGACCCAGGGGTCGACACCCTGTGTGTCTAGCGGGAATTTTCCCGCCTTCTCTTTCTGGGCTGAATTTCAAATCTATTTTCGGATTTGAATTTTCGTGAAACTTCGTTGGGCCTTAACTGGGTCATATGGACTCCGATTTACGAAATTTCGAACTCTATTTCCCGTATTTTTCCGAGACGAACGCAATGGCACAACCCGTTTATCCTGATTCAGATTTTATAATTTAATTCTGCCTTGATTCTTGTCTTAACACGTTGTTAAAATTCGGGTTGTTACATTCTCCCCTCCTTTAAGGATTTCGTCCCCGAAATCTCCAAGTTAGGAAGAACGTATCCTACCATCCATCATCCATCTACTCAAAGCATCATCCACAAGCAACCATGGTCCTTAAAAGGCTTCTAATGCTTTATGAACACATGCAAGAAAGTGTGTGTATATGTTTCTTAGCTAATGCTAATGATCAGGCCTGAATGATCTTTTTAATGCAAAATATGTTTAGTACCATGAGTCCAACATGTATGCAAATAGTCCTAGTCATATAAATACTATATGCGTGCACAAACATTCATCCACATGCAACATCCACATGAAAACACATTCGATTTCATCCATAAACAAGTATAAATACTCGTGCATATGCAACATGAAACGTGACCGCGTCAATCTCGTATCTAATGTGTATTCGCGCATCCACTAGCAACCACTTGCAACCACTTGCAACCATTTGCAACCATATCAATCATAACATGTTTCAAACACATGTTTACATCCATAGGATTCTACCTAAGGTTCTCACGCTAGGATCGAGGAGATAAACAAGGTAAACTCCCTACGGGGTTTGCAATAGAAATAGGACCGAGAGGATATTCACTAAAAGATAACATGCGAGCAAACTCTACAGGAAAAACCAGGGATCAAGGATACACTCTTTAAAAAGAGGTACGATGCGCGTGTCTAGCCTTACGTCTTCTAAGTCGCGTTTCCTTGAGCTTAATTCCTCGGTGCCTTGACCATCTTTTTAACTCCATGATTTCGTAGCTCCTTGATTCCTATTTCCAAGATATGAGTTAGAACTCATTTCATTATCGCCTCTTATTCCACTTTCACTTATCCTTTTCCTAGTATACTTGGCTCAAACGTATCCACTTACTCATGCAGCTCTCCAAAATTCACTAGGGAATTCTGGATCTCGTTTGCCGATGCCAATCCATGTTGCCAAGAGTACTTACTAGGGTGATTCCCATAACTCATGCATAAGCGAAACGAACCATAATTCTATTCGAACTGATTACCAACAACTGCATCCCGAGATTCAAGGTAACCAACCATGACAGGACCCAAAAGGTTACACGAGACTTCGAGGGTATCACCAAGGTGAGTCGAGAGTCTAACTACCCTCTTTCCAAAACCGAGAATGGCACCCCTTATTGGGTGACCACTTTATCCCTAAAATCCATCCGTAGCCGAGACATGTCATTCTCAAATCCAAACAAGTCATGAAGAAATGGACCATCTCTCCAACCAGATTTTTGGGACAAAATGTGACAACAAGGAATTTCGCTCAATCCTAATCGATCGTTAAACCGACTAAGACCGTTCGCAACCCCAAATCGTTTTGAGAACACGACAAAATATAACGCAAACAGAAGAACATTTCATTGTTTATTACAACAATTCCATCAGAATACAAGAATATACAGAGTATGAATTAATATTACACAGAAAATATCAGAGATTTAAACTACATTTAAATACATCGCAGCGAAAATAATACAAAACTCAACTAGAAGAGATATACGGATACAGAGCTTTCCGGATATCGTTCCAGCTGTAGATCAGGATCTTGTGAATATAAATCTGCAAAACCAAAACTACTAGCTGCCCGTGTGGAAAATAGGGGCACCCAGAGTTTAGGTTAAAACAATAAACTCCAGGTCAGTCATGTGACTGGTGTGAGAACTAAAACAGTTATTAATCTTTGTTTTTAAAGTTAGATAAATCAAGGGACCACGCCGTATAACACGGAACGGGTTTCCTCCCAAGAATACCAGTGCAGAAAACAAACAGCGCAATGCTAAATAAAGAACAATGAAGCTATTATAAGACCCAGGTCCCATCACACATTGCAACGCAAGCCGGAGGATAGGGTTTTCCCTTATAATAGCCAAATATGCTTGATACGCGAAATTTCATCTTATATTATTACTATAAGTGAAGAAAACAACTTCAAATATAAATATATCAATCATAGACGGCATGGGTACCATATATCATGTCGCCAATACTAGGCTCTACAATCAAAACCGCAAAATGTCATATTTGGAAATTAGATTTCCATCATGGTGGCTCCTGATTCGAAAGATCGATCGCGTAGTGCCATCTCAACGGCTTACGTCTCGGCTAGAGAAAACACCGTAATGCACATCCGCACTATCGGGAAATCGAGTATCACTGCGGCTTACGTCCCGGCGAGAGAAAACACCACTTACCCTATCCCTCTGAGCACTAAGCTCAATCTCGGTCGACCGAATCCACGACACCACTAAGGTGCCCATCCACGAAAAAAGCATACTGATCAAACCATCAGTTTACCACCATACCGGGGTGTGAGGCTCGCGAATCAACGCTATACACAAAGCCATGCTATATTAAAGCTGTGCTTTGATCATCATCCACCAAACTTTGCTTTTCAACAAAAGTCTGGATCACTACATCTCAGCATGCCACACTATCAATCCATATCGTACCACTGATTTCTGCCAATATATAACCTCTGAGCTCGTATGTCTCAGAGAAGGGCGTTAAGCAAGAGAATAAATTCTCCTCCGCCAAACAGATATATATTTAGCAGAGATCAACGAATACAATATAAAGGAATACAATGTCAGACACACCATCCATTTACAAGTTCGTTCTGGGTCTGAACGAAACCGGAGGCACTTTCCTCGCATATCCATCGACCTCCAAGCACGTCTGGACGGCTACCACTTCAGCCCCCTTCAAGGTAGCTACTCCCATCGTGAGCATCAGTAGCACCCACCCATTCGATGTGAAGATCGTCGGTCTTGCACCGTCTTCAATCTCTTCGACTCATCGTCGAATCAGTTATTCAGAATGGGTTATACCCGGACTTTCTGAATAACTCACGTATCTTAATCAACAAGTGCTATAAAACACAATATACGCCTCATTCCAATTCAGAACATTCTTTTATTCAGATATTCACACTCCTAGGGAAAGGTTCCCATTAATTTTATCAAAGATAAATTCTTTTAAATTTATTCTTTAATCTTCCTTTGGATATCATTTCAAACCATATTATGGTTTTCCAAACTAGTCGGGATTAGCGAACCACACCGAAGTAATTATTTATTTTATTTTCCAATCCCAACCTATTTATCCCATGGAGCAAAACTGTTATTACCCCATAACTAACACCACGGTGTTATCGGTAAATTTAATTACCATTTCACGTTCAAATCTAATTAAAGATTTAACTATCGCTTTGGAGCAAAACTGGTAATACTCCATTCTCGCTCAATTTCTAAATTTGATAATTTAGATTATTAATTCACATTTCAATTTAATTGCAGATTTATTTAAAACTCCTTTTACTGGGTTAAAGAACTAATGTCTTTTAAAACACAGTTCACGACAAACCCAAATCACATTCCATTTATTATCGGGTTAAAGAACTGGTGTTATTTAAAACCCCGTTCACAATAAACCCACAAATCAATTCTAATTCAATTCAGAACAAATATATTAGGAATTTCGATAATTTAAAACCCCTTTTTAAATCTAATTTATTTATTTAAAAATAATTGGGTTTTAAATTTAGTTCAAACTAGTTCATTTCGATAGAAATCTATTTTTATCTTTTCAAATATGGAGTTTTTCATCCCAATTTTTCCCAAATCATTTCTTATGATTTTACACAAATTATTACTATTTTTAATAATTTTATCAAAGCCCGTACAGTCGATTTCCAACAATGGCCATCGAACTGCACTTATAGCGACCTTCTTCAAATTTGATTTGGACGTATCTCCAAATCCAACCATTAGATTTTGAATTTCTAGTATTCGTTAGAAAGCTCTTTTCGATACGAACCCAACGGTTCCGGTTTTAGGAGGATCCGACGGTCGGATCTCCCGTGATGTCCTTTTGAAATAAATGGTCGAAATTCGCGAATTGCCGCGGCGCAGCGCGTTCTATTCAGGCCATTATATTATATATATAATATACATTTCGTCGATTTCTATTTAAAACGAATTTTATAAATCGTTTTGAATTCGTTTCAAAAATAATTTCAACCTTTATTTCAAATTCAAATCAAAATTGAATTTTCTGTTATAAATCGTTTTTACTTTCATTTCTATTTGATTTCAATTCAAATCGATTTTAATTCGATTCGAATTCATTTCGTTTTCTATTCAATTTAAATTCAATTCGTTTTCTATTCAATTTAAATTGAATTCGTTTTCTATTCAATTTAATTCGTTATATATGCAATTGAAATCAAATTCGTTTTCTATTCAATTGATTTCGAAATCGTTTTCAATTCAATTCATTTCAAAATGAATAAAATCGATATAAATATCGTTCACGTCAAAATGGCGTCAATCTAATCAACACGGCTTCATATATTTCTATTTTCAAATATTCTATTTCAAATATTTCCTACTATCAAAATATTTGTTATTATCAAAATATTTCGTTCAACACATGACTAATCTCAACGGATGAGTACAGTCAACACATGAACCTTTGTTTTATATTAATAAAGATGTAAATTTTATTACTAAAATATTTCGTTCAACACATGACTAATCTCAACGGATGAGTACTGTCAACACATGAACCTTTATTTTATATTAATAAAGATGTAAATTTTCTAAATTGAAATGAGGCCCAATCAATCACCATATAATGTTAATTATATGGATTTTCATACATCACACGTATATAATAGCATTGAAAAATAATCAACCATCAACCAAAGTGCACTACACTGTATAAGCATCAAATATAGATATCTAACGCTTATAACAGCCTGTCAATCAATCGATCGACATATTTAATCAATCAGGATGAGTGAACTTCAAATTTCATCCCAACACCCGTGTGGGGTTTCAAACAATCAAACACATATTTAATTTGTGCAGTTGGGCGATGTGTAAAATTTATCGGCCCAATCAATATCAGTCAAATCAGTGTATATAAACAAATCGGCCGATTTGTTTATAAAAATTTATTTATTCACTTTCATGTTAAAAATTATATTTTTAACGATAAAATATTTTATTTTAATACATGGATTTTTATTCAGTTCATTTACAAAATATAAATGATATTTTTATTTTTCTAACTCATTTTAGAAAATTTCGGCGGCATACCGGCACGATACTAGAAACGGGATGAGACCTAGTCTTATCCCCGGTCTAGTGAAGGCCCACGCCATTCACAAATCAATCAAATCCATTCATTTCACCACACAATTCAATTCAAACCAAATAATCTAACTAATTTTTGCAATCAAACAAACAAGTCCATGGTCTGTGGACGATTGTGTCGGGTGCTACTAAACACCGTCTGCATCCTAGTATATATATATAACTAGAAAAAGAAAATGAAAGGTGAGAAATTCTCACAGAGGTTTCCATTCGCCGTGCTTTGCTTTTGAACTGCTGAACCGTCTGGATCTGTTTGAAATTCCAATGCAGTCCCTTTCTCGCTGTTTATAATAAAAATTATATTTTTATCACTTCATTCTAATCAATCAAAATCATATTTTTATTTCTTCTTCATATATATTTTCGACGCTTCATGCTATATAAAAATTATATTTTTATATTTCTACTTCATATATAAAGATCGAATTTTTACTTCCTTATTCAATATATAAAAATCGAATTTTTATCGCTACTTCATATATGTAAAAATCAAATTTTTACTTCGTTATTCAATATATAAAAATCGAATTTTTATTTCACTCTATATATATATATAAATCATATTTTTCTATAATGAAAAATCCATACTTTCTTCAATGAAAAATCCATATTTTCTTCAATGAAAAATCCATATTTTCTTCATCGTTATACTATATAGAAAAGATTATATTTTTATAATGAAATCATACATAGAAAATTTGGACTTTTACTTTCTAATCAACCGCATAAAGATCAGATTTTTATTTTCCAACCAAACACACAAAGATCGGATTTTTATTTTCTAATCAAACACATAAATTTCGAATTTTCATTAAAAATCCAGAATTTGTTCCAAACTACTTTTATACAAAAGAATGTATTATTATTATTTTCCAAACATGGTTATTATATAAATAGACTGAAAAATAAGTAAATGGAAATAAATAAATTAACTTAAAAAAACTCACTGTGATTGTTGAAATTGAGATTTTGCTGCTGGAGGGGGCCACGGCCGGGGTCAGGTGGCGCACTGGGTGGAGGAACGGCGGACTGGCGGTTTGAGAAAGGGGGCGGTGCAGTTTTCAGATGAGGAGGGGTATAGGTTCCAGGGTTCGACGACCTTGATTTGAGGGGGGGGGGGCGCTCCGGTCTGGAGGAGAAGCGGGTAGAGGAAGGAGATGGCGGAGCAGTGTCGGAGATGGAAGGGGAAAGCTCCGACGTGGTGGCGGGGTAGAAGACTGGGCGATGGGCTTTTTAATTTGTGGTTTTTTCCCCCGTTCGATTATCTGAAGAGAGAGAGGGAGAGGTGTGAGCTAATATATAATTATATTATTTAATTAATTAATTTTTTTCTTCCTTTAAAAGTTGTCTTTTCGTCTGAACCCCAAATCGAGCCCAACGACTGTCGCCTCTAGCTTATTACCCCCATTCCGAACACAATGGGATATGTATCGTAGGCCAATTCTATCATTTCGATCAGTTTCCTTTCAAATCAAAATATAAATCAGTATATATTGAATTTGAACGTACATTTCAATTTACCGGGGTCACATACTGATCCCGAAAATTACAGAAAAATTATTCCTAGCTTCGTATTGACGATACGGTCCTAACAAAACTAATTTCGTCGAATTCTGAGTTCGTTTGAAAAATGGTCATTTTCTGGTAGATCAAAATTGACTGAAACTGGTCAAACGCGTTTTTCTTTGCCACGCTCACATATTGATTCGAAAAATTACGAAATTTGAAACCTAACAATAATTTGACATCACGGATCCAACAAAAGTGGTTTCGTCGAAATCCGAAGTCGTTTGCAAAATGGCTATTTTCAGGGGCTGAAATTCCATAGCGACTATCCTGAAATTTCAACTGGACATATCTTTTGATCCTCGCTATGAAATTTCAATTTTCCGGATTCGTTGGAAAGATATTCACAATTAGATTCCATTATTTTTGGTTTTGCTAAAATCCGGTTTGTTTTGCACCCGGTACGTTCAATTGAACTTTGAAATCGAATTATCGAACTACCGCGCCATTTTCAATTCCTTATATATATATAAATAATTATTTATAATCTAACGATGACGTATATAAATAAATACATTCTAAATATATTCAAAATAAATTTTTCATCGTTTTTATTTTAAATAATTCATTTTAAATATTCGAAATTTGCTAAAATTGCCAAAATAAAAATTTTAAATTGGCCCAGATTTTCCGGGTTGTTACAATCTCCCCCACTTAAAACTTTTCGTCCCCGAAAAGGAACGAAGTCGAAAGTGGTTTGATTAATCAACTCTACTTTCGATCTGGCTTCCATTCTCCAACTTTTCAGTTTTTGAGAATTTTCAAAAATTTCAAAAATTTGGCTAACACCCTAAATTTTCGAAATTTTTTGCCATAACCTCCCCTGCACCGGGAGCCACGAGAAAATCCCGAAATTGCCATACAGGCCTTCTGATCTCAAAAAGAAAAAGCCAAGCGGCTAGCCAATCGGCTCATAAAATCATCATCACCCAAACAAAACAGTAAATTATGATAAATGTGTACCTATTTGTTGGGCAAACAAATTTTATTCTTCTGCTCTAGCCTCCTTGCTATGACCTACTCAATGTAAGTACATGTATATGCAAGCAAATGCGATAAATTTTCAATACAGTTCGATGTTTGGTGCTAAATTCAACTTGGTTCAACATTTTTCTTACCTTAGTTATATTATACAATACTAATACATTTTAAAACAAAAAGCATAATTACGTTCATACAAGCATCATACATACATACGTATATCCAAAACGCTAGTTCATTGCATTAAAACCCAGCTTTCTAGGAAGTCGTGCCTTCTTCTTGCATGATTTCCAAAGTTGATAGCTCCTTTCCCTTGGATTTCTTATCACCCTTCTTTAACGGGCAATCTCGGGCTAGATGCCCTACTTCTTTGCATTGAAAGCACTTCTTTTCCTTTCCTAAATTTGTGGGTTTCTTCTTTATCTTCGGACACTTATGTACGAAATGCCCCGTCTCTTTGCATTTGAAACACACTATGTCCATACTCATCATTTTCTCCCTGCTTTTCTTTTACTCAGGGCACCGAACGGCATAATGTCCTTCTTTTCTGCATATGCGGCAATAAATACCCACGTACGTTCCTAAGTTCAACTCTCGTTCTTTTTCTGCTTTCTGGTGAGCTCTCCTCGCTTGTTTCGGGGTCATCCAGAATTCAGTATGAGATAAGCCATAGTCGTCCATATCCTATATAATATTTTTAGGATTTTTGTCAAGAGAGTTTGCATTATTTTTCACTTAACAATCATCTTGATTATACTTCATTTATCATTCTAGTATTTTTTTTAGTTGAATCAATAATCAAACATCACAGCCATCAATCAATTTGTTGATTAGATTTTCAAATATATACGATTTTTATATACTCAAAAATCAGATTTCAGTGTCAAGTTACAAACAGTAAATTTCAGTTAAGTTTTGTTCTCACACCAGTCGATTGGAAATATATAGAAATCTCACTTTCGAAACTCGAAAACAAATACTGGCGATGGGGCCCCATCACCAGAATTATTCCCGGGCAACTAGAGTATGATTTTATATCTATCCAGTATATTTAAACCTCGAATACACGCTTGCAAGGCATATATGCAAAATCTTTATATATTGGATTGTCCAAATCGATTTAAAATAAATAGTCAAACACATATGATATGATTTAAATTTCAAAACAAAAATGGTTTTCATTTTAAAAATATACTCTTCACACTCATTCTAGGATACTACTGATCCTATCTCTAACGAGTCATTCTCATTGGATATTACTAATCCAATATCTGATGAATTCTTTCGTTTGGTTCTAATGTGTCACGTTCTCTAGCTCTGTAAACCAGAGCTCTGATACCAACTGTGACAATAAGGAATTTCGCTCAATCCTAATCGATCGTTAAACCGACTAAGACCGTTCGAAACCCCAAATCGTTTTGAGAACACGACAAAATAGAACGCAAACAGAAGAACATTTCATTGTTTATTACAACAATTCCATCAGAATACAAGAATATACAGAGTATGAATTAATATTACACAGAAAATATCAGAGATTTAAACTACATTTAAATACATCGCAGCGGAAATAATACAAAACTCAACTAGAAGAGATATACAGATATAGAGCTTTCCGGATATCGTTCCAGCTGTAGATCAGGATCCTGTGAATATAAATCTGCAAAACCAAAACTTCTAGCTGCCCGTGTGGAAAATAGGGGCACCTAGAGTTCAGGTTAAAACAATAAACTCCAGGCCAGTCATGTGACTGGTATGAGAACTAAAACAGTTATTAATCTTTGTTTTTAAAGTTAGATAAATCAAGGGACCACGCAGTATAACACGGAACGGGTTTCCTCCCAAGAATACCAGTGCAGAAAACAAACAGCGCAATGCTAAATAAAGAACAATGAAGCTATTATAAGACCCAGGTCCCATCACACAATGCAACGCAAGCCGGAGGATAGGGTTTTCCCTTATAATAGCCAAATATGCTTGATACGCGAAATTTCATCTTATATTATTACTATAAGTGAAGAAAACAACTTCAAATATAAATATATCAATCATAGACGGCATGGGTACCATATATCATGTCGCCAATACTAGGCTCTACAATCAAAACCGCAAAATGTCATATTTGGAAATTGGATTTCCATCATGGTGGCTCCTGATTCGAATGATCGATCGCGTAGTGCCATCACAACGGGTTACGTCTCGGCTAGAGAAAAAACCGTAATGCACATCCGCACTTTTGGGAAATCGATTATCGCTGCGGCTTACGTCCCGGCGAGAGAAAACACCGCTTACCCTATCCCTTTGAGCACTAAGCTCAATCTCGGTCAACTAAATCCACGACACCACGAAGGTACCCATCCACGAAAAAAGCATACTGATCAAACCATCAGTTTACCACCATACCGGGGTGTGAGGCTCGCGAATCAACGCTATACACAAAGCCATGCTATATTAAAGCTGCGCTTTGATCACCATCCACCAAACTTTGCTTTTCAACAAAAGTCTGGATCACTGCATCTCAGCATGCCACACTATCAATCCATATCGTACCACTGATTTCTGCCAGTATATAACCTCTAAGCTCATATGTCTCAGAGAAGGGCGTTAAGCAAGATAATAAATTCTCTGCCGCCAAAAAGATATATATTTAGCAGAGATCAACGAATACAATATAAAGGAATACAATGTCAGACACACCATCCATTTACGAGTCCGTTCTGGGTCTGAACGAAACCGGAGGCACTTTCCTCGCATATCCATCGACCTCCAAGCACGTCCGAACGGCTACCACTTCAGCCCCCTTCAAGGTAGCTACTCCCATCGTGAGCATCAGTAGCACCCACCCATTCGATGTGAAGATCGTCGGTCTTGCACCGTCTTCAATCTCTTCGACTCATCGTCGAATCAGTTATTCAGAATGGGTTATACCCGGACTTTCTGAATAACTCACGTATCTTAATCAACAAGTGCTATAAAACACAATATACGCCTCATTCCAATTCAGAACATTCTTTTATTCAGATATTCACACTCCTAGGGAAAGGTTCCCATTAATTTTATCAAAGATAAATTCTTTTAAATTTATTCTTTAATCTTCCTTTGGATATCATTTCAAACCATATTATGGTTTTCCAAACTAGTCGGGATTAGCGAACCACACCGAAGTAATTATTTATTTTATTTTCCAATCCCAACCTATTTATCCCATGGAGCAAAACTGTTATTACCCCATAACTAACACCACGGTGTTATCGGTAAATTTAATTACCATTTCACGTTCAAATCTAATTAAAGATTTAACTATCGCTTTGGAGCAAAACTGGTAATACTCCATTCTCGCTAAATTTCTAAATTTGATAATTTAGATTATCAATTCACATTTCAATTTAATTGCAGATTTATTTAAAACTCCTTTTACTGGGTTAAAGAACTAATGTCTTTTAAAACACAGTTCACGACAAACCCAAATCACATTCCATTTATTATCAGGTTAAAGAACTAGTGTTATTTAAAACCCCGTTCACAATAAACCCACAAATCAATTCTAATTCAATTCAGATCAAATATATTAGGAATTCCGATTATTTAAAACCCCTTTTTAAATCTAATTTATTTATTTAAAAATAATTGGGTTTTAAATTTAGTTCAAACTAGTTCATTTCGATAGAAATCTATTTTTATCTTTTCAAATATGGAGTTTTTCATCCCAATTTTTCCCAAATCATTTCTTATGATTTTACACAAATTATTACTATTGTAAATAATTTTATCAAGGCCCGTACAGTCGATTTCCAACAATGGCCATCGAACTGCACTTATAGCGACCTTCTTCAAATTTGATTTGGACGTATCTCCAAATCCAACCGTTAGATTTTGAATTTATAGTATTCGTTAGAAAGCTCTTTTCGATACGAACCTAACGGTTCCGATTTTAGGAGGATCCGACGGTCGGATCTCCCATGATGTCCGTTTGAAATAAATGGTCGAAATTCGCGAACTTTCGCGGCGCAGCGCGTTCTATTCAGGCCATTATATTATATATATAATATATATAATATATATTTCGTCTTAAAACGAATTTTATAAATCGTTTTGAATTCGTTTCAAAAATAATTTCAACCTTTATTTCAAATTCAAATCAAAATTGAATTTTCTGTTATAAATCCTTTTTACTTTCATTTCTATTTGATTTCAATTCAAATCGATTTTAATTCGATTCGAATTCATTTCGTTTTCTATTCAATTTAAATTCAATTTGTTTTCTATTCAATTTAAATTGAATTCGTTTTCTACTCAATTTAATTCGTTATATATGCAATTGAAATCAAATTCGTTTTCTATTCAATTGATTTCGAAATCGTTTTCAATTCAATTCATTTCAAAATGAATAAAATCGATATAAATATCGTTCACGTCAAAATGGCGTCAATCTAATCAACACGGCTTCATATATTTCTATTTTCAAATATTCTATTTCAAATATTTCCTATTATCAAAATATTTGTTATTATCAAAATATTTCGTTCAACACATGACTAATCTCAACGGATGAGTACAGTCAACACATGAACCTTTGTTTTATATTAATAAAGATGTAAATTTCATTACTAAAATATTTTGTTCAACACATGACTAATCTCAACGGATGAGTACTGTCAACACATGAACCTTTATTTTATATTAATAAAGATGTAAAATTTCTAAATTGAAATGAGGCCCAATCAATCACCATATAATGTTAATTATATGGATTTTCATACATCACACGTATATAATAGCATTGAAAAATAATCAACCATCAACCAAAGTGCACTACAGTGTATAAGCATCAAATATAGATATCTAACGCTTATAACAGCCTGTCAATCAATCGATCGACATATTTAATCAATCAGGATGAGTGAACTTCAAATTTCATCCCAACACCCGTGTGGGGTTTCAAACAATCAAACACATATTTAATTTGTGCAGTTGGGCGATGTGTAAAATTTATCGGCCCAATCAATATCAGTCAAATCAGTGTATAAAAAAAATCGGCCGATTTGTTTATAAAAATTTATTTATTCACTTTCACGTTAAAAATTATATTTTTAACAATAAAATATTTTATTTTAACACATGGATTTTTATTCAGTTCATTTACAAAATAGAAATGATATTTTTATTTTTCTAACTCATTTTAGAAAATTTCGGCGGCATAACGGCACGATACTAGAAACGGGACGAGGCCTAGCCTTATCCCCGGTCTAGTGAAGGCCCACGCCATTCACAAATCAATCAAATCCATTCATTTCACCACACAATTCAATTCAAACCAAATAATCTAACTAATTTTTGCAATCAAACAAACAAGTCCATGGTCTGTGGACGATTGTGTCGGGTGCTACTAAACACCGTCTGCATCCTAGTATATATATATAACTAGAAAAAGAAATTGAAAGGTGAGAAATTCTCATAGAGGTTTCCATTCGCCGTGCTTTGCTTTTGAACTGCTGAACCGTCTGGATCTGTTTGAAATTCCAATGCAGTCCCTTTCTCGCTGTTTATAATAAAAATTATATTTTTATCACTTCATTCTAATCAATAAAAATCATATTTTTATTTCTTTTTCATATATATTTTCGACGCTTCATGCTATATAAAAATTATATTTTTATATTTCTACTTCATATATAAAGATCGAATTTTTACTTCGTTATTCAATATATAAAAATCGAATTTTTATCGCTACTTCATATATGTAAAAATCGAATTTTTACTTCGTTATTCAATATATAAAAATCAAATTTTTATTTCACTCTATATATATATATATATATATATATATAAATCATATTCTTCTATAATGAAAAATCCATATTTTCTTCAATGAATAATCCATATTTTCTTCAATGAAAAATCCATATTTTCTCCATCGTTATACTATATAGAAAAGATTATATTTTTATAATGAAATCATACATAGAAAATTCGGACTTTTACTTTCTAATCAACCGCATAAAGATCGGATTTTTATTTTCCAATCAAACACATAAAGATCGGATTTTTATTTTCTAATCAAACACATAAAGTTCGAATTTTCATTAAAAATCCAGAATTTGTTCCAAACTACTTTTATACAAAAGAATGTATTATTATTATTTTCCAAACATGGTTATTATATAAATAAACTAAAAAATAAGTAAATGGAAATAAATAAATTAACTTAAAAAAACTCACTGTGATTGTTGAAATCGAGATTTTGCTGCTGGAGGGGGCCACGGCCGGGGTCAGGTGGCGCACTGGGTGGAGGAACGGCGGACTGGCGGTTTGAGAAAGGGGTCGCCGCAGTTTTCAGATGAGGAGGGGTCTAGGTTCCAGGATTCGACAACCTTGATTTGAGGGGGGGGGGGCGCTCCGGTCTGTAGGAGAAGCGGGTGGAGGAAGGAGATGGCGGAGCAGTGTCGGAGATGGAGGGGAAAGCTCCGACGTGGTGGCGGGGTAGAAGACTGGGCGACGGGCTTTTTAATTCAGGGTTTTTTCCCCGTTCGATTATCTGAAGAGAGAGAGGGAGAGGTGTGAGCTAATATATAATTATATTATTTATTTAATTAATTTTTTTCTTCCTTTAAAAGTTGACTTTTCGTCTGAACCCCAAATCGATCCCAACGAATGTCGCTTCTAGCTGATTACCCCCATTCCGAAAACAGTGGGATATGTATCATAGGCCAATTCTATCATTTCAATCAGTTTCCTTTCAAATCAAAATATAAATCAGTATATATTGAATTTGAACGTACATTTCAATTAACCGGGGTCACATACTGATCCCGAAAATTACAGAAAAATTATTCCTAGCATCGTATTGACGATACGGTCCTAACAAAACTAATTTCGTCGAATTCTGAGTCCGTTTGAAAAATGGTCATTTTCTGGTTGATCAGAATTGACTAAAACTGGTCAAACGCGTTTTTCTTTGCCACGCTCACATATTGATTCGAAAAATTACGAAATTTGAAACCTAACAATAATTTGACATCACGGATCCAACAAAAGTGGTTTCGTTGAAATCCGAGGTCGTTTGCAAAATGGCTATTTTCAGGGGCTGAAATTCCATAGCGACTATCCTGAAATTTCAACTGGACATATCTTTTGATCCTCGCTATGAAATTTCAATTTTCCGGATTCGTTGGAAAGATATTCACAATTAGATTCCATTATTTTTGGATTCGCTAAAATCTGGTTTGTTTTGCACCCGGTACATTCAATTGAAGTTTGAAATCGAATTATCGAACTACCGCGCCATTTTCAATTCCTTTTATATATATAAATAATTATTTGTAATCTAACGACGACGTATATAAATAAATACATTCTTAATATATTCAAAATAAATTTTTCGTCGTTTTTATTTTAAATAATCATTTTAAATATTCGAAATTCGCTAAAATTGCCAAAATAAAAATTTTAAATTGGCCCAGATTTTCCGGGTTGTTACACAAAAACTGGGATCCTCTACCATGCTAGTACTAAGGTGCAGAGACTCAACTATCCAAGCAGACTTAAATGATACGATGATCAAGAAAAAATCTGGATGGGCTGATAGAAAAGAACGACTAAACCTTTACCAGAAACGGTACCATCTCTTTTAGGCACCCTAGAAATGGGAGCGTACAATTGTCCTCTCCGATGATCTTGTCCTTGTCCTCCTTGATGGACTAAGCCATACCAACAAGTTGCTTATCCTTAAGCTCGCGTTCTTTATCCTTACTCTTATTATCCTTCCTTGTACCACGGCAACAGGTCTCTCGAGAACCACCTCCATCGTACGGAAAACACCTACGTGGCTAGACAAAGATTTGCCACAGTTAGAAATACTGTGACTACAGATGGAGGAAAGAAAGGAAAAGAGATTCGATCAAGGAATCAAAGGATAGTGCTAATGGCTTTTGGGGAATAGCCTTTAAAAACTTTTCTTGAAAAATGCTTCTTTGTAAATGGTTTTTCAAATAGTTTTAGGAAGGTTTTAAAAACTTTTGCCCGGTCTGGTAAACTTCTGCTCTGATACCAAATGTAACACCCCACCTCCGCTAGGGTCACTCACAAAGGGAATGCACTAGGTTTGGTGAAGCATTATCGAGGTAAACATGCACATAAATATTACAAGACAGAACATATATAAAACAACGGAAGTAAAACAAATTTCATTACCTTATAAAATAAGGTCTAAAGCCTTTTATATCAGAATACATCAAAACCTGTCTTGCAATAGTAAAGAAGCATAAAACCATTTCATAAATTATTCCCCAAGTAAAACAGTAAAGTAGCCATAGCCCAGGAAAGTCCAAGCCATGCGTGATGATCTTCAGGCAGAAGAAGTCCGAACTAGATAACAGTGTTTCCTCCCTGAAACCTGGGGGGGGGGGAACGGAAGACAAAGAGGCGAAACAAAACGGGGTCAGTCATAAAGACTGGTAAGTCCTACCTACTTCCAGTATAAAAACAGGTAAAGGTAACATGACATGCATAAACTGAAAGTAAACATAAGGATGACGACAAGATAGATAAACTAAACCAGGGTAACAGGCTGAACTACTGTAGCAAGGTAAACTAAGATATCATGATAAACTACGGTGTCATGATAAATCAAGGTATCACATCGTCAGGTTTCTATCAAGTATACTATCCTAAGGTATCTATCCTGTATAACATCTCACGGTATCTATCATGTATATTTCTCATGGTTCTAAGATGTATATTTGCTCTGCACCTCTCGTACTAGTATCCCAACCCGCGTCATGTGTTAACTACGTATGTCCCTTGCCCAGTGTCATGTAATGGTCCATGTCAACCTAATATATAACATATGTAGGTTTTCCCAACTCGTATGTTTCTTTCCATGTATAAGTTCAGTCCCTTGCCGTAGGTCGTACGGGCTTTCCTATGTAAATCTATACCACTTCAATGTAGTACCATTTTATTCTTGAAGTTGTTTTGGACTGCTACCCTTGATCAAGTTATGTTTTCTTACCATGAACTATCGCATGTTCACTTAGGGTTTATGCCACCTAGGACCACTAGGGATTATGCTACCTAATGAACGTTTCCGTGTCTCGGTTTGGGTTTTGGCCACCTAGGACCACTAGGGATTATGCCACCCGTCAACCCCCCTTTTATCCCACGTATGTATCGTGAACCGTTTTCCATGTCTAGACGCACATGTATCCCAATGTGCCATCCGAGTTCCGTGACAGGGAAAATCGAGAAATACGGAACTCGGTCGGGAGCTTTAAGTCGTCTGCTGATGCAGATATCAAGGTCTGTTTTTGTATCCATGGCTATGGTCCCACGTGACCCCTCCCTCAACTACTGAAAGGCAATCCAAGAAAAGTCATGTATGAGAACTACATCCCGGCCCCACTGTAGCCCCACTTTCCTATGGGCCAACCTCACCCATGACTCGATAGCAAGAACATGGTATGTTGGGAGTTCTCTGCCTTCCCGTTCGTACACGATTGACTAAAGATGGTAGGTAGTCGGCGACGTGCTATCCAGGGCAAAATCAAGTATCGTCGACTCCACGCTAATCCATCCCAGTCTTTAGGTCGCTCGCATAGCAAACAAGGCATACTCTTGGCTCTTCTATCGCAGACCTTAACCTCTGTGAGGCCGGGTTTCATGGACCATCTGCCACCTCACAGAGGGATACGAAGAGTACCCTCACGTCCCCCGAAGCTACCGCTTCGTCACCCAGTTCGTTGGAGCCTTTATCTAAGTCAGATTTGCTCCTCCTCGTGTTTTAAGCGATGACCTACCGTACCGGGTTACACATCTATTCATGAACTAGTCCCATGTCCTTGGCTAAGAATTATTACTTAGTTATGCTTAACTAAGGTTTACCACTTAGCTTCATTTCCCCGTTACCCATGATTAACTACGATTTTCTACCTAGTTCCTCTACTAGGGTTTTGCCTATTGGGTTAAGTGTTGTTATTCAGGTTCATGGCTTAGCCCGCCTATGAATCATGTCAAGATTGGCTAAGTATTCAAGTCCAAGACCTAGCCCTACAAGTTGGTTAAGTATACCAAGAAGCTCATGACTTAACCCTATTCAATCATCAAGTCAATTTCGTTAAGTATTTGTTTATCTTAACCCTATCAGTTTATCGTGTTAGATTGGTTAAGCACAGATTATCTTAACCTCATCGGATTATCGAGTCGGATTGGTTAAGTATAGGTTAACTTAACCCCATCCACTAATCGTATTATAGTGGTTAAGTATATTTAAAAGGTCTTATGACTTAACCCTATCAGGTTCTCACATTAGATTGGTTAAGTATGGTTGCTTAACCTCATCAATAATCATGTAAAATTGATTACGTATAAGTTACTTAACACCATTAAATTATCATGTTAAGTTGGTTAAGTATTGGTTACTTAACCACATTGAATTACCAAGTTTAGATTGGTTAAGTGTTTAATTTAACCCCATCGATGTACCGTGTTTAGATTAGTTAAGTGTAGGTTACTTAACCCCATCTAATTACCGTGTTTAGATTAGTTAAGTCTAAATTACTTAACCCCATCTAATTACCAAGTCGGATTAGTTAAGCGTGAATTACTTAACCCCATCCCCTAATTGTCTTGTATGGTTAAGTGTCATTAAGAAATCAAGCCCGGTCCCACTTAACCTACCCATTCTTGTCATATCGGTTAAGTGTCATTAGTCAAATTTACTTAACCTTATCATGTGGCATTAATTTAATTAATGCACTCTCAACCTCTCACATTAGACCTTGTTGTGGTTACTAGTTAAGCCGGGCGGGTCCGGGTAGTTTTACACCACAACCTAGTCTAACCTCGGGTCTTAAGTGCGACACGACCAACTTCTCACATTGGATCCTATTGTTTGTAGCCACTAGTTAAGCCGGGCGGGTCCGGGTAGATTTATGCTACAAACTCAACCCAACCTCGAGTTGGCCACTTTCATGTTCGGTCTAGTGTCATATTACACTTACAACCCACACGTGTTTAGTTTCAAGTTCCATGTTTTCCCAACGTGTCATGACCATATTTAAATGTATCATGAATGTCATGTTCTCATGTAAACCCCATGTCAAGTTTTTCATGTCATACCCACGTTTTTCCTAAGCTACCCAAACGTATTTCCAACCCAAGTGGAAGCGAGTCACATAGTAGGGTATTATGCCTACATATTGGCCACAAACATGCATAGTATCATAAGGGGATTTGGCCACAAACATGCATAGTATCATAAGGGAATTTGACCATAAACATGCATAGTGTCATAAGGGAATTTGGCCGCAAACATGCATAGTGTCATAAGGGAATTTGGCCACAAATATGCATAGTATCATAAGTGAATTTGGCCACAAACATGCATAGCATTCTAAGGTAATTTGGCCACAAACATGCATAATCCCCCAAAGTCAAGTCTTTGCCCATGTTTCACAAGTCAAGTGGTTCCCAAAGGTTCATGCTAACATTTCATAGATAAAGATTCAAACTTGCAAGATATACTAGGTTAAACATAACATGAATGACATGATTAAGTCACTACAACTTAGCCCAAGGTCATAGATCATAGAAAAGGGGCAAGTTTAGGTTCACATAAGCTAGCATACTTATGTTTCATCGCATTTTATCCCATGTCACATTAGAATCACCGTTAGAATTTACAAGTAGCTAGAACTTACATAGCGTGGCTTAGCGAATTAGCATGAATCGTCTCGACGAAGAAAGGTGGCTCCTTTGAAGAAGAACCGTCATGAAACCGTCGTAGCAACGTTGATTTGGCCTCGATTTGGTGTAGCAAGCTTGCACCTTTTTATTTGAATCCGATTTGAATGCATAATCTCTAGGAATTGGAGATGGAGGCCATGATCACTTGGCATTTGGGCAGCACTTCGTGGCATGAGTGATTTGTGAGGGTTTAAGCTAGGTCTAGGGGTCTTTTTATAGAGATTAGGAGTAGTTTAGGCCGTAGGATAAACCCTAGGATAGATCTGAACCCTCAAAAATCGTCACAAGCCTCCAAAACCGAGCCAACATGACAAGCAGGTGCACCAGGTCATGGTTCTGCAGGGGGGGGGGGTCGACACAGGGGTCGACACCCATGTCGACCCCCTGGAGGGTCGACCCAGGGGTCGACACCCTGTGTGTCTGGCGGGAATTTTCCCGCCTTCTCTTTCTGGGCTGAATTTCAAATCTGTTTTCGGATTTGAATTTTCGTGAAACTTCGTTGGGCCTTAACTGGGTCATACGGACTCCGATTTATGAATTTTCGGACTCTATTTCGCGTATTTTTCCGAGATGAACGCAATGGCGCAACCCGTTTATCCTATTTCAGATTTTATAATTTAATTTTGCCTTGATTCTTGTCTTAACACGTTGTTAAAATTCGGGTTGTTACAATTCACTTCTTCGAAAACATCCGGATACTGGCCAACCACGGGCAAACCTGACCACTCACTATGCGGAATGTCGAGGGAGTTTAGAAAACTAGCCAATACCCCCTCACTAGGTAGACCACCAAACACTATCCCCCGCCCATCATCCGCTCTATCTGTCACCAAAAAGCCCTCACATTCTACCACCACCCCGTATCTCTAGAGCCAATCTACTCCAAAAATAATGCCAAACCCACTAAAGCCCAAAACAAAGCAATCACAAAAAAACATGCATCCATGACTTGATAAGACCACATTACGACAAATCGTGCTAAGGCTAGTCGAACCACCAACCGGGTTCGTTACTACTAAAGGTCTATCGACAATCTCGGGCTTCAATCCCAATCTATCTACCAGGTCACTAGATATGAAAGAACTGGAAGCTCCGGTATCAAACAAAACTCTAACAGGAACATCATAAACAGAAAGCATACCTTGAATGACGGCATTTTTTCCCTTCTCCGCCGCAGTTGGGGCATTCAATGAAGAAGGAATAGAATTAAGGGCGTAGGCTTTCACCATTTGCTTTTCTTTAGGGGTTTGCGGACACTTGTCCTTGTGATGTCCCATTTGGCCACAGTTGAAGCACTTCCTATCCGCTGGCTTGGCCCGACAATTACTAACATAATGGCCCTTCTTACCACAGCTGAAGCACTCAACATCTTGCTTATTCTTTTTCTTCTGGCCATCCTTAGTCTGACTCTGCTTTCTCTTATTCTGGGAACCAACCTTGCCTCCACCACTTGCTTGTGGTTTTGGCACTTCTTCAGATGCAACCTCAATCTTCGGCTTAGGGTAGAGACTTTCTGATCTCAATGCTTTCCCTACAACCGATTCAAACGTTTCATCGATGTGGTTAATAAGCCTTTCCCCCAAGTACTGATCCAAACCAGTTATGAATTTCTCATTCTACTTCTCGGCAGTATCAATAAGAGATAACCCATACTTCGACAAAGTGTCGAATTCAGCAATATATTCCGAGACAGCTCTGCCATTCTGCTTAAGCTCTAAGAATTTCTTAAACAGCACTGACTTTTGAGTAGCTGGAATGAACTTCTCGCTAAAGCGGACCTTAAACTACTCCCAAGTAATCTGATCTTCGGGGGTAGCTTCCTTTATAGCATTCCACCATTTCATTGCCCGCCCTTGCAGCTGACGGGACGCTAGCTTTCTCTTCATCGCATCCTCGATACCCAAATCCTCGAAGATACGTTCACAACTATCCAACCAATCCTGAACATCCGTAGCCGACTCCGTTATGTGGAACGGCTTCCCACCAAGGCTAGTATAATCCTTATTCAACTTGCCGAAGTCGACTCTCGGTGCTTGCACTATTGGAGCACCACCATTTCCACCATTGGGAGTTGCCCTCTGCACATCTCTAAGCATCTCTCTCATGAGGTCAGTAAACATCGTCCTCATGTCAGCGGCATTCCCATTATTGGCTCCCCTACCAGCACCTCTAGCATATCGACTCATCATCAATCTGAAAAAGGGAAACGATTAACGACCCCATAGTGGTGCTAGTGCAGTACGACTTCATTCTTATACTACTAATAGTATATATATATAGCTTTTAAAAACCAAAGTAATCACAAATACGCTCTCTCGTATACGTATATTATCTCTCCCTGGTAACTTCCCTAGGTTAACTACGCAACCTAGAGCTCTGATACCAAGTGTGACGGCCCGCCCCGCACCAGCCTGCATTTCCTCCGAAAGTGCGCTGTATACATGCCCGACTAGCACGGGACGGTCGTCAAAAGAAAGGAAAGAAGGGAATTAACTAACGAGGAACCTGCAGAATGTCTCACAGCGCATGGAATAAAATATAATAATAACATACTTGACATAAAACAGGTGAGACAGTGCATAAGCTGATAACTAAAACCAACATCAACATCAGAGCAGCGAAAATCCAAATACAGCTTATTACAACTTTCCAAATTTACTGTCTCTAAACAAAAGAAAACTGAAGTAGAAGATGCACTACTAATGCCCAAGCGGTGATCTTCAACAACACAGGGAGAATACTATATAGATATATCTATATCATACATGGAAGCCTCCTGCTCGTCTCTGGATCATCTACCCGTGCATCACCAGCTAACCTGTCTCTAGTCTGCTCGGGTGAGCACCCAGAGTAATAAGAAGAGACATAAAACTATGGGTCAGACATAAAGCCTGGTATGAGCGATAAGCATCTAAACAGAACAATAACATGTATACTAAACCATACCTGAACCTGGACCTGCAACCAAAGAGTTAGTACCACATACCGTACAATACTCTAAGGTGCCATAATAAATAATGTAGAGAATACGGGGGTGGGGTGTGTATGTCATAAGGGTGGCAAACAAATCAAGCATAACAACCATCCTCACGTCTCTCGCTCAGTGCGTAAAGCATACAATGTCCACCACTGTCAATCACTAGACCCATCGAAGTAGTGACGGAGTTCAACTTGTACAACTACTTCTACTACCAAGCTTACCACATGGAGTCATGACCAAATCTTTACAAATGACCCCACTTCATTGGTCTATAGCCCTTTAGTCGTACCTAGGCCACTGCAGCCCTGAATCCGTTCACGTACCTCCCATACATAGTGATCCAAAGTCATAGACAACGACTGCCCCTTGACACACGTCCCGCAGCAAAGCCCAATCATGAAGTGAACTAATCGGTTCCCAACTGGATCCTGAGCTCTAACTTCCCATATTGGACTACCTTTGCATCTCGGGTTATTGGTCAACACTGAATCGGGTCGGGTTCACCTTCTAGCCATCGGTTCGGGTCGGGTCGTCTACCTTGCGTTGGTTCTGTTCGTAGTCTTCTCCTGTAGCGGTTCGATTCGGGTCCACAGTGTTGCATCGGTTCGGGTCGGGTGCCCCACTTCGGGTCGGGTCGCCATCTCCTATCCAGTCCGTGCTTCCGCTCCGATCAGCTCCCTCGTTCTTTACGTGCTCCGATCTCTCCTCCTTTATCCGATCCGATCCCAGTTCAATTAGCGTGGCCTTCCTTTTTGCCAAATTTTCTCAAGTGTCAAGTTCCAATCCGATCGAATCCCTTACCCAGTTCAACTTATCCGATCCGAGCCCCTCCCATATCCGATCCGATCCGGTCTAGAACCTGCACTTTTCCTGCAACTCTTCCAGCAAGTGTTTTACGCCATTGGATGACGTTTTCGACCAGTCTAACTATTTTAATCAATCACAAAACATGTCAAATAGTCATAGCAACATAGCAAACTAACCACAAACACCAAAACAATGAATTTACATGTCAAAATGGATCAAATATACCAAAAACCCCGTATTTTCCCTTAAGCATGTTTGAGCAAAACTAATCATAGGGTTAACAAAACTTAACCAAATTAAACCAAATTCCTACCAAAGGCATAAAATATTATTTTCGAATTTATAGATATTTTTCCAGAGTTTATTAGTGTATAAGTTCGCTAATCTTCACTAATTACCCTTAATTAACTGTAATTAGTGTCAAAACAATGCTAATCACTCACCTTGGCCACAAATAGAATTCTCAGAACTGAAACCTCGCTGATATGGGTGAATACTGATGTCTAACAGCAGCTTTAGCCTTGCTTTCGTGTTTTCTCTCCTTAATTTGATGTAGATTAAGCCAAAACTTGATTAGAAAGTGATATGGGGATGTTTCTAGATGTTGGCAGCCATTGCTAGGGTTCTAGAATGAAAGTGGCGGCTGAGAAATGAGGATAAGATCGTTCTCTAACTGATTTCAGCCTCCCCCTCACCCTATTCCCGAAATCCCCATTGGGCCTAGCTGTTAATCACCTGGTTAAGCCCAATTAAGTTGTTTTTCACTATCTGAAACTTGTTTCAGCCATATCTCCAAAACGGTGAGTCCGTTTGGCTAATGTGACCACTCTACGGAATTATAAACCATCATCCGGAGCCAATGTAAGTAGTTTTAGGTCAAAGTTCCTTTCCAGTCAAAAGTTATGGCCAAAACTGTACCAACAAGGGGTAAAATAGTCATTTAAAAATCGACAAAAATCATGGACATGGGAAATGACCCCAATAGTCGTCTCCCAAAGTTACATGACCATACGACTTCGTATGTGAAAGAAATAAATATCCTACGATCCTATGATGCGTAGAATACGGGTCGTTACAACTTTTTTCTCTTTCAATGCTCCAGAGAATTTCCCATAGTCGATCTATGATAATAACAATGACAAAAAAAACTATTAATAAAAAAACATATACTCCTTAAACAAATCAACAATATACATACACATAGACTGCTACGTTTTCTTTTGCAAAGCCTCACCATCTCTCTCCTCTTTCTTCTATCACGTTCGAAAAAGTGGAAGAAGGGAACTGCCGTTTTATCTCCAACACGGTGTAAATATAAAGGTGTCGATGAGAGTTAAGAAAGCATCTTTTCGTCTATGTTTTCATGGAGCGCGAAATTAGAAGGAGAGCCCGGCATATAAGAAGAATACGATAATAGAAAAGGAAGATGCAGTAGAAGACTGACGTGGGGTTTCAAAATGGAAAGTGCATGGCACTGGAATTATATGTCTGGAAGGAGTTTATTCGAAAGCAATGAATGAAGGAGTATGGAATGGCAGGAAGTGTAGTAGACGCGAGGTTTAAAGTAATGGGGTAGGGAACAAAATGGGAAATGCGAGAGGGACTTGAGTTGGATTTTTCGGTGAAGAGGAGAACTGAGCAGTCATGTATGCATGATTAGAAGCAGGTTACGGCATTTAGGCTGAAGGTGGGACTGACGGGTTGAAAGTGGTAGTGGTGGACGTGTACAAAGAGTAAATGGAGTTTGCAGCTTTTGATTATATTGTTAGCAAGTGAAGTATTTCGGTGGAGTTCATGATGCAGTGAAGGTATTGCATGAAAGTGAGAAGAGGATGTAAAGGGCGGAAATGGATGGGACGGAAATGCTTTGGCGAATGGGAGCAAGGGATGCGTTATTTTCACTAGGGCTTGTGGATTTTTTTGCATGGAAGTTGGCGTTGCTACCTTTGTGTACTAGCACGGTGAACACTTGAGACCGACAACGTCCTGAAGCCGAAAATTAAAAAAAAAGTATACTTGATTGCATTCGGAGTTGTTTATCTGAGGAGGAGGCACTGTTGTGTTCGGATCTGATGAGAGGACTATGGGATGTACAGCGTGGATCGCAGGCGATGGCTTGGAACAGTCCAGAGCATTTTGGAGCACGTTACGGTTTTAGGCAATTAAAGCGCTGGGTATAATCAACGGACGAAAATCGTTATTTAACGGTTAATGCGCAAGATGAGTAAATATCACTAA
The DNA here is from genome assembly GCA_030737875.1 of Allium sativum. Lineage (NCBI taxonomy): Eukaryota > Viridiplantae > Streptophyta > Magnoliopsida > Asparagales > Amaryllidaceae > Allium > Allium sativum. The sequence continues at coordinate 995,841,757 of CM060915.1, forward strand.
TTTTGATCAGTTTATATTTTTATAACGTATCTTTAGAATTGATAAATACTGGTTGATTCTGTGTGTTGACTGTTTGGTTGAACTGCTAGGTGATTGGTTGAAAGTATAGATAACGATATATATAAATCGTTAACTAAATATTGATTATGTTCATCAAAATATTTCATATTGAAATGAAGTAGATGTTAATTATATTGTTTAACATCTGTGATGCAGGGAAACGGGTCGGAGGGATCCAACTGGGTTCCTCAATACTTATAATACTGTTCTTTTCATATATTGTAATATATGATGTGATGTATAATCTGTTGTTGATTATGTGTGTTTGAATGATATTGATCATTGTTAATTGGTATTTTAAATACCTTAAGAAATACTGGGATGTAGAAAAGGGGATTTTCTATGTGTAATTTGAAAATAAATTATTTATATAAAATCAATGGATTTTATATATAAAAGGGAAAGGATTTTATAAAAGAAAATAATTATAAAATCAAAGAATTTTATAAAAGAAATAATTGTAGAATCAAAGGATTTTATAAAAGGAAATATTTATTTAGAAAATAAATAGAATTATAAATGGGATATTTATTTAGAAAATAAATAGAATTATAAAAGGAATATTTATTTAGAAAATAAGTAGAATTATATAAGTGGAATATTTGGAAAAAAACAAAAAGGATAAAAAGGAAAATTGGCAGGATATAACAAAATTATGGGAAGATTAATTTAAAGTGGATATTAAATAGAAATCTGTTTTAAAAGGATTAATTTAAAAATAAGGTTTTGTAAATTAAGAAAAATAGTTATGATGGGGTAAATTGAATATATTGGAATAGGAATTCAAATGGAAAATTTGAAGGGGATAGGAAAGAGAGTTAGTTGAATATTAGTTATTCGAATTAGAATTAATCAATTAGAATTAACCGATTAGAGTTAATCGATTAGAGTTAATCGAATTAGAATTAATCAATTGGAATTAATCGAATTAGAGTTAATCAAATAGAGTTAATCGAATATTAGTTTATTCGAAAAGGAGTAAATCGAATATAGTTATTCGAAAGGAGTCGAATATAGTTTATTGGAAAGAGAGATAATCGAATATAGTTTATTTGAAAGAGTTAATCCAATATAGTTTATTCGAAAGAGATAATCGAATATAGTTTATTCGAAGGAGGTAATCGAATATAGTTTATTCGAAAGAGAGATAATCGAATATAGTTTATTCGAAGGAGTTAATCGAATATAGTTTATTCGAAAAGGAGTTAATCGGATATAGTTTATTCGAAAAGGAGTTGATTGAATATAGTTTATTCGAAAATGAGTTATCGAATAGAGATTATTCGAAAGAGAGTTATACGTTGAAATTCGATTTTATCGAATTTGGGAAATACTATTCACTTTCCGTTTTTAATCAAGATTTATTTATTTAGTTATAAATTGTCTATTCAGTTATTTAGTTAAATTAAGGAGTAAAAGTTATATATTGAAGTTAGAGATTTCAGAATTAGGGATTATACCGCTATAGAATAATCAATGTTTTCAATAAATAAGTTGATTCGTAAATTGAATCCGAGAGTTATGTAAGGAAGTTTATTAAAGATTTAGAAGGTGAACTTTGTCTATTTTGAAGTTAGAAATGTTGTTCAGTTAAGGTCTAAGAGGTAGTTATACCCCAACTTGATTGGCTCTATTTTTAATTAAGGAATGGTTAAGGTTCGATAGTGAAGGTTGGTTAAGTGAATTTAGTTAATGAAGGTAATGCTTTGAGTTGGCATAGCGATGTTTTATTTAAACATCTGTCTAAATCCAATGTAGGAGTTTTGGAAATGTTTTCCAAATAAGATTTAGAAATGTTTTGTAATATAGAAAATAAGAAATGGAAATGTTTTCCAATAATAATAACGTATATTTTCTAAATTTAGAAAATAAGAGATGTTGAATATATGGAAACAGGAAATGAAAAATGAGTAAATTAATGTACTAAAGAGATAAACGTTAAATGATGATTGATCGATAGAATTTCCATCTGGAAATAATATCGTTGTTTGCACACGTGTTTTTCTTTGATAGTTAACTCACCGACTATCGAAGTTTTTGACCATTTTTCCGTTGTCAATATGGGGAGACCGGGATCAGATTCATTATCTGAAAACCACTCCGTATGGGCATTTACGTTGCGAATCAAATATGATGAAGATAATTGAAGATGGAGTTATGCAAGGGTCATTCTGTCAAATCCTAGGTACAAATTGCCTAAGACGGATTTACAGAATAGTGCCTTCGGTTTTTCCAGTCCTAGGACGACCTGTATGGAAGGATGTCTGACAAAGTATATTTAATAGATCGCGTAAGTTGATCTCTTCAAACGTATGTACGTTTGGTGGCGGAGAAATTCGTTTCTCTTAGCTGTATACCCGTTGTATTTTTGGGGAGATCAATTTGTGATTTAGCGGGTATGACGATGTGACATTCAAAATGAATAAATGTGTGATCTGTCAGAGATAAGTGTGGCATCTAGCCTCACAACCGGGAAATGACAAAAATCGGGCAGGCAACATGGCTATGTGGGTTGCTTCCATTAGGATGTATTATCACCTATCTAGAGATATTCATTTCGTTCGTTAATCTATTCGATGTTGTCCCATTCGGGAAACGATTGCTGATCCAAACAATTGGTGATATACATTCGATACACTCAAGCGAAATGAGTGGTCGGTCATGTGTGGCCGGGTTGCAAGATGTTCTTGTTGAACCCAGTGTATTCCTCTCTAGAGGTACACTATCGAAAGGTTGTTCCATACCTTGTCATAGTTGGAAATCCATTATCCAATAAGTGCTCGCGATTTTGATTATATATTATGTATGTAGAACGTGAGATAAAAGCGTTTCTGCTGATTATTATATTGTGGTTGATAGACACTATTATAATATCAAAAGGATTTTGATATAAAGATTATTTTGGATTCTCATAAGGGAAAAACCCGTTCCGTTATACGACGTGGTCTTATGAGATATCGTTATTTGCTCAAACTGTTTTAAATTGTTTTACTCACACCAGTCCCATGACAGACCCAGAGTTTATTTTGTTTTGTTTTCCCTAAACTCTTGGGCACCCAATTTTGTACGGGCAGTCAAGGAGTTAGGATTTTACAGATATACTTAGAGAGCTTGGAGCATGAGGCTTCAGGATTATATAGCTATTGTCATTTCCGCTGTGTTGTAAGTGTTATACTCTGATAATGTTAATGTATACATATATTGCTTTTATTTCAAAAGTTATGTATCTATTATATATTGTTCGTTCCGCTGTGAGATTCGTGTTTACTCTGATGTTGTATGTTCTTCTTCTATTCTAAGTTTCTATCTTATCTATTCTCACCCTCTGTTTTCTTTCTATTAGTTTTCTGGTTTCCAGTGTAATTTGGGTTGGACTTGTTTTATTTGATCAGCTCAAATGGTACCAGAAATTCGGGACACTATAGTTGGTATCAGACCTGAAGGTTAAGTAATTACCTTGGCTCTGTGGTGTGACTCAATAGAGATCGGGTTAGCAGTACCCTAGATTGAGTTTGAGTGTGTGTATATATATATGAGCACGTATTTGTTATTTGATATAAAAATGGTTTTATATTGTGGAGATTTATTGGTTGAGTTGTTTATGATTTTTGGTCGATTAGTTTGATCCACTGTATCGGTAGGGTTTATAAACACTCGAATACGATGGGTCATGATATGTTTTGAAAAGAGGGTAAATGAAAATTATTTTACCCAAAGTATATTTTGATATAGAGAAAATATATATATTGGAATTATAATATATTGGATATATTGGTTGTTATTATAATCGAGTAAGATTATAAATTGAAATGGTTATGTAAGTAACCAATCAGAAATCATATAAGAGAAACATATGAAATCCGATAAATTGAATCTGAATTTAAATCAGAATTGGAATTAAAATTCCTAAAATTTGTTGAAAGGTGTTTGTAAATGGATATGGACTAAATATATGAGAATTTTAAAATCCTGGGAGATTTTAAATTGTTTACAAGCATTGAGAATGATATTTTGAATTTATTTCAAAATGGAGGAGTTTAAGAAATAAATTTTGAAAATGTTATAATATTGAATTCACTTTAGTAGCTGGGAAATAACTCTGATGATGCTAGCCACATCATTAGTGCTCATTTTCTAGTTTGTAAGTGATGGATTACTACCAAAGATATTATTTTGAATTAATTTGAGAAAAGCAAGTTGTTTTGAATCCCGAAAAGGAAAAGTTTGATTTTCGATATGGTAAAGTATTTAAAATTCCCAGGGAAAGATTATTTGGATTAAAACCAAATTTGAATTAAAATCCAGTTAAGTGAAAATCATATTGAAATAGGATGGTATCAAGTAGAATTGGACTGGATTAGAGGTAATCTGGAATAGAAATGACTTGTTGAGTAAGAATTTTGAATTGAGATTGGAATTATAGTTTGAATGGAATTTGGCTTGGTTATAAGTGAATAATTGTGTTGAGGATAAATGGATTGGAGATTGATTAGGATGATATTGGTATTTGCTGAATTGGTAGCAGATGTAAAGGATATATTTATATGCTCGACGAAAAGGTACAAGTTTATATTTCATATGGTATAAGATTTTTCTGAGCCGATGTGGTAAGTCGCTTGGCTGTTTGATTTTCTTTTGGGTTGGAGAAGGGCTAGAGAGGCAGTTGTAGTTGTACCGATTGACCCGTACAAAGGAGGTGCTGGCGAAATTTTTAGAAAATTTCGGGTGTTAGAAAATTTTCTGGATTTTTGAAAATTTTCGTTAATAGAAATGAATTAATATTTAATTGAAATTAATTTGTACAGTGAAACTGAAGTTAAAGAAGTAAACAAATAATTTTTAACCCAGTTAATAGGGTTTGTTTTCTACCTTAGCAATTTCGAGGACAAAATTATTTTAAGGAGCAAAGAATGTAATGTCCCATATTTTTATAGCATAATAGTTAATGTATTTAATTATTGATATAGTGATTTAGAGATTTAAATGGTCATTTAATTAAATAATATGGAATATATAGTTAATATAAATAATAGAATAATATATTTAAATTCTGAAATAATCAGAATTTGCTGAAATGGCAATATTGTGTGAATTGGACAATTCAAGACAGTTTAGAGTTGAATTATAGGAACAAATATATTCTATAAACGATGGTTGAACGTATAAATTATATTATAATTATAATCGAGCTCGAAATGACACGACAGTTCGTTATTTGGCAATTTGAACTTCAACTGAATATACAGAATCCGTTTTAAATTGGATTTCTGTGAAACAAGAAACATTCGGAGCTGGTGAAGTATATTTTTCTAATGGAAGAGAAAAAACGGGATTTCATTGTGTAGATTTTGATTTATGTTCAAATCAAATTTCCAAATAGTCGTTATGGAATCGTTTATAAACCATAATGATATATTTAATTTTAATTAAATATTGGCTTCGAATTTAGATAGGATTTCTTAGACGTGGTTATAATTTAATTTTTAGAATTTTCCTGTAATTTTTACTTTGAAAAATAAGCACTTTTTATTATGGAGTATTTTGCACCCTATAACAACATTTCGGGGTTTCACAGAATAAGTTAACGGACCTATATTACTATATTTTTGGGATCATGGCACCAAGCTCGATACAACGGTATTTTTATTTCTGTCCGTACATAAGTGGAATTCTACGCAACGGGGTATTCATGCAAATACTTCTCATACCTCATTTGCATACGCTGCACTGTATCCATCCTTTTCAACAATTAGTGTACCCACGGTTCTTGTCGATTGGAAATGAAGAACACACACACACACACACACACACATATATATATATATAAATATACTTACCTTAGCAAGTAAGAAATGGTACAAACCTATGTTTAACGCACAGTTACCACATTGAATTTGTCATCCATCAGAAGCTATACCTACCACATACCTAAGAAGTATTGTTTTGTTTCAATCAAAGCAGGCCTATGATACATTTAAAAAGTAGTATGCGCATGTTTGAAATCGACACCATTGAGTTATAAAATTTCCAATTACTTAGAAGGGAAGTAAATTAGGTAAAACTAAACAAACTAGCTATATATATTATATTATTCCAATTCCTTAGCTGCTAAGGAATTGTACCTTGCGCAATATCAAAGAAATAAAATCACATACAATGGTTTCAAAAGTCAGGCAATAGCATTGTCAAGCCGAATCAAGAGGCTACCGACCTGCCATAGATTACACAGTACTCTATTACTTAATAACGAAGGAAATACAAACTATAAATACAGACCCAAGTCTTCACTTCGTTTTCTTTCAATGCTCAAAAGAATTTCCCATAGCCGATCTATGATAATATCAACGGAAAACAAAACTATTAATCTAAAAACGTACACTCCTTAAACAAATCAACAATATATATACATGTAGACCGCTATATTTTCTTTTGTAAAGCCTCACCATCTCTCTCCTCTTTCTTCTATCACGTTCGAAAATGTGGAAGAAGGGAACTACTATTTTATCTCCAACATGGTGTAAGTATAATGGTGTCAATGAGATTTGGTAAAGCATCTTTTCGTCTATGTTTTCATGGAGCGCGAAATTGGAAGGGGAGCCCAGCATATAAGAAGAATACGATAATAGAAAAGGAAGATGCAGTAGAAGACTGACGTGGGGTTTCAAAATGGAAAGTGCATGGCACTAGAATTATATATCTGGAAGGAGTTTATTCGAAAGTAATGAACAAAGGAGTATGGAATGGCAGGAAGTGCAGTAGACGTGAGGTTTAAAGCAATGGGGTAGGGAACAAAATGGGAAACGTGAGAGGGACTTGAGTTGGAGTTTTCGATTAAGGGGAGAACTGAGCAGTCATGTATGCATTGTTAGAAGCAGGTTACGGCATTTAGGCTGAAGGTGGGACTGACGGGTTGAAAGTGGTAGTGCTGGACGTGTGCAAAGAGTAAATGGAGTTTGCAGCTTTTGATTATACTATAAGCAAGTGAAGTATTTCGGTGGAGTTCATGATGCAGTGAAGGTATTGCATGAAAGTGAGAAGAGGATGTAAAGGGTGGAAATGGACGGGATAAAATGCTTTGGTGAATGGGAGCAAGGCCTGCATTATTTTCACCAAGGCTTGCGGATTTTTTTGCATGGAAGTTGGCGTTGCTACCTTTGTGTACTTGCACGGTGAACACTGGTGACCGACAACGTACTGAAGCCGAAAATTTAAAAAAAAAAGTATACTGGATTGCATTCGGAGTTGTTTATCTGAGGAGGAGGCACTGTTGTGTTCGGATCTGATGAGAAGACTGTAGGCTGTACAGCATGGATCGCAGGCGATGGCTTGGAACAGTCTGGAGCGTTTTAGAGCACGTAACGATTTTAGGCAATTAAAGCGCCAGGTATAATCAACGGACAAAAATCGTTATGTAACGGTTAACGCGTAAGGTGAGTAAATCTCACTAATTTTGATCAGTTTATATTTTTATAACATATCCCCCGACTCTGACATGGTTCTTGGAAGGAATAACATGAAGCTCAGAATTCTGGGTGTATTCAATATTCCCAAATGAAGGGGGAATTGATCCATGGTCAATTCCGTAACAGCTAAGTTCCAGAAAATATTCTATCCCCCAGACGTCGTAGAGAATTGAGAATTTTCATTTGTTTTAATTCTCAGAATTGTAATATTACGGGTATAAATTCAATATTCTGTAATCAAAATAACATAAACAACTATGGACAATTTTTGAACAAGGAAAAACATCTTAATACATATACAAAGAAATTCCTTAAATTCAAATTTTTTCTTTGGCCCAATTTTCGATTAGAAGATTTAGCTTGTATGAATCGTTATTGGTTTGATACCAATAATGGCAGTAAATTTAGTATATTAAGAATACATATGTATCCACGATTCAGAATTCTTTAATTATATTAATAGTATATAATAAATATAAATATAACATAGTACATTTCCTCTATATCTTATATCTTTTTTTCTTTATCGTTGTCGAAAAAAACATTTTCTTTCCTTAATAGGAAAGAAAAAAAATGTATCGTTCTTTTTTATCCAAATCAAATTGAAAATTTGATTTGGATAGAATTCTATATGAAGAAATGATAAATTTTTTTGTACTAAATTCTTTAGAATTGATAAATACTGGTTGATTCTGTGTGTTGACTGTTTGGTTGAACTGCTAAGTGATTGGTTGAAAGTATAGATAATGATATATATAAATCGTTAACTAAATATTGATTATGTTCATCAGAATATTTCATATTGAAATGAAGTTGATGTTAATTATATTGTTCAACATCTGTGATGCAGGGAAACAGGCCGGGGGGATCCAACTAGATTCCTCAATACTTATAGTACTGTTCTTTTCATATATTGTAATATATGATGTGATATATAATCTGTTGTTGATTATGTGTGTTTGAATGATATCGATCATTGTTAATTGGTATTTTAAATACCGTAAGAAATACTGGGATGTAGAAAAGGGGATTTTCAAAGTGTAATTTGATAATAAATTATTTATATAAAATTAATGGATTTTATATATAAAAGGGAAAGGATTTTATAAAAGAAAATAATTATAAAATCAAAGAATTTTATAAAAGAAACAATTATAGAATCAAAGGATTTTATAAAAGGAAATATTTATTTAGAAAATAAATAGAATTATAAATGGGATATTTATTTAGAAAATAAATAGAATTATAAAAGGAATATTTATTTAGAAAATAAATAGAATTATATAAGGGGAATATTAAAAAAAACAAATAGGATAAAAAGGAAAATTGGCAAGATATAACAGAATTATGGGAAGATTAATTTAAAGAGGATATTAAATAGAATTCTGTTTTAATAGATAAATTAAAAGGATTAATTTATAAATAATGTTTTATAAATTAAGAAAAATAGTTATGATGGGGTAAATTGAATATATTGGAATAGGAATTCAAATGGCAAATTTGAAGGGGATAGGAAAGAGAGTTAGTCGATTATTAGATATTCGAATTAGAATTAATCAATTAGAATTAATCGATTAGAGTTAATCCATTGGAGTTAACTGAATTAGAATTAATCAATTATAATTAATCGAGTTAGAGTTAATCAAATAGAGTTAATCGAATATTAGTTTATTCGAAAAGGAGTTAGTCAAATATAGCTATTCGAAAGGAGCTAATCAAATATAAGTTATTTGAAGAAAGATTATCGAATATAGTTTATTCGAAAGAGAGATAATCGAATATAGTTTATTCGAAGGAGTTAATCAAATATAGTTTATTCGAAGGAGTTAATCAAATATAGTTTATTCGAAAGAGAGATAACCGAATATAGTTTATTCGAAGGAGTTAATCGAAAATAGTTTATTCGAAAGAGAGATAATCAAATATAGTTTATTCGAAGGAGTTAATCGAATATAGTTTATTCGAAAAGGAGTTAATCGAATATAGTTTACTCGAAAAGGAGTTAATCGAATATAGTATATTCGAAAAGGAGTTATCGAATAGAGATTATTCGAAAGAGAGTTATACGTTGAAATTCGATTTTATCGAATTCGGGAAAGTACTTTTCACTTTCTGTTTTTAATCAAGATTTATTAATTTAGTTATAAATTATCTATTTAGTTAGTTAAATTAAGGAGTAAAAGATATATTTCAAAGTTAGAGATTTCAGAATTAGGGATTATAACGCTATGGTATAATCAACGTTTTCAATAAAGAAGTAGATTCGTAAATTGAATCCGAGAGTTACGTAAGGAAGTTTGTTAAAGATTTAGAAGGTGAACTTTGTCTATTTCGAAGTTAGAAATGTTGTTCAGTTAAGGTCTGAGAGGTAATTATACCCTAACTTGATTGACTCCGTTTTTAACTAAGGAATGGTTAAGGTTTGATAGTGAAGGTTGGTTAAGTGAATTTAATTAATGAAGGTAATGGTTTGAGTTGGCATAGCGATGTTTTATTTAAACATCTGTCTAAATCCAATGTAGGAATTTTGGAAAGGTTTTACAAATAAGATTCAGAAATGTTTTCTAATATAGAAAATAACAAATGGAAATGTTTTCCAATGTTAATAACGTATATTTTCTAAATTTAAAAAATAAGAGATGTTGAATATATGGAAACAGAAAATGAAAAATGAGTAAATTAATGAACTAAAGAGATAAACGTTAAATGATGATTGATCGATATAATTTCCATCTAGAAATAATATCGTTGTTTGCACACGTGTTTTTCTTTGATAGTTAACTCATCGACTATCAAAGTTTTTGACCATTTTTCGGTTGTCAATACGGGGAGACCGGGATCAGATTCATTATCTGAAAACCACTCCGTATGGGCATTTACGTTGTGAATCAAATATGATGAAGATAATTGAAGATGGAGTTATGCAAGGGTCATTCTGTCAAATCCTAGGTAGAATTTGCCTAAGATGGATTTACAAAATAGTGCCTTCGGTTTGTCCAGTCCTAGGACAACCTGTATGGAAGGATGTCTGACAAAGTATATTTAGTAGATCGTGTAAGTTGATCTCTTCAAACGTATGTACGTTTGGTGGTGGAGAAATTCATTTCTCTTAGCTGTATACACCCGTTGTATTTTTGGGGAAATCAATTTGTGATTTGGCGGGTATGACGATGTGATATTCAAAGTGAATAAATATGTGATCTATCAGAGATAAGCATGGCCTCTAGCCTCACAACCAGGAAATGTCAAAAATCGGGCAGGCAGCATCGCTATGGGTTGCTTCCATTAGGGTGTATTATCACCTATCTAGAGATATTCATTTCATTCTTTAATCTATTCGATGTTGTCCCATTCGGGAAACGGTTGCTGATCCCAACCGTTGGTGATATACATTCAATACACTCAAGCGAAATGAGTGGTCGGTCATGTGTGGCCGAGTTGCAAGATGTTCTTGTTGAAACCAGTGTATTCCTCTCTAGAGGTACACTATAGGAAGGTGGTTCCATACCTTGTCATAGTTGGGAATCCATTATCCAATAAGTTCTCATGATTTTGATTGTATACTACGTATGTAGAACGTGTGATGAAAGTGTTTCTGTTAGATGATTATCATATTGTGGTTGATAGACACTATTATAATATCAAAAGGATTTTGATAAAAGATTATTTTGGATTCTCATAAGGGAAAAACTCATTCCATTATACGGCGTGGTCTTATGAGATATCATTTATTTGCTCAAACTGTTTTAAATTGTTTTACTTACACCAGTCCCATGACTGACCCAGAGTTTATTTTGTTTTGTTTTCCCTAAACTCTTGGGTGCCCAGTTTTGTACGGGAAGTCAAGGAGTCAGGATTTTACAGATATTCTTAGAGAGCTTGGAGCAGGAGGCTTCAGGATTATATAGCTATTGTTATTTTCATTATGTTGTAAGTGTTATACTCTGATAATGTTACTGTATACATATACTGCTTTTATTTCAAAAGTTATGTATCTATTATATATTGTTCGTTCCGTTGTGAGATTCGTGTTTACTCTGATGTTGTATGTTCTTCTTCTTCTTCTATTCTAAGTTTCTATCTTATCTATTCTCACCCTCTGTTTTCTTTCTATTAGTTTTCTAGTTTCCAGTGCAATTTGGGTTGGACTTGTGTTGTTTGGTCAGCTCAAATGGTACCGGAAATTCGGGACACTACAACCAAGTAACCTAATAATCAAGAAAATGTAATGAAAAGGTATTAGTAGGGATCATTCTACTTCTGATATACTAGTATCTGCACGGTGCAGAGAAATGTATTCAAGAAGCGTAATATATTCTATCCAAGTTTATCTTGTTCAGTTCACACTTGTCCTTGCTATTGTTATCTTGTTCATCCAGTTTTATATACCTGCCATGATACCTTTATTTATTTATATTTAAAAGTAAATGGACTCGCCAACTTTATGTCTGACCCTTTTTGTTTCCTCTTCTCACTCTTCCGTTCCCCCCTAGGTTCTTAGGGCGGAATTGCTTAGAGTTGACTTGGATTCTTTTATCTTAGCTTGGGTTTTGGATATTGATGTACAACTTTGACTTATTGTCAACTCTCTTATGGCTTTGCTTGGGAAATATGGTTTATGCTTTTGTACTCTGATATTTTTGGCAAGACAGATTATTAAACATGTAACTGGTTATTTCAAAACTACGATGTAAACTCAGTATTTGGGACCACGATGTTATGATTTAAATACAGTTTTTAATTTTGCTACTATCTAACATGTTTGTCTTGTGATATTATGTTCTTGTTTACCTATAGCACTTCACAGAACTTAATGCATTCCCTTAGTGAGTGACATTAAAAGACGTAGGGTGTCATACACCACTAGTGAACTCCGACCCATTCTTCCCTCCAGCGTGCCCCTCCCTTCTTCCATTTTTGACTGGGCCAGCTCTTTTTGCGCGAGGAAAAGGTAAACTCGGATGTCATGTCCATATTTGGAACAACTGACGACCGCGGTCGTCATCATCCTGAGGCCACGCACTGACCACGGCTACCAAGCCTTCACCACCACTTCGTTTGGATCATGGTTTCCCGCCGTCCAGGAAAGCTGAACCCAGCTTCTTCATGCTACTATCTTTTTCGTTACCTCCTCTACACTACAGTCACCTCGCCTTAGCCAGTACACCACCGAGCTACTCCGGCTGTTGTCCTATTGCTGCAGGGTTGCACTCTGGGCTATGTGAACCTCAGATGCTTGATTAAACGCCTGAAAGGCTACAATGTTGGCTTGGGCTCACTGATTTGGGCAGAGGGTTTAGATCTCATCGAATCATGTATATTGTTTGGTTCATTGGCCATTCAATCTAAAGCGGTGAGCTTTGCTTTGATTTTTCAAAAATATCCGCATGCATGTCATCGTTGTTTTTAAAAACATCGGTGTGATTGTCGTACGGTTAACTACAGTTTGGGGGCATCGACGGAATTGGGATTAAACACCATTTAGTCGCAGATTTTATTGTTAAGAGTTGACTTGAAATAATGTCATACATTTCCAATATTTTATTTGTGTATATATATGTATGTATATGTGTATACAAACTATTGGATATATGCTCGTTGGTTGGCTATCAGGCTTCATTCACAAATTTCCATCTCAAGTTTTGCATTCATCTCCAAGCCTCGAAAGGTGAGTTTACCTCACTCATAGACTAACTGATGATTAGGTGAAATAAATACTTGAGATATTAAAAGAAATGTTATGGTGCTCTAGAATTGTTTGTATATGATTAATGCATATGTGAAACATACACTACCCAACTATATGACACATATGGATGAGATGCATGATATGCTATGTTTGTATTGCTCTCACCTTGCAAGTTCTCCATAGATTTAGTAAATCACCATAGGTTGAAATGATATACACCCGAATGAAATGTGTGTGTATATATATATGAGAAATAAATTCGAATCAATTTGGAATGCGGGTTCATATACCCGGGATTCTAATTTTCCTTCAAGACAGATTGAATTGATACATATCTGTATCACTTGACCATATGATAGAAAATTTATATGGACGCTATGGTCAATAAAAGTCTGTTTTATAAAATATTATAACTGTGTATCGATTTCAATGAATGAACTTTTGAAATGAAATCTTGGGGTAAAGGAAATTGGGGAAAAAAATTCTCAAACTTGTCGGAATAAAGAAAAATGCGGTGTATAAATTTAAATATTTTGAATTAATGTCCATGTTAAACATGACTAATGATCTTTGATTTTTGATAATATACAAAGAGGATCCTTATGTTGTTAGTTAGAATACTGATTAAATAAATATTTGTATCATCAGATTTATTTTAAAGTTTATCACAATTTTCCACTGATGTTAACATTGAAAATGTAATTTTGTAAGTTTAAGAATTTTGGACGTATGATTGTTTAAAACAAGATTTCAATGTATGTTGTTTTGTAATTTTAAATATTTTGAATTTATGATTGTTTAGACAGGACTTCCGATATATTTGATTTAAGATTTTAATAAATTTTATTTTAAGCAAGATTATATTTTATTTCGATTTTATAATATAGTGATGGTTTACATTATCTAAATTGATTGATTTAATGTAAAATATTTTAGTTAAAGATTTAATTTAATAGATCTTATCAGAATTAAATTCAAAGGGAATCAAATGAAATTTAGAGATTATGTAAAGGAATGTTTGAAAGGTTTTCATTGAACTAATTTAATTTTGCGAAAGTTAAGTAATACTTTGGGTTTAATGGGAATGTTGAAATATATATTTGTAAAGTTTTTTGTTTCAAAGTTAAGATTTAACTAAAAATTATGGAATTGGATTACTTTGTAAATCTTATGATGAAAATTAAAGATGTCTTATTCAGCATAAGAGTTCCGGGAAATGGTTTAACAAAAATCTTACTTTGATATATAATATGGTTTAATATAACAAACTTCATGAATAAAAGAAATGAAGTTAATGTAGTTGAAATTTCTTGATTTAATCCAAGTGAAGAAAAGGAAATGTTATTTAAAAAGATCAACATGAGGTTTTGAATAGCAATTTTGGGAATCTAATAAACATTGATTTAAGCAAGGACATAATAACCATCCGACGAAGTTATTTTGAAGTTCTATATATACTGAATAAACTCAAAATCGATGTAAGATCTAATTTGGAAATAATTATTAGGGAAATCTTTCCAGTTAATATGAATTTGAATTCAAACCAAATAAAGAAATTGATTGAGAATTGGGGTATGGATTTAGATCGAATTGGATCATGCTATTTGAATCAAACTATATTTTCATAAAAGTAAATGTTCTCACATTGCTTGGTTTTGCAAACTATATTTCCTTTAACAAATAAACTTGAAGCATTTTGACTACATAAACTTTATAACTATTTTACAGCCATGTATACTATATTGAGAATTTGATTTTCTAAGCATATTTTATAAATTCAATGTTTAGCAATTTAAGATTATATACTATTTTCAACTACTTGCATAAGTACATATATGTTATTTTCAAATTTAATATCTAATACTATCTTTTTTAAGTTTTATTCTAGGAATTTTATAAATTTAAATAAATCCATGTCCAATCCGAGCTAAATGAATCCAAAGTAAAAAATAAATAAAGATTTTAGGTAAAATGGTATTTTGGGAAGCTTGAGTTCCAAAGTCAAATGGTTTATCAAGGGATAATTATGAATATTGGATTTGGAATTTTAAACTCAATTACTGCTAAATTATTTGAGTAATCGATTTATAGGCCATACTTGAAATAACCCGATTTGCGGTACTCGAAATATGATGCCCAAAATCTAATGACCACGATGTGAAAAATGTTAGCGTTTGGTTGTTAAAGAGACCGGAGCCGGTAGATGTCATACTCTCTGCCAATACTGATACCACTTTAACAACTGTGTACGTGGTGGAGATTCCAGAATGAAGTAGGATGGTATGAGGTGATTATCGGATTTGAAGAAAGAGCACACTGATAGATTGGCCTTGACCTTCGGTTCATAATTAAAATGACTAAAACTGTAACGACCTAGAAAATATGAACCAATTTAAAAATTTTAAATTGGCTAAAATAATGGATTTTAAATATTTAAAATAAATATTTTAAATAATGGCGATGAAAACTGAGTTTGAATCGACAATTGAAAATGAATATAATTAATTATAATTATAAACAAGGCCTGAAAGGGCGCTGTAATTTCAAAAATCGAATTCAAACTTTGTCGGACTATACCGGGTGTAAAACAAAATGAATTTTAGCGAAACCAAAAATATTTAAATCTCTTAGTGAATTACTTTCCAACGAGTCTGACAAATCGAAATTTGATAGCGGGAATCAAAAGATATGTCCAGTAGAAAATTCTGAATAGTCGCTATGGAATTTAGGCCCTTAAAAATGGACATTTTGCAAACGACCTCGGATTTCGACGAAACCACTTTTGTTGGATCCGTGATGTCAAATTATTGCTAGGTTTCAAATTTCATAATTTTTCGAATCAATATGTGAGCGTGGCAAAGGAAAACGCGTTTGACCGGTTTTAGTTGATTTTAATCGACTGGAAATTGGCCATTTTTCAAACGGTCTCAGAATTTGACGAAACTAGTTTTGTTAGGACCGTATCGTCAATACGAAGCTAGAAAATATTTTTCGAGAATTTTTCTAGTTAGTATGTGACCCCGGTAAATTGAAATGCGCGTTCAAATTCAATATATAGAGTTATATGTAGATTTTAACGGAAACTGATCGAAGTGGTCAAATCAGCTTATGATACATATCCCATTGTGTTCGGAATGGGGGTGAAACGCTATGGACGATAGGCGGTGGGTCCCGTTTCGAGTCCGAAATTTTAAGAATGCTTTTTGCATTTAAAATTAAAATATAAATATATATATATATATTCCTCTCCCTCTCTCCACTCAGTCAATGTTCAAAACAATAAAAAAAAACCTAAACTAAAACCGTTGCTCCCAATCGAGTGCTTCGATCTCGCCGCCGCCTGGCCTCGCACCACCTCCCCTCCGTCGAACCCCTCCTCCTCTGGCCAACCCATCGCAGCCCCCTCCTTTCTCTCCCCCTCCGATTGGAAGACCCCCGCGCCCTACCCCGAACCGCACCCAAACCCGCCTGAGCTCGCCGCCGCTCCACCGCCAGCAGCGCTGCCCTCCGCCACCGTTTTCCTCCCGTCGCCCCTCTTCTTCAACACCCCCTCCGACTCCCTCCAGCCTCCCTCTCCTCCGTATCAACGCTGAAGCCCCGAAACAAACCCTAAAGACCCAGCTCTAAAACAATGTAAGTTTTTAATTTGATTTAATATAATTAGTTAGCTTAATGTAATTTAAAAACATCCTTTTTAAATCAGTTTTCTTTTAGATAAAGCATAGTTAAAATCTTGATTTTAACAGTAAAGTTTTGTTTTTTTAACGAGTTAAAGATTCGATTTTTAACGGTATAAGGTTTAGATTTTTGAAGAAAGGAAGACAATATTTTTAAATGAAGAAAAATATAATTTTTATGTTGTAGAAGAATTAAAAATATGATTTTTATATTTTTAAAGTAATAAAAATATAATCTTTACTATATAGAGGTAGTAGAAATATGATTTTTACATATGTAGAGAATTAAAAATATCATCTTTGTATATGTAGCAAAATAAAAATCTGATTTTTATTTTTTATACGTTGAAATAAAGTGGATATTTTTATAAAAGCGAAATCTATATTTTAAAAATTCGATTTTTAAATATTGAATAGCGAAGTAAAAATTCGATTTTTATATATTGAATAGCGAAGTAAAAATGTGATTTTTATATATGTAGTGAATACGAATGACGAAAGTGACAGAAGAAAAAACGACGAAGATTTCCTACATATGAAGAGTTGAGACGTTTGGTTTAGCTATTCGGTGAGAATTCTCTAACTATAATTTTCTGTTCAGTTATTTATTTCATAACTACATATATGTGTTGAAATAAAAGTGAATTGCTATATATATATATATATATATATATATATATATATATATATATATATATATACGCCCCACGTCCACAAACCATGGACGATATTTATTGATTGTGATTGGTGTGAAAATTGATTGATAGCGAATGATTGGTTGGGATTGTTTGTGGTTGATATTGATTGATTGAGTTTGAAAAACACCCATTTGTGATTGAAAAATATTTGGTTGAAACCACATAGGATTAGTTTGTGGAAATGAAATAAATATATACATGCCGCCTGCGTGCGAACTAGATGCATGATCCCCATTGTCAAAAACCATGAGGTTTTAAGGTAGAGCGAGGAGTCGTACTAGGGACGGTCCCGGTTTTAACTACCCTGCCGTTATGCTACCGAAATTTTAAATAATATTCGTGTGTTTGAACTATTTTCATTTGCTTAAACTATATTTATTCATTGAATAGAAAACCTTCATGTGTTGAATCGATATTCATTCGTTGATTAGAAATTCATGTGTTGAATGGTATTCGCGTTTTAAATATAAAAATCACATTTTTATCTATATATAGAAACTATAGAAAACCTTCATGTGTTGAATCGATATTCATTCGTTGATTTGAAATTCATGTGTTGAATGGTATTCATATTTTGAAATAAATTGTTTGATAATAAAAATCACCTTTTATCGACTATATGAACTGTGTAAAATAAACTCGTTTTGAAAGAAATTGTTTTATAAGAAAAATCCTATTTTTTATCACCAATATGAAATATATAAAATAATAGTGTTTTGAAATGAGTTGTTTTGCAATAAAATTCACATATTTATTATATGCGTGAATCGTTGAAATGTGAAGTGTCAAAAATAGCCACTTGTTCAAATAAATATATATGAGTTGAAATATTCATTAATTGGCTAATGATATGATTTGTACCTATGTATGTAACATTAGAATGAATGGTGTTTTTAAACCAAATAGAAATCAAATATGAAGTTGAATAGAAAAGGATAAATGATAAGAACTATATATATGTACATGCATATTCATTGAACAGGTTATAGCAAAGGGGCTAGAGAAGAGGAATAAAATTTTGTGCCCGACAAATAGGTACACATTTACTGTTTTGTTTGGGTGATGATTTTATGAACCTGTTGGCTAGCCGCTTGGCTTTTTCTTTTTCTTTTTGAGATTAGAAGGACCGGTGAAGCTATTTGAGATTTCCCGATGCTCCCGGTGCAGGGGAGGTTATGGCGAAATTTTCCAAAATTTTAAGGCGTTAGTGAAATATTTGAAGTGAAAACGATATAGGAATTTTTGAATGAACTATATTTATATAAATATAAATAAAATTAAAACGAAAGGTGGCGGTGCAGTTCGAATTTTGAAAACGTGATTTCAAACGATTGTACCGGGAGATCCGACCATTGGATTTTCCCGAAACCTCAACCGTCGGGTTCGCCTTGGAAATATCTTCCCAACGGCACCAACCTTGTAAAAATCCAACGGTTGGATTGTCTGGAATGTTTAATTCAAATCTGAAGAAAAACAGCGCCAGAAGCGATTATATTTATATATATATAAATATAATTATATATTTAATCGAATAACGACGCTGCAGTTCGTATTTTGAAATCGAAACTTCAAACGATTGTACCGGGAGATCCGACCGTCGGATTTTCCCGAAACTGGAACCGTTGGATTCATTTTGAAAAGACCTTTCTAATGATATAAATTGTGTGAAGATCCAACGGTTAGATTTCCAGATATGTGTAAATCAAATCTGAAGAAAAACAGCGCCACAGCCGCGTTATGGCCCGAAGCGTCATTTTGAATAAATTGGCTATTTTAAAATAAATAAAAATAGCGATAAATCGTTATAAAATATCATAAACGATATGGGATGGAAATAAACTGAATTTGCTCGATTTATGTGGTATTTGATGGTTGAATGTGTTTGGTGTGAAAATTACATTGAAGAACAAAATTGATGTTATCAAATGATTTAACCATTAAAATTAATTGATTTGAAATTCTAAATATACGTGAATTGTTTGAAAAGACCGAGTTAATTCTCATTTCAAATGATTGACCGACGATTGAAAGTCGAAGATGAAGACGGTGGTCGAAGACCGGAGATCTTCACCTCGTTTGGATGGTAACCGAGGTCCTGATTGGGAGTCATCCCGAAATATGGATAATGAGTGGTGATCGTCCAGACGTACGTGGTGATCGATGGGTTTGCGAGGTATTTAGTGCCTCCGGTTTCGTTCAGACCCAGAACGGACTTGTAAATGGACTGTGTGTCTGACATTGGATTTTATTCTGTGTTGATTGATCTCTATTAAATATACTTCTGTTTGGCGGTGGAGAATTTATTCTTTTGCTTAACGCCCTTCTCTGAGACGCACGAGCTCGGAGGTTGTATATCGATGGACATCAGTCGCATGGCATGAATTGCCTGTGTGGCATGCTAAGATGCAGTGATCAGGGCTTCTGTTGAAAAGCAAAGTCTTGTGGTGATGATCAAAGCACCGCCTGTGTCACGTAGCTTTGAGTATAACGTAAATTTGCGAGCCTCACACCGCTGTATGAACCAGAAACGAGAGAAGGACCTCAGGGAGGGCATGCGTTTCTTTCTAGCTAGGGTGGTGTCAGTGACCTACCAGCCCTGACATTTATATACTTTTCACCTATGTGGTTGTTGCTGTTGCGAAGCGCCTCAGTTTGATCGGACGATCCGGTTCCGATGGAGTCATTCGTTGGCTCGTTGACGCCCCAAAGAGCGGGGAAACGCAGTGTTCAGGAATTTTAATCCACATCGATGGACCGGCCCTGACGATTCAAGAGCCCACCTGTGTCTGGGTCCTGGGACACGGGCTAGAGCGTCTCGAATTCGGTAAGGACTATCTTTTGCCTTGGTTCATGACGGAAATCCAATTTCCAAATACGACATCATGCGGTTTTGATTGTATATATATGTGGCGACATGATATATGGTACCCATGCCGTCTATGATTGATAGTTATGATTTGAAATTGTTTTCAGAACATATAAACACTAGCAATAATATCAAATGCCTTTGTTTTATTCGTATCAAGCATATTTTGGCCGTTATAAGGTAAAACTCTATCCTCCGGTTTGCGTTGCATTGTGTGATGGGAACTGAGTCTTATAACGGATTCATTTTTATAAAAAGCATTGTGATGTTTAAAAGAAAGATTTGTTTTAAAGCACTGGCAATCCAATGGAGTAAACCCGTTCCACGAAAGTGGCGTGGTCCTGTGATTGGCCATATTATATATGTGTTGAATAGATTTCTCATACCAGTCCCACGACTGACTCGTAGTTTGTTTCACTTTCAAACTCGGGTGCCCCTTTTTCTACACGGGCAGCCTTGTATTCAGGTTTAGCTGGCTTTATCTGGATAGCTGGAGCCGAAGATGGATTCTATCATTTATCTCTTTTTATGCTGTTCAACTCCTATTGTACATTTTGTTTGTTTTTCGCTGTAGACATTTATGTATAGCTAAACTGTATTTGTGCTAAGTAAGATCCTGTATACTGTGTAACTCTGATGATTACTTTTATCCAGTATATTCTATTGTTCATTATCTGGTGTATTTACTTAATTCTGTTCAGCAATTATCTGTTTCTGTGTTATATTCCAAAGATAACCCTTGTCTCCATCAGTACGGGATTTGGGGTCGTCACAACGTGGTATCAGAGCTTTGGTTAAGCTTAGTTCTGGAATATAACATTTGAACGAACTCGTCAGAAATAGAACCAGTAGTGTTCTAGGACGGGTAACTCTATACAGATAGGATCAGCAATATCCTAGTATGAGTAAAGCGGAGTGAAATTACACCTCGATAGACACATTTACACTTGAAGTATATGTTTCTATGTTTGAAAATTTTCTTTTCTTGACCTGACACTTGATCTGCTAATTGCAGAAGTACTAGAAAAATGAGTGCCAGAAACAGGAGAAATGCAGAACCCGATCTAGAGGCTCTATTAAAGAGATATCGAAATCTGAACGGAGCACAGTTCTTGGGCAATGAATCTATAATTCAGACTCAGGCTTGGGTGAGCTCTGTCGAAAGAATATTTGAGCGTATCCAGCTGAGGGATGACCAGAAAAGGTTAGCAGCATCTTGGGCGCTCAAAGAAGAAGCTTTAATCTGGTGGGAAACAATCATCAAAGATAATCCAGAAGGTGATATCACCTGGGACAGATTCAAAGTGATTTTCTTAGAATGATTTTTAAAGGGTATAGGATTTGATTAGTATATTTTTGAAGGTTAAAAACAATTGGATTGGTTGTTGTGTTGTGTGATTGTAGATTTATTAAACCACTTTCGACTTTGTTCCTTTTCGGGGACGAAAAGTTTTAAGTGGGGGAGATTGTAACGACCCAGAAAATCTGAACCAATTTAAATTTTTTAAATTGGCTAAAATAATGGATTTTAAATATTTAAAATAAATATTTTAAATAATGGCGATGAAAATTGAGTTTGAATCGACAATTGAAAACGAATATAATTAATTATAATTATAAACAAGGCCTGAAAGGGCGCTGTAGTTTCAAAAATCGAATTCAAACTTTGTCGGACTGTACCGGGTGCAAAACAAAACCAATTTTAGCGAAACAAAAAATATTTAAATCTCTTAGTGAATACCTTTCCAACGAATCTGACAAATTGAAATTTGATAGCGGGAATCAAAAGATATGTCCAGTTGAAAATTCTGAATAGTCGCTATGGAATTCAGGCCCTTAAAAATGGACATTTTGCAAACGACCTCGGATTTCGACGAAACCACTTTCGTTGGATCCGTGATGTCAAATTATTGCTAGGTTTCAAATTTCATAATTTTTCGAATCAATATGTGAGCGTGGCAAAGGAAAACGCGTTTGACCGGTTTTAGTTGATTTTAATCAACTGGAAATTGGCCATTTTTCAAACGGTCTCAGAATTTGACGAAACTAGTTTTGTTAGGACCGTATCGTCAATACGAAGCTAGAAAATATTTTTCGAGAATTTTTCTAGTTAGTATGTGACCCCGGTAAATTGAAATGCGCGTTCAAATTCAATATATAGAGTTATATGTTGATTTTAACAGAAACTGATCGAAATGGTCGAATCAGCTTACGATACATATCCCATTGTGTTCGGAATGGGGGTGAAACGCTATGGACGACAGGCGGTGGGTCCCGTTTCGAGTCCGAAATTTTAAGGATGCTTTTTGCGTTTAAAATTAAAATTAAAATATAAATATATATATATATATATATTCCTCTCCCTCTCTCCACTCAGTCAACGTTCAAAACAATAATAATAAAAAAAACTAAACTAAAACCGCCGCTCCCAATCGAGTGCTTCGATCTCGCCGCCGCCTGGCCTCGCACCACCTCCCCTCCGTCGAACCCCTCCTCCTCTGGCCAACCCATCGCAGCCCCCTCCTTTCTCTCACCCTCCGATTGGAAGACCCCCGCGCCCTACCCCGAACTGCACCCAAACCCGCCTGAGCTCGCCGCCGCTCCACCACCAGTAGCGCCGCCCTCCGCCACCGTTTTCCTCCCGTTGCCCCTCTTCTTCAACACCCCCTCCGACTCCCTCCAGCCTCCCTCTCCTCCGTATCAACGCTGAAGCCACGAAACAAACCCTAAAGACCCATCTCTAAAACAATGTAAGTTTTTAATTTGATTTAATATAATTAGTTAGCTTAATGTAATTTAAAAACATCCTTTTTAAATCAGTTTTCTTTTAGATAAAACATAGTTAAAATCTTGATTTTAACAGTAAAGTTTTGTTTTTTTAACGAGTTAAAGATTCGATTGTTAATGGTATAAGGTTTAGATTTTTGAAGAAAGGAAGACAATATTTTTAAATGAAGAAAAATATAATTTTTATATTGTAGAAGAATTAAAAATATGATTTTTATATTTTTAAAGTAATAAAAATATAATCTTTACTATATGGAGGTAGTAGAAATATGATTTTTACATATGTAGAGAATTAAAAATATCATCTTTGTATATGTAGCAAAATAAAAATCTGATTTTTATTTTTTATACGTTGAAATAAAGTGGATATTTTTATAAAAGCGAAATCTATATTTTAAAAATTCGATTTTTATATATTGAACAGCGAAGTAAAAATTCGATTTTTATATATTGAATAGCGAAGTAAAAATGTGATTTTTATATATGTAGTGAATACGAATGACGAAAGTGACAGAAGAAAAAACGACGAAGATTTCCTACATATGAAGAGTCGAGACGTTTGGCTTAGCTATTCGGTGAGAATTCTCTCACTATAATTTTCTGTTCGGTTATTTATTTCATAACTACGTATATGTGTTGAAATAAAAGTGAATTGCTATATATATATATACACACACGCCCCACGTCCACAAACCATGGACGATATTTATTGATTGTGATTGGTGTGAAAATTGATTGATAGCGAATGATTGGTTGGGATTGTTTGTGGTTGATATTGATTGATTGAGGTTGAAAAATACCCATTTGTGGTTGAAAAATATTTGGTTGAAACCACATAGGATTAGTTTGTGGAAATGAAATAAATATATACATGCCGCCTGCGTGCGAACTAGATGCATGATCCCCATTGTCAAAAACCGCGAGGTTTTAAGGTAGAGCGAGGAGCCGTACTAGGGACGGTCCCGGTTTTAACTACCCTGCCGTCATGCTGCCGAAATTTTAAATAATATTCGTGTGTTTGAATTATTTTCATTTTCTTAAACTATATTTATTCATTGAATAGAAAACCTTCATGTGTTGAATCGATATTCATTCGTTGATTAGAAATTCATGTGTTGAATGGTATTCGCGTTTTAAATATAAAAATCACATTTTTATCTATATATAGAAACTATAGAAAACCTTCATGTGTTGAATCGATATTCATTCGTTGATTTGAAATTCATGTGTTGAATGGTATTCATATTTTGAAATAAATTGTTTGATAATAAAAATCACCTTTTATCGACTATATGAACTGTGTAAAATAAACTCGTTTTGAAAGAAATTGTTTTATAAGAATAATCCTATTTTTATCACCAATATGAAATATATAAAATAATAGTGTTTTGAAATGAGTTGTTTTGCAATAAAAATCACATTTTTATTATATGCGTGAATCGTTGAAATGTGAAGTGTCAAAAATAGCCACTTGTTCAAATAAATATATATGAGTTGAAATATTCATTAATTGGCTAATGATATGATTTGTACCTATGTATGTAACATTAGAATGAATGGTGTTTTTAAACCAAATAGAAATCAAATATGAAGTTGAATAGAAAAGGATAAATGATAAGAACTATATATATGTGCATGCATATTCAATGAACAGGTTATAGCAAAGGGGCTAGAGAAGAGGAATAAAATTTTGTGCCCGACAAATAGGTACACATTTACTGTTTTGTTTGGGTGATGATTTTATGATCCTGTTGGCTAGCCGCTTGACTTTTTCTTTTTCTTTTTGAGATTAGAAGGACCGGGGAAGCTATTTGAGATTTCCCGATGCTCCCGGTGCAGGGGAGGTTATGGCGAAATTTTCCAAAATTTTAAGGCGTTATTGAAATATTTGAAGTGAAAACGATATAGGAATTTTTGAATGAACTATATTTATATAAATATATAAATATAAATAAAATTAAAACAAAAGGTGGCGTTGCAGTTCGCATTTTGAAAATGTGATTTCAAACGATTGTACCGGGAGATCCGACCATTGGATTTTCCCGAAACCTCAACCGTCGGGTTCGCGTTGGAAATATCTTCCCAATGGCACCAACCTTGTAAAAATCCAACGGTTGGATTGTCTGGAATGTTTAATTCAAATCTGAAGTAAAACAGCGCCAGAAGCGATTATATTTTTATATATATATATATATATAATTATATATTTAATCGAATAACGACGCTGCAGTTCGTATTTTGAAATCGAAACTTCAAACGATTGTACCGGGAGATCCGACCGTCGGATTTTCCCGAAACTGGAACCGTAGGATTCGTTTTGAAAAGACCTTTCTAATGATATAAATTGTGTGAAGATCCAACGGTTAGATTTCCAGATATGTGTAAACCAAATCTGAAGAAAAACAGCGCCACGACCGCGTTATGGCCCGAAGCGTCATTTTGAATAAATTGGCTATTTTAAAATAAATAAAAATAGCGATAAATCGTTATAAAATATCATAAACGATATGGGATGGAAATAAACTGAATTTGCTCGATTTATGTGGTATTTGATGGTTGAATGTGTTTGGTGTGAAAATTACATTGAAGAACAAAATTGATGTTATCAAATGATTTAACCATTAAAATTAATTAATTTGAAATTCTAAATATACGTGAATTGTTTGAAAAGACCGAGTTAATTCTCATTTCAAATGATTGACCGACGATTGAAAGTCGAAGATGAAGACGATGGTCGAAGACCGGAGATCTTCACCTCGTTTGGATGGTAACCGAGGTCCTGATTGGGAGGCATCCCGAAATATGGATAATGAGTGGTGATCGTCCAGACGTACGTGGTGATCGATGGGTTTGCGAGGTATTTAGTGCCTCCGGTTTCGTTCAGACCCAGAACGGACTTGTAAATGGACTGTGTGTCTGACATTGGATTTTATTCTGTGTTGATTGATCTCTATTAAATATACATCTGTTTGGCGGCGGAGAATTTATTCTTTTGCTTAACGACCTTCTCTGAGACGCACGAGCTCGGAGGTTGTATATCGATGGACATCAGTCGCATGGCATGAATTGCCTGTGTGGCATGCTAAGATGCAGTGATCAGGGCTTCTGTTGAAAAGCAAAGTCTTGTGGCGATGATCAAAGCACCGCCTGTGTCGCGTAGCTTTGTGTATAACGTAAATTCGCGAGCATCACACCCCGGTATGAACCAGAAACGGGAGAAGGACCTCAGGGAGGGCATGCGTTCTTTCTAGCTAGGGTGGTGTCAGTGACCTACCAGCCCTGACATTTATATACTTTTCACCTATGTGGTTGTTGCTGTTGCGAGGCGCCTCGGTTTGATCGGACGATACGGGTCTGATGGAGTCATTCGTTGGCTCGTTGACGCCCCAAAGGGTGGGGAAACGCAGTGTTCAGGAATTTTAATCCACATCGGTGGACCGGCCCTGACGATCCAAGGGCGCACCTGTGTCTGGGTCCTGGGACACGGGCTAGAGCGTCTCGAATTCGGTAAGGACTATCTTTTGCCTTGGTTTATGACGGAAATCCAATTTCCAAATATGACATCGTGCGGTTTTGATTGTATATATATATGTGACGACATGATATATGGTACCCATGCCGTCTATGATTGATAGTTATGATTTGAAATTGTTTTCAGAACATATAAACACTAGCAACAATATCAAATGCCTTTGTTTTATTCGTATCAAGCATATTTTGGCTGTTATAAGGTAAACTCTATCCTCCGGTTTGCGTTGCATTGTGTGATGGGAACTGAGTCTTAAAACGGCTTCATTTTTATAAAAAGCATAGCGATGTTTAAAAGAATGATTTGTTTTAAAGAACTGGCAATCCAATGGAGTAAATCCGTTCCACGAAAGTGGCGTGGTCCTGTGATTGGCCATATTATATATGTGTTGAATAGATTTCTCATACCAGTCCCATGACTGACTCGTAGTTTGTTTCACTTTCAAACTCGGGTGCCCCTTTTTCTACACGGGCGGCCTTGTATTCAGGTTTAGCAGGCTTTATCTGGATAGCTAGAGCCGAAGATGGATTCTATCATTTATCTCTTTTTATGTTGTTCAGCTCCTATTGTACATTTTGTTTGTTTTCCGCTGTAGACATTTATGTATAGCTGAACTGTATTTGTGCTAAGTAAGATCATGTATACTGTGTAACTCTGATGATTACTTTTATCCAGTATATTCTATTGTTCATTATCTGGTGTATTTACTTAATTCTGTTCTGCAATTATCTGTTTCTGTGTTATATTCCAAAGATAACCCTTGTCTCCGTCAGTACGGGATTTGGGGTCATCACAAAAACAGGAGCCATACCCGGGTTAATTGAGGTCGCACCTCTGATCAGACATGCTTCTTTGATACTATCTCTATTACTACTGTGATTGATTTTGGTGTGCACCCTTTGATTTTTGGAGTGTCATTCGAGGTGGGTGGTAGTTGCCCCTTTGCGTTACCACCGACCAGAGGGCTGCAATCCGATAGAATCATACCGTGGATACTTCTCGTGTGCCTTGTCATATTATCCTGATCGAGCCCCCTACGATTTTGATTTGTATCATACCTATGGAATGCCCTCTGATGTCATCGGGTTACGGTGGGTTTACGGTATTGTATAGACTACGGTATTATAAATAGTGTAAGTGTAAAAAGTAATCCCGCTTATGCTATTTTGATATATTTACTTTACTGAATAGACACTAGTATAATAGCATATTATACTATAAATATTTTAGTTGCGTGGATCCTTAAGGGAAGGAAATCCCAATCATCCTTTGAGTTACTGATACATTCCATTTAAACACTATACTTGAATCAATTCACTTATATGAGAATGTTAGTCCTAACTCGGGTATTTTTTTTATTTTATTCCTTGCAACATGCTCAGGTGAGACCAAGTATTACAACTTGGAGATTTATCTATTAGAGCTTGAGAGTCATTGAAGATCCATTTATCCATCTATTACTAGTGTGTGGCCCGTGCTACGCATACGGGTATTGTTGGTAACTAAATTGATGTTCTAAGTTATATGGAATACAATATAGAAAATGAATTTTTTTATCAAGTAGGGGTATTATGTCCAAAATGAAATATGGTCAAAATTAACAGTATGGTGCAACAATTTTACATTTTCAGTATATCAATTATTGGATTTTAAAACAACATTTCCAAATTAGGACTATCAAAATTTTAAAATACAATTAATGTATGACAATAATACGTCAGTCCTTGGAATGAGCATTAATCACAAAGCTTAGCCATTGTGATACTTATAATACGATGATTTATTTTTCTATGCACACTAGTACCCTTGCATCTGTCAGTTTTAGTATCCATCAACGTTTGAACAAAACACATGCAATGATACAAAGTCTGGACATATACAAACCATTATGCATAGCATGGCTTTGTTCCTTGTACGACTATTTCAATTAAGTACAACTACATTTGTTGTCTTTTGTATATTATTACTTTGATTTTAGAGAATTATATTGAGGTTTGTTCTTCTTTGAAATGGTTAGTACAATATAATTGATTTTTTTCATTTAATAAGTTCATGCATAGTTATGTATATCTCTGAAAATTTTGCAATTGTAAGTTAAGATTAAAATTAATTCTTCTTTTCCATTATTGAAATATAATTATATATGTCACAATTGATAGTCATTGTTAAGAATAAAATGAGACATTAGTTC
The DNA here is from genome assembly GCA_030737875.1 of Allium sativum. Lineage (NCBI taxonomy): Eukaryota > Viridiplantae > Streptophyta > Magnoliopsida > Asparagales > Amaryllidaceae > Allium > Allium sativum. The sequence goes on from CM060915.1 coordinate 995,870,717, forward strand.
TAAAAATATAAATGCGAACTGGTTATATTTTATGTTACATAAGTAGTAACGCTTTATTGTTTATTTTATTACATAACATTATGACATAAATTTAGACACATGAAAATTCAATCATTAGATCTTCACATGAGTTTCACTATCCAAATAAGAATTTATATATATATGTCAAATTTTATATCCCAGTAGCTATTCTCAATGTTTAATGTTTCTACTAAATTTGTTTGAGGACTGGACGTCAAATAAAGACAAAGGCACATTATGCTAGCGCATTATGCCTTCAAACTCATGTTGCATATTCCATTTAATTTTATACATTAGCACCATGATATAATGGCTACTTTTTGAATGAAGAATTCACACAGATGAGGTTGGGTTCAAAGACCCACTTGACAGAATATCTAAAAACTTTACTGATTGAAAAATAAGACCTGATACAGGTTACTTTAATGTTATACGTGAACTTAAGTTTCATTTATCATTGAATCCATTCTTCAAATTTCAGTTATAAGAGAGTTCACCCTTCTTTTCTTTTAGTTTTATGAAGAAATAGAGTTAAGTTCAAAATTTGTATCCACTTAAAATCCATGAATATCGAAATATAACTATTTTTACCTTCATGCACTCTCAGAGAAAAAACATATAAATTTCTATGCAGTTAATTATATTTATTCAAATTTTATCTGATCAAGTCATCATTTGCTTTCAATGAACAAATGCATCCAAAAACTATACAATAAAATCCTTAAAGTGCTTAGCAATTGGCACATCGGAATTTACCATAGAACACGACTACTATGGTATTTAAAGCAACACATCAACAATGGTATTTGAAGAAATTAATGTTTGAAAATGTTTTTATGGCGTTTAAAGAAGTGGACTCTAAAACTTGAGAAGACTCTACGTTGTTTGATGATCACATGCATCTTTACCGAAATAATCCATATCACTGAGATGATGTGCATCTTTGACATAGATCAGCGTTGGGATGATTCAAGCCATCCAAGATAGGCTGCACAAATGTTGAATATTGAAAAATACCTGTCAATCAAAAATGCGGCTGTTAAACACTTTGCAAGCAGAAAAGACTTATAATCCACAATACAATGAAAACTAACTTTTAACCCATTTGTGTAGGCACAAATTTGGTTTAAAAATGCTAATGTGTAAACTAAGCATCCAAATGAATTTGCATTGGACTTGAGCTCCACATGAATTGGACATCCAACTAACATTAAGAATGTGAATCAAGATCTGAGTAAAAACAATAGAAAAATAGAAAAGAAAATATGCTTATATTTATCCAATAGAAATAGGCAAGTACATATTGAACAATACCATGAAAATATGAAAAACATTTACAGTTGTACCCAAAGATCGTAACCAAAAATAGTATTTGTTAAGAAACTGCTCCATTGGTTTAGGTGTTGGACAACAAACCGCAAGAAGAACAAACATTTAAACACCCTATGCAGAATTGATATCCCAAATTATATCATTAATTCATCACTCATGGCGGGTTAACTTGTAGTAAGCAGAAAACCAAAGTGAAAAACGTGTGCCCCTTCTATAATTTTGATTAATGTAGATAATATGGTTAGCTATGAATGCTACATTAGTCCGAGTTTAGTTATGGGATGGTGAATGCATTTTCGGCCTTATCCAGTGAAGAATGAAATGCTTTTTCCTTAATTTGTTATCACCTTATTATCATGAGTTCTTGCACTTGCAAAGTTTCTCTTTGTTTCCTTTGATTTTTTGCATCATTCATCAATTCATTATTATTATCACTTCCTTGATTCAAATGATGTTGGTTCTATATTGTTATCCAGTATATATATGTAATGACCCGCATTGGCAGAGGTATTATAATTAATTTATTTAATTATTTAAAAGGTAATTTAAAAGAATTTATTGGTCGTGGAATTAAATAATGGTGAATATTTAGTTAAAATAATAAATTAAATAATATATTTAATTCAGAAATAATCAAAAATATTGGAAATCACAATATTCTGTGAACGGGGTCATCCCAAATATTTAATTCAGCTTAGAGTTGAATTATACTGACGAATATATTCAATCGACGTCAGTTTGAACGTATAATTATATTATAATTAAAATCGAGCTTGAAATGGCGCTGTAGTTCGTAAATTGGTGATTCGAACTTCAACTGGATGTACAGGATTCGTTTTAAGCTGGATTTCTGTGAAACAAGAAACGTGTGGAGCTGGTGGAGTATATCTTTCTAGTGGAAGAGAAAAATCGGGATTTCGTCATGTAGATTTTGATTTACGTCCAAATCAAATTTTAGAAAAGTCGCTGTGAAATTCCTTTATAATTTATAAAGGAATTATTTATATTTTAATAAGGAATTTCAATATAAATAGAATATCGGGTTGACCAGATTTGAAATATCGAGTTGTAAATACATACAGGAATATTCTGGAGCTGTATGGTACGCCGCTGTGAATATAGACGATAATATTTATTTTTAAATATTAAATTTAATTATATTTAAAAATATTTATATATTTAAATGGGTCATTCAGAGCTTTAAAAATAGCCGGTTTTGCAAAAGAAGTCGGAATTCGATGAAATTAATTTTGTTCGATCCACAATGTCAAATTATTGTTAGGTTTCAGTTTCCATGATTTTTAGAGTCAGTATGTGGCCGTACGGATTTTTAGAGTGTAAAACAGTCAGTATTTCGGAAGTTAAAAATATGCTGTGTGAGCAAACGAAGTCGAAATTTGACGAAACCAGATGCGTTGGGACTGTAATGTCGAACTGTAGTTGCATGTCCAGTTTCCTGATTTTTAGGTATCGTGTGTGAGCACACGGATTTTTAGAAGACGAACAAAACTAAAATATCTCAAGAGAAAATATCTAAAAAAATATCTAGATATTTGTTAACACTATATATACCCCTCAAAGTTTTCTAAAACCTAATTTCATTCTTCATTCGGTCAAATTAAAGGAGCCGCCACTTATTTTTCCTAAAAACAAATCTCGTGAGAAATAAAAATCCAAATGAATCCAAATAAAATTCAATAAATCCTGTAACATATGGATTTGAAATCAGAAAGGGTTTCTCTTCACATTCATGTCCATTTCAGGGGGTTCGAACCTATTTTGGTTCGGTGTATATTGAGCAGCGTCCGTTCTGGTATACTAGAGTTCTCGAATTCTTGGATTGTGGTGAATCGAGTGTGAGTTTGAGTGGATAGCTGGGTTCAGCGAGGAAAGCCGCATCATTTGTGAGAATGTTGGGTGTTTCGGTGCAGTTTGATGTCGCATGTTTCCTGGGAGGACTCGAGTCGCGTTCGGAAAAATCTGGTGCGAGTTGGGCAAGGTGGGGTTCAGGTTGAAGAGAATGGAAAGGAGACTTTAAAGGTGGTCTTGTTTTGAGAAACCGTGGGTTGGTAGAAGAGAACTCGCCGGTTGAAATCCGTTCAAATGGAAGAGCAGCTTACAGGCGATGGGGAAGAAGAAAAGGGGGTGGGCCGTGGGCTGTGTGATGGGGGTATTGGGCCCGAAATGAAAGGTTAAAGCCCATGAAACCTTTTAACTAGTTTTATTTAAATTTAATTATCGTGTAAACTTCGTAATGCAATAACTTATCCATACGGTATCGAAATCAGACGAAACAAGTTGCGTTAGGATCGTAGGGACGAGAGGTTCACAATGAAGCTGACTGGGAGTGAATCCGAGCTCATTACAATTTATGGCGAAATAAATTGTCCAACTGAGTCAAATAACACAAACCGATTATTTAATGGTTAACGCGTCAATGTGAGTAAAACTCACCAACTCTGTACAGTTCTATTTTTACAATTTATTCTTAGGACTGTTAAATATTGTCTATTTGATTGTGTGTTGACTGTTTGATTGAACTGCTAGTCAGTTAGTGAATATTTTATATATATATATAAATATATATATATATATATATAAACAGTTAAATAGTTATATATTGATTCTGTTAACAGAATATTTCATATTTAACTGGAAGTGATGTTGATTATACTGTGTAACATCTGTGATGCAGGGAAACAGGTTGGAGGAATCCAACTGGATTCCTCAACAGTTATTTTACTGTGATTTATATATTGTGATATATAATGTGATATATAATCTGACGTTGATTATGTGTGCTTTGGACGATAGTTATCGTTGTTATATGGTGTATTCAATACCATAAGAAATACTAGAATGTGGAAAAGGGATTTTCAAAGTATATTTTGAAAATAATTTATTTATATAAAATCAATGGATATTTTTTTTATACAAGAAAAAGGATTTTGAATAAAAGAATTATATTTGTAAATCAAATATAAAGGAAATTTATATTTGTTAATCAAATATAAAGGGATTTTATTTGTTAAACAAATATAGAGGAGATATATTTGTGAAATCAAATATAAAGGAAAATATTTGTAAAACAATATATATAAGGGAAAATATTGTCAAAACCAATAGAAAGAGGGATATTTGTAAACCATTTACAAATAGATAAAAAGGATTTATTTATTTAGGAAATAAATAAAGGTAAAAGAATTATTATTTAGGGTATAAATAAAGTTAAATGATTTATTTATTAAGGGAATAAATAAAATAAAGGAATATTAATTTGTTAGAATAAAGGAAATATTTATTTGTTAAATAAATAGGATTATAAGGAAATATTTATTTACGAAATAAATAGATTATAAAAGAAAATCTTTAAAAAGGAATAAACTTTATTAGCGAGTAAGTTAATCAAATTGAGTTATCAGGTTAGTTAATCAAAGTAAATTGATTAGTTAAACTAAGTGAATTGGTTAAGTTAATCAAAGTGAATTGGTTAAGTTAATCAAAGTGAATTGGTTAAGGTAATCAAAGTGAATTAGTCGAGTTAATCAAAGTGATTAGTTCAGTTAATCGAGATAAGAAAAATCAAGCTAGGTTAATCGAGTTGAATTAGTCAGTCGAGTTAATCAATTGAGTTAGTCAAACCAAGTAAAACCAGTTATAGTTAACCAGTTAGAGTTATTCAAATGGAGTTAATCGAGTAGAGTTATCGAATATAGTGTATTCGAGAGAAGAGTTAATTGAATATAGTTTATTCGAATAGATTTAGAGGAATTAATCGAATATAGTGTATTCGAGAGAAGAGTTAATCGAATATAGTTTATTCGAATAGAGTTAGAGGAGTTAATCGAATATAGTTTATTCGAATAGATTTAGAAGAGTTAATCGAATATAGTTTATTCGAATAGAGTTAGAGGAGTTAATCGAATACAGTTTATTCGAATAGAGTTAGAGGAGTTATCGAACATAGTTTATTCGACAGGAGTTAAGTGAATAGAGTAAATCAAATCAAGTAAATCAAGTAGAGTTAATCCAAAGGATTTAATCGAATAGAGTTAAGTGAAGGAGTTAATCGAATATAGTATTCGAAAGAAAGGTTAAGTAAGGAAGTTAGTTAAAGAAATATAAAGTGAACTTTGCCTATTTCAAGGTTAGAAGTGTTGTTCAGTTAAGGTCTGAGAGGTAGCTATACCCCAACTTGATTGACTGCGGTTTTAATTAAGAAATGGTTACGGTTCGAGAGTCAAGTGGTTAAGTGGATTTAGTTAATAAGTAAAATGGTTTAAGTTGGCATCGCGATGGTTTGTTTAACCATCTGTCTAAGTCCAATGTTTGAGTTTTGGAAATGTTTTCCAACGAAGTATCAGAATTGTTTTCTAATATAGAAAACAAGGAAATGGAAATGTTTTCCAATGGTAATAACGTATATTTTCTAAATCTATAAAATAAGAAATGTTGAATATAGGGAAACAGGGGATGAAAAATGAACGAAGGAGATAAATGTTGAAATGATGTTTGTTCGATATAATTTCCATCTGGAAATAATATCGTTGTTTGCACACTTGTTTTTCTTTGATAGTTAACTCACAGAATATCGAAGTTTTGACCATTTTAACGTTGTTAATATGGAGAGACCTGTTGGATTATTATCCAAAGAACCACTCTGTATTGGCATAAGCGTTGCGAATCATTTATGCCAAGGATAATTGAAGATGGAGTAAAGTGCAAGGGCTGTTGTATAAGTCTTAGATAATAGTGACTAAGATGGATATACTGAATAATGCCTTCGGTTTGTCCAGTCCCAGGACAACTTGTATGGACGAAGGTCTGACAGAGTATATCCAATGGATTGCGTAAGTTGATCCCTTCAAACGTATATATGTTGGTGGCGGAGGAATTCGTTTCTCTTAACTGTATACCCGTTGTATTTTTGAGGAAATCAATTTGTGATTTGGCGGGTATTATGATGTGACATTTTAAGTGAATGAAGATGAATGTCTGACAGAGTATTTTCAGAAAGGTCACGTACATTGATTTCTTCAACCGTACCAAGAGTGGAAGCGGAGAAGGAAACTTCTTTAGCTAACACATAATGTACTGTTGTAGACGTCAATCGGTGATTTGATGGATTCGACGATGTGACATTCGAAGGGAATCTGATGTGATGATAAAGCGTAGCTTCTAGCCTCATCAACCGGTAAATGACAGAAATCGGGCATGTAGCATGGCTATGTAGGTCGCACCTATTAGGGTGTATAATCACCAGATCTAGAATTTCATTTATTTCTAAAAATCTATTGTTGATGCTGTCCCATTCGGGAAACGGTTGCTGATCCCAACCGTTGGTGATATACATTCGATACACTCAAGCGAAATGAGTGGTCAGTCATGTGTGGCCGGGTTGCAAGATGTTCTTGTTGAACCCAGTGTATTCCTCTCTAGAGGTACACTAGCGAAATGTGGTTCCATACCTTGTCATAGTTGGAAACCCATTACCCAATACGTGCTTGCGGTTTTGATTTTATACTATATATGTAGAACGTGACATGAAAGCGTTTCTGCTAGATTGATATATATTTGTACTTAGACATTATTATAATATCAGAATGATATTGCTTGTCAAAGATGTTGGATTCTCATAAGGGAAAAACCCGTTCCGTATTCACGGCGTGGTCTTTTGAGATATCATATATCTGTTAAACTGTGTTAAACTATTTTACTCACACCAGTCCCATGACAGACCCGAAGTTTACTTTTTTGTTTTCCCTAAACTCTTGGGTGCCTAAATTTGTACGGGCAGTCAAGTAGTCGGGATTTACAGATATACTTGAAGAGATGGAGCAGGAGGCTTCTGGATCATATATGTAACAACCCGTAAAATGCGGGCCAGTTTGAAAATTTTATTTTGGCAATTTTAGCTGATTTTGATTATTTAAAATGAATTATTTTAAATAATATCGACGAGAAATTTATTTTGAATATAATTCGAACGTATATATTATATACGTCGTCGTTAGAATATAAATATTTATATATAATTATAAATAGAATTGAAAATGGCGCGGTAGTTCGATAATTCGATTTCAAACTTCAATTGAATGTACCGGGTGCAAAATAATCCGGATTTTAGTGAAACCAAAAATAATGGGATCTAATTGATAATATCTTTCCAACGAATCCGAATAATCAAAATTTTGTAGCGGGAATCAAAAGATATGTCCAGTTGAAAATTCTGAATAGTCGCTATGGAATTCAGGCCCTTAAAAATGGACATTTTGCAAACGACCTCGGATTTCGACGAAACCAGTTTTGTTGGGTCCGGGAGGTGAAGTTATTGCTAGGTTTCAAATTTCATAATTTTTCGAATCAATATGTGAGCGGGGCAAAGGAAAACGTGTTTGACCAGTTTTAGTTGATTTTAATCGACTGGAAATGTAACAACCCAAAAATCTGGGCCAGTTTAAAATTTTTATTTTGGCAATTTTATCGAATTTTGATTATTTAAAATGAATTATTTTAAATAATATCGACGAGAAATTTATTTAGAATTGAAATTCGACGTATATATTATATACGTCGTCGTTAGAATATATAATAATTATATATAATTATAAAAGGAATAGAAAATGGTGCGGTAGTTCGAAAATTCGATTTCTAATTTCAAATGAATATACAGAATTCAATATAAGTCAGAATTGAACGAAACAAGAAATATTTGAATCTGTATAACTTTATCTTTGTAACGAAGTTAACAAACTGAGATTTCATCTTAGAAATGGTAAGATGTGTCCAGTTGAAAATTAGAAATAGTCGCTGTGGAATTTATATATATTTTTATTTCGATAAGGCCCTTAAAAATGGACATTTTGCAAACGACCTCGGATTTCGACGAAACCAGTTTGGTTGGGTCCGTGATGTCGAGTTATTGCTAGGTTTTAAATTTCATAATTTTTCGAATCAATATGTGAGCGTGGCAAAGGAAAACGCGTTTGACCAGTTTCAGTTGATTTTAATCGACTGGAAATTGGCCATTTTTCAAACGGTCTCGGAATTCAACGAAACTAGTTTTGTTAGGACCGTATCGTCAATACGAAGCTAGAAAATATTTTTATGGAATTTATAGAGTTAGTATGTGACCCCGGTAATTTGAAATGTACGTTTAAAATTCAATAGAAGGATTTAAATGTAAATTCAACGGAAACTATTCGAAACAATCGAATCAGCTTACGATACATATCCCATTGTGTTCGAAATGGGGGTAAAACGCTATGGACGACAGGCGGTGGGCCTCGTTTCGAGGTCGTATGTAAAAGTCAACTTTCAAGGAATAAAATAATTAAATAATAAAATAAATAAATAAATAAATAAAAAAAACTCTCCCTCCTTAAAACACTCTGGCCCCCCCCCCCCGTCCATTCATTTGGAATCAGATCGAAAAAGAAAAAAAAAAAAAAAAAAAACCCATCGAAGCGCCGCCGATCGACGCCTCCTGGTGGAGTGGCCACCGCCGCCACAGCCTCCATCTCCTTCACCTCAGACCGACGCAGTCCCCCACCGACCCCCTCTCCGACGCCTTCTGATGCACCACCCCGACACCCCCCCTCTCGCCTCAGACCTCGTCTTTCCCTCGTTCTTCCTCTCCTTTGAAATCCGCAGCCCCCTCTTCACCAAAACCCGCACCCAGTCCTCCGCCTTGACCTCCTCCTCCACAGCTCGAGCCCCCCCTACTGACGCGCGCGAGACCCCCCAGGCCCTCATCAATAATCGGTTGTAAGTTTTTAATTTTATTTATGTAGTTATTTATTTTATTTTATTTTTCAGTAATTATTTTCAAATTAAAAACTCAGTTTTTATAAGTAAAGGGGGGATTTTAAATCGGTTTTATAGAAGTAATGATTTTTAAACGATAAAAGTTATGATTTTTAAACTATAGAAGTTATGATTTTTAAACGATAGAAGTTATGATTTTTAAACTATAGAAGTTATGATTTTTAAACTATAGAAGTTATGGTTTTTAAACTATAGAAGTTATGATTTTTAAACTATAGAAGTTATGATTTTTAAATGATAAAAGATTCGATTTTTAAACTAATAAAAATTCGATTTTTATAAATTGAACTTTGAAATAAAAATTCGATTTTTATAAATTGAACTTTGAAATAAAAATTCGATTTTTATATATTGAACTTTAAAATAAAAATTCGATTTTTATAAATTGAACTTTAAAATAAAAATTCGATTTTTATAAATTGAACTTTAAAATAAAAATTCGATTTTTATATATTGAACTTTAAAATAAAAATTCGATTCTTATAAATTGAACTTTGAAATAAAAATTCGATTTTTATATATTGAACATCGAAGTAAAAATTCGATTATTATATATATTGAATAGCGAAGTAAAAATGTGATTTTTACGTATGTAGTGAAAGCAGCAACGAAGGTGACAAAAAGGCGAAACGACGAAGACTTCTGAAAAAGAAGAGCCGAGGAGCTAGGATAGCTATAAGTGAGAATTTCTCACCTTTCAATTTATTTTTCTAGTTATATATATATACTAGGATGCAGACGGTGCTTATTAGAAGCACCCGACACCCGTCCACAGACCATGGACTTGTTTGATTTGTTGTGTAGTTGGTTGGATTATTTGATTTGGACTTGATTGTTTTGGTGAAATTGAAATTGATTGGAATTGATGTGTGAATGGCGTGGGCCTTCACTAGACCGGGGATAAGGCTAGGCCTTGTCCCGTTTCTAGTATCGTGCCGTTATGCCGCCGAAATTTTCTAAAATATGTTAGAAAAATAAAAATATCATTCTATTGTGTAAATGAATTGAATAGAAATTCATAGGTTGAAATAAAATGTTTTATCGTTAAAAATATAATTTTTAACGTGAATGTGAATAAATAAATATTCATTTACAAACCAGACGGTTTGTTTATGTACACCTATTTGAATGACAATGATTGGGACGATAAATTTTACACATCGCCCAACAGCACAAATAAAATAGGTGTTTGATTGTTTGAAACCCCACACGGGTGTTGGGATGAAATTTGAAGTTCACTCATCCTGATTGATTAAATGTGTCGATCGATTGATTGACGGACTGTTATAAGCGTTGAATATCTATATTTGATGCTTATACAGTGTAGTGCACTTTGGTTGATGGTTGATTATTTTTCAATGCTATGATATACATGTGTTGTATGAAAATCCATATAATTAACCTTATATGGTAATTGATTGGGCCTCATTCCAATTTGAAAAATAAAGAATATTATAAAATAAAAGTTCATGTGTTGACAGTACTCATTCATTGAGATTGGTCATGTGTTGAACGAAATTTTTTGATAATAACAACTATTTTGAAAATAGAAATTTATGAAGCCGTGTTGATTAGATTGACGCCATTTTGACGTGAACGATATTTATATCGATTTTATTCATTTCGAAATGAATTGAGTTGAAAACGATTTCGAAATGAATTGAATTGAAAACGATTTCGAAATGAATTGAGTTGAAAACGATTTCGAAATGAATTGAATTGAAAACGATTTCGAAATGAATTGAATTGAAAACGATTTCGAAATGAATTGAATTGAAAACGATTTCGAAATGAATTGAATTGAAAACGATTTCGAAATGAATTGAATTGAAAACGATTTCGAAATGAATTGAATTGAAAACGATTTCGAAATGAATTGAATTGAAAACGATTTCGAAATGAATTGAATTGAAAACGATTTCGAAATGAATTGAATTGAAAACGATTTCGAAATGAATTGAATTGAAAACGATTTCGAAATGAATTGAATTGAAAACGATTTCGAAATGAATTGAATTGAAAACGATTTCGAAATGAATTGAATTGAAAACGATTTCGAAATGAATTGAATTGAAAACGAATTCAAATGGAATTGAAAGCGAATTGAAATGAATTCAAATTGAATTGAAATTCAAATTGAATAGAAATGAATTTTGAAACGAATTTATAAAGAAGAATTCAATTTTGCTTTGAATTGAAATGGAAGTTGAAATAGGTTTTGAAACGATTTTAAAACTATTTATATAATTCGTTTTGAATAGAAATCGACGAAATATATATTATATATATTATATATATAATATAATGGCCTGAATAGAACGCGCCGCGCCGCGGCAGTTCGCGAATTTCGACCATTGACTTCGAATGGACATTACGGGAGATCCGACCGTCGGATTCTCCTAAAACCGGAACCGTTGGGTTCGTATCGAAAAGAGCTTTCTAGCGAATGTTAGAAATTTGAAATCTAACGGTTGGATTTGGAATTATGTCCAAATCAAATTTGAAAAAGGTCGCTGTAAGTGCAGTTCGATGACCATTGATGGAAATCGACTGTACGGGCCTTAATAAAATTATTAAAAATAGTAATAATTTGTGTAAAATCATAAGAAATGATTTGTGAAGATTTGGGATGAAAAACTCCATATTTGAAAAGATAAAAATAGATTTTTATCGAAATGAACTAGTTTTGAACTAGAATTATAATTCTATTTATTTTTAAATAAATAAATTGAATTCGAAAAGGGTTTTGAAAATAACCAAAATTTTCAATGGTTGCATTGGAGTGGATTTGAATCGAAATTGTCTTCGGAATATTTCGATGTTGGAATTCGTGATTATACAGTTGTTGTTATGGAAATTTGAAAGATATATTAATATATCGTTATTTCCACTACGACATTTGTTAATCGTAGAATTTGATATTGAATATAGGCCGATATATTTTCTATTCAGAGCCTTGTGTTTAATATCGAATGTGATTTGGGTTTGTCGTGAATGGTGTCTTCACTAACACTGTTCTTGAACCCAGTTGAGAAAAGATTAAATCTTTTTATTTAGATTTAATGAAGTGTACCAATTAAATAATATTTAATTGGAATTGAATTGATATTGATTTTTGGGTTTATCGTGAACAGTGTTTTAAATAACACTTGTTCTTTAACCCGATAATTAATGGGATGTGACTTTGGGTTTATCGTGAACCGTGTTTTTAAATGACACTGATTCTTTAACCCAGTCACAGATTAAAACTAAGTGGAGTTTTAATGAATCTTTAATTAGATTGAAAAGATCGAGAATGGAGTATCACCAGTTTTGCTGCAGGCGATAGTTAAATCTTTAATTAGATTTGAACGTGAAATTTAGAAACTAACTGTCGGTTAGCTAAGTAGAATGGTTTTCTGGATGTTGATCTGATGTTGGTTTCGGCCTTCGGGGTTAATATTTGGGGAATTATTCTCTTGATTAATTTACGGTTAATGACTAATGAGTTGGAATGAGGCGTATGTTGTGTTTGTGTAACACTTTTATAATATATACGCGAGTTATTCGGAAAGACCGGGTTTAACCCATTCTGAATAACTGATACGACGATAAGTCGAAGATGAAGACGATGGTCGAAGACCGGAGGTCTTCACGTCGTTTGGGTGATAACTGATGATCTTGATTGGGCTGTACACCCAAGAAGATGGAAACAGTTAGTGATCGTCCAGACGTACTTGGAGATCGATGGATATGCGGGGTACTAGGTGCCTCCGGTTTCGTTCAGACCCAGAACGGACTTGTAAATGGACTGTGTGTCTGACATCGGATTTCATTCTGTGTGACTGATATCGGTTGCATAGGATGGTTTGCCTGTGTGGCATGCTAAGATGCAAATGATCAAGGCTTCTGTTGAAAAGCAAAGTCTTGTGGTGATGATCAAAGCACGGCCTTTGTGGCGTAGCTTTGTGTGACGTTTACCTCGCGTGTTTCACACCCGGTATGAACCAAAAACGGGAGACGGACCTCAGGGAGGACTTGCGTTTCTTTCTAGCTAGAAAGTGGCGTCAGTGGTTTTACACGCCCTGACGAGTTTGACTTATGTGGTTGTTGCTGTTGCGAGGCGCCTCGGATTGATCGGTCGTTCACGAACCGATGGAGTCATTTGTTGGCTCATTGACACCCCAAAGGGTGGGGAAACGTAGTGTTCAGGCATTTTAATCCACATCGGTGGACCGGCCCTGACGATCCAAAGGCTTGACTGAGTACTTGCCTGAGACACGGGCTAGAGCGTCTCGAATCGGTTGAGGACTATCTTTTGCCTCGGTTCATAGATGGAAATCCAATTTCCAAATACGCGACTTTGCGGTTTTATTTGTAAACCTATATATGGCGACATAGTGGCATGGGACGCTCATGTCGTCTATGATTGATACTTATGATTTGAAGTTGTTTTCTACACTATGCACTTATTATAGTATCAAATGATTTGTTTTAAACGTATCAAGCATTCTTTGGCTGTTATAAGGGAAAACCCTATCCCCCGGCTTGCGTTGCATTGTGTGATAGGACCTGGGTCTTATAACAGCTTCATTTTTCTTTATTTAGCATTGCGCTGTTTGTTTTATGCACTGGTATTCTTGGGAGGAAACCCGTTCCGTGTTATACGGCGTGGTCCCTTGATTTACCTTTGAAAATAAAGATTAATAACTGTTTTAGTTCTCACACCAGTCACATGACTGACCTGGAGTTTATTGTTTTAACCTAAACTCTGGGTGCCCTTATTTTGACACGGGCAGCTAGTAGTTTTGGTTTTGCAGATTTATATTCACAGGATCCTGGTTTACAGCTGGAACGATATCCGGAATGCTTTGTATCCGTATATCTCATTCTAGTTGTGTATTGTATTATTTTTCCGCTGCTATGTATTTAAATGTAATTTAAATCTCTGATATTTCTGTGTAATATTCATACTCTGTATATTCTTGTAATCTGATGCATTGTTGTAATATACAATGAAATGTTCTTCTATATGCGTTCTGTTTTGTCCTGTTCTCAAACGATAGGGTGTTTCGAACGGCCTGGATCGGTTTAGCGACTGGTTCGGACCGAGCGAGATTCTTTGCCGTCACAGTTGGTATCAGAGCTTTGGTTTACAAAGCAGAGAACAAGGCACATTAGAATCATACGAAAGGATTCATCAGATATTGGATTAGTAAAATCCAATGAGGATGACTCGTTAGAGATGGGATCAGTAGTATCCTAGAACGAGTGTGAAGAGTATATTTTTAAAATGAAAACAAATCTTGTTTTGAAATATAAATCAATTATTCGTAGTTGATTATCTATTTATATTGAGTTGGACAATCCAGTATATATAGATTTTGCGTATACGTCTGATCCGCGTGTATTCGAAGTTTTAATATACTGGATAGATATAGAATCATACTCTAGTGGCCCGAAGATGATTCTGATGATTGACTAGTCGTCATTAGTATTCATGTTCGAGTAACGAAGGTGTGATATCTATATATTTCCATTAGACTGGTGTGAGAACCAAAACTAATATAGTTAGAATGCATCGTTGTGATTTGGCATCAAAAACATGATTTTTGTATATGTATCAAATTATGAATTTGAAACTCTAATTCACTAATTGATTGATGTTTGTGTTGTTTGTTTAGTTTGTTTGATAATTTTGAACCATTATGCCTAACTGAATCAAATATTGACTTGTATTGAAATTTGGTCGCAGTTGCTTGCATATACATGTATATCATTGAACAGGTCATAGCAAGGAGGCTAGAGCCGAGAATAAAATTTGTTTGCCCGACAAATAGGTACATGTTTACTACATAATTTCCTGTTTTGTTTGGGTGATGATGATTTTGTGAGCCTATTGGCTAGCCGCTTGGCTTTTTCTTTTTCTTTTTGAGATCTGAAGGACCGGGGAAGCTATTTGAAATTCCCCGATGCTCCCGGTGCAGGGGAGGTTATGGCGAAATTTTTCAAAAATTTAGGGAGTTAGCCAAATTTTGAGATTTTGGAAATTCTCAGAAACTAAAGAGTTGGAGAATGGAAGCCAGAACGAACGTAGAGTTGAATAATCAAACCACTTTCGACTTTGTTCCTTTTCGGGGACGAAAAGTTTTAAGTGGGGGAGATTGTAACAACCCAAAAATCTGGGCCAGTTTAAAATTTTTATTTTGGCAATTTTATCGAATTTTGATTATTTAAAATGAATTATTTTAAATAATATCGACGAGAAATTTATTTAGAATTGAAATTCGACGTATATATTATATACGTCGTCGTTAGAATATATAATAATTATATATAATTATAAAAGGAATAGAAAATGGCGCGGTAGTTCGAAAATTCGATTTCTAATTTCAAATGAATATACAGAATTCAATATAAGTCAGAATTGAACGAAACAAGAAATATTTGAATCTGTATAACTATATCTTTGTAACGAAGTTAACAAACTGAGATTTCATCTTAGAAATGGTAAGATGTGTCCAGTTGAAAATTAGAAATAGTCGCTGTGGAATTTATATATATTTTTATTTCGATAAGGCCCTTAAAAATGGACATTTTGCAAATGACCTCGGATTTCGACGAAACCAGTTTGGTTGGATCCGTGATATCGAGTTATTGCTAGGTTTTAAATTTCATAATTTTTCGAATCAATATGTGAGCGTGGCAAAGGAAAACGCGTTTGACCAGTTTCAGTTGATTTTAATCGACTGGAAATTGGCCATTTTTCAAACGGTCTCGGAATTCGACGAAACTAGTTTTGTTAGGACCGTATCGTCAATACGAAGCTAGAAAATATTTTTATGGAATTTATAGAGTTAGTATGTGACTCCGGTAATTTGAAATGTACGTTTAAAATTCAATAGAAGGATTTAAATGTAAATTCAACGGAAACTATTCGAAACAATCGAATCAGCTTACGATACATATCCCATTGTGTTCGAAATGGGGGTAAAACGCTATGGACGACAGGCGGTGGGCCTCGTTTCGAGGTCGTATGTAAAAGTCAACTTTCAAGGAATAAAATAATTAAATAATAAAATAAATAAAAAAAAAAAAACTCTCCCTCCTTAAAACACTCTGGCCCCCCCCGTCCATTCATTTGGAATCAGATCGAAAAAGAAAAAAAAAAAAAAACCCCATCGAAGCGCCGCCGATCGACGCCGCCTGGTGGAGTGGCCACCGCCGCCACAGCCTCCATCTCCTTCACCTCAGACCGACGCAGTCCCCCACCGACCCCCTCTCCGACGCCTTCTGATGCACCACCCCGACACCCCCCCTCTCGCCTCAGACCTCGTCTTTCCCTCGTTCTTCCTCTCCTTTGAAATCCGCAGCCCCCTCTTCACCAAAACCCGCACCCAGTCCTCCGCCTTGACCTCCTCCTCCACAGCTCGAACCCCCCCTACTGACGCGCGCGAGACCCCCCAGGCCCTCATCAATAATCGGTTGTAAGTTTTTAATTTTATTTACGTAGTTATTTATTTTATTTTATTTTTCAGTAATTATTTTCAAATTAAAAACTCAGTTTTTATAAGTAAAGGAGGGATTTTAAATCGGTTTTATAGAAGTAATGATTTTTAAACGATAAAAGTTATGATTTTTAAACTATAGAAGTTATGATTTTTAAACTATAGAAGTTATGATTTTTAAACGATAGAAGTTATGATTTTTAAACTATAGAAGTTATGATTTTTAAACTATAGAAGTTATGGTTTTTAAACTATAGAAGTTATGATTTTTAAACTATAGAAGTTATGATTTTTAAATGATAAAAGATTCGATTTTTAAACTAATAAAAATTCGATTTTTATAAATTGAACTTTGAAATAAAAATTCGATTTTTATAAATTGAACTTTGAAATAAAAATTCGATTTTTATATATTGAACTTTAAAATAAAAATTCGATTTTTATAAATTGAACTTTAAAATAAAAATTCGATTTTTATAAATTGAACTTTAAAATAAAAATTCGATTTTTATATATTGAACTTTAAAATAAAAATTCGATTTTTATAAATTGAACTTTGAAATAAAAATTCGATTTTTATATATTGAACATCGAAGTAAAAATTCGATTATTATATATATTGAATAGCGAAGTAAAAATGTGATTTTTACGTATGTAGTGAAAGCAGCAACGAAGGTGACAAAAAGGCGAAACGACGAAGACTTCTGAAAAAGAAGAGCCGAGGAGCTAGGATAGCTATAAGTGAGAATTTCTCACCTTTCAATTTAATTTTCTAGTTATATATATACTAGGATGTAGACGGTGCTTATTAGAAGCACCCGACACCCGTCCACAGACCATGGACTTGTTTGATTTGTTGTGTAGTTGGTTGGATTATTTGATTTGGACTTGATTGTTTTGGTGAAATTGAAATTGATTGGAATTGATGTGTGAATGGCGTGGGCCTTCACTAGACCGGGGATAAGGCTAGGCCTTGTCCCGTTTCTAGTATCGTGCCGTTATGCCGCCGAAATTTTCTAAAATATGTTAGAAAAATAAAAATATCATTCTATTGTGTAAATGAATTGAATAAAAATTCATAGGTTGAAATAAAATGTTTTATCGTTAAAAATATAATTTTTAACGTGAATGTGAATAAATAAATATTCATTTACAAACCAGACGGTTTGTTTATGTACACCTATTTGAATGACAATGATTGGGACGATAAATTTTACACATCGCCCAACAGCACAAATAAAATAGGTGTTTGATTGTTTGAAACCCCACACGGGTGTTGGGATGAAATTTGAAGTTCACTCATCCTGATTGATTAAATGTGTCGATCGATTGATTGACGGACTGTTATAAGCGTTGAATATCTATATTTGATGCTTATACAGTGTAGTGCACTTTGGTTGATGGTTGATTATTTTTCAATGCTATGATATACATGTGTTGTATCAAAATCCATATAATTAACCTTATATGGTAATTGATTGGGCCTCATTCCAATTTGAAAAATAAAGAATATTATAAAATAAAAGTTCATGTGTTGACAGTACTCATTCATTGAGATTGGTCATGTGTTGAACGAAATATTTTGATAATAACAACTATTTTGAAAATAGAAATTTATGAAGCCGTGTTGATTAGATTGACGCCATTTTGACGTGAACGATATTTATATCGATTTTATTCATTTCGAAATGAATTGAGTTGAAAACGATTTCGAAATGAATTGAATTGAAAACGATTTCGAAATGAATTGAGTTGAAAACGATTTCGAAATGAATTGAATTGAAAACGATTTCGAAATGAATTGAATTGAAAACGATTTCGAAATGAATTGAATTGAAAACGATTTCGAAATGAATTGAATTGAAAACGATTTCGAAATGAATTGAATTGAAAACGATTTCGAAATGAATTGAATTGAAAACGATTTCGAAATGAATTGAATTGAAAACGATTTCGAAATGAATTGAATTGAAAACGATTTCGAAATGAATTGAATTGAAAACGATTTCGAAATGAATTGAATTGAAAACGATTTCGAAATGAATTGGATTGAAAACGATTTCGAAATGAATTGAATTGAAAACGATTTCGAAATGAATTGAATTGAAAACGATTTCGAAATGAATTGAATTGAAAACGATTTCGAAATGAATTGAATTGAAAACGATTTCGAAATGAATTGAATTGAAAACGAATTCAAATGGAATTGAAAGCGAATTGAAATGAATTCAAATTGAATTGAAATTCAAATTGAATAGAAATGAATTTTGAAACGAATTTATAAAGAAGAATTCAATTTTGCTTTGAATTGAAATGGAAGTTGAAATAGGTTTTGAAACGATTTTAAAACTATTTATATAATTCGTTTTGAATAGAAATCGACGAAATATATATTATATATATTATATATATAATATAATGGCCTGAATAGAACGCGCCGCGCCGCGGCAGTTCGCGAATTTCGACCATTGACTTCGAATGGACATTACGGGAGATCCGACCGTCGGATTCTCCTAAAACCGGAACCGTTGGGTTCGTATCGAAAAGAGCTTTCTAGCGAATGTTAGAAATTTGAAATCTAACGGTTGGATTTGGAATTATGTCCAAATCAAATTTGAAAAAGGTCGCTGTAAGTGCAGTTCGATGACCATTGATGGAAATCGACTGTACGGGCCTTAATAAAATTATTAAAAATAGTAATAATTTGTGTAAAATCATAAGAAATGATTTGTGAAGATTTGGGATGAAAAACTCCATATTTGAAAAGATAAAAATAGATTTTTATCGAAATGAACTAGTTTTGAACTAGAATTATAATTCTATTTATTTTTAAATAAATAAATTGAATTCGAAAAGGGTTTTGAAAATAACCAAAATTTCCAATGGTTGCATTGGAGTGGATTTGAATCGAAATTGTCTTCGGAATATTTCGATGTTGGAATTCGTGATTATACAGTTGTTGTTATGGAAATTTGAAAGATATATTAATATATCGTTATTTCCACTACGACATTTGTTAATCGTAGAATTTGATATTGAATATAGGCCGATATATTTTCTATTCAGAGCCTTGTGTTTAATATCGAATGTGATTTGGGTTTGTCGTGAATGGTGTCTTCACAAACACTGTTCTTGAACCCAGTTGAGAAAAGATTAAATCTTTTTATTTAGATTTAATGAAGTGTACCAATTAAATAATATTTAATTGGAATTGAATTGATATTGATTTTTGGGTTTATCGTGAACAGTGTTTTAAATAACACTTGTTCTTTAACCCGATAATTAATGGGATGTGACTTTGGGTTTATCGTGAACCGTGTTTTTAAATGACACTGATTCTTTAACCCAGTCACAGATTAAAACTAAGTGGAGTTTTAATGAATCTTTAATTAGATTGAAAAGATCGAGAATGGAGTATCACCAGTTTTGCTCCAGGCGATAGTTAAATCTTTAATTAGATTTGAACGTGAAATTTAGAAACTAACTGTCGGTTAGCTAAGTAGAATGGTTTTCTGGATGTTGATCTGATGTTGGTTTCGGCCTTCGGGGTTAATATTTGGGGAATTATTCTCTTGATTAATTTACGGTTAATGACTAATGAGTTGGAATGAGGCGTATGTTGTGTTTGTGTAACACTTTTATAATATATACGCGAGTTATTCGGAAAGACCGGGTTTAACCCATTCTGAATAACTGATACGACGATAAGTCGAAGATGAAGACGATGGTCGAAGACCGGAGGTCTTCACGTCGTTTGGGTGATAACTGATGATCTTGATTGGGCTGTACACCCAAGAAGATGGAAACAGTTAGTGATCGTCCAGACGTACTTGGAGATCGATGGATATGCGGGGTACTAGGTGCCTCCGGTTTCGTTCAGACCCAGAACGGACTTGTAAATGGACTGTGTGTCTGACATCGGATTTCATTCTGTGTGACTGATATCGGTTGCATAGGATGGTTTGCCTGTGTGGCATGCTAAGATGCAAATGATCAAGGCTTCTGTTGAAAAGCAAAGTCTTGTGGTGATGATCAAAGCACGGCCTTTGTGGCGTAGCTTTGTGTGACGTTTACCTCGCGTGTTTCACACCCGGTATGAACCAAAAACGGGAGACGGACCTCAGGGAGGACTTGCGTTTCTTTCTAGCTAGAAAGTGGCGTCAGTGGTTTTACACGCCCTGACGAGTTTGACTTATGTGGTTGTTGCTGTTGCGAGGCGCCTCGGATTGATCGGTCGTTCACGAACCGATGGAGTCATTTGTTGGCTCATTGACACCCCAAAGGGTGGGGAAACGTAGTGTTCAGGCATTTTAATCCACATCGGTGGACCGGCCCTGACGATCCAAAGGCTTGACTGAGTACTTGCCTGAGACACGGGCTAGAGCGTCTCGAATCGGTTGAGGACTATCTTTTGCCTCGGTTCATAGATGGAAATCCAATTTCCAAATACGCGACTTTGCGGTTTTATTTGTAAACCTATAAATGGCGACATAGTGGCATGGGACGCTCATGTCGTCTATGATTGATACTTATGATTTGAAGTTGTTTTCTACACTATGCACTTATTATAGTATCAAATGATTTGTTTTAAACGTATCAAGCATTCTTTGGCTGTTATAAGGGAAAACCCTATCCCCCGGCTTGCGTTGCATTGTGTGATAGGACCTGGGTCTTATAACAGCTTCATTTTTCTTTATTTAGCATTGCGCTGTTTGTTTTATGCACTGGTATTCTTGGGAGGAAACCCGTTCCGTGTTATACGGCGTGGTCCCTTGATTTACCTTTGAAAATAAAGATTAATAACTGTTTTAGTTCTCACACCAGTCACATGACTGACCTGGAGTTTATTGTTTTAACCTAAACTCTGGGTGCCCTTATTTTGACACGGGCAGCTAGTAGTTTTGGTTTTGCAGATTTATATTCACAGGATCCTGGTTTACAGCTGGAACGATATCCGGAAAGCTTTGTATCCGTATATCTCATTCTAGTTGTGTATTGTATTATTTTTCCGCTGCTATGTATTTAAATGTAATTTAAATCTCTGATATTTCTGTGTAATATTCATACTCTGTATATTCTTGTAATCTGATGCATTGTTGTAATATACAATGAAATGTTCTTCTATATGCGTTCTGTTTTGTCCTGTTCTCAAACGATAGGGTGTTTCGAACGGCCTGGATCGGTTTAGCGACTGGTTCGGACCGAGCGAGATTCTTTGCCGTCACAGGAAATTGGCCATTTTTCAAACGGTCTCAGAATTCGACGAAACTAGTTTTGTTAGGACCGTATCGTCAATACGAAGCTAGAAAATATTTTTCTAGAATTTTTCTAGTTAGTATGTGGCCCCAGTAAATTGAAATGTACGTTTAAAATTCAATAGAATGATTTAAATGTAAATGCAACGGAAACTGATCGAAACGGTCGATTCAGCTTGCGGTACATATCCCATTGTGTTCGGAATGGGGGTGAAACGCTATGGGCGACAGGCGGTGGACCTTGTTTAGAGGTCGTATGTGAAAGTCAACTTTTTAATAATTAAATAATAAATATATATATATATATATTTTCCCCCTTTAACTCTGCCCCCCCCCCCCGGTTTATTTTTCTTTCTCAGAATCTAAAAAAAAAAAGAGAAAGAAAGGAAGAAAAGGACGGAGCCCCCCCCCCCCCCCCCCCCGTCGACGTTCATCGCCGCGCCGCCCAGGGTGGCCGCCTCTGCCAAGCACCTCCCCTTCTCCTCATCGCCGAACCGCGTCAAACCCACCCAAACCAGAACCCCTAACCCACCGCGAGACCTCCCCACAGCCCAAGCCGCCGCTGCCAGAAAAGGAACCGCCGCCGACCCCCCCTCTCTCTCCCCCTCCGAGCCGCCGACGAGCCCCCCCTGTAAGTTCCCTGATGTTCTTTTTTTTTTATTTACTTTAAACTGTTTTTTTTATTTATTTACTTTAAACTGTTTTTTTTATTTATTTACTTTAAACTGTTTTTTTTATTTATTTACTTTAAACTGTTTTTTTTTATTTACTGGAAAACTGATTTTTATTTTAAGATTTTAAATAGCAAAAGGTTTAATCTTTTTAAAGAAAAAGATTTGAACTTTTAAAGGAAAAGATCATATTTTTAAAACTTCATATTTGAAAAGGCGAAATGTATATTGTTGTGAAAGGGAATTTTTGTCTGTATGGCATCGAGATAAAAATATAATTTTTATAACGAAGCATAGTAAAAATTCGATTTTTATTTGAATGGCGAAATAAAAATATGATTTTTATATATTGAACTTCGAAATAAAAATATGATTTTTATATATTGAACTTCGAAATAAAAATATGATTTTTATATATTGAACTTCGAAATAAAAATATGATTTTTATATATTGAACTTCGAAATAAAAATATGATTTTTATATATTGAACTTCGAAATAAAAATATGATTTTTATATATTGAACTTCGAAATAAAAATATGATTTTTATATATTGAATAGCGAAGTAAAAATTCGATTTTTACATATGTAGAGAATACGGGCGAAAGCGACAAAAAGGCGAGTTGGCGAAGATTTCCTGCATTAGAAGTGCCGTGGAGCTAGGATAGCTTTCGGTGAGAATTTCTCACCTTTCAATTTAATTTTTCTAGTTATATATATACTAGGATGCAGACGGTGCTTAGTAGCACCCGACACAATCGTCCACAGACCATGGACTTGTTTGTTTGGTTGCATAGATTAGTTGAATTATTTGTTTGAATTGAATTGTTTGGTGAGATGAAATTGATTTGATTGATGTGTGAATGGCGTGGGCCTTCACTAGACCGGGGATAAGGCTAGGCCTTGTCCCGTTTCTAGTATCGTGCCGTTATGCCGCCGAAATTTTCTAAAATATGTTAGAAAAATAAAATATCATTTTATTGAAGAAATAAACTGAATAGAAATTCATGTGTTGAAATAAAATGTTTTATCGTTAAAATATAATTTTTGACGTGAATGTGAATAAATAAAATATTCATTTACGAACCGGACGGTTTGTTTATGTACACCTATTTGAAGGACATTGATTGGGTCGATAAATTTTACACATCGCCCAATTGCACAAATAAAATCTGTGTTTGATTGTTTGAAACCCCACACGGGTGTTGGGATGAAATTTGAAGTTCACTCACCCTGATTGATTAAATATGTCGATCGATTGATTGACAGGCTGTTATAAGCGTTGAATATCTATATTTGATGCTTATACAGTGTAGTGCACTTTGGTTGATGGTTGATTATTTTCAATGCTATTATATACATGTGTTGTATGAAAATCCATATAATTAATTCTATATGGTAATTGATTGGGCCTCATTCCAGTTTTGAAAAAGAAATATTTGAAAAAGAAATATTTGAAATAAAATATTTGAAAATAAAGGAATATATGAAGCCGTGTTGATTAGATTGACGCCATTTTGACGTGATCGATATTTATATCGATTTTAAAACGATTTCGAAATGAATTGAAGTGAAAACGATTTCGAAATGAATTAAAGTGGAAACGATTTCGAAATGAATTGAATTGAAAACGATTTCGAAATGAATTGAATTGAAAACGATTTCGAAATGAATTGAATTGAAAACGATTTCGAAATGAATTGAATTGGAAACGATTTCGAAATGAATTGAATTGAAAACGATTTCGAAATGAATTGAATTGAAAACGATTTCGAAGTGAATTGAATTGAAAACGATTTTGAAATGAATTGAATTGAAAACGAATTCAAATTGAATTGAAATTTGAATTGAATGGAAATGAATTTTAAAACGAATCTATAAAGAAGAATTCAATTTTGATTTGAATTGAAATGGAAGTTGAAATTGCTTTTGAAACGAATTTTAAAACTATTTATATAATTCGTTTTAAATAGAAATCGATGAAATATATATTATATATATTATATATATAATATAATGGCCTGAATAGAACGCGCCGCACCGCGGCAGTTCGCGAATTTCGACCATTTATTTCAAACGGACATTACGGGAGATCCGACCGTCGGATTCTCCTAAAACTGGAACCGTTGGGTTCGTATCGAAAAGAGCTTTCTAACGAATGTTAGAAATTTGAAATCTAACGGTTGGATTTGGAGATACGTCCAAATCAAATTCGAAAAAGGTCGCTGTAAGTGCAGTTCGATGGCCGTTGATGGAAATCGATTGTACGGGCCTTGATAAAATTATTAAAAATAGTAATAATTTGTGTAAAATCATAAGAAATGATTGGGATGAAAAACCCCATATTTGAAAAGATAAAAATAGACTTTTATCGAAATGAGCTAGTTTTGAACTAGGATTATAATTCTGTTTATTTTTAAATAAATAAATTGAATTTGAAAAGGGTTTTAAAAATAATCAAAATTTCCAATGATTGCATTGGAGTGGATTTGAATCGAAATTGTCTTCGGAATATTTCGATGTTGGAATTCGTGATTATACAGATGTTGTTATGGAAATTTGAAAGATATATATTTATATCGTTATTTCCAATACGACATTTGTTAGTCGTAGAATTTGATATTGAATATAAGCCGATATATTTTCTATTCAGAACCTTATATTGAATATCAAATGTGATTTGGGTTTGTCGTGAATGGTGTCTTCACTAACACTGTTCTTGAACCCAGTTGAGAAAAGATTAAATCTTTTTATTTAGATTTAATGAAGTGTACCAATTAAATGATATTTAATTGGAATTGAATTGGTATTGATTTTTGGGTTTATCGTGAACAATGTTTTAAATAACACTTGTTCTTTAACCCGATAATTAATGAATGTGATTTTGGGTTTATCGTGAACCGTGTTTTAAATGACACTGATTCTTTAACCCAGTCGAAGATTAAAACTAAGTGGAGTTTTAATGAATCTTTAATTAGATTGAAAAGATCGAAAATGGAGTATCACCAGTTTTGCTCCAGGCGATAGTTAAATCTTTAATTAGATTTGAACGTGAAATGGTAATTGAATTTACCGATAACACCGTGGTGTTAGATATGAAGTACTACCAGTTTTACTTCATGGGATGAATAGGTTGGGATTGGGAAATTAAAACAAATGATTACTTCGGTAAGGTTCGTTAATCCCGACTAGTTTTGAATTGATATTCAAAAGTAGATTAAAGAATAAATTCAAGGAATTTATCTTTGATAAAATTAATGGGAATCTTTCCCTATGAATGTGAAATTTAGAAACTAACTGTCGGTTAGCCAAGCAGAATGGTTTTCTGGATATTGATCTGATGTTGGTTTCGGCCTTCGGGGTTAATATTTGGGGAACTATTCTCTTGATTAATTTGCGGTTAGTGACTGATGAATTGGAATGAGGCGTATGTTGTGTTTGTGTAGCACTTTTATAAAATATACGCGAGTTATTCGGAAAGACCGGGTTTATCCCATTCTGAATAACTGATACGACGATAAGTCGAAGATGAAGACGGTGGTCGAAGACCGGAGGTCTTCACGTCGTTTGGGTGATTACTGATGATCTTGATTGGGCTGTACACCCAAGAAGATGGAAACAGTTGGTGATCGTCCAGACGTACTTGGAGATCGATGGATATGCGGGGTACTAGGTGCCTCCGGTTTCGTTCAGACCCAGAACGGACTTGTAAATGGACTGTGTGTCTGACATTGGATTTTATTCCGTGTGATTGATCTCTATTAAATATATATCTGTTTGGCGGCGGAGAATTTATTCTCTTGCTTAACGCCCTTCTCTGAGACGTACGAGCTCAGGGGTTATATATTGATGGATATCAAACGCATGGAGTGAATTGCCTGTGTGGCATGCCTAAGTGGCAATTGATCGAGGCTTCTGTTGAAAAGCAAAGTCTTGTGGTGATGATCAAAGCACGGCCTTTGTGGCGTAGCTTTGTGTAACGTTTACTTCGTGAGTTTCACACCCGGTATGAATCAAAAACGGGAGACGGACCTCAGGGAGGGCATGCGTTTCTTCCTAGTTAGAAGTGGCGTCAGTGGTTTTACACGCCCTGACGAGTTTGACTTATGTGGTTGTTGCTGTTGCGAGGCGCCTCGGATTGATCGGTCGTTCTCGAACCGATGGAGTCATTTAGTTGGCTCATTTACGCCCCAAAGGGCGGGGAAACGCAGTGTTCAGGCATTTTAATCCACATCGGTGGACCGGCCCTGACGATCCAAGGGTCACTCGAGCTCTGATCCTGAGACTCGGGCTACGCAGTCTCGAATCGGTTGAGGACTATCTTTTGCCTCGGTTCATAGATGGAAACCCAATTTCCAGATACGTGACATTTGCGGTTTTATTTGTAAACCTATATATGGCGACATAGTGGCATGGGACGCTCATGTCGCCTATGATTGATACTTATGATTTGAAGTTGTTTTACACACTATGCACTTATAATAGTATCAAATGATTTGTTTTAAACGTATCAAGCATTCTTTGGCTGTTATAAGGGAAAACCCTATCCCTCGGCTTGCGTTGCATTGTGTGATAGGACCTGGGTCTTATAACAGCTTCATTTTTCTTTAATTAGCATTGCGCTGTTTGTGTTATGCACTGGTATTCTTGGGAGGAAACCCGTTCCGTGTTATACGGCGTGGTCCCTTGATCTACCTAACTTTAAAATAAATATTAACTGTTTTAGTTCTCACACCAGTCACATGACTGACCTGGAGTTTATTGTTTTAACCTAAACTCTGGGTGCCCTTATTTTTGACACGGCCAGCTAGTAGTTTTGGTTTTGCAGATATATATTCACAGGATCCTGGTTTACAGCTGGAACGATATCCGGAAAGATTTGTATCCGTATATCTCCTTCTAGTTGTGTATTGTATTATTTTCCGCTGCTATGTATTTAAATGTAATTTAAATCTCTGATATTTCTGTGTAATATTTATTCGTACTCTGTATATTCTTGTAATCTGGTGCATTGTTGTAATATACAATGAAATGTTTTTCTGTATGTGTTCTGTTTGTCCTGTTCTCAAACGATAGGGCATTTCGAACGGTCTGGGTCGGTTTAGCAACTGGTTCGGACCGAGCGAAATTCCTTGCCGTCACAGTTGGTATCAGAGCTTTGGTTTACAAAGCTCAGAGAACAAGACACGTTAGAACCATACGAAAGAATTCATCAGATATTGGATTAGTAATATCCAATTAGAATGACTCGTTAGAGATAGGATCAGTAGTATCCTAGAACGAGTGTGAAGAGTGTATTTTTCAAAGGAAAACAAATTTTGTCTTGAAAATTTAAATCAATTATTCGTATTTGATTATTTATTTATATTGATGTGGACAATCCAGCATATATAGATTTTGCGTATACGTCTGATCCTCGTGTATTCGAAGTTTTAATATATTGGATAGATATAGAATCACACTCTAGTCGCCCGGAGAAGGTACTGATGATAGCACGTGCATCATCAGTATTTATGTTCGTGTTTCGAAGGTGGACTTTCTATATATTTCCTATTGACTGGTGTGAGAACCAACAATTAGATAGGGCCTATTGTTGTGATTTGGTATCAAAAACATGATTTTTGTATATGTATCAAAATTATGAATTTGAAAATCTAATTCACTAATTGATTGATGTTTGGGTTGTTTGTTTATTTGTTTGCTAATTTTTAGCCTTTTAGCCTAATTGAATCAAATATTGAATTGTATTGAAAATTGGTTGCATTTGCTTGCATATACATATATATCATTGAACAGGTCATAGCAAGGAGGCTAGAGCTGAGAATAAAATTTGTTTGCCCGACAAATAGGTACATGTTTACTACATAATTTACTGTTTTGTTTGGGTGATGATGATTTTATGAGCCTATTGGCTAG
The DNA here is from genome assembly GCA_030737875.1 of Allium sativum. Lineage (NCBI taxonomy): Eukaryota > Viridiplantae > Streptophyta > Magnoliopsida > Asparagales > Amaryllidaceae > Allium > Allium sativum. Next base: position 995,899,226 of record CM060915.1, read on the forward strand.
CCGCTTGGCTTTTTCTTTTTCTTTTTGAGATCTGAAGGACCGGGGAAGCTATTTGAAATTCCCCGATGCTCCCATTGCAGGGGAGGTTATGGCGAAATTTTTCGAAAATTTAGGGTGTTAGCCAAATTTTTGAAATTTTGAAAATTCTCAGAAACTAAAGAGTTGGAGAATAGAAGCCAGATTGAGCGTAGAGTTGAATAATCAAACCGCTTTCGACTTTGTTCCTTTTCGAGGACGAAAAGTTTTAAGTGGGGGAGATTGTAACAACCCGTAAAATGCAGGCCAGTTTGAAATTTTTATTTTGGCAATTTTAGCTGATTTTGATTATTTAAAATGAATTATTTTAAATAATACCGACAAGAAATTTATTTTGAATATAATTCGAACGTATATATTATATACGTCGTCGTTAGAATATAAATATTTATATATAATTATAAATAGAATTGAAAATGGCGCGGTAGTTCGATAATTCGATTTCAAACTTCAATTGAATGTACCGGGTGCAAAACAATCCGGATTTTAGTGAAACCAAAAATAATGGGATCTAATTGATACTATCTTTCCAACGAATCCGAATAATCAAAATTTCGTAGCGGGAATCAAAAGATATGTCCAGTTGAAAATTCTGAATAGTCGCTATGGAATTCAGGCCCATAAAAATGGACATTTTGCAAACGACCTCGGATTTCGACGAAACCAGTTTTGTTGGGTCCGGGAGGTGAAGTTATTGCTAGGTTTCAAATTTCATAATTTTTCGAATCAATATGTGAGCGGGGCAAAGGAAAACGTGTTTGACCAGTTTCAGTTGATTTTAATCGACTGGAAAATTGGCCATTTTTCAAACGGTCTCAGAATTCGACGAAACTAGTTTTGTTAGGACCGTATCGTCAATACGAAGCTAGAAAATATTTTTCTGGAATTTTTCTAGTTAGTATGTGGCCCCAGTAAATTGAAATGTACGTTTAAAATTCAATAGAATGATTTAAATGTAAATGCAACCGAAACTGATCGAAACGGTCGATTCAGCTTGCGGTACATATCCCATTGTGTTCGGAATGGGGGTGAAACGCTATGGGCGACAGGCGGTGGACCTCGTTTAGAGGTCGTATGTGAAAGTCAACTTTTTAATAATTAAATAATAAAAATATATATATATATATATATATTTTCCCCCTTTAACTCTGGCCCCCCCGGTTTATTTTTCTCTCTCAGAATCTAAAAAAAAAGAGAAAGAAAGGAAGAAAAGGACGGAGCCCCCCCCCCCCCCCCCCGTCGACGTTCATCGCCGCGCCGCCCAGGGTGGCCGCCTCTGCCAAGCACCTCCCCTTCTCCTCCTCGCCGAACCGCGTCGAACCCACCCAAACCAGAACCCCTAACCCACCGCGAGACCTCCCCCAGCCCAAGCCGCCGCTGCCAGAAAAGGAACCGCCGCCGACCCCCCCCCCCTCTCTCTCCCCCTCCGAGCCGCCGACGAGCCCCCCTGTAAGTTCCCTGATGTTCTTTTATTTATTTATTTATTTACTTTAAACTGTTTTTTTTTATTTATTTACTTTAAACTGTTTTTTTTATTTATTTACTTTAAACTGTTTTTTTTTATTTATTTACTTTAAACTATTTTTTTTTATTTACTGGAAAACTGATTTTTATTTTAAGATTTTAAATAGCAAAAGGTTTAATCTTTTTAAAGAAAAAGATTAGAACTTTTAAAGGAAAAGATCATATTTTTAAAACTTCATATTTGAAAAGGCGAAATGTATATTGTTGTGAAAGGGAATTTTTGTCTGTATGGCATCGAGATAAAAATATAATTTTTATAACGAAGCATAGTAAAAATTCGATTTTTATTTGAATGGCGAAATAAAAATATGATTTTTATATATTGAACTTCGAAATAAAAATATGATTTTTATATATTGAAATTCGAAATAAAAATATGATTTTTATATATTGAACTTCGAAATAAAAATATGATTTTTATATATTGAACTTCGAAATAAAAATATGATTTTTATATATTGAATAGCGAAGTAAAAATTCGATTTTTACATATGTAGAGAATACGGGCGAAAGCGACAAAAAGGCGAGTTGGCGAAGATTTCCTGCATTAGAAGTGCCGTGGAGCTAGGATAGCTTTCGGTGAGAATTTCTCACCTTTCAATTTAATTTTTCTAGTTATATATATATACTAGGATGCAGACGGTGCTTAGTAGCACCCGACACAATCGTCCACAGACCATGGACTTGTTTGTTTGGTTGCATAGATTAGTTGAATTATTTGTTTGAATTGAATTGTTTGGTGAGATGAAATTGATTTGATTGATGTGTGAATGGCGTGGGCCTTCACTAGACCGGGGATAAGGCTAGGCCTTGTCCCGTTTCTAGTATCGTGCCGTTATGCCGCCGAAATTTTCTAAAATATGTTAGAAAAATAAAATATCATTTTATTGAAGAAATAAACTGAATAGAAATTCATGTGTTGAAATAAAATGTTTTATCGTTAAAATATAATTTTTGACGTGAATGTGAATAAATAAAATATTCATTTACGAACCGGACGGTTTGTTTATGTACACCTATTTGAAGGACATTGATTGGGTCGATAAATTTTACACATCGCCCAATTGCACAAATAAAATATGTGTTTGATTGTTTGAAACCCCACACGGGTGTTGGGATGAAATTTGAAGTTCACTCATCCTGATTGATTAAATATGTCGATCGATTGATTGACAGGCTGTTATAAGCATTGAATATCTATATTTGATGCTTATACAGTGTAGTGCACTTTGGTTGATGGTTGATTATTTTCAATGCTATTATATACATGTGTTGTATGAAAATCCATATAATTAATTCTATATGGTAATTGATTGGGCCTCATTCCAGTTTTGAAAAAGAAATATTTGAAAAAGAAATATTTGAAATAAAATATTTGAAAATAAAGGAATATATGAAGCCGTGTTGATTAGATTGACGCCATTTTGACGTGATCGATATTTATATCGATTTTAAAACGATTTCGAAATGAATTGAATTAAAAACGATTTCGAAATGAATTGAATTGGAAACAATTTCGAAATGAATTTAATTGAAAACGATTTCGAAATGAATTGAATTGAAAACAATTTCGAAATGAATTGAATTGAAAACGATTTCGAAATGAATTGAATTGAAAACGATTTCGAAATGAATTGAATTGGAAACGATTTCGAAATGAATTGAATTGGAAACGATTTCGAAATGAATTAAATTGAAAACGATTTCGAAATGAATTGAATTGAAAACGATTTCGAAGTGAATTGAATTGAAAACGATTTCGAAATGAATTGAATTGAAAACGAATTCAAATTGAATTAAAATTTGAATTGAATGGAAATGAATTTTAAAACGAATCTATAAAGAAGAATTCAATTTTGATTTGAATTGAAATGGAAGTTGAAATTGCTTTTGAAACGAATTTTAAAACTATTTATATAATTCGTTTTAAATAGAAATCGACGAAATATATATTATATATATTATATATATAATATAATGGCCTGAATAGAACGCGCCGCGCCGTAGCAGTTCGTGAATTTCGACCATTTATTTCAAACGGACATTACGGGAGATCCGACCGTCGGATTCTCCTAAAACCGGAACCGTTGGGTTCGTATCGAAAAGAGCTTTCTAACGAATGTTAGAAATTTGAAATCTAACGTTTGGATTTGGAGATACGTCCAAATCAAATTCGAAAAAGGTCGTTGTAAGTGCAGTTCGATGGCCGTTGATGGAAATCGACTGTACGGGCCTTGATAAAATTATTAAAAATAGTAATAATTTGTGTAAAATCATAAGAAATGATTTAGAAAGGATTGGGATGAAAAACCCCATATTTGAAAAGATAAAAATAGACTTTTATCGAAATGAGCTAGTTTTGAACTAGGATTATAATTCTGTTTATTTTTAAATAAATAAATTGAATTTGAAAAGGGTTTTAAAAATAATCAAAATTTCCAATGATTGCATTGGAGTGGATTTGAATCGAAATTGTCTTCGGAATATTTCGATGTTGGAATTCGTGATTATACAGATGTTGTTATGGAAATTTGAAAGATATATATTTATATCGTTATTTCCAATACGACATTTGTTAGTCGTAGAATTTGATATTGAATATAAGCCGATATATTTTCTATTCAGAACCTTATATTGAATATCAAATGTGATTTGGGTTTGTCGTGAATGGTGTCTTCACTAACACTGTTCTTGAACCCAGTTGAGAAAAGATTAAATCTTTTTATTTAGATTTAATGAAGTGTACCAATTAAATGATATTTAATTGGAATTGAATTGGTATTGATTTTTGGGTTTATCGTGAACAGTGTTTTAAATAACACTTGTTCTTTAACCCGATAATTAATGAATGTGATTTTGGGTTTATCGTGAACCGTGTTTTAAATGACACTGATTCTTTAACCCAGTCGAAGATTAAAACTAAGTGGAGTTTTAATGAATCTTTAATTAGATTGAAAAGATCGAAAATGGAGTATCACCAGTTTTGCTCCAGGCGATAGTTAAATCTTTAATTAGATTTGAACGTGAAATGGTAATTGAATTTACCGATAACACCGTGGTGTTAGATATGAAGTACTACCAGTTTTACTTCATGGGATGAATAGGTTGGGATTGGGAAATTAAAACAAATGATTACTTCGGTAAGGTTCGTTAATCCCGACTAGTTTTGAATTGATATTCAAAAGTAGATTAAAGAATAAATTCAAGGAATTTATCTTTGATAAAATTAATGGGAATCTTTCCCTATGAATGTGAAATTTAGAAACTAACTGTCGGTTAGCCAAGCTGAATGGTTTTCTGGATATTGATCTGATGTTGGTTTCGGCCTTCGGGGTTAATATTTGGGGAACTATTCTCTAGATTAATTTGCGGTTAGTGACTGATGAATTGGAATGAGGCGTATGTTGTGTTTGTGTAGCACTTTTATAAAATATACGCGAGTTATTCGGAAAGACCGGGTTTATCCCATTCTGAATAACTGATACGACGATAAGTCGAAGATGAAGACGGTGGTCGAAGACCGGAGGTCTTCACGTCGTTTGGGTGATTACTGATGATCTTGATTGGGCTGTACACCCAAGAAGATGGAAACAGTTGGTGATCGTCCAGACGTACTTGGAGATCGATGGATATGCGGGGTACTAGGTGCCTCCGGTTTCGTTCAGACCCAGAACGGACTTGTAAATGGACTGTGTGTCTGACCTTGGATTTTAGTCCGTGTGATTGATCTCTATTAAATATATATCTGTTTGGCGGCGGAGAATTTATTCTCTTGCTTAACGCCCTTCTCTGAGACGTACGAGCTCAGGGGTTATATATTGATGGATATCAAACGCATGGAGTGAATTGCCTGTGTGGCATGCCTAAGTGGCAATTGATCGAGGCTTCTGTTGAAAAGCAAAGTCTTGTGGTGATGATCAAAGCACGGCCTTTGTGGCGTAGCTTTGTGTAACGTTTACTTCGCGAGTTTCACACCCGGTATGAATCAAAAACGGGAGACGGACCTCAGGGAGGGCATGCGTTTCTTCCTAGTTAGAAGTGGCGTCAGTGGTTTTACACGCCCTGACGAGTTTGACTTATGTGGTTGTTGCTGTTGCGAGGCGCCTCGGATTGATCGGTCGTTCTCGAACCGATGGAGTCATTTAGTTGGCTCATTTACGCCCCAAAGGGCGGGGAAACGCAGTGTTCAGGCATTTTAATCCACATCGGTGGACCGGCCCTGACGATCCAAGGGTCACTCGAGCTCTGATCCTGAGACTCGGGCTAGGCAGTCTCGAATCGGTTGAGGACTATCTTTTGCCTCGGTTCATAAATGGAAACCCAATTTCCAGATACGTGACATTTGCGGTTTTATTTGTAAACCTATATATGGCGACATAGTGGCATAGGACGCTCATGTCGCCTATGATTGATACTTATGATTTGAAGTTGTTTTATACACTATGCACTTATAATAGTATCAAATGATTTGTTTTAAACGTATCAATCATTCTTTGGCTGTTATAAGGGAAAACCCTATCCCCCGGCTTGCGTTGCATTGTGTGATAGGACCTGGGTCTTATAACAGCTTCATTTTTCTTTAATTAGCATTGCGCTGTTTGTGTTATGCACTGGTATTCTTGGGAGGAAACCCGTTCCGTGTTATACGGCGTGGTCCCTTGATTTACCTAACTTTAAAATAAAGATTAACTGTTTTAGTTCTCACACCAGTCACATGACTGACCTGGAGTTTATTGTTTTAACCTAAACTCTGGGTGCCCTTATTTTTGACACGGGCAGCTAGTAGTTTTGGTTTTGCAGATATATATTCACAGGATCCTGGTTTACAGCTGGAACGATATCCGGAAAGCTTTGTATCCGTATATCTCCTTCTAGTTGTGTATTGTATTATTTTCCGCTGCTATGTATTTAAATGTAATTTAAATCTCTGATATTTCTGTGTAATATTTATTCGTACTCTGTATATTCTTGTAATCTGGTGCATTGTTGTAATATACAATGAAATGTTTTTCTGTATGTGTTCTGTTTGTCCTGTTCTCAAACGATAGGGCGTTTCGAACGGTCTGGGTCGGTTTAGCGACTGGTTCGGACCGAGCGAAATTCCTTGCCGTCACAATATAGCTATAGTTTATTTCCGCTGTGTTGTAAGTGTTGTACTCTGATAAGTGCTATTGTATACATAACTGTTATATTTCAAAGTTATGTTACATATTATATGTTGTTCGTTCCGCTGTGAGATTCGTGTTACTCTGATGATGTAAGTTCTTCTTTTCTTCTTCTATTCTAAGTTTCTATCTTATCTATCCTCACCCTCTAATTTCTTTCACTAATTATTAGGATTTTTCGATGTTTTGGTTATCGACATCGTGTTTATGTCGATAACCAAAGTCGCTCAAAATCCGGGTCATTACAATATAATATCATGTCATGCCTAAATTTAGAATAACCACAGACAATTTTTTCCTATATAAAAGTTAGAATGAGACTTATACACAAACTTGTTAGATTATAATGTTTCATCCTTGTAATAATCAGATCTGAAACTCCAACCATTGCATGTGATATAGAAGGATGGTAAACTTGGAATGAGGATAACATAAATCATATTTGGCAGTTTGCAGTCCAAATTTCAATACCTACAAAATCACCTTAACTAAAGTTTGGTAAGGGACGCTAAAGTTCTAAATACACGTAGAGCACATAAATCGTTGTAAAAATCAACAGAGGCACTTACCTAGTTTACATCTTTACATGTGGCAACTTTGTCATATAAAAATGGTAACCATTTAGCAATTAATGACATATAAAAAATAGAAGCAACATTAGAGTAGATCAAAATTAATAAATAAATTATTTCATATCTCTTGGTAACTTGGTTGAAGATGATCATCTCAATATTATATTAGGCCTTAAGTCAAAGCAATAGAAGGTTTTAAGCTTGGACCAAAGATATTTTTTGTAATCAAACGTCTAGTGGCAGAAGAAATAGACATGCTTGCACTTTTCGCAGCATTGATATATATGTTTTGAGGTACATGTAAGTAGAATAGGCTATTTGGGATCCCCAAAGCATGCTTGGAAGTAAATAGCATAAGAATTTTTTTAGTTTGGTTAGTTTATTGTAAACAAACTATTATAGAAGTTGTTCTACTGTGTCAAGTTCACTAACAATAGTTATTAATGAGATTAAATTAAGTACATCACAAAAAACATCGGTATTAAATATATATATATATATATATATATATATATATATATATATACACGACCTATAATTGATTTCTTACATGTTTACCTAGCCTCTGAAAATATAACATGCATGTGAATCAAATAAAATAAAATAAAAATAGCAAAGTTCATGTAGGCAAGATAAGCTGAATATGACGTAAAAATTATTTTGAATGCCATATACAATTGATTAGACATGACTGAGTTAGTGTACACTGAGTAAAACACATAAGGATGAGAAGCTGAATAGTTCATATTTTAAAATACATAGGAATGAAGATGTCAACTTGATACACTACAAAAAATACATATTAAGAGGAAGAAAAAATTATTTGGGTTCATTTAATAAACTGCACTTTTATTACAATCTAGACCACTATGAGTAAGATTCAAAGCTTAAAATGACATGCCGATGGCACATAACATGTAAAAGGTTGATGTGGTTTTCAAACATGATTTTTCATCATCAAAAGTGCTCCATGGGTATGCATAATTCTGAACATTTAAAATCCAAAAAAAGATATCCTAATTTCGAAATCCAAAAAATATAAAATTTTCATAAAGGCGTTTGTAGGATACAAACCAGTCTCTCCCAATAACTTAAACCAATTCAAAACCACATAATTCAAAATTTACTGCCTTAAATTTAATTAAACAGATTGTTAGAAAAAGCACATGGCATACATACCTAGGAGAGGCTGACATTTAAAAATGTTATAGATCTGGCCTTTGAAATCAGCAAAAGAATGCAAGTTCCTTTTTTTTCTCATGCATGTTCGGATTTCTTCCTCTAATGCACCATGGGTTGAGTATGGAAATGAACCACTAATTGAGTAGCTATACAGTAGATTGAGATGGCTAACCAATGCTATTGAAATTTGGACTTGGTGGATGTCATCCTGGAACGTGTAAGTACAGTTAGTTAACTACAAAAAGAATATTTTATGCTCAATAGTCGACATACCCAGGAAACATATATTATTTTTCAAAATTCGTTAAAGCAACAATATACATGCCACTTCAGTAAGCTTTAGTCAATATTCTTCCTCAATTTCAACCACTTTGATTGTAATTAATAAAACTATTTTCCTTACTACACATGGCATGTCTGTCATGTGACCAAACTTAAAATTTTAATTAAAGACTTGATGTTAAATCATCAATTATGTAAAATTAAGTCCCCTTAAAGTATTTAATATCAATATGCTTCTAACAAAAATGATACCAACCAAGAACCAACCTTGTCATATTCTCAAATAGTCATAGTCGAAGTGGAAATTAATTGTTTATTTTTAATAGTTTTTAATTAGTAAGCACTTTATATGAATATGTGATATTTCTGTAGATTAGAAACAGACTACATATTGACAATATTATTTCACAGTTACTTCTATTTGCCACTTTTCAGTACATTCCATGCTAATTCATTATCTTTACACTTTGACCCTAATCTTAAGTACCATAAATATCATACCTCAAAATAAGGTTTAGTTTGAAATATCTGAGAAGCTTTTATGTTGGTATCCTATGGTTTTAACAATGCAGAATATTCCATAAGAAGATACAAAAATGTAGTAAAAAATGTAATGCAAAATAACGGCACCCACTTCCCTCCAAGCATTTTTAGTTGGTCAAGAAATTTGAAATTTTGCTGGATTTGATAGTCAGAGTTGCCTCCTCCAAGACGGACATTGGTTTTAAATAACATGAGTAACTTTTCATGTAGACAGAGCCCTCTTGAAGACCAACTTTGTTGTAACTTAAAGAGAAAAAATATTGATGGACATGTTTCTGAAATATAGAACCGAAATCAAAGAACTGATATTATCTATATTATAATGCAGTTATAAGGGTCGAGCATTCAGGAATATGATATAAAACTTTTCCTTCGGAAAAAAGAAAAATAAACTCAATAAAAGGTAGTACTATTTTAAATTTTTGCATTTCCAGAAATCCATTAGTTATAAATTCACATAAAAATATAAATACATTATTACAGTTACCCTATATATCGGCGCATGTAGACATATGTGCCGTTAATTAAGATTTAACGGACTAAGACTATAGAAAACGTCTCCAGGATAGTTATTGGAAAGCTTGATACATGTTTTATGGTGGAAAAAAATAACATAATAACCCAAAAGCTTGGTGTATACAATATTGATAAATAAGGGGAGGAATTTTTTTTGACAAACTATTTTAGACACAGACATAACATCTATTATATCATATTTCATTATTTGCAAAAGGTTAAATTTAAAAGGAAAAAACATGTTATAAAATACCACACCATACATTTTTTTTCTAATGCCTAAAAAAGCTATCGTTGTAATGCTAAAATGGCCTGTGCTTGGTAGTTTCAAGTCATGCATTTACCAACATAATGTAACAACCCGTAAAATCTGGGCCAGTTTAAAATTTTTATTTTGGCAATTTTAGCAAATTTTGATTATTTAAAATATATTATTTTAAATAATATCGACGAGAAATTTATTTTGAATATAATTCGACGTATATATTATACGCGTCGTCGTTAGAATATAAATATTTATATATAATTATAAATAGAATTGAAAATGGCGCGGTAGTTCGATAATTCGATTTCAAACTTCAATTGAATGTGCCGGGTGCAAAACAATCCGGATTCTAGTGAAACCAAAAACATTAGGATCTAATTGATAATATCTTTCTAACGAATCCGAATAATCAAGATTTCATAGCGGGAATCAAAAGATATGTCCAGTTGAAAATTCTGAATAGTCGCTATGGAATTCAGGCCCTTAAAAATGGACATTTTGCAAATGACCTCGGATCTCGACGAAACCAGTTTTGTTGGGTCCGTGATGTCGAGTTATTGCTAGGTTTCAAATTTCATAATTTTTCGAATCAATATGTGAGCGTGGCAAAAGAAAACGCGTTTGACCAGTTTTAGTTGATTTTAATCGACTGGAAAATGGCCATTTTTCTAACGGTCTCAGAATTCAACGGAACTAGTTTTGTTAGGACTGTATCGTCAATACGAAGCTAGAAAATATTTTTATAGAATTTTTCGAGTTAGTATGTGACCTCGGTAAATTGAAATGTACGTTTAAAATTCAATATAGTGATTTGAATGTAAATTCAATGGAAACTGATTCAAACAACCGAATCAGCTTACGATACATATCCCATTGTGTTCGTAATGGGGGTAAAACGCTATGGACGACAGGCGGTGGGCCTCGTTTCGAGGTCATATGTAAAGGTCAACTTTTTGAGAAAAAAATATAATAAAATAATTAAAAGCTCTTCTCTCTCCTCACACTCTCCTATACCTTGGCCCCCCCGTTTAAATCAATTCAGAAAGAATAAAAAAAAAAATTGGAGGCGCGATGGCCGCCGCCGCCCCAGGCGGAACACCGCCGCAACTCCCCCTCGAACCCTCTTCCCCCTCCTGAAACGCGCGAGGCCATCCCCTCCTTCCCCTCCGTCCTCTCGCCGAACTCGAGGAGAACCCCGTCGGCACCCCCAAGTTCGAAGCCCCCTGCTGCGACCACCACCCCGCCGACAACCCCCTAGCGCGCCACCAGTGCCGAGCGCCACCCCCTGTGGACCCCCCTCTCTCCCACAGTAAAAGTAAGTTTTTTTTTTAAATTTATTTTAAATACTCGGATTTGTTATATAGGAAATAGCATATAAATGGCAATGAAAAACTCCATATTTGAAAAGATAAAAATAGATTTTTATCGAAATGAACTAGTTTTGAACTAGAAATATAATTCTATTTATTTTTAAATAAATAAATTGAATTTGAAAAGGGTTTTAAATATAACCAGAATTTCCAATGGATGCATTGGAGTGGATTTGAATCGAAATTGTCTTCGGAATATTTCGATGTTGGAATTCGTGATTATACAGATGTTGTTATGGAAATTTGAAAGATATATATTTATATCGTTATTTCCAATACGACATTTGTTAATCGTAGAATTTGATATTGAATATAAGCCGATATATTTTCTATTCAGAGCCTTATATTGAATATCAAATGTGATTTGGGTTTGTCGTGAATGGTGTCTTCACTAACACTGTTCTTGAACCCAGTAGAGAAAAGATTAAATCTTTTTTATTTAGATTTAATGAAGTGTACCAATTAAATAATATTTAATTGGGATTGAATTGATATTGATTTTTGGGTTTATCGTGAACAGTGTTTTAAATAACACTCGTTCTTTAACCCGATAATTAATGAATGTGATTTTGGGTTTATCGTGAACCGTGTTTTAAATGACACTGATTCTTTAACCCAGTCGAAGATTAAAACTAAGTGGAGTTTTAATGAATCTTTAATTAGATTGAAATGATCGAAAATGGAGTATCACCAGTTTTGCTCCAAGCGATAGTTAAATCTTTAATTAGATTTGAACGTGAAATGGTAATTAAATTTACCGATAACACTGTGGTGTTAGATATGAAGTATTACCAGTTTTACTTCATAGGATGAATAGGTTGGGATGGGGAAATTAAAATAAATGATTACTTCGGTAAGGTTCGCTAATCCCGACTAGTTGAATCGAAATTCAAAAGTAGATTAAAGAATAAATTCAAGGAATTTATCTTTGATAAAATTAATGGGAATCTTTCCCTATGAATGTGGAATTTAGAAACTAACTGTCGGTTAGCCAAGCAGAATGGTTTTCTGGATATTGATCTGATGTTGGTTTCGGCCTTCGGGGTTAATATTTGGGGAATTATTCTCTTTATTAATTTACGGTTAGTGACTAATGAATTGGAATGAGGCGTATGTTGTGTTTGTGTAACACTTATTTAAAATATACGCGAGTTATTTGGAAAGACCGGGTTTATCCCATTCTGAATAACTGATACGACGATAAGTCGAAGATGAAGACGGCGGTCGAAGACCGGAGGTCTTCACGTCGTTTGGGTGATAACTGATGATCTTGATTGGGCTGTACACCCAAGAAGATGGAAACAGTTGGTGATCGTCCAGACGTACTTGGAGATCGATGGATATGCGAGGTACTAGGTGCCTCCGGTTTCGTTCAGACCCAGAACGGACTTGCAAATGGACTGTGTGTCTGACATTGGATTTTAGTCTGTGTGATTGATCTCTATTAAATATATATCTGTTTGGCGGTGGAGAATTTATTCTCTTGCTTAACGCCCTTCTCTGAGACGTACGAGCTCAGGGGTTATATATTGATGGATATCAAACGCATGGAGTGAATTGCCTGTGTGGCATGCCTAAGTGGCAATTGATCGAGGCTTCTGTTGAAAAGCAAAGTCTTGTGGTGATGCTCAAAGCAGGGCCTTTGTGGCGTAGCTTTGTGTAACGTTTACTTCGCGAGTTTCACACCCGGTATGAATCAAAAACGGGAGACGGACCTCAGGGAGGGCATGCGTTTCTTCCTAGTTAGAAGTGGCGTCAGTGGTTTTACATGCCCTGACGAGTTTGACTTATGTGGTTGTTGCTGTTGCGAGGCGCCTCGGATTGATCGGTCGTTCTCGAACCGATGGAGTCATTTAGTTGGCTCATTTACGCCCCAAAGGGCGGGGAAACGTAGTGTTCAGGCATAATAATCCACATCGGTGGACCGGCCCTGACGATCCATGGGGCAGTTGCGGCTGTTCCTGAGGCTCGGACTAGGCAGTCTCGAATCGGTTGAGGACTATCTTTTGCCTCGGTTCATAGACCGAAATCCAATTTCCAAATACGTGACTTTGCGGTTTTATTTGTAAACCTATATATGGCGACATAGTGGCATGCGACGCTCATGCCGCCTATGATTGATACTTATGATTTGAAGTTGTTTTATACACTATGCACTTATAATAGTATCAAATGATTTGTTTTAACCGTATCAAGCATTCTTTGGCTGTTATAAGGGAAAACCCTATCCTCGGCTGCGTTTCATTGTGTGATGGGACCTGGGTCTTATAACAGCTTCATTTTTCTTTATTTAGCATTGCGCTGTTGTTTTATGCACTGGTATTCTTGGGAGGAAACTCGTTCCGTGTTATACGGCGTGGTCCCTTGATTTACCTTGCTTTAAAAATAAAGATTAACTGTTTTAGTTCTCACACCAGTCCCATGACTGACCTGGAGTTTATTGTTTTAACCTAAACTCTGGGTGCCCCTATTTTGACACGGGCAGCTAGTAGTTTTGGTTTTGCAGATTTATATTCACAGGATCCTGGTTTACAGCTGGAACGATATCCGGAAAGCTTTATATCCGTATATCTCTTCTAGTTGTGTATTGTATTATTTTCCGCTGCTATGTATTTAAATGTAATTTAAATCTCTGATATTTCTGTGTAATATTCGTTTATACTCTGTACATTCTTGTAATCTGATGCATTGTTGTAAAATAAGCAATGAAATGTTCTTCTGTATGAGTTCTGTTGTGGCTTGTTCTCAAACGATAGGGCGTTTCGAACGGTCTGAGTCGGTTTAGCGACTGGTTCGGACCGAGCGAAATTCCTTGCCGTCACAGTTGGTATCAGAGCTTTGGTTTACAAAGCAGAGAACAAGGCACATTAGAAACATACGAAAGAATTCATCAGATATTGGATTAGCAATATCCAATGAGAATGACTCGTTAGAGATGGGATCAGTAGTATCCTAGAACGAGTGTGAAGAGTATATTTTTAAAATGAAAACAAATTTTGTTTTGAAAATTTAAATCAACTATTCGTATTTGATTAGTTATTATGTTTGAATTTGGACAATCCAGTATATATAGATTTTGCGTATACGTCTGATCCGCGTGTATTTGAAATTTTAATATACTGGATAGATATAGAATCACACTCTAGTCGCCCGGAGATGACTCAGATGATGAGGCCTCATCATCAGTGTTTATATTCGAGTGACGAAAGTGAGATTTCTATATATTTCCTATTGACTGGTGTGAGAACCAAAAATTAGATAGGGCCTATTGTTGTGATTTGGCATCAAAAACATGATTTTTGTATATGTATCAAAATTATGAATTTGAAACTCTAATTCACTAATTGATTGATGTTTGTGTTGTTTGTTTAGTTATTTTCTAATTTTTAGCCATTTAGCCTAATTGGATCAAATATTGACTTGTATCGAAAATTGGTCGCATTTGCTTGCATATACATATACTTATATCGAACAGGTCATAGCAAGGAGGCTAGAGCCGAAGAATAAAATTTGTTTGCCCGACAAATAGGTACATGTTTATTACATAATTTCCTGTTTCGTTTGGGTGATGATGATTTTGTGAGCCTATTGGCTAGCTGCTTGGCTTTTTCTTTTTCTTTTTGAGATCTGAAGGACCGGGGAAGCTATTTGAAATTCCCCGATGCTCCCGGTGCAGGGGAGGTTATGGCGAAATTTTTCGAAAATTTAGGGTGTTAGCCAAATTTTTAAAATTTTTGAAAATTCTCAGAAACTGAAAAGTTGGAGAATGAAAACCAGATCGAACGTAGAGGTGATTAATCAAACCACTTTCGACTTTGTTCCTTTTCGGGGACGAAAAGTTTTAAGTGGGGGAGATTGTAACAACCCGTAAAATATGGGCCAGTTTAAAATTTTTATTTTGGCAATTTTAGCAAATTTTGATTATTTAAAATATATTATTTTAAATAATATCAACGAGAAATTTATTTTGAATATAATTCGACGTATATATTATACGCGTCGTCGTTAGAATATAAATATTTATATATAATTATAAATAGAATTGAAAATGGCGCGGTAGTTCGATAATTCGATTTCAAACTTCAATTGAATGTGCCGGGTGCAAAACAATCCGGATTCTAGTGAAACCAAAAACATTAGGATCTAATTGATAATATCTTTCTAACGAATCCGAATAATCAAGATTTCATAGCGGGAATCAAAAGATATGTCCAGTTGAAAATTCTGAATAGTCGCTATGGAATTCAGGCCCTTAAAAATGGACATTTTGCAAATGACCTCGGATCTCGACGAAACCAGTTTTGTTGGGTCCGTGATGTCGAGTTATTGCTAGGTTTCAAATTTCATAATTTTTCGAATCAATATGTGAGCGTGGCAAAAGAAAACGCGTTTGACCAGTTTCAGTTGATTTTAATCGACTGGAAAATGGCCATTTTTCTAACGGTCTCAGAATTCAACGAAACTAGTTTTGTTAGGACCGTATCGTCAATACGAAGCTAGAAAATATTTTTATAGAATTTTTCGAGTTAGTATGTGACCTCGGTAAATTGAAATGTACGTTTAAAATTCAATATAGTGATTTAAATGTAAATTCAATGGAAACTGATTCAAACAATCGAATCAGCTTACGATACATATCCCATTGTGTTCGGAATGGGGGTAAAACGCTATGGACGACAGGCGGTGGGCCTCGTTTCGAGGTCATATGTAAAGGTCAACTTTTTCAGAAAAAAATATAATAAAATAACTAAAAGCTCTTCTCTCTCCTCACACTCTCCTATACCTTGCCCCCCCCCGTTTAAATCAATTCAGAAAGAATAAAAAAAAAAATGGAGGCGCGATGGCCGCCGCCGCCCCAGGCGGAACACCGCCGCAACTCCCCCTCGAACCCTCTTCCCCCTCCTGAAACGCGCGAGGCCATCCCCTCCTTCCCCTCCGTCCTCTCGCCGAACTCGAGGAGAACCCCGTCGGCACCCCCAAGTTCGAAGCCCCCTGCTGCGACCACCACCCCGCCGACAACCCCCTAGCGCGCCACCAGTGCCGAGCGCCACCCCCTGTGGACCCCCCCTCTCTCCCACAGTAAAAGTAAGTTTTTTTTATTTATTTTAATTTATTTTAAATACTCGGATTTGTTATATAGGAAATAGCATATAAATGGCAATGAAAAACTCCATATTTGAAAAGATAAAAATAGGTTTTTATCGAAATGAACTAGTTTTGAACTAGAAATATAATTCTATTTATTTTTAAATAAATAAATTGAATTTGAAAAGGGTTTTAAAAATAACCAGAATTTCCAATGGATGCATTGGAGTGGATTTGAATCGAAATTGTCTTCGGAATATTTCGATGTTGGAATTCGTGATTATACAGATGTTGTTATGGAAATTTGAAAGATATATATTTATATCGTTATTTCCAATACGACATTTGTTAATCGTAGAATTTGATATTGAATATAAGCCGATATATTTTCTATTCAGAGCCTTATATTGAATATCAAATGTGATTTGGGTTTGTCGTGAATGGTGTCTTCACTAACACTGTTCTTGAACCCAGTAGAGAAAAGATTAAATCTTTTTATTTAGATTTAATGAAGTGTACCAATTAAATAATATTTAATTGGGATTGAATTGATATTGATTTTTGGGTTTATCGTGAACAGTGTTTTAAATAACACTCGTTCTTTAACCCGATAATTAATGAATGTGATTTTGGGTTTATCGTGAACCGTGTTTTAAATGACACTGATTCTTTAACCCAGTCGAAGATTAAAACTAAGTGGAGTTTTAATGAATCTTTAATTAGATTGAAATGATCGAAAATGGAGTATCACCAGTTTTGCTCCAAGCGATAGTTAAATCTTTAATTAGATTTGAACGTGAAATGGTAATTAAATTTACCGATAACACTGTGGTGTTAGATATGAAGTATTACCAGTTTTACTTCATGGGATGAATAGGTTGGGATGGGGAAATTAAAATAAATGATTACTTCGGTAAGGTTCGCTAATCCCGACTAGTTGAATCGAAATTCAAAAGTAGATTAAAGAATAAATTCAAGGAATTTATCTTTGATAAAATTAATGGGAATCTTTCCCTATGAATGTGGAATTTAGAAACTAACTGTCGGTTAGCCAAGCAGAATGGTTTTCGGGATATTGATCTGATGTTGGTTTCGGCCTTCGGGGTTAATATTTGGGGAATTATTCTCTTGATTAATTTACGGTTAGTTACTAATGAATTGGAATGAGGCGTATGTTGTGTTTGTGTAACACTTATTTAAAATATAAGCGAGTTATTCGGAAAGACCGGGTTTATCCCATTCTGAATAACTGATACGACGATAAGTCGAAGATGAAGACGGCGGTCGAAGACCGGAGGTCTTCACGTCGTTAGGGTGATAACTGATGATCTTGATTGGGCTGTACACCCAAGAAGATGGAAACAGTTGGTGATCGTCCAGACGTACTTGGAGATCGATGGATATGCGAGGTACTAGGTGCCTCCGGTTTCGTTCAGACCCAGAACGGACTTGCAAATGGACTGTGTGTCTGACATTGGATTTTAGTCTGTGTGATTGATCTCTATTAAATATATATCTGTTTGGCGGCGGAGAATTTATTCTCTTGCTTAACGCCCTTCTCTGAGACGTACGAGCTCAGGGGTTATATATTGATGGATATCAAACGCATGGAGTGAATTGCCTGTGTGGCATGCCTAAGTGGCAATTGATCGAGGCTTCTGCTGAAAAGCAAAGTCTTGTGGTGATGATCAAAGCACGGCCTTTGTGGCGTAGCTTTGTGTAACGTTTACTTCGCGAGTTTCACACCCGGTATGAATCAAAAACGGGAGACGGACCTCAGGGAGGGCATGCGTTTCTTCCTAGTTAGAAGTGGCGTCAGTGGTTTTACACGCCCTGACGAGTTTGACTTATGTGGTTGTTGCTGTTGCGAGGCGCCTCGGATTGATCGGTCGTTCTCGAACCGATGGAGTCATTTAGTTGGCTCATTTACGCCCCAAAGGGCAGGGAAACGTAGTGTTCAGGCATAATAATCCACATCGGTGGACCGGCCCTGACGATCCATGGGGCAGTTGCGGCTGTTCCTGAGGCTCGGACTAGGCAGTCTCGAATCGGTTGAGGACTATCTTTTGCCTCGGTTCATAGACGGAAATCCAATTTCCAAATACGTGACTTTGCGGTTTTATTTGTAAACCTATATATGGCGACATAGTGGCATGGGACGCTCATGCCGCCTATGATTGATACTTATGATTTGAAGTTGTTTTATACACTATGCACTTATAATATTATCAAATGATTTGTTTTAACCGTATCAAGCATTCTTTGGCTGTTATAAGGGAAAACCCTATCCTCGGCTGCGTTTCATTGTGTGATGGGACCTGGGTCTTATAACAGCTTCATTTTTCTTTATTTAGCATTGCGCTGTTGTTTTATGCACTAGTATTCTTGGCAGGAAACCCGTTCCGTGTTATACGGCGTGGTCCCTTGATTTACCTAGCTTTAAAAATAAAGATTAACTGTTTTAGTTCTCACACCAGTCCCATGACTGACCTGGAGTTTATTGTTTTAACCTAAACTCTGGGTGCCCCTATTTTGACACGGGCAGCTAGTAGTTTTGGTTTTGCAGATTTATATTCACAGGATCCTGGTTTACAGCTGGAACGATATCCGGAAAGCTTTGTATCCGTATATCTCTTCTAGTTGTGTATTGTATTATTTTCCGCTGCTATGTATTTAAATGTAATTTGAATCTCTGATATTTCTGTGTAATATTCATTTATACTCTATACATTCTTGTAATCTGAAGCATTGTTGTAAAATAAGCAATGAAATGTTCTTCTGTATGAGTTCTGTTGTGGCTTGTTCTCAAACGATAGGGCATTTCGAACGGTCTGAGTCGGTTTAGCTACTAGTTCGGACCGAGCGAAATTCCTTGCCGTCACACATAATAAATAGAAAGTATTAAAAAATTTACATGCTCAACTCTTAATTATTCATTTAGATGAAAATCAAATACATGAAATAACATAGCTTATAAATCATGCTATAGAAGAAAAGAAGTTAGTATAAGTGTAAGTTACTCTATATAAAATTCACTTACCTAGTAAACTCAAACCTGATAAAATTTGTACCATTTTACTATATTTCTCTTCCTAGACACAATTTTGGATCTATTATTACCTTCATGTGTACAGATGTTTATAGAAAAAAAATTGAAATAACATTACGCAGATACAAATGATAAATGTAAATAAATTATGCGTTTAAAATTTAGGTGAAGATGGAAGTTTAAAATCCAAAAAGTAAATAATAGAACAATGATATAGTAAGGGATCTATACAATCATGGATCCCAAGTTTTGGTGCGAATCAACATAATTATATGTATAAAAAAATTAAAATTAACTTATGTACGTACAATAGAAAGTTTTTAATAAATTTTGATAAATTCACATTTTCAGATTTATTCATATAGAAGTAATGCAGAACATCATTAATGATAATAATACTTTGGTTTATGTTCTTTATTTGAGTTTTTAGCTTTATTGTCAAGAATAAAATTATACACTTGAGTGTCTTATAATATGCATATTATGATCCAGTTTTATTATTGTTATAAATGAGAATTTAAATTACAGTTTAAAAAATGGACAACAATGATATTGTTGTTGTTATTCATGTTTTAGTTAGTTTTTAGCCTTATGCCATATCAGTATTTATTTTTGTACTCTGATATCATGTAAATTTAAAGATTTTGTATTAATGTATAATTTTTTACTTCTGCTGTGAGATATTTGTGTTTTATCTCTATGATTCTGTGATGATTTATATTTCAACTTCATAAGCAATAGCAGTCTGTCATTTTGAATGATATGAGTTGGTTTAATTACCGACTTGAGGCGGTCAAAAAGCAAGGTTATTACATTGTGGTATCAGAGCTTTGGTTATACAAGTTTGGCTTATGCGGTTGAAACACTCATTAGAGATAGAGTAGAAATACTCTAGAATGAGTGAAATCATTTTAGAATCATTCTAGCGAGTGCGTATTTTGAAAACTTAGAATATTTTAAATGGGTTTAAGGATTTTCTATATATGAAAATAGTTGAAATTTTAGTCTTGTTTAAAATGTATCCTTGTTTTAAAATTTTCATTCCTTCGAACTCGTCTCTTTAGTTGGACCCCTCTTAAGTTAAGATTTTCCAAGTTTGAATCTTGATTGTGCTTGTCCCAACTTAGGAAATGTAGAATTCGTCGCTTCCTACATCCTGAATATTCCTATCCTTGATAAACCCATTTGATTTGATTCGTTCATTCGTCCAACTCCTATCGTATACTCTAGCTTAATTCGAATTGAATTGAGTAGAGGCATGGGAATTAAAACGTAAAACTTGGAAAAACAACTAAATGCCAAATACTTAGGTTGTGTTTGAAAAATTCTTTGTGAAAATATAGAATTTATCGTAGTAACTTGTAAAATATTATATACAATTGCATACGAGTTGGTAAAGCTAAACACTGAACTCTAAGGTCTTGAAAATAACATTTGTTTTTGAACCTACGAATTCTAAAAGAAATTCTATGCAATATATATTTTGATAATAACATTTTTCCATTGTAAATTTTGAGATAGCATAAATAAATATAAAAGATTATGGTTAAAATTTGGCGAAACAAAGAAGCGGGAGAGACATATAGTTCCCTGATTGAAAATTTCACAAGAAGATATGTTTTGAAATATATTATTTTGAAATACAAAATTTATATATAGGAAATTTGAATATAGTGTAACGACCTGCATTTTACGTATCGGAGGATTGTACAATATTTATTTTATTTCCATACGAAGTCATATGGTCGTGTAACTTTGGGAAACGACTGTTGGGGTCATTTCCCAGATTCACTATTTTTTCCGAATTTTGAATGACTGTATTGCCCCTGGTGAATCTTTTTTTGCATATAAATTTAGATTGGTAAGGAGTTTTGACCTAAAACTACTTTCATTGGATTCAGATGATGGTTTCCCATT
This sequence comes from Allium sativum, assembly GCA_030737875.1. Taxonomy (NCBI): domain Eukaryota; kingdom Viridiplantae; phylum Streptophyta; class Magnoliopsida; order Asparagales; family Amaryllidaceae; genus Allium; species Allium sativum. The sequence continues at coordinate 995,920,732 of CM060915.1, forward strand.
CAGTAGAGTGGTCACAATAATCAAACGGACTTACTGTTTGGAAGATATGGCCGAAATAAGGTTTGGAAGATGGAAAATAACAGAATCGAGTTTAATTGGGCGATTAGCAGCTAGGCCCATAACCCATTTAGGGATTAGGGTTATAGGAGGGCAGAAAGGAGTTGGAGAATCATCTTCTTTCATTTTCCTAGCTGCCACAAACCTTCCTCTAACCCTAGTAATGACCTTCATCTTCTGAATCACTCCCTAATCACCTTTTTTCACTAATTAAGCAAAACTACATCAAATCAACTCAAATTAGCATCAAATTCGTGGTAGAGCTGCTGCACTACATAGTAATCCGAGCCAAATCAGTAAAAGTTTTATATTTAACATTGATTATTGGCTAAGGTGAGTGATTTGCATGTTTATACACTAATTATGGCTAATTGGCGGTGATTAGTGATAATTAACGAAATTATAAATCAGAAAAATATGGAAAAATATGTTAAAATTCTATAATATTATTTTATGTTGCTGATATAAATTTGGGTTAATTTGGATTAAGTTTGCTATTCTTATAGTTAGATATGGTTAAACGTGATTAAGGGGAAAACCATGGATTTCGGTATGTTTGATCCTAAATAACACGTGTGATTAATGTTTTTGATTGATTTCATATGTTATTACTATTGTTTGGTATGCTTTGAGATTGCATAGGAAATTTAGAATGGTCGAAAACACCGTCGTGAGGCGTAAATAGCTTGTTGTAAGAAGTGCAGGAAAAGGGATCGGATCAGGCTCGCTACCCCCGAACCGACCTGCTCGTGCTCCAAGTATCACGAACCGACCCTACCCCGACCCGATCTAAAGGATGCATCACGACTCGACCTGGGAGGTACACCACAAACCGATGCCAGGATCCATGGATCGACTCGGGACTTGAAGAAGATCACGACCCGAACCGGTGAAGGAGCTCGTCCTGAAGCGATGGAAGAGCACAACCCGACCCACTTGTCTCGAACCGAAGGACAACTAGCCGGACCCAGACGAGGATCACAAACTAAACTGGAATGCCACGAACCGGACATGAGAGGGATACCCGAACTGAACCGGATAGGAGAAGGAGGGAAGGAAACCCGAACCGAACCGGATAGGAGAAGGAGACCCGAACCGAACCGGATAGGAGAAGGAGAGGAGGAGACTTGGACCGAACCAGATAGGAGGAGGAGACCCGAACCGGATAGGAGGAGGAGACCCGAACCGGATAGGAGGAGGAGACCCGAACCGAGCACTAATTCAACAAAAACCAGAGAGGCAAAGTGTAACGCCCCACGTTCATTAATGTCACTCACAAAGGGAATGCATTAACTTCTATGGAGCATTTTAAGTGTGTATAGAATAAAAACTTAACAACAAGACAGATATAAACAGTACTAAAACTTTAAAATTTTATTCATTGCAGTGGTTAACACATAGGTTTGATTACATCATCAAAAGCCAGAGTCAAAGTACATAATATCCATCTTGAATAAATCAGAGTACATAAATTGAAAGACATAACCCCAATACAAAATAGCCATAAATAAGATAGGCTGAACTTTAACTTCAGCGATCCAAGCAACTTCTTAAAGCAAGAGATACAGCTATCCAAAATCAAGCTCCACTAGTGCTAGTTCCACCCTGAGCACCTGGAGGGGGAGGGGGAAGGAAGACAAGAGATGGAAACAAAGGGGGTCAGACATAAAGTCTGGCTGGTGCGATAACTTTAACAATATAATTACCAAAATAACTAGGCTAAAGCATAAGTTGGAAAATAGGGAAATGACTGTGAACAATTGGGTAAAGCAGAGTAAACAAGGAAATAAGATGAACAAAGATAACGTTAAAGGCACACCTAAACCACTATAAGATAATTACTATACTGCACCACCACTAGTCACACTAAAGTTGATCCCGCCTACAAAACTTAATAACGAAAATGGTAGTTTCGTGCACCCCTAATTGCCTTCATAGGTGCCGCCTGCCCCAATCTCCACTAGGTGTACCCACTACCCCCATGCGATCGGCTCCCTAACTCGTAGATACGCGTGCTGGCCCCACAGTGGGGTGTATCACTCCCCAACGTGGCAACCCGATACCACGAACAATGCACGACTTATACCTACACGATGCAACAACGTCTTACCTACCAGCACGGGCCCACACATGCGCATGAACCCGTTGGACTTGCGTTGCCACCGCTAATCTGTTTTGGCTTCTTACAGTCAAGCCCAGTATGCGTGTCCCGTCCTCGACTTGGGTCGAGCCCACAAAGATACGTATGGGTTACTGGTTGAAACGGGCCCCCATTACTTGACACAAGCTATCTACCTAAGCTTGGTCCCCTCTAGTACATCCCACTTAACCCTCTTCTTATACATGTTCACTTACATGTTTCAAATTTTGGTTAAGTGTTTCTAATCGTATTTCAAATGCCACCCAAGGCACCCACTAGATTCCACATTCCACCCAAGGCACCCACTTAACACCCTCATGTCCCACTACATGTCTATATGGTTAAGTGTTTCTTAATTCATTAAGACCGTATCCTCGTAAAGACCTTCCACATTAGACTGGCATTTGTGGCAGCTGGATTTGTCGGGCGGGTCCGGGCAGTCTTACACCACAAACGAGCCTAACCTCGTGTCTTTACAACTGTTAGACATTTAATTTATGCCTAAGACCTCCCACATTAGATTAGCATTTGTGGCAGCTGGATTTGCCGGGTGGGTCCGGGCAGTCTTACACCACAAAAGAGCATAACCTCGTGTCTTAGACGATTAATTACACCTAAATAATCATTCCCCAATTTGAATTAATTTCCCTATTCAAATTATCAATCAATTCCAAATTTAATATGGCCATAATTGACTCAATTATGTCCATCTATTTATGGTATGCAAAATCATACCAATTATCATCACAAATTTATTCTATGCCTTTTAAGTCATTTATGCAAATTCTCAATATTACATCTTTTAATATTATTCCATTACCCCCACGTTGTACGTTCGTTCGTTTAACGTAAAATATACGTTAGACTCGAATAGTCTAACTTATGGAATAAAGAGAAAACATCACAACATACATAGAAATAAAACTAGATCTAAACATAGGGGGTGAACTTGCATGTGTGAATGAGGTTCTCCATCTAAAACTTGCAGAGGCAAAAGTCACAAACTTGCATAAAACTACATATGTCATAAATCTAAATCTAAAGGTGTGAACTTGTTTAGTTAATAGTCACAACTTACATAAACCATGTATGCCATGGATCTAACCATAAGGGGTAAACTTGCATAGGCATTAACCACAAACTTACATTACATGATTTATACTCCAAACATATATATACATATACTTGCATATGTAATTTATGCAATCATAACGATGGTGTAAACTTACATCTAAGCATGTAAACTAGCATATAACTCACACATGTCATAGCCTAACTTTTAGATCCAATTTACACATAAAATAGATGTCATGAAACATGTAAGGTTATATATAGTTTTCACTAACTTGTATATGATCCATGCCTTAATTTACATCCTAACTTGTATACATACATATGATTTAACATATGAATTAGTTCCAACAACATAACAAATTAGCATATGAAACATCATCATAAATTGATTATACATAAGCCAATCATAGAATTACAACATAGATGATAACATCACAGCTTTACAACATAAGTGATAACATCATAGAATTAACAACATAGATGATAATGTCACAATTTTACAACATAGATGATAACATGCGGTCAATAATTCACAACATAACCATATAATCCGCATCATAGCTCAATCCAATTAAATTGTTAATTATTTTATTAAAGAATTCGAACTCACAACTCAAAGAAGGTCTTGAGTTCTAAAATCTGAGTTCTGAAGTTGAATTAGCTTTCCATTGTAGTAGATTCGTTGTTAGAGTTGAATAGAATTGAATTTGATTAGCTTTTCTTCCTCTCTAACTGGTGACGGCTACTCCAGGTTGCAAGGTGACGGCATGGAGGCTATGAGTCTAATTTTAATTTGATTTTAGGGTTGGAGTCTTCATGTGTTTTTATAGAGTTTAGGATTAATTTAAGCCGTCCGATCAACTCAGAATTAACCCCAGCCATTCAGAGCAGATCAGAAACCCTAATGACTCAGCATACAGTCATAAACAGGTCATCAATCACATCTGGCCGGGGAGGGGGGAGGGGGCAGATCAACCCCCAGGTCGACCCTATGGTCAACTTGGTTAGGGTAGGTCGACACCCAGGTCAACCCTATGGTCGACCTGGCCCTGGCGGGAAATTTCCCGCCTAGCCCATTCTGACTCTGAAATTTGAATTTTCGAAATCTGCTTTGAATTTTCTGAAACTTTCGTTCGCCGTAACTTCTTCATACGAAGTCCAATTCACGCAAACTCGGACTCTATCTCAACCAGAATTCCAAGACGAACGCAATGGAGTAACCTGTTTCCCTTAATTCTCACATCTGAGATTAGTTATTCTTTAATTTGTCACTTTAGTGTTAACAAAAACACGGGGTGTTACACAAAGGATGTCCAAGTGGGAAGTTATTACTCCGGATCCAGATGGGAACCAATGAGTTAACTTCTAGAGTCGGGCTTTGCGGCGGGACGTGTGCAAAGGGGTTATCGATATCTATAACTTTGGTTCAACATTGAGAGAGGGGGCATGTAGACAAACTAGAGCCATGGAAGTGTGGATTGGTTAGCCCTTAACCTAGTGCCAGGGATGTGTGGACTGGGTAGGGTTATTGACTATAAACCAGGGAAGTATGGTCATATCAATGGTTGTACGGAGTGGGACCATCATGGCCCAAATATTTTTGGTGATCAATTCAGTGGATAATCGTATGCTTTACGCACTGAGTGAGAGATATGAGGATGATTGCTATGTTTAATGTTTGCTATCACCATGACATGCAAACTTCCACTTTACACTTTATGTTAGTGTTTCCTTAGAGTATTGAACATCTTGTTGTGCTAACTCTTTGGTTGCAGGTCCAGGTCAGGTATGATTATTTATACCAGTTATTGCTTTATCCAGTTATAGACTTGCTATTGCTTACACCAGACTTTCGTCTGACCCAGAGTTTTATGTCTCTTCTTATTACTCTGTGTGCTCCTAAACGAGCAGACTAGAGACAGGTTAGGCGGTTATGCACGAGTAGCTATCCAGAGACGAGCAGGAGGCTTCCACGTACTATACATATATTCTCCCTGTGTTGCTGATGGTCGTTTCTTTGGGCATTAGTAGTGTAACTCTTTTATTTCCTTTTAGAGACAATAATTTTAAAGTTGTAATAATTGGATATGAAGCTGTAACGACCCGTATTTTACGGTATTCTAATTAATTTATTTAATTATTTAAATAGTGATTCAGAGAATTAAATGGTCACTAATTAAATTTTATTGAATATTCAATTAAATTAAATAATAGAATAATATATTTAATTCAGACATAATCAAAAATAATGGCATTCACAATACAGTGTGAATTGGATCATATATGGGGTATAATTAAGTTTAGAATTGGATTCGAATAGCGAATATATTATTTAATCGACGTTAGAATGTATAAATTATAATTTAATTATAATCGAGCCCGTAACGTCGCGGCAGTTCGCTACTTGGTGATTTGAACATCAAATGAATATACAGGGTCCGTTTTAAATCGGATTTCTGTGAAACAAGAAACGTTAGGAGCTGGTGAAGTATATTTTTCTAGTGGAAGAGAAAAATTGGATTTCGTCGTGTAGATTTTGATTTATGTCCAAATCAAATTCTCAGAAAAAACAGCGCCATAACCATTTAAAGACCATAAAAGTTTATTTATATTTAAAAGGATTTAAATATAAATCGAATATCGATATAATTCTGATGATGAAAATATCGAGTTGTGAATCCCGATATGGAGTTGTATGATATATATTGTGAATATATACGATAATATTTATTCTTAAATATTTAATCAAATTATTTTTAAATATATTTATATATTTAAAAGGGTTATTTAGAGCTTTAAAAATAGCCAATTTTGCAAACGACCTCCGTTTTCGACGAAACTAATTTTGTTGGATCCGTAATATTAAATTATTGTTAGATTCCAAGTTTCTTGATTTTTAGAGTCCGTATGTGACTATAACGACCTGCATTCTACGCATCATAGGATCGTAGAATATTTGTTTCTTTCACATACGAAGTCGTATGGTCATGTAACTTTGGGAGACGATTATTGGAGTCATTTCCCATGTTCATGATTTTTGCCGATTTTTAAATGACCGTTTTGCCCCTAGCTCGGCTTGTTTGGCCATATCTTTTGATTGGAAATGAGTTTTGACCTGAAACCACTTCCATTGGCTTCGGATGATGGTTTACCTTTCCGTAGTGGTCACATGTGAAAAACGGACTTACCGTTTGGGAGATATGGCTTAAATAAGGTTTGGAAGGTGAAAAACTGCTTAACCGGGCCAAATAGGGTAATTAGTGAATGGGCCCATAACCCATTTCGGGATTAGGGTAATGGGGAGGCTGAAATGGGTTAGGTTTCCATTCTATTTCAGTTTTCTAGCCGCCACTTACCTTTTAGAAACAGTAACACCCCACGTCCATTAATGTCACTCACAAAGGGAATGCATTAATTTCCATGGAGCATTTTAAGTTAATATAGAACAGAAAATCACAAAAAGACAGATAAAAAGCAGTACTTGCAAATTTTAAAACTTTATTTCATTACAGCAGAAAAACACATATGTTTGATTACATCATCAAAACCATAAACCAAAGTCAAGTACATCATATCCATCTTGATAAAACAAAGTACATAAACTGAAAGACATAATCCCCAACATCAAAATAGCCATAAATAAAGAGAAGCTGAACTTTACTTCAGCGATCCAAGCAATCTTCTAAAAGCAGTCCAAAATCAAGCTCCACTGATGCTAGTTCCCACCTGAGCAACTAGGGGGGAGGGAGGAGGAAAGAGATGGAAAAAGGGGGGTCAGTCATAAAGTCTGGTGAGTGCGATAATTCTAACAATATAATTAACAAATAACTAGGCTGAGGCATAAGTTGGAAAATAAGGAAATGACCATGAACCATTGAGTATGACAGAGTAAACAAGGAAACAAGATGAACAATGATATCGTTAAAGAGCACCTAACCCACTAAGATAATTACTAAACTACACCAACACTATAGGTGTTAGACCAAAAAATGGTCCTAACACCCAAATCGTCGTATTTTGAGCATAGGATATGAAGAAATAATCGAAAAATAGAGAAAAAAGCAAGACAACGAGATTTTTATAGTGGTTCGGCGTTAGCGAGCCTACGTCCACTTCATATTTTCTCATTTCACTCATAGATTACAATTACAATGAATATTGTCTTTCAATCACTTGAATTCAATGAATAATTCTCTCCGAATCCATTGAATTTATTGAGGAAGATAGGGGTTATTCATGGAGAAGTGTTGGCCATGGCAGCCATGGATGAGGAGATGCCAAAAGTCCCCTGAAAATGCCATCTGAAGGTGTATTTATAGCTGTAGGAAAGCTCCTGGGAAGACTGGGTCGTGGTAGGACACGTGGCAGGCGATCCATGAAAGTAGGAGCAGGAATAGTCTTAAGAATAGGTCAAAACAGTGCGCTTATCTGCAGGTTCGGTGGTCGGATCGTGATGCGTGAGGGGCGATCCGAGGGGGGCGATCCGATCGAGGGCGAGCTGATGGGAGCGATCCGATGCGATGGCCTGAGTCTTCGATGCTAGATTACACCCATTCACGGAAACGAGCATAACTTTCAAACCGTAAGGCCGATTGAGCCAAACCAAAGCTCAAACTGAAGCTAATTCAAAGGGCTACGAGTGTATGAGGTGAATAGATCCAAATGAGGTCATTTGATAGGGGTTTCGGGCCAGTTTATACTGATGTTGTGATTTTGACCAAACTGCCTTGTGTCTTCTGACGATGCTTCCAATGCCAGAGAGCGATGTTATCCAGAGATTCCATATCAGACAACATTTACCGAGAGGTGTGTCAACATGATCTTTGCTTTGGGTAGCCTGGTCACAAAGCGGGCTAACATTTTGCCCCCCAAAGTACATCTTATCGAAGATGAGATGTGCTTTGAATATGTTGAGCTAAATCTCTCTGGAACGTCATTTATCCTTGAGAAGGCTTTATCCAACTACTGCATTGCTTCCCTGGGAGATAGTCAGGCCAAGTTCCACGGAAGGAGTATATGAGATGATCAAGAAATCGTTTAAACCTTGTCGGATCAAAGGATCTAATTCATCCGTCAGATGTCATGCTAAATCGTTGGCTCCCGAGCGTGATTCTACACACACAGGCCGTTGCCAAACAACCTCATTATTCTATGCAAGCCAAGCGCGTGGTAGGGTTGGACTTTCTTTTTCATATGAGCCAATGTATGAAGTAGCCAACCAAATCATGGGGCAATGTAAGAATCTTTGGGCTCTGAGCTAACAACTGGACTATTGGGACGAAGCATATCAGAATCAACGTATGAATTTGTCATTTGTATTCAAGTTTGGATCATCTTGATATCTTGGTATTGATTCAGGATCTTAAAATCGCATTGAATCGTAACAGTAGGGAATCTGAAGGCCATGATCACTCTGGATCGTGGTCAAAGGAATCCGCGATCGCTCTGGATTGCTTCGCAATTCAATAATCATATGCAAGTCAATAAGAGACGTAGTTGATACCATGTGAACCAGTGCTCGTGCGATCGTCACTATCATAAGGCAGTGGAGGAATTTGTCACACCTTCCATCCGGTGTAGCAGCGATTTAAACCTTTGAAGTCACACTTGACCCGTAAACTGACTCATTTGAACGGGCAAGATGCATTCTGTCACATTCTGAAGATATAGTGTATGCATTTCGGGTCATGTGCCAGGCCAGGGTCATATTCAATGTCAGCTTACGAATCGGCATTCATGCTATAAGGGCCACTGGAGGACAAGCGAAGTTAATGCTTATGCCCCCAGCGTCGGTGGGGGTGAGCTAAGTTATTGGGGCATACGGTCTTTAAGCTCTTATACTCTCTGCAGTTGATTCAGGCCGTAGCTGAGTTGCAAGTTCAACTATTCTAGTTGACCCAAGTTGTCCTGTGCTCTTCTTGAGTCAGCAAGAGTTCGAGTTGTACATGCGAATGGTCGAATCACATTTTCTTTGATATCATCTCTTCTCTTTAGTCAGATAGTGAGGATTGCCTCATCGGGCATCAGCGACTTCGGAAACTCTTATCAGATCAATTGCGGAGTCAAGTAAGGTTGTTGAATGCGAGTGAATAAATGTCGTTATGAAGTTAGTTGGGCTCCACCGTTTATGCTTCAGCATAGTCCGAAATGGTTATCACAGTCTTATTGAGTCTCTTTCTCATGCTCGGCTCAATCGAGCTTGACAAACAAGATCATGGGCTCGATAAGTGGTATAGATTCTCTTTGGAATTGCACATTCTTGTCGTTGTTTTGCAGGGCTTTTCCTTTGTCCTTATCGTTTTGGGAATTAGAAGGTGCTCCGTTCTTTAGTCAGAAAAGCATCTTGGTCATTCGTCTCGACGTTAACACTTTCTTGTCATGGAAGTATGTCCACCTTAGAGTTGAATCCATCAAAGCCTCTGAGCGAGTCTCGTTGTGGTGAAATATTGAAATCTGTGGGAATAATAGGATGTCCTAATGTCCCGTGTGAAAGGGCTGTGATTATCCCTACCCACATCAACTAGAGGAGTACCGCTCCTCGAGAGGTGCCGAATTAAACTGGCGAGAAGATCACCGTCAAAGAATTGCTGCACATTTTCAAGATCATAGCTGGTGCCCCAGTATTGAATCTGAAATTACAAGGGGGTCTTTGTGGATTTATTATTTCCGCATCGATGTTACTCCCAAGTCACGGGTCGAGTCATTCGACTCCACCGGGCTTGTGTTCTTCGAATTGTTGCGTTCATCTTGGAGTTGAGCGTACTCTAGCGCTTGAGTACCCATTCGAGCTGGAGTTGAAGTTGGTCGTGCATAACCTAAGTTCATTGTGATTCTTGCATTCTCATCTAGGAAGTTGCAGGTAGTCGTTCCATCGCCCTTGTTTCCACCTACGACGTTCTGAATCGAAGCTGCACGTTGTGTGAATGCTGATTGGTTCGTGTTCATCTCGGGTGTTCCCACTTGCTTTCTGCATGAAGGGAGAGGTTGGAGGCGAAATAGCTACATCTTATCCAATTGCTGTATGGGATATATCCAGCCTTATATGAGCTTCCCATTCTAGAAGTCGGTTGGGATCAGCAGATGGACATTCTCTTTGCATTTGTTTCTTGGTCCTCAAGGGGGCCTGTTAGGATCACAACACAAGTTAAACACAGGCATTTAAGTTATGCCGTTTGTAAATATTTTCAATAGCCATGGCCCCAGTTATAGGGCAAGTGCGAAAGACATGCGGTTGGATCACTTCCCTTTCGAATTCAGACACGTATACATGAGAAGAGGAAGTCACTTTCAGAATTCAAGCGATCATACTATCCAAGCATGGTGTAGGACGTGTTTGGGACGGTACAAGAAACCTGTAATTCATAAATGTTCAGAATTCCACGATTACGTCGAATCGTATTAAGGCCAAGGAATCAATGATCACTCAAGATCGTACTAAGGTAGGGTAGACATCAAAAAATCTCAGGGCCTCGCCAGGTCCTTCCAGTTGCGAGTATGAAATTGTATAACATGTCGTTGAACAATTCACTATCCAGGCTTATTTTCTGTCATCGCCGTGAGTCGCACAGGCAGCTTAGAATTATACGCCTACGTCATCCTTCTGGACGCGGCCCTTTAGTTATTCCCTACTGGTCTGCTGTTGTTGTGCGAGTTCGGATCTCGCATTTTGTCCAGCTTTGTTTTGCGAGCCTGTACTTAGTGAATGAAATTCCATTTCTTTTTGTACTTCTGTGTTCGTGTGCTGCCCCCCATTCCCGGAAACGAGTGGTTCGAGCTCCATTTTCATTCTTGGTCCCAGTCGTGTGACGGGATAGGATCCCTTGAGTGGCATATGTCGTCATGCATTTATACTCTCCTTATCCTTCAGCGGAGCAGAAATTATGGGGGGTGCTGAGTCTCCAGCACCTTTCCCAGCGCTTAATCATAGACGGTTTTATACTCTCCTGGCGGTCGCCAAGGTTAGAGTTCGAACTCAGTTGTTCTGTCGCTCCCCGATCCTTCAGCGGGGTAAGAGTTCTTTCTCAGCACTCAATCGGAGACGCTTTTATACTCTCCTGGCGTTCGCCAAGGTTAGAGTTCAGACTCAGCTGTTCAGTCGCTCCCCGATCCTTCAGCGGGGTGAGAGTCCTTTCGCATTATCCTGTACCTGCGAGCATTCCATAATTAGTTATGCATTTAAACATTTGAAACGCAAATAAGCAAACAAGTCATGAAACATTATAAGTTATCAGTGCAATTATAAGTGAAAGTGCAGTAAAGTAGTATGTATGTATAGGCATGCCCCCAATCGATCATTAACTTAGTGCCTGGCCAGGTCTTGTTGAGGATTGATTAGGACCATAACTGTGTTGCCCCCATGTCGGGACATGGAGGATTTGGGATCAGCTTCCATCCTGCCCCCCCGATCCTTTAACGGGGGAGGAATTTTCCCGAGGCGCTAAGTCTCTAGCGCTTTTATACTCTCCCGATCCTTCAGCGGGTTAGAGTTGCTGGGGCGCTGAATCTCTAGCGCTTTTATACTCTCCCGATCCTTCAGCGGGTTAGAGTTCGAGCTCGGTTCATGATCTGCTCAACGATCCTTCAGCGGAGCAGAAGTTCTCAGCGCTAAATCATAGACGCTTTTATACTTTCTCTCGACTCTGGAGAGTTAGAGTTGGGACTCAGTTGTTCCATCGCTCCCCGATCCTTCAGCGGGGTAAGAGTCCTTTCTCAGCGCCAAATCATGGACGCTTTTATACTCTCTCTCGACTCTGGAGAGTTAGAGTTGGGACTCAGCTGTTCCATCGCTCCCCGATCCTTCAGCGGGGTAAGAGTCCTTTCTTAGCGCCAAATCATGGACGCTTTTATATTCTCCTGGAAGACGCCAAGGTTAGACTTTTGCTCAGGCGGCTCCGATCATGGTACACCGCCATGCCTTGTGGACGTCATCTTCGCGTCCTTTATACTTTCTCTCAGCTCTGGAGAGTTAGAGTCACGGATCAAGCAGTCTGCAATCATGCACGCTCATCAAACTCGTCCTAGGTTTACATTTTAATCCAAGCTCCGAGGATTAAAACCAGTCGGACAAGCAGTTGGAGCATTTGCCAAGGCTTTGAGTTCCTCCGAACAGTCTATGGGAGGAATGGTTGGCACCAGACTTCGGGTACCTGCATTATTCACACCGCACGAATTAGTCACGTCAGTAATTCGGAAAGCATGTGAAAGCAAATTTTATGATTGAAAAGTAAGCAAATTAAGAGGCAGTGTTGCCTCCTTTATTTGAATTCATGTAATCTGGTGGCGTCGAGCATAGGATCGAGCCATGTAGGCAGTCACACCGCGTCCATCTGGAGTCGGACTATGACTTTGTAACTCAACGATTTATGTTCAATTGTCTTGTGGTCTGCCACGTGTGAGCCAAGGATTGGATGGTCATCCCGGATCCACCTTGAGCTATACACCATTCTTTAGACGAAGAGCGTGGCTTTGTAAACGAGCAGTTCAGTCGAGCTCGTTATAGTATTGCTCTATGGTTCTATATGCGGGTGTTACAAGTTTGATCGGAAGCAGATCCTGGATACCTACACCATCCACATATTAATTCATCTGAGTTAATTACATCAATAACTCATAAATCATGCAAATATAAGAGTCATGGTTATAGAATAATCCTGTTAAAGGAATGAGTATCATTCTGAGTGAAAAATGGCGTTGCATATTCATTGCAGGTCCACTTTGCTTCGCTCTATCTCTGTCAATAAAGGGCTTGATCGGGGTCTTGAGATGGCAAAGGCGGCTAGGTAGGTACTATAAGTGAGTGATGAGGTCGCATCTCCTTCAAATCGCCTTTTTGCCCCCGTGCTGAGGGTAAGGATAGAGTGTCAGGAAGTCATGACTGGATTGCTAATGGTAGCACATCTTTGCATTGGTGTTAGGTTGTAAATTAGCATGAGAACAATGGATTCATGCTTATAGAAATTTTTGCACTTTCCATGCTAGGAAATAGGATATTACTGCTGGTGGGATAATCATATCACATAGATTTGCTGATATACCCTCGATCCCATATCGGGGACAAGGGTTGGTGCGCCGACAATCAACCAGCATTCATGCGTAAGCATTCTAGATCTTCAACTCTCTAACTTTCAGGCAAGACTAAGTCAATTGGCCAGGCAAATTCTTGATGTATCAGCTCTGAATTAGATGATGTAATCTCGAGCAATTTATGCTCAAATCTGTAGTTGCCCCCAGCCTTAGGGGAGCGAGTCACTTGGCAGATAATCGATGAAAAGAGTGGAAGTATGAGTCTTCACTTTCTAACTTCAGAACGCCGTTTGCCAGAAGTTTCATTCATGTACATCTCCCATCTAATGGGTGGCTGACTGGTGATTTAGTCGAATCATTTAGGGCGGTGAATTTGGCAATTGCATTCGTTGGTGTATGTTTTGGGACAACCTTCCAAGAGAAATAGGCAATGTTGAATTGCATGTCATACCTCGAGGCATAAAGAACGATTGCACGCCTTTCACTTCACCTTGTTAGATGCATTTTGTGCTGTAGGAAGTTTATCATGGAGTTAACCATGATTCTTTTCCGGGTTTGGTCTCCAACGTTGGATCAACTTCCATTTTATCAATGGTTGTATTTCATAGTGTCTTGATGGGGATCATCTCTATCTTTTCTGGATTATCGGAACTTTCTTATTCGACCAGATGATTCGACTTTAGATCTTCTGTGTATGAAGTATGAGGTATGTTGTAACGTTCCAATCCATCCAATAACTCTTCTGCCCATTCTAGGTAAGCTGCGAGTTGTGGTTTCTCCGACTGGAATTCCTTTCGAGTCGTCCTTCGGGGGTTATCTACAAAACTTCGGCGTTGGATTGCCGATCATTTCTTGCACCGTCTGTATACAACTTCCAGGTGCTTGATTTCATCTTTCATTTCAAATGGCAACTCCATATAAAATCCCGCGATAGTGAACTTACTGCATACGTCTTATTTGCTTGACAGGAGCACACTTCAGGTTAAGATGGATTTGAGGTTGTCTGACAGACCGGTCCAAACGAACACATCCAGGCTCGCCTACAGAAAGCATATAAGTTCTCTCGTTCGGAAGAGGTCTAAAGGAGATCCGATGTGAAGACCTTAGTCAGGTCGGCGTCACCAGTCAGAACACGCGCAGTTGCATTATTAGATGTCACCCTTCTTCATCCCGAATCACCATCCTCTCTAGAGTCTATGTCTTCGGGCAGGTCGTTTGGCAATTCCTTTTGCGATGCTCCCATTATTCGCAACATTGACACCTCCTTCACACTCCATTTCATCTGGAGGGGAAGCGTCTTTGGGTTTCACGCAATCTCTGTTGCGTAGCATAGTCCATCCAGCTGAATAGTCGGCTTCTCCAATAACTTGGTCACCATAGACCATTCCCGCTCCATCTTCGGTTAGCATATTTAGCAATAGGCACTAGGGTGCAATGTAGGCTCTGAATTCTGTTGGAGTTGGTCTGTCTGAATCTTGATCAGATGAGCTTGAACATGATAGCATAGCTTGTGAGGCTTCAAGTAAGGTTCGTATATCCTATCACAACTGTTGTATGAAGTGGAGAGCTAATGGTTGATTCATATTTGCGTTGATCTCAAATTCTCATTTCTTGACCAATGTCATAAGGTGGCTGGTGAGCAGTCAAGTTGTTATCATCTCAGCAATGATCCATATATCCAATCACGGCCTGCGGAGGTTCAATTGGTTCCTAACTCTGGGGACTAAAGTACATCGATCTAACCCTTGGACACGTGGAAATCAATCTATCTCGATGCGGTTGACGGCAAATAGGTGAACCGTAGGACATATGTTTTTCACCATGCCATTCAAGCGAAGGGTAACTTTGTAGTGCTAGGGTCCTTACTTGTCGTCGGGTATCCAATTATTGAGAATCATGGTCATTGGGATCTTTTGAGTCATCCTCAGAATAGTATCCGGGTTGCTCTATGTCAATGTCATCTGGGATTTCGCCTGTAGGACAGGTTTAAGTCATGTAAACTAGGTGATCACTATTCGCTCAGGAGCATCATCAGTTGCATTTGGGAAATATGCACACCATTGGAGCTGTGGAAGAGGAGGCTGTTATGAGACCATCATTATTTTGTATACTGCCATAGCCAGCGTGTCGAATCTTTTCAACAACTCCTCACATTCAATAACATCGGTAGATAGAGGTCATGGCTTCTGGAAAGAATCCTCAGAATACCTACCGAATCTTGGTTGATAAGCATTTGTGATAATTGTGGGTCAGAATGTACTCCGAGCCGAAGGCGAGCCGTGCTCCGAGCCGAAGGCGAGGCCGTCAGCGGGTCCGGGCGCAGCGCCGGCGGGGGTCCGGGGCCCCGCAGTCCCGGCACCGCACGATTTTTTCGATTTTGGAAGATAGAGCCTTTTCTGAAATGATCTGAAAATTACATTTTTTTCAAAAAATGTCACTTTTTTGGGTCGGATCGCGACCCTTGTTCGTCACCACTTTTTTGGGTCGCGGTTCGCTACTGGCGTCTGGTTCGTGGCTCGGATCGTCAATTAATCAACATCTTCGGATCGGATCGCGGATCCTACACCAGGTCGGATCGTGAAGGTCACTCTGGGCCCGGGTCGTGGAGGTCGTTCCGCGAACTATGAATCGGATCGTGATGGCTCTTTGGGCTCTGTTCGTGGAGGTCGTTCCGCGAACCGCGAATCGGATCGTGATGGCTCTTTGGGCTCCGTTCGTGGAGGTCGTTCCGCGAACCGCGAATCGGATCGTGATGGCTCTTGCGATCCGCGAACCGCGAACCGAGAACCGGCCACCTGCTCTAACCTGCTCCTGTGCATTTTCTTTATAATCCTCATTCGATTCTCAGTGAAAGCACCAAAATGTTAGACCAAAAAATGGTCCTAACACCCAAATCGTCGTATTTTGAGCATAGGATATGAAGAAATAATCGAAAAATAGAGAAAAAAGCAAGACAACGAGATTTTTATAGTGGTTCGGCGTTAGCGAGCCTACGTCCACTTCATATTTTCTCATTTCACTCATAGATTACAATTACAATGAATATTGTCTTTCAATCACTTGAATTCAATGAATAATTCTCTCCGAATCCATTGAATTTATTGAGGAAGATAGGGGTTATTCATGGAGAAGTGTTGGCCATGGCAGCCATGGATGAGGAGATGCCAAAAGTCCCCAGAAAATGCCATCTGAAGGTGTATTTATAGCTGTAGGAAAGCTCCTGGGAAGACTGGGTCGTGGTAGGACACGTGGCAGGCGATCCATGAAAGTAGGAGCAGGAATAGTCTTAAGAATAGGTCAAAACAGTGCGCTTATCTGCAGGTTCGGTGGTCGGATCGTGATGCGTGAGGGGCGATCCGAGGGGGGCGATCTGATCGAGGGCGAGCTGATGGGAGCGATCCGATGCGATGGCCTGAGTCTTCGATGCTAGATTACACCCATTCACGGAAACGAGCATAACTTTCAAACCGTAAGGCCGATTGAGCCAAACCAAAGCTCAAACTGAAGCTAATTCAAAGGGCTACGAGTGTATGAGGTGAATAGATCCAAATGAGGTCATTTGATAGGGGTTTCGTGCCAGTTTATACTGATGTTGTGATTTTGACCAAACTGCCTTGTGTCTTCTGACGATGCTTCCAATGCCAGAGAGAGATGTTATCCAGAGATTCCATATCAGACAGCATTTACCGAGAGGTGTGTCAACATGATCTTTGCTTTGGGTAGCCTGGTCACAAAGCGGGCTAACAATAGGATAATTGCTATACTGGATCGCCACTAGTATACTGCATAGTCACCCTAAGGTTGATCCCGCCTACAGACTTAATAATGATATTGGTAGTTTCGTGCACCCCTAGCCGCCTTCATAGGTGCCGTCTGCCCCTATATCCACTAGGTGTACCCACTACCCCCAACCAATTGGCTCCCTAACTCGTAGATACTCGTGTTGGCCCCACAGTGGGGTGTATCACTCCCCAAAGTGGCAACCCGATACCACCAAGAATGCACGGCTTATACCTACACGATGCAACAACGTCTAACCTACCAGCCCGGGTCCACACATGCATATGAACCCGTTGGACTTGCGTTGCCACCGCTAACCCGGTTTGGCCTCTTACAGTCAAGCCCAACATGCGTGTCCCGTCCTCGACTTGGGTCGAGCCCACAAAGATACGTATGAGTTACTGGTTGAAACGGGCCCCCATTACTTGACATAAGCTATCCACCTAAGCTTGGTCCCCTCTAGTACATCCCACTTAACCCACTTCTTCTTTATGTTTCAATTACTTGTTTCAATTTTGGTTAAGTGTTTCTAATCGTATTTCAAAATGCCACCCAAGGCACCCACTAGATTCCACATGCCACCCAAGGCACCCACTTAACCCCCTCAGTCCCACTACATGCTTATCTGGTTAAGTGTTTCTTAATTCATTAAGACCGTAACCACATAAAGACCTCTCACATTAGACTGACATTTGTGGTAGCTGGATTTGCCGGGCGTGTCCGGGCAGTCTTACACCACAAAAGAGCTTAACCTCGTGTCTTTACAACCGTTACATATTTAGTTTGTGCCTAAGACCTCTCACATTAGGCTGGCATTTGTGGCAGCTGGATTTGCCGGGCAGGACCGGGCAGTCTTACAGCACAAAAGAGCCTAACCTCGTGTCTTAGATGACTAATTACTCCTAATTAATCATTCCCCAAATTTGAATTACTTTCCCTGTTCAAATTATCAATCAATTCCAAATTAATGATGTCCATAATTGACTCAATTATGTCCATCCATTTATGGTATGTAAAATCATACCAATTTCACCACAATTTAATTTTATGCCTTTTTTAGGCATTTATGCCAATTAAATATTATCCCCTTTTTCCCCTCGTAGTACGTTTGTTCGTTTAACATAAAAATATACATTAGACTCGAATAGTCTAACTTATAAAATAAAAGAAAACATCACAATTAATACACATAATTAAAACATAAATCCAACATAGGGGTGAACTTGCATATGTGAATGATGTTCTACATCTAAAAATTGCATAGGCCAAAATTACAACTTGCATAAATAACATATGTCATGGATCCAAATCTAAAGGTGTGAACTTGATGAGATAATGGCCACAAACTAACATAAACGTCGTATGTCATGGATCCAAATCTAAAGGTGTGAACTTGATGAAATAATGGCTACAAACTTGCATAAATAACATATGCCATAGATCTATATTTGCATAGGTAATAATCCTAAACTTGCATAACATGATTCATTTCCTACTCATAAACTTACATAGGTGATTTATACATCGCAAGAATAGTGTAGACTAGTATCTAACATGTAAAGTATCACGTAGAATTTAGCATATGTCATAGCCAAATTTTCAATTAAATTCTCACATAAACTAGGTGTCATAATCATGTAAGTTCACATTTAATTCTACCCAACTTGTATATGATTCATGTTTGAATCAAAGTCTAAACTTGCATACATATGATTTATCATATGAGTCAATATAATAAACTAGCATAAGAAACTTGATGATTCAACTAGACATAAGCCAATCATAGGATTATAACATGGGTGATAACATCATAACTTTGCATCGTAGATGATAGCATCATAACATAATATCATAGAAATTACAACATAATTCTACAACATAATTACAACATGAAATCAACAATTCATATCACATCCAAATTATCCGCATTATAACTCAATCCAATTCATTTGTTAATTATTTTGTTAAAACTATCGAACTCACAACTCAAAAGCAGTCTTGAGTTCTGATTTCTGGAGTTGAATTAGCGCTCCTTTGAAGAAGATTCGCTGTTAGAGTTAAAAAGGATTGATTTAGACTAGCTTTCTTCCTCTCTAATTGGTGGCGGCTGTGCTGAGTTGCAAGGTGACGACATGGAGGCCATGAATCAAATTTTATTTTGATTTTAGGGTTTGAGTCTATAGGTATTTTTATAGAGTTTAGGATTAGTTTAAGCCGTCCGATCAACCCAGAATTAATCCCAGCCAATTAGAGCAGTTCAGAAACCCTAATGAGTCAGCATCTAGTCATAAATAGGTCATCATTCAAGTCATCATTCAAATCTGCCCAGGGGGGGGGGGGGAAGTCGACCCCCAGGTCAACACTATGGTCGACCTGGTCAGGGTAGGTTGACCCTATGGTCGACCTGGCCCCGGCGGGAATTTTCCTGCCTAGCCAGTTTGACTCTGAATTTTTGAAATTTGAAATATGTTATGAATTTTCTGAAACTTCTAATCGCCATAACTTCTTCATACGAAGTCCAATTCACGCAAACTCGGACTCTATCTCAACCAGAATTCCGAGACGAACATAATGGCGCAACCCGTTTCCCTTAATTCTCTCATCTGAGATTAGTTATTCTTTAATTTGTGAATATTAGTGTTAAAAAAATACGGGGTGTTACATTCTCCCCTCCTTAAAGGATTTCTCCCCCGAAATCTTCAAGTTAAGGAGAATGCATATCCTAACATCCAAACAACCATCTACTTAACCATCAAACAAAGGCATCCATTGTCCTTATAAATTCCTAATGCTGTATGAACATATGTAAGAAGTGTGTGTAAATGTTCCTTATTTAATGCAAAACCAGGCAGTCTACTGATTCAGTTGACCTCCTTAATGCAAACCACGATAGTGCCATGCGTCCATTATGTATGCGAAAGAACCCTATCGATACATATCATTTCTACATGTGTGCACAACCATTCACCAAAATGCAACATCCATATGATGGTACAACCATTATTCATCCATTAACTTAAATATGTACACACATTTATATGCAATATGCGATATGAAGTGACTGATCCGATCTAGTGCCTAAAGTGTGTGTATATGCATCCACGAGCAACCACTAGCAAACACTTGCATCCACTTGCATCCATCATACATAACATGTCTTAAACACATGTTTCTACCATAGGACTATCCTATTTAAAGGTCAGAGATACCAACGAGCGGACATACTAAAGATAAGATAAGTACGAGATAAGCGATAAAGGAGAAATTAAAAGACAAACCCTCAAAAAGAAACGGGTATAATGAACGCATCTTTGCTTCTGTCTCCCAAGTAGCGTTGCTCTCATCATCTCCCCATTGCACTTTGACTAGTTTGACCTCTCGATTCCTCAACTTCTTAATCTCCGACCCAAGAATGCGCGTAGGAGCTCGTCGAATCGTCGCATCACGCTCGATCTCTACCTCTCTAAGCAAGCTCAGCTCTACCACTTCCGCGGTCTCGTGCAAGCACTTCCTCAAATGTGATACATGGAATACGTCGTGTACACCACTAAGTCTCTCGGGCAACTCCATTCTATACGCCATCTGCCTAATCCTTTCCTTAATAGGAAACGGCCTACGAACCTTGGTGCTAACTTCCCAACGGACCCAAACCGAACGACGTTCCGTAATGGAGACACCTTGACAAAGACCATGTCCCCAACATCAAACTCAAGATCTGACCTCCTCTTGTCCGCATAAGATTTCTGTCTATCTTGCGCCATCTTCATCCTCCTTCGAATCAAATCGATCTCTTCCGAAGGCTCTCTAATTATATCGGGGTCCAAGCAAGATCTTATCCATAGATTCCCACCAACATGTAGGCGAACGACACGGCCGTCCATAAAGAGCTTCGAACGGTGCCATGCCAATGCTAGACTGAAAGCTATTATTATATGCGAACTCTACCAACGGAAGATGTTCCTCCCATGTACCTCCGAAATCTAAGACACATAATCTCAATAGGTACTCTAGAATACGATTCACCCTCTCGGTCTGGCCGTCCGTCTGAGGATGATATGCAGTGCTCAAACATAACTGAGTCCCTATCGCCTCTTGCAAGCTCTTCCAAAACTCGCTAGTGAAGATGGGATCGCGGTCGCTCACTATGCTAGAAGGAACACCGTGCAGACGAACTATTTCTCGAATGTATACGGAGGCTAACCATGGAGCAGTCCTCTTACTCTTCACGGGAATGAAATGGGCGCTCTTAGTAAGTCTGTCTACCACGACCCAAATCCCTATATTACCCTTCCTCGATCTTGGTAATCAGTCAATAAAGTCCATCGAGACGCTTTCCCACTTCCATTGTGGGACCTCTAATGGGTGAAGCAACCGACCGGGCTTCTTTTGCTCCCTTTTACTTATTGGCACACCAAGCATCTAGCGACATACTCAGCCACGTCTTTCTTCATGCCAGCCCAAAAGTGAACTCGTCTCATGTCCATGTACATCTTGTCCCCGCCGGGATGAATGGTCATCTTCGAACGATGGGCATCATCAAGAATGGTCTTCCTCAGATTCTCGTCCCGTGGTACACAAAGTCTACCATCCCTATGCTACCAACCCTTATCATCTAGGGTATACCTATGGAGATGGCACGATGACTCCCCTCCTTTGAGCTTTTCTACTAACTCAACCAACTGTGGGTCGTCTCGGTGTGCCTCGCCAATCCGTCCCAAAAGCGTAGGTCTGACCTCTAAGGATGCTAGCAAACCAGGTACGAAGTCAGTGGAAGGTGTAAAGTCAAACGTAGAGATGAACTCTAAACTTCGCTGCTCAACAAACAACAGACTCAAGGATAATCATTTTCTACTTAAGGCATCCTCCACCACGTTACCCTTGCCAGGGGTATATGCTATCTCGAAGTCGTAGGATGCTAAGAACTCCATCCACCTTTGTTGCCTTAGGTTCAAGTCCTTTTGAGAGAATAAGTAATTTAGAGATTTGTGGTCAGTGAACAATTCGAATTTCTCGCCAAGAAGATAATGACGCCAAGACTTAAGCGCGAAAACAATAGCGGCCAACTCTAGGTCATGTGTAGGGTAATTTCTTTCATGCACTCTCAACTGCCTTCCACCATAGGCTATTACCCTTCCCTCATGCATTAAGACTGCGCCTAGTTCTGTCCCACAAGCGTCGGTATAAATGGTAAATGGCTTACTTCCATCTGGCAACACTAAGACTGGGGCTGTGGTCGAAGCTCTCTTTAAATGTTGGAACGCATCATCGCAATCTACGTCCCACATGAAAACTAAGTTCTTCTTCGTCAAGTGTGTTAATGGAGCTTATATTTTTGCGAAGTCTTTGATGAACTTCCTATAGTAGCCAGCCAACCCGAAGAAACTCCTCACCTCGATCGCATTTTTAGAAACCTTCCAATCTTGGATGGCCACTACCTTCGTGGGATCCACGGCTATCCCTTCTTTGGAAACCACGTGCCCTAAGAATCGCACTTCCTATCTCCAAAAGTGACATTAAGAAAATTTAGCTTTGAGGCTATGCGCTCGAAGAGTCTCCAACACTTCCCTAAGATGTAGGGCATTCTCTTCTTCGCTTTTAGAAAAGATCAAGATGTCATCTACAAAGACTACCACGTATTTATTTAGGTACTCCCTAAACACCCTACTCATCAAATCAACAAAGTATGCAGGGGCGTTTGTCAAACCGAAGGGCATCACCAGCCACTCGAAGAAACCGTCTGGAGTCCTAAAGGAAGTCTTGTCTATGCTATCCTCAGCCACCCTCAACTGATGGAAACCAGTGGCTAAGTCCAACTGCGAAATCACTTAGGCGCCAACTAACTGATCGAAGAGGTCGTCAATCCTCGGCAGTGGGTGTCTATTCTTCTTAGTAAGCTTGTTAAGTTCTCTATAGTCCACACAAAGTCTAAGGGACCCATCTTCCTTTGTGGCGAATACTACTGGAGCACCCCACTCCGATATACTACGTCTGATGAACCCCTTCTCAAGCAATTCTTTCACTTGTGATCGTCACCAATCTATAAATTAGAAAAGCGCGACATTTGTAATAAATTCTGCAAGCATACAGGTGTGTAGTATACAGGTCGAACACAGGGAGGTGAATTAAATCAAATTATTTATCTAATCTCTTGGGCGAGTTAGACAAAACTTTGGAGGTTGATTTTGAAAATAAAACAAAACAAAATTAAAACTGTAATTTGATTCAGAACAGATCTAACTGAACCGACGATCAAATCACAATTCCAATGGAAAAGCAATGAAACTATGAATCAGATTCAACTCTAATCAAATCCAATTTAACCTATGAACGTGATTAAAATACAGAAAATAAAAGTGCAGAATATAAATAACAACAGGGAATAAAATTAGGATTACCGCTGAATCTAATCGGATGGTCAATCACTAATGAAAAGAAATGCAAAATACAAATAGTGTTCTACCGAATCTAATCGTGTAGACAACACTAATTGCTAAGAAATAGAAAATTGCATAAAATAAAAAGAAAAATGAGTTTTATTAATGAAGAAGAGAATAGAATGAGATATAGGATGGTGGCTACAATGCCATTACAAGGGTATATATAGGGTAGATAGCCAAACCCTAACCCTAAGCCTAATGATAACTGCGCCTGGTCATTACATCACTAATTAGTTTACAATGAGAAACATAAATGGGCCTTAGATAAATAAAGCAAATTTGGGCCTTTTCTCTTTTCCTCTTGCTTCCTTGACACTTCTTCATTGATTTGTGATGTGCAAAGCCTTGTTATCAATCCTTTTCTTGTCCAACAGCAACTAGATGTGATATCTTCATCTACAATTCTTCAAAATGCAAATACATAGCAAATTGAACTCTATTTCTCTACATTTCTGGTTGCATGCGGGCTGGGTTGGAATATCTGTAAAAGTAACAAAACAATACCCAAGTAATATTTATTTATATACAAAAGACAAGATATAAGAGCATAAAACAAACACATTTCTATGTCAATCAACTTGCTTACTGAGTTCTGTTCTCTATCTTGGAGCCATGTGGCGTACTGGCAATGCAACTGGCTTTGCATTATCTACTAGATATATTCGAAAGTCTATCTCATGTTTTGGGGGTAAACCCCTCACCTCATCGAAGACATCAACATATTCATAGACTATACGAACTGAATATAAATCATCATCGGATGCATCAAGGGACTCTACGTAGCTAAGCATTACCGGACCTCTAGGTCACAAGAAATATCAAGGGTCCTTCCATAACGAGTCAACTATCTAACTACCCTTCTTTCATAATCTAGGATGGCCCCATATCTAGTTAGCCAATCCATACCTAGAATCAAGCTGTAGCCCATAAAGCCTAGAACAAAGGCGTTGCATCCAACTCAACGCCCAAGATAAAAACTCTCAAATCCCGACTGATCATAGAAAGATGAGCCGAACCACCAATACGATTTGAGACTACTAAGGGATCAGTAACTAGACTAGTATCTGGGTGCAGTGTTTCAACTAATGATGTAGAAATAAACGAATGCGATGCGCCAGAATCGAATAAAGTACGGACAGGATGGTCAAACAGAAAAACTAAACTTTCAACGGAAATTACTCTACCTCGTTCTTGCAGCGGTTGGACCACGAGTGCCTGAACTTGACCCCTGGCCTGCCCTGGTGCCATAAGAGCTTGCACCTGTCCTCCCGAGGTAGACCCTAACCTCTGCCCTTTCTTTGTGCAGTCCTTAATAAGATGTCCCGCTTCGCCACAGTGGAAACAACCAGTCTTCTTTTTCTTCCTACAATCTTTGCTTAGATGGCCAGGTGTCCCGCATTTCTTCTTCCCCTTAGAATTGTTGCCTTTGCCACCTTTCTTATTTTGTTGTTGCTGTTGCGGCTTCTTTTGATCCCCTTTCTTCTCGGGTGCCTTATTAGCATTGGCGCCCTTTTCTTCTTCATGCATGAGTGCCATGTCAACTAACCTCTCAAAGGTAGCCCCCATGGGAATGTGGGTCATAGCTAACCCAAGAAGCGGCCCGTTTAAACCCTTAACAAATCTTAGAGCCTTCTTTTCTGGAGTATTCTCCAAGTCTAAGCCAAACCTTGCCAATTGGTTGAATTTGTTAACGTACTCTTTCACCGATAGATTCCCTTGCTTCAGTGACAAAAATCTTTCCATGTATAGATTCTCTTCAGCCCGTGAGAGAAACTTCGCCTCAAAGCTCTGCCTAAAATCTAGCCATGTAACGACTGGACGTCCCCCATTAGTGACCTCCCACCAAAACGAGGCCTCATCCTTCATTAACCACGCAGCTAACTGGACTTTTCTACCATAATCCACTTCAAAGATTCTAAACAATTCTTCCACCTCCTTTAGCAAGTTACGAGCTTCAACAAATGTCTCCGTCCCGTGAAAAGGTTTTCCACCCATTGCTCTAAAGTCCTCACATATCTTTGCGAAATTATCGATACGAGGAGGAGGAGGAGGATCATTTGCTGGACCTGCGGTGGTGGCCCTAGCCTCAAGATATTGACGAAACCAACCAGGCACATGAACGCCCTTTAGTGTCTCAGATGCTTCAGACATGCTGAAACGAAAAAGGAAAGATTCAATATAAAAGAACCGAGGGAAAGATATATGGGTCTTGGGGTTATGCTTTCCAAAATATACTTTTCTCTTGAAAATACTTTCCTTAAAACATACTTTTGAAAGTACTTCTTTATAAAAATTGTTTTGAAAAATAGTTTTTCAAAAATTCATATCTGTTCTGGTAACCTTCAGCTCTGATACCACGTGTAACACCCCACGTCCATTAATGTCACTCACAAAGGGAATGCATTAATTTCCATGGATCATTTTAAGTGAATATAGAACAGAAAATCACAACAAGACAGATATAAAGCAGTACTTGGAAATTTTACAACTTTATTTCATTGCAGCGGAAAAACACATATGTTTGATTACATCATCAAAACCATAAACCAAAGTCAAGTACATCATATCCATCTTGATAAAACAAAGTACATAAACTGAAAGACATAATCCCCAACATTAAAATAGCCATAAATAAAGAGAATCTGAACTTTACTTCAGCGATCCAAGCAATCTTCTAAAAGCAGTCCAAAATCAAGCTCCGCTGGTGCTAGTTCCAACCTGAGCACCTTGGGGGGGGGGGGGGAAGGAAAGACATGGAAAAAAGGGGGTCAGACATAAAGTCTGGCGAGTGCGATAATTCTAACAATATAATTAAAAAAGTAACTAGGCTGTGGCATAAGTTGGAAATTAAGGAAATGACCATGAACCATTGAGTATGACAGAGTAAACAAGGTAACAAGATGAACAACGGTATCGTTAAAGCGCACCTAACCCACTAAGATAATTACTAAACTACACCAACACTATAAGATAATTGCTATACTGCACCGCCACTAGTATACTGCACCACCACTAGTCACCCTAAGGTTGATCCCGCCTACAGACTTAATAATGATATTGGTAGTTACGTGCACCCCTAGCTGCCTTCATAGGTGCCGTCTGCCAATATCTCCACTAGGTGTACCCACTACCCCCAAGCGATCGGCTCCCTAACTCGTAAATACCCGTGCTGGCCCCATAGTGGGGTGTATCACTCCCCAAAGTGGCAACCCGATACCACCAAGAATGCACGGCTTATACCTACACGATGCAACAACGTCTTACCTACCAGCCCGGGTCCATACACGCATATGAACCCGTTGGACTTGCGTTGCCACCGCTAACCCTGTTTGTCCTCTTACAGTCAAGCCCAGTATGCATGTCTCGTCCTCGACTAGGGTCGATCCCACATAGATACGTATGGGTTACTGGTTGAAACGGGCCCCCATTACTTGACACAAGCTATCCACCTAAACTTGGTCCCCTCTAGTACATCCCACTTAACCCACTTCTTATTCATGTTTCAATTACATGTTTCAATTTTGTTTAAGTGTTTCTAATCGTATTTCCAAAATGCCACCCAAGGCACCCACTAGATTCAACATGCCACCCAAGGCACCCACTAAACCCCCTCATGTCCCACTACATGCTTATCTGGTTGAGTGTTTCTTAATTCATTAAGACCGTAACCTCATAAAGACCTCTCACATTAGACTGACATTTGTGGCAGCTGGATTTGCCGGGAGGGTCCGGCAGTCTTACACAACAAAAGAGCCTAACCTCGTGTCTTTACACCTGTTACGTATTTAGTTTGTGCTTAAGACCTCTCACATTAGACTGGCATTTGTGGAAGCTGGATTTGCCAGGCGGGTCCGGGTAGTCTTACACCACAAAAGAGCCTAACCTCGTGTCTTAGACGATTAATTACTCCTAATTAATCATTCCCCAAATTTGAATTACTTTCCCTATTCAAATTATCAATCAATTCCAAATTTAACAATGTCCACAATTGAATCAATTATGTCCATCCATTTATGGTATGTAAAATCATACCAATTTCACCACAATTTCATTTTATGCCTTTTTAAGGCATTTATCCCAATTAAATATTATCCCCTTTTTCCCCACGTAGTACGTTTGTTCGTTTAACATAAAAATATACGTTAGACTCGAATAGTCTAACTTATAAAATAAAAGAAAACATCACAATTTAAACACATAATTAAAACATAAATCTAACATAGGGGTGAACTTGCATATGTGAATGATGTTCTACATCTAAAACTTGCATAGGCCAAAATTACAACTTGCATAAATAACATATGTCATGGATCCAAATCTAAAGGTGTGAACTTGATGAAATAATGGTAGAAAACTTACATAAACATCATATGTCATGGATCTAAATCTAAAGGTGTGAACTTGATGAAATAATGGCCACAAACTTGCATAAATAACATATGTCGTATATCTATATTTGCATAGGTAATAATCCTAAACTTGCATAACATGATTCATATCCAACTCATAAACTTACATAGGTGATTTATACATCGCAACAATGGTGTAGACTAGTATATAACATGTAAAGTATCACGTAGAATTTAGCATATGTCATAGCCAAATTTTCAATTAAATTCTCACATAAACTAGGTGTCATAATCATGTAAGTTCACATTTAATTCTACCCAACTTGTATGTGATTCATGTTTGAATCAAAGTCTAAACTTGCATACATATGATTTATCATATGAGTCAATATAACAAACTAGCATAAGAAACATGAAGATTCAACTAGACATAAGCCAATCATAGGATTATAACATGGGTGATAGCATCATAACTTTGCATCGTAGATGATAGCATCATAACATAATATCATAGAAATTACAACATAATTCTACAACATAATTACAACATGAAATCAACAATTCATATCACATCCAAATTATCCGCATTATAACTCAATCCAATTCATTTATTAATTATTTTGTTAAAACTATCAAACTCACAACTCAAAAGCAGTCTTGAGTTCTAAATTCTGATTTCTTGAGTTGAATTAGCACTCCTTTGAAGAAGATTCGCTGTTAAAGTTGAAAAGGATTGATTTAGACTAGCTTTCTTCCTCTCTAATTGGTGGCGGCTATGCTGAGTTGCAAGGTAATGGCATGGAGGCCATGAATCAAATTTTATTTTGATTTTAGGGTTTGAGTCTATAGGTGTTTTTATAGAGTTTAGGATTAGTTTAAGCCGTCCGATCAACCCCGAATTAATCCCAGCCAATCAGTGCAGTTCAGAAACCCTAATGAGTCAGCATCTAGTCACAAACAGGTCATCATTCAAATCTGCCCGGGAGGGGGGAAGGGGGGCAGGTCGACCCCCAGGTCGACACTATGGTCGACCTGGTCAGGGTAGGTCGACCCCCAGGTGACCCTATGGTCGACCTGGCCCTGGCGGGAATTTTCCTGCCTAGCCTGTTTGACTCTGAATTTTTGAAATTTGAAATCTGTTTGGAATTTTCTGAAACTTCTGATCGCCATAACTTCTTCATACGAAGTCCAGTTCACGCAAACTCGGACTCTATCTCAACCATAATTCTGATACGAACACGATGGCGTAACCCATTTCCCTTAATTCTCTCATTTGAGATTAGTTATTCTTTAATTTGTGAATATTAGTGTTAACAAAAATACGGGGTGTTACAGAAACCCTAACAAAGGCCTCCAACCTCTAAAACACCTCCAAATCACTTTCTAATCAAGGATTAAGCTTAGCAACATCAAATCAAGGTAGATTAGCATAAGAATCGTTGCACAGCTGCTGTGTTGCATTGGTATTCACGCCCAAACAATAGAGTTTCAGTTCTAAAGGTTTTATTTGTGGCTAAGGTGAGTGATTTGCATAGTTTTGCAATAATTATGGTTAATTAAGGGTAATTAGTGAAGATTAGCGAATTTAAACATGATAAAATTCTAGAAAAATATTTATAAAATTCGAAATAATGTTTTAGACCTCTGTTAGAAATTTGGTTTGATTTGGTTAAGTTTTACTAATCATATCATTAGTTTTGCCTAAACATGCTTAAGGGGAAAACATGGGTTTTTGGGTATGTTTGATCCTTATAAACATGTCATATTGTTGTTTTAGTGTTTGTGGATGATTATACATGTTGCTATGACTGTATGGTATGTTTTACGATTGCATAGAAAAGTTAGAATGGTTGAAAACGCCGTCGTTTAGCGAAAATAGCTTGCTGGAAAAACTTGAAGCAAACCGGATAGGAGCATCCGGATAGGAGCATTCAGATAGCAGCATCCGGATAGGAGCATTCAGATAGGAGCAACCAGATAGGAGCAACCGGATAGGAACAAACAGATAGGGGCATCCGATCCGAACCGGATAGGGGCATCCGATCCGAACCGGATAGGGGCATCCGACCCGAACCAAATAAGAGCATCCAAGCACCCGGACTGAACTAGAAAGGAGCATTCAAACTGAACCAAGCAGGAGGGGGCGTACCGAACCGAACCGGAGGATCGAACACCAAGTAGACCTAAACCCGAGTTGCAAAGGAAGTCCAAATGAGGAGTTGTATCTCAGGATCTAGATAGGAACCAAGGAGGGAACTTCATGAGTTGGGCTTTGCTGCGGGACGTGTGCTAAGGGGTTGTCGATGTCTGTAAATTTAGATCACTATTTATAGGGGGTACATGAACGGATTCAGGGCCACAGTGGCCTAGGTACGACTAAAGAGCTATAGACCAATGAAGTGGGGTCATTTGTAAAGATTTGGTCATGACTCCATGGGATAAGCTTGGTAGTAGCAGTAGTTGTACAAGTCGAACTTTGTCACTACTTCGATGGGTCTAGTGATTGATAGTGGTGGATATCGTATGCTTTACGCACTGAGTGAGAGATGTGAGAATGGTTGCTATGTTTGATTGTTTGCCTTCAATATAACATACACACCCCCACCCCCGTATTCTTTACACCATATGAAAGTGGCACCTTAGAGTATTGTACGGTATGTAGTGCTAACTCTTTGGTTGCAGGTCCAGGTTCGGGTATGGTTTAATATACCTGTTATTATTCTGTTTAGCTGCTTATCGCTCATACCAGACTTTTTGTCTAACCCAAAGTTTTATGTCTCTTCTTATTACTCTGGGTGCTCTCACGAGCAGACTAGAGACAGGTTAGCTGGGTATGCACGAGTAGCTGATCCGGAGACGAGCAGGAGGCTTCCACGTATGATACATATAGATATTCTCACTGTATTGTTGAAGATCACTGCTTGGGCATTAGTAGTGCATCTTCTAATTTAACTTTCTTTTTCTTTAGAGACATTTTAAAGTTGTAATAATGATGTTGGATCATAAGCTGTATTTGGATTTCCGCTGCTATGTTGGTTTAGTTTTCAGCTTATGCATTGTCTCGCCTGTTTTATGTCAAGATTAAGTTATTATTATAATTTGTTCCATGCGCTGTGAGACATTCTACAGGTTCCTTATTAGTTCATTCTCTTCTTTCCTTTCTTTGGCGACCGTTCCGTGCTAGTCGGGCATGTGTACAGCGCACCTTCGGAGGAAATGCAGGCTGGTGCGGTGCGGGCCATCACACTTGGTATCAAAGCTCTAGGTTGCGTAGTTAACTAAGGGAAAGACACCAGGGAGAGAAAATACGTATATGAGAGCGCGTATTTGTGAATATTTTGGTTTTCAAAAGCTATATATATATTATTAGTATAGCTAAGGATGAAGTCGCACTGCACTGACACCACTATGGAGATGGTTAATCGTTTTCTCTGTGCAGATTGAACGATGAGCCGATACGTCAGGGGTACCGGTAGAGGAGCCAATAATGGGAATGCTGCTGAGATGAGGACGATGTTTACTGACCTCATGAGAGAGATGCTTAGGGATGTGCAGAGGGCAGCTCCCAATGCTGGAAACGGTGGTGATCCAGTAGTGCATGCGTCTAGGGCCAATTTCGCCAAGTTGAATAAGGATTATACTAGTCTTGGTGGGAAGCCGTTCCATGGAACGGAGTCGGCTACGGACGTTCAGGATTGGCTGGATAGCTGCGAGCGTATCTTCGAAGACTTGGGTATCGAGGATGCGATGAAGAGAAGGCTAGCATCCCGTCAGTTGCAAGGGCGTGCAATGAATTGGTGGAATGCTATAAAGGCAGCTACCCAGAGGATCAGATTACTTGGGATCAGTTTAAGGTTCGCTTTAGCGATTAGTTCATTCTAGCTGCTCAGAAGTCAGTGTTGTTTAAGAGATTCTTGGAACTCAAGCAGAATGGCAGAGCTGTCACAGAGTATATTGCCGAATTCGACACTTTGTTGAAATATGGGTTATCCCTAATAGATACTGCCGAGAAGAAGAACGAGAAGTTCATAACTGGCTTGGATGGATATTTGGGGGAAAGGCTTATTAACCACATCGATGAGACGTTTGAGTCGATTGTGAGGAAAGCTTTGAGATCAAAGGGTCTTTACCCTAAGTCGAAGACTGAGGTTGCATCTGCAGAGGAGCCAAAGCCACAAGCAAGCGGTGGAGGCAAGAATGGTTCTCAGAATAAGAGAAAGCAGAGTCAGACTAAGGATGGCCAGAAGAAAAAGTATAAGAAAGATGTTGAGTGCTTCAGCTGTGGTAAGAAGGGCCATTATGCTAGTAATTGTCGGGCCAAGCCAGCGGAAAGGAAGTGCTTCAACTGTGGCCAAGTGGGACATCACAAGGACAAGTGTCCGCAACCCCCTAAAGAAAAGCAGATGGTGAAAGCATATGCCCTTAACGCTATTCCTTCTTCGTCGAATGCCCCAACTGCGGCGGAGAAAGGAAAGAATGTCGTTATCTAAGGTATGATTTCTGTTTATGGTGTTCCTATTAGAGTTTTGTTTGATACCGGAGCTTCCAGTTCTTTCATATCTTGTGACCTGGTAGATAGGTTGGGATTGGAGCCCGATATTTTCGATAGACCTTTAGTAGTGACGAACCCAATTGGTGGTTCGACTAACCTTAACATGATTTGTCATAATGTGGTCTTATCGAGTCATGAATGCATGTTTGTTTGTGATTGCTTTATTTTGGGCTTTACTGGGTTTGGCATTATTTTGGGAGTCGATTGGCTCCAAAGATACGGGGTGGTGGTAGACTGTGAGGGCTTTTTGGTGACAGCTAGAGCGGATGATGGGCAGAGGGTAGTGTTTGATGGTCTACCTAGTGATGGTGTAATGGCTAGTTTTCTAAATTCCCTCGACATCCCGCATAGTGAGTTGTCAGGTTTTCCCGTGGTTGGCCAGTATCCGGACGTTTTCGAAGAAGTGACCGTGCTTCCACCACATCGAGAGATTGAGTTCCATATTGATTTGGTGAAAGATGCCAGACCTATAGTGATGCCACTTCGTCGTATGGTACCAAGGGAGCAGCGAGAGCTTGGGGTGCAAGTTAGCGATCTTTTGAAGAAGGGATTTATCAGAAGGAGTGTTTCTGAATGGAGAGCACTAGTTGTGTTTGCTACCAAGGCGGATGGTTCCCTTCGATTGTGTGTATTCTACCACGAATTGAATAAAGTGATGAGGAAGAATAAGTATCCCCTACCGCGGATAGATGATTTGTTTGACCAGTTGAGTGGCGCGAGAGTATTCTCCCAATTGGATCTCGCGACAGGATTTCATCCGCTTAGAGTGGAAGCTGAGAGTATAGCTAAAACGACATTTCGGACGCCGTCTGGATTTTATGAGTGGTTGGTTATGCCATTCGGGTTGACCAATGCCCCAACATACTTTGTTGATCTTATGAATAGGGTATTCAGAGATCAGTTGAATAAGTTTGTCCTTGTGTTTGTGGATGATATTTTGGTCTACTCGAGGACAGAGGAAGAACACAAGGAACATTTGAGGATAGTGATGGAGGTGTTGAGAAAACACCAATTGAAAGTAAAGTTTTCTAAGTGTCACTTTTGGAGGAGGGAAGTGAGGTTCTTGGGCCATGTTGTTTCAGAGAATGGTATCGCCGTGGATCCTGCGAAGGTGGCTACGGTACAAGATTGGTTTACGCCCAAGAATGCAACGGACATACGAAGTTACTTGGGATTAGCTGGATATTATCGTAAGTTTATCCAAGACTTCTCCAAGATAGCAGCACCGTTGACTCAGTTGACCAAGAAGAATCAAGCTTTGTCTGGGACGAAAAGTGCGAGAATGCATTCAAGAGCCTAAAGGACAAGTTGACATGTGCACCAGTGTTAGTCATTCCTAAGGGGAATGAAGAGATGACGGTATACACAGATGCATGTGGTACCGGACTAGGTGCTGTATTGATGCAAGGAGGTAGGGTTGTAGCTTATTCAAGTCAGCAATTGAAACCGCACGAGAGAAGATACCCTACCCATGATTTGGAATTAGCGGCGATTGTGTTCGCATTGAAGATGTGGAGACATTATCTCTTGGGAGAAAGGTTTGAGATGTTTACGGATCATAAGTCATTAAAGTATCTCTTCTCTCAGAAGGATCTAAATCTCCGACAGCAAAGATGGTTAGAATTTTTAGCTTCCTATGATTTTGACATCGCACATACACCAGGAAAGGGCAATGCGGTGGCAGATGCATTGTGTAGAAGACATGCCAGTTTAGGGGCTATGTTTCTGGAATGCAAGCAACTGGAGTACATCGTGGGGTATGATTTCAGACCAAATTGCGAATTGGATCTAGAAATGTTAGCAAGTTTGACGATCAGACCCACTTTGATTGAGCGGATTGGTTCCAGTCAAAGGAACGATCCTAATCTATTGGGAATCATCTCAAAGTTAGAGATGGGAATCGACGGAGAGATGAACAAGTATGGGCTTCATCAAGATGGATGGATTAGAAAGAATGGAAGACTTGTTGTGCCCAATATCAATGGATCGAGGGATGAAGTGCTTAGAAAATGTCATCACTCAAAACTGACTATACATCCCAGTGGTAACAAGATGTACCGAGACATGAAGCAGACCTACTACTGGGAAGGGATAAAAAGAGACGTTGGGAAGTTTATATCCAAGTGCATGAATTTCCAGCTAGTTATAGCCGAGCAAAAGAAGCCTAGTGGTTTGTTACAACCTTTAGAAATTCCAGAATGGAAATGGGAACAAGTGTCAATGGATTTCATTGATGGGTTACCAAGAACTAGGTCGGGCCATGATAGCATTTGGGTGATTGTGGACCGATTAACCAAGAGTGCAAGATTTATACCCGTCAAGTCGAATAGAATGGCAGCTAAGTTAGTTGAGCTATATGTGAAGTGGGTAGTGAGAATTCATGGAATACCTAAAGGCATTGTGAGTGACCGAGATCCGTTGTTCACAAGTGGATTTTGGAAGAGCTTACAAGAGGCGTTAGGATCAGAATTACATCTCAGTACCGTATATCATCCTCAAACCGACAGTCAAACAGAGAGGGTGAATCGTATATTAGAAGACCTCTTGAGAGTCTGTGTAATGGATTTTGGTGGATCATGGGATGACCATTTGCATCTAGTAGAGTTTTCATATAATAATAGTTATCAGTCTAGTATTGGTATGGCTCTGTTTGAAGCTTTGTACGGAAGACTGTGCAACTCACCGTCATGTTGGTTAGAGACCGGTGAGAAATATGTGATTGGACCAGAGGTAATAAGAGAAACATTAGACAAGATTAAAGTTATTCAACAGCGAATGAAGGCTGCCCAAGATAGGCAGAAAAGATATGCTGATAAGAGGAGAAGAGAATTAAAGTTCTCCATTGGCGACTTGGTGTTTGTCAAGATTTCTCTGTTGAAGAGTGTGATACGATTTGGCAGGAGAGGCAAGTTAGCACCAAGATTTGTTGGTCCATTCCCAGTTCTTGAGCAAATTGGGAATTTGGCATATAGAGTTGAATTACCAGAGAAGATGGCAGGAGTTCACAGCGTATTTCATGTTTCCCAGTTAAGGAAATTTGTATACGACCCAGATGTGACTATTTCACTTGATCAGTTGGATGATGTCGAAGTTGAACCCGAGGCGGTTGGGAACCGCAGGCCTATGCGTATTGTTGGGAACGATACGAAGCAGCTTCGAAGGAAGGCGGTGAAATTAGTCAAAGTTCAATGGGGCGAGAATGAGAATGACTATACTTGGGAGATAGAGGAGAACATTAGGAAGACGTATCCAGAGCTCTTCGCCTGGTAAGATTTTAACTTGGATTTAGTCTTTCCACATGCTAGGATAGGCTTGTTTAGTTTGTTTTGCATGTTTGATTGTTGTATGTGGCTGGTAGGCATGCAGGATCCTTTGTATATTTTGGGTTAAGGAATTTCGGGGACGAAATTTCTTAAGGGGGGAGAGTGTAACGACCCGCATTCTACACATCATAGGATCGTAGAATATTAGTTTCTTTCACTTACGAAGTCGTATGGTCATGTAACTTTGGGAGACGATTATTGGAGTCATTTCCCATGTTCATGATTTTTTCTGATTTTTAAATGACCGTTTTGCCACTAGCTGATCTTGTTTTGGCCATAACTTTTTATTGGAAAGGAGTTTTGACCAAAAACCACTTCCATTGGCTTCGGATGATGGTTTACCTTTCCGTAGATTGGTCACATGTGAAAAATGGACTTACCGTTTGGGAGATATGGCAAAAATAAGGTTTGGAAAGTGAAAAACTGCTTAACCGGGTCAAATAGGGTGATTAGTGAATGGGCCCATAACCCATTTCGGGATTAGGGTTATGGGGAGGCTGAAATGAGTTAGGTTTTCATTCTATTTTAGTTTTCTAGCCGCCACTTACCTTTTAGAAACACTAACAATTGCCTCCAACCTCTAAAACACCTCCAAATCACTTTCTAATCGAGGATTAAGCTTAGCAACATCAAATCAAGGCAGATTAGCACAAGAATCGAGGTAGAGCTGTTGTGTTGCATTGGTATTCACGCCCAAACAGTAGAGTTTCAGTTCTAAAGGTTTTATTTGTGGCTAAGGTGAATGATTTGCATAGTTTTGCACTAATTACGGTTAATTAAGGGTAATTAGTGAAGATTAGCGAATTTAAACATGATAAAATTCTACAAAATTATTTATAAAATTCGAAATAATGTTTTAGACCTTTGTTAGAAATTTTGTTTGATTTGGTTAAGTTTTACTAATCATATCATTAGTTTTGCCTAAACATGCTTAAGGGGAAAACATGGGTTTTTGGGTATGTTTGATCCTTATAAACATGTCATATTGTTGTTTTAGTGTTTATGGACGATTTTACATGTTGCTATGACTATATGGTATGTTTTGTGATTTCATAGAAAAATTAGAATGGTTGAAAACGCCGTCGTTTAGCGAAAATAGCTTGCTGGAAAAACTTGCAGCAAACCGGATAGGAGCATCCAGATAGGAGCATTCAGATAGGAGCATCCGGATAGGAGCATTCAGATAGGAGCATCCTGATAGGAGCACTCGGATAGGAGCATTCGGATAGGAGCAACCAGATAGGAGCAACCGGATAGGGGCATCCGATCCGAACCGGATAGGGGCATCCGACCCGAACCAAATAAGAGCATCCGAGCACCTGAACTGAACTAGAAAGGAGCATTCGAACTGAACCAAGCAGGAGGGGGCGAACGGAACCAAACAAGAGGATTGAACACCAAGTAGACCTAAACCTGAGATGCAAAGGAAGTCCAAATGAGGAGTTGTACCTCAGGATCTAGATGGGAACCAAGGAGGGAACTTCATGAGTTGGGCTTTGCTGCGGGATGTGTGCTAAGGGGTTATCGATGTCTGTAACTTTAGATCACTATGTGTAGGGGGTACGTGAACGGATTCAGGACCACAGTGGCCTAGGTACGACTAAAGAGCTATAGACCAATGAAGTGGGGTCATTTGTAAAGATTTGGTCATGACTCCATGGGATAAGCTTGGTAGTAACAGTAGTTGTACAAGTCGAACTCCGTCACTACTTCGATGGGTCTAGTGATTGACAGTGGTGGACATCATATGCCTTACGCACTGAGTGAGAGATGTGAGAGTAGTTGCTTTGTTTGATTGTTTGCTTTCATTATGACATACACACCGCCACCCCCGTATTCTTTACACCATATGATAGTGGCACCTTAGAGTATTGTACGATATGTGGTGCTAACTCTTTGGTTGGAGGTCCAGGTTCAGGTATGGTTTAGTATAACTGTTATTGTTCTGTTTAGCTGCTTATCACTCATACCAGACTTTTTGTCTAACCCAGAGTTTTATGTCTCTTCTTATTACTCTGGGTGCTCTCACGAGCAGACTAGAGACAGGTTAGCTGGGTATGCACGAGTAGCTGATCCGGAGACGAGCAAGAGGCTTCCACGTATGATACATATAGATATTCTCCTTGTGTTGTTAAAGATCACTACTTGGGCATTAGTAGTGCATCTTCTACTTTAACTTTCTTTTGCTTTAGAGACAGTTTAAAGTTGTAATAATAATGTTGGATCATAAGCTGTATTTGGATTTCCGCTGCTATGTTGGTTTAGTTTTGAGCTTATGCACTGTCTCACCTGTTTTATGTCAAGATTATGTTATTATTATATTTTGTTCCATGCGCTGTGAGACATTCTACAGGTTCCTTGTTAGTTCATTCTCTTCTTTCCTTTCTTTGGCAACCGTTCCGTGCTAGTCGGGCATGTGTACAGCGCGCCTTCGGAGGAAATGCAGGCTGGTGCGGGGCGGGTCGTCACAGTGACCGTACTTATTTTTAATGTGAAAAATAATCAGTATTTCGACTGTTAAAAATACGCTGTGTGAGCAAACGGAGTCGGAATTCGATGAAACTAATTTCGTTGGATCTGTATTGTCGAACTGTAGCTGCATGTCCAGTTTCGTGATTTTTGGGTATCGTATGTGATCAAAGGAATTTTAGAGGTCAATTACAGTTAATGATTGCTTAAAAATTGAATATAAAAATATTTAAATCTCTTCTATAAACAGGTCACTACCTCTCTAACCCTAATTAAAACCTTGCCAATGTCAACAGACAAACTGGCCGCCACATTTTCTCCCAAAACGAGAAGATATCAAACTTCAAAAATCCAAACAAATCGAAATAAAATCTCTTAATTCATGAAACTAGTTTGTAGAGATCGGCAAAGCAAGAGCTTCACGTTAGTACTGGCTTTGGGAAGCTCAATCAAGGTCTGGGTTCGCTGGGATCGTTCAGCGATTTCTAGGGTCTCAAGTTGTGGGGAATCAGAGTGTTTATTCAAAATATTCGGGTTAAGTTATGGAGATTAAATCGAGTTTGTAGGTGTATTTTTGGGGTTTATGGTGATAAAAATGGTCCCTGTTGGTTGCGTCGAGGACCTGGAGACGCGGGTACCTTGGGGCTATCGAGTTCATCCTTGTGGTGATGGAGAAGATGGATGTTGTAAGAGAGGGAAACTGGTGATTTTGGTGGGTGTTTTCGTGATGGTTTGAGGGTGAATGGAGTGAGGAAGACACAGCAATGTCTGGAGTGGTATACTGGAGTTCGCGACATCCATTTGGGGAAGACGGATTATATTTGTGGAGCGGGTGGGCTTTGGTGAAGATCGACCGATAGTTATTTAACGGTTTAAGGCCCATTTGAAATTAATAATCCGAGTTTTATTTAATTTAAATGCATGTTGACTTGTAAATGCTGTAACTTTATCATACAATACCAGAATTCAGCGAAATAAGATCCGTCAGGATCGTAAGGAAGGCGACTACACACTGGAACTGACCGGAAGTGAATTGGAGCCCGTTACAATTTATAGCGAAATAAATTGTCCATCTGAATCGAGCGATGGTCATTATTATTAACGATGATCATCCAATGTGAGTAAAACTCACCAACTCTGAATAGTTATATTTTTATAACATATGCTTAGAACTGATAATTATCTGTTGATTGCTGTGTGTTAACTATTTGGCCGAACTGCTTATGTATTGTATGAAATTATAGATAACCATACATATATATATAAATCGTTAAATCAAATATCGATTCTGTTTATCAGAATATTTCATATCAAAGTGAAATGGATGTTATTATATTGTTTAACATCTGTGGATGTAGGGAAACAGGTCGGAAGAATCCAACTGGATTCCTCAACATTTGTTTTACTGTTTTCCATATATAGTTATATATGATGTGATATATAGTCTGTTGTTGATTATATATATTTGAATGATAGTGATCATTTTTATACGGTATGTTAAACACCATAGAGAACACTAGAATGTATAAAAGGAAATTTTCGAAGTATATTTTGAAAATAAATTATTTATATAAAATCAATGGATTTTATCTATAAAAGGAGAAGGATTTTGTAAAAGGAAATAATTATAAAATCAAAGAAATAAAAAAGGAAATTATTTGTGGAAACAAATATAAAGGAAATTATTTGTGAAAATAAATATAAAGGAAATTATTTGTGGAAACAAATAAAAAGGAAATTATTTGTGAAAACAAATACAAAAGGAAATATTTGTAAAACATTTACAAATAGATTATAAAGGAATGTTTATTTAAAAAATAAATGGAATAAAGGAATATTTATTTAGAAAATATATAGAATAAAGGAATATTTATTGGAAAAAATAAACAGAGTTAATGAAAAGGAGTTAATCGAATTTAGTATTCGAAGGAGTTAATCGAATTTAGTTATTCGAAACAAGTAAATCGAATATGGTATTCGAAAGTTAGTAAATCGAATATGGTATTCGAAAGATAGTCGAGTTAGTCAAGTTAAACGAATATGGCTAGTCGAGTCGAGTTAGTCGAGTTAAATGAACATGGTTAGTCGAGTCGAGTTAATAGATTATAATTAATCGAAAGGAGTTAGTCGGTTCTAGTTAATCGAAAGGAGTTAGTCGATTTTAGTTAATCGAAAGGAGTTAGGTGAATGTAGTTATTCGAAAGGAGTTAGTCGAATATGGTATTCGAAAGGAGTTAATCGAATCGAGTTAGTCAAACCAAGTTAGTCGAATCGACTTGGTCGAACCAAGTTAGTCGAGTATGATTAGTCAAACCAAGTTAGTCGAGTATGGTTAGTCAAATCGAGTTAGTCAAACATAGTAAATCGAATTAGGGTTAATTGAATATTAGTTATTCAATTAGAGTTGATCGAATATAGTTATTTGAAATAGAGTTAGTCAAACGTAGTTATTCAGGATGAGTTTCCATTTCGTACGACAGCTAGCGTAATTCGCAGGGCTGCAGATAGCCTACGGCGGTCGGATGTTTCCTGAGGGAATCAGGCGTAACCATTATGATCGGTGCAATCTAGAGTCAAGCGAATGGAGTTAAATCGAATATTAGCTATTCGAAATAAAGTTAAACGGACATAGTTATTCGAATATAAGTTAATCGAGTATAAGTTATTCGATAGGAGTTAATCAAGTTGAGTTAAATAAGTCGAGTTAGTCAAGTTGAGTTAAATAAGTTGATTAAATCAATTAAAGTTAACCAGTTAGAGTTAATCAGTTAGAGTTAACCAGTTCGTGTTAGAGTTAACCAGTTAGAGTTAATCAGGTAGAGTTAACCAGTTAGAGTTAAGCAGTTAAAGTTAATCGATTGGAGTTAAATCGAATTAGAGTTATTCAAATAGAGTTAATCGAG
The DNA here is from genome assembly GCA_030737875.1 of Allium sativum. Lineage (NCBI taxonomy): Eukaryota > Viridiplantae > Streptophyta > Magnoliopsida > Asparagales > Amaryllidaceae > Allium > Allium sativum. The sequence continues at coordinate 995,961,839 of CM060915.1, forward strand.
TTAGAGTTAGTCGAGTATTAGAAAATTAAATAGAGTTAAAAGGAGTTATCGAATATTAGTTATTGAATAGAGTTAAAAGGAGTTATCGAATATTAGTTATTCGAATAGAGTTAAAAGGTGTTATCGAATATTAGTTATTTGAATAGAGTTAAAAGGATTTATCGAATATTAGTTATTCGAATAGAGTTAAAAGGAGTTATCGAATATTAGTTATTCGAATAGAGTTAAAAGGAGTTAATCGAATATTTGTTTATTCGAAGAAAGATTATCGAATTTAGATATTCGAGAGGAGTTAATCGAATTTAGTTATTCGAGAAGAGATAATCGAATATAATTTATTCAAAGGGTGTTCATCGAATATTAGTTATTCATAGGAGAGTTAATTAGGTAAGAATTTACTCGAAAGAGAATTCTACGTCGAATTCGATTATATCGAATTCGGGAAAGTATTATTTACTTTCCGAATTTTTATCGAGATTTATTTATTTATAAATAAATGAGTTGTTAGGTTAATTATTCAAAGTAAGAAATAAAAGTTAGAATTATAAGTTAGATATTTCAGAAGTAGGATTTATAATGTTAACATTATAATAATTTTTTTTCATTAAAGAAGTGGATTCATAATCTGAATCTGAGAATTTGCGTAAGCAAATGATTGTAGAAATTGGAGCGGTGAGCTTTGTCTATTGCAAGGTTAAGAACGTTGTTCAGTTAAGGTCCGAGAGGTAATTATACCCCAACTTGATTGACTTCCTTACTTAACTAAGTGATAGTGAGGTTCGATAGCGAATGTTAAATAGAGATAAACGATTGATGGGTTGAGCGGTCGTAACGATGTTTTATACAACGTTCGGTTGAAATACGCAAAAATGAGTTTTGGAAACGTTTTCCAAATATAATCAGAGATATTTTCTAAATATAGAAAATAAGGAAATATGAATATATATATATGTTTGATGATTTGATCGATAATTCCATTTGGAGATAAGATTATTGTTTGTACAGGGACATATTTTCATTTGATAGTTAAATCACCGACTATCAAAGTTTTGACCGTTTTAACGTTGTTATATGGAGAGACCGGTTGGATTATTATCCGAAGAGCCACTCCGTATTGGCATAAGCATTGTGAATCATATATGCCAAGGTTAATTGAAGACGGAGTAAAGTGCAAGGGCTATTGTATAAATCTTAGGTAAAGATTGCCTAAGATGGATGTACTGAATAGTGCCTTCGGTTTGTCCGGTCCCAGGACAACCTGTATGGAAGAAGGTATGATAGAGTATATTTAATAGATCGTGTAAGTTGATCTCTTCAAACGTATTCACGTTTGGTGGAGGAGGAATTTGTTTCTCTTAGCTGTATACCCGTGTTATTTTTGGATAAATCAATTTGTGATTTTAAAGGGTATGACGATGTGACATTCTAAGTGAATGATTGTTTGATCTGTCAGAGATAAGCGTGGCCTCTAGCCTCACATCTGGTAAATGACAAAAATAGGACATGCAGCATGGCTATGCGGGTAGCTCCCATTAGGGTGTATAATCACCTATCTAGAGAATATTCATTTGTTTCTTTAATCTGTCAATGCTGTCCCTTATCGGGAAACAGTTGCTTATCCCAACCGTTGGTGATAAACATTCAATACACTCAAGCGAAATGAGTGGTCGGTCATGTGTGGTTGAGTTGCAAGATGTTCTTGTTGAACTCGGTGTAGATACACCATCGGCCGGTGGTCCCATACCTTATCATAGTTGGAATCCATTACCCAATACGCACCCGCGGTTTTTGATTGTATATTATGTATGTGGAATGTGAGATAAAAGCGTTCTGCTAGATTGATATCTATTTGTATTTAGACATTATTATAATATCAGAATGATATTTCTTTTCAAAGATGTTTGGATTCTCATAAGGGAAAAACCCGTTCCGTATTTACAGCGTGTTCTTATGAGATATCATATACCTATTCAAACCGATTTAAACTATTTTACTCACACCAGTCACATGACTGACCCAGAGTTTATTTTGTTTTTTTCCCTAAACTCTTGGGTGCCCAATTTTGTACGGGCAGTCAAGTAGTTGGGATTTTACATATATACTTTGAAAGCTGGAGCAGGAAGCTTCAGCAGCGTTTATATAGCTATTGTTTATTCCCGTTATGTTGTAAGTGTTGTACTTTGATAATGATATGTATATTCAAGTACAATCTTTTATTTCAAAGTTATGTTATATTTTATTCGTTCCGCTGTGAGATTCGTGTTACTCTGATGTTGTATGTTCTCCTTCTTCTTCTTTTCTATGTTTATATCTTATCTATTCTCACCCTCTGTTTTCTTTCTATTAGTTTTCTGTTTTCCGGTACAATGTTGGTTGGACTTGTGTTATTTGGTCAGCACAAATTGGACCGGAATTTCGGGACACTACAGTTGGTATCAGAGCTGAAGGTTAAGAATTACCTTGGCTCTGTGGCGTGACTCAGTAGAGATGGGGTTAGTAATACCCTAGATTGAGTTGAGTGTATATATACGAGCGCGTATTTGTTAATTGATATAAAATGGTTTTATATTGTGGATATTTATCGTTTGAGTTATTTATGAGTTCTGGCCGATCAGTTTGATCCACTGCATCGGTAGGAGTTTCTAAGCACTTGAATACGATGGGTCGACTCAATATGTTTTGAAAAGAGGGTAAATGAAAATCATTTTACCCAAAGTATATTTTGATATAGAGAAAATATATATATTGGAATTATAATATATTGGATATATTGGTTGTTATTATAATCGAGTAAGATTATAAATTTAATGGTTTTGTAAATAACCAAACAGAATTCATATAAGTGAAATACGTGAAATCAGATGAATTAAATCTGAATTTAAATCAGAATTGAAATTTAAAACTCTGGAAATTTGAATAAGTGTTGTAAATGGATTTGGACTAAAAATATGTGAATTTTAAAATCCCGGGAGTTTTTAAATTGTTTTACAAGTATTGTGAATTGTATTTTGAATTAATTTCAAAATGGAGGTGTTTAAGAAATGTGGTTTGAAAGCTGATATAGTATTGAACTCACTTCAATTACTGGGAAATAACTCTGATGATGCTGGCCACATCATCAGTGCTCATTTTCGAGTTGTAAGTGATAGATTACTACCAAAGATTTGGTTTTTGAGTTGTTTTGAGAAAAGCAAGTTGTTTGAATCTTGAAAAGGAAAGTTTGATTTTCAATAAGGTAAACTGTTTAAATTCCCAGGAAAAGATTGTTCGAATTAAAACCAAATTTAGGTAGAATTTGGGAAAAGAAAATTGAAATTAAATGGGATTAGAACGATATCGAGACAAATTGGATTTGTGACATTTGATTTTTGAAATGGTATTGGATTGATGAGTTAAGAATTTAAAAATCGAGAATGGAACTTTGGTTTGTAATGAAATTTGACTTAGGTATAAGCGAATGGTTGTGTTGGAGATAAAAGTGATTTGAGTTTGATTGGGATGACCTTGGTATATGCTGAATTAGCAGAAGATGGAAAAGACATAGTGATATGCCCGACAAAAAGGTACAAGTTTTAAATTGATATAAGCATGAGATTTATGAGCCGAATTGGCAAGCCGCTTGGCTGTGTTATTTTCTTTTGGGCTGGAGAAGCCCTAGAAAGGCAAGTTGGAGTTTGACCTATTGACCAGTACAAAGGAGGTGCTGGCGAAATTTTTCAAAAATTTCGGGTGTTAGAAAATTTTCAAGATTTTTGAAATTTTTTGTTGATAAGAATAAATTAATATTTAATTGGAATGGATTTTTCAGTTGAAACTGGAGTTAATAATTAAATAAAAAAAAATTACCCAGTCAATAGGATTTTTTTTCTACCTTGGCAATTTCGAGGACAAAATTATTTTAAGGGGAAGAATGTAATGACCTGTATTTTACGGTATTCTAATTAATTTATTTAATTATTTAAATAGTGATTCAGAGAACTAAATGGTCGCTAATTAAATTTTATTGAATATTTAATTAAATTAAATAATAGAATTATATATTTAATTCAGAAATAATAAAAAATAATGGAATTCACAATACAGTGTGAATTGGATCATATATAGGGTATAATTCAGTTTAAAATAGGATCTGTAACACCCCGTGTATTCTATAACGTTAAGCTTCACGAATTAAAAGTATAATTAATTATAAATGATGAAATCAAGGGAAATGGGTTACGCCATTGCGTTTGTCTCGAAATTCTACTTGAGATAGAGTCCGAGTTTGCGAAAAACGGATATCATATGAAGACGATATGGACGAACGAAGTTGGGCGAAAAACCAGAAAACGGGTCAGAATGCACTGGCGCACTTGGGAAGTGCTCCAGAACAGAAATGAACTGGCGCACTTGGGAAGTGCGCCAGTACATTTTTAGCCTGGCGCACCTGCCAAGTGCGCCCAGGTCAGAATGACCTGTTCGTCAGGTCTTAGCTGGCCTGATCAGGGTCTGGTCGAATTTCTGAGCCTTGCCTTGTCACTAGGGCTAGGTGTCAGCTCCTGGTTGGTCTCTCCTTCAAATGAAAGGCTAATATTAATCCAAGCTCCATCGACGGTTCTAATCAATTCACAAACTCTATAAAAAGGACCTAAGACTCACCCTAATTCATACAAATAAAAATGAGAATGAGACCGTCATGCTGCTGAGGAGAGGCAAGGAGTAGCCGTCAAAATTGAGAGACGATTAGGAGACAATTCAAAAAAAAGCTTAAAGCAACGACAACTAAATCAAAACAACGCCTACAACAAAGGATAGCATCTCCAAATTCAGAATTCAGATTCCTGAATTGAAGATTCGTCATACGTTGTAAGTAGAGTGCTATTCCGATGTGAATAAATAATTGTGTTTTGATTTGTGTAAAGTGGGAAATTGAATTGTACTTGATTTGTGGTGATAATAATTCATATTTGTATGTTGCTATGATTCTAATCGATTTGGAATGTTGTGGTATAACGATTGGATATTTGCAAGTATGTAATTCATGTTGAAAACTACATGTTTGTGGTAGTTTATTACAACACCTATTGGATAATTGCAAGTATATGATTCATGTTGAAAGTAACGCCTATATGTTTGTGGTAGTTTATTTGAGATTCATGCAAGTATATGGTTCACTATTATGCCAACATAATATATATTTTTTTATAATCACTTTTAGTGTAGTTGGATCCATTTGGGTATTATGACTCATATGAATTTATGTTGGAATTGGCATCATGTTTCAAGTGTAAAACCATACTTTTGTATTAGAGACAAAAGTAAGCATCTTTGTGAACTTGTGTTGACTCTATGAACATGACTAGACTATGTTTGGTGTTATGCCTAATTGAAAAACATGTTTTAGGCCTATATTGTTATCAAAAATCGTATGATAATATATGTGACACATAGCTAAGTTAGATTTACATTCCAATTGCAAGTTTGCATGAGTAAATTAAAAACCATGATTTCATGTTTAGGTATGTTTATATTATATGAGTAGATTAAAAACCATGATTTCATGTTTAGGTATATTTACGCCATGATTATATGAATAGATCAAAAACCATGATTTCATGTTTAGGTATGTTTATGCCATGATTATATGAATAGATCAAAAACAATGATTTCATGTTTAGGTATGCTTATGCCTTGATTACATGCTATTACAATGCAAGTTCACAAGTGCCTAATTTATGTTAATTAGTTCGCTATGTTGCAAGTTCATGCGTTCACACTCCCCTTTTTATGTTACTTAGAATATATAAACACCATGTTCTAAGCCTCCCCTTTTTCATGTGGCTAAGTTGGGTTTAAATGTTGAACCCAACATATGTTATATTGTAGCGAACGTATAAAACGGGGGTAATGACGTTTGGGTTAAAATATAAAACATATGTGTTGGCATGTTTGACGCATGCCAACGACCTTGAAAAAAAAACAATTAAGTGGTGTAAATTAATTTCACCCAATAAAGATGAATTTGAATAATGGGCCGCAAATATTTACATATAAAAAGAAAAGAGACAAAATATGTAAATTTAGAAAATACGATGTGTTTAACCCGAGGTTGGATTGAGTTGTGATGTAAACCTGCCCGGAACCGCCCGGCTGTCCAGTAGTCACAACAATACCTATCCAATGAGGGTGGTTAAACACGGAGCCCAATAAAGACCCGAGGTTAGACTGAGTTGTGGCGTAAGATTGCCCGAACCCAACCGGCAACAGGCAGCTACAACAATATCTGTCTAATGTGAGAGGTCGAGGCTTTAATAAGACAATTAAGGCTGAGTCAGGATTGATAGGATTAAGTAAATTGAATTAGTACTTAATCAAAATGGAACATGCTAAACTATGCAGATTGATTGGGGGTTAGGTTTACGAAACACTTAACCAGCTTAGAATGTTGGCTAGAAATAGAAAACCTAGTAGCGGGGGACCCTTTTCAGCAGTAACCCTACAAGGTGTATCAGGATACCCTGAACTAGGCAGGGTGGGGCACGATTACTGGGCTGACTGTAGGAGGTCAAATCGACGGCGGTGATGCGGCAGTGTAGGTTCTAACAGGGTGCGGGCGTGCACACACTCCGGCGTAGAAAAATAAGGCACCGGGCACCAGTAGTATACCTGTGCATTCTAGAATTGTGTCGGGCCGCCACCATGGGACTTGATACACCCCATGGTGGGACCAGCATAGGTAACTACAACCACGGGGGCCGTAAGACACATGTAACTATGCGAGTAGGAGTCGATCATCAGAAATGGATCACCTCACCCTGATTATGGGGTGCCTGTTGGGAACTAGTTTATATGGGTACAGAGATTAATATGGGGTACGATAGTATATTCGACTCTAGACAACTTAACTTAGTTTAGGGTGCTTTCCCATTTCCAGTTTATACTTATCATACCCAGTTCTTTATCCATAGACTGAATAGTCCTAGACTTACTCAGGCTTTATGCCTGACTCTACTTTTCTTTCGTCTTCTTTTCTTTCGTCCCCCCTAGGTCCACAAGGAGGGAATACCGCAGCTTGACCAGCTTTCGCATCCAGCTTGAAGAGAAAGAATGTATTGCTGGATCTTTTTCGTTTTGGACTATGGCTTTGGACAGCAATTATGGGACTTATGCAGTTTATTTATGTTTTCTTTATGCTTCTTTAAATAATGTAATCAAGACAGTTATGAAGATGTTATGTTTTTGGAAGTATTGTAAGACAAATTATGACATTGTTTGTGTAACACGAATTTTGTTGAAATAAAAGTTGTTGTTGTTTTCCGTTGTTCAAAAATATGTGTTCTTATATCTGTCTTGTATATCTGTGACTTATACTTATAAACTTCCACTAAAATTAGGGCATTCCCTTTGATAGTGACCCTAACGGAGGTGGGGTGTTTCACTTGGTATCAGAGCATAGGTTTACCAGATAAGATAAAAAGTTTTGAAAAATTCATTTCCAAAAAGAAAAATTTAAAGAAGCATTTTAAAGATAAAAGGTTATTTTATTTTAAAAAGGCAAAGTCCCCAAAAGCCATAGGTACTATCTTTTATCCTTCGTTTTGAATCTATCCTTTTTGTTTCAGCATGTCCGAAGAACTTAACTTGCCAGAGGGTGTACCAATACCTGGTTGGTTTAGACGATTCTTAGAAGCGAGGGCCACTCAGCCAGGTCCTACCGTTCCTCCTCCTCCAGCTGCGGGAAATCATCCAGCTGCAGCAGCACCACTTCCTCCACCTCCTCCGCGGGGTAATACTTTTTCTAAGATATGTAAAGATTTTAAAGCTATGGGGGGAAAGGACTTTCATGGAACCGAGTCCTTCGTGGCAGCCAGGAATTGGCTGCAGGAAACCGAGGACTTATTCGTTATCTTTGAGGTAGAAGATAGGCAGAAGGTACAACTAGCAGTATGGCTACTTAAAGGCGAAGCTTCCTACTAGTGGGAAGTCACCAATGCAGAAAGGCCAGTGGAAACATGGGAGGACTTTAGGGCAAAGTTTGAGGCTAAATTTCTCTCAGAAGCTGAAAGGAATCTTCAGTTGGAAAAATTCTTTTTTCTTAAGCAAGGGAACAAGACAGTAAAAGAGTATGTTAATCAGTTCGATCAGCTGGCTAGGTTCAGACTGGACCTAGTCAACACTCCGCACAAGAAGGCTCTCTGCTTTGTCAAATGATTGAATGAGCTATTACACAATTTGGCCATGACCCATATACCAATGGGAGCTACGTATGAAAGGTTGGTGCAGATGGCATTGCTGAACGAAGAGGATATGGACAAGAAGGAGACAAAGGCAGAAAGCTCTCAAGGGAAGAAAGAGGGTTTACAGCCTAAGAAGACAGACTTTAAGAAGGGCGGAAAAGACAACAAAGAGAAAAGGAAGTGTAATTTCTGTGGCAAAGTGGGGCACTTGGTGAAAGATTGCCGGAAAAAGAAGGCCAAGATGAATGGTGGGTGCTTTTCTTACGGTGAAACAGGCCATATGGCTAAGTATTGCCCAAAGAAACGAGGGCAGGGGCAGAGGGATGGATCCACCTCAGGGGCACAGGTTCATGTGGTAGAAGCGCCACCTCTGCAACAGCGAGGTATAAATACTTCTGTAGAAATCGTAGTTTACCTTTATGATCACCCAGTTCGCACTTTATTTGATTCTAGCGCATCACACTCCTTTATTTCATCTGCTTTAGTAGAATCTCTGCACCTAGAAACTAGTATGGTAGAGGACCCCTTAATTGTTTCAAATCCAATTGGGGGCCCAGCTTATTTATCTATGATCTGTGTGGGATTAAATATTTCTGTTCTAAGCGTAGAATTTAAATGTAGTTCCTTTGTTTTGAGCTTTTCGGGATATGGTTTGATTTTGGGCATGGATTGGCTATCCAGTAATGGGGCCATCCTTGATTGTGAGAAAAGGGTTGTTAGGCTCCTGACCCATCTCGGTAACACTTTGGAAATTACTTGTAATCCCTCGTATGCGGTTATGCTTAGTTATCTTGAATCGCTAGATGCCTCTGTCGAGAATTTGCAATCGGTTAGAGTGGTCCGGGAATATCCGGATGTCTTCGAAGAGGTGAAGGGCTTGCCTCCGAAGCGGGAGATAGACTTCCGCATATATCTTGTAGATAACGTAAAGCCCATTGCGCTGCCCGTTAGACACATGGCTCCACGGGAAAGGAAGGACCTCAATAAACAGATTAAAGAACTTCTAGAGAAGGTGTTCATTAGAAGGAGCATTTCAGAATGGGGCGTTCCGGTGGTGTTCGCTACAAAGGCGGATGGTTCACTCCGTCTGTGTGTTGATTATAGGGAGCTCAACAACTAACGAAAAAGAATAGGAATCCTCTCCCCAGAATTGACGATCTGTTTGATCAGCTTGTACGAGCGTCTGTTTTCTCCCAACTCGATTTGGCAACCGGTTTTCATCAGCTAAGGGTGGCTGAAGATAACATCGATAAGGCAGCATTCAAAACCCCAGACGGCTTCTTTGAATGGCTTGTCATGCCTTTTGGCTTGAAAAACGCACCCGCTTACTTCGTGGACCTAATGAGTAGGGTGTTCAGAGATTTCCTCAACAAGTACGTAGTGGTTTTCGTAGACGATATCTTGATCTTCTCAATGAGTGAAGAGGAGCATGCCCAGCACCTAAGGGCAATCATGGAAACTTTGCGAGTCCATCAGCTAAAAGCCAAATTCTCCAAATGCCACTTTTGGAGAGAAGATGTGAGGTTCCTTGGGCACATAGTATCCAAAGAAGGGTTAGCTGTGGACCCTGCTAAGGTAGTAGCGGTACAGGATTGGAAGACACCAAGGAATGCAACTGAGGTCCGAAGTTTTCTAGGACTAGCAGGTTTCTATCGAAAGTTCATAAGGGATTTTGAGAAAATCTCAGCTCCGCTCACAAGGCTGACCAAGAAGAATCTAGTGTTTAATTGGGACTTGGATTGCGAGTTTGCTTTCCAACGGCTAAAAAGGGCTCTTACAACAGCCCCAGTTTTGAGTTGCCAGATGGAAGCAAGATGTTCACAGTTTATACAGATGCATGTGGGACAAGGCTAGGCGCTGTCTTAATGCAAGAAGGAAGGGTAGTAGTTTATGGCGGAAGACAATTGAAAGTTCATGAAAAGAACTACCCGACCCACGATCTTGAGTTAGCCGCCATCGTCTTTGCACTCAAGTCTTGGCGACACTATCTCCTAGGTGAGAAGTTCGAACTTTACACTGACCATAAATCGTTGAAATATCTTTTCTCGCAGAAAGATCTTAACTTGAGGCAACAAAGATGGATGGAGTTTCTTGCCTCATATGATTTCGAGATCTCCTACACTCCGGGCAAAGGCAACGTAGTAGCAGACGCGTTGAGCCGAAAGAAACTAACACTAAGCCCGCTGTTTGTTGAAAGACAAAGCCTAGAGTTTATAGCCAACTTTGACTTTAGGCCCTCCTCCGATTTTGTACCGGGCTTGATAGCATCTCTCGAAGTATGCCCGACTTTAGTGGACTCAATAGGGACAGCACAACGCGAAGACCCACAGCTTGTGGAGACGATTGATAGGCTAATTAGGGGTGAGACTTCAAGTCACCTCGTAGATACTCCATCGACGATAAGGGTTGGCTAAGGCGAGACGGAAGACTATGCGTCCCACTGACAAGGGATTTGGTAAAGACGGTTCTCGAGGAAGCACATCACTCCAAGATGACGATACACCCAGGCGGAGATAAAATGTACAAGGACATAAAGAGAGCTTTCTTTTGGAACGGCATGAAGAAGGACATGGCAGATTTCGTTTCTAAGTGTATGGTGTGCCAACAGTTTAAAGCAGAACAGAAAAAGCCTGGCGGTCTGCTCCATCCTCTAGAGGTCCCGCAGTGGAAGTGGGATAGCATCTCAATGGACTTCATTGATGGGCTGGCTAGGTCTAGAAGAGGCAACACTTGCATTTGGGTAATAGTGGACAGGCTTACTAAAAGCGCCAACTTTTTACCTGTCAAGAGTAAAAGAACTGCCTCATCCCTAACATCTCTTTACCTCAAGGAAATTGTTCGAATCCATGGAATACCCTCCAGCATTGTTAGTGACCGAGACCATAACTTCACAAGTGAGTTTTGGCGGAGTCTGCAAGAAGCGGTAGGCACACAGTTATGCTTGAGCACAGCCTATCTCCCCCAAACCGACGGCCAGACGGAAAGAGTGAACAAAGTTTTGGAGGACCTTTTAAAACTGTGCTTCCTTGACTTCGAAGGGACGTGGGAATACCATCTTCCTTTGGTGGAATTTGCCTACAACAACAGCTACCAAGCAACCATCGGAATGGCGCCCTTTGAAGCTTTATATGGAAGACTGTGCCGATCTCCCACTTGTTGGTGGGAGTCTACTGACAAGCTTATACTTCGACTAGATATGATCCGAGAGACTTCAAAAAAAGTAGACTTAATATGGAGAAGAATGAAGACAGCCCAAGACAGACAAAAATCCTACGTCGACAAGAGGAGGACCGACCTTGAATTTGAGGTTGGGGACAGAGTTTTTCTTAAGGTATCTCCGCTAAGTAACGTTGTTCATTTTGGGACCACAAGGAAGCTAGCACCAAGGTTCGTAGGGCCATTCCATATCATCGAGAAAATTGGGAAAATGGCATATAGATTAGAGTTACCCGAAAAGCTGGCCGGAGTTCACAATGTTTTTCACGTTTCGCACCTCCGAAAATGTCTACATGAATCTGCTGAAGTGGTAGAGCCAAATATCCTAGAAGAAGCTGAAATGGAACGCGAAGCAACCGTGAGGAAAGTTCCAACCCGCATATTAGGAACGGAAGTGAAGAAGCTACGCAACCGCAAAGTCAATCTCGTCAAAGTTCAGTGAAGCGACGCCGAGGGAGACGCAACTTGGGAAACTGAAGCTAGAATACGCGCAGCCTACCCTTTTCTTTTTGAGGGTACATCTTTGATCTTTCTTTTTCCTTAAGTTGCGCTTTTATCTATCTTTTTAGGTATATCTCCTCGACCTTATCTTTTAGGTAGAAACTCTTTGGATGAAAACATGTAATTGAAACATTTTATGGATGATGGTTGCAAGTGGTTGCAAGTGATTGCTAGTGGTTTCTCGTGGTTGCATATACACACACAATTTAGGTTTTAGATCGGCTCAGTCACTTCATGTTGCATGTGCATATATGTATTTATATTTGTATATGGTTGAAGTTTAATGTGTTGCCATATGGATGTTGCATTTATATGTGAATGAATGTGCACCCATGTAAAATCATGAATAGGAATATTTGCATACATAATGGATTCATGACACTTACATAATTTGCATTAAGGAGGTCAACTGAATCAGTAGACCGACTGATTTTGCATTAGATAAGTACATGTACACACAATTCGCATATGATCATGAAGCATTAGAAGTCTTTTAAGGACAATGGATGCTCGTGTTTGATGGATGAGTAGATGGATGTTTGGATGTTAAGATATACATTCTTCCTAACTTGAATATTTCGGGGACGAAATCCTTTTAAGTAGGGGAAAATGTAACACCCCGTGTATTCTATAACGTTAAGCTTCACGAATTAAAAGTATAATTAATTATAAATGATGAAATCAAGGGAAATGGGTTATGCCATTGCGTTCGTCTCGAAATTCTACTTGAGATAGAGTCCGAGTTTGCGAAAAACGGATATCATATGAAGAAGATATGGACGAACGAAGTTGGGCGAAAAACCAGAAAACGGGTCAGAATGCACTAACGCACTTGGGAAGTGCTCCAGAACAGAAATGAACTGGCGCACTTGGGAAGTGCGCCAGTACATTTTTAGCCTGGCGCACCTGCCAAGTGCGCCCAGGTCAGAATGACCTGCTGGTCAGGTCTTGGCTGGCCTAATCAGGGTCTGGTCGAATTTCTGAGCCTTGCCTTGTCACTAGGGCTAGGTGTCAGCTCCTGGTTGGTCTCTCCTTCAAATGAACGGCTAATATTAATCCAAGCTCCATCGACGGTCCTAATCAGTTCACAAACTCTACAAAAAGGACCTAAGACTCACCCTAATTCATACAAATAAAAATGAGAATGAGACCGTCATGCTGCTGAGGAGAGACAAGGAGTAGCCGTCAAAATTGATAGACGATCAGGAGACAATTCAAAAAAAAGCTTAAAGCAACGACAATTAAATCAAAACAACGCCTACAACAAAGGATAGCATCTCCAAATTCAGAATTCAAATTCCTGAATTGAAGATTCGTCATACGTTGTAAGTAGAGTGCTATTCCGATGTGAATAAATAATTGTGTTTTGATTTGTGTAAAGTGAGAAATAGAACTGTACTTGATTTGTGGTGATAATAATTCATATTTGTATGTTTCTATGATTCTAAACGATTTGGAATGTTGTGGTATAACGATTGGATATTCGCAAGTATGTAATTCATGTTGAAAACTACATGTTTGTGGTAGTTTATTACAACACCTATTGGATAATTGCAAGTATATGATTCATGTTGAAAGTAACGCCTATATGTTTGTGGTAGTTTATTTGAGATTCATGCAAGTATATGGTTCACTATTATGCCAACATAATATATATTTTTTTATAATCACTTTTAGTGTAGTTGGATCCATTTGGGTATTATGACTCATATGAATTTATGTTGGAATTGGCATCATGTTTCAAGTGTAAAACCATACTTTTGTATTAGAGACAAAAGTAAGCATCTTTGTGAACTTGTGTTGACTCTATGAACATGACTAGACTATGTTTGGTGTTATGCCTAATTGAAAAACATGTTTTAGGCCTATATTGTTATCAAAAATCATATGATAATATATGTGACACATAGCTAAGTTAGATTTACATTCCAATTGCAAGTTTGCATGTGTAAATTAAAAACCATGGTTTCATGTTTAGGTATGTTTATATTATATGAGTAGATTAAAAACCATGATTTCATGTTTAGGTATATTTATGCCATGATTATATGAATAGATCAAAAACCATGATTTCATGTTTAGGTATGTTTATGCCATGATTATATGAATAGATCAAAAACAATGATTTCATGTTTAGGTATGCTTATGCCTTGATTACATGCTATTACAATGCAAGTTCACAAGTGCCTAATTTATGTTAATTAGTTCGCTATGTTGCAAGTTCATGCGTTCACACTCCCCTTTTTATGTTACTTAGAATATATAAACACCATGTTCTAAGCCTCCCCTTTTTCATGTGGCTAAGTTGGGTTTAAATGTTTAACCCAACATATGTTATATTGTAGCGAACGTATAAAACGGGGGTAATGACGTTTGGGTTAAAATATAAAACATATGTGTTGGCATGTTTGACGCATGCCAACGACCTTGAAAAAAAAACAATTAAGTGGTGTAAATTAATTTCACCCAATAAAGATGAATTTGAATAATGGGCCGCAAATATTTACATATAAAAAGAAAAGAGACAAAATATGTAAATTTAGAAAATACGATGTGTTTAACCCGAGGTTGGATTGAGTTGTGATGTAAACCTGCCCGGAACCGCCCGGCTGTCCAGTAGTCACAACAATACCTATCCAATGTGGGTAGTTAAACACGGAGCCCAATAAAGACCCGAGGTTAGACTGAGTTGTGGCGTAAGACTGCCCGGACCCAACCGGCAACAGGCAGCCACAACAATATCTGTCTAATGTGAGAGGTCGAGGCTTTAATAAGGCAATTAAGGTTGAGTCAGGATTGATAGGATTAAGTAAATTGAATTAGTACTTAATCAAAATGGAACATGCTAAACTATGCAGATTGATTGGGGGTTAGGTTTACAAAACACTTAACCAGCTTAGCATGTTGGCTAGAAATATAAAACCTAGTAGCGGGGGACCCTTTTCAGCGGTAACCCTACAAGGTGTATCAGGATACCCTGAACTAGGCAGGGTGGGGCACGATTACTGGGCTGACTGTAAGAGGTCAAATCGACGGCGGTGGTGCGGCAGTGTAGGTTCTAACGGGGTGCGGGCATGCACAGACTCCGGCGTAGATAAATAAGGCACCGGGCACCAGTAGTATACCTGTGCATTCTAGAATTGTGTCGGGCCGCCACCATGGGACTTGATACACCCCATGGTGGGACCAGC
Organism: Allium sativum; assembly: GCA_030737875.1. NCBI lineage: Eukaryota > Viridiplantae > Streptophyta > Magnoliopsida > Asparagales > Amaryllidaceae > Allium > Allium sativum. The sequence continues at coordinate 995,976,963 of CM060915.1, forward strand.
ATAGGTAACTACAACAACGGGGGCCGTAAGACACATGTAACTATGCGAGTAGGAGCCGATCATCAGAAATGGATCACCTCACCCTGATTATGGGGTGCCTGTTGGGAACTAGTTTATATGGGTACAGAGATTAATATGGGGTACGGTAGTATATTCGACTCTAGACAACTTAACTTAGTTTAGGGTGCTTTCCCATTTCCAGTTTATACTTATCATACCCAGTTCTTTATCCATAGACTGAATAGTCCTAGACTTACTCAGGCTTTATGTCTGACTCTACTTTTCTTTCGTCTTCTTTCCTTTCGTTTCCCCCCCGGTCCACAGGGAGGGAATACCGCAGCTTGACCAGCTTTCACATCCAGCTTGAAGAGAAAGAATGTATTGCTTGGATGTTTTTCGTTTTGGACTATGGCTTTGGACAACAATTATGGGACTTATGCAGTTTAATTATGTTTTCTTTATGCTTCTTTAAATAATGTAATCAAGACAGATATGAAGATGTTATGTTTTTGGAAGTATTGTAAGACAAATTATGACATGGTTTGTGTAACACGAATTTTGTTGAAATAAAAGTTGTTGTTGTTTTCCGCTATTCAAAAATATGTGTTCTTATATCTGTCTTGTATATCTGTGACTTATACTTATAAACCTCCACCAAAATTAGGGCATTCCATTTGAGAGTGACCCTAACGGAGGTGGGGTGTTTCAGGATCAGAATAGCGAATATATTATTTAACCGACGTTAGAACGTATAAATTATAATTTAATTATAATCGAGCTCGTATCGTCACGGCAGTTCGCTATTTGGCAATTTAAACTTCAACTGAATATACAGGGTCCGTTTTAAATCGGATTTCTGTGAAACAAGAAACGTTAGGAGCTGGTGAAGTATATTTTTCTAGTGGAAGAGAAAAATCAGGATTTCGTCGTGCAGATTTTGATTTATGTTCAAATCAAATTCTCATAAAAACAGCGCCATAACCGTTTAAAAACCATAACGGTTTATTTATATATAAAAGGATTTAAATATAAATCGAATATCGATATAACTCTGATGATGAAAATATCGAGTTGTAAATCCCGATATGGAGCTGTATGATATATATTGTGAATATATACGATAATATTTATTTTTAAATATTTAATTTAATTATTTTTAAATATATTTATATATTTAAAAGGGTTATTTAGAGCTTTAAAAATAGCTAGTTTTGCAAACGGCCTCCGTTTTTGACGAAACTAATTTGTTGGATCCGTACTATTAAATTATTGTTAGATTCAAAGTTTCGTGATTTTTAGAGTCGGTATGTGACCGTACGTATTTTTAATGTGAAAAACAGTCAGTATTTCGATGGTTAAAAATACGTTGTGTGAGCAAACGGAGTCGGAATTCGACGAAACCAGTTTCGTTAGGTCCATATTGTCGAACTGTAGCTGCATGTCCAGTTTCGTGATTTTTGGGTATCGTATGTGATCACAGCAATTTCAGAGGACAATTATAGTTAACGATTGCTTAAAAATCGAATATAAAAATATTTAAATCTCTTCTATAAATAGGTCACTACCTCTCTAACCCTAATTAAAACCTTGCCAAAGTCAACAGACAAATTGGCCGCCACATTTTCTCCCAAAATGAGAAGATATCAAACTTCAAAAATCCAAACAAATCGAAATAAAATCTCTTAATTCATGAAACTTGTTTGTAGAGATCGGCAAAGCAAGAGCTTCGCATTAGTGCTGGTTTTGGGAAGCTCGATCAAGGTCTGGGTTCGCTGGGATTGTTCAGCGATTTCTAGGGTTTCAAGTTGTGGGAAATCGAAGTGTTTATTCATGGATTGTGTTCGGATTTGAGTTGTGGAGGTTAAATCAAGTTCATAGGTGTATTTTTGGTGATAAAAACGGTCGATGTTTGTACTGTTGGTTGTGTCGAGGACCTGGAGACGCTGGTACCTTGGGGTTGTCTAGTTCATCCTTGTGGTGATGGAGAAGATGGATGTTGGAAGAGAGGGGAACCAGTGATTTTGGTGGGTGTTTTCATGATGGTTTGAGGGTGAATGGAGTGAGGAAGACACGACAATGTGTGGAGTGGTATACTGGAGTTCGCGACATCCATTTGGGAAAGACGGATTATATTGGTGGAGCGGGTGGGCTTTGGTGTAGATGGGCCGATAGTTATTTAAAGGTTTAAGGCCCATTTGAAATTAATAATCCGAGTTTTATTTAATTTAAACGCATGTTGACTTGTAAATGTTGTAACTTTATTATGTGGTACCAGAATTCAGCGAAACAAGATCAGTTAGGATCGTATGGACGACGGCTACACACTACAACTGACCAGAAGTGAATTGGAGCCCGTTACAATTTATAGCGAAATAAATTGTCCGTCTGAATCGAGCGATGGTTATCGTTATTAATGATGATTGTCCAATGTGAGTAAAACTCACCAACGCTGAACAGTTATATTTTTATAACGTATGCTTAGAACTAATAATTATCTGTTGATTGCTGTGTGTTAACTGTCTGGTTGAATTGCTTATGTATTGGTTGAAATTATAGATAATGATATATATATATAAATTGTTAAATCAAATATCGATTCTGTTTATCAGAATTTTTCATATCAAAGTGAAATAGATGTTATTATATTGTTTAACATTTGTGGATGTAGGGAAACGGGTCGGAGGAATCCAACTAGATTCCACAACATCTATTTTACTGTTTTTCATATATTGTTATATATGATGTGATATATAGTCTGCTGTTGATTATATATATTTGAATGATAGTGATCATTTTTATATGGTATGTTAAACACTATAGAGAACATTGGAATGTATAAAAGGAAATTTTCAAAGTATATTTTAAAAATAAACTATTTATATAAAATAAATGGATTTTATATATAAAAGGAGAAGGATTTTATAAAAGGAAATAATTATAAAATAAAAGAAATAAAAAAGTAAATTATTGGTGAAAACAAATATAAAGGAAATTATTTGTGGAAACAAATATAAAGGAAATTATTTGTGAAAACAAATAAAAAGGAAATTATTTGTGGAAAAGTAAAAAGGAAATTATTTGTGAAAACAAATACAAAAGGAAATATTTGTAAAACATTTACAAATAGATTATAAAGGAATATTTATTTAGAAAATAAATGGAATAAAGGAATATTTATTTAGAAAATATATAGAATAAAGGAATATTTATTGGGAAAAATAAATAGAGTTAATGAAAAGGAGTTAATCGAATTTAGTATTCGAAGGAGTTAATCGAATTTAGTTATTCGAAACAAGTAAATCGAATATGGTATTCGAAAGTTAGTAAATCGAATATGGTATTCGAAAGTTAGTCGAGTTAGTCAAGATAAACGAATATGGCAAATCGAGTCGAGTTAGTCGAGTTAAACGAACATGGTTAGTCGAGTCGACTTAATCGATTATAATTAATCGAAAGGAGTTAGTCGATTCTAGTTAATCGAAAGGAGTTAGTCGATTTTAGTTAATCGAAAGGAGTTATTCGAATGTAGTTATTCGGAAGGAGTTAGTCGAATATGGTATTCGAAAGGAGTTAATCGAATCGAGTTAGTCAAACCAAGTTAGTCGAATCGACTTGGTCGAACCAAGTTAGTCGAGTATGGTTAGTCAAACCAAGTTAATTGAGTATGGTTAGTCAAATCGAGTTAGTCAAACATAGTAAATCGAATTAGGGTTTATCAAATATTAGTTATTCAATTAGAGTTGATCGAATATAGTTATTTGAGATAGAGTTAGTCAAACATAGTTATTCAGGATGAGTTGTCATTTCGTACAACTGCTAGCGTAATTCGCAGGGCTGCAGATAGCCAACGGCGGTCGGATGTTTCCTGAGGGAATCAGGCGTAAACATTGTGATCGCTGCGGTCTAGATTCAAGCGAATGGAGTTAAATCGAATATTAGCTATTCGAAATAAAGTTAAAACGGACATAGTTATTCGAATATAAGTTAATCGAGTATAAGTTATTCGATAGGAGTTAATCAAGTTGAGTTAAATAAGTCGAGTTAGTCAAGTAGAGTTAAATAAGTCGAGTTAATCAAATAGAGTTAACCAATTAGAGTTAATCAGTTAAAGTTAACTAGTTAGAGTTAATCAGTTAGAGTTAACCAGTTAGAGTTAATCAGTTTGAGTTAACCAGTTAGAGTTAATCAGTTAAAGTTAATCGATTGGAGTTAAATCAAATTAGAGTTATTTAAATGGAGTTAATCGAGTTAGAGTTAGTCGAGTATTAGAAAATTGAATAGAGTTAAAAGGAGTTATCGAATATTAGTTATTAAATAGAGTTAAAAGGAGTATTTGAAAATTGAATAGAGTTAAAAGGAGTTATCGAATATTAGTTATTGAATAGAGTTAAAAGGAGTTATCAAATATTAGTTATTCGAATAGAGTTAAAAGGAGTTATCGATTATTAATTATTCGAATAGAGTTAAAAGGAGTTATCGAATATTAGTTATTCGAATAGAGTTAAAAGGAGTTATCGAATATTAGTTATTTGAATAGAGTTAAAAGGAGTTAATCGAATATATTTTTATTCGAAGAAAGAGTATCGAATTTACTTATTCGAGAGGAGTTAATCGAATTTAGTTATTCGAGAAGAGATAATCGAATATAAGTTATTCGAAGGGAGTTAATCGAATATTAGTTATTCGAAGGAGAGTTAATCAAATAAAGATTTACTCGAAAGAGAATTATACGTCGAATTCGATTATATCGAATTCGGGAAAGTATTATTTACTTTCCGGGTTTTTATCGAGATTTATTTATTTATAAATAAATTAGTTGTTAGTTTAATTATTCAAAGTAAGAAATAAAAGTTAGAATTATTAGTTAGATATTTCAGAAGTAGGATTTATAACGTTAACGTTATAATAAATGTTTTTCATAAAAGAAGTGGATTCGCAATCTGAATCCGAGAATTTGCGTAAGCAAATGATTGTAGAAATTGGAGCGGTGAGCTTAGTCTATTGCAAGGTTAAGAACATTGTTCTGTTAAGGTCTGAGAGGTAATTATACCCCAACTTGATTGACTTCCTTACTTAACTAAGTGATAGTTGAGGTTCAATAGCGAATGTTAAATAGAGATAAACGATTGATGGGTTGATCGGTCGTAATGATGTTTTATACAACGTTCGGTTGAAATACGCATAAATGAGTTTTGGAAACGTTTTCCAAATGTAATCAGTGATATTTTCTAAATATAGAAAATAAGGAAATATGAATATATATATATGTTTGATGATTTGATCGATAATTCCGTTTGGAGATAAGATTGTTGTTTGTACACGGACATATTTTAATTTGATAGAAAAATAACCAACTATAAAAGTTCTGACCATTTTAACTTTGTTAATATGGAGAGACCAGTTGGATTATTATCCAAAGAACCACTCCGTATTGGCATAAGCATTGCGAATCATATATGCTAAGGATAATTGAAGACGGGTAAAGTGCAAGGGCTGTTGTATAAATCTTAGGTAAAGATTGCCTAAGATGGATATACTGAATAGTGCCTTCGGTTTGTCCAGTCCTAGGACAACCTGTATGGAAGAAGGTCTGACAGAGTATGTCTAATAGATCGTGTAAGTTGATCTCTTCAAACGTATTCACGTTTGGTGGCGAAGGAATTCGTTTCTCTTAGCTGTATACCCCTGTAATTTTTGGATAAATCAATTTGTGATTTTAAAGGGTATGATGATGTGACATTCTAAGTGAATGATTGTGTGATCTGTCAGAGATATGCGTGGCCTCTAGCCTCACATTCGGTAAATGACAAAAATCGGGCAGGTAGCATGGCTATGTGGGTAGCTTCCATTAGAGTGTATAATCACCTATCTAGAGAATATTCATTTGTTTCTTTAATCTATCAATGCTGTCCCTTATCGGGAAACGGTTGCTGATCCAAACCGTTGGTGATATACATTCGATACACTCAAGCAAAATGAGTGGTCGGTCATGTGTGGCTGAGTTGCAAGATATTCTTGTTGAACTCGGTGTATTCTCCTCTAGAGATACACCAGCGGTAGGTGGTCTCATACCTTGTCATAGTTGGATTCCATTACCCAATAGGCACCCGCGGTTTTTGATTGTATACTATGTATATGGAACGTGAGATGAAAGCGTTCTGCTAGATTGATATCTATTTGTGTTTAGACATTATTATAATATTAGAATGATATTGCTTTTCAAAGATGTTTGGATTCTCATAAGGGAAAAACCCATTCCGTATTTATGGCGTGGTCTTATGAGAATCATATACCTATTCAAACTGATTTAAACTGTTTTACTCACACCAGTCACGTGACTGACCCAGAGTTTATTTTGTTTTGTTTTCCCTAAACTCTTGGGTACCCAATTTTGTACGAGTAGTCAAGTAGTCGGGATTCTACAGATATACTTTGAAAGCTGGAGCAGGAAGCTTCAGCAGCGTTTATATAGCTATTGTTTATTCCCGCTGTGTTGTAAGTGTTGTACTTTGATAATGATATGTATATTTAAGTACAAGCTTTTATGTCAAAGTTATGTTATATTTTATTCGTTCCGCTGTGAGATTCGTGTTAATCTGATGTTCTCCTTCTTCTTATATTCTAAGTTTCTATCTTATCTATTCTCACTGTGACGGCCGCGAATTTCGCTCGATCTGAATCAGTCGTTAAACCGATCTAGACCGTTCGAAACCCCTGATCGTTTTGAGAACAGGACAAATCAGAACGCAAACGGAAGAACATTTCATTGCTATTACAACAATTCCACCAGATACAAGAATATACAGAGTATAAATGAATAAATTACATTTGATAAATATCAGAGATTACAATAAATTACATAGCAGCGGAAAAACAATATAAAACACAACTGAAAGTAATGCACGGATACAGAGCTTTCCGAGTATCGTTCCAGCTGTAAATCAGGATCCTGTGAATATAAATCTGCAAAACCAAAACTACTAGCTGCCCGTGTAGAAAATAAGGGCACCCAGAGTTTAGGTTAAAACAATAACTTCAAGGTCAGTCATGTGACTGGTGTGAGAACTAAAAAAGGTATTTAAAACTTTACTTTAGAAGAGAGTAATTCAAGGGACCACGCCGTATAACACGGAACGGGTTTCCTCCCAAGAACACCTGTGCATAGAATAAACAACGCAATGTTTTTTTCGAAAAATGAAGCTATTATAAGACCCAGGTCCCATCACACATTGCAACGCAAGCCGAAGGATAGGGTTTTCCCTTATAATAGCCAAACATGCTTGGTACGTTTAAAACAAATCATTTGATACTATAATAAGTGTATAGTGTCAAAACAATTTCAATCATAAATATAAATCATATACGGCATGGGTACCATATATCATGTCGCCATACTAGTTCTACAATTAAAACCGTATCATGTATTGGAAATTGGATTTCCGTCATGAGTCGAGGCAAGGGACAAGCTCCTCTCCGCTTCGAGACACTCTAGCAAATGCCTCGGGACTACACACTCTGGGTAACCCCTGGATCTTCTGGGCCGGTCCTCTCTTACGTTTGAGGATTAGTATTCCTGAACACACTTTTCCCAGTCCTTACAGACCTTAAATCGAGGTGCCTCATCCAACAAGCAAATAGGTGAAAAGTATATAAATGTCAGGGCTGGTAAGTCACTGACACCACCAAAGCTAGAAAGAAACGTCGTGCTCTCCCCGCAGTCCTTATCCCGTTTCTGACTCATACCGAGGTGTGAGGCTCGCGAATCCACGATATACACAAAGCTGCCACATAGGCCGTGCTTTGATCATCAACCACAAGACTTTGCTTTTCAACAGAAGCCTTGATCCATGCAACTCAGCGTGCCACACAGGCAATTCATGCCATGCGATTGATATCTATCGATATATAACCTCTAAGCTCGTACGTCTCAGAGAAGGGCGTTAAGCAAGAGAATAAATTCTCCGCCGCCAAACAAATATATATTTAACAGAAATCAATCAACACAGAATAAAATCCAATGTCAGACACACAATCCATTTACAAGTTCGTTCTGGGTCTGAACGAAACCGGAGGCACTTTCCTCGCATATCCATCGATCTCCAAGTACGTCTGTGTAACAACCCGTATTTTCAATAACCTGTTATAACATAAATCGAGGCAGAATTTAATTTATAAATCTGAATCAAGGGAAACGGGCTATGCCATTGCGTTCGTCTCGGAAAAATACGCGAAATAGAGTCCGAGTTTTCGAAAAATCAGAGTCCGTATGATTCGATTAAGGCCCAACGAAGTTTTCAGAAAATTTCAAAGTAAAAACAGATTTCAAATTCAAGTTTGAATTTGAAAAATTAGGTCAGATTGGGCTAGGCGAGAAAGTTCCCGCCAGAGCACCCAAGTCGACAGCCCTGTCGACTTGGGAGTCGACTTGGTTGCACCCAAGTCGACGACCCAAGTCGACAGCCCTGTTGACTTGGCTGTCGACTTGGTCCAGCCGGGCTGTTTAGCCTGGTGCACCATTTAGAGATTGTGTTGAGCTTGGGGGCCAGATTCGGTTTTAAGGGCTGAGATTGCAACTAGGGTTTAATCCTATGGCCTAAAACACTTGCCTAATCTCTAAATAAGGCCCTAACCTAACCCTAAATCATCATTATTCATTCATACAACTAAACTATGGCAAAATCAATCCTCACATGGCCTCCACTCTCTTCATAAAATTCCTAAATAAATTTCTAAGTGATTTTCCATGCATACAAGTGTTTTCAAACTTGTATGAGCATCATTAGCTTGCATTCAAGTCTAGTTTCTATATTTGCATCATAAAGAAAGAGTTTTGATCATTTTGGCTCAAGGGTTTTTATGTTAGAGCTTGCATTTTGGGTCTATTTGATTGCATAAGGGCTTTCTTATATTTGCTATACTCATTTGAGTCCTCATAAGCATTGTAAGCCCTATTCTACTTTCATACTTAAACACTAAAGTTAAATGTATGATATGCAAGTTTATATGCAAGTTTACTATGCTATGAAATGCAAGTTTATCAAGTTATGTTATGCAAGTTTGTCATATGATATGCAAGTTATGTTATGCAAGTTTGTTATGCAAGTTTGTCATATGATATGCAAGTTATGTTATGCAAGTTTGGGATGATCATTTGGTTCATGTTATCATGTTATGCAAGCTTATCTTGAGTATATGAACATAAAGCTTCAAGCTTTATGCTAAAGGTTGCATTTTGGCAACATGTAAGTTATCATATCTCTTATGATAACTTGCATGTGAGGCTAAATGCGAACTTATGTCCATTTCTATATGTCATTTATCACCATGTATCACCAATATGATAAGTTTGATTTTATGCATGCTTTTGAGGCCTAAAAATGTAATATGCAAGTGTATGAACATATGAACATTTCATATGCCACCATATTAAACTTGTGGCTTCAATACCTTTATGTCATGATTATGCCAAGTTCCCTCTTTCTATCCTTTATGCGCTATTGCGATATGTAAGCGATGGGATTGCGTTTGGGGTTGGGTAAACTTAAAAGACATAAAACATAAGCTTGGGAATTTACCTATTAAGTTAGGTCTACCCATTGGGAATTTACCTATTAAGTTAGGTCTACCCAATTGCTTGAAAACTTGTAACATGTTTTGGAAACATGATGGACATGACACTTAGAAAAGATAAGTGTGGCCAACTCGAGGTTGGGTTGAGTTTGTAGCGTAAACCTACCCGGAACCGACCGGCTTAACTAGTTGCTACAAACAATAGGACCCAATGTGAGAAGTTGGTCATGTTGTACCTTGAACCCGAGGTTAGACCAAGTTGTGGTGTAAAGCTACCCGGACCCGCCCGGCTTAACTAGTAACCACAACAAGGTCTAATGTGAGAGGTTAAGGCGCATTAAATTAATTAATGCCTCGTGATTAGGGTTAAGTCATGGTCCACTTAATACTTAACCAATTTGGGCTTGGTAGATTAATCGGGGTTAAGTCGTGAACTCATCGTTACACTTAACCAAGTTAATCCATGATTAGCAAGAGGGTTAAACCGTACTTAACCCACTAGAAAATCCTAGCAATGGGGGTCCACTCCAGCAGTAATCCCAAGTTTGTATCATCAAGACCCTAGGGACTAGGCTAGGGAGGGGGCACGATTACTGGACTAGGAGGTAAGTGACCAAAAGCGACGGCAGAGGGTACGCCGGTGTAGTTCCGGGCGGACTTATGGTCGTGCACATAGTCCGAAGCCGGGGAAAGCATGCACGGGTACCAGTAGATCGAGACTGTGCACGCATGTTTATGGTGTCCAGGGGTTGCCACCCTAGGGCTTGATACACCCGACGGGAGACCCGGCACAGTCTGACTACAATCATGTTTGGGCCGTATTGACACCAACACGTGACGAGTTAGGCTTAGGGAGCCGATCGACTAGACCGTTTGGTTGGACCTTGTATTAGGGTCAAACCATGTTATTGGACCTCATATGAGGATCACTTCATGTTATTGGGCCAAAGCTTGGGCCAAGGGATCAATACTTGTTCATTCAAGGCATGTTAGTTTGCTAGTACACCTGTGGTGCAAACCCTTAATCCTGATTATGCGATGACACCTTTATCTACCTGGTTAGTTAATCATCATACTAGTATGTAGTTATCCTTATGTTCATCTCAGCTTTCATCATGCCAGTTAACTTTATCAGTTTACATTGATTGTAGTAGGGCTTACTCAGTCTTTTTGACTGACCTGTTTTCTTTCGCCTCTTTTCTTCCGTTCCCCCCCCCCAGGTTCTAAGGGAGGGAATATTGGAGCTTAGCTTGGATTTCTGACCGCTTGCTTGAGGGATTTAGCTCATGTACGGTTTGACATGAAGCTAGCTATGGCTATCACTTCTTTTGGGGATTAGTACTTATGTATTCCAGTTTTTCAGTTGATGTTGTTTTATCTAGACTTGTTTATTTGGAAAGTCGACATTATGTTGTACCAGACTGGTTTTGAAATGGTTTGAAATCTTCCGCTGTTTTATCTATGTTATTTACTCTGTTTACATATATACATATGTTATTGTTCTGCCTTGATATATCATTATGCATGTTTACCTGATTCAAACGCCCCTCCAAAGTCAGAGTGCTTGCAAGAGCCACCCTGGCGGAGGTGGGGTGTTACATTTGGTATCAGAGCATATGGTTTACGAGAAGGAACAAAAAGGTTTTTAGAAAACTTTTGGAAAACTATTTTCATAACTAAGTATAAAGTATTTTCCAAAGAAAAGTCTAGTTTATTTTAAAGGCTATTCCCCAAAAAGCCATTAGCAAAAATTCCTTCGTTTTTCTCCATTCTGAATCTATCTTTTTCTTCGTTTTCAGTATGGCCGATAACTTTGCTATTCCGGAGGGAGTACACGTACCTGTTTGGTATAGGAGACTTTTGGAGGCTAGGGCGACCGAAGCCGGCCCCGCAGATGTCCCTCCTCCTCCAGTAGTTAATGTTCCTCCTCCTCCTGTCGCTGAGGTTCCTCTTCCTCCTCCCCCTCAGCATCCTCAAGCTGACTTCGCAAAGACTTGCAAAGATTTCAAAGCAATGGGTGGCAAGAATTTTCAAGGCACTGAGACTTTTGTAGAGGCCAGAAATTGGTTGAAAGAGACCGAGGATTTATTTGCTATCTTTGGGATAGACGATCAGAGGAAGATCTTGTTGGCGGTTTGGCTTATGAAGGATGAAGCCGCTTATTGGTGGGAAGTCACCAATGGTACTAGGCCTGTTGAGACTTGGGCCGATTTCAGGGCAAGGTTCATGCTTAAGTTTCTATCTTCTGCTGAGGAGAATCTGCAAATGGAGAGGTTCATAACTTTGAAACAAGGAGATATGTCTGTCAAAGAATATGTGAACAAGTTCAATCATTTAGCTCGTTTTGGCTTGGATATGGTGAATACTCCTCAGAAGAAGGCTCTTCGTTTTGCTAGAGGATTGAATGAGCCGTTGCAGGGATTGGCTATGTCACATATTCCCCAGGGGGCCACGTTTGAGAGCGTGGTTGATATGGCGTTACTTCAAGGAGATGTCAAGAAAGAGGTCAAGATGAATGATACTCAAGCCAAGAAGAATGATTCCCAGTGGAAAGGAAATCAGGGTAATCCAAGTGGTCAGAGCAGTCAAGGCAATCAGAACAAGAACAAGAGTCAAGGCAACAAGGGGAACAACAACAAGGGCAATAACAACAAGGGCAATAACAACAAGGGCAAGAACAACAAGGGGAAGTGCCATTATTGCGGTTCTGTTGGGCATCTTATTAAGGATTGTAAGAAGAGGAAAAGGAAGAATGGTGAATGCTTTTTCTGCGGTGAGACTGGACATTTTAGTAAGGATTGCCCGAGGAAGCAAGGGCAAGGCCAGGGTCAGACTCAGCGTGCTGGACCTTCAGGAGGGCAAGTTCATGCTCTCAATGTCGCTCCAGTTCCCGATCGAGGTAGTATTTCTGTTGAGAGCCTTGTATATATTTCTGATTTTCCAGTTCGTACCTTGTTTGATTCTGGTGCATCACATAGCTTTATCTCATCTGATCTTGTTGATAGTTTGCACCTTAGTACTAGCTTGGTAGATGATCCCGTCTGTGTCTCAAATCCTATTGGGGGTTCCGCCCATTTGTCTATGATATGTGGGGATTTGAGGATCTCTATACTGAGTGTAGAGTTCTTGTGCAGTGCTTATGTTCTTGGTTTTAGGGGATACGGATTGATATTGGGCATGGAATGGCTGTCCAGATATGGAGCCATTCTTGATTGTGAGCATAGGGTTGTGAGGCTCGTGACTCGCCTCGGAAACACCCTAGAGATTTCTTGTGATCCGAGAGGTCCCGTCATGTTGTGCTATCTTGAATCACTCAACTCGTCAATGGAAACTCTTCAGTCTGTGAGAGTGGTTCGAGAGTTTCCTGATGTTTTCGATGAAGTTAGGGGGTTGCCCCCTAAGCGAGAGATTGATTTCCGCATTTATCTGGTGGATAATGCAAAGCCGGTTTCTTTGCCCGTTCGGCACATGGCTCCGCGTGAAAGACGGGAGCTAAGTAAGCAAGTGAAGGAGTTGCTTGAAAAGAACTTCATTAGACGAAGTATATCTGAATGGGGAGCGCCTGTGGTATTTGCTACCAAAGCAGATGGTTCTCTCCGACTTTGTATTGACTATCGAGAGTTGAATAAGCTGACTAAGAAGAACAGACACCCGTTACTGAGGATTGACGATCTCTTTGACCAGCTTGTCGGTGCTTCTGTTTTCTCTCAGCTTGATCTTGCTACTGGATTCCATCAGCTCAGGGTAGCTGAAGATAGTATAGACAAGACTGCGTTCAGGACTCCAGATGGATTCTTCGAATGGCTTGACTAATGCACCCGCATATTTCATGGACTTGATGAGTAGGGTGTTCTGGGAGTTCTTGAACAAGTTTGTCGTGGTCTTCGTAGATGATATTCTGATCTTCTCTAAGGATGAGAAAGAACACGCAAGGCATCTCGTGGAGGTGATGGATACGCTTAGAGCGCATCAGTTGAAGGCCAAGTTCTCCAAGTGTCACTTTTGGAGAAGGGAAGTTAGATTCCTTGGGCACATATTATCTAAGCAAGGCTTAGCGGTGGATCCCGCAAAGGTAGTTGCAGTTCAGGATTGGAAGACTCCAAGGAATGCAACCGAAGTGAGAAGTTTTCTAGGTCTTGCAGGCTTTTACCGGAAGTTCATCAAGGACTTCGCGAAGATTTCCGCTCCTCTCACTAAATTGACGAAGAAGAATTTAGTTTTTGCTTGGAGCATAGAATGCGAGCTTGCTTTTCAGAAGCTCAAGAGAGCCCTCACAGCAGCACCTGTTCTAGCTTTGCCCGATGGAGGGAAGTTATTTACAGTATACACCGATGCATGTGGCACGGGGTTAGGAGCTGTTCTTATGCAAGAAGGAAGGGTGATATGCTTTGGCGGTAGACAACTCAAAGTACATGAGAAGAATTATCCCACTCATGACTTAGAGTTGGCAGCAATAGTATATGCACTCAAGGCTTGGCGCCATTATCTTCTGGGAGAAAGATTTGAGCTTTATACCGATCACAAGCCATTGAAGTATCTCTTTTCTCAGAAGGATCTGAATCTGAGGCAACAAAGATGGATGGAATTCTTGGCGTCCTACGATTTTGAGATAGCTTATACCCCTGGCAAGGGGAATGTGGTAGCAGATGCATTGAGTAGAAGAAGGTTGACCCTAAGTCCTCTATTCGTTGAGATGAAGAATTTAGAGTATGTGGCAACCTTTGATTTCTCTTTGGTGGTTGAGTCGATGACCGGTTCTTTAGCATCTCTGGAACTCAGACCTACCCTTCTTGATCAAGTTGGGGCTTCGCAGAGAGAAGACCCTCAGATAGTTGAGATTATGGATAAGCTGATTCGAGGAGAGGCGTCTAGTCATCTCGCTCGATATTCTATTGATGACAAGGGTTGGCTGAGGAGAGACGGAAGGTTATGTGTTCCAATGGTAGAAGATTTAGTAAGAAAAGTTCTGGAGGAAGCGCATCGCTCTAAGTTGACTATACATCCGGGCGGAGATAAGATGTATAAAGATATGAAGTGCATTTTCTTTTGGCCTGGGATGAAGAAGGATGTGGCAGAGTTTGTCTCTAGATGTATCATTTGCCAGCAAGTTAAGGCCGAGTCAAAGAAGCCCGGTGGGCTATTGCATCCTCTAGACGTTCCACTATGGAAGTGGGAGAGTATTTCCATGGATTTTATCGATGGGCTACCAAGGTCAAGGAAAGGGAATACGAGCATTTGGGTTATTGTGGACAGACTTACGAAGAGTGCTCATTTCATTCCGGTGAAGAGCAAGAGGACCGCATCTTGGCTAGCGTCTGTATATCTTCGTGAGATTGTGAGACTACATGGAGTCCCTTCTAGTATAGTCAGTGACCGTGACCCAATCTTTGCAAGTCAGTTCTGGAATAGCTTGCAAGAAGCCATGGGCACGAGGTTGAGTCTAAGTACTGCTTATCACCCACAGACGGACGGTCAAACCGAAAGGGTGAATAGGGTACTCGAGGATCTGTTGAGGCTTTGTATTCTGGATTTTGGTGGTACTTGGGAAGACCATCTTCCTCTTGTTGAGTTTGCATATAATAACAGTTATCAGGCAAGCATAGGGATGGCACCATTTGAAGCTTTATATGGGAGGCCGTGCAAGTCGCCTACATGTTGGTGGGAGACTACAGATAAGCTTATACTTGGGCCTGATCTGATCAGAGATACATCCGAGAAGGTCGAGTTGATTCGGAGACGGATGAAAGCGGCCCAAGACCGACAGAAATCATATGCTGATAAGCGAAGAACTGATTTGAAGTTTGATGTAGGGGATATGGTTTTCGTGAAGGTTTCTCCTTTGCGGAATGTGGTCAGATTTGGAGCCGTTGGGAAGTTAGCACCGAGGTTTGTTGGACCATTCCCTATTATAGAGAGGATCGGGCAGATGGCTTATAGAGTGGAGTTGCCCGAGAAGCTTGCCGGAGTACACGATGTTTTTCATGTCTCGCATCTCCGGAAGTGTTTACATGAATCAGCAGAGGTTGTTGAGCCAAGTGTTCTAAAAGATGTAGAAGTGGAGAAAGAGGCTACCTTGAGGAGAGCTCCGATTCGTATCTTGGGGACGGAGACCAAGAAGCTAAGGAATCGAGAGGTCAAGTTGGTGAAGGTTCAATGGGGTGAAGCCGAAGAAGACGCAACTTGGGAAACCGAGGAGAAGATGCGTGGGATTTATCCATTCCTTTTTGAGGGTACACTCTCAATCTCTTTTCTTTGTTAGCATATCTTTCTCTTTGCTATCCATGTTTATCTAGTTTATCGTGTTAATCTTGTCATGAGAACCTTAGGTAGAAACCCTTTGGATGAAACATGTGTTTGAAACATGTTATGCTTGATGGTTGCAAGTGGTTGCAAGTGTTTGCAAGTGGTTACTCGTGGATGCATTATACACGTTAGGCACTAGATCGGCTCACACACTCCTCATATTGCATATGCATGAGTGTTTATGCTTATTCGTGGATGGAAATTTTTGTGTTATCACATGGATGTTGCATATGGATGTATGTTATGTGCACACATATAGATGTTATACATTATGTTAGGAGTTGCATACATATGGATTCATTTCACTAACATAATTTGCATTGATGATATTTGCATTAGATAAGGACATATACACACACCTTTGCATATGTTCATACAACATTTAGAATCTTGTAAGGACAATGATTGCTCGTGGATGATGTTTTGAGTAGATGGATGATTGGATGGTAGGATACGTTCTTCCTAACTTGAAGATTTCGGGGACGAAATCCTTTAAGGAGGGGAGAATGTAACAACCCATATTTTCAATAACCTGTTATAACATAAATCGAGGCAGAATTTAATTTATAAATCTGAATCAACGGAAACGGGCTATGCCATTGCGTTCGTCTCGGAAAAATACGCGAAATAGAGTCCGAGTTTTCGAAAATCAGAGTCCGTATGACCCGATTAAGGCCCAACGAAGTTTTCAGAAAATTTCAAAGTAAAAACAGATTTCAAATTCAAGTTTGAATTTGAAAAATTAGGTCAGATTGGGCTAGGCGGGAAAGTTCCCGCCAGAGCACCCAAGTCGACAGCCCCGTCGACTTGGGAGTCGACTTGGTTGGACCCAAGTCGACAGCCCTGTCGACTTGGCTGTCGACTTGGTCCAGCCGGGCTGTTTAGCCTGGTGCACCATTTAGAGATTGTGTTGAGCTTGGGGGCCAGATTCGGTTTTAAGGGCTGAGATTGCAACTAGGGTTTGATCCTATGGCCTAAAACACTTGCCTAATCTATAAATAAGGCCCTAACCTAACCATAAATCGTCATTATTCATTCATACAACTAAACTATGGCAAAATCAATCCTCTCATGGCCTCCACTCTCTTCATAAAATTCCTAAATAAATTTCTAAGTGATTTTCCATGCATACAAGTGTTTTCAAACTTGTATGAGCATCATTAGCTTGCATTCAAGTCAAGTTTCTATA
Organism: Allium sativum; assembly: GCA_030737875.1. Classification (NCBI taxonomy): domain Eukaryota; kingdom Viridiplantae; phylum Streptophyta; class Magnoliopsida; order Asparagales; family Amaryllidaceae; genus Allium; species Allium sativum. The sequence goes on from CM060915.1 coordinate 995,994,025, forward strand.
TTTGCATCATAAAGAAAGAGTTTTGATCATTTTGGCTCAAGGGTTTTTATGTTAGAGCTTGCATTTTGGGTCTATTTGATTGCATAAGGGCTTTCTTATATTTGCTATACTCATTTGAGTCCTCATAAGCATTGTAAGCCCTATTCTACTTTCATACTTAAACTCTAAAGTTAAATGTATGATATGCAAGTTTATATGCAAGTTTACTATGCTATGAAATGCAAGTTTATCAAGTTATGTTATGCAAGTTTGATATGCAAGTTTGTCATATGATATGCAAGTTATGTTATGCAAGTTTGATATGCAAGTTTGTCATATGATATGCAAGTTATGTTATGCAAGTTTGGGATGATCATTTGGTTCGTGTTATCATGTTATGCAAGCTTATCTTGAGCATATGAACATAAAGCTTCAAGGTTTATGCTAAAGGTTGCATTTTGGCAACATGTAAGTTATCATATCTCTTATGATAACTTGCATGTGAGGCTAAATGCGAACTTATGGCCATTTCTACATGTCATTTATCACCATGTATCACCAATATGCTAAGTTTGGTTTTATGCATGCTTTTGAGGCCTAAAAATGTAATATGCAAGTGTATGAACATATGAACATTTCATATGCCACCATGTTAAACTTGTGGCTTCAATACCTTTATGTCATGATTATGCCAAGTTCCCTCTTTCTATCCTTTATGCTCTATTGCGATATGTAAGCGATGGGATTGCGTTTGGGGTTGGGTAAACTTAAAAGACATAAAACATAAGCTTGGGAATTTACCTATTAAGTTAGGTCTACCCATTGGGAATTTACCTATTAAGTTAGGTCTACCCAATTGCTTGAAAACTTGTAACATGTTTTGGAAACATGATGGACATGACACTTAGAAAAGATAAGTGTGGCCAACTCGAGGTTGGGTTGAGTTTGTAGCGTAAACCTACCCGGAACCGACCGGCTTAACTAGTTGCTACAAACAATAGGACCCAATGTGAGAAGTTGGTCATGTTGTACCTTGAACCCGAGGTTAGACCAAGTTGTGGTGTAAAGCTACCCGGACCTGCCCGGCTTAACTAGTAACCACAACAAGGTCTAATATGAGAGTTTAAGGCGCATTAAATTAATTAATGCCTCGTGATTAGGGTTAAGTCATGGTCCACTTAATACTTAACCAATTTGGGCTTGGTAGATTAATCGGGGTTAAGTCGTGAACTCATCGTTACACTTAACCAAGTTAATCCATGATTAGCAAGAGGGTTAAACCGTACTTAACCCACTAGAAAATCCTAGCAATGGGGGTCCACTCCAGCAGTAATCCCAAGTTTGTATCATCAAGACCCTAGGGACTAGGCTAGGGAGGGGGCACGATTAATGGATTAGGAGGCAAGTGACCAAAAGCGACGGCAGAGGGTACGCCGGTGTAGTTCCGGGCGGACTTATGGTCATGCACATAGTCCGAAGCCGGGGAAAGCATGCACGGGTACCAGTAGATCGAGACTGTGCACGCATGTTTATGGTGTCCAGGGGTTGCCACCCTAGGGCTTGATACACCCGACGGGAGACCCGGCACAGTCTGACTACAATCATGTTTGGGCCGTATTGACACCAACACGTGACGAGTTAGGCTTAGGGAGCCGATCGACTAGACCGTTTGGTTGGACCTTGTATTAGGGTCAAACCATGTTATTGGACCTCATATGAGGAACACTTCATGTTATTGGGCCAAAGCTTGGGCCAAGGGATCAATACTTGTTCATTCAAGGCATGTTAGTTTGCTAGTACACCTGTGGTGCAAACCCTTAATCCTGATTATGCGATGACACCTTTATCTACCTGGTTAGTTAATCATCATGCTAGTATGTAGTTATCCTTATGTTCATCTCAGCTTTCATCATGCCAGTTAACTTTATCAGTTTACATTGATTGTAGTAGGGCTTACTCAGTCTTTTTGACTGACCTGTTTTCTTTCGCATCTTTTCTTCCGTTCCCCCCCCCAAGGTTCTCAGGGAGGGAATATTGGAGCTTAGCTTGGATTTCTGACCGCTTGCTTGAGGGATTTAGCTCATGTACGGTTTGACATGAAGCTAGCTATGGCTATCACTTCTTTTGGGGATTACTACGTATGTATTTCAGTTTTTCAGTTGATGTTGTTTTATCTAGACTTGTTTATTTGGAAAGTCGACATTATGTTGTACCAGACTGGTTTTGAAATGGTTTGAAATCTTCCGCTGTTTTATCTATGTTATTTACTCTGTTTACATATATACATATGTTCTTGTTCTGCCTTGATATATCATTATGCATGTTTACCTGATTCAAACGCCCCTCCAAAGTCAGAGTGCTTGCAAGAGCCACCCTGGCGGAGGTGGGGTGTTACAGTCTGGACGACCACCAACTATTTACATCCTCTTGGGTGTACAGCCCAATCAGGATCATCAGTAATTATCCAAACGATGTGAAGACTTCTGGTCTTCGACCACCATCATCATCTTCGACTTATCGTCGAATCGGTTATTCAAAATGGGTATAAACCCGGACTTTCCGAACAACCCGCATATATTAAAAACAAATGTTACACAAACACAACATACGCCTCATTCCAATTCAGTAGCTACTAACCGTAAATCAACAAGAGAACAATTTCCCAAATATTAACCCCTAAGGCCGAAACCAACATCAGATCAATACCAGGAAACCGTTCTTCTTAGCTAACCTACAACTAGTTTCTAAATATCATATTCTTAGGGAAAGGTTCCCATTAATTTTATCCAAGATAAATTCTTTGAATTTATTCTTTAATCTTCCTTTGAATGTCATTTCAAACCAAATTGTGGTTTTCCAAGATAGTCGAGATTAGCGAACCACACCGAAGTAATTATTTATTTTATTTCCCAATCCCAACCTATTCATCCCATGAAGCAAAACTGGTAATACTCCATATCTAACACCACGGTGATATCGGTAAAATTAATTACCATTTCACGTTCAAATCTAATTAAAGATTTAACTATCGCTTTGGAGCAAAACTGGTGATACTCCATTCTCGCTCATTTTCCAAATTTGATAACTTAAATTATCAATTCGCATTTCAATCTAATTGCAGATTCCTTAAAACTCCTTTTTCTGGGTTAAAGAACTAATATCATTTAAAACACAGTTCACGATAAACCCAAATCACATTCTATTTATTATCGGGTTAAAGAACAAGTGTTATTTAAAACACCCTTCACGATAAACCCACTAATCAATTCTATTTAAAACCCATTTCAAATCCAATTTATTTATTTAAAAATAAATGGATTTTAATTTTAGTTTAAAACTAGTTCATTTCGATAAAAATCTATTTTTATCTTATCAAACATGGAGTTTTTCATCCCAATTTTTCCCAAGTCATTTCTTATGATTTTACACAAATTATTACTATTTTTAATAATTTTATCAAGGCCCGTACAGTCGATTTCCATCAACGGCCATCGAACTGCACTTACAATGACCTTTTCCAAATTTGATTTGGACATAATTTCAAATCCAACCGTTAGATTTCTAATATATCACTTTCGTTAGAAAGCTCTTTTCGGTACGATCCCAACGGTTCCAGTTTTAGGAGAATCCGATGGTCGGATCTCCCGTAATATCCATTCGAAGTCAATGGTCGAAATTCGCGAACTACCGCGGCGCGACGCGTTCTATTCAGGCCATTATATATATATATATATATATATAATATATTTCGTCGATTTCTATTTAAAACGAATTTTATAAATAGTTTTAAATTCGTTTCAAAAACAATTTCAACTTCCATTTCCAATTCAAATCAAAATTGAATTTTTCCTTATAAATTCGTTTTAAAATTCATTTCAATTCAATTCAAATTTCAATTTAATTTGAATTCATTTCAAATCGATTTTTATTCTACTTCAACTCGTTTTCAATTCGAATTCGTTTTATATTCAATTCGAATTCGTTTTATATTCAATTAAAATTCGTTTTATATTCAATTCAATTTGAATTCGTTATATATTCAATTCAATTCGAATTTGTTATATATTCAATTCAATTCGAATTTCTGTTATAAATATTCGATTTTTATCTTTTTTCCATATTCATTATAAAAACGAATATAATCGATATAAATATCATTCGCATCAAAATAGTGCATCTCTAATCAACACGGCTTTATATATTTCAATAATTCCGTTATTCTATTCAACAAATGAATATTTATCCTATTCAATACATGAATCTATATTTTTGTCAACACACGACTAATCTCAACGAATGAGTACTGTCCACGTGTGACTATTTTTGTTATTTAATATATTTTATAAAAATTATGGTATCTATCGTTTGATTTCAAATCAGACTCCAACCGTAAATTAGTAAGAGAACGATTCCTTGAATATTAACCCCGAAGGCCGAAACCAACATCAGATCAATATCCGGGAGACCACTCATCTCATCTATTTTCCAGTTAATTTCTAATTTCATATATGATGAAGATGTAAATTTTATTGTTAACATATTTCGCTCAACACATGACTAATCTCAACGGATGAGTACGGTCAACACATGAACCTTTAATTTATAATGATAAAGATGTAAATTTTATTATTAAAATATTTCGTTCAACACATGACTAATCTCAACGGATGAGTATTGTCAACACATGAACCTTTATTTTATAATGATAAAGATGTAAATTTTATTATTAAAATATTTCGTTCAACACATGACTAATCTCAACGGATGAGTACTGTCAACACATGAACCTTTATTTTATAACATACTTTATTTTCTAAATTGGAATGAGGCCCAATCAATTACCATATAGCGTTAACTATATGGATTCTATACAACACATGTATATAATAGCAACAATAAATAATCAACCATCATCCAAAGTGCACCACACTGTATAAGCATCAAATATAGATATCTAACGTTTATAACAACCTGTCAATCAATCGATCGACATACGACTAATTATTGGGATTAGTGTATGCGTATTATATCCCAATACCCATGTGGGGTTTCAAACAATCAAACATAGATTTTATTTGTGAAGTTGGGCGATGTGTAAAAATTTATCGTCCCATTCAATATCCTTCAAATAGGTGTACATAAACAAACCGTCCGGTTTGTAAATGAATATTTATTTATTCACATTCACTATATTCATATTCAAGTTAAAAATTATATTTTTAACGATAAAATATCCTATTCAGTTCATTTATTAAATAAAATGATATCTTTATTTTTCTAACTTATTTTAGAAAATTTCGGCGGCATAACGGCACGATACTAGAAACGGGACGAGGCCTAGCCTTATCCCCGGTCTAGTGAAGGCCCACGCCATTCACACATCAATCAAATCCATTCCATTTCACCAAACAATTCAATTCAAACCAAATAATCTAACCAACAACGCAACCAAACAAACAAGTCCATGGTCTGTGGACGATGGTATCGGGTGCTACTAAACACCGTCTGCATCCTAGTATATATATATAACTAGAAAAAGAAATTAAAGAGTGAGGAGTTCTCACCAACAGCTAAACCAAACGCCACGACTCTTCTTATGTAGAAACCTTCGTCGTGCTCAACTTTTTGCCAATTTCACTGCCCGTGGTCACTACATATATAAAAATCACATTTTTATATTGTTGCTATGTATATGAAAATCACATTTTTATTCTACTACTATATAGATAAAAATTCTATTTTTATACCGTTGTTCATATAGTAAAGATGAAATCTTTACTATCTATATAATATAAAAATCGTATTTTTATTATCTCTACTATATAAAAATCATATTTTTATTATCTCTACTATATAAAAATCATATTTTTATTCATCCTATAATATAAAAATCATATTTTTATTCTACTTCATTCGTCAAAAACCATAGAAGCTTTAAAACGGGGAAAACTCACATTTTTTTTCTTACGCCCGGATTCGCAGTTCTGGTTCCAGAATTTTTAAACGAGCTTCAATCTTCACACCTTCTTTTTCCCTAGCTTAAACGCGCCATTCCGGACAACTTTCGCCTAAGAGACTTTTAGCCAAAAATGCTCCAATTCGCCAGAATTCGCAAAAGTACACGATTTTTCAGCTTTTGAATAGCAGACTTCGCACGCGTTTTCCGAGCAGCTCCGAACTCCAAAACACGACTTCCATATAGCCAAATTGAAGAGAATTTCGTGCTCTACAACTTTGGTCTAGAGCGATTTTGGCCAAAAACGCACCGTTTGGGAATTATTGGCGAAATACGGTCAGGGGCTTATTTGCAAAACGGGCGATTAGTGTAAAATGGGTTTTTGGAGACCGGGGGGGTCCACGGCCGGAGGGATGGCCTGAGGGGGGGCACCGGACCTGATTGAGGTGGGGGAGTCCGCTGATGGGTGGTGGCGGTGGTGGTGGTGCCCGTGGTGGTGGTGGTGGCTTAGGGTTTTGCATTTGAAGAGAGAAAGAGGAGGAGAGAGAGAGAGAGGAGGAGGAGGGGAAGAGGAGGAGGGGGTGCGGCCGACGGTGGAGGGGCTGGGGAGGCGGCGGTGGAGGCTGGACAGCGGGGAGGGGTCGCGATCTCCATTAAAGAGAAAAGAGGAAGAAAGAGGAGGAAGAGAAAAGTGAGGAAGAAAAGGAAGTAAAAGTGTTTATATGCTCGTTTCCCGTGTATCGCCTGAACGCTAACGATTTCCTATCGCCGCGGATTTCGGAAAAGAGATAGTAGACGTGAAGACGAGTCCAACGAAATAAGTTTCATCGAATTCCGAGTTCGTTTGACCGTTCAAAAAAAATCACGAATATGCTCAGATATTGTTCAAAAATGCGATTTTGGCGCACCTTTTCTTCTCGCACGCTCACACACTAACCCCAAAAATCATGCCTTCTTGGATTTAACCATTATTGGATGATACGAATCCATAAAAAAGAACGAAATCGAATTCTGAGGTCGTTTCAATAATGTTCCTTTGTAAAATGACTGCTCGCTTTACCCTGAACTGTTTCAGCTCGCACGGCCACATACTAACTCCGTTCGACGCGCCATTTGGAACTCAACAATTATTTGTCATTGTGAATCCATAAAAATTTATCTCGTCGAATTCTGAGCTCGTATGCAAAATTTCACTTTTTAAGGGCTATGTTTTGTTAACCGAACAACTCCAGCCCATAGCCACTATTCCGGATATCGGAATATATCGAAGCTTATACTTTTCGGAGTTCTAAACGGCATTTTGAAATCAATGGAAGTGGTTTCGAGTCCAAATTCATCCGTATGCAAAATTTGACTTTTTGGGCCATGTATAATTTACATAGCGACTATTTTGAATTTTCAACTGGGCATAACTTTTGATTCCCGCTATGAAATTTCGATTTTTCAGATTCGTTGGAAAGATATTTTCAACTAGATTCTAATATTTTTGGTTTCACTAAAATCCGGTTTATTTTGAATCCTATACATTCATTTGAAGTTTGCAATCGAATTATCGAACTACCGCGCCATTTTCAATTCCTTTTATAATTATATATAATTATTTATATTCTAACGACGACGCGTATAAATATATACGTTCTAAATATATTCAATATAAATTTTCATTGATATTATTTAAAATAATTCATTTTAAATATTCAAAATTCGCTAAAATTGCCAAACTAAAAATTTTAAACTGGCTCGCATTTCCAGGTTGTTACAATCTCCCTCACTTAAAACTTTTCGTCCCCGAAAAGGAACGAAGCCGAAAGTTGTTTAACAATTCAACTCAACTTCCAGTATTTTGATTACGGCTCAAGTTCTTCAACTTTTCAGTTTCTAAGAATTTTTCAAATTTTTCAAAAATTTGGCTAACACCCTAAATTTTCGAAAAATTTCGCCATAACCTCCCCTGCACCGGGAGCACGGGAAAATCCCGAAATAGCCATACAGGCCCTCTGATCTCAAAAAGAAAAAGAAAAAGCCAAGCGGCTAGCCAATAGGCTCATAAAATCATCATCACCCAAACAAAACAGTAAATTATAGTAAACATGTACCTATTTGTCGGGCAAACAAATTTTATTCTTTGCTCTAGCCTCCTTGCTATGACCTGCTCAATGTAAGTACATGTATATGCAAGCAAATGCGACCAATTTTCAATACAGTCCAATATTTGATGCAATTAGGCATAATGGTTCAAAATTATTAAACAAATAAACAAACAACACAAACATCAATCAATTAGTGAATTTAACGTTTCAAATTCATAATTTTGATATATATATTGAAAATCTTGTTTTTGATGCCAATTCACAACAATAAACCTATCTATATAAGTTTCTCACACCAGTCTAATGGAAATATATAGATATCACACCTTCGAAGCACGAAAATAAACCACTGATGCCGTACGTCATCAGTGGAATCATCCCCGGGCTACTAGAGTGCGATTCTATATCTATCCCGTATATTAAAACTTCGAATATACGTTCATGACGCGTATATGCAAAACCTTTATATACTAGATTATCCAAATCAATATAAATAAATATTCAAATATGTATAAAACGATTTAAATTTTCAAAACAAAATTGTTTTCATTTGAAAAATATACTCTTCACACTCGTTCTAGGATACTACTGATCCTATCTCTAACGAGTCATTCTAATTGGATATTACTAATCCAGTATCTGATGAATTCTTTCGTATGGTTCTAATGTGCCTTGTTCTCGAGCTCTGTAAACCAAAGCTCTGATACCAAATGTGACGGCCGTGAATTTCGCTCGATCCGAATCAGTCGTTAAACCGATCTAGACCGTTCGAAACCCCCTGATCGTTTTGAGAACAGGACAAATCAGAATGCAAACGGAAGAACATTTCATTGCTATTACAACAATTCCATCAGATACAAGAATATGCAGAGTATAAATGAATAAATTACATTTGATAAATATCAGAGATTACAATAAATTACATAGCAGCGGAAAAACTAAAACAAGAATATGCAGAGTATAAACTGAAAGTAATGCACGGATACAGAGCTTTCCGAGCACCGTTCCAGCTGTAAATCAGGATCCTGTGAATATAAATCTGTAAAACCAAAACTACTAGCTGCCCATGTAGAAAATAAGGGCACCCAGAGTTTAGGTTAAAACAATAAACTCCAGGTCAGTCATGTGACTGGTGTGAAAACTAAAACAGGTATTTAAAACTTTACTTTAGAAGAGAGTAAATCAAGGGACCACGCCGTATAACACGGAACGGGTTTCCTCCCAAGAACACCTGTGCATAGAATAAACAACGCAATGTTTTTTTCGAAAAATGAAGCTATTATAAGACCCAGGTCCCATCACACAATGCAACGCAAGCCGGAGGATAGGGTTTTCCCTTATAATAGCCAAACATGCTTGGTACGTTTAAAACAAATCATTTGATACTATAATAAGTGTATAGTGTCAAAACAATTTCAATCATAAATATAAATCATAGACGGCATGGGTACCATATATCATGTCGCCATACTAGTTCTACAATTAAAACCGCAATATCACGTATTGGAAATTGGATTTCCGTCATGAGTCGAGGCAAGGGGCAAGCTCCTCTCCGCTTCGAGACACTCTAGCAAATGCCTCGGGACTACACACTCTGGGTAACCCCTGGATCTTCAGGGCCGACCCTCTCTTACGTTTGAGGATTAGTATTCCTGAACACACGTTTCCCGGTCCTTACAGACCTAAAATCGAGGCGCCTCATCCAACAACCACATAGGTGAAAAGTATATAAATGTCAGGGCTGGTAAGTCACTGACACCACCAAAGCTAGAAAGAAACGTCGTGCTCTCCCCGCAGTCCTTATCCCATTTTTGACTCATACCGAGGTGTGAGGCTCGCGAATCCACGCTATACACAAAGCTGCCACGTAAGCCGTGCTTTGATCATCAACCACAAGACTTTGCTTTTCAACAGAAGCCTTGATCCATGCAACTCAGCGTGCCACACAGGCAATTCATGCCATGCGATTGATATCTATCGATATATAACCTCTAAGCTCGTACGTCTCAGAGAAGGGCGTTAAGCAAGAGAATAAATTCTCCGCCGCCAAACAGATATATATTTAACAGAAATCAATCAACACAGAATAAAATCCAATGTCAGACACATAATACATTTACAAGTTCGTTCTGGGTCTGAACGAAACCGGAGGCACTTTCCTCGCATATCCATCGATCTCCAAGTACGTCTGGACGACCACCAACTATTTCCATCCTCTTGGGTGTACAGCTCAATCAGGATCATCAGTAATTATCCAAACGATGTGAAGACTTCTGGTCTTCGACCACCGTCATCATCTTCGACTTATCGTCGAATCGGCTATTCAGAATGGGTATAAACCCGGACTTTCCGAACAACCCGCGTATATTAAAAACAAATGTTACACAAACACAACATACGCCTCATTCCAATTCAGTAGCTACTAACCGTAAATCAACAAGAGAACAATTTCCCGAATATTAACCCCGAAGGCCGAAACCAACATCAGATCAATACCAGGAAACCATTCCTCTTAGCTAACCTACAGCTAGTTTCTAAATTTCATATTCTTAGGGAAAGGTTCCCATTAATTTTAGCCAAGATAAATTCTTTGAATTTATTCTCTAATCTTCCTTTGGATGTCATTTCAAACCAAATTATGGTTTTCCAAAATAGTCGAGATTAGTGAACCACACCGAAGATTATTTTATTTCCCAATCCCAACCTATTCATCCCATGAAGCAAAACTGGTAATACTCCATATCTAACACCACGGTGTTATCGGTAAAATTAATTACCATTTCACGTTCAAATCTAATTAAAGATTTAACTATCGCTTTGGAGCAAAACTGGTGATACTCCATTCTCGCTCATTTTCCAAATTTGATAACTTAAATTATCAATTCGCATTTCAATCTAATTGCAGATTCCTTAAAACTCCTTTTTCTGGGTTAAAGAACTAATGTCATTTAAAACACAGTTCACGATAAACCCAAATCACATTCTATTTATTATCGGATTAAAGAACAAGTGTTATTTAAAACACCCTTCACGATAAACCCACTAATCAATTCTATTTAAAACCCATTTCAAATCCAATTTATTTATTTAAAAATAAATGGATTTTAATTTTAGTTCAAAACTAGTTCATTACGATAAAAATCTATTTTTATCTTTTCAAACATGGAGTTTTTCATCCCAATTTTTCCCAAGACATTTCTTATGATTTTACACAAATTACTACTATTTTTAATAATTTTATCAAGGCCCGTACAGTCGATTTCAATCAACGGCCATCGAACTGCACTTACAACGACCTTTTCCAAATTTGATTTAGATGTATCTCCAAATCCAACCGTTAGATTTAAAATTTCTAATATTCATTAGAAACCTCTTTACGATAGAACCAAACGGTTCCGGTTTTAGGAGAATCCGACGGTCGGATCTCCCGTAATATCCGTTCGAAGTCAATGGTCGAAATTCGCGAACTGCCGCGGCGCGACGCGTTCTATTCAGGCCATTATATTATATATATAATATATATAATATATATTTCGTCGATTTCAATTTAAAACGAATTTTATAAATAGTTTTAAATTCGTTTCAAAAACAATTTCAACTTCCATTTCCAATTCAAATCAAAATTGAATTTTTCCTGATAAATTCGTTTTAAAATTCATTTCAATTCAATTCAAATTTCAATTTAATTTGAATTCATTTCAAATCGATTTTTATTCTACTTCAATTCGTTTTCAATTCAATTCGAATTCGTTTTATATTCAATTCAATTCGAATTCGTTTTATATTCTATTCAAATTCGTTTCATATTCAATTCAATTCGAATTCGTAATATATTCAATTCAATTCGAATTCGTTATATATTCAATTCAATTCGAATTTCTGTTATAAATATTCGATTTTTATCTTTTTTCCATATTCATTATAAAAACGAATATAATCGATATAAATATCGTTCGCATCAAAATAGCGCATCTCTAATCAACACGGCTTTATATATTTCAATAATTCCGTTATTCTATTCAACAAATGAATATTTATCCTATTCAATACATGAATCTATATTTTTGTCAACACACGACTAATCTCAACGAATGAGTACTGTCCATATGTGACTATTTTTGTTATTTAATATATTTTATAAAAATTATGGTATCTATCGTTTGATTTCAAATCAGACTCCAACCGTAAATGTAACAACCCGAAAATCTGGGCCAGTTTAAAATTTTTATTTTGGCAATTTTAATGAATTTTGAGTATTTAAAATGGATTATTTTAAATAAAATTGACGAGGAATTTATTTTGAATAGAATTAGAACGTGTATATTTATATAGACCGTCGTTAGAATATAAATAATTATATATAATTATAAATAGAATTGAAAATGGCGCGGTAGTTCGATAATTCGATTTCAAACTTCAATTGAATGTACCGGGTGCAAAACAATCCGGATTTTAGTGAAACCAAAAATATTAGGATCTAATTGAGGATATCTTTCCAACGAATCCGAAAAATCAAAATTTCATAGCGGGAATCAAAAGATATGTCCAGTTGAAAATTCTGAATAGTCGCTATGGAATTCAGGCCCTTAAAAATGGGAATTTTGCAAACGACCTCGGATTTCGAAGAAACCACTTTTGTTGGGTCCGTGATGTAAAGTTATTGTTAGTTTTCAAATTTCATAATTTTTCGATTCAATATGTGAGTGTGGCAAAGGAAAACGCGTTTGACCAGTTTCAGTTGATTTTAATCGACTGGAAAATGGCCATTTTTCCAACTGTCTCAGAATTCCACGAAACTAGTTTTGTTAGGACCGTATCGTCAATACGAAGCTAGAAAATATTTTTCTGCAATTTTTAGAGTTAGTATGTGACCTCGGTAATTTGAAATGTACGTTTAAAATTCAATATAGCGGTTTAAATGTAAATTCAACGGAAACGGATCGAAACAGTCGAATTAGCCTACGATACATATCCCATTGTGTTCGGAATGGGGGTAAAACGCTATGGACGACAGGCGGTGGGCCTCGTTTTGAGGTCGAAAATAAAAGTTGCTTTTTGGTGAAAATAAAATAATTAAATAAATTAAAAAAAAAACCTTCTCCTTATCCACGTCATACCCCCCCCCGATTCATTTCAGAAAAGAAAAAAAAAGGGAGAGAGCGACGGGGGAGGAGCCGCCGCCCCTCCCCGATGAACCGCCGCCGCCCCAGGTGGGGTGCCACCTCTGCCGCCGCCTCCCTCTCTTCTTCTTCCTGCCCATCTCCTCCCTGACGTGAACGTGACAGTCGCCCCCCCTCCTGTGCTGCGCCGCCGCTGCTTCGTCTTCTCCACCTGACCTCCTCCGCCCCTCTTCCCCCTTCTCCTCCACCTCGACGTGCTGCACCCCCCTAGACCCGAACCCGCACCCCCCTTGGCCCAAAACCCGACCTACGACCACCTCAGACGTGGTGAAGCCCCCCCAGCCTTCGATTTTGACTGTAAGCCCTTTTTACTTATTTATTTTATTTCTTTTTTCTATGTAATTGGTATTAGCAATTATAAAAATCAGTTTTTGTATATTTTTCAAATTTAAAAGGCGTGATTTTTAAAATATAAAAGGTGTGATTTTTCAAATAGAAAAGACATGATTTTTAAAATATAAAAGAAGTGAGCTTTAAAATAGAAAAGATTAGATTTTTTAAAGGAAGAAAGTCGATATTTTTAAATGGAGAAAGGTGATATTTTTACATATGTAGTGGATTAAAAATATGACTTTTACATAGTAGGAACTATAAAAATGTAATCTTTATGAGATAGAAAATATAAAAATATCATCTTTGTATATGTAGCGAAATAAAAATCTGATTTTTTATTTTATATACGTTGAAATAAAGTGGTGATTTTTATAACGATGAAATCTTTATAGTTGAAAAGGCGAAGTCTTTATATTTGAAAAGGCGAAATCTTTATAGTTGAAAAGGCGAAGTCTTTACATTTGAAAAGGCGAAATCTTTATAGTTGAAAAGGCGAAATCTTTATAGTTGAAAAGGCGAAATCTTTATAGTTGAAAAGGCGAGATCTTTATATAGAAAATAGCGAAGTAAAAATATGATTTTTATATATTGAACATCGTAGTAAAAAAATTCGATTTTTATATATTGAATAGCATAGTAAAAATTCGATTTTTAAATATATGAAGTGATTATAAAAATATGACTTTTAAATTGAAAGTGAATAAATAAAAATGTGATTTTTATTTTAAAGACATCAAAATATAAAAATGTGTGATTTTTATATATGTAGTGACTACGGGCAACGAAGATGATAAAAAGGCGAGAATGAAGAAGATTTCTATAAAAGTAGTGTCGTGGAGTTGGATAGCTATTGGTGAGAATTTCTCACTCTCCAATTTCTTTTTCTAGTTATATATATATATATACTAGGATGCAGACGGTGTTTAGTAGCACCCGACACCATTGTCCACAGACCATGGACTTGTTTGTTTGGTTGTGTAGTTGGTTAGATTATTTGATCTAAATTTGGTTGTTTGGTGAATTGAAATTGGTTTGATTGATATTTGTTGAATAGGATAACGAATTTATTGAAATATATAAAGCCGTGTTGATTAGTGTTGCGCCATTTTAACGTGAACGATATTCATATCGATTATATTCATTTTTATAATGAATATGGAAAAGAAGTGATTTCAAAATATAACATTTTGAAAATATTATCACTTATATAGTAATCATATGAAATATCCAATTTTGATTTGAAATTGAATATAGAGTTGAAATAGTTTTGAAAACGAAGTTAAAACAATTTATAAAATACGTTTTAAAAGGAAATCGACGAAATATATATATTATATATATAATGGCCTGAATAAAACGTGCCGCGCCGCGGCAGTTCATGAATTTCGACCATTTATTTCAAACGGACATTACGGGAGATCCGACCGTCGGATTCTCCTAAAACCGGAACCGTTGGGTTCGTATCGAAAAGAGCTTTCCAATGAATATTAGAAATTTGAAATCTAACGGTTGGATTTGGAATTATGTCCAAATCAAATTCCAAAAAGGTCGATGTAAGTGCAGTTCGATGGCCGTTGTTGGAAATCGACTGTACGGGCCTTGATAAAATTATTAAAAATATCAATAATTTGTGTAAAATCATAATATATGAATTGGAAAGAACTGGGATGAAAAACTCCATATTTGAAAAGATAAAAATAGATTTTTGTCGAAATGAACTAGTTTTGAACTAGAATTAAAATCAATTTATTTTTGAAATAAATAAATTGAATTTGAAAGTGATTTTAAAAATAATCAATATTCCCAATACGTGAATTGGACTGGAGTTGAATCGAAATTATCTTCGGAATATTTCGATGTTGGGTTTCGTGACTATACAAATATTGTTATGGGGATTTGAAAGATATATTTTATATCGTTATTTCCAATACGATATTTGTTGGTTTCAGAATTTGATATTGAATATAAGCTGATATATTTTCTATTCAGAGCCTCGTATTTAATATCAAATGTGATTTGGGTTTATCGTGGATCGTATTTTAGATGACATTGGTTCTTTAACCCAGTTAAAGGCAAGATGTTGGGTTTTGAAAAGATTAAAACTAAGTGGAGTTTTAATGAATCTTTAATTAGATTAAAATGTGAATTGATCATTTAAATTATCAAATCAAAAAGGTTATCGAGAATGGAGTACTACCAGTTTTGCTCCAAAGCGATAGTTAAATCTTTAATTAGATTTGAACGTGAAATGGTAATTAATTTTACCGATAGCACCGTGGTGTTAGTTGTGGAGTATTACCAGTTTTCTCCATGGGATATATAGGTTGGGATTGGGAAATAAAATAAATAATTACTTCGATGTGGTTCGCTAATCCCGACTAGTTTGAAATGATATCCAAAGGAAGATTAAAGAATAAATTTAGAAGAATTTATCTTGGATAAAATTAATGGGAACCCTTCCCTAAGAATGTGATGTTGTGAATAAAAGAATATTCTGAATTGGAATGAGGCGTTTGTTGTGTTTGTGTAACATTCATTTATTATATACGTGGGTTATTCAGAAAGGCCGGGTTTATACCCATTCTGAATAACCGATTCAACGAGATGTCGAAGATGGAGACGGTGGTTGAAGACCGGAAGTCTTCACATCGTTTGGGTGATTACTGATGATCTTGATTGGGCTGCACACCCAAGATGAGGGAAATAGTTGGTGATCGTCCAGACGTACTTGGAGATGGATGGATATGCGAGGAAAGTGCCTCCGGTTTCGTTCAGACCCAGAACGAACTTGTAAATGGATTGTGTGTCTGACATTGGATTTTATTCTGTGTTGATTGATCTTTATTAAATATACATCTGTTTGGCGGCAGAGAATTTATTCTCTTGTTTAACGCCCTTCTCTGAGACGTACGAGCTCAGAGGTTGTATATCGATGGACATCAGTCGCATGGAGTGAATTGCCAATGTGGCACGCGTAAGTGGCAATTGATCAGGGCTTCTGTTGAAAAACAAAGTCTTGTGGTTGATGATCAAAGCACAGCCTGTGTGTCGTAGCTTTGTGTATAACGTGAATTCGCGAGCCTCACACCTCGGTATGAGTCAAAAACGGGATAGTGACTGCAGGGAGAGCACGACGTTTCTTTCTAGCTAGGGTGGTGTCAGTGACCTACCAGCCCTGACATTTATATACTTTTCAACTGTGTGGTTGTTGGAATGAGAGGCGCCTCGGATATAGGTCTGTAAGGACCGGGAAACGTGTGTTCAGGAATAACTAATCCTCAAAAGTAAGAGAGGACCGGCCCTGAAGATCCAAGGATCATAGTGGGGTCCTGAGACATTTGCTAGAGTGTCTCGAACGCGGAGAGGAGCTTGCCCCTTGCCTCGGCTCATGACGGAAATCTAATTTCCAATACGTGATAGTGCGGTTTTATTTGTAGAACCTAGTATGGCGACATAGTGGTATGGGTCATTAATGCCTCCTATGATTGATATTTATGATTGAAATTGTTTTGACACTATACACCTATAATAGTATCAAATAATGTGTTTTAAACGTATCAAGCATGCTTTGGCTGTTATAAGGTAAAAACCCTATCCTCCGGCTTGCGTTGCATTGTGTGATGGGACCTGGGTCTTATAACAGCTTCATTTTTCTTTATTTAGCATTGCGCTGTTTGTTTTATGCACTGGTATTCTTGGGAGGAAACCCGTTCCGTGTTATACGGCGTGGTCCCTTGATTTACCGAACTTTAAAATAAAGAATTATAACTGTTTTAGTTCTCACACCAGTCCCATGACTGACCTGGAGTTTATTGTTTTAACCTAAACTCTGGGTGCCCCTATTTTCCACACGAGCAGCTAGAAGTTTTGGTTTTGCAGATTTATATTCACAGGGTCCTGATTTACAGCTGGAACGATGCTCGGAAAGCTCTGTATCCGTGTATCACTTCTAGTTGTGTTTTGTATATTTTTCCGCTCCTATGTAATTTATTGTAATCTCTGATATTTGTCGGATGTAATTTAATCATTTATACTTTGTATATTCTTGTATCTGATGGAATTGTTGTAATAACAATGAAATGTTCTTCCGTCTGCGTCCTTTTGTGTGTTTTTCTCAAAGTATCCGCTCTTTCCTTCACGGGGAAGTTACGGGTACTTACAGTAAATTAGTAAGAGAACGATTCCCTGAATATTAACCCCGAAGGCCGAAACCAACATCAGATCAATATCCGGGAGACCACTCATCTCATCTATTTTCTAGTTAATTTCTAATTTCATATATGATGAAGATGTAAATTTTATTGTTAAAATATTTCGTTCAACACATGACTAATCTCAACGGATGAGTACTGTCAACACATGAACCTTTATTTTATAATGATAAAGATGTAAATTTTATTATTAAAATATATCGTTCAACACATGACTAATCTCAACCGATGAGTACTGTCAACACATGAACCTTTATTTTATAATATACTTTATTTTCTAAATTGGAATGAGGCCCAATCAATTACCATATAGCGTTAACTATATGGATTCCATACAACACATGTATATAATAGCAACGATAAATAATCAACCATGCTCCAAAGTGCACCACACTGTATAAGCATCAAATATAGATATCTAACGTTTATAACAGCCTGCCAATCAATCGATCGACATACGACTAATTATTGGGATTAGTGTATGCCGTATTTTATCCCAATACCCGTGTGGGGTTTCAAACAATCAAACATAGATTTTATTTGTGCAGTTGGGCGATGTGTAAAATTTATCATCCCAATCAATATCCTTTAAATAGGTGTACATAAACAAACCGTCCGGTTTGTAAATGAATATTTATTTATTCACATTCACTATATTCATATTCACGTTAAAAATTACATTTTTAGCGATAAAATATTCTATTCGGTTCATTTATTAAATAAAATGATATCCTTATTTTTCTAACTTATTTTAGAAAATTTCGGCGGCATAACGGCACGATACTAGAAATGGGACGAGGCCTAGCCTTATCCCCGGTCTTGTGAAGGCCCACGCCATTCACACATCAATCAAATCCATTCCATTTCACCAAACAATTCAATTCAAACCAAATAATCTAACCAACTACGCAACCAAACAAACAAGTCCATGGTCTGTGGACGATGGTGTCGGGTGCTACTAAACACCGTCTGCATCCTAGTATATATATATATATAAAACTAGAAAAAGAAATTAAAGAGTGAGGAGTTCTCACCAATAGCTAAACCAAAAGCCACAACTCTTCTTATGTAGAAACCTTCGTCATGCTCGCCTTTTTGCCAATTTCACTGCCCGTAGTCACTACATATATAAAAATCACATTTTTATATTGTTGCTATGTATATAAAAATCACATTTTTATTCTACTACTATATAGATAAAAATTCTATTTTTATACCGCTGTTCATATAGTAAAGATCAAATCTTTACTATCTATATAATATAAAAATCGTATTTTTATTATCTATACTATATAAAAATCATATTTTTATTATCTCTACTATATAAAAATCATATTTTTATTCTTCCTATAATATAAAAATCATATTTTTATTCTACTTCATTCATCAAAAACCATAGAAGCTTTAAAACGGGGAAAACTCACATTTTTTTCTAACACCCGGATTCGTTGTTCTGGTTCCAGAATTTTTAAACGAGCTTTAATCTTCACACCTTCTTTTTTCCTAGCTTAAACGCGCCATTTCGGACAACTTTCGCCTAAGAGACTTTTTACCAAAAATGCTCCAATTCGCCAGAATTCGCAAAAGTACACGATTTTTTCAGCTTTTGAACAGCAGAATCTGCACGCGTTTTCCGAGCAGCTCCGAACTCCAAAACACGACTTCCATTTAGCCAAATCGAAGAGAATTTCGTGCTCTACAACTTTGATAGAGAGGGACTTTGGCCAGAAACGCACCGTTTGGTAGTTATTGGCGAAATACGGTCAGGGGCTTATTTGCAAAACGGGCGATTAGTGTAAAATGGGTTTTTGGTGACCGGGGGTGCCCACGGCCGGAGGGATGGCCTGAGGGGGGGCGCCGGACCTGATTAAGGTGGGGAAGTCCGCTGGTGGGTGGTGTCGGTGGTGGTGGGGCCCGTGGTGGTGGTGGCGGCTTAGGGTTTTGCATTTGAAGAGAGAAAGAGGAAGAGAGAGAGAGGAGGAGGAGGGGAAGAGGAGGAGGGTGTGCGGCCGACGGTGGAGGGGCTAGGGAGGCGGCGGTGGAAGCTGGACAGCGGGGAGGGGTCGCGGTCTCCATTAAAGAGAAAAGAGGAGGAAGAGAAAAGTGAGGAAGAAAAGGAAGTAAAAGTGTTTATATGCTCGTTTCCCGTGTATCGCCTGAACGCTAACGATCTCCGATGGCCGCGGATTTCGGACACGAGATAGTAGACGTGAAGACAAGTCCAACGAAAAAAGTTTCTTCGAATTCCGAGTTCGCTTGACCGTTCAAAAAAAATCACGAATATGCTCAAATATTGTTCAAAAATCCGATTTTGGCGCACCTTTTCTTCTCGCACGCTCACACACTAACCCCAAAAATCATGCCCTCTTGGATTTGACCATTATTAGATGATACGAATCCAGAAAAAAGAACGAAATCAAATTCTGAGGTCGTGTCAATAATGTTCCTTTGTAAAATGACTGCTCGCTTTACCCTGAACTGTTTCAGCTCGCACGGCCACATACTAACTCCGTTCGACGCGCCATTTGGAACTCAACATTTATTTGTCATTGTGAATCCATAAAAATTTATCTCGTCGAATTCTGAGCTCGTATGCAAAATTTCACTTTTTAAGGGCTATGTTTTGTTAACCGAACAACTCCAGCCCGTAGGCACTATTCCGGATATCGGAATATATCAAAGCTTATACTTTTCAGAGTTCTAAACGGCATTTTGAACTCAATGGAAGTGGTTTCGAGTCCAAATTCATCCGTATGCAAAATTTAACTTTTTGGGCCATGTATAATTTACATAACGACTATTCTGAATTTTCAACTGGGCATAACTTTTGATTCCCGCTATGAAATTTCGATTTTTTAGATTCGTTGGAAAGATATTTTCAACTAGATTCTAATATTTTTGGTTTCACTAAAATCCGGTTTATTTTGAATCCTGTAAATTCATTTGAAGTTTGCAATCGAATTATCGAACTACCGCGCCATTTTCAATTCCTTTTATAATTATATATAATTATTTATATTCTAACGACGACGCGTATAAATATATACGTTCTAAATATATTCAATATAAATTTTCGTCGATATTATTTAAAATAATTCATTTTAAATATTCAAAATTCCCTAAAATTGCCAAACTGAAATTTTTAAACTGGCTCGCATTTCCGGGTTGTTACACTCACCCTCTGTTTTATTTCTATTAATTTTCTGTTTTCCATTACAATGTGGGT
Source organism: Allium sativum (assembly GCA_030737875.1). NCBI lineage: Eukaryota > Viridiplantae > Streptophyta > Magnoliopsida > Asparagales > Amaryllidaceae > Allium > Allium sativum. The sequence continues at coordinate 996,015,000 of CM060915.1, forward strand.
TGGAATTGTGTTATTTGGTCAGCTCAAATTGGATCGGAATTTCGGGACACTACAGAAGCCGTGTTTTGAATTCCGCTACTCTGATGGATATGATTTAGTTTTCAGCTTATGTACTGTCTCGCCTGTTTTATGTCAAGTTATGTTACTATGATATTTTACTTCATGTGTTGTGAGATATACTACAGGTTCTTCGGCAAGTTTCAAACCACTTTGGCGATCATCTCGTGCTAGTCAGGCATGGATACAGCGCATTTCAGGGAAATGTCTGATTCGTACGGGGCGTCCATCACATTTGGTATCAGAGCCTAGGTTTCATAGTTTAACCTTGGGGAAGACATCAGCGAGAGACAATATACGTATATGAGGGTGCGTACTTGTGATATTTTTGAATTCAAAAACTATATATATACTATTAGTTTATCTAAGGATAAAGTCGCACTGCACTGACACCACTAAGGAGATGGTTAATCGTTTTCTCTTTACAGATTGAACGATGAACCGAGTTACGAGGAGCATGATTAAGAACTCCGCAACAGGAGTGGAAGAGGAAGCGGGTTCAAGGGCCAATAATCAGAATGTCCCTGATATGAGGACGATGTTCACTGCCTTTATGCAAGAGATTCTTGGGGATGCTCATGGAGCAGCTCCTAATGTTGCTAACGGTGGTGGTGCAGTAGTGGAGGCGCCTAGAGCCGATTTCGCTAAGCTCAACAAGGATTATACTAGTCTTGGTGGGAAGCCGTTCCTTGGAACGGAATCGGCTACGGAGGTTCAGGATTGGCTTGATAGTTGTGAGGGCATCTTCGAGGATTTAGAGATCGATGATGCAATGAAGAGAAAGCTAGCATCGCGTCGGCCGCAAGGACGAAGATCAGGTTACTTGGGATCAGTTTAAGACCCACTTCAGTGATAAGTTTATTCCAGCTGCTCAGAAATCAGAATTGTTCAGGAAGTTTTTGGAGCTTAAGCAGAATGGTATGGCAGTCTCAGAGTATATTGCTGAATTCGATACCTTGTCAAAATATGGATTATCTCTTATCGGTACTGTCGAGAAAAAGAACGAGAGGTTCATAACTGGCCTAGATGAGTACTTGGGGGAAATACTTATAAACCATATTGATGAGACATTTGAATCTATTATGGGGAAGGCATTAAGATCGGAGAGCCTTTACCCTAAGACGAAGATTGAGGTTGCTATTACATCTACAGAGGAGCTAAAACCGTAGGCAAGCGGTGAAGGCAAGAAGAATTCCTAGAATAAGAGGAAATAGAACCAGACTAAGAATGTTCAGAAAAAAGAAGAATAAGAAAGATATCGAGTGCTTTAGCTATAGCAAGAAGGGCTACTATGCCAGTGATTGTTGAGCAAAGCCAGGGGAAAAGAAGTGCTTCAACTATGACCAAGTGGGACATTTCCAGAATAAATGTCCACAACCCCGTAAGGAGAAGCAGATTGTGAACGCATATGCTATCAATGTTATTCCTTCTTCGTCGAATGCCCCAACTGCGATGCAGAAGGGAAAGGGTGTTATTATTCAAGGTATGCTTTCTATTTATGATGTTCTTGTCTAAGTTTTGTTTGATACCGGGGCTTCTCATTCCTTCGTATCTAGTGACCTGGTAGATAGATTGGAATTGGAACCCGAGATTGTCGATAGAAATTTAGTTGTGACGAACTCGATCCGTTGTTTGACTAGCCTTTGTATGATTTGCTGTAATTTGGTCTTATCGAGTCATGGATGTATGTTTGCTTGTGATTTCTTTGTTTTGGGCTTTACTGGGTTTGGCATTATTTTAGGAGTCGATTGGCTCCAAAGATATGGGGGCGGTGGTAGACTGTGAGGGGTCTTCAGTGACCATTAGAGCGGACGATGGGCAAAGAGTGGTATTGGGTTTCCTACCTAGTGATGAGGTGACGGCTAGTTTTCTAAATTCCCTCGACATCCCGCATGATGAGTTATCAGATGTGCATATTTCTGGTGAGTATCCGGACATCTTCGAGGAAGTGACCAGACTTCCACCACACCAAGAGATCGAGTTTTGGATTGATTTAACGAAAGATGCCAGACCTATAGTGATGCCACTTCGTCGTATGGCACCAAGGGAGTGGCGAGAGCTCGAAGTGCAAGTAGGCAATCTTTTGAATAAGGGATTTATCTGAAGAAGTGTTTTCGAGTGGGGAGCACCAGTTGTATTTGCTACTAAGGCCGATGGTTCCCTTCGCTTATGTGTGGACTACCGCAAGTTGAATAAGGTGACTAGGAAGAATAAGTATCCTCTTCCACGGATAGATGATTTGTTTGATCAACTAAATGGAGTAAGAGTGTTCTCCTAGTTAGATCTCGCAATAGGATTTCATCAGCTCCGAGTATCAGCTAAGAGCGTACCTAAAACGACATTTTGGATGCCGTCTGAATGCTATGAGTGGTTCGTCATGCCATTCGGGTTGACCAATGCACCCGCATATTTTCTGGATCTTATGAATAAGGTTTTCAGGGATCAATTAAATAAGTTTGTTCTTGTGTTCGTGGACGATATCTTGGTTTACTTAAGGATAGAGGATAAACATAAGGGACATTTGAGGACAGTGATGGAGGTGTTGAGGAAACACCAATTAAAAGCGAAATTTGCTAAGTGTCACTTCTGGAGGAGGGAAGTGAGATTCTTGGTCCATGTTGTTTTAGAGAATGGAATTGCCGTGGATCTTGCGAAGGTTGCTACGGTGCAAGATTGGTCTACGGCCAAGAATGCAACAAACGTAAGAAGTTTCTTGGGGTTAGCTGGGTATTATCATAAGTTTATTCAAGGCTTCTCCAAGATAGCGACGTCGTTAACTCAATTGACCAAGAAGAATCAAGCTTTTTCTTGCGATGAAAGGTGTGAGAGTGCATTTAAGAGCCTAAAGGAGAAGTTAACGTGCGCAACAGTGTTAGTTATTCCTAAAGGGAATGAATAGATGATAGTATACATGGATGCCTGTGTTATCGGACTAGGTGATGTACTGATGCAAAGAGGTAGGGTTGTAGCTTATGCTAGTCGAAAATTGAAACCACATGAGAAAAGATATCCTACCCATGATTTGGAATTGGCAGAGATCATGTTCACATTGAAGATTTGGAGACACTATCTCTTGGGAGAAAGATTCGAGTTGTTTACCGATCACAGGTCATTATAGTATCTTTTCTCTCAAAAGGATTTGAATCTTCGTCAGCAGAGATGATTAGGGTTCATGGCTTCATATGATTTCATTATCGCATACATACTTGGGAAGGGCAATGTAGTAGCTGATGCATTGAGTAGGAGACATGCCAATTTGGGGGCTATGTTTCTGGAATGGAAGCAACTGGAGTATATCGCAGGATATGATTTCAGACCTAAGTGCGAATTATATCCAGAAATGGTAGCAAGTTTGACGGTTAGACCCACTTTGATTGAGTGGATCGGTTCTAGTCAGAGGGACGATCCTAACCTATCGGAAATAATATCCAAGGTAGAGATGGGTATCGACGGTGAGGAAATGAACAAGTATGGACTTGATAGAGAAGGATGGCTTCAGAAGAATGGGAGACTAGTTGTACCGAATGTTAACGGATAGAGAGATGAAGTGCTTAGAGAGTGTCATCACTCGAAACTGACTATACATTCTAGTAATAACAAAATATATCGAGACATGAAGCAAACCTACTACTCGGAAGGGATGAAGAGAGACGTTGGAAAGTTTATATCCAAGTGCATGAATTGCCAGCTAGTTAAAGCCAAGCAAAAGAAGCCTGGTGGTCTGTTATAAACCATTGGAAATTCCCGAATGGAAATGGGAACAAGTCCCAATGGATTTCATTAATGGTTTACCAAGGACCAGATCAGGTCATGATGGAATTTGGGTGATTGTGGATCGATTGGCCAAAAGTGCAAGGTTTATACTGGTCAAGTCGAATTGAACGGCAACTAAATTAGCGGAACTGTATGTGAAGTGGGCAGTGAGATTGAGTACCTAAAGGTATATGAGTGACCGAGATTCATTATTTACTAGTGGGTTTTGGAAAAGCTTACAAGAGGCTTTAGGGTTAGAATTACGTCTCAGTACTGCGTACCAACCCCTAACCGACGGTCAAACAGAGAGGGTGAATTGTGTATTAGCGGATCTCTTGAGAGCTTGTATATTGGAATTTGAAGGGTCGTGGGATACATATTTGTATCTGGTTGAGTTCGCATATAATAATAGTTATCAATCCAGTATTAGTATGGCTCCATTTGAAGCTTTGTATCGAAGACCTTGCAATTCACCATCTTGTTGGTTGAAGCCGGTGAGAAATTTGTGTTTGGGCCAGATGTAATAAGAGGAACTTCAGATAAGATCAAATTTATTCAATAGCGAATGAAGGCTGCCAAAGATAGGCAGAAGAGTTATGCTGATAAAAGACGAAGAGATTTGAAATTCTCCGTTAACGACTTGGTATTCGTCAAGATCTCTCCGTTGAAGAATGTGATTTGATTTGATAGGAGAGGAAAGTTGGCACCAAGATTCATTGGTCCATTTTCCAGTTCTCGAACAAGTTGGGAATTTAGCGTATAAAGTTGGATTACCTGAAAAGATGGCGAGATTGCACAATGTATTTCATGTTTCTCAGTTAAGGAAGTTCGTGTACGATTATGATATGACTATTTCCCCGGATTAGTTAGATGATATCGAGGTAGAATCCGATGTAGTTGGAAACCGCAGAACGATTCGTATTGTTGGATACGATACGAAGCACCTTCAAAAGAATACAGAGAAACTGGTTAAGGTCCAGTGGGGTGGTAATGAGAATGACTGTACTTGGGAAACCGAAGAGAGCATAAGGAAGTCGCATCCCGAACTCTTTACCTGGTAAGATTTTGATCGCAATATAGTTATTCCCTTGTTAGTAAACCGCATGCTAAGACAGGCTTGTTGTGTTTAATATGTATGTTTGATTGTTTATAAATGGTTGATAGGCATGCGGGACACCATTGTTTGTTTTTATTGGTTAAGAAATTTCGGGCGCGAAATTTCTTAAGGGGGGAGATTGTAACGACCCGCATTCTACGTATCGGAGGATCGTAGAATATTTATTTTATTTTCATACGAAGTCATATGGTCGTGTAACTTTTGGAAACGGCTATTGAGGTCATTTACCACATTCACGATTTTTGCCGAATTTAAATGACTGTTTTGCCACTAGTGAATCTTGTTTTTCCTATAACTTTTGATTGGTAAGGATTTTTTTACCCAAAACCACTTCCATTGGATTTAGATGTTGGTTTACGATTATGTAGAGTGGTTACATTAATCAAACGGACTTACCGTTTGGGAGAAATGGCTGAAATAAGGTTTGGAAGATGGAAAACATCATTATCGGGCTTAATTGTTGATTAGCAGCTAGGCACATAACCCATTTCGGGATTAGGGTTATGGGAGGGCTGAAAGGAGTTGGAGAATCATATCCTTTCATTTTTCTAGCCGCCACAAACCTTCCTTTAACCCTAGTAATGGCCTTCATCTTCTAAATCACTCCCTAATCACCTTTTTATCACTAAGTAAGCAAATCTACATCAAATTAAGTCAAATTAGCATCAAATTCGAGGTAGAGCTATTGAACTACAAAGGAATCCGAGCCAAATCAGTAAAAGCTTTATAAATAACATTGATTATTGGCTAAGGTGAGTGATTTGCATGTTTATACACTAATTATGGCTAATTAGGGGTGATTAGTGATATTTAGCGAAATTATACATCAGAAAAATATGGGAAAATATGTACAAATTCTAGAATATTATTTTATGTCGTTGATATAAATTTGGGTTAATTTGGATTAAGTTTTCTAATCCTATTGTAAGATATGGTTAAACATGATTAAGGGGAAAATCATGGATCTGGGTATATTTGATCCTTAATAACACATGTGATTGATGTTTTAATGTTTTTGATTGATTACACATGTTATTAATATTGTTTGATATGCTTTGAGATTGCATAGGAAATTTAGAATGGTCGAAAATGCCATCGTGAGGCGGAAATAGCTTGATGTAATAAGTGCAGGAAATGGGACCGGATCAGGCTCGCTACCCCGGAACCGACCCACTCATGCTCCAAGTATCACGAATCAACCCCACCCTGACCCGATCTGAAGGATGCATCACGACTTGACCTGGAAGGTACACCACGAACGAACCCGGCACTTGAAGAAGACCATAACCCGAACCGGTAAAGGACCGGACCGATGGAAGAGCACGACCCGACCCACTTGACTCAAACCGAAGGACCACGAGCTGGATCAAGATGAGGATAACAAACCGAACCGGAATGCCATGAACCAGATAGGAGAAGGAGACCCGAACCGAACTCGATAGGAGAAGGAGGGAAGGACACCCGAACCTGAACCAGACCAGATAAGAGAAGGAGACCCAACCCGAACAGGAGATGGAGACCCGAACCAGATAGAAGAAGGAGGGAAGGAGGCCCGAACCAAACCGGATTGGAAAAGGAGATCCAACAAGAATCGGATTGGAGAAGGAGATCCGACCCGAACCGGATAGGAGAAGGAGAGGAGGAGACCCGAACCGAACCGGATAGGAGGAGGAGACTCGTACCGAACCGGATAGGAGGAGGAGACCCGAACCGAACACCAATTCAACAAAAACCCAAGATGCAAGGGAATTCCATGTGGGAAGTTATCACTCAGGATCCAGATGGGAACCAATGAGTTAACTTCTAGAGTTGGGCTTTGCTGCGGGATGTGTGCAAAGGGGTTATCCATATCTATAACTTTGGTTCACCATTGAGAGAGGGGGTATGTAGACAAACCGGAGCCAGGGAAGTGTGGACTAGTTGGCCCTTAACCTAGAGCCAAGGATGTGTGGACTGGGTAGGGTTATTGACTATAGACCATGGAAGTATGGTCATAACAATATAGTACGGAGTGTAACTGTAACGACCTAGGGAATTCGACATCCAAATTCTAACAATAATACTTAAAAAACCCGTATTACTTGCCAGAACTCAAGTATCGAAACCCCAGATAGTTATTAGAAAGAAATTAGAGGGTGAGATAAGAAAGAAAGAAATATTAGAATAGAAGATGAAAAACACAACCACATCAGAGTCTCACATCATAGCAGAACAAAATATAATATAGAAATAAAACTTTTTTGAGAACTTTGAAATAAATACATACAATCATCAGAGTACATCAATCTCAACTGGACAGTTATAAATATCTATCCTCATATACAACACACAGCGGAATAAATATAAATACGTTTGAACTCCTCCAGCACGTCCTCTTGAAATTCGCGTCATTCAAACCTGAACCTGTACAACCCGGGCTAACCCGAGCATTACAGACGCCAGATCAGTCTGGTGAACCAGAGTGAGAAAACTCGCTAAGTTTATAATGTTATCCAACTTGATTTTAAAGTCAAAATCTTTTCGAAAGAAAAGGATAATCGTAAGACTAAATCCACACAGAAATACGGACGGTTTTTACCTTACAATAACCCAAAACATTTTTGAAATCATATATTTCTCAGATATTATAATAGTGTCTAAATACAAATAAATAGAATATAGTAGAGCGCTTGCATCTCACGCTCCACATATATAGTATACAAACAAAACCGCGGGCTCTTATTGAAGATTGGATTTCCAACTATGACAAGGTATGGGACCACCTTCCGATAGTGTATCTCTACAGAGAATACACTGGGTTCAACAAGAACATCTTGCAACCCGGCCCACACATGACCGACCACTCATTTCACTTGAGTGTATCGAATGTATATCACCAATGGCTGGGAGCTACCCACCATTTCCCGAAATGGACAGCATCGAAAACAGGTTAACGAATGAAATGGATTTTTTGTAGATAGGTGATTATACACCCTAATGGGAGTGACCCACATAGCCATGCTGCCTGCCCAATTTTTGTCATTTCCCGGTTGATGAGGCTTGAGGTTAGAATTTTCATTTTTTGAACATATGGCCACCACTCGCTTTGAATGTCTCATCGTCAGATCCGCCAAATCACTAATTAACATTCACAAAAATACTCTGGGTGTTTATGCTAAGAGAAGTTGTCTTCTCTACCACCTACAGAAATACGTTTGTAAAAATCAACGTACGTGATTCCTAGGAAATACTCCGTCAGACATTCGTCCATACAAGCCATCTAGGAACAGGATGAACCGAAGGCACACTCCTACCACATCCTAGGAATCACCCTATAGATCAGTAGCGAGTAGTCCTTGCAAATCCGTAGATTTCAACCACGACAGAACCACAATACATCTCTGGTTAAAATTTATAAATTAAGTTTATATATAGTAGACTTTGAAAACTATAGGGGGTTGACCAGAGACATAAGTAATCATTCCGTTTTATGAAGATCTGTGATTGTAACGAACCGGAAAATCTGAACCAATTTAAAATTTTTAAATTAGCAATTTTAGCGAATTTTAAATATTTAAAGTAAATATTTTAAATAATAACGACAAAAAGTATGTTTGAATCGACGTTTGAAAATAAATATAATTAATTCTAATTATAAACAAGGCCTGAAATGGCGCGGCAGTTTCAAAATTTGAATTCAAACTTTAACTGAATGTACCGGGTGCAAAACAAAACGGATTTTAGTGAAACCAGAAATATTTAAATATGTTAGTGAATATATTTCTAACGAATCTGAAAAATTGAAGTTTCATAGCGGGAAGCAAAAGTTATGGCTAAATGATTTTTCAGAAAGGACGCTATAGAGTTTATATAGCCCGTGAAAATGGCCATTTTGCAAACGACCTCAGAATTCGACGAAACCAATTTTTTTGGATCCGGGATGACAAATTATTGCTAGGTTTCAAATTTCATAATTTTTGAAGCTAGTATGTGAGCGTGGCGAAGGAAAATGTGTTTGGTCGATTTATATTAAATTGGATGGACCAGAAAAGGGCCATTTTGCAAACGACCTCAGAATTTGACGAAACCACTTTTGTTGGATCCGGGATGTCAAATTATTGCTAGGTTTCAAATTTCATAATTTTTGAAGCTAGTGCATGAGCGTGGCAAAAGAAAATGTGTTTGGTCGATTTCTATTAAATTGGATCGACCAGAAAAGAGACATTTTGCAAACTACCTCAGAATTCGACGAAACTAGTTTTGTTGGGACCTTATCTCAAAACATAGCTAGATCTATTTTTCAGGAATTTTTAGAATCAGTATGTGTGAAACACCCCACCTCCGTTAGGGTCACTCTCAAAGGGAATGCCCTAATTTTGGTGGAGGTTTATAAGTACAAGTCACAGATATACAAGACAGATATAAGAACACATATTTGTAAACAGCGGAAGAACAACAAACTTTTATTTCATGAAGTCAAATACGTGTCACAAAACATCACCATGATTATCTTACATCCTTTCCAAAAACATAACATAACATTTTCATAATCTGTCTTGAGTACATTATTTAAAGAAGCATGAATAAAACATAGATAAACTGCAAAAGCCCCATAGCGGTTGTCCCAAGCCATAGTTCAAAAACAGGAAAGTCCAAGCAATACATTTCTCTTCTTCAAGCTGAATGTTGAGGTCGATCAAGCTGTTGTGTTCCCTCCCTGAGGACCTGGGGGGGGGGGGGAAACGGAAGAAAGAAGACGAAAGAAAAATAGAGTCAGACATAAAGCCTGAGTAAGTCTAGTACTACTTTGTCTATGAATAAAGAACTGGGTATGATAAGTAAAACAGGAAGTGGGCAAACACTATGAACTTGGTTAAGTTATCTAGGGTCGAATATACTATCGTACCCCATGTTAATCCCTGAACCCATATAAACTAGTTTCCAATTTGCACCCCATAATCAGGGTAGTGTGATCCATTCTACGATGATCGGCTCCTATTCGCAAAGTTACATGTGTCTTACGGCCCCCGATGTCTGTAGTTACCTATGCTGGTCCCACCATGGGGTGTATCAAGTCCCATAGTGGCAACCCGACACAACCTTAGAGTGCAAAGGTACGCTACTGGTGTCCAGTGCTTTATTTTTCTGCGCCGGAGTGCGTGCACGCCCGCACACCGTTAGAACCTACACTGCTACACCACCGCCGTCGATTTGACCTCTTACAATCAGCCCAGTAATCGTGCCCCACCCTGCCTAGTTTCAGGTTATCCTGATACACCTTTTAGGGTTACTGCTGAAAAGGGTCCCCCGTTACTAGGTTTTCTATCTCTAGCCAACATGCTAAGTTGGTTAAGTGTTTCCTAACCTAACCCCACCAGTCCGTTTAGTTTAGCATGTTCCATTTTGATTAATTCTTTAGTCCACTTAATCCTAACAATCCTGACTCAGCCTTAATTGTCTTATTAAGGCCCTGACCTCTCACATTAGACAGGTATTGTTGTGGCTGCCTGTTGCCGGTTGGTTCCGGGCAGTCTTACGCCACAACTCAGTCTAACCTCGGGTCCTTGCTGGGCTCCATGTTTAACCTCCCACATTGGATAGGTATTGTTGTGACTACTGGACAGCCGGGCGGTTCCGGGCAGGTTTACATCACAACTCAATCCAACCTCGGGTTAAACACATCGTCTTTTCTACATTTACATATTTTGTCATTCTTCTTTATTTCTTATATGTAAATATTTGCGGCCCATTATTAAGTTAATGGTGTAAAGGTTACACCAATCATGGGCCCAACCCATACTTGAATTTGGGCCCTTTTACTTTAGTTTTCATTCATTAAATTAATGTTAACCCAACGTTATTTTCCCCCGTTTTACACGTTCGTTTATATATATTGGGCTTAGCCTTTTAAAGCCCAATTTAGCCATGCGAAAAGGGGAGGCTTATGGCGTATACACAAAGAGGGGAAAGTGAGCGCATGAACTTGCATATGACGTTGGAAAATACATAATAGAAATTGGTGTACTTGCATAGTGGTAACATATATCTTGGTCATAAAACATAGGTGACATAAATCAAGGCATGTAAACTTGCATAGGTTTAACTACAACATGAACTTATATTCTTATTTAGGCATAATGTCAAACATAAGCATGGCCTAAATACTTCTAGCATAAACATGGCATATTGTCAAACATAAGCATGGCATAAATACTTCTAGCATAAACATGACATATTGTCAAACATAAGCATGGCATAAATACTTCTAGCATGAACATAGCATATTTCAACTTAATCATGATTTAAGCCTAATCACATAACGATGGTATAGACATACTTATGCATAAATATTCCTAAACATGGTGTTTGCTTTAAACTTGCAAAAAGGGATTTTTGAGTCTAACCTAGCCATGTCATCATATAATCCTTTAAAACAAAATAGACTTAATAACAGGTTTCAATTATGCCAAATATCATTCCTAGCCATATTCATAAGTTTTGCAAATACATGGATTATGGTGTCAAAATTCCAACATAGTTTCATATGAACTATAACAACCAAACTTGTTTCAATTACTTGCAAAATGATTTATGCACAAAATATACATCATGATGGCATAATAACAAAGCCCAAACTTGCATAAATTTCAATCAACTACATACATGTAGCTTCAACATAGATAACATAATTTGCGCAACATTCCAAACGTAAACTTGCATAGAACTACCGCATGTAGTTCTTTATAATGAATAACATAATTTTGCACAAACATGAATTACTTCCATTGCCACAATTCAAGCGTACACATCAACACAGTTGTTTATTATACCAAAGTAATACTCTACTTACAATGGTTGCGGCGAATTCTCTAATTAAGAGACACGATTCCTTTGTTGAATTGATTAGCTTTAGGTTGCTTTGAATTGCTTTAGGCCTTAGAACTTTCTCCCTAATCCTCTCTTTAGTTGGCGGCTATTCTTTGTCGTTCCTTAGCAACATGGCGGCTATAATCTTATTTTGAATGAATAGATTAGGGTTTAGTCTAGGGTTGTTTATATAGAGGTTAGGAATTGATTAGGACCCTTGATGTTGCTAGGTTAGATCATAGCCATTCATTAGGAAGAGAGACCAATAAAAACCCGCCACCTAGCCCTAATGACAAAGCAGACCACAGAAATTCGACCACACACCGACCTGGCCAGCCAGGTTGACTGGGCTCGACCAGGTCGACACCCCTGTCGATAGGGCTGTCGACAGCCCTGTCGACATGGGTAGCCCAGGTCGACAGCCCAGTCGACCTGGGTGGCCCAGGCGGCGCTTTTCTGGCCCAATGGGCCCCACTTCGGAATATTTAATTATTTTAATCTGTTTGAATTTTAAATTTAATTCAAAACTTCAGAAGGCCATATCTTCTTCATACGGACTCCGTTTTTCGAAAACTCGGACTCTATTTCGCGTATTTTTCCGAGACGAACGCAATGGCGTATCCCGTTTCCCTTAGTTCTTTGATTTCAGATTAATTATACTTTAATTTGTTAATTTCACAGTTATAGAATTTTCGGGGTGTTACATTCTCCCCCACTTAAAAGGATTTCGCCCCCGAAATCTTCAAGTTAGGAGGAATGTAAATCTTAACATCCAATCATCCATCTACTCATCCATCAAACACGAGCATCCATTGTCCTTAAAAGAGTTCTAATGCTTCATGATCATATGCAAAGTGTGTGTGTATACATGAACTTATCTAATGCAAAATCAGGCGGTCTACTGATTCAGTTGACCTCCTTAATGCGAATCATGTAAGTGAAATGAATCCATTATGTATGCAAGTTTTCCTATTCATGATTCTACATGAGTGCACAATCATTCAATACAAATGCAATCATCCACAGGACCACACATCAAAGTTCAACCATATACGAATGCAAACATATATGCATATGCAATATGAAGTGACTGAGCCGATCTAAAACCTAGATTGTGTGTGTATATGCAACCACGAGCAACCACTAGCAATCACTTGCAACCACTTGCAACCATCATCCATAACATGTTTTAATTACATGTTTTCATCCAAAAGGTTTCTACCTAAAAAGATACGGTCGAGGAAATATACCTAAAAAGATAGATAAAAGCGCAACTTAAGGATAAAGAAAGATCAAGGATGTACCCTCGAACAGAAAAGGGTAGGCAGTACGAATTCTAGCTTCAGTTTCCCAAGTCGCGTCTCCCTCGGCGTCGCTCCACTGGACTTTGACGAGCTTGACTTCGCGGTTGCGTAGCTTCTTTACTTCCGTTCCTAAGATGCGGGTTGGAACTTTTCTTATGGTTGCTTCGCGTTCCACTTCGGCCTCTTCGAGGATATTTGGCTCTACCACTTCAGCAGACTCATGTAGACATTTTCGGAGATGTGAAACGTGAAAAACGTTGTGGACTCCGGCCAATTTCTCGGGTAGCTCTAATCTATAGGTCATTTTCCAAATTTTCTCAATGATAGGAAATGGTCCTACCTAAAGGTATAGTCGAATGATAGAAGCAAGTAAAAATTTTGTGCCCATTAGGCAATGTCAAAACTGGAAATCTATGCCACATATATATTGATTAGGAGAAGAACTCTCTAAGCATCAGCCCCGAAGACCGAAATCAACATCAGACTGACACCCAAAGAATTAATCAACCCAACCACCACATATGATTCTAGGAAACTAAGCATGATGGACTCCTTTTAGGTCACAAGGGAGTCCCTTCCTAAGTCCAACTATGTTGCCAAATGTACTTACTAAGGTGATTCTTTACAACTCATGCATAAGTGAAATGAACCTTCAGCCTTAGTGGCGAACACTCCTGGAGTGCCCTATTCTGAAATGCTCCACCTAATGAACCCCTTCTCTAGAAGCTCTCTAATCTGTTTAATGAGCTCTTTTCTTTCTCGTGGAGCCATGTGTCTAACGGGCAACGCAACGGGCTTTGCATTATCTACAAGATATATGCGGAAGTCTATCTCCCGCTTCGGAGGCAAGCCCTTCACCTCTTCGAAGACATCCGGATATTCCCGGACCACTCTAACTGATTTCAAATTTTCAACAGAGGCATCTAGCGACTCAAGATAACTAAGCATAACCGCATACGAGGGATTACAAGAAATTTCCAAAGTATTAACGAGCTGGGTTAGGAGCCTAACAACCCTTTTCTCACAATCAAGGATGGCCCCATTACTGGATAGCCAATCCATACCCAAAATCAAACCATACCCCGAAAAGCCCAAAACAAAGGCACTACATTCAAATTCTACACTTAGAATAGAAATTTTCAAATCCAGACAGATCATAGACAAATGAGCTGGGCCCCCAATTGGGTTTGAAACAATTAAGGGGTCCTCTACCATACTAGTTTTTAGGTGCAGAGATTCTACTAAAGCAGACGAGATAAAGGAGTGTGATGCGCCAGAATCAAATAAAGTGCGAACGGGGTGATCATAAAGATAAACTACACTTTCTACAGAAGTATTTGTACCTCGCTGTTGCAATGGTGGCGCTTCTAGCACATGAACCTGTGCCCCTGGGGTGGATCCAGCCCCCTGCCCCTGCCCTCGTTTCCTTGGGCAGTCCTTAGCCCTGTGGCCTGTCTGTCCGCATGAAAAGCACCCACCATTTTCCTTGGCCTTCTTTTTCCGGCAGTCCTTTACTAAGTGCCCCACTTTGCCACAGAAATTACACTTCCTCTTCTCCTTGTTGCCTTTCCCGCCTTTCTTGAAGTCTGTCTTCTTAGGCTGCAAACCCTCTTTCTTCCCTTGAGAGCTTTCTGCCTTTGTCTCTTTCTTGCCCTTATCCTCTTCATTCAGCAATGCCATTTGCACCAATCTTTCATACGTGGCTCCCATGGGTATATGGGTCATGGCCAAACTGTGTAATAGCTCATTTAACCCCTTGACGAAACGGAGAGCCTTCTTATGCGGGGTGTTGACTAGGTCAAGCCCAAACCTAGCCAGCTCATCAAACTGATTCACATACTCTCTGACTGTCTTGTCTCCTTGCTTAAGAAATAAGAATTTTTCCAACTGCAAACTTCTTTCTGCATCTGAGAGAAACTTGGTCTCAAACCTTGCCCTAAAGTCCTCCCATGTCTCCACCGGTCTTTCAGCATTAGTGACTTCCCACCAGTAGGAAGCCTCGCCCTTCAATAGCCACACTGCCAATTGTACTTTTTGTCTATCTTCTACCTCAAAGATGATGAATAGGTCTTCAGTTTCCTTCAGCCAATTCCTAGCTGCTACGAAGGACTCAGTTCCATGGAAATCCCTTCCTCCCATAGCTTTAAAATCTCTACATATCTTAGCGAACGTGTTTCCCCGTGGAGGAGGTGGAGGAAAAGGTGCTGCTGCAGCTGGATGATTCCCTGCAGCTGGGGGAGGAGGAACGGTAGGACCTGGTTGAGTGGCCCTAGCTTCTAAGAATCGTCTAAACCAACCAGGTATTGGTACTCCTTCCGGCAAGTTAAGATCTTCGGACATGCTGAAACAAAAAGGATAGGTTCAAAACGAAGGACAAGAGATAGTACCTATGGCTTTGGGGAGTGGACTTTGCCTTTTAAAATAAAATAATATATATATCTTTTAAAAATGCTTCTTTAAATTTCCTTTTTGAAAATAAATTTTCAAAACTTTTTATCTTATTTGGTAAACCTGTGCTCTGATACCAAGTGAAACACCCCACCTCCGTTAGGGTCACTCTCAAAGGGAATGCCCTAATTTTGGTGGAGGTTTATAAGTACAAGTCACAGATATACAAGACAGATATAAGAACACATATTTGTAAACAGCGGAAGAACAACAAACTTTTATTTCATGAAGTCAAATACGTGTCACAAAACATCACCATGATTATCTTACATCCTTTCCAAAAACATAACATAACATTTTCATAATCTGTCTTGAGTACATTATTTAAAGAAGCATGAATAAAACATAGATAAACTGCAAAAGCCCCATAGCGGTTGTCCCAAGCCATAGTTCAAAAACAGGAAAGTCCAAGCAATACATTTCTCTTCTTCAAGCTGAATGTTGAGGTCGATCAAGCTGCTGTGTTCCCTCCCTGAGGACCTGGGGGGAAACGGAAGAAAGAAGACGAAAGAAAAATAGAGTCAGACATAAAGCCTGAGTAAGTCTAGTACTACTTTGTCTATGAATAAAGAACTGGGTATGATAAGTAAAACAGGAAGTGGGCAAACACTATGAACTTGGTTAAGTTATCTAGGGTCGAATATACTATCGTACCCCATGTTAATCCCTGAACCCATATAAACTAGTTTCCAATTTGCACCCCATAATCAGGGTAGTGTGATCCATTCTACGATGATCGGCTCCTATTCGCAAAGTTACATGTGTCTTTCGGCTCCCGATGTCTGTAGTTACCTATGCTGGTCCCACCATGGGGTGTATCAAGTCCCATAGTGGCAACCCGACACAACCTTAGAGTGCAAAGGTACGCTACTGGTGTCCAGTGCTTTATTTTTCTGCGCCGGAGTGCGTGCACGCCCGCACACCGTTAGAACCTACACTGCTACACCACCGCCGTCGATTTGACCTCTTACAATCAGCCCAGTAATCGTGCCCCACCCTGCCTAGTTTCAGGGTATCCTGATACACCTTTTAGGGTTACTGCTGAAAAGGGTCCCCCGTTACTAGGTTTTCTATCTCTAGCCAACATGCTAAGTTGGTTAAGTGTTTCCTAACCTAACCCCACCAGTCCGTTTAGTTTAGCATGTTCCATTTTGATTAAGTCTTTAGTCCACTTAATACTAACAATCCTGACTCAGCCTTAATTGTCTTATTAAGGCCCAGACCTCTCACATTAGACAGGTATTGTTGTGGCTGCCTGTTGCCGGTTGGTTCCGGGCAGTCTTACGCCACAACTCAGTCTAACCTCGGGTCCTCGCTGGGCTCCATGTTTAACCTCCCACATTGGATAGGTATTGTTGTGACTACTGGACAGCCGGGCGGTTCCGGGCAGGTTTACATCACAACTCAATCCAACCTCGGGTTAAACACATCGTCTTTTCTACATTTACATATTTTGTCATTCTTCTTTATTTCTTATATGTAAATATTTGCGGCCCATTATTAAGTTAATGGTGTAAAGGTTACACCAATCATGGGCCCAACCCATACTTGAATTTGGGCCCTTTTACTTTAGTTTTCATTCATTAAATTAATGTTAACCCAACGTTATTTTCCCCCGTTTTACACGTTCGTTTATATATATTGGGCTTAGCCTTTTAAAGCCCAATTTAGCCATGCGAAAAGGGGAGGCTTATGGCGTATACACAAAGAGGGGAAAGTGAGCGCATGAACTTGCATATGACGTTGGAAAATACATAATAGAAATTGGTGTACTTGCATAGTGGTAACATATATCTTGGTCATAAAACATAGGTGACATAAATCAAGGCATGTAAACTTGCATAGGTTTAACTACAACATGAACTTATATTCTTATTTAGGCATAATGTCAAACATAAGCATGGCCTAAATACTTCTAGCATAAACATGGCATATTGTCAAACATAAGCATGGCATAAATACTTCTAGCATAAACATGACATATTGTCAAACATAAGCATGGCATAAATACTTCTAGCATGAACATAGCATATTTCAACTTAATCATGATTTAAGCCTAATCACATAACGATGGTATAGACATACTTATGCATAAATATTCCTAAACATGGTGTTTGCTTTAAACTTGCAAAAAGGGATTTTTGAGTCTAACCTAGCCATGTCATCATATAATCCTTTAAAACAAAATAGACTTAATAACAGGTTTCAATTATGCCAAATATCATTCCTAGCCATATTCATAAGTTTTGCAAATACATGGATTATGGTGTCAAAATTCCAACATAGTTTCATATGAACTATAACAACCAAACTTGTTTCAATTACTTGCAAAATGATTTATGCACAAAATATACATCATGATGGCATAATAACAAAGCCCAAACTTGCATAAATTTCAATCAACTACATACATGTAGCTTCAACATAGATAACATAATTTGCGCAACATTCCAAACGTAAACTTGCATAGAACTACCGCATGTAGTTCTTTATAATGAATAACATAATTTTGCACAAACATGAATTACTTCCATTGCCACAATTCAAGCGTACACATCAACACAGTTGTTTATTATACCAAAGTAATACTCTACTTACAATGGTTGCGGCGAATTCTCTAATTAAGAGACACGATTCCTTTGTTGAATTGATTAGCTTTAGGTTGCTTTGAATTGCTTTAGGCCTTAGAACTTTCTCCCTAATCCTCTCTTTAGTTGGCGGCTATTCTTTGTCGTTCCTTAGCAACATGGCGGCTATAATCTTATTTTGAATGAATAGATTAGGGTTTAGTCTAGGGTTGTTTATATAGAG
The DNA here is from genome assembly GCA_030737875.1 of Allium sativum. Lineage (NCBI taxonomy): Eukaryota > Viridiplantae > Streptophyta > Magnoliopsida > Asparagales > Amaryllidaceae > Allium > Allium sativum. Next base: position 996,033,336 of record CM060915.1, read on the forward strand.
GTTAGGAATTGATTAGGACCCTTGATGTTGCTAGGTTAGATCATAGCCATTCATTAGGAAGAGAGACCAATAAAAACCCGCCACCTAGCCCTAATGACAAAGCAGACCACAGAAATTCGACCACACACCGACCTGGCCAGCCAGGTTGACTGGGCTCGACCAGGTCGACACCCCTGTCGACAGGGCTGTCGACAGCCCTGTCGACATGGGTAGCCCAGGTCGACAGCCCAGTCGACCTGGGTGGCCCAGGCGGCGCTTTTCTGGCCCAATGGGCCCCACTTCGGAATATTTAATTATTTTAATCTGTTTGAATTTTAAATTTAATTCAAAACTTCCGAAGGCCATATCTTCTTCATACGGACTCCGTTTTTCGAAAACTCGGACTCTATTTCGCGTATTTTTCCGAGACGAACGCAATGGCGTATCCCGTTTCCCTTAGTTCTTTGATTTCAGATTAATTATACTTTAATTTGTTAATTTCACAGTTATAGAATTTTCGGGGTGTTACAATGTGGCCCCAGCAAATTAAAATGTACGTTCAAATTAAATATTGAATGTTTTATATTTTAATTTGAAGAAAAACTGACAGAAACAGTCGAATGGGCCTATGAAACATATCCCATTGTGTTTAGTATGGGGGTATTTAGCTAGGGACGATAGTCGTTGGGTTTGGATTGGTGTTCGTGTGTGACAAGGGGTATTTTCGGATTTTTAAGATAAATAAATATAAAAAAAATCATTGGGCCACATCATCGTCTCTCTCCCCGACCCCTTCAACCCTCGACGGCGAAAAGAGATCCCACCTTCCCGATCAATTTCCGATCGCTTCGATCATCTTCAAGCCAGGCTCCAGTTGGGTTTTTTGAAGATCTCCTCCTCCTCTTTAAATCCGTACCCCTCCCGCCCTCCCTTAGCTCGTCGTCATCGAGAATCGAGCTCCAGAAGCTGTCACGTTTCGACCGCCGCCAGAGCCCAGATCCGCCGTCGAGCCAGAGGTGGTGCACCTCGCCAGGAAGCTGATTCGAAGCTCAACGACGTGCAGCAGTCCGATCGTCCTCAAGCCCCATGGATTTGCCGAAAAACGCAGACCTAGTTTTGAAGAATTCAGTGAGGTATACGGCTGAAATTAAATTTAACTATATTATAGCACTTTAAAGCGCTACGGTTTTTGATTTCACTGTAAAAATCATATATTTTTCGTTTGTTGACGAAATTCAGTGGAACAAGAGACAGTGGACTCGTGTGGACGTCTTCTACATTCTAGAAGAGACCGCATATTTTTCTGAGCCTCCTGCTATTTTTGGTGGAGTGGAACCCAATGTGAGATTTCTGAATTATAAACGATATGGAAAACGACGATGTATAAATTATATAGTCGATGTATGAGTTATACAAGCGTTGTACACCTCATGTATAAGCGTTGTATAAGTTGTACGTTCGATGTATAAGTTATATATGCATTGTAAAAATTATATATGTGTTGATATAGAAGTGAAATATACTTATATATATACGCCCCTCGTCCACAACCATGGACGATATATATTAGTTGAGATTGGTGTGAAAATTGGTTGATAGTGAATGGTTGATTTGAATTGTTTGTGGTTGAAATTGATTGATTGTGGTTGAAAAATACCCGTTTGTGGTTGAGAATTATTTGGTTGAAACCACATAGGATTAGTTTGTGGAAAAGAAAGAAAAAAATATACATGCCGCCTGCGTGCGAACTAGATGCATGAAATCACCATTGTCAAAAGCTGCGAGGCTTTAGGGTAGAGCGAGGTGCCGTACTAGGGACGGCCCCGGTTTTAACTACCCTGTCGTTATGCTGCCGAAATTTTGAATAATATTCATGTGTTAGAATTATTTTCATGTTTTGAAACTATATTCGTGTGTTAAAAAGAAAACATTCATGTGTTGAATAGAAATTCATTCGTTGAATAGAAATTCATGTGTTGAACGGTATTCGTGTTTTAAATAAATTGTTTTAACAATAAAAATCACATTTTTATTTTATATATACGAACTAGTGAAAACATTCATGTGTTGAATAGAAATTCATTCGTTGAATAGAAATTCATGTGTTGAATGGTATTCGTGTTTTAAATAAATTGTTTTAACAATAAAAATCACATTTTTATTTTATATATACAAACTAGAGAAAACATTCATGTGTTGAATAGAAATTCATTCGTTGAATAGAAATTCATGTGTTGAATGGTATTCATGTTTTAAATAAATTGTTTTATAATAAAAATCATATTTTTATCACCCATATGAGCTATATAAAATAGTCATGTTTTGAAATAAATTGTTTTAAAATAAAAATAACATTTTTATCTTATATAAACTATATAAAATACTAGTGTTCGAAATAAATTGTTTTACATTAAAAATTACCTTTTTACCTTATATATAAACTATATAAAATAATCGGGTTTTGAAATAAATTGTTTTACAATAAAAAAATCACATTTTTATTATATACATGAATTGTTAAAAATAGTGAAGTGTCGAAATAAATGTCTGTTGGATAAAAATATCATTTTTATCAGATGTATGAAAAGAATATGGTTTTAAAATCGAAGAATGGATTATTTATATATATATATATATATATATATATATATATAAATATAATTAAAATAAATCGAATAACGAAGCTGCAGTTCGTGTTTTGAAACCATGATTTCAAACGATTAGTGCGGGAGATCCGACCACCGGATTTTCCCGAAACCGTTGTGTTCGCTTTGGAAATATCTTTCCAACGACACCAACTTTGTAAAGATCCAACGGTTGGATTATCTGGAATGTTTAAATAAAATCTGAAGAAAAACAGCGCCAGAATCAATTATATATATATATATATGTAGTTAAATTAAATCGAATAACGACGCTGTAGTTCGTATTTTGAAATCGAAACTTCAAACGAGTGTACCGGGAGATCCAACCATCGGATTTTCCCAAAACTGGATCCGTTGGATTCGTTTTGAAAAGATCTTTCTAATGATATAAATTTTGTGAAGATCCAACGGCTAGATTTTTAGATATGTGTAAATCAAATCTGAAGAAAAACAGCGCCACGGCCGCGTTATGGCATGAAGCGTCGTTTGAATAAATTGGCTATTTTTAAATAAATAAAAATAGTGATAAATCGTTATAAAATATTATAAACGATATGGAATGTGAAATTTAGAAACTAACTGAAGGTTAGCTAAGTCGAATGGTTTCCTGGGTTTTGCTCTGATGTTGGTTTCGGCCTTCGGGGTTAATATTTGCGAAATCGTTCTCTTACTGATTTACGGTTAGTGACTAATGAATTGGAATAAGGCATATGTGTGTTTGTGTAGCACTTGTTAATTATATATGCGAGTTGCTCAGAAAGACCGGGTTTATCCCATTCTGAATAACTGAATCGACGATAAGAAATCGATGATGAAGACGGTGATTGAAGACCGGAGATCTTCACCTCGGTTGGATGATAACTGATGTCCTGATTGGGAGGCATCCCGAAATATGGATAATGGGTGGTGATCGTCCAGACGTACGTGGAGATCGATGGGTATGCGAGGTATATAGTGCCTCCGGTTTCGTTCAGACCCAGAACGGACTTGTAAATGGACTGTGTGTCTGACATTGGAATTCATCCTGTGTGATTTATAGCCATCAGTTACATGGTGTTAATTGCCTGTGTGGCACGCTAAGATGCAGTGATCAAGGCTCCTATTGAAAAGCAAAGTCTTGTGGTTGATGATCAAAGCACCGCCTGCGTGGCGTAGCTTTGTGTATAACGTGAATTCGCGAGCCTCACACCCCGGTATGAACCAAAAATGGGAGAGGACCTCAGGGAGGGCATGCGTTTCATTCTAGCTAGAGGTGGTGTCAGTGCTTAAACTGGCCGACATATATATTATTTTCACCTGTGTGGTTGTTGCTGTTGCAAGGCGCCTTAGATATACCGGTCGGTCCGGGACCGATGGAGTCATTCGTTGGCTCATTTACGCCCCAAAGGGTGGGGAAACGCAGTGTTCAGGCATTTTAATCCACATCCATGGACCGGCCCTGACAATCCAAGGGTCACTCGAGCTCTGATCCTAAGGCTCGGGCTAGAGAGTCTCGAAGTCGGTAAGGACTATCTTTTGCCTTGGTTCATGACGGAAATCCAATTTCCAAATACGTGACTGTGCGGTTTTGATTGTATACCTATATATGGCGACATGATATATGGTATCCATGCTGTCTATGATTGATAGTTATGATTGAAATTGTTTTTGAAACATATAAACACTAGTAATAATATCAAATTCTTTTGTTTTATTCGTATCAAGCATATTTTGGCCACGATAAGGTAAAACTCTATCCTCCGGTTTGCGTTGCATTGTGTGATGGGAACTGAGTCTTATAATGGCTTCATTTTTATAAAAAGCATTGCGATGTTTAAAAGATTTACTTGTTTCAAAGCACTGGCAATCCAATGGAGTAAACCCGTTCCGCGAAAGTGGCATGGTCTTGTGATTAGCCACATTATAATTGTGTTAAGTAGATTTCTCATACCAGTCCCATGACTGACTCGTAGTTTGTTTCACTTACAAAGTCGGGTGGCCCTTTTTCTACACGGGCAGCCTTGTATTCAGGTTTTAGCTGGCTCTTTCTGGATAGCTGGAGCTGAGGATTGATTCTATCATTTATCTCTTTTTATGTTGTTCAGCTCCTATTGTACATATTATGTTTGTTTTCCGCTGTAGACATTTATGTATAGCTGAACTGTATTTGTACTAAGTATGATCCTGTATACTGTGTAACTCTGATGATTATGTTTATCTAGTGTATTATTTGTTCATTATCTGGTGTATTTATTTAATTCTGTTCTGCCATTATCTGTTTATGTGTTATATTCTAAAGATTACCCTTAACACCATCAGTACGGGGTTTTGGGGTCGTCACAACGGTCTTCAATGTCTCCGTCTTGATCAGCATCTGATATCTTCTCCTTTTCATATTTGTTGGTCGGAATGGTTTTCGAATATAATTCGATCTCGGTCTTTCCGTATAGAAAATCGTATGGGTCAGATTTGATAGTCGGTTATTTAACTATCAAATAAACAACCATTCAACCATAAAAATAATATGTACTGGTTCGGTATTCAGCATCACTTGGCCTTTTTATTTTAATTTTTTTCGAAACTTCTTAATCTCTGAAGTATTTAAAAACACTATATTACTCCTTGCCTTATTATAAGAATATTCGCAAAACCATTTTTAAACCTTTTAGAATTTATTCATATGTATATACTCCAAACATTTGAGTTTAATCAAGTCCTACGTAAAAACATCGTTACGAAATCTCTTTAATTTTCATTACTGGGAAACAAAACAAACACTTATATCCTTTTCAATAAACTCCTTCAAACTCATCCCACTAATTTCTTTACTTCATAAATATCATTATATTTTACCAAATCTCCTTTACATTGGAAATATTAGTTTATATTCCCAAACTCTTTTTATTTCCATTACTTTGGAATTATTATTATAATTCCTTGAACCCCTTTTCCGTGGTCCGAAACATTCCCATTTATTAATTCCCTTATCTTACTACTTATCAACCTATATCCTTTCACTTCTAACTCATTAAATCATTTCTCATTTTGAAAATCTTGTTTCAATCCCATTCATTCAACTTCATTCCATTATTACGTATCTCAACTCAAAACCAAAGTTTTAACTTCATGCCCGTTTTATAAACCCTATTTATAAAACTCTGGTTTAAAATAAACTTCTTTCCGTCTCGTTTTCTTTCCACTTATTTCAAATGTTAAATAAACATTTATTTAAGCTATCAGATCAGATCAAAATCTCTTTTATAACTTTGTTATAAAAATCCGGCTTTACCATAAAATCCAATCACCACTCTTTCCTAATTTAGTTAGGATCATTCCAAACTCGATTATCAACATAAATGGATTTCCTTTAAGTAATAATCACTTAGATCCTTATTAATTAAAATAATAACTTATTTCATTATTAACTACTGTATAAGTTGTTAAATTATTTATTACGAAAATAAATAATAATTTCTCTTTTTTAAAACCTTATTAAAATTAACCAATACTCGTTAAACAGTTTCATTAGATTTATTTAACACTAAACAAATTTCATTTAATAATCAATCCCGGTTAAAGCGATTGGCTTAGTTAACTCAAAATATGGTTATCTCGTTAACCAACTCCAATTAATTCCTTTCTTTAAATTAATTAATAATATAATTAACTTAATTAATTCCATTCAATCCAACTCTTAACCGTTCGGTTAATTTCAGCTCATTTACATATAAATCTTATTAATATAGGAATTCTCTTTATAAAACCATTTATTGATAACTTATAAACTTTATGTAATAAATAATAAATATTTATTTCCTTTTTAAATAACTTTAATTCCAGTTAATAGATTAAAAATCCATTTTCAGTTATAAAATAAATTTTATAACTTCATTAACGTCAATTTACTTGACGGTAAACTAGTATCTATAAAAACAATTGATTTATAGGCCACATGATGCTAATTACCCAACCAACACTGTCCATTGGTTAATAATAAAACAAATGTTGAATTCAGATTCAACGATCAATATCCAAATCAATCAACCAATCATATTGGTTAAACAGTTCACATAATGTGATATGAAAATGAATAATAAATTTGAGGAATCCGGTTGGATCCCTCCAACCTGTTCTCCCCCCTCGATCCAAATACGTTATCTCAAATAATATGATTCAATTCAATAAACAGATAAAATAGATAAATAAATAAATAACAGTAATCCAAGAAGCCTATTTTAATTTAACACGTTTGTATTGTCATAAATGTAACCAACAAGGTAAGTTACCTTGTTTGGAATTAACTATTAAAATAACGGTTAGAATTCATTTAGATTAAACTAACATTCAATCAACCAATTCAACCAATATATAAATAACAGCAAACAACAAAAAAATTTCAAGCATAGCACACAAAATAAAACATGAATTATATAAAATATAAATGGGATAAAAACTGAGTGAGTAAACTCACCTTGGTCTGGTCGTTGAACGGTTCGACTACAATTAAATTAACAGTGTTTAATTTAACTGTGAATTTCCAACTATCTCTGTCTCTGTTCAAAATAATTCCATAGTGATTTTTTCGTCAAGACGATCTCATTGCAACTTGCTTTATTTAATACTGTGGACGTAACAAAGTTATATGGTTATCAGTTAATTAATTCTTAATTAATATATGTTAAACTTAATTATATTTCGTTTACCCATTTGGCCATCGTTCAAGAGTGCCCCGTACTTTTTCAATGCACGAGTCTTTATTTGGTCGATCCCTTGCAACATGTCGTTTTCTTTCCAAAGTGCACCGTAACACCCACCAAGTTTCTTACTAAAATATGTCCAATAGGTTCTTCACGCATTGCTTCATTTTGCCCAAACCAATACACTGCTCCACGTTTTATTTTAGCTCCCAACTTTTTATTCTTTCTCAGCTTTGTTTTGCAACATGCACTCAGTAAACAACTTCTCGCTGGCCTTCAGCCCTTCGGTCAAACCACCAAACACCATTATATTATATATATATTTTTCACAAGAATCCCATCTGGCCCATCCAAATCCCCTACGAAAACTCAGCCCACCCTCCTTAAAATTCTTCTTCCTCTGAAACATTATATTTCAATCTACTCCTCCACTCCAGTACTTATTCCATGGCTGATATTTGATCCCCTGTTCTCCCTCCTCGCTTCTGTTCACTCACTTCATATACTACTTTGTCATTTCAAAACTCACATAACCTTTTAATTCCTTTGTTTTGAAAAATAGGAAATCACCTTTTCTTTGAATTGCATCAGGCATGTAAATCACCCTTTTATATTTTTTCCCAACCTTTCTTTCGAATTCAAAGAAAGCTACAGTGTTCTTATTCTCAACTCCTTTTCTCGTCATTTCAGTGCCTACCATACACACGCTGCTTTGTACTCCCTTTCCCATGAACCTCTGCTCTTCTATTCTCCCTTCATTTCAAAATGCCCCACGTCATACCTTCCATTTCTTTCTGTTCATTAGTCCATCTACTACACTGTTCCGATCTTATGTTACTACTGTTCCACGTGAAAGAATACGTACCCAACCCAAAATCCTTCTTCTTTTGTTTCCATCCTCTCCCATTTGTACACACTAGAATCCAAACAGATCGCCAACCCTTAAATTTGAGAAAATACTGGTCTAACGTTAATGCTGTCTACTGCTTCACATAAAAATGATCTCCTTCCTCTCGCTATATTCATCTCAACACCCAGTCGCATGCGTCTATCCTTACTACACTCCGCAACTTGAACTTCCACGTCTTTCTTCCTGTTTCCTTTTATTTTGCTACCCAACGTTATTAGTTTGAATAAATAAAAACATGCACACTATTTCTTCCCACTATTATGAATTTCGAAACCCTTACCCGTTTGTTTTCCATGCAAAATTTCGTTTCATTATTAGGTAGAAGAATGGAAAAAAACAATGAAGCTGGTTTATTTATATACACGCGCGAGCAGGATATGATAAATGTAAAATCAAAGGTACTGGTAGGGGCAAAAGTAGCTGAAAGGGACGAGATACGAGCAACATTTTTTTCTTCCATAGCTGAAACAATATGTATGTAATAACCCGAAAATCCGAGCCAATTTAAAAATTTTATTTTGGCAATTTTAACGAATTTTGATTATTTAAAATGAATTATTTTAAATAGAAACGAGGAGAAATTTATTTTGAATGGAATTCGAACATTTATTTTATATAGATCGTCGTTAGAATAATAATTATTTATATTTATAAAAGAAATTGAAAATGGCGCGGTAGTTCGATAATCCGATTTCAAAGTTCAAATGAATGTACATGATTCAAAATAAACCGAATTTTAGTGAAACCAAAAATAATAGAATCTATTTGAGAATACCTTTCCAACGAATCTGAGAAATCGAAATTTCATAGCGGGAATCAAAAGATTTGTCTAGTTGAAATTTCAGAATAGTCGCTATGGAATTTCGGCCCTTAAAAATGGGAATTTTGCAAACGACCTCGGTTTTCGACGAAACCACTTTTGTTGGATCCGTGATGTCAAGTTATTGCTAGATTTCAATTTTTGTAATTTTTCGAATCAATATGAGAGCGTGGCAAAGGAAAACGCGTTTGACTAGTTTTAGTTGATTTTAATCGACTGGAAAATGACCATTTTTCAAACGGTCTCAGAATTCGACGAAACTAGTTTTGTTAGGACCGTATCGTCAATACGAAGCCATAAAATATTTTTTGGGAATTTTTCGAGTTAGTATGTTACCCCAGTAAAGTGAAATACGCGTTCAAATTCAATATATAGAGTTATATGTTGATTATGACGAAACTGATCGAAATGATCGAATCAGCCTACGATACATATCCCATTATGTTCGAAATGGGGGTATTTAGCTATGGAGGACAGGCGGTGGGCTTGATTTCGAGTTCGAAAATAAAAGTTGCTTTTTTAATAATTAAATAAAATAAAATCTCTCTTCTCTCTCCTCTATTATCTCTCAGGCCCCCCTATTTCATTCATTCATGAAATTAAAAAAAAAAACCTCTCGATCATACTCCCGCCGCCGCAGGTGGCTTGCGCACCGCCGCCGCCCTCCCTCAGACCGCCCCACCTCCTCTCCCACGACCCCCTCCTCCTGAAAGAAATCGCGACACCCCCTGCGCCCTAACCCTCCTGCGGCCGCCCCCCTTCATCGATGCCGCACTCCCCTTGTCCACCACCCTCCCGCAGCCACCAGAAGGCCACCGACCACCCCAGCATCCGCAACCATCCTCCATCTCCACTAAAACCGAAATGCAGTAAGCTTTTATTTTTAATTGTTTTTTTTTACCTTTTTTTTAGTTAGTTGTTTATTTTATTTAAAGGCGATTTTCAATTTTTTTTTAAAAAAATCAGTTTATAAATATAAAGTGAGGATTTTTATGTGATAAAGTTAGTAAAAATAATGATTTTTAGTTAGGGAAATGTTTTGATTTTTATAGTTGGAAAGTTATGATTTTTCATAGTTGAAAGATTTGATTTTTATATAGTGTAGAGAATAAAAACTTGATTTTTATATTATAGAAAGATTAGAAATATGATTTTTATATTGGTAAAAGGTTAAAGATATGCTTTTTATGTTCTTTAGATAATAAAATTGTGATTTTTACATATGTAGTGAGATAAATATTCGATCTTTATATAGTAGCGATAATAAAAATTTGATTTTTATATGCTAGAGAAAATAAAAATATAATTTTTATAAGGTAGAGATAATAAAAATACGATCATTATATGTGTTGTAGCGAATTAACAATATAAAGAAGTGATTTTGTTTGAAATATAAGCTAAGATTTATATATATATATATATATATATATAAATTGAATTTTTGTATATATAAACAGCAAAGACAAAGATTCAATTTTTAAATATAGGAAGTGGAAGTAAAAATATATATGAAATAAAAATATGATTTTTATTTATTAAAATGAAGTGATAAAAATATATTTTTATATATGAACAGCATGAAAAGGACTGCATTGGAATTTCAAACCGATCCAGAGGTTCAGCAGTTCAACAGCAAAGCACGGCGGAGTGGAACCCTCTGTTAGAACTCCTCACCTTTAATTTAAATTTCTAGTTAAAAATATATATTAGGATGCAGACGGTGTTTAGTAGCACCCGACACCCGTCATCCACAGACCATGGACGGCTTGTATGCTTGTTTGTTTGATTTTGATGTGTAGTTGATTGCGTGATGTGATGTGAAATGAAATAAAATATTTGTATAGTTAAAAATATTTTGTAGTTGAAAATAGAATTTTTAACGTCTATATAAAATAAATATTCATAAACAAATCGGAGATTTGTTTATATACAATGATTTGATTGATATTGATTGGGACGATAAATTTTACACATCGCCTAACTGCACAAATAAAATCTGTGTTTGATTTTTTGAAACCCTACACGGGTACTGGGATGATATTTTGCGTACACTAATCCCAATTATTTAGCTGTATGTCGATCGACTGGTCGACAGACTGTGTAAGCATTAATTATTTATATTTAATGCTTATGCAGTTGTGTGGTGAACTCTGGATGATGGTTGATTATTTATTGTTGTTATTTTATACATTTGTTGTAGAAAATCCATATAATTAACATTATATGGTAATTGATTGGGCCTCATTCCAGTTTTGAAATAGAATATCTGAATAGAAATATTTGAAAAGAGATATTTGAAATAGAATATTGGAAAATAGAAATATATGAAGCCGTGTTGTATAGATTGACGCCATTTTGAGATGAACGATATTTATATCGATTTTATTCATTTTTAAATGAATATTGAAAGGTGATTTCAATAATCGAATATTTTTGAAATTGAATTGAATAGAATTCAAATCGAATTGAAATTGAATTGAATAGAATTAAAATCGAATTGCAATAGAATTGAATAAATTTGAAATTCGAATTAGATTGAAATAGAATTGAAATCGTTTTGAATTGAATTTAAAACGTATTGAAATTGAACTGAAAATCGATTTGAATTGAAATCAATTTGAAATGAATTTAAAACAAATTTATGAGGAAAATTTCAATTTTCAATTTGAATTTGAAATGAAGTTGAAATCGTTTCGAAAATGAATTTAAAACGATTTATAAAATACGTTTTAAAAAGGAAATCGACGGAGTATATATTATATATATTATATGTATAATATAATGGCCTTAATAGAACGCGCCGCGCCGCGGCAGTTCGCGAATTTCGACCATTGACTTCGAATGGATATTACGGGAGATCCGACCGTCGAATTCTCCTAAAACCGGAACCGTTGGGTTCGTATCGAAAAGGGATTTCTAACGAATATTAGAAATTAGAAATCTAACGTTTGGATTTGGAATTATGTCCAAATCAAATTGGGAAAAGGTCGCTGTAAGTGCAGTTCGATGGCCGTTGATGGAAATCGACTGTACGGGCCTTGATAAAATTATTAAAAATAGTAATAATTTGTGTAAAATCATAAGGAATGATTTTGGAAAAATTGGGATGAAAAACTACATATTTGAAAAGATAAAAATAGAATTTTATTGAAATGAACTAGTTTTGAACTAGAATTATAATTCTATTTGTTTTTAAAATAAATAGATTGAATTTGAAATCGTTTTAAAAGTAACCAGAAGTTCCAAAAATTGAATTGGAATGGATTTGAATCGAAATTGTCTTTGGAATATTTCGATGTTGGATATCGTGATGATGCAGATATTGTTATGGGAATTCGAAAGATATATTAATATTGTTATTTCCAATACGATATTTGTTGGTCGTAGAATTTGATATTAAATATAAGTCGGTATATTTTCTATTCAGAGCCTTGTATTTAATATCAAATGTGATTTGGGTTTGTCGTGAATGGTGTCTTCATTAACACTGTTCTTAAACCCAGTTGAGAAAAAGATTAAATCTTTTTATTTAGATTTAATGAAGTGTACCAATTAAATATTATTTAATTGGAATTGAATTAGTATTGATTTTTGGGTTTATCTTGAACAGTGTTTTAAATAACACTTGTTCTTTAACCCGATAATTAATGGAATGTGATTTTGGGTTTATCGTGAACCGTGTTTTAAATGACACTGATTCTTTAACCCAGTTAAAGATTAAAACTAAGTGGAGTTTTAATGATTCTTTAATTAGATTGAAAAGATCGAGAATGGAGTATCGCCAGTTTTACTCTAGGCGATAGTTAAATCTTTAATTAGATTTGAACGTGAAATGGTAATTGAATTTACCGATAACACCGTGGTGTTAGGTATGAAGTATTACCAGTTTTACTTCATGGGATGAATAGGTGGGGATTGGGAAATAATAAAAATGATTACTCCGGTGTGGTTCGCTAATCCCGACTAGTTCGAATTGATATTCAAAGAAGATTAAAGAATAAATTTAAAGAATTTATATTTGGTAAAATTAATGGGAACCTTTCCCTAAGAATGTGAAATTTAGAAACTAACTGCGGGTTAGCTAAGAAGGATAGTTTCCTGGGTATTGATCTGATGTTGGTTTCGGCCTTCGGGGTTAATATTTGGGGAATTATTCACTTGCTAATTTACGGTTAGTGACTGATGAATTGGAATGAGGCGTATGTTGTGTTTGTGTAACACTTGTTTATTATATATGCGAGTTATTCAGAAAGACCGGGTTTATCCCATTCTGAATAACTGATTCGACGTGATGTCGAAGATGAAGACGGTGGTTAAAACAATTACATAGTAGCGGAAAATAATACAATACACAACTAGAAGTAACACACGGATACAAAGCTTTTCGAGTATCGTTCCAGCTGTAAATCAGGATCCTGTGAATATATATCTGCAAAACCAAAACTACTAGCTGCCCGTGTCAAAATAAGGGCACCCAGAGTTTAGGTTAAAACAATAAACTCCAGGTCAGTCATGGGACTGGTGTGAGAACTAAAACAGTTATTAATCTTTATTTTAAAGTTAGGTAAATCAAGGGACCACGCCGTATAGCACGGAACGAATTTCCTCCCAAGAACACCAGTGCATAAAACAATAGCGCAATGCTAAATAAAGAAAAATGAAGCTATTATAAGACCCAGGTCCTATCACACAATGCAATGCAAGCCGGGGGATAGGGTTTTCCCTTATAATAGCCAAAGCATGCTTGATACGTTTTAAAAACAAGTCATTTGATACTATAATAAGTTTATAGTGTTTAAAACAATTTCAATCATAAATATCAATCATAGACGGCATGGGTACCATATATCATGTCGCCATACTAGGCTCTACAATCAAAACCGCAAATGTCACGTATTTGGAAGTTGGATTTCCATCTGTGAACCGAGGCAAAAGATAGTCCTCTACCGATTCGAGACACTCTAGCCCGCAACTGCCCCTTGGATCGTCAGGGCCGGTCCACCGATGTGGATTATAATGCCTGAACACTACGTTTCCCCGCCCTTTGGGGCGTAAATGATCCAACGAATAACTCCATTGGCTTCACATAGTCACCGATATATCCGAGGCGCCTCGCAACAGCAACAACCACATAAGTCAAACACGTCAGGGCGTGTAAAACCACTGACGCCACTTCTAGCTAGAAAGAAACACATGTCCCCCCTGAGGTCCTTCTCTCGTTTTTAGTTCACATCCGGGGTGTGAGGCTCGCGAATCCACGCTACACAAAGCTATGCCACACAGGCTGTGCTTTTATCATCAACACAAGACTCTGCTTTTCAACACAAGCCTTGATCATTTGCATCTTAGCATGCCACACAGGCAAACCACTCCATGCAACCGATATCCATCAATCACACAGAATGACATCCAATGTCAGACACACAGTCCATTTACAAGTCCGTTCTGGGTCTGAACGAAACCGGAGGCACCTTGTACCCCGCATATCCATCGATCTCCAAGTACGTCTGGACGATCACCAACTGATTCCCTCCTCTTGGGTGTACGACCCAATCAAGATCATCAGTAATTATCCAAACGACGTGAAGACCTCCGGTCTTCAACCACCGTCTTCATCTTCGACATCACGTCGAATCAGTTATTCAGAATGGGATAAACCCGGTCTTTCTGAATGACTCGCGTATATAATAAACAAGTGTTACACAAACACAACATACGCCTCACTCCAATTCATCTGTCACTAACCGTAAATTAGCAAGAGAATAATTCCCCAAATATTAACCCTGAAGGCTGAAACACCCCACCTCCGTTAGGGTCACTCTCAAAGGGAATGCCCAAATTTTGGTGGAGGTTTATAAGTACAAGTCACAGATATACAAGACAGATATAAGAACACATATTTGTAAACAGCGGAAGAACAACAAACTTTTATTTCATAAAGTCAAATACGTGTTACAACAACATCCTTTCCAAAAACATAACATAACACTTTCATAATCTGTCTTGAGTACATTATTTAAAGAAGCATAAATAAAATATAGATAAACTGCAAAAGCCCCATAGTGGATTGTCCAAAGCCATAGTTCAAAACAGGAAAGTCCAAGCAATACATTTCTCTTCTTCAAGCTGGATGTTGAGGTTGGTCAAGCTGCTGTGTTCCCTCCCTGAGGACCTGGGGGGGGGGGAAACGGAAGAAAGAAGACGAAAGAAAAATAGAGTCAGACATAAAGCCTGAGTAAGTCTAGTACTATTTTGTCTATGAATAAAGAACTGGGTATGATAAGTATAAACAAGAAGTGGGCAAACACTATAAACTTGGTTAAGTTGTCTAGGGTCGAATATACTATCGCACCTCAAGTTAATCTCTGAACCCATATAAACTAGTTTCCAATTTGCACCCCATAATCAGGGTGATGTGATCCATTCTATGATGATCGGCTCCTACTCGCATAGTTACATGTGTCTTACGGCCCCCGATGTCTGTAGTTACCTATGCTGGTCCCACCATGGGGTGTATCAAGTCCCATAGTGGCAACCCGACACAACCTTAGAGTGCACAGGTATGCTACTGGTGTCCAGTGCCTTATTTTTCTGCGTCGGAGTGTGTGCACGCCCGCACTCCGTTAGAACCTACACTGCTACACCACCGCCGTCGATTTGACCTCTTACAATCAGCCCAGTAATCGTGCCCCACCCTGCCTAGTTTCAGGGTATCCTGATACACCTTTTTAGGGTTACTGCTGAAAAGGGTCCCCCGTTACTAGGTTTTCTATCTCTAGCCAACATGCTAAGTTGGTTAAGTGTTTCCTAACCTAACCCCACCAGTCCGTTTAGTTTAGCATGTTCCATTTTGATTAAGTCTTTAGTTCACTTAATCCTAACAATCCTGACTCAGCCTTAATTGTCTTATTAAGGCCCTGACCTCTCACATTAGACAGGTATTGTTGTGGCTGCCTGTTGCCGGTTGGTTCCGGGCAGTCTTACGCCACAACTCAGTCTAACCTCGGGTCCTTATTGGGCTCCATGTTTAACCTCCCACATTGGATAGGTATTGTTGTGACTACTGGACAGCCGGGTGGTTCCGGGCAGGTTTACATCACAACTCAATCCAACCTCGGGTTAAACACATCGTATGTTCTACATTTACATATTTTGTCATTCTTCTTTATTTCTTATATGTAAATATTTGCGGCCCATTATTAAGTTAATGGTGTAAAGGTTACACCAATCATGGGCCCAACCCATACTTGACTTTGGGCCCTTCTATTTTATATTTTCATTCATTAATTAATTTTAACCCAACGTTATTTTCCGCCGTTTTACACGTCCGTTTATATATATATTGGGCTTAGCCTTTTAAAGCCCAATTTAGCCATGCGAAAAGGGGAGGCTTAAAGCGTGATTACATACACAAAGAGGGGAAGGTGAGCGCATGAACTTGCATATGACGTTGGAAATACAACATAGAAACTGGTGTACTTGCATAGTGGTAACATAGGTGACGTGAATCAAAGCATGTGAACTTGTAATTGAGATATCATTATTGTCACATGAACCTATATTTTTACTTAGGCATAATGTCAAACATAAGCATGGCATAATATTTCTAGCATAAACATGGCATAATGTCAAACATAAGCATGGCATAAATACTTCTAGCATAAACATAGCATAATTCAACTTAATCATGATTTAAGTCTAATCACATAACGATGGTATAAACATACTTATGCATAAATATTCCTAAACATGGTGTTTGCTTTAAACTTGCAAAAAGGGATTCTTGAGTCTAACCTAGCCATGTCTCACATATGTCATCATATAATTCTTTTAAACAAGATGGATTTCAATTATGCCAAATATCATTCATAGCCTAGCCATATTCATAAGTTTGCAAAAGCATGACTTAATACATGGATTATGGTGTCAAAATTCCAACATAGTTTCATATGAATTATAATAACCAAACTTGTTTCAATTACTTGCAAAATGATTTATGCACAAAATTATACATTATGATGGCATAATAACAAAGCCCCAAACTTGCATGGATTTCAATCAACTACATAGATGTAGCTTCAACATGGATTACATGATTTGCGAAATATTCCAAACGTATACTTGCATAGAACTACCGCATGTAGTTCTTTATAACATGAATAACATAATTCATAAATGTCCAAACGTATATAATATTTCAAATTGATAAGAACGCACAAATATGAATAACTTTGTTGCCACAATTCAAGCATACAAATCAATACAGTTGTTCATTCATACCAAAGTAATACTCTACTTACAATGGTTGCGGCGAATTCTCTAATTAAGAGATATGATTCCTATGTTGAATTGATTGGCTTTAGGTTGCTTGAATTGCTTTAGGCTTTAGAACTTTCTTCCTAATCCTCTCTCTAGTTGGCGGCTACTCTTAGTCGTTCCTCAGCAACATGGCGGCTATGTTCTTAATTTGAATGAATAGATTAGGGTTTAGTCTAGGGTTGTTTATATAGAGGTTAGAAACTGATTAGGACCATTGATGTTGCTAGGTTAGATCGTAGCCATTCATTAGGAAGAGAGACCAATTAGAACCCGCCACCTAGCCCTAATGACAAAGCAGACCACAGAAATTCGACCAAACACAGACCTGGCCAGCCAGGTTGACTGGGCTCGACCAGGTCGATACACCTGTCGACAGGGCTGTCGACAGCCCTGTCGACATGGGTAGCCCAGGTCGACAGCCCAGTCGACCTGGGTGGCCTAGGCGGGTGTTTATCCGCCCTGGCCCATTGGGCCCGATTTTTAATTATTTTATTTTGTTTGAATTTTAAATTTGATTCAAAACTTCCGAAGGCCATATCTTCTTCATACGGACTCCGTTTTTCGAAAACTCGGACTCTATTTCGCGTATTTTTCCGAGACGAACGCAATGGCGTATCCCATTTCCCTTAGTTCTTTGATTTCAAATTAATTATACTTTAATTTGTTAATTTCATAGTTATAGAATTTTCGGGGTGTTACAAAGGCCGAAACCAACATCAGATCAATACCCAGGAAACTGTCCTTCTTAGCTAACCCACAGTTAGTTTCTAAATTTCACATTCTTAGGGAAAGGTTCCCATTAATTTTTTCCAAGATAAATTCTTCTAAATTTATTCTTTAATCTTCTTTTGAATATCACTTCAAACTAGTCGGGATTAGCGAACCACACCGAAGTAATTATTTATTTTATTTCCCAATCCCAACCTATTTATCCCATGAAGTAAAACTGGTTATACTTCATATCTAACACCACGGTGTTATCGGTAAATTAAATTACCATTTCACGTTCAAATCTAATTAAAGATTTAACTACCGCATGGAGTAAAACTGGTGATACTCCATTCTCGATCTTTTCAATCTAATTAAAGATTCATTAAAACTCCACTTAGTTTTAATCTTTAACTGGGTTAAAGAATCAGTGTCATTTAAAAAAGGGTTCACGATAAACCAAAAATCACATTCCATTAATTATCGGGTTAAAGAACAAGTGTTATTTAAAACACTGTTCACGATTAACCCAAAAATCAATACCAATTCAATTCCAATTAAATATTATTTAATTGGTACACTTCATTAAATCTAAATAAAAAGATTTAACCTTTTTCTCCACTGGGTTTAAGAACAGTATTATTGAAGATACCGTTCACGACAACCCCAAATCCCATTTGATATTAAATACAAGGCTCTGAATAGAAAATGTACCTGCTTATATTCAATATCAAATTCTATGACCAACCAATATCGTATTGGAAATAACGATATTAATATATCTTTCAAATTCCCATAACAATATCTGTATCACCATGAAATCCAACATCGAAATATTCCGAAGACAATTTCGATTCAAATCCCTTCCAATTCAATTATTGGAAATTCTAGTTATATTTCCAAATCATTTCAAATCCAATTTATTTATTTTAAAAACAAATAAATTATTATTCTTGTTCAAAACTAGTTCATTTCGATAAAAATTTATTTTTATCTTTTCAAATATGGAGTTTTCATCCCAATTCTTCCTAAATCACTTCTTATGATTTTACATGAATTATTGATATTTTTAATAATTTTATCAAGGCTCGTACAGTCGATTTCCATCAACGGCCATCGAACTGCACTTACAACGACCTTTTCCAAATTTGATTTGGACATAGTTCCAAATCCAACTGTTAGATTTCTAATTTCTCACTTTCGTTAGAATGCTCTTTTCGATACGAACCCAACGGTTCCGGTTTTAGGAGAATCCGATGGTCGGATCTCCCGTAATATCCATTCGAAGTCAATGGTCGAAATTCGCGAACTGCCACATCGCGGCGCGTTCTATTCAGGCCATTATATTATATATATAATATATATAATATATACTTCGTCGATTTCCTTTTAAAACGTATTTTATAAATCGTTTTAAATTCGTTTTCAAAACGATTTCAACTTCTTTTTCAAATTCAAATCAAAATTGAATTTTCCCTTACAAATTCGTTTTAAATTCATTTCCAATTGATTTCAATTCAAATCGATTTTTAGTTCAATTTTAATACGTTTGAAACTCAATTCAAAACGATTTCAATTCTATTTCAATCTAATTCAAATTTCAATTCTATTCAGTTTAATTCGAATTTCAATACTTTTCAATTTTAATTCGAATTTCAATTATTTTCAATATAATTCGAATTTCAAATCAATTCAATTTATTTCGAATTTCAAATCAATTCCAATATTCATTGAAAAATGAATAAAATCGATATAAACATCGTTCACATCAAAATGGCGTCAATCTAATCAACACAACTTCATATATTTCTATTTCAAATATTCTATTTCAAATATTTATTTTTCAAAACTGGAATGAGGCCCAATCAATTACCATAGATTTTATTTCTATGGATTTCCATACAACGCATGTATATATCAACAATGACAAATAATCAACCAACATCAAAAGTGCTTTCTACACTGTATAAGCATCAAATATAAATATTGAACGCTTATCACAGTCTGTCAATCAATCGATCGACATACAGCTAATCATTGGGACTAGTGTATGTCCTATATCATCCCAATACCCGGGTGGGGTTTCCAAACAATCAAACACAAATTTTATTTGTGCAGTTGGGCGATGTGTAAAATTTATCGTCCCAATCAATATCAGTCAAATGTGTGTATATAAACAAATCTCCGATTTGTTTATATTAATTTATTTCATTTCATATACACGTTAAAAATTCTATTTTTAACTATAAAATATTTTCTAACTGTATAAATATTTTATTTCATTTCACATCACATCACACAATCAACTACACATCAAAATCAAACAAACAAGCATACAAGCCGTCCATGGTTTATGGACGACGGGTGTCGGGTGCTACTAAACAACGTCTGCATCCTAGTATATATTTTAACTAGAAAATTAAATTAAAAGTGAGAAGTTCTCACCGACTAGCTAATCCAAACGCCACGACTCCTCTTATGCAGAAATCTTTGCTGTTCTCGCTTTTCGTCCATTCCACTATCCGTAGCCACTACATATATAAAAATCACATTTTTATTTGTTCATTTTCAATTTAAAAATCATATTTTCCTTAACCATTCTAATGATCAAAATCATATTTTCACTTTGCTATATATATGATTAAAATCCTATTTTTATAACGGTGTTCATATGATAAAGATTATATTTTTAACTTACTGCTTATATAAAAATTATATTTTTATACTGTGATTCAAATTTTAAAAACCATATTTTTATATCGACCTTTACATTAGAAAAACCATATTCTTGTACGCCTTTCATATATTAAATATATATATATAAGCTTTCATGTTAGAAAAAAATGAACTTTCATGTTTGAGAAAAAAAATGAACTTTCATGTTGAAAAATATGAACTTTCATGTTAGAAAAACATCCAATCTTTTTGTTATAACAAATCTACTCTTTTCCTTGCCATTACATATAAAAATCCTATTTTTAATTTTAAACCATTCCATATGAAGACTTAACACAAAAAAAAACATTTCTTTTTAATAAAATAAAATCTTACATGTATTCCAACGAGGGGTGGGAGGTTTTCTGGTCGCTGAGGCGGGGGAGGTGAAGGCGGAGGGACGACGGTCGGAGAAACGAGGTAGCGGTGGTGTTAGCGTTCGGTTTGGGCGCGCGGTAGAAGAAAAAAAGGGGGGGTTGCTTGACGTCGGAGCGGTGGTGGTAGGGATGAGGGCAACGGCAGTGGAGGGCAGAGAGGGGAGGGGGTTGCGATGAGGAGCGGCGGCGCCGCCTGGATCCGGTAGCACGATTGGTTGAAGTGCTCTTTTTTTTATTTAATCAATTATCTGATCTGGAAGTGGGAGAGAGAGAAATGAGGGTAAGGGAGTTAAAGGAAAATATATATTATTTTATTTATTTTATTCTCCAAGCTGTTGACTTTTATTTCCAACACCAATCGAGACCCAACGTGTAATAACCCGGAGATCCGAGCCAATTTAAATTTTTTATTTTGGCAATTTTATTGAATTTTGAACATTAAAAATGAATTATTTTAAATAATAATGACGAAAAATTTATTTTGAATATAATTTGAACGTATAAATTCGTTTGAATCGACGATAGAATATAAATATTTATTTACATTTATAAAAGGAATTGAAAATGGCGCGGTAGTTCGATAATTCGATTTCAAAATTCAAATGAATGTACCGGGTGCAAAATAAATCGGATTTTAGTGAAACCAAAAATATTTGAATCTAATTGAGAATATCTTTCCAACAGATCCGAGAAATCGAAATTTCATAGTGGGAATCAAAAGATATGTCCAGTTGAAATTTCAGAATGGTCGCTATGGAATTTCGGCCATTAAAAATAGCCATTTTGCAAATGACCTCGGATTTCGACGAAACCACTTTTGTTGGATCCATGATGTCAAATTATTGCTGGGTTTTAAATTGCGTGGCATAGGAAAATGCGTTTGACTATTTTCAGTTGATTTTAATCGACTGGAAATTGGCCATTTTTCAAACGGTCTCGGAATCCGATGAAACTAGTTTTGTTAGGACCGTATCGTCAATACGAAGCTAGAAAATATTTTACGGGAATTTTTAGAGTCCGTACATGGCCCCGGTAAATTGAAATGCGCGTTCAAATTCAATATAAAGAGTTATATGTTGATTTTGACGAAAACTGATCGAAACGATCGAATCAGCTTACGATACATATCCCATTGTGTTCGGAATGGGGGTAAAACGCTAGGCACGACAGTCGTGGGTCTCGTTTCGAGTTCAAATGAAAAAGATACTTTTTTTTTGGAACTTAAATTAAATTAAATATTCATTTCCTCCTTTGAACCCCCTCCTTCTCTCTTCTGAAGTCAAACCCGGTCAAAAAGAAAAAAAAAACGAAATTAAAAATCGCGCCTGCCCTAATACCGCGCCCCCCTTTTCTCCATCGCCTCCACCGCCAGGCGGTCGCCGTCGTTCGCTAGAACCCCCCCTCGATGCTCCCTCCTCCGTGCCTCTCTCCTCCCCCCCCTCTAAAATCCACGAGCTCCCGTTTCTCCCCTAAACCAAAACCTTCCTCCGCCCAGAAACCCACCGATGCCCCTCCTCCTCCAACCCACGACGACGTTCCGACCTCCCCTCCTCTCTGCAGCGCCCGACGCGAACACCCCCGCCCTCTTTTCGACAATGCTTCAAATTTTGAACAAAGGTGAATTTTTTATTATTTTTATTTTTATTTTAATGTAATTAGTTATATATATATACAAATCAATATATATAATAGCAATGAGATTTTTACTTTTGATAAAGATTTGATTTTTCGAGGATTTTTAGCATATATATAATTGTTTTAAAAATATGATTTTTGTATGATATTCATAAGAGGAAAATGCACTTTTAATAACTAGAAAGAAGAGATGATTTTTAATTAAAATGATTTGATTTTTAAAAATATAAAGCTAGAATTTTTACATGAAGGAATCATTTTGATGAAATGATTTTTATATGAATGAATAACATTTTGAAGAAGCGATTTTTACATGAACGATATCAACATAAAGATGTGGTTTTTATCAAAATAAAGATATGATTTTTATTTAAGTATGATGATAAAAATATAATTTTTATAATATAGAAAGGATAAAAATATAATTCTTATAATATATAAAAGTTAAAAATATAATTTTTATACTAGTGGCATATTAAAAATATGATTTTTATATTGAAGGGATAATAAAAATATGATTTTTACTTAGGTAGGGTATTAAAAATATGGTCTTTATTAAAGTAGAAATATAAAAATATAATTTTTATATAGAAAGAAGTGTTGTAAAAATATATAAGGTAGAAATAAAAATAGAATTTTTATTTATTGAATGAAGGATAAAAATATAATTTTTATTTGAACAGCGTGAAAAGAACTGCATAGGAATTTCAGACCGATCCAGATGTTCAGCAGTTTGGAAGCAAAGCATAGTGGAGTGGAACCCTCTGTGAGAACTCCTCACTTTTAAGTTATTTTCTAGTTGAAATATATACTAGGATGCAGACGGTGTTTAGTAGCACTCGACACCCGTCGTCCACAGACCATGGACGGCTTGTATGCTTGTTTGTTTGATTTTGATGTGTAGTTGATTGTGTGATGTGATGTGAAACAAAATAAAATATTTTATAGTGGAAAATATTATATAGTTAAAAATAGAATTTTTAACGTGTATATGAAATGAAATAAATATTTATAAACAAATCGGAGATTTGTTTATATACATTGATTTGATTGATATTGATTGGGACGATAAATTTTACACACCGCCCAACTGCACAAATAAAATCTGTGTTTGATTGTTTGAAACCCCACACGGGTATTGGGATGATATATGACATACACTAATCCCAATAATTAGCTGTATGTCGATTGATTGATTGACAGGTTGTTATAAGCGTTAAATATTTATATTTGATGCTTATACAGTGTAAAACGCACTCTGGATGATGGTTGATTATTTATGGTTGTTATTTTGTACATGTGTTGTAGAAAATCCATATAATTAACATTATATGGTAATTGATTGGGCCTCATTCCAGTTTTGAAAAAGAAATATTTGAAATACAATATTTGAAAATAGAAATATATGAAGTCGTGTTGATTAGATTGACGCCATTTTGACGTGAACGATATTTATATCGATTTTATTCAATTTTCAATGTATGTTGAAAGTGTTTTCGAAATTTGAATTATATTGAAAGTGTTTTTGAAATTTGAATTATATTGAAAATAATCGAAATTCGAATTAAACTAAAATAAATTGAATTCGAATTGAAATTGAAAAGAATTGAATTCAAATTGAAATTGAATAGAATAGAATTCGAATTAAATTGAAATAAATTGAAATTTGAATCAAATTGAGTAGAATTGAAATTCGAATTAATTTGAAATGAATTGAAATTCGAATTAAATTGAAATTGAATTGAAATCGACGAACTATATATTATGTATATTATATATATAATATAATGGCCTGAATAGAATGCGTCGCACCGCGGCAGTTCGCGAATTTCGACCATTGACTTCGAACGGATATTGCGGGAGATCCGACCGTCGGATTCTCCTAAAACCAGAACCGTTGGGTTCGTATCGAAAAGAACTTTCTAAGGAATATTAGAAATTTGAAATCTAACGGTTGGATTTGGAATTATGTCCAAATCAAATTTGGAAAAGGTCGCTGTAAGTGCAGTTCGATGGCCGTTGGTGGAAATCGACTGTACGGGCCTTGATAAAATTATTAAAAATAGTAATAATTTGTGTAAAATCATAAGAAATGATTTGTGAAGAATTGGGATGATAAACTCCACATTTGAAAAGATAAAAATAGATTTTTATCGAAATGAACTAGGTTTGAACTAGAATAATAATTTATTTGTTTTTAGAATAAATAAAGTGGATTTGAAGTGGTTTTGAAAGTAACCAGAATTTCCTATAATTGAATTGGAATGGATTTGAATCGAAATTGTCTTTGGAATATTTCGATGTTGGAATTAGTGATTATACAGATGTTGTGATGGAAATTTGAAAGATATATATATACATATCGTTATTTCCAATACGATACTTGTTGGTCGTAGAATTTGATATTGAATATAAGCCGATATATTTTCTATTCAAAGCCTTGCATTTAATATCAAATGTGATTTGGGTTTGTCGTGAATGGTGTCTTCATTAACACTATTCTTAAACCCAGTTGAGAAAAAGATTAAATCTTTTTATTTAGATTTAATGAAGTTTACCAATTATATAATATTTAATTGGAATTGAATTGATATTGATTTTTGGGTTTATCGTGGACAGTGTTTTAAATAACACTTGTTCTTTAACCCGATAATTA
The DNA here is from genome assembly GCA_030737875.1 of Allium sativum. Taxonomy (NCBI): domain Eukaryota; kingdom Viridiplantae; phylum Streptophyta; class Magnoliopsida; order Asparagales; family Amaryllidaceae; genus Allium; species Allium sativum. The sequence goes on from CM060915.1 coordinate 996,058,776, forward strand.
ATCGAATATGATTTTGGGTTTATCGTGAACCGTGTTTTAAATGACACTGATTCTTTAACCCAGTTAAAGATTAAAACTAAGTGGAGTTTTAACGAATCTTTAATTAGACTGAAAAGATCGAGAATGGAGTATCACCAGTTTTGCTCCAGGCGATAGTTAAATCTTTAATTAGATTTGAACGTGAAATGATAATTGAATTTACCGATAACACCGTGGTGTTAGATATGACGTATGACCAGTTTTACTTCATGGGATTAATAGGTTGGGATTGGGAAATAAAATAAATGATTACTTCGGTGTGGTTCGCTAATCCCGACTAGTTCGAATTGATATTCAAAGAAGAATAAAGAATAAATTTAAAGAATTTATCTTTGATAAAATTAATGGGAACCTTTCCCAAAGTATAAGGATATTGGAATAAAAGAATATTCTGAACTGGAATGAGGCGTATGTTGTGTTTGTGTAATACTTGTTTATTATATATGCGAGATATTCAGATCTAGAAAGACCGGGTTTATCCCATTCTGAATAACTGATTCGACGTGGTGTCGAGGATGAAGACGATGGTTGAAGACCGGAGGTCTTCACGTCGTTTGGGTGATTACTGATGATCTTGATTGGGCCGTACACCCAAGAGGAGGGAAACAGTTGGTTATCGTCCAGACATACTTGGAGATCGATGGATATGCGGGGTACTAGGTGCCTCTGGTTTCGTTCAGACCTAGAACGAACTTGTAAATGGACTGTGTGTCTGACATCGGATTTAATTCTGTGTGATTGATATCGATTGCATAGCGTTAATTGCCTGTGTGGCATGCTGAGATGCAAATGATCAAGGCTTCTGTTGAAAAGCAGAGTCTTGCGGTTGATGATCAAAGCACAGCCTGTGTAGCATAGCTTTGTGCAGCGTTGATTCACGAGCCTCACATGTAACGACCCAGAAAATCTGAACCAATTTAAATTTTTTAAATTGGCTAAAATAATGGATTTAAAATATTTAAAATAAATATTTTAAATAATGGCGATGAAAACTGAGTTTGAATCGACAATTGAAAATGAATATAATTAATTATAATTATAAACAAGGCCTGAAATGGCGCTGCAGTTCAAAAATTGAATTCAAACTTTGTCGGACTGTATCGGGTGCAAAACAATCCGGATTTTAGTGAAACCAAAAATATTTAAATCTATTAGTGAATATCTTTCCAACAAATCTAACAAATCGGAATTTGATAGCGGGAATCAAAAGATATGTCCAGTTGAAAATTCTGAATAGTCGCTATGGAATTCAGGCCCTTAAAAATGGACATTTTGCAAACGACCTCGGATTTCTATGAAACCACTTTTGTTGGGTCCGGGATGTGAAGTTATTGCTAGGTTTCAAATTTCATAATTTCTCGAATCAATATGTGAGCGTGGCAAAGGAAAACGCGTTTGACCAGTTTCAGTTGATTTTAATCGACTGAAAATTGGCCATTTTTCTAACGTTCTCAGAATTTGACGAAACTAGTTTTGTTAGGACCGTATCATCAATACGAAGCTAGAAAATATTTTTCTGGAATTTTTTGAGTTAGTATGTGACCCCAGTAAATTGAAATGCGCGTTCAAATTCAATATATTGAGTTATATGTTGATTTTGACGAAAACGGATCGTAACAGCCTTATTGGGTTACGAAACATATCACAGTGTGTTCGGGATGGCGTTATATGGCTAGGGACGACAGTCGTTGAGTTTGATTTCGAGCTCGTATGAACATAAGTGTATTTTTGAAATTAAAATAATTAAAAATATATTTATATATAAGGTCAAAGCCTAGGTCAAACCCTCATAATTTCTCTCCACGGTCAAACCAATTTGAAGCTGCTAGTACCCACTAATCGACGACGGATTCCTCAAAGATTGAATCAAAAATTCCTCCAAATCCGCTCGACAATCCTCCACACATTCAAGGGGAAATCAAGGAATTTCGCAGGAGTTTCAAATCCGTAGTAGTTTCACGGATCCTCGATGATTGTGGAGCTCGATTTTACACTCTAAACACGACACATCTCGAGGCGGATTCCGGCCACCTGGGGAGCTCGAGCGGCGAGCCTTCGCTGGTAAATGAGGAGCAGAAGACGGTGGTCCTCGTGGAAGTCGCAGTTCTGGCTCCCGGTGGTCGTAGCAGCGTCGAAGTGGAACCCTAATGGGTTCGGTTGTGCATTCGTAGACTGTAAGTAATTTTTTTTCTTTTAATAAATATAAATGCAATGTTTTTTTCATTAATAAATATAAATGCAATAATTTAAAAATCAGTTTTAAAAATTAGCATATGGTTTTCAAAAATAAAATTAGCATATGGTTTTCAAAAATAAAATTAGCATATGGTTTTCAAAAATAAAATTAGCATATGGTTTTCAAAAATAAAATTAGCATATGGTTTTCAAAAATAAAAAGATACATTGTCATTAGAAATAAAATTAACATTGTTTTATGGCTTAAAGATAAAATTAGCATAGAGATTTTTGAACTATAAAATTTGCTTTGTTTTGAACTATGAAATATACATTGTTTTTAAAAATAGAAGTCGCAGAATAAAAATATGATTTTTATTGAAATAAAGAAGTAAAAATATGATTTTTATATATCGAATAACATAATAAAAATTCGATTTTTACATATGTAGAGAATACGGGCAACGAAAGCGACAAAAGGCGAGATTGGCGAAGATTTCTATAAAGGAAGAGTCGTAGTATTGGATAGCTATTGGTGAGAATTTCTCACTCTTCAATTTCTTTTTCTAGCTATATATATGTGTGTTGAAATAAAAGTGAATTGCTATATATAAGTATATATATATATATATATACGCCCCTCGTCCACAAACCATGGACGATATTTATTGGTTGAAACTGGTGTGAAAATTGATTGATAGTGAATGGTTGTTTGGGATTGTTTGTGGTTGATATTGGTTAATTGTGGTTGAAAAATACCCATTTGTGGTTGAGAAATATTTGGTTGAAACCACATAGGATTAGTTTTGTGGAAATGAAATGAAATAAATATATACATGCCGCCTGCGTGCGAACTAGATGCATGATTCCCATTGTCAAAAACCGCGAGGTTTTAAGGTAGAGCGAGGAGCCGTACTAGGGACGGTCCCGGTTTTAACTACCCTGCCGTTATGCTGCCGAAATTTTGAATAATATTCATGTGTTTGAATTATTTTCATTTGCTTAAACTATATTTATTCATTGAATAGAAAACCTTCATGTGTTGAATTGATATTCATTCGTTGATTAGAAATTCATGTGTTGAATGGTATTCGCATTTTAAATATAAAAATCACATTTTTATCTATATATAGAAACTATAGAAAACCTTCATGTGTTGAATTGATATTCATTCGTTGATTAGAAATTCATGTGTTGAATGGTATTCGCGTTTTAAATATAAAAATCACATTTTTATCTATATATAGAAACTATAGAAAACCTTCATGTGTTGAATTGATATTCATTCGTTGATTAGAAATTCATGTGTTGAATGGTATTCGCGTTTTAAATATAAAAATCACATTTTTATCTATATATAGAAACTATAGAAAACCTTCATGTGTTGAATCGATATTCATACGTTGATTAGAAATTCATGTGTTGAATGGTATTCATATTTTGAAATAAATTGTTTGATAATAAAAATCACCTTTTATCGACTATTTGAACTGTGTAAAATAATCTCGTTTTGAAAGAAATTGTTTCATAAGAAAAATCCTATTTTTATCACCAATATGAAGTATATAAAATAATAGTGTTTTGAAATGAATTGTTTTACAATAAAAATCACATTTTTATTGTATGCATAAATCGTTGAAATGTGAAGTGTTAAAAATAGTCACTTGTTCAAAATAAACATATATGAGTTGAAATATTCATTAATTGGCTAATGAAATGATTTGCACCTATGTATGTAACATTAGAATGAATGGTGTTTTTAAACCAAATAGAAATCAAATATGAAGTTGAATAGAAAATGATAAATGATAAGAACTGTATATATATGTACATGCATATTCATTGAACAGGTTATAGCAAAGGGGCTAGAGAAGAGGAATAAAATTTTGTGCCTGACAAATAGGTACACATTTACTGTTTTGTTTGGGTGATGATTTTATGAGCCTGTTGGCTAGCCGCTTGGCTTTTTCTTTTCTTTTTGAGATTAGAAGGACCGGGAAAGCTATTTGCGATTTCCCGATGCTCCTGGTGCAGGTGAGGTTATGGCGAAATTTTTCAAAATTTTAAGGCGTTAGTGAAATATTTGAAATGAAAACGATATAGGAATTGTTGAATGAACTATATTTATATAATTATATAAATATAAATAAAATTAAAACGAAACGTGGCCGTGCAGTTCACATTTTGAAACCGTGATTTCAAACAACTAGTACGGGGAATCCGAGCATTGGATTTTCCCGAAACCTCAACCGTCGGGTTCGCCTTGGAAATATCTTCCCAACGGCACCAACCTTGCAAAAATCCAACGGTTGGATTGTATGGAATGTTTAATTCAAATCTGATGAAAAACAGCGCCAGAAGCGATTATATTTATATATATATATAAATATAATTATATATTTAATCGAATAACGACGCTGTAGTTCGTATTTTGAAATCGAAAATTCAAACGATTGTACCGGGAGATCCGACCGTCGGATTTTCCCGAAACTGGAACCGTTGGATTCGTTTTGAAAAGACCTTTCTAATGATGTAAATTTTGTGAAGATCCAACGGTTAGATTTTCAGATATGTGTAAATCAAATATAAAGAAAAACAGCGCCACGGCCGCTTTATGGCCCGAAGCGTCGTTTTGAATAAATAGGCTATTTTAAAATAAATAAAAATAGCGATAAATCATTATAAAATATTATAAACAATATGGAAGGAAAATAAACTGAATTTGCTTGATTTATGTGGCTTTTGATGGTTGAATGTATATGGTGTGAAAGTTACATTAAATAACAAAATTGGTGTTGTCGAATAATTTAACCATTGAAATAAATTGATTTGAAATTCTAAATATACGTGAATTATTTAAAAAGCCCGAGTTAATTCTCATTTCAAATAATTGACCGACGATTGAAAGTCGAAGATGAAGACGATGGTCGAAGACCTGAGATCTTCACCTCGTTTGGATGGTAACCGAGGTCCTGATTGGGAGGCATCCCGAAATATGGATAATGAGTGGTGATCGTCCAGACGTACGTGGTGATCGATGGGTTTGCGAGGTATTTAGTGCCTCCGGTTTCGTTCAGACCCAGAACGGACTTGTAAATGGACTGTGTGTCTGACATTGGAGTTTATTCTGTGTTGATTGATTTCTGTTAAATATACATCTGTTTGGCGGCGGAGAATTTATTCTTTTGCTGAACGCCCTTCTCTGAGACGCACGAGCTCAGAGGTCGTATATCGATGGACATCAGTCGCATGGCATGAATTGCCTGTGTGGCATGCTAAGATGCAGTGATCGTGGCTTCTGTTGAAAAGCAAAGTCTTGTGGTGATGATTTAAGCACCGCCTGTGTGGCGTAGCTTTGTGTATAACGTGAATTCACGAGCCTCACACCCCGGTATGAACCTAAAACGGGAGAAGGACCTCAGGGAGGGCATGCGTTTCTTTCTAGCTAGGGTGGTGTCAGTGACCTACCAGCCCTGACATTTATATATTTTTCACCTATGTGGTTGTTGCTGTTGCGAGGCGCCTCGGTTTGATCGGACGATCCGGGTCCGATGGAGTCATTCGTTGGCTCGTTTACGCCCCAAAGGGCGGGGAAACGTATTGTTCAGGCATTTTAATCCACATCGGTGGACCGGCCCTGACGATCCAAGGGTCCACCTGAGTCTGGGTCCTGAGGCTCGGGCTAGACAGTCCCGAATTCGGTAAGGACTATCTTTTGCCTTGGTTCATGACGGAAATCCAATTTTCAAATACGACATAGTGCGAATTTGATTGTATACCTATATATGGCGACATAGTGGTATGGGGCATTAATGCCGTCTATGATTGATAGTTATGATTCAAATTGTTTTTGAAACATATAAACACTAGCAATAATATCAAATACCTTTGTTTTATTCGTATCAAGCATATTTTGGCCATTATAAGGTAAAAACTCTATCCTCCGGTTTGCGTTGCATTGTGTGATGGGAACTGAGTCTTATAACGGCTTCATTTTTATAAAAAGCATAGCGATGTTTAAAGGAAAGATTTGTTTTAAAGCACTGGCAATCCAATGGAGTAAACCCGTTCCACGAAAGTGGCGTGGTCCTGAGATTAGCCAATTATATATGTGTTGAGTGGATTTCTCATACCAGTCCCATGACTGACTCGTAGTTTGTTTCACTTTCAAACTCGGGTGCCCCTTTTTCTACACGGGCAGCCTTGTATTCAGGTTTAGCTGGTTCTCTTTCTGGATAGCTGAAGCTGAAGATGGATTCTATCATTTATTTCTTTTTATGCTGTTCAGCTCCTATTGTACATATTATGTTTGTTTTCTGTGACGAAATGGAATTTCGCTCGGTCCGAACCAGTCGCTAAACCGATCTAGACCGTTCGAAACGCCCTATCGTTTGAGAACACGACAAAGTAGAACGTATACAGAAGAACATTTCACTGTATATTACAACAATGCATCAGATTACAAGAATATACAGAGTACAAAAGAATATTACACAGAAATATCAGAGATTTAAATTACATTTAAATACATCGCAGCGGAAAATAATACAATATACAACTAGAAGGAGATATACGGATACAAAGCTTTCCGGATACCGTTCCAGCTGTAAACCAGGATCCTGTGAATATAAATCTGCAAAACCAAAACTACTAGCTGCCCGTGTCAAAATAAGGGCACCCAGAGTTTAGGTTAAAACAATAAACTCCAGGTCAGTCATGGGACTGGTGTGAGAACTAACACTACACCAAAAATGCCAATTTGGCAGTGTTCATGGCCGTATCAAAATGAATTTGATACGGTTTTAAGCCGTATCAAAAAATGGCGTCTCTGTTGTTTTGATACAGCTTAAAACCGTATCAAATTCATAAAATGATACGGTTTAAAACCGTATCAAATTGGTATTTTGATACGGCTTAAAACCGTATCAAATTCATAAAATGATACGGTTTAAAACCGTATCAAATTGGTATTTTTATACGGCTTAAAACCGTATCAAAGTATGAATTTGATACGGTTTTAAGCCATATCAATTGATTAATTTGATATGGGTTTAAACCGTATCAAATTAATAATTTGATACGGCTTAAAGCCGTATCAAATTTTAAAAAAAAAATTAAAAAAAAATACAATTAGCCTGAAAGCGTGAAACATAATACAATGATACATATTACATACTAAGATACAATAATACATATTACATACAATAATACATAATGTAATGGATTGATACGGCTCATAGACTTCGGTTTCACTACTAAGATACAATATACAGATACATATTACATACTGATATAGTGATACTACTATGGTACTAAGCTGAAAGTCTAAAACATACATGTCTCCACTTCAGGTCTTCCACCACTGCTCCTCTCCTCAGTCCTCATCTGCGGTTTTAAATGAAGTGGAATGAAAATGAATCAAAACAAGGGTAAATGAAGTGGAATTGAAATGAAAACTTTTCCATACTTCTGTCTTCGCAAACTCAGTTCCAGAACTGAGTTCGCGAACTCGGTTCCGGACTGAGTTCGCGAACTTGGTTCCGGACTGAGTTCGCGAACTCGGTTCCGGACTGAGTTCGCGAACTCGGTTCGAAACGTGTTTGCTGCGAACTCGGTTCGAAACGAGTTTGCTGTGAACTCAGTTCAGGACTGAGTTTGCAAACTCAGTTCGGGACTGAGTTTGCGAACTCAGTACACAAGCTAGAGATTAAACTGAAGTCTGAAAATATGTTGTGTAGTTGCAATTTCTACTGCAAAGCCTCAATCTAATAGTTTAACAGCACAAATGGTCATCTGACAATTTTTAATGACTTTGGCTTCTATAGTTTTGCATCGAAGGGACTTTAATCTATGCATCAACATGTGTTTACTTTCTTAGAAAGTATATGTATCTGTATGTACACATTTCTCATGTTATACAAATGGATATCATCTAGTTACTTGAAAAATGATACTTACTTAAGGACCAAAGTAGAATAAGCTAAATAGACGCTCTTAGTAAAGGACAGTTTGCAGCTGGATATTGCATCAAGAATCTGCACGAAGAAAATCAATAGGAAATTAACTAAATGATTTCTCACTATTGAGCTTCAATGTATCAGCTGGTGGCATAAGAAACAATGAGGTATCCCTAGTCAATAAAATTCCTCGATTGCAATTAATGAACTAACATCTGTTAAAGAAAGAAAAGTGTTATTTAAATGTATATATGCATGCATTCTCTTTTTGTGCATGCATTCTCTTTTTGTACATGCATCTTAAGATAGGAACCGGATTTGAATTGTCTAATTTAAAATTGGATGGTTCAAGTCTAATAAAATATCATAGCAGAGGATCTAAATATTGTTCTCATCATTTAAGTGTGCAGAAGTTAATACGAGGAAAAAAAAGAAAAGTAAAACTATGCACATGATCCTGTTTATGTCAAATTCATGTCAAGGAAACTAAAGACAATGCATATGACAGTCTTTAATGAGCATTAAATTTTAAACTATGTACCAAGCCAATATAAATGAAACAAAGATGGCTTATGAGAAGAACTTACTCTCTGAATGTACGATTCAGGCATAAGAGACCTCAGAACAGCAAGATGTTTATTCATCAATGTACGCCTATTTCGCTCCACAGCAATGTGAGTCGTTCTTTAATTTTCAGCTTCTTCTTTGTTCTTACTTATTTTTATCCTTCTCCTTCTCTTTTTTCTTCCTGTAGTCACATTTGCAACCTCTGAAAAATTATTAGTCATCGCCATTGATCCAATACTGCCTATTTGAAATTGTTCGACTCCATTGCTGTTATAATTGCAGAGCAAATTCTGACTTGATCCTGCTTCATTGCATGTCATAATGTGATGTTGAGGAATTGAAGAACCAGTGATTGTTTCATAGACTACAAAAGCAGGAAGTGCATTGGAGGTAAGTGTTCCGGAACTCATTTTTGTAGGACTTACAAGTTTTTAACCGAGAAACTTGAACTGAAACCTATAATAGAGTTATAAGAGTTCAAAGAGTTGTGGAAATAAAGGATGAAGTGAAGCAGTGTGACCGAGAAAGCGAGGATTCTTTGTTTCTAACTTTGATTATAAGTAGATTGAATTGATTTCTCAAATCCATAGATACTGTCAAAAAGCCTGCTATTGTTTCCTAATTGTCAAACAAGCAGTTATCACTAGGCATTAGCTTCTATTGGGTTAGTACAAATATGAATGAAAGATACACTGGCTGTTGTACAAATTCCCGAGCTTCTTTTATATAATTGAACATTCAGACAAGGGTAAAAATATAACAATTGCTGAAACCAACTTCAAATGCTGTAGTTGGATTTTACAAGAACTTGATTCTATTCACTCAGAAAAAAAAACATGAATGGATGGTAAAAGAAAAGCTAGCACACACTAACAAAAACATAAGATTTGTTCCCAATCATTCAAATCCAATATATAAATCTGTAGATGCTATAAGCAGCTTGCTCACCCCAATTTATCTGGTATCGAATCTTGGCAGGGTCAAGAGATTGTTCCCTCGAGAAACCCCCTCTAATGCCGTCCAGACTTCACTATCCTTTCCTTTTCCTTTATGCTCTTCTTCAAGAATTTCGGATGAAAATGAATCATTATTTATATCTGAAGCAGTATGGTTTAAGTCCGAATTAGATGATGGTTTGATGTGTTCCTGAGGTCGAGACATACTGCAGCACAGTCGTCAACTTTGGAGGTAGGATACTTATGGCGCCATGCACGCACTGCTGCCTCAACAAGTGTGGAAGCTGATGATGATCGACTCGATGATGATGCAACAATTTCCACTACTTCCATGCGTTAGTAGTTGATTTACTAATGGCATATGGAAGCTATGTTTGAGCATGACTTGGATCTGATGTATTGAAATATAACATCATGCATGGATAACATGAAACATCCAATGCAATTACATGTAAGTAGACCGAAAAAGCATTCACGATTTTAAGCTAATATACTACAGCTGTGACTTCACATAAGCTCAATTTCATTTGCTAATTATATATCAAGTAAGGAAACTATTTTCGATAATAACAGTAATAGTAGCACAGAATATAATTTTAGTGCTTGTTGCACTTTATCATTCACTAAGGCGGTATACATAGTTGTCGTTAAATCATAAAATTTCAGCAATTGTTTGGTCAGAGTCATAAAGTATATTACAATGACAAATCTGTTGTGTTTACAAATCCGGTCTAATTTTTTCAAAATGGAAAATCTGTATATGCTTACACAGCTTTAGTAAATTATGCCAAAAAGTACACATTATCTATCATAGTTTATTTTAAGATTCAATCCAATATAAAGAAAATACGTATCATATGTTATTCTGAAATTCATCTTATGTAAACTACTAAGTTTGTACAAAATTGAGCTCGCGAACTCAGTTTCGAACTGAGTTCACGAACTCAGTTCAATTCAGAACTGAGTCAGTTCCGAACTCAGTTCTGAACTGAACTGAGTTCGCGAACTCAATTCCGAACCGAGTTCGCGAACTCAGTTCAGTTCAAAACTGAGTCAGTTCCGAACTGAGTTCGCGAACTCAGTTCTGAACTGAACTGGGTTCACGAACTCAGTTCTGAACTGAGTTCCGAACTGAATTCTGACATGCTCCTCGCCAAGGCTGCCCATTGTTATTGAAAGCATATTTATATAATACATGGTTATATAAACCATAGGAAAAAAAGGAGTAGAACAACCATGCTGCATCAGATAAAGAATTGAAAAAAATTAAAAGTTCATGCAAGGCATGGAAATAATAATCCTAGCATAAGAAATAATAATCCTAGCATAAGAATCAGTGGACAAAAAAAGATTCAAATTGAGAAGTGTACCATTCTAACTGAAGTTGCACATGGTCCACCTTCCTACGAATCATATAAACAAAACAAATGATTGAGTTTGTTTATGAAGAGTTTAGTAAATAATTTGGTACGAGTAAATATAAAGCATTGAACATTGTGTTCATGAAACCTACTTCTCTGAAAACTGACGAGTACGCCAACAATCATGGTTACCCAATATAACTGACTTGCGAATATCCACTTTTGCAATGCTTTTGACAATTTCAACATTCTCATCTCCATAGTCGCCTAGAAAAAGTAATAACATGATGACTACGTTGTTCGAACTTTCACTAATAGTACTAAATTTCTTATCTTATAGTCAAGTAAAATTGAGCAAATAAAGGAAATGACTTGCCTGGAAATAGTACCAAATCAAGCTGCATTTTATAAGATGAAAAAAAGGTTAGAATAGTGCACACTGTCGATGTTACATCCAAATTTTCTCATACCTTGCATGGACTACTCATGCTTCAGCATCTTTACGGACCAGGACAATGATGCTTCAGTTGCCCTTAAGGTTCTCATTTACATGCATTGCTCTTTGCATTTTCTGTAAGTGACGGCAGGAACAGAACTTCTGGGATTCAATTGCTTTTCAACATCACCTGATTCTTTATGCTTGCTGATCCAACTGGCCCTCTGTTCATGATCTTCCAGCGAATTGCAAATTTGCAATGCCTGTGCACTCCTGCAAATCAGGACAGCAAGTATACTCATTGATTTGCCTAACAGTGCACATCACTTCACCCATCTCTTGTTGCCTTAGTCCATCACACGTCCAGGCTTTCACTTCTTGCACATCTAGTGCTCACTGCACAGTGTTTGTGCTTTGACTTAGCTATCTCATGACATGCGCCATAGGATCTTCACCTATATTAGTACCTGGTCTGAACGATATAGTAAATCTTTAATGAGTATAGGATCTTATTTTTGTTTACTTTCACCATTACATTTTTTACCCACTTCGTGAATCCTTTTTTTTACTTCACAAAGCTTGATAATTATTGATTAGCACCATCCGCATTGAGAATATCTGTGTTTTAAACACCAAAGTAGAAGTCAGTTTGTAGTCCCAAACTTAATTAAAATGTTAGATATTACAATTTGTTGAAATTGACACTAGGTAGGTGCTTAGTTTTTTTTTTAACTATACATGTGAAGTTTCATGCGTTGCTAATTACATCTGTTGTTGGAAGTTGAAAACAGTCAAAGACTACGGTGCACAATGGCCACTGATATATACTACTTCCTAAGCAGCAAAAAAACAAAACTACGGTGCACAATGGCCACTGATATATACTACTTCCTCCAAATTATTTTCTTGATTATCCTTTTGATGGATTAACTTGGGAGATTCCTCCATTTTTGCTTTTCCATTCATGCATCTTCATATGTATGACAATGATTTTTTAGGTAGTGTATATACTTCACTATATGATTAGGGTAACGGAAGTTTGAAATATTTTAATATATACTTGAGTCATTTGATCACAGACATAAGATATTATATTTTTTCCCCCTAAACTCTTCATTATTTTATATGAGATGTTTGGTTGCTTCAAACAAATCAGTGAAATGATTATGTTATTACAGCATGTCCTGCTGCTACTGATTTATCCAAATTATTTAGACATTTTGATGTCTATGATTATAAATCATTTGAAATGGTATAAATTAATTTGCAAAAGGGTCAAAAGTTGATACAACTATACTTTTCCAATTTATTTTAACAATTCCCAGTTTATAAACATTATCCTTGGAAAGAAAGTATCATTATAGTTGTCTCACCTTAAGTTAATAGCCGAAGATGCATAAACCACGAAAAGTGGATTTGAAGGTGATTGCCTTCTGCTGCTATATATACCAATATTTAAATACGTTTCTTATCAAAATTTTAACTTTTCACCGACTTTATTTACTCTACATGTGCACTCGCTCTATGACAGTCCTTTTGCAACAACTTTAAGAAATGAATTATTATAATTCAAAAACTTCCAGTAAATCTTACATATACTCTCATTTCAAAATTTATATGGTTAATGGATTTATTTACTCAGTTGGTGTCATCCACTGAAAGCAAACATTGTCATTGTTTTGGCCAAGATATATGCGTACATTAAAAAAGCACTGTAAGTGGGACATACCAAGAGTTTTTATCTACTTTCTTCTTTGATACAAATTTCTTGCGTTAGGACTATGTACAAGTTCAACCGTTGTATGAACACATTATGCGTTTTACACTGATAATCTATATATATTGATAACCTTTATATAATTTTTGTAACATCGAATGGATGTTAGTTCATTATTCATTGAACATGTTATGGTTTTATAAATTTCGTAGTAGTAACATTTTCAATAACGTACTGCCTCAATGTAAATACACACACACACATACACACGTATATAAAGCTCAATACACATAATGATTTGATTAATTTCTCTCAAATCAGGCTCATCATCAATGTTTTTATGACAAAACATGGTTAATTGTAAATGTTAAGTTCAGTAGACATTTCATACTACATTATATTATCATTCCTGGTAATGATGTAAAAACAATGAGTTAATACCTTAATTCAAAGTGGGCAGCGGGCAACAGAAACATAAAATTATCTTTCCTCATAACCTAACTACTAACAACTCAGACTACGATGCACAACATGGAATACAGTCACACAGTAGTACCAAAGTCACCTACGATTCGCTGACCTAACCAATCTAGTAAACATCGTGAAATCTGGAAATCTTTTGAAATCAACCTAATAACCAAAATTACTAATCAGCTAAAACAGAAAATAAAAATAAAAACTTACAACATCACCAATGAATTAAGGAATTTGAGGTTTAGGTATCGTCTCGAGGGAAGGATTTGGGATTTGAAGTGAGTCCTGCTCTCAAGCAAAACGATTCTGATAGGCGGTGCTTGAAGAAGCGGAGCAATGGATTTTGAAGACACGATTTGGGGAAGCGATTTTGATTTGGAGAAAGGGGAACACGCCATTTTTTTTCGTTTCGGATTTATTTTTATTTCGGTCGAGAAACGAAAAGTAGAATTGAGAGGGGAGCTAAAAGAGAGAAGGAACGAAAAATAAATATGATACGGTTCAAAGGTGTATCGTAGGAACTGATCCGAACATTTCAAGATCTACGGTTAGATTTTAATGGTTGAGTGAGGTGCGGATTGATTAAGGTGTAGCAAATAAAATATGATACGGCTATGAGCACAATCAATTTTGATACGGCTTAAAGCCGTATCAAATCTCTAAATGATGTTGTGTCAAATTTGATGTTTTGGTGTAGTGTAAAACAGTTATTAATCTTTATTTTCAAAGTTAGGTAAATCAAGGGACCACGCCGTATAACACGGAACGGGTTTCCTCCCAAGAATACCAGTGCATAAAACATAACAGCGCAATGCTAAGTAAAGAAAAATGAAGCTGTTATAAGACCCAGGTCCCATCACACAATGCAACGCAGCCGAGGATAGGGTTTTCCCTTATAACAGCCAAGTAATGCTTGATACGTTTTAAAACAGATTATTTGATACTATTATAAGTGCATAGTGTATAAAACAACTTCAAATCATAAGTATCAATCATAGGCGGCATGAGCGCCCCATCCCACTATGTCACCATACTAGTTCTACAATTAAAACCGCAAATGTCACGTATTTGGAAATTGGATTTCCGTCTATGAACCGAGGCAAAAGATAGTCCTCAACCGATTCGAGACTGTCTAGCCCGAGCCTCAGGCAAGTACTCTGTCAAGCCTTTGGATCGTCAGGGCCGGTCCACCGATGTGGATTAAAATTCCTGAACACTACGTTTCCCCACCCTATGGGGTGTAAGTCTGGTCCGTCTGCCGGCCAGAATGCATCGGCCGAAACCGATATAACCGAGGCGCCTCGCAACAGCAACAACCACATAAGTCAAACTCGTCAGGGCGTGTAAAACCACTGACGCCACTTCTAGCTAGAAAGAAACGCATGCCCTCCCTGAGGTCCTCTCCCGTTTTTGGTTCACAACCGGGGTGCGAGGCTCGCGAATTCACGTTACACAAAGCTGTGCCACACAGGCTATGCTTTGATCATCACCACAAGACTTTGCTTTTCAACAGAAGCCTTGATCCATTGCCACTTAGGCATGCCACACAGGCAATTCACTCCATGCGTTTGATATCCATCAATATATAACCCCTGAGCTCGTACGTCTCAGAGAAGGGCGTTAAGCAAGAGAATAAATTCTCCGCCGCCAAACAGATATATATTTAATAGAAATCAATCACACAGACTAAAATCCAATGTCAGACACACAGTCCATTCACAAGTCCGTTCTGGGTCTGAACGGAACCGGAGGCACCTAGTACCCCGCACATCCATCGATCTCCAAGTACGTCTGGACGATCACCAACTGTTTCCATCTTCTTGGGTGTACAGCCCGATCAAGATCATTAGTTATCACCCAAACGACGTGAAGACTTCCGGTCTTCGACCACCGTCTTCATCTTCGACACCACGTCGAATCAGTTATTCAGAATGGGATAAACCCGGTCTTTCTGAATAACTCGCGTATATATTATAAAAGTGTTACACAAACACAACATACGCCTCATTCCAATTCAGAATATTCTTTTTATTCAAATATTCCTATACTTTGGGAAAAGTTCCCATTAATTTTATCCAAGATAAATTCTTTAAATTTATTCTTTAATCTCCTTTGAATATCAATTCAAACTAGTCGGGATTAGCGAACCACACCGAAGTAATCATTTATTTTATTTTCCCAATCCCAACCTATTCATCTCATGAAGTAAAACTGGTAGTACTTCATATCTAACACCACAGTGTTATCGGTAATTCAATTACCATTTCACGTTCAAATCTAATTAAAGATTTAACTATCGCTTGGAGTAAAACTGGTGATACTCCATTCTCGATCTTTTCAATCTATTTAAAGATTCATTAAAACTCCACTTAGTTTTAATCTTTAACTGGGTTAAAGAATCAGTGTCATTTAAAACACGGTTCACGATAAGCCCAAAATCACCTTCCATTAATTATCGGGTTAAAGAACAAGTGTTATTTAAAACACTGTTCACGATAAACCCAAAAATCAATACCAATTCAATTCCAATTAAATATCATTTAATTGGTACGCTTCATTAAATCTAAATAAAAAGATTTAATCATTTCTCAACTGGGTTCAAGAACAGTGTTAGTGAAGACACCATTCACGACAAACCCAAATCACATTCGATATTCAATACAAGGCTCTGAATAGAAAATATATCGGCTTATATTCAATATCGAATTCTACGACTAACAAATGCCGTATTGGAAATAACGATATAAATATATATCTTTCAAATTTCCATAACAACACCTGTATAATCACGAATTCCAACATCGAAATATTCCAAAGACAATTTCGATTCAAATCCACTCCAATGCAATCATTGGAAATTCTGGTTATTTTTAAAACCCTTTTCAAATTCAATTTATTTACTTAAAAATAAATAGAATTATATTTCTAGTTCAAAACTAGTTCATTTCGATAAAAATCTATTTTTATCTTTTCAAACATGAAGTTTTTCATCCCAAATCTTCACAAATCATTTCTTATGATTTTACACAAATTATTACTATTTTTAATAATTTTATCAAGGCCCGTACAGTCGATTTCCATCAATGGCCATCGAACTGCACTTACAGCGACCTTTTTCAAATTTGATTTGGACATAATTCCAAATCCAACCGTTAGATTTCAAATTTCTAACATTCGCTAGAAAGCTCTTTTCGATACGAACCCAACGGTTCCGGTTTTAGGAGAATCCGACGGTCGGATCTCCCGTTTTGTCAGTTTGAAATAAATGGTCGAAATTCACGAACTGCCGCGACGCGGCGCGTTCTATTCAGGCCATTATATTATATATATAATATATATAATATATATATCGTCGATTTCTATTTAAAACGAATTATATAAATAGTTTTGAATTCGTTTCAAAAATCTATTTCAACTTCCATTTCAATTCAAAACAAAATTGAATTCTTCTTTACAGATTCGTTTCAAAATTCATTTCTATTCAATTCAAATTTCAATTCAATTTGAATTCGTTTTCAATTCAATTCATTTCGAAATCGTTTTCAATTCAATTCATTTCGAAATCGTTTTCAATTCAATTCATTTCGAAATCGTTTTCAATTCAATTCGTTTCGAAATCACTTTCAATTCAATTCATTTCGAAATCACTTTCAATTCAATTCACTTTGAATTCGTTTTCAATTCAATTCATTTCGAAATCACTTTCAATTCAATTCATTTCGAAATCACTTTCAATTCAATTCACTTTGAATTCGTTTTCAATTCAATTCATTTTGAATTCGTTTTCAATTCAATTCATTTCGAAATCACTTTCAATTCAATTCATTTCGAAATCACTTTCAATTCAATTCACTTTGAATTCGTTTTCAATTCAATTCATTTCGAAATCACTTTCAATTCAATTCATTTCGAAATCGATTAAAATTGATATAAATATCGTTCACGTCAAAATGGCGTCAATCTAATCAACACGGCTTCATAAATTTCTATTTTCAAATATTCTATTTCAAATATTTCTTTTTCAAATATTTCTTTTTCAAAACTGGAATGAGGCCCAATCAATTACCATATAAAATTAATTATATGGATTTGCATACAACACATGTATATAATAGCATTGAAAATAATCAACCATCAACCAAAGTGCACTACACTGTATAAGCATCAAATATAGATATTCAACGCTTATAACAGCCTGTCAATCAATCGATCGACATATTTAATCAATCAGGATGAGTGAACTTCAATTTTCATCCCAACACCCGTGTGGGGTTTCAAACAATCAAACACAGATTTTATTTGTGCAATTGGGCGATGTGTAAAATTTATCGACCCAATCAATATCAGTCAAATCAGTGTATATACAAACAAATCGGCCGATTTGTTTATAACTATTCATTTATTCACATTCACGTTAAAAATTATATTTTTAACGACAAAACATTTTATTTCAACCTATGAATTTCTATTCAATTCATTTACACAATAAAATGATATTTTTATTTTCTAACACATTTTAGAAAATTTCGGCGGCATAACGGCACGATACTAGAAACGGGACAAGGCCTAGCCTTATCCCCGGTCTAGTGAAGGCCCACGCCATTCACACATCAATCAAATCAATTTCATCTCACCAAACAATTCAATTCAAACAAATAATTCAACTAATCTATGCAACCAAACAAACAAGTCCATGGTCTGTGGACGATTGTGTCGGGTGCTACTAAGCACCGTCTGCATCCTAGTATATATATATAACTAGAAAATAAATTGAAAGGTGAGAAATTCTCACCTATAGCTATCCTAGCTCCACGGCTCTTCTTTGGTAGAAATCTTCATCGCTATCGCATCTTCTTGTCACCTTCGTTGCCCAAGGCCACTATATATATAAAAATCGAATTTTTATTTCAAAGTTCAATATATAAAAATCGAATTTTTATTTCAAAGTTCAATATATAAAAATCGAATTTTCGTTCTACTATTCAATATATAAAAAACATATTTTTCTATCGAAGTTCAATATATAAAAATTCTATTTTTCTATCGAAGTCCAATATATAAAAATTCTATTTTTCTATCGACTTCCAATATATAAAAATTCTATTTTTCTATCGACTTCCAATATATAAAAATTCTATTTTTCTATCGACTTCCAATATATAAAAATATGATTTTTATCTCGATTTTCAATATATAAAAATATGATTTTTTTACTTTTCTACAAATCCGATCTTTTTAAAGTTTAAACCTTTTGCTTAAACTTAAAATTAAAATCAGTTTTAACCTTTTTTTAAAAAACAACTGTTTTTAATCTTTTAAAAATCAATTCAGTTTTTATATTCTTTAAAATTTAGTTTTTATAATTCTTAAACAAATCAGTTTTTTTTAATTCTTAAACAAATCAGTTTTTTTCATTTTTAAAACATAATCAGGTTTACATTTTTAAATCAAAATCAGTTTTACATTTTTAAATCAAAATCAGTTTTACATTTTTAAATCTAAAATCAGTTTTCTAAAACTAATTAAAATCAGTTTTCTAAAACTTGAAAATAAAATAACAAAGCCAAAAACAAAACAAAAAAAAAACTTACAGATGGGGGGGGGGGGGGTTCTGCTGATCGTCGGAGGGCTCCTGGGTTCGAGGCGGCGGCACAGGCGCGCTGGCCAGGGATGCAGAGGCGTCGAACGATTTGGGGGGGGGGGGGGTCAGGGTGCGATGGATCGGGGTTTCGAGGGGGAGGGCAAGGCTTGAGGAAGGCGGGAGTTGGTGGAGGGGCGGTGGTCTGACGACGAGGTGGCGGGGAGGGAGGCGGCGACGGGCCCGAGATCTGGTTTTTTTTTTTTTTTTTTTTTTTTTTTTTTTTTTGAACTGAAATAGAAACGGGGGGGGGGGGGGGGCAGGGATGTAAAGGAGGAAGAGATATTATATTTTTTTTTATTATTATTTAATTATTAAAAAGTTGACTTTCACATATGACCTCTAAACGAGGCCCACCGCCTGTCGTCCCTAGCGTTTCACCCCCATTCCGAACACAATGGGACATGTACCGCAAGCTGAATTGATCGTTACAATCAGTTTCCTTTTGAATTTTCATTTAAATCATTATATTGAATTTTAAACGTACATTTCAAATTACCGGGGTCACATAACAACTCTATAAATTCCATAAAAATATTTTCTAGCTTCGTATTGACGATACGGTCCTAACAAAACTAGTTTCGTCGAATTCTGAGACCGTTAGAAAAATGGCCAATTTCCAGTCGATTAAAATCAACTGAAAATGGTCAAACGCGTTTTCCTTTGCACGCTCACTTATTGATTCGAAAAATTATGAAATTTGGAATCTAGCAATAACTTGACATCACGGACCCAACAAAAGTGGTTTCGTCGAAATCCGAGGTCATTTGCAAAATGTCCATTTTTAAGGGCCTGAATTCCATAGCGACTATTCAGAATTTTCAACTGGACATATCTTTTGATTCCCGCTACGAACTTTTGATTTTTCGGATTCGTTGGAAAGATATTCACAATTAGATTCCATTATTTTTGGTTTCAGTAAAATCCGGATTGTTTTGCACCCGATACATTCAATTGAAGTTTGAAATCGAATTATCGAACTACCGCGCCGTTTTCAATTCTATTTATAATTATATATAAATATTTATATTCTAACGACGACGCGTATAATATATACGTCGAATTATATTCAAAATAAATTTCCTCGTCGATATTATTTAAAATATTTCATTTTAAATAATCAAAATTCGCCAAAATTGCCAAAATAAAAATTTTAAACTGGCCCAGATTTTCCGGGTTGTTACAATCTCCCCCACTTAAAACTTTTCGTCCCCGAAAAGGAACAAAGTCGAAAGGGGTTTGATTAATCAACACTACGCTCGATCTGGCTTCCATTCTCCAACTCTTTAGTTTCTGAGAATTTTCAACATTTCAAAAATTTGGCTAACACCCTAAATTTTTGAAAAATTTCGCCATAACCTCCCCTGCAATGGGAGCATCGGGGAATTTCAAATAGCTTCCCCGGTCCTTCAGATCTCAAAAAGAAAAAGAAAAAGCCAAGCGGCTAGCCAATAGGCTCATAAAATCATCATCACCCAAACAAAACAGTAAATTATGTAGTAAACATGTACCTATTTGTCGGGCAAACAAATTTTATTCTTCGGCTCTAGCCTCCTTGCTATGACCTGTTCAATGATATACATGTATATGCAAGCAGATGCGACCAATTTTCAATATAGTTCAATATTTGATTCAATTAGGCATAATGGTTCAAAATTAGCAAACAATTAAACAAACAACACAAACATCAATCAATTAGTGGATTAGAGTTTCAAATTCATAATTTTGATATATATACAAAAATCATGTTTTTGATGCCAATTCACAACAAAGTGTTCTAGCTATATAAGTTTTGGTTCTCACACCAGTCTAATGGAAATATATAGAAGTCACACCTTCGAAACTCGAACATAAATGTTGATGATGCGATCGCTATCATCAATATCATCTTCGGGCGACTAGAGTGTGATGCTATATCTATCCAATATATTAAAACTTCGAATACACGCGGATCAGACGTATACGCAAAATCTATATATACTGGATTGTCCACATCAATATAAATAAATAATCAAATACGAATAAATGATTTATATTTTCAAAACAAAATTTGTTTTCATTTTAAAAATATACTCTTCACACTCGTTCTAGGATACTACTGACCCCATCTCTAACGAGTCATTCTAATTGGATATTACTAATCCAATATCTGATGAATTCTTTCGTATGGTTCTAATGTGCCTTGTTCTCTGCTTTGTAAACCAAAGCTCTGATACCAACTGTGACGGCAAGGAATTTCGCTCGGTCCGAACCAGTCGCTAAACCGATCTAGACCATTCGAAACGCCCTATCGTTTGAGAACACGACAAAGTAGAACGTATACAGAAGAACATTTCACTGTATATTACAACAATGCATCAGATTACAAGAATATACAGAGTACAAAAGAATATTACACAGAAATATCAGAGATTTAAATTACATTTAAATACATCGCAGCGGAAAATAATACAATATACAACTAGAAGGAGATATACGGATACAAAGCTTTCCGGATACCGTTCCAGCTGTAAACCAGGATCCTGTGAATATAAATCTGCAAAACCAAAACTACTAGCTGCCCGTGTCAAAATAAGGGCACCCAGAGTTTAGGTTAAAACAATAAACTCCAGGTCAGTCATGGGACTGGTGTGAGAACTAAAACAGTTATTAATCTTTATTTTCAAAGTTAGGTAAATAAAGGGACCACGCCGTATAACACGGAACGGGTTTCCTCCCAAGAATACCAGTGCATAAAACATAACAGCGCAATGCTAAGTAAACAAAAATGAAGCTGTTATAAGACCCAGGTCCCATCACACAATGCAACGCAGCCGAGGATAGGGTTTTCCCTTATAACAGCCAAGTAATGCTTGATACGTTTTAAAACAGATTATTTGATACTATTATAAGTGCATAGTGTATAAAACAACTTCAAATCATAAGTATCAATCATAGGCGGCATGAGCGCCCCATCCCACTATGTCACCATACTAGTTCTACAATTAAAACCGCAAATGTCACGTATTTGGAAATTGGATTTCCGTCTATGAACCGAGGCAAAAGATAGTCCTCAACCGATTCGAGACTGTCTAGCCCGAGCCTCAGGCAAGTACTCTGTCAAGCCTTTGGATCGTCAGGGCCGGTCCACCGATGTGGATTAAAATTCCTGAACACTACGTTTCCCCACCCTATGGGGTGTAAGTCTGGTCCGTCTGCCGGCCAGAATGCATCGGCCGAAACCGATATAACCGAGGCGCCTCGCAACAGCAACAACCACATAAGTCAAACTCGTCAGGGCGTGTAAAACCACTGACGCCACTTCTAGCTAGAAAGAAACGCATGCCCTCCCTGAGGTCCTCTCCCGTTTTTGGTTCACAACCGGGGTGCGAGGCTCGCGAATTCACGTTACTCAAAGCTGTGCCACACAGGCTATGCTTTGATCATCACCACAAGACTTTGCTTTTCAACAGAAGCCTTGATCCATTGCCACTTAGGCATGCCACACAGGCAATTCACTCCATGCGTTTGATATCCATCAATATATAACCCCTGAGCTCGTACGTCTCAGAGAAGGGCGTTAAGCAAGAGAATAAATTCTCCGCCGCCAAACAGATATATATTTAATAGAAATCAATCACACAGACTAAAATCCAATGTCAGACACACAGTCCATTCACAAGTCTGTTCTGGGTCTGAACGGAACCGGAGGCACCTAGTACCCCGCACATCCATCGATCTCCAAGTACGTCTGGACGATCACCAACTGTTTCCATCTTCTTGGGTGTACAGCCCAATCAAGATCATTAGTTATCACCCAAACGACGTGAAGACTTCCGGTCTTCGACCACCGTCTTCATCTTCGACACCACGTCGAATCAGTTATTCAGAATGGGACAAACCCGGTCTTTCTGAATAACTCGCGTATATATTATAAAAGTGTTACACAAACACAACATACGCCTCATTCCAATTCAGAATATTCTTTTTATTCAAATATTCCTATACTTTGGGAAAAGTTCCCATTAATTTTATCCAAGATAAATTCTTTAAATTTATTCTTTAATCTCCTTTGAATATCAATTCAAACTAGTCGGGATTAGCGAACCACACCGAAGTAATCATTTATTTTATTTTCCCAATCCCAATCTATTCATCCCATGAAGTAAAACTGGTAGTACTTCATATCTAACACCACAGTGTTATCGGTAATTCAATTACCATTTCACGTTCAAATCTAATTAAAGATTTAACTATCGCTTGGAGTAAAACTGGTGATACTCCATTCTCGATCTTTTCAATCTATTTAAAGATTCATTAAAACTCCACTTAGTTTTAATCTTTAACTGGGTTAAAGAATCAGTGTCATTTAAAACACGGTTCACGATAAGCCCAAAATCACCTTCCATTAATTATCGGGTTAAAGAACAAGTGTTATTTAAAACACTGTTCACGATAAACCCAAAAATCAATACCAATTCAATTCCAATTAAATATCATTTAATTGGTACACTTCATTAAATCTAAATAAAAAGATTTAATCATTTCTCAACTGGGTTCAAGAACAGTGTTAGTGAAGACACCATTCACGACAAACCCAAATCACATTCGATATTCAATACAAGGCTCTGAATAGAAAATATATCGGCTTATATTCAATATCGAATTCTACGACTAACAAATGCCGTATTGGAAATAACGATATAAATATATATCTTTCAAATTTCCATAACAACACCTGTATAATCACGAATTCCAACATCGAAATATTCCAAAGACAATTTCGATTCAAATCCACTCCAATGCAATCATTGGAAATTCTGGTTATTTTTAAAACCCTTTTCATATTCAATTTATTTACTTAAAAATAAATAGAATTATATTTCTAGTTCAAAACTAGTTCATTTCGATAAAAATCTGTTTTTATCTTTTCAAACATGAAGTTTTTCATCCCAAATCTTCACAAATCATTTCTTATGATTTTACACAAATTATTACTATTTTTAATAATTTTATCAAGGCCCGTACAGTCGATTTCCATCAATGGCCATCGAACTGCACTTACAGCGACCTTTTTCAAATTTGATTTGGACATAATTCCAAATCCAACCGTTAGATTTCAAATTTCTAACATTCGCTAGAAAGCTCTTTTCGATACGAACCCAACGGTTCCGGTTTTAGGAGAATCCGACGGTCGGATCTCCCGTTTTGTCAGTTTGAAATAAATGGTCGAAATTCACGAACTGCCGCGACGCGGCGCGTTCTATTCAGGCCATTATATTATATATATAATATATATAATATATATATCGTCGATTTCTATTTAAAACGAATTATATAAATAGTTTTGAATTCGTTTCAAAAATCTATTTCAACTTCCATTTCAATTCAAAACAAAATTGAATTCTTCTTTATAGATTCGTTTCAAAATTCATTTCTATTCAATTCAAATTTCAATTCAATTTGAATTCGTTTTCAATTCAATTCATTTCGAAATCGTTTTCAATTCAATTCATTTCGAAATCGTTTTCAATTCAATTCATTTCGAAATCGTTTTCAATTCAATTCATTTCGAAATCACTTTCAATTCAATTCATTTCGAAATCACTTTCAATTCAATTCACTTTGAATTCGTTTTCAATTCAATTCATTTCGAAATCACTTTCAATTCAATTCATTTCGAAATCACTTTCAATTCAATTCACTTTGAATTCGTTTTCAATTCAATTCATTTTGAATTCGTTTTCAATTCAATTCATTTCGAAATCACTTTCAATTCAATTCATTTCGAAATCACTTTCAATTCAATTCACTTTGAATTCGTTTTCAATTCAATTCATTTCGAAATCACTTTCAATTCAATTCATTTCGAAATCGATTAAAATTGATATAAATATCGTTCACGTCAAAATGGCGTCAATCTAATCAACACGGCTTCATAAATTTCTATTTTCAAATATTCTATTTCAAATATTTCTTTTTCAAATATTTCTTTTTCAAAACTGGAATGAGGCCCAATCAATTACCATATAAAATTAATTATATGGATTTGCATACAACACATGTATATAATAGCATTGAAAATAATCAACCATCAACCAAAGTGCACTACACTGTATAAGCATCAAATATAGATATTCAACGCTTATAACAGCCTGTCAATCAATCGATCGACATATTTAATCAATCAGGATGAGTGAACTTCAATTTTCATCCCAACACCCGTGTGGGGTTTCAAACAATCAAACACAGATTTTATTTGTGCAATTGGGCGATGTGTAAAATTTATCGACCCAATCAATATCAGTAAAATCAGTGTATATACAAACAAATCGGCCGATTTGTTTATAACTATTCATTTATTCACATTCACGTTAAAAATTATATTTTTAACGACAAAACATTTTATTTCAACCTATGAATTTCTATTCAATTCATTTACACAATAAAATGATATTTTTATTTTCTAACACATTTTAGAAAATTTCGGCGGCATAACGGCACGATACTAGAAACGGGAGAAGGCCTAGCCTTATCCCCGGTCTAGTGAAGGCCCACGCCATTCACACATCAATCAAATCAATTTCATCTCACCAAACAATTCAATTCAAACAAATAATTCAACTAATCTATGCAACCAAACAAACAAGTCCATGGTCTGTGGACGATTGTGTCGGGTGCTACTAAGCACCGTCTGCATCCTAGTATATATATATAACTAGAAAATAAATTGAAAGGTGAGAAATTCTCACCTATAGCTATCCTAGCTCCACGGCTCTTCTTTGGTAGAAATCTTCATCGCTATCGCATCTTCTTGTCACCTTCGTTGCCCAAGGCCACTATATATATAAAAATCGAATTTTTATTTCAAAGTTCAATATATAAAAATCGAATTTTTATTTCAAAGTTCAATATATAAAAATCGAATTTTCGTTCTACTATTCAATATATAAAAAACATATTTTTCTATCGAAGTTCAATATATAAAAATTCTATTTTTCTATCGAAGTCCAATATATAAAAATTCTATTTTTCTATCGACTTCCAATATATAAAAATTCTATTTTTCTATCGACTTCCAATATATAAAAATTCTATTTTTCTATCGACTTCCAATATATAAAAATATGATTTTTATCTCGATTTTCAATATATAAAAATATGATTTTTTTACTTTTCTACAAATCCGATCTTTTTAAAGTTTAAACCTTTTGCTTAAACTTAAAATTAAAATCAGTTTTAACCTTTTTTTAAAAAACAACTGTTTTTAATCTTTTAAAAATCAATTCAGTTTTTATATTCTTTAAAATTCAGTTTTTATAATTCTTAAACAAATCAGTTTTTTTTAATTCTTAAACAAATCAGTTTTTTTCATTTTTAAAACATAATCAGGTTTACATTTTTAAATCAAAATCAGTTTTACATTTTTAAATCAAAATCAGTTTTACATTTTTAAATCTAAAATCAGTTTTCTAAAACTAATTAAAATCAGTTTTCTAAAACTTGAAAATAAAATAACAAAGCCAAAAAAAAAAACAAAAAAAAAAACTTACAGATGGGGGGGGGGGGGGTTCTGCTGATCGTCGGAGGGCTCCTGGCTTCGAGGCGGCGGCACAGGCGCGCTGGCCAGGGATGCGGAGGCGTCGAACGATTTGGGGGGGGGGTCAGGGTGCGATGGATCGGGGTTTCGAGGGGGAGGGCAAGGCTTGAGGAAGGCGGGAGTTGGTGGAGGGGCGGTGGTCTGACGACGAGGTGGCGGGGAGGGAGGCGGCGACGGGCTCGAGATCTGGTTTTTTTTTTCTTTTTTTCTTTTTTTTTTGAACTGAAATAGAAACGGGGGGGGGGGGGGGGGCAGGGATGTAAAGGAGGAAGAGATATTATTTTTTTTATTATTATTATTATTTAATTATTAAAAAGTTGACTTTCACATATGACCTCTAAACGAGGCCCACCGCCTGTCGTCCCTAGCGTTTCACCCCCATTCCGAACACAATGGGACATGTACCGCAAGCTGAATTGATCGTTACAATCAGTTTCCTTTTGAATTTTCATTTAAATCATTATATTGAATTTTAAACGTACATTTCAAATTACCGGGGTCACATAACAACTCTATAAATTCCATAAAAATATTTTCTAGCTTCGTATTGACGACACGGTCCTAACAAAACTAGTTTCGTCGAATTCTGAGACCGTTAGAAAAATGGCCAATTTCCAATCGATTAAAATCAACTGAAAATGGTCAAACACGTTTTCCTTTGCCACGCTCACTTATTGATTCGAAAAATTATGAAATTTGGAATCTAGCAATAACTTGACATCACGGACCCAACAAAAGTGGTTTCGTCGAAATCCGAGGTCATTTGCAAAATGTCCATTTTTAAGGGCCTGAATTCCATAGCGACTATTCAGAATTTTCAACTGGACATATCTTTTGATTCCCGCTACGAACTTTTGATTTTTCGGATTCGTTGGAAAGATATTCACAATTAGATTCCATTATTTTTGGTTTCAGTAAAATCCGGATTGTTTTGCACCCGATACATTCAGTTGAAGTTTGAAATCGAATTATCGAACTACCGCGCCGTTTTCAATTCTATTTATAATTATATATAAATATTTATATTCTAACGACGACGCGTATAATATATACGTCGAATTATATTCAAAATAAATTTCCTCGTCGATATTATTTAAAATATTTCATTTTAAATAATCAAAATTCGCCAAAATTGCCAAAATAAAAATTTTAAACTGGCCCAGATTTTCCGGGTTGTTACATTTTCCACTGTAGATATTCATGTATAGCTGAACTGTATTTGTACCAAGTAAGATCCTGTATACTGTGTAACTCTGATGATTACTTTTATCCAGTATATTTTGTCGTTCATTATCCGGTGTAATTATTTAATTCTGTTCTGTTATTATCTGTTTCTGTGTTATATTCCAAAGATAACCCTTGTTTCCGTCTGAACGGGATTTCGGGTCGTCTCAACGTGGTATTAGAGCTTTGGTTAAGCTTAATTCTGGAATATGACATTTGAACGAACTCGTCAGAAATAGAACCAGTAGTGTTCTAAGACGGGTAACTCTATACATATAGGATCAGCAATATCCTAGTATGAGTAAAGCAGAATGAAAATACACCTCAATAGACCCATTTACACTTGAAGTATATGTTTCTATGTTTGAAAATATCTTTTCTGTGACCTGACACTTTGTCTGCTAAATGCAGACGTACTAGAAAAGGAGTGACAGGAACAGAAGAAATAATCGTATGGCTCGACCAGTCAATGAGCCAGTTGTGCTCCCACCGCCAGAATCCGATATAGAAGTTCTATTCAAGAGATTTCGAAATCTTGGTGGATCGCCATTCTTAGGCAAGGAGTCCATTATGGAAACACAAGCTTGGATTCGTTCTGCAGAGAAAATCTTTGAGGGTTTAAAGCTGAGAGATGATCAGAAAAGATTACTGGCGTCTTGGGCACTCAAAGAAGAAGCTTTGTTTTGGTGGGATTCAATTATTAAAAATAATCCAGAAGGTGATATCACCTGGGACAGATTCAAAGTGATTTTCCTAGAAAGATTTACTCCTCCCGAAGCAACGGAGCGATTATGTGATGAATTTTCTTATCTAATACAAGGTGACATGACCATTCCCGAATATCATAAGAAATTCAACGAACTTTCTCACTTTGCTACTCATCTAATTCAAAATCTGAAGAGGAAGAATTTGAGATTTATCAATGGGCTTCAAAGGAAATACCAGAATAAAGTATTGGGGCATGTGAAGCTTCCTTTTTCAGAAATGATTTATATGGCTTATCAATATGAAGATCTAGATAAGAAAGGTATGCTACAGTACGAAGAGGAAGTCAGCTCTAGTAATAAAATTGAGTCTGAAACTGATTATCTTGAGGCAAGTACAATGTCTGAGATCAGTAAGAAGGCCAGTGCCAATCGAAAAAGGGCTAGATCTGAAAAAGAACCTGCCACGACTGCCATATGCAAGAACTGCAATCAGAAGGGGCATTTGTCCAGAAAATGTAAATCGGTAAACAAACGAGGGAAGAGTGGATTTGGACCTAGAAAGAAGGTTCTGGAAGGCCGAGGACGCCATAAGTGCCATCAGGCTGGGCATATTGCGAAAAACTGCCCGCTATCTCAGAAATCTGAAGCAGTACAAGTGAATGAAATGGCAGAAGTACCTGCATCTTCGTCTGCTCAGGAAAGGCCCGATGTTTTAGAAGGCACGCTTACTGTCAAAAACATTCCAGTCAAAGTACTGTTTGACACAGGCGCGTCGCGAAATTTTATTGCCAAAGATGCAGCTAAGAAACTGGATTTGAATTTGAAAAAGCTCAAGGAACCAATGACTGTCCAGAATCCGGTTGGGGGTTCCATTGATCTCAGTTGGGTTTGTGGAGTGCCGGTTTCTTTCTCTCGTTATCGGTTCCCTACCATCGCAGCCGTCATGAATTTTAAAGAGTTTGATCTTATCTTGGGGTTAGACTGGTTGACCAAATATGAAGCATAAGTTAAATGCGCTGACAGAGTCGTAAAGGCGAAGATTAAATCAGGTGATTATATAACCATTCCCTGTGAAGGTCAGAATGCTAATAGAAAAGACTTCTGGGCAGCTTTGAATGTTTCTCCAGCCCAAATTGAAAATGTTCCTGAAGTTACGGAGAATATTCCCGACCTCATCAAAGACATTCCTGTTGTCAAGAACTATGCGGATGTGTTCGAGGAAGTCGTTCGCTTACCTCCGCAGAGAGAAATAGATTTCAAAATTGCTTTAATTCCAAATGCAAGGCCGGTAGTTCACGCTATTCGAAGAATGTCCTTGAAAGAGAAGGAGGAATTAGACAATCAAACAAGACAGCTAGTATGGAAGGGTCTGATCAGGCCTAGTTTCTCTGATTGGGGTGCAGCAGTGGTATTTGTCCCAAAATCTGACGGTACTCTACGTCTATGTGTGGATTATCGTGATCTGAACAAACAGACAATAAAGAACAAATATCCATTGCCGCGGATAGATGATTTGTTGGATCGATTAAATGAAGCACAAGTATTCTCACGAATGGACCTAGCTACGGGCTTCCATCAACTTCGAATTGCCAAAGAGTGTGTTCCAATGACAGCGTTCAGAGGCCCCGACTTATTCTACGAGTGGTTAGTAATGCCATTCGACTTATGTAACGCTCCAGCTTACTTCGTCGATCTAATGAATAGAGTGTTCAGAGGAGTTTTGAATAAATTTGTTCTGGTATTCATTGACGATATTCTAATCTTCTCTAAATCAAAGGCCGAACATGAAAAGCATCTTGAACAGGTTCTAGAAATCCTCAGAAGGAATGTATTGAAAGCCAAGTTTTGCAAATGTATATTCTGGCAAGATGAAGTGAAATTTCTGGGCCATGTTGTATCGAAAGAAGGAATTGCTGTGGATCCAAGTAAAATCATGGCTATTCAAAATTGGAAACAGCCCAGTACTCCCACTGAAGTCCGCAGTTTTCTTGGATTGGCTAGCTATTACCGGAAGTTCGTTAAAGACTTTTCGAAGATATCTGGTCATTTAACGAAGCTTACAAAGAAGCACTCTAAATTCAAATGGACTCCAGAAGGTGAGGAGGCTTTTGAAGAGCTAAAGTTAAGACTAACAACTGCTCCAGTGTTAACCATCATCGATGGCAACCAGGATTTGAAGGTCTGGACTGATGCTTCTAGAGAAGGCCTTGGCGCAGTGTTAATGCAAAGAGGCCAAGTTATCGCCAATGCTAGCCGTCAACTGAAGCCGCACGAGAAAAACTATGTAACTCATGATCTTGAGTTATTGGCTATCATATTCTCTTTGAAAATCTGGAGACACTATCTTCTGGGCGAGAGATTTGAACTGTTTACAAATCACCAGTCGTTAAAGTATCTGTTCACTCAGAAGGACTTAAATTTGAGGCAGCAACGTTGGCTGGAGTTTCTTGCAGCATATGACTTTGAAATTATATATACTCCAGGGAAAGCCAATGTCGTGGCCGATGCGCTGAGCCGAAAAAATGTAATGATCGCCAGCTTTATTATCACGACTTCCTTGATTGACAAAATATCTATTCTTCAGAAGGAGGATAACTTTATTAAGGATATGATTAAAAGGATTCATAAAGGCGAACCCTCGTGTTTTCAAATAGATAACGACGAGACCCTGAGATTGAAAGGAAGGATTTGTGTTCCTGACATCCCCGAACTCAAAAGGGAAGTGTTAGACGAGTGTCACAAGTCGAAGCTGAGTATCCATCCTAGTGTGTCCAAAATGTACAACGATCTCAAACAAACATTCTGGTGGAAGTCGATGAAAAGGGACATTTCCTTATATGTTAGTCGATGCCCTACTTGCCAGCTAGTCAAAAGCGATCAACAGAAATTGGCTGGATTATTACAACCGCTAGAAGTTCCTGGCTGGAAGTGGGAACATATTTCTATGGATTTCATTGATGGTTTACCCAGAACAAGAAAAGGAAATGACAGTATTTGGGTGATCATAGATCGCTTCACGAAGACCGCCCATTTCATACCTGTCAGATCAAACAGAACTGCTCAGAGTCTGGCGCAGATATACTTCAGGGAAATAGTTAGACTACATGGAGTGCCGCTCAGTATAGTCAGTGATAGAGATACAATATTCACTAGCAAATTCTGGGAAGCATTTCAGGTCGAGCTTTGAACGAAGTTGAACTTGAGCACCGCCTATCATCCTCAGACAGACAGACAGACTGAGAGGGTGAATCGCATTTTAGAAGATCTATTCCGGGCTTGTGTTCTAGATTTCGATGGATCATGGGAAGACCATCTGCATTTGGCTGAATTCTCTTATAACAATAGCTACCAGGCGAGTCTGACAATGTCGCCATTCGAAGCATTATATGGTAGACCGTGCCGATCTCCTGCTTGTTGGGTCGAGCCTGGAAATAGACTTGTGTTAGGGCCTGATATGATTCGAGAAGCTGCCGACAAAGTCGATTTTATTAAGAAGCGATTACTCGCCGCTCAAAGCCGACAAAAGAGCTATGCCGATAGAAGAAGAAGAGATATATCCTTTGAAGTTGGCGACTATGTATATTTGAAAGTATCGCCGATGAGAGGAGTTATCCGGTTCGGTAAAACTGGAAAGTTAGCGCCCAAATTCATAGGTCCGTTTCCTATTCTGGAACGGATCGGAACTCTCGCTTATAGGGTCAAACTGCCTAATTGGTTGCCTGAAATTCATGATGTATTTCACATATCTCAACTTCGAAAGCACGTTCATGATCCAGACTTGATCGTGGAAGAAGCAGCTCAACATGACATAGAAATAACTCCAGAATTAGCTGTGAGAAGAGAGCCGCTAAAGATTATAGGCAAAGAAACCAAAGAGCTGAGGAACAAGAAGGTTCACTTAGTCAAAGTGCAATGGAGTGGAGATCCGCGAGATTGTACTTGGGAAACTGAGGAGAGTATTCAGAAAGCTTATCCCAGATGCCCAGTAGATATCTCTGATTGACTCCGGTGCAAGGTACATTTAACCTACTTTGCATTACCATTTAATTCTCTATTCTATTGCTATTTTCTTCCCATGGATGTGCACTTTTAGTTATATAGTCTGAATGATTTTTAAAGGAATATAGGATTTGATTAGTATATTTTTGAAGGTTAAAAACAATTGGATTGGTTGTTGTGTTGTGTGATTGTAGATTTATCAAACCACTTTCGACTTTGTTCCTTTTCGGGGACGAAAAGTTTTAAGTGGGGGAGATTGTAACGACCCAGAAAATCTGAACCAATTTAAAAATTTTAAATTGGCTAAAATAATGGATTTTAAATATTTAAAATAAATATTTTAAATAATGGCGATGAAAACTGAGTTTGAATAGACAATTGAAAACGAATATAATTAATTATAATTATAAACAAGGCCTGAAATGGCGCTACAGTTCAAAAATTGAATTCAAACTTTGTCGGACTGTATCAGGTGCAAAACAATCCGGATTTTAGTGAAACCAAAAATATTTAAATCTATTAGTGAATATCTTTCCAACAAATCTGACAAATCGGAATTTGATAGCGGGAAGCAAAAGATATGTCCAGTTGAAAATTCTGAATAGTCGCTATGGAATTCAGGCCCTTAAAAATGGACATTTTGCAAACGACCTCGGATTTCGACGAAACCACTTTTGTTGGGTCCGGGATGTGAAGTTATTGCTAGGTTTCAAATTTCATAATTTCTCGAATCAATATGTGAGCGTGGCAAAGGAAAACGCGTTTGACCAGTTTCAGTTGATTTTAATCGACTGAAAATTGGCCATTTTTCTAATGGTCTCAGAATTTGACGAAACTAGTTTTGTTAGGACCGTATCGTCAATACGAAGCTAGAAAATATTTTTCTGGAATTTTTCGAGTTAGTATGTGACCCCAGTAAATTGAAATGCGCGTTCAAATTCAATATATTGAGTTATATGTTGATTTTGATGAAAACGGATCGTAACAGCCTTATTGGGTTACGAAACATATCCCAGTGTGTTCGGGATGGCGTTATTTTCTAGGGACGACAGTCGTTGAGTTTGATTTCGAGCTCGTATGAACATAAGTGTATTTTTGAAATTAAAATAATTAAAAATATATTTATATATAAGGTCAAAGCCTAGGTCAAACCCTCATAATTTCTCTCCACGGTCAAACCAATTTGAAGCCGCCAGTACCCACAAATCGACGACGGATTCTTCAAAGATTGAATCAAAAATTCCTCCAAATCCGCTCGACAATCCTCTACACATTCAAGGGGAAATCAAGGAATTTTGCAGGAGTTTCAAATCCGTAGTAGTTTCACGGATCCTCGATGATTGTGGAGCTCGATTTTACACTCTAAACACGACACATCTCGAGGCGGATTCCGGCCACCTGGGGAGCTCGAGCGGCGAGCCTTCGCTGGCGAATGAGGAGCAGAAGACGGTGGTCCTCGTGGAAGTCGCAGTTCTGGCTCGCGGTGGTCGTAGCAGCGTCGAAGTGGAAACCTAATGGGTTCGGTTGTGCATTCGTAGATTGTAAGTAATTTTTTTCTTTTAATAAATATAAATGCAATGTTTTTTCATTAATAAATATAAATGCAGTAATTTAAAAATCAGTTTTAAAAATTAGCATATGGTTTTCAAAAATAAAATTAGCATATGGTTTTCAAAAATAAAATTAGCATATGGTTTTCAAAAATAAAATTAGCATATGGTTTTCAAAAATAAAATTATCATATGGTTTTCAAAAATAAAAAGATACATTGTCATTAGAAATAAAATTAACATTGTTTTATGGCTTAAAGATAAAATTAGCATAGAAATTTTTGAACTATAAAATTTGCTTTGTTTTGAACTATAGAATATACATTGTTTTTAAAAATAGAAGTCGCAGAATAAAAATATGATTTTTATTGAAATAAAGAAGTAAAAATATGATTTTTATATATCGAATAACATAGTAAAAATTCGATTTTTACATATGTAGAGAATTCGGGCAACGAAAGCGACAAAAGGCGAGATTGGCGAAGATTTCTATAAAGGAAGAGTCGTAGTATTGGATAGCTATTGGTGAGAATTTCTCACTCTTCAATTTCTTTTTCTAGCTATATATATATGTGTTGAAATAAAAGTGAATTGCTATATATAAATATATATATATATATATATATATATATATATATACGCCCCTCGTCCACAAACCATGGACTATATTTATTGGTTGAAATTGGTGTGAAAATTGATTGATAGCGAATGGTTGTTTGGGATTGTTTGTGGTTGATATTGGTTAATTGTGGTTGAAAAATACCCATTTGTGGTTGAGAAATATTTGGTTGAAACCACATAGGATTAGTTTTGTGGAAATGAAATGAAATAAATATATACATGCCGCCTGCGTGCGAACTAGATGCATGATTCCCATTGTCAAAAACCGCGAGGTTTTAAGGTAGAGCGAGGAGCCGTACTAGGGACGGTCCCGGTTTTAACTACCCTGCCGTTATGCTGCCGAAATTTTGAATAATATTCATGTGTTTGAATTATTTTCATTTGCTTAAACTATATTTATTCATTGAATAGAAAACCTTCATGTGTTGAATTGATATTCATTCGTTGATTAGAAATTCATGTATTGAATGGTATTCGCGTTTTAAATATAAAAATCACATTTTTATCTATATATAGAAACTATAGAAAACCTTCATGTGTTGAATTGATATTCATTCGTTGATTAGAAATTCATGTGTTGAATGGTATTCGCGTTTTAAATATAAAAATCACATTTTTATCTATATATAGAAACTATAGAAAACCTTCATGTGTTGAATTGATATTCATTCGTTGATTAGAAATTCATGTGTTGAATGGTATTCGCGTTTTAAATATAAAAATCACACTTTTATCTATATATAGAAACTATAGAAAACCTTCATGTGTTGAATCGATATTCATACGTTGATTAGAAATTCATGTGTTGAATGGTATTCATATTTTGAAACAAATTGTTTGATAATAAAAATCACCTTTTATCGACTATATGAACTGTGTAAAATAATCTCGTTTTGAAAGAAATTGTTTCATAAGAAAAATCCTATTTTTATCACCAATATGAAATATATAAAATAATAGTGTTTTGAAATGAATTGTTTTACAATAAAAATCACATTTTTATTGTATGCATAAATCGTTGAAATGTGAAGTATTAAAAATAGCCACTTGTTCAAAATAAACATATATGAGTTGAAATATTCATTAATTGGCTAATGAAATGATTTGCACCTATGTATGTAACATTAGAATGAATGGTGTTTTTAAACCAAATAGAAATCAAATATGAAGTTGAATAGAAAATGATAAATGATAAGAACTGTATATATATGTACATGCATATTCATTGAACAGGTTATAGCAAAGGGGCTAGAGAAGAGGAATAAAATTTTGTGCCCGACAAATAGGTACACATTTACTGTTTTGTTTGGGTGATGATTTTATGAGCCTGTTGGCTAGCCGCTTGGCTTTTTCTTTTCTTTTTGAGATTAGAAGGACCGGGAAAGCTATTTGCGATTTCCCGATGCTCCCGGTGCAGGGGAGGTTATGGCGAAATTTTCCAAAATTTTAAGGCGTTAGTGAAATATTTGAAATGAAAACGATATAGGAATTGTTGAATGAACTATATTTATATAATTATATAAATATAAATAAAATTAAAACGAAACGTGGCCGTGCAGTTCGCATTTTGAAACCGTGATTTCAAACAACTAGTACGGGGAATCCGACCATTGGATTTTCCCGAAACCTCAACCGTCGGGTTCGCCTTGGAAATATCTTCCCAACGGCACCAACCTTGCAAAAATCCAACGGTTGGATTGTCTGGAATGTTTAATTCAAATCTGACGAAAAACAGCGCCAGAAGCGATTATATTTATATATATATATATATATATATATATATAATTATATATTTAATCGAATAACGACGCTGCAGTTCGTATTTTGAAATCGAAAATTCAAACGATTGTACCGGGAGATCCGACCGTCGGATTTTCCCGAAACTGAAACCGTTGGATTTGTTCTGAAAAGACCTTTCTAATGATGTAAATTTTGTGAAGATCCAGCGGTTAGATTTTCAGATATGTGTAAATCAAATCTGAAGAAAAACAGGCGCCACGACCGCTTTATGGCCCGAAGCGTCGTTTTGAATAAATAGGCTATTTTAAAATAAATAAAAATAGCGATAAATCGATATAAAATATTATAAAAAATATGGAAGGAAAATAAACTGAATTTGCTCGATTTATGTGGCTTTTGATGGTTGAATGTATTTGGTGTGAAAGTTACATTAAAGAACAAAATTGGTTTTGTCGAATAATTTAACCATTGAAATAAATTGATTTGAAATTCTAAATATACGTGAATTATTTGAAAAGGCCGAGTTAATTCTCATTTCAAATAATTGACCGACGATTGAAAGTCGAAGATGAAGACGATGGTCGAAGACCTGAGATCTTCACCTCGTTTGGATGGTAACCGAGGTCCTGATTGGGAGGCATCCCGAAATATGGATAATGAGTGGTGATCGTCCAGACGTACGTGGTGATCGATGGGTTTGCGAGGTATTTAGTGCCTCCGGTTTCGTTCAGACCCAGAACGGACTTGTAAATGGACTGTGTGTCTGACATTGGAGTTTATTCTGTGTTGATTGATTTATGTTAAATATACATCTGTTTGGCGGCGGAGAATTTATTCTTTTGCTTAACGCCCTTCTCTGAGACGCACGAGCTCAGAGGTCGTATATCGATGGACATCAGTTGCATGGCATGAATTGCCTGTGTGGCATGCTAAGATGTAGTGATCAGGGCTTCTGTTGAAAAGCAAAGTCTTGTGGTGATGATCAAAGCACCGCCTGTGTGGCGTAACTTTGTGTATAACGTGAATTCGCGAGCCTCACACCCCGGTATGAACCTAAAACGAGAGAAGGACCTCAGGGAGGGCATGCGTTTCTTTCTAGCTAGGGTGGTGTCAGTGACCTACCAGCCCTGACATTTATATATTTTTCACCTATGTGGTTGTTGCTGTTGCGAGGCGCCTCGGTTTGATCGGACGATCCGGGTCCGATGGAGTCATTCGTTGGCTCGTTTACGCCCCAAAGGGCGGGGAAACGTATTGTTCAGGCATTTTAATCCACATCGGTGGACCGGCCCTGACGATCCAAGGGTCCACCTGAGTCTGGGTCCTGAGGCTCGGGCTAGACAGTCTCGAATTCGGTAAGGACTATCTTTTGCCTTGGTTCATGACGGAAATCCAATTTTCAAATACGACATCGTGCGAATTTGATTGTATACCTATATATGGCGACATAGTGGTATGGGGCATTAATGCCGTCTATGATTGATAGTTATGATTCAAATTGTTTTTGAAACATATAAACACTAGCAATAATATCAAATACCTTTGTTTTATTCGTATCAAGCATATTTTGGCCATTATAAGGTAAAAACTCTATCCTCCGGTTTGCGTTGCATTGTGTGATGGGAACTGAGTCTTATAACGGCTTCATTTTTATAAAAAGCATAGCGATGTTTAAAGGAAAGATTTGTTTTAAAGCACTGGCAATCCAATGGAGTAAACCCGTTCCACGAAAGTGGCGTGGTCCTGAGATTAGCCAATTATATATGTGTTGAGTGGATTTCTCATACCAGCCATGACTGACTCGTAGTTTGTTTCACTTTCAAACTCGGGTGCCCCTTTTTCTACACGGGCAGCCTTGTATTCAGGTTTAGCTGGATCTCTTTCTGGATAGCTGAAGTTGAAGATGGATTCTATCATTTATTTCTTTTTATGCTGTTCAGCTCCTATTGTTCATATTATGTTTGTTTTCCGCTGTAGACATTCATGTATAGCTGAACTGTATTTGTACTAAGTAAGATCCTGTATACTGTGTAACTCTGATGATTACTTTTATCCAGTATATTTTGTCGTTCATTATCCGGTGTAATTATTTAATTCTGTTCTGTTATTATCTGTTTCTGTGTTATATTCCAAAGATAACCCTTGTTTCCGTCTGAACTGGATTTCGGGTCGTCTCATCACACCCCGGTGTGAACCAAAAATGGGAGAGAACCTCAGGGAGGGCATGCGTTTCTTTCTAGCTAGAAGTGGCGTCAGTGGTTTTACACGCCCTGACGAGTTTGACTTATGTGGTTGTTGCTGTTGCGAGGTGCCTCGGTTTGATCGGACGATCCAGGTCCGATGGAGTCATTCGTTGGCTCATTTACGCCCCAAAGGGCGGGGAAACGCAGTGTTCAGGAATTTTAATCCACATCGGTGGACCGGCCCTGTCGCTCCAAGGGGCAGTTGCGGCTGTTCCTGAGGCTCCGTCTAGACAGTCTCGAATCGGTAGAGGACTATCTTTTGCCTCGGTTCACAGACGGAAATCCAATTTCCAAATACGAGACATTTGCGGTTTTATTTGTAGAACCTAGTATGGCGACATAGTGGGATGGGGCGCTTATGCCGTCTATGATTGATACTTATGATTTGAAGTTGTTTTATACACTATGCACTTATAATAGTATCAAATGATTTGTTTTAAACGTATCAAGCATTCTTGGCTATTATAAGGTAAAAACCCTATCCTTCGGCTTGCGTTGCATTGTGTGATGGGACCTGGGTCTTATAATATCTTCATTTTTCTTTATTTAGCATTGCACTGTTTGTTTTATGCACTGGTATTCTTGGGAGGAAACCCGTTCCGCGTTAGCGGCGTGGTCCCTTGATTTACCTAACTTTAAAATAAAGATTAATAACTGTTTTAGTTCTCACACTAGTCCCATGACTGACCTAGAGTTTATTGTTTTAACCTAAACTCTGGGTGCCCTTATTTTGACACGGGCAGCTAGTAGTTTTGGTTCTGCAGATTTATATTCACAGGATCCTGGTTTACAGCTAGAACGATATCCGGAAAGCTTTGTATCCGTATATCTCCTTCTGTTTTATTTTGTATTATTTTCCGCTGCTATGTAATTTATTGTAATCTCTGATATTTATCGAATGTATTTTATTTGTTAATACTCTGTATATTCTTGTATTCTGATGCAACTGTTATAATATACAATGAAATGTTCTTCCGTCTGCGTCCTTTTGTGTCTTGTTCTCGAACTATCCAGGCTTTCCTCACCTAGGAAGTTACAGGACTTTACATTTGGTATCAGAGCTTTGGTTTACAAAGCTCAGAGAACAAGACACGTTAGAACCATATGAAAGAATTCATCAGATATTGGATTAGTAATATCCAACGGGAATGACTCGTTAGAAATGGGATCAGTAGTATCCTAGAACGAGTGTGAAGAGTATATTTTTAAAATGAAAACAAGTTTTGTTTTGAAAATTTAATTTAATTGTACGTATTTGATTATTTATATTGATGTGGACAATCCAGTATATATAGATTTTGCATATACGTCTGATCCACGTGTATTCGAAGTTTTAATATACTGGATAGATATAGAGTCACACTCTAATCGCCCGGAGAAGACACTGATGATAGCAGCTGCATCATCAGTGGATATATGTTCGAGTGAAAAAGGTGTGATATCTATATATTTCCATTAGACTGGTGTGAGAACCAAAATTAGATAGGGCTTATTGTTGTGATTTAGCATCAAAAATGTGATTTTTGACTATATATCAAAGTTATGAATTTGAAACGTTAATCAACAAATTGATTGCTGATTGTGTTGTTTGATTATTAGTTGATTAATTAGAATGTTGAACCTTTAGCCAAATTGAACCAAATAATAAACTGTATTGAAAATTGGTCGCATTTGCATGCATATATATGTGTATCCATTGAACAGGTCATAGAAAGGAGGCTAGAGAAGAGGAATAAAATTGTTTGCCCGACAAATAGGTACATGTTTACCATAATTTACTGTTTTGTTTGGGTGATGATGATTTTATGAGCCGATTGGCTTTTTCTTTTTCTTTTGGATTGAAGAAGGCCATGGGAGGCTATATGAAATATCCCGAAGTCCCCGGTGCAGGGGAGGTTATGGCGAAATTTTTCGAAAATTTAAGGTGTTAGCCAAATTTTTGAAAAATTTGAAAAGTTCTTAGAAACTGAAAGGTTGAAGAACTTAAGCCGTAGTGAAAATAATGAAAGTTTAGTTGGTTTGTGAAACAATTTTCGGCTTCGTTCCTTTTCGGGGACGAAAAGTTTTAAGTGGGGGAGATTGTAATAACCCGGAAATCCGAGCCAATTTAAAATTTTTATTTTGGCAATAATAGTGAATTTTGAATATTTAAAATGAATTATTTTAAATAATAACGACGGGAAATTTATTTTGAATATAATTCGAACGTATATATTCGTTTGAATCGACGATAGAATATAAATATTTATTTATATTTATAAAAGGAATTGAAAATGGCGCGGTAGTTCGATAATTCGATTTCAAAATTCAAATGAATGTACCGGGTGCAAAATAAACCGGATTTTAGTGAAACCAAAAATATTTGAATCTAATTGAGAATATATTTCCAATGGATCCAAGAAATCAAAATTTCATAGTGGGAATCAAAAGATATGTCCAGTTGAAATTTCAGAATGGTCGCTATGGAATTTCGGCCATTAAAAATAGCCATTTTGCAAATGACCACGGATTTCGACGAAACCACTTTTGTTGGATCCGTGATGTCAAATTATTTCTAGGTTTAAAATTTCGTAATTTTTCGAATCAGTATGTGAGCGTGGCATAGGAAAACGCGTTTGACCATTTTCAGTTGATTTTAATCGACTGGAAATTGGCCATTTTTCAAACGGTCTCAGAATCCGATGAAACTAGTTTTGTTAGGCCGTATCGTCAATACGAAGCTAGAAAATATTTTTCGGGAATTTTTAGAGTCCGTATATGGCCCTAGTAAATTGAAATGCGCGTTCAAATTCAATATATAGAGTTATATGTTGATTTTTACGAAAACTGATCGAAACGATCGAATCAGCTTACGATACATATCCCATTGTGCTCGGAATGGGGGAAAAACGCTAGGGACGACAGTCGGTGGGTCTCGTTTCGAGTTCGAATGAAAAAGTTACTTTTTTTCGGAAATTAAATTAAATTAAATATTCATTTCCTCCTTTAAACCCCCCTCCTTCTCTCTTCTGAAGTCAAACCCGGTCAAAAAGAAAAAAAAACAAAATTAAAAATCGCGCCTGCCCTAATCCTGCACCCCCCTTTTCTTCATCGCCTCCACCGTCAGGCGGTCGCCGTCGTTCGCCAGAACCCCCCCTCGACGCTCCTTCCTCCGTGCCTCTCTCCTCCCTCCCCCTCTGAAATGCGCGAGCTCCCTTTTCTCCCCCAAACCAAAACCTTCCTCCGCCCAGGAACCCACCAAAGCCCCTCCTCCTCCAACCCACGACGACGCTACGACCTCCCCTCCTCTCTGCAGCGCCCGACGTGAACGCCCCCTCCCTCTTTTCGACAATGCTTCAAATTTTGAACAAAGGTGAATTTTTATTATTTTTATTTTTATTTCAATGTAATTAGTTATATATATACGAATCAGTATATATAATAGCAATAAGATTTTTTACTTTTGATAAAGATTTGATTTTTCTACGATTTTTAGCATATATATAATTGTTTTGAAAATACGATTTTTGTATGATATTCATAAGAGGAAAGATGCAATTTTTATAACTAGAAAGAAGTGATGATTTTTAATTAAAAAGATTTGATTTTTAAAAATGTAAAGCTAGAATTTTTACATGAAGGAATCATTTTGAAGAAATGATTTTTACATGAATGAATAACATTTTGAAGAAGCGATTTTTACATGAACGATATCAACATAAAGATGTGGTTTTTATCAAAAAAAAAGATATGATTTTTATTTAAGTATGATGATAAAAATATAATTTTTATAATATAGAAAGGATAAAAATATAATTTTTATAATATAGAAAAGTTAAAAATATAATTTTTATACTAGTGGCATATTAAAAATATGATTTTTATATTGAAGGGATAATAAAAATATGATTTTTACTTTCGTAGGGTGTTAAAAATATGGTCTTTATTAAAGTAGAAATATAAAAATATAATTTTTATATAGAAAGAAGTGTTGTAAAAATATATGAGGTAGAAATAATGTAACACCCCGCCTCCGCTTGGGTCACTCGCAAAGGAATGCACTAGCTTTAGAGGGGCATTATTGGTAAACATGCACAGAAATATCACAAGACAGAACATATATAAATAGCGGAAGTAAAATCAAACTTTCATAACATGAATAAATAAGGTCTAAAGCCTTTTACATCAGAGTACATCAAAACCTGTCTTGCAATAGTAAAGAAGCATAAAGACTTTTTAATACATTATTCCCCAAGTAAAACAGTAAAGTAGCCATAGCCAAGAGAAGTCCAAGCCATCCATGATGACCTTCAAGCAGAAGAAGTCCGAACTAAACAGCATTGTTTCCTCCCTGAAACCTGGGGGGGGGGGGGGGGGAACGGAAGAAAAGAGGCGAAACAAAACGGGTCAGTCAAAAAGACTGAGTAAGTCCTATCTACTTCCAGTATAAAAACAGGTAAAGGTAACATAACATGCATAAACTGAAAGTAAACATAAGGATAACTACAAGATAGATAAACCAGGGTATCCAGTTGAACTACTACGGCAAGGTAAACTAAGGTATCGTGATAAACTACTGTGTTATGATAAGTCAAGGTATCACATCGTCAGATTTCTATCGAGTACATTATCCCAAGGTATCTACCCTGCCTAACATCCCACGGTATCCATTATGTATATTCTTCCTAGATCTAACATGTATATTTGCTCTGCACCTCTCGTACTAGTATCCCTACCCGCGTCATGGGCTAACCATGAATGTCCCGTGCTCAAAGCCGTGTAATGGTCCATGTCAACCTAATATCGCATATATAGGTTACTCAAATCATAAGTTTATTTCCATGTATATAAGTTCAGTCCTTTGCCGTACCTCGTACGGGCTTCCTCATGTCGTATTATCTTTGAAATCGTTTGGACTGTCACCCTTGTTCTAGCTAGGCTCTTCCATATGAATCATCGTTTGAACTACTAGGACTTACGCCACCTAGCTCCACTAGGGATTACGCTTACCTATTTCACGCTTTCGTATTTCGGTTTGGGTTAAACCACCTAGGCCACTAGGGATTACGCTAACCCTCAACCGCGCCCTTTTTCCCACGCATTCATCGTGAATCGTTTTTCTATAACTGTATGCACATGTATCACATTGTGCCATCCGAGTCCTGTCACAGGGCAAAACAAGAAATACAGGACTCGGTCGGGAGCTTTAGATTTATCTGCCGATGCAGATACTAAGGTCTGCTTTTCTACACGTGGCTATGGTCCCACGAGACCCCTCCCTCAACTAGTGAAAGGCAACACAAGAGAAAATCTTGCATGAGAACTACACTCCGGCCAGCCCACATCCTACGGCCTACCTCACCCATAATTAGATAGCAATTATGGTCTGTTGGGTGTTCCCTGCCCTTCCGTACGTACACGCTTGACTCAAGATGGTAGATGATCGACGAACTTGCTATCTCGGGCACCTTATGTATTCGTCGACTCACTGCTATCCACCCCAGTCTTTAGGTCGCTCGCATAGCAACCAAGGCATATTCTTGGTTCTTCTACCGCAGACCTCAACCTCTCGTGAGCCTAGTATAATGACCTGGCAGCTCACAGAGGGATCCCAAGAATATCCTCACGTTCCCCGAAGCCGCTGCTTCGTTACCCAGTTCGTTGGAGCCTTTATCTAAATCAGACAGCCTGCTCCTATACGCATACTTAAACGTTGACCTAACGTATCGGGTTACCAATCTATCTAAGAAATGGTCCAAATTTCCTTGACTAAGAATTATTACTTAGTTTCCCTTAACTAAGGTTTACCACTTAGCCTTATTTCCATA
The DNA here is from genome assembly GCA_030737875.1 of Allium sativum. Lineage (NCBI taxonomy): Eukaryota > Viridiplantae > Streptophyta > Magnoliopsida > Asparagales > Amaryllidaceae > Allium > Allium sativum. Next base: position 996,103,566 of record CM060915.1, read on the forward strand.
CTCCTGGTTAACTATGGTCATTTACCTAATCCTCCGAATTAGGGTTTATCTAATGGGTTAAGGGTCACTTAAGTTCCTAACTTAGCCCGTCTACAAACCATGTCAAAATTGGCTAAGTATCCAAGTCCAAGACTTAACCCCATAAACCAGGTGTCATGTTGGCTAAGTATATTAAGCAATCCATAACTTAACCTCGTCTAATTACCAACTTAGATTGGTTAATTATATAAATTAACTTGACCTTGTCAAATTACCGAGTCAAATCGGTCAAGCGTATTCAAGTGATTCGTGACTTAGCCTTGTCATGTTTTCACGTTAGATTGGTTAAGTATAGATTAACTTACCCTCATCAAATTAACGAGTTAGATTGGTTAAGTATAGGTCACTTAACCTCATCAAATCATCGTGTTAAATTAGTTAAGTGTTTAACTTAACCCCATTAAATTACCAAGTTGGGTTAATTAAGTCTAGGCTAACTTAACCCCATACGATTACCATGTTCAGATTAGTTAAGCTTAATCTTAACCCCATCCATTAACTGTATTATACGGTTAAGTGTCATTAAGAAAATTTACTTAACCTTATCCAGTTATCGTGTTGGATTGATTAAGTGTTGGTTAACTTAATCCCGTCCACCAGTCGTATAAAAATGGTCAAGTGTCATTAGGCAAATCAAGTTACTTAACCTACCCAAGCTTATCATGTTTTGTTAAGTATCATTAGCCTAATCAAATTACTTAACCCATTTGTCCATATCATATTTGGTTAAGCCTCATTAATCAAATTAACTTAACCCTATTATGTGGCATTAATTTAATTAATGCACCCTCAACCTCTCACATTAGACCTTGTTGTGGTTACTAGTTAAGCCGGGCGGGTCCGGGTAGATTTACACCACAACCTAGTCCAACCTCGGGTCTTAAGCGCGACGTGACCAACTTCTCACATTGGGTCCTATTGTTTGCAACTACTAGTTAGGTCGGTCGGTTCCGGGTAGTTTTACGTTGCAAACTCAACCCAACCTCGAGTTGGCCACACTTATATTATCTAAGTTCATCATGTTTCCAAAACGTGTTACAAGTTTTCAAGCATTTGGGTAGACCTAACTTAATAGGTAAATTCCCAAAGGGTAGACCTAACTTAATAGGTAAATTCCTAAGCTCATGTTTTTATGCATACTTACATGTTAACTTACATGCTATATTCAATGTTGCATGTTGTCATGTTATACCCATTTAACCCCAAATCATGTTTCACATCATATTTCATGGAATCTTCAAGTGAAGTTTCTCATGTATATTCACGCTCGCCTAACCTAACCCCACAACGTGTTTCCAACTTAAGTATAGACGAGTCAACATAGTAGGAATACTATGACTACAAATTGGCCTCGAACATGCATAGTGTCATAAAAAGGGTTTTGGCCACAAACACACAAAATGTGACAAGGGAATTCGGCCACAAACATGCATATTATCAAAAAGGGTTTGGCCATAAACATGCACAACTTAAAAGAGGGGATTGGCCACGAGCATGCATAATCTCATAAAGGATTTGGCCACAAACTTGCATGTTAGCATAAGGGGTTTGGGTTCATAAACATGCATAAGCCCCAACATCTTGTCTTAGCCAATGTTTCACAAGTAAAGTGGTACCTAAAGGTTCATGCTAGCATTTCGTGCATAAAGATCCAAACTTGCAAGTTAAACTAGGTTATGCATATCATAAGAGGCATGATTAAGTTACTCACATGGCCTAAGATCATAAATATGAACACAAGAGGCATGGTAAGGTTCATGTAGGTTCGCATAATCATGTTTAGCCTCATTTTATCCCATGTCATTATCAAAACTACCGTTTCCGTCTAAAAGTAGCTAGAACTTACCTATGCAAGGCTTAGGAAAGGGATCATGCATCATTATGACGAAGAAAGGTGGCTCCTTTGATGAAGAACCATCATGAAACCCGCATAGAAATGTTGATTTGGCCTCTATTTGGTGTAGCAAGCTTGCATCCTTTGATTTGAACCCGATTTGAATGCATAGGCTCTAGGGATTTGAGATGGAGGCCATGATCACTTTGCATTTGGGCAGCACTTCGTGGAGAGGGTGAGTTATGAGGGTTTAGGGGGGGCTTAGGGGTGTTTTTATAGAGATTAGGATAGTTTTAGGCCCTTAGATTAACCCTAGGATAGATCAGGACCATCAGATCTCGGAAGCTTCCAGAACCAGCCCAAGAACAAGACCAGGTGAGCCAAGCAGGTGCACCAGGCAGCTTGCCCCGGCCACCCCCTGTCGACAGGCAAGTCGACAGGGCTGTCGACTTGGTCTGGGCCCAAGTCGACAGGCCTGTCGACAGCCCTGTCGACATGGCCTAGGCGGGGAAACTTCCCGCCTAGCCCCAGATCTGATTTCCAAAACTGTTTCCGAAATTCAAATTTTCAGAAATCTTCTTTGGGCCTTTAACGGGTCATACGGACTCCGATTCTCGAAAACTCGGACTCTATTTCGCGTATTTTTCCGAGACGAACGCAATGGCATAGCCCGTTTTACTTGATTCAGAATTTAAAATTAAATCCTGCCTTGATTCTTGATTTAACGTGTTGTAAAAATTCGGGTTGTTACATTCTCCCCACCTTTTAGGATTGCGTCCCCGAAATCTCTAAGTTAGGAAGAACATATCCTACCATCCATCATCCATCTACTCAAAACATCATCCACAAGCAACCATTGTCCTTAGATGATTTCTAATGCCATATGAATATATGCAAAACGTGTGTGTACATGTTCCTTAGCTAATGCTAATGATCAGGCCTGAAAATCTTTTGAATGCAAAAACATGTTTAGTGCTATGAATCCATCATGTATGCAAATAGTCCTAATCATATACACTATATGCGTGCACAAACATTCAACCATATGCAACATTCGCATGATAACACATTCAATTTCATCCATAAACAAATACTCGTGCATATGCAATATGAAATGTGACCGAGTCGAGCTAATGTCTAACGTAAATTCGCGCATCCACGAGCAACCACTTGCAACCATTTGCAACCATATCAACCATAACATGTTTCAAATACATGTTTACATCCACAGGGTTCTACCTAAGATTCCCTGAAACAGGGTCGAGGAGATAAACAAAACAAACTCCTTACGGGGTTTGTAACAGAGACAGGACCGAGAGGATATCCATAAAAGATAGCCTACCAGCAAGCTCAACAGAAAAACAGGGATCGAGGATATATTCCCAAAAGAGATATCATGCACGTATTTAGTCTTAAGTCTCCTGAGTCGCATTACCTTGAGCTTAGTTCCATCATGCCTTGACCGCCCCTTTTTACTCCACGGTTTCGCAGCTTCTTATTTCCTGTTTCCATAACATGGGTTGGAACTCATTTCCTCGTCGCCTCTCGTTCCACTTGCGCTTATTCTCCTTCTAGAATACTTGGCGCAAACAGGACTGCGTACACATTATTCCATGCGAGCCCTCAAAATTCACTAGTGAATCTCGGACCTCGTACTATAAGGTATTCCACGTAGAAGAACTTTCTCTTGAAAGTAAACAGATGCCAACCAGGTTAAGCGCACTTACTAGGGTGATTTCCATCACCCATGCATAAGTGAAATAAATCATCCGTCTTATCGGCGAACACCACTCGATCGGGCTTCAAATTTCCAATAAAGGTATCAAGGGATCCTAGGTAACTAATCATGACCGAACCCAAAAGGTTCCACGAGACTTCGAGGGTATTACCAAAGCAAGCCAAGAGTCTAACTACCCTCCCTCTAAAACCGAGAGTGGCACCCCTTACTGGATAACCACTTCATCCCTAGAATCCATCCACAACTTATAAACATAAGCATTATTTCCAAGCTCAATACTTGACATAGACATTCTTAAATCCAAACAAGTCATGAATAAATGGACCGATCTTCCAATAGGACTTGAGACAAAAAAACGGGATCCTCTACTACGCTAGTACTAAGGTGCAGAGACTCAACTATCGAAGCGGACTTAAAGGATGCGATGATCCAAACAAAGTCCCAACGGGATGATGGAGAAGAAAAACTAAACCTTTAACAAGATCGTTACCCTCCTTCTGAGGTACCCTAGAAATGAGAGCATACTATTGCCCTTCGAATGATCTTGTCCCTGTTCCATGATACTTAACTATCTGTCCCGTTTCACCATGCCAAAGGTACTCTCTCGTCATGGGTTTCATTGTTCATCTTTCTCCCTCCTTTTAGGACTCAGCCTTACCAACATGTTGCTTATCCCTGAGCTCGTATCCTTTATCCTTGTTCTTACTATCCTTTCTTGCATAACTCTGCAACGGTCTCTCGAAAACCACCTCCATCGTACGGGAAACACTTACGCAGCTAGAAAGACTAGTCGCAGTCAAAACCACTGTGACTACAGATGGAGGAAAGAAAGGAAAAGAGATTAAATCAAGGAAACAAGGATGATGCTAATGGCCTTTGGGGAATAGCCTTTTTCTTTTTAAAAGAAAATTTTCTTGAAAAATGCTTCTTTGTAAACGGTTTTCCAAATAATTTTTCAGAAGGTCTTTAAAAACTTTTGCCCAGTCTAGTAACCTTCTGCTCTGATACCAAGTGTAACACCCCGCCTCCGCTAGGGTCACTCGCAAAGGAATGCACTAGCTTTAGAGGGGCATTATTGGTAAACATGCACAGAAATATCACAAGACAGAACATATATAAATAGCGGAAGTAAAATCAAACTTTCATAACATGAATAAATAAGGTCTAAAGCCTTTTACATCAGAGTACATCAAAACCTGTCTTGCAATAGTAAAGAAGCATAAAGACTTTTTAATACATTATTCCCCAAGTAAAACAGTAAAGTAGCCATAGCCAAGAGAAGTCCAAGCCATCCATGATGACCTTCAAGCAGAAGAAGTCCGAACTAAACAGCATTGTTTCCTCCCTGAAACCTGGGGGGGGGAACGGAAGAAAAGAGGCGAAACAAAACGGGTCAGTCAAAAAGACTGAGTAAGTCCTATCTACTTCCAGTATAAAAACAGGTAAAGGTAACATGACATGCATAAACTGAAAGTAAACATAAGGATAACTACAAGATAGATAAACCAGGGTATCCAGTTGAACTACTGCGGCAAGGTAAACTAAGGTATCGTGATAAACTACTGTGTTATGATAAGTCAAGGTATCACATCGTCAGATTTCTATCGAGTACATTATCCCAAGGTATCTACCCTGCCTAACATCCCACGGTATCCATTATGTATATTCTTCCTAGATCTAACATGTATATTTGCTCTGCACCTCTCGTACTAGTATCCCTACCCGCGTCATGGGCTAACCATGAATGTCCCGTGCTCAAAGCCGTGTAATGGTCCATGTCAACCTAATATCGCATATATAGGTTACTCAAATCATAAGTTTCTTTCCATGTATATAAGTTCAGTCCTTTGCCGTACCTCGTACGGGCTTCCTCATGTCGTATTATCTTTGAAATCGTTTGGACTGTCACCCTTGTTCTAGCAAGGCTCTTCCATATGAATCATCGTTTGAACTACTAGGACTTACGCCACCTAGCTCCACTAGGGATTACGCTTACCTATTTCACGCTTTCGTATTTCGGTTTGGGTTAAACCACCTAGGCCACTAGGGATTACGCTAACCCTCAACCGCGCCCTTTTTCCCACGCATTCATCGTGAATCGTTTTTCTATAAATGTATGCACATGTATCACATTATGCCATCCGAGTCCTGTCACAGGGCAAAACAAGAAATACAGGACTCGGTCGGGAGCTTTAGATTTATCTGCCGATGCAGATACTAAGGTCTGCTTTTCTACACGTGGCTATGGTCCGACGAGACCCCTCCCTCAACTAGTGAAAGGCAACACAAGAGAAAATCTTGCATGAGAACTACACTCCGGCCAGCCCACATCCTACGGCCTACCTCACCCATAATTAGATAGAAATTATGGTCTGTTGGGTGTTCCCTGCCCTTCCGTACGTACACGCTTGACTCAAGATGGTAGATGATCGACGAACTTGCTATCTCGGGCACCTTATGTATTCGTCGACTCACTGCTATCCACCCCAGTCTTTAGGTCGCTCGCATAGCAACCAAGGCATATTCTTGGTTCTTCTACCGCAGACCTCAACCTCTCGTGAGCCTAGTATAATGACCTGACAGCTCACAGAGGGATCCCAAGAATATCCTCACGTTCCCCGAAGCCGCTGCTTCGTTACCCAGTTCGTTGGAGCCTTTATCTAAATCAGATATCCTGCTCCTATACGCATACTTAAACGTTGACCTAACGTATCGGGTTACCAATCTATCTAAGAAATGGTCCAAATTTCCTTGACTAAGAATTATTACTTAGTTTCCCTTAACTAAGGTTTACCACTTAGCCTTATTTCCATACTCCTGGTTAACTATGGTTATTTACCTAATCCTCCGAATTAGGGTTTATCTAATGGGTTAAGGGTCACTTAAGTTCCTAACTTAGCCCGTCTACAAACCATGTCAAAATTGGCTAAGTATCCAAGTCCAAGACTTAACCCTACAAACCAGGTGTCAAGTTGGCTAAGTATATTAAGCAATCCATAACTTAACCTCGTCTAATTACCATCTTAGATTGGTTAATTATATAAATTAACTTGACCTTGTCAAATTACCGAGTCAAATCGGTCAAGCGTATTCAAGTGATTCGTGACTTAGCCTTGTCATGTTTTCACGTTAGATTGGTTAAGTATAGATTAACTTACCCTCATCAAATTAACGAGTTAGATTGGTTAAGTATAGGTCACTTAACCTCATCAAATCATCGTGTTAAATTAGTTAAGTGTTTAACTTAACCCCATTAAATTACCAAGTTGGGTTAATTAAGTCTAGGCTAACTTAACCCCTTCCGATTACCATGTTCAGATTAGTTAAGCTTAATCTTAATCCCATCCATTAACTGTATTATACGGTTAAGTGTCATTAAGAAAATTTACTTAACCTTATCCAGTTATCGTGTTGGATTGATTAAGTGTTGGTTAACTTAATCCCGTCCACTAGTCGTATAAAAATGGTCAAGTGTCATTAGGCAAATCAAGTTACTTAACCTAACCAAGCTTATCATGTTTTGTTAAGTATCATTAGCCTAATCAAATTACTTAACCCATTTGTCCATATCATATTTGGTTAAGCCTCATTAATCAAATTAACTTAACCCTATTATGTGGCATTAATTTAATTAATGCACCCTCAACCTCTCACATTAGACCTTGTTGTGGTTACTAGTTAAGCCGGGCGGGTCCGGGTAGATTTACACCACAACCTAGTCCAACCTCGGGTCTTAAGCGCGACGTGACCAACTTCTCACATTGGGTCCTATTGTTTGCAACTACTAGTTAGGCCGGTCGGTTCCGGGTAGTTTTACATTGCAAACTCAACCCAACCTCGAGTTGGCCACACTTATATTATCTAAGTTCATCATGTTTCCAAAACGTGTTACAAGTTTTCAAGCATTTGGGTAGACCTAACTTAATAGGTAAATTCCCAAAGGGTAGACCTAACTTAATAGGTAAATTCCTAAGCTCATGTTTTTATGCATACTTACATGTTAACTTACATGCTATATTCAATGTTGCATGTTGTCATGTTATACCCATTTAACCCCAAATCATGTTTCACATCATATTTCATGGAATCTTCAAGTGAAGTTTCTCATGTATATTCACGCTCGCCTAACCTAACCCCACAACGTGTTTCCAACTTAAGTATAGACGAGTCAACATAGTAGGAATACTATGACTACAAATTGGCCTCGAACATGCATAGTGTCATAAAAAGGGTTTTGGCCACAAACACACAAAATGTCACAAGGGAATTCGGCCACAAACATGCATATTATCAAAAAGGGTTTGGCCATAAACATGCACAACTTAAAAGAGGGGATTGGCCACGAGCATGCATAATCTCATAAAGGATTTGGCCACAAACTTGCATGTTAGCATAAGGGGTTTGGGTTCATAAACATGCATAAGCCCCAACATCTTGTCTTAGCCAATGTTTCACAAGTAAAGTGGTACCTAAAAGTTCATGCTAGCATTTCGTGCATAAAGATCCAAACTTGCAAGTTAAACTAGGTTATGCATATCATAAGAGGCATGATTAAGTTACTCACATGGCCTAATATCATAAATATGAACACAAGAGGCATGGTAAGGTTCATGTAGGTTCGCATAATCATGTTTAGCCTCATTTTATCCCATGTCATTATCAAAACTACCGTTTCCATCTAAAAGTAGCTAGAACTTACCTATGCAAGGCTTAGGAAAGGGATCATGCATCATTATGACGAAGAAAGGTGGCTCCTTTGATGAAGAACCATCATGAAACCCGCATAGAAATGTTGATTTGGCCTCTATTTGGTGTAGCAAGCTTGCATCCTTTGATTTGAACCCGATTTGAATGCATAGGCTCTAGGTATTTGAGATGGAGGCCATGATCACTTTGCATTTGGGCAGCACTTCGTGGAGAGGGTGAGTTATGAGGGTTTAGGGGGGGCTTAGGGGTGTTTTTATAGAGATTAGGATAGTTTTAGGCCCTTAGATTAACCCTAGGATAGATCAGGACCATCAGATCTCGGAAGCTTCCAGAACCAGCCCAAGAACAAGACCAGGTGAGCCAAGCAGGTGCACCAGGCAGCTTGCCCCGGCCACCCCCTGTCGACAGGCAAGTCGACAGGGCTGTCGACTTGGTCTGGGCCCAAGTCGACAGGCCTGTCGACAGCCCTGTCGACATGGCTTAGGCGGGGAAACTTCCCGCCTAGCCCCAGATCTGATTTCCAAAACTGTTTCCGAAATTCAAATTTTCAGAAATCTTCTTTGGGCCTTTAACGGGTCATACGGACTCCGATTCTCGAAAACTCGGACTCTATTTCGCGTATTTTTCCGAGACGAACGCAATGGCATAGCCCGTTTTACTTGATTCAGAATTTAAAATTAAATCCTGCCTTGATTCTTGATTTAACGTGACGGATAAAAATATAATTTTTATTTGAACAGCGTGAAAAGAACTGCATAGGAATTTCAGACCGATCCAGATGTTCAGCAGTACGGAAGCAAAGCACGGCGGAGTGGAACCCTCTGTGAGAACTCCTCACTTTTAAGTTATTTTCTATTTGAAATATATACTAGGATGCAGACGGTGTTTAGTAGCACCCAACACCCGTCGTCCACAGACCATGAACGGCTTGTATGCTTGTTTGTTTGATTTTGATGTGTAGTTGATTGTGTGATGTGATGTGAAACGAAATAAAATATTTCATAGTGGAAAATATTATATAGTTAAAAATATAATTTTTAACGTGTATATGAAATGAAATAAATATTTATAAACAAATCGGAGATTCGTATATATACACTGATTTGATTGATATTGATTGGGACGATAAATTTTACACATCGCCCAACTGCACAAATAAAATTTGTGTTTGATTGTTTGAAACCCCACATGGGTATTGGGATGATATATGACATACACTAATCCCAATAATTAGTTGTATGTTGATCGATTGATTGACAGGCTGTTATAAGTGTTAAGTATTTATATTTGATGCATATACAGTGTAAAACACACTCTGGATGATGGTTGATTATTTATGGTTGTTATTTTGTACATGTGTTGTAGAAAATCCATATAATTAACATTATATGGTAATTGATTGGGCCTCATTCCTGTTTTGAAATAGAAATATTTGAAAAAGAAATATTTGAAATACAATATTTGAAAATAGAAATATGTGAAGTCGTGTTGATTAGATTGACGCCATTTTGACGTGAACGATATTTATATCGATTTTATTCAATTTTCAATGTATGTTGAAAGTGTTTTCGAAATTTGAATTATATTGAAAGTGTTTTCGAAATTTGAATTATATTGAAAATAATCAAAATTCGAATTAAATTGAAATAAATTGAATTCGAATTGAAATTGAAAAGAATTGAATTCAAATTGAAATTGAATAGAATTGAATTCGAATTAAATTGAAATTCGAATCAAATTGAGTAGAATTGAAATTCGAATTAAATTGAAATGAATTGAAATTTGAGTTAAATTGAAATTGAATTGAAATCGAATTGAAATCGACGAAGTATATATTATGTATATTATATATATAATATAATGGCCTGAATAGAACACGCCGCACCGTGGCAGTTCGCGAATTTCGACCATTGACTTCGAACGGATATTGCGGGAGATCCGACCGTCGGATTCTCCTAAAACCGGAACCGTTGGGTTCGTATCGAAAAGAACTTTCTAACGAATATTAGAAATTTGAAATCTAATGGTTGGAATTGGAATTATGTCCAAATCAAATTTGGAAAAGGTCGTTGTAAGTGCAGTTCGATGGCCGTTGGTGGAAATCAACTGTAAGGGCCTTGATAAAATTATTAAAAATAGTAATAATTTGTGTGAAATCATAAGAAATGATTTGTGAAGAAATGGGATGAAAAACTACACATTTGAAAAGATAAAAATAGATTTTTATCGAAATGAACTAGTTTTGAACTAGAATAACATTTTATTTGTTTTTAGAATAAATAAATTGGATTTGAAATGGTTTTGAAAATAACCAGAATTCCCAATAATTGAATTGGAATGGATTTGAATTGAAATTGTCTTCGGAATATTTCGATGTTGGATTTAGTGATTATACAGATGTTGTTATGGAAATTTGAAAGATATATATATATATATATATATATATACATATCGTTATTTCCAATACGATATTTGTTGGTCGTAGAATTTGATATTGAATATAAGTCGATATATTTTCTATTCAGAGCCTTGCATTTAATATCAAATGTGATTTGGGTTTGTCGTGAATGGTGTCTTCATTAACACTGTTCTTAAACCCAGTTGAGAAAAAGATTAAATCTTTTTATTTAGATTTAATGAAGTGTACCAATTAAATAATATTTAATTGGAATTGAATTGATATTGATTTTTGGGTTTATCGTGGACAGTGTTTTAAATAACACTTGTTCTTTAACCCAATAATTAATGGAATGTGATTTTGGGTTTATCGTGAACCATGTTTTAAATGACACTGATTCTTTAACCCAGTTAAAGATTAAAACTAAGTGGAGTTTTAATGAATCTTTAATTAGATTGAAAAGTTCGAGAATGGAGTATCACCAGTTTTGCTCCAGGCGATAGTTAAATCTTTAATTAGATTTGAATGTGAAATGATAATTGAATTTACCGATAACACCGTGGTGTTAGATATGAAGTATGACCAGTTTTACTTCATGGGATGAATAGGTTGGGATTGGGAAATAAAACAAATGATTACTTCGGTGTGGTTCGCTAATCCCGACTAATTTGAACTGATATTCAAAGAAGATTAAAGAATAAATTTAAAGAATTTATCTTTGATAAAATTAATGGGAACCTTTCCCAAAGTATAAGGATATTGGAATAAAAGAATATTCTGAATTGGAATGAGGCGTATGTTGTGTTTGTGTAACACTAGTTTATTATATACGCGATTTATTCAGAAAGACCGGGTTTATCCCATTCTGAATAACTGATTCGACGTGGTGTCAAGGATGAAGACGGTGGTTGAAGACCGGAGGTCTTCACGTCGTTTGGGTGATTACTGATGATCTTGATTGGGCCGTACACCCAAGAGGAGGGAAACAGTTGGTGATCGTCCAGACGTACTTGGAGATTGATGGATATGCGGGGTACTTGGTGCCTCTGGTTTTGTTCAGACCCAGAACGAACTTGTAAATGGACTGTGTGTTTGACATCGGATTTCATTCTGTGTGGTTGATATCGATTGCATAGCGTGAATTGCCTATGTGGCATGCTGAGATGCAAATGATCAAGGCTTCTGTTGAAAAGCAGAGTCTTGCAGTTGATGATCAAAGCACAGCCTGTGTGGCATAGCTTTGTGTAGCGTTGATTTGCGAGCCTCACACCCCGGTGTGAACCAAAAACGGGAGAGGACCTCAGGGAGGGCATGCGTTTCTTTCTAGCTAGAAGTGGCGTCAGTGGTATTACACGCCCTGACGAGTTTGACTTATGTGGTTGTTGCAGTTGCGAGGTGCCTCGGTTTGATTGGACGATCCGGGTCCGATGGAGTCATTTACGCCACAAAGGGCGGGGAAACACAGTGTTCAGGAATTTTAATCCACATCAGTGGACCGGCCCTATCGCTCCAAGGGGCAGTTGCGGCTGTTCCTGAGGCTCGGGCTCGACAGTCTCGAATCGGTAGAGGACTATCTTTTGCCTCGGTTCACGGACGGAAATCCAATTTCCAAATATGGGACATTTGCGGTTTTATTTGTAGAGCCTAGTATGGCGACATAGTGGGATGGGGTACTTATGCCGTCTATGATTGATACTTATGATTTGAAGTTGTTTTATATACTATGCACTTATAATAGTATCAAATGATTTGTTTTAAACGTATCAAGCATTCTTGGCTATTATAAGGTAAAAACCCTATCCTCCGGCTTGCGTTGCATTGTGTGATGGGACCTCGGTCTTATAATAGCTTCATTTTTCTTTATTTAGCATTGCGCTGTTTATTTTATGCACTGGTATTTTTGGGAGGAAACCCATTCCGCGTTAGCGGCGTGGTCCCTTGATTTACCTAACTTTAAAATAAAGATTAATAACTGTTTTATTTCTCACACCAGTCCCATGACTGACCTGGAGTTTATTGTTTTAACCTAAACTCTGGGTGCCCTTATTTTGACACGGGCAGCTAGTAGTTTTGGTTTTGCAGATTTATATTCACAGGATCCTGGTTTACAGCTGGAATGATATCTGGAAAGCTTTGTATCTGTATATCTCCTTCAGTTGTATTTTGTATTATTTTCCACTGCTATGTAATTTATTGTAATCTCTGATATTTATCGAATGTATTTTATTTGTTAATACTCTGTATATTCTTGTATTCTGATGGAATTGTTGTAATAAACAATGAAATGTTCTTCCGTCTGCATCCTTTTATGGCTTGTTCTCGAACTATCCGGGCTTTCCTCACTGCTGAAGTTACGGGTCTTTACATAATGACCGTAACCCCTAGCTAATTACCCCCATTCCGAACACAATGGGATATGTATCGTAAGCCAGTTCGGTTGTTTCGATCAGTTTTTATCAAAATCAAAAGGTAAATCTATATATATTCAATTTGAACGCACATTTCAATTTACTGGGGCCACATACTGACTCAAAAAATTCCAGAAAAATTATTTCTATCTTCATATTGGCGATACGGTCCTAACAAAAGTAATTTCATTAAATTTTGAGACTGTTTGAAAAATGGCCATTTTCTGGTTGATCCAATTTAATAGAAATCGACCAAATACATTTTCCTTTGCCACGCTCACATATTGATTCAAAAAATTACAAAATTTGAAACCTAGCAATAACTTGACATCACGGATCCAAAAAAGTTGTTTCGTCGAAAACCGAGGTCGTTTGCAAAATGGCCAATTTTCAATGGCCAGAATTCCAAAGCGACTATTCTGAATTTTCAATTAGGCATAACTTTTGATTCCCACTATGAAATTTTGATTTTTCGGATTCGTTGGAAAGATATTCTCAATTAGATTCTAATACTTTTGGTTTCGTTAAAATCCGGTTTATTTTGAATCCTGTACATTCATTTGAATTTTGAAAACGAATTATCGAACTATCGCACCATTTTCAATTCCTTTTTTAATTATAAATAAATATTTATATTTTAACGGCGATTCGACTAAATATATACATTCGAATTATATTCAAAATAAATTTTCTCGTTGCTATTATTTAAAATAATTCATTTTAAATAATCAAAATTCGCTAAAATCGCCAAAATAAAATTTTTAAATTGGCTCGGATTTCCGGGTTATTACAAATTTGTTAAGGTAGAAGAACTGTTACAAACCCATTGTCTTTTCTAAATCCAATTTATTGTAAATCGAAAACCAATTTATAAAAATTTAAAAAATATTGAAAATCCTAACACTATAAATTCCCGAAAAAATTCAGTAGAGTCTCCCCTGTACGGAGGGAGTTCCGCGATATCGTAGGATCAATAAATATATATACATCGACAAACATGGTCGTAAAACAAAATTCAAAAACCAAAATTTATATTTTCGCGTAAGAGTACCTTAAGCGAGCGCTACTGAGCAAACTGGCTCGGTTTATTGCGATATACTCAACCAAATCAACCTCAAAGTCTTTTGGTACCTGTACTAAACTCAATTTGTCATGTAAGTAATAATTACATGAAATTTTAAATAATAATTCATTAACGAACAAATTAACTTATATTAATTTCCCCAATCCAAACATATATCATTTATTCATTTCCAAATTCATGTTTAAATTCAAATAATATTTGATTCATTATATTTATACTGGAATTTAGTTTTAAATTCATTCAACAATTTTATTAAACCGTTGATGAATATATATACGACCAATCTAAACAACAATCAACCAACAATGCACAATCAACTCAATAAAATCATTCAATTGAATTTTTATATTTAACATCCAACCTTACTTGCTCATATTTACTTAGGTTTTCATATCTAAATATCAATCAATAATACCATTTTCATTGAATTATATTCATTCAATTTCCAAATTCTAAATCGATCTGATTTAATTCCAATATCCGTATCCATATCCATTCTTGGTTTAACTTCACTTGACCAAGCTAACTTCCAATTCATAATAAATTAACTAATTGATTTTCCAATTAGTTTACTTTTATTTCAAAATCCAAATCCTGATTTTATTCAAAAATCATCCATTCTCCCTTATTTAACTAAGCTCCAAGTTAAATTCTTATTCATTCAGTCTAATATTGAAATTCTCATTTACAAATTTCAAATGTGAATTCTTCTGGTAATATTAAACCATCCCAATCCATAATCCAATTTGAATTCTATTCAAATCAATCAATCAAACCAATATCTCAATAATTTGGTAAAATTATTTCTTTTCTATATGAAAATATATTTTGGGAAAAATTATTTCAATTACCCTCTTTACAAAAAAATATCGTGTTAGTGGTCAGTTCAAATTTGAACCAATCAAACAACACAATACAAAACATTTATATATAAAAAATATACAAATAGTGCTCTCATTTATATATATTCAAACTCAATCTAGGGTATTACTAACCCTATCTGTATTGGGTTATACCACAACACCAAGGTTATTACTAAACCAGTAGCTCCGATACCACTGTAACGACCCTGGGAATTTGACGTTTGAACTCTAACAATAATATGTAAAAAACCGTTTTACTTGCTGTAACACCCCACGTCAATTAATGTCACTCATAAAGGGAATGCATTGACTTCTATGGAGCGTTTTAAGTGTGTATTGAACAGAAACTTAACAACAAGATAGATATAAACAGTACTTAAAAATTTAAACTTTATTCATTGCAGCGGTAAACACATGAGTTTGATTACATCATCAAAAACTAGAGTCAAAGTACATAATATCCATCTTAACTAAATCAGAGTACATAAATTGAAAGACATACCCCAACACAAATTAGGCATAAATAAGATAGGCTGAACTTTTACTTCAGCGATCCAAGAAACTTCTAAAAGAAAGAGATACAGCTGTCCAAATCAAGCTCCACTGGTGCTAGTTCCACCATGAGCACCTTAGGGGGGGGGGGAAGGAAGAAAAGAGGTGGAAACAAAGGGGGCCAGACATAAAGTCTGGCGAGTGTGATAACTTTAACAATATAATTATCAAAATAACTAGGCTAAGGCATAAGCTGGAAAATAAGGAAATGACTGTGAACAATTGGGTATGGCAGAGCAAACAAAAGGAAATAAGATGAACAAAGATAACGTTAAAGGCACACCGAGTCACTATAAGATAATTACTACACTGCATCACACCAAACACCCTAAAAGTTGATCCCGCCAACAGGACTTATTAGTGATAATGGTAGTTTCGTGTACCCCTAGCTGCCTTCATAGGTGTCGCCTGCCCCTATCTCCACTAGGTGTACCCACTACCCACCCTATTCTAATTACAATGTTTATTCATAATATAATAGTTATACTCCTAGCTGCCTTCATAGGTGCCGCCTGCTCCTATCTCCGCTAGTCGTACCCACTACCTTCCCCATTCGATCAGCTCCCTAACTCGTAGATACCCGTGCTTGCCCCACAGTGGGGTGTATCACTCCCTAAAGTGGCAACCCGAAACCACCAACGATGCACGGCTTATACCTACACGATGCAACAACGTCTTACCTACCAGCCCATGCCCACACACGCACATGAACCTGTTGGACTTGCGTTGCCACCGCTAACCCGTTTTGGCCTCTTACATTCAAGCCCAGTATGCGTGTCCCGTCCTCGGCTTGGGTCGAGCCCACAAAGATACTTATGGGTTACTGGTTGAAACGGGCCCCCATTACTTGACACAAGCCATCCACCTAAGCTTGGTCCCTTCTAGTACATCCCACTTAACCCTCTTCTTATTTATGCCTTCTTCCATGTTTCAACTTGGTTAAGTGTTTATAATTATATCCCACATGTCACCCATGTTACTTATTCAACAAATCAACATGTGTTATTGGTTAAGATTGCCTTAACCCTACCCACTTATCATTTTATCGGTTAAGCTGGTCTTAACGCTATCCACTTATGTATTATTGGTTAGGCTGGTCTTAACCCTACCCACTTACATATTATTGGTTAATTTGGTCTTAGCCTTTCCATTTATCAAATTTTACTTAGTTTATGGTTAGGCACTCCTTAGCTCACAGATACATTGGTTCAAAGAATAACTCCCGAAGTACCAAACCCGAAGACCGAGATCAACATCAGATCGTTACTCAGAGAATCACTCACCCAACCAATCTTCTGTTTGTCATTCATATTTGCCTATCAGCATTAATTAATTAATTATTAAGGCACCAAATCGTATTTCACATGCCACCCAAGGCACCCACTTAATTCCTCATGCCACCCAATGCACCCATTTAACCCCCCATGTCCGACCACATGTTTATCTGGTTAAGTGTTTCTTAATTCATTAAGACCGTAACCTTGTAAGAACCTCCCACATTAGACTGGCATTTGTTGAAGCTGGATTTGCTGGGCGGGTCCGGGCAGTCTTACACCACAAACGAGCCTAACCTCATGTCTTTACAACTGTCACACATTTAATTCATGCCTTTTACCTCCTACATTAGACTGGCATTTGTGGCAGATGGATTGGCTGGGCGGGTCCGGGCAGTCTTACACCACAAAAGAGTCTAACCCCGTGTTTTAGGCGGTTTATTATTACACATTTTCATTTAACCACAAATTGGATTAATATCCCTATTCAATTTTATCAATAAATTCCAAATATGCTTACGTCCATAATTGTCTCAATTATGTCCATAAATGCCAATTTTCCAATTAATATCTTAAATTAAATATATGCCTTTTCAGACCATTAATGCCAATTCTTAATATTAAATATTTTAATATTATCCCATTGCCCCACGTTGTACGCTCATTCGTTTAATGTAAAATATACGTTAGACTTGAATAGTCTAACTTATGGAATAGAGAGAAAACATCACAACATGCATGGAATATAAATTAGATCTAACTTATGAATAAAAGTCACAATATGAATTGGCATATAGATCTAAACATAAAAGGTGAACTTGCATGTATATGATGTAGTTTTTCACTTAAAACTTGCATAGGCCATAATCACAAACTTGCATAAAACTATACATGTCATAGATCTAAATATAGGGGTGTAAACTTGCATATATGTGATATAGTTTTTCTCTTAAAACTTGCATAAGACATAATAACAAACTTGCATAAAACTATACATGTCATAGATCTAAACATAGGGGTGTAAACTTGCATATATGTGATATAGTTTTTCTCTTAAAGCTTGCATAGGCTATAATTACAAACTTTGCATAAAACCACATATGTCATAAATCTAAATTTAAAGGTGTAAACTTGTATATGCAATAGTCACAAAGATCCATACTCCAAATATATATATATATATGTATATGTATATATATATATACATATATATATATATATATATATATATACTTGCATATGTGATTTATGCAACAGAAACTATGATGTAAACTTGCATCTAACTCACACATGACATAGCCTAACTTTAGATCCAATTTACACATAAAATAGATGTCATGAAACATGTAAGGTTGTATATGATTCTCACTGACTTGCATATGATCCATGTCTCAATTAACATCCTAACTTGTATGCATACATACATATGATTATGAATTAGTTCCACAACATAACCAAACTAACATATGAAACATCATCATGAATTGATTGTACATAAGCCAATAATCAACATAGATTTACAAAATAACATCATAGCTTTACAACATAGATAATTACATCACAGATTTACAACATAGATAGTAGCATAACAGATTTACAACATAGATAATAACATAACGGTCAATGATTCACAACATAACCACATAATCCCAAATCAGAACTCAACCAAATTAAATTGTTAATTATCTTATTAAAGAAATCGAACTCACAACTCAAAGAAGGTCTTGAGTTCTGGAATCTGAGTTCTAAAATTGGTTTAGCTCGCCTTTGCAGTAGATTCGTTATTGTTGTTATAAACTTGAATTGAATTGAGTTGATTAGCTTTTCTTTCTCTTTAATTGGTGGCGGCTACTCTAGGTTGCAAGGTGATAGCATGACGACCATGGTTCTAATTTTTATTTGATTTTAGGGTTTGAGTTTACACACATTTTTACAGAATTTTGGATTGATTTAGGCCATCTGATCACCCTAGATTTAACCACAACCATTCAGTCAAGATAGGGTGACAAGTCAGCCCTAATGACTCAGCTAGGAGTCAGAAAGGACTCAACAACGAGTCACCATATGGATCAGAACACATCAGAAAGCTGTGCAGGCTTTCAGCTCGGCCTGGGCACACTAGGGAAGTGCGCTAGTGCAATTTTTGTACTGGCGCACTTCCCAAGTTCCCCAGTGCATTTCTACTCCTTTTTTTTCTTCTAGTTTCTCCGCCTTAACTTCGTTCGTCCATATCTCCTTCATACGGTGTCCGTTTTACGCAAACTCGGACTCTATCTCAAGCATAATTCCGAGACGAACGCAATGGCGCAACCCGTTTCCCTTAATTCCCACATTTGAATTTAAGTATTTGTTAACTTTAATTATGAAATTACGGGGTGTTACATTCTCCCCTCCTTAAAGGATTTCGCCCCCGAAATCTCCAAGTTAAGGAGAATGCATATCCTAACATCAAATCATCCATTTACTCAACCATTAAACATAGGCATCCATTGGCCTTACAAAATTTCTAATGCTATATGAACATATGCAGGAAGTGTGTATATATGTTCCTTATCTAATGAAAAATCTGGCGGTCTACTGATTCAGTTGACCTCCTTAATGCAAACCATGATAGTGCCATGCGTCCATTATGTATGCAAAAAATCCTATCGGTACATATTATTTCTACATGTGTGCACAACCATTCACCAAAATGCAACATCCATATGATAAC
The DNA here is from genome assembly GCA_030737875.1 of Allium sativum. Lineage (NCBI taxonomy): Eukaryota > Viridiplantae > Streptophyta > Magnoliopsida > Asparagales > Amaryllidaceae > Allium > Allium sativum. The sequence continues at coordinate 996,123,176 of CM060915.1, forward strand.
ACAACCATTATATATCCATTAACTTAAATATGCACACACATTTATATGCAATATGCAATATGATAGTGACTAAGCCGATCTCGTGCCTAAAGTGTGTGTATATGCATCCACGAGCAACCACTAGCAAACACTTGCATCCACATGCATCCACCATACATAACATGTCTCAAACATATGTTTCAACCATAGGGCTACCCTATCTAAAGGTCAAAGAAACCAGCGAGAGGACATACTAAAGATAAAACAAGTACAAGCTAAGCGATAAAGGAGAAATTAAAAGACATACCCTCGAAAAGAAAAGGGTACAATGAACGATCTTCTCTTCCGTCTCCCAAGTACCATCGCTCTCATCATCCCCCCATTGCACTTTGACTAGCCTGACCTATCGATTCCTCAACTTCTTAATCTCCGACCCAAGAATGCATGTAGGAGCTTGTCGAATCGTCGCATCACGCTCTATCTCCACCTTTCTAGGCAAGCTCGGCTCTACCACTTCCGCCGTATCATGTGAACACTTACGCAAATGTGAAACGTGAAACACGTCATGAACTCCACGGAGCTTCTCTGGTAACTTTACTCTGTATGCCATCTGTCCAATCATCTTTGTAATTGGAAAGTGTACTACGAACCTTGGTGCCAGCTTCCCTACTGATCCAAAACGGACTACGTTTCTCAACGGTGACACCTTAACAAAAACCATGTCCCCAAAGATCGGTTCGTCTCCTATCAGCATATAACTTCTTTCGATCCTGCGCCGTCCGTCTGAGGATGATAAGTGGTACTTAAGCATAATTGTGTTCCAACCGCCTCTCGTAAGATTTTCCAAAATTCGCTCACAATGCTAGAGGGTATGCCTTGCATACAGACTATCTCTCGAAGGTAAACAGATGCTAACTGTAACACCCCACGTCCATTAATGTCACTCACGAAGGGAATGCATTAACTTCCATGGAGGTTATAAGTGAATATAGAACAGAAAAATTACAACAAGACAAATAGTAAATAGTACTTGGAAATCTAAAACTTCATTTTATTGCAGCAGAAATTAAACATGTTTGTTATATCATAAAACCATAGATCATAACCAAGTACAATATCCATCTTCATAAAAACAAAATACATAATCCCATTACATAAATAGCCATTAAAAAGATAACAAGCTGGACTTTACTTCAACGGTCCAAGCTTTCCAAAGTGAGATGAAGCAATTCAATCAAACTCCACTAGAGCTGGGCCCAACCTGAGGACCTGGAGGGGGAAAAGGATAGAAATAGAGGGGGTCAGACATAAAGCCTGGCGAGTATGATAATTCTAACAATACTATTATCAAAATAACTAGACTAAGGCATAAGCTGGAAGACAAGTAAATGTCTATGAACTCTTAGGAAGATAAAGATAGCGTTTAAGATAACGTTTAAGATAACGGTAAAGGCACACCTAATTACTAATGAATGATTACTACACTTCACCGCACATTACTACACTGCACCACACCAGTCACCCTATTGTTTGATCCCACTTGCTTCACACAGAAACTTTATAAATAGCCTTACGTACCCCTAGCTGACTACATAGGTGCCGTCTGCCCCTATCTCCACTAGGTGTACCCCACTACCCACTTTCGATCGACTCACTACTCGTAGATACCCGTGCTGGCCCCACAGTGGGGTGTATCACTCCCCTAATGTGGCAACCCGATACAACTTGAGAATGCACGGCTTATACCTACACGATGCAACAACTTCTTACCTACCAGCCCGAGTCCACACACGCATACGAAACCCTGTTGGACTTGCGTTGCCACCGCTCCCCGTTTTGGCCTCTTACAGTCGAACCCAGCATGCGTGTCCCGTCCTCGACTTGGGTCGATCCCACAAAGATACATTTGGGATACTGGTCGAAATGGGCCCCCACAAGCTACCCACCTAAGCTTGTCACTAGTATATCCCACTTAACCCTCTTAGTCATGTTCATTTACATGTGTGTTTGGTTAATTCTTACTAATCGTATTTCACATGCCACTAAGGGCACCCCATAGATTCCTCATGCCACCCAAGGCACCTACTTAACCCCCATGTCCCACCTTACATGTTTATCTGGTTAAGTATTTCTTAATTCATTCAGGCCATAACCTCATAAAGACCTCTCACATTAGACTAGCATTTATGGCAGCTGGATTTGCCGGGCCGGTCCGGGCAGTCCTACACCATAAAAGAGTCTAACCTCGTGTCTTTACAACCGTTATGCTTTAGTTTAAGCCTAGGACCTCTCACATTGGGCTGACATTTGTGACCACTGGATTTTCCGGGCGGGTCCGGGCGGGTTTACGTCACAAGCGAGTCTAACCTCGTGTCCTAAGCATTGATTAACACTTAAAATATTTTACCCCAGTTTTAATAATTCCCTATTCAAATTATTAATTAAGTCAACTTTTAATGATGTCCATAATTGACTCAATTATGGCCATCCACTTATGGCATGCAAAATCATATCAATTGCACCCCAACTTTTTAATATTAAATCCTTAATATTACCCCTACCCCACGTTTATACGTTCGCTTATTCAACGCGTAATATAGACAAGACTTGTATAGTCTAACACCTAGCACAAAGATAAATTATCACAAAATATTAACAATTAAAATAAATCTAATCATAATAGGGTGAAACTTGCATAAACTACACATGTTAAGGATCAAAATGTGTCATCTTGTTAAATGTCTCAATTTACATGATATGATCATAGCCCAAATCTATACATAAACTTGCATATGGGGTTTTTAGGCAACATAATGATGGTGTGAACTAGCATAGGATATCACATATATCATAGCATAATTCTAGATGTCATAATAGATGTCATGGCATATATTCATAACTTTTCTAATCAATCTATCTTGCATATGTGACTTGTCATATTGATCAACATAACCCAAACATGATGATTTAATTAATATGAACTAACTAGCATAGATGGTAACATTATGGTTTTTTAACATGTATGATTCATCACAACTTAGCATAGAAACTTTCAACATACATAACATCATCATAGCATGATTTACAACATATAGGATATCATCATCACATAACATTGGATTTACAATATACATGATAGCAAAAGGGGTTTACAACAACATATATGATAATTCACATCATCTACTCATAATCCATTCATAACTCAACCTAATTAAAATGATAATAATCTTGTTAAGATCATTATACTCACAATTTAGAGAAGAAAAGTGAGAGTTTTGCTTTGCTTTAAGGTTGAGAGAATTAGAATTGAATTTGCTTTTCTTCTTTCTTAGTTGGCGGCGGCTCCATTGATTTCCATGGCGATGGTATGACGGTAACTATTCTATTTTAATTAGGTTTAGGGTTAGCATTAGGATGTATTTATAGGTGTAGGAAGTTATTTAGGACCATTAGATTAACCCTGAACCTTGAGAACCAATCAAATGCAAAATCTACATTTGAGCGAATCGGCCCACGGGTTGATAGCCAAACACCCTGGATTAACCCTTAGTCGACCCAGCGGGGCTTGGGTCGACCTCAAAAATGGGCCGGTTCGGTTATTTCCCCTCCCAATTCGCTGTTTTGAACTTTTTCGCATATTTATTTATTTAATTTTTAATTTATATATATATATATCAATATATATATATATTTCTCTACGCAACCCATTTCACTTAATTCTTTTCTAAAAATTAAGTATACTTTAATTTGTGAATTTTAATGTTATAAAATTATGGGGTGTTACATTCTCCCCTCCTTAAAGGATTTCGTCCCCGAAATCTCCAAGTCAAGAAGTATGTATATCCTACCATCTAATCATCCATCTACTGAACCATCAAACACCAGCATCCATTGTCCTTAAAAGACTTCTAATGCTTTAATGTTTATATGCACAGTGTGTGTATATGTCCATATCTAATGCAAAATTAGGCGGTCTACTGATTCAGTCGACCTCCTTAGTGCAATTCATAATAGTGTCATGCGTCCAATATGTATGCAAAAGATTCCTAATGATACATATTAATTCTATATGAGTGCACAACCATCCACCCAAATGCAACAACTATATGATAATACAACCATTATACATCCATTTTACTAAATACATCTATATATATGCAATATGCAATATGAAGTGACCGAGCCGATCTGGTGCCTAATAGTGTGTGTATATGCATCCACAAGCAACCACTAGCAAACACTTGCATCCACTTTGCATCCACCATACATAACATGTCTCAAACACATGTTTCAACCATAGGATTATCCTAACTAAAGGTCAAAGATACTAGCGAGAGGATATACTAAAGATAAGATAAGTACAAGCTAAGCGATAAAGGAGAAATTAAAGGACATACCCTAAAAAAGAAAAGGGTATCGTGAACGCGTCTTCTCTTCCGTCTCCCAAGTAGCGTTGCTCTCATCATCTCCCCATTGCACTTTGACTAGTCTGACCTCTCGATTCCTCAACCCCTTGATCTCCGACCCAAGAATGCGCGTAGGAGCTCGTCAAATTGTCGCATCACGCTCTATGTCCACCTCTCTAAGCAAGCTCGGCTCTACCACTTCTGCGGTCTCGTGCAAGCACTTCCTCAAATGTGACACATGGAATACGTCATGTACACCACTAAGTCTCTCGGGCAACTCCACTCTATACGCCATCCGTCCAATCCTCTCCTTAATAGGAAACAGCCCTACAAACCTTGGTTCTAATTTCCCAATGGACCCAAAGCGAACAACGTTTCGTAATGGAGACACTTTGACAAAGACCATGTCCCCAACTTCAAACTCGAGATCTGTCCTCCTCTTATCCGCATAAGATTTTTGCCTATCTTGCGCTGCTTTCATCCTCCTTCGAATCAAGTCGATCTTCTCCGAAGTCTCCCTAATCATATCGGGCCCAAGTGAGATCTTATCCGTAGATTCCCACCAACATGTAGGTGAATGACAAGGTCGTCCATATAGAGCTTCGAATGGTGCCATACCAATGCTGGACTGAAAGCTATTATTATATGCGAACTCAACCAATGGAAGATGCTCTTCCCATGTACCCCCAAAGTCTAGGATACAAAGCCTCAACAGATCCTCTAGAATGCGATTCACCCTCTAAGTCTTGCCGTCTGTCTGAGGATGATATGCGGTGCTCAAACATAACTGAGTCCCTTCCGCCTCTTGTAAGCTTCTCCAAAATTCGCTAGTGAAAATAGGATCGCGGTCGCTCACTATGCTAGAAGGAACACGGTGCAAACGAACTATCTCTCGAACGTATACAGAAGCTAACCATGGAGCAGTCCTCTTACTTTTCACGGGAATAAAATGGGCGCTCTTAGTAAGTCTATCTACTATAACCCAAATTCCCGTATTACCCTTCCTCGATCATGGTAATCCATCCACAAAATCCATCGAGATGCTTTCCCATTTCCATAGTGGAACCTCCAATGGGTGAAGCAACCTACCGGGTTTCTTTTGCTCCGCATTTACTTGTTGGCACACCAAGCATCTAGCGACATACTCGGCCACGTCTTTCTTCATATTGGCCCAAAAGTAAACTCTCTTCATGTCTTTGTACATCTTGTCCCCGCCGGGATGAATGGTCATCTTCGAACGATGTGCTTCGTCAAGAATAGTCTTCCTTAGGTCATCGTCTTTTGGTACACAAAGTCTACCATCAATACGTAACCAACCCTTATCATCTAGGGTATACCTACGGAGATAGCTTGATGACTCCCCTCCTTTGAGTTTTTCTACTAACTCAACTAACTGTGGGTCGTCTCGCTGTGCCTCGCCAATCCGTCCCAAAAGCGTAGGTCTGACCTCCAAGGATGCTAGCAAACCGGGTACAAAGTCAATGGAAGGTCTAAAGTCAAACATCGAAATGAATTCTAAGCTTTGCCGCTCAACAAACAAAGGACTTAAGGATAATCTTTTTCTACTTAAGGCATCGGCCACCACGTTACCCTTGCCAGGGGTATATGCTATCTCAAAGTCGTAGGACACTAAGAACTCCATCCACCTTTGCTGCCTTAAGTTCAAGTTCTTTTGAGAGAATAGGTATTTTAAAGATTTTTGGTCAGTGAATAGTTCGAATTTCTCGCCAAGAAGATAATGACGCCAAGACTTAAGCGCGGAAACAATAGCGGCCAACTCTAGGTCATTTGTTAGGTAATTCTTCTCATGCGCTCTCAACTGCCTTCCACCATAGGCTATTACCCTGCCCTCTTGCATTAAGACTGCGCCTAGTCCTGTCCCACAAGCGTCAGTATAAACGATAAATGGCTTACTCCCGTCTGGTAATACTAAGACTGGGGCTGAAATCAAAGCTCTCTTCAAACGTTGGAACGCATCATCACAATCTACGTCCCATGTGAAAACTAGGTTCTTCTTCGTCAAGCGTGTCCATGGAGGTGATATCTTTGCAAAGTCTTTGATAAACTTCCTATAGTAGCCAGCCAACCCCAAGAAACTTCTCAGTTCGGTAGCATTTTTAGGAACCTTCCAATCTTGGATGGCCACCACCTTCGCGAGATCTACAGCTATCCCTTCTTTGGAAACCACGTGTCCTAAGAACCGTACTTCCTTCCTCCAAAAGTGACACTTAGAAAATTTAGCTTTAAGCTTTTGCGCTCGAAGAGTCTCCAACACTTCCCTAAGATGTAGGGCATGCTCTTCTTCATCCTTAGAATAGATCAAGATGTCATCTAGAAAGACTACCACAAATTTGTTAAGGTACTCCCTAAACACCCTACTCATCAAATCAACAAAGTATGCGGGGGCGTTTGTCAAACCGAAGGGCGTCACTAGCCATTCATAGAAACCGTCCGGAGTCCTAAAGGCAGTCTTGTCAATGCTATCCTCAGCCACTCTCAACTGATGCAAACCAGTGGCTAAGTCCAACTGCGAAAACACTGAGGCGCCAACTAACTGATCGAAGAGATCGTCAATCCTCCGCAGTGGGTGTCTGTTCTTCTTAGTAAGCTTATTAAGTTCTCTATAGTCCACACAAAGTCTAAGGGACCCATCCGCCTTTGTGGCAAATACTACTGGAGCACCCCACTCCGATATACTTCGTCTTATGAACCCCTTCTCAAGCAACTCCTTCACTTGCTTACCGAGTTCCCTCCTTTCACGTCGAGCCATGTGGCGTACTGGCAAAGATACTGGTTTCGCATTATCCACAAGACATATTCGAAAATCTATCTCCCGCTTCAGAGGCAAGACCTTCACCTCCTCAAACACATCCGAATATTCTTGGACCACTCTAACAGATCGTAGATTTTCCTCAGACGCGTCAAGCAATTCTAGATAACTTAGCATAACCGAATTTATGGGATTACAAAAGATTTCGAGAGTGTTGCCAGGGCGAGTCACGAGCCTAACTACTCTCCTTTCACAATCAAGAACAACCCCGTTTATGGATAACGAATCCATTCCTAAAATTAGCCCATAGCCCGTGAAGCCCAACACATAAGCATCACATCTAAATTCAACGCTAAGTATGGAAATTTTCAAATCCAAACACATCATAGACAAATAAGCCGAGCCCTAATTGGATTCGAAACAACTAAGGGATCCTCTACTAAACTGGTGTTTAAGTGCAGTGATTCAACTAATGATGTAGAGATAAACGAATGTGATGTGCCCGAATCGAATAATGTACGGACAGGATGATCAAACAGAAAAACTAAGCTTTCAACATAAATGGTTCTACCTCGTTCTTGCAGCGGTGGGACCGCGAGAGCTTGAACTTGTCCCCTTGCCTGCCCTAGTGCCATAAGAGCCTGCACCTATCCTCCCAAGGTAGCTCCTGCCCTCTGCCCCTTCTTTGGGCAGTCCTTCACTAAATGTCCCGCATCTCCACAATGAAATCAACCTGTCTTCTTTTTCCTTCGGCAATCCTTGCTGAGATGGCCTGGGGTTCCACAGTTAAAGCACTTTTTCTTTCCCCTGCCATTATTGTCTTTTCCACGCTTCTTGTTTCTGTTGTGGTTTCTTCTGATCCCCCTTCTTCTCGGGTGCCTTATCAGCTTTAGCGCTTTTCTCCTCATGCATGAGCGCCATTTCTACCAACTTCTCAAAGGTGGCCCCCATAGGGATGTGGGTCATAGCCAACCCTTGCAATGGTTCATTCAAGCCATTCACGAACCTTAGCGCCTTCTTCTCCGACGTGTTCACTAAGTCCAAGCCAAACCTTGCTAACTGATTAAATTTATTGACATATTCTTTCACTGATGAGCTTCCTTGCTTCAATGTCAAGAACCTTTCCATATATAGATTTTCTTCCGCCCTTGAGAGAAACTTCGCCTCGAACCTACGTCTGAAATCCGCCCAAGAGTCAACAGGACGCTCCCCATTAGTGACCTCCCTCCAAAACGAGGCCCCTCCCTTCATCAACCAAGCTGCTAATCGAACTCTCCTCCCTTCTTCTACTTCAAATATTTCTAGCAATTCTTCCACCTCCTTAAGCCAATATCTAGCTTCCACAAACGTTTATGACCCTTGAAATGGTTTTCCACCCATAGCCTTGAATTCCTTGCACAACTTTGCAAAAGTATCTACGCGAGGAGGAGGAGGAGGAGGAGGAACGGGTGCAACTGGTGGTGGAGGAACATTGGCTGGACCTGCAGTGGCCCTAGCCTCTAATAACCTCCTATACCATCCTGGTATCATTACACCGTCGGGTAGATTAAGATCTTAAGCCATGCTAAAACGAAAAAGGAAAGATTCAGAATGGAGAATTCGAAAGATAAGGATATGGGCTATTAGGGATTATGATTTTTTTCTTAAAAACTTTTCTCTTTAAATTTCTCATTAAAACATGTTTTTGAAAGCACTTCTTCCAAAAATAACTATTTTTCTAAAGTATTTTTATCTGTTCTGGTAACCTTAAGCTTTGATACCACGTGTAACACCCCACATCAGTTAATGTCACTCACGAAGGGAATGCATTAACTTCCATGGAGGTTATAAGTGAATATAAAACAGAAAATTACAACAAGACAGATAGTAAATAGTACATGGAAATCTAAAACTTCATTTTATTGCAGTGGAAATTAAACATGTTTGTTACATCATAAAACCATAGATCATAACCAAGTACAATATCCATCTTCATAAAAACAAAATATATAATCCCATTACAAAAATAGCCATTAAAAAGATAACAAGCTGGACTTTACTTCAACGGTCCAAGCCTTCCAAAGAGAGATAAAGCAATTCAATCAAACTCCGCTAGAGCTGGGCCCAACCTGAGGACCTGGAGGGGGAAAAAGGATAGAAATAGAGGGGGTCAGACATAAAGTCTGGCGAGTATGACAATTCTAACAATACTATTATCAAAATAACTAGACTAAGGCATAAGCTAGAAGACAAGTAAATGTCTATGAACTCTTAGGAAGATAAAGATAGCGTTTAAGATAACGTTAAAGATAACGGTAAAGGCACACCTAATTACTAACGAATGATTACTACACTGCACCGCACATTACTACACTGCACCACACCAGTCACCATATTGTTTGATCCCACTTGCTTCACACAGAAACTTTATAAATAGCATTACGTACCCCTAGCTGACTACATAGGTGCCGTCTGCCCCTATATCCACTAGGTGTACCCCACTACCCACTTTTGATCGGCTCCCTACTCGTAGATACCCGTGCTGGCCCCACAGTGGGGTGTATCACTCCCCTAAAGTGGCAACCCGATACAACTTGAGAATGCACAGCTTATACCTACACGATGCAACAACGTCTTACCTACCAGCCTGGGTCCACACACGCATACGAAACCCGTTGGACTTGCGTTGCCACCGCTCCCCGTTTTGGCCTCTTACAGTCGAACCCAGCATGCGTGTCCCGTCCTCGACTTGGGTCGAGCCCACAAAGATACGTTTGGGATACTGGTCGAAATGGGCCCCCACAAGCTACCCACCTAAGCTTGTCACTAGTATATCCCACTTAACCCTCTTAGTCATGTTCATTTACATGTGTGTTTAGTTAAGTCTTACTAATCGTATTTCACATGCCACTAAGGGCACCCCCTAGATTCCTCATGCCACCCAAGGGACCTACTTAACCCTCATGTCCCACCTTACATGTTTATCTGGTTAAGTATTTCTTAATTCATTCAGGCCATAACCTCATAAAGACCTCTCACATTAGACTGGCATTTATGGCAGCTGGATTTGCCGGGCGGGTCCGGGGAGTCTTACACCATAAAAGAGCCTAACCTCGTGTCTTTACAACCGTTATGCTTTAGTTTAGGCCTATGACCTCTCACATTGGGCTGACATTTGTGACCACTGGATTTGCCGGGCGGGTCCGGGCAGGTTTACATCACAAACGAGTCCAACCTCGTATCCTAAGCATTGATTAACACTTAAAATCTTTTACCCCAGTTTTAATAATTCCCTATTCAAATTATTAATTAAGTCAACTTTTAATGATGTCCATAATTTCCATCCACTTATGGCATGCAAAATCATATCAATTGCACCCCCACTTTTTAATATTAAATCCTTAATATTACCCCTACCCCACGTTTATACGTTCGCTTATTCAACGCATAATATAGGCTAGACTTGTATAGTCTAACACCTGACACGAAGATAAATTATCACAAAATATAGACAATTAAAATAAATCTAATCATAATAGGGGTGAAACTTGCATAAACTACACATGTTAAGGATCAAAAGGTGCCAACTTGTTAAATGTCTCAATTTACAAGATATGATCATAGCCCAAATCTATACATAAACTTGCATCTGGGGTTTTTAGGCACAATAATGATGGTGTGAACTAGCATAGGATATCACATATGTCATAGCATAATTCTAGATGTCATAATAGATGTCTTGGCATATGTTCATAACTTTTCTAATCAATCTAACTTGCATATGTGACTTGTCATATAGATCAACATAACCCAAACATGATGATTTAATTAATATGAACTAACTAGCATAGATGGTAACATCATGGCCTTTTTAACATGTATGATTCATCACAACTTAGCATAGAAACTTTCAACATACATAACATCATCGTAGCATGATTTACATCATATAAGATATCATCATCACATAACATTGGATTTACAATGTACATGATAGCAAAAGGGGTTTACAACAACATATATGATAATTCACATCATCTACTCATAATCCATTCATAACTCAACCTAATTAAAATGATAATAATCTTGTTAAGATCATCATACTCACAATTTAGAGAAGAAAAGAGAGAGTTTTGCTTTGCTTTAGGGTTGAGAGAATTAGAATTGAATTTGCTTTTCTCCTTTCTTAGTTGGCGGCGGCTCCATTGATTTCCATGGCGACGGTAACTATTCTATTTTAATTAGGTTTAGGGTTAGCATTAGGATGTATTTATAGGTGTAGCAAGTTATTTAGGACCATTAGATTAACCCTGAACCATGAGAACCAATCAAATGCAAAATCTGCATTTGAGCGAATCGGCCCACAGGTTGACAGCCAAGCACCCTGGATTAACCCCTAGTCGACCCAGCAGGGCTCGGGTCGGCCTCAAAAATGGGCCGGTTCGGTTATTCCCCCTCCCAATTCGTTGTTTTGAACTTTTTCGCATATTTATTTATTTAATTTTTAATATATATATATATCAATATATTTATATTTCCCTACGCAACCCATTTCACTTAATTCTTTTCTAAAAATTAAGTATACTTTAATTTGTGAATTTTAATGTTATAAAATTACGGGGTGTTACACTAACCATGCGGCGGTCCTTCTAATTTTAGTAAGTCGGTCTATAATTACCCAAATCCCTGCATTACCCTCCCTTGATCTTGGTAATCCATCTACAAAATCCATGAAAACACTTTCCCATTCCAAAGAGGAATCTCTAAGGGATGGAGCAAACCTCCAGGCTTCTTTTACTCCGCCTTGACTTGCTAGCACACTAAGCATCTAGCAACGAATTCGGCCACGTCCTTCTTTATTCCGGTCCAAAAGAAAACTCGCTTCATATCCCTATACATCTTATCACCACCGGGATGTATGGTCATCTTAGAGCGATGTGAGTCTTCAAGAATCGCCTTTCTTCAAACTTTCATCTTGTGGTATGCAAAGTCTTCCATCTCTACATAGCCAACCTCTTTCATATATAGCATATCTATCAAGATGTCTTGAGGACTCCCCTCCTATAAGCTTGCCAACAATCTCAACCAACTGTGGGTCGTTCCGCTGTGCCTCTCAAACTCGACCCAAAAGTGTAGGTTGCACCTATAATGATGCCAACAATCCGGTACATAATCGACAGAGGGTCTTAAGTCAAAGGAATATATATACTCCAAACTTTGCAGCCCTACGGACAAAGGACTTAAAGTTAACTTCCTTCTACTTAAGGCGTCAGCTACAACGTTACCCTTGCCAGGGGTATATGCGATCTCCAAATTGTAGGATGCCAAGAACTCCATCCATCCCTGTTGCCTCAAGTTTTAGGTCCTTCTGAAAGAATAAGTACGTTAGCGACTTATGGTTTGTTCTCCTTCATGAGCTTATTCATCTCTCTATACAATCTAAGTGAACCATCATCCTTCGTGGCAAAAACGACTGGAGCACCCCATACCGAAATGCTTCTTCCTATGAACCCCTTCTCAAGCAACTCCTTTGCTTGCTTACTGGGTTCTCTTCTCTCCCTCGGAGCCATGTGGCGCACTGGTAATGCAACTGGCTTTGCATTATTTATTAGATATATTCGAAAGTCTATTTGGCGCCTCGGGGTAAACCTCGAACCTCGTCGGAGTCGTCACTATATTCGCGGACCGTACGAACAGATTAGAAATCATCATTGGATGCGTCAAGGGATTCTAGGTAGCTAAGCATTACTGGACCTCTAGGGTCACAAGAAATATCAAGGGTCTCTACAAAACGAGTCAACAACCTAACTACCCTTCTTTCACAATCCAGGATGGCACCGGATCTAGCCAATCCATACCTAGAACCAAGAGGTAGCCCATGAAGCCAAGAATGAAGGCGTTGCACTCAAACCCAACGCCCAAGATAGAAACTCTCAAATCCCAACAAACCATAGAAAGATGAGCCAACCCACCAATAGGATTTGAGACTACTATGGGATCCGTAACTAGACTAGTGTTTAGGTGCAGTTCTTCAACTAACGAAGCAGATACAAACGAGTGTGAAGTGCAAGAATTCAAACAAAGATCGAACAGGATGATCAAAAAGGAAAAACCAAATTTCCAACCAAGATATATTTCTACCTCTATCAGGTATGCTAGTCGTGAAGGAATGCGTCTGCCCTCCAGAAGATCCTATACCTTGTCCTTACCTTTGCCCTTTTTTTCTTTGGACAATCCTAATAAGATGTCCCATAACGATAACAAGTGTGGCCCTTCCTTTTCCCTTGGCCCCTTGTTATCCTTATCGCCTTTCTTTAGATCTACTTTGACGTGTGTCCTTTCCATGTCTCTCCTGCACATTCTCTGTTCGTGATCTCTTACCAAATGAGGTTTCGTTCTTCATTAACCAAGCAGCTAATTGAACTTTCCTCCCACCGCCTACCTTAAAGGTACTAACAAGTCCTCCGCTTCCTTCTAGCTTTGACAGACGTCCCAGTCCCATGAAGTGGTTTTCCGCCCATCGTACGGAAGTTATTACACATCCTAGAAAAAGCGTCTATACGTGGAGGAAGAAATTCAAAAAGGAAAGAGGAAGAGTTTCAAAAACCGAGAATCGAAGGAAAGATATATGGCTCTTGGGTGTTATGTTTTTCAAAATAAACTTTTCTCTTGAAAATACTTTCCTTAAAACGTATTTTTGAAAGTATTTCTTTATAAAAGTGCTTTTGAAAAATAGTTTTTCAAAATTCATATCTGTTCTGGTAACCTTCAGCTCTAATACCACGTGTAACACCCCACGTCCATTAAAGTCACTCACAAAGGGAATGCATTAACTTCTATGGAGCGTTTTAAGTGTGTATAGAACAGAAACTTAACAACAAAACAAATATAAACAGTTTTTAAAATTTAAACTTTATTCATTGTAGCGGTAAACACATAAGTTTGATTACATCATCAAAAAATAGAGTCAAAGTACATAATATCCATCTTGACTAAATCAGAGTACATAAATTGAAACACATAACCCCAACACAAATTAGCCATAAATAGGATAGGCTAAACTTTTACTTCAGCGATCCAAGCAACTTCTAAAAGCAAGAGATACAGCTGTCCAAATCAAGCTCCACTGGTGCTAGTTCCACCCTGAACACCTAGAGGGGGGGGGGGAGGGGGGAAGGAAGAAAAGAGGTGGAAACAAAGGGGGTCAGACATAAAGTCTGGTGAGTGTGATAACTTTAACAATATAATTATCAAAATAACTAGGCTAAGGCATAAGATGGAAAATAAGGAAATGACTGTGAACAATTGGGTATGGCAGAGCAAACAAAAGGAAATAAGATGAACAAAGATAACGTTAAAGGCGCACCTAGTCGCTATAAGATAATTACTACACTGCACCACACCAAACACTCTAAAAGTTGATCCTGCCTATAGAACATATTAGTGATAATGGTAGTGTCATGTACCCCTAGCTACCTTCATAGGTGCCACCTGCCCCTATCTTCACTAGGTGTACCCACTACCCTCCCTATTCTAATTACAATGTTTATTCATAATATGGTAGTTATACTCCTAGCTGCCTTCATAGGTGTCGCCTGCTCCTATCTCCACTAGTCGTACCCACTGCCTTCCCCATTCGATCGGCTCCCTAACTCGTAGATACCCGTGCTGGCCCCACAGTGGGGTGTATCACTCCCTAAAGTGGAAACCCGATACCACCAACGATGCACGGCTTATACCTACACGATGCAACAATGTCTTACCTACCAGCCCGGGGCCACACACGCACATGAACCCATTGGACTTGCGTTGCCACCGCTAACCCGTTTTGGCCTCCTACAGTCAAGCCCAGTATGCGTGTCCCATCCTCGACTTGGGTCGAGCCCACAAAGATACTTATGGGTTATTGGTTGAAACGGGCCCCCATTACTTGACACAAGCCATCCACGTAAGCTTGGTCCCCTCTAGTACATCCCACTTAACCCTCTTTTTATTCATGTCTTCTTACATGTTTCAACTTGGTTAAGTGTTTATAATTATATCCCACATGTCACCCATGTTACTTACTCAACAAATCAACATGTGTTATTGTTTAAGCTTGCCTTAACCCTACTCACTTATCATCTAATCGGTTAAGCTGGTCTTAACGCTATCGACTAATGTATTATTGGTTAGGCTGGTCTTAACCCTACCCACTTACATTTTATTGGTTAAGCTGGTCTTAACCCTTCCATTTATCAAATTTTACTTAGTTTATGATTAGGCACTCCTTAGCTCATAGATACATTGGTTAAGAGAATAACTCCCTAAGTACCAACCCCGAAGACCGAGATCAACATCAGATCGTTACTCAGAGAATCACTCACCCAAATAATATTCTGTTTGTCATTCATATTTGCCTATCAGCATTAATTAATTAATTATTAAGGCACCTAATCGTATTTCACATGCCACCCAAGGCACCCACTTAACCCCCATGTCCCACCACATGTTTATCTGGTTAAGTGTTTCTTAATTCATTAAGACCGTAACCTTGTAAAAACCTCTCACATTAGATTGGCATTTGTGGCAGCTGGATTAGCCGGGCGGGTCTGGGCAGTCTTACACCACAAACGAGCCTAACCTCGTGTCTTTACAACTGTCACGCATTTAATTAATGCCTTTGACCTCCCACATTAGATTAGCATTTGTGGCAGCTGGATTTGTCGGGTGGGTCCGGGCTGTCTTACACCACAAAAGAGTCTAACCTCGTGTCTTAGGCGGTTTATTATTACACATTTTCATTTAACCCCAAATTGGATTAATATCCTTATTCAATTTTATCAATAAATTCCAAATATGCTTATGTCCATAATTGTCGCAATTATGTCCATAAATGTCAATTTTCCAATTAATATCTTAAATTAAATATATGCCTTTTTCAGGCCATTAATGCCAATTCTTAATATTAAATATTTTAATATTATCCCGTTGCCCCACGTTGTACGTTCATTCGTTTAACGCAAAATATACGATAGACTTGAATAGTCTAACTTATGGAATAGAGAGAAAACATCACAGCATGCATAGAGTGTAAATTAGATCTAACTTACAAGTAAAAGTCTCAACATGAATTGGCATATAGATCTAAACATAAGGGGTGAACTTGCATGTATATGATGTAGTTTTTCACTTAAAAGTTGCATAGGCCATAATCACAAACTTGCATAAAACTGTACATGTCATAGATCTAAACATAGGGGTGCAAACTTGCATATCTGTGATATAGTTTTTCTCTTAAAACTTTCATAAGACATAATCACAAACTTGCATAAAACAATACATGTCATAGATCTAAACATAGTGGTGTAAACTTGCATATATGTGATATAGTTTTTCTCTTAAAACTTGCATAGGCTATAATCACAAACTTTGCATAAAACCACATATGTCATAGATCTAAATCTAAAGGTGTAAACTTGTATATGCAATAGTCCAAAGATCCATACTCCAAATATATATATATATATATATATACATATATATATATACATATATACTTGCATATGTGATATATGCAACAGAAACTATGATGTAAACTTGCATCTAACTCACACATGACATAGCCTAACTTTAGATCCAATTTACACATAAAATAGATGTCATGAAACATGTAAGATTGTATATGATTCTCACTGACTTGCATATGATCCATGTCTCAATTAACATCCTAACTTGTATGCGTACATACATATGATTATGAATGAGTTCCATAACATAACCAAACTAACATATGAAACATCATCATGAATTGATTGTACATAAGCCAATAATCAACATAGATTTACAAAATAACATCATAGCTTTACAACATAGATAATAACATCACAGATTTACAACATAGATAGTAGCATAACAGATTTACAGCATAGATAATAACATAACTGTCAATGATTCACAACATAACCATATAATCCCAAATAATAACTCAACCAAATTAAATTGTTAATTTTCTTATTAAAGAAATCGAACTCACAACTCAAAGAAGGTATTGAGTTCTGGAATCTAAGTTCTTAAATTTGTTTAGCTCACCTTTGCAGTAGATTCGTTATTGTTGTTATAAACTTGAATTGAATTGAGTTGATTAGCTTTTCTTTCTCTCTAATTAGTGGCGGCTACTCTAGATTGCAAGGTGATAGCATGACGGCCATGGTTCTAATTTTTATTTGATTTTAGGGTTTGAGTTTACACACATTTTTATAGAATTTAGGATTAATTTAGGTCGTCCGGTCACCCTAGATTTAACCACAACCATTCAGTCAAGATATGGTGACAAGTCAACCCTAATGACTCAGCTAGGAGTCAGAAAGGACTCAGAAATGAGTCACAATATGGATCAGAATACACCAGAAAGCTGTGCAGGCTTTCAGCTCGGCCTGGGCGCACTTGGGAAGTGCGCCAGTGCAATTTTTGTACTGGCTCACTTCCCAAGTGCGCCAGTGCATTTCTACTCCTTTTTCTTCTTCTGGTTTCTCCGCCTTAACTTCGTTCGTCCATATCTCCTTCATACGGTGTCCGTGTTACACAAACTTTAATTCTATCTCAAGCTGAATTCCGAGACGAACACAATGGCGCAACCCGTTTCCCTTAATTCCCATATTTGAATTTAAGTATTTGTTAACTTTAATAATGAAATTACGGGGTGTTACACTTGCCAGGACTCAAGTGTCGGAATACTAGATAGTTATTAGAAAGAGATTATAGGTTGAGATAAGAAAGAAAGAAATATTAGAATAGAAGAAAAAGAACACAACCACATCAGAGTCTCACATCGTAGCGGAACAAAATACAATATAGAAATAAAACTTTATTGAGAACTTTGAAATAAATACTAACAATCATCAGAGTACATCAATCTTAACTGGACAGTTATAAATATCTATCCTCATATATAACACACGGCTGAGTAAATATAAATATGTTTGAACTCCTCTAGCACGTCCTCTTGAAATTCGCATCATTCAAACCTGAACCTATACAACCCGGGCTAACCCAAGCATTACATATGTCGGATCAGTCTTGTGAACCAGAGTGAGAAAACTCGCTAAGTTTATAATGTCATCCAACTTTATTTTAAAGTCAAAATCTTTTCAAAAGAAAAGGACAATCATAAGACAAAATCCACACATAAATACAGACGGTTTTTACCTTACGGTAACCCAAAACATTTTTGAAATCATATATCTCTCTAATATTATAATAGTTTCTAAATACAAATAAATAGAATTTAGCAGAACACTTGCATCTCACGATCCACATATATAGTATACAAATAAAACCGTAGGCTCTTATTGGAGATTGGATTTCCAAATATGACAAGGTATGGGACCACCTTATGATAGTTTATCTCTAGAGGGGAATACATTGGGTTCAACAAGAATGTCTTGCAACCTGGCCCACACATGGCCGACCACTCATTTTGCTTGAGTGTATCGAATGTATATCACCAATAGTTGGGAGCTACGCACTGTAACACCCCGTAATTCTGTTAATATTAATATCCACAAATTAAAGAATAACTAATCTCAGACGTGAGAATTAAGGGAAACGGGTTTCGCGGTTGCGTTCGTCTTGGAAAAATACGCGGAATAGAGTACGAAATTTCATTAATCGGAGTCAGTATGACCGAGATATGGCCTTCAGGAGTTTCACAAAAAAATCAGAAAAACGAAACAGATTTCAAAAATGCAGAAAACGAGCCAGGCGGGAAAATTCCCGCCCAGACCAGGTCGACCTGGGGGTTGACCTGGAGGGGACCAGGTCGACATGGGTGTCGACCCTAGGGTCGACCTTGGGGTCGACCTCCCTGGTCGAGCCAGGTCGGCCTGGGTGCATATTGATGGGTTTTTGGGCTGTTTTGGAGAGCCTGTGACGAATTCTAACGGTTCTGATCTGTTTTAGGGTTTATCTAAAGGCCTAAAACAACTAACTACACCAATAAATACACCCTAAGGCCTAGCCTCCTTTACACACAATTCTATTCTGCTTCTTCTCTGCCTCTGTTCTAAATAAAAATAAAAATGGCGTTGGTACTCTGCTGGAATCAAAACTAGAAGTTAATAAACATCAACCTAAGCAACTCAATTCAAATTAGAGATTAAAGCTTCTGCAACAATTCTGCAACAACTAAATTTCTTTCTTTAATCCAACCAAGGAAAGTACATCTATTTTTCCACTATAAACGTTAATTCTGATTTTGACATGAATTGTGAATCTGAATCTGAGATTATATCTGTTCTGTTCTGATTTGATTTATCTTATTCTATACCTCTTTCCTCTTTCTGTTCTATAGCCAGGCTACCACGAGCCTGAGCCAATCTCATAAGAGATTAACATGCGCTAAAATGTTTGGGATAGTAAAATGAATGATGCATAAATGGGGCATGACCAATAGGTGACTAATTTGAGGAAAGAACATGGACTGTAGCTATAACATGAATCTGAGACATATGATTGGACATGTTATATTTAAAACATAAAAAGGTATTGAACATATGATTTGTGGACATGACATAAAAAGGTATATAATTGAACATAAATATAGACTGTATTGAACACATGATTTGGGATAAAGAGAATATGGCCTAGGTATAAAGATTTACATGAAAGTAGGATATCTGTTAATGCAAATAAACACCTAAGTAAGGGACCTTTGGGATATATGACATGCATAGTAATCTATGGCTATATTTGGTATAAATTATTTGGATCTTCTGTACTATGCAAGTTTAATAAAAATTTGGAACATATGATATATGGTAAATTTATGACCATAATCTGTGCTATGTAAATTTAATAAAAACATAGGGTATATGATAACATTGTGAATCAAGACTATTATTTATGCACGTGAACTTAGGCAAGGTTTATAATTAGGCAAGGTATGAAACTTTAAGAAATAAGTAAATTTGTTACATTTGCCTAATTTGCTAGTTGTGTTACATTGCCTAATCTGCTAGTTCTGTTATGTTGCTTAATCTGCTAGTTCTGCTCTACCGCCTAGTCTGCTAGATTTGTTCATCTGTCAAATCTGTCATTTGCTAAGTTATTGAAAATACTAAATCTGCTAGTTTGCTTAGTCTGCAAAGTCGCCTAACCTGAGAAATCTGTTATCTGCTATATCTGTTGACTTGGTATAATTAGTCCGCTATTGACATAATCTGAATTGGCTATAGTTATGAATAATTGACATGTATATTAGGCGTGGGTATAAATGGTAAATCATTAATTAATTGGCCGCAAAGATAAACATGGCTAACTCGAGGTTTGAATGAGTTTGCGGCGTAATTCTGCCCGGAACCGCCCGACATATTCCAGTGGTCGCAAACAATAGGTTCTAATGTGAGAAGTTAGTCAAAACGTGCTTGAAACCCGAGGTTAGACTCAGTTTGCGACAGAAACCTGCCTGGAACCAACCGGCCTAACCAGTAGCCGCAAACTGTCAGTCTAATGTGAGAGGTTTGGGCATTAATATTTAATTAATGAAAATCTGAGATAATTATGATGTCTAAAACGTGTTGGGTAAGGTTAAACCAATTGGACCAATGAATCTGATGAAACCGTTTCGTGAATCCGTAGGCCCAATACAAAGTTAGATAATCTGGAACCAGTTAATCTGTAAGCCTGTTAATCCGAACATCTGATCCGTTAGTCTGAAAACCTGTTAACTTGATTGTCTAATCTGTGAACTAGTTAACCTAAATTTTGTATGTTTGAAACTTGTAGACAAGTTAAGCTGAAATCTGTTAGTCTGGGGACACAAGGTTAGGAGGGGAATTACTTGTGTCATCTGTTGTTTGGGAACCATATTAGTCAGTAACCCTTTCTGGTATCAAAACTTTGACCCAACAGTAAGTAGGGTCCGGACACGCTTACTGAACTAGTTATAAGAGGTTCATTCTGATAATGGCGAGGGGTGTTGATGGTGCGTTCCAACCGGGTCATGTGCGTGCATGGATCCCGGTCTGCCTCTGAGGATGTAAGACGCCGTGACATCTGTAAATAGGTCTGTGCCAATTGGTTGTCACTTTAGGGAGTGATAGACCCTACTGTGGGGCCGACACAGGATATTTATGTATTAGGGAGCCGATCGCTTGGGGTAGGGTTTTAGGGTACACTTAGTTCTGTCTGTTTCTGTTGGTACCGTCTGTCTCTGTTGGGTGGTAACACCTGTCTGTTTCTGCGTGGTACCGTCTGTTCGGGTGGTAAAGGCCCATTACTAGTGTACACCTAATTCTACATTCTGTTTCCGTAGGGATTAATCTGTTTCTGCTTCTGTCTGTTTCTGATCGGGTAGTAAAGGCCCATTATTAGCATTCTGTTAAATTATTCTGTACCCGTTCCTGTTTCAGTTTAGACATTAGGGTGACACCTAATTCTGTTATACTAGTATTAGTGCAGAGAAGTGTAAAGCAATAGTTTATGTCATTCTGTTATTCTGTTATATCTGCTACACCTGTTACAGTTATCTCTCATCTAGTTTTATGTTCATGTCATATTATTATTATCTGTTCATATGCTGAAAGTCACTGGACTTGCCAGACTTTTTGTCTGACCCTTGTTGTTTCGCCTCCTTTCTTCCGTTTCCCCCCAGGTTATCCAAGGAGGGAATACTTTAGCTTGATCTGGATCTCTCTTTGCTTGAATTGCTTAAAGTATGGCTTGGCTCTGTATAGCTTCCGTTCTATGGGGATTATGATTTTAAACCATGCATTTTGAAGGCTTTGGTACAAGACTGATATTTTGTACTTGAATTCTGAGATTTGAAAGGATGTAAGCATATTGATTTCTGTTTCCGCTGTAATAAAGTTAAAAATTTTCAAGTACTGTTTTATCTATCTTGTAAGTTTCTGTTCTGTTTACTAAAATGCTCCACCAAAGTTAAGGCATTCCCTTTGTGAGTGACCTTAACGGAGGTGGGGTGTTACACTTGGTATCAGAGCTGAAGGTTACCAGATTGGGTAAAGTTTTTGAAAACTATTTTCAAAAAGGTTTTGAAAGGAAGTATTTTCAAAAAGAAAAAAATAAAGCTTATTTTGAAAAACATGATCCCCAAGAGCCATATATCTTTCCTTCAGTCCTTTTTGTATTGAACCTTTCCTTTTTCGTTTCAGCATGTCTGAAGCATCTGAGATACCAGAGGGTGTTCACGCACCCGGTTGGTTTCATCAATATCTTGAGGCTAGGACCGCCGCTGCAGGTCCAGCAAATGATCCCCCTCCTCCACCCCTTCCTCGTGCAATTGCTTTCTCAAATATCTGTAGAGATTTTAGGGCCATGGGTGGGAAGGATTTCAAAGGAACTGAATCATTCGTAGAAGCGAGGAACTGGCTCAAAGAAACTGAGGATCTATTCGTTATCTTCGAGGTGGACGATAGGCAGAAGGTACAGTTGGCGGTATGGTTGCTCAAAGACGAAGCATCCTACTGGTGGGAAGTCACTAACGCCGAGAGGCCGGTCGAGACATGGATGGATTTCAGAACAAGGTTTGAGACAAAATTCCTCTCGCAAGCTGAACGAAGTTTACAACTGGAAAAGTTCTTATCTCTTAAGCAAGGAAGTATGACGGTCAAGGAATACGTCAACCAGTTCAACCAAATGGCTAGGTTCGGATTGGATTTATTCAACACTCAGCATAAAAAGGCTCTCCGCTTTGTTAAAGGATTGAACGAGCCACTGCACAGCCTAGCCATGACCCACGTACCCATGGGAGCGACTTACGAGAAATTGGTGGACATGGCACTACTGCATGAGGAAGACAAGGGCCCGAAAGAGACAAAGAAGGAAGAACCACAGAATAAGAAAGCTCGGCCCAAAAAGGAAGCACAAAAGAAGGATGAGAAGTCTGAAGATAAGAAGGGGAAAAAATGCTTTACTTGTGGAAGCTTGACTCATCTGAACAAGGATTGCAGAAAAAGGAAGGGCGCTTGCTTCAACTGTGGGGAGATGGGACACTTCACTAGGGACTGCCCGAAGAGACGAGGACAAGGAGGGCAGGCGAATACTCTTGAGGCTAGTGGCTAGGATAGAAATAGGAAAATTTCTATAGTAGGTTTAATTTCTTTATCTAATTATGGAGTTAAGACTTTTTCTGATTCTGGTATTTTGATTTTGTAATCGATACTCTGCACTTTAATACTAGTATTATTTATGAGTTCCGCTGTAGACTCAGACCCATAAGGGTTATGGCTCATCAGTTTGAGATTGGGGTTTGAGGGATATCTGTGTTAGGCGTCAAGTATGACGCATACATTCTGAGTTTTCGTGGGGTATGATTTTATCATGCTTAACTTCCTAAGAGTCATTAGGGAACCTGATCTGTACCAGTAGCCTGTAAATATCTGAATACTTCTGATAAGATTTCCAGTTTTGACATTATCTAAAGGAGGTAATCCTCTGGGTGTCAATTTGATGTTGGTTTCGGTCTTTGGGCCGATACTTAGGACCCATGTCTAATGGGAACCAAGTTTTTGTTCTATTTGTACTCGCCTCCATCATTCGACTGTATCCTATCGATCGAATCTTCGAACTTTAGGTAGAAACTAATGGGTGTAAACATGTGTTTGAGACATGTTATGTTTGATGGTTGCAAGTGGATGCAAGTGGTTGCTAGTGGTTGCCCGTGGATGCATATACACACACTAGGCACTAGATCGGCTCGAAAACACTCTCATACTGCATATGGATGTGTGAGCATATTTCAATTTTTGTGGATGCAAAATGCTTGACTCAACACATGGATGTTGCATATGACTAAATGGTTGTGCACTCATATAGAAATGATATGTATCAAGTAGGAAAATTGCATACATGTTGGACTCATGGCACTGACATTATTCGCATTAAGGAGGTCAGCCGAATCAGTGGACCGCCTGATCTTTGCATTAGATAAGGAACATATACATACACCTTTGCATATGTTCATACAACATTAGAAGTTTCTAAGGACAATGGATGCCAGCGATTGATGATTGAGTAGATGGATGTTGGATGGTAGGACACATTCTTCTTAACTTGAAGATTTCGGGGACGAAATCCTTTAAGGAGGGGAGAATGTAACACCCCGTAATTCTGTTAATATTAATATCCACAAATTAAAGAATAACTAATCTCAGGCGTGAGAATTAAGGGAAACGGGTTTCACGGTTGCGTTCGTCTCGGAAAAATACGCGGAATAGAGTCCGAAATTTCGTAAATCGGAGTCAGTATGACCAAGATATGGCCTTCAGAAGTTTCACAAAAAATCAGAAAAACGAAACAGATTTCAAAAATGCAGAAAACGAGCCAGGCGGGAAAATTCCCGCCCAGACCAGGTCGACCAGGGGGTCGACCTGGAGGGGACCAGGTCGGCATGGGTGTCGACCCTAGGGTCGACCTCCCTGGTCGAGCCAGGTCGGCCTGGGTGCATCTTGATGGGTTTTTGGGCTGTTTTGGAGAGCCTGTGACGAATTCTGACGGTTCTGATCTGTTTTAGGGTTTATCTAAAGGACTAAAACAACTAACTACACCTATAAATACACCCTAAGACCTAGCCTCCTCTACACACAATTCTATTCAGCTTCTTCTCTGCCTCGGTTCTAAATAAAAATAAAAATGGCGTCGCTACTCTGCTGGAATCAAAACTAGAAGCTAATCAACATCAACCTAAACAACTCAATTCAAATTAGAGATTAAAGCTTCTGCAACAATTCTGCAACAACTAAAGTTCTTTCTTTAATCCAACCAAGGCAAGTACAGCTATTTTTCCGCTATAAACGTTAATTCTGATTTTGACATGAATTGTGAATCTGAATCTGAGATTATATCTGTTCTGTTCTGATTTGATTTATCTTATTCTGTACCTCTTTCCTCTTTCTGTTCTATAGCCAGGCTACCACGAGCCTGAGCCAATCTCATAAGAGATTAACATGCGCTAAAATGTTTGGGATAGTAAAATGAATGATGCATAAATGGGGCATGACCAATAGGTGACTAATTTGAGGAAAGAACATGGACTGTAGCTAGAACATGAATCTGAGACATATGATTGGACATGTTATATTTATAACATAAAAAGGTATTGAACATATGATTTGTGGACATGACATAAAAAGGTATATAATTGAACATAAATATAGAATGTATTGAACACATGATTTGGGATAAAGAGAATATGGCCTAGGTATAAAGATTTACATGAAAGTAGGATATCTATTAATGCAAATAAACACCTAAGTAAGGGACCTTTGGGATATATGACATGCATAGTAATCTATGGCTATATTTGGTATAAATTATATGGATCTTCTGTACTATGCAAGTTTAATAAAAATTTGGAACATATGATATATGGTAAATTTATGACCATAATCTGTGCTATGTAAATTTAATACAAACATAGGGTATATGATAACATTGTGAATCAAGACTATTATTTATGCACGTGAACATAGGCAAGGTTTATAATTAGGCAAGGTATGAAACTTTAAGAAATAAGTAAATTTGTTACATTTGCCTAATTTGCTAGTTGTGTTACATTGCCTAATCTGCTAGTTATGTTATGTTGCTTAATCTGCTAGTTCTGCTCTACTGCCTAGTCTGCTAGATTTGTTCATCTGCCAAATCTGTCATTTGCTAAGTCTGTTGAAAATACTAAATCTGCTAGTTTGCTTAATCTGCTAAGTCGCCTAACCTGAGAAATCTGTTATCTGCTATATCTGTTGAGTTGGTATAATTAGTCCGCTATTGACATAATCTGAATTGGCTATAGTAATGAATAATTGACATGTATATTAGGCGTGGGTATAAATGGTAAATCATTAATTAATTGGCCGCAAAGATAAACACGCCTAACTCGAGGTTAGAATGAGTTTGCGGCGTAATTCTGCCCGGAACCGCCCGGCATATTCCAGTGGTCACCAACAATAGGTTCTAATGTGAGAAGTTAGTCATAACGTACTTGAAACCCGAGGTTAGACTCAGTTTGCGACAGAAACCTGCCCGTAACCAACCGGCCTAACCAGTAGCCGCAAACTGTCGGTCTAATGTGAGAGGTTTGGGCATTAATATTTAATTAATTAAAATCTGAGATAATTATGATGTCTAAAACGTGTTAGGTAAGGTTAAACCTATTGGACCAATGAATCTGATGAACCCGTTTCGTGAATCCGTAGGCCCAATACAAAGTTAGATAATCTGGAACCAGTTAATCTGTAAGCCTGTTAATCCGAACATCTGATCTGTTAGTCTGAAAACTGTTAACTTGATTGTCTGATCTGTGAACTAGTTAACCTAAATTTTGTATGTCTGAAACTTGTAGACAAGTTAAGCTGAAATCTGTTAGTCTGGTGACACAAGGTTAGGAGGGGAATTACTTGTGTCATCTGTTGTTTGGGACCCATATTAGTCAGTAACCCTTTCTGGTATCAAAACTTTGACCCAACAGTAAGTAGGGTCCGGGCACGCTTACTGAACTAATTATAAGAGGTTCATTCTGATAATGGCGAGGGGTGTTCATGGTGCGTTCCAACCGGGTCATGTGCGTGCATGTATCCCGGTCTGCCTCTGAGGATGTAAGACGCCGTGACATCTGTAAATAGGTCTGTGCCAATTGGTTGTCACTTTAGGAAGTGATACACCCTACTGTGGGGCCGACACAGGATATTTATGTATTAGGGAGCCGATCGCTTGGGGTAGGGTTTTACGGTACACTTAGTTCTGTCTGTTTCTTTTGGTACCGTCTGTCTCTGTTGGGTGGTAACACCTGTCTGTTTCTGCGTGGTACCGTCTGTTCGGGTGGTAAAGGCCCATTACTAGTGTACACCTAATTCTACATTCTGTTTCCGTAGGGATTAATCTGTTTCTGCTTCTGTCTGTTTCTGATCGGGTAGTAAAGGCCCATTATTAGCATTCTGTTAAATTATTCTGTACCCGTTCCTGTTTCAATTTAGACATTAGGGTGACACCTAATTCTGTTATACTAGTATTAGTGCAGAGAAGTGTAAAGCAATAGTTTATGTCATTCTGTTCTTCTGTTATATCTGCTACACCTATTACAGTTATCTCTCATTCAGTTTTATGTTCATGTCATATTATTATTATCTGTTCATATGCTGAAAGTCACTGGACTTGCCAGACTTTTTGTCTGACCCTTGTTGTTTCGCCTCCTTTCTTCCGTTCCCCCCAGGTTATCCAAGGAGGGAATACTTTAGCTTGATCTGGATTTCTCTTTGCTTGAAGTGCTTAAAGTATGGCTTGGCTCTGTATAGCTTCCTTTCTATGGGATTATGATTTTAAACCATGCATTTTGAAGGCTTTGGTACAAGACTGATATTTTGTACTTGAATTCTGAGATTTGAAAGGATGTAACCATATTGATTTCTGTTTCCGCTGTAATAAAGTTAAAATTTTTCAAGTACTGTTTTATCTGTCTTGTAAGTTTCTGTTCTGTTTACTAAAATGCTCCACCAAAGTTAAGGCATTCGCTTTGTGAGTGACCTTAACGGAGGTGGGGTGTTACACGCACCGTTTCCCGAAAGGGATAGCATTGAAAACAGATTAAAGAATGAAACTGATTTTCTATAGATAGGTGATTATACACCCTAATGGGAGCGACCCACGTAGCCATGCTGCATGCCCGATTTTTGTCATTTCACGGTTGTTGAGGCTTGAGGTTAGAATTTTCCTTCTTTGAACATATGGCCACCATTCACTTTGAATGTCACATCGTCAGATCCGCCAAATCACTAATTGACATTCACAAAAATATTCTGGGTGTTTTTGCTAAGAGAAGTTGTCTTCTCTACCACCTACAGAAATACGTTTGTAAAAATCAACGTACGTGATTCTTAAGAAATACCCTGTCAGACATTCATCCATAGAAGTCATCCAAGAATAGGATGAACCGAAGGCACACTCCTACCACATCCTCGGAATCACCCTATAGATCAGTAGCGAGTAGTCCTTGCAAATCCATAGATTTCAACCACGACAGAACCAGAATACATCTCTGGTTAAATTTATAAATTAAGTTTATACATAGTAGACTTTGAAAACTATAGGGGGTTAACCAGAGATATAAGTAATCCTTCCATTTTATGAAGATCTGTGATCTTCAAGGGCTCCGTCTTGATCATCATCTGATATCTTCTCCTTTTCGTATTTGTTGGTCGGAATGGTTTTCGAATAAAATTCGATCCTGGTCTTTCTGTACTAACAATCGTATGGGTCAGATTTGATAGTTGGTTATTTAACTATCAAATAAACAACCATTCAACCAAAAAAATAAATTGTACTGGTTCGGTATTCAGCATCACTTGGCGATTTTTTTTTATTTTTTTTTGAAACTTCTTAATCTCTCGAGTATTTAAAAACACTATATTACTCCTTGTCTTATTATAAGAATATTCATAAAACCATTTTTAAACATTTTAGAATTTATTCATATGTATATACTCCAAACATTTGAGTTTAATCGAGTCCCACGTAAAAACATCGTTACGAAATCTCTTTAATTTTCATTACTGGGAAACAAAGCAAACACTTATATCCTTTTTAATAAACTCCTTCAAACTCATCCCATTAATTTCTTTACTTTATAAATATCATTATATTTTCCCAAATCTCCTTTTATTTCCTTTACATTGGAAATATTAGTTTATATTCTCAAACTCTTTTTATTTCCATTACTTTGGAATTATTATTATAATTCCTTGAACCGCTTTTCCAAAGTCAGAAACATTCGAATTTATTAATTCGCTTATCTTACTACTTATCAACCCATATCCTTTCGCTTCTAACTCATTAAATAATTTCTCGTTTTAAAAATCTTGTTTCAGTCCCATTCATTCAAATTAAATCCATTATTAGGTATCTCAACTCAAAACCAATGTTTTATGTAACGACCCAGATTTTTGACCATTTTAATTTGGATATTTAATTTTGTTTGAATATTTTAATTGGAATATTTATGGATTTTTAATATTTTATTCGTCATTTAAAACAGAATTTAAAATGTCATAATATATATTTATTTAAAACAAGCTCGTAATGGCGCTGTAGTTCGTAATATTCAGTTTTGAACTTCAAAGGAATATACAGGATCCGATTAAAGTCGGATTTTCATGAAACGAGGAACGATTGAATCTGGTTGCCGATAATTTACTAATGAAAGAGAAAAATCGGGATTTCAATGTTTAGATTGTTAGTTATGTCAAAATTTAAATTATAAAATAGTCGCTATGGAATAGTTTTTAAACTATAACAATTTATTTATTCATAAAGATATTTTTATATGAGTAGAGCATCATTTAAAACTAGGATTTTTAATGTTGAGTTTTGAATTATATACTGTTTCAAATTGAAACCGTTGTTTTAATTAATATGATGATATTAAGCTATCGTTAAATTTAACTGTTTAATTTAATAAGAATTTTAAATAAACCCACCTAAAGCTTGAATACTACATGCATATCATACATGTCCAGCTAATACAAATGTGCTCCATGGATAAGAAAACAGAAAAAATGGAATGTATAATATTAAACGTAACTTGTACAATATGAAAATGTTTTGGAACAAAACGTATACAATACAAACATGAAAACTGGAACGTATAGAATGATAAGAACTGCAAAGTACAAAAAAAAAAAGAAGAAGCATGCAACAGGAAAATAAAATAATTCAACAAAATCACTAAGTACGTTAAACAACAAATAACAAAAGGAGAACAAGGAAATTACAGTAAATAAGATAACAGCTCCTCACGAACAAGATTTTTGTCCAGCCAATTTACAGACCTTATTGCCAACATGAATACTCTACAAACCGCCAAGTACATATATATGTACTACAAATTCATACATCAAAATTGTATAACACTTTGCAACAGTGATCTATTTGTACAAACAAAACAGTGCGCTTAGCCTAACCTATCCCTTTTCAGTAGCATACACTCTTTTGAGAAGACAATACATGCCCAATTTTCAATCCATCAACACTGTATGACAACACACTATGCAACAAACAATGGCACTACTCATACAAGTATACCTAACCTATTCTCCTTGTTGTACACACAGTCCCTATTCGAGAAGAAAATACTTGCTTTGGACTCTAAACCTATCAACCCAGTACTACTGTCGTCCTCAAGCCTTCTCACATCAATGGACATACATAGCAGCTACATGAAGAGAAAGAACATAGCCTTATAGACCTACCATGCTAGAAACCTTAGGTGCCAAGGAATTTACGCATATAAATACCACTGAATACCCATTCTTGCCAATCCAAAAAACAAGCGACGTCCTACTCCTTTTTACTTCGATAACCCATTCAAATCCGTGACCAATAAACCCACAATCGTAGACCATTCTCATTCAATTTATTCCCAAAATTTTAAACAACAAAATATAAATGATGATGAGATCTACGTACTGACCTTTTTCGGTGGAATTCTAACAGACGTAGTGGACCGGATCTCGCCTGGAGGGCGTTAGCTTTGATGGAGAACTACGAACGGACGGTGGGACAAGAAGGGACGAGGCTCATGCTGAAGGAGGGGCTGACTATGGCGCGGGGTTTGGCAGTGGCTGACGGATCTCCGATCGACTAAGGAGGAGGCAGCGGCTGGTTTGACTTTTGGCAGAAGAAGTTTTCTTTTGTTTTATTTTGGACGAGAATGGGATAAAGAACGATTGGGATTAACTGAAGGAGGGCACCGTTCTTTTAATTAGGGGGAAGGGTAGTGGATGTGGGCGGGTATGATTTCAATGGGTTAGACGATGGGCTTTAAGGATGGTGGGCTTGCAATACAAAGGAACAAATTCGGTATTGAAAAAAATGAATGGTCTGCTAAGGTTGATTTAATAGTAATTAGTTCAACCTATTTGAAATATAAAGCTAACTAATTTTATATTTTAACTATTATTAATTATATTATTTCAAACACGACAGGATTTATAATAACAAGTTGGCTAGGGCCCTAGAATTCCGTTCACGAGTTGGGAACATAGCAGGCATGAACTGACGAAGCAATAAATGAAGGAACCGGCCAGATATATTTAAAACAAGGTAATTAGTTCATTGATTTAAATTAAATTAATTAATTATTAAAATAAAATTTTAAGTATTTACAACGTGTCCATATCAGAGCAGGTAGATACAAAATGGATTGGAAACCAAATTTACGAGCAGAACCGTATGGAACGGAATTGAACCGAATGAGTTGGAATTTATCTGGAACAAACCGGTTACAGAACACAGACCGAGGTGAGTTAATCTCACTCAGTTCCCTACTTATATTGATTATAGGTCTGGTTTATCATTTGTTTGCGATGGCTGCTAATTATTGGAATGTTTGATGGTTGTTTGATGCGTGTTAAATATTTTTATCAACTATTTAAATTAAACGGCTGTTTAATTTAAATAAAATAACATCTTTATTTGTAATGATGATTTCCATACAAGGTAACTAACCTTGTTGGTTACGTTTATAATAATATAAATGTATTTAAATTAAATTGGGTGCTTGAATTATTATTGGTTGACCGCTATTAGTTGAATTGATTATTTTCCTGTATGTGATCATTATATGAACTGTTGAACCCATATGATTGAATTATCGAACTGATTATTGATTGTTAAACCCTAAATTCGACAGTTGTTTGGTCATTAGCCAATGTGTGGTATTGGTTGGGCAATTTATAACAGATGGCCAAAATACAAACTATTTTATAAAGTTCGATTTACCGTCAGGTGAATCGTTAATAATGAAGTTATGAAATTTGGTTTATAGCTGAATATAGCTTTTTAATATATTTTTAAAATAAAGTTAAAAAGGAAATAAACTAACCAACTATATATATGTATCGTTTCTTTTGACCACTATTTTTGTACCAAACCTACCGTGTGCGAAGCACGTGTTTCATTGTAATTACTGAATAATTTGATAAAGTGGACTCTTATATTAATAAGATTGATCGGACGGTAGGCGGGAATTAACTTGATGATTAATAACAAGGATTTATTGTTTTTAAGAATAATTAAAGTAATATTATTTAGAAATAGATTATTGTTTATAGTCGATATAAAGAAAGTTAATTGGATTAATAAATGTTCTTTATTTATTCAAAATGAAAAGACAAGCTAGGGTTGATAAATGGGTTAATCATGTTTTGAGGTTGACCAAGCTAATTTTTTGAATAGTAATTGACTTTTATATTTAATTAGTTAGGGCCAATAAATTAAATGCAATAATTGTTTAACTTAATGTGATTTTAAAAAGGAAATTTAATTCCAGTTAGTGATAAAGTAAATTATATTCTTTATTTAATTTAAGGAATTTTTTTCTAAATGGAGTTCATTTAAGTAAGAAACTTAAGTTAGAAATAAAATATAATTGAGTGTCAAAGGAAGCTTATGAACGGGTTCAAACCAAATTTGATAACTAAAGTTATAAAGTGTTTTAAGCAAATATGAAAAGCTTAAAATAAATATTTAATTAAAGGAAATTGAAATTGGAAAAAGGCTTTATATCAAACCAGAGATGTTTAATGGATAAGAAGATGGAGAGTTAAGCATTAAGTTGTAACTTAACGTTGAGTGTAATAGATGAGATCGAAATGTGATTTCCCAAGGAAATGATTTAAAGAATTAGAAAGGGACTTTTATAATTGGATTTGGAGTACTGGTTAGTAATATGATTTGAAGTAGAAATCCAGATATTGGAACAATGAGTTTTAAAGGAGTTAAAGTTAAAAGATTAATTTGTATTAATCATTTTTTAAATCAAGGAATTTGGTAATAATCATATATTTAAAAGAGGAGATTTCAAAAAGCACGATGTTTTTATAAAATCGTATTTTCAATACCATAGGGAATTGATATCAAAATAAATGTGGGTTTTAGGTTTCAATTCATATTTGTCTCAAGATAAAAATGTTGAAATCAAGGACTGGAAGATAATACCACAACTTGAGAAATTTCAGGGTTAATGAAAGATGATGTTTGTCAGAATAGTGGTGATGTCAAAGTAAATTATTTTGAAGAATATTGGTGTAACATTATATAAAGAATTTGGATATATATATATATATATATATATATATATATATATATATGTATACGATGGGATTCAAAAACAGAAGGACATAAAGTAGGGCGTGAAAATAGGAAATGATATTTCCATAGTAACAAAACCAAAAGGGATTTTGTAAGGATTGTTTCACATTGGAAACTGAATTGATCTTATAATTAAATGATAAGAAATGTAGTGGAAAATATTTTGAAGGATAGTAATGGGATAGGATTTTAAGGTATTTCTTTTAAGTATTGTAAGCAAATGATTTGAGAATATTTATATATAAAAACTAATATATTATCTTTGGTATTACATTTAAAATATTATTTTAATGGCCAAGTGACGCTGTGATTAAACCAATGGACTTATTTTGTTTCTATAATTGTTATTTTGATAGTTAAATAACCAACTATCAAAATCATGGCCAATGCGTTGATTGTACGGGAAGACCGGGATCAAATTTATATTCGAAAACCATTCCGAACCAGCAAATACGTAAAGAACACTGGTGGAAGATGGAGCAGTTGAAGACCGTGGATCTTCATAAGCGGAAGGGCTACTTGATAGATTTCTCTGATGTTGCAAACAGAGATATTTTGATCGTAATTCGATCATGGTTGAAATTTATGGATTGTAAGGACTACTCGCTATTGATCCATAGAGTGATTCCTAGGATGCAATAGGAGGGTGCCTTCAGTTTGTTTAGTCCCAGGACAACTTGTATGGATGGATGTTTGATAGAGTATTTCCAAAGGAATCACGTACGTTGATTTCTTCAAACGTACCTAGTTGCTGGCATAGAAGGGAAATTTCTTTAGCTTAATAACCATAGTATTTTCGTGGACGTCAATTAGTGACATCCGATGGATCTGACGATGTGGCATTCAAAGTAGATGATGATCAGATGTCCTAAAGGTAAATTCAGACCTCAGGCTTCATCAACCGGGAAATGAAAAAATTCGGGCAGGTAGCATGCCTATGTGGGTCGCTCCCATTAGGGTGTACAATCACCTATCTAGAGAAATTCCTTTTGCTTCTTTAATCTATTTCGATGTTGTCCCTTTTCGGGAAACGGTGGGTCGCACCCAACCGTTGGTGATATACATTCGATATACTCAAGCGAAATGAGTGGTCGGTCATGTGTGGGCCTGGTTGCAAGACGTTCTTGTTCAACCCAGTGTATTCGCCTCAAGAGATACACTATCGGAAGGTGGTCCCATACCTTGTCATATTCGGAATCCATTCTCCAATAAGCGGTCGCGGTTTTGCTTGTATACTATATATGTGGAGCGTGAGATGCAAGCGTTCCGCTAGATTCTATCTATTTGTATTTAGACACTATTATAATATCAGACAATATTTGTTTTCAAAACTGGTTTGGGTTATAGTAAGGTAAAAACCGTCTGTGTTTATGTGTGGACTGGTCTTACTATTATCTTTTTCTTTTAAAAGGATTTTAGAACCTAAAAAAATCAAGATGGTTGTTATATAAACTTTGCGAGATTTTCTCACTCTGGTTCACCAGACTAACCCTGTATTTGTAATGTTCGGGTTAGACCGGGTTGTACAGGTTCAGGTCGTTGGATAATACGAAGTTCAGAAGGCGTGCTGAAGGAGTTTTGACGTATGATTTTGTCTAGTATTTTCCGATGTGTGCTGTATATGAGGACAGGTTGTTATAACTGTCCAGATTTGTCTATTGTACTCTGATGTATCTAAGTGTATTTTCAAGCTCTCAACAAAGATTTATTTCTGTATTATATTTTGTTCCACTGCGATGTGAGACTCTATTGGATCTTCTTCTTCTTCTATTCTAATATTTCTTTCTTTCTTATCTCATCCTCTAACTTCTTTCTATTGACATCTGGGTTTCCAACACATTTTGGGTTGGATTGGTGTTGTTTAATCAACTCAAAAGGCACCGAAAATTTGGATCGTCACAGTTGGTATCAGAGCTATTGGTTTAGTAATAACCTTGGCTCTGTGGCGTGACTCGGTAGAGATGGGGTTAGCAATACCCTAGATCGAGTTGAGTGTATATATATATATATATATATATATATATATATATATAAGAGCGTATTTGTAGATTTAATATAAAGATGTTTTGTATTGTGTTATTTATTGGTTCAAGTATTGGAAAGCATTGGACAGGGAATGTACACAATATTGTTTTGTTAATAGGGTAAATGAAATAATTTTACCTAATTTTTTTTATTTCATTAAATTATTGAGATATTGTGGTTTGATTGGTTTACTTGAGTCGAATTCAAATGGAAATTTGAATCTGAGTGGTTAATATAACCAAAACTTCACATATACAGTTGTGAATGAGAATTTTAGTTTAAATTTGGAATCAGAATTTAAGATAAGTTAAAATAGAAATAAATTGGAGTAATGTTGGTTGAAAGTAAAAAATCAGGATTGTAATTATAAATTAAAATTAAAATGAAATGATTAAAAATCAGTTAAGTAATTAGATATGAAATAAGACTTTAATTGGTGAATATTAATGTTGGGCATTAATTGGATTTAATATAAATTGGTTGAATTGATTGTGCATTGGCGGTATTTGGATATGAGATTGGTTGGAATTAATTCTTCAATAGCTTCAATGAAACAGTTGGATGGATTTAAAACTAAATTCCAATATAATGACATTTGAATGGAACCGCTTATGATTTAAACCTGGGGGATTTAAACCTGATTACATATACCTTTTTGAATGATACCTTGGGTATTAGTAGAATTATTGTAACAACCCGTAAATTCTGGGCTAGTTTAATTTTTTTAGTTTTGGCAACTTCGACGAATTTTGAACATTTAAAATAGATTATTTTAAAAAATATCGACGAGAAATTTATTTTGAATATATTTAGAACGTATATATTATATATGTCGTCGTTAGAATATAAATAATTATATATAATTATAAATAGAATTGAAAATGGCGCGGTAGTTCGATAATTCGCTTTCAAACTTCAATTGAATGTACCGGGTGCAAAACAATCCGGATTTTAGTGAAACAAAAAACAATAGGATCTAATTGATGATATCTTTCCAACGAATCCGAAAAATTGAAATTTCATAGCGGGAATTGAAAGATATGTGCAATTGAAAATTCTGAATAGTCGCTATGGAATTCAGGCCCTTAAAAATGGGAATTTTGCAAACGACCTCGGATTTCGACCAAACCACTTTTTTTGGGTCCGTGATGTCAAATTATTGCTAGGTTTCAAATTTCATAATTTTTCGAATCAATATGTGAGCATGGCGAAGGAAAACGCATTTGTCCAGTTTCAGTTGATTTTAATCGACTGGAATTTGGCCATTTTTCAAACGTTCTCAGAATTCGACGAAACTAGTTTTGTTAGGACCGTATCGTCAATACGAAGCTAGAAAATATTTTTTTGGAATTTTTCTAGTTAGTGTGTGACCCCGGTAAATTGAAATGCACGTTCAAATTCAATATATAGAGTTATATGTTGGTTTTAACGGTAACTAATCGAAACGATCGAATCAACTTACGATACATATCCCTTTGTGTTCGGAATGGGGGTAATTAGCTATGGACGACAGGCGGTGGGCCTCGTTTAGAGGTCGTTTGAAAAATTCTACTTTTTGAAAATAAATTAATAAAAAATATATATCTCTCTCCCCTTCCCCTTAAAACCCATTGGCCCCCCCTCAGTTATTTTCAATCGAACGAAAAGAAGAAAAAAAAAAGAAAAAAAAAATGACGACGAAACCTCGTCGCCTCGCCGCCGCTAGGGGCGACACTGCCCCCACCACATCTCCTCCTCCAGCCTCCACCTCGCGCCCTCCGATCCACCGCACCCCCTCCCTCCAGTCGAACGGGACGCCCCCCTCGAAAGCTCCACCGCCTGAAGCCCTACACCCACCTCCACATGCCCCTCCTCCGCCTCTTCTTCTCCTCCTCCAGTCAGAGACCGACGGTGAACCCCCCTCCAACGATGCTCCAGTTCGACAGTGAAGGTGATTTTCACTTTATTAAATCAGTTTTTAATTTAATTTCAATTTTATTTTATATTGTAGAAGGTTAAAAATATAATCTTTTATATTGTAGAAGGTTAAAAATATAATCTTTTATATTGTAGAAGGATAAAAATATGATTTCTACATTATAGAAGTGTTAAAATTTTGATCTTTATATATGTAGTGAATCAAAAACATGACCCCAATATAGTAGCGATGTAAAAATAGAATTTTTATCTATATTGTAGCGATGTAAAAATAGAACTTTTATCTATATAGTAGCGATGTTAAAAAAGAATTTTTATCTATATAGTAGCGATGTAAAAATAGAATTTTTATCTATATAGTAGCGATGTAAAAATAGAATTTTTATCTATATAGTAGCGATGTAAAAATAGAATTTTTATCCATATGGAGTGATTACAAAAATATGATTTTTATATATGTAGTGGCTATGGGCAACGAAAGTGACAAAAGGCGAGAACGACAAAGATTTCTATAGATGAAGTGTCTTGTAGTTGGGAAAGCTTTGGTGAGAATTTCTCACTCTAAATTTCTTTTTCTAGTTATATATATATACTAGGATGCAGACGGTGCTTAGCAGCACCCGACACCCGTCATCCACAGACCATGGATGACTTGTATGCTTGTTTGATGTGCTGTGAAATTTGATTGTTTTGTTGATGTGAAATCGATAATATAAATTAATGTGTTGAAATAAATTAATTATCGTTAAAAATAAATTTTTTAACGTGAATGTGAGTAAATAAATATTTACAAATAAACCGGCGATTTGTTTATATACACTGATTTGACTGATATTGATTGGGACGATAAATTTTACACATCGCCCAACTGCACAAACAAAAATCTGTGTTTGTTGATTTGAAACCCCACACGGGTGTTGGGATGATATTTGGGGTACACTAATCCCAATTATTTAATTGTATGTCGATCGATTGGTCGACAGGCTGTGTAAGCGTTGATTATTTATATTTGATGCTTATGCAGTTGTGTGGTGCACCTTGGATGATGGTTGATTGTTTATCATTGCTTTTATATACATATGCTGTATGGAATCCATATAATTAACGTTATATGGTGATTGATTGTGCCTCATTCCAATCGGGAAAATAATGAATGTTATAAAAGAAAATTCATGTGTTGAATATAAAAATAGTCATGTGTTGACGATGTTCATGAGTTGAAACTATTGATGTGTTGAGTGAAATATTTTATACAATAAAATTTACATCTTTATCATATTTAAAATTAGAACTACTTCACGGTGGAGTCTAATTAAAATCAAACGATAGATACCATAATTTTATAAAATATTTTACATAACAAAAACAGTGATGTGTTGACAGTACTCATGTGTTGAGATTAGTCGTGTGTTGAAAGAAATATAGATTCATGTGTTGAATGGAATATATATATTCATTTGTTGAATAGAATAACGAATTTATTGAAATATATATAGCCGTGTTGATTAGAGTTGCGCTATTTTGGACGTGAACGATATTTATATCGATTTTATTCATTTTATAATGAGTATTGAAAAGTGATTTCAAAATTTAATATTTTGAAATGAAATTCAAACTAAATTAGATTAATGTGACGGCAAGGAATTTCGCTCGGTCCGAACCAGTCGCTAAACCGACCCAGACCGATCGAAACGCCCTATCGTTTGAGAACACGACAAAACAGAACGCATACAGAAGAACATTTCATTGTATATTACGACAATGCATCAGATTACAAGAATATACAGAGTATAAAAGAATATTACACAGAAATATCAGAGATTTAAATTACATTTAAATACATAGCAGCGGAAAAATAATACAATACACAACTAGAAGAGATATACGGATACAAAGCTTTCCGGATATCGTTCCAGCTGTAAACCAGGATCCTGTGAATATAAATCTGCAAAACCAAAACTACTAGCTGCCCGTGTCGAAAATAAGGGCACCCAGAGTTTAGGTTAAAACAATAAACTCCAGGTCAGTCATGTGACTGGTGTGAGAACTAAAACAGTTATTAATCTTTATTTTAAATCATTAGGTAAATCAAGGGACCACGCCGTATAACACGGAACGGGTTTCCTCCCAAGAATACCAGTGCATAAAACAAACAGCGCAATGCTAAATAAAGAAAAATGAAGCTGTTATAAGACCCAGGTCCTATCACACAATGCAACGCAAGCCGGGGGATAGGGTTTTCCCTTATAACAGCCAAAGAATGCTTGATACGTTTAAAACAAATCTTTTGATACTACAATAAGTGCATAGTGTATAAAACAACTTCAAATCATAAGTATCAATCATAGGCGGCATGAATGGCCCATAACACTATGTCGCCATATATAAGTTTACAATCAAAACCGCAAATGTCACGTATTTGGAAATTGGATTTCCATCTATGAACCGAGGCAAAAGATAGTCCTCAACCGATTCGAGACTGCCTAGCCCGAGTCTCAGGCAAGCGCGCAGGCAAGCCTTGGATCGTCAGGGCCGGTCCACACGGAGTGGATTAAAATGCCTGAGCACTACGTTTCGCCGCCCTTTGGGGCGTAAGCGAGCCAACGAATGACTCCATCGGACCCGGATCGTCCGATCTAACCGAGGCGCCTCGCAACAGCAACAACCACATAAGTCAAACTCGTCAGGGCGTGTAAAACCACTGACGCCACTTCTAGCTAGGAGGAAACGCAGGCCCTCCCTGAGGTCCGTCTCCCGTTTTTGGTTCATACCTGGTGTGAAACACGCGAGGTAAACGTTACACAAAGCTACGCCACAAAGGCCGTGCTTTGATCATCACCACAAGACTTCGCTTTTCAACAGAAGCCTTGATCATTTGCATCTTAGCATGCCACACAGGCAAACCATCCTATGCAACCGATATCAGTCACACAGAATGAAATCCGATGTCAGACACACAGTCCATTTACAAGTCCGTCCTGGGTCTGAACGAAACCGGAGGCACCTAGTACCCCGCATATCCATCGATCTCCAAGTACGTCTGGACGATCACTAACTGTTTCCATCTTCTTGGGTGTACAGCCCAATCAAGATCATCAGTAATTACCCAAACGACGTGAAGACCTCCGGTCTTCGACCATCGTCTTCATCTTCGACTTACCGTCGTATCAGTTATTCAGAATGGGATAAACCCGGTCTTTCCGAATAACTCGCGTATATATTATAAAAGTGTTACACAAACACAACATACGCCTCATTCCAATTCATTAGTCACTAACCGTAAATTAATCAAGAGAATAATTTCCCGAATATTAACCCCGAAGGCCGAAACCAACATCAGATCAATATCCAGAAAACCATTCTGCTTGGCTAACCGACAGTTAGTTTCTAAATTTCACATTCATAGGGAAAGATTCCCATAAATTTTATCCAAGATAAATTCCTTGAATTTATTCTTTAATCCATTTTTGAATATCAATTCAAACTAGTCGGGATTAGCGAACCTTACCGAAGTAATCATTTATTTTAATTTCCCAATCCCAACCTATTCATCCCATGAAGTAAAACTGGTAATACTTCATATCTAACACCACAGTGTTATCGGTAAATTCAATTACCATTTCACGTTCAAATCTAATTAAAGATTTAACTATCGCCTGGAGCAAAACTGGTGATACTCCATTTTCGATCATTTCAATCTAATTAAAGATTCATTAAAACTCCACTTAGTTTTAATCTTCGACTGGGTTAAAGAATCAGTGTCATTTAAAACACGGTTCACGATAAACCCAAAATCACATTCCATTAATTATCAGGTTAAAGAACAAGTGTTATTTAAAACACTGTTCACGATAAACCCAAAAATCATTCCATTAATTATCGGGTTAAAGAACAAGTGTTATTTAAAACACTGTTCACGATAAACCCAAAAATCAATACCAATTCAATTCCAATTAAATATCATTTTTAATTGGTACACTTCATTAAATCTAAATAAAAAGATTTAATCTTTTCTCAACTGGGTTCAAGAACAGTGTTAGTGAAGACACCATTCACGACAAACCCAAATCACATTTGATATTCAATATAAGGCTCTGAATAGAAAATATATCGGCTTATATTCAATATCAAATCCTACGATTAACAAATGTCGTATTGAAAATAACGATATAAATATATCTTTCAAATTTCCATAACAACACCTGTATAATCACGAATTCCAACATCGAAATATTCCGAAGACAATTTCGATTCAAATCCACTCCAATGCAATCATTGGAAATTCTGGTTACTTTTAAAACCCTTTTCAAATTCAGTTTATTTATTTAAAAATAAATAGAATTATATTTCTAGTTCAAAACTAGTTCATTTCGATAAAAATCTATTTTTATCTTTTCAAATATGGAGTTTTTCATCCCAATTCTTTCTAAATCATTTCTTATGATTTTACACAAATTATTACCATTTTTAATAATTTTATCAAGGCCCGTACAGTCGATTTCCAACAACGGCCATCGAACTGCACTTACAGCGACCTTTTTCGAATTTGATTTGGACATAATTCCAAATCCAACCGTTAGATTTCAAATTTCTAATATTCGTTAGAAAGCTCTTTTCGATACGAACCCAACGGTTCCGGTTTTAGGAGAATCCGACGGTCGGATCTCCCGTAATGTCCGTTTGAAATAAATGGTCGAAATTCGCGAACTGCCGCGGCGCGGCGCGTTCTATTCAGGCCATTATATTATATATATAATATATATAATATATATTTCGTCGATTCCTGTTTAAAACGAATTATATAAATAGTTTTAAAATTTGGTTCAAAATCTATTTCAACTTCCATTTCAATTCAAAGCAAAATTGAATTCTTCTTTATAAATTCGTTTTAAAATTCATTTCTATTCAATTCAAATTTCAATTCAATTTGAATTCATATTCAATTCAATTCACTTCGAAATCGTTTTCAATTCAATTCATTTCGAAATCGTTTTCAATTCAATTCATTTCGAAATCGTTTTCAATTCAATTCATTTCGAATTCGTTTTCAATTCAATTCATTTCGAAATCGTTTTCAATTCAATTCATTTCGAAATCGTTTTCAATTCAATTCATTTCGATAAAATCGATATAAATATCGTTCACGTCAAAATGGCGTCAATCTAATCAACACGGCTTCATAAAGTTCTATTTTCAAATATTCTATTTCAAATATTTCTTTTTCAAATATTTCTATTTTAAAACTGGAATGATGCCCAATCAATTACCATATAAAATTAATTATATGGATTTTCATACAACACATGTATATAATAGCATTGAAAATAATCAACCATCAACCAAAGTGCACTACACTGTATAGGCATCAAATATAGATATTCAACGCTTATAACAGCCTGTCAATCAATCGATCGACATATTTAATCAATCAGGATGAGTGAACTTCAAATTTCATCCTAACACCCGTGTGGGGTTTCAAACAATCAAACACATATTTTATTTGTGCAGTTAGGCGATGTGTAAAATTTATCGACCCAATCAACGTCATTCAAATAGGTGTACATAAACAAACCGTCTGGTTTGTAAATGAATATTTATTTATTCACATTCCCGTTAAAAATTATATTTTTAACGATAACACATTTTATTTCAACCTATGAATTTCTATTCAATTCATTTACGCAATAAAATGATATATTTTTTTTTTATTTTCTAACACATGAATTTTCTTTTCAGTTCATTTATTCAATAAATGACATTTTTATTTTTCTAACATATTTTAGAAAATTTCGGCGGCATAACGGCACGATACTAGAAACGGGACGAGGCCTAGCCTTATCCCCGGTCTAGTGAAGGCCCACGCCATTCACTCATCAATCAAATCAATTTCATTTTGCAAACCACAAAATTTGGAGTAAGGGTCTAACCTAGCCTTACTCCTTCGCCTTATAACGGCGCACGTCTAATCCTAACCAATTTATCGATTCGATCTTTCACACCACAAACCACATTCAAACCAATATCGCAATCAATCACCAAACAGTCAAACAAACAAGTCCATGGTCTGTGGACGGTTGTGTCGGGTG
The DNA here is from genome assembly GCA_030737875.1 of Allium sativum. NCBI lineage: Eukaryota > Viridiplantae > Streptophyta > Magnoliopsida > Asparagales > Amaryllidaceae > Allium > Allium sativum. The sequence goes on from CM060915.1 coordinate 996,166,474, forward strand.
CTACTAAGCACCGTCTGCATCCTAGTATAAATATATAACTAGAAAAGAAATAGAAAGGTGAGAAATTCTCACATATAGCTATCCTAGCTCCACAGCTCTTCATTTGCAGAAGTCTTCGTCGTTTCGCCTTTTTGTCACCTTCGTTGTCCGCTTTCACTACATATATAAAAATCGAATTTTTACTTCAAAGTTCAATATATATAAAAATCGAATTTTTATTTCAAAGTTCAATATATAAAAATCGAATTTTTATTTCAAAGTTCAATATATAAAAATCGAATTTTTATTTCAAAGTTCAATATATAAAAATCGAATTTTTATTTCAAAGTTCAATATATAAAAATCGAATTTTTATTTCAAAGTTCAATATATAAAAATCGAATTTTTATTTCAAAGTTCAATATATAAAAATCGAATTTTTATTTCAAAGTTCAATATATAAAAATCGAATTTTTATTTCAAAGTTCAATATATAAAAATCGAATTTTTATTTCAAAGTTCAATATATAAAAATCGAATTTTTGCTCTGCTAGTCCATGTATAAAGATCGAATTTTTATCATGCTATCCTCCCTATAAAGACTTCGCCTTTTCACATATAAAGATTGAACTTTTTCAAATATAAAGGTCGAACCTTTATGTTAATAAATCTCTTTTTTTTTTTATACAATGAAAAATCAAGTTTTTTTTATTTGCTACTCTATAATGAAAATTCTATTTTTAAATTCAAAATCACTTCTTTTATACTTCGCTATATAAATAGAAATAATATTTTTATATTCTCAAAATCACATCTTTTCATTTATATAAAGATCAGAGAAAAAACAATGTTTTAATATCTATAAATAAAAAGAAAAAGAATAAGTAAATAAATTAGCAAAAGGGGACGTACTGTATTGAGGGGGGGGGGTTCGCCAGAACGGCGGTCGAAGGCTGGAGTGTCGGCTTCAGGAGGAGCTGCGTCGAATGGGGTGGGGAAGAGGTCTCGATGGTGGCGGAGCTGGAGATGAAAAGGGGGGAAGGTTCTGTCGCGGTGGCGATCGGGTCAGGGGGGGGGTTCCTCGTCATCGAGCAGCAGCCAGGGGGGGTTCGTCACCGCGAGGTAGGGGGGGTTCCTCGTCATCGAGCAGCAGCCAGGGGGGGGTCTGGGCGTTCGATTTGGGCGAAATGGGGGTTCGTGAGGCGCGAGGTCAACGGGAAGGGGGGGGGGGTCGCGACGAGGCTCGTCGGTCGTGGGTGGTGGCGGCGCCATCGCGCTGGCGGCTTCGATTCGATTTGGTTCTTCTTTTTTTTTTTTTTTTTTTAATTTCTGATCTGAAATAGAAACGGGGGGGGGGGGGGGTTTAATTATATATATATGAATATTTAATAATTAAATATTATTATTATTCTCCCTAGAAGTTGACTTTTAATTCGAATCTCAAACGAGACCCAACGACTGTCGCCCATAGCGTTTTACCCCCATTCCGAACACAATGGGATATGTATCGCAAGCTGATTCGACTGTTTGAATCGGTTTCCGTTTAATTTGCATTTAAATCACTATATTGAATTTTGAACGCACATTTCAAATTACCGGGGTCACATACTAACTCTAAAAATTCCCGAAAAATATTTTCTAGCTTCGTATTGACGATACGGTCCTAACAAAACTAGTTTCGCTGAATTCTGAGACCGTTTGAAAAATGGCCAATTTCCAGTCGATTAAAATCAACTGAAACCGGTCAAACGCGTTTTCCTTTGCCACGCTCACATATTGATTCGAAAAATTATGCAATTTGAAATCTAGCAATAACTTGACACTGCGGACCCAACAAAACTGGTTTCGTCGAAATCCGAGGTCATTTGCAAAATGTCCATTTTTAAGGGCCTTATATATATAAAAATATATATAAATTCTACAGCGACTATTTCTAATTTTAAACTGGACATATCTTATCATTTCTAAGATGAAATCTCGATTCCTCGGATTCGTTGGAAAGATACTATCAAATAGATCCTATGATTTTTGGTTTCACTAAAATCCGGATTGTTTTGCACCCGGTACATTCAATTGAAGTTTGAAATCGAATTTTCGAACTACCGCGCCATTTTCAATTCCTTTTATAATTATATATAATTATTTTTATTCTAACGACGACGCGTATAATATATACGTTCGAATTATATTCAAAATAGATTTCACGTCGATATTATTTAAAATAATCTATTTTAAATAATCAAAATTCGCTAAAATTGCCAAAATAAAAATTTCAAACTGGCTCGCATTTTACGGGTTGTTACAATCTCCCCCACTTAAAACTTTTCGTCCCCGAAAAGGAACAAAGTCGAAAGTGGTTTGATTAATCAACTCTACGATCGATCAGGCTTCCATTCTCCAACTTTTCAGTTTCTGAGAATTTCTAAAACTTCAAAAATTTGGCTAACACCCTAAATTTTCGAAAAATTTCGCCATAACCTCCCCTGCACCGGGAGCATCGGGGAATTTCAAATAGCTTCCCCGGTCCTTCAGATCTCAAAAAGAAAAAGAAAAAGCCAAGCGGCTAGCCAATAGGCTCATAAAATCATCATCACCCAAACAAAACAGTAAATTATGTAGTAAACATGTACCTATTTGTCGGGCAAACAAATTTTATTTTCTGCTCTAGCCTCCTTGCTATGACCTGTTCAATGATATATATGTATATGCAAGCAAATGCAACCAATTTTCAATACAAGTCAATATTTGGTTCAATTAGGCATAATGGTTCAAAATTTGCAAACAAATAAACAAACAACACAAACATCAATCAATTAGTGGACTAACTTTTCAAATTCATAAATTTCGATACATATACAAAAAAAATCATGTTTTTGATGCCAATTCCCAACAATGTATTCTAGCTATATAAGTTTTGGTTCTCACACCAGTCAAATGGAAATATATAGATATCACACCTTCGTCACTCGAATATAAACACTGATGATGAGGCCTCATCATCTGAATCATCTCCGGGCGACTAGAGTGTGATTCTATATCTATCCAATATATTAAAACTTTGAATACACGCGGATCAGACGTATACGCAAAATCTATATATACTGGATTGTCCACATCAATATAAATAAATAATCAAATACGAATGATTGATTTAAATTTTCAGAACAAAATTTGTTTTCATTTGAAAAATATACTCTTCACACTCGTTCTAGGATACTACTGATCCTATCTCTAACGAGTCATTCTAATTGGATATTACTAATCCAATATCTGATGAATTCTTTCGTATGGTTCTAATGTGCCTTGTTCTCTGAGCTTTGTAAACCAAAGCTCTGATACCAACTGTGACGGCAAGGAACTTCGCTCGGTCCGAACCAGTCGCTAAACCGACCCAGACCGATCGAAACGCCCTATCGTTTGAGAACACGACAAAACAGAACGCATACAGAAGAACATTTCATTGTATATTACGACAATGCATCAGATTACAAGAATATACAGAGTATAAAAGAATATTACACAGAAATATCAGAGATTTAAATTACATTTAAATACATAGCAGCGGAAAAATAATACAATACACAACTAGAAGAGATATACGGATACAAAGCTTTCCGGATATCGTTCCAGCTGTAAACCAGGATCCTGTGAATATAAATCTGCAAAACCAAAACTACTAGCTGCCCGTGTCGAAAATAAGGGCACCCAGAGTTTAGGTTAAAACAATAAACTCCAGGTCAGTCATGTGACTGGTGTGAGAACTAAAACAGTTATTAATCTTTATTTTAAATCATTAGGTAAATCAAGGGACCACGCCGTATAACACGGAACGGGTTTCCTCCCAAGAATACCAGTGCATAAAACAAACAGCGCAATGCTAAATAAAGAAAAATGAAGCTGTTATAAGACCCAGGTCCTATCACACAATGCAACGCAAGCCGGGGGATAGGGTTTTCCCTTATAACAGCCAAAGAATGCTTGATACGTTTAAAACAAATCTTTTGATACTACAATAAGTGCATAGTGTATAAAACAACTTCAAATCATAAGTATCAATCATAGGCGGCATGAATGGCCCATAACACTATGTCGCCATATATAAGTTTACAATCAAAACCGCAAATGTCACGTATTTGGAAATTGGATTTCCATCTATGAACCGAGGCAAAAGATAGTCCTCAACCGATTCGAGACTGCCTAGCCCGAGTCTCAGGCAAGCGCGCAGGCAAGCCTTGGATCGTCAGGGCCGGTCCACACGGAGTGGATTAAAATGCCTGAGCACTACGTTTCGCCGCCCTTTGGGGCGTAAGCGAGCCAACGAATGACTCCATCGGACCCGGATCGTCCGATCTAACCGAGGCGCCTCGCAACAGCAACAACCACATAAGTCAAACTCGTCAGGGCGTGTAAAACCACTGACGCCACTTCTAGCTAGGAGGAAACGCAGGCCCTCCCTGAGGTCCGTCTCCCGTTTTTGGTTCATACCTGGTGTGAAACACGCGAGGTAAACGTTACACAAAGCTACGCCACAAAGGCCGTGCTTTGATCATCACCACAAGACTTCGCTTTTCAACAGAAGCCTTGATCATTTGCATCTTAGCATGCCACACAGGCAAACCATCCTATGCAACCGATATCAGTCACACAGAATGAAATCCGATGTCAGACACACAGTCCATTTACAAGTCCGTCCTGGGTCTGAACGAAACCGGAGGCACCTAGTACCCCGCATATCCATCGATCTCCAAGTACGTCTGGACGATCACTAACTGTTTCCATCTTCTTGGGTGTACAGCCCAATCAAGATCATCAGTAATTACCCAAACGACGTGAAGACCTCCGGTCTTCGACCATCGTCTTCATCTTCGACTTACCGTCGTATCAGTTATTCAGAATGGGATAAACCCGGTCTTTCCGAATAACTCGCGTATATATTATAAAAGTGTTACACAAACACAACATACGCCTCATTCCAATTCATTAGTCACTAACCGTAAATTAATCAAGAGAATAATTTCCCGAATATTAACCCCGAAGGCCGAAACCAACATCAGATCAATATCCAGAAAACCATTCTGCTTGGCTAACCGACAGTTAGTTTCTAAATTTCACATTCATAGGGAAAGATTCCCATAAATTTTATCCAAGATAAATTCCTTGAATTTATTCTTTAATCCATTTTTGAATATCAATTCAAACTAGTCGGGATTAGCGAACCTTACCGAAGTAATCATTTATTTTAATTTCCCAATCCCAACCTATTCATCCCATGAAGTAAAACTGGTAATACTTCATATCTAACACCACAGTGTTATCGGTAAATTCAATTACCATTTCACGTTCAAATCTAATTAAAGATTTAACTATCGCCTGGAGCAAAACTGGTGATACTCCATTTTCGATCATTTCAATCTAATTAAAGATTCATTAAAACTCCACTTAGTTTTAATCTTCGACTGGGTTAAAGAATCAGTGTCATTTAAAACACGGTTCACGATAAACCCAAAATCACATTCCATTAATTATCAGGTTAAAGAACAAGTGTTATTTAAAACACTGTTCACGATAAACCCAAAAATCATTCCATTAATTATCGGGTTAAAGAACAAGTGTTATTTAAAACACTGTTCACGATAAACCCAAAAATCAATACCAATTCAATTCCAATTAAATATCATTTTTAATTGGTACACTTCATTAAATCTAAATAAAAAGATTTAATCTTTTCTCAACTGGGTTCAAGAACAGTGTTAGTGAAGACACCATTCACGACAAACCCAAATCACATTTGATATTCAATATAAGGCTCTGAATAGAAAATATATCGGCTTATATTCAATATCAAATCCTACGATTAACAAATGTCGTATTGAAAATAACGATATAAATATATCTTTCAAATTTCCATAACAACACCTGTATAATCACGAATTCCAACATCGAAATATTCCGAAGACAATTTCGATTCAAATCCACTCCAATGCAATCATTGGAAATTCTGGTTACTTTTAAAACCCTTTTCAAATTCAGTTTATTTATTTAAAAATAAATAGAATTATATTTCTAGTTCAAAACTAGTTCATTTCGATAAAAATCTATTTTTATCTTTTCAAATATGGAGTTTTTCATCCCAATTCTTTCTAAATCATTTCTTATGATTTTACACAAATTATTACCATTTTTAATAATTTTATCAAGGCCCGTACAGTCGATTTCCAACAACGGCCATCGAACTGCACTTACAGCGACCTTTTTCGAATTTGATTTGGACATAATTCCAAATCCAACCGTTAGATTTCAAATTTCTAATATTCATTAGAAAGCTCTTTTCGATACGAACCCAACGGTTCCGGTTTTAGGAGAATCCGACGGTCGGATCTCCCGTAATGTCCGTTTGAAATAAATGGTCGAAATTCGCGAACTGCCGCGGCGCGGCGCGTTCTATTCAGGCCATTATATTATATATATAATATATATAATATATATTTCGTCGATTCCTGTTTAAAACGAATTATATAAATAGTTTTAAAATTTGGTTCAAAATCTATTTCAACTTCCATTTCAATTCAAAGCAAAATTGAATTCTTCTTTATAAATTCGTTTTAAAATTCATTTCTATTCAATTCAAATTTCAATTCAATTTGAATTCATATTCAATTCAATTCACTTCGAAATCGTTTTCAATTCAATTCATTTCGAAATCGTTTTCAATTCAATTCATTTCGAAATCGTTTTCAATTCAATTCATTTCGAATTCGTTTTCAATTCAATTCATTTCGAAATCGTTTTCAATTCAATTCATTTCGAAATCGTTTTCAATTCAATTCATTTCGATAAAATCGATATAAATATCGTTCACGTCAAAATGGCGTCAATCTAATCAACACGGCTTCATAAAGTTCTATTTTCAAATATTCTATTTCAAATATTTCTTTTTCAAATATTTCTATTTTAAAACTGGAATGAGGCCCAATCAATTACCATATAAAATTAATTATATGGATTTTCATACAACACATGTATATAATAGCATTGAAAATAATCAACCATCAACCAAAGTGCACTACACTGTATAAGCATCAAATATAGATATTCAACGCTTATAACAGCCTGTCAATCAATCGATCGACATATTTAATCAATCAGGATGAGTGAACTTCAAATTTCATCCTAACACCCGTGTGGGGTTTCAAACAATCAAACACATATTTTATTTGTGCAGTTAGGCGATGTGTAAAATTTATCGACCCAATCAACGTCATTCAAATAGGTGTACATAAACAAACCGTCTGGTTTGTAAATGAATATTTATTTATTCACATTCCCGTTAAAAATTATATTTTTAACGATAACACATTTTATTTCAACCTATGAATTTCTATTCAATTCATTTACGCAATAAAATGATATATTTTTTTTTTATTTTCTAACACATGAATTTTCTTTTCAGTTCATTTATTCAATAAATGACATTTTTATTTTTCTAACATATTTTAGAAAATTTCGGCGGCATAACGGCACGATACTAGAAACGGGACGAGGCCTAGCCTTATCCCCGGTCTAGTGAAGGCCCACGCCATTCACTCATCAATCAAATCAATTTCATTTTGCAAACCACAAAATTTGGAGTAAGGGTCTAACCTAGCCTTACTCCTTCGCCTTATAACGGCGCACGTCTAATCCTAACCAATTTATCGATTCGATCTTTCACACCACAAACCACATTCAAACCAATATCGCAATCAATCACCAAACAGTCAAACAAACAAGTCCATGGTCTGTGGACGGTTGTGTCGGGTGCTACTAAGCACCGTCTGCATCCTAGTATAAATATATAACTAGAAAAGAAATAGAAAGGTGAGAAATTCTCACATATAGCTATCCTAGCTCCACGGCTCTTCATTTGCAGAAGTCTTCGTCGTTTCGCCTTTTTGTCACCTTCGTTGTCCGCTTTCACTACATATATAAAAATCGAATTTTTACTTCAAAGTTCAATATATAAAAATCGAATTTTTATTTCAAAGTTCAATATATAAAAATCGAATTTTTATTTCAAAGTTCAATATATAAAAATCGAATTTTTATTTCAAAGTTCAATATATAAAAATCGAATTTTTATTTCAAAGTTCAATATATAAAAATCGAATTTTTATTTCAAAGTTCAATATATAAAAATCGAATTTTTATTTCAAAGTTCAATATATAAAAATCGAATTTTTATTTCAAAGTTCAATATATAAAAATCGAATTTTTATTTCAAAGTTCAATATATAAAAATCGAATTTTTATTTCAAAGTTCAATATATAAAAATCGAATTTTTGCTCTGCTAGTCCATGTATAAAGATCGAATTTTTATCATGCTATCCTCCCTATAAAGACTTCGCCTTTTCACATATAAAGATTGAACTTTTTCAAATATAAAGGTCGAACCTTTATGTTAATAAATCTCTTTTTTTTTTTTATACAATGAAAAATCAAGTTTTTTTTATTTGCTACTCTATAATGAAAATTCTATTTTTAAATTCAAAATCACTTCTTTTATACTTCGCTATATAAATAGAAATAATATTTTTATATTCTCAAAATCACATCTTTTCATTTATATAAAGATCAGAGAAAAAACAATGTTTTAATATCTATAAATAAAAAGAAAAAGAATAAGTAAATAAATTAGCAAAAGGGGACGTACTGTATTGAGGGGGGGGGGGGTTCGCCAGAACGGCGGTCGAAGGCTGGAGTGTCGGCTTCAGGAGGAGCTGCGTCGAATGGGGTGGGGAAGAGGTCTCGATGGTGGCGGAGCTGGAGATGAAAAGGGGGGAAGGTTCTGTCGCGGTGGCGATCGGGTCAGGGGGGGGGTTCCTCGTCATCGAGCAGCAGCCAGGGGGGGTTCGTCACCGCGAGGTAGGGGGGGGGTTCCTCGTCATCGAGCAGCAGCCAGGGGGGGGGGGTCTGGGCGTTCGATTTGGGCGAAATGGGGGTTCGTGAGGCGCGAGGTCAACGGGAAGGGGGGGGTCGCGACGAGGCTCGTCGGTCGTGGGTGGTGGCGGCGCCATCGCGCTGGCGGCTTCGATTCGATTTGGTTCTTCTTTTTTTTTTTTTTTTTTAATTTCTGATCTGAAATAGAAACGGGGGGGGGGGGGTTTAATTATATATATATGAATATTTAATAATTAAATATTATTATTATTCTCCCTAGAAGTTGACTTTTAATTCGAATCTCAAACGAGACCCAACGACTGTCGCCCATAGCGTTTTACCCCCATTCCGAACACAATGGGATATGTATCGCAAGCTGATTCGACTGTTTGAATCGGTTTCCGTTTAATTTGCATTTAAATCACTATATTGAATTTTGAACGCACATTTCAAATTACCGGGGTCACATACTAACTCTAAAAATTCCCAAAAAATATTTTCTAGCTTCGTATTGACGATACGGTCCTAACAAAACTAGTTTCGCTGAATTCTGAGACCGTTTGAAAAATGGCCAATTTCCAGTCGATTAAAATCAACTGAAACCGGTCAAACGCGTTTTCCTTTGCCACGCTCACATATTGATTCGAAAAATTATGCAATTTGAAATCTAGCAATAACTTGACACTGCGGACCCAACAAAACTGGTTTCGTCGAAATCCGAGGTCATTTGCAAAATGTCCATTTTTAAGGGCCTTATATATATAAAAATATATATAAATTCTACAGCGACTATTTCTAATTTTAAACTGGACATATCTTATCATTTCTAAGATGAAATCTCGATTCCTCGGATTCGTTGGAAAGATACTATCAAATAGATCCTATGATTTTTGGTTTCACTAAAATCCGGATTGTTTTGCACCCGGTACATTCAATTGAAGTTTGAAATCGAATTTTCGAACTACCGCGCCATTTTCAATTCCTTTTATAATTATATATAATTATTTTTATTCTAACGACGACGCGTATAATATATACGTTCGAATTATATTCAAAATAGATTTCACGTCGATATTATTTAAAATAATCTATTTTAAATAATCAAAATTCGCTAAAATTGCCAAAATAAAAATTTCAAACTGGCTCGCATTTTACGGGTTGTTACAATTAAAATTCAAATTGAAATTGTATTGAATCAATTTGAAATGAATTCGAATCGAATAGAAAATGAATTCGATTCGAATTGAATAGAAAGTGAATTTGAATTCAAATTGAATAGAAAGTGAATTTGAATTCGAATTGAATAGAAATGAATTCAAATTGAATTAAATTGAAATTGAATTAAAAACGAATTGAAATCGTTTTGAATGAAATTTAAAACGAACTGAAATTGAATTGAAATCAATTTGAAATGAATTCGAATTGAATTAAATAGAAGGTAAATTCAAATTGAATTGAATTGAAACGAATTAGAATTTGAATTGAATTGAAACGAATTTGAATTCGAATTAAATAAAATTGAAATGAATTCGAATTGAATTAAAATCAAATCGATTTGAAATTGAGAATGAAGTTGAAATTGTTTTTGAAACGAATTTAAAACGATTTATAAAATACGTTTTAAAAGTAAATCAATGAAATATATATAATATATATATATATATATTATATATATAATGGCCTGAATAGAACGCGCCGCGCCGCGGCAGTTCGTGAATTTCGACCATTGACTTCGAATTGACGTTGCGGGAGATCCGACCGTCGGATTCTCCTAAAACCGGAACCGTTGGGTTCGTATCGAAAAGAGCTTTCCAATGAATATTAGAAATTTGAAATCTAACAGTTGGATTTGGAATTATGTCCAAATCAAATTTGGAAAAGGTCGCTGTAAGTGCAGTTCGATGGCCGTTGATGGAAATCGACTGTACGGGCCTTGATAAAATTATTAAAAATATCTATAATTTGTGTAAAATCATAATATGTGAATTGGAAAGAACTGGGATGTAAAATTCCACATTGGAAAAGATAAAAATAGATTTTTATCGAAATGAACTAGTGTTGAACTAGAATTAAAATCAATTTATTTTCGAAATAAATTGAATTTGAAAGTGATTTTAAAAATAATCAAAATTCCCAATACGTGAATTGGACTAGAGTTGAATCGAAATTATCTTTGGAATATTTCGATGTTGGATTTCGTGACTATACAGATATTGTTATGGGAATTTGAAAGATATATTTTATATCGTTATTTCCAATACGATATTTGTTGGTTTCAGAATTTGATATTGAATATAAGCCGATATATTTTCTATTCAGAGTCTTGTATTTAATATCAAATGTGATTTGGGTTTGTTGTGAATGGTGTCTTCATTAACACTGTTCTTAAGCCCAATAGAGAAAAAGATTAAATCTTTCTATTTAGATTTAATGAAGTGTATCAATTAAATAATATTTAATTGAAATTGAATTTGAATTGGTTTTTAGGTTTATCGTGATTTGAACAACACCTGTTCTTTAACCCGATTAATAATAGAGTGTGATTTTGGGTTTATCGTGAATCGTGTTTTATATGACATTGGTTCTTTAACCCAGTTAAAGGCAGGATATTGATTTTTTTGAAGATTAAAACTAAGTGGAGTTTTAATGAATCTTTAATTAGATTAAAAAGTGAATTGATAATTTAAATTATCAAATCTGAAAGGTGATCGAGAATGGAGTACCACCAGTTTTGCTCCAAAGCGATAGTTAAATCTTTAATTAGATTTGAACGTGAAATGGTAATTAATTTTACCGATAACACCGTGGTGTTAGATATGGAGTATTACCGGTTTTGCTCCATGGGATGTGTAACAACTCGTATTTTGAATAACATGTTATAACATAAATAAAGGCAAAATTAAATGATAAAATCCGAATCAAGGGAAACGGGCTATGCCATTGCGTTTGTCTCGGAAAAATACGCGAAATAGAGTCCGAGTTTTCAAAAATCGGAGTCCGTATGATCCAGTTATGTCCCGTCAAAGTTTTCAGAAAATTCAAGTTTAAAAACAGATTCAAATTCAAATTCAGCTGAGCAGGGCAGGCGGGAAAAATTCCCGCCACCCCCAAGTCGACTGGGGAATCGACTTGGGTGTCGACACACCCCAGGTTGTGTCGACTGCCCAGTCGACACCCCTGTCGACTTGGGTGGTTGGCCTGTTTGGCCTGGGTGCACATGACTTGTTCCTCAAGACAGGTTTTAAGGCTTGTGACGGATTTTAAAGGCCCAGATCTGAATTAGGGTTAATCCTATGGTCTAAACTAACCTAAAATTCTATAAAAGGACCCTAATACCTAGCCTAAACCATCATAAATCAATCCTACAACTAGATTATGCCAAAATGTTTAATCATGGCCTCCACACTCTTGTCATAGCCTCCACCTTCATTCATATGAGAGTTCCTAAGTTTGTTTGAGAGTCTCTAAGCTTGATTCAAGGCCAAAGTTCAATCTTTCTTCATCAAAGCAAGGATCTTCTTCTTGTTTCTCAAGGATTTTTCATTGGAGCTTATTATTTGGGGTTTTTTAGAGTTGCTAGTGGCTTCGTCTCAATCTTATTTTATTTTATAAGTCTTCATAGCATTGTAAGCCCTATGCTACTCTTAGATTCTAACTATGAAGTTAAATATGACATGTTGCAAGTTTTAGTTTGGGCCTAAGTATGATTTGTGCATTGATTCTATCATGTTATGCATAGATTTATTCTATTCATGTTTGTAAAGCTATCACCTTGACTTTGTGCATGGAAAGCTATGAGCTTTGATTTGAAATGTTGCATAAAGCAACATAGAAACTCTCATAACCCTTATGTTATCTTACATATGATGTTATATGCGAGTCACTAGCCACCATCCTATGTCATTTATGACCATGTTTCACCTATTTTGCTAAGTTGATATCATGCATGTTTTGAGGCATATAATGTAATATGCATGTTTATGAACACATTTGCCTCATATGCCACCATGTTTAACTTGTGGCCAAACCTTATTAATTATGTCATGCTTCTAAGTTCCCTCTTTGAAATCTATTTGCGTTTATGCGAACTTACATGCGATGGGGAAACGTTATGGGTAAACTAAAATGACATAAAAACATGACTTGAAAAGATGACACGAAATATGACATGTGATTATGCTTGAAACATGAACATGAACTTGGACAAGACTTCTAGAAAACATGAGAATGGCCAACTCGAGGTTGTGTTGAGTTTGTAGCATAAATCTACCTGGAACCGCCCGGCTTAACTAGTGGCTACAAGCAATAGGACCCAATGTGAGTAGTTGGTCATGTCGCACGTGAAACCCGAGGTTAGACTAAGTTGTGGTGTAAAGCTACCCGGACCCGCCCGGCTTAACTAGTAACCACAACAAGGTCTAATGTGAGAGGTTGGGTGCATTAAATTAATTAATGCCACATGATAGGGTTAAGTCATGGACCACTTGAATACTTGACCAATTAAACACGATGGGTTGATGGGGTTAAGTCATGGACCTTGGGTGCACTTAACCAATTTGATACTTGATTGGATAGGGTTAACCATGTTTAACCCGTTAGAAACCCTAGTTACGTGGTCCTTTTCACCAGTAACCCTCAGGGTTGTATCATGATACCCTAGGGACTAGGCTAGGGTGGGGCACGATTACTGGGCTGACATGTAAGCGACCAAAATGACGGCTGAGTAGGTGCGCCGGTGTAGGTTCAGGCGGGCTATGGTCGTGCACATAGTCCGGAGTTGAAAAAGTAGACACGGGCACCAGTAGGTTTAGACTGTGCGTGCTTGATGTGTGTCCGTGGTCGGATCCCTAGGGCTTGATATACCCTAGGGTGGACCTAGCACAGTTTGACTACACTTCGTGGTTGGGCCGTATGACACCGATACACGACGAGTTAGTCTTATAGGGAGCCGATCGACTAGACCGAGTAGTTGGACCTTGATTTAGGTCATCTCATGGTATTGGGCCAAACTTGGGCCCAGGGATCATTTCTGGTTTATACTTGACATGGGTTGGAATACTAGTACACTTGGTGCAAAAACTTAACCTTGTATATGCGATGCCACACTTGATCTATCTTGTTTAACTTTTCACCATGTCAGTTATCACCCTATGTTTCATCTCTGTTTTACATGGCCAGTTAACTTTATTAGTTTTTATACTAATAGTAGATAGGACTTACCAGTCTTTTGACTGACCCGTTTTCTTTCGCCTCTTTTCTTTCATTCCCCCCCCCAAAGGTTTACAGGGTGGGAACACTAGCATCTAGCTTGGATCTTTGCTGCTTTTCTGGATAGCTCATGTACGGTTTGGACTTGAGAGCTTGCTATGGCTTTATTCTACCTTGGGGATAGCAACTTTATGATTTTCTTTCCAGTTTTCAGTTTATGTTTCTAGACTTTGTTTTGTGGAAAATAATGACCAAGTACTTTGATGTAACTTGACTATGGTTTGGAAATGTTATTTTTTATCCGCTGCTTTATTTACTCTGCTTTTACTTATATGTTCTGTCTTTTGATATCTGCATGCATGTTTACCTTGTTTAACGCCCCTCCAAAGCTAGTGTGCTTGCAAGAGTGGAATGGGCGGAGGTGGGGTGTTACATTTGGTATTAGAGTATAAGGTTTTACAAGATCGGACAAAAGTTTTAAAACCCTTTTGAAAAACTATTCTCAAAACCAATTAAGTATTTTCCAAGAAAAGTCTAGTTTATTCTAAAAAGGCTATTCCCCAAAAGCCATTAGCACTATCCTTCATTTCCTTGTTCTAAATCTATCGTTTTCTTTTTCAGCATGGCCGATCTTAACCTTCCCGACGGAGTAACCATTCCCGGATGGTTCCGAAGGTACTTGGAAGCTAGGGCCAACGATGTGGGCCCAGCAAACACTCCCACCGTAAATGAGGTTCCTCCTCCTCCTCAGCATCCACAAGCAGATTTCGAAAAGGTTTGCAAAGACTTTAAGGCAATGGGTGGCAAGAATTTTATTGGGACGGAGACTTTTGTTGAGGCGTGAAATTGGTTGAAAGAAACTGAAGATCTCTTCGCCATCTTTGATGTGGAAGACCGTAGAAAGGTTTTGTTGGCAGTATGGCTATTGAAAGAGGAAGCTGCTTATTGGTGGGAGGTCACCAACGCTACTAGGCCTATAGAGACTTGGGCCGACATTAGGACGAGGTTTGGGCTTAAGTTTCTATCATCTGATGAGGCGAATCTGCAATTGGAGAAGTTTATATCTTTGAAGCAAGGGGACATGACAGTGAGGGAGTATGTGAATAAGTTTAACCAACTTGCTCGATTCGGTTTGGACATGGTTAATACTCCCCAGAAGAAGGCTCTATGCTTTGCACGAGGATTGAATGAGCCATTACAAGGTTTAGCCATGTCACATATACCTATGGGGGCCACTTTTGAAAGCCAAGTGGACATGGCATTGCTTCAGGGAGACGATAAGAATGGCAAGAAAGAAGTCAAACCTAATGAGACTCAAACCAAGAAGGCGGACTCCAAGTGGGGAGGGAATCAGAGCAATCAGAACAACAAGAACAAAAAGGGTAACAAGGCCAACAACAACAAGGCAAAGGACCCAAGAAAGTGGAACTTCTGTGGGATTGTTGGGCACATAGCCAAAGATTGTAGAAAGAAGAAGAGAAAGTTGGGCAAATGCTTTCATTGTGGAGAGACTGGACACTTCAACAAGGATTGCCCCAAGAAACAAGGACAAGGGCAAGGGCAGACTCAGCATGCAGGACCTTCTGGAGGGCAAGTGCATGCTCTCAACACTGCTCCAGTTCAGGACCGAGGTAGTATTTCTGTAGAAAGCCTTGTTTATATTTCTGATTTTCCTGTTCGCACTTTATTTGATTCTGGCGCATCGCATACCTTTATTTCTTCTGACATTGTTGAAAGTTTGCACCGAAGTACTAGTCTAGTTGAGGATCGCGTTAGTGTTTCAAATCCAATTGGGGGTTCCGGCCATCTATCTATGATTTGTGTGGATTTGAAGATTTCTATCTTGACTGTAGAATTCACGTGTAATGATTATGTTCTCGGGTTCACGGGATACGGGTTGATTTTGGGCATGGATTGGTTGTCTAGTTATGGAGCCATTCTCGATTGTGAGCATAGGGTGGTGAGGCTCATGACTCGCCTCGGTAATACCCTAGAGATTTCTTGCAACCCGCTGGATCCCGTCATGTTGTGTTATCTTGAATCTCTTGACTCGTCCATTGATGATCTGCAATCAGTAAGGGTGGTTCGAGAATATCCCGATGTCTTTGGAGAGGTTAAGGGGTTACCCCCTAAACGAGAGATAGATTTCCGTATTTATCTTGTTGATAATGCCAAGCCAGTATCATTGCCCGTTAGGCACATGGCCCCACGAGAAAGAAGGGAGCTCAGTAAGCAAATCATGGAGCTGCTTGAGAAGAATTTTATTAGGCGAAGCATTTCTGAATGGAGTGCTCCTGTGGTATTCGCTACTAAGACGGATGGTTCGCTTCGTCTATGTGTTGATTATCGAGAGTTGAACAAGCTGACAAAGAAGAATAGGCACCCGTTACCAAGGATTGATGACCTCTTTGACCAGCTTGTTGGTGCTTCTGTTTTCTCTCAGCTCGATCTAGCCACCGGATTCCATCATCTTAGAGTGGCTGAGGATAGTATTGATAAGACTGCGTTTAGGACTCTAGATGGATTCTTTGAATGGCTTGTTGTAACACCCCGTAATTTGAACATAAAAATTCACAAATTAAAATATACTTAATTAAGTGAAATGGGTTGCGCAGAGAAATATATATATATATATATATATATTGATATATATATATATATATATAATTGAAAATTTAATAAATAAATATGCAAAAATGTTCAAAACAGCGAATTGGGAGAGGGGAATAACCGAACCGGCCGATTTTTGAGGTCGACCCGAGCTTGCTGGGTCGACTAGGGGTTAATCGAGGGTGTTTGGCTGTCAACCCGTGGGCCGATTCGCTCGAATGCAAATTTTGCATTTGAATGGTTCTCATGGTTCAGCTTTAATCTAAATGCCCTAAATGGTTCCTACGTGTGAATTTTTCCCTAAGACATGCTTTAAAGGCTAGGATTGGTTCTACGGTTTATCCTATGGCTAAAACTATCCTAGTCTTCTGTAAAAAGACCCCTAACCCTCTCCTAAAACCCTCATAAATTGATCCTACAACTAAACTATGCCAAAATGATTCCTCATCATGGCCTCCACTTCAAACCATGGCCTCCATCTTCTTCTTCATGATAGCTTAAGTGTTCTAAGCTAGTTTCAAAGTAAAGGAGCCTCTTTTCTTCATTCATGAGAGATTCTATGATCATTTGAGTGATTTCATGTTTGTATGAGAGTTCATAAGTTGCATTCTAGCCAAAGTTGCAACCTTTTCTTGACCAAAAAGCAAGGATCTTGCATGAGAGCTCATAAGCTTCATTCAAAGCCAAAGTTGAAACCTTTCTTCTTCAAAGCAAGGATTTTTATTGATATTTGCTCAAGGGTTTCATTTGGAGCTTGTTCTTTTGGGGTTTTTGGGTGATAGCATGAATGGCTTCGTCTCAATCTTTGTTTTATATGTTGATTTGTGCCTTCATAGCATTGTAAGCCCCCTCCTACTCTTAGATATTAACTATAAAGTTAAATGAATGTTGCAAGTTTGGGTTTGATCATTAAGTATGATACATGCTATCATGTTATGCAAGTCTATAAAGTCATTACCTTGATCTTGTGGGTTAAAAGCTATAACCTTTATGTTGAAATGTTGCATTATGCAACATGAGAACCCTCATAACCTTTAGGTTAACTTGCATATGAAGTCATAACCCTTATGTGATGTTATATGTGAGTTACTTGTCATCATTTCATGTCATCTATGACCATGTATCACCTATTTGCCAAGTTTGAATGTTATGCATGTTTTTGAGGCTTGAAAATGTAACATGCAAGTTTGTGAGCACATTTATGCCTTATTTCCACCATGTTCAACTTGTGGCCTTATACCCTTTTTGTCATGCCTTTGCCAAGTTCCTTCTTTAAATCCATTATGCGTTGTTGTGAATGTATATGCGAGTTTAAAAGCGTTGGGGTTAGGTTATGGGGAAACTTTAATGACATGAAACATGATTTGGGTAAGTTGGTATAAACGTGACAACATGTAACTTTGGCTATGAGCATGGGACTTGGAAACTTGACACGTATGGGTTGTAAGTGTAACAAGACACTAGACCAAACATGAAAATGGCCAACTCGAGGTTGGGTTGAGTTTGTAGCATAAATCTACCCGGACCGGCCCGGCTTAACTAGTGGCTACAAACAATAGGATCCAATGTGAGAAGTTGGTCATGTCGCGCTTAAGACCCGAGGTTAGACTAGGTTGTGGTGTAAATCTACCCGGACCCGTCCGGCTTAACTAGTAACCACAACAAAGTCTAATGTGAGAGGTTGAGAGTGCATTAATTAAATTAATGCCACATGATACGGTTAAGTAAATTTGACTAATGACACTTAACCGATATGACACAAATGGGTAGGTTAAGTGGGACCGGGCTTGATTTCTTAATGACACTTAACCATACAAGACAGTTAGGGGATGGGGTTAAGTAATTTACGCTTAACTAATCTAAACACGGCAATTAGATGGGGTTAAGTAACTAAGA
Source organism: Allium sativum (assembly GCA_030737875.1). Lineage (NCBI taxonomy): Eukaryota > Viridiplantae > Streptophyta > Magnoliopsida > Asparagales > Amaryllidaceae > Allium > Allium sativum. The sequence continues at coordinate 996,185,084 of CM060915.1, forward strand.
CTTAACTAATCTAAACACGGTAATTAGATGGGGTTAAGTAACTAAGACTTAACTAATCTAAACACGGTAATTAGATGGGGTTAAGTAATCTATACTTAACTAATCTAAACACGGGAATTCGATGGGGTTAAGTTAAACACTTAACCAATCTAAACTTGGTTATTCAATGGGGTTAAGTAACCAATACTTGACCAATTTAATGGGGTTAAGTAACTTATACCTAACCAATTATACATGATGATTTGATGAGGTTAAGTAACCTATACTTAACCAATCTAATAGGTGGACCTGATAAGGGTTAAGTCACAAGACCTTTTAAGATTAGGCTTAACCATTGTAATACGATTAGTGGATGGGGTTAAGCTAACCCATACTTAACCAGTCCGACTCGATAATCTGATGGGATTAAGATAATCCATGCTTAATCAATCTAACATGAAAATCTCATAGGGCTAAGGCAAATAAATACTTAACCAATTTGACTTGATAGGGTTAAGTCATGAGCTTCTTGGTACACTTAACCAACTTGTAGGTCTAAGCCTTGAACTTGAGTACTTAGCCAATCTTGACGTGATTTGTAGGTGGGTCAAGTCACGAACTTGGATAACAACACTTAACCCATTTGACAAAACCTTAGCTCAGAGGACTAGGTTGGAAATCGTAGTTAACAAGGATAGCGGAAAGAGGGGCTAAGTGGTAAACCTTAGTTAAGGGTAACTAAGTAATATTTCTTAGCTAAGGACATGGGACTAGTTCATAAAGAGATGAGTAACCTGGTACGGTAGGTCATCGCTTAGTATACGAGGAGGAGCAAGTTATCTGACTAGGATAAAAGCTCCAGCGAACTGGGTGACGAAGTGAAAGCTTCGGGGAACGTGAGGGTACTCTTGGTATCCCTCTGTGAGGTGGCAAGTGGTCCATGAAACCCGGCCTCACAGGGGTTAAGGTCTGCGGTAGAAGAGCCAAGAGTATGCCTTGGTTGCTATGCGAGCGACCTAAAGACTGGGATGGATTAGCGTGGAGTCGACGATACTTGATTTTGCCCCGGGATAGCATGTCGCTGATTATCTACCATCTTTAGTCAATCGTGTACGTACGGAAAGGTAGGGAACTCCCAAAAGACCATATACTAGCTATCAAGCTATGGGTGAGGTTGGCTATCCGGAAGTGGGCATCAATGGGCCTTAGTGTAGTTCTCATACATGATTTTTCTTGGATTGCCTTTCAGTAGTTGAGGGAGGGGTCACGTGGGACCATAGCCACGGGTACAAAAACAGACCTTGATATCTACATCAGCAGACGACTTAAAGCTCCCGACCGAGTCCCGTATTTCTTGATTTGCCCTGGCACGTAACTCAGATGGCACATTAAGGAACATGTGCATCTAGACATGGAAAACGATTCATGATACATATGTGGGATAAAGGGCACGGTTGATGGGTGGCATAATCCCTAGTGGCCCTAGGTGGCTGAACCCAAACCGAGACACGGAAACGTTCATTAGGTAGCATAATCCCTAGTGGTCCTAGGTGGCATAAATCCTAATTGGACACGCGATAGTTCATGGTAAGAAAACATAACTAGATCAAGGGTAGCAGTCCAAAATAACTTCAAGGATAAGGCGTTTACATGGGAAAGCCCGTATGGCCTACGGCAAAGGACTAAACTTATACATGGAAAGAAACATACGAGTTGGGAAAACCTACATATGCTATATATTAGGTTGACATGGACCATTACGTGGCGTTGGGCAAGGGACATTCATAGTTAACACATGACGCGGGTTGGGATACTAGTACGAGGGGTGCAGAGCAAATATACATGATATATACCTTAGGATGTTATACATGATAAATACCTTGGGATAGTATACTTGATAGAAACCTGGCGATGTGGTACCTTGATTTATCTTGACACCGTAGTTTATCATGACACACTCGTTTATTTTGGTACCGTAGTTCATCCTGTTATTTTGGTTTAGCTTATCTATCTTGTCATCATACTTATGTTCATCTCAGTTCCTCATGCCAGTTAACTTTACTAGTTTATATACTGATAGTAGATAGGGCTTACCAGTCTTTATGACTGACCCCGTTTTGTTTCGCCTCTTGTATTCCATTCCCCCCCCCCCGGTTACAGGGAGGAAATGCTATTGTTAGTTTGGACTTGTTCTGTTTGAAGGTCATCACGCATGGCTTGGACTTCTCTTGGCTATGGCTACTTTACTGTTTTACTTGGGGAATAATTTATGAAATGGTTTTATGCTTCTTTATTATTGAAAAACAGGTTTTGATGTATTTTGATGTAAAAGGCTTTTAGACCTTATTTTATAAGGTAATGAAATTTGTTTTACTTCCGCTGTTATATATATATATGTTCTGTCTTGTAATATTTCTGTACATGTTTACCAATAATACCCCTCTAAAGCTAGTGCATTCCTTTGCGACTGACCCTAGCGGAGGTGGGGTGTTACATTTGGTATCAGAGCAGAAGGTTACCAGACTGGGCAAAAGTTTTTAAAACCTTCTGAAAACTATTTGAGAAACCGTTTACAAAGAAGCATTTTTCAAGAAAAGTTTTTAAAGGCTATTCCCCAAAAGCAATTAGCACTATCCTTTGTTTCCTTGATCGAATCTATTTTCCCTTTCTTTCCTCCATCTGGAGTCACAGTAGTTTTAACTGCGACTAATCCTTGTCTAGCTACGTAAGTGTTTTCCCGTGCGATGTAGGAAGTTCTCGAGAGACCGGTTACCGAAGTTATAAGAAGGGATAATAAGAACAAGGATAAAGGACGCGAGCTTAAGGATAAGCAACTGTTGCTATGGCTTAGTCCGTCAAGGAGGACAAGGACAAGATCATCGGAGAGGGCAATTGTACGCTCCCATTTCTAGGGTACCTAAAAGAAATGGTACCGTTTCTGGTAAAGGTTTAGTCGTTCTTTTCTATCATCCCGTCCAGACTTTGTCTTGACCATCGTATCATTTAAGTCTGCTTGGATAGTTGAGTCTCTGCACCTTAGTACTAGCATGGTAGAGGATCCCAGTTTTTGTCCCAAAATCTGGTTGGAGAGTCGGTCCATTTATTCATGACTTGTTGGATTTGAGAACGTCTATGCCAAGTGTTGAGATTAGAAGCAATACTTCTATTGTTGAGCTATGGATGGATTCTAGGAGTAAAGTGGTTATCCAGTAAGGGATACCATTCTCGGTTTTGAAAAGATGGTAGTCAGACTCTTGGCTTGCTTTGGTAATACCTTCGAAGTCTCGTGTAACCTTTTAGGTTCTGTCATGGTTAGTTACCTAGAATCTCTTGATGCATTTATCGGAAATCTCTGATCCAATCGAGTAACGTCCGCCAATAAGACGGATGGTTCATTCCGCTTAAGCATGGGTTATAGGAATCACCCTAGTAAGTACACGTGGTAACATAAATTGGCATTGGTAAACGAGATCCAGAATTCACTAATGAATTTTGGAGAGCTTGCATGAGTACGTAGATATGTTTGAGCCAAGTATACTAGGGAAAATAAATGAAAGTGGAACGAGAGGCGACAGTGAAAAGAGTTCCGACTCATACCTTGGAAATAGGAATCAAGGAGCTACGAAACCATGAAGTCAAAGGCGGTCAAGGCACAATGGAATTAAGTTCGTGGAAATGCGGCTCAGACGCGCGCATCATGTCTCTTTTTAAGAGTGTATCTTTGATCCTTGGTTCACCTGTAGAGCTTATTTGCATGCTATCGCTTGGTGGATATCCTCTCGGTCCTATTTCTGTTACAAACCCTGTAAGGAGTTTGTCTTGTTTATCTCCTCGATCTTATCTTGGGAACCTTAGATAGAACTCTATGGATGTAAACATGTATTTGAAACATGTTATGATTGATATGGTTGCAAATGGTTGCAAGTGGTTGCTCGTGGATGCGCGAATACACATTAGATACTAGATTGACGCGGTCACGTTTCATGTTGCATATGCACGAGTATTTATACTTGTTTATGGATGAAATTGAATGTGTTATCATGCGGATGTTGCATATGAATGAATGTTTGTGCACGCATATAGTACTTATATGACTAGGACTATTCGCATACATGTTGGACTCATGGCACTAAACATATTTTGCATTAGCAAGATCATTCAGGCCTGATCATTAGCATTAGCTAAGGAGCATATACACACACGTTCTGCATATGTTCAAATGGGATTAGAAATCGTCTAAGGACAATGATGCCAGTGTTTGATTGTTTGAGTAGATGGTTGGTTGGTTGGTAGGATACGTTCTTCTTGACTTAGAGATTTCGGGGACGAAATCCTTTAAGAAAGGGAGAATGTAACACCCCGTAATTTGAACATAAAAATTCACAAATTAAAGTATACTTAATTAAGTGAAATGGGTTGCGCAGAGAAATATATATATATATATATTGATATATATATATATAATTGAAAATTTAATAAATAAATATGCAAAAATGTTCAAAACAGCGTATTGGGAGAGGGGAATAACCGAACCGGCCGATTTTTGAGGTCGACCCGAGCTCGCTGGGTTGACTAGGGGTTAATCTAGGGTGTTTGGCTGTCAACCCGTGGGTCGATTCGCTCGAATGCAGATTTTGCATTTGAATGGTTCTCATGGTTCAGATTTAATCTAAAGGCCCTAAATGGCTCCTACATGTGACTTCTTCCCCAAGACATGCTTTAAAGGCTAGGATTGGTTCTAGGGTTTATCCTATGGCTAATACTATCCTAGTCTTCTATAAAAAGACCCCTAACCCTCTCCTAAAACCCTCATAAATTGATCCTACAACTAAACTATGCCAAAATGATTCCTCATCATGGCCTCCACTTCAACACATGGCCTCCATCTTCTTCTTCATGATAGCTTAAGTGTTCTAAGCTAGTTTCAAAGTAAAGGAGCCTCTTTTCTTCATTCATGAGAGATTCTATGATCATTTGAGTGATTTCATGTTTGTATGAGAGTTCATAAGTTGCATTCTAGCCAAAGTTGCAACCTTTTCTTGACCAAAAAGCAAGGATCTTGCATGAGAGCTCATAAGCTTCATTCAAAGCCAAAGTTGAAACCTTTCTTCTTCAAAGCAAGGATTTTTATTGATATTTGCTCAAGGGTTTCATTTGGAGCTTGTTCTTTTGGGGTTTTTGGGTGATAGCATGAATGGCTTCGTCTCAATCTTTGTTTTATATGTTGATTTGTGCCTTCATAGCATTGTAAGCCCCCTCCTACTCTTAGATATTAACTATAAAGTTAAATGAATGTTGCAAGTTTGGGTTTGATCATTAAGTATGATACATGCTATCATGTTATGCAAGTCTATAAAGTCATTACCTTGATCTTGTGGGTTAAAAGCTATAACCTTTATGTTGAAATGTTGCATTATGCAACATGAGAACCCTCATAACCTTTAGGTTAACTTGCATATGAAGTCATAACCCTTATGTGATGTTATATGCGAGTTACTTGTCATCATTTCATGTCATCTATGACCATGTATCACATATTTGCCAAGTTTGAATGTTATGCATGTTTTTGAGGCTTGACAATGTAACATGCAAGTTTGTGAGCACATTTATGCCTCATTTCGACCATGTTCAACTTGTGGCCTTATACCCTTTTGGTCATGCCTTTGCCAAGTTCCTTCTTTAAATCCATTATGCGTTGTTGTGAATGTATATGCGAGTTTAAAAGCGTTGGGGTTAGGTTATGGGGAAACTTTAATGACATGAAACATGATTTGGGTAAGTTGGTATAAACGTGACAACATGTAACTTTGGCTATGAGCATGGGACTTGGAAACTTGACACGTATGGGTTGTAAGTGTAACAAGACACTAGACCAAACATGAAAATGGACAACTCGAGGTTGGGTTGAGTTTGTAGCATAAATCTACCCGGACCCGCCCGGATTAACTAGTGGCTACAAACAATAGGATCCAATGTGAGAAGTTGGTCATGTCGCGCTTAAGACCCGAGGTTAGACTAGGTTGTGGTGTAAATCTACCCGGACCCGCCCGGCTTAACAAGTAACCACAACAAAGTCTAATGTGAGAGGTCGAGAGTGCATTAATTAAATTAATGCCACATGATACGGTTAAGTAAATTTGACAAATGACACTTAACCGATATGACACAAATGGGTAGGTTAAGTGGGACCGGGCTTGATTTCTTAATGACACTTAACCGTACAAGACAGTTAGGGGATGGGGTTAAGTAATTTACGCTTAACTAATCTAAACACGACAATTAGACGGGGTTAAGTAACTAAGACTTAACTAATCTAAACACGGTAATTAGATGGGGTTAAGTAACTAAGACTTAACTAATCTAAACACGGTAATTAGATGGGGTTAAGTAATCTATACTTAACTAATCTAAACACGGGAATTCGATGGGGTTAAGTTAAACACTTAACCAATCTAAACTTGGTTATTCAATGTGGTTAAGTAACCAATACTTGACCAATTTAACATGATAATTTAATGGGGTTAAGTAACTTATACCTAACCAATTATACATGATGATTTGATGAGGTTAAGTAACCTATACTTAACCAATCTAATAGGTGGACCTGATAAGGGTCAAGTCACAAGACCTTTTAAGATTAGGCTTAACCATTGTAATACGATTAGTGGATGGGGTTAAGCTAACCCATACTTAACCAATCCGACTCGATAATCTGATGGGATTAAGATAATCCATGCTTAATCAATCTAACATGAAAATCTGATAGGGTTAAGGCAAATAAATACTTAACCAATTTGACTTGATAGGGTTAAGTCATGAGCTTCTCGGTACACTTAACCAACTTGTAGGGCTAAGCCTTGAACTTGAGTACTTAGCCAATCTTGACGTGATTTGTAGGCGGGTCAAGTCACGAACTTGGATAACAACACTTAACCCATTTGACAAAACCCTAGCTCAGAGGACTAGGTTGGAAATCGTAGTTAACAAGGGTAGCGGAAAGAGGGGCTAAGTGGTAAACCTTAGTTAAGGGTAACTAAGTAATAATTCTTAGCTAAGGACATGGGACTAGTTCATAAAGAGATGAGTAACCTGGTACAGTAGGTCATCGCTTAGTATACGAGGAGGAGCAAGTTATCTGACTAGGATAAAAGCTCCTGCGAACTGGGTGACGAAGTGAAAGCTTGGGGGAACGTGAGGGTACTCTTGGTATCCCTCTGTGAGGTGGCGAGTGGTCCATGAAACCCGGCCTCACAGGGGTTAAGGTCTGCGGTAGAAGAGCCAAGAGTATGCCTTGGTTGCTATGCGAGCGACCTAAAGACTAGGATGGATTAGCGTGGAGTCGATGATACTTGATTTTGCCCCGGGATAGCATGTCGCCGACTACCTACCATCTTTAGTCAATCGTGTACGTACGGAAAGGCAGGGAACTCCCAAAAGACCATATACTAGCTATCAAGTTATGGTTGAGGTTGGCTATCTGGAAGTGGGCATCGATGGGCCTTAGTGTAGTTCTCATACATGATTTTTCTTGGATTGCCTTTCAGTAGTTGATGGAGGGGTCACGTGGGACCATAGCCACGGGTACAAAAACAGACCTTGATATCTGCATCAGCAGACGACTTAAAGCTCCCGACCGAGTCCCGTATTTCTTGATTTGACCTGGCACGGAACTCGGATGGCACATTGAGGAACATGTGCATCTAGACATGGAAAACAATTCACGATACATACGTGGGATAAAGGGCGCGGTTGACGGGTGGGATAATCCTTAGTGGCCCTAGGTGGCTGAACCCAAACCGAGACACGGAAACGTTCATTAGGTAGCATAATCCCTAGTGGTCCTAGGTGGCATAAATCCTAAGTGGACACGCGATAGTTCATGGTAAGAAAACATAACTAGATCAAGGGTAGCAGTCCAAAATAACTTCAAGGATAATACGTTTACATGGGAAAGCCCGTATGGCCTACGGCAAAGGACTAAACTTATACATGGAAAGAAACATACGAGTTGGGAAAACCTACATATGCTATATATTAGGTTGACATGGACCATTACGTGGCGTTGGGCAAGGGACATTCATAGTTAACACATGACGCGGGTTGGGATACTAGTACGAGGGGTGCAGAGCAAATATACATGATATATACCTTAGGATGTTATACATGATAAATACCTTGGGATAGTATACTTGATAGACACCTGACGATGTGGTAACTTGATTTATCTTGACACCGTAGTTTATCATGACACACTCGTTTATTTTGGTACCGTAGTTCATCCTGTTATTTTGGTTTAGCTTATCTATCTTGTCATCATACTTATGTTCATCTCATTTCCTCATGCCAGTTAGCTTTACTAGTTTATATACTGATAGTAGATAGGGCTTACCAGTCTTTATGACTGACCCCGTTTTGTTTCGCCTCTTGTCTTCCGTTTCCCCCCCAGGTTACAGGGAGGAAATGCTATTGTTAGTTTGGACTTCTTCTGTTTGAAGGTCATCACACATGGCTTGGACTTCTCTTGGCTATGGCGACTTTACTGTTTTACTTGGGGAATAATTTATGAAATGGTTTTATGCTTCTTTATTATTGCAAAACAGGTTTTGATGTAAAAGGCTTTTAGACCTTATTTTATAAGGTAATGAAATTTGTTTTACTTCCGCTGTTTTATATATATATGTTCTGTCTTGTAATATTTCTGTACATGTTTACCAATAATACCCCTCTAAAGCTAGTGCATTCCTTTGCGAGTGACCCTAGCGGAGGTGGGGTGTTACACTTGTCATGCCATTCGGTTTGACTAATGCACCCGCCTACTTCGTAGATTTGATGAGTAGGGTGTTCAGGGAGTTCCTTAACAAGTTTGTGGTTGTCTTCTTGGATGATATCCTGATCTTTTCAAGAGATGAGGAAGAACATGCTAGACATCTCAAGGAAGTGATGGATACGCTTAGAGCTCATCAGTTGAAAGCCAAGTTCTCCAAATGCCATTTTTGGAGAAGGGAAGTTCGGTTTCTTGGACATATAGTTTCTAAGCAAGGAATAGTTGTGGATCCTGCGAAAGTGGTTGCGGTTCAAGATTGGAAGACTCCTAAGAATGCAACCGAAGTAAGAAGCTTTCTCGGTCTGGCTGGCTATTATAGGAAGTTCATTAGGGACTTCGCTAAGATTTCAGCCCCTCTTACTAAGTTGACGAAGAAGAACATAGTCTTTGCATGGGACTTAGAGTGTGAGCTTGCTTTTCAAAGGCTCAAGAGAGCCCTTACCACAGCTCCAGTTTTGGCATTACCCGATGGCGGTAAGATGTTTACCGTGTACACCGATGCATGTGGCATGGGGTTGGGTGCTGTTCTGATGCAGGAAGGAAGAGTGATATGTTATGGGGGTAGGCAACTTAAAGTTCATGAGAAGAACTATCCCACTCATGATTTGGAGTTGGCGGCGATCATCTTTGCACTCAAATCCTGGCGCCACTATCTTCTAGGCGAAAGGTTTGAGTTGTATACTGATCACAAGTCACTCAAGTACCTCTTCTCGCAGAAAGATCTGAATCTAAGGCAGCAAAGGTGGATGGAATTCTTGGCATCTTATGACTTCGAGATAGCTTATACCCCTGGCAAGGGCAATGTTGTGGCAGATGCACTAAGCAGAAGAAGGTCGACTTTGAGTCCCTTGTTTGTTGAGATGAAGAGCCTAGAGTTCTTGGCAATCTTTGATTTCACAACGGCTGTTGAGTCGATGACGGGTTCGTTAGCATCTCTTGGGCTTAGACCTACACTTCTTGATCAAGTAGGGACTTCGCAGAAGGAAGACCCGCAGATGGTCGAGATCATGGACAAGTTGATTCGTGGTGAGACGTTTAGTCACGTTGCTAGATATACTATTGATGACAAGGGTTGGCTAAGGCGTGATGGAAGGCTATGCGTTCCACAAGTGGGAGACTTGGTGCATAAAGTTCTCGAAGAAGCGCATCACTCGAAGATGACTATACATCCTGGAGGAGATAAGATGTATAGGGATATGAAGCGCATTTTCTTTTGGGCTGGGATGAAGAAGGATGTGGTAGAGTATGTTTCAAAATGCATGGTGTGCCAACAAGTGAAAGCCGAGTCGAAGAAACTCGGTGGGCTATTACATCCATTGGAGGTCCGCAATGGAAGTGGGAAAGTAGCTCTATGGATTTTGTGGATGGATTGCCTAGGTCAAGGAAAGGGAATACGAGCATATGGGTCATATTTGATAGACTTACGAAGAGTGCTCATTTCATTCCAGTAAAGAGCAAGAGGACCTCATCATGGCTAGCATCTGTTTATCTTCGAGAGATAGTGCGATTGCATGGAGTTCCTTCTAGCATAGTTAGCGATCGTGACCCAATCTTCACTAGCCAGTTCTGGAATAGTTTGCAAGAAGCAATGGGTACGCGGTTGAATCTAAGTACAACCTATCACCCCCAGACGGATGGCCAAACCGAAAGGGTGAATAGAGTGCTAGAAGATCTTTTGAGGCTTTGTGTTCTTGACTTTGGTGGTACTTGGGAAGACCACCTTCCTCTTGTAGAGTTTGCTTATAATAATAGCTATCAAGTTAGCATATGGATGGCACCATTTGAAGCTTTGTATGGGAGGCCGTGTAGGTCACCATCTTGTTGGTGGGAGACAACGGATAGGCTTATACTTGGGCCCGATATGATACGGGACACATCCGAGAAAGTTGAATTAGTGAGAAAACGGATGAAAGCGGCCCAAGACAGACAAAAATCCTATGCTGACAAGCGAAGGACAAATCTGGAATTTGAAGTTGGAGATATGGTTTTCATGAATGTTTCTCCTTTGCGTAATGTGGTTCGTTTTGGAGCAGTTGGGAAGCTGGCACCAAGGTTCGTCGGACCCTTCCCTATCATAGAGAGAATCGGGAAGATGGCTTATAAGGTGGAATTGCCCGAGAAGCTGGCCGGAGTGCATAATGTCTTTCATGTCTCGCATCTCTGAAAGTGCCTACATGAGTCCACTGAGGTGGTTGAACCTAGCATTCTTGAAGACGTGGAGGTAGAGAAAGAGGCAACCTTGAGGAGAGCTCCGATTCGTATCTTGGGAACGGAGATCAGGAAGTTAAGGAATCGAGAAGTCAAATTGGTGAAAGTTCAGTGGAGTGAGGCCGTAGAGGATGCAACTTGGGAAACCGAGGAGAAGATGCGTGGGCTTTATCCATTTCTTTTTGAGGGTACATTCTCAATCTCTTTTCCTTGTTAGCATACCTTTCTTTTGCTATCCATGTTTATCTTGTTATCTCGTTAACCTTGTCATGAGAACCTTAGGTAGAAACCCTTTGGATGAAACATGTATTTGAAACATGTTATGTTTGATGTTTGCAAGTGGTTGTAAGTGTTTGCAAGTGGATACTCGTGGATGCATGATACACGTTAGGCACTGAGATCGGCTCACACACTTTCATATTGCATATGCATGAGTGCTTATACTTATTCATGGCTGAAACTTGTTATGCTATCACGTGGATGTTGCATATGGATGAATGTTATGTGCACTCATATAGAGATTATAAGTTATGTTTGGAGGTTGCATACATATGGACTCATTTCACTAACATACTTTGCATTAAGGAGGTTTACTGAATTAGTAACCGCCTGATTTTCGCATTAGATAAGTACATATACACACACCTTTCGCATATGATCATACAACATTTAGAATTTTTTAAGGACAATGAATGCTCGTGGATGATGTTTTGAGTAGATGGATGATGGATGGTAGGATATGTTCTCCCTAACTTGAAGATTTCGGGGACGAAATCCTTTAAGGTGGCGAGAATGTAACAACCCGTATTTTGAATAACATGTTATAACATAAATCAAGGCAGAATTAAATGATAAAATATGAATCAAGGGAAACGGGCTGTGCCATTGCGTTCGTCTCGGAAAAATACGCGAAATAGAGTCCGAGTTTTCGAAAATCGGAGTCCGTATGACCCAGTTATGGCCCGTCAAAGTTTTCAGAAAATTCAAGTTTAAAAACAGATTCAAATTCAAATTCAGCTGAGCAGGGCAGGCGGGAAAAATTCCCGCCACCCCCAAGTCGACTGGGGAGTCGACTTGGGTGTCGACACACCCCAGGTTGTGTCGACTACCCAGTCGACACCCCTGTCGACTTGGGTGGTCGGCCAGTTTGGCCTGGGTGCACATGACTTGTTCCTCAAGACAGGTTTTAAGGCTTGTGACGGATTTTAAAGGCCCAGATCTGAATTAGGGTTAATCCTATGGTCTAAACTAACCTAAAATTCTATAAAAGGACCCTAATACCTAGCCTAAACCATCATAAATCAATCCTACAACTATATTATGCCAAAATGTTTAATCATGGCCTCCACCCTCTTGTCATAGCCTCCACCTTCATTCATATGAGAGTTCCTAAGCTTGTTTGAGAGTCTCTAAGCTTGATTCAAGGCCAAAGATCAATCTTTCTCTATCAAAGCAAGGATCTTCTTCTTGTTTCTCAAGGTTTTTTCATTGGAGCTTATTATTTGGGGGTTTTTAGAGTTGCTAGTGGATTCGTCTCAATCTTATTTTATTTTATAAGTCTTCATAGCATTGTAAGCCCTATACTACTCTTAGATTCTAACTATAAAGTTAAATATGACATGTTGCAAGTTTGAGTTTGGGCCTAAGTATGATTTGTGCGTTGATTCTATCATGTTATGCATAGATTTATTTTATGCATGTTTGTAAAGCTATCACCTTGACTTTGTGCACGGAAAGCTATGAGCTTTGATTTGAAATGTTGCATAAAGCAACATAGAAACTCTCATAACCCTTATGTTGTCTTACATATGATGTTATATGCGAGTCACTAGCCACCATCCTATGTCATTTATGACCATGTTTCACCTATTTTGCTAAGTTGATATCATGCATGTTTTGAGGCTTATAATGTAATATGCAAGTTTATGAACACATTTGCCTCATATGCCACCATGTTTAACTTGTGGCCAAACCTTATTAATTATGTCATGCTTCTAAGTTCCCTCTTTGAAATCTATTTGTGTTTATGCGAACTTACATGCGATGGGGAAACGTTATGGATAAACTTAAATGACATAAAAACATGACTTGAAAAGATGACACGAAATATGACATGTGATTATGCTTGAAACATGAACATGAACTTGGACATGACTTCTAGAAAACATGAGAATGGCCAACTCGAGGTTGGGTTGAGTTTGTAGCATAAATCTACCCGGAACCGCCCGGCTTAACTAGTGGCTACAAGCAATAGGACCCAATGTGAGTAGTTGGTCATGTCGCACGTGAAACCCGAGGTTAGACTAAGTTGTGGTGTAAAGCTACCCGGACCCGCCCGGCTTAACTAGTAACCACAACAAGGTCTAATGTGAGAGGTTGGGTGCATTAAATTAATTAATGCCACATGATAGGGTTAAGTCATGGACCACTTGAATACTTGACCAATTAAACACGATGGGTTGATGGGGTTAAGTCATGGACCTTGGGTGCACTTAACCAATTTGATACTTGGTTGGATAGGGTTAACCATGTTTAACCCATTCGAAACCCTAGTTACGTGGTCCTTTTCACCAGTAACCCTCTGGGTTGTATCATGATACCCTAGGGACTAGGCTAGGGTGGAGCACGATTACTGGGCTGACATGTAAGCGATCAAAACGACGGCTGAGTAGGTGCGCTGGTGCAGGTTCAGGCGGGCTATGGTCGTGCACATAGTCCGGAGTTGAAAAAGCAGACACGGGCACCTGTAGGTTTAGACTGTGCGTGCTTGACGTGTGTCCGTGGTTGGCACCCTAGGGCTCGATACACCCTAAGGTGGACCTAGCACAGTTTGGCTACACTTCGTGGTTGGGCCGTATGACACTGATACACGACAGGTTAGGCTTATAGGGAGCCGATCGACTAGACCGAGTAGTTGGACCTTGATTTAGGTCATCTCGTGGTATTGGGCCAAACTTGGGCCCAGGGATCATTTCTGGTTTATACTTGACATGGGTTGGAATACTAGTACACTTGGTGCAAAAACTTGACCTTGTATATGCGATGCCACACTTGATCTATCTTGTTTAACTTTTCACCATGCCAGTTATCACCCTATATTTCATCTCTGTTTTACATGGCCAGTTAACTTTATTAGTTTTTATACTAAGAGTAGATAGGACTTACCAGTCTTTTGACTGACCCGTTTTCTTTCGCCTCTTTTCTTTCGTCCCCCCTAGGTTTACAGGGTGGGAACACTAACACCTAGCTTGGATCTTTAGCTGCTTTTCTGGATAGCTCATGTACGGTTTGGACTTGAGCTTGCTATGGCTTTATTCTACCTTGGGGATAGCTACTTTATGATTTTCTTTCCAGTTTTCAGTTTATGTTTCTAGACTTTGTTTTGTGGAAAATAATGACCAAGTACTTTGATGTAACTTGACTATGGTTTGGAAATGTTAGTTTTTATCCGCTGTTTTATTTACTCTACTTTTACTTATATGTTCTGTCTTGTGATATCTGCATGCATGTTTACCTTATTTAACACCCCTCCAAAGCTAGTGTGCCTGCAAGAGTGGCATGGGAGGAGGTGGGGTGTTACAGGATGAATAAGTTGGGATTGGGAAATAAAATAAACAATTACTTCGGTGTGGTTCGCTAATCCCGACTAGTTTGAAATGATATCCAAATGAAGATTAAAGGATGAATTTAGAAGAATTTATCTTGGATAAAATTAATGGGAACCTTTCCCTAAGAATATGATTTTGTGAATAAAAGAATATTCTGAATTGAAATGAGGCGTTTGTTGTGTTTGTGTAACACGGGTTTATTATATACGCGGGCTATTCAGAAAGACCGGGTTTATCCCATTCTGAATAACCGATTCGACGAGATGTCGAAGATGAAGATGGTGGTTGAAGACCGGAAGTCATCACATCGTTTGGGTGATTACTGATGATCTTGATTGGGCTGTACACCCAAGATGACGGAAACAGTTGGTGATCATCTAGACGTACTTGGAGATCGATGGATATGCGAGGAAAGTGCCTCCGGTTTCGTTCAGACCCATAACGAACTTGTAAATGGATTGTGTGTCTGACATTGGATTTTATTCTGTGTTGATTGATCTCTATTAAATATACATCTGTTTGGCGGCGGAGAATTTATTCTCTTGCTTAACGCCCTTCTTTGAGACGTACGAGCTCAGAGGTTGTATATCGATGGACATCAGTCGCATGGAGTGAATTGCCAGTGTGGCACCCGTAAGTGGCAATTGATCAAGGCTTCTGTTGAAAAACAAAGTCTTGTGGTTGATGATTAAAGCACGGCCTGTGTGGTGTAGCTTTGTGTATAACGTGAATTCGCGAGCCTCACACCTCGGTATAAGTCAAAAACGGGAGACGGACCGCTGGGAGAGCACGACGTTTCTTTCTAGCTAGGGTGGTGTCAGTGACCTACCAGCCCTGACATTTATATACTTTTCACTTGTGTGGTTGTTGGAATGCGAGGCGCCTCGGATATAGGTCTGTAAGGACTGGGAAACGTGTGTTCAGGAATAACTAACCTCAAAAGTAAGAGAGGATCGGCCCAGCCGATTCCAAGGATCATAGTGGGGTCCTGGGACATTTGCTAGAGTGTCTCGAATTGGAGAGGAGCTTGCCCCTTGCCTCGACTCATGACGGAAATCCAATTTCCAATACGTGATATTTCGGTTTTAATTGTAGAACTAGTATGGCGACATGATAGATGGTACCCATGCCGCCTATGATTGATATTTATGAATTGAATTTTTTTGACACTATGCACATATAATAGTATCAAATTATTTGTTTTAAACGTACCAAGTATGTTTGGCTATTATAAGGGAAAACCCTATCCTCCGGCTTGCATTGCATTGTGTGATGGGACCTGGGTCTTATAATAACTTCATTTTTCCAAAAAGCATTGCGTTGTTTTGTTATATGCACTAGTATTCTTGGGAGGAAACCCGTTCCGTGTTATACGGCGTGGTCCCTTGAATTACTCTCTTTTAAAGTAAAGTTTTAAATAACTGTTTTAGTTCTCACACCAGTCCCATGACTGACCTAGAGTTTATTTTTTTAACCTAAACTCTGGGTGCCCATATTTTCGACACAGGCAGCTAGTAGTTTTGGTTTTGCAGATTTATATTCACAGGATCCTGATTTACAGCTGGAACGATGCTCGGAAAGCTCTGTATCCGTGCATTACTTCTAGTTGTGCTTTTGTATTATTTTCTGCTGCGATGTATATAAATGTAATTTAAATCTCTGGTATTTGTTGAATGTAATTTATTCATTTATACTCTGTATATTCTTGTATCTGATGGAATTGTTGTAATAACAATGAAATGTTCTTCCGTTTGCTTCTATTTTGTCTTGTCCTCAACGCCATTCGTGCTTTCCTTCACGGGGAAATTCGGGTCGTGTCAATTATACTGGTTGACTAATGAAGTATTAATTTCATGTAATGATCACTTACATGATGAATTGAGTACAGGTGTCAAAAGACAGTGAGGATTGATATTGGTTAAGTATATCGCAATAAGTTGCACAGATGTACTCGATAGTGCTCGCATAAGGTACGCTACGCGAAAATAATAATTTTGGGTTTTGAATTTTGTTTTCCAACCATGTGAGTCCCTAATTTGTTCATGTGAAATCGCAGATGTCACTCCGTACAGGGAAGACTCTATCGAAATTTTCTGAGAATTTAAATTCTTTGAGAATTTTCGATATTTTTGGGAAATTTTTATTTATGATATTGAATTGAGTTTGATTTATAATGAATTGGATTGGGAAAATATAATGAGTTTGTAGCATTCTTCTTACCTTAGCAATCTCGGGGGCGAAATTATTTTAAGGGGGGAAGAATGTAACGACCCAGATTTTTGACCATTTTAATTTGGATATTTAATTTTGTTTGAATATTTTAATTGGAATATTTATGGATTTTTAATATTTTATTCGTCATTTAAAATAGAGTTTAAAACGTTATAATTTATATTTATTTAAAACAAGCTCGTAATAGCACTGTAGTTCGTAATATTTAGTTTTGAACTTCAAAGGAATATACAAGATCCGATTAAAGTCGGATTTCCATGAAACGAGAAATGATTGAATCTGGTTGCTGATAATTTTATAATGTAAGAGAAAAATCGGGATTTCAATGTTTAGATTGCTAGTTATGTCAAAATTTAAATTTTAAAATAGTCGCTATGGAATAGTTTTTAAACTATAACAATTTATTTATTAATAAAGAGATTTTTATATGAGTAGAGCATCATTTAAAACCGGGATTTTTAATGTTGAGTTTTGAATTCTATACTGTTTCAAATTGAAATTATTGTTTTAATTAATATGATGATATTAAGCTATCGTTAAATTTAACTGTTTAATTTAATAAGATTTTTAAATAAACCCACCTAAAGCTTGAATACTACATGCATATCATACATGTCCAACCAATACAAATGTGCTCCATGGATAAGAAAACTGAAAAAATGGAATGTATAATATTAAACTGAACTTGTGCAATATGAAATTTTTTTTGGAACAAAACGTATACAATACAAACATGAAAACTGGAACTTACAGAATGATAAGAACTGCAAAGTATAAAAAAAAGAAAGAAGAAGCATGCAACAGGAAGATAAAATAATTCAACAAAATCACTAAGTAAATTAAACAACAAATAACTAAAGGAGAACAAGGAAATTACAGTAAATAAGATAACAGCTCCTCACGAACAAGAGTTTTTTCCAGCCAAATTACAGACTTTATTGCCAACATGAACACTCTACAAACCGCCAAGTACGTATATATGTACTAAAAATTCTTACATCAATATTGTATAACACTTTGCAATAGTGATCTATTTGTATAAACAAAATAGTGCGCCGAGCCTAACCTATCCCTTTTCAGTGGCATACACTCTTTTGAGAAGACAATACAAGCCCAATTTTCAATCCATCAACACTGTATGACAACACACTATGCAACAAACAATGGCACTACTCATACAAGTATACCTAACCTATTCTCCTAGTTGTACACACAGTCCCTATTTGAGAAGAAAATACATGCTTGGGACTCTAAGCCCATCAACCCAGTACTGCTGCCGTCCTCAAGCCTTCTCACATCAATGGACATACATAGCAGCTAGATAAAGAGAAAGAACATAGCCTTGCAGACCTACCAAGCTAGAAACCTTGGGTGCCAAGGAATTTACACATAAAAATACCACTACAATACCCATTCTTTCCAATCCAAAAAATAAGCGACGTCCTACTCCTTTTTACTTCGAAAACCCATTCAAATCCGTGACCAATAAACCCATAATCGTATACCATTCTCATTCGATTTATTCCCAAAATTTTAAACAACAAAATATAAATGATGATGAGATCTACATACTGACCTTTTTTGGTGGAATTCTAATGGTCATAGTGGACCGGATCTCGCCTGGAGGGCGTTAGCTTTGATTGCGAACTATGAACAGACGATGGGAACAGAAGGGACGAGGCTCATGCCGAAGGAGGGGCTGACTACGGTGTGGGGTTTGGCAGTGGCTGAAGGATCTCCGATCGACTAAGGAGGAGGCGGCGGTAGGTTTGATTTTTGGCAGAAGCAGTTTTCTTTTGTTTTATTTTGGACGAGAATGGGATAAAGAACGATTGGTATTAACAGAAGGAGGGCACCGTTCTTTTAATTGGGGGGAAGGGTAGTGGATGTGGATGGGTATGATTTCAATGAGTTAGATGATGGGCTTTAAGGTTGGTGGGCTTGCAATACAAAGGAACAAATTCGGTATTGAAAAAAATGAATGGCCTGCTAAGGTTGATTTAATAGTAATTAGTTCAACCTATTTGAAATATAAAGCTAACTAATTTTATATTTAAACTATAATTAATTATATTATTTCAAACACGACAGGATTTATAATAACATGTTAGCTAGGGTCCTGGAATTCCGGTCACTAGTTAGGAACATAGCAGGCATGAACTTACAAAGCAATAAATGAAGGAACCGGCCAGAAATATTTAAAACAAGGTAATTAGTTCGTTGATTTAAATTAAATCAATTAATTATTAAAATAAAATTTTAAGTATTTACAACGTGACCATATCAGAGCACGCCGATAAAATATGGATTGGAAACCATATTTACGAGCAGAACGGTATAGAGCGAAATAGAACCGAATGAGTTGGAATTTATCTGGAATAAACCAGTTATAGAACATAGACCAAGGTGAGTTAATCTCACTCAGTTCCCTACTTATATTGATTATAAGTTGGGTTTATCACTTGTTTGCTATGGCTGCTTATTATTGGATTGTTTGATGGTTGTTTGATGCGTGTTAAATATTTTTATCAACTATTTAAATTAAAGGGTTGTTTAATTTAAATAAAATAACATCGTTATTTTTAACAATGATTTCCAAACAAGGTAACTAACCTTGTTGGTTACGTTTATAATAATATAAACGTATTTAAATTAAACAGGGTGCTTGAATTATTGGTTGACCGCTATCAGTTGAATTGATTATTTTCCTGTATGTGATCATTATATGAACCGTTGAACCTATATTATTGAATTATCGAATTGATTGTTAAACCCCAAATTCGACAGTTGTTTGGTCATTAACCAATGTGTGGTATTGGTTGGGCAATTCATAGCAGATGGCCAAAATACAAACTATTTTATAAAGTTCGATTTACCGTCAGGTGAATCCATAATAATGAAGTTATGAAATCTGGTTTATAGCTGAGTATAGCTTTTCAATATATTTTTAAAATAAAGTTAAAAAGGAAATAAACTAACCAACTATATATATATCGTTTGTTTTGACCACTATTTTTGTACCAAAATCTACCGTGTGTGAAGCACGTGTTTCACCGTAATTACTGAATAATTTGATAAAGTGGATTCTTATATTAATAAGATTGATGGGCCGGTAGGCGGGAATTAACTTGATGATTAATAACAGGGATTTATTGCTTTAAGAATAATTAAAGTAAGATTATTTAGAAATAGATTATTATTTATAGACGATGTAAAGAAAGTTATTTGGATTAATAAACGTTCTTTATTTATTCAAAATGAAAAGACGAGTTAGGGTTGATAAATGGTTTAATCATGTTTTGAGGTTGACCAAGCAAATTTTTTGAACAGTATTTGACTTTTACATTAAATTAGTTAGGGCCGATAAATTAAATGCAATAATTGTTGAACTTAATGAGATTTTAAAAAGGAAATTTAATTCCAGTTAGTGATAAAGTAAATTATATTCTTTATTTAATTTAACGAATTTTTTCCTAAATGGAGTTCACATAAGTAAGAAACTTAAGTTAGAAATAAAATATAATTGAGTGTCAAAGGAAGCTTATGAACGGGTTCAAACCAAATTTGATAATTAAAGTTATAAAGTGTTTTAAGCAAATATGACAAGCTTAAAATAAATATTTAAGTAAAGGAAATCGAGATTAGAAAAAGGCTTTATATCAAACCAGAGATGTGTAATGGATAAGAAGACAGAGAGTTAAGAGTTAATTTGTAACTTAACGTTGAGTGTAATAGATGAGATCGAAATGTGATTTCCAAAGGAAATGATTTAAAGAATTAGAAAGGGACTTTTATAATTGGATTTGGAGTACTGGTTAGTAATGTGATTTGAAGTAGAAATCCAGATATTGGAAAAAAGATTTTCAAAGGAGTTAAAGTTAAAAGATTAATGTGTATTAATCATTTTCTAAATCAAGGAATTTGGTAATAACCATATATTTAAAAGAGGAGATTTCAAAAAGCATGACGTTTTTATAAAATCGTATTTTTAATACCATATGGGATTGATATCAAAATAAATGTGGGTTTTAGGTTTCAATTCATATTTATGTCATGATAAAAATGTTGAAATCAAGGTCTGGAAGATAATACCACAACTTGAGAAATTTCAGAGTTATCGAAAGATGATGTTTGTCAGAATAGTGGTGATGTCAAAGTAAATTATTTTGAAGAATATTGGTGTAACGTTATATAAAGAATTTGGATATAATATATATATATATATATATGTATGTATATGATGGGATTCAAAAATAGAAGGACATAAAGTGGGGCATGAAAATAGGAAATGATATTTCCATAGTAACAAAACCAAAGGGGATTTTGTAAGGATTGTTTTACATCGGAAAGTGAATTGATCTTATAATTAAATGATAAGAAATGTGTTGGAAATATTTTGAAGGATAGTAATGGGGTAGGATTTTAAGGTATTTCTTTTAAGTATTGTAAGCAAATGATTTGAGAATTTTTATATATAAAAACTAATATATTATCTTTGGTATTACAATTAAAATATTATTTTAATGGCCAAGTGACGCTGTGAATAAACCAATGGACTTATTTTGTTTCTATAATTGTTATTTTGATAGTTAAATAACCAACTATCAAAATCATGGCCAATGCGTTGATGGTACAGGAAGAATGGGATTGAATTTATATTCGGAAACCATCCCGAACCAGCAAATACTTAAAGAACACTGGTGGAAGATGGAGCATTTAAAGACTGTGGAAATTCATAAGCGGAAGAGCTACTTGATAGATTTCTCTGATGGTGCAACCAGAGATATTTTAATAGTAATTCGATCATGGTTGAAATCTATGGATTGCAAGGACTACTCGCTATTGATCCATAGGGTGATTCCTAGGATGCAATAGGAGGGTGCCTTCAGTTTGTCCAATCCCAGGACAACTTGTATGGACGGATGTGTGACAGAGTATTTCCAAAGGAATCACGTACGTTGATTTCTTCAAACGTACCTAGTTTTTGGCATAGAAGGGATACTTCTTTAGCTTAATAACCAGAGTATTTTTGGGGACGTCAATTACTGATATCCGATGGATCTAACGATGTGGCATTCAAAGTAAATGATGATCAGATGTCCTAAAGTTAAATTTAGACCTCAGTCCTCATCAATCGGGAAATGAGAAAAATCGGGCAGGTAGCATGGCTATGTGGGTCGCTCCCATTAGGGTGTATAATCACCTATCTAGAGAAATTCCTTTTGCTTCTTTAATCTATTTCGATGCTGTCCCTTTTCGGGAAACGGTGGGTCACACCCAACCGTTAGTGATATACATTCGATATACTCAGGCGAAATGAGTGGTCGGTCATGTGTGGGCCGGGTTGCAAGACGTTCTTGTTGAACCCAGTGTATTCGCCTCTAGAGATACACTATCGGCAGATGGTCTCATACCTTGTCATAGTCGGAATCCATTCTCCAATAAGCGCCCGTGGTTTTGTTTGTATACTATATTTGTGGAGCATGAGATGCAAGCGTTCTGCTAGATTCTATCTATTTGTATTTAGACACTATTATAATATCAAACAGTATATGTTTTCAAAACTGGTTTGGGTTATAGTAAGGTAAACACTGTCCGTGTTTATGTGTGGACTGGTCTTACTATTATCCTTTTCTTTTAAAAGGATTTTTGAACCTAAAAAAATCAAGATGACTGTTATATAAATTTGTGAGATTTTCTCACTCTGGTTCACCCGACTGACCCGGTATTTGTAATGCTCGGGTTAGACCGGGTTGTACAGGTTCAGGTCGTTGGATAATACGAAGTTCAGAAGGCGTGATGAAGGAGTTCTGACGTATGGTTTTGTTTTGTATTTTCCGCTATGTGTTGTATGTGAGGACAGGTAGTTATAATTTTCCAGATTTGTCTATTGTACTCTTATGTATGTAAGTATATTTTCAACCTCTCAACAAAGATTTATTTCTATATTATATTTTGCTCCACTGCGATGTGAGACTCTGTTGGATCTTCTTCTTCTTCTATTCTAATATTTCTTTCTTTCTTATCTCATCCTCTAACTTCTTTCTATTGACGTCTTGGCTTCCAGTACATTTTGGGTTGGATTGGTGTTGTTTAATCATCTCAAAAGGCACCGGAAATTTGGATCGTCACATTTAAACTTCACGCCCCCTTTATAAACCCTATTTATAAAACTCCGGTTTAAAATAAACTTCTTTCCATCTTATTTTCTTTCCACTTATTTCAAATGTTAAATAAATATTTATTTAAGCTATCACATCAGATCTAAATCTCTTTTATTACCTTGTTATAAAAATCTGGTTTTACCATAAAATCCAATCATCACTCTTTCCTAATTCAGTTAGGTTCATTCCAAACTCGATTATCGACATAAATGGATTTCCTTTAAGTAATAATCACTTAGATCCTTATTAATTAAAATAATAACTTATTTCATTATTAGCTACTGTATAAGTTGTTAAATTCTTTATTACAAAATAAATAATAATTTCTCTTATTTAAAACCTTATTAAAATTAACCAATACTCGTTAAATAGTTTCATTAGATTTATTTAACACTAAACAAATTTCATTTTATAATCAATCCCGGTTAAAGCAGTTGGCTTAGTTAACTCAAAATACAGTTATCTCGTAAACTAATTCCAATTAAATCCTTTCTTTAAATTAATTAATAGTCTAATAACTTAATTAATTCCATTCAATCCAACTCTTAACCGTTCGGATAATTTCTTCTCATTTACATATAAATCTTATTAATATAGGAATTCTCTTTATAAAATCATTTAATAATAACTTATAAACTTTATACAATAAATAATAAATATTTATTTCATTTTTAAATAACTTTAATTCTAGTTAATAGAATAAAAATCTATTTTCAGTTATAAAATAAATTTTATAACTTCATTACCGTCGATTTCTTGACGGTAAATTAATATCTATAAAACAATTGATTTATAGGCCACATGATGCCAATTACCCGACCAATACTATCCATTGGTTAATAATAAAACAAACGTTGAATTTAGATTTAACGATCAATATCCAAATCAATCAACCAATCATATTGGTTAAACAGTTCACATAATGTGATATGTAAATGAATAATAAATTTGAGGAATCCGGTTGGATCCCTCCAACCTGTTCTCCCCCTGCATTCAAATACGTTATCTCAAATAATATGATTCAATTCAATAAACAGATAAAATAGACAAATAAATAAATAACAGTAATCCAAACAGCCATACTTTAATTTAATATGTTTGTATTGTTATAAATTTAACTAACAAGGTAAGTTACCTCGTTTAGAATCAACCGCTAAAAATAACGGTTAGAATTTATTTAAATTAAACTAAAGTTCAATCAACCAGTTCAACCAATATATAAATAACAACAAACAACAAATAATTTGCAAGGATAGCACACAAAATAGAACCCGATTTATATAAAATATAAATGGGATAAAAACCAAGTGAGTAAATTCACCTTGATCTGGTCGTTGAACGGTTCGACTACAGTTAAATTAACAGTGTGTAATTTAATTGAAAATTTCTAGCTATCTCTGTCTCTGTTCAAAATAATTCCATAGTGTTTTGTTCGTCAAGACGATCTCATTGCAACTTGCTTTGTTTAATTCTGTTAACATAACAAAGTTATACAGTTATCAGTTAATTAATTCTTAATTAATATATGTAAGACTTAATTATATTTTGTTTACCCATTTGGCCGTCTTTCAAAAGTGCCCCGTACATTTTCCATGCACACGTCTTTTTTTGGCAGATCCCTTGCAATGTGTCGTTTTCTTTCCAAAGTGCACCGTAACACCTATCAAGTTGCTTACTAAAATATGCCCAATAGGTTCTTCACGCATTGCTTCATTTTGCCCAAACCAATACACTGCTCCACGTTTTATTTTAGCTCCCAACTTCTTATTCTTTCTCGGCTTTTTTTTGCAACATGCACTCAGTAAACAACTTCTCGCTGGCCTTCAGCCCTTCGGTCAAACCACCAAACGCCATTATATTATATATATATTTTTCACAAGAAGCCCATCTGGCCCATCTAAACCCCCAACAAAAACTCAGCCCACCCTCCTTAAAATTCTTCTTCCCCTGAAATGTTATATTTCAATCTACCCCTCCACTCCAGTACTTATTCCATGGCAGATATTTGATCCCCTGTTCTCCCTTCTCTCTTCCGTTCACTTCTTCATATACTACTTTATCATTTCAAAACTCACGTAACCTTTTAATTCCTTTGTTCTGAAATCAGGAAATCACCTTTTCTTTGAATTACATCAGGCATGTAAATCACCATTCTATATTTTTTCCCAACCTTTCTTTCGAATTCAAAGAAAGCTAAAGTGTTCTTCTTCTCAACTCTTTTTCTCTCCATTTCAGTGCCTAACATACACATCTTGCTTTGTACTCCCTTTCCCATGAACCGCTGCTCTTCTATTCTCCCTTCATTTCAAAATGCCCCACGTCATACCTTCCACTTCTTTCTATTCGTTAGTCCATCTACTGCGCTGCTCCGATCTTATGTTACTACAGTTCCACGTGAGAGAATACGTACCCAACCCAAAATCCCTCTTCTTTCGTTTCCATCCTCCCCCATTTGTGCACTCTAGAATCCAAACAGATCGCCAACCCTTAAATTTGAGAAAATACTAGTCTAACGTTAATGCTGTCTACTGCTTCACATAAAAACGATCTCCTTCCTCTCAGTATATTCATCTCAACACCCAGTCACCTTCGTCTATCCTTATTACACTCCGCAAACTGAACTTCCACATCTTTCTTCCTGTTTCTTTTTATTTTGCTACCCAACGTTACTGGTTTGAATAAATAAAAACATGCACACTATTTCTTCCTGCTGTTATGAATTTCGAAACCCCTACCCATTTGTTTTCCATTCAAAATTTCGTTTCATTATTAGGTAGAATAATGAAAAAAACAATGAAGTAGGTTTATTTATATACACACGCGAACAAGATATGATCAATGTAAAATCATAGGTACAGGTAGGGGCAAAAGTAGCTGAAAGGGACGAGACGCGAGCAACGTTTTTCCTTCCATAGCAGAAACAGTATGTATATAGGGTACCTATTGATTAAATATTGTTTGGATTCAAAGGAACAGGGAATAGGAAAGGTATCAACTATGAGTTTTCTTCAGTATTCCATGTGTGTGTGGTTTGCAACCCATGTTCTCTCTTCAAGAAAGCTTGTGTGATGATAAATATAATGGGTTGTTATTGTACTTGGTTTTCTTCTTCATTTCAGTGTACTGGGTTGATTAAGATCTACATGTGCGATGGAAATGGGTACAACAAGCCTTCACTAGATGAGGTTAGCCACAAAACAGGGGTTGAAAATGTATTGACATAAGGCTGCGCGATTTTATTTTCACTATGCAGAGCGGCTGAAATTTCCTTTCATATTAGGGTAGGGGTAAATAGCTGGTTCATGAAGAATGATGTTACAAGACACTGTTGTGTAGTGGGTAGCTGAAGAAAAGAAGAGATCGGTAGAACATAGAGCCTACGATTTTTCCTTAAGCACTAAGTAATAAGCAGTGATATTTGGGGAAGGAAAATTTTGTTTTAACTTAGAGGGGAAAGTATCTATATATATTACGGTTTACATTTTTATTATAGGGTACCCAAATTTTCCGCTAATAACCGTAATCTATTATATTCGGACCGACACACATGAACTCCAACCACAATGTAAATGGACACATCATTACGTTTCAACATTCTTGTCCCAATGAAACTAATGTCATTGAAAACGGACTTCGTTTGCACAACGACATTATTTTAATTCATCAGTTCACCTTTAAATTGCACACACGGGTAAAACATCTCCAATTGGTTCCAAACTAGGAAAGTAACAATAATTAATTATACGCATTTCAATAAAATTCGTTTCGCCAAAACGGAGATCGTTGAAAAATAAATCATTTCTAAGACCTATATAATAACGATAATAAAATATAATTGAAACAAAAACTAATTCAATTAAAATATAGTAATTCATTATTATCATATATCACCAAATAAAATACTACACAGCTTCAGAATAAACCAATATATATTTTTAAACTCAATATTTGCTATCTTGGCCTAACGATGTTCAAATATATATATACACATATATAAATTATTTATATTTATTTAATAAATGTTATCATTTATTAACGAATTCCATAGCGACTATTTCAAAATTTGAATCGGAAGTAACTGACAATCTATAAGCTGAAATCTCCATTTTTCTCCTTCATTAGAAATATATAATCAAATCGATTCTGGCGATTCTTCTTTCACTGAATTCCGGTTTGAAATGGATTAGGTGTATTCAAATGAAATTCGAATTGTAAATTACAAACTACCGCAGCAGTTATGAGCTCTATTTTATAATTATATATAAATTAATTGTTCAACTTCATTTAATAACGAGTTATATATTCTAAATCCATTTATAATTCCAAATCGATATTTAAACAATAAATTAAATTAAATATCTAACCATAAAAACTACGGGATGTCACAGGGACCGTCATGGCCCCAATAGATTTGGTCATCAAAGTAGTGAATAATCGTACGCTTTACGCACTGAGTGAGAGATGTGAGGATGATTGCTATGTTTGATATTTGGTATCACCATGAAATGCACACTTCCACTTTACACTCTATGTTAGTGTTACCTTAGAGTAATGTACATCCTGTTGTGCTAACTCCTTGGTTACAGGTCCAGGTCAGGTATGATTATTTATACCTGTTATTGCTTTACCCAGCTATACACTTCGTATCGCTCACACCAGAATTTCGTCTAACCCATAGTTTTATGTCTCTTCTTATTACTCTGGGTGCTCCTAAATGAGAAGACTAGAGACAGTTTATGATGTTATTGTGATGACCCGCACTTCCGCCTACTTCAAAACGAAACATACATCGATTAAAGGTAAGAAAAAGTACGTTTTGTTAGGGTTTATCAAAGAACACACAGCGGAATACAAAGTTCATAGCGGAACAAATAAAATATAATATAATAAGAGTATATTATTGCAACGGAAAATATTTTGAATACAAATCTGATTTTACATACCATTACTCCGTAATATACCGATATTAGAATACGTTCGGCCTTCATATGAAACTTCATCTCTCTCTAGTACTTCAAGTCCTTAAGCTTGAGCTCGATCTCAAAAATCTAAAAAACAAACTAAAAGACTGCCCATGTGGAAATTGGGGCACCCGCAATTTGCAAGAGAAAAACAAACTGAGTCAGTCATGGTATTGATGTGAGAAAAATTTGTTAGTAATCTTATACTTAGCCTTATTTTGAGTAAGGTATCTTGGGACCACGCCGTATGTCGTGGAACGGGTTTCCTCCCAAGGATACGTGCACAACCATAGCGACCAAAAATAGACTTATGAAGCTAATAATACAACAAACAATATGCAGTTCCTCAAACTACCCACTAGGTTTTAATTCCCTATGTAACAATCCGTATTTCGATAACATGTTAAAACGAGAATCAAGGCAGAATTTAATTTTAAATTCTGAATCAAGTAAAACGGGCTATGCCATTGCGTACGTCTCGGAAAAATACGCGAAATAGAGTCCGAAATTTTGTAAATCGGAGTCCGTATGACCCGATTAAGGCCCAACGAAGTTTTCAGAAAATTTCTAAGTAAAAACAGATTTCAAATTCAAATTTGAATTTGGAAAATTGGGCCAGTTTGGGCCAGGCGGGAAATGTCCCGCCACAGTACCCAAGTCGACAGCCCTGTCGACTTGGGAGTCGACTTGATTTGTATCAAGTCGACAGCCCTGTCGACTGGGCTGTCGACACTGGTGGCCGAGCCATCTTGGCTTGGTGCACCTGCACTAGTCTCTGGTCTTGTTCTGGAAGCTTCTGACGTGGTTTGATGGTTCAGATCTATCCTAGGGTTAATCTAAGGGCCTAAAACTATCCTAGTCTCTATAAAAACACCCTAAACCTAACCTAAATCCCTAAAAATCAAACCTAGCAACTAAGTGCTGCCAAAATCAATCTTGATCATGGCCTCCATCTCAAATCCCTAGAGCCTATGCATTCAAATCGGGTTCAAATCAAAAGGTGCAAGCTTGCTACATCAAATAGAGGCCAAATCAACATTTCTATGCGAGTTTCATGATGGTTCTTCATCAAAGGAGCCACCTTTCTTCGTCATGATGATGCATGATCCCTTTCCTAAGCCTTGCCTATGTAAGTTCTAGCTACTTTTGGATCAAAACGGTAGTTTTAATGTTGGCATGGGATAAGATGAGATAAAACATAAGTATGCATGTATGTGAACCTAACCTTGTCCCTTTTCTATGATCTATGACCTTAGACTAAGATGTAGCAACTTAATCATGTCACTCATGTTATGTTTAGCCTAGTTTATCTTGCAAGTTTGGATCTTTGTCTATGGAAGATTAGCATGAACCTTTGGGAACCATTTGACTTGTGAAACATAGCCAAATACTTGACCTTGGGGCTTATGCATGCATATGAACACAAACCCCTTATGTTTCATGCATGTTTGTGGCAAAAACCTCCTTATGGTATTATGCAAGTTTGTGGCCAAATCCTATATGATAGTATGCATGCTTATGGTCAATCCCTATATGACTCTATCATGCATGTTTATGGCCAATCCCTTTATGATGTTATGCATGTGGAAGCCAAGCCCTTCTTGGCATCATGCATGTTTTGAGACCAATATGTGACATAGTGTCCTTACTATGTTGACTCGCTTTGCTTGCGTTGGGAAAACACGATTTTGGGTAAACATGAACATGTCGCGAAATCTTAACTTGAATATGACCAGTGTTTATACTTGAAAATATGACTTGAAATATAACATGGAAGTTGACATGTACGTATGCATAAAAACATAAGCTTGGGAATTTACCTATTAAGTTAGGTCTACCCTTTGGGAATTTACCTATTAAGTTAGGTCTACCCAAATGCTTGAAAAACTTGTAACATGTTTTGGAAACATGATGAACATGACACTTAGAGAATATAAGAGTGGCCAACTCGAGGTTGGGTTGAGTTTGTAGCATAAATCTACCCGGACCCGCCCGGCTTAACTAGTGGCTACAAACAATAGGATCCAATGTGAGAAGTTGGTCATGTCGTGCTTAAGACCCGAGGTTAGACTAGGTTGTGGTGTAAATCTACCCGGACCCGCCCGGCTTAACTAGTAACCACAACAAGGTCTAATGTGACAGGTTGAGAGTGCATTAATTAAATTAATGCCACTTGATAAGGTTAAGTAAATTTGACTAATGACACTTAACCATGCAACATGATTAGGGATGGGGTTAAGTAATTTACACTTAACTAACCCGACTGGGTAATTAGATGGGGTTAAGTAATTAAGACTTAACTAATCTAAGCACGGTAATTAGATGGGGTTAAGTAATCCACACTTAACTAATCTAAACACGGTAATTCGATGGGGTTAAGTTAAACACTTAATCAATTTAAACTTGGTAAGTCAATGAGGTTAAGTAACCAATACTTAACCAACTTAACGAGATAATTTAATGGGGTTAAGCAACTTATACTTAACCAATTATACATGATGATTTGACGGGATTAAGTAACCTACACTTAACCAATCTAATACGCGGACCCGATAAGGTTAAGTCACAAGGCCTTTTTAGAATATACTTAACCATCGTAGTACGATTAGAGGATGGGGTTATGCCAACCTATACTTAACCAATCCGACTCGATAATTTGATGGGATTAAGGTAATCTATGCTTAATCGATCTAGCAAGATAGTCTATAGGATTAAGGTAAGCTAGTACTTGACCAATTTGACTCGATAGGGTTAAGTCATGAGCCTTTGGGTACACTTAACCAACTTGTAGGGCTAAGTCTTGAACTTAAACACTTAGCCAATCTTGACGTGATTCGTGGGCAGGTTAAGTCATGGACTTGAATGATAACACTTAACCCAATAAGACAAACCCTAGTTAGAGGAACTAGGTAGAAAACCGTGGTTAATCAAGGATAACGGGAAAGGAAGCTAAGTGGTAAACCTTAGTTAAGGGTAACTAAGTAATAATTCTTAGCTAAGGACATAGGACTAATTCACAAAGCGATGAGTAACCTGATACGGTAGGTCATCGCTTAGTATACGAGTAGGAGCAAGTTATCTGACTTGGATAAAAGCTCCAGCGCACTGGGTGCCGAAGTGGAAGCTTCGGGGGACGTGAGGATATTCTTGGGATCCCTCTGTGGGCTGCAGGTAATTATACTAGGCCCATGAGAGGTTAAGGTCTGCGTTAGAAGGACCAAGAGTATGCCTTGGTTGCTATGCGAGCGACCTAAAGACTGGGATGGATTAGCGTGGAGTCGACGATTCTTAGTTTTTGCCCTGGATAGCAAGTCGCCGACTACCTACCATCTTTAGTCAATCGTGTACGTGCGGAAAGGCAGGGAACCCCCAACAGACCATGTGCTGGCTATCGAGCCATGGGTGAGGTTGGCCCGTAGGAAAGTGGGCTATAGTGGGGTCGTGGAGTTGTTCTTATACATGATTTTTCTTGGATTGCCTTTCAGTAGTTGAGGGAGGGGTCGCGTGGGACCATAGCCACGGGTACAAAAACAGACCTTGATATCTGCATCGGCAGACGATTTAAAGCTCCCGACCGAGTTCCATATTTCTTAGTTTGCCCTGGCACGGAACTCGGATGGCACATTGGGGAACATGTGCATCTAGACATGGAAAACGATTCACGATACATACGTGGGATCAAGGGCGCGGTTGACGGGTGGCATAATCCCTAGTGGTTCTAGGTGGCCAAAACCCAGACCGAGACACGGAAACGTTCATTAGGTAGCATAATCCCTAGTGGCCTAGGTGGCATAAATCCTAAATGAACGCGCGATAGTTCATGGTAAGGAAACATAACTAGATCAAGGGTTGCAGTCCAAAACAACTTCAAGGATAAAACGGTTACATGGGAAAGCCCGTACGGCCTACGGCAAAGGACTGAACTTATACATGGAAAGAAACATACGAGTTTAGAAAACCTACATATGCTTTAGGTTGACATGGACCATTACATGACATTGGGCAAGGGACATTCATGGTTAATACATGACGCGGATTGGGATACTAGTACGAGGGGTGCAGAGCAAATATACATGTTAGAACCAGGAAAAATATACATAATAGATACAGTGGGATGTTAGACAGGGTAGATAACTTTGGATAGTATACTTGATAGAAACCTGACGATGTGATACCTTAACTTATCATGACACCGTAGTTTATCATGATATCTTAGTTTACCTTGCTAAAGTAGTTCAACCGGCTATCCTGGTTTAGTTTATCTATCTTGTAGTTATCCTTATGTTTACTTTCAGTTTATGCATGTCATGTTACCTTTACCTGTTTTTATACTGGAAGTAGGTAGGACTTACTCAGTCTTTTTGACTGACCCGTTTTGTTTCGCCTCTTTCCTTCCGTTTCCCCCCAGGTTACAGGGAGGAAACAATGCTGTTTAGTTCGGACTTCTTCTGCTTGAAGGTCATCATGGATGGCTTGGACTTCTCTTGGCTATGGCTACTTTACTGTTTTTACTTGGGGAATAATTTATTAAAAAGCCTTTATGCTTCTTTACGATTGCAAGACAGGTTTTGATGTACTCTGATGTAAAAGGCTTTAGACCTTAATTATTGACTTTATGAAAGTTCGATTTTACTTCCGCTATTTTGTATGTTCTGTCTTGTGATATTTCTGTGCATGTTTACCAATAATGCCCCTCTAAAGCTAGTGCATTCCTTTGCGAGTGACCCTAGCGGAGGTGGGGTGTTACATTTGGTATCAGAGCAGAAGGTTACCAGACTGGGCAAAAGTTTTTAAAGACCTTCTGAAAACTATTTGAAAATCGTTTACAAAGAAGCATTTTTCAAGAAAAGTTTGTTTTAAAAAGGCTATTCCCCAAAAGCCATTAGCACCATTCTTTGATTCCTTGATTGAATCTCACTTCCTTTCTTTCCTCCATCCGTGGTCACAGTAGTTCTAACTGTGACTAATCTTTGTCTAGCCACGTAGGTGTTTCCCGTACGATGGAGGTGGTTCTCGAGAGACCCATTGCCGTGTTACAAGAAAGGATAATAAAGAGCAAGGGTAAAGGATATGAGTTTAAGGATGAGCAACTTGTTGGTATGGCTCAACCCAGAATGAGAGAGAAAGATGAACAATGAAACCCATGACGAGAGAGTACCTTTGGCATGGTGAAACGGGGTGGATAGTTAAGTATCATGGGACAAGGACAAGATCATCGGGAGGGCAGTAGTATGCTCTCATTTCTAGGGTACCTCGGAAGGAGGGTAACGATCTTGTTAAAGGTTTAGCTTTTCTTCTCTATCATCCCGTTAGGACTTTGGTTTGATCATCGTATCATTTAAGTCTGCTTCGATAGTTGAGTCTCTGCACCTTAAGTACTAGCGTAATAGAGGATCCCATTTTTGTCTCAAGTCCTGTGGAGAATCGGTCCATTTATTCATGACTTGTTTTGGATTTGAGAATGACATGCCTCGGTTATGGATGGATTCTAGGGATGAAGTGGTTATCCAGTAAGGGGTGCCACTCTCGGTTTTGATAGGAGGGTAGTTAGACTCTTGACTAGCCTTGGTAATACACTCGAAGTCTCGTGGAACCTTTTGGGCTCGGTGATGATTAGTTACCTAGAATCCCTTGATACCTTTATTGGAAATTTGAAGCCCGATCGAGTGGTTTTCGCCGATAAGACGAATGGTTTATTTCACTTATGCATGGTTTATGGAAATCACCCTAGTAAGTGCGCTTGATAACCTGGTTGGCATCTGTTTACTTTCAAGAGAAAGTTCTTCTACGTGGAATACCTTATGATACGAGGTCCGAGATTCACTAGTGGATTTTGGAAAGCTTGCATGAGATCATGAGTACGCAGTCATGGTTGCGCCAAGTGTGCGAGTGGAACGAGAGGCGACGAAGAAATGAGTTCCAGCTCATGTTATGGAAACAGGAAATAAGAAGATACAAAATCGCAAAGTTAAAAGACGGTCAAGGCACAATGGAATTAAGCTCGCGGAAATACGACTTTGATGGTCAAAGACTAGATACGCGCATGATATCTCTTTTTGGGAGTATATCCTTGATCCCTGTTTTCTGTAGAGCTTACTTGTAGGCTATCTTTTGTGGACATCCTCTCGGTCCTATTTTCTGTTACAAACCCCGTAAGGAGTTTGTCTTGTTTATCTTCTCGACCCTGTTTCAGGGAATCCTAGGTAGAACCCTATGGATGTAAACATGTACTTGAGACATGTTATGAATGATATGGTTGCAAATGGTTGCAAGTGGTTGCTCGTGGATGCGCGAATACACGTTAGATACTAGATTGACGCGATCACGTTTCATATTGCATATGCACGAGTATTTATATTTGTTTACGGATGAAATCGAATGTGTTGCCATATGGATGTTGCATGTGAATGAATGATTGTGCACGCATATAGTATCTATATGACTAGGACTATTTGCATACATGTTGGATTCATGGCACCATACATGTTTTTGCATTAGAAAGATTATTCAGGCCTGATCATTTACATTAGATAAGTGCATATACACACACCTTTTGCATGTATTCATACAGCATTAGAAATCATCTAAGGACAATGGTTGCTTGTGGATGATGTTTTGAGTAGATGAATGATGGATGGTAGGATATGTTCTTCCTAACTTGGAGATTTCGGGGACGAAATCCTAAAAGGTGGGGAGAATGTAACAACCCGTATTTCGATAACATGTTAAAACGAGAATCAAGGCAGAATTTAATTTTAAATTCTGAATCAAGTAAAACGGGCTATGCCATTGCGTACGTCTCGGAAAAATACGCGAAATAGAGTCCGAAATTTTGTAAATCGGAGTCCGTATGACCCAATTAAGGCCCAACGAAGTTTTCAGAAAATTTCTAAGTAAAAACAGATTTCAAATTCAAACTTGAATTTGGAAAATTGGGCCAGTTTGGGCCAGGCGGGAAATGTCCCGCCACAGTACCCAAGTCGACAGCCCTGTCGACTTGGGAGTCGACTTGATTTGTACCAAGTCGACAGCCCTGTCGACTGGGCTGTCGACACTGGTGGCCGAGCCATCTTGGCTTGGTGCACCTGCACTTGTCTCTGGTCTTGTTCTGGAAGCTTCTGACGTGGTTTGATGGTTCAGGTCTATCCTAGGGTTAATCTAAGGGCCTAAAACTATCCTAATCTCTATAAAAACACCCTAAACCTAACCTAAATCCCTAAAAATCAAACCTAGCAACTAAGTGCTGCCAAAATCAATCTTGATCATGGCCTCCATCTTAAATCCCTAGAGCCTATGCATTCAAATCGGGTTCAAATCAAAAGGTGCGAGCTTGCTACATCAAATAGAGGCCAAATCAACATTTCTATGCGAGTTTCATGATGGTTCTTCATCAAAGGAGCCACCTTTCTTCGTCATGATGATGCATGATCCCTTTCCTAAGCCTTGCCTATGTAAGTTCTAGCTACTTTTGGATCAAAACGGTAGTTTTAATGTTGGCATGGGATAAGTTGAGATAAAACATAAGTATGCATGTATGTGAACCTAACCTTGTCCCTTTTCTATGATCTATGACCTTAGACTAAGATGTAGCAACTTAATCATGTCACTCATGTTATGTTTAGCCTAGTTTATCTTGCAAGTTTGGATCTTTGTCTATGGAAGATTAGCATGAACCTTTGGGAACCATTTGACTTGTGAAACATAGCCAAATACTTGACCTTGGGGCTTATGCATGCATATGAACAAAACCCCCTTATGTTTCATGCATGTTTGTGGCAAAAACCTCCTTATGGTATTATGCAAGTTTGTGGCCAAATCCTATATGATAGTATGCATGCTTATGGTCAATCCCTATGTGACTCTATCATGCATGTTTATGGCCAATCCCTTTATGATGTTATGCATGTGGAAGCCAAGCCCTTCTTGGCATCATGCATGTTTTGAGACCAATACGTGACATAGTGTCCTTACTATGTTGACTCGCTTTGCTTGCGTTGGGAAAACACGATTTTGGGTAAACATGAACATGTCGCGAAATCTTAACTTGAATATGACAAGTGTTTATACTTGAAAATATGACTTGAAATATAACATGGAAGTTGACATGTACGTATGCATAAAAACATAAGCTTGGGAATTTACCTATTAAGTTAGGTCTACCCTTTGGGAATTTACCTATTAAGTTAGGTCTACCCAAATGCTTGAAAAACTTGTAACATGTTTTGGAAACATGATGAACATGACACTTAGAGAATATAAGAGTGGCCAACTCGAGGTTGGGTTGAGTTTGTAGCATAAATCTACCCGGACCCGCCCGGCTTAACTAGTGGCTACAAACAATAGGATCCAATGTGAGAAGTTGGTCATGTCGTGCTTAAGACCCGTGGTTAGACTAGGTTGTGGTGTAAATCTACCCGGACCCGCCCGGCTTAACTAGTAACCACAACAAGGTCTAATGTGAGAGGTTGAGAGTGCATTAATTAAATTAATGCCACTTGATAAGGTTAAGTAAATTTGACTAATGACACTTAACCATGCAAGATGATTAGGGATGGGGTTAAGTAATTTACACTTAACTAACCCGACTGGGTAATTAGATGGGGTTAAGTAATTAAGACTTAACTAATCTAAGCACGGTAATTAGATGGGGTTAAGTAATCCACACTTAACTAATCTAAACACGGTAATTCGATGGGGTTAAGTTTAACACTTAATCAATTTAAACTTGGTAAGTCAATGAGGTTAAGTAACCAATACTTAACCAACTTAACGAGATAATTTAATGGGGTTAAGCAACTTATACTTAACCAATTATACATGATGATTTGACGGGATTAAGTAACCTACACTTAACCAATCTAATACGCGGACCCGATAAGGTTAAGTCACAAGGCCTTTTTAGAATATACTTAACCATCGTAGTACGATTAGAGGATGGGGTTAAGCCAACCTATACTTAACCAATCCGACTCGATAATTTGATGGGACTAAGGTAATCTATGCTTAATCGATCTAGCAAGATAGTCAGATAGGATTAAGGTAAGCTAGTACTTGACCAATTTGACTCGATAGGGTTAAGTCATAAGCCTCTGGGTACACTTAACCAACTTGTAGGGCTAAGTCTTGAACTTAAACACTTAGCCAATCTTGACGTGATTCGTGGGAAGGTTAAGTCATGGACTTGAATGATAACACTTAACCCAATAAGACAAACCCTAGTTAGAGGAACTAGGTAGAAAACCGTGGTTAATCAAGGATAACGGGAAAGGAAGCTAAGTGGTAAACCTTAGTTAAGGGTAACTAAGTAATAATTCTTAGCTAAGGACATAGGACTAATTCACAAAGTGATGAGTAACCTGATACGGTAGGTCATCGCTTAGTATACGAGTAGGAGCAAGTTATCTGACTTGGATAAAAGCTCCAGCGCACTGGGTGCCGAAGTGGAAGCTTCGGGGGACGTGAGGATATTCTTGGGATCCCTCTGTGGGCTGCAGGTAATTATACTAGGCCCATGAGAGGTTAAGGTCTGCGTTAGAAGGACCAAGAGTATGCCTTGGTTGCTATGCGAGCGACCTAAAGACTGGGATGGATTAGCGTGGAGTCGACGATTCTTAGTTTTTTCCCTGGATAGCAAGTCGCCGACTACCTACCATCTTTAGTCAATCGTGTATGTGCGGAAAGGCAGGGAACCCCCAACAGACCATGTGCTGGCTATCGAGCTATGGGTGAGGTTGGCCCGTAGGAAAGTGGGCTATAGTGGGGCCGTGGAGTGGTTCTTATACATGATTTTTCTTGGATTGCCTTTCAGTAGTTGAGGGAGGGGTCGCGTGGGACCATAGCCACGGGTACAAAAACAGACTTTGATATCTGCATCGGCAGACGATTTAAAGCTCCCGACCGAGTTCCATATTTCTTAGTTTGCCCTGGCACGGAATTCGGATGGCACATTGGGGAACATGTGCATCTAGACATGGAAAACGATTCACGATACATACGTGGGATCAAGGGCGCGGTTGACGGGTGGCATAATCCCTAGTGGTTCTAGGTGGCCAAAACCCAGACCGAGACACGGAAACGTTCATTAGGTAGCATAATCCCTAGTTTCCTAGGTGGCATAAATCCTAAATGAATGCGCGATAGTTCATGGTAAGGAAACATAACTAGATCAAGGGTTGCAGTCCAAAACAACTTCAAGGATAAAACGGTTACATGGGAAAGCCCGTACGGCCTACGGCAAAGGACTGAACTTATACATGGAAAGAAACATACGAGTTTAGAAAACCTACATATGCTTTAGGTTGACATGGACCATTACATGACATTGGGCAAGGGACATTCATGGTTAATACATGATGCGGATTGGGATACTAGTACGAGGGGTGCAGAGCAAATATACATGTTAGAACCAGGAAAAATATACATAATAGATACCGTGGGATGTTAGACAGGGTAGATAACTTTGGATAGTATACTTGATAGAAACCTGACGATGTGATACCTTGACTTATCATGACACCGTAGTTTATCATGATATCTTAGTTTACCTTGCTAAAGTAGTTCAACCGGCTATCCTGGTTTAGTTTATCTATCTTGTAGTTGTCCTTATGTTTACTTTCAGTTTATGCATGTCATGTTACCTTTACCTGTTTTTATACTGGAAGTAGGTAGGACTTACTCAGTCTTTTTGACTGACCCGTTTTGTTTCGCCTCTTTCCTTCCGTTCCCCCCCCCCCCAGGTTACAGGGAGGAAACAATGCTGTTTAGTTCGGACTTCTTCTGCTTGAAGGTCATCATGGATGGCTTGGACTTCTCTTGGCTATGGCTACTTTACTGTTTTTACTTGGGGAATAATTTATTAAAAAGTCTTTATGCTTCTTTATGATTGCAAGACAGGTTTTGATGTACTCTGATGTAAAAGGCTTTAGACCTTAATTATTGACTTTATGAAAGTTCGATTTTACTTCCGCTATTTTGTATGTTCTGTCTTGTGATATTTCTGTGCATGTTTACCAATAATGCCCCTCTAAAGCTAGTGCATTCCTTTGCGAGTGACCCTAGCGGAGGTGGGGTGTTACACCCTAACTTAGATTTTCAAAAATCCAATTATCTTTTCAAAAGTTATTTCTTTGGACTTTATACCCGATTTCTTATTTCAAATCATTTGAAATACATATATAGTTTCGATATCAAATTAGCTTTCACTTCGGGATCTCAAACCAAAACATATTTGAAAATCCTCAAATAACTACTATACAAGCATATTATAATATATGCCACCTAATCGAGAGATCCTCCAAATGACCAGGCCCCAGGTACACCTTACCGTCACGATAATAATCCAGGAACGTCCTCTCTCCACCTCAAGAGCGAACCGTACCATACATCCCCGAATTTTCAACACCAACTTCGTTACCCGATCAGTGGTAACACATAGAAATCATTTAATTATCCCGAAGTGAGAAAATCATTTCACAACATAATAATCACAGGTACTTTCAAATCATAGTACTTCACATCAGCAATTCACACATATGATCAGTCACTATTAATCATATAACCTTTGAGCTCGTTCGTCTCAAAGAAGGGTATTAAGTAAGGGAATAAATTCTCCACCACAAAACAAATATATCATCAATAGCAATTAATCGGTTATGTGATGAACTACAATGCCAAGCACATAATACTTTTCTAAGTGATTCTGAAAACATCGGGTTTAGCCCTTGAAATCCATTCTATTTTATAAAACATTTTTATAAAACATTCCCTGTCCAAAATCGGGAAAACATTCCTTTTTATTTAAGAAAATCTCATTTCAAAATCAATCATTAAATTTGAAATGAAACCAAAAGCATAGCTAAACACCTCATAGTCAAATCGTGAAGTGTTTCACAAGGTGTTAGCATACAAGTATTATCTACCCAACCCCATGCTAAATATAAAAGCAACTAATTGATCACAAAGTGGTCGAGCACAATCCAACCAATCAATCAATCACAATAATGAACTTATATTATCAACATCATATAATCATATAAGTTCACTAATAATTATTGATATCAAACTATCCCATAAAGGTATGATTTTTGTGAACTAACATAACGGTTTCACTCCAAACTCCAAACAATTTTCCAATTTTACTTCATGAACCTATTTAACGATTTTTTAGCAATCATATGCTATCAAATTATCCATGAATTCATCAGCAGAACTCTAAGAAACATTTCAACAAACACCTAACATGCAATCATTAAGTCAATCAACAAAAACACTTTAAAAGTTTAGTTTTTCTCACAATTAACCAATATATATATATATATATTCAGATTCAACCAAATCTATATACCCGCAATTAGATCTACATTTAAATGATCAGATATATATTTCAACTTCAACTAATACCCTTTTAAATAAGAAGTTTTACTCACCATTAAAGCTCCAAAATATTCATTACCAAGACGAACAAGCCAACGAACACTATTACCGCTACTCGTACTGCTTCAATCCATTTTATTAGCAGTCGGTGATTTTCTGCTAATTATATATATTGTAATTGAATTAATAACATCGTTTGTTATATATAGTTATGTATAAGGACACTTTATTTTATTTTTTATTATAATTTATACTTAACTAAAATTATTAACATTAAATATATCAATGTGTTCTATTTTCCGATATGATTCAAACGCCTACAACGGCAAGTTAATCAGATTTAAAATGAGTGAGGTATTAACTTCTAGATTTAAACCAAATAGCATAAATAAAAATAAAAATAAAAATAAAACATACCCCTTAACTAGGCCAAAGCCCAATTGCCGTGTCATGTACAAAATCCGGCCCATACTCCTTTCCCTCTTCCTCTCTTCTCCCCCTTCCCGTCATAATCCTGGAACCTATTTCGTCGTATACGGTGTGCATGTGCACATGTCCAAGCTCCACCGTTTTTTCATTTGAGACCACCTACTAACTTCTCTCCACTTCCTCGTTCATCTTCACCTCATCATCATCCCTCCGACACTCCACTAAAAAATGTGATCCTCACGTCGGTTATTGGAAGAAGAAAAAACCGCGTGAACGCCTTCATGTCGCAAGTCCTAAACATCGAATGATCTTCATCAAACTATACCAAATCGAAGCCTACTCCTTCCTCATTATCATGTCACTCACTGATTCTCCTATCGCCACTTGATTCATCGACGAACTCTAAAGCAAGTTTTCCACTTTTTCAATCATCGATACCAAATCGAACCAATTTTACATGAAAAATACTACATTGCTTCACGATCACAACGACACAGACTGCGCGATCTAATTCTTCCTAGATTGAGAGATATGATTGTTCGAACTTCTGAACTCGTTTCTTATATTCTCCGTGAATAAGAGATTTCTCTTTCGATACTAGATGAAATCTGGATCCGTCAATTTCTCAAAATAATAAATGATGATCCAAACAACTTCCGCGCAGATCGTTTCAGCTAAAAATGAATGGTTTAAGTGTTGTGAATTTTTGATTGAATGGAAATGTTTATGTTCATTTACAGGAAACGCAAAGATTTGCAAATAGTAAAATGTGAGGAAGATGAGGTTAAAGGATGAAGTATACAGGAAAAATGGATCCTTAGTTCATCCTATATAGGAATATTTCAAGGTTAAAATTGTAATTTAAAGTAAGACCCAAACTTCCCCTGTCTTCTAAGAGAGGAGAAAGAACAGATTGAGTAGAGAACACGACAAATCAGAACACAAACAGAAGAGCATTTCATTGCTTATTACAACAATTTACATCAGAGTACAAGAATATACAGAGTATGTATAAATAATATACATTTGATAAATATCAGAGATTTAAATTACATAAGCAGCGGAAAAATAATACATAACACAACTAAAAGAAATACACGGATACAGAGCTTTCCGAGTATAGTTCCAACCGTAAGCCAGGATCTTGTACGAATAAATCTGCAAAACCAAAACTACTAGCTGCCCGTGTGGAAAATAAGGGCACCTAGAGTTTAGGTTAAAACAATCAACTCTAGATCAGTCATGTGACTGGTGGGAGAACTAAAACAGTTATTTAATATTTACTTTAGAATGTAAAATAAATAAAGGGACCACACCGTATAACACGGAACAGGTTTCCTTCCAAGAATACCAGTGCATAAAACAAACAGTGCAATGCTAAATAAGAAAAATAAAGCTACTATAAGACCCAGGTCCCATCACACAATGCA
Source organism: Allium sativum (assembly GCA_030737875.1). Lineage (NCBI taxonomy): Eukaryota > Viridiplantae > Streptophyta > Magnoliopsida > Asparagales > Amaryllidaceae > Allium > Allium sativum. Next base: position 996,227,291 of record CM060915.1, read on the forward strand.
ACGCAAGCCAAAGGATATGGTTTTCCCTTATAATAGCCAAACATGCTTGGTACGTTTAAAATAAATCATTTTGATATTACTATAAGTGTATAGTGTTAAAATCAACTCAAATATAAATGTATCAATCATAGATGGCATGGGTACCATATATCATGCCGCCATACTAGCTATATAATTAAAACCTCAAAGTCACGTTTTTGAAGTTGGATTTCCGTCTATGAACCAAGGCAAGGGATTGTCCTTACCACTTCGAGGCGCTCTAGCTCGTATCTTAGGATCAGAATGCATTGACCCTTGGATCGTCAGGGCCGGTCCACACGAAGTGGATTAAAATGCCTGAACAATGCGTTTCACCGCCCTATGGGGCGTAAACTAGTCATATCCCGACCAAACCATCGGCCCCGTAGTGACCGATATAACCGAGGCGCCTCACTATCCATCATCCACATAAGTAAAATGTCAAGGCTCGCAAACGCTGACACCACTCCTAGCTAGAAGGAAACACATGTCCTCCCTGATATCCTCTTCCGTTTCTGGTTCATACCAAAGTGTGAGGCTCGCGAATTAACGCTATACACAAATCTATGCTATATTAAAGCCGTGTTTTGATCATCAACCACAAGACCTTGCTTTTCAACAAAAGCCTTGATCATTTTGTAAAGACCCGCAACTTCCCCGTACAGGAAAGCGTCGGATAGTTCGAGAACAAGCCACAACAGAACGCATACAAAAGAATGTTTCATTGTATATTACAACAATGCATCAGATTACAAGAATATACAGAGTATAAATGAATATTACACAGAAATATCAGAGATTTAAATTACATTTAAATACATAGCAGCGGAAAATAATACAATACACAACTAGAAGGAGATATACGGATACAAAGCTTTCCGGATATCGTTCCAGCTGTAAACCAGGATCCTGTGAATATAAATCTGCAAAACCAAAACTACTAGCTGCCCGTGTCGAAAATAGGGGCACCCAGAGTTTAGGTTAAAACAATAAACTCCAGGTCAGTCATGTGACTGGTGTGAGAACTAAAACAGTTATTAATCTTTATTTTAAATCATTAGGTAAAACAAGGGACCACGCCGTATAACACGGAACGGGTTTCCTCCCAAGGATACCAGTGCATAAAACAAACAGCGCAATGCTAAATAAAGAAAAATGAAGCTGTTATAAGACCCAGGTCCTATCACACAATGCAACGCAAGCCGGGGGATAGGGTTTTCCCTTATAACAGCCAAAGAATGCTTGATACGTTTAAAACAAATCATTTGATACTATTATAAGTGCATAGTGTATAAAACAACTTCAAATCATAAGTATCAATCATAGGCGGCATGGGTACCATATATCATGTCGCCATATATAGGTTTACAAATAAAACCGCAAATGTCACGTATTTGGAAATTGGGTTTCCATCTATGAACCGAGGCTAGGGGCAAGATCCTCAACCAATTCGAGACGCTCTAGCCCGTGTCTCAGGAACAGCCGCAACTGCCCCTTGGATCGTCAGGGCCGGTCCACACGGAGTGGATTATTATGCCTGAACAATACGTCTCCCCACCCTATGGGGTGTAAGTCTGGTCCGTCAGCCGACCAGAATGCATTCGGCCGAAACCGATATAACCGAGGCGCCTCGCAACAGCAACAACCACATAAGTCAAACTCGTCAGGGCGTGTAAAACCACTGACGCCACTTCTAGCTAGAAAGAAACGCATGCCCTCCCTGACGTCCGTCTCCCGTTTTTGGTTCATACCTGGTGTGAAACACGCGAGGTAAACGTTACACAAAGCTACGCCACAAAGGCCGTGCTTTGATCATCACCACAAGACTTTGCTTTTCAACAGAAGCCTTGATCATTTGCATCTTAGCATGCCACACAGGCAAACCATCATATGCAACCGATATCAGTCACACAGAATGAAATCCGATGTCAGACACACAGTCCATTTACAAGTCCGTTCTGGGTCTGAACGAAACCGGAGGCACCTAGTACCCCGCATATCCATCGATCTCCAAGTACGTCTGGACGATCACTAACTGTTTCCATCTTCTTGGGTGTACAGCCCAATCAAGATCATCAGTTATCACCCAAACGACGTGAAGACCTCCGGTCTTCGACCATCGTCTTCATCTTCGACTTATCGTCGTATCAGTTATTCAGAATGGGATAAACCCGGTCTTTCCGAATAACTCGCGTATATATTATAAAAGTGTTACACAAACACAACATACGCCTCATTCCAACTCATTACTCATTAACCGTAAATTAATCAAGAGAATAATTCCCCAAATATTAACCCCGAAGGCCGAAACCAACATCAGATCAATATCCAGAAAACCATTCTACTTAGCTAACCGACAGTTAGTTTCTAAATTTCACGTTCAAATCTAATTAAAGATTCATTAAAACTCCACTTAGTTTTAATCTGTGACTGGGTTAAAGAATTAGTGTCATTTAAAACACGGTTCACGATAAACCCAAAGTCACATCCCATTAATTATCGGGTTAAAGAACAAGTGTTATTTAAAACACTGTTCACGATAAACCCAAAAATCAATATCAATTCAATTCCAATTAAATATTATTTAATTGGTACACTTCATTAAATCTAAATAAAAAGATTTAATCTTTTCTCAACTGGGTTCAAGAACGGTGTTAGTGAAGACACCATTCACGACAAACCCAAATCACATTCATTAATTATCGGGTTAAAGAACAAGTGTTATTTAAAACACTGTTCACGATAAACCCAAAAATCAATATCAATTCAATTCCAATTAAATATTATTTAATTGGTACACTTCATTAAATCTAAATAAAAAGATTTAATCTTTTCTCAACTGGGTTCAAGAACGGTGTTAGTGAAGACACCATTCACGACAAACCCAAATCACATTCATTAATTATCGGGTTAAAGAACAAGTGTTATTTAAAACACTGTCCACGATAAACCCAAAAATCAATATCAATTCAATTCCAATTAAATATTATTTAATTGGTACACTTCATTAAATCTAAATAAAAAGATTTAATCATTTCTCAACTGGGTTCAAGAACAGTGTTAGTGAAGACCCCATTCACGACAAACCCAAATCACATTCGATATTCAATACAAGGCTCTGAATAGAAAATATATCGGCTTATATTCAATATCAAATTCTACGACTAACAAATGTCGTATTGGAAATAACGATATAAATATATATCTTTCAAATTTCCATAACCACATCTGTATAATCATGAATTCCAACATCGAAATATTCCGAAGACAATTTCGATTCAAATCCACTCCAATGCAATCATTGGAAATTTTGGTTATTTTTAAAACCCTTTTCAAATTCAATTTATTTATTTAAAAATAAATAGAATTATAATTCTAGTTCAAAACTAGTTCATTTCGATAAAAATCTATTTTTATCTTTTCAAATATGGAGTTTTTCATCCCAATTCTTCACAAATCATTTCTTATGATTTTACACAAATTATGACTATTTTTAATAATTTTATCAAGGCCCGTACAGTCGATTTCCATTAACGGCCATCGAACTGCACTTACAGCGACCTTTTTCGAATTTGATTTGGACGTATCTCCAAATCCAACCGTTAGATTTCAAATTTCTAACTTTCATTAGAAAGCTCTTTTCGATACGAACCCAACGGTTCCGGTTTTAGGAGAATCCGACGGTCGGATCTCCCGCAATGTCCGTTTGAAATAAATGGTCGAAATTCACGAACTGCCGCGGCGCGGCGCGTTCTATTCAGGCCATTATATTATATATATAATATATATAATATATACTTCGTCGATTTCTATTTAAAACGAATTATATAAATAGTTTTGAATTCGTTTCAAAAAAACATTTTCAACTTCCTTTTCAATTCAAATCACAATTGAATTCTTCTTTATAAATTCGTTTTGAATATTCATTTCTATTCAATTCAAATTTCAATTCAATTTGAATTCATATTCAATTCAATTCATTTCGAAATCGTTTTCAATTTAATTCATTTCGAAATCGTTTTCCATTCAATTCATTTCGAAATCGTTTTCAATTCAATTCATTTCGAAATCGTTTTCAATTCAATTCATTTCGAAATCGTTTTCAATTCAATTCATTTCGAAATCGTTTTCAATTCAATTCAAAATATTCGATTTCGAAATCACTTTTCAATATTCATTTTTAAGATGAATAAAATCGATATAAATATCGTTCACGTCAAAATGGCGTAAATCTAATCAAAACGGCTTCACAAATTTCTATTTTCAAATATTCTATTTCAAATATTTCCTTTTCAAAATAGTTGTTATTATCAAAATATTTCGTTCAACACATGACCAATCTCAATGAATGAGTACTGTCAACACATGAACTTTTATTTTATAATATTCTTTATTTTTCAAATTGGAATGAGGCCCAATCAATTACCATATAAAGTTAATTATATGGATTTTCACGCATTACACACATATAATAGCATTGAAAAATAATCAACCATCAACCAAAGTGCACTACACTGTATAAGCATCAAATATAGATATCTAACGCTTATAACAGCCTGTCAATCAATCGATCGACATATTTAATCAATCAGGATGAGTGAACTGCATATTTCATCCTAACACCCGTGTGGGGTTTCAAACAATCAAACAAATATTTTATTTGTGCAGTTGGGCGATGTGTAAAATTTATCGTCCCAATCAATGTCCTTCAAATAAGTGTACATAAACAAACCGTCTGGTTTGTAAATGAATATTTTATTTATTCACATCACGTTAAAAATTATATTTTTAACGATAAAACATTTTATTTCAACCTATGAATTTCTATTCAATTCATTCTTTAAATAAAATGATATTTTTATTTTTCTAACTTATTTTAGAAAATTTCGGCGGCATAACGGCACGATACTAGAAACGGGACAAGGCCTAGCCTTATCCCCGGTCTAGTGAAGGCCCACGCCATTCACACATCAATCAAATCAATTTCATCTCACCAAACAATTCAATTCAAACAAATAATTCAACTAATCTATGCAACCAAACAAACAAGTCCATGGTCTGTGGACGATTGTGTCGGGTGCTACTAAGCACCGTCTGCATCCTAGTATAAATATATAACTAGAAAAGAAATAGAAAGGTGAGAAATTCTCACATATAGCTATCCTAGCTCCACGGCTCTTCATTTGCAGAAGTCTTCGTCGTTTCGCCTTTTTGTCACCTTCGTTGCTGCTTTCACTACATACGTAAAAATCACATTTTTACTTCGCTTTTCAATTCTATTTATAATTATATATAAATATTTATATTCTAACGACGACGTATATAATATATACGTCGAATTTCAATTCTAAATAAATTTCTCGTCGATATTATTTAAAATAATTCATTTTAAATAATCAAAATTCGATAAAATTGCCAAAATAAAATTTTTAAACTGGCCCAGATTTTCGGGTTGTTACAATCTCCCCCACTTAAAACTTTTCGTCCCCGAAAAGGAACAAAGTCGAAAGTGGTTTGATTATTCAACTCTACGCTCGATCTGGCTTTCATTCTCCAACTTTTCAGTTTCTGAGAATTTCCAAAATCTCAAAAATTTGGCTAACACCCTAAATTTTTGAAAAATTTCGCCATAACCTCCCCTGCACCGGGAGCATCGGGGAATTTCAAATAGCTTCCCCGGTCCTTCAGATCTCAAAAAGAAAAAGAAAAAGCCAAGCGGCTAGCCAATAGGCTCACAAAATCATCATCACCCAAACAAAACAGGAAATTATGTAGTAAACATGTACCTATTTGTCGGGCAAACAAATTTTATTCTCTGCTCTAGCCTCCTTGCTATGACTTGTTCAATGTAAGTATATGCATATGCAAGCAAACGCAACCAATTTCCAATATAATTCAATATTCGGTTCAATTAGGCTAAATGGTTCAAAATTATCAAACAATTAAACAAACACCACAAACATCAATCAATTAGTGAATTAGAGTTTCAAATTCATAATTTTGATACATATACAAAAATCAGATTTTTGATGCCAAATCACAACAATAGGCCCTATCTAATTTTGGTTCTCACACCAGTCAATAGGAAATATATAGATGTCACACCTTCGAAACACGAATACCAATTCTGATGATGTTCGAACTATCATCAGAATCATCTTCGGGCGACTAGAGTGTGATTCTATATCTATCCAGTATATTAAAACTTCGAATACACGCGGATCAGACGTATACGCAAAATCTATATATACTGGATTGTCTACATCAATATAAATAATCAAATGCGAATAATTGATTTAAATTTTCAAAACAAAATTTGTTTTCATTTGAAAAATATACTCTTCACACTCGTTCTAGGATACTACTGATCCTATCTCTAACGAGTCATTCCCATTGGATATTACTAATCCAATATCTGATGAATTCTTTCGTAGGGTTCTAATGTGTCTTGTTCTCTAGCTTTGTAAACCAAAGCTCTGATACCAAATGTAAAGACCCGCAACTTCCCCGTACAGGAAAGCGTCGGATAGTTCGAGAACAAGCCACAACAGAACGCATACAAAAGAACGTTTCATTGTATATTACAACAATGCATCAGATTACAAGAATATACAGAGTATAAATGAATATTACACAGAAATATCAGAGATTTAAATTACATTTAAATACATAGCAGCGGAAAATAATACAATACACAACTAGAAGGAGATATACGGATACAAAGCTTTCCGGATATCGTTCCAGCTGTAAACCAGGATCCTGTGAATATAAATCTGCAAAACCAAAACTACTAGCTGCCCGTGTCGAAAATAGGGGCACCCAGAGTTTAGGTTAAAACAATAAACTCCAGGTCAGTCATGTGACTGGTGTGAGAACTAAAACAGTTATTAATCTTTATTTTAAATCATTAGGTAAAACAAGGGACCACGCCGTATAACACGGAACGGGTTTCCTCCCAAGGATACCAGTGCATAAAACAAACAGCGCAATGCTAAATAAAGAAAAATGAAGCTGTTATAAGACCCAGGTCCTATCACACAATGCAACGCAAGCCGGGGGATAGGGTTTTCCCTTATAACAGCCAAAGAATGCTTGATACGTTTAAAACAAATCATTTGATACTATTATAAGTGCATAGTGTATAAAACAACTTCAAATCATAAGTATCAATCATAGGCGGCATGGGTACCATATATCATGTCGCCATATATAGGTTTACAAATAAAACCGCAAATGTCACGTATTTGGAAATTGGGTTTCCATCTATGAACCGAGGCTAGGGGCAAGATCCTCAACCGATTCGAGACGCTCTAGCCCGTGTCTCAGGAACAGCCGCAACTGCCCCTTGGATCGTCAGGGCCGGTCCACACGGAGTGGATTATTATGCCTGAACAATACGTCTCCCCACCCTATGGGGTGTAAGTCTGGTCCGTCAGCCGACCAGAATGCATTCGGCCGAAACCGATATAACCGAGGCGCCTCGCAACAGCAACAACCACATAAGTCAAACTCGTCAGGGCGTGTAAAACCACTGACGCCACTTCTAGCTAGAAAGAAACGCATGCCCTCCCTGACGTCCGTCTCCCGTTTTTGGTTCATACCTGGTGTGAAACACGCGAGGTAAACGTTACACAAAGCTACGCCACAAAGGCCGTGCTTTGATCATCACCACAAGACTTTGCTTTTCAACAGAAGCCTTGATCATTTGCATCTTAGCATGCCACACAGGCAAACCATCATATGCAACCGATATCAGTCACACAGAATGAAATCCGATGTCAGACACACAGTCCATTTACAAGTCCGTTCTGGGTCTGAACGAAACCGGAGGCACCTAGTACCCCGCATATCCATCGATCTCCAAGTACGTCTGGACGATCACTAACTGTTTCCATCTTCTTGGGTGTACAGCCCAATCAAGATCATCAGTTATCACCCAAACGACGTGAAGACCTCCGGTCTTCGACCATCGTCTTCATCTTCGACTTATCGTCGTATCAGTTATTCAGAATGGGATAAACCCGGTCTTTCCGAATAACTCGCGTATATATTATAAAAGTGTTACACAAACACAACATACGCCTCATTCCAACTCATTAGTCATTAACCGTAAATTAATCAAGAGAATAATTCCCCAAATATTAACCCCGAAGGCCGAAACCAACATCAGATCAATATCCAGAAAACCATTCTACTTAGCTAACCGACAGTTAGTTTCTAAATTTCACGTTCAAATCTAATTAAAGATTCATTAAAACTCCACTTAGTTTTAATCTGTGACTGGGTTAAAGAATCAGTGTCATTTAAAACACGGTTCACGATAAACCCAAAGTCACATCCCATTAATTATCGGGTTAAAGAACAAGTGTTATTTAAAACACTGTTCACGATAAACCCAAAAATCAATATCAATTCAATTCCAATTAAATATTATTTAATTGGTACACTTCATTAAATCTAAATAAAAAGATTTAATCTTTTCTCAACTGGGTTCAAGAACGGTGTTAGTGAAGACACCATTCACGACAAACCCAAATCACATTCATTAATTATCGGGTTAAAGAACAAGTGTTATTTAAAACACTGTTCACGATAAACCCAAAAATCAATATCAATTCAATTCCAATTAAATATTATTTAATTGGTACACTTCATTAAATCTAAATAAAAAGATTTAATCTTTTCTCAACTGGGTTCAAGAACGGTGTTAGTGAAGACACCATTCACGACAAACCCAAATCACATTCATTAATTATCGGGTTAAAGAACAAGTGTTATTTAAAACACTGTCCACGATAAACCCAAAAATCAATATCAATTCAATTCCAATTAAATATTATTTAATTGGTACACTTCATTAAATCTAAATAAAAAGATTTAATCATTTCTCAACTGGGTTCAAGAACAGTGTTAGTGAAGACCCCATTCACGACAAACCCAAATCACATTCGATATTCAATACAAGGCTCTGAATAGAAAATATATCGGCTTATATTCAATATCAAATTCTACGACTAACAAATGTCGTATTGGAAATAACGATATAAATATATATCTTTCAAATTTCCATAACCACATCTGTATAATCATGAATTCCAACATCGAAATATTCCGAAGACAATTTCGATTCAAATCCACTCCAATGCAATCATTGGAAATTTTGGTTATTTTTAAAACCCTTTTCAAATTCAATTTATTTATTTAAAAATAAATAGAATTATAATTCTAGTTCAAAACTAGTTCATTTCGATAAAAATCTATTTTTATCTTTTCAAATATGGAGTTTTTCATTCCAATTCTTCACAAATCATTTCTTATGATTTTACACAAATTATGACTATTTTTAATAATTTTATCAAGGCCCGTACAGTCGATTTCCATTAACGGCCATCGAACTGCACTTACAGCGACCTTTTTCGAATTTGATTTGGACGTATCTCCAAATCCAACCGTTAGATTTCAAATTTCTAACTTTCATTAGAAAGCTCTTTTCGATACAAACCCAACGGTTCCGGTTTTAGGAGAATCCGACGGTCGGATCTCCCGCAATGTCCGTTTGAAATAAATGGTCGAAATTCACGAACTGCCGCGGCGCGGCGCGTTCTATTCAGGCCATTATATTATATATATAATATATATAATATATACTTCGTCGATTTCTATTTAAAACGAATTATATAAATAGTTTTGAATTCGTTTCAAAAAAACATTTTCAACTTCCTTTTCAATTCAAATCACAATTGAATTCTTCTTTATAAATTCGTTTTGAATATTCATTTCTATTCAATTCAAATTTCAATTCAATTTGAATTCATATTCAATTCAATTCATTTCGAAATCGTTTTCAATTTAATTCATTTCGAAATCGTTTTCCATTCAATTCATTTCGAAATCGTTTTCAATTCAATTCATTTCGAAATCGTTTTCAATTCAATTCATTTCGAAATCGTTTTCAATTCAATTCATTTCGAAATCGTTTTCAATTCAATTCAAAATATTCGATTTCGAAATCACTTTTCAATATTCATTTTTAAGATGAATAAAATCGATATAAATATCGTTCACGTCAAAATGGCGTAAATCTAATCAAAACGGCTTCACAAATTTCTATTTTCAAATATTCTATTTCAAATATTTCCTTTTCAAAATAGTTGTTATTATCAAAATATTTCGTTCAACACATGACCAATCTCAATGAATGAGTACTGTCAACACATGAACTTTTATTTTATAATATTCTTTATTTTTCAAATTGGAATGAGGCCCAATCAATTACCATATAAAGTTAATTATATGGATTTTCACGCATTACACACATATAATAGCATTGAAAAATAATCAACCATCAACCAAAGTGCACTACACTGTATAAGCATCAAATATAGATATCTAACGCTTATAACAGCCTGTCAATCAATCGATCGACATATTTAATCAATCAGGATGAGTGAACTGCATATTTCATCCTAACACCCGTGTGGGGTTTCAAACAATCAAACAAATATTTTATTTGTGCAGTTGGGCGATGTGTAAAATTTATCGTCCCAATCAATGTCCTTCAAATAAGTGTACATAAACAAACCGTCTGGTTTGTAAATGAATATTTTATTTATTCACATCACGTTAAAAATTATATTTTTAATGATAAAACATTTTATTTCAACCTATGAATTTCTATTCAATTCATTCTTTAAATAAAATGATATTTTTATTTTTCTAACTTATTTTAGAAAATTTCGGCGGCATAACGGCACGATACTAGAAACGGGACAAGGCCTAGCCTTATCCCCGGTCTAGTGAAGGCCCACGCCATTCACACATCAATCAAATCAATTTCATCTCACCAAACAATTCAATTCAAACAAATAATTCAACTAATCTATGCAACCAAACAAACAAGTCCATGGTCTGTGGACGATTGTGTCGGGTGCTACTAAGCACCGTCTGCATCCTAGTATAAATATATAACTAGAAAAGAAATAGAAAGGTGAGAAATTCTCACATATAGCTATCCTAGCTCCACGGCTCTTCATTTGCAGAAGTCTTCGTCGTTTCGCCTTTTTGTCACCTTCGTTGCTGCTTTCACTACATACGTAAAAATCACATTTTTACTTCGCTTTTCAATTCTATTTATAATTATATATAAATATTTATATTCTAACGACGACGTATATAATATATACGTCGAATTTCAATTCTAAATAAATTTCTCGTCGATATTATTTAAAATAATTCATTTTAAATAATCAAAATTCGATAAAATTGCCAAAATAAAATTTTTAAACTGGCCCAGATTTTCGGGTTGTTACACATTTGCATCTTAGCATGGCACATAGGCAATTCACGCCATGCAACTGATGTCTAGCAATCACACAGAATGAAATCCAATGTCAGACACACAGTCCATTTACAAGTTTGTTCTGGGTCTGAACGAAACTAGAGGCACCTTATTCCTCGTCCCATACATCCAATACAGGAGAGAGGTTCTCGCATATCCGGTCGATCTCCAAGTATGTCTGGGCGATCACCACTTATTACCTCGTCTTTGGTGTACAGCCCAATCAAGACATCAATAATCATCCAAACGATGTGAAGACCTCCGGTCTTCAACCACCGTCTTCATGGTCGACTTATCGTCGAATCAGTTATTCCGAATGGGATAAACCCGGTCTTTCTGAATAACTCGCATATATAATAAAAAAGTGCTATAAAAACACAAAATACGTCTCATTCCAATCCTGAATATTCTTTTATTCAAATATTCTTTTCACAATCTAAACCACATTAAGGTTTATCCAAACTAGTCGGGATTGGCGAACTTACTAAAGTAATCATTTATTATATTTCCCAATCCCAACCTATCCATCCCATGAAGCAAAACTGGTAATACTCAATGTCTAACACCACAATGTTATCGTTATTTATTAATTACCATTTCACGTTCATATCTAATTAAATATTTAACTATCGCTTGGAGAAAAACTGGTGATACTCCATTCTCGATCATTTCCCGAATTTGATAATTTAAATTATCACTTTCACATTTCAATCTAATTAAAGATTCATTAAAACTCCAATTCAATTTTAATCTCCAAAATCATTATTAATGATTATTCCAAGTTAAAAAATTAATCTTATCTTTAACTGGGTTAAAGAACTAATGTCATTTAAAACACAGCTCATGACCAACCCAAAATCCCATTCCATTAATTATGGATTTTCACGGAAAACATATCAATATATATATAATCAATGTCAAATTCCATATCTGATTAATAATATAAATGGAATAACGACAAAGCCTTTTAAATTTCATATATATTAATAGTCTTCCTTCACAGAAGCTCACTTTTATTATTACCAAATCGAATTCCATTCCATTCCAATTTATTTATTTTAAATTGAAAAACTTTACTTTGGAAAATTTCCATTAAATCTTAATAAAATTTTTATATATTCCAAATACCATTTCACTGTAAATCGGGTTAAAGAACAAGTGTTATTTAAAACACAGTTTGTGATAAACCCAATTCATATTTCATTTCATTCCATTAAATGTTAATTAGTTGTAAACTCTAATAATAATAATTAAAAGATTTATTCTTTTCACAAGGTGTTCTAGAATTGTGTTACTGAAGACACCGTTCCCTTAGTCTCTAACCGTAAATTAGTAAGAGAACAATTCCCTAAGTATTACTCCCGAAGGCAAAAACCAACATCAAACCAATACCCAGGAAACCATTCAACTTAGCTAATCTCCAGTTAGTTTCTAATTTTCTTAACTCCATTGGGTTTAAGAACAACATTTTTAAAGATACCATTCACGACAAACCCAAAGTTCAATTCAATTAAATTCCAATTAAATATTAATTAATTGGTGAACATCATTAAATCTTAATAAAAAGATTTAATCTTTTCTCAACTGGGTTTAAGAACAGTGTTAATGAAGACACCGTTCATGACAAACCCAAAATCCAATTCGATATTAAATATAAGGCTCTGAATAGAAAATATATCAGCTTATATTCAATATCAAATTCTTAAACCAACAAATATCGTACTGGAAATAACGATATAAAATATATCTTCCAAATTTCCATTACAATATCCGTATAATCATGAAATCCGATATTGAAATATTCTGAAGATGATTTCCATTCAAAACCACTCCAATTCGTATATTGGAAATTCTGGTTATTCTCAAAACCGTTTCAAATCCAATTTATTTATTTTAAAAAAATTGGATTATAATTCTAGTTCATAACTAGTTCATTTCGATAAAAATATATTTTTATCTTTTCAAATACGAAATTTTTCATCCCAATTCTTCCCAAATCATTTATTATGATTTTACACAAGTTATTAATATTTTTAATAATTTAATATCGCCATTATAATCGATTTCCATAATCATCGAACTGCACTTACAGCGAGCTTTTCCAAATTTGATTTGGATATAATTCCAAATCCAACCATTAGATTTCAAGTTTCTTATATTCTTCGGAAAGCTCTTTTCGATACGACCCCAACGGTTCTGGTTTTAGAAGAATCCTACGGTCGGATCTCCCGTAATATCAATTCGAAGTCAATGGTCGAAATTCGAGAACGGCCGTGGCGCGGCGCGTTCTATTCTGGCCATATATATATATATATATATATATATATATATAATATTATATTGTATATATTTCGTTCAAAACGTATTTTATAAATTCATTTAAAAACGATTCCCACTTTTACTTCAATTTTAAATCAAAATTGAACAATCTCGACCATTAAAATATTTTAATGATAATATTTTTAAAAAAATGGGATTTTGAAATCTTTTCCTTTTGGATATTCATTATAAAAATGAATAAAATTGATATAAATATCGTTCGCGTCAAAATGGCGGACATCTATTCAGTACGGCTTTTATTCAACACATGAATATTATTATTCCTTTTTCTGAATATTATTTTAAAATATTTGTTATTTTCCAAATTGGAATGAGACCCAATCAATTATCATATAATGTTAGTTATATGGATTTTATACAACATATGTATATAATAACAATTATAAAAAATCACCCATCATCCAAAGTGCATTACACAACTGCATAAGCATCAAATATATAAAATTAACGCTTACAACAGTCTGTCAACCAACCGATCGACATACAACTAAATAATTGGGATTAGTGTACGTCAATATCATCCCAACACCAGTGTGGGGTTTCAATCAACAACACAGACTTTATTTGTGCAGTTGGGCGATGTGTAAAATTTATCGTCCCAATCAATGTCCGTCAAATAAGTTTACATAAACAAATCATTCGATTTGTAAATGAATATTCATTTTCATTTCAGGAGAATTCTGTGTCATTCCTTTACACGTTAAAAATTATATTTTTAACAATAAAATGTTTATTTCAACACTTAACTATTTTTAACAGCTCATACTTTCAATAAAAATGTTATTTTTAACTAACACTTTTTATTTTAGAAAATTTCGGCATTATAACGGCGCGATATTGAAATCAGGTAATGTCTAGCATTACCCCTCTCCTAATATTGGCTCGCGCCATACACAATAATCAATCAAAACAATTCCATTCTAATCCCATACGAAATTCAAACAAACAAATCACTCAATCCAAAAAACCACAACACAATACAATCAAACAAGTCGTCCATAGTCTGTGGACGATGGGGAGCAGTTCATATATACAGTTATAAAATAAATAACTTGTACAAGAAATTATAGTGAGAAGTTCTCACATTTGGTTTCCACTCTGTCATTCTTTATTGTCGATCTTAATAGCATATCTACATTAAAAATCATATTTTTAACCTATTAATAGTTATTCATATATATGACCAATTTATAAATAACATACATACTCTCAAAATCACATTTTTACCTTTCTAAAAATATTTTTATAGTGTGACTATTTTATATATCGCATACATGCGATAAAAATCATATTTTTATCTTCATAAAAATAATATTTTTATCTATAAAAAAATCATATCTTATATGCTTAAAAATCTAATCTTTATACGAATAAAAATCTCTACTTTACAAGAATAAAAAACTTAACTTTACACGAATAAAAATCTTAACTTTACACGAGTAAAAATCTTAACTTCATACGAATAAAAATCTCAGCTTTGTAACGATGTTTACCTTATAAAGATCACATTTTTATATCAATGTTTAAATTATAAAAATCATATTTTTATGTCGCTACATACGTAATAAACATCATATTTTTATTTCATATCTGAATATAAAAATCGTATTTTTATTTTGAAATCCTGTACATAAAAATTGCATTTTTATGATGACACGATATATATAAAAATCGAATCTTTATATTGCTATCAAACATATAAAAATCGAATCTTTACAACGCTTAACATAAAATAAAAATTATATCTTTTCTATATTAAAAATCATATCTTTATACAACAAAAAATCATATCTTTATATTCACAAAAATTGTATCTGCATGTTATTAAAAATCTAATCTTTCTTATCCTAAAAATACATTTTGCTTCACTAAAAATCAAAATCGAAAGACTTACATCGATCTTAGGGTTTCGATCAAGAGAGCGGTCCCAAATTGATTGAGCAACACCATCCAAGACTCGAGCATCGGAGGCGGGTTCGCCAGTTTATAAAAATTGGATTTTTAATTCTCGAAGGGGGGCCTACACATGGACTAGTGGCCTGAGGTGGCGTGGGGAGAGGGCGCAGGGATCGAGGAGATGGTAGGGGGTCGCGGTGGTCAGAGGTGGCGCTAGTGTGGTTGTCACGATGGGTTTTGGGGGCTTGGAGGAAGAAATAGGCGAGGAGAGAGAATGGGGGTGGTGGTCAGAGGGGGTGGCGCCGGAACTAGGGAGGGGGAGGCGGTGGGCGGCTGCGATCGATATTTTTTCTTTCTTTTTGTAATAACCCGGAAAATCTGGGCTAGTTTAAAATTTTTATTTTGGCAATTTTAGCGAATTTTGAATATTTAAAATAGATTATTTTAAATAATATCGACGAGAAAATTTATTTTGAATGGAATTCGACGTATATATTATACGCGTCGTCGTTAGAATATAAATATTTATATATAATTATAAATAGAATTGAAAATGGCGCGGTAGTTCGATAATTTGATTTCAAACTTCAATTGAATGTACCGGGTGCAAAACAATCCGGATTTTAGTGAAACCAAAAATAATGGAATCTAATTGTGAATATCTTTCCAACGAATCCGAAAAATCAAGATTTCATATCGGGAATCAAAAGATATGTCCAGTTGAAAATTCTGAATAGTCGCTATGGAATTCATGCCCTTAAAAATGGACATTTTGCAAACGACCTCGGATTTCGATGAAACCAGTTTTGTTGGGTCCGTGATGTTAAGTTATTGCTAGATTTCAAATTTCATAATTTTTCGAATCAATATGTGAGCGTGGCGAAGGAAAACGCGTTTGACCAGTTTCAGTTGATTTTAATCGACTGGAAATTGGCCATTTTTCCAACGGTCTCAGAATTCGACGAAACAAGTTTTGTTAGGACCGTATCGTCAATACGAAGCTAGAAAATATTTTTCTGGAATTTTTCTAGTTAGTATGTGACCCCGGTAATTTGAAATGTACGTTTAAAATTCAATATAGTGATTTAAAGGTAAATTCAAAGGAAACTGATCGAAACGATCAAATCAGCTTGCGATACATATCCCATTGTGTTCGGAATGGGGGTAAAACGCTACGGGCGACAGTCGGTGGGCCTTGTTTCGAGGTCGTATGTAAAAGTCAACTTTTTAAAAATATAAATTAATTAAATAAATTAAAACTCTCTTTTGCATATACCCCCCCCCCCCCCCCCCCGTTTATTCTTCAACTCATTCCATAGAAAAAAAAAATAAGAAACGAATGAAAGACGGGAACCCTAAATCGCGCCGCCCAGACTTCGACGCTCCACCACCCTCGTCGATCGACCGCCACCTTACTTCCCCCTCCCTCCATCTTCTCCGCGACAGCCCCCTCCTCCCCTCGACCTCGCGACAGTCCCCCCCCCCCCCCCCCCCCCCGACGCACCCACCCTCCGTCCAGTCGAGCGCCGCGTCCCCCCCCTCCTTCGCCTGAGCGCGCCGACCACAGGCCTCCCCCTATCCATCTCAGATTGCTGTAAGTTTTTTTAAATTTATCTGAATTTTATTTATTATATAAACTGAATTTTTTTAAGATTAATAACTGTCTTTTTGAAAAGAAATTATAAACTGATTTATAAAGAATTTAAGAATCGATTTATTAGATTTAAAGATTGTTTTTTTAAGAATGCAAAAACTGATTTGAAAAGTAAATTTAAAAAAAAACTGATTTGAAAAGTAAATTTAAAAACTGATTTTAAAAGTAAATTTAAAAACTGAATTTTATAAATTAAACTAGATCAGACTTTAATATGTAAAGTTTAGATTTTTAGGTTAGTAAAACTGTGATTTTTAATTCATAAAGTTATGATTTTTATTTTAGAAAAGCTATGATTTTCACGATTAGAAAAAGATTATATTTTTGTTAATGAAAATATAGGGTTTTTGTTAAGGAAAGGATATGAATTTTGTAATTGAAAAGATATGATTTTTTAGATTTTTTAATTGATTATAAAAATATGATTTTTATATATTGAACTTCGAAATAAAAATATGATTTTTATATATTGAATAGCGAAGTAAAAATTCGATTTTATGTATTGAATAACGAAGTGAAAATTCTATTTTTACAAATATGAAATAGCGATGAAAATTCTATTTTCACAATATGAAGTTAGCGATAAAAATGTGATTTTTATATAATAGAGAAAATAAAAATGTGATTTTTATATAATAGAGAATATAAAAATGTGATTTTTTATATACAGTGTATACGGGCAATGAAGATGACGAAGATGCGATAACGGCGAAGATTTCCATCAAAGAAGAGTCAAGATAATTGGATAGCTATAAGTGAGAATTTCTCACCTTTCAATTTCTTTTCTAATTATATATATATACTAGGATGCAGACGGTGCTTAGTAGCACCCGACACAATCGTCCACAGACCATGGACTTGTTTGTTTGGTTGCATAGATTAGTTATATGAGTTGATTTGAATTTGGTTGTTTGGTGATTTTGATTGATGTGTGAATGGCGTGGGCCTTCACTAGACCGGGGATAAGGCTAGGCCTCGTCCCGTTTCTAGTATCGTGCCGTTATGCCGCCGAAATTTTCAAAAATATGTTAGAAAAATAAAAATATCATTTTATCGAATGAAATGAATTGAATAGAAATTCATATGTTGAAATAAAATGTTTTATCGTTAAAAATATAATTTTTAACGTGAAAGTGAATAAATAAATATTTATAAACAAATCGGCTGATTTGTTTATATACACTGATTTGACTGATATTGATTGGGACGATATATTTTACACATCGCCCAACTGCACGAATAAAATATTTGTTTGATTGTTTGAAACCCCACACGGGTGTTGGGATGAAACTTGAAGTTCACTCATCCTGATTGATTAAATATGTCGATCGATTGATTGACAAGCTGCTATAAGCGTTAAATGTCTATATTTGATGCTTATACAGTGTAGTGCACTTTGGTTGATGGTTGATTATTTTCAATGCTATTATATACATGTGTTGTATGAAAATCCATATAATTAATTTCATATGGTGATTGATTGGGCCTCATTCCAATTTGAAAAGCAAAGAATAATATAAAGTAAAGGTTCATGTGTTGACAGTACTCATCCTTTGAGATTGGTCATGTGTTGAACGAAATATTTTAGTAATAAAATTTACATCTTTATCAATATAAAATAACGGTTCATGTGTTGACAGTACTCATCCTTTGAGATTGGTCATGTGTTGAACGAAATATTTTGATAATAACAACTATTTTGAAAAAGAAATATTTGAAATAGAATATTTGAAAATAGAAATTTATGAAGCCGTGTTGATTAGATTGACGCCATTTTGACGTGAACGATATTTATATCGATTTTATTCAATTTCGAAATGAATTGAATATATAACGATTTCGAAATGAATTGAATTGAAAACGATTTCGAAATGAATTGAATATATAACGATTTCGAAATGAATTGAATATATAACGATTTCGAAATGAATTGAATATATAATGAACTTGATTCAAATAGAAAACGAAACAAATTTAATTTGAATAGAAAATGAATTTGAATCGAATAGAAAACCAATTTGAATTGAATCGAATAGAAAACGACTTTGAAATTGAATTGAATTGAAAACGAATTCGAATTGAATTTAAAATGAATTCAAATTGAATTGAAATTTGAATTGAATAGAAGTGAATTTTAAAACGAATTTATAAAGAAGAATTCAATTTTGATTTGAATTGAAATGGAAGTGGAAATTGCTTTTGAAACGAATTTAAAACTATTCATATATTTCGTTTTAAATAGGAATCGACGAAATATATATTATATATATTATATATATAATATAATGGCCTGAATAGAACGCGCCGCGCCGCGGCAGTTCGTAAATTTCGACCATTTATTTCAAACGGACATTACGGGAGATCCGACCGTCGGATTCTCCTAAAACCGGAACCGTTGGGTTCGTATCGAAAAGAGCTTTCTAACGAATATTTGAAATTCAAAATCTAACGGTTAGATTTGGAGATACGTCCAAATCAAATTTGAAAAAGGTCGCTGTAAGTGCAGTTCGATGGCCATTGATGGAAATCGACTGTACGGGCCTTGATAAAATTATTAAAAATAGTAATAATTTGTGTAAAATCATAAGAAATGATTTGGGAAAATTTGGGGTGAAAATCGCCATATTTGAAATGATAAAAATAGATTTTTATCGAAATGAACTAGTTTTGAACTAAATTTAAAACCCAATTATTTTTAAATAAATAAATTAGATTTAAAAAGGGGTTTTAAATAATCGGAATTTCAAATATATTTAAATGAATTTGAAATGGGTTTGTCGTGAATGGTGTTTTAAAATAACACTAGTTCTTTAACCCGAAAATAAATAGAAGGTGATTTGGGTTTGTCGTGAACTGTGTTTTAAATAACACCTAGTTCTTTAACCCAGTAAAAGGAGTTTTAACGAATCTGCAATTAGATTGAAATGTGAATTTGTAATCTAAATTATCAAATTTAGAAATGAGCGAGAATGGAGTATTACCAGTTTTGCTCCAAAGCGATAGTTAAATCTTTAATTAGATTTGAACGTGAAATGGTAATTAATTTTACCGGTGACACCACGGTGTTTGATATGGAGTATTACCAGTTTTGCTTCATGGGATGAATAGGTTGGGATTGGGAAATAAAATAAATAATTACTTCGTTACGGTTCGCTAATCTCGACTAGTTTCGAAAAACCATAATTTGGTTTGAAACGACATCCAAAGGAAGATACAGGATAAATTTTAAAGAATTTATCTTGGATAAAATTAATGGGAATCTTTCCCTAAGAATGTGAAATTTAGAAACTAGCTGTAGGTTGGTTAAGAAGAATGGTTTCCTGGATATTGATCTGATGTTGGTTTCGGCCTTCGGGGTTAATGTTTGGGAAATTTTTCTCTTGCTAATTTGCGGTTAGTGACTAATGAATTGGAATGAGGCGTATGTTGTGTTTGTGTAACATTTGTTTTTAATATACGCGGGTTGTTCGGAAAGTCCGGGTTTACACCCATTCTGAATAACCGATTCGACGATAAGTCGAAGATGAAGACGGTGGTCGAAGACCGGAAGTTTTCACATCGTTTGGGTAATTACTGACGATCCTGATTGGGCTGTACACCCAAGAGGATGGAAATAGTTGGTGGTCGTCCAGACGTACTTGGAGATGGATGGATATGCGAGGAAAGTGCCTCCGGTTTCGTTCAGACCCAGAACGGACTTGTAAATGGATTGTGTGTCTGACATTGGATTTTATTCTGTGTTGATTGATTTCTATTAAATATACATCTGTTTGGCAGCGGAGAATTTATTCTTTTGCTTAACGCCCTTCTCTGAGACGTACGAGCTCAGAGGTTGTATATCGATGGACATCAGTCGCATGGCATGAATTGCCTGTGTGGCACGCTAAGATGCAATGATCAAGGCTTCTGTTGAAAAGCAAAGTCTTGTGGTTGATGATCAAAGCATGGCCTTTGTGGCGTAGCTTTGTGTATAGCGTGAATTCGCGAGCCTCACACCTCGGTATGAGTTAAAAACGGGATACGGACTGCAGGGAGAGCACGACGTTTCTTTCTAGCTTTGGTGGGGTCAGTGACTTACCAGCCCTGACATATATATACTTTTCACCTTTGTGGTTGTTGGATGAGGCGCCTCGATTATAGGTCTGTAAGGACCGGGAAACGTGTGTTCAGGAATTGCCAATCCTCTAACATAAGTGAGGACCGGCCCTGAAGCATCTAGGGGTTGCCCAGCTTGCGTAGCCCTGGGACATTTGCTAGAGTGTCTCGAACGCGGAGAGGAGCTTGCCCCTTGCCTCGACTCATGACGGAATCCAATTTCCAATACGTGTAATTCGTCTTTAATTGTAGAACTAGTATGGTGACATAGTAGATGGTAGCTATGCCGCCTATGATTTATATTTATGATTGAAATGTTTTGACACTATACACTTATTATAGTATCAAATGATTTGTTTTAAACGTATCAAGCATGCTTTGGCTGTTATAAGGGAAAACCCTATCCCCCGGCTTGCGTTGCATTGTGTGATAGGACCTGGGTCTTATAACAGCTTCATTTTTCTTTATTTAGCATTGCGCTGTTGTTATATGCACTGGTATCCTTGGGAGGAAACCCGTTCCGTGTTATACGGCGTGGTCCCTTGATTTACCTAACTTTAAAACCAATATTAATAACTGTTTTAGTTCTCACACCAGTCACATGACTGACCTGGAGTTTATTGTTTTAACCTAAACTCTGGGTGCCCTTATTTTCCGCACGGGCAGCTAGTAGTTTTGGTTTGGCAGATTTACATTCGCAGGATCCTAGTTTACAGCTGGAATGATATCCGGAAAGCTCTGTATCCGTATATCACCTTCAGTTGTGCTTTATATTATTTTTCCGCTGCTATGTATTTAAATGTAATTTAAATCTCTGATATTTCTGTGTAATATTTATTCATTTATACTCTGTATATTCTTGTAATCTGATGCATTGTTGTAATATACAATGAAATGTTCTTCTGTTTGTGTTCTGATTTGTCATGTTCTCAACGTTCAGGGGTTTCGAACGGTCTAGATCGGTTTGACGACTGATCCAGATCGAGCGAAATTCCAGGCCGTCACACTTTTTTTCCTTTTTGTTTTCTGATTAACGATGGAAGGGGGTTTTGACCAAAGAGAAAATGGTGGGGCGGGTATTATAAAATTTAATTATTATTTTTTCTTTTAATTTCGAAAAAGTTGAACTTTCATTCGGAATCCAAATCGAATCCAACTACTGTCGCCCCTAGCTAAATACCCCCATTCTGGGCACAATGGAATATGTCCGGTAAGCCAATTCGACTATTATGTTCAATTGTCGTTTAAATTAAAATATAAATCATTATATATTAAATTTAAACGCACATTTCAATTTACTGGTGCCACATACTGATTTCGAAAATTCCAGAAAAATAAATCTGGCTATGTTTTGAAGATACAGTCCTAAAAAAACTAATTTCGTCGAATTTGGAGACCGTTTAAAAAACTGTCATTTTTCAGTTGAACCAAATTGACAAAACACGCTTTCTTTTGCCACACTCGCATATTAATTCCAAAAATTATGAATTCTGAATCTAGTAATAATTTGACGTTCTGGGTCAACAAAAGTTGTTTCGTCGAAAACGGAGGTCGTTTGCAAAATTGTTGTTTTAAAGGGCTTTATATATATTATAAATATATATAATATATATAAATTCCATAGCGTCTATTTTAAATTTTAAACTGGACATAACTTTCTATTCCTAAAGTGAAATATAAATTTTTTACATTCGTTAGAAAGATATAGTTAAATAGATTCTAATGTTTCTTGTTTCATCCAATTTTGACTTATATTGAATTCAGTATGTTCAGTTAAGGTTTAAAATCGAATTTTCAAACTGCCGCTCCATTTCGAGTTCGTTTTATAATTAGAATAAATTTATATGTTCTAACTTCGATTAAAATAAATTTTTAGTCGTTATTATTTAAAATAAATCATTTTAAATATTCAAAATTCTTTAAAATTGCCTAAATAAAAATTTTAAATTGGTTCTGATTTTCCGGGTTGTTACAATCTCCCCCACCTAAAATCTTTTCA
The DNA here is from genome assembly GCA_030737875.1 of Allium sativum. Lineage (NCBI taxonomy): Eukaryota > Viridiplantae > Streptophyta > Magnoliopsida > Asparagales > Amaryllidaceae > Allium > Allium sativum. Next base: position 996,250,631 of record CM060915.1, read on the forward strand.
TCCTCGAAAAGGTACAAAGCTGAAAGTTGTTTTACTATTCAACTCAACTTTCATTATTTTAATTATGGCTTAAGTTCTTCAACTTTTCAGTTTCTAAAAACTTTTCAAATTTTTCAAAAATTTGGCTAACACTCTAAAATTTCGCCATAACCTCCTTTGTACGGGGAGCACTGAGAAAATCCGCAAAGCTCCACACAAGCCCTCTCATCTCAAAAAGAAAAAGAAAAAGCCAAGCGGCTAGCCAATCAGCTCATAAAATCATCAAAACCCCAAGAAATACAATAAACATGTACCTATTTGTCGGGCATACAATTTTATTCCTCTTCTTAGCTTCCTTGCTATGACCTGTCCAATGTATATACATGTACACATATGCAAATTTCAAGAAATTTCCAATTCAGTTCAATATTTGACTTGATTTGGCTAAATTTACCTTTCATGTACATATTAGTTTCAACAATTTTATAAGTTAAACTAATAATCTAACAACACAACCAGCAATCAGTTAGTTGGTTAACGTTTTAAATTCATAATTTATATATACTCAAAAATCATGTTTTGATGCCAAGTCACAACAGTAAGCCCTATCTAGTTTTGGTTCTCACACCAGTCAATTGGAAATATATAAATATCCCACCTTCGAAACTCGAACATAAATACTGGTGATGGTATACTTCATCATCATGATCATGCCCGGGCGACTAGAATGTGATTCTATATCTATCCATTATATTAAGATTTCGTATACACGTGGATCAAATGTAATAATCCGGAAATTCGAGCCAATTAAAAAATTTATTTTGGCAATTTTAGTGAATTTTGAATATTTAAAATGAATTATTTTAAATATTAATGACGAGAAATTTATTTTGAATAGAATTAGAACGTATGTATTTATATACGTCGTCGTTAGAATATAAAATTTTATTTATAATTATAAAAGGAATTGAAAATGGCGTGGTAGTTCGATAATTCAATTTCAAACTTCAAATGAATGTACCGGGTGCAAAACAAACCGGATTTTGGTGAAACCAAAAACATTAGAATCTATTTGAGAATATAATTCCAACGAATCCGAAAAATCAAAATTTCATAGCATGGATAAAAAGTTATGTCTAGTTGAAACTTCAGAATAGTCGCTATGGTATTTTGACCCTTAAAAATAGCCATTTTGCAAACGACCTCGGATTTAGACGAAACCAATTTTGTTGGATCCGGGATGTCAAGTTATTGCTAGGTTTCAAATTTCGTAATTTTTCGATTCAATATGTGAGCGTGGCAAAGGAAAACGCATTTGACCAGTTTCAGTTGATTTTAATCGACTAGAAAATGGCCATTTTTCAAATGGTCTCAGAATTCGATGAAATTAGTTTTGTTAGGACCCTATCATCAATACGAAGCTAGAAAATATTTTTTCGGGAATTTTTCGAGTTTGTATGTGACCCCAGTAAATTGAAATGTACGTTTAAAATTCAATATAAAAATTTAAATGTTAATTTGAACGGAAACCGATCGTAACGATCGAATTGGCCTACATGGCATATCCCATTGTGTTCAGAATAGGGGTAATTAGCAAGGGGTGACAGTCGTTGGGCCTCGTTTAGTGTTCAAATGTGAAATGCACATTTTAGAGTTTAAATGGATTAAATAATATATCTATATATATTATTCTTTCCTCCTCCTTCTACTCGGAGTCAACGGGAGAGATATAAAAATAAAAAAAACCCGACGCCCCTCAAAATCGACGCTGCCACTCACTCTCCATCCACCGCGCCTGTCGCGCCTCCCTCCGGCGTCGATCGCCACCCTCTGACCTCGCCAAGCCTCCACCAACACCCGCCATCTCCTCCTCCAACTGGAAGAACCTAGCGCCAAGAGTAAAACCCCCAAGGCCCAATCCGCGAGCCCCTAACCCTATCCCCCCTTTTTAACTGCCTCCGCCGCCGGCTGTAGGGCCCATCTCCGACGTCGACCACCTCAGGGCGCCGACAACCCTTCCTCCAGTCCCAATTCCGACCAGTAAACCCTCCCCGGCTAAAATCCAGTAAGTTTTCTCTTTTATATTTCAAAGCATTGTTTGTAAAAGTCAATTCTTTATATAGAATGGTTAAATTAAAAATAGAACATTTATATTTGTTATAATATATAAAGTTTAGATTTTTATCTTTTAAAAAGTTAAGATTTTTAACGCCAAAAGGATTTGATTTTTAAAAGAACAAAAAGTTATGATTTTTATATCGAGAAGTTAGGATTTTTATATTGTGAAGATAGTAAAAATTTGTTCTTTATATATGTAGCAAAATAAAAATCTGATTTTTATTATATATATTTTGAAATAAAAATGTGATTTTTATAGCAATGAAATAAAAATTCGATCTTTATATATATGAAGTAGAGATAAAAATAGAATTTTTATTTTCGAAATGAAAATGTGGTTTCTCTTTATATGATTTTTCTACATGAAAGGGTTAGATTGTTACTTTATAAAAAAATATAATTTCTAATATATAGAAAGGTTAAAAATATAATTTTTATATAAAGAATACCGTGATAAAAATATATTTTTTAACATATATATAGCAAAGTGAAAATACGATTTTGATCATTAGTATGGTTAAGGAAAAATATTATTTTTAAATTGAAAATGAACAAATAAAAATGTGATTTTTATATATGTAGTGGCTACGGACAGTGGAATGGACGAAAGGCGAAAACGACGAAGATTTCTGCATAAGAAGAGTCGTGGCGTTTGGATTAGCTAGTCGGTGAGAACTTCTCACTTTTAAATTTTATTTTCTAGTTATAAAAATATATACTAGGATGCAGACGGTGTTTAGTAGCACCCGACACCCGTCGTCCACAGACCATGGATGGCTTGTATGCTTGTTTGTTTGATTTTGATGTGTAGTTGATTGTGTGATGTGATGTGAAATGAAATAAAAATATTTATATAGTTGAAAATATTTTTATAGTTAAAAATAGAATTTTTAACGTGTATATGAAATGAAATAGATATTTATAAACAAATCGGAGATTTGTTTATATACACTGATTTGATTGATATTGATTGGGACGATAAATTTTACACATCGCCCAACTTCACAAATAGAATCTGTGTTTGATTGTTTAAAACCGCACACGGGTATTGGGATAATATAGGACATACACTAGTCCCAATGATTAGCTGTATGTCGATCGATTGATTGACAGGCTGTTATAAGCGTTAAATATTTATATTTGATGCTTATACAGTGTAGGACGCACTCTGGATGATGGTTGATTATTTATCGTTGTTATTTTATACATGTGTTGTAGAAAATCCATATAATTAACATTATATGGTAATTGATTGGGCCTTATTCCAGTTTTGAAATAGAAATATTTGAAATAGAATATTTGAAATAGAATATTTGAAAAAGAAATATTTGAAATAGAATATTTGAAATAGAATATTTGAAAAAGAAATATTTGAAATAGAATATTTGAAAAAGAAATATTTGAAATAGAAATATTTGAAAAAGAAATATTTGAAATAGAATATTTGAAATAGAATATTTGAAAAAGAAATATTTGAAATAGAATATTTGAAAATAGAAATATATGGAGCCGTGTTGATTAGATTGACGCCATTTTGACGTGAACGATATTTATATCGATTTTATTCATTTTTAAATGAATATTGGAAACTGATTTCAATAACGGAATTGAAATTTGAATTAAATTGAAATGAATTGAAATTCGAATTAGATTGAAATAGAATTGAAATCGTTTTGAATTGAATTGAAAATGAATTGAAATTGAATTAAAAATCGATTAGAATTGAAATCAATTTCAAATGAATTTAAAACGAATTTGTAAGGGAAAATTCAATTTGAATTTGAATTTGAAAAGGAAGTTGAAATCATTTCGAAAACGAATTTAGAACGATTTATAAAATACGTTTTAAAAGGTAATCGATGAAATATATATAATATATATATTATATATATATAATGGCCTGAATAGAACGCGCCGCGCCGCGGTCGTTCGTGAATTTCGACTATTGACTTCGAATGGATATTACGGGAGATCCGACCGTCAGATTCTCCTAAAACCAGAACCGTTGGGTTCGTATCGAAAAGAGCTTTCTAACGAATATTTGAAATTAGAAATCTAATGGTTATATTTGGAATTATGTGCAAATCAAATTTGAAAAAAGGTCGCTGTAAGTGCAGTTCAATGGCTGTTGATGGAAATCGACTGTACGGACCTTGATAAAATTATAAAAAATATCAATAATTTGTGTAAAATCATAAGAAATGATTTGTGAAGAATTGGGATGAAAAACTCCTTATTTGAAAAGATAAAAATAGATTTTTATCGAGATGAACTAGTTTTGAACTAGAATAATAATTTATTTATTTTTAAAAATAAATAAATTGGATTTGAAATGGTTTTGAAAATAACCAGAATTTCCAATAATTGCATTGGAATGGATTTGAATCGAAATTGTCTTCAGAATATTTCGATGTGGGATTTCGTGATTATACAGAATTTTTTTTGGAAATTTGAAAGATATATATATATATCGTAATTTCCAATACGATATTTGTTGGTCATAGAATTTGATATTAAATATAAGCCGGTATATTTTCTATTCAGAGCCTTGTATTTAATATCAAATGTGTTTTGGGTTTGTCGTGAATGATGTCTTCATTAACACTGTTCTTAAACCTAGTTGAGAAAAAGATTAAATCTTTTTATTTAGATTTAATGAAGTGTGCCAATTAAATAATATTTAATTGGAACTGAATTGGGATTGATTTTTGGGTTTATCGTGAACGGTGTTTTAAATAACACTGGTTCTTTAACCCGATAATTAATGGAATGCGATTTTGGGTTTATCGTGAGTCGTGTTTTAAATGACATTGGTTCTTCAACGCAGTTAAAGACAGGATATTGATTTCTGTAAAGATTAAAACTAAGTGGGGTTTTAATGAATCTTTAATTAGATTGAAATGGTCGAGAATGGAGTATCACCAGTTTTGCTCCAAGTGATAGTTAAATCTTTAATTAGATTTGAACGTGAAATGGTAATTGAATTTACCGATAACACTGTGGTGTTAGATATGAAGTATTACCAGTTTTACTTCATGGGATGATAAATGATTACTTCGGTGTGGTTCGCTAATCCCGACTAGTTTGGATTGGTTAAAGAATAAATCTTTGATAAAATTAATGGGAAACTTCCCCAAAGTATAAGAATATTTGAATAAAGGAATATTATGGATTGGAATGAGGCGTATGTTGTGTTTGTGTAACACTTGTTTATTGTATACGCGAGTTATTCGGAAAGACCGGGTTCATCCCATTCTGAATAACTGATTCGACGTGGTGTCGAAGATGAAGACGGTGGTCGAAGACCGGAGGTCTTCATGTTGTTTGGGTGATTGCTGATGATCTTGATTGGGCCGTACACCCAAGAGGAGGGAATCAGTCAGTGATCGTCCAGACGTGCTTGGAGATCGATGGATATGCGAGGTACTAGTTGCCTCTGATTTCGTTCAGACCCAGAACGGACTTGTAAATTGACTGTGTGTCTAACATTGGATATCATTCTGCGTGATTGATGGATATCGGTTGCTTGGAGTGGTTTTCCTGTGTGGCATGCTAAGATGCAAATGATCAAGGCTTCTGTTGAAAAGAAGAGTCTTGTGGTTGATGATCAAAGCACAGCCTGTGTGGCATAGCTTTGTGTAGCGTGGATTCGCGAGCGTCACACCCCGGTTGTGAACTAAAAATGGGAGAAGGACCTCATGGGGGACATGTGTTTCTTTCTATTTAGAAGTGGCGTCAGAGGTTTTACACGCCCTGACGAGTTTGACTTATGTGGTTGTTGTTGTTGCAAGGCGCCTCGGTTATATCGGTTTCGGCCGATGCATTCTGGTCGGCAGACGGACCAGACTTACACCCCATAGGGTGTGGAAACGTAGTGTTCAGGCATTATAATCCACATCGGTAGACCGGCCCTGACGATCAAAGGGGCAGTTGCAGCTGTTCCTGAGACACGGGCTAGAGCGTCTCGAATCGGTTGAGGAGATCCCTTGCCTCGGTTCGCATATGGAAATCCAACTTCCAATACGTGACATTTCGTTTTTGAATGTAATCCAATATATGGCGACATAGTGGGATGGGTCGCTTATGCCGTGTATGATCGATAATTATGATTTGAAATTGTTTTGACACTATACACTTATAGTAATAATAAAAGATGAAATTTCACGTACCAAGCGTTCTTGGCTATTATAAGGTAAAAACCCTATCCTCCGGCTTGCGTTCTGTAACACCCCACGTCCATTAATGTCACTCACGAAGGGAATGCATTAACTTCCATGGAGTTTATAGGTGAATATAGAACAGAAAAATTATAACAAGACAGATAGTAAATAGTACTTGGAAATCTAAAACTTCATTTTATTGCAGCGGAAATTAAACATGTTTGTTACATCATAAAACCATAGATCATAACCAAGTACAATATCCATCTTCATAAAAACAAAATGCATAATCGCATTACATAAATAGCCATTAAAAAGATAACAAGCTGGACTTTACTTCAACGGTCCAAGCTTTCCAAAGTGAGATGAAGCAATTCAATCAAACTCCACTAGAGATGGGCCCAACCTGAGGACCTGGAGGGGGAAAAAGGATAGAAATAGAGGGGGTCAGACATAAAGTCTGGCGAGTATGATAATTCTAACAATACTATTATCAAAATAACTAAACTAAGGCATAAGCTGGAAGACAAGTAAATGTCTATGAACTCTTAGGAAGATAAAGATAGCGTTTAAGATAACGTTAAAGATAACGGTAAAGGCACACCTAATTACTAACGAATGATTACTACACTTCACCGCACATTACTACACTGAACCACACCAGTCACCCTATTGTTTGATCCCACTTGCTTCACACAGAAACTTTATAAATAGCCTTACGTACCACTAGTTGACTACATAGGTGACGTCTGCCCCTATCTCCACTAGGTGTACCCCACTACCCACTTTCGATCGGCTCCCTACTCGTAGATACCCGTGCTGGTCCCACAGTGGGGTGTATCACTCCCCTAATGTGGCAACCCGATACAACTTGAGAATGCACGGCTTATACCTACACGATGCAACAACGTCTTACCTACCAACCCGGGTCCACACACGCATACGAAACCCGTTGGACTTACGTTGCTACCTCTCCCCGTTTTGGCCTCTTACAGTCGAACCCAGCATGCGTGTCCCGTCCTCGAATTGGGTCGAGCCCACAAAGATACGTTTGGGATACTGGTCGAAATGGGCTCACCTTACATGTTTATCTGGTTAAGTATTTCTTAATTCATTCAGGCCATAACCTCATAAAGACCTCTCACATCAGACTGGCATTTATGGCAGCTGGATTTGCCGGGCGGGTTCGGGCAGTCTTACACCGTAAAAGAGTCTAACCTCGTGTCTTTACAACCATTATGCTTTAGTTTAGGCCTAGGACCTGTCACATTGGGCTGACATTTGTGACCACTGGATTTGCCGGGCGGGTCCGGGCAGGTTTACGTCACAAACGAGTCCAAACTCGTACCTAAGCATTGATTAACACTTAAAATCTTTTACCCCAGTTTTAATAATTCCCTATTCAAATTATTAATTAAGTCAACTTTTAATGATGTCCATAATTGACTCAATTATGGCCATCCACTTATGGCATGCAAAATCATATCAATTGCACCCCAACTTTTTAATATTAAATCCTTAATATTACCACTACCCCACCTTTATACGTTCGCTTATTCAACGCATAATATAGGCTAGACTTGTATAGTCTAACACCTAGCACAAAGATAAATTATCACAACATATAGACAATTAAAATAAATCTAATCATAATAAGGGTGAAACTTGCATAAACTACACATGTTAAGGATCAAAAGGTGTCAACTTGTTAAATGTCTCAATTTACATGATATGATCATAGCCCAAATCTATACATAAACTTGCATATGGGGTTTTTAGGAAACATAATGATGGTGTGAACTAGCATAGGATATCACATATGTCATAGCATAATTTTAGATGTCATAATAGATGTCTTGGCATATGTTCATAACTTTTCTAATCAATCTAACTTGCATATGTGACTTGTCATATAGATCAACATAACCCAAACATGATGATTTAATTAATATGAACTAACTAGCATAGATGGTAACATCATGGCCTTTTTAATATGTATGATTCATCACAACTTAGCATAGAAACTTTCAAAATACATAACATCATCATAGCATGATTTACAACATATAAGATATCATCATCACATAACATTGGATTTACAATATACATGATAGCAAAAGGGGTTTACAACAACATATATGATAATTCACGTCATCTACTAATAATCCATTCATAACTCAACCTAATTAAAATGATAATAATCTTCTTAAGATCATCATACTCACAATTTAGAGAAGAAAAGAGAGAGTTTTGCTTTGCTTTAGGTTTGAGAGAATTAGAATTGAATTTGCTTTTCTTCTTTCTTAGTTGGCGGCGGCTCCATTGATTTCCATGGCGACGGTAACTATTCTATTTTAATTAGGTTTAGGGTTAGCATTAGGATGTATTTATAGGTGTAGGAAGTTATTTAGGACCAAAGATTAACCCTGAACCATGAGAACCAATCAAATGCAAAATCTGCCTTTGAGCGAATCGGCCCACGGGTTGACAGCCAAACACCCTGGATTAACTCCTAGTCGACCCAGCGGGGCTTGGGTCGACCTCAAAAATGGGCCGGTTCGGTTATTCCCCCTCCCAATTCGCTATTTTGAACTTTTTCGCATATTTATTTATTTAATTTGTATATATATATATATCAATATATATATATTTTTCTGCGCAACCCATTTCACTTAATTCTTTTCTAAAAATTAAGTATACTTTAATTTTTGAATTTTAATGTTATAAAATTACGGGGTGTTACATTCTCCCCTCCTTAAAGGATTTCGTCCCCGAAATCTCCAAGTCAAGAAGAATGTATATCCTACCATCTAATCGTCCATCTACTCAACCATCAAACACCTGCATCCATTGTCCTTAAAAGACTTCTAATGCTTTAATGTTTATATGCACAGTGTGTGTATATGTCCATATCTAATGCAAAATTAGGCGGTCTACTGATTCAGTCGACCTCCTTAATGCAATTCATGATAGTGCCATGCGTCCAATATGTATGCAAAAGATTACTAATGATACATATTAATTCTATATGCGTGCACAACCATCCACCCGAATGCAGCAACTATATGATAATACAACCATTATACATCCATTTTACTAAATACATCCATATATATGCAATATGCAATATGAAGTGACTGAGCCGATCTGGTGCCTAATAGTGTGTGTATATGCATTCACAAGCAACCACTAGCAAACACTTGCATCCACTTTGCATCCACCATACATAACATGTCTCAAACACATGTTTCAACCATAGGATTATCCTAACTAAAGGTTAAAGATACTAGCGAGAGGATATACTAAAGATAAGATAAGTACAAGCTAAGCGATAAAGGAGAAATTAAAGGACATACCCTAAAAAAGAAAAGGGTATCGTGAACGCATCTTCTCTTCCGTCTCCCAAGTAGCATTGCTCTCATCATCTTCCCATTGCACTTTGACTAGTCTGACCTCTCGATTCCTCAACCTCTTGATCTCCGACCCAAGAATGCGCGTAGGAGCTCGTCGAATTGTCGCATCACGCTCTCCACATCTCTAAGCAAGCTCGGCTCGACCACTTCCGCGGTCTCGTCCAAGCACTTCCTCAAATGTGGCACATGGAATACGTCATGTACACCACTAGTCTCTCGGGCAACTCCACTCTATATGCCATCCGTCCAATCCTCTCCTTAATAGGAAACGGCCCAACAAACCTTGGTGCTAATTTCCCAACGGACCCAAAGCGAACAACGTTTCGTAATGGAGACACTTTGATAAAGACCATGTCCTCAACTTCAAACTCGAGATCTGTCCTCCTCTTATCCGCATAAGATTTCTGCCTATCTTGCGCTGCTTTCATCCTCCTTCGAATCAAGTCGATCTTCTCCGAAGTCTCCCTAATCATATTGGGCCCAAGTAAGATCTTATCCGTAGATTCCCACCAACATGTAGGTGAACGACAAGGTCGTCCATATAGAGCTTCGAATGGTGCCATACCAATGTTGGACTGAAAGCTATTATTATATGCGAACTGAACCAATGGAAGATGCTCTTCCCATGTACCCCCAAAGTCTAGGATACATAGCCTCAACAGATCCTCTAGAATGCGATTCACCCTCTTAGTCTGGCCGTCCATCTGAGGATGATATGCGGTGCTCAAACATAACTGAGTCCCTACCGCCTATTGTAAGCTTCTCCAAAATTCGCTAGTGAAAATAGGATCGCGGTCGCTCACTGTGCTAGAAGGAACACCGTGCAAACGAACTATCTCTCGAACGTATATAGAAGCTAACCATGGAGCAGTCCTCTTACTCTTCACGGGAATGAAATGGGCGCTCTTAGTAAGACTATCTACTATAACCCAAATCCCCGTATTACCCCTCCTCGATCGTGGTAATCCATCCACAAAATCCATCGAGACACTCTCCCACTTCCATAGTGGAACCTCCAATGGGTGAAGCAACTCACCGGGTTTCTTTTGCTCTGCTTTTACTTGTTGGCACACCAAGCATCTAGCGACATACTCGGCCACGTCTTTCTTCATGCCGGCCCAAAAGTAAACTCTCTTCATGTCTTTGTACATCTTGTCCCCGCCGGGATGAATGGTCATCTTCGAACGATGTGCTCCATCAAGAATAGTCTTCCTTAGGTCATCGTCTTTTGGTACACAAAGTCTACCGTCCCTACGTAACCAACCCTTATCATCTAGGGTATACCTACAGAGATAGCTTGATGACTCCCCTCCTTTGAGCTTTTCTACTAACTCAACTAACTGCGGGTTGTCTCGCTATGCCTCGCCAATCCGTCCCAAAAGCGTAGGTCTGACCTCCAAGGATGCCAGCAAACCGGGTACGAAGTCAACGGAAGGTCTAAAGTCAAACATCGAAATGAATTCTAAACTTTGCCGCTCAACAAACAAAGGACTTAAGGATAATCTTTTTCTACTTAAGGCATCGACCACCACGTTAACCTTGCCAGGGGTATATGCTATCTCAAAGTCGTAGGACGTTAAGAACTCCATCCACCTTTGCTACCTTAAGTTCAAGTCCTTTTGAGAGAATAGGTATTTTAAAGATTTGTGGTCAGTGAATAGTTCGAATTTCTCGCCAAGAAGATAATGACGCCAGGACTTAAGCGCGAAAACAATAGCGGCCAACTCTAGGTCATGTGTGGGGTAATTCTTCTCATGCGCTCTCAACTTCCTTCCACCATAGGCTATTACCCTGCCCTCTTGCATTAAGACTGTGCCTAATCCTGTCCCACGAGCGTCAGTATAAACGGTAAATGGCTTACTCCCGTCTGGCAAAACTAAGACTAGGGCTGAAGTCAAAGCTCTCTTCAAACGTTGGAACGCATCATCACAATCTACGTCCCATGTGAAAACTAGGTTTTTCTTCGTCAAGCGTGTCAATGGAGCTGATATCTTTGCGAAGTCTTTGATAAACTTCCTATAGTAGCCAGCCAACCCCAAGAAACTTCTCACTTCGGTAGCATTTTCAGGAACCTTCCAATCTTGGATGGCCACCACCTTCGCGGGATCTACAGCTATCCCTTCTTTGGAAACCACGTGTCCTAAGAACCGTAATTCCTTCCTCCAGAAGTGACACTTAGAAAATTTATCCTTAAGCTTATGCGCTCGAAGAGTCTCCAACACTTCCCTAAGATGTAGGGCATGCTCTTCTTCATCCTTAGAAAAGATCAAGATGTCATCTACAAAGACTACCACAAAATTGTTAAGGTACTCCCTAAACACCCTACTCATCAAATCAACAAAGTATGCGGGGGCGTTTGTCAAACCGAAAGGCATCACTAGCCATTCATAGAAACCGTCCGGAGTCCTAAAGGCGGTCTTGTCAATGCTATCCTCAGCCACTCTCAACTGATAGAAACTAGTGGCTAAGTCCAACTGCGAAAACACTGAGGCGCCAACTAACTGATCGAAGAGATCGTCAATCCTCGGCAATGGGTGTCTGTTCTTCTTAGTAAGCTTATTAAGTTCTCTATAGTCCACACAAAGTCTAAGGGACCCATCCGCCTTCGTGGCAAATACTACTGGAGCACCCCACTCTGATATACTTCGTCTTATGAACCCTTTCTCAAGCAACTCCTTCACTTGCTTACCGAGTTCCCTCCTTTTACGTGGAGCCATGTGGCGTACTGGCAAAGATACTGGTTTCGCATTATCCACAAGATATATTCGAAAATCTATCTCCCGCTTCGGAGGCAAGCCTTTCACCTCCTCAAACACACCCGAATATTCTCGGACCTCTCTAACAGATCGTAGATTTTCCTCAGACGCGTCAAGCGATTCTAGATAACTTAGCATAACCGAATTTATGGGATTACAAAAGATTTCAAGAGTGTTGCCAAGGCATGTCATGAGCCTAACTACTCTCCTTTCACAATCAAGAACGGCCCCATTTCTGGATAACCAGTCCATTCCTAAAATTAGCCCATAGCCCGTGAAGCCTAAGACATAAGCATCACATCTAAATTCAATGTTAAGTATGGAAATTTTCAAATCCAAACATATCATAGACAAATAAGCTGAGCCCCCAATTGGATTCGAAACAACTAAGGGATCCTCTACTAAATTGGTGTTTAAGTGCTGTGATTCAACTAATGATGTAGAGATAAACGAATGTGAAGCGCCCGAAATGAATAAGGTGCGGACAGGATGATCAAACAGAAAAACTAAGCTTTCAACAGAAATGGTTCTACCTCGTTCTTGCAGCGGTGGGACCGCGAGAGCCTGAACTTGTCCCCTTGCCTGCCCTGGTGCCATAAGAGCCTGCACCTGTCCTCCCGAGGTAGCTCCTGCCATCTGCCCCTTCTTTGGGCAGTCCTTCACTAAATGTCCCGCATCGCCACAATGAAACCAACCTGTCTTCTTTTTCTTTCGGCAATCCTTGCTGAGATGGCCTGGTGTCCCACGGTTAAAACATTTCTTCTTTCCCTTCCCGTTATTGTCTTTACCACCGTTCTTGTTTTGCTGTTGTGGTTTCTTCTGATCCCCCTTCTTCTCGGGTGCCTCATCAGCTTTAGCTCTTTTCTCCTCATGCATGAGCGCCAATTCTACTAACTTCTCAAAGGTGGCCCCCATCGGGATGTGGGTCATAGCCAACCCTTGCAATGGTTCATTCAAGCCATTCACGAACCTCAGCGCCTTCTTCTCCGGCGTGTTCACTAAGTCCAAGCCAAACCTTGCTAACTGATTAAATTTATTGACATATTCTTTCACTGATGAGCTTCCTTGCTTCAATGTCAAGAACCTTTCCATATATAGATTTTCTTCCGCCGTTGAGAGAAACTTCCCTCGAACCTACGTCTGAAATCCGCCCAAGAGTCAACAGGACGCTCCCCATTAGTGACCTCCGACCAAAACGAGGCCTCTCCCTTCATCAACCAAGCTGCTAATCGAACTCTCCTCCCTTCTTCTACTTCAAAGATTTCTAGCAATCCTTCCACCACCTTAAGCCAATCTATAGCTTCCACAGACGTTTCTGACCCTTGAAATGGTTTTCCACCCATAGCCTTGAATTCCTTGCACGTCTTTGCAAAAGTATCTACGTGAGGAGGAGGAGGAGAAACGGGTGCAACTGGTGGTGGAGGAACATTGGCTGGACCTGCAGCGGCCCTAGCCTCTAATAACCTCCTATACCATCCTGGTATCGTTACACCGTTGGGTAGATTAAGATCTTCAGCCATGCTGAAATGAAAAAGGAAAGATTCAGAATGGAGAATTCGAAAGATAAAGACATGGGCTATTGGGGATTATGTTTTTTTTTTCTTAAGAACTTTTCTCTTTAAATTTCTCATTAAAACATGTTTTTGAAAGTGCTTCTTCCAAAAATAACTATTTTTCTAAAGTATTTTTATCTGTTCTGGTAACCTTAAGCTCTGATGCCACGTGTAACACCCCACGTCCATTAATGTCACTCACGAAGGGAATGCATTAACTTCCATGGAGGTTATAAGTGAATATAGAACAGAAAAATTACAACAAGACAGATAGTAAGTAGTACTTGGAAATCTAAAACTTCATTTTATTGCAGTAGACATTAAACATGTTTGTTACATCATAAAACCATAGATCATAACCAAGTACAATATCCATCTTCATAAAAACAAAATGCATAATCCCATTACATAAATAGCCATTAAAAAGATAACAAGATGGACTTTACTTCAACGGTCCAAGCTTTCGAAAGAGCGATGAAGCAATTCAATCAAACTCCACTAGAGCTGGGCCCAACCTGAGGACCTGGAGGGGGGAAAAAGGATAGAAATAGAGGGGGTCAGACATAAAGTCTGGCGAGTATGATAATTCTAACAATACTGTTATCAAAATAACTGGACTAAGGCATAAGCTGGAAGACAAGTAAATGTCTATGAACTCTTAGGAAGATAAAGATAATGTTAAAGATAACGGTAAAGGCACACCTAATTACTAACGAATGATTACTACACTGCACCGCACATTATTACACTGCACCACACCAGTCACCCTATTGTTTGATCCCACTTGCTTCACACAGAAACTTTATAAATAGCCTTACGTACCCATAGCTTACTACATAGGTGTCGCCTGCCCCTATCTCCAATAGGTGTAACCCACTACCCACTTTCGATCGGCTCCCTACTCGTAGATACCCGTGCTGGCCCCACAGTGGGGTGTATCACTCCCCTAAAGTGGCAACCCGATACAACTTGAGAATTCACGGCTTATACCTACACGATGCAACAACGTCTTACCTACCAGCCCGGGTCCACACACGCATACGAAACCCGTCGGACTTGCGTTGCCACCGCTCCCCGTTTTGGCCTCTTACAGTCGAACCCAGCATGCGTGTCCCGTCCTCGACTTGGGTCGAGCCCACAAAGATACGTTTGGGATACTGGTCGAAATGGGCCCCCACAAGCTACCCACCTAAGCTTGTCACTAGTATATCCCACTTAACCCTCTTAGTCATGTTCATTTACATGTGTGTTTGGTTAAGTCTTACTAATTGTATTTCACATGCCACTAAGGGCACACCCTAGATTCCTCATGCCACCCAAGGCACCTACTTAACCCCCATGTCCCACCTTACATGTTTATCTGGTTAAGTATTTCTTAATTCATTCAGGCCATAACCTCATAAAGACCTCTCACATTAGACTGGCATTTATGGCAGCTGGATTTGCCGGGCGGGTCCGGGCAGTATTACACCATAAAAGAGTCTAGCCTCGTGTCTTTACAACCGTTGTGCTTTAGTTTAGGCCTAGGACCTCTCACATTGGGCTGACATTTGTGACCACTGGATTTGCCGGGCAGGTTCGGGCAGGTTTACGTCACAAACGAGTCCAACCTCGTGTCCTAAGCATTGATTAACACTTAAAATCTTTTACCCCAGTTTTAATAATTCCCTATTCAAATTATTAATTAAGTCAACTTTTAATGATGTCCATAATTGACTCAATTATGGCCATCCACTTATGGCATGCAAAATCATATCAATTGCACCCCAACTTTTTAATATTAAATCCTTAATATTACCCCTACCCCACATTTATACGTTCGCTTATTCGCATAATATAGGCTAGAATTCTATAGTCTAACATCTAGCAAAAAGATAAATTATCAAAACATATAGACAATTAAAATAAATCTAATCATAATTGGGGTGAAACTTGCATAAACTACACATGTTAAGGATCAAAAGGTGTCAACTTGTTAAATTCTCAATTTACATGATATGATCATAGCCCAAATCTATACATAAACTTGCATATAGGGTTTTTAGGCAACATAATGATGGTGTGAACTAGCATAGGGTATCAGATATGTCATAGCATAATTCTAGATGTCATAATAGATGTCTTGGCATATGTTCATAACTTTTCTAATCAATCTAACTTGCATATGTAACTTGTCATATAGATCAACATAACCCAAACATGATGATTTAATTAATATGAACTAACTAGCATAGATGGTAACATCATGGCCTTTTTAACATGTATGATTCATCACAACTTAACATAGAAACTTTCAACATACATAACATCATCATAGCATGATTTACAACATGTAAGATATCATCATCACATAACATTGTATTTACAATATACATGATAGCAAAAGGGGTTTACAACAACATATATGATAATTCACATCATCTACTCATAATCCATTCATAACTCAACCTAATTAAAATGATAATAATCTTGTTAAGATCATCATACTCACAATTTAGAGAAGAAAAGAGATAGTTTTGCTTTGCTTTAGGGTTGAGAGAATTAGAATTGAATTTGCTTTTCTTCTTTCTTGGTTAGCGGCGACTCCATTGATTTCCATGGCGACGGTAACTATTCTATTTTAATTAGGTTTAGGGTTAGCATTAGGATGTATTTATAGGTGTAGGAAGTTATTTAGGACCATTAGATTAACCCTGAACCATGAGAACCAATCAAATGCAAAATCTGCCTTTGAGCGAATCGGCCCACGGGTTGACAGCCAAACACCCTGGATTAACCCCTAGTCGACCCAACGGTGCTTGGGTCGACCTCAAAAATGGGTCGGTTCGGTTATTCCACCTCCCAATTCGCTATTTTGAACTTTTTCACATATTTATTTATTTAATTTTTAATTTATATATATATGTATATATATATATATATGTATCAATATATATATTTCTCTGCGCAACCCATTTCACTTAATTCTTTTCTAAAAATTAAGTATACTTTAATTTGTGTATTTTAATGTTATAAAATTACGGGTTGTTACACGTTCCATTGTGTGATGGGACCTGGGTCTTATAATAGCTTCATTGTTCTTTATTTAGCATTGCGCTGTTGTTTCATGCACTGGTGTTCTTGGGAGGAAACACGTTCCGTGTTTTACGGCGTAGTCCCTTGATTTACCTAACTTTAAAATAAAGATAAATAACTGTTTTAGTTCTCACACCAGTCCCATGACTGACCTGGTGTTTATTGTTTTAACCTAAACTCTGGGTGCCCTTATTTTGACACGGGCAGCTAGTAGTTTTGGTATTGCAGATTTATATTCACAGGATCCTGATGTACAGCTGGAACGATATCCGGAAAGCTTTGTATCCATATATCTCCTTCTAGTTGTATTTTGTATTATTTTCCGCTGCTATGTAATTTATTGTAATCTCTGATATTTTGTAATGTATAATATTCATTTATACTCTGTATATTCTTGTATTCTGATGGAATTGTTGTAATTAACAATGAAATGTTCTTCCGTCTGCGTTCTTGTGTGTGTTGTCCTCGACTCAATCCGGGCTATCCTTACCGGTGAATTCGGGTCGTTTCATCGTGGTATCAGAGCTTTGGTTTACAAAGCTCAGAGAACAAGGCACATTAGAACCATACAAAAGAATTCATCAGATATTGGATTAGAAATATCCAATGGAATGACTCGTTAGAGATGGGATCAGTAGTATCCTAGGACGAGTGTGAAGAGTATAAATAAAAATGAAAACAAATTTGTTTTGAAAATTTAAATCAATTATTCGTATTTGATTATTTATTTTATATTGATTTGGGCAATCCAATATATATAGATTTTGCATATATGTCTAATCCACGTGTATTCGAAGTTTTAATATACTGGATGAATATAGAGTCACACTCTAGTCGCCCGGAGATGATTCTGATGATTGTAGCGACATCATCAGTATTAGTATTCGAGTTTCGAAAGTGGGATTTCTATATATTTCCTATTGACTGGTGTGAGAACCAAAATTAAATAGGATATATTGTTGTGAAGTGGCATCAAAAACGTGATTTTTGACTATATATCTAAGTTATGAATTTGAAACGTTAATTCACTAATTGATTGATGGTTGTGTTGTTTGTCTATTTGTTTGAAATTTCGAACCATTTAGCCTAATAGAATCAAATATTGAATTGTTTGAAACTGATTACATTTGCATGCATATACATGTACTTACATTGAGCAGGTCATAACAAAGAGGCTAGAGCAGAAGAATAAAATTGTTTGCCCGACAAATAGGTACATGTTTACCATAATTTACTGTTTTGTTTGGGTGATGATGATTTTATGAGCTGATTGGCTTTTTCTTTTTCTTTTGGATTGAAGAAGGCCATGGGAGGCTATATGAAATATCCCGAAGTCCCCGGTGCAGGGGAGGCTATGGTGAAATTTTTCGAAAATTTAGTGTGTTAGCCAAATTTTTGAAAAATTTGAAAAGTTCTTAGAAACTAAAAAGTTGAAGAACTAAAGCCGTAGTCAAAAGAATGGAAGTTGAGTTGATTAGTTGTACAACTTTCGGCTTCGTTCCTTTTCGGGGACGAAAAGTTTTAAGTGGGGGAGATTGTAATAACCCGGAAATCCGAGCCAATTTAAAATTTTTATTTTGGCAATTTTAGTGAATTTTGAATATTTAAAATGAATTATTTTAAATAATAACGATGAGAAATTTATTTTGAATAGAATTAGAACGTATATATTTATATTCGTCGTCGTTAGAATATAAAATTTTATTTATAATTATAAAAGGAATTGAAAATGGCGCGGTAGCTCAATAATTCGATTTCAAACTTCAAATGAATGTACCGGGTGCAAAACAAACCGGATTTTGGTGAAACCAAAAACATTAGAATCTATTTGAGAATATCTTTCCAACAAATCTGAAAAATCAAAATTTCATAGCGCGGACAAAAAATTATGTCCAGTTGAAATTTCAGAATAGTCGCTATGGAATTTCGACCCTTAAAAATAGCCATTTTGCAAACGACCTCAGATTTCGACGAAACCACTTTTGTTGGATCCGGGATGTCAAGTTATTGCTAGGTTTAAAATTTCGTAATTTTTCGAATCAATATGTGAGCGTGGTAAAGGAAAACGCATTTGACCAGTTTCAGTTGATTTTAATCGACTGGAAAATTGCCATTTTTCAAACGGTCTCAGAATTCGATGAAATTAGTTTTGTTAGGACCGTATCGTCAATACGAAGCTAGAAAATATTTTTTCGGGAATTTTTCGAGTTCGTATGTGTCCCCAGTAAAATGAAATGTACGTTTAAAATTCAATATAAAGATTTACATATTAATCTGAACGGAAACTGATCGTAACGATCGAATCGGCCAACGTGGCATATCCCATTGTGTTCAGAATGGGGTTAATTAGCTAGGGGCGGCAGTCGTTGGGCCTCGTTTAGAGTTCAAATGTGAAATGCACCTTTTAGAGTTTAAATGGATTAAATAATATATATATATATATATATATATATATATATATATATTATCCTTTCCTCCTCCTTCTGCTCAGGGTCAACGCGAGAGAAATAAAACAAAACTCGACGCCCCTCAAAATCGATGCCGCCACTCACTCTCCGTCCACCTCGCCTGTCGCGCCTCCCTCCGGGGTCGATCGCCACCCTCCGACCTCGCCAAGCCGCCACCAATGCCCGCCATCTCCTCCTCCAACTGGAAGACCCCAGCGCCAAGAGAAAAACCCCCAAGCCCCAATCCGCGAGCCCCTAACCCTAGCCCCCCTTTTTAACTGCCTCCGCCGCCGACTGTAGGGCCCATCTCCGACGCCGACCACCTCAGGGCGCCGACAACCCCTCCTCCAGTCCCAATTCTGACCAGTAAACCCTACCCGGCTATAAACCTATAAGTTTTCTCTTTTATATTTCAAAGCATTGTTTGTAAAAGTCAATTCTTCATATAGAATGGTTAAATTAAAAATAGAACTTTTATATTTGTTATAATATATAAAGTTTAGATTTTTATCGTTTAAAAAGTTAAGATTTTTAACGCCAAAAGGATTTGATTTTTAAAAGAACAAAAAGTTATGATTTTTATATCGATAATTTAGGATTTTTATATTGTGAAGATAGTAAAAATTTGATCTTTATATATGTAGCGAAATAAAAATCTGATTTTTATTATATATATGTTGAAATAAAAATGTGATTTTTATAGCGATGAAATAAAAATTCGATCTTTATATATATGAAGTAGAGATAAAAAAAAGAATTTTTATTTATTGAAATGAAAATGTGGTTTCTCTTTAAATGATTTTTCTACATGAAAGGGTTAGATTTTCACTTTATAAAAAATATAATTTTTAATATATAGAAAGGTTAAAAATATAATTTTTATATAGAGAATAGCGTGATAAAAATAAAAAAATTATCATATATATAGCAAAGTGAAAATACGATTTTGATCATTAGTATGGTTAAGGAAAAATATGATTTTTAAATTGAAAATGAACAAATAAAAATGTGGTTTTTATATTTGTAGTGGCTACGGACAGTGGAGTGGACGAAAGGCGAAAACGGCGAAGATTTCTGCATAAGAAGAGTCATGGCATTTAGATTAGCTAGTCGGTGAGAACTTCTCACTTTTAAATTTTATTTTCTAGTTATAAAAATATATACTAGGATGCAGACGGTGTTTGGTAGCACTCGACACCCGTCGTCCACAGACCATGGACGACTTGTATGCTTGTTTGTTTGATTTTGATGTGTAGTTAATTGTGTGATGTGAAATGAAATAAAAATATTTATATAGTTAAAAATAGAATTTTTAACGTTTATATGAAATGAAATAGATATTTATTAACAAATCGGAGATTTGTTTATATACACTGATTTGATTGATATTTATTGGGACGATAAATTTTACACATCGCCCAACTGCACAAATAGAATCTGTGTTTGATTGTTTGAAACCCCACACGGGTATTGGGATGATATATGACATACACTAGTCCCAATGATTAGTTGTATGTCGATTGATTGATTGACAGGCTGTTATAAGCGTTAAATATTTATATTTGATGCTTATACAGTGTAGGATGCACTCTGGATGATAGTTGATTATTTATCGTTGTTATTTTTATACATGTGTTGTAGAAAATCCATATAATTAACATTATATGGCAATTGATTGGGCCTTATTCCAGTTTTGAAATAGAAATATTTGAAATAGAATATTTGAAAAAGAAATATTTGAAATAGAATATTTGAAATAGAATATTTGAAAAAGAAATATATGAAATAGAATATTTGAAAAAGAAATATTTGAAATAGAAATATTTGAAAAAAGAAATATTTGAAATAGAATATTTGAAATAGAATATTTGAAAAAGAAATATTTGAAATAGAATATTTGAAAATAGAAATATATGGAGCCATGTTGATTAGATTGATGCCATTTTGACGTGAACGATATTTATATTGATTTTATTCATTTTTAAATGAATATTGAAAAGTGATTCCAATAATTGAATTGAATTTCGAATTAAATTGAAATGAATTGAAATTCGAATTAGATTGAAATAGAATTGAAATCGTTTTGAATTGAAAACGAATTGAAATTTAATTAAAAATCGATTTGAATTGAAATCAATTTGAAATGAATTTAAAACGAATTTGTAAGGGAAAATTCAATTTGAATTTGAATTTGAAAAGGAAGTTGAAATCGTTTCGAAAACGAATTTAAAATGATTTATAAAATACGTTTTAAAAGGTAATCGACGAAATATATGTAGCGACCCGAACTTCCCCGGTCTCCGAAGAGATGAGAAAGGACGAATTACTGTGAGGACACGACAAATCAGAACGCAGACGGAAGAACATTTCATTGCTATTACAACAATTCCATCAGATACAAGAATATACAGAGTATAAATGAATAAATTACATTCGATAAATATCAGAGATTACAATAAATTACATAGCAGCGGAAAATAATACAAAGCACAACTGAAGGTGATATACGGATACAGAGCTTTCCGGATATCATTCCAGCTGTAAACCAGGATCCTGTGAATATAAATCTGCAAAACCAAAACTACTAGCTGCCCGCGCGGAAAATAAGGGCACTCAGAGTTTAGGTTAAAACAATAAACTCCAGGTCAGTCATGTGACTGGTGTGAGAACTAAAACAGTTATTAAAACTTTATTTTAAAAGAGAGTAATTCAAGGGACCACGCCGTATAACACGGAACGGGTTTCCTCCCAAGAATACCAGTGCATAGAATAAACAACGCAATGCTTTTTCGTAAAATGAAGCTATTATAAGACCCAGGTCCCATCACACAATGCAACGCAAGCCGAATGATAGGGTTTTCCCTTATAACAGCCAAACATGCTTGGTACGTTTAAAACAAATCATTTGATACTATAGTAAGTGTATAGTGTCAAAACAATTTCAATCATAAATATAAATCATAGACGGCATAGCATCCCATGCTACTATGTCGCCATACTAGGCTCTACAATTAAAACTGAAATGTACGTATTGGAAATTGGATTTCCGTTATGAGTCGAGGCAAGGGGCAAGCTCCTCTCCGCGTTCGAGACACTCTAGCAAATGTCTCGAGGCTACGCACTCTGGGCAACCCCGGATGCGGCTGGGTCGGTCCTCACATACGTTAGAGGATTGGCAATTCCTGAACACACGTTTCCCGGTCCTTACAGACCTATAATCGAGGCGCCTCATTCCAACAACCACAAAGGTGAAAAGTATATAAATGTCAGGGCTGGTAAGTCACTGACACCACCATAGCTAGAAAGAAACGTCGTGCTCTCCCAGCGGTCCGTATCCCGTTTTTAACTCATACCGAGGCGTGAGGCTCGCGAATTCACGTTATACACAAAGCTGCCACGTAGGCGTGCTTTGATCATCAACCACAAGACTTTGCTTTTCAACAGAAACCTTGATCAATGCATCTCAGTATGCCACACAGGCAATTCATGCCATGCGATTGATATCTATTGATATATAACCTCTAAGCTCATATGTCTCAGAGAAGGGCGTTAAGCAAGAGAATAAATTGTAATAACCCGGAAATTCTGAGCCAGTTTAAAATTTTTATTTTGGCAATTTTAGCGAATTTTGAATATTTAAAATGGATTATTTTAAATAATATCGATGAGAAATTCGTTTTGAATGGGATTCGAACGTATATATTATATACGTCGTCGTTAGAATATAAATATTTATATATAATTATAAATAGAATTGAAAATGGCGCGGTAGTTGGATAATTCGATTTCAAACTTCAATTGAACATACTGGGTGCAAAACAATCCGGATTTTAGTGAAACCAAAAACATTAGGAACTAATTGATAATATCTTTCCAACGAATCTGAAAAATCAAAATTTCATAACGGGAATCAAAAGATATGTCCAGTTGAAAATTCTGAATAGTCGTTATGGAATTCAGGCCCTTAAAAATGGACATTTTGCAAATGACCTCGGATTTCGACGAAACCACTTTTGTTGGGTCCGTGATGTCGAATTATTGCTAGGTTTCAAATTTCATAATTTTTCGAATCAATTTGTGAGCGTGGCAAAGGAAAACGCGTTTGACCAGTTTCAGTTGATTTTAATCGACTGGAAAATGGCCATTTTTCCAACGGTCTCGGAATTCGACGAAACTAGTTTTGTTAGGACCCTATCGTCAATACGAAGCTAGAAAATATTTTTCTGCAATTTTTAGAGTTAGTATGTGACCCCGGTAATTTGAAATGTACGTTTAAAATTCAATATAGTGATTTAATTGTAATTTTAACGGAAATTGATCGAAACAGTTGAAACAACCTATGATACATATCCCATTGTGTTCGGAATGGGGGTAATACGCTATGGACGATAGGCGATGGACCTCGTTTAGACGTCGTATGTAAAAGTCAACTTTTTACAAAATAAAATAATTAAATAATAAATTAAAAACTTCTCTCTCTCCTCACCCCCTTTAAACCCGTTGGCCCCTCTCTTCTTCAAAATCGATTTTTAACAGGAAATAACAAAAAAAAAGAGAAAGAGAGGGGGGCGCGACTCGCCGCCGCCGCCCACCAGAGGCGTCGCGCCTCTGGCGCCACCTCCCCAGGCGAAGCCGACCACCCCCAGACCCCCTCCTCACTACCTCCTTCCTTCTCCGATGCCAGAAGCTCCATCGCCCCCTCGTCCCAGCCCTCCGTCGCCACTAAGGACGCGCCGCACCCCCCAGACCCGAACCCGCACCCCCGAGACCCGAACCCGCACCCCCCAGACCCGAACTCGCGCCCCTAGACCCGAACCCGCAACCGCCTGCATCGACCCAACCACCTCGACGCAGCCCTGCCGACCACCGCCCTGCCGCAGCCTCCAGCCCCCTCCCATCCCTCTCCCCCCCATTCGCTGTAAGCTTCCATCCTCTTTTATTTTATTTATTTATTTTGTTTTATGTTAATTTATTTTAAATATTTTGTTAGTTTAATCTGATTTTCGTGAATAAGAAAATAGAAGAGATATGATTTAGAAAAGAGAAAAGATTTTATTCAAGTAAAAATATGATCTTTATATTTTTAAAGTAATAAAAATATGATTTTATATTTTTAAAAGTATTAAAAATATAATCTTTACTATATAGATGATGTAAAAATATGATTTTTGTTTATGTAGTGAATTAAAAATATCATCTTTGTATATGTAGCAAAATAAAAATCTGATTTTTATTTTATATACGTTGAAATAAAGTGGTGATTTTTATAAAGGCGAAATCTTTATATTTGAAAAGGCGAAATCTTTATATTTAAAAAGGCGAAATCTTTATAGTTGAAAAGGCGAGATCTTTATATAGAAAATAACGAAGTAAAAATTCGATTTTTATATATTGAATAGCGAAGTAAAAATATGATTTTTATATATTGAATAGCATAGTAAAAATTCGATTTTTATATATTGAATAGCATAGTAAAAATTCGATTTTTAAATATATGAAGTGATTATAAAAATATGACTTTTAAATTGAATGTGAATAAATAAAAATGTGATTTTTATTTTAAAGACATCAAAATATAAAAATGTGTGATTTTTATATATGTAGTGACTACGGGCAACGAAGATGATAAAAAGGCGAGAATGAAGAAGAT
This sequence comes from Allium sativum, assembly GCA_030737875.1. Taxonomy (NCBI): domain Eukaryota; kingdom Viridiplantae; phylum Streptophyta; class Magnoliopsida; order Asparagales; family Amaryllidaceae; genus Allium; species Allium sativum. The sequence continues at coordinate 996,275,782 of CM060915.1, forward strand.
TTCTATAAATGAAGTGTCGTGAAGTTGGATAGCTATCGGTGAGAACTTCTCACTCTAAATTCTCTTTTTCTAGTTATATATATACTAGGATGTAGACGGTGCTTAGTAGCACCCGACACCGGTCATCCACAGACCATGGATGGCTTGTTTGTTAAATTGTTTGGTTGCGTAGTTGGTTAGTCTAATTGGTTTGAATAGAATTGTTTGGTGAAATGGAATGGATTTGATTTATGTGTGAATGGCGTGGGACTTCACTAGACCGGGGATAAGGCTAGGCCTTGTTCCGTTTCTAGTATCGTGCCGTTATGCCGCCGAAATTTTCTAAAATATGTTAGAAAAATAAAAATATCATTTTTATTGTGTAAATGAAATGAATAGAAATTCATGTGTTAAAATAGAATATATTATCGTTAAAAATATAATTTTTAACGTGAAAGTGAATAAATAAAATATTCATTTACAAACCGGACGGTTTGTTTATGTACACTGATTTGACTGACATCGATTGGGTCGATAAATTTTACACATCGCCCAACTGCACAAATAAAATTTGTGTTTGATTGTTTGAAACCCCACACGGGTGTTGGGATGAAATTTGAAGTTCACTCATCCTGATTTATTAAATATGTCGATCGGTCGATTGACAGGCTGTTATAAGCGTCAAATATCTATATTTGATGCTTATACAGTGTAGTGCACTTTGGTTGATGGTTGATTATTTTTCAATGCTATTATATACGTGTGATGTATGAAAGACCATATAATTAACATTATATGGTGATTGATTGGGCCTCATTCCAATCGGGAAAATAATGAATATTATAAAAGAAAATTCATGTGTTGAATATAAAAATAGTCATGTGTTGGCGATGATCATGTGTTGAAAATATTCGTGTGTTGAGTAAAATATTTTAAATAATAAAAATTACATCTTTATCATATTTACAATTAGAATCTACTTCACGGTGGAGTCTAATTAAAATCAAACGATAGATACCATAGTTTTATAAAATATTTTACATAACAAAAATAGTGATGTGTTGACAGTACTCATGTGTTGAGATTATTCGTGTGTTGAAAGAAATATAGATTCATGTGTTGAATAGAATAAATATTCATTTGTTGAATAGGATAATGAATTTATTGAAATATATAAAGCCGTGTTGATTAGAGTTGCGCCATTTTGACGTGAACGATATTTATATCGATTATATTCGTTTTTATAATGAATATAGAAAAGAAGTGATTTCAAAATATAACGTTTTGAAAATATTATCATTTATATAGTAATGATATAAAATATTCAGTTTTGATTAGAAATTGAAATAGTGTTGAAATGGTTTTGAAACGAAGTTAAAACGATTTATAAAATACGTTTTAAAAGGTAATCGACGAAATATATATAATATATATAATATATATAATGGCCTGAATAGAACGCGCCGCTCCGCGGCAGTTCGTGAATTTCGACCATTGATTTCGAATTGACGTTGCGGGAGATCCGACCGTCGGATTCTCCTAAAACCGGAACCCTTGGGTTCGTATCGAAAAGAGATTTCCAATGAATATTAGAAATTTGAAATCTAACGGTTGGATTTGGAGTTATGTCCAAATCAAATTCGAAAAAGGTCGATGTAAGTGTAGTCCGATGGCCGTTGTTGGAAATCGACTGTACGGGCCTTGATAAAATTATTAAAAATATCTATAATTTGTGTAAAATCATAAGAAATGATTTGGGAGGAATTGAGCTGGAGAATTCCATATTTGAAAAGGTAAAAATAGATTTTTATCAAAATGAACTAGTTTTGAACTAGAATTAAAATCAATTTATTTTTGAAATAAATAAATTGAATTTGAAAGTGATTTTAAAAATAATCAATATTCCCAATACGTGGATTGGAATGGAGTTGAATCGAAATTATCTTCGGGATATTTCGATGTTGGATTTCGTGATTATACAGATATTGTTATGGGAATTTGAAAGATATATTTTATATCGTTATTTCCAATACGAGATATGTTGGTTTCAGGATTTGATATTGAATATAAGCTGATATATTTTCTATTCAGAGCCTTGTATTTAATATCAATGTGATTTGGGTTTATCGTGAACCGTGTTTTAGAAGACATTGGTTCTTTAACCCAGTTAAAGGCAAGATGTTAATTTTTGAAAAGATTAAAACTAAGTGGGGTTTTAATGAATCTTTAATTAGATTAAAAATGTGAATTGATAATTTAAATTATCAAATCTGAAAGGTGATCGAGAATGGAGTACCACCAGTTTTGCTCCAAAGCGATAGTTAAATCTTTAATTAGATTTGAACGTGAAATGGTAATTAATTTTACTGATAACACCGTGGTGTTAGATATGGAGTATTACCAGTTTTTCTCCATGGGATATATAGGTTGGGATTGGGAAATAAAATAAATGATTACTTCGATGTGGTTCGTTAATCCCGACTAGTTTGAAATGATATCCAAAGGAGGATTAAAGCATAAATTTAGAAGAATTTATCTTGGATAAAATTAATGGGAACATTTCCCTAAGAATGTGATTTTGTGAATAAAAGAATATTCTGAATTGGAATGAGGCGTTTGTTGTGTTTGTGTAACCTTTGTTTATCATATACGTGGGTCATTCAGAAAGGCCGGGTTATACCCATTCTGAATAACCGATTCGACGAGATGTCGAAGATGAAGACGGTGGTTGAAGACCGGAAGTCTTCACATCGTTTGGGTGATTACTAATGATCTTGATTGGGCTGTACACCCAAGATGAGGGAAACAGTTGGCGATCGTCCAGACGTACTTGGAGATGGATGGATATGCGAGGAAAGTGCCTTCGGTTTCGTTCAGACCCAGAACGAACTTGTAAATGGATTGTGTGTCCGACATTGGATTTTATTCTGTGTTGATTGATCTCTATTAAATATACATCTGTTTGGCGGCGGAGAATTTATTCTCTTGCTTAACGCCCTTCTCTGAGACGTACGAGCTCAGAGGTTGTACATCGATGGACATCAGTCGCATGGAGTGAATTGCCAATGTGGCATGCGTAAGTGGCAATTGATCAAGACTTCTGTTGAAAAGCAAAGTCTTGTGGTTGATGATCAAAGCACGGCCTGTGTGGCGTAGCTTTTTGTATAACGTGAATTCGCGAGCCTCACACCTCGGTATGAGTCAAAAACGGGAAACGGACCGCTGGGAGAGCACGACGTTTCTTTCTAGCTAGGGTGGTGTCAGTGACCTACCAGCCCTGACATTTATATACTTTTCACCTGTGTGGTTGTTGGAATGCGAGGCGCCTCGGATATAGGTCTGTAAGGACTGGGAAACGTGTGTTCAGGAATAACTAATCCTCAAAAGTAAGAGAGGACCAGCCCAGCCGATTCCAAGGATCAAAGTGGGGTCCTGAGGCATTTGCTAGAGTGTCTCGAACGCGGATAGGAGCTTGCCCCTTGCCTCGGCTCATGACGGAATCCAATTTCCAATACGTGATATTGCGGTTTTAATTGTAGAACTAGTACGGCGACATGATAGATGGTACCCATGCCGCCTATGATTGATATTTATGATTGAAAATGTTTTAACACTACACACCTATAATAGTATCAAATAATGTGTTTTAAACGTATCAAGCATGCTTTGGCTGTTATAAGGGAAAACTCTATCCTCCGGCTTGCGTTGCATTGTGTGATGGGACCTGGGTCTTATAACAGCTTCATTTTTCTTTATTTAGCATTGCGCTGTTAGTTCTATGCACTGGTATTCTTGGGAGGAAACCCGTTCCGTGTTATACGGCGTGGTCCCTTGAGTTACCAAACTTTAAAACCAAGATTAATAACTGTTTTAGTTCTCACACCAGTCACATGACTGACCTGGAGTTTATTGTTTTAACCTAAACTCTGGGTGCCCCTATTTTCCACACGGGCAGCTAGTAGTTTTGGTTTTGCAGATTTATATTCACAGGGTCCTGATTTACAGCTGGAACGATGCTCGGAAAGCTCTGTATCCGTGTATCACTTTCAGTTGTGCTTTTGTATTATTTTCCGCTGCGATGTATTTAAATGTAATTTAAATCTCTGATATTTGTCAAATGTAATTTATTCATTTATACTCTGTATATTCTTGTATCTGATGGAATTGTTGTAATAGCAATGAAATATTCTTCTGTATGCGTTCTATTTTGTATTGTCCTCAATTCTATCCGCGCTTTCCTTCATGGGGAAGTTCGGGTCGTCTCATAAATTCTCCGCCGCCAAACAGATATATATTTAACAGAAATCAATCAACACAGAATAAAATCCAATGTCAGACACACAATCCATTTACTAGTCCGTTCTGGGTCTGAACGAAACCGGAGGCACTTTCCTCGCATATCCATCCATCTCCAAGTACGTCTGGACGACCACCAACTATTTCCATCCTCTTGGGTGTACAGCCCAATCAGGATCGTCAGTAATTATCCAAACGATGTGAAGACTTCCAGTCTTCAACCACCATCTTCATCTTCGACATATCGTTGAATCGGTTATTCAGAATGGGTATAAACCCGGCCTTTCCGAACAACCCGCGTATATTAAAAACAAATGTTACACAAACTCAACCCACGCCTCATTCCAATTCAGAATATTCTTTTATTCACAAAATCACATTTTTAGGGAAAGGTTCCCATTAATTTTATCCAAGATAAATTCTTTAAAATTTATCCTTTAATCTTCCTTTGGATGTCATTTCAAACCAAATTATGGTTTTTCCAACTAGTCGAGATTAGCGAACCACACCGAAGTAATTATTTATTTTATTTCCCAATCCCAACTTATTCATCCCATGAAGTAAAACTGGTAATACTCCATATCTAACCCCACGGTGTTATTGGTAAAATTAATTACCGTTTCACGTTCAAATCTAATTAAAGATTTAACTATCGCTTTGGAGCAAAACTGGCAATACTCCATTCTCGCTCATTTTCTAAATTTGATAATTTAGATTATAGATTTACATTTCAATCTAATTGCAGATTCGTTGAAACTCCTTTTACTGGGTTAAAGAACTAGGAGTTATTTAAAACACAGTTCACGACAAACCCAAATCACATTCTATTTCAATTCAAATCAAATATATTAGGAATTCCGATTATTTAAAACCCCTTTTTAAATCTAATTTATTTATTTAAAAATAAAAACCCGGGTTTTAAATTTAGTTCAATCTAGTTCATTTTGATAAAAAAACTATTTTTATCTTTTCAAATATGGAGTTTTTCACCCCAGTTTTTCCCAAATCATTTCTTATGATTTTACACAAATTATTACTATTTTTAGTAATTTTATCAAGGCCCGTACAGTCGATTTCCACCAATGGCCATCGAACTGCACTTACAGCGACCTTTTTCGAATTTGATTTGGACGTAACTCCAAATCCAACCGTTAGATTTCAAATTTCTAATATTCATTAGAAAGCTCTTTTCGATACGAACCCAACGGTTCCGGTTTTAGGAGAATCCGACGGTCGGATCTCCCGTAATGTCCGTTTGAAATAAATGGTCGAAATTCACGAACTGCCGCTGCGCGGCGCGTTCTATTCAGGCCATTATATTATATATATAATATATATAATATATATCTCGTCGATTCTATTTTTAAACGAATTTTATAGATAGTTTTGAATTCGTTTCAAAAACATTTCAACTTCCATTTCAATTCAAATCAAAACTGAATTTTTCCTAATAAATTCGTTTTAAAATTCATTTCAATTCATTTCAAATTTCAATTCAATTTGAGTTCATTTCAATTCGTTTCAAATTTCAATTCAATTTGAGTTCATTTCAATTCGCTTCCAATTCAATTTGAATTCGTTTTCAATTCAATTCAATTCAAATTGTTTTTCTATTCGACTCAAATTCATTTTCTATTCCAATCAAATTCGTTTCGTTTTCTATTTGAATCAAATTCATTATATATTCAATTGAAATCAAATTGGTTTTCTATTCCATTCAATTAGAAATCTTTTTATATTCAATTCATTTCGAAATCATTTTATATTCAATTCATTTCGAAATCGTTTTATATTCAATTCAAATCGAAATCGTTATATATTCAATTCATTTCGAAATCGTTATATATTCAATTCATTTCGAAATCGTTATACATTCAATTCATTTCTGTTTTAAATTCAAAAACGAATGTAATCGATATAAATATCGTTCGCATCAAAATGGCGCATCACTAATCAACACGGCTTTATATGTTTCAATAAATTCGTTATTCTATTCAACAAATGAATATTTATTCTACTCAAAATGTGAATCTCTATTTTGGTCAACACACGACTAATCTCAACGAATGAGTACTGTCCATGTGTGACCATTTTTGTTATTTACTATATTTTATGGAAATTAAGGTATCTATCGTTTGATATTAAATCAGACTCCAACTGTAAATTAGTAAGGGAACGATTCCCTGAATATTAACCCCGAAGGCCGAAACCAACATCAAATCAATATTCAGGAGACCACTCATCTCATCTATTTTCCAGTTAGTTTCTAATTTCATATATGATAAAGATGTAAATTTTATTGTTAAATTATTTCGTTCAACACATGACTAATCTCAACGGATGAGTACAGTCAACACATGAACCTTTACTTTATAGTGATAAAGATATAAATTTTATTGTTAAAATATTTCGTTCAACACATGACTAATCTCAACGGATGAGTACAGTCAACACATGAACCTTTACTTTATAGTGATAAAGATATAAATTTTATTGTTAAAATATTTCGTTCAACACATGACTAATCTCAACGGATGAGTACAGTCAACACATGAACTTTTACTTTATAGTGATAAAGATATAAATTTTATTGTTAAAATATTTCGTTCAACACATGACTAATCTCAACGGATGAGTACAGTCAACACATGAACCTTTACTTTATAGTGATAAAGATAAAAAATTTATTGTTAACATATTTCGTTCAACACATGACTTATCTCAACGGATGAGTACAGTCAACACATGAACCTTTACATTATAATATTCTTTATTTTCTAAATTGGAATGAGGCCCAATCAATCACCATATAAAGTTAATTATATGGATTCCATTCAACACATGTATATAATAGCAATGATAAATAATCAACCATCATCCAAAGTGCACTACACTGTATAAGCATCAAATATAGGTATCCAACGCTTATAACAGCCTGTCAATCAATCGGTCGACATATTTAATCAATCAGGATGAGTGTACTTCAAATTTCATCCCAACACCCGTGTGGGGTTTCAAACAATCAAACACAGATTTTATTTGTGCAGTGGGGCGATGTGTAAAATTTATCGTCCCAATCAATGTCCTTCAAATAGGTGTACATAAACAAACCGTCCGGTTTGTAAATGAATATTTTATTTTATTCACATTCACTATATTCATATTCACGTTAAAGTTGTATTTATAACGATAAAACATTTTATTTTAACATATGAATTTCTATTCTGTTCATTTACAAAATAAAAATGATATTTTTATTTTTCTAACTTATTTTAGAAAATTTCGGCGGCATAACGGCACGATACTAGAAACGGGACAAGGCCTAGCCTTATCCCCGGTCTAGTGAAGGCCCACGCCATTCACACATCAATCAAATCCATTCATTTCACCAAACAATTCAATTTCAATCAAATAATCTAACTAATTTTTGCAATCAAACAAACAAGTCCATGGTCTGTGGACGATTGTGTCGGGTGCTACTAAGCACCGTCTGCATCCTAGTATATATATATAACTAGAAAATGAAATTGAAAGGTGAGAAATTCTCACCGATAGCTATCCAATATCACGACTCTTCTTTTGCAGAAACCTTCGTCGTTCTCGCCTTTCGTCGCTTTCGTTGCCCGTAGCCACTACATATATAAAAATCGAATTTTTACTTCGCTATTCAATATATAAAAATCGAATTTTTACTATGATGCCATATAGATAAAAATTCCATTTCAAAATATGTGATTTCACCTTTATAAAAATAAAGATTTCGCCTTTTCTAAAATAAAGATTTCGCCTTTATAAAAATATAGATTTCGCCTTTATAAAAATATAGATTTCGCCTTTATAAAAATATCATTATAAAAATCACATTTTTAATTCAACTTATATATAATAAAAATCAGATTTTTATTCCTCTACATATACAAAGGTGATATTTTTATATTCTCTATCACATAAAGATTATATTTTTAATCCACTACATATGTAAAAATCAAATTTTTACTTCATCTATATAGTAAAGATTATATTTTTAATACTTTAAAAATATAAAAAATCATATTTTTATTACTTTAACATATATTTAAAAAAACAGATTTTAAAATCATATAAATTATATTTTCAGCCAAATTTAAAAAGGGTTAAAAATAAATAAATAAGGGGACTCACTGTACATCCATCGTTCCTGCTCTAGGTTAAAATCAAAGAAGCTCAGCCCCGTAGGGCTCGAAATCGCTGCACTGGAGTTGACCGAACTCCGATCTGGAGTCACCCCCAGATGCGTTGGAGCGCCCCTCGCTGTCGCTTGGAGTGTTGGTCAGTGCGGCTTCGACGGAGGGATGGCGCGCGTCAGTCTCGTAGCAGAAGGGAAGAGGATCGATGCGGGAAGGAGAAGAGGAGGAGGGAGATCGGATCGAGGCGGAGGGCGGATGAAGGTGGAGGAGGGTGGCGGATCGCGGCGAGGTGGATGGTGGTTAGGGCAGCGACGGGTTTAGTTTAGGTTTTTTTTTTGAAAAACAGAATTGAAAATATCGGGGGGGGGGGGGGGTAGAGTATAAGGAAAGGGGAGAAAGGGGATTTTTTTATTAATTAATTTAATTTCTCTCTCCTAAGTTGACTTTTCATACGACCTCGAAATCGAACCCACTGCCTGTCGTCCCTAGCGTTTTACCCCCATTCCGAACACAATGGGATATGTATCTTAAGCTGATTCGGCTGTTTCAATCAATTTTCGTCAAAATCAACATATACTTCTATATATTGAATTTGAACGCGCATTTCAATTTACCGGGGGCACATACGAAATCGAAAAATTCCCAAAATTATTTTCTAGCTTCGTATTGACGATACGGTCCTAACAAAACTAGTTTCGTTGAATTCCGAGATCGTTTGAAAAATGGCCAATTTCCAGTCGATTAAAATCAACTAAAACTGGTCAAACGCGTTTTCCTTTGCCACACTCACATATTGATTCGAAAAATTATGAAATTTGGAATCTAGCAATAACTTGACATCACGGACCCAACAAAAGTTGTTTCGTCGAAATCCGAGGTCATTTGCAAAATGTCCATTTTTAAGGGCCTGAATTCCATAGCGACTATTCAGAATTTTCAACCGGACATATCTTTTGATTCCCGCTATGAAATTTTAATTTTTCGGATTTGTTGGAAAGATATCATCAATTAGATCCTAATGTTTTTGGTTTTACTAAAATCCGGATTGTTTTGCACCCAGTACATTCAATTGAAGTTTGAAATCGAATTATCGAACTACCGCGCCATTTTCAATTCTATTTATAATTATATATTATTATTTATATACTAACGACGACGTATATAATATATACGTTCGAATTATATTCAAAATAAATTTTATCGTCGATTTTATTTAAAATAATTCATTTTAAATATTCAAAATTCGCTAAAATTGCCAAAATAAAAATTTTAAACTGGTTCAGAATTTCCGGGTTATTACAATCTCCCCTACTTAAAACTTTTCGTCCCCGAAAAGGAACAAAGTCGAAAGTGGTTTGATTAATCAGCTCTACGTTCGATCTGGCTTCCATTCTCCAACTTTTCAGTTTCTGAGAATTTTCAAATTTTCAAAAATTTGGCTAACTCCCTAAATTTTCGAAAAATTTCGCCATAACCTCCCCTGCACCGGGAGCCATGGGAAAATCCCGAAATTTCCATATAGGCCTTCTGATCTCAAAAAGAAAAAGAAAAAGCCAAGCGGCTAGCCAATAGGCTCATAAAATCATCATCACCCAAACAAAACAGTAGATTATGTAGTAAACATGTACCTATTTGTCGGGCAAACAAATTTTATTCTTCGGCTCTAGCCTCCTTGCTATGACCTGTTCAATGTAAGTACATGTATATGCAAGCAAATGCGACCATTTTTCAATATAATTCAATATTTGATTCAATTAGGCTAAATGGTTCAAAAATTATTAAACAAATAGACAAACAACACAAACATCAATCAATTAGTGGATTAGAGTTTCAAATTTATAATTTTGATACATATACAAAAATCTTGTTTTTGATGCCAATTCACAACAATGTGTTCTAACTATATAAGTTTTGGTTCTCACACCAGTCTAATGGAAATATATAGATATCACACCTTCGTCACTCGAAAATAAATACTGGTGATGGTATACTTCATCATCAGGACCATGTCCGGGCGACTAGAGTGTGACTCTCTATCTATCTAATATATTAAAACTTCAAATATACGTTCATGACGCGTATATGCAAAACCTTTATATACTAGATTGTCCAAATTCAAAATAAATAAATAATCAAATACGTTTTAAAATGGTTTAAATTTCAAAACAAAATTGTTTCCATTTGAAAAACATACTCTTCACACTCGTTCTAGGATACTACTGATCCTATCTCTAACGAGTCATTCTAATTGGATATTACTAATCCAATATCTGATGAATTCTTTCGTATGGTTCTAATGTGTCTTGTTCTCAAGCTCTGTAAACCAAAGCTCTGATACCAAATGTAGCGACCCGAACTTCCCCGGTCTCCAAAGAGATGAGAAAGGACGAATTACTGTGAGGACACGACAAATCAGAACGCAGACGGAAGAACATTTCATTGCTATTACAACAATTCCATCAGATACAAGAATATACAAAGTATAAATGAATAAATTACATTCGATAAATATCAGAGATTACAATAAATTACATAACAGCGGAAAATAATACAAAGCACAACTGAAGGTGATAAACAGATACAGAGCTTTCCGGATATCATTCCAGCTGTAAACCAGGATCCTGTGAATATAAATCTGCAAAACCAAAACTACTAGCTGCCCGTGCAGAAAATGAGGGCACCCAGAGTTTAGGTTAAAACAATAAACTCCAGGTCAGTCACGTGACTGGTGTGAGAACTAAAACAGTTATTAAAACTTTATTTTAAAAGAGAGTAATTCAAGGGACCACGCCGTATAACGCAGAACGGATTTCCTCCCAAGAATACCAGTGCATAGAATAAACAGGGCAATGCTTTTTCGTAAAATGAAGCTATTATAAGACCCAGGTCCCATCACACAATGCAACGCAAGCCGGAGGATAGGGTTTTCCCTTATAACAGCCAAACATGCTTGGTACGTTTAAAACAAATCATTTGATACTATAGTAAGTGTATAGTGTCAAAACAATTTCAATCATAAATATAAATCATAGACGGCATAGCATCCCATGCTACTATGTCGCCATACTAGGCTCTATAATTAAAACTGAAATGCATTTCTTCGAAATTGGATTTCCGTCATGAGTCGAGGCAAGGGGCAAGCTCCTCTCCGCGTTCGAGACACTCTAGCAAATGTCTCGGGGCTACGCACTCTGGGCAACCCCGGATGCGGCTGGGCCGGTCCTCACTTACGTTAGAGGATTGGCAATTCCTGAACACACGTTTCCCGGTCCTTACAGACCTATAATCGAGGCGCCTCATTCCAACAACCACAAAGGTGAAAAGTATATAAATGTCAGGGCTGGTAAGTCACTGACACCACCATAGCTAGAAAGAAACGTCGTGCTCTCCCAGCGGTCCGTATCCCGTTTTTAACTCATACCGAGGTGTGAGGCTCGCGAATTCACGTTATACACAAAGCTGCCACGTAGGCGTGCTTTGATCATCAACCACAAGACTTTGCTTTTCAACAGAAGCCTTGATCAATGCATCTCAGTATGCCACACAGGCAATTCATGCCATGCGATTGATATCTATCGATATATAACCTCTAAGCTCATATTTCTCAGAGAAGGGCGTTAAGCAAGAGAATAAATTCTCCGCCGCCAAACAGATATATATTTAACAGAAATCAATCAACACAGAATAAAATCCAATGTCAAACACACAATCCATTTACAAGTCCGTTCTGGGTCTGAACGAAACCGGAGGCACTTTCCTCGCATATCCATCCATCTCCAAGTACGTCTGGACGACCACCAATTATTTCCATCCTCTTCGGTGTACAGCCCAATCAGGATCGTCAGTAATTATCCAAACGATGTGAAGACTTCTATTCTTCAACCACCGTCTTCATCTTTGACATATCGTCGAATCGGTTATTCAGAATGGGTATAAACCCGGCCTTTCCGAACAACCCGCGTATATTAAAAACAAATGTTACACAAACTCAACCTACGCCTCATTCCAATTCAGAATATTCTTTTATTCACAAAATCACATTTTTAGGGAAAGGTTCCCATTAATTTTATCCAAGATAAATTCTTTAAAATTTATCCTTTAATCTTCCTTTGGATGTCATTTCAAACCAAATTATGGTTTTTCCAACTAGTCGAGATTAGCGAACCACACCGAAGTAATTATTTATTTTATTTCCCAATCCCAACCTATTCATCCCATGAAGCAAAACTGGTAATAATCCATATCTAACCCCACGGTGTTATTGGTAAAATTAATTACCGTTTCACGTTCAAATCTAATTAAAGATTTAACTATCGCTTTGGAGCAAAACTGGCAATACTCCATTCTCGCTCATTTTCTAAATTTGATAATTTAGATTACAGATTTACATTTCAATCTAATTGCAGATTCGTTGAAACTCCTTTTACTGGGTTAAAGAACTAGGTGTTATTTAAAACACAGTTCACGACAAACCCAAATCACATTCTATTTCAATTCAAATCAAATATATTAGGAATTCCGATTATTTAAAACCCCTTTTTAAATCTAATTTATTTATTTAAAAATAAAAACCCGGGTTTTAAATTTAGTTCAATCTAGTTCATTTCGATAAAAAAAACTATTTTTATCTTTTCAAATATGGAGTTTTTCACCCTAGTTTTTCCCAAATCATTTCTTATGATTTTACACAAATTATTACTATTTTTAGTAATTTTATCAAGGCCCGTACAGTCGATTTCCACAAATTATTTATATACTAACGACGACGTATATAATATGTACGTTCGAGTTATATTCAAAATAAATTTTATCGTCGATTTTATTTAAAATAATTCATTTTAAATATTCAAAATTCGCTAAAATTGCCAAAATAAAAATTTTAAACCGGTTCAGAATTTCCGGGTTATTACAATATATATATATATATATATTGTATATATATAATGGCCTGAATAGAACGCGCCGCGCCGCGGTCGTTCGTGAATTTCGATTATTGACTTCGAATGGATATTACGGGAGATCCGACCGTCGGATACTCATAAAACTGGAACCGTTGGGTTCGTATCGAAAAAAGCTTTCTAACAAATATTTGAAATTAGAAATCTAACGGTTGGATTTGGAATTATGTCCAAATAAAATCTGAAAAAAGGTCGCTGTAAGTGCAGTTCGATGGCTGTTGACGGAAATCGACTGTACGGACCTTGATAAAATTACTAAAAATATCAATAATTTGTGTAAAATCAAAGGAAATGATTTGTGAAGAATTGGGATGAAAAACTCCATATTTGAAAAGATAAAAATAGATTTTTATCGAGATGAACTAGTTTTGAACTAGAATAATAATATATTTATTTTTAAAAATAAATAAGTTGGATTTGAAATTGTTTTGAAAATAACCAGAATATCCAATAATTGCATTGGAATGGATTTGAATCGAAATTGTCTTAGAATATTTCGATGTGGGATTTCGTGATTATACAGATATTATTGTGGAAATTTGAAAGATATATATATATATCGTTATTTCCAATACGATATTTGTTGGTCGTAGAATTTGATATTGAATATAAGCTGATATATTTTCTATTCAGAGCCTTGTATTTAATATCAAATGTGATTTGGGTTTGTCGTGAATGGTGTCTTCATTAACACTGTTCTTAAACCCAGTTGAGAAAAAGATTAAATCTTTTTATTTAGATTTAATGAAATGTGCCAATTAAATAATATTTAATTGGAATTGAATTGGGATTGATTTTTGGGTTTATCATGAACGGTGTTTTAAATAACACTGGTTCTTTAACCTGATAATTAATGGAATGTGATTTTGGGTTTATTGTGAACCGTGTTTTAAATGACATTGGTTCTTCAACCAAGTTAAAGATAGGATATTGATTTCTGTAAAGATTAAAACTAAGTGCGGTTTTAATGAATCTTTAATTAGATTGAAATGGTTGAGAATGGAGTATCACCAGTTTTGCTCCAGGCGATAGTTAAATCTTTAATTAGATTTAAACGTGAAATGGTAATTGAATTTACCGATAACACTGTGGTGTTAGATATGAAGTATTACCAATTTTACTTCATGGGATGAATAGGTTGTGATTAGGAAATAAAATAAATGATTACTTCGGTGTGGTTCGCTAATCCCGACTAGTTTGGATTGGTTAAAGAATAAATTTAAAGAATTCATCTTTGATAAAATTAATGGGAAACTTTCCCAAAGTATAAGAATATTTGAATAAAGGAATATTCTGGATTGGAATGAGGCGTATGTTGTGTTTGTGTAACACTTGTTTATTATATACGCGAGTTATTCAGAAAGACCGCATTTATCCCATTCTGAATAACTGATTCGACGTGGTGTTGAAGATGAAGACGGTGGTCGAAGACCGGAGGTCTTCACGTCGTTTGGGTGATTGCTGATGATCTTGATTGGTCCATACAACCAAGAGGAGGGAATCAGTTAGTGATCGTCAGATGTGCTTGGAGATCGATGGATATGTGAGGTACTAGGTGCCTCCGGTTTCGTTCAGACCCAGAACGGACTTGTAAATGGACTGTGTATCTGACATTGGATATCATTCTGTGTGATTGATGGATATCGGTTGCATGGAGTGGTTTGCCTGTGTGGCATGCTAAGATGCAAATGATCAAGGCTTCTGTTGAAAAGCAGAGTCTTGTGGTTGATGATCAAAGCACAGCCTGTGTAGCGTGGATTCGCGAGCCTCACACCCGGTTGTGAACTAAAAACGGGAGAAGGACCTCAGGGGGGACATGCATATCTTTATAGTTAGAAGTGGCGTCAGTGGTTTTACATGCCCTGACGAGTTTGACTTATGTGGTTGTTGCTGTTGCGAGGCGCCTTGGTTATATCGGTTTCGGCCGATGCATTCTGGTCGGCAGACGGACCAGACTTACACCCATAGGGTGGGGAAACGTAGTGTTCAGGCATTATAATCCACATCGGTGGACCGACCCTGACAATCCAAGGGGCAGTTGCGGCTGTTCCTTAGACACGGGCTAGAGCGTCTCGAATCGGTTGAGGACGATCCATTGCCTCGGTTCGTAGATGGAAATCCAACTTCCAATACGTGACGTTTCGTTTTTGACTGTAATCCTATATATGGCGACATAGTGGGATGGGGCGCTTATGCCGTCTATGATTGATACTTATGATTTGAAATTGTTTTGACACTATACACTTATAGTAATAATAAAAGATGAAATTTCACGTACCAAGCATTCTTGGCTATTATAAGGTAAAAACCCTATCCTCCGGCTTGCGTTGCATTGTGTGATGGGACCTGGGTCTTATAATAGCTTCATTGTTCTTTATTTAGCATTGCGCTATTGCTTCATGCACTGGTGTTCTTGGGAGGAAACCCGTTCCGTGTTTTACGGCGTGGTCCCTTGATTTACCTAACTTTAAAATAAAGATTAATAATTGTTTTAGTTCTCACACCAGTCCCATGACTGACCTGGAGTTTATTGTTTTAACCTAAACTCTGGGTGCCCGTATTTTGACAAGGGCAGCTAGTAGTTTTGGTTTTGCAGATTTATATTCATAGGATCCTGATGTACAGCTGGAACGATATCCGGAAAGCTTTGTATCCGTATATCTCCTTCTAGTTGTATTTTGTATTATTTTCCACTGCTATGTAATTTATTGTAATCTCTGATATTTTGTTATGTATAATATTCATTTATACTCTGTATATTCTTGTATTCTGATGGAATTGTTGTAATTAACAATGAAATGTTCTTCTGTCTGCGTTCTTTTGTGTGTTGTCCTCGACTCAATCCGGGCTTTCCTTACCGGGGAAGTTCGGGTAGTTTCATCAGTAGTATGTGCAAAATCTTTATATACTTGATTATCCAAAATTTGATTCAAAATAAATATTCAAATAACCATTTTAAGGTTTAAATTTTCAAAACAAAATTTGTTTTCATTTTTATTTTAAAAATAACACTCTTTCGATTCGTTCTAGGATACTACTAACGCCATCTCTAACGAGTCATTCTCATTGGATATTTCTAATCCAATCTTTGATGAATTCTTTCGTTTGGTTCTAATGTGCCTTGTTCTCGAGCTCTGTAAACCAAAGCTCTGATACCAAATTGTAACGACCCGAACTTCCCCGGTCTCCGAAGAGAGGTGAAAGAACGGATTGAGTTGAGAACATGACAAATCAGAACACAAACTGAAGAACATTTCATTGCTTATTACAACAATTTACATCAGAGTACAAGAATATGTAGAGTATGAATAAATAATATACAATTGATAAATATCAGAGATTTAAATTACATTAGCAGCGGAAAAATAATACATAACACAACTGAAAGAAATACACGTATACAGAGCTTTCTGAGTATAGTTCCAGCCGTAAGACAGGATCCCGTACGAATAAATCTGCAAAACCAAAACTACTAGCTGCCCGTGTGGAAAATAAGGGCACCTAGAGTTTAGGTTAAAACAACAAACTCCAGGTCAGTCATGTGACTGTTGTGAGAACTAAAACAATTATTTAATCTTTACTTTAAAATGTAAAGTAAATCAAGGGATGACGCCATATAACACGGAACGAGTTTCCACCCAAGAATACTAGTGCATAAAACAAACAGCTCAATGCTAAATAAGAAAAACGAAGCTATTATAAGACCCAGGTCCCATCACACAATGCAACGCAAGCCGGATGTAACGACCCAAAAATCCGTACCAATTTGAGCTGACTAACATCCTTCACATCCAACTCAAAGTGGACGAAAGCTCGGATCATTAATAGAAAGAAAATTAGAGGATGAGAATGATAAGGTAGAACTAATAGAATAGAAGAAGAAGAAGAAGAAGAACACAAATGAGCAGAATCAGAGTAAACACGAATCTCACAGCAGAATGAATAAAATATGTTATAAAACATAATTTTGAAATACAAATCTGTTTTGTATATATATACCATTATCAGAGTACAATACATCATATCACAACGGAAATAATCTCTAAATAACCAACCGTGAAGACTCGTGCTTTAAGCTCCTCCAAGTGTATCTGTAAAGCCTGAAACACTTGACTGCCCATACAAATTTGGGCACCCAAGAGTTTAGGGAAAACAAACAAAATAAACTCTGGGTCAGTCATAGGACTAGTGTGAGTAAATTCCAACCATACGGTTTAACTTTGAAAATCCCTTTAAAAACAAAAGGATAATAGTAAGACCAACCCACACATAAACTTGGACAGTTTTTACCTTACTATAACCCAAAATATTTTGATATTAAAATCCAGTGATATTATAGTAATGTCTAATCAACTAAATAACCAAATAGTAGAACGCTTGCATCTCACACTCTACATACATAGTATATAAAAAAAACCGCAGGGCGCTTATTGGAGATTGGATTCCAACTATGACAAGGTATGGGACCACCTGCCGACAGTGTATCTCTAAAGGCGAATACACCTAAGTTCAACAAGAACATCTTGCAACCCGGCCCACACATGACCGACCACTCATTTCGCTTGAGTGTATCGAATGTGTATCACCAACGGTTGGGCTCAAACCATCGTTTCCCGAATGGGCAGAATCGATAGAGTAAGAACAAAAGGAATTTCTCTAGATAGGTGATTATACACCCTAATGGGAGCGACCCACATAGCCATGCTGCCTGCCCGATTTTTGTCATTTCCCGGTTGTGAAGCTTGAGGCTACGTCCATCTTTTAGAACATCTGGTTACCATAAACTTTGAATGCCACATCGTCAAACCCATCAAATCACTAGTTGATCTTCCCAAAATATTACATGTATAAAAGCTAAGAGAAACGAATTTCTCCGCCACTAGACAATACCTTGAAAAGATCGTCTTATGTGATCGTTAGGAATACTTTGTCAGACATTCGTCCATACAAGTTGTCCTGGGACTGGACAAACAGAAACCAATATCCTGGAATAGGACGACCCTTGCATTTCAGTCCGTCTTCAATTGTTTTCAGCATAATCAAATTCGCAGCGCTTATTCCTATACGGAGTGGTTTCGGATAATATATCCAACCGTTCTCTCCGTATTGACAATGATGGGAAAAACACTCCGATAGTCGGTTATTTAACTATCGAAGTAGAAACAAACATTCATAACTAACATCACACAATCACGAGCACTTTTATTTAACATTCATTCTTATATTTCTTTGGACAAACGTTGTTACTTATTACTTTAGAATAAGTGGATTTCTAAACAAACTGTTTCCATTCCCTAGGGGTAATGCTATGTATAAAAATCATGCTTAAGCTTGGTTAACAACGCTGATTTATCGTTATAGTTCAAAACTTGTCATACGCTGTAATATTCCCTTTATAACTAATCTCGACATAATAGTAACGCTTAATCCTAGTCAACATCATTATTTTATCGCTATAGTTCTAAGACTTGCATTATGCTGCCATATCCCCTTTATACTAATCTTGACATCTCCTTTCGTTACAAAAATCTTAACATCTCTTTCCGTTAAAAAAAATCCTGACATCTCTTTCCATTACAAAAATCTTGACATCTCTTTCTGTTACAAAAATCTTGACATCTCTTTCTGTTACAAAAAATCTTAACATCTCTTTCTGTTACAAAAATCGTTACATCTCTTTGCGTTACAAAAATCTTGACATTTCTCATTCAATAACATTTTAAATGAGGTCCACTTAAGAAACAATTATTTAATTAAAAATAATTAACTAATATTTTACTTTATAAAGTGAACTATAAAACCCGTTTATAATAGAATTTCTACTACAGTTTAAAGCTTCGCTTTAATTTTAAAAATCTAATTTTTATAATCGACTTCGTTGATTTGCCTGACGGCCCATCAACTTCTTACAAAACGATGTGTTTATTGTCAACTGTTGCCACTTTCGAAATCGATATCATTTATTTATTAAATCAAAACAAATGTTAAATTTTCATTCAACACGGTTCAAACAGTGCATATATAAAACAAACAACACATATAAATATTGAGGAATCCGGTTGGATTCCTCCAACCGGTTTCCGCATCCAAAGATGTTAGTCAAACAATTTTTACTGATTCCATAATAGGGAATATTATAATCGACAGAATTGGTATCCAACCGGTGATGTGTACATATGAAACGATATATAATATTTCAACCAATTTAACCATAATCTGCCTAAACAACCATCACATAGCATTCAACCATTATTGAAAATATAATTAAAATATTTTGAATAAACAGAGTTAGTGAATTTACTCACCTTTGCGCGTTAACCGTTAAATAATGATTTGCGTCAGTCAATTAATCCAGGCGTTCAATTCTACCATAAGTTCAAACGTGCTTCAATTTTGCTCCAAACTGACTTCATAGCATTGCCAGTTTCCGTGCGATTTCACAGTGACGGATCGTTGGTCAACGATTTTCTACTTTGTTCTCCGACCCGTACTGGTACTATCTTCTACCAAAATAATAGCCGTCCAATCCCATGACCAGAAAGTTGCTGCTCATCAACAGAACCACCTGGAGCCCGGTCGACTCCACGTTGGTGATCTCAACCCTCACCATATCTGTCTTAGGCCAGCCACTACGAGGTCAATTTCAAACTGTGTGACGAAGAGGGATTTC
Organism: Allium sativum; assembly: GCA_030737875.1. Taxonomy (NCBI): domain Eukaryota; kingdom Viridiplantae; phylum Streptophyta; class Magnoliopsida; order Asparagales; family Amaryllidaceae; genus Allium; species Allium sativum. The sequence goes on from CM060915.1 coordinate 996,295,851, forward strand.
GCTCGGTCCGAACCAGTCGCTAAACCGATCTAGACTGTTCGAAACGCCTGATCGTTTTGAGAACATGACAAAATAGAACGCAGACGGAAGAACATTTCATTGTATATTACAACAATGCATCAGATTACAAGAATATACAGAGTACAAATGAATATTACACAGAAATATCAGAGATTTAAATTACATTTAAATACATCGCAGCAGAAAATAATACAATACACAACTAGAAGGAGATATACGGATATAAAGCTTTCCGGATATCGTTCCAGCTGTAATCCAGGATCCTGTGAATATAAATCTGCAAAACCAAAAATACTAGCTGCCCGTGTCAAAGTAAGGGCACCCAGAGTTTAGGTTAAAACAATAAACTCCCGGCCAGTCATGGGACTGGTGTGAGAACTAAAACAGTTATTAATCTTTATTTTAAAGTTCGGTAAATCAAGGGACCACGCCGTATAACACGGAACGGGTTTCCTCCCAAGAATACCAGTGCATAAAACAACAACGCAATGCTAAATAAAAAAAATGAAGCTATTATAAGACCCAGTTCCCATCACACAATGCAACGCAAGCCGGGGGATAGGGTTTTTACCTTATAATAGCAAAGAATGCTTGATACGTTTAAAACAAATCATTTTGATACTATGATAAGTGTATAGTACATAAAACAACTTCAAATCATAAGTATCAATCATAGGCGGCATGAATGCCCCATACCACTATGTCGCCATATATATGTTATACAATCAAAATCGCAAATGTCACATATTTGGAAATTGGATTTCCGTCTATGAACCGAGGCAAAAGATAGTCCTCAACCGATTCGAGACGCTCTAGCCCGGCCCTCAGGACCCAGACTCAGGTGGGCCCTTGGATCGTCAGGGTCGGTCCAACGATGTGGATTAAAATGCCTAAACATGCGTTTCCCCGCCCTTTAGGGCGTAAATGAGCCAAAGAATGACTCCATCGGACCCGGATCGTCCGATCTAACCGAGGCGCCTCGCAACAGCAACAACCACACAGGTGAAAAGTATATAAATGTCAGGGCTGGTAGGTCACTGACACCACCCTAGCTAGAAAGAAACGCATGCCCTCCCTGATGTCCTCTCCCGTTTCTGGTTCACAACCGGGGTGTGAGGCTCGCAAATTCACGTTACACAAAGCTATGCCACACAGGCAGTGCTTTGATCATCAACCACAAGACTTTGCATTTCAAAAGAAGCCTTGATCATTTGCCACTTAGGCATGCCACACAGGCAATTCACTCCATGCGTTTGATTTCCATCAATATATAACCCCTGAGCTCGTACATCTCAGAGAAGGGCGTTAAGCAAGAGAATAAATTCTCTACCGCCAAACAGATATATATATTTAACAGAAATCAATCACACAGACTAAAATCCAATGTCAGACACCCAGTCCATTTACAAGTCCGTTCTGGGTCTAAACGAAACCGGAGGCACCTAGTACCCCGCATATCCATCGATCTCCAAGTACGTCAGGACGATCACCAACTGTTTCCATCTTCTTGGGTGTACAGCCCAATCAAGATCATCAGTAATCACCCAAACGACGTGAAGACCTCCGGTCTTCGACCACCGTCTTCATCTTCGACTTATCGTCGTATCAGTTATTCAGAATGGGATAAACCCGGTCTTCCCGAATAACTCGCGTATATTTTACATAAGTGTTACACAAACACAACATACGCCTCATTCCAATTCATCAGTCATTAACCGTAAATTAACCAGAGAATAATTTCCCAAATATTAACCCCGAAGGCCGAAACCAACATCAGATCAATATCCAGAAAACCATTCTGCCTAGCTAACCGATAGTTAGTTTCTAAATTTCACATTCATATGGAAAGGTTCCCATTAATTTTATCAAAGATAAATCCTTAAAATTTATTCTTTAATCTATCCTTTTGAATTTCGATTCAACTAGTCGGGATTAACGAACCTTACCGAAGTAATCATTTATTTTAATTTCCCAATCCCAACCTATTCGTCCCATGAAGTAAAACTGGTAATACTTCATATCTAACACCACGGTGTTATCGGTAAATTCAATTACCATTTCACGTTCAAATCTAATTAAAGATTTAACTATCGCCTGGACCAAAACTGGTGATACTCCATTCTCGATCATTTCAATCTAATTAAAGATTCATTAAAACTCCACTTAGTTTTAATCTTTAGCTGGGTTAAAGAATCAGTGCCATTTAAAACACAGTTCACGATAAACCCAGAATCACATTCCATTAATTATCGGGTTAAAGAACGAACGTTATTTAAAACACGGTCCACGATAAACCCAAAAATCAATATCAATTCAATTCCATTTAAATATTATTTAATTGGTACACTTCATTAAATCCAAATAAAAAGATTTAATCTTTTCTTAACTGGGTTCAAGAACAGTGTTAGTCAAGACACCATTCACGACAAACCCAAATCACATTTGATATTAAATACAAGGCTCTGAATAGAAAATATATCGGCTTATATTCAGTATCAAATTCTACGACCAACAGATATCGTATTGGAAATAACGATATATATATCTATATCTTTCAAATTTCCATAACAACATCTGTATAATCACGAAATCCAACATCGAAATATTCCGAAGACAATTTCGATTCAAATCCATTCCAATGCAATCATTGGAAATTCTGGTTATTTTCCAAACCATTTCAAATTCAATTTATTTATTTAAAAATAAAAAGAATTATAATTTTAGTTCAAAACTAGTTCATTTCGGTAAAAATCTATTTTTATCTTTTCAAATATGGAGTTTTTCATCCCAATTCTTTCTAAATCATTTCTTATGGTTTTACACAAATTATTACTATTTTTAATAATTTTATCAAGGCCCGTACAGTCGATTTCCATCAACGGCCATCGAACTGCACTTACAGCGACCTTTTTCAAATTTGATTTGGACATAATTCCAAATCCAACCGTTAGATTTCTAATTTCCAATATTCGTTTGAAATCTCTTTTCGATACGACCCCAACGGTTCCGGTTTTAGGAGAATCCGACGGTCGGATCTCCCGCAATATCCGTTCGAAGTTAATGGTCGAAATTTGCGAACTGTCGCGGCGCGGCGCGTTCTATTCAGGCCATTATATATATATATATAATATATATAATATATACTTCGTCGATTTCAATTCAAAATGTATTATATGAATCGTTTTAAAATTCGTTTTCAAAACGATTTCAACTCTTTCTTTTCAAATTCAAATAAAAATTTAGTCTTTCCTTATAAATTCGTTTTAAATTCATTTCAAATTGATTTCAATTCAAATCAATTTTTAATTCAATTTCGATTCATTTTCAATTAAATTTCGATTTGTATTCAATGCTATTAAATTTCAATTCGAATTCATTTCTATTCAAATTTCAAATTATTTCAGTGTATTTCGAATTTCAAATCAGTTCAGTTTAATTCGAATTTCAATTCACTTTAAATATAATTCGAATTTCAATTCATTTCAATATAGTTCGAATTTCAAATCTATTCAATTTCAAATCTATTCAATATTCATTGAAGAATGAATAAAATCGATATAAATATCGTTCACGTCAAAATGGCGTCAATCTAACCAACACGGCTTCATATGTTTCTATTTTCAAATATTCTATTTCAAATATTTCTATTTCAAATATTTCTATTTTCAAATATTTCTTTTTTCAAATATTTCTATTTCAAATATTTCTATTTCGAAACTGGAATGAGGGCCAATCAATTACCATATAATGTTAATTATATGGATTTTCTACAACACATGTATATATCAACAACGATGAATAATCAACCATCATCCAAAGTGCATTCTACACTGTATAAGCATTAAATATAAATATTCAACGCTTATAATAGTCTGTCAATCAATCGATCGACATACAACTAAACAATCGGGATTAGTGTACGTTAAATATCATCCCAATACCGTGTGGGGTTTCAAAAAATCAAACACAGATTTTATTTGTGCAGTTGGGCGATGTGTAAAATTTATCGTCCCAATCAATGTCCTTCAAATAGGAGTACACAAACAAACCGTCCGGTTTGTAAATGAATATTTATTTATTCACATTCACGTTAAAAATTATATTTTTAACGATCAAACTATTTTATTCAACCTATGAATATTATATTCGGTTCATTTATTAAATAAAATGTTATCTTTATTTTTCTAACTTATTTTTAGAAAATTTCGGCGGCATAACGGCACGATACTAGAAATGGGACAAGGCCTAGCCTTACCCCCGGTCTAGTGAAGGCCCACGCCATTCACACATCAATCAAATCAATTTCATTTCACCAAACAATTCAATTCAAACCAAGTAATCTAACCAACTACACAACCAAACAATTTAAACAAACAAGCCATCCATGGTCTGTGGATGACGGGTGTCGGGTGCTATTAAACACCGTCTGCATCCTAGTATAATATATAATTAGAAAAAGAATTTTGAGTGAGAAGTTCTCACCAAAGTTAAATCCGTTCACCGTGACTCTTCTTATGTAGAATTCTTCGCTGTTTTCGCCTTTTGTCACTTTCTTTGCGCGTATTCCTACATATGTAAAAATCACATTTTTACTTCGTTATTCGATATATAAAAATCACATTTTTATATTGTTATTCAATATATAAAAATCGAATTTTTACTTTGCTATTCAATATATAAAAATCGAATTTTTACTTTGCTATTCAATATATAAAAATCAAATTTTTACTTTGCTATTCAATATATAAAAATCGAATTTTTACTTCGCTATTCAATATATAAAAATCGAATTTTTACTTCGCTATTCAATATATAAAAATCGAATTTTTACTTCGCTATTCAATATGTAAAAATCAAATTTTTACTTCGCTGTTCAATATATAAAAATCGAATTTTACTATTAAAAATCACTTCTTTTTCCTAGCTAATGAACGAATAAAAATCTTTCTTTTACTTTGCAAATCAATGAATAAAAATCCTTCTTTTACTTCGATAAAAATCATAGCTTTGCTTTAAAATAAAAATCATGTTTCTACATTTTTAAAAACCATTCCTTTTTATAAATTAAAAATCAAATCTTTTTAATGTTATAAAACAAATCTTTATCTTCTTCAAACAATATATTTTTATACTTTAAAAATCAGGTTTTTTCCCCTAATTAAAATCGGATAAAATATAAATAAAATAAGAAATAAAAATAAAATAAAATAAACTTACAGTGTTCGTCGACTGGGTGGGGTTTCTGTTTGGCAGCGGAGCTGGAGGGGGGCGGAGGTTGGACGGAGGCTAGGGGTGGTCGGCGTCTCGGGGTGGTGCGGTTGCGGTTCTTCGATGGGAGAAGGGGCTTCGCGCGAGTGGAGCAGCAGAGGGGGGAGTGGCCGATCTAACGTGTGTGGATGGGGGGGGGGGGAGGGGCGGAGGTTGGACGGAGGAGGCGGCGCAAGGGGGGCGGCGCTGGCCTCGAGCGGCGGTTCTTCGATCGCCAACCTTTTTTTTTTATTTCCATTCGGGTTTGATTGAGAAGAATGAGGGGGGTTATATAATAAATATATATTAATTTATTTTACTTTTTCTTAAAAAGTAACTTTTAATTTCGAAGTCGAAATCAAGCCCACCGCCTATCGTCCATAGTTAATTACCCCCCATTTCGAACACAATGGGATATGTATCGTAGGCTGATTCGACTATTTCGATCAGTTTCCGTTAAAATCAACATATAACTCTATATATTGAATTTGAACGCGTATTTCAATTTACTGAGGTCACATACTAACTCTAAAAATTCCCGAAAAATATTTTCTAACTTCGTATTTACGATACGGTCCTAATAAAACTAGTTTCGTCGAATTCTGAGACCGTTGGAAAAATGGCCATTTTCCAGTCGATTAAAATCAACTGAAACTGGTCAAACGCGTTTTCCTTTGCCACGCTCACATATTGAATCGAAAAATTATGAAATTTGAAATCTAGCAATAACTTTACATCACGGACCCAACAAAAGTGGTTTCGTCGAATTCCGAGGTCGTTTGCAAAAATTCCATTTTTAAGGGCCTGAATTCCATAGCGACTATTCAGAATTTTCAACTGGACATATCTTTTGATTCCCGCTATGAAATTTTGATTTTTCAGATTCGTTGGAAAGATATTCCCGAATAGATTCTAATATTTTTGGTTTCACTAAAATCCGGATTATTTTGCACCCGGTACATTCAATTGAAGTTTGAAATCGAATTATCGAACTACCGCGCCATTTTCAATTCCTATTATAATTATATATAATTATTTATATTCTAACGACGGCGTATATAATATATACGTCGAATTATATTCAAATTAAATTTCTCGTCGATATTATTTATAATAATTCATTTTAAATAATCAAAATTCGCTAAAATTGCCAAAACAAAAATTTTAAACTGGCCCAGATTTTCGGATTGTTACAATCTCTCCCACTTAAAACTTTTCGTCCCCGAAAAGGAACAAAGTCGAAAGTGGTTTGATTAATCAACTCTATGTTCAATCTGGCTTTCATTCTCCAACTTTTCCGTTTATGAGAATTTTCAAATTCTTCAAAAATTTGGCTAACACCCTAAATTTTCGAAAAATTTCGCCATAACCTCGGCTGTACCGGGAGCCACGGGAAAATCCCGAAATTGCCGTACAGGCCTTCTGATCTCAAAAAGAAAAAGAAAAAGCCAAGCGGCTAGCCAATCGGCTCATAAAATCATCATCACCCAAACAAAACAGTAAATTATGTAGTAAACATGTACCTATTTGTCGGGCAAACAAATTTTATTCTCTGCTCTAGCCTCCTTGCTATGACCTGTTCAATGTAAGTATATGTATATGAAAGAAAATGCGACCAAATTTCAATACAATTCACTATTTGACCAATTAGGCGTGATGGTTCAAAATTATCAACAAATAAACAAACAACACAAACATCAATCAATTAGTTGATTAGCTTTTGAAATTCATAATTTTGATATATAGTTAAAAATCAAATTTTTGATGCCAAATCACAACAATAGGCCCTATCTAATTTTGGTTCTCACACCAGTCAATTGGAAATATATAAATATCACACCTTCGACTCTCGAACACTAATTCTGATGATGTAGCTACAATCATCAGAATCATCTTCGGACGACTAGAGTGTGAATCGATATCTATCCAGTATATTAAAATTTCAAATATACGTTTGCAAGGCGTATATGCAAAATCTTTATATACTGGACTGTCCAAATCAATATAAAATAAATATTCAAATACGTATACAACGATTTAAATTTTCAAAACAAAAATTGTTTTCATTTTAAGAATATACTCTTCACACTCGTTCTAGGATACTACTGATCCTATCTCTAACGAGTCATTCTCATTGGATATTACTAATCCAATATCTGATGAATTCTTTCGTATGGTTCTAATGTTCCTTGTTCTCTGCTTTGTAAACCAAAGCTCTGATACCAAATGTGACGAAGAGGGATTTCGCTCGGTCCGAACCAGTCGCTAAACCGATTTAGACAATTCGAAACGCCTGATCGTTTTGAGAACATGACAAAATAGAACGCAGACGGAAGAACATTTCATTGTATATTACAACAATGCATCAGATTACAAGAATATACAGAGTACAAATGAATATTACACAGAAATATCAGAGATTTAAATTACATTTAAATACATCGCAGCGGTAAATAATACAATACACAACTTGAAGGAGATATACGGATACAAAGCTTTCCAGATATCGTTCCAGCTGTAATCCAGGATCCTGTGAATATAAATCTGCAAAACCAAAACTACTAGCTGCCCGTGTCAAAGTAAGGCACCCAAAGTTTAGGTTAAAACAATAAACTCCAGGTCATTCATGGGACTGTTGTGAGAACTAAAACAGTTATTAATCTTTATTTTAAAGTTCGGTAAATCAAGGGACCACGCCGTATAACACGGAACGGGTTTCCTCCCAAGAATATCAGTGCATAAAACAACAACGCAATGCTAAATAAAGAAAAATGAAGCTATTATAAGACCCAGTTCCCATCACACAATGCAACGCAAGCCGGGGGATAGGGTTTTTACCTTATAATAGCCAAGAATGCTTGATACGTTTAAAATAAATCATTTTGATACTATGATAAGTGTATAGTGTATAAAACAACTTCAAATCATAAGTATCAATCATAGGCGGCATGAATGCCCCATACCACTATGTCGCCATATATATGTTATGCAGTCAAAATCGCAAATGTCACGTATTTGGAAATTGGATTTCCGTCTATGAACCAAGGCAAAAGATAGCCCTCAACCGATTCGAGACGCTCTAGCCCGCCACTCAGGACCCAGACTCAGGTGGGCCCTTGGATCGTAGGGCCGGTCCACCGATGTGGATTAAAATGCCTGAACATGCGTTTCCCCGCCCTTTGGGGCGTAAATGAGCCAACGAATGACTCCATCGGACCCGGATCGTCCGATCTAACCGAGGCGCCTCGCAACAGCAACAACCACACAGGTGAAAAGTATATAAATGTCAGGGCTGGTAGGTCACTGACACCACCCTAGCTAGAAAGAAACGCATGCCCTCCCTGATGTCCTCTCCCGTTTCTGGTTCACAACCGGGGTGTGAGGCTCGCGAATTCACGTTACACAAAGCTATGCCACACAGGCAGTGCTTTGATCATCAACCACAAGACTTTACTTTTCAACAGAAGCCTTGATCATTTGCCACTTAGGCATGCCACACAGGCAATTCACTCCATGCGTTTGATTTCCATCAATATATAACCCCTGAGCTCGTACGTCTCAGAGAAGGGCGTTAAGCAGGAGAATAAATTCTCCGCCGCCACACAGATATATATTTAATAGAAATCAATCACACAGACTAAAATCCAATGTCAGACACCCAGTCCATTTATAAGTCCGTTCTGGGTCTGAACGAAACCGGAGGCACCTAGTACCCCGCATATCCATCGATCTCCAAGTACGTCTGGACGATCACCAACTGTTTCCATCTTCTTGGGTGTACAGCCCAATCAAGATCATCAGTAATCACCCAAACGACGTGGAGACCTACGGTCTTCGACCACCGTCTTCATCTTCGACTTATCGTCGTATCAGTTATTCAGAATGGGATAAACCCGGTCTTTCCGAATAACTCGCGTATATTTTACATAAGTGTTACACAAATACAACATACGCCTCATTCCAATTCATCAGTCATTAACCGTAAATTAACCAGAGAATAATTTCCCAAATATTAACCCCGAAGGCCGAAACCAACATCAGATCAATATCCAGAAAACCATTCTGCCTAGCTAACCGACAGTTAGTTTCTAAATTTCACATTCATATGGAAAGGTTCCCATTAATTTTATCAAAGATAAATCCTTAAAATTTATTCTTTAATCTATCCTTTTGAATTTCGATTCAACTAGTCGGGATTAACGAACCTTACCGAAGTAATCATTTATTTTAATTTCCCAATCCCAACCTATTCGTCCCATGAAGTAAAACTGGTAATACTTCATATCTAACACCACGGTGTTATCGGTAAATTCAATTACCATTTCACGTTCAAATCTAATTAAAGATTTAAGTATCGCTTGGAGCAAAACTGGTGATACACCATTCTCGATCATTTCAATCTAATTAAAGATTCATTAAAACTCCACTTAGTTTTAATCTTTAACTGGGTTAAAGAATCAGTGTCATTTAAAACACAGTTCACGATAAACCCAGAATCACATTCCATTAATTATCGGGTTAAAGAACGAGTGTTATTTAAAACACTGTCCACGATAAACCCAAAAATCAATATCAATTCAATTCCATTTAAATATTATTTAATTGGTACACTTCATTGAATCCAAATAAAAAGATTTAATCTTTTCTTAACTGGGTTCAAGAACAGTGTTAGTCAAGACACCATTCACGACAAACCCAAATCACATTTGATATTAAATACAAGGCTCTGAATAGAAAATATATCGGCTTATATTCAGTATCAAATTCTACGACCAACAGATATCGTATTGGAAATAACGATATATATATCTATATCTTTCAAATTTCCATAACAACATCTGTATAATCACGAAATCCAACATCGAAATATTCCGAAGACAATTTCGATTCAAATCCATTCCAATGCAATCATTGGAAATTCTGGTTATTTTCCAAACCATTTCAAATTCAATTTATTTATTTAAAAATAAAAAGAATTATAATTCTAGTTCAAAACTAGTTCATTTCGGTAAAAACCTATTTTTATCTTTTCAAATATGGAGTTTTTCATCCCAATTCTTTCTAAATCATTTCTTATGGTTTTACACAAATTATTACCATTTTTAATAATTTTATCAAGGCCCGTACAGTCGATTTCCATCAACGGCCATCGAACTGCACTTACAGCGACCTTTTTCAAATTTGATTTGGACATAATTCCAAATCCAACCGTTAGATTTCTAATTTCCAATATTCGTTAGAAAGCTCTTTTCGATCGACCCCAACGGTTCCGGTTTTAGGAGAATCCGAAGGTCGGATCTCCCGCAATATCCGTTCAAAGTTAATGGTCGAAATTCGCCAACTGCCGCGGCGCGGCGCGTTCTATTCAGGCCATTATATATATATATAATAAATATAATATATACTTCGTCGATTTCAATTCAAAATGTATTATATGAATCGTTTTAAAATTCGTTTTTAAACGATTTCAACTCCTTCTTTTCAAATTCAAATCAAAATTGAGTCTTTCCTTATAAATTCGTTTTAAATTCATTTCAAATTGATTTCAATTCAAATCGATTTTTAATTCAATTTCGATTCGTTTTCAATTAAATTTCGATTTGTATTCAATTCTATTAAATTTCAATTCGAATTCATTTCTATTCAAATTTCAAATTATTTCAGTGTATTTCGAACTTCAAATCAGTTCAGTTTAATTCGAATTTCAATTCACTTTAAATATAATTCGAATTTCAATTCATTTCAATATAGTTCGAATTTCAAATCTATTCAATTTCAAATCTATTCAATATTCATTGAAGAATGAATAAAATTGATATAAATATCGTTCACGTCAAAATGGCGTCAATCTAACCAACACGGCTTCATATGTTTCTATTTTCAAATATTCTATTTCAAATATTTCTATTTCAAATATTTCTATTTTCAAATATTTCTATTTCGAAATTGGAATGAGGCCTAATCAATTACCATATAATGCTAATTATATGGATTTTCTACAACACATGTATATATCAACAACGATGAATAATCAACCATCATCCAAAGTGCATTCTACACTGTATAAGCATCAAATATAAATATTCAACGCTTATAACAGTCTGTCAATCAATCGATCGACATACAACTAAACAATCGGGATTAGTGTACGTTAAATATCATCCCAATACCCGTGTGGGGTTTCAAACAATCAAACACAGATTTTATTTGTGCAGTTGGGCGATATGTAAAATTTATCGTCCCAATCAATGTCCTTCAAATAGGTGTACACAAACAAACCGTCCGGTTTGTAAATGAATATTTATTTATTCACATTCACGTTAAAAATTATATTTTTAACGATCAAACTATTTTATTCAACCTATGAATATTATATTCGGTTCATTTATTAAATAAAATGTTATCTTTATTTTTCTAACTCATTTTTAGAAAATTTCGTCGGCATAACGGCACGATACTAGAAACGGGACAAGGCCTAGCCTTACCCCCGGTCTAGTGAAGGCCCACGCCATTTACACATCAATCAAATCAATTTCATTTCACCAAACAATTCAATTCAAACCAATTAATCTAACCAACTACACAACCAAACAATTTAAACAAACAAGCCATCCATGGTCTGTGGATGACGGGTGTCGGGTGCTACTAAACACCGTCTGCATCCTAGTATTTATATATAACTAGAAAAAGAATTTTGAGTGAGAAGTTCTCACCAAAGTTAAATCCGTTCACCGCGACTCTTCTTATGTAGAATTCTTCGCTGTTTTCGCCTTTTGTCACTTTCTTTGCCCGTATTCCTACATATGTAAAAATCACATTTTTACTTCGTTATTCGATATATAAAAATCACATTTTTATATTGCTATTCAATATATAAAAATCGAATTTTTACTTTGCTATTCAATATATAAAAATCGAATTTTTACTTTGCTATTCAATATATAAAAATCGAATTTTTACTTTGCTATTCAATATATAAAAATCGAATTTTTACTTTGCTATTCAATATATAAAAATCAAATTTTTACTTCGCTATTCAATATATAAAAATCAAATTTTTACTTCGCTATTCAATATGTAAAAATCGAATTTTTACTTCGCTATTCAATATATAAAAATCGAATTTTTACTATTAAAAATCACTTCTTTTTCCTAGCTAATGAACGAATAAAAATCTTTCTTTTACTTTGCAAATCAATGAATAAAAATCCTTCTTTTACTTCGATAAAAATCATAGCTTTGCTTTAAAATAAAAATCATGTTTCTACATTTTTATAAACCATTCCTTTTTATAAATTAAAAATCAAATCTTTTTAATGTTATAAAACAAATCTTTATCTTCTTCAAACATTATATTTTTATACTTTAAAAATCAGGTTTTTTCCCTTAATTAAAATCGGATAAAATATAAATAAAATAAGAAATAAAAATAATATAAAATAAACTTACAGTGTTCGTCGACTGGGTGGGGTTTCTCTTTGGCGGCGGAGCTGGAGGGGGGCGGAGGTTGGACGGAGGCTAGGGGTGGTCGGCGTCTCGGGGTGGTGCGGTTGCGGTTCTTCGATGGGAGAAGGGGCTTCGCGCGAGTGGAGCAGCAGAGGGGGGAGTGGACGATCTAACGTGCGTGGATGGGGGGGGAGGTTGGACGGAGGAGGCGGCGCGAGGGGGGCGGCGCTGGCCTCGAGCGGCGGTTCTTCGATCGCCTCCCTTTTTTTTTATTTCCATTCGGGTTTGATTGAGAAGAATGAGGGGGGTTATATAATAAATATATATTAATTTATTTTACTTTTTCTTTAAAAAGTAACTTTTAATTTCGAAGTCGAAATCAAGCCCACCGCCTGTCGTCCATAGCTAATTACCCCCCATTTCGAACATAATGGGATATGTATCGTAGGCTGATTCGACTGTTTCGATCAGTTTCCGTTAAAATCAACATATAACTCTATATATTGAATTTTAATGCGTATTTCAATTTACTGGGGTCACATACAAACTCTAAAAATTCCCGAAAAATATTTTCTAACTTCGTATTTACGATACGGTCCTAATAAAACTAGTTTCGTCGAATTCTGAGACCATTGGAAAAATGGCCATTTTCCAGTCGATTAAAATCAACTGAAACTGGTCAAATGCGTTTTCCTTTGCCACGCTCACATATTGAATCGAAAAATTATGAAATTTGGAATCTAGCAATAACTTTACATCACGAACCAAACAAAAGTGGTTTCGACGAATTCCGAGGTCGTTTGCAAAAATTCCATTTTTAAGGGCCTGAATTCGATAGCGACTATTCAGAATTTTCAACTGGACATATCTTTTGATTCCCGCTATGAAATTTTGATTTTTCAGATTCGTTGGAAAGATATTCCCGAATAGATTCTAATATTTTTGGTTTCACTAAAATCCCGATTATTTTGCACCCGGTACATTCAATTGAAGTTTGAAATCGAATTATCGGACTACCGCGCCATTTTCAATTCCTATTATAATTATATATAATTATTTATATTCTAACGACGGCGTATATAATATATACGTCGAATTATATTCAAATTAAATTTCTCGTCGATATTATTTATAATAATTCATTTTAAATAATCAAAATTCGCTAAAATTGCCAAAATAAAAATTTTAAACTGGCCCAGATTTTCGGGTTGTTACAAACTGCCCTGCGCCGTTCGTCATTTCAAACCGACGTTCACCACAATAAAACTCTGAATTTGTTTGATACAAGATTTCTCAAACCAACCGTGGACCATGTTGAACTATTCACCAACATGCATACCATACTTTCTTCGTGAATTTTGCTTACCAATTTTCAAATATCCCAAGCCTCACAGAGACCACGCTCAACATCCACTCAACGCCATATTCACGTTCTACCATCTTATATTCATAGTAACCCATCAATTTGTTCCACCCACTAACGCCATTCAACCGGCAGGGACTTTGAAGTCGTCTTCTTCAAACGGTATAATATGCTCCAGAAAAATTAGCAGCTTATTTCTTGAATACACATGGACACGAACTGCTCCAATTATTTGTTCTTTCCACCATCATAATTACTGCCATTTCCTTTCTTCATATGTTCCATAATTACTGCTATAACCAGTTTACCCCCTTTTTGTCTCCACTATGTCTCCTCCTCGTCACCTTTTAATGCTTTCGCTCCTCCTCCATTTTAAACAGCAAACAACTCCAACTCCTTTCAAGCAAACCTCCCACTTCCCTTTTTTGCGTGGGATTCATCTCTTATAACTGGTCCAATACCCATGTTAAAATCAAAACCGCATATAGTAGTTGTGCTTCTTATTTTTACCTCTCAGTCCCTACGTAATACACACCTTCTATACCGTGCTCCAGCCTTTACCTGGCTCGCTACACATGTCCCTTCCTCATACTGGAGCTTCTCTTCACACCATAAAATACCGTGCTCCATTATTATTTTCCTTTGACTGCTGTATCATCCCAGTTCCATCGAAACTCACTACTCCATTTCGCACCACGCCTAATCTTCATGCTCCTAACCACCGAATATATGAAAGCTCCACCAAATCCATCTTTCTAGTATCACATCTTCTCTCTTCTCGTTGGAAGGATGAATGTCGGTCCTCCTCTTTGCCAACACTGCCTCCTCGATGAGACCACCCATCCATGGCTTCGCCGTCCGCCTACCTCAACTCATGATGCCAGAAAAATGGTCTCAAACAGTACGCCATTGTACGTCTATATGCTCGAAGGTCCCATGTTCAGAAAGAATGAAAAAGAACTAGCTTTGGTTCCTTTTATTTGTCCAGGTAGGAGAAAGAAGAAACGGACAGAAGGTTTTGATTTTTAAAAACATAGAAATGGTGTTGTCTTGGTTCGTTTTGAGAAGAGCTTGCGTATATTTATAGAGTTTTACTTACCTTGGTTGCCAAGGAATAGTCTTAGGTAGGCATGCTGTTTTGTTCCATTAGTGGGTACAGATATGTAAAGAGATAGAGATATGTAGCAGTGACTTTGAGTTTTCTTTTCATCAATGGGAACCAGCGTTTACGAAGGGATGATGTGGAGATTTCATTTGCTTTACACAGTATACGTTAGCTATCCTACTCTATGACTTAAGCATGAAGTTTTTGAAAAGAGGACAGTACTGCGTTCGAGTTTCCACTTCAGAGTCTACAGCATATCTAAAAGCCCAAGCAAATCTGAATATGTAGTGTATAAGCTGTCATGAATCTTCATGCCGCCGCTAACGAAAGGCAGGTTGGTACAATATCATGTCACTTGAAAACAACATTGCATGCAGGTCTAGTTGCTCCTACGCCTGCACACTTCTACTCTTAGCTATTAGGCATCACCATTCTCTCATTTTAAATTTGATTTGCCAAGGCATGGGTCCTAGTACCCAAGGTAGCTGCTTGGAATTGACGGAGCGATCATTGCCTTGCTTAGGTAGTCTGAAGCCTAACAATATACGGTAGGTAGGATGATGTTTCATATAAGTCTGCATTTTCCGAAATGTAGTCTGAGAACGTATACATTTCATAGGATGTGAGGGTGTCTACAGCTTGATATGTCCGCGTGAATTGTCTTGTTTTTATGACAGAATGCTGTATGTGGCTTCAGGAAGGGTGTACATTACTTTATACTAAAGGAAATCAGGGATGTACAAAAACATTTAAATACAAATATATATTCATTAAGGGTATCCAATTTCATAAAATTTCGTTTGTTTATGAGGTGATAAGCCAGAGATAAAAATACCGTTGTGATGGGCGATGTGCCACGATCCCAAAAATATAATAATACCGGTAGGTTAACTCATATTGTGAAACCCCGAAATATCGATACAGGGTGCAAAATACTCCAAATAAAAGGTTGCATATTTAATTAATTAAAAATTACAGTAAAATTCTAAAAATTAAATTATCATTATGCCTCAAAAGAACCTTGTCTAAATTCGAAACCGATATCTAGTTATATCGAATAAACCGTCACGGTCGATAAACGATTTTACAGTGATTATTTGGAATTTTGATTTGGACATATCTGGTGATCTATAAGACGAAATCTTGGTTTTTATCTTCCATTAGAAAAATACAGTTCAACAGACTCCAACGCTTCTTGTTTCGCAGAAATCTGATTAATAACGGGTCTTGTACGCTCAGTTGAAGTTCAAAATGTTAAATTACGAACTGCAGCGTCGTTATGAGCTCAATTATATTTAATATATATTTTTATACATTCACTTTATTTAATCAATATATAAATCCACTTATATTATGATTTCAACATTTAAACGGATTTAAACATTCAAATACAAGTCGATAAAAATGTGGGATGTAACACTGGAGGATAGGGTTTTCCCTTATAATAGCCAAACATGCTTGGTACGTTTAAAACAAATCACTTTGATATTATTATAAGTGTATAGTGTCAAAATCAATTCAAATATAAATGTATCAATCGTAGATGGCATGGGTACCATATATCATGCCGCCATACTAGTTATAAAATTAAAACCGCAAAGTCATGTATTGGTAGTTGGATTTCCGTCTGTGTACCAAGGCAAGGGATCGTCCTTACCGCTTCGAGACGCTCTAGCTTGTGTCTTAGGATCAGAGCGCATCGACCCTTGGATCGTCAGGGCCGGTCCACACGAGGTGTATTAAAATGCCTGAACAATGCGTTTCCCCGCTCTATGCGGCATAAACTGGTCATATCCCGACCAAACCATTGGCCCCGTAGTGACCGATATAACAGGGGCGCCTCGCTATCCATCATCGACATAAGTAAAATGTCAGGGCTCGCAAACGATGACACCACTCCTAACTAGAAGGAAACGTATGTCCTCCTTTATGTCCTCTCCCGTTTCTGGTTCATAGCGGGGTGTGAGGCTTGCGAATTAGCGCTATACACAAAGCTATGCTATATTAAAGCCGTGTTTTGATCATCAACCACAAGGCTTTGCTTTTCAACAAAAGCCTTGATCATTTGCATCTCAGCATGCCACACAAGAAATTCACGCTATGCAACTGATGTCTATCAATCACACAGAATGAAATCTAACGTCAGACACATAGTCCATTTACAAGTTCGTTCTGGGTCTGAGCGAAATCGGAGGCACCTTATTCCTCGTCCAATACAGGAGAGAGGTCCTCGCATATCCGGTCAATCTCTAAGTTCGTCTGGACGATCACCACTTATTACCTCGTCTTGGGTGTACAGCCGAATCAAGACATCAGTAATCATCTAAACGATGTGAAGACCTCCGGTCTTCAACCACCGTCTTCATCGTCGACTTATCGTCGATTCAGTAATTCAGAATGGGATAAACCCGGTCTTTCTGAATAACTCGCGTATATAATAAACAAGTGCTATAAGAACACAATATACGCCTCATTCCAATCCAGAATATTCTTTTCACAATTTAAACCATATTAAGGTTTATCCAAACTAGTTGGGATTAGAAAACCTTACCGAGGTAATCATTTATTATATTTCCCAATCCTAACCTATCCATCCCATGGAGCAAAACTCGTAATACTCCATATCTAACACCACACTGTTATCGGTAAATATTAATTACCATTTCACGTTCAAATCTAATTAAAGATTTAACTATCACTTGGAGCAAAACTGGTGATACTCCATTCTCGACCATTTCCCGAAATTCACATTTCAATCTAATTAAAGATTCATTAAAACCAAAATTCAGTTTTAATCTCAAAAATCATTACTTAATGATTATTCCAAGTTAAGAAATTAATCTTATCTTTAACTGGGTTAAAGAACTAATGTCATTTAAAACACATTTCACGATAAACCCAAAATCCTGTTCCATTAATTATGGATTTTTCATGGAAAACATATCAATATATATTATCGATGTCAAATTCCGTATCCGACTAATAATATAAATGGAACAACGATAAAGCCTTTTAAATTCCATATATATTAACCATCTTGCTCCACAGAAGCTCACTTCGATTTTTAGTAAATCGAATTCCATTCCATTCCAATTTATTTAATTAAATTGGAAAACTTTACTTTGGAAAATTTCAATTAAATCTTAATAAAAGATTTATATATTCCAAATCCCATTTCACTGTAAATCGGGTTAAAGGAATGTGTTATTTAAAACACAGTTCGTGATAAACCCAATTCACATTTCATTTCATTCCAATTAAATGTTAATTAACTGGAAACTCTAATAATCTTAATTAAAAGATTTATTCTTTTCGCACGCTATTCAAAAATAGTGTTACTGAAGATACCATTCCCTTAGTCTCTAACCGTAAATTAGTAAGAGAACAATTCCCTAAGTATTACTCCCGAAGGACGACACCAACATAAGACCAATATCCAGGAAACCATTCAGCTTAGCTAATCTCTAGTTAGTTTCTAATTTTCTTAACTCCATTGGGTTTAAGAACAACATTTTTAAAGATACCATTCATGACAAATCCAAAGTTCAATTCAATTCATTTCCAATTAAATATTAATTAATTGGTGAATTTCATTAAATCTTAATAAAAAGATTTAATTTTTTTTTTCAACTGGGTTAAAGAACAGTGTTAGTGAAGACACCGTTCACGACAAACCCAAAATCTAATTCGGTATTAAATATAAGGCTCTGAATAGAAAATATATTAGTTTATATTCAATATCAAATTCTGAAACCAACAAATATCTTATTGGAAATAACGATATAAAATACATCTTCCAAATTTCCATAACAATATCTGTATAATCACCAAATCCAATATCGAAATATTTCGAAGATGATTTCCATTCAACTGCACTCCAATTCATATATTGGAAATTCTGGTTATTCTCAAAACCGTTTCAAATCCAATTTATTTAAAAAAAAATTGGATTATAATTCTAGTTCATAACTAGTTCATTTCGATAAAAATATATTTTTATCTTTTCACATACGTAATTTTTCATCCCAATTCTTCCCAAATCAATTATTATGATTATATACAAATTATAAATATTTTTAATAATTTTATTATCGCCATTTCAGTCAATTTCCATAAACGGTCATCGAACTGCACTTACAACGACCTCTTCCAAATTTGATTTGGACATAATTACAAATCCAACCATTAGATTTCAAATTTCTTATATTTTTTGGAAAGCTCTTTTCGATACGAACCCAACGATTCCAGTTTTAGGAGAATCTGACTGTCGGATCTCCTGTAATTTCAATTCGAAGTCAATGGTCGAAATTCACGAACGGCCGCCGCGCGGCGCTTTCTATTCAGGCCATTAATATTTATATATATGTAATATATATATTATATATATGTAATATATATATTATATATATTTCGTTCAAAACGTATTTTATAAATTCGTTTTAAAACGCTTCCAACTTTTACTTCAATTTTTAATCAAAATTGAATAATCTCTACCATTAAAATATTTTAATGATAATATTTTCAAAATTTCGGATTTTGAAATCTTTTCCTTTACGATATTCATTATAAAAATGAATAAAATCGATATAAATATCATTCACATCGAAATGGCGCACATCTAATCAATACCGCTTTTATTCAACACATGAGTATTATTATTCCTTTTTCTGAATATTATTTTAAAATATTAGTTATTTTCCGAATTGGAATGAGACCCAATCAATTACCATATATCGTTAGTTATATGTATTTTATACAACAAATGTATATAATAACAGTGATAAACAATCACCCATCATCCAAAGTGCATTACACAATTGCATAAGCATCAAATATATAAAATTAAAGCTTACAAAAGTCTGTCAACTAATCGATCGACATACGACTAAACAATTGGGATTAGCGTATGTAACAACCCACATTCTACGCGTTGGAGGATCGTAGAAAATTTATTTCTTTTACATATGAAGTCGTATGATAATGTGGCTTTGGGAAACGACTATTTGGGTCATTTCCCAAATTCATGGTTTTCACCGATTTTTAAATGACCATTTTGCCCCTAGATGATTTTGTTTCGGCCATAACTTTTGATTGGAGCGGAGTTTTGACCTGAAATCACTTCCACTGGCTTCGGATGATGGTTTACCTTTCCATAGAGTGGTCACATGTGAAAAACGGACTTACCGTTTGGAAGATATGGTTGAATAATATTTGTATGGTGAAAAACTGTTTAACCGGGCCAAATAGGGTGATTAGTGAATGGGCCCATAACCCATTTCGGGATTAGGGTTATGGGGAGGCTGAAATGAGTTAGGTTTTCATTCTATTTCAGTTTTCTAGCTGCCACTTACCTCTAAGAAACCCTAATAATGGCCTCCAACCTCTAAAACACCTCCAAATCCCTTTCTAATCAAGGATTAAGCTTAGCAACATCAAATAAAGGCGGATTAGCACAAGAATCAAGGTAGAGCTGCTGTGTTGCCTTGGTAATCGCGCCCAAACAGTAGAGTTTCAGTTCTAAAGGTTTTATTTATGGTTAAGGTGAGTGATTAGCTTGCTTTCACACTAATTATGGCTAATTAGTGTTGATTAGTATTAATTAGCGAATTTAAACCTGATAAAATTATAGAAAAATATGTATAAATTCTTAAATGATGTTTTAGACCTCTGATATGAACTTGGGTTAATTTGGTTAAGTTTTGCTAATCCTATCATTAGTTATGCTTGAACATGCTTAAGGGAAAATATGGGGTTTTGGCAATGTTTGATCCATTTTAACCTATCATATTATTTCTTTGGTGTTTGTGAATGATTATACATGTTGCTATGACTGTATGGTATGCTATGTGATTGTCTAGAAGTGTTAGATTGGTCGAAAATGCCGTCGAATGGCGTAAAAATAGTCGCAGGAAAATATGCAGGAAATGACCCAGAGCCGGATCGGATCGCCCCCCTCTATCTCGACCCAACCCGCTCCAATTTGAGTGCCACGAATCACCAGGAGGAGCAAGTGACAATCCGATACTCTGGAATTAGCACCACGACTCGACCTGCTCGAGATGAGGAGCCCGACCCGATCCACTTCAGAAGCCACGAACTGATGGCGTGACCCGATGCGATGGAGCTGGAGCGCCACAAGCCAGAAGGGACTCGACCCGATCTGGCCGGGGAGGCGCACCACAACCTGAATCTCCAAGGGATGTGGACCAAGACCTGGAGCTTGACCACGAGCTGGTGTAGGCCGAACCGAACCACCTATGGGAGCACGATCCGAAGAGGGGAACTGAATGAAGACCGATCCAGTGATGACCAAAAACCCAAGATGCAAAGGTAGTCCAAATGGAAGTTAGAGCTCAGGATCCAGTTGGGAACCAATGATATCGCTCCATGATTGGGTTTTGCTGCGAGACGTGTGCCAAGGAGTTGTCGATGTTCATAACTTCAATTCACCACTGAAAAATGAATGTTATACTATGTATCAGTGCAGTGGAGTCACCATTACTTGAGGGGCAAGGTGATCGTAGTAAGACTACGAGCCAGTGCAGTGGAGCCGTTGTGACTCCATGGGGAAGAGTGGACATAGTAAAGGATTGGTAAGGCTATGAGCCAGTGCAGTGGAGCCGTTGAGACTCCCTTGGGCAAAGTGGACATATCGAAGTATTATTGGCTATGGATCAGTGTAGTGAAGTCATTGTGACTTCATGGGGCAAGATGATCATAGCACAAGTATTGGTTGATCGAAGTGGTGGATATCGTATGCTTTACGCACTGAGTGAGAGATGTGAGGATGGTTTCTATGCTTGATTGTTTGCCATCACTATGACATGCACACCCCCACCCCCGTATGCTTGTACACCATATGTTAGTGGCACCTTAGAGTGTTGTACAGTATGTAGTGCTAACTCTTTGGTTGCAGGTCCAGGTTCAGGTATGGTTTAGTATACCTGTTATTGTTCTGTTTAGTTGCTTATTGCTCATACCAGACTTTTGTCTGACCCAGAGTTTTATGTCTCTTCTTATTACTCTGGGTGCTCCTAAACGAGCAGACTAGAGACAAGTTAGCTGGTGATACACGAGTAGCTGATCCGGAGACGAGCAGGAGTCTTCCACGTACGATATATATAGATATTCTCAGTGTGTTGCTGATGGTCGCTGTCTAGGCATTAGTAGTGCACCTTTTCCTTTTTGCTTTAGAGACAGTATTCTGAAATTGTAATAAGTTGTATCTTGGATTTCCGTTGCTATGATGCTTAGTTCTAGTTTTCAGCTTATGCACTGTCTCACCTGTTTATGTCAAGTATGTTGTTATTATATTTTGTTCCATGCGCTGTGAGACATTCTACAGGTTCCTTGTTGATTCTTCGTCTTCTTTCTTTTCTTTTGACGACCGTTCCATGCTAACTGGACATGTGTACAACACAATTTTGGAGTAAATGTCGGTTGGTGCGGGGCGGGCCATCACATTTGGTATCAGAGCTCTAGGTTGCACAGTTAACCTAGGGAAGTCTTTAGGGAGAGATAGTGTACGTGGATGAGAGTGCGTATTTGTGATTACTTTGGTTTTCAAAAGCTATAGATATATATACTATTAGTAGTAAACAGATGAGGTTGTACTCCACTGGCACCACTATGGAGATTGTTAATCATTTTCTCTTTACAGATTCGACGATGAGCCGAAATTTAAGAGATGCTGGTAGAGGAGCCAATAATGGGAATGCTCCTGAGATGAGGGCTATGTTCATTGACCTCATGAGAGATATGCTCAGGGATATTCAGAGGGCGGCTCCTAATGTTGCTAATGATGGTGGTGTAGCCGTGCAGGCGCCTAGGGCCGATTTCGCCAAGCTGTGCTAGGATTACTCTAACCTTGGTGGGAAGTCGTTCCATGGAATGGAGTCGGCCACGGATGTTCAGGATTTGTTGGATAGCTGTGATCGTATCTTCGATGACTTGGGTATCGAGGATGCGATGAAGAGAAGGCTAGCGTCTCATCAGCTACAAGGGCGAGCGATGAATTGGTGGAATGCTATTAAGACAACAACTCCTGAGGATCAAATTACTTGGGATCAGTTTAAGGCTCGCTTTAGCGATAAGTTTATCCCAGCTGCTCAGAAATCAGAATTGTTTAGGAAGTTCTTGGAGCTTAAGCAGAATGGTAGGGCAGTCTCGGACTATACTGCTGAGTTTGACACCTTGTCGAAGTATGGGTTATCCCTCATTGATACTCCCGACAAGAAGAATGAGAAGTTCATAACAGGCTTGGATCAGTACTTGGGGGAAAGACTTATTAACCACATTGATGAGACGTTTGAATCGATTGTGGGGAAAGCTTTAAGATCATAAAGTCTTTACCTTATGTCGAAGACTGAGGCTGCATCTGCAGAAGGGCCAAAACCGCAAGCGAGCGGTGGAGGCAAGAATAACTCTCAGAACAAGAGGAAGTAGAACCAAGCTAAGGATGGCCAGAAAAAGAGTAAGAAAGATGTTGAGTGCTTCAGCTGTGGTAAGAAGGGCCATTATGCCAAAGAATGTCGGGCCAAGCCAGTGGATAGGAAGTGCTACAACTGTGGCCAAGTGGTACATCATAAGGATAAATGTCCACAACCTCTTAAAGAGAAGCAGATTGTGAAAGCATATGCTATTAATGATGTTCCTTCTTCGTCGAATGCCCCAACTGTGGTGGAGAAAGGAAAGAATGTCGTCATACAAGGTATGCTTTCTATTCTTGATGTACCTGTTCGAGTTTTGTTTGATACTGGGGCTTCCCATTCCTTCATATCTAGTGGCCTGGTAGATAGGTTAGGACCGGAACCTGAGATAGTCGATAGACCTTTAGTAGTGACCAACCCGATTGGTGGTTCGACAAACCGTAGTATGATTTGTCGTAATTTGGTCTTATCGAGTCATGGATGTATGTTTGTTTGTGATTTCTTTGTTTTGGGCTTTACCGGGTATGGCATTATATTGGGAGTCGATTGGCTCCAAAGATACGGGGTGGTGGTAGGCTGTGAGGGCTTTTTGGTGATAGTTACGACGGATGATGGGCGGAGGGTAGTGTTTGGTATTCTACCTAGTGATGGGGTAATGGCTAGTTTTCTAAATTCCCTCGACATCCCACATAATGAGTTGTCAGATGTGCCCGTGGTTGGCCAGTATCCGGACGTCTTCGAGGAAGTGACCGGGCTTCCACCACACCGAGAGATTGAGTTCCGTATTGATTTAGTGAAAGATGCCAGACCTATAGTGATGCTACTTCGTCGTGTGGCACCAAGGGAGCAGCGGGAGCTCGGGGGTGCAAGTAAGCGATCTTTTGAAGAAGGGATTTATTAGAAGAAGTGTTTCCGAGTGGGGAGCACCAGTTGTGTTTGCCACTAAGGCAGATGGTTCCCTTCGTTTGTGTGTGGACTATCGCGAGTTGAATAAGGTGACGAGGAAGAATAAGTATCCTCTACCACGGATAGATGATTTGTTTGATCAACTGGAAGGGGCAAGAGTGTTCTCCCAGTTGGACCTCGCGACAGGATTTCATCAGCTTCGAGTAGCGGCTGAGTGTGTTCCGAAAATAGCATTTAGGACGCCGTCTGGATTCTATGAGTGGTTGGTCATGACATTTGGGTTGACCAATGCACCGGCGTACTTCGTGGATCTTATGAATAGCGTATTCAGAGATCAATTGAATAAGTTTGTTCTTATGTTCGTGGATGATATCCTTGTTTACTCGAGGACAGAGGAGGAACACAAGGAACATTTGAGGATAGTGTTGGAGGTGTTGAGAAAACACCGATTGAAAGCGAAGTTCTCTAAGTGTCACTTCTGGAGGAGGGAAGTTAGATTCTTGGGCCATGTTGTTTCAGAGAATGGTATTGCCGTGGACCCTGCGAATGTAGCTATGGTACAAGATTGGTCTACGCCCAAGAATGCAACCGACGTAAGAAGTTTCTTGGGGTTAGCTGGATATTACCGTAAGTTTATCCAAGATTTCTCCAAGATAGCGGCACCGTTGACTCAGTTGACTAAGAAGAATCAAGCCTTCGTCTGGGACAGAGTGTGTGAAAATGCATTCAAGAGTCTAATGGAAAAGTTGACGCGTGCGCCAATGTTTGTCATTCCTAAAGGGAACGAAGAGATGACGGTATACACGGATGCTTGTGGTACCGGACTAGGTGCTGTGTTGATGCAAGGAGGTAGGGTTGTAGCTTATGCTAGTCGGCAACTAAAGCCGCATGAGAAAATATATCCTACCCATGATTTGGAACTGGCAGCGATCGTGTTCGCGTTGAAGATATGGAGACATTATCTCTTGGGAGAAAGATTTGAGTTGTTTACCGATCATAAATCGTTAAAGTATCTTTCCTCTCAGAAGGATCTGAATCTCCGTTAGCAGAGATGGTTAGAGTTCTTGGCTTCCTATGATTTTGATATCGCATACACACCAGGAAAGGGTAATGCGGTAGCTGATTTCTTGAGAAGGAGACAAGCCAGCTTAGGGGCTATGTTTCTTAAATGGAAGCAACTAGAGTATATCGCATGGTACGATTTCAGACAAAGTGCGAATTGGATCCAGAAATGTTGGCTAGTTTGACGATCCGACCCACTTTGATTGAGAGGATTGGTTACAGTCAGAGGGACGATCCAAACCTGTTGGAAATCATCTCCAAGTTGGAGATGGGAGTCGATGAGGAGATGAAAAAGTATGGACTTGATCGAGAAGGATGGCTTCGAAAGGATGGGAGACTAGTTGTACCCAATGTCAATGGCTGGAGAGATGAAGTACTTAGAGAATGTCATCACTCAAAACTGACTATACACTCCGGTGGTGACAAGATGTATCGAGACATGAAGCAGACTTACTACTGGGAAGGGATGAAAAGAGACATTGGGAAGTTTATATCCAAGTGCATGAATTGCCAGCTAGTTAAAGCCGAGCAAAAAAAGCCTAGTGGGTTGTTGCAACCATTAGAAATTCCCGAATGGAAATGGGAACAAGTCTCGATGGATTTCGTAGATGGTTTACCAAAAACTTGATCGGGACATGATAGCATTTGGGTAATTGTGGATCAATTGACCAAGAGTGCAAGATTTATACCAGTCAAATCGACAAGAACGACAGCTAAGTTAGCAGAGCTGTATATGAAGTGGGTAGTGATATTTCATGGAGTACCTAAAAGCTTTGTGAGTGACCGAGACCCGTTGTTTACTAGTGGGTTTTGGAAGAGCTTACAAGAGGCTCTAGGGTCGGAATTATATCTCAGTACCGCGTATCATCCTCAAACTGACGGTTAGACAGAGAGGGTGAATCATATATTGGAAGATCTCTTGAGAGCTTGTATATTGGATTTTGGTGGATCATGGGATGACCATTTGCATCTAGTAGAGTTTGCATATAATAATAGTTACCAATCCAGTATCGGTATGGCTCCATATGAAGCTTTGTATGGAAGACCGTGCAACTCACTGTCATGTTGGTTAGAAACCGGTGAGAAGCATGTGCTTGGACCAGAAATGATAAGAGAAACCTCAGACAATATTAAGACCATCCGACAACGAATGAAGGCTGCCCAAGATAGGCAGAAGAGTTATGCCGATAAAAGGAGAAGAGATTTAAAGTTCTCCATTATGACTTGGTGTTTGACAAGATTTCTCCGTTGAAGAGCGTGATACGATTTGGCAGGAGAGGCAAGTTCGCACCAAGATTCGTTGGTCCATTCCCAGTTCTCGAGCAAGTTGGGAATTTGGCATATAGAATTGAATTACCAGAGAAGATGGCTGGAGTTCACAACGTATTTCATGTTTCCCAGGTAAGGTAGTTCGTACACAACCCAGATACGACTATTTCACCTGATCAGTTAGAGGACTTTGAAGTAGAACCCGAGGCGGCTGAGAACCGCAAGCCGATTCATATTGTCGGAGACGATACGAATCAACTTCAAAGGAAGGCGGTGAAGTTAGTCAAGGTTCAGTGGGGCGAGAACGAGAATGACTGTACTTGGGAGACAGAGGAGAGCATTAGGAAGACGTATCCAGAACTCTTTGCTTGCTAAGATTTTCTTTGCGATTTAGTTATTCCGCATGCTAGGATAGATTGTTTTGCTTGTTTGGCATGTTCGATTGTTGTTTTATGGCTGATAGGCATGCAGAACCTTTTGTGTGTTTTGGTAAGGGAATTTCGAGGGCGAAATTTCTTAAGGGGGAAGAATGTAACAACCCGCATTCTACGCATCGGAGGATCGTATAAAATTTGCCAAATTTATGGTTTTCGCCGATTTTTAAATGACCATTTTGCCCCTAGCTGATCTTGTTTCGGCCATAACTTTTGATTGGAGGGGAGTTTTGACCTGAAACCACTTCCATTGGCTTTGGATGATGGTTTACCTTTCCGTAGAGTGGTCACATGTGAAAAACGGAGTTACATTTGGGAGATATGGCTGAAATAAGGTTTGGAAGGTGAAAAACTGCTTAACCGGGCCAAATAGGGTGATTAATGAATGGGCCCATAACCCATTTCAAGATTAGGGTTATGGGGAGGCTGAAATGAGTTAGGTTTTCATTCTATTTCAGTTTTCTAGCTGCCACTTATGTAATAACCCGAAAATGCGAGCCAGTTTAAAATTTTTATTTTGGCAATTTTAGCGAATTTTGAATATTTAAAATAGATTATTTTAAATAATATCGACGAGAAATTTATTTTGAATGGAATTCGAACGTATATATTTATATAAGTCGTCGTTAGAATATAAATATTTATTTTAAATTATAAAAGGAATTGAAAATGGCGCGGTAGTTCGATAATTCGATTTCAAACTTCAAATGAACATACCGGGTGCAAAATAAATCGGATTTTAGCGAAACCAAAAATATTTGAATCTAATTGAGAATATCTTTCCAACGAATCCGGGAAATCAAAATTTCATTGTGGGAATCAAAAGATATGTCCAGTTGAAATTTCAGAATAGTTGCTATGGAATTTCGGCCCTTCAAAATGGCCATTTTTCAAACGGTCTCAGAATTCGACGAAATCAGTTTTGTTAGGACCGTATCGTCAATAAGAAGCTAGAAAATATTTTTCTGAAATTTTTCGAGTTAGCATGTGACCCCGGTAAATTGAAATGCACGTTCAAATTCAATATATAGAGTTATATTTTGATTTTGACGAAAACTGATCGAAACGATTGAATCAGCTTACGATACATATCCCATTGTGTTCGGAATGGGGGTAATTAGCTAGGGACGTCAGGCGGTGGGTCTCGTTTCGAGGTTGAAATTAAAAGTTGCTTTTTGAAAGTAAATAATTAAATAAATATATTTTTATATAAGGGCCCTTGGCCCCTTTATTCTCTCAGAACGAAGTCAACCGAAATAAATAAAAAAAAAACAAAAGGGGGGCGGGACCGTATATCGCGCATCGTCTTCCAACGCATCGCGCCTCCCATCACCTCGCCGGAGCCTCACCTACAGCCGCCACCCCTCTCTACAGCCACCCCTTCTTCGATTCCCTCTCCCCCTCTTCTGACCAAACCCGTAGGCCCCCAACAGCCAAGACCCGGACGCGAAGCCCCAACGCACCACCGGCGAGCGCCTGTCGTCGCCACCCCAGGCCAGTCTCCACCGCCCTCCGTCAACTCCACCTCCTCCGTTTGCTCCCACCCGCAAGAACAGTGAGCTTTTATTTATTCATTTATTTAATTTCCTTTACAGTGTTTTCTTTTGTATATATATAGATTAAAATCGGATTTTCCTATTTATAAAGTATTATTTAAAATCAGATTTCTATTTTTGAAGTAAACAAGTAGATAAGAATTTTGAAAACAAAAAGATATGAATTTTAAAACTGAAAAGAACGGTTTTTAGAAATTCAAAAGATGTGATTTTTTTATAGTACCAATGTAAAAATAGAATTTTTATCTATATATTAGCGATGTAAAACTAGAATTTTTATCTATATAGTAGCGATGTAAAAATAGAATTTTTATCTATATAGTAGCGACGTAAAAATAGAATTTTTATCTATATAGTAGCGATGTAAAAATAGAATTTTTATCCATATGGAGTGATTATAAAAATATGATTTTTAAATTGAAAGTGAACAAATAAAAATGTGTTTTTTTTTAAAGACAACAGTATAAAAATGTGATTTTTATATATGTAGTGGCTACGTGCAACGAAAGTGGCAAAAGGCGAGAACGACGAAGATTTCTAGATAAGAAGAGTCATGGCGTTTGGATTAGCTAGTCGGTTAGAACTTCTCACTTTAAATCATGTTTTTGTAGTTATAATATATATACTAGGATGCAGACGGTGCTTAGCAGCACCCGACAACCCATCATCCACAGACCATGGATGGATTGTATGTTTGATTGTTTGTTGTGATGAAAATTGATTGTGTGATGTGAAATGAAATAAAATATTTATATAGTTAAAAATACTTTATCGTTAAAAATATTATTTTTAACGTGTGTGTGCGAAAAAAATATGTATTTGTTGATTTGAAACCCCACACGGGTGTTGGGATGATATTTGAAGTCCACTCATTCCAATTGATTAGTTGTATGTCGATCGATCGATTGACAGGCTGTTATAAGCGTTAGATATCTGTATTTGATGCTTATACAGTGTGGTGCACTTTGTATGATGATTGATTATTTATTGTTGTGATTATATACATGTGTTGTATGAAATCCATATGATTAACATTATATGGTAATTGATTGGGCCTCATTCCAATTGGGAAAATAAAGAATAGAATGAAGTATATATTCATGTATTGAATAGAATAAATAATCATGTGTTGAAAGAAATATTTTAACAATAAAATTTACATCTTTATCATATTTAAAGATTAGAAACTAACTGGAAAATAAATAAGATGAGTGGTTTCCTGGATATTGATCTGATATTGGTTTCGGCCTTCGGCGTTAATATTTAGGAAATCATTCTCTTACTACTTTACAGTTGGAGTCTGGTTTGAAAATAAAACGATAGATACCATAATTTTATAAAATATATTAAATAACAAAAATAGTCATGTGTTGACAGTGCTCATGTGTTGAGAATATTCATGTGTTGAAAGAAATATAGATTCATGTGTTGAATAGAATAAATATTCATTTGTTGAATAGAATAACGAATTTATTGAAATATATAAAGCCGTGTTGATTAGAGATGCGCCATTTTGACGTGAACGATATTTATATCGATTTTATTCATTTTTATGAATATCGAAAACTGATTTCAAATCGAATATATTGAAATGAATTGAATTGAAATTGAATTGAAATGAATTCGAATTGAAATTGAATTGAAATGAATTCGAATTGAAATTGAATTGAAATGAAATTGAATTGAAATCAATTTAAAATTAATATAAAACGAATTTATAAAGGAAAATTCAATTTTGATTTGAAATTGAAATGGAAGTTGAAATCGTTTCGAAAACGAATTTAAAACGAATTTATAAAATACGTTTTCAAAAGGGTATCGACGAAATATATAATATATGTATATATATATTATATATAATGGCCTGAATAGAACGCGCCGCGCTGCGGCAGTTCGTGAATTTCGACCATTGACTTCAAATTGACGTTGCGGGAGATCCAACCGTCGGATTCTCCTAAAACCGGAACCGTTAGGTTCGTATCAAAAAGAGCTTTCCAATGAAGATTAGAAATTAGAAATCTAACGGTTGGATTTGGAATTATGTCCAAATCAAATTTGGAAAAGGTCGCTGTAAGTGTAGTTCGATGGCCGTTGATGGAAATCGACTGTACGGGCCTTGATAAAATTATTAAAAATATCAATAATTTGTGTAAAATCATAAGAAATGATTTGGGAAAAGCTGGGATGAAGAATCCCATATTTGTGAAGATAAAAATAGATTTTTATCGAAATTAACTAGTTTTGAACTAGAATTAAAATCAATTTATTTTTGAAATAAATTAAATTTGAGGTGGATTTAAAAATAATCTGGATTCCAATATGTGAAGTGGAAATAGATTTGAATCGAAATTATCTTCGGAATATTTCGATGTTGGATTTTGTGGCTATACAGATATTGTTATGGGAATTTGAAAGATATATTTTATATCGTTATTTCCAATACGATATTTGTTGGTTTCAGAATTTGATGTTGAATATAAGCCGGTATATTTTCTATTCAGAGCCTTGTATTTAATATCAAATGTGGTTTGGGTGTATCGTGAATCGTATTTTAAATGACATTGGTTCTTTAACCCAGTTAAAGATAGAATATTGATTTTTTAAGAGATTAAAACTAAGTGGAGTTTTAATGAATCTTTAATAATATTAAAATGTGAATTGATAATTTAAATTATCAAATCTGAAAAGCAATCGAGAATGGAGTACCACCAGTTTTGCTCCAAAGCGATAGTTAAATCTTTAATTAGATTTGAACGTGAAATGGTAATTAATTTTACCGATAACACCGTGGTGTTAGAAATGGAGTATTACTAGTTTTGCTCTAGGCGATGAATAGGTTGGGATTTGGAAATAAAATAAATAATTACTTTGGTGTGGTTCGCTAATCCCGACTAGTTTGGAAAACCATGATATGGTTTGAAAAGATATCCAAAGGAAGATTAAAGAATAAATTTAGAAGAATTTATATTTGATAAAATTAATGGGAACCTTTCCCTAAGAATGTGAAAATGAGAATAAAAGAATATTCTGAATAGGAATGAGGCGTTTGTTGTGTTTTTGTAACATTTGTTTATTATATACGAGGGTTATTCAGAAAGGCCGGGTTTCTACCCATTCTGAATAACCGATTCGGCGATAAGTCGAAGATGAAGACGGTGGTTGAAGACCGAAACTCTTCACATCGTTTGGGTGATTACTGATGATCTTGATTGGGCTGTACACCCAAGATGAGGGAATCAGTTGGTGATCATCCAGACGTACTTGGAGATGGATGGATATACGTGGAAAGTGCCTCCGGTTTCATTCAGACCCATAACAAACTTGTGAATAGACTGTGTGTTTGACATTGGATTTTTATTCTGTGTTAATTGATCTCTATTAAATATACATCTGTTTGGCGGCGGAGAATTTATTCTCTTGCTTAACGCCCTACTCTGAGACATACGAGCTCATAGGTTGTATATCGATGGACATCAGTCGCATGGAGTGAATTGCCAGTGTGGCACGCGTAAGTGGCAATTGAACAAGGCTTCCGTTGAAAAGAAAAGTCTTGTGGTTGACGATCAAAGCACGACTTGTGTGGCGTAGCTTTGTGTATAGCGTAAATTCGCGAGCCTCACACCACAGTACGAGTCAAAAATGGGATAGTGACTGCACGGAGAGCACGACGTTTCTTTCTAGCTATGGGTGGTGTCTGTGCTTAAACTGGCCAACATTTATATACTTTTCACCTGTGTGGTTGTTGGATGAGGCACCTTGGATATAGGTCTGTTAGGACTGGGAAACGTGTGCTCAAGAATTGCCAATACTCAAAAGTAAGAGAGGACCGGCCCTGAAGATCCAAGGATCATAGTGGGGTCCTGAGACATTTGCTAGAGTGTCTCAAATCGGAGAGGAGCTTGCCCCTTGCTTCGACTCATTACGAAAATCCAATTTCCAATACGTGATATTGCCGGTTTATTTGTAGAACTAGTATGGCGACATGATATATGGTACCCATGCTGTCTATGATTAATATTTATGATTGAAATTGTTTTGACACTATACCCCTATAATAGTATCAATGTTTTAAACGTACCAAGCTTGTTTGGCCATTATAAGGGAAAACCTTATCCTCCGGCTTGCGTTGCATTTTGTGATGGGACCTGGGTCTTATAATAGCTTCATTTTTCGAAAAAGCATTGCGCTGTTTTGTTATATGCACTAGTGTTCTTGGGAGGACACCTGTTCCGTGTAGTACGGCGTGGTCCCTTGAATTACTCACTTTTAAAGTAAAGTTTTAAATAACCGTTTTAGTTCTCACACCATTCACATGACTGACCTGGAGTTTATTGTTTTAACCTAAACTCTGGGTGCCCCTATTTTCCACACGGGCAGCTAGTAGTTTTGGTGTTGCAGATTTATATTCACAGGAACCTGATTTACAGCTGGAACGATGCTCGGAAAGCTATGTATCCGTGTATTACTTTCAGTTGTGTTTTGTATTGTTTTTCAGCTGCTATGTAATTTATTGTAATCTCTGATATTTTTCGAATGTGTAATAATTATTCATACTCTGTATATTCTTGTATATGATGGAATCGTTGTAATATACAATGAAATGTTCTTCTGTTCGCGTTCTGATGTGTCTTGTTCTCATCTCAATCCGGTCTTTCCTTACTGGGGAAGTTCGGGTCGTTATAAAGTGGTATCAGAGCTTTGGTTTACAGAGCTCGAGAACAAGACACATTAGAACCGAACGAAAGAATTCATCAGATATTGGATTAGTAATATCCAATTAGAATGACTCATTATAGATAGAATCAGTAGTATCCTAGAACGAGTGTGAAGAGTATATTTTTCAAATGAAAACAATTTTGTTTTGTAATTTAAATCGTTTTACACATATTTGAATATTTATTTATTCTTAATTTGGACAATCTAGTATATAAAGGTTTTGCATATACGCGTCATGAATGTATATTCAAAGTTTTAATATACTGGATAGATATAGAATCATACTCTAGTCGCCCGGAGATGATGTTGATAATGACCATGGCATCATCAATATTTATGTTTGTGTTTCGAAGGTGTGATATCTATATATTTCCATTAGACTGGTGTGAGAATCAAAATTTACTTAGATTTATTGTTGTGATTTGGCATCAAAAACATGATTTTCTGTATTTATATATATATATATCAAAGTTATGTGTTTGAAATTCTAATCCACTAATTGATTGATGGTTGTGTTGTTTGTCTATTTGTTTGAAATTTTGGTCCATTATGCCTAATAGAATCAAATATTGAATTGTATTGAAAATTGGTCGCATTTGCATGCATATACATATATAATGTGTGAACAGGTCATAGCAAGCCGGCTAGAGCAGAAGAATAAAATTGTCTGCCCGACAAATAGGTACATGTTTACCATAATTTACTGTTTTGTTTGGGTGATGATGATTTTATGAGCCGATTGGCTAGCCGCTTGGCATTTTCTTTTTCTTTTGAGTTGAAGAAGGCCATGGGAGGCTATATGAAATATCCCCAAGTCCCCGGTGCAGGGGAGGTTATGGCGAAATTTTTCGAAAATTTAAGGTGTTAGCCAAATTTTTGAAAATTTTGAAAAGTTCTTAGAAATTGAAAAGTTGAAGAACTTAAGCCGTAGCGAAAAGAATGAAAGTTGAGTTGATTAGTTAAACAACTTTCGGCTTCGTTCCTTTTCAGGGATGAAAAGTTTTAAGTGGGGGAGATTGTAACAACCCGAAAATGCGAGCCAGTTTAAATTTTTTATTTTGGCAAGTTTAGCAAATTTTGGATATTTAAAATATATTATTTTAAATAATATCAACGAGAAATTTATTTTGAATGGAATTCGAACATATATATTTATACACGTCGTCATTAAAATATAAATATTTATTTTAAATTATAAAAGGAATTGAAAATGGCGCGGTAGTTCGATAATTCGATTTCAAACTTCAAATGAACATACCGGGTGCAAAATAAATCGGATTTTAGCGAAACCAAAAATATTTGAATCTAATTGAGAATATCTTTCCAAAGAATCCAGGAAATCAAAATTTCATAGTGGGAATCAAAAGATATGTCCAGTTGAAATTTCAGAATAGTCGCTATGGAATTTCGGCCCTTGAAAATGGCCATTTTTCAAACGGTCTCAGAATTCGGCGAAATTAGTTTTATCAGGACCGTATCGTCAATACGAAGCTAGAAAATATTTTTCTGAAATTTTTCGAGTTAGCATGTGACCCCGGTAAATTGAAATGCATGTTCAAATTCAATATATAGAGTTATATTTTGATTTTGACGAAAACTGATCGAAACGATCGAATCAGCTTATGATACATATCCCATTATGTTCGAAATGGGGGTAAATAGCTAGGGACAACAGGCTGTGGATCTCGTTTCGAGGTCGAAATTAAAAGTTGCTTTTTGAAAGTAAATAATTAAATAAATATATTTTTATATTAGGGCCCTTGGCCCCTTTATTCTCTCAGAACGAAGTCAACCGAAATAAATAAAAAAAAGAAAACAAAAGGGGGGCGGAACCCTATATCACGCATCGTCTTCCACCACATCACGCCTCCCATCACCTCGCCAGAGCCTCCCCTACAGCCACCACCCTTCTCTACAGCCCTCCCTTCTTCGATTCCCTCTCCCCCTCTTCTGACCAAACCCGTAGCCCCCCAACAGCCAAGACCCGGACGCAAAGCCCCAACGCACCACCGGCGAGCGCCTGCCGTCGCCACCCTAGGCCAGCCTCCACCGCCCTCCGTCAACTCTACCTCCTCCGTTTGGTCCCTCGCGCAAGAACAGTGAGCTTTTATTTATTCATTTATTTTATTTCCTTTATAGTGTTTTCTTTTATATATATATAGATTAAAATCGGTTTTTCCTATTTATAAGTATTATTTGTAACACCCCGTAATTCCGTTAATATTAATATTCATAAATTAAAGAATAACTAATCTAAGAATTGAGAATTATAGGAAACGGGTTGCGCCATTGTGTTCGTCTTGGAATTCTAGTGGAAATAGAGTCTGAGTTTGCGTGATTTGGACTACGTATGAAGAAGTTATGGCCATCGGATGTTTCAGAAAATTCAAAACAGATTTCAGAAAATTTAAATTTCAAAATTCGGAGTCAAATAGGCTAGGCGGGAAAATTCCCGCCCAGCACCCTAGGTCGACGGGGAGTCGACTGGGCAGTCGACCCCCCCAGGTCGACTGGGGAGTCGACTAGGCAGTTGACCTGGGTGTCGACCTGTCCAGGCGGCTAGTGTTTGACTGAGCCCAATCTTGAGCTGCCTATGTGTCTTTAGGGCTGAGTTGGCAAATTAAACGGTTCAGTTTAGTTCTGAGTTGATCTGACGGTCTAAATAAATCCTAAACTCTACACTCTAATTCACATGAAAAATAGAATAGCCACCGTCATACCGCCGCCATGGAACTCAGTCTAGCCGCCGCCAACTAAGAAGGAAGAAAAGCTAATCAAAACCCTAATTCTACTCAACTCTAAAGAAAATCAAGACTCTCTTTCTCTTCTAATTATGAGTATGATGATCTTAACAAGATTATTGTTAAACTAATTAGATTAAGTCATGAATGGATTATAAGTGAATGATGTGAATTGTCATATATGTTGTTGTAAACCTTATGCTATCATGTATGTTGTAAATCCTATGTTATGTGATGATGATATCCTATATGTTGTAAATCATGCTATGATGATATTGTATAGGTTGTAATTTTCTATGCTAAGTTGTGATAAATCATACATGTTATAAAGTCATGATGTTATTATCTATGCTAATTAGTTCATGTTAATCAAATCACGATGTTGATATTACTTGGGCTATATTGATCTATATGACAAATCACATATGCAAGTTTCGATTGTTTAGTAAAGATTATGAACATATGCCATCACATCTATTTAGATCTAGAATTATGACATCTAGAATTATGCTATGACATATGTGAATTCTATGCTAGTTCACACCATCAATATGTTGCCTAAAACCCCATACGCAAGTTTATACATGAATTTGGGTTATGATCATATCATGTAAATTGTGACATTTAACAAGTTGACAGCTTTAGATCCTTAACATGTGTAGTTTATGCAAGTTTCACCCCTATTATGATTGGATTATTTTATTTGTCTATATGTTGTGATAATTTATCTTTGTGCTATGAGTTAGACTATTCGAGTCTAACATATGTTCTGCGTTGAATAAGCGAACGTATAACGTGGGGTAGAGGTTAATATTAAGGATTTATTATTAAGAAGTTGGGGTGCAATTGATATGATTTTGCATGCCATGAATGGATGGCCATAATTGAGTCAATTATGGACATCATTAAAAGTGGACTTAATTATTAATTTGAATAGGGAATTACTAAAACTGGGGTAAAAGATTATAAGTGATAATCAATGCTTTGGACACAAGGTTGGACTCGTTTGTGACGTAAACTTGCCCGGACCCGCCCGTCAAATCCAGTGGTCACAAATGTCAGCCCAATGTGAGAGGTCCTAGGCCTAAACTAAAGCATAACAGTTGTAAAGACACGAGGTTAGACTCTTTTATGGTTTAAGACTGCCCGGACCCGCCCGGCAAATCCAGCTGCCATAAATGCCAGTCTAATGTGAGAGGTTTTTATGAGGTTATGGCCTGAATGAATTAAGAAATACTTAACCAGATAAACATGTAAGGTGGGACATGGGGGTTAAGTAGGTGCCTTGGGTGGCATGAGGAATCTAGTGGTTGCCCTTAGTGGCATATGAAATACGATTAGTAAGACTTAACCAAACACACATGTAAATGAACATGACTAAGAGGGTTAAGTGGGATGTACTAGTGGACAAGCTAAGGTGGGTAGCTTGTGGGGGCCCGTTTCAACCAGTATCCCAAACGTATCTTTGTGGGCTCGACCCAAGTCGAGGACGGGACGCGCATGCTGAGTTTGACTATAAGAGGCCAAAACGGGGTAGCAGTGGCAACGCAAGTCCAACGGGTTTCATATGCGTGTGTGGACCCGGGCTGGTAGGTAAGACATTGTTGCATCATGTAGGTATAAGCCGTGCATTCTCAAGTTGTATCGGGTTGCCACTTTAGGGTAGTGATACACCCCACTATGGGGCCAGCACGGGTATCTACGAGTAGGGAGCCGATCGAAAGTGGGTAGTGGGGTACACCTAGTGGAGATAGGGGCAGACGGCACCTATGTAGTCACCTAGGGGTACGCAAGGCTATTTATATAGTTTCTGTGTGAAGCAAGTGGGATCAACCTTTAGGGTGACTGGTGTGGTGCAGTGTAGTAATTATTCGTTAGTAATTAGGTGTGCCTTTAACGTTATCTTTAACGTTATCTTTATCTGCTTTTCCATACCCAATAGTTCATAGACATTTCCTTGTTTTCCAGCTTATGCCTTAGTCTAGTTATTTTGATAATAGTATTGTTAGAATTATCATACTCGCCAGACTTTATTTCTGACCCCCTCCATTTCTATCCTTTTTCCCCCTCCAGGTCCTCAGGTTGGGCCCAGCACTAGTGGAGTTTGATTGGATTGCTTTATCTCTCTGGGAAAGCTTGGACCATTGAAGTAAAGTCCAGCTTGTTATCTTCTTTAATGGCTATTTGTGTAATGGGATTATGTATTTTGTTTTATGAAGATGGATATTGTACTTGACTCTGATTTATGGTTTTATGATGTAACAAACATGTTTAAATTCCGCTGCAATAAAATGAAGTTTTAGATTTCCAAGTACTACTTATTATCTATCTTGTTGTAATTTTTCTGTTCTATATTCATTGAAAACCTCCATGGAAGTTAATGCATTCCCTTTGTGAGTAACATTAATGGACGTGGGGTGTTACACGTGGTATCGGAGCTTAAGGTTACCAGAACATATAATTTTTTTAGAAAAACTATTTTTCTAAAGTATTTTTGGAAGAAGTTTTTTCAAAAACATGTCTTAATGAGTAATTTAAAGAGGAAAGTTTTTAAGAAAAACATAATCCCCAATAGCCATATCTTTATCTTTCGAATTATCCATTTTGAATCTTTCCTTTTTCGTTTCAGCAAGGCTGAAGATCTTAACCTTCCGGACGGTGTAACGATACCAAGATGGTATAAGAGGTTATTAGTGGCTAGGGCCGCTGCAGGTCCAGCCAATGTTCCTCCACCACTAGTTGCCCCCGTTCCTCCTCCTCCTCCTGCTCGCGTTGATACTTTTGCAAAGACGTACAAGGAATTTAAGGCTATGGGTGGAAAACCTTTTCAAGGGTCAGAAACATTTGTGGAAGCTAGAGATTGGCTTAGGGAGGTGGAAGAATTGCTAGAAATCTTTGAAGTGGAAGAAGGGAGGAAAGTCAAATTAGCAGCTTGGTTAATGAAAGGAGAGGCCTCGTTTTGGTGCGAGGTCACTAATGGGGAGCGTCCTGTTGATTCTTGGGCAGATTTCAGGCGTAGGTTTGAGGCGAAGTGTCTCTCAACGGCAGAAGAGGATCTATATATGGAAAGGTTCTTGACATTAAAGCAAGGAAGCTCATCAGTGAAAGAATATGTCAACAAATTTAATCAGTTAGCGAGGTTTGGCTTGGATTTAGTGGACACGCCGGAGAAGAAGGCTCTGAGGTTCGTTAATGGATTGAATGAACCATTACAAGGGTTGGCTATGACCCACATCCCTATGGGGGCCACCTTTGAGAAGCTAGTAGACATGGCACTCATGCACGAGCAGAAAGGCACTAAAGCTGATAAGGCACCCGAGAAGAAAGGGGATCAGAAGAAACCACAACAGCAAAACAAGAAGGGTGGTAAAGACAATAATGGCAAGGGAAAGAAGAAATGCTTTAACTGTGGGACACCAGGCCATCTCAGCAAGGATTGCCGAAAGAAAAAGAAGACTGGCTGTTTTCACTGTGGCGAAGCGGGACATCTAGTGAAGGACTGCCCAAAGAAGGGGTAGAGGGCAGGAGCTACCTCGGGAGGACAGGTGCGGGCTCTTATGGTATCAGGGCAGGCAAGGGGACAAGTTCAGGCTCTCATGGTCCCACCGCTACAAGAACGAGGTAGAACCATTTCTGTTCAAAGCTTAGTTTTTCTGTTTGATCATCCTGTCCGTACTTTATTCGATTCGGACGCATCGCATTCGTTTATCTCTATATCATTAGTTGAATCACTACACTTAAACACCAGTTTTGTAGAGGATCCATTAGTTGTTTCGAATCCAATTGGGGGCTCAGCTTATTTGTCCATGATGTGTTTGGATTTGAAAATTTCTATACTTAGCGTTGAGTTTAGATGTGATGCGTATGTTTTGGGCTTCACGGGTTATGGGCTAATTTTAGGAATGGATTGGTTATCCAGAAATGGGGCCGTTCTTGATTGTGAAAGGAGAGTAGTTAGGCTCATGACTCGCTTTTTGTAATCCCATAAATTCCGTTATGCTAAGTTAATTA
Organism: Allium sativum; assembly: GCA_030737875.1. Classification (NCBI taxonomy): domain Eukaryota; kingdom Viridiplantae; phylum Streptophyta; class Magnoliopsida; order Asparagales; family Amaryllidaceae; genus Allium; species Allium sativum. The sequence goes on from CM060915.1 coordinate 996,336,157, forward strand.
GAATCGCTTGACGCGTCTGAGGAAAATCTATGATCTGTTAGAGTGGTCCGAGAATACTCGGATGTGTTTGAGGAGGTGAAGGGCTTACCTATGAAGCGGGAGATAGATTTTCGAATATATCTGGTGGATAATGCAAAACCAGTATCTTTGCCAGTACGCCACATGGCTCCACGTGAATGGAGGGAACTCGATAAGCATGTGAAGGAGTTGCTTGAGAAGGGGTTCATAAGACGAAGTATATCGGAGTGGGGTGCTTCAGTAGTATTTGCCACGAAGGAGGATGGGTCCCTTAGACTTTGTGTGGACTATAGAGAACTTAATAAGCTTACTAAGAAAAACAGACACCCACTGCCGAGGATTGACGATCTCCTCGATCAGTTAGTTGGCGCCTCAGTGTTTTCGCAGTTGGACTTAGCCACTGGTTTCCATCAGTTGAGAGTGGCTGAGGATAGCATAGACAAGACTGCCTATAGGACTCCGGACGGTTTCTATGAATGGCTAGTGATGCCCTTCGGTTTGACAAACGCCCCCGCATACTTTGTTGATTTGATGAGTAGGGTGTTTAGGGAGTACCTTAACAAATTCGTTGTAGTCTTTGTAGACGACATCTTGGTCTTTTCTAAGGATGAGGAAGAGCATGCCCTACATCTTAGGGAAGTGTTGGAGACCCTACGAGCGCATTACCTTAAAGCTAAATTTTCTAAGTGTCACTTCTGGAAGAAGGAAGTACGGTTCTTATGGCATGTGGTTTCCAAAGAAGGGATAGCCTTGGATCCCGCGAAGGTAGTGGCCATCCAAGATTGGAAGGTCCCTAAAAATGCTACTGAAGTAAGAAGTTTCTTGGGGTTGGCTGGCTACTATAGGAAGTTTATCAAAGACTTCGCAAAGATATCAGCTCCATTGACACGCCTGACGAAGAAGAATCTAGTCTTCACGCGGGACGTAGATTGTGATGATGCGTTCCAACGTTTGAAGAGAGCTTTGACTTCAGCCCTAGTCTTAGTATTGCCAGACGAGAGTAAGCCATTTACGGTTTATACCGATGCTGTGGGACAGGACTAGGCACAGTCTTAATGCAAGAGGGTAGGGTAATAGCCTATGGTGGAAGGCAGTTGAGAGCGCATGAGAAAAATTACCCTACACATGACCTAGAGTTGGCCGCTATTGTTTTCGAGCTTAAGTCTTGGCGTCATTATCTTCTTGGCGAGAAATTTGAATTATTCACTGATCACAAATCTTTAAAATACTTATTTTCTCAGAAGGACTTGAACTTAAGGCAGCAAAGGTGGATGGAGTTCTTAGCATCCTACGACTTCGAGATAGCATATACCCCTGGCAAGGGTAACGTAGTGGCATATGCCTTAAGTAGAAAAAGATTATCCTTAAGTCCTTTGTTTGTTGAGCGACGAAACTTAGAATTCATTTCAATGTTTGACTTTAGACCTTCCGTTGACTTCGTACCCGTTGCTAGCTTCCTTGGAGGTCAGTCCTACGCTTTTGGGATGGATTGGCGAGGCACAACGAGACGACCCACAGTTGGTTGAGTTAGTAGAAAAGCTCAAAAGAGGGGAGTCATCAAGCCGTCTCGGTAGGTATACCCTAGATGATAAGGGTTGATTACGTAGGGACGGTAGACTTTGTATACCAAAAGACGATGACCTAAGGAAGACCATTCTTGATGATGCACATCGTTCGAAGATGACCATTCATCCCGGCGGGAACAAGATGTACAAAGACATGAAGCGAGTTTTCTTTTGGGCCGGTATGAAGAAAGGCGTGGCCGAGTATGTCGCTAGATGCTTGGTGTGCCCACAAGTAAAAGAGAAGCAAAAGAAACCCGGTGGGTTGCTTCACCCATTGGAGGTTCCACTATGGAAGTGGGAAAGTGTCTCGATGGATTTTGTGGATGGATTACCGCGATCAAGGAAGGGTAATACGGGAATTTGGGTTATAGTAGATAGACTTACTAAAAGCGCCCATTTTATTCCCGTGAAGAGTAAGAGGACTGCTCCATGGTTAGCTTCTGTATACATCCGAGAAATAGTTCGTTTGCAGGGTGTTCCTTCTAGCATTGTGATCGACCGCGATCCTATTTTCACTAGCGAATTTTGGAGAAGCTTACAAGAAGCGGTAGGGACTCAGTTATGTTTGAGCACCGCATATCATCCTCAGACGTACGGCCAGACCAAGAGGGTGAATTGCATTCTAGAGGATCTTTTGAGGCTATGTATCCTAGACTTTGGGGGTACATGGGAAGAGCATCTTCCATTGGTAGAGTTCGCATATAATAATAGCTTTCAGTCCAGCAATGGCATGACACCTTTCGAAGCTCTTTATGGACAACCTTGTCGTTCACCTACATGTTGGTGGGAATCTACAGATAAGATCTTATTTGGGTCTGATATGATTAGGGAGACTCCGGAGAAGATTGACTTGATTCGAAGGAGGATGAAAGAAGCGCAAGATAGGCAGAAATCTTATGCAGATAAGAGGAGAACAGATCTTGAGTTTGACGTTGGGGACATGGTCTTTATCAAAGTGTCTCCATTAAGGAACGTTGTTCGCTTTGGGTCCGTTGGGAAATTAGCACCAAGGTTCGTAGGACCATTTCCTATTTAGGAGAAGATTGGACGGATGGCATATAGAGTGGAGTTGCCCGAGAGACTTAGTGGTGTACACGATGTATTCCATTTGTCACATTTGAGGAAGTGCTTGCACGAGACCGCGGAAGTGGTAGAGCCTAGCTTGCTTAGAGAGGTGGAGATCGAGCGTGATACGACGATTCGACGAGCTCCTACGCGCATTCTTGGGTCGGAGATCAAGAAGCTGAGGAATCAAGAGGTCAAACTAGTCAAAGTACAATAGGGAGATGATGAGAGCAACGCTACTTGGGAGACGGAAGAAAAGATGCGTTCGTTGTACCCTTTTCTTTTTGAGGGTATGTCGTTTAGTTTCTCCTTTTTCGCTTATCTTACCTTTAGAGTATCCTCTCTCTAGTATTCTTGACCTTTAGTTAGGATAATCCTATGGTTGAAACATGTGTTTGAGACATGTTATGTATGATGGATGCAAAGTGAATGCAAGTGTTTGCTCGTGGACGCATATACACACACTATTAGGTAATATATCGGCTCGGTCACTTCATATTGCATATTGCATATATATATATGGATGTATTTAGAAAAATGAATGTATGATGATTGTATTATCATATGGATGCTGCATTCAGATGATGATTGTGCACGCATATAGAGATAATATGTAGCATTAAGGAACCTTTGCATACATAATGGACGCATGGCACTATCAAGATTTGCATTAAGGAGGTCAACTGAATCAGTGGACCGCCTGATTTTGCATTAGATATGGACATATACACACAATGTGCATTTAAACATGAAAGCATTAGAAGTCTATAAGGACAATGGATGCCTGTGATTGATGGTTGAGTAGATGGATGATTGGATGTTAGGATATACATTCTTCTTAACTTGAAGATTTCGAGGTCGAAATCCTTTAAGGAGGGGAGAATGCAACACCCCGTAATTCCGTTAATATTAATAATCACAAATTAAAGAATAACTAATCTCAGACGTGAGAATTATGGGAAATGGGTTGCGCCATTGTGTTCGTCTCGGAATTCTGTTTGAAATAGAGTCCGAGATTGCGTGATTTGGACTTCGTATGAAGAAGTTATGGCCATCGGAAATTTCAGAAAATTCAAAACAGATTTTAGAAAATTTAAATTTCAAAATTTGGAGTCAAACAGGCTAGGCGGGAAAATACCCGCCCAGCACCCCAGGTCGACTAGGGAGTCGACTGGGCAGTCGACCCCCACCCCCCAGGTCGACTGGGGAGTCGACTGGGCAGTCGACCTGGGTGTCGACCTGTCCAGGCGGCTAGGGTTTGACTGAGCCCAATCTTGAGCTGCTGATGTGTCTTTAGGGATGAGTTGGCAAATTAAACGGTTAAGTTGAGTTCTGAGTTGATCTGACGGTCTAAATAAATCCTAAACTCTATAAATACCTAGGTAGTCTCTCACTCTAATTCACATGAAAAATAGAATAGCCACCGTCATACCGCCGCCATGGAACTCAGTCTAGCCGCAGCCAACTAAGAAGGAAGAAAAGCTAATCAAAACCCTAATTCTACTCAACGCTAAAGCAAATCAAGACTCTCTTTCTCTTCTAATTGTGAGTATGATGATCTTAACAAGATTATTGTTAAACTAATTAGATTAAGTCATGAATGGATTATAAGTGAATGATGTGGATTGTCATATATGTTGTTGTAAACCTTATGCTATCATGTATGTTGTAAATCCTATGTTATGTGATGATGATGATATCCTATATGTTGTAAATCATGCTATGATGATATTGTATAGGTTGTAATTTTCTATGCTAAGTTGTGATAAATCATACATGTTATAAAGTCTTGATGTTATTATCTATGCTAATTAGTTCATGTTAATCAAATCATGATGTTGATATTACTTGGGCTATATTGATCTATATGACAAATCACATATGCAAGTTTAGATTGATTAGTAAAGATTATGAACATATGCCATGACATCTATTTAGATCTAGAATTATGACATCTAGAATTATGCTATGACATATGTGAATTCTATGCTAGTTCACACCATCATTATGTTGCCTAAAACCCCATATGCAAGTTTATACATGAATTTGGGTTATGATCATATCATGTAAATTGTGACATTTAACAAGTTGACACCTTTAGATCCTTAACAAGTGTAGTTTATGCAAGTTTCACCCCTATTATGATTGGATTATTTTGTTTGTCTATATGTTGTAATAATTTATCTTTGTGCTATGAGTTAGACTATTTGAGTCTAACGTATGTTCTGCGTTGAATAAGCGAACGTATAACGTGGGGTAGGGGTAATATTAAGGATTTAATATTAAGAAGTTGGGGTGCAATTGATATGATTTTGCATGCCATGAATGGATGGCCATAATTGAGTCAATTATGGACATCATTAAAAGTGGACTTAATTAATAATTTGAATAGGGAATTATTAAAACTGGGGTAAAAGATTATAAGTGATAATCAATGCTTAGGACACGAGGTTGGACTCGTTTGTGACGTAAACCTGCCCGGACCAACCCGGCAAATCCGGTGGTCACAAATGTCAGCCCAATGTGAGAGGTCCTAGGCATAAATTAAAGCATAATAGTTGTAAAGACACGAGGTTAGACTCTTTTATTGTGACGGCAAGGAATTTCGCTCGGTCCGAACCAGTCGCTAAACCGATCCAGGCCGTTCGAAACGCCCTATCGTTTGAGAACAGGACACAACAGAACGCATATAGAAGAACATTTCGTTGCATATAACACCAATGCATCAGATTACAAGAATATACAGAGTATAAATGAATAATACACAGAAATATCAGAGATTTAAATTACACTTAAATACATAGCAGCGGAAAATAATACAATACACAACTAGAAGGAGATATACGGATACAAAGCTTTCCGGATATCGTTCCAGCTGTAAACCAGGATCCTGTGAATATAAATCTGCAAAACCAAAACTACTAGCTGCCCGTGTCAAAATAAGGGGCACCCAGAGTTTAGGTTAAAACAATAAACTCCAGGTCAGTCATGTGACTGGTGTGAGAACTAAAACAGTTATAAATCTTTATTTTAAAGTTAGGTAAATCAAGGGACCACGCCGTATAACACGGAACGGGTTTCCTCCCAAGAATACTAGTGCATAAAACAAACAGCGCAATGCTAAATAAAGAAAAATGAAGCTGTTATAAGACCCAGGTCCTATCACACAATGCAACGCAAGCCGGGGGATAGGGTTTTCCCTTATAACAGCCAAAGAATGCTTGATACGTATAAAACAGATCATTTGATACTATTATAAGTGCATAGTGTATTAAACAATCTTCAAATCATAAGTATCAATCATAGGCGGCATGAGCGTCCCATGCCACTATGTCGCCATATATAGGTTTACAAATAAAACCGCAAAGTCACGTATTTGTAAATTGGATTTCCGTCTATGAACCGAGGCAAAAGATAGTCCTCAACCGATTCGAGACGCTCTAGCCCGTGTCTCAGGAACAGAACGCATCGTCCCTTGGAGCGACAGGGCCGGTCCACCGATGTGGATTAAAATGCCTGAACACTGCGTTTCCCCGCCCTTTGGGGCGTAGGTGAGCCAACTAAATGACTCCATCAGACCCGGATCGTCCGATCAAACCGAGGCGCCTCGCAACAGCAACAACCACATAAGTCAAACTCGTCAGGGCATGTAAAACCACTGACGCCACTTTTTATCTAGAAGGAAACGCATGCCCTCCCTGAGGTCCGTCTCCCGTTTTTGGTTCATACCGGGGGTGAAACTCGCGAAGTAAACGTTACACAAAGCTACGCCACAAAGGCCATGCTTTGATCATCAACCACAAGACTTTGCTTTTCAACAGAAGCCTCGATCAATTGCCACTTAGGCATGCCACACAGGCAAATCACTCCATGCGTTTGATATCCATCAATATATAACCCCTGAGCTCGTACGTCTCAGAGAAGGGCGTTAAGCAAGAGAATAAATTCTCCGCCGCCAAACAGATATATATTTAATAGAGATCAATCACACAGACTAAAATCCAATGTCAGACACACAGTCCATTTACAAGTTCGTTCTGGGTCTGAACGAAACCGGAGGCACCTAGTACCCCGCATATCCATCGATCTCCAAGTACGTCTGGACGATCACTAACTGTTTCCATCTTCTTGGGTGTACAGCCCAATCAAGATCATCAGTAATTACCCAAACGACGTGAAGACCTCCGGTCTTCGACCATCGTCTTCATCTTCGACTTATCGTCGTATCAGTTATTCAGAATGGGATAAACCCGGTCTTTCTGAATAACTCGCGTATATTTTAAATAAGTGTTACACAAACACAACATACGCCTCATTCCAATTCATTAGTCACTAACCGTAAATTAATCAAGAGAATAATTTCCCAAATATTAACCCCGAAGGCCGAAACCAACATCAGATCAATATCCAGAAAACCATTCTGCTTAGCTAACCGACAGTTAGTTTCTAAATTTCACATTCATAGGGAAAGGTTCCCATTAATTTTATCCAAGATAAATTCCTTGAATTTATTCTTTAATCTATTTTTGAATCTCAATTCAAACTAGTCGGGATTAGCGAACCTTACCGAAGTAATCATTTGTTTTAATTTCCCAATCCCAACCTATTCATCCCATGAAGTAAAACTGGTTATACTTCATATCTAACACCACGGTGTTATCGGTAAATTCAATTACCATTTCACGTTCAAATCTAATTAAAGATTTAACTATCGCCTGGAGCAAAACAGGTGATACTCCATTTCGATTATTTCAATCTAATTAAAGATTCATTAAAACTCCACTTAGTTTTAATCGCTAACTGGGTTAAAGAATCAGTGTCATTTAAAAACACGGTTCACGATAAACCCAAAATCACATTCGATTAATTATCGGGTTAAAGAACGAGTGTTATTTAAAACACTGTTCACGATAAACCCAAAAATCAATATCAATTTGATTCCAATTAAATATTATTTAATTGGTACACTTCATTAAATCTAAATAAAAAGATTTAATCATTTCTCAACTGGGTTCAAGAACAGTGTTAGTGAAGACACCATTCACGACAAACCCCAAATCACATTTGATATTAAATACAAGGCTCTGAATAGAAAATATCCCGGCTTATATTCAATATCAAATTCTGCGATTAACAAATGTCGTATTGGAAATAACGATATAAATATATATCTTTCAAATTTTCATAACAACATCTGTATAATCACGAATTCCAACATCGAAATATTCCGAAGACAATTTCGATTCAAATCCACTCCAATGCAATCATTGGAAATTCTGGTTATTTTTAAAACCCTTCTCAAATTCAATTTATTTATTTAAAAATAAATAGAATTATATTTCTAGTTCAAAACTAGTTCATTTCGATAAAAATCTATTTTTATCTTTTCAAATATGGAGTTTTTCATCCCAATTCTTTCTAAATCATTTCTTATGATTTTACACAAATTATTACTATTTTTAATAATTTTATCAAGGCCCGTACAGTCGATTTCCATCAACGGCCATCGAACTGCACTTACAGCGACCTTTTTCAAATTTGATTTCGACGTAACTCCAAATCCAACCGTTAGATTTCAAATTTCTAATATTCGTTAGAAAGCTCTTTTCGATACGAACCCAACGGTTCCGGTTTTAGGAGAATCCGACGGTCGGATCTCCCGTAATGTCCGTTGGAAATAAATGGTCGAAATTCGCGAACTGCCGCGGCGCGGCGCGTTCTATTCAGGCCATTATATTATATATATAATATATATTTCGTCGATTTCTATTTAAAACGAATTATATGAATAGTTTTAAATTCGTTTCAAAAGCAATTTCAACTTCCTTTTCAATTCAAATCAAAATTGAATTCTTCTTTATAAATTCGTTTTAAAATTCATTTCTATTCAATTCAAATTTCAATTCAATTTGAATTCATTTCAATTCGCTTTCAATTCAATTTGAATTCGTTTTCAATTCATTTCGAAATCGTTTTCAATTCAATTCATTTCGAAATCGTTTTCAATTCACTTCATTTCGAAATCGTTTTCAATTCACTTCATTTCGAAATCGTTTTCAATTCAATTCATTTCGAAATCGTTTTCAATTCATTTCATTTCGAAATCGTTTTCAATTCATTTCATTTCGAAATCGTTTTCAATTCAATTCATTTCGAAATGAATAAAATCTATATAAATATCGTTTACGTCAAAATGGCGTTTATCTAATCAACACGGCTTCATAAATTTCTATTTTCAAAATAGTTGTTATTATCAAAATATTTCGTTCAACACATGACCAATCTCAATGGATGAGTACTGTCAACACATGAACCTTTATTTTATATTGATAAAGATGTAAATTTTATTACTAAAATATTTCGTTCAACACATGACCAATCTCAACGGATGAGTGCTGTCAACACATGAACCTTTATTTTATATTGATAAAGATGTAAATTTTATTACTAAAATATTTCGTTCAACACATGACCAATCTCAACGGATGCGTGCTGTCAACACATGAACCTTTATTTTATATTATTCTTTAATTTTCAAATTGGAATGAGGCCCAATCAATTACCATATAAAGTTAATTATATGGATTTTCATACAACACATGTATAATAGCATTGAAAAATGATCAACCATCAACCAAAGTGCACTACACTGTATAAGCATCAAATATAGATATCTAATGCTTATAACAGCCTGTCAATCAATCGATCGACATATTTAATCAATCAGGATGAGTGAACTTCATATTTCATCCCAACACCCGTGTGGGGTTTCAAACAATCAAACACAGTTTTATTTGTGTAGTTGGGCGATGTGTAAAATTTATCGACCCAATCAATCATTCAAATTAGTGTATATAAACAAATCGGCCGATTTGTTTATAAATATTCATTTATTCATATTCACGTTAAAATTATATTTTTAACGATAAAACATTTTATTCAACCTATGAATATTCTATTCGGTTCATTTATTCAAAAAAATGATATTTTTATTTTTCTAACATATTTTAGAAAATTTCGGCGGCATAACGGCACGATACTAGAAACGGGATAAGGCCTAGCCTTGTCCCCGGTCTAGTGAAGGCCCACGCCATTCACACATCAATCAATCCATTCATTTCACCAACAATTCAATATCAATCAAATAATCTAACCTATTTTTTTCAATCAAACAAACAAGTCCATGGTCTGTGGACGATTGTGTCGGGTGCTACTAAGCACCGTCTGCATCCTAGTATATATATATATATCTAGAAAAGAAATTGAAGAGTGAGGAATTCTCACCAATAGCTATCCTAGCTCCACGGCACTTCTAATGCAGGAAATCTTTGCCAACTCGCCCTTTGTCACTTTCGTTGCCCGTAGCCACTATATATATAAAAATCACACATTTTTATATTTCGATGTCTTTAAAATAAAAATCACATTTTTATTTATTCACTTTCAATTTAAAAAATCATATTTTTATAATCTCTTCATATATTTAAAAATCGAATTTTTACTATGCTATTCAATATATAAAAATCGAATTTTCACTTCGAAGTTCAATATATAAAAATCACATTTTACTTCGAAGTTCATAGATAAAAATTATATTTTTACTTCGTTGTTCAAAGATAAAAATTATATTTTTATCACGCTATTTTCCATATAAAGATTTCGCCTTTTCAAATTTAAAGATTTCATCTTTATAAAAACCTCATTTTTATTTTCCTACACATATAAAGATTATATTTTTAATATTCCTATGATGTAAAAATTATATTTTTATTACTTTAAAAATACAAAAATCATGTCTAGCTCCTTCTACCTAATAAAAATCTCGTCTTTTCTCTTTTTTTAAAATATGATCTTTATTTTTTGCAAGTTCAAATCTTTTTCTACTAAAAGATTAAACCTTTTTCAAATCAGTTTTTATATTTTTAACAAATCAGATTTTAAACTTCTTTAACAAATCAGTTTTTTTTATTCTTTTCAAATCAGTTTTTAATATTATCAAATCAGTTTTAAATTCTTAAAAAAATCAGTTTTTAATATTCAAAAATTCAGTTTATATATCTTCTTAAAAATCAGTTTATAATATCCTTAAAAATCAGTTTATAAATCTAATTAAAATCAGTTTATAAATCTAATTAAAATCAGTTTTTAATTCGAAAATAAAAATAAAAATAAAAATAAAATAACTTAAAATTGCTCACCGAAGCCTGCGAAGAGGGGGGATGGTCAGTGGGAGCGGCGCAAGGGCGGTGGTCTGTCTGGGAGGTGGCGGTTGTCCCATCAGGTTGCTGCGGTGGTGGATTGCGGCAGGGGGGGGGGTTCGATCGAGGGCGACGCGGCTTCCTCGAGCTGAAGGACGGGGGAGGTCGGAGAAGAACGTCGGCGCAGTGACAAGGGAGGGGCGGTGGCGACGAACGCCTGAAGGTGGCGGCGCGAGAAATCGATCGGGCAAAGGTTTTTTTTTTTTATTTCTGCTCGAATGAATCGAAAAATAAGGGGGGGGGGTATATGAGAATTTATATATTTTAATATTATTTTAATTTTTAATTCAAAAGGTTGATTTTTACATACGACCTCGAAACGAGGCCCACCGCCTGTCGCCCATTGCGTTTCACCCCCATTCTGAACACAATGGGATATGTATCGTGGGCTGATTCTACTGTTTGAATCAGTTTCCGTTTAATTTACATTTAAATCACTATATTGAATTTTAAACGTACATTTCAAATTACCGGGGTCACATACTAACTCTAAAAATTCACGAAAAATATTTTCTAGCTTCGTATTTATGATATGGTCCTAACAAAACTAGTTTCGTCGAATTCTGAGACTGTTTGAAAAATGGCCAATTTCCAGTCGATTAAAATCAACTAAAACTGGTCAAACGCGTTTTCCTTCGCCACGCTCACATATTGATTCGAAAAATTATGAAATTTGGAATCTAGCAATAACTTAACATCACGGACCCAACAAAACTGGGTTCATCGAAATCCGAGGTCGTTAGCAAAATTGCTATTTTTAAGGGCCTTATATATAAAAAAATATATATAAATTCCACAGCGACTATTTCTAATTTTAAACTGGACATATCTTATCATTTCTAAGATGAAATCTCAGTTTGTTAACTTCGTTACAAAGATATAGTTATACAGATTCAAATATTTCTTGTTTCGTTCAATTCTGACTTATATTGAATTCTGTATATTCATTTGAAATTAGAAATCGAATTTTCGAACTACCGCGCCATTTTCAATTCCTTTTATAATTATATATAATTATTATATATTCTAACGATGACGTATATAATATATACGTTCTAATTATATTCAAAATAAATTTCTCGACGATATTATTTAAAATAATTCATTTTAAATATTCAAAATTCGCTAAAATTGCCAAAATAAAAATTTTAAACTGGCCCAGATTTTCCGGGTTGTTACAATCTCCCCCACTTAAAACTTTTCGTCCCCGAAAAGGAACAAAGTCGAAAGTGGTTTGATTATTCAGCTCTACGTTCAATCTGGCTTCCATTCTCCAACTTTTCAGTTTCTGAGAATTTTCAAAATCTCAAAAATTTGGCTAACACCCCAAATTTTTGAAAAATTTCGCCATAACCTCCCCTGCACCGGGAGCATCGGGGAATTTCAAATAGCTTCCCCGGTCCTTCAGATCTCAAAAAGAAAAAGAAAAAGCGAAGCGGCTAGCCAATAGGCTCACAAAATCATCATCACCCAAACAAAACAGGAAATTATGTAGTAAACATGTACCTATTTGTCGGGCAAACAAATTTTATCATCTGGCTCTAGCCTCCTTGCTATGACCTGTTCAATGTAAGTACAAGTATGTGCAAGCGAATGCAACCAATTTCAATACAATTCATTATTCGATCAAATTCGGCATAATGGTTCAAAATTATCAAACAACTAAACAAACAACACAAACATCAATCAATTAGTGAATTATCATTTGAAATTCATAACTTTGATATATTGTCAAAAATCTCATTTTTGATGCCAAATCACAACAATAAGCCCTATCTAATTTTGGTTCTCACACCAATCAATAGGAAATATATAGAAAGCCCACTTTCGTCACTCGAACATAAATTCAGATGATGATCGATCAATCATCAGAATCACCCCCGGGCGACTAGAGTGTAATTCTATATCCATCCAGTATATTAAAATTTTGAATACACGCGGATCAGACGTATACGCAAAATCTTTATATACTGGATTGTCCACATCAATATAAATAAATAATCAAATACGAATAATTGATTTAAATTTTCAAACAAAGTTTGTTATCACTTTTATTTATCAAAAACACTACTCTTCACACTCGTTCTAGGATACTACTGATCCCATCTCTAACGAGTCATTCCAATTGGATATTACTAATCCAATATCTGATGAATTCTTTCGTATAGTTCTAATGCGTCTTGTTATCTGAGTTTGGTAAACCAAAGCTCTGATACCAATTGTGACGGCAAGGAATTTCGATCGGTCAGAACCAGTCGCTAAACCGATCCAGGCCGTTCGAAACGCCCTATCGTTTGAGAACAGGACACAACAGAACGCATATAGAAGAACATTTCGTTGCATATAACACCAATGCATCAGATTACAAGAATATACAGAGTATAAATGAATAATACACAGAAATATCAGAGATTTAAATTACATTTAAATACATAGCAGCGGAAAATAATACAATACACAACTAGAAGGAGATATACGGATACAAAGCTTTCCGGATATCGTTCCAGCTGTAAACCAGGATCCTGTGAATATAAATCTGCAAAACCAAAACTACTAGCTGCCCGTGTCAAAATAAGGGGCACCCAGAGTTTAGGTTAAAACAATAAACTCCAGGTCAGTCATGTGACTGGTGTGAGAACTAAAACAGTTATAAATCTTTATTTTAAAGTTAGGTAAATCAAGGGACCACGCCGTATAACACGGAACGGGTTTCCTCCCAAGAATACCAGTGCATAAAACAAACAGCGCAATGCTAAATAAAGAAAAATGAAGCTGTTATAAGACCCAGGTCCTATCACACAATGCAACGCAAGCCGGGGGATAGGGTTTTCCCTTATAACAGCCAAAGAATGCTTGATACGTTTAAAACAGATCATTTGATACTATTATAAGTGCATAGTGTATAAAACAATCTTCAAATCATAAGTATCAATCATAGGCGGCATGAGCGTCCCATGCCACTATGTCGCCATATATAGGTTTACAAATAAAACCGCAAAGTCACGTATTTGGAAATTGGATTTTCGTCTATGAACCGAGGCAAAAGATAGTCCTCAACCGATTCGAGACGCTCTAGCCCGTGTCTCAGGAACAGAACGCATCGTCCCTTGGAGCGACAGGGCCGGTCCACCGATGTGGATTAAAATGCCTGAACACTGCGTTTCCCCGCCCTTTGGGGCGTAGGTGAGCCAACTAAATGACTCCATCGGACCTGGATCGTCCGATCAAACCGAGGCGCCTCGCAACAGCAACAACCACATAAGTCAAACTCGTCTGGGCGTGTAAAACCACTGACGCCACTTTTTAGCTAGAAGGAAACGCATGCCCTCCCTGAGGTCCGTCTCCCGTTTTTGGTTCATACCGGGGGTGAAACTCGCGAAGTAAACGTTACACAAAGCTACGCCACAAAGGCCATGCTTTGATCATCAACCACAAGACTTTGCTTTTCAACAGAAGCCTCGATCAATTGCCACTTAGGCATGCCACACAGGCAATTCACTCCATGCGTTTGATATCCATCAATATATAACCCCTGAGCTCGTACGTCTCAGAGAAGGGCGTTAAGCAAGAGAATAAATTCTCTGCCGCCAAACAGATATATATTTAATATAGATCAATCACACAGACTAAAATCCAATGTCAGACACACAGTCCATTTACAAGTTCGTTCTGGGTCTGAACGAAACCGAAGGCACCTAGTACCCCGCATATCCATCGATCTCCAAGTACGTCTGGACGATCACTAACTGTTTCCATCTTCTTGGGTGTACAGCCCAATCAAGATCATCAGTAATTACCCAAACGACGTGAAGACCTCCGGTCTTCGACCATCGTCTTCATCTTCGACTTATCGTCGTATCAGTTATTCAGAATGGGATAAACCCGGTCTTTCCGAATAACTCGCGTATATTTTAAATAAGTGTTACACAAACACAACATACGCCTCATTCCAATTCATTAGTCACTAACCGTAAATTAATCAAGAGAATAATTTCCCAAATATTAACCCCGAAGGCCGAAACAAACATCAGATCAATATCCAGAAAACCATTCTGCTTAGCTAACCGACAGTTAGTTTCTAAATTTCACATTCATAGGGAAAGGTTCCCATTAATTTTATCCAAGATAAATTCCTTGAATTTATTCTTTAATCTATTTTTGAATCTCAATTCAAACTAGTCGGGATTAGCGAACCTTACCGAAGTAATCATTTGTTTTAATTTCCCAATCCCAACCTATTCATCCCATGTAGTAAAACTGGTTATACTTCATATCTAACACCATGGTGTTATCGGTAAATTCAATTACCATTTCACGTTCAAATCTAATTAAAGATTTAACTATCGCCTGGAGCAAAACGGGTGATACTCCATTTCGATTATTTCAATCTAATTAAAGATTCATTAAAACTCCACTTAGTTTTAATCGCTAACTGGGTTAAAGAATCAGTGTCATTTAAAAACACGGTTCACGATAAACCCAAAATCACATTCGATTAATTATCGGGTTAAAGAACGAGTGTTATTTAAAACACTGTTCACGATAAACCCAAAAATCAATATCAATTTGATTCCAATTAAATATTATTTAATTGGTACACTTCATTAAATCTAAATAAAAAGATTTAATCATTTCTCAACTGGGTTCAAGAACAGTGTTAGTGAAGACACCATTCACGACAAACCCCAAATCACATTTGATATTAAATACAAGGCTCTGAATAGAAAATACCCGGCTTATATTCAATATCAAATTCTGCGATTAACAAATGTCGTATTGGAAATAACGATATAAATATATATCTTTCAAATTTTCATAACAACATCTGTATAATCACGAATTCCAACATCGAAATATTCCGAAGACAATTTCGATTCAAATCCACTCCAATGCAATCATTGGAAATTCTGGTTATTTTTAAAACCCTTCTCAAATTCAATTTATTTATTTAAAAATAAATAGAATTATATTTCTAGTTCAAAACTAGTTCATTTCGATAAAAATCTATTTTTATCTTTTCAAATATGGATTTTTTCATCCCAATTCTTTCTAAATCATTTCTTATGATTTTACACAAATTATTACTATTTTTAATAATTTTATCAAGGCCCGTACAGTCGATTTCCATCAACGGCCATCGAACTGCACTTACAGCGACCTTTTTCAAATTTGATTTGGACGTAACTCCAAATCCAACCGTTAGATTTCAAATTTCTAATATTCGTTAGAAAGCTCTTTTCGATACGAACCCAACGGTTCCGGTTTTAAGAGAATCCGACGGTCGGATCTCCCGTAATGTCCGTTGGAAATAAATGGTCGAAATTCGCGAACTGCCGCGGCGCGGCGCGTTCTATTCAGGCCATTATATTATATATATAATATATATAATATATATTTCATCGATTTCTATTTAAAACGAATTATATGAATAGTTTTAAATTCGTTTCAAAAGCAATTTCAACTTCCTTTTCAATTCAAATCAAAATTGAATTCTTCTTTATAAATTCGTTTTAAAATTCATTTCTATTCAATTCAAATTTCAATTCAATTTGAATTCATTTCAATTCGCTTTCAATTCAATTTGAATTCGTTTTCAATTCATTTCGAAATCGTTTTCAATTCAATTCATTTCGAAATCGTTTTCAATTCACTTCATTTCGAAATCGTTTTCAATTCACTTCATTTCGAAATCGTTTTCAATTCAATTCATTTCGAAATCGTTTTCAATTCATTTCATTTCGAAATCGTTTTCAATTCATTTCATTTCGAAATCGTTTTCAATTCAATTCATTTCGAAATGAATAAAATCGATATAAATATCGTTTACGTCAAAATGGCGTTAATCTAATCAACACGGCTTCATAAATTTCTATTTTCAAAATAGTTGTTATTATCAAAATATTTCGTTCAACACATGACCAATCTCAATGGATGAGTACTGTCAACACATGAACCTTTATTTTATATTGATAAAGATGTAAATTTTATTACTAAAATATTTCGTTCAACACATGACCAATCTCAACGGATGAGTGCTGTCAACACATGAACCTTTATTTTATATTGATAAAGATGTAAATTTTATTACTAAAATATTTCGTTCAACACATGACCAATCTCAACGGATGAGTGCTGTCAACACATGAACCTTTATTTTATATTATTCTTTAATTTTCAAATTGGAATGAGGCCCAATCAATTACCATATAAAGTTAATTATATGGATTTTCATACAACACATGTATAATAGCATTGAAAAATGATCAACCATCAACCAAAGTGCACTACACTGTATAAGCATCAAATATAGATATCTAATGCTTATCACAGCCTGTCAATCAATCGATCGACATATTTAATCAATCAGGATGAGTGAACTTCATATTTCATCCCAACACCCGTGTGGGGTTTCAAACAATCAAACACAGTTTTATTTGTGTAGTTGGGCGATGTGTAAAATTTATCGACCCAATCAATCATTCAAATTAGTGTATATAAACAAATCGGCCGATTTGTTTATAAATATTCATTTATTCATATTCACGTTAAAATTATATTTTTAACGATAAAACATTTTATTCAACCTATGAATATTCTATTCGGTTCATTTATTCAAAAAAATGATATTTTTATTTTTCTAACATATTTTAGAAAATTTCGGCGGCATAACGGCACGATACTAGAAACGGGATAAGGCCTAGCCTTGTCCCCGGTCTAGTGAAGGCCCACGCCATTCACACATCAATCAATCCATTCATTTCACCAACAATTCAATATCAATCAAATAATCTAACCTATTTTTTTCAATCAAACAAACAAGTACATGGTCTGTGGACGATTGTGTCGGGTGCTACTAAGCACCGTCTGCATCCTAGTATATATATATATATATCTAGAAAAGAAATTGAAGAGTGAGGAATTCTCACCAATAGCTATCCTAGCTCCACGGCACTTCTAATGCAGGAAATCTTTGCCAACTCGCCCTTTGTCACTTTCGTTGCCCGTAGCCACTATATATATAAAAATCACACATTTTTATATTTCGATGTCTTTAAAATAAAAATCACATTTTTATTTATTCACTTTCAATTTAAAAAATCATATTTTTATAATCTCTTCATATATTTAAAAATCGAATTTTTACTATGCTATTCAATATATAAAAATCGAATTTTCACTTCGAAGTTCAATATATAAAAATCACATTTTACTTCGAAGTTCATAGATAAAAATTATATTTTTACTTCGTTGTTCAAAGATAAAAATTATATTTTTATCACGCTATTTTCCATATAAAGATTTCGCCTTTTCAAATTTAAAGATTTCATCTTTATAAAAACCTCATTTTTATTTTCCTACACATATAAAGATTATATTTTTAATATTCCTATGATGTAAAAATTATATTTTTATTACTTTAAAAATACAAAAATCATGTCTTGCTCCTTCTACCTAATAAAAATCCCGTCTTTTCTCTTTTTTTAAAATATGATCTTTATTTTTTGCAAGTTCAAATCTTTTTCTACTAAAAGATTAAACCTTTTTCAAATCAGTTTTTATATTTTTAACAAATCAGATTTTAAACTTCTTTAACAAATCAGTTTTTTTTATTCTTTTCAAATCAGTTTTTAATATTATCAAATCAGTTTTAAATTCTTAAAAAAATCAGTTTTTAATATTCAAAAATTCAGTTTATATATCTTCTTAAAAATCAGTTTATAATATCCTTAAAAATCAGTTTATAAATCTAATTAAAATCAGTTTATAAATCTAATTAAAATCAGTTTTTAATTCGAAAATAAAAATAAAAATAAAAATAAAATAACTTAAAATTGCTCACCGAAGCATGCGAAGGGGGGGGAGGGGGATGGTCAGTGGGAGCGGCGCAAGGGCGGTGGTCGGTCTGGGAGGTGGCGGTTGTCCCATCAGGTTGCTGCGGTGGTGGATTGCGGCAGGGGGGGTGGTTCGATCGAGGGCGACGCGGCTTCCTCGAGCTGAAGGACGGGGGAGGTCGGAGAAGAACGTCGGCGCAGTGACAAGGGAGGGGCGGTGGCGACGAACGCCTGAAGGTGGCGGCGCGAGAAATCGATCGGGCAAAGGGATTTTTTTTTATTTCTGCTCGAATGAATTGAAAAATAAGGGGGGGGGTATATGAGAATTTATATATTTTAATATTATTTTGATTTTTAATTCAAAAGGTTGACTTTTACATACGACCTCGAAACGAGGCCCACCGCCTGTCGCCCATAGCGTTTCACCCCCATTCTGAACACAATGGGATATGTATCGTGGGCTGATTCTACTGTTTGAATCAGTTTCCGTTTAATTTACATTTAAATCACTATATTGAATTTTAAACGTACATTTCAAATTACCGGGGTCACATACTAACTCTAAAAATTCACGAAAAATAATTTCTAGCTTCGTATTTACGATATGGTCCTAACAAAACTAGTTTCGTCGAATTCTGAGACTGTTTGAAAAATGGCCAATTTCCAGTCGATTAAAATCAACTGAAACTGGTCAAACGCGTTTTCCTTCGCCACGCTCACATATTGATTCGAAAAATTATGAAATTTGGAATCTAGCAATAACTTAACATCACGGACCCAACAAAACTGGGTTCGTCGAAATCCGAGGTCGTTTGCAAAATTGCTATTTTTAAGGGCCTTATATATATAAAAATATATACAAATTCCACAGCGACTATTTCTAATTTTAAACTGGACATATCTTATCATTTCTAAGATGAAATCTCAGTTTGTTAACTTCGTTACAAAGATATAGTTATACAGATTCAAATATTTCTTGTTTCGTTCAATTCTGACTTATATTGAATTCTGTATATTCATTTGAAATTAGAAATCGAATTTTCGAACTACCGCGCCATTTTCATTTCCTTTTATAATTATATATATAATTATTATATATTCTAATGACGACGTATATAATATATACGTTCTAATTATATTCAAAATAAATTTCTCGTCGATATTATTTAAAATAATTCATTTTAAATATTCAAAATTCGCTAAAATTGCCAAAATAAAAATTTTAAACTGGCCCAGATTTTCCGGGTTGTTACATTTATGGTGTAAGACTGCCCGGACCCGCCCGACAAATCCAACTGCCATAAATGCCAGTCTAATGTGAGAGGTCTTTACGAGGTAATGGCCTGAATGAATTAAGAAACACTTAACCAGATAAACATGTAAGGTGGGACGTGGAGGTTAAGTAGGTGCCTTGGGTGGCATGAGGAATCTAGTGGGTGCCCTTAGTGGCATGTGAAATACGATTAGTAAGACTTAACCAAACACACATGTAAATGAACATGACTAAGAGGGTTAAGTGGGATGTACTAGTGGACAAGCTTAGGTGGGTAGCCTGTGGAGGCCCGTTTCAACCAGTATCCCAAACGTATCTTTGTGGGCTCGACCCAAGTCGAGGACGGGACGCGCATGCTGGGTTCGACTATAAGAGGCCGAAATGAGGTAGCGGTGGCAATGCAAGTCCAACGGTTTTCATATGCGTGTGTGGACCTGGGCTGGTAGGTAAGATGTTGTTGCATCGTGTAGATATAAGCCATGCATTCTCAAGTGGTATCGGGTTGCCACTTTAGGGGAGTGATACACCCCACTGTGGGCCAACACGGGTATCTACGAGTAGGGAGCTGATCGAAAGTGGGTAGTGGGGTACACCTAGTGGAGATAGGGGCAGACGACACCTATGTAGTCAGCTAGGGGTACGCAAGGCTATTTATATAGTTTCTGTGTGAAGCAAGTGGGATCAACCTTTAGGGTGACTGGTGTGGTGTAGTGTAGTAATTATTCGTTAGTAATTAGGTGTGCCTTTAACGTTATCTTTAACGTTTTCTTTAACGTTATCTTTATCTTCTTTTTCATACCCAATTGTTCATAGACATTTCCTTGTTTTCCAGCTTATGCCTTAGTCTAGTTATTTTGATAATAGTATTGTTAGAATTATCATACTTGCCAGACTTTATGTCAGACCCCCTCCATTTCTATCCTTTTTCCCCCTCCAGGTCCTCAGGTTGGGCCCAGCACTAGTGGAGTTTGATTGGATTGCTTTATCTCTTTGGGAAAGCTTGGACCGTTGAAGTAAAGTCCAGCTTGTTATCTTCTTTAATGACTATTTGTGTAATGGGATTATGTATTTTGTTTTATGAAGATGGATATTGTACTTGACTCTGATTTATGGTTTTATGATGTAACAAACATGTTTAAATTCCGCTGCAATAAAATGAAGTTTTAGATTTCCAAGTACTACTTATTATCTGTCTTGTTGTACTTTTTCTGTTCTATATTCACTTTAAACCTCCATGGAAGTTAATGCATTCCCTTTGTGAGTCACATTAATGGACGTGGCGTGTTACATTATTTAAAATCAGTTTTCTATTTTTAAAGTAAACAGGTAGATAAGAATTTTGAAAACAAAAAGATATGAATTTTAAAACTGAAAAGAACGGTTTTTAGAAATTGAAAAGATGTGATTTTTATATAGTAGCGATGTAAAAATAGAATTTTTATCTATACAGTAGTGATGTAAAAATAAAATTTTTATCTATATAGTAGCGATGTAAAAATAGAATTTTTAACTATATAGTAGCGATGTAAAAATAGAATTTTTATCTATATAGTAGCGATGTAAAAATAGAATTTTTATCCATATGGAGTGATTATAAAAATATGATTTTTAAATTGAAAGTGAACAAATAAAAATGTGATTTTTTTTAAAGATAACAGTATAAAAATGTGATTTTTATATATGTAGTGGCTACGTGCAACGAAAGTGGCAAAAGGCGAGAACGACGAAGATTTCTACATAAGAAGAGTCGTGGCGTTTGGATTAGCTAGTCGGTGAGAACTTCTCACTTTAAATCATGTTTTTCTAGTTATAATATATACACTAGGATGCAGACGGTGCTTAGCAGCACCGGACACCCGTCATCTACAGACCATGGATGGCTTGAATGTTTGATTGTTTGTTGTGATGATAATTGATTGTGTGATGTGAAATAAAATAAAATATTTATATAGTTAAAAATACTTTATCGTTAAAAATATTATTTTTAACGTGTGTGTGCGAAAAAAATAAGTGTTTGTTGATTTGAAACCCCACACGGGTGTTGGGATGATATTTGAACTCCACTCATCCCGATTGATTAGTTGTATGTCGATCGATCGATTGACAGGCTGTTATAAGTGTTAGATATCTATATTTGATGCTTATACAGTGTGGTGTACTTTGTATGATGATTGATTATTTATTGTTGTGATTATATACATGTGTTGCATGGAATCCATATGATTAACATTATATGGTAATTGATTGGGCCTCATTCCAATTGGGAAAATAAAGAATAGAATGAAGTATATATTCATGCGTTGAATAGAATAAATAATCATGTGTTGAAAGAATTATTTTAACAATAAAATTTACATCTTTATCATATTTTAAGATTAGAAACTAACTGGAAAATAGATAAGATGAGTGGTTTCCTGGATATTGATCTGATATTTTTTCGGCCTTCGGCATTAATATTTAGGGAATCGTTCTCTTACTACTTTTTACAGTTGGAGTCTGGTTTGAAAATCAAACGATAGATACCATAATTTTATAAAATATACTAAATAACAAAAATAGTCATGTGTTGACAGTGCTCATGTGTTGAGAATATTCATGTGTTGAAAGAAATATAGATTCATGTGTTGAATAGAAAATAATATTCATTTGTTTAATAGAATAACGAATTTATTGAAATATATAAAGCCGTGTTGACTAGAGATGCGCCATTTTGACGTGAACGATATTTATATCGATATTATTCATTTTTTTTATGAATATCGAAAACTGATTTCAAATCGAATATATTGAAATGAATTGAATTGAAATTGAATTGAAATGAACTCGAATTGAAATTGAATTGAAATGATTTCGAATTGAAATTGAATTGAAATGAAATTGGATTGAAATTGAATTGAAATCGATTTGAATTGAAATCAATTTGAAATGAACACAAAACGAATTTATAAAGGAAAATTAAATTTTGATTTGAAATTGAAATGGAAGTTGAAATCGTTTCGAAAACGAATTTAAAATGAATTTATAAAATACATTTTAAAAAGGGAATCGAAGAAATATATATAATATATATATTATATATATAATGGCTTGAATAGAATGTGCCGCGCTGCGGCAATTCGTGAATTTCGACCATTGACTTCGAATTGACGTTGCGAGAGATCCGACCGTCGGATTCTCGTAAAACTGGAACCGTTGGGTTCGTATCAAAAAGAGATTTCCAATGAATATTAGAAATTAGAAATCTAACGGTTAGATTTGGAATTATATCCAAATCAAATTTGGAAAAGGTCGTTGTAAGTGCAGTTCGATGGCCGTTGATGGAAATCAACTGTACGGGCCTTGGTAAAATTATTAAAAATATCAATAATTTGTGTAAAATCATAAGAAATGGTTTGGAAAAAACTGGGATAAAAAATCCCACATTTGTGAAGATAAAAATAGATTTTTATCGAAATGAACTAGTTTTGAACTAGAATTAAAATCAGTTTATTTTTGAAATAAACTGAATTTGAAGTGGATTTAAAAATAATCAGGATTCCAATACGTGAAATAGATTTGAATCGAAATTATCTTCGAAATATTTCGATGTTGGATTTCATGGCTATACAGATATTGTTATGGGAATTTGAAATATATATTTTATATCGTTATTTCCAATATGATATTTGTTTGTTTCAGAATTTGATGTTGAATATAAGCCGGTATATTTTCTATTCATAGCCTTGTATTTAATATCAAATGTGGTTTGGGTTTATCATGAATCGTGTTTTAAATGACATTGGTTCTTTAACCAGTTAAAGATAGAATATTGATAATTGAAAAGATTAAAACTTAGTGGAGTTTTAATGAATCTTTAATTAGATTAAAATGTGAATTGATAATTTAAATTATCAAATCTGAAAAGCGATCGAGAATGGAGTACCACCAGTTTTGCTCCAAAGCGATTGCTAAATCTTTAATTAGATTTGAACGTGAAATGGTAATTAATTTTACCGATAACACCGTGGTGTTAGAAATGGAGTATTACCAGTTTTGCCCCAGGGGATGAATAGGTTGGGATTGGGAAATAAAATAAATAATTACTTCGGTGTGGTTCGCTAACCCGACTAGTTTGGAAAACCATGATATGGTTTGAAATGATATCCAAAGGAAGATTAAAGAATAAATTTAGAAGAATTTATCTTTGATAAAAATAATGGGAACCTTTCTCTAAGAATGTGAAAATGTGAATAAAAGAATATTCTGAATTGGAATGAGGCATTTGTGTAACATTTGTTTATTATATACGTGGGTTATTCAGAAAGGCCGGGTTTCTACCCATTCTGAATAACTGATTCGGCGATAAGTCGAAGATGAAGACGGTGGTTGAAGACCGGAAGTCTTCACATCGTTTGGGTGATTACTGATGATCTTTATTGGGCTGTACACCCAAGATGAGGGAATCAGTTGGTGATCGTCCAGACGTACTTGGAGATGGATGGATATGCAAGGAAAGTGCCTCTGGTTTCGTTCAGACCCAGAATGAAATTGTAAATGGACTGTGCGTCTGACACTGGATTTTATTCTGTGTTGATTGTTCTCTATTAAATATACATCTGTTTGGCGGCAGAGAATTTGTTCTCTTTCTTAACGCCCTACTCCGAGACGTACGAGCTCATAGGTTGTATATCGATGGACACCAGTCGCATGGAGTGAATTTCCAGTGTGGCACGCGTAAGTGGCAATTGATCAAGGCTTCCGTTGAAAAGCAAAGTCTTGTGGTTGACGATCAAAGCACGGCCTGTGTGGCGTAGCTTTGTGTATAGCGTGAATTCGCAATCCTCACACCTCGGTATGAGTCAAAAACGGGATAGTGACTGCAGGGAGAGCATGACGTTTCTTTCTAGCTATGGGTGGTGTCGGTGCTTAAACTGGCCGACATTTATATACTTTTCACCTGTGTGGTTGTTGGATGAGGCGCCTCGGATATAGGTTTGTTAGGACCGGGAAACGGGTGCTCAGGAATTGCCAATCCTCAAAAGTAAGAGAGGACCGACCCTGAAGATCCAAGGATCATAGTGGGGTCCTGAGACTTTTGCTAGAGTGTCTCGAATCGGAGAGGAGCTTGCCCCTTGCCTCGACTCATGACGGAAATCCAATTTCCAATACGTGATATTGCGGTTTTATTTGTAGAACTAGTATGGCGACATGATATATGGTACCCATGCCGTCTATGATTGATATTTATGATTGAAATTGTTTTGACACTATACCCCTATAATAGTATCAAACGATTTGTTTTAAACGTACCAAGCATGTTTGGCTATTATAAGGGAAAACCCTATCCTCCGGCTTGCGTTGCATTGTGTGATGGGACCTGGGTCTTATAATAGCTTCATTTTTCGAAAAAGCATTACGCTGTTTTGGTATATGCACATGTGGTCTGGGGAGGAAACCCGTTCCGTGTTATACGGCGTGGTCCCTTGAATTACTCTCTTTTAAAGTAAAGTTTTAAATAACTATTTTAGTTCTCACACAAGTCACATGACTGACCTTGAGTTTATTGTTTTAACCTAAACTCTGGGTGCCCCTATTTTCCACACGGGCAACTAGTAGTTTTGGTTTTGCAGATTTATATCCACAGGATCCTGATTTATAGCTGGAACGATGCTCGGAAAGCTCAATATTCGTGTATTACTTTCAGTTGTGTTTTGTATTGTTTTTCCGCTACTATGTAATTTATTGTAATCTATGATATTTTTCGAATGTGTAATAATTATTCATACTCTGTATATTCTTGTATCTGATGGAATTGTTGTAATATACAATGAAATGTTCTTCTGTTCATGTTCCGATGTGTCTTGTTCTCATCTCAATCCGGGCTTTCCTTACCAGGGAAGTTCGGGTTGTTATAACTTACCTCTAAGAAACTGTAATAATGGCCTCCAACCTCTAAAACACCTCCAAGTCACTTTCTGATCAAGGATTAAGCTTAGCAACATCAAATCAAGGTGGATTAGCACAAGAATCGAGGTAGAGCTGCTGTGTTGCATTGGTAATCGCGCCCAAACAGTAGAGTTTCAGTTCTAAAGGTTTTATTTGTGGCTAAGGTGAGTGATTAGCTTGTTTTCACACTAATTATAGCTAATTAGTGTTGATTAGTGTTAATTAACGAATTTAAACATGATAAAATTCCAGAAAATATTTATAAATTCTTAAATGATGTTTTACACCTCTGATATGAACTTCGGTTAATTTGGTTAAGTTTTGCTAATCCTATCATTAGTTATGCTTGAACATGCTTAAGGGAAAATATGGGGTTTTGGCTATGTTTGATCTATTTTAACCTATCATATTGTTGTTTTGGTGTTTGTGAATGATTATACATGTTGCTATGACTGTATGGTATGCTCTATGATTGTCTAGAAGTGTTAGATTAGTTGAAAACGCCGTCAAATGGTGTAAAAACAGTCGTAGGAAAATATGCAGGAAATGACCCAGAGCTGGATCGGATCGCCCACCTCTATCTCTACCCGACCCGCTCCAATTTGAGTGCCACGAATCACCAGGAGGAGCGAGTGACGATCCGATACTCTGGAATTAGCACCACGACTCGACCTGCTCGAGAGGAGGAGCCCCACATGATCCGCTTCAGAAGCTCCGAACTGATGGCGCGACCCGATCCGATGGATCTGGAGAGCCACGAGCTAGAAGGGACTCCACCCGATCCGACCACGGAGGCACACCACAACCCGAACCGCCCAGGGATGTGGACCAGGACCTGGAGCTTGACTACGAGCTGGTGGAGGCCGAACCGAACCACCTAGGGGAGCACGATCCGAAGAGGAGAACTGAATGAAAACCGATCCGATGATGACCAAAAACCCGAGATGCAAAGGTAGTCCAAATGGAAGTTATAGCTCAGGATCCAATTGGGAACCAATGAGTTCACTCCATGATTGGGTTTTGCTGCCGGACGTGTGTCAAGGAGTTGTCGACGTTCATAACTTCAATTCACCACTGAAAAACAAATGTTAGACTACGTATCAGTGCAGTAGAGTCACCATGACTCGAGGGGCAAGGTGATCGTAGTAAGACTATGAGCCAGTGCAGTGGAGTCGTTGTGACTCCATGGGGCAGAGTGGACATAGTAAAGGATTGGTAAGGCTATGAGCCAGTGCAGTGGAGCCGTTGAGACTCCATGGGGCAAAGTGGACATAGCGAAGTATTAGTGGCTATGGATCATTGTAGTGAAGTCATTGTGACTTCATGGGGCAGAGTGATCATAGCAAAGTATTGGGTGATCGAAGTGGTGGATATCGTATGCTTTACGCACTGAGTGAGAGATGTGAGGATGGTTGCTATGCTTGATTGTTTGCCATCACTATGACATGCACACCCCCACCCCCATATGCTTGTACACCATATGTTAGCGGCACCTTAGAGTGTTGTACAGTATGTAGTGCTAACTCTTTGGTTGTAGGTTCAGGTATGGTTTAGTATACCTGTTATTGTTCTATTTAGCTGCTTATCTCTCATACCAGACTTTTATCTGACCCAGAGTTTTATGTCTCTTCTTATTACTCTGGGTGCTCCTAAACGAGCAAACTAGAGACAGGTTAGCTGGTGATGCACGAGTAGCTGATCTAGAGACGAGCAAGAGGCTTCCACGTATGATATATATAGATATTCTCCCTGTGTTGCTGATGGTCGCTGCTCTGGGCATTAGTAGCGCACCTTTTCCTTTTTAAATTAGAGACAGTATTTTGAAATTGTAATAAGCTGTATCTTGGATTTCCGCTGCTATGATGCTTAGTTCTAGTTTTCATCTTATGCACTGTCTCACATGTTTATGTCAAGTATGTTGTTATTATGTTTTGTTCCATGCGCTGTGAGACATTCTACAGGTTCCTTGTTGATTCTTCGTCTTCTTTCTTTTCTTCTGATGACCGTTTCGTGCTAACTGGACAGGTGTACAGTGCAATTTTGGAGTAAATGTTGGTTGGTGCGGGGCGGGCCGTCACAGCGTACGTCAATATCATCCCAATACCTGTGTGGGGTTTCAATCAACAAGCACAGATTTTATTTGTGCAGTTGGGCAATGTGTAAAATTTATCGTCCCAATCAGTGTCTGTCAAATAGGTTTACATAAACAAATCATTCGATTTGTAAATGAATATTTATTCTCATTTCAGGAGAATTCTATGCCGTTCCTTTATACGTCAAAAATTATATTTTTAACGTTAAAATGTTTATTTCAACACTTTACTATTTTTAACAGTTCATACTTTCAATAAAAATGTTATTTTTAACTAACACTTTTTATTTCAGAAAATTTCGGCATTACAACGAAGCGATATTGAAATCGGGTAATGTCTAGCATTACCCCTCTCCTGATACTGGCTTGCGCCATACACAATAATTAATCCAAACAATTCCATTCTAATCCCAAACCAAATTCAAACAAACAAATCACTCAATCCAAAAAACCACAACACAATACAATCAAACAAGTCGTCCATGGTCTATGGACGACGGGGAGCAGTTCATATTTACAGTTATAAAATAAATAACTTGTACAAGAAATTATAGTGAGAAGTTCTCACATTTGGTTTCCACTCCATCATTCTTTATTGTCGATCTTAATAGCACACCTACGTTAAAAATCATATTTTTAACCTATTAATAACTATTCATATGTATGATCATTTTATAAATATCATATATACACTCAAAATAATATTTTTACCTTTCGAAAAATATTTTTATAGTGTGAATATTTTATATATCGCATACATACGATAAAAAACATATTTTTATCTTCATAAAAATAATATTTTTATCTATAAAAAAATCATATCTTTATATGCTTAAAAATCTAATCTTTGTACTAATAAAAATCTCTACTTTACACGAATAAAAATCCTAACTTTACACGAATAAAAATCTTAACTTTACATGAATAAAAATCTTAACTTTACACGAGTAAAAATCTTAACTTTATACGAATAAAAATCTCAACTTTATAACGATGTTTACCTTATAAAGATCACATTTTTATATCGATGTTTAAATTATAAAAATAATATTTTTATATCACTACATACATAATAAAAATCATATTTTTATTTCAAATATATATATATATATATAAATCGTATTTTTATTTTGAAATCATATACATAAAAATCGCATTTTTATGATGACACGATATATATAAAAATTGAATCTTTATCTTGCTATCGTACATATAAAAATCGAATCTTTACAATGCTTAACATAAAATAAAAACCATATCTTTTCTATATTAAAAATCGTATCTTTACACAATAAAAAATCATATCTTTATATTCACAAAAATTGTATCTCCATGTTATTAAAAATCTAATCTTTCTTATCATAAAAATACATTTTTCTTCGCTAAAAATCAAAATTGAAAGACTTACATCGATCTTAGGGTTTCGTTCAAGAAAGCAGTCCTAAATTGATCGAGCAACACCATCAAAGACTAGAGCATCGGAGAAGGGTTCGTCGATTTATAAAAATTTGATTTGTATTCTTGAAGGGGGGCCTACACGTGGACTGACGGCTTGAGGTGGAGTGGGGACAGGGCGCAGGGATCGAGGAGGTAGTGGGGGGTCGCGGTGGTCGGAGATGGCGCTGGTGTGGCTGTCATGATGGGTTTTGGGGCTTGGAGGAAGAAAGAGATGAGGAGATAGAATGGTAGGGGTGACAGTCAGAGGGGGTAGCGGAGAGGGAGGCGCCAGTGCTAGGGGGTGATCCGCGGTGTGGCGGTGGGCTGTTGCGATCGATTTTTTTTCTTTTTTCTGATTAATGATGGAAGGAGGGGTTTGACCAAAGGGGAAGAGAAAAAGGGGGGTATTATAAAATTTAATTATTATTTTATTCTTTTAATTTCCAAAAAGCTGAACTTTCATTCGAAATCCAAATCGAATCCAACGACCGTCGCCCCTGGCTAAATAACCCCATTCTGGACACAATGGGATATGTTCGGTAAGCCAATTCGACTGTTACATTTAGTTCTCGTTTAAATTAAAATATAAATCATTATATATTCAATTTAAATGCACATTTCAGTTTACCGGGGCCACATACTGACTCCGAAAATTCCAGAAAATAAAATCTAGCTATGTTTTGACGATACGGTCCTAAAAAACTGATTTTGTCGAATTTGGAGCCCGTTAGAAAAACGGTCATTTTTTAGTCGATCCAAATTGACTGAAATTGACAAAACACACTTTCTTTTGCCACGCTCCCATATTAATTGCAGAAATTATGAATTTTGGAATATAGCAATAAGTTGACGTTCCAGGTCCAACAAAAGTGGTTTCGTCGAAAATGGAGGTTGGTTGCAAAATTGCTATTTTTAAGGGCTTTATATATGTTACACAATCTTTTGGCAAAGATCGTCTCAACACAAATTTCTATCATATGGAACAACTCAGGACTTGAGTGTAGACTGGAAATCACTTGGATGGAGTGGCGGAGCGTATCTAGCTTGTAGTTTGTATCTTCTCTCACCTTCCTGGACCGGCTGACCATCCTATGGGTCTCACCCCTAGGTCTCGTGACCTACTTAGGGGTCGCCGCCCTTGGTCGCGATCCGTTCCTAGGGGTTGCACTCCTAGGTCACGATCCGTTCCTAGGGGTCGTACTCCTAGATCACAATCCGTTCCTAGGGGTGGCACTCCTAGGTCATGATCCGTTCCTAGGGGTCGCACTCCTAGGTCACGATCCGATCGTGGAGCGCATGGGGACCGCGAACCGCCTGCAGTTCTGCACTGTTTTGACCTATTCTAAAGGCTATTTTCACTCCAACTTGCATGGATCTGATTACACATGTCATATGATGATTTGTAGAGGGTTTCCGGACATTTTCCACCTCATTTCAAGATTTTTGGGATGCGTGCCACGTGTCCCGCGATCCGCCTGCTGTAAACAGCTATAAATAAACCATTCGAAGGCATTTTCAAAGACTTTTGGCCATTCTTCTTCACTGCTTCCACCATTTCTGAAGTGCAAGGAATTTGCACTTTCCTACAGTCAAATTCTTCTCTTTTCTACACAATTAACACGTGGATTACGTGTATAAACTCTTGTAATCTCAATTAACACACGGATTGTGTGCCTGCATGTAACTGATTCTTGTAATCTATCAGTATAACAATAAGATTATAAAGTGGACGTAGGCTACATCTACAGCCGAACCACTATAATAACCTCGTGTGTCTCCTCTTTATTTACTTTTTTCTGCATTTTGTGATCTGTGATTTGCATTTGGGTGTTTTGCCCAGATTATGGTCTAACATTTTGGCTCGCCAGGAAGGGGGGCACACAAAAACTTCAACTTTTAGCTTGAAAGGAGACTCAATGGCAATCAAAAGGAAGAAGACCGGAACTTCCACTCATGCTGATGATGCTGATGCTGAAGGCACAAGGAACGAAGCAAGCCAGGAAGCTTCCTCTCATGGAGATCCTTCTGCATACTTGACGAGAGACGAGATGGATGGAGTTCTCGCTGAACTGAGAGATCAGATGGAATGGCAAGACGATCTCCTCCAGAAACAACAGGAAATGATCAACCAATTCTTTGCTCGGATGGATGGAAGGCCGAGCAACGCTCAAGCCATTGGAGACGGAGCCACTGAAGCGGCTTGCACAGGCCACCACGATCAGATCGGGTCGGGCCCAGCGACCCACGACCCACCAGCACCAGTGCTCGGGGGCAACCCACTCCCTATTGCAAATGCAGAGTAACCTACTTCAGCTCAGGTTCATGTAGACACCGGATTGCGAGCTCCAGCTCCTCAACAACATCAAACGGTTCGTAATCTACCTCCAGGACCCAGTCGGATCGCCCACCTGCTTCACGATCCGGCCTCATGAGCTGGACTTCACGAACCTACCTTACGAACCGTCCCCCTCGAACCGGGTCAGGTCGCCCCCCTCGATCCACGATCCGCGAGCCGCGATCCCCAGGCGACATCTCACCAACTTCCATCTTCTCCAGCACCCAATGTTGGGGGCACCAGCTCTGATCTTGGCAACTTGCAACAACTTTTTGAGGGCAATCTTCTCGCCAATCTCATTCAACGCCTCTCGAGAGGACGCACTTACCAGAACGATGTGGATGACATCAATCACAACCTGTTCACTTAGGAAATCAGGAATTCCCACAATCCCCCGGATTTCAAACTCCCCCAACTGGAGCCATACAAGGGCAGGACAGATCCTACCGTGCATCTCATGTGCTACAAACGACATATGGAAGTTCAATTGGCATTGGAAAATGTCATGGCTAAGTGTTTTCCCCTCTTTCTGACTGATATAGCAGCCATGTGGATTCGGCAGCTAGAAACGGAATCGATCAACAGTTGGAATATGTTGGTCGCTCGCTTCCTTGAACAGTTTCGGGTCCACATCGCACGACCCAAGAACGTCATGTCCCTCACCACAATCAAGCAGAGGCCCATAGAAACTCTGCGTTCATTCCTAGAAAGATTCAATGTTGCAGCAGCATCAGTTGATCGCCCTGAACCATCGATGGTACTGATGGAAGCAGTATCCAGCATTCTAGATAACTCGGAGTTCAAAAAGTCTTTGTACAGAGATCCACCGCGAAACCTTAGCGAATTCTACCTTGAAGCAGATAGTTTCCTACGAGAAGAAGATGCAACTTCTGAGAAACGCACTCTCGACGTCAACATGCTCGGAGATGGAGAACCGCCTAATCTTGGAAAAGGCAATGACAAGGGTAAAGGAAAGACCCCTGCTATAAATGATCGTAGTGCTCCACCCCGGAGAGGGTCCAGATATGACAAATACACTGAACTGAATGACACTCTGAGCAACATATACGTGGATACAGGGGGTGCCGCCTCATATCCAAGACCTCCCAAGAGGGAGCCAACGCTAGCACAACGCAATTCCGGAAGACATTGCATATTTCATGACATGGACGACCATAACACCGATGACTACAGACATTTGCGAGACCTTATCGAGGATCGGGTCATGCGAGGAGAACTACCCGAGTACGTCATTCAACCAACATCGCCCACACCTGTGCTACCACCACCGACTCCCCGAAGAGGGAACAATCCCAGATCGATCAATCGTGGGCTTATCATTAACTGATCCCACTCAACGGATCTCTTCAGTTTACTGGACTTTGGTCCATAGTTCATGTTTTTAGGTTTTTAGGCGACTCCTTGCCCCTCTTTGTTTTCCCTTCATGTAATAAAAGCAATCACATCAGCCCATACGCACGGAACAGGCTTGTAGTCTCCAGTCGTGTCCGGCAAACGACTGCTGCATTTTCATGAATTAGCAATAAGCATTGAGCTCTGGATCCCCACTGGATCCGTCCAATACAAACATGAGATCCAGATCCTAACTGGATCCGTCCAGTATAAACAAATTTTCATGTGCATTTCCTTGGTCGTCTTACTCTGGTAAGGCCGTCTTGGAACTTTCATGGCATTTCCTTGGCCGTCTTACTCCGGTAAGGCCGTCTTGGAACCTTCTAACATCCCCTCGGATGGTTTACTCCGGTAAGGCCATCTAGGAAATATTCTTGCATTGTTTGTTTTATCTTCTTGCAGGTACAAACTACTGGTCTTCTTGGATTTCTCTGGCCTTAATAAGATCCCGTGTGATCGTCGGTTTTCTGGCCTTAGTACAATCTGGCGTGGTTATCGCATTCTGGACTTCTATGGATTTGGATTTCTCAGATTATCCAGAACACATCTTCCTTCAACTAGCAAGATATGTTCTAGGGGGCAACTTGTTACACAAATTTTTGGCAAAGATCGTCTCAACACAAATTTCTATCATATGGAACAACTCAGGACTTGAGTGTAGACTGGAAATCACTTGGATGGAGTGGCGGAGCGTAGCTAGCGTGTAGTTTGTATCTTTTCTCACCTTCCTGGACCGGCTGACCATCCTAGGGGTCGCACCACTAGGTCTCGTGACCTTCCTAGGGGTCGCCCCCTAGGTCACGATCCGTTCCTAGGGGTCGCACTCCTAGGTCACGATCTGTTCCTAGGGGTGGCACTCCTAGGTCACGATCCGTTCCTAGGGGTCGCACTCCTAGGTCACGATCAGATCGTGGAGCGCATGGGGACCGTGAACCGCCTGTAGTTCTGCACTGTTTTGACCTATGCTAAAGGCTATTTTCACTCCAACTTGCATGGATCTGATTACACACGTCATATGACGATTTGGAGAGGGTTTCTGGACGTTATCCACCTCATTTCGAGATTTTTGGGATGCATGCCACGTGTCACGCGATCCACCTACTGTAAACAGCTATAAATACACCATTCGAAGGCATTTTCAAGGACTTTTGGCCATTCTTCTTCACTGCTTCCAAAATTACCGAAGTGCAAGGACTTTGCACTTTCCTACAGTCAAATTCTTCTCTTTTCTACACAATTAACACGTGGATTACATGTATAAACTCTTGTAATCTCAATTAACACACGGATTGTGTGCCTGCATGTAACTGATTCTTGTAATCTATCAGTATAACAATAAGATTATAAAGTGGATGTAGGCTACATCTACAGCCGAAACACTATAAAAAACCTCGTGTGTCTCCTCTTTATTTACTTTTTTTTGCATTCTGTGATCTGTGGTCTGCATTTGGGTGTTAGGCCCAGATTTTGGTCTAACAATATATATATTATAAATATATATAATATATATAAATTCCATAGCGAGCATTTTAAATCTTAAACTGGACATAACTTTCTATTCCTAAAAGGGAATCTAAATTATTCACATTCGTTAGAAAGATATAGTTAAATAGATTATAACATTTCTTGTTTCGTCCAATTCTAACTTATATTGAATTCTGTATGTTCAGTTAAAGTTTAAAAACGAATTTTCAAACTACCACGCCATTTCAAGTTCGTTTTATAATTAAAATAAATTTATATGTTCTAATTTCGATTAAAATAAAATTTTAGTCGTTATTATTCAAAATAAATCATTTTAAATATTTAAAATTCATTATAATTGCCAAAATAAAAATTTTAAATTGGTTCTGATTTTCCGGGTTGTGACATTTAAATTAAGGACACATGCTTCATTCATAAAGCTTAAAACATGCATATATTACACAAATATGCTACATGGTTTCACCACATGAATAATTCCATGCATTTTAACACATAATAGGACACCTAGAATGATCCTTTTCTTAAGGAATTTTAAATTTAAATTGGCAACACTTTTGTGACACTTATAAATGTGTCTAATTTAGCCATACTCGTTAATGTAGCATTTGTAGGTCTTAACTATATAAATATCAAAACTATAGGTTATCATAATAAAATAAATAATATCTTCAATTGACTAATTATTTTTAGTATATTTATTTGTATTACTTATATATAAAATGAAAATTTATATCCTTTCAAACATATTATCAAAATTAAATAATATCATTAATATTTAAATATCCATAAAATCTTATAAATTAAATATAACTTTTAGAATAAATTTTCTTATACAAAATCATATTGATAAAATACTTATTCAATATTAAAATCTGTACTTAAACCTTGTAAAATCAATTTATATTCAGAGAATCCAAATTAATTGTAATCTTTATAAAATTTGGAAATTTTAATTTGGTTTCAAATTTCCAAGTCGTTACATTCTCCCCCACTTAAAATGATTTCATCCTCGAAGTCGGAACTAATGGCCGTATATTTAACCAATACCTCGACCGCCCAAAATCATCGAGAATTTAATATATCAAATTACAAATACATCTCTCACACATATATATATATATACACTCACAACTTATTTTTAGGGTATTACTAACCCTATGTCTAATGAGTTACTTGTCCTAGGATACTATTGATCCTATCTCTAACAAGTCTGTATCCCGCAGAGCCAAGGTTTATCCAAGCAATGCTCTAATACCAAGTGTGATGACCCGCACTTCCACCTACTTCAAACCGACCAAAAACCGAAACCTATGTCAGTTAAAGCTATGAAAAAGTATGTTTCGTTAGGGTTTATCAAAGCAAATACAGCAGAATACAAAGCTTACAGCGGAAGAGATAAAATATAATAAGAACATATTATTGCAACGAAAAATATTTTGAATACAAATCTGATTTTACATACCATTACTCCATAATATACCGATCATTATGTACGTCCGGCCTTCATATGAAACTCTATCTCTCTCTAGAACTCCAAGTCTTCAAGCTTGAGCTCAATCTCAGAAAACGTAAAAAAAACTAACTGACTGCCCATGTGGAAATTGTGGGCACCCGTAGTTTGCAAGGGAAAAATAAACTACGAGTCAGTCATGGGACTGGTGTGAGAAAACTTTATTAATAATCTTATACTTAGCCTTATTTTGAATAAGGTATCTCGGGACCACGCCGCATGTCGTGGTACAGGTTTCCTCCCAAGGTATGTGCACAACCAAGAAACCAAAAATAGACTTATGAAGCTAACAAAAGTTATTTCTTTGAAATTTATACCTGATTTCTTATTTCAAATCATTTGAAATACATCTATAACTTCCATATCAAATTAGCTTTCACTTCAGGATCTCAAACCAAAACATATTTGAAAATTCTCAAATATCTACTATACAAGCACATTAAAATAAGTGCCAGCTGATCGAGAGATCCTCCTGATGACCACGTACACCTTACCATACGATAATAATCCAAGTACGTCCTCTCTCCACCTTGTAAGTGAACCATACCATACATCCCCAACTATTCGTCACCAGCGCCGTTACCCGATCATTGGTAAGACACAGAAATCATTTTATTATCCCGAAGTGGGAAAATCATTCACAACATAATAATCACTAGTACTTTCAAATCATAGTACTTCACATCAGCAATTCACACATATGATCAGTCATTGTTAATCATATAACTTTTGACCTCGTACGTCTCAAAGAAGGGTGTTAAGAAAGAGAATAAATTCTCTGCCACCAAACAGATATATCATCAATGGCAATTAATCGGTTATGTGATAAACTTCAATGTCAAGCACATAATACTTTTCTAAGTGATTCCGAAAACATCGGGTTTAGCCCTTGAAATCTTATCTGTTTATAAAACATTTTTATAAAACATTCCCTGTCCAAAATCAAGAAAACATTCCTTTTTATTTAAGAAAATCTCATTTCAAAAATCATTCATTAAATTTGAAATGAACACAAAAGCATTGCTAAACACCTCATAGTCAAATCGCGAAGTGTTTCACAAGGTGTTAGCATACAAGTATTATCTACCCAACCCCATGCTGAATATAAAAGCAACTATTTGCTCATAAACTGGTCGAGTACAATCCAACCAATCACAATAATGAACTTGTATTATTGACATCATATAATCATATAAGTTTACTAACAATTATTGATATCAAACTAGCCCATAAAGGTATGATTTTTGTGAACTAACATAAGGGTTTCACTCCAATCAATTTGCTAATTTTACTTCATGAACATATTTAAGGATTTTTAGCAATCATATACTATCAAATTATCCATGAATTCACCACCGGAACTCTAAAAAACATTTCAACAAACACCTTACATGCAATCATTAAATCAAGCAACAAAAACCCTTTAAAAGTTTAGTTTTTCTCACAATTAACCAATTAATATATATATATATATTCAGATTTAACCAAAGCTATATACCTACAATTAGATCTACACTTAGATGATGAAATCTATATTTCAATATCAATTAAAACCCTTTTAAATAGGTAGTTTAACTCACCATTAAAGCTCCAAAATCTACATTACCAAAACGAACAAGCCAACGAACACTGTTACCGCTTCTCGTACTACTTCAATCCGTCTCTATTAGCAGTTGGTGATTTTTCTGCTAATTATATATATTGGAATTGAATTAATAACATCGTTTTTTATATACAGTTATATATATAAGGACATTTTATTTTATTTTTTATAATAATTTATACTTAACTAAAATTATCAATATTATATATATCAATGGGTTCTGTTTTCCGATATGATTCTAACGCCTCCAACGGCAAGTTAATCAGATTTAAAATGAGTGAGATATTAATTTCTAGAGTTTTAAACTAAATAGCTTAAATAAAAATTGAAATAAAACATACCCCTTAACTAGGCCAAAGCCCAATTGTCGTGTCTTGTACAAAACCTGACCCATACTCCTTTCCCTCTTCTTCTTCTTCTTCTCCCTCCTCACGTCATAATCCTGGAACCCATTTTGTTGTGTACGGTGTGCACGTGCACATGTACAAGCTCCACCATTCTTCCATTTGAGACCACCACCTAACTTTTCCCTCTTCCTCGTTCATCTGCACCTCATCACCATCCCTCCGGCGCTCCACTAAAAAATGCGGTCCTTACGTCGATTACTAGAAGAAGAAAAAACTGCGTGAACCCCTTCATGTCGCAAGTCCCAATCATCGACCGATCTTCATCAAACTACACAAAATCGAAGCCTACTCCTTCCTCATCATCACGTCACTCACTGATTCGCCTATCGCCACTTTATTCTCCGATGAACTATAAACCTAGTTTTCAACTTTTTTAATCATCGACACGGAATCAAACCAATTTTACATGAAAAATACTACATTGCCTCACGATCACAACGGTGCAGATGACGCGATCTAATTCTTCCTGGATTGAGAGATATGATATTTCGAACTTCTAAACCAATTTCTTACATTCTCTGTAATTAAAAGATTTCTCTTTCGATACTAGATGAAATCTGGATTCGTCAATTTCTAAAAATCATAAACGACGATTTGAATAACTTCCGTGCATATCGTTTCAGCTAAAAATGAATGGTTTAAGATTTGTGGATTTTTGATTGAATGGAAATGCTTATTTTCATTTACAGGAAACACAAAGAACTACAAATAGTGAAAAGTGAGGAAGATGAGGTTAAAGGCTGAAGTATGCAGGAAAAATGGATCTTTGGTTCATCGTATATAGGAATATGTCAAGGTTAAAATTGTAATTTAAGTAAAGTACACATGCTTCATTCATAAAGCTTAGAACATGCATATATTACACATATATGCTACATGGCTTCACCACAAGAATAATTCCATGCGTTTTAAGATATAATAGGACACCAAGACTGATCCTTATCTTAAGGAATTTTAAATTTAAATTGGCAACACTTTTGTGACACTTATAAATGTGTCTAATTTATCCATACTCATTAATGTAGCATTTGTAGGTCTTAACTATATAAATATCAAAACTATAGGTTATCATAATTAAATAAATAATATTTTCAATTCACTAATTATTTTCAATATGTTTATTTGTATTACTTATATATAAAATGAAATTTTATATCCTTTCGAACATATTATCAAAATTAAATAATAACATTAATATTTAAATATCTATAAAATCTTATAAATTAAATACAACTTTTAAAATAAATTTTCTTGTACAAAAACATATTGATAAAATACTTATTCAATATTAAAACCTGTACTTAAACCTTATAAAATCAATTTATATTCAGAAAATCCATATTAATTCTGATCTTATTGAAATTTGGAAATATTAAATTGGTTCCAAATTATTGGGTCGTTACAGTTATGTACGAGTAGCTGTCCTGAGATGAGCAGGAGGATTCCACATAGTATACATAAATTCTCCCTATGTTGTTGATCGTCGCTGCTTTGGGCATTAGTAGGGTACCTCTTTTATTTCCTTTCGAAGAGAATATTTTTAAAGTTGTAATAATTGGATATGAAGCTGTGTTTCGGATTCCGCTACTCTGATGGATATGATTTATTTTTCAGCTTATGTACTGTCTCGCCTGTTTTATGTCAAGTTATGTTACTATTATATTTTATTCCATGCACTGTGAGATATGCTACAGGTTCCACAACAAGTTTCAAACCCCTTTGTCGACTGTCTCGAGCTAGTCAGGTATGGATACAACGTATTTCGGGGAAATGTCTGATTCGTGTAGGGCGGCCGTCATATATACCTTTAGTTTAAGGTGAAGAGGTTCAAGTATTTTATTTTGACGTTAAGATTGGACTATTGGGTACATGAACGATTTTGGACATACGCTCAGCTAACGTATGTACTAAATCCTTCGTGTACTAGATAAATATAGATTCACACCGTAGTCACTTGAAAATCAATTTGGTGGTTGTTGCAACATCACCGGTGTTTATGTTCAAGTTCCAAAAGTGATGTTGTCTTGGTTGCTTCTAGTTTTGTGTGGAATCATTACAGTCTCTTGGTAATTGTTAGCTCAGTGGTGATTACTAATGTTTGCTGTGTCATATTGAGTTTATCTGAAGGTTATATAGATTGCTGATTTAAGGTTACTTGAAATCTATGGACTTTTCTCCTGATGAGTATAATGATGCATTCAAGGAGTAGTAATTCATCAGGTTAGGTTGATCCATGCTGAATACTTTTGGAGCTTTCTCTGCCTATTTGGTGATCTTGGGTGTTATTAGGATTTTAGTCTTGTTATTTTGCAGTTGTGTTTTGTCATGTAACTGTTGTATTTTGTTTATAGTATACTTCTCTTTGTAATCAATTTATATAGTGAAATAAAATTTTGTGCTTAACTATCAAAAAAAAAGTTTCAAAAGTGACAAAGATGTATAATTCTAGTTGAAACATCAAACTACTACTCAAAACCATATTTGAATATGTAAGAGAGAATGAAATTTTGTTTTTAGTAAGAAATTTAATAATTAGAGAGTTGATTTCTAACCAATAAGGTAAAATGTCTGTTAGATAATTGTTTATAGAATCCTTAAAAAAATCCTTGTATGAATATAAAATCTGAACTAGTGTTAGGTGAAACATTAATGAAAATAAAACAAAATAAATAAATCGTATAAATCATTATATATCCTTAAATCTTAGGATTAGTATACATTTACGTTTCAATTGGAACTAAAGATTCAAGTGGGGGAGAGAAAATATCTTCCCCATTCAAAATTTCATGACTAGATTGATTTAAATATGAATTGTTATAACTTAACAAAACCGTCGCTTACGGTGAAATGGATTTTGTGTGTGAAAACAAATACTTGGAAGAAAATTTGATAGAATAATAATATGGAAAAATGGATCGATTTGAAGCTTGAATAAGAATTTGCCAAAAATGAAAGTTGACAATAATGAAGAAAAATTAAGACAAGCTAAAGAAATTTATAAAATGAGTAACTTAGATACACTCGAAGAAAAAAAAAGTGTTGAGTGAAATCAATAAAATAGACAAACTAATGCAGAATAGCCGAAGTAACTTGAAGCCAATAAATTGTTGTAAGCAAAACAAATGCAAATACAAAAAGGAAAAAACAATTTAATCAGCTTGATAACAAATAAATCAAATGCAGCAAGTTAAAACATGCATCTAAATGTAGCATAGATTTTTGTGAAACATTCGAATTGCATATCTGTTATTGAACAAAATAGATTTTTTTTGACATAAATAGAACATAAATCAAAAGCAAATGAATGACATGTAAGTATAATGTATAACATAAATGGAGATAATTTTTTTTTATCCAACAAGCCTAAGCATCAAATGAATTGCATGTAAAAAAAAAAATGAAACATGGATTTATACATTGATATTAGATTATGTGCAATATTTCCTTCATTATTATTGAAGTAACATGCAAATAAAGTGTATCTTTCTACATAAGTTAAAATGAGAATAAAATTTACCAAACTCAAAACAGTTGAATGGTAAATGAATTGTATACAATAAAATAAAAACTTGTGCTGAAACATCATGTTATTTAAAGATCGTTTGAAGTCGCTTACATTTTGTTTCATACGTCTGCATAAAATCCTTACATTGCATATGCTTGTTCTTTTCATTTTCAAATGAAATAAATAATTTGGAAGTAAACGATTCCATAAATAAAGAGGTAAATAAATATGCATTGAAACGACCCGAAATCCCCCTAATGGGAAATAACGAATTGAATTGAGGACAAGCCACATCAGAACACAAACAGAAGAACAGTT
This sequence comes from Allium sativum, assembly GCA_030737875.1. Lineage (NCBI taxonomy): Eukaryota > Viridiplantae > Streptophyta > Magnoliopsida > Asparagales > Amaryllidaceae > Allium > Allium sativum. The sequence continues at coordinate 996,378,198 of CM060915.1, forward strand.
CATTGTCTAATACAACAATTCCATCAGAATACAAGAATATAAATAGTATGAATAAATATTATACATTAGATAAATATTAGAGATTACAATAAATTACAAAGCAGCGGAAAATAATACAAAAGAAAACTGAAAAGAATATATGGATACAAAGCTTTCCGAATATCATTCCAGCTGCAAACCAGGATCCTGTGAATATAAATCTGCAAAACCAAAACTACTAGCTGCCCGTGTCGAAAATAAGGACACCCAGAGTTTAGGTTAAAATAATAAACTCCAAGTCAGTCATGTGACTAGTGTGAGAATTAAAACAGTTATTAATCTTTTTTTTTAAAATCAGGCAAATCAAGGGACCACGCCGTATAACATGGAACGGGTTTCCTCCCAAGAATACCAGTGCATAAACAACAGCGCAATGCTAAATAAAGAACAATGAAGCTATTATAAGACCCAGGTCCCATCACACAATGCAACACAAGCCGGAGGATAGAGTTTTACCTTATAATAGAGAAAGAATGCTTGACACGTGAAATTTTATCTTTTAATATTACTATAAGTGTATAGTGTCAAAACAATTTCAATCATAAGTATCAATCATAGACGGCATAAGTGCCCCATACCACTATGTCGCCATATATAGGATTACAACTAAAACCGAAATGTCTCGTATTTGAAATTGGATTTACCTCAGTGAACCGAGGTAAGGGATCATCCTCACCGGCTTCGAGACTCTCTAGCCCGAGCCTCAGGGTCAGAGCGCATCGACCCTTGGATCGTCAGGGCCGGTCCACTGATGTGGATTAAAATGCCTGAACACTGCGTTTCCGCGCCCTTTGGGGCGTAAATCAGCCAAATGGCTCCATCGGCTCCACATAGTCACTGATATCTTCGAGGCGCCTCGCAATCCAACAACCACAAATGTGAAAATAATATAAATGTCAGGGCGGGTAGGTCACTGACACCAACCTAGCTAGAAGGAAACGCATGTCCTCCCTGACGTCCTCTCCCGTTTCTGGTTCACAACCGGGGTGTGAGGCTCACGAATTTACGTTACACAAAGCTATGCCACACAGGTGGTGCTTTGATCATCAATCACAAGACTTTGCTTTTCAACAAAAGCCTTGATCATTTTCCACTTAGGCATGCCACACAGGCAATTCACACCATGCAATTGATGTCTATCGATATACAACCTCTGATCCCGTAAGTCTCAGAGAAGGGTGAAGTAAGGGAATAAATTCCCCTTCACCAAGCATATGTTTATTTAATAGAGATCAATCAACACAGAGCAAAAACCAATGTTAGATACACAGTCCATACAAGTTCGTTCTGGGTCTAAACGAAACCGGAGGAACCTTATTCCTTGCATATCCATCGATCTCCAAGTACGTCTGGATGATCACCAACTGATTCCCTCCTCTTGGGTGTACAGCCCAATCAAGATCATCAGTAATTATCCAAACGATGTGAAGACCTCCGGTCTTCGACCACTGTGTTCATCCTCGACAACATGTCGAATCAGTTATTCAGAATGGGATAAACTCGGTCTTTCTGAATAACTCGCGTATATAATAAACAAGTGTTACACAAACACAACATACGCCTCATTCCACTTCAGAATATTCTTTTATTCAAATATTCTTATACTTTGGGAAAGGTTCCCATTAATTTTTATCAAAGAAAAATTCTTTTAAATTTATTCTTTAATCTTCTTTTGGATTTCCATTCAAACCAAATTATGGTTTATCCAAACTAGTCAGGATTAACGAACCTTACTGAAGTAATCATTTGTTTTAAATTTCCCAATCCCAACCTATTCATCCCATGAAGTAAAACTGGTAATACTTCATATCTAACACCTTGGTGTTATCGGTAAATTCAATTACCATTTCACATTCAAATCTAATTAAAGATTTATCTATCGCTTGGAGCAAAACTGGTGATACTCCATTCTCGATCATTTCAATCTAATTAAAGATTAATTAAAACTCCACTTGGATTTAATCTTCCCAAAAATCAATATTAATGAATATTTAACTTGGGAAATCATATCCTGTCTTTAACTGGGTTAAAGAACCAATGTCACTTAAAACACGGTTCATGATAAACCCAAAATCAATTCCTATTCAATTCCAATTAAATATTATTTAATTGGTACACTTCATTAAATCTAAATAAAAAGGTTTAATCTTTTTCTCAACTGGGTTTAAGAACGAATGTTAATGAAGACACCATTCGACAAACCCAAATCCCATTTGATATTTAATACAAGGCTCTGAATAGAAAATGTATCGGCTTATATTCAATATCAAATTCTACGACCAACAAATATCGTATTGGAAATAACGATATAAATATGTCTTTCAAATTTCCATAACAATATCTGTATAATCACGAAATCCCACATCGAAATATTCCGAAGACAATTTCGATTCAAATCTATTTCCAATCTATATATTGGAAATTCTGGTTATTTTCAAAATCATTTCGAATCCAATTTATTTATTTTAAAAATAAATGGATTATAATTCTAGTTCAAAACTAGTCCATTTCGATAAAAATCTATTTTTATCTTTTCAAATATGGAGTTTTTCATCTCAATTCTTTCCAAATCATTTCTTATGATTTTACACTAATTATTGATATTTTGAATAATTTTATCAAGGCCCGTACAGTTGACTTCCATCAACGGCCATCGAACTGCACTTACATCGACCTTTCCCCAATTTGATTTGGACATAATTCCAAATCCAACTGTTAGATTTCTAATTTCGTGCATTCGTTGGAAAGCTCTTTTCGATACGAACCCAACGGTTCCAGTTTCAGGAGAAACCGACTATGTCCATTCGAAGTCAATGGTCGAAATTCGCGAACTACCGCAGCGCGGCGCGTTCTATTCAGGCCATTATATTATATATATAATATATATTTCGTCGATTTCCATTTAAAATGTATTTTATAAATCGTTTTAAATTTGTTTTCAAAACGATTTCAACTTCCATCTCAAATTCAAATCAAAATTGAATTTTAGAACATAAATTCGTTTTAAATTCATTTCAAATCGATTTCAATTCAAATAGATTTCAACTCAATTTCAATCCGTTTTAAATTCAATTCAAAACGATTTCAATTCTATTTCAGTTTAATTCGAATTTCAATTCTATTTCAATTTAATTCGAATTTCAAATCTTTTCATTTTAATTCGAATTTCAATCCTATTCAATTTAATTCGAATTTCTAATCATTTCAATTTAATTTGAATTTCAATCCTATTCAATTTAATTTGAATTCCTAATCATTTCAATTTAATTCAAATTTCTAATCATTTTAATTTAATTCGAATTTCCAATCATTTCAGTTTAATTCGAATTTCCATCCTATTCAATTTAATTCGAATTTCTAATCATTTCAATTTAATTCGAATTTTGAAATCACTTTTCGATATTCATTGTAAAATGAATAAAATCGACAAAATTCTCGTTCGTGTTAAAATGGCGTTTAACTACTTAACACGGCTTCACATTTCAATATTCACTAAATATTATTTTAAAATATTCGATAATTCTGAACTGGAATCAGTCACAGTCAATTACCATATAATTTGATTATATGGATTTCACACAACCAATATGTATAACAACAATGAAAACAGCAATCCATCATCCAAAGTGCATTCCACACTGTATAAGCATTGAATATACATATTCAACGCTTACACAATCTGTCAATCAATCGATTGACATATAGCTAATTATTGTGACTAGTGTTGGCCTAGTATCATCCCAATACCCATGCGGGGTTTTCAAACAACAAACACAGATTATATTTGTATAGTTGGGCGATGTGTAAAATTTATCGTCCCAATTAATATCAGTTAAATGTGTGTACATCAACAAATCATCTGATTTGTAAATGAACATTTTATTTTATATACATGTTAAAAATTATATTTTTAACTATAAAATATTTATTTTCATTCCAAATCACACAATCAACTTTCACAACACATCAATCAAGCTAACAAGTCATCCATGGTCTATGGACGACGGGTATCGGGTGCTGCTAAGCACCGTCTACATCCTAGTATATATTTTAACTAGAAAATAAAAATAAAAGTGAGGAGTTCTCACCTTTGGTTTCCACTCCGCCAGTTTTGTTTCTGAATTTCTGAACAGTTTGGATTTTCTAGAAATTCCAACACGATCTTTTTCACGCTATTCATAGTAAAAATCACATTTTTAATATGATGTCCATATATGAAAATCATATTTTTTAAACTGTTCTATATGGTTTAAAAATCATATATTTTATTTCGCTGTTCTATATGGTTTAAAAATCATATATTTTATTTCACTGTTCTGTATGGTTTAAAAATCATATATTTTATTTCACTGTTCTATATGGTTTAAAAATCATATGTTTTTAGTTTCCGCTATTTTATATTTTCAAAATCAAGTTCTATTTTATATTTTCTACCAATGTATATGTATATTTTTCTAAACCAAATAAATGTATATTTTTCAGAACCAAATATATGTATATTTTTCTATACAAAGTAATGTACATATTTTCTATTCAAATCATATTTTCTATAAAGCTTTTGATAAATTAAAACTCATTTTTTTCTTCTAATCTATGTTTATTTATTTTTAAAACTATTTTTAATCTATTTTTTTTTACCTTAAAGTAGTTAAACAAAAATAAATAAATTAAATAAGGGGAAAAACTCATGGTATTCATCTCCTTGTTTTACTGGTCTGTTCCCTTTCTGGAACGAAACCTGCTCGAGCTCTCAGCCTTCGATTGCCAAGCGCCGCAATCAGCGATGATCGGAGGTCCATCCAGATGCACCCCGACGAAGCCAGTTGCCACCTCAGTGGCTGCCGTGAAGGGCGTTAAACTCGAATGCGCCGATGCTCCGGGATTCATGCTTGAACGGCGAAGGGAGGGTCGACGTCGCGAAGGAGGGCTGTAGGCGGAGCGGAAGGAGGCACGACGGCTGGGGAGGAGCGCGCATGAGTGTCGTTGTGACGATCCCAAAATCCGTGTGATGGTATTAAGGATAATCATTGGAATATAACACATCAATCATCATAGTAGAGTACAGATAATAGCAAAAATAATAAATAGAATAATTTTACATAGATATGACAGTGGATTCATAACATGTAACAACATCAGAATAGCGCAACATACGATCTAACTTAGTAAATAAAAGGGAAATGATCAGTCACCATCGCCAGAGGCAGAATATATACATGCGGTGAGACATAATAAGGGTATCAGTCTACATCGCCGAAGGTGGTACATATACATACGATAATAAGTACTGGAAGTAAAACAGTCTACGTCGCCAGTGGCGGAATCATAATATAAATACAATAAAGGAGGAAAATGTCAAAGTCATCTCTGTGAAGTCAGCCTCGCCATGAGCCAAAAGTGCACTCCATACTACCGTGCTGAGCCAAAAACAACCTGTCACCTGTGAACTAGGCTGCCCGTGTGAAAATAAGTGCACCCGCGTTTGCAAAGTGAAACAAACAACGAGTCAACCATGGGGACTGGTATGAGAAATCTACTTAACAGTTTATAACAACAGTAATAAGCAAATCATAGGACCACGCCACTTTTGCGGAACGGGTTTACTCCAGTGATTGCTGGTGCATTTAAAACAAAGTAAATTCTTTGAAAACAACGCAATGCTTTTAAAAGGAATGAAGTCGTTATAAGACTCAAGTCCCATCATACAATGCAACGTAAACCGGAGGATAGAGTTTTACCTTATAATGGCCAAATATGCTTAATACATGTAAAGCAAAATCATTTGTTATTATTACTAGTGCATATATGTTTCAAAAACGAATAGCATCATAAATATCAATCATAGGCGGCATAGCAACCATCTATTATGTCGCCATACTAGTTCTACAATCAAATCCATTATTTTTTATTGGAAATTGGATTTCCGTCATGAGTCGAGGCAAGGGGCAAGGTCCTCTCCGCTTCGAGACATTCTAGCAAATGCCTCAGGACTACACACTCTGGGTAACCCCGGGATCTTCAGGGCCGGTCCTCTCTTACGTTTGAAGATTAGTATTCCTGGACACACGTTTCCCGGTCCTTACACATCTATAATCGAGGCACCTCGCATTCCAACAACCACATAGGTGAAAAGTATATATATGTCAGGGCTGGTAGGTCACTGACACCACCATACCTAGAAAGAAACGTCGTGCTCTCCCTGCTGTCGTTATCCCGTTTTTAACTCATACTGAGGTGTGAGGCTCGCGAATCCATGCTATACACAAAGCCAGGCCACATAGGACGTTCTATGATCATCAAACACAAGACTTTGCTTTGCAACAGAAGCCTTGATCACAGCATCTTGGCATGCCACATAGGCAATCCACTCCATACGCTGATTTCTATCGATATATAACCTCTGAGCTCGTACGTCTCAGAGAAGGGCGTTAAGCAAAAGAATAAATTCTCCGCCGCCAAATAGATATATATTTAACAGAGATCAACCAGTATAGAACAAAATCCAATGTCAGACACACAGTCCATTTACAAGTCTGTTCTGGGTCTGAACGAATCCGGAGGCGTCAAATTCCTCGTATATCCGTACAATCAACACATACGTTCAGACGGCTACTACTTTCGTTCCTTCACGTTAGCTACTCCAATCAGGAACCTCAGCAGCGCCCATCCAACTGATACGAAGATCGTCGGTCTTGAATTGTCTTTGTATTTTCCAATTCGATCAATTATTTGAAATGAGGGTTAGCTCGGCCTTTTCAAATAATTCACGTATTTAGAATTCAAATCAATTCTTTCCATGGTTATATTATTCGACATTCTTATTTCAGTTCTTTTAGTGTTATTTTCGTGTCAAACACATACAACCATCAAATATCAAACAGATCAAGCCAAATTGGTTTATTTCCAATCTATGTTGCTTATAATATTTTATAACGATTTTTCGCCATTTTTATTTATTTAAAAAATGGCCATATTTAATTAAACGACGTTTCAGGTCGTGCCGTGGCACTGGCGCTGTTTTTCCCCTAATTTGTTTTATCCATATCGGAAAATCTAACCGTTGGATTTCTACAAAGTCTACATCTCTGGGATGATATTCCCAATGCGAACCCAACGGTTCCAGTTTCGTGAAAATCCGACGGTCGGATCTTCCACACTAGTCGTTTGAAGTTACGGTTTCAAAATTCGAACTACAGCGTCGTTATTCGATTTAATTTAATTATATTTATATTTATATATAAATATAACGATTCCGGCACTGTTTTTCTCCTAATTTGTTTTAAACATTCCAGACAATCCAACCGTTGGATTTTTACAAGGTTGGTGCCATTGGAAAGATATTTCCAAGGCGAGCCCAACGGTTGCGGTTTCGGGAAAATCCGATGGTCGGATTTCTCGTACTAATTGATTCAAATTACGATTCAAAAACACGAACTACACGGCTTCGATTCCTTTCAATTCTATTTATATATATATATATAAATATAGTTCATTCTTTTATTTCAAATATAGTTCATTCATTTATTTCAACATCGTTTTCACTTCAAATATTCCACTAACGCCTTAATATTTTGAAATTTTTTGCCATAACCTCCTTTGTACGGGAAGGGGTTTGGAAATTTATTGGGCCGTGTTAGGTACCCAATAAATCCTATAAAGCATCCACATATTTATAGTGATATATTCTGGTGTTTACAGGGGAGCGTGTATTGATAATAACTCCAGAGAATAAATTCTCGTCACCCTGTCAAGCCTGAGGGAGCGTGTATTTTTAATTACTCCAGAGGATAAATCCTCGTCACCTCGTCCCGTGTGGGAATAAATAGTCCATGTGCCGTATCTAATGACTAGAGAGACGTGATTATTGTCAAATCCAGACCCGTGTGGGGTTTTTATTAATTTGGCAATTTATCGTTATATTTTATATAGTCCATATCAGTCATCAGTTCAACCTGTAGTATATAATCATCGCCATACAATCCTCTCGCTCGTATGGTAAATCTTCCACCTCGTCACACAAGCTCCAAATGCTTATGTGGAATATGATGAAGTATGCCTATTGTGACGGCCCGCCTCGCACCAACCTGCATTTCCTCCAAAAGTGCGCTGTACACATGCCCGACTAGCACAAGACGGTCGTCATAAGAAAGGAAAGAAGGGAATGAACTAATCAAAGAACCTGTAGAATGTCTCACAGCGCATGGAATAAAATATAATAATAATAATGTATTTGACATAAAACAGGCGAGACAGTGCATAAGCTGATAACTAAAACCAACATCAATCTCAAAGCAGCGGAAATCCAAATACAGCTTATTACAACTTTTCAAAATCTACTGTCTCTGAACAACAGAAAGCCAAAATAGAAGATACACCACCAATGCCCAAGCAGTGATCTTCAACAACACAGGGAGAATACTATATATGTATATTACGTGGAAGCCTCCTGCTCGTCTCCGGATCATCTACCCGTGCATCACCAGCTAACCTGTCTCTAGTCTGCTCGTGTGAGCACCCAGAGTAATAAGAGGAGACATAAAACTCTGGGTCAGACATAAAGCCTGGTATGAGCGATAAACATCTAAACAGAATAATAACAGATATACTAAACCATACCTGAACCTGGACCTGCAACCAAAGAGTTAGTACCACATACCGTACAATACTCCAAGGTGCCAGAATAAACAGTGTAAGAATACGGGGGTGGGGTGTGCATGTCACAATGAGAGCAAGCAAATCATCCATAGCAACCATCCTCACATCTCTCACTCGGTGCGTAAAGCATACGACATCTACCACTTTGGAACACTAGACAAACTGAGGTAACGACGAATCCCGACTTGTAGAAACCCTGCTGTGACCAAGCCAAACACTTGGAGTCATGACCAAACATTTCAATGACCCACTTCATTGGTCGTAGCCCTTGGTTCTACCGATGCCATAATGGCCCTGAATCCGCCTTCGTACCTCCTACCCTAGTGGTCCAAAGCTATAGACGTCGATAACTCCTTGGCACGCGTCCCGCAGCAAAGCCCAACCATGAAGTGAACTCGTTGATTCCCATCTGAATCTTAAGCTCTAACTTCTCATTTGGACTTCCTTTGCATCTCGGGTTTGGTCGAATTGGAGTGGGTCTTCAGAAGAGTTGTCGCGCATTAACAGTCTTAGAATTCAGTTCGGTTCGGTAGTCATCACCTTCATCGGTTCGGGTCGGGAGTCCTTCCTTGTCATTTTTCCATTCGGTTCGGGTCGGGTACTCCGCTTCGGATCGGGTTGGTATCTTCCTCCGGGTCGGGTCGGGTGTCCTTCCTTCCAGTGCTCCGATCCGCTCCCTCATTTCTTCACGTATTCCGATCCGATCCCTCCTTGCCATCTGATCCGCATGGCCTTCCCTCTTGCTAGTTCTCCCAAATGTTTACTTCCGATCCGAGCCCTGCGTCTCCAAGTCGATCCGATCTGGCCCCCAATTATTCTTCCGATCCGATCCCCTTGTCCACTCCAACTCTAAGTAAACGGCCTTCCTTCTCGCCAAGCCTCCTCCAGTGACAAGTTCCAATCCAGTTCGAATTCCCTTGGTCAGTTCACAAATCCGATCCGACCCCTTACTCCGACCCGAACCGGTTCGGAACCTGCACACTTCTGCAACTTTCCAGCGAGCTTTCTACGCCATTCGACGGCATTTTCGACCAATCTAACTATTCTAATCAATCATAAAACATACCATAGAGTCATAGCAACATGTAAGAACAACCACAAACACCAAACAACAATCCAAATGAATCAAAATAGATCAAAAGTGGCTAAAACTTCGCATTTCCCTATAATCCTTCTTAATCATGTTTAAGCACATACTTAGTAAAACTTAATCAAATCGTCTAAATTTTCTAACAGAGGCATGAAATATTATTTAAGAATTTCTAAACATTTTTCCAGAATTTATTAGTGTATGAATTCGCTAATCTTCACTAATCACCCTTAATTAACCGTAATTAGTGTCAAAACAATGCTATCACTCACCTTGGCCACAACTAAAACCCCAAAACTGAAATATCCTCTGATTTGACGCTGTTCCCAATCTTACACAGCAGCTCCAACCTTGCTTTGGTGTTTTTTCTTCTTAATTTAATGTTTGCTAAGCCTAATCTTCAATTAGAAAGTGATTTTTGGGTGTTTTAGAGAGATTTAGAGAGTGGAGGCCATGGCTAGGTCAAGAGGAATGAAAGTGGCGGCTGGAAAATGTCTAAAGAAATGTTTTCTAACCCTAATCAGCCTCCATATACCCCTAAACCCGAAATTCCCCTTGGGCCTAGCTGCTAATCACCCGGTTAAGCCCAATTAAGCTGTTTCTCACCATCTGAAACTTGTTTCAGCCATTTCTCCCAAACGGTAAGTCCGTTTGGCTAATGTGACCACTCTACGGAAAGAGAAACCATCATCCGAAGCCAATGGAAGTGGTTTCAGGTCAAAATTCATTTCCAATCAAAAGTTATGGCCAAAACAGTGCCAACTAGGGGTAAAATGGTCATTTAAAAATCGGGAAAAATCATGAACATGGGAAATGACCACAATAGTCGTCTCCCAAAGTTACATGACCATACGACTTCGTATGTGAAAGAAATAAATATCCTACGATCCTATGACGCGTAGAATACGGGTCGTTACACCTATCGTCAAGGAGTATGCCATGTAGTGTAGTTCAAAATTAATTGTTACTATCCTATGGCGATGTTTATTATTTCACACAGAATAACCAGCACTCCGCATCCAATGGCATTCACAGGAGTTGATATAAAAATAAAATTGCGCAGCCAACTCATCAAGGCTTACCTATTTGTCGGGCACGCAAATAATTTCTTTACTCTACACCTAATCCATTTTCCTGTTCGACACATGTATATATATGCAGAACAAATCTAACAATAACATTTCTAGCAAACTAATATTTATTTCAACACGTGTGTATTTTTATCAAAGCGTATACATGATAGAAGAAATATTTTTATCATCAAAAATATTTATTCAACACGTGAATGTTTTTAACACTTCATATTCACAATAAAAATGTTGTTTTAATTGTCTATTCATTTTATTTTAAAATGCGATAACATTCAACCCATGAATTTCAATTCAACGAATGAATTTCAATTCAACACATGAATATTCTCTATAGTTTGTATATATATAAAAATGTGATTTTTATCGTTTAATCTATTTGTTTAAAATTCGAATAATATTCAACACATGAATTTCAACTCAACAAATGAATTTCAATTCAACACATGAATATTCTCTATAGTTTGTATATATATAAAAATTGATTTTTATCGTTAAATATATTTGTTTAAAATTCGAATAATATTCAACACATGAATTTCAACTCGACGAATGAATTTAAATTCAACACATGAATATTCTCTATAGTTTATATATATATATATAAATGTGATTTTTATCGTTAAATCTATTTGTTTAAAATTCAAATAATATTCAACACATGAATTTCAACTCGACGAACGAATTTCAATTCAACACATGAATATTCTCTATAAATATAAAAATGTGATTTTTATCATTAAACCTATTTGTTTAAAATTCGAAAAATATTCAACATATGAATTTCAACTCGACGAACGAATTTCAATTCAACACATGAATATTCTCCATAGTTTATATATATATATATATGTGATTTTTATCGTTAAATCTATTTGTTTAAAATTCAAATAACATTCAACACATTAATTTCGATTCAATGAATGAATTTCAATTCAACACATGAATATTCTCTATAGTTTGTATATATATAAAAATGTGATTTTTATCATTAAATCTTTTTTTTAAAATTCGAATAACATTCAGCACATGAATTTCGATTCAACGAATGAATTTCAATTCAACACATGAATATTTCAGAAAATTTCGGCAGCATAACGGCAGGGTAGTTAAAACCGGGACCGTCCCTAGTACGGCTCCTTGCTCTACCTTAAAACCTCGTGGTTTTTGACAATGGGGATCATGCGTCTAGTTCGCACGCAGGCGGCATGTTTTATTTTTATTTCCACAATCCTATTCTAATTTGTTTCAACCACAAGAGGGTATTTTTTAACCACAAAGGTATTTTTCAACCACAAAGGTATTTTTCAACCACAATATCAACCACAAACAATTATTTCCAACCATTCATCATACCATATAATATCACGCCAATCACAAGCAATAAATATCATCCATGGTCTGTGGACTAGGGGAGTATATATATATATATATAAATATATATTATTTCTATAATTCACTTGCATTTCGTCACAATTCAAAGCATATATGTTTCATACAACGCTTGTATAATTTATACATCGCTAATATAACTTATACAACACATGTACATGAGGTATACAATGCGTATATAATTTACACTTCGCTTATATAATTTATACAACACAATTCCATTCACACAATTTAGTTTAGATTCCTCACATTGGTTTTTGGAGTGCTAAAAATCGTAGGAAGATCAGAAAAATACGCGGCTTCTGCTAGATGGTAGAGAGCCTCCCTGTGGTCCCGATGTTTCCTGTTTCATTGAATTTTGTTAAAACACTAAAAAGATGTGATTTTTCAAAGTTTTGCAACACTTAAAATTGTTATTTTCAATTCAGAAATTTAAAGCAGATAACTTTTCAAACCTTCAAAACTAGGTCTTTAATTTTTGATCAATCCATGTTGTTTCGTCTCGATCGGATGCTGCGACGTCGAAGAGCTTTGAGCAGGCTTCCCAGTGCCTGTGGTGGCAGCGAACTCGGCGGCTCCAGGGACGATCGGCGGCACTCCAAAGGTGGTAACTTCCTGGGCGAAATTCGACGTCAATAGGGGATAGTTTCAGTCGAGGGTTGGTTTGATTGAAAGAGGGGAGGAAGGCGATCGGAAAAGCCAACTGGAGGTGGTGGCGAAATCGCCTGTGGCGGCGGCGATGAGGCTTGGAAGATTCGAGCGGGTTTCGCCGTTTGTTTCAGAGGGTTGACCAGATTTTTTGATGAGAGAGAAATATGAAGATATTTTCTATTATGTTTAAATTTTAAATTCCTATAATATCCTTTCTAGCCACGTACACCAATTTCAACTCAATGACTGTCGCCCCTAGCTAAATACCCCCATTCCGGACACAATGGGATATGTTTCATTGGCCAATTCGACTGTTACAGTCAGTTATTTTTCAAATTAAAATATAAAACCTTTTATATTCAATTTTAACGTACATTTCAATTTGCCAGGGCCACAAACTGAATCGAAAAATTCCAGAAAAATAAATCTAGCTTTGTTTTGACGATACGGTCCTAACAAAACCAGTTTCGTCGAATTCTGAGCTCGTATTCAAAATGTCCATTTTCAGGTCGACCCATTTTAACAGAAATTGGCCAATCACATTTTCTTTTGCCCCGCTCACATACTAGCTTCAAAAATTATGAAATTTGAAATCTAGCAATAGTTTGACATCCCGGATCCAACAAAAGTGGTTTCGTCGAATTCCGAAGTCGTATGCAAAATATCTATTTTCAAGGCCTATATATTCTATATAGCGACCTTTTTGAAAATTCATTTGACCATAACTTTTGATTCCTGATATGAAACTTCGATTTTTCAGATTCGTTAGAAAGTTATTCATAAACAGATTTAAATATTTTTGGTTTCGCTAAAATCTTTTATATTTTCCACCTGGTACAGTCAGACAAAGTTTGTATTCAAAATTTCAAACTGCCTCATTATCCCCAATTCATTACTTTATTGAAATATGCTATTTCAATTGTTCAAATTCTTTGACAATAACCAATTTTAAAAATTTTAAATTGGTTCACATTTTCCGGGTTATTACAATCTCCCTCACTTCAAACTTTTCGTCCTCGAAAAGGAAATAACAGCAAAGTAGGAAACAAAATGTAATTGCAAAGTATTGTAAAGGTACCTTGCACCGGAGTTAGTCTGAGATGTACACTCTGCATTTGGGGTTGGCTTGTTTAATGCTTTCATCAGTCTCCCAAGTACAGTCTCTAGGATCACTACTCCACTGCAATTTGACTAAATGATTCTTTTTGCTCCTTAACTCTCTAGTTTCTTTGCCAACAATCTTTAATGGCTCTCTTCTGTCTGCTAATTCTGGAGTTCTGTCTATATCCTGTTGTGCAGCTTCTTCTACAACAAGGTCCGGATCATGCACATGTTTTCTGAGTTGAGACACGTGGAACACGTCATGCACTCCCAGCAACCAATCAGGTAATGAAACACTATATGCCAGAGTTCCAATCCGTTCAAGTATAGGAAAGGGACCAATAAATCTTGGTGCCAACTTCCCAGTTTTGCCAAATCTGATTACTCCCCTCATCGGAGAAACTCTTAAATAAACATAATCGCCAACAACAAATGATAAATCTCTTCTTCTCGAATCAACATAACTTTTCTGTCGGATTTGTGCGGTTTTCAATCGCTTCTTAATGAAATCGACTTTATCTAATGCTTCTCGAATCATATCGGGCACCAACATAAGTCTGTGCCAGGTTCTACCCAACATGCGGGAGATCGGCACGGCCTACCGTATAATGCTTCAAATGGAGACATTCCCAAACTTGCTTGATAGCTATTGTTATAAGAGAATTCGGCTAAATGTAAGTGATCTTCCCATGAGCCTCCAAAATCAATAACGCAAGCCCGTAGTAAATCTTCTAGAATTCTATTCAACCGCTCAGTTTGGCCGTCGGTCTGAGGGTGATAAGCGGTGCTTAGATTCAATTTGGTTCCCAATTCTGTCTGGAATGCTTCCTCGAATTTGCTAGTAAATAGGGGATCTCTATCACTGACTATACTGAGCGTTACTCCATGCAGTCTAACTATTTCTTTGAAGTAAATATGTGCTAAACTTTGAGCCATTCGGTTGGATCGGACAGGTATGAAATGGGCAGTCTTTGTGAAGCGATCTACGATCACCCATATACTGTCGTTTCCTTTCTTAGTTCGAGGCAAGCCATCAATGAAGTCCATCGAAATTTGCTCCCACATCCATCCTGGAATTTCTAATGGTTGTAATAGTCCAGCCAATTTCTGCTGATCGCTCTTAACTAGTTGACAAGTGGAGCATCTGCTAACATATAATGAAATATCTCTTTTCAAAGCCCTCCACCAGAATGTGCGCTTGATATCGTTATACATTTCGCTCACACCGGGATGGATGCTTAGTTTGGACTTGTGAAATTCATTAAGTATTTCTCTTCGAAGCTCTGGAAGATTTGGGATGCCAAATCTGCCCTTTAGTCTAAGAACTCCATTGTCATTGAGTCGAAAACTTGTGGATTCACCCCCTTGACTCTCTGACTGATTCTCTAAATAAATTCATCGTCTTTCTAAAGGTCTGAAATCTTGTCAATCAATGAAGACGTGATGATAAAACTGCCTATGATTTCATTCTTTCTACTGAGCGCATCTGCGACAACATTGGCTTTCCCCGAAGTGTATAGAATCTCAAAATCCTATGCTGCGAGGAATTCTAACCAATGTTGTTGTCTCAAGTTTAGATCTTTCTGAGTGAATAGATATTTCAATGATTGATGATCGGTAAATAGTTCGAACTTCTCACCCAATAAATAATGCCTCCAGATTCTCAAAGCAAACACGATAGCTAATAACTCAAGATCAAGAGTTGCATAGTTTCTTTCACGCGGCTTCAGCTGATGGCTGGCATAAGCGACCGCTTGGCCCTTTTGCATTAATGCTGCGCCTAGCCCTCTAATAGAAGCATCTGTCCATACAGTCAAGTCTTGGTTTCCTTCTATAATTGTCAATACTGGAGCAGTTGTCAATTTCAGTTTCAGCTCCTGGAAAGCTTCTTTACATTCGGGAGTCCATTTGAATTTCTCATGCTTCTTTGTAAGCTTTGTCAATACACCAGATATCTTTGAAAAATCCTGAACGAATTTCCGATAGTAACTAGCAAATCCAAGGAAACTTCGAACTTCTATGGGGGTAGTAGGCTGTTTCCAGTTCCGAATCGCTGTAATTTTGCTTGGAACTATAGCAATCCCTTCCTTTGATACGACATGGCCTACGAACTTAACTTCATCCTGCCAGAAGACACACTTAGAAAATTTAGCTTTCAAGACATTTCTCCTCAGAATTATCAACACTTGTTCTAAATGCTTTGCATGCTCGCCTTCTGACTTGGAGTATATTAAAATGTCATCGATGAAGACTAGCACAAATTTATTCAGTACACCACAGAACACTCTGTTCATAAGATCGACGAAGTATGCTGGAGCGTTACACAAGCCGACCGGCATTACTAACCATTCGTAGAACAAATCGAGACCCCTGAAGGCTGTCAAAGGAACACAGTTTTCAGCTATATGTAATTGGTGGAAACCTGTAGCTAGGTCCATTCTGGAGAATACCGTCGCCCCATTTAATTGATATAACAGATCATCTATACGTGGCAAGGGATATTTGTTCTTCAGTGTCTGCTTATTGAGATCTCGGTCATCAACACAAAGTCTTAGAGTACCGTCTGATTTCGGGACAAATACTACTACTGCTCCCCAAGCTGAAAAGCTCGGTCTGATCAGACCTTTCCAAAGAAATTCTCGAGTTTGACTACCTAACTCTTCTTTTTCTTTCGGGGCCATTCTTCTAATTAGATGTACTACTGGTCGGGCGTTAGGAATTAGATCTATTCTGAATTCAATTTCTCTTTGCGGCGGTAAGTTTTCTATTTCTTCAAACACATCCGCATAGTTTTTAACGATCGGTATCTTTTCTAATGAAGGCGGAGTAACTTCCAAAGAAGACCAAAATTCTGTTCTATTAATTTCTGAGCCATGGCATGGTATATATATAGGTCCAAGCTTCGATTCGACTTTAACAATTCTTTCGGCACATCTAACTTTGGCCTTATATTTTGTCAACTAGTCCAGCCCCAGTATAACATCAAATTCGGAAAGGTCCATGGCAATCACTTTAAAAGGAAATCAATAATAAGAATATGTGGCGGGTACATTACAATATGAGCCGAGAATAGTAGAACCTCCTATCGGATTTTGAACTTTAATTGGTTCATTAAGCTTCCTTGGATTCAATTTTAACTTGTGAACAATGTTACTAGAAATGAAGCTACGTGATGCACCAGTATCAAAATGTACAGAAAAGAAATATTTTTAATGGTAACGGTACCTCCCAAGACGTCAGGTTTACCTGATCCATCGGTGATAGCTGGCGGGGTCTCCCCGTCATACACATGAGCCACTTGTCCATTCTGCTTCAGACGACAATTCCTGTTATAGTGCCCTTTCTTATGGCAGTTGTAGCATTTGGCTGAGCTGCGGTCTGGATTTGCCTTTGGCTTCTTTGGGGCCTTGCACACATTAGAAAAATGTCCTGTCTTTCCGCAGTTGTAGCAGCTTCCTTTTGGTATCTTCCCCGATTGCTGAGTAGCGGCCACTGAAATGTTGGACCCTAGCTGATCTGCTGAAGCCTTGCGCTTATTTCCAGCTTGGCTTTTGGCGCGGTCTTGGTTGGAGTGTCTTTCATCCATATCTTCATAATTGCAGGCCATTTCTACTAATTCTAAGAATGAGAGTTTGATGTTGCTCATGGCTCTGTCGTGGTACTTGCGCCGCAGCCCAAATATAAACCTCTTGTTCTTAGCTTTGTTGGTCATAATAGGCTCTGGATCATAGCGCGACAACTGAGTGAATTTATTGAGGTAATCTTGGATAGAGAGATCTCCCTGCTGGAGATTAGAAAACTGCTCTTGCATCCACTCTAAGGCTTGCTCAGCTACAAACTTCTCGTTGAACATGGTCTTGAATTGCTCCCAGGTCCTAACAGTACCTGCCACATCTTCTGAGGTGATGGCATCCCACCACAACTCTGCTTCTTCCAGTAAGAGCCAAATACCTAGACGTGCTTTGTTGTTGGTCCCTAATCCCATGCCCTCAAAAATCTTTTCACAGGTCTTCAACCAAGCAATAGCCTCTGTCATTGTACCAAGGCCAGAAAAGGATTTTCCCCCCAGGTTCCTATATCTCTTCGCTACTCTGTCCAGCTCAAAGTCCTGGGGTGCTGGTGGCTGTATAATAGGGCCCTCCTCAGCTACGGGGATATTCCCCCATCCTCCTGCTATGCCTGCTCGGCCTCCACGACCACCTCTGGCTGCTGCTGCTCGTGTAGCCATCAGATAGAGTACTGCATAAGCAAGAAAAGAGTCAAGCTCACAGAATTGATAACTTTCATAAATGATAAAGCAGCGGAACATAAGGAATGGTAATGTTGTACTGATCAAAATGTTTTTGCTAATCTGCTTAGATCATTTTAGGACATCGCTAATCCTATCTCTAATGAGCTACTCGCCATAGAACCCTACTGATTCTATTCTGACGAGGTGTTTAATGTGATAGATCCCAGAACTAAGGTTAACCAAAGCTCTGATACCAACTGTGACGATCCCAAAATCCGTGTGACGGTATTAAGGATAATCATTGGAATATAACACATCAATCATCATAGCAGAGTACAGATAATAGCAAAAACAATAAATAGAATAATTTTACATAGATATGACAGCGGATTCATAGCATGTAACAACATCAGAATAGCGCAACGTAGGATATAACTTAGTAAATAAAAGGGAAATGATCAGTCACCATCGCCAGAGGCAGAATATATACAAGTAGTGAGACATAATAAGGGTATCAGTCTACATCGCCGAAGGCGGTACATATACATACGATAATAAGTACTGGAAGTAAAACAGTCTGCATCGCCAGTGGCAGAATCATAATATAAATACAATAATGGCGGAAAATGTCAAAGTCATCTCGGTGAAGTCAGCCTCGCCATGAGCCAAAAGTGCACTCCATACTACTGTGCTGAGCCAAAAACAATCTGTCACATATGAACTAGGCTGCCCGTGTGAAAATAAGGGCACCCGCGTTTGCAAAGTGAAACAAACAACGAGTCAGTCATGGGGACTGGTATGAGAAATCTACTTAATAGTTTATAACAACAGTAATAAACAAATCATAGGACCACGCCACTTTCGCGGAACGGGTTTACTCCAGTGATTGCTGGTGCATTTAAAACAAAGTAAATTCTTTGAAAACAACGCAATGCTTTTAAAAAGAATGAAGCCGTTATAAGACTCAAGTCCCATTATAAAATGCAACGCAAACCGGAGGATAGAGTTTTACCTTATAATGGCCAAATATGCTTAATACGTGTAAAGCAAAATCATTTGATATTATTACTAGTGCATATATGTTTCAAAAATGAATAGCATCATAAATATCAATCATAGGCGGCATAGCTACCATCTACTATGTCGACATACTAGTTCTACAATCAAATCCGTTATTTCGTATTGGAAATTGGATTTCCGTCATGAGTCGAGGCAAGCGGCAAGCTCCTCTCCGCTTCTAGACATTCTAGCAAATGCCTCAGGACTACACACTCTGGGTAACCCCTGGATCTTCAGGGCTGGTCCTCTCTTACGTTTGAGGATTAGTATTCCTGAACACACGTTTCCCGGTCTTTACAGACCTATAGTCGAGTTGCCTCGCATTCCAACAACCACATATGTGAAAAGTAGATATATATGTCAGGGCTGGTAGGTCACTGAAACCAACATAGCTAGAAAGAAACGTCGTGCTCTCCATGCAGTCCTTATTACGTTTTTAACTCATACCTAGGTGTGAGGCTCGCGAATCCACGCTATACACAAAGCCAGGCCACGTAGGCCGTGCTTTGATCATCAAACACCAGACTTTGCTTCGCAACAGAAGCCTTGATCACAGCATCTTGGCATGCCACATAGGCAATCCACTCCATACGACTGATTTCTATCGATATAAAACCTCTGAGCTCGTACGTCTCAGAGAAGGGCGTTAAGCAAAGAATAAATTCTCCATCGTCAAACAGATATATATTTAACAGAGATCAATCAGTATAGAACAAAATCCAATGTTAGACACACAGTCCATTTATAAGTCTGTTCTGGGTCTGAACGAAATCGGAGGCGTCAAATTCCTCGTTTATCCGTATAATCAACACATACGTTCAGACGGCTACTACTTCCGTTCCTTCACGGTAGCTACTCCAATCAGGAACCTCAGCAGCGCCCATCCAACCGATACGAAGATCGTCGGTCTTGAATCGTCTTTGTATTTTCCAATTCGAATCGTTCGATCAATTATTTGAAATGAGGGTTAGCTCGGCCTTTTCAAGTAATTCATGTATTTAGAATTCAAATCAATTCTTTCCATGGTTATATTATTCGACATTCTTATTTCAGTTCTTTTAGTGTTATTTTCGTGTCAAACACATACAACCATCAAATATCAAACAGATCAAGCCAAATTGGTTTATTTCCAATCTATGTTGCTTATAATATTTTATAACGATTTTTCGCCATTTTTATTTATTTAAAAATGGCCATATTTAATTAAACGACGTTTCTGGTCGTGCCGTGGCATTGGCGCTGTTTTCCCCCTAATTTGTTTTATACATATCGGAAAATATAATCGTTGGATTTCTACAAAAACTATATCACTGGGAAGATATTCCCAAAGCGAACCCAACACTTCCAGTTTCGTGAAAATCCGACGGTCGGATCTTCCACACTAGTCGTTTGAAGTTACGGTTTCAAAATTCGAACTACAGCGTCGTTTTTCGATTTAATTTAATTATATTTATATTTATACAAAAATATAACGATTCCAGCGTTGTTTTTCTCCTAATTTGTTTTAAACATTCCAGACAATCCAACCGTTGGATTTTTACAAGGTTGGTGCCGTTGGAAAGATATTTCCAAGGCGAGCCCAGCGGTTGCGGTTTCGGGAAAATACGATGGTCAGATTTCTCGTACTAATCGATTCAAATTACGGTTCCAAAACACGAATGGCACGGCTTCGATTCCTTTCAATTCTATTTATATATATATAGTTCATTCTTTTATTTCAAATATAGTTCATTCATTTATTTCAACATCGTTTTCACTTCAAATATTCCACTAACGCCTTAATATTTCGAAAAATTTCGCCATAACCTCCTTTGTGCGGGAAGGGGTTTGGAAATTTATTGGGCCGTGTTAGGTACCCAATAAATCCTATAAAGCATCCACATATTTATAGTAATATATTCTGGTGTTTACCGAGGAGCGTGTATTGATAATAACTCCAGAGAATAAATTCTCGTCACCCTGTCAAGCCTGAGGGAGAGTGTATTTTTAATTACTCCAGAGGATAAATCCTCTTCACCTCGTCCCGTGTGGAATTAAATAGTCCATGTGCCGTATCTAATGACTAGAGAGACGTGATTATTGTCAACTCCAGACCCGTGTGGGGTTTTTATTAATTTGGCAATTTATCGTTATATTTTATATAGTCCATATCAGTCATCAGTTCAACCTGTAGTATATAATCATCGCCATACAAGCCTCTCGCTCGTATGGTAAATCTTCCACCTCGTCACACAAACTCCAAATGCTTATGTGGAATATGATGAAGTATGCCTATCATCAAGGAGTATGCCATGTAGTGTAGTTCAAAATTAATTGTTACTATCCTATGGCGATGTTTATTATTTCACACAGAATAACCAGCACTCCGCATCCAATGGCATTCACAGGAGTTGATATAAAAATAAAATTGCGCAGCCAACTCATCAAGGCTTACCTATTTGTCGAGCATGCAAATAATTTCTTTACTCTACAGCTAATCCATTTTCCTGTTCGACACATGTATATATATGCAGAACAAAGCTAATAATAACATTTCTAGAAAACTAATATTTATTTCAACACGTGTGTATTTTTATCAAAGCGTATACATGATAAAAGAAATATTTTTATCATCAAAAATATTTATTCAACACGTGAATGTTTTTAACACTTCATATTCACAAAAAAATGTAGTTTTTATTGTCTATTCATTTTATTTTAAAATACGATAACATTCAACCCATGAATTTCAATTCAACGAATGAATTTCAATTCAACACATGAATATTCTCTATAGTTTGTATATATATAAAAATGTGATTTTTATCGTTAAATCTATTTGTTT
This sequence comes from Allium sativum, assembly GCA_030737875.1. NCBI lineage: Eukaryota > Viridiplantae > Streptophyta > Magnoliopsida > Asparagales > Amaryllidaceae > Allium > Allium sativum. Next base: position 996,400,328 of record CM060915.1, read on the forward strand.
AAAATTCGAATAATATTCAGCACATGAATTTCAACTCAACGAATGAATTTCAATTCAACACATGAATATTCTCTATAGTTTGTATATATATATATATAAATGTGATTTTTATCGTTAAATATATTTGTTTAAAATTCGAATAATATTCAACACATGAATTTCAACTCGACGAATGAATTTCAATTCAACACATGAATATTCTCTATAGTTTATATATATATATATAAAAATGTGATTTTTATCGTTAAATCTATTTGTTTAAAATTCGAAAAATATTCAACACATGAATTTCAGCGCGACGAACGAATTTCAATTCAACACATGAATATTCTCTATAGTTTATATATATATATGTGATTTTTATCGTTAAATCTATTTGTTTATAATTCGAATAATATTCAACACATGAATTTCAACTCGACGAACGAATTTCAATTCAACACATGAATATTCTCTATAGTTTATATATATATATATGTGATTTTTATCGTTAGATCTATTTGTTTAAAATTCGAATAACATTCAACACATGAATTTTGATTCAACGAGTGAATTTCAATTCAACACATGAATATTTCAGAAAATTTCGGCAGTAAAACGACAGGGTAGTTAAAACCGGGACCGTCCGTAGTACGGCTCCTCGCTCTACCTTAAAACCTTGCGGTTTTTGACAATGGGGATCATGCATCTAGTTCGGCCGCAGGCGGCATGTTTTACTTTCATTTCCACAATTCTATTCTAATTTGTTTCAACCACAAGAGGGTATTTTTCAACCACACAGGTATTTTTCAACCACAAAGGTATTTTTCAACCACAATATCAACCACAAACAATTATTTCCAACCATTCGTCATACCATATAATATCACGCCAATCACAAGCAATAAATATCGTCTATGGTCTATGGACGAGGGGAGTGTGTGTATATATATATAAATATATATTATTTCTATAATTCACTTGCATTTCATCACAATTCAAAGCATATATGTTTCATACAACGCTTGTATAATTTATACATCGCTAATATAACTTATACAACACATGTACATGAGGTATACAATGCGTATATAATTTACACTTCGCTTATATAATTTATACAACACGATTCCATTCACACAATTTAGTTTAGATTCCTCACATTGGTTTTTGAAGTGCTAAAAATCGTAGGAAGATCAGAAAAATCCGCGGCTTCTGCTAGATGGTAGAGACCCTCCCTGCGGTCCCGATGTTTCCTGTTTCATCGAATTTTGTTAACACACTAAAAAATGTGATTTTTTCAAAGTTTTGCAACACTTAAAAGTGTTATTTTCAGTTCAGAAATTTAAAGCAGATAACTTTTCAAACCTTCAAAACTAGGTCTTTAATTTTCGATCAATCCGTGCTTTTTCGTCTCGATCGGATGCTGCGACATCGAAGAGCTTCGAGCAGGCTTCCCAGCGCCTGTGGCGGCAGCGAAATTGGCGGCTCCAGGGACGATCGGTGGCACTCCAAAGGTGGTAACTTCCTGGGCGAAATTCGTCGTCAATAGGGGATGGTTTTAGTCGAGGGTTGGTTTGATTGAAAGAGGGGAGGAAGGCGATCGGAAAAGCCAACTGGAGGTGGTGGCGAAATCGCCTGTGGCGGCGGCGATGAGGCTTGGAAGATACGAGCGGGTTTCGCCGTTCATTTCAGAGGGTTGACTAGATTTTTTGATGAGAGAGAAATATGAAGATATTTTCTATTATATTTAAATTTTAAATTCCTATAATATCCTTTCTAGCCAACGTACACCAATTTCAACTCAACGACTGTCGCCCCTAGCTAAATACCCCCATTCTGGACACAATGGGATATGTTTCGTTAGCCAATTCGACTGTTACAGTCAGTTATTTTTTAAATTAAAATATAAAACCTTTTATATTCAATTTGAACGTACATTTCAATTTGCCAGGGCCACAAACTAAATCGAAAAATTCCAGAAAAATAAATCTAGCTTTGTTTTGACGATACGGTCCCAACAAAACCAGTTTCGTCGAATTCTGAGCTCGTATGCAAAAGGTCCATTTTCGGTCGACCCATTTTAACAGAAATTGACCAATCACATTTTCTTTTGCCCCGCTCACATACTAGCTTCAAAAATTATGAAATTTGAAACCTAGTAATAGTTTGACATCCCGGATCCAACAAAATTGGTTTCGTCGAATTTCGAGGTCGTATGCAAAATATCTATTTTCAAGGGCTATATATTCTATATAGCGACCTTTCTGAAAATTCATTTGGCCATAACTTTTGATTTCTGTTATGAAACTTCGATTTTTCAGATTCGTTAGAAAGGTATTCATAAACAGATTTAAATATTTTTGGTTTCGCTAAAATCTGTTATATTTTCCACCCGGTACAGTCAGACAAAGTTTGTATTCAAATTTTCAAACTGCCTCATTATCCACAATTCATTACTTTATTGAAATATGCTATTTCAATTGTTCAAATTCTTTGACAATAACCAATTTTAAAAATTTTAAATTGGTTCACATTTTTCGGGTTATTACAGTCGTCGAGGTGGCAGTGGGCTAATGAAGGGGGAATCGAGTTTCCCCTTTTCGATTTTTACTGAGGAAAGATAAATGAAGGTGAGTAAAGGGAAAAAGGGGATTTATATAAATATATATTTTTTATTATTAAATTAATTCTAAAAAGCGACTTTTAAATTCGATATCCAATCGAGACCCACCGCTGTCGTTCATAGCTAATTACCCCAATTCCGAACATAATGGGATATGTATCGTAGGCCGGTTCGACTGTTTCGCTCAGTTTTCGCCAAAATCAAAATATAACTCTATATATTGAATTTGAACATGCATTTCAATTTACCGGGGCTACATACGGACTCTAAAAATTCCAGAAAATTACTTTCTAGCTTTGCATTGACAATACGGTGCCAACAAAACTAATTTCATCGAATTCTGAGACCGTTTGAAAAATGTCCATTCTCCAGTCGATTAAAATCAACTAAAACTGGTCAAACACATTTTCCTTTGCCACGCTCACATATTGATTCGAAAAATTACGAATTTTGAATTCTTGCAATAACTTGACATCATGGATCCAACAAAAGTGGTTTCGTCGAAACCCAAGGTCGTTTGCAAAATTTCCATTTTAAGGGCTAGAATTCCATAGCGACTATTCTAAATTTTCAACTGGACGTAACTTTAGATTCCCGCTAAGAAATTACAATTTTTCGGACTCATTGGTAATATATTTTCAAATAGATTCTAATATTTTTGTTTTCACTAAAATCTGGTTTATTTTGAATCCTGTACAGTCATTTGAAATTTGAAATCGAATTTTCGAACTACCGCGCCATTTTCAATTCCTTTTATAATTCAAAATAAATATTTATATTCTAACGACGATTCAAATAAATATATACGTTATAATTATATTCAATATAAATTTCTCGTCGTGATTATTTAAAATAAATCATTTTAAATATTCAAAATTCATCAAAATTGCCAAAATAAAAATTTTAAATTGGCTCAGAATTTCCGGGTTGTTACAATCTCCCCCACTTAAAAATTTTCGTCCCCGAAAAGGAACGAAGCTGAAAGTTGTTTTACAAACCAACTCAACTTTCATTATTTTCATTATGGCTTAAGTTCTTCAACATTTTAGCTTCTAAGAACTTTTCAGATTTTTCAAAAATTTGGCTAACACCCTAATTTTTCGAAAAATTTCGCCATAACCTCCCCTGCACCGGGAGCTTCAGGATATTTCAAATAGCCTCCCATGGCCCTCACCAATCCAAAAGAAAAAGAAAAAGCCAAGCGGGTAGCCAATCGGCTCATAAAATCATCCAAAACCCAAGAAATACAATAAACATGTACCTATTTGTTGGGCAAACAATTTTATTCCTCTTCTCTAGCCTCCTTGCTATGACATGCTCAATGTAAGTACATGTATATGTATGCAAATGCGACAAATTTTCAATACAAGTCACTATTTGGTTCAATTTGGCTAAAGGTTCAACATTCAATTAATCAAAATAGTAATCAATTTGTTGATTATCATTTCAAATTCATAACTTTCATATATAGTCAAAAAATCAGATTTTTAATGCCAAATTACTACAATAAGCCATATCTAATTTTGGTTCTCACACCAGTCAATTGGAATCATATAGAAATCCCACTTTCGTCACTCGAACATAAATTTTGATGATGTTCCGAACCACCATCAGAACATCCACGGGCGACTAGAGTGTGATTCTATATCTATCTAGTATATTAAAACTTCAAATATACGCGGATCAGACGTATACGAAAAATCTTTATATACTGGATTGCCCAAATTCAATAAAAATAAATAATCAAATATGAATAATTGATCTAGATTTTCAAAACAAAAATTGTTTTCATTTTTTAATGATTAAAACATCACTCTTCACACTCTTTCTTGGATACTGCTGATCCCATCTCTAACGAGTCATTCCTATTGGATATTACTAATTCAATCTGTAATGAATTCTTTCGTTTGGTTCTAATGTGTCTTGTTCTCGAGCTCTGTAAACCAAAGCTCTAATACCACGATGAAACGACCCGAAATCCCCCTTACGGGAAATCACGGATTGAATTGAGGACAAGCCACATCAGAACACAAACAGAAGAACATTTCATTGTCTATTACAACAATTCCATCAGAATACAAGATTATACAGAGTATGAATAAATATTATATATTTGATAAATATCAGAGATTACAATAAATAACAAAGCAGCGGAAAATAATACAAAACATAACTGAAAGGAAAATACGGATACAGAGCTTTCCTAATATCATTCCAGCTGCAAACCAGGATCCTGTGAATATAAATCTGCAAAACCAAAACTACTAGCTGCGCGTGTCGAAAATAAGGGCACCCAGAGTTTAGGTTAAAACAATAAACTCCAGTTCAGTCATGTGACTGTTTTGAAAACTAAAACAGTTATTAATCTTTATTTTAAAATTAGGTAAATCAATGGACCACGCCGTATAACACGGAACGGGTTTCCTCCCAAGAATACCAGTGCATAAACAACAACGCAATGCTAAATATAGAATAATGAAGCTATTATAAGACCCAGGTCCCATCACACAACGCAACACAAGCCGGAGGATAGGGTTTTACCTTATAATAGCCAAAGAATGCTCGATACGTGAAATTTTATCTTTTATTATTACAATAAGTGTATAGTGTCAAAACAATTTCAATCATAAGTATCAATCATAGACGGCATAAGTGCCGCATCCCACTATGTCGCCATATATAGGATTACAACTAAAACCGAAATGACTCCTATTGGAAATTGGATTTCCCTCTGTGAACTGAGGCAACGGATCGTCCTCACCGGTTTCGAGACTCTCTAGCCCGAGCCTCAGGGTCAGGGCGCATCGACCCTTGGATCGTCAGGGCTGGTCCACCGATCTGGATTAAAATGCCTGAACACTCCGTTTCCGCGCCCTTTGGGGCGTAAATGAGTCAAATGACTCCATCGACTCCACATGGTCACCGATATCTCTGAGGCGCCTTGCAATCCAACAACCACATGTGAAAATAATATAAATGTTAGGGCTTGTAGGTCACTAACACCACCCTAGCAAGAAGGAAACGCATGTCCTCCCTGAGGTCCTCTCCCGTTTTTGGTTCACAACCAGGGTGTAAGGCTCGCGAATTAACGTTACACAAAGCTATGCCACACAGGTGGTGCTTTGATCATCAACCATAAACTTTGCTTTTCAACAAAAGCCTTGATCATTTACCACTTAGGCATGCCACACAGGCAATTCACACCGTGCGAATGATGTCTATCGATATACAACCTCTGATCCCGTACGTCTCAGAGAAGGGTGAAGTAAGGGAATAAATTCCCCTTCACCAGGCAGATGTATATTTAATAGAGATCAATCAACACAGAGCAATAACCAATGTCAGACACACAGTCCATACAAGTTCGTTCTGGGTCTGAACGAAACCGGAGGAACCTTATTTCTCGCATATCCATTGATCTCCAAGTACGTCTGGACGGTCACCAACTGATTCCCTCCTCTTGGATGTACAGCCCAATCAAGATCATCAGTAATTATCCATACGATGTGAAGACCTCCGGCCTTCGACCACCGTCTTCATCCTCGACACCACGTCGAATCAGTTATTCAGAATGGGATAAACCCGGTCTTTCTGAATAACTCGCGTATATAATAAATAAGTGTTACACAAATACAACATACGCCTCATTCCACTTCGGAATATTCTTTTATTCGAATATTCTTATACTTTGGGAAAGGTTCCCATTAATTTTTATCAAAGATAAATTCTTTTAAATTTATTCTTTAATCTTCTTTTGGATTTCCATTCAAACCAAATTATGGTTTATCCAAACTAGTCGGGATTAACGAACCTTATCGAAGTAATCATTTGTTTTTAAATTTCCCAATCCCAACCTATTCATCCCATGAAGTAAAACTGGTAATACTTCATATCTAACACCACGGTGTTATTGGTAAATTCAATTACCATTTCACGTTCAAATCTAATTAAAGATTTAACTATCGCTTGGAGCAAAATTGGTGATACTCCATTCTCAATCATTTCGATCTAATTAAAGATTCATTAAAACTTCACTTGGTTTTAATCTTCCCAAAAATCAATATTAATGATTATTTAACTTGGGAAATCATATCCTTTCTTTAACTGGGTTAAAGAACCAATGTCACTTAAAACACGGTTCACGATAAACCCAAAATCAATTACTATTCAATTCCAATTGAATATTATTTAATTGGTACACTTCATTAAATCTAAATAAAAAGATTTAATCTTTTTCTCAACTGGGTTTAAGAACGAATGTTAATGAAGACACCATTCACGACAAACCCAAATCCCATTTGATATTAAATACATGGCTCTGAATAGAAAATATATCGGCTTATATTCAATATCAAATTCTACGACCAACAAATATCATATTGGAAATAACGATATAAATATATCTTTCAAATTTCCATAACAATATCTGTATAATCACGAAATCCCACATCGAAATATTCGATTCAAACCCATTTCCAATCTATATATTGGAAATTTTGCTTATTTTCAAAACCATTTCGAATCCAATTTATTTATTTTAAAAAAAAATGGATTATAATTCTAGTTCAAAACTAGTTCACTTCGATAAAAATCTACTTTTATCTTTTCAAATATGGAGTTTTTCATCTCAATTCTTTCCAAATCATTTCTTATGATTTTACACTAATTATTGAAATTTTTAATAATTTTATCAAGGTCCGTACAGTCGATTTCCATCAACGGCCATCGAACTGCACTTACAGCGACCTTTTCCCAATTTGATTTGGACATAATTCCAAATCCAACAGTTAGATTTCTAATTTCTTGCATTCGTTAGAAAGCTATTTTCGATACGAACCCAACGGTTTCGGTTTCAGGAGAATCCGACGGTCGGATCTCCCGTAATGTCCATTCGAAGTCAATGGTCGAAATTCGCGAACTGCCGCAGCGCAACGCGTTCTATTCGGGCCATTATAATAAATATATATAATATATATATAATATATTTTGTCGATTTCCATTTAAAACATATTTTATAAATCGTTTTAAATTCGTTTTCAAAACGATTTCAACTTCCATCTCAAATTCAAATCAAAATTGAATTTTCCAACATAAATTCTTTTTAAATCCATTTCAAATCGATCTCAATTCAAATAGATTTCAACTCAATTTAAGTCCATTTTAATTTCAATTCAAAATGGTTTCAATTCTATTTCAGTTTAATTCGAATTTCAATTCTATTTCAATTTAATTCGAAATTCAAATCTTTTCAACTTAATTCGAATTTCAATCCTATTCAATTTAATTTGAATTTCTAATCATTTCAATTTAATTTGAATTTCAATCCTATTCAATTTAATTCAAATTTCTAATCATTTCAATTTAATTTGAATTTCTAATCATTTCAATTTAATTTGAATTTCCAATCATTTCAATTTAATTCGAATTTCCATCCTATTCAATTTGATTCGAATTTCTAATCATTTCAATTTAATTCGAATTTTGAAATCACTTTTCGATATTCATTGTAAAATGAATAAAATCGACAAAATTCTCGTTCGTGTTAAATTGGCTTTTAACTACTTAACATGGCTTCACATTTCAATATTCACTGAATATTATTTTAAAATATTCGATAATTCTGAACTTGAATCAAACACAGTCAATTACCATATAATTTATTATATGGATTTCACACAACCAATGTGTATAACAACAATGAAAATAGCAATCCATCATCCAAAGTGCATTCTACACTGTATAAGCATTGAATATACATATTCAACACTTACACAGTCTGTCAATCAATCGATCGACATATAGCTAATTATTGGGACTAGTGTAGGCCCAATATCATCCCAATTCCCGTGCGGGGTTTTCAAACAACAAACACATATTTTATTTATGTAGTTGGGCGATGTGTAAAATTTATTGTCCCAATCGATATCAGTCAAATGTGTGTACATCAACAAATCGTCTGATTTGTAAATGAACATTTTATTTTATATACACGTTAAAAATTATTTTTTTAACTATAAAATATTTATTTTCATTCCACATCACACAATCAACTTTCACAACACATCAATCAAGCAAACAAGTCATCCATGGTCTGCGGACGACGGGTGTCGGGTGCTGCTAAGAACCGTCTGCATCCTAGTATATATTTTAACTAGAAAATAAAAATAAAAGTGAGGAGTTCTCACCTTTGGTTTCCACTCCGCCAGTTTTGTTTCTAAATTTCTGAATAGTTTGGATTTTCCAGAAATTCCAACACGATCGTTTTCACGCTGTTCATAGTAAAAATCACATTTTTAATATGATATCTATATATAAAAATCATATTTTGAATACTGTTCTATATGGTTTAAAAATCATATATTTTATTTCACTGTTCTATATGGTTTAAAAATCTTATATTTTATTTCACTGTTCTATATGGTTTAAAAATAATATATTTTTAGTTTCCGCTATTTTATATTTTCAAAATCAAGTTCTATTTTATATTTTCTAACAAAGTATATGTATATTTTTCTAAACCAAATATATGTATATTTTTCCAAACCAAATTTTATATTTTTCTAAACCAAATATATGTATATTTTTCTATACAAAGTAATGTACATATTTTCTATAAAGCTTTTGATAAATTAAAGCTGATTTTTTCTTCCAATCTATGTTTATTTATTTTTAAAACTGTTTTTAATCTATTTTTTTACATTAAAGTAGTTAAACAAAAATAAATAAATTAAATAAGGGGTAAAACTCACGGTATTCATCTCCTTGGTTTACTGGTCTGTTCCCTTTCTGGAACGAAACCTGCTCGAGCTCTCACCCTTTGATTGCCAAGCGCCGCCATCAGCGATGATCGGAGGTCCATCCAGACGCACCCCGATGAATCCAGTCGCCACCTCAGTCGCCACCGCGATGGGCGTTAAACTCAAACGCGTCGATGCTCCGGGATTCGTGCTTGAACGGCAAAGGGAGGGTCGACGTCGCGAAGGAGGGCAGAGCGGAAGGAGGCGCGACGGTTGGGGAGGAGAGCGCCTGAGCACCGTCGAGGTGGCGGTGGGCTGATGTAGGGGGAATCGGGTTTCCCCTTTTCGATTTTTACTGAGGAAAGATAAATGAAGGGGGAGGGTAAAGGGAAAAAGGGGATTTATATAAATATATATTTTTTATTATTAAATTAATTCTAAAAAGCGACTTTTAAATTCGATCTCTAATCGAGACCCACCGCCTGTCGGTCATAGCTAATTACCCCCATTCCGAACACAAAGGGATATGTATCGTAGGCTGATTCGACTGTTTCGATCAGTTTTTGGCAAAATCAAAATATAACTCTATATATTGAATTTGAACGCGCATTTCAATTTACCGGGGCCACATACGGACTCTGAAAATTCCCGAAAAATACTTTCTAGCTTTGCATTGACGATACGTTCCTAACAAAACTGATTTCATCGAATTCTGAGACCATTTGAAAAATGGCCATTTTCCAATCGATTAAAATCAACTAAAACTGGCAAACGCGTTTTCCTTTGCCACGCTCACATATTGATTTGAAAAATTACGAATATTGAAACCTAGCAATAACTTGACATCACGGATCCAACAAAAGTGGTTTCGTCGAAAATCGAGGTCGTTTGCAAAATTTCCAGTTTTAAGGGCCAGAATTCCATAGCGACTATTCTGAATTTTCAACTGGACATAACTTTTGATTCCCGCTATGAAATTTCAATTTTTCGGGTTCTTTGGAAAGGTATTTTCAAACAGATTCTAATATTTTTGGTTTCGCTAAAATCCGGTTTATTTTGAATCCTGTACAGTCATTTGAAATTTGAAATCGAATTTTCGAACTACCGCGCCATTTTCAATTCCTTTTATAATTAAAAATAAATATTTATATTCTAACGACGATTCAAATAAATATATACATTCTAATTATATTCAATATAAATTTCTCGTTGTTATTATTTACAATAAACTATTTTAAATATTCAGAATTCATTAAAATTGCAAAAATAAAATTTTAAATTGGCTCAGAATTTCCGGGTTGTTACATGCATGCACATAAGTTGAAAGGAGAAAAGGAATCAACCAAAAAGATATGGCTTGAGCGTCAAACAACTTGTATGAACTTGTAACATTTATAATGGACTTTGAGTCTTGTTTTGAACTGTTACATTTGGTTGCATATGTTTTGTGTATTATTTTACCTTCTTTTACTTTCAAATGAATTCAATAGCAAACAAATCTCATGCAAGCGAAATATAAGGCGTGGACATGAAATAAATGTCAAATAAATGAAAAATGAAACATGTAATTGCATGTTTGTATGATTATGTACCTTGTTTTGTTTCATTTGCAATTTTTGTCAAATGCTATTTCTATTTATGTCATATTTTTCATGTTATTATGTACATTAAGTTTTAACATACATATGTTTGATTCTCACCATATGTTGAGTATTTTAGTAGGTTGCAATTGCGTGCTTTGCTTATGGAGCTCGCTTTTGATCCAAATGCTAAGAAAAATAATCAAATATGCTTTAGAACGCTAACTAAGGTACATATCTCAGATTACATATCGCTTTTGGGTTGTGTTTATGTTGTTTCCCTTAATTAGGGATGGCACGTCGTGTGGATGAGATGTATATTGATATATATTGTATTTGCAAATTTTTCCGAGTAAGCCATACAAAGGAGGTGCTTCCCAAATTTTTCGTAACTTCCGGGTGTTAGAAAATTTTTGAGTTATGAAATCTATAACTTGTTTCCTTTCTAAGAAGTTTTGGACTAAGTAAAAGTATTTGTAAAGATTATATATGTCGACGTAATTTTATATGACGTTTCCTTTTTAAGGACGAAAAGCTTTAAGTGGGGTAGATTGTACCACCCAAAATTTTTGACGTTTTAAATATAATTTAAATTAAGGTTTTACCTTAAAATAAATATTTATATTGGATTTCGGCATAGGATTTGGACTTTTATTTATTGTGAGCATAATTTGAATTTACATCCAAATGGAATCCGTTTGTAAGATTATTTTCAGAATGAACGTTTTAACTGATTTGGTTTTATTTGAATATTTGTTTGGAAGTTTATTTGTAAATAGCTAATTTATTTATGTGAAAACATAATTTGAAAATATAATCTCATTTGTTGTTAATCCGGCTTTGAATTAAATTTGTAACTTTGATTTAAAAAAGCTAATTAATTTTAAGTTTCGAATAAAGACGGTTGAGTATAAATTTATTTAAAAACCGTGATATCTGAGATTTAACTGTTGTGAATAAATTCTATTTCTGAAATGGATATCTTGTATTTTGATTTGAGAAGAAAATCTAATAGATGCGATATGATTTGATTTAATAGGAAATTGATATGAGTTAAGATGTATTTACGAAAAAGGGGCTAATTTATTTTAAAGTTAGTTTTGAAACCAAGTTGTTATCTAGTCTATATATTTCGAATACGTTGACATAATAAGACAAAGAATTGAGTTATGGAATAAAATAGGCGTGTATGGCGCTTTCGTTAATTTATCATTTGTAATTGTTGAAATAATAACGTGTTTGAACAAGAAAATAACGTTGTCCATTTTTTAGCCATGTTTAGCTTAACATTATATACCGTTCATTAGTACCGTTCGTTTAAAGGTGCCTCTTTATTTAGAAACGTTCAAACCTATATCTGAGAATTTTGAATCAAAGATTTTGGTGCCGAACATATTGGCTGCTTGTATAGCTTGACTGAAAAATTAAAACACTTGTCCTCTGTCACTTGATGTTGTCTACATGTGTTGTTTCCCTTCTGTCGTTGGTTCCCCTCGCTGAATTATAAAAGTGGTGTAACTCCTTTCTATTCGTTCACAACAACAAAAAATCCCCTTTTTCATATTTTAACAGATTTCTTCTTCCTCAAATTAAATGGACTTCCCCTCTTTAGTTTAGCAGCAGATTTTCCTTCTCCCTTTTATAAAAACAAATAGAGAAAATACGATTGAAAAACAAACAAACACAACAAATCTCCTTTCCTCAAATCAATGGCTTCACCAAAACCGAACTTTACTTCTGGAACCGCATGATTCCATCCTCCACCATCGCCTGAGGGCATCGTGCCACCATCCATAGTCGCGTACTGCTTCTGACCATCGTGTGTCTCGGTCTTCTCAAACCGCATGCATCGCGTGCTCACACTCCACTGGCATTATTTGCCAGAGTCACCACCAGTGAACTCCGACTCGTTCTTCCCTCCGGCGTTCCTTTCCCTTCTTCCATTTTGACCAGGCCAGCTCCGTTTACACGAGGGGAAGGTAAACTCAGACAATTACGTCCAGATCTAGAACGACTAACGACCGCTGCCGTCATTGAAACGACCCGAACTTCCCCGATAAGGAAAGCCCGGGTAGAGTCGAGAACAAGCCACATCAGAATGCAGGCGGAAGAACATTTCATTGTATATAACAACAATTCCATCAGATTACAAGAATATACAGAGTATAAATGAATATTACATTCGATAAATATCAGGGATTACAATTCATTACATAGCAGCGGAAAATTATACAATACACAACTAGAAGAGATATACGGATTTTTAGTTTAAAACAATAAACTCCAGGTCAGTCATGGGACTGGTGTGAGAACTAAAACAGTTATTTAAAACTTTACTCTAAATCAGATATATCAAGGGACCACGCCATATAAAACGGAAAGGGTTTGCTCCCAAGAATACCAGTGCATATAACAAAACAAAGCAATGCTTTTTGGAAAAATGAAGCTATTATAAGACCCAGGTCGTATCACACAATGCAATGCAAGCCGGGGGATAGGGTTTTCCCTTATAATAGCCAAACATGCTTAGTACGTTTAAAACAAATCATTTGATACTACTATAAGTGCATAGTGTATAAAACAACTTCAAATCATAAGTATCAATCATAGACGGCATGGGTACCATATATCATGTCGCCATACTAGTTCTACAATTAAAACCGCAAATGTCACGTATTTGGAAATTGGATTTCCGTCTTTGAACCGAGGCAAAAGATAGTCCTCAACCGATTCGAGACACTCTAGCCCGTGTCTCAGGATCAGAGCTCGAGTGACCCTTGGATCCTCAGGGCCAGTCCACCGATGTGGATTAAACTTAAACCCTGAACATGTGTTTCCCCGCTCTATGGGGCATAAATGAGCCAACGAATGACTCCATCGGACCTGGATCGTCCAATCAAACCGAGGCGCCTCGCAACAGCAACAACCACATAAGTCAAACTCGTCAGGGCGTGTAAAACCACTGACGCCACTTCTAGCTAGAAAGAAACGCATGCCCTCCCTGACGTCCTCTCCTGTTTTTGTTCACACCGGGGTGTGAGGCTCGCGAATCAACATTATACAAAGCTATGCCACACAGGATGTGCTTTGATCATCACCCACAAGACTTTGCTTTTCAACAGAAGCCTTGATCATTTGCCACTTAGGCATGCCACACAGGCAATTCATTCCATGAGATGGATATCCATCAATATATAACTCCTGAGCTCGTACGTCTCAGAGAAGGGCGTTAAGCAAGAGAATAAATTCTCCGCCGCCAAACAGATATTTATTTAATAGAAATCAATCACACAGACTGAAATCCACGGTCAGACACGCATTCCATTTACAAGTTCGTTCTGGGTCTAAACGAAACCGGAGGCACCTAGTACCCCGCATATCCATCAATCTCCAAGTACGTCTGGACGATCACTAACTGTTTCCATCTACTTGGGTGTACAGTCCAATCAAGATCATTAGTAATCACCCAAATAACGTGAAGACCTCCGGTCTTCGACCACCGTCTTCATCTTCGACTTATCGTCGTATCAGTTATTCAGAATGGGATAAACCCGGTCTTTCCGAATAACTCGCGTATATTTTAAATAAGTGTTACACAAACACAACATACACCTCATTCCAATTCTTCAGTCACTAACCGTAAATTAATCAAGAGAATAATTCCCCAAATATTAACCCCGAAGGCCGAAACCAACATCAGATCAATATCCAGAAAACCATTCTGCTTAGCTAACCGATAGTTAGTTTCTAAATTTCACATTCACAAGGAAAGGTTCCCATTAATTTTGTCAAAGATAATTTCCTTGAATTTATTCTTCAATCTTCTTTTGAATTTCGATTCAACTAGTCGGGATTAACGGACCTTACCGAAGTAATCATTTGTTTTAATTTCCCAATCCCAACCTATTCATCCCATGAAGTAAAACTGGTAATACTTCATATCTAATACCACGGTGTTAACGGTAAATTAAATTACCATTTCACGTTCAAATCTAATTAAAGATTTAACTATCGCCTGGAGCAAAACTGGTGAAACTCCATCCTCGATCATTTCAATCTAATTAAAGATTCATTAAAACTCCACTTAGTTTTAATCTGTGACTGGGTTAAAGAATCAGTGTCATTTAAAACACGGTTCACGATAAACCCAAAATCACATCACATTTCAATCTGTCCCTAACCGTAAATTAGCAAGTGAGCAGTTCCCTAAGTATTAACCCCGAAGGCCGAAACCAACATCAGATCAATACCCCGAAACCATTCAACTCAACTAATCTCCAGTTAGTTTCTGAATTTTCTTAACTCCTTTGGGTCTAAGAACAGTATTATTGAAGATACCGTTCACGACAACCCAAAATCACATTTCACTAATTATCGGGTTAAAGAGCAAGTGTTATTTAAAACACTGTTCACGATAAACCCAAAAATTAGTACTAATTCAATTCCAATTAAATATTATTTAATTGGTACACTTCATTAAATCTAAATAAAAAGATTTAATCTTTTTCTCAACCGGGTTCAAGAACATTGTTAATGAAGACACCATTCTCGACAAACCCAAATCACATTTGATATTAAATAAAAGGCTCTGAATAGAAAATATATCGGCTTGTATTCAATATCAAATTCTACGACCAACAAATATCATATTGGAAATAGCGATATATAAATATCTTTCAAATTTCCATAACAACATCTGTATAATCACGAAATCCAACATCGAAATATTCCAAAGACAATTTCGATTCAAATCCATTCCAATTCAATTACTGGAAATTCTGTTTACTTTTAAAACCCTTTTCAAATTCAATTTATTTATTTAAAAATAAATAGAATTATAATTCTAGTTCAAAACTTGTTCATTTCGATAAAAATCTATTTTTATCTTTTCAAATATGGAGTTTTTCATCACAATTCTTCACAAATCATTTCTTATGATTTTACACAAATTATTACTAATTTTAATAATTTTATCAAGGCCCGTACAGTCGATTTCCATCAACGGCCATCGAACTGCACTTACGGTAACCTTTTCCAAATTTGATTTGGACATATTTACAAATCCAACCGTTAGATTACTAATTTCTAATATTTGTTAGAAAGCTATTTTCGATACGAACCCAACGGTTCCGGTTTTAGGAGAATCCGATGGTCGGATCTCCCGCAATATCCATTCAAGGTCAATGGTCGAAACTCGCGAACTACCGCGGCGCGGCGCGTTCTATTCAGGCCATTATTTTATATATAAAATATATATATTATATACTTCGTCGATTTCAATTCAAAACGTGCTTTATAAATCGTTTTAAATTCATTTTCAAAACAGTTTCAATTTCATATTCAATTTCAAATCAAAATTGAATATTCCAATATAAATTCGTTTTAAATTCATTTCAAATCGATTTCATTTCAATTTCAATTTAATTCGAATTTCTTTTCAATTTCAATTTGAATTCAATTCCTTTCGATATCAATTCGGATTCAGTTATATTCAATTTAATTCGAATTTCAAACCATTTCAGTGTATTTCGAATTTCAAATCAATCCAGTTTAATTCGAATTTCAATTCACTTTAAATATAATTCAAATTTCAGTTCATTTAAATATAATTCGAATTTCAAATCTATTCGATTTCAAATCTATTCAATTTAATTCAAATTTCAAATCTAATTCAATATTCATTGAAATATGAATAAAATCGATATAAATATCGTTCACGTCAAAATGGCGTCAATCTAATCAACACCTCTTCATATATTTCTATTTTCAAAGATTCTATTTCAAATATTTCTTTTTCAAATATTTCTCTTTCAAATATTTCTTTTTCAAATATTTCTATTTCAAAACTCGAATGAGGCCCAGTCAATTACCATATAATGTTAATTATATGGATTTTCTACCACAAGTATATTACAACAATGATAAATCATCAACCATCATCCAAAGTGCGTTCTACACTGTATAAGCATCAAATATAAATATTCAACGCTTATAGTAGTCTGTCAATCAATCGATCGACATACAACTAATTATTGGGATTAGTGTATGTCATCTATCATCCCAATACCCGTGTGGGGTTTCAAACAATCAAACACAGATTTTATTAGTACAGTTGGGCGATGTGTAAAATTTATCGTGCCAATCAATATCAGTCAAATGTGTGTATATAAACAAATCGTCCAATTTGTTTATATTTATTTTTATTTCATTTCCTATACACGTTAAAAATTCTATTATCAACTATAAAATATTTTAACTATATAAATATTTTATTTTATTTCACATCACATCACACAATCAACTACACATCAAAATCAAACAAACAAGCATACAAGCCGTCCATGGTCTGTGGACGATGGGTGTCGGGTGCTACTAAACACCGTCTGCATCCTAGTATATATTTCAACTAGAAAATTAAATAAAAGGTGAGGAGTTCTCACAGAATTGCTAATCCAACGCCACGACTCTTCTTAGGTAGAAATCTTCGTCGTGCTCACCCTTTTGTCAATTTTCACTGCCCGTATTCTCTACATATATAAAAATCACATTTTTACTTCGCTATTCGATATATAAAAATCGAATTTTTACTTTGCTATTCAATATATAAAAATCGAATTTTTACTTTTCTATTCAATATATAAAAATCAAATTTTTACTTTGCTATTCCATATATAAAAATCGAATTTTTACTTTGCTATTCAATATATAAAAATCGAATTTTTACTTTGCTATTCCATATATAAAAATCGAATTTTTACTTTGCTATTCAATATATAAAAATCGAATTTTTACTTTGCTATTCAATATATAAAAATCGAATTTTTACTTTGTTATTCCATATATAAAAATCGAATTTTTACTTTGCTATTCAATATATAAAAATCGAATTTTTACTTTGCTATTCAATATCTAAAAATCAAATTTTTACTTTGCTATTCAATATATAAAAATCGAATTTTTACTTTGCTATTCCATATATAAAAATCGAATTTTTACTTTGCTATTCAATATATAAAAATCGAATTTTTACTTTGCTATTCCATATATGAAAATCGAATTTTTACTTTGCTATTCAATATATAAAAATCGAATTTTTACTTTGCTATTCCATATATAAAAATCGAATTATTACTTTGCTATTCAATATATAAAAATCAAATTATCGAACTACCGCGCCATTTTCAATTCCTTTTATAAATATAAATAAATATTTATATTCTAACGAAGATTCAAATGAAAATATAAGTTCAAATTCTATTCAAAATAAATTTCTCGTCGATATTATTCAAAATATTTCATTTTAAATAATCAAAATTCGCTAAAATTGCCAAAATAAAATTTTTAAAATGGCCCAGATTTCCGTGTTATTACAATCTCCCCTACTTAAAACTTTTCGTCCCCGAAAAGGAACGAAGCCGAAAGTTATTTAACAAACCAACTCAACTTTCATTATTTGACTACGGCTTAAGTTCTTCAACTTTTCAGTTTCTAAGAACTTTTCAAATTTTTCAAAAATTTGGCTAACACCCGAAATTTTTGAAAAATTACGCCATAACCTCCCCTGCACCGGGAGCACCGGGAAAATCCCGAAATTGCCATACAGGCCCTCTGATCTCAAAAAGAAAAAGAAAAAGCCAAGCGGCTAGCCAATCGGCTCATAAAATCATCATCACCCAAACAAAATAGTAAATTATGGTAAACATGTCCTATTTGTCGGGCAAACAATTTTATTCTTCTGCTCTAGCCTCTTTGCTATGACCTGTTCAATGCAAGTACATGTATATGCAAGCAACTGCGACAAATTTTCAATACAACTCAGTATTTGGTACAATTTGGCTAAAGGTTCAACATTTTAATTAATCCAACAATAATCAAACAACTCAACTATCAATCAATTAGTTGATTTTCATTTCGAACACATAATTTCGATATATAGTCAAAAATCACATTTTTGATGCCAAATCACAACAATAGGCCCTATCAAATTTTGGTTCTCACACCAGTCAATGGAAATATATAGATATCTCACCTTCAACACTCGAATATAAATGCTGATGACGTCGCGGCATCATCAGAATCATCTTCGGGCAACTAGAGTGATTCTATATTTATCCAGTATATTAAAACTTCGAATACACGCGGATCAGACGTATATGCAAAATCTATATATACCGGATTTTCCACATCAATATAAAATAAATAATCAAATACGAATAATTGATTTAAATTTTCAAAACAAAATTTGTTTTTATTTTCAAAAATATACTCTTCACACTCGTTCTAGGATACTACTGATCCCATCTCTAACGAGTCATTCCCATTGGATATTACTAATCCAATACCTGATGAATTCTTTCGTATGGTCCTATCGTGTCTTGTTCTCTGAGCTTTATAAACCAAATCTCTGATACCAGCTGAAACGACCCGAACTTCCCCGGTAAGGAAAGCCCGGATAGAGTCGAGAACAAGCCACATAAGAACGCAGGAGGAAGAACATTTCATTGTATATAACAACAATTCCATCAGATTACAAGAATATACAGAGTATAAATGAATATTACATTCGATAAATATCAGAGATTACAATACATTACATAGCAGCAGAAAATAATACAATACACAACTAGAAGAGATATACGGATACAATGCTTTCCGGATATCATTCCAGCTGTAAACCAGGATCCTGTGAATATAAATCTGCTAAATCAAAACTACTAGCTGCCTGTGTCAAATAAGGGCACCCAAAGTTTAGTTTAAAACAATAAACTCCAGGTCAGTCATGGGACTGGTGTGAGAACTAAAACAGTTATTTAAAACTTTACTCTAAATCAGATATATAAAGGGGCCAAACCGTATAATATGGAAAGGGTTTCCTCCCAAGAATACCAGTGCATATAACAAAACAGCGCAATGCTTTTTGGAAAAATGAAGCTACTATAAGACCAAGGTCCTATCACACAATGCAACGCAAGCCGGGGGATAGGATTTTCCCTTATAATAGACAAACATGCTTAGTACGTTTAAAACAAATCATTTTATACTACTATAAGTGCATAGTGTATAAAACAACTTCAAATCATAAGTATCAATCATAGACGGCATGGGTACCATATATCATGTTGCCATACTAGTTCTACAATTAAAACCGCAAATGTCACGTATTTGGAAATTGGATTTCCGTCTGTGAACCGAGGCAAAAGATAGTCCTCAACCGATTCGAGACGCTCTAGCCCGTGTCTCAGGATCAGAGCTTGAGTGACCCTTGGATCCTCAGGGCCAGTCCACCGATGTGGATTAAACTTAAACCCTGAACATGCGTTTCCCCGCCCTATGGGGCGTAAATGAGCCAACGAATGACTCCATCGGACCTGGATCGTCCGATCAAACCGAGGCGCCTCGCAACAACAACAACCACATAAGTCAAAATCGTCAGGGCGTGTAAAACCACTGACTCCACTTCTAGCTAGAAAGAAACACATGCCCTTCCTGACGTCCTCTCCCATTTTGGTTCACACCGTAGTGTGAGGCTCGCGAATCTACGTTACACAAAGCTATGCCACACAGGCCGTGCTTTGATCATCACCTACAAGACATTGCTTTTCAACAGAAGCCTTGATCATTTTCCACTTAGGCATGCCACACAGGCAATTCATTCCATGCGATGGATATCCATCAATATATAACCCCTGAGCTCATACGTCTCAGAGATGGGCGTTAAGCAAGAGAACATAAAGAGCTCATAACCCAAAAATCAATACTAATTCAATTCCAATTAAATATTATTTAATTGGTACACTTCATTAAATTTAAATAAAAAGATTTAATATTTTTCTCAATCGGGTTCAAGAACAGTGTTAATGAAGACACCATTCACGACAAACCCAAATCGCATTTGATATTAAATACAAGGCTCTGAATAGAAAATATACCGGCTTATATTCAATATCAAATTCTACGACCAACAAATATCGTATTGGAAATAGCGATATATAAATATCTTTCAAATTTTCATAACAACATCTGTATAATCACGAAATCCAACATCAAAAAATTCTGAAGACATTTTCGATTCAAATCCATTCCAGTTCAATTACTGGAAATTCTGGTTACTTTTAAAACCCTTTTCAAATTCAATTTATTTATTTAAAAATAAACAGAATTATAATTCTAGTTCAATACTAGTTCATTTCAATAAAAATCTATTTTTATCTTTTCAAATATGGAGTTTTTCATCCCAATTCTTCACAAATCATTTCTTATGATTTTACACAAATTATTACTATTTTTAATAATATTATCAACGCCCGTACTGTCGATTTCCATCAACGGCCATCGAACTGCACTTACAACGACCTTTTCCAAATTTGATTTGGACATAATTCCAAATCGATTTCTAATTTCTAATATTCGTTAGAAAGCTCTTTTCAATACGAACCCAACGGTTCCGGTTTTAGGAGAATCCGACGGTCGGATCTCCCGCAATATCCATTCGAAGTCAATGGTCGAAATTCGCGAACTACCGCGACGCGGTGCATTCTATTCAGGCCATTATATTATATATATAATATATATAATATATACTTCGTTGATTTCAATTCAAAATGTGCTTTATAAATCGTTTTAAATTCATTTTCAAAACGGTTTCAACTTCATATTCAATTTCAAATCAAAATTGAATATTCCAATATAAATTCGTTTTAAATTCATTTCAAATCGATTTCAATTCAATTTCAATTTAATTCGAATTTCTTTTCAATTTCAATTTGAATTCAATTCCTTTCGATTTCAATTCGGATTCAATTATATTCAATTTAATTCGAATTTCAATTCTATTCGAATTTCAAATCATTTTAGTGTATTTCGAATTTATAATCAATCCAGTTTAATTCGAATTTCAATTCACTTTAAATATAATTCGAATTTCAATTCATTTAAATATAATTCGAATTTCAAATCTATTCAATTTAATTCGAATTTCAAATCTATTTCAATATTCATTGAAAAATGAATAAAATCGATATAAATATCATTCACGTCAAAATGGCGTCAATCTAATCAACACTACTTCATATATTTCTATTTTCAAAGATTCTATTTCAAATATTTCTTTTTCAAATATTTCTCTTTCAAATATTTCTTTTTCAAATATTTCTATTTCAAATATTTCTATTTCAAAACTGGAATGAGGCCCAATCAATTACCATATAATGTTAATTATATGGATTTTCTACCACAAGTATATAACAACAACGATAAATCATCAACCATCATCCAAAGTGCGTTCTACACTGTGTAAGCATCAAATATAAATATTCAACGCTTATAACAGTCTGTCAATCAATCGATCGACATACAACTAATTATTGGGATTAGTGTATGTCATCTATCATCCCAATACCCGTATGGGGATTCAAACAATCAAACACAGATTTAATTTGTGCAGTTGGGCGATGTGTAAAATTTATCGTCCCAATCAATATCAGTCAAATGTGTGTATATAAACAAATCGTCCGATTTGTTTATATTTATTTTTATTTCATTTCCTATACACGTTAAAAATTCTATTTTCAACTATAAAATATTTGAACTATATAAATATTTTATTTCATTTCATGTCACATCACACAATCAACTACACATCAAAATCAAACAAACAAGCATACAAGCCGTCCATGGTCTGTGGACGACGGGTGTCGGGTTCTACTAAACACCGTCTGCATCCTAGTATATATTTCAACTAGAAAATTAAATAAAAGGTGAGGAGTTCTCACAGAATTGCTAATCCAACGCCACGACTCTTCTTAGGTAGAAATCTTCGTCGTTCTCGCCCTTTTGTCAATTTTCACTGCCCGTATTCTCTACATATATAAAAATCACATTTTTACTTCGCTATTCGATATATAAAAATCGAATTTTTTACTTTGCTATTCAATATATAAAACTCGAATTTTTACTTTGCTATTCAATATATAAAAATCGAATTTTTACTTTCCTATTCCATATATAAAAATCGAAATTTTATTTTGCTATTCAATATATAAAAATCGAATTTTTACTTTTCTATTCCATATATAAAAATCGAATTTTTAATTTTCTATTCAATATATAAAAATCGAATTTTTACTTTGCTATTCAATATATAAAAATCGGATTTTTACTTTGCTATTCAATATATAAAAATCGAATTTTTACTTTGCTATTCCATATATAAAAATCGAATTTTTACTTTGCTATTCAATATATAAAAATCGAAATTTTACTTTGCTATTCCATATATAAAAATCGAATTTTTACTTTGCTTTTCAATATATAAAAATCGAATTTTTACTTTGCTACTCCATATATAAAAATCGAAATTTTACTTTGCCATTCAATATATAAAAATCGAATTATCGAACTACCGCGCCATTTTCAATTCCTTTTATAAATATAAATAAATATTTATATTCTAACGACGATTCAAATGAAAATATACGTTCGAATTCTTAAATTTTTCGTTGATATTATTTAAAATAATTCATTTAAATAATCAAAATTCGCTAAAATTGCCAAAATAAAAATTTTAAATTGGCCCAGATTTCCGGGTTATTACAGTCATCATCATGAGGCCACGCATCGACCACGACCACCAAGCCTTCACCACCACTTCGTTTGGATTGTGGTTTCCCTCCGTCCAGCAAAGCTGAGCCCGGCTTCTTCACGCTACTATATTTGTCGTCACCTCCTCTATGCCACAGTCACCCCGCCTTAGCCCGTGCACCCCCCAGCTACTTCGGCTGCATTTCTATTGCTGCAGGGCTACACACTGGGCCAAGCGCACCTCAGATGCTTGAGTAAATGCCTGAAAGGCTACAATTATGTCTTGGGCTTACTGACTTGGGCAAAGGGTTTCGATTCCGTTGAGTCACGTATATTTTTCTATTCGTTGACCATTCAATCTAAAGTGGTAAGCTTTGCTTGGATTTTTCAAAAATATTCGCATGCATGTCATCGTTCTTTTTAAAAAAAAATCGATGTTATTTTCGTATGGTTAACTATAGTTTGGGGGCATCGACGAAATTAGGATTAAATACAGTTGAGTCACCGATTTTATTGCTAAGAGACGAGTTGAAATAATATCATACATCTCCAATATTTTATTTGTGTGCATATATACATATGTACAGGTGTATACAAACTATTGGATATATGCTCGTCGGTTGGCTATCAAAATTCATTCACAAATTTTCATGTCAAGTTTTGCGTTCATCTCCAAGCCTCGAAAGGATAGTTTCCCTCACTCATAGACTAATTGATGATTTGGTGAATTAAATACTTGAGATGTTAAATGAAATGTTAGGGTGCTATGGAATTGTTTGTATGTGACTAATGCACATGTACACATACACTACCCCATTATATAACATATATGGATACGATGCACGATATGATATGTTTGTATTGCTCTCACCTTGAAGTTCCTTATAGATTCACAAAATCACCATGGGTTGAAATGATACACACCCGAATGAATTGGGTATATATACATATATATATATATATATATTCAAGAAATCAATTCTTATCAATTTGGAATGTTGGTTGAAATGATATATACCCAGGATTCGAGTTTTCCTTTAAGACGGATTGAAATGGTACATATCTGTATCACTTGACCATAGGATAGAAAATTTATATGGATGTCGTGGTTAATAAAAATCTATTCTGTAAAGTATTATAAGTGCATGTCAATTTCAATGAATGGACTTTTGAAATGAAATCTTGTGGTAAAGGAAATTGGGGAAAGAATTTTTATGAAACTTATTGAAATAAAGAAAAATGCAGTGTTTAAATTTAAATATTTTGAATTAATGTCCATGTTAAATATGACTTATTGTCTATGATTTTTAATAATATACGAAGATGTTCCTTATATTATTAGTTAGAATACTGATAAATAAATATTTGTGTCACCAGATTTATTTTAAAGCTTATAACATTTTTCCACTGATGTTAAATTGAAATTGTAATTTTGTAATTTAAGAATTTCAGACGTATGATTGTTTAAAACAAGATTTTAATGTATGTGATTTTGTAAATTTAAATATTTTGAATTTATGCTTGTTTAGATAGGACTTCCGATATATTTTACTTAAGATTTGAATTAATGTTATTTTAAGCAAGATTATATTTTATTTTGATTTTATAATATAGTGAAGGTTTCCATTATCTAAATTGATTGATTTAATGTAAAATATTTTAGTTAAAGATTTAATTTAATAGATCTTATAAGAATTAAATTCAAAGGGAATCAAATGAAATTTAGAGATTGTGTTAAGGAATGTTTGAAAGGTTTTCCTTGAACTAATTTAATTTTGGGAAAGTTAAGTAATATTTTGGGTTTAATGGGAATGTTGAAATATACATTTGTAAAGTTTTTTATTTCAAAGTTAAGATTTAACTAGAAATTATGGAATTGGATTTCTTTGTAAACCTTATGATGAAAAGTAAAGATATTTTATTTAGTATAAGAATTCAGGGAAATGGTTTACAAAGAAATCGATAACTAGAGATTTGATACCAAATGTGACGACCACCCATAACTCCTGCACTTAAAAAGAGGAAAAGTGCGCTGAAAGGTATGCTAGGAAGCTATGGACGATCATCAGAGTAGGTAAACACAAGCAGAACCTGTCGCATTTCTCATAGCGCAAGAATGAAATATAATAGAATATATACAACAGGCAAATATAGTGAATCAAACTTTTATTTTTTCTTAACATCTTGAAAGATTATCCATAAAGTAACTAGATACAATATCAAAGTTTTTACATAAAGCCTCACTACAACACTTAGAGCAAATGTTCAAGTAGAGAAATAACAGAGATACTAGATAGTAATAAAAATAGTATGTAAGCCTCCAGCTCGCTATCAACCAGCATCATTGTCCTCACTAAGAAATCATCTGCCACCTGCTACTCAGTCTTCCCATCCACAATCGGATGAACAACCCAAGCTAATAAGAGGGAAACATATGACCTTGATTCAGACAACAGTCTTAATGAGCGAGAAAACAGATATCTAACATCATCAAAAAAGTATATGAGAATTGGTAGATTAAGCAACCAATCTACCAAAACATCAGAGAAGAACTCAATCCCATCTTCCCTACATCGGGCGGTGATAGCCTTTACAAGAAGAACTTCAACAAAACATCCATGACAGTCAGAAAAACTATTCACTCATAGCAATCAGATGTAACCAAACAATAACAATCAGAGTAACTAGTTATATCTCACGTAAATCGTCCTAATCGAGATCGATATTCCCTAAGCACAAGCCCTAGAGGCCTAAACCAATATAATACAAGCAACCAAGAAACATATCCTTCGATGTCGGTCAACTAATATGAGACAGTACAAGCAAAACATCCAACATTCATGACTGACTCTGTATCACCACCAATCCTGCTTTGAAACCATCGTTAATCGTATGAAGACCAATTTTTCCATGTGACAAGGGATAATTGTAACCCCGGTTCTAACAAAAACTCCGTACGCCTTTCAACGATACGTATCTCTAAGCCTTTTAACAATATCCAGCATACTCGACCAACAACCTTCCGGTCCTTTGGACATATCTATTACACCCTTGCTTTGAGCCCGCTAGAACCTACTGCAATGATAATTTCTTGGCCTTCAATATCTCTATCCGTCCTTCTTGATGGCTATTTTTAGCTCAAGCAACCTTCTCGAGCATTATCCATCAACTTACAACCTTTGAGTTATCTTCTCATTCGTTGCTTTTCAACGATCAACAAACGTCTCACAACACTTCGAACATTCCACCTTGAACTCATGTCGAAGCTAGAACCATCATTGTAACATCCCGTGAATTCTATAACAGTGAAATTCACAAATTAAAGTATAATGAATTTCAAATCAAAGAATTAAGGGAAACGGGATACGAAATTGTGTTCATCTCGGAAAAATACACGAAATAGAGTCCAAGTTTTCGAAAAACGGAGTCCGTATGAAGAAGATATGGCCTCCGGAAGTTTCAGAATTCAGGTTAAAATTCAAAACAGACGAAAACTGCTCAGAAAAACAAGTTTAAAATTCAAAATCGGGCCCAATTGGCCAGGGCGGGAAAATTCCTGCCTAAGGCACCCAGGTCGACTTGGCAGTCGACCTGGGCTAGAGGTCGACAAGGCTGTCGACACCCGTGTCGACTGCCAAGTCAACACGGTGTCGACTGGGTTGTCGACCTGGCCCCAGAGCCAGGTCGAACCCAGCCTACCCTGGCTGGCCTGGTCTATGTTTAGTCGATTTTCTGAGCCTTGCCTTGTCACTAGGGCTAGGTGTCAGCTTCGGATTGACCGCTCCTTCAAACGAACGGCTATTATTGAATCAAGCTCCATCGACGGTCTAAAACAACTCACAAACATTATAAAAAGGACCTAAGACCTAGCCTAAATCATACTATCTCATTTTAGCCTCAGGCCGCCGCCATTAAACCTAGAGCTCTGAGTTAAAAATACAAAGAATAAAATTATAGAAGATAGAGGACGATTCTTGAAGGCTACAACTAGAAGCTACAACAACTACGACGCCTTAGACAACGAATTTGGGACTATTTGATTTGGGATTTTTATTTGGGTTATTTGCTTCATATTGTAAGTTCTATGTTACTTTTTTGGCAAAAACGCTAAAACAATATGGACATGCCATGAATTGAAACCGGATTTAGGAACTATTGTTAATCCATTGTTTATATTGTTTATCTTTGAATTATAATTTGGGGATATTGCTATGGCAACGTTGCAAGTTAAACTTGTCATGATTTTGATGTTGTTATGAATCACTTGGGCTTAATTTGTTTGGCAAGTTGGACTAATACATGTCCATGGAATCGCTATGTTTATTGAAATCTTTATGTTGATTAAACCATGCCTATGGTACTAATTAAACCATGGCTATGACTATTGATGGAATTATGCCTGTGATGTTAATATACCCATCATGATTAATGAAAAATTGGGTATTGCTAGGTTATGATGAAAAGTTGGAATTATTATGTTTATAATGTTAGATATGTTAAAAACGCTAAATTGGAATCATTATGTCTATGAGAATTATTATGTTAAAAATGCTAAATTGGAATCATTATGTCTATAATGTTAGTTGAGAATCATTATGTTAAAAATGCTAAATTGGAACCATTATGTTTATAATGTTAGTTGAGAATCATTATGTTAAAAACGCTAAATTGGAATCATTATGTCTATAATGTTAGTTGAGAATCATTATGTTAAAAATGCTAAGTTGGAACCATTATGTTTATAATGTTAGATGAGAATCATTATGATAAATTGGAATCATTATGTCTATGAGAATTATTATGTTAAAAATGCTAAATTGGAATCCACTATGCCTATTAGGATTACTATGCCTTTAATGTTTCATGTTTATAATAAAATTATTATTATGCCCGCAATGATTATTATGCCTATGATGTAAAGTTGAAATCATCATGTTAAATTAAGTTGGAATCATTACTATGCCAAGTTATCATCATACTAGTATTGCAACCATGTGATATGTTATAGCCTGTTTATTATGCAAGTGTGTTGGAATTGTCACATATGCCTATCACATGTTTGGTGTTATTCCCCTTTATCCCTTGAATTGTTTATGCTTGAGAACGAAGTGTGTTTATATACGTCGGGGATACGATTGGGTAGAATAGGCAAAACTTGAATTAATTATAAGCATAAACTGTGAAATTTGGCATAAGTAGAACATGAAATATGGCACGAAAACTTGACTTGAACATGCCATAACTTGACTTTAAACATGCCTTAGTTGGGCACGAAGTTGACATATGAACATGATGTGGAAATAGAAAAATCTGATAAGAACATGGGCATGACTTTAGAAAACAAGAAGGTGGCCAACTCGAGGTTGGGTTGAGTTTGTAGTGTAAATTTGCCCGGAACCGCCCGGCAAATCCAGTTGCTACAAACAATAGGATCCAATGTGGGTAGTTGGTCACATAGCGCTTGAAACCCGAGGTTGGGTTGAGTTCGTAGCGTAAACCTGCCCGGAACCGCCCGGCAAATCCAGTGGCTACGAACAACAGGATCCAATGTGAGTGGTTCGGTGCATTAACGAATCAATTAATGCCAATTAGGGTTAAGTCATGAACATGAAAAGACAACTTAACCAACTTGAACACGGTTTGTAGGGCTAAGTCATGAACTTGAAAACGACAACACTTAACCAACTTGACATGACACGTAGGCGGGTTAAGTCGCGAACTGACATGGCTAGACTAGAAAAGGATTAAGTCACGAATTACATGACTTAATATGTTAGGCGGGTTAGGTCACGAATTACCTGACCTAATCTATTAGGCGAAACACTAGACACGACCCCTTTCAGTAGTAACCCTCTAGAAGTATCAAGGTACCCTGGGGCTAGGCCGGGTGGGGCACGATTACTGGGCTGATTGTAAGAGGTGAACGACGGCAGTAGGGTACGCCAGTGTAGGTTCGGCAGACTACGATCGTGCACGTATTCGGGGCAGACACTGGGTATCCGTAGATTTATCTGTGCATCTTGAATCGTGTCAGGGGTTGACACCCTAGGGCTGATACACCCGAAGGTGGACCCAGCACAGGTGACTACATTCGTGATTAGCCGTATGACACGGACACTTGACGAGCTAGAACTTGTAGGGAGCCGATCGACTAGATAATCGCTCCGTAGGACCCCGTACTTGGGTCAGACCCCGTTTCAGGGTCATTTCATGATATTGGGCCGTGGGATTTATTTCGTGATTAACTTGTGATATAGGCTTAGTATACTAGTACAGTCGATGCAACGAATCTCGAACATGTGATGCTTTACTTGACTTGTCTTGACTTATCCTGATCACCTTAGTCTATCTTGTTCACCTTGACACCATTCTTAAGTTTAGTTCCAGTTCATACATGACAGGTTGTTTTAACCGTTTCTACACTGAAAGTCACTAGAACTTACTCAGTCTTTATGACTGACCCTTTTCCTTTCGCCTCTTTTTCTTTCGTTTCCCCCCCCCCCCAGGTTCTCAGGGAGGGAATACCGCAGCTTGATCAGTTTTCACATCCAGCTTGAAGAGAAAGAATGTATTGCTTGGATCTTTTTCGTTTTGGACTATGGCTTTGGACAGAAATTAGGGGACTTTTGCAGTTTATTTATGTTTTCTTCATGCTTCTTTAAATAATGTAATCAAGACAGTTATGATTTTGGGAAGTATTATGGCATGGTTTGTGTAACACGTATTTTGAAGAAATAAAAGTTGTTGTTTTCCGCTGTTCAAAAATATGTGTTATTATATCTGTCTTGTATATCTGTGACTTATACTTATAAACCTCCACCAAAATTAAGGCATTCCCTTTGAGAGTGACCCTAACGGAGGTGGGGTGTTT
This sequence comes from Allium sativum, assembly GCA_030737875.1. Taxonomy (NCBI): domain Eukaryota; kingdom Viridiplantae; phylum Streptophyta; class Magnoliopsida; order Asparagales; family Amaryllidaceae; genus Allium; species Allium sativum. The sequence continues at coordinate 996,430,700 of CM060915.1, forward strand.
CACTTGGTATTAGAGCGAGGTTTACCAGATAAGATAAAAAGTTTTGAAAATTTATTTTCAAAAGAAAATTTAAAGAAGCATTTTTAAAAGATAAAATATTATTTTATTTTAAAAAGGCAAAGTCCCCCAAAGCCATAGGTACTATTTCTTATCCTTCATTTTGAATCTATCCTTCTTGTTTCAGCATGTCCGAAGAACTTAATTTGCCAGAGGGTGTACCAATACCTGGTTGGTTTAGACGATTCTTAGAAGCAAGGGCCACCCAGCCAGGTCCTACCGTTCCTCCTCCCCCAGCTGCAGGAAATCATCTAGCTGCAGCAGCACCTCTTCCTCCAAGTCCTCCACGGGGAAACACTTTTGCTAAGATATGTAAAGATTTTAAGGCTATGGGAGGAAAGGACTTTCATGGAACGGAGTCCTTCGTGGCAGCTAGAAATTGGCTGAAAGAAACCGAGGACTTATTCGTCATCTTTGAGGTAGAAGATAGGCAGAAAGTACAACTGGCAGTGTGGCTACTAAAGGGCGAGGCTTCCTACTAGTGGGAAGTCACTAATGCAGAAAGACCAATGGAAACATGAGAGGACTTTAGGGTAAGGTTTGAGGCTAAATTTCTCTCAGAAGCCGAAAGGAGTTTGCAGTTGGAGAAATTTTTATTTCTTAAGCAAGGAAATATGACAGTCAAAGAGTACGTTAATCAGTTCGACGAGCTGGCTAGGTTCGGACTAGACCTAGTCAACACCCCGCACAAAAAGGCTCTCCGCTTTGTCAAAGGGTTGAATGAGCCATTACACAGTTTGGCCATGACCCGTATACCCATGGGAGCTACGTACGAAAGGTTGGTGTAGATGGCATTGCTGAACGAGGAAGATAAGGGCAAGAAGGAGACAGAGGCAGAAAACTCTCAAGGGAAGAAAGAGATCAAGCCTAACGATTCTAAGAATAAGAAGGTAGACTCCGAGAAGGGAGGCAAGAACAACAACTCACGCGATAAAAGGAAATACAATTACTGTGGTACGGAAGGGCACATAGCCAAGGATTGTAGAAAGAGGAAGAGAAAGCAAGGTGAATGTTTTCATTGTGGGAAGACTGGACACATCAGCAAAGACTTCCCTGAGAAGCAGACCGGACCTTCTGGCGGTACATCGTTAACCTATTCTAGATGCTTTGTTTTATCTTATTTCTCTCCTCGATCCTATCTTGAGAACCATAGTTAGAATCTTTTTGGATGTAAACATGTAATTGAAACATGTTTTGATTGCGAAATGGTTGCAAGTGGTCGCAAGTGGTTGCTCGTGGATGCATGAATACACATTAGGCACTAGATCGGCTCAGACACATTTTCATGTTGCATATGCATGAGTGTTTATTTTGGAAACTTGGTTGTGCCATCATTTGGTTGTTGCATATGATTGAATGTTCGAGCACTCATGTAGAAATTATGAATTATAATAGGAAAAAAATTTCATACATATTGGATTCATTTCACTAAACATATTTTGCATTTAGAAGATCAATCAGGCCTGATCATTAGCATTAGCTAAGGAACATATACACACACTTCGCATATGATCATAAAGCAATAGAAGTCTTTTAAGGACAATGGATACTCGTGTTTGATGGATGAGTAGATGGATGTTTGGATGTTAGGATATATATTTTTCCTAAACTTGAAGATTTCGGGGACGAAATCCTTTTAAGTGGGGGAGAATGTAACACCCCGTGTATTCTATAACAGTGAAATTCACAAATTAAAGTATAATTAATTTCAAATCAAAGTATTAAGGGAAACGGGATACGCCATTGTGTTCGTCTCGGAAAAATACGCGAAATAGAGTCTGAGTTTTCGAAAAACGGAGTCCGTATGAAGAAGATATGGCCTCCGGAAGTTTCAGAATTCAGGTTAAAATTCAAAACAGACGAAAACTGCTCAGAAAAACAAGTTTAAAATTCAAAATCGGGCCCAATTGGCCAGGGCGGGAAAATTCCTGCCTAAGGCACCCAGGTCGACTTGGCAGTCGACCTGGGCTAGAGGTCGATAGGGCTGTCGACACCCGTGTCGACTGCCAAGTCAACACGGTGTCGACTGGGTTGCCGACCTGGCCCCAGAGCCAGGTCGAACCCAGCCCACCCTGGCTGGCCTGGTCTATGTTTAGTCGATTTTCTGAGCCTTGCCTTGTCACTAGGGCTAGGTGTCAGCTTCGGATTGGCCGCTCCTTCAAACGAACGGCTATTATTGAATCAAGCTCCATCGACGGTCTAAAACAACTCACAAACATTATAAAAAGGACCTTAGACCTAGCCTAAATCATACTATCTCATTTTAGCCTCAGGCCACCGCCATTAAACCTAGAGCTCTGAGTTAAAAATACAAAGAATAAAATTATAGAAGATAGAGGACGATTCTTGAAGGCTACAACTAGAAGCTACAACAACTACGACGCCTTAGACAACGAATTTGGGACTATTTGATTTGGGATTTTTATTTGGGTTATTTGCTTCATATTGTAAGTTCTATGTTACTTTTTAGGCAAAAACGCTAAAACAATATGGACATGCCATGAATTGAAACCGGATTTAGGAACTATTGTTAATCCATTGTTTATATTGTTTATCTTTGAATTATAATTTGGGGATATTGCTATGGCAACGTTGCAAGTTAAACTTGTCAAGATTTTGATGTTGTTATGAATCACTTGGGCTTAATTGTTTGGCAAGTTGGACTAATACATGTCCATGGAATCGCTATGTTTATTGAAATCTTTATGTTGATTAAATCATGCCTATGGTACTAATTAAACCATGGCTATGACTATTGATGGAATTATTCCTGTGATGTTAATATACCCATCATGATTAATGAAAAATTGGGTATTGCTAGGTTATGATGAAAAGTTGGAATTATTATGTTTATAATGTTAGATATGTTAAAAACGCTAAATTGGAATCATTATGTCTATGAGAATTATTATGTTAAAAATGCTAAATTGGAATCATTATGTCTATAATGTTAGTTGAGAATCATTATGTTAAAAATGCTAAATTGGAACCATTATGTTTATAATGTTAGTTGAGAATCATTATGTTAAAAACGCTAAATTGGAATCATTATGTCTATAATGTTAGTTGAGAATCATTATGTTAAAAATGCTAAGTTGGAACCATTATGTTTATAATGTTAGATGAGAATCATTATGATAAATTGGAATCATTATGTCTATGAGAATTATTATGTTAAAAATGCTAAATTGGAATCCACTATGCCTATTAGGATTACTATGCCTTTAATGTTTCATGTTTATAATAAAATTATTATTATGCCCGCAATGATGCCTATGATGTAAAGTTGAAATCATTATGTTAAATTAAGTTGGAATCATTACTATGCCAAGTTATCATCATACTAGTACTGCAACCATGTGATATGTTATAGCCTGTTTATTATGCAAGTGATGTTGGAATTGTCACATATGCCTATCACATGTTTGGTGTTATTCCCCTTTATCCCTTGAATTGTTTATGCTTGGGAACGAAGTGCGTTTATATACGTTGGGGATACGATTGGGTAGAATAGGCAAAACTTGAATTAATTATAAGCATAAACTGTGAAATTTGGCATAAGTAGAACATGAAATATGGCACGAAAACTTGACTTGAACATGCCATAACTTGACTTTAAACATGCCTTAGTTGGGCACGAAGTTGACATATGAACATGATGTGGAAATAGCAAAATCTGATAAGAATATGGGCATGACTTTAGAAAACAAGAAGGTGGCCAACTCGAGGTTGGGTTGAGTTTTTAGAGTAAATCTGCCCGGAACCGCCCGGCAAATCCAGTTGCTACAAACAATAGGATCCAATGTGGGTAGTTGCTCACATCGCGCTTGAAACCCGAGGTTGGGTTGAGTTCGTAGCGTAAACCTGCCCGGAACCGCCCAGCGAATCCAGTGGCTACGAACAACAGGATCCAATGTGAGTGGTTCGGTGCATTAACGAATCAATTAATGCCAATTAGGGTTAAGTCATGAACATGAAAAGACAACTTAACCAACTTGAACACGGTTTGTAGGGCTAAGTCATGAACTTGAAAAGGACAACACTTAGCCAACTTGACATGACGCGTAGGCGGGTTAAGTCGCGAACTGAAATGACATACTTAACCATCTTGACATGACTAGACTAGAAAAGGATTAAGTCACGAATTACATGACTTAATCTGTTAGGCGGGTTAGGTCACGAATTACATGACCTAATCTATTAGGCGAAACCCTAGACACGACCCTTTCAGCAGTAACCCTCTAGAAGTTTCAAGGTACCCTGGGGCTAGGCCGGGTGGGGCACGATTACTGGGCTGATTGTAAGAGGTGAACGACGGCAGTAGGGTACGCCAGTGTAGGTTCGGCGGACTACGACCGTGCATGTATCCGGGGCAGACACTGGGTATCCGTAGATTTATCTGTGCATCTTGAATCGTGTCGGGGGTTGACACCCTAGGGATGATACACCCGAAGGTGGACCCAGCACAGGTGACTACATTCGTGATTAGCCGAATGACATGGACACTTGACGAGCTAGAACTTGTAGGGAGCCGATCGACTAGATAATCGCTCCGTAGGACCCCGTACTTGGGTCAGACCCCGTTTCAGGGTCATTTCATGATATTGGGCCATAGGATTTATTTCGTGATTAACTTGTGATATGGGTTTAGTATACTAGTACAGTCGATGCAACGAATCTCGAACATGTGATGCTTTACTTGACTTGTCTTGACTTATCCTGATCACCTTAGTCTATCTTGTTCACCTTGACACCATTCTTAAGTTTAGTTCCAGTTCATACATGACAGGTTGTTTTAACCATTTCTACACTGAAAGTCACTAGAACTTACTCAGTCTTTATGAATGACCCTTTTCCTTTCGCCTCTTTTTCTTTCGTTTCCCCCCGCCCCAGGTTCTCAGGGAGGGAATACCGCAGCTTGATCAGTTTTCACATCCAGCTTGAAGAGAAAGAATGTATTGCTTGGATCTTTTCCGTTTTGGACTATGGCTTTGGACAGCAATTAGGGGACTTTTGCAGTTTATTTATGTTTTCTTCATGCTTCTTTAAATAATGTAATCAAGACAGTTATGATTTTGGGAAGTATTATGGCATGGTTTGTGTAACACGTATTTTGAAGAAATAAAAGTTGTTGTTTTCCGCTGTTCAAAAATATGTGTTATTATATCTGTCTTGTATATCTGTGACTTATACTTATAAACCTCCACCAAAATTAGGGCATTCCCTTTGAGAGTGACCCTAACGGAGGTGGGGTGTTTCAATCATCGACTCAAAAAAAAACTTTCATTTGGTTGATACAACATTTCATAGCATTTCCATCATTTTCGCTATGAAAACTGGTCAAAATGTCAAAACAACCTTTAGCAGCGCTTCTGAAAAGCTATTATATCTCCTGGTTCAATTCTACATCAATCTGGTGTGAAAAGCTAAGTAAAACATCAAAACTGGCTTTCACAGCATTAATGAAATGCTACCATATCTCTTTGTTAAATTTTAGATCATTCTGCTTGATCTAGGAAATGGCGGTGATCAACATTGCCAGATCACTAATTTTTTCTTGTGCGAGCCATGTCGATCCACATTTTTTTCAATGCGCAACATTCCAAGTTTTGGTCGGTCCCTTATGAACCAACAACGTTTGTAAAGCGATGCCCATGTAGCCCGATCTGATTTGCCCAATCCAAGCATCACCTTGCAGATCAGCTTGATCCACCCAAAAACCCATGAGTGTTACAAGGAAATATATCCTGATCCGATTTGCCTGATCTGATTTGCCAATCTGATTTTCCCCAATCAGATTTTTCCAATGTCGATTTTACCCAGTCCAATTTTGCATAGTCTTATTCTTCCCAGTTTGATTTTTCACATTCGAGCATTAAAACCACAAGCTCTTCTATTTATTCCCATAAAATCGTACATACATTGATGAATCAATCACTAACAAATGCGGGAAAGGTACTATAGTTCAATTCATAACCTTTCGGTCGGATGAGGTAGTACCGATCAGTAGAATTTACCTCCAAAGATTCCTGATTTAATCACATCCAACACCACTTACCGATAAGAACAAAGAGCCACTAGTCGGTTAAGTCAACGCGGGCACCGATCGGTAGGCTAATAGGTACGCACCGAGGTTAGCTGGATTGGAAGACACCATCTGGATATACACGCAAAGGCGCCCGATCGGCACCGCAGGACTTTACCCAGGAAAGTAAAGGACACCGATCATTCAAACCACAAGGCCACCGACCATTAAGAAGGTTGGGACGCACCGCAGCAGGGTGATTCATATGCGTACCGGTCGGTTGTAGACCAAGTACACCAAACGGTTGAACTCATGGACACCAACCGGTCAAAGCAGCAGGACTCCGACCAGTAGGAGGAGAAGATTAATGAAAGCTGGAAACAGTTGGCCGATGGCAAACTTGTAAATACAATCATATATCGATCGGTGGTTTAAGGTGCTATATCTCCACATTCTCCACAGCTATAAATAGAGGACCAACCCCAAATTAATGGAGATCGGATTTTATGACCCCAAAGGGTTGTCCAACCGTTTCTTGAGCAATTCTAAGCGAATCCTACCACTTCCAACTCGTCCAGTTGAAGATCAAACATGGAATTTTCCATCAAATTATAGAAATCCACTCATGAGCTTGGTGAATCATAGTCCTTCTTCTCAAGTTGCCATACTTAGAAGAATTCTCAACTTCCTACAACTCCTAATATCAAATCAAGAGAAGAGTGTGTGAGGATGAAAATCTATGTAATGAGAGGATGTCCAAACCTTGTAAATTTTCATATGATAATGAAAGTTTCTCTCAAAGTGGATGTAGATCTTTCCTAAGATCGAACCATTATAAAAATAATTTTCCTTTTACTTGCGTTTATGTTCGTGGCTCCTTTTAATTTCATACTGAATTGGTGAAGTGCAATTTTTGCACCTTTGGTGTTGAGATCTAATTTGGATTTTATCATCTTCAACAAATCTTCACGCTTGAATACTACTCGTTGCAATACTCGAAAACCAACTCGAATTCAATATTTTCAACAACCATAATTCAACGAAATCAACCAATTATCAACAAATCAACCATCAATCCAAGCAATAATCAAGGAACATTAAAATAATGGTTCAACAGATGATCAAGCAAAAAAAAGTATCTAAACATATAATTAAAATAAGAAATTACCTTTTATAAGTTGCTAAGATTAGATCCTATGGTGATTAAAAATTTAAATCATACTTACATCGATTAGATCTATATGAAAACAACTCGAGATAATGAACATATGATCAAACAATCCATATATTCCATTGAATTTGTGCGTGTGATGTTTATCACTCACCAAATCTTCAATCTAGCTCAAAATCGATGAAATATGAATCCAGCGGTGAAGATCTATTCTAAACCTTCCAATTTGATGAAATCTATCTTCGATTGATGTAGATCTAGTCCCTTTGATTTAGTTCTTCAAACTCTACTCGTAGATCTAGAATTTTAATGGTGGAAATGTGTATTTGTTTGAGCAAGGACAATCACAAACTCAACCAAATGAGAGAATGAAGAAAGTAACATCCTCTAAATGCCTCTAACCCCTTAATTATAGCTTCCGACCAGCCCACTAATGGGACTCTTCAAATCAGTCAATTAATGGCTTAAAAACCTGAACAACAAACTGTGAAATACCATTAATTGTTTTAAAAAACAAACTGTGAAATACTAAAACAACGATTTCTCCCAAACCGTTAAGCCAAATCTTTAATGTGACCACTCTACAGAAAGGGAAACATTGTTTCCTTTCCAATGGACATGTCACACATTCCCATAAACAATATACTAAAATATGAGAATTATCTAACCCTTAGGGAATAAAATAAAAATATTTTGAAATCCTCCAATACGTAAAATGTGGGCTGTTAAGTTCTCCCCACCTTTAGGAATTTCATCCCCGAAATCCCAAGCAAACACACGCAACTAAAACAATTTCGCATGCCTATTATCCACAAGCAGCCAATTCCATCACATAAACTAGCAGCCAACAAGCCATGCATTCATAGCCTTATCCTAGCACACGGAATTCTAACAACAACAACAAACATCGCACAAGTTACAATGATGTAATGACGACACGATATCAATGGGATATACTGATGAAGAATTCTGGATGGGTCGCCTTCATTCTCTCTTCTGTCTCCCATATATAATCGTTGCCATCCTCACTCCATTGTACCTTGACTAGCTTAACCGTCTTCCTCCTAAGTTGTTTCGTGTCATTCCCCACGACACGAAACGGCCTATAGTGTCTCGTAACTATGGTCTCCACCTCTAGGTCTTCGTACTATTCTGGAGATACAACCACATTCGAATCATGCACGAACTTCCGTAGAAATGACACATGGAAAACATTATGCACACTCGACATCTTCTCAGGTAACTTCAATCTATAGGCGATGTTTCCTATTTTCTCGACTATTCGAAATGGTCCAACGAACCTCGAGGCCAACTTCCCTTTATTTCTGAATCGAACTACATGCTTCAAAGGAGAAATCTTCACGAATACCATATCGCCAACGTCAAATTCTAAAAAAATTCGACGCTTACCGCCGTAACTCTTCTGACAATCTTGGGCTTCCTTCATTCGTTGCCGAATGATCTCGACACAATCTGAGGTTTCTCTTATCATCTCAGGTCCAAGTATCAACTTATCTCCAGTTTCTAACCAACATGCCAGAGAATTACACAGTCTACCATACAATGCCTCATATGATGCCATCCCAATGCTCGATTGGTAGCTATTCTAATAAGAAAACTCAACTAGACGTAGATGGTATTCCCATGATCCTTCGAAGTCTAACACACAAGCCCTTAGAAGATCTTCCAAATCTCGGTTAACTCTCTCGGTTTGACCATCGGTTTGGTGATGATAAGCTATACTTAAACACAACTCGCTTCCCAAAGCTTCTTGAATTTTTTTTCCAAAATCCACTCATGAAAAATGGATCTTTATCACTCACTATGCCCTCCGGGATGCCATGGAATCGAGCTATCTATTTCACATAAAGCTTAGCTAACTTAGATGCCGTCCTAGTCAATTTGACAGGAATGAACCTAGTAGTTCTCGTTAAGTGCTCCACGATGACCCAAATTCTTTCATATTCTGCCCTTGTTTTAGGTAGTCCATCGATAAAATCCATCGATATCTTCTCCTACTTCCATGTAGGAACCTCCAATGGTTGAAGCAACCCACTCGGCTTCTTCTGTTCAGCTTTCACCAACTGACAATTCATACACTTGGAAATGAACTTTCCAATATCTCTTTCCATCCCTTCCCAGCAGTAGACTCGCTTCATGTCTAGATACATCTTATTACCACCAGGATGAATCGTCAACTTTGAGTGATGACATTCCCTCAGAACCTTATCCCTCAATCCGTCGATATCAAGAACAACCAGTCGCCCTTTCTTTTGAAGCAATCCTTCTTGATTGACCTCGAACTCTTTATTCTCTGGTTTCAGCTTCTAGATAAAATCGACAACCTTTGCATCTCGCTTTTGGATTTTGCCAATCCTTTCGATAAGAGTAGGCCTTATCAACAAGCTTGCCAACATTTCAGGTTCCATCTCACAGTGTGGTATGAAATCAAACCCTGCCAAAAACTCGAGGCTCTTCCATTGCGAAAACATTGTTCCCAATCCTACATGTCTTCAAATCAACTCATCTGTACTTGCGTTACCTTTCCAAAGAGTATAGGCTATACAAAAATCATATGATGCAAGAAACTCTAACCACCTTTGCCACCAAAGACTAAATCCTTTTGGGAGAAAAAAGATACTTTAATGACTTGTGATCCATAAAAAACTCAAATCGAATTCCAAATAGGTAATGCCTCCACATCTTCAGAGAAAACACAATCGCTACCAACTCCAAATCATGAGTTGGATAATTCCTATAGTGCAGCTTAAATTGTCAACTCGTGTATACAACAACCTTACCCTTCTGCATCAGCATTACTCCAAAACCAGTATCACATACATTGGTGTATACCTCCATCTCTTCATTACCACTTAGAATGGTCAAAACAGGAGCACTTGTCAGTCTCTTCTTCAGGATTCTGAAAAGATGCTCAAAATTCGCATCCCATATGAACACTTGGATCTTCTTCGTCAATACTGTTAATGGTGCAACTATCTTGGAGAAATCCTTGATAAATCGTCAGTAATAACCAGCCAACCCAGGGAAACTTCTCACATTCGTTACATTATTTGGTTTATCCCAGTCCTAGATTGCTGCCACCTTAGAGGGGCCAACCACTATTCCATTTCCAGAAAAAACATGGCCTAAGAATCTCACTTCACTCTTCCAGAAGTGACATTTTGAAAACCTAGTTCTCAGTTGATGTTTTAGCAAGATTTCCAAAACAACTCTCAAGTGCATCATGTTTTCTTCCCCATTCCGAGAATAAACCAGAATATCATACACGAACACAAGCACAAACTTGTTCAACTGATCTGTGAAAACCCTATTCACAAGATCCACAAAATAAGCTAGCTTGTTAGTCAACCCAATTGACATCACCAATCATTCGAAGAGATCAGATGGTGTCCTAAAAGCAATCTTCGGCACACTATCCTTTTCCACCCTCAGTTGGTGATATCTCGTAGCCAAATCCATTTGAGAAAACGCCTTAGCCTCATGAAGTTGATCGAACAAGTCATCAATCCTTGGAAGCGGATACTTGTTCTTCTTGGTCACTTTGTACAGCTCACGATAATCCACACACAATCTTAACGAGCCATCGGCCTTCGTTGCATACACAATTGGTACAGCGCATTCGAAAACACTCCTCCGAATGAAACCTTTTTCCGAAAGGCCACAAACTTACACCTCTAACTCTCGATATTCCTTGGGCATCATCCACCTATAACGATTGGTCTAACACCCTCGACCAAATCGAATCTAAACTCAATCTCATCATGTGGGGGAAAACCTTTGACTTCCTCAAAGACATCTTTAAACTCATTAGCGGTCAGTACAGATGAAAAGTCTTCCTGTGGAATCTCAAACGAATATAAATAGCTCACGAAGACAACGGCTTCGGGCTTACAACGAATCAACACCTTTAGTCCTTCCACATCCTCGGCTCTCTCCTCTAGCTTCTTGTAATTCACTCTTGCTTCATACCTCTTGATCAAACCCATGCCCAAGATGATACCAAACCCCAGCGAAGTTCAACACAATTTAATCACACACAAAAGAGCAACCATGACTTGATAATACTAGACCACAACAAAGCATACACTTTTTGGATGAACCCCCAATTGGGTTAGTCATGATCAATAGTCTATCACAACTCTCTGGTTCCAAACCCAAGCGACACACAACCTCATTACAAACTTCTCATTCTTCTGGTAAGGAGTCTCAATATACGAACAAGCATATTTTAATAAAGCTTCAAAATCAAAATCATAATCCAATACTGGTTGACCATTTTGCTTAGATTCCACAACCTCTTAAACAGAATAGGCTTCTCAACGGTACAAATAAACTTCATCTCAAATTTTACTTGGAATAACTCCCATGAAATCTCATCTCCTGGGGACTTTAGAGTGATAGAGTACCACCAATCCATAGCTCTGCTTTCTATCTTTCTTGATTCAATTTTCCTCTAAGTCGTATCATCAATTCGAAAGTTTTCAGAGATATGAATACAAGTATCAAGCCACCCTTGAATCTCTACAAATGGCTTTGTCCCTTTAAACGGATTTCCTCCTAGAGAGTGAAGTTTTTGCATAACTTCGCGAAGTCCACCCCTCTAGACACCTGCACCTGAGCCCCTACATCTACCGCGACTGCTCTTGGAGCAGGTACCCTCCTCATGTTCGCTGCCATCATAGCTTCGATCATAGCTAGGTATTCTGGTATACTGCCATCACCCCCAATAGGAACATTCTCCTCCATAGCAGTATGTCTCGACATTCTACAACTCGTTTTAAATCTAAAAAATAGAATGATTGGACCACACATGAGAAAACTGAAAATGGAGTTCAAACGTTACAATACTATACACTAATATATATTATGCACCCATCAAAAATCTATAAATACGTCTCTTATATGTTATTACATCTTCGAATTTTGGCTAAAATCGATAACCAGGGATTTTATACCAAATGTGACGATCACGCATAACTCATGCACTCAATAAGAGGAAAAGTGCGCTGAAAGGTGTGCTAGGAAGATATGGACGAGCTGATTGCCTGCGCAGAAATAGCCAAATAAATATATAAGTCCTCATGATCTATGAGTTTAGATACGATAGGTGGTCACTCTAAGTGATCCAGAAGTTCCTTGAATGCGGAGACACATTCAGGGATCCACTCGAAATTGTGTTTCCCCTTTCGAACTAAATCGAAGAAGGGAATGCACTTGTCAGTGGACTTATCGATGAACCGACTTAAACTGACGAACTTTCAGTTTAAAATTCGGACATCCTTGATGTTCTTGGGGATTTGGATGTCTCTAATAGCCTAGATTTTTTAGAGATTAGATTCGATTCCCCGGGAGTTAATGACGAAACCCAGAAATTTTCCTGAAGCCACTCCGAAGGAGCATTTCAAGGGGTTCAGTTTCATGTCGTATCGGCGGAGGATATCGAACATTTCAGAGAGGTCTTGGACATGATCGCTAGATAACTTTGATTTTATCAACATGTCGTCCACGTACAACTCCATGAACTTTCTGATTTGGTTTTTAAAGAGTTGATTAACCATTCATTGATAAGTGGCACCGGCATTCTTGAGACCAAAGAGCATAATGCGTTAGAAGTAGAGCCCAAGGTTGGTTATGAAAGAGGTATGATCCTGGTCGCAAAGATTCATTGGGATCTGGTTGTAGCCTGAAAAGGCGTCCATGAAAGATAGTAGCTGGTATCCAGTGGTTGAATCAACAAGTCGGTCGATCTTCGAGAGAGGAAAGCTGTCCTTGGGACGTGCCTTGTTTAAGTCAGAGAAGTAGACGCACATCCGCTATTTACCATTGGTTTTTTTGACCAGGACTGGGTTGGAGACCCATTCGAGGTAGTTAGCTTCCCGGATGAAGTTATTTTATAGTAGGAGGTCTACCTCTTCCTCTAGTGCCTTGGACCTCTCGGGTCCCAATAAGCGGCATTTCAGCTTGATTGGAGGCATCGTCGGATCTATAGCCACAACATGGCAAGCGATTGTGGGGTCGACGCCTCTCATATCGAGGTAAGTGGACTCAAACACAACTAAGTTCGCTTTCAGGAAATCCATTAGATCCTCTTTGATCACCGGATTGAGATGTGGTCCTATCTTTAACACTCTTGATGGATCGTCAGGGTTGAGTGGAACATCCAATGTGGGCTAAAACGGAGTAGTGTGGGTCGAGGTCATCGGAAAGATGGTAGTGGCTCCTGAACGAAGGCTCAGACGCCGTTGATTGCTATAAGGAGGCGGTCTTGGAGAAAAAAGGCATGGGCACGACTTTCCCCTTGTACTTGTTGCACGCATTCTTCCACTCTATTGCGTAGCACTCCCTAGCATTGGCCTGGTCGCCTCTAATTGTCGCGATGTTGTTCTTGGTTGGGAATTTCACTAGGAGGGACCATGACGACATGCAAACTTGGAATTATGTGAGAAAAGGATGTCCGAAGAAGATTTTGTATAGGGACATGATATAAATAACAATGTAGGTGAGTATCTGGACTTGGCTTCGATCCCCATTCCCAAGCTCGACGGTTAGGCCAATGACACCTACCGGACAACTGGAAGCTCCGTTGAATCCGTGGATTAAGGCATGACATGGTTTGAGATCCTTGGCTTCCATCTTCATTTGATCATAAGCAGATTTAAAAATGATGGTGACTAAGCTTCTTGACTCAACCAATATTCTTCGGACAGAGGCGACACCGATCTAGGCTATGATGACCAGAGGATCAATGGTCGGGATTTCGATTGCCGTGGAATCCCTTTTGTGGAAAACCATATCGTCCCGCATAGTTTTCTAAAGCTTAGCCAGGATGGATTCGTCAGGAGCGGATCACGTCTCATAAGTTGCATGCTTTATGGAACTTACGTGCTCCTCCATTTTTCAAAAGCTGTCGTGTGTGGGATAAGGTCCGCCACATATATTGTTGATAACGATCCCGCGCCTTGGGTTAGACGGACCTGGGGCTGTCTTGGCGGCCGCCTGAGGCGTGGGAGCCGGAGCTTTCGGATTTTCTTCAGGAGGAAAGGGGTCTTGGACATATTGCTCAAGTGCTTCTCGCATATTAGCTTCTCAATTGCATCCCTGAGCTGGCGGCATTTGTCATGCCCGTGTACATTGTGGTATCGATTACACCTCACAGTATTCTTCTCGCGATCAGTCGACTCCCTGATGCGCGACTTCTTGTACGAAAAATTGTTGCATGTTTCCAAGTAGATTGTCTCTAGGTCCTCATTTAAAGGGGTATGCGTCTCATAGGCTTGGTAAGGTTCGGGTCTTCTTGCTTCGGCCGGGGCCTGGCCGTTGTTCCAAACGCTTTGCCTAACATTGTTGGGTCTTTCCTTGGGAGGACATTCCCCTTTGTTTTTTTCAACTGGTGCTCCCGTTTGTCTTCCTTTGAGGTTGTTGTTTGTAGCGGTTGCTCGAGAGTTGTTAGGGGCGACTGGTGGCGGTGAGACGGTTACGTCTTGCTTCTTCTTGACATAAGTATTTCCTTGCTTTTTTCATATAAAGCGTTGAGGCTTTTCGGTTGCTTCCAATTGATCCATGCCCCGAATTCGGAAGTAGGGAGGACGCCATTGGCTAGTTGGAAGGATACTGTACGAGGGTATGGATCCTCGATCTCAGCAAGAGCTATATTGAACATGGAGAGAGAGCTTTTGAGTGACTTGGCGGGCCTTTGGTATAAATTGGACAGAGTAAGGGCGTTCTTTGGAGTAAGGATATGCATCCTGGATTGCTTGACTAATTTTGTCGCTAACTGGCCGAAGTTGTTGATGGAATCGAACAGGAGGTGAGAGAACCATAGCAAAGTGATTCCATATAAGAAGATTGGGAAACACTTGCATTTGACTGGAACGTTGCCTCGGCTTGAGTCCATTTGCCATTCATATCGATTTAGGAAGGCACGGGGATCAGTCGTGCCGTCATAGAGCGGAATTTGCGGCATGTTAAAGCGTCGAGGCCACTCGACCTCAATCACTCTCGTTGTGAAGGGGTTATGCCTGATGTGCGCTTCCCATGAATCATGCACATTTCCTTGCATTTCCCTCATGATTATTCATACCATGTCAGGAAGATAAGTTGGATGTCGGTCCGCCAACAGGACCCTTGGGTTTTGGCGAGGTTCCGGAGTTTTGTTGTGAGGGCGTCTTTTATGATGGATGTCCAGGTTATCATCTTCCATGTCCTCAACATCTAAAATCGGGTCTTGTGGCGGGCGATGAGGGGGAGCGGGTAGATGCGGATCCTTCTCTAGTGGAGCGCAGGCCCCTGGAAAAAGAGATTCATAGTCCAGATTGGAGATTCGCTCCGTTGGATTTGTTCGAGGAAGGGTTAATCGTTCGGACTTGGTCCATCATTGATGACCAAGCGAGATCGGTCTTGGTACTACAGTCCCTCGCTAAATGTGACCGTAGTTCGGTTGCCACTACCGTTCCCATTACCATTGGTGTAGCCATAGCTGTTGCCGTTGTCGAGAGCGTTGGTACGGGCGACCATGTTGTTTATGAGAGTGAACCTCCTTCTTTGACGTGGGCCACTTGACTCAGAAGAGGAAGTTTCCGAGGCAGTCGGTCGAGGTCGAGCGTTGTTCCAAGCTAGCTAAAGTCGAGCAACAATGCGCTGACTCTCTTAAAGTTGCCGCATAATGTCTATGTTGTTCCTTAATGTTGGATTGACCTCGACGAGAGTGTTCTCATACTTCTCACTAAGCACGCCAACTTGCGCTTGCGTTGCGGGAGCTTCGGGGTCCGTAGCAGGAGGGACGTCTTCATTAGTGGCCGGGATATCCGTGGCTCGAGGCTGTCGAGATGTTCCGGCTTCGGCTGTGGCTGAAGAGCCGATCATTGCGTTCTTTGGTCGCTTTGCCATCGTAAGCGGACCCGACGGCAGGTTGAGCTAAGGAACCTAAGGCTTGTCGAAGTTGAGGTGGCAAGGTGCGACAAGGGCCCAAGATTTAAGTACAATTCTCAGCGAAAGCACCAAATGTTGACGGCAAAAATGCTGTAAACACCAAAGATTCCAATTACTACGAATTACTAATTTGGTCTTAAAGACAAGAGCGGAAAAGGTAAATAACACAAGAGATTTATAGTGGTTCGTCCTGGCGGGGCCTACGTCCACTTTGAAGAGGTGTTGTAATATTATTAATGACCAAGGATTACAAGGTTGTGACTATCTCGAGATATCTAATTACATTCATTTTCCATGATGATGTCATAATTATCATATGTTAAATAACTGGGTGATTTAGTCTTTCGTCTTCTTCAAATGAGAGATGCCACTAATGGAGGTCTAGCAAGGTTCCAAGGTCATAAAATCCAACCTTTTTGAAGTGGGAAGCCATAGCGTATTTATAGATACGGGAGTAGATAGGAGTAGGTGGGAGTAGGTAGAATAGGGGACCACACCCAGAATTTCGCACCTGGAGGCTGCAGGCTTGGAAAATTCGCACCTGAGCCCGGGGTGCGAAATTTCGCACCTCGTGGGTGCGAAATTTCATACCTCGAGGGTGCGAAATTTTGCACATCGAGGATGCAAGATTTCGCACCCCGAGGTTGCGAGATTTCGCACCTCGAGGGTGTGAGATTTCGCACCTTGAGGGTGCGAATTTCATACCTCGTGGGTGCGAAATTCCGCACCTTGTGGGTGCGAAATTCGCGACCCACGAAGGTGCGAAATCCTCACATCCCAGGGGTACAAAGTTCGCTTTATGAGGTGTGCGAAGGCTGCATGAGTCAGTGTTTAGGGTGCCATGAGGTCTCTGTTGGTGCGCTCCCTCTGCATCCTGTTTCCATCGCTCTTGAGCGTCCGGTTTGGCCTTGGCTTCACAGATGTGTTGATTCAAGCGTGTCTTACGTACATTTGGGAACCGGATCAAAAAGCCGGTTAATAGTTGCAAACACAATTGGCGCACCCCGTTCGGAAACAATCCTCCGAATGTACCCTTTTTCCAAAATGTCACAAACTTCCACCTCAAATCTCGTTGTTTCTTAAGCGCCACCCGCCTAAGAGGCATAATGATTGGTCTAGCACCCTCGACCAAATCGATTCTGAACTCAATCTCATGATGCGGTGGCAAACCTTTGACTTCCTCAAAGACATTCTTAAACTCATTAGCGATCAGCATAGATGACAAGTCTTACTGTGGAATCTCAAGCAAATATAAATATCTCACAAAGACGCCATCTTTGGGCTTACAACGAATCAACATATTTCGCCCTTCCACATCCCTGACTCTCACCTCTAGCTTCTCGCAATTCACTCTTGCTGCATACCTCTTAATCCAATCCATGCCCAAGATGATCCCAAACCCAGTGAAGTTCAACACAAAGTAATCACACACAAAAGAGCAACCATGACTTGATAACACTAGACCACGACAAAGCATACACAAACTAGATGAATCCCTAACTGATTTAGTCACGATCAATAGTCTATCACAAATCTCGGGTTCCAAACCCAAGCGGCACACAAGCTTATTACAAACTTCTCATTCTTCTAGTAAGGAGTCTCAATATACGAATAAGCATAGTTGGACAAAGCTTCAAAATCAGAAACATAATCCAATACTGGTCGACCATTTTGCTTAGGTTCCACAACCTTTTAAACAAAATAGACTTCTCAACGGTAGAAATAAACTTCATCTCAAATTTGACTTGAAATAACTCCCATGAAATCTCATCCCCTGGAGTCTCTAGAGTGAAAGAGTTCCACAACCTATAGCTCTGCATTCTATCTGTCTTGACGCAAGTTTCCTCTTATTCGCCTCATTAATTCAAAAGTTTCCAAAGATCCGAATACAAGTATTGAGCCACCTTTGAATCTCTACAAATGGCTCCGTCATTTTAAATGACTTACCTCGTAGATTAGTGAATCCTTTGCATAAATTCGCGAAGTCCACCCTCTAGGAATGTGCACGTGAACCCCTACATCTACCGCGGCTGCTCTTGGAGCAGGTACCCTACTCATGTTTGCTACCATCATAGCTTCGAACATAGCTGGGTAATCTGGTATGCTGCCATCACCACCTTCAGGAGCAGTTTTCTCCCTAGCAGTATGTATCGACATTCTACGACTCGTTCTAAATCTGAAAAATAGAATGATTATTCCATGCAGGAGAAAACTGCAAATGGAGTTCAAGTGCAACAATATTATACACTAATATATAGTATGCACCCATCAAAAATCTACAAATACGTCTCTCATACATTATTATGTATTCGAACTTTGTCAAATCGATAACTAGAGCTTTGATACCAAATGTGACAACCGCCAATAACTCCTACACTTAATAAGAGGAAAAGTGCGCTAAAAGGTATGCCAGGAAGCAAAGGACGATCATCAGAGTAGGTAAACTCAAGCAGAACCTGTCGCATTTCTCATAGCGTACGGATAAAATATAATAGAATATATACAACATGCAAATATAATGAATCAAACTTTTAAATTTTCTAAACATCCTGAAAGATTATCCATAAATTAACTAGATACAATATCAAAGTTTGTACATAAAGCCTCACAACAACACTTAGAGTAAATGTTCAAATAGCAGAAATAACAGAGATACTATATAGTAATAAAACTAGTATGTAAGCCTCTAGCTCACCATCAATCAGCATCATCGTCCTCACTAAGGAATCATCTACAAACTGCTACTCAATCTTCCCATTCACAACCGGATGAACAACCCAAGCTAATAAGAGGGAAACATACGAATTTGAGTCAGACAACAGTCTTAGTGAGCGATAAAACAGATATCTAACATCATCAAAAAAGTATATGACAATAGGTAGATTAATCAACCAATCTACCAAAACACCAGAGAAGAACTCAACCCCATCTTCCCCACATCGGACAGTGATAGCCTTTACAGGAAAGCACTTCAACCAAACATTCACGGTAGTCAGAAAAACTATTCATTCATAGCAATCAGAAGTAACCAAACAGTAACAATTAGAGCAACAAGTTATATCTCATGTAAATCATCCTAATCGAGATCGATATTCCCTACACACAAGCCCTAGAAGCCTAAACCAATAACAGACAAGCACCCAAGAAACATATCCTTCGACGTTGGGCAACTAACGTGAGACGGTGCAAGCAAAACATCCAACATTCATGACTGACTCTGTATCACCACCAATCCTGCTTTGAAACAATCGTTAATCGCATGATGACCAACTTTTCCATGTAATAAGGGATAATGGTAACCCCGGTTCTCGCAAAAACTCCATACGCCTTTCAACGATACGTATCTCTAGGCCATTCAACGATACCCAGGATACTCGACCAGCAACCTTCCGGTCCTTTAGACATCTCTATTACACCCTTGCTTTAAGCCCGCTAGAACCTACTGCAACGACAATCTCTTGGCCTTCAATATCTCTCTTCGTCCTTCTTGATTGCTATTTTTAGCTCAAGCAACCTTCTCGAGCATTATCCATCAACCCACAACCTTTGAGTTTTCTTCTCATTCGTTGCTTTTCTACGATCAACAAATGTCTCACAACACTTCGAACATTCCACCTTGAACTCATGTCGAAGCTAGAACCATCGTCGACTCAAAACAAGCTTCGTTTGGTTGATACAGTATTTCATAGCATTTCCAGCTTTTTTGCTATGAAAACTGGTCAACATATCAAAACAGCCTTTTGCGGCACTTTTGAAATGCTATTATATCTTATGGTTCAATTCTGCGTCAATCTGGTGTGAAAAACTAAGTAAAATATCAAAACCGACTTTCACAGCGTTAATGAAATGCTACCATTTCTCTATGTTCAATTTTAGATCATTCTGCTTGATCCAAGAAACGGTGGTGATCAACATTCTCAGATCACTAATTTTTCCTTGTGCGAGCCATGTTGATCCACATTTTTTTCAATGCGCAGCATTCCAAGTTTTGGTCGGTCCCTAATGAACCAACAACGTTTGTAAAGCGCTGCCCATTTAGCCCGATCTGATTTGCCCGATCCAAGCATCACTGTGCAGATCAGCTTGAGCCACCTAAAAACCCATGAGCATTACAAAGAAATATAGCCCGATCTGATTTTCTTGATCCAATTTGCCAATCTGATTTTTCCCATGCTGAATTTACCCAGTCCAATTTTGCCTAGTCTGATTATGCCCAGTCCGATTTTTCCCCATTCGAGCACTAAAACCACAAAAAAAATTCTGCTTACTCCCTTAAAATCGTACATACATTGATGAATCAAATCACTACCGAATGCTGTAAATGCACTATAGTTCAATTCATAATCGTTTGGTCAAATGAAGTAGGTACCAATCGGTAGAATTTAACTAAAGATTCCTTATTTAATCACATCCAACACCTCCAACCGGTAAGAAAAAAGAGCCAGCGGACGGTTAAATCAACGGGGGCACCGACTGGTAGGCTAGCAGGTACGCACTGTGGTTAGCTGGATTGGAAGACACCGTCCGAGTATACATGAAAAGGCACCCGATCGGCACCGCAGGACATTACCCAAGCAAGAATAGGCACTGATTGGTCTCGTAACTATGGTTAAATCAACGGCGTCTCGTAACTATGGTCTCCACCTCTAGGTCTTCATACTGTTCTGGAGATACCAACACATTCGAATCTTGCACGAACTTCCGTAGAAATGACACATGGAAAACAATATGCACACTCGACATCTTCTACGGTAACTTCAATCTATAGGCGAGGTTTCCTATTTTCTCGACTATTGAAAATGGTCCAATGAACCTCGGGGCCAACTTCCCTTTATTTCTGAATCAAACCACATGCTTCAAAGGAGAAATCTTCACGAAAACTATATCGCCAACGTCGAATTCCAATTTTTTTCAACGCTTACCGGCATAACTCTTCTGACGATCTTGGGCTTCCTTCATTCGTTACCGAATGATCTCAATATAATCCGAGTTTCTCTGATCATCTCAGGTCCAATTATCAACTTATCTCCAGTTTCTAACCAACATGCCAGAGAATTACATGGTCTACCATACAACGCCTCATATGGTGTCATCCCAATGCTCGATTGATAGCTATTATTATACGAAAACTCAACTAGATGTAGATGGTCTTCCTATGATCTTCCAAAGTATAACACACAAGCCCTCAGGAGATCTTCCAAAACTCAGTTAACTCTCTCGGTTTGACCATCGGTTTGGGGATGATAAGCCTAACCTAAACACAACTCGGTTCCTAGAGCTTCTTGCAAACTTTTCCAAAATACACTCATGGAAAATGGATCTCGATCACTCACTATGCTCTCCGTGATACCATGGAATCGAGAGATCCATTTCACATAAAGCTCAGCTAACTTAGATGTTTTCCTAGTCGATTTGATAGGAATGAACCTTGCAGTTATCGTCAAGTGATCCACGATGACCCAAATTCTTTCGTATTCTACCCTTGTTTTAGGTAGTCCATCGATAAAATCCATCGATATCTGCTCCCACTTCAATGTAGGAACCTCCAATCGCTGAAGCAACCCACTCGGTTTCTTCTGTTCAGCTTTCACCAACTGATAGTTCATACACTTGGAAATGAACTTTCCAATATCACTTTTCATCCCTTCCCAGTAGTAGACTCGCTTCATGTCTAAATACATCTTATTACCAATGGGATGAATCGTCAACTTCAAGCGATGACATTCCCTCAGAACCTCATCCGTCAATCCATCGATATGAAGAACAACCAGTCGCCCTTGCTTTCAAAGCCATCCCTCTTGATCAACCTCGAACTCTTTATTCTATGGTTTCAACTTCTAGATAAAATCGACAATCTTTGCATCTCGCTTTTGGATTTCGCCTATCCTTCCGATAAGAGTAGGTCCTATCAAAAAGCTTGCCAACCTTACAGGTTCCAACTCACAATGTGGTCTGAAATCAAACCCTGCCAAAAACTCAAGGCACTTCCATTTTGAAAACATTGTTCCCAATCCTACATGTCTTCAAATCAACTCATATGCACTTTCGTTGCCTTTTCCTTGAGTATAGGCTATACCAAAATCATATGATGCCAGAAATTCTAACCACCTTTGCCGCCGAAGATTTAAATCCTTTTGGGAGAAAAAAGAT
Organism: Allium sativum; assembly: GCA_030737875.1. Lineage (NCBI taxonomy): Eukaryota > Viridiplantae > Streptophyta > Magnoliopsida > Asparagales > Amaryllidaceae > Allium > Allium sativum. Next base: position 996,453,052 of record CM060915.1, read on the forward strand.
AATTTAATGACTTGTGATCCATAAAAAACTCGAATTGAACTCCAAACAAGTAATGCCTCCACATCTTCAGAGCAAACACAATCACTGCCAAATCCAAATCATGAGTTGGATAATTCCTTTCATGCAGCTTCAATTGTCAACTCGCGTATACCAAAATCTTATCCTTCTGCATCAGCGCTGCTCCAAGACCAGTATCACACACATCGATGTATACCGCCATCTCTTCATTCCCACTTAGAATGGTCAAAACAGGAGCACTCGCCAGTCTCTTCTTCAGGATTCTGAAAAGAAGCTCAAAATTTGCATCCCATATGAACACCTGGTTCTTCTTCGTCAATACTGTTAATGGTGCAACTATCTTGGAGAAATCCTTGATAAACTGTCAGTAATAACCATCCAACCCAGGGAAACTTCTCACATCCGTTACATTCTTAGGTCTATCCGAGTCCTAGATTTCTGCCACCTTAGTAGGCCAACCGCTATTCCATTTCCAGAAACAACATGGCTTAAGAATCTTACTTCACTCTTCCAGAAGTGACACTTTGAAAACTTAGCGCTCAATTTATGTTTTCGCAGGATTTCCGAAATAACTCTCAAGTGCATCTTGTTTTCTTCCTCATTTCGAGAATAAAACAGAATATCATCCACAAACACAAGCACAAACTTGTTCAACTGATCTCTGAAAACCCTATTCACAAGATCCACAAAATACGCTGGCACATTAGTCAACACGAATGACATCACCAACCATTCGAAGAAATCAGATAGTGTCCTAAAAGCTATCTTCGACACACTATCATTTTCCACCCTTAGTTGGTGAAATCTCATAGCCAAATCCATCTGAGAAAACACCTTAGCCTCGTGAAGTTGATCGAACAAGTCATCAATCCTTGGAAGCGGATACTTGTTATTCTTGGTCACTTTCTTCCGCTCACGATAATCCATACACAATCCTAACGAGCCATTGGCCTTCGTTGAAAACACAACTGGTGCAGCCCATTCGGAAACACTCCTCCGAATAATCCCATTTCCCGAAAGGTCACAAACTTACACCTTTAACCCTCGATGTTCCTTAGGCACCATCTTCCTAAGAGGCATAACGATTGGTCTTGCACCCTCGACCAAATCAAATCTGAACTTTATCTCACGATGTGGTGACAAGCCTTTGACTTTCTCAAAGACATCCTTAAACTCATTTGTGACCCATACGGATGACATGTCTTCATGTGGAATCTCAAGCGAATATAAATAGCTCATGAAGACACCATCTTCGGCCTTACAATGAATCAACACCTTTTTCCCTTCCACATCCCCGACTCTCACCTCTAGCTTCTTGCAATTCACTCTTGCTTCATACCTACTGTTCCAATCCATGCCCATGATGATCCCAAACCCAGCTTCAACACAAAGAAATCACACACAAAAGAGCAACCATGACTCGATAATACTAGACCACGACAAAGCATACAAAAACTGGATGAACCCCCAACTGGATTAGTCACGATTAAAAGTTTATCACAAATCTCGGGTTCCAAACCCAAGCGACACACAAACTCATTACAAACTTCTCGTTCTTCTAGTAAGGTGTCTCAATATACAAACAAGCATATTTGCATAAAGCTTCAAAATCAGATACATAATCCAATATTGGTCGACCATTTTTCTTAGATTCCACAATCTCTTAAACAGAATAAACTTCTCAACGGTAGAAATAAACTTCGTCTCAAATTTGACTTGGAATAACTCCCATGAAATTTTATCTCCTAGAGACTCTAGAGTGATAGAGTTCTACAAATCCATAGCTCTGCCTTGTATCTTTCTTGATGCAAGTTTCCTCTAAGTCGCATCATCAATTCGCAAGATTCCAGAGATCTAAATGCAAGTATCAAGCCACTGTTGAATCTCTACAAATGGCTTTGTCCCTCTAAACATATTTCCTCCTAGAGTAGTGAAGTTTTTGCATAACTTCACGAAGTCCACCCCACTAGACACCTGCACCTGAGCCCCTACATCTACCGCAACTACTCTTGGAGCGGGGACCCTCCTCATGTTTGGTGCCATCATAGCTGGGTATTCTTGTGTACCGCCATCACCCCCAACAGGAACAGTCTCCTACTAGAAGTATGCCTTGACATTCTACGACTCAATCTAAATCTGAAAAATAGAATGATTAGTCCACACATGAGAAAACTGCAAATGGAGTTCAAGCGTTACAATACTATACACTAATATATAGTATACACCCATCAGAAATCTATAATTACGTCTCTTATATGTTATTACATCTTTGAATTTTGGCTAAAATCGATAACCAGGGATTTTATACCAAATGACTATCACCCATAACTCATGCACTTAATAAGAGAAAAAGTGCGTTGAAAGGTGTGCCAGGAAGCTACGGACGATCATCCGAGTAGATAAACACAAGCGGAACCTGTCGCATTTCTGACAGAGCAAGGATGAAATATAATAGAATATATACAATAGGAAAATTTAGTGAAGCATCATATATCAAACTTTTAAACTTTCTTAACATCCTAAAAGATTATCCACACATCAACTGGATACAACATCAAAGTTTGTACATAAAGCCTAACTACAACACTCAGAGTAAATTTTGAAACAGGAGAAATAACAAAGATACCAGATAGAAATAAAATTGATACATATGCCTCTAGCTTGCCATCAATTAGAGTCATCGTCCTCACTAAAGTATCATCTTCCACCTGCTACTTAGTCTGGCCATCCATAACCGGATGAACAACCCAAGGTGATAAGAGGGAAACATAAGACCTTGAGTCAGATAACATTCTTAGTGAGCTATAAAACAACTATCTGACATCATCAACAACGTATACGAGAATAGGTAGATTGAGCAACCAATCTACCAAAACATCAGAGAAGAGTTCAACCCCATCTTCCCTACAACGGACAGTAGTAGCCTTTACAAGAAAGCACTTTCTACCATACATCGATGATAATCAGAAAAACTATTCATTCATGACAATCAGAAGTAACCCAACAAAATCAATCAGAGCAACCAATTATATCTCACATAAATCATCCTAATCGAGATCGATATTCCCTAAGCACAAGCCCAAGAGGCCTAAACCAATATCAGACAAGCACCCAAGAAATATATCCTTCGACGTCGGATAACCTTTGTGAGACGGTACAAGCAAAACATCCAACATTCATGACTGGCTCTATATCACCGCCAATCCTGCTTTGAAACCATCGTTCATCGTACAACGGCCAACCTTGTCGTGTGTCAAGGGCTAATGGTAACCTTTGTTCTAGCACAAACTCCATACGCCTTTCAATGATACGTATCTCTAGGCCTTTCAACAATACCCGGTTATTCAACCAGCAACCTTCCGGTCTTTTAGACATCTCTATTATACCCTTTCTTTGAGGCCGCTAAAACCTGCTACAACGATAATCTCTCGGTCTTCAATATCTCTGGTCGACCTTCTTGATGGTTATTCTTACCTCGAGCAACCTTCTCAAGCAACCATTATCCATGAACTCACAACCTTTGAGTTATCTTCACATTCGTAGCTTTTTAGTGATCAACGAACATCTCACAACACTTCGAACATTCCACCTTGAAATCATATCAAAGCGAAAACCATCATCGACTCAAAAACAAGCTTTGTTTGGTCGATACAGCATTTCATAGCATTTCCGGCTTTTTCGCTATGAAAAACTAGTCAAAATGTCAAAACAGCCTTTTGTAGCGCTTCTGAAATGCTATTATATCTCCTAGTTCAATTCTGCATCAATCTGGTGTGAAAACTAAGTAAAACATCAAAAATGGCTTTCACACCATTAATGAAACGCTACCATATCTCTATGTTCAATTATGGATCATTTTGCTCGATCCATGAAACGGTGGTGATTAACATTGCTAGGTCACCTATTTTTCCCTACGCAAGCCATGCCGATCCACATTTTCTTCAATGCGTAGCAAACCAAGTTTTGGTCGGTCCATATGAAGCGTTTGTAAAGCACTGTCCGTTTAGTCCGATCTGATTTGCCTGATCTAAGCGTCACCGTGCAGATCAGCTTGATCCACTGCAAAAACCAATGCGTGTCACAAAGAAATATATCCCGATATTTCCCCAATCTTATTTTTCCCAGTTTGATTTTACACAGTCCGATTTTGCCCCTGTCAAATTTTTCCGAGTCCTATTTTTCCCTATCCGAGCACTAAAACCACCAGTTCTTCAACAAATCTTCACGCTTGAATACTTCTCTTTCCAATACTCGAAAACCAACTCGATTTCAATATTTTCAACAAAAATAATTCAACTAAATCAACCAATGATCAACAAATGAACCATCAATCCGAGCATTAATCAATGAACATTAAAATAATGATTCTACAAGTGATCAAGCAAAAAAAAAATGGATCTAAACGTAGAATTAAAATAAGAAATTACATTTTATAAGTTGTTAAGATTAGATCCTGTAGTGATTAAAAATAGAAATCATACTTATATCGATTAGATCTATATGAAAATAACTCGAAATGATGAACATATAATCAAATAATCCATATACTCGATTGAATTCTCATGGGAGATGTTTATCACTCACCAAACATTCAATCTAGCTTACAATCGATTAAATATGCATCCAGACAGCGAAGATCTATTTCTAAATCTTTCAACATGATGAGATGTATCCTCGTTAAATGTAGATCTAGCTCCCTTTGATGTAGATCTTCAATCTCTACTCGTAGATCTAAAATTTTAATGGTGGAAAGGTGTATTTGTTTGAGCAAGGACACTCACAAGCTCAACCAAATGAGAGACTGAAGAAAGTAACCCACTCCACATGCCTCTAACCCTCTATTTATAGCCTCCCACCAATTCACAAATGGGCCTCCTCAAATCAGTCCATTAATGGATTAAAAACCTGATCAATAAACTGTAAAACACTAAAACAGTGATTTCTCCCAAATTACTAAGCCAAATCTTTAATGTGAGCACACTACGGAAAGGGAAACATCATTTCCTTTCCAATGGAACTGGTCTCAACACCTAATTCAATTCTAGTCAAAAGTTATGCCACGTACAAGACAAGGGAAAATGGTCACAAATAATAATTGGTAAAAATTATGGAAATGTCTAAAGTCCCCATAAATAAAATATTAAAATATGAGAATGATCTAACCCTTAAGGAATAAATAAAAATATTTTTTCGTCCTCCGTTACGTAAAATGCGGGTTGTTACTTATGTATTGGGTTCTTAACTTATGTTGGTTTAGGCCTTCGAGGTTTGTGCTTGGAAATGTCAATATCGATTAAGGTGGTCTACGTTTGATAATTTATTGTCATGAATGTACTGTTTGTTTCTATCTAATTGTTGTAAAGGCTATCACTATCGGATGTGGAGGAGATGGGTTGGGTTCTTCTCTGATGATATGATTGGTAGGTTGGATAATTAATCTGCCTATTCTCATATAGTTTATTGATGATGTTAGTTAATTGTTTTATCGTTCATTAAGACTATTGTTATACTCAAGGTTTTATGTTTCCTTCTTATTACCTTCGTTTGTTCATCCATATGTTGGATGGGAAGACTGAATAGTAGGTAACAAGTAGTAGATCTTGATGAGGATGATACTATTGAGCGACGACGAGCAGGAGACTGGAGTATTATTTTCTACTATCTACTATTGTTGTTTTCTGTTGTTTGAAGTATTCTCTGAGTGACCCGTAGCTAGGCATATTGTACAGAATTTGATGTTGTATCCAATTTGATGTTTGGATAATTCACAATGATTTGAAAGTTAAAATTCTGCTCAATTCTTCTTCCCTATTATTGCATATATATGTTCTATTATACTTTATCCTTGGGCTAGCGTTATAGGACAGGTTCCACTTGTGTTATCCTATCCTGATGATCGTGCTTCCTGGTATGTCTTTCAATTCGTTATTTCCCTCGTTAAGTGCAGGAGCTGTGGGCGGTCGTCACATTTGGTATCAAAGTTCTGGTTATCGATTTTAGCCAAAGTTCAAGGATGTAATTACGTATGAGAGATGTATTTGTTGATTTCTGATAGATGTATACTATATATTAATGTGTAACATAGTAGCTTTAGAACTCTATTCTATTTTTTCGTACATGGACTAATCATTCTATATTACCGATTTAGAATGAGTAGTCGACCATCTAGATACACTGCTAGGGAGGAGACTGTTCCTATAGTTGGTAATGGTGGTACACCAGACTACCTAACTATGTTCGAGGTCATAATAGCAGCGATCATGAGTAGGGTACCTTCTCAAGAGACAACCATGGTAGATGTAGGAGTTTAAGTGCAAGTACCTGGGGTGGTGGACTTCGTAAATTTATGCGAAGAATTCAATACTTTAGGAGGAATGCCGTTTAAGGGAACATGGCCAATTGTAGAGATTCAAGGATGGCTTGATACTTGCATTCGGATCTTTGGAGACTTGGGAATTAATGATGCGACCAAAAAGAAGCTTGCATCGAGAAAGCTAGAGGGCAGAGCCATGGACTGGTGGAACTCTGTCACTCTAGAGACTCCGGAAGATGAGATTTTGTGGGAGCAATTCCAAGTTAAGTTTGAGACAAAATTTATCTCTACTATTCAGTAGTCTATTCTATTTAAGAGGTTTGTTGAGCTTAAGAAGAATGGTCGATGATGATGCTGGAGTATGTTTCTGACTTCGAAGCTTTATCAAAGTATGCTTGTTCATACGTCGAGACTCTTTATCCAAAGAACAAGAAATTTGTCATAGCTTAGATAAGTATCTTGGAAATTTGTTGGTTGATCACTTGGATGATACTTATGCAAAGATAGTGGAAAAAGCTATGAGGCATGAGAGTTTGTTCCTCAAGGACGAGACTATTGTTGCAGCTAAAAAGGAACCGAAACCAGAGTAGGGTTATAATAACAAAAAGAGGAAGCAACAACCGTAGAAAGGAAAAGATGGCCAAAAGAAGCAGAAAGGGGATGACTTTTTAAACTATCATAAGAAACGCAATTTTCCCAAGGATTGTAAGAATCCAAAGGCTGAGAGGAAGTACTACAACTGTGGAAAGCCTGGGCATGACAAGAAGGATTGTCCATAACTATTGAAGGGAAATCAGATTGTGAAGGCGTATACTTTTGAAGCTGTACCATCGTCTTCAAGGGATCCTACGGTAGAGGAGAAGGGGAAGAATGTCATCGTTCAAGGTGTTCTTTACGTTGGAGGTGTTTTAGTTCATGTGTTGTTTGATACTGGGGCATCGCATTCATTCATTTGTAATGAGCTTGTGTGCTTCTTTGGTTTGGAATCCGAGATTTATGATAGACCACTAATCATAACTAATCCATTTGGGGGTTCGTCCAATTTGTGTTGGTCTAGTGTTGTCGAGTCATGGTTTCTCCTTTGTGTGTGGTTGTTTTGTTTTGAACTTTGCTGGGTTTGGGATTATTTTGGGTATGGACTGGCTCAAGAGGTATGCGGAAAAAGTGGATTACAAGAGGTTAGAAGTGATAGTTGAGAATGTGGAAAGGCGAATGGTTATGATTCAATGTAAGACCAAAGATGGTGTCTTTATAAGCTATCTATATTCACTTGTGATTCCATGGGAAGACCTATCATTGCTGTTGGTCGCAACTGAGTTTGATGATGTCTTTGAAGAGGACATAAGGTTGTCGCCGCATCACGAGATTGAGTTTAGAATCGATTTGGTCGAAGGTGTTAGACCTATCGTCATGCCTCTAAGGCAGATGGAGCCTAAGGAACAACGAAAGATAAAGGTGCAAGTATGTGACCTTTCGGAAAAAGGATTCATTCGGAGAAGTATGTCCAAATAGGGTGCACCAGTTGTCTTTGCAATAAAGGCCGATGGATCTTTGAGATTGTGTGTGGACTTTCGTAAGCTGAAAAATGTGACTAAGAAGAAATAGTATCCATTGCGAGGATAGACGACTTGTTCAATCAGCTTCACGAGACCAAAGTGTTTTCTCAAATGGATTTGGTTATGGGATTCCAACAGTTGAGGATCACGAAGGATTCGGCGACGAAGACTGCTTTAAGGACACCATCCGGTTTGTTCGAGTGTTTGGTGATGCCGTTAGGATTGACTAACATGCCAGCGTATTCTGTTTATGTCATGAATAGGGTTTTCAAAGATCGGTTGAGCAAGTCCGTGCTTGTGTTCGTGGATGATATTCTGGTTATTCCCAGAATGAGGAAGAGCATAAGCCGCATATGTAAGTTGTTTTGGAAATCTTGAAAAAGCAATAGCTGAGAGCTAAGTTTTCAAAGTGTTGCTTCTGGAAGAGCGAAGTGAGGTTCTTAGGCCATGTGTTTTTGGAAATGGAATAGCGGTTGACCTCGCTAAAGTGGCAGCAATCCAGGACTGGGATAGACCTAAGAATGCGACGGATGTTCGGAGTTTCCTTTGGTTGACGGGATATTACCGTCGTTTTACCAAGGATTTTTCAAAGATAGATGCACCATTAACAGGATTAACGAAGAAGAACCAAGTGTTCACATGGGATGCGAAGTGTGAGCAAGCTTTTGTAATCTTGAAAGAAAGACTGACTAGTGCACTTGTGTTGACCATCCGAAGTGGGAAAGAAGAAATAGTGGTATACACTGATGCATGTGGTACTGGACTTGGAGCATTACTATTATAGAAGGATAAGGCTGCGGCCTATGCAAGTCGACTGCTGAAGCCGCACGAAAGGAATTATCCAACTCATGATTTGGAGTTGGCAGCGATCATGTTTGCTTTGAAGATGTGGAGACGTTACCTATCACGAGTTCGATTTTAGTTGTTTACGGATCATAAGTCGTTCGAAGTATCTTTTCTCCCAAAAGGCGTTGAATCTTTGGCAACAACGGTGGTTAGAGTTTCTAGTATCATATTATTTTCGTATAGCCTATACTCCTGGTAAAGGTAATGCGGTGGCGGATGCGTTACGTCGAAGACAGGCTAGTTTGAGAGCGATGTTTTCAAAATGTAAGCACCTCGAGTACTTGGCAGAATTTAATTTCAGGCCACGGTGTGAGTTGGAACCTGAAATGTTGGGAAGCTTGCCAATAAGGCCTACTCTCATTGAATGGATTGGAGAAATCCAAAAGCGTGATACAAAGCTAGTCGAGATTATCCAGAAGCTAGAACTAGAGGATAAAGAGTTTAAGGTCAACCGAGAGGGTTGGCTTTGAAAGAAAGGACGACTAGTAGTTTCTAATACCGGCGGATTGAGAGATAAGGTTCTGTTATTTAATCAATCAAAGTTGATGATTCATTCTAGTAGTAATAAGATATATCAGGACATGAAGCGATCTTACTACTTGGAGGTTATGAAGAGGGATGTTGGAAAATTCATTTCCATGTGCATGAACTGTCAGTTGGTGAAAGCTGAACAGAAGAAGCCAAGTGGATTGCTTTAGCCTTTGGAAGTTCCTACATGGAAGTGGGAGCAGATATCGATGGACTACCTAGAACCAGGGCTGGAAATAAAGGGATTCAGGTGCTCATGGATCGCTTGACTAAAAGTGCAGGGTTTATTCCAGTCAGATCAACTAGGACAACATCAAAATTGGCTAAGCTTTATATAAAATGGATAGTTCAATTCCACGTATCTCGAAGAGTATAGTGAGCGATCGAGATCCATTGTTTACGAGTGGATTATAAAAGAGTTTGCCACAGACTTCGGGAACCGTGTTATGTTTGAGTATGGCTTATCATCCCCGAACCAATGGTCAAACCGAGAGGGTTAACCGAGTTTTGGAATATCTCCTAAGGGCTTGTGTATTAGACTTCTGAGGATCGTGGGAAGACCATCTACATTTAGTTCAGTTTGCGTACAACAACAACTACCAGTTGAGCATTGGGATGGCACTATATGAGGCGTTGTATGGTATACTGTGTAACTCTCCAGCATGTTAGTTAGAAACTGGAGATAAGTTGATACTTGGGCTAGAGATGATCAGAGAGACCTCAGATTGTATCGAGATCGTTCAACAACAAATGAAAGTAACCCAAGATCGTTAGAAGAGTTACACCGATAAGCATAAAAAAGATTTGGAATTCGATGTAGGCGATATGATTTCCGTGAAGATTTCATCGTTAATGTGGTTCGATAATGGAAAGTTAGCACCAAGGTTTGTTAGACAATTTTCGTTAGTCGAGCAGATTGGAAAGCTTGCTTATAGATTGGATTTACCTGAGAAGATGTCGAGTGTGCACAATGTTTTCCAAGTGTCGTTTCTATGGAAGCGTGTGCATAATTCGAATGTGGTGGTATCTCCAGAATAGTATGAAGACCTAGAATTCAAGATCATAGTTACGAGACCTTTTAAGCCGCTTCGCATTGTGGGGAATGACACGAAACAACTTAGGAGGAATATGGTTAATCTATTCAAGGTGTAATTGAGTGAGGATGATGACGATTTTACATGGGAGACGGAAGAGAGTATGAAGACGACCTATCCAGAACTCTTCATCGATATGACCTATTAATGTTGTGTCACTTTACACCATTGTAACTAGTGCTATTATTATTAGAATTCTGTGTGCTAGGATAAGGATTTGAATGTATGACTTAATGTATGCTAGTTTGATTGTAGATTGAATGCTCGTAGATGGTAGGCATATGGAATTGTGTCGGTTGCTTAAGTATGCTTGGAAAATTCGGAGGAAAAATTCCTAAGGGGAAACAATATAACAACCAGCCTTTTACGTATCAAAGGACCATAAAGTATTTTTATTTAATTCCCTTAGGGTTGGAACATTCTCATATTTTGATATGTTGTTTAAAGAGATGTGAGACATATCCATAATTTATACCAGTTTTATTGGTGAGCTTTTTCCGCTGTCTGTCTTTTGCAGGGAATAACTTTTGACTAGGATCAAATTAGGTGTTGAGGTCGATTTCATTGGAAAGGAAATGATGTTTCCAATTCCGTAGAATGGTGATATTAAAGATTTGGTTTAACAATTTGGGAGGAATCATTGTTTTAGTGATGCACAATTTCAGTATAGGTTTCGTAAGTCATTGATGGGATGATTTGGGGTGGCCCATTGGAGGGCTGGTTGGAGGCTATAAATAAAGGGTTGGAGGCATGAATAATAGTTTACTTTCTTCATTCCCTTATTTGGTTGAGCTCGTGATTCTCCTTTCTCAATCAAAAACACCTTTCCTCTATTAAAATTCTAGATCTATGCTAAAAGATTGAATATCTACATCGAGGGAAGGAAGATCACATGAAATTGAGAGATTTGAAGAGTGTTCTTTGCCGTAAAAATTGGGAGTTTAGTGATTTCAAGTTATTTCAAAGAATTGGTGAGTGATAAGCATAAGCATCTCTAACACGGGTTCAATCAAGTATATGGGTTGTTTGATCTTATTTTCATCATTTTAAGTTGTTTTCAAGAAGAACTACATCATAGTAAGTATATTTCCATTTGAATCACCATAGGATTAATCTAGCAACTTAAATTGGTAATTATTTTGTTAATTCATATGTTTAAGCAAGTTTAGATCCATTGTTTTTGTTTATTCATTGATTTATCATGATTTGGTGAATATTATATGATGATTGATGAATAGATGTCATTTTAGTGTAATCGATGATTTCATAGAGTGTTAATTATTGAACTGGATGATTTGGATGAGTTGTTTGCATTGATGTTGTTGTTTGGTGATGATTTGGTCAAGATTAGAGTTAGATTGGTCCGACCTGGAGTCGGGTCGTTTTAGCTGGCTCGTTGATGACATGGCCTGAAGCTTGGGTCGCTGGCTTGTGCTCCAAGAAATGAAGTTTGGGTCATTTGAAGGGGCATCAGGTCAATATGGAGATGGGCCATTGCTTTTAGATCGAGTCGGCCTGCTCAGATACAAGGCGGGTCGTCTGGTGTGGTGAAGAGGTTGAGTCGTGGAGATCAGGTTGTTGGGAAAGGCTGAGGTTGGGTCGGGTCATCTTGAGTAGTAAGGCGTTAGGTCGTTCGAAAGCACAGGTCGTTGGGCTTTGGTTGGCACCAGATCAGCATGCGTATTAAGGGTCAGGTCATGGGCACTCAGGTCGCAAGTCATTGGCAGTTATGGGCATTTATGGGTCACTCGTGATCGAGTATGCTTGGGTCATTAGTAGGCTCCAGCTAGGTTGGATTTAGGTCGACCAAGGCTTAGGTTAGATGGGTCGTTGAACTGGTCGGCCAAGCTAGTGGATCGCGTCATTGGTTATGGGTCGGTTGCGATTTTAAGGGAGACGATCCATTGAGCGGTGGACCAAGTGTTAATTTTTTTTTTGGTATTGGACGTGGCTTGGACGTGAGTTCAAGATGGAATGTTTGAAGTGTTGTGATGTGTTCGTTGATCGATGAAATTCAGTGAATGCGAATATGACTCAAAGATGTTGAGTTGGTGGATAATGGTTACTCGAGAAGGCACTTAAGCTATGGATAGTCGCTATCGATGGCGACTAGAGATGTTGATGGCCAAAGAATTATTGTTAGTCGAAGGTTCTAGTGGGCTCAAAGCAGGGGTACAATGGGGATGCCTAAAAGACTGGATGGGTCGAGTATCCAGGGCAAAAACTTGATGGGTCTAGTTTTATTTGTCGAGTAAGACAAACATACAATGTAGATGGTGTATGGAGTTTTCCTAAAACCAGGGTTACCATTATCCCTTGATGAATGGCCAGATGGGACGACATATGATTAACGGTGGTTTCAAAGCAAGATTGGTGGTGCTAGGCAGAGTCATGGATGATAATTGTTTTCCTTGTATCGTCTTGTATAGGCTATTCGACGTCGAATATTTATTGGGTGCTTGTCTGATGTTGATTTAGGTGTTCGGGCCTTGTGCTTGGGAGATGTCGATATCGATTAGGATCATCGACACTTGATAATTGATTGCCATGAATGTAGTGTTTGTTTCTATCTGATTGTTGTAAAGGCTATCACTATCAGATGTGGAGGAGACGGGTTGGGTTCATCTCTGATGATATGATTGGTAGATTAGATGATTAATCTGCCTATTCCCACATACTTTATTGTTGATCTTAGTTAGTTGTTTTATCGCTCATTAAGACTATTGTCAAACTCAAGATTTTAAGTTTCCCTCTTATTACCTTGGGTCATTCTTCCATGTGTTGGATGGGCAGACTGAGTAGCAGGTAATAGGTAGTAGATCTTGATGAGAACGATGCTGTTGAGCGGCGAAAAGCAGGAAGCTGGCGTATTATTTTCAACTATCTACTATTGTTGTTTTCCGATGATTGATGTATTCTCTGAGTGACATGTTGCAAGGCATATTGTACATAATTTGATGTTGTATCCAGTTTGATATTTGGATAATTGATGATGATACGAATATCAAAATTCTGCTCAATTTTGCTTCACTATTGTTGCCTGTTGTATATGTTCTATTATACTTTATCCTTGCGCTGTGAGTTATACGATAGGTTCCGCTTGTGTTAACCTATCATGATGATCGTCTATAGCTGCCTAGCACAACTTTCAGCATATTATTTTCCTAGTTAAATGCAAGAATTGTGGGCGGTCATCATAATCTATTTCTTTAAGTTCAAAACTTATCATTGAATCAAGTAAAACAATAAACTTAATAAAATTTTATATCAATTTAAATCATTAATTTAAGTCAAATATTTCTTTCATTCAATTAATTTATTTTAAATAAGATAAATCTTAAAATTACACATTTTTTAAATTAAATTTATTTAGTTTGTTAAATTAAATTAGAACTTTAAAGAAAATATTTTTTGGTAAGGCTGACCGATTTTTAAAGTGGTTCGTCCACTTTTCATTACAATAAATAACGAATACAAATAATTATAGGAGTCATACAAACTTCCTAAGTACTAGGTTTTGGTATATATTAACCAGACCAATTTGAATGTCAAGAAAGTAAAGATGCGAGATCCACCCCAATAGTAGAAATAACGCCTAATATAGAGGTAGGAAGTGTCAAGTATAGGTCATGTGACACTCGAAGGTGGGGAAAGCCCTCCACATAGAACGACGCATCAAAAGAGAAAGTAAATTTTCTATCCCAAGTCTCATTATAAAAGATCCTCAAAATCTCTTCACCAAGCCCTCCATCATTCCATAACTCCATATTATTCTCTATAGGAAAATAAAATAGCCTACGAGTCTCTCTAAAGCCGCCGACTAACTTATAGAAATAGTGGTCTGGACCATAACACATTCGAAACCCCAGATGAACCTAAGCTCTCGCATCATCAACCCATACAATTTCAGAATCTAGGTCATTGACAATGTTGAACAATAGGGCGGTGAGTAGCCAAACAACATCAGGCTTAGCTTTGGGTACCATCTTAAAGCAAGAGGCCCAAGCAGCGGAATCTTCTCTCATGTGAGATCATCAGTTAGGACAACACATTTTTCCATGGAGTGGGAAAAGGACTTGCAGGATGAGAAAATATCCAGTTTCCACTAATATGTCACATCTACAAAAAATCGTGGTCATATATGCAAACTTTTAGCTTTTAGGGGAGAGGGCTATCGGAAGAGAACTGAATCAAAGCTCTAGAGTAAACTTTCCCGGCTACCGTGTTAGTATCAAAACATTTTAGTTTTCCAATGTAACACACCAACCAATTAAAGACAATAATAGGTTGAAATGCGGATGGTATGTGAATAAATTCGGTTAAAATTGGAATAGACAAAACCCACTCTCTGGCTCTGTCCACTAGAACACTTCAAGTAGTAATTGTAACAAATTCTACAGAATGATAGACAGAGCAGCTTCCAACACTCTAAGTCTTTCTTTACTTGAAGAGAATTTTAAATAGTACAAACCGTCAACTTGAGTAACGCGAAACTCGTCTTTGAGGCCCATGCAATTCTACAAGCTATACGCACGTCAAAGTTCAACAGTGGTGTCTAAGAAAAACCCAACCATTTGATCTTTCCAAAATATCGCAGCTTCACTTAGAATTTTTAGCGTTGGTTTTGAATTAAGGTATGATACTAGAATTGAGAATTCAGTGGGCTCGTGCACTCCGACAATATGAAGAAGGAAAGAAAAAAGAGGGGAATATTTATCTAATTTAGGAGTAGAACTCATATTGGCATACCATGAAAAATTGGTGGGCATGTTGTATTTTTAGCACTGTGAAGAGTCGTCACAACTGGCGACCACAAACCTTCCACCACAAGCTCATCCATACATCTTTTAAAGAAAATATTTTAAAACTAAATAATTCTTTTATATTAAATTAAAACCATTAAATTAAACTAATATACTAAATTAATTTTATACTATATTAAATTATTTAAATTATATCTTTTAAAATTAAAGAAATCTTAGCTTTAAATCATAACATCTCAATTTTACTTTAAACTACAAATTTAAATCTGAAACTCGTACTAATTTTTTTCATTGAATTAATCAAACTTAAATTAACAAATTCAAGTTAAATATTTCAAACATTAATCTAAAATCAAAATATTCAATTAAAATTTCAAATTAGTTTATCCAATCAGAGCATACTTATAAAATTTCAAAGAATAGTTTTATTGACAAACTGTGCCCTAAATAATTTTCCATCCTATGGTCAAGTCGATCAGGTATGTATCATTTCACCTCATAGTGTTTTAATTTTTGGTTATATATCATTTCAATCTGAATCCCAAATTAGTGTCATAGTGGTATAAAGGTCCAAATTTGTATCATTTCAACCCATAGTGGTTTTTCCGTCGGTTATATTATATCATGTCAATTGGAAGATTGCAATGTGATCATAAAATCATATCAATTCATGTGCAACATATCACATTCAACATTGCACAACATAGCATAACATATAAAATAGCACAACATTTCAATATTAGCATGATCATGTGAAATTTCAAGTGTAGTCAATTTGTTTGGCATAAAAATATTCTTCTTGAGTAATTTCTCACCTTCTGTTGTTGGGGATAGATACAAGATAGCACGGAGTGACACAAATATGCAATGTACGCTGACACAAAAAACAAAGTTACAGGAACTCGAATGACTTGAAACAAGCACGAGCAAGGGTAAAACGACCTGGGATGGTGAAAATTATGAAAAAGCGATCACGATTAAAGTAAAAAAGTTTGTTGAATTTTTTTTTCCAAATAAGAGAAGAAGGAAAAGAGCAGAAAACCTGCATTAGGTAGGGTAGCTTGGCTAGGGGAAGTTGTATTGCAGGGGTGTGTGGCGGAGGCGTCAGGTGGATACTGCGTGACTGACGGTCATGGTTGGTGCGGCAAAAGGATTAAGATTAAATAGAGAATTTGGAGGCTTAACAAAATTCACGTTAAAAAAATAAAGAAGGAAGTGTAGGGTCTAGGGAGGCTCGGGAGTTAATGAGGGAAGGACGGATGATGATACAGTAGACCCTTCAAATGGACTGGATCAGGTCCAAATGGGTAAGATTAAAGTTAACCCAACCCATTCTATGGCCCAACCCATTTAAGTTATCTGTTAAAAGAACAATACACCCAGTCCGTTTCATAACAATATCGACCCATTTAACCCACTTAGAAAAACATTCATTATTTTTTTACAAAAACAAACTGCTCCAACTATAAACAAGTTGTGTCAATAGGTAGTGCATCGCATATAACAAAAAGTTTATCGACCATTAGCAAAATTGCTGCAAATAAGATAGAATATATAAATCAAATAACCCAAAAAAGTGCTAAATCCTAGATATACATCCAAAACAGAAACAAGTATGTATTTTAGACTTAAACTATACCAACAAGTCTCAATGCATATAAATAAAACATATTACGAACATATTCTTCAAAGACGGTATGTTGCATCTTTGTAATCTCCACTAGAATGGTCCCTTTTCACAACCTACACTGAGCAAGAAATTCAAATGGAAGTTATAAGACATATGTTTAATTGTATAGTATGCTAATTACAAATCAATGCAAAAGAAGTTTTCACTGTTGTTTTTGTGGTTTCTATCATCATCACCATTTAATAGGAATTAGAAAGGGACAATATATTTCTTTCATCCACAGTTATTGTATTGATATATTTCTATTTTGTTTCAGGAGATAATTGCAATAAAAAAGAACGAAAACAAGAATCAAACAAGAATACTTGTAGACAAAATCTCTCAGAAAAATCACTTTGTTGCTTATGGTCAAACATGAATACTAACAGTATGCCTCATTTACATCCGCTTGATTTATCACACTGAACGGTTTACTAGTTAAGAAACAACACCTACAGACTAATGAAATATAAAAAGCAGCTCATTGTTCACATGTTATGTTACTGATTCTAGCCACCATGCTTTATGTTCTTCACTGAATGTATAACACAAAATGTAACACCCCACGTCCAATAATGTCACTCACAAAGGGAATGCATTAACTTCCATGGATGTTATAAGTGAATATAGAACAGAAAAATTACAACAAGACAGATAATAAATAGTACTTGGAAATCTAAAACTTCATTTTATTGCAATGGAAATTAAACATGTTTGTTACATCATAAAACCATAGATCATAACCAAGTACAATATCCATCTTCATAAAAACAAAATACATAATCCCATTACATAAATAGCCATTAAAAAGATAACAAGCTGGACTTTACTTCAACAGTCCAAGCTTTCCAAAGAGAGATGAAGCAATTCAATCAAACTCCACTAGAGCTGGGCCCAACTTGAGGACCTGGA
Organism: Allium sativum; assembly: GCA_030737875.1. Classification (NCBI taxonomy): domain Eukaryota; kingdom Viridiplantae; phylum Streptophyta; class Magnoliopsida; order Asparagales; family Amaryllidaceae; genus Allium; species Allium sativum. Next base: position 996,470,751 of record CM060915.1, read on the forward strand.
GGGGGAAAAAGAATAGAAATATAGGGGGTCAGACATAAAGTCTGGCGAGTATGATAATTCTAACAATACTATTATCAAAATAACTAGACTAAGGCATAAGCTGGAAGACAAGTAAATGTCTATGAACTCTTAGGAAGATAAAGATAGCGTTTAAGATAACATTAAAGATAACGGTAAAGGCACACCTAATTACTAACGAATGATTACTAACTGCACCACACCAGTCACCCTATTGTTTGATCCCACTTGCTTCACACAAAAACTTTATAAATAGGCTTACGTACCCCTAGCTGACTACATAGGTGTCGTCTGCCCCTATCTCCACTAGGTGTACCCCACTACCCACTTTCGATCGGCTCCCTACTCGTAGATACCCGTGCTGGCCCCACAGTGGGGTGTATCACTCCCCTAAAGTGGCAACCCAATACAACTTGAGAATGCACGGCTTATACCTACACGATGCAACAACGTCTTACCTACCAGCCCGGGTCCACACACGCATACGAAACCCGTTGGACTTGCGTTTCCACCGCTCCCCGTTTTGGCCTCTTACAGTCGAACCCAGCATGCGTGTCCCGTCCTCGACTTGGGTCGAGCCCACAAAGACACGTTTGGGATACTGGTCAAAATGGGCCCCCACAAGCTACCCACCTAAGCTTGTCACTAGTATATCCCACTTAACCCTCTTAGTCATGTTCACTTTCATGTGTGTTTGGTTAAGTCTTACAAATCATATTTCACATGCCACTAAGGGCACCCCCTAGATTCCTCATGCCACCCAAGGCACCTACTTAACCCCCATGTCCCACCTTACATGTTTATTTGGTTAAGTATTTCTTAATTCATTCAGGCCATAACCTTATAAAGACCTCTCTCATTAGACTGGCATTTATGGCAGCTGGATTTGCCGGGCGGGTCCGGGCAGTCTTACACCATAAAAGAGGCTAACCTCGTGTCTATACAACCGTTATGCTTTAGTTTAGGCCTAGGACCTCTCACATTGGGCTGATATTTGTGACCACCGGATTTGTCGGGCGGGTCCAGGCAGGTTTACGTCATAAACGAGTCCAACCTCGTGTCCTAAGCATTGATTAACACTTAAAATCTTTTACCCCGTTTTTAATAATCCCCTATTCAAATTATTAATTAAGTAAACTTTTAATGATGTCCATAATTGACTCAATTATGGCCATCCACTTATGCCATGCAAAATCATATCAATTGCACCCCAACTTTTGAATATTAAATCCTTAATATTACCCCTACCCCACGTTTATACGTTCACTTATTCAACGCATAATATAGGCTAGACTTGTATAGTCTAACACCTAGCACAAAGATAAATTATCACAACATATAGACAATTAAAATAAATCTAAACATAATAGGGGTGAAACTTGCATAAACTACACATGTTAAGGATCAAAAGGTGTCAACTTGTTAAATGTCTCAATTTATATGATATGATCATAGCCCAAATCTATACATAAACTTGCATATGGGGTTTTTAGGCAACATAATGATGGTGTGAACTAGCATAGGATATCACATATGTCATAGCATAATTCTAGATGTCATAATAGATGTCTTGGTATATGTTCATAACTTTTGTAATCAATCTAACTTGCATATGTGACTTGTCATATAGATCAATATAACCCAAACATGGTGATTTAATTAATATGAACTAACTGGCATAGATGGTAACATCATGACCTTTTTAACATGTATGATCCATCACAACTTAGCATAGAAACTTTCAACATACATAACATCATCAAAGCATGATTTACAACATATAAGATATCATCATCACATAACATTGGATTTACAATATACATGATAGCATAAGGGGTTTACAACAACATATATGATAATTCACATCATTTACTCATAATCCATTCATAACTCAACCTAATTAAAATGATAATAATCTTGTTAAGATCATCATACTCACAATTTAGAGAAGAAAAGTGAGAGTTTTGCTTTGCTTTAGGGTTGAGAGAATCAGAATTGAATTTTCTTTTCTTCTTTCTTAGTTGGCGGCGGCTCCATTGATTTCCATGGCGATGGTATGACAGTAACTATTCTATTTTAATTAGGTTTAGGGTTAGCATTAGGATGTATTTATAGGTGTAGGAAGTTATTTAGGACCATTAGATTAACCCTGGACCATGAGAACCAATCAAATGCAAAATCTGCATTTGAGCGTATCGGCCCACGGGTTGACAGCCAAACACCCTGGATTAACCCCTAGTCGACCCAGCATAGCTCGGGTCGATCTCAAAAATGGGCCGGTTCGATTATTCCCCCTCCCAATTCGCTGTTTTGAACTTTTTCGCATATTTATTTATTTAATTTTTAATTTATATATATATATCAATATATATATATATATATTTCTCTGCGCAACCCATTTCACTTAATTCTTTTCTAAAAATTAAGTATACTTTAATTTGTGAATTTTAATGTTATAAAATTACGGGGTGTTACATTCTCCCCTCCTTAAAGGATTTCATCCCCGAAATCTCCAAGTCAAGAAGAATGTATATCCTACCATCTAATCGTCCATCTACTCAACCATCAAACACCAGCATCCATTGTCCTTAAAAGACTTCTAATGCTTTAATGTTTATATGCATAGTGTGTGTATATGTCCATATCTAATGCAAAATTAGGCGGTCTACTGATTCAGTCGACCTCCTTAGTGCAATTCATGATAGTGTCATGCGTCCAATATGTATGCAAAAGATTCCTAATGATACATATTAATTCTATATGCGTGCACAAACATCCACCTGAATGCAGCAACTATATGATAATACAACCATTATACATCCATTTTGCTAAATACATCCATATATATGCAATATGCAATATTAAGTGACTGAGCCGATCTGGTGCCTAATAGTGTGTATATGCATCCACGAGCAACCACTAGCAAACACTTGCATCCACTTTGCATCCACCATACATAACATGTCTCAAACACATGTTTCAACCATAGGATAATCCTAACTAAAGGTCAAAGATACTAGCAAGAGGATATACTAAAGATAAGATAAGTACAAGCTAAGCGATAAAGGAGAAATTAAAAGACATACCCTAAAAAAGAAAAGGGTATCGTGAACGCATCTTCTCTTCTGTCTCCCAAGTAGCGTTGCTCTCATCATCTCCCCATTGCACTTTGACTAGTCTGACCTCTCGATTCCTCAACCTCTTGATCTCCGACCCAAGAATGCGCATAGGAGCTCGTCGAATGGTCGCATCACGCTCTATCTCCACCACTCTAAGAAAGCTCGGCTCTACCACTTCCGCGGTCTCATGCAAGCACTTCCTCAAATGTGACACATGGAATATGTCGTGTACACCACTAAGTCTCTCAGGCAACTCCACTCTATACGCCATCTGTCCAATTTTCTCCTTAATAGGAAACGGCCCTACAAACCTTGGTTCTAATTTCCCAACGGACCCAAAGCGAAAAATGTTCCGTAATGGAGACACTTTGACAAAGACCATGTCCACAACTTCAAACTCGAGATCTGTCCTCCTCTTATCCGCATAAGATTTCTGCCTATCCTGTGCTGCTTTCATCCTCCTTCGAATCAAGTCGATCTTCTCCGAAGTCTCCCTAATCATATCGGGCCCAAGTAAGATCTTATCCGTAGATTCCCACCAACATGTAGGTGAACAACAAGGTCGTCCATAAAGAGCTTCGAATGGTGCCATACCAATGTTGGACTGAAAGCTGTTATTATATGCGAACTCCACCAATGGAAGATGCTCTTCCCACGTACCCCCACAGTCTAGGATACATAGCCTCAACAGATCCTCTAGAATGCGATTCACCCTCTCGGTCAGGCCGTCCTTCTAAGGATGATATGCGGTGCCCAAACATAACTGAGTACCTACCGCCTCTTGTAAGCTTCTCCAAAATTCGCTAGTGAAAATAGGATCGCGGTCACTCACTATGCTAGAAGGAACACCGTGCAAACGAACTATTTCTCGAACGTATACGAAGGCTAACCATGGAGCAGTCCTCTTACTCTTTACGGGAATGAAATGGGCACTTTTAGTAAGTCTATCTACTATAACCCAAATTCCCGTATTACCCTTCCTTGATCGCGGTAACCCATCCACAAAATCCATCGAGACACTTTCCCACTTCCATCGTGGAACCTCCAATGGGTGAAGCAACCCACCGGGTTTCTTTTGCTCCGCTTTTACTGGTTGGCACACCAAGCATCTAGCGACATACTCGGCCACAACTTTCTTCATGCCAGCCCAAAAGTAAACTCTCTTCATGTCTTTGTACATCTTGTCCCCGCCGGGATGAATGGTCATCTTCGAATGATGTGCTTCGTCAAGAATAGTCTTCCTTAGGTCATCGTCTTTTGGTACACAAAGTCTACCGTCCCTACGTAACCAACCCTTATCGTCTAGGGTATACCTATGGAGATGACTTGATGACTCTCCTCCTTTGAGTTTTTCTACTAACTCAACCAACTGCGGGTGGTCTCGCTGTGCCACGCCAATCCGTCCCAAAAGCTTAGGTCTGACTTCCAAGGATGCTAACAAACCGGGTACAAAGTCAACGGAAGGTCTAAAGTCAGACATCGAAATGAATTCTAAACTTCGCCGCTCAACAAACAAAGGACTTAAGGATAATCTTTTTCTACTTAAGGCCTCTTCCACCACGTTACCCTTGCCAGGGGTATAGGCTATTTCGAAGTCGTAGGACGCTAAGAACTCCATCCACCTTTGCTGCCTAAGTTCAAGTCCTTTTGAGAGAATAGGTATTTTAAAGACTTGTGGTCAGTGAATAATTCGAATTTCTCGCCAAGAAGATTATGACGCCAAGACTTAAGCACGAAAACAATAGCGGCTAATTCTAGGTCATGTGTACGATAATTTTTCACATGCGCTCTCAACTGCCTTCCACCATAGGCTATTACCCTACCCTCTTGCATTAAGACTGCGCCTAATCCTGTCCCACAAGCATCAGTATAAACGGTAAATGGCTTACTCCCATCTGGCAATACTAAGACTGGGGCTGAAGTCAAAGCTCTTTTCAAACGTTGGAACGCATCATCACAATCTACGTCCCATGTGAAAACTAGGTTCTTCTTCGTCAAGCGTGTCAATGGAGGTGATATCTTTGCGAAGTCTTTGATAAACTTCCTATAGTAGCCAGCCAACCCTAAGAAACTTCTCACCTCGGTAGCATTTTTAGGGACCTTCCAATCTTGGATGGCCACCACCTTCGCGGGATCCACGGCTATCCCTTCTTTGGAAACCACGTGCCCCAAGAACAGTACTTCCTTCCTCCAGAAGTGACACTTAGAAAATTTAGCCTTAAGGCTATGCGCTCTTAGGGTCTCCAACACTTCCCTAAGATGTAGGGCATGCTCTTCTTCAACCTTAGAAAAGATCAAGATGTCATCTACAAAGACTACCACGAATTTGTTAAGGTACTCCCTAAACACCCTACTCATCAAATCAACAAAATATGCTGGGGCGTTCGTCAAACCGAAGGGCATCACTAGCCACTCATAGAAACTATCCGGAGTCCTAAAGGCAGTCTTGTCTATGCTATCCTCAGCCACTCTCAACTGATGGAACCCAGTGGCTAAGTCCAACTGCGAAAACACTGAGGCGCCAACTAACTGATCGAAGAGATCGTCAATCCTCGGCAGTGGGTGTCTATTTTTCTTAGTAAGTTTATTAAGTTCTCTATAGTCCACACACAGTCTAAGGCACCCATCCGCCTCCGTGGCAAATAGTACTAGAGCACCCCACTCCAATATACTTCGTCTTATGAACCCCTTCTCAAGCAACTCCTTCACTTGCTTATCGAGTTCCCTCCTTTCACGTGGAGCCATGTGGCGTACTGGCAAAGATACTGGTTTCGCATTATCCACAAGATATATTCGAAAATCTATCTCCCGATTCGGAGGCAAGCCCTTCACCTCCTCAAACACATCCGAATATTCTCGGACCAATCTAACAGATCGTAGAGTTTCCTCAGACGCGTCAAGCGATTCTAGATAACTTAGCATAACCGAATTTATGGGACTACAGAAGATTTCGAGAGTGTTGCCAAGGCGAATCACGAGCCTAACTACTCTCCTTTCACAATCAAGAACGGCCCCATTTCTGGATAACCAATCCATTACTAAAATTAGCCCATAGCCCGTGAAGCCCAACACATAAGCATCACATCTAAATTCAATGCTAAGTAAGGAAATTTTCAAATCCAAACACATCATGGACAAATAAGCTGAGCCCCCTATTGGATTCGAAACAACTAAGGGATCCTCTACTAACCTGGTGTTTAAGTGCAATGATTCAACTAATGATGTAGAGATAAACGAATGTGATGCGCCCGAATCGAATAAGGTACGGACAGGATGATCAAACAGAAAAACTAAGTTTTCAACAGAAATGGTTCTACCTCGTTCTTGCAGCGATGGGACCGCGAGAGCCTGAACTTGTCCCCTAGCCTTCCCTGGTGCCATAAGAGCCTGCACATGTCCTCCCGAGGTAGCTCTTGCCCTCTGGCCCTTCTTTGGGCAGTCCTTCACTAAATGTGCCACATCGCCACAATGAAAACAGCCTGCCTTCTTCTTCTTTCGGCAATCCTTGCTGAGATGGCCTAGGGTTCCATAGTTAAAGCACCTCTTCTTTCCCTTGCCATTATTGTCTTTTCCACCCTTCTTGTTTTGCTATTGTGGTTTCTTCTGATCCCCCTTCTTCTCAGGTGCCTTATCAGCTTTAGCGCTTTTCTCCTCATGCATGAGCGCCATTTCTACTAACTTCTCAAAGGTGGCCCCCATCGGGATGTGGGTCATAGCCAACCCTTGCAATGGTTCATTCAAGCCATTCACGAACCTTAGAGCCTTCTTCTCCGGCGTGTTTACTAAGTCCAAGCCAAATCTTGCTAACTGATTAAATTTATTGACATATTCTTTCACTGATGAGCTTCCTTGCTTTAATGTCAAGAACCTTTCCATATATAGATTTTCTTCCGCCCCTGAGAGAAACTTCGCCTCGAACCTGCATCTGAAATCCACCCAAGAGTCAACAGGACGCTCCCCATTAGTGGCCTCCCACCAAAATGAGGCCTCTCCCTTCATCAACCAAGCTGCTAAACGAACTCTCCTCCCTTCTTCTACTTCAAAGATTTCTAGGAATTCTTCCACCTCCTTAAGCCAATCTCTAGCTTCCACAAACGTTTTTGACCCTTGAAATGGTTTTCCACCCATAGCCTTGAATTCCTTGCACGTCTTTGCAAAAGTATCTACGCGAGGAGGAGGAGGAGGAACGGGTGCAACTGGTGGTGGAGGAACATTGGCTGGACCTGCAGCGGCCCTAGCCTCCAATAGCCTCCTATACCATCCTGGTATCGTTACACCGTCGGGTAGATTAAGATCTTCAGCCATGCTGAAATGAAAAAGGAAAGATTCAAAATGGAGAATTCGAAAGATAAAGATATGTGGCTATTGGGGATTATGTTTTTCTTAAAAACTTTTCTATTTAAATTTCTCATTAAAACATGTTTTTGAAAACACTTCTTCCAAAAATAACTATTTTTCTAAAGTATTTTTATCTATTCTGGTAAACTTAAGCTCTGATACTACGTGTAACACCCCACGTCCATTAATGTCACTCACAAAGGGAATGCATTAACTTCCATGGAGGTTATAAGTGAATATAGAACAGAAAATTACAACAAGACAGATAATAAATAGTACTTGGAAATCTAAAACTTCATTTTATTGGAGCGGAAATTAAACATGTTTGTTACATCATAAAACCATATATCATAACCAAGTACAATATCCATCTTCATAAAAACAAAATACATAATCCCATTACATAAATAGCCATTAAAAAGATAACAAGCTGGACTTTACTTCAACAGTCCAAGCTTTCCAAAGAGAGATGAAGCAATTCGATCAAACTCCACTAGAGCTGGGCCCAACCTGAGGACCTGGAGGGGGAAAAAAGGATAGAAATAGAGGGGGTCAGACATAAAGTCTGGCGAGTATGATAATTCTAACAATACTATTATCAAAATAACTAGACTAAGGCATAAGCTGGAAGACAAGTAAATGTCTATGAACTCTTAGGAAGATAAAGATAGCGTTTAAGATAACGTTAAAGATAACGGTAAAGGCACACCTAATTACTAACAAATGATTACTATACTGCACCACACATTACTACACTGCACCACACTAGTCACCCTATTGTTTGATCCCACTTGCTTCACACAGAAACTTTATAAATAGCCTTACATACCCCTAACTGACTACATGGGTGCCGTCTGCCCCTATCTCCACTAGGTGTACCCCACTACCCACTTTCGATCGGCTCCCTACTCGTAGATACCCATGCTGGCCCCACAGTGGGGTATTTCACTCCCCTAAAGTGGCAACCTGATACAACTTGAGAACGCACGGCTTATACCTACACGATGCAACAACGTCTTACCTACCAGCCCCGGTCCATACACGCATACGAAACTCGTTGGACTTGCGTTGCCACCGCTCCCCGTTTCGGCCTCTTACAGTCGAACCCAGCATGCGTGTCCCGTCCGCGACTTGGGTCGAGTCCACAAAGATATGTTTGGGATACTGGTCGAAATGGGCCCCCACAAGCTACCCACCTAAGCTTGTCACTGGTATATCCAACTTAACCCTCTTAGTCATGTTCATAAACATGTGTGTTTGGTTAAGTCTTACTAATTGTATTTCACATGCCACTAAGGGCACCCCTAGATTCCTCATGCCACCCAAGGCACCTACTTAACCCCCATGTCCCACATTACATGTTTATCTGGTTACGTATTTCTTAATTCATTCAGGACATAACCTCATAAATACCTCTTACATTAGACTGGCATTTATGGCAGCTGGATTTGCCGGGCGGGTCCGTGCAGTCTTACACCGTAAAAGAGTCTAAACTCGTGTTTTTCCAACCGTTATGCTTTAGTTTAGGCCTAGGACCTCTCACATTGGGCTGACATTTGTGACCACTGGATTTGCCAGGCAGGTCCGGGCAGGTTTACGTCACAAACGAGTCCAACCTCGTGTCCTAAGAATTGATTAACACTTAAAATCTTTTACCCCAGTTTTAATAATTCCCTATTCTAATTATTAATTAAGTCAACTTTTAATGATGTCCATAATTGACTCAATTATGGCCATCCACTTATGCCATGCAAAATCATATCAATTGCACCCCAACTTTTTAATATTAAATCCTTAATATTACCCCTACCCTACGTTTATACGTTCGCTTATTCAACGCATAATATAGGCTAGACTTGTATAGTCTAACACCTAGCACAAAGATAAATTATCACAACATATAGACAATTAAAATAAATCTAATCATAATAGGGGTGAAACTTGCATAAACTACACATGTTAAGGATCAAAAGGTGTCAACTTGTTAAATGTCTCAATTTATATGATATGATCATAGCCCAAATCTATACATAAACTTGGATATGGGGTTTTTAGGCAACATAATGATGGTGTGAACTAGCATAGGATATCACATATGTCATAGCATAATTCTAGATGTCATAATAGATGTCTTGGTATATGTTCATAACTTTTGTAATCAATCTAACTTGCATATGTGACTTGTCATATAGATCAATATGACCCAAACATGGTGATTTAATTAATATGAACTAACTAGCATAGATGGTAACATCATGGCCTTTTTAACATGTATGATTCATCACAACTTAGCATAGAAACTTTCAACATACATAACATCATCATAGCATGATTTACAACATATAAGATATCATTATCACATAACATTGGATTTAAAATACACATGATAGCAAAAGGGGTTTACAACAACATATATGATAATTCACATCATCTACTCATAATCCATTCATAACTCAACCTAATTAAAATGATAATAATCTTGTTAAGATCATCATACTCACAATTTAGAGAAGAAAAGTGAGAGTTTTGCTTTGCTTTAGGGTTGAGAGAATTAGAATTGAATTTGCTTTTCTTCTTTCTTAGTTGGCGGCGGCTCCCTAGATTTCCATGGCAATGGTATGACGGTAACTATTCTATTTTAATTAGGTTTAGTGTTAGCATTAGGATGTATTTAGAGGTGTAGGAAGTTATTTAGGACCATTAGATTAACCCTGAACCATGAGAACCAATCAAATGCAAAATCTGCATTTGAGCGAATCGGCCCACGGGTTGACAGCCAAACACCCTGGATTAACCCTTAGTCGACCCAGCAGAGCTCGGGTCGACCTCAATAATGGGCCGGTTCGGTTATTCCGCCTCCCAATTCGTTGTTTTGAACTTTTTCGCATATTTATTTATTTAATTTTTAATTTATATATACATATCAATATATATATTTCTCTGCGCAACCCATTTCACTTAATTCTTTTCTAAAAATTTAGTATACTTTAATTTGTGAGTTTTGATGTTGTAAAATTACGGGGTGTTACACAAAATCATGTGAATTTCCATATTTATTATGTACATTATTCTAGATTATGACATATTCATATATGTAACTTCAGTGTTTATTGTCTCTTCTCTACTAGTTTATTAGCATTATTTTATACGAGTACACATGCATGCCCGATGGGCATGTGCATGAATGAATTTGAAAAAGATGAACTTGTGTTTTAAATCGGCAATTACTGTACATAAATTATGGGAACTGGGTATTTTATTGTAATAACCCGGAAATGCGAGCCAATTTAAAAAATTTATTTTGGCAATTTTAACAAAGTTTGAATATTTAAAATTAATTATTTTAAATAATAATGATGAGAAATTTATTTTGAATAGAATTAGAAACGTATATATTTATATAGATCGTCATTAGAATATAAATATTTTATTTATAATTATAAAAGGAACTGAAAATGGCGCGGTAGTACGATAATTCGATTTCAAACTTCAAATGAATAAACAGGATTCAAAATAAACCGGATTTTAGTGAAACTAAAAATAATAGAATCTAATTGAGAATATCTTTCCAACGAATCTGAAAAATTGAAATTTTATAGCGGGAATAAAAAGTTATGTCCAGTTGAAAATTCAGAATAGTCGCTATGGAATTTCGGCCCTTAAAAATGGAAATTTTGCAAACGACCTCGGTTTTCGATGAAACCACTTTTGTTGGATCCGTGATGTCAAATTATTGTTGGATTCCAAAATTTGTAATTTTTCGAATCAATATGTGAGCGTGGCAAAGGAAAACGCGTTTGACCAATTTCAATTGATTTTAATCGACTGGAAAATGGCATTTTTTCAAACGGTCTCAGAATTTGACGAAACTAGTTTTGTTAGGACCGTATCGTCAATACAAAGCTAGAAAATATTTTTCGGGAATTTTTCTAGTTAGTATGTGGCCCCGGTAGATTGAAATGTGCGTTCAAATTCAATATATAGAGTTATATTTTGATTTTGACGAAAACTGATCGAAACGATCGAATCAGCCTACGATACATATCCCATTGTGTTCGGAATGGGGGTAATTAGCTATGGACGATAGGCGGTAGGTCTCGTTTCGAGGTCGAAATAAAAAGTGCCTTTCTAAAGTAAATAATTAAATAAATAAAAAAATTAAAAACTCTCCTGCTCTACCGTTCAGCCCCCCTCCATTTATCTACAAAATCATAATAAAAAAAGGGGCGAACGACGGTCGGGGAAAACCGCCGCCGGGGCCACCAGGGGCGGCGCACCTCCGGCGCCGCCACCCAAGAGCCCCCCATCTCCTCCAGTCTCGCCCCCACCTCTCCTAAGAAATCCGCGCCCAAACCCCCTCTTCCACCTAAAACCCGCCGCCCTCGGCCATTTGGCCACCACCGCCTACCACCACCGCTCTTGCTCCTCCACCTCTTCTTCTCCTCCTCCTGAAACCGACGTGAAGCCTCTCCACCCTCAAAGATGCGTTTTTTTCAATAAAAAGGTGAGTTTTTATATTTATTTTTATTTATTTATGAATATAAAAATAGGATCTATTTATATGATAGCATGTTGATGATAAAGTTTTGATTTTTAATATAGGAAAAATACGATTTTTATAATATATAGATAGTAAAGATTTGATTTTTATATATGTAGAGAAATAAAAATCTGTTTTTTATTATATATTAGTTGAAATAAAAATGTGATTTTTATAGCGATGAAATAAAAATTTGATGTTTATATATGAAGTAGAAATAAAAATATGATTTTTATTTATTGAAATGAAGCAATAAAAATATAACTTTTATATGAACAGCGTGAAAAGGACTACATTGGAATTTCAAACAGATCCAGACGGTTCAGCAGTTCAGAAGTAAAGCACGACAGAGTGGAACCCTCTGTGAGAACTTCTCACTTTAAATCTTCTTATCTAGTTAAAAAATATATACTAGGATGCAGACGGTGTTTAGTAGCACCCAACACCCTTCGTCCACAGACCATGGACGACTTGTATGCTTGTTTGATGTGTTGTGAAGTTTGTTTGTGATGTTGATGTGAAATAGATAATAAAATATTCATGTGTTGAAATAAAATTAATTATCGTTAAAAATATAATTTTTAATGTGAATGTTAACAAAATAAATATTCATTTACAAAACGGACGGTTTGTTTATGAACATCTATTTGAAGGACATTGATTGGGATGATAAATTTTACACATCGCCCAACTGCACAAATAAAATATATGTTTGATTGTCTGAAAGCCCACATGGGTATTGGGATGATATTTGGTGTACACTAATCCCATTTATTTAATTGTACGTCGATCGATTGGTCGACATACTGTGTAAGCGTTAATTATTTATATTTAATGCTTATGCAGTTGTGTGGTGCACTTTGGATGATGGTTGATTATTTATCATTGCTATTATATACATGTGTTGTATGGAATCCATATAATTAACATTAAATGGTAATTGATTGGGCCTCATTCCAATTTGGAAAATAAAGAGTATTACAAAATAAAGATTCATGTGTTGAACGAAATATTTTAACAATAAAATTTACATCTTTATCATATATAAAATTAGAAACTAACAGGAAAATAGATAAGATGATTGGTCTCCTGGGTATTGATCTGATGTTGGTTTCGGCCTTCGGGGTTAATACTTAGGGAATCGCTCTCTTGCTAATTTACGGATAGAGTTTGATTAAAAATTTAACGATAGAAATCATAATTTTATAAAATATATTAAATAAAAGTAGTCATGTGTTGACAGTACTCATGTGTTGAGATTAGTCATGTGTTGAAAGAAATATAGATTCATATGTTGAATAGAATATATATTCATTTGTTGAACAGAATAACGAAGTTATTGAAAAATATAAAGCCGTGTTGATTAGAGATGCGCTATTTTGACGCGAACAATGTTTATATCGATTATATTCGTTTTTATAATGAATATTGAAAAGAGATTTAAAAAATCGAATATTTAGAAAATGAATTCAAATTGAATTGAAAAGAAAATGAATTCAAATTGAATTGAAAATAAAATGAATTCAAATTGAATTGAAAGAAAATGAATTCAAATTGAATTGAAAAGAAAATGAATTCAAATTGAATTGAATATAAAATGAATTCAAATTGAATTGAATATAAAATGAATTCGAATTGAATTGAATATAAAATGAATTCGAATTGAATTGAATATAAAGTGAATTCAAATTGAAATGAATTCAAATCGGATTGTAATTGAATAGAAACTGAATTAAATAGAAATGCAATTGGAAATCGAATTGAAATCGATTTGGAATGAATTCAAATCGAATTGAAAACGAACTAAAATTGAATTAAAATTGGTTTGAATTGAAATCAAATAGAAATGAATGTAAAAAAAATTTATAATGGAAAATTCAATTTTGATTTGAATTTGAAATGAAAGTTGAAATTGTTTTTGAAACAAATTTGAAACAATTTATAAAATTCGTTTTAAAAGGAAATAGACGAAATATATATAATATATATATATTATATATATAATGGCCTGAATAGAACGCGTCGCGCCATGGCAGTTCGTGAATTTCGACCATTGACTTCGAATGAACATTACGGGAGATCCGACTGTCAGATTCTCCTAAAACTGGAACCGTTGGGTTCGTATCAAAAAGAGCTTTCCAACGAATACAAGAGATTGAAATCTGGCGGTTGGATTTGGAGATACGACCAAATCAATTTCAGAAAAGGTCGTTGTAAGTGCAGTTCGATGGTCGTTATTGGAAATCGACTGTCCGGGCCTTGACAAAATTATCAAAAATATCAATAATTTGTGTAAATTCATAAGAAATGATTTGTGAAGAATTGGGATGAAAAACTCCATATTTGAAAAGATAAAAATAGATTTTTATCGAAATGAACTAGTTTTGAACTAGAATTAAAATCCAATTATTTTCAAATAAATAAATTGGATTTGAAATAGGTTTTAAATAACCAAAATTTCCAATATATGAATTGGAATGGATTTGAATCGAAATTGTCTTTGGAATATTTCGATATTAGATTCCGCAATTATACAGATATTTCGGAGGAAATTTGGGAGATATATTTTATATCGTTATTTCCAAAGCGATATTTGTGGGTTTAAGAATTTGATATTGAATATAAGCCGATATATTTTCTATTCAGAGCCTTGTATTTAATATCAAATGGGATTTGGGTTTATCGTGAACGGTGTTTTAAATAACACTTGTTCTTTAACCCGATAAAAAATAGAATGTGATTTGGGTTTATCGTGAACTTTGTTTTAATTGACATTAGTTCCTTAACCCAGTAAAAGGAGTTTTAATGAATCTGTGATTAGATTGAAATGTGAATTGATAATTTGTAACGACCCAGAGAATCTGAACCAATTTAAATTTTTTTAAATTGGCTAAAATAATGGATTTTAAATATTTAAAATAAATATTTTAAATAATAGCAATGAAAACTGAGTTTGAATCGACGATGGAAAATGAATATAATTAATTAAAATTATAAACAAGGCTTGAAAAGGCGCTGCGGTTTCAAAAATTGAATTCAAACTTTATCGGACTGTACCGGGTGCAAAACAAAACGGATTTGAGCGAAACCAAAAATATTTAAATCTGTTAGTGAATACCTTTCTAACGAATCTGAAAAATCAAATTTTCATAGCGGAAAGCAAAAGTTATGGTGAAATGAATTTTCTGAAAGGTCGCTATAGAATTTATATAGCCCGCGAAATTTGCCATTTTGCATACGACCTCGGAATTCGACGAAACCACTTTTGTTGGATCCGGGATGTGAAGTTATTGCTAGGTTTCAAATTCATAATTTTTGAAGCTAGTATGTGAGCGTGGAAAAAGAAAACGTGTTTTGGTCAATTACAATTAAATTAGATCGACCAGAAATGGGCCTTTTTGCAAACGGTCTCAGAATTCGACGAAACTAGATTTATTGTGACCGTTTCATCAAAACATAACTAGATTTATTTTTCTGGAATTTTTCGAATCAGTTTGTGGCCCTGGAAAATTGAAATGTACGTTCAAATTCAATATTGAATGTTATATATTTTAATTTGAAGGAAAATTGACTGAAACAGTCGAATGGGCCTACGGAACATATCCCATTGTGTTCGGAATGGGGGTAAAACGCTAGGGACGACAGTCGTTGGGCTTGGATTGGTGTTCGTGTGTGACAAGGGGTATTTTCGGATTTTCAAAATTTTATAAAAAAAATACATTGGTCCACGTCAGAACACCCCCCCCCCCACTTTTCTCTCTCTCCCCCAAATTGAACGACGGAAACCCGATCCTACCCTCTCTCCTCTTTTTCTTTTGATCCGCTCAATGAAATCCAACGCCACAGTTATGGTTTTTGTAGTACTTCTCATGATCTTCAAATCCATATAAGTATTGGATTTTTTTGTGGCCTGTAGGAGGAGAACCACCCTCGAGAAGTTCGGCCGTTCGCGCCTGGATTCCACCGCCTGGGGACCACTGAGTTCGACCCCCTCCCTGGCGCACGTGCACCTCTCCTAGCCCGACAAGGTGGCGCTGGCCGATCGAAGCAACAATCAACGGATTTGAAGAAAATTCAAAACCTAGTTTTGAAGAATTCAGAGAGGTGTCGGCTTGTTTTATTTTCAACTGTTTTAACACCTTTAAACCGTTGCAAACTTTGAAAAATCATATCTTTTTCATTTCTTGTCAAAATTCAGTGAAACAAGAGACAGTGGACTCGTGTGGACGTCTTCTACCTTCTAGAAGAGACCGCATATTTTTCTGAGCCTTCTGCTATTTTTGGTGGAGTGGAACCCAATGTGAGATTTCTAATTTATAAACGATATGGAAAACGACGATGTATAAATTATATAGTCGATGTATGGGTTATATAAGCGTTGTACACCTCATGTACAAGCATTGTATAAGTTGTACGTTCGATGTATAAGTTATATATGCGTTGTAAAAATTATATATGTGTTGAAATAGAAGTGAATTGCTATGTATAAATATATATATATATATATATATATGCCCCTCGTCCACAAACTATGGACGATATTTATTGGTTGTGATTGGTGTGAAAATTGATTTATAGCAAATGGTTGATTGGGATTGTTTGTGGTTGATATTGATTGATTGTGGTTGAAAAATACCCGTTTGTGGTTGAGAAATATTTGGCTGAAAACACATAGGATTAGTTTGTGGAAATGAAATAAATATATACATGCCGCCTGCATGCGAACTAGATGCATGATATCCATTGTCCAAAACCACGAGGTTTTAAGGTAGAGCAAGGAGCCGTACAAGGGACGGTCCCAGTTTTAACTACCCTGCCATTATGCTGCCGAAATTTTGAATAATATTCATGTGTTTGAATTATTTTCATTTGTTGAAACTATATTTATTCGTTGATTAGAAAACCTTCATGTGTTGAATTGAAATTCATTCGTTAATTAGAAATTCATGTGTTGAATGGTATTCGTGTTTTAAATATAAAAATCACATTTTTATCTATATATATAAACTATAGAAAACCTTCATGTGTTGAATCGATATTCATTCGTTGAATAGAAATTCATGTGTTGAATGGTGTTCATGTTTTAAATATAAAAATCACATTTTTATCTATATATATAAACTATAGAAAACCTTCATGTGTTGAATTGATATTCATTCGTTGATTAGAAATTCATGTGTTGAATGGTATTCGTGTTTTAAATATAAAAATCACATTTTTATCTATATATATAAACTATAGAAAACCTTCATGTGTTGAATCGATATTCATTCGTTGAATAGAAATTCATGTGTTGAGTGGTATTCATATTTTGAAATAAATTGTTTTATAATAAAAATCACCTTTTTATCATCTATATGAACTATGTAAAATGACCTTGTTTTAAAATAGATTGTTTTATAATAAAAAAAATACCTTTTTATCATCTATATATACTATATAAAATAATAGTGTTTCGAAATGAATTGTTTTACAATAAAAATCACATTTTTATTATATACGTGAATTGCTAAATATAATGAAGTGTTGAAATAGAAGACAGTTAGATAAAAATATCATTTTTATCAAATGTGTGAAAAGAATATAGCTTTGAAATCGAAGAATCGATATATATTTATAAATAGAATTAAAATATATCGAATAACGACGCTGTAGTTCGTATTTTGAAACCGTGATTTCAAACGATTATACCGGGAGATCCAACCATCGGATTTTCCTGAAATCGCAACCGTTGGGTTCGCCTTGGAAATATCTTTCCAACGGCACCAACTTTGTAAAAATCCAACGGTTGGATTGTATGGAATGTTTAATTCAAATCTGAAGAAAAACAGCGCCAAAATCGATTATATATATATAATTATATTTAATCGAATAACGACGCTGCAGTTCTTATTTTGAAATCGAAACTTCAAACGATTATACCGGGAGATCCAACCGTCGGATTTTCCCGAAACTGGAACCGTTGGATTCGTTTTGAAAAGATATTTCTAATGATGTAAATTTTGTGAAGATCCAACGGTTAGATTTTCAGATATGTGTAAATCAAATCTGAAGAAAAACAGCGCCACGGTCGCGTTATGGCCCGAAGCGTCGTTTTGAATAAATTGGCTATTGTAAATAAATAAAAATAGCGATAAATCGTTGTAAAATATTATAAACGATATGGATGTGATTTAGAAATTAACTGAAGGTTGGCTAAGTCGAATGGTTCCCTGGGTGTTGATCTGATGTTGGTTTCGGCCTTCGGGGTTAATATTTGTGAAATCATTCTCTTATTGATTGACAGTTAGTGACTAATGAATTGAAATGACGCGTGTGTATGTTAGTGTTGCACTTGTTTATTATATACGCGAGTTGCTCAGAAAGACCGGGTTTATCCCATTCTGAATAACTGAATTGACGATAAGAAATTGAAGATAAAGACGGTGGTCGAAGACCGGAGATCTTCACCTCGGCTGGATGGTAACCAAGGTCCTGATTGGGAGGCATCCCGAAATATGGATAATGAGTGGTGATCGTCTAGAAGTATGTGGTGATCGATGGGTTTGCGAGGTATATAGTGCCTCCGGTTTCGTTCAGACCCAGAACGGACTTGTAAACGGACTGTGTGTCTGACATTGGATTTTATTCTACGTTGATTGATCTCTATTAAATATACATCTGTTTGGCGGCGTAGAATTTATTCTTTTGCTTAACGCCCTTCTCTGAAACGCATGAGCTTAGAGGTTGTATATCGATGGACATCAGTCGCATGGCATGAATTGCTAGTGTGGCATGCCTAAGTGGCAAATGATCAGGGCTTCTGTTGAAAAGCAAAGTCTTGTGGTGATGATCAAAGCACCGCCTGTGTGGCGTAGCTTTGTGTATAACGTGAAATCGCGAGCCTCGCACCCGGTATGAACCAGAAACGGGAGGTAGTACCTCAGGGAGGACATGCGTTTCTTTCAAGTTAGAAGTGGCGTCAGTGGTTTTACACGCCCTGACGAGTTTGACTTATGTGGTTGTTACTGTTGCGAGGCTCCTCGATTTGATCGGACGATCCGGGTCCGATGGAGTCATTCGTTGGCTCATTTATGCCCCATAGGGCGAGGAAACGTATTGTTCAGGAATTTTAATCCACATCGGTGGATCGGCCCTGACGATCCAAGGGTCACTCGAGCTCTGATCCTGTGGCTCAGGCTAGAGAGTCACGAATTCGGTAAGGACTATCTTTTGCCTTGGTTCATGACGGAAATCCAATTTCCAAATACGTAACTATGCGATTTTGATTGTATAGCTATATATGGCGACATAGTGGTATAGGGCATTAATGTCGTCTACGATTGATAGCTATGATTCGAAATTGTTTTCAAAACACATAAACACTAGCAATAATATCAAATGCCTTTGTTTTATTCGTATCAAGCATATTTTCGCCGTTATAAGGTAAAAACTCTATCCTCCGGTTTGCGTCGCATTGTGTGATGGGAACTGAGTCTTATAATGGCTTCATTTTTATAAAAAGCATAACGTTGTTTCAAAGAATGATTTGTTTTAAAGCACTGGTAATCCGATGGAGTAAACCCGTTCCACGAAAGTGGCGTGGTCCTGTGATTAACCACATTTCAATTGTGTTGAGTAGACTTCTCATACCAGTCCCATGACTGACTCGTAGTTTGTTTCACTTTCAAACTCGGGTGCCCCTTTTTCTACATGGGCAGCCTTGTATTCAGGTTTAGCTGGCTTTCTCTGGATAGCTGGAGCTGAAGATGGATTCTATCATTTATCTCTTTTTATGCTGTTCAGCTCCTATTGTACATTATGTTTGTTTTCCACTGTAGACATATATGTATAGTTGAACTGTAATTGTACTAAGTAAGATCCTGTATACTGTGTAACTCTGATGATTACTTTTATCCAGTATATTCTATTTTTCATTATCTGGTGTATTTATTTAATTCTGTTCTGCTGTTATCTGTTTCTGTGTTATATTCGAAAGATTACCCTTGTCTCCGTCTGTACGGGAAATGGGGTCGTCACAACGTGGTATCAGAGCTTTGGTTAAGCTTAGTTCTGGAATATAACATATTAACGAACACATCAGAAATAGAACCAGTAGTGTTCTAGGACGGGTAACTCTATACAGATAGGATCAGTAATATCCTAGTATGAGTAAAGCAGAATGAAATTACACCTCGGTAGACACATTTACATTGAAGTATGTGTTTCTATATTTTAAATTATCTTTTCTGTGACCTGACACTTGATCTGCCATTTGCAGAAGTACTAGAAAAATGAGTGTCAGAAACAGGAGAAATGCAGAACCCGATCTAGAGGCTCTATTAAAGAGATATCGAAATCTGAACGGAGCACAGTTCTCGGGCAACGAATATATAATTCAGACTCAAGCTTGGATAAGTTCTGTCGAAAGAATTTTTGAGCGTATCCAGCTGAGAGATGACCAGAAACGGTTAGTAGCATCTTGGGCGCTCAAAGAAGAAGCTTTAATCTGGTGGGAAACAATCATCAAAGATAATCCAGAAGGTGATATCACCTGGGATAGATTCAAAGAAATTTTCCTAGAAAGATTTACTCCTCCTGAATCGACGAAGCGATTATGTGATGAATTTTCTTATCTGATACAAGGAGATATGACCATCCCAGAATATCATAAGAAATTCAACGAACTTGCTCATTTTGCTCTTCATCTAATTCAAGATCCAAAGAGGAAGAATCTGAGATTTATTCATGGCCTGCGAAGGAGATATCAGAATAGTGTAATGAGGAATGTGAAGCTTCCTTTTTCAGAAATGATATACATGGCTTATCAGTATGAAGATCTCCATAAGAAAGGAATGTTACGCGACAAAGAAGAAGTCTGTTCTAGTGACAAAGAAGAGTCGGAAACTGATATTCCTGAAGCCAGTACGAGGTCTGAGGTCAATAAGAATCCCAGTGCCAATAGAAAAAGGGCCAGATCTGAAAAAGAACTAGTAACGACAGCTGTATGCAGTAACTGCAATAGGCAAGGGCATCTCTCGGTAAGTTGCAGATCTCTAAAGAAACGATTAAAGGATGGGTCTAAATTCGGTAAGAAGTTTCAAGTGATTAGAAAGTGCAGTCAATGCCAGCAGACCGGTCATCTTTCAAAGGCTTGCCCGCTATTCAGAAAGCCTGAAATAGTTCAAGTGAATGAAGTAGCAGAAACTTCCGAGCCCTCAGCTTGTCAAGAAAGGGCTGATGTTTTAGAAGGAACGCTTACTATCAAAAACATTCCAGTCAAAGTATTGTTTGACACAGGCGCGTCGCGAAGCTTCATTGCAAAGGATGCAACTAAGAAACTGGATTTGAATTTGAAAAAGCTCAAGGAACCAATGACTGTCCAGAACCCGGTTGGGGGTTCCATTGATCTCAGTTGGGTTTATGGAGTGCCGGTTTCTTTCTCTCGTTATCGGTTTCCTACCAGCGCGGTCGTCATGAATTTTAAAGAGTTTGATCTTATCTTGGGGTTAGACTGGTTGACCAAATATGAAGCTGAAGTTAAATGCGCCGATAGAATAGTTAAGGCGAGGATTAAATCAGGTGATTATATAACCATTCCCTGTGAAGGTCAGAATGCTAATAGAAAAGACTTCTGGGAAGCTTTGAATGTTTCTCCAGCCCAGATAGAAAATATCCCTGAAATCACAAAGAATATTCCGGACCTCATAAAAGATATTCCTGTCGTCAAGAACTATGCAGATGTGTTCGAAGAAGTTGTTCGATTACCTCCGCAAAGAGAAATAGATTTCAAGATCGCTTTGATTCCCATTGTAAGGCCGGTAGTTCACGCTATTCGAAGAATGTCCTTGAAAGAGAAAGAAGAACTTGACAATCAAACACGACAACTAGTATCGAAGGGTCTGATCAGGCCTACTTTCTCTGATTGGGGTGCAGAAGTGGTGTTTGTCCCAAAATCAGATGGTACTCCACGGCTATGTGTGGATTATCGTGATTTAAACAAGCAGACAATAAAGAATAAATATCCATTGCCGCGGATTGATGATTTGTTGGATCGATTAAATGGCGCACAAGTATTTTCAAGGATGGACCTAGCTACAGGCTTCCATCAACTTCGAATCGCCGAGGAGTGTGTTCCTTTGACAGCATTCATAGGTCCCGACCTATTCTACGAGTGGTTAGTAATGCATTTCGTCTTACGTAACGCTCCAGCATACTTCGTCGATTTGATGAATAGAGCGTTCAGCGGAGTTTTGAATAAATTTGTTCTGGTTTTTTTTAATGATATTCTAATCTTCTCTAAATCAAAGGCCGAACATGAAAAACATTTGGAACAAGTGTTAGAAATTCTCAGAAAGGATGTGTTGAAAGCAAAGTTTTCCAAATGTATATTCTGGCAAGAAGAAGTAAAATTTCTGGGCCATGTCGTATCTAAAGAAGGAATTGCTGTGGATCCAAGTAAAATCGCAGCTATTCAGAATTGGAAATAACCCAGTACTCCTACAGAAGTCCGCAGTTTCCTCGGATTGGCTAGTTATTACCGGAAGTTCGTTAAAAACTTTTCGAAGATATCTGGTCACTTAACGAAGCTCACAAAGAAGCACTCTAAATTCAAATGGACACCAGAAAGTGAAGAGGCTTTTGAAGAGCTAAAGTTGAGATTAACGACTGCTCCAGTGTTAACCATCATCGATGGCAATCAAGATTTGAAAGTCTGGACTGATGCTTCTAGAGAAGGCCTTGGCGCAGTGTTAATGCAAAGGGGCCAAGTGATTGGTTTTGCTAGCCGTCAGCTGAAGCCGCACGAGAAAAACTACGTCACTCATGATCTTGAGTTAATGGCGATAATATTCGCTTTGAAAATCTGGAGGCACTATCTTCTGGGTTAGAGATTTGAATTGTTTACAGATCACCGGTCGTTAAAGTATCTTTTCACCCAGAAAGACCTGAACCTGAGGCAGCAACATTGGCTGGAGTTTCTTGCAGCATATGACTTTGAAATTATATATACTCCAGGGAAAGCCAACGTCGTGGCCGATGCGCTGAGCCGAAAGAATGTAATGATCGCCAGCTTTATTATCACGACTTCCTTGATTGACAAAATATCTATTCTTCAGAAGGAGGATAATTTTATTAGGGATATGATCAAAAGGACTCAGAAAGGCGAACCCATGTGTTTTCAAATAGATGACGACGGGATCCTGAGATTGAAAGGAAGGATTTGTGTTCCTGGCATCCCCGAGCTCAAAAGGGAAGTGTTAGACGAGTGTAACAAGTCCAAGCTGAGTATCCATCTTGGTGTAGCCAAAATGTATAACGATCTCAAGCGAACATTCTGGTGGAAGGCTATGAAAAGGGACGTTTCAATATATGTTAGCCGATGCCCTACTTGCCAGCTAGTCAAGAGCGACCAACGGAAACTGGCTGGATTGTTACAACCGCTAGACATTCCTGCTTGGAAGTGGGAACATATTTCTATGGATTTCATTGATGGTCTTCCCAGAACCAGAAAAGGGAATGACAATATTTGGGTGATCGTAGATCGCTTCACGAAGACCGCCCATTTCATAACTGTCAGATCAAACAGAACTGCTCAGAGTCTGGCGTAGATATACTTCAATGAAATAGTTAGACTACATGGAGTGCCGCTCAGTATAGTCAGTGATAGAGACACAATATTCACTAGCAAATTCTGGGAGGCATTTCAAGTCAAGCTGGGAACGAAGTTGAACTTGAGCACCGCTTATCATCCTCAGACAGACGGTCAGACTGAGAGGGTGAATCGTATTTTAGAAGATCTATTGCGGGCTTTTGTTCTAGATTTTGGTGGGTCGTGGGAAGACCATCTGCATTTGGCTGGATTCTCATATAACAACAGCTTCCAGGCGAGCCTGACAATGTCGCCATTCGAAGTGTTGTATGGTAGACCGTGCCGATCTCCCGCTTGTTGGGTCGAACCCGGCAATAGACTTGTGTTGGGGCCTGATATGATTCGAGAAGCTGCCGACAAAGTCGATTTTATTAAGAAGCGATTACTCGTCGCTCAAAGTCGACAAAAGAGCTACGCCGATAGGAGAAGAAGAGATATATCCTTTGTTGTTGGCGACTATCTATATTTGAAAGTATCGCCGATGAGAGCAGTTATCCGGTTCGGTAAGACTGGAACTGGGCGCCCAAATTCATTGGTCCGTTTCCTATTCTGGAATGGATCGGAACTCTCGCTTATAGGGTTAAATTGCCAGATTGGTTGCCTGGAGTTCATGATGTATTTCACATATCTCAACTTCGAAAGCACGTTCATGATCCAGACTTGATCGTGGAAGAAGCAGCTCAACAGGATATTGAAATTACTCCAGAATTAGCTGTGAGAAGAGAGCCGCTAAAGATCATCAGCAAAGAAACCAAAGAGCTGAGGAACAAGAAGGTTCACTTAGTCAAAGTGCAATGGAGTGGAGATCCGCGAGATTGTACTTAGGAAACTGAGGAGAGCATTCAGAAAGCTTATCCTAGATGCCGAGTGGATATCTCTGATTGACTCCGGTGCAAGGTATATTTACCATACTTTGCACTACCATTTAATTCTCTACTCTGTTCTTATTTTCTTTCCATGGATGCGCACTTTTAACTCTATAGTCTGAATGATTTTAAAAGAGAATAGAAATTGATTGGTATGATTTTGAAAAGTTAAAAACAATTTGATTGTTGTTTGTGTTGTGTGATAGTAGATTTGATTAATTAAATTATTAAAACGATAGTTAATTTAATATATAAGAGGATGAATAGTAGAATTTATCCGATTATATCACACATTGAACTGAGTAGAAAATAGATAGAAATATATACATGTGCATTATATATGTTTGAACATGTAAATAGATTAGCTGTTGAGTAAAGATTTTATTTGCGTGCCCGACAAATAGGTAAACCTTAATGAGTTGGATGCGAAATATTATCACATCAACTCCTGTGAATGCCATTGGATGCGGAGTGCTGGTTTTTCTGTGTGAAATAATAAACATCACCATAGGATAATAACAATTAATTTTGAACTACATTACATGGCATACTTCTGGAAGATAGGCATACTTCATCATATACCACATAAGCATTTGGAGCTTGTGTGACGAGGTGGAAGATTTACCATACGAGCGAGAGGCTTGTATGGCGATGACTATATTTTACAGGTTGAACTGATGACTAATATGGACTATTTAAATTGTAACGATAAAATTGCCAAATTAATAAAAACCCCACACGGGTCTGGAGTTGACAATAATCATGTCTCTCTAGTTATTAGATACGACACATGGACTATTTATTTCCCACACGGGATGAGCTGATGAGGATTTATCCTCTGGAGCATTTAAAATACACACTCCCTCAGGCTTTGACAGGGTGATGAGAATTTATTCTCTGGAGTTATTATCAATACACGCTCCCCTGTAAACACCAGAATATATCACTATAAATTTGTGTATGCTTATTAGGATTTATTGGGTACCTAATACGGCCTAATAAATTTCCAAACCCCTCCCCGTACAAAGGAGGTTATGGCGAAATTTTTAGAAAATTCCGGGTGTTAGCCAAATTTTTGAAGAATTTGAAAATTCTCAGAAACTGAAAAGTTGGAGAATTGAAGCCAGATTGAACGTAGAGTTGATTAATCAAATCACTTTCGACTTTGTTCCTTTTCGGGGACGGAAAGTTTTAAGTGGGGAGATTGTAACAACCCAGAAAATCTAAACCAATTTAATTTTTTTAAAATTGTCTAAAATAATGGATTTTAAATATTTAAAATAAATATTTTAAATAATAGTAATGAAAACTGAGTTTGAATCGACAATTGAAAATGAATATAATTAATTCTAATTATAAACAAGGCCTGAAAAGGCGCTGCAGTTTCTAAAATTGAATTCAAACTTTGTCGGACTGTACCGGGTGCAAAACAAAACGGATTTGAGCGAAACCAAAAATATTTAAATCTGTTAGTGAATACCTTTCTAACGAATCTGAAAAATCGAATTTTCATAGCGGAAAGCAAAAGTTATGGCCAAATGAATTTTCAGAAAGGTCGTTATGGAATTAATATAGCCCGTGAAATTTGCCATTTTGCATAAAACCTCGGAATTCGACGAAACCACTTTTGTTGGATCCGGGATGTGAAGTTATTGCTAGTTTTCAAATTTCATAATTTTTGAAGCTAGTATGTGAGCGTGGCAAAAGAAAAAGTGTTTAGGTCAATTATAGTTAAATTGGATCGACCAGAAATGGGCCTTTTTGCAAACGGTCTCAGAATTCGACGAAACTAGTTTTATTGGGACCGTATCATCAAAACATAGCTAGATTTATTTTTCTGGAACTTTGAATCAGTTTGTGGCCCTGGCAAATGGAAATGTACGTTCAAATTGAATGTTGAATGTTATATATTTTAATTTGAAGGAAAACTGACTGAAATAGTCGAATGGGCCTACGGAACATATCCCATTGTGTTCGGAATGGGGGAAAAACGCTAGGGACGATAGTCGTTGGGCTTGGATTGGTGTTTGTGTGTGACAAGGGGTATTTTCGTATTTTTAAAACTTTTTATAAAAAAAAATACATTGATCCACGTCAGAACACACCCCTCCCCCATCCTTTCTCTCTTTCCCCCAAAACGAACGACGGAAACCCGATCCCACCTTCTCTCCTCTTTTTCTTTTGATCCGCTCAATGAAATACAACACCACAGTTATGGTTATTGTAGTACTTCTCATGATCTTCAAATCCATATAAGTATTGGATTTTTTCGTGGCCTGTAGGAGGAGAACCACCCTCAAGAAGTTCGGCCGTTCGCGCCTGGATTCCGCCGCTTAGGGACCACCGAGTTCGACCCCCTCCCTGGCGCACGTGCGACTCTCCTAGCCTGACAAGGTGGCGCTGGCTGATCGAAGCAACAATCAACGGATTTGAAGAAAATTCAAAACCTAGTTTTGAAGAATTCAGAGAGGTATCGGCTTGTTTTATTTTCAACTGCTTTAACACCTTTAAACCATTGCAAACTTTGAAAACTCATATCTTTTTCGTTTCTTGTCGAAATTCAGTGAAACAAGAGACGGTGGACTCGTGTTGACGTCTTCTACCTTCTAGAAGAGACCACATATTTTTCTGAGCCTTCTGCTATTTTTGGTGGAGTGGAACCCAATATGAGATTTCTAATTTATAAACGATATGGAAAACGACGATGTATAAATTATAGAGTCGATGTATGGGTTATATAAGCGTTGTACACCTCATGGATAAGCGTTGTATAAGTTGTACGTTCGATGTATAAGTTATATATGCGATGTAAAAAATATATATGTGTTGAAATAGAAGTGAATTGCTATATATATATATATATATATATATATATATATATACGCCCCTCGTCCACAAACCATGGACGATATTTATTGGTTGTGATTGGTGTGAAAATTGATTGATAGCGAATGGTTGATTGGGATTGTTTGTGGTTGATATTGATTGATTGTGGTTGAAAAATACCCATTTGTGGTTGAGAAATATTTGGTTGAAACCACATAGGATTAGTTTGTGGAAATGAAATAAATATATACATACTGGCTGCGTGCGAACTAGATGCATGATCTCCATTGTCAAAAACCGCGAGGTTTTAAGGTAGAGCGAGGAGCCGTACTAGGGACGGTCCCAGTTTTTACTACCCTGCCGTTATACTGCCAAAATTTTGAATAATATTCATGTGTTTGAATTATTTTCATTTGTTGAAACTATATTTATTCGTTGAATAGAAAACTTTCATGTGTTGAATTGAAATTCATTCGTTAATTAGAAATTCATGTGTTGAATGGTATTCGTGTTTTAAATATAAAAATCACATATTTATTATATATATAAACTATAGAAAACCTTCATGTGTTGAATCGATATTCATTCGTTGAATAGAAATTCATGTGTTGAATGGTGTTCGTGTTTTAAATATAAAAATCACATTTTTATCTATATATATATAAACTATAGAAAACCTTCATGTGTTGAATTGATATTCATTCGTCGATTAGAAATTCATGTGTTGAATGGTAAGCGTGTTTTAAATATAAAAATCACATATATATATATATATATAAACTATAGAAAACCTTCATGTGTTGAATCGATATTCATTCGTTGAATAGAAATTCATGTGTTTAATGGTATTCATATTTTGAAATAAATTGTTTTATAATAAAATTCACCTTTTTATCATCTATATGAACTATGTAAAATGACCTTGTTTTAAAATAAATTGTTTTATAATAAAAAATCACCTTTTTATCATCTATATAAATTATATAAAATAATAGTGTTTTGAAATGAATTGTTTTACAATAAAAATCACATTTTTATTATATACGTGAATTGCTAAATATAGTGAAGTGTTGAAATAGAAGACAGTTAGATAAAAATATCATTTTTATCAAATGTATGAAAAGAATATAGCTTTGAAATCGAAGAATCGATATATATATATATATAAATAGAATTAAAATATATCGAATAACGACGCTGCAGTTCGTATTTTGAAACCGTGATTTCAAACGATTATACTGGGAGATTCGACCATCGGATTTTCCTGAAATCGCAACCGTTGGGTTCGCCTTGGAAATATCTTTCCAACGGCACCGACTTTGTAAAAATCCAACGGTTGGATTGTCTGGAATGTTTAATTCAAATCTGAAGAAAAACAACGCCAGAATGATTATACTTATATATATATATATATATATAATTATATTTAATCGAATAACAACGCTGCAGTTCGTATTTTGAAATTGAAACTTCAAACGATTATACCGGGAGATCCGACCGTCGGATTTTCCCGAAACTAGAACCGTTGGATTCGTTTTGAAAAGATCTTTCTAATGATGTAAATTTTGTGAAGATCCAACGGTTAGATTTTCAGATATATGTAAATCAAATCTGAAGAAAAACAGCGCCACGGTCGCGTTATGGCCCGAAGCGTCGTTTTGAATAAATTGGCTATTTTAAATAAATAAAAATAGCGATAAATCGTTATAAAATATTATAAACGATATGGATGTGATTTTGAAATTAACTGAAGGTTGGCTAAGTCGAATGGTTCCCTGGGTGTTGATCTGATGTTGGTTTCGGCCTTCGGTGTTAATATTTGGGAAATCGTTCTCTTACTGATTGACAGTTAGTGACTAATGAATTGAAATGACACGTGTATATGTTAGTGTTGCCCTTGTTTATTATATACGCGAGTTGCTCAGAAAGACCAGGTTTATCCCATTCTGAATAACTGAATCGATGATAAGAAATCGAAGATAAAGACGGTGGTCGAATACCGGAGATCTTCACCTCGTTTGGATGGTAACCGAGGTCCTGATTAGGAGGCATCCCGAAATATGGATAATGAGTGGTGATCGTCCAGACGTACGTGGTGATCGATGGGTTTGCGAGGTATATAGTGCCTCCGGTTTCATTCAGACCCAGAATGGACTTGTAAACGGACTGTGTGTCTGACATTGGATTTTATTCTATGTTGATTGATCTCTATTAAATATACATCTTCTTGGCGGTGGAGAATTTATTCTTTTGCTTAACGCCCTTCTCTGAGACATATGATCATGGCATGAATTGCTAGTCTGGGATGTCTAAGTGGCAAATGATCAGGGCTTCTGTTGAAAAGAAAAGTCTTGTGGTGATGATCAAAGCACCTCCTGTGTGGCGTAGCTTTGTGTATAACGTGAAATCGTGAGCCTCACACCCGGTATGAACCAGAAACGGGAGGAAGGACTTCAGGGAGGACATGCATTTCTTTCTAGTTAGAAGTGGCGTCAGTGGTTTTACACGCCCTGACAAGTTTGACTTAGGTGGTTGTTACTGTTGCGAGGCACCTCGATTTGATCTGAAGATCCGGGTTCGATGGAGTCATTCGTTGGCTCATTTACGCCCCATAGGGCGGGGAAATGCATTATTCAGGAATTTTAATCCACATCGGTGGACCGACCCCGACAATCCAAGGGTCACTCGAGCTCTGATCCTGTGGCTCGGGCTAGAGAGTCACAAATTCGGTAAGGACTATCTTTTGCCTTGGTTCATGATGGAAATCCAATTTCCAAATATGTGACTGTGCGATTTTGATTGTATACCAATATATGGCGTCATAGTGGTATGCGGCATTAATGTCGTCTACGATTGATAGTTATGATACGAAATTGTTTTCAAAACATATAAACACTAGCAACAATATCAAATGCCTTTGTTTTATTCGTATCAAGCATATTTTGGCCGTTATAAGGTAAAAACTCTATCCTCCGGTTTACGTTGCATTGTGTGATGTGAACTGAGTCTTATAATGGCTTCATTTTTATAAAAAGCATAGCGTTGTTTCAAAGAATGATTTGTTTTAAAGCACTGGTGATCCGATGGAGTAAACCCGTTCCACGAAAGTGGCGTGGTCCTGTGATTAACCATATTTCAATTGTGTTAAGTAGATTTCTCATACCAGTCCCATGACTCACTCGTAGTTTGTTTCACTTTCAAACTCGGGTGCCCCTTTTTCTACACGGGCAGCCTTGTATTCAGGTTTAGCTGGCTTTCTCTGGATAGCTGGAGCTGAAGATGGATTCTATCATTTATCTCTTTTTATGTTGTTCAGCTCCTATTGTACATTATGTTTGCTTTCCGCTGTAGACATATATGTATAGTTGAACTGTAATTATACTAAGTAAGATCATGTATACTGTGTAACTCTGATGATTACTTTTATCCAGTATATTTTATTGTTAATTATCTGGTGTATTTATTTAATTCTGTTCTGTTGTTATCAGTTTCTGTGTTATATTCCAAAGATTACCCTTGTCTCCGCCTGTATGGGAAATGGGGTCGTCACATAATTTAAATTATCAAATTTGGAAAGTGAGCGAGAATGGAGTATCACCAGTTTTGCTCCAAAGCGATAGTTAAATCTTTAATTAGATTTGAACGTGAAATGGTAATTAATTTTACCGATAACACCGTGGTGTTAGATATGGAGTATTACCAGTTTTGCTTCACGGGATGAATAGGTTGGGATTTGGAAATAAAACAAATAATTACTTCGGTGTGGTCCGCTAATCCCAACTAGTTTGGAAAACCTTAACATGGTTTGAAATGACATCCAAAGGAAGATTAAAGAATAAATTTAAAAGAATTTATCTTTGATAAAATTAATGGGAACCTTGCCCTAAGAATGTGAAATTTAGAAACTAAATGTAGGTTAGCTAAGAAGAAAGGTTTCCTGGGTATTGATCTAATGTTGGTTTCGGCCTTCGGGGTTAATATTTGGGGAACTGCTCTCTTGCTAATTTACGGTTAGTGACTGATGAATTGGAATGAGGTGTATGTTGCGTTTGTGTAACACTTGTTTATTATATACGCAGGTTATTTAGAAAGGTCGGGTTATACCCATTCTGAATAACCGGTTCAGCGATAAGTCAAAGATGAAGACGGACCGGAAGTCTTCACATCGTTTGAGTGATTACTGATGACCTTGATTGGGCTGTACACCCAAGAGGAGAGAAACAGTTGGTGATCGTCTAGACGTACTTGGAGATCGATGGATATGCGAGGAAAGTGCCTCCGGTTTCGTTCAGAACCAGAACGAACTTGTAAGTGGACTGTGTGTCTGACATTGGATTTTATTCTATGTTGATTGATCTCTATTAAATATACATCTGTTTGGCGGTGGAGAATTTATTCTCTTGCTTAACGCCCTTCTCTGAGACATATGAGCTCAGAGATTGTATATCGATGGACATCGGTCGCATGGCATGAATTGCCTGTGTGGCACGCCTAAGTGGCAATTGATCAAGGCTCCTGTTGAAAAGCAAAGTCTTGTGGTTGATGATCAAAGCACGGCCTATGTGGCACAGCTTTGTGTATGGCATGAATTCGCGAGCCTCACACCTCGGTATGAGTCAAAAACGGGATAGTGACTGCAGGGAGAGCACGACGTTTCTTTCTAGCTAGTGGTGGTGTCAGTGCTTAAACTGGCTGATATTTATATACTTTTCACCTATGTGGTTGTTGGATGCGAGGCGCCTCGATTTTAGGTCTGAAAGGACCGGGAAACGTGTGTTCAGGAATTGCCAATCCTCAAACGTAAGAGAGGACCGGCCCTGAAGATCCAGAGGCTACCCAGAGAGAGTAGTCCTGAGACATTTGCTAGAGTCTCTCGAAGCGGAGAGGAGCTTGCTCCTTGCCTCGACTCATGACGGAAATCCAATTTCCAATACGAGATACTTCGGTTTTATTTGTAGAGCCTATTATGGCGACATGATAGACGGTACCCATGCCGCCTATGATTGATATTTATGATTTGAATTGTTTTGACACTATACACTTATAATTGTATCAAATGACTTGTTTCAAACGTACCAAGCATGTTTAGCTATTACAAGGGAAAACCCTATCCTCCGGCTTGCGTTGCATTGTGTGATGGGACCTGGGTCTTATAATAGCTTCGTTTTTCCAAAAAGCATTGCGCTGTTTATTCTATGCACTGGTATTCTTGGGAGAAAACCCGTTCCGTGTTATACGGCGTGGTCCCTTGAATTACTCTCTTTTAAAGTAAAGTTTTAATAACTGTTTTAGTTCTCACACCAGTCACATGACTGACCTGGAGTTTATTGTTTTAACCTAAACTCTGTGTGCCCCTATTTTCGACACGGGCAGCTAGTAGTTTTGGTTTTGCAGATTTATATTCACAAGATCCTGATCTACAGCTGGAACGATGCTCGGAAAGCTCTGTATCTGTGTATTACTTTCAGTTGTGTTTTGTATTGTTTTCCGCTGATATGTAATTTATTGTAATCTCTTATATTTATCGAATGTGTAATATTTATTCATACTCTGTATATTCTTGTATTCTGATGGAATTGTTGTAATAAGCAATGAAATTTCCTTCTGTTTGCGTTAAAATGCGTCTTGTGCTCAAAGTATTCGTGCTTTCCTTACCGGGGAAGTCACAGGTTGCTACATTTGGTATCGGAGCTTTGGTTTACAGAGCTCGAGAACAAGACACATTAGAACCATACGAAAGGATTCATCAGATATTGGATTAGTAATATCCAATTAGAATTACTCGTTAGAGATAGGATCAGTAGTATCCTAGAACGAGTGTGAAGAGTATGTATTTAAAGTAAAACAAATTTTGTTTTGAAGATTGAATTCAAGTATACGTATTTGAATAGTTTATTTATATTGATTTGGACGATCGAGTATATAAAGGTTTTGCATATATGCGTCATGAACTTATATTCGAAGTTTTAATATCCTAGATAGATATAGAATCACATTCTAGACACCCGGGGATGATTCTGACGATGGTGCATCATCATTAGTATTCATATTCGAGTTTCGAAAGTGGGATATCTATATATTTCCATTGACTGGTGTGAGAACCAAAATTAGATAGGATTATTGTTGTGATTTGGCATCAGGAACAAGATTTTCTGTATATATATCAAATTATGAATTTGAAACGTTAATTCACTAATTGATTGCTGGTTGTGTTGTTTTTTTATTTGTTTGATAATTTTGAACCATTTGGCCTAATTGAACCAAATATTGAACTGTGTTGAAAATTAGTTGCAAATGCATGCATATACATGTACTTACATTGAACAGGTCATAGCAAGGAGGCTAGAGCAGAAGAATAAAATTATTTGCCTGACAAATAGGTACATATTTACTATTTTGTTTGGGTTTGGATGATTTTATGAGCTGATTGGCTAACCGCTTGGCTTTTCCTTTTTCTTTTGGATTGAAGAAGGCCATGGGAGGCTATATGAAGTATCCTGAAGTCCCCGGTGCAGGGGAGGTTATGGCAAAAAAATTCGGAAATTTAGGGTGTTAGCCAATTTTTTTGAAGAGTTTGAAAAGTTCTTAGAAACTGAAAATTTGAAGAAATTAAGCCATAATGAAAATACTGGAAGTTGAGTTTGTTTGTAAACAACTTTCGGCTTCATCCCTTTCCGATGATGAAAATTTTTAAGTGGGGGAGAATGTAATAACCCGGAAATGCGAGCCAATTAAAAAAAATTATTTTGGCAATTTTAACGAAGTTTGAATATTTAAAATGAATTATTTTAAATAATAATGACGAGAAATTTATTTTGAATAGAATTAGAAACGTATATATTTATATAGATCGTCGTTAGAATATAAATATTTTATTTATAATTATAAAAGGAATTGAAAATGGCGCGGTAGTTCGATAATTCGATTTCAAACTTCAAATGAATACATAGGATTCAAAATAAACCGGATTTTAGCGAAACCAAAAATAATAGAATGTAAATGAGAATATCTTTCCAACGAATCTGAAAAATTGAAATTTCATAGCGGGGATAAAAAGTTATGTCCAGTTGAAAATTCAGAATAGTCGCTATGGAATTTCGGCCGTTAAAAATGGAAATTTTGCAAACGACCTCGGTTTTCGACGAAACCATTTTGTTGGAACTGTGATGTCAAATTATTGCTAGAATCCAAAATTCGTAATTTTTCGAATCAATATGTGAGCATGGCAAAGGAAAACGCGTTTGACCAGTCTAAGTTGATTTTAATCGACTGGAAAATGGCATTTTTTTCAAATGGTCTCAGAATTTAACAAAACTAGTTTTGTTAGGACCGTATTGTCAATACAAAGCTAGAAAATATTTTTCAAGAATTTTTCTAGTTAGTATGTGGCCCGGTAAATTGAAATGTGCGTTCAAATTCAATATATAGAGTTATATTTTGATTTTGACGAAAACTGATCGAAATGATCGAATCAGCCTACGATACATATCCCATTGTGTTCGGAATGGGGGTAATTAGCTATAGACGACAGGCGGTGGGTCTCGTTTCGATGTCGAAATAGAAAGTGCCTTTTTGAAAGTAAATAATTAAATAAAATAAAAATTAAAAACCATCCTGCTCTACACCGTTCAGCCCCGCTTTATCTTCAAAATCATAATCAAAATAAATAAATAAAAAGAAGAAGAAAGGGGCGAACGACGGTCGGGGAAGACCGCCGCCGCGGCCACCAGGGGCGGCGCACCTCCAGCGCCGCCACCCAAGAGCCCCCCCTCATCTCCTCCAGCCTCGCCCCCCCTCTCCTCTGAAATTCGCGCCTAAATCCCCTCTTCCACCTAAAACCCACGGCCCTCAGCCATTTGGCCACCACCGCCTACCACCACCGCTCTTGCTCCTCCGCCTCTTCTTCTCCTCCTCCTCCTGAAACCGACGTGAAGCCCCTCCACCCTCAAAGATGCCTTTTTTTCAATAAAAATGTGAGTTTTTATTTTTATTTTTATTTATTTATGCGTATAAAAATAGGATCTATTTATATGATAGCATGTTGATGATAAAGTTTTGATTTTTAATATAGGAAAAATACGATTTTTATAATATATAGATAGTAAAGATTTGATTTTTATATATGTAGCGAAATAAAAATCTGATTTTTATTATATATTAGTTGAAATAAAAATGTGATTTTTTATAGTGATGAAATAAAAATTTGATCTTTACATATGAAGTAGAAATAAAAATATGATTTTTATTTATTGAAATGAAGTAATAAAAATATAATTTTTATATGAACAATGTGAAAAGGACTGCATTGGAATTTCAAACAGATCCAGATGGTTCAGCAGTTCAGAAGTAAAGCACGGCGGAGTGGAACCCTCTGTGAGAACTTCTCACTTTAAATCTTCTTTTCTAGTTAAAAAATATATACTCGGATGCAGACGGTGTTTAGTAGCATCCAACACCCGTCGTCCATAGACCATGGACGACTTGTATGCTTGTTTGATGTGTTGTGAAGTTTGTTTGTGGTGTTGATGTGAAATGGATAATAAAATATTCATGTGTTGAAATAAAATTAATTATCGTTAAAAATATAATTTTTAACTTGAATGTGAAAAAAAATCATTTACAAACCGGACGATTTGTTTATGAACACCTATTTGAAGGACATTGATTGGGATGATAAATTTTACACATCGCCCAACTGCACAAACAAAATCTGTGTTTGATTGTCTGAAACCCCACATGGGTATTAGGATGATATTTGGCGTACATTAATCCCAATTATTTAATTGTATGTCGATCGATTGGTCGACAGACTGTGTAAGCGTTAATTATTTATATTTAATGCTTATGCAGTTGTGTGGTGCACTTTGGATGATGGTTGATTATTTATCGTTGCTATTATATAATGTGTTGTATGGAATCCATATAATTAACATTATATGGTAATTGATTGGGCCTCATTCCAATTTGGAAAATAAAGAATATTATAAAACAAAGATTCATGTGTTGAACGAAATATTTTAACATTAAAATTTACATCTTTATCATATATAAAATTAGAAACTAACTGGAAAATAGATAAGATGAGTGGTCTCCTTGGTATTGATCTGATGTTGGTTTCGGCCTTCGGGGTTAATACTTAGGGAATCGCTCTCTTGCTAATTTACGGTTAGATTTTGATTAAAAATTTAATGATAGAAATCATAATTTTATATAATATATTAAATAAAAGTAGTCATGTGTTGACAGTACTCATGTTGAGATCAGTCATGTGTTGAAAGAAATATAAATTCATGTGTTGAATAGAATATATATTCATTTGTTGAATAGAATAACGAAGTTATTGAAAAATATAAAGCCGTATTGATTAGAGATGCGCTATTTTGACGCGAACGATATTTATATCGATTATATTCGTTTTTATAATGAATATTGAAAAGAGATTAAAAAATCGAATATTTAGAAAATGAATTCAAATTGAATTGAAAAGAAAATGAATTCAAATTGAATTGAAAAGAAAATGAATTCAAATTGAATTGAAAAGAAAATGAATTCAAATTGAATTGACAAGAAAATGAATTCAAATTGAATTGAAAGAAAATGAATTCAAATTGAATTGAAAAGAAAATGAATTCAAATTGAATTGAATATAAAATGAATTCGAATTAAATTGAATACAAAATGAATTCGAATTGAATTGAATATAAAATGAATTCGAATTGAATTGAATATAAAGTGAATTCGAATTGAAATGAAGTCAAATCGGATTGTAATTGAATTGAAACTGAATTAAATAGAAATGCAATTGGAAATTGAAGTGAAATCGATTTGGAATGAATTCAAATCGAATTGAAAACGAACTGAAATTGAATTAAAATCAGTTTGAATTGAATCAAATAGAAATGAATGTAAAAAGAATTTATAATGGAAAATTCAATTTTGATTTGAATTTGAAATGAAAGTTGAAATTTTTTTGAAACAAATTTGAAACGATTTATAAAATTCATTTTAAAAGGAAATCGACAAAATGTATAATATATATATATATATTATATATATATATAATGGCCTGAACAGAACGCGCCGCGCCGCAGTAGTTCGTGACTTTCGACCATTGACTTCGAATGAACATTACGGGAGATCCGACCGTCAGATTCCCCTAAAACCGGAACCGTTGGGTTCGTATCGGAAAGAGATTTCCAACGAATACAAGAGATTCGAAATCTGATGGTTGGATTTGGAGATACGTCCAAATCAATTTAAGAAAAGGCCATTGTAAGTGCAGTTCGATGGCCGTTATTGGAAATCGACTGTACGGGCCTTGATAAAATTATCAAAATATCAATAATTTGTGTAAATTCATAAGAAATGATTTGTGAAGAATTGGGATGAAAAAATCCATATTTGAAAAGATAAAAGTAGATTTTTATTGAAATGAACTAGTTTTGAACTAGAATTAAAATCCAATTATTTTTAAATAAATAAATTGGATTTGAAATGGGTTTTAAATAACCAAAATATCCAATATATGAATTGGAATGGATTTGAATCGAAATTGTCTTTGGAATATTTCGATATTAGATTCCGCGATTATACAGATATTTTGGAGGAAATTTGGAAGATATATTTTATATCGTTATTTCCAAAGCGATATTTGTGGGTTTCAGAATTTGATATTGAATATAAGCCGATATATTTTCTATTCAGAGCCTTGTATTTAATATCAAATGAGATTAGGGTTTATCGTGAACGGTGTTTTAAATAACACTTGTTCTTTAACCCGATAATAAATAGAATGTGATTTTGGTTTATCGTGAACTGTGTTTTAAATGACATTAGTTCTTTAACCCAGTAAAAGGAGTTTTAATGAATCTGTGATTAGATTGAAATGTGAATTGATAATTTAAATTATCAAATTTGGAAAGTGAGCGAGTATGAAGTATCACCAGTTTTGCTCCAAAGCGATAGTTAAATCTTTAATTAAATTAGAACGTGAAATGGTAATTAATTTTACCGATAACACCATGGTGTTATATATGGAATATTACCAATTTTGCTTCATGGGATGAATAGGTTGGGATTGGGAAATAAAATAAATAATTACTTCGGTGTGGTCCGCTAATCCCGACTAGTTTGGAAAACATTAACATGGTTTGAAATGACATCCAAAGGAAGATTAAAGAATAAATTTAAAAGAAATTATCTTTGATAAAATTAATGGGAACCTTTCCCTACGAATGTGAAATTTAGAAACTAAGTGTAGGTTATCTAAGAAGAATGGTTTCCTAGGTATTGATCTAATGTTGGTTTCGGCCTTCGAGGTTAATATTTTGGGATCTGTTCTCTTGCTAATTTACGGTTAGTGACTGATGAATTGGAATGAGGTGTATATTGCGTTTGTGTAACACTTGTTTATTATATACGCGGGTTATTTAGAAAGGCTGGGTTATACCCGTTCTAAATAACCGATTCGGCGATAATTCGAAGATGAAGACGGTGGTTGAAGACCGGAAGTCCTCACATCGTTTGAATGATTACTGATGATCTTCATTGGGCTGTACACCCAAGAGGAGAGAAACAGTTGGTGATCGTCCAGACGTACTTGGAGATCGATGGATATGCAAGGAAAGCGCCTCCGGTTTCGTTCAGACCCTGAACGAAATTGTAAGCGGACTGTGTGTCTGACATTGGATTTTATTCTGTGTTGATTGATCTTTATTAAAAATACATCTGTTTGACGGTGGATAATATATTCTCTTGCTTAACGCCCTTCTTGAGACGTACGAGCTCAGAGGTTGTATATCGATGGACATCAGTCCCATGGCATGTATTGCCTGTGTGGCACGCCTAAGTGGCAATTGATCAAGGTTATTGTTGAAAAGCAAAG
The DNA here is from genome assembly GCA_030737875.1 of Allium sativum. Lineage (NCBI taxonomy): Eukaryota > Viridiplantae > Streptophyta > Magnoliopsida > Asparagales > Amaryllidaceae > Allium > Allium sativum. The sequence continues at coordinate 996,509,971 of CM060915.1, forward strand.
TCTTGTGGTTGATGATCAAAGCACTGCCTGTGTGGCACAACTTTGTGTATGGCGTGAATTCGCGAGCCTCACACCTTGGTATGAGTCAAAAACGGGATAGTGACTACAGGGAGAGCACAACGTTTCTTTCTAGCCAGTGGTGGTGTCAGTGCTTAAACTGATTGACATTTATATACTTTTCACCTATGTGGTTGTTGGATGCGAGGCGCCTCGATTTTAGGTCTGAAAGAACTGGGAAACGTGTGTTCAGGAATTGCCAATCCTCAAACGTAAGAGAGGACTAGCCTTGAAGATCCAGAGGCTACCCAGAGAGAGTAGTCCTGAGACATTTGCTAGAGTGTCTCGAAGCGGAGAGTAGCTTGCCCCTTGCCTCGACTCGTGACGGAAATCCAATTTCCAATACGAGATGCTTTAGTTTTATTTATAGAGCCTAGTATGGCGACATGATAGATGGTACGCATGCCGCCTATGATTGATATTTATGATTTGAATTGTTTTGACACTATACACTTATAATAGTATCAAATGATTTGTATTAAACGTACCAAGCATGTTTGGCCATTATAAGGGAAAACCCTATCCTCCGGCTTGCGTTGCATTGTGTGATGGGACCTGGGTCTTGTAATAGCTTCTTTTTTTCCAAAAAGCATTGTGCTGTTTATTCTATGCACTGGTATTCTTGGGAGAAAACCCGTTCCATGTTATACGACGTGGTCCCTTGAATTACTCTCTTTTAAAGTAAAGTTTTAATAATTGTTTTAGTTCTCACACCAGTCACATGACTGACCTAGAGTTTATTGTTTTAACTTAAACTCTGGGTGCCCCTATTTTCGACACGGGCAGCTAGTAGTTTTGGTTTTGCAGATTTATATTCACAGGATCCTGATCTACAGCTGGAACGATGCTCGGAAAGCTCTGTATCCATGTATTACTTTCAGTTGTGTTTTATATTGTTTTCCGCTGCTATGTAATTTATTGTAATCTATGATATTTATCGAATGTGTAATATTTATTCATACTCTATATATTCTTGTATTCTGATGGAATTGTTGTAATAAGCAATGAAATGTCCTTCTGTTTGCATTCAAATGCGTCTTGTCCTCAAAGTATTCATGCTTTCCTTACAGGGGAAGTCACAGGTTACTACATTTATTCTCATATAAAAGCTCGATTAATGGATATATAAATAACATAATTGCAAAGAAACCGATGATTCAGGTAGCTTTGGCTGCAATATATTTGAAAACATAATTTAAGGGCTAACCATCGAAATCAAAATATAAAATCAGACTACAATTATAACAAGAATAGATCATGAATATATCTACTCAAAGACTTATAAAGTGAAATGCCTATTATTATACTTAACTTCAAGAATGTAAGTTATTTATGAAACCTAGATAAGAAAGGCAGTTTAGTTTGCTTCATGTATTCCAAAAAAAGAGAAAAAGATATCAAATTATATGTTTGCATCGTGTAGTTTAGTTTACAATTGAAATGCTAAATTTAAACGGGTTAATTTAGATAAGAAAGTGTGCAAAAAATCATATTCGGTTATCATAATGTACATTGGATGATTTTGATATGGGGCATATAACAAAATTCGTAATGGGACCTGATGTTGTATTTATTTCTAAGGTAAAATAGACTTTCCATTTAAATGGGTTAATTTGCATGCTAGTGCTAAAAAAACAATGCACATTATTCCTGGACTGGACATAAGTTAGTCTTGGAGTCAAGAAATGGCATGATGATATAATAAGCTTGGACTTGCAATTATGCTAGTCTTGCAAGTTCGTTGACCAAATAAGCTAGGACCTGCAATTATTCTTGTCTGGTTATTTCATAGACCAATAAACTGGGCTCTGCAATTGTTTGGGTGCAAGAAGTTTAAGAACATCATTGATTGTAACCACCGTTATATGTTAGTACCGCTATTGACCTAAATAGAAGGTAATGACGTTGAGGGTAATTAAAGAGTGGAACTACAAAGATTCGTTGAGAAATTATTACATATTTATATCTATTGGGAAAACTAGTCATATGACCAATATTTCATTGCTTATATGCTATGGAGAATTAAGCATGACTAATTTATTTACTCTAATTAAATAGTTTAACAAAATAGTGAAGGTAGTGAAGATAATTATGTTGACCTAAAATCGTTCAATTATCTCTAAATGAAAACTTGATGTAGAAATAGATAATAACAATATAGAATTAACAAAAAATGCATGGATCAATAGCTGACCACCAGTCTTTGAGTTTGGACATTAAAATTTTCACTTATTATGAAAGAAAAAATTGTATGTGGTTACGAATAAATTAATAAATCACTGTATATCAGTCGTTGAAAAGGGTTAGCACATAGTCAAATCAGGAAAATAATTTATGTAATGGGTGCAATCTAAAAGAATCACCAAATAAAGACTGCAATTATCTGAAACAAAAAAAGAAGGATTGTAACAACAAAAACATCAATTCTCACTATTACATTACAGTAGAAGACAATTGTTCCACACAAGAAGCAAGTTGTGTCACATAATACATAATGATTCTCTTCCTATAACTTTTCCATTTCACAATTATTCGCACTATGTAGAAGAAATCTTAAACCATCTCACAAATGTTCCCACTTCACGTTTCTCTTCCTATAACTTTTCCATTTCACGTTTCTCTTCCTATAACTTTTCCATTTCACGTTTGTTCACGTCTCTGCAATGGTGTACCTGATTTTAGCATAGCTAAGGGTTTCCTATTCTCAAACACAATTTAGCATAACCATCTCAAGATTTTTTGTCACACAAATTGGCATGCCACAAGTAAAGCATTCTTCACAATAGTTCGGCCACACCACTACAAAAGAATTTTTGTATCAGTATGTTAACTATATGGTTAGACTATATATTTGTAGCGCATCACTTCTTCATATTAGTCTCCGCCGCATGTTGTAGCTTGATGCTTCTTTTTCTTTTATGCCATGCATCCCTGCGTACATCGCGCTCTTCATTTTTTGTTTTGTGGTGATGCTTCATTTTCTTTAGTCAATGAGAATCTCCTAATACATAGCGTCACTTTTCTTTTTCCCGCTTAGCTTATTTATGCTTTTCAGTCTCATGATGTACTCCTTTGCCTCATACCGTCTTTTAATTATGTTGTCGCATCTTTAGATATTTTCATGCAAAAATGCTCCTTGTCACGCCTTGAATTCAGAGCCTCAAAGATGTTGGACCACATTTTCTTACACCCGCTCATATATTTAGTCATGTGACATGTATTTCACTGCCATCTTTGGATGCGTTTCCTGGCATATATGTCTCCAATCTTTTTGCTCATGGCATGTTTTATGCATCTATAAGACATGTATTGGCCTAGCCTAATGCAAGTTAAAATCGTTACAGCGTTAAGGAAAACTAGCATCTTTCACTAGTACAAAATAGTGATGTTGCTTCGCCTTATTTGCACCTGTTGTTGTAACAACTGATGCAAATAGTGTTATTTGCACCGCTTTTAATTAAACAGATGATGCAATTATGAAATAAAAAGCAATAGACCATGCAAAAAGCTATCTTGTTCGGGTTTTTTTACAACCGATGCAATTTATGACATCAAATGGCTACACCAATTAGGTTAGATCGGCTTTTTCATAACCGATTCAATTTAAATAAAGCGGGTCAAATAAAATTTGGTGAATCGGGTGAAATATCAATTCACCCTTTGTTAGGTCTAACTTTTTCCGTTGTTTCATGCCATACTTTTACTTTGTCGCGTCCTTTCAGCAGATAACAAAAAAAAGAAAAAGAAAATATAAATCAATGATATAGCAGAAGAAGAAAAGAAATTTAACACTGTGAATAATTTCGGCCTTGAATTCGACCTGTTTGGAGGATTTGGATTTTGCCACATCTTCTTCCATCAAAGGTACTGCATTTCTATGATCCGCAACCCTATTTTTGCATAAATTTTGATTTGGAATTTTTTCAATATTATTTTAAATCATTCGATTTATTTGTATTCATCAATTTTAAATGACTATTAAATCGCTTTACCTGATTGATGTATTCTTTATATTTGTAAATATATTGTTGATTGATTTGGGTATTAAATTTTGACTTGGGTTTTCCCATTTTCTATTTCCCATAGTTAGAGTGAATGCTACTGTAGGCAATTTAGTATGAACATCAACTCCAGATTTCAAAAAGAAGCAAACTCTACGGAGATGGATTATGAATCTGATTCAGAAGTACATCTTTATGAGTGTGTGCTTGTGTCATTGGCTTTTAGTGTGACTGTGGTAGTTGAAATTATACATTAAAGTACAAAAAATAAATTTTGTGCAAAAATGCAAAGTTATGGCACTTATTTCTACATTGAATTATTTAGCTTATTTGTACTTGTTATTCACTATTCTATTTGAATCTGTTTTCTTGTGTGTACCTCTACCTTTTACTTGGTTACATACAAGTCCAAAATAGAAACTGAAATATTAAGCTAACTTTGAAGTAAATATTTTTTTTAAGAAAACGGTAGTTCTCTTGATTGTTTTTAAAGCACTTGAATTTCATGCTGCATCTATTTCTAGTCCATTTTTGTTCAATTCATTTCAACTGTAGACGATTTTATTTCTTACATAACCAGTTTTTCACTTTCTAATGATACTATTTGACAGGTGAAACTGTAGTTAGATGGCGTTGGCAAGGCAAGTGGCTTTTATACTACATACATTTCTTGACCTTTTGTGTTTAGTTCAGAACCGTGAGGAACTTTCTAAAGTTTATACTACATTTGCCTATCACCATGTTTTCTAAACTGAATTTACTTTATGTCAACAACAAATTTACCTGTTTGTTTGTAGCAATTTACATTCAATAACGTGTGCATATTATCCTAAGTACAAGATTAGAGATTTTAGTGTATTTCCACTGCTTCTACCTAATAGGTATGCTCTTAATTGTTGTACTGGCATAACATGATAGCAGTGTATTCGTATCTAATGGTTTATGAAAACTGGCAAGGGATGTAATCTCAGTTTGGTTTATCTATATTTACATTATCATGACAAATAGTTCACCTAGTGCTCTTCTATAAAATTAGCATGTTTTGAAGGCTCTCTAAAATTCCTAGAATACTTAATAATCAATTCTTCATTGACTTTCTCAAATCGCATGTATATTGTTTTGGAAAATTAAATTAGCATTTCTTCATTGACTCTCTTAAAATTAGCATGTTTTGAAGACTTATACCACGTGCTAACTAAATTCTGTGTCTATCCATGTGCATTGTGTGATGTTGCTTTACTTCATTTATTTTAGGTTTATATACGTGCCTTGTCCTTTTTAATGAATGCGAGCATATCTGAGCTTCTGTGCTAATTGTCCCCTGCTTCAGTATAATTTTCACTGTGTATATTCTACGTTTTCCAAAACATTTATCTACAACATTTTAATAATAGTGCACTCCTGTAACGATGATTTAAAAGTGTTATCAAATAAGTAAAATTTTCTCCAATGCAAAGAATATAGTTTGCTAACATACATCTGTTATCAAAACCTGGTAGTAACGGAGATAAATTTATATTTGATTTGTATGTTTACTTGGTACATGTAAACAATGAACATATAATGCATTACTTTATGTCATAAGATGGATAACATATTAAATAGCGCTACATGTTAACATGGTAAAAATATTTGAACCAACTAACATATTATATGCAATAATAGAAATATTAGGCAGTAATTTAGAGAATCACGTAAATAATAGAAATTCAAAAATATATTCTTATAACAAGCAAAACAAACGTAGTAAAACGGGAAAATGAACATATTATTATCATGGATTACAGTGATAAGCACGAACACTTCGAAATGATCAAATGACTGATCCGTCTACTTTACATGCAAAGCTCATACCACCTGCTGGATGTGCAAAGCTCATAACACCTATGGGATTATGCTCAAATTTGGATATATTATCTTTGATTTGTGTTTAATTCACACGTATTTTAATAAATTTTGTGACATGCTAATTAATGTATAGAAAAATGCATGTTATTCTTGGAGACTCAAAATGCATATTGTTCTCATATTATGAATCAAGATTTCAGTCTATTAAAGAATTCATGAAAGCCTTTGAATTTGAGCAAAAGACATCAGACATTTTACATGAACAAGGTCTATTTAATGTAACCTTTTTTTCGATATTATGCAATTTTATAAATTGCAACAAATTTCAATAGTCTTTGTAGGCCAAGGTATTAAACTCCGGTCGACATGCCGGATTTCCGGACATCTCTGTCCGGTTTCGGCGTCAACCGGACCGGAATTTGATCGAAAAACCAGTCTTGGTTTTCCTTCATTCAATTAAAAGAAAAGGAACATAAATAGCGTTCTCATTGATCTTCTCCTCTGCTTCTTCATCTGGGGTTTCTTCTTCAAGCTTGGCGCGTTGTACCGCATCTGAAATGGCTTCGGCGATGCTCATCTGAATCACAAATCTGGTTCTTTTTTCGCCTTCGAGATTTTGATTCCCGAATTTTTTTCCGCCTTCGTGATTTTTTTTTTTGAATTAGGGAAGTTGAGAGATGTGGGTAATGAAAGGGTACGATAAGTCGGGTTAATAGTTTTAACGGGTTGAGTTTATTAATGTTAATGGGCTTGGCAGCTGAAATATCGCTATATTAATTTTGATATGCAACATTGATTAAGTCCATCATAATTGCCATTTCTTCATGCTTTGTTATATTTTATTATTTTTTCCCTCTTACGGTGCCATCATTCAGACTCGCTTTGTTATATTTGTGTATTTATAAAAGTAAGTACCGGAATCGGCAAACCGGAATTGAACCGGAATTTCAGGAACGGGACCGGAATTTTAGTTTTTTACCAGACCGAAACGGAAATGGAATCCCGGTTTTCAAACCTTAGTGTAGGCTTTTTTTTTGGTTACAGAAACTCATAAATTGCAGCAATGAAACACCCCACCTCCGTTAGGGTCACTCCCAAAGGGAATGCCCTAATTTTGGTGGAGGTTTATAAGTATATGTCACAGATACACAAGACAGATATAAATACACGTATTTATAAACAGCGGAAAACAACAACTTTTATTTCAACAAAATACGTGTTACACAAACCATGCCATAATTGTCTTACAATACTTCCAAAAACATTACATTTTCATAACTGTCTTGATTTCATAACTTAAAGAAGCATAAAAACATAAGTAAACTGCACAAGTCCCCATAATTGCTATCCAAAGCCATAGTCTAAAACGAAAGAGATCCAAGCAATACATTCTTTCTCTTCAAGCTGGATGTGAAAGCTAGTCAAGCTGCGGTATTCCCTCCCTGTGGACCTGGGGGGGGGGGACGAAAGAAAAGAAGACGAAAGAAAAGTAGAGTCAAACATAAAGGATGAGTAAGTCTAGGACTATTTAGTCTATGAATAAGAAATTGAGCATGATAAGTACAAACTAGAAATGGGAAAGCACCATAACTAAGTTAAGTCGTCTAGAGGCGAATATACTATCGTACCCCATATTAATCTCTGCACCCCTATAAACTAGTTCCCAGCCGGCACCCCATAATCAGGGTGAAGTGATCCACTTTAAATGATCGGCTCCTACTCGTATAGTTACATGTGTCTTACGGCCCCCGATCTTGTAGCTACCTATGCTGGTCCCACCATGGGGTGTATCAAGTCCTATGGTGGCGGCCCGACACAGTTCTAGAATACACAGGTATACTACTGGTGCCCAGTGCCTTATTTTTCTGCGCCGGAGTGTGTGCACGCCCGCACCCCTTTAGAACCTACACTGCTGCACCACCGCCGTCGATTTGACCTCTTACAGTCAGCCCAATAATCGTGCCCACCCTGCCTAGTTCAGGGTATCCTGATAGACCTTGTATGGTTATTGCTTAAAAGGGTCCCCCGCTACTAGGTTTTCTATTTCTAGCCAACATGCTAAATTGGTTAAGTGTCTGTAAACCTAACCCCCCAATAAGTCTGTATAGTTTAGCATGTTCAATTTGATTAAGTATTTATTTAATTTACTTAATCCTATCAATCCTGACTCAGCCTTAATTGTCTTATTAAAGCCTCGACCACTCGCATTAGACAGGTATTGTTGTGGCTGCCTGTTGCCGGTTAGGTCCGGGCAGTCTTACGCCACAACTCAGTCTAACCTCGGGTCTTTATTGGGCTCAATGTTTGACCACCCACATTGGATAGGTATTGTTGTGACTACTGGACAGCCGGGCGGTTCCGGGCAGGTTTATGTCACAACGCAATCCAACCTCGGGTTAAACACATCGTATTTTCTAAATTTACATATTTTGTCTCTTTTCTTTTTATATGTAAATATTTGCGGCCCATTATTCAAATTCATCTTTATTGGGTAAAATTAATTTATACCACTTAATTGTTTTCAAGGTTGTTGGCATGCGTCAAACATGCCAACACATATGTTTATATTTTTAACCCAACGTCACTACCCCCGTTTTTACGTTCGGTATAATATAACATATGTTGGGTTTAACATTTAAGCCCAACTTAGCCGCATGAAAAAGGGGAGGCTTAGAACATGGTGTTTATATATTCTAGGTAACATCAAAAGGGGAGTGTGAACGCATGAACTTGCAACATAACGATCTAATTAACTTAAATTAGGCAATTGTAAACTTGCATTGTAATAGCATATAATCTTGACATGAAACATAACTAACATGAATCATGGTTTTAATCTAGTCATGTAAACCTACATTTAAAAATGTGATTCTAACTTAATTATGTGTCATACATATTATCATATGGGTTTGATAACAACATAGGCCTAAAACATGTTTCAATTAGGCATAACACCAAACGTAATCTAGTCATGTTCGTAGAATTAATACAAGTTCCCAAAGATGCTTGCTTTTGTCACTAATACAAAAGTAAGGTTTTACACTTGAATCACGATGCCAATTCCAACATAAATTCATATAAACCATAATACTTAATTGGATCCAACTACACAGTAAAAATGATCATAAAAATATACATAGATGGATATAAAATCATGTTGGCATAATGGTGAATCCTATACTTGCATGAATCTCAAATAAACTACCACAAACATATAGTCGTTAACTTTCAACATGAATCGTATACTTGCAAATATCCAATAGGTCTAACATCATTATACCACAATATCCCAAATCTATTCATGATTAGAATCATAGCAACATACAATTATCATCACCACAAATTAAGTACAATTCCATTTCTCATTTCACACAAATCAAAAACCCAATTATTCATTCACATCGGAATAGCTCTCTACTTACAATGTATGACGAATCTTCAATTCAGGAATCTGAATTCTGAATTTGGAGATGCTATCGTTTGTTGTAGGCGTTGTTTTGATTTAATTGTTGTTGCTTTAAGCTTTTGAATCGACTCCTAATCGTCTCTCAATTTTGACGGCTACTCCTAGTCTCTCCTCAGCAGCATGACGGTCCCATTCTCATTTTTATTTGTATAAATTAGGTGGAGTCTTAGGTCCTTTTTATAGAGTTTGTGAATTGATTAGAACCGTTGATGGAGCTTGGATTAATAATAGCCGTTCGTTTGAAAGAGAGACCAATCAGGAGATGACACCTAGCCCTAGTGACAAGCCAAAGCACAGAAATTCGGCCAAGCACAGACCAGGCCAGCCAGGAGGGGCTGGGTTCGACTTGGCTCAGGGGCCAGGTCGACTACCCAGTCGACCCCCAGGTCGACTACATAATCGACCTGGGTACCCCAGGTCGATTACCCAGTCGACCTGGGTGGCCCAGGTCGACTACCCAGTCGACCTGGGTGCCTTGGGCCGGAAAAAACCCGCCCAGCCAATCTGGGTCCGATTTTTTTTTTTTTGAATTTTGAATTCATTCTGAACTCTTTCTTTCTGTTTGAATTTTAAACTGAATTCTGAAACTTCCGGAGGTCATATCTCCCTCATACGGAGTCCGTTTCACGCAAACTCGGACTCTATCTCAAGCAGAATTCCGAGACGAACGCAATGGCATATCCCGTTTCCCTTAATTATTTGATTTGAAATTAATTATACTTTAATTTATGAATTTCAATGTTATAGAACATGCAGGGTGTTACAAGCAATCTATCAATATTTTATGGTGTCACTATAACGACCCGCCTTTTTGCCCGGTTCTCACCGGTAATTAAACCAACTTAAACCGTTCATAAAGATGAATCGTTATGGGTATTAACATATTTGCACAAAAATAATAGAACTTTTCATTTCATTACAAAATATTACATCGGAGTTACTAGGAATACATCAGAGTACATCGATTTCACAGCGGAAGAGATACTAATTCAGCGGAAGAATGCGAATGCTTCAAAACATATAGCTCCAGCTAAAACCAGAATCCTGCTCCAACCAAATCCAAGGCTAACTCTACAAACTAAGCTACTGGTTGCCCGTGCAAAATTATGGGCACCCAGACTTTAGGTGTGGGAACAATAAACTATAGGTCAGTCGTGGGATTGGTGTGAGAACTCAAAACCGTAGTTATTTAGGATTCATTTTAAATTTGGGTAATTCAACGGACCACGCAGCTAACGCAGAACGGGTTTACTCCATATGAATTCCCGTGCATAGAAATTCGCTATGACTTTTGAAAAATGAAACTACCATAACGTCTCGTGGCACACACACAATGCAAACGCACACATGGGCGAGGTTTCTCCTTATGATTGTCAAAAATGCTTGATACATGAAATTCCTTTTTAATAATATAATATAATGTAAAAACATTTTTGAAAGTAAATGTATCAATCTTAGCTAGCATAGGTACCTTATACTATACTGACATATAGTATACAATCAAAATCGTAAGGGCTCGTAGAGGGGATTGGGTTTCCAACAATGACCCGGCAAAGGAACTTCCTTCCGAACCGAATTTTGAACACCTCTAGAGGGATGTCCGAGTATCAAATGATGCTCCTCGTGCCAACACAAGGCTGGGTTACCCCTTAACTGGGTCACTTAGAGTACGCCTGAATATGCCATCTCCTGGTCGTTACCGACCTTTCCGAGATTGCCCCAACAACAACCACAAAAGTAGATGCTTTTACCACATCGGTTAATACCTGGGCTCCATACCATAGTACACCTTTTATCTAGAAGGAGAAAACACCCCATAACCTTGCTGCATTTCTTCCTGGTTTAGACATTTACCGGGGAGTGAGGCTTGCCGAGGTCACGATATACACAAAGCTACGCTAAAATAAGCCATGATTTGATCATGCATAGCTCATTACATAACTTAAGTATGCCAGATTTTCCATTCACAACGCAACACTGATTTCAATCAATATATAACCTCTAAACTCATACGTCTTAGAGAAGGTTATTAAGCAAGAGGATAAATTCTCCGCCACCAAGCAAATATATATTTAACAGAAATCTGTGCTACGCAGTCAATTACAATGTCAGACACACAATCCATACGATTTCGTTTTGGGTCTGAACGAAACACCATTTCGAAAATCTCAAAATATATTCAAACCTCATGCCACTTATAACCTCGTATCGAGGGATCAGCCAAACCGAGACATCAACAATCAATCCAAACAATTCAAAGAATCCTAGTCTTCATTCGTCATTTTCCAAGTCTTGAATTGCTCCATAACATCGTATTATCACTTGGAATGATTTGGAGTCTATTTGTAACAGCCCGCACCTTCGTTCAAGCAAGATATTGTCTCCAACTTAGCCACCGTACAGGTGTGGGATTTTGTTCCTCAAAAGGCCTTGGCATTAGTAAGAGATGGGCTCTACTATATAAGTACCCACTTCACACATGCTTCCACGATGTGGGACTTAGGGGTGTTACATTCTCCCCTCCTACAGAGCCCAACGTGCCCGTTGGCTCACAAACACCTCACCCACGCGTTCTGGTCCACACATGAGCCACAATTTCGGCTGGGTATTGGCTCTGATACCACTGTAACAGCCCGCACCTCCGTTCAAGCAAGATATTGTCCCCAACTTAGCCACCGTACAGGTGTGGGGTTTTGTTTCTCAAAAGGCCTTGGCGTTAGTAAGAGATGGGCTCTACTATATAAGTACCCACTTCACACATGCTTCCACGATGTTGGACTTAGGGGTGTTGCACTATTTGATTTTAATAATTATTTTACAACAGCACTTTTAGTACCGTTTCCAAACGTTATTATAACAGTTTCAAAGATAAATTGTTTGAAGTTTATAAATCATGAACTATTATTTAAACTGTTAAAAGGATTTGTAAATAGTTTGAAAGGGTTTTAAGTGACTAAATATTTGAATATGAAATTAATTGCCGATTTTAAGATATTGAAAGTTTGAAATTTAAAAGGAAATGAGTTGGGTAGAGTTGTTGTCAGATATTCGATATATAATTCCAGGGTTGGACGAATACTATCAGAAAGGTTAGAAAATGATTACATCAAGATTCTGATAGCATCCGCCGAATTTTTGAATTGATATCAAATATAAGTTGATTAAACTCTGTTTAAACTTATGTTTGAATATCAATTGTTTGGATTTTCGTTAATAGAAATTTCAATCCAAATAAAGATTGGTAAATTTGAAGACTTAAGATAGTGAAATGAAGATGTATGTTTTGGAATATAAGGGAACAAAGAAGTATGTTTTAAAGTATAAAGATCGAAGAATTTTGTTTCAAATATAAAGTTGGTAAGATGAATAGTTGATTTCCAAGAGGAGTTATGATGGTAATGGATTTATGAAATTTAGAGTAAGTCAAACTTTGAATGTGAGTTAATAACTATATGGAAGGAGATTTTGGATTGAAAAGCCTGTGTAAACCATAACAATTGTTTTAAAAGTACACATATTACTTGGAAAGACCAGGATTGAATATATGTTCGATTCAAAAGTAACATCGTTAAAAAGTCCCAATCATATTCTTAATATATTTAAAATTAGAAAATATCATTACTCATTAATATTGAAATATTATAAAATCTTATAAACTAAATATAACTTTTAAAATACGTTTTCTTATACAAAATCATATTTATAAAATAAACAAGGTACTAATTCCAAATTAAAATTCATATTTAAACATTATTAAAATCAATTAATATTAAGAAAAATTAAATTATAAAATAAAAATCCAAATCAAACTTAGTTAAAAATTTCCGGGATATTACAATCACTCATCCAAGTAGCATTGTAGCGTATCAGACCATCACATATTTCTTGTTTGTTAGTTGTTTCATGCATGCTTGTTATAAGTGATATCCAATATTATTACTCGTATTTTTAAAATAACTAAACATTTCATGAAGATGAAGAGCCAAGAGTTTTAAAGTTCTTGATTTCTTAAAGAGCCATGGCTTTCATAGTTTGAGATCTCAGGATATAAAACTATGTACAAACGATGTATGCATGAAAGTCAAACGAGGTATGCATGATAGTCGATGAAGAGTTCAAATCTGAAAACAATATTAACCACTAGACCTATATTTAATTGTCAAAACAATTGAATTATAATTTTAGAGATCAACTTTTTCTGTTTGAATTATTGGTTAAAACAATACTATATATATCAAGGTTTTGTATACAATGGAAATGCATTCAATATGTAGTTACCCTTTGAATTTTTTTTTCTTCTGGTAGAGCTGCATTTCTTATTTGTGGCATCGGAAGTAAAATATAAACAATGCCTTTTTTCAAAAGGATATTGATATCGTTCGGATGGAGTGGGCTGTGCATGTCTACAAGTTTGTTGAATCATACTGCTTGAATTCTATATGTGCATGCTAGTTATATTATGTAAATATATATGTAGTTGAACTCTGGTCAGTTAGTTTTTGTTGCCTAGTTCATATAGCTGGTATTGAACTGCTGTTTGTAGGATTTGGATTTGATGTTGATGTTGGTAAGGCTACAAAAAACACCAGTCTTTTGCTATGAGGTATTGAGCTATCATGGTTCCGCTTGTATAAGTCCATACAGTGGATCGGCTAATTTGTTTCCTATGCAGTGATCCACGTGCCTGAATCTCATTTCCTTAAAGGTGAGCATGAATATATTGGTATCAAATATAGATCTTGCAAATTATATACTGATAGTAAATATGCTCATATGGTATAAAGTAAGTTTAATTACATAAACTACAAAAAAACATATATGCCGCTAGCTTAAACGGTACTTGATAATTACTGCAAAATATACGGACATGTTCTACGAAAGTATTTGCAGTTACTATCATTCATAGAATAATGACACATGCAGTTATTTCCAAATGCCTCAAGCTTGCATTAAGAACGTCAAGTTTAAGGGACTTCAAGCCTGGTTCTCTTCTACATATAAACCTTGTATGTATCTTTTTTATATATTCCGCTAGCTTCAAATTTTAGGAGAAACCCATGAATTTTGTATAAATATAAATTTTATGGATTTTTCTAACATTCCATAGAAGTATCTCCAGCTATTCGTGAATATGTGTCTTATCCTCTACCTTGTACCCTGTAGTTTATGATAATCTCATTAATTTTTCATATGTGTAAATGATACAAGTTTATTGTTTTGCTTAGTTAGTAGTTTGTATTATGCAACTAATGCATATTACTTATGCTCAGCTGTTAATTATCAGTATGTTTAATTATTTTTCAGACTTTTATAGTTGATAAAACCAACTTATCTACGTAAAGGCAAAATTTTATAGCTATATATTTTCTTTTCCTTTAGTGTTTCCCAAATAGAATAAAGAACTTATAACCGTCAGCATCCGCATAATAAATAGTTAATATTCAACATTAATTTTTGATATGGATAGGGTAACATCTGCATTCGAAGAATTGGTTTCATATTGTAATAATAATTAAATACCATGTTCTGTTATAGAGTCGGACTATGCTAAAGCTTTAACACTATTGATTACAACTTTTAGAACTAAATACCATGTTCTATTTTAGATTCACATGTGTTAAGGCAAATTTATCTAAATTTTCCTCGGTTAGCAATTGTGCCACATATGATTAACAATATAATGAATTAACGTTGAATGTGATATGTTGTACTTTTATGCTACTGATCTAAATTAGTTCTTTTCTGAATTCCATTTTATCTTTTAATAGCTAAAGTGACTAAATTATAGACATCGGATTAGATATTGGTTGTTGCTGGTACTCAGTAATTTTCTTTTCCTTTGTGTAGTGTGTCTCTAGCATTTGCAACTGGATCGTAGTTGGATGTACAACATAAAATGTAGCGATGATAAGTTTCTAAAAAGAATTGAAGAATTCATCAATTGTGCACTGAATGATCATTTAAGAATAGGGGAAGAAACTATTTTTTGCCCGTGTAGGTTCTGCAAAAATAAGAGGAGACTTAGTAACATAGATCAGATTAGAGATCATATAATTTGATACGGGTTCAAACAAAACTATACACGGTGGATATGGCATGGTGAAAGTATACTTAGTGGAGCTATTTCTAGTACTAATGTGAATGATGAGAATGACCGGGAAGATAACATGAATAATGAGACAAATAATGAATATGATGTAAATGCTTGTGTGCAGGAGATGTGTAACAACCCGTATTTTCAATAAACGGTTATAACATAAATCGAGGCAGGATTTAATTCTAATATCTGAATCAAGGGAAACGGGCTATGCCATTGCGTTCGTCTCGGAAAAATACGCGAAATAGAGTCCGAGTTTTCGGAAATCGGAGTCCGTATGACCCAGTTAAGGCCCATTGAAGTTTTCAGAAACTTCCATGTTAAAAACAGATTTAAATTTCAAATTAAAAAACAGGGATTAGGGCTAATTGGTGTCAGGCGGGAAAATTCCCGCCAGGACCCCATGTCGACAGGGGTCCAGGGGTGTCGACTGCCCTGTCGACAGCCCTGTCGACACGGGGTGGCCAGGCAGTTTTGCCTGGCGCACCATTTTGATTTGGGCTTGGTCTTGTGGCTTGGTTCTAGAGAATTCCTAAATCTGACGGGCCTAAACGAACCTAGGGTTAATCCTAGGGCTAAAAACACTCTAATCTTCTATAAATAAGCCCCTAATCCTACCCTAAAGCCTCATTATTCACTCTAGCAACCAAACTATGTCAAATTGAAATCTCAAATGGCCTCCACCTAAGAACCCTAGCCTCCACCCTCTTCAAAAATCATTTCTATTAAGATTTTGATGTTCATACAAGCTTTTCTAAGTTGTATGAATGATCATTAGCTTGCATACATCATCAAGTTGCAAGCTTTATTTGCTAAGCTAGAGTTTTTGGGATTTTTGTTAATTGGAGCTTTGTTTTGGGGTTTTATATGCTTGCATAAAAGGGCTTCTCAATCTTATTTAATAGATTTGTGTCTTCATAATATTTGTAAGCCCTCTTACCTTCATTTTAGAAACTCTAAAGTTAATATGTGATGAAAGTTGGGATTTTTGTATGTTTAATGAGTTATGCATGCTTATGCGAGTTCACTATGCTATGTTATGCATGTTTAATAAGTTATGCATGCTTATGCGAGTTCACTATGCTATGTTATGCATGTTTAATGAGTTATGCATGCTTATGCGAGTTCACTATGCTATGTTATGCATGTTTAATGAGTTATGCATACTTATGTGAGTTCACTATGCTATGTTATGCATGTTTAATAAGTTATGCATGCTTATGCGAGTTCCTTATGCCATGATTTGCAAGTTTAACAAGTTATGCATGTTTATGCAAGTTCACTATGCCATGATTTGCAAGTTTAACAAGTTATGCATGTTTATGCAAGTTCACTAAGTCATGATTTGCAAGTTCAACAAGTTATGCATGTTTATGCAAGTTCACTATGCTAAGTTATGCAAGTCCAACATGTTATGCATGCTTATTATGACATGTAAGATTTATCATGTATGTTGTGCCAAGTTCCCTCTTCCTATCCTTTATGCGTTATGACGAATATGTAAGCGATAGAATGACGTTGGGGGGTTTTGGGTGAAACTTAAAATACATGAAAATATAAGATTGGGAATTTACCTATTAAGTTAGGTCTACCCCTTGGGAATTTACCTATTAAGTTAGGTCTACCCAAGTTAAACTTGTAATTATGGTTTGAAATAAAGTGGACATGACACTTAGAAAACATGTGTGGCCAACTCGAGGTTGGGTTGAGTTTGTAGCGTAAACCTACCCGGAACCGACCGGCTTAACTAGTTGCTACAAACAATAGGACCCAATGTGAGAAGTTGGTCATGTGTACCTGGGACCCGAGGTTAGACCAAGTTGTGGTGTAAAGCTACCCGGACCCGCCCGGCTTAACTAGTAACCGCAACAAAGTCTAATGTGAGAGGTTAAGGTACAATTAAATTAATGCCTCATGATTAGGGTTAAGTCATGGCCCACTAATACTTAACCAATTTTGGGGATACGAGGGATTAAATGGGGTTAAGTGGTGAACTGTTGGTTACACTTAGCTAATTTAATCCATGATTAGTGAGGGGTTAAACCACACTTAACCCTCTTAGAAAACCCTAGCAACGTGGTCTGTTCCAGCAGTAATCCCAGTTGGGTATCATTCACAACCCTAGAGGCTAGGCTAGGGCGGGGCACGATTACTGGACTGATGTAAGCGACCAAAGCGACGGCTGAGTGGTACAGCGGTGCGGGTACAGGCGGGCTACGGACGTGCACGTAGTCCGGTGTTGTACAAACTCGAGGCACGGGTACCAGTAGATTTAGACTGTGCATTATTGCTTAGGTGTCTGGGGTTGACACCCGAGGGCTTGATACACCCAAAGGTGGACCCAGCACAGTCTGACTACAACCATATGTGGGCCGTATGGACACCAACACTTGACGTGTTAGGTTTTTAGGGAGCCGATCGATTAGACCGTTGGGCTGGACCTTGTATCAAGGTCACCTCCTGCAATTGGGCCAAAGTTTTGGGCTAAGGGATCATTACCTGTTATGTTAGTTGCTAGTACACTGTGGTGCAAAGCTTAATCCCCCTTATGTGATGACACCTTTTTCTATTGCCAGTATGTTCATCTCAGTTTCCATCATGATGTTAGCTTTATTAGTTTATAGATTGATCGTAGTAGGGCTTACCAGTCTTTTTGACTGACCTGTTTTCTTCCGCTTCTTTTCTTCCGTTTCCCCCCCCCCCCCCAGGTTCTCAGGGAGGGAACAGTGGTGCTTAGCTTGGATCGCTTGCTTGTTCGCTGGATAGCTCATGTATGTCTGGATATTGAGCTCGCTATGGCTTATCACTTTTATTTTTGGGGATAGCACTATGTATTTCAGTATTTCTGTTTATGTTGTACTAGACATATTTATTTTGGCAGATGACTTTATGATGTACTAGACTTGTTTTGAGGTGGTTTGAGATATTCCGCTGTTTTATTCTCATTTACTCTGTTTTACATATATGTTTATGTTCCTGTTCTGCCTTGATATATCATTATGCATGCTTACCCAGTTCTAACGCCCCCCAGAAGCTAGTGCCCCCGAAAGAGTGACCCTAGCGGAGGTGGGGTGTTACAAATTTGGTATCAGAGCATATGGTTTGCAAGAAAGGACAAAAAGTTTATAAAAGACTTTTTGAAAAACTATTTTCAAAACAAGTATAAAGTATTTTCCAAAGAGAAGTCTAGTATTTTAAAAAAGGCTATTCCCCAAAAAGCCATTAGCGTTATCCTTCGTTCCCTCGACCTAATCTTATCTTATCCTTCGTTTTAGTATGGCTGAGGATCTTGCCATCCCCGATGGAGTAAATGTGCCACTCTGGTATAGGAGACTTCTAGAGGCTAGGGCGGCAGCCGGCCCCGCAAACCCTACTCCCACTCCTCCTCCTGTAGTTGAGAATCCTCTCCCTAATATCCCTCCTCCGGTGGTTCCTGCTCCCCCTCCTCCAGCAGTTAATATTCCTCCTCCCGTTGCTAATGTTCCTCCCCCTCCTGTTGCGGAGGCTCCTCTTCCTCCTCCTCCCCCTCAGCATCCTCAGGTTGAGTTCACGAAGGTTTGTAAAGACTTCAAGGCGATGGGAGGCAAGAATTTCCTAGGCACGGAATCTTTTGTTGAAGCTAGGAATTGGCTGAAAGACACTGAGGACTTGTTTGCTATCTTTGGGATTGATGACGAGAGGAAGATCTTATTGACAGTGTGGCTTTTGAAGGATGAACCAGCCTATTGGTGGGAGGTCACCAATGGGACGAGGCCCGTTGAGACTTGGGCCGATTTGAGGGCTAGATTTGTGACCAAGTTTCTATCTTCTGCTGAGGCGAATTTACAGATGGAGAAGTTCATTGCATTAAAGCAAGGTGATATGTCTGTTAAGGAGTATGTGAACAAGTTTAATCAGCTGGCCCGTTTTGGTTTGGATATGGTGAACACTCCGGAGAAGAAGGCTCTTCGATTTGCTAGAGGGTTGAATGAGCCGCTGCAGGGTTTGGCGATGTCACATATTCCGCATGGGGCTACTTTTGAGAGTTTGGTCAATATGGCTCTATTTCAGGGAGATGGGAAGAAAGAGGTCAAGACGAGTGATGCTCAAGCAAAGAAGACTGATTCTCAAGGCAAAGGCAATCAAGGTGGTCAAAGCAGCCAGGGGAATCAGGGCAAGAACAAGAAGGGGAACAACAACAACAAAGGCAAGGGAAAGTGCAATTACTGTGGTGTGCCTGGACACTTTGCTAAGGATTGTAGGAAGAAGAAAAGGAAGCTTAGTGGTGGATGTTTTTCCTGTGGTGAGACTGGACACTTCAGCAAGGAGTGCCCAAAGAAGAGAGGACAGGCTGGACCCTCAGGAGGGCAAGTTCATGCTCTCAATACCGCTCCAGTTCCCGATCGAGGTAGTGTTTCTGTTGAGAACCTTGTTTATGTTTCTGATCTTCCAGTTCGTACTTTGTTTGATTCTGGTGCATCACATAGCTTTATTTCATCTGATCTTGTTGATAGCTTGCACCTTAGTACTAGCTTAGTGGACGATCCCGTTTGTGTTTCGAATCCCATTGGGGGTTCTGCTCATCTATCTATGATATGTGAGGATCTGAGGATCTCTATACTCAGCATAGAGTTCTTGTGTAGTGCATATGTTCTTGGTTTCAGGGGATACGGATTGATATTGGGCATGGATTGGCTGTCCCGATATGGAGCCATTCTGGATTGTGAGCATAGGGTTGTGAGGCTTGTGACTCGCCTTGGCAACACCTTAGAAATTTCATGCAATCCGAAGAATCCCGTCATGTTGTGCTATCTTGAATCTCTCGACTCGTCAGAGGAAGCCCTTCAGTCTGTAAGGGTGGTCCGAGATTATCCAGATGTTTTTGAAGAAGTTAAGGGGTTGCCCCCTAAACGAGAGATTGATTTTCGCATTTATCTGGTGGATAATGCTAAGCCTGTTTCTTTGCCCGTTCGGCACATGGCTCCGCGTGAGAGACGGGAGCTGAGCAAGCAAGTGAAAGAATTGCTTGAGAAGAACTTCATCAGAAGAAGTATATCCGAATGGGGAGCGCCTGTGGTGTTTGCTACTAAGGCAGATGGTTCTCTTCGACTCTGTGTGGATTATAGAGAATTGAATAAGCTGACTAAGAAGAACAGACACCCTTTACCAAGGATCGATGATCTCTTTGACCAACTTGTGGGTGCTTCTGTTTTCTCTCAGCTTGATCTTGCTACCGGATTTCATCAGCTAAGAGTGGCTGAAGACAGTATAGACAAGACTGCATTCAGAACTCCAGATGGGTTCTTTGAATGGCTTGTTATGCCGTTCGGTTTGACGAATGCACCCGCGTATTTTGTGGACTTGATGAGTAGGGTGTTTCGGGAGTTCCTGAACAAGTTTGTCATGGTCTTTGTGGATGATATTCTGGTCTTCTCCAAGGATGAAGAAGAGCACGCGAGGCATCTTGTAGAGGTGATGGATACGCTCAGAGCACACCAGTTAAAGGCCAAGTTCTCCAAGTGCCACTTTTGGAGAAGGGAAGTCGGATTCCTTGGGCATATCGTATCTAAGCAAGGCTTAGCGGTGGATCCCGCTAAGGTGGTTGCAGTTCAGGATTGGAAGACTCCAAGGAATGCAACCGAGGTGAGAAGTTTTCTGGGTCTTGCAGGTTTTTACTGGAAGTTCATCAAGGACTTCGCGAAGATATCCGCTCCTCTTACTAAGTTGACGAAGAAGAACCTAGTTTTTGCTTGGGATATGGATTGTGAGCTTGCTTTTCAGAGGCTCAAGAGAGCCCTTACCTCTGCACCCGTTCTAGCTCTACCCGATGGTGGTAAGATATTTACCGTGTACACGGATGCTTGTGGCACGGGATTGGGCGCCGTTCTGATGCAAGAGGGCAGAGTTATATGTTTTGGTGGGAGGCAACTTAAGGTGCATGAGAGGAATTATCCCACTCATGATCTAGAGCAGGCAGCGATTGTATATGCACTCAAGGCCTGGCGTCATTATCTTCTGGGAGAGAGATTTGAGCTGTATACTGATCATAAGTCTTTGAAGTATCTCTTTTCGCAGAAGGATCTGAACTTGAGGCAGCAGAGATGGATGGAATTCTTGGCATCCTATGATTTTGATATAGCCTATACCCCTGGCAAGGGGAATGTTGTAGCGGATGCGTTGAGTAGAAAAAGGTTGACACTAAGTCCTCTATTTGTTGAGATGAAGAATTTAGAGTTCTTGGCAACCTTTGATTTCTCTTTGGCAATGGAGTCGGTGACCGGTTCTTTAGCATCTCTTGAGCTCAGGCCTACTCTCCTAGATCAAGTTGGGGCTTCGCAGAAGGAAGACCCTCAGATAATTGAGATTATGGAGAAGCTGATTCGAGGGGAGACGTCTAGTCACCTTGCTCGATATTCTATAGATGATAAGGGTTGGCTGAGGAGGGACGGAAGGCTTTGTGTTCCGAGGGTAGGAGACTTGGTGAGGAAAGTTCTTGAGGAAGCACATCGCTCCAAGTTGACTATACATCCAGGCGGTGATAAGATGTATAAGGATATGAAGCGCATTTTCTTCTGGCTTGGAATGAAGAAGGATGTGGCGGAGTTTGTCTCAAGATGTGTTATTTGTCAGAGAGTAAAGGCTGAGTCGAAGAAGCCCGGTGGGCTATTGCATCCTCTAGAGGTCCCGCTATGGAAGTGGGAGAGCATTTCTATGGACTTTATTGATGGGCTTCCAAGGTCAAGGAGAGGGAATACGAGCGTATGGGTCATCGTAGATAGGCTTACAAAGAGTGCTCATTTTATCCCAGTAAAGAGCAAAAGGACCGCATCTGGACTAGCATCAGTATATCTTCGTGAGATAGTACGACTACATGGAGTCCCTTCCAGCATAGTCAGTGACCGAGACCCCATCTTTACTAGTCAGTTCTGGAACAATTTGCAGGAAGCTATGGGCACAAGGTTGAATCTGAGTACGGCCTATCACCCACAAACAGACGGCCAAACAGAAAGGGTGAATAGGGTACTTGAGGACTTGTTGAGGCTTTGCATTCTGGATTTTGGTGGTGCTTGGGAAGACCATCTTCCTCTTGTTGAGTTTGCATACAATAACAGTTATCAAGCAAGCATAGGGATGGCACCATTTGAAGCTTTATATGGGAGGCCGTGCAAGTCACCCACATGTTGGTGGGAGACTACAGATAAGCTTATACTTGGATCCGACATGATTAAAGATACATCCGAGAAGGTCGAGTTGATTAGAAGACGGATGAAAGCGGCCCAAGACCGACAGAAATCCTATGCTGATAAGCGGAGATCCGATTTGGAGTTTGATGTTGGGGACATGGTTTTCGTAAAGGCTTCTCCTTTACGGAATGTGGTCCGATTTGGAGCTATTGGGAAGTTGGCACCAAGATTTGTTGGACCCTTCCCTATCATACAGAGAATTGGGAAGATGGCTTATAAAGTGCAGTTGCCCGAGAAGTTGTCCGGAGTGCATAATGTCTTTCATGTCTCGTATCTCCGAAAGTGCCTACATGAGTCCGCTGAGGTGGTAGAACCTAGCCTTCTTGAAGACGTGGAAGTAGAGAAAGAAGCAACTTTGAGGAGAGCTCCGATTCGTATCTTGGGGACGGAGACCAAGAAGCTAAGGAATCGTGAGGTCGGGTTGGTGAAGGTTCAATGGGGTGAAGCCGAAGAAGACGCAACTTGGGAAACCGAGGAGAAGATGCGTGGGCTTTATCCATTCCTTTTTGAGGGTACACTCTCAATCTCTTTCCTTTATTTAGCATGTCTTTCTCTTTGCTATCCATATTTATCTAGTTATCGTGCTAATCTTGTCATGAGAACCTTAGATAGAAACCCTTTGGATGAAACATGTGCTTGAGACATGTTATGTTTGATGGTTGCAAATGGCTGCAAGTGTTTGCAAGTGGTTACTCGTGGATGCATGATACACATTAGGCACTAGATCGGCTCACACACTCCTCATATTGCATGTGCATGAGTGTTTATGCTTGTTCTTGGATGAAACTTGTATGCCATCACATGGATGCTGCATATGGATGTATGATTGAGCACGCATGTAGATATTGTACATTATGATAGGAATTTGCATACATATGGATACATTTCACTAATATATTTTGCATTGATCTTTGCATTAGATAGGTACATATACACACACTTCTGCATATGTTCATACAGCATTTAGAATCTTTTAAGGACAATGGTTGCTCGTGGATGATGTTTTGAGTAGATGGATGTAGGATGGTAGGATATGTTCTTCCTAACTTGAAGATTTCGGGGACGAAATCCTTTAAGGAGGGGAGAATGTAACAACCCGTATTTTCAATAAACGGTTATAACATAAATCGAGGCAGGATTTAATTTTAAAATCTGAATCAAGGGAAACGGGCTATGCCATTGCGTTCGTCTCGGAAAAATACGCGAAATAGAGTCCGAGTTTTCGGAAATCGGAGTCCGTATGACCCAGTTAAGGCCCATTGAAGTTTTCAGAAACTTCCATGTTAAAAACAGATTTAAATTTCAAATTAAAAAACAGGGATTAGGGCTAATTGGTGTCAGGCGGGAAAATTCCCGCCAGGACCCCCATGTCGACAGGCATGTCGACAGGGGTCCAGGGGTGTCGACTGCCCTGTCGACACGGGGTGGCCAGGCAGTTTTGCCTGGCGCACCATTTTGATTTGGGCTTGGTCTTGTGGCTTGGTTCTAGAGAATTCCTAAATCTGACGGGCCTAAACTAACCTAGGGTTAATCCTAGGGCTAAAAACACTCTAATCTTCTATAAATAAGCCCCTGATCCTACCCTAAAGCCTCATTATTCACTCTAGCAACCAAACTATGTCAAATTGAAATCTCAAATGGCCTCCACCTAAGAACCCTAGCCTCCACCCTCTTCAAAAATCATTTCTATTAAGATTTTGATGTTCATACAAGCTTTTCTAAGTTGTATGAATGATCATTAGCTTGCATACATCATCAAGTTGCAAGCTTTATTTGCTAAGCTAGAGTTTTTGGGATTTTTGTTAATTGGAGCTTTGTTTTGTGGTTTTATATGCTTGCATAAAAGGGCTTCTCAATCTTATTTAGTAGATTTGTGTCTTCATAATATTTGTAAGCCCTCTTACCTTCATTTTAGAAACTCTAAAGTTCATATGTGATGAAAGTTGGGATTTTTGTATGTTTAATGAGTTATGCATGCTTATGCGAGTTCACTATGCTATGTTATGCATGTTTAATAAGTTATGCATGCTTATGCGAGTTCACTATGCTATGTTATGCATGTTTAATGAGTTATGCATGCTTATGCGAGTTCACTATGCTATGTTATGCATGTTTAATGAGTTATGCATACTTATGTGAGTTCACTATGCTATGTTATGCATGTTTAATAAGTTATGCATGCTTATGCGAGTTCTTTATGCCATGATTTGCAAGTTTAACAAGTTATGCATGTTTATGCAAGTTCACTATGCCATGATTTGCAAGTTTAACAAGTTATGCATGTTTATGCAAGTTCACTAAGTCATGATTTGCAAGTTCAACAAGTTATGCATGTTTATGCAAGTTCACTATGCTAAGTTATGCAAGTCCAACATGTTATGCATGCTTATTATGACATGTAAGATTTATCATGTATGTTGTGCCAAGTTCCCTCTTCCTATCCTTTATGCGTTATGACGAATATGTAAGCGATAAAATGACGTTGGGGGGTTTTGGGTGAAACTTAAAATACATGAAAATATAAGATTGGGAATTTACCTATTAAGTTAGGTCTACCCCTTGGGAATTTACCTATTAAGTTAGGTCTACCCAAGTTAAACTTGTAATTATGGTTTGAAATAAAGTGGACATGACACTTAGAAAACATGTGTGGCCAACTCGAGGTTGGGTTGAGTTTGTAGCGTAAACCTACCCGGAACCGACCGGCTTAACTAGTTGCTACAAACAATAGGACCCAATGTGAGAAGTTGGTCATGTGTACCTGGGACCCGAGGTTAGACCAAGTTGTGGTGTAAAGCTACCCGGACCCGCCCGGCTTAACTAGTAACCGCAACAAAGTCTAATGTGAGAGGTTAAGGTACAATTAAATTAATGCCTCATGATTATGGTTAAGTCATGGCCCACTAATACTTAACCAATTTTGGGGATACGAGGGATTAAATGGGGTTAAGTGGTGAACTGTTGGTTACACTTAGCTAATTTAATCCATGATTAGTGAGGGGTTAAACCACACTTAACCCTCTTAGAAAACCCTAGCAACGTGGTCTGTTCCAGCAGTAATCCCAGTTGGGTATCATTCACAACCCTAGAGGCTAGGCTAGGGCGGGGCACGATTACTGGACTGATGTAAGCGACCAAAGCGACGGCTGAGTGGTACAGCGGTGCGGGTCCAGGCGGGCTACGGACGTGCACGTAGTCCGGTGTTGGACAAACTCGAGGCATGGGTACCAGTAGATTTAGACTGTGCATTATTGCTTAGGTGTCTGGGGTTAACACCCGAGGGCTTGATACACCCAAAGGTGGACCCAGCACAGTCTGACTACAACCATATGTGGGCCGTATGGACACGAACACTTGACGTGTTAGGTTTATACGGAGCCGATCGATTAGACCGTTGGGCTGGACCTTGTATCAAGGTCACCTCCTGCAATTGGGCCAAAGTTTTGGGCTAAGGGATCATTACCTGTTATGTTAGTTGCTAGTACACTGTGGTGCAAAGCTTAATCCCCCTTATGTGATGACACCTTTTTCTATTGCCAGTATGTTCATCTCAGTTTCCATCATGATGTTAGCTTTATTAGTTTATAGACTGATCGTAGTAGGGCTTACCAGTCTTTTTGACTGACCTGTTTTCTTCCGCTTCTTTTCTTCCGTTCCCCTCCCCCCCCCAAGGTTCTCAGGGAGGGAACAGTGGTGCTTAGCTTGGATCGCTTGCTTGTTCGCTGGATAGCTCATGTATGTCTGGATATTGAGCTCGCTATGGCTTATCACTTTTATTTTTGGGGATAGCACTATGTATTTCAGTATTTCTGTTTATGTTGTACTAGACATATTTATTTTGGCAGATGATTTTATGATGTACTAGACTTGTTTTGAGGTGGTTTGAGATATTCCGCTGTTTTATTCTCATTTACTCTGTTTTACATATATGTTTATGTTCCTGTTCGGCCTTGATATATCATTATGCATGCTTACCCAGTTCTAACGCCCCCCAGAAGCTAGTGCCCCCGAAAGAGTGACCCTAGCGGAGGTGGGGTGTTACAAGATGTTTCATGATGTTGAAGATCATTTGATGGAAGAGCCAAAGTTGTACGAGAAAATGTTAATTGATGCTGAGAAGCCATTGTTTCCTAATTGCGCTAGGTTTACAAAATTTTCTGTTGTTCTCAAACTTTTCAATTTAAAAGCAAAGCATGAGTGGAGTGATAACTGTTTTACATCATTGCTAAAACTTCTGAAGGACATTCTTCCTAAATAAAATGAGCTTCCTATTTCTACCTATGAAGCAAAGAAAATTATATGTCCAACTGGCATAAGGTATAAAAGAATACATGCATGTCCAAACAATTGTATATTGTATCGAAATGAATATGCAAAATTGCATGAGTGCCCCAAGTGTGCATTATCTCGTTACAAGTCTTCAGGGATTCATAATGACTAAAATAAAAAAGGATCTCCAACAAAGATTTTATTGTATTTTCCCGTTATACCAAAATTTAAATGCTTATTTGCAAATGAAGAAAATGCAACAAACTTAAGATGGCAAGCAGATGTAAGGAAAGATGATGGATTACTAAGACATCCAGCCAATTCCCTACAGCGGAGAAATACTGATGCAATGCATCTTGAATTCGGTAAAGAAATCAGAAATCTCAGACTTGGTCTTTGCACAGATGGCATAAATTTGTTTTGCAACCTAAGTAGTCAACATAGCAGCTTTGGTGATTTACAATCTTCTACCTCACTTGAGTATGAAGCGCAAATATATCATGTTGTCACGTGTAATAACCCGGAAATCCGAGCCAATTTAAAATTTTATTTTTGCAACTTTAGTGAATTTTGAACATTTAAAATGATTTATTTTAAATAATATCGATGATAAATTTATTTTGAATAGAATTAGATTGTATATATTTATTCGAATCGTCGTTAGAATATAAATATTTTATTTTAATTATATAACGAGCCTGAAATGGCGCGGTAGTTTGAAAATTCGATTTCAAAGTTCAAATGAATGTACAAGATTCAAAATAAACTGGATTTTAGCAAAACCAAAAATATTTGAATCTAATTGAGAATATCTTTCCAACGAATCCGAAAAATTGAAATTTCATAGTGGGGATCAAAAGATATGTCCAGTTGAAAATTCAGAATATTCGCTATGGAATTCTGGCCCTTAAAGATGGCCATTTTACAAACAACCTCGGTTTTCGATGAAACCACTTTTGTTGGATCCCCGATGACAAATTATTGCTAGGTTTCAAATTTCGTAATTTTTCGAATCAATATGTGAGTGTGGCAAAGGAAAACGCGTTTGACCAGTTTTAGTTGATATTAATCGACTGTAAAATGGCCAGTTTTCAAACGGACTCAGAATTTGACGAAATTAGTTTTGTTAGAACTGCATCGTCAATACAAAGCTAGAAAATATTTTTCGGGAATTTTTAGAGTTAGTATGCGACCCCAGTAAATTGAAATGTGTGTTCAAATTTAATTATATAGAGTTATATTTTGATTTTGACGAAAACTGATCGAATCAGCTTACGATACATATCCCATTGTGTTCGGAATGGGGGTAATTAGCTATGGACGGCAGGCGGTGGGTTCGATTTCGAGGTCAAAATTAAAAGTTGCTTTTTGAAATTAAAAAAAAATAATAATATATATTATTATATAAAACCCCTTTTTATCTTCCCTCTACTTTCCACGCTGGACCTCAGAAAAGAAAAAAAAGAAAAAAAAACTCTCGACACCTCGCTCGTCGCTCCTACGATCCACCCACGCCGGAGCACCCCACCGTGGCCAACCTCGTCCGCCCCTCCTCCCCTTTCTCCCCCTTCCACTGTCCCTGCTCGAACCCCACGAGCCCAAGCTCGAAACCCCCAAACTGATGCTCGAGCCGCCAGCAAACCCTAGGGCCGCCACCGCTCCACCTGGCCGCACCACCCTCCGACCACCACTGCTCAACCTCGCCCCCAACGCCACCACAACAGCAAACAGTGAGTTTTTTTATGCATTGATTTTAATTTCAGTTTTTAGTTTAGTTTTTTTTTATATATAAGAATCTGATTTTAGTTATATAATGATTTGAAGATTAAAAATAGAAAGATTTGAATTTTAACAATAGGAAGATTTCAATTTTGAAAATAAAAAAACGATATAATATCACATTCTATTTTATCGTGTGTATCTTATTTATAAAATAATTATAATAAGAAATAATTATAGATAGACTAAAAATAAAATTTTTATATTATAGAGATAATAAAAATACGATTTTTATATTATATAGATAGTAAAAAATTGATCTTTATATAGGTAGTGAAATAAAAGTCTGATTTGTACTATATATATGTTGAAATAAAGGTGTGATTTTTATAGAGATGATGGTATCGATCTCTATATTAGAAGTAGATATATAAAAATATAATTTTTATATAGAGAATGGCGGGATAAAAATAGAATTTTTTATCTATATAGTAGCCGTGTAAAAATGTGATTTTTATGATATACGTAGCAACAATATAAAAATGTGATTTTTATATATGTAGTGGCTACGGACAATGAAATTGACAAAAGGCGGGAATGACGTTGATTTTCTACATATGAAGAGTCGTGGCATTTGGTTTAGCTAATCTGTGAGAACTCCTCACTTTAATTTATTTCTAGTTTGAAATATATACTAGGATGCAGACGGTGTTTAGTAGCACCCGACACCCGTCATCCACAGACCATGAACGGCATGTATGTTTGTTTGTTTGATTTTGATGTGTAGTTGATTGTGTGATGTGATGTGAAATGAAATAAAATATTTCACAGTGGAAAATAATTTATAGTTAAAAATATAATTTTTAACGTGTATATAAAATAAATATTTATAAACAAATCGGACGATTTGTTTATATACACTGATTTGATTGATATTGATTGGGTCGATAAATTTTACACATCGCCCAACGGCACAAATAAAATATGTGTTTGTTGATTTGAAACCCCACATGGGTATTGGGATGATATTTGATGTACACTAATCCCGATTGTTTAGTTGTATGTCAATCGATGGATTGAAAGACTGTGTAAGCATTAATTATTTATATTTAATGCTTACGCAGTTGTGTGGTGCACTCTGGATGATGGTTGATTATTTATCGTAGTTATTATATATATGTATTGTAGAAAATTCATATAATTAACATTATATGGTAATTGATTGGGCCTTCCAGTTTTGAAATAGAATATTTGAAGGAAAAAATTTGAAATAGAATATTTGAAAAAGAAATATTTGAATAGAAATATTTGAAAAAGAAATGTTTGAACAGAAATATTTGAAAAAGAAATATTTGAATAGAAATATTTGAAAAAGAAATATTTGAAATAGAATATTTGAAAATAGAAATATATGAAGCAGTGTTAAGTAGTTAAACGCCATTTTAACACGAACGGGAATTTTGTCGATTTTATTCATCTTACAATGAATATCGAAAGTGATTTCAAAATCTGATAAATTGAAAAGAATTGAAATTCGAATTAAATTTAAAAGAATTGAATTTCGAATTAGATTGAAATAGAATTGAAATCGTTTTGAATTGAATTTAAAACGTATTGAAATTCAAATGAAATCGATTTTAATTGAAACCGATTTGAATTGAAATCGAGTTGAAATGAATTTAAAACGAATTTATATTGGAAAGATTTAATTTTGATTTGAATTTGAGATGGAAGTTGAAATTGTTTTGAAAATGAATTTAAAACAATTTATAAAATTCGTTTCTAAAGGAAATCGACGAAGTATATATTATATATAATATAATGGCCTGAATAGAACGCGCCATGTAACGACCCTAAAAATCTGAACCAATCTAAATTTTTTAAATTGGCTAAAATAATGTATTTTAAATATTTAAAATAAATACTTTAAATAGTAAAGATGAAAACTGAGTTTGAATCGACAATTGAAAAGGAATATAATTAATTCTAATTATAAACAAGGCTTGAAATGGCGCGGTAGTTTCAAAATTTGAATTCAAACTTTGACTGACTGTACCGGGTGCAAAACAAAACGGATTTGAGTGAAACCAAAAATATTTAAATCTGTTAGTGAATACCTTTCTAGCGAATCTGAAAAATCGAAGTTTCATAGCAGGATGCAAAAGTTATGGCCAAATGTATTTTCAGAAAGGTCGCTATGGAAATTACATAGCCCGTGAAATTGGCCATTTTGCAAACGACCTCGGAATTCGACGAAACCACTTTTATTGGATCAAGGATGTGAAGTTATTGCTAGGTTTCAAATTTCATAATTTTTGAAGCTAGTATGTGAGCGTGGCAAAGGAAAATGTGTTTTGGTCAATTACAGTTAAATTGGATCGACCAGAAATGGGCCATTTTTCAAACGGTCTCAGAATTCGACGAAACTAGTTTTGTTGGGACTGTATCGTCAAAACATAGCCAGATTTATTTTTTTGGAATTTTTTGAATCAGTTTGTGGCCCTGGCAAATTGAAATGTACGTTCAAATCGAATATTGAATGTTATATATTTTAAATTGGATGAAAACAGACCGAAACAGTCAAATTGGCCTACGAAACATATCCCATTGTGTTAGGAATAGGGGTAAAACGCTAAGGACGACAGTCATTGGGTCTGGATTGGGGTTTGTGAGAGAAAGAGGGTATTTTCGAAATTTAAAAATATATAAATAAAAATAAAAAAATATGATTGGCCCTCACTTTTTCTCTCTCCCTGTTTTATCCCAGAAACCCTCGAAGTCGACGGCGGCCGTGCTCCCCCTTCCCTTCCATTTTTTGGCAAATCCGTTCACCTTTAGCCCCCACTCCAGTTAAGGATTTTGTAGTACTCCTCAAGGCCTTCAAATCCATACCACCCTCGACCTCCACCGTGCGCTGTGCCTCGAGAATCGAGCCATGGAAGATGACGACTTCCGCCGTCGTTTGCTCCGCCTAGCCGAGCTCGAGTTGGCTGCGACTGGCATCCCCTGGCGCGCCCTCTGGAGCACTTCAACGTGGTGATGGCCGATTAACATCTCGAGCTTCGGATTGAAAGAAAAAATCAAACCTAGTTTTGAACATTTTACTGAAGGTACGACTTTGGTTTATTTTATACAGTTTTAACACCTTTAAACCGTTGCAAACTTTGGAAAAACATCTCTTTTTCGTTTCTTGTCGAAATTCAGTGAAACATGAGACAGTGGACTCGTGTGGACGTCTTCTACATTCTAGAAGAGACCGCATATTTTTCTGAGCCTTCCGCTATTTTTGGTGGAGTGGAACCCAAGGTGAGATTTCTAATTTATAATCGATATGAAAAACGACAATGTATAAATTATATAGTCGATGTATGAGTTATATCAGCGTTGTACACCTCTTGTATAAGCATTGTATAAGTTGTACGTTCGATGTATAAGTTATATATGCGTTATAAAAATTATATATGTGTTGAAATGGAAGTGAAATGCTATATATATATATATATATATATATATATATATATATGCCCCTCGTCCCCAAACCATGGACGATATTTATTGGTTGTGATTGGTGTGAAAATTGATTGATAGCGAATGGTTGATTGAAATTGTTTGTGGTTGGAATTGATTGATTGTGGTTGAAAATACCCGTTTGTAGTCGAGAAATATTTGGTTGAAACCACGTAGGATTAGTTTGTGGAAATCCGCCTGCGTGCGAACTAGATGCATGATTCCCCATTGTCAAAAACCACGAGGTTTTAAGGTAGAGCGAGGAGCCGTACTAGGGACGGTCCCGGTTTTTACTACCCTGCCGTTATGCTGCCGAAATTTTGAATAATATTCATGTGTTGGAATTATTTTCCTGTGTTGAAATTATATTCGTCTGTTGAATAGAAAACCTTCATGTGTTGAATAGAAATTCATTCGTTGAATCATATTCATGTGTTGAATGGTAATCGTGTTTAGAATAAATTGTTTTAACAATAAAATTCACATTTTTACTCTATATATACAAACTATAGAAAACCTTCATGTGTTGAATCGATATTCATTCGTTGAATTGAAATTCATGTGTTGAATGATCTTCATGTTTTAAATATAAAAATCACCTTTTTTCGATATATATAAAATATAGAAAACCTTCATGTGTTGAATTGATATTCATTCGTTGGATTGAAATTCATGTGTTGAATGGTATTCATATTTTGAAAGAAATTGTTTTATAATAAAAATCCCATTTTTAACATCAATATGAAATGTATAAAATAATCTTGTTTTGAAATAAAAAAAATTATAATAAAAATCCTATTTTTATCACCTATATTAACTATATAAAATAGTCGTGTTTTGAAATAAATTGTTTTACATTAAAAATCACATTTT
Organism: Allium sativum; assembly: GCA_030737875.1. Classification (NCBI taxonomy): domain Eukaryota; kingdom Viridiplantae; phylum Streptophyta; class Magnoliopsida; order Asparagales; family Amaryllidaceae; genus Allium; species Allium sativum. The sequence goes on from CM060915.1 coordinate 996,543,031, forward strand.
TATTATATACATGAATTGTTAAAAATAGTGAAGAGTTGAAATAGAAGACAGTTAGATTAAAATATCATTTTTATCAAATGTACGAAAAGAATATAGTTTTGAAATCGAAGAATCGATATATATATATATATATAGAATTGAAATATATAGAATAACGATGCTGCAGTTCGTATTTTGAAACCGTGATTTCAAACGATTAGTGCGGGAGATCCGACTATCGGATTTTCCCGAAACCGCAACCGTTGGGTTTACTTTGGAAATATCTTTCCAATGGCACGAACTTTGTAAAAATCCAATGGTTGGATTGTCTGGAATGTTTAATTCAAATCTGAAGAAAAACAGTGCCAGAATCGGTTATAATTATATATATATATATATATAAAAATATATAATTATATTTAATCGAATAACGACGCTGCAGTTCGTATTTTGAAATCGAAACTTCAAACGATTATACCGGGAGATCCGACCGTCGGATTTTCCCGAAACTGGAACCATTGGATTCGTTTTGAAAAGATCTTTCTAATAATGTAAATTTTGTGAAGATCCAACGGATAGATTTTCAGATATGTGTAAATCAAATCTGAAGAAAAACAGCGCCACAGCCGCGTTATGGCCCGAAGCGTTGTTTTGAATAAATTGGCTATTTTAAAACAAATAAAAATAGAGATAAATCGTTATAAAATATTATAAACGATATGGACGTGAAATTTAGAAACTAACTGAAGGTTGGCTAAATCGAATGGTTTCCTGGGTGTTGATCTAATGTTGGTTTCGGCCTTCGGGGTTAATATTTAGGAAATCGTTCTCTTACTGATTGAAGGTTAGTGACTAATGAATTGAAATGATGCATGTGTATGTTAGTGTTGCACTTGTTTATTATATACGCGAATTGCTCAGAAAGACCGGGTTTATCCCATTTTGAATAACTGAATCGACGATAAGAAATCGAAGATGAAGACGGTGGTCGAAGACCGGAGATCTTCACCTCGTTTGGATGGTAACCGAGGTCCTGATTGGGAGACATCCCGAAATATGGATAATGAGTGGTGATCGTCCAGACGTACGTGGTGATCGATGGGTTTGCGAGGTATTTAGTGCCTCCGGTTTCGTTCAGACCCAGAACGGACTTGCAAATGGATAGTGTGTCTAACATTGGAATTTATTCTGTGTGATTGAAAGCTATCAGTTGCATGGTGTGAATTGCCTATGTGGCATGCTAAGATGTAGTGATCAGGGCTTCTGTTGAAAAGCAAAGTCTTGTGTTGATGATCAAAGCCCCCGCCTGTGTGGCGTAGCTTTATGTAAAACGTGAATTCGCGAACCTCACACCCTGGTTTGAACCAGAAACGAGAGAAGACTAGTAGTAATATCAAATGATTTTGTTTTATTCGTATCAAGCATATTTTGGCCATTATAAGTTAAAACTCTATCCTCCGGTTTGTGTTGCATTGTGTGATGGGAACTGAGTCTTATAATGGCTTCATTTTTATAAAAAGCATTGCGATGTTTCAAAGAATTATTTGTCCTAAAGCACTGGCGATCCGATGGAGTAAAACCATTCCACGAAAGTGGCGTGGTCCTGTGATTAGCAATATTATAAATGTATTGAGCAGATTTCTCATACCAGTCCCATGACTGACTCGTAGTTTCACTTTCAAACTCGGGTGCCCCTTTTTCTACACGGGCAGCCTTGTATTCAGGTTTAGCAGGCTTTATCCGGATAGCTGGAGCTGAAGATGGATTCTATCGTTTATCTCTTTTTATGTTGTTCAGCTCCTATTGTACATTATGTTTATTTACGCTGTAGACATTTGTGTATAGCTGAATTGTATTTGTATTAAGTATGATACTGTATACTGTGTAACTCTGATGATTACATTTATCCAGTATATTCTATTGTGCATTATCTGATGTATTTATTTATTTCTGTTCTTCTATTATCTGTTTATGTGTTATATTCCAAGGATTACCCTTGCCGCCGTCAGTACGGGGTTTGGGGTCATCACAACGTGGTATCAGAGCTTTGGTTAAGCTTAGTTCTGGAATATAACATATTAACGAACTCGTCAGAAATTGAACCAGTAGTGTTCTAGGACAAGTAACTCATTAAAGATAGGATCAGTAATATCCTAGTATGAGTAGCAGAATGAAATAACACCTAGATAAACACATCTATATTCAAGTATTTGTCTCTATATTTTGAAATATTTTTTCTGTTGACCTGACACTTGATCTGCTATTTGCAGAAGTACTAGAAAATGAGTGCTAGAAATAGAAGAAGAAATACTAATCCGGATATAGAATCTCTATTTATGAAATATAGAAATATGGGTGGAAAACCCTTCACGGGTGAAGAATCAATTATGAAAACACAAGCCTGGATTCGTTCGGCTGAGAAAATCATTAAAGGATTAAAGCTGAGGGATGACCAGAAAAGATTACTGGCCTCCTGGGCACTCAAAGACGAAGCTTTGTTCTCGTGGAATTCGGTTATCATGGATAATCCAGAAGGTGATATCACCTGGGATAGATTCAAAGTGATTTTCCTAGAAAGATTTACTCCTCCAGAAGCAATTGAGAGACTATGTGATGAATTTTCTTATCTGATACAGGGAGATATGACCATTCCCGAATATCATAAGAAATTCAATGAACTTTCTCACTTTACCCCTCATCAAATTGAAAATCCTAAGAGGAAGAATTTGAGATTTATCAACGGGCTTCAAAGGAAATATCAGAACAGTGTAATGAGGAATGTGAAGCTTCCTTTCTCTGAAATGATATACATGGCTTACCAGTACGAAGATCTAGACAAGAAAGGTATGTTACAGTACGAAGAAGAAGTCAGATCTAGTAATAAAATTGAGTCTGAAACTGATCATCCTGAGGCCAATATAATGTCTGAGGTCAGTAAGGAGCCCAAAGTAAATCGAAAAAGGGCAAGATCAGAAAAAGAACCAGCAAGACTGCCATATGCAATAACTGCCATAAGCAAGGGCATTTGCAAGGGAATTGCAGATCTTTAAAGAAACAAAGAAAGGATGGATATAGAGCCAATCGAAAGCAAAGGAAGAAGAGATTTAGAACTGACAGGGAGTTTCAAGAGAATAGGGAGTGCAAACAGTGCCATAAGGCTGGTTATCTTGCAAAGGATTGCCCGCTCTTAAACAAGCCCGAAATAGTTCAAGTGAATGAAGTAGCAGAAACTTCTGATCCCTCAGCTAGTCAGGGAAGACCAAATGTTTTGGAAGGCACGCTTAATGTCAAAAACATTCCGGTTAAAGTGCTGTTTGATACAGGCGCGTCACGAAGCTTCATTGCCAATAATGCAGTTAAGAAGTTGGATTTGAATTTGAAGAAGCTCAAAGAACCAATGACTGTCCAAAATCCGGTTGGGGGTTCCATCGATCTCAGTTGGGTTTGTGGGGTACCTGTCTCTTTTTCCTACTATAAATTCCCTACCATCTCCATCGTCATGAATTTTAAGGAGTTTGATCTTATATTGGGGTTGGATTGGCTAACCAAATATGTAGCTGAGGTTAGATGCGCTGAGAGAGTTGTTTGGGCAAAGATTAAATCAGGTGATTATATAACTATTCCCTGTGAAGGTCAGAATTATAATAGAAAAGACTTCTGGGCAGCTCTCGATGTTTCTCCAACCCAAATAGAAAATATCCCTGAAGTCACAGAGAATATTCCCGAATTAGTGAAAGATATTCCTGTCGTCAAGAATTATGCGGATGTGTTTGAAGAAGTTGTTCTCTTGCCTCCGCAGAGAGAAATAGATTTCAAGATTGCTTTGATTCCGAATGCAAGGCCGGTAGTTCACGCTATTCGAAGAATGTCCTTGAAAGAGAAAGAGGAATCAGACAATCAAACACGACAGCTAGTATGGAAGGGTCTGATCAGGCCTAGTTTCTCTGATTGGGGAGCAGCAGTGGTGTTTGTCCCAAAATCAGACGGTACTCTGCGACTATGTGTGGATTATCGCGATTTGAACAAGCGGACGATAAAGAACAAATATCCACTACCGCGGATCGATGATTTATTTGATCGTCTGAATGGAGCACGAGTATTTTCAAGGATGGACCTAGCTACAGGCTTCCATCAGCTTCGAATTGCCGAAGAGTGTGTTCCAATGACAACATTCAGAGGTCCCAACTTATTTTATGAGTGGTTAGTAATGTCGTTCGGCTTATGTAACGCTCCAGCATACTTCGTCGATTTGATGAATAGAGTGTTCAGTGGAGTTTTGAATAAGTTTGTTCTGGTTTTTATTGACGATATTCTAATCTTCTCTAAATCAAAGGCCAAACATGAAAAGCATCTGGAACAGGTTCCAGAAATTCTGAGACGGAATGTATTGAAAGCCAAACTGTCCAAATGCATATTCTGGCAAGATGAAGTGAAATTTCTGGGCCATGTCATATCAAAAGAAGGAATTGCTGTGGATCTAAGTAAAATCACGGCTATTCAAAATTGGAAACAGCCCAATACTCCTACAGAAGTACGCAGTTTTCTCGAATTGGCTAGTTATTACCGGAAGTTCGTTAAAAACATTTCAAAGATATCTGGTCACTTAACGAAGCTTACAAAGAAGCACTCAAAATTCAAACGGACTCCAGAAAGTGAGGAGGCTTTTGAAGAGCTAAAGTTAAGACTAACGACTGCTCCAGTGTTAACCATTATCGATAGCAATCAGGATTTGAAAGTCTGGACTGATGCTTCTAGAGAAGGCCTTGGCGCAGTGTCAATGCAAAGGGGTCAAGTGATTGCTTATGCTGGCCGTCAGCTGAAGCCACACGAGAAAAACTACGTCACTCATGATCTTGAGTTGTTGGCTATCGTATTCTCTTTGAAAATCTGGAGACACTATCTTCTGGGTGAGAAATTCGAACTGTATATAGACCATCAGTCGTTAAAGTATCTGTTCACTCAGAAAGACTTGAATCTGAGGCAGCAACGTTGGCTAGAGTTCCTTGCAGCATATGATTTTGAAATTCTATACACTCCAGGGAAAGCCAATGTCGTGGCCGATGCGTTAAGTCGAAAGAATGAAATGATCGCCAGTTTTATCATTGCGACTTCTTTGATTGACAAGATATCGACTCTCCAAAAATAAGACCAATTTATTAAAGGAATGAGTCAGAGAATTCGTAAAGGCAATGCTTCGGATATTCAGCTCGTCAGCGAAGGGATTCTGAGGTTAGAAGGACGAATTTGTGTTCCAGAAATTCCTGAACTCGGAAGAGATGTGCTTGACGAATGCCACAAATCTAAGCTCAGTATCCATCCGGGTGTGAGTAAAATGTATAACGATATCAAGCAAACATTCTGGTGGAAGTCGTTAAAAAGAGACATCTCGATATATGTTAGTCGATGCCCTCCTTGCCAGCTAGTCAAAAGCGATCAACAGAAACTGGATGGATTACTACAACCGCTAGACGTTCCTGGCTGGAAGTGGGAACATATTTCCATGGACTTCATAGATGGTTTGCCCAGAACCAGAAAAGGGAATGACAGTATTTCGGTGATCGTAGATCGCTTCACGAAGACCGCCCATTTCATACCTTTCAGGTCAAACAGAACTGCTCAGAGTCTGGCGCAGAATTACTTCAAGGAAATTGTTAGACTACATGGAGTGCCGCTCAGTATAGTCAGTGATAGAGATCCAATATTTACTAGTAAATTCTGGGAGGCGTTTCAAGTAGAACTGGGAACAAAACTGAACTTGATCACCGCTTATCATCCTCAGACAGATGGTCAGACTGAGAGGGTGAATCGTATTTTAGAAGATCTATTGCGGGCTTGTGTTCTAGATTTTGGTGGATCATGGGAAGACCATATGCATTTGGCTGAATTCTCATATAACAACAGCTACCAAGCAAGCCTGACAATGTTGCCATTCGAAGCATTGTATTGTAGACCGTGCTGATCCCTTGCTTGTTCGGTCGAACCCGGTGATAGACTTGTGTTAGGGCCAGATATGATCTGAGAAGCTGCCGACAAAGCCGACTTTATTAAGAAGCAATTACATGCCGCTCAAAGCCGACAAAAGAGTTATGCCGATAGGAGAAGAAGAGATATCATTTTCTGTTGGCGACTATGTATATTTGAAAGTATCGCCGATGAGAGGAGTTATCCGGTTCGGTAAAACTGGGAAGTTGGCACCCAAATTCATTGGTCCGTTTCCTATTCTGGAACGGATCGGAACTCTCGCTTATAGGGTTAAACTACCTGATTGGTTGCCTGGAGTTCATGATGTATTTCACATATCTCAACTTTGAAAGCACGATCATGATCCAGACTTGATCATGGAAGAAGCAGCTCAACAGGATATTGAAATTACTCCATAATTAGCTGTGAGAAGAGAGCCGCTAAAGATCATCGGCAAAGAAACCAAAGAGCTGAGGAACAAGAAAGTTCACTTGGTCAAAGTGCAATGGAGTGGAGATCCGCGAGATTGTCCTTGGGAAACTGAGGATGAAACACCCCACCTCCATTAGGGTCACTCTCAAAGGGAATGCCCTAATTTTGGTGGAGGTTTATAAGTACAAGTCACAGATATACAAGACAGATATAAGAACACATATTTGTAAACAGCGGAAGAACAACAAACTTTATTTCATAAAGTCAAATACGTGTTACAACAACATCCTTTCCAAAAACATAACATAACACTTTTTCCATAATCTGTCTTGAGTACATTATTTAAAGAAGCATAAATAAAACATAGATAAACTGCAAAAGCCCCATAGTGGATTGTCCAAAGCCATAGTTCAAAACAGGAAAGTCCAAGCAATACATTTCTCTTCTTCAAGCTGGATGTTGAGGTTGGTCAAGCTGCTGTGTTCCCTCCCTGAGGACCTGGGGGGGGGGGAAACGGAAGAAAGAAGACGAAAGAAAAGTAGAGTCAGACATAAAGCCTGAGTAAGTCTAGTACTATTTTGTCTATGAATAAAGAACTGGGTATGATAAGTAATAACAAGAAGTGGGCAAACACTATAACTTGGTTAAGTTGTCTAGGGTCGAATATACTATCGTACCCCATGCTAATCTCTGAACCCATATAAACTAGTTTCCCACTGGCACCCCATAATCAGGGTGATGTGATCCATTCTATGATGATCGGCTCCTACTCGCATAGTTACATGTGTCTTACAGCCCCCGATGTTGTAGTTACCTATGCTGGTCCCACCACGGGGTGTATCAAGTCCCATAGTGGCAACCCGACACAATCCTAGAGTGCACAGGTATGCTACTGGTGTCCAGTGCCTTATTTTTTTGCGCCGGAGTGTGTGCACGCCCGCACCCCGTTAGAACCTACACTGCTACACCACCGCCGTCGATTTGACCTCTTACAATCAGCCCAGTAATCGTGCCCCACCCTGCCTAGTTTCAGGGTATCCTGTTTACACCTTCTAGGGTTACTGCTGAAAAGGGTCCCCCGTTACTAGGTTTTCTATCTCTAGCCAACATGCTAAGTTGGTTAAGTGTTTTCTAACCTAACCCCCACCAGTCCGTTTAGTTTAGCATGTTCCATTTTGATTAAGTCTTTAGTTCACTTAATCCTAACAATCCTGACTCAGCCTTAATTGTCTTATTAAGGCCCTGACCTCTCACATTAGACAGGTATTGTTGTGGCTGCCTGTTGCCGGTTGGTTCCGGGCAGTCTTACGCCACAACTCAGTCTAACCTCGGGTCCTTATTGGGCTCCATGTTTAACCTCCCACATTGGATAGGTATTGTTGTGACTACTGGACAGCCGGGCGGTTCCGGGCAGGTTTACATCACAACTCAATCCAACCTCGGGTTAAACACATCGTATTTTCTACATTTACATATTTTGCCTTTCTTCTTTATTTATATGTAAATATTTGCGGCCCATTATTAAGTTAATGGTGTAAAGGTTACACCAATCATGGGCCCAACCCATACTTGAACTTGGGCCCTTCTATTTTATATTTTCATTCATTAGTAATTTTAACCCAACGTTGTTTTCCCCCGTTTTACACGTCCGTTTATTACATATATATTGGGCTTAGCCTTTTAAAGCCCAATTTAGCCATGCGAAAAGGGGAGGCTTAAAGCGTGATTACATACACAAAGAGGGGAAGGTGAGCGTATGAACTTGCAATATGACGTTGGGAATACAAAATAGAAACTGGTGTACTTGCATAGTAGTGACATATACTTTGGTCATAAAGCATAGGTGACATGAATCAAGCCATGTAAACTTGTAGTTGAGACAAGAATCTAAATTGGGTATCATTATTGACACATAGTCATAATTACAACATGAACCTATTAGGCATAATGTCAAACATAAGCATGGCATAAATATTTCTAACATAAGCATGGCATAATGTCAAACATAAACATGGCATAATGTTAAACATAAGCATGGCATAAGTATTTGTTCACATAACCATGGCATAAATATTTCTAACATGAAATCATGATTTTTACTTTAGTTATGTAAACTTGCAAAAAGGGATTTTTGGAACCTAACCTAGCTATGTACCACATATGTCATCTTGTTAACAATTTCAACTATGCAAATTAGCAACCATAGCCTAGTCATATTCATAAGTTTGCAAATAGGTTTTCTAGTACAAAAGCATGGCTTAATACATGATGCCAAATTCTCAACATAATTTCCTATGGATTATAATAACCAAACTTGTTCTAATTACTTACAAAATGATTTATGCACAAAAATATACATCATGATGGCATAGTAGCAAACCCCAAACTTGCATGAATTTAAATCAACTACATACATGTAGCTTCAACATGGATTACATAATTTGCGAAATATTCCAAACGTATACTTGCATAGAACTACCGCATGTAGTTCTTTATAATGAATAACATAATTCATAAATATCCAAACGTATGTAATATTTCAAATTGATAAGAACGCACAAATATGAATTACTTTATTGCCACAATTCAAGCATACAAACCAACACAATTGTTTATTCATACCAAAGTAATACTCTACTTACAATGGTGTGATGAATTCTCTAATTTAGGGATTGAAGACGCAAATTCCTTTGTTGAATTGATTTGTTTAGGTTGCTTTAAGCTTTAGAATCTTCCTCCTAATCCTCTCTCCAATTTGGTGGCTACTCCTAGTCGTTCCTAAGCAACATGGCGGCTATGTTCTTATTTTTGAATGAATAGATTAGGGTTTAGTCTAGGGTTGTTTATATAGAGGTTAGGAACTGATTAGGACCATTGATGTTGCTTGGATTGATCGTAGCAATTCATTCGATAGAGAGACCAATTAAAACTTGCCACCTAGCCCTAGTGACAAAGAAGACCACAGAAAATCGACCACATAGAGAATAGGCCAGCCGGGTTAGACTGGGCTCGACCTGGGTCTGGACCAGGTCGACACCCCTGTCCACAGCCCTGTCGACAGGCCTGTCGACCTGGTTAGACCAGGTCGACAGCCCAGTCGACTTGGTGGGTCAGGCGGGTGTTTTTCCGCCCTGGCCCATTGGGCCCCATTTTCGAATTTAAACCTGATTTATTTTGTTTGAATTTAAACTTGATTCTCAAACTTCCGAAGGCCATATCTTCTTCATACGGACTCCGTTTTTCGAAAACTCGGACTCTATTTCGCGTATTTTTCCGAGACGAACGCAATGGCGTATCCCGTTTCCCTTGGTTCTTTGATTTCAAATTAATTATACTTTAATTTGTTAATTTCACAGTTATAGAATTTTCGGGGTGTTACATTCTCCCCCACTTAAAAGGATTTCGTCCCCGAAATCTTCAAGCTAGGAGGAATGTATATCCTAACATCCAATCATCCATCTACTCATCCATCAAACATGAGCATCCATTGTCCTTAAAAGACTTCTAATTCTTTATGATCATATGCGAAGTGTGTGTGTACATGTACTTATCTAATGCAAAATCAGGCGGTCTACTGATTCAGTTGACCTCCTTGATGCGAATTATGTAAGTGCCATGAATCCATTATGTATGCAAATTTTCCTATTCTTGATTCTACATGAGTGCACAATCATTCAATACAAATGCAACATCCACATGACAACACATTAGAGTTCAACCACATACGAATGCAAACATATATGCATATGCAATATGAAGTGACTGAGCCGATCTAAACCCTAGATTGTGTGTGTATATGCAACCACGAGCAACCACTAGCAATCACTTGCAACCATCATCCATAACATGTTTCAACTACATGTTTTCATCCAAAAAGATTCTACCTAAAGGATAAGGTCGAGGAAATATACCTAAAAAGATAGATAAAAGCGCAACTTAAGGAAAAAGAAAGATCAAGGATGTACCCTCGAATAGAAAAGGGTAGGCAGTACGTATTCTAGCTTCAGTTTCCCAAGTCGCGTCTCCCTCGGCGTTGCTCCACTGAACTTTGACGAGCTTGACTTCGCGGTTGCGTAGCTTCTTCACTTCTGTTCCTAAGATGCGGGTTGGAACTTTTCTTATGGTCGCTTCACGTTCCACTTCGGCCTCTTCGAGTATATTTGGCTCAAGCCTAACTGCGTACTCATGGTTCCATGCAAGCTCTCCAAAATTCATTAGTGAATCTTGGATCTTGTTCACTTACTAGAAGGTATTCCACATAGATGAATTATCTCTTGAAAATAAACAAATGTCAACTATGTTGCCAAATGTACTTACTAAGGTGATTCTTTACAACTCATGCATCAGCGAAATGAACCTTCAGCCTTAGTGGCGAACACTACTGGAGCGCCCTATTCTGAAATGCTCCTCCTAATGAACCCCTTTTTTAGAAGCTCTTTAATCTGTTTACTGAGCTCTTTCCTTTCTCGTGGAGCCATGTGTCTAACGGGCAACATAACGGGCTTTACATTATCTACAAGATATATGCGGAAGTCTATTTCTCGCTTCGGAGGCAAGCCCTTCACCTTTTCGAAGACATCCGGATATTCCCGGACCACTCTAACTGATTGCAAATTTTCAACAGAGGCATCTAGCGATTCAAGATAACTAAGCGTAACCGCATACGAGGGATTACAAGAAATTTCCAAAGTATTACCGAGCTGGGTTAGGAGCCTTACAACCCTTTTTTCACAATCAAGGATGGCCCCATTTACTGGATAGCCAATCCATACCCAAAATCAAACCATACCCCGAAAAGCCCAAAACAAAGGCACTACATTGAAATTCAACACTTAGAATAGAAATTTTCAATCCCAAACAGATCATAGACAAATGAGCTGGGCCCCCCAATTGGGTTTTGAAACAATTAAGGGGTCCTCTACCATACTAGTTTTTAGGTGCAGAGATTCTACTAGAGCAGACGAGATAAAGGAGTGTGATGCGCCAGAATCAAATAAAGTGCGAACGGGGTGATCGTAAAGATAAACTACACTTTCTACAGAAGTGTTTGTACCTCGCTGTTGCAAAGGTGGCGCTTCCAGCACATGAATCTGTGCCCCTGGGGTGGATCCAGCCCTCTGCCCCTGTCCTCGTTTCTTTGGGCAGTCCTTAGCCCTATGGCCCGTCTCACCACAAGAAAAGCACCCACCATTCTCCTTGGCCTTCTTTTTCCGGCAGTCCTTTACTAAGTGCCCCACTTTGCCACAGAAATTGCACTTCCTCTTCTCTTTGTTGCCTTTCCCGCCCTTCTTAAAGTCTGTCTTCTTGGGCTGCAAACCCTCTTTCTTCTTGCCCTTATCCTCTTCATTCAGCAATGCCATTTGCACCAATCTTTCATACGTGGCTCCCATGGGTATATGGGTCATGGCCAAACTGTGTAATGGCTCATTCAACCCTTTGACGAAACGGAGAGCCTTCTTGTGCGGGGTGTTGACTAGGTCAAGCCCAAACCTAGCCAGCTCATCGAACTGATTCACATACTCTCTGACTGTCTTGTCCCCTTGCTTAAGAAATAAGAATTTTTCCAACTGCAAACTTCTTTCCGCATCTGAGAGAAATTTACTCTCAAATCTTGCCCTAAAGTCCTCCCATGTCTCCACTGGTCTTTCAGCATTAGTGACTTCCCACCAGTAGGAAGCCTCGCCCTTCAATAGCCACACTGCCAACTGTACTTTTTGTCTATCTTCTACCTAAAAGATGATGAATAGGTCCTCCGTTTCTTTCAGCCAATTTCTAGCTGCTACGAAGGACTCAGTTCCATGGAAATCCCTTCCTCCCATAGCTTTAAAATCTTTGCATATCTTAGCGAATGTGTTTCCCCGAGGAGGAGGTGGAGGAAAAGGTGCTGCTGCAGCTGGATGATTTCCTTCCGCTGGGGGAGGAGGAATGGTAGGACCTAGCTGAGTGGCTCTTGCTTCTAAGAACCGTCTAAACCAACCAGTTATTGGCACCCCTTCCGGCAAGTTAAGTTCTTGGGACATGCTGAAACAAAAAGGATAGATTCAAAACGAAGGATAAGAGATAGTACCTATGGCTTTGGGGAGTGGACTTTGCCTTTTTAAAATAAAATAATATTTTTCTTTTAAAAATGCTTCTTTAAATTTCCTTTTTGAAAATAATTTTTCAAAACTTTTTATCTTATCTGGTAAACCTATGCTCTGATACCAAGTGAAATACCCCACCTCCGTTAGGGTCACTCTCAAAGGGAATGCCCTAATTTTGGTGGAGGTTTATAAGTACAAGTCACAGATATACAAGACAGATATAAGAACACATATTTGTAAACAGCGGAAGAACAACAAACTTTATTTCATAAAGTCAAATACGTGTTACAACAACATCCTTTCCAAAAACATAACATAACACTTTTTCCATAATCTGTCTTGAGTACATTATTTAAAGAAGCATAAATAAAACATAGATAAACTACAAAAGCCCCATAGTGGATTGTCCAAAGCCATAGTTCAAAACAGGAAAGTCCAAGCAATACATTTCTCTTCTTCAAGCTGGATGTTGAGGTTGGTCAAGCTGCTGTGTTCCCTCCCTGAGGACCTTGGGGGGGGGAAACGGAAGAAAGAAGACGAAAGAAAAGTAGAGTCAGACATAAAGCCTGACTAAGTCTAGTACTATTTTGTCTATGAATAAAGAACTGGGTATGATAAGTAATAACAAGAAGTGGGAAAACACTATAACTTGGTTAAGTTGTCTAGGGTCGAATATACTATCGTACCCCATGCTAATCTCTGAACCCATATAAACTAGTTTCCCACTGGCACCCCATAATCAGGGTGATGTGATCCATTCTATGATGATCGGCTCCTACTCGCATAGTTACATGTGTCTTACGGCCACCGATGTTGTAGTTACCTATGCTGGTGCCACCATGGGGTGTATCAAGTCCCATAGTGGCAACCCGACACAATCCTAGAGTGCACAAGTATGCTACTGGTGTCCAGTGCCTTATTTTTCTACGCCGGAGTGTGTGCACGCCCGCACCCCGTTAGAACCTACACTGCTACACCACCGCCGTCGATTTGACCTCTTACAATCAGCCCAGTAATCGTGCCCCACCCTGCCTAGTTTCAGGGTATCCTGATTACACCTTCTAGGGTTACTGCTGAAAAGGGTCCCCCGTTACTAGGTTTTCTATCTCTAGCCAACATGCTAAGTTGGTTAAGTGTTTTCTAACCTAACCCCCACCAGTCCGTTTAGTTTAGCATGTTCCATTTTGATTAAGTCTTTAGTTCACTTAATCCTAACAATCCTGACTCAGCCTTAATTGTCTTATTAAGGCCCTGACCTCTCACATTAGACAGGTATTGTTGTGGCTGCCTGTTGCCGGTTGGTTCCGGGCAGTCTTACGCCACAACTCAGTCTAACCTCAGGTCCTTATTGGGCTCCATGTTTAACCTCCCACATTGGATAGGTATTGTTGTGACTACTGGACAGCCGGGCGGTTCCGGGCAGGTTTACATCACAACTCAATCCAACCTCGGGTTAAACACATCGTATTTTCTACATTTACATATTTTGTCTTTCTTCTTTATTTATATGTAAATATTTGCGGCCCATTATTAAGTTAATGGTGTAAAGGTTACACCAATCATGGGCCCAACCCATACTTGAATTTGGGCCCTTCTATTTTATATTTTCATTCATTAGTAATTTTAACCCAACGTTGTTTTCCCCCGTTTTACACGTCCGTTTATTACATATATATTGGGCTTAGCCTTTTAAAGCCCAATTTAGCCATGCGAAAAGGGGAGGCTTAAAGCGTGATTACATACACAAAGAGGGGAAGGTGAGCGTATGAACTTGCAATATGACGTTGGGAATACAAAATAGAAACTGGTGTACTTGCATAGTAGTGACATATACTTTGGTCATAAAGCATAGGTGACATGAATCAAGCCATGTAAACTTGTAGTTGAGACAAGAATCTAAATTGGGTATCATTATTGACACATAGTCATAATTACAACATGAACCTATTAGGCATAATGTCAAACATAAGCATGGCATAAATATTTCTAACATAAGCATGGCATAATGTCAAACATAAACATGGCATAATGTTAAACATAAGCATGGCATAAGTATTTGTTCACATAACCATGGCATAAATATTTCTAACATGAAATCATGATTTTTACTTTAGTTATGTAAACTTGCAAAAAGGGATTTTTGGAACCTAACCTAGCTATGTACCACATATGTCATCTTGTTAACAATTTCAACTATGCAAATTAGCAACCATAGCCTAGTCATATTCATAAGTTTGCAAATAGGTTTTCTAGTACAAAAGCATGGCTTAATACATGATGCCAAATTCTCAACATAATTTCCTATGGATTATAATAACCAAACTTGTTCTAATTACTTACAAAATGATTTATGCACAAAAATATACATCATGATGGCATAGTAGCAAACCCCAAACTTGCATGAATTTAAATCAACTACATACATGTAGCTTCAACATGGATTACATAATTTGCGAAATATTCCAAACGTATACTTGCATAGAACTACCGCATGTAGTTCTTTATAATGAATAACATAATTCATAAATATCCAAATGTATATAATATTTCAAATTGATAAGAACGCACAAATATGAATTACTTTATTGCCACAATTCAAGCATACAAACCAACACAATTGTTTATTCATACCAAAGTAATACTCTACTTACAATGGTGTGATGAATTCTCTAGTTTAGGGATTGAAGACGCAAATTCCTTTGTTGAATTGATTTGTTTAGGTTGCTTTAAGCTTTAGAATCTTCCTCCTAATCCTCTCTCCAATTTGGTGGCTACTCCTAGTCGTTCCTCAACAACATGGCGGCTATGTTCTTATTTTTGAATGAATAGATTAGGGTTTAGTCTAGGGTTGTTTATATAGAGGTTAGGAACTGATTAGGACCATTGATGTTGCTTGGATTGATCGTAGCCATTCATTCGATAGAGAGACCAATTAAAACTTGCCACCTAGCCCTAGTGACAAAGCAGACCACAGAAAATCGACCACATAGGGAATAGGCCAGCCGGGTTAGACTGGGCTCGACCTGGGTCTGGACCAGGTCGACAGCCCTGTCGACAGGCCTGTCGACCTGGTTAGACCAGGTCGACAGCCCAGTCGACTTGGTGGGTCAGGCGGGTGTTTTTCCGCCCTGGCCCATTGGGCCCCATTTTCGAATTTAAACCTGATTTATTTTGTTTGAATTTAAACTTGATTCTCAAACTTCCGAAGGCCATATCTTCTTCATACGGACTCCGTTTTTCGAAAACTCGGACTCTATTTCGCGTATTTTTCCGAGACGAACGCAATGGCGTATCCCGTTTCCCTTGGTTCTTTGATTTCAAATTAATTATACTTTAATTTGTTAATTTCACAGTTATAGAATTTTCGGGGTGTTACAGAGGAGAGCATTCAGAAAGCCTATCCTAGATGCCGAGTGGATATCTCTGATTGACTCCGGTGCAAGGTACATTTACCATACTTTGCATTACCAATAAGTTCTCTACTCTGTTGTTATTTTCTTTCCATGGATGTGAACTTTTAATTCTATAGTCTGAATGATTTTAAAAGAGTGTAGAAATTGATTAGTTATGTATTTGAAAAGTTAAAAACAAATTGCTTGCTGTTTGTGTTGTGTGATAGTAGATTTGATTAATTAAAATTATTAAAACGATAGTTAATTTAATCAATAAGAGAATGAATGGTAGGATTTATTCGATTAAATCACACATTGAATTGATTAGAAAAACGATAAAAATATATACTAGGTGCATTATATATGTTTGAACAGGTAAATGGATTAGCTATTGAGTAAAGATTTTATTTGCGTGCCCGACAAATAGGTAAACCTTAATGATTTGGATGCGAAATATTATTATATCAACTCCTATGAATGCCATTGGATGCGGAGTGCTGGTTGTTTTGTGTGAAATAATAAATATCGCCATAGGATAGTAACAATTAATTTTGAACTACATTACAAGGAATACTTCGGGAAGATAGGCATACTTCATCATATACCACATAAGCATTTGGAGCTTGTGTGACGAGGTGGAAGATTTACCATACGAGCAAGAGGCTTGTATGGCGATGACTATATTTTACAGGTTGAACTGATGACTGGTATGGACTATTTAAATTGTAACGATAAAATTGCCAGATTAATAAAAAACCCACACGGGTCTGGAGTTGACAATAATCACGTCTCTCTAGTTATTAGATACGGCACATGGACTATTTATTTCCCACACGGGACGAGGTGACGAGGATTTATCCTCTGTAGCATTTAAAATTCACACTCCCTCAGGCTTTGACAGGGTGACGAGAATTTATTCTCTGGAGTTATTATATATACACGCTCCCCTGTAAACACCAGAATATATCACTATAAATATGTGTATGCTTATTAGGATTTATTGGGTACCTAATACGGCCTAATAAATTTCCAAACCTCTCCACGTACAAAGGAGGTAACGGCGAAATTTTTCAAAAATTCCGGGTGTTAGCCAAATTTTTGAAGAATTTGAAAATTATCAAAAACTGAAAATTTGGGCAATTGAAGCCAGATTTAACGTAGAGTTGATTAATCAAACCTCTTTCGACTTTTTTCCTTTTCGGGGACGAAAAGTTTTATGTGGGGGAGATTGTAACGACCAGGAAAATCTGAACCAATTTAAAAATTTTAAATTGGCTAAAATAATGGAATTTAAATATTTAAAATAAGTATTTTAAATAGTAAAGATGAAAACTAAGTTTGAATCGACAATTGAAAAGGAATATGATTAATTCTAACTATAAACAAGGCCTGAAATGGCGCGGTAGTTTCAAAATTTGAATTCAAACTTTGACTGACTGTACCAGGTGCAAAACAAAACGGATTTGAGTGAAACCAAAAATATTTAAATCTGTTAGTGAATACCTTTCTAACGAATCTGAAAAATCGAAGTTTCATAGCGGGATGCAAAAGTTATGGCCAAATGAGTTTTCAGAAAGGTCGATATGGAAATTATATAGCCCGTGAAATTGGCCATTTTGCAAACGACCTCGGAATTCGACGAAACCACTTTTGTTGGATACGGGATGTGAAGTTATTGCTAGGTTTCAAATTTCATAATTTTTGAAGCTAGTATGTGAGCGTGGCAAAGGAAAATGTGTTTTGGTCAATTACAGTTAAATTGGATCGACCAGAAATGGGCCATTTTTCAAACGATCTCAGAATTCGACGAAACTAGTTTTGTTGCGACCGTATCGTCAAAACATAGCCAGATTTATTTTTCTGGAATTTTTCAAATCAGTTTGTGGCCCTGGCAAATTGAAATGTACGTTCAAATCGAATATTGAATGTTATATATTTTAAATTGGATGAAAACTGACTGAAACAGTCGAATGGGCCTACGAAACATATCCCATTGTGTTCAGAATGGGGGTAAAACTCTAGGGACGACAGTCGTTGGGTCTGGATTGGGGTTCGTGAGAGAAAGAGGGTATTTTCGAAATTTAAAAATATATAAATAAAAATAAAAAAATATGATTGGCCCTCACTTTTTATCTCTCCCCGTTTTATCCCAGAAACCCTCGAAGTCGACGGCGGCCGTGTTCCCCCCTTCCCTTCCATTTTCTGGCGAATCCGTTCACCTTTAGCCCCCACTCCAGTTTAGGTTTTTGTAGTACTCCTCAAGGCCTTCAAATCCATACCACCCTCGACCTCCACCGTGTGCTGTGCCTCGAGAATCGAGCCAAGGAAGATGACGACTTCCGCTGCCGTTTGCTCCGCCTAGCCGAGCTCGAGTTGGCTGCGACTGGCATCCCCTGGCGCGCCCTCTGGAGCACTTCAACGTGGTGATGGCCGATTAACATCCCGAGCTTCGGATTGAAAGATAAAATCAAACCTAATTTTGAACATTTTATTGAAGGTACGGCTTTGGGTTATTTTCAACAGTTTTAACACCTTTAAACTGTTGCAAACTTTGAAAAATCATATATATTTCATTTCTTGTCGAAATTCAGTGAAACATGGGACAGTGGACTCGTGTGGACGTCTTCTACATTCTAGAAGAGACCGCATATTTTTCTGAGCCTTCTGCTATTTTTGGTGGAGTGGAACCCAACGTGAGATTTCTAATTCATAAACGATATGGAAAATGATGATGTATAAATTATATAGTCAATGTATGAGTTATATAAGCATTGTACTCCTCTTTTATAAGCGTTGTATAAGTTGTCCGTTCGATGTATAAGTTATATATGCGTTGTAAAAATTATATATGTGTTGAAATGGAAGTGAAATGCTATATATATATATATATATATATATATATATATATATATATACGCCCCTCGCCCACAAACCATGGACAATATTTATTTGTTGTGATTGGTGTGAAAATTGATTGATAGCGAATGGTTGATTGAAATTGTTTGTGGTTGGAATTGATTGATTGTTGTTGAAAATACCTGTTTGTGGTCGAGAAATATTTGGTTGAAACCACATAGGACTAGTTTGTGGAAATGAAAAAAAATATACATACCGCCTGCGTGCGAACTAGATGCATGATTCCCCATTGTCAAAAACCGCGAGGTTTTAAGGTAGAGCGAGGAGCCGTACTAGGGACGGTCCCGGTTTTTACTACCCTACCGTTATGCTGCCGAAATTTTGAATAATATTCATGTGTTAGAATTATTTTCCTGTGTTGAAATTATATTCGTCTGTTGAATATAAAACCTTCATGTGTTGAATAAAAATTCATTTGTTGAATCATATTCATGTGTTGAATGGTAATCGTGTTTAGAATAAATTGTTTTAACAATAAAAATCACATTTTTACTCTATATATACAAACTATAGAAAACCTTCATGTGTTGAATCGATATTCATTCGTTGAATTGAAATTCATGTGTTGAATGGTATTCGTGTTTTAAATATAAAAATCACCTTTTTTCGATATATATATATATATAAACTATAGAAAACATTCATGTGTTGAATCGATATTCATTCGTTGGATTGAAATTTATGTGTTGAATGGTATTCATATTTTGAAAGAAATTGTTTTATAATAAAAATCCCATTTTTAACATTAATATGAAATGTATAAAATAATCTTGTTTTGAAATAAATTGTTTTATAATAAAAATCCTATTTTTATCACCTATATTAACTATATAAAATAGTCGTGTTTTGAAATAAATTGTTTTACATTAAAAATCACATTTTTATTATATACATGAATTGTTAAAAATAGTGAAGTGTTGAAATAGAAGACAGTTAGATAAAAATATCATTTTTACCAAATGTTTGAAAAGAATATAGTTTTGAAATCGAAGAATCAATATATATATATATATATAAATATAAATAGAATTGAAATATATCGAATAACGACGCTGCAGTTCGTATTTTGAAACCTTGATTTCAAACGATTAGTGCGGGAGATCCGACCATCGGATTTTCCCGAACCGTTGGGTTCGCTTTGGAAATATCTTTCCAATGGCACCAACTTTTTAAAAATCCAATGGTTGGATTATCTGGAATGTTTAATTCAAATCTGAAGAAAAACAGTGCCATAATCGATTATATATATATATATATATATAATTATATTTAATCGAATAACGACGCTGCAGTTCGTATTTTGAAATCGAAACTTCAAATGATTATACCGGGAGACCCGACCGTCGGATTTTCCCGAAATTGGAACTATTGGATTCGTTTTGAAAAGATCTTTCCAATGATGTAAATTTTGTGAAGATCCAATGGTTAGATTTTCAGATATGTGTAAATCAAATCTGAAGAAAAACAGCGCCACGGCCGCGTTATGGCCCAAAGCAGTCGTTTTGAATAAATTGGCTATTTTAAAATTAATAAAAATAGCGATAAATCATTATTAAATATTATAAACGATATGGACGTGAAATTTAGAAACTAACTGAAGGTTGGCTAAGTCGAATGGTTTCCTAGGTGTTGATCTGATGTTGGTTTCGGCCTTCGGGGTTAATATTTGGGAAATCGTTCTCTCACTGATTGACGGTTAGTGACTAATGAATTATAATGATGCGTTTGTATGTTAGTGTTGCACTTGTTTATTATATACGCGAGTTTCTCAGAAAGACCGGGTTTATCCCATTCTGAATAACTGAATCGACGATAAGAAATCGAAGATGAAGACGGTGGTCGAAGACCGGAGATCTTCACCTCGTTTGGATGGTAACCGAGGTCCTGATTGGGAGGCATCCCAAAATATGGATAATGAGTGGTGATCTTCCAGACGTACGTGGTGATCGATGGGTTTGCGAGGTATTTAGTGCCTCCGGTTTCGTTCAGACCCAGAATGGACTTGCAAATGGACAGTGTGTCTGACATTGGAATTTATTCTGTGTGATTGATAGCTATCAGTTGCATGGTGTGAATTGCCTGTGTGGCATGCTAAGATGTAGTGATCAGGGCTTCTGTTGAAAAGCAAAGTCTTATGGTGATGATCAAATCCCCCGCTTGTGTGGCGTAGCTTTGTGTAAAACGTGAATTCGCGAACCTCACACCCCGGTATGAACCAGAAACGGGAACGAACATCAGGGAGGGCATGTGTTTCCTTCTTGTTAGAAGTGGCGTCAGTGGTTTTACACGCCCTGAAGAGTTTGACTTATGTGGTTGTTGCTGTTGCGAGGTGACTCGGTTTGATCAGAAGATCCGGGTCCGATGGAGTCATTCGTTGGCTCATTTACGCCCCAAAGGGCGGGGAAACGCATTGTTCAGGCATTTTAATCGACATCGGTGGATCGGCCCTGACGATCCAATGGTCGATGCGCTCTGACCCTGAGACATGGGATAGATTGTCTCGAAGTCGGTAAGGACTATCTTTTGCCTTGGTTCATGACGGAAATCCAATTTCCAAATATGTGACTGTGCGGTTTTGATTGTATACCCATATTTGGCGACATAGTGGCATGAGACGCTCATGTCGTCTATGATTGATCGCTATGATTTGAAATTATTTTTGAAACATATAAACACTAGTGGTAATATCAAATGCTTTAGTTTTATTCGTATGAAGCATATTTTGTCCGTTATAAGGTAAAACTCTATCCTCCGGTTTGCGTTACATTGTGGGATGGGAACTGAGTCTTATAATGGCTTCATTTTTATAAAAAGCATTGCGATGTTTCAAAGAATTATTTGTTTTAAAGCACTGGCGATCCGATGGAGTAAACTCGTTCCATGAAAGTGGCGTGGTCCTGTGATTAGCCATATTATAAATGTGTTGAGTAGATTTCTCATACCAGTCCCATGACTGACTCGTAGTTTGTTTCACTTTCAAACTCGGGTGCCCCTTTTTCTACACGGGCAGCCTTGTATTCAGGTTTAGCAGGCTTTATCCGGATAGCTGGAGCTGAAGATGGATTCTATCATTTATCTCTTTTTATGTTGTTCAGCTCCTATTGTACATTATGTTTATTTACGCTGTAGACATTTATGTATAGCTGAACTGTATTTGTATTAAGTATGATCCTATATACTGTGTAACTCTGAAGATTATGTTTATCCAGTATATTCTATTGTGCATTATCTGATGTATTTATTTATTTATTTCTGTTCTGCTATTATCTGTTTATGTGTTATATTCCAAGGATTACCCTTGCCGCCGTCAGTACTTGGTTTGGGGTCGTCACACGCCGCGCCGCGGCAGTTCGCGAATTTCGACCATTGACTTCGAATGGATATTACGGGAGATCCGACCATCGGATTCTCCTCAAACCGGAACCGTTGGGTTTGTATCGAAAAGAGCTTTCTAACGAATATTAGAAATTTGAAATCTAATGGTTAGATTTGGAATTATGTTCAAATCAATTTTGGAAAAGGTCGTTGTAAGTGCAGTTCGATGGTCGTTGATGGAAATCGACTGTACGGGCCTTGATAAAATTATTAAAAATAGTAATAATTTGTGTAAAATCATAAGAAATGATTTGGGAAAAACTAAGATGAAAAACTCCATATTTGAAAAGATAAAAATAGATTTTTATCGAAATGAACTAGTTTTGAACTAGAATTAAAATCAATTTATTTTTGAAATAAATAAATTGAATTTGAAGTTGTTTTGAAAGTAACCAGGATTTCCAATAATTGAATTGGAATGGATTTGAATCGAAATTATCTTCGAAATATTTCGATGTTGGATTTCGTGATTATACATATATGGTTAAGTAAATTTGAAAGGTATACATATATATATATATATCGTTATTCCAATACGATATTTGTTGATTTCAGAATTTGATATTGAATAGAAGCCGGTATATTTTCTATTCAGAGCCTTGTATTTAATATCAAATGTGATTTGGGTTTGTCATGAATGGTGTCTTCATTAACACTGTTCTTAAACCCAGTTGAGAAAAAGAGATTAAATCCTTTTATTTAGATTTAATAAAGCGTACCAATTAAATGGTATTAAATTGGAATTGAATTTGAATTGATTTTTGAGTTTATCGTGAATGGTGTTTTAAATAACACTTGTTCTTTAACCCAATAACTAATCGAATGTGATTTTGGGTTGTCGTGAATGGTATCTTTAATAATACTGTTCTTAGACCCAACTGAGTTAAGAAAATCAGAAATTAACTGGAGATTAGTTAAGTTTAATGGTTTTTGGGTATTGATCTGATGTTGGTTTCAGCCTTCGTGGTTAATATTTAGGGAATTGCTCACTTGCTATTTTACGATTAAGAGGTTGATAGAATGGAATGTGATTTTGGGTTTATCGTGAACCATGTTTTAAATGACATTGGTTCTTTAACCTAGTTAGAGAATAAAACTAAGTGGAGTTTTAATGAATCTTTAATTAGATTGAAATGATCGAGAAGGGAGTATCACCAGTTTTGCTCCAGGCGATAGTTAAATTTTTAATTAGATTTGAACATGAAATGGTAATTGAATTTACCGATAACACCGTGGTGTTAGGTATGAAGTATTACCAGTTTTTCTTCATGGGATGAATAGGTTGGGATTGGGAAATTAAAATAAATAATTACTTTGGGGTGGTTCGCTAATCCCGGCTAGTTTGAAGTGATATTCAAAGAAAGATTAAAGAATAAATTTAAAAGAATTTATCTTTGATAAAATTAATGGGAACCTTTCCTTAAGAATGTGAAATTTAGAAACTAACTGTAGGTTAGCTAAGCAGAACAGTTTCCTGGGTATTGATCAAATGTTGGTTTCAGCCTTCGGGGTTAATATTTGGGGAATTATTCTCTTATTGATTTACGGTTAGTGACCGATGAATTGGAATGAGGCGTATGTTGTGTTTGTATAACACTTGTTTATTATATACGTGAGTTGTTCACAAAGACCGGGTTTATCCCATTCTGAATAACTGATACGACGATATGTCGAAGATGAAGACGGTGGTTGAAGACCGGAGGTCTTCACGTCGTTTGGGTGATTACTGATGATCTTGATTGGGCCGTACACCCAAGAGGAGGGAATCAGTGGGTAATCGTCCAGACGTACTTGGAGATCGATGGATATGCGGGGTACTAGGTGCCTCCGGTTTTGTTCAAACCCAGAACGAACTAGTAAATGGACTGTTTGTCTGATAGTGGATATCATTCTGTGTGATTGATGGATATCGGTTGCAGGGAGTGGCTTACCTGTGTGGCTTGCTAAGATGCAAATGATCAAGTCTTCTGTTGAAAAGCAGAGTCTTGTGGTTGATGATCAAAGCATAGCCTGTGTGGCATAGCTTTGTGTAGCGTTGATTCGCGAGCCTCACACCCCGGTTGTGAACCAGAAACAGTAGAGGACCTCAGGGAGGGAATGTGTTTCCTTCTTGCTTGAAGTGGCGTTAGTGGTTTTACACGCCCTAATGAGTTTGACTTTTGTGGTTGTTGCTGTTGCGAGGCGCCTCGGATATATCGGTGACTATGTGAAACCGATGGAGTCATTCGTTGACTCATTGACGCCCCAAAGGGCAGGGAAACGTAGTGTTCAGGCATAATAATCCACATCGGTGGACTGGCCCTGACGATCCAAGGGGCAGTTGTGGCTGTTCCTGAGACACGGGCTAGAGCGTCTCGAATCGGTAGAGGACTATCTTTTTCCTCGGTTCATAGATGGAAAACCAACTTCCAAAACGTGACGTTTCAATTTTAGTTGTAATCCTATATATGGCGACATAGTGGGATGGGGCGCTTATGCCGTCTATGATTGATATTTATGATTGTATATAAAATCAGAAACTAACTGGAAATGAGCTAAGATGGGTGGTTTCCTGGGTATTGGTCTGATGTTGGTTTCGGCCTTCGGGATTAATACTTAGGGAATCGTTCTCTTACTAATTTACGGTTGGAGTCTGATTAAGAATTAAAACATAAAATTTAGTGTATCAAGCATTCTTTGGCTATTATAAGGTAAAAACCATATCCTCCGGCTTGCATTGCATTGTGTGATGGGACCTGGGTCTTATAATAGCTTCACTGTTCATTATTTAGCATTGTGCTGTTGTTTTATGCACTGGTATTCTTGGGATGAAACCCGTTCCGTGTTACACGGCGTGGTCCCTTTATTTACCTAACTCTAAAATAAAGATTAATAACAGTTTTTGTTCTCACACCAGTCCCATGACTGAACTGGAGTTTATTGTTTTAACCTAAACTTTTTGTGCCCTTATTTTGACATGGGCAACTAGTAGTTTCGATTTTGCAGATTTATATTCACAGGATCCTGATGAACAGCTGGAACGATACTCGGAAAGCTCTGTATCCGTGTATTACTTCTAGTTGTGTATTGTATTATTTTCCGCTGCTATGTAATGTATTGTAATCTCTGATATTTTATTATGTGTAATATTTATTCATACTCTGTATATTCTTGTAATCTGATGAAATTGTTGTAATTAACAATGAAATGTTCTTCTATCTGCGTTCTTTTGTGTGTTATTCTCAAAGTATCCTCTCTTTCCTTACTGGGTAAGTTACGGGTTTTCACATTTGGTATCAGAGCTTTGGTTTACAAAGCTCAGAGAACAAGACACATTAGAACCGTACGAAATAATTCATCAGAGATTGGATTAGTAATATCCAATAAGAATGACTCGTTTGAGATGGGATCAATAGTATCCTAGAACGAGTGTGAAGAGTATATTTTTAAAATGAAAACAAATTTTGTTTTGAAACTTAAATCAGTTATTCGTATTTGAATATTTATTTTTATTGATTTGGACTATCCAGTATATAGAGGTTTTAATATACGTCTGATCCGCGTGTATTTGAAGTTTTAATATATTGGGTAGATATAGAATCACATTCTAGTCGCTCGGAGAGGATTCTGATGATTGATGCATCGTCATCAGAGTTGATGTTCGAGTGTCAAAAGTGTGATATCTATATATTTACATTAGATTGGTGTGAGAACCAAAATTAGTTAGGGCTTGTTGTTGTGATTTGACATCAAAAACATGATTTTCCGTATATGTATCAAAATTATGAATTTGAAAAGCTAATCAACTAATTGATTGTTGGTTGTGTTGTTTGATTATTTTTGGATTAATTAAATGTTGAACCCATAACCAAATAGAATCAAATAGTGAATTGTATGGAAAATTTATCACATTTGCATGCATGTACATGTACTTACATTGAACAGGTCATAGCAAGGAGGCTAGAGCAGAAGAATAAAATTGTTTGCCCGACAAATAGGTACATGTTTACCATAATTTACTGTTTTGTTTGGGTGATGATGATTTTATGAGCCGATTGGCTAGCCGCTTGGCTTTTTCTTTTTCTTTTGGATTGAAGATGGCCTTGGGAGGCTATATGAATTATCCCGAAGTCCCCGGTGCAGTGGAGGTTATGGCGAAATTTTTCAAAAATTTAGGGTGTTAACCAAATTTTTGAAAAATTTGAAAAGTTCTTAGAAACTGAAAAGTTGAAGAACTTAAGCCGTAATGAAAATAGTGGAAGTTGAGTTGATTAGTTAAACAACTTTCGGCTTCGTTCCTTTTCGGGGATGAAAAGTTTTAAGTGGGGGAGATTGTAATAACCCGGAAATCCGAGCCAATTTAAAATTTTTATTTTGGTAATTTTAGTGAATTTTGAACATTTAATATGATTTTTTTTGAATAATATCGATGAGAAATTTATTTTGAATAGAATTAGAACGTGTATATTTATTCGAATCGTCGTAAGAATATAAATATTTTATTTTAATTATATAACGAGCCTGAAATGGCTCGGTAGTTTGAAAATTCGTTTTCAAAGTTCAAATGAATGTATATGATTCAAAATAAACTGGATTTTAGCGAAACCAAAAATATTTGAATCTAATTGAGAATATCTTTCGAACAAATCCGAAAAATTGAAATTTCATTGCGGGGATCAAAAGATATGTCCAGTTGAAAATTCAAAATAGTCGCTATGGAATTCTGGCACTTAAAAATGGCCATTTTGCAAACGACCTCGGTTTTCGACGAAACCACATTTGTTGGATCCGCGATGTCAAATTATTGCTAGGTTTCAAATTTCGTAATTTTTAGAATCAATATGTGAGCGTGGCAAAGGAAAACGCGTTTGACCAGTTTTAGTTGATTTTAATCGACTGGAAAATGACCATTTTTCAAACGGTCTCAGAATTTGACGAAATTAGTTTTGTTAGAACCGTATCGTCAATACGAAGCTAGAAAAAAAAATTCGGGAATTTTTAGAGTTAGTATGCGACCCCAGTAAATTGAAATGTGCGTTCAAATTCAATTATACAAAGTTATATTTTTATTTTAACGAAAACTGATCGAATCAGCTTACGATACATATCCCATTGTGTTCGGAATGGGGGTATTTAGCTATGGACGGCAGGCGGTGGGTTCGATTTCGAGGTCAAAATTAAAAGTTGCTTTTTGAAATTAAAAATAATAAAATAATATATATTATTATATAAAACCCCCTTTTATCTTCCCCCTCCTTTCCACGCTGGACCTCAAAGAAGAAGAAAAAAAAACTCTCGACACCTCGCTCGTCGCTCCTCCGATCCGCCTACGCCGGAGCACCCCACCGCGGCCAACCTCGTCCGCCCCTCCTCCCGTTTCTCCCCCCTCCACCGCCCCTGCTCGAACCCCACGAGCCCAAGCTCGAAACCCCCAAACCGATGCTCGAGCCGCTAGCAAACCCTAGGGCATCCACCGCTCCACCTGGCCGCACCACCCTCCGACCACCACTGCTCATCCATGCCACCAACGCCACCACAACAGCAATCAGTGAGCTTTTTTATGCATTTATTTTAATTTCATTTTTTAGTTTTGTTTTTTTTATATATAAGAATCTAATTTTGCTTATATAAAGATTTGAAGTTTAAAAATAGAAAGATTTGAATTTTAACAATAGGAAGATTTCAATTTTGAAAATAGAAAAGATGATATAAAATCACATTCTATTTTATCGTATGTATATTATTTATAAAATAATTATAATAAGAAATAATTATAGATAGATTAAAAATATATTTTTTATATAATTGAGATAATAAAAATACGATTTTTATATTATATAGATAGTAAAAAGTTTATCTTTATATAGGTAGCGAAATAAAAATATGATTTTTACTCTATATATGTTGAAATAAAGGACTGATTTTTATAGCGATGATGGTATTGATCTCTATATTAGAAGTAGATATATAAAAATATAATATTTATATAGAGAATAGCGGGATAAAAATAGAATTTTTAACTATATAGTAGCCATATAAAAATGTGATTTTGATGAAATACATAGAAACAATATAAAAATGTGTTTTTTATATATATGTAGTGGCTACGGACAATGAAATTGACAAAAGGCGGGAATGGCGTAGATTTTCTACATATGAAGATTCGTGGCGTTTGGTTTAGCTAATCGGTGAGAACTCCTCACTTTAATTTATTTCTGGTTTGAAATATATACTAGGATGCAGACGGTGTTTAGTAGCACCCGACACCCGTCGTCCACAGACCATGGACGGCTTGTATGCTTGTTTGTTTGATTTTGATGTGTAGTTGTTGTTTGATTTTGATGTGTAGTTGATTGTGTGATGCGATGTGAAATGAAATAAAATATTTTATAATGGAAAATATTTTATAGTTAAAAATATAATTTTTAACGTGTATATAAAATAAATATTTATAAACAAATCAGGCGATTTGTTTATATACACTGATTTGACTGATATTGATTGGGTCGATAAATTTTACACATCGCCCAACGGCACAAATAAAATATGTGTTTGTTGATTTGAAACCCCACACGGGTATTGGGATGATATTTGACTTACACTAATCCCGATTGTTTAGTTGTATGTCAATCGATGGATTGACAGACTGTGTAAATGTTAATTATTTATATTTAATGCTTATGCAGTTGTGTGTTGCACTCTGGATGATGGTTGATTATTTATCGTAGTTATTATATACATGTGTTGTAGAAAATCCATATAATTAACATTATATGGTAATTGATTGGGCCTCATTTCAGTTTTGAAATAGAATATTTGGAAAAAAAATTTGAAATAGAATATTTGAAAAAGAAATATTTGAATAGAAATATTTGAAAAAGAAATGTTTGAATAGAAATATTTGAAAACAACTATTTGAATAGAAATATTTGAAAAAGAAATATTTGAAATAGAATATTTGAAAATAGAAAAATACGAAGCAGTGTTAAGTAGTTAAACGCCATTTTAACACAAACGGGAGTTTTGTCGATTTTATTCATCTTACAATGAATATCGAAAGTGATTTCAAAATCTGATAAACTGAAAAGAATTGAAATTCGAATTAAATTGAAAAGAATTGAAATTCGAATTAGATTGAAATAGAATTGAAATCGTTTTGAATTAAATCTAAAACGTATTGAAATTGAAATGAAATCGATTTGAAATGAAACCGATTTGAATTGAAATCGAGTTGAAATGAATTTAAAACGAATTTATATTGGAAAGATTTAATTTTGATTTGAATTTGAGATGGAAGTTGAAATCGTTTTGAAAATGAATTTAAAACGATTTATAAAATTCGTTTCGAAAGGAAATCGACGAAGTATATATTATATATATAATATAATGGCCTGAATAGAACGCGCTGCGCCACGGTAGTTCGCGAATTCCGACCATTGACTTCGAATGGATATTGGGTTCGTATCGAAAAAAGCTTTCTAACGAATATTAGAAATTTGAAATCTAACGGTTAGATTTGGAATTATGTCCAAATCAAATTGAAAAGGTCGCTATAAGTGCAGCTCAATGGCCATTGATGGAAATCGACTGTACGGGCCTTGATAAAATTATTAAAAATAGTAATAATTTGTGTAAAATCATAAGAAATGATTTGGGAAAAATTGAGATGAAAAACTCCATATTTGAAAAGATAAAAATAGATTTTTATCGAAATGAACTAGTTTTGAACTAGAATTAAAATCAATTTATTTTTGAAATAAATAAATTGAATTTGAAGTGGTTTTGAAAGTAACCGGGATTTCCAATAATTGAATTGGAATGGATTTGAATCAAAATTATCTTCGGAATATTTCGATGTTGGATTTCGTGATTATACAGATATGGTTAAGGGAATTTGAAAGATATATATATCGTTATTCCAATACGATATTTGTTGATTTCAGAATTTGATATTGAATAGAAGCCGGTATATTTTCTATTCAGAGCCTTGTATTTAATATCAAATGTGATTTGGGTTTGTCATGAACGGTGTCTTCATTAACATTGTCCTTAAACCCAGTTGAAAAAAAGAGATTAGATCCTTTTATTTAGATTTAATGAAGTGTACCAATTAAATGGTATTTAATTGGAATTGAATTTGATTTGATTTTTGGGTTTATCGTGAACGGTGTTTTAAATAACACTTGTTCTTTAACCCGATAATTAATCGAATGTGGTTTTGGGTTGTCGTGAATGGTATCTTCAATAATACTGTTCTTAGACCCATCTTAGTTAAGAAAATCAGAAATTAACTGGAGATTAGTTAAGTTGAATGGTTTCTTGGGTATTGATCTGATGTTGGTTTCGGCCTTCGGGGTTAATATTTAGGGAATTGCTCACTTGCTATTTTACGGTTAAGAGGCTGATAGAATGGAATGTGATTTTGGGTTTATCGTGAACCGTGTTTTAAATGACATTGGTTCTTTAACCCAGTTAGAGATTAAAACTAAGTGGAGTTTTAATGAATCTTTAATTTGATTGAAATGATTGAGAAGGGAGTATCACCAGTTTTGCTCCAGGCGATAGTTAAATCTTTAATTAGATTTGAACGTGAAATGGTAATTGAATTTACCGATAACACCGTGGTGTTAGATATGAAGTATTACCAGTTTTACTTCATGGGATGAATAGGTTTGGATTAGGAAATTAAAATAAATAATTACTTCGAAGTAGTTCGCTAATCTCGACTAGTTTGAAGTGATATTCAAAGGAAGATTAAAGAATAAATTTAAAAGAATTTATCTTTGATAAAATTAATGGGAACCTTTCCTTAAGAATGTGAAATTTAGAAATTAACTGTACGTTAGCTAAGCAGAACGGTTTCCTGGGTATTGATCTGATGTTGGTTTCGGCCTTCGGGGTTAATATTTGGGGAATTATTCTCTTGTTGATTTATGGTTAGTGACTGATGAATTGGAATGAGACGTATGTTGTGTTTGTGTAACACTTGTTTATTATATACGCGTGTTATTCGTAAAGACCGGGTTTATCCCATTCTGAATAACTGATATGACGATATGTCGAAGATGAAGACGGTGGTTGAAGACCGGAGGTATTCACGTCGTTTGGGTGACTACTGATGATATTGATTGGGTCGTACACCCAAAAGGAGGGAATCAGTTGGTAATCGTCCAGACGTACTTGGAGATCGATGGATATGCGGGGTACTAGGTGCCTCCGGTTTCGTTCAGACCCAGAACGAACTAGTAAATGGACTGTGTGTCTGACATTGGATATCATTTTGTGGGATTGACGGATATCGGTTGCATGGAGTGGTTTGCCTATGTGGCATGCTAAGATGCAAATGATCAAGTCTTCCGTTGAAAAGCAGAGTCTTGTGGTTGATGATCAAAGCATAGACTGTGTGGCATAACTTTGTGTAGCGTTGATTCGCGAGCCTCACATCCCAGTTGTGAACCAGAAATGGGAGAGGACCTCAGGGAGGGCATGCGTTTCCTTCTAGCTAAAAGTGGCATCAGTGGTTTTACACGCCCTAACGAGTTTGACTTATGTGGTTGTTGCTGTTGCGAGGCGCCTCGGATATATCGGTGACTATGTGAAGTCGATGGAGTCATTCGTTGACTCATTAACGCCCCAAAGGGCGGGGAAACGTTGTGTTCAGGCATAATAATCCACATCGGTGGACCATCCCTGACGATCCAAGAGGCAGTTGCGGCTGTTCCTGAGACACGGGTTAGAGCGTCTCGAATTGGTAGAGGACTATCTTTTTCCTCGGTCACAGATGGAAATCCAACTTCCAATACGTGACGTTTCGATTTAAGTTGTAATCCTATGTATGGCGACATAGTGGGATGGGGCGCTTATGCAGTCTATGATTGATATTTAGTGTAAAGACCCGTAACTTCCCCGGTTAGGAAAGCACGGATAGTTCTAGAACAACACACAAAAGAACGCAGACGGAAGAACATTTCATTGTTAATTACAACAATTCATCAGAATACAAGAATATACAGAGTATTAACAAATAAAATACATTCGATAAATATCAGGGATTACAATAAATTACAAAGCAGCGGAAAATAATACAAAATACAATTGAAGAAGATACACAGATACAAAGCTTTCCGGATATCGTTCCAGCTTTAAACCAGATTCCTGTGAATATAAATTTGCAAAACCAAAACTACTAGCTGCCCGTGCCATAATAAGGGCACCCAGAGTTTAGGTTAAAACAATAAACTCCAGGTCAGACATGGGACAGGTGTGAGAACTAAAACAGTTATTAATCTTTATTTAAAAGTTAGGTAAATCAAGGGACCACGCCGTATAACACGGAACGGGTTTCCTCCCAAGAATACCAGTGCATAAAACAACAGCGCAATGCTAAATAAAGAACAATGAAGCTATTATAAGACCCAGGTCCCATCACACAATGCAACACAAACCAGAGGATAGGGTTTTACCTTATAATAGCCAAAGAATGCTTGATACACTAAATTTCATCTTTTATTATTACTATAAGTGTATAGTGTCAAAAAAATTTCAATCATAAATATTAATCATAGGCGGCATGGGTACCATATATCATGTCGCCATACTAGGCTCTACAATCAAAACCGCAAAGTCACGTATTTGGAAATTGGATTTCCGTCTGTGAACTGAGGCAAAAGATAGTCCCCGCCGAATTCGAAACGCTCTAGCCTACCCCTCAGGCAAGCGCGTAGGCAAGCCTTGGATCGTTAGGGCCAGTCCACCAATGTGGATTAAAATGCCTGAACACTGCGTTTCCCCACCTTGTGGGTTGTCAATGAGCCAACGAATGACTCCATCGTTCCCGGATCGACCGATAGAACCGAGGCGCCTCGCAACAGCAACAACCACATAAGTCAAACTCGTCAGGGCGGGTAAAAACACTGACGCCACTTCTAGCTAGAAGGAAACGCATGCCCTCTCTGATGTCCTTCTCCCGTTTTTGGTTCACAACCGGGGTGTGAGGCTCGCGAATTCACGTTACACAAAGTTGTGCCACACAGGCTGTGCTTTGATCATCGCCACAAGACTTTGCTTTTCAACAGAAGCCTTGATCAACTGCTATTTAGGCATGCCACAAAGGCAATTCACTCCATGCGTTTGATATCCATCAATATATAACCTCTGAGCTCGTACGTCTCAGAGAAGGGCGTTAAGCAAGAGAATAAATTCTCTGCCGCCAAACAGATATATATTTAATAGAAATCAAT
This sequence comes from Allium sativum, assembly GCA_030737875.1. Classification (NCBI taxonomy): domain Eukaryota; kingdom Viridiplantae; phylum Streptophyta; class Magnoliopsida; order Asparagales; family Amaryllidaceae; genus Allium; species Allium sativum. The sequence goes on from CM060915.1 coordinate 996,576,388, forward strand.
AACACGGATTAAAATCCAATGTCCGACACACAGTCCATTTACAAGTTCGTTCTGGGTCTGAACGAAACCGGAGGCACCTAGTACCCCGCATATCCACGTCCAGACGATCACTAACTGATACCCTCACGTCCCAATCAAGATCATCAGTAATCACCCAAAAGACGTGAATACCTCCGGTCTTCAACCACCGTCTTCATCTTCGACACCAAGTCGAATCAGTTATGCAGAATCGGATAAACCCGGTCTTTCTGAATAACTCGCGTATATATTATAAAAGTGTTACACAAACACAACATACGCCTCATTCCAGTTCAGAATATTCGTTTTTATTCAAATATTCTTATATTTTGGGAAAGGTTCCCATTAATTTTTTCAAAGATAATTTCTTTAATCTTCCTTTGAATATCAATTCAAACTAGTCGGGATTAGCAAACCACACCGAAGTAATCATTTATTTTAATTTCCCAATCTCGACCTATTCATCCCATGAAGTAAAACTGGTAATACTTCATATCTAACACCACTTTGTTATCGGTAAATTCAATTACCATTTCACGTTCAAATCTAATTAAAGATTTAACTATTGCCTGGAGTAAAACTGGTGATACTCCATTCTCGATCTTTTCAATCTGATTAAAGATTCATTAAAACTCCACTTAGTTTTAATCTTTAACTGGGTTAAAGAATCAGTGTCATTTAAAACACGGTTCACGATAAACCTAAAATCACATTTCATTAATTATCAGGTTAAAGAACAAGTGTTATTTAAAACACTGTTCACGATAAACCCAAAAATCAATACCAATTCAATTCCAATTAAATATTATTTAATTGGTACACGTCATTAAATCTAAATAAAAATATTTAATCTTTTTCCCAACTGGGCTTAAGAACAGTGTTAATGAAGACACCATTCACGACAAACCCAAATCAAATTTGATATTAAATACAAGGCTCTAAACAGAAAATATACCGGCTTATATTCAATATCAAATTCTACGACCAACAAATGTCGTATTGGAAATAACGATATATATATATATCTTTCAAATTTCCACAATAATATCTGTATAATCACGAAATCCCACATCGAAATATTCCGAAGACAATTTCGATACAAATCCATTCCAAAGCAATTACTGGAAATTATGGTTATTTTCAAAACCATTTCAAATCCAATTTATTTATTTTAAAAATAAATAAATAATTATTCTAGTTCAAAACTAGTTCATTTCGATAAAAATCCATTTTTATCTTTTCAAATATGGAGTTTTTCATCCCAATTCTTCACAAATCATTTCTTTTGATTTTACACCAATTATTACTATTTTTAATAATTTCATCAAGGCCTGTACAGGCGATTTCCATCAACGGCCATCGAACTGCACTTACAGCGACCTTTTCCAAATTTGATTTGGACATAATTCCAAATCCAACCGTTAGATTTCAAATCTCTAAAATTCATTGGAAAGCTCTTTTTGATACGAACCCAATGGTTCCGGTTTTAGGACAATCCGATGGTCGGATCTCCCGCAATAGCCATTCGAAGTCAATGGTCGAAATTCGCGAACTGCCGCGGCGCGGTGTGTTCTATTCAGGCCATTATATTATATATATAATATATACTTCGTCGATTTCCCTTTTAAAACGTATTTTTTTAAATCGTTTTAAACTCATTTCAAAACGATTTCAACATCCTTTTCAAATTCAAATCGAATTTTTCAATATTAATTCGTTTTAAATTCATTTCCACTCGATTTCAATTCAGATCGGTTACAATTTCAATACGTTTTAAATTCAATTCAAAACGATTTCAATTCTATTTCAATCTAATTCAAATTTCAATTCATTTCAATATAATTCGAATTTCAAATCTATTCAATATAATTCGAATTTCGAAATCACTTTCAATATTCATTGAAAGATGAATAAAATCGATATAAATATTTTTCACGTCAAAATGGCGTCAATCTAATCAACACGGCTTCATATACTTCCATATTCAAATATTCTATTTCAAATATTTCTTTTCAAATATTTCTATTCAGATATTCTATTTCAAAACTGGAATGAGGCCCAATCAATTACCATATATTGTTAATTATATTGATTTTCTACAACACATGTATAAAATAACAACGATAAATAATCAACCATCGTCCAGAGTGCACCACACAACTGCATAAGCATTAAATATAAATAATTAGCGCTCACACAGTCTGTCGACCAATCGATCGACATACAGCTAAATAACTGGGATTAGTGTACGCCAAATATCATCCCAATACCCGTGTGGGGTTTCAAACAATCAAACACAGATTTTATTTGTGTAGTTGGGCGATGTGTAAAATTTATCGTCCCAATCAATATCAATCAAATCAGTGTATATAAACAAATCTCCAATTTGTTTATAAATATTTATTTCATATACACGTTAAAAATTCTATTTTTAACTATAAAATATTCCTAACTACATAATATTTTATTTCATTCACATCATATCACATAATCAACTACACATCAAAATCAAACAAACAAGCATACAAGCCGTCCATGGTCTGTGGACGACGGGTGTCGGGTGCTACTAAACACCGTCTGCATCCTAGCATATATTTCAACTAGAAAAAAAATAAATTAAAGGTGAGAAGTTCACACCAAAGCTAAATCCATTCACCGCGACTTTTCTTATGTTGGAAATCTTCACCTTTTCGTCTTTTGTCACTTTCGTTGCCCGTATTCACTACATATATAAAAATCACATTTTTATATCCTCACTTCACGTATAAAAATTATATTTTTATATCGCTCTATACCTTTTTATCGGTACTCTACATAGATAAAAATCGAATTTTTATTGTGCTAAGCATATGAAAACCAAATTTTAAAACAAATAAAGATCATATCTTTCATGTATATCCTTTCATGTATATAAGAATCGAATTTTTATCTTCACTAAAAATTATATTTTTACTTTACTACACATATAAAAATTATATTTTTAACCTTTCTCTAATATAAAAATTATATTTTTATTTCGCTACTTCTATAAAAATCGTATTTTTAATCTCTACATCGTATAAAAATTATATTTTTATTATCTACGTTATATAAAAATTATATTTTTATTATTTCTACTTTGTAAAATAGTATTTTAATTATTTTAAAAATATAAAAACCATATTTTTAATACTCTACATAAGTAAAAATCATATTTTTAAACTTACTACTAGTATAAAAATTATATTTTTAACTTCTTGATTATATAAAAATTATATTTTTATTATCTTGCAAACATATAAATAAAAACTGAATTTAAAGGAGAACAATGTTTATTGTATAAAAATTACCCTTTACATTCGCCGGGTGGGATTACTGTTGTTGACTGCGAGAGGGGGGGTGCTGCTACACGGCCTAGAGGAGGTGCAAGAGGGTGGTGGCGGTCGACTGCAGGCGGTGGTGCTCCGGAGAGTGGTGGTGGCTGCGATGGGGTCTTCGTCGATGGGATCGAGCAAGGAGGTATCGCGTTCTTCGATGGAGGGTGCTGGAGGAAGTGGAAGCGGAGCGAAGGGAGGGTGGTTGCATATGAGGCCGACGGCGTCACGAACAGGGGCGGCGGCGCTTCTTACGAGGCTAGGGTTAAACGACGAGGGCAAGCGTTTTTTTTTATTTTGATTTATTCTTCTGAAACTAACGGAGGGATAAGGAGGAAGGGGGGTGTATGAGAATAAATATTATAATTTAATTATTTAATTTAATTTAATATTCCATTAAAGTTGACTTCTCTCTCGAACTCGAAACGAGGCCCAATGACTGTCGTCTCTAGCTAATTACCCCCATTCTAGAAACAATGGGATATGTTTCGTAACCCTATTCGACTGTTAAGATAGGTTTTCGTCAATTTTAAAATATAAATCAGTATATATTAAATTTTAACGCACATTTTAATTTATCGAGGCCACATACTAACTAGAAAAATTCCCAAGAACAATTTTCTAGCTTCGTATTGATGATACGGTCCTAACAAAACTAGTTTCGTCGAATTCCGAGATCGTTTGAAAAATGGCCATTTTCCAGTCGATTAAAATCAACTGAAACTGGTCAAACGCGTTTTCCTTTGCCACGCTCAAATATTGATTCGAAAAATTATGAAATTTGGAATCTAGCAATAATTTGACATCACGGATCCAACAAAAGTGGTTTCGTCGAAATCCGAGGTCATTTGCAAAATTTCCATTTTTAAGGGCCGAAATTTCATAGCGACTATTCTGAAAATTCATTTGGACATAACCTTTGATTCCCGCTATGAAATTTTGATTTTTCGGTTTCATTGGAAAGATATTCTCAATTAGATTCAAATATTTTTGGTTTCACTAAAATCCGGTTTTTTTTGCACAGTTGCATTCATTTGAAATTTTAAATCGAATTATCGAACTACCGCGCCATTTTCAATTCCTTTTATATATATAAATAAATATTTATATTCTAACGATGATCTATATAAATATATACACTCGAATCTATTCAAAATAAATTTCTCGTCGTTTTTATTCAAAATATTCATTTTAAATAATCAAAAATTCGTTAAAATTGCCAAAATAAAAATTTTAAATTGGCTCGCATTTTCGGGTTATAACAATCTCCCCCACTTAAAACTTTTCGTCCCCGAAAAGGAATGAAGCCGAAAGTTGTTTAACTAATCAACTCAACTTCCATTGTTTTCGTTACGGCTTAAGTTCTTCAACTTTTCAGTTTCTAAGAACTTTTCAAATTTTTCAAAAATTAGGCTAACACCCTAAATTTCCGATAAATTTCCCATAACCTCCCCTGCACCGGGGACTTCGGGATATTTCATATAGCCTTCCATGGCCTTCTTCAATCCAAAAGAAAAAGAAAAAGCCAAGCGGCTCATAAAATCACCCAAAACTCAAGAAATACAATAAACATGTTCCTATTTGTCGGGCAAACAATTTTATTCCTCTGCTCTAGCCTCCTTGCTATTACCTGTTCATGTAAGTACATGTATATGCATGCGAATGCGACTAATTTTCAATACAATTCACTATTTGATACAATTTGGCTAAAGGTTTAACATTTTAATTAGTCAACCAATAATCAAACAACACAATCATCAATCAATTAGTTAATTATCATTTCAAACACATACTTTTGATATATAGTCAAAAAATCAGTTTTTTGATGCCAAGTCACAACAATAGGCCCTATCTAATTTTGGTTCTCACACCAGTCTAATGGAAATATATAGATATCATGCTTTCGGCACTCGAATATAAATACTGATGATGCGGCCGCATCATCAGAATTACCCCCGGGTGACTTGAGTGTGACTCTATATCTATCCAGTATATTAAAACTTCGAATACACGTGGATCAGACCTATATACAAAATCTTTATCTATACTGGATAGTCCAAATCAATATAAATAAATAATCCAATACGTATAATTGATTTAAATTTTCAAAACAAAAATTATTTTCACTTTAAAAATATACTCTTCACACTCGTTCTAGGATACTACTGATCCCATCTCTAACGAGTCATTCTCATTAAATATTACTAATCCAATCTCTGATGAATTCTTTCGTATGGTTCTAATGTGTCTTGTTCTCTGAGCTTTGAAAACCAAAGCTCTGATACCAAATGTAAAGACCCGTAGCTTCCCCGGTTAGGAAAGCGCGGATAGTTCGAGAACAACACATAAAAGAACACAGACGGAAGAATATTTCATTGTTAATTACAACAATTCATCAGAATACAAGAATATACAGAGTATTAACAAATAAAATACATTCGATAAATATCAGGGATTACAATAAATTACAAAGTAGCGGAAAATAATAGAAAATACAACTGAAGAAGATACACCGATACAAAGCTTTATGGATATCGTTCCAGCTGTAAACCAGGTTCCTGAGAATATAAATCTGCAAAACTAAAACTACTAGCTGCCCGTGCCAAAAAAAGGGCACCTAGAGTTTAGGTTAAAACAATAAACTCCAGGTCAGTCATGGGACTGGTGTGAGAACTAAAAAAGTTATTAATCTTTATTTTAAAGTTAGGTAAATCAAGGGACCACGCCGTATAACATGGAACGAGTTTCCTCCCAAGAATACAAGTGCATAAAACAACAGCGCAATGCTAAATAAAGAACAATGAAGCTATTATAAGACCCAGGTCCCATCACACAATGCAACACAAACCGGAGGATAGGGTATTAGCTTATAATAGCCAAAGAATGCTTGATACGCTAAATTTCATCTTTTATTATTACTATAAGTGTATAGTGTCAAAACAATTTCAATCATAAATATTAATCATCGGCGACATGGGAACCATATATCATGTTGCCATACTAGGCTCTACAATCAAAACCGCAAAGTCATGTATTTGGAAATTGGATTTTCTTCTGTGAACCAAGGCAAAAGATAGTCCTCACCGAATTTGAGACGCTCTAGCCTGCCCCTCAGGCAAGCGCGCCGGCAAGCCTTCGATCGTCAGGGCCGGTCCACCGATCTGGATTAAAATGCCTGAACACTGCAGTTCCCCACCCTATGGGGTGTCAATGAGAAAACGAATGACTCCATCGGTCCCGGATCAACAGATATAATCGAGGCGCCTCGCAACAGCAACAACCACATAAGTCAAACTCGTCAGGGCATGTAAAACCACTGACGCCACTTCTAGCTAGAAGGAAACACATGCACTCCCTGATGTCCTTCTCCCGTTTTTGGTTCACAACTGGGGTGTGAGGCTCATGAATTCACGTTACACAAAGTTGTGCCACACAGGCTGTGCTTTGATCATCACCACAAGACTTTGCTTTTCAAAAGAAGCCTTGATCAACTACCACTTAGGCATGCCACACAGGCAATTCACTCGATGCGTTTGATATCCATCAATATATAACCTCTGAGCTCGTACGTCTCAGAGAAGGGCGTTAAGCAAGAGAATAAATTCTCCGCCGCCAAACAGATATATATTCAATAGAAATCAATCACCCGGACTAAAATCCAATGTCAGACACACAGTCCATTTAAAAGTTCGTTCTGGGTCTGAACGAAACCGGAGGCACCTAGTACCCCGCATATCCATCGATCTCCAAGTACGTCTGGACGATCACTAACTGATTCCCTCCTATTGGGTGTACGGCCCAATCAAGATAATCAGTAATCACCCAAATGACGTGAAGACCTCCGGTCTTCAACCACCGTCTTCATCTTCGACACCACGTCGAATCAGTTATTCAGAATGGGTTAAACCCGGTCTTTCTGAAAAACTCGCGTATATATTATAAAAGTGTTACACAAACACAACATACGCCTCATTCCACTTCAGAATATTCTTTTTATTCAAATATTCTTATATTTTGGGAAAGGTTCCCATTAATTTTATCAAAGATAAATTCTTTAATCTTCCTTTGAATATCAATTCAAACTAGTCGGGATTAGCGAACCACACCGAAGTAATCATTTATTTTAATTTCCCAATCCCAACCTATTCTTCCCATGAAGTAAAACTGGTAATACTTCATATCTAACACCACGGTGTTATCGGTAAATAAAATTACCATTTCACGTTCAAATCTAATTAAAGATTTAATTATCGCCTGGAGTAAAACTGGTGATACTCCATTCTCGATCTTTTCAATCTGATTAAGGATTCATTAAAACTCCAATTAGTTTTAATCTTTAACTGGGTTAAAGAATCAGTGTCATTTAAAACATGGTTCACAATTGTAACACCCCACATCCATTAAGGTCACTCACAAAGGGAATGCCTTAACTTCAATGGAGCATTATGGGTACTGGAACAGAAATATTACAAGACAGACTTATATAAAACAGCGGAAGCTAAAGTGGAAGTACTTAAAATCATTTTTAAATATGATTGTTTACAATAAAAGCCCATCAACTTCCAATACCCAATTACATAGTTGAAATATCTGTCTTGCTCAAAAACAAAGAAGTACAAAAATAAGTTATAGTATTCCCCAATAAAGCAAAGCAAGCCATAGGCAAGAAAATCCAAGCCTTGCATGAAAGAGCCTTGGAGCTTGATAAGGTCCGAGCTAAGCTGTATTCCCACCCTGTGAACCTAGGGGGGAGGAGAAACGGAAGAAAAAAAGGCGAAACAAAACGGGTCATTCATAAAGACTGAGTAAGTCCTAGTGACTTTCAACATAAAAATAGTTAAGGATAATATGGCATGAGTAAACTGAAAGTAAACATAAGCATGATGACAAGATAAGCAACAGGCAAGATAACTAAGGTTAACATGATGTGATTTTTGTCGAGTAACATCGCAAGGTTCCCATTAAAGATAAACTAAGTATAATTTCTTAAGATTCCTATCAAACATAACAAGATTCCTCTGCTTCGCCATTAAAATATTTCTATGAGATCTACTTGCTCTGCACCACCTAACTAGAATCCTTACAATTTTCTTGCAAAGAGCGATCCGTATTCTTACTAATACTCCAACTAGTGTCCTCTGTAACAAGGATCCTTACCCCCTACTAGTGTCCCAACTAGTAGCTCGTGTTATATAATAAGGTGATCCCACCCACTACTTAGAAATCATAATACTAGTATTATGTACCCCTAGCTGACTACATAGGTGCCTCCTGCCCCTATCTCCACTAGGTGTACCCACCAACCCCCATGCGATCGGCTCCCTAACTCGTATATACCCGTGCTGGCCCCACAGTGGGGTGTATCACTCCACTAAAGTGGCAACCCGATACAACTTGAGGATGCACGGCTTATACGTACACGATGCAAAACGTCTTACCTACCAGCCCGGGTCCACACACGCATATGAAACCCGTTGGACTTGCGTTACCACTGCTAACCCATTTTGACCTCTTACAATCAAACCCTGTATGCGTGTCCCGTCCTCGACATGGGTCGAGCTCACAAAGATACGTAATGGGCTACTAGTATGAAAAGGGTCCCCTTTCCTCGACACAAGCTTCCCTCCTAAGCTTTGTCCCCTCTAGTAATTCTTGCTTAATGTAACACCCCATAATTCAGTTAATATTAAAATTCACAAATTAAAGAATAACTAATCTCAGACGTGAGAATTATGGGAAACGGGTTGCGCCATTGTGTTCGTCTCGGAATTCTGGCTGAAATAGAGTCCGAGTTTGCGTGAATTGGACTTCGTATGAAGAAGTTATAGCCATCGGAAGTTTCTGAAAATTCAAAACGACTCGCAGAAAATTTAAAATTCAAAACAGAAAGTGCAGAAATGGGCTGGGCGGGAATTTTCCCGCCCAGGCTTGTCGACCAGGGGGTCGACACTAGTGTCGACCTACCCCCCCAGGTCGACTTCAATTTCGACCTGCCCCCCCTCCCCCCCAGGTCGACCTGGGTGTCGACCTGGGTCTGGCAGCTAGGGTTTCTGGCTGACCCGTTTTTAATTGGCTATGGACCCATTAGGGTTTCTGACCTAATCTGGTTGGATGGGATTAGTTCTAAGATAATCCGACGGTCTAAAATAAACCCTTACTCTATAAATACCTAGGTAGTTTCTCACCCTAATTCATAAGAAAAATAGAATAGTTACCGTCATACCGTCGCTATGGAAATCAATGGAGCCGCCGCCAACTAAGAAGGAAGAAAAGCTAATTCAATTCTAATTCTCTCAATTCTAAAGCAAAGCAAGACTCTTTTCTTCTCTAAGTTGTGAGTATGATAGTCTTAGCAAGATTATTATCATCTTAATTAGATTGAGTTATGAATGGATTATGAGTAGATGATGTGAATGATCATATATGTTGTTGTAAACCCCTTTTTGCTATCATGTATATTGTAAATCCAATGTTATGTGTTGATGATATCTTATATGTTGAAAATCATGCTATGGTGATGTTATGTATGTTGAAAGTTTCCATGCTAAGTTGCGATAAATCATACATGTTAAAAAGTCATGATGTTACTATCTATGCTAGTTAGTTCATATTAATCATCATGTTTGGGCTATGTTGATCTATATGACAAGTCACATATGCAAGTTAGACTGATTAGAAAAGTTATGAACATATGCCATGACATCTATTATGACATCTAGAATTATGCTATGACATATGTGATATCCTATGCTAGTTCACACCATCATCATGTTGCCTAAAAACCCCATATGCAAGTTTATGTATAAATTTGGGCTATGATCATATCATGAAAATTGAGACATTTAACAAGTTGACACCTTTTGATCCTTAACATGTGTAGTTTATGCAAGTTTCACCCCTATTATGATTAGATTTATTTTAATTGTCTATATGTTGTGATGATTTATCTTTGTGCTATGTGTTAGACTATTCAAGTCTTGCCTATATTATGCGTTGAATAAGTGAACGTATAAACGTGGGGTAGGGGTAATATTAAGGATTTAATATTTAGATGTTGGGGTGCAATTGATATGATTTTGCATGCCATGAGTGGATGACCATAATTGAGTCAATCATGGACATCATTAAAAGTGGACTTAATTAATAATTTGAATAGGGAATTATTAAAACTGGGGGTAAAAGATTATAAGTCATAATCAATGCTTAGGACACGAGGTTGGACTCGTTTGTGACGTAAACCTGCCCGGACCCGCCCGGCAAATCCAGTGGTCACAAATGTCAGCCCAATGTGAGAGGTCCTAGGCCTAAACTAAAGCATAATAGTTGTAAAGACACGAGGTTAGACTCTTTTATGGTGTAAGACTGCCCGGACCCGCCCGGCAAATCCAGCTGCCATAAATGCCAATCTAATGTGAGAGGTCTTTATGAGGTTATGGCCCGAATGAATTAAGAAATACTTAACCAGATAAACATGTAAGGTGGGACATGGGGGTTAAGTAGGTGCCTTGGGTGGCATGAGGAATAGTGGGTGCCCTTAGTGGCATGTGAAATACGATTAGTGGGATTTAACCAAACACACATGAAAATGAACATGACTAAGAGGGTTTACTGGGATATACTAGTAGTGACAAGCTTAGGTGGGTAGCTTGTGGGGGGCCATTTCAACCAGTATCCCAAACGTATCTTTGTGGGCTTGACCCAAGTCGAGGACGGGACACGCATACTGGGTTTGACTATAAGAGGCCAAAACGGGGAGCGGTGGCAACGCAAGTCCAACGGGTTTCATATGCGTGTGTGGACCCGAGCTGGTAGGTAAGACGTTGTTGCATCTTGTAGGTATAAGCCGTGCATTCTCAAGTTGTACCGGGTTGCCACTTTAAGGGAGTGATACACCCCACTGTGGGGCCAGCACGAGTATCTACGAGTAGGGAGCCGATCGAAAGTGGGTAGTGGGGTACACCTAGTGGAGATAGGGGCAGATAACACCTATGTAGTCAGCTTGGGGTACGCAAGGCTATTTATAAACTTTCTGTGTGAAGCAAGTGGGATCAAACTTTAGGGTGACTGGTGCGGTGCAGTGTAGTATTGTGCGGGGCAGTGTAGTAATTATTTGTTAGTAATTAGGTATGCCTTTAACGTTATCTTTCACGTTATCTCTATCTGCTCATTCCATACCTAATAGTTCATAACATTTACCTGTCTTCCAGCTTATGCCTTAGTCTAGTTATTTTGATAATAGTATTGTTAGAATTATCATACTCGCCAGACTTTATGTCTGACCCCCTCCATTTCTATCCTTTTTCCCCCTCCAGGTCCTCAGGTTGGGCCCAGCTCTAGTGGAGTTTGATTGGATTGCTTCATCTCTTTGGAAAGCTTGGACCGTTGAAGTAAAGTCCATCTTGTTATCTTTTTAATGGCTATTTATGTAATGGGATTATGTATTTTGTTTTTATGAAGACGGATATTGTACTTGGTTATGATCTATGGTTTTATGATGTAACAAACATGTTTAATTTCCGCTGCAATAAAATGAAGTTTTAGATTTCCAAGTACTATTAATCTGTCTTGTTGTAAATTTTCTGTTCTATATTCACTTATAACCTCCATGGAAGTTAATGCATTCCCTTTGTGAGTGACATTAATGGACGTGGGGTGTTACACTTAACCCCTTCTTATTCATGTCCACTTACATGCTTAAATTTTGGTTAAGTATACACCAGTTATGTCCTACATGTTACCCATGTCCTCCACTTAACCCCTGCATCATCCTCATGTCTTAATACATGCTTTATCTTGGTTATGTGGTTATAGGTAATATTTTACATGTCATTCATATTACCCCCAACGTCTGGGTTTAACCAAGCCCCTTGGCTTTATCTGCCATTAGACCCTATGTCTATCCATTAACTATGTGCTTGTGCCACCTCATCAGTCTTATCATTTAACTTGGTTATTTCCATTTATACCAACCTTCAACTTGCTTATTAATTCAATTCTTAACTTGAACTATACTAAGTCCATTAATAAGCCCGCAACATGTTATTCCTATGATTCATACATTAACCCCTGTTATGGTACAATAACATGTTCTTATTCAATCTTTACAACCAAGTACCCCTTAGCTTACAAACACACTGAAAAGAGAGAATAATTCCCTAAATACCAACCCCGAAGACCGGAATCAACAACAGATTGATACTCAGAGGATTATCCAACCTAACCAATGTTTTGTTCCTTTTTATAATATAACTTATGTCCCCTTCAATTGTAAATTCATTCTTGTCTTTACATATTTCTTAATCTACAATGAAGCACATCTTTCCTTATTACATAAGTTATCTCATCTTATCTATTGTTCCGCCTAACTTACTTTATTCCATAAGTTATCATTCCCACTTAGACATTAATTAAGATTTACTTAACTCAACCATTCATGTCATAACAGTTAAGTGTCATTAGCCTAGTCATATTACTTAACCCACCCATTCATACCATATTGGTTAAGTGTCATTAGCCTAATCATATTACTTAACCCAACCATTCATACCATATTGGTTAAGTGTCATTAGCCTAATCATATTACTTAACCCACCCATTCATACCATATTGGTTAAGTGTTCTTAGTTTACTTAACCCTATCCACTGGTCTAATTACCATGTTATGTTGGTCAAGTATTACTATTCGTATTTCCACATGTCGCCCACATGTCACCCACTTAACCCCAATGTCCCACCACATGTTTATCTAGTTAAGTATTTCTTAATTCATTAAGGCCGTAACCCTATATAGACCTCTCACATTAGACTGACATTTATGGCAGCTGGATTTGCTGGGCGGGTCCGGGCAGGCTTACACCATAAAAGAGTCTAACCTCGTGTCTTTACAATTGTTACGCTTTTAATTTGGGCCTAGGACCTCTCACATTGGGCTACCATTTGTGACTACTGGATTCGCCGGGCGGTTCCGGGCAGTTTTACGTCACAAATGAGTCCAACCTCGTGTCCAAAGCATTGATTATCGCTTATAATCTTTTACCCCAGTCTTAATAATTTCCTTATTCAAATTATTAATTAATTCCTAATTGAACGATGTCCATAACTGACTCAATTATGTTCATCAATTAATGGTATGCAAAATCATACCAATTTTATCACAATTTATCTTATGCCATTGAAGGCAACTTATCTCAATTTATATTTATCCCTCCTTTAAGGCTATTACATGCCAACTACCCAAAACCCACTTAGGCGTGTTCATATTAGCCCTTTTTCAAGACATAAATTATCATATGTGTTTCAACTACAAATCTCACATAATTAACATATGCCCAAGTTCTAGATTACATATCAGTTTTACATATGCCCAATTCAAATCTACATATGTTCAGTTCATGCCGTTTTATACGTATGTCAATTTTTATGTCAATTTACACATATCAAGTTCTAGCCAAAAATTACATATGCCAATCCCAATTCTTACAATTACCATTTTAATGGCAATACCCAATTATCCAAATCTATATTATGCCTTCGATTCTACCAAACACACAAATATCTAACTAGCAATATCTCGGTATTTCCCCCGTATTCAATCGCACATAAATCGCAGTTTAGGCCTAGGTCCGAAATTGACCTAGGTTCATCAAAGGAAAATAAATAGGGGGAGGTAGAAGTTGCAATGAAACAAGATCAGGGAGAAAACAGCATAGATCGTCATGATAGGCATAAAGATTAAATCTTGATAATAATATCAACATGAATCCAAGAAACTGATTTACAACGACTGAATAGAGCATGAACTAGACATAAGAATGGAGATGAACAAGTCTCAAAACTCAAGGGTCAAAGGTAAACAGGAATAGATTTGAATTGATAAACATGCTTATATCCAATTACACTTTTTCCCATAGCCATATTAAAATTAAGTATTTTAATCTAAAAAGTAACTAGAACTTACATAGCATGGCTAGCGAATTTAAGAACTGAAATCGATTTTGTGGCGTTGTTGATTCATCTCCTTGAATCGTTGTAGAAGTCTTCATCTTTGCATTGGATTGCGTATGAGAGCTTAAGAAGATTAGAGACGGCGGCCATGACCAAGAGGTATTTCAGCAGCATAATGGTGGCTAGACATGTTGTAGTGAATTAGGGTTTAGGCATCAGGGGGTTTATATAGGATCAGGTAGACGAATCTGGACAGAAAACGAGACTAGAAACATCAGAATGCACCCAGGCCCAAAAGTGGGCTCGGGGACCAGGTGGACACCCAGGTCGACTGCCCAGTCGACCTGGTAAGGGGAGGTCGACTGCCCAGTCGACTCCCCATTCGACCTGGGTACTGGGCGGGAAATTTCCCGCCCAACCTTTTCTGGGTTTTGAATTCGAAATTTGAATTCGAATTCGAGCTGTTTTCGATTCTGAAAATCCTGAAACTTCAGAGGGTCATATCTCTCTCATAATGACTCCGATTCTCGCAAACTCGGACTCGTTTTCAAGCAGAATTTCGAGACGAACGCAATGGCGCAACCCGTTTCCCTTGAATCTTAATCTAAAATTTATTTCTGTCTTGATTCTTGTATTAACATGCTATAAAAATTCGGGTTGTTACATTCTCCCCTCCTTAAAGGATTTCGTCCCCGAAATCTTCAAGTTAAGAAGAATGTGTCCTACCATCCATCATCCATCTACTCAAAACATCACTCACTAGCAATCAAGTTAAGAAGAATGCTGTATGAACATATGCGAGAAGTGTGTGTATATGTTCCTTATCTTATGTAAATGATCAGGCCTGATTGATCCTCTTAATGCAAAAATATGTTTAGTGTCATGAGTCCAACATGTATGCAAATAGTCCTAGTCACATAAACACTATATGTGTGCACAAACATCCATCCATATGCAACATCCGTATGATAACACATTCAATTTCATCCACAAAAAAGTGTAAACACTCATGCAAATGCAATATGAAAGGTGACTGAGCCGATCTAGTGCCTAATGTGCGTGTATATGCATCCACGAGCAACCACTAGCAACCACTTTCCACCACTTGCAACCATCAATCATAACATGTCTCAAACACATGTTTACACCCAACTCTTCCTACCTAAAGATATAGTCGAATGATAGAAGCAAGTAAAAACTCTACGCCCATCAAGGTTAGAAATCTACGTCACATATATACTGATTAGGAGAAGAATTCCCTAAGCACCAGCCCCGAAGACCGAAATCAGCATCAGACTGACACCCAAAGAAATTCTCAACCCAACCAATATATATGTGATTCTAGGAAACTAAGCATGATGGACTCCTTTTAGATCACGAGATATCCCTTCCTAAAACCAACCCATATCCTATAAAACCAAAAGGTTTAATCAACCCAACGGATACCCTCAATCCCCAACATGTAAAAGTAACAGATGAGTCATACTCCCTATGGGGTTTGCAACAGAAATTGGGTTGAGAATAGGACCGAGAGGATATACACAAAAGATAGCATGCACGAAAGCTTTATAGGAAAAAGGAATCAAGAATATACTCTTAAAAAGAGATGTGATGCACGAATCTAGTCTTCAATCTTCTAATTCGCATTTCCTTGAGCTTAACTCCATTGTGCTTTGACCGTCTTTAACTCCACAATTTCATAGCTTCTTAATTCTTGTTTCCAACATATGAGTTGGAACTCATTTCACTATTGCCTCTCGTTCCACTTTCACTTATCCTCCTCCTAGTATACTCGGCTTAAACATAACTGCGTACTCATGGTTTCACACAAGCTCTCCAAAATTCACTAGTGAATCTTGTATCTCGTTCACTTACTAAGGTGATTCTCTACAACTCATGCATAAGCGAAATGACCCATCCGCCTTAGTGGTGAATACTACTCGAGCGGATTACAGATTGCCAGTAAATGTGTCAAGAGATTCTAGGTAACTAATCAAGATAGAACCCTAAAGGTTACACACGACTTCGAGGGTATTACCGAGGCAAGTCTAAAGTCTAACTACCCTTTTTTTTTTAAAACCGAGAATGTCACCCTTACTAGATAACCGCTCCATCGCTAGGATCTACCCATAGTGAAACACCCCACCTCCGTTAGGGTCACTCTCAAAGGGAATGCCCTAATTTTGGTGGAGGTTTATAAGTATAAGTCACAGATATACAAGACAGAATATAAGAACACATATTTTTGAACAGCGGAAAAACAACAACTTTTATTTCATAAAAGATATGTGTTACAACAACATACCATAATTGTCTTACAATACTTCCAAAAACATAACATCTTCATAACTATCTTGATTACATTATTTAAAGAAGCATAAAGAAAACATAAATAAACTGCAAAAGTCCCATAGTTGTTGTCCAAAGCCATAGTCCAAAACGAAAAGATCCAAGCAATACATTCTTTCTCTTCAAGCTGGGTATAAAGGCTGGTCAAGCTGCGGTATTCCCTCCCTGTGGACCTGGGGGGGGGGAACGGAAGAAAAGAAGACGAAAGAAAAGTAGAGTCAGACATAAAGCCTGAGTAAGTCTAGGACTATTCAGTCTATGAATAAAGAACTGGGTATGATAAGTATAAACTAGAAATGAGAAAGCACCATATACTTAGTTAAGTTGTCTAGGGTCGAATATACTATCGTACCCCATATTAATCTCTGTACCCATATAAACTAGTTCCCAACAGGCACCCCATAATCAGGGTGAAGTGATCCATTTTATGATGATCGGCTCCTACTCGCATAGTTACATGCGTCTTACGGCCCCCGATGTTGTAGTTACCTATGCTGGTCCCATCATGGGGTGTATCAAGTCCCATGGTGGCGGCCCGACACAATCCTAGAATGCACAGGTATGCTACTAGTGCCCAGTGCCTTATTTTTCTGCGCCGGAGTGTGTGCACGCCCGCACCCCGTTAGAACCTACACTGCTGCACCACCGCCATCGATTTGACCTCTAACAATCAGCCCAGTAATCGTGCCCCACCCTGCCTAGTTTCAGAGTATCATGATACACCTTATAGGGTTACTGCTGAAAAGGGTCCCCCGCTACTAGGTTTTTTATTTCTAGCCAACATGCTAATTTGGTTAAGTGTTTTGTAAACCTAACCCCCAATCAGTCTGTTTAGTTTAGCATGTTCCATTTTGATTAAGTATTAATATAATTTACTTAATCCTATCAATCCTGACTCAGCCTTAATTGTCTTATTAAAGCTTTGACCTCTCACATTAGACAGGTATTGTTGTGGCTGCCTATTGCCGGTTGGGTCCGGGCAGTCTTACGCCACAACTCAGTCTAACCTCGGGTCCTTATTGGGCTCCATGTTAAACCACCCACATTGGATAGGTATTGTTGTGACTACTGGACAGCCGGGCGGTTCCGGGCAGGTTTACATCACAACTCAATCCAACCTTGGGTTAAACACATCGTATTTTCTACATTTACATATTTTGTCTTTCTTCTTTTTATATGTAAATATTTGCGGCCCACTATTCAAAAATCAATTTAAGCTAATGGTGTAAAGGTTTACACCAATCATGGGCCCAACCCAGTCTTGAATTTGGGCCCATCAACTTTTATATTTTCATTTATTAATTAATTTGGCGCAACGCTATTTTCCCCGTTTAATACGTTCGTTTATTATAATATATGTTGGGCTTAGCCTTTTTAAGCCCAACTTAGCCACGTGAAAAAGGGGAGGCTTAAAACGTGATTATATACACAAAAAGGGGAATGTGAACGCATGAACTTGCAGCATAACGTTGAAACTACAAAATAGAAACTGGTGTACTTGCATTGTAGTAACATATACTTTGGTCATAAAGCATAAGTGACATGAATCAAACCATGTAAACTTGTGGTTAAGTTAAGAATCTAACTAAATTAGATACCATTTTTGACACATAGTCTTAACTACAACATAAACCTATATTTTTACTTAGGCATAATGTCAAACATAAGCAAATCATGTTTATAAAATTACTATATGTTTACAAAGGTGCTTACTTTTGTTACTAATACAAAAGTATAGTTCAACTAGAATTATTCCAACTTAATCATGATTTTTAATCTATTCACATAATCATGGCACAAATATACCCAAACATGAAATCATGGTTTTTGATCTATTCATGTAATCATGGCATAAATATTCCTAAACATGAAATCATGGTTTTTACTTTATTCTTGCAAACTTGCAATTGGAATGTAAATCTAACTTAGCTATGTGTCACATATGTTATCATATAATTCTTGTTAACAATATAGGCCTAACATGTTTTTCAATTAGGCATAATACCAAACATAGCCTAGTCATATTTATAAAATCAACATAAGTTCACAAAGAGGCTTACTTTTGTTTCTAATACAAAAGTATGGTTTTATACATAGAATCATGATGCCAATTCTAACATAATTTCATATGAATCATAATACCCCAAATTTGATCCAATTACACAAAAAGTGAAATTGTACAAAAATATACATTATGTTGGCATAGCAGCAAAACCACATACTTGCATGAATCTCAATTAAACAACCACAAACATGTAGCTTCAACATGAATTACATACTTGCGAATCTCCAATCGTATACTTGCATGAATCTCAAATAAACTACCGCAAACATGTAGTTTTTATCATGAATTACATACTTGCGAATATCCAAGCGTTATATCACAACATTCCAAATCGATTAGAATCATAGCAACGCACAAATATGAATTACTATCACCACAAATCAAGTGTAATTCTCATTTTTACACAAATCAAACACAGTTATTTAATTCATACCGGAATAGTACTCTACTTACAATCGTGTGACGAATTCTTCAATTCAGGAATCTGAATTCTGGATTTGGAGATGCTATTCCTTTGATGTAGGCGTTGATTTGATTTGTTTACGTTTAACTTGTAGTTGCTTTGTGCTTTAGAGTTTGTCTCCTGATCGTCTCTCAAATTGGTGGCTACCCCTAGTCGTTCCTCAGCAGCATGATGGCCTCATTCTTATTTTTGAATGAATAGATTAGTTAGAGTCTAGGGTCATTTTTATAGAGTTTATGAACTGATTAGGACCATCGATGTAGCTTGGGTTAATCGTAGCCATTCATTCGAAAGAGAGACCAATCAGGAGCTGACACCTAGCCCTAGTGACAAAGCAAGGCTCAGAAAATCGACCAAACACAGACCAGGCCAGCCAGGGTGGGCTGGGTTCGACCTGGCTCTGGGGCCAGGTCGACAGCCCAGTCGACAGCCCTGTCGACCTGGCTAGCCCAGGTCGACTGCCAAGTCGACCTGGGTGCCTTAGGCGGGAATTTTCTCGCCTTGGCCAATTGGGCCCGATTTTGAATTTTAAACTTGTTTTCTGAGCTGTTTTCGTCTGTTTGAATTTTAACCTAAATTCTGAAACTTCCGGAGGCCATATCTTCTTCATACGGACTCCGTTTTTCGAAAACTCAGACTCTATTTCGCGTATTTTTCCGAGACGAACACAACGGCGTATCCCGTTTCCCTTAAATATTTGATTTGAAATTAATTATACTTTAATTTGCGAATTTCACGGTTATAGAATTCATGAGGTGTTACATTCTCCCCCACTTAAAAGGATTTCGTCCCCGAAATCTTCAAGTTAGGAGGAATGTATATCCTAACATCCAATCATCCATCTACTCATCCATCAAACATGAGCATCCATTGTCCTTAAAAGACTTCTAATGCTTCATGATCATATGCGAAGTGTGTGTGTACGTGTACTTATCTAATGCAAAATCAGGCGGTCTACTGATTCAGTTGACCTCCTTAATGCGAATTATGTAAGTGCCATGAATCCATTATGTATGCAAATTTTCCTATTCATGATTCTACATGAGTGCACAATCATTCATACAAATGCAACATCCATATGACAACACATTAAAGTTCAACCATATACGAATGCAAACATATATGCATATGCAATATGAAGTGACTGAGCCGATCTAAAACCTAGATTGTGTGTGTATATGCAACCACGAGCAACCACTAGCAATCACTTGCAACCACTTGCAACCATCATCCATAACATGTTTCAATTACATGTTTTCATCCAAAGGGTTTCTACCTAAAAGATAGGGTCGAGGAGATATATCTAAAAAAATAGATAAAAGCGCAACTTAAGGAAAAAGAAAGATCAAGGATGTACCCTCAAAAAGAAAAGGGTAGGCAGCGCGTATTCTAGCTTCAGTTTCCCAAGTTGCATCTCCTTCGGCGTCGCTCCACTGAACTTTGACGAGTTTGACTTCGCGGTTGCGTAGCTTTTTCACTTCCGTTCCTAATATGCGGGTTGGAACTTTCCTCACGGTTGCTTCGCGCTCCACTTCAGCTTCTTCTAGGATATTTGGCTCTACCACTTTAGCAGACTCATGTAGACATTTTCGGAGATGTGAAACATGAAAAATGTTGTGAACTCCGGCCAGCTTTTCGGGTAGCTCTAATCTATAGGCCATTTTCCCAATTTTCTCGATGATAGGGAATGGCCCTACGAACCTTGGTGCTAGTTTTCCTGTGGTTCCAAAACGGACAACGTTCCTTAGCGGAGATACCTTAAGAAAAACTCTGTCTCCAACCTCAAATTCAAGGTCGGTCCTCCTCTTGTCGGCGTAGGACTTTTGTCTGTCTTGGGCCGTCTTCATCCTTCTTCGTATTAAGTCTACTTTCTCTGAAGTCTCTCGGATCATATCTGGTCCACTAAAGTCGGGCGCACTTCGAGAGATGCTAGCAAGCCTGGTACAAAATCGGAGGAAGGCCTAAAGTCGAAGCTGGCTATAAACTATAGGCTTTGTCTTTCAACAAACAGCGGGCTTAGGGTCAATTTCTTTCGGCTCAACGCGTCTGCCACTACGTTGCCTTTGCCCGGAGTGTAGGAGATCTCGAAATCGTACGAGGCAAGAAACTCCATCCATCTTTGTTGCCTCAAGTTAAGATCTTTCTGCGAGAAAAGATATTTCAACGATTTATGGTCAGTGTAAAGTTCGAACTTCTCACCTAGGAGATAGTGTCGCCAAGACTTGAGTGCAAAGACGATGGCAGCTAACTCAAGATCGTGGGTCGGGTAGTTCTTTTCGTGCACTTTCAACTGCCTCCCGCCATAAGCTACTACCCTTCCTTCTTGCATTAAGACGGCGCCCAGCCCTATCCCACATGCATCTGTAAAACAGTGAACATCTTGCTTCCATCTGGCAACGTCAAAACTGGGGCTGTTGTAAGAGCCCTTTTTAGTCGCTGGAAAGCAAACTCGCAATCCAAGTCCCAATTGAACGCTAGATTCTTCTTGGTCAATTTCGTGAGCGGAGCTGAGATTCTCGAAAAATCCTTTATGAACTTTCGATAGAAACCTGCTAGTCCTAGAAAACTTCGGACCTCAGTTGCATTCCTTGGTGTCTTCCAATCCTGTACCACCACTACCTTAGCAGGGTCCATTGCTAACCCTTGTTTGGATACTATGTGCCCAAGGAACCTCACCTGTTCTCTCCAAAAGTGGCATTTGGAGAATTTGGCTTTTAGCTGATGGACCCGCAGAGTTTCCATGATTGCCCTTAAGTGCTGAGCATGTTCCTCTTCACTCTTTGAGAAGATAAGGATATCGTCTACGAAGACCACTAAGAATTTATTGAGGAAATCTCTGAATACCCTACTCATCAGGTCCACGAAGTAAGCAGGTGCATTTGTCAAGACAAAAGGCATGACAAGCCATTCAAAGAAGCCGTATGGGGTTCTGAATGCCATTTTATCGATACTATCTTCAGCCACCCTTAGCTGATGAAAACCGGTTGCTAAATCGAGTTGGGAGAAAACAGACGCTCCTACAAGCTGATCAAACAAATCGTCAATTCTGGGGAGAGGGTGCCTATTCTTTTTCGTTAGCTTGTTGAGCTCCCTATAGTCAACACATAGACAGAGTGAACCATCCGCCTTTGTAGCGAACACCACTGGAGCGCCCCATTCTGAAATGCTCCTCCTAATGAACCCCTTTTCTAGAAGCTCTTTAATCTATTTACTGAGCTCTTTCCTTTCCCGTGGAGCCATGTGTCTAACGGGCAACGCAACGGGTTTTGCATTATCTACAAGGTATATGCGGAAGTCTATCTCCCACTTCGGAGGCAAGCCCTTCACCTCTTCGAAGACATCCGGATATTCCCGGACCACTCTAACTGATTGCAAATTTTCAAAAGAGGCATCTAGCGATTCAAGGTAACTAAGCATAACCGCATACGAGGGATTACAAGAAATTTCCAAAGTATTACCGAGCTAGGTTAGGAGCCTAACAACCCTTTTTTCACAATCAAGGATGGCCCCATTACTGGATAGCCAATCCATGCCCAAAATCAAACCATATCCCGAAAAGCCCAAAACAAAGGCACTACATTGAAATTCTACGCTTAGAATAGAAATTTTCAATCCCAAACAGATCATAGACAAATGAGCTGGGCCCCCAATTGGATTTGAAACAATTAAGGGGTCCTCTACCATACTAGTTTTTAGGTGTAGATATTCTACTAAAGCAGACGAGATAAAGGAGTGTGACGCGCCAGAATCAAATAAAGTGCGAATGGGGTGATCATAAAGATAAACTACACTTTCTACAGAAGTATTTATACCTCGCTGTTGCAGAGGTGGCGCTTCTAGCACATGAACTTGTGCCCCTGAGGTGGATCCAGCCCTCTGCCCCTGTCCTCGTTTCTTTGGGCAGTCCTTAGCCCTGTGGCCTGTCTCACCGCAAGAAAAGCACCCACCATTCTCCTTGGCCTTCTTTTTCCGGCAATCTTTCACTAAGTGCCCCACTTTGCCACAGAAATTACACTTCCTCTTCTCTTTGTTGCCTTTCCCGCCCTTCTTAAAGTCTGTCTTCTTAGGCTGCAAACCCTCTTTCTTTCCTTGAGAGCTTTCTGCCTTTGTCTCCTTCTTGCCCTTATCCTCTTCGTTCAGCAATGCCATTTGTACCAATCTTTCATACGTGGCTCCCATGGGTATATGGGTCATGGCCAAACTGTGTAATGGCTCATTCAACCCTTTGACGAAATGGAGAGCCTTCTTGTGCGGGGTGTTGACTAGGTCCAGCCCAAACCTAGCCAGCTCATCGAATTGATTAACATACTCTTTGACTGTCTTGTTCCCTTGCTTAAGAAATAAGAAATTTTCCAACTGCAAACTCCTTTCCGCATCTGAGAGAAATTTAGCCTCAAACCTTGCCCTAAAGTCCTCCCATGTCTCCACTGGTCTTTCTGCATTAGTGACTTCCCACCAGTAGGAAGCCTTGCCCTTTAGTAGCCATACTGCCAGTTGTACTTTCTGTCTATCTTCTACCTCAAAGATGATGAATAAGTCCTCGGTTTCTTTCAGCCAATTTCTAGCTGCCACGAAGGACTCAGTTCCATGAAAATCCTTTCCTCCCATAGCTTTAAAATCTTTACATATCTTAGCAAACGTGTTTCCCCCTAGAGGAGGTGGAGGAAGAGGTGCTGCTGCAGCTGGGGGAGGAGGAACGGTAGGACCTGGCTGAGTGGCCCTTTCTTCTAAGAACCGTCTAAACCAACCAGGTATTGGTACACCCTCTGGCAAGTTAAGTTCTTCGGATATGCTGAAACAAAAAGGATAGATTCAAAACGAAGGATAAGTGATAGTACCTATGGCTTTGGGGGGACTTTGCCTTTTAAAATAAAATAATATTTTATCTCTTAAAAAAAATGCTTCTTTAAATTTCCTTTTTGAAAATAATTTTTCAAATTTTTTTTATCTTATCTGGTAAACCTATGCTCTGATACCAAGTGAAACACCCCACCTCCATTAGGGTCACTCTCAAAGTGATTGCCCTAATTTTAGTGGATGTTTATAAGTATAAGTCACAGATATACAAGACAGAATATAAGAACACATATTTTTGAACAGCGGAAAAACAACAACTTTTATTTCATAAAAGATATGTGTTGCAACAACATACCATAATTGTCTTACAATACTTCCAAAAACATAACATCTTCATAACTGTCTTGATTACATTATTTAAAGAAGCATAAAGAAAACATAAATAAACTGCAAAAGTCCCATAGTTGTTGTCCAAAGCCATAGTCCAAAACGAAAAGATCCAAGCAATACATTCTTTCTCTTCAAGCTGGATATGAAGGCTGGTCAAGCTGCGGTATTCCCTCCCTGTGGACCTGGGGGGGAAACGGAAGAAAAGAAGACGAAAGAAAAGTAGTGTCAGACATAAAGCCTGAGTAAGTCTAGGACTATTCAGTCTATGAATAAAGAACTGGGTATGATAAGTATAAACTAGAAATGAGAAAGCACCGTATACTTAGTTAAGTTGTCTAGGGTCGAATATACTATCATACCCCATATTAATCTCTGTACCCATATAAACTAGTTCCCAACAGGCACCCCATAATCAGGGTGAAGTGATCCATTTTATGATGATCGGCTCCTACTCGCATAGTTACATGTGTCTTACGGCCCCCGATGTTGTAGTTACCTATGCTGGTCCCATCATGGGGTGTATCAAGTCCCATGGTGGCGGCCCGACACAATCCTAGAATGCACAGGTATGCTACTGGTGCCCAGTGCCTTATTTTTCTGCGCCGGAGTGTGTGCACGCCCGCACCCCGTTAGAACCTACACTGCTGCACCACCGCCGTCGATTTGACCTCTTACAATCAGCCCAGTAATCGTGCCCCACCCTGCCTAGTTTCAGGGTATCATGATACACCTTATAGGGTTACTGCTGAAAAGGGTCCCCCGCTACTAGGTTTTCTATTTCTAGCCAACATGCTAATTTGGTTAAGTGTTTTGTAAACCTAACCCCCAATCAGTCTGTTTAGTTTAGCATGTTCCATTTTGATTAAGTATTAATATAATTTACTTAATCCTATCAATCCTGACTCAGCCTTAATTGTCTTATTAAAGCCTTGACCTCTCACATTAGACAAGTATTGTTGTGGCTGCCTGCTGCCGGTTGGGTCCGGGCAGTCTTACGCCACAACTCAGTCAAACCTCGGGTCCTTATCGGGCTCCATGTTTAACCACCCACATTGGATAGGTATTGTTGTGACTGCTGGACAGCCGGGAAGTTCCGGGCAGGTTTATTTCACAACTCAATCCAACCTCAGGTTAAACACATCGTATTTTCTACATTTACATATTTTGTCTTTCTTCTTTTTATATGTAAATATTTGCGGCCCACTATTCAAAAATCAATTTAAGCTAATGGTGTAAAGGTTTACACCAATCATGGGCCCAACCCATTCTTGAATTTGGGCCCATCTACTTTTATATTTTCATTTATTAATTAATTTGGCCCAACGCTATTTTCCCCGTTTAATACGTTCGTTTATTATAATATATGTTGGGCTTAGCCTTTTTAAGCCCAACTTAGCCACGTGAAAAAGGGGAGGCTTAAAACGTGATTATATACACAAAAAGGGGAATGTGAACGCATGAACTTGTAGCATAACGTTGAAACTACAAAATAGAAACGGGTGTACTTGCATTGTAGTAACATATACTTTGGTCATAAAGCATAAGTGACATGAATCAAACCATGTAAACTTGTGGTTAAGTTAAGAATCTAACTAAATTAGATATCATTATTGACACATAGTCTTAACTACAACATAAACCTATATTTTTACTTAGGCATAATGTCAAACATAAGCAAATCATGTTTATAAAATTACTATATGTTTACAAAGGTGCTTACTTTTGTTACTAATACAAAAGTATAGTTCAACTAGAATTATTCCAACTTAATCATGATTTTTAATCTATTCACATAATCATGGCACAAATATACCCAAACATGAAATCATGGTTTTTGATCTATTCATGTAATCATGGCATAAATATTCCTAAACATGAAATCATGGTTTTTACTTTATTCATGCAAACTTGCAATTGGAATGTAAATCTAACTTAGCTATGTGTCACATATGTTATCATATAATTCTTGTTAACAATATAGGCCTAACATGTTTTTCAATTAGGCATAATACCAAACATAGCCTAGTCATATTTATAAAATCAACATAAGTTCACAAAGAGGCTTACTTTTGTTTCTAATACAAAAGTATGGTTTTATACATAGAATCATGATGCCAATTCTAACATAATTTCATATGAATCATAATACCCCAAATTTGATCCAATTACACAAAAAGTGAAATTGTACAAAAATATACATTATGTTGGCATAGCAGCAAAACCAAATACTTGCATGAATCTCAATTAAACAACCACAAACATGTAGCTTCAACATGAATTACATACTTGCGAATATCCAATCGTATACTTGCATGAATCTCAAATAAACTACCGCAAACATGTTGTTTTTATCATGAATTACATACTTGCGAATATCCAAGCGTTATATCACAACATTCCAAATCGATTAGAATCATAGCAACGCACAAATATGAATTACTATCACCACAAATCAAGTGTAATTCTCATTTTTACACAAATCAAACACAGTTATTTAATTCATACCGGAATAGTACTCTACTTACAATCGTGTGACGAATTCTTCAATTCAGGAATCTGAATTCTAGATTTGGAGATGCTATTCCTTTGATGTAGGCGTTGATTTGATTTGTTTACGTTTAACTTGTAGTTGCTTTGTGCTTTAGAGTTTGTCTCCTGATCGTCTCTCAAATTGGTGGCTACTCCTAGTCGTTCCTCAGCAGCATGATGGCCTCATTCTTATTTTTGAATGAATAGATTAGGTAGAGTCTAGGGTCATTTTTATAGAGTTTATGAACTGATTAGGACCATCGATGTAGCTTGGGTTAATCGTAGCCATTCATTCGAAAGAGAGACCAATCAGGAGCTGACACCTAGCCCTAGTGACAAAGCAAGGCTCAGAAAATCGACCAAACATAGACCAGGCCAGCCAGGGTGGGCTGGGTTCGACCTGGCTCTGGGGCCAGGTCGACAGCCCAGTCGACAGCCCTGTCGAAATGGCTAGCCCAGGTCGACTGCCAAGTCGACCTGGGTGCCTTAGGCGGGAATTTTCCCGCCTTGGCTATTTGGGCCCGATTTTGAATTTTAAACTTGTTTTCTGAGCTGTTTTCGTCTGTTTGAATTTTAACCTAAATTCTGAAACTTCCGGAGGCCATATCTTCTTCATACGGACTCCGTTTTTCGAAAACTCGGACTCTATTTCGCGTATTTTTCCGAGACGAACACAACGGCGTATCCCGTTTCCCTTAATTTTTTGATTTGAAATTAATTATACTTTAATTTGCGAATTTCACGGTTATAGAATTCACGGGGTGTTACACATAGCCCAAAACATAAACATTACTTCTAAACTCAACACTTAGCATAGACATTCTCAAATCCTAACAAGTCATGAATAAATGAGCCGATTCCCCAACAGGATTTGAGACAAAAATGGGATCCTCTACTACGCTAGTACTAAGGGGCAGAGACTCAACTACCGAAGCAGAATTAAAAGGATGCGATGTACAAAACAAAGTTCTAGCGGGATGATAGAAAAGAAAAGCTAAACCTTTAACGGTAACATTACCACCTCCCTTAGGGACGCTAGTATTGAGAGCATACAATTGCCCTCTCGACGATCCTGTCCTTTGCCCTTGTCCTTGTCCTATAATACTTAACTACACTCCCTCCTTACCATACTAAAGATAGTCTCTCTTGTCATGGGTTCTACTATTCTTTCACTTTGGCCTCTTTCCTTTCACCTTTTTCCTCCTTCGTGGATTAAGCCATAACAACTAGTTTCTTGTTCTTACTATCCTTGTATAGTTTGTTGACAAGTCCCTCGAAGCTGCCTCCAATGCACGGCAATTCTACACAGCTTGAAAAACGATTAGTCGCAAGTAAATCTACTGCGGCTAGAAATGGAGGTTGGGCACTTCTTTGCCCTCCGACACATGTCGGATGTCTACAAAATTATGGTGAAAAGAGAGAGAAGAGATTTCAAGAGAGAATCAAAAGATAGTCTATATGGCTTTGGGGAATATGCCTTTTTAATCAAAACAAAATTTTCTTGAAAATTTGCTTCTTTGTTAATGTTTTGAAAACGAGTTCAGAAGGTTTTCGAAAACTTTTTCCCAGTCTGGTAACCTTCTTCTCTGATACCAAATGTAACACCCCACATCCATTAAGGTCACTCACAAAGGGAATGCCTTAACTTCAATGGAGCATTATGGGTACTGGACCAGAAATATTACAAGACAGACATATATAAAACAACGGAAAGTAAAGTGGAAGTACTTAAAATCATTTATTAAATATGATTGTTTAATAAAAGCCCATCAACTTCCAATACCCAATTACATAGTTAAAATATCTGTCTTTCTCAAAAACAAAGAAGCATAAAAATAAGTTATAGTATTCCCCAATAAAGCAAAGCAAGCCATAGGCAAGAAAAATCCAAGCCTTGCATGAAAGAGTCTTGGAGCTTGATAAGGTCCGAGCTAAGCTGTATTCCCACCCTACGAACCAGGGGGGAAACAGAAGAAAAAGAGGCGAAACAAAACGGGTCAGTCATAAAGACTGAGTAAGTCCTTGTGACTTTCAGCATAAAAATAGTTAAGGATAATATGGCATGAGTAAACTAAAGTAAACATAAGCATGATGACAAGATAAGCAACATGCAAGATAACTAAGGTTAACATGATGTGATTTTTGTCAAGTAACATCGCAAGGTTCCCATTCAAGATAAACTAAGTATAATTTCGTAAGATTCCTATCAAACATAACAAGATTCCTCTGCTTCGCCATTAAAATATTTCTATGAGATCTACTTGCTCTGCACCACCTAACTAGCATCCTTACAATTTTCTTGCAAGGAATGATTCATATTCTTACTAATACTCCAACTAGTATCCTCTGTAACAAGGATCCTTACCCCCTACTAGTGTCCCAACTAGTAGCCCGTGTTATATAATAAGGTGATCCCACCCACTACTTAGAAATCATAATACTAGTATTATGTACCCCTAGCTGAATACATAGGTGCCTCCTGCCCCTATCTCCACTAGGTGTACCCACCAACCCTCATGCGATCTGCTCCCTAACTCGTAGATACCCGTGCTGGCCCCACAGTGGGGTGTATCACTCTCCTAAAGTGGCAACCCGATACAACTTGAGGATGCACGGCTTATACCTACACGATGCAACAACGTCTTACCTACCAGCCCGGGTCCACACACGCATATGAAACCCGTTGGACATGCGTTGCCACCGCTAACCCGTTTTGACCTCTTACAATCAAACCCAATATGCATGTCCCGTCCTCTACATGGGTCGAGCTCACAAAGATACGTAATGGGCTACTAGTCTGAAAAGGGTCCCCTGTAACACCCCACACCCGCTACGGTCACTCACAAAGGGAATGCCATAACATCGGTGGAGTATTTTAAGTGAATATAGAACAGAAAAATTTCAACAAGACAGATATAAGTAATACTTGAGAATTTAAAACATCATTTCATTTCAGCGGAAAGTAAAACATGTTTGGTTACACCAAAACCATAAATAAGAGTCAAGTACATAATATCCATCCTGATAAAAACAAAAGTACATAATCCCACTACATAGCCTAATAACCATAATAGAAAAGATAAACTGAGCTTCACATCCACGGTCCAAGCCCAAAAGATGGATAAAGCAGTCTGATCAAAGCCCACTAGTGGTAGGCCCACTCTGATAACCTGAGGGTTGGAAAAAGATAAAAAACAACGGGGTCAGACATAAGTCTGAGTGAGTCCTATAACCCTAACAATACAATCATTAAAGTAATTAGGGTATGATATAAACAAGGTACGGTACCTCTGGGGATAATGACTACACTAAGTAGCCAACTAAACACAGGATATACTAAGATAACCGAAAAGACGCATTTATCCACCCAAGGATAGTTACTAGATTACACCACCCCAGATCTACCCACCCAAGGGTAATTCCTACACTGCACCACACCAGTCATTCCTAACTTAAAGGTTGATCCCACCCCTGGACTTATAAAATTAACTTAATAGTTCTCGCGTACCCCTAGGTGACTAAGTAGACGCCACGGGGCCCTACAATCCACTAGGTGTACACACTACTCCCCATTCGATCGGCTCCCTAACGTAGATACCCGTGCTGGCCCCACCGTGGCAACCTGATAAAACTAACGGTGCACGACTTATATCTACACGATGCAACAACGTCTTATTTACCAGCCCGGGTCCACACACGCATATGAAACCCGTTGGTCATGCGTTGCCACCGCTAACCCATTTTGGCCTCTTATAGTCAAGCCCAATATGCGTGTCCCGTCCTCGACTTGAGTCGAGCCCACAAAGTTACGTTTGGGATATTGGTTGAAATGGGCCCCCACAAGTTACTACTTAAGCTTGTTATTTTATCTAGTGTATCCCACTTAACCCCTTTTATAATCATGCCCACCTACATGTTAAGGTTTGGTTAAGTCATAAATCATATTTTAATTGCCATTCAAGGCACCCACTAGATTTCCACATGCCACCCAAGTCATTTACTTAATTCCCACATGCCACCCAAGGCACTTACTTAACCCTTTAATCATGTTTAATTACATGTTCCACCTTGGTTAAGTATTCTAATCGTATTTTCTATTGCCACCCAAGGCAACCCACTAGTTTCCTCATGCCACCCAAGGCACCCCCACTAGTTACTACATGCCACCCAAGGCACCCACTTAAACCCTCATGCCCCACTACATGCTAATTTGGTTAAGTGTTTCTTAATTAATTAAGACCGTGATCCTCATAAAGACCTCTCACATTAGACTATCTTTTATGACCGTTGGTTAGGCCGGTTGGGTCCGGGCAGCCTTATGTCATAACCGAGTCTAACCTCGTGTCTTTACATTAATCACGTATTTAGTTTGTGGCTAAGACCTCTCACATTGGGCTAACATTTGTAGCAACTGGTTAAGCCGGTTGGGTCCGGGCAGTTTTACGCTACAAGTGAGTCCAACCTCGTGTCTTAGTCGATTAATTACACCTAATTAATCACCCCCATAATTTGTATTAATTATCCCTAATTAATTAATCATGTTTTCAAGAATATGGGTAGACCTAACTCAATAGGTAAATTCCCAATTCCATAGTATGGGTAGACCTAACTCAATAGGTAAATTCCCAACTTCATAATATGGGTAGACCTAACTCAATAGGTAAATTCCCAATTATGTCATTAATTTGTGTTACTCTTAAGCATACCCATTCCACATCATTTTATTAACATGCATATTAACCCCCATCGTTCCCCACGTAATTCGTTCTCGTAACGTGACATAACGAAGGGAAGATTCATCACAAATGTCATGGGTTTAGCCAACATAGCATGTAACTTTATCATGGGTTCAAAAAGGTGTCAACTTGCATATATGAACATACATTAAACCCAACTAGTATTTAACCCAAACTTGCATTATGCATATCAAAAAAGAGACAACTTGCATATGAACTTGCACATAAACTTGCATATGAACTTGCATCATAACTTGCATATGAACTTGCATCATAACTTGCATATGAACTTGCATCATAACTTGCATATGAACTTGCATCATAACTTGCATATGAACTTGCATATAAACTTGCATATAAACTTGCATCATAACTTGCATAACATGTTACATATGAATCAATGTTCAACATAGTGTTTTGCATCATAAAACATAGCATTAAACTTGCATATAGCACACAACATACACTATACCAAACTTGCATAAACACATTGATTCCACAAACATAGCCATATCTTATCATATCCTATCATAATCAATTTAACAATTGATTGTTAAGTCTATAGAAACTCACCACTAAGCTCCAATAAGCAAACCTTTGCCACAAATCACCCAAAAACTCTAGCCTTGAACATAAAGCTTGCAACTTGATGATGAATGCAAGCCAATGATCACTCATACAACTCAAAGATGCTTGTATGAACATGAAAGCCTTCATAGAAATAGTTTAGAGATAGGATGGAGGCTAGGGTTTTAAGTGGAGGCCATGATCATAGAAAATTTTGGCATAGATTAGTTAGGAGATAGGATTATGATCATTTAGGGCTAGCTTAGGGTCTTATTTATAGGATTAGGCAAGTGTTTTAGGCCATTAGATTAACCCTAGATTAGATTAGGACCATCAGATCCCGGAAGCTTCTAGAGAACAGTCCAAAACATAGCCAATCCCTAAAATGGTGCACCAGGTTAAACCTGTCGAGCACCCCCTGTCGACACCCAAGTCGACAGGGCTGTCGACCTGGTGCTGCCCAGTCGACTGCCCTGTCGATAGGGCTGTCGACACGGGTAGCTAGGCGGGAGTTTTTCCCTCCAGCGCCTAATGGCCCCAATTTAATTTAAATCTGAATTTTAAATCTGTTTTTGAACTTTAAATTTTCTGCAAACTTCATTGGGTCATAACCGGGCCATACGGACTCCGATTCTCGAAAACTCGGACTGAGTTTCGTGTATTTTTCCGAGACGAACGCAATGACGCAGCCCGTTGCCCCCAATTCTCACATCTGAGATTATTTATTCTGTAATTACTGAATTTTAGCATTAACCGAAATTCGGGGTGTTACATTCTCCCCTCCTTAAAGGATTTCGTCCCCGAAATCTCTAAGCTAAGGAGAATGCATATCCTACCATCCAAACAACCATCTACTCAATCCATTAAACACGGGCATCCATTATCCTTAAAACAATTTCTAATGATGTATGAGCATATGCAAAAAGTGTGTGTATATGTTCCCTATCTAATGTATGAACATATGCAAACCATGATAGTGCCATGCATCCATTATGTATGCGAGAGAACCCTATCGACACATACAATATCTACATGAGTGCACAATCATTCACCAAAATGCATCATCCATGTGATAACACAATCATTATACATCCATAAATATAGCTTCCTACACACAATTTTATGCAATATGCAATATGAAGTGATTGAGCCGATCTAGTGTCTAGAGTGTGTGTATATGCATCCACGAGCAACCACTAGCAAACACTTGCATCCATATGCATCCATCAATCATAACATGTCTCAAACACATGTTTCAACCATAGGTTTACCCTATCTAAAGGTCAAAGGTACTAACGAGAGGACATACTACAGATAAGATAAGTACTAGTCAAACGATAAAGGAGAAATAAAAAGGCTTATCCTAAAAAGAATGGGTATAATGAACGCATCTTCTCTTCCGTCTCTAAAGTAGCGTTGCTCTCATCTTCTCCCCATTGCACTTTGACTAGTCGAACCTCTCGATTCCTCAACTTCCTAGTCTCTGACCCAAGGACGCGAGTAGGAGCCCGTCGAATCGTCTCATCACGCTCTATCTCTACTTCTTTAAGCAAGCCCGGCTCTACCACTTCAGCGGTCTCATGTAGGCACTTCCTCAAATGTGACACATGGAATATATCATGTACACCACTAAGCCTGTCGGGCAACTCCACTCTATATGCCATCTGTCCAATCCTTTCCTTAATAGGAAACGGCCCAACAAACCTTGGTGCTAACTTTCCAACAGATCCAAAGCGAATCACATTTCGTAACGGATATATTTTGACGGAGGCCATGTCCCCAACGTCAAACTCAAGATCCGTCCTCCTCTTGTCCACATAAGATTTCTGTCCGTCTTACGCCGCTTTCATCCTTCTTCGAATCAAATCAATCTTTTCCAAAGTCTCTCTAACCATATCGGACCCAAACAAGATCTTATCCGTAGATTCCCACCAACATGTGGGTGATCGACAAGGCCTTCCATAAAGAGCTTCGAAAGGAGCCATGCCAATACTAGACTGGAAGCTGTTATTATACGCGAACTCCACCAATGGAAGCTGCTCTTCCCATGTACCTCCAAGATCCAAGATACATAGCCTCAAAAGGTCTTCTAAAATACGATTCACCCTCTCGGTCTGGCCGTCCGTCTGAGGATGATATGCGGTACTCAAACACAACGGAGTCCCTACCGCTTCTTGCAAACTCTTCCAAAACTCGCTAGTGAAGATAGGATCTCGATCGCTCACTATACTGAAAGGTACACCATGTAATCTAATAATCTCTCGAATGTAAACTGAAGCTAGCTCTGCAGCAGTCCCCTTACTCTTCACGGGTATGAAATGGGCGCTCTTAGTAAGTCTGTCTACCACAACCCAAATTCCCGTATTACCCTTCCTCGATCTTGGTAACCCATCAATAAAAATCCATCGAGACGTTATCCCCCTTCCATAGCGGAACCTCCAATGGGTGAAGCAACCCACCGGGTTTCTTCTGCTCCGCTTCCATTTGCTAGCACACCAAGCATCTAGCGATATACTCGGCCACATCTTTCTTCATACCGGCCCAAAAGAAAACTCGCTTCCTGTCTTGGTACATCTTGTCCCTATCGGGATGAATGGTCATCTTCGACCGATGTGCATCATCAAGTATAGCCTTCCTCAAACCCCTGTCTACAAAGTCTACCGTCTCTACGCAACCACCCCTTACCATCTAGGGTTTACCTACTCAAATGGCTGGACGACTCCCCCTCCTCATGAGCTTCTCTTCTAACTCAACCAACTGTGGGTCGTCCCGTTGTGCTCCGCCAATTACGCCCCAAAAGAGTAGGCCTAACCTCCAAGGAGGCTAGCAAACCGGTACAAAGCGAACGGAAGGTCTAAAGTCAAACATAGAAATAAACTCTAAGCTCCGTCGTTCAACGAACAATGAACTCGAGGACACCTTTTTTTCTACTTAAGGCGTCCGCTACCACGTTACCCTTGCTAGGGGTATACGCTATCTCAAACTCATAAGATGCTAAGAATTCCATCCACCTTTGTTGTCCTAAGACAATGTGCTTAAAGAGTTTCCAACACTTCCCTAAGATGTAGGGTATGCTTTTCTCCACTTCTAGAGAAAATCAGGATATTCTACCACGAAAAATCATCACAACTATCCATCTCTCACGCAGACCACCCTGGTCGAATTCGACATCCCCTAAATGCAAGCCCCAAAGGCCTAAACCAATATCAGACAAACACCCAAGGGATACCTCCTTCGAATTCAGACGACCTACGTGAGATAATACTAGTAAAAACGGCTAAATAATTAAGCCCTTGTTCAACTCTGGATGTCCTTGCCAGTCTCGCTCCAAAACCACCGTTTATCCCATAATTGGCTTTGCTCAACCTATTGAGCACATACGAAAACTTATTTCGCTCCTAGAAAAGACCAAGATGTCATTTACAAAGACTATCACGAACTTACATAGGTACTCCCTGAACACCCTTCTCATCAAATCAATAAAGTATGCGGGGGCGTTCGTCAAACCAAATGGCATCACCAGCCACTCATAAAAAAAAATCGTCCGGAGTCTTAAAGGCAGTCTTCTCTATACTATCCTCAGCCACTCTCAACTGACGAAACCCCGTGGCTGAGTCCAACTTGCGGAAATACTGAGGCGCCAACCAACTGATCAAAGAGATCATCAATCCTCGGCAATGGGTGTCTATTCTTCTTTGTGAGTTTATTTAGTTCTCTTTAGCCTACCCAAAGTCTGAGGGACCCATCCGCCTTCGTGGCAAAAACTACTGGAGCACCCCACTCCGATATACTTCGTCTTATGAACCCCTTCTCAAGCAAATCGCCTACTTGCTCATGGAGTTCCCTCCTCTCACGAGGAGCCATGTGGCACACTGGCCAAGATACTGGTTTGGCATTGTCTACCAGATATATTCGAAAGTCAATCTCCCGCTCCGGAGGTAAGCCCTTCACCTTCTCAAACACATCCGAGTATTCCCGGACCACTCTAACAGATCGCAAACTCTCGACCGACGTGTCAAGCGATTCTAGATAACTTAGCATAACAGATTCCATGGGATTACAAGAGATCTCGAGAGTGTTACCCAAGCGGGTCATAAGCCTAACAACTCTCCCTTCAAAATCAAGAACGGCACCCCTACTGGATAACCAGTCCATGCCCAAACTAACCCATAGCCCGTGAAGCCCAAAAAGCATCACATCTAAACTCAACGCTAAGTATAGAAACTTTCAAACCCAAACACATCATGGAGCTCCAATTGGGTTTGAAACAACTAAGGGATCATCTACCAAACTGGTGTCTAAGTGCAGTGACTCAACTAACAACGATGAGATAAACGAACTCGATGCGTCAGAATCTAATAAAGTTCGAACCGGATAATAAAGAAATCCAAATTCCAACCTAGACGGTCCTATCCCCATCTGGTACCCTAGCCGTGAGGGAATACAATCACCCTCGCCCTTGCCTCTTTGGGCAACCCTAATACGGTGTCCCATTCCTCCAAAAGGATAACTACTCGCCTTCTTCTTCCCATTCTCCACTCGTAAACTCCCACCAATGAGGTTTCATCCTTTATTGACCAAACAACTATTTGAGCCTTCCTCCCATCGTCTATCCAATAGATACCTACCAGTCCTCCTCCTTCTTGAACCATCTTTTAATCCGACTAATGTCTAAGTCCCTTGAAGTGGTTTTCCGTTCTTATCTATCTTAGAAAAGTCATCTATACGCGAAGGGGAAACTCAAAACGAGAGAGGAAGAGATTCAAAACGGAGAATTCGAAAGATATAGATATGGCTATTGGGGATTATGCTTTTCTTTCAAAAACTTTTCTCTTAAAAGACATGTTTTTGAAAATACTCCTTTCAAAAATATTCTTAGAAAATAGTTTTTCTAAAAATTTTATCTGTTCAGGTAACCTTATGCTCTGATACCACGTGTAACACCCCACACCCGCTACGGTCACTCACAAAGGGAATGCCATAACATCGGTGGAGTATTTTAAGTGAATATAGAACAGAAAAATTTCAACAAGACAGATATAAGTAATACTTGAGAATTTAAAACATCATTTCATTTCAGCGGAAAGTAAAACATGTTTGGTTACACCAAAACCATAAATAAGAGTCAAGTACATAATATCCATCCTGGTAAAAACAAAAGTACATAATCCCACTACATAGCCTAATAACCATAATAGAAAAGATAAACTGAGCTTCACATCCACGGTCCAAGCTCCAAAAGATGGATAAAGCAGTCTGATCAAAGCCCACTAGTGGTAGGCCCACTCTGATAACCTGAGGGTTGGAAAAAGATAAAAAACAACGGGGTCAGACATAAGTCTGAGTGAGTCCTATAACCCTAACAATACAATCATTAAAGTAATTAGGGTATGATATAAACAAGGTACAGTACCTCTGGGGATAATGACTACACTAAGTAGCCAACTAAACACAGGATATACTAAGATAACCGAAAAGACGCATTTATCCACCCAAGGATAATTACTAGATTACACCACCCCAGATCTACCCATCCAAGGGTAATTCCTACACTGCACCACACCAGTCATTCCTAACTTAAAGGTTGATCCCACCCCTGGACTTATAAAATTAACTTAATAGTTCTCGCGTACCCCTAGGTGACTAAGTAGACGCCACGGGGTCCTACAATCCACTAGGTGTACACACTACTCCCCATTCGATCGGCTCCCTAACGTAGATACCCGTGCTGGCCCCACCGTGGGGTGTACCATTCCCCAACGTGGCAACCTGATAAAACTAACGGTGCACGGCTTATATCTACACGATGCAACAACGTCTTATTTACCAGCCCGGGTCCACACACGCATATGAAACCCGTTGGTCATGCGTTGCCACCGCTAACCCATTTTGGCCTCTTATAGTCAAGCCCAATATGCGTGTCCCGTCCTCGACTTGAGTCGAGCCCACAAAGATACGTTTGGGATATTGGTTGAAATGGGCCCCCACAAGTTACTACTTAAGCTTGTTATTTTATCTAGTGTATCTCACTTAACCCCTTTTATAATCATGCCCACCTACATGTTAAGGTTTGGTTAAGTCATTAATCATATTTTAATTGCCATTCAAGGCACCCACTAGATTTCCACATGCCACCCAAGTCATTTACTTAATTCCCACATGCCACCCAAGGCACTTACTTAACCCTTTAATCATATTTAATTACATGTTCCACCTTGGTTAAGTATTCTAATCGTATTTTCTATTGCCACCCAAGGCAACCCACTAGTTTCCTCATGCCACCCAAGGCACCCCCACTAGTTACTACATGCCACCCAAGGCACCCACTTAAACCCTCATGCCCCACTACATGCTAATTTGGTTAAGTGTTTCTTAATTAATTAATACCGTGATCCTCATAAAGACCTCTCACATTAGACTATCTTTTATGACCGCTGGTTAGGCCGGTTGGGTCCGGGCAGCCTTATGTCATAACCGAGTCTAACCTCGTGTCTTTACATTAATCACGTATTTAGTTTGTGGCTAAGACCTCTCACATTGGGCTAACATTTGTAGCAACTGGTTAAGCCGGTTAGGTCCGGGCAGTTTTACGCTACAACTGAGTCCAACCTCGTGTCTTAGTCGATTAATTACACCTAATTAATCACCCCCATAATTTGTATTAATTATCCCTAATTAATTAATCATGTTTTCAAGAATATGGGTAGACCTAACTCAATAGGTAAATTCCCAATTCCATAGTATGGGTAGACCTAACTCAATAGGTAAATTCCCAACTTCATAATATGGGTAGACCTAACTCAATAGGTAAATTCCCAATTATGTCATTAATTTGTGTTACTCTTAAGCATACCCATTCCACATCATTTTATTAACATGCATATTAACCCCATCGTTCCCCACGTAATTCGTTCTCGTAACGTGACATAACGAAGGGAAGATTCATCACAAATGTCATGGGTTTAGCCAACATAGCATGTAACTTTATCATGGGTTCAAAAAGGTGTCAACTTGCATATATGAACATACATTAAACCCAACTAGTATTTAACCCAAACTTGCATTATGCATATCATAAAAGAGACAACTTGCATATGAACTTGAACATAAACTTGCTTATGAACTTGCATCATATCTTGCATATGAACTTGCATCATAACTTGCATATGAACTTGCATCATAACTTGCATATAAACTTGCATCATAACTTGCATATGAACTTGCATATAAGCTTGCATATAAACTTGCATCATAACTTGCATAACATGTTACATATGAATCAATGTTCAACATAGTGTTTTGCATCATAAAACATAGCATTAAACTTGCATATAGCACACAACATACACTATACCAAACTTGCATAAACACATTGATTCCACAAACATAGCCATATCTTATCATATCCTATCATAATCAATTTAACAATTGATTGTTAAGTCTATAGAAACTCACCACTAAGCTCCAATAAGCAAACCCTTGCCACAAATCACCGAAAAACTCTAGCCTTGAACATAAAGCTTGCAACTTGATGATGAATGCAAGCCAATGATCACTCATACAACTCAAAGATGCTTGTATGAACATGAAAGCCTTCATAGAAATAGTTTAGAGATAGGATGGAGGCTAGGGTTTTAAGTGGAGGCCATGATCATAGAAAATTTTGGCATAGTTTAGTTAGGAGATAGGATTATGATCATTTAGGGCTAGCTTAGGGTCTTATTTATAGGATAAGGCAAGTGTTTTAGGCCATTAGATTAACCCTAGATTAGATTAGGACCATCAGATCCCGGAAGCTTCTAGTGAACAGTCCAAAACATAGCCAATCCGTAAAATGGTGCACCAGGTTAAACCTGTCGAGCACCCCCTGTCGACACCCAAGTCGACAGGGCTGTCGACCTGGTGCTACCCAGTCGACTGCCCTGTCGATAGGGCTGTCGACACGGGTAGCTAGGCGGGAGTTTTTCCCTCCAGCGCCTAATGGCCCCAATTTAATTTAAATCTGAATTTTAAATCTGTTTTTGAACTTTAAATTTTCTGCAAACTTCATTGGGCCATAACCGGGCCATACGGACTCCGATTCTCGAAAACTCGGACTCTATTTCGCGTATTTTTCCGAGACGAACGCAATGACGCAGCCCGTTGCCCCCAATTCTCACTTCTGAGATTATTTATTCTGTAATTAGTGAATTTTAGCATTAACCGAAATTCGGGGTGTTACATCCCCTTTCCTCGACACAAGCTTCCCTCCTATGCTTGGTCCCCTCTAGTAATTCTTACTTAACCCCTTCTTATTCATGTCCACTTACATGCTTAAATTTTTGTTAAGTATACACCAGTTATGTCCTACATGTTACCCATGTCCTCCACTTAACCCCTACATCATCCTCATGTCTTAATACATGCTTTATCTTGGCTAAGTGCTTATAGGTTATATTTTACATGTCATTCATATTACCCCCAACGTCTGGGTTTAACCAAGCGCCTTGGCTTTATCTTTCATTAGACCCTTTGTCTATCCATTAACTATGCGCTTGTGCTACCTCATCAGTCTTATTATTTAACTTGGTTATTTCCATTTATACCAACCTTCAACTTGCTTATTAATTCAATTCTTAACTTGAACTATACTAAGTCCATTAATAAGCCCGCAACATGTTATTCCTATGACTCATACATTAACCCCTGTTATGGTACAATAACATGTTCTTATTCAATCTTTACAACCAAGTACCCCTTAACTTACAAACACACTGGAGAGAGAGAATAATTCCCTAAATACTAACCCCGAAGACCGGAATCAACATCAGATCGATACTCAGAGGATTATTCAACCTAAC
This sequence comes from Allium sativum, assembly GCA_030737875.1. Classification (NCBI taxonomy): domain Eukaryota; kingdom Viridiplantae; phylum Streptophyta; class Magnoliopsida; order Asparagales; family Amaryllidaceae; genus Allium; species Allium sativum. The sequence continues at coordinate 996,617,439 of CM060915.1, forward strand.
CAATGTTCTGTTCCTTTTTATAATATAACTTATGTCGCCTTCAATTGTAAATTCATTCTTGTCTTTACATATTGCTTAATCTACAATGAAGCACATCTTTCCTTATTACATAAGTTATCTCATCTTATCTATTGTTCCGCCTAACTTACTTTATTCTATAAGTTATCATTCCCACTTAGGCATTAATTAAGATTTACTTAACTCAACCATTCATGTCATAACAGTTAAGTGTCATTAGCCTGGTCATATTACTTAACCCACCCATTCATACCATATTGGTTAAGTGTCATTAGCCTAATCATATTACTTAACCCACCCATTCATACCATATTGGTTAAGTGTCATTAGCCTAATCATATTACTTAACCCACCCATTCATACCATATTGGTTAAATGTTCTTAGTTTAATTAACCCTATCCACTGGTCTAATTACCATGTTATGTTGGTCAAGTATTACTATTCGTATTTCCACATGTCACCCACTTAACCCCCATGTCCCACCACATGTTTATCTAGTTAAGTATTTCTTAATTTATTAAGGCCGTAACCCTATAAAGACCTCTCCCATTAGACTGACATTTATGGCAGCTGGATTTGCCGGGCGGGTCCGGGCAGTCTTATACAATAAAAGAGTCTAATCTCGTGTCTTTACAACTGTGACGCTTTTAATTTGGGCCTAGGACCTCTCACATTGGGCTACCATTTGTGACTACTGGATTCGCCGGGCGGCTCCGGGCAGTTTTACGTCACAAATGAGTCTAACCTCGTGTCCTGAGCATTGATTATCGCTTATAATCTTTTACCCCGGTCTTAAGAATTTCCTTATTCAAATTATTAGTTAATTCCTAATTTAACGATGCCCATAATTGACTCAATTATGTTCATCAATTAATGGTATGAAAAATCATACCAATTTTATCACAATTTATCTTATGCCATTAAAGGCAACTTATCTCAATTTATATTTATCCCTCCTTTAAGGCTATTACATGCCAACTACCCAAAACCCACTTAGGCGTGTTCATATTAGCCCTTTTTCAAGACATAAATTATCATACGTGTTTCAACTACAAATCTCACATAATTAACATATGCCCAAGTTCTAGATTACTTATCAGTTTTACATATGCCCGATTCATACCAAATCTACATATGTTCAGTTCATGTCGTTTTATACGTATGTCAAATTTTATGTCAATTTACACATATCAAGTTCTAGCGAAAAATTACATATGCCAATCCCAATTCTTACAATTACCATTTCAATGGCAATACCCAATTATCCAATTCTATATTATGCCTTCGTTTCTACCAAACACACATATATCTAACTAGGCAATATCTTGGTATTTCCCCTGTATTCAATCGCATATAAATCGCAGTTTTGGCCTAGGTCTGAAATCGACCTAGGTTCTTCAAAGGAAAATAAATAGGGGGAGGTAGAAGTTGCAATGAAACAAGATCAGGGAGAAAACAACATAGATCGTCATGCTAGGCATAAAGATTAGATCTTGATAATAATATCAACATGAATCCAAGAAACTGATTTACAACGACTGAATAGAGCATGAACTAGACATAAGAATGGAGATAAACAAGTCTCAATACTCAAGGTTCAAAGGTAAACAGAAATAGATCTGAATTGATAAACATGCTTATATCCAATTACACTTTATTCCATAACTATATTAAAATTAAGTATTTTAATCTAAAAAGTAACTAGAACTTACATAGCATGGCTAGCGAATTTAAGAACTGAAATCGATGTTGTGGCGTTGTTGATTCATCTCCTTGAATTGTTGTAGAAGTCTTCATCTTTGCATTTGATTGCGTATGAGAGCTTAAGAAGATTAGAGACGGCGGCCATGACCAAGAGGGATTTCAGCAGCACAATGGTGGCTAGATGTGTTGTAGTGAATTAGGGTTTAGGCATCAGGGGGTTTATATAGGATTAGGTAGACGAATCTGGACAGAAAATGAGACTAGAAACTTCAGAATGCACCCAGGCCCAAAAGTGGGCTCGGGGACCAGGTCGACTGCCCAGTCGACCTGGTCTGGGGAGGTCGACTGCCCAGTCGACTCCCCCGTCGACCTGGGTAGTGGGCGGGAAATTTCCCGCCCAGCCTTTTCTGGGTTTTGAATTCGAAATTTGAATTCGAATTCGAGCTGTTTTCGATTCTGAAAATCCTGAAACTTCAGAGGGTCATATCTCTCTCATACTGACTCCGATTCTCGCAAACTCAGACTCATTTTCAAGCAGAATTTCGAGACGAACGCAATGGCGCAACCTGTTACCCTTGAATCTTATTTTAAAAATTAATTCTGCCTTGATTCTTGTATTAACATGCTACAAAAATTCGGGTTGTTACAACGATAAACCCAAAATCACATTCCATTAATTATCGGGTTAAAGAACAAGTGTTATTTAAAACACTGTTCACGATAAACCCAAAAATCAATACCAATTCAATTCCAATTAAATATTATTTAATTGGTACACTTCATTAAATCTAAATAAAAAGATTTATTCTTTTTCCCAACTAGGCTTAAGAACAGTGTTAATGAAGACACCATTCACGACAAACCCAAATCACATTTGATATTAAATACAAGGCTCTGAATAGAAAATATATCGGCTTATATTCAATATCAAATTCTACGACAAAAAAATATCGTATTGGAAATAACGATATATATATATTTCTTTCAAATTTCCACAACAATATCTGTATAATCACGAAATCCCACATCGAAATATTTCAAAGACAATTTCGATTCAAATCCATTCCAATGCAATTATTGGAAATTCCGGTTATTTTCAAAACCATTTCAAATCCAATTTATTTATTTTAAAAATAAATTATTATTCTAGTTCAAAACTAGTTCATTTTGATAAATATCTATTTTTATCTATTCAAATAAGGAGTTTTTCATCGCAATTCTTCACAAATCATTGCTTATAATTTTACAACAATTATTACTGTTTTTAATAATTTCATCAAGGCCCGTACAGTCGATTTCCATCAACGGCCATCGAACTGCACTTACAGCGACCTTTTACAAATTTGATTTGGACATAATTCCAAATCCAACCGTTAGATTTCAAATATCTAATATTGGTTGGAAAGCTCTTTTCGATACGAACCCAACGGTTCCGGTTTTAGGAGAATCCGACGGTCGGATCTCCCGCAATATCCATTCGAAATCAATGGTCGAAATTTGCGAACTGCCGCGGTGCGGCGCGTTCTATTCAGGCCATTATATTATATATATAATATATATAATATATACTTCGTCGATTTCCTTTTTAAAACGTATTTTTTAAATCGTTTTAAATTCGTTTTCAAAACGATTTCAACTTCCTTTTAAAATTCAAATCAAAATCGAATTTTTCAATATAAATTTTTTTAAATTCATTTCCACTCGATTTCAATTCAGATCGGTTCCAATTTCAATACGTTTTAAATTCAATTCAAAACGATTTCAATTCTATTTCAATCTAATTCAAATTTCAATTCATTTCAATATAATTCGAATTTCAAATCTATTCAGTATAAATCAAATTTCGAAATCACTTTCAATATTCATTGAAAGATGAATAAAATCGATATAAATATCGTTCACATCAAAATGGCGTCAATATAATCAACACGGCTTCATATATTTCTATATTCAAATATTCTATTTCAAATATTTCTTTTCAAATATTTCTATTAAGATATTCTATTTCAAAACTGGAATGAGGCCCAATCAATTACCATATATTGTTAATTATATGGATTTTCTACAACACATGTATAAAATAACAATGATAAATAATCAACCATCATCCAGAGTGCACCACACAACTGCATAAGCATTAAATATAAATAATTAGCGCTTACACAGTCTGTCGACCAATCTATCGACATACAATTAAATAATTGGGATTAGTGTATGCCAAATATCATCCCAATACCCATGTGGGGTTTCAAACAATCAAACACAGATTTTATTTGTGCAGTTGGGCGATGTGTAAAATTTATCGTCCCAATCAATATCAATCAAATCAGTGTATATAAACAAATCTCCAATTTGTTTATAAATATTTATTTCATATACACGTTAAAATTCTATTTTTAACTATAAAATATTTCTAACTATATAATATTTTATTTCATTCACATCACATCACACAATCAACTACACATCAAAATCAAACAAACAAGCATACAAGCCGTCCATGGTCTGTGGACGACGAGTGTCGGGTGCTACTAAACACCGTCTGCATCCTAGCATATATTTCAACTAGAAAAAAATAAATTAAAGGTGAGAAGTTCTCACCAAAGCTAAATCCATTCACCGCGACTCTTCTTATGTAGGAAATCTTCACCTTTTCGTCTTTTGTCACTTTCGTTGCCCGTATTCACTACATATATAAAAATCACATTTTTATATTCTCACTTCACATATAAAAATTATATTTTTATATCGCTCTATACATTTTTATCGCTACTCTACATAGATAAAAATCGAATTTTTATTGTGCTAAGCATATGAAAACCAAATTTTAAAACAAATAAAGATCATATCTTTCATGTACATCCTTTCATGTATTTAAGAATCGAATTTTTATCTTCACTAAAAATTATATTTTTACTTTACTTTAACCTTTCTCTAATATAAAATTTTTATTTTTATTTCGCTACTTCTATAAAAATCATATTTTTAATTTCTATATCATATAAAAATTATATTTTTATTATCTACATTATATAAAAATTATATTTTTATTCTTTCTACTTTGTAAAAATCATATTTTTATTATTTTAAAAATATAAAAACCATATTTTTAATACTCTACATAAGTAAAAATCATATTTTTAAACTTACTACTAGTATTAAAATTATATTTTTAACTTCTTGATTATATAAAAATTATATTTTTAACTTCTTGCAAACATATAAATAAAAATCGAATTTAAAGGAGAACAATATTTATTGTATAAAAATTACCCTTTACATTCGCCGGGTGGGTTTTCTGCTGTTGACTGCGAGAGGGGGGTGTTGCTACATGGCCTGGAGGAGGTGCAAGACGGTGGTGGCGGTCGACTACAGGCGGTGGTGCTCCGTAGGGTGGTGGTGGCTGCGATGGGGTCTCTGTCGATGGGATTGAGCGAGGGGGTATCGTGGTCTTCGATGGAGGGGGCTGGAGGAAGTGGAAGCGGAGCGAAGGGAGGGTGGTTGCGGATGAGGCCGACGACGTCAGGAACAGGGGCGGCGGCGCTTCTTACGAGGCTAGGGTTGAACGACGAGGGCAAGCGGTTTTTTTTAATTTCGATTTATTCTTCTGAAACTAATGGGGGGGTAAGGGGGAATGGAGGGGTGTAAGAGAATAAATATTATAATTTAATTATTTAATTTAATTTAATATTCCATTAAAGTTGACTTCTCTCTCAAACTCGAAACGAGGACCAATGACTGTCGTCCCTAGCTAATTACCCCCATTCCGAACACAATGGGATATGTTTCGTTACCCAATTCGACTGTTATGATTTGTTTTCGTCAATTTTAAAATATAAATCAGTATATATTAAATTTTAATGCACATTTTAATTTACCGGGGCCACATACTAACTAGAAAAATTCCAGAGAACAATTTTCTAGCTTCATATTAACGATACGGTCCTAACAAAACTAGTTTCATCGAATTCCGAGATCATTTGAAAAATGGCCATTTTCCAGTCGATTAAAATTAACTAAAACTGGTCAAACGCGTTTTCCTTTGCCACGCTCACATATTGTTTCGAAAATTTATGAAATTTGGAATCTAGCAAAAATTTGACATCACTGATCCACCAAAAGTGGTTTCGTCAAAATCCGAGGTCGTTTGCAAAATTTCCATTTTTAAGGGCCGAAATTCCATAGCGATTATTCTGAAAATTCATTTGGACATAACCTTTGATTCCCGCTATGAAATTTTGATTTTTCGGATTCGTTGGAAAGATATTCTCAATTAGATTCAAATATTTTTGGTTTCATTAAAATCCGGTTTATTTTGCACCTGGTACATTCATTTGAAATTTGAAATCGAATTATCGAACTACCGCGCCATTTTCCATTCCTTATATATATAAATAAATATTTATATTCTAACGACGATCTATATAAATATATACGTTCGAATCTATTCAAAATAAATTTCTTGTCGTTTTTATTCAAACTATTCATTTTAAATAATCAAAAATATGTTAAAATTGCCAAAATAAAAATTTTAAATTGGCTCGCATTTCCGGGTTATTACATTTATGATTGTATATAAAATCAGAAACTAACTGGAAACGAGCTAAGATGGGTGGTTTCCTGGGTATTGGTCTGATGTTGGTTTCGGCCTTCGGGGTTAATACTTAGGGAATCGTTCTCTTACTAATTTACGGTTGGAGTCTGATTAAGAATTTAAACATGAAATGTAGCGTATCAAGCATTCTTTGGCTATTATAAGGTAAAAACCCTATCCTCTGGCTTGCGTTGCATTGTGTGATGGGACCTGGGTCTTATAATAGCTTCATTGTTCTTTATTTAGCATTGCGCTGTTGTTTTATGCACTGGTATTCTTGGATGGAAACCCGTTCCGTGTTATACGGCGTGGTCCCTTGATTTACCTAACTTTAAAATAAAGATTAATAACTGTTTTAGTTCTCACACCAGTCCCATGACTGACCTGGAGTTTATTGTTTTAACCTAAACTCTGGTTGCCGTTATTTTGACACAGGCAGCTAGTAGTTTTGGTTTTGCAGATTTATATTCACAGGATCCTGATTAATAGCTGGAACGATACTTGGAAAGTTCTGTATCCGTGTATTACTTCTAGTTGTTTATTGTATTATTTTCCGCTGCTATGTAATGTATTGTAATCTCTGATATTTTATTATGTGTAATATTTATTCATACTTTGTATATTCTTGTAATCTGATGAAATTGTTGTAATTAATAATGAAATGTTCTTCTGTCTGCGTTCTTTTGTGTGTTGTTCTCAAAGTATCCACTCTTTCCTTACCGGGGAAGTTACGGGTTTTCACACCCCGAGAACAAGGAAACAGCATCGGTGTTTACCTAGCTCCTCTTATCGATGATCTAAAACTTTTATGGGACAAAGGCGTGCGTTTTTCTGATGCATATGGTAGAAGTGATTTTACATTGCTTGTCACGTTTTTTTTGTACCATAAATGATTTCCCCACATATGGTAACTTGTGTGGTTGTAGTACAAAAGGTGCCATAGCATACCCGATATGTCAAGATGATATGATTGTTGATCGTTTGCATCATTACAAGAAAAATGTGTATATGCATCATCATAGATTTCTCCCTCCTCATCACCCTTATCATAAAAAGAAGAAACCTTTTAATGGGAAGATGGAGAATAAAGTTTCTCGTTTGCCATTAAAAGGAAATGATGTTTATGAACGGGTCAATGACATTGAAAATGTATTCGGCAAAGTTTTTCCTCTTCTAGAAGGCTTGCGGAAAAAGAAATCTATATTTTGGGAACTTCCATACAAGATAGATTTACAGGTTAGACATTGTCTAGATGCAATGCATATAGAAAAAATGTTTGTGAATGTATCATTAGGACAATTTTGAATATACCTAGTAAGAAAAAAGATAGCGAGAACGCTAGACAAGATATGGTGAATATTAGTATTCTAAAGGAGTTTGCACTAGTACAGAAAGGGAAAGGCACTTATTTGCCTCATGCATGTTATACGTTGTCCAAAAAAGAAAAAAAAACAAGTCTATGTGAGTGTCTTCGTGGTGTCAAGGTTCCAGTAGGTTATTCATCAAATATTAGCAGTCGTGTATCAATGAAGGATTTAAAATTGACTAGTATGAAGTCTCGTGACTACCACGTATTAATACAACATTTTCTACTTGTTGCAATTCAAGTTATATTGCCTGAACACGTTTGTCATGTTATTACAAAGCTTTGAATCTTTTTTACTGTAATATGTAGCAAGTCAGCTAATCCTGATAGGTTGAATGCTCAATAAGCTGATGTTATCGTTACCTTATTCAGGTTTGAGATGTATTTCCCCCCTCATTTTTGATATTATGGTGCACTTGATTGTTCATCTAATAAGAGAAATCAAACTTTGTGGTTCAGTTTTTATGAGATATACATATCCATTTGAAATGCACATGAGAACTTCAAAAAGAGAAACAAAAAATAGATATAGACCCGAAGCTAGTATTGTAGAACATACTGTAGCTGAGAAGGTTATTGAATTTGTCGCATAATACTTAAAAAATGTTGAGGCTATTGGACTTCACAAATCTCGGCATGTAGGATGAATTGATGGTCAGGGCACACTTGGGTTAAAATTGGTTTCAACCAGTGATGAAATGTCTCATAAGGCACAACTACTTGTTTTACAACATCTTAGTGTGGTTCATCCTTACCTGGAGCAGCATATGGCGATGCTAAAATCTGAAAATCCTTCAAAGAACGAAATGTGGTTGACAAACGAGCATAACCTCTCCTTCATTGAATGGTTTAAAGAAACGGTAATGGATCGATTATCTGAAACAAATCATAATATTTCTGATACAATAAAATGGTTGGCATATACACCTCAATTTAAAGTCAACTCTTAAGAAGGATATGATATCAATGGGTGTGTTTTTCATACGAAGCGACAGGATGAGAAGAGAAAAACGCAATATAGCGGAGTTAGTGTGGTGGCATCTTCAAGAGAATTTGCTAGTGCTAAAGATAATAAGCCAATAAATGCGACAATGTCATATGGAATAATTGAGGATATTTGGGAGCTTGAGTATAAGGATTTCACGATTCCACTATTTTGTTGTAGATGGGATGACGACCATCATGTTGTACGAGTAGATGAACATGGATTCACACTTGTTGACTTTGGTCCAGTTAGTAATGAAAACGAGCCACTCATCTTAGCATCTTAAGCAAAACAAGTTTTTTACTTGACCGATCCAGCAAATAGTAAGTGATCTGTTGTTCTTCCTGGCAAAGACGCATTGTAGGGATTGATGATGTGGTAGATGAAGAAGAGTAAAATCAATTTGATGAGAGCACACCTTTCTTTGTTGGCATAAGTGTACCGGAATATGAGGTTGATTTAAATGCTAATTATGTACGTTTTGATCACGACGAAGGGGTTTCGATAATAGGGTAATTTTTTTCTTGCTCAACATGCTTTAGTTTCACAAGAAATCTTATATTTTAAAATCTTACATTTTATGTGATACTTCTAGTATTTTGGGAATAACTACTATATTATCTTTTTTAGGGATACTTGATTGATCCTAAGTTTGAGAAAGTGACTTCTATTGAATCATTTTCAAGTGTGTTATTGGTCCTGATATTTCAGAGTGATGTGTAGCTTTCAGTGAACATAGGTCAAAATAGAAAGAATTGTATATATAACTGAATGTACCTTTCAGGGAATGTAGCTTTCAACGAATGTAACTTTCAACAAATATAGGTTAATTCGCTTGTGAATGTCCTTTACTGGAAAATGTTCAAGGTTGATACACAAATTTTTAATTAAATGCCCATATAAAATAACAAGCTAATGATTTTTCATATGCAAAATTTCCCTTTATTGGGAAATGTTCAAGGTCGATAGCTATAGACACTATGCGTGCTTCATATTATCATATAGCAAATCGAATTTGTGACAACAGTGAAGAAACTCAATTGAAATTTAAATATCAATTTGTGTGGATGTAGAATATTAGAAATTAAGAGAACACTCTTTTGCACACAGGGTACTAACTGGGCACAAATAAACCACATTAATTATGATATTTAATTTAGAAGTTTTAATTCATAATATTTTTTTTTTCTTTTTTTGAACAAGTTTGCATTTATAATTCATGGGTATAACATCCCGTATTTTTACGGTATAATAATGTAACGACCCGTATTCTACAGTATAATAATTAATTTATTTAATTATTTAAAATAGTGATTTAGATAATTAAATGGTTATTTAATTAAATTATATGGATTATTTAATTAATATAAATAATAGAATAATATATTTAATTTCTGAAATAATCAAAAATAGTTGAATTCAAAACATTGTGTAAATTGGATTATTTAAAATATATAATTCAGTTTAGAGTTGAATTATATTCACGAATATATTATATAAAAGAAGTTTGAACGTATAATTATATTATAATTATAATCGGGCTTGAAATGGCACGGTAGTTCGCTATTTGGCGATTTGAACTTCAACTGAATATACAGGGTCCGTTTTAAATAGGATTTCTGTGAAGCAAGAAACGTATGGAGCTGGGGAAGTATATTTTTCTAGTGGAAGAGAAAAATCGGGATTTCGTCATGTAGATTTTGATTTTTGTCCAAATCAAATTATCAGAAAAACAGGGCCATAACCTTTTAAAAACCATAATTATTTATTTAATTATTTATATTTTTAATTAAATATCGATATAACTCTGATGATGAAATATCGAGTTAGAAATCCATATAGGATTTTTATGGAGCTGTATGGTATTCCACTGTTAAAATATACGATAATATAAATATATTTATATTTAATTTAAATATATTTATATATTTAAATGGGTTACTTAGAGCTTTAAAATAGCCAGTTTTGGAAACGACCTTCGTTTTCGATGGAACTAATTTTGTTGGATCCGTAATATTAAATTATTGTTAGATTCCAAGTTTCGTGACTTTTAGAGTCAGTGTGTGGCCGTACAGATTTTTAATGTGAAAAACATTCAGTATTTTGACGGTTAAAAATACGTTATGTGAGCAAATGGAGTCGGAATTCGACGAAACCAGTTTCGTTGGGTCTGTAATGTCGAACTGTAGTTGCATGTCCAGTTTCGTGATTTTTAGATGTCATGTGTGATCACATGAATTTTTAAGGACAAATAAAAACAGCGAATAGCCATCAACATCAAACAAGCTACCAAATACTCGGTCAAAATGAAGGCCACACACCCATGTTTTTCAGCCACACAAAATCTCATCCCGTTATATAATCCTTCTCTTCATCCGCCATCTCCATCTTCTAAAAACGTGAAAATCCACAAAAGAAAAATCAATAGAAAATCATACAAAAATCCGTGAATCAAAATAGAGTTGTTTTTGAGCTCCTGCGATGATGCTCTTCAGTTTCATATGTGTTTTGTGGCATTCGAACTGAATTTGGTTCGTTGGAAAAATCACAACGCAAGTTAGGGTTCAAGTTTTAGACAAATTGAAGAAGTATTGGTTCGATTCACTGTTGTTTTGGGTGCATGGGAAGGAACCGCACTCGTTTGGATTTTTTTGGGTGGTTTCGAGCACAAAAATGTCGCTCCAAATGTTGTAGCTGGGCGGAAGGCCCGAACGGCGGAAGAGGAATGTCGAGTTCGAGTTGGGCATTTATTTTATTGGTGGATGAAGATTCGAATGAGAAGCTAAATGGTGTTGTCTGATTTTTAAATCCTGAAGTGAAGAGGGATCGAGATAATCTAGAACGTATGGTAATGGAGAAGCCATGTGGATGTCTGAACGGGGAAGAAGATACGTGCGCAAGTGGGATTTTGAATTGTTGATGGGTCGGAGAAGAAATAGGGTAAAAGCCCGTGATTATATAATTTAATGTTCAAATTAAATTAAATTTAGTATTTAAACTTGTGAATATAATTTCTGGGTCATACGATTTCAGAATCTGACAAAACAAGATCTATTGGGATCGTACGGACGGCGCCTACGCAATGGATCTGACTAGGAGTCAATTGGAGCTCGTTACAATTTCTATCAAAATAAATTGTCTGTTAGAATCAAGCGATGGTTATCGTTATTAACGATGATCGTCCAATGTGAGTAAAACTCACCAACTCTGAACAGTTATATTTTTATAACGTATTCTGAGAACTGATAATTATCTATTGATTGCTGTGTGTTAACTGTTTGGTTGAATTGCTTATATGTTGGTTAAATTTATAGATAACGACATATATATATATATATCGTTAATCTCATATCGATTATGTTTAGCAGAATATTTCATAGTGAAATATTATCGATGTTAATTATATTGTTTAACATCTGTGATGCAGGGAAACAGGTTGGAGGGACCCAACTGGGTTCCTCAATATATAAAATACTGTTTTGTTTCATATACTATGATGTATGATGTGATATATAATTTGTTGATGATTATGTGTGTTTGGATGATATCGTTCACTGTATTTGGTATTTTAAATACCGTACGAAATAGTGGGATGTAAAAAAGTGGATTTTCAAAGTATATTTTGAAAATAATTTATTTATATAAAATCAATGGATTTTATATATAAAAGGAAAAAGGATTTTATAAAAGGAAATAATTATAAAATCAAAAGAGTTAAAAAGATTATATTTGTAAAACAAAAATAAAGGAAATATATTTGTAAAACAAATATAAAAGAATATATTTGTAAAACAAATATAAAGGAAATATATTTGTAAAACAAATATAAAGGAAATTATTTGTAAAACAAATATAAAGGAAAATGTTTGTAAAACAAATATAAATGTAATAACCCGGAAATCCGAGCCAATTTAAAAAATTTATTTTGGCAATTTTAGCGAATTTTGATTAATTTAAATGAATTATTTTAAATAATATCGACAAGAAATTTATCGAACGTATATATTTATATAGATCGTCGTTAGAATGTAAATAATTATTTATAATTATAAAAGGAATTGAAAATGGCGCGGTAGTTCGATAATTTGATTTCAAAATTCAAATGAATGTACCGGGTGCAAAATAAACCGGATTTTACTGAAACCAAAAATATTTGAAGTTAATTGAGAATATCTTTCCAACGAATAAGAAAAATGAAAATTTCATAGCGGGGATAAAAAGATATGTCTAGTTGAAATTTCAGAATAGTCGCTATGGAATTTCAGCCCTTAAAAATGGCCATTTTGTAAACGACCTCGGATTTCGGCGAAACCAATTTTGTCGGATCCGCGATGTCAAGTTATTGCTAGGTTTCAAATTTCATAATTTTTCGAATCAATATGTGAGCGTGGAAAAGGAAAACGCGTTTGACCAGTTTCAGTTGATTTTAATCGACTGGAAAATGGCCATTTTTCAAACGGTCTCAGAATTTGACGAAACTAGTTTTGTTAGGACCGTATCATCAATACGAGGCTAGAAAATATTTTTCTGGAATTTTTCGAGTTAGTATGTGACCCAGGTAAATTGAAATGTGCGTTCAAATTTAATATATAGAGTTATATGTTGATTTTGACGAAAACTGATCGAATCAGCTTACGATACATATCACATTGTGTTCGGAATGGGGGTAATTAGCTATGGACGACAGGCGGTGGGCCTCGTTTAGAGGTCGAATGAAAAAGTCAACTTTTTGAAATTAAAATAATTAAAAAAATAAAACCTCTCTCCTCTCTTCCTTATTTCCTCTCAGCCCCCCCTCCCCCGTGTTCATTTGGAAATCAAATCAGAAGAATAAAAGGAAAAAAAATCGCGATTCAGGAAACCGCATGGCCCCTCCACCCACCCATCGACGCCGACCGCCGCTAGAGGCAGAGAACCCCACCAGACCCCCATCACCCTCGCGCTCCTCCTTATCCTGCCTCTCTTCCTCCCTAACCCGAACACGAGCGAACTCCTCCCCTTCCAGCGTTGACCGAACACCTCCCCCCACTACCTGCCGCGAACCCCGCCTCCCCAGGCGACCCTCTAACGTCGAGCTCCGCCAAGAGCACCTCCGCGCCCCCCTTGCTACTCTCCCCTCCTCAATCTTAGTCCGATTTCAACTGTAAGTTTTCGATTTCTTATATTTTCATTTAGCCTAAAGTTTATATTTTTTTATTAGCATGAAATCTATATAGTAATGACATCAAGAAGAGATTTTTATCGTGGAAAAGATTTGATTAAAAAAGTGAAAAGGTTATATTTTTATTTATAAAAATATGATTTTTATATTTTAGAAAGGATAAAATTTTGATTTTAATTTATAGGAAATATAAAGATATGATTTTTATATAATGTAGATAATAAAAATAGAATTTTTATCTATATAGCAGCGATGTAAAAATAGAATTTTTATCTATATAGTAGCAGTGTAAAAATAGAATTTTTATCTATATAGTAGCAATGTAAAAATAGAATTTTTATCCATATAGTAGCGAATTAAAAATAGATTTTTTATCTATATAGTAGCAGTGTAAAAATAGAATTTTTATCCATATAGAGTGATTATAAAAATGTGATTTTTATACACATAGCAACAATATAAAAATGTGATTTTTATATATGTAGTGGCTATGGAAAACGAAAGTGACAAAAGGCGAGAACAACGATGACTTCTACATAAGAAGAGTCGAGGCGTTTGGATTAGCTAGTCGGTGAGAACTTCTCACCTATTAATTTTGTTTTCTAGTTAATAGTATGTACTAGGATGTAGACGGTGTTTAGTAGCACCCGACATCCGTCGTCCACAGACCATGGATGGCTTGTATGCTTGTTTGTTTGATTTTGATGTGTAGTTGATTGTGTGATGTGATGTGAAATGAAATAAAATATTTATGTAGTTAAAAATATTTTATAGTTGAAAATATAATTTTTAACATGAATGTGAATAAATATTTGTAAACAAATCGGAGATTTGTTTATATACACTGATTTGATTGATATTGATTGGGACGATAAATTTTACACATCGCCCAAGTGCACAAATAAAATCTGTGTTTGATTGTTTGAAACCCCACATGGGTATTGGGAAGATATATGACATACACTAATCCTAATAATTAGTTGTATGTCAATCGATCGATTGACAGACTGTTATAAGCGTTAAATATTTATATTTGATGCTTATACAGTGTCGAATGCACTTTGGATGATGGTTGATTATTTGTCATTGTTCATATATACATGCGTTGTATGGAAATCCATAGAAATAAAATCTATGGTAATTGATTGGGCCTCATTCCAATATTTGAATAGAAATATTTGAAATAAGAAATATTTGAATAGAAATATTTGAAAAGAAATATTTGAAATGGAATATTTGAAAATAGAAATATATGAAGTCGTGTTGATTAGTGTAACGACCCGGATTTTGAGCGACTTTGATTATCGACATAAACTCGATGTCGATAACCAAAACATCGAAAAATCGCGGTAATTAATGAAAGAAATTAGAGGGTGAGAATAGATAAGATAGAAACTTAGGATAGAAGAAGAAGAAGAACACAACATCAGAGTAACACGAACCTCACAGCGGAACGAATAACATATAATAGAAAACATAACTTTGAAATATAACAGTTATGTATACCATTTTGACATGAACGATATTTATATCGATTTTATTCAACTTTCAATGTATATTGAAAGTGATTTCGAATTTCAAAATATATTGGAAATAATCGAAATTTGAATTATATTGAAAATAATCGAAATTCGAATTATATTGAATAGAATTGAATTCGAATTGAAATTGAATAGAATCGAATTGAAATTGAATTTAACAGAATTCGAATTGAAATCGAATAGAATCGAATTGAAATTGAATAGAATTGAATTCAAATTGAAATTGAGTTGAAAACGAATAGAAACTGAATTGTATTGAAAAGAAAATGAATTAAAATTGATTTGAATTGAAATCAATTTGAAACGAATTTAAAACGAATTTATATTGGAAAATTCAATTTTTGATTTGAATTTGAGATGGAAGTTGAAATCGTTTTGAAAACGAATTTAAAACGGTTTTTAAAATACATTTAAAAAAAAGGAAATCGACGAAATATATATAATATATATATATAGAATGGCCTGAATAGAACGCGCCGCGCCGTGGCCGTTCGTGAATTTCGACCATTGACTTCGAATGGACATTGCGGGAGACCCGGCCGTCGGATTCTCCTAAAACCGGAACCGTTGGGTTCGCATCGAAAATAACTTTCTAACGGATATTAGAAATTTGAAATCTAAAGGTTGGATTTGGAATTATACCCAAATCAAATTTGTGTAAAATCGTAAGAAATGATTTGTGAAGAATTGGGATGAAAAACTCCATATTTGAAAAGATAAAAATAGATTTTTATCGAAATGAACTAGTTTTGAACTAGAATTATAATTCCATTTATTTTTAAATAAATAATTTGAATTTGAAATGGTTTTGAAAATAACCAGGATTTCCAATTATTGAATTGGAATGGATTTGAATCGAAATCATCTTCGGAACAGTTCGATGTTGGATTTCGTGATTATACAGATGTTGTTATGGAAATTTGAAAGATATATATATATATATATATATATATCGTTATTTCCAATACGATATTTGTTGGTCGTGGAATTTGATATTGAATATAAGCAGATATATTTTCTATTCAGAGCCTTGTGTTTAATATCAAATGCGATTTGGGTTTGTCGTGAATGGTGTCTTCATTAACATTGTTCTTAAGCCCAGTTGAGAAAAAGGTTAAATCTTTTTATCTAGATTTAATGAAGTGTACCAATAAAATGGTATTTAATTGGGATTGAATTTGAATTGATTTTTGGGTTAATCGTGAACGGTGTTTTAAATAACACTTGTTCTTTAACCCGATAATGAATTGAATGTGATTTTGGATTTATAGTGAACAGTTTTTTAAACGACATTAGTTCTTTAACCCAGTTAAAGACATGATATTGATTTCTGTAATGATTAAAACTAAGTGGAGTTTTAATGAATCTTTAATTAGATTGAAAAGATCGAGAATGGAGTATCACCAGTTTTACTCCCGACGGTAGTTAAATCTTTAATTAGATTTGAACGTGAAATGGTAATTGAATTTACCGATAACACCGTGGTGTTAGATATGAAGTATGACCAGTTTTACTTCATGGGATAAATAGGTTGGGATTGGGAAATAAAATAAATAATTACTTCGGTGTGGTTCGCTAATCCCGACTAGTTTAAAGTGAAATTCAAAAGAAGATTAAAGAATAAATTTAAAGAATTTATCTTTGATAAAATTAATGGGAACTTTTCCCAAAGTATAAGAATATTTGAATAAAAGAATATTTTGAATTGGAATGAGGCGTATGTTGTGTTTGTGTAACACTTGTTTATTATATACGCGAGTTATTCAGAAAGACCGGGTTTATCCCATTCTAAATAGCTAATTCGACGTGGTGTCAAAGATGAAGACTGTGGTTGAAGACCGGAGGTCTTCATGTCGTTTGGATAATTATTGATGATCTTGATTGGGCCGTACACCCAAGAGGCGAGAATAAGTTGGTGATCATCTAGACATACTTGGAGATCGATGGATATGAGGGGTACTAGGTGCCTCCGATCTCGTTTAGACCCAGAACGAACTTGTAAATGTAAATGGACTGTGTGTCTGACATTGGATTTTAGTCTGTGTGATTGATTTCTATTAAATATATATCTGTTTGGCGGTGGAGAATTTACTCTCTTGCTTAACGCCCTTCTCTGAGACGTATGAGCTCAGAGGTTATATATTGATGGATATCAAATGCATGGAGTGAATTGCCTGTGTGGCATGCCTAAGTGGCAATATGATCAAGGCTTCTGTTGAATAGCAGAGTCTTGTGGTTGATGATCAAAGCACGACCTGTGTGGCATAGCTTTGTGTAGCGTGGATTCGCGAGCCTCACACCCCGGTGTGAACCAAAAATGGGAGAAGGACCTCAGGGAGGACATGCGTTTCTTTCTAGTTAGAAGTGGCGTTAGTGGTTTTACACGCCCTGACACGTTTGACTTATGTGGTTGTTGCTATTGCGAGGCGCCTCGGTTTGATCGGACGATCCGGGTCCGATGGAGTCATTCGTTGCCTCATTTACGCCTCATAGGGTGGGGAAATGCAGTGTTCAAGAATTTTAATCCACATCGGTGGACCGGCCCTGTCGCTCCAAAGGATTGACTGAGTACTTGCCTGAGGCCCGGGCTAGAGAGTCTCGAATCGGTGATGACTATCTTTTGCCTCGGTTCGCAGATGGAAATCCAACTTCCAATACGTGACCTTGAGGTTTTATTTGTAGAGCCTAGTATGGCGACATAGTAGGATGGGGCGCTTATGCCGTCTATGATTGATACTTATGATTTGAAATTGTTTTGACACTATACACTTATAGTACTATCAAAATAATCTGTTTTAAATTTATCAAGCACTCTTTGGCTATTATAAGGTAAAAACCCTATCCTCCGGCTTGTGTTGCTTTGTGTGATGGGACCTGGGTCTTATAATAGCTTCATTTTTCTTTATTTAGCATTGCGCTGTTGTTTTATGCACTGGTATTCTTGGGAGGAAACCCGTTCCATTTTATACGGTGTGGTCCCTTGATTTACCTAACTTTAAAATAAAGATTAATAATTGTTTTAGTTATCACACCAGTCCCATGACTGACTTGGAGTTTATTGTTTTAACCTAAACTCTGGGTGCCCTTATTTTGACACGGGTAGCTAGTAGTTTTGGTTTTGCAGATTTATATTCACAGGATTGAAACGACCCGAACTTCCCCGGTCTCCGAATAGAAGAGAAAGAACGGATTGTTTTGAGAACAACACACAACAAAACGCAGATGGAAGAACATTTCAGTGTTATTACAACAATTCCATCAGAATACATGAATATACGGAGTATAAATGAATAATACACAGAAATATCAGAGGTTTAAATTACATTTAAATACATCGCAGCGGAAAATAATACAATACACAACTAGAAGTAATACACGGATACAAAGCTTTCCGAGTATTGTTCCAGCTGTAAACCAGGATCCTGTGAATATAAATCTGCAAAACCAAAACTACTAGCTGCCCGTGTCAAAATAAGGGCACCTAGAGTTTAGGTTAAAACAATAAACTCCAGGTCAATCATGGGACTGGTGTGAGAACTGAAACAGTTATAAATCTTTATTTTTAAAGTTAGGTAAATCAAGGGACCACGCCGCTAACGCGGAACGAGTTTCCTCCCAAGAATACCAGTGCATAAAACAAACAACGCAATGCTAAATAAAGAAAAATGAAGCTATTATAAGACCCAGGTCCTATCACACAATGCAACGCAAGCCGGGGGATAGGGTTTTTACCTTATAATAGCCAAGAATGCTTGATACGTTTAAAACAAATCATTTATTATTACTATAAGTGTATAGTGTATAAAACAACTTCAAATCGTAAGTATCAATCATAGACGGCATGGGTATCATATATCATGTCGCCATACTAGGCTCTACAAATAAAACCGCACATGTCACGTATTTGGAAGTTGGATTTCCATCTATGAACCGAGGCAAAAGATAGTACTCAACCGATTCGAGACGCTCTAGCCCGCCCCTCAAGCACAGCCGCAACCGTACTTTGGATCGTCAGGGCCGGTCCACCGATGTGGATTATAATTCTTGAACACTACGTTTCTCCGCCCTATGGGGTGTAAATGAGCCAACAAATGACTCCATCGGACCCGGATCGTCCGATCAAACCGAGGCGCCTCGCAACAGCAACAACCACATAAGTCAAACTCGTCAGGGCATGTAAAACCACTGACGCCACCTTTAGCTAGAAAGAAAATGCATGTCCCCCAAGAGGTTCGTCTCCCGTTTTTGGTTCACCACCAGGGTGTGAGGCTCACGATTCAACGTTACACAAAGCTATGCCACATAGACCGTGCTTTGATCATCACCACAAGACTTTGCTTTTCAACTGAAGCCTTGATCAATTGCCACTTAGGCATACCACACAGGCAATTCACTCCATGCATTTGATATCCATCAATATATAACCACTGAGCTCGTACGTCTCAGAGAAGGGCGTTAAGCAAGGGAATAAATTCTCCGCCGCCGAACGGATATATATTTAATAGAAATCAATCACACAGACTAAAATCCAATATCAGATACACAGTCCATTTACAAGTCCATTCTGGGTCTGAACGAAACCGGAGTCACCTAATACCCCGCATATCCATCGATCTCCAAGTACGTCTGGACGATCACCAACTGTTTCCATCTTCTTGGGTGTACATCCCAATCAAGATCATCAGTAATCACCCAAACGACGTGAAGACTTCCGGTCTTCAACCACCGTCTTCATCTTCGACACCTCGTCGAATTAGTTATTCAAAATGGGATAAACCCGGTCTTCCCGAATAACTCGCGTATATTTTAAATAAGTGTTACCCAAACACAACATATGCCTCATTCCAATTCATCAGTCACTAACCGTAAATTAACAAGAGAGTAATTCCCCAAATGTTAACCCCGAAGGCCGAAACCAACATCAGATCAATATCCAGAAAAAAATTCTGCTTAGGTAACCGACATTTAGTTTCTAAATTTCACATTCATAGGGAAAGGTTCCCATTAATTTTATCAAAGATAAATCCCTTGAATTTATTCTTTAATCTTTTTTGAATATCAATTCAATCTAGTCGGGATTAGCGAACCTTACCGAAGTAATCATTTGTTTTAATTTCCCAATCCCAACCTATTCATCCCATGAAGTAAAACTGGTTATACTTCATATCTAACACCATGGTGTTATCGGTAAATTCTATTACCATTTCACGTTCAAATCTAATTAAAGATTTAACTATCGCCTGGAGCAAAACTGGTGCTACGCCATTCTCGATCGCTTCAATCTAATTAAAGATTCATTAAAACTCCACTTAGTTTTAATCTTTAACGGGGTTAAAGAATCAGTGTCATTTAAAAACACTGTTCACAATACCCCAAAATCACATCACATTTCAATCAGTCCCTAACCGTAAATTAGCAAGTTAGCAATTCCCTAAGTATTAACCCCGAAGGCCGAAACCAACATCAGATCAATACCTCTGAAACCATTCAACTTAACTAATCTCCAGTTAGTTTCTGATTTTCTTAACTCCTTTAGGTCCAAGAACAGTATTATTGAAGATACCGTTCACGACAACCCAAAATCACATTGCATTAATTATCGGGTTAAAGAACAAGTGTTATTTAAAACACTGTTCACGATAAACCCAAAAATCAATACCAATTCGATTCCAATTAAATATTATTTAATTGGTACATTTCATTAAATCTAAATAAAAAGATTTAATCTTTTCTCAACTGGGTTCAAGAATAGTGTTAATAAAGACACCATTCACGATAAACCCAAATCACATTTGACATTAAATACAAGGCTCTGAATAGAAAACATACCGGCTTATATTCAATATCAAATTCTACGACCAACAAATATCTTATTGGAAATAACGATATATATATATATATATCTTTCAAATTCCCATAACAATATCTGTATCATCATGAAATCCAACAACGAAATATTCCGAAGACAATTTTGATTCAAATCCATTCCAGTATAATTATTGGAAATTCTGGTTATTTTCAAAACCATTTCAAATCCATTTTATTTATTTAAAAATAAATAGAACTATAATTCTAGTTTAAAACTAGTTCATTTCGATAAAAATCTCTTTTTATCTTTTCAAATATGGGATTTTTCATCCCAGTTCTTCACAAATCATTTCTTATGATTTTACACAAATTATTACTATTTTTAATAATTTTATTAAGGCCCGTACAGTCGATTTCCATCAATGGCCATCGAACTGCACTTACATCGACCTTTTCCAAATTTGATTTGGACATAATTCCAAATCCAACCGTTAGATTTCAAATTTCTAATATTCGTTAGCAAGCTCTTTTTGATACGAACCCAACGGTTCCAGTTTTAGGAGAATCCGACGGTCGGATATCCCGTAATATTCGTTCGAAGTCAATGGTCGAAATTCGCGAACTGCCGCGGCGCGGCGCGTTCTATTCAGGCCATTATATTATATATATATATAATATATAATATATACTTCATCGATTTCCTTTCGAAATGAATTTTATAAATCGTTTTAAATTCGTTTTCAAAACGATTTCAACTTCTTTTTCAAATTTAAATCAAAATTGAATTTTCCCTTACAAATTCGTTTTAAATTCATTTCAAATTGATTTCAATTCAAATTGATTTCTAATTCAATTTCAGTTCGTTTTCAGTTCAATTTCAATTCGAATTCATTCATATTCAATTCCTATTTGAATTCATTTCTATTCAATTTAATTCGAATTTCAATTCTTTTCAAAATATCAGATTTTGAAATCACTTCCGATATTCATTATAAAATGAATAAAATCGATATAAATATCGTTCACGTCAAAATGGCGTCAATCTAATCAACACGGCTTCATATATTTCTATTTTCAAATATTCTATTTCAAATATTTCTATTTCAAATATTTCTTTTTCAAATATTTCCATTTCAAATATTTCTACTTCAAATATTTCTTTAAAATATTTCTATTTCAAAACTGGAATGAGGCCCAATCAATTACCATATAATATTAATTATATGGATTTTCTACAACACATGTATACAATAACGACGATGAATAATCAACCATCATCCAAAGTGCATTCTACACTGTATAAGCATCGAATATAAATATTTAATGCTTATAACAGTCTGTCAATCAATCGATCGACATACAGCTAATTATTAGGACTAGTGTACGTCATATATCGTCCCAATACCCGTGTGGGGTTTCAAACAATCAAACACAAATTTTATTTGTGCAGTTGGGCGATGTGTAAAATTTATCGTCCCAATCAATATCAGTCCAATATGTGTATACAAACAAATCGTCCGATTTGTTTATTTTTATTTCATTTTACATACACGTTAAAAATTCTATTTTTAACCATAAAATATTTTCAACTATATAAATATTTTATTTCATTTCACATCACATCACACAATCAACTACACATCAAAATCAAACAAACAAGCATACAAGCCGTCCATGGTCTGTGGACGACGGGTGTCGGGTGCTACTAAACACCGTCTGCATCATAGTATATATTTAACTAGAAAATTAGATAAAAGGTGAGGAGTTCTCACCGATAGCTATCCGATGCCGCGGCTCTTCTTATGTAGAAATTTTCGCCGTTCTTGCCTCTTGTCAATTTTCACTGCAAGTATTCTCTACATATATAAAACTCACATTTTTACTTCGCTATTCGATATATAAAAATCGAATTTTTACTTCGCTATTCAATATATAAAAATCGAATTTTCACTTCGCTATTCAATATGTAAAAATCGAATTTTCACTTCGCTATTCAATATGTAAAAATCGTATTTTTACTTCGCTATTCAATATGTAGAAATCGTATTTTTACTTCGTTATTCAATATGTAAAAATCGTATTTTTACATAAAAATCGTATTTTTACTTCGCTATTCAATATGTAAAAATCGTATTTTTACTTCGCTATTCAATATGTAGAAATCGTATTTTTACTTCACTATAAATTATAAAAATCATATTTTATAATATCACTTCGTTTGCATTATAAAAATCACATCTTTCCTATAATAAAAATCTCGTCTTTTCTATCATAAAAACCTTATCTAAAAATCTAATCTTTTTATAAATAAAAATCGTTCCTTTTCACAAATAAGAATCGTCTTTCACTATAAATAAAAATCCGACATTTTCTTATTTAAATCGCATCTTTATCCTCAAACCATATATGAAATTCAAATGTTTATTCTCTAATCTTTATCTACATAAAAATACAATCTTTTCTTAAAAAAATATATTTTTATTCTCTATAATAATAAACAAAAATCCTATGCCTTTTCAAATCGAAAATCTAACCTTTCCATACAAGAAGATCGCAGGTTTTGTATAATAAAAAGAAAGAAAAGGAACCTAGAAACTCATAGTCGAGGTGTAGGACGGCGGGGGTTCGTCTAGGTGGCGCGGTGGTCTTCCAAGCGGTGGAGCTCGGCCAGGCAAGGGGTCTCAGGCGCTAGGGCTTCTGGCTTTTGGATTGGGGGCTGCAGATTTGGGGATTGGGGGGTCACGGGTTCGTGTGGAGGAGAGAGGAAGGAAGGAGAGCGACGGAGGTAGGGGAGGGGGGGTCTGAGGTGGGGTGCGAGGCGGCGCTCCACCAAGCGGTGGCGATGGGGGCGCGGTGGATCTTCCGCCGCGTTTTTTTTTTTTATTTCGATTTGGAATTAACAGAAGAGAAAGAGAGAGGAGGGTAAGTATGGTGGGTTTATAATAATTTATATTTTATTTTAATTTTAAAAAGTAACTTTTTCATTCGGGCTCGAAACGAGACCCACCGCCTGTCGTCCCTAGCGTATTACCCCCATTCCAAACAAAATGAGATATGTATCGTAAGCTGATTCGATCGTTTTGATCAATTTTCGTCAAAATAAACATATAACTATATATATTGAATTTGAACGCACATTTCACTTTACCGGGCCCACATACAAACTCGAAAAATTCCAGAAAAATTATTTCTAGCTTCGTATTGACGATACGGTCCTAACAAAACTAGTTTCGTCAGATTCTGAGACCGTTTGAAAAATGGTCATTTTCCAGTCGATTAAAATCAACTAAAACTGGTCAAACGCGTTTTCCTTTGCCACGCTCACATATTGATTCAAAAAATTATGAAATTTGAAACCTAGCAATAATTTTCCATCACGGACCCAACAAAAGTGGTTTTCGTCGAAATCCGAGGTCGTTTGCAAAATTCCCATTTTTAAGGGTCTGAATTCCATAGCGACTATTCAGAATTTTCAACTGGACAAATCTTTTGATTCCCGTTATGAAATTTCGATTTTCCGGATTCGTTGGAAGGATATTCCCAATTAGATCCTATTATTTTTGGTTTCACTAAAATCCGGTTTGTTTTTCACCCGGTACATTCATTTGAAGTTTGAAATCGAATTATCAAACTACCGCGCCATTTTCAATTCATTTTATAAATTAAAATAAATATTTATATTCTATCGACGATCTAGATAGCATATACATTCGCATTCTATTCAAAATAAATCTCTCGTCGGTATTATTTAAAATAATCTATTTTAAATAATCAAAATTCACTAAATTGGCCAAAATAAAAAAAATTAAACTGGCCAAGATTTTCGGGTTATTACAATCTCCCCCACTTAAAACTTTTCGTCCCCGAAAAGGAACGAAGCAGAAAGTTGTTTAACAATTCAAATCAACTTCCATTATTTTGACTACGGCTTAAGTTCTTCAACTTTTCAGTTTCTAAGAACTTTTCAAAAATATCAAAAATTTGGCTAACACCCTAAATTTTCGAAAAATTTCGCCATAACCTCCCCTGCACCGGGAGCACGGGAAAATCCCGAAATTGCCATACAGGTCTTCTGATCTCAAAAAGAAAAAGAAAAAGCCAATCGGATCATAAAATCAACATCACCCAAACAAAACAGTAAATTATGATAAACATGTACCTATTTGTCGGGCAAACAAATTTTATTCTCTGCCCTAGCCTCCTTGCTATGACCTGTTCAATGTAAGTACATGTATATGCAAGCAAATGCGACTAATTTTCAATACAATTCAATATTTGATACAATTAGGCGTAATGGTTCAAAATTATCAAACAAATAAACAAACAACACAAACATCAATCAATTAGTTGATTATCGTTTCAAATTCATAACTTTGATACATATACATATACAGAAAATCATGTTTTTGATGCCAAATCACAACAATAAGCCCTATTTAGTTTCGGTTCTCACACCAGTCTAATGAAAATATAGAAATCTCACTTTCGTAACTCGAAAATAAATACTGGCGACGCTGCCCCATCACCAGAATTATCCCCGTGCAACTAGAGTATGATTCTAAAACTATCCAGTATATTAAAACTTCGAATACACGTTTGCAAGACGCACATGCAAAATCTTTATATATCGGATTGTCCACATTCATATAAATAAATAATCAAATATGAATAAGTGATTTAAATTTTCAAAACAATTTTTTTCTTCATTTTTAAAAATATACTCTTCACACTCATTCTAGGATACTACTGATCCCATCTCTAACGAGTCATTCTAATTGGATATTACTAATCCAATATCTGATAATTCTTTCGTATGGTTCTAACGTGTCTTGTTCTCTGAGATTTGTAAACCAAAGCTCTGATACCACGATGAAACGACCCGAACTTCCCCGGTCTCCGAAGAGAAGAGAAAGAACGGATTGTTTTGAGAACAACACACAATAGAACGCAGACGGAAGAACATTTCAGTGTTATTACAACAATTCCATCGGAATACAAGAATATACAGAGTATAAATGAATATTACACAGAAATATCAGAGGTTTAAATTCCATTTAAATACATCGCAGCGGAAAATAATACAATACACAACTAGAAGTAATACACGGATACAAAGCTTTCCGAGTATTGTTCCAGCTGTAAACCAGGATCCTGTGAATATAAATCTGCAAAACCAAAACTACTAGCTTCCCGTGTCAAAATAAGGGCACCCAGAGTTTAGGTTAAAACAATAAACTCCAGGTCAGTCATGGGACTGGTGTGAGAACTGAAACAGTTATAAATCTTTATTTTTAAAGTTAGGTAAATCAAGGGACCACGCCGCTAACGCGGAACGGGTTTCCTCCCAAGAATACCAGCGCATAAAACAAACAACGCAATGCTAAATAAAGAAAAATGAAGCTATTATAAGACCCAGGTCCTATCACACAATGCAACGCAAGCCGGGGGATAGGGTTTTTACCATATAATAGCCATGAATGCTTGATACGTTTAAAACAAATAATTTATTATTACTATAAGTGTATAGTGTATAAAACAACTTCAAATCATAAGTATCAATCATAGACGGCATGGTTACCATATATCATGTCGCCATACTAGGCTCTACAAATAAAACCGCACATGTCACGTATTTGGAAGTTGGATTTCCATCTATGAACCGAGGCAAAAGACAGTCCTCAACCGATTCGAGACGCTCTAGCCCGCCCCTTAGGCACAACCGCAACCGTACCTTGGATCGTCAGGGCCGGTCCACCGATGTGGATTATAATTCCTGAACACTACGTTTCTCCGCCCTATGGGGCGTAAATGAGCCAACAAATGACTCCATCGGACCCAGATCGTCCGATAAAACCGAGGCGCCTCGCTACAGCAACAACCACATAAGTCAAACTCATCAAGGCGTGTAAAACCACTGACGCCACTTCTAGCTAGAAAGAAAACGCATGTCCCCCCTGAGGTCCATCTCCCGTTTTTGGTTCACCACCAGGGTGTGAGGCTCGCGATTCAACGTTACACAAAGCTATGCCACACAGACCGTGCTTTGATCATCACCACAAGACTTTGCTTTTCAACTGAAGCCTTGATCAATTGCCACTTAGGCATGCCAATTAGGCAATTCACTCCATGCGTTTGATACCCATCAATATATAACCTCTGAGCTCGTACGTCTCAGAGAAGGGTGTTAAGCAAGAGAATAAATTCTCTGCCGCCAAACAGATATATATTTAATAGAAATCAATCACACAGACTAAAATCCAATGTCAGACACACAGTCCATTTACAAGTCCGTTCTGGGTCTGAACGAAACCGGAGGCACCTAGTACCCTGCATATCCATCGATCTCCAAGTACGTCTGGACGATCACCAACTGTTTCCATTTTCTTGGGTGTACATCCCAATCAAGATCATTAGTAATCACCCAAACGACGTGAAGACTTCCAGTCTTCAACCACCGTCTTCATCTTCGACACCACGTCAAATTAGTTATTCAAAATGGGATAAACCCAGTCTTCCCGAATAACTCGCGTATATTTTAAATAAGTGTTACCCAAACACAACATACGCCTCATTCCAATTCATCAGTCACTAACCGTAAATTAACAAGAGAGTAACTCCCTAAATATTAACCCCGAAGGCCGAAACCAACATCAGATCAATATCCAGAAAACCATTCTGCTTAGCTAACCGACAGTTAGTTTCTAAATTTCACATTCATAGGGAAAGGTTCCCATTAATTTTATCAAAGATAAATCCCTTGAATTTATTCTTTAATCTATTTTTGAATATCAATTCAAACTAGTCGGGATTAGCGAACCTTACCGAAGTAATCATTTGTTTTAATTTCCCAATCCCAACCTATTCATCCCATGAAGTAAAACTGGTTATACTTCATATCTAACACCACAGTGTTATCGGTAAATTCTATTACCATTTCACGTTCAAATCTAATTAAAGATTTAACTATCGCCTGGAGCAAAACTGGTGCTACTCAATTCTCGATCATTTCAATCTAATTAAAGATTCATTAAAACTCCACTTAGTTTTAATCTTTAACGGGGTTAAAGAATCAGTGTCATTTAAAAACACTGTTCACGATACCCCAAAATCACATCATATTTCAATCAGTCCCTAACTGTAAATTAGCAAGTGAGAAATTCCCTAAGTATTAACCCCGAAGGTCGAAACCAACATCAGATCAATACCTCTGAAACCATTCAACTTAACTAATCTCCAGTTAGTTTCTGATTTTCTTAACTCCTTTAGGTCCAAGAACAGTATTATTGAAGATACCGTTCACGACAACCCAAAATCACATTGCATTAATTATCGGGTTAAAGAACAAGTGTTATTTAAAACACTGTTCACGATAAACCCAAAAATCAATACCAATTCGATTCCAATTAAATATTATTTAATTGGTACATTTCATTAAATCTAAATAAAAAGATTTAATCTTTTCTCAACTGGGTTCAAGAATAGTGTTAATAAAGACACCATTCACGATAAACCCAAATCACATTTGACATTAAATAAAAGGCTATGAATAGAAAATATACCGGCTTATATTCAATATCAAATTCTACGACCAACAAATATCGTATTCGAAACAACGATATATATATATATATATATATATATATATATATATATCTTTCAAATTCCCATAACAATATCTGTATCATCACGAAATCCAACATCGAAATATTCCGAAGACAATTTTGATTCAAATCCATTCCAATATAATTATTGGAAATTCTGGTTATTTTCAAAACCATTTCAATTTAATTTATTTATTTTAAAATAAATAGAATTATAATTCTAGTTCAAAACTAGTTCATTTCGATAAAAATCAATTTTTATCTTTTCAAATATGGGATTTTTCATCCCAGTTCTTCACAAATCATTTCTTATGATTTTACACAAATTATTACTATTTTTAATAATTTTATTAAGGCCCGTACAGTCGATTTCCATCAATGGCCATCGAACTGCACTTACAGCGACATTTTCCAAATTTGATTTGGACATAATTCCAAATCCAACCATTAGATTTCAAATTTCTAATATTCGTTAGAAAGCACTTTTCGATACGAACCCAACGGTTCTGGTTTTTGGAGAATCCGACGGTCGGATATCCCGTAATATTCGTTCGAAGTCAATGGTCGAAATTCGCGAACTGCCGCGGCGCGTTCTATTCAGGCCATTATATTATATATATATATATATATATATATATATATATATATATAATTTATAATATATACTTCGTCGATTTCCTTTCGAAATGAATTTTATAAATCGTTTTAAATTCGTTTTCAAAACGATTTCAACTTCTTTTTCAAATTTAAATCAAAATTGAATTTTCCCTTACAAATTCGTTTTAAATTCATTTCAAATTGATTTCAATTCAAATTGATTTCAATTCAAATTGATTTCTAATTCAATTTCAGTTCGTTTTCAATTCAATTTCAATTCGAATTCATTCATATTCAATTTAATTCGAATTTCAATTCTTTTCAAAATATCAGATTTTGAAATCACTTTCGATATTCATTATAAAATGAATAAAATCGATATAAATATCGTTCACGTCAAAATGGCGTCAATCTAATCAACACGACTTCATATATTTCTATTTTCAAATATTCTATTTCAAATATTTCTATTTCAAATATTTATTTTTCAAATATTTCTATTTCAAATATTTCTACTTCAAATATTTCTTTTTAAAATATTTCTATTTCAAAACTGGAATGAGGCCCAATCAATTACCATATAGTATTAATTATATGGATTTTCTACAACACATGTATACAATAATGACGATGAATAATCAACCATCATCCAAAGTGCATTCTACACTGTATAAGCATCGAATATAAATATTTAACGCTTATAACAGTCTGTCAATCAATCGATCGACATACAACTAATTATTGGGACTAGTGTACGTCATATATCGTCCCAATACCCGTGTGGGGTTTCAAACAATCAAACACAGATTTTATTTGTGCAGTTGGGCGATGTGTAAAATTTATCGTCCCAATCAATATCAGTCCAATATGTGTATACAAACAAATCGTCCGATTTGTTTATTTTTATTTCATTTTACATACACGTTAAAAATTCTATTTTTAACCATAAAATATTTTCAACTATATAAATATTTTATTTCATTTCACATCACATCACACAATCAACTACACATCAAAATAAAACAAACAAGCATACAAGCCGTCCATGGTCTGTGGACGACGGGTGTCGGGTGCTACTAAACACCGTCTGCATCATTGTATATATTTAACTAGAAAATTAAATAAAAGGTGAGGAGTTCTCACTGATAGCTATCCGATGTCGCGGCTCTTCTTATGTAGAAATTTTCGCCGTTCTTGCCTCTTGTCAATTTTCACTGCCCGTATTCTCTACATATATAAAAATCACATTTTTACTTCGCTATTCGATATATAAAAATCGAATTTTTACTTCGCTATTCAATATATAAAAATCGAATTTTCACTTCGCTATTCAATATGTAAAAATCGAATTTTCACTTCGCTATTCAATATGTAAAAATCGTATTTTTACTTCGCTATTCAATATGTAGAAATCGTATTTTTACTTCGTTATTCAATATGTAAAAATCGTATTTTTACATAAAAATCGTATTTTTACTTCGCTATTCAATATGTAAAAATCGTATTTTTACTTCGCTATTCAATATGTAAAAGTCGTATTTTTACTTCGCTATTCAATATGTAGAAATCATATTTTTACTTCGCTATTCAATATGTAAAAATCGTATTTTTACTTCACTATAAATTATAAAAATCATATTTTATAATATCACTTCGTTTGCATTATAAAAGTCACATCTTTCCTATAATAAAAATCTCGTCTTTTCTATCATAAAAACCTTATCTAAAAATCTAATCTTTTTATAAATAAAAATCGTTCCTTTTCACAAATAAGAATCGTCTTTCACTATAAATAAAAATCCGACCTTTTCTTATTTAAAAATCACATCTTTATCCTCAAACCATATATAAAATTCAAATGTTTATTCTCTAATCTTTATCTACATAAAAATACAATCTTTTCTTAAATAAAATATATTTTTATTCTCTATAAAAATAAACAAAAATCCTATGCCTTTTCAAATCAAAAATCTAACCTTTTCATACAAGAAGATCGCAGGTTTTATATAATAAAAAAGAAATAAAAGGAACCTAGAAACTCACAGTGGAGGTGTAGGACGGCGGGGGTTCATCTAGGTGGCGCGGTGGTCTTCCAAGCGGTGGAGCTCGGCCAGGCAAGGGGTCTCAGGCGCTAGGTCTTCTGGCTTTTGGATTGGGGGCTGCAAATTTGGGGATTGGGGGGTCACGGGTTCGTATGGAGGAGAGAGGAAGGATGGAGAGCGGAGGAGGTAGGGGAGGGGGGTCTGAGGTGGGGTGCGAGGAGGCGCTCTGCCTGGCGGTGGCGATGGGGGCGCGGTGGATCTTCTGCCACTTTTTTTTTCAATTCGATTTGGAATTAACAGAAGAGAAAGAGAGAGGAGGGTAAGTATTGGGGGTTTATAATAATTTATATTTTATTTTAATTTTAAAAAGTAACTTTTTCATTCGAGCTCGAAACGAGACCCACCGCCTGTCGTCCCTAGCGTATTACCCCCATTCCGAACAAAATGGGATATGTATCGTAAGCTGATTCGATCGTTTTGATCAGTTTTCGTCAAAATCAACATATAACTATATATACTGAATTTGAACGCACATTTCACTTTACCAGGCCTACATACGAACTCGAAAAATTCCAGAAAAGTTATTTCTAGCTTCGTATTGACGATACGGTCCTAACAAAACTAGTTTCGTCAGATTCTGAGACCGTTTGAAAAATGGCCATTTTCCAGTCGATTAAAATCAACTGAAACTGGTCAAACACGTTTTCCTTTGCCATGCTCACATATTGATTCGAAAAATTATGAAATTTGAAACCTAGCAATAATTTTCCATCACGGACCCAACAAAAGTGGACATATCTTTTGATTCCCATTTTTAAGGGCCTGAATTCCATAACGACTATTCAGAATTTTCAACTGGACATATCTTTTGATTCCCGCTATGAAATTTCGATTTTTCGGATTCATTGGAAAGATATTCCCAATTAGAACCTATTATTTTTGGTTTCACTAAAATCCGGTTTGTTTTGCACCCGGTACATTCATTTGAAGTTTGAAATCGAATTATCGAACTACCGCGCCATTTTCAATTCCTTTTATAATTTAAAATAAATATTTATATTTTATCGACAATCTAGATAACATATACGTTTGCATTCTATTCAAAATAAATCTCTCATCGATATTATTTAAAATAATCTATTTTAAATAATCAAAATTCACTAAATTGGCCAAAATAAAAAATTTAAACTGGCCCAGATTTTTGGGTTATTACAAGTATCCTGGTTTACAGTTGGACTGATATCCGGAAAGCTTTGTATCCGTATATCTCCTTCAGTTGTGTATTGTATTATTTTCCGCTGCTGTGTAATGTATTGTAATCTCTGATATTTTATAATGTTTAATATTTATTCATACTCCATATATTCTTGTATTCTGATGGAATTGTTGTAATAAACAATGAAGTGTTCTTCTGTGTGTTGTTCTCGAAGTATCCGCTCTTTCCTTCACGGGGAAGTTACGGGTCCTTACAGTGGCATCAGAGCTTTGGTTTACAAAGCTCAAAGAACAAGACACATTAGAACCATACGAAAGAATTCATCAGAAATTGGATTAGCAATATCCAATGAGAATGACTCATTTGAGATAGGATCAGTAGTATCCTCGAACGAGTGCGAAGAGTATATTTTTAAAATGAAAACCAAATTTTTTTTTTGAAAATTTAAAATCAATTATTCGTATTTGATTATTTATTATATATTGATTTGGAAAATCCAATATATAAAGATTTTGCATATGCGCCTAGCTAGCGTGTATTCGAAGTTTTAATATACTGGATAGATATAGAATCACACTCTAGTCGCCCGTGGATGTTCTGATGGCGGTTCGAAACATCATCAGAATTTATTTTCGAGTGACGAAAGTGAGATTTCTATATATTTCCAATTGACTGGTGTGAGAACCGAAATTCGATAGGGCCTATTGTTGTGATTTGGCAACAAAAATGTGATTTTTGAATATATATCAAAGTTATGAATTTCAAACGCTAATCAACTAATTGATTGCTGGTTGTGTTGTTTGATTATTGTTTGTTTAATTAAATGTTGAACCTTTAGTCAAATTGAACCAAATAGTAGATTGTATTGAAAATTGGTCGCATTTGCTTTCATATACATGTACTTACATTGATCAAGTCATTGCAAGGAGGCTAGAGCAGAAGAATAAAATTTGTTTGCCCGACAAATAGGTACATGTTTACCATAATTTACTGTTTTGTTTGGGGGATGATGATTTTGTGAGCCAATTGGCTTTTTCTTTTTCTTTTGGATTGAAGAAGGCCATGGGAAGCTATATGAAATATCCCAAAGTCCCCGGTGCAGGGGTGGTTATGGCGATATTTTTCGAAAATTTAGGGTGTTAGCCAAATATTTGAAAATTTTGAAAAGTTCTTAGAAACTGAAAAATTGAAGATCTTAAGCCGTAGTGAAAATACTGGAAGTTGAGTTGAATTGTTAAACAACTTTCGTCTTCGTTCCATTTCGGGGATGAAAAGTTTTAAGTGGGGGAGATTGTAATAACCCGGAAATCCGAGCCAATTTAAAATTTTTATTTTGGCAATTTTAGCGAATTTTGATTATTTAAAATGAATTATTTTAAATAATATCGACGAGAAATTTATCGAACGTATATATTTATATAGATCGTCGTTAGAATATAAATAATTATTTATAATTATAAAAGGAATTGAAAATGGCGCGGTAGTTCGATAATTCGATTTCAAAATTCAATTGAATGTACCTGGTGCAAAATAAACCAGATTTTAGTGAAAACAAAAATATTTGAAGCTAATTGAGAATATCTTTCCAACGAATCTGAAAAATCAAAATTTCATAGCGGGGATAAAAAGATATGTCCAGTTGAAATTTCAGAATAGTCGCTATGGAATTTCGGCCCTTAAAAATGGCCATTTTGCAAACGACCTTGGATATTGATGAAACCAATTTTGTTGGATCCGCAATGTCAAGTTATTTCTAGGTTTCAAATTTCATAATTTTTCGAATCAATATGTGAGCGTGGCAAAGGAAAACGCGTTTGACCAGTTCCAGTTGATTTTAATCAACTGGAAAATGGCCATTTTTCAAACAGTCTCATAATTTGACGAAACTAGTTTTGTTAGGAATGTATCGTCAATACGAGGCTAGAAAATATTTTTCTGGAATTTTTCGAGTTAGTATGTGACCACGGTAAATTGAAATGTGTGTTCAAATTCAATATATAGAGTTATATGTTGATTTTGACGAAAACTGATCGAAACGATCGAATCAGCTTACAATACATATCCCATTGTGTTCGGAATGGGGGTAATTAGCTATGGACGACAGGCGGTGTGTAAGAACCCGTAACTTCCCCGTGAAGGAAAGCACGAATACTTTGAGAACAACACACAAAAGGACGCAAACGGAAGAACATTTCATTGTTATTACAACAATTCCATCAGATACAAGAATATACAGAGTATAAATGAATAAATTACATTCGATAAATATCAGAGATTACAATAAATTACATAGCAGCGGAAAAATATACACTACACAACTGAAAGTGATACACGGATACAGAGCTTTCCGAGCATCGTTCCAGCTGTAAATCAGGACCCTGTGAATATAAATCTGCAAAACCCAAAACTACTAGCTGCCCGTGTGGAAAATAGGGGCACCCAGAGTTTAGGTTAAAACAATAAACTCCAGGTCAGTCATGTGACTGGTGTGAGAACTAAAACAGTTATAATTCTTTATTTTAAAGTTCGGTAAATCAAGGGACCACGCCGTATAACACGGAACGGGTTTCCTCCCAAGAATACCAGTGCATAAAACAAACAACGCAATGCTAAATAAAGAAAAATGAAGCTGTTATAAGACCCAGGTCCCATCACACAATGCAACGCAAGCCGGAGGATAGGGTTTTTACCTTATAACAGCCAAAGCATGCTTGATACGTTTAAAACACATTATTTGATACTATTATAGGTGTATAGTGTCAAAACAATTTCAATCATAAATATCAATCATAGGCGGCATGAATGACCCATACCACTATGTCGCCATACTAGGTTCTACAAATAAAACCGCACTATCACGTATTGGAAATTGGATTTCCGTCATGAGCCGAGGCAAGGGGCAAGCTCCTCTCCGCGTTCGAGACACTCTAGCAAATGTCCCAGGACCCCACTATGATCCTTGGAATCGGCTGGGCCGGTCCTCTCTTACTTTTGAGGATTAGTTATTCCTGAACACACGTTTCCCGGTCCTTACAGACCTATATCCGAGGCGCCTCGCATTCCAACAACCACACAGGTGAAAAGTATATAAATGTCAGGGCTGGTAGGTCACTGACACCACCCTAGCTTGAAAGAAACGTCGTGCTCTCCCAGCGGTCCGTCTCCCGTTTTTGACTCATACTGAGGTGTGAGGATCGCGAATTCACGTTATACACAAAGCTATGCCACACAGGCCGTGCTTTGATCATCAACCACAAGACTTTGCTTTTCAACATAAGCCTTGATCAATTGCCACTTACGCGTGCCACACAGGCAATTCACTCCATGCGACTGATGTCCATCGATATACAACCTCTGAGCTCGTACGTCTCAGAGAAGGGCGTTAAGCAAGAGAATAAATTCTCCACCGCCAAACAGATGTATATTTAATATAGATCAATCAACACAGAATAAAATCCAATGTCAGACACACAATCCATTTACAAGTTCGTTCTGGGTCTGAACGAAACCGGAGGCACTTTCCTCGCATATCCATCGATCTCCAAGTACGTCTGGACGATCACCGACTGTTCCCTCATCTTGGGTGTACAGCCCAATCAAGATCATCAGTAATCCCCCAAACGATGTGAAGACTTCCAGTCTTCAACCACCGTCTTCATCTTCGACATCTCGTCGAATCGGTTATTCAGAATGGGTATAACCCGGCCTTTCTGAATAACCCACGTATATAATAAACAAATGTTACACAAACACAACGAACGCCTCATTCCAATTCAGAATATTCTTTTACTCACAAAATCACATTCTTAGGGAAATGTTCCCATTAATTTTATCCAAGATAAATTCTTCTAAATTTATCCTATAATCTTCCTTTGGATATCATTTCAAACTAGTCGGGATTAACGAACCACACCGAATTAATTATTTATTTTATTTCCCAACCCCAACCTATATATCCCATGGAGAAAACTGGCAACACTCCACATCTAACACCACGGTGTTATCGGTAAAATTAATTACCATTTCACGTTCAAATCTAATTAAAGATTTAACTATCGCTTTGGAGCAAAACTGGTGATACTCCACTCTCGATCACCTTTCAGATTTGATAATTTAAATTATCAATTCACTTTTTAATCTAATTAAAGATTCATTAAAATTCCACTTAGTTTTAATCTTTTCAAAAATCAATATCTTGCCTTTAACTGGGTTAAAGAACCAACGTCATCTAAAACACGATTCACGATAAACCCAAATCACATTTGATATTAAATACAAGGCTCTCAATAGAAAATATATCGGCTTATATTCAATATCAAATTCTGAAACCAACATATATCGTATTGGAAATAACGATATAAAATATATCTTTCAAATTCCCATAACAATATCTGTATAGTCACGAAATCCAACATCGAAATATCCCGAAGATAATTTCGATTCAACTCCAGTCCAATCCACGTATTGGGAATATTGATTATCTTTAAAATCACTTTCAAATTCAATTTATTTATTTCAAAAATAAATTGATTTTAATTCTAGTTCACAACTGGTTCATTTCAATAAAAATCTATTTTTATCATTTCAAATGTGGAATTCTTCATCCCAGTTCTTTCCAATTCACATATTATAATTTTACACAAATTATAGATGTTTTTAATAATTTTATCAAGGCCCGTACAGTCGATTTCCATCTACGGCCATCGAACTGCACTTACAGCGACCTTTTTTTGAATTTGATTTGGACATAACTCCAAATCCAACCGTTAGATTTCAAATTTCTAATATTCATTGGAAAGCTCTTTTCGATACGAACCCAACGGTTCCGGTTTTAGGAGAATCCGACGGTCGGATCTCCCGCAATGTCCGTTTGAAATAAATGGTCGAAATTCACGAACTGCCGCGGCGCGGCGCGTTCTATTCAGGCCATTATATATATATATATAATATATATATTATATATATTTCGTCGATTTCCTTTTTAAAACGTATTTTATAAATCGTTTTAAATTCGTTTTCAAAACCATTTCAACACTACATTCAATTTCAAATCGATTTGATTTCCATTCAATTCGAGTTCATTTCAATTCAATTCAAATTCAAATTCGTTTCAATTCAATTCAATTCGAATTTACCTTCTATTTGATTCAATTCGAATTCGTTTCAAATTGATTTCAATTCAATTTCAGTTCGTTTTATATTTCAATTTCAATTCAATTCAATTTGAATTCATTTCTATTTTATTCAAATTCAAATTCGCTTCCTATTCAATTCGAATTTTAATCTAATTCAATTTGAATTTCATTTCAAAATATTTAATTTTGAAATCACTTTTCAATATTTTTTATACAACGAATAAAATCGATATAAATATCGTTCGCGTCCATATAACGCATCTCTAATCAACACGGCTTTATATTTTCAAAACTTCTTTATTCTATCCAACCAATGAATATTTATCTCATTCAACACATGAATCTATATTTCTTTCAACACACGACTAATCTCAACACATGAGTACTATCAACACATCACTATTTTTGTTATGTAAAATATTTTATAAAACTATGGTATCTATCGTTTGATTTTCAATTAGACTTCAACCGTAAAGTAGTTCTAATTTTAAATATGATAAAGATGTAAATTTCATTGTATAAAATATTTCACTCAACACATGAACATCGTCAACACATGACTATTTTTATATTCAACACATGAATTTTCTTTTATAATATTCCTTATTTTCCCGATTGGAATGAGGCCCAATCAATCACCATATAACGTTAATTATATGGATTTCCATACAACACATGTATATAATAGCAATAATAAACAATCAACCATCAACCAAAGTGCACTACACCGTATAATCTTCAAATATAGATATCTAACGCTTATAACAGCTTGTTAATCAATCGATCGACATATTTGATCAATCAGGATGAGTGAACTTCAAATTTCATCCCAACACCCGTGTGGGGTTTCAAACAATCAACCACAGATTTTATTTTGTGCAGTTGGGCGATGTGTAAAATTTATCGACCCAATCAATGTCCTTCAAATAGGTGTACATAAACAAACCGTCCGGTTTGTAAATGGATATTTTATTTATTCACATTCACGTTAAAAATTATATTTTTAATGATAAAATATTCTATTTCAACACTTGAATTTCTATTCATTTTATTTACACAATGAAAATGATATTTTCATTTTTCTGACATATTTTAGAAAATTTCGGCGGCATAACGGCACGATACCAGAAACGGGACAAGGCCTAGCCTTATCCCCGGTCTAGTGAAGGCCCACGCCATTCACACATCAATCAAATCCATTCAATTCACCAAATAATTCAATTCAAACCAATAACCTAACCAACTACACAACCAAACAATTTAACAAACAAGCCATCCATGGTCTGTGGATGACGGGTGTCGGGTGCTACTAAACACCGTCTGCATCCTAGTATATATATATAACTAGAAAAAGAAGTTTAGAGTGAGAAGTTCTCACCGATAGCTATCCAATCATCTTGACTCTTCTTTTATAGAAATCTTCTTCATTCTCGCCTTTTATCATCTTCGTTGCCCGTAGTCACTACATATATAAAAATCACACATTTTTATATTTTGATGTCTTTAAAATAAAAATCACATTTTTATTTATTCACTTTCAATTTAAAAATCATATTTTTATCATCGCTTCTTACATTCAAAAATCGAATTTTTACTATGATGTTCAATATATAAAAGCCGAATTTTTACTTACACGTTATATGGATAAAATTCTATTTTATTCCGCTATTCTTCATATAAAGATTTCGCCTTTTTACATATAAAGATTTTATCCTTTCAAATATAAATATCAAACCTTTTCATATATATCATTATAAAAATCACATTTTTCTACACATATAAAGATGTTATTTTTAATATTCCTAACATGTAAAAATTATATTTCTAATTCTCTACATAAACAAAAATCATATTTTTACATCATCTATATAGTAAAGACTATATTTTTAATACTTTAAAAATATAAAGATCATATTTTTAATTCTTTAAAAATATAAAAATCATATTTTTATGATGTTAAAATCATATCTTTATTCTAATGTATTTCTTATAAATTCACATATTTATAGTGGAAAGAAAATCCTTACTTTATATAATGAAAAATCAATGCTTTTTATAATTAAAACTCAAATCTTTTCGCTTCTTCTTAATATAAAGTCGCTGCTTTAACTTCATGATATGGATTAAAAATTATATCTTTATACTAGCAAAAATCTACCTTTCATGTATTAAAAATCGAAACTTTAATGTATTAAAAATCACTTCTTTGAATGATAAAAATCACTTCTTTTATATATGAAATACCTCTACTTTTATATATGAAAAATCACTACTTTTATATATGAAAAATCTCATATAAAAATCAGAATTTTATCTACATAAATAAAAATAAAATCAAAAAAAAACTTACAGATGGATTCGGGGGTGAAAATTTTGCTGATTCAATTGCAGAGGGGGTGGGAAGCGCTCGCTGAGGTGGCGGTCGGGTACGGGGTGGCAGGGTCGGGGTTTGCTTCTGGTCGGCGGCGCGGAATGGGACCCACGGTAGAGGCTAGCGTCGAGTTTGCTTCGGGTTTTGGTGGTTGGATGTTTCGAACGGGAGAGAGAAGAAAGGCGGGCGAGTAGAGGAGCGAGGGGGGAGGTTTGGTGCCCTGAGCGGCGGTGGCGTCGCCTGGAGGAGGGCACGACGGCGGTGCTCCGCCTAGGGGCTTCAATCGGATTTTTTTTTTTTTGATTTCTGAGAAAAAATAAACGGGGGGGGGGGGGGGGGGCAGAGTTAAAAGGGGGAGAAATATATTTTATATATTATTTATTTTATTATTTTATTATGAAAAAGTTGACTTTTACATACGACCTCGAAACGAGGCCCACCGCCTGCCGTCCATAGCGTTTTACCCCCATTCCGAACACAATGGGATATGTATTGTAAGCTGATTTGATCGTTTGAATCAGTTTCCGTTTAATTTACATTTAAATCACTATATTGAATTTTAAACGTACATTTCAAATTACCGGGGTCACATACCAACTTTAAAAATTCCAGAAAAATATTTTTTTGCTTCGTATTGACGATACGGTCCTAACAAAACTAGTTTCGTCGAATTCTGAGATCGTTAGAAAAATGGCCATTTTCCAGTCGATTAAAATCAACTGAACCTGGTCAAACGCGTTTTCCTTTGCCACGCTCACATATTGATTCGAAAAATTATGAAATTTGAAATCTAGCAATAATTCGACATCACGGACCCAACAAAAGTGGTTTCGTCGAAATCCGAGGTCATTTGCAAAATGTCCATTTTTAAGGGCTCGAATTCCATAGCGACTATTCAGAATTTTCAACTGGACATATCTTTTGATTCCCACTATGAAATTTCGATTTGTCGGATTCGTTGGAAAGATATTACCAATTAGATCCTATCATTTTTGGTTTCACTAAAATCCGGTTTGTTTTGT
Organism: Allium sativum; assembly: GCA_030737875.1. Taxonomy (NCBI): domain Eukaryota; kingdom Viridiplantae; phylum Streptophyta; class Magnoliopsida; order Asparagales; family Amaryllidaceae; genus Allium; species Allium sativum. Next base: position 996,658,601 of record CM060915.1, read on the forward strand.
ACCCGGTACATTCAATTGAAGTTTGAAATCGAATTATCGAACTACCGCGCGATTTTCAATTCTATTTATAATTATATATAATTATTTATTCTAACGACGACGTATATAATATATACGTCGAATCCTATTCAAAATAAATTTTCGTCGTTTTTATTTAAAATAATTCATTTTAAATGTTCAAAATTCGCTAAAATTGCCAAAATAAAAATTTTAAACTGGCCCAGATTTTCGGGTTATTACAATCTCTCCCACTTAAAACTTTTCGTCCCCGAAAAGGAACAAAGTGTGAAGTGGCTTGATTAATCAACTCTACGTTCGATCTGGCTTCCATTCTCCAACTTTTCAGTTTCTGAGAATTTTCAAAATTTCAAAAATTTGGCTAAAACCCTAAATTTTTGAAAAATTTCGCCATAACCTCCCCTGCACCGGGAGCATCGGGGAATTTCAAATAGCTTCCTCGGTCCTTCTAATCTCAAAAAGAAAAAGAAAAAGCCAAGCGGCTAGCCAATAGGCTCATAAAATCATCATCACCCAAACAAAACAGTAAATTATGTAGTAAACATGTACCTATTTGTCGGGCAAACAAATTTTATTCTCTGCTCTAGCCTCCTTGCTATAACCTGTTCAATGTAAGTATATATGCATGCAAGCAAATGCGACAAATTTTTAATATAATTCAATATTTGGTTCAATTAGGCATAATGGTTAAAAATTAGCAAACAAATAAACAAACAACACAAACATCAATCAATTAGTGAATTAACGTTTCAAATTCATAAATTTGATATATATACAGAAAATCATGTTTTTGATGCCAATTCACAACAATGTGTTCTAACTATATATGTTTTGGTTCTCACACCAGTCTAATGGAAATATATAGAAATCACACGTTCGAAATTCGAATATGAATACTGATGATGATGCACCATCATCAGAATCATCCCCGGATGTCTAGAATGTGAGTCAGTATCTACCCAGTATATTAAAACTTCGAATATACGTTCATGACGCGTATACGCGAAATCTATATATACTCGATTGTCCATATTCAAAATAAATAAATATTCAAATACGTATAAAACGATTTAAATTTTCAAAACAAAATTGTTTTCATTTGAAAAATATACTCTTCACACTCGTTCTAGGATACTACTGATCCTATCTCTAACGAGTCATTCTAATTGGATATTGTTAATCCAATATCTGATGAATTCTTTCGTATGGTTCTAATGTGTCTTGTTCTCGAGCTCTGTAAACCAAAGCTCTGATACCAACTGTAAGAACCCGTAACTTCCCCGTGAAGGAAAGCACGAATACTTTGAGAACAGCACACAAAAGGACGCAAACGGAAGAACATTTCATTGTTATTACAACAATTCCATCAGATACAAGAATATACAGAGTATAAATGAATAAATTACATTCGATAAATATCAGAGATTACAATAAATTACATAGCAGCGGAAAAATATACACTACACAACTGAAAGTGATACACGGATACAGAGCTTTCCGAGCATCGTTCCAGCTGTAAATCAGGACCCTGTGAATATAAATCTGCAAAACCCAAAACTACTAGCTGCCCGTGTGGAAAATAGGGGCACCCAGAGTTTAGGTTAAAACAATAAACTCCAGGTCAGTCATGTGACTGGTGTGAGAACTAAAACAGTTATAATTCTTTATTTTAAAGTTCGGTAAATCAAGGGACCACGCCGTATAACACGGAACGGGTTTCCTCCCAAGAATACCAGTGCATAAAACAAACAACGCAATGCTAAATAAAGAAAAATGAAGCTGTTATAAGACCCAGGTCCCATCACACAATGCAACGCAAGCCGGAGGATAGGGTTTTTACCTTATAACAGCCAAAGCATGCTTGATACGTTTAAAACACATTATTTGATACTATTATAGGTGTATAGTGTCAAAACAATTTCAATCATAAATATCAATCATAGGCGGCATGAATGACCCATACCACTATGTCGCCATACTAGGTTCTACAAATAAAACCGCACTATCACGTATTGGAAATTGGATTTCCGTCATGAGCCGAGGCAAGGGGCAAGCTCCTCTCCGCGTTCGAGACACTCTAGCAAATGTCCCAGGACCCCACTATGACCCTTGGAATCGGCTGGGCCGGTCCTCTCTTACTTTTGAGGATTAGTTATTCCTGAACACACGTTTCCCGGTCCTTACAGATCTATATCCGAGGCGCCTCGCATTCCAACAACCACACAGGTGAAAAGTATATAAATGTCAGGGCTGGTAGGTCACTGACACCACCCTAGCTAGAAAGAAACGTCGTGCTCTCCCAACGGTCCGTCTCCCGTTTTTGACTCATACCGAGGTGTGAGGCTCGCGAATTCACGTTATACACAAAGCTATGCCACACAGGCCGTGCTTTGATCATCAACCACAAGACTTTGCTTTTCAACAGAAGCCTTGATCAATTGCCACTTACGCGTGCCACACAGGCAATTCACTCCATGCGACTGATGTCCATCGATATACAACCTCTGAGCTCGTACGTCTCAGAGAAGGGCGTTAAGCAAGAGAATAAATTCTCCGCCGCCAAACAGATGTATATTTAATAGAGATCAATCAACACAGAATAAAATCCAATGTCAGACACACAATCCATTTACAATTTCGTTCTGGGTCTGAACGAAATCGGAGGCACTTTCCTCGCATATCCATCGATCTCCAAGTACGTCTGGACGATCACCGACTGTTTCCCTCATCTTGGGTGTACAGCCCAATCAAGATCATCAGTAATCCCCCAAACGATGTGAAGACTTCCGGTCTTCAACCACCGTCTTCATCTTCGACATCTCGTCGAATCGGTTATTCAGAATGGGTATAACCCGGCCTTTCTGAATAACCCACGTATATAATAAACAAATGTTACACAAACACAATGAACGCCTCATTCCAATTCAGAATATTCTTTTACTCACAAAATCACATTCTTAGGGAAATGTTCCCATTAATTTTATCCAAGATAAATTCTTCTAAATTTATCCTATAATCTTCCTTTGGATATCATTTCAAACTAGTCGGGATTAACGAACCACACCGAAGTAATTATTTATTTTATTTCCCAACCCCAACCTATATATCCCATGGAGAAAACTGGCAACACTCCACATCTAACACCACGGTGTTATCGGTAAAATTAATTACCATTTCACGTTCAAATCTAATTAAAGATTTAACTATCGCTTTGGAGCAAAACTGGTGATACTCCACTCTCGATCACCTTTCAGATTTGATAATTTAAATTATCAATTCACTTTTTAATCTAATTAAAGATTCATTAAAACTCCACTTAGTTTTAATCTTTTCAAAAATCGATATCTTGCCTTTAACTGGGTTAAAGAACCAACGTCATCTAAAACACGATTCACGATAAACCCAAATCACATTTGATATTAAATACAAGGCTCTGAATAGAAAATATATCGGCTTATATTCAATATCAAATTCTGAAACCAACATATATCGTATTGGAAATAACGATATAAAATATATCTTTCAAATTCCCATAACAATATCTGTATAGTCACGAAATCCAACATCGAAATATCCCAAAGATAATTTCGATTCAACTCCAGTCCAATCCACGTATTGGGAATATTGATTATCTTTAAAATCACTTTCAAATTCAATTTATTTATTTCAAAAATAAATTGATTTTAATTCTAGTTCACAACTGGTTCATTTCGATAAAAATCTATTTTTATCATTTCAAATGTGGAATTCTTCATCCCAGTTCTTTCCAATTCACATATTATAATTTTACACAAATTATAGATATTTTTAATAATTTTATCAAGGCCCGTACAGTCGATTTCCATCTACGGCCATCGAACTGCACTTACAGCGACCTTTTTTTGAATTTGATTTGGACATAACTCCAAATCCAACCGTTAGATTTCAAATTTCTAATATTCATTGGAAAGCTCTTTTCGATACGAACCCAACGGTTCCGGTTTTAGGAGAATCCGACGGTCGGATCTCCCGCAATGTCCGTTTGAAATAAATGGTCGAAATTCTCGAACTACCGCGGCGCGGCGCGTTCTATTCAGGCCATTATATATATATAATATATATTATATATATTTCGTCGATTTCCTTTTTAAAAAGTATTTTATAAATCGTTTTAAATTCGTTTTCAAAACCATTTCAACACTACATTCAATTTCAAATCGATTTGATTTCCATTCAATTCGAGTTCATTTCAATTCAATTCAAATTCAAATTCGTTTCAATTCAATTCAATTCGAATTTACCTTCTATTTGATTCAATTCGAATTCGTTTCAAATTGATTTCAATTCAATTTCAGTTCGTTTTATATTTCAATTTCAATTCAATTCAATTTGAATTCATTTCTATTTTATTCAAATTCAAATTCGCTTCCTATTCAATTCGAATTTTAATCTAATTCAATTTGAATTTCATTTCAAAATATTTAATTTTGAAATCACTTTTCAATATTTATTATACAACGAATAAAATCGATATAAATATCGTTCGCGTCCAAATAACGCATCTCTAATCAACACGGCTTTATATTTTCAAAACTTCTTTATTCTATCCAACCAATGAATATTTATCTCATTCAACACATGAATCTATATTTCTTTCAACACATGACTAATCTCAACACATGAGTACTGTCAACACATCACTATTTTTGTTATGTAAAATATTTTATAAAACTATGGTATCTATCGTTTGATTTTCAATTAGACTTCAACCGTAAAGTAGTTCTAATTTTAAATATGATAAAGATGTAAATTTCATTGTATAAAATATTTCACTCAACACATGAACATCGTCAACACATGACTATTTTTATATTCAACACATGAATTTTCTTTTATAATATTCCTTATTTTCCCGATTGGAATGAGGCCCAATCAATCACCATATAACGTTAATTATATGGACTTCCATACAACACATGTATATAATAGCAATAATAAACAATCAACCATCAACCAAAATGCACTACAACGTATAAGCATCAAATATAGATATCTAACGCTTATAACAGTTTGTCAATCAATCGATCGACATATTTGATCAATCAGGATGAGTGAACTTCAAATTTCATCCCAACACCCGTGTGGGGTTTCAAACAATCAACCACATATTTTATTTTGTGCAGTTGGGCGATGTGTAAAATTTATCGACCCAATCAATGTCCTTCAAATAGGTGCACATAAACAAACCGTCCGGTTTGTAAATGGATATTTTATTTATTCACATTCACGATAAAAATTATATTTTTAACGATAAAATATTCTATTTCAACACTTGAATTTCTATTCATTTTATTTACACAATAAAAATGATATTTTCATTTTTCTGACATATTTTAGAAAATTTCGGCGGCATAACGGCACGATACCAGAAACGGGACAAAGCCTAGCCTTATCCCTGGTCTAGTGAAGGCCCACGCCATTCACACATCAATCAAATCCATTCAATTCACCAAATAATTCAATTCAAACCAATAACCTAACCAACTACACAACCAAACAATTTAACAAACAAGCCATCCATGGTCTGTGGATGACGGGTGTCGGGTGCTACTAAACACCGTCTGCATCCTAGTATATATATATATATTACTAGAAAAAGAAGTTTAGAGTGAGAAGTTCTCACCGATAGCTATCCAATCATCTTGACTCTTCTTTTATAGAAATCTTCTTCATTCTCGCCTTTTATCATCTTCTTTGCCCGTAGTCACTACATATATAAAAATCACACATTTTTATATTTTGATGTCTTTAAAATAAAAATCACATTTTTATTTATTCACTTTCAATTTAAAAATCATATTTTTATCATCGCTTCTTACATTTAAAAATCGAATATTTACTATGATGTTCAATATATAAAAGCCGAATTTTTACTTACACGTTATATGGATAAAATTCTATTTTATTCCGCTATTCTTCATATAAAGATTTCGCCTTTTTACATATAAAGATTTTATCCTTTCAAATATAAAGATCAAACCTTTTCATATATATCATTATAAAAATCACATTTTTCTACACATATAAAGATGTTATTTTTAATATTCCTAACATGTAAAAATTATATTTCTAATTCTCTACATAAACAAAAATCATATTTTTACATCATCTATATAGTAAAGACTATATTTTTAATACTTTAAAAATATAAAGATCATATTTTTAATTCTTTAAAAATATAAAAATCATATTTTTATGATGTTAAAATCATATCTTTATTCTAATGTATTTCTTATAAATTCACATATTTATAGTGGAAAGAAAATCCTTACTTTATATAATGAAAAATCAATGCTTTTTATAATTAAAACTCAAATCTTTTCGCTTCTTCTTAATATAAAGTCGCTCCTTTAACTTCATGATATGGATTAAAAATTATATCTTTATACTAGCAAAAATCTACCTTTCATGTATTAAAAATCGAAACTTTAATGTATTAAAAATCACTTCTTTGAATGATAAAAATCACTTCTTTTATATATGAAATACCTCTACTTTTATATATGAAAAATCACTACTTTTATATATGAAAAATCTCATATAAAAATCAGAATTTTATCTACATAAATAAAAATAAAATCAAAAAAAAACTTACAGATGGATTCGGGGGTGAAAATTTTGCTGATTCAATTGCAGAGGGGGTGGGAAGCGCTCGCTGAGGTGGCGGTCGGGTACGGGGTGGCAGGGTCGGGGTTTGCTTCTGGTCGGCGGCGTGGAATGGGACCCACGGTGGAGGCTAGCGTCGAGTTTGCTTCGGGTTTTGGTGGTTGGATGTTTCGAACGGGAGAGAGAAGAAAGGCGGGCGAGTAGAGGAGCGAGGGGGGAGGTTTGGTGCCCTGAGCGGCGGTGGCGTCGCCTGGAGGAGGGCACGACGGCGGTGCTCCGCCTAGGGGCTTCGATCGGATTTTTTTTTTTTTTTGATTTCTGAGAAAAAATAAATGGGGGGGGGCAGAGTTAAAAGGGGGAGAAATATATTTTATATATTATTTATTTTATTATTTTATTATGAAAAAGTTGACTTTTACATACGACCTCGAAACGAGGCCCACCGCCTGCCGTCCATAGCGTTTTACCCCCATTCCGAACACAATGGGATATGTATCGTAAGCTGATTTGATCGTTTGAATCAGTTTCCGTTTAATTTACATTTAAATCACTATATTGAATTTTAAACGTACATTTCAAATTACCGGGGTCACATACCAACTTTAAAAATTCCAGAAAAATATTTTCTTGCTTCGTATTGACGATACGGTCCTAACAAAACTAGTTTCGTCGAATTCTGAGATCGTTAGAAAAATGGCCATTTTCCAGTCGATTAAAATCAACTGAACCTGGTCAAACGCATTTTCCTTTGCCACGCTCACATATTGATTCGAAAAATTATGAAATTTGAAATCTAGAAATAATTCGACATCACGGACCCAACAAAAGTGGTTTCGTCGAAATCCGAGGTCATTTGCAAAATGTCCATTTTTAAGGGCTCGAATTCCATAGCGACTATTCAGAATTTTCAACTGGACATATCTTTTGGTTCCCGCTATGAAATTTCGATTTGTCGAATTCGTTGGAAAGATATTACCAATTAGATCCTATCATTTTTGGTTTCACTAAAATCCGGTTTGTTTTGCACCCGGTACACTCAATTGAAGTTTGAAATCGAATTATCGAACTACCGCGCCATTTTTAATTCTATTTATAATTATATATAATTATTTATTCTAACGACGACGTATATAATATATACGTCGAATCCTATTCAAAATAAATTTTCGTCGTTTTTATTTAAAATAATTCATTTTAAATGTTCAAAATTCGCTAAAATTGCCAAAATAAAAATTTTAAACTGGCCCAGATTTTCGGGTTATTACACGGTGGGCCTCGTTTAGAGGTCGAATGAAAAAGTCAACTTTTTGAAATTAAAAAAATAAAACCTCTCTCCTCTCTTCCTTATTTCCTCTCAGCCCCCCCCCTCCCCCCCCGTGTTCATTTCGAAATCAAATCAAAAGAAAAAAAGGAAAAAAATCGATATTCAGGAAACCGCGTGGCCTCTCCACCCACCTATCGACGCCGACCGCCGCTAGAGGCGGAGACCCCCCCGACCCCCATCGCCCTCGCGCTCCTCCTTCTCCAGCCTCTCTTCCTCCCTAACCAGAACACGAGCGAACTCCTCCCCTTCCAGCGTTGACCGAACACCTCCGCCCACTGCCTGCCGCGAACCCCGCCTCCCCAGGCGACCCTTTGACGTCGAGCTCCGCCAAGAGCACCTCCGTGCTCCTCTTGCTGCTCTCCCCTCCTCAATCTTAGTCCGATTTCAACTGTAAGTTTTCGATTTCTTATATTTTCATTTAGCCTAAAGTTTATATTTTCATTTAGCCTAAAGTTTATATTTTCATTTAGCCTAAAGTTTATATTTTTTTATTAGCATGAAATCTATATAGTAATGACATCAAGAATAGATTTTTATCGTGGAAAGGATTTGATTAAAAAAGTGAAAAGGTTATATTTTTATTTATAAAAATATGATTTTTATATGATTTTTATATAATGTAAATAATAAAAATAGAATTTTTATCTATATAGTAGCGATGTAAAAATAGAATTTTTATCTATATAGTAGCAGTGTAAAAATAGAATTTTTATCTATATAGTAGCAATGTAAAAATAGAATTTTTATCATAGTAGCGAAGTAAAAATAGATTTTTTATCTATATAGTAGCAGCGTAAAAATAGACCATATAGAGTGATTATAAAAATATGATTTTTATATACATAGCAACAATATAAAAATGTGATTTTTATATATGTAGTGGCTACGGACAACGAAAGTGACAAAAGTCGAGAACAGCGATGACTTCTACATAAGAAGAGTCGAGGCGTTTGGATTAGCTAGTCGGTGAGAACTTCTCACCTTTTAATTTTGTTTTCTAGTTAATAGTATATACTAGGATGCAGACAGTGTTTAGTAGCACCCGACACCCATCATCCACAGACCATGGACGGCTTGTATGCTTGTTTGTTTGATTTTGATGTGTAGCTGATTGTGTGATGTGATGTGAAATGAAATAAAATATTTATGTAGTTAAAAATATTTTATAGTTGAAAATATAATTTTTAACATGAATGTGAATAAATATTTGTAAAAAATCAGAGATTTGTTTATATACACTGATTTGATTGATATTGATTGGGGCAACAAATTTTACACATCGCCCAACTGCACAAATAAAATCTGTGTTTGATTGTTAGAAACCCCATATGGGTATTGGGATGATATATGACATACACTAATCCCAATAATTAGTTGTATGTCAATCGATTGATTGACAGACTGTTATAAGCGTTAAATATTTATATTTGAAGCTTATACAGTATAGAATGCACTTTGGATGACGGTTGATTATTTGTCATTGTTGATATATACAGGCGTTGTATGGAAATCCATAGAAATAAAATCTATGGTAATTGATTGGGCCTCATTACAATATTTGAATAGAAATATTTGAAATAAGAAATATTTGAAAAGAAATATTTGAATAGAAATATTTGAAAAGAAATATTTGAAATAGAATATTTGAAAATAGAAATATATGAAGTCGTGTTGATTAGAGTAACGACCCGGATTTTGAGCGACTTTGATTATCGACATAAACTCGATGTCGATAACCAAAACATCGAAAAATCGCGGTAATTAATGAAAGAAATTAGAGTGTGAGAATAGATAAGATAGAAACTTAGGATAGAAGAAGAAGAAGAACACAACATCAGAGTAACACGAACCTCACAGCGGAACGAATAACATATAATAGAAAACATAACTTTGAAATATAACAGTTATGTATACAATAGCACTTATCAGAGTACAACACTTACAACACAGCGGAAATAACTATAGCTATATGATCTTGAAGCCTCCTGCTCCAAGCTCTCCAAGTATATCGGTAAATTCCTGACTACTTGACTGCCCGTACAAAATTGGGCACCCAAGAGTTTAGGGAAAACAACAAAATAAACTCTGGGTCAATCATGGGACTGGTGTGAGTAAAACAGTTTAAACATGTATATGAAAAAGTAAACGATATCTCATAAGATCACACCGCAGAACGGAACGGGTTTTTCCCTTATGAGAATCCAAAATATCTTTATATCAAAAACCTTTTGATATTATAATAATGTCTATCAACCACAATATAATAATCATCTAGCAGAAACACTTTCATCTCATGTTCTACATATATGGTATACAAATCAAAACCGCAAGCACGTATTGGGTAATGGATTTCCAACTATGACAAGGTATGGAACCACCTTCCGATCAGTGTACTCTAGGAACGATACACAGGAGTTCAACAAGAACATCTTGCAACTCAACCACACATGACTGACCACTCATTTTGCTTGAGTGTATCGAATATATATCACCAACGGTTGGGATCAGCAACCGTTCCCGTATATATATGGGACAGCATTGATAGATTAAAGAAGCAAATGAATATTCTCTAGATAGGTGATTATACACCCTACTTCGGTGCGACCGACTTAGCCATGCTGCCAGCCCGATTTCTGTCATTTACCGGTTAATGAGGCTAGAAGCTACGCTTTATCATCACATCAGAATCACTTCGAATGCCACATTGTCAGATCCATCGAAAATCACTAATTGACGTCTACAACAGTACATTACGTGTTATCTAAAGAAGGTTCCTTCTCCGCTTCCACTCTTTGTACGGTTGAAGAAATCAATGTACGTAACCTTTCTGGAAATACTCTGTTAGACATTCATCCACACAAGTCATCCTCATTCACATAGAATGTCACATCGTCATACCCGCCAAATCACAAATTGATTTATCCAAAAATAACACGGGTATACAGCTAAGAGAAACGAATTCCTCCGCCACCAAACGTGAATACGTTTGAACAGATCAACTTACGCGATCCATTGGATATACTCTGTCAGACCTTCGTCCATACAAGTTGTCCTGGGACTGGACAAACCAAAGGCACTATTCTGTATATCCATCTTAGTCACTGTTATCTAAGACTTATACAACAACCCTTGCAATTTACTCCGTCTTCAATTATCTTTGGCATAAATGATTCGCAACGCTTATGCCAATACGAAGTGGTTCTTTGGATAATAATCCAACCGGTCTCTCCATATTAACAACGTTAAAATGGTCAAAAACTTCAATAGTCGTTGAGTTAACTATCAAAGAAAAACAAGTGTGCAAACAACGATATTATTTCCAGATGGAAATTATATCGATCAAACATCATTTAACATTTATCTCCTTAGTTCATTTTCATCTCATGTTTCCCTGTATTCAATATTTCTTATTTTCTAAATTTATAAAATATATTTATTACCACTAGAAAACATTTCCATACCTTGTTTTCTGTGTTAGAAAACAATTCTGATTCTTGTTTGGAAAACATTTCCAAAACTCCTACGTTTGGATTAAACAGAGGTTTTAGATAAAACATCGCTATGCCAACCCAAATCGTTTCCTTTAATTACTAAATTCACTTAACCATCCTTTACTGCCGAACCTTAACCATTCCTTAGTTAAAACGAAGCCAATTAAGTTGGGGTAGAACTACCTCTCAGACCTTAACTGAACAACATTTCTAACCTTGAATTAGGAAAATTTCACTTTATATTTCTTAAACTAACGTCCATACTTAACCTTTCTTTCGGATAACTATATTCGATTAACTCTTTTCAGTTAACTCTATTGGACTGACCCTATTGGATTAACTCTAATTGATTTAACTCTAATCAACTTAATCTTTTTCACTTAACTCCTGTCGAATAAACTATATTCGATAACTCCTTTAACTCTATTCGAATAAACTATATTCGATTAACTCCTTTAATTCAAATCAAATAAACTATATTCGATTAACTCCTTTAACTCTAATCGAATAAACTATATTCGATTAACTCCTTTAATTTTACTAGATTTGATAACTCCCCTTTCGAATAACCAATATTTGATTAACTCCCTTGGATTAACTAACTTCGACTAACTCCTTTGGATTAACTAACTTCGAATAACCAATATTCGATAACTCCTCTTCGAATAAATAATATTCGTAACTCTTCTCAAATGAATAACATTTGATTCCTCCACTCGAATAAACTATATTCGATAACTCTACTCGATTAATTCCATTTGGATAACTCTAACTGATTAACTCTAACTCTAATCGATTAACTCAAATTCTAATAACTCCTACTTAATAACGTTTATTCATTTATAAAGATTTACTTTTAGTAACGGTTCTTCACTTTATGAATGTTCTCTTTAATAACGTTACTTCACTTATACAAATGTTGTGTACATATTCCATTTAAACTATCGGTGTTAAAACCAATATCTCTTCTCTCTGTAAGTTCAGACTTATAGATTCAATTTATCGAATGATAAATATTTTATTTAATTTATAAACTATTATTTATAAATTAAATCTTTTCTATTTATCTGTTAAAAACAGATATCCATTTTCTATTCATTTTCTAATTATTCTTTTGGTTTAATTCTATTTATTCATCAAATAAATATCCCTCTGGTTAAATCCTATTTATTTATCAAATAAATTTCCCTTTGGTTTAATTCTATTTATTATCAAATAAATATCCCTCTAATCTTTATTTATTTCCTAAATAAATAACCCCTTTTTCTTTTATTTATTTCCTAAATAAATAATTCCTTTTAAACTCCTTATTTATTACCTATATAAATAATTCCTTTTAACTCTTTATTTATTTCCTGTATAAATAATTCCTTTATATTTGCTTTCAAATATATTTCCTGTATATTTGTTTTGACAAATATATCTCTTTATATTTGTTTTGACAAATATATCTCTTTTTAACCCCTTTGATTTTATAAAATTTTATTTCCATTTACAAAATCTTTCTTTCCTTATATATATAAAATCCATTGATTTTATATAAATAAATTATTTTCAAGATATACTTTGAAAACCTCCTTTCTACCTTCTGGTATTTCTTATGTTATTTAACATACCATATAACAACGATAAATATCGTCCAACACACACAATCAATAGCAGATTATATATCACACCATATATCAAAATATATGAATAACAGCAAAAAAATGTTGAGGAATCCAGTTGGATTCCTCCGACCTGTTTCCCTGCATCACAGATGTTAGACAATACGATTAACATCGATTTCACTTTGATATGAAATATTCTGATAGCAGAATCAACATATAAATATTTAACGGTTTATGTATATATATATACAGATTTATATATATATATATATGTATATATATATATAATTTCTACTAACTGACTAGCAGTTCAATCAAACAGTCAACACATAGTCAAACAGACAATTTTTAATAGTTCGAAGAACACGTTATAAAAATAGAACTGTTCAGAGTTGGTGAGTTTTACTCACATTGGCGCGTTAATCGTTAAATAACGGTTTGCGTTATTTGGCTCAGTCGGACAATTTATTTCGTCATAAATTGTAACTAGCTCGGATTCACTCCCAGTCAGTCTCATTGTGTTTCTCCCGTCCATATGATCCCAACGCAACTTATGGTTCGTCAATCTGGTATCGTACGACTAAGATATCGTCATTACAAGTTATAAGTGTATTTAAATTAAATAAATCATTAACTTATATTACCCTATGGCCCAACCTTTATTTCTTGGCCCATTCACCATCGTACAAGCCCATACCCGCTCTCCCTTGTAAAACCGATAATCCTTCTTTCTCTCCCAATTGAAATCCACAAACCCGTCGTTACCTGTATAACCAAACTCGATCTTTGACCTCACTGTTGACCCCCAACCACCAACGCTCCCGCCGCCTATCACCACCGCGGTCACCACCATTCAACTCCTCTACAAAATCCGCACCACCCCAGAACCATATAATCGAAATCGAAACTACCCTGTTGGTGCGACGAACAGCTCCCAACGTTGCTGTACTGAAACCCCCCGTCAGTTATCAATGATCGAATCCAACCAGAAATCGCTACAAAGTGCGGAACTCACCGCCAAACCCGAATCCATGGTCCAAAACTCGAATTGAGGATTGCAGTTTATGATTTCTGTAACCCTAGTTATTAGCTGTTCATTCGCAACCCCCATAACAGATGTAGAGCTCATCGAAAATCACCTCAAGTTGAAACAAAGCACTTGGCAAATCTAAAGAAACTAACTTTGTAATTTATCGGATTTAATTTGAATTTACTGTGAATTTTGAAGGTGGATGTTTCCACTGTTAGGATGAAAAAGGAGAACGGCGCATTTTTACTAAGTGTTGACTTTTGAGGAATTTTGTTTAGGGTTTAAGAAAGTTTTGAAGTGTATTTATAGGCTAGATATTTTTGAAGATATTTTCCTAGGATATTTTTTCCATTTTTATATTCATTTATATTTATTTTCTGCACTTTAAAAAAATTCGTGTGGTCACAGACAATGCCTAAAAATCACGAAATTGGACAGGTAGCTAGAGTTCGACATTACGGTCCCAACGAAACTGGTTTCGTCGAATTCCGACTTCGTTTGCTCACACAATGTATTTTTAACTGTTAGAATACTGACTGTTTTCCACTCTAAAAATCCATACGGCCGCACAGTGACTCTAAAAATCACGAAACTTGACATCTAGCAATAATTTGATGTTGCGGATGCAACAAAATTAGTTTCGTCGAATTCCGACTTCGTTTGCAAAACCGGCTATTTTTAAAGCTCTGAATGACCCTTTTAAATATATAAATATATTTAAATATTATTAAATTAAATATAAATAAATTTATATTATCGTATATCTTCACATATGATATCGTTCAGCTCCAGAATATCATATCAGAATTTACAGCTTGGTATTTCAGATTCCAGATTATCTCGATATTCAGTTTATACTGAAAATCTATTTAAAGCGTTACGAATTAAAAAGGAATTCCACAGCGACTTTTCTGGAATTTGATTTGGACATAAATCAAAATCTACATGATGAAATCCCGATTTTTCTCTTCCACTAGAAAGATATACTCCACCAGCTCCACACGTTTCTTGTTTCACAGAAATCCGATTTAAAACGAATCATGTACATTCAGTTGAAGTTCGAATCGCCAAATAGCGAACTGCCGCGCCATTTCAAGCTCCGTTAATTATATTATAATTATACGTTCAAACTGTCGTCGATTGAATATATTCGTCAATATAATTCAACTCTAAGCTGAATTAAATCTAAGGGACGACCCCGTTCACAGAATATTGTGATTTCCAATATTCTAAATTATTTCTTAATTAAATATATTATTTAATTATTTAATTATTTAATTTTAATTAAATATTCACTATAATTTAATTAACGATGATTTAATTCCCTAAATCACTATTTATATAATTAAATAAATTAATTATAATACCTCTGACAATGCGGGTCATTACATTCTTCCCCACTTAAAATAATTTTGTCCTCGAAATTGCTAAGTTAGAGGACGACCCTATCTATTGGAACTCCTAAGATTTGTTTACCCCTTATTTCTGATTTCAACTGAGCCAATTAATATCGACTAAAATATTTATTCATTCCGAATAACTAAAATTTTCAAAAATTCTGAAAATTTTCTAATAGTTTTAAATTTTCGGAAAATTTCGCCATAACCTCCTTTGTACAGCCCTATCGGTAAAACCACAACTCGCCTCTCTAGGCCTTCTCCAACACAAAAAAAAAAATCAAACTATTTCCCAGCTTACACTTATTTAGGCTAAAACGGATGTTGTGTAAAACATTGTTACGACAACCCAAATACTATATTCAACTAACTCTTATCCAACATTGATCTTCGAGCCTGAAATCTTACTATTTATTTGTTAACAATGAAATCAATCAAGTTGGGGTATAACTACCTCTCAGACCTTGACAGAATAACATTTATAATGTCAAAACAGATAAGACTACTTACTCAAATAATCAATACCATACAACTAATTATTCACTTATAAACACGTATACTCTTTCTCTTTTTGAGTTCGTTTCCTTATTGACTTCTCTATATATACTAATATATAGAATTCTACTTATCATATTTTCTCAAAAATATTCTAACCCCTTAAATTCCCGGAAAAATTCGCCGTAACCTCCTTTGTACTGGGAGCATTGGGATATTTCACATAGCCTCCCATGGCCCTTACTAATTCCAAAAGAAAAAGAAAAGCCAAGCGGCTAGCCGATACGACTCATAAATCTCATGCTTATATCAAATATAAACTTGTACCTTCTTGTTGGGCATATCAACCTTATCACTTCCACCTGTTATCAATCCAACATATACCCAAGGTCATCTCAACCAATTTTCTATCAGTTTTTATCCACAAATTCAACCATTCGTTTATATCCAAGTCGAATTCAACTTCAAATCAATGTTACATTCTTGATTTTCAAACTCTTAACTCCTTAACCCAATATACTTAACCTATCAACTCAATTCCATTCCAGATTATCCTGTAATCAAATCTAGTTCTATTTAACTTAGTTCAAGTTAAATTTTAATTTATTTATTTACTTATTTTTACTGGTTTATTCCATTTAACTTAACAAGTTAAATTTAAATTCTAGAATTTAAATCCATGGGTTCTATTTCAAATCAAATTGAAATCATAATAACAATTCAAATTCCTTTGAATTTCTAAATAACTTGTTTTCGCAAAACAATTTAAAAACAAACTCTTTTTGGTAGTAATCCGTCAATTAGGAACTCGAAAATCACACCGACGATGTATCGATCCATCCTCGGAATTATTTTCCAGTCATCAAGGTGAGTTCAATAATATATCAATTTCAAATTGAAAAACACTTTCAAAATCTCCCAGGAACTTAAAATTTCCTTATTTTAATTCCAAATTCTGGTTAAATTCAGATTTTCTTCATTTGCTTCCGCTTATATGAATTCTGGTTGGTTATATATAACCATTTCATATTTTATAAATCTTATCTGATTATAATCACAACCAATCTATCCAATATATTATAATTCCAATATATCTTCTCTATATCACGATATACTTTGGGTAAATTTATTTTAATTTACCCTCTTTTCAAAACATATCGTGTCGACCCATCGTATTCAAGTGTTTAGTAACTCCTACCGATACAGTGGATCAAATTGATCGACCAGAACTCATAAACAACTCAACCCATGAATCTCCACAATGTAAAAATTATTTTTATATCAAATAACAAATACACACTCGTATATATACACTCAAACTCAATCTAGGTTATTACTAACCCTATCTCTACCCGGTCACGCCACAGAGCCAAGGTAATTCTTAACTTAAGCTCTGATACCAACTGTAACGACCCGGATTTTGAGCGACTTTGGTTATCGACATAAACTCGATGTCGATAACCAAAACATCGAAAAATACCGGTTATTAATGAAAGAAATTAAAGGGTGAGAATAGATAAGATAGAAACTTAGGATAGAAGAAGAAGAACACAACATCAGAGTAACACGAACCTTATAGCGGAATGAATAACATATAATAGATAAAATAACTTTGAAATATAATAGTTATGTATACAATAGCACTTATCAAAGTACAGCACTTACAGCACAGCGGAAATAACTATAGCTATATGATCTTGAAGCCTCCTGCTCCAAGCTTTCCAAGTATATCTGTAAATTCCTGACTACTTGACTTCCCATACAAAATTGGGCACCCAAGAGTTTAGGGAAAACAACAAAATAAACTCTGGGTCGGTCATGGGACTGGTGTGAGTAAAACAGTTTAAACATGTATATGAACAAGTAAACGATATCTCAAAAGACCACGCCGTAGAACGGAACGGGGGTTTTCCCATATGAGAATCCAAAATATCTTTATATCAAAAACCTTTTGATATTATAATAATGTCTATCAACCACAATATAATAATCATCTAGCAGAAACGCTTTCATCTCACGTTCTACATATATGGTATACAAATCAAAACCGCAAGGACGTATTGGGTAATGGATTTCCAACTATGACAAGGTATGGAACCACCTTCCGATTAGTGTACTCTAGGAACGATACACTAGAGTTCAACAAGAACATCTTGCAACTCAGCCACACATGACCGACCACTCATTTTGCTTGAGTGTATCGAATGTATATCACCAACGGTTGGGATCAGGAACCGTTCCCGTATATATATGGGACATCATTGATAGATTAAAGAAGCAAATGAATATTCTCTAGATAGGTGATTATACACCCTACTTCGGTGCGACCGACTTAGCCATGCTGCCAGCCCGATTTCTGTCATTTACCGGTTGATGAGGCTAGAAGCTACTCTTTATCATCACATCAGAATCACTTCGAATGCCACATTGTCAGATCCATCGAAAATCACAAATTGACGTCTACAACAGTACATTACGTGTTAGCTGAAGAAGGTTCCTTCCCCGCTTCCACTCTTGGTACGGTTGAAGAAATCAATGTACGTAACCTTTCTGGAAATACTCTGTCAGACATTCATCCACACAAGTCATCCTCATTCACTTAGAATGTCACATCGTCATACCCGCCAAATCACAAATTTATTTATCCAAAAATAACATGGGTATACAGCTAAGAGAAATGAATTCCTCCGCCACCAAACGTGAATACGTTTGAACAGATCAACTTACGCGATCCATTGGATATACTCTGTCAGACCTTCGTCCATACAAGTTGTCCTGGGACTGGACAAACCGAAGGCACTATTCAGTATATCCATCTTAGTCACTGTTATCTAAAACTATACAACAGCCCTTGCACTTTACTCCATCTTCAATTATCTTTGGCATAAATGATTCGCGACGCTTATGCCAATACGAAGTGGTTCTTTGGATAATAATCCAACCGGTCTCTCCATATTAACAATGTTAAAATGGTCAAAAACTTCGATAGTCTGTGAATTAACTATCAAAGAAAAACAAGTGTGCAAACAAGATATTATTTCCAGATGGAAATTATATCGATCAAACATCATTTAACATTTATCTCCTTAGTTCATTTTCATCTCATGTTTTCCTATATTCAATATTTCTTATTTTCTAAATTTAGAAAATATATTTATTACCACTGGAAAACATTTCCATTCCTTGTTTTCTGTATTAGAAAACATTTCTGATTCTTGTTTGGAAAACATTTCCAAAACTCCTACGTTTTGATTAAACAGATGTTTTAGATAAAACATCACTATGCCAATCCAAATCGTTTCCTTTAATTACTAAATTCACTTAACCATCCTTTACTGCCGAACCTTAACCATTCCTTAGTTAAAACGAAGCCAATCAAGCTGGGGTAGAACTACCTCTTAGACATTAACTGAACAACATTTCTAACCTCGAATTAGGAAAAGTTCACTTTATATTTCTTCAACTAACTTCCTTACTTAACCTTTCTTTCGAATAACTATATTCGATTAACTCTTTTCAATTAACTCTATTGGACTGACCCTATTGGGTTAACTCTAATTGATTTAACTCTAATCGACTTATTCTTTTTCACTTAACTCCTGTCGAATAAACTATATTCGATAACTCCTTTAACTCTATTCGAATAAACTATATTCGATTAACTCCTTTAACTCAAATCGAATAAACTATATTCGATTAACTCCTTTAATTTTACTAGATTTGATAACTCCCCTTTCGAATAACCAATATTCGATTAACTCCCTTGGATTAACTAACTTCGACTAACTCCTTTGGATTAACTAACTTCGAATAACCAATATTCGATAACTCCTCTTCGAATAAATAATATTCGATAACTCTTCTCAAATGAATAACATTTGATTCCTCCAATCGAATAAACTATATTCGATAACTCTACTCGATTAATTCCATTTGGATAACTCTAACTGATTAACTCTAACTCTAATAAATTAACTCAAATTCTAATAACTCCTATTTGGTAACGTTTATTCATTTATAAAGATTTACTTTTAGTAACGGTTCTTCACTTTATAAATGTTCTCTTTAATAAAGTTACTTCACTTATACAAATGTTGTTTACATATTCCATTTAAACTATCGGTGTTAAAACCAATATCTCTTCTCTCTATAAGTTCAGACTTATAGATTCCATTTATCGAATGATAAATATTTTATTTAATTTATAAACTGTTATTTATAAATTAAATCTTTTCTATTTATCTGTTAAAAATAGAAACTTAAAATATTAGGCACAGGTCCCTAAAACGAAACTTAATTAGGCTCACCCCCGGTCATAAACTTATTGTAAATTTAGTCCCTATTTTCAAAAACATATAAAAACATACAAAAAAATATAAAAAAATCATGTAAATTCGTAATTAATTAAATCAAATAATCGTGAAAAAAATCAGACCAAAAAAACATCAAAAACAACGTCGAAATCACGAAATACAGAAAATCAACGAAATGCAGTAAATTGCATCAAAACATGCATATAAATCGATTAGTTGCATACATGTATGCATTTATTTCAAATCTGCGTCAAAACTGCAGTATAAATGCATACATGTATGCACATATTGTTAAAACATGCATCTGCCGATGCATTTATTTAAAAACTGCATACCTACGTGCAACTTATTCGTGTTTGCATGTATTTTGACATACATGCACACATGTATGCAGTTATATAGAAAAACTGCATACATGTATGCAAATTTTCAAACAGGCGTGCATAAATATATGCATGTGTATTCGAATAGTTGCATAAATGTATGCAACTATTCGTAAAAGTTGCATACATTTATGCAACTTTTTTTTTTTAATTTCTGTGGACTTCCGAGAATGTATACAGATTTTAGAAATTTTTTTTTTTTTTTTTTAAGTGATAGCGCCTGAAAATTTGGACAGAAAACGAAAGAGGCGGAGGTATGGAAAGTGGCAGGCGGATGATTCCAGGCGGCAGCTAAAATAGGGGGCGGGTTTACAGAGAAAACATTAATTACAGGGATGTATTGTGAATTTAAAAACTTGCAAATAGTTGCATACATGTATGCAACTTTTGCCAATAGTTGCATACATGTATGCAAGTATTTCTGAAGCTGTTTTAGTTGAAAATGCATGCAGAAACCTGCATACATGTGTGCAACTATTTGAAATACTTGCACACATGTATGCAAGTATTTACATGTGAAAATAAAATATGTGCAGAAACCTGCATACATGTATGCAACTATTTTAAATACTTGCACACATGTATGCAAGTACTGCATGTAAAAATATAACAGAGAAATACTTGCACAGATGAATGCAAGTATTCCAAATATGTGCATGATTTGATGCAGATTACTGCATTTTTCGCTGTTTTCTGTATTTTTTTGATTTTGATGCATGTTTTGATTTTATTATGATCTGAATTTTTGGGCGAGCACATGTTTTATTTAAATACGAATTTACGTGATTTTTTTATATTTTTTTAATATTTTTTTGATGACTTTTCAGAAAATAGGGACCTAATTTACAATAAGTTTATGACCGGGTTTTTTTTATATTTTGAAACTTAATAGGGACCTCTAAAAAACGCACCCTATCTATTTTCTATTCATTTTCTAATTATTCTTTTGGTTTAATTCTATTTATTCATCAAATAAATATCCCTCTGGTTAAATCCTATTTATTTATCAAATAAATATTCCTTTGGTTTAATTCTATTTATTTATCAAATAAATATCCCTCTAATCTTTATTTATTTCCTAAATAAATAAACCCTTTTTCTTTTATTTATTTCCAAAATAAATAATTCCTTTTTAAATCTTTATTTATTTCCTATATAAATAATTCCTTTTAACTCTTTATTTATTTCCTATATAAATAATTCCTTTATATTTGCTTTCAAATATATTTCCTTTATATTTGTTTTGACAAATATATCTCTTTATATTTGTTTTGAAAAATATATCTCTTTTTAACCCCTTTGATTTTATAAAATTTTATTTCCTTTTACAAAATATTTCTTTCCTTATATATATAAAATCCATTGTTCTTATATAAATAAATTATTTTCAAAATATACTTTGAAAACCTTCTTTCTACCTTCTTGTATTTCTTATGGTATTTAACATACCATATAACAACGATAAATATCGTCTAACACACATAATCAATAGTAGATTATATATCACACCATATATCAAAATATATGAATAACAAGAAAATAAATGTTGAGGAATCCAGTTGGATTCCTCCAACCTGTTTCCCTGCATCACAGATGTTAGACAATACGATTAACATCGATTTCACTTTGATATGAAATATTCTGATAGCAGAATCAACATATAAATATTTAACGGTTTATATATATATATATATACAGATATATATATATATATAATTTCTACTAACTGACTAGCAGTTCAATCAAACAGTCAACACACTGTCAAACAGACAATTTTTAATAGTTCTAAGAACACGTTATAAAAATAGAACTGTTCAGAGTTGGTGATTGGCGCGTTAATCGTTAAATAACGGTTTGTGTTATTTGACTCAGTCGGACAATTTATTTCATCATAAATTGTAACTAGCCCGGATTCACTCCCAGTCAGTCTCATTGGGTTGTTCCCGTCCATACGATCCCAATGCAACTTACGGTTCGTCAATCTGGTATCGTATGGCTAAGATATCGTCATTACAAGTTATAAGTGTATTTAAATTAAATAAATCATTAACTTATATTACCGTATGGCCCAACCTTTATTTCTTGGCCCATTCACCATAGTACAAGCCCATACCAGCTCTCCCTTATAAACCCGATAATCCTTCTTTCTCTCCCAATTGAAATCCACAAACCCGTCGTTACCTATATAACCAAACCCGATCTTTAACCTCACTGTTGACCCCCAACCACCAACGCTCCCGCCGCCTATCACCACCGCGATCACCACCTTTCAACTCCTCTACAAAATCCGCACCGCCCCAACACCATACAATCGAAATCGAAACTACCCTGTTGGTGCGACAAACAGCTCCCAACGTTGCTGTGCTGAAACCCGCTGTCAGTTATCAATGATCGAATCCAACCAGAAATCGCTACAAGGTGCGGAACTCACCGCCAAACCCGAATCCAAGGTCCAAAACTCGAATTAAGGATTGCGGTTTATGATTTCTGTAACCCTAGTTATTATCTATTCATTCGCAACCCCCATAACATATGTCGAGCTCACCGAAAATCACCTCAAGTTGAAGCAAAGCACTTGGCAAATCTAAAGAAACTAACTTTGTAATTTATCGGATTTTATTTGAATTTACTGTGAATTTTGAAGGTGGATGTTTCCACTGTGAGGATGAAAAAGGAGAGCGGCGCATTTTTACTAAGTGTTGACTTCTGAGGAAATTTTTTTTAGGGTTTAAGAAAGTTTTGAAGTGTATTTATAGGCTAGATATTTTTTAAGATATTTTCCTAGGATATTTTTTTCCACTTTTATATTCATTTATATTTATTTTCTGCTCTTTAAAAAATTCGTGTGATCACACACAATGCCTAAAAATCACGAAATTGGACAGGTAGCTAGAGTTCGACATTACGGTCCCAACGAAACTGGTTTCGTCGAATTCCGACTTCATATGCTCACACAGTATATTTTTAGCTGTTAGAATACTGACTGTTTTCCACTCTAAAAATCTGTACGGCCACACAATGACTCTAAAAATCACGAAACTTAACATCTAGCAATAATTTGATGTTGCGAATCCAACAAAATTAGTTTCGTCGAATTCCGACTTCGTTTGCAAAACCGGCTATTTTTAAAGCTCTGAATGACCCTTTTAAATATATAAATATATTTAAATATTATTAAATTAAATATAAATAAGTTTATATTATTGTATATCTTCACATATGATATCATTCAGCTCCAGAATATCATATCAGAATTTACAGCTTGGTATTTCAGATTCCAGATTATCTCGATATTCAGTTTATACTGAAAATCTATTTATAACATATATAAAGCATTACGAATTATAAAGGAATTCCACAGCGACTTTTCTGGACTTTGATTTGGGCATAAATCAAAATCTACACGACCAAATCCCGATTTTTCTCTTCCACTAGAAAGATATACTCCACCAGCTCCACACGTTTCTTGTTTCACAGAAATCCAATTTAAAACGAATATTGTACATTCAGTTGAAGTTCGAATCGCCAAATAGCGAACTGCCATGCCATTTCAAGCTCCATTTTAATTATATTATAATTATACGTTCAAACTATCGTCGATTGAACATATTCGTCAATATAATTCAACTCTAAGCTGAATTAAATCTAAGGGACGACCCTTTTCACAGAATATTGTGATTTCCAATATTCTTGATTATTTCTGAATTAAATATATTATTTAATTATTTAATTTAATTAAATATTCACTATAATTTAATTAACGATGATTTAATTCCCTAAATCACTATTTATATAATTAAATAAATTAATTATAATACCTCTGACAATGCGGGTCATCACAATTAGATTGACGCCATTTTGATGTGAACGATATTTATATCGATTTTATTCAACTTTCAATGTATATTGAAAGTGATTTCGAATTTTGAAATATATTGAAAATAATCGAAATTTGAATTATATTGAAAATAATCGAAATTCGAATTATATTGAATAGAATTAAATTCGAATTGAAATCGAATTGAAATTGAATAGAATCGAATTGAAATTGAATAGAACTGAATTTGAATTGAAATCGAATAGAATCGAATTGAAATTGAATTGAATTGAATTTGAATTGAAATTGAATTGAAAACGAATAGATATTGAATTGAATTGAAAAGAAAATGAATTAAAATCGATTTGAATTGAAATCAATTTGAAATGAATTTAAAAAGAATTTATATTGGAAAATTCAATTTTGATTTGAATTTGAGAAGGAAGTTGAAATCGTTTTGAAAACGAATTTAAAACAGTTTTTAAAATACGTTTAATAAAACGAAAATCGATGAAATATATATAATATACATATAATATATATATAGAATGGCTTAAATAGAACGCGCCGCGACGCGGCCGTTCTTGAGTTTCGACCATTGACTTCGAATGGACATTGCGGTAGATTGGACCATCGGATTCTCCTAAAACCAGAACCATTGGGCTCGTATCGAAAAGAACTTTCTAACGGATATTAGAAATTTTAAATCTAACGGTTGGATTTGGAATTATGTCCAAATCAAATGTGGAAAAGGTCGTTGTAAGTGCAGTTCGATGGCCGTTGATGGAAATCGACTATACGAACCTTGATAAAATTATTAAAAATATCAATAATTTGTGTAAAATCCTAAGAAATGATCTGTGAAGAATTGGGATGAAAGAATCCATATTTGAAAAGATAAAAATAGATTTTTATCGAAATGAACTAGTTTTGAACTAGAATTATAATTCTATTTATTTTTAAATATTTAATTCGAATTTGAAATGGTTTTGAAAATAACCAGGATTTCCAATAATTGAATTGGAATGGATTTGAATCGAAATCATCTTCGGAACAGTTCGATGTTGGATTTCGTGATTATACAGATGTTGTTATGGAAATTTGAAAGATATATATATCATTATTTCCAATACGATATTTGTTGGTCGTGGAATTTTATATTGAATATAAGCCGATATATTTTCTATTTAGAGCCTTGTGTTTAATATCAAATGTAATTTGGGTTTGTCGTGAATGGTGTCTTCATTAACACTGTTCTTAAGCCCAGTTGAGAAAAAGGTTAAATCTTTTTATTTAGATTTAATGAAGTGTACAAATAAAAGTGTAATTAATTGGGATTGAATTTGAATTGATTTTTGGGTTAACCGTGAACGGTGTTTTAAATAACACTTGTTCTTTAACCCGATAATGAATTGAATGTGATTTTGGGTTTATAGTGAACCGTGTTTTAAATGACATTGGTTCTTTAACCCAGTTAAAGACAAGATATTGATTTCTGTAAAGATTAAAACTAAGTGGAGTTTTAATGAGTCTTTAATTAGATTGAAAAGATCGAGAATGGAGTATCACCAGTTTTACTCCCAACGGTAGTTAAATCTTTAATTAGATTTGAATGTGAAATTGTAATTGAATTTATCGATAACACCGTGGTGTTAGATATGAAGTATGACCAGTTTTATTTCATGGGATAAATAGGTTGGGAGTGGGAAAATAAATAAATAATTACTTCAGTGTGGTTCGCTAATCCCGACTAGTTTAAAGTGAAATTCAAAAGAAGATTAAAGAATAAATTTAAAGAATTTATCTTTGATAAAATTAATGGGAACTTTTCCCAAAGTATAAGAATATTTGAATAAAAGAATATTCTGAATTGGAATGAGGCGTATGTTGTGTTTTTGTAACACTTGTTTATTATATACGCGAGTTATTCAGAAAGACCGGGTTTATCCCATTCTGAATATCTAATTCGACGTGGTGTCGAAGATGAAGACGATGGTTGAAGAACGGAGGTCTTCACGTTGTTTGGATAATTATTGATGATCTTGATTGGGCCGTACACCCAAGAGGAGAGAATCAGTTGGTGATCGTCCAGAAGTACTTGGAGATCGATGGATATGAGGGATACTAGGTGCCTCCGGTTTCGTTCAGACCCAGAACGAACTTGTAAATGAATTGTGTGTCTGACATTGGATTTTAGTCTGTGTGATTGATTTCTACTAAATATATATCTGTTTGGCGGCGGAGAATTTATTCTCTTGCTTAACGCCCTTCTATGAGACGTACGAGCTTAGGGGTTATATATTGATGGATATCAAACGCATGGAGTGAATTACCTGTGTGGCATGCCTAAGTGGCAATATGATCAAGGCTTCTGTTGAAAAGCAGATTCTTGTGGTTGATGATCAAAGCAAGGCTTGTGTGGCATAGCTTTGTGTAGCGTGGATTCGCGACCCTCACACCTCGGTGTGAACCAAAAATGGGAGAAGGACCTCAGGGAGGACATGCGTTTCTTTCTAGTTAGAAGTGGCGTTAGTGGTTTTACATGCCCTGACGAGTTTGACTTATGAGGTTGTTGCTGTTGCGAGGCACCTCGGTTTGATCGGACGATCCAGGTCCGATGGAGTCATTCGATGGCTCATTTACGCCCCATAGGGCGGGGAAACGCAGTGTTCAGGAATTTTAATCCACATCGGTGGACTGGCCCTGTTGCTCCAAAGGCTTGGCTGAGTACTTGCCTGAGGCTCGGGCTAGAGAGTCTCAAACCGTTGAGGACTATCTTTTGCCTTGGTTCGCAGATGGAAATCCAACTTCCAATATGTGACCTTGCGGTTTTATTTGTAGAGCCTAGTATGGCGACATAGTGGGATGGGGCGCTTATGCCGTCTATGAGTGATACTTATGATTTGAAATTGTTTTGACACTATACACTTATAGTACTGTCAAGATAATCTGTTTTAAACGTATCAAGCATTCTTTGGCTATTATAAGGTAAAAATCCTATCCTCCGGCCTGCGTTGCATTGAGTAATGGGACCTGGGTCTTATAATAGCTTCATTTTTCTTTATTTAGCATTACGCTGTTGTTTTATGCACTGGTATTCTTGAGAGGACACCCGTTCCGTTTTATACGGCGTGGTCCCTTGATTTACGTAACTTTAAAATAAAGATTAATAATTGTTTTAGTTCTCACACCAGTCCCATAACTGACTTGGAGTTTATTGTTTTAACCTAAACTCTAGGTGCCCTTATTTTGACACGGGCAGCTAGTAGTTTTGGTTTTGCAGATTTATATTCACATGATCCTGGTTTACAGCTGGAATGATATCCGGAAAGCTTTGTATCCGTATATCTCCTTCAGTTGTGTATTGTATTATTTTCCGCTGCTGTGTAATGTATTGTAATCTCTGATATTTAATAATGTGTAATATTTATTCATACTCCATATATTCTTGTGTTCTGATGGAATTGTTGTAATAAACAATGAAATGTTCTTCTGTCTACGTTCTTCTGTGTGTTGTTCACGAAGTATCCGCTCTTTCCTTCATGGGGAAGTTACGGGTCCTTACAATAAAAGAGAATATTTGTAAAACAATTACAATAGAAATAAAAAGTAAAACATTTGTAAAACTTTTACAAATGGGATTGGAAAGAAAAATATTTGTATAACATTTACAAATAGAACTTAAAAGGAAACATTTGTAAAACATTTACAAATAGATTAAATGGAAATGTTTATTTATAGAATAAATATAATTAAATAAAAGGAATATTTATTAGCAAATAAATAGAATTAAATCAAAGGAATATTTCGAAAATGAATAAGAAATGGAAATCTGTTTTTAACAGATAAATGGAAAAGATTTATTTCAAGTGGAATCAAACAAAAATCTATTTTAACAGATAAATTGGGTAGATTAATTTATAAATAATATTTTATAAATTAAGTAAAATATTTATCATTTGATAAATGGAATATATAAGTCCGGACTTATATAGAGAAGTAAGAATCGATTTGAACATCGATATTTGAAACTGAATATGGACGTAGAGTTAACCAAAAGAGTTAATCCGAATGTGTTAATCAAAATGAGTTAGAGGAGTTAATCGAATTAGAATTAATCGATTAGAGTTAGAATTAATCGATTAGAGTTAGAATAAATCGATTAGAGTTAGAATTACTCATTTAGAGTTAGAGTTAATTGATTAGAGTTAATTAAATAGAGTTAACCCGTTAGAGTTAGTGAGTTAGAGTTAATCAGTTAGAGTTAATCAGTTAGAGTTAACCAGTTAGAGTTAATCAGTTAGAGTTAACCAGTTAGAGTTAATCAGTTAGAGTTAACCATTTAGAGTTAATCAGTTAGAGTTAACCAGTTAGAGTTAATCAGTTAGAGTTAACCAGTTAGAGTTAAATAGGATTAGAGTTAATCGAATAGAATTAATCGAATAGAATTAATTGAATTGAGTTAGAGTTAATCAATTAGAGTTAGAGTTAATCAATTAGAGTTAGAGTTAATCGATTAGAGTTAGAGTTAATCGATTAGAGTTAGAGTTAATTGGAAAGGAGTTATCAAATATAGTTATTCGAAAGAAGTAATCGAATATAGTTTATTCGAATTGAAGAAAGATTAATTGAAAATAGTTATTCGAATAAAGGAGTAATCTAATATAGTTTATTCAAAGTGAGCTAATCGAATATTAGTTATTCGAAGGAGAGTTAATCAAATAAAGATTACTCGAAAGGGAGTTATACGTCGAATTCGATTATATCGAATTCAGGAAAGTATTATTTACTTTCCGGTTTTTAAATCAATATTTATTTATCTATAAATAAATTAAAGTAGGTTAATTATTCAAAGTAAGAAATAAAAGGTTAGATGTTAAGTTAGATATTTCAGAAGTAGGGTTTATAACGTTAACGTTATAATAAATGTTTTCATAAAAGAAGTGGATTCGTAATCTGAATCCGAGAATTTGCGTAAGCAAATGATTATAGAATTGGAGTGGTAAACTTTGTCTATTCCGAAGTTAAAACTTTGTTCAGTTAAGGTCTGGGAGGTAATTATACCCCAACTTGATTGACTTCCTTCTTAACTAAGGAATGGCTAGGGTTTGATAGTAAAGGATGGTAAAGTGAATTTAGTTAGTGAGTGAAATGGTTTGAGTTGGCATGGCGATGTTTGATTTAAACATCAGTTTAAATCCAGTGAAGGAGTTTGGAAATGTTTTCCAAATAAGAATCAGAAATGTTTACTGATAATAGGAAATAAGAATTTATAATATATGGAAACAGGAGAAAAGTAAATTAAAGAACTAAAGAGATAAATGTTAAATGATGTCTGATGGATATAATTTCCATCTGGAAATAATATCGTTGTTTGCACAAGTGTTTTTCTATGATAGTTAACTCACCGACTATCGAAGTTTTTGACCATTTTTCTGTTGTCAATACGAAGAGACCGGGATCAGATTCATGACCTGAAAACCACTCCGTATGTGCATTAATGTTGCGAATCAAGTATGTTGAATATAATTGAAGACGGAGCTTATGCAAGGGTCGTTCTGCCAAATCCTAGGTAAAAATTGCCTAAGATGGATTTACAGAATAGTACCTTTGGTCTGTCCAGTCCTAGGACGACCTGTATGGAAGAATGTCTGATAGAGTATATTTAATAGATCGCGTAAGTTGATCTCTTCAAATGTATATACGTTTGGTGGTGGAGGAATTCGTTTCTTTTAGCTGTATACCCGTTGTATTTTTGGGGAAATCAATTTGTGATTTGGCGGGTATGATGATGTGACATTCAAAGTGAATAAATGTGTGATCTGTCAGAGATAAACGTGGCCTCTAGCCTCACAACCAGGAAATGAAAAAAATCGGGCAGGCAGCATGGCTATGTGGGTTGCTTCCATTAGGGTGTATTATCACCAGATCTAGAGTTTCACTTACTTCTATAATCTATTGTCGATGCTGTCCCATTCGAGAAACGATTGTTGATCCCAACCATTGGTGATAATACATTCGATACACTTAGGCGAAATGAGTGGTCGGTCATGTGTGGCCAATTTGCAAGATGTTCTTATTGAACCCAGTGTATTCCTATCTAGAGGTACACTATCGGAAGGTGGTTCCATACCTTGTCATAGTTGAAATTCCATTATCCAATACATGGTTGCGATTTTTATTATATACTATGTATGTAGAACGTGAGATGAAAGCGTTTCTACTAGATGATTATTATAGTGTGATTGATAGTCACAATTATAATATCGAAAGGACTTGATATCAAATTGATTTGGATTCTCATAAGGGAAAAACCCGTTCCGTTATTCGGTGTGGTCTTATGAGATATCGCTTTATTGCTTAAACTGTTTTAAACTGTTTTACTCACACCAGTCACATGACTGACCCGGAGTTTATTTTGTTTTTTTTTCTCTAAACTCTTGGGTGCCCAATTTTGTATGGGCAGTCAAGTAGTCGGGATTTACAGATACTTGAAGAGATGGAGCAGGAGGCTTCAGAATCATATAGCCATTGTTTATTTCCACTGTGTTGAAAGCGTTGTACTTTGAAAATGATATGTATATTCAAGTACAATCTTTTATTTCAATGTTATGTTATATTTTATTTATTCCGCTGTGAGTTTCGTGTTTTTCTGATGTTGTATGTTTTTCTTCTTCTTCTTCTATTCTAAGTTTCTATCTTATCTATTCTCACCCTCTGTTTTCTTTCTATTAGTTTTCTATTTTCCAGTATGGGTCGACACGATACGTTTTTAAAAGAGCGTAAATGGAAATAATTTTACCCAAAGTATATGTTGATATAGAGAAAATATATATATATATATTGGAATTATAATATATTGGATATATTGGTTGTTATTATAATCGAGTAAGATTATAGTTGAAATGGTCATATATATAACTAATCAGAAATCATATAAGAAAAACATATGAAAGCAGATGAATTAAATCTGAATTTAAATCGGAATTGAAGTTAAAACCCTGGGAATTTGAAAAGTGTTTTCAAATGGAATTGAATTGAATATAAGAGAATTTTAAAATCCTGGGAGATTTTAAATTGTTTAAAGAATTACAAATGATATTATGAATTGATTTCAAAATGGAAGTGTGTAGAAATGGTTTTAAAAGTGATATAGTATTGAACTCACTTCGGTCGCTGGAAAATAAATTCCGATGTTGATCCGGACGTCATCGGTGTTCATTTTCGAGTTGTAAGTGACGGATTACTACCAAAAAGATTTTGTTTTTGAATTAGTTTGAGAGAAACAATTGTTGAAATCCAAAAAGGAATATTTGGTTTTAGAAAAGCAAAACTATTTAAAAACTCCCAGAACAGATTATTTGAATTAAAACAAATTTGAATAGAAATTTGTGAAACCGAGTTGGAATTGAATTGAAAACCCATCAAGTGGAAATTGAATTGGATTAGAATGATATTGAGACAAATTGGATTTGTAAGATTTGAATTTGAAATGGTATTGGATTGATGAGTTAAGAATTTAAAAATCGAGAAGGGAACTTTGATTTGAAATTGAATTCGACTTAGGTATAAGGGAATGGTTGAATTTGTGGATAAAAACATATTGGAATTTGATTGGGATAACATTGGTATATGTTGAATTGGTAATAGATGCAAAGGACACAGTGATACCTAACAAAAAAGGTACAAGTTTATATTTGATATAAGCATGAGATTTATGAGCCGAATTGGCAAGCTGCTTGGCTGTTTGATTTTCTTTCGGGTTGGAGATGGCCCAGAGAGGCGAGTTGTAGTTTTACCGATTGATCTATACAAAAGAGGTGTTGGCGAATTTTTTTGAAAAGTTAATGTGTTAGAAAATTTTCAGGATTTTTGAAAATTTCGTTGGTAAGAATAAATTAATATTTTAATTAGAATGGATTGTTCAGTTGAAACGGAAGTTAAAAAGTAAGCGAGTAATTTTAACCCAGTCAACAGGGTTTGTTTTCTACCTTAGCAATTTCGAGGACGAAATTATTTTAAGTGGAGAAGAATGTAACAACCCGTATTTTACGGTATAATAATTAATTAATTTAATTATTTAAAATAGTGATTTAGAGAATTAAATGGTCATTTAATTAAATTATATGGATTATTTAATTAATATAAATAATATAATAGTATAATTAATTTCTGAAATAATAAAAAATAGTGGAATTCACAATGTTTTGTAAATTGGATTATTTAAAATATGTAATTCAGTTTAGAGTTAAATTATATTCATGAATATATTACATAAACGAAGTTTGAATGTATAATTATATTATAATTATAATCGAGCTTCAAATGGCGCGGTAGTTCGCTATTTGGCGATTTGAACTTCAACTGAATATACGGGGTCCGTTTTAAATCGGATTTCTGTGTAGTAAGAAACGTATGGAGCTGGGGAAG
This sequence comes from Allium sativum, assembly GCA_030737875.1. NCBI lineage: Eukaryota > Viridiplantae > Streptophyta > Magnoliopsida > Asparagales > Amaryllidaceae > Allium > Allium sativum. The sequence goes on from CM060915.1 coordinate 996,691,554, forward strand.
TATATTTTTCTAGTCGAAGAGGAAAATCGGGATTTCGTCGTGTAGATTTTGATTTATGTCCAAATCAAATTCTCACAAAAACAGCGCTATAACCTTTTAAAAACCACAACGGTTAATTTAATTATTTATATTTTTAATTAAATATCGATATAACTCTGATGATGAAATATCGAGTTAGAAATCCATATAGGATTTTTCTGGAGCTGTATGGTATTCCACTGTGAATATATACGATAATATAAATTTTTTTATATTTAATTTAATTTAATTTAATTTAAATATATTTATATATTTAAATGGGTTATTTAGAGCTTTAAAAATAGCCAGTTCTGCAAACGACCTCCGTTTTTAACGAAACTAATTTTGTTGGATCCGCAATATTAAATTATTGTTAGATTCCAAGTTTTGTGATTTTTAGAGTCAGTGTGTGGCCGTACGGATTTTTAATGTGAAAACAGTTAGTATTTTGACGGTTAAAAATACGATGTGTAAGCAAACGGAGTCGGAATTCGATGAAACCAGTTTTGTTGGGTCTGTAATGTCGAACTGTAGATGCATGTCCAGTTTTGTGATTTTTAGATGTCATGTGTGATTACAGGAATTTTTAAGGACAAATAAAAACAGCGTATAGCCATTAACATCAAACAAGCTACCAAATACTTGGTCAAAATGAAGGCCACATACCCATGTTTTTCAGCCACACAAAATCTCATCCCTGTTATATAATCCTTCTTTTCAGCCTCCATCTCCATCTTCTAAAAAGGTGAAAATCCACAAAAGAAAAATCAATAGAAAATCAGACAGAAATGTCGCTTCAAATGTTGTAGCTGGGCGGAAGGCCTGAACGACGGAAGGGGAATGCTGAGTTCGAGTTGGGCATTTATGGTATTGGTGGATGGAGATTCGAGCGAGAAGATGAATAGTCTTGTCGGATTTTGAAATCGTGAAGTCAAAAGGGATCGAGATAAGCTAGAACGTATGGTAATGGAGCAGCAATGTGGATGTCTGAACGGGGAAGAAGATACGTGCGCAAGTGGGCTTTGGAATTGTTGATCGGCCGGAGAAGAAATGGGGTAAAAGCCCATGATTATATAAGTTAATGTTCAAATTAAATTAAATTTGGTATTTAAACTTGTAAATTTAATTTCTAGGTCATACTATATCAGAATCCGACAAAACAAGATCCGTTGGGATCGTACGGATGGCGCCTACGCAATGGAACTGACTAGGAGTCAATTGGAGCTAGCTACAATTTATAGCAAAATAAATCGTCCGTCAGAATCAAGCGATGGTTATCATTATTAACGATGATCGTCCAATGTGAGTAAAACTCACCAACTCTGAATAGTTATATTTTTATAACGTATTCTTAGAACTGATAATTATCTGTTGATTGCTGTGTGTTAACTGTTTGGTTGAATTGCTTATGTGTTGGTTAAATTTATAGATAACGATATATATTTATAAGTCGTTAATCTAATATCGATTCTGTTTAGCAGAATATTTCATAGTGAAATATTATCGATGTTAATTATATTGTTTAACATCTGTGATGCAGGGAAATAGGTTGGAGGGACCAAACTGGGTTCCTCAATATATAAAATATTATTTTGTTTCATATATTGTGATGTATGATGTGATATATAATCTGTTGATGATTATGTGTGTTTGGATGATATCGATCAGTGTGTTTGGTATTTTAAATACTGTAAGAAATAATGGGATGTAAAAAGGGGATTTTCAAAGTATATTTTGAAAATAATTTATTTATATAAAATAAATGGATTTTATATATAAAAGGAAAAAGGATTTTATAAAAGGAAATAAATATAAAATCAAAAGAGTTAAAAAGAATATATTTGTAAAATAAATATAAAGGAAAGATATTTGTAAAACATATATAAAAAAATATATTTGTAAAAAAAATATAAAGGAAATATATTTTAAAACAAATATAAAGGAAATATATTTGTAAGAAAAATATAAAGGGAATTATTTGTAAAACAAATTTAAAGGAAAATATTTGTAAAAAAAATATGAAAGAGAATATTTGTAAAACAACTGCAATAGAAATAAAAAGGAAAACATTTGTAAAACATTTACAAATGGGATTGGAAAGAAAAATATTTGTAAAACATTTACAAATAGAATTTAAAAGGAAATATTTGTAAAACATTTGCAAATAGATTAAATGGAAATATTTATTTATAGAATAAATAGAATTAAATAAAAGGAATATTTGTTTGGAAATAAATAGAATTAAATCAAAGGAATATTTAGAAAATGAATAGGAAATGGAAATATGTTTTTAACAGATAAATGGAAAAGATTTATTTAAAGTAGAATTAAATAGAAATTTGTTTTAACAGATAAATTGGGAAGATTAATTTATAAATAATATTTATAAATTAAGTAAAGTATTCATCCTTAGATAAATGGAATATATATGTCAGGACTTATATAGAGAAGTAAGAATCGATTTGAACATCGATATTTGAAACTGAATATGGACGTAGAGTTAACCAAAAGAGTTAATTAGAATGTGTTAATCAAAATGTGTTAGAGGAGTTAATCGAATTAGAATTGATCGATTAGAGTTAGAATTAATTGATTAGAGTTAGAATAAATCGATTAGAGTAAGAATTACTCATTTAGAGTTAGAGTTAATTGATTATAGTTAATTAAATAGAGTTAATCAGTTAGAGTTAACCAGTTAGAGTTAATCAGTTAGAGTTAACTAGTTAGAGTTAACCAGTTAGAGTTAACCAGTTAGAGTTAAGCAGTTAGAGTTAAGCAGTTGGAGTTAATCAGTTAGAGTTAACCAGTTAGAGTTAAATAGGATTAGAGTTAATCGAATAGAATTAATCGAATAGAATGAATTGAATTGAGTTAGAGTTAATCGATTAGAGTTAGAGTTAATTGGAAAGGAGTTATCAAATATAGTTATTCAAAAGATGTAATCGAATATAGTTTATTCGAGTCGAAGAAAGATTAATCGAATATAGTTGTAATAACCCGAAAATCTGAGCCAGTTTAAAATTTTTATTTTGGCAATTTTAGCGAATTTTGAATATTTAAAATAGATTATTTTAAATAATATCAACGAAAAATTTATTTTAAATATAATTAGAACGTATATATCTATATACGTCGTCGTTAGAATATAAATATTTATATATAATTATAAATAGAATTGAAAATGGCGCGGTAGTTCGATAATTCGATTTCAAACTTCAATTGAATGTACCGGGTGCAAAACAATCCAGATATTAGTGAAACCAAAAATATTAGAATCTAGTTGAAAATATCTTTCCAGCGAATCCGAAAAATCGAAATTTCATAGCGGGAATTAAAAGTTATGCCCAGTTGAAAATTCGGAATAGTCGCTATGTAAATTACATACGGCGCCAAAAAGTCATATTTTGCATACGGATGAATTTGGACTCGAAACCACTTCCATTGAGTTCAAAATGCCGTTTAGAACTTCGAAAAGTATAAGCTTCGATATATTCCGATATCCGGAATAGTGGCTATGGGCTGGAGTTGTTCGGTTAACAAAACATAGCCCTTAAAAAGTGAAATTTTGCATACGAGCTCAGAATTCGACGAGATAAATTTTTATGGATTCATAATGAAAAAATATTGTTATGTTCCAAAGGGCTCGTCGAACGGACTCAGCATGTGGCCGTGCGAGCTAAAACAGTTCAGGGTAAAGCGGGCAGTCATTTTACAAAGGAACATTACTGATACGACCTCGGAATTCAATTCTACTTTTTTTTTCTAGATTCGTATCATCTAATAATGGTTAAATCCAAGAGGGCTTGATTTTTTGAGTTAGCATGTGAGCGTGCGAGAAGAAAAGGTGCGCCAAAATCGCATTTTTAGAGCTTATCTGAGCATTTTTGTGATTTTTAACGGATGGTCAAACGAACTCGGAATTCGACAAAACTTGTTTCGTTGGACTCGTCTTCACGTCTACTATCTCGTGTCCGAAATCCGTGGCGATCGGAGATCGTTTGTGTTCGGACGATACGCGAGAAACTAGCATATAATCACTTTTCCTCCTTCTCTTCATTCACTTTTCTCTCTTCCTCTTTTCTTCCTCTTTTCTCTTTAATGGCGAGCTCCTCCACCATGCCGCTGCCCACCCTCCCCTCGGCCACCGCCGGCCTCCCTCCGGGCGCCGCACCCCCTCCTCCTCCTCCCCTCCTCCTCCCCTAAGCCCCAAATCACCAACCACCACCACCGCGGCCACCACGGGCCCCACCGCCACCACCAGCTCACTCCCCCACGTCCATCAGGCCCGCGCCCCCCCTCCAGCCCCCTCAATTCCGTCCGTGGGCCCCGCTACAACCAAAAACCCGTTTTACACTAATCGCCCGTTTTGCAAATAAGTCCCTGACCGTATTTCGCGAATAACTCCCAAACCGTGCGTTTCTAGCCAAAGTTCCTCAAAACCAAAGTTGTAGAGCACGAAATTCTCTTCGATTTGGTATATGATAAGTCCTATTTTTCATTGCGGAGTTGTCGGGAAAACGCGTCCGAAGTCTGCTGTTCAAACACTATCAAAATGCTGTCTTTTCGCAATTTCCAGCGAAATGGCCATTTTCGGCAAGAAGACCACTAGGCAAAAGTTGTTCAGAATGGCGTGTTTGTGCTAGAAAAAAAGAAGGTGTGAAGATTGAAGCTCGTTTGCAAATTCTGGAACCAGAACAGTGAATCCGGGCGTTAGAAAAAATGTGAGTTTCTTCCGTTTTAAAGCTTTTACAGTTTTTGTTCATATGAAGTAAATAAAAATATGATTTTTATATTAGTAGAAGATTAAAAATATGATTTTTACATTATAGAAGTATTAAAGATTTGATCTTTATTATGTAGAAGGAACAAAGATGTGATTTTTATATAAGTGGCGATATAAAAATATAATCTTTATTATATGAACACCTTTGTAAAAATAGCATTTTTATCTATATAGTAGTAGTATAAAAATGTGATTTTTATATACATAGCAACAATATAAAAATGTGATTTTTATATACATAGCAATAATATAAAAATGTGATTTTTATATATGTAGTGGCTACGGGCGGTGAAAGTGACAAAAGGCGAGAACGACAAGATTTTCTACATAAGAAGAGTCGTGGTATTGGATTAGCTAATTGGTGAGAACTTCTCACTCTAAACCTCTTATTCTAGTTATATATATATATATATACTAGGATGCAGACGGTGCTTAGTAGCACCCGACACCCGTCATCCACAGACCATGGATGGCTTGTTTGTTAAATTGTTTGGTTGTGTAGTTGGTTAGATTATTTGGTTTGAATTGAATGGTTTGGTGAAATGAAATGGATTTGATTGATGTGTGAATGGCGTGGGCCTTCACTAGACCGGGGATAAGGCTAGGCCTTGTTCCGTTTCTAGTATCATGCCGTTATGCCGCTGAAATTTCCCAAAATATGTTAGAAAAAAATAAAAATATCATTTTTATTGTGTAAATGAACTGAATAGGAATTCATGTGTTGAAATAAAATATTTTATCGTTAAACATATAATTTTTAACGTGAATGTGAATAAATAAATATTTATAAGCAAATCGACCGATTTGTTTATATACACTGATTTGACTGATATTGATTGGGTCGATAAATTTTACACATCGCCCAACTGCACAAACAAAAATATGTGTTTGTTGATTTGAAACCCCACACGGGTGTTGGGATGATATTTGGCGTACACTAATCCCAATTATTTAATTATTGTCGATCGATTGGTCGACAGACTGTGTAAGCGTCGATTATTTATATTTGATGCTTATGCAGTTGTGTGGTGCACTTTGGATGATGGTTGATTGTTTATCAATGCTATTATATACATGTGTTGTATGAAATCCATATAATTAAAATTATATGGTGATTGATTGGGCCTCATTCCAATCGGGAAAATAAGGAATATTATAAAAGAAAATTCATGTGTTGAATATAAAAATAGTCATGTGTTGACGATGTTCATGTGTTGAGTGAAATATTTTATACAATGAAATTTACATCTTTATCATATTTAAGATTAGAACTACTTTACGGTTGAAGTCTAATTAAAAATCAAACGATAGATACCATATTTTTATAAAATATTTTACAAAACAAAAATAGTGATGTGTTGACAGTACTCATGTGTTGAGATTAGTCAGGTGTTGGAAGAAATATAGATTCATGTGTTGAATGGAATAAATATTCATTTGTTGAATAGAATAACGGATTTATTGAAAAATATAAAGCCGTGTTGATTAAAGTTGCGCTATTTTGACATGAACGATATTTATATCGATTATATTCGTTTTTATAATGAATATAGAAAAGAAGTGATTTCAAAATATAACGTTTTGAAAATATAATCATTTATATAGTAATGATATAAAATATTCAGTTTTGATTAGAAATTGAAATAGTGTTGAAATGGTTTTGAAACGAAGTTAAAACGATTTATAAAATACGTTTTAAAAGGAGATTGACGAAATATATATATAACATATATATATATATATATATATATATATATTATATATAATGGCCTGAATAGAACGCACCGCTCCGCGACAGTTCGTGAATTTCGACCATTGACTTCGAATAGACATTGTGGGAGATCCGACCGTCGGATTCTCCTAAAACCGGAACCGTTGGGTTCGTATCGAAAAGAGCTTTCCAATGAATATTAGAAATTTGAAATCTAACGGTTGGATTTGGAATTATGTCCAAATCAAATTTGAAAAAGGTCGTTGTAAGTGCAGTTCGATGGCCGTTGATGGAAATCGACTGTACGGGCCTTGATAAAATTATTAAAATATCAATAATTTGTGTAAAACCCTAATATATGGATTGGAAAGAACTGGAATGAAAAACTCCATATTGAAAAGATAAAAGGAGATTTTTATCGAAATGAACTAGTTTTGAACTAGAATTAAAATCAATTTATTTTTGAAACAAATAAATTGAATTTGAAAGTGGTTTTAAAAATAATCAGGATTTCCAATACGTAAATTGGAATGGATTTGAGTCGAAATTGTCTTCGGAATATTTCGATGTTGGATTTTGTGATTAGTTGTGGAAATTTGAAAGATATATTCATATCGTTATTTCCAATACGATATTTGTTGGTTTCAGAATTTGATATTGAATATAAGCCGATATATTTTCTATTCAGAGCCTTGTATTTAATATCAAATGTGATTTGGGTTTGTCGTGAATCGTGTTTTAGATGACATTGGTTCTTTAACCCAGTTAAAGGAAAGGTGTTGATTTTTGAAAGGATTAAAACTAAGTGGAGTTTTAATGAATCTTTAATTAGATTGAAATGTGAATTGATAATTTATATTATCAAATCTGAAAGGTGATCGAGAATGGAGTACCACCAGTTTTTCTCCAAAGCGGTAGTTAAATCTGTAATTAGATTTGAACGTGAAATGGTAATTAATTTTACCGATAACAAAGTGGTGTTAGATGTGGAGTATTACCAGTTTTCTCCATGGGATATATAGGTTGGGATTGGGAAATAAAATAAATAATTACTTCGGTGTGGTTCGTTAATCCCGACTAGTTTGAAATGATACCCAAAGGAAGATTAAAGAATAAATTTAGAAGAATTTATCTTGGATAAAATTAATGGGAACCTTTCCCTAAAAATGTGATTTTGTGAATAAAAGAATATTCTGAATTGGAATGAGGCGTTCGTTGTGTTTGTGTAACATTTGGTTATTATATACGTGGGTCATTCAGAAAGGCCGGGTTATACCCATTCTGAATAACCGATTCGACGAGATGTCGGAGATGAAGACGGTGGTTGAAGACCGGAAGTCTTCACATCGTTTGGGTGATTACTGATGATCTTGATTGGGCTGCACACCCAAGATGAGGGAATCAGTTGGTGATCTTCCAGACGTACATGGAGATGGATGAATATGCGAGGAAAGTGCCTCCGGTTTCGTTCAGACCCAGAACGAACTTGTAAATGGATTGTGTGTCTGACATTGGATTTTATTCTGTGTTGATTGATCTTTATTAAATATACATCTGTTTGGCGGTGGAGAATTTATTCTCTTGCTTAACGCCCTTCTCTGAGACGTACGAGCTCAGAGGTTGTATATCGATGGACATCAGTCGCATGGAGTGAATTGCCAATGTGGCACGCGTAAGTGGCAATTGATCAAGGCTTCTGTTGAAAAGCAAAGTCTTGTGGTTGATGATCAAAGCACGGCCTGTGTGGCGTAGCTTTGTGTATAACGTGAATTCACGAGCCTCACACCTCGGTATGAGTCAAAAACGGGATAGTGACTGCAGGGAGAGCACGACGTTTCTTTCTAGCTAGGGTGGTGTCAGTGACCTACCAACCCTGACATTTATATACTTTTCACCTGTGTGGTTGTTGGATATGAGGCGCCTCAGATATAGGTCTGTAAGGACCGGGAAACGTGTGTTCAGGAATAATTAATCCTCAAAAGTAAGAGAGGACCGGCCCTGAAGATCAAAGGATCATAGTGGGGTCCTGAGACATTTGCTAGAGTGTCTCGAATCGGAGAGGAGCTTGCCCCTTGCCTCGGCTCATGACGGAAATCCAATTTCCAATACGTGTGCTTCGGTTTTATTTGTAGAACCTAGTATGGCGACATAGTGGTATGGGTCATTCATGCCGCCTATGATTGATATTTATGATTGAAATTGTTTTGACACTATGCACCTATATTAGTATCAAATAATGTGTTTTAAACGTATCAAGCATGCTTTGGCTGTTATAAGGTAAAAACCCTATCCTCCGGCTTGCGTTGCATTGTGTGATGGGACCTGGGTCTTATAACAGCTTCATTTTTCTTTATTTAGCATTGCGCTGTTTGTTTTATGCACTGGTATTCTTGGGAGGAAACCCGTTCCGTGTTATACGACGTGGTCCCTTGATTTACCGAACTTTAAAATAAAGATTAATAACTGCTTTAGTTCTCACACCAGTCACATGACTGACCTGGAGTTTATTGTTTTAACCTAAACTTTGGGTGCCCCCATTTTCCACACGGGCAGCTAGTAGTTTTGGTTTTGCAGATTTATATTCATAGGATCCTGATATACAGCTGGAATGATGCTCGGAAAGCTCTGTATCCGTGTATCACTTCTAGTTGTGCTTTTGTATTATTTTCCGTTGCTATGTAATTTATTGTAATCTCTGATATTTATCGAATGTAATTTATTCATTTATACTCTGTATATTCTTGTATTTGATGGAATTGTTGTAATAACAATGAAATGTTCTCCCGTCTGCGTCCTTTTGTGTGTTGTTCTCAAAGTATTCGTGCTTTCCTTCACGGGGAAGTTACGGGTCCTTAAAGTTGGTATCAGAGCTTTGGTTTACAGAGCTCGAGAACAAGACACATTAGAACCATACGAAAGAATTCATCAGATATTGGATTAGTAATATCCAATTAGAATGACTCGTTAGAGATAGGATCAGTAGTATCCTAGAACGAGTGTGAAGAGTATATTTTTCAAATGAAAACAATTTTTTTTTAAAATTTAAATCGCTTTATACGTATTTGAATATTTATTTATATTGATATGGGCAATCCAATATATAAATATTTCGCGTATACGCGTCATGAACGTATATTCGAAGTTTTAATATACTGGGTAGATATAGAATCACATTCTAGATATCCGGGGATGATTCTGATGATGGTGCATCATCATCAGTATCCATATTCGAATTTCGAAGGTGTGATTTCTATATATTTCCATTAGACTGGTGTGAGAACCAAAACTAATATAGCTAGAATACATTGTTGTGAATTGGCATCAAAACATGATTTTTGCATATATATCAAATTATGAATTTGAAACGTTAATCCACTAATTGATTGATGTTTGTGTTGTTTGTTTATTTGTTTGATAATTTTGAACCATTATGCCTAATTGTATCAAATATTGAATTGTATTGAGAATTTGTCGCATTTGCTTGCATGCATATGTACTTACATTGAACAGGTCATAGCAAGGAGGCTAGAGCCGAAGAATAAAATTTGTTTGCCCGACAAATAGGTACATGTTTACTATAATTACTGTTTTGTTTGGGTGATGATGATTTTATGAGCCTATTGGCTAGCCGCTTGGCTTTTTCTTTTTCTTTTTGAGATCAGAAGGCCTATATGGCAATTTCGGGATTTTCCCGTGGCTCCCGGTGCAGGGGAGGTTATGGCGAAATTTTTCGAAAATTTAGGGTGTTAGCCAAATTTTTGAAAATTTGAAAATTCTCAGAAACTGAAAAGTTGGAGAATAGAAGCCAGATCGAATGTAGAGTTAATTAATCAAACCACATTCGACCTTATTCCTTTTCGGGGACGAAAAGTTTTAAGTGGGGGAGATTGTAATAACCCGAAAATCTGAGCCAGTTTAAAATTTTTATTTTGGCAATTTTAGCGAATTTTGAATATTTAAAATAGATTATTTTAAATAATATCAACGAGAAATTTATTTTAAATATAATTAGAATGTATATATCTATATACGTCGTCGTTAGAATATAAATATTTATATATAATTATAAATAGAATTGAAAATGGCGCGGTAGTTCGATAATTCGATTTCAAACTTCAATTGAATGTACCGGGTGCAAAACAATCCAGATATTAGTGAAACCAAAAATATTAGAATCTAGTTGAAAATATCTTTCCAACGAATCCGAAAAATCGAAATTTCATAGCGGGAATTAAAAGTTATGCCCAGTTGAAAATTCGGAATAGTCGCTATGTAAATTACATACGGCGCCAAAAAGTCATATTTTGCATACGGATGAATTTGGACTCGAAACCACTTCCATTGAGTTCAAAATGCCGTTTAGAACTTCGAAAAGTATAAGCTTCGATATATTCCGATATCCGGAATAGTGGCTATGGGCTGGAGTTGTTCGGTTAACAAAACATAGCCCTTAAAAAGTGAAATTTTGCATACGAGCTCAGAATTCGACGAGATAAATTTTTATGGATTCATAATGACAAAATATTGTTATGTTCCAAAGGGCTCGTCGAACGGACTCAGCATGTGGCCGTGCGAGCTAAAACAGTTCAGGGTAAAGCGGGCAGTCATTTTACAAAGGAACATTACTGATACGACCTCGGAATTCAATTCTACTTTTTTTTTCTAGATTCGTATCATCTAATAATGGTTAAATCCAAGACGGCTTGATTTTTTGAGTTAGCATGTGAGCGTGCGAGAAGAAAAGGTGCGCCAAAATCGCATTTTTAGAGCTTATCTGAGCATTTTTGTGATTTTTAACGGATGGTCAAACGAACTCGGAATTCGACAAAACTTGTTTCGTTGGACTCGTCTTCACGTCTACTATCTCGTGTCCGAAATCCGCGGCGATCGGAGATCGTTTGTGTTCGGACGATACGCGAGAAACTAGCATGTAATCACTTTTCCTCCTTCTCTTCATTCACTTTTCTCTCTTCCTCTTTTCTTCCTCTTTTCTCTTTAATGGCGAGCTCCTCCACCATGCCGCTGCCCACCCTCCCCTGGGCCACCGCCGGCCTCCCTCCGGGCGCCGCACCCCCTCCTCCTCCTCCCCTCCTCCTCCCCTAAGCCCCAAATCACCAACCACCACCACCGCGGCCACCACGGGCCCCACCGCCACCACCAGCTCACTCCCCCACGTCCATCAGGCCCGCGCCCCCCCTCCAGCCCTCTCAATTCCGTCCGTGGGCCCCGCTACAACCAAAAACCCGTTTTACACTAATCGCCCGTTTTGCAAATAAGTCCCTGACCGTATTTCGCGAATAACTCCCAAACCGTGCGTTTCTAGCCAAAGTTCCTCAAAACCAAAGTTGTAGAGCACGAAATTCTCTTCGATTTGGTATATGATAAGTCCTATTTTGCATTGCGGAGTTGTCGGGAAAACGCGTCCGAAGTCTGCTGTTCAAACACTATCAAAATGCTGTCTTTTCGCGATTTCCAGCGAAATGGCACATTTTCGGCAAGAAGACCACTAGGCAAAAGTTGTTCAGAATGGCGTGTTTGTGCTAGAAAAAAAGAAGGTGTGAAGATTGAAGCTCGTTTGCAAATTCTGGAACCAGAACAGTGAATCCGGGCGTTAGAAAAAATGTGAGTTTCTTCCGTTTTAAAGCTTTTACAGTTTTTGTTCATATGAAGTAAATAAAAATATGATTTTTATATTAGTAGAAGATTAAAAATATGATTTTTACATTATAGAAGTATTAAAGATTTGATCTTTATTATGTAGAAGGAACAAAGATGTGATTTTTATATAAGTGGCGATATAAAAATATAATCTTTATTATATGAACACCGTTGTAAAAATAGCATTTTTATCTATATAGTAGTAGTATAAAAATGTGATTTTTATATACATAGCAACAATATAAAAATGTGATTTTTATATACATAGCAATAATATAAAAATGTGATTTTTATATATGTAGTGGCTACGGGCGGTGAAAGTGACAAAAGGCGAGAACGACAAGATTTTCTACATAAGAAGAGTCGTGGTATTGGATTAGCTAATTGGTGAGAACTTCTCACTCTAAACCTCTTATTCTAGTTATATATATATACTAGGATGCAGACGGTGCTTAGTAGCACCCGACACCCGTCATCCACAGACCATGGATGGCTTGTTTGTTAAATTGTTTGGTTGTGTAGTTGGTTAGATTATTTGGTTTGAATTGAATGGTTTGGTGAAATGAAATGGATTTGATTGATGTGTGAATGGCGTGGGCCTTCACTAGACCGGGGATAAGCCTAGGCCTTGTTCCATTTCTAGTATCGTGCCGTTATGCTGCTGAAATTTCCCAAAATATGTTAGAAAAAAATAAAAATATCATTTTTATTGTGTAAATGAACTGAATAGGAATTCATGTGTTGAAATAAAATATTTTATCGTTAAACATATAATTTTTAACGTGAATGTGAATAAATAAATATTTATAAACAAATCGACCGATTTGTTTATATACACTGATTTGACTGATATTGATTGGGTCGATAAATTTTACACATCGCCCAACTGCACAAACAAAAATATGTGTTTGTTGATTTGAAACCCCACACGGGTGTTGGGATGATATTTGGCGTACACTAATCCCAATTATTTAATTATTGTCGATCGATTGGTCGACAGACTGTGTAAGCGTCGATTATTTATATTTGATGCTTATGCAGTTGTGTGGTGCACTTTGGATGATGGTTGATTGTTTATCAATGCTATTATATACATGTGTTGTATGAAATCCATATAATTAACATTATATGGTGATTGATTGGGCCTCATTCCAATCGGGAAAATAAGGAATATTATAAAAGAAAATTCATGTGTTGAATATAAAAATAGTCATGTGTTGACGATGTTCATGTGTTGAGTGAAATATTTTATACAATGAAATTTACATCTTTATCATATTTAAGATTAGAACTACTTTACGGTTGAAGTCTAATTAAAAATCAAACGATAGATACCATATTTTTATAAAATATTTTACAAAACAAAAATAGTGATGTGTTGACAGTACTCATGTGTTGAGATTAGTCAGGTGTTGGAAGAAATATAGATTCATGTGTTCAATGGAATAAATATTCATTTGTTGAATAGAATAACGGATTTATTGAAAAATATAAAGCCGTGTTGATTAAAGTTGCGCTATTTTGACGTGAACGATATTTATATCGATTATATTCGTTTTTATAATGAATATAGAAAAGAAGTGATTTCAAAATATAACGTTTTGAAAATATAATCATTTATATAGTAATGATATAAAATATTCAGTTTTGATTAGAAATTGAAATAGTGTTGAAATGGTTTTGAAACGAAGTTAAAACGATTTATAAAATACGTTTTAAAAGGAGATTGACGAAATATATATAATATATATATATATATATTATATATATAATGGCCTGAATAGAACGCGCCGCTCCGCGACAGTTCGTGAATTTCGACCATTGACTTCGAATAGACGTTGCGGGAGATCTGACCGTCGGATTCTCCTAAAACCGGAACCGTTGGGTTCGTATCGAAAAGAGCTTTCCAATGAATATTAGAAATTTGAAATCTAACGGTTGGATTTGGAATTATGTCCAAATCAAATTTGAAAAAGGTCGTTGTAAGTGCAGTTCGATGGCCGTTGATGGAAATCGACTGTACGGGCCTTGATAAAATTATTAAAATATCAATAATTTGTGTAAAACCCTAATATATGGATTGGAAAGAACTGGAATGAAAAACTCCATATTGAAAAGATAAAAGGAGATTTTTATCGAAATGAACTAGTTTTGAACTAGAATTAAAATAAATTTATTTTTGAAACAAATAAATTGAATTTGAAAGTGGTTTTAAAAATAATCAGGATTTCCAATACGTAAATTGGAATGGATTTGAGTCGAAATTGTCTTCGGAATATTTCGATGTTGGATTTTGTGATTATACAGATATGGTTGTGGAAATTTGAAAGATATATTCATATCGTTATTTCCAATACGATATTTGTTGGTTTCAGAATTTGATATTGAATATAAGCCGATATATTTTCTATTCAGAGCCTTGTATTTAATATCAAATGTGATTTGGGTTTGTCGTGAATCGTGTTTTAGATGACATTGGTTCTTTAACCCAGTTAAAGGCAAGGTGTTGATTTTTGAAAGGATTAAAACTAAGTGGAGTTTTAATGAATCTTTAATTAGATTGAAATGTGAATTGATAATTTATATTATCAAATCTGAAAGGTGATCGAGAATGGAGTACCACCAGTTTTGCTCCAAAGCGGTAGTTAAATCTGTAATTAGATTTGAACGTGAAATGGTAATTAATTTTACCGATAACACAGTGGTGTTAGATGTGGAGTATTACCAGTTTTCTCCATGGGATATATAGGTTGGGATTGGGAAATAAAATAAATAATTACTTCGGTGTGGTTCGTTAATCCCGACTAGTTTGAAATGATACCCAAAGGAAGATTAAAGAATAAATTTAGAAGAATTTATCTTGGATAAAATTAATGGGAACCTTTCCCTAAAAATGTGATTTTGTGAATAAAAGAATATTCTGAATTGGAATGAGGCGTTCGTTGTGTTTGTGTAACATTTGGTTATTATATACGTGGGTCATTCAGAAAGGCCGGGTTATACCCATTCTGAATAACCGATTCGACGAGATGTCGGAGATGAAGACGGTGGTTGAAGACCGGAAGTCTTCACATCGTTTGGGTGATTACTGATGATCTTGATTGGGCTGCACACCCAAGATGAGGGAATCAGTTGGTGATCTTCCAGACGTACTTGGAGATGGATGGATATGCGAGGAAAGTGCCTCCGGTTTCGTTCAGACCCAGAACGAACTTGTAAATGGATTGTGTGTCTGACATTGGATTTTATTCTGTGTTGATTGATCTTTATTAAATATACATCTGTTTGGCGGCGGAGAATTTATTCTCTTGCTTAACGCCCTTCTCTGAGACGTACGAGCTCAGAGGTTGTATATCGATGGACATCAGTCGCATGGAGTGAATTGCCAATGTGGCACGCGTAAGTGGCAATTGATCAAGGCTTCTGTTGAAAAGCAAAGTCTTGTGGTTGATGATCAAAGCACGGCCTGTGTGGCGTAGCTTTGTGTATAACGTGAATTCACGAGCCTCACACCTCGGTATGAGTCAAAAACGGGATAGTGACTGCAGGGAGAGCACGACGTTTCTTTCTAGCTAGGGTGGTGTCAGTGACCTACCAACCCTGACATTTATATACTTTTCACCTGTGTGGTTGTTGGATATGAGGCGCCTCAGATATAGGTCTGTAAGGACCGGGAAACGTGTGTTCAGGAATAATTAATCCTCAAAAGTAAGAGAGGATCGGCCCTGAAGATCAAAGGATCATAGTGGGGTCCTGAGACATTTGCTAGAGTGTCTCGAATCGGAGAGGAGCTTGCCCCTTGCCTCAGCTCATGACGGAAATCCAATTTCCAATACGTGTGCTTCGGTTTTATTTGTAGAACCTAGTATGGCGACATAGTGGTATGGGTCATTCATGCCGCCTATGATTGATATTTATGATTGAAATTGTTTTGACACTATGCACCTATATTAGTATCAAATAATGTGTTTTAAACGTATCAAGCATGCTTTGGCTGTTATAAGGTAAAAACCCTATCCTCCGGCTTGCGTTGCATTGTGTGATGGGACCTGGGTCTTATAACAGCTTCATTTTTCTTTATTTAGCATTGCGCTGTTTGTTTTATGCACTGGTATTCTTGGGAGGAAACCCGTTCCGTGTTATACGGCGTGGTCCCTTGATTTACCGAACTTTAAAATAAAGATTAATAACTGCTTTAGTTCTCACACCAGTCACATGACTGACCTGGAGTTTATTGTTTTAACCTAAACTCTGGGTGCCCCCATTTTCCACACGGGCAGCTAGTAGTTTTGGTTTTGCAGATTTATATTCATAGGATCCTGATATACAGCTGGAATGATGCTCGGAAAGCTCTGTATCCGTGTATCACTTCTAGTTGTGCTTTTGTATTATTTTCCGTTGCTATGTAATTTATTGTAATCTCTGATATTTATCGAATGTAATTTATTCATTTATACTCTGTATATTCTTGTATCTGATGGAATTGTTGTAATAACAATGAAATGTTCTCCCGTCTGCGTCCTTTTGTGTGTTGTTCTCAAAGTATTCGTGCTTTCCTTCACGGGGAAGTTACGGGTCCTTACAGTTGGTATCAGAGCTTTGGTTTACAGAGCTCGAGAACAAGACACATTAGAACCATACGAAAGAATTCATCAGATATTGGATTAGTAATATCCAATTAGAATGACTCGTTAGAGATAGGATCAGTAGTATCCTAGAACGAGTGTGAAGAGTATATTTTTCAAATGAAAACAATTTTTTTTTAAAATTTAAATCGCTTTATACGTATTTGAATATTTATTTATATTGATATGGGCAATCCAATATATAAATATTTCGCGTATACGCGTCATGAACGTATATTCGAAGTTTTAATATACTGGGTAGATATAGAATCACATTCTAGATATCCGGGGATGATTCTGATGATGGTGCATCATCATCAGTATTCATATTCGAATTTCGAAGGTGTGATTTCTATATATTTCCATTAGACTGGTGTGAGAACCAAAACTAATATAGCTAGAATACATTGTTGTGAATTGGCATCAAAACATGATTTTTGCATATATATCAAATTATGAATTTGAAACGTTAATCCACTAATTGATTGATGTTTGTGTTGTTTGTTTATTTGTTTGATAATTTTGAACCATTATGCCTAATTGTATCAAATATTGAATTGTATTGAGAATTTGTCGCATTTGCTTGCATTCATATGTACTTACATTGAACAGGTCATAGCAAGGAGGCTAGAGCCGAAGAATAAAATTTGTTTGCCCGACAAATAGGTACATGTTTACTATAATTTACTGTTTTGTTTGGGTGATGATGATTTTATGAGCCTATTGGCTAGCCGCTTGGCTTTTTCTTTTTCTTTTTGAGATCAGAAGGCCTATATGGCAATTTCGGGATTTTCCCGTGGCTCCCGGTGCAGGGGAGGTTATGGCGAAATTTTTCGAAAATTTAGGGTGTTAGCCAAATTTTTGAAAATTTGAAAATTCTCAGAAACTGAAAAGTTGGAGAATAGAAGCCAGATCGAATGTAGAGTTAATTAATCAAACCACTTTCGACCTTATTCCTTTTCGGGGACGAAAAGTTTTAAGTGGGGGAGATTGTAATAACCCGAAAATCTGAGCCAGTTTAAAATTTTTATTTTGGCAATTTTAGCGAATTTTGAATATTTAAAATAGATTATTTTAAATAATATCAACGAAAAATTTATTTTAAATATAATTAGAACGTATATATCTATATACGTCGTCGTTAGAATATAAATATTTATATATAATTATAAATAGAATTGAAAATGGCGCGGTAGTTCGATAATTCGATTTCAAACTTCAATTGAATGTACCGGGTGCAAAACAATCCAGATATTAGTGAAACCAAAAATATTAGAATCTAGTTGAAAATATCTTTCCAACGAATCCGAAAAATCGAAATTTCATAGCGGGAATTAAAAGTTATGCCCAGTTGAAAATTCGGAATAGTCGCTATGTAAATTACATACGGCGCCAAAAAGTCATATTTTGCATACGGATGAATTTGGACTCGAAACTACTTCCATTGAGTTCAAAATGCCGTTTAGAACTTCGAAAAGTATAAGCTTCGATATATTCCGATATCCGGAATAGTGGCTATGGGCTGGAGTTGTTCGGTTAACAAAACATAGCCCTTAAAAAGTGAAATTTTGCATACGAGCTCAGAATTCGACGAGATAAATTTTTATGGATTCATAATGACAAAATATTGTTATGTTCCAAAGGGCTCGTCGAACGGACTCAGCATGTGGCCGTGCGAGCTAAAACAGTTCAGGGTAAAGCGGGCAGTCATTTTACAAAGGAACATTACTGATACGACCTCGGAATTCAATTCTACTTTTTTTTCTAGATTCGTATCATCTAATAATGGTTAAATCCAAGAGGGCTTGATTTTTTGAGTTAGCATGTGAGCGTGCGAGAAGAAAAGGTGCGCCAAAATCGCATTTTTAGAGCTTATCTGAGCATTTTTGTGATTTTTAACGGATGGTCAAACGAACTCGGAATTCGACAAAACTTGTTTCGTTGGACTCGTCTTCACGTCTACTATCTCGTGTCCTAAATCCGCGGCGATCGGAGATCGTTTGTGTTCGGACGATACGCGAGAAACTAGCATATAATCACTTTTCCTCCTTCTCTTCATTCACTTTTCTCTCTTCCTCTTTTCTTCCTCTTTTCTCTTTAATGGCGAGCTCCTCCACCATGCCGCTGCCCACCCTCCCCTCGGCCACCGCCGGCCTCCCTCCGGGCGCCGCACCCCCTCCTCCTCCTCCCATCCTCCTCCCCTAAGCCCCAAATCACCAACCACCACCACCGCGGCCACCACGGGCCCCACCGCCACCACCAGCTCACTCCCCCACGTCCATCAGGCCCGCGCCCCCCTCCAGCCCCCTCAATTCCGTCCGTGGGCCCAACCAAAAACCCGTTTTACACTAATCGCCCGTTTTGCAAATAAGTCCCTGACCGTATTTCGCGAATAACTCCCAAACCGTGCGTTTCTAGCCAAAGTTCCTCAAAACCAAAGTTGTAGAGCACGAAATTCTCTTCGATTTGGTATATGATAAGTCCTATTTTGCATTGCGGAGTTGTCGGGAAAACGCGTCCGAAGTCTGCTGTTCAAACACTATCAAAATGCTGTCTTTTCGCGATTTCCAGCGAAATGACACATTTTCGGCAAGAAGACCACTAGGAAAAAGTTGTTCAGAATGGCGTGTTTGTGCTAGAAAAAAAGAAGGTGTGAAGATTGAAGCTCGTTTGCAAATTCTGGAACCAGAACAGTGAATCCGGGCGTTAGAAAAAATGTGAGTTTCTTCCGTTTTAAAGCTTTTACAGTTTTTGTTCATATGAAGTAAATAAAAATATGATTTTTATATTAGTAGAAGATTAAAAATATGATTTTTACATTATAGAAGTATTAAAGATTTGATCTTTATTATGTAGAAGGAACAAAGATGTGATTTTTATATAAGTGGCGATATAAAAATATAATCTTTATTATATGAACACCGTTGTAAAAATAGCATTTTTATCTATATAGTAGTAGTATAAAAATGTGATTTTTATATACATAGCAACAATATAAAAATGTGATTTTTATATACATAGCAATAATATAAAAATGTGATTTTTATATATGTAGTGGCTACGGGCGGTGAAAGTGACAAAAGGCGAGAACGACAAGATTTTCTACATAAGAAGAGTCGTGGTATTGGATTAGCTAATTGGTGAGAACTTCTCACTCTAAACCTCTTATTCTAGTTATATATATATATATACTAGGATGCAGACGGTGCTTAGTAGCACCCGACACCCGTCATCCACAGACCATGGATGACTTGTTTGTTAAATTGTTTGGTTGTGTAGTTAGTTAGATTATTTGGTTTGAATTGAATGGTTTGGTGAAATGAAATGGATTTGATTGATGTGTGAATGGCGTGGGCCTTCACTAGACCGGGGATAAGGCTAGGCCTTGTTCCGTTTCTAGTATCGTGCCGTTATGCCGCTGAAATTTCCCAAAATATGTTAGAAAAAAATAAAAATATCATTTTTATTGTGTAAATGAACTGAATAGGAATTCATGTGTTGAAATAAAATATTTTATCGTTAAACATATAATTTATAACGTGAATGTGAATAAATAAATATTTATAAACAAATCGACCGATTTGTTTATATACACTGATTTGACTGATATTGATTGGGTCGATAAATTTTACACATCGCCCAACTGCACAAACAAAAATATGTGTTTGTTGATTTGAAACCCCACACGGGTGTTGGGATGATATTTGGCGTACACTAATCCCAATTATTTAATTATTGTCGATCGATTGGTCGACAGACTGTGTAAGCGTCGATTATTTATATTTGATGCTTATGCAGTTGTGTGGTGCACTTTGGATGATGGTTGATTGTTTATCAATGCTATTATATACATGTGTTGTATGAAATCCATATAATTAACATTATATGGTGATTGATTGGGCCTCATTCCAATCGGGAAAATAAGGAATATTATAAAAGAAAATTCATGTGTTGAATATAAAAATAGTCATGTGTTGACGATGTTCATGTGTTGAGTGAAATATTTTATACAATGAAATTTACATCTTTATCATATTTAAGATTAGAACTACTTTACGGTTGAAGTCTAATTAAAAATCAAACGATAGATACCATATTTTTATAAAATATTTTACAAAACAAAAATAGTGATGTGTTGACAGTACTCATGTGTTGAGATTAGTCAGGTGTTGGAAGAAATATAGATTCATGTGTTGAATGGAATAAATATTCATTTGTTGAATAGAATAACGGATTTATTGAAAAATATAAAGCCGTGTTGATTAAAGTTGCGCTATTTTGACGTGAACGATATTTATATCGATTATATTCGTTTTTATAATGAATATAGAAAAGAAGTGATTTCAAAATATAACGTTTTGAAAATATAATCATTTATATAGTAATGATATAAAATATTCAGTTTTGATTAGAAATTGAAATAGTGTTGAAATGGTTTTGAAACGAAGTTAAAACGATTTATAAAATACGTTTTAAAAGGAGATTGACGAAATATATAATATATATATATATATATATATATATATATATTATATATATAATGGCCTGAATAGAACGCGCCGCTCCGCGACAGTTCGTGAATTTCGACCATTGACTTCGAATAGACGTTGCGGGAGATCCGTCCGTCGGATTCTCCTAAAACCGGAACCGTTGGGTTCATATCGAAAAGAGCTTTCCAATGAATATTAGAAATTTGAAATCTAACGGTTGGATTTGGAATTATGTCCAAATCAAATTTGAAAAAGGTCGTTGTAAGTGCAGTTCGATGGCCGTTGATGGAAATCGACTGTACGGGCCTTGATAAAATTATTAAAATATCAATAATTTGTGTAAAACCCTAATATATGGATTGGAAAGAACTGGAATGAAAAACTCCATATTGAAAAGATAAAAGGAGATTTTTATCGAAATGAACTAGTTTTGAACTAGAATTAAAATAAATTTATTTTTGAAACAAATAAATTGAATTTGAAAGTGGTTTTAAAAATAATCAGGATTTCCAATACGTAAATTGGAATGGATTTGAGTCGAAATTGTCTTCGGAATATTTCGATGTTGGATTTTGTGATTATACAGATATGGTTGTGGAAATTTGAAAGATATATTCATATCGTTATTTCCAATACGATATTTGTTGGTTTCAGAATTTGATATTGAATATAAGCCGATATATTTTCTATTCAGAGCCTTGTATTTAATATCAAATGTGATTTGGGTTTGTCGTGAATCGTGTTTTAGATGACATTGGTTCTTTAACCCAGTTAAAGGCAAGGTGTTGATTTTTGAAAGGATTAAAACTAAGTGGAGTTTTAATGAATCTTTAATTAGATTGAAATGTGAATTGATAATTTATATTATCAAATCTGAAAGGTGATCGAGAATGGAGTACCACCAGTTTTGCTCCAAAGCGGTAGTTAAATCTGTAATTAGATTTGAACGTGAAATGGTAATTAATTTTACCGATAACACAGTGGTGTTAGATGTGGAGTATTACCAGTTTTCTCCATGGGATATATAGGTTGGGATTGGGAAATAAAATAAATAATTACTTCGGTGTGGTTCGTTAATCCCGACTAGTTTGAAATGATACCCAAAGAAAGATTAAAGAATAAATTTAGAAGAATTTATCTTGGATAAAATTAATGGGAACCTTTCCCTAAAAATGTGATTTTGTGAATAAAAGAATATTCTGAATTGGAATGAGGCGTTCGTTGTGTTTGTGTAACATTTGGTTATTATATACGTGGGTCATTCAGAAAGGCCGGGTTATACCCATTCTGAATAACCGATTCGACGAGATGTCGGAGATGAAGACGGTGGTTGAAGACCGGAAGTCTTCACATCGTTTGGGTGATTACTGATGATCTTGATTGGGCTGCACACCCAAGATGAGGGAATCAGTTGGTGATCTTCCAGACGTACTTGGAGATGGATGGATATGCGAGGAAAGTGCCTCCGGTTTCGTTCAGACCCAGAACGAACTTGTAAATGGATTGTGTGTCTGACATTGGATTTTATTCTGTGTTGATTGATCTTTATTAAATATACATCTGTTTGGCGGCGGAGAATTTATTCTCTTGCTTAACGCCCTTCTCTGAGACGTACGAGCTCAGAGGTTGTATATCGATGGACATCAGTCGCATGGAGTGAATTGCCAATGTGGCACGCGTAAGTGGCAATTGATCAAGGCTTCTGTTGAAAAGCAAAGTCTTGTGGTTGATGATCAAAGCACGGCCTGTGTGGCGTAGCTTTGTGTATAACGTGAATTCACGAGCCTCACACCTCGGTATGAGTCAAAAACGGGATAGTGACTGCAGGGAGAGCACGACGTTTCTTTCTAGCTAGGGTGGTGTCAGTGACCTACCAACCCTGATATTTATATACTTTTCACCTGTGTGGTTGTTGGATATGAGGCGCCTCAGATATAGGTCTGTAAGGACCGGGAAACGTGTGTTCAGGAATAATTAATCCTCAAAAGTAAGAGAGGACCGGCCCTGAAGATCAAAGGATCATAGTGGGGTCCTGAGACATTTGCTAGAGTGTCTCGAATCGGAGAGGAGCTTGCCCCTTGCCTCGGCTCATGACGGAAATCCAATTTCCAATACGTGTGCTTCGGTTTTATTTGTAGAACCTAGTATGGCGACATAGTGGTATGGGTCATTCATGCCGCCTATGATTGATATTTATGATTGAAATTGTTTTGACACTATGCACCTATATTAGTATCAAATAATGTGTTTTAAACGTATCAAGCATGCTTTGGCTGTTATAAGGTAAAAACCCTATCCTCCGGCTTGCGTTGCATTGTGTGATGGGACCTGGGTCTTATAACAGCTTCATTTTTCTTTATTTAGCATTGCGCTGTTTGTTTTATGCACTGGTATTCTTGGGAGGAAACCCGTTCCGTGTTATACGGCGTGGTCCCTTGATTTACCGAACTTTAAAATAAAGATTAATAACTGCTTTAGTTCTCACACCAGTCACATGACTGACCTGGAGTTTATTGTTTTAACCTAAACTCTGGGTGCCCCCATTTTCCACACGGGCAGCTAGTAGTTTTGGTTTTGCAGATTTATATTCATAGGATCCTGATATACAGCTGGAATGATGCTCGGAAAGCTCTGTATCCGTGTATCACTTCTAGTTGTGCTTTTGTATTATTTTCCGTTGCTATGTAATTTATTGTAATCTCTGATATTTATCGAATGTAATTTATTCATTTATACTCTGTATATTCTTGTATCTGATGGAATTGTTGTAATAACAATGAAATGTTCTCCCGTCTGCGTCCTTTTGTGTGTTGTTCTCAAAGTATTCGTGCTTTCCTTCACGGGGAAGTTACGGGTCCTTACAATAGTTATTCGAAGAAAGGAGTTATCGAATTTAGTTCATTCGAAGTGAGTTAATCGAATATTAGTTATTCGAAGGAGAGTTAATCAAATAAAGATTACTCGAGAGGGAGTTATACGTCGAATTTGATTATATCAAATTCGCGAAAGTATTATTTACTTTCCGGTTTTTACATCAAGATTTATTTATCTATAAATAAATTAGAGTAGGTTAATTATTCAAAGTAAGAAATAAAAGGTTAGATGTTATGTTAGATATTTCAGAAGTAGGGTTTATAATGTTAACGTTATAATAAATGTTTTCATAAAAGAAGTGGATTCGTAATCTGAATCCGAGAATTTGCGTAAGAAAATGATTGTAGAATTGGAGCGGTAAACTTTGTCTATTCCGAAGTTAAAACGTTGTTCAGTTAAGGTCTGAGAGGTAATTATACCCAAACTTGATTGACTTCCTTCTTAACTAAGGAATGGCTAGGATTTGATAGTAAAGGATGGTAAAGTGAATTTTGTTAGTAAGTGAAATGGTTTGAGTTGGCATGGCGATGTTTGATTTAAACATCAGTTTAAATCCAGTGAAGGAGTTTGGAAATGTTTTCCAAATAAGAATCATAAATGTTTTCTGATAATAGGAAATAAGAATTTATAATATATGGAAACAGGAGATAAGTAAATTAATGAACTAAAGAGATAAAAGTTAAATGATGTTTGATCGATAGAATTTCCATCTAGAAATAATATCTTGGTTTGCACACGTGTTTCTCTTTGATAGTTAACTCACCGACTATCGAAGTTTTTGACCATTTTTCTGTTGTCAATACGGAGAGACGGGGATCAGATTTATGACCTGAAAACCACTCCATATGGGCATTAACGTTGCGAATCAAGTATGCTGAATATGATTGAAGATGGAGTTTATGCAATGGTCGTTCTGTCAAATCCTAAGTAGATATTACCTAAGATGGATTTACAAAATAGTACCTTCGGTATGTCTAGTCCCAGGATGACCTGTATGGAAGAATGTCTGACAGAGTATATTTAATAGATCGCGTAACTTGATCTCTTCAAACATATATACGTTTGGTGGTGGAGGAATTAGATTCTCTTAGTTGTGAACCCGTTGTATTTTTTGGGAAATCAATTTGTGATTTGGTGGGTATGACGTTGTGACATTCAAAGTGAATAAATGTGTGATCTGTCAGAAATAAGTGTGGCCTCTAGCCTCACAACCAGGAAATGACAAAAATCAGGCAGGCAGCATGGCTATGTGGGTTACTTCCATTAGGGTGTATTATCAATTGATCTAGAGTTTCACTTACTTCTATATTCTATTGTCGATGTTGTCCCATTCGGGAAACGGTTGCTGATCCCAACAGTTGGTGATAATACATTCGATACACTCAGGCGAAATGAGTGGTCGGTCATGTGTGGCCGGGTTGTAAGATGTTCTTGTTGAACCCAGTGTATTCCTATCTAGAGTTACACTATCGGAAGGTGGAAGCATCCCTTGTCATAGTTGGAAATCCATTATCCAATACGTGCTTGTGATTTTGATTGTATACTATGTATGTAGAACGTGAGATGAAAGTGTTTCTACTAGATGATTATTATATTGTGATTGATAAACACTATTATAAAATCAAAAGGATTTGATATCAAATTGATTTGGATTCTCGTAGGGGAAAAACCCCTTCTATTATACGGCGTGGTCTAATGAGATATCGCTTTATTGCTTAAACTGTTTTAAACTGTTTTGCTCACACCAATCACATGACTGACCTGGAGTTTATTTTGTTTTGTTTTCCCTAAACTCTTGGGTGCCCAATTATGTACGGGCAGTCAAGCAGTCGGGATTTACAGATACTTGAAGAGCTGGAGCAGGAGGCTTCAGAATCATATAGCTATTGTTTATTTACGCTGTGTTGTAAGCGCTGTACTTTGAAAATGATATGTATATTCAAGTACAATCTTTTATTTCAAAGTTATGTTATATTTTATTCGTTCCGCTGTGAGTTTCTTGTTACTCTGATGTTGTATGTTCTTCTTCTTCTAGTCTAAGTTTCTATCTTATCTATTCTCACCCTCTGTTTTCTTTCTATTAGTTTTCTGTTTTCCAGTACAATGTGGGTTGGACTTGTGTTATTTGGTCAGCTCAAATTGGACCGGAATTTCGGGACAGTACAGTTGGTATCAGAGCTTTAGGTTAAGTGAGTTACCTTGGCTCTGTGGCGTGACTCTATAGAGATGGGGTTAGTAATGCCCTAGTTTGAGTGTATATGTACGAGTGAGCGTATTTGTTATTTGTTATAAAAATTATTTTATATTGGGTAGATTTATTGGTTGAGTTGTTTGTGAGTTCTGGTCGATCAGTTTGATCTACTGTATCGATTGGAGTTTCTAACCACTTGAATACGATGGGTCGACACGATATGTTTTGAAAAGAGGGTAAATGGAATTGTATTTTTTGTTTTCCAGTACAATGTAGGTTGGACTTGTGTTATTTGGCCAGCTCAAATCGGACCGGAATTTCAGGACACTACAAAAAATTAATTTATTTGATTATTTAAATAATGATTTAGCGATTTAAATAGTTTGAATTACATAATGTTGAATATTTAATTAACATAAATAATAGAATAATATATTTAATTCCGAATAGTCGGAAATTTTAGAATACACAATATTGTGTGAATTGGATTATTTATAAAATTTAATTCAGTTTAGAATTGAATTATAATAACGAATATATTATTTGAACGACTGTTGAACGTATTGCATCAAAAATAAATTATAATCGAGCTCGAAATGTCATGGTAGTTCGTAATATTTCGATTTGAACTTCAACTGAGTATACATGATCCGTTATAAGTCGGATTTCTATGAAACAAGAAATGTTCGGAGCTTGTGAAGTATAATTTCCTAATGGAAGAGAAAAATGGAGATTTCGTCGGGTACATTGTGATTTTGGTTAAATCAAATTTTCATATAGTCACTATGGAATCGTTTATATACCATAACGATACTTTAATTATTTTACAATTATTTATTTCGAATTTGGACAATATTTTTGAGATGTAGTTTTAATTTAATTTTTAGAATTTTTCTGTAATTTTTATTTTGGAAAATAAGAAGCTTTTTATTTGGAGTATTTTACACCCTAGATCTGCATTTTGGCGTTCCACAAAATACATTAATTTGTCTATATTATTATATTTTTGGGCTCGTGACACATTGCTCATCGCAATAGTATTTTTATATTTATCGACAGCAGTCCGAAACGAACGGAAATTTTTTACTGCAACGTACACCAAACTTTATAATTTACATGAAACAAACAATTTTTTTCCTCTACACCCTATGTTTCCAATCCTTAAGCCTTAAGTCTCCTACACGTATTAAATAAACAATGTATTTTATTAACCTTAGTATCATGGCTACCTATGTATATTGTCAACTTAAGTCATAACTACTTTGGAAAGTAGCAGAGCTGGCTATTCTCGATTCCCTCCCATGGTTTTAAGCATCCACGCCTACTTTCAAATATAAACAATGTTTTATAGGATATATATAATATGTTTTTCTTTCCTTAGCTACAAAGAAATGGCATAGTCATTTCACTTCACTTACGTCTGTGTGTTGTACGCTAGTTGCTAAGCAGTT
Organism: Allium sativum; assembly: GCA_030737875.1. NCBI lineage: Eukaryota > Viridiplantae > Streptophyta > Magnoliopsida > Asparagales > Amaryllidaceae > Allium > Allium sativum. Next base: position 996,719,355 of record CM060915.1, read on the forward strand.
AAGGGTCCATTCGCAGACAAGATTTGGCACGTTTGATTTTTTGGTGGCGTCCGCCGCATCGGACGCCAATACCTTTTGCACCCTTTCAGGTGGGACGATTTCAGAACGTTGGAAATCAAGTTGTTGGCGTCCGACGCGTCCGGACGCCAACGACTTGATTTCCAACGTTCCCCTTCCTTCCTATAAATCACCCCATCCTTAACAACATTCACCATTACTACTTCAACAACTTTTCAACTCTTTCTTCTTCTTCACTTAATGTCTAACTCTGATTCATCCTCCGATTATGACTATTCGATTGATCTCTACAGGGTTTCTCGGTGTCGGATGAAGTGTTTAATTTCTACCAATGTCAACATTTCTGTGAAACCATGAATCAACCAAAGTCAGAATGAATAAACCAAAGTCGGCCAATGAAGTGTTTAATTTCTACCATTCGAGTTTACGGATGGTCGTAGAAAGAACATTTGTATTTGGTAAAAAAATTACCATTCTCAACAAGATGCCTACATATTGGTTTAAAACTCAAGTGAAAGTTATTGTATCTACAATAGCCTTACACAATTTCATACGCAAATATAATAGCGGTGACCCAGAATTTATGGCTTTTGATAATGATCCTAAACTAATACCCGATTAGTACTTGGCGGAATATTATACTATGAGAAAGACCACGAATAGAGGCACTAAACATGTACAGCCAAATGGATACCGAGAAATGTCATTAGTTCGAGATACCATTAGAGATGGGTTGGCTGCTGCTGGCCTACGCTAATTTGTCTTTGTACTTGTAACTGTACTTGTATTTGTATTAGAAACTGTATTCGTATTTGCCAAATCATATCTATTTATATCTTATTTTAAAAATACCATGCTCAAATACCATGCTCAAATACCCCGTTCATAGCTAAAAACACATTCAATGCTCGCTACAGTAGCACGCTCAAATGCCACGCTCAAATACCCCGTTACAGTTCGTTAAGAACACACCCTAAGTATTTGTATTTTAGGTACAACCTTCCCTTCATATGACTTTTCTGTACCTCACCCTTCCTTGCCTATTAAGTAATCAGTTATTATAAATACGCATCCAATATGACCATGTTACTGTTTACAAAACGAAAACATAACTTCACCAAGAAAGAAATAATAAACAAAACGAAAAGAGAGGAGGTAGCGCTAAATTCTAGACTTCGTAAATTCATCAAAGCAAATACTCGTTTATAAATCTTAAAACAAGTTCCACTATACATTTTTCCTGGTTCAGACACACTTGTGTTTGCTGAAGGACAACCAACGTAAGCAATGTTTGAACGTACTGAGAGACTCAATCTTCAAGGTGCGAAATGGATGATCGTTTCAAGTTCGAGTTTCACGGAGGGTAGTGGATAGGGAAGAACAGGCGGAGGGATGTAGGATAGTGGTGGTTACATGCGACTGTGTGGATTAGCAGGGATGGCAAAGTGGGATTTGGAGCTAGAGGTTTAAGGAAATAAAATGAGCAGGATTTTTTTTTGGAAGCTGGTGACTTGCGTAATAATATAGGAGGAAACGACGAGTGTTTTGAAATGATGGTGGGTTGATTTACACACGTTGAGGCAGTATTTAAAGCTTCCGACAATTTCGTTCTTGGTGAACAAATCTAGAATGGACAGTTTATTAGGGAAGAAGACAAGGGTGACGGGGTTGTTTTGGTGATGGGTTGAAATCTTTTGGTAAGGCCCACAAGTATTATAAGATAAAAACAAACATGAAGGGTGGAAATTTCGATTCGTATGTACTAAGGGAAGGGTGCAGGTTTCGGTGGAGTATTGTTAAGAGGAGGAAGAAGCTTTTAATGCGGGCCATTATATTATCAAGTGCCGAGGAAAATAAAAGTTGAGGCCTTATTGTATAATAAATAATAAAATAACATAAAAAGAAAAGAGGAGCGTTGGTTCAATGAGACTAGTGAACGAAGGAGTCATGCATGCTGTTGATAAAATACGTGGCAGGAGCAGCGGTTTGTAATTAAAGAAGAGATACAAAACTCGCATAATTTCGTAAGGGTACGGTATAAGGATATGGGTTACGAGGACAGAAAAGTATAAACAAAAGCAAATGGGGCAAAGGGAAATATATGGACATAGTAGTGGAAAATAAATATGGGATTAACAAATGTGAAGACAAAAAAACGAATAGGAGCAACATTTCGTGAAAACGGAAAATGAAAAATCGGAATGGACTACATGGTGCCGATCAAAAATCATCTGGAGATGGGAAGGAGTATGAATCCGGTTTAGAAGCGGGCCTGGTTATAAAATGGGAATGAGCAAAAGAAAATGGTAAGGCCGATTAAGTTATATAAATAAAAGTTTTGGTTAATTAAATATATACACAATCTTTTAAATGTTATATCACGCTCGTACCTGCTCAGATTTACGAACCGTCGGTCATGTTGGGATCGTAGTTACAAGAGCTACAGAATGGAACAGTTTTCGTTGAGAATGGAGCTATTGATATTTCATGATAAAATCAAACACCTGTTTGATTTTAAATAGAAGCAAGATCATCAACTGCGATGCAAGTTGAGTAAAACTCACTAACTCTGCGCAGTTATATTTTGTAACGTATTTTTAGAACTGATAATTGATGGTTGATTGTTGTGTGTTGGTTGTTTGGATGATTTGTTAGTTGATTGATTGAAATTATAGATCAAGTGATATATATATACACAAATATATATATCTTTAATTTAATATTGATTCTGCTGATCAGAATATTTCATATTGAAATAAAAGTAATATTAGTTATATTGTTTAACATTTGTGGACGCAGGGAAACAGGTTGGAGGAATCCAATTGGATTCCTCAATATTTATAATATTGGTTTTTTTATATATTGTGATATATGACGTGATATATAATATGTGATTTGATTATGATTACATTGGTATTGTTATTTGATATTTTAAATACCATAAGAAATATCGGAATGTGAAAAGGGAATTTTCAAAGTGTATATTGAAAATATAAAATTTATAAAATAAAAGGATTTTATAAAAGGAAATATTTATAAAATAAATAGAATTATAAAAGGAATATTTATTTATAAAATAAATAGAATTATAAAAGGAAATATTTATAAAATGAATAAAATTTTATAAAAGGAAATCTATGGAAAATAAATATTAATAGAATCTGTTTTAACAGATAAATTGACAAGATTAATTTATAAATAATGTTTTATGAATTAAATAAAATATTTATCATGTGATAAATGGAACATATAAGTCTGAACTTATATAGATTAGTAGAAATTAGTTTTGACACCGATATTTTAATAGAATGTGAACTCAGCATATATAAAGGGAATTGTAAATGAGATTTAAGTGTTAGAAATAAAAAGGAGATTTCGTATGAATAATTCTATAAATAAAAGTATAAATAGATTTTGGAAGTGGGATATTATTTTAAAATATGAAATCAAACTTAATGAATTATATAAAAGAAATATTTTTCACATTCGATGTGAATAATGGATTAAAATAAATGTTTTATAAATTAAAACATTTATAAGGAAAATTGGGTTTTGAAATAGGAATTCAAATGAGAATTTGAATGAGGTAGGAAATAGAGTTAATCAAATATTAGTTATTCGAATAGAGTTAATCGAATATAAGTTATTCTAATAGAGTTAAGTCGAATATTAGTTATTCGAATAGAGATAAATCGAATATTAGTTATTCAAATAGATTTATTCGAATAGAGTTAATTGAATTAGAGTTATCGAATATAGTTATTCGAAGAAAGATTATCGAATATAGTTATTCGAATAGAGTTAAATCAAATATTAGTTATTCGAATAGAGTTAAATCGAATATTAGTTATTCCGATAGAGTTAATTGAATATTAGTTATTCGAATCGAGTTAATTGAATTAGAGTTATCGAATATAGTTATTCGAAGAAAGATTATCGAATATAGTTTATTTCAAAGAGAGATTATCGAATATAGTTTATTCGAAGAAAAGAGTTATCGAATTGAGTTTATTCGAAAGAGAGTTATCGAATAGAGATTATTCGAGAGAGAATTATATGGTTAAATTCGATTTTATCGAATTCGGGACAGTGCTATTCACTTTCTGTTTTTAATCAAGATTTATTTATTTATTAATAAATTAGTTCTTTGTTTATTTATCCAAATTAATAAATAAAAGTTATATTTAAGTTATTTTGGAAGCATGGGATTATAACACTATTGTTATAATCAAATTATTTCTATAGAAGAAGAGAATTCGTAAATAGAATTCAAGAGTTTGTAGGAAGTTTGTTAAAGATTTAGAAGGGGAACTTTGTCTATTTCGAGGTTAGAAATGTTGTTCAGTTAAGGTCTGAGAGGTAGTTATACCCCAACTTGATTGACTTCATTTTTAACTAAGGAATGGTTAAGGTTCGATAGTGAAGGTTGGTTAAGTGAATTTAGTTAATGAGTGTAATGATTTGAGTTGGCATAGCGATGTTTTATTTAAACATCTCTTTAAATCCAATTAAGGAGTTTTGGAAATGTTTTCCCAATAAGAATCAGAAATGTTTTCTAATATATAAAAATAGAAATGAGAGTAAACATGGGAATGTTTTCCAATGATTAATAACTTATATTTTCTAAATTTAGAAAATAATAATTTACGAATATATGGAAACGGGAATAGGGAAATGGATAATTGAATGAAAAATTAACTTAAGGGGGATCAGTGTTGATTGATGATTTGCTCGGTAAGATTTCCATTTGGAAATACGACCGTTGTTTGTACACATGTTTTTCTTTGATAGTTAAATAACCGACTATCAAAGTTTTCGACCATTTCCGTTGTCATTACAGAGAGATATGGATCATATTTATTATCTGAAAACCACTCCATATGGGCATTAGCATTGCGAATCAATTATGATGAAGATAATTGAAGACGGAGTTGTGCAAGGGATGTTCTGGCAAATCCTAGGTTGAAATTGCCTAAGATGGCTTTACAGAATAGTGCCTTCGATTTGTCCTGTCCACGACAACCTGTATGGAAGAATGTCTGACAAATTATATTTAATAGGTCGCGTAAGTTGATCTCTTCAAACATATTTACATTTGGTGGTGGAGGAATTCGTTTCTCTTAGCTTTATGCCTGTAGTATTTTTAGGAAAAACAATTTGTGATTCGGCGGGTATGACGATGTGGCATTCAAACTAATAAAGGCGTGATCTGTACGTTATGACCTCAAGTCTCACAACCAGGAAAAGGTATAAAATCGGGTAGGTCGCATGGCTAAGTGGTTAGCTTCCAATTAGGGTGTATGTTCACCTGATCTAGAGAAATTCCATTTACTTCTATAATCTATTTCGATGTTGTCCCTTTCGGGAAACGGTTGTTGATCCCAAACGTTGGTGATAATACATTCGGTACACTCAAGAGAAATGAGTGACCGGTCATGTTTATCCTGGGTTACAAGATGTTCTTATTGAACCCGGTATAGTCCTCTCTAGAGATACACTGTCGGAAGGTGGTCCCATACCTTGCCAGTTGGGATCCATTACCCAATAAGCGCCCGTTGTTTTTGATTATATATTATGTATGTGGAACGAGAGATGAAAGCGTTCTGCTAGATGATTATTATATTGTGGTTGATAGACACTATTATAATATCCAAAGAATTTTGATATAAAGATTATCGTTTCTTTCAAAAGGATTTTGAATGATAATCAAGTGTTTTGGATTCTCATAAGGAAAAAAACCGTTCCGTGTTATATGGCGTGGTCTTATCAGATATCGCTTATTTTCTCAAACTGTTTTAAATTGTTTACTCATACCAGTCCCATGACTGACCCGGAGTTTATTTTGTTTTTTTTTCCCCTAAACTCTTGGATGCCCAATTTGGTACGGGCAGTCAAGTAGTTAGGATTTACAGATACACTAGAAGGAGCTTGAAGCAGGAGGCTTCAGCAGCATTTTATAGCTATTGTTTATTACCGCTGTGATGTAAGTGTTGTACTCTAATATACAAATGCAGATTTGTATTTCAAAGTTATGTTATATAGTATATTTTATTCGTTCCGCTGTGAGACTCGTGTTACTCTGATTATGTTGTTGTTCCTTTCTTTCTTCTGTTCTAAATTTCTATATTATCTATTCTCACCCTCTAATTTCTTTCTATTAACTTTACGGTATTTCCGATTTGAATAGTCGACATGGTTTTGTGTGTCGATTTTCTATGTTGTAAATTTCCCGGGCCGTTACAGTGGTATCAGAGCGGAAGGTTAAGTGGTTACCTTGGCTCTGTGGCGTAACTCAGTATAGATGGTGTTAGTAATACCCTAGATTGAGTTTGAGTGTATGTATATGAGAGAACATATTTGTAGATTATATAAAAATTGTTTATATTGTGGAGATTTATTGGTTGAGTTGTTTATGAATTCTGGTCGACCAGTTTGATCCACTGTTTCGGTAGGGATTCTCTAAACACTTGAATACGATGAACCGACATAGTATGGTTTGAAAGGAGGGTAACTAAAATAATTTTACCCAAATTATATTTTGATATAAAAAAGGATTAATATTGGAAATTATTATAGTATATTGGATGTGGTTGTTATTATAACCGAATAAGATTATAATTGGAATAATTATAAATAGCCAATCAGAATTCATGAGTGTAATTTATGAAATCACATGAATTAAACTTGAATTTAAATCAGAATTGAAATTAAAACCCTATAAATTTGGAGAGGTGTTATAAATGGACTTGGTTTAAATATATGACAATTTTAAAATCCTGGGAGATTTTAAATTGTTTCACAAGCATTGTGAATGGTATTTTGAAATATATTTCAAAATGGAAGTGTTAAAATATGGATTTTGAAAGTGATATAGTATTGAACTCACTTCAGTCGCTGGAAAATAATTCTGATCATGCTGACCACATATCAGTATTCATTTTCGAGTTATAAGTGACGAAATACTACCAAGGATATTGTTTTGAATTTTTTTGGGAAAAACAAGTGTTTTGAAATTCCAAAAGGGGAATATTTGATTTTTGAAAAGGGTAAGTTCTTTAAAACCCCTGAGAAGAGACTATTTGAATTAAAAACAAATTTAAAGAAAATTGGCGGAAGCAAACTGAAATTGAAATTAAAGCCAGTTAAGTGAAAACTGAATTGGAATAGAAGATATCGAGTAAAATTTGACTTTGGAATATAATTGGACTCAGGTCAATAAATAGTTTTATTCTTGAAAAAAACAGACCAGAGTCCTAAGATAAAGATAACTGGTTAGATGAATTAATTAGTTAAACAAATATGTGAAATGAAACTTAACGGGGTTAAGTGTATTGGATTGTTGAGATAAGAATCCGAAATGGTCTTGGATTGGTGAGTTAGAGTTTGAAATCAAGAATGGAACTCGAATTTGAAATGGAATTTAACCTGGGTATAAGTGAATGATTGGGTTTGGGGATAAAAAATGATTTGGAGATTGATTGGAGATCAAGTTGGAAATGTATCAGTATATGTTGAATTAGTAACAAATGGAAGTAATAAAGTGATATGCCCGACAAAAATGTGCAAGTTTATATTTTTTATGAATATGAGATTTATGAGCCGAATTGGCAAGCCACTTGGCTATTTGATTTTCTTTTGGGTTGGAGAAGGCCCAGAGAGACGAGTTGTAGTTATACCGATTGAGCCGTACAAAGGAGACGCTGGTGAAATTTTTTGAAAATTTAAGGTGTTAGAAAATTTTCAGGATTTTTGAGAATTTTCGTTAATAAGAATGAATTAATATTTTAATTGAAATTAACTGGTTCAGTTGAAATTGAAGAAAATTAATGAACAAATTTTTTTTAACCCAGTTAATAGGGTTTGTTTTCTACCTTAGCAATTTCGAGAATGAAATTATTTTTAAGGGGGGAAGAATGTAGTGTCCCGTATTTTTACGTTATATTAATTAATTTATTTAATTATTTAAATAATGATTTAGCGATTTAAATAGTTTGAATTAAATAATATTGAATATTGAATATTTAATTAATATAAATAATATAATAATATATTTAATTCTGAATAGTCGAAAAATTTAGAATTCACAATATTGTGTGAATTAGATTACTTATAAGATTTAATTCAGTTTAGAGTCGAATTATAATAACGAATATTATTTGAACGACAATTGAACATATTAAATATAATATAAATTATAATCGAGCTCAAAATGTCGCGACAATCCGTAATTTTTTGATTTGAACTTCAACTGAGTATACATTATCCATTATAAGTCGGATTTCTGTGAAACAAGAAACGTTCGGAGCTGGTGAAGTATATTTTTCTAATGGAAGAGAAAAATCGAGATTTCGTCGGGTAGATTGTGAGTTATGGCTAAATCAAATTTTCATATAGTCGCTATGTAATCGATTATAAACCATAACGATAATTTAATTATTTACTTCGAATTTGGACAAGAATTTTCAGATGTAGTTATAATTTAATTTTTAGAACTTTTCTATAATTTTTATTCTGGAAAATAAGAAACTTTTTATTTGAAGTATTTTACACCCTATATTAGCATTTTGGGGTTCCACAAAATACGTTAATTTGTCTATATTATTATATTTTTGGGATCGTGACACATTACTCATCGCAATGGTCTTTTTATATTTACTGTTAGCAGTCCAAAATGAACGGAAATTTTTACTGCGAGGTACAACAAACTTTATAATTTACATGAAATAAACAATTATTTTTCCCTCTACTGCGTACACCCTATGTTTCCAATCCTTATGCCTTAAGTCTCCTACGCATATTAAATAAACAATATATTTTATTTACCTTATTATCATGGCTACCTATATATATATATATATATATATATATATATATATATATTGTTAACTTAAGTCACAGCTACTTTGGAAAGTAACAGAGCTGGCTATTCTCGATTCCCTCCCATGGTTTTAAGAATCCACACCCACTTAAAAATATAAACAATGTTTGATAGGATATAAAAATATATATATATATATTATGTTTTTCTTTCCTTAGCTACTAAGAAAGGGCACAGTCAATTCACTTCGCTCATGTCTATGTACTGTACGCTAGTTGCTTAGCAGTCAAGGGTCCATTCGCAGAAAAGATTTGGCACATTTGATTATCTTCTTCCCCTTTCAGATGGGACGATTTCCGAACGTTGAAAATCAAGCCGTTGGCCTTGGAAATCGAGTCGTTGGCGTCCGACACGTCCAATGCGTCGGACGCCAATGGCTTGATTTCCAATATTTCCCTTCCTTCCTATAAATCACCCCCTCCTTAACAACTTTCACCGCTACTACTTCAATAACTTTTTCAACTCTTTCTTCTTTTTCACTTAATGTCTGACTCCGATTCATCCTTCGATTGCGACGATTTGATTGATCTCTAAGGAGTTTCTCTATGTTGGAATAAAGTGTTTAATTTCTACCAAATTCGGCATTTCCGTGAAACCATGAATCAACCAAAGTCGGAATGAATCAACCAAAGTCAGCCAATGAATTTTTTAATTTCTACCATTCGAGTTTATGGATGGCCATAGAAAGAACATTTGTCATTTGGAAAAAAAATACCATTCTCGACAAGATGCCTACATATCAGTTTAAAACTCATGTGAGAGTTGTCGTATCTACAATGGCCTTACACAACTTCATACACAAATATAATAGCGGTTACCCAGATTTTATGGCTTTGGATGATAATCGTGAACTAATCCCCGATCAGTACTTGGCGGAATATTATATTATAAGAAATATGATGAATAGAGGCACTGAACGTGTACAACCAGATGGATACGGAGAAATGTCATTAGTACGAGATACCATTAGAGATGGATTGGTTGTTGTTGGTCTGCACTAATTTGTCTTTGTCTCTGTAACTGTACTTGTACTTACATTTGTATTAGAAACTGCATTTGTATTTGTATTCTTATTTTCCAAATCATATCTATTTATATTTTTTTTAAAAATATCATGCTCAAATACCCCGTTCGTAGCTAAAAACACATTCAACGCTCGCTACTGTACCACGCTCAAATGCCACGCTCAAATGCCACGCTCAAATACCCTATTACAGTTGGTTAAGAACGCACCCTAAGTATTTGTGTTTTAGGTACGACCTTCCCTTCATACGACTTTTCTGCACCTCACCCTTCCTTTCCCATTAAGCAGTCAGCTATTATAAATACGTATCGAATATGACCATGTTTCTGCTTACAAAACGCAAACAAAACTTCATCAAGAAAGAAATAATAAACAATACGAAAAGAGAGGATGTAGCGATAAAATCTGGACTTCGTAAATTCATCAAAGCAAATACTCATTTATAAATCATAAAACAAGTTCCACTATACATTTTTCCCAGTTCAAACACCCTTGTGTTTGCTGAAGAACAACAACCGTGAGCAAAGTTTGAACGTATTGAGAGACTCAAGCTTCAAGCTGCGAAACAGATGATCGTTTCAAGTTCGAGTTTCACGGCAGGTAGTGGACAGGGAAGAACAGGAGGAGGGATGTAGGAAAGTGGTGGTCATATGCGACTGCGTGGATTAGCAGGGGTGGCAATGTGGGATTTGGAGCTGGCGGTTTAAGGAAATAAAAGAAGCAGGAGCTTTTATTTTTTTTGGAAGCAGGTGACTTGCGTAATAATGTAGAAGGAAGCGACGAGTGTTTTGAAATGATGGTGGGTTGATTTACAAACGTTGAGGCAGTATTTAAAGCTTCCGAAAATTTCGTTCTTGGTGAACAAATTTGGAGCGGACGGTTCACTAGGGAAGAAGACAAGCGTGACGGGTTTGTTTTGGTGATGGGTTGAAATCTTTAAAAACAAAGGTGAAGGGTGGAAATTTCAATTCATATGCACTAAGGGAAGAACGCAAGTTTCGGTGGAGTATTGTTAAGAGGAGGAAGAAGCTTTTAAGGTGGGTCATTATATTATCAAGTGCTGCGAAAAATAAAAGTTGAGGCCTTATTGTATTGTAAATAATAAATTAAAATAAAAAGAAAAGGGGAGCGTTGGTTCAATGAGATTGGTGAAAGAAGGAGTCATGCACGGTGTTGATAAAACATGGCAGGAGCGGTGGTTTGTAATTAAAGAAGAAATAAAAAACGAGCATAATTTCGTAAGGGTACAGTATAAGGAAATGGGTCACGAGGACAGAAAAGTATAAACAAAAGCAAATGGGGCAAAGGGAAATATATGGACACGGTAGTGGAAAACAAATATAGGATGAACAAATGTGAAGACAAAAAACGAACAGGAGCAACATTTCAAGAAAACGGAAAATGACAAATCGGAATGGACTACATGGTGCGGTTCAAAAATCAATTGGAGATGGGAACGAGTATGGATCCGGTTTAGAAGCGGGGCTGGTTATAAAATGGGAATGAGCAGAAGAAAATGGTAAGGCCTGTTAAGTTATATAAATAAAAGTTTTGGTTAATTAAATATATACACTATCTTTTAAATGTTATATCTCGCTTGTACCTACTCAGATTTACGAACCGTGGGTCATGTTGGGATCGTAGTGACAAGAGCTACACTGTGTAAATGTTTCTGTTGAGAATGGAGCTATTGATATTTCATGATAAAATCAAACACCTGTTTGATTTTAAATAAAAGCAGGATCGTCAACTACAAAGCAAGGTGAGTAAAACTCACTAACTCTGCACGGTTATATTTTTATAACATATTTTAGAACAGATAAATGATGGTTGATTGTTGTGTGTTGATTGTTTCGATGATTTGTTAGTTGATTGAAATTATAGATCTAGTGATATATATATATATATATACAATTAAGTATATACATATCGTTAATTTAATATTGATTCCATTGATCAGAATATTTCATATTGAAATAAAAGTTATATTAGTTATATTGTTTAACATTTGTGGATGCAGGGAAATAGGTTGGAGGAATCCAACTGGATTCCTCAATGTTTATAATATTGGTTTTTTTTCATATATTGTGATATATGACATGATATATAATCTGTGATTTGATTTTGATGACACTTGTATTGTTATTTGATATTTTAAATACCATAAGAAATATCGGAATGTGAAAGGGGAATTTTCAAAGTGTATATTAAAAATATAATATTTATAAAATCAAAGGATTTTATAAAAGGAAATATTTATATAATAAATAGAAATATAAAAGGAATATTTATTTGGAAAATAAATAGAATTATAAAAGGAATATTTATTTAGAAAATAAATAAAATTATAAAAGGAAATATTTATAAAATGAATAGAATTATATAAAAGGAAATATGTGGAAAATAAATATTAAATAGAATCCGTTTTAACAGATAAATTGAGAAGATTAATTTATAAATAATGTTTTATAAATTAAATAAAATATTTATCATGTGATAAATGGAATATATAAGTCTGAACTTATACAGAGAAGTAGAAATCGGTTCTGACACCAATATTTTAATAAAATGTGAACTCAGCATTTATAAAGGGAATTATAAATGAGATTTAAGTGTTAGAAATAAAAAGGAGATTTCATATGAATAATTGTATAAATAAAAGTATAAATAGAATTTGGACATGAGATATTATTTTAAAATACAAAATCAAAATTAATGGATTATATAAAAGAAACATTTTTCACATTCTATGTGAATAATGGATTAAAATAAATATTTTATAAGTTAAATCATTTATAAGGAAAATTGGGTTTTGAAATAGGAATTCAAATGAGAATTTGAATTAGATAGGAAATAGAGTTAATCAAATATTAGTTATTAGAATAGAGTTAATCGAATATAAGTTATTCGAATAGAGCTAAATCAAATATTAGTTATTCGAATAGAGTTAAATCGAATATTAGTTATTCCGATAGAGTTAATTGAATATTAGTTATTCGAATCGAGTTAATTGAATTAGAGTTATCGAATATAGTTATTCAAAGAAAGATTATCGAATATAGTTTGACGCCCCCAAATACCGTTCTGACGGAGACAAGGGTTATCTTTGGAATATAACACAGAAACAGATAATAGCAGAAAATAAATAAATAAACACACCAGAGAATGAACAATAGAATATACTGGATAAAAGTAATCATCAGAGTTACACAGTATACAGGATCTTACTTAGTACAAATACAGTTCAGCTATACATAAATGTCTACCGCGGAAATAAACAAAAATATGTACAATAGGAGCTGACCAGCATAAAAAGAGATAAATGATAGAATCCATCTTCAGCTCCAACTATCCAGAAAGAACTAGCTAAACCTGAATACAAGGCTGCCTGTGTAGAAAAAAGGGCACCCGAGTTTGAAAGTGAAACAAACTACGAGTCAGTCATGGGACTGGTACGAGAAATCTATTCAACACATTTAATATGTGGCTAATCACAGGACCACGCCACTTTCGTGGAACGGGTTTACTCCATCGGATTGCCAGTGCTTTAAAAACAATTCTTTCTTTTAAACAACGCAATGCATTTTATAAAAATGAAGCCATTATAAGACTCAGTTCCCATCACACAATGCAACGCAAACCGGAGGATAGAGGTTTACCTTATAATGGCCAAAATATGATTGATACGAATAAAACAAAAACAATTGATATTATTACTAGTGTTTATATGTTTCAAAAACAATTGAATCATAACTATCAATCATAGACGGCATTAACGCCCCATACCACTATGTCGCCATATATAGGTATACAATCAAAATCGCACGATGTCGTATTTGGAAATTGGATTTCCGTCCTGAACCAAGGCAAAAGATTGTCCTTACCGAATTCGAGACTGCCTAGCCCAAGCCTCAGGAACAGCCGCAACTGCCCCTTGGAGCGATAGGGCCAGTCCACCGATGTGGATTATTATGCCTGAACAATACGTTTCCCCGCCCTTTGGGGCGTAAACGAGCCAACGAATGACTCCATCGAACCCGAATCGTCCGGTCAAACCGAGGCGCCTCGCAACAGCAACAACCACACAGGTGAAAAGTATATAAATGTAAGGGCTGGTAGGTCACTGGCACCACCCTAGCTAGGAAGAAATGCAAGCTCTCCCTGAGGTCCTTCTCCCGTTTCTGGTTCATACCGGGGTGTGAGGCTCGCGATTTTACGTTATACACAAAGCTACGCCACACCGGCAGTGCTTTGATCATCACCACAAGATTTTGCTTTTCAACAGAAGTCCTGATCACTGCATCTTAGCATGCCACATAGGCAATTCATGCTATGCGACTGATGTCCATCAATATACAACCTCTGAGCTCATGCGTTTCAGAGAAGGGCGTTAAGCAAAAGAATAAATTCTCCACTGCCAAACAGATGTATATTTAATAGAGATCAATCAACACAGAATAAAATCCAATGTCAGACACATAGTCCATTTACAAGTCCATTCTGGGTCTAAACGAAATCGGAGGCACTAAATACCTCGCAAACCCATCGATCACCACGTACGTCTGGACGATCACCACTCATTATCCATATTTCGGGATGCCTCCCAATCAGGACCTCGGTTACCATCCAAACAAGGTGAAGATCTCCAGTCTTCGACCACCGTCTTCATCTTCGAATTTCAATCGTCAGTCAATTATTCGAAATGAGAATTAACTCGGCCTTCTCAAATAATTCACGTACATTTAGAATTTCAAATCAATTTATTTCAATGGTTAAATCATTCGACAACACCAATTTTGTTCTTTAACGTAATTTTCACACCAAACACATTCAACCATCAAATACCACATAAATCGAGCAAATTCAGTTTATTTTCATTCCATATTGTTTATGATATTTTATAACGATTTATCGCTATTTTTATTTATTTTAAAATAGCCAATTCATTCAAAACGACGCTACGGGCCATAACGCGGCCGTGGCGCTGTTTTTCTTCAGATTTGATTTACACATATCCAAAAATCTAACCATTAGGTCTTCACAAAATTTACATCATTAGAAAGGTCTCTTCAAAACGAATCCAACGGTTCCAGTTTCGGGAAAATCCGACGGTCGGATCTCCCGGTACAATCGTTTGAAGTTTCGATTTCAAAATATGAACTGCAACGTAATTATTCAATTAAATATAATTATATTTATATTTATATATAAATATAATCGTTTCTGGCGCTGTTTTTCTTCAGATTTGAATTAAACATTCCAGACAATCCAACCATTGGATTTATACAAGGTTGGTGCCGTTGGAAAGATTTTTCCAAAGCGAACCCAACGGTTGCGGTTTCGGGAAAATCCAATGGTCGGATTTCCCGCACTAGTTGTTTGAAATCACGGTTTCTAAACACGAACTGCATGGACACATTTCGTTTTAATTTTATTTAAATTTATATATTTATATAAATATAGTTCATTCAAAAATTTCAATATCGTTTTCACTTCAAATATTTCACTAACGCCTTTAAATTTTGGAAAATTTCGCCATAACCTCCTTTGTACGGGAGGGGCTGGGAAAATTCCCAAATAGCCACACGGGCGTCTCATGTCAAAAAGAAAAAGAAAAAGCCAAGCGGCTAGCCAACAGGCTCATAAAATCATCACCCAAACAAAACAGTAAATGTGTACCTATTTGTCGGGCACAAAATTTTATTCCTCTTCTCTAGCCCCTTTGCTATAACCTGTTCAATAAATATGCATGTACATATATATAGTTCTTATCATTTATCATTTTCCTTTCAACTTCACATTTGATTCCATTTGGTTTTAAAAATACCATTCATTCTAATGTTGCATGCATATGCAAAAATCATATCATTAGCTAATTAATGAATATTTCGACTCATGCATATTTATTTGAACGAGTTGCTATTTTTAACACTTCACATTTCAACAAATCATGTTTGTAATAAAGATGTGATTTTTATTGTAAAACAATTCATTTCATAACACTATTATTTTATATAGTCTATATAGATGATAAAAAAGGTGATTTTTATTGTAAAACAATTTATTTCAAAATATGAATACCATTCAACACATGAATTTCTAATCAACGAATGAATGTCGATTCAACACATGAAGGTTTTCTATAGTTTCTATATATAGATAAAAATGTGATTTTTATATTTAAAACACGAATACCATTCAACACATGAATTTCTAATCAACGAATGAATGTCAATTCAACACATGAAGGTTTCTATTCAATGAATAAATATAGTTTCAGCAAATGAAAATAATTCAAACACATGAATATTATTCAAAATTTCGGCAGCATAATGGCAGGGTAGTTAAAACCGGGACCGTCCCAAGTACGGCTCCGCGCTCTAGCTTAAAACCTCGCGGTTTTTGACAATGGGGATCATGCATCTAGTTCGCACGCAGGCGGCATGTATATATTTATTTCATTTCCACAAACTAATCCTATGTGGTTTCAACCAAATATTTCTCAACCACAAATGGGTATTTTTCAACCACAATCAATCAATATCAACCACAAACATTCCCAAACAACCATTCGCTATCAATTAATTTTCACACCAATCACAATCAATAAATATCGTCCGTGGTTTGTGGACGAGGGGCGTGTATATATATATATATGTATGTATATATATATATATAGCAATTCACTTCTATTTCAACACATTTATAATTTTTACAACGCATAACTTATACATCGAACGTACAACTTATACAACGCTTATACATGAGGTGTACAATGCTTATATAACCCATACATCGACTATATAATTTATACATCGTCGTTTTCCATATCGTTTATAAATTAGAAATCTCACAGTGGGTTCCACTCCACCAAAAATAGCAGAAGGCTCAGAAAAATATGCGGTCTCTTCTAAAATGTAGAAGGCGTCCACACGGTCACGATGTTTCCTGTTTCATTGAATTTCGTTAACACAGCAAAAAGATATGATTTTTCGAAGTTTGCAACGGTTTTAAACTGTTAAATTCAGTTTTAAATTAAACAGCCGATTACCTCCCTAGATCTTCAAAACTAGGTTTCGATCTCTCGCGAAATCCGTTGTGTTAGGGGCTGATCGGGGTTGACCACGACCTCCGCCTACGAGAGGGCTTCCCGACGAGGTGGGTGTTGCTCAGCTCGAGCTCCAGGTGGCGGCGGAATCCTCTCCGACGCGGGCGAACTTCCTGAGCCCAGAACTCGACGATTCCTCCACCATACCGAACGAGACCAGGATGGATTTGAAGCTGGGAGGAGGGGCTTCAAAAAGTTGAACTGGAGCTTGGGCTATCGATGCGCGTGGTGGTCGGAAAATGATCAGGAACGTATGGAAGCGTTTCCGTCGTCGATCAGGGGGGGTCTGAGGATTTTTTTATTATTATTATTTGAATTCTGATTGGCCGGTGGGTCTTTAAAGGGGTTTTCTGACACGACCACCAATTGAAACCCAACGACTATCGTCCCTAGCGTTTTATCCCCATTTCGAACACAATGGGATATGTTTCGTAGGCCCATTCGACTGTTTCAGTCAATTTTCCTTTAAATTAAAATATAAAACATTCAATATTTAATTTGAACGTACATTTCAATTTGCCAGGGCCACAAACTGATTCGAAAAATTTCAAAAAAATAAATCTAGCTATGTTTTGACGATACGGTCCCAACAAAACTAGTTTCGTCGAATTCTGAGACCGTTTGCAAAAAGGCCCATTTTTGGTCGATCCAATTCAACTATAATTGACCAAAACACATTTTCCTTTGCCACGCTCACATACTAGCTTCAAAAATTATGAAATTTGAAACCTAGCAATAACTTCACATCCCGGATCCAACAAAAGTGGTTTCATCGAATTTTGAGGTCGTATGCAAAATGCCCAATTTCACGGGCTATATAAATTCCATAGCGACCTTTCTGAAAATTCATTCGGCCATAACTTTTGCTTTCCGCTATAAAAATTCGATTTTTCAGATTCGTTAGAAAGTTATTCACTAACAGATTTAAATATTTTTAGTTTCACTAAAATCCATTTTGTTTTGCACCCGGTACAGTCCGACAAAGTTTGAATTCAATTTTTGAAACTACAGCGCCATTTCAAGCCTTGTTTATAATTATAATTAATTATATTCATTTTCAATGGTCGATTCAAACTAACTTTTCTTTGCTATTATTTAAAATATTTATTTAAAATATTTAAAATCCATTATTTTAGCCAATTTAAATTTTTTAAATTGGTTCAGATTTTCTGGGTCGTTACATATAGTTTATTTCAAAGAGAGATTATCGAATATAGTTTATTCGAAGAAAAGAGTTATCAAATAGAGTTTATTCGGAAGAGAGTTTTAGATTAGAGATTATTAGAGAGAGAATTATATGGTGAAATTCGATTTTATCAAATTCGGGAAAGTACTATTCACTTTCCGTTTTTAATGAAGATTTATTTATTTATTAATAAACTTGTTGTTTGTTTATTTATCCAAATTAATAAATAAAAGTTATATTTAAGTTATTTCGGGAGCATGGGATTATAATACTATTGTTATAATCAAATGATTTCTGAAAAAGAAGTGAATACGTAAACAGAATCCGAGAGTTACATAAGGAAGTTTGTTAAAGATTTAAAGGGGAACTTTTTCTATTTCGAGGTTAGAAATGTTGTTCAGTTAAGGTCTGAGAGGTAGTTATACCCCAACTTGATTGACTTCATTTTTAACTATGGAATGGTTAAGGTTCGATAGTGATGGTTGGTTAAGTGAATTTAGTTAATGAGTGTAATGGTTTGAGTTGGCATAACGATGTTTTATTTAAACATCTGTTTAAATCCAATGAAGGACATTTGGAAGTGTTTTCCAAATAAGAATCAGAAATGTTTTCTAATATAAAAAAAATAGAAATGAGAGTAAATATGGGAATGTTTTCCAATGATTAATAAAGTATATTTTCTAAATTTAGAAAATAAGAATTTACGAATATATGGAAATGGGAATAGGGAAATGGATAATTGAATGAAAAATTAAATTAAAGGGGATCAGTGTTGATTGATGATTTGCTCGGTATGATTTCCATTTGGAAATACGACTGTTGTGTGTACACATGTTTTTCTTTGATAGTCAAATAACCAGCTGTCAAAGTTTTTGACCATTTGCATTGTCAATACGGAGAGACCGGGATCAGATTTATTATCTGAAAACTACTCCGTATGGGCATTAGCATTCTGAATCAAATATGATGTAGAAAATTGAAGACAGAGTTGTGCAAGGTCTGTTTTGGAAAATCCTAGGTAGAAATTGCCTAAGACGGGTTTATAGAACAGTGTCTTCGGTTTGTCCAGTCCCAGGACAACCTGTATGGAAACAGAGTATATTTAGTAGATCGCGTAAGTTGATCTCTTCAAACGTATTTACGTTTGGTGGCGGAGGAATTCATTTCTCTTAGTTGTATAACCGTAGTATTTTTGGGAAAATCAATTTGTGATTTGGCGGGTATGACGATGTGGCATTCAAAGTAATAAAGGTGTTATCTGTACGTTATGACATCAAGCCTCACAACCAGGAAATGGTATAAAATCAGGTAGGTCGCATGGCTAAGTGGTTAGATGCCAATTAGGTGTATTGTCACCTGATCTAGAGAAATTCCATTTACTTCTATAATCTATTTCGATGTTGTCCATTTCGGGAAACGGTTGTTGATCCCAACCGTTGGTGATAATACATTCGGTACACTCAAGCGAAATGAGTGACCGGTCATGTTAACCTGGGTTACAAGATGTTCTTGTTGAACCCGGTGTATTCCTCTCTAGAGATACACTGTTGGAAGGTGGTCCCATACCTTGCCAGTTGGAATCCATTACCCAATAAGCGCCCGCGGTTTTTAATTATATATTATGTATGTGGAAGTGAGATGAAAGCGTTCTGCTAGATGATTTTTATATTGTGGTTGATAGACACTATTATAATATCCAAAGAGTTTTGATATAAAGATTATCGTTTCTTTCAACAGGATTTTGAATGATAATCAAGTGTTTTGGATTCTCCTAAGGGAACAACCAGTTCTGTGTTTTATGGCGTGGTCGTATGAGATATCGTTTATTTTCTCAAACTGTTTTAAATTGTTTAATCATACTAGTCCCATGACTGACCTGGAGTTTATTTTGTTTTATTTTCCCTAAACTCTTGGCTGCCCAATTTTGTACGGGCAGTCAAGTAGTCATGATTTACAGATACAAAAGAAGGAGCTTGGAGCAGGAGGCTTTAGCAGCATTTTATAGCTATTGTTTATTTCCGCTGTGATGTAAGTGTTGTATACAAATGCATATTTGTATTTCAAAGTTATGTTATATAGTATATTTTATTCGTTCCGCTGTTAGATTCATGTTCCTCTGATTTTGTTGTTGTTCCTCTCTTTCTTCTATTCTAAATTTCTATCTTATCTATTCTCACCCTCTAATTTCTTTCTATTAACATTCCGATATTTCCGATTTGAATAGTCGACATGGTGTTGTGTGTCGATTTTCTAAGTCGAAAATTTCTCGGGCCTTACAATGGGTATACAGAAATTACGTTCCCTTCTGTTCCACAAGAAAAGAATGTCTTGTTAATTCTAGAAACATGTAGCTTGTGTATCTTTCATTTTCTTATTTTGATGTATGATGGTGATGAGGAGATAAAATGAAGATGCTTGAGATAGAGAAAAGAAGAGAGTAATTTACATGAGGCTAAGCAGACAACTTAAAAAATTAATAGTTGACTTCAAACCCTTCCCCAGGATTAACTTAGTTGAGCCTGGTCTGATGATACATATGATAGTTGACGAGTATTTCATAGGCATAGTCATAGATGTGTAATAAGAAACAATCAACGTTAATAAAAATATGCTTGATAGTTGACACATATATGATATATGATCCGGACAAAATCATGTCGCTAAACATGTAATTGTAAATATCTAATAACGTTGAATATTTTTAAACACCTCTCTATATTCTTGATACTATAGAGTAATAAGGAGCGCAAGCCTAAGTTTTTTCTAAGAAAACATGGTAAGTATAATTGTACAAATTGCTTTCAATAGATTTAGAAAAACAGATTTTTAATTAAATGCAAACTGTTGTATCCCTATATTTGTATAATTCAGGCAAAGGATTTTTAGTTAAATGTTTGTATATTCATTATAGTCCTACGCATGTAAGTTTACATTCATTGTTCTCCTTTTATCAACTATTCACATACTTTTCCTTTTTATAGCTTATCTTTATTTATTTCCATAGGTAGCAGCAAAGATCAGAACCGAAACTTTGAACGTTGGTTTTAGCAGCATCAGACAAAAACTATTACAACCGCATCAGAAAGTGACAGGTATTTTATAATTTATCTTTTTTATCTGTTGTAAGCATGATATCTTTCCTATTGCCATTTAATTGAAGCAATAAAAAGAAGTAATTTTCAAAGATGTTGCGTTACAGCTTTATTGATCACTTCATAATATGCATTACTTAATAACATAGACTTGTGGGTGTTGCATGAAGTATATTTGGGGATGTTGCATGGTATTTGTGCTGTGCAAGTGTGTGTTGTATCAATACAACTTTTTTCTTTTGATATTTGGTTCTGTACTGGCTAAAATTCGTCAATGCAGCTGCAATTTTGAGCCTCTGAAATCTCAGTTTTGAAACTGAGCCTATAGTTTCGAAACTAAGCCAAAGGCTGTTGAAACCGAGCCTGCACTTTCGACTCTTATAGGACATTAGGATCTTTCATTTTATTCATCGCACCGTTTCTTATTCCCTTGAATTATATTTTATAGAACAACGTAAAAGTTGTATATTTGTTCAAGTTACAAAGGAACCTATATAGTTTCAATGTTAGGGAAATACTTCTCACTTGCAAAACTTACATGTATAGTTTCAATCGATTCTTCTATTTTATTTAATCTTATTTTAGGTTCGCAAAGGATTAAAAATTTGTTCAACTTACCTATATAGTGACAAAAAGAAATTTGTTTTACTTTCTCCATTTTCTGTTTTAATTTCTCCATTTTCTATTATAATTTCTCCATTTTCTATTTTACTTTCTCCATTCATTTTAGTGCTTCTCCTCCCCTTGCCACTATTCAATACCATAGGTATGGATTTTTGGAAATGAATGAGCAAGAGACAAAGGAATTTTAGACGAAGAGAAAAAAACAAACCAAAGTACTACATTATGAAATATGAATACCCACTTCTCCATAGGCTTATATAAATAACGGAGAAGAGGGCTAGTAAACATAGTGTTGCTAAGCCAAGGCACAATATTATATTAGTGTCAAAAAATTGGCCCTAGTGCCTTGGGATTCTTGGGGTCTATGATACATTATTATGTCAGCGTAAAAAATTGGGCCAAATGTCGTGGGACTCTTAGGGTCTATGACACAATATTATATTAATGTCAAAATTTGGACCTTGTGCCTTGAGACTCTTGGGGTCTCATGGTTAAATAGGCCGCTGATTGCAGCATGGGCTTATTGTGCTAAAACGGGTTATTTTTGATCTGGCAAGTCCGTTCAATTGAATGGATACAACTGTTTCATTTTAAATGCACATGCACATTCATGCACCGCTTGGTTGAAGGGTCAAACATTTTCAATGGTCATTAATGTTCAGATAGTCAGCTCTTCCAGCCTATAAATACAAGGCCCAAAATGAGACAGAATACACATTAATTATTCTTCTCAATTCGCAACTTCTTCTTCAAAGCACACCTATGTTTTAGTTTTTATACTCTACTTCAGTTCGTTAGAGCTCTGTTTGCTAGTACTAGGCTATGTGGCTGGTTCGTTTTATCCTAGGAAACAAATTGAAATTACGTCAGTAAGTGCATACGATGGCAATATTGTTTCAAAGAAACATATCTATGTATTCTGGACTTCGACAAAATTAAAAGAATCTCCTTTCTTGTTTGATGGTTACGGTTTTTGTACCATCACTTTTATTGCACGTTCGATTGCGCTTTCTGTCCTTGTTTTAAACACATTCTGACGTGACAATCTCTACATATCTGAGTAACACTGATTGTCGTTACTGTCTATTTTGTAATACAATTGTGTATTCACAAAAATTTTAACAATCATGAGGTGATTGTTGTGATTGTCAATTTTTTAGTACAATTTGCTCAATCTTGAAACAATATTGATTGTTGCAGACGACAACAACGATGTAACAAAATAGAAACAATAATTTTGCATCTACACAGACGGAGACAAACGCTCTGCTTGCGCCAGTGCTTCCAACAATGGCTCTGTCTCACTGAGAAAGGCTAGCGAAGTTCAATGGCATTATTTTTAAGAGTTGAAAACAAAAAATGTTGCTTTATCTAACAACATTGGAACTCGCCAAATTTCTGACTAAAAATGTTCTTAAAAGATCAAAAGCAAATCTGACTGAAATTTCAAAAAGGCATTGCTGATATGGATTTATGTGCAGTAATATCAGAGTTCAATCTTGTCGAAAGAATGATTTGTAGACATAAAAGCCACTCAACACATATGTTCCAATAAGTGGATGTCTACCACCTATGAAATTGCAACCGATGATAAACACCTTTTCATGGGCAATTCATTTTCATCAAAGATCGAAGGCAAATGAAAAGTTTTGTTGAAACTAACTTCTGAAAGGAACCAACTTTAAATGATGTTCTCTATGTTTCAGAAATTCGTAAGAATCTAATTTCAGGATATTGCTTAGCAAACATGGATTCAAATTAATCCTTGAAGCTAAGAACGGAGTGTATGTAGGAAGAGGATGTGTGTATGATGGTTCGTTTAAAAAAAATGTAACCACTATTGTACCACACACTGATATGAATAAAAGTGATTCTTCTTTTTGTTTTGTTGACTTTTCCAACATGTGGAATTCTATATTAGGGCATGTAAACTTTGATACATTGCAGAAATTGATTAATCTAGAATTTATACGTAAGTGTAACTTAGACACCAATTATAAATGTCAAATTTGTGCAGAAGCAAAATTGACAAGAACCTCGTATCATCATGTTGAACGCGATGAAGAACCGCTAGATATAATACATACAGATATATGTGACTTGGTGTGTTTAAACAATAGAAAGCAGAAGTTGAGAATCAAGTTGTGGCGGCCCGCCCCGCACCAACCAACATTTCCCTAGAAATGCGTTGCGCCAATGCCCGACCAACACGGGACGGTCGTCAAAAGAAAGGGATTTGAAACTATGAATTATCAAGAACCTGTAGTATATCTCACAGCGCATGGAATAAAATATAATAATAACATAACTTGATATAAAACAAGAGAGATAGTGCCTAAGCTAAAAACTAAACCATATCCATTAGAGTAGCGGAATCCAAAATACATCTTATGATCCAAACCATTATTACAACTTCAAAATACTGTCTCTAAAGAGGAAATAAAAGAGGTACACTACTAGTGCCCAAAGTAGTGAACACAGGGAGAATATATGTATATAGTACATGGAAGCCTCCTGCTTGTCTCCGGACAGCTACTCATGCACAACCACCTGACCTGTCTCTAATCTGCTCGTTTTAGGAGCACCCAAAGTAAAAATAAGAGACATAAAACTCTGGGTCAGACGAAAGTCTGGTGTGAGCGATAACAAGTCTATAACTGGATAAAGCAGAAACAGGTATAAATAATCATACCTGACCTGGACCTGCAACCAAAGAGTTGGCACAATAAGTTGTACAATACCCTAAGGTAACAATAACAAAGAGTGTAAAGTGAAAGTGTGCAAGTCATGGTGATAACAAACATCAAAGATAGCAACCATCCTCACATATCTCACTCGGTGCGTAAAGCATACTATATCCACCGCTTTGATCACCAGAACCATTGGGGCAATGACGGAGCCCTGGTCCGTACAACTATCACTACGACCACTTTTCCGTTCGGGACCTTGATGGAGTCTGACTCCATATAACCTCTGATCCCACTACACTGGTCCATTGTCAATGCCCCCTCTCTTAATAGTGAACCGCAGTTATAGGTATCGATAACCCCTTTGCATACGTCTCGCAGCAAAGCCCAACTCTAGAAGTTAACTCGTTGGTTCCCAGCTGGATCCTGAGTAATAACTTCCTACTTGGACTTCCTTTGCATCTCAGGTTTTGGTCGAATTGGAGTTGGTCTTCAGAAGAGTCATCGTGTGGGAGTGGTAAAAATCCAAATATGGTTCAATTCGGACATCCGGTTCGGTTACGTATAGGGTTTCCAAGTCCTCCCCTTTAGTTCGGTTCAGTCCTCCACGTCACCTCGTTTTGGTTACTCAATTATCTCTTTTCGGATCGGGGTTCTTCCATCGGTTCGGTTCGGTGCTCTTACACCTCGGTCTGGTTTGGTGTTACTTAATTTCGTTCTGGTTCTGTGCTCCATTCCAACCCAAACCCCATACAAGTGGCCTTCCTTTTTGCCATGCGTGTCCTGTGTCAAGAACCGGTTCGGCCCACACTCTCCGGTTAGGTTCGGCTACCTATCTAATCCGCCCTAGTCGAACCAAAAACGTGCACCTTATCCATGGAGATTATATCGTCCGTTCTCGCCATGCGACGGCGTTTCCAACCGTTCTAACTTTACTAATCAATCATAAAACATACCAAATAGTAGTGGAAACATATGTCTTAAATCAACAAGATCAAAACATCGAGCATATATGTTATTTTAAATCAAACATACTCCAAAATCCATGATTTTCCCCTTAATCCCCTTAACCATATTTAACCATAGGATTAACAAACTAAACCCAAATTTTTACCTGTAGCATAAAATAATATTATAGAATTTATGCATATTTTTCCATATTTTTCTCAATCATAATTTCGCTAATTATCACTAAACACCCCTAATTAGCCGTAATTAGTGTAAAAACATGCTAATCACTCACTTTAGCCACAAATGAATTATAGATCTGAAAACTCCACTGATATGGTACGGATTCCTGTGTAGCAGTAGCTCTATCTCTTTGATGCTAATTTGACTTGATTTGATGTAGTTTTTGCTTAATTAGTGATTAAACGGTGATTTGGGAGTGATTTAGAAGGTGGAGGCCATTACTAGGGTTAGAGGAAGATTTGTGGCAGCGAGAAGAATGAAAGGAGATCATTCTCTAACTCCTATAAGCCCTCCCATAACCCTAATCCCGAAATGGGTTATAGGCCTAGTTTCTAATCACCTTGTTAAGCCCGATTATGGTGTTTTTCATCTTCCAAACATTATTTCAGCCATATCTCCCAAACGATAAGTCCGTTTTTTAATGTGGCCACACTACGGAAAGGTAAACCATCATTTGAATCCAATAGAAGTGGTTTTAGGTCAAAACTCCTTGCCAATCAAAAGTTATAGGTGAAACATGATTCGCTAGGGGCAAAACGGTAATTTAAAATTCGGCAAAAATCATGAACATGGGAGATGACCCCAGTAGTCTTTTCCCAATGTTACATGACCACACAAATTCATATGAAAAGAAATTAAATATTCTACGATCCTCCGATACGTAGAAATGCGGGTCGTTACACTCTCCCCTCTTAAGAAATGTCGCCACCGAAATTCCTTAACCAAGTAAACAAACAATGGTGCCCCGCATGCCTAACAACCATTTACAAACAACCAAACACACATAATAACACAATAAGCCTAGCCTAGCATGGGGTTTATTAACAAGGGAATAACTATGTCATTATTAAAATCCTACCAAGAAAAGAGTTCTGGATACCACTTCTTTATGTTCTCCTCTATTTCCCAAATATAGTCATTCTCATTATTACCCCGCTGAACTTTAACTAGTTTCACCGTCTTCCTTCAAAGTTGCCTTGTATCGTACTCAACAATACGTATCGGCCTGCGGTTCCTAACTGGCTCGGATTCTACCTCGATATCATCCTACTGATCAGGTGAAATAGTCATATCAGGGTTGTGAGCGAACTTCCTTAGCTGGGAAATATGGAATACATTGTGAATTCCCGCCATCTTGTCAGGCAACTCAACTTAAATGCTAAATTCCCAAATTGTTCAAGAACTGGAAATGGATCAACAAACTTTGGTGCTAATTTACCTCTCCTACCAAATCCAATCACAATCTTCAACAGAGAAATCTTGACAAAATACCAAGTCGCCAACAGACAATTTCAATTCTCTTCGCCTTTTATCAGCATAGCTCTTCTGCCTATCTTGGGCAGGCTTCATTCGTTGTTGAATAACCTTGATCTTATCTGAAGTTTCTCTTATTAATCTGGCCCAAACACAAATTTTCCACCGGTTTCCAACAAACATGATGGTGAGTTGCATGGTCTTCCGTATAAAGCTTTAAATGGAGCCATACCAGTATTGAATTGATAACTATTATTATATGCGAACTCAACCAGATGAAAATGGTCATCCCATGACCCTCGAAAATCCAATATACTTAAGAGATCCTCTAATACACGATTCACCCACTCTATTTGACCGTCGGTTTGGGGATGGTACGCGGTACTGAGTTGTAATTCTGACCCTAAATCCTCTTGTAAGCTCTTCCAAAACCCACTAGTAAATAATGGATCTTGGCCACTCACAATACCTTTTGGTACTCCATTATATCTCACTACCCACTTCATATACAGTTCCGCTAACTTAGCTATTGTTCTATTTGACTTGACTAGTATAAACCTTGCACTCTTCGTCAATTGATCCACTATCACCCAAATGCTGTCATGACCCGATCTAGTCCTTGGTAAACCATCGATGAAATCCATTAAGACTTGTTCCCATTTCCATTCGGGAATTTCCAATGGTTGTAACAAACCACTAGGCTTCCTTTGCTTCGCTTTAATTAACTGGCAGTTCATGCACTTGGATATAAACTTCCCAATGTCTCTCTTCATCCCTTCCCAGTAATATGTCTGCTTCATTTCCTTATACATTTTGTTACCATCGAGATGTATAGTCAGTTTCGAGTGATGACACTCTCTAAGAACTTCATCTCTTAACCCATTAACATAGGGTACAACTAGTCTCCCATTCTTTCAAAGCCATCCTTCATGATCAAATCCATACTTGTTCATTTCCTCACCATCGATATCCATCTCTATCTTGGAGATGATTTCCATTAGGTTAGGATCGTCCGTCTACCTGGAACCAATCCGCTCAATCAAAGTTAGTCTGATCGTCAAACTTGCTAACATCTCTAGATCCAATTCGCACATAGGTCTGAAATCATATTATGTGATATACTCCAGTTGCTTCCATCCCAGAAACATAGCCCATAAATTGGCATGTCTTCTACTTAATGCATCAGCTACCACATTGCCCTTCCCAGATGTGTATGCTATATTGAAATCATATGAAGCCAAGAACTCTAACCATCTCTATTGACGAGGATTTAAATCCTTCTGAGAGAAAAGATACTTTAGTGAGTTATGATCGATAAACAATTCGAATCTTTCTCCCAAGAGATAATGTCTACACATCTTCAATGTGAATACAATCGCTACCAATTCCAAATCATGGTAGGATATCTTTTCTCATTCGGTTTCAGCTGTCGAATAGCATAAGCTACATCCCTACCTCCTTGCATCAGTACATCACCTAATCTGGTACCACAAGCATCCGTGTATACTGTTATCTCTTCGTTCCCCTTTGGAATAAATAACACTGGTGAACACGTCAACTTCTCCTTTAGACTCCTAAATGCATTCTCGAACCTTTCATCCCAAACAAAAGCTTGATTCTTTTTGGTCAACTGAACTAATGGTGACGCTATCTTGGAGAAGTCTTGAATAAACTTACGATAATATCCAGCTAACCCCATGAAACTTCTCACGTCCGTTGCATTCTTGGGCGTAGACCACTCTTGCACTGTAGCCACCTTCATAGGATCCATGACAATACCAATCTCTAAAACAACATGGCCCAAGAACCTCACTTCCCTCCTCCAGAAGTGACACATAGAAAAATTTTCTTTCAATTGGTGTCTCCTCATCACCTCCATCACTGTCCTCAAATGTTCCTTGTGTTCTTCCTTTGTCCTCGAGTAAACCAAGATATCATCAACGAACATAAGAACAAGCTTATTTAATTGATCTCTAAAAACCCTATTCATAAGGTCTACATAGTACTGGTGTGCGTTGGTCAACCTGAATGGCATGACCAACCACTCATAGAACTCAGACGGTGTCCGAAATGCCATTCTAGGTATACTCTCAGGTGCTACTCGGAGCTAATGAAAACCTGTTGCGAGATCCAACTGGGAGAACACTCTTGATCCATTCAACTTATCAAACAATCATCTATCCATGGAAGAGGATACATATCTTTCCTAGTTACCTTGTTCAACTCGCGGTAGTCTACACCTAAGCAAAGGGAACTGTTGGCCTTAGTAGCAAATACAATTGGTGCTCCCCACTCAAAAACACTTTTTCGGATAAATCCCTTCTTCAAAAGATCGCCTACTTGCACCTCGATCTCTCACTGCTCCCTTGGTGCCATACGACGGAGACACATCATTATACGTCTGGCATCTTTCACTAAATAAATCCAAAACTCGATATCTCGGTGTGTTGGAAGTCCGGTCACTTCCCCGAAGATGTCTGGATACTCGCCAGCAATAGGCACATCTGATAACTAATCGTGCGGTATGTCAAGGGAAACTAGAAAACTAGCCATCACCCCATCACTAGGTAGGCAACCCAATATCACCCTCCGCCCATCATCCGCTCAAATGGTCATTGAAGACCCCTCACAGTCTACCACCACCCCATACCTTTGGAGACAATCGACTCCCAAAATAATGCCAAACCTAGTAAAGCCCAAAACAAAGCAATCACAAGCAAACATACATTCATGACTCGATAAGACCAAATTACGACAAATTATACAAAGGCTAGTCGAACCACCGATCGGGTTCATCACAACTAAAGGTCTATCGACAATCTTAGGTTCCAATTCCAACCTATCTACCAGGTCACTAGATATGAAGTAATGGGAAGCTCCGGTTTCAAAGAATACTCGAACAGGAACATCATAGATGGAAAGCATACCTTGAATAACGACACCCTTTCCTTTCTCGACCGCAGCTGGGGCATTCGATGAAGAAGGAAAAGCGTTGAAGAGGTTATGGGCATTTACCCTTGTGATGTCCTACTTGGCCACAATTGAAGCACTTCCTTTCCGCTGGCTTTGCTCGAAAATCTCTAGCAGAGTGGTCTTTCTTGCCACAGCTATGGCACTCAACATCTTTCTTATTCTTCTTTTTCTGACCATCCTTGGTTTGGTTATGTTTCCTCTTTTTTTGGGAATTCTTCTTGCTTTCACTGCTTGCCTGCGATTTTGGTTCCTCTGTAGATGCAATAGCAACATCGACCTTTGACTTAGGGTAAAGACTCTCTAATCTCAATGACTTTCCCATAATAGATTTGAATGTCTCATCGATGTGGTTTATAAGTCATTCCCCTAGGTACTCATCTAAGCCAGTTATGAACCACTCGTTCTTCTTCTCGGCAGTATCGATAGAAGATAATCAAAATTTCGATAAGGTATCGAATTCAACAATATATTTCGAGACTGTCCTACAATTCTGCTTAAGCTCCAAAAATTTCCTGAACAATTCTGATTTCTGAGAAGCTAGGATAAACTTATCACTGAAACGAGTCTTAAACCGATCCCAAGTAATTTGATCCTCAGGAGTAGCTGTATTAATAGCGTTCCACCAATTCATTGCCCGTCCTTGAAGTTGGCGCGATGCTAGGTTTCTCTTCATTGCATCATCGATCCCCAAATCCTCGAAGATGCGCTTAAAACTATTCAGCCAATCTTGAACATCCATAGCTGATTCCATTCCAAGAAATGGCTTCCCACCAAGACTAGCATAATCCTTGTAAAGCTAGGTGAAATCGGCTCTAGGCGCCTGCACTACTACACCACCACCGTTAGCATCACTAGGAACTGCTCCCTAGGCATCCCTAAGCATCTCTCGCATGAAGGTAGTAACGATCGTCCTTATATTAGGGAAATTCTCATTGTTGGCCCCTGAACCCATACTCCTCGTATTTCGGCTCATCGTTCAATCTATAAAGAGAAAAACGATTAACTATCTCTCCAGTGGTGTCAGTGCAGTGCGACTTCATCCTTAGATATACTAATAATATATATATATATATATAACTTTTGAAAACTAAAATATCACAAGTACGCGCTCTATATACGTATATTATCTCTCCCTTATGTCTTCCCCTAGGTTAAATTATGCAATCTAGGTTCTAATACCAAGTGTGACCGCCCGCCCCACACCAACCGACATTTCCCTAGAAATGTGCTATACCAATGCCCGACCAGCACGGGACGGTCGTCAAAAGAAAGGGATTTGAAACTTTGAATCATCAAGAAACTGTAGTATATCTCACAGTGTATGGAATAAAATATAACAATAACATAACTTGATATAAAATAGGCGAGACAGTGCATAAGATGAAAACAAAACCATATCCATTAGAGTAGTGGAATCCAAAATACAACTTATTATCCAAACCATTATTACAACTTCCAAATAGTGTCTCTTAAGAGGAAATAAAAGAGAGGTACAACACTAATGCCCACAGTAGTGACCAGCAACAACACAGGGAGAATATATGTATATAGCACGTGGAAGCCTCCTGCTCGTCTCCGAACAACTACTCGTGCACAACCACCTGACGTGTCTCTAGTCAGCTCATTTTAGGAGCACCCAGAGTAATAAAAAGAGACATAAAACTCTAGGTCAGATGAAAGTCTGGTGTGAGCGATAGCAAGTCTATAACTGGATAATGCAATAACAGGTATAAATAATCATACCTGACTTGGACCTGCAACCAAAGAGTTATAACAACAAGATGTACAATACTCTAAGTAACAATAACATAGAGTATAAAGTGGAAGTTTGCATGTCATGTTGATAGCAAATATCAAACATAGCAATCATTCTCACATCTCTCACTCGGTGCATAAAGCATACGATATCCACCGCTTTGATCAACAGAATCATTGGGGCGATGACGGAGCCCAGCTCCGTAAACTATCAATACGACCACTTTGCCCTTTGGAACCCTGATGGAGTCTGACTCCATACAACCTCTGATCCCACTGCAATGGTCCATAGTCAATGCCCCCTCTCAATAGTGAACAAAGTTATAGATATCGATAAACCCTTTGCATGCGTCCTGCAGCAAAGCCCAACTCTAGAAATTAACTCGCTGGTTCCTAGCTGGATCCTAAGTAATAATTTCCTACTTCGACTTCCTTTGCATCTCGGATTTTGGTCAAATTAGAGGTGGTCTTCAGAAGAGTCGTCTCGTAAGAGTGGTAAAAGTCCAAATCCGGTTCAGTTCGGCCATCCGGTTCGGTTCGGTATATGGTTTCCAAGTCCCTCCCTTTTGTTCGGTTCGGTCCTCCACGTCACCTTGGTTTTGGTTACTCAACTATCTCAGTCCGGCTCGGACTTCCTCTCTCGATTCGGTTCAGTGCTCTTACACCTCAGTCCAGTTTGGTGCTACTCTGTTTCGTTTCGATTCGGTGATCCATTCCAACTCCAACCCCGTACAAGTGGCCTTCCATTTGGCCATGGTTCTCTTGTGTCATGCTCCGGTTCGGCCCACCCTCTCCAGTTCTGTTCGGCTACCGATCCGATCCGCCCTGACTGAACCAAAAGCCTGCACCTTTTCCAGCGAGCTTATATCGCCCGTTCTCTCCATATGACGACGTTACCAACCATTCTGACTTTACTAACCAATCATAAAACATACCAAACAGTAGTAGCAACATATGACTTAAATCAACAAGATCAAAACATCAAGCATATAAGTTATTTTAAATCAAACATACCCTAAAATCCATGATTTTCCCCTTAACCATGTTTAACCATAGGATTAGCAAACTTAATCCGAATTAAGCCAAATTTTTAACAGTAGCGTAAAATAATATTTCAAAATTTATGCATATTGTTCCATATTTTTCTCAGTCATAATTTCGCTAATTATCATTAATCACCCTTAGTTAGCCGTAATTGGTGTAGAAACATGCTAACCACTCACCTTAGCCACAAATGAATTATAGATCTGAAAACTCCACTGATTTGGTACGGATTCCTATGTGTAGCAGTAGTTCTATCTCTGATTTGATACTAATTTGACTTGATTTGATGTAGTTTTGCTTAATTAGTGATTAAACGGTGATTTGGGAGTGATTTAGAAGGTGGAGACCATTACTAGGTTTAGAGGAAGATTTATGAAGCGAGAAAAATGAAAGGAGATCATTCTCTAACTCCTTTCAGCCCTCCCATAACCCTAATCCCGAAAAGGGTTATGGGCCTAGCTGTTAATCACCCTATTAAGCCCAATTATGTTGTTTTTCATCTTCCAAACCTTATTTCAGCCATATCTCCCAAAGGTAAGTCCGTTTTGTTAATGTGATCACTCTAGGGAAAGGTAACTCATCATTTGAAACCAGTGAAAGTGGTTTTAGGTCAAAACTCCTTAGCAATCAAAAGTTATAAGTGAAACAAGATTCTCTAGGGGCAAAACAGTCATTTAAAATTCGGCAAAAATCGTGAACATGGTAAATGACCCCAATAGTCGTTTCCCAAAGTTACATGACAATACGACTTCGTATGAGAATAAAATATATTCTACGATCCTCCGATACGTAGAAATACGTAGAAATGCGGGTCGTTACACAAGTAACCAAAAAAATCAAAGCTTTAAGTAGTGATAGAGGAGGAGAATATGAATTCCCTTTTGAATAATTTGGCGCTGGACATGATATTATACACCAAACTACAGCACCATGTTCACCTCAATCCAACGATATAGTCAAACGGAAAATAGGACTCTTAAAGAAATGATGAATGCTTTATGTCTAAGTTTTGGCTTGCTAGATAACTTTTAGGGAGAAGCGATTCATTTGGTAAACTATATTTTAAATAAAACACCCCGACAGAAAACATCCAAATCTCCTTATGAACTTTTGAAAAATAGACCACCATCCTATAAATACCTAAAAGTGTGGGGTGTTTTTCCAAAGAAGCTCAAAAGTGGACAAAAAACAGTTGATTGTGTATTCACTTCATATGCACAAAATAGTGTCACATATCGATTTTTGGTACACATATCTGAAATTGATGATATTCATGAAAATACCATAATTGAGTTGAGAAATACTAGATTTTTCGAACATATATTTCCCTCAAAACAGGGTACTAAAAATCATACACCTAAGAGACCAAGGGAAGATGAAGTTACTAATTCTCTTAAGGATGCTGAACAAAATAACACTCAAAAAGTAGTGCTGAGAAGCAAGTTGGGGAACCAAGAAAAAAAATAAAAGGCCAATGACTCTAAAACTTTTGGACCGGACTTCTATACCTTCATGTTAGAAGATGATCCATTGACATAAAAACAAGCTATGTCCTACAACGATGCCCCTTATTCGAAAGAGGCAAATAACAATGAGATTGAATCCATTATGCTCAATCATACATGGAATTAGTTGATTTATCTCAAGCATGTAAGAACTTAGGTAATAAATGAATATTTAAACAGAAATTGAAAATTGATGGTTCAGTAGACAAGTACAAAGCTCGTCTGGTAGTCTAAGGATTTAGACAAAAGCAAGATCTGGACAACTTTGATACATATTCACCAGTGACGAGGATAATGTCAATTAGAATGCTTATTGTAATTGCATCCATACATGACTTAGAAGTACATCAAGTGGATGTTTAAAACTGCATTCTTGAATGGTGAACTAAGAAGAAATCTATATGAAACAAACTGAAGGATTTCTAAGCTCAAAAAAATAGGAATAAAGTTTGCATACTAGTAAGATCACTTTATGGCCTTAAGCAACCTCCAAAACAATGACATGAGAAGTTTGACAAAACTATGTTATCAAATGGATTCATGATAAATAAATCAAATAAATATGTGTACATAAAACATACACATATTGGATATGTCATTATTTTTCTCTATGTTGATGACCTGTTGATCCTAGGTAATAATAAGGCCATAATAACATCTAAAAAGGATAATTTATCCTCTAGATTCGATATGAAAGACCTATGACTAGCTGATGTGATATTGGTTGTAAGAATTCTGAGAACACCACAAGGATATGCATTATCCAAATTGCACTACATCATCAAAATACTTGAAAAATTCAAGCAATATAATATAACTATTGCAAAATCGATAGTAGATCTGAACCAAAATTGGGTAAAGAAAACTGGAGATGGTATCTATCAGTTAGAATATTGTCGTGTACTAGGAAATATCATGTATGTTATGAACTGTACTAGTCTTGATATCACATATGCTGTAAGCAAACTAAATAGATTTACCAACAATCCTGGTAAACATCACTGGAAAGCGAGGTCAGAGTTCTAGGATATCTAAAGTATACGCAAAGATATGGTCTACACTATGCAAACTATCCCTCAATAGTGGAAGGATGCAGTAATGCAAATTGGATCACTAGATAACATAATATAAAGTCTATAAGTGGATATGTGATCTCATAAGGAAATGGAGCAATTTCATGGAAATCATCCAAACAAACTTGCATCGCTAGATCTACGATGAGTTTATTGCACTAGATAAAACAACAGAAGAAGCAGAATGGTTTCGAAGTTTCTTGGAAAACATTCCTAATTGGAGAAAACCTATGCCTCCAATATGTATACATTGTGATAGTTAATCAGCCATTGGAAGAACTAATAGTACACTATACAATGACAAATCTAGGCATATTTGTCATTGACATAAAATAATAAGACAACTTCTCTCTAGCGGGGTTATCACGATAGATTACATTCAATCTAAAGATAACATAGCGGATCCACTTACAAAATGCTTTCTAAGAGAGAGAGAGTTCAAACCTTATCGATGGGAATGAGGCTAAGGCCAATAGACTAAACTTTTTCCTAAAAATGGAAACCCCACCTAGTTGATTGGAGATCCTAAGATCTAGGATCAAAGGGACAACGAAGTTTAAGAGAAACTTGATGGCACTGTTATACACAAACCATTCCTATGATAAGTCAGTGCGTTGAAAAGAATAAGTATTAATACTTTTAATGATGTCTGTATTTGAGGAGGAATTAGAGAATACCCTTTACAGAATCACCTATGTAAGTGTGACGGGGCCGCTTCAAAGTGATTTATATGACCAAATTCTCTAAGCACTTAAGAGACCAGGAAGTTGTTCAAGGAAAAAATGAGTACATATAGGGAATGAAGGATTAAGAAACCTTTATTGTGTGTTATTTACTTTGGAATTACATAAAAGGCTTACAGTTCAAGGATAGTTTATGTCTACTGATTCGTCTGTGATTCAAATAGGTAATCACTAGGAAAGTTTAAGGCCCATGTGCTACTTTAACCGATGCGATAAATGATTCGTGAAACTAAGAACGACTGCTCATTCATGTGGGGGATTGTTGGAAATGAATGAGAAAGAGAAAGAGGAATTTTGGAAGAAGAGAGCAAAACAAACCAAAGTCCCACATTATGAAATATGAATACCCACTTCTCCATAGGCTTGTATAAATAAAAGAGAAGAGTTCTTGTAAACATAGTGTGGCCAAGCCCAGACATAATATTATATTAGTGTCATAAAATTGGGCTTAGTGCCTTGGGACTCTTGGGGTCCATGGCACAATATTATATTAGTGTCAAAAATTGGGCCTTGTGCATTGAGACTCTTGGGGTCGTGGTTAAATATGTCGCTGATTGCAGCTTGGGTATATTGTGCTGAAACGATTTATTTTTGAGCATTTTTTATCAAGCATTTCCGTCCAATTGAATGGATATAACCGTTTCATTTTAAATGCACACATTCATGCAGCGCTTGGTTAATGGGTTGCAACCTTTCCAAGGGTCATTAATGTTCAGACGAGCACCTCCACCAGCCTATAAATACATTGCCGAAAACGAGACATAATACACATTAGATTTTCTTCTCAATCCGCTACTTCTTCTTCGGACTACCCCTCTGTTCTAGTTTCTATACTCTACTTCAGTTTGTTTGAGATTCGTTTGCTAGAACTACGCTACGGGGTTGGTCCGTTTTATCCGGGCAAACAAATTGCAATTACGTCAGTCAGTACATACGACAGAAATATTGTTTCAAGGAAATATATCTCTGTATTTTGGACTCAGAAAAAATTGAAAGGATCTCCTTTCTAATTTGTGGTTTACGGTTTTTGTACCGCCCCTTTTATTGTAAGTTCAGTTGAGTTTTCTATCGTTATTATAAGCATAGTTTGACATGATAATCACTATGTATCTAAGTAACACTGATTGTCGTT
Source organism: Allium sativum (assembly GCA_030737875.1). Classification (NCBI taxonomy): domain Eukaryota; kingdom Viridiplantae; phylum Streptophyta; class Magnoliopsida; order Asparagales; family Amaryllidaceae; genus Allium; species Allium sativum. Next base: position 996,756,642 of record CM060915.1, read on the forward strand.
ACTATCTATTTTGTAATACAATTGTGTATTCACAAAATTTTTAACAATCATGAAGTGATTGTTGTGGTTGTCGATTTTCTAGTACAATTTGCTACTAATTACTAACATGGGCATGGTTTTCTCAAAAAAAATCAAGGTCAAAATTATTTGGTTCTGCTATTTTATTTATTTTTATTTTAGGTTTGCAATTTCTAAACGTTTTGGAACAGTAGATGCTGAATCATTAGAAATGCTCAATACTTTTGCTTTACTTTAGATGTTCATTCATGCTCATTATAATTTTTTGGTTTCAATCTATGTTATTATAAACAAATTTTCCTGCTTCGTTACTTGTTGTACTTTGACCATTCTGCGTGTCATTTCATGTATGTCTGCAACATTGCTAATCTCTCAACATGTTCCACATCTTTGATTTATTTTACCTTCTTTATCTTAATCAGTTTTCTCCCAAGTCACAGTCTATGCTTTTGAGAATTTCAGTGGCTTAAGTACATAAGTATATCTTTAGCTCAACAAATATGGTAAATTATATTTCTCTGTGTTGACGATAATTTCATATTTTGGTGCTAAACTATTTTCCTTATGAACATAATTTTAGTTTTTTTTCATGTCCATAAGCAGGAGCAATGGCAACACAATGGTATGGACACTATAAATAGCATTGCTCTTCTACTTCATAGATGTCGATTAAGAAGAGGCGAAGAGGTCCAACCACCAGAAAGAAATATAGAACTCAAGAGCCAAAATACATTGAGTGGAGTGATAATGGCAAACCTATTGAAAATTCGGTGAAGTCTTTTAAGGCGGATGTAGGCGATACAGCTAGATCCAAAATTGATATTACTAATAAAAATTGGGATAGCGTTAGTCAAGGACTTGAGAACACTATTTGGGTGGATGTTAAGGTATTTTAAATTCATCAGTTCACTTATTACATGTAATAGACTATTGCTTCTTTCAAATAAAAATACTTTCGAATGTCCATTGAACTTGTTATGTTTCATATTTTGTTACCTCAGACTGAGTACCATATGGAGGACAAAATGAAGGACATTGTGCTAAGATACGTTTGTGGACGATGGAAGGATTTCAAAACAAAATTGGTTAGTAGTTGGATTACAAAGACACGAAAACTTCCGGAGTACCATAAAGAGCCATACAAGTTATACGATGGTATTTCACAAGCACAATGGGAAATGTTTAATAAGAATTGCGAAACCAAGGAATTTAAGGTATATATATTTATCCAATATTATATTATTTCAATATTATCTGGGTTCAATATTAAAAATTATTCACTGCTATGTGTAAATAAATAAAAACATTCAATATTTCAGACTTATTTTACTCTCAGAAAAGAATTATTTACCAAAAAAATTTGTTGTGCCAGCAGAAAACAATTATGTCAGACCTCTGAATTTTTCAATTTATGTTAATTGAATGAGATTTGTATTATAAGTGAAGTTAATTCAATTCATTGACCTTTATATGAAGTACACATCATCGAGATAACATTTATCTTTTATTCAATTTGCAAATTTACATTAATGAAATATCCAAAATTTCACAAGTGTTTGCGTCCCTTCAAACCATGCTTTAAAATGAAAAGATGGCACCGCAAAATGTAGCATTACGATCATTTGGATTCTGCTTATAAAAAAATCATCCAGTTTGGTTTCACATAATGTTAACTAAGCCATTGAATATATATTGCAAATTGATTTGAGCATGGTCATGTAGAGTATGCCTGGCCGATTTAAGATATATGCATGTAAACGGTGTCATCTGATGTTTTTATTCTAAGTTTCTAGTATTTAAATTGGATTTGGTTACAAGTTGATATTAATTTATTCTATTAATAAAATTCTTATTAGTTTTTTTATATAAGGACAAAGTGGACATGTTTCAAGAGATTTGGAACAAGTAACTTTTATAGTGCAATATCTGCATTCACCATGACCTGCAGATTATTTCTAAATAATCAATGTTACAAATTGATTTGAAGGACACAAAAAGAAATATTTTTTGACGGAGTAGGATCTATCCCTTTATTAGGCTATTTTTCCAAGGGTCCTGAAGATGACCCACCCTTTCATACCCAATTATTTACATAAACAATTGTGCTGATGAATTATCAGAAAAACCCATGGATCACTTGCTTAATAAATTTCCCTTATTAAGCCCCCAAGTTCACCATCCACCAGTATATATTGGTGTAGATATAAAACATATTACATAATATACTTCATTGAGTAAGTCCATAACTTCTTGCATGATATGTCATTTTACTTGTATTGCAAATTTCCAGTAATTACATGAATTCTTAGCCTCTTTAAATCCTAAGAGATGAAATTCCTATAAGAGTATTTTCCCTTATATAGTAGCACAGTATGAACCTTGATAAACACATCTAATCATTTTTCCTAAGAGGATTTCAAAATAAGCAAAGCTTTGAATGCACAAAGCTTTGGGAGTGTATGCACGTGCACAGGATGTACTCCTGCACTGCCCCTTAGTATATACATTAATATTATAAATAAAAAGGATCATTTAGCTGAAAGTATTTATATGGAGAAAATATCATGTAGTTTCTTAGATCTTAACATGAAAAACACCATTTAACCTCATAGTGGAATTTCCTCAAACACTTGTCAACTTATATGATGAAATGCCTATACAAAAAGAACTACAAAAGTGGTGTAGGGAAATCTATGTTTTGTAAAATCAGGATTAAGTTCTTTCATAAAACTCATTTTCATAAACTACACTAGTGATTACTAAAGACACTAGTGATTACTAAACTACACCAGTGATTACTAAAGTGGGCAGTGGTCATACTTAGTACAATGTGTATGCACCAAGTGCACCCATCTGCACCTACCTGATGTGTTATAAACTTCATAAGTAGTAAAGTTATATAACACTTAAAATAGACATGGCATGAGAATGATCCAGTGATAAGATATGCACATTGAAACTGTGTAAGCTACCACTTGTAATTCATTCCCGATAAAAAGTAAATATGGGACACAATACTCATATAACAATGCATCCACTCTATACTTTCATTAAGTTAAAAACTGCCTTTTTGTAGGGGGTACTATTAGACCATGTACCATGACATAACAAGTTACCCATTTTTGCTATGTAATAAAGAACATAACACTATCACTTTTCCAAGTTCCATAGAGGTTCAAGCATTACATTTGCATCATTCATATAGCAAAAAATTATCTTAGCATCATTCATATAGCAAAAAGTTATCTTAGTTTCTTGCAAACATTTGCATACATTTATATTTAACATAAAAACTACTTAAAACTCTTTACGTTAACTGCAACAATCCCATTTGATAAAGCATTCCCATTTTTGCACTTTCAAGACACCACACTCAAGCCTCTTTTCCTTAATCAATTCCTTGAGCTATCCCATTGCCAATGACGTACCCTAAAGATTGGATAAACAATCAAATAGGGTCAAATTTGCAATCTGGTGTGAGTATAAATCAGTATTAACATGGCATTCTTAAACAGAAATCTTTAACACAAACATTTGTATATATGAACAAATCATGGAAATTGCAGATATTACTTAACATAATGCAATGCACATCCATACCCGTCCCTCTCATACATGTCATTATTTCCAATAACTCCATGTATCCAATAAACCTGGACTGACAACTAAATTACACTAATGGATCACCATCCTAAATTACCATGTGTTGAACACAAGTGCACACAAATTACCATGTGTCGAACACAAGTGCACACTGTATTTCCCAAATACAAAAAGGCCTACTGGGCTTATATTAATCCATATGCATATCTAACCTCCATACTTGAGGATAGACATATCAACACAACAGGTAACTAGCATCCTAAACTGATCCACTTTCATGTTATAGTTAGGTTTTACTGTTTTGACCCAACTACTCCATACATCCCTTTCATTGATGTATGTTGCCTCATTCCTAAAGATGAATAAACTACACAAAATTAAGCATGAGTGTTTATGCAGAGATTCAATTGAACATTCATCCAAAGTATCATCAATGTACAATCATTCAGAAACATATAAAACATGGTAGACATATGGAAATTTTTAATGAGAAGTGTTCAAGTTATTAATATAATATAACTATGAATTTAATTGCTATGAGCACAGGATAGGGATGATGAGGACACCCCATAAACCTAGTATTTCTCTTTAACAAATATGTGATCTGAATCAGAGAATATCTTAGGTAAATGAGTAAGCTTATGAGCACTTATCATAACTCCATTTCCCATTATTAAGAGCACACATAAGCCTTAAACTTCCTTATTCAATGCTGCCTGCTCATAACTATAAAACCCTACCTCATGAACATATATGTATTGTTTTAGACTCAAGTCTACAGGAATCCTATCAATTAGCAGTCATTTAACCTTCATTCATTCAATTAAATGATTAAACCAAACATGGAAACTTTATACCTATAACGACACGGATTTTTTGGCTATTTGATTTCAAATATTAATCTATTTTAAATATTATAATTGGAATATTAACAGATTTTATATATTTAATTTGTACATTAAACGGTGGTTGAACGTTTAAGTTTATAACGAACTCGAAACTGCACGGTAGTTCGTAAAATTTAAATTTGAACTTCAATTGATCATACGGAATCCATTTTAAGTAGGAATTCTGTGAAACAAGAAACGTCCGAATCTAATTGGTAATATTTTCCTAATGGAAGAGAAAAATCGAATTTCCATGTTGTAGATTTTATTTTACGTCCAAATCAAATTTTAGAATAGTCGTCGTGGAATCGTTTATGGACCATAACTGTTTATTTAATATAACCAAATATTGGTTTCGATTTTGGACAAGCCCTTTGAGGCGTAGCTATAATTTAATTTTCATAATTTTACTGTAATTTTTAATTTGGAAAAGAAGTAACTTTTTATTTGGAGTATTTTACACTCTATATTAACACTATTGAAATTTCACAGAAATTATTAACTTGTCTATTTTATTATATGGTTGTGATCGTGGCACACGGTTGGGCACAATGGTATTTTTATTTTTGTCGATAGCATGTACGGACGGAATTTTATATGGTAGGGTAGTTTAACCGTAAAAGCACAACGATGTCAAACAAAAATATTCGTGCTAGTGAAATTAAGAAAAAAGACGCAACCGGAAATAGTGAAACTTTAGATGTTGAATTAGATGAAGGAAAATCAAGATTTCCAATCAATACACACTTTAGTCGAAGCAGTTAAAAACCAGCGAGCAGTCATAGTCAGCTAAGAAGTAAGCTAGATATTATATTGACAATTACACATTATCTCCTAGTATTTCTTATAGGCAATTGTGACAGATAAATATAAAAAAATGGTACCTACCTATACTGCTCCACACACGTACACTCTACTATAGTAGCATAAAACAAACAGCACGGAGGCATTAAAATGACAATTCATAACAGCTATATTTTCCAGCTACCCTACTATTGGATGGCGTGACTGCCAAACCGTGAATCCGTGACGGCCAAGCAACCATACTTTTTCTTCTTCTATTTAAAGGCCCCTGCTCTATCATCTTTTTAGCACAAGAGAAATACTATCTTCCCCAACGTAAACACATACTCGCTCCATATTTTTCCAGCGAGCTTTCTACCCTTACCTTAATAAAATAAAATACTGTATTCGTTCTGTCTTTAAAACAAAACACTCCATCTTCTTTTAGTATACATAAATGGGGAGAAACGCAACCACCTCCTCACAAATGAACAGCATGAGCTCTCCCCACCTCCTCCGGTCCTGATCTCCTCCCATGTGCACTATTTGGAGATAGTTCCTGAAAGTAAAAGCTTGACCTCGGCGAGCTCCATTCTTGTCCAGAAGCAGAGGCATTCCAGTGACGTGAGTTAGTGTTGGCGTGAGATGCACAAGGACAGTGGTTAGGAGAGATCGACGACACAAGCTTCCGGGTGGTGACCGACTCCGACCAGTGGGGTTTAGCATGAATAAGTGGCAAAAGATGTTGGAAATATAGTTTGAAATTTAATATTAGTTATGAATTCAAAGTGTTAGTTCGTCAAGTGTTATGGGTCAGGAGTCAATTAAAATGTCTATGCAATGTGTTAAAGTTTGTGTTTATGAAGAGTCATGTCAGTTCATCAAAAGGTGTCTATTAGTATGGGAAGTTTCATGTAAACCACTATATATATAGGTGGTCATTCTGTGTGAATGCAAAGTAGTAAGGAAAATTAAAAGTAAGAAAAAAAGTAAGAACAATGTAGTCATTAAATTATTCTGCGTTTTATCTCTCTCTCCTCTCTAATTCAAATTCTAACATGGTATTAGAGCTTAGTTGATGAGAGGGGATAGAGAGATCTTTAAAGAGAAAGAGAACATAGCACAAGTGGCTATGACAGAAAATTTATTTCTAGAGTTGTTGGAGAGAAAATTCTCTAATATTCAAAGAGTTGTTGGTGAGAAAGTGCACCATGGAGAGAAAGTGCTCCAATATTGAATTTTTTTTGAAGGTGATGAGAAAGTGCATCACAAATCGAAGAGAAAGTGCTTCGTTATTAAAAAAATTGAAGGTGATGAGAAAGTGCATCACAAATCGAAGAGAAAGTGCTTTGTTTATTGAAGATGATGAGAAAGTGCTTCATTTATTGAAGGTGATGAGAAAGTGCATCACAAATCAAAGAGAAAGTGCTTCGTTTATTGTTTCAACAAATAAAAAAGAAAATTTCAAATTAAGGGGGAATGTTGGAAATATAATTTGAAATTTAATATTAGTTATGAATTCAAAGTGTTAGTTCGTAAAGTGTTATGAGTCAAGAGTCAATTAAAATGTCTTTGCAATGTGTTAAAGCTTGTGATTATCAAGAGTCATGTCAGTTCATCAAAAGGTGTCTATTAGTATGGGAAGTGTCATGTAAACCACTATATATATAGGTGGTCATTTTGTATGAAAGCAAAGAACTAAGGAAAATTAAAAGTAAGAAAAAAGTAGGAATAATGTAGTCATTAAATTATTCTACGTTTTATCTCTTTTTCCTCTCGATATCAAATTCTAACAAAAGATGTCGACGTGTCTTTAGTGAAGCAACGTCGAGGGCAGAGTCATGATCTGCAGGAGGGGAGAGTCACGGTTGGGTACGTTTTATTTCATACTGCATATATTGTTGTGGGAGGAAAATTGTGGATTTTCTTGGAATGCATGTCGAGGGGAGTCGGTCATTGAGTGATGGTAGAAGGGGACTGCCCATGTTAGACGGAACTCCAGTTGGCACTGGTGTAGCATGCGTTGAGCAGGTGCTGTAGTGTTTTAGAAGGAGCTATGCGAGAAGGATGAACGCGTTAATCTGGAGCAAGAAGATAGTACGAGGGAGGAAATCATGTTCCCTGAGTTGTTCGAAGTGAAATAATGAAATTGATGGTGTTAAAACATACGTTGGTTGCGTGATTGGGTAGAAAGGGAGCAACAGTTTTTCGCTTGAACAAGGAGGAGAAGATGTGACAGAAGCGGTTTCAAGGAATATAATTAGGAGAAAAGAAAAGAGAGAAGAAAATATACTAGACACGTGTGTTAAGTGGAAGGACAGCAAAAACATGTAAACAAGAAAAGGGAGAGGAAGAAAAGCTTGGATGCAGTGGAAGTTGTTTAGTGCAGCATGTTATTTCATGGAAAAAGAGATAGGAAGCTGTTGTTTAAACGTTGGAGAGGAAGTGGGCGGTATTGACGTGAGGGAAGCAGTGAAGTTGTGTGGGGGTCAGGCGGTGCATGTTACTGAAGGGGTGAAGCACGGTAGTGGCACGATGGAGCAGCTGTTAGCACGCGTTGAAGAAAATAAACGATGGTGCAGGGGATGTTGTGTTTGCTGGAGGGGGAACGCTCGTGAATTCAATTGCCGGAAGAAGATGTTATGCATGGGTGGGCTTTGGGCTTCACACGAAGGAAATATACAATAGAAAAGCAAAAGTAGTGATTTTGTTGGGCTCATATTTTTTTGGAAACATGCAGCAATGATGGATCAAGGAAATTAGGTGACCACTTAGAACATTTTATGGAGTTGGAAAACATTGACCGTAAACATGGTAAGTATAATAATAAAGATAACCAATTATAATATATATAAATACATATATATATAACCGTTATATTATAAATAGCATAACATCTACGTACTAAACAGAATCATGCAAGACAAGATTCGTTGGGATCATGGTCACGCAGCCGACGCAGTCGAGTTGATTAATCAGAAAACAGAAGCAGTTGGAATCTAGAGTAATTTTAAATGTTGTTTAAAATTATACGAACCGACGCTGAAATCATCAACTGAAACAAAGGTGAGTTAATTCTCACACATTTCTGAAATGCTAGGATGTGCTACATTCATATAATTAGATTAAATCAATGATAATTGGTTGATTGGATGCCTTGAGTGCCTATGGTAGATTTATATGGTTGATATGAATTATATTATCATTGTCGGTTAAAATCATATGCTATTATAAATTATATGCTGATCTATGATGCATGCAAGAACAATTAGGAGGAATCAAACCGGATTCCTCAAATATTTAGTATGCTGTTATTTCATATTTCATATGAACTATTTAAAACCCGTTGACTTTAAATCCCCGTTGGTTGTTGATTGTGGTTGAGCTTCGAATCAGTATATATTATTGATTACGGAATGAACAGCAGATGGCCCAGATATATACCGTTTTATAAAGATCGATTCACCGTTAGGTGAATCGCTAAAAATGAAGTTATGGAATTTATTTTACAATCGAATATATATTTTTAAATATATTATTTTAAATTAAATTCTAAAAAGGAGAAAAATCCAACCACATATATATACATTGATTTGTTTAATCACAAATTACCATTTTTGTTCCAAATTCTACCGTGCGCGAAGCACGTGCTTATTAAGTTATTTGTAAACAATTGTATTTAGCTAATTCAAGTGACCATAAGTAACGTAATAATTAGAACGGGTATACATTAATATTAACTTAATAAAATCAAAGTGAAAAGAATTATTTAGATTAATTAATTATTAATTAATTTAAATGGCATGATCAATAATGATTAACTAGCAAGTTAATCAAGTTTAGAGTTGAACAAATTAACGGCGTTAACTGAAATTGTTTATTAAATTAGTTCGTTGATTTAAACAGAGTAGTTAACAGTTAAGTAATCCAGTTCCATTTTAGTAAATGTTGAAATTTGATTATTTGTTATTTATTTATCAAAGTGATAATTTGGAATGGGAAATATAGTAGGGAACGTTTGGAAATTTTAAAGTCGTGTTTATAATTATTAAAGCGATTTAATATTTATAATGAGAAATCGAAGTTTTAACTTGTATTCTTACTAAATTATATTGGATTCTATTAATATAAGTTAAACGAAGTTATGAACCCAAGTTTTATTGAATATATAAATGAAACGTGTTGTCATTTGAATAAAGTAAAGGCCAGGATTGGAAATTAAAGAACTAGAACTTAAGTGAAAATCAGTTGGGATAACTGATTTCCTGAATATTGATCTGATGTTGGTTTCGGCCTTTGGGGGTTGATATTTAGGAAATTATTTTCTTACTAATGTACGGCTAGGAACTGATGAAGGTTTGAAATGGAAATCCAAATTGAAACCCAGATTTGAAATAAAATGGTTAGACAAGTGAAGTTATAAAGGAGCAATCTAAATTTCCTATATATTTTATAAGGGATGATGTTTCACCACTATATAACTAAAATGGAATTTTGGGAATGAATATCGGTTTTAGTATTATAACGGATATCTATCTTAAGATGAGAACGTTGTTGATCAAGGTCTGAGAGGTAATTAAAATACCCCAACTTGAACAACTTCAGGATTATCAAAGGATGATATTAGTTGTAATCGTGAAAATATTAGAGTAAACTATTTTGAGAAAATAGTAGTGTAACGTTATTTGAAGGATAATATATTGTAACACCCCACCTCCGCTACGGTCACTCACAAAGGGAATGCACTAGTTTTGGGGGAGCGTTATCGAGGTAAACAAACACAAAAATATTACAGGATAGAACATAAATAAAATAGCAGAAGAATCAAAAGCTAAATTTCATTACTTTCAAAAAGAGCCAAAACCTTTTACATCCAAAGTAACAACTATCATTTTCCATTACAACAAGTTCCGCCTTGAATAAATAAAGAAGCTTAAACTTAAAACAACAAAAGTAGCTTAATTCCCCAAAGGTAGCAGAAATGAAGCCATAGCATAGCTCAAGATCAAACCGTACATGAGTTGAACCGAAATCAAGCGAAATCCAAGCTAAGAGCTAGAGTTTCCTCCCTAAGAACATTATGGGGGGGGGGGGGGTGTAACAACCCGGAAAATCTGAACCAATTTAAAATTTTTAAATGGGCTATTTTGGGTGGATTTTAAATATTTAAAATAATTATTTTAAATAATAATGACGAAAAATATGTTTGAATCGACGTTTGAAAATAAAAATAATTAATTCAAATTATAAACAAGGCCTGAAATGGCGCGGTAGTTTCAAAAGTTGAATTCAAACTTTGACTGACTGTACCGGGTGCAGAATAAACGGATTTTAGTGACACCAAAAATATTTAAATCTGTTAGTGAATATCTTTCTAACAAATCTGAAAAATCGAAGTTTCATAGAAGGAAGCAAAAGTTATGGCCAAATGAATTTTCAGAAAGGTCGCTGTAGAGTTTATATAGCCCGTGAAAATGGCCATTATACAAATGACCTCGGAATTCAACGAAACCACTTGTGTTGGATCCGGTATGTTAAATTATTGCTAGGTTTCAAATTTCATAATTTTTGAAGCTAGTATGTGAGTGTGGCAAAGGAAAATGTGTTTGGTCAATTTCTATTAATTTGGATCGACCAGAAAAGGGCCATTTTTCAATTTGACGAAACTAGTTTTGTTGGGACCGTATCATCAAAACATAGCTAGATTTATTTTTCGGGAATTTTTAGAATTAGTCCGTGGCCCCGACAAGTTGAAATGTACGTTCAAAATAAATATTGAATGCTTTATATTTTAATTTGAAGAAAAAATAACTAAAACAGTCGAATGGGCCTACGAAACATATCCCATTGTGTTCGGAATGGGGGTATTTAGCTAAGGACGACAGTCGTTGGGTCTGGATTGAGGTTCGTGTGTGAAAGAGGGTATTTTCAAAATTTAAAAATATATAAATAAATGGAAAAATTCTATTGGCCCGTTCACTCTTTCTCTCTCCCCGTATCAGCAACGACGAACGGCGGCTATTCTTCGATCTTTCCCTCCTCGTTTCCTCCCCCTACAAGGAAAATCAGCCAACGCCCCAGTTGGGTTTTTGAACTGCCGCCTCCCCTCTTCAAATCCGACCTAGCCTCGACCTCCCTCGCCTTGTCTTCGTCGAGAAAGGAGCTCGCAAAGTTCGACGGCGTCGAACATGATTCTGCCGCCGACTGGAGCTCGAGCTGAGAAAGACCCACCTCGTTGGGAAGCCCTATCATAGGCGGAGGTCGTGGTCAACCCCGATCAGCCCCTAACGCAACGGATTTCGCGAGAGAACGAAACCTAGTTTCAAACAAAACTGTGGAGGTAATGGTTTAAATTATATTCAACTATTCTATAGCACTTTAAAGCGCTACGGTTTTTGATTTCACTGTAAAAATCATATTTTTTGTTATGTTGAAGAAATTCAGTGAAACAAGAGACAGTGGACTCGTGTGGATGTCTTCTACATTCTAGAAAAGATCGTATATTTTTCTGAGCCTTCTGCTATTTTTGGTGGAGTGGAACCCAATGTGAGGTTTCTAATTTATAAACGATATGGAAAACGACGATGTATAAATTATATAGTCGATGTATGAGTTATATAAGTGTTGTACACCTCATGTATAAGCATTGTATAAGTTGTACGTTCGATGTATAAGTTATATATGCATTGTAAAAATTATATATATGTGTTGAAATAGAAGTGAAATTTAATTATATATATATATATATATATATATATATATATATATATGCGCCCATCCTCCACAAACCATAGACGATAATCATTGGTTGTGATTGGTGTGAAAATTGGTTGATAGCGAATGGTTGATTAGAATTGTTTGTGGTTTAAATTGATTGATTGTGGTTGAAAAATACCCGTTTGTGGTTGAGAATTATTTGGTTGAAACCACATGGGATTAGTTGTGGAAAAGAAAATAAACATGTCGCTTGCGTGCGAACTAGATGCATGAAATCCCCATTGTCAAAAGCTGCGAAGCTTTAAGGTAGAGCGAGGAGCCGTATTAGGGACGACCCCAGTTTTAACTACCCTGCCGTTATGCTACCGAAATTTTCTGAAATATTTCTGTGTTTGATTTATATTCATGCGTTGAATGTTGAAACTAAATTCATGTGTTGAAACTAAATTCATGTGTTGAATGGAGTTCATGTATTGAATAAATTGTTTTATAATAAAAACCATATTTTTATCATCTATATGAACTATATAAAAAAGTCATGTTTTGAAATAAATTGTTTTATAATAAAAACCATATTTTTATCATATATATGAACTATATAAAATAGTCGTGTTTTGAAATAAATTGTTTTATAATAAAAACCATATTTTTATCATCTATATGAACTATATAAAATAGTCGTGTTTTGAAATAAATTGTTTTATAATAAAACCCTTATTTTTATCATCTATATGAACTATATAAAATAGTCGTGTTTTGAAATAAATTGTTTTATAATAAAAATCATATTTTTATCATCTATATGAACTATATAAAATAATCGTGTTTTGAAATAAATTGTTTTACAATAAAAATCACATTTTTATTATATATATGAACTATAGAGAATATTCATGTGTTGAATAAAGGAGTATAGCGATAAAAATTATATTTTTATCGTGTGTGTGAAGTCGAAAACATTCATGTGTTGAATATATAGATTGAACGATAAAATCTACATTTTTATTGTGAATATGAAGTGTTAAAAATGGTGATGTGTTGAAATAAATATCTGTTAGATAAAAATATCATTTTTATCAAATACATGAAGTGAATATGGTTTTGAAATCGACGAATGAATTATATATATATATATAAATATATATATATATATATATATATATATATAAATTAAATCGAATAACGAAGCTGCAGTTCGTGTTTTGAAACTGTGATTTCAAACGATTAGTGCGGGAGATCCGACCATCGGATTTTCCCGAAACTGCCACCGTTGGGTTCGCCTTGGAAATATCTTTCCAACGAACCCACTTTGTGAAGATCCAACGGTTGGATTTTCCGGATTGTTTAATTCAAATCTGAATAAAAACAGCGCCAGAATCGATTATATATATATATAATTAAATTAAATCGAATAACGACGCTGCATTTCATATTTTGAAATCGAAACTTCAAACGAGTGTACCGGGAGATCTGACCGTCGGATTTTACCCAAACTGAAACCGTTGGATTCGTTTTGAAAAAATCTTTCTAATGATATAAAATTTGTGTAGATCCAACGGTTAGATTTTCAGATATATGTAAATCAAATCTGAAGAAAAACAGCGTCACGGCCGCGTTTTGGCCTGAAGCGTCCTTTGAATAAATTGGCTATTTTTAAATAAATAAAAATAGCGATAAATCATTATAAAATACTATAAACAATATGGAATGTGAAATTTAGAAACTAACTGAAGGTTAGCTAAGTCGAATGGTTTCCTCGGTTTTGATCTGATGTTGGTTTCGGCCTTCGGGGTTAATATTTGGGAAATCGTTCTCTTACTAATTTACGGTTAGTGACTAATGAATTCGAATAAGGTGTATGTTGTGTTTGTGTTGCACTTGTTTATTATATACGCGAGTTGCTCAGAAAGACTGGGTTTATCCCATTTTGAATAACAGAATCGACGATAAGGAGTCGATGATGAAGACGGTGGCTGAAGACCAGAGATCTTCACCTCGGTTGGATGATAGCTGATGTCCTGATTGGGAGGCATCCCAAAATATGGATAATGAGTGGCGATCGTCCAGACGTACATGGAGATCGATGGGTATGCAAGGTATACAGTGCCTCCGGTTTCGTTCAGACCTAGAACGGACTTGTAAATGGATGGTGTGTCTGACATTGGAATTCATTCTATGTGATTGATAGCCATGAGTTGCATGGTGTGAATTGCCTATGTGGCATGCTAAGATGTAGTGATCAAGGCTTCTGTTGAAAAGAAAAGTCTTGTGGTTGATGTTCAAAGCACGACCTGTGTGGCATAGCTTTGTGTATAATGCGAATTCGCGAGCCTCATACCCCGGTATGGACCAGAAACGGGAGAGGACCACAGGGAGGACATTTGTTTCTTTCTAGCTAGAGGTGGTGTCAGTGCTTAAACTGGATGACATTTATATTATATTCACCTGTGTGGTTGTTGCTGTTGCGAGGCGCCTCGGATATATCGGTGACTATCTGAAGCCGATGGAGTCATTCGTTGGCTCATTTATGTCCCCAAAGGGTGGGGAAACGCAGTGTTCAGGCATAATAATCCACATCGGTGGACCGGCCCTGACGATCCAAGGCTTGTTTGCGCGTTTACCAGAGGCTCGGGCTAAAGAGTCTCAAATTCGGCAAGGACTATCTTTTGCCTTGGTTCATGACGGAAATCCAATTTCCAAATACGACATTGTGCGATTTTGATTGTAAACCTATATTTGGCGACATAGTGACATGAGACGCTCATGTCGTCTATGATTGATACTTATGATTTGAAATTGTTTTTGAAACGTATAAACACTAGTAGTAATATAAAATGCTTTTGTTTTATTCGTATCAAGCATATTTTAGCCATTATAAGGTAAAAACTATATCCTCCGGTTTGCGTTGCATTTTGTGATGGGAACTAAGTCTTATAATGGCTTCATTTTTGTAAAAAGCATTGCGATGTTTAAAAGATTTACTTGTTTTAAAGCACTGGCAATCCAATGGAGTAAACCCTTTCCGCGAAAGTGGTGTGGTCCTGTGATTAACCATATATTAGAACATGTTAAGTAGATTTCTCATACTAGTCCCATGACTGACTCGTAGTTTGCACTACAACAAAATGACCCTATTACAACTTTAATTTTACAACGGTGGTAAAAGCACCGTTGTAATAAATGGTTTTTTACAACGGTGGTAAAAGCATCGTTGTAATAAATGATTTTTTACAACGGTGGTAAAGACACCGTTGTAATAAATGGTTTTTTACAACGGTGGTAAAAGCACCGTTGTAATAAATGGTTTTTTACAATGGTGGTATTCCCTAAAGTTGTAATAAACGTATTTTTAACAACTTTTTGTTTTGTTAGTTGTAATAGATGCCCATTACAAACTTCATGTTTATAATATCTATATTTAATAACTAATTATATTAATATTTAATAATAATTAATAATTAATAATAAACTTAGGAATCAATAATATTTATTAAATAATTAATAGTTAATAAGTGGTAATTAATGTTTAATAGTTAATGTTAACTGCTTATTAATTAATATTTAGGTGACATATACATTATAAGCTTTTAATAGTTATTACTCGATTATAACTAAGTAGAAATAAGTAAAAGTTAAATAATAACTATTGTTAATATGAAATAATCCTAATTAATAATTAATTTAAAATATGAAATAATCATAATTAATAATTAACATTTAATTAATAACTAATTAGTAAGTAATAATTAATAATCGATAATAAGTAAAAAAATAAATATTAATTAATTAATTAATTAATAATTTACAAATAATTCACTGTTAAATACTAGTAATTAATGATTGATAATAATTTTCAATAAATAATAATTAATCAAATACTAATTAAAAATTATAAAATAATAATTCACTGTTCAATACTAATAATTAAAATATAATAATTAATGCTAATCATGAATAATCAATGATTGCTATTAATAATTAAGAAGTAGAGATTAATAATTAAGAAGAAGAGATTAATAACTAGGATTATATTTAATAGTTAATTTATAATATTGATCTCAATTTTCAAAAAAAAAGTATTGATCTCAATTATATATATATATATATGTATATATATATATATATATATTTAGGGTGGATAAATGAATAAATAAATAAATCATTTATTTATGTACATATTGAATATATAAAAATTGTACATTTTTTAAATTGTGAACAAATATACATGCTAATTTATATATTGTGTGTGTGTGCGACATTAAAATTCGTCCAAGTGTTGTAATTATTGATTTAAGTATTATAAAATGGCTTAAGGGTTATAAAGCCCAATAAAACCCTAGGGCCAAAGCTGTCAATTGGTAGGAAAATAACCCTAGCCGTGTTAATGTAAGAAAGGAGAAACGAGCCGTCATTTTCATTTATCTCGTTCAAAATAAAAGGCAACAATAATGGCCGAAGCCCTAGCGACTGGAAATTGGGGGAAAAGCGATCAATCCGATGCCTCGCATCAGATTTGTAGTCGGATTCGTGATGGAGACGAACTCGAGGGCGAGAGCAGCGAGTCTAGGAGAAGGCACGTTTGTTCCCATGAGATTTCAGCATTTTTTCCCCAAAATTAAATCCTCCAAAAATTTCGAAATGAATGGCGACTGAAATGGCCATCGCCGTCATCCCTCTGCTGCACTACCCGTTCGCTTTCTTCCACCGTCGCCACCTGAACCAATAGCCGACCTCCCTCCTCATCGGAAGCCGCTCCTTCAACCGATTGCTCCGCTTCACCTTTCAGCAATCGCGCTGCCATCTCCTCCTTCCCATAGTCAGTCAACCAAATCGCCAGAGCTGCCATCGGACAACGCACAGCTCAGACCAGTGCCACAACTTCACCCAATGGAGCTCAGTCACCGTGAACTCTTGCTCGCTCTTCTTGCTTCTCGGTCGTCAACGCTGGTAATTCATTTTGCTTCTATCACTTTTTCCTATTCTATTTTCTTTACTTCTTTTACTTCTTTTAATTAAAATGAAGGGTGAGAACTTTTGGTATTAGATAACCCGCTCAACCTATAATTAGAAATTATGATAAATGTTAGTGCTACTTTGGGTCTGTTGTAGAGGATTCACGTTAAAGGGTATGTTTCGGCCATTACTCTTTGTCCCTTGCATACACAAGGATTGTTTAGTCCTGAGAGCGTCTAATTTGTACAGATTATATTAAAACTTTGATCATTTTATTATTTGAATGTTATTGGTGAGCCTTGGTCTGATATTCAGGTGCACAGTTCCTACTTTTTCTTTGCTTTATGTCGTGCATGCTTGCCTACTGCACTTGTGATGTTTGCCATAAGTTGCTTTTGCTAACTACATGTTGACCTGGCCTGAATTGCTTAAACATTAGCGTGAGACTGATTTATGCACTTGTGCTTTATCAACCCAAATTTTTTTTTAGACATTGAATTTTTGAGTAGTCGATGAGTTGGCTGTGCATTTTCAATTTTTCGACGCTGTCTTTGTTGGGGTCTCTTGTACTGCACTGAAAGGAGTCATATGACTTAATCTTTGTAGTTCGTTTTTTTTCAAGTAATAATAAAATTGGTTAAGGTATACTGTTAAGGGTCTTTAATAATTTGGAGATAAGAGTAGTGTTGATTATAAAAACTTGTTAAACTATGCTCAACAGAAGAAAGATGATGCAGCGAGTCTAGGAGGATCAATCCGATGTCGTTCAATAAGTTTTTAGATGTTTTCCTTATACAGAAAAAGTAGGTTGTTGTTATACTGGTTCCATGAAAGGGTGGCTACGAGTAAATGAGGATTGCTATTGTTTGTCATTTTGTTTCTTTTACTATTTAAGTTTTGAAGACATGATAAGTTTTATTTTGTTTTTTCAGTTGTTGCGCTTCTCATATATAAGATAGGAGAAGGCACGTTTGGTCAAGTATTGGAGTGTTGGGAGTTGGGACAGGGAAGGTAAAGAAATGGTAGCCGTAAAAATTGTTCGAGCTGTAGATAAGTATCGTGAGGATGCTATGATCGAGATTGATGTACTTCAATAGCTAAAGCAGCATAGCAATTCTTCTGTCTGGTTAGTTCTACTTCTTTATACCCATTACTTTTGTTTTCTCAATTTATTGTTGTATTGATTTGAATAAACACCGTGCTGCTTATTTTTGCAGTTGTGTGCAAATACGGAACTAGTTTGACTATTGTAATCATATTTGTATTGTAAGCTCGTAACTGGTACCAAATAATTACCTCACCGGTTTAAATATACAACTGTGTCCAATTCTATGGCCATACTGCCAAATACGTTCATTTATATATGAATTTATCTACATCCATACACCTTATCATGACAGCTAAATGTTATCACATCAACGCAGCTTCACATACTCATGTCTTTTATATAATATCTCTTAACTTTATTTTATATTCACGGTTGTATTCAGTCTCAGATTATTAGCAATAAAATCAAACTCATGCAAACTCATTTTTAACATACAGCTGTACTCAATTCCAGTTTATTAGCAATGAAAACAACCTCATGAAAACTCCCTTTTAACGTAAGAAGAATGATTTATTTCCAGTACATACGTTTAGCTATTCCAATCCAAACTTTTAAGTTAGTGATTGAAACTAAGAATTTCACTAATGATACATTTCTCATGACTGTCTAAACATACCATGCTTTAAATCTCATTTCATTTGCTTCAGTAAATATATACAGTTAAAACAAAATTCTTTAACAGCCTTTTTGGCTTAATCCTTGCTATCATCTTTCATTACCTTAATTAACTTAAACACATTAAAAGAGCGAAGCAGTTCATGGTCATTACGTATTTCTTAAACCAGTAAAACTCTTATATACTCTTAGATTACTACAAAAATACATGCATTGCATTTTACATAGTTTCAACTCCTCATCCAACTTGGAAGAAAAGTAGATATCCACCATTTTATGTTTACAACAAGCTTAAGGTTATGTTTATATATATGCATGTTTTGTGATTGTGCAGGTGGTGTCTTGTGTTGGTGGGGAAGTTGAGGAAGTGCAAAGATGAAGCAAGCTGATAGTTGAAGCAAAGTTTTTGGATGGTACTAATTTGTAATCATTATTTGTAATGAAGAATTGATATATTAACGTGATGATGTATGATTCATTTTTTGCATTTTGAATATAAAGTTGTAATGTTTTTTGTATGAATGGATCTGTTGCTTTGAATTTATATCAATTTGTTTTCTGTTTATTCAGCTTTTGTTGCATTTGAAAAATTTATTTTTTTTAAAACCCAAATATCAATCACAACGGTGCATAAATGTTGTAATAAAGTTTATTACAACGGTGGAAAAAAGTTGTAAAATATACATATTACAACGGTTTTGCAACAGTGCAGAAAAGTTGTAAAAGATATTAGGCTATTACAACTTCTTAAGACACGACGGTTTGCCCACCGTTGTAAAAACCTATTACAACGGTGTTCCACCGTTGTAATAGGGTCATTTTGTTGTAGTGTTGTTTCACTTGCAAACTCGGGTGCCCCTCTTTCTACACGGGCAGCCTTGTATTCAGGTTTTAGCAGGATCTTTCTGGATAGCTGGAGCTGAAGACGGATTCTATCATTTATCTCTTTTTATGCTGTTTAGCTCCTGTTGTACATATTATGTTTTGTTTTCCGCTGTAGACATTTTTGTATAGCTAAACTGTATCTTGTACTAAGTATGATCCTGTATATTGTGTAACTCTGAGGATTATTGTTTATCTGTTGTATTATTTGTTCATTATATGTTTATGTGTTATATTCCAAAGATTACCCTTAACACCGTCGTACGGGGTTTTGGGGTCGTCACATGGGGGACGAAAGAAAAGGAGGCGAAAGAAAACAGGTCAGTCATAATGACGGGTAAGTCCTAGTGACTTTCAGCATAAAAACAGGTAAAGGTAACATGACATGTATAAACTGAAAGTAAACATAAGGATGCTGTCAAGATAGGCAAGATAGATTAAGATAGTAGGATAATTCAAGTATAAATCAAGTGTAGCATCGCATGTTCAAGATTTGCTGCACCAACTGTACTAGTATCCTAAACCCATGTCGTATGGTAACCATGAAATGATACCTTGGCCCAATATCATGAAATGACCCATTACTAGGACCAACGGAACGATCCACTAATCGATCGGCTCCCTACAAGCTCTAGCTCGTCATGTGTCTGTGTCATACGACCTTATCACGAATGTAGTCACCTGTGCTAGGTCCACCATAGGGTGCATCAAGCCCTAGGGTGCCAACCACCGACGCGAATCAAGCATGCACAATGTCAACCTACTGATGCCCATTGCCTACTTTTTCAACTCCGAACTACGTGCACGACCGTAGTTCGCCTGAACCTACACTGGCGCACCCACTCAGCCGTCGTTCTGGTTGCTTACAATCAGCCTAGTAATTGTGCCCCACCCTGCCTAGTTCCAGGGTTCCATGATACATCTAAGTGGGTTACTGCTGAAATGGACCGCATAACTAGGGTTTCCGTCCAACAGGTTACTGTTGTCATTTAAATTCGTGACTTAACCGTTATCAGTCTAGCATGTCAAGTTGGTTAAGTGTGCTCTTTCATGTTCATGACTTAACCCCACTAATCATGTGTCAAGTTGGTTAAGTGTTGTCTTTCATGTTCATGACTTAACCCTATCATGTGGCATTAATTCATTAATGCACCCCAACCTCTCACATCAGACCTGTTGTTGTGGTCACTGGATATGCCGGGCGGTTCCGAGTAGATTTACACCACAACTTAGTCTGACGTCGGGTTTCAAGCGCGATATGACCAACTACCCACATTGGATCCTATTGTTTGTAGTCACTGGATTTGTCGGGCGGTTCTGGGCAAAATTACACTGCAAACTCAACCCAACCTCGAGTTGGCCATTTTCAAGTTCATTCTAGTGTCATGTCCATGTTCAAATTTCATGTCAAGTTCGTGTCAAGTTTCATGCCGAGTTTCATGTCAAGTTCCATGTAATAACCCGGAAATTCTGAACCAGTTTAAAATTTTTATTTTAGCGAATTTTCTATATTTAAAATAGATTATTTTAAATAATATCGACGAGAAATTTATTTTGAATAGAATTCGACGTATATATTATATACGTCGTCGTTAGAATATAAATATTATATATAATTATAAATAGAATTGAAAATGGCGTGGTAGTTCGATAATTCGATTTCAAACTTCAATTGGATGTACCGGGTGCAAAACAATATGGATTTTAGTGAAACCAAAAACATTAGGATCTAATTGATAATATCTTTCCAACGAATCCGAAAAATCGAAATGTCATAACGGGAATCAAAAGATATATCCAGTTGAAAATTCTGAATAGTCGCTATGGAATTCAGGCCCTTAAAAATGGGAATTTTGCAAACGACCTAGGATTTCGACGAAACCACTTTTGTTGGATCCATGATGTCAAATTATTGCTAGGTTTCAAATTTCATAATTTTTCGAATCAATATGTGAGCGTGGAAAAGGAAAATGCGTTTGACCAGTTTCAGTTGATTTTAATCGACTGGAAAATGGCCATTTTTCCAACGGTTTCGGAATTTGACGAAACTAGTTTTGTTAGGACCGTATCGCCAATACGAGGCTAGAAAATATTTTTCTGCAATTTATAGAGTTAGTATGTGACCCCGGTAAATTGAAATGCGCGTTCAAATTCAATATATAGAGTTATATGTTGATTTTGACGAAAACTGATCGAAACGATCGAATCAGCTTACGATACATAACCCATTGTGTTCGGAATGGTGGTGATACGCTATGGACGACAGGCGGTGGGCCTTGTTTAGAGGTCGTATGTAAAAGTACCTTTATGGGAATTAAAAATTAAATAAATTAATAAATAAAATCTCCTCTCTCTCCCTCCCCTTAATTCCCTCTGCCCCTCCCCCCCCCGTTATTTCTTCGTTCAGCAGAAAGGAAAAAAAGAGAAAAAAAAGAAAAAATGGTCGAAGCGGAGAGGAGCGCCGCCCCCTCCGATCGATGTCGCACCACAGCTACCCCCTCCCCTGCCTGCGCGCCGCCCTAAACCCCCCCACCTCAAAGTCGACCGACGAGAGCACCCCCCCTTTTTCTCCTACTGCCGATCGACGAAGACCCCCCCCCCTTTCGATTTTCCTCCACCGCTGCCAGAAGCCCGCTGCCGCCTTACACCGCCGTCCCCTGACCACCTCCATCTGACGAAGGCCCCCTCCTCAGCAGTCAACACCGAAATACAGTGAGTCCCTTTTTAATTCAGTTTTTATTGAATTAAATTAGTAATTGTAATTAGCATGAATATTAATCAGTTTGATCAATGCATTAAAATAGAAAAGACGAGATTTTTAAAATAGAAAAGACGAGATTTTTAAAATAGAAAAGACGAGATTTTTAAAATAGAAAAGACGAGATTTTTAAAATAGAAAAGACGAGATTTTTAAATGGAGAAAGGAGTTATTTTTATTTTAAGAAAGCTATAATTTTTATGAAGAGAAAAATAATATTTTAAAAATATGATTTTTATATTTTTAAAGTATTAAAAATATAATCTTTATTAAGTAGAAGATGTAAAAATATGCTTTTTATATTTTTAAAGTATTAAAAATATAATCTTTATATTTGAAAAGGCGAAATCTTTATATTTGAAAAGGCGAAATCTTTATATTTGAAAAGGGAAAATCTTTATATTTGAAAAGGCGAAATCTTTATAGTTGAAAAGGCGAGATCTTTATATAGAGAATAGCGAGGTAAAAATAGAATTTTTATCTATATAGTAGCGGTGTGAAAATGGAATTTTTATCCATATAGCGAGGTAATAAAAATTCGATTTTTATACATTGAATAGCGAGGTAAAAATTCGATTTTTATACATTGAATAGCATAATAAAAATTCGATTTTTATATATTGAATAGCGAGGTAAAAATTCGATTTTTATATATTGAATAACATAATAAAAATTCGATTTTTATATATTGAATAGCGAGGTAAAAATTCGATTTTTATATAATGAATAGCATAATAAAAATTCGATTTTTATATATTGAATAGCGAGGTAAAAATTCGATTTTGAATAGCGAAGTAAAAATTCGATTTTTACATATGTAGTGGCTACAGCAACGAAGATGACAAGAATGCGATAACGATGAAGATTTCTATCAAAGAAGAGTCAAGATGATTGGATAGCATTCGGTGAGAATTTCTCACTCTTCAATTTCTTTTCTAGTTATAAATATATACTAGGATGCAGACGGTGCTTAGTAGCACCCGACACAATCGTCCACAGACCATGGACTTGTTTGTTTGATTGCAAAAATTAGTTAGATTATTTGATTGAAATTGAATTGTTTGGTGAAATGGAATGGATTTGATTGATGTGTGAATGGCGTGGGCCTTCACTAGACCGGGGATAAGGATAGACCTCGTCCCGTTTCTAGTATCGTGCCGTCATGCCGCCGAAATTTTCTAAAATAAGTTAGAAAAATAATAATATCATTTTATTTAAAGAATGAACTGAATAGAAATTCATATGTTAAAATAAAATGTTTTATCATTAAAAATATAATTTTTAACGTGAAGTGAATAAAATAAAATATTCATTTACAAACCGGACGGTTTGTAAATGTACACCTATTTGAAGGACATTGATTGGGACGATAAATTTTACACATCGCCCAACTGCACAAATAAAAATATATGTTTGTTGATTTGAAACCCCACACAGGTGTTGGGATGAAATATGAAGTTCACTCATCCTGATTGATTAAATATGTCGATCGATTGATTGACAGGCTGTTATAAGCGTTAGATATCTATATTTGATGCTTATACAGTGTAGTGCACTTTGGATGATGGTTGATTGTATATCGTTGCTATTATATGCATGAGTGGTATGGAATCGATATAGTTAATGCTATATGGTAATTGATTGGGACTCATTCCAATCGGGAAAATAAAGAATGTTATAAAATAAAAGTTCATGTGTTGACCGTACTCATCCGTTGAGATTAGTCATGTGTTGAACGAAATATTTTAATAATAAAAATTACATTTTATCAATATAAAATAAAGGTTCATGTGTTGACTGTACTCATCCGTTGAGATTAGTCATGTGTTGAACGAAATATTTTAACAATAAAATTCACATCTTTACCATATATGAAATTAGAAATCAACTGGAAAATAGATAAGATAAGTGGTCTCCTGGGTATTGATCTGATGTTGGTTTCGGCCTTCGGGGTTAATATTTAGGGAATCGTTCTCTTGCTAATTTACGGTTGGAGTCTGATTTGATATCAAACGATAGATACCCTAATTTTTATAAAATATATTAAATAACAAAAATAGACACACGTGGACAGTACTTATTCGTTGAGATTAGTCGTGTGTTGACAAAAATAATTATTCATTTGTTGAATAGAATATTTGAAAATAGAAATATATGAAGCTGTATTGATTAGATTGATGCCATTTTGATGTGAACGATATTTATATCGATTTTATTCGTTATGAATTGAATATAAAACGATTTCGAAATGAATTGAATATAAAACGATTTCGAAATGAATTGAATATAAAACGATTTCGAAATGAACTGAATATAAAACGATTTCGAAATGAATTGAATATAAAACGATTTCGAAATGAATTGAATATAAAACGATTTCGAAATGAATTGAATAGAAAACAAATTTGAATTGAAGCGAATAGAAAACAAATTTGAATTGAATCGAATAGAAATCAAATTTAAATTGAATCGAATAGAAAACAAATTTGAATTGAAATGGAAGTTGAAAATGTTTTTGAAACGAATTCAAAACTATTTATAAAATTCGTTTTAAATAGAAATCGATGAAATATATTATATATATATATTATATATATATATATATAATAAAATGGTCTGAATAGAACGCGCCGCGCCGCGGCAGTTCGTGAATTTCGACCATTTATTTCATACGGACATTATGGGAGATCCGACCGTCGGATTCTCCTAAAACTGGAACCGTTGGGTTCGTATCGAAAAGAACTTTCTAACGAACATTAGAAATTTGAAATCTAATGGTTGGACTTGGAGATACGTCCAAATCAAATTTGGAAAAGGTCGCTGTAAGTGCAGTTCGATAGCCGTTGATGGAAATCGACTGTTCGGGCCTTGATAAAATTATTAAAAATAGTAGTAATTTGTGTAAAATCATAAGAAATGATTTGGAAAAAATTGGGATGAAAAACTCCATATTTGAAAAGATAAAAATAGATTTTTATCGAAATGAACTAGTTTCGAACTAAAATTAAAACCCATTTATTTTTAAATAAATAAATTGGATTTGAAATGGGTTTAAATAGAACTGATTCATGGGTTTATCATGAGTTGTGTTTTAAATAACACTAGTTCTTTAACCCGAAAATAAATAGATTGTGATTTGGGTTTGTCGTGAACTGTGTTTTAAATGACATTAGTTCTTTAACCCAGTAAAGGGAGTATTGATGAATCTGCAATTAGATTGAAATGTGAATTTGTAATCTAAATTATCAAATTTAGAAAATGAGCGAGAATGGAGTATTACCAGTTTTGCTCCAAAGCGATAGTTAAATCTTTAATTAGATTTGAACGTGAAATGGTAATTAATTTTACCGATAACACCGTGGTGTTAGATGTGGAGAATTACCAGTTTTGCTTCATGGGATGAATAGGTTGGGATTGGGAAATAAAATAAATAATTACTTCGGAGTGGTTCGCTAATCTCGACTAGTTTGGAAAACCATAATTCGGTTTGAAACGACATCCAAAGGAAGATTAAAGGATAAATTTTAAAGAATTTATCTTTGATAAAATTAATGGGAACTTTTCCCTAAGAATGTGATTTCGTGAATAAAAGGATATTCTGCATTGGAATGAGGCGTATGTTGTGTTTGTGTAACATTTGTTTTTAATATACGTGGGTTGTTCGGAAAGTCCGGGTTTATACCCATTTTGAATAACCGATTTGACGATATGTCGAAGATGAAGACGGTGGTTGAAGACCGGAAGTCTTCACATCGTTTGGGTGATTACTGATGATCTTGATTGGGCTGTACACCCAAGATGAGGGAATCAGTTGGTGGTCGTCCAGACGTACTTGGAGATCGATGGATATGGGAGGAAAGTGCCTCCGGTTTCGTTCAGACCCAGAACGAACTTGTAGATGGATTGTTTTTCGGACATTGGATTTTATTCTGTGTTGATTGATTTCTGTTAAATATATATCTGTTTGGTGGCGGAGAATTTATTCTCCTGCTTAACGCCCTTCTCTGAGACGTACGAGCTTAGAGGTTATATATCGATAGATATCAATCGCATGGCATGAATTGCCTGTGTGGCACACTGAGTTGAATTGATCAAGGCTTCTTTTGAAAAGCAAAGTCTTGTGGTTGATGATCAAAGCACGGCCTTTGTGGCATAGCTTTGTGTATAGCGTGAATTCACGAGCCTCACACCTCGGTATGAGTTAAAAACGGGATACGGAACGCTGGGAGAGCACGACGTTTCTTTCTAGCTATGGTGGTGTCAGTGACTTACCAGCCCTGACATTTATATACTTTTCACCTTTGTGGTTGTTGGAATGAGGCGCCTCGATTATAGGTCTGTAAGGACTGGGAAACGTGTGTCCAGGAATTGCCAATCCTCTAACGTAAGTGAGGACTGGCCCAGCGGCATCCGGGGTTGCCCAGAGTGTGTAGTCCCGAGGCATTTGCTAGAGTGTCTCGAAGCGGAGAGGAGCTTGCCCCTTGCCTCGGCTCATGACGGAAATCCAATTTCCAATACGTGTATTTCGGCTTTATTTGTAGAGCCTAGTATGGCAACATAGTGGGATGGGGCACTCATGCCGTCTATGATTTATATTTATGATTGAAATTGTTTTGACACTATACACTTATTATAGTATCAAATGATTTGTTTTAAACGTATCAAGCATGTTTGGATGTTATAAGGTAAAACCCTATCCTACGGCTTGCGTTGCATTGTGTGATGGGACTTGGGTCTTATAACAGCTTCATTTTTCTTTATTTAGCATTGCGCTGTTTGTTCTATGCACTGGTATTCTTGGGAGGAAACCCGTTCCGTGTTATACGGCGTGGTCCCTTGATTTACCTAACTTTAAAACCAATATTAATAACTGTTTTAGTTCTCACACCAGTCACATGACTGACCTGGAGTTTATTGTTTTAACCTAAACTCTGGGTGCCCCTATTTTCCGCACGGGCAGCTAGTAGTTTTGGTTTTGCAGATTTATATTCACAGGATCCTGGTTTACAGCTGGAATGATATCCGGAAAGCTCTGTATCCGTATATCACCTTCAGTTGTGCTTTGTACTATTTTTCCGCTGCTATGTAATTTATTGTACTCTCTGATATTGATCGAATGTAATTTATTCATTTATACTCTGTATATTCTTGTATCTGATGGAATTGTTGTAATAACAATGAAATGTTCTTCCGTCTACGTTCTGATTTGTCCTGTTCTCAAACAGTCAGGGGTTTCGAACGGTCTAGATCGGTTTAACGACTGATTCAGATCGAGCGAAATTCCTTGCCGTCACATTTGGTATCAGAGCTTTGGTTTACAGAGCTTGAGAACAAGACACATTAGAACCATACGAAATAATTCATCAGATATTGGATTAGCAATATCCAATTAGAATGACTCGTTAGAGATAGGATCAGTAGTTTCCTAGAACGAGTGTGAAGAGTATATTTTTCAAATGAAAACAATTTTTTTTTGAAAATTTAAATCGTTTTATACGTATTTGAATATTTATTTATTTTGAATTTGGACAATCGGATATATAAAGATTTTGCATATACGCGTCATGAACGTATATTCGAAGTTTTAATATATTAGATAGATATAGAATCACACTCTAGTCGCACGGACCTGATTCGGATGATTGACGCGTCATCATCAGTAATTAGTTTCGTGTTTTCGAAGGTGTGCTTTCTATATGTTTCCATCGACTGGTGTGAGAACCAAAACTTATATAGCTAGAATACATTGTTGTGAATTGGCATCAAAAACATGATTTTTTGTATATGTATCAAAATTATGAATTTGAAACGTTAAACCACTAATTGATTGATGTTTGTGTTGTTTGTTTATTTGTTTGATAATTTTGAAACATTTATGCCTAATTGCATCAAATATTGGATTGTATTGAAAATTGGTCTCATTTGCGTGCATATATATATTCTTACATTGAACAGGTCATAGCAAGGAGGCTAGAGCCGAAGAATAAAATTTGTTTGCCCGACAAATAGTTACATGTTTACTATAATTTACTGTTTTGTTTGGGTGATGATGATTTTATGAGCCTATTGGCTAGCCGCTTGGCTTTATCTTTTTCTTTTTGAGATCAGAAGGCCTGTATGGCAATTTCGGGATTTTCCCGTGGCTCCCGGTGCAGGAGAGGTTATTGCGAAATTTTTCGAAAATTTAGGGTGTTAGCCAAATTTTTGAAGAATTTGAAAATTCTCAGAAACTGAAAAGTTGGAGAATGGAAGCTAGATCGAACGTAGAGCTGATTAATCAAACCACTTTCGACTTTATTCCTTTACGGGGACGAAAAGTTTTAAGTGGGGGAGATTGTAATAACCCGGAAATTCTGAACCAGTTTAAAAATTTTATTTTGGCAATTTTAGCGAATTTTCTATATTTAAAATAGATTATTTTAAATAATATCGACGAGAAATTTATTTTGAATAGAATTTGACGTATATATTATATACGTAGTCGTTAGAATATAAATATAATATATAATTATAAATAGAATTGAAAATGGCGCGGTAGTTCGATAATTCGATTTCAAACTTCAATTGAATGTACCGGGTGCAAAACAATCCGGATTTTAGTGAAACCAAAAACATTAGGATCTAATTGAGAATATCTTTCCAACGAATCCAAAAAATTGAAATTTCATAACGGGAATCAAAAGATATATCCAGTTGAAAATTCTGAATAGTCGTTATGGAATTCAGGCCCTTAAAAATGGGAATTTTGCAAACGACCTCGGATTTCGACGAAACCACTTTTGTTGGATCCATGATGTCAAATTATTTCTAGGTTTCAAATTTCATAATTTTTCGAATCAATATGTGAGCGTGGCCAAGGAAAACGCGTTTAACCAGTTTAAGTTGATTTTAATCGACTGGAAAATGGCCATTTTTCCAATGGTCTCGGAATTCGACGAAACTAGTTTTGTTAGGACCGTATCGCCAATACGAGGCTAGAAAATATTTTTCTGCAATTTATAGAGTTAGTATGTGACTCCGGTAAATTGAAATGCGCGTTCAAATTCAATATACAGAGTTATATGTTGATTTTGACGAAAACTGATCGAAATGATCGAATAAGCTTACGATACATAACCCATTGTGTTCGGAATGGGGGTAATACGCTATGGACGACAGGCGGTGGGCCTCGTTTAGAGGTCGTATGTAAAAGTACCTTTATGGGAATTAAAAATTAAATAAATTAATAAATAAAATCTCCTCTCACTCCCTCCCCTTAATTCCCTCTGCCCCCCCGTTATTTCTTCGTTCAGCAGAAAGGAAAAAAAAGAGAAAAAAAAGAAGAAATGGTCGAAGCGGAGAGGAGCGCCGCCCCCTCTGATCGATGCCGCACCACAGCTACCCCCTCCCCTGCCTGCGCGCCGCCCTAAACCTCCCTCCTCGAAGTCGACCGACGAGAGCACCCCCCCTTTTTCTCCTACTGCCGATCGATGAAGACCGCCCCCCCCCCCCCCGTTCGATTTTCCTCTGCCGCTACCAGAATCCCGCTGCCGCCTTACACCCCCGTCCCCTGACCACCTCCGTCTGACGAAGGCCCCCTCCTCAGCAGTCAACACCGAAATATAGTGAGTCCCTTTTTAATTCAGTTTTTATTGAATTAAATTATTAATTGTAATTAGCATTAGTATTAATCAGTTTGATCAATGCATTAAAATAGAAAAGACGAGATTTTTAAAATAGAAAAGACGAGATTTTTAAATGGAGAAAGGAGTTATTTTTATTTTAAGAAAGCTATAATTTTTATGAAGAGAAAAATAATATTTTAAAAATATGATTTTTATATTTTTAAAGTATTAAAAATATAATCTTTATTAAGTAGAAGATGTAAAAATATGCTTTTTATATTTTCAAAGTATTAAAAATATAATCTTTATATTTGAAAAGGCGAAATCTTTATATTTGAAAAGGCGAAATCTTTATATTTGAAAAGGGGAAATCTTTATATTTGAAAAGGCGAAATCTTTATAGTTGAAAAGGCGAGATCTTTATATAGAGAATAGCGAGGTAAAAATAGAATTTTTATCTATATAGTAGCGGTGTGAAAATGGAATTTTTATCCATATAGCGAGGTAATAAAAATTCGATTTTTATATATTGAATAGCAAGGTAAAAAATCGATTTTTATATATTGAATAGCAGAATAAAAATTCGATTTTTATATATTGAATAGCGAGGTAAAAATTCGATTTTTATATATTGAATAGCGAGGTAAAAATTCGATTTTTATATATTGAATAGCATAATAAAAATTCGATTTTTATATATTGAATAGCGAGGTAAAAATTCGATTTTTATATATTGAATAGCGAAGTAAAAATTCGATTTTTACATATGTAGTGGCTACAGCAACGAAGATGATAAGAATGCGATAACGATGAAGATTTCTATCAAAGAAGAGTCAAGATGATTGGATAGCTATCGGTGAGAATTTCTCACTCTTCAATTTCTTTTCTAGTTATATATATATAATAGGATGCAGACGGTGCTTAGTAGCACCCGACACAATCGTCCACAGACCATGGACTTGTTTGTTTGATTGCAAAAATTAGTTAGATTATTTGATTGAAATTGAATTGTTTGGTGAAATGGAATGGATTTGATTGATGTGTGAATGGCGTGGGCCTTCACTAGACCGGGGATAAGGCTAGACCTCGTCCCGTTTCTAGTATCGTGCCGTCATGCCGCCGAAATTTTCTAAAATAAGCTAGAAAAATAAAAATATCATTTTATTTAAAGAATGAACTGAATAGAAATTCATATGTTAAAATAAAATGTTTTATCGTTAAAAATATAATTTTTAACGTGAAGTGAATAAAATAAAATATTCATTTACAAACCAGACGGTTTGTTTATGTACACCTATTTGAAGGACATTGATTGGGACGATAAATTTTACACATCGCCCAACTGCACAAATAAAAATATATGTTTGTTGATTTGAAACTCCACACGGGTGTTGGGATGAAATATGAAGTTCACTCATCCTGATTGATTAAATATGTCGATCGATTGATTGACAGGCTGTTACAAGCGTTAGATATCTATATTTGATGCTTATACAGTGTAGTACACTTTGGATGATGGTTGATTGTTTATCGTTGCTATTATATGCATGTGTGGTATGGAATCCATATAGTTAACGCTATATGGTAGTTGATTGGGTCTCATTCCAATCGGGAAAATAAAGAATATTATAAAATAAAAGTACATGTGTTGATCCGTTGAGATTAGTCATGTGTTGAACGAAATATTTTAATAATAAAAATTACATCTTTATCAATATAAAATAAAGGTTCATGTGTTGACTGTACTCATCCGTTGAGATTAGTCATGTGTTGAACGAAATATTTTAACAATAAAATTCACATCTTTATCATATATGAAATTAGAAATCAACTGGAAAATAGAAAAGATGAGTGGTCTCCTGGGTATTGATCTGATGTTGGTTTCGTCCTTCGGGGTTAATATTTAGGGAATCGTTCTCTTGCTAATTTACGGTTGGATTCTGATTTGATATCAAACGATAGATACCCTAATTTTTATAAAATATATTAAATAACAAAAATAGTCACACGTGGACAGTACTCATTCGTTGAGATTAGTCGTGTGTTGACAAAAATAATTATTCATTTGTTGAATAGAATATTTGAAAATAGAAATATATGAAGCTGTATTGATTAGATTGACGCCATTTTGATGTGAACGATATTTATATCGATTTTATTCGTTATGAATTGAATATAAAATGATTTCGAAATGAATTGAATATAAAACGATTTCGAAATGAATTGAATATAAAACGATTTCGAAATAAATTGAATATAAAACGATTTCGAAATGAATTGAATATAAAACAATTTTGAAATGAATTGAATAGAAAACAAATTTGAATTGAAGCGAATAGAAAACAAATTTGAATTGAATCGAATAGAAAACAAATTTGAATTGAATCGAATAGAAAACAAATTTGAATTGAAATGGAAGTTGAAAATGTTTTTGAAACGAATTCAAAACTATTTATAAAATTCGTTTTAAATAGAAATCGACAAAATATATTATATATATTATATATATATAATAAAATGGCCTGAATAGAACGCGCCGCGCCGCGGCAGTTCGTGAATTTCGACCATTTATTTCAAACGGACATTATGGGAGATCCGACCGTCGGATTCTCCTAAAACCGGAACCGTTGGGTTCGTATCGAAAAGAACTTTCTAACGAACATTAGAAATTTGAAATCTAACAGTTGGATTTGGAGATACGTCCAAATCAAATTTGGAAAAGGTCGCTGTAAGTGCAGTTCGATAGCCGTTGATGGAAATCGACTGTACGGGCCTTGATAAAATTATTAAAAATAGAAATAATTTTTGTAAAATCATAAGAAATGATTTGGGAAAAATTGGGATGAAAAACTCCATATTCCAAAAGATAAAAATAGATTTTTTTCGAAATGAACTAGTTTCGAACTAAAATTAAAACCCATTTATTTTTAAATAAATAAATTGGATTTGAAATGGGTTTAAATAGAACTGATTCATGGGTTTATCGTGAGCTGTGTTTTAAATAACACTAGTTCTTTAACCCGAAAATAAATAGATTGTGATTTGGGTTTGTCGTGAACTGTGTTTTAAATGACATTAGTTCTTTAACCCAGTAAAGGGAGTTTTGATGAATCTGCAATTAGATTGAAATGTGAATTTGTAATCTAAATTATCAAATTTAGAAAATGAGCGAGAATGGAGTATTACCAGTTTTGCTCCAAAGCGATAGTTAAATCTTTAATTAGATTTGAACGTGAAATGGTAATTAATTTTACCGATAACACCGTGGTGATAGATATGGAGTATTACCAGTTTTGCTTCATGGGATGAATAGGTTGGGATTGGGAAATAAAATAAATAATTACTTCAGAGTGGTTCGCTAATCTCGACTAGTTTGGAAAACCATAATTCGGTTTGAAACGACATCCAAAGGAAGATTAAAGGATAAATTTTAAAGAATTTATCTTGGATAAAATTAATGGGAACTTTTCCCTAAGAATGTGATTTCGTGAATAAAAGGATATTCTGCATTGGAATGAGGCGTATGTTGTGTTTGTGTAACATTTGTTTTTAATATACGCGGGTTGTTCAGAAAGTCCGGGTTTATACCCATTCTGAATAACCGATTTGACGATATGTCGAAGATGAAGACGTTGGTTGAAGACTGGAAGTCTTCACATCGTTTGGGTGATTACTGATGATCTTGATTGGGCTGTACACCCAAGATGAGGGAATCAGTTGGTGGTCGTCCAGACGTACTTGGAGATCGATGAATATGCGAGGAAAGTGCCTCCGGTTTCGTTCAGACCCAGAACGAACTTGTAAATGGATTGTGTGTTGGACATTGGATTTTATTCTGTGTTGATTGATTTCTGTTAAATATATATCTGTTTGGCGGCGGAGAATTTATTCTCCTGCTTAACGCCCTTCTCTGAGACGTACGAGCTTAGAGGTTATATGTCGATAGATATCAATCGCATGGCATGAATTGCCTGTGTGGCACACTGAGTTGCATTGATCAAGGCTTCTGTTGAAAAGCAAAGTCTTGTTGTTGATGATCAAAGCACGGCCTTTATGGCATAGCTTTGTGTATAGCGTGAATTCGCGAGCCTCACACCTCGGTATGAGTTAAAAACGGGATACGGACCGCTGGGAGAGCACGACGTTTCTTTCTAGCTATGGTGGTGTCAGTGACTTACCAGCCCTGACATTTATATACTTTTCACCTTTTTGGTTGTTGGAATGAGGCGCCTCGATTATAGGTCTGTAAGGACCGGGAAACGTGTGTTCAGGAATTGCCAATCCTCTAACGTAAGTGAGGACCGGCCCAGCCGCATCCGGGGTTGCCCAGAGTGTGTAGTTCCGAGGCATTTGCTAGAGTGTCTTGAAGCGGAGAGGATCTTGCCCCTTGCCTCGACTCATGATGGAAATCCAATTTCCAATACGTGTATTTCGGCTTTATTTGTAGAGCCTAGTATGGCGACATAGTGGGATGGGGCACTCATGCCGTCTATGATTTATATTTATGATTGAAATTGTTTTGACACTATACACTTATTATAGTATCAAATGATTTGTTTTAAATGTATCAAGCATGTTTGGTTGTTATAAGGTAAAACCCTATCCTCTAGCTTGCGTTGCATTGTGTGATGGGACCTGGGTCTTATAACAGCTTCATTTTTCTTTATTTAGCATTGCGCTGTTTGTTCTATGCACTGGTATTCTTGGGAGGAAACCCGTTCCGTGTTATACGGCGTGGTCCCTTGATTTACCTAACTTTAAAACCAATATTAATAACTGTTTTAGTTCTCACACCAGTCACATGATTGACCTGGAGTTTATTGTTTTAACCTAAACTCTGGGTGCCCCTATTTTCCGCACGGGCAGCTAGTAGTTTTGGTATTACAGATTTATATTCACAGGATCCTGGTTTACAGTTGGAATGATAACCGGAAAGCTTTGTATCCATATATCACCTTCAGTTGTGCTTTGTACTATTTTTCCGCTGCTATGTAATTTATTGTCATCTCTTAAATTGATCGAATGTAATTTATTCATTTATACTCTGTATATTCTTGTATCTGATGGAATTGTTGTAATAACAATGAAATATTCTTCCGTCTGCGTTCTGATTTGTCCTGTTCTCAAACAGTCAGGGGTTTCGAACGGTCTAGATCGGTTTAACGACTGATTCAGATCGAGCGAAATTCCTTGCCGTCACATTCCATGTCTAGTTTCATGTCAAGTTTCAACTTATGCCAATTATCAAGTTCATGATTCATGTTCAAAACCAATTCATGTTTTGCCTAATCTACCCAATCATATTCCCATCGCATGTAAACGTGAATCGATCTAAATTACAAGTAAATCCAAATCCAGAAATAAAGGGAATAACATCAAAACTATGATAGGTAAAAAAGACGAGCATAAAGTGATAAAAGGAATTACAAGAATAGCAAGATATAACCTGAGATAATTGGTTACAACATCACTGGCATATAGAAAATAACAGGATTTCAAATCTAGCATAATAAGGTGATAGTCATGGCATAAGGTGATAGTCCCAAACTTTTAAATAATAGACTGATTCAACATCACAGGCATGATAATGTTATGGACATGATAGAGTTTGATTTACAACATGAATAGGTCCAAACTGATTTCATAGCATTATCCCAAATGTCAAGATCCAAAATGGAAACTAGAATAGATGTGAATCGATTATCATACTTAAGTCCAATTTCACTTTATCTCATGTCCAAATTACAACTAAAAAGTTTAAATCTCAAAGTAACTAGAACTGACAGATCGTGGACTAAGAAATTGAGATCTAGAAACTAGTCGTCGAATTGTTGAATCGTTGAATCTCGATTTGATTGCAGCAAAAAATCCCCAATATGCAATTCCTAGCCGTAGTCTTCAAGAAATAGTCTTTGTGATTTATTTTAATTTATTTATTTTAATTATTCCAGAGGCAGCATAAGGATAGAATAAAATGGTGTAAAGAGAATGGGGCTAGGGTGCTGTTTATATAGGATTAGGCGGACGAATCTAGACTGAAAACGAGACTAGAAACATCATAATTAACCCAGGCTCAAAACCGGGTTTCAGCACCAGGTCGACCCCCAGGTCGACCATAGGGTCGACCTGGTCCCTGGGAGGTCGACCATTGTGTCGACCCACCGGTCAACCGGGTCCTGGGCGGGAAAATTTCCGCCCAGTCTGCGCTGGGGTTTGAATTCGAATTTCGAATTCGAATTCGAGCTGTTTTTCTATTCTAAAAATCCTTGAAACTTCGGAGGGTCATATCTCCCTCATATGGACTCCGTTTCTCGAAAACTCGAACTCGTTTCCAAGCTGAACTTCGAGACGAACGCAATGTCGCAACCCATTTCCCTTGATTCTTATTTTAAAATTTAATTCTGGCTTGATTTACGGTTTTAACATGTTATTAAAATACCGGGTATTACATTCTCCCCTCCTTAAAGGATTTCGTCCCCGAAATCTTCAAGTTAAGAAGAATGTGTCTTACCATCCAACATCCATGTACTCAACCATCATCCACAAGCAACCATTGTCCTTAAAAGATTTCTAATGCTAGATGAACTTATGCAAGAGTGTGTGTATATGTACTTATCTAATGCAAAAGATCAGGCGGTTACTAATTCAGTATACCTCCTTAATGCAAAATATGTTAGTGTAATGAGTCCAACATGTAAGCATATTCCTAACATACTTTATAATCTCTACATGAGTGCACAAACATTCATTCATATGCAACATCCAAATGATAACATATCAAATTTCCATCCATATACAAGTATAAGCACCCATGCTATGCAATATGAAATATACGACTGAGCCGATCTAGTGCCTAATGTGTGTTATGCAACCACAAGCAACTACTTGCAACCACTTGTAATCATCACCCATAACATGTTTCAATTACATGTTTACATCCATAGGGTTCTACCTAAGGTTCTCAAGATAGGATTGAGAAGATAAGCAAGATAAAACAAAGCATCTAGGAGAAGAAGTTAAAGATGTACCCCCAGAAGGTCCTGCTTGCGGGCCTTGCCCTTGCTTCTTAGGGAAGTTATTGCTGATATGTCCAGTATCACCACACTGAAAGCATGCTCCCATCTTCATCTTCTTCTTTCTACAATCCTAGACTATATGCCCATCAATACCACAAAAGTTGCATTTTCTTTTCTCACGTGACTTGTTGTCATTATTGTTGTTGTTGTTCTTGCCTCCTTTCTCGGAGTCTACCTTCTTGTTTTGAGACTCATTCACCTTGCCCTCCTTCTTTCCATTCTTGTCTTCTCCATTTAAGAGTGTCTTGTCCACTAACTTTTCGTAAGTAGCCCCCATAGGTATGTAGGTCATAGCCAAGCTGTGAAGTGGCTCATTCAATCCCTTAACAAAACTGAGAGGCTTCTTATGAGGGGTATTCACTAAGTCCAGTCCAAATCGGGTCAACTGATTGAATTGATTGATGTACTCCTTGACCGTCAAACTCCCTTACTTAAGAGATAAGAACATTTCCAGCTGTAGACTTCGTTCAGCTTGTGAGAGGAATTTCATTTCAAACCTTATCCTGAATTCCATCCATGTGTCAACGGGTCTTTCAGTGTTAGTGACTTCTCACCAATAGGAAGCTTCGTCTTTGAGCAACCATACTGCCAACTATACCTTCTGCATATCGTCCACCTCGAAGATAACGAACAGATCATCAGTTTCTTTGAGCCAATTCCTCGCTTCTACGAATGATTCAGTGAAGCGACCCGAAACTTCCCCGGTCTCCGAAGAGATGAGAAAGAACGAATTACTGTGAGGACAAGACAAATCAGAACACAAACAGAAGAACATTTCACTGTTATTACAACAATGCATCAGATTACAAGAATATACAGAGTATAAATGAATATTACACAGAAATATCAGAGATTTAAATTACATTTAAATACCTAGCAGCGGAAAATAATACAATACACAACTAGAAGAGATATACGGATACAAAGCTTTCCGGATATCATTCCAGCTGTAAACCAGGATCCTGTGAATATAAATCTGCAAAACCAAAACTACTAGCTGCCCGTGTCGAAAATAAGGGCACCCAGAGTTTAGGTTAAAACAATAAACTCCAGGTCAGTCATGTGACTGGTGGGAGAACTAAAACAGTTATTTAAAACTTTACTTTAAAAGAGAGTAATTCAAGGGACCACGCCGTATAACACGGAACGGGTTTCCTCCCAAGAATACTAGTGCATAGAATAAACAGCGCAATGCTTTATCGAAAAATGAAGCTATTATAAGACCCAGGTCCCATCACACAATGCAACGCAAGCCGGAGGATAGGGTTTTACCTTATAATAGCCAAACATACTTGATACGTTTAAAACAAAGCATTTGATACTATAATAAGTGTATAGTGTCAAGAACAATTTCAATCATAAATATAAATCATAGACGGCATGAGTGCCCCATCCCACTATGTCGCCATACTAGGCTCTACAAATAAAGCCGAAATACACGTATTGGAAATTGGATTTCTATCATGGTGGCTCCTGATTCGAAAGATCGATCGCGTAGTACAAATCACCGCGGCTTACGTCTCAGCGAGAGAAAACACCGCTATGCACATCCGCACTTTTGGGACTCAAGTATCACCGCGGCTTACGTCCCAGCAAGAGAAAACACCGCTTACTCTATCCCTCCGAGCACGAAGCTCAATATCGGTCGACCGAATCCACTACACTAAAAATGTATACTGATCAAACCATCAGTTTACCACCATCCCGGGCTGTGAGGCTCGCGGATCAACGCTATACACAAAGCCATGCTATATCAGCTGCGCTTTGATCATCAACCACCAAACTTTGCTTTTCAACAAAAGTCTGGATCACTGCATCTCAGTATGCCACACTATCAATCCATATCGTACCACTGATTTCTGCCAATATATAACCTCTGAGCTCATATGTCTCAGAGAAGGGCGTTAAGCAAGAGAATAAATTCTCCGCCGCCAAACAGATATATATTTAGCAGAGATCAACAAATACAATATAAAGGAATACAATGTCGGACACACAATCCATTTATAAGTTCGTTCTGGGTCTGAACGAAACCGGAGGCACTTTCCTCGCATATCCATCCATCTCTAGGTACGTCTGGACGATCACCAACTGATTCCCTCATCCTGGGTGTACAGCCCAATCAAGATCATCAGTAATCACCCAAACGATGTGAAGACTTCCGGTCTTCAACCACCGTCTTCATCTTCGACATCTCGTCGAATCGGTTATTCAGAATGGGTATAAACCCGGCCTTTCTGAATAACCCACGTATATAATAAACGAATGTTACACAAACACAACAAACGCCTCATTCCAATTCAGAATATTATTTTATTCACAAAATCACATTCTTAGGGAAAGGTTCCCATTAATTTTATCCAAGATAAATTCTTCTAAATTTATTCTTTAATCCTCCTATGGATATCATTTCAAACCATATTATGGTTTTCCAAACTAGTCGGGATTAGCGAACCACACCGAAGTAATTATTATTTTATTTCCCAATCCCAACCTATATATCCCATGGAGAAAACTGGTAATACTCCACATCTAACACCACTGTGTTATTGGTAAAATTAATTACCATTTCACGTTCAAATCTAATTAAAGATTTAACTATCGCTTTGGAGCAAAACTGGTGGTACTCCATTCTCGATCACCTTTCAGATTTGATAATTTAAATAATCACTTCATTTTTCAATCTAATTAAAGATTCATTAAAACTCCACTTAGTTTTAATCTTCTCAAAAATCGATATCTTGCCTTTAACTGGGTTAAAGAACCAATGTCTTCTAAAACACGATTCACGATAAACCCAAATCACATTTGATATTAAATACAAGGCTCTGAATAGAAAATATATCGGCTTACATTCAATATCAAATTCTGAAACCAACATATATCGTATTGGAAATAACGATATAAAATATATCTTTCAAATCCCCATAACAATATTTGTATAGTCACGAAATCCAACATCGAAATATCCCGAAGATAATTTCGATTCAACTCCAGTCCAATCCACGTATTGGGAGTATTGATTATTTTTAAAATCACTTTCAAATTCAATTTATTTATTTCAAAAATAAATTGATTTTAATTCTAGTTCAAAACTAGTTTATTTCGATAAAAATCTATTTTTATCTTTTCAAATGTGGAATTTTCCAGCTCAACTCTTTCCAATCCATATATTATGATTTTACACAAATTATAGATATTTTTAATAATTTTACCAAGGCCCGTACAGTCGATTTCCAACAACGGCCATCGAACTGCACTTACAGCGACCTTTTTCGAATTTGATTTGGACATAACTCCAAATCCAACCGTTAGATTTCAAATTTCTAATATTCATTGGAAAGCTCTTTTCGATACGAACGCAACGGTTCCGGTTTTAGGAGAATCCGACGGTCGGATCTCCCGCAATGTTCGTTTGAAATAAATGGTCGAAATTCACGAACTGCCGCGGCGCGGCGCGTTCTATTCAGGCCATTATATATATAATATATATATTATATATATTTCGTCGATTTCCTTTTAAAACGAATTTTATAAATAGTTCTACATTCGTTTCAAAACAATTTCAACTTCCATTTCAATTCAAATCAAATTTGAATTCTTCTTTATAAATTCGTTTTAAAATTCATTTCTATTCAATTCAATTTGAATTCATTTCGAATTCGCTTTCAATTCAATTCATCTCGAAATCGTTTTCAATTCAATTCATTTCGAAATCGTTTTCAATTCAATTCATTTCGAAATCGTTTTCAATTCAATTCATTTCGAAATCGTTTTCAATTCAATTCATTTCGAAATCGTTTTCAATTCAATTCATTTCGAAATATTTTTCAATTCAATTCATTTCGAAATCGTTTTCAATTCAATTCATTTCGAAATGAATAAAATCGATATAAATATCGTTTACGTCAAAATGGCGTCAATCTAATCAACACGGCTTTATATTTTCAAAACTTCTTTATCCTATCCAACAAATGAATATTTATCCCATTCAACACATGAATATATATTTATTTCAACACACGACTAATCTCAACACATGAGTACTGTCAACACATCACTATTTTTATATTCAACACATGAATTTTCTTTTATATTATTCATCACTTTCCCGATTGGAATGAGGCCCAATCAATCACCATATAACGTTAATTATATGGATTCCATACAACACATGTATATAATAGCAATAACAAACAATCAACCATCAACCAAAGTGCACTACACTGTATAAGCATCAAATATAGATATCTTACGCTTATAACAGCCTGTCAATCAATCGATCGACATATTTAATCAATCAGGATGAGTGAACTTCAAATTTCATCCCAACACCCGTGTGGGGTTTCAAACAATCAAACACAGATTTTTAGTTGTGCAGTTGGGCGATGTGTAAAATTTATCGACCCATTCAATATCAGTCAAATCGGTGTATATAAACAAATCAGCCGATTTGTTTATAAATATTTATTTATTCACTTTCACGTTAAAACTATATTTTTAATGATAATATATTTTATTTTAACACATGAATTTCTATTCATTTCATTTACACAATAAAAATGATATTTTTATTTTTCTAACATATTTTAGAAAATTTCGGCGGCATAACGGCACGATACTAGAAACGGGACGAGGCCTAGCCTTATCCCCGGTCTAGTGAAGGCCCACGCCATTCACACATCAATCAAATCAATTTCAATTCACCAAACAATTCAATTCAAACCAATTAGACTAACCCACTACACAACCAAACAATTTAACAAACAAGCCATCCATGGTCTGTGGATGACGGGTGTCGGGTGCTACTAAGCACCATCTGCATCCTAGTATATATATATATAACTAGAAAAAGAGAATTTGAGTGAGAAGTTCTCACCGATAGCTATCCAATATCACGATTCTTTATTGACAGAAATCTTCCTTTGCTCTCGCCCTTTTTATCATCTTCGTTACCCGTTGTCACTACATATATAAAAATCACACATTTTTATATTTTGATGTCTTTAAAATAAAAATCACATTTTTATTTTCAATTTAAAAGTCATATTTTTATAATCACTTCATATATTTAAAAATCGAATTTTTACTATGCTATTCAATATATAAAAATCTTATTTTTACTTCTCTATTTTCTATATAAAGATCTCGCCTTTATAAAAATAAAGTTTCCATCATTATAAAAATTACCACTTTATCTCAACGTATATAAAATAAAAATCAGATTTTTATTTCGCTACATATACAAAGATGATATTCTTATATTCTCTATCCTATAAAGATTATATTTTTAATACTTTAAAAATATAAAAATCATATTTTTAATATTTCTATATAGTAAAGACTATATTTTTAATATTCCTATGATGTAAAAATTATATTTTTATTACTTTAAAAATATAAAAATCATATCTTACATCTTTTACTTAATAAAAATTCCGTCTTTTCAATTTTAAAGATCAAATCTTTTCCTATTTAAAGTTCTAATCTTTTCCCATTTAAAGTTTAAACCCTTTTCTTTTTCAAAATTAAATCATTTCAAAATCAGATTTAATCATTATAAAAATCAGTTTTTTTTAATCCTAATTAAAATAAATTAGTTTTTAATGCTTTTTCTTTTAAAATCAGTTTTTTTTCCTTTAAAATCAAAATCAGTTTTCAATGCTTTTTCTTTTAAAATCAGTTTTCAGATAACAATAAAAATAAAATAAAGTAAAGAAAAAAAACTTACTGTATCGAAGAAAAAAAAGGGGCGTTCGCTCGCGGTGGGGCTCGTCGGAGCTGGAGGAGTGCGGCAGAGGCACGGCGGCGGCCACCTGAAGGTGCGGCGGAGTAGTAGGGTTCGGGAAGTGGCGGGTCTGTGGGTCTTGGGGTGCTGGGGTTTGACTGGAACGGAGAATAGAGGAGCGGGAGGGAGAGATGCGCGGCGCCTTGGGCGGCGCGTTGCTAGGCCGCGATGGCCTCCGGTGGAGGAGCGACAGCTCCTCCCTTTTTTTTTCTTTTCTGTGGAATGAATTTAATCGGGGGGGGGGGGGGCAGAACGAGATTAAAGGGGAGGAAAAGGTTTTTTTTTATTATTTAATTATTTTATTTCTCGCCAAAAGGTAACTTTTCCTATCGACTTCAGAATCGAACCCACCGCCTGCCGTCACTAGCGTTTTACCCCCATTCCGAACCCAATGGGATATATATCGCAAGCTGATTTGATCGTTACAATCAGTTTCCGTTGAATTTACATTTAAATCATTTTATTGAATTTTAAACGTACATTTCAATTTACCGGGGTCACATACTAAGTAGAAAAATTCCTGAAAAATATTTTCTAGCTTCGTATTGACGATACGGTCCTAACAAAACTAGTTTCGTCGAATTCTGGGACCGTATGAAAAATGGCCAATTTCCAGTCGATTAAAATCAACTAAAACTGGTCAAACGCGTTTTCCTTTGCCACGCTCACACATTGATTCGAAAAATTATGAAATTTGAAACCTAGCAATAACTTGACATCACGGACCCAACAAAACTGGTTTCGTCGAAATCCGAGGTCATTTGCAAAATGGCTATTTTTAAGGGCCTGAATTCCATAGCGACTATTCAGAATTTTCAACCGGACATATATTTTGATTCTCGCTACGAAATTTTGATTTTTCGGATTCGTTGGAAAGATATCATCAATTAGATCCTAATGTTTTTTGTTTCACTAAAATCTGGATTGTTTTGCACCCGGTACATTCAATTGAAGTTTGAAATCAAATTATCGAACTACCGCGCCATTTTCA
Source organism: Allium sativum (assembly GCA_030737875.1). Classification (NCBI taxonomy): domain Eukaryota; kingdom Viridiplantae; phylum Streptophyta; class Magnoliopsida; order Asparagales; family Amaryllidaceae; genus Allium; species Allium sativum. Next base: position 996,800,425 of record CM060915.1, read on the forward strand.
ATTCTATTTATAATTATATATATAATATTTTATATTCTAACGACGACGTATATAAATATATACGTCGAATTCTATTCAAAATAAATTTCTCGTCGATTTTATTTAAAATAATCTATTTTAAATAATCAAAATTCGCTAAAATTGCCAAAATAAAAATTTCAAACTGGCTCGCATTTTACGGGCTGTTACAATCTCCCCCACTTAAAACTTTTCGTCCCCGAAAAGGAACAAAGTCGAAAGTGGTTTGATTAATCAGCTCTACATTCGATCTGGTTTCCATTCTCCAACTTTTCAGTTTTTGAGAATTTTCAAAATTTCAAAAATTTGGCTAACACCCTAAATTTTCGAAAAATTTCGCCATAACCTCCCCTGCACCGGGAGCATCGGGGAATTTCAAATAGCTTCCCCGGTCCTTCAGATCTCAAAAAGAAAAAGAAAAAGCCAAGCGGCTAGCTAATAGGCTCACAAAATCATCATCACCCAAACAAAACAGGAAATTATGTAGTAAACATGTACCTATTTGTCGGGCAAACAAATTTTATTCTTCGGCTCTAGCCTCCTTGCTATGACCTGTTCAATGTAAGTATATGTATATACAAGCAAATGTGACCAATTTTCAATACTATTCAATATTTGATTATATTAGGCTAAATGGTTCAAAATTAGCAAACAAATAAACAAACAACACAAACATCAATCAATTAGTGAATTAGAGTTTCAAATTCATAATTTTGATACATACACAGAAAATCTTGTTTTTGATGCCAATTCACAACAATGTATTCTAACTATATTAGTTTTGGTTCTCACACCAGCCTAATGGAAATATATAGATATCACACCTTCGTCACTCGAAAATAAATGTTGGTGATGGTATACTTCATCATCAGGACCATGCCCGGGCGACTAGAGTGTTACTCTATATCTATCTAATATATTAAAACTTCGAATTTACGTTCATGACGCGTATATGCAAAACCTTTATATACTAGATTGTCCAAATTTAAAATAAATAAATATTCAAATACGTTTAAAATGGTTTAAATTTCAAAACAAAATTGTTTTCATTTGAAAATATACCCTTCACACTCGTTCTAGGATATACTGATCCTATCTCTAACGAGTCATTCTAATTGGATATTACTAATCCAATATCTGATGAATTCTTTCGTATGGTTCTAATGTGTCTTATTCTCGAGCTCTGTAAACCAAAGCTCTGATACCAAATGAAGCGACCCGAAACTTCCCCGGTCTCCGAAGAGATGAGAAAGAACGAATTACTGTGAGGACAAGACAAATCAGAACACAAACAGAAGAACATTTCACTGTTATTACAACAATGCATCAGATTACAAGAATATACAGAGTATAAATGAATATTACACAGAAATATCAGAGATTTAAATTACATTTAAATACCTAGCAGCGGAAAATAATACAATACACAACTAGAAGAGATATACGGATACAAAGCTTTCCGGATATCATTCCAGCTGTAAACCAGGATCCTGTGAATATAAATCTGCAAAACCAAAACTACTAGCTGCCTGTGTCGAAAATAAGGGCACCCAGAGTTTAGGTTAAAACAATAAACTCCAGGTCAGTCATGTGACTGGTGGGAGAACTAAAACAGTTATTTAAAACTTTACTTTAAAAGAGAGTAATTCAAGGGACCACGCCGTATAACACGGAACGGGTTTCTTCCCAAGAATACTAGTGCATAGAATAAACAGCGCAATGCTTTTTCGAAAAATGAAGCTATTATAAGACCCAGGTCCCATCACACAATGCAACGCAAGCCGGAGGATAGAGTTTTACCTTATAACAGCCAAACATGCTTGATACGTTTAAAACAAATCATTTGATACTATAATAAGTGTATAGTGTCAAGAACAATTTCAATCATAAATATAAATCATAGACGGCATGAGTGCCCCATCCCACTATGTCGCCATACTAGGCTCTACAAATAAAGCCGAAATACACGTATTGGAAATTGGATTTCTATCATGGTGGCTCCTGATTCGAAAGATCGATCGCGTAGTATAAATCACCGCGGCTTACGTCTCAGCGAGAGAAAACACCGCTATGCACATCCGCACTTTTGGGACTCAAGTATCACCGCGGCTTACGTCCCAGCAAGAGAAAACACCGCTTACTCTATCCATCCGAGCACGAAGCTCAATATCGGTCGACCGAATCCACTACACTAAAAATGTATACTGATCAAACCATCAGTTTACCACCATCCCGGTCTGTGAGGCTCGCGGATCAACGCTATACACAAAGCCATGCTATATCAGCTGCGCTTTGATCATCAACCACCAAACTTTGCTTTTCAACAAAAGTCTGGATCACTGCATCTCAGTATGCCACACTATCAATCCATATCGTACCACTGATTTCTGCCAATATATAACCTCTGAGCTCATATGTCTCAGAGAAGGGCGTTAAGCAAGAGAATAAATTCTCCGCCGCCAAACAGATATATATTTAGCAGAGATCAACAAATACAATATAAAGGAATACAATGTCGGACACACAATCCATTTACAAGTTCGTTCTGGGTCTGAACGAAACCGGAGGCACTTTCCTCGCATATCCATCCATCTCCAGGTACGTCTGGACGATCACCAACTGATTCCCTCATCCTGGGTGTACAGCCCAATCAAGATCATCAGTAATCACCCAAACGATGTGAAGACTTCCGGTCTTCAACCACCGTCTTCATCTTCGACATCTCGTCGAATCGGTTATTCAGAATGGGTATAAACCCGGCCTTTCTGAATAACCCACGTATATAATAAACGAATGTTACACAAACACAACAAACGCCTCATTCCAATTCAGAATATTATTTTATTCACAAAATCACATTCTTAGGGAAAGGTTCCCATTAATTTTATCCAAGATAAATTCTTCTAAATTTATTCTTTAATCCTCCTATGGATATCATTTCAAACCATATTATGGTTTTCCAAACTAGTCGGGATTAGCGAACCACACCGAAGTAATTATTATTTTATTTCCCAATCCCAACCTATATATCCCATGGAGAAAACTGGTAATACTCCACATCTAACACCACTGTGTTATTGGTAAAATTAATTACCATTTCACGTTCAAATCTAATTAAAGATTTAACTATCGCTTTGGAGCAAAACTGGTGGTACTCCATTCTCGATCACCTTTCAGATTTGATAATTTAAATAATCACTTCATTTTTCAATCTAATTAAAGATTCATTAAAACTCCACTTAGTTTTAATCTTCTCAAAAATCGATATCTTGCCTTTAACTGGGTTAAAGAACCAATGTCTTCTAAAACATGATTCACGATAAACCCAAATCACATTTGATATTAAATACAAGGCTCTGAATAGAAAATATATCGGCTTACATTCAATATCAAATTCTGAAACCAACATATATCGTATTGGAAATAACGATATAAAATATATCTTTCAAATCCCCATAACAATATTTGTATAGTCACGAAATCCAACATCGAAATATCCCGAAGATAATTTCGATTCAACTCCAGTCCAATCCACGTATTGGGAGTATTGATTATTTTTAAAATCACTTTCAAATTCAATTTATTTATTTCAAAAATAAATTGATTTTAATTCTAGTTCAAAACTAGTTTATTTCGATAAAAATCTATTTTTATCTTTTCAAATGTGGAATTTTCCAGCTCAACTCTTTCCAATCCATATATTATGATTTTACACAAATTATAGATATTTTTAATAATTTTACCAAGGCCCGTACAGTCGATTTCCAACAACGGCCATCGAACTGCACTTACAACGACCTTTTTCGAATTTGATTTGGACATAACTCCAAATCCAACCGTTAGATTTCAAATTTCTAATATTCATTGGAAAGCTCTTTTCGATACGAACCCAACGGTTCCGGTTTTAGGAGAATCCGACGGTCGGATCTCCCGCAATGTCCGTTTGAAATAAATGGTCGAAATTCACGAACTGCCGCGGCGCGGCGCGTTCTATTCAGGCCATTATATATATAATATATATATATATTATATATATTTCGTCGATTTCCTTTTAAAACGAATTTTATAAATAGTTCTACATTCGTTTCAAAACAATTTCAACTTCCATTTCAATTCAAATCAAAATTGAATTCTTCTTTATAAATTCGTTTTAAAATTCATTTCTATTCAATTCAATTTGAATTCATTTCGAATTCGCTTTCAATTCAATTCATCTCGAAATCGTTTTCAATTCAATTCATTTCGAAATCGTTTTCAATTCAATTCATTTCGAAATCGTTTTCAATTCAATTCATTTCGAAATCGTTTTCAATTCAATTCATTTCGAAATCGTTTTCAATTCAATTCATTTCGAAATCGTTTTCAATTCAATTCATTTCGAAATGAATAAAATCGATATAAATATCGTTTACGTCAAAATGGCGTCAATCTAATCAACACGGCTTTATATTTTCAAAACTTCTTTATCCTATCCAACAAATGAATATTTATCCCATTCAACACATGAATCTATATTTATTTCAACACACGACTAATCTCAACACATGAGTACTGTCAACACATCACTATTTTTATATTCAACACATGAATTTTCTTTTATATTATTTATCACTTTCCCGATTGGAATGAGGCCCAATCAATCACCATATAACGTTAATTATATGGATTCCATACAACACATGTATATAATAGCAATAATAAACAATCAACCATCAACCAAAGTGCACTACACTGTATAAGCATCAAATATAGATATCTTACGCTTATAACAGCCTGTCAATCAATCGATCGACATATTTAATCAATCAGGATGAGTGAACTTCAAATTTCATCCCAACACCCGTGTGGGGTTTCAAACAATCAAACACAGATTTTTAGTTGTGCAGTTGGGCGATGTGTAAAATTTATCGACCCATTCAATATCAGTCAAATCGGTGTATATAAACAAATCGGCCGATTTGTTTATAAATATTTATTTATTCACTTTCACGTTAAAACTATATTTTTAATGATAATATATTTTATTTTAACACATGAATTTCTATTCATTTCATTTACACAATAAAAATGATATTTTTATTTTTCTAACATATTTTAGAAAATTTCGGCAGCATAACGGCACGATACAAGAAACGGGACGAGGCCTAGCCTTATCCCCGGTCTAGTGAAGGCCCACGCCATTCACACATCAATCAAATCAATTTCAATTCACCAAACAATTCAATTCAAACCAATTAGACTAACCCACTACACAACCAAACAATTTAACAAACAAGCCATCCATGGTCTGTGGATGACGGGTGTCGGGTGCTACTAAGCACCATCTGCATCCTAGTATATATATATATAACTAGAAAAAGAGAATTTGAGTGAGAAGTTCTCACCGATAGCTATCCAATATCACGATTCTTTATTGACAGAAATCTTCCTTTGCTCTCGCCCTTTTTATCATCTTCGTTACCCGTTGTCACTACATATATAAAAATCACACATTTTTATATTTTGATGTCTTTAAAATAAAAATCACATTTTTATTTTCAATTTAAAAGTCATATTTTTATAATCACTTCATATATTTAAAAATCGAATTTTTACTATGCTATTCAATATATAAAAATCATATTTTTACTTCTCTATTTTCTATATAAAGATCTCGCCTTTATAAAAATAAAGTTTCCATCATTATAAAAATTACCACTTTATCTCAACGTATATAAAATAAAAATCAGATTTTTATTTCGCTACATATACAAAGATGATATTCTTATATTCTCTATCCTATAAAGATTATATTTTTAATACTTTAAAAATATAAAAATCATATTTTTAATATTTCTATATAGTAAAGACTATATTTTTAATATTCCTATGATGTAAAAATTATAGTTTTATTACTTTAAAAATATAAAAATCATATCTTACATCTTTTACTTAATAAAAATTCCGTCTTTTCAATTTTAAAGATCAAATCTTTTCCTATTTAAAGTTCTAATCTTTTCCCATTTAAAGTTTAAACCCTTTTCTTTTTCAAAATTAAATCGTTTCAAAATCAGATTTAATCATTATAAAAATCAGTTTTTTTTAATCCTAATTAAAATAAATCAGTTTTTAATGCTTTTTCTTTTAAAATCAGTGTTTTTTTTCCTTTAAAATCAAAATCAGTTTTCAATGCTTTTTCTTTTAAAATCAGTTTTCAGATAACAATAAAAATAAAATAAAGTAAAGAAAAAAAACTTACTGTATCGAAGAAAAAAAAGGGGCGTTCGCTCGCGGTGGGGCTCGTCGGAGCTGGAGGAGTGCGGCAGAGGCACGGCGGCGGCCACCTGAAGGTGCGGCGGAGTAGTAGGGTTCGGGAAGTGGCGGGTCTGTGGGTCTTGGGGTGCTGGGGTTTGACTGGAACGAAGAAGAGAGGAGCGGGAGGGAGAGATGCGCGGCGCCTTGGGCGGCGCGTTGCCAGGCCGCGATGGCCTCCGGTGGAGGAGCGACAGCTCCTCCCCTTTCTTTTTTTTTCTGTGGAATGAATTTAATCGGGGGGGGGGCAGAACGAGATTAAAGGGGAGGAAAAGGGTTTTTTTATTATTTAATTATTTTATTTCTCGCCAAAAGGTAACTTTTCCTATCGACTTCAGAATCGAACCCACCGCCTGCCGTCCCTAGCGTTTTACCCCCATTCCGAACCCAATGGGATATATATCGCAAGCTGATTTGATCGTTACAATCAGTTTCCGTTGAATTTACATTTAAATCATTTTATTGAATTTTAAACGTACATTTCAATTTACCGGGGTCACATACTAAGTAGACAAATTCCTGAAAAATATTTTCTAGCTTCGTATTGATGATACGGTCCTAACAAAACTAGTTTCGTCGAATTCTGGGACCGTATGAAAAATGGCCAATTTCCAGTCGATTAAAATCAACTGAAACTGGTCAAACGCGTTTTCCTTTGCCACGCTCACACATTGATTCGAAAAATTATGAAATTTGAAACCTAGCAATAACTTGACATCACGGACCCAACAAAACTGGTTTCGTCGAAATCCGAGGTCATTTGCAAAATGGCTATTTTTAAGGGCCTGAATTCCATAGCGACTATTCAGAATTTTCAACCGGACATATCTTTTGATTCTCGCTACGAAATTTTGATTTTTCGGATTCGTTGGAAAGATATCATCAATTAGATCCTAATGTTTTTGGTTTCACTAAAATCCGGATTGTTTTGCACCCGGTACATTCAATTGAAGTTTGAAATCAAATTATCGAACTACCGCGCCATTTTCAATTCTATTTATAATTATATATATAATATTTTATATTCTAACGACGACGTATATAAATATATACGTCGAATTCTATTCAAAATAAATTTCTCGTCGATTTTATTTAAAATAAACTATTTTAAATATTAAAAATTCGCTAATATTGCTAAAATAAAAATTTCAAACTGGCTCGCATTTTACGGGCTGTTACATTCAGTTCCCTTGAAATACTTTCCACCCATTGCCCTAAAATCTCTACAGATCTTTGAAAAAGCATTTGCATGAGGAGGATGAGGAACCGCTGTAGCTGGAGGAGGAATATCTGCTGGGACTGTATCGTTGGCCCTAGCCACTAAGTACCTCCTGAACCAGTGAGGTATTGGCACGCCTTTTAGAAGGTTAAGATTCCCAGACATGCTGAAATGAAAAAGAAGAGATTCAAAACGAGGAAACAAAACATGGTGCTAATGGCTTTTGTGGAATAGCCTTTAAATAAAACAAGACTTTTCTTGAAAAATGCTTTTTTGTAAACGGTTTTGAAAATAGTTTTAAAAGGTTTTAAAAACTTTTGCCCAGTCTGGTAACCTTCCGCTCTGATACCAGGTGTAACACCCTACCTCCGCTAGGGTCACTCACAAAGGGAATGCACTGGTTTTAGAGGAGCGTTATCGAGGTAAACAAACACAGAAATATTACAAGACAGAACGTAAATAAAACAGCGGAAGAATCAAAAGCTAAATTTCATTACTTTCAAAAAGAGTCAAAACCTTTTACATCCAAAGTACCAACTATCATTTTCCATTACAACAAGTTCTGACTTGAATAAATAAACAAGCATAAACTTAAAACAAAAAAAGTAGCTTAATTCCCCAAAGGTACCATAAATGCAGCCATAACATAGCTCAAGATCAAACCGTACATGAGCTGAACCGAAAGCAAGCGAAATCCAAGCTAAGAGCAAGAGTTTCCTCCCTGAGAACTTGGGGGGGGGATGAAAGAAAAGGAGACGAAAGAAAATGGTTCAGTCATAATGATTGGTAAGTCCTAGTGACTTTCATCATAAAAACAGGTAAAGGTAACATGACATGTATAAACTGAAAGTAAACATAAGGATGCTGTCAAGATGGGCAAGATAGACTAAGATAACAGGATAATTCAAGTATTAATCAAGTATAGCATCGAATGTTCAGGATTCGCTGCACCAACTGTACTAGTATCCTAAACCCATGTCGTATATTAACCATGAAATGATCCCTTGGCCCAATATCATGAAATGACCCATTACTAGGTCTAACGGAACGATCCACTAATCGATCGGCTCCCTGCAAGTTCTAGCTCGTCATGTGTCTATGTCATACAGCCCTATCACGAATGTAGTCACCTGTGCTAGGTCCACCTTAGGGTGTATCAAGCCCTAGGGTGCCAACCACCGACACGAATCAAGCATGCACAGTGTAAACCTACTGATGCCCAATGCCTGCTTTTCAACTTCGGACTACGTGCACGACCATAGTCCTCCTGAACCTACATTGGCGCACCAACTCAGCCGTCGTTCTGGTCGCTTACAATCAGCCTAGTAATCGTGCCCCACCCTTCCTAGTTCCAGGGTATTATGATGCATCTAAGTGGGTTACTGCTGAAATGGACCACGTAACTAGGTTTTCCGTCCAACAGGTTAAGTGTTGTCATTTAAATTCATGACTTAACCCTTATCAGTCTAGCATGTCAAGTTGGTTAAGTGTTTTCTTTCATGTTAATGACTTAACCCCACTAATCATGTGTCAAGTTGGTTAAGTGTTGTCTTTTATGTTCATGGCTTAACCCTATCACATGGCATTAATTCATTAATGCACCCCAACCTCTCACATCAGACCTATTGTTGTGGTCACTGGATATGCCGGGCAGTTCCGGGCAGATTTACACCACAACTCAGTCTGACCTCGGGTTTCAAGCGCGATATGACCAACTACCCACATTGGATCCTATTGTTTGCAGTCACTGGATTTGCTGGTCGGTTCCAGGCAGAATTACACTGCAAACTCAACCCAAACTCGAGTTGGCCATTTTCAAGTTCATTCTAGTGTCATGTCCCTGTTCAAATTTCATGTCAAGTTCGTGTCAAATTTCATGGCGAGTTTCATGTCAAGTTCCATGTCAAGTTTCATGTCAAGTTTCAACTTATGCCTATTATCAAGTTCATGATTCATGTTCATAACCAATTCATGTTTTGTCTAATCTACCCAATCGTATTCCCATCGCATGTAAACGTGAATCAATCTAAATTACAAGTAAATCCAAATCCAGAAATAAAGGGAATAACATCGAAACTATGATAGGTAAAAATGACGAGCATAAAGTGATAAAAGGGATTACAAGACTAGCATGATATAACTTGAGATAATTGGTTACAACATCACTGGCATATAGAAAATAATAGGATTTCAAATCAAGCATAATAAGGTGATAGTCATGGCATAAGGTGATAGTCCCAAACTTGTAAATAATAGACTGGTTCAACATCACAGGCATGATAATGTTATGGACATGAAATAGTTTGATCTACAACATGAATAGGTCCAAACTGAATTCATGGCAATATTCCCAAATGTCAAATCCAAAATGGAAACTAGAATAGATGTGAATCGATTATCATACTTAAGTCCAATTTCACTTTATCTCATGTCCAAATTACAATTAACAAGTTTGAATCTCAAAGTAACTAGAACTTACTGATCGTGGACTAAGAAATTGAGATCTAGAAACTAGTTTTCGAATTGTTGAATCGTTGAATCTCGATTTGATTGTAGCAGAAAATCCCTAATATGCAATTCCTAGCCGTAGTCTTCAAGAAATAGTCTTCGTGTTTTATTTTAATTTATTTATTTCAATTATTTCAGAGGCAGCATAAGGAGAGAATAAAATGGTGTAAAGAGAATGGGGCTAGGGGGCTATTTATATAGGATTAGGCGGACGAATCTAGACTGAAAATGAGACCAGAAACATCAGAATGAACCCAGGCTCAAAACCAGGTTTCATAACCAGGTCGACCATAGGGTCGACCTGGTCCCTTGGAGGTCGACCATTGTGTCGACCCCTATGTCGACCTAGTCCTGGGCGGGAAAATTCCCGCCCAGTCTGCGCTGGGGTTTAAATTCGAATTTCGAATTCGAGTTGTTTTTCTTTTCTGAAAATCCTTGAAACTTCGTAGGGTCATAGCTTCCTCATACGGACTCCGTTTCTCGAAAACTCGGACTCGTTTCCAAGTAGAATTTTGAGACGATCGAAATGGCGAATCCCGTTTCCATTGATTCTTATTTTAGAAATTAATTCTGCCTTAATTTATGGTTTTAACATGTTATTAAAATACCGGGTATTACATATATATATCGTGAGATTTTGAAATAAAAGGAAATAAAAAGGGGCTTGATGGTATGAAATAATATCCCCATAATAAAAGAAATAAAAAGGAGATTAGTGGAAATATAACAATCTTTTCAAAATTAACAAATGAGATTTAAATGGGTTTACTCTAAAAGGGATGAGTGGTGATTTGGTATTCAAATAACGAAGCCAAAGACGATGTCGTAATGATTGTTTATGAATGATAAGTTGATTCGATATGATAATAAGAAATACTATAGCAATGTTCTGAATGTTTGTTGAAAATTTGATTCGATATGATTTTATGATATTTTCTATGTATATAAGTAAAAGGATTTATGTACAATTTTACATTAAACCAATATATTATTTTGGGTATTTCAACTAAGATATTATTTTTAAATGGCCAAGTGATGCTGTGTAATAAACCAATGGATTTGTTTGTTTTTATGGTTGTTTATTTTGATAGTTAAATAACCAACTATCAAAATCTGACCCAACGTTGTTGGTACGGAAAGATCGGGATCGAATTTATATTCGAAAACCATTCCGACAATAAATACGAATATTTCAAAGACGCTGATTGAGATGGAGAAATTGAAGACCGTAGATCTTCATAAAACGGAAGAGTTACTTACAATCTCTGGCTGATCCCTAGAGATATACTGTGATTCTGTCGTGGTTGGAATCTATGGGTTGCAAGGAGTTCTCGCTGCTGATCCATGGGATGATTCCTATATTGGATGCAGTAGGAGAGTACCTTCGGATCATCCTGTTCATGGATGACATGTATGGACGATATGAGTGGTGGCCAGATCTTTCAAAAGTCGATTATAACCTCAAGCCTCATCAACCGGGAAATGACAAAAATCGGGTAGGCAGCATGGCTATGTGGGTAGCCCCCATTAGGGTGTATTGTCACCATCTAGAGAATATTCATATTTGTTACTTGTATTCATTTCTGTATCTCCCAGGAAAATGGTAACAACGCAGTCATGAGGTGACAATATATTCGATACACTCAAGAGAAATGAGTGGTCGATTATGTGTGGCTGGGTTGCAAGACGTTCTTGTTAAACCCAGTGTATTCCTCTTTAGAGGTACACTATCGGCAGGTGGTTCCATACCATGCCATAGTCGGAATCCAATCTCCAATAAGCGCCCGCGGTTTTGATTGTATACTATATATGTGGAGCGTGAGATGCAAGCGTTCTGCTAGATTCTATCTGTTTGCATTTAGACACTATTATAATATCAGAATAAGATATTGATTTCAAAATGTTTTGGGTTATAGTAAGGTAAAAACTGTCCGTGTTTATGTGTGGGCTGGTCTTACTGTTATCTTTTTTTTCAAAAGGATTTTAAAAGTGAAGCAAGTTGTTTGTGTTATGAATTTATCACTGAAAGTGTTCCAGACTGATCCGGATGAATTTTGCTTTGCTTCAAATGTGCTCAGGTCAGACCGAGTATATTTACAGGTTAAATTTCTCTTGGAGTTTCAGAGAAGATGTTGAAGTCGAGACGTATTCCATATATACTGGTACTAGTTTATTTCCACTGTGTGTTGTATTGATCTGAATGCAGACTCTTATGTTGTAATCATATATATGCAGTTCCTTTTAAATAAAGTATTATTGATTATTATAATTTGTCCATTCCGCTCTGAGACTTTGATATTCTACTTATTCTTCTATCCTGATATTTGATTCTTTCTTTTCTCATCCTCTAACTTCTTTCTATTAACTTTCTGGGTTTCCGATACTGGAGTTTTTGGTCATGAGATGTGTTAGTGTCTGAATTCGAGTGTCGGAAATCCTTGGTAGCTACAATACCATATTCAAAACTATACTATTCATATAACTAAGGTTTCCTAAATAGGTCTTATAGCCATTAAAAGAGTGAGATAGACTCACAAAAGTTCTACCTTCTCCTAAGTTTTCCATTCTCTTCCTTATTCTCTACGGCTTCTTCAACAATTATTTTCAGAAATAATGTTATGGCATTACCCTATTCTAAATGGTTTGTATGTTATTTATAATCTATGTTTTTTCCTAGGGTTTGTCCTTATGTCAAATACCAGTATTATCCCTTATCATGTATATTAACATAACTACATTGTGATGTACAAAATCTCTTAGGGGTATGATTCTTAATGCATTCAGTTTTCAGGCTATAATTGGTAATATGATTATCATTCAAATGGTATGACACTGGTTGGTCCTCTCCTCTTATTTCTGATTTTTCTTTTTAGAACCAGAGGACAAAATTAAATGAGCATAAATGAGGACACCTGAAATTCAAATTTCATTTCTTTTTCCTCGGCTACCATGTTACATATTATCAATATAAATGTTTTACTTACACATATTCTATGTTAAAACATGATCACTTGCCTAAATATTACCATTGTCCGTTATACTGATTTTAATTGTGTTCAATAATGTACATATATTCATATTCCATTTTGTAAAGAGGAACTATCATTTTGAAATTATGAAATCATAAATGTTTTAAAATATAGGGTTATCACATACACCCCTCCTTTAGGGATTGTGTCCCACAATCTTTTACTAATGTTAATATATATACACACATTTATTTTTTAACAAAACATATGTCCAAAGCAAAAATATGCATATAAAAATTAAATATTCACCCCATATCTAATTAAGTTTTTTTTCCTTTCTATCAGAGAATAATCCGGGGTAACTAGTTCTCATTTTATCTTCAACCTCCCATGTGCAATCATTTGAATCCAAACTCCACTGCACTTTAACCAGCTTTATGCTTTTATTCCTTAATTCCTTTTCTTCTCTTACTAAAATTCCCACTAGTTCCTTTGCATAGCTCAAACCTGTTTTAATCTTAACCTGAGTAGGTGATTCTAAATAGTATCTTTATCATGTACCCATTTTTTCAGTTGTAACACATGAAATACATTATGAATACCTCTTAATTCTTCAGGTAATTTCACTTTATAGGCCAATGTACCTATTCTTTCCAAGATTTCATAAGGACCCACATACCTTGGTGCAAGTTTTCCTGCTTTACCAAATCTTAATATCTTTCTCATTGGAGAAACTTTAAGGAACACATAATCTCCTACATTAAATTCCACTGGCATCTGCTTCTATCTGCATATGTCTTCTGTCTCTCTTGTGCCACTTTCATCCTATGTCTTATTAATTCAATTTTAACAGTTGTCTCTTTAATGTTCTCTGGTCCCAACAGAATTCCTTCACCTCCATCCATCCAACATGCTGGTGAAGCACAAGGTTTTCCATATGAAGCTTCAAATAAAGCCATTCCAATAATGAATTGGTGGCTATTATTATAAGTGAATTCAGCTAGATATAAATACTCCCCCCAGTTGCCACCAGAGTCTAATACACATGCTCTAAGAAGATCCTCCAACACTCTGTTTTTTATTTTTGTTTGCCCATCAATTTGTGGGTGGTATGCAGTATTTAAACTTAAGTCAATGCCAATTGCCCCTTGGAAACCACTCCAAAATTAATATGTAAACAAAGTATCTTGGTCACTTATAGTGTATTTGGGTATCCCATGTGTAACGACCCAAGGATTTTCGACACTGAAAATCAACACAACACACCATGTTGACTATTAAAGCATCAGAAATACCGGACCATTAATAGAAAGAAGTTAGAGGGTGAGAAATAAAATGAAAGAAATTTAGAATGGAAGAAGAAAAAGATCACAACTTGAACAAAATCAAAGTAACAAGAATCTCATAGCGGAACGAATAAAATATATTATATAACAACTTTGGAAATACAATTTGGTAACTGTATATACATGCCATTATCAGTAATATCACAGCGGAAATAAACTATATATATATCTAACTCTGAAGCCTCCTGCTCCGAGCTCCTCCACGTATCTGAAAAATCCCGACTACTTGACTGCCCATACAAATTTGGGCACCTAAGAGTTTAGGGTAAACAAAACAAAATAAACTCTGGGTCAGTCATGTGACTGGTGTGAGTAAACTCTAATCATTTCGGTTTAACTTTTCAAAAATCCTTTTCAAGGAATTGATAATCGTAAGACTGATCCACACATAAACATGGATGGTTTTTACCTTAAGATAACCCAAACATTTTTCCAAAAACAATACTATTCTGATATTATAATAGTGTCTAATACAAGTACTTAGCAATGTAGCAGAACGCTTTCATCTCACGTTCTATATATAATACACAATCAAAACTGTGGGTTCTTATTGGGAGTGGATTTCCGACTCTGACAAGGTATGGAACCACCTTCCGATCAGTGTACTCTAGAAGCGATACACTGGAGTTCAATAAGAACATCTTGTAACTCGGCCACACATGACCGACCATTCATTTCGCTTGAATGTTCTGAATATATTATCACCTTACTCTTGGTATACCAACATAACCGTTCCCAGGAGATACAGAAGTGAAAGAAGTAACAAATATGAATATTCTCTAAATGGTGACAATATACCCTAGTTGGGTGCGACCCACTTAGCCATGCTGCCTGCCCGATTTCTGTCATTTCTCGGTTGATGATGCTTGAGTTCATAACCTATAATTTGACAGATTACATTATCATTTACTTTGAATGCCACATCATCTTACCCACCAAATCAAAAATTGATTTCCCTAATATCATGGGTATAAGCTAAGAGAAACGAATTTCTCTGCCACCAAACGTAAATACGTTTGAAGAGCTCAACTTATGTGATCTACCAGATATACTCTGTCAGACATTCGTCCATTCAAGTTGTCCTGGGACTGGAAAAACGGAAGGAATTATTCTGTAAATCCATCTTAGGCAATTTCTACCTAGGATCGCCAGAATAACCCTTGTATAAACTACGTCTTCAACTGTCATTGATCTATTTGATTCGAAACGATAATGCCCATACAAAGTGGTTTTCAGATAATAAATCTGATCCCGGTCTCTCCGTATTGACAATGGAAATGGTCAAAAACTTTGATAGTCGGTGATTTAACTATCAAAGAAAAACATGTGTACAAACAACGGTCGTATTTCCAAATGGAAATCTTACCGATCAATCATCAAACAACACTGACCCCTTTTTATATATTTATAAATAATCATTTCATTTCCCAATTCCCCTTCAATATCTTTATCCAAATATTTCTCTAACGCGCTTTGCTTCTCCCGATCCTTGGAAAACATTTCCATTTATTTTAAACTATTTAATTTCTATATCTCAGAAAATATTTCTTATTGATATCAGAAAACATTCCCATCTCATTCGTCCATCACTATCCTTCCACGTCCACTAGTCCCTAACCATAAATTTAGTAAGAGAACAATTTCCCAAGTATCAATCCCGAAGGCCGAAACCAACATTAGATTGATACCTCGAAAATTACTCAACTCAACCAACGTACAACAAGTTCCAATTTTTTAAAACTCTATCATATTCCCTTTAACATTTTTAAAGCGATAATATTATTATAATCTCACAAATCAATTCAATACTATTTAAATATCATTTTGCAAAATTAATTAAAATAACTCCATTTGACTTCTGTAAATATTATACAGATTCCATTTCACAACCCTTCGCATTTTCTTTACGAAATCATTAACTTTACATTTACGAATTCCTTTATCTTTCATTTACAAATCCATTTCCTCTAGCTTTATAAATCCATTTCAATATATCTCCATTCTCTTTATAAACCATAAACTATTCACTATATAACTCATTAACTATTCGCTGTATAAACCATTACCATTCGCTGTATAAATCATTAACTATTCGCTGTATAACTCATTAACTATTCGCTATATAATTCATTAACTATTCGCTGTATAATTGATTAACTATTCACTGTATAATTCATTTTATAAGTTATAACTACGTTAAGACCTGTGCTTCGCACACGGGCGGTTGGTTGTACCTACCGACATTAAGTTATATATTAAAACTCGATTTCCTATTCATAACAAATCCAAATATTGATTATCTCGTCAAATCCTGAATTTCATTATATAATTTATAAGAATAATTTTTGTATATATATTCGACATAGTGAATGCTAATTATAAATCCTTACGGATTTATTTCAATCCTATTTTCCATTTCGAACATCGAAATCATTTCATTGTTTTCCATTCAGACGATTTCCAATTTCCCTTTTTAAATTCATTTTTGAATTTAATTCCGAATTATTTAATAATAGTAATTGCATCTCATTTAATAAATATCTTTTATAAATCAATTTACTTTTTTTATATAATTTAAACAAGTTATTATATTTTAACTAATCAAAATTTCATTTCTATTTAAAAATAGATTTTTCTCATTTTAAAATCCCATATTCTTTCCAATATATTTGAATGCATTTTACGGTATTTAAATACCAATTATTTCAAGTCAAAATTATTCGAACATCCCAACCACACAATAATCTATCATAGATTATTTATCACATCATATAATACATTATATGAAAAATACAATATAATTATCGAGGAATCCAGTCGGATCCATCCAACCTGTTTCCCTGCATCCACAGATGTAAATCAACATTTATTTCATATTAATATGAACTAAATAAATAAATATAATCCATATTTAACTAATGATTTTTATATATGACTACATATAAAATTTCAACCAATTTATAATCAGTTCATTTAAACAACTATCACACAACAATCAATTAATCATTTATCAATATTAAATAATATTTATAAAATTATAGAACTGATTAGAGTTAATGAGATTACTCACCTCGTTCGTTAACCGTTAAATAACGGTTAACGTTCAATTGATCATATCAGGCATTTAACTCCACCATAAAATGTAACGTGCTCCAAATGGCTCTCAACCAATTCCAGTATGTAGCAAGCAACCAACGATCCTAGCGGATCCCAATTAGACTTCATCCCATCACCATACGTGACCATGCACATTTCAACAGTACTCCTTCCTAGTTCACAAGAAAGAAAATAACCCGGCTTCCAGCATATATTGAAGCTTTGAACTATCTATACTCCATTCTCTTCACGTCATATGCAAAATCAATTTTACCTTTTCTTTTTTTTCTTTGCATTGGGCTGACCATTTTTATTTACGCGGCCCACTCCCGCATCCTACCAGACCCAGACCTGCACCCTATACACCCTTTTTCCCCAATACTAATGTTCTAAACCTGCTCGTGTACTTCTCCTATTATCCGAAGTCATCTGCATGATGTTTTCATTTTTTTCCTTTTTTTATAAAAACTTGGCTTCACTGTTGAATTTTGGCCCAATACACAAGCACCATGACCGCATCTCCTTACTCATCTTCACATTACCTCCCATCAAAATGCGTACAGCTCTAGTAATATTTACATCCCCCCTTCGAAGCTTTTCATCACTTAGTCCTCACTATTTCTTCAAACTATGAAACCGCCTGCCTTTTGTGTCACTCCCATATTTCTTCACTTAAATATCTTCACCCATTCCCTCTTATTTTTCTCTTTTTCTTATACTAACGCATGGTTCCAGAATGAGTTGCGTTCACTCCTCTCCTTCCATGTGTGCCATGCATATACATCCTCTTTCTATCCGTTCCATTTATACTGTACACGATATGGCCACATCTTTGAACAGCTAAACCTCCTATCACAAGCTAAAAATAAATGTACCAAGATCACTAAACCCCTTCTCCATCACGACATCCAAAACCATGTCACCATAACACTGCTCTTCATCAACTTCAGGAAACCACATCAAATTATACTACAACGTTCCCTACAGTACCTCAACAATTCGGATTCATCCTCCCTCGTCCATCTAGGTCTTTCAATGCTGAACTCTCGAACTCACGAAACTCCATTTACACGCAACATGAAACTCAATATGTTCAAGGAGCGTGATTTGTTTGCATTTTTGGGAAGCTATATGTCTTCACGGGTCACAACCATTTCCTGTTTCTTGCATGAACCATGAAAGAAGAATGAGGACAGGAATGGTTGGAATGGTAGAAGAATACTGTTGTGAGAGTCGAAATCAGTTTCATGCGTTAGTGCATGTATATATATAGTTTAAGATTCCTTAGCGGTTAAGGAAGGGCATCACACATTAATTAAATGTTGAAAAGATTAAACATATAGCCCCAGCAGATATGTAGGGTTAGAAGGTAAGTTTGTACTTTAATGAGTTTTCACTTCACTGCTGCTATACGTGATACTTAGCAGCTAAGTAATGGATGGGAACGACAGTGATGTTTAAACAATGTGTACGGGATATGAGTATAGCCTAGGTCGGTAGTGTTTTCTTGAGCATGAAGTTTTTTTGAAAACAGGTTTACAGTAGTCATTTCGCATGTAGCAAAGTAGGCTGATGTTTTGTCCTCTTTCTGTGGATTTACTTCCTTACATCAATGAATGGAACTGTCTCATTTTTATATTCTAAGAAAGAAGGTAAAGACAAGATGGTGGTTGTTTCATGAGGTATAACATGCGATGGCTAGCATATTAAAAATGATAGGTCTGCAGGAAGATGTGAAAACACGAGATAAACTCCACTAGTGTTAACTACAACGTCTCGTCCCTTAGACCTTGGTGTGAAGGAACTTATATTCATTTTATTTGTTTGCTAGTAGCCACTGATTTTATTGGATTTTAAAAATATATATGTATGTTAGACAAGGTGTAGTTAATTCATGGATAACGTTTTCATCGCACTTCCCTTTCTGGAAAATTTTAAAAGCTCCACCTTGATCACAACTTGCAGCGATTTGGTCATTTCGATGGATTACTTACTAATTTGACAAGTGCGGTAAACGCGGATTTATGGTATAACATGTTTCTTAGTTTGACTTTTGTAGTAATGACCACATCAGTCCTTATGCTTCTTTTTCACAGCGTTACATAATTGAACATGAGTGGCATCTAAAAAAATTGAAAGTCTCTTGCACTTTATAGTCCAAGTCTTTACATGCTACCCGCATTTAAAAGACATCAAAAGTTCTATGTTGAATGCTAAATCAAAGCATCAGACTAAGTCAAAAGAAAACATGAACATCAACGAATAATTATAGTTGCTGACCTTAACATATGATTAGTAGCGTTTATCTCACGGGGCCATGTCAACGGCTCATATCAGAAACATAATGAAGTATATTGGTTCCATCGTATATGTTTTAAGATTTTAAAGTAATGTTTTACACTCTCCAATACACGGAATTCCCAAATTATTAAATTATTATTATTCCACTACTTTTATCAATTAAATCTTCAATATATTTGAATTTAAACCATTTAAATTACTAAACCAATATATTAAAATACATAAATAAATTAATTATTAAATCGTAGAAAATCTGGGATGTTACACCATGTAATCTCACGATCTCCTTGAGAAACAATTGTGCTAATTTTGGAGCAGTTATACTTGATTTTACTGGTATGAAATGAGCTGATTTGTTAAGCCTATCTACCACAACCCACATACTATCATTTCCTTTTCTTGATTTTGGAAATCCTATAATGGAATCCATAGAGATAGTTTCCCATTTCCACATGGGTACTTCTAGAGGATGCAACATACCTGAAGGTTTTTGATAATTTGCTTTCACCTGTTGGCATATCAGACATTTTGAAACATATTTCACCACATCACCCTTCATGCCTTTCCATAGTAGCTTCTTTTTAAGTCATGATACATTTTCATCCCTCCTGGGTGAATTGTATATTTTGTTTTATGATGCTCATCCATTACCTCTTTCTTAATTTCCTTTAAATCTGGTACACACATTTTTCCTTTAAATTTTAAATAACCTTCTTTACCCAATGAAAAAAATTCCACTTCTTTTCCCTCTATTAACTGAATTTTCTTTTCGTTTAATTATGGTTCTTAATCCTGTAGTGATCTTATTTTATCCATCATAGCTGGCTTTATGGTTACCATGCTCAACTTCCTATAACTTGGCCCTTCATCTAATTCTTTCTTCTCAATTATCTCAACTGCCTCACTCAAAACAGTTGGGGATTTAAACTCTTCTATCGTTAGATTAGCCAATCTAACTTGTTGTCTACTCAATGCATCAACAACCTTATTTGCTTTGACTAGAGTGTATAAGATATCCAAATCATATGGAGCAAGTAATTCAACCCATCTATGTTGTCTTATATTCAAATCTTTTTGTGAAAACAAATACTTTAAGGACTTGTGATCAGTGTATAAATCAAATTTTGTTCCTAGTAAGTAGAGTCTCAACAATTTCAAAGCATAAACTACAGCTCAAGTTCAAGATCATGGGTTGCATATCTATTTTCATTGGGTTTGAGCTCCCTAGATGTATAAGAAATTACCTGCCCATGTTGCATCAACACTACCCCTAAACCAGAACCACTAGCATCAGTGTACACCACTAACCCTTTATTTCCTTTAGGAACTTGCAATATGATTGCTTCTACCAAAGCTTGCTTTAATCTCTCAAAGGCTTAATCACACTTTTCGGTCCAAATAAAAGGTTGACCCTTTCTGGTTAACATAGTCAAGTGTATGGCCACCCTTGCAAAATCTTTTATAAACCTCCTATAATATCCAGCCATGCCTAAAATGATCTAACTTCAGTCACTGTTCTTGGTTTTTGCCATGCCTGCACTGCTATTTCTTTCTGAGGATCCAATACAATGCCTTCTTCTGATAAGATATGCCCTAAAATTTTTACTTGGGATTTCAAGAAAACACACTTTGTGAACTTGGCTTTTAATTCATGTTGTCTCAATCTGGTTAGGACTAAATGTTAGTGCTCTTCATGTTCTTCTCAGAAATTTGAGTAACTCGAGATATCATCTATGAACACTAAAACAAATTCATCTAAATAGACTCTAAAGGTTCTATTCATCAAGTCAACAAAGTAAGATGGAGTATTGGTTAAGCCAAAGGGCATTACTAAGTATTCATATAATTCATACCTAGTACTAAAAGCAGTATATTTGATACTTTCTTCCTCCACGTTCATTTGAAGAAACCCTGATGCTAAATCTAGCCTGGTAAAAACCCTTGCTCCATTCAATTGATCAAACAGATCATCAATTCTTAGAAGTGGATATTTGTTTTTAATAGTTACCTTGTTTAATTTCCTTTAACCAATACACATTCTTAAAGATCCATCCTTTTTTTTAACAAAGACCACTAGGGAACCCCTACAAGAACTGCTTTGTCTTATAAAACCCTTTTTCTCTAGATCCTCAAGTTGTTGTTTAAGCTCAATTAACTCTTTAGGACCCATTCTAGTTAGTTTCTTAAACATAGGGCTTGCTCCTGGAACTAATCTGATTTTTAACTCTAATGGTCTCTCTTGTGGAACCTCACTTACCTCTTCAAACACATCAGGATATTGGTTAACTATGGGTATGCATTATAATTTGATCATATTATCATCCTCGTCTACTTCCCAAATATTTCCTGATCCAGACTTAATGGTCTCACACTCAATGGTTATTCTTTTGCTATTTGAATTTATCAAAGAAATGGTGAATTCTTCCAGGTTGATTACTGCCTTATGTTTTTGTAGCCAATTAACACCCAAAATTAATCCAATTCCAGGATATTTTAATACATATAAATCTGCTAAAAATATATGGCCTCCTATTTTCACTTTTACCCTTATGCACTGCATTTCTAAAATACATGTACTTCCCAAAAGGACCTCTTATATGCAAAGTGTTTTGAACATACACACAGGTAAGTTTCAATTTCTGGAAAACATCATAGGATATCAAAGAGTGAGTAACCATTGTATCATAAACTACTAGTATAAGCAAATTTTCAATAAAATTTTTACCTTCCACTTGACCAGCTATTTCCTCCTTTCCCTCCAGAGCTCCCATTTTTTGCTGACTTCCTTGGTTCAGGGTAGTTCTTTTTAATATGACCTTCTTTCCGACAGTTAAAGAATTTAAATGTTGCTACTTTTCCAATCTACAAGTTGAATTCATGTGGCCTTCCTTTCAACAATTAAAGAAAAAAAATTCTTCTTTGTTTCAAAAACTGTTCCACTTTCTCCTTTCTTAACATTAGAATCCACTAGTTTCTTCTCATAGGGTTGAACTCTTGCTTTTCCCTTATTGTTGTTCTTCATATTTCTGAATTTTTCTCTTTCATTGTCACGTTGTTCAAACTTCAGGGTTAAATCCAATACCTGACCAAAATTCCTATCTATATAGGGCAACATAGCCCTACTTAAGCCTGCATTAAGTCCTTGAATGAATCTCCCATTTTTAGCTGTTTGATCGGCTATTAGAACAGTGTCATATTTTGATAAACTCTCAAACTTCTGGGTATAATCAGTTATACTCATATTTCTCTGTCTAAGCCTAATAAACTCTTCCAGTAAATTGGCTCTTGCTGATGTTGGAACAAACCTTGCTTCCAACATTTCTTTAAACTGATTCCAGGTGATGTCATTTTGTGCCCTCCCAGCTATCATTACCTCCCACCAATCCAAAGCTTCCCCTTTCAATCACCTTGAAGCAATTTGTCTTTTCCTTTGATCGTTTATTTGCATATCAGCAAATATCCGATCCAAATTCCTCAACCAAGTTTGCACACCAATGACTCCTTTATTTCCTTCAAATTCTTTTCCTCCTAGATGGGTATAGGTCTTCAGCAATTTAGACAGCTCTTCATGGGGGTTTGCAGGCCTTGCCCCTATCCCATCCCTCACTGCTCTCATAAATTCTTGAACATTAATCACAGAAGGGTTATTGAACCTCTTTCTCCTTGATGAGCTCCTCTACCAACCATGGATCTCTTGTGACAATCCATACTTTCATTAAGTTAGTTATTGATATATCATAGTAACTTAACCGTTAACATTAAAACATTTTCAAACAAAACAACCATACAGTCACATATGTAACCATTTTCCAACAAGACAATCAATACAAACAGACATGTGATAGCTAGTCTAGCTATGTTTTAGTTCAAATATAGCTCTGATACTAAATGAAGTGACCCACCCTTTCAAACCCAATTATTTACATAAACAATTGTGGTGATGATTTATCAGAAAAACCCATGGATCACTTGCTTAATAAATTTCCCTTATTAAGCCCCCAAGATCACTATCCACCAGTATAAATATATTAGTGTAGATATTAAACATATTACATAATATACTTCATTGAGTAAGTCCATAGCTTCTTGCATGATATGTCTATTTGTATTGCAAATTTCCAGTAATTATATGAATTCCTAGCTTTTTTAAATCCTAAGAGATGAAATTCCTATAAGTGTATTTTCCCTTATATAGTGGCATAGTATTAACCTTGTTAAACACATCTAATCATTTTTCCTTAGAGGATTTCAAAAAAAGCAAAGCTTTGAATGCACAAAGCTTTGGGAGTGTGTGCACGTGCCCATGATGAACTCCTGCACAGCCCCTTGGTATATACATAAATGTTATAAATAAAAAGGATCATTTATCATAAAGTATTTATATAGAGAAAATCTCATGTAGTTTCTCGGATCTTAACATGAAAAACACCATTTAACCTCATAGTGGAATTTCCTCAAACACTTGTCAACTTATATGATGAAATGCCTATACAAAAAGAACTACAAAAGTGGTGTAGGGAAATATATCTTCTTGTAAAATCAGAATTAAGTTATTTCATAAAACTCATTTTCATAAACTACACTAGTGATTACTAAAGACATATCCAGATAATCATTGGTTGGTGATGGTCAAACTTAGTACAATGGCTATGCACCAAGTGCACCCATCTGCACCTACCTGATGTGTCATAAACTGCATAGAGTAGTAAAGTTATATAATACTTAAAATAGACATGGCATGAGAATGATTCAGTTATAAGATATGCACATTGGAACTGTGCAAGCTATCATTTCTAATTCATTCCTGCTAAAAAGTAAATATGGGACACAATACTTATATAAGAATGCATCCCCTCTATACTTTCATTAGGTAAAAAACTGCCTTTTTGTAGGGGATACTATTAGACCATGTACCATAGCATAACAGATTACCCATTTTTGCTATGTAATAAAGCAAATAACACTAGCACTTTTACTAGTTCCATAGAGGTTCAAGCATTACATTTACATCATTCATATAGCAGACAATTATCTTAGTTTTTTGCCAACATTTGCATACATTTATATTTAACATAAAAACTACTTAAAACTCTTTAAGTTAACTGCAGCAATCCCATTTGATAAAGCATTCCCATTTTTGCACTTTCAAGACACCACACTCAAAGCCACATTTCTTGAATCAATTCCTTGAGTTACCTCATTGCAAATGAGGTACCCTAAAGATTGGATAAACAATCAAACAGGGTCAGATTTGCAATCTGGTGTGAGTATAAATCAGTATTAACATGGCATTCTTGAACAGAAATCTTTAACATAAACATTTGCATATATGAACAAATCAAGGCAATTGCAGATATTACTTGACATCGTACAATGCACAACCATACCTCAGTCCCTCTCATACATGCCATTATTCCCCATAACTCCATGTACTTAATAAATCTAGACTGACAGCTAAATTACACTAGTGGATCACCATCCTAAATTTCCATGTGTTGAACACAAGTGCACACTGTATTTCCCAAATACACAAAGGCCTACTTGGCTTATATTAAGCCATATGCATATTTAACCTCCATACTTAAGGATAGATAGATCAACACAATAGGTGACTAGCACCCCCAACCTGATCCACATTCAAGTTACTAGTTAGGTTTTACTGTTTACCTCATACATCCCTTTCACTAATGCATGTTGCCTCATTCCCAAAGATGAATGAACTAGACTAAATTAAGTTTGAGTGTTTATGCAGAGATTCAAGTGAACATTCATCCAAAGTATCATCAATGTACAATCATTCAGAAACATATATAACATGGTAGACATATGGAAATTTTTAATGAGAAGTGTTCAAGTTATTAATATACTATAACTATGTTTTTTTATTGCCATGAGTACATGATAGGGATGATGAGGACACCCCCTAAACCTAGTATTTCTCCATAACAAATATGTGATCTGAATCAAAGAATATCTTAGGTAAATGGATAAGCTTATGAGCACTTATCATAGCTTCATTTTCCATTATTAAGAGCACACATAAGCCTTAAACTTCCTTGTTCAATGCTGCATGCTCTTAATTATAAAACCCTACCTCATGACAATCGTGTATTTCTTTAGTCTCAAATCTACAGGAATCCTATCGGTTAGCAGTCATTTAACCTTCATTCATGCAATCAAATGATTAAACCAAACATGGAAACTTTATACCATATTCCAAACTATATTATTGGTATAACTAAGGCTACCTGAATAGGTCTTATAGCCATTAAAAAAGTGATATATACTCACCAAAGTTCTCCCTTCTCCTAAGTTTTCCAGTCTCCTTCCTTAATCTCTACGGCTTCTTCAACAATTATTTTCAGAAATAATGTAATGGCATTACCCTATTCTAAATTTTTTATATGCTATTTATAGTCTGTGTTTTTTCGTAGAGTTTGGCCATACTAGTATTATTATCCCTTATTCATGTATATTAACATAACTACATTGTGATGTACAAAATCTCTCAAATGTACTATTCTTAATGCATTCAGTTTTCAGGCTATAATTGGTAATATAATTATCATTAAAATGGTGTGACACTGGTTGGTCCAATCCTCTTATTTCTGATTTTTCTTTTTAGAACCGAAGGACAATATAAAATGAGCATAAAGGAGGATACCTGAAATTCAAATTTCATTTCTATTTACTCGGCTACCATGTTACATATTCTGAGTATAAATGTTTTACTCACACATATTCTATGTCAAAACATGATCACTTGCCTAATTTTACCATTGCCTTTTATACTGATTTTAATTGTGTTCGATAATGTACATATATTCATATTCCATTTTGTAAAGAGGAACTATCATTCTAAAATTATGAAATAAAAAATGTTCAGAAATATAGGGTTATCACAGGTCCCGATTGCAACATTTATCTTGTTGACAAATGTCGGATTTTATTGTAATTTATAATCAAATTCCAGATGTAGTCAGGTATTTGTCATGGAGTTTATCCTTGTGACTTTTGCCATTACACACCTGGGGTATTAATTCATTGTGTTCACCGTTACACGAGGCACTTATTTTGTGTTGTCCTGTGTTCCATTTGAAATCTACAATTTTTTTTTATATTATTATTTTTTTATTTTCCTAAAGCACTATTTTATGAATTAAATAAGTTGAGACTTTATACGTATATAGAAATTAAATTGGTACAAAATTATCCTTCTGTCAAGATAATATTTTATAGTATCGTATCCTTTTTTGCAACATTGAAGGCTTATATTTTATTTTTCAATTCTAGATTTTTCTTTGATATTTTTTACTTTAATTTATTTCATTGTTTTTTCCATTCAAGTTCCTAATTCATTCTAAAATCCTAATCACTGTGTTGAATTTGTGCAGTATTTGAGACCTGTTAGATGTGGTTTATCAAAATAGTGCATTAGCATCGTTAAAGAGGAAGAATGATGGCTTTGGTTATTTGGTTCACTTTCATTTAAAGTGGACCCCTTATTATTATAGGTTATTTTTTGTTTATCTATAAGTTAACTATTCCTTTGGTCAAATAGTTTTTGGCAGCTTTTTTTGTTACCTGCAACCTATGTATTTCTGAGGGCATCTTGTGGATTCAGAATGTGATATTTAGCATTTTGAATATTATAGTTGGAATGGGGAAGGTTGTCCAATAGTTAGGTGTTGATTTTTTGGACATCTGACCCTGGGTGCGTCCTAGCAACTTAAAATTTTATTTTTATCTGAAATCAAGCTTCAATTTTATTAGTTCTTAGTAAATGGGCGTCATTTTTTGGATGGAGTAGGAACTCCCCCTTTATCAGGCTATTTTAACCGGAATTGGGTAAACAAATTCTTATTTTCTCGACGTTTACCGGGTGTGCTTTAAAAAACATCTGGGGTACACTTATATTTCTCGGGTGATTGCTTATCCCATGAATAGCCCTACATTAGTTATTTGCACAGTTTATTACTTCTCGGGTTCTGTCCATTAGATCTTTGGAATTGGCAATTACTTCCTTCCACTTTTTGGGTATAGGTTAATGAAAATGAGGTGTGAAAAGGCTGGAGATGTAGTTGACGTTTTGTTAACTGAGATTATTTTATAGGTTATGTTTCTAACATTAAAGGTCACTATTCTTTTCTCAATAAGCAATCATGCACACAAAAACTCAGAAAAATATAACGGATATATATTTACTGTCTTTGTTTTCTTAAATTATATTTTTATTTTCCATTGTGATAGTTATTCTATGTTTTATTTGTTTCTATTCATGAAGACTGACACCGTAGTTATAAAATAGGAAATCAGGGAGAAGGCTAGGCAGAGTCAGACATACAACGAGCATCCTCACTATTTGGGGGCAAGCTGGATGTAACGATACGGATTTCGCCCGGACTTAATCGATCGCTAAATCAACCAAGACCATTCAAAACCCAGATACGCTAACTCTGGGCAAACAACACATCCGAACAAACAACAGAAGACTTTTATAAACATCATAACAATATTACATCAGAGTACAGAATATCAGAGTATATAAGAAAATAATAATTCAGCGGAAGATTTATTTACAATAAAGGTAATACAATGCACAGCGGAAGACTATAAATGCCTGGACACAGCTTAAAGCTTCAATCCAGCATCCTGCTCTATATATCTGCAAAATAAAACTACTCGACTGCCCATATGGAAAATAGGGGCACCCGAGTTTGCAAGGGAAAAACAAACTACAGGTCAGTCAGGGGACTGGTGTGAGAAACTCTAAACAGTTATAAATCTTTATAAATGATAAGGCAAATCGCAGGACCACGACGCTAACGCGGAATGGGTTTACCCCCATGAATGTCAGTGTATAAACAACAATTAATAATTATCGATCTACCATGCATCAATCGACATGCAAATTCCCAATCTATCCATTTAGATTAATCACCACACTTAGATTTTCCAAATCCAATTCAATTTACAGAAATTATTCCCTTGAACTTTATTTCCCGATTTCCATTTCAAATCATTTGAAATACATATCTAGCTTTTATATCAAAGTAGATTTCACTTCGGGATCTCAAATCAAATCATTTATAAATATGAATTCTAAATCATAACAATGCATACAAATAAGTATGCAACCAAATATCGGGCTCCGCCTAGACAAGGCAAAGGGAATACATCTAAGCAACTCGATATATATATATATATATATATATATATTTGTGTGTTTTTTTGTGTGTGTGTGTGTGCACCTCCCACACATGGAGCAGGCTACACTGACGATGCACCTCCCACGCACGGAAGCATACACCGCCCATCTCCCATCTCATCCATACTTTTAGTCGTCCGGGTTACCAGAATCTTTAGCTACATAATAAATCATTTTTATATCCCAAAGTGGGGAAAATCATTCACAACATAATAATCACAAGTCTTTCAAAATATAGAACTTTACATCAGCAATTCTCACACATATTAGTCACTAGTAATCACATAACCTTTGAGCTCGTACGTCTCAAAGAAAGGTGTTAAGCAAGAGAATAAATTCTCCGCCACCAAACAGATATGTTATCAGTTGCAACTAATCGATACGCGATGAACCATAATGTAACACATAATACATTTCAGAATCTTTTCGATAATATCGGGTGTAGGCCTCGAAATCCAATCTGTTTTATAAAACATTTTTATAAAACATTCCCTGTCCAAAACCGGGAATACATTTCTTCACTTAAGAAAAATATCATTTCAAAATCATTCATTAAATTTGGAATGAACTCAACAACATCGCTAAACATCTCATAGTCAAATCGTGAAGTGTTTCACAAGATGTTAGCATACAGATATTTCTACCCAACCCAATGCTAAATGTAAAAGCATATTTTGGTCATAAACTGGTCAAGCACAATCCAAACAATCAATCGGTCCCAATCAATATCAACAACCAAGTATATTTGGTTTAATCACGTTTTGGAAATTTATTTATTACCATTAATTCCTTTACAATCTACTTAAAGATTTATTCAACTCCAATTGGTTTCAATCTCTAAAATCATTACTTAATGATTATTCAACTTTTATGAATATTAATCCTGCTTTTAACTGCGTTAAAGAACCAGTGTCATTTAAACACAGTTCATGACAAACCCAAAATCCAATTTGATGTTAAATACAAGGCTATGAATAATTATAGTATTGGCTTATATTCAACAACAAATTCTGAAACTAACAAATATCGTATTGGAATAACAATATATATATATATATATATATATATATATCTTCCAAATTCCTTTGCAATGTCCGTGTAATAACAGAATCCAATATCGAAATATCCTAAAGATTATTTCTCTTCCAAACCATTCCAATTCGTATATTGGAAATTCTGGTTATTTTTAAAACCATTTCAAATCCAATTTATTTATTTAAAAATATTGGATTATAATTCTAGTTCATAACTAGTTCATTTCGATAAAAATATATTTTTATCTTTTCAAATGTGGAAATTTTCATCTCAATTCTTTCGAAATCATTTATTACGATTTTACACAAATTATTGATATTTTTAACAATTTTATCAAGGCTTGTACAGTCGGTTTCCAATAACAGCCAACGAACTGCACTTACAACGACCTTTTCCAAATTTGATTTGGACGTATCTCCAGATCCAACTATTAGATTTCAAATCTCTTGTATTTGTTGGAAACTCTTTTCGATACGAACCCAACGATTCTGGTTTTAGGAGAATCGATGAGACGACCCGAACTTCCCCGGCCTCCGAAGAGATGAGGAAGAGCGGATTGAGTCGAGAACAAGCAACAAAATAGAACGCATACGGAAGAACATTTCATTGTATATAACGACAATGCACCAGAATACAACAATATACAGAGTATAAATGAATATTACACAGAAATAACAGAGGTTTAAATTACATTTAAATACAACGCAAAGGAAAATAATACAATAGACAACTAGATGAGATATACGGATACAAAGCTTTCCGGATATCATTCCAGCTGTAAACCAGGATCCTGTGAATATAAATCTGCAAAACCAAAACTACTAGCTGCCCGTGTCAAAATAAGGGCACCCAGAGTTTAGGTTAAAACAACAAACTCCAGGTCAGTCATGTGACTGGTGTGAGAACTAAAACAGTTAATAATCTTTATTTTAAAGTTAGGTGAATCAAGGGACCACACCGCATAACACGGAACGGGTTTCCTTCCAAGAACACCAGTGCATAAAACAAACAGCGCAATGCTAAATAAGGAAAAATGAAGCTATTATAAGACCCAGTTCCCATCACACAATGCAACGCAAGCCGGAGGATAGGGTTTTTACCTTATAATAGCCAAGAATGCTTGATACGTTTAAAACAAATCATTTGATACTATTATAAGTGTATAGTGTATAAAACAACTTCAAATCATAAGTATCAATCGTAGGCGGCATGAATGCCCCATACCACTATGTCGCCATATATAGGTTATACAATCAAAATCGCAATGTCACGTATTTGGAAATTGGGTTTCCATCTATGAACCGAGGCAAAAGATAGTCCTCAACCCGTTCGAGACGCTCTAGCCCGCCCCTCAGGCAAGTACTCAGTCAAGCCTTTGGATCGTCAGGGCCGGTCCACCGATGTGGATTAAAATGCCTGAACATGCGTTTCCCCGCCCTTTGGGGCGTAAATGAGCCAACGAATGACTCCATCGGACCCGGATCGTCCGATCAAACCGAGGCGCCTCGCAACAGCGACAACCACACAGGTGAAAAGTATATAAATGTCAGGGCTGGTAGGTCACTGACACCACCCTAGCTAGAAAGAAACGCATGCCCTCCCTGATGTCCTCTCCCGTTTCTAGTTCATACCGGGGTGTGAGGCTCGCGAATCAATGCTACACAAAGCTACGCCACAAAGGTCGTTCTTTGATCATCAACCACAAGACTTTGCTTTTCAACAGAAGCCTTGATCATTTGCAGCTTAGCATGCCACACAGGCAATCCACTCTATGCATTTGATATCCATCAATAGATAACCCCTGAGCTCGTACGTCTCAGAGAAGGGCGTTAAGCAAGAGAATAAATTCTCCGCCGCCAAACAGATATATATTTAATAGAGATCAATCACACAGACTAAAATCCAATGTCAGACACACAGTCCATTTACAAGTCCGTTCTGGGTCTGAACGAAACCGGAGGCACCTAGTACCCCGCATATCCATCGATCTCCAAGTACATCTGGACGATCACCAACTGCTTCTATCTTCTTGGGTGTACAGCCCAATCAAGATCATCAGTAATCACCCAAACGACGTGAAGACTTCCGTTCTTCAACCACCGTCTTCATCTTCGACTTATCGTCGTATCAGTTATTCAGAATGGGATAAACCCGGTCTTTCCAAATAACTCGCGTATATTTTAAATAAGTGTTACACAAACACAACATATGCCTCATTCCAATTCATCAGTCACTAACCGTAAATTAATCAAGAGAATAGTTTCCCAAATATTAACCCCGAAGGCCGAAACCAACATCAGATCAATATCCAGAAAACCCTTCTGCTTGGCTAACCGACAGTTAGTTTCTAATTTTCAAATTCATAGGGAAAGGTTCCCATTAATTTTATCCAAGATAAATTCCTTGAATTTATTCTTTAATCATCTTTTGAATATCAATTCAAACTAGTCGGGATTAACGAACTTTACCGAAGCAATCATTTGTTTTAATTTCCTAATACCAACCTATTCATCCCATGAAGTAAAACTGGTAATACTTCATATCTAACACCACTGTGTTATCGGTAAATTCAATTACCATTTCACGTTCAAATCTAATTAAAGATTTAACTAACGCCTGGAGCAAAACTGGTGGTACTCCATTCTCGTCCATTTCAATCTAATTAAAGATTCATTAAAGCTCCACTTAGTTTTAATCTTTAACGGGGTTAAAGAATCAGTGTCATTTAATAACACTGTTCATTATAAATCCCAAGATCACATTCTATTAATTATTGGGTTAAAGAACAAGTGTTATTTAAAACACTGCTCACGATAAACCCAAAAATTAATTCGAATTAAATATTATTTAATTGGTACACTTCATTAAATCTAAATAAAAAGATTTAATCTTTTCTCAACTGGGTTCAAGAACAGTGTTAGTGAAGACACCATTCACGACAAACCCAATCACATTTGATATTCAATACAAGGCTCTGAATAGAAAATATATCGGCTTATATTCAATATCAAATTCTACGATTAACAAATGTCGTATTGGAAATAACGATATAAATATATATATCTTTCAAATTTCCATAACAACATCTGTATAATCACGAATTCCAACATCGAAATATTCCGAAGACAATTTCGATTCAAACCCACTCCAATGCAATCATTGGAAATTCTGGTTATTTTTAAAGCCCTTTCAAATTCAATTTATTTATTTAAAAATAAATAGAATTATAATTCTAGTTCAAAACTAGTTCATTTCGATAAAAATCTATTTTTATCTTTTCAACTATGGAGTTTTTCATCCCAAATCTTCACAAATCATTTCTTATGATTTTACACAAATTATTACTATTTTTAATAATTTTATCAAGGCCCGTACAGTCGATTTCCACCAACGGTCATCGAACTGTTGCAGCGACCTTTTTCAAATTTAATTTGAACATAATTTCAAATCCAACCGTTATATTTCTAATTTCTAATATTCGTTAGAAAGCTCTTTTCGATACGAACCCAACGGTTCCGGTTTTAGGAGAATCCGACGGTCGGATCTCCCGTAATATCCGTTCGAAGTCAATGGTCGAAATTCGCGAACTGCCGCGGCGCGGCGCGTTCTATTCAGGCCATTATATTATATATATAATATATACTTCGTCGATTTCAATTCAAAACGTGTTTTATAAATCGTTTTTAAATTCATTTTCAAAACGGTTTCAACTTCATATTCAATTTCAAATCAAAATTGAATATTCCAATTTAAATTCACTTTAAATTCATTTCAAATTGATTCCAATTCAAATTGATTTCTAATTCAATTTCAGTTCAATTTCAGTTCAATTCAATTTCATTTCGAATTCATTTATATTCGATTTCAATTCGAATTTATTTATATTCAATTTCAATTCGAATTTATTTATATTCAATTCTTTTCAAAATATCAGATTTTGAAATCACTTTCGATATTCATTATAAAATGAATAAAATCGATATAAATATCGTTCACGTCAAAATGGCGTCAATCTAATCAATACGGCTTCATATATTCCTATTTCAAATATTTCTATTTCAAATATTCCTATTTCAATTATTTCTATTTCAAATATTTTTATTTCAAATATTTCTATTTCGAAACTGGAATGAGGCCCAATCAATTACCATATAATGTAAATTATATGGATTTTCTACAACACATGTATATATCAACAACGATGAATAATCAACCATCATCCAAAGTGCATTCTACACTGTATAAGCATCAAATATAGATATTCAACGCTTATGATAGTCTGTCAATCAATCAATCGACATACAACTAAACAATCGGGATTAGTGTACGTCAAATATCATCCCAATACCCGTGTGGGGTTTCAAACAATCAAACACAGATTTTATTTGTGCAGTTGGGCGATGTGTAAAATTTATCGTCCCAATCAATGTCCTTCAAATAGGTGTACATAAACAAACCGTCCGGTTTGTAAATGAATATTTATTTATTCATATTCACGTTAAAAATTATATTTTTAACGATCAAACTATTTTATTCAACCTATGAAATTTCTATTCGGTTCATTTATTAAATAAATGTTATCTTTATTTTTCTAACTTATTTTTAGAAAATTTCGGCGACAT
This sequence comes from Allium sativum, assembly GCA_030737875.1. Classification (NCBI taxonomy): domain Eukaryota; kingdom Viridiplantae; phylum Streptophyta; class Magnoliopsida; order Asparagales; family Amaryllidaceae; genus Allium; species Allium sativum. Next base: position 996,835,038 of record CM060915.1, read on the forward strand.
AACGGCACGATACTAGAAACGGGACAAGACCTAGCCTTATCCCCGGTCTAGTGAAGGCCCACGCCATTCACACATCAATCATATCAATTTCATTTCACCAAACAATTCAAATCAGCCCAAACAATCTAACTAACAACACAGCCAAACAAACAAGTCCATGGTCTGTGGACGATTGTGTCGGGTGCTACTAAGCACCGTCTGCATCCTAGTATATATATATAACTAGAGAAGAAATAGAAGAGTGAGAAATTCTCACCGAAAGCTATCCCAACTTCACGACACTCCTATTGTAGAGATCTTCGTCGTTCTCGCCTTTTCGTCCTCTTCGTTGCCCGTAGCCACTACATATGTAAAAATCGAATTTTTACTACGATGTTCAATATATAAAAATCCCATTTCAAAAATATAGATTTCGCCTTTATAAAAATAAAGATTTCGCCTTTATAAAAATAAAGATTTCGCCTTTATAAAAATAAAGATTTCGCCTATATAAAAATAAAGATTTCGCCTTTATAAAAATATCATTATAAAAATCACATCTTTATTTCGATGTTCAATGTATAAAAATCACATTTTTACTTCGATGTTCAATATATAAAAATCATATTTTTACTTCGATGTTCAATATATAAAAATCACATTTTTACTTCGATGTTCAATATATAAAAATCACATTTTTACTTCGATGTTCAATATATAAAAATCTAATTTTTACTTCGATGTTCAATATATAAAAATCACATTTTTATCACTTTTACTTCATGTTAAAAACCTCACTTTTTATCATTCTTAAAACGATGATATTTATATTTAGATCTGATCCTTTTTTCCTCTAAAATATTATATATAAAAATCAGAAAATCAACAATTCCATTTTACTATATGAAAAAAAATCATACTTTTATATTAGGTTATTTATATTTTAAAAACCGTGCTTTTATTACATATTAATAATATAAAATAAAATAGAAGGGAAAAAACTTACTGGAATGAAGAAGGGGGGAGGGGCGCTCTGCAGCTCGCGGTGGTGGCAAGGAGAAGGGGGTCTGTCAGCTGCGCGTGGGGGGGCCGTGATGTGGTGGTGTGGGAGGGCGAGGCCGGTGGCGCCTCTGTCCTGGGGCGTCGGATATCACACGAGATGGAGCGAGGTGGGAAGGAGAAGGCGGAGGGGAAGAAGGAGGAGCGGGGGAAGATGGGAGCGGGGCGATGGCGTCGATGCGGTGGTGGAGAGGGGTTGAGCGTCGTGGGTTTGATCGCAGCGTTTTTATTTTTTTTTCTTTTTCGTTCAGATCTAACAGAAGAGAGAGAGGGAGAGGTGTGAGCTAATATATAATTATATTATTTAATTAATTAAATTTTTTCTTCCTTTAAAAGTTGACTTTTCGTCTGAACCCCAAATCGAGCCCAACAACTGTCGCCTCTAGCTGATTACCCCCATTCCGAACACAATGGGATATGTATCGCAAGCTGTTTCGATTGTTACGATCAGTTTCCCTTGAATTTATATTTAAATCACTATATTGAATTTTAAACATACATTTCAAATTACCGGTTTCACATACTAAGTAGAAAAATTCCAGAAAAATATTTTCTAGCTTCGTATTGACGATACGGTCCTAACAAAACTAGTTTCGTTGAATTCTGAGGCCGTTTGAAAAATGGCCAATTTCCAGTCGATTAAAATCAACTATAACTGGTCAAACGCGTTTTCCTTTGCCACGCTCACATATTGATTCGAAAAATTATGAAATTTGGAATCTAGCAATAACTTGACCCTGCGGACCCAACAAAAGTGGTTTCGTCGAAATCCGAGGTCGTTTGCAAAATTCCCATTTTTTAGGGCCCGAATTCCATAGCGAGTATTCAGAAATTTCATCTGGACATATCTTTTGATTCCCGGTATGAAATTTAGATTTTTCGGATTCTTTGGAAAGATATTATCAATTAGATCCTAATGTTTTTGGTTTCACTAAAATCCGGATTGTTTTGCAGCCGGTACAGTCGATTGAAGTTTGAAATCGAATTATCGAACTACCGCGCCATTTTCAATTCCTTTTATAAATATAAATAAATATTTATATTCCAACGACGACGAATATAAATATATACGTTTGAATTATATTCAAAATAAATTTCTCATCGATATTATTTGAAATAATTCATTTAAAATAATCAAAATTCGCTAAAATTGCCAAAATAAAAATTTTAAACTGGCCCAGATTTTCGGGTTGTTACAATCTCCCCCACTTAAAACTTTTCGTCCCCGAAAAGGAACAAAGTCAAAAGTGGTTTGATTAATCAACTCTACGTTCGTTCTGGCTTCCATTCTCCAACCTTCCAGTTTCTGAGAATTTTCAAATTCTTCAAAAATTTGGCTAACACCCTAAATTTTCGAAAAATTTCGCCATAACCTCCCCTGCACCGGGAGCCACGGGAAAATCCCGAAATTGCCATATAGGCCTTCTGATCTCAAAAAGAAAAAGAAAAAGCCAAGCGGCTAGCCAATAGGCTCATAAAATCATCATCACCCAAACAAAACAGTAAATTATGTAGTAAACATGTACCTATTTGTCGGGCAAACAAATTTTATTCTTTGCTCTAGCCTCCTTGCTATGACCTGTTCAATGTAAGTACAAGTATATGCAAGCAAATGCGACACATTTTCAATACAACTCACTTTCTGGTACAATTTGACTCAATTAGGCATAATGGCTCAAAATTTAATTAATCAACAACACAACCATCAATCCATTAGTTGATTAGTTTTTAAAATTCATAATTTTGATACATATACAAAAATCAAAATTTTGATACCAAAACACAACAATAGGCCCTATATAATTTTTTGTTCTCACACCAGTCAATAGGAAATATATAGATATTACACGTTCGTCACTCGAATATAAATTCTAATGATGATATATCAATCATCAGAATCACCCCCGGGCGACTAGAGTGTAATTCTATATCTATCCCATATATTAAAACTTTGAATATACGTTTGCAAGGCGTATATGCAAATTCTTTATATACTGGACTGTCCCGATCATTATAGAATAAATAATCAAATACGAATAGTTGATTTAAATTTTCAAAACAAAATTGGTTTTCATTTTAAAAATGTACTCTTCACACTCGTTCTAGGATACTACTGGTCCTATCTCTAACGAGTCATTCTCGTTGGATATTACTAATCCAGTTTCTGATGAATTCTTTTGCATGGTTCTAATGTGTCTTGTTCTCTGAGCTTTGTAAACCAAAGCTCTGATACCACGATGTGACGACCCGAACTTCCCCGTCCTCCGAAGAGATGAGGAAGAGCGGATTGAGTCGAGAACAAGCCACAAAATAGAACGCATACGGAAGAACATTTCATTGTATATAACGAAAATGCACCAGAATACAAGAATATACAGAGTATAAATGAATATTACACAGAAATAACAGAGGTTTAAATTACATTTAAATACAACGCAGCGGAAAATAATACAATACACAACTAGAAGAGATATAGGGATACAAAGCTTTCCGGATATCGTTCCAGCTGTAAACCAGGATCCTGTGAATATAAATCTGCAAAACCAAAACTACTAGCTGCTCGTGTCAAAATAAGGGCACCCAGAGTTTAGGTTAAAACAATAAACTCCAGGTCAGTCATGTGACTGGTGTGAGAACTAAAACAATTAATAATCTTTATTTTAAAGTTAGGTGAATCAAGGGACCACACCGCATAACACGGAATGGGTTTCCTCCCAAGAACACCAGTGCATAAAACAAACAGCGCAATGCTAAATAAGGAAAAATGAAGCTATTATAAGACCCAGTTCCCATCACACAATGCAACGCAAGCCGGAGGATAGGGTTTTTACCTTATAATAGTCAAGAATGCTTGATACGTTTAAAACAAATCATTTGATACTATTATAAGTGTAAAGTGTATAAAACAACTTCAAATCATAAGTATCAATCGTGGGCGGCATGAATGCCCCATACCACTATGTCGCCATATATAGGTTATACAATCAAAATCGCAAAGTCACGTATTTGGAAATTGGGTTTCCATCTATGAACCAAGGCAAAAGATAGTCCTCAACCGATTCGAGACGCTCTAGCCCGCCCCTCAGGCAAGTACTCAGTCAAGCCTTTGGATCGTCAGGGCCGGTCCACCGATGTGGATTTAAATGCCTGAACATGCGTTTCCCCGCCCTTTGGGGCGTAAATGAGCCAACGAATGACTCCATCGGACCCGGATCGTCCGATCAAACCGAGGCGCCTCGCAACAACAACAACCACACAGGTGGAAAGTATATAAATGTCAGGGCTGGTAGGTCACTGACACCACCCTAGCTAGAAAGAAACGCATGCCCTCCCTGATGTCCTCTCCCGTTTCTGGTTCATACCGGGGTGTGAGCCTCGCGAATCAACGCTACACAAAGCTACGCCACAAAGGTCGTGCTTTGATCATCAACCACAAGACTTTGCTTTTCAACAGAAGCCTTGATCATTTGCATCTTAGCATGCCACACAGGCAATCCACTCTATGCGTTTGATATCCATCAGTATATAACCCCTGAGCTCGTACGTCTCAGAGAAGTGCGTTAAGCAAGAGAATAAATTCTCCGCCGCCAAACAGATATATATTTAATAGAGATCAATCACACAGACTAAAATCCAATGTCAGACACACAGTCCATTTACAAGTCCGTTCTGGGTCTGAACGAAACCGGAGGCACCTAGTACCCCGCATATCCATCGATCTCCAAGTACGTCTGGACGATCACCAACTTCTTCCATCTTCTTGGGTGTACAGCCCAATCAAGATCATCAGTAATCACCCAAACGACGTGAAGACTTCCGGTCTTCAACCACCGTCTTCATCTTCGACTTATCGTCGTATCAGTTATTCTGAATGGGATAAACCCGGTCTTTCCGAATAACTCGCGTATATTTTAAATAAGTGTTACACAAACACAACATACGCCTCATTCCAATTCCTCGGTCACTAACCGTAAATTAATCAAGAGAATAGTTTCCCAAATATTAACCCCGAAGGCCGAAACCAACATCAGATCAATATCCAGAAAACCCTTCTGCTTGGCTAACCGACAGTTAGTTTCTAATTTTCACATTCATAGGGAAAGGTTCCCATTAATTTTATCCAAGATAAATTCCTTGAATTTATTCTTTAATCATCTTTTGAATATCAATTCAAACTAGTCGGGATTAACGAACTTTACCGAAGCAATCATTTGTTTTAATTTCCCAATCCCAACCTATTCATCCCATGAAGTAAAACTGGTAATACTTCATATTTAACACCACTGTGTTATCGGTAAATTCAATTACCATTTCACGTTCAAATCTAATTAAAGATTTAACTAACGCCTGGAGCAAAACTGGTGATACTCCATTCTCGTCCATTTCAATCTAATTAAGATTCATTAAAACTCCACTTAGTTTTAATCTTTAACGGGGTTAAAGAATCAGTGTCATTTAAAAACACTGTTCACGATAAATCCCAAGATCACATTCCATTAATTATTGGGTTAAAGAACAAGTGTTATTTAAAACACTGCTCACGATAAACCCAAAAATTAATTCGAATTAAATATTATTTAATTGGTACACTTCATTAAATCAAAATAAAAAGATTTAATCTTTTCTCAACTGGGTTCAAGAACAGTGTTAGTGAAGACACCATTCACGACAAACCCAATCACATTTGATATTCAATACAAGGCTCTGAATAGAAAATATATCGGCTTATATTCAATATCAAATTCTACGATTAACAAATGTCGTATTGGAAATAACGATATAAATATATATATCTTTCAAATTTCCATAACAACATCTGTATAATCACGAATTCCAACATCGAAATATTCCGAAGACAATTTCGATTCAAACCCACTCCAATGCAATCATTGGAAATTCTGGTTATTTTTAAAGCCCTTTCGAATTCAATTTATTTATTTAAAAATAAATAGAATTATAATTCTAGTTCAAAACTAGTTCATTTCGATAAAAAACTATTTTTATCTTTTCAACTATGGAGTTTTTCATCCCAAATCTTCACAAATCATTTCTTATGATTTTACACAAATTATTACTATTTTTAATAATTTTATCAAGGCCCATATAGTCGATTTCCACCAACGGTCATCGAACTGCACTTGCAGCGACCTTTTTCAAATTTAATTTGAACATAATTTCAAATCCAACCGTTAGATTTCTAATTTCTAATATTCGTTAGAAAGCTCTTTTCGACACGAACCCAACGGTTCCTGTTTTAGTAGAATCCGACGGTCGGATCTCCCGTAATATCCGTTCGAAGTCAATGGTCGAAATTCGCGAACTGTCGCGGCGCGGCGCGTTCTATTCAGGCCATTATATTATATATATAATATATATAATATATACTTCGTCGATTTCAATTCAAAACGTGTTTTATAAATCTTTTTTAAATCCATTTTCAAAACGGTTTCAACTTCATATTCAATTTCAAATCAAAATTGAATATTCCAATTTAAATTCATTTTAAATTCATTTCAAATTGATTCCAATTCAAATTGATTTCTAATTCAATTTCAGTTCGATTTCAGTTCAATTCAATTTCATTTCGAATTCATTTATATTCGATTTCAATTCGAATTTATTTATATTCAATTTAAATTCGAATTTATTTATATTCAATTCTTTTCAAAATATCAGATTTTGAAATCACTTTCGATATTCATTATAAAATGAATAAAATCGATATAATTATCGTTCACGACAAAATGGCGTCAATCTAATCAATACGGCTTCATATATTCCTATTTCAAATATTTCTATTTCAAATATTCCTATTTCAAATATTTCTATTTCAAATATTTTTGTTTCAAATATTTCTATTTCGAAACTGGAATGAGGCCCAATCAATTACCATATAATGTAAATTATATGGATTTTCTACAACACATGTATATATCAACAACGATGAATAATCAACCATCATCCAAAGTGCATTCTACACTGTATAAGCATCAAATATAGATATTCAAAGCTTATGACAGTCTGTCAATCAATCGATCGACATACAACTAAACAATCGGGATTAGTGTACGTCAAATATCATCCCAATACCCGTGTGGGGTTTCAAACAATCAAACACAGATTTTATTTGTGCAGGTCCCAATCAATGTCCTTCAAATAGGTGTACATAAACAAACCGTCCGGTTTGTAAATGAATATTTATTTATTCATATTCACGTTAAAAATTATATTTTTAACGATCAAACTATTTTATTCAACCTATGAAATTTCTATTTGGTTCATTTATTAAATAAATGTTATCTTTATTTTTCTAACTTATTTATAGAAAATTTCGGCGGCATAACGGCACGATACTAGAAACGGGACAAGACCTAGCCTTATCCCCGGTCTAGTGAAGGCCCACGCCATTCACACATCAATCATATCAATTTCATTTCACCAAACAATTCAAATCAACCCAAACAATCTAACTAACAACACAGCCAAACAAACAAGTCCATGGTCTGTGGACGATTGTGTCGGGTGCTACTAAGCACCGTCTGCATCCTAGTATATATATAACTAGAGAAGAAATAGAAGAGTGAGAAATTCTCACCGAAAGCTATCCCAACTTCATGACACTCCTATTGTAGAGATCTTCGTCGTTCTCGCCTTTTCGTCCTCTTCGTTGCCCGTAGCCACTACATATGTAAAAATCGAATTTTTACTACGATGTTCAATATATAAAAATCCCATTTCAAAAATATAGATTTCGCCTTTATAAAAATAAAGATTTCGCCTTTATAAAAATAAAGATTTCGCCTTTATAAAAATAAAGATTTCGCCTTTATAAAAATATCATTATAAAAATCACATTTTTACTTCGATGTTCAATATATAAAAATCACATTTTTACTTCGATGTTCAATATATAAAAATCTAATTTTTACTTCGATGTTCAATATATAAAAATCACATTTTTATCACTTTTACTTCATGTTAAAAATCTCACTTTTTATCATTCTTAAAACGATGATATTTATATTTAGATCTGATCCTTTTGTTCTCTAAAATATTATATATAAAAATCAGAGAATCAACAATTCCATTTTACTATATGAAAAAAAATCATACCTTTATATTATGTTATTTATATTTTAAAAACCGTGCTTTTATTACATATTAATAATATAAAATAAAATAAAAGGGAAAAAACTTACTGGAATGAAGAAGGGGGGAGGGGCGCTCTGCAGCTCGCGGTGGTGGCAAGGAGAAGGGGGTCTGTCAGCTGCGCGTGGGGGGGCCGCGATGTAGTGGTGTGGGAGGGCGAGGCCGGCGGCGCCTCTGGCTTGGGGCGTCGGATATCACACGAGATGGAGCGAGGTGGGAAGGAGAAGGCGGAGGGGAAGAAAGAGGAGCGGGGGAAGATGAGAGCGGGGCGATGGCGTCGATGCGGTGGTGGAGAGGGGTTGAGCGTCGTGGGTTTGATCGCAGCGTTTTTTTTTTCGTTCAGATCTAACAGAAGAGAGAGAGGGAGAGGTGTGAGCTAATATATAATTATATTATTTAATTAATTAAATTTTTTCTTCCTTTAAAAGTTGACTTTTCGTCTGAACCCCAAATCGAGCCCAACGACTGTCGACTCTAGCTGATTATCCCCATTCCGAACACAATGGGATATGTATCGCAAGCTGTTTCGATTGTTACGATCAGTTTCCCTTGAATTTACATTTAAATCACTATATTGAATTTTAAACGTACATTTCAAATTACCGGTTTCACATACTAACTAGAAAAATTCCAGAAAAATATTTTCTAGCTTCGTATTGAAGATACGGTCCTAACAAAACTAGTTTCATTGAATTCTGAGGCCGTTTGAAAAATGGCCAATTTCCAGTCGATTAAAATCAACTATAACTGGTCAAACGCGTTTTCCTTTGCCACGCTCACATATTGATTCGAAAAATTATGAAATTTGGAATCTAGCAATAACTTGACACTGCGGACCCAACAAAAGTGGTTTCGTCGAAATCCGAGGTCGTTTGCAAAATTCCCATTTTTAAGGGCCCGAATTCCATAGCGACTATTCAGAATTTTCATCTGGACATACCTTTTGATTCCCGCTATGAAATTTCGATTTTTCGGATTCGTTGGAAAGATATTATCAATTAGATCCTAATGTTTTTGGTTTCACTAAAATCCGGATTGTTTTGCACCCGGTACATTCGATTGAAGTTTGAAATCGAATTATCGAACTACCGCGCCATTTTCAATTCCTTTTATAAATATAAATAAATATTTATATTCTAACGATGACGAATATAAATATATATGTTTGAATTATATTCAAAATAAATTTCTCATCGATATTATTTAAAATAATTCATTTTAAATAATCAAAATTCGCAAAAATTGCAAAAATAAAAATTTTCAACTGGCCCAGATTTTCGGGTTGATACAATCAGACGGTCGGATCTCCCGTAACATCAATTCGAAGTCAACGGTCGAAATTCGCGAACGGTCGCAGCGCGGCGCTTTCTGTTCAGGCCATTTAATATGTATAATATATATATTATATATATTTCATCGATTTCCATTTAAAACATATTTTATAAATCGTTTTAATTTCATTTTAAAAACGATTTCAACTTTCATTTCAATTTTTAACCAAAATCGAATATTCCATTACATGAAAATTTTGTACATCTCATATATATGTTAAAAATAATATTTTTAACAAACCAATATTTATTTCATTCACACTTCATATATATATATATATATTTCACATTTCATATACGTATATTTTTCTTTTCATATATATATTATTCACATTCCATATATATATATATATATTCTTTTCATATATATATTGTTCACATTCCATATATATTTTTTCCTTTCATATATATATTATTCACATTCCATATATATAATTTTCACATTCCATATATATATTCACATTCCGTATATACATTTTTCACATTCCATATATAAATATATATTTTCATTTCAAATATATGTTTTTTTCACACATCATATATACATATATATATATTTTTTCCATTCCATATATATGTTTATTTTCATTTCAAATCTATATTTTTCATTTCAAATATATATTTTTGACACATCACATTTTTTTTCATATTTCATATATACATTATTTTAATTTCACATCACAATCACACACAATACAATCAAATAAATCGTCCATGGTCTGTGGACGTATGTGAGGTGAGTTAACAGGCAGTCGACACAAATTTAGTTATAAAAATAAATAACTGTACAAAAGAATTTAGTGAGAGATTCTCACATTAATCGACTATAAAATCATTTAAATAACGATTTGTTTTAACTAAATTAAACAAGATGTTTAATTCAATAAAAATCTATAACTTGCTTCGTTCTCATCCAGGCTGATTCCATGTTGTAGTGTTTTTCTTCATGGTTTCAACGGTTCTGAAATTGTCGAAATCGGACAATAAATGTGTGAGTTATTTTAATTTATAGACTAATTACGTTATTTTGAGATTTAATAAAATTAATTACCTTCTTCCTCTGTTTAACACTCAGAAAACATGTCGAACCTTCGTTCGAATTTAGGGTTTGAAATACGCCACCCCAACATTGACCGGACGTTGATCCTTAATGTCCACCACGTCGGCCACGGCGTTGCCCCCTAGCGCCGGCGATGGCACGAAATCCGGTGGCCCCATTGGCCCTAGAAATGCATGTGATCCCAATGATTTCGAGATAGTAATTCACTCCATCCAATATATTAAACTCGATCATGGCCATTGGTTTTGGAGATCTTGCTGAGCTGAGGAACTTGGTATTGTTGATTTCTTGAATAGGTTAGTGGATAGGGAAATCGGGGAGGAAGAAGGTTGGAAGCCCGTTGCCATAGACTCGAAATGAGCGACGCGGGAAGAATAGCGATTTAGGGGTTTTGGTTTTTCCCAACGTTATATACACATATAAATATATTAATATTTTAATAATTAATTCATAAATTACATGTTTAATGTCACGAACTCCAAATCGAACCTAAAGACCGTTGTCCCTAGCTAAATAACCCCATCCCGGACACAATGGGATAAGTCCCATAGGCCAATTCAATTGTTTCAGTCAGTTATTCTTCAAATTAAAATATAAAACATTCAAATTTGGATTTGAACGTACATTTTAATTTACCGGGGCCACATACCGACTCTAAAAATTCCTGAAAAATTATTTCTAATTTCGTATTGACAATACGGTCCTAACAAAAACTAATTTCGTCAAATTTGAAGACCATTTGAAAAATGGCCATTTTCTGGTCGATCCAAATTGACTAAAATTATCAAAACACGTTTTATTTTGCCACGCTCACATATTGATTCCAATAATTACGAAAATCGGAACATAGCAATAATTCAACATCCCGGATCCAACAAAAGTGGTTCCATCAAAAACGGACGTTGTTTGCAAAATGGCTACCTTTAAGGGCCATATATTATATAAAATTATATATAAATTCCACAGCGACTTTTCAGAATTTTCAACTGGACGTAACTCGCAACTAATAAAACAAAATCTCAGTTTCTTACACTCATTTGAAAGATATAGCTAATCAGATTCGAATATTTCTAGTTTCGTCCAATTCTGACTAATATTGAATTCTGTATATTCAATTGAAATTAGAAATCGAATTTTCAAACTGCCACGCCATTTCAGGTTCGTTATATAATTAAAATAAATTTATATGTTCTAACTTCTTCAAAAATAATTTTTTCGTCATTATTATTTAAAATAAATCATTTTAAATAACTCATTATTCATTAAATTAGCCAAATTAAAAAAATTTAATTGCCTCCGATTTTTCCGGGTTGTTACAATCTCCCCCACTTAAAATCTTTTCATCCTCGAAAAGGAATGGAGCTGAAAGTTGTTTCACTAATCAAATCAACTTTTATTCGGGCTTTCATTCTTCTGCTTTTCAGTTTCTAAGAATTTTCCAATTTCTCAAAAATTTGGCTAACACCCTAAATTTTCGAAAAATTTCGCATAACCTCCTTTGTTCGGGGAGCACGGGGAAAATCCCCAAACCGCCACATAGGCCCTCTCATCTCAAAAAGAAAAAGAAAAAGCCAATCGGTTCATAAAATCATCCAACCCCAATAAATACACTAAACATGTACCAATTTGTCGGGCATACAATTTTGTTCCTCTTCTCTGGCCTCCTTGCTATGACCTGTTCAATGTATATACATGTACATATATGCATTTGCATTCAATTTTCAATTCAGTTCAACATTCGACACAATTTGGTTATATTGTTCAAAATTTTAATTAATCAAACCAATAATCATACATTTAAAACCAAATTATATATATAATCACAAATACGTTATTTATAAACATATAACTCTCAACTCATTCTGGGACATTACTCTAACCCCATCTCTAACGAGTTTCTCATTCTTGGATACTACTAATCCTATCTCTAACGAGTTTTCTTTCATTGGATATTACTAATCCAATCTCTGATTTGCCTTTTATTCAGTTCTAACGAGTTGCACCCCAAAAATTTGAGTTAACCAAGCTCTGATACCATATGTAACGATACGGATTTCTCCCGTACTTAATCGATCGCTAAATCGACCAAGACCGTTCAAAACCTGGATATGCTAACTCTGGGCAAACAACACATCAGAACAAACAACAGAAGGCATTTATAGATACCATAATAATGTTATATCAGAGTACAGAATATCATAGTATATCGGAAAATAATAATACAGTGGAAGATTTATTTACAATAAAGGTAATACAATGCATAGCAGAAGACTATAAATGCCTGGACACAGCTTAAAGCTTCAATCCAAAATCCTGCTCTATATATCTGCAAAATAAAACTACTCGACTACCCTGTGGAAAATAGGGGCACCCGAGTTTACAAGGGAAAAACAAACTACAGGTCAGTCATGGGACTGGTGTGAGAAACTCTAAACAGTTATAAATCTTTACAAATGATAAGTGTAACGTCCCGCATTTTATCAGTTTGTATTTGAATATTTAAATCATTTTAAATATTGAATTCGTAATATAAGTGGATTTATATATTAATTAAAACGAAGTTGAACATATAAAAATATATATTTAATATAATCGAGCCCGTAATATCATGGTAGTTCGTAATTTAACGTTCTGAACTTCAACTGAGTGTACAAGACCCATTTTAAATTGGATTTCTACGAAACAAGAAACATTGGAATCTATTGAACTGTATCTTTCTAACAGAAGTGAAAAACCAAGATTCCGGGTTATAGATTGTGAGTTATGTCCAAATCAAATGTTTAGAAAGTTGATATGAAATCGTATAACGACCGTAACGGTTTATTTGAAATAACTAGATATCGGATTCGAATTTGGACAAGGTCCTTTTGAGACATAGTGATAATTTAATTTTTAGAATTTTACTGTAATCTTTAATTAATTAAAAATGCAACTTTTTATTTGAAGTATTTTGCACCCTGTATCGATATTTTGGGATTTCAAAACATGAGTCAACCTACCGATATTTTTATATTTTTGGGATCGTGGCACCTCGCTGGACACGACTATAATCTTACTTCTGTCCATAACAGCCCGGACACAGACCAAATTTCATGCAATGGGTACCCCGAATAAATATCTAATGTAAGACAAAAACTCTAAATCAAAAGATACTAAAAATCCAACGGCCATACCCTAATCAATAATCTCGCCATACCCTAATACCCTTTTTAGCATGTTACTTTCTTACCTATTGCCTACTGCTTTCCATTTAAGCAAAGCAGACCATACCCTAGGAAATAGCAAGTTGTATTATAGCATGAATGTACAGCAAAAAACCTATTCTCTAGTCAATGGAACCTAATTACTTGGCCCTTAAGGATTCAAATAATATAAATACAAGAGTTCTTCTTCTTGAATACACAAAGAGTAAAACACACAGTAAGCATTTCGATCTTTAGAAATTTATTTCCACAACAATACCCACTTAAAAATCGTAAAAAAACAATATTGTTATACTCCTTAAACCAAGAACTACAATTTCATATTCTTTTTGAGCAACTCGACACAAGAACGGACAAGGGGGAGTGCAGATCGTTCGTGAGTATGGTATGGAGAGCGGACAACAAGATGGAAGCAACGTGAAGAAGGGGCGAAGCTGTGTGTGAATACAAGGAGGGATACATGAGAGATACCGGCGTTTGGGAAAGGAAGACATCACTGTAGCAAAGGGGTGGACTGTGTGAGAGAGTGGAAATGGAGGGTTGTGACAAAAGGATGATACGTTAATAAAGGAGTTTGTGAGGAGTAAAGGTGTATGAGAATGAATACGTGAGCAAGAAACACAAGGAGCACGAGTTTTTCAAAACAAAAGGTGGCGCTGGGAGGTAATCAAGAGGGGCCGCAAGCTTTTGAGAAGGAAAAGAAGTGTTGTTATGCATGTTTTAAAGAGGGGAGAAACATTACTACGGTGTATTTTTGAAGTATTTGCAAGTAAGGAAGGTACCAGCGGTTTCACATTTGTGAAGAGAGGGGGTCTATGCTTGGGAATGACGTAGAAAGGGATATTGCCATGGATCATGAATGGATGGATCACGTGAGGCATGGGGCTGATGGAAAAGAGTTGGTTTTGAAACTTGGAGGAATGGAAATGGGGTACCTGACTGGCGAAGGGAAGTTGTACTGGAAGTAGTATTATATTTTTGTTAAAAATGGGGTGAGATATATGGCAGGTCACGGGTTTTTATATTTTTGAAATGATGCATGAATATAAAAGAGGTGGGACGTTGGGGTCATAATGGTGGATTCAACTCGATAGTTGATGGATGGACACGGTTGAACCGACATGTGATTTGTCTGTGCATGTTTCAAATTGCACGTCTGGTGCATGTTACATATGCTGGAAGTATATGTTCTGAATAGAAGGGGGAGCGTAGTCTATAAATGGGCTTGGCCGTTGTCATCAGTTGAAGGAGAGAAGAGATGGAAGTCATCGGCCACCGCATATAAGGAATTTACCCATCCATGCATTTTCGATTGGTCTTGACCAACGTGGAGTTCGGCAAGGCAAAGCCTGAGTAGGAAGGGAGTTTGCTGATGTTATTTCTAAAGGAGGCTATGAGATTCTCATATTTAGGCAAGACAGTAGATTCAAAGAATCAAATAGTAGTATAAAACATGATCAGCATGGGTGGAGTTTTTGTGAACTTTCGAATTTGTGTTTTAGCAGAAAACGTTGTGCAAGATTTTAAGGGAGGTGATGTTTTAGAGTACAAGAAGTAGAATACTGGGATGAAGTGAGTACAGGCAGTTGTGTTTTAGAAAATGGAAAAGTAGCGCGTGTTGGTTCCGGAGTGGATGGTGAGTGCTACCAACAGTTTGAGAGAATTGAAGGGGACGGTTGAAAGGGGACATTTGGGAGGCACTGTAGCATGAGAGATAACATGAGTTCTGGGGTGGACTGACGTGATGCTACCACAGTCAGCAAGCGAGAAGTGTGTGGAAACGTCTATAGCTTTTTGACGTAAAACTAAAGTGGTCGAGAAAGTGGCAACATTTGGTTTCAAAAGAAAATGGAAGGGGATTGCATTTCAGCACGGTTAAAGAAGGGTTTTGGCAACGTTAATACGCAATTTAAGAATCAGACAACGTCAGTCACGTTGAAAACATAACCATGAGATCTACATTGTGGAACTGATTTCATGGGGAACAGAGCCACTGGAATTTCAAGATAAAATCGATTAACGCAAATTGTTATTTAACGGTTAACGCGCAATGATGAGTAAAATCACTAACTCTGATCTATTTTAAAATATTATAATTATAATCTTAATGTTGTTTGAATGCTGTGTGATGGTCAATTAGGTAGACTACAGTTAAAATTGGTTGAAATATATATATATCGTTGCATATATACCTATCATCGGTAGGATACTAATTCCATCGATTATAATATTCCCTAGTAGGAATCAGTGTAAATTGTTTGACTAACATCTGTGGATGCGGGAAACCAGTTGGAGGAACCCAACCGGATTCCATAGTATTTATCTGTACTGTTGGTTGTATATTATTTCTATATGCACTGTTTGAACCCAAATGACAGTAAAACCCCATGTGAATATTGATGTTGAATGGAAATTCAACATTTGTTTTGATTAAATAAATAAACAATATCGATTAAGAAAGTGACAACAGTCGACCATAAACCAATCGTTTTGTTAAAGAGTTGATTGGCCGTCAGGCAAATCAACAAAGTTAATTATAAAAATTATATTTTTATAATTAAAGCAAAGTTTTAAACCGTAATAGAAGTTCTATTAAAAACTGGTATTTTATAGTTCATTTCTATAAAATAAATATAAACGATTATTTGATATCTAAGTAAGTTATAAATAGACCCGTGAAATGAAGTTAAAGTGAAGAGCTAATGTTTAATATAGATAGGTAAAAACAACCGAGTTTCAAAGCAAGGATATGGTATTATAAAACCTTAGTTCAAATTAAACAAGAAAATATGGTCTGATAGATATTATAAATAATAAGGGATTAAAGTACAGACTTATATCTGTTCTAAGGTAAGAACGTTGTCGATCAAGGTCTGAGAGGTAAATAAAATACCCCAACTTGAACAACTTCACCATTATCGAAGAACGATATCAGTTTGTGACGGAAAGAGAAGTCAAGATTAGTATAAAAGGAATATGGTAGCGTATTGCAAGTCTTAGAACTATAGCGATAAAATAACGTTGTTGACTAGGCTTAAGCGTGACCGTTATGTCGAGATTAGTTATAAAGGGGAATATTACAGCGTATGATAAGTTTTGAGTTGTAACGATAAACTAACGTTGTTGACAAAGTTTAAACGCGATTTTTATATTTAGCACTATTTCCTAAGGAATTAAAACAGTTTAGTTTGAAATCCACTTATTCGAAAGTAATAAGTAACGATGTTTGTCTAAAGAAAATATAAGAATAAGTTTAGAAAGAGAAATGAGAGAATCATGTTAGAAAACGATGGCAGCATTTCGATATTTGAAATGTAATTAGAATTAAACCATTAGGATTTGGAACTATAATTCGACGAAGTCGAAGGTATTAATGTAAACTATTTTAGGAATTATAATCTAATAGGATCGTTAAGACTTAGCTTAAACCAATAAATTATAATAGGATTTGTAATCAGTATTTAGTTATAAACTTGATATTGATAAGAAGTTGACTTAGAGAACAGAGTTTATAAAGTGGATTGGGAACGTAAAGTATGAAAGAGATTTCAGTGGATGAGATAAGGGTAATTATTACTCGAATAAGGAGTTATTTGATGAAGGTGTTCAGATTTCTATAATAGGTATGATATTCACAATTTAAAGGGAATAGTGTTTTAAAAGTGAACATTGGACAGATTAAAATATTTATAATGAAATTGGAATATTTTTCCAATGTAGATAAGGTAGATTATCCAAGTATAGAAATAAAGAATGTGAAAATAATGGAAATGGTTCGAATGTTAATAACGTATATTTTCTACAACATAGGAAAATAAGAGTTTATAATAAATAGAAATGTTTTCCCAAGAAGTGTAAAGGCTAAAACGGGGTTTGAGAAATATCTGGTAAGATATTGGAATTTGAATAATAGAAACGAATGATAATAAATAGAGCCCGTGATTGTATGATGTTTATTGTACATTTGAATGAATGTTTGTTTTTACTTCGATAGTTAAATAACCGAATATAGATGTGCTTTGACCATCGTTGTCGATACGGAGAGACCGGTTGGATATATTATCCGAAAACCACTTCATATAGGCATAAGCACTGCGAATTATATTATGATGAAGAAAATTGAAGACGGAGTAAAATGCAAGGGTCGTCCTGTTCCAGAATGTACTTTTTGTTTGTCCAGTCCCAGGACAACTTGTATGGACGAGTGTCTGACAGAGTATACCTAACAAATCACTTATGATTGATCCTTTAAAGGAATTACCTCTTGTGGCGGAGGAATTCGTTCCTCTTAGCTTTTTACACCCGTGATATTTTTGGAAATCGATTAGTGAATTGACGGGTTTGACGATGTGGCATTCAAAGTGAATGGTGATTAGATGTTCTGACGATAGACGTAGCCTCTAGCCTCACAACCAGGAAGTAATAAAAGTTGGGCTAGGCAGCATGGCTAGTTGGGTCATCCCCAAGCAGGGTGTATTGTCACCAATCTAGAGAAAATTCATATTTGCTCTTCTTTTCGATTCTGTATCTTCGGATTACGATTGGATGGCCAACAACCGTGGGGGGCAATATATTTGATACACTCAAGCTAAATGAGTGGTCGGTCATGTGTGGCCGGGTTGCAAGACGTTCTTGTTGAACCCCAGTGTATACCCTCTAGAGTACACTGATAAGAAGGTTCTCCCATACCTTGTCTGTTTGAATCCAATCTCCAATAAGCGCCCTGCGGTTTAGATTTTATATTATATACGTGGAGCCTGAGATGCAAGCGTTCTTCTATTTGGTTATTTATATTGTTTAGACATTATCATAATATCACTGGGTTTGATATCAAGTATTTTGGGTTATAGTAAGGTTAAAACCGTCCATGTTTATGTATGGGCTGGTCTTACTATTATCTTCTTGTTTGAAAGGATTGTCAAAGTTAAACAGTATGGTTGGAATTTACTCACACCAGTCCCATGACTGACCCAGAGTTTATTTTGTTTGTTTTCCCTAAACTCTTGGGTGCCTAAATTTGTACGGGCAGACAAGTGTTTCAGGCTTTTACAGATAAACTTGGAGGAGCTCAAAGCAGGAAGCTTCACCGCTAGTTATTTAGAGATTATTTCCGCTGTGATAAGATGTATTGTACTCTGATATGATATGTATGTACAAATTCAGATTTTGTATTTCAAAGTTATGTTACAGTGCAACTTATTCATTCCGCTGTGAGTTTCGTATTTACTCTGATTTTGTTCAGTTGTGATCATCTTCTTCTTCTATTCTATTAGTTCTATCTTATCTTTCTCATCCTGTCAATTCTTTCTATTAATGATCTGAATTTTCATGCACTTTGAGTTGAATGTGTAGAATATTAGTCAGCTCAAATTGGTACGGAATTTTCGGGCCGTTACAGTTGGTATCAGAGCTATAGGTTAAGTAAACTTGGCTCTATGGCGTTACTCAATGAAGATGGAGTTAATAATAATCTAGATTGAGTTTGAGTGTATATATATAAGCGTGTATTTGTAAATCGATATTAAAACTGTTTTATAATGTTGTGATTGATCTGGTGGGTAGTATATAAATTTCAGATCGACGCGTTTAGCTGACGGGGTCGATAGGGATTTATAAACGCTTGGATAGAGAATTCGACAAAGTATGTTTTTAAAAGAGGGTAAATAAAATAATTTTACCCGAAATGTATTCTAATATAAAAAGAAGTATATAACTTAATATTATCATATATTGGATGTGTGATCATTATTTTGATCGAATAAGATTTTTAATTGAGTTAGTTATATAAATAACAATCAAAATATTATATTAGTATAATATGCAAAATTAGATGAATTAAATTCGAGTTTAAACTAGAATTGGAAATTTGAAACTCTAAAACCTGAAAAAGGGTTAAGAATATGAAATTTTAAAATCCTGGGAGATTTGAAATTATTTTCCAAGCGTTGTGAAAGATAATTTTAAGTAATTTTCAGATAAAAGTGTTTTAAAATGGTTTTGAAAATTATGTAGTATTAAACTCACTTTGGTTGCTGGAAAATAATTCCGATGTTGAAGTGCGCCATCATCGGTGTTCATTTTTGAGTTTCTAAGTGACAGATTACTACCAAAGATTTTGTTTTGAAATAAGTTGTTTGAAAATTCAAATGTTTTGGATTGCTATGTTATGAATATATATATTATTTCAAACTGATTTGAAATAAAAACCTCAGGAATTTGAATTCTGAAATTTAAAATTTACTTATGAAGTAAATAAATAGAAATTTAGCTAAGTTGAATAAAACAGGAGTTGAACTGGAACCGAGTACTAGAACCGAGTAAGTGGAAATCTTATTGAATAGAATTAAACTTGGTAAAGTAAGTGAATTTGTTAAATAAGATATTGGATTGGAACCGAGTTGGTTACGGAATTGGATTGTTGAATGATCATTTGGAATTGGAGATTAAAATGAAATATTGTCTTCGTAAAAGCGAAAGATTGGATTGGAAAATGAATTCATTGAAAATCATTTGGAGATACATTTGTATATGCTAGAGTGATAGCAAATGGAAGAGTGTCCGACAAAGAGGTACATGTTTATATTGGATATGAGAATTCTACGTGTCCATTTAGCAAGCCGTTTGGCTGTTTGAATTTCTGTTGAATTTGAGAAAAGCGCAGAGAGGCAAGTTGTGGTAGTACCGAGTGAGCCGTGCAGAGGAGATGCTGGCGAGATTCTCTGAAAATTTAAGCTGTTAGGAAATTTTCAGAAATTTTCGAAAATATTCGGTAATAAGAAGAAATTAATATTTTAATTGGAAATAAATCAGTTCTGTTGAAACTGAAATTATGAAGTAAACCAAAAGGATTTTTAACCTATTTATAACAGAGATTGTAATATTTTCTCTATCTTAGCAATTAATTTGGAGGACGAAATTATTTTAAGAGGGAAGGAATGTAACGTCCCGCATTTTATCAGTTTGTATTTGAATATTTAAATCATTTTAAATATTGGATACGTAGTATAAGTGGATTTATATATTAATTAAAATGAAGTTGAACGTATAAAAATGTATATTTAATATAATCGAGCCCGTAATATCACGGTAGTTCATAATTTTACGTTCTGAACTTCAACCGAGTGTACAAGACCCATTTTAAATCGGATTTCTACGAAACAAAAACGCTGGAATCTGTTGAACTGTATCTTTCTAAGAGAAGTGATAAACCAAGATTTTGGGTTAAAGATTGTGAGTTATGCCCAAATCAAATATACAGAAAGTTGCTATGAAATCGTATATCGACCGTAACGGTTTATTTGAAATAACTAGATATCGGATTCGAATTTGGACAAGGTCCTTTTGAGACATAGTTATAATTTAATTTTTAGAATTTTACAGTAATTTTTAATTAATTAAATATGCAACTTTTTATTTGAAGTATTTTGCACCCTGTATCGATATTTTTGGATTTCAAAATATGAGTCAGCCTATCGATATTATTATATTTTTGGGAATGTGGCACCTCGCTGGACACGACCATAATCTTACTTCTGTCCATAACAGCCCGAACACAGACGAAATTTCATGCAATGGGTACCCCGAATAAATATCTAATGTAAAACAAAAACTCTAAATCAAAAGATATTTAAAATCCAACGGCCATACCCTAATCAATAATCTCGCCATACCCTAATACCCTATTTAGCGTGTTACTTTCTTACCTATTGCCTGCTGCTTTCCATTTAAGCAAAGCAGACCATAACCTAGGAAATAGCAAGCTGTATTATAGCATGAATGTACAGCAAAAAACCTATTCTCTTATCTATGGAACCCAATTACTTGGCCCTTAAGTATTCAAATAATATAAATGTAGGAGTTCTTCTTCTTGAATCCACGAAGAGTAAAACACACAGTAAACATTTCGATCTTTAGAAATTTATTTCCACAACAATACCCACTTAAAAATCATAAAAAAAACTATATTGTTATACTCCTTAAACAAAGAACTACAAGTTCATATTCTTTTTGAGCAACTCGACACAAGAACGGACAAGGGGGAGTGCAGATCATTCGTGAGTATGGTATGGAGAGCGGACAACAAGATGGAAGCAACGTGAAGAAGGGGAGAAGCTGTGTGTGAATACAAGGAGGGATACATGAGAGATACAGGCGTTTGGGAAAGGAAGACATCACTGTAGCGAAGGGGTGGACTGTGTGAGAGAGTGGAAAAGGAGGGTTGCGGCAAAAGGATGATACGTGAATAAAGGAATTTGTGAGGAGTAAAGGTGTACGAGAATGAATACTTGAGCAAGAAACACAAGGAGCAGGATTTTTTCAAAAAAAAAAAAGGTGGCGCTAGGAGGTAATCAAGAGGGGCCGCAAGCTTTTGAGAAGGAAAAGAAGTGCTGTTATGCGTGTTTTAAAGAGGGGAGAAACATTACTACGGTGGATTTTTGAAGTATTTGCGAGTAAGGAAGGTACCAGCGGTTTCACATTTGTGAAGAGAGGGGGTCTATGCATGGGAATGACGTTGAAAGGGATATTGCCATGAATCATGAATGGATGGATCACGTGAGGCATGGGGCTGATGGAAAGGAGTTGGTTTCAAAACTTAAAGGAATGGAAATGGGGTACCTGACTGGCGAAGGGAAGTTGTACTGGAAGTAGTATTATATTTTTATTAAAAATGGGGTGAGATATATAGTAGGACACAGGTTTTCGTATTTTTGAAATGATGAATGAATATAAAAGAGGTGGGACGTTGGGGTCATAATGGTGGATTCGACTCGATAGTTGATGGATGGACACGGTTGAACCGGCATGTGATTTGTCTGTGCATGTTTCAAATTGCAAGTCTGGTGCATGCTACACATGTTGGAAGTATATGTTCTGAATAGAAGGGGGAGCGTAGTCTATTAATGGGCTTGGCCGTTGTCATCAGTTGAAGGAGAGAAGGGATGGAAGTCATCGGCCACCACATATAAGGAGTTCAGTACCCATCCATGCATTTTCGATTGGTCTTGTCCGACGTGGAGTTCGGCAAGGCGAAGCTTGAGTAGGAAGGAGTTTGCTGTTGTTATTTCTAAAGGAGGCTATGAGATTCTCATATTTAGGCAAGACAGTAGATTCAAAAGAATCAAATAGTAGTATAAAACATGATCAGCATGGGTGGAGTTTTTGTGAACTTTCGAATTTGGGATTTAGCAGAAAACGTTGTGCAAGATTTTAAGGGAGGTGATGTTTTATAGTGCAAGAAGTAGAATACTGGGATGAAGTGGGTACAGGCAGTTGTGTTTTAGAAAATGGAAAAGTAGCGTGTGTTGGTTTCGGAGTGGATGGTGAGTGCTACCAATAGTTTGAGAGAATATAAGGGGGCGATTGAAAGGGGACATATGGGAGGCACTGTAGCATGAGAGATAACGTGAGTTCTGGGGTGGACTGACGTGATGCTACCACAGTCAGCAAGCGAGAAGTGTGTGGCAATGTCTATAGCTGTTTGATGTAAAACTAAAGTGGTCGAGAAAGTGGCAACATTTGGTTTCAAAAGAAAATGGAAGGGGATTGCATTTCAACATGGTTAAAGAAGGGTTTTGGCAACGCTAATACGCGATTTGAGAATCAGACGACGTCAGTCACGTTGAAAACATAACCACGAGATCTACATTGTGGAACTGATTTCATGGGGAACAGAGCCACTGGAATTTCAAGATAAAATCGATTAACGCAAATCGTTATTTAACGGTTAACGCACAAAGGTGAGTAAATTCACTAACTCTAATCTATTTTAATATATTATAATTATATTTTAATGTTGTATGAATGCTGTGTGATGGTCAATTAGGTAGATTACAATTAAAATTGGTTGAAATATATATATCGTTGCATATATACCCATCATCGGTTGGATACTAATTCCATCGATTATAATATTCCCTAGTAGGAATCAGTGTAAATTGTTTGACTAACATCTGTGGATACGGGAAACCGGTTGGAGGAACCCAACCGGATTCCACAATATTTATCTGTACTGTTGGCTGTATATTATTTCTATATGCACTGTTTGAACCCAAATGACAGTAAAACCCCATGTGAATATTGATGTTGAATGGAAATTCAACATTTGTTTTGATTAAATAAATACACGATATCGATTAAGAATGTGACAACAATCGACCATAAACCAATCGTTTTGTTAAGGAGTTGATTGGCCGTCAGGCAAATCAACGAAGTTAATTATAAAAATTATATTTTTATAATTAAAGCAAAGTTTTAAACCGTAATAGAAGTTCTATTAAAAACTGGTATTTTATAGTTCGTTTCTATAAAATAAATATAAACGATTATTTGATATCTAAATAAGTTATAAATAGACCCGTGAAATGAAGTTAAAGTGAAGAGCTAATGTTTAATATAGATAGGCAAAAACAACCGATTTTCAAAGCAAGGATATGGTATTATAAAACCATAGTTCAAATTAAACAAGAAAATACGGTTTGATAGATATTATAAGTAATAAGGGATTAAAGTACAGACTTATATCTGTTCTAAGGTAAGAACGTTGTCGATCAAGGTCTGAGAGGTAAATAAAATACCCCAACTTGAACAACTTCACTATTATCGAAGAACGATATCAGTTTGTGACGGAAAGAGATGTCAAGATTAGTATAAAAGGAATATGGTAGCGTATTGCAAGTCTTAGTACTATAGCGATAAAATAACGCTGTTGACTAGGCTTAAGCGTGACCGTTATGTCGAGATTAGTTATAAAGGGGAATATTACAGCGTATGATAAGTTTTGAGCTTTAACGATAAATTAATGCTGTTGACCAAGTTTAAACGCGATTTTTATATATAGCACTATTTCCTAAAGAATGAAAACAGTTTAGTTTGAAATCCGCTTATTCGAAAGTAATAAGTAACGATGTTTGTCCAAAGAAAATATAAGAATAAGTTTAGAAAGAGAAATGAGAGAATCATGTTAGAAAACGATGGCAGCATTTCGATATTTGAAATGTAATTAGAATTAAACCATTAGGATTTGGAACTATAATTCGACGAAGTCGAAGGTATTAAAGTAAACTATTTTAGGAATTATAATCTGATAGGATCGTTTAGACTTAGCTTAAACCAATAAATTATAATAGGATTTGTAATCAGTATTTAGTTATAAACTTGATATTGATAAGAAGTTGACTTAGAGAACTTAGTTTATAAAGTGGATTGGGAACATAAAGTATGAAAGAGATTTCAGTGGACGAGAAAAAGGGAAATTATTTGTGAAGACCCGTAACTTCCCCGGTTAGGAAAGCGCGAATAGTTCGAGAACAAGCCACAAAAGAGAACACAGACGGAAGAACATTTCATTGTATATAACAACAATTCCTTCAGATTACAAGAATATACAGAGTAAAATTGAATATTACATTCGATAAATATCAGAGATTACAATACATTACATAGCATCGGAAAATAATACAATACACAACTGAAGGAGATATACGGATACAGAGCTTTCCGGATATCATTCCAGCTGTAAACTAGGATCCTGTGAATATAAATCTGCAAAACCAAAACTACTAGCTGCCCGTGTCAAAATAAGGGCACCCAAAGTTTAGGTTAAAACAATATACTCCAGGTCAGTCATGGGACTGGTGTGAGAACTAAAACAGTTATTTAAAACTTTACTTTAAATAAGATATATCAAGGGACCACGCCGTATAACCCGGAACGGGTTTCCTCCCAAGAATACCAGTGCATATAACGAAACAGCGCAATGCTTTTTGGAAAAAAGAAGCTATTATAAGACCCAGGTCCTATCACACAATGCAACGCAAGCCGGGGGATAGGGTTTTCCCTTATAATAGCCAAACATGCTTAGTACGTTTAAAAAAAATCATTTGATACTACTATAAGTTCATAGCGTGTAAAAAAACTTCAAATCATAAGTATCAATCATAGACGGCATGGGTACCATATATCATGTCGCCATACTAGTTCTACATTTAAAACCGCAAAATCACGTATTTGGAAGTTGGGTTATCATTTATGGTATGAATCGAGGCAAAAGATAGTACTCTACTGATTCGAGACTCTCTAGCCCGAGCCTCAGGATCAGAGCTCGAGTGACCCTTGGATCGTCAGGGCCGGTCCACACGGAGTGGATTAAAATGCCTGAACATGCGTTTCCCCGCCCTTTGGGGCGTAGGTGAGCCAACTAAATGACTCCATCGGTTCGAGAACGACCGATATATCCGAGGCGCCTCGCAACAGCAACAACCACATAAGTCAAACTCGTCAGGGCGTGTAAAACCACTTACGCCATGTCTAACTAGAAAGAAACGCATGCCCTCCTTGAGGTCCTCTACCGTTTCTAGTTCATACTAGGTGTGAAACTCGCGAAGTAAACGTTACACAAAGCTATGCCACAAAGGCCGTGCTTTGATCGTCAAGCACAAGACTTTGCTTTTCAAAAGAAGCCTTGATCATTTGCCACATGGGCATGCCACACAGGCAAATCACTCTATGCGTTTGATATCCATCAGCATATAACCCTTGAGCTCGTACGTCTCGGAGAAGGGCGTTAAGCAAGAGAATAAATTCTCCGCCGCCAAACAGATATATATTTAATAGAAATCAATCACACAGACTAAAATCCAATGTCAGACACACAGTCCATTTACAAGTTCGTTCTGGGTCTGAACGAAACCGGAGGCACCTAGTACCCCGCATATCCATCGATCTCCAAGTACGTCTGGACGATCACCAACCGTTTCCATCTTCTTGGGTGTACATCCCAATCAAGATCATCAGTAATCACCCAAACGACGTGAAGACCTCCGGTCTTCAACCATCGTCTTCATCTTCCACTAATCGTCGAATTAGTTATTCATAATGCGATAAACCCGGTCTTTCCGAATAACTCGCGTATATTTTAAATAATTGTTACACAAACATAACATACGCCTCATTCCAATTCATTAGTCACTAACTGTAAATTATTCAAGAGAATAATTCCCCGAATATTAACCCCGAAGGCCGAAACCAACATTAGATCAATATCCAGAAAACCATTCTGCTTAGCTAACCGACAGTTAGTTTATAAATTTCACATTCTTAGGGAAAGATTCCCATTAATTTTATCAAACATAAATTCCTTTAAATTTATTCTTTAATCATCCTTTGAAAATCAATTCAAACCAAATTTTGGTTTATCTAAACTAGTCAGGATTAACGAACCTTACCGAAGTAATCATTTATTTTAATTTCCCAATCCCAACCTATTCATCCCATGAAGTAAAACTGGTAATACTTCATATCTGTAACACCCCGTAATTCTGTAACAATAAGGTTCACAAATCATGGCAGAATTAAATATTAATATCAAAATCAAGGGAAACGGGCTGCACCATTGCATTTGTCTCGCAATTCTGCATGAAAACGAGTCTGAGTTTTCGTAAATCGGGGTCCGTATGAGGAAGATATGGCCTCCGGAAGATTCAGCGAAGTTCAAATTTCAAAACAGGTCAGAAAAGGAGTTCAAATTCGAAAAACAGACCCAGGTTGGGCTGGGCGGGAATTTTCCCGCCCAAGGCACCCAGGTCGACTGGGTAGTCGACCTGGGGCACCCAGGTCGACTGGGTAGTCGACCTGGGGGTCGACCCCCCTGCTTTTTCCAGATTTCTAAACCTGGTTCGTTCTGATGTATTTGGTCACGTTTTCTACCTAGGTTCGTCCGCCTAACACTACATAAACAGCCCTAGTCTCCTTCTCTATTCACAATTCTTTTCTATCCTTATGCTGCCTCTGAGAAAATATATAAATAAATAATATATAAAATAAATCAAGACGAAGAAATGCTGCTCAAGTTGTAAAGAGGAGGTTCGAATCAAGATTAAAGCTTCAGAATGAGAATCAACGGCTAACTCAAACGATTTCGAGCAACGTCGCACGAATCATAGCATCGCCATCTAATCTCTGTAAGTCAGTTATTTTTAGATTTGAACATTTTCTATGTTCGTGACATGAAATTAAAGGAATAAAAGAATATGCCAAATCTTTCTTTTCGAATCTGTGCCTACATCTTTGGACCTAATTAAGAATTGTTATGATTCGATGACCAATTAGGCCTTGCCTATGACTATGAACATTGCCTATGACTATGAGCATTGCTTAGGACTTTGAACATTGCCTATGAATATGAACATTGCCTATGACTATGAGTATTGCCTATGACTGTGATTGTGACTATAAGAATTATTCCCTTGACTATGAACACAAGCCTATGCCTTTAATTAGAAAACAAAAATTTTTGCCTATGACATAACAAGGACAACTGTGATTAAACACCTATGATTCATGACTAGGAAAGTGTTGCTTAAGTTTGGTGACTATGAAATTGGGTCTAAACCCGATTATCTATTCTGTCTGTTCTTGGTTTTCTTTGGTTTTAGACCTTGGGAATTTACCTATTAAGTTAGGTCTACCCATGTTCTTGAACCTACGGCTCTATTATGTCTATTGTTGGTTTTAGACCTTGGGAATTTACCTATTAAGTTAGGTCTAGCCATGTTCTTGAACCTACGTCGTTATTCGAACCTTTTTATGCCAGTTATTATGTCCATCCTTTTTCATAGCATCTTTGGTTCATTCCCTATTTTCTACGAATCTAGATTTATCTATAATCTAGACTGAATCACGATTATATGAACGATGGGAATATGATTTGGGAAAAATATGAAATTACTAAGAACGTAGTTTTTAACTTGGAAATTGGCATAAATTGGGAACATGTATTATGGCATGTTTATAGAAATGCAAATTGGATAAATTTAACATGAATTATAGGATGTGTAATTTGAATCTAGTATTGACTTGTAAATCTAGCATTTACATGAATTGTGAACTAGAGTAATAAGTCTAGTTTGACATGAACTGTAATTAGAATGTTAAATCAGAATTGGATTAGCTAATTTGGCATAAGAAGTATATTGGCATAAATTTGAAATTGGCCATAATAGGGATTACTTGTCATGTTTAGCAAAATGATGGTTAGCGACACTTAATTTGGTATAGTTTATATACCAAAAAGCATAAATATGATATAGAGGGGAAAATGGGCCATAAGAATGAATGTTGACAATTTACATTAAAGAAGTAATTAGGGAATAAGTAAATTAGGAATAATTTACTGATAGAATTTGGCCTAAACGAGAGAACGTAAATTTAGACAAATTAAAGGTTTATTAACGACATCTCTTTTAATAATACACCAGAAAGTTCTTGGGTGACAGAGAGGATAGTGTCTAGGCTTGAGTTTGGAAAATACAAGTTTCCTGCTCTCCCTTGCTATCCCTAACTGATCCGACGGACGGGATGGTTACTTTCAAAACCTGATTTGAAAATTAATCAAAACACTTTGAACTAGAAAACATGAATAGGCCTAACCAGAGGTTAGACTGAGTTGCGATGTAAATCTGCCCGGAACCAACCGGCACATTCAGTAATCACAACAATATCGGTCTAATGTGAGTGGTCGCGGCTTTAATCTATTTAATTAAAGCTAGAACAAGAATGGTAGGGTTAAGTTAACTAAGACACTTAACCAATTCAACATGATAACCAGACTAGTGGGTGGGGTTAGGGCCATACAGTTAAGCTAGGATGGGAGGGTTAAGTCCATAGGAACACTTAACTAACTTAACACAGCTAAGCTAGAATGGGAGGGCTAAGTCCAAAGGGATACTTTACCAAACTCATGGTAACAAGACAAGATTTGTAGGGGTTAAGTAACTAAGAAAACACTTAGCCAAATTAACATGTTAACTAGACTAAAAGGTAGGGGTTAAGTAAAGTTAATACACTTAGCCAAATTAACATGTTAACTAGACTAGAGGTTGGGGTTAAGTAAAATCTAATACACTTAGCCAATTTGATATGTTAGCTGGGCCAGACTGTAGGGTTAAGTAAACTTGAACACTTAACCATCAGATTGTGATAAAGGGATAAGGTTAAGTCTAAAACGTGAAGGGATAATACTTAACCATTAATAACGTGTTATCTAAAACAGACGGGCAAGGTTAAGTTAAAAAGGAACACTTAACCAATACAGGGTGAATGGGTAGGGTTAAGTAATAAGAAATACTTAACCAATATAACTTGGTTTGTGATGGGGTTAAGTCAACATGGATTATTGATAACACTTAACCCGTTTAACAGGATAAATGAAGGGGGTTAAGTTAGCTTGAATTGACTAATGACACTTAACCAATCCAAATTGACGGGAAAAAGAACTAAGGGGTAAACCTTAGTAGAACTAAGTAGTAATTCTTAGTATAACACGAGAAGGAGCGAATGTCCGTCTGGGTAAAAAGAAGGCTCCAACGAATTGGGTTACGAAGCCCGAGGTTTCGAGGGGACGTGAGGGTACTCTTGGTATCCCTCTGTGAGGCCACAGATGATCCTCCTGGGCTCACAGAGGTTAAGTTATGCGGTAGAAGAACCAAGGGTATGCCTTGGTTGCAAAATATGGCAACCTAAAGACTAGGATGGACCAGTGTGATTCGGCGAGAAAACGGTAGCCTTGTGATAGCAACTCGTCGTCTACCATCCATCTTCAGTCAATCGAGATACGTGAAGCGGAAAGGCGGAGAACTCCAAAAGACCATATACTTGCTATCTAGTTATGGGTGAGGATGGCCATAGGATAGTGGGGCATTGGGGGCCTGTGTATAGTTCTCATTTTTCAAGGTGTACCTTTCATTAGTTGAGGGAGGGGTCAAGTGGGACCATAGCCACTGGAACAAAAACAGACCTTAGCATTTGCATCGGCAGATATCTAAAAGCTCCCGACCGAGTTCTGTATTCCTTGATTTGCCCTGCCACAGGACTCGGGCTGCACATTACAGGACATGTGCATCTAGACAAGCGATAACGATTCGAGATACATGTGTGGGGAAGTATAGGAACATATACCACTCTAGGTAGTGTGTCCTAGACTTGGGGGCATCGATCGACAGGTAGCACTAGTTGGACTAGGTGGCATAAACCCTGAATCCGAGAAGCGTTCAGCAGATAACGTAAACTCTAGTTAAATCTAGAAGGCACTTGGTACAAAACCCTAGATTAAATCCAGGTAACAAATAATAAATGCATGCTTGAAGGCGATGGAAAATACAGGGATTGGGATCACGTTATCGTTACTAGTTGGGACATTAGTTAGGTGGTGCAGAGATATAGAAACCGGTATAACAAGGAAACAGCGAAGCGGCGAAAGTATTATGGCATATCCAGTTTTTATTAGCTTAGCTTATCTTGTGATTATCTTGTCTAATCTTGCTGACCCTATCATGATGGTGTTATCTTGTATTCAGTTAATTCATGTCGTTTTGTTTTTCCATGTTCACATGCTAGAAGTTACTGAACTTACTCAGGCTTTATGTCTGACTCTGTTTTTCTTTCGTCTTCTTTTCTTCCGTTCCCCCCACCCCCCAGGTAGTAAAGGAGGGAATAGTATAGCTCAGGTTAAGTTGGACTGTCACTCTTTCCCAGCTTGAAGATTTGTCGAAGTTTTGCTCGGATCCTCTTTTCAGATGATGTGGCTGGCTCTTGCTAAAAATTGGGGAATATAAATGTTGTTTTATGCTTCTTTATTTTGTAAGACAGATGATACTCTGATATTGTAAAGAAATCTTTGTACAAACTATTTTATCAATAAAGCAAAGTTTTATTTTCCGCTGTTTAATTTCTGTCTGTCTTGTAATTTATCTGCATCTTTTACCAAAAACGCTCCACAGAACTTAGTGCATTCCCTTTGTGAGTGACACTAATGAACGTGGGGTGTTACACGTGGTATCAGAGCTGAAGGTTACCAGATCAGATAAAGGATTTGAAAAATTATTTTCAAACGGTTTTAAAAGAAGCATTTTTAAAAGAAAAGATTTGTTTTAAAGGCATATTCCCCAAAGCCATACGCACTTCCTTCACTTCCTCTGTTTGAATTCTTGTCTCCTTCTTTCTTGAGTCTTTGGGGCTCCTGGCTTTCTAGGAGGTAACCTCATCGGTGGGCGATGTAGTGCCCGACTTCCATCTATAACCGTAGTAGTTTCACCTACGGCCAGTTTTCTTTCAAGCTTATAGGGTTTTCTGTATGATGTAAGCAGCTTTCAAGGGATTTGTCAACATGATTACACACGGAAGGGGATGAGGAGTTTGGCTAAGGAGCACAATCCAAGGATGAGGAATTCATGGATGTAGATTTAGCTCACAAAGAAGGAAGGAATTATAAAGCCTAAGACAAGAGGAAGTATCTTTACTAGGGTATGATAGGGCATATAATTAAGGACAAGGGCAAGAACGAGGAACAAGATTTTCAGAAGGGCAAGTACATACTTTCACCACTAAGCGTACCTAGGAGAAAGGTAGTAAAGTTCTGTTGGAAGAATCTAGTTTTGTTGTTCGTACTCTTTCCTTTGGTTTTAGCGCTTTGCATTTGTTCATATCCACTTCCATAGTTGAGTCTCTGCACCATAGTACTTGTGTAATAGAAAGATCCCACTAGATTCTCAAATCCAGATGGTGGTCCAACCAGTTTATTTTTGGTTAGTAGGGATTTGAGGATAGCTATCGAGTTTGCTTATATCATCTCACGTAGATCGTTTAAATTCAAAGGAGATATTCCTTGGGTGCTTGTCTGATATTGGTTTAGGCCTTTCGGGCTTGTACTTGAGGGATGTCGAGTTCGACTAGGATGGTTTGCGTGAGAGATGAATAGTTGTGGTAGGCACTCTAAAAAGCACGTAGTGACCTTTCGACCCTTATAGTTATGGCGTGATGGATAAGCTAAGAGGAGAGACCTCGAACCATCTTGGTACGTACACTTGGTATCATAGTTAACATCTGTTTATTTTGGAAATGGAGGTCAGAAACTTCACAATCGTGAAGTTAAATTAGTTAAGATACAGTGGAGTAAAGCTCAAGAAGGCTAGATACTAGCATCATACCCTTTTCCTTAAGGGTGCATCCTTGATTTCTTTTTGTAGGAGCTTTACGCATAATTGTTTCTCTCTTTCCAAAGTATATCACCTAGGTCGTATCTTCGATCCTTAGGTAGTAGCCAATGGATGTAAACATGTATTTGAAACATGTTATGGTTGATGGTTGCAAGTGGTTGCTAATGGTTGCCCGTGAATGCATATTCATACGTATTAGGCACTAGATCAAGTTCGGACGCTTTCATCTTGCATTTACAGATATGTATTTGTTTGTAAATTGAACTTGATATGCTATCATATGGATGTTGCATATGGATGAATGACCGTGCACGCATGTAGTATTTACATAACTAGGGATGCTTGCATACATGATTGGACGCATGGCACTAACATGATTCGCATTAAGGAGGTCAACTGAATCAGTAGACCGCCTGATTTTCCATTAGATAAAGACATATACACACACTATGCATATGAACATGAAAGCATTAGAAATTTTTAAGGACAATGAATGCCTGTGATTGAGTGGTTGAGTAGATGGGTGATTGGATGGTAGGACACATTCTTCCTAACTTGAAAATTTCGGGGACAAAATCCTTTTAAGTGGGGGAGAATGTAACACCCCGTAATTCTATAACGCTAAGATTCACAAATCGAGGCAGAATTAAATATTAAAATCAAAATCAAGGGAAACGGGCTTCGCCATTGCGTTCGTCTCCGAATTCTGCATGAAAACGAGTCCGAGTTTGCGTAAATCGGAGTCCGTATGAGGAAGATATGGCCTCCGGAAGATTCAGCGAAGTTCAAATTTCAAAACTGGTCAGAAAAGGAGTTCAAGTTTGAAAAACAGACCCAGGTTGGGCTGGGCGGGAATTTTCCCGCCCAAGGCACCCAGGTCGATAGGGCAGTCGACCTGGGGCACCCAGGTCGATAGGGCAGTCGACCTGGGGCACCCAGGTCGACTGGGCAGTCGACCTGGGGGTTGACCCCCCTGCTTTTTCCAGATTTCTAAACCTGGTTCGTTCTGATGTATTTGGTCACGTTTTTTGCCTAGGTTTGTCCGCCTAACACTATATAAACAGCCCTAGTCTCCTTCTCTATTCACAATTCTTTTCTATCCTTATGCTGCCTCTGAGAAAATATATAAATAAATAATATATAAAATAAATCAAGACGAGGAAATGCTGCTCAAGTTGTAAAGAGGAGGTTTGAATCAAGATTAAAGCTTCAGAATGAGAATCAAAGGCTAACTCAAACGATTTCGAGCAACGTCGCACGAATCATAGCATCGCCATCTAATCTCTGTAAGTCAGTTATTTTTAGATTTGAACGTTTTCTATGTTCGTGACATGAAATTAAAGGAATAAAAGAATATGCCAAATCTTTCTTTTCGATTCTGTGCCTACATCTTTGGACCTAATTAAGAATTGTTATGATTCGATGACCAATTAGGCCTTGCCTATGACTATGAACATTGCCTATGACTATGAGCATTGCTTATGACTTTGAACATTGCCTATGACTATGAACATTGCCTATGACTATGAGCATTGCCTATGACTGTGATTGTGACTATAAGAATTATTCCCTTGACTATGAACACAAGCCTATGCCTTTAATTAGAAAACATAAATTTTTGCCTATGACATAACAAGGACAACTGTGATTAAAGACCTATGATTCAAGACTAGGAAAGTGTTGCTTAAGTTTGGTGACTATGAAATTGGGTTTAAACCCGATTATCTATTCTGTCTGTTCTTGGTTTTCTTTGGTTTTAGACATTGGGAATTTACCTATTAAGTTAGGTCTACCCATGTTGTAACAACCCGAAAATCCGAACCAGTTTAAAATTTTTATTTTGGCAATTTTAGTGAATTTTGAATATTTAAAATGAATTATTTTATAGAATATCGACGAGAAATTTATTTTGAATATATTTAGAACATATATATTATATACGCCGTCGTTAGAATATAAATATTTATTTATCTTTACTAATAATCGGAATAGGTTTGGTGTCACACTTTTTTGGTGTACACGCAAACTACCGAAAATGCCCTTTACTAAAAACAAACACATATGATAAAAGGAATTAAATCAAGAAAAAAACGGAAAGTATTTAAAGTTAAATAGCAATGTTCCTTTAATTAGCCATGCGCGTCATTAATGACATTAATAGAGACGTAAATGGGAATAATGTTAAAATTTGAAAGCAGAAAATTAAATCTAGAATGGTAACGTAAATGGAATTAAATCACGCGTATGTTTGAATTCGAAAATAAATGCGCATCATAAATGGAATTAAATCACGCGTATGTGTGGAAATATTTATTTCAAGAGTATGTGCACGCATATTAAGAATGGAACTTTTAAAATTAGAAATATAAATAAATGTTTTGAATAACGGTCACACGAATTAACATGCATGAATTAGAAACATAAGAAAATTAATGCACAGTAATGAAAATAGGAAAATAAAAAGAAACTATTGAACAATTAAATATGCAGAAAAATAAAATGGGCAAGAAATATACCAGGCCATGTACTAACGACATATTTTTATTTTGTTAAATGGCTCCATGCGTGCCATCACCACGCGCGAAGCGCGTGCCTATACGTCTCGTAATTATAAATGGAATTGAAAATGGCGCGGTAGTTCGATAATTCGATTTCAAACTTCAATTGAATGTACCGGGTGCAAAACAATCCGGATTTTAGTGAAACCAAAAACATTAGGATCTAATTGATGATATATTTCCAACGGATCCGAAAAATCGAAATTTCATAGCGGGAATCAAAAGAAATGTCCAGTTGAAAATTCTGAATAGTCGCTATGGAATTCAGGCCCTTAAAAATTGACATTTTGCAAACGACCTCGGATTTCGACGAAACCACTTTTGTTGGGTCCGTTATGTCAATTTATTGCTAGATTCCAAATTTCGAATCAATATGTGAGCGTGGCAAAGGAAAACGCGTTTGACCAGTTTCAGTTGATTTTAATCGACTGGAAAATGGCCATTTTTCCAACGGTCTCAGAATTCGACGAAACTAGTTTTGTTAGGACCGTATCGTCAATACGAAGCTAGAAAATATTTTTCTGGAATTTTTCAAGTTAGTATGCGACCCCGGTAAATTGAAATGCGCGTACAAATTCAATATATAGAGTTATATGTTGATTTTGACGGAAACTGATTGTAACTATCGAATCAGCCTACGATACATATCCCATTGTGTTCGGAATGGGGGTGAAACGCTATGCACGACAGGCGACGGGCCTCGTTTAGAGGTCGTATGTAAAAGTCAACTTTTTCATAAAATTAAATAATAATAAAAAAAGGAGGAAAAATTCCTCTTCCCTCTCTTTAACCCCTCAGCCCCCCGTTCACGTTTTCAATTCCATCAGTAAAATAAAGAAGAAAAAAAGGGCTTTGTGCCCTAACTAACGCGCCGCGCCGCCATGGGGTGGGCCACCGCCGCCTGCCCCTCGCGCTGCGCCATCGCGCCACAGGCGTAGCCACCCTCCCTCGCTCCAAGACCCGACGTAGCCCACCGCGCCTCACCCTCCAGACCGCAATCGCCACCTCCGAAGCCCTGCATCCCCCCCTCGTCGGATCGAGAGCCCCCCTTCCCTCCACCACCGCACACCCCCCTGCCTGCGCCGCCTTCCCCTTACCTCCTCTACCCCTGCACCTTCCCCCACCATCCTCCGGCGCAGCAGCGAAGAACCCCCCCGACGTGATAAACAGGAAAAAAGGTAATTATAAATAATTTATTTGTTTATTTGTCTTTGTCTATTTAATGTAATTAGTTTAGTTAATTTACTAATTTAGCATAGTTCTGAAATGAAGTAGACGATATTTTTAAAAGTGAAAAGGCGAGATTTTTAAATATATGAAGTGATTATAAAAATATGATTTTTATATTTTTAAAGTATTAAAAATATAATCTTTACTATATAGAAGATGTAAAAATATGATTTTTATTTATGTAGAGAATTAAAAATATGATTTTTACATGATAGGAATATTAGAAATATCATCGTTATATGTGTAGAAAAATAAAAATGTGATTTTTATAATGATATGATTTGAAAAGGCGAAATCTTTATGTTTGAAAAGGCGAAATCTTTATGTTTGAAAAGGCGTAATCTTTATATATAACACCGTAGTAAAAATTCGATTTTTATATATTGAATAGCAAAGTAAAAATTCAATTTTTACATATGTAGAGAATACAGGCAACGAAGGTGACAAAAAGGAGAGAACAACGAAGACTTCTACAATAGAAGAGTCGTAGTTGGGATAGCTTTTGGTGAGAATTTCTCACTCTTTAATTTCTTTTCTAGTTATATATATACTAGGATGCAGACGGTGCTTAGTAGCACCCGACACAATCGTCCATAGACCATGGACTTGTTTGTTTGATTACAAAAATTAGTCAGATTATTTGGTTGATATTTGAGTTGTTTGGTGAAATGAAAAGGATTGATTGATGTGTGAATGGCGTGGGCCTTCAATAGACCGGGGATAAGGCTAGGCCTCGTCCCGTTTCTAGTATCGTGCCGTTATGCCGCCGAAATTTTCTAAAATATGTTAGAAAAATAAAAATTTCATTTTTATTGCGTAAATGAACTGAATAAAAATTCATGTGTTGAAATAAAATATTTTATCGTTAAAAATATAATTTTTAACGTGAAGTGAACAAGATAAAATATTCATTTACAAACCGGACGGTTTGTTTATGCACACTGATTTGACTAACATTGATTGGGTCGATAAATTTTACACATCGTCCAACTGCACAAATAAAGTATGCGTTTGATTGTTTGAAACCCCACACAGGTGTTGGGATGAAATTTGAAGTTCACTCATCCTGATTGATTAAATATGTCGATCGATTGATTGACAGGCTGTTATAAGCGTTAAATATCTATATTTGATGCTTATATAGTGTAGTGCACTTTGATTGATGGTTGATTATTTTTCAATGCTATTATATACGGTTGATGTATGAAAATCCATATAATTAACTTTATATGGTAATTGATTGGGCCTCATTCCAATTTAGAAAATAAAGAACAATATAAAGTAAAGGTTCATGTGTTGACCGTACTCATCCGTTGAGATTAGTCATGTGTTGAACGAAATATTTTAACAATAAAATTTACATCTTTATCAATATAAAATAAAGGTTCATGTGTTGACCGTACTCATCCGTTGAGATTAGTCATGTGTTGAACGAAATATTTTAACAATAAAATTTACATCTTTATCAATATAAAATAAAGGTTCATGTGTTGACAGTACTCATCCGTTGAGATTAGTCATGTGTTGAACGAAATATTTTAACAATAAAATTTATATCTTTATCACTATAAAGTAAAGGTTCATGTGTTGACAGTACTCATCCGTTGAGATTAGTCATGTGTTGAACGAAATATTTTAACAATAAAATTTACATCTTTATCAATATAAAATAAAGGTTCATGTGTTGACAGTATCATCCGTTGAGATTAGTCATGTGTTGAACGAAATATTTTAACAATAAAATTTACATCTTTATCAATATAAAATAAAGGTTCATGTGTTGACAGTACTCATCCGTTGAGATTAGTCATGTGTTGAGCGAAATATTTTAACAATAAAATTTATATCTTTATCACTATAAAGTAAAGGTTCATGTGTTGACCGTACTCATCCGTTGAGATTAGTCATGTGTTGAATGAAATATTTGAAAATAGAAATATTTGAAAAACAAATATTTGAAATAGAATATTTGAAAATAGAAATATGTAAAGCCGTGTTGATTAGTGATGCGCTATTTTGACGTGAACGATATTTATATTGATTTTATTCATTTTAAAATGAATATTGAAAAGTGATTTCGAAATCGAATATTTTGAATAGAAAATGAATTTGAATCAAATAGAAAACCAATTTGAATTGAATCGAATAGAAAACCAATTTGAATTGAATCGAATAGAAAACCAATATGAATTGAATCGAATTGAAAACGACTTTGAAATTGAATTGAATTGAAAACGAATTGAAATTGAATAGAAAGCGAATTGAAATGAATTCAAATTGAATTGAAATTTGGATTGAATAGAGATGAATTTTAAAACGAATTTATAAAGAAAAATTCAATTTTGATTTGAATTGAAATGGCAGTTGAAATTGTTTTTGAAACGAATTCAAAACTATTTATAAAATTCGTTTTAAATAGTAATCGACGAAATATATATATTATATATAATATATATATATATAATATAATGGCCTGAATAGAACGCGCCGCGCTGCGGCAGTTCGTGAATTTCGACCATTCATTTCAAACGGACATTACGGGAGATCCGACCGTCGGATTCTCCAAAAACCGGAACCCTTGGGTTCGTATCGAAAAGATCTTACTAACGAATATTAGAAATTTGAAATCTAACGGTTGGATTTGGAGATACGTCCAAATCAAATTCGAAAAAGGTCGCTATAGGTGCAGTTCGATGGCCGTTGTTGGAAATCGACTGTACGGGCCTTGATAAAATTATTAAAAATATCAATAATTTGTGTAAAATCATAAGAAATGATTTGGGTGAAATCGGGAAGTAAAACTCCATATTTGAAAAGATAAAAATGGATTTTTATCGAAATGAACTAGTTTTGAACTAAATTTAAAACCCAATTATTTTTTAAATAAATAAATTAGATTTAAAAAGGGTTTTTAAATAGTCGGAATTTCTAACATATAACGATTGAATTTGAAATGGGTTTATTGTGAACGGTGTTTTAAATAACCCTAGTTCTTTAACCCGATAATAAATAGAATGTGATTTGGGTTTGTCGTGAACTGTGTTTTAAATAACACCTAGTTCTTTAACCCAGTAAAAGGAGTTTTAACGAATCTGGAATTAGGTTGAAATGTGAATCTATAATCTAAATTATCAAATTTAGAAATGAGCGAGAATGGAGTATCGCCAGTTTTGCTTCAAAGCGATAGTCAAATCTTTAATTAGATTTGAACGTGAAATGGTAATTAATTTTACCGATAACACCATAGTATTAGATATGGAGTATTACCAGTTTTGCTTCATGGGATGAATAGGTTGGGATTGGGAAATAAAATAAATAATTACTTCGATGTGGTTCGCTAATCTCAACTAGTTTGAAAAACCATAATTTGGTTTGAAATGACATCCAAAAGGAAGATTAAAGAATAAATTTTAAACAATTTATCTTGGATAAAATTAATGGGAACCTTTCCCAAAAGATGTGAATATTTAAATAACAGAATATTCAGAATTGGAATGAGGCGTATGTTGTGTTTTCTAGCACTGTTTTAATATACGCGGGTTGTTCCGAAAGGCCGGGTTTACACTCATTCTGAATAACCGATTCGACGATAAGTCGAAGATGAAGACGGTGGTTGTAGACTGGAAATCTTCACATCGTTTGGGTAATTACTGACGATCCTGATTGGGCTGTACACCCAAGAGGATGGAAATAGTTGGTGGTTGTCCAGACGTACTTGGAGATGGATGGATATGCGAGGAAAGTGCCTCCGGTTTCGTTCAGACCCAGAACGAACTTGTAAATGGATTGTGTGTTTGACACTGGATTTTATTCTGTGTTGATTGATTTCTGTTAAATATATATCTGCTTGGCGGCGGAGAATTTATTCTCTTGCTTAACGCCCTTCTCTGAGACGTACGAGCTTAGAGGTTATATATCGATAGATAGCAATCGCATGGCATGAATTGCCTGTGTGGCACGCTGAGATGCAATGATCAAGGCTTCTGTTGAAAAGCAAAGTCTTGTGGTTGATGATCAAAGCACGCCTACGTGGCAGCTTTGTGTATAACGTCAATTCGCGAGCCTCACACCTCGGTATGAGTCAAAAACGGGATACGGACTGCAGGGAGAGCACGACGTTTCTTTCTTGCTTTGGTGGTGTCAGTGACTTACCAGCCCTGACATTTATATACTTTTCACCTTTGTGGTTGTTGGATGAGGCGCCTCGATTATAGGTCTGTAAGGACCGGGAAACGTGTATTCAGGAATAACTAATCCTCTAACGTAAGTGAGGACCGGCCCTGAAGATCCAGGGGTTGCCCAGAGTGCGTAGCCCTGGGACATTTGCTAGAGTTTCTCGAACGCGGAGAGGAGCTTGCCCCTTGCCTCGACTCATGACAGAAATCCAATTTCCAATACGTGTATTTCGGCTTTATTTGTAGAGCCTAGTATGGCGACATAGTGGGATGGGGCACTCATGCCGTCTATGATTTATATTTATGATTGAAATTGTTATGACACTATACTCTTATTATAGTATCAAATGATTTATTTTAAACGTATCAAGCATTTTTGGCTGTTATAAGGTAAAACCCTATCCTCCGGCTTGCGTTGCATTGTGTGATGGGACCTGGGTCTTATAATAGCTTCATTTTTCGAATAAGCATTGCGCTGTTTATTCTATGCACTGGTATTCTTGGGAGGAAACCCGTTCCGTATTATACGGCGTGATCCCTTGAATTACTCTCTTTTAAAGTAAAGCTTTAAATAACTGTTTTAGTTCTCACACCAGTCACATGACTGACCTGGAGTTTATTGTTTTAACCTAAACTCTGGGTGCCCCTATTTTCCGCATGGGCAGCTAGTAGTTTTGGTTTTGCAGATTTATATTCACAGGATCCTGGTTTACAGCTGGAATGATATCCGGAAAGCTCTGTATCCATATATCACCTTCAGTTGTGCTTTGTATTATTTTCCGCTGCTATGGAATTTATTGTAATCTCTGATATTTATCGAATGTAATTTATTCATTTATACTCTGTATATTCTTGTATCTGATGGAATTGTTGTAATAGCACTGAAATGTTCTTCCGTCTGCGTTCATTTGTGTGTTGTTCTCAAAGTATCCGCTCTTCCCTTCACGGGGAAGTAACGGGTTCTTACAGTGGTATCAGAGCTTTGGTTTACAGAGCTCGAGAACAAGACACATTAGAACCATACGAAAGAATTCATCAGATATTGGATTAGCAATATCCAATTAGAATGACTCGTTAGAGATAGGATCAGTAGTATCCTAGAACGGGTGTGAAGAGTATATTTTTCAAATGAAAATAATTTTGTTTAAAAATTTAAACCATTTTATACGTATTTGATCATTTATTTATTTTGCACATGGACAATCCAATATATATAGATTTTGCATATACGCGTCCTGAACGTATATTCGAAGTTTTAATATACCGGATAGATATAGAATCACATTCTAGTCGCCCGGACATGATTCTGATGATGGCGCGCCATCACCAGTATTTATTTTCGTGTTTCGAAGGTGTGATATCTATATATTTCCATTAGACCGGTGTGAGAACCAAAACTTATATAGTTAGAACACATTGTTGTGATTTGGCATCAAAACAAGATTTTCTATATATGTATCAAAATTATGAATTTGAAACTCTAATCCACTAATTGATTGATGTTTGTGTTGTTTGTTTATTTGTTTGCTAATTTTGAACCATTATGCCTAATAGAACCAAATATTGAACTGTATTGAAAATTGGTCGCATTTGCTTGCATATACATATACTTACATTAAACAGGTCATAGCAAGGAGGCTAGAGCAGAGAATAAAATTTGTTTGCCCGACAAATAGGTACATGTTTACTATAATTTACTGTTTTGTTTGGGTGATGATGATTTTATGAGCCTATTGGCTAGCCGCTTCGCTTTTTCTTTTTCTTTTTGAGATCAGAAGGCCTATATGGCAATTTCGGGATTTTCCCGTGGCTCCCGGTGCAGGGGAGGTTATGGCGAAATTTTTCGAAAATTCCGGGTGTTAGCCAAATTTTTGAAAATTTGAAATTCTCAGAAACTGAAAAGTTGGAGAATGGATGTCAGATCGAACGTAGTGTTGATTAATCAAACCACTTTCGACTTTGTTCCTTTTCGGGGACGAAAAGTTTTAAGTGGGGGAGATTGTAACAACCCGAAAATCCGAACCAGTTTAAAATTTTTATTTTGGCAATTTTAGTGAATTTTGAATATTTAAAATGAATTATTTTATAGAATATCGACGAGAAATTTATTTTGAATATATTTAGAACGTATATATTATATACGCCGTCGTTAGAATATAAATATTTATATATAATTATAAATGGAATTGAAAATGGCGCGGTAGTTCGATAATTCGATTTCAAACTTCAATTGAATGTACCGGGTGCAAAACAATCCGAATTTTGGTGAAACCAAAAACATTAGGATCTAATTGATGATATCTTTCCAACGGATCCGAAAAATCGAAATTTCATAGCGGGAATCAAAAGATATGTCCAGTTGAAAATTCTGAATAGTCGCTATGGAATTCAGGCCCTTAAAAATTGACATTTTGCAAATGACCTCGGATTTCGACGAAACCACTTTTGTTGGGTCTGTGATGTCAATTTATTGCTAGATTCCAAATTTCGAATCAATATGTGAGCGTGGCAAAGGAAAACGCGTTTGACCAGTTTCAGTTGATTT
Source organism: Allium sativum (assembly GCA_030737875.1). Lineage (NCBI taxonomy): Eukaryota > Viridiplantae > Streptophyta > Magnoliopsida > Asparagales > Amaryllidaceae > Allium > Allium sativum. Next base: position 996,878,316 of record CM060915.1, read on the forward strand.
TAATCAACTGGAAAATGGCCATTTTTCCAACGGTCTCAGAATTCGACGAAACTAGTTTTGTTAGGACCGTATCGTCAATACGAAGCTAGAAAATATTTTTCGGGAATTTTTCAAGTTAGTATGCGACCCCGGTAAATTGAAATGCGCGTTCAAATTCAATATATAGAGTTATATGTTGATTTTGACGGAAACTGATTGTAACTATCGAATCAGCCTACGATACATATCCCATTGTGTTCGGAATGGGGGTGAAACGCTATGGACGACAGGCGACGGGCCTCGTTTAGAGGTCGTATGTAAAAGTCAACTTTTTCATAAAATTAAATAATAATAAAAAAAGGAGGAAAAATTCCTCTTCCCTCTCTTTAACCCCTGAGCCCCCCGTTCACGTTTTCAATTCCATCAGTAAAAAAAAAAAGGGCTTCGTGCCCTAACTAACGCGCCGCGCTGCCGGGGGGTGGGCTACCGCCGCCTCCCCCTCGCGCTGCGCCATCGCGCCATAGGCGTGGCCATCCTCCCTCGCTCCAAGACCCGACGTAGCCCACCACGCCTCACCCTCTAGACCGCAATCGCCACCTCCAAAGCCCTGCGTCCCCCCCTCGTCGGATCGAGAGCCCCCCCTTCCCACCACCGCCGCACACACCCCCCCTGCCTGCGCCGCCTTCCACTTACCTCCTCTACCCCCGCGCCTTCCCCCACCATCCTCCAGCGCAGCAGCGAAGACCCCCCCCCCCCCCGACGTGATAAACAGGAAAAAAAGGTAATTATAAATAATTTATTTATTTATTTGTCTTTGTCTATTTAATGTAATTAGTTTAGTTAATTTGCTAATTTAGCATAGTTCTGAAATGAAGTAGACGATATTTTTAAAAGTGAAAAGGCGAGATTTTTAAATATATGAAGTGATTATAAAAATATGATTTTTATATTTTTAAAGTATAAAAAATATAATATTCACTATATAGAAGATGTAAAAATATGATTTTTATTTATGTAGAGAATTAAAAATATGATTTTTACATGATAGGAATATTAGAAATATCATCGTTATATGTGTAGAAAAATAAAAATGTGATTTTTATAATGATATGATTTGAAAAGGCGAAATCTTTATGTTTGAAAAGGCGAAATCTTTATGTTTGAAAAGGCGTAATCTTTATATATAACACCGTAGTAAAAATTCGATTTTTATATATTGAATAGCAAAGTAAAAATTCAATTTTTACATATGTAGAGAATACGCGCAACGAAGGTGACAAAAAGGAGAGAACAACGAAGACTTCTACAATAGAAGAGTCGTAGTTGGGATTGCTTTTGGTGCGAATTTCTCGCTCTTTAATTTCTTTTCTAGTTATATATATACTAGGATGCAGACGGTGCTTAGTAGCACCCGACACAATCGTCCACAGACCATGGACTTGTTTGTTTGATTGCAAAAATTAGTTAGATTATTTGGTTGATATTTGAGTTGTTTGGTGAAATGAAATGGATTGATTGATGTGTGAATGGCGTGGGCCTTCACTAGACCGGGGATAAGGCTAGGCCTCGTCCCGTTTCTAGTATCGTGCCGTTATACCGCCGAAATTTTCTAAAATATGTTAGAAAAATAAAAATATATTTTTTATTGTGTAAATGAACTGAATAAAAATTCAAGTGTTGAAATAAAATATTTATCGTTAAAAATATAATTTTTAACGTGAAGTGAACAAGATAAAATATTCATTTACAAACCGGACGGTTTGTTTATGTACACTGATTTGACTGATATTGATTGGGTCGATAAATTTTACACATCGTCCAACTGTACAAATAAAATATGCGTTTGATTGTTTGAAACCCCAAACGGGTGTTGGGATGAAATTTGAAGTTCACTCATCTTGATTGATTAAATATGTCGATCGATTGATTGACAGGCTGTTATAAGCGTTAAATATCTATATTTGATGCTTACACAGTGTAGTGCACTTTGATTGATGGTTGATTATTTTTCAATGCTATTATATACGGTTGATGTATGAAAATCCATATAATTAACTTTATATGGTAATTGATTGGGCCTCATTCCAATTTAGAAAATAAAGAACAATATAAAGTAAAGGTTCATGTGTTGACCGTACTCATCCGTTGAGATTAGTCATGTGTTGAACGAAATATTTTAACAATAAAATTTACATCTTTATCAATATAAAATAAAGGTTCATGTGTTGACCGTACTCATCCGTTGAGATTAGTCATGTGTTAAACGAAATATTTTAATAATAAAATTTACATCTTTATCAATATAAAATAAAGGTTCATGTGTTGACAGTACTCATCCATTGAGATTAGTCATGTGTTGAACGAAATATTTTAATAATAAAATTTATATCTTTATCACTATAAAGTAAAGGTTCATGTGTTGACAGTACTCATCCGTTGAGATTAGTCATGTGTTGAACGAAATATTTTAACAATAAAATTTACATCTTTATCAATATAAAATAAAGGTTCATGTGTTGACAGTACTCATCCGTTGAGATTAGTCATGTGTTGAACGAAATATTTTAACAATAAAATTTACATCTTTATCAATATAAAATAAAGGTTCATGTGTTGACCGTACTCATCCGTTGAGATTAGTCATGTGTTAAACGAAATATTTTAATAATAAAATTTACATCTTTATCAATATAAAATAAAGGTTCATGTGTTGACCGTACTCATCGGTTGAGATTAGTCATGTGTTGAACGAAATATTTGAAAATAGAAATATTTGAAAAAGAAATATTTGAAATAGAATATTTGAAAATAGAAATATGTAAAGCCGTGTTGATTAGTGATGCGCTATTTTGACGTGAACGATATTTATATCGATTTTATTCATTTTAAAATGAATATTGAAAAGTGATTTCGAAATCGAATATTTTGAATAGAAAATGAATTTGAATCAAATAGAAAACCAATTTGAATTGAATCGAATAGAAAACCAATTTGAATTGAATCGAATAGAAAACCAATTTGAATTGAATCGAATAGAAAACCAGTTTGAATTGAATCGAATAGAAAACCAATTTGAATTGAATCGAACTAAAAACGACTTTGAAATTGAATTGAAAACGAATTCAAACTGAATAGAAAGCGAATTGAAATGAATTCAAATTGAATTAAAATTTGGATTGAATAGAAATGAATTTTAAAACGAATTTATAAAGAAAAATTCAATTTTGATTTGAATTGAAATGGAAGTTGAAATTGTTTTTGAAACGAATTCAAAACTATTTATAAAATTCGTTTTAAATAGTAATCGACGAAATATATATATTATATATATTATATATATAATATAATGGCCTGAATAGAACGCGCCGCGCCGCGGCAGTTCGTGAATTTCGACCATTCATTTCAAATGTACATTACGGGAGATCCGACCGTCGGATTCTCCTAAAACCGGAACCGTTGGGTTCATATCGAAAAGAGCTTTCTAAAGAATATTAGAAATTTGAAATCTAACGGTTGGATTTGGAGATACGTCCAAATCAAATACGAAAAAGGTCGCTATAGGTGCAGTTCGATGGCCGCTGTTGGAAATCGACTGTACGGGCCTTGATAAAATTATTAAAAATATCAATAATTTGTGTAAAATCATAAGAAATGATTTGGGTGAAATTGGGAAGTAAAACTCCATATTTGAAAAGATAAAAATGGATTTTTATCGAAATGAACTAGTTTTGAACTAAATTTAAAACCCATTATTTTTTAAATAAATAAATTAGATTTAAAAAGGGTTTTTAAATAATCGGAATTTCTGACATATAACAATTGAATTTGAAATGGGTTTATTGTGAACGGTGTTTTAAATAACCCTAGTTCTTTAACCCGATAATAAATAGAATGTGATTTGGGTTTGTCGTGAACTGTGTTTTTAATAACACCTAGTTCTTTAACCCAGTAAAAGGAGTTTTAACGAATCTGCAATTAGGTTGAAATGTGAATCTATAATCTAAATTATCAAATTTAGAAATGAGCGAGAATGGAGTATCGCCAGTTTTGCTCCAAAGCGATAGTCAAATCTTTAATTAGATTTGAACGTGAAATGGTAATTAATTTTACCGATAACACCATAGTATTAGATATGGAGTATTACCAGTTTTGCTTCATGGGATGAATAGGTTGGGATTGGGAAATAAAATAAATAATTACTTCGATGTGGTTCGCTAATCTCGACTAGTTTGAAAAACCATAATTTGGTTTGAAATGACATCCAAAGGAAGATTAAAGAATAAATTTTAAAGAATTTATCTTGGATAAAATTAATGGGAACCTTTCCCAAAAGATGTGAATATTTAAATAACAGAATATTCAGAATTGGAATGAGGCGTATGTTGTGTTTTCTAGCACTGTTTTAATATACGCGGGTTGTTCGGAAAGGCCGAGTTTACTCCCATTCTGAATAACCGATTCGACGATAAGTCGAAGATGAAGACGGTGGTTGAAGACCGGAAATCTTCACATCGTTTGGGTAATTACTGACGATCCTGATTGGGCTGTACACCCAAGAGGATGGAAATAGTTGGTGGTTGTCCAGACGTACTTGGAGATGGATGGATATGCGAGGAAAGTGCCTCCGGTTTCGTTCAGACCCAGAACGAACTTGTAAATGGATTGTGTGTCTGACACTGGATTTTATTCTGTGATGATTGATTTCTGTTAAATATATATCTACTTGGCGGCGGAGAATTTATTCTCTTGCTTAACGCCCTTCTCTGAGACGTACGAGCTTAGAGGTTATATATCGATAGATATCAATCGCATGCATGAATTGCCTGTGTGGCACGCTGAGATGCAATGATCAAGGCTTTTGTTGAAAAGCAAAGTCTTGTGGTTGATGATCAAAGCACGCCTACGTGGCAGCTTTGTGTATAACGTGAATTCGCGAGCCTCACACCTCGGTATGAGTCAAAAACGGGACACGGACTGCAGGGAGAGCACGACGTTTCTTTCTAGCTTTGGTGGTGTCAGTGACTTACCAGCCCTGACATTTATATACTTTTCACCTTTGTGGTTGTTGGATGAGGTGCCTCGATTATAGGTCTGTAAGGACCGGGAAACGTGTGTTCAGGAATAACTAATCCTCTAACGTAAGTGAGGACCGGCCCTGAAGATCCAGGGGTTACCCAGAGTGCGTAGCCCTGGGACATTTGCTAGAGTGTCTCGAACGTGGAGAGGAGCTTGCCCCTTGCCTCGACTCATGACGGAAATCCAATTTCCAATACGTGTATTTCGGCTTTATTTGTAGAGCCTAGTATGGCGACATAGTGGGATGGGGCACTCATGCCGTCTATGATTTATATTTATGATTGAAATTGTTTTGACACTATACACTTATTATAGTATCAAATGATTTGTTTTAAACGTATCAAGCATGTTTCGCTGTTATAAGTTAAAACCCTATCCTCCGGCTTGCGTTGCATTGTGTGATGGGACCTAGGTCTTATAATAGCTTCATTTTTCGAAAAAGCATTGCGCTGTTTATTCTAAGCACTGGTATTCTTGGGAGGAAACCCGTTCCGTGTTATACGGCGTGGTCCCTTGAATTACTCTCTTTTAAAGTAAAGCTTTAAATAACTGTTTTAGTTCTCACACCAGTCACATGACTGACCTGGAGTTTATTGTTTTAACCTAAACTCTGGGTGCCCCTATTTTCCGCACGGGCAGCTAGTAGTTTTGGTTTTGCAGATTTATATTCATAGGATCCTGGTTTACAGCTGGAATGATATCCGGAAAGCTCTGTATCTGTATATCACCTTCAGTTGTGCTTTGTATTATTTTCCGCTGCTATGTAATTTATTGTAATCTCTGATATTTATCGAATGTAATTTATTCATTTATACTCTGTATATTCTTGTATCTGATGGAATTGTTGTAATAGCAATGAAATGTTCTTCCGTCTGCGTTCATTTGTGTGTTGTTCTCAAAGTATCCGCACTTCCCTTCACGGGGGAGTAACGGGTTCTTACACATGTTCTTGAACCTAAGGCTCTATTCTGTCTATTCTTGTTTTTAGACCTTGGGAATTTACCTATTAAGTTAGGTCTACCCATATCCTTGAACCTACGTCATTATTCAAACTTTTTATGCCAATTATTATGTCCATCCTTTTTCATAGCATCTTTGGTTCATTCCCTATTTTCTATGAATCTAGATTTATCTATATAATCTAGATTGAATCAAGATTATACGAATGGTGGGAATACGATTTGGGCAAAATATGAAATTACTAAGAACATAGTTTTTAACTTGGAAATTGGCATAAATTGAGAACATGTATTATGGCATGTTTATAGAAATGCAAATTGGATAAATTTGACATGAATTATAGTGTAATTTGAATCTAGTATTGACTTGCAAATTTAGCATTTACATGAATTGTGAACTAGAATAATAAGTCTAGTTTGACATGAACTGTAATTAGAATGTTAAATCAGAATTGGATTAGCTAATTTGGCATAAGAAGTATATTGGCATATATTTGAAATTAGCCATAATAGGGAGTAATTGTCATGTTTAGCAAAATCATGGTTAGTGACACTTAATTTGGTATAGTTAATATACCAAAAAGCATAAATATGATATAGAGGGGGAAATGGGCCATAAGAATGAATGTTGACAATTTACATTAAAGGAGTAATTAGGAAAAAAGTAAATTAGGAATAATTCACTTATAGAATTTGGCCTAAATGAGAGAATGTAAATTTAGACAAATTAAAGGTTTATTAACGACATCTCTTTTAATAACACACCAGAAAGTTCTAGGGTGACAGAGAGGATAGTGTCTAGGCTTGAGTTTGGAAAATACAAGTTTCCTGCTCTCCCTGGCTATTCCTAACTGATCTGACGGACAGGATGGTTACTTTCAAAACCTAATTTGAAAATTAATCAAAACCCTTTGAACTAGAAAACACGAATAGGCCTAACCCGAGGTTAGACTGAGTTGCGATGTAAATCTGCCCGGAACCAACCGGCACATCCAGTAATCGCAACTATATCGGTCTAATGTGACTGGTCGCGGCTTTAATCTATTTAATTAAAGCTAGAACAAGAATGGTAGGGTTAAGTTAACTAAGACACTTAACCTATTCAACATGATAACCAGACTAATGGGTGGGGTTAAGGCTATACATTTAAGCTAGGATGGGAGGGTTATGTCCATAGGAACACTTAACCAACATAACACAGCTAAGCTAGAATTGGAGGGCTAAGTCCATAGGGATACTTAACCAAACTCATGGTAACGAGACAAGATTTGTAGGGGTTAAGTAACTAAGAAAACGCTTAGCCAACTTAACATGTTAACTAGACTAAAAGGTAGGGGTTAATTAAAGTTAATATACTTAGCCAAATTAACATGTTAACTAGACTAGAGGTTAGGGTTAAGTAAAATCTAATACACTTAGCCAATTTGATATAATAGCAGGGCTAGACTGTAGGGTTAAGTAAACTTGAACACTTAACCATCAGATTGTGATAAAGGGATAAGGTTAAGTCTAAAATATGAAGGGATAATACTTAACCATTAATAACATGTTAGCTAAAACAGACGGGCAAGGTTAAGTTAAAAAGGAACACTTAACCAATACAGGGTGAATGGGTAGGGTTAAGTAATAAGAAATACTTAACCAATATAACTTGGTTTGTGATGGGGTTAAGTCAACATGAATTACTTATAACACTTAACCAGTTTAACAGGATAAATGAAGGGGGTTAAGTTAGCTTGAATTGACTAATGACACTTAACCAATCCAAATTGACGGGAAAGAGAACTAAGGGGTAAACCTTAGTAGAACTAAGTAGTAATTCTTAGTACAACACAAGAAGGAGCGAATGTCCGTCTGGGTAAAAAGAAGGCCCCCACGAATTGGGTTAATAAGCCCGAGGCTTTGAGGGGACGTGAGGGTACTCTTGCTATCCCTCTGTGAGGCCGCAGATGATCCTCCTGGGCTCACAGAGGTTAAGGTCTGCGGTAGAAGAACCAAGGGTATGCCTTGGTTGCAAAATATGGCAACCTAAAGACTAGGATGGACCAGCGTGATTCGGCGAGAAAACGGTAGCCCTGTGATAGCAACTCGTCGTCTACCATCCATCTTCAGTCAATCGAGATACGTGAAGCGGAAAGGCGGAGAACTCCAAAAGACCATATACTTGCTATCTAGTTATGGGTGAGGATGGCCATAGGATAGTGGGGCACCGGGGGCCTGTATATAGTTCTCATTTTTCAAGGTGTGCCTTTCATTAGTTGAGGGAGGGGTCAAGTGGGACCATAGCCACTGGAACAAAAACAGACCTTAGCATCTGCATCGGCAGATATCTGAAAGCTCCCGACCGAGTTCTGTATTCCATGATTTGCCCTGCCACAGGACTCGGGCTGTACATTACAAGACATGCTCATCTAGACAAGCGATAACGATTCGCGATACATGCGTGGGGAAGTATGGGAACATATACCACTCTAGGTAGTGTGTCCTAGACTTAGGGGCATCGTTCGACAGGTAGCACTAATTGGACTAGGAGGCATAAACCCTGAATCCGAGAAGCGTTCAGCAGATAACGTAAACTCTAGTTAAATCTAAAAGGCACCTGGTACAAAACCCTAGATTAAATCTAGGTAACAAATAATAAATGTATGCCTGAAGGCGATGGAAAATACAGGGATTGGGATCACGTTATCGTTACTAGTTGGGACATTAGTTAGGTGGTGCAGAGATATAGAAACCGGTATAACAAGGAAAAGCGAAGCGGCGAAAGTATTAGGGCATATCCAGTTTTTCTTAGCTTAGCATAGCTTAGCATATCTTGTCTAATCTTGCTGACCCTACCATCATGGTGTTTTCTTGTATTCAGTTAATTCATGTCGTTTTGTTTTTCCATGTTCACATGCTAGAAGTTACTGAACTTACTCAGGCTTTATGTCTGACTGTTTTTTTCTTTCGTCTTCTTTTCTTCCGTTCCCCCCCCCCCACCCCCTAGGTAGTAAAGGAGGGAATAGTATAGCTCAGGTTAAGTTGGACTGTCACTCTTTCCCAGCTTGAAGATTTGTCGAAGTTTTGCTTGGATCCTCTTTTCAGATGCTATGGCTGGCTCTTGCTAAAAATTAGGGAATATAAATGTTGTTTTATGCTTCTTTATTTTGTAAGACAGATGATTCTCTGATATTGTACAGAAATCTTTGTACAAACTATTTTATCAATAAAGCAAATTTTTATTTTCCGTTGTTTAATTTCTGTCTGTCTTGTAACTTATCTGCATCTTTTACCCAAAATGCTCCACAGAACTTAGTGCATTCCCTTTGTGAGTGACACTAACGGACGTGGGGTGTTACAATATCTAACACCACGGTGTTATCGGTAAATTCAATTACCATTTCACATTCAAATCTAATTAAAGATTTAACTATCTCCTGGAGCAAAACTGGGGATACTCCATTCTCGATCTTTTCAATCTAATTAAAGATTCATCAAAACTCCACTTAGTTTTAATCTTTAACTGGGTTAAAGAATCAGTGTCCTTTAAAACACTGTTCACGATAAACCCCAAAATCACATTTAAATCAGTCCCTAACCGTAAAATAGCAAGTGAGCAATTTCCTAAGTATTAACCCCGAAGGCCGAAACCAACATAAGATCAATACCTCTGAAACCATTCAACTTAACTAATCTCCAGTTAGTTTCTGATTTTCTTAACACCTTTAGGTCTAAGAACAGTATTATTGAAGATACCGTTCACGACAACCCAAAATCACGTTCCATTAATTATCGGGTTAAAGAACAAGTGTTATTTAAAACACTGTTCACAATAAACCCAAAAATCAATACCAATTCAATTCCAATTAAATATTATTTAATTGGTACACTTCATTAAATCTAAATAGAAAGATTTAATCTTTTCTCAACTGGGTTCAAGATAAGTGTTAATAAAGAGACCATTCACGACAAACCCAAATCACATTTATATTAAATACAAGGCTCTGAATAGAAAATATATCGGCTTATATTCAATATCAAATTCTACGACCAACAAATATCGTATTGGAAATAATGATATATAAATATCTTTCAAATTTCCATAACAACATCTGTATAATCACGAAATCCAACATCGAAATATTCCGAAGACAATCTCGATTCAAATCCATTCCAATATAATTATTGGAAATTCTGGTTATTTTCAAAACCATTTCAAATCCAATTTATTTATTTAAAAATAAATAGAATTATAATTCTAGTTCAAAACTAGTTCATTTCGATAAAAATCTATTTTTATCTTTTCAAATATGGAGTTTTTCATCCCAATTCTTCACAAATCACTTCTTATGATTTTACACAAATTATTGATATTTTTAATAATTTTATCAAGGCCCGTACAGTCGATTTCCATCAACGGCCATCGAAATGCACTTACAACGACCTTTTCCAAAATTGATTTGGACATAATTCCAAATCCAACCGTTAGATTTCTGTAACAACCCGTAAAATGCGAGCCAGTTTGAAATTTTTATTTTTGCAATTTTAGCGAATTTTGAATATTTAAAATGGATTATTTTAAATAAAATCGACGAGAAATTTATTTTGAATATAATTCGGACGTTTATATTATATACGTCGTCGTTAGAATATAAATATTTATATATAATTATAAATAGAATTGAAAATGGCGCGGTAGTTCGATAATTCGATTTCAAACTTCAATTGAATGTACCGGGTGCAAAACAATCCGGATTTTAGTGAAACCAAAAATAATGGAATCTAATAGTGAATATCTTTCCAACGAATCCGACAAATCAAGATTTCATTGCGGGAATCAAAAGATATGTCCAGTTGAAATTTCTGAATAGTCGCTATGGAATTCAGGCCCTTAAAAATGGACATTTTGCAAACGACCTCGGATTTCGACGAAACCAGTTTTGTTGGATCCGCAGTGTCAAATTATTGCTAGCTTTCAAATTTCATAATTTTTCGAATCAATATGTGAGCGTGGCAAAGGAAAACGCATTTGACCAGTTTCAGTTGATTTTAATCGACTGGAAAATGGCCATTTTTCTAACGATCTCAGAATTCGACGAAATTAGTTTTGTTAGGACCGTATCGTCAATACGAAGCTAGAAAATATTTTTCTGGAATTTTTCTAGTTAGTATGTGACCCCGGTAATTTGAAAAGTACGTTTAAAATTCAATATAAGGATTTAAATGTAAATTCAACGGAAACTGATTGTAACGATCAAATCAGTTTACGATACATATCCCATTGTGTTCGGAATGGGGGTAAAACTCTAGGGACGACAGTCGTTGGGTCCAATTCAAAGCCCGAACGAAAAAGCAACTTTATGGAGAATTAATTAAATAAATAAATAATTATATATTTTCTTTTATAAACCCCCCCCCCCCGTTACTTTCTTATTTCAGAAATCAACCCCCCCCTTTCTCTTCGAAAATCCCGAACCCCCCCCCAATCGAAGGCGACTTCGCCGTCGCCCTGCCCTCCGCCACCTCGCAGCCGTCCTCCAGCCTCCGCCCAGAGCCCCGCCGCCGCCTCCTCAACATCGTCGTCGACTCCCCATACCCCACCGCCTGCAGCTCCAACATCCGACGCAGCAACCACCCCGCGCCACCATCAGAAGGCCGCCACCACCAGGGTCTCCGGCGCCACCTCGGAACCGAACCCCCCCCCTTTTTCTTCGATACAGTAAGTTTTTTTTTCTTCTTTACTTTATTTTGTTTTTATTTTCAATTCTGAAAATCTGATTTTAAAAAGGGTTAATTCTGATTTTAAAAGAAGTTAAAAACTGATTTTATCAGATTTAAAAACTGATTTTTAATAAAAAGAAAAACTGATTTTATATAAAGTAAAAACTGTTTTTTTATAGGTTAGAAAAACTGATTTTATATAAAGTAAAAACTGTTTTTTTTATAGGTTAGAAAAACTGATTTTATATAAAGTAAAAACTGTTTTTTTTATAGGTTAGAAAAACTGATTTTATATAAAGTAAAAACTGTTTTTTTTATAGGTTTTAAAAACTGATTTTTTATAAAAAGAAAAGGATTTAGATTTTAAAAAGGAAAGGATTTAGATTTTAAAAGTGAAAAGATTTTAAAAGTGAAAAGATTTAAACTTTAAAAAGTGAAAGGATTTGAACTTTTCGAACTAAAAATTCGATTTTTATATATTGAATAGCGAACTAAAAATTCGATTTTTATATATTGAATAGCGAACTAAAAATTTGATTTTTATATATTGAATAGCGAACTAAAAATTCGATTTTTATATATTGAATAACGAAGTCAAAATTCGATTTTTACATAGGTAGTGAAAGCGGACGACGAAGATTACGAAGATGCGATAGCGATGAAGATTCCTATCAATGAAGTGCCGTGGAGCTAGGATAGCTATATGTGAGAACTTCTCACCTTTCAATTTAATTTTTCTAGTTATATAAATACTAGGATGCAGACGGTGTTTAGTAGCACCCGACACCCGTCATCCACAGACCATGGATGGCTTGTTTGTTAAATAGTTTGGTTGTGTAGTTGATTAGATGATTTGATTTGAAATTGAATTGTTTGGTGATTTTGATTGATGTGTGAATGGCGTGGGCCTTCACTAGACCGGGGATAAGGCTAGGCCTTGTCCCGTTTCTAGTATCGTGCCTTTATGCCGCCGAAATTTTCTAAAAATATGTTAGAAAAATAAAAATATCATTTTATTTAAAGAATGAATTGAATAGAAATTCATAGGTTGAAATAAAATGTTTTATCGTTAAAAATATAATTTTTAACGTGAAGTGAATAAAATAAATATTCATTTACAAACCAGACGGTTTGTTTATGTACACCTATTTGAAGGACATGGATTGGGTCGATAAATTTTACACATCGCCCAACTGCACAAATAAAATATGTGTTTGATTGTTTGAAACCCCACACGGGTGTTGGGATGAAATTTGAAGTTCACTCATCCCGATTGATTGAATATGTCGATCGGTTGATTGACAGGCTGTTTTAAGCGTTGGATATCTATATTTGATGCTTATACAGTGTAGTGCACTTTGGTTGATGGTTGATTATTTTTCCATGTTATTATATACATGTGTTGTATGAAAATCCATATAATTAACTTTATATGGTAATTGATTGGGCCTCATTCCAGTTTTAAAATAGAAATATTTGAAATAGAAATATTCGAAATGGAATATTTGAAAATATCAATATATGAAGCCGTGTTGATTAGATTGACGCCATTTTGACGTGAACGATATTTATATCGATTTTATTCATTTTAAAATGAATATTAAAAAGTAATTTTGAAATCGAATATTTCGAAATGAATTGAATCGAATATTTCGAAATGAAGTGAATTGAAAACGGTTTCGAAATGAATTGAATTGAAAACGATTTCGAAATGAAGTGAATTGAAAACGATTTCGAAATAAAGTGAATTGAAAACGAATTCAAAGTGAATTGAAAACGAATTCAAAGTGAATTGAAAACGATTTCGAAATGAAGTGAATTGAAAACGATTTCGAAATGAATTGAATTGAAAACGATTTCGAAATGAATTGAATTGAAAACGATTTCGAAATAAAGTGAATTGAAAACGGTTTCGAAATGAAGTGAATTGAAAACGATTTCGAAATAAAGTGAATTGAAAACGAATTCAAAGTGAATTGAAAACGAATTCAAAGTGAATTGAAAACGATTTCGAAATGAATTGAATTGAAAACGATTTCGGAAGGAATTGAATTGAAAACGATTTCGAAGTGAATTGAATTGAAAACGAATTCAAATTGAATTGAAAGCGAGTTGAAATGAATTCAAATTGAATTGAAATTTGAATTGAATAGAAATGAATTTAGAAACGAATTTATAAAGAAGAATTCAATTTTGCTTTGAATTGAAATGGAAGTTGAAATAGATTTTGAAACGAATTTTAAAACTATTTATATAATTCGTTTTGAATAGAAAATCGACGAAATATATATTATATATATTATATATATAATATAATGGCCTGAATAGAACGCGCCGCGCCGCGGCAGTTCGTGAATTTCGACCATTTATTTCAAACGGACATTACGGGAGATCCGACCGTCGGATTTTCCTAAAACCGGAACCGTTGGGTTCGTATCAAAAAGAGCTTTCTAACGAATATTAGAAATTAGAAATCTAACGGTTGGATTTGTAATTATGTCCAAATCAAAATTGAAAAAGGTCGCTGTAAGTGCAGTTCGATGGCCGTTGATGGAAATCGACTGTACGGGCCTTGATAAAATTATTAAAAATAGTAATAATTTGTGTAAAATCATAAGAAATGATTTGTGAAGATTTGGGATGAAAACTCCATATTTGAAAAGATAAAAATAGATTTTTATCGAAATGAACTGGTTTTGAACTAGAATTATAATTCTATTTATTTTTAAATAAATAAATTGAATTTAAAAAGGGTTTTGAAAATAACCAGAATATCCAATGATTGCATTGGAGTGGATTTGAATCGAAATTGTCTTCGGAATATTTCGATGTTGGAATTCGTGATTATACAGGGGTTGTTATGGAAATTTGAAAGATATATATTTATATCGTTATTTCCAATACGACGTTTGTTAGTCGTAGAATTCGATATTGAATATAAGCCGATATATTTTCTATTCAGAGCCTTGTATTGAATATCGAATGTGATTTGGGTTTGTCGTGAATGGTGTCTTCACTAACACTGTTCTTGAACCCAGTTGAGAAAAGATTAAATCTTTTTATTTAGATTTAATGAAGTGTACCAATTAAATAATATTTAATTGGAATTGAATGGATATTGATTTTTGGGTTTATCGTGAACAGTGTTTTAAATAACACTTGTTCTTTAACCCGATAATTAATGGAATGTGATTTTGGGTTTATCGTGAACCGTGTTTTAAATGACACTGATTCTTTAACCCAGTTCAAGATTAAAACTAAGTGGAGTTTTAATGAATCTTTAATTAGATTGAAATGATCGAAAATGGAGTATCACCAGTTTTGCTCCAGGCGATAGTTAAATCTTTAATTAGATTTGAACGTGAAATGGTAATTGAATTTACCGATAACACTGTGGTGTTAGATATGAAGTATTACCAGTTTTACTTCATGGGATGAATAGGTTGGGATTGGGAAATAAAATAAATGATTACTTCGGTGTGGTTCGCTAATCCCGACTAGTTTGAATTGATATTCAAAGGAGATTAAAGAATAGATTTAAAGAATTTATCTTGGATAAAATTAATGGGAACTTTTCCCAAAGTATAGGAATATTTGAATAAAAGAATATTCTGAATTGGAATGAGGCGTATGTTGTGTTTGTGTAACACTTTTATAATATATACGCGAGTTATTCAGAAAGACCGGGTTTATCCCATTCTGAATAACTGATTCGACGTGGTGTCGAAGATGAAGACGGTGGTCGAAGACCGGAAGTCTTCACGTCGTTTGGGTGATTACTGATGATCTTGATTGGGCTGTACACCCAAGAAGATGGAAATAGTTAGTGATCGTCTAGACGTGCTTGGAGATCGATGGATATGCGGGGTACTAGGTGCCTCCGGTTTCGTTCAGACCCAGAACGGACTTGTAAATGGACTGTGTGTCTGACATTGGATTTTAGTCTGTGCGATTGATTTCTATTAAATATATATCTGTTTGGCGGCGGAGAATTTATTCTCTTGCTTAACGCCCTTCTCTGAGACGTACGAGCTCAGGGGTTATATATTGATGGATATCAAACGCATGGAGTGAATTGCCTGTGTGGCATGCCTAAGTGGCAATTGATCGAGGCTTCTGTTGAAAAGCAAAGTCTTGTGGTGATGATCAAAGCAAGGCCTGTGTGGCGTAGCTTTGTGTAACGTTGATTCGCGAGTATCACACCCGGTATGAACCAAAAACGGGAGACGGACCTCAGGGAGGACTTGCGTTTCTTTCTAGTTAGAAGTGGCGTCAGTGGTTTTACACGCCCTGACGAGTTTGACTTATGTGGTTGTTGCTGTTGCGAGGCGCCTCGGTTATATCGGTTTCGGCCGATGCATTCTGGTCGGCAGACGGACCAGACTTACACCCCATAGGGTGGGGAAACGTAGTGTTCAGGCATAATAATCCACATCGGTGGACCGGCCCTGACGATCTAAAGGCTTGCCTGCGCGCTTGCCTGTGGCTCGGGCTAGAGAGTCACGAATCGGTTGAGGACTATCTTTTGCCTCGGTTCATAGACGGAAATTCAATTTCCAAATACGTGACATTTGCGGTTTTAATTGTAGAACTAGTATGGCGACATGATATATGGTACCCATGCCGCCTATGATTGATACTTATGATTTGAAGTTGTTTTATACACTATGCACTTATAATAGTATCAAATGATTTGTTTTAAACGTATCAAGCATTCTTTGGCTGTTATAAGGGAAAACCCTATCCCCCGGCTTGCGTTGCATTATGTGATAGGACCTGGGTCTTATAACAGCTTCATTTTTCTTTATTTAGCATTGCGCTGTTGTTTCATGCACTGGTATTCTTGGGAGGAAACCCGTTCCGTGTTATACGGCGTGGTCCCTTGATTTACCTAACCTTTAAAATAAAGATCAATAACTGTTTTAGTTCTCACACCAGTCACATGACTGACCCGGAGTTTATTGTTTTAACCTAAACTCTGGGTGCCCTTATTTTGACACGGGCAGCTAGTAGTTTTGGGTTTTGCAGATTTATATTCACAGGATCCTGGTTTACAGCTGGAACGATATCCGGAAAGCTTTGTATCCGTATATCTCCTTCTAGTTGTGTATTGTATTATTTTCCGCTGCTATGTATTTAAATGTAATTTAAATCTCTGATATTTCTATGTAATATTTATTTGTTTATACTCTGTATATTCTTGTAATCTGGTGCATTGCTGTAATATACAGTGAAATGTTCTTTTGTATGCGTTCTGTTTTGTCCTGTTCTCAAACGATAGGGCGTTTCGAACGGTCTAGATCGGTTTAGCGACTGGTTCGGACCGAGCGAAATTCCTTGCCGTCACAGTTGGTATCAGAGCTTTGGTTTGCAAAGCTCGAGAATAAGACACATTAGAACCATACGAAAGAATTCATCAGATATTGGATTAGCAATATCCAATGGAATGACTCGTTAGAGATGGGATCAGTAGTATCCTAGAACGAGTGTGAAGAGTATATTTTTAAAACGAAAACAAAATTTGTTTTGAAAATTTAAATCAACTATTCGTATTTGATTATTTATTTTAATGAATTTGGACAATCCAGTATATATAGATTTTGCGTATACGTCTGATCCACGTGTATTCGAAGTTTTGATATACTGGGTAGATATAGAATCACATTCTAAGTCGCCCGGAGAGAACTCTGATGATTGATGCATCATCATCAGAATTTATGTTCGAGTGACGAAAGGGAGATTTCTATATACTTCCTATTGATTGGTGTGAGAACCAAAATTAGATAGGGCATTTAGCCTAATTAAATCTGATTTTTGACTATATATCAAAATTATGATTTAACCTTCTATTGTTGTGATTTGGCATCAAAAATCTGATTTTTGACTATATATCAAAATTATGAATTTGAAACTCTAATTTACTAATTGATTGATGTTTGTGTTGTATGTTTATTTGTTTGATAATTTTTAGCCATTTAGCCTAATTAAATCAAATATTGAACTGTATTGAAGATTGGTCGCATTTGCTTGCATATACTTGCACTTACATTGAACAGGTCATAGCAAGGAGGCTAGAGCAGAGAATAAAATTTGTTTGCCCGACAAATAGGTACATGTTTACTACATAATTTACTGTTTCGTTTGGGTGATGATGATTTTATGAGCCTATTGGCTAGCCGCTTGGCTTTTTCTTTTTCTTTTTGAGATCTGAAGGACCGGGGAAGCTATTTGAAATTCCCCGATGCTCCCGGTGCAGGGGAGGTTATGGCGAAATTTTTCAAAAATTTAGGGTGTTAGCCAAATTTTTGAAATTTTGAAAATTCTCAGAAACTGAAAAGTTGGAGAATGGAAGCCAGATCGAATGTAGAGCTGAATAATCAAACCACTTTCGACTTTGTTTCTTTTCGGGGACGAAAAGTTTTAAGTGGGGGAGATTGTAACAACCCGTAAAATGCGAGCCAGTTTGAAATTTTTATTTTTGCAATTTTAGCGAATTTTGAATATTTAAAATGGATTATTTTAAATAAATCGACGAGAAATTTATTTGGAATATAATTCGGACGTTTATATTATATACGTCGTCGTTAGAATATAAATATTTATATATAATTATAAATAGAATTGAAAATGGCGCGGTAGTTCGATAATTCGATTTCAAACTTCAATTGAATGTACCGGGTGCAAAACAATCCGGATTTTAGTGAAACCAAAAATAATCGAATCTTATAGTGAATATCTTTCCAACGAATCCGACAAATCAAGATTTCATTGCGGGAATCAAAAGATATGTCCAGTTGAAATTTCTGAATAGTCGCTATGGAATTCAGGCCCTTAAAAATGGACATTTTGCAAACGACCTCGGATTTCGACGAAACCAGTTTTGTTGGATCCGCAGTGTCAAATTATTGCTAGCTTTCAAATTTCATAATTTTTCGAATCAATATGTGAGCGTGGCAAAGGAAAACGCGTTTGACCAGTTTCAGTTGATTTTAATCGACTGGAAAATGGCCATTTTTCTAACGATCTCAGAATTCGATGAAATTAGTTTTGTTAGGACCGTATCGTCAATACGAAGATAGAAAATATTTTTCTGGAATTTTTCTGTTAGTATGTGACCCCGGTAATTTGAAAAGTACGTTTAAAATTCAATATAAGGATTTAAATGTAAATTCAACGGAAACTGATTGTAACGATCAAATCAGCTTACGATACATATCCCATTGTGTTCGGAATGGGGGTAAAACGCTAGGGACGACAGTCGTTGGATCCAATTCAAAGCCCGAACGAAAAAGCAACTTTATGGAGAATTAATTAAATAAATAAATAATTATATATTTTCTTTTATAAACCCCCCCCGTTACTTTCTTATTTCAGAAATCAACCCCCCCCTTTCTCTTCGAAAATCCCGAACCCCCCCAATCGAAGGCGACTTCGCCGTCGCCCTGCCCTCCGCCACCTCGCAGCCGTCCTCCAGCCTCCGCCCAGAGCCCCGCCGCCGCCTCCTCAACATCGTCGTCGACTCCCCATACCCCACCGCCTGCAGCTCCAACATCCGACGCAGCAACCACCCCGCGCCACCATCAGAAGGCCGCCACCACCAGGGTCTCCGGTGCCACCTCGGAACCGAACCCCCCCCTTTTTCTTCGATACAGTAAGTTTTTTTTTCTTCTTTACTTTATTTTGTTTTTATTTTCAATTCTGAAAATCTGATTTTAAAAAGGGTTAATTCTGATTTTAAAAGAAGTTAAAAACTGATTTTATCAGATTTAAAAACTGATTTTTAATAAAAAGAAAAACTGATTTTATATAAAGTAAAAACTGTTTTTTTATAGGTTAGAAAAACTGATTTTATATAAAGTAAAAACTGTTTTTTTTATAGGTTAGAAAAACTGATTTTATATAAAGTAAAAACTGTTTTTTTTATAGGTTAGAAAAACTGATTTTATATAAAGTAAAAACTGTTTTTTTTATAGGTTTTAAAAACTGATTTTTTATAAAAAGAAAAAGATTTAGATTTTAAAAAGGAAAGGATTTAGATTTTAAAAGTGAAAAGATTTTAAAAGTGAAAAGATTTAAACTTTAAAAAGGGAAAGGATTTGAACTTTTCGAACTAAAAATTCGATTTTTATATATTGAATAGCGAACTAAAAATTCGATTTTTATATATTGAACAGCGAACTAAAAATTCGATTTTTATATATTGAATAGCGAACTAAAAATTCGATTTTTATATATTGAATAGCGAACTAAAAATTCGATTTTTATATATTGAATAACGAAGTCAAAATTCGATTTTTACATAGGTAGTGAAAGCGGACGACGAAGATGACGAAGATGCGATAGCGATGAAGATTCCTATCAATGAAGTGCCGTGGAGCTAGGATAGCTATATGTGAGAACTTCTCACCTTTCAATTTAATTTTTCTAGTTATATAAATACTAGGATGCAGACGGTGTTTAGTAGCACCCGACACCCGTCATCCACAGACCATGGATGGCTTGTTTGTTAAATAGTTTGGTTGTGTAGTTGATTAGATGATTTGATTTGAAATTGAATTGTTTGGTGATTTTGATTGATGTGTGAATGGCATGGGCCTTCACTAGACCGGGGATAAGGCTAGGCCTTGTCCCGTTTCTAGTATCGTGCCGTTATGCCGCCGAAATTTTCTAAAAATATGTTAGAAAAATAAAAATATCATTTTATTTAAAGAATGAATTGAATAGAAATTCATAGGTTGAAATAAAATGTTTTATCGTTAAAAATATAATTTTTAACGTGAAGTGAATAAAATAAATATTCATTTACAAACCAGACGGTTTGTTTATGTACACCTATTTGAAGGACATGGATTGGGTCGATAAATTTTACACATCGCCCAACTGCACAAATAAAATCTGTGTTTGATTGTTTGAAATCCCACACGGGTGTTGGGATGAAATTTGAAGTTCACTCATCCCGATTGATTGAATATGTCGACCGGTTGATTGACAGGCTGTTTTAAGCGTTGGATATCTATATTTGATGCTTATACAGTGTAGTGCACTTTGGTTGATGGTTGATTATTTTTCCATGTTATTATATACATGTGTTGTATGAAAATCCATATAATTAACTTTATATGGTAATTGATTGGGCCTCATTCCAGTTTTAAAATAGAAATATTTGAAATAGAAATATTCGAAATGGAATATTTGAAAATATCAATATATGAAGCCGTGTTGATTAGATTGACGCCATTTTGACGTGAACGATATTTATATCGATTTTATTCATTTTAAAATGAATATTAAAAAGTAATTTTGAAATCGAATATTTCGAAATGAATTGAATCGAATATTTTGAAATGAAGTGAATTGAAAACGGTTTCGAAATGAATTGAATTGAAAACGATTTCGAAATGAAGTGAATTGAAAACGATTTCGAAATAAAGTGAATTGAAAACGAATTCAAAGTGAATTGAAAACGAATTCCAAGTGAATTGAAAACGATTTCGAAATGAAGTGAATTGAAAATGATTTCGAAATGAATTGAATTGAAAACGATTTCGAAATGAATTGAATTGAAAATGGTTTCGAAATGAAGTGAATTGAAAACGGTTTCGAAATGAAGTGAATTGAAAATGAATTCAAAGTGAATTGAAAACGAATTCAAAGTGAATTGAAAACGATTTCGAAATGAATTGAATTGAAAACAATTTCGGAACGAATTGAATTGAAAACGATTTCGAAGTGAATTGAATTGAAAACGAATTCAAATTGAATTGAAAGCGAGTTGAAATGAATTCAAATTGAATTGAAAATTGAATTGAATAGAAATGAATTTAGAAACGAATTTATAAAGAAGAATTCAATTTTGCTTTGAATTGAAATGGAAGTTGAAATAGATTTTGAAACGAATTTTAAAACTATTTATATAATTCGTTTTGAATAGAAAATCGACGAAATATATATTATATATATAATATAATGGCCTGAATAGAACGCGCCGCGCCGCGGCAGTTCGTGAATTTCGACCATTTATTTCAAACGGACATTACGGGAGATCCGACCGTCGGATTCTCCTAAAACCGGAACCGTTGGGTTCGTATTGAAAAGAGGTTTCTAACGAATATTAGAAATTATAAATCTAACGGTTGGATTTGGAATTATGTCCAAATCAAATTTGAAAAAGGTCGCTGTAAGTGCAGTTCGATGGCCGTTGATGGAAATCGACTGTACGGGCCTTGATAAAATTATTAAAAATAGTAATAATTTGTGTAAAATCATAAGAAATGATTTGTGAAGATTTGGGATGAAAAACTCCATATTTGAAAAGATAAAAATAGATTTTTATCGAAATGAACTGGTTTTGAACTAGAATTATAATTCTATTTATTTTTAAATAAATAAATTGAATTTAAAAAGGGTTTTGAAAATAACCAGAATATCCAATGATAGCATTGGAGTGGATTTGAATCGAAATTGTCTTCGGAATATTTCGATGTTGGAATTCGTGATTATACAGGGGTTGTTATGGAAATTTGAAAGATATATATTTATATCGTTATTTCCAATACGACGTTTGTTAGTCGTAGAATTCGATATTGAATGTAAGCCGATATATTTTCTATTCAGAGCCTTGTATTGAATATCGAATGTGATTTGGGTTTGTCGTGAATGGTGTCTTCACTAACACTGTTCTTGAACCCAGTTGAGAAAAGATTAAATCTTTTTATTTAGATTTAATGAAGTGTACCAATTAAATAATATTTAATTGGAATTGAATGGATATTGATTTTTGGGTTTATCGTGAACAGTGTTTTAAATAACACTTGTTCTTTAACCCGATAATTAATGGAATGTGATTTTGGGTTTATCGTGAACCGTGTTTTAAATGACACTGATTCTTTAACCCAGTTCAAGATTAAAACTAAGTGGAGTTTTAATGAATCTTTAATTAGATTGAAATGATCGAAAATGGAGTATCACCAGTTTTGCTCCAGGCGATAGTTAAATCTTTAATTTGATTTGAACGTGAAATGGTAATTGAATTTACCGATAACACTGTGGTGTTAGATATGAAGTATTACCAGTTTTACTTCATGGGATGAATAGGTTGGGATTGGGAAATAAAATAAATGATTACTTCGGTGTGGTTCGCTAATCCCGACTAGTTTGAATTGATATTCAAAGGAGATTAAAGAATAGATTTAAAGAATTTATCTTGGATAAAATTAATGGGAACTTTTCCCAAAGTATAGGAATATTTGAATAAAAGAATATTCTAAATTGGAATGAGGCGTATGTTGTGTTTGTGTAACACTTATATAATATATACGCGAGTTATTCAGAAAGACCGGGTTTATCCCATTCTGAATAACTGATTCGACGTGGTGTCGAAGATGAAGACGGTGGTCGAAGACCGGAAGTCTTCACGTCGTTTGGGTGATTACTGATGATCTTGATTGGGCTGTACACCCAAGAAGATGGAAACAGTTAGTGATCGTCCAGACGTGCTTGGAGATCGATGGATATGCGGGGTACTAGGTGCCTCCGGTTTCGTTCAGACCCAGAACGGACTTGTAAATGGACTGTGTGTCTGACATTGGATTTTAGTCTGTGCGATTGATTTCTATTAAATATATATCTGTTTGGCGGCGGAGAATTTATTCTCTTGCTTAACGCCCTTCTCTGAGACGTACGAGCTCAGGGGTTATATATTGATGGATATCAAACGCATGGAGTGAATTGCCTGTGTGGCATGCCTAAGTGGAAATTGATCGAGGCTTATGTTGAAAAGCAAAGTCTTGTGGTGATGATCAAAGCAAGGCCTGTGTGGCGTAGCTTTGTGTAACGTTGATTCGCGAGTATCACACACGGTATGAACCAAAAACGGGAGACGGACCTCAGGGAGGACTTGCGTTTCTTTCTAGTTAGAAGTGGCGTCAGTGGTTTTACACGCCCTGACGAGTTTGACTTATGTGGTTGTTGCTGTTGCGAGGCGCCTCGGTTATATCGGTTTCGGCCGATGCATTCTGGTCGGCAGACGGACCAGACTTACACCCCATAGGGTGGGGAAACGTAGTGTTCAGGCATAATAATCCACATCGGTGGACCGGCCCTGACGATCTAAAGGCTTGCCTGCGCGCTTGACTGTGGCTCGGGCTAGAGAGTCACGAATCGGTTGAGGACTATCTTTTGCCTCGGTTCATAGACGGAAATCCAATTTCCAAATACGTGACATTTTCGGTTTTAATTGTAGAACTAGTATGGCGACATGATATATGGTACCCATGCCGCCTATGATTGATACTTATGATTTGAAGTTGTTTTATACACTATGCACTTATAATAGTATCAAATGATTTGTTTTAAACGTATCAAGCATTCTTTGGCTGTTATAAGGGAAAACCCTATCCCCCGGCTTGCGTTGCATTGTGTGATAGGACCTGGGTCTTATAACAGCTTCATTTTTCTTTATTTAGCATTGCGCTGTTGTTTCATGCACTGGTATTTTTGGGAGGAAACCCGTTCCGTGTTATACGGCGTGGTCCCTTGATTTACCTAACTTTTAAAATAAAGATCAATAACTGTTTTAGTTCTCACACCAGTCACATGACTGACCTGGAGTTTATTGTTTTAACCTAAACTCTGGGTGCCCTTATTTTGACACGGGCAGCTAGTCGTTTTGGGTTTTGCAGATTTATATTCACAGGATCCTGGTTTACAGCTGGAACGATATCCGGAAAGCTTTGTATCCGTATATCTCCTTCTAGTTGTGTATTGTATTATTTTCCGCTGCTATGTATTTAAATGTAATTTAAATCTCTGATATTTCTGTGTAATATTTATTTGTTTATACTCTGTATATTCTTGTAATCTGGTGCATTGCTGTAATATACAGTGAAATGTTCTTTTGTATGCGTTCTGTTTTGTCCTGTTCTCAAACGATAGGGCGTTTCGAACGGTCTAGATCGGTTTAGCGACTGGTTCGGACCGAGCGAAATTCCGTGCCGTCACAATTTCTAATTTCTAATATTCATTAAAAAGCTCTTTTCGATACGAACCCAATGATTCCGGTTTTAGGAGAATCCGGCGGTCGGATCTCCCGCAATATCCGTTTGAAGTCAATGGTCTAAATTCACGAACTACCGCGGCGTGGCGCGTTCTATTCAGGCCATTATATAATATATATAATATATATAATATATACTTCGTCGACCTTCTTTTAAAACGTATTTTATAAATCGTTTTAAATTCATTTCAAATTGATTTCAATTCAAATCGATTTTAATTCAATTTCAATTCGTTTACAATTCAATTCAATATAAATTCGAATTCATTTCTATTCAATTTCAATTCGAATTTCAATTCTTTTCAAAATATCAGATTTTCAAATCACTTTCGATATTCATTATAAAATGAATAAAATCGATATAAATATCGTTCACTTCGAAATGGCGTCAATCTAATCAACACGGCTTCATATATTTCTATTTTCAAATATTCTATTTTAAATATTTCTATTTCAATATTTCTTTTCCAATATTATATTTCAAAACTGGAATGAGGCCCAATCAATTACCATATAATGTTAATTATATGGATTTTCTACCACACGTATATAACAGCAATGATAAATCATCATCCATCATCCAAAGTGCGTTCTACACTGTATAAGCATCAAATATAAATAATCAACGCTTATAATAGTCTGCCAATCAATCGATCGACATACAACTAACTATTAGGATTAGTGTATGTCATATATCACCCCATTACCCGTGTGGGGTTTTCAAACAATCAAACACAGATTTTATTTGTGCAGTTGGGCGATGTATAAAATTTTATCGTCCCAATCAATATCAGTTAAATGTGTGTATATAAACAAATCGTCTGATTTGTTTATATTTATTTCATTTCAAATACACGTTAAAAATTCTATTTTCAACTATAAAATATTTTAATTATATAAATATTTTATTTCATTCACATCACATCACATCACACAATCAACTACACATCAAAATCAAACAAACCAGCATACAAGTCGTCCATTGTCAATGGACGACGGGTGTCGGGTGTTACTAAACACCGTCTGCATCCTAGTATATATTATAACTAGAAAATTAAATAAAAGGTGAGGAGTTCTCATTGACTAGCTAATCCAAACGCCACGACTCTTCATAAGTAGAAATCCTCCATCGTTTCTTCTTTCATCACTTTCGTCATCCGTATTCACTACATATATAAAAATCGAATTTTTACTTCGTTGTTCAATATATAAAAATCAAATTTTTACTTTGTTTTTCAATATATAAAAATCAAATTTTTACTTTGCTATTCAATATATAAAAATCGAATTTTACTTCGTTATTCAATATATAAAAATCGGATTTTTACTTTGCTATTCAATATATAAAAATCGAATTTTTACTTTGCTATTCAATATACAGAAATCGAATTTTTACTTTGCTATTCAATATATAAAAATCGAATTTTTACTTTGCTATTCAGATAATAAAGATCATATTTTTAATATGCCATTAGTATAAAAATTATATTTTTAACTTTTCTATATTATAAAAATTATATTTTTATAATCTTTACGGTATAAAAATCATATTTTTATTCTCCTACACGATTAAAAATTATACTTTTATTCTTATAAAAATATTTCAAACATATGATAAAAATCATATTTTGATTCAAATAAAAACTTTAACTTTTTGCATATGAAAATATGAATTTTCTTCATATAAAAATATTAACTTTCTACTTGTAAAAAATCTAACTTTCTTCTTTTAAAGATCGATTCTTTCTTATAAAAATTCCATCTTGCTAATTCAAAAATCATATCTTTTCTAATTGAAAATTTCGGTCTTTTTTTTTTAAAACATGACCTTTCTTTGTTTTAATGCAAAAGAACTGATTTTCGACCCTAATTATGTAGAAACTAAGTAAATAAATTAAATTAAATTAAAACTTACAATTTTTCAGTGAAGAAAGAGGGAGGGTGGGTCGCAGTAGACCTCAGTGATGGCGGCGTTGACTCGTCGGCTCACTGGTTGTACTGTGGACTCGAGTGGGGGTGCGCTGGTCCAATTAGGGCGAAGGGGGCTGGTGGGTCTGCGGAGGAGGGTGAAGTGACAGGTGGTGGCAGATCTTGGAGGCAGGAGGTGGCGGCTAGGGTTTCTAGGGCTGGAGGGGTGCGTGCAGCGAACGATCGGGGAGAGGAGGAAGCGGAGGAGCGGCGCGACGCCAAGAGGGGGGACGAGGAAGATTGTCGGTAGGGGGGTTTGGTTAACGACAGGTTTGGGTTTTTTTCTTTTTTTTCCTGCTAAATGAGGGAGAGAGAGAAAACAAGGTGGTATATTATATATTATATTTAATTTCTTTTATTTTCGAAAATTCATGTTTCTCGAAATGAACTCCAACTGAAACCCAACGACTGTAACCCCTAGCTAATTACCCCTATCCCGAATGCTTTGGGATATGTATCGTAGGCTAATTCGATCGTTTCGATCATTTTTCGTCAAAATCAAAATATAACTCTATATATTGAATTTGAACGCGCACCTCAATTTACTAGGCCACATACTAACTCGAAAAATTCTAGAAAAATATTTTCTAGCTTCGTATTTATGATACGGTCCTAACAAAACTAGTTTCATCGAATTCTGAGACCGTTTGAAAAATGGCCATTTTCCAGTCGATTAAAATCAACTGAAACTGGTCAAACGCGTTTTCCTTTGCCACGCTCACATATTGATTCGAAAAATTATGAAAATTGGAATCTAGTAATAACTTGACATCACGGATCCAAAAAAAGTGGTTTCGTCGAAATCCGAGGTCGTTTGCAAAATTTCCATTTTTAAGGGCCAGAATTCCATAGCGACTATTCTGAATTTTCAACTGAACATATCTTTTGATTCCCGCTATGAAATTTTGATTTTTCGGACTCGTTGGAAATATATTCTTAAATAGAATCTAATATTTTTGGTTTCACAAAAATCCGGTTTATTTTGAATCATGTACATTTATTTGAAATTTGAAATCGAATTATCGAACTGCCGCGCCATTTTCAATTCCTTTTATATATATAAATAAATATTTATATTCTAATAACGACTTATATAAATATATACATTCTAATCCTATTCAAAATAAGTTTCTCGCCGTTTACATTTAAAATAATTCATTTTAAATAATCAAAATTCTCTGAAATTGCCAAAATAAAAATTTTAAATTGGCTCGGATTTCCGGGTTATTACATTATTACTCGAATAAGGAGTTATTTGATGAAGGTGTTCAGATTTCTATAATAGGTATGATATTCACAATTTAAAGTGAATAGTGTTTTAAAAGTGAACATTGGACAGATTAAAATATTTATAATGAAATTGGAATATTTTTCCAATGTAGATAGGGTAGATTATCCAAGTATAGAAATAAAGATTGTGAAAATAATGGAAATGGTTCGAACGTTAATAACGTATATTTTCTATAACATAGGAAAATAAAAGTTTATAATAAATAGAAATGTTTTTCCAAGAAGTGTAAAAAGGCTAAAACGGGGTTTGAGAAATATCTGGTAAGATATGGGAATTTGAATAATAGAAACGAATGTTAATAAATAGTGCCCGTGATTGTATGATGTTTAGTGTACATTTGAATGAATGTTTGTTTTTACTTCGATAGTTAAATAACCGAATATCGAAGTGTTTTGACCATCGTTGTCGATACGGAGAGACCAGTTGGATATATTATCCGAAAACCACTTCGTATAGGCATAAGCACTGCGAATTATATTATGCTGAAGAAAATTGAAGACGGAGTGAAATGCAAGGGTCGTCTTGTTCCAGAATGGTACTTTTTGTTTGTCCAGTCCCAGGACAACTTGTATGGACGAGTGTCTGACAGAGTATACCTAACAAATCACATATGATTGATCCTTTAAAAGTATTACGTCTGGTGGAGGAGGAATTCGTTCATCTTAGCTTTTTATACCTGTGATATTTTTGGAAATCGATTAGTGAATTGATGGGTTTGACGATGTGGCATTCAAAGTGAATGGTGATCAGATGTTCTAAAGATAGACGTATCCTCTAGTCTCACAACCAGGAAGTAACAAAAGTTGGGCTAGGCAGCATGGCTAGTTGGGTCATCCTCAAGCAGGGTGTGTTGCCACCGATTTAGAGAAAATTCATATTTGTTCTTCTTTTCGATTCTGTATCTTCGGATTACGATTGGATGGCCAACAACCGTGGGTGGCAATATATTCGATACTCTCAAGCTAAATGAGTGGTCGGTCATGTGTGGCCGGGTTGCAAGACGTTCTTGTTGAACCCTAGTGTATTCCCTCTAGAGTACACTGATCAGAAGGTGCTCCCATACCTTGTCTGTTTGAATCCAATCTCCAATAAGCGCCCTGCGGTTTAGATTTTATATTATATATGTGGAGCGTGAGATGCAAGCGTTCTTCTATTTGGTTATTTATATTGTTTAGACATTATCATAATATCACTAGTGTAACACCCCATGTCCGTTAGTGTCACTCACAAAGGGAATGCACTAAGTTCTGTGGAGCATTTAGGGTAAAAGATGCAGATAAATTACAAGACAGACAGAAATTAAACAGCGGAAAATAAAACTTTGCTTTATTGATAAAATAGTTTGTACAAAGATTTCTTTACAATTTTTGGAAATCATATATTATATGATATTATAATAATGTCTAAATACAAATAAATATCAATCTAGTAGAACGTTGCATCTCACGTTCTACACATATAGCATACAATCAAAAACCGAGGTCTCTTACTGGAGATTGGCTTTCCAACTATGAAAAGGTATGGAACCACCTTCCGATCAGTGTACTCTAGTGGGGATGCACTAGAGTTCAACAAGAACATCTTGCAACTCAGCCCATACATGACCAACCATTCATTTCGCTTGAATGTTCTGAATATATTGTCACCTTACGGTTGGTATACCAACATAACCATTTCCGGGGGATACAGAATTGAAAAGAAGTAACAAATATGAATATACTCTAGATGATGACAATATACCCTAATGGGGGCGACCCACATAGCCATGCTGCCTGCTCAATTTTTTTCATTTTTTTTGGTTGATGAGGCTTGAGGTCTGTAACAACCCGAAAATCTGGGCCAGTTTGAAATTTTTATTTTGGCAATTTTAGCGAATTTTGCTTATTTAAAATGAATTATTTTAAGTAAAAACGACGAGAAATTTATTTTTGAATATAATTCGACGTATATATTATATACGTCGTCGTTAGAATATAAATAATTATATATATAATTATAAAAAGAATTGAAAATGGCGCGGTAGTTCGATAATTCGATTTCAAACTTCAATTGAATGTACCGGGTGCAAAACAATCCGGATTTTAGTGAAACCAAAAATAATAGGATCTAATTGATGATATCTTTTCAACGAATCCGAAGAATCGAAATTTGATAGCGGGAATCAAAAGATAGGTCCAGTTGAAAATTCTGAATAGTCGCTATGGAATTCAAGCCCTTAAAAATGGACATTTTGCAAACGACCTCGGATTTCGACGAAACCAGTTTTGTTGGGTCCGTGATGTTAAATTATTGCTAGGTTTCAAATTTCATAATTTTTAGAATCAATATGTGAGCGTGGCGAAGGAAAACGCGTTTGACCAGTTTTAGTTGATTTTAATCGACTGGAAATTGGCCATTTTTCTAACGGTCTCAGAATTCGACGAAACTAGTTTTGTTAGGACCGTATCGTCAATACGAAGCTAGAAAATATTTTTATAGAATTTATAGAGTTAGTATGTGACCCCGGTAATTTGAAATGTACGTTTAAAATTCAATATAATGATTTAAATATAAATTCAACGGAAATCGATTGTAACAGCCGAATCGGTTTGCGATACATATCCCATTGTGTTCGGAATTGGGGTAAAACGCTGTGGACGACAGGCGGTGGGTTCGATTCTGAAATCGACTGAAAAAGTTACTTTATGAGTATATAAATTTAATAATTAAATAAATAAAAAAAAAAATAATAATATCTCTTCCCTCCTTAAAACACTCTGCCCCCCCCCCCCTATTTCTTCATTCGCTCAGAATAAATAAAAAAAAAGAAAAAAAGAAAAAAACTCTCGAAGTCGACGGAAACCACCGCGCCGCGCCAGAGGCGGCGCACCCCCTCCTCTTCTTCCTCCTTCCTTCTTCCCCTCCCCTGACGCAACCGAGCCCCCCCTCTACCCAAAAAACCCGACGCCCCTTTTACCCTAACCCAACGCGAACCCCTCCCCTAGCGCCACCGTGAGCCGCGAAGCCCACCTCCACCTCCCCCTTGGCCTGCCGCCGGCCTGAGCAGCCCCGCGCACAACCGGAGACCCCCCCTGTTGATTGTAAGTTTTGTTTTATTTATTTATTTATTTATTTTCATTTATCTGTTAATTTTTATTGATGTTAAAAACAGAATTTTTATTGATGTTAAAAACAGAATTTTTATTGATGTTAAAAACAGAATTTTTATTGATGTTAAAAACAGAATTTTTATAGATTTTAAAAACTGATTTTTAAGTAATTTAAAACTGATTTTAAAGAGCAATTTAAAACTGATTTTAAAAAGAATTTAAAATAGAAAAGGTTTGAATTTTAAATGGAAAAAGATTAGAACTTTGAAATGTGAAAAGGTCGTATTTTGAAAGGTGAAAAGATAGGATTTTTATTTGGTAAAAGGTATGGTCTTTATATTTTTAAAGTGATAAAAATATGATTTTTATATTTTTAAAGTATTAAAAATATAATCTTTACTATATAGAAATATTAAAAATATGATTTTTATATTTTTAAAGTATTAAAAATATAATCTTTATAGGATAGAGAATATAAAAATATCATCTTTGTAAATGTAGCGAAATAAAAATCTGATTTTATTTTATATACGATGAAATAAAGTGGTGATTTTCATGACGATGAAATCTATATTTTTGTAAGGGTGAAGTCTTTATAGTTGAAAAGGCGAGATCTTTATATAGAAAATAGAGAAGTAAAAATATGATTTTTATATATTAAATATCCAAGTAAAAATATAATTTTTATATATTGAATAGCGGAGTGAAAATGCGATTTTTACTATATGAAGTGATTATAAGAATATGATTTTTAAATTGAAAGTAAACAAATAAAAATGTGATTTTTATTTTAAAGACATCGAAATATAAAAATGTGTGATTTTTATATATATAGTGACTACGGGCAACGAAGATGACGAAGATGGGATAACGAAGAAGATTTCTATCAAAGAAGAGTCAAGGTGTTTGAATAGCTATTGGTGAGAACTTCTCACCTTTCAATTTAAATTTTCTAGTTATGTATATATACTAGGATGCAGACGGTGCTTAGTAGCACCTGACACCCGTCATCCACAGACCATGGATGGCTTGTTTGTTAAATTGTTTGGTTGTGTAGTTGGTCAAATTATTTGATTTGAAATTGAATTGTTTGGTGAATTTGATTGATGTGTGAATGGCCTGGGCCTTCACTAGACCGGGGATTAGGCTAGGCCTTGTCCCGTTTCTAGTATCGTGCCGTTATGCCGCCGAAATTTTCTAAAATAAGTTAGAAAAATAGAAATACCATTTTATTTATAGAATGAACTGAATAGAAATTCATATGTTGAAATAAAATGTTTTATCGTTAAAAATATAATTTTTAACGTAAATGTGAATAAATAAATATTCATTTACAAACCAGACGGTTTGTTTATGTACACCTATTTGAAGGACATTGATTGGGACGATAAATTTTACACATCGCCCAACTGCACAACTAAATCTGTGTTTGATTGTTTGAAACCCCACACGGGTGTTTGGATGAAATTTGAAGTTCACTCATCCTGATTGATTAAATATGTCGATCGATCGATTGACAGGCTGTTATAAGCGTTAGATATCTATGTTTGATGCTTATACAGTGTAGTGCACTTTGGTTGATCATTTTTCAATGCTATTATACATGTGTTGTATGAAAATCCATATAATTAACTTTATATGGTAATTGATTGGGCCTCATTCCAATTTGAAAATTAAAGAATAATATAAAATAAAGGTTCATGTGTTGATAGTACTCATCCGTTGAGATTGGTCATGTGTTGAACGAAATATTTTAGTAATAAAATTTACATCTTTATCAATATAAAATAAAGGTTCATGTGTTGACAGTACTCATCCATTGAGATTAGTCATGTGTTGAACGAAATAATTTAACAAAAATAGTCACACGTGGACAGTACTCATTCGTTGGGATTAGTCGTGTATTGACAAAAATAAATATTCATTTAAAAAATAGAACATTTGAAAATAGGAATATATGAAGCCGTGTTGGTTAGATTGACGCCATTTTGACGTGAACGATATTTATATCGATTTTATTCATTTTGAAATGAAATGAATTGAAAACGAATTCAAAATGAATTGAAAACGAATTCAAAATGAATTGAAAACGAATTCAAAATGAATTGAAAACGAATTCAAAATGAATTGAAAATGATTTTGAAATGAAATGAATATAAAACGATTTCGAAATGAATTGAATTGAAAACGATTTCGAAATGAATTGAATTGAAAACGATTTCGAAATGAATTGAATTGAAAACGATTTCGAAATGAATTGAATTGAAAACGATTTCGAAATGAATTGAATTGAAAACGATTTCGAAATGAAATGAATTGAAAACGAATTCGAAATGAATTGAAAATGATTTCGAAATGAATTGAATTGAAAACGATTTCGAAATGAATTGGATTGAAAACGATTTCGAATTGAATTGAAAGCAAATTGAAATGAATTTTAAAACGAATTTATAAAGAAGAATTCAATTTTGATTTGAATTGAAATGGAAGTTGAGATTGCTTTTGAAACGAATTTAAAACTATTTATATAATTCGTTTTAAATAGAAATCGACGAAATATATATTATATATATTATATATATAATATAATGGCCTGAATAGAACGCGCCGCGCTACGGCAGTTCGTGAATTTCGACCATTTATTTCAAACGGACATTACGGGAGATCCGACCGTCGGATTCTCCTAAAACCGGAACCGTTGGGTTCGTATCGAAAAGAGCTTTCTAACGAATATTAGAAATTTGAAATCTAACGGTTGGATTTGGAATTATGTCCAAATCAAATTTGGAAAAGGTCGCTATAAGTGCAGTTCGATGGCCGTTGTTGGAAATCGACTGTACAGGCCTTGATAAAATTATTAAAAATAGTAATAATTTGTGTAAAATCATAAGAAATGATTTAGAAAGAATTGGGATGAAGAACTCCATATTTGAAAAGATAAAAATAGATTTTTATCGAAATGAGCTAGTTTTGAACTAGAATTATAGTTCTATTTATTTTTAAATAAATAAATTGAATTTGAAATGGTTTTGAAAATAACCAAAATTTCCAATGATTGCATTGGAATGGATTTGAATCGAAATTGTCTTCGGAATATTTCGATGTTGGATTTCGTGATTATACAAATGTTGGTATGGAAATTTGAAAGATATATATATATATATCGTTATTTCCAATGCGATATTTATTAGTCGTAGAATTTGATATTGAATATAAGCCGGTATATTTTCTATTCAGAGCCTTGTATTGAATATCAAATGTGATTTGGGGTTTGTCGTGAATGGTGTCTTCACTAACACTGTTCTTGAACCCAGTTGAGAAAAGATTAAATCTTTTTGTTTAGATTTAACGAAGTGTACCAATTAAATGACATTTAATTGGAATTGAATTGGTATTGATTTTTGGGTTTATCGTGAACAGTGTTTTTAAATAACACTTGTTCTTTAACCCGATAATTAATGGAATGTGATTTTGGGTTTATCATGAACCGTGTTTTAAATGACACTGATTCTTTAACCCAGTCGAAGATTAAAACTAAGTGGAGTTTTAATGAATCTTTAATTAGATTGAAATGATCGAAAATGGAGTATCACCTGTTTTGCTCCAAGCGATAGTTAAATCTTTAATTAGATTTGAACGTGAAATGGTAATTGAATTTACCGATAACACTGTGGTGTTAGATATGGAGTATTACCAGTTTTACTTCATGGGATAAATAGGTTGGGATTGGGAAATTAAAACAAATGATTACTTCGGTAAGTTTCGTTAATCCCGGCTAGTTGAATCGATATTCAAAAATAGATTAAAGAATAAATTTTAAAGAATTTATCTTTGATAAAATTAATGGGAACCTTTCCCTATGAATGTGAAATTTAGAAACTAACTGTCTGTTAGCTAAGCAGAATGGTTTTCTGGATATTGATCTGATGTTGGTTTCGGCCTTCGGGGTTAATATTTGGGGAATTATTCTCTTGATTAATTTACGGTTAGTGACTGATGAATTGGAATGAGGCGTATGTTGTGTTTGTGTAACACTTATTTAAAATATACGCGAGTTATTCGGAAAGACCGGGTTTATCCCATTCTGAATAACTGATACGACGATAAGTCGAAGATGAAGACGATGGTCGAAGACCGGAAGTCTTCACGTCGTTTGGGTGATAACTGATGATCTTGATTGGGCTGTACACCCAAGAAGATGGAAACAGTTGGTGATCGTCCAGACGTACTTGGAGATCGATGGATATGCGGGGTACTAGGTGCCTCCGGTTTCATTCAGACCCAGGACGGACTTGTAAATGGACTGTGTGTCTGACATTGGAGTTTAGTCCGTGTGATTAATCTCTATTAAATATATATCTGTTTGGCGGCGGAGAATTTATTCTCTTGCTTAACGCCCTTCTCTGAGACGTACGAGCTCAGGGGTTATATATTGATGGATATCAAACGCATGGAGTGAATTGCCTGTGTGGCATGCCTAAGTGGCAATTGATCGAGGCTTCTGTTGAAAAGCAAAGTCTTGTGGTGATGATCAAAGCAAGGCCTTTGTGGCGTAGCTTTGTGTAACGTTTACTTCGCGTGTTTCACACCCGGTATGAACCAAAAACGGGAGAGGACGTTAGGGAGGGCAAGCGTTTCTTTCTAGCTAGAAGTGGCGTCAGTGGTTTTACACGCCCTGACGAGTTTGACTTATGTGGTTGTTGCTGTTGCGAGGCGCCTTGGATTGATCGGTCGTTCTCGAACCGATGGAGTCATTTAGTTGGCTCGTTTACGCCCCAAAGGGCGGGGAAACGCATGTTCAGGCATTTTAATCCACATCGGTGGACCGGCCCTGAGGATCCAAGGGTCGATGCGCTCTGACCCTGAGGCTCGGGCTAGACAGTCTCGAAGTCGGTGAGGACTATCTTTTGCCTCGGTTCATAGACGGAAATCCAATTTCCAAATACGTGACATTTGCGGTTTTATTTGTAGAGCCTAGTATGGCGACGTAGTGGGATGGGGCGCTCATGCCGCCTATGATTGATACTTATGATTTGAAGTTGTTTTATACACTATGCACTTATAATAGTATCAAACGATTTGTTTTAACCGTACCAAGCATTCTTTGGCTGTTATAAGGGAAAACCCTATCCTCGGCTGCGTTGCATTGTGTGATGGGACCTGGGTCTTATAACAGCTTCATTTTTCTTTATTTAGCATTGCGCTGTTTGTTTTATGCACTGGTATTCTTGGGAGGAAACCCGTTCCGTGTTATACTGCGTGGTCCCTAGATTTACCTAACTTTAAAATAAAGATTAATAACTGTTTTAGTTCTCACACCAGTCACATGACTGACCTGGAGTTTATTGTTTTAACCTAAACTCTGGGTGCCCTTATTTTGACACGGGCAGCTAGTAGTTTCGGTTTTGCAGATTTATATTCACAGGATCCTGGTTTACAGCTGGAACGATATCCGGAAAGCTTTGTATCCGTATATCTCATTCTAGTTGTGTATTGTATTATTTTCCGCTGCGATGTATTTAAATGTAATTTAAATCTCTGATATTTCTGTGTAATATTTATTCATTTATACTCTGTATATTCTTGTAATCTGACGCATTGTTGTAATGTACAATGAAACGTTCTTCTGTATGTGTTCTGTTGTGGTTTGTTCTCGAACTATCCGCCGCTCTCCTTTACGGGGAAGTTACGGGTTTTCACAGTTGGTATCAGAGCTTTGGTTTACAAAGCTAGAGAACAAGGCACATTAGAACCATACGAAAGAATTCATCAGATATTGGATTAGTAATATCTAATTAGAATGACTCGTTAGAGATGGGATCAGTAGTATCCTAGAACGAGTGTGAAGAGTATATTTTTGAAAATGAAAACAAATTTTTGGTTTTGAAGATTTAAATCAATTATTCGTATTTGATTATCTATTTATATTGATGTGGACAATCCAGTATATATAGATTTTGCGTATACGTCTGATCCGCGTGTATTCGAAGTTTTAATATATTAGATAGATATAGAATCACCTTCTAGTTGCCCGGGAATGATTCTGATAATGCTGCAGCGTTACCAGTATTTATTTTTGAGTGATGAAGGTATGATTTTCTATATATTTCCATTAGGCTGGTGTGAGAACCAAAACCTTTATAGTTAGAACACATTGTTGTGAATTGGCATCAAAACATGATTTTTAGTATATGTACCAAAAGTTATGAATTTCAAATGATAATTCACTAATTGATTGATGTTTGTGTAGTTTGTTTATTTGTTTGCTAATTTTTAGCCATTTAGCCTAATTGAATCACATATTGAATTGTATTGAAAATTAGTTGCATCTGCTTGCATATACATGTATATCATTGAACAGGTCATAGCAAGGAGGCTAGAGCAGAGAATAAAATTTGTTTGCCCGACAAATAGGTACATGTTTACTACATAATTTACTGTTTTGTTTGGGTGATGATGATTTTGTGAGCCTATTGGCTAGCCGCTTGGCTTTTTCTTTTTCTTTTTGAGATCTGAAGGACCGGGGAAGCTATTTGAAATTCCCGGATGCTCCCGGTGCAGGGGAGGTTATGGCGAAATTTTTCAAAAATTTAGGGTGTTAGCCAAATTTTTGAAATTTTGAGAATTCTCAGAAACTAAATAGTTGGAGAATAGAAGCCAGATCGAGCGTAGAGTTGAATGATCAAACCACTTTCGACTTTGTTCCTTTTCGGGGACGAAAAGTTTTAAGTGGGGGAGATTGTAACAACCCGAAAATCTGGGCCAGTTTGAAATTTTTATTTTGGCAATTTTAGCGAATTTTGCTTATTTAAAATGAATTATTTTAAGTAAAAACGACGAGAAATTTATTTTTGAATATAATTCGACGTATATATTATATACGTCGTCGTTAGAATATAAATAATTATATATATAATTATAAAAAGAATTGAAAATGGCGCGGTAGTTCGATAATTCGATTTCAAACTTCAATTGAATGTACCGGGTGCAAAACAATCCGGATTTTAGTGAAACCAAAAATAATAGGATCTAATTGATGATATCTTTTCAACGAATCCGAAGAATCGAAATTTGATAGCGGGAATCAAAAGATAGGTCCAGTTGAAAATTCTGAATAGTCGCTATGGAATTCAGGCCCTTAAAAATGGACATTTTGCAAACGACCTCGGATTTTGACGAAACCAGTTTTGTTGGGTCCGTGATGTTAAATTATTGCTAGGTTTCAAATTTCATAATTTTTAGAATCAATATGTGAGCGTGGCGAAGGAAAACGCGGTTGACCAGTTTTAGTTGATTTTAATCGACTGGAAATTGGCCATTTTTCTAACGGTCTCAGAATTCGACGAAACTAGTTTTGTTAGGACCGTATCGTCAATACGAAGCTAGAAAATATTTTTATATAATTTATAGAGTTAGTATGTGACCCCGGTAATTTGAAATGTACGTTTAAAATTCAATATAATGATTTAAATATAAATTCAATGGAAATCGATTGTAACAGCCGAATCGGTTTGTGATACATATCCCATTGTGTTCGGAATTGGGGTAAAACGCTATGGACGACAGGCGGTGGGTTCGATTCTGAAATCGACAGAAAAAGTTACTTTATGAGTATATAAATTTAATAATTAAATAAAAAAAATTATCTCTTCCCTCCTTAAAACACTCTGGCCCCCCCTATTTCTTCATTCGCTCAGAATAAAAAAAAAAACTCTCGAAGTCGACGGAAACCACCGCGCCGCGCCAGAGGCGGCGCACCCCTCCTCTTCTTCCTCCTTCCTTCTTCCCCTCCCCTGACGCAACCGAGCCCCCCCTCTACCCAAAAAACCCGACGCCCCTTTTACCCTAACCCACCGCGAACCCCTCCCCTAGCGCCACCGTGAGCCGCGAAGCCCACCACCACCTCCCCCTTGGCCTGCCGCCGGCCTGAGCAGCCCCGCGCACAACCGGAGACCCCCCCTGTTGATTGTAAGTTTTGTTTTATTTATTTATTTATTTATTTTCATTTATCTATTAATTTTTATTGATGTTAAAAACAGAATTTTTATTGATGTTAAAAACAGAATTTTTATTGATGTTAAAAACAGAATTTTTATAGATTTTAAAAACTGATTTTTAAGTAATTTAAAACTGATTTTAAAGAGTAATTTAAAACTGATTTTAAAAAGAATTTAAAATAGAAAAGGTTTGAATTTTAGATGGAAAAAGATTAGAACTTTGAATTGTGAAAAGGTCGTATTTTGAAAGGTGAAAAGATAGGATTTTTATTTGGTAAAAGGTATGATCTTTATATTTTTAAAGTGATAAAAATATGATTTTTATATTTTTAAAGTATTAAAAATATAATCTTTACTATATAGAAATATTAAAAATATGATTTTTATATTTTTAAAGTATTAAAAATATAATCTTTATAGGATAGAGAATATAAAAATATCATCTTTGTAAATGTAGCGAAATAAAAATCTGATTTCATTTTATATACGATGAAATAAAGTGGTGATTTTCATGACGATGAAATCTATATTTTTGTAAGGGTGAAGTCTTTATAGTTGAAAAGGCGAGATCTTTATATAGAAAATAGAGAAGTAAAAATATGATTTTTATATATTAAATATCCAAGTAAAAATATAATTTTTATATATTGAATAGCGGAGTGAAAATGCGATTTTCACTATATGAAGTGATTATAAGAATATGATTTTTAAATTGAAAGTAAACAAATAAAAATGTGATTTTTATTTTAAAGACATCGAAATATAAAAATGTGTGATTTTTATATATATAGTGACTACGGGCAACGAAGATGACGAAGATGGGATAACGAAGAAGATTTCTATCAAAGAAGAGTCAAGGTGTTTGGATAGCTATTGGTGAGAACTTCTCACCTTTCAATTTAAATTTTCTAGTTATATATATACTAGGATGCAGACGGTGCTTAGTAGCACCTGACACCCGTCATCCACAGACCATGGATGGCTTGTTTGTTAAATTGTTTGGTTGTGTAGTTGGTCAAATTATTTGATTTGAAATTGAATTGTTTGGTGAATTTGATTGATGTGTGAATGGCGTGGGCCTTCACTAGACCGGGGATTAGGCTAGGCCTTGTCCCGTTTCTAGTATCGTGCCGTTATGCCGCCGAAATTTTCTAAAATAAGTTAGAAAAATAGAAATACCATTTTATTTATAGAATGAACTGAATAGAAATTCATATGTTGAAATAAAATGTTTTATCGTTAAAAATATAATTTTTAACGTGAATGTGAATAAATAAATATTCATTTACAAACCAGACGGTTTGTTTATGTACACCTATTTGAAGGACATTGATTGGGACGATAAATTTTACACATCGCCCAACTGCACAACTAAATCTGTGTTTGATTGTTTGAAACCCCACACGGGTGTTAGGATGAAATTTGAAGTTCACTCATCCTGATTGATTAAATATGTCGATCGATCGATTGACAGGCTATTATAAGCGTTAGATATCTATATTTGATGCTTATATAGTGTAGTGCACTTTGGTTGATGGTTGATCATTTTTCAATGCTATTATACATGTGTTGTATGAAAATCCATATAATTAACTTTATATGGTAATTGATTGGGCCTCATTCCAATTTGAAAATTAAAGAATAATATAAAATAAAGGTTCATGTGTTGACAGTACTCATCCGTTGAGATTGGTCATGTGTTGAACGAAATATTTTAGTAATAAAATTTACATCTTTATCAATATAAAATAAAGGTTCATGTGTTGACAGTACTCATCCACTGAGATTAGTCATGTGTTGAACGAAATAATTTAACAAAAATAGTCACACGTGGACAGTACTCATTCGTTGGGATTAGTCGTGTGTTGACAAAAATAAATATTCATTTTAAAAATAGAATATTTGAAAATAGGAATATATGAAGCCGTGTTGGTTAGATTGACGCCATTTTGACGTGAACGATATTTATATCGATTTTATTCATTTTGAAATGAAATGAATTGAAAATGAATTCAAAATGAATTGAAAACGAATTCAAAATGAATTGAAAACGAATTCAAAATGAATTGAAAACGATTTCAAAATGAAATGAATATAAAACGATTTCGAAATGAATTGAATTGAAAACGATTTCGAAATGAATTGAATTGAAAACGATTTCGAAATGAATTGAATTGAAAACGATTTCGAAATGAATTGAATTGAAAACGATTTCAAAATGAATTGAATTGAAAACGATTTCGAAATGAAATGAATTGAAAACGAATTCGAAATGAATTGAAAACGATTTCGAAATGAATTGAAT
The DNA here is from genome assembly GCA_030737875.1 of Allium sativum. Lineage (NCBI taxonomy): Eukaryota > Viridiplantae > Streptophyta > Magnoliopsida > Asparagales > Amaryllidaceae > Allium > Allium sativum. The sequence goes on from CM060915.1 coordinate 996,919,737, forward strand.
TGAAAACAATTTCGAAATGAATTGGATTGAAAACGATTTCGAATTTAATTGAAAGCAAATTGAAATGAATTTTAAAACGAATTTATAAAGAAGAATTCAATTTTGATTTGAATTGAAATGGAAGTTGAGATTGCTTTTGAAACGAATTTAAAACTATTTATATAATTCGTTTTAAATAGAAATCGATGAAATATATATTATATATATAATATAATGGCCTGAATAGAACGCGCCGCGCTGCGGCAGTTCGTGAATTTCGACCATTTATTTCAAACGGACATTACGGGAGATCCGACCGTCGGATTCTGCTAAAACCGGAACCGTTGGGTTCGTATCGAAAAGAGATTTCTAACGAATATTAGAAATTTGAAATCTAACGGTTGGATTTGGAATTATGTCCAAATCAAATTTGAAAAAGGTCGCTGTAAGTGCAGTTCGATGGCCGTTGTTGGAAATCGACTGTACAGGCCTTGATAAAATTATTAAAAATAGTAATAATTTGTGTAAAATCATAAGAAATGATTTAGAAAGAATTGGGATGAAGAACTCCATATTTGAAAAGATAAAAATAGATTTTTATCGAAATGAGCTAGTTTTGAACTAGAATTATAGTTCTATTTATTTTTAAATAAATAAATTGAATTTGAAATGGTTTTGAAAATAACCAAAATTTCCAATGATTGCATTGGAATGGATTTGAATCGAAATTGTCTTCGGAATATTTCGATGTTGGATTTCGTGATTATACAAATGTTGTTATGGAAATTTGAAAGATATATATATCGTTATTCCCAATACGATATTTGTTAGTCGTAGAATTTGATATTGAATATAAGCCGGTATATTTTCTATTCAGAGCCTTGCATTGAATATCAAATGTGATTTGGGGTTTGTCGTGAATGGTGTCTTCACTAACACTGTTCTTGAACCCAGTTGAGAAAAGATTAAATCTTTTTGTTTAGATTTAACGAAGTGTACCAATTAAATGACATTTAATTGGAATTGAATTGGTATTGATTTTTGGGTTTATCGTGAATAGTGTTTTTAAATAACACTTGTTCATTAACCCGATAATTAATGGAATGTGATTTTGGGTTTATCGTGAACCGTGTTTTAAATGACACTGATTCTTTAACCCAGTCGAAGATTAAAACTAAGTGGAGTTTTAATGAATCTTTAATTAGATTGAAATGATCGAAAATGGAGTATCACCAGTTTTGCTCCAGGCGATAGTTAAATCTTTAATTAGATTTGAACGTGAAATGGTAATTGAATTTACCGATAACACTGTGGTGTTAGATATGGAGTATTACCAGTTTTACTTCATGGGATAAATAGGTTGGGATTGGGAAATTAAAACAAATGATTACTTCGGTAAGTTTCGTTAATCCCGGCTAGTTGAATCGATATTCAAAAATAGATTAAAGAATAAATTTTAAAGAATTTATCTTTGATAAAATTAATGGGAACCTTTCCCTATGAATGTGAAATTTAGAAACTAACTGTCGGTTAGCTAAGCAGAATGGTTTTCTGGATATTGATCTGATGTTGGTTTCGGCCTTCGGGGTTAATATTTGGGGAATTATTCTCTTGATTAATTTACGGTTAGTGACTGATGAATTGGAATGAGGCGTATGTTGTGTTTGTGTAACACTTATTTAAAATATACGCGAGTTATTCGGAAAGACCGGGTTTATCCCATTCTGAATAACTGATACGACGATAAGTCGAAGATGAAGACGATGGTCGAAGACCGGAAGTCTTCACGTCGTTTGGGTGATAACTGATGATCTTGATTGGGCTGTACACCCAAGAAGATGGAAACAGTTGGTGATCGTCCAGACGTACTTGGAGATCGATGGATATGCGGGGTACTAGGTGCCTCCGGTTTCGTTCAGACCCAGGACGGACTTGTAAATGGACTGTGTGTCTGACATTGGATTTTAGTCCGCGTGATTAATCTCTATTAAATATATATCTGTTTGGCGGCGGAGAATTTATTCTCTTGCTTAACGCCCTTCTCTGAGACGTACGAGCTCAGGGGTTATATATTGATGGATATCAAACGCATGGAGTGAATTGCCTGTGTGGCATGCCTAAGTGGCAATTGATCGAGGCTTCTGTTGAAAAGCAAAGTCTTGTGGTGATGATCAAAGCAAGGCCTTTGTGGCGTAGCTTTGTGTAATGTTTACTTCGGGTGTTTCACACCCGGTATGAACCAAAAACGGGAGAGGACGTCAGGGAGGGCATGCGTTTCTTTCTAGCTAGAAGTGGCGTCAGTGGTTTTACACGCCCTGACGAGTTTGACTTATGTGGTTGTTGCTGTTGCGAGGCGCCTCGGATTGATCGGTCGTTCTCGAACCGATGGAGTCATTTAGTTGGCTCGTTTACGCCCCAAAGGGCGGGGAAACGCATGTTCAGGCATTTTAATCCACATCGGTGGACCGGCCCTGAGGATCTAAGGGTCGATGCGCTCTGACCCTGAGGCTCGGGCTAGACAGTCTCGAAGTCGGTGAGGACTATCTTTTGCCTCGGTTCATAGACGGAAATCCAATTTCCAAATACGTGACATTTGCTGTTTTATTTGTAGAGCCTAGTATGGCGACATAGTGGGATGAGGTGCTCATGCCGCCTATGATTGATACTTATGATTTGAAGTTGTTTTATACACTATGCACTTATAATAGTATCAAACGATTTGTTTTAACCGTACCAAGCATTCTTTGGCTGTTATAAGGGAAAACCCTATCCTCGGCTGCGTTGCATTGTGTGATGGGACCTGGGTCTTATAACAGCTTCATTTTTCTTTATTTAGCATTGCGCTGTTTGTTTTATGCACTGGTATTCTTGGGAGGAAACCCGTTCCGTGTTATGCGGCGTGGTCCCTTGATTTACCTAACTTTAAAATAAAGATTAATAACTGTTTTAGTTCTCACACCAGTCACATGACTGACCTGGAGTTTATTGTTTTAACCTAAACTCTGGGTGCCCTTATTTTGACACGGGCAGCTAGTAGTTTCGGTTTTGCATATTTATATTCACAGGATCCTGGTTTACAGCTGGAACGATATCCGGAAAGCTTTGTATCCGTATATCTCATTCTAGTTGTGTATTGTATTATTTTCCGCTGCGATGTATTTAAATGTAATTTAAATCTCTGATATTTCTGTGTAATATTTATTCATTTATACTCTGTATATTCTTGTAATCTGACGCATTGTTGTAATGTACAATGAAACGTTCTTCTATATGTGTTCTGTTGTGGTTTGTTCTCGAACTATCCGCCGCTCTCCTTTACGGGGAAGTTACGGGTTTTCACAAGGTCATATTGCATCTTCTGATAGATCACATCTTCATTTACTTTGAATGCCACATTGTCATACCCACCAAATCACAAATTGATTTTCCCAAAAATACCACGGTTATAAAGCTAAGAGAAACGAATTCCTCCGCCACCAACGTAAATACGTATGAAAAGATCAACTTACGCGATCTCTTAGATATACACTGTCAGACATTCGTCCATACACGTTGTCCTGGGACTGGACAAACCAAAGGCACCATTATGTAAATCCATCTTAGGAAATTTCTACCTAGGATCGACAGAGCAACCCTTGCATAAAATCCATCTTCAATTATCTTCATCATATTTGATTCATAACGCTAATGCCCATATGAAGTGGTTTTTAGATAGTAAATCTTATCTCTGTCTCTCCGTAATGACAATGAAAAATGGTTAAAAACTTTGATAGTCGGTTATTTAACTATCAAAGGAAAGCATACATACTAACAATGGTCATATTTCCAAATGGAAATCTTACCGATCAATTATCAATCAACACTGAGCCCCTTTTTATAGATTTATCAATAATCATTTTATTTCCCCACTTTCATGTTTCCTATATTTTCCCAAGTATTACTTAACCCCCCCCCCCCCCCCCCCCGCTTTGCCTAACACGATCCTTGGAAAAACATCTCCGTTTATTTAAAAAAAATTTATTTTCTATATTTAGAAAATATCTCTATTTAACATCGGGAATTAGTTCCGTATATTCACAACTCTTATTTCCTATATTTAGAAAACATATGTTATTACCATTGGAGAACATTTCCATTTCTTATTCACGCATCACTATCCTTTCACATTCACTAGTCCTTAACCGAAAACTAGTCAGAGAACATTTCCCTAAGTATCAACCCCGAAGGCCGAAACCAACATCAGATCGATACTCAAGAAACAATTCCACTTAACTAATCTATAGTCAGTTTCTATTTTCCTTAACTTCATTTCTTAATTTCTTATCAAAATATTTCTTACGCGTCTCTTGGATTCAGTTTTACGAAATCACTTCTTTAACGGTAATTATTTTGATTATAACGATAACGTTCTAATACCTGTCTCTAAAACATTTAACCTCAAATATATATTTTATTCATAAATTTTAATAAATAATTAATAAATAAGATAAATAAATATTGATAAAAATCGGATATTAAGTACTATTTTCCTGAATTCGATATAATCGAATTCCATCATATAATCCATTTTGAATAAATCCTATTCAATTTTCATTCCGAATGTCTGAATAGATTACCATTTCAGGTCAATTCCATTTCTAAATTCATTCATGAATTTATCATTCCCAAACAATTATCAGCCTCCCTTTATAGCCATTTTAAATTTACAAAACTTTTGTTTTTGAAATCATTATTCACCTTGAAAGGTGCATAATATTTTGTTATAGAAAACTGGACTCGTTATGCCAATTAAATTCTTGATTTTTATTTATAAATACCATTACATGTTCAAATCATGTTTATTGAGTTATTTTATAAATTCATACTCCATTCTATTCCATACACAAGTAAACTTTTTGTAAATCATATGTCAAGTTTATAATTAAATCTAGATTACATATTTGATTATAAATTATTGGCTCAGACCAAATATATTTATCTTATTAAAGTCTAAATTTTAATATATATATAATTCCCAATAAATTATTTAATTAACATTCTACATCGTCGAATTCAAATTATAAATCCTTATGGGTTTATATCAATTTTATTCCCATTTCGAACATCGAATAAATCCCATCGTTTCTTTTTGAAAACGATTTCCATTTTCCATTTTAGTTCATTCTTGAATTTATATTTCCAGTTTATTTAATAATTTCACCCCATTTATAAATATCGTTTAAACCACCTACTTGTTTTGTATAATTAAACAAGTTATTATATTTTATCCAATCAGAATTAAATTTCAATTTTAAAAATAGAAGTTCCTTTCTAAAAAACCCAAATCCATTTCCAATATATTCGAATATATTTTTCGGCATTTGAAAATACCAATTATTTCAAGGTCGATGTTATTTAAACATCCCAAACGCACAATAATCAACCACAGATTATTTATCACATTATATAATGTAATAAATTAAAAAACAATATAATTGGTTAGGAATCCAGTTGGATCCCTGTTACCTGTTTCCCTGCATCCACAGATGTTAATCAACATAAATAACACAATTTCGTATCAATATGAAGTTACCAAATTAAGATTTAACCGACAACTTCATATATATACTATCAACCAATTTATTTGTAAATCATCCAAATAACCATCACACAGCATTCAATTATTTTTATCAATATTAAATAATGTTTATAAGATTGTAAAACTGGACATAGTTAGTGAGTTTACTCACACTGGTCGTTAATCTATTAAATAATGATTGACTGTTGATGATTCGAATAAGACATTTAAATCTTCCATAAATTGAAACAACCTCCAACCCGCACTAGATCAATTCCAATGTAGCCTGCGAGTACACGATTCCAACGTGACAAACTGCTCGAAATTCTGACTTCGCTTGACTAGAAATTTAATTAACAAGCTAGAATCTTTTCTTTTAAAATTAAATAAAACTTTATTTAAGATGTTTTGGGCCTTACCCATTTTTCCTTAGCCCAAACCGTTCCCTTTTATTTCGGTCCTCCCAGTCCTTCTCTATTCCCATCACAAGCTTTCACTCATAATCCTCAGACAAAAATTTCCCAAATCTTCCTTCTCGATAAAACACAACGGTGCTTGACTTCCGTAAATTGCCGTCCATCCAAGGCATTGGAGTCCATGTCGTTTGTAACACCCCGGATTTTTGAATAATCGAATTAACTAAAATAAAGAATAATTAATCTCAGACTTGAGAATTAAGAGAATGGGGTTGCGCCATTGTGTTCGTCTCGGAATTCTGGTTGAAATAGAGTCCGAGTTTGCGGGAACGGGTACTGGATGAAGGAATTATAGACGAACGAAGTTTGGTGGCAAAAGAGGGAAAAAAAATATTTGCACTGGCGCACTTGGGAAGTGCGCTAGTACAAATTTGCACTGGTGCACCTGCCAAGTGCGCCCAGGCCGAGGCAGCAGGCATGCACAGCTTTCAGGTTCAGACTGACCCATGTTGCTGAGTCATTTCTGACTCCTTGCTGAGTCATTAGGCCTAAGGTGTCACCCTATCATGACTGAATGGTTTTGATTAACCCTAAGATCATCTGACGGCTTAAATTAATTCAAAACTCTATAAAAAAAACCATAGACTCAAACCCTAAATCAAAATTAAAACTGAAACTATGGTCATCATGTTGTCGTCTTGAACCCTAGAGTAGCCACCACAAATTAAAGAGGAAGAACAGAAAATCAAATCAGTTCTATTCAACCCTAACAACAATCTTCTTCAAAGGTGTAACACCCCGTTTTTTTAATATAATTAAAAATGAAATAAAATATATGAAAATATGCTTATGATAGGTAAATAATGGTGATGCCTAAAGAGAATTAATTAACAAATGGAAGAGTAGAAAAATTAGTTCGATAAAGGCGTATGTAACGGAAAAGATACTAAACTAAGGATAACTAATTCAAGAATCAGGAATTAGGTAAAATGAACATCACCATTGCGTTTGTCTCGGAAAAATACGCGAAATAGAGTCCGAGTTTTCGAAAATCGGATACCGTATGAAGAAGATATGGACGAACGAAGTTAGGCAGAAAAACCGAAAACAGTCCAGAATACACTAGCGCACTTGTGAAGTGCGCCAGAACAAAAATACACTGGCGCACCTGCCAAGTGCGCCCATACAAATCCAGCACCGAATTCTGGAGTGTTCTGAGGTGACGTGTCTTCTTTTGAGTGGCTAGATGATGTGTATTCGAGCTGTGCGATTCTGATTACATCTGGACTGATCTGATTACTTCTGGACTGATCTGAAGGCTCTAAACCACCCTATTCACCTATAAAATAACACCTAGACCTAGCCTAACTCACAACAAATCATTCTTACACCGTTATGCTGCTGGACTTCCTCTTGATCATGGCCGCCGTCTCTAATCTTCTTCCTAAGCTTTCAAACTCAAATCAATTTAAAGGTTAAAGCTTCAACAAAGGATCAAATAATAAATCAGAGATGCCGCAACACTTCTACAACAAATCCAATTCTTAATTCATTAGCCATGCTATGTAAGTTCTAGTTATTTTCAGGTTTAAAAATTTAATTATAATGTGGCCATGAAATAAATTGGATTTGGAATTAAGTATGTGTATCGATTCAGATCTATTTCTGTTTCTTCTTGAATCTTGATCTTTGGACTTTTCTATCTTTACTCTCATGCTAAGTTCATGATCTATTCAGCCTGTTGTAAATCAATTTTCTTGATTCATGTTGATGTTATTATCCAGTTGTAATCTTAAAATGCCTGTGATGATGTTTTTCTCTCTGATCTTGTTTTGATGCAAAATTCTACCTTTCCCCTATTTATTTTCTTTTGATGAACCTAGGTCAATTTCGGACCTAGGCCTAAACTGCGATTTGCGTGCGATTGAATACGGGGGAAATATTGGAATATTGTCTAGTTGGATATATGTGTTTGATAGAAGCGAAGGCATAATATGAAAACTGGATATTTGGATATTATTGCCATTAACATGAAGTTGGAATCTGGGTATTATTGTTATCATTAAAGTTCGCTAGCTTGGGTAAACTGGGGTAAACATGGATTACATGTAGTTTGGTATGAAACTTGACCTATGAAAAATATGGCAAGAATATTGATATGTATAACTTGGCTAAAATTTGACCTATGTAAATTGGGCATAGCTTTGTAAACATGTAAACTCTGAATCTTGACATATGTAAAAAGGCGTGAAACTTGGTATATATGTAAATTGTCTAGGATTAGGCATATATAAATTGGCATATGAAATTTGGCATGGATCTTGATATATGTGTAATTTGGCTAGAACTTGATATGTGTAAATTGGCATAAACTTGGCATACATGTAAACAGGAAAGAATTAGACATATGTAAACCAACTAGAATTGGGTAAATATATTGATGGGCATGTAATTTGGAATGTGGGCTTATGTTAATTAACATGTAATTGTCGTGTTGAGCATAATCACGGTTAGTGACATTTAATTTGGTATGATTTACATACCAAAAATTATAAACACGATTTAAAGGGAAGGTGGGCTATAATAGTAAATGTTGATTAATGTAAATTATGGACATAAAGATAATTGGTAATTTTTGGGAAACTTGCCATAAATTAGTCATTAATCACATAAGTGATTTATGGCATAAAATGGTATCAATTATATACCTAAATTAATGAGATTGATTGGAAACAAATTGGGCAGTAATTTGAATTTGAATAATTTACATAATTAATGTAAATTGGAAAATACGAATATGCTTAGCACGACGTTGGATTGAGCGGTGATGTAAACCTGCCCGGACCCGCCCGGCTGTCCAGTAATCACAGCAATACCTATCCAATGTGGGAGGCTAAGCATTAGGCCCAATAAAGACCCGAGGTTAGACTGAGTTGTGGCGTAAGACTGCCCGGACCCGACCGGCACACCGGCAGCCACAACAATATCTGTCTAATGTGAGAGGTTGGTGCCCTAATAAGACAACTAGAGCTGAGCTAGGGTTGGTAGGGTTAAGTTAACTAGAACACTTAACCAATTTCAACATGTTAACTAAATTGGCGGGTAGGGTTAGGATATTCTGGACATTTAACCAATTTAATATGTTGACTACGGGAGTAGGTAAGGTTAAGCAAATGTTTAACTATTATAACATGATTAAACTGGACTAGAGAGTGAGGTTAAGTTAATGAGAACACTTAACTAATACAATGGGTTAATTAGACAAGTGGTTGCGGTTAAGTAGTAACACTTAACCAACATAACAGGACAAGCGGGTGGGCTAAGTTAACTTGAATAAGTTGATAACACTTAACCATTATAATATGACTAGTGGATGGGGTTAAGTTAACATGCACTTAACCAATCTGATGTGATGCGTGGTAGGGTTAAGTAACACACGGGGTTAAGTAACACACGGGGTTAAGTTAACAATAAAATCCTTAACCAATGTAACCAGATAGACGAACGGGGTTACGTTAATAAACCACACTTAACCAATCAAACATAATAAGCGAGAAAGGTTAAGTTAACTAAGGTAAACACTTAACCATGGTAACATAACGAGTAGAACGGTTAAGTACAGATCAGGGTTGGTGGGTAATATTAGTAAATATAGGCCCACATACACTTAACCATTAAATACACATGCTTGAATCAGTAGCGGGGTTAAGTACACATCAGGGTTGGTGGGTAATATTAGTAAATATAGGCCCACAAACACTTAACCATTAAATACACATGCTTGAATCAGTAGCGGGGTTAAGTACACATCAGGGTTGGTGGGTAATATCAGAGAATATAGGCCCACAGACTTAACCATTAGAAAAACGTAGTAACGGGGACCCATTTCAGCAGTAACCCACATTAGGTATCAACGGAACCCTGAGCTAGGCAGGGTGGGGCACGATTACTGGGCTGATTATAAGAGGTCAAATTAGCGGCGGTTGGTGTAGCAGTGGAGGTTCTAACGGAGTGCGGGCGTGCACACACTTCGGCGCATAAAATTTAGCCACTGGGCATCAGTAGGTATAAAGTTGTGCATCTTGGTTATGTCAGGGTTGCCACCATGGGACTTGATACACCCCATGGTGGGACCAGCACAGGTATCTACAAGTAGGGGGCCGCGTGACACAAACGAGAACTAGGTCGAGTAGGGAGCCGATCGATAAGGTAGTAAGGGTGCATCGAATATATACATGGCCATTGGGGTGATCGAGGTGGAATCCTCATAATCGATGTACACCTGAAGGCTACCATAATTGTGGGGATTGGGATCACGTTGTAATTATTATATAACACAGGACACTAGTTAGGACACTAGTAGGAATATGGATCATTCAATGTAAGACATTTATGAGGACGCTAGTTAGGTGGTGCAGAGCAAATAGATATCATTTTAATAGTGAAGCATAGAAACCCTGCGATGTTATTCTTGACAGAAACCATGCGGTAGGATACTTGATAGGAATTATGGGATGTCATACTTGTTTCATCATGCCCAAAGTTTATCTTGTTACCTTAGTTTATCTTGTTATCATAGTTTATCTTGATATCTTAGTTTATCTTGCCTACCTTGTTATCATGCTTATGTTTACTTTCAGTTTATTTATTCCATGATATCTTTACCTATTTTTATGCTGAAAGTCACTAGGACTTACTCAGTCTTTATGACTGACCCATTTTGTTTCGCCTCTTTTTCTTCCGTTCCCCCCCCCCAGGTTCACAGGGTGGGAATACAGCTTAGTTCGGATCTTACCAAGCTCCAAGGCTCTTTCATGTATGGCTTGGATTTCTCTTGGCTATGGCTTGCTTTGCTTTATTGGGGAATACTGCAGTTTGTTTTTATGCTTCTTTGTTTTTGAGCAAGACAGATATTTTAACTATGAAATTGGGTATTGGAAGTTGATGGGCTTTTCTTGTAAACATTTATATTTAATAAATGATTTGAAGTACTTCCTCTTTATTTTCCGCTGTTTTATATATGTCTATCTTGTAATATTTCTGTTCCAGTACACATAATACTCCATTGAAGTTAAGGCATTCCCTTAGTGAGTGACCTTAACAGATGTGGGGTGTTACATTTGGTATCAGAGCAGAAGGTTACCAGACTGGGCAAAAGTTTTAAAAAACCTTCTGAAATTATTTTCAAAACATTTACAAAGAAGCAAAATTTCAAGAAAATTTTGTTTTAATTAAAAGGCATATTCCCCAAAGCCATATGCACTATCTTTTGATTCTCTCTTGAAATCTCTTTTCTCTCTTTTCACCATAGTTTCGTAGGCATCCGACACATGTCGGAGGGCAAAGGAGTGCCCAACCTCCATCTGTAGCCGTATTAGTTCCATCTGCGTCTAATCTTATTTCAAGTTGGGTAGAGTGTCGTGCGTTGGAGGATGCATCGAAAGACTTGTCAACAAACTATACAAGGAAAGTAAGAACAAGGAACTAGTTGTTATAGCTTAATCCACGAAGGAGGAAAAAGGTGAAAGGAAAGAGGCCAAAGTGAAAGAATAGTAAAACCCATGACAAGAGAGAGTATCTTTAGTGAGGAGGGACATGTAGTTAAGTATTATAGGACAAGGGCAAGGGACAAGATCGTCGAGAGGGCAATTGTATGATCTCACCACTAGCATACCTAAGAGAGGTGGTAACGTTTCTATTGAAAGGTTTAGCTTTTCTTTTCTATCATCCCACTAGAACTTTGTTTTTGTACATCGCATCCTTTTAATTCTGCTTCGAAAGTTGAGTCTCTGCACCTTAGTACTAGCATGGTAGAGGATCCCATTTTTTTTCTTTTCTCAAATCCTATTGGGGAAATCGGCTCATTTATTAATGACTTGTTTGGATTTGAAAATGTCTATGCTAAGTGTTGAGTCTAGAAGTAATGTTAATGTTTTGGGCTATGGGTTGATTCTAGCGATGGAGTGGTTATCCAGTAATGGTGACCTTCTCGGTTTTGAAAAGAGGGTAGTTAGACTCTTGACTTGCCTCGGTAATACCCTCGAAGTCGCATGTAACCTTTAGGACTTTATCAGGATTTGTTTCCTAGAATCTCTTGAAACATTTATTGGTAATTTGTAATCCGATCGGGTAGTGTTCGCCACTAAGGCGGATGGGTCATTTCGCTTATGCATGAATTGTAGAGAATCACCTTAGTAAGTACATTTGGCAACATGGTTGGCATTTATTTCCAAGAGATAGTTCTTCTACGTGGAATACCTGATAGTAAGTGGATGAGATCCAAGATTCACTAGTGAATTTTGGAGAGCTTGCATGAAACCATGAGTACGCAGTTACGTTTGAGCCGAGTATACTAGGAGGAGAATAAGTGAAAGTAGAACGAGAGGCAAAAGTGAAATGGATTCCAACCCATATTTTGGAAACAAGAATTAAGAAGCTACGGAATTGTGAAGTTAAAGGCGGTCAAAGCCCATTGGAGTTAAGCTCAAAGAAATGTGACTTAGAAGATTGAAGACTAGATTCGCGCATCATATCTCTTTTTATGAGTATATCCATGATCTCTCTTTTCCTATAGAGCTTACTCACATGCTATCTTTTGTGTATATCCTCTCGGTCCTATTCTCAATCCTATTTCTATTGCAAACCTCATAAGGAGTATGACTCGTCTGTTAGTAATATATGTTGGGGCTTGAGGATGTCCGTCGGGTGGACTAAACTTTTTGGGTTTTATAGGATACTGGTTGGTCTTAGGAAGGGATTCCCATGTAACCTAAAAGGAGTCCATCATGCTTAGTTTCCTAGAATCATATATAGTGGTTGGGTTGAGTAATTCTTTGGGTGTCAGTCTGATGTTGATTTCGGTCTTCGGGGCTGATGCTTAGAGAGTTCTTCTCCTAATCAATATATATGTGGCATAGATTTCCAGTTTTGACATTGCCTAATGGGCACAAAGTTTTAACTTGCTTCTATCATTCGACTATACCTTTAGATAGGAACAATTGGGTGTAAACATGTGTTTGAGACATGTTATGATTGATGGTTGCAAGTGGCTGCAAGTGGTTGCTAGTGGTTGCTCGTGGGTGAATTTACACACATTAGGCACTAGATCGGCTCAATCACCTTTCATATTGCATATGCACGAGTGTTTACACTTGTTTATGGATGAAATTGAATGTGTTATCATGTGGATGTTGCATATGGATGGATGTTTGTGCACACATATAGTCTTTATGTGACTAGGACTATTTGCATACATATTAGACTCATGGCACAAAACATATTTTGCATTAAGAAGATCAATCAGGCCTGATCATTTGCATTAGACAAGGGACATATACACACACTTCTTGCATATGTTCATACAGCATTAGAAATCTCTTAAGGACAATGAATGCCTGTGATTGATGATTGAGTAGATGGATGATGGATGGTAGGACACATTCTTCTTAACTTGAAGATTTCGGGGACGAAATCCTTTAAGGAGGGGAGAATGTAACACCCCGTATTTTTTTTAATATAATTAAAAATGAAATAAAATATATGAAAATATGCTTATGATAGGTAAATAATGGTGATGCCTAAGGAGAATTAATTAACACATGGAAGAGTAGAAAAATTAGTTCGATAACGACGTATGTAACGGAAAAGATACTAAAATAAGGATAACTAATTCAAGAATCGGGAATTAGGTAAAATGGACATCACCATTGCGTTTGTCTCGGAAAAATACGCGCAATAGAGTCCGATTTTTCGAAAATCGGATACCGTATGAAGAAGATATGGACGAACGAAGTTAGGCAGAAAAACCGAAAACAGTCCAGAATACACTGGCGCATTTGTGAAGCGCGCCAGTACAAAAATACACTGGCGCACCTGCCAAGTGCGCCCGTACAAATCCAGCACCGAATTCTAGAGTGTTCTGAGGTGATGTGTCTTCTTTTGAGTGGCTAGATGATGTGTATTCGAGCTGTCCGATTCTGATGACTTCTGGACTGATCTGAAGGCTCTAAATCACCCTATTCACCTATAAAATAACACCTAGACCTAGCCTAACTCACAACAAATCATTCTTACACCGTTATGCTGCTGGACTTCCTCTTGATCATGGCCTCCGTCTCTAATCTTCTTCCTAAGCTTTCAAACTCAAATCAATTCAAAGGTTAATGCTTCAACAAAGGATCAAATAATAAATTAGAGATGCCGCAACACTTCTACAACAAATCCAATTCTTAATTCATTAGCCATGCTATGTAAGTTCTAGTTATTTTCAGGTTTAAATATTAAATTATAATGTGGCCATGAAATAAAGTGGATTTGGATTTAAGTATGTGTATCGATTCTGATCTATTTCTGTTTCTTCTTGAATCATGACCTTTGGACTTTTCTATCTTTACTCTCATGCTAAGTTCATGATCTATTCAGCCTGTTGTAAATCAATTTTCTTGATTCATGTTGATATTATTATCCAGTTGTAATCTTAATATGACTGTGATGATGTTTTTCTCTTTGATCTTGTTTTGATGCAAAATTCTACCTTTCCCCTATTATTTTCTTTTGATGAACCTAGGTCAATTTCGGACCTAGGCCTAAACTGTGATTTGCGTGCAATTGAATACAGGGGAAATATTGGGATATTGTCTTGTTGGATATATGTGTTTGATAGAAGCGAAGGCATAATATGAAAACTGGATATTTAGATATTATTGCCATTAACATGAAGTTGGAATCTGGGTATTATCGTTATCATTAAAGTTCGCTAGCTTGGGTAAATTGGGGTAAACATGGAATACATGTAGTTTGGTATGAAACATGACCTATGAAAAATATGGCAAGAATATTGATATGTATAACTTGGCTAAAATTTGACCAATGTAAATTGGGCATAGCTTTGTAAACATGTAAACTCTGAATCTTGACATATGTAAAAAGGCATGAAACTTGGTATATATGTAAATTGTCTAGGATTAGGCATATATAAATTGGCATATGAAATTTGGCATGTATCTTGATATATGTGTAATTTGGCTAGAACTTGATATGTGTAAATTGGCATAAACTTGGCATACATGTAAACAGGCAAGAATTAGACATATGTAAACCAACTAGAATTGGGTACATATATTGATGGGCATGTAATTTGGAATGTGGGTGTATGTTAATTGACATGTAATTGTCGTGTTTAACATAATCATGGTTAGTGACATTTAATTTGGTATGATTTACATACCAAAAATTATAAACACGATTTAAAGGGAAGGTGGGCCATAATAGTAAATGTTGATTAATGTAAATTATGGACATAAAGATAATTGGTAATTTTTGGGAAACTTGCCATAAATTAGTCATTAATCACATAAGTGATTTATGGCATAAAATGGTATCAATTATATACCTAAATTAATGAGATTGATTGGAAACAAATTGGGCAGTAATTTGAATTTGAATAATTTACATAATTAATGTAAATTGGAAAATACGAATATGCTTAGCACGAGGTTGGATTGAGCTGTGATGTAAACCTGCCCGGACCCGCCCGGCTGTCCAGTAATCACAGCAATACCTATCCAATGTGGGAGGCTAAGCATTAGGCCCAATAAAGACCCGAGGTTAGACTGAGTTGTGGCGTAAGACTGCCCGGACCCGACCGGCATACCGGTAGCCACAACAATATCTGTCTAATGTGAGAGGTTGGTGCCCTAATAAGACATCTAGAGCTGAGCTAGGGTTGGTAGGGTTAAGTTAACTAGAACACTTAACCAATTTCAACATGTTAACTAAATTGGCGCGTAGGGTTAGGATAATCTGGACACTTAACCAATTTAATATGTTGACTACGGGAGTAGGTAAGGTTAAGCAAATGTTTAACTATTATAACATGATTAAACTGGACTAGAGAGTGAGGTTAAGTTAATGAGAACACTTAACTAATACAATGGGTTAATTAGACAAGTGGTTGCGGTTAAGTAGTAACACTTAACCAACATAACAGGACAAGCGGGTGGGCTAAGTTAACTTGAATAAGTTGATAACACTTAACCATTATAACATGACTAGTGGATGGGGTTAAGTTAACATGCACTTAACCAATCTGATGTGATGCGTGGTAGGGTTAAGTAACACACAGGGTTAAGTTAACAAGAAAATCCTTAACCAATGTAACCAGATAGACGAACGGGGTTAAGTTAATAAACCACACTTAACCAATCAAACATAATAAGCGAGAAAGGTTAAGTTAACTAAGGTAAACACTTAACCATGGTAACATAACGAGTAGAAGGGTTAAGTACACATTAGGGTTGGTGGGTAATATTAGTAAATATAGGCCCACATACACTTAACCATTAAATACACATGCTTGAATCAGTAGCGGGGTTAAGTACACATCAGGGTTGGTGGGTAATATTAGTAAATATAGGCCCACATACACTTTACCATTAAATACACATGCTTGAATCAGTAGCGGGGTTAAGTACACATCAGGGTTGGTGGGTAATATCAGAGAATATAGGCCCACAGACTTAACCATTAGAAAAACCTAGTAACGGGGACCCATTTCAGCAGTAACCCACATTAGGTATCAACGGAACCCTGAGTAGGTAGGGTGGGGCACGATTACTGGACTGATTATAAGAGGTCAAATTAGCGGCGGTTGGTGCAACAGTGTAGGTTCTAACGGAGTGCGGGCGTGCACACACTTCGGCGCAGAAAATTTAGCCACTGGGCATCAGTAGGTATAAAGCTGTGCATCTTGGTTATGTCAGGGTTGCCACCATGGGACTTGATACACCCCATGGTGGGACCAGCACAGGTATCTACAAGTAGGGGGCCGCGTGACACAAACGAGAACCAGGTGAAGTAGGGAGCCGATCGATAAGGTAGTAAGGGTGCATCGAATATATACATGGCCATTAGGGTGATCGAGGTGGAATCCTCATAATCGATGTACCCCTGAAGGCTACCATAATTGTGGGGATTGGGATCACGTTGTAATTATTATATAACGCAGGACACTAGTTGGGACACTAGTAGGAATATGGATCATTCAATGTAAGACATTTATGAGGACGCTAGTTAGGTGGTGCAGAGCAAATAGATATCATTTTAATAGTGAAGCTTAGAAACCCTGCGATGTTATTCTTGAAAGAAACCATGCGGTAGGATACTTGATAGGAATTATGGGATGTTATACTTGTTTCATTGTGCCCAAAGTTTATCTTGTTACCTTAGTTTATCTTGTTATCATAGTTTATCTTGATATCTTAGTTTACCTTGCCTACCTTGTTATCATGCTTATGTTTACTTTCAGTTTATTCATGCCATGATATCTTTACCTATTTTTATGCTGAAAGTCACCAGGACTTACTCAGTCTTTATGATTGACCCATTTTGTTTCGCCTCTTTTTCTTCCGTTTCCCCCCCTAGGTTCACAGGTGGGAATACAGCTTAGTTCGGATCTTACCAAGCTCCAAGGCTCTTTCATGTATGGCTTGGATTTCTCTTGGCTATGGCTTGCTTTGCTTTATTGGGGAATACTGCAGTTTGTTTTTATGCTTCTTTGTTTTTGAGCAAGACAGATATTTTAACTATGAAATTGGGTATTGGAAGTTGATGGGCTTTTCTTGTAAACATTTATATTTAATAAATGATTTGAAGTACTTCCTCTTTATTTTCCGCTGTTTTATATATGTCTGTCTTGTAATATTTCTGTTCCAGTACCCATAATACTCCATTGAAGTTAAGGCATTCCCTTTGTGAGTGACCTTAACAGATGTGGGGTGTTACTAAAGGAGAGCTAATACAACTCCAGAAATCAGAATTCAGAACTGAAGACCGCTTTTGAGTTGTGAGTTCGATAGTTTTAACAAAATAATTAGTAAATTAAATGGATTGAGTTATGATGCAGATAATTTGGATATGATATTAATTATTGATTGCATGTTGTAATTATGTTGTAGGATTGTGTTGTAATTTCTACGATGTTATGTTATGATGCTATCACTTACGATGTAAAGTTATGATGCTATCACCCATGTTATAATTCTGTGTTTGGCTTATGTCTAGTTGAATCATCATGTTGTTCATATGCTAGTTTGGTTATGTTGATTCATATGATAAATCATATGTATGCAAGTTTAGATTTTGATTTAAACATGAATCATATACAAGTTGGGTAAAATTATAGGTGACCTTACATGGTTATGACATCTAGTTTATGTGAAAATTTGATTAAAAGTTAGGCTATGACATGTGTGAGTTATATGCTAAATTCTACATGATACTTTACATGTTAGATGTAAGTTTACACCATTGTTATGATGCATAAATCACATATGAAAGTTTATATAAATATATGAGTTTAGAATATGAATCAATTTATGCAAGTTTAGGGGTATTGACTATGCAAGTTAACACCTTTAGATATATATCTATGACATACATGATTTATGAAAATTTGTGGTTATTACCTATGAAAGTCTACACTTTTAGATTTGGATCCATGACATATGTTGTTTATGCAAGTTGTAACTTTGGACTATGCGAGTTTTAGATGTAGAACATCATTCACACATGCAAGTTCACCCCTATGTTTAGATCGATGTTTTAATTATGTGTATATTGTGATGTTTTCACTTTATTCCATGAGTTAGACTATTCGAGTCTAACGTATATTTTACGTTAAACGAAAAAACGTACAATGTGGGGGTAAAGGGGATAATATTAAAAGATTTAATTGGCATAAATGCCTTAAAAGGCATAAAATAAAATTGTGGTGAAAATTGGTATGATTTTACATACCATAAATGGATGGACATAATTGAGTCGATTATGGACATCGTTAAATTTGGAATTGATTGATAATTTGAATGGGGCAAGTAATTCAAATTGGGCGAATGATTAATTAGGTGTAATTAATCGTCTAAGACACTAGGTTAGGCTCTTTTGTGGTGTAAGACTTCCCAGACCCGCCCGGCAAATCCAGCTGCCACAAATGTCAGTCTAATGTCAGAGTCTTAGGCATAAACTAAATACGTAACAATTGTAAGGACGCGAGGTTAGGATCTTTTGTAGTGTAAGACTACCCGGGCCCGCCCGGCAAATCCAGCTGCCACAAATGCCAGTCTAATGTGAGAGATCTTTATGAGGTTACAGTCTTAATGAATTAAGAAACACTTAACCAGATAAGCTTGTAGTGGGACGTGAGGGGGATAAGTGGGTGCCTTGGGTGGCATGTGGAATCTAGTGGGTGCCTTGGGTGGCATTTGGAAATACGATTAGAAACACTTAACCAAATTTGAAACATGTAATTGAAACATGAATAGAAGTGGGTTAAGTGGGATGTACTAGAGGGGACCAAGCTTAGGTGGATAGCTTGTGTCAAGTAATGGGGGCCCATTTCAACCAGTAACCCATACGTAACTTTGTGGGCTCCACCCAAGTCGAGGACGGGATACGCATACTGGGCTTGACTGTAAGAGGCCAAACCGGGTTAGCGGTGGCAACGCAAGTCTAATGGGTTCATATGCGTGTGTGGACCCGGGCTGGTAGGTAAGACGTTGTTGCATCGTGTAGGTATAAGCCGTGCATTCTTGGTGGTATCGGGTTGCCACTTTGGGGAGTGATACACCCCACTATGGGGCCAGCACGGGTATCTACGAGTTAGGGAGCCGATCGCTTGGGGGTAGTGCGTACACCTAGTGGAGATAGGGGAAGACGACACCTATGAAGGTAGCTAGGGGTGCATGAAACTACCAATATCATTATTAAGTCTGTAGGCGGGATCAACCTTAGGGTGACTTGTGGTGGTGTAGTATACTAGTGGCGGTAAAGTATAGCAATTATCCTATAGTGTTGGTGTAGTTTAGTAAATTTATCTTAGTGGGTTAGGTGCGCTTTAACGATATAGTTGTTCATCTTGTTTCCTTGTTTACTCTGTCATACTCAATAGTTCATGATCATTTCCTTATTTTCCAACTTATGCCTTAGCCTAGTTACTTTGTTAATTGTATTGTTAGAATTATTGCACTCGCCAGACTTTATGTCTGACCCCCCCTTTTTCTATCTCTTTCCTTTTTCCCCCTCCAGGTGCTTAGGTTGGAACTAGCACCAGTGGAGCTTGATTTTGGACTGCTTTTAGAAGATTTCTTGGACCGCTGAAGTAAAGTTCAGCTTCTCTTTTATTTATGGCTATTTTGTATTGGGGATTACGTTTTTCAACTTATGTACTTTTGGTAGTCAAGATGGATATTATGTACTATGACTCTGGTTTTTGACGATGTAATCAAACATATGGGTTTATCCGCTGCAATGAAATAAACTTTTAATTTTCAAGTACTGTTTATATCTGTCTTGTTGTTAAATTTCTGTTCTATACTAACTTAAAACGCTCCATAAAAGTTAATGCATTCCCTTTGTGAGTGACATTAATGGACGTGGGGTGTTACACGTGGTGTCAGAGCTGAAGATTACCAGAACATATATGAATTTTTGAAAAACTATTTTTCAAAACAATTTTTATAAAGAAGTTCCTTCAAAAATACGTTTTAAGGAAAGCATTTTCAAGAGAAAAGCTTATTTTAGAAAGCATAACCCCAAAAGCCATATGTCTTTCCCTCGGTTCTTTTATATTGAATCTTTCCTTTTTCATTTCAGCATGTCCGAAGCATCTGAGATACCAGAGGGTGTTCATCTACCTGGTTGGTTTTGTCAATATCTCGAGGCTAGGGCCGCCACCGCAGTTCCAGCAAATGATCCTCCTCCTCCTCCTCCCCCTCCTCCTCCTCCTCCCCCTCCTCCTCGCGTCGATACTTCTGCTAAGATATGTAAGGACTTTAGAGCAATGGGTGGAAAACCTTTTCACGGGACGGAGACATTTGTTGAAGCTCGTAACTGGCTAAAGGAGGTGGAAGAATTGTTTGGAATCTTTGAAGTGGACGATGGAAGAATAGTCCAGCTAGTTGCCTGGCTAATGAAGGATGAGGCCTCGTTTTGGTGGGAGGTCACTAATGGGGGACGTCCAGTCGATACATGGCTAGATTTTAGGCAGAGGTTTGAGGCGAAGTTTCTCTCACGGGCTGAAGAGAATCTACATATGGAAAGGTTTTTGGCGCTAAAGCAAGGGAATTTATCGGTGAAAGAATACGTCAACAAATTCAATCAGTTGGGAAGGTTTGGCTTGGACTTGGTGAATACTCCAGAAAAGAAGGCTCTAAGATTTGTTAAGGGTTTAAACGAGCCGCTTCATGGGTTAGCTATGACCCACATTCACATGGGGACTACCTTCGAGAGACTAGTTGACATGGCGCTCAAGCATGAAGAGGAGAAGGGCGCTAATGCTAATAAGGCACTCGAGAAGAAAGGGGATCAAAAGAAGTCACAACAGCAACAACAGAAGAAGAAAGGTGGCAAAGGCAACAATGCTAAGGGGAAGAAGAAATGCTTTAACTGTGGGACACCCGACCATCTATGCAAATATTGTAGGAAGAAAAAGAAGACTGGTTGTTTCCACTGTGGCGAGGCGGGACATCTTATTAAGGACTTCCCAAAGAAAGGGCAGAGGGCAGGATCTACCTCGGGAGGACAGGTGCAAGCTCTTATGGCACCCGGGCAGGCAAAGGGACAAGTTCAGGCTCTCGTGGTCCCACCGCTGCAAGAACGAGGTAGAGCAATTTCCGTTGAAAGTTTAGTTTTTCTGTTTGATCATCCTATCCATATTTTATTCGATTCTGGCGCATCACATTCGTTTATCTCTACATCATTAGTTGAAACACTGCACCTAGATACTAGTCTTGTTACTGATCCCTTAGTAGTCTCAAATCCTATTGGTGGTTCGGCTCATCTTTCTTTGATTTGTCGGGATTTGAGAGTGTTTATCTTGGGCGTTGAGTTTGAGTGCAATGCTTTTGTTCTTGGCTTCACGGGCTATGGTTTAATTCTAGGTATGGATTGGCTAACTAGATATGGGGCCATCCTAGATTGTGAAAGAAGGGTGGTTAGATTGTTGACTCGTTTCGGAAAGACCCTTGATATTTTTTGTGACCCTAGAGGTCCAGTAATGCTTAGTTACCTAGAATCCCTTGACGCATCTGATGATGACTTACATTCTGTTCCCATAGTCCGTGAATATGTTGATGTCTTCGATGAGGTGAAGGGTTTACCCCCAAAACGTGAGATAGACTTTCGAATATATCTAGTAGATAATGCAAAGCCAGTTGCATTACCAGTGCGCCACATGGCTCAAAGAGAGAGAAGAGAACTCAATAAGCAAGTGAAAGAATTGCTTGAGAAGGGGTTCATTAGACGTAGTATATCGGAGTGGGGTGCTCCAGTAGTATTTTCCATGAAGGCAGATGGGTCCCTTAGACTTTGTGTGGACTATAGGGAGATTAATAAACTTACTAAGAAGAATAGACACCCACTGCCGAGGATTGACGATCTCTTCGATCAGTTAGTTGGTGCCTCAGTGTTTTCGCAGTTGGATTTAGCCACGGGTTTCCATCAGTTGAGAGTGGATGAGGATAGCATAGATAAGATTGCCTTTAGGACTCCAGACGGTTCCTTTGAGTGGCTTGTGATGCCCTTCGGTTTGACAAACGCCCCTGCATACTTTGTTGATTTGATGAGTAGGGTGTTTAGGGAGTACCTTAATAGATTCGTGGTAGTCTTTGTGGACGACATCTTGATCTTTTCTAAATGCGAGGAAGAGCATGCCTTACATCTTAGGGAAGTGTTGGAGACTCTTCGAGCGCATAGCCTTAAAGCAAAATTTTCTAAATGTCACTTTTGGAGAAAGGAAGTGCGATTCTTAGGGCACGTGGTTTCCAAAGAAGGGGTAGCTGTGGATCCCGCGAAGATAGTGGCCATCCAAGATTGGAAGTTTCCTAAAAATGCTACTGAGTTGAGGAGTTTCTTAGGGTTGGCTGGCGACTATAGGAAGTTCATCAAAGACTTCGCAAAAGTATCAGCCCCATTAACACGCTTGACGAAGAAGAACTTAGCTTTCATGTGGGACGTTGATTGTGATGATGTGTTCCAACGTTTAAAGAGAGCTTTGACCACAACCCCAGTCTTAGTGTTGCCATATGGGAGTAAGCCATTTACCGTTTATACTGATGCTTGTGGGACAGGACTAGGCCTAGTCTTAATGCAAGAGGGAAGGGTAATAGCCTATGGTGGAAGGCAGCTGAGAGTGCATGAAAGAAATTACCCTACACATGACCGAGAGTTGGCTGCTATTGTTTTCGTGCTTTAGTCTTGGCGTCATTATCTTCTTTGCGAGAAATTCGAATTGTTCACTGACCACAAATCGCTAAAATACTTGTTCTCTTAGAAGGACTTGAACTTAAGGCGGCAAAGGTGGATGGAATTCTTAGCATCCTACGATTTCGAGATAGCATATACCCCTGGCAAAGGTAACGTGGTGGCAGATGCCTTAAGTAGAAAAAGGTTATCCTTGAGTCCGTTGTTTGTTGAGCGGCGAAGTTTAGAGTTCATCTCTACGTTTGATTTTACACCTTCCATCGAATTCGTACCTGGTTTGCTAGCATCCTTAGAGGTCAGACCTACACTTTTGGGACGGATTGGTGAGGCACAATGAGATGACCCATAGTTGGTTGAGTTATTAAAGAAGCTTAAAAGAGGGGAGTCATCGAGCCATCTCCATAGGTATACCTTAGATGATAAGGGTTGGTTGCGTAGGGACGGTAGACTTTGTGTACCACGGGACGAGAATTTGAGGAAGACCATTCTTGATGATGCACATCGTTCGAAGATGACCATTCATCCCGGCGGGGACAAGATGTACATTGACATGAGACGAGTTTACTTTTGGGCCGGTATGAAGAAGGACGTGGCAGAGTTTGTTGCTAGATGCTTGGTGTGCCAACAAGTAAAAGCAGAGCAAAAGAAGCCCGGTGGATTGCTTCACCCATTGGAGGTCCCACAATGGAAGTGGAAAAGTGTTTCGATGGACTTTGTTGACGGATTACCAAGATTGAGGAAGGGTAATACGGGGATTTGGGTCGTGGTAGACAGACTCACTAAGAGCGCCCATTTCATTCCCGTGAAGAGTAAGAGGACTGCTCCATTGTTAGCCTCCGTATACATTCGAGAAATAGTTCATTTGCACGGTGTTCCTTCTAGCATAGTGAGCGACCGCGATCCCATCTTTACTAGCATATATTGGAAGAGCTTGCAAGAAGCGGTAGGGACTCAGTTACGTTTGAGCTCCGCATATCATCCTCAGACGGACGGCCAGACCGAGAGGGTGAATCGTATTCTAGAGGACCTATTGAGGTTGTGTGTCTTGGACTTCGGAGGTACATGGGAGGAACATCTTCCATTGGTGGAGTTCGCATATAATAATAGCTTTCAGTCTAGCATTGGCATGGAACCGTTCGAGGCTCTTTATGGACGGCCGTGTCGTTCGCCTACATGTTGGTGGGAGTCTACAGATAAGATCTTACTTGGGCCCGATATGATCAGATAGACTTCGGAAAAGATTGACTTGATTCGAAGAAGGATGAAGACGGCGCAAGACAGGCAGAAATCTTATGCGGACAAGAGTAGGTCATATCTTGAGTTTGATGTTGGGGACATGGTCTTTGTCTAGGTGTCTCCATTACGGAACGTCGTTCTCTTTGGGTCCGTTGGGAAGTTAGCACCAAGATTCGTAGGGCCGTTTCCTACTAAGGAATGGATTGGACAGATGGCGTATAGAGTGGAGTTGCCCGAGAGACTTAGTGGTGTACACGACGTTTTCCATGTATCACATCTGAGGAAGTGCTTGCACGAGACCGCGGAAGTGGTAGAGCCGAGCTTGCTTAGAGAGGTGGAGATCGAGCGTGATGCGACGATTCGACGAGCTCCTACGCGCATTCTTAGGTCGAAGATTAAGAAGCTGAGGAATCGAGAGGTCAAACTAGTCAAAGTGCAATGGGGAGATGATGAAAGCGACGCTACTTGGGAGACGGAAGAGAAGATGCGTTTATTGTACCCTTTTCTTTTTGACGGTATGTCTTTTAATTTCTCCTTTATCGCTTACCTTGTACTTATCTTATCTTTAGTATGTCCTCTCGCTAGTATCTTTGACCTTTAGATAGGATAGTCCTATGGTTGATACATGTGTTTGAGACATGTTGTAACACCCCACGTCCATTAATGTCACTCTCAAAGGGAATGCATTAACTTCCATAGAGCATTTTAAGTGAATATAGAACAGAAAATCACAACAAGACAGATATAAAGTAGTACTTGAAAATTTAAAACTTCATTTATTGCAGCAGAAGGTAAATATGTTTGGTTACATCATCAAAGCCATAAACCAAAGTCAAGTACATCATATCCATCTTGATAAAACAAAGTACATAAACTGAAAGACATAATCCCCAAAATTAAAATAGCTATAAATAAAGAGAAGCTGAACTTTACTTCAGCGGTCCAAGAAATCTTCTGAAAGCAGTCCAAAATCAAGCTCCACTGGTGCTAGTTCCAACCTGAGCACCTGGAGGGGGAAAAGGAAAGAGATGGAAAAGGGGGGGTCAGACATAAAGTCTGGCGAGTGCGATAATTCTAACAATAAAATTAACAAAGTAACTAGGCTAAGGCATAAGTTGGAAAATATGGAAATGATCATGAACCATTGAGTATGACAGAGTAAACAAGGAAACAAGATGAACAACGATATCGTTAAAGCGCACCTAACCCACTAAGATAAATTTACTAAACTACACCAACACTATAGGATAATTGCTATACTGCACCGCCACTAGTATACTCCACCACCACTAGTCACCCTAAGGTTGATCCCGCCTACAGACTTAATAATGATATTGGTAGTTTCGTGCACCCCTAGCTACCTTCATAGCTACCGTCTGCCCCTATCTCCACTAGGTGTACGCACTACCCCGAAGCGATCGGCTCCCTAACTCGTAGATATCCGTGCTGGCCCCACAGTGGGTTGTATCACTCCCCAAAGTGGCAACCCGATACCACCAAGAATTCACGGCCTATACCTATACGATGCAACAACGTCTTACCTACCTGCCCGGGTCCACACACGCATATGAACCCGTTGGATTTGCGTTGCCACGGCTAACCCGGTTTGGCCTCTTACAGTCAAGCCCAGTATGTGTGTCCCGTCCTCGACTTGGGTCGAGCCCACAAAGATACGTATGGGTTACTAGTTGAAATGGGCCCCCATTACTTGACACAAGCTATCTACCTAAGCTTGGTCCCCTCTAGTACATCCCACTTAACCCACTTCTTATTCATGTTTCAATTACATGTTTCAAATTTGGTTAAGTGTTTCTAATCGTATTTCCAAATGCCACCAAATGGAACCCGCTAGATTCCACATGTCACCCAAGGCACCCACTTAACCCCCACATGTCCCACTACATGCTTATCTGGTTAAGTGTTTCTTAATTCATTAAGACCGTAACCTCATAAAGACCTCTCACATTAGACTGGCATTTGTGGCAGCTGGATTTGCCGGGCGGGTCCGGGCAGTCATACACCACAAAAGAGCCCAACCTCGTGTCTTTACAACTGTTACGTATATAGTTTGTGCCTAAGACCTCTTACTTTAGACTGGCATTTGTGGCAGCCGGATTTGTCGGGCGGGTCCAGGCAGTTTTACACCACAAAAGAGCCTAACCTCGTGTCTTAGACGATTAATTACTCCTAATTAATCCTTCCCAAAATTTGAATTACTTTCCCTATTCAAATTATAAATCAATTAACGATGTCCATAATTGACTCAATTATGTCCATCCATTTATGGTATGTAAAATCATACCAATTTTCACCACAATTATATTTTATGCCTTTCTAAGGCATTTATGCCAATTAAATATTATTAATATTATCCCCTTTTTTCCCACGTAGTACGTTTGTTCGTTTAGTGTAAAAATATACGTTAGACTTGAATAGTCTAACTCATAAAATAAAATAAAACACCACAAATCTAACATAGGGGTAAACTTGCATATATGAATGATGTTCTACATCTAAAACTTGCATAGGCCAAAATTACAACTTGCATAAATAACATATGTCATGGATCCAAATCTAAAGGTGTGAATTTGATGAGATAATGGCCACAAACTTGCACAAACATCATATGTCATGGATCCAAATTTAAGGTGTGAACTTGATGAAATATTGGCCAAAAACTTGCATAAATAACATATGTCATAGTTCTATATTTGCATAGGTAATAATCCTTAACTTGCATAACATGATTCATATCCAACTCATAAACTTACATATGTGATTCATACATCGCAACGATGTTGTAGACATGTAAAGTAGCATATGTCATAGCCTAACTTTTAATTAAATTCTCACATAAACTAGGTGCCATAGCCATGTAAGGTCACATATAATTCTACCCAAACTTGTATATGGTTCATGTTTACATCAAAGTCTAAACTTGCATACATATGATTTATCATATGAGTCAATATAACAAACTAGCATAAGAAACATGATGATTCAACTAGACATAAGCTAATCATAGGATTATAACATTGGTGATAACATCATAACATTACATCGTAGATGATAGCATCATAACAAAATATCATAGAAATTACAACATAATTCGATAACATAATTACAACATGAAATCAACAATTCATATCACATCCAAATTATCTGCATTATAACTCAATCCAATTCATTTATTAATTGTCTTGTTAAAACTATCGAACTCACAACTCAAAAGCAGTCTTGAGTTCTGAATTCTGATTTCTAGAGTTGAATTAGCACTTCTTTGATGAAGATTCATTGTTAGAGTTGAAAAGGATTGAATTTGATTTGCTTTCTTCCTCTCTAATTGGTGGTGGCTATGCTGAGTTGATAGGTGACGGCTTGGAGGCCATGAATCCAATTTTATTTTAATTTTAGGGTTTGGGTCTATAGGTGTTTTTATAGAGTTTAGGATTAGTTCAAGCCGTCCGATCAACCCAGAATTAATCCCAGCCAATCAGAGCAGTTCAGAAACCCTAATGAGTCAGCATCTAGTCACAAATAGGTCATCATTCCAATCTGCCCGGGGGGCAGGTCGACCCCCAGGACGACCCCCAGGTCGACCCTATGGTCGACCAGGCCCTGGCGGGAATTTTCCCGCCTAGCCTGTTTGACTCTGAATTTTCGAAATTTGAAATCTGTTTTGAGTTTTCTGAAAGTTCCGATCACCATAACTTCTTCATACGAAGTCCAATTCACGCAAACTCGGACTCTATCTCAACCAGAATTCCGAGACGAACACAATGGCGCAACCCGTTTCCCTTAATTCTCACGTCTGAGATTAATTATTCTTTAATTTAGTTAATTCAATTATTCAAAAATCCGGGGTGTTACATTCTCCCCACCTTAAAGGATTTCGCCCCCGAAATCTGTAAGTTAAGGAGAATGCATATCCTAACATCCAAACAACCATCTACTCAACCATCAAACATGGGCATCCATTGTCCTTATAAAATTTCTAATGCTGTATGAACATATGCAAGAAGTGTGTGTATATGTTCCTTATCTAATGCAAAATCAGGCGGTCTACTGATTCAGTTGACCTCCTTGATGCAAACCATGATAGTGCCATGCGTCCATTATGTATGCGAAGAACCCTATCGATACATATCATTTCTACATGTTTGCACAACCATTCACCAAAATGCAACATCCATATGATGGTACAACCATTATACATCCATTCCTTAAATATGTACACACATTTATATGCAATATGCAAAAATGAATTGACTGAGCCGATCTAGTGCCTAAAGTGTGTGTATATACATCCACGAGCAACCACTAGCAATCACTTGCATCCATCAAACATAAGATGTCTCAAACACATGTTTCAACCATAGGACTATTCCTATCTAAAGGTCAAAGATACTAACGAGAGGACATACTAAAGATAAGATAAGTACGAGAAAAGCGATAAAGGAGAAATTAAAAGACATACCCTCGAAAAGAAAAGGGTATAATGAATGCATCTTCGCTTCCGTCTCCCAAGTAACATTGCTCTCATCGTCTCCCCATTGCACTTTGACTAGTTTGACCTCTCGATTCCTCAACTTCTTAATCTCCGACCCAAGAATGCGCATAGGAGCTTGTCGAATCATCGCATCACGCTCGATCTCCACAATTGTTAGGCTATGACATGTGTGACTTATATGCTAAATTCTACATGATACATTACATGTTAGATGTAAATTTACACCATTGTTATGATGCATAAATCACATATGTAAGTTGTATAAATATATGAGTTTAGAATATGAATCATGTTATGCAAGTTTAGGGGTATTGCCTATACAAATAAACACCTTTAGATTTGGATCCATGACATATGTTGTTTATGCAAGTTGTAACTTTGTCCTATGCGAGTTTTAGATGTAGAACATCATTCACACATGCAAGTTCACCCCTATGTTTAGATCGATGTTTTAATTATGTGTATATTGTGATGTTTTCTCTTTATTCCATGAGTTAGACTATTCGAGTCTAACGTATATTTTACGTTAAACGAACAAACGTACAACGTGGGGTAAAGGGAATAATATTAAAAGATTTAATTGGCATAAATGCCTTAAAAGACATAAAATAAATTTGTGGTGAAAATTGGTACGATTTTACATACCACAAATTGATGGACATAATTGAGTCAATTATGGACATCGTTAAATTTGGAATTGATTGATAATTTGAATAGGGAAAGTAATTCAAATTGGGGGAATGATAAATTAGGTGTAATTAATCGTCTAAGACACGAGGTTAGGCTCTTTTGTGGTGTAAGACTGCCCGGACCCGCTCGGCAAATCCAGCAGCCACAAATGCCAGTCTAATGTGAGAGGTCTTTATGAGGTTACGGTCTTAGTGAATTAAGAAACACTTAACCAGATAAACATGTAGTGGGACATGAGGGGGTTAAGTGGGTGCCTTAGGCGGCAAGTGGAATCTAGTGGGTGCCTTGGG
This sequence comes from Allium sativum, assembly GCA_030737875.1. Taxonomy (NCBI): domain Eukaryota; kingdom Viridiplantae; phylum Streptophyta; class Magnoliopsida; order Asparagales; family Amaryllidaceae; genus Allium; species Allium sativum. The sequence goes on from CM060915.1 coordinate 996,949,671, forward strand.
AGGCATTTGGAAATACGATTAGAAACACTTAACCAAAATTGAAACATGTAATTGAAACATGAATAAGAAGTGGGTTAACTGGGATGTACTAGAGGGGACCAAGCTTAGGTGGATAGCTTGTGTCAAGTAATGGGGGCCCATTTCAACCAGTAACCCATACGTATCTTTGTGGGCTCGACCCAAGTCGAGGACGGGACACGCATACTGGGCTTGACAGTAAGAGGCCAAACCGAGTTAGCGGTGGCAACGCAAATCCAACGGATTCATATGCGTGTGTGGACCCGGGTTGGTAGGTAAGACGTTGTTGCATCGTGTAGGTATAAGCCGTGCATCATTGGTGGTATCGGGTTGCCACTTTGGGAAGTGATACAACCCACTATAGGGCCAGCACGGGTATCTACGAGTTAGGAAGCCGATCGCTTGGGGACAGTGGGTACACCTAGTGGAGATAGGGGCAGGCGGCACCTATGAAGGCAGCTAGGGGTTCACGAAACTACCAATATCATTATTAAGTCTGTAGGCGGGATCAACCTTAGGGTGACTAGTGGTGGTGCAGTATACTAGTGGTGGTGTAGTATAGCAATTATCTCATAGTGTTGGTGTAGTTTAGTAATTATCTTACAGTGAGTTAGGTGCGCTTTAACGATATCGTTGTTAATCTTGTTTCCCTATTTACTCTTCCATACTCAATGGTTCATGGTCATTTCCTTATTTTCCAACTTATGCCTTAGACTAGTTACTTTGTTAATTATATTGTTAAAGTTATCGCACTCGCCAGACTTTATGTCTGACCCCCTTTGTTTCCTCCTCTTTTCTTCCTTTTCCCCCCCCCCCAAGTGCTCAAGCTGGAACTAGCACCAGTGGAGCTTGATTTTGGACTGCTTTTAGAAGATTGCTTGGATAGCTGAAGTAAAGTTTAGCTTATCTTTTATTTATGGCTATTTTGTATAGGGGATTATGTATTTCAACATATGTACTTTTGGTAGTCAAGATGGATATTATGTACTTTGACTCTGGTTTTTGACGATGTAATCAAACATATGGGTTTATCCGCTGCAATGAAATAAAGTTTTAATTTTCAAGTACTGTTTATATCTGTCTTGTTGTTAAGTTTCTGTTCTATACTAACTTAAAACGCTCCATAGAAGTTAATGCATTCCCATTGTGAGTGACCTTAATGGACGTGGGGTGTTACATTGTTGTTCTGCTAAGGACTGTCGCTTCCTCTTCTTCACACGACAGTGACCCTGGCCGCCACCAACCCACCATCTCACCAGAAATTTGCTTCGATTGAAGAACCTATCTTGTCCAAAAACAACCACCTTAGGCTGTGTTCAGCCCTCCGACCACCGCTGCTAAGGCTGCGGTTCATCCCTCTTTAGTTCCTCTTCAGAGTCGACCTCCCAAGACTCGACAACGACGCCACCAGAAAGGCACTGGTCGCACCAACTCTGTGCTTCTACGATGAAGCTACAAACTTGGTCAAAATCCATTTTTAATCTTTTAGGTTGTTTTATCTTCAGTTTAATAATTTCCTGAAAGAGTTTCGACCTGAATTTTATGCTAAGTGTATCGTTTAAGTGCTTGCGTCTTTATTGCGTAATACTATTTGGGTTTGGTTCCAAAAACTGGCAAGATGCACGATATAAATAGGAGGAGTTTTAAAGGATGAGCACCACATCCATTCACATAGCATGAGATTAGCCTATAAATGGAGTGTTAGGGTAGCTGGAAAAACAACAGACCTTTAATTTGAAGATTCATGGAGCATTTTCCTTTGGTAAGAAGCAAGAGTAGGGGACGACAGTAAAATAGGGTAGGTGACAGTGATTTCAGTGTCCTCTTCTTTTGTAGTTGGTTAGATTAAGATGGATTTGGACGAATGCACATGCATTGTTTAATCCAATCAGATTTTTGTACATTTTATATTTGAAAGTATTATTATCGAGGGAGGAAATATGGTCAGATGATTCAATGTAAGGTACGTATATTATGAATTCTCCTGTCCTTGCTTTTTTAAACTACAAGTCTAGTTCTGTACAATACCCCCTTTTTCTTTTGTTGATTCCAAGCTGAGATTGTAATCTTATGTGTTGAAAGTCGGTCCTTTTGTTTTAATTCCTCTCTTTCTAGGTCTGTGAATGTGACTTGAGAATTTAATGGTTTCTTTAGGATATGGATTCATCATTTAAGCTAGGTTCTTCATGACTGATAATCTAACATTAGTATTTTTAGTAATATTATGGCTTCCGTTGTTGTGGAAATGCCCCCATGCTATGAACTATGTGCTAGTACAGTTTAGACATGAAGGATCAAGCTGAAATAGGTCTGCGTGAAGTATTTAGAGTAGGTTAGCTTGTCTTTACCTCTTATCTTTCTTGTCTGTACATTTCAAACCACTGGATCGCTGTAAAAAACAAATCCATACATGGTTTAGTTCTAGGATACAGTTTTGATATTTATCTTTTAAAAGTTTTCTTCAATTCCTACTAGATTATTTTTAATTTTGATTGAGAGCTTAATAACTTGACTTTGTAGTTCGTAGCAGCTCATCTAAATTTACTACCCAGTGGTGGCATTGCACATAAATATTCTAACCCAAGCCAACTTCCTGACTTTCAATTACCAGTATACTTGTGGGTTTAGCATAGAAAATTTAGTTAAGGTGGCATGGTTTAATAAAATTAAAACAAAGACGTGCATCTATTGGTAGCCAACAAATAGACGGTTGCTCACATGCAAATACCGATGATTTCGCTGTAATATACTCAATTATTTTTCTTTTGTTTTCACAACTTTGACTAAAATGTGTTGATGCAAAATAGTGTAATGACCAATCCAAACTGCTGGAATACTCTTTCTGAGGTACAGACAATCTTGACCAATTTTTGTGGTTTAATTTTATTACACCGGTTTTCATAAAAATTTCTTTTTTCCCGAATCTCTATACTTTTTTATATAAGTTTATGTTTTATATGACATGTTACATGGTTAGTGAGATTGATCCCATGAGACGAAAAATGAACCCGTAATATATTGCACTATGTCCAAGTGTATTAAATAGTTTGTCGCTTTATTCTATGTATTGATATCATTTATCTTAAAAGGTGTAACTTTTTTATGTTTTAAAAATTTTAGTGTACCGCATTACATGAAACTCCATTCTTTTACAGACCCTACTGAAGAAAGTAAAATACCGTTGTGACGAGCAGTGTGACGCCATCCCAAAAATATAATAATGTAAACACGTCAACTTATTTTGTGAAACCCCGGAACACTGATTTAGGGTACAAAATACGTTAAACGAAAAGTTGTTTATTCTTCAACATAAAATTACAGAAAAATTATATAAATTAAATTAAAAACACATCTCAAAAACCTTGTGCAAATTCGAAACCAATAATTATTTATATTAAATAAACTCTTATGGCTTATAAAGGATTCCATAGCAACTATTTGAAAATTTGATTTGGGCATAACTTATAATCTATAAGACAAAATCTCGATGTTTCACTTCCATTAGAAAATACAGCTCAAAAGATTCGAACGATTCTGGTTTCAAAGAAATCTGACTTAAAACGAATCCCGTATATTCATTTGAAGTTCAAAACCCAATATTACGAACTACCGTGACGTTTTGCGCTCGATTTAAATTATACTATAATTATTTCTGTAACACCCCGTATTTTCTGTGATCGTATAAGTAACAAATCAGAGGATAATTAAATTATAAAATAAGAATCAAGGGTAACGGGTTGTGCCACTACGTTCGTCTCGGAATTCTGCATGAAAGCGAGTTCGATTTTTCAAAAATGGGAGTTCGTATGACCTTGTTATGACCCTCATAAGTTTCAGGAATTTGAATAAAATAAAACAACTCGAAAATAAAGCCAGAAATTCGAAATTCAAACCCAGAGAAGGCTGGCGGGAAAATTCCCGCCCATATATGCAGGTCGACTGGGGAGTCGACCCCCCCCCCCAAACTAGGTCGACTAGGGAGTCGACTGGGGTGGCGACCACCCCATGACCAGGTCGACTTGGGAATCGACCTGGGGGTCGACCTGCTCTCCCGAAACCCAGTTTTTGAACCTGGTTCATTCTGATGTATCCGGTCTCGTTTTCTGTCTAAGTCCGCCTAATCCTATATAAACAGCCCCCTAGCCTCATTTTCTCTACACAATTTCATTCTGTCAATATTTTGTCTCTGTTCTAAATAAATAAAATAATGGTGCCGTTACTCTGTTGGAATCAAAACCTGGACTAATGCACCTTCTTCCAACCTGAATAGAATTAAAAGCTAAATCAAATCTCAAATCGAAGTTTAGAGCTACAAAAACAATTAAAGAGGAGTAATTTAGCATTTCTGCATGAACTACAGTTTATTATCCTTTCTTAAAACCACGAAAGGCAAGTACAGTTATTTTCTGATATAAACTTTAATTATAATTGTGACATGATTGTAAATCTGAATTTGAGGTTGTGTACATTCTGTTCAGATATATATTATTCTGTATCTCTTTCTTCTTTCTGTTCGATAGCCAGGCTACCACGAGCTTGCGCCACATCTCATAAGAGATCAACCCACGAACGCTAAACTTTAGGACAAATAATGAATGATGGCATAATTGGACATGGCTAATCTGTGAATGATGTTGTAAACTAGATTTAGATCTATGCATATTCTATGAAACGGGAGAAGAGGAACCATTGTATGTTAACATGTGACTTGAGACATTGCACTTAATGCATATTTCGAACTAAGATCTGCTAAAATTTAAAGTTCAAGATTGTTGGGCATATTGTTTATATAATGATTCATGACTTGAGATAAAAAAAGAATATGACTTATGTGTGAAGATCTATATTAAGATTTGATAACTATTAAATGTGAATAACACCTAAGTGGGAGATTTTTGAATATATCACATGCACTGAAATCGATGGCTATATTTGGTATAATTTATATGTGAATCTTTTATACTAGGCATGTTTAACTAAATTTGGGACATGTGTTATATGGTAAATTATGACCATAATCTGTTCCATGTAAATTCAATGCAAACGTGTGGTATATGATCATATTGTGAATCATGACAACTATTCAGGCATGCAAACTTAGGCCAAATTTATAATTAGGCAAGATATGTCTATGAAACTTTAAGGGATGATTACATCTGTTATATTGCCTAATCTGCTAGTTCTGTTATATTGCCTAATCTGCTAATTCTGTTATATTGCCTAATCTGCTAGTTCTGTTATATTGCCTAATCTTCTAGTTCTGTTGTATTGCCTAATCTGCTAGATCTGTTATATTGCCTAATCTGCTAGATCTGTTCATCTGCTAAATTTATTGAAAACTGAGTATTGATATCTGTAGGCTCGATTTAAAATTGAGAAAAACTAGTTAATAGAATCTCGAATAATCTGCTGTAACTTGTACAAAAGTTAATTTGTTAAATTAGCATGATTAGTCTAATACTAGGATAGTCTGTGAATGAATGCATTGGCTAAACATGAAACATGGCTAACTCGAGGTTAGAATGAGTTTGCGGCGTAATTCTGCCCGGAACCGCCCGACACATCCAGTGGGAGCAAACAATAGGTTCTAGTGTGAGAAGTTAGTCATAATGTGCTTGAAACCCGAGGCTAGACTCAATTTGCGGGAGAAACCTGCCCGGAACCAACTGGCCTAACCAGTGGCCGCAAACTATCTGTCTAATGTGAGAGGTCTGCGCATTAATTTTTAATTAATACAAATCTAAGATAAATATGATGTCTAAAACATGTTGGGTGGATAGGGTTGAACCAATTGGACTAATGAATTTAACAAACCCGTTTCGTGAATCTGTAGGCCCAATTACAAAGTTAGACAAATCTGTAAATTTGTTAAATCCATATATCTGATCCGTTCTGAAAACTTGTCAGATCTGTGAACTAGTTGACCTGAACTCTGTATGTTTGAACTTGTAAACAAGTTAATCTAAAATCTGTTAGTCTGGGGACACAAGTTTAGGAGGGAAATTACTTGTGTCATCTGTTGTTTGGGACCCATATTAGTCAGTAACCCTTTCTGGTATCAAAACTTTGACTCAACAGTAGGTAGGGTCCGGGCATGCTTACTGAACTAATTATAAGCGGTTCATTCTGATAATGGCGAGGGGTGTTGATGGTGCGTTCCAACCGGGTCATGTGCGTGCATGGATCCCGGTCTGCCTCTGAGGATGTAAGACGCCGTGACATCTGTAAATAGGTCTGTGTCATTTAAAAGGTTGCCACTTTGGGGAGTGATACACCCTTTTGTGGGGCTGGCACAGGGTATTTATGTATTAGGGAGCCGATTGCTTGGGGTAGGGTTTTAGGGTACACTTATTTCTGTCTATTTCTGTTGGTACCGTCTGTTTCTGGTTGGTGGTAACACCTATCTATTTTCGCGTGGTACCGTCTGTTCGGGTGGTAAAGGCCCATTTACTAGTTTACACCTAATTTTACATTTTGTTTTCATAGGGATTAACCTGTTTCTGTTTCTGTACCTTCTGTTCGGGTGGTAAAGGCCCATTATTAGCATTCTGTTTCTGTCTGTTTCTGTTGGGGTGGTAAAGGCCCATTACTAGCATTCTCTTCTGTGGAAATTATTCTGTTCCCGTTTCTGTTTCAGTTTAGACATTGGGGTGACACCTAATCCTGTTATACTAGTATTAGTGCAGAGAGGTGAAAAGTAATATTATTCTGTTTCTTCAGTTTAACCTAAGTATATCTGCTGCTCCTGTTACTGTTATCTCTTATCCAGCTTATTTTCATGTCATTATTATTATTATATGTTCATATGCTGAAAGTCACTGGACTTGCCAGACTTTATGTCTGACCTTGCTTGTTTTCGCCCCTTTTTCTTCCGTTTCCCCCTCAGGTTTCCAAGGAGGGAATACTTTAGCTTAATCCGGATTTCTTTTGCTTGAAGTACTTAAAGTGATTAAAGTATGGCTTGACTCCTTATGGCATCTTCTGTGGGAATTATGATTCTAAAAACTATGCATTCTGAAGGCTTTTGTACAAGACTGATATTTTTGTACTTGAATTCTTATATTGAATTTGAAAAGATGCACACAAACTTGCTTCGGTTTCTGTTGTAATAAAGTTATAAATTTTTCAAGTACTGTTTTATCTTTCTTGTAAATTTATGTTCTGTCTACTAAAATGCTCCATCAAAGTTAAGGCATTCCTTTTGTGAGTGACCTTAATGGAGGTGGGGTGTTACACTTGGTATCAGAGCTGAAGGTTACCAGATTTGATAAAAAGTTTTTTAAAGCTATTTTCAAAAAGGTTTTAAAAAGGAAGTATTTTCAAAAGGAAAGCTTATTTTGAAAAAAACATAATCCCCAAAGCCATAACCTATCTTTCTATCCTTTGTTTTGAATCTTTCCTTTTTCTTTCGTTTCAGCATGTCTGGGAATCTTAACCTTCCAGAGGGTGTGCCAATACCTGGCTGGTTCAGGAGGTACTTAGAGGCTAGGGCCAACTGTACAGGCCCAGCAGATATTCCTCCCCCAGTGGTAGCGGTACCACCTCCTCCTTCTCCTCCTCATGGAAATGCTTCCGCAAAGACGTGTAGAGACTTCAAGGCTTTGGGTGGAAAAGACTTATGTGGAACTGAATCCTTCGTGGCAGCAAGGAACTGGCTGAAGGAGACCGAAGATTTGTTCATCATTTTCGAGGTAGACGATAGTCAGAAGGTACAATTGGCGGTATGGTTACTCAAGGACGAAGCTTCCTATTGGTAGGAAGTCACTAACGCCGAGAGGCCAGTTGAAACATGGATGGATTTCAGAACAAGGTTTGAGACGAAATTCCGCTCGCAAGCTGAACGAAGTCTACAACAGGAAAAGTTCTTATCTCTTAAGCAAGGAAGTATGACGGTCAAGGAATACGTCAACCAGTTCAACCAACTGGCTAGGTTCAGACTGGATTTAGTCAACACTCAGCATAAAAAGGCTCTCCTTTTGTTAAAGGATTGAACGAGCCACTACACAGTCTAGCCATGACCCATGTACCCATGGGAGCGACTTATGAGAGATTGGTGGACATGGCACTACTGCACGAGGAAGACAAAGGCAAGGAAGAGGCAAAGAAGGAATAACCACAGAACAAGAAAGCATGGCCCAAAAAGGAAACACAAAAGAAGATTGAGAAGTCTAAAGATAAGAAGGAGAAAAAGTGTTTTACTTGTGGAAGCTCGACTCATCTGAACAAGGATTATAGAAAAAGGAAGGGCACTTGCTTCAACTGTGGTGAGATGGGACACTTCACTAGGTACTGCCCGGAAAAAAGAGAGCAAGGGCAGAGGGCAGGACCAACTTCTGGAGGGCAGGCGAACAATCTCGAGGCTAGTGGATAAGATAGAATTAGGAAAACTTTCTGTAGGAGGTTTAATTTCTTTATCTGATTGTTGAGTTGAAACTCTTTCTGATTCTGGCATTTTTATTCTGTAACCGACACTCTGCACTTTAATACTAGTTTTGTTTCTGATTCCATTGTAGGCTCGAACCCATAAGGGTTATGACTCATCTTCTTGTGATAGATTGGGGTTTGAGAGATATCTGTGTTAGGCGTCAAGTAGGGTGCATACATTCTGGGTTTTATCATGCTTAATTTCCTAAGAATCATTTGATGATCTGATCTGTACCAGTAGTATGTAAGTATCTGAATAATCTGATAAGATTAATATTTCTTTTTTTTACATTGTCTAAAGAAGGTAATCCTCTGGGCATCAAGCTGATGTTGATTTCGGTCTTCGGGGCCGATACTTAGGGGAATTATTTTCTCAACCAAGGTATAATGGGAACCAAGTTTTTTATTTTTGCTCGCTTCCATCATTCGACTATATCCTATCGATCGAGTCTTCGACCTTTAGATAGGAATCATATGGATGCAAACATGTGTTTGAGACATGTTATGTTTGATGGTTCCAAGTGGATGCAAGTGGTTTCTAGTGGTTGCTCGTGGATGCATATACACACACTAGGCAATAGATCGGCTCGAAAACACTCTCATACTACATATGGATGTGTGAGCATTTTCAATTTTTGTGGATGCAAAATGATTGACTCATCACATGGATGTTGCATATGAATTAATGGTTGTCACTCATATAAGAATGATATGTATCAAATAGGAAAATTGCATACATGTTGGACTCATGACACTGACATAGTTTGCATTAAGAAGGTCAACTGAATTAGTGGACCGCCTGATCTTTGCATTAGATAAGGAACATATACACACACTTTTTCATATGTTCATACAACATTAGAAGTTTTCTAAGGATAATGGATGCTTGCGGATGATGGTTGAGTAGATGGATGACTGGATGGTAGGACACATTCTTCTTAACTTGAAGATTTCGGGGACGAAATCCTTTAAGGAGGGGAGAATGTAACACCCCGTATTTTCTGTGATCGTATAAGTAACAAATCAGAGGATAATTATATTATAAAATAAGAATCAAGGGAAACGGGTTGCTCAATTATGTTCGTCTCGGAATTATGCATGAAATCGAGTCCGAGTTTTCGAAAATCGGAGTTCGTATGACCAAGTTATGACCCTCAGAAGTTTCAGGAATTTGAATAAAATAAAACAGCTCGAAAATAAAGCCAGAAATTCGAAATTCAAACCCAGAGAAGGCTGGCGGGAAAATTCCCGCCCATATACCCAGGTCGACTGGGGAGTCGACCCCCCCTAACCAGGTCGACTGGGGAGTCGACTGGGGTGTCGACCTCCCCATGACCAGGTCGACTAGGGAGTCGACCTAGGGGTCGACCTGCTCCCGAAATTCAGTTTTTGAACCTGGCTCATTCTGATGTATCCGGTCTCGTTTTCTGTCTAGATTCGTCCGCCTAATCCTATATAAACAGCCCCCTAGCCTCATTTTCTCTGCACAATTTCATTCTGTCTATATTCTGTCTATATTCTAAATAAATAAAATAATGGTGCCGTTACTCTGCTGGAATCAAAACTTGGACTGATGCACCTTCTTCCAACCTGAATAGAAATAAAAGTTATATCAAATATCAAATCAAAGTTTAAAGCTACAAAAACAATTAAAGAGGAGTAATTCATCATTTCTGCATAAACAACAGTTTATTATCCTTTCTTAAAACCACGAAAGTCAAGTACAGTTATTTTCCGATATAAACTTTAGTTATAATTGTGACATGATTGTAAATCTGAATTTGAGGTTGTGTACGTTCTATTCTGATATATATTATTCTGTATCTCTTTCTCCTTTCTGTTCGATAGCCAGACTACCACGAGCCTGCGCCACATCTCATAAGAGATTAACGCACGAACGCTAAACTTTGGGACAAATAATGAATGATGGCATAATTGGACATGGCTAATCTGTGACTGATGTTGTAAACTAGATTTAGATCTATGCATATTCTATGAATCGGGAGAAGAGGAACCATTGTATGTTAACATGTGACTTGAGACATTGGACATAATGCATATTTCGAATTAAGATCTGCTATAATTTAAAGTTCTAGATTGTTGGGCATATTGTTTGTATAACGATTCATGACTTGAGATAAAAAGAAATATGACTTTGGTGTGAAGATCTATATTAAGATTTGATAACTATTAAATTTGGATAACACCTAAGTGGGAGATTTTTGAATATACGACATGCATTGAAATCGATGGCAATATTTAGTATAATTTATTTGTGAATCTTTTGTACTAGGCAAGTTTAGCTAAATTTGGGACATGTGTTATATGGTAAATTATGACCATAATCTGTGCCATGTAAATTCAATGCAAACGTGGGGTATATGATCATATTGTGAATCATGACAACTATTTAGGCATGCAAACTTAGGCCAAATTTAAAATTAGGTAAGATATGTCTATGAAACTTTAAGGGATGATTACATCTGTTATATTGCCTAATCTACTAGTTCTGTTATATTGCCTAATCTGCTAGTTCTGTTATATTGCCTAATCTGCTAGTTCTGTTATATTGCCTAATCTGCTAGTTCTGTTATATTGCCTAATCTGCTTGATCTTTTATATTGCCTAATCTTCTAGATCTGTTTGTTGACCCGCTTTTTAGTCAAAGCAGTCACACATGAAATCCCTGATCAACAAAACGCTCCAGTATTGGAAGCATCGTCAGAAGACAGGCAGCGATTTGGTCGAAATCGCATCACAAACAAAGAAAGGCCCGAAACTCCTAACAGATGACCTTTTCTGGGCCCAAAAACAACGACTACAAAGCCAAGCTCTGTAACTCTTGTAGCACTATCAATTAGCTTCAGTTTGAGCTTTGGTTTGGCTAAAACGGACTTACGGTTTGAAAGTTCTGCCTATTTCCGTGAACGCATGCAGAACCGGAAACTTGGATTTCGAAATTTGGCATCACCTTCAGCCGGTTTTGTAAGGAAGACCAGACCCGCCTGGAGTATCCTGCACTGAAATGCTTCCGCTCTTTGGATCGGAGACATCAACTCGGTGCGGATCGGACCTGAATCGACCCCCTGGACCTGCTTCTGCACGCGAAGTTTTGACTTATTCTCTTGCCATAACCGCCTCCTACAGAAGCGGATCGGATGACACCAGTCTCCACACGACTTAGTAACCGTTGCTCCACTACTTCTGAGATCGCCTCTGTGCTCGCCACATGGCACACCCGATCCGAACCGCTCCAGAGCTCCCTATGGCTCCTCTACGCCTATAAATACACGATCATATGGCAATTTGAAGGGACTTTTGAATTTTCCTCTTTTGGCCATTCCTTCCACCATTGCAAGGACTTTTGGGTAACAAGAAGGCCGACTCAAAGCATTTTTAACACGAGGCTATCGTGTATAATTTCAATCTCTAATCTCCTCTTTTTCATTGTAAACACGAGGATTTCGTGTATAAACCGCAAGCATACAACGTTGTAATAACTTCTTAGGATTTAAGAAACTATAAAGTGGACGTAGGCTTGGATTAAGCCGAACCACTATAAAAATCTCGTGTGTCTCCTATTATTTTACTTCTTTTTCTTCTCTGTGATTTGCGACTGTAAGGATTTTACATAGCATTTGGGTGTTAGTGCCAATTTTCGGTCTGACATTTTGGCGCGCCAGGTAGGGGGGCACACGATACAACTTCTTCTACTAGCTTGAAAGGAAGCGGATTCATTGGCTATTGGATTAATGGACAAACGAAAACTTCCCTGTCTTGAGAACGAAGGCACGAGAAACGAGGTAAGTCAGCGAGCTTCCTCACATGAAAATCCATCAGCATACTTAACCAGAGAAGAGATGGATGGCGTTCTTGCTGGATTGAGAACGCAAATGGCAAGGCAAGATGATCTCCTCCGCAAACAATAGGAGATGATTGACCAATTCTTCGCTCGGATGGAAGGCAGGCCGAGCGGCAATGCACAACTCACTGGAAATGGTACCGAAATGGCTCCAGCAGGAATAACAAACAGGATCGGTTCGGATCCGATCCGAACCGAGGGCCAAAATCTGAATCCAACGCAGATGGAAATGGGGGACATTCCCCACCGGATTGGTCCGGACCCGATCCGAATAGCAAACCTACATGAGCTTGGGGGCAGGAGCCTCCCCTCTGGAAATCAAGGCTTCGCTCCCGTTCGACCTACATCCGCACCGGTTCGGATCGGAAATACCACACAACTTCAGCATCGTGCTCCTCGGTTCGGAACAGGAGAACCCGATCGGATCGGTGCATCCAAACCGAACCGTGTACCTCGCCATGACCTCCCTCGCTTCTCCGAGCTGCAACATGGGGGCACCTCCGAACCGAACCGGATGACCTTCCAAGCTCCCCATACTTTTCTGATCTCTTCTGGATTCAACGCTGGGGGCACCAGCTATGAACTTGTCAACTTGCAACAGCTCTTTGAAGGCGATCGGCTCGCCGATCTCATTGAACGCCTCTCGAGAGGCCGCACTTATCAGAATGACATGGATGATGTCAATCACAATCCATTCACACAGGAAATCAGGAATTCCCGCAATACTCCAGATTTCAAACTTCCACAACTGGAGCCCTACAACGGCAGGACGGATCCTACCGTGCACCTGATGCGCTACAAACGTCATATGAAAGTTCAATCGGCGTCGGAAAACGTCATGGCAAAATGCTTCACTCTCTCCTTGACTAATATTACTGCTATGTGGATTTGGCAGCTGGAATCGGAATCGATCAATAGCTGGAACATGTTGGTCGCTCGCTTTATTGAAGAATTTCGAGTCCACATCGCTCGACCTAAGAATGTCATGTCTCTCACCACAATCAAGCAGAGGCCTAAAGAAACTCTGCGCTCATTTTTGAAAAGGTTCAACGTTGCAGTAACATCAGTTGATCGACCTGAGCCATCTTATGTATTAATGGCCGCAGTATTTGGCGTTCTGGACAACTCGGAGTTCAAAAAATCCTTATACCGAGACCCACCACGAAATCTCAGCGAATTCTACCTTGAATCGGATAGGTTTCTGCATGAAGAAGACGCGACATCCGAAAAGAAAATTATCGATGTTAACATGCTCAAAGACGGAGAACCGTCTGATTCTGGTAAAGGCAAAGGGAAAGCTGCTGTCAAGAATGACAGCAACGCTCAGCCCCGGAAAGGGCCAAGATATGAAAAGTACACCGAACTCAATTCAACCTTGACCGACATCTACGTGAACACAAACGGTGACGTCTCCTATCCAAAGCCTCCTAGGAGGGAGCCATCGCATAGAGAGCGCGATTCTGGAAAATACTGCATGTTTCATGATATGGACGATCATGACACAAACGACTGTAGACACTTGCGAGACTTGATTGAGGAACGGGTTAGACGTGGAGAGCAACCCGAGTATGTGAAACAACCAACAACACCTGCACTTGTGCTGCCACCACCTGCTGCTCGGAGAGGGAATGACCCTGGATCGAGCTCTCGGAGCTCATCATCAACTGATATGGATGAGATCAGTCCGGATTTTCTACATTTCTTAGGATTTAAGATATGTTTCTTTGCTTTCTTAAGGTTTTCCGATTGGCTAAATCGGAGTACACACGTTCGGGGTAAGGATTTAGCTCCAAAGCGTATTCTGGACTCGATAACAAACCAATCAGGATTTGCTTTGGTTTTGTATTTTGAATTTAATAAGGCAAGACTTTCCGAGCATGGATTATGTTTGGCAAATTTAAGTGTCTTGTCAGGTTGTGGCAGGATTGTCAATCTCAATTAAAGTATGGATTATACTTATCTCGGACCCCTAGGCATGGACTATGCCTAGAGACGGACTATCTTGTCAGGTTTTGCCAAGTATAGCTCCCTCTCGGTATAATTATGGATTGTACTCACTAGGATGCTTAAGTATGGATTATACTCAAGAACGATGAACGATCTTGTCAGGATTGGGCAAAGGAACTCAATAAATCTCGAATATGGCTTATGCTCAGTTTGAACTTCCTGGTATGGCTTATACCCGAAAGGTTAGGTCCCTTGCCAGGTTTTGGCTGAATGATTCGAACATCTCTTGAGTGTAGTTTATGCTCAAACAAACGCCCAAGCATGGTTTATGCTCGAAAGTGTAATCAGTTTTGTCTGGATTTGACATACCTTTTTGCTCTCTTTTCTTAGCAGTTATGGATTATGCTTGCAGCTGGCAGGCCCGGCGTGGCCTTGGACTTTTTAGATTATCCAGAACACATCTTCCTTCGTTCAGCAAGATATGTTCTGGAGGGAAAAATGTTGACCTGCTTTTTAGTCAAAGCAGTCACACATGAAATCTCTGATCAACAATACGCTCCAGTATTGGAAGCATCGTCAGAAGACAGGCAGCGATTTGGTCGAAAATTGCATCACAAACAAAGAAAGGCCCGGAACTCCTAACAGATGACCTTTTCTGGGCCCGAAAACAGTGATTACAAAGAAAACCTTAGTAACTCTTGTAGCCCTCTGAATTAGCTTCAGTTTGAGCTTTCGTTTGGCTAAAACGGACTTACGGTTTGAAAGTTATGTCTGTTTTCGTGAACGCATGCAGAACCGGAAACTTGGATTTGGAAATTTGGCATCACCTTCAACCGGTTCGGATCGGATGAACTGGGTCGGTTTGGTAAGGAAGACCCGACCCGCCTAGAGTATCCTGCACTGAAATGCTTCCGCTCTTCGGATCGGAGACATCAACTCGGTGCGGATCGGACCCGAACCGTTCCCCTGGACCTGCTTCTGCACGCGAAGTTTTGACTTATTCTCTTTCCATAACCGCCTCCTACAGATGCAGATCGTTTGACACCTGTCTCCACACGACTTGGTAACCGCTGCTCCACTACTTCTGAGATCACCTCTGTGCTCGCCACGTGGCACACCCGATCCGAACCGCTCCAGAGCTTCCTATGGCTCCTCTACGCCTATAAATACACAATCATATGGCAATTTGAAGGAACTTTTGAATTTTCCTCTTTCGGCCATTCCTTCCACCATTGCAAGGACTTTTGGGTAACAAGAAGGCCGACTCAAAACATTTTTAACACGAGGCTATCGTCTATAATTTCAATCTCTAATCTCCTCTTTTTCATTGTAAACACGAGGATTTCATGTATAAACCGCAAGCATACAACGTTGTAATAGCTTCTTAGGATTTAAGAAACTATAAAGTGGACGTAGGCTTGGATTGAGCCGAACCACTATAAAAATCTCGTGTGTCTCCTATTATTTTACTGCTTTTTCTTCTCTGTGATTTGCGACTGTAAGGATTTTACATAGCATTTGGGTGTTAGTGCCAATTTTCGGTCTAACATTTTGGCGTGCCAGGTAGGCGGGCACACGATACAACTTCTTCTACTAGCTTGAAAGGAAGCGGATTCATTGGCTATTGGATTAATGGCCAAATGAAAACTTCCCCGTCTTGAGGATGGAGGCACGAGAAACGAGGCAATTCAGGGAGCTTCCTCTCATGAAAATCCGTCAGCATACTTAACCAGAGAAGAGATGGATGGCGTTCTTGCTGGATTAAGAACGCAAATGGAAAGGCAAGATGATCTCCTCCGCAAACAACAGGAGATGATTGGCCAATTCTTTGCTCGGATGGAAGGCAGGCCGAGCGGCAATGCACAACTCACTGGAAATGGTACTGAAATGGCTCCAGCAGGAATAACAAACCGGATCGGTTCGGATCCGATCCAAACCGAGGGCCAAAATCTGAATCCAACGTAGATGGAAATGGTGGACATTCCCCACCGGTTCGGTTAGGACCTGATCAGAACAGCAGCCCAACATGAGCTTAGGGGCAGCAGCCTCCCCTCTGGAAATCGAGGCTTCGCTCCCGTTCGACCTACATCCGTACAGGTTCGGATCGGAAATAGCACACAACTTCAACATCGTGCTTCTCGGTTCGGAACAGGACAACCTGATCGGATCGGTGCATCCAACCCGAACCGTGTACCTCGCCATGACCTCCCTTGCTTCTCCGAGCCGCAACATGGGGGCACCTCCGAACCGAACCGGATGGCCTTCCAAGCTCCCCATACTTTTCTGAACTCTTCTTGATTCAACGTTGGGGGCACCAGCTCTGAACTTATCAACTTGCAACAGCTCTTTGAAGGCGATCGGCTCGTCGATCTCATTTAACGCCTCTCGAGAGGCCACACTTATCAGAATGACATGGATGATGTCAATCACAATCCATTCACACAGGAAATCAGGAATTCTCGCAATCCTCCAGATTTCAAACTTCCACAACTGGAGCCCTACAACGGCAGGACGGATCCTACCATGCACCTGATGCGCTACAAACGTCATATGGAAGTTCAATCGGCATCGGAAAACGTCATGGAAAAATGCTTCCCTCTCTTCTTGACTGATATTGCTGCTATGTGGATTCGGCAGCTGGAATCTGAATCGATCAACAGTTGGAACATGTTGGTCGCTCGCTTTATTGAAGAATTTCGAGTCCACATCGCTCGACCTAAGAATGTCATGTCTCTCACCACAATCAAGCAGAGGCCTAAAGAAACTCTGCGCTCATTTTTGTAAAGGTTGGAGTTCAAAAAATCCTTATACCGAGACCCACCACGGAATCTCAGCGAATTCTACCTTGAATCGGATAGGTTTCTGCGTGAAGAAAACGCGACATCCGAAAAGAAAATTCTCGATGTTAACATGCTCAAAGACGGAGAACCGTCTGATTCTGGTAAAGGCAAAGGGAAAGCTGCTGTCAAGAATGACCGCAACGCTCAGCCCCGGAGAGGGCCAAGATATGAAAAGTACACCGAGCTCAATTCAACCTTGACCGACATCTACGTGAACACAAACGGTGACGTCTCCTATCCAAAGCCTCCTAGGAGGGATCCATCGCAAAGAGAGCGCAATTCTGGAAAATACTGCATGTTTCATGATATGGACGGTCGTGACACAATCGACTGTAGACACTTGCGAGACTTGATCGAGGAACGGGTTAGACGTGGAGAGCTACCCGTGTATGTGAAACAACCAACAGCACCTGCACCTGTGCTGCCACCACCTGCTGCCCGGAGAGGGAATGACCCTGGATCGAGCTCTCGCGAGCTCATCATCAACTGATATGGATGAGATCAGTCTGGATTTTCTGCATTTCTTAGGATTTAAGATATGTTTCTTTTCATTCTTTAGGTTTTCCGATTGGCTAAATTGGAGTACACACGTTCAGGGTTAGGATTTAGCTCCAAAGCGTGTTCTGGACTCGATAACAAACCAATCAGGATTTGCTTTGGTTTTGTATTTTGAATTGAATAAGACTGGACTTTCCGAGCATGGATTATGTTTGGCAAATTTAAGTGTCTTATCAGGTTGTGGCAGGATTCTCAATCTTAATTAAAGAATGGATTATACTTATCACGGAACCCTAGGCATGGATTATGCCTAGGGACGGACTATCTTGTTAGGTTTTGGCAAGTCTAGCTCCATCTCGGTATAAGTACGGATTGTACTCACTAGGATGCTTAAGTATGGATTATACTCAAGAACGATGAACGATCTTGTCAGGATTGGGCAAAGGAACTCAATAAATCTCGAGTATGGCTTATGCTCAGTTTGAACTTCCTGGTATGGCTTATACCCGAAAGGTTAGGTCCCTCGCCAGGTTTTGGCAGGATGATTCGAATGTCTCTTGAGTGTAGTTTATGCTCAAACAAACGCCCAAGCATGGTTTATGCTCGAAAGTATAATCAGTTTTGTCAGGATTTGACACACCTTTTTGCTCTCTTTTCTTAACAGGTATGGATTATGCTTGCAGCTGGCAGGCCCGACGTGGCCTTGGACTTTTTGGATTATCCAGAACACATCTTCCTTCGTTCAGCAAGATATGTTCTGGGGGAAAAAATGTTGACCCACTTTTTAGTCAAAGCAGTCACACATGAAATCTCTGATCAATAATACGCTCCAGTATTGGAAGCATCGTGAAAAGACAGGCAGCGATTTGGTCAAAATCGCATCACAAACAAAGAAAGGCCCGGAACACCTAACAGATGACCTTTTCTGGGCCCGAAAACTATGATTACAAAATAGAGCTCAGTAACACTTGTAGCCCTCTGAATTAGCTTCAGTTTGAGCTTTCGTTTGGCTAAAACGGACTTACGGTTTGAAAATTATGTCTAGTTCCGTGAACGCATGCAGAACCGGAAACTTGGATTTGGAAATTTGGCATCACCTTCAACCGGTTCGGATCGGATTAACTGGGTCGGTTCGGTAAGGAAGACCTGACCCGCCTGGAGTATCCTGCACTGAAATGCTTCCGCTCTTCGGATCGGAGACATCAACTCGGTGCGGATCGGACCCGAACCGACCCCCTAGATCTGCTTCTGCACGCGAAGTTTTGACTTATTCTCTTGCCATAACCTCCTCCTACAAATGCGGATCAGATGACACCTGTCTCCACACGACTTGGTAACCGCTGCTCCACTACTTCTGAGATCGCCTCTGTGCTCGCCACGTGTCACACCCGATCCGAACCGCTCTAGAGCTCCCTATGGCTCCTCTACGCCTATAAATACACGATCATATGGCAATTTTAAGGGACTTTTGAATTTTCCTCTTTCGGCCATTCCTTCCACCATTGCAAGGACTTTTGGGTAACAAGAAGGCCTACTCAAATCATTTTTAACACGAGGCTATCATGTATAATTTCAACTCTAATATCCTCTTTTTCATTGTAAACACGAGGAATTCGTGTATAAACCGCAAGCATACAACGTTGTAATAGCTTTTTAGGATTTAAGAAACTATAAAGTGGACATAGTCTTTGATTGAGCCGAACCACTATAAAAATCTCGTGTGTCTCCTATTATTTTACTGCTTTTTCTTCTCTATGATTTGCGACTATAAGGATTTTACATAGCATTTGGGTGTTAGTGCCAATTTTCGGTCTAACATTTTGGCGCGCCAGGTAGGGGGCACACGATACAACTTCTTCTACTAGATTGAAAGGAAGCGGATTCATTGGCTATTGGATTAATGGCCAAACGAAAACATCCCCGTTTTGAGAATGAAGGCACGAGAAACGAGGCAAGTCAGGGAGCTTCCTCTCATGAAAATCCATCAACATACTTAACCATAGAAGAGATGGATGGCGTTCTTGCTAAATTGAGAATGCAAATGGCAAGGCAAGATGATCTCCTCCGCAAACAACAGGAGATGATTGACCAATTCTTCGCTCGGATGGAAGGCAGGCCGAGCGGCAATGCACAACTCACTAGAAATGGTACTGAAATGGCTCCAGCAGGAATAACAAACCGGATTGGTTCGGATCCGATCTGAACCGAGGGCCAAAATCTGAATCCAACGCAGATAGAAATGGGGGACATTCCCCACCGGATCGGTTTGTACCTGATCAGAACAACAACCCTACATGAGCTTGGGGGCAGCAGCCTCCCCTCTGGAAATCAAGGCTTCGCTCCCGTTCGACCTACATCCATACCGGTTCGGATCAGAAATACCACACAACTTCAGTATCATGCTCCTCGGTTCGGAACAGGGGAACCTGATCAAATCGGTGCATCCAACCCAAACCGTGTACCTCTCCATGACCTCCCTCGCTTCTCCGAGCCGCAACATAGGGGCACCTCTGAACCGAACCGGAATGCCTTCCAAGCTCCCCATACTTTTCTGAACTCTTCTGGATTCAACGCTGGGGGCACCAGCTTTGAACTTGTCAACTTGCAACAGCTCTTTGAAGGCGATCGGCTCGCCGATCTCATTGAACGCCTCTCGAGAGGCTGCACTCATCAGAATGACATGGATGATGTCAATCACAATCCATTCACACAGGAAATCAGGAATTCCCGCAATCCTCCAGATTTCAAACTTCCATAACTAGAACCCTACAACGGCAGGACGGATCCTACCGTGCACCTGATGCGCTACAAATGTCATATGGAAGTTCAATCGGCGTCGGAAAACGTCATGGCAAAATGCTTCCCTCTCTTGTTGACTGATATTGCTGCTATGTGGATTCGGCAGCTGGAATCTGAATCGATCAACAGCTGGAACATGTTGGTCGCTCGCTTTATTGAACAATTTCGAGTCCACAACGCTCGACCTAAGAATGTCATGTCTCTCACCATAATCAAGCAGAGGCCTAAAGAAACTCTGCGCTCATTTTTGGAATGGTTCAACGTTGCAGCAGCATCAGTTGATCCACCTGAGCCATCTATGGTATTAATGGCCACAGTATCTGGCGTCGTGACAACTCGGTGTTCAAAAAATCCTTATACCGAGACCCACCACGGAATCTCAGCGAATTCTACCTTGAATCGGATAGGTTTCTGCGTGAAGAAGACGCGACATCCGAAAAGAAAATTCTCGATGTTAACATGCTCAAAGACTGAGAACCGTCTGATTCTGGTAAAGGCAAAGGGAAAGCTGCTGTCAAGAATGGCCGCAACGCTCTGCCCCGGAGAGGGCCAAGATATGAAAAGTACACCGAACTCAATTCAACCTTGATCGACATCTACGTGAACACAAATAGTGACGTCTCCTATCCAAAGCCTCCTAGGTGGGAGCCATCGCAAAGAGAGCGCGATTCTGGAAAATACTGCATGTTTCATGATATGGACGGTCATGACACATATGACTGTTGACACTTGTGAGACTTGATTGAGGAACATGTTAGACATGGAGAGCTACCCGAGTATGTGAGACAACCAACAGCACCTGCACCTATGCTGCCACAACCTGCTCCCCAGAGAGAGAACGACCCTGGCTCGAGCTCTCGCGAACTCATCATCAACTGATATGGATAAGATCAGCCTGAATTATCTGCATTTCTTAGGATTTGAAAAATGTTTCTTTGCTTTCTTTAGGTTTTCCGATTGGCTAAATCGGAGTACACACGTTCGGGGTTAGGATTTGGCTCCAAAGCGTGTTCTGGACTCGATAACAAACCAATCAGCATTTGCTTTGGTTTTGTATTTTGAATTGAATAAGGCAGGACTTTCCGAGCATGGATTATGTTTGGCAAATTTAAGTGTCTTGTCAGGTTGTGGCAGGATTCTCAATCTCAATTAAAGTATGGATTATACTTATCTCGGACCCCTAGGCACGGATTATGCCTAGGGACGGACTATCTTGTCAGGTTTTGGCAAGTATAGCTCCATCTCGGTATAAGTATGGATTGTACTCACTAGGATGCTTAAGTATGGATTATACTCTAGAACGACGAACGATCTTGTCAGGATTGGTCAAAGGAACTCAATAAATCTCGAGTATGGCTTATGCTCAGTTTGAACTTCCTGGTATGGCTTATACCCGAAAGGTTAGGTCCCTTGCCAGGTTTTGGTAGGATGATTCAAAGGTCTCTTAAGTGTAGTCTATGCTCAAACAAACGCCCAAGCATGGTTTATGCTCGAAAGTGTAATTAGTTTTGTCAGGATTTGACACACCTTTTTGCTCTCTTTTCTTAGCAGGTATGGATTATGCTTGCAGCTGGCAGGCCCGGCGTGGCCTTGGACTTTTTGGATTATCCAGAACACATCTTCCTTCGTTCAGCAAGATATTTTCTGGGGGGAAAATGTTGACCCGCTTTTTAGTCAAAGCAGTCACACATGAAAACTCTGATCAACAATACGCTCCAGTATTGGAAGCATCGTCAAAAGACAGGCAGCGATTTGGTCGAAATCGTATCACAAACAAAGAAAGGCCCGGAACTCCTAACAGATGACCTTTTCTGGGCCCGAAAACAGCGATTACTATGTAAATCTCAATAACACTTGTAGCCCTCTGAATTAGCTTCAGTTTGAGCTTTCGTTTGGCTAAAACGGACTTACGGTTTGAAAGCTATGTCTGTTTCCGTGAACGCATGCAGAACCGGAAACTTGGATTTGGAAATTTGGCATCACCTTCAACCGGTTCGGATCGGATGAACTGGGTCGGTTCGGTAAGGAAGACCTGACCCGCCTGGAGTATCCTGCACGGAAATGCTTTCGCTCTTCGGATCGGAGACATCAACTCGGTGCGGATCGGACCCGAACCGACCCCCTGGACCTGCTTCTGCACGCGAAGTTTTGACTTATTCTCTTGCCATAACCGCCTCCTACAGATGCGGATCAGATGACACCTGTCTCCACACGACTTGGTAACCGCTGCTCCACTACTTCTGAGACCGCCTCTGTGCTCGCCACGTGTCACACCCGATCCGAACCGCTCTAGAGCTCCCTATGGCTCCTCTACGCCTATAAATACACGATCATATGGCAATTTGAAGGGACTTTTGAATTTTCCTCTTTCGGCCATTCCTTCCACCAATGCAAGGACTTTTGGGTAATAAGAAGGCCTACTCAAATCATTTTTAACACGAGGCTATCATGTATAATTTCAATCTCTAATCTCCTCTTTTTCATTGTAAACACGAGGAATTCGCGTATAAACCGCAAGCATACAACGTTGTAATAGCTTCTTAGGATTTAAGAAACTATAAAGTGGACATAGGCTTGGATTGAGCCGAACCACTATAAAAATTTCGTGTGTCTCCTATTATTTTACTGCTTTTTCTTCTCTGTGATTTGCGACTGTAAGGATTTTACATAGCATTTGGGTGTTAGTGCCAATTTTCGGTCTAACATTTTGGCGCGCCAGGTAGGGGGGCACACGATACAACTTCTTCTACTAGCTTGAAAGGAAGCGGATTCATTGGCTATTGGATTAATGGCCAAACGAAAACTTCCCCGTCTTGAGGATGAAGGAACGAGAAACGAGGCAAGTCAGGGAGCTTCCTCTCATGAAAATCCATCAGCATACTTAACCAGAGAAGAGATGGATGGCGTTCTTGCTAGATTGAGAACACAAATGTCAAGGAAAGATGATCTCCTCCGCAAACAACAAGAGATGATTGACCAATTCTTCGCTCGGATGGAAGGCAGGCCAAGCGGCAATGGACAACTCACTGGAAATGGTTCTGAAATGGCTCCAGCAGGAATAACAAACCGGATCGGTTCGGATCCGAGCCGAACCGAGGGCCAAAATCTGAATCCAACGCAGATAGAAATGGGGGACATTCCCCACCGGATCGGTTTGGACTTGATCAGAACAGCAACCCTACATGAGCTTGGGGGCAGCAGCCTCCCCTCTGGAAATCAAGGCTTCGCTCTCGTTCGACCTACATCCGCACCGGTTCGGATCGGAAATACCACACAACTTCAGTATCATGCTCCTCGGTTCGGAACAGGAGAACCTGATCGGATCGGTGCATCCAACCCGAACCGTGTACCTCGTCATGACCTCCCTCGCTTCTCCGAGCGGCAACATGGGGGCACCTCCGAACCGAACCGGAATGCCTTCCAAGCTCCCCATACTTTTCTGAAATCTTCTGGATTCAACGCTGGGGGCACCAGCTCTGAACTTGTCAACTTGCAACAGCTCTTTGAAGGCGATCGGCTCGCCGATCTCGTTGAACGCCTCTCGAGAGGTTGCACTTATCAGAATGACATGGATGATGTCAATCACAATCCATTCACACAGGAAATCAGGAATTCCCGCAATCCTCCAGATTTCAAACTTCCACAACTAGAACCCTACAACGGCAGGACGGATCCTACCGTGCACCTGATGCGCTACAAATGTCATATGGAAGTTCAATCGGCATCGGAAAATTTCATGGAAAAATGCTTCCCTCTCTTCTTGACT
Source organism: Allium sativum (assembly GCA_030737875.1). Taxonomy (NCBI): domain Eukaryota; kingdom Viridiplantae; phylum Streptophyta; class Magnoliopsida; order Asparagales; family Amaryllidaceae; genus Allium; species Allium sativum. Next base: position 996,973,825 of record CM060915.1, read on the forward strand.
GATATTGCTGCTATGTGGATTCCACAGCTGGAATCTGAATTGATCAACAGCTGTAACATGTTGGTCGCTCGCTTTATTGAACAATTTCGAGTCCACAACACTCGACCTAAGAAAGTCATGGCTCTCACCATAATCAAGCAGAGGCCTAAAGAAACTCTGCGCTCATTTTTGGAATGGTTCAACGTTGCAGCAGCATCAGTTGATCGACCTGAGCCATATATGGTATTAATGGCCACAATATGTGGCGTTCTGGACAACTCGGAGTTCAAAAAATCCTTATACCGAGACCCACAACAGAATCTCAGCGAATTCTACCTTGAATCGGATAGGTTTCTACGTGAAGAAGACGCGACATCCGAAAAGAAAATTCTCGATGTTAACATGCTCAAAGACGGAGAACCGTCTGATTCTGGTAAAGGCAAAGGGAAAGCAGCTGTCTAGAATGACCGCAACGCTCAGCCCCGGAGGGGGCCAAGATATGAAAAGTACACCGAACTCAATTCAACCTTGACCGACATCTACGTGAACACAAACAGTGACGTCTCCTATCCAAAGCCTCCTAGGAGGGAGCCATCGCAAAGAGAGCGCGATTCTGGAAAATACTGCATGTTTCATGATATGGACGGTCATGACACAAATGACTGTAGACACTTGCGAGACTTCATTGAGGAACGGGTTAGACATAAAGAGCTACCCGAGTATGTGAAACAACCAACAGCACCTGCACCTATGCTGCGACCACCTGCTCCCCGGAGAGAGAATGACCCTGGATCGAGCTCTCGCGAACTCATCATCAACTGATATGGATAAGATCAGCCTGGATTTTCTGCATTTCTTAGGATTTGAAATATGTTTCTTTGCTTTCTTTAGGTTTTCCGATTGGCTAAATCGGAGTACACACGTTCGGGGTTAGGATTTAGCTCCAAAGCATGTTCTGGACTCGATAACAAGCCAATCAGGACTTGCTTTGGTTTTGTATTTTGAATTGAATAAGGAAGGACTTTCCGAGCATGGATTATGTTTGGCAAATTTAAGTGTCTTGTCAGGTTGTGGCAGGATTCTCAATCTCAATTGAAGTATGGATTATACTTATCTCGGAACCCTAGGCATGGATTATGCCTAGGGACAGACTATCTTGTCAGGTTTTGGCAAGTATAGCTCCATCTCGGTATAAGTATGGATTGTACTCACTAGGATGCTTAAGTATGGATTATACTCAAGAACGACGAACGATCTTGTCAGGATTGGGCAAAGGAACTCAATAAGTCTCGAGTATGGCTTATGCTCAGTTTGAACTTCCTGGTATGGCTTATACCCGAAAGGTTAGGTCCCTTGCCAGGTTTTGGCAGGATGATTCGCAGGTCTCTTGAGTGTAGTTTATGCTCAAACAAACGCCCAAGCATGGTTTATGCTCGAAAGTGTAATCAGTTTTGTCAGGATTTGACACACCTTTTTGCTCTCTTTTCTTAGCAGGAATGGATTATGCTTGCAGCTGGCAGGCCCGGCGTGGCCTTGGACTATTTGGATTATCCAGAACACATCCTCCTTCGTTCAGCAAGATATGTTCTTGGGGGGGAAAATGTTGACCCGCTTTTTAGTCAAAGCAGTCACACATGAAATCTCTGATCAACAATACGCTCCAGTATTGGAAGCATCATCAGAAGACAGGCAGCGATTTGGTCGAAATCGCATCACAAACAAAGAAAGGCCCCGAGCTCCTAACAGATGACCTTTTCTGGGCCCGAAAACCGCGATTACGGAGAAGAGCTCAGTAACTCCTGTAGCCCTCTGAATTAGCTTCAGTTTGAGCTTTTGTTTGGCTAAAACGGACTTACGGTTTGAAAGTTATGTCTGTTTCCGTGAACGCATGCAGAACCGGAAACTTGGATTTGGAAATTTGGCATCACATTCAACCAGTTCCGATCGGATGAACTGGGTCGATTCGGTAAGGAAGACCCGACTCGCCTGGAGTATCCTGCACTGAAATGCTTCTGCTCTTCGGATCAGAGACATCAACTCGGTGCGGATCGGACCCGAACCGACCCCGTGGACCTGCTTCTGCACGCGAAGTTTTGACTTATTCTCTTGCCATAACCGCCTCCTACAAATGCGGATCAGATGACACCTGTCACCACACGACTTGGTAACCGCTGCTCCACAACTTCTGAGATCGCCTCTGTGCTCGCCACGTGGCACACCCGATCCGAACCGCTCCAGAGCTCCCTGTGGCTCCTCTACGCCTATAAATACATGATCATATGGCAATTTGAAGGGACTTTTGAATTTTCCTCTTTCGGCCATTCCTTCCACCATTGCAAGGACTTTTGGGTAACAAGAAGGCCGAATCAAATCATTTTTAACACGAGGCTATCGTGTATAATTTTAATCTCTAATCTCCTCTTTTTCATTGTAAACACGAGGATTTCGTGTATAAACCGCAAGCATACAACGTTGTAATAACTTCTTAGGATTTAAGAAACTATAAAGTGGACGTAGGCTTGGATTGAGCCGAACCACTATAAAAATCTCGTGTGTCTCCTATTATTTTACTACTTTTTCTTCTCTGTGATTTGCGACTGTAAGGATTTTACATAGCATTTGGGTGTTAGTGCCAATTTTCGGTCTAACATTTTGGCGCGCCAGGTGGGGGGCACACGATACAACTTCTTCTACTAGATTGAAAGGACGCGGATTCATTGGCTATTGGATTAATGGCCAAACGAAAACTTCCCCGTCTTGAGGATGAAGGCATGAGAAACGAGGCAAGTTAGGGAGCTTGGGGGCAGCAGCCTCCCCTTTGGAAATCAAGGCTTCGCTCCTGTTCGACCTACATTCGCACCGGTTCGGATCAGAAATACCACACAACTTCAGTATCATGCTCCTCGGTTCAGAACAGGAGAACCTGATCAGAGCGGTGCATCCAACCCGAACCGTGTACCTCGCCATGACCTCCCTCGCTTCTCCGAGCCGCAACATGGGGGAACCTCCGAACCGAACCGCAATGTCTTCCAAGCTCCCCATACTTTTCTGAACTCTTCTGGATTCAACGCTGGGGGCACTTGCTCTGAACTTGTCAACTTGCAACAGCTCTTTGAAGGCGATCGACTCGCCGATCTCATTGAACGCCTCTCGAGAGGCCGCACTTATCAGAATGACATGGATGATGTCAATCACAATCCATTCACACAGGAAATCAGGAATTCCCGCAATCCTCCAGATTTCAAACTTCCTCAACCAGAGCCCTAAACGGCAGGACGGATCCTACCTTGCACCTGATGCGCTTCAAATGTCATATGGAAGTTCAATCGGCGTGGGAAAACGTTATGGAAAAATGCTTCCCTCTCTTCTTGACTGATATTGCTGCTATGTGGATTCGGCAGCTGGAATCTGAATCGATCAGCAGGTGGAACATGTTGGTTGCTCGCTTTATTGAACAATTTTGAGTCCACATCGCTCGACCTGTGAATGTCATGTCTCTCACCACAATCAAGCAGAGGCCTAAAGAAACTCTATGCTAATTTTTGGAATGGTTCAACGTTGCAGCAGCATCAGTTGATCGACCTGAGCCATCTATGGTATTAATGGCCGCAGTATCTGGCATTCTGGACAACTCGGAGTTCAAAAAATCCTTGCACCAAGACCCACCACGTAATCTCAGTGAATTCTACCTTGAATCGGATATGTTTCTGCGTGAAGAAGACGCGACATCCGAAAAGAAAATTCTCGATGTTAATATGCTCAAAGACGGAGAACCGTCTGATTCTGGTAAAGGCAAAGGGAAAGCTGCTGTCAAGAATGACCGCAACGCTCAGCCCCGGAGAGGGCCAAGATATGAAAAGTACACCGAACTCAATTCAACCTTGACCGACATCTACGTGAACACAAATGGTGACATCTCCTATCCAAAGCCTCCTAGGAGGGAGCCATCGCAAAGAGAGCGTGATTCTGAAAAATACTGCATGTTTCATGATATGGACGGTCATGACACAAATGACTGTAGACATTTGCGAGACTTGATTGAGGAACGGGTTAGACGTGGAGAGCAACCCGAGTATGTGAAACAACCAGCAGCACCTGCACCTGTGCGGCCACCACCTGCTCCCCGGAGAGGGAATGACCCTGGATCGAGCTCTCGCGAGCTCGTCATCAACTGATATGGATGAGATCAGCCTGGGTTTTATGCATTTCTCAGGATTTAAGATATGTTTATTTGCTTTCTTTAGGTTTTCCGATTGGCTAAATCGGAGTACACACGTTCGAGGTTAGGATTTAGCTCCAAAGCGTGTTCTGGACTCGATAACAAACCAATCAGGATTTGCTTTGGTTTTGTATTTTGAATTGAATAAGGCTGGACTTTCCGAGCATGGATTATGTTTGGCAAATTTAAGTGTCTTGCCAGGTTGTGGCAGGATTCTCAATCTCAATTAAAGTATGGCTTATACTTATCTCGGACCCCTAGGCATGGATTATGCCTAGGGACGAACTATCTTGTCAGGTTTTGGCAAGTATAGCTCCATCTCGGTATAAGTATGGATGGTACTCACTAGGATGCTTAAGTATGGATTATACTCAAGAACGATGAACGATCTTGTCAGGATTGGGCAAAGGAACTCAATAAATCTCGAGTATGGCTTATGCTCAGTTTGAACTTCCTGGTATGGCCTATACCCGGAAGGTTAGGTCCCTTGCCAGGTTTTGGTAGGATGATTCGAACGTCTCTTGAGTGTAGGTTATGCTCAAAAAAACGCCCAGGCATGGTTTATGCTTGAAAGTGTAATCATTTTTGTCAGGATTTGACACACCTTTTTGCTCTCTTTTCTTAGCAGGTATGGATTATGCTTGCAGCTGGCAGGCCCGGCGTGGCCTTGGACTTTTTGGATTATCCAGAACACATCTTCCTTCGTTCAGCAATATATGTTCTAGGGGGAAAAATGTTGACCCTCTTTTTAGTCAAAGCAGTCACACATGAAATCTCTGATCAGCAATACGCTCCTGTATTGGAAGCATCGTCAGAAGACAAACAGCGATTTGGTCGAAGTTGCATCACAAACAAAGAAAGGCCCGGAACTCCTAACAGATGACCTTTTCTGGGCCCGAAAACAGCAATTAAGGAGAAAAGCTTTGTAACACTTGTAGCCCTCTGAATTAGCTTCTGTTTGAGCTTTTGGTTGGCTAAAACGGACTTACGGTTTGAATGTTATGCCTGTTTCCGTGAACGCATGCAGAAACGGAAACCTGGATTTGGAAATTTGGCATCACCTTCAACCGGTTCGGATCGGATGAAATGGGTCGGTTCGGTAAGGAAGACCCGACCCGCCTGGAGTATCCTGCACTAAAATGCTTCCGCTCTTCGGATCGGAGACATCAACTCAGTGCGGATCGGACCCGAACCGACCCCCTAGACCTGCTTCTGCACGCGAAGTTTTGACTTATTGTCTTGCCATAACCGCCTCCTACAGATGCAGATCGGATGACACCTATCTCCACACGACTTAGTAATCGCTGCTCCACTACTTCTGAGATCGCCTCTGTGCTCGCCACGTGGCACACCCGATCCGAACCGTTCCAGAGCTCCCTATGGCTCCTCTACGCCTATAAATACACGATCATATGGCAATTTGAAGGGACATTTGAATTTTCCTCTTTCGGACATTACTTCCACCATTGCAAGGACTTTGGGTAACAAGAAGGCCGACTCAAATCATTTTTAACACGAGGCTATCGTGTATAATTTCAATCTCTAATCTCCTCTTTTTCATTGTAAACACGAGGATTTCGTGTATAAACCGCAAGCATACAATGTTGTAATAGCTTCTTAGGATTTAAGAAACTATAAAGTGGACGTAGGATTGGATTGAGCCGAACCACTATAAAAATATTGTGTGTCTCCTATTATTTTACTGCCCTTTCTTCTCTGTGATTTGCGACTGTAAGGATTTTACATAGCATTTGGGTGTTAGTGCCAATTTTCGGTCTAACACTGTTCATCTGCTAAATCTGTTGAAAACTAAGTATTGATATCTGTAGGCTCGATTTAAAATTGAGCCAAACTTGTTAATAGAATCTCGAATAATCTTCTGTAACTTGTACAAAAGTTAATTTGTTAAATGTGCATGATTAGTCTGATATTAGCATAGTCTGTGAATGAATGCATTGGCTAAACATGAAACATGGCTAACTCGAGGTTAGAATGAGTTTGTGGCGTAATTCTTCCCGGAACCGCCTGGCACATCCAGTGGCCACAAACAATGCGTTCTAATGTGAGAAGTTAGTCATAACGTGCTTGAAACCCGAGGTTAGACTCAGTTTGCGACAGAAACCTGCCCGGAACCAACCGACCTAACCAGTGGCCGCAAACTGTCAGTCTAATGTGAGAGGTTTGCGCATTAATTTTTAATTAATACAAATCTAAGATAAATATGATGTCTAAAACGTGTTGGGTGGATAGGGTTGAACCAATTGGACTAATGAATTTAACAAACCCGTTTCGTGAATCTGTAGGCCCAATTACAAAGTTAGACAAATCTGTAAATCTGTTAAATCAATATATCTGATCCGTTAGTCTGAAAACTTGTCTGATCTGTGAACTAGTTGACCTGAACTCTGTATGTCTGAACTTGTAAACAAGTTAATTTGAAATCTGTTAGTCTAGTGACACAAGGTTAGGAGGGAAATTACTAGTGTCATCTGTTGTTTGGGACCCATATTAGTCAGTAACCCTTTCTGGTATCAAAACTTTGACCCAACAGTAGGTAGGGTCCGCGCACGCTTACTGAACTAATTATAAGCGGTTCATTCTGATAATGGAGAGTGGTGTTGATGGTGCGTTCCAACCGGGTCATGTGCGTGCATGGATCCCGGTCTGCCTCTGTGGATGTAAGACGCCGTGACATCTGTAAATAGGACTGTGTCATTTAAAAGGTTGCCACTTTGGGAGTGATACACCCTTTTATGGGGCTGGCATAGGGTATTTATGTATTAGGGAGTCGATCGCTTGGCGTAGTGTTTTAGGGTACACTTAGTTCTGTCTGTTTCTGTTAGTACCGTCTGTTTCTGTTGGGTGGTAACACCTGTCTGTTTCTGCGTGGTACCGTCTGTTCGGGTGGTAAAGGCCCATTTACTAGTATACACCTAATTCTACATTCTGTTTCCGTAGGGATTAATCTGTTTTTGTTTCTGTACCTTCTGTTCGGGTGGTAAAGGCCCAATATTAGCATTCTGTTTCTGTCTGTTTCTATTGGGGTGGTAAAGGCCCATTACTAGCATTCTCTTCTGTGGAAATTATTTTGTTCCCGTTTCTGTTTCGGTTTATACATTGGGGTGACACCTAATCCTGTTATACTAGTATTAGTGCAGAGAGGTGAAAAGTAATATTATTCTGTTTCTTCTGTGTAACCTAAGTATATCTGCTGCTCCTCTTACTGTTATCTCTTATCCAGCTTATTTTCATGTCATTATTATTATTATATGTTCATATGCTGAAAGTCACTGGACTTGCCAGACTTTATGTCTGACCTTGCTTGTTTTCGCCCCTTTTTCTTCCGTTCCCCCCCCCCCCCAGGTTTCCATGGAAGGGATATTTTAGCTTAATCCGGATTTCTTCTGCTTGAAGTACTTAAAGTGCTTAAAGTATGGCTTGACTCCTTATGGCAAATTCTTTGGGGATTATGATTTTAAAAACTATGCATTCTGAAGGCTTTTGTACAAGACTGTTATTTTTGTACTTGAATTCTGATATTGAATTTGAAAAGATGTAACCAAACTTGCATCGGTTTCTGTTGTAATAAAGTTATAAATTTTTCAAGTACTGTTTTATCTGTCTTGTAAATTTCTGTTCTGTCTACTAAAACGCTCTATCAAAGTTAAGGCATTCCCTTTGTGAGTGACCTTAATGGAGGTGGGGTGTTACAAATTCGTTCAATCGTCGTTTGATCAATATATTCGTTATTATAATTCAAATTCTAAACTGAATTAAATCTATTAAATTACCCAATATCGTCATTCAAACCATGTCCGACTATTTCAGAAATTTAAATTATATTACTCTACTGTTTACATTAATTTAAATATTCGAATATTTAAATCAAATCATTAAATCGCCAAACCAATGGATTAAAATAATTAAATAAATTAATTATCAAATCGCTAAAATTTCCAGGATGTTACATTCCTTGCCCCTTAAAAGAATTTCGTTCTCGAAATTACCAAGGTGGAAGATTACTACAAATCCTATTAAAAATCATTTTGTTTTCTCCTTTATTTCAGTTTCAATTCAATTAATTAATTTTAATATATTAATTTATTATTATTAACGAAAATTTGAAAATTTTCTAACACTTTAAATTTTCAAGAAATTTCATCAGCATCTACTCTGCATGGCTCCATCGGTACAACTACAACTCGCCTTTCTAGGCCTTCTCCAATCCAAAGAAAATCAGCAGTCAAATGGCTTGCGAAAATAGCTCACAAAAACCTCATATCCAATTAAAATATAAACTTGTAACTTTTTGTCGGCATTCAACTCTGTCCCTTCCATTTGCTATCACTTTAACATAAATCCATGTACTTCGAATTGACCCCTAATCAACTTATCCACAAATACAATCATCAGCTTATACCCAAGTCGAAATCCATTTCAAACTCTAGTTCTAATTTCAGTTCCAAATTCTTACTCAACAATCTAATTCCATCCTAGACTGTCTCTAATCCAATCTAATTTTATTTATTCACTTTCACCATTTTAATCTTTTTAACTTCGTAAGTTAAATTTAATTTCTGAATTCAAATTCCTGGGTTTTATTTCTATCCAGTTTGAAATCATATATATTAATACATAATAATAGCACTTCAAAACATTTGAATATCTTACAACTTGTTTTTTCTCAAAATAGTTCAAAACAAATCTTTGGTAGTAATCCGTCACTTAGAAACTCGAAAACGAACACTGATGATGCGGCCGTCATCATCAGAATTATTTTCCAGTGATTGAAGTGAGTTCAATACTATATTATTTCCAACACTTATTTTTAAACAATTCCATTTTGACATTATGTAACGGCCTGGAAAAAAAATTCGACGCTCGAATTTTCAACAATAATATATCCCATATTACCTGTCAAAAATCCAAGTATCAAACCACAGACTGTTAATAGAAAGAAGTTAGAGGATGAGAAATAGAAAGAAAGAAATTTAGAATAGAAGAAAGAAGAAGACATTTGAATCTCATAGCGGAACGAATAAATATAATATGACAAATTTCTTTATAAAAGAAACTGTATATATACATACCATTTACCAGAGTACAACATACATCAATCACAGCGGAAATACACTTTATATCTAACAGTGAAGGCTCCTGCTTCCAGCTCTTGGAACTCCAGGCAAAACCTAACTAGTATATATACTCGGTCTGACCCGAGCACATTTGAAGCAAAGCAAAATACACCCGGATCAGTATGGAATACTTTTAGTGATGAATTCACAGCACAAACAATTTTTTTAACTTTGAAAAATTCATTTTGAAAGAAAAGGATAATAGTAAGACCAGTGTAATGGCGCGTTTTGTTAGCTGTCGAATAATTAATTTATTTATTTATTTATATATCGATTTGGCGATATCGATAACTTAAAGTAAAACGTTCGAACTTATAATTTATAATTATAATTAAAACGAACCTGAAACGTCGCGGCAGTTCGCAATTTGGCGATTTGAACTTCAACTGAATGTACATGATTCATTTTAAATCGGATTTCTATGATACAAGAAACGTGTGGAGCTGGTGGAGTATATCTTTCTAGTGGAAGAGAAAAATCGGGATTTCGTCGTGTAGATTTTGATGTATGTCCAAATCAAATTTTGAAATAGTCACTATAGAATCGTTTATTGACAATATCGGTTTATTCGATATAACTAGAGGTCGGGTTTGAATTTAGACAAGGTTCTTTTGAGACATAGGTATAATTTAATTTTTAGAATTTTAAAGAAATTTTTAATTAATTTAATAAGCAACTTTTTATTTGGAGTATTTCGCACCCTGTAATCGACATTTCGGGGTTTCACAATATGAGTTGAACTACCGATATTATTATATTTTTGAGACCATGAGACATTGCTCGTCTCACGGGTGTTTTTATTTCTGTTCGTAGCAGCTCATATATGAATAGAATTATAAATAAGGTATTAACTCGTCACAATGGAAATAAGACGTTCTCACTTCACGTCCATGCAAAACATACAAGGCATTAAAGAAAGCACGTCCTCCTCTAATTCTCTGTCAAAACGTGGACATCCTATATATCACAACAAAAGAAATAAACGTGGATGCAACTTTCTCCACTAATCCTTTTCTAAAACCAAATAAAAGGCATGGCACCTCGTTCCTTTGAGCCGCCACACTCTTTTCATCTTACAGAAACAATTGCGAGAAAAAGAAAATCAAAAACAGATAAAATAAAATCCTACAAATCCTCTAACTCATGTATTTGGGTTCACCGTGCTTTCCTCTTCAATCAGGTAAGCTCAATACAGGGTGCGATCAAGTCTTGAGAGGCTCCATGGTTTTCATTTCAGGTATTTTAAGCTGCGATTTGGATTGTAGTTATTGTATTTGGATTCATAGAAGCGATTAGAACCTTGCATCGGAGTTTTGGAGTTTATCGCGATAAAAAGTTTCGCGAGTTCTGTACTGGGCGCGTGGAGGGATGTTCGACGCGATTTGAGTGAAGGGCCGGCGTCGGTTCAGGTGGTGCTGAGGTAGATGGAAACTCGAAGGAGAGTTGAATGGAGGAGGTGGCTTGGTTTTTCGTTGAGTATAGAGAGAGGATGGCGGCTCCAAGGGATCGGCAGAAATGGGTTTAACAGGAAGCAGCATGGAGGATATTTCCTGGAGCGAAGCATCTCAGGAAGGAAAAGGTTGTGCGGGTCCGGGTTTTAAGAGGGAAATGGGCCTTGGATTCAAAGGTTAAGCCCATCTTTTATAAAAGGGAATTTAATTTATTTTATATAAAATAGTATGTAACTTGTAACTCTTATATCTAATCCATACGGTATCGAAATCAGACGAAACAAGTTGCGTTGGGATCGTGTGGACGGTGGCTACGCCAAGAGACTGACCGGGAGTGAATCCGAGCTCGTTACAATTTATGGAGAAATAAATTGTCCGTCGCAGTCAAATAAACGCAAACCGTTATTTAAGGTTAACGCGTCAATGTGAGTAAAACTCACCAACTCTATACAGTTCTAATTTTACAACGTGTTCTTAGAACTGTTAATTATCTGTTGTTTGACTGTGTGTTGACTGTTGATTGAACTGCTAGTCAGTTAGTAGAAATTATATATATATATATATTTACGTATATATTTATATATATAAACCATCAAATAGTTATATGTTGAGTCTGTTTATCAGAATATTATACTGGTGTTGCCTAACATCTGTGGTGCAGGGAAACAGGTTGGAGGAATCCAACAGGATTCCTCAACAGTTATTTTACTGTGATTTTTATATTGTGATATATAATGTGATGTATATAATCTGTGTGATTATGTGTGGTGGGACGATATTTATCGTTGTTATATGGTGTGTTAAATACCATGAGAAATACCAGAATGTAGGAGAGGGTTTTCCAAAGTATATTTTGAAAATAGTTTAATTATAAAAAATCAAGGGATTATATATATATATATATATATATATATAAGAAAAAGGATTCTGAATATAAAGGAATATAGTTGGTAAAAACAAATATAAAATAATTATATTTGTAAATCAAATACAAGTTAATATATATGTTAATCGAATATAAGGGGATATATTTGTTAATCAAAATATATAGGAATTATATTCGTTAAAAGAAATATAAAGGATATTTATTTAGAGATTAAATAAATAGAATTAAACTAAAGGAGATATTTATTTGTTAAATAAATAGGAGTTAACCAAGTGAATTGGTCGAGTTAACCAAGTGAATTGTTCGAGTTAACCAAGGGAATTGGTCGAGTTAATCTACGTGAATTAGTTAAGTCAAACTACGTGGTTAATCGAAGTGAATTAGTTAAGTTAACTAAGTGGTTAATCAAAGTGAATTAGTTGCGTCAAACTAAGTGAATTAGTCAAGTTAAACTAATTGGTTAATCGAAGTAAATTAGTTGGGTTAATCAAAGTGAATTATCTGAGTTAAACTAAGTAAATCGGTTAGAGTCAATCAAAGTGAATTAACTAAGTTAAACTAAGTGGATTAGTTCAGTTAATCGAGACAAGTAAATCAAGTTAGGTTAAACCAGTTGAGTTGACCAGTTAGAGTTAACCAGTTAAAGTTAATCTGTAAGAGTTAACCAGTTCAGTTAACCAGTTGAGTTAACCAGTTAGAGTTGACCAGTTAGAGTTGATCAGTTAGAGTTATCCAAGTAGAGTTATCGAATATAGTGTATTCGAGAGAAGAGTAATCGAATATAGTTTATTCGAGTGGAGAAATCAAATGTTATTCATTTGAGAAGAGTTACCGAATATTATCTATTCGAAGAGTAGTTATCGAATATTGGTTATTCGAAGTTAGTTAATCCAAAGGAGTTATTCGAAGTTAGTTAATCCAAAGGAGTTATTCGAAGTTAGTTAATCCAAAGGAGTTATTCGAAGTTAGTTAATCCAAAGGGGTTATTCGAAGTTAGTTAATCCAAAGGAGTTATTCGAAGTTAGTTAATCCAAAGGAGTTATTCGAAGTTAGTTAATCCAAAGGAGTTATTCGAAGTTAGTTAATCCAAAGGAGTTATTCGAAGTTAGTTAATCCAAAGGAGTTATTCGAAGTTAGTTAATCCAAAGGAGTTATTCGAAGTTAGTTAATCCAAAGGAATTATTCGAAGTTAGGTAATCCAAAGGAGTTATTCGAAGTTAGTTAATCCAAAGGAGTTATTCGAAGTTAGCTAATCCAAAGGAGTTATTCGAAGTTAGTTAATCCAAAGGAGTTAGTCGAAGAGTTAATCGAATATAGTTATTCGAAAGAAGGTGTTAATCGAATATAGTTATTCGAGTAAAGTTAAAAGAGTTAATCGAATTTAGTTATTTGAAATGAGTTATTCGAATTAGATATTTGAATAGAGTTAAACACATTAGAGTGATTCGAATTACTTATTCAAATAGGGTTAAACACGTAAGAGTTAATTGAATATTTGTTATTCAATTAGAGTTAAATCGAATTTAGTTATTCGAAAGGAGTTAATCAATTTGAGTTAAGTTAATCGATTTGAATTAAGTTGAATCGAAATGGGGTAAATCGATTAGAATTAAGTTAATCGAGTTAGAGTAAATCGAATATTGGTTATTCGAAGGTAAGTTATTCGAATTAGTTATTCGAAGGAGTAAATCAAATGAGTTGATCCAAAGGAGTTAGTCGAATATTAATTATTCGAATAGAGTTAAAGGAGTTATCGATTTTAGTTTGATCGAAAGGAGTTATCGATTAGTAAATCGAAAGGAGATTTTCGAATATAGCATATTCGAAAGAAAGAGATCGAATATTGTTTATTCGAAAGAGAGAGATTTCGAATATGAGCTATTCGAAGAAGAGTTAATCAAATAGAGATTACTCGAAAGAGAGTTATACGTCGGATTCTATTATAGCGAATTCGGGAAAGTACTATTTACTTTCCAGGGTTTAAATCAAGATTTAGTTATTAATTTAGAAATTAGGTGTCTGTTAAATTATTCGAGTTAGGAGATAAAGTTATAATTTAGGTTAGATATTGCAGAAGTAGGAATTAAAACGTTATAGTTATAATCAAACGTTTTCATATAAGAAGTAGATTCGTAACCTGAATCCGAGAATTTGCGTAAACAGATGATTGTAAAAAGTGAGTGATGAGCTTCATCTATTTCACAGTAAAGGACGTTGTTCAATTAAGGTCTGAGAGGTAATTATACGCCAACTTGATTGACTTCAGAATTGACAAAGGAATAGTTGTGGTTCGATCTAAAAGGTTGATTAGGAATAAAGTTAAGGAATAAGCGATAAATGGATTAAGCGAAACGATGTTTTATACAACGTACATTGGAAATCCGTAAATGAGTTTTGGAAACATTTTCCAAATATAGTCAGATATGTTTTCTAAACATAGAAAATGAAATGTTTTCACGATAAGAATTTAAGAAATAGAGTTAAGCAAATTCAGAAACTGACTGGAGAGGGTAAGTTGAACGGTTTTCTAAGTGACGGTCTGATGTTGGTTTCGACCTTCCGGATTGATACTTAGAGAATTGTTCCCATACTAGTTACAGTTAGGGACTGATAGTTGCGAAATAATAGTGATGTGAAAATAAGCTATGGAAATGTTTCCCAATGATTAATAACATATATTTTCTAAATATATGAAATAAGGAAATATGAACATATGATGATTGATCGATCGAATTCCCATTTGGAAATAACATTGTTGTTTGTACACCGACATGTTTTCATTTGATAGTTAGATCACAGACTATCAAAGTTTTTACCATTTTAACGTTGTTAATATGGAGAGACCGGTTGGATTATTATCCAAAGAACCACTCTGTATTGGCATAAGCGTTGCGAGCAATATCTGCCAAAGATAAATTGAAGACGGAGTAACGTGCAAGGACTGTTGTATAAGTCTTAGATAACAGTGACTAAGATGGATATACTGAATAGTGCCTTCGGTTTGTCCAGTCCCAGGACAACGTATATGGAAGAAGGTCTGACAGAGTATATCCAATAGATCGCGTAAGTTGATCTGTTCAAACGTATTCACGTTTGGTGGCGGAGGAATTCGTTTCTCTTAGCTGTATACCCGTGTTATTTTTGGATAAGTCAATTTGTGATTTGGCGGGTATGACAATGTGGCATTCAAAGTGTGTAACACCCCACGTCCACTAAGGTCACTCATACCAGGGGAATGCCTTAGTTTCGGTGAAGTATTTTTTTATGTGAATATAGAACAGTAAAATTACAACAAGACAGATATAAGTAATACTTGAAAATTTAAAACATCATTTCAATTGCAGCGAAAAGTAATACATGTTTGGTTACATCACAAAACCATAAACCAGAGTCACGTACATAATATCCGTCTTGATAAAATAGAAGTACATAATCCCACTACATAACTAATAGCCATAAAAGGAAAGATAAGCTCGGCTTCACTTCACGGTCCAAGCTCCATAGGATAGATACAGCAATCAGATCAAAGCCCACTAGCACCAGGCCCACTCTAATAACCTGGGTTTGGGGGGAAAAGATAAAAACAACGGGGTCAGACATAAGTCTGAGTGAGTCCTATAACCCTAACAATACAATCATTAAAATAACCAGAGAAGACGTAAGTTGATATACGGTAACGACTGGGGATGAATGGCTACACCAAGCAGCTTGGTAAACTTAGGGTAAACTAAGATCACCGTAAAGACGCATTTATCCACCCAAGGATAATTACCAGATTACACCGCCCCAGACTTATCCACCAAAAGTAATTCCTACACTGCACCACACCAGTTCTACCTACCCAAGATTAATTCCCATCTAAAGATTTGATCCCACTAAATGTACTTAGTAATTTTTAGCCAGTAGTTTCTTTTACGCCTACATAGGTGCCGTCTGCCCCTATCTTTACTAGGTGTACCCACTACTCCAAGTGATCGGCTCCCTAACGTAGATACCCGTGCTGGTTCCGCAATGGGTGTATCATTTCCCCAAAGTGGCAACCTGATAGTATCAACGGTGCACGGCTTTATACCTACACGATGCAACAACGATTTACTAACCAGCCCGGGTCCACACACGCATATGAAACCCGTTGGTCCTACGTTGCCACCGCTAACCCGTTTTTGGCCTCTTATAGTCAAGCCCAATATGCGTGTCCCGTCACTCGACTTGGGTCGAGCCCACTAAGATACGTTTGGGATATTGGTTGAGATGGGCCCCCACAAGCTCTCCACCTAAGCTTGTCAATTTATCTAGTGTATCCCACTTAACCCCTTTAACCATGTTTACTTACATGTTATTAATACCTTGGTTAAGTCATTAATCATATTTTAATTACCTTTCCAGGCACCCACTAGATTTCCACATGCCACCCAAGTCATTTACTTAATTCCCACATGCCACCCGAGGCACTTACTTAACCCTTTAATCATGTTTAATTCCATGTTCCACTTTGGTTAAGTATTCTAATCGTATTTTCTATTGCTACCCAAGGCAACCCACTAGTTTCCTCATGCCACCCAAGGCACCCACACTAGTTACTACGTGCCACCCAAGGTACCCACTTAACCCTCATGTCCCACTACATGCTTATACGGTTAAGTGTTTCTTAATTAATTAAGACCGTGATCCTCATAAAGACCTCTCACATTAGACTATCTTTTATGACCGCTGGTTAAGCCGGTTGGGTCCGGGCAGCCTTATGTCATAACCGAGTCTAACCTCGTGTCTTTACATTAATCACGTATTTAGTTTGTGCCTAAGACCTCTCACATTGGGCTAACATTTGTAGCAACTGGTTAAGCCGGTTGGGTCCGGGCAGTTTTACGCTACAACTGAGTCCAACCTCGTGTCTTAGTCGATTAATTACACCTAATTAATCACCCTCATAATTTATATTAATTATCCCTAATTAATATCAAGTTTTTCATAACATGGGTAGACCTAACTCAATAGGTAAATTCCCATGGGGTAGACCTAACTCAATAGGTAAATTCCCAATTATGTTAATTTATTTTTATGGTATGCTTAATCATACCCAACCATACTTTAATTAACATATTTATTAACCCCATCGTTCCCCACACAAATCGTTCTCATTTCACGACATAATAAAAAGGGAAGATCCATCACAAATATCATGGGTTTTAACCAAATCTTAGCATATAACTTTGTCATGGGTTAAGAGGATGTCAACTTGCATAAATGAGCATACATTAACCCAACTACATTTAACCCAAACTTGCATATTATCGCACATGACTTGCATAACATATTGCATATGAACTTGTATATTATCATACACATATCTTGCATAACATGTTGAACTTGCATATAAGCATTCTCACAACTTGCATAACATGTTAAACATGCGTTTAAGCATACACATAACTTGCATAAGCATTCACATACTTGCATATTAACAAACATGTAACTTGCATAGCATATCTTGCATATTAACATACATGTAACTTGCATATTAACAAACATGTAACTTGCATAGCATCTCTTGCATATTAACATACATGTAACTTGCATATTAACAAACATGTAACTTGCATAACATCTATTGCATATTAACATACATGTAACTTGCATATTAACAAACATGTAACTTGCATAGCATCTCTTGCATATTAACATACATGTAACTTGCATATTAACAAACAGGTAACTTGCATAGCATATATTGTTATACATGTAACTTGCATATGAACTTGTTAAACATGCATAAACCCTCTTGTTAAATATGCATAAAACAACTTATTAATCATGCATATTATCACATACTTAGCATGCATAGAATCACATACTCAACTTGCATAATATCATATACTTAGCATGCATAGAATCACATACTAAAACTTGCATAATATCATATACTTAGCATGAATAGAATCACATACTCATCATGCATAATATCACCTACTTAGCATGCATAGAATCACATACTCATCATGCATAAAACCACATACTTAACTTTCATAAAATCAATTATTTATTATGCATAAACCCACAAATCCAACTTGCACAAACTCCCATATTTAACTTGCATACACTTACATATTCAACATGCATAAACTCACATATTCAACTTACATAAACTTACATATTCAACATAGGATTAATATTATACATAGATTAGCATATCATTACAAATGACTCAAACTCACAAATCCGCATTCAAGACCATAAGTCTCATTACACCTAATCTACTTATCTTAACCATTGATCATCAAAGTGATAGAAACTCACCAAAACACAATTAGCAAGCTAATGAAGAAGATTAAGATACTTAGAATGGATTAGAGATTGATTAGAGCTTGCTTTCCTCTTCATTGATTTGTGGAGGCCATGACCAAGTTTCATTTTGCCATAGTTTAGTTACTAGGTTTAATTATGAATGAATTAGGGTAGGGTTAGGGTGTTATTTATAGGATTAGGTTGCATTTTAGACCCTTAGATTAACCCTAGATTAATTTAGGACCATCAGATCCAAGAAGCTTCCAGAACCAGCCCTCCAAGCCAGCCCAAGACCCAACCTGGTGCAACCTGGTGCACCCAGGTTCACTGGACGGTGCCACCCTGTCGACAGGCAAGTCGACAGGCATGTCGACACCCCTGTCGACAGGCCTGTCGACAGCCCTGTCGACATGGGTTAGGCGGGAAGCTTCCCGCCTGACCCCGCCTGGCCCATTCCAAATCTGAATATTTTAAATTATTAAATCTGTTTTAGTTTTGAAATTTCTGCAAACTTCATCGGGCCATAACTGGGCCATACGGACTCCGATTTTCGAAAACTCGGACTCTATTTCGCGTATTTTTCCGAGACGAACGCAATGACGCATCCCGTTTCCCCCAATTCTCACATCTGAGATTATTTATTCTGTAATTAGTGAATTTTAGCATTAACCGAAATTCGGGGTGTTACATTCTCCCATCCTTAAAGGATTTCGTCCCCGAAATTTCTAAGCTAAGGAGAATGCATATCCTACCATCCAAACAACCATCTACTCAATCCATCAAACACGAGCATCCATTGTCCTTAAACAATTTCTAATGATGTATGAGCATATGCGAAAAGTGTGTGTATATGTTCCCTATCTAATGTACGAACATATGCAAACCATGATAGTGCCATGCATCCAATATGTATGCGAGATAACCCTATCGACACATACAGTATCTATATGAGTGCACAATCATTCACCAAAATGCATCATCCATATGATAACACAATCATTATACATCCATAAATATAGCTAACTACACACAATTTTATGCAATATGCAATATGAAGTGATTGAGCCGATCTAGTGCCTAGAGTGTGTATATATGCATCCACGAGCAACCACTAGCAAACACTTGCATCCACTTGCATCCATCAACCATAACATGTCTCAAACACATGTTTCAACCATAGGTTTTCCCTATCTAAAGGTCAAACAGCACTAATCGAGAGGACATACTAAAGATAAGATAAGTACTAGGCAAGCGATAAAGGAGAAGTTAAAAGACATACTCTCCAAAAAGAAATGGATACAAAGAACGCATCTTCGCTTCCGTCTCCCAAGTAGCATTTCTTTCGTCATCTCCCCATTGCACTCTAGCTAGCTGAACTTCTTTGTTCCTCAACTTCCTAGTCTCTGACCCAATGATGCGAGTAGGAGCTCGTCGAATCGTCTCATCGCGCTCTAACTCTGTTTCTTTAAGCAAACTCGGCTCTACCACCTCAGCGGTCTCATGTAAGCACATCCTCAAATGGGACACATGAAATACATCCGGTACACCACTAAGTCTGTCAGGCAACTCCACTCTATATGCCATCCGTCCAATTCTTTCCTTAATGGAAAATGGCCCTACAAACCTTGGTACTCACTTCCTAACAGATCCAAAGTGAACCACATTCCGTAGCGGAGATACCTTGATAAAAAGCATGTCCTAATATCAAACTCAAGCTCTGTTCTCCTCTTGTCCACATAAAATTCCGCCGCTTTCATCCTTCTTCGAATCAAACAAATCTTCTCTGAAGACTCTCTAATCATATCTGGCCCAAGCAAGATCTTATCCGTAGATTCCCACCAACGTGTAGGTGATCGACAAGGCCTTCGATAAAGAGCTTCGAAAGGAGCCATACCAATACTGGACTGAAAGATGCTATTATATGCGAGCTTCACCAATGGAAGATGCTCTTCCCATGTACCTCCAAAATCCATAATACATAACCTCAAAAGATCTTCTAAGATATGGTTCACCCTCTCGGTCTAACCGTCCGTCTGAGGATGATATGCGGTGCTCAAACACAACTGAGTCCCTACCGCCTCTTGCAAACTCTTCCAAAACTCACTAGTGAAGATAGGATCTCGATCGCTCACTATACTGGAAGGTACACCATGTAATCTAATAATCTCTCGAAGGTAAACTGAAGCTAGACATGTAATAGTCCTCCTGCTCTTCACGGGTATGAAATGGGCACACTTAGTAAGTCCATCTACCATAAGCCCAATCCCCGTATTACCCTTCCTTGATTTCGGTAATCCAATGAGGCACTATCCCACTTCCTATTACGGAACTTCTAACGGATGAAGCAACCCTTCGGGTTTCTTCTGTTCCGCTTTTACTTGTTAGCACACCAAGCATCTAGCGACATACTTGGCCGCGTTTTTCTTTAGATTGGCCAAAAAAGAAAACTCGCTTTATGTCTTGGTACATCTTGTCCCTACCGGAATGAATGGTTATCTTCGACCGATGCATATCATCAAGTATAACCTTCCTCAAATCCTCGTCTTGCGGTACACAGAAGTCTACCGTCTCTACGCAACCACCCCTTACCATCTAGGGTGTACCTACTCAAATGGCTGGACGACTCCCCTCCTTATGAGCTTCTCTACTAACTCAACCAACTGTGGGTCGTCACACTGTGTCTCGCCACTCCGTCCCAAAAGAGTAGGCCTAACCTCCCAGGAGGCTAGCGAACCGGGTACCAGGTTAACGGAAGGTCTAAGGTCAAACATAGAAATAAACTCTAAACTCTATAGTTCAACGAACAATGAACTCAAGGACAACCTTTTTCTTCTTAAGGCGTCTGCTACCATGTTTCCCTTGTTAGGGGTATACGCTATCTCAAACTCATAAGATGCTAAGAATCCTATCCAAAATCGTCACAACTGTCAATCTCTCACGCAGACCACCCTAGTCGAATTCGACATCCCCCAAATGCAAGCCCCAAAGGACGAAACCAATATCAGACAAACACCCAAGGGATATCTCCTTCGAGTTCAGGCAACCTACGTGAGATGATACTAAAAAAATAATACTAATAATGGCTAAACAATTAAGCTTTTGACCAACTTTGGATGTCCTTGCCAGTCTCGCTCCAAAACCACCGTTTATCCCATAACTGGCTTTGCTCAACCTATTGAGCATATACGAAACTTATTACGCTCCTTGAAAAGACCAAGATGTCATTTACAAAGGCCATTACAAACTTATTTAGGTACTCCCTGAACACCCTTCTCATCCAATCAACAAAGTATGCGGGGGCGTTCATCAATCCAAATAGCATCACTAGCCACTCATAAAACCATCCGGAGTCCTAAAGGCAATCTTCTCTATACTATCGTCAGCCACTCTCAACTGACGAAACCATGTGGCTTAGTCCAACTGCGAAAATACTGAGGCGCCAACCAACTGATCAAAGAGATCATCAATCTTCGGCAATGGGTGTCTATTCTTCTTTGTGAGTTGATTTAGTTCTCTTTAGCCTACACAAAGTCTAAGGGACCCATCCGCCTTCATGGCAAAAACTACTGGAGCGCCCCACTCCGATATACTTCTTCTTATGAACCCCTTCTCAAGCACATCCGAGTATTCCCGGACCACTTCTAACAGATCGCATACTCTCGACCGACGTGTCAAGCGATTCTAGACAACTTAGCATAACAGATTCTATGGGATTACAAGAGATCTCGAGAGTGTTACCCAAGCGGGTCATAAGCCTAACAACTCTCCCTTCAGGATCAAGAACAGCACCCCTACTGGATAACCAGTCTATGCCCCAAAACTTTACCCATAGCCCGTGAAGCCCAACAAGCATCACATCCAAACTCAACGCTAAGTATAGAAACTTTCAAACCCAAACACATCATGGAGCCCAATTGGGTTTGAAACAACTAAGGGATCATCTACTAAACTGGTGTCTAAGTGCAGTGACTCAACTAACAATGATGAGATAAACAAACTCGATACATCAGAATCAAATAAAGTTTGGATCGGATAACAAAGAAATCCAAATTCCAACCTAGACGGTCCTATCCCCATCTGGTACCCTAGTCGTGAGGGAATACAACTACCCTCCAGAAGATTCCATACCTTGCCCTTGCTTCTTTGGACAATCCTTATAAGGTGTCCTATTCCTCCCAAAAGGATAACTACTAGCCTTCCCCTTCCCATTCTCCACTCGTAACCTCCCATCAATGAGGTTTCGTCCTTCATTAACAAAACAACTATTAGAGCCTTCCTCTCATCGTCCATCCAATAAGTACTTACAAGTCCTCCTCCTTCTTGAACCAACTTCTAATCTGATTTACGTCTAAGTCCCTTGAAGCGGTTTTCCATTCTTATCTATCTTAGCAAGATCATCTACACACGGAGGGGAAACTCAAATCGAGAGAGAAAGAGATTCAAACGGAGAATTCGAAAGATAAAGATATGGCTATCGGGGATTATGCTTTTCTCTCAAAAACTTTTCTCTTAAAAGACATGTTTTTGAAAATACTCCTTCAAAAATTTTCTTAGAAAAATAGTTTTTCTATAAATTTTATCTGTTCTGGTAACCTCGCTCTGATACCACGTGTAACACCCCACGTCCACTAAGGTCACTCATACCAGGGGAATGCCTTAGTTTCGGTGAAGTATTTTTTTATGTGAATATAGAACAGTAAAATTACAACAAGACAGATATAAGTAATACTTGAAAATTTAAAACATCATTTCAATTGCAGCGAAAAGTAATACATGTTTGGTTACATCACAAAACCATAAACCAGAGTCACGTACATAATATCCGTCTTGATAAAATAGAAGTACATAATCCCACTACATAACTAATAGCCATAAAAGGAAAGATAAGCTCGGCTTCACTTCACGGTCCAAGCTCCATAGGATAGATACAGCAATCAGATCAAAGCCCACTAGCACCAGGCCCACTCTAATAACCTGGGTTTGGGGGAAAAAGATAAAAACAACGGGGTCAGACATAAGTCTGAGTGAGTCCTATAACCCTAACAATACAATCATTAAAATAACCAGAGAAGACGTAAGTTGATATACGGTAACGACTGGGGATGAATGGCTACACCAAGCAGCTTGGTAAACTTAGGGTAAACTAAGATCACCGTAAAGACGCATTTATCCACCCAAGGATAATTACCAGATTACACCGCCCCAGACTTATCCACCAAAAGTAATTCCTACACTGCACCACACCAGTTCTACCTACCCAAGATTAATTCCCATCTAAAGATTTGATCCCACTAAATGTACTTAGTAATTTTTAGCCAGTAGTTTCTTTTACGCCTACATAGGTGCCGTCTGCCCCTATCTTTACTAGGTGTACCCACTACTCCAAGTGATCGGCTCCCTAACGTAGATACCCGTGCTGGTTCCGCAATGGGTGTATCATTTCCCCAAAGTGGCAACCTGATAGTATCAACGGTGCACGGCTTTATACCTACACGATGCAACAACGATTTACTAACCAGCCCGGGTCCACACACGCATATGAAACCCGTTGGTCCTACGTTGCCACCGCTAACCCATTTTTGGCCTCTTATAGTCAAGCCCAATATGCGTGTCCCGTCACTCGACTTGGGTCGAGCCCACTAAGATACGTTTGGGATATTGGTTGAGATGGGCCCCCACAAGCTCTCCACCTAAGCTTGTCAATTTATCTAGTGTATCCCACTTAACCCCTTTAACCATGTTTACTTACATGTTATTAATACCTTGGTTAAGTCATTAATCATATTTTAATTACCTTTCCAGGCACCCACTAGATTTCCACATGCCACCCAAGTCATTTACTTAATTCCCACATGCCACCCGAGGCACTTACTTAACCCTTTAATCATGTTTAATTCCGTGTTCCACTTTGGTTAAGTATTCTAATCGTATTTTCTATTGCTACCCAAGGCAACCCACTAGTTTCCTCATGCCACCCAAGGCACCCACACTAGTTACTACGTGCCACCCAAGGTACCCACTTAACCCTCATGTCCCACTACATGCTTATACGGTTAAGTGTTTCTTAATTAATTAAGACCGTGATCCTCATAAAGACCTCTCACATTAGACTATCTTTTATGACCGCTGGTTAAGCCGGTTGGGTCCGGGCAGCCTTATGTCATAACCGAGTCTAACCTCGTGTCTTTACATTAATCACGTATTTAGTTTGTGCCTAAGACCTCTCACATTGGGCTAACATTTGTAGCAACTGGTTAAGCCGGTTGGGTCCGGGCAGTTTTACGCTACAACTGAGTCCAACCTCGTGTCTTAGTCGATTAATTACACCTAATTAATCACCCTCATAATTTATATTAATTATCCCTAATTAATATCAAGTTTTTCATAACATGGGTAGACCTAACTCAATAGGTAAATTCCCATGGGGTAGACCTAACTCAATAGGTAAATTCCCAATTATGTTAATTTATTTTTATGGTATGCTTAATCATACCCAACCATACTTTAATTAACATATTTATTAACCCCATCGTTCCCCACGCAAATCGTTCTCATTTCACGACATAATAAAAAGGGAAGATCCATCACAAATATCATGGGTTTTAACCAAATCTTAGCATATAACTTTGTCATGGGTTAAGAGGATGTCAACTTGCATAAATGAGCATACATTAACCCAACTACATTTAACCCAAACTTGCATATTATCGCACATGACTTGCATAACATATTGCATATGAACTTGTATATTATCATACACATATCTTGCATAACATGTTGAACTTGCATATAAGCATTCTCACAACTTGCATAACATGTTAAACATGCGTTTAAGCATACACATAACTTGCATAAGCATTCACATACTTGCATATTAACAAACATGTAACTTGCATAGCATATCTTGCATATTAACATACATGTAACTTGCATATTAACAAACATGTAACTTGCATAGCATCTCTTGCATATTAACATACATGTAACTTGCATATTAACAAACATGTAACTTGCATAACATCTATTGCATATTAACATACATGTAACTTGCATATTAACAAACATGTAACTTGCATAGCATCTCTTGCATATTAACATACATGTAACTTGCATATTAACAAACAGGTAACTTGCATAGCATATATTGTTATACATGTAACTTGCATATGAACTTGTTAAACATGCATAAACCCTCTTGTTAAATATGCATAAAACAACTTATTAATCATGCATATTATCACATACTTAGCATGCATAGAATCACATACTCAACTTGCATAATATCATATACTTAGCATGCATAGAATCACATACTAAAACTTGCATAATATCATATACTTAGCATGCATAGAATCACATACTCATCATGCATAATATCACCTACTTAGCATGCATAGAATCACATACTCATCATGCATAAAACCACATACTTAACTTTCATAAAATCAATTATTTATTATGCATAAACCCACAAATCCAACTTGCACAAACTCCCATATTTAACTTGCATACACTTACATATTCAACATGCATAAACTCACATATTCAACTTACATAAACTTACATATTCAACATAGGATTAATATTATACATAGATTAGCATATCATTACAAATGACTCAAACTCACAAATCCGCATTCAAGACCATAAGTCTCATTACACCTAATCTACTTATCTTAACCATTGATCATCAAAGTGATAGAAACTCACCAAAACACAATTAGCAAGCTAATGAAGAAGATTAAGATACTTAGAATGGATTAGAGATTGATTAGAGCTTGCTTTCCTCTTCATTGATTTGTGGAGGCCATGACCAAGTTTCATTTTGCCATAGTTTAGTTACTAGGTTTAATTATGAATGAATTAGGGTAGGGTTAGGGTGTTATTTATAGGATTAGGTTGCATTTTGGACCCTTAGATTAACCCTAGATTAATTTAGGACCATCAGATCCAAGAAGCTTCCAGAACCAGCCCTCCAAGCCAGCCCAAGACCCAACCTGGTGCAACCTGGTGCACCCAGGTTCACTGGACGGTGCCACCCTGTCGACAGGCAAGTCGACAGGCATGTCGACACACCTGTCGACAGGCCTGTCGACAGCCCTGTCGACATGGGTTAGGCGGGAAGCTTCCCGCCTGACCCCGCTTGGCCCATTCCAAATCTGAATATTTGAAATTATTAAATCTGTTTTAGTTTTGAAATTTCTGCAAACTTCATCGGGCCATAACTGGGCCATACGGACTCCGATTTTCGAAAACTCGGATCTATTTCGCGTATTTTTCCGAGACAAACGCAATGACGCAGCCCGTTTCCCCCAATTCTCACATCTGAGATTATTTAATCTGTAATTAGTGAATTTTAGCATTAACCGAAATTCGGGGTGTTACAAAGTGAATGATGATCAGATGTTCTGAAGATAGACGTAGCTTCTAGCCTCACACCAGGAAGTAACAAAAGTTGGGCTAGGCAGCATGGCTAGTTGGGTCATCCCCAAGCAGGGTGTATTGTCACCGATCTAGAGAATATTCATATTTATACTTCTTTTTGATTCTGTATCTTCGGATGACGGTTTGATGGCCTACAACCGTGGTGGCTATATATTCGCGACACTCAAGCTAAATGAGTGAGCGGTCATGTGTGGCCGGGTTGCAAGACGTTCTTGTTGAACCATGAGTGTATCACCTCTAGAGTACACTATTCAGAAGGTGCTCCCATACCTTGTCTGTTGGAATCCATTCTCCGATAAGCGCCCTGCGGTTTATGATTTTATACTATGTATGTAGAACGTGAGATGCAAGCGTTTCTGCTAGATTGATACCTATTTGTACTTAGACATTATTATAATATCACAATGATATTGCTTGTCAAAGTTGTTCAGTTACTCATAAGGGAAAAACCCGTTCCGTATTCACGGCGTGGTCTTATGAGATATCCTATACCTGTTTTAAACTATTTTACTCACACCAGTCCTTGTTGCTTGTGCGCTTGGTACGCATGATAGAGGGTTCTCGCTTCGCGGTTTGGTGGCGAACGGGAGACTCTTACCTCTACATGTCCCGACAATGTGGGTTGGTCGAGTCGAGAGGCTGGCCGTAAAACAAGGTGCTGGGTTACCTCTGTAAGCCACGGTGGGATGATATACCACTGCCCCAGCCGTTACAGTTGGTATCAGAGCTTAAGTTAAGTGATTACCTTGGCTCTGTGGCATAACTCGATAGAGATGGGATTAGTAATACCCTAGATTGAGTTTGAGTGTATATATACGAGTGCGTATTTGTATTTGATATAAAATGGTTTTATATTGTGGAGATTCATTGGCTGAGTTGTTTATGAGTTCTGGTCGATCAGTTTGATCCACTGTATCGGCAGGAGTAAATAAACACTTGAATACGATGGGTCGTCACGATATGTTTTGAAAAAGGGTAAGTGAATTTAACATTATCCAAAGTAAATTTTGATATAGAAATATATATATATATATATATCAAAATTTTAATATATTAGATATATTGGTTGTTATTATAATCGAGTAAGATTACAAATTAAATGGTTATATATATATAACCAATCAGAATTCCTATAAGTAAAATACGTGGAATCAGTTGAATTAAAATCTGAAATTAAATCAGAATTGGAATTAAAATAAGGAAAATTTAAGTTCCTGGGAGATTTTGAAATGTTTTTCAATTTGAAATAAATATAGTATCTAACTCACCTGGATGACTGGAAAATAATTCCGAGGATGGATCGATACATCGTCGGTGTGATTTTCGAGTTTCTAAGTGGTGGATTACTACCAAGGGTTTTGTTTTCAAATTGTGTTGAGAAAACAAGTTATTTAGAAATTCAAAGGTTTTGAATTGGTGTTAGGATTTGAAATTGACTTGGAAAAAACCCAGGAATTTAAATCTTGAAATTTAAAATTTAACTTTTTAAGTTAAATGAATCAAGATGGTAAAAACAAATAAATAAATTGAAATTTAACTTGAACTAAGTTATGTAGAATTTGAAATTTAGCTGGACTTAGGATTTGAAAATCAAGGATGAAACTTGAAATTGAAAATGGGATTCGACTTGAGAATAAGCGAATGATTTGGTTTGACGATATAAAAGTGATTGAGTTTGATTGGGATGGCATTTGTATATGTCGAGTTGATAACAGATGGTAGGGATATAAGGATATGCCCAACAAAAAGGTACCAGTTTATATTATATATGGATATGAGATTTATAAGCGGAATTGGCAAGCCGCTTGGCTGTTTGATTTTCTTTTGGGTTAAAGAAAGCCCAGAGACGCGAGTTGGAATTTGAGATATCGACCAATACAAAGGAGGTTATGGCGAAATTTTTCGAAAATTCCAGGCGTTAGAACATTCTCATGATTTATGGAAATTCAGTTAGCCAGAATGAATTAATAAATTAATTAAAATTAAATGTGTCCAGTCGAAACTGAAATTTAGAGGTAAACAAAGAAGATTTTTAAATCTAGTTAGTAGAGTTAGTAGCATTTTTCTAACTTAGCAATTTCGAGGACGAAATTATTTTAAGGGGGGAAGTCTGTAATGGCGCGTTTTGTTAGTTGTCGAATAATTAATTTATTTAATTATTTATATATCGATTTGGCGATATCGATAACTTAAAGTAAAACGTTCGAACTTATAATTTATAATTATAATTAAAACGAACCTGAAATGTCGCGACAGTTCGCAATTTGGCGATTTGAACTTCAACTGAATGTACATGATTCATTTTAAATCGGATTTCTATGAAACAAGAAACGTGTGGAGCTGGTGGAGTATATCTTTCTAGTGGAAGAGAAAAATCGGGATTTCGTCGTGTAGATTTTGATGTATGTCCAAATCAAATTTTGAAATAGTCGCTATAGAATCGTTTATTGACAATATCGGTTTATTCGATATAACTAGAGATCGGGTTTGAATTTAGACAAGGTTCTTTTGAGACATAGGTATAATTTAATTTTTAGAATTTTAAAGAAATTTTTAATTAATTTAATAAGCAACTTTTTATTTGGAGTATTTCGCACCCTGTAATCGACATTTCGGGGTTTCACAATATGAGTTGAACTACCGATATTATTATATTTTTGAGACCATGAGACATTGCTCGTCTCACGGGTGTTTTTATTTCTGTTCGTAGCAGCTCATATATGAATAGAATTATAAATAAGGTATTAACTCGTCACAATGGAAATAAGACGTTCTCACTTCACGTCCATGCAAAACATACAAGGCATTAAAGAAAGCACGTCCTCCTCTAATTCTCTGTCAAAACGTGGACATCCTATATATCACAACAAAAGAAATAAACGTGGATGCAACTTTCTCCACTAATCCTTTTCTAAAACCAAATAAAAGGCATGGCACCTCGTTCCTTTGAGCCGCCACACTCTTTTCATCTTACAGCAACAATTGCGAGAAAAAGAAAATCAAAAACAGATAAAATAAAATCCTACAAATCCTCTAACTCATGTATTTGGGTTCACCGTGCTTTCCTCTTCAATCGGGTATGCTCAATACAGGGTGCGATCAAGTCTTGAGAGGCTCCATGGTTTTCAGCGTACGTTTCTGGGAAGCTAGGGTTCATCATTTCAGGTATTTTAAGCTGCGATTTGGATTGTAGTTATTGGATTTGGATTCATAGAAGCGATTAGAACCTTGCATCGGAGTTTTGGAGTTTATCGCGATAAAAAGTTTCGCGAGTTCTGTACTGGGCGCGTGGAGGGATGTTCGACGCGATTTGAGTGAAGGGCCGGCGTCGGTTCAGGTGGTGCTGAGGTAGATGGAAACTCGAAGGAGAGTTGAATGGAGGAGGTGGCTTGGTTTTTCGTTGAGTATAGAGAGAGGATGGCGGCTCCAATGGATCGGCAGAAATGGGTTTAACAGGAAGCAGCGTGGAGGATATTTCCTGGAGCGAAGCATCTCAGGAAGAAAAAGGTTGTGCGGGTCCGGGTTTTAAGAGGGAAATGGGCCTTGGATTCAAAGGTTAAGCCCATCTTTTATAAAAGGGAATTTAATTTATTTTATATAAAATAGTATGTAACTTGTAACTCTTATATCTAATCCATACGGTATCGAAATCAGACTAAACAAGTTGCGTTGGGATCGTGTGGACGGTGGCTACGCCATGAGACTTACCGGGAGTGAATCCGAGCTCGTTACAATTTATGGAGAAATAAATTGTCCGTCGCAGTCAAATAAACGCAAACCGTTATTTACGGTTAACGCGTCAATGTGAGTAAAACTCACCAACTCTATACAGTTCTATTTTTACAACGTGTTCTTAGAACTGTTAATTATCTGTTGTTTGACTGTGTGTTGACTGTTGATTGAACTGCTAGTCAGTTAGTAGAAATTATATATATATATATATATATATTTACGTATATATTTATATATATAAACCATCAAATAGTTATATGTTGAGTCTGTTTATCAGAATATTATACTGGTGTTGTCTAACATCTGTAGTGCAGGGAAACAGGTTGGAGGAATCCAATAGGATTCCTCAACAGTTATTTTACTGTGATTTTTATATTGTGATATATAATGTGATGTATATAATCTGTGTGATTATGTGTGGTGGGACGATATTTATCGTTGTTATATGGTGTGTTAAATACCATGAGAAATACCAGAATGTAGGAGAGGGGTTTTCAAAGTATATTTTGAAAATAGTTTAATTATATAAAATCAAGGGATTTTATATATATAAATATATATATATATAAGAAAAAGGATTCTGAATATAAAGGAATATAGTTGGTAAAAACAAATATAAAAGAATTATATTTGTAAATCAAATACAAGGTAATATATATGTATATATTTATTAATCAAAATATAAAGGAATTATATTCGTTAAAAGAAATATAAATGATATTTATTTAGAGATTAAATAAATAGAATTAAACTAAAGGAGATATTTATTTGTTAAATAAATAGGAGTTAACCAAGTGAATTGGTCGAGTTAACCAAGTGAATTGGTCGAGTTAACCAAGGGAATTGGTCGAGTTAATCGATGTGAATTAGTTAAGTTCAACTACGTGGTTAATCGAAGTGAATTAGTTAAGTTAACTAAGTGGTTAATCAAAGTGAATTAGTTGCGTCAAACTAGGTGAATTAGTCAAGTTAAACTAATTGGTTAATCGAAGTAAATTAGTTGGGTTAATCAAAGTGAATTAGCTGAGTTAAACTAAGTAAATCGGTTAGAGTCAATCAAAGTGAATTAACTAAGTTAAACTAAGTGGATTAGTTCAGTTAATCGAGACAAGTAAATCAAGTTAGGTTAAACCAGTTGAGTTGACCAGATAGAGTTAACCAGTTAAAGTTAATCTGTTAGAGTTAACCAGTTGAGTTAACCAGTTAGAGTTGACCAGTTAGAGTTGATCAGTTAGAGTTATCCAAGTAGAGTTATCTAATATAGTGTATTCGAGAGAAGAGTAATCGAATATAGTTTATTCGAGTGGAGAAATCAAATGTTATTCATTTGAGAAGAGTTACCGAATATTATCTATTCGAAGAGTAGTTATCGAATATTGGTTATTCGAAGTTAGTTAATCCAAAGGAGTTATTCGAAGTTAGTTAATCCAAAGGGGTTATTCGAAGTTAGTTAATCCAAAGGGGTTATTCGAAGTTAGTTAATCCAAAGGGGTTATTCGAAGTTAGTTAATCCAAAGGAGTTATTCGAAGTTAGTTAATCCAAAGGAGTTATTCGAAGTTAGTTAATCCAAAGGAATTATTCGAAGTTAGTTAATCCAAAGGAGTTATTCGAAGTTAGTTAATCCAAAGGAGTTATTCGAAGTTAGTTAATCCAAAGGAGTTATTCGAAGTTAGCTAATCCAAAGGAGTTATTCGAAGTTAGTTAATCCAAAGGAGTTAGTCGAAGAGTTAATCGAGTATAGTTATTCGAAAGAAGGTGTTAATCGAATATAGTTATTCGAGTAAAGTTAAAAGAGTTAATCGAATTTAGTTATTTGAAATGAGTTATTCGAATTAGATATTTGAATAGAGTTAAACACATTAGAGTGATTCGAATTACTTATTCAAATAGGGTTAAACACGTAAGAGTTAATTGAATATTTGTTATTCAATTAGAGTTAAATCGAATTTAGTTATTCGAAAGGAGTTAATCAATTTGAGTTAAGTTAATCGATTTGAATTAAGTTGAATCGAAATGGGGTAAATCGATTAGAATTAAGTTAATCGAGTTAGAGTAAATCGAATATTGGTTATTCGAAGGTAAGTTATTCGAAGGAGTAAATCAAATGAGTTGATCCAAAGGAGTTAGTCGAATATTAATTATTCGAATAGAGTTAAAGGAGTTATCGATTTTAGTTTGATCGAAAGGAGTTATCGATTAGTAAATCGAAAGGAGATTTTCGAATATAGCATATTCGAAAGAAAGAGATCGAATATTGTTTATTCGAAAGAGAGAGATTTCGAATATGAGCTATTCGAAGAAGAGTTAATCAAATAGAGATTACTCGAAAGAGAGTTATACGTCGGATTCGATTATAGCGAATTCGGGAAAGTACTATTTACTTTCCAGGGTTTAAATCAAGATTTAGTTATTGATTTAGAAATTAGGTGTCTGTTAAATTATTCGAGTTAGGAGATAAAGTTATAATTTAGGTTAGATATTGCAGAAGTAGGAATTATAACGTTATAGTTATAATCAAACGTTTTCATATAAGAAGTAGATTCGTAACCTGAATCTGAGAATTTGCGTAAACAGATGATTGTAAAAAGTGAGTGATGAGCTTCATCTATTTCACAGTAAAGGACGTTGTTCAATTAAGGTCTGAGAGGTAATTATACCCCAACTTGATTGACTTCAGAATTGACAAAGGAATAGTTGTGGTTCGATCTAAAAGGTTGATTAGGAATAAAGTTAAGGAATAAGCGATAAATGGATTAAGCGAAACGATGTTTTATACAACGTACATTGGAAATCCGTAAATGAGTTTTGGAAACGTTTTCCAAATATAGTCAGATATGTTTTCTAAACATAGAAAATGAAATGTTTTCATGATAAGAATTTAAGAAATAGAGTTAAGCAAATTCACAAACAGACTGGAGAGGGTAAGTTGAACGGTTTTCAAATTGACGATCTGATGTTGGTTTCGACCTTCCGGATTGATACTTAGAGAATTGTTCCCATACTAGTTACAGTTAGGGACTGATAGTTGCGAAATAATAGTGATGTGAAAATAAGCTATGGAAATGTTTTCCAATGATTAATAACATATATTTTCTAAATATATGAAATAAGGAAATATGAACATATGATGATTGATCGATCGAATTCCCATTTGGAAATAAGATCGTTGTTTGTACACCGACATGTTTTCATTTGATAGTTAGATCACAGACTATCAAAGTTTTTACCATTTTAACGTTGTTAATATGGAGAGACCGGTTGGATTATTATCCAAAGAACCACTCTGTATTGGCATAAGCGTTGCGAGCAATATCTGCCAAAGATAAATTGAAGACGGAGTAACGTGCAAGGGCTGTTGTATAAGTCTTAGATAACAGTGACTAAGATGGATATACTGAATAGTGCCTTCGGTTTGTCCAGTCCCAGGACAACGTATATGGAAGAAGGTCTGACAGAGTATATCCATTAGATCGCGTAAGTTGATCTGTTCAAACGTATTCACGTTTGGTGGCGGAGGAATTCGTTTCTCTTAGCTGTATACCCGTGTTATTTTTGGATAAGTCAATTTGTGATTTGGCGGGTATGACAATGTGGCATTCAAAGTGAATGATGATCAGATGTTCTGAAGATAGACGTAGCTTCTAGCCTCACACCAGGAAGTAACAAAAGTTGGGCTAGGCAGCATGGCTAGTTGGGTCATCCCCAAGCAGGGTGTATTGTCACCGATCTAGAGAATATTCATATTTATACTTCTTTTTGATTCTGTATCTTCGGATGACGGTTTGATGGCCTACAACCGTGGTGGCAATATATTCGCGACACTCAAGCTAAATGAGTGAGCGGTCATGTGTGGCCGGGTTGCAAGACGTTCTTGTTGAACCTTGAGTGTATCACCTCTAGAGTACACTATTCAGAAGGTGCTCCCATACCTTGTCTGTTGGAATCCATTCTCCGATAAGCGCCCTGCGGTTTATGATTTTATACTATGTATGTAGAACGTGAGATGCAAGCGTTTCTGCTAGATTGATACCTATTTGTACTTAGACATTATTATAATATCACAATGATATTGCTTGTCAAAATTGTTCAGTTACTCATAAGGGAAAAACCCGTTCCGTATTCACGGCGTGGTCTTATGAGATATCCTATACCTGTTTTAAACTATTTTACTCATACCAGTCCCATGACTGACCCGGAGTTTACTTTGTTGTTTTCCCTAAACTCTTGGGTGCCTAAATTTGTACGGGCAGTCAAGTAGTCGGGATTTACAGATATACTTGGAGAGCTTGGAGCAGGAGGCTGCAAGATTTTATAGCTATAGTTATTTCCGCTGTGTTGTAAGTGTTGTACTCTGATAAGTGCTATTGTATATATATAACTGTTTACTTCAAAGTTATGTTATATATTATATGTTATTCGTTCCGCTGTGAGATTCGTGTTACTCTGATAATTCTGATGTTCTTCTTCTTCTTCTATTCTATTAGTTCTATCTTTTCTTTCTCACCTTCTAAATTCTTTCACTAATGTCGCGGAATTTTCGACTCTCGAGGACTCGAAAATTTCCAGCCGTTACAACCAGCCCATACATAAACGCGGACAGTTTTTACCTTACTATGACCCAAAGTATTTTTGAACCAATATCTTTTCTGATATTATAATAATGTCTATCAAGCCACAAATAAATATCAAACTAGCAGAACGCTTGCATCTCACGCTCTACATATATAGTATACAATCAAAACCGCAGGCGCTTATTGGAGATTGGATTCCGACTATGAAAAGGTATGGGACCACCTGCCGATAGTGTATCTCTAGAGGGGAATACACTGGGTTCAACAAGAGCGTCTTGCAACCCGGCCCACACACGACCGGCCACTCATTTCGCTTGAGTGTATTGAATGTATACCACCAACGGTTGGGCTCAAACCACCGTTTCCCAAAAGGGGCATTATCGAAATAGATCAAAGAAGCAAATAGAATTTCTCTAGATAGGCGATTATACACCCTAATGGGAGCGACCCACACAGCCATGCTGCCTTCCCGATTTTGTCATTTACCGGTTGATGAGGCTCGAGGTCACGTTATCTTTTTAGAATATCATTTCGAATGCCACATCGTCAGAACTGTTAAATCACCAATTGACGTCCATAAATACACTCTGGGTGTTAAGCAAGAAAATATCTCCCCTACCAACTTAGTATATTTGTAAAAATCGACGTACATGATTCTTAAGGAAATACTCTGTCAGACATTCATCCATACAAGTCATCTAGGAATAGGATGAACCGAAGGCACTCTCCTACCACATCCTATATATGAGTCACTCCAAGGATCAGTAGCGAGAAGTCCTTGCAATCAACAGATTTCAATCACGACAGAATCACAAGTCATCATAACTCTGGTAGCTAGCCAGAGAAATTTAATGAGTAGTTCTTCTGCTAATGAAGATCAACGGTCTTCAATGCTCCATCTCGACCATCTTCTGATATTTCCAATGATACGTATTTGCTGGGCGGAATGGTTTTCGAATGTGAATTCGATCCCGGTCTTTCCATACCAACAATCGATAAAAGGCCATATTTTGATAGTTGGTTATTTGACTATCAAATCCTAACAATATATCTAGGTGAATTGGCAGCTAAGGTCCGTTATGTAAAGTATTTCATTAAATCATTTCATCGACTTCTTGTAATTGATTCCATGAATTTAATCTTATCAAAACTCTTCTAGGTTAATTACTTAAAAACATTACTCAACGCTCCTTTACCACTTCCCTCTTGATTTCCTTCGTTTGGAAATATTGCCATATTTTATAAATCATCCTTTATTTCCCTTTATCGTGGAACATCGTATAATTTTCTCAAAACCCCTTTTCAATTCTTCTTTGATTTGAAATCATTGTTATAGTTCTATGATTACACTTTCCCTTTTCCTTTACCATTTGGCATATCGTTATATTTCCATTTAATCAATGACAAATATTTAATTACCAAAATCTCTTTTTATTACGATTAAACCACTTCACTTAATCTCGTTCACAGGTGAACGCTTGTTTTTAAAATCATTGTTTTGTGTAAACCCTTTTTTACAACTTTGTTTATACGATTTGAATTAGATTCAAATCCTTTCCATGCTAATCCATTTCATAGCTTAATTCCCTTTCATAAAAGAATTCCAATCGTAATGTACTCGATTTAGTTATAATTAAATAAAAGTAGTTATCTTTCGATTAACCAAAATTAGCATAGTTAATTCATTTTAAAAGGTTATTTCAATAATGACAAATTATATTAATCGCAAATAACTCGGTAATCACTTTCCAACCCATTACAAAAAAATATTACCTCTCGATAATAGTGAAACCATTCAAGTTGGGGTATTCTAATTACCTCTCAGACCTTGATCGACAACATTCTTATCTCAAGATAAATACAAGCTTGTAATTTCCAATTCTGATACATCATTTCCATTTAGTTGGGATTCATAAATCATTTTCTTTTATTTGAAACCCACTTGATCTGCTAATCCTATTTCCTCGATTTGGTAAACGTTCACTAAACCCATTTGATTCCCATATGGTTTTACAACGATTTCTCACCTTGGTAAACTTCCTTATAATTACTTTACCAAACCCCCTTTAAGTCTTAATTTATCCCTACTTATTTTACTTAACAAAATCCTATTGAAACTGTCGTATAGATTTACAAAGCTTATTCACAAGCCTTGTTGGTAAATTTGGATTATAAATCCTTACTAACTTTTTAATCAAATCCTATCGCCATTTATTTACCTCTTAATTAAATCCCAATTAAAAGTCATCGCTTTAATTATATTTTAAAGCTTCTCTTTAATATCACTCTGGCTCAACGGTCCTTTATCAACTTATGTTTATAATATTCAGGGATTTATAACCAAGTCCTTTGGTAACCTTTACTTAGTTAAAATCTTATTATAATTAGATTTCGTTTTTGAAAGGAATTCCAATAATTAGAACAATAGCTTTAATTATTATTAATAAAATAATTAACTTCATTTTTAACCAAATAAAAACAGTCTATTTCCAATATTTAATCATTCCTTAATTAACTTCATTTTTAATTAAAGGTTAAATCATTTAACAAAGGTTATTGAATAATAATTAAATTTAAAAATAATTAAGCAATTCAATAATCACTTAAAATTATAGTTAATAAAAGATTAACTAACTTCTAAATTATTCGTTAAGGTAACGAACATTTTGAAAAAAAAGCCATTGATTGGATTAATTCAAATCAGATTAACTCAACTGTTAATTTCAAATCAAACAGTTGGTTTTTGCCAACCGTACATAACAGTTAAATATTAACTGATGTAACAATTCGGAAAATCAGAACCGATATGAAAATTTTATTTTTGTAATTTTAACGAATTTTGAATATTTAAAATAATTTGTTCTAAATAATAACGACGAAAAATTTATTTTCGATGAAGTTAAAATGAATAAATTTATTTTAATTATAATTCGAGCCTGAAATAGTGCGGTAGCTCGAAATTTCGATTTCGAATTTCAAATGAGTATACAGAATTCGTTTTAAGACGGAATTGGACGAAACAAGAAATATTTGAATCTGTTTAACGATATCTTTTTAACGAAGTTAAGAAACTGAGATTTCACTTTATGGAGTGTAAGATATGTCCAGTTTAAAATTCAGAAATGTCGCTGTGGAATTTATATATATTTTAATATATATACAAAGGCCCTTAAAAATGGAAATTTTGCAAACGATCTTCGTTTTCGACGAAACCACTTTTGTTGGATCCGGAATGTCAAATTATTGCTAGGTTCCAAAATTCATAATTTCCTGAATCAATATGTGAGCATGGCGAAGTTAAACGTGTTTTGACAATTTCAGTCAATTTCGATCGACTAGGAGATGGCCAATTTTCAAACAATCTCAGAATTCGACGAAATTAGTTTTGTTAGGACCGTATCGTCAATACGAAGCTAGAAATAATTTTTCTGGAATTTTTAGAATCAGTATGTGACTCCGATAAATTGAAATGTACGTTTAATATTGAATATACTGATTTATATTTTAATTTGAAGAATAACTGACTGAAACAGTCGAATGGGCTCACGAAACATATTCCATTATGTTCGGAATCTGGGTATTTAGCTAAGGGTGATAGTCGTTGGGTTTGATTTGGAGTATAAATGGATAAACAAGTATTGTTGAAATTAAAATAATATAAAAAATATATTATATATATACCCCCCCAATTAAAACCCTACCCTTTCACTTATCTTCCGCCGCTAGTATCATGCAGTGGCCAGGAATGATCGAAACTTCCTCCCTCAAATTCCTCTTATCTATTGCAATTTTCAACCAATTCCAAATCGAAAATAATTCAGCACTTCGAGCTCTCTCCATCCATATGGCTTTGATGGAGTAATACGATCCGTGGTGTTCGATTTCGGAGCCCAAAGGGCCGGAGTTCGTGACCAAATTACAGCGCAGGGGTGACTTCGAGTCTGACGTGGTGGCGGCCGTGGGTAGCGATGGCGGAGGCGCATGACATGGTGGAGGTTGATCGGCCTCTGGCCCAACGTGGCGACGGTGAAGTCCAGCCCTAGCTGGCGAACGAGATCGAGATTCTCCAGGAAGAAGATTAACTATGGGCGACGATTTCTGAGTGATATTAAGGTTTACTAAACCTAATTATTAAATTAATTATGTTAATTAATTCATTCGATGATTAATTGGCCATAACTTCTTCGAACATAGTCAGAATCTGACGAAACTGAGTTCTTATAACCGTGAGGACGAGCTCTACACAATGGAATGGAATAGATTAGAAAAGAAGCGAACTAGAAATTGAGGAAAATTCAAAACTGGTAAAAGTGAGAATTTCTCACTAAAATTATTTCTATACAGTTATTTAGTTTATAACTTCATATATGAACTGCTCCCCATCATCCACAGTCCATGGACGACTTGTTTGTTTGATTGTGTTGTTGAAATTGGTTGTGGTGTGAAATGGACTGTATAAAATATTCATGGGTGGAATAAATTATTTGAATAATAAAAATATAATTTTTGTTGTATAAATGAACCGTAGAAAATGTTCATTGAATAAAATAAATATTCATTTATAAATCAAAACGATTTGTATATGTACACCCATTTGACTGATATGGATTGGGACGATAAATTTTACGCATTGCCCAACTGCACAAATAGTATTCAGTATTTATTGGTTGAAACCGCACACGGGTTTTGGGATGATATTTGACGTGCACTAGTCCCAATTACTTTGTTGTATGTTGATCGATGGGTTGAAAGGTTGTTGTAAGCGTTAATTATTTATAATTAATGCTTATGCAGTTGTGTGGTGCACTATGGATGATGGTTGATTACTTATCATTGTTGTGATATGCATGTGTTGTATGGAATCCATATAAATCACTTTATGTGGTAATTGGCTGTGTCTGAATCTAATTCAAAACTGAAGAATATTTTTAAATAACGAATATTTTAAAAAAACGAATATTTTAAAATAATATTTAGAAAAGAATCAAAATATGATTTTGATGTCCGATTTGGGATGGACACGAAAATATTGAAATATATGAAGCCATGTGATTAGATTAATGCCATTTTGACGTGAACGATATTTATATCGATTTTACTCGTTTTTATAACGAATATTGAAAAGGAAATAATTTCAAAATCAAATATTTTGAAAATATCACCATTTAGATTATAATGATGTAGAATATTCAATTTGTATTAAAAATTTTAGATGAAGTTGGAATCGTTTTAAAACGAACTTATAAAATACATTTTGAATTGAAATCGACGAAATATATATATATATATATATTATATATATTAAATGGCCTGAATATAACGCGCCGCACAACGACCGTTCGTGAATTTCGACCATTGACTTCGAATTGCGATTACGGGAGATCCGCCCGTCGGATTCTCCTAAAACCGGGACGTTGGGTTCGTATCAAAAAGAGCTTTCCACCGATTATAAGAAATTTGAAATCTAACGGTTGGATTTGGAGTTATGTCCAAATCAAATTTGGAAAAGGTCGCTATAAGTGCAGTTCGACGACCATTCATGGAAATCGACTGTACGGGCCTTGTTAAAATTATTAAAAATATCGATTATTTGTGTAAAATCATAGTAAATGATTTAGAAAGAATTAGGATGAAAAATTCCATCTTTGAAAGGATAAAAAAATATTGTTATTGTTATTGAAAGGAAAAATTCCATCTTCGAAATTATCTTCGGGATATGTCGATGTGGGATTTCGTGATTATATAGATATTGTTATGAGAATTCGAAAGATATATTTATATCGTTATTTCCAATATGATATTTGTTGGTTCCAGAATTTGATATTGAATATAAGTAGATATATTTTCTATTCTGAGCCTTGTATCTAATATCGAATGTGATTTGGGTTTGTCGTGAATGGTGTCTTCATTAACACTGTTCTTGAACCCAGTTGGGAAAAGATTAAATCTTTTTACTTAGATTCAATGAAATATACCAATTAAATAATATTTAATTGGGATTGAATTGAAATTGATTTTTGGGTTTATCGTGAATGGTGTTTTAAATAACACCTGTTCTTTAACCCGATTAACAATGGAATGAGAATTTGGGTTGTCGTGGATGGTATCTTTAATAATACTGTTCTTAGACTCAATGGCGTTAAGAAAATTAGAAACTAACTGGAGATTAGTTAAGTTGAATGGTTTCCTGGGTATTGATCTGATGTTGGTTTCGGCCTTCGGGGTTAATACTTAGGGAATTGTTCTCTTACTAATTTACGGTTAGAGACTGATGAATGGAATATGATTTAAGGGTTTATCGTGAACCGTGTTTTAAATAACATTGGTTCTTTAACCTAGTTAAAGAAAAAATCAATTTCTTAATTAGATTGAAATGATATTCCAAGGAAAATTAAAGAATAAATTTTAAAGAATTTATCTTTGATAAAATTAATGGGAACCTTTCCCTAGTAATGTGAATATTTGAATAAAAGAATATTCTGAATTGGAATGAGGCATATATTGTGTTTGTGTTACACTTGTTTATAAAATACACGAGTTATTCGAAAACACCGGCTTTATCCCATTCTGAATAACTGATACGACGATAAGTCAAAGAATAAGACGGTGGTTGAAGACCGGAGGTCTTCACCTCGTTTGGGTGATTACTGATGATCTTGATTGGGATGTACACCCAAGAGGAGGGAATCAGTTGGTGATCGTCCAGACGTACTTGGAGATCGATGGATATGCGCGGAATAAGGTTCCTCCGGTTTTGTTCGGACCCAAAACGAACTTGTAAATGGACCATGTGTCTGACATTGGATTTCATTCTGTGTGACTGATATCCGTTGCATAGAGTGGTTTGCCTGTGTGGCATGCTAAGATGCAAATGATCAAGGCTTCTGTTGAAAAGCAGAGTCTTGTGGTTGATGATCAAAGCACGATCTTTATGGCATCGCTTTGTGTAGCATTGATTCGCGAGCCTTACACCTCGATATGAACCAGAAATGGGAGAGGAACTCAGGGAGG
Organism: Allium sativum; assembly: GCA_030737875.1. NCBI lineage: Eukaryota > Viridiplantae > Streptophyta > Magnoliopsida > Asparagales > Amaryllidaceae > Allium > Allium sativum. Next base: position 997,015,537 of record CM060915.1, read on the forward strand.
ACATGTGTTTCCTTCTAGCTAGGGTGGTGTCATTGACCTACCAGCCCTGACATTTATATTATTTTCACCTATGTGGTTGTTGCTGTTGCGAGGCGCCTCAGATATGGAGTCATTTGGCTCACTTATGCCCCAAAGTGAGGGGAAACGCAGTGTTCAGGCATTTTAATCCACATCGGTGGACCGGCCCCGACGATCCAAGAGCCCACCTGAGTTTGGGTCCTGAAGGGTGGGCTAGAGCATCTTGAATCGGTGAGGACTATCTTTTGCCTCAGTTCATAGATGGAAATCCAACTTCCAAATATGTGATTTTGCGGTTTTAATTGTAGAACTAGTATGGCGACATGATATATGGTACCCATGCCGTCTATGATTGATACATTTATATTTGAAGCTTTTTTCTTCACTTGTAGTAATAATAAAAGATAAAATTTCGTGTATCAAGCATTCTTTGGCTATTATAAGTTAAAACCCTATCCTCCGGCTTGCGTTGCACTGTGTGATGGGACCTGGGTCTTATAATAGCTTCATTGTTCTTTATTTAGCATTGCACTGTTTGTTTTATCCACTGGTATTCTTTGGAGGAAACCCGTTCCGTTTTATATGGCGTGGTCCCTTGATTTACCTAACTTTAAAATAAAGATTAATAACTGTTTTAGTCCTCACACCAGTCACATGACTGACCTGGAGATTATTGTTTTAACCTATACTCTGGGTTCCCTTATTTTCCGCAAGGGCAGCTAGTAGTTTTGGTTTCACAGATTTATTCTTACATGAAACGACCCGAACTTCCCCGGTGAGGAAAGCCCGGATTGAGTCGAGAACAAGCCACAACAGAACGCAGACGGAAGAACATTTCATTGTTAATTACAACAATTCATCAGATTACTAGAATATACAGAGTATAAATGAATATTACAGTTGATAAATATTAGAGATTACAATACATTACATAGCAGCGGAAAATAATACAATACACAACTAGAAGTAATACGCGAATACAAAGCTTTACGAGTATCGTTCCAGCTGTAAATTAGGATCCTGTGAATATAAATTGGAAAAACCAAAACTACTACCTGCTCGTGTCAAAATCAGGGCACCCAGAGTTTAGGTTAAAACAATAAACTCCAGGTCAGTCATGGGACTGGTGTGAGAACCAAAACAGCTATTAATCTTTATTTTAAAGTTAGGTAAATCAAGGGACCACGCCGTATAACACGGAATGGGTTTTCTCCCAAGAACACCAGTGCATAAAACAAACAGCGCCATGCTAAATAAAGAACAATGAAGCTATTATAAGACCCAGTTCCCATCACATAATGTAAGCCGGAGGTTATGGTTTTTACCTTATAATAGCCAAAGAATGCATGATACGTTTAAAACAGATTATTTTGATAGTATTATAAGTGCATAGTGTATAAAACAACTTCAAATCATAAGTATCAATCATAGGCGGCATATGCGCCCCATCCCACTATGTCGCCATATATAGGATTACAACTAAAATCGAAACGTCACGTATTGGAAGTTTGATTTCCCTCTGTGAACCGAGGCCAAGGATCGTCCTCTACTGATTCGAGACAATCTATCCCATGTCTCAGGACCCAGACTCAGGTGGGCCCTTTGAGCGACAGGTCCGGTCCACCGATGTGGATTAAAATGCCTGAACAATACATTTCTCCGCCCTATGGGGCGTAAATGAGCCAACAAATGACTCCATCAGACCTGGATCGTCCGATCAAACCGAGGCGCCTCGCAACAGCAACAACCACATAAGTCAAACTCGTCAGGTCGTGTAAAACCACTGACGCCACTTCTAGCTAGAAAGAAACGCATGTCCTCCCTGAGGTCCTCTCCCGTTTCTGGTCCACTACCGGGGTGTGAGGTTCGCGAATCAACGTTACACAAAGCTATGCCACAAAGGTCGTGCTTTGATCATCCACCACAAAACTCTGCTTTTTAACAAAATCCTTGATCATATTGCCACTTAGGCATGCCACACAGGGAATTCACTCCATGCGTTTGATATCCATCGATATATAAACCCTGAGCCCGTACATCTCAGAGAAGGGCTTTAAGTAAGAGAATAAATTCTCCGCCACCAAACAGATATATATTTAATAGAAATCAATCCCACAGACTAAAATCCAATGTTAGACACACGGTCCATTTACAAGTTCGTTCTGGGTCTGAACGAAACCGGAGGCGTCTAGTACACCGCATATCCATCGATTTCCAAGTACATCTGGAATATCACTAACTGATTCCCTCCTCTTGGGTGTACGGCCCAATCAAGATCATCAGTAATCACCCAAACGACGTGAAGACCTCCGGTCTTCGACCACCGTCTTCATCTTCGACACCACGTCGAATCAGTTATTCAGAATGGGATAAACCCAGTCTTTTTGAATAACTCGCGTATATAATAAACTAGTGTTACACAAACACAACATACGCCTCATTCCAATTCAGAATATTATTTTGTTCAAATATTTTTATACTTTGGGAAAGGTTCCCATTAATTTTATCAAAGATAAATTCTTTAAATTTATTCTTTAATCTTCTTTGAATATCAATTCAAACTAGTCGGGATTAGCGAACCACACCGAAGTAATTATTTATTTTATTTCCCAATCCGAACCTATTTATCCCATGAAGTACAACTGGTAATACTTCATATCTAACACCACGGTGTTATCGGTAGATTCAATTACCATTTCACGTTCAAATCTAATTAAAGATTTAACTATCGCCCAGAGCAAAAATAGTGATTCTCCATTCTCAATCTTTTCAATCTAATTAAAGATTCATTAAAACTCCACTTAGTTTTAATCTTTCACTGGGTTAAAGAATCAGTGTCACTTACAAAACGGTTCACGATAAACCCAAAATCACATTCCATTAATTATCAGGTTAAAGAACAAGTGTTATTTAAAACACTGTTCACGATAAACCCAAAAATCAATACTAATTCAATTCCAATTAAATATTATTTAATTGATACAATTCATTAAATCTAAATAAAAAGATTTTATATGGACGTTTAAAATTACATGAAATTCCAGCTGTTTCTGCTTGCAACCCAACCAGTTTGTACGCGCAGTGCTCGTTGTCACATTCCCAACGAATCCAGTTTCGCTGAAATCCGTTAATGTATGCAAGAGTTATGCTAATTTCAAGTTTATATAATTTAAACAATTTATTAACTATTTTAATTATAAATTAACTAAATTTAATTACTTACTAAATCTTCCACGTCATCAGTTAACAAACGTGTTTTCTCCCTTTACTCTTTGCTGAAACCCAACTCTTCTTCTCTTCAATACACGAACGGAAAAACTCAACCTCCCCCTTCGATTTTCCCTGCCAATTTCTGATGATTGGACCCCCAATACCACCAGCGATCGAACCCCCTTGACCTCCTCTTCCTACCCCTTGAAGCTCGCCGCCCATAGTTGCCCCCATTTGCCAGTCCTCGCATTCGAACGGAGAACGTTCATGCCCCAAATTTTCCGTTCATAGATCACCGGAGACCGCCACGATACCGTGAATCGACGCCATCCTCCACCGCCATCCCTTTGCTTTAGGTCCGAACTACCCTCGGACACCACAGCCGCCGGAAATTCCCAAAAACCCATCGCAGCATTTGAAAACGAACCCGAAAATGTCACCCACGTTCAACTCGCCACCGCGCCTTCCTCCGACCACCAGACGACCTCAAACTGGTGCCAAAACGAAGCGTGAACTCTCCTCTTTAATTCCCCCCAGGTCTGAGCTTTTGAAATCGACCACATCCCACCCAATTCAGCAAAGAATGAAAGTGGTTTCTCATGGAAATTGGCGATTTGCGGCCACTGCATCACTCCGTTCGCCCGCAACTTTTTGCAGTAGGTCGGCCTCGACTGGATCTACAACTTTGCTTCAGGTTCCATTGGCAAATTCTTGACGGATTGTGAGAAATAAATTATTTTGTAAAGGAGACTTTTCTGCAAATTTCAGAAATGGTGGAGATGAGTTTGAACGATTTTTCAGAAGTTAGGCTAAGGGTTTGGTTTATTTATAAGTGGAAATAATAATATTTTTATGTTGATGTGACGCGTGATGATGACTAACAATATTTATTCGTGTCTATCCCAATTTCAAACACCGTTTATTCGCTCCTGCGCTCAGATACATACTCCGTTTGCAACGGAAATGGAGGTCATAGCATAATTTGACGTTGCAGTCCTAATAAAACTTGTTTCGTCGAATTCCGTGTCCGTTTGCTCAAACAATATTCATTTAACTCCAAATGGTCGTTTTATTTGCATTTTATTTTGCCACTCTCACAGAATAACTCTGATTTGCGTACAACTTGAAAATCTAGCAATAATTTGTCATTGCGGTCCAAACAAAATTTGTTTCGTTGAAAATGGAGGTCGTTTGAATAAAGTCCCTTTTAAATGGTCCAATTTGAATTAAAATAAATCAATTTTTAAATACTTCAATATAATTAAAATAAAATATTGCAATTGGCCATATACGACCAGAATTTGATATAGATTCAAAATAAAATAACTCGAGTTGAAATCCAAGTCAGTTCGATATTTAAAATATTTAAAAACCCTTTATTTATATAAATAAATCAATATAGTTTTATAAAGGAATTCCATAGCGAGCTTTCCAAAATTTGATTTGGACATAAAATAAAATCTACACTATGAAAATTCAAATTTTCTCTAGCGTTTCTTGTTTCGAGAAAATCCGGCTTATATTATGCCCTGTACAGCCAATTAAAGTCCAAACCGCCATATTACGAACTATCGGTCCGCTGCAGCTCGATTTAAAATTAAATTATAAACTATTTATATTCAATCGTCGTTAAACAAACGAAATCATCAATATAAACAATATTAGACCATTTTAAACTACTCATTCACAATATATTACCAACACAACATTTTCTGACTGTTTGGAATTAAAATATTATTTTATTATTTATTTGAATAATATATTCAAAAGAAAATGGTTAAATTCAATTATTTAAATTCAAACCAATATTTTAAATAATAAAATAAATTAAATAATTACCCAGAAAATACGGGTCGTTACACATTACTTCAAAATATTCTTCAAAATGTTTGGAAAACATTTCCAAATTCACCTAAAATCTTGAATTTTCCATATATAATTCAAAATTTAATTTCAACACTTTTGCCTGTTTCTAGGATTTTGATTCCAAATTCTAATTTAAATTCAGATTTAATTCATCCGATTTATATAAGAATTCTGATTGGTTATTTATAATCATTTCAATTATAATCTTATTCAATTATAATAATGACCAACACATCCAATATACTATAATAATTCCAACATATATACTTCTTTTACATCGAAATATACTTTTGGGTAAAATTATTTCATTTACCCTTCCTTCAAAAATATACTGTGTCGGTTCATCGTATTCAAGAGTTTAGAAACCCCTATCGACCTGGTGGCTCCCACCGTCGACCAGAATTCATAAACCGCTCAACCAATAAATCTCCACAATATAAAATCATTTATATAATCTACAAATACGCTCTCTTGGATATATACACTCAAACTCAATCTAGGGTATTACTAACCGCATCTCTATTGAGCCATGCCACAGAGCCAAGGTAGTTACTCAACCTCGGTCTGATACCACTGTAACGGACCAAGGGATTTTCCACCTCGAAAATCGACATAAAACACAATGTAACGACCCGTGTTTTTGGCACTCGAATATGTAATTTAATTTATTTAATTTAAATATTACATTTGAAATATTAATGAAATATAATATTGAATTCGTTATTTAAAACGAAGTTGAGCGTTATATATTTATATATAATATAAATCGAGCCTGAAATGGCGCTGCAGTTCGCAATATAGAGTTTTGAACTTCAACTGAGAATACAGGATTCGATATAAGTCGGATTTCTGTGAAACAAGACACGTTGGGACCGTATTGATGATAATTTTCATATGAAAGAGAAAAATCTAGATTTCGTGTTATAGTTTGATAGTTATGGCCAAATCAAATTTTGAAATAGTCGCTATGGAAAATCGTTATTTAATTATAGGCCTTTAAAATGGCCGTTTTGCAAACGGACTCAGATTTCGACGAAACCAGTTTCATTAGAACCGTATCGCTAAATTATTATACGGTGGTGAATTGCGTGGAAAACCGATATCGTATGTGATCACGGTAGCCGTAAACGCCCGTTCAATTTCTATAACGCGCAATTAAATAAATAAAAGGATATTTGGCATAACTTGAGCAGATGATCGAGTTAGGCCACGATACCAGTTCCGTTGAATTCGTATCGTCGATTAGAGTCAGGATATGTATATAGTTTGTTATTTTTAGAGACCGGAAAATTTGGTGTTAAAAGGGGTATTGCGGTTCGGGGTAAAAATAGCCTTCCGGGGCAACAGTCTCAGAATGCGACGAAATTAGTGCCATTGGGTTCGTATCGAAAAGTTATTGTCGATGTTCGCAGTTTCAAGTGGATTTGATTTATCTGGTGACTGTGGAAAAATTAAACGCGTGTTCATTTCCGGTTTCATAAAGGAAATTTTTTCATACGACCTCGGATTTCGACGAAACTTGTCCCATTGGATCTGGAATATCGTTTTACATCAAGAACTGCCTTTTTATCAGTAGACAGAAATCGTATGTAGTGGTTTCTAATAAGATTTCTCCGCATCAAAGTTTTATACATTATAATATGAATATTTCTATCCCACCACTTCACTTTTCTTCATTCTTTTGCTTACGTCCTTCCAGTAGCTTGCGCCCCACATTTCTCAATTACTTGCCACCCAAACATTTCTTTTCTTTGTCTACCATTACACAGACACCGTGCCGACCAAGTAATCTTCGAGACCCACCCTACCTATGTTATCTGAAATCCTATACCCCCCTACGCCGTGGCCACCACGAAAGTGTTACTATAAATACACATAAGCCATCTCGTTATTCCTCTCAACCAGTAAACTAAAAGATTGTGGCTTCCTTTTAGACTGCACCTTTTTCCTCACAAACCGAAAGCCATTGCTTGAGAGGGAACCGACTGTTAGGGTCTCAGGAGTGTTCATGCGTGGAGATTTGTGAGGCATGGGTTTGTGTATTGACGAGGCAAAGCTTTTGTACGGTGGAGATCATCGTTCATGAACCATGACGGCCAGAGTTGGGTTTCGAAGGTGCCATATTTGGTCGAGATGCTAGAGCGAACTGATATGCCGAGCTTTATGGCTTTCACAGCAATGAAGGAGGAGACCCTGACGCATCGGGTGGCGATGTTCGATCCTACTCCGATGGCCGAGGTTGGGTGCAAGGGTCTGAACAAGGAGATGAAGCGCGATCTGCCCCTGTCGGGTTTCCTTTTTCAAATGAAATTAGCGTCGTTAATTATATCATTAAGGAATAAAAACAGTACGTTTAAAAACTGTGTTATGCTATCTTGAACAGGAAGTTGTGTGTTGGAGTTTTCCGTGAGTCTGGATCCCTGAAGAAGTAAACACGAAGGAAGCAGAATAAGGAGTTGAGAACGAAAGGCAAAGCTTGGGAAAGTGGAAATGATAGTCCAGTATTCTCGTAACATGGTGATTTAATGGTGGAATCAAGTTGGTTCAAGGAAAAAGTGTCAGGCTGTTGGTGTTGAACGGGAGTAAAGATTTCTGGAGCCATTAGGATGGAAATCAGAAGAAGATTTGTTCGGCCAGAACTTGACAAACGTAATTAATATTTAGTTTAACCTTTGACTAAAGGATATAAATTTAATTAGAATCATACAAACTAAACGTGAATCATATTTTGTTGCAGAACTGGGGTGAACGAGAGGAACAAACACGGGAAGAAACGTAACCGATGGACCATATTATCCATAACTGAAAAGTAATTAATACTTTGATTAATAATTTTAGTTAAGGTAAATAAATTATTAAATTAACAACCATATGCTTATACGGGTGCAACACTTACATATGTGTCAGAATTTAGCCAGACAAGAGACATGGAATCGTACCGTCGAACCCTATATTCTGGAACTGACTTGGTCACAACTGGAGATGGCTGAGAATTTTAATTAAATTAAACACTCGTTTGATTTAATTAAACCGAATCGCTTCAGCGACAAGCGGAATTCAAGGTGAGTTAAACTCACTCAGTTACCCTTTTTATATTTTATATAAATTGGGTATTTTTATTTTGTGTGCTTTGCTTGCCAATGGTTGACTATTTTGCTAGTTATACCTATTTGTTGATTTAACTGATGAAATTAAACTATGTTTAATTTCAGTGAAATACCAAATCGTTATTTTTAACGATTGGTTCCAATAAAGGTAACTCACCTTGGTTGGTCACGCTTATTTATAAACGTGTTTAAATGGTTGCATTGTTTGAATTGCTTATGGTTGATGTTAAATGGTCGTTATTTAATTTATCAGTTAAACAAAACTGAACCGTCTGATTTGAGATAACCGTTTGAATACAGGGAAGAACAGGTTGGAGGGATCCAACCGGATTCCTCAAATGTATTATTTATTTTCATTTGATCATATATGAACTGATCTGTTTGTGTGATTGATTTGATGGTTGATTATTGACTGGATATTCAACATCTGTTTGATTTAAACCAATGGGCGATATTGGTTAAGTGTTTGGCAGAGTATGGCCTTTAAAATCAATCGGGTTACAGATATTGATTCACCGTTAGGTGAATTGATAGAGATGCAGTTATAAAATTTATTTTATAACTAGAAATAGAATTTTGGAATATACTATTTTGAATAAAAGTTATATAAAGAGAGATAAATGAATGGTTTACTTATTTAAGACTTTGATTTATTATTAAGTGATTTTAGAAAAGTTAATCAGATTGATAAGTACGGAAATAAGAAATAAGCCGAATGGTTTAGCTTGGGTAATTATTTGATCAAGCGAAATGAGGAGTTCATGAATAGGTTTTATTTTAAACCTAAGTTTTATAACAAAGTTATAAAAGGAATTTTAAGCAAGAATGAGAGAGCTTGAATTAAATATTACTTAATCATTTGAATTAAGTCGAAGGAGATTTCGATAAAAAGGGTTTAAGATAAACCAAAACATATAAATAGGTTTCAAAGTGTTAAGACGTTAATTTTACATTAACGTTATTTGAAAATGAGATCTAGTAAAAAGGAGAATTTTAAATGAGATTCCAAAATGGGAAATTGAATATAGCTATTCGAGATAGAATTAGCCAAACATAATTATTGGGCTAAGTTGCCATTTCGTACGACTGCTAGCGTAATTCGCAAGGCTGCAGATAGCCTACGGCGGTCGGATATTTCCTGAGGGATTCAGGCGTAACCATTGTGATCGTTGTGATCTAGAGTCAAGCAAATGGAGTTAAGACGAATGTTAATTAATCAATTAGAATTATTCAAATATCGTATTGTTGAATATTAAAAGAATTTGGAATTTCAATTTAACAAAAAGTAAATCAGTTTTGTAAAGGCCAAGTGATGCTGAATACTGAACCAGTGAACTCATTGGAGTGTCATGTTTGAAACACTGTATATTTTGATAGTTAAAACACCGACTATCAAATCTGACCAATACGATTGTTGGTAAGGAAAGACCGGGATCGAATTTATTCGAAAACCATTCCGACCAACAAATACGTGAAGATCTCAGAAGATGATCGAGATGGAACATTGAAGACCGTGGGTTTTCATAAACGGAAGAACCACTAATATTCTCTGCCTGGCAAGCAGAGATAAACTGTGATTCTGTCGTGGTTGGAATCAACGGGTTGCAAGGACTTCTCGCTACTGATCCATGGGGTGATTCCTATATGGATGCGGTAGGAGAGTGCCTACGGTTCATCCTGTTCCTGGATGACGTATATGGACGGATGTCTGACAGAGTATTTCCAAAGGGTCACGTACGTTGATTTCTTCAAACGTACGATAGTTGTTGGCAGGGAATTGCCATTCTCTAGCTTTCAGCTAGAGTATTTTTGTGGACGTCAATTAGTGATATCTGACGGATCTGACGATGTGGCATTCAAAGTGAATGGTGACCAGATGTCAAGAGTTAATTCTGGCCTCAAGTCTCATCAACCGGGAAATGACAAAAAAATCGGGCAGGCAGCATGGCTATGTGGGTCGCTCCCATTAGGGTGTATGATCATCTATCTAGAGGAAATCCTATTTGCTTCTTTAATCTATGTTTCGATGCTGTCCCTTGTCGGGAGACGGTTGCTGATCCCAACCGTCGGTGATATACATTCGATACTCTCAAGCGAAATGAGGGGTCGGTCATGTGAGGGCCGGGTTGCAAGAAGTTCTTGTTGAACCCAGTGTATTCGTCTCTAGAGATACACGATCGGAAGGTGGACCCATACCTTGTCAAGTCGGAATCCAATCTCCAATAAGCGCCCGCGATTTTGTTTGTATACTATATATGTGGAGCGTGAGATGCAAGCGTTCCACTAGATTGTTAATTACTTGTATTTAGACATTATTATAATATCAGAAAAGATATTGGTTTCAAAACTGTTTTGGGTTATCGTATTGTAAAAACCGTCCGTATTTATGTGTGGATTTGGTCTTACGATTATCCTTTTCTTTTGAAAAGATTTTGAACTTTAAAATCATGATTGGATGATTCACCCTTATAACTGTGCGAGTTTATCTCACTCTGGTTCACCGGACTGACCCGGTGTTTTGTAAATGCTCGGGTTAGGCCGGGTTGTACAGGTTCAGGATATCGACGGTTGTGAAGAGACGAGCTGGAAGAGTCCAGACGTATGATATTACTAGTATTCCGCTGTGTGTTGTATGAGGACAGATTATCACTGTCCAGATGTGTACTCTGATATTGTAAGTATCTTAAAAGCTTTCAGTAAAGATTATTTCTGTATTATATTTTGTTCCGCTGCGATGTGAGACTCTGTGTAGTGTTTCTTCTTCTTCTTCTATTCTAATATTTCTTTCTTTCTTATCTCACCCTCTAACTTCTTTCTATTAATGATCTGGAATGTTCGATGTCTGAATGGTCAACACGGTAGTTGATGTTGATTTTCGGAGTCGAAAATCCCGGTTCGTTACAGTGGTATCAGAGCTATTGGTTAAGTAATTACCTTGGCTCTGTGGTGTAACTCGGTAGAGATGGGGTTAGTAATACCCTAGACTGAGTTTGAGTGTATATATATGAGCGCGTATTTGTAAATTGATATAAAAACTGTTTATATTGTGTTGATTGGTTTGTCGAGTAGTTTATGAATTCTGGTCGATACAGTAATGCAAACTGTGTCGATAAGTGTTTCTAAACTCTTGAACAGAATAATTCGACACAGTATGTTTTTGAAGAAGGGTAAATGAAATAATTTTACCCAAAATTATATTTTGATATAAAGGAAATATATATGTTGGAAATATCATAATATATGTGGTGTGTTGTTTGTTGTTATAATCAAATAAGATTATAATTGAAATGGTTATATAAATAACCAATTAGAATTCGTATAATATATGGAATCAGATGAATTAAATTTGAAGTTAAACCAGAATTTAGATTGAAATTGTGAAAAATTAGAAAAGTGTGAAAAAGAATTTTGGATTAAATATATGGGAATTTTAAGATCCTGGGAGATTTTGATTTTGTTTCACAAGCATTGTGTTTAGTATTTTGAAATAGATTTCAAAATGAAAGTGTTTAAAATTGAAGTTTTGAAAAGATATAGTATTGAACTCACTTCGATGGCTGGGAAATAACTCTGAGGATGCTGGCCACATCATCAGTGTTCATTTTCGAGTTCTAAGTGACGGATTACTACCGGAAATCTTGTTTGAATTACTTTGAAAAAGACAAGTTGTTTGAATCCTGAAAAAGATTATTTGATTTTTGGAAGAGCTGAACTATTTGAAAACTCCCAGGAAGATTGTGTGAACAAAAACAAAATTAAATAAAAGATTGTGAAAGCAAATATGAATTGAATTGAAACCAATTAATTGGAAATCGAATCGAGATGTAATATATCGAGTAGAATCAGATTTGAATTGTGAGACAGGAATCTGAAATAGTGTGGACTGGTAAGGTAAGGGTTGGAATTGATGATGGATGATGATTGAGTTAAGAATGGAATTTGGCTTGGACACGTGAAGGATTTAGTTCTGAGGTTAAAAGTTGGAGTTGGAAATGCATTTGTATATGCTGACAGGGCAGCAGATGGAAAGGATATAAGGATATGCCCGACAAAAAGGTACATGTTTATTTTCTATATGGGTTTGGTGATTTATGAGCCTATTTGGCAAGCCACTTGGCTGTTTCATTTTCTTTTGGATTGGAGAAGGCCCAGAGAGGCGAGTTGTGGTTGTACCAATTGAGCCGTACAGAGGAGGTGCTGGCGAAATTTTTCGGAAATTTAAAGTGTTAGAAAATTTTCGATATTTTTGAAAATATTTATTCACAGTATTGAATTGGTTTCTAATTTAATATAAAATTAGATTTGAAATTAATGAGTTTATAACGTCCTTTCTTACCTTAGCAATTTCGAGGACGAAATTATTTTAAGGGGGAAAGAATGTAACGACCCGTGTTTTTGGCACTCGAATATGTAATTTAATTTATTTAATTTAAATATTACATTTGAAATATTAATGAAATATAATATTGAATTCGTTATTTAAAACGAAGTTGAGCGTTATATATTTATATATAATATAAATCGAGCCTGAAATGGCGCTGCAGTTCGCAATATAGAGTTTTGAACTTCAACTGAGAATACAGGATTCGATATAAGTCGGATTTCTGTGAAACAAGACACGTTGGGACCGTATTGATGATAATTTTCATATGAAAGAGAAAAATCTAGATTTCGTGTTATAGTTTGATAGTTATGGCCAAATCAAATTTTGAAATAGTCGCTATGGAAAATCGTTATTTAATTATAGGCCTTTAAAATGGCCGTTTTGCAAACGGACTCAGATTTCGACGAAACCAGTTTCATTAGAACCGTATCGCTAAATTATTATACGGTGGTGAATTGCGTGGAAAACCGATATCGTATGTGATCACGGTAGCCGTAAACGCCCGTTCAATTTCTATAACGCGCAATTAAATAAATAAAAGGATATTTGGCATAACTTGAGCAGATGATCGAGTTAGGCCACGATACCAGTTCCGTTGAATTCGTATCGTCGATTAGAGTCAGGATATGTATATAGTTTGTTATTTTTAGAGACCGGAAAATTTGGTGTTAAAAGGGGTATTGCGGTTCGGGGTAAAAATAGCCTTCCGGGGCAACAGTCTCAGAATGCGACGAAATTAGTGCCATTGGGTTCGTATCGAAAAGTTATTGTCGATGTTCGCAGTTTCAAGTGGATTTGATTTATCTGGTGACTGTGGAAAAATTAAACGCGTGTTCATTTCCGGTTTCATAAAGGAAATTTTTTCATACGACCTCGGATTTCGACGAAACTTGTCCCATTGGATCTGGAATATCGTTTTACATCAAGAACTGCCTTTTTATCAGTAGACAGAAATCGTATGTAGTGGTTTCTAATAAGATTTCTCCGCATCAAAGTTTTATACATTATAATATGAATATTTCTATCCCACCACTTCACTTTTCTTCATTCTTTTGCTTACGTCCTTCCAGTAGCTTGCGCCCCACATTTCTCAATTACTTGCCACCCAAACATTTCTTTTCTTTGTCTACCATTACACAGACACCGTGCCGACCAAGTAATCTTCGAGACCCACCCTACCTATGTTATCTGAAATCCTATACCCCCCTACGCCGTGGCCACCACGAAAGTGTTACTATAAATACACATAAGCCATCTCGTTATTCCTCTCAACCAGTAAACTAAAAGATTGTGGCTTCCTTTTAGACTGCACCTTTTTCCTCACAAACCGAAAGCCATTGCTTGAGAGGGAACCGACTGTTAGGGTCTCAGGAGTGTTCATGCGTGGAGATTTGTGAGGCATGGGTTTGTGTATTGACGAGGCAAAGCTTTTGTACGGTGGAGATCATCGTTCATGAACCATGACGGCCAGAGTTGGGTTTCGAAGGTGCCATATTTGGTCGAGATGCTAGAGCGAACTGATATGCCGAGCTTTATGGCTTTCACAGCAATGAAGGAGGAGACCCTGACGCATCGGGTGGCGATGTTCGATCCTACTCCGATGGCCGAGGTTGGGTGCAAGGGTCTGAACAAGGAGATGAAGCGCGATCTGCCCCTGTCGGGTTTCCTTTTTCAAATGAAATTAGCGTCGTTAATTATATCATTAAGGAATAAAAACAGTACGTTTAAAAACTGTGTTATGCTATCTTGAACAGGAAGTTGTGTGTTGGAGTTTTCCGTGAGTCTGGATCCCTGAAGAAGTAAACACGAAGGAAGCAGAATAAGGAGTTGAGAACGAAAGGCAAAGCTTGGGAAAGTGGAAATGATAGTCCAGTATTCTCGTAACATGGTGATTTAATGGTGGAATCAAGTTGGTTCAAGGAAAAAGGGTCAGGCTGTTGGTGTTGAACGGGAGTAAAGATTTCTGGAGCCATTAGGATGGAAATCAGAAGAAGATTTGTTCGGCCAGAACTTGACAAACGTAATTAATATTTAGTTTAACCTTTGACTAAAGGATATAAATTTAATTAGAATCATACAAACTAAACGTGAATCATATTTTGTTGCAGAACTGGGGTGAACGAGAGGAACAAACACGGGAAGAAACGTAACCGATGGACCATATTATCCATAACTGAAAAGTAATTAATACTTTGATTAATAATTTTAGTTAAGGTAAATAAATTATTAAATTAACAACCATATGCTTATACGGGTGCAACACTTACATATGTGTCAGAATTTAGCCAGACAAGAGACATGGAATCGTACCGTCGAACCCTATATTCTGGAACTGACTTGGTCACAACTGGAGATGGCTGAGAATTTTAATTAAATTAAACACTCGTTTGATTTAATTAAACCGAATCGCTTCAGCGACAAGCGGAATTCAAGGTGAGTTAAACTCACTCAGTTACCCTTTTTATATTTTATATAAATTGGGTATTTTTATTTTGTGTGCTTTGCTTGCCAATGGTTGACTATTTTGCTAGTTATACCTATTTGTTGATTTAACTGATGAAATTAAACTGTGTTTAATTTCAGTGAAATACCAAATCGTTATTTTTAACGATTGGTTCCAATAAAGGTAACTCACCTTGGTTGGTCACGCTTATTTATAAACGTGTTTAAATGGTTGCATTGTTTGAATTGCTTATGGTTGATGTTAAATGGTCGTTATTTAATTTATCAGTTAAACAAAACTGAACCGTCTGATTTGAGATAACCGTTTGAATACAGGGAAGAACAGGTTGGAGGGATCCAACCGGATTCCTCAAATGTATTATTTATTTTCATTTGATCATATATGAACTGATCTGTTTGTGTGATTGATTTGATGGTTGATTATTGACTGGATATTCAACATCTGTTTGATTTAAACCAATGGGCGATATTGGTTAAGTGTTTGGCAGAGTATGGCCTTTAAAATCAATCGGGTTACAGATATTGATTCACCGTTAGGTGAATTGATAGAGATGCAGTTATAAAATTTATTTTATAACTAGAAATAGAATTTTGGAATATACTATTTTGAATAAAAGTTATATAAAGAGAGATAAATGAATGGTTTACTTATTTAAGACTTTGATTTATTATTAAGTGATTTTAGAAAAGTTAATCAGATTGATAAGTACGGAAATAAGAAATAAGCCGAATGGTTTAGCTTGGGTAATTATTTGATCAAGCGAAATGAGGAGTTCATGAATAGGTTTTATTTTAAACCTAAGTTTTATAACAAAGTTATAAAAGGAATTTTAAGCAAGAATGAGAGAGCTTGAATTAAATATTACTTAATCATTTGAATTAAGTCGAAGGAGATTTCGATAAAAAGGGTTTAAGATAAACCAAAACATATAAATAGGTTTCAAAGTGTTAAGACGTTAATTTTACATTAACGTTATTTGAAAATGAGATCTAGTAAAAAGGAGAATTTTAAATGAGATTCCAAAATGGGAAATTGAATATAGCTATTCGAGATAGAATTAGCCAAACATAATTATTGGGCTAAGTTGCCATTTCGTACGACTGCTAGCGTAATTCGCAAGGCTGCAGATAGCCTACGGCGGTCGGATATTTCCTGAGGGATTCAGGCGTAACCATTGTGATCGTTGTGATCTAGAGTCAAGCAAATGGAGTTAAGACGAATGTTAATTAATCAATTAGAATTATTCAAATATCGTATTGTTGAATATTAAAAGAATTTGGAATTTCAATTTAACAAAAAGTAAATCAGTTTTGTAAAGGCCAAGTGATGCTGAATACTGAACCAGTGAACTCATTGGAGTGTCATGTTTGAAACACTGTATATTTTGATAGTTAAAACACCGACTATCAAATCTGACCAATACGATTGTTGGTAAGGAAAGACCGGGATCGAATTTATTCGAAAACCATTCCGACCAACAAATACGTGAAGATCTCAGAAGATGATCGAGATGGAACATTGAAGACCGTGGGTTTTCATAAACGGAAGAACCACTAATATTCTCTGCCTGGCAAGCAGAGATAAACTGTGATTCTGTCGTGGTTGGAATCAACGGGTTGCAAGGACTTCTCGCTACTGATCCATGGGGTGATTCCTATATGGATGCGGTAGGAGAGTGCCTTCGGTTCATCCTGTTCCTGGATGACGTATATGGACGGATGTCTGACAGAGTATTTCCAAAGGGTCACGTACGTTGATTTCTTCAAACGTACGATAGTTGTTGGCAGGGAATTGCCATTCTCTAGCTTTCAGCTAGAGTATTTTTGTGGACGTCAATTAGTGATATCTGACGGATCTGACGATGTGGCATTCAAAGTGAATGGTGACCAGATGTCAAGAGTTAATTCTGGCCTCAAGTCTCATCAACCGGGAAATGACAAAAAAATCGGGCAGGCAGCATGGCTATGTGGGTCGCTCCCATTAGGGTGTATGATCACCTATCTAGAGGAAATCCTATTTGCTTCTTTAATCTATGTTTCGATGCTGTCCCTTGTCGGGAGACGGTTGCTGATCCCAACCGTCGGTGATATACATTCGATACTCTCAAGCGAAATGAGGGGTCGGTCATGTGAGGGCCGGGTTGCAAGAAGTTCTTGTTGAACCCAGTGTATTCGTCTCTAGAGATACACGATCGGAAGGTGGACCCATACCTTGTCAAGTCGGAATCCAATCTCCAATAAGCGCCCGCGATTTTGTTTGTATACTATATATGTGGAGCGTGAGATGCAAGCGTTCCACTAGATTGTTAATTACTTGTATTTAGACATTATTATAATATCAGAAAAGATATTGGTTTCAAAACTGTTTTGGGTTATCGTAAGGTAAAAACCGTCCGTATTTATGTGTGGATTTGGTCTTACGATTATCCTTTTCTTTTGAAAAGATTTTGAACTTTAAAATCATGATTGGATGATTCACCCTTATAACTGTGCGAGTTTATCTCACTCTGGTTCACCAGACTGACCCGGTGTTTTGTAAATGCTCGGGTTAGGCCGGGTTGTACAGGTTCAGGATATCGACGGTTGTGAAGAGACGAGCTGGAAGAGTCCAGACGTATGATATTACTAGTATTCCGCTGTGTGTTGTATGAGGACAGATTATCACTGTCCAGATGTGTACTCTGATATTGTAAGTATCTTAAAAGCTTTCAGTAAAGATTATTTCTGTATTATATTTTGTTCCGCTGCGATGTGAGACTCTGTGTAGTGTTTCTTCTTCTTCTTCTATTCTAATATTTCTTTCTTTCTTATCTCACCCTCTAACTTCTTTCTATTAATGATCTGGAATGTTCGATGTCTGAATGGTCAACACGGTAGTTGATGTTGATTTTCGGAGTCGAAAATCCCGGTTCGTTACACACAATGTCGAATTTTCAAGAATCGGAAGCACCGGATCATTAATAGAAAGAAGTTGGAGGCTGTGAAATAGAAAGAAAGAAATTTAGAATAGAAGAAGAAGATAACACAGAAGAAAATTAAAGTAACACGAATCTCACAGCGGAACGATTAAAATATATTATATAACAATATTTGAAATACAATACTATAACTGTGTATACATACCATTTATCAAAGCATAACATAACATCACAGCAGAAATAAACTCTCTCTATATATAAAACTAATGCTGAAGCCTCCTTCTCCACTCCTTCAAGGGTATCTGGAAAAAATCCCGACTACTTGACTGCCGTACAAATTCGGGCACCCAAGAGTTTAGGGAAAACAAAATAAAATAAACTCTGGGTCAGTCATGGGACTGGTGTGAGTAAACTCCAATCATTCTGTTTAACTTTTCAAAATCCTTTTTGAAAGAAAAGATAATCGTAAGACCGATCCATACATAAACACGGATGGTTTTTTTCCTTACGATAACACAAAACATTTTTGGAAATCATATATTATCTGATATTATAATAATGTCTAAATACAAATAAATATCAATCTAGCAGAACGCTTACATCTCACACTCTAAATGTATAGTATACAATCAAAAATCAAGGGCTCTTACTGGAGATTGGATTTCCAACTATGACAAAGTATGGAACCGCCTTCCAATTAGTGTACTCTAGAGGGGATACACTGGAGTTCAACAAGAACATCTTGCAACTCAGCCCACACATGACCGGCCATTCATTTCGCTTGAATGTTCTGAATATATTGTCACCTTATGGTTGGTATACCAACATAACTGTTCCTGGGAGATATAAAAATAAAAAGAAGTAACAAATATGAATATTCTCTAGATGGTGACAATATACCTAATGGGGGCGACCCACATAGCCATGCTGCTTGCCCTATTTTTGTCATTTTTTTGGTTGATGAGGCTTGAGGTCATATCGCATCTTCTGATAGATCACATCTTCATTTACATTGAATGCCACATCGTCATACCCACCAAGTCACAAATTGATTTTCCGAAAAACACCACAGGTATAAAGCTAAAACAAACGAATTCCTCCGCCACCAACGTAAATACGTTTGAAAAGATCAACTTACGCGATCTATTAGATATAATCTGTCATACATTCGTCCATACACGTTGTCCTGGGACTGGGCAAACCGAAGTCACTATTCTGTAAATCCATCTTAGGCAATTTTTAACTAGGATCGACAAAACATCCCTTGCATAAACTCCGTCTTCAATTATCTTATACATATTTGATTCGCAAAGCTAATGCCCATATGGAGTGGTTTTCAAATAATAAATCTGATCCCGGTCTCTCCGTATTGATAATGGAATATGGTTAAAAACTTTGATAGTCGGTTATTTAACTATCAAAGGAAAACATACATACAAACAATGGTCATATTTCCAAATGGTAATCTTACCGATCAATTATCAATCAACATTGAGCCCCTTTTTAGAGATTTATCAATAATCATTTTATTTCCCCACTTTCCTGTTTCCCATATTTTCCCAAGTATTTCTCAACCCCTGCTTTGCCTCACACGATCCTTGGAAAAACGTCTCCATTTATTTTAAACTATTTATTTTCTATATTTAGAAAATATCTCTATTTAACATTGGGAATTAGTTCCATATATTCAATACTCTTATTTCCTATATTTAGAAAATATACGTTATTACCATTGGAAAACATTTCCCATTCTTATTCATGCATCACTATCCTTTTACATTCATTATTCCTTAACCGGAAACTAGTCAGAGAACAGTTCCGTAAGTATCAATCCCGAAGTCCGAAACCAACATTAGATCGATACTCAAGCAACTATTCCACTTAAAGAATCTCCAGTCAGTTTCTAATTTCCTTAACTTCATTTATTAATTTCTTATCAAAATATTTCTTATGCATCTCTTGGATCTAGTTTTACGAAATCACTTCTTTAACGGTAATTATTTTGATTATAACGATAACGTTCTAATACCTGTCTCTAAAACATTTAACCTCAAATATAACTTTTATTCATAAATTTTAATAAATAATTAATAAATAAGATAAATAAATAAATGTTGATAAAAATCGGAAAATAAATATTATTTTTCCTGTATAATCATTTTGAATAAATCCTATTCAATTATCATTCCGAGTGTCTGAATAGATTACCATTTCAGGTCAATTATATTTCTAAGTTCATTCATGAATTTATCATTCCCAAACATTTATCAGCCTCCCTTTATAACCAATTTAAATTTCCTAAATGTTTGTTTTTAAAATCATTATTCACCTTGAAAGGTGCATAATATTTGGTTACAGAAAACTGGACTCGTTATGCCAATCAAATCTTGATTTTTATTTATAAATACCATTACATGTTTAAATCATGTTTATCGAGTTATTTTATAAATTCATACTCCTATTCTATTCCATATACAAGTAAACTTCTTGTAAATCATATGTCAGGTTTATAATTAAATCTAGATTACATATTTGATTATAAATTATTGGCTCAGACCAAATATTTCTATCTTAACAAGTCTAAATTTTAATATATATATATAATTCCCAATAAATTATTTTATTAACATTCGACATCGTCGAATTCGAATTATCAATCCTAATGGATTATACCAATTTTATTCCCATTTCGAACATCCAATAAATCCCATCGTTTCCTTCTAAAAACGATTTCCATTTCCCATTTTAGTTCATTCTTGAATTTATATTTCCAATTTATTTATTAATTTCACCCCATTTATAAGTATCGTTTAAACCGCCTACATGTTTTGTATAATTGAACAAGTTATTATTTCCTATCCAATCGGAATTAAATTTCTATTTTAAAAATAGAAGTTCCTTTTTAAAAACCACAAATCCATTTCCAGTGTATTCGAATATATTTTTCGGTATTTGAAAATACCAATTTTTTCAAAGTCGATGTTATTTAACCATCCCAAACACACAATAATCAACCATAGATTATTTATCACATTATATAATGTAATATATGAAAAATAACAATATAATTGTTGAGAAATCCAGTTGGATCCCTCCAACCTGTTTACCTGCATCCACAGATGTTAATCGACATAAATAACATAATTTCATATCAATATGAAATTACTAAATTAATATTTAACCGATGACTTCATATATATAGTATCAACCAATTTATTTGTAAATCATCCAAACAACCATCACACAACATTCAATTATTTTTATCAATAATAAATAATGTTTACAAGATTGTAAAACTGCACATAGTTAGTGAGTTTACTCGCAATGGTCGTTAATCTGTTAAATAATGATTGATGGTCGATGATTCGAATCAGACGTTTAAATCTACCATAAATTGAAACAACCTCCAACCCGCACTAGATCAGTTTCAGTACATAGCCTGCGAGTACACGATTCCAACGTGACAAACTGTTCGAAATTCTGACTTCGCTTGGACAAGAAATTTAATTAACAATCTAGTATATTTTCTTTAAAAATTAAATAAAACTTTATTTAAAATGTTTTGGGCCTTACTATTTTTCCTTAGCCCAAACCGTTCCCTTTTATTTCGGTCCCCCCGGTCCTTCTCTATTCCCATCACAAGCGTTTTCTCCTAATCCTCAGACGAAAATTTCCCAAAACTTCCTTCTCGATGAAACACAATGGTGCTTGACTTCCGTAAATCGCCGTCCATCCAGGGCATCGGAGTCCACGTCGTCGTTCTACTAAGGACTGCAGCTTCCTCTGATTCACACGATAGTGACCCTGGTGTCCACTAACCGACCATCTCACCAGAAATTAGCTTCAATTGGAGAACCTATCTTATCCAAAAACAACCACCTTAGGCCGTGTTCATCCCTCCGACCACCACTGTTAAGGCCGTGGTTCATCCCTCTTCAGTGTCGACCTCCCAAGTCTCGACAATGACGCTACCAGAAAGGCACCAGGTGCACCATCTCTGTGCTTCTACGATGAAGCTACAAACCTGGTCAAAATCCATTTTTAAGCTTTTAGGTTGGTTTGTATTCAAATTAATAATTTCCTGAAAGAGTTTTGATCTGAATTTTATATGAAGTGTATCGTTTAAGAGCTTGTATTTTTATTGTGTTATACTGTTTGGATTTGGTTCTAAAAAATGGCAAGATGCACTGTATAAATAGGAGGATTTTTAAAGGATGAGAGCCACATCCTTTCACATAGAATGAGATTAGCCTGAAGTGTTAGGGTAGCTAGAAAAACAACAGACCTTTGATTTGAAGATTCATGGAGCATTTCCCTTTAGCAAGAAGCAAGAGTGGGGGACGATAGTAAAATAGGGCAGGTGATAGTGATTTCAGTGTCCCCTTCTTATGTAATTGGTTAGATTAGGATGGATTTGGACGAATGCACATGCATTGTTTAATCAAATCAGATTTTTATACATTTCATATTTAACAATAGTATTATCGAGGGAGAAAATATGGTCAGATGATTCAATGTAAGGTACGTATATTGTGAATTCTCTTGTCATAGCTTCATTAATCTACATGTGTAGTTCTGTACAATACCCCTTTTTCTTTTGTTGATTCCAAGCTGAGATTGTTATCTTATGTGTTGAAAGTCGGTCCTTTTGTTTTAATTCATCTCTTTCTTGGTATGTGAATGTGACTTGAGAATTTGATGGTTTGCTTTAGGAGATGGATTCATCATTTAAGCTGGGTTCTTCATGACTGATAATCTAACAGTAGTATTTTTAGTAATATTATGGCTTCCGTTATTGTTGAAATGCCCCCTACTATGAACTATGTGCAAGTACAGTTTAGACATGAAGGATCAAAGTGGAATAGGTCTGCGTGAAATATTTAGTGTATGTTGGCTTGTCTTTATCTCTTGTCTTTCTTGTCTGTACATTTCAAACCACTGGTTCATATGGTTAAGTTCTAGGATACGGTTTTGATATTTATCTTTCAAAAAATTTCTTCCATTCCTGCCAGGTTATTTTTAAATTTGATTGAGAGCTTAATAACTTGACTTTGTAGTTCGTAGTAGCTCAGCTAAATTTACTACCCAGTGGTGGCATTGCACATAAATATTCTAACCCAAGCCAGTATCCTGACTTTCATTTACTAGTATACTTGTGGGTTTAGCATAGAAATTTTTGTTAAGGTGGCATGGTTTAATAAAATTAAAATGAAGGTTGTGGTTCTATTGGTAGCCAACAAATAGACGGTTGTTTGCATGCAAATTCTGATGATTTCATTGTAACATACTCGATTATTTTTCTTTTGTTTTCAAAACTTTGACTGAAATGTGTTGATGCAGAACAGTGTAATGACCAATCCAAACTGCTGGAATACTCATTCTGAGGTACAGACAATCTTGATCAGTTTTTGTGGTTTAATTTTATTACACCGGTTTTCATAAAGATTTCTTTTTTTCGGAACTTCTATTCTTTTTTTATATAAGCTTATGTTTTATATGACATGTTACATGGTTAGTGAGATTAATCCCATAATACGAAAAATGAACCCGTAATATTTTGCATTATGTCCAAGTGTATTAAACAGTTTGTCGCTTTATTCTATGTATTGATATCATTTATATTGAAAGGTGAAACTGTTTTATGTTTTAAAAGTTTTAGTGTACCACATTACATAAAACTCTGTTCCTTTACGGACCTTACCGAAAAATATAAAATACTGATGTGATGAGCAATGTGTCGCGGTCCCAATATTATAATAATATAAACAAGTCAACTTATTTTGTGAAACCCAGGAACACTGATTTAGGGTACAAAATACGTTAAACAAAAAGTTGTTTATTTTTCAAAATAAAAATCACAGAATTTTTTTATAAATTAAATTAAAAATACGTCTCAAAATCTTGTGCAAATTCGAAACCAATATTTTATTTATATTAAATAAACTGTTATGGCTTATAAACGATTCCATAGCGACTATTTGAAAATTTGATTTGGGCATAACTTACAATCTGTAAGATGAAATATCGATTTTTCACTTCCATTAGAAAATACAACTCAACATATTCAAATGATTCTTGTATCAAAGAAATCTGACTTAAAACGAATCCTGTATATTCATTTAAAGTTCAAAATCCAATATTACGAACTACCGCGATGTTATGCACTCTATTTAAATTATATTATAATTATTACGTTCAATCGTCAATTAATTAATATATTCGTTATTATAATTCAAATTCTAAACTGAATTAAATCTATTAAATTATCCAATATTGTCAATCCAACTATGTCCGACTTTTTCAGAAATTTAAATTATATTACTCCACTGTTTATATTAATTTAAATATTCAAATATTAAATTCAAATCATTCAATCGCCAAAACAATGGATTAAATTAATTAATTATTAAATCGCTAAAATTTCCGGGACATTACATATTATATGGCTGAAAGTAAACGAAGGCTAACTTACCTTAGTGATAAAATCGTTAGATCATGGAATATTACACTTTAATGTATTGCCAATGGAAACTTAATGTTCCTTATTTGTTAAATTGTTTTATTTTGCATCACCAATGTTTGCTTAAATTGAGCACATCTGCTATTTATGCTCAACTTTTACTGTTTTGCTTTAGTGTTTCATACTGAACCATTATTACTTCCCTTTATTTAATTTAATGTTTTGAGCTTGATTTTATGCATTATTTTATTTCAGTATTGATTCTCTACGTTGGTTACAATATTTGGCTAATAGCCATGCTGCCAAACTAGGATTATAAATAGGTAGTTGAAAATTGGCCTTTTGTTTTGAAAACATGGTTGTAGTATGCAGTTAAATGAATATGCGAATTTTTTTTTGAACTAATGACTTCTGTTCTTTACCTATTATCAGCTTGGGCAAAACATTTTCCTATACACATGAACCAACAAAGAAAGTGTATTAGGGATACACACTTTGGCAAAAGAGCAGCAAGTCAAAGTTCTACAAGCCCTTCTATCACAGGTATTGCTAACATGAGCGACAAATCTAGCACTTCAACCAGCGTCAAAGATCAGGAAAAGTGGAAAAATGAAAGAAAAGTTCAAAGTTCTACAAACCCTTCTTTAGAGGCATTGCTAACAAGAGTGACAAATCTACCACTTCAACCAGTGTCAAAGATCACTACATGAAAAGTGGAAAAAATGAAAAGAAAAAAACTTGCCGGAAAGGAAATAAACAGGTTGTTGAAACTACCTTTTCATTCAGTTTGAAAGACGATATTTAGCAAGGTATATCTTTCCTTATAATGTTCACAAGCCACATTTTCATCCTAGCTCATAATCTTACCCTAATCCAATTTTTCTTCGCTCTACCTTCATATTCATCTTCGTTCTTATTGAAAAGAAATTGCATCCAAAATTGATGCAGTAGTACCAAATGTAACAATGTTTGTAACGAACCAGATTTTTCAACACTTTAAAATTTTGAAATTAATTTGGGTTTGGTATTTAGGAAATTTATTTTGTTTATACATTGAAATCTAATCTATTTTATTTTAGTTTTAAATAAATTTTGGAAGTATAAATTTAATTTTCCTTTTGTATTCGATTTAAGTACTTTGTTAAATTTGATATTAGTGATATGTTAAACTAATTTATTTTAATCGTTTTTATTTTTTATATTTATTTAACTTGAGAATTTATTTTATTTCGTTTGGTTTTGAATTTTGGTTTTAAAATTTACTTAAGTTTGTGTTTGAAAATATTGAATACAATACTAGTATTGTATCTATCTCTTAAATTCTTGTAAATTGGGGTTTTTTCTGTGTCAAATAACTTTTTTTCTGTTCCTGCCACTTGTCGATTTTCTTGTCATTTAATTAGCAAGATTATGTTTTTTTTTCTTCTCATTATTGATTCAGTATAGTGTAATACGCTAGCAGATAACTAACAAATCAGTAAGGAATAGGTTCTTAAAAGCTAAGAACCTAATACATAAATGTAAATTTATCAAAACATAAAAGACTATATGACTCTTTGTGGTGGGTAATTAGTTCGAGGAAAAACATTGCAACACTGCAGCTTTATACCCACCATTCATTTTCAACTACAACTATGTTCTCCTGATATTTTTACTCAATAATGAATCAAATAAATGAGAGTTGGCATAATCTTGGATCACATCCATCTTTTTTGCAAAAGAAAACTAGTATACGGCTCTCCAATCTAACGGCTTGAAATCGGTTGATCAAAGATGGACTAACAAATTTGAACAACATGCTTTCTTCACAAATCCAATCAACATCGAGAAGCTTTGAAGTATTTAAATATCAGCGTAGGCCTCCAGGTTACGGTACATCATTGGTTGCGATTACTTTTACCTGTTATTTTTTAGGATTAGGAGCACACTTTACGATTTAGTTTTTTATTTTTCTAACTTTAATTGGAGACCAACTACTGGACAATTTAGCTTGCATCCTAATGCAAATGGCACCCTATTTTGTTTAGTTACATCGATCTGTCAACTAGATGATTTTACAGCTTTAACTCTCCTTCTTCTACCTGGTTTCCATAAATCTTTTTTCCCATATTTGAATCTTGATTACTGTTAATATTAGAGGCTACTTGGTTTCTTTAAAGTTGATACTGCAAACTTACTACTGATTTAAGTTGAACTGTAAAAGTGCATAATACTTAGTGGCACAACTATATAAGTATTATAAGAATAAAGCTTGTGTTATTCCAGCATTTTCTGTTGTTGAAGGATGATAACATTGATTCACTTAGGCATTAATAATTCCTCCAACATTTTTAGTTTTAATTTCCAAGTTAGTCTGAAATGATGTTTCGTGCACACAGAGTCGCCAAAATTCTAAAGATACACACGTGCTTAGATCCTCCCTTGAGTTCATCAATGCCTAACTGAATCAAATCTGGTAAATTTAATTAATAAAATGTATTGAAAAACTCATATCCATGTAAATCATTAAATTTTGCGCTGCCAATTGGATACACATTCAACATCTTTTATGTTATACGTCAATTAATCAATTCATTTATTTTTACAGTACGTGCAATATAATTGTGTTGTTTTATAAATTTAATGACTCAAAGTATTAAAAAAAGTCTGTAGCAAATCTTCTTTCATCACATGCTTGGTTTTGCAGCTTTCAATTTATCTTTGTTTCATCTCTTGCTCGGTTGCAGAATTTACTTCCAAAGCAATATAAATTTTGGTTCTTAGCATGTTATTATACATGTGACAATAAACATGAATTCCATGTTAGGAAAAAGGAACTCTCTAATGTTATGAATAAAGGAACTCTCCATTTCCATCTCTGAAGCGCATTTTTTATTTTTAATATTTAATGTTTTATGTCTTAGTCCTTATAATAAATTTGATAAAAGAAGATAATTTGATAAGGGAGAACCATCGATATCCCTTTTAGACTTGTGATCTTCTTTAAATCCACCATTCAAGCTCGATCAAAACTTTCTAGAATTTAATTTAAAAGTGGTCCTCATTTCATCAAAAAATTAACATTTCAAAGGTTTTACACAGAGAAGATCTTTACATTAATTTACAGTAATTATATGCAATAGTTTTTCTTTGTGGGTAAGATTTTTTATGTGGTGCATTTTTCTCTCATGGCAGATGAATATTATGGTTGCCATCCATTTGTATAGGTTTTAATCACTTCATTTTGCAATCATCTTTTCTTGTTAATATATTTGAAAATTTTATATGAAGGCTACATAAAGAAATTAAATCAATACCAAGGGGATCATATTAATATATGCAGCATCTAACCAAACTAGTTTATGTTTCACCATATAAAATATCCTTATTGAAGGTTGACTAAATCTTCATTTGTAATGTACTAATTAATCATCATGATTTTTCTACTTAATTTAATTTACATCTATGTAAACTTTTACAATGCCAGTATTGCTATAAAAGCATGTTCCTCTCCCTACTGGAAGTGTTTATGTTTACCTTTGGAAATGTTTGTAGATGGTTCAGTATTCATTCCAAGGTCTAGGTAATCAATCACATATGAAATGACAAATCAATTATATTTGTATTTTTTCTCTTAATCCACGTTGAATGCCAGTGGATAAAAGAAACTAGCATGCACTGATCTTATAAATATGTTAGGAAAAGTTCCACATGATATTTGCATATACCTCAAAAAAGTTACAAAACGATGCTTATGTTTTGAAAAGATGAGTTATTGACTTAATAACAACTTTATAACTTATATCAAAATAGCAAGTAGTACCTTACATTGGAGAATGTGTTCGAACATCAGTCTATTCACATTCTTTGAGGAGATTTGCAAAGTTTATGAAATGATTGGAGAAGGATTAATGAATCACAAGTACCACTAAGCGCAACTGTTTCTCTATTAAGGCATTGTTTAACTTTATTACTTGGCATTTTCTAGTTGCCTAGTTGGTATTTCAACTCATTATGGATATCGTATGTACAGGTGAAACCATGGTTTTGTAGGCTAACCAAATCTGAAAGAACCAAATTTTGAAACATGGCAAGATAGAGATCACAAAATAGACTATTAGTAATTGGCGGTTTCATAAATTTGTTTGAGTACAACATGCATTACTTATAAATTTTTAACTTGTTTCCTAGTTGTATCATTTTAATGTTAATTATGTACTTTGAAATTGCGATGTTTTGACATTGTAACACCCCGTATTTCTGTTAATACTAATATTCACAAATTAAAAGAATTAATATTGAGAATTTGCACGAAATAGCCTTAAAAAGGCATATAACAAATTTGAGATATAAGAATTGCCTTAAAAGGCGAAAAATGGAATTAAGACATTAATTGGAAAATTAATGTGTAGAAATGGTCATAAGTTAATTATGGATTAATTTGATTTCATGAATAGGTGCATGTGTGTATATATATATATATATATATATATTTATATATATATGGGCAGTTAATGTAAACATGAATAGAAGTTTATTAATTTGCTGAGTGTTTGCTGAGTCACTTCTGACTCATTGCTGAGTCAATAAGATAAACCCCATCTGGTATGAATGGCTGCGGTTATTTCTAGGTTAAATCTAATGGCCTAAATGAATCCTAACATCTATAAATAAGTGGGTAGACTCTAACCCTAAATCACTTGAAAAATTGGAGAGCTACCGACATGCCGTTGCCATGGAGTTCAGCATAGCCGTCACAAACTAAAGAAGAAGAAGGCCTAATCTACAAACTAAATCTACTCAAATCAAATCAAAAGCTCTCTCTCTTTCTATTTCTCTTCTTTAAAATTGTGAGTATGATGAATCTCACAATATTATTATAAAATAATTTGATTAAGTTATGAATGGATCACAAGAAAGTGATATGAATTGTTATGTATTTGTAAATTATGTTGTGGATCTCTTGTTATGCTATTATGTTATCATATATATGTTGTTATGTTGTAGTGATTATGTTGTAAATAATCCTATGCTATGTCATATGTGATTAATCATGCTATGTTATGTTGTAAATCATATCATGCTATGTTGCAAATTATGATATGCTATGTTGTAAATCTTATATATGTTGTAGATCTCATATTATCACATATGTTGAAATACTTATGTTATATGATAATGATGTCATGTTAAGTTGTGTTGAATCATACAAGTTGTAAAATCATGATGTTAGTATTTATGCGAATTGGATCATGTTTAAAGTTTATGTTTTTTTTATATAATAGATCTTGATTATGGGAATTTGCCTATTGGGTTAGGTGTACCCATATACATGAATCTACAAATTAATTGGATCTTGAATATGGGAATTTGCCTATTAAGTTAGGTGTACCCATGTACATGAATCTATGATTAAATGAATTTTGATTTTTGGGAATTTGCCTATTGAGTTAGGTGTACCCATATAAAACCATATTGTTAATGATGTTGATTCACACATGCCCTATACAAGTTTATGAAATTTGATCAAAATCATATTATGCAAATTATGAATAAGTTGACACCCTTAGATCCATGACATGTATAACCTTATGCAAGTTGTAATGTATGCAAGTTTTACCCCTTGTTATGATTTATTTAGTCACATATATATGTTGTTGTTGTGAATATTTTCTTTTATGCTATGAGTTAGACTAATAGGGTCTAGCATACATTTTGCGAATAAACGTTCAAACGTGGGGTAGGGGTAATATTAGGAAATTAATAAATTGGGGTGCAATTGATATGATTTTGCATGCCTTAAATGGATGTCCATAATTGAGTCAATTATAGACATTGTTAAATTTGGAATTAATTAATAATTCAAGTAGGGAATTATTAAAATTGGGGAAAGTGGATTATTAATAATAATCAATGCTTAGGACACGAGGTTGGACCCGTTTGTGACGTAAACCTGCCCGGACCCGCCCGGCAAATCCAGAAGTCACAAATGTCGGCCCAATGTGAGAGGTCCTAGGCCCAAACTAAAGCATAACAGTTGTAAAGACACGAGGTTAGACTCTTTTGTGGTGTAAGACTGCCCGGACCCGCCCGACAAATCCAGCTACCATAAATGCCAGTTTAATGTGAGAGGTCTTTATGAGGTTATGGCCTTAATGAATTAAGAAATACTTAGCCAGATAATCCTGTAAGGTGGGACATGGGGGTTAAGTAGGTGTCTTGGGTGGCATGAGGAATCTAGTGGTTGCCTTTAGAGGAATTTGAAATACGATTAGACTTAACCAAATACACATGTAAATGAACATGACTAAGTGGGTTAAGTGGATGGACTAATGGGACAAGCTTAGGTGGAATGCTTGTGGGAAATAATGGGGGCCCATTTCAACCAGTATCCCAAAACGTATCTTTGTGGGCTCGACCCAAGTCGAGGACGGGACACGCATACTGGGTTTGACTATAAGAGGCCAAAACAGGGAGCGGTGGCACCGCAAGTCCAACGGGTTTCATATGCGTGTATGGACCCGGGCTGGTAGGTAAGACGTTGTTGCATCGTGTAGGTATAAGCCGTGCATCTCCGTTATATCGGGTTGCCACTTTAGGGGAATGATACACCCCACTGTGGGGCCAGCACGGGTATCTACGATTAGGGAGCCGATCGAAAAATGGAAAGTGGGGTACACCTAGTGGAGATAGGGGCAGGCGACACCTATGTAGTCAGCTAGGAGTACGTAAATCCATTAAGAAAGTTTCTAAGTGAAGCTAAGTGGAATCAATCTTTAGGGTGACTGGTGTGGTGCAGTATAGTGTTTATCCTTTAGTATTTAGGAGCGCCTATAACGTTTCCTTTAGCGATTGTCTATGTCCTTAATCTGCTCTTTCATAGACATTTCCTTGTTTTCCAGCTTATGCCTTAGTCCAGTTATTTTGATAATAGTATTGTAGAATTATCATACTCGCCAGACTTTATGTCTGACCCCCCTCTTTTTCATCCTTTTTTCCCTTCAGGTCCTCAGGTTGGGCCAAGTTCCAGTGGAGTCTGATTGGATTGCTTATCTCTTGGAAAGCTTGGACTGCTGAAGTAAAGTCCAGCTTGTTATCTTTCTTTTTAATGGCTATTTATGTAATGGGATTATGTACTTGTTTTATCAAGATAGATATTGTACTTGACTTTTATTATGGTGTTATGATGTAATCAAACATGTTTTGACTTCTGCTGCAATTGAAATAAAGTTTTTAAATTTCCAAGTACTATTTTATATCTGTCTTGTTGAAATTTTACTGTTCTATATTCACCTAAAACCTCCATAGAAGTTAATGCATTCCCTTTGTGAGTGACATTAATGGACGTGGGGTGTTACACGTGGTATCAGAGCATAAGGTTACCAGAACAGATAAAATTTTTAGAAAAATATTTTTCTAAAGTATTTTTGGAAGAAGTGCTTTCAAAAACATGTTATTTAGAGAAAGTTTTTATGAAAAACATAATCCCAAATAGCCATATCCTTATCTTTATCTTTCGAATTCTCCATTTTGAATCTTTCCTTTTTCGTTTCAGCATGGCTGAAGATCTTAATCTCCCAGAAGGTGTGACGATTCCAGGGTGGTTTAGGAGATATTTGGAGGCTAGGGCCACCACTGCAGGCCCAGCAGATGTTCCTCCACCCCCAGTTGCACCCATTCCTCCTCCTCCTCCTCGTGTTGACACTTTTGCAAAGACGTGCAAGGAATTTAAGGCTATGGGAAGAAAAACTTTTCAAGGGACTGAGACGTTTGTGGAGGCCAGAGACTGGCTTAAGGAGACCGAGGAATTGTTGGATATCTTTGAAGTGGAAGATGGGAGGAAAGTCCATTTAACTGCTTGGTTAATGAAGGGAGAGGCCTCGTTTTGGTGGGAAGTCACTAACGGGGAACGTCCAGTTGATTCATGGGCGGATTTTAGACGAAGGTTTGAGGCAAAGTTTCTTTCAAGGGCAGAGGAGAATTTAAATATGGAAAAATTCCTGACATTAAAGCAAGGGAGCTTATCAGTGAAGGAGTATGTCAATAAATTTAATCAGTTAGCAAGGTTTGGCTTGGAGTTGGTGAACACGCCAGAGAAGAAAGCTTTGAGGTTCGTTAGAGGATTGAATGAACCGTTGCAAGGGTTGGCTATGACCCACATCCCTATGGGAGCCACCTTTGAAAGGCTAGTAGAAATGGCACTTATGCATGAGGATAAGGCAGTTGAAAAGAAAGGGGACCAGAAGAAACCCCAACAGCAAAATAAGAAGGGTGGTAAAAACAATAATGGCAAAGGGAAGAAGAGATGCTTCAATTGTGGGACGCCTGGCCATCTCAGCAAAGATTGTAGAAAGAAAAAGAAGACTGGTTGTTTTCATTGTGGAGATGCGGGACATTTGGTGAAGGACTGCCCAAAGAAGGGGCAGAGGGCAGGGTCTACCTCGGGAGGGCAGGTGCAGGCTCTTATGGCACCAGGGCAGGCAAGGGGGCAAGTTCAGGCTATTGCGGCCCCACCGCTGCAAGAAAGAGGTAGAACAATTTCTGTTGAAAGCTTAGTTTTTCTGTTTGATCATCCTGTCCGTACCTTATTCGATTCTGGCGCATCTCATTCGTTTATCTCTGCATCATTAGTTGAATTACTGCACTTGAACACCAGTTTAGTAGAGGATCCCTTGGTTGTTTCAAATCCAATTGGGGGTTCGGCTCATTTGACCATGATATGTTTGGATTTGAAAATCTCTATACTTAGCGTTGAATTTAGATATGATGCTTATGTATTGGGCTTCACGGGCTATGGGCTAATTTTAGGAATGGATTGGTTATCTAGAAATGGGGCATTCTTGATTGTGAAAGGAGAGTAGTTAGGCTTGTGACTCGCCTTGGTAATGCTCTCGACATCTTTTGTAGTCCCATAAATTCCGTTATGCTAAATTATCTTGAATCGCTTGACGCGTCTGTAGAGAATCTGCGAACGGTAGAGGTGGTCCGGGAATATCCGGATGTGTTTGAGGAGGTGAAGGGCTTACCTCCAAAGCGGGAGATAGACTTTCGAATTTATCTTGTGGATAATTCTAAACCCGTATCTTTGCCAGTGCGCCACATGGCTCCTCGTGAAAGGAGGGAACTCAATAAGCAAGTGAAGGAGTTGCTTGAGAAGGGGTTCATAAGACGTAGTATATCAGAGTGGGGTGCTCCAGTAGTATTTGCTACAAAGGCGGATGGGTCCCTTAGACTTTGTGTGGACTATAGAGAACTAAACAAGCTTACTAAAAAGAACCGACACCCACTGCCGAGGATTGACGATCTCTTTGATCAGTTAGTTGGCGCCTCAGTGTTTTCGCAGTTGGACTTAGCCACTGGCTTTCATCAACTGAGAGTGGCTGAGGATAGTATAGATAAGACTGCTTTTAGGACTCCTGACGGATTCTATGAATGGCTAGTGATGCCCTTTGGTTTGACAAACGCCCCCACATATTTTGTTGATTTGATGAGTAGGGTGTTTAGGGAGTACCTTAACAAATTCGTGGTACTCTTTGTGGATGACATCTTAGTCTTTTCTAAGAATGAAGAAGAGCATGCCCTACATCTTAGGGAAGTGTTGGAAACCCTTCGAGCGCATAACCTTAAGGCAAAATTTTCTAAGTGTCACTTCTGGAGGAAAGAAGTACGGTTCTTAGGGCACGTGGTTTCCAAGGAAGGGATAGCAGTGGATCCCGCAAAGGTGGTGGCCATCCAAGATTGGAAGGTCCCTAAAAATGTAACCGAAGTAAGAAGTTTCTTGGGGTTGGCTGGCTAGTATAGGAAGTTTATAAAAGACTTCAAAAAATATCAGCTCCATTAACACGGTTAACGAAGAAGAACCTGGTTTTTACGTGGGACGAAGATTGTGATGATGCGTTCCAACGTTTAAAGAGAGCCTTAACTTCAGCCCCAGTCTTAGTGCTGCTAGACGGGAATAAACCGTTAAATGTCTATACTGATGCTTGTGGGACGGGACTTGGCGCGGTCCTCATGCAAGAGGGAAGAGTAATAGCCTATGATGGAAGGCAGTTGAGGGTTCATGAAAAGAATTACCCTACGCATGACCTTGAGTTAGCCGCAATTGTTTTCGTGCTTAAGCCTTGGCGTCACTATCATCTTGGTGAGAAATTCGAACTGTTCACTGACCACAAATCATTAAAATACTTATTATCTCAGAAGGATTTGAATTTAAGGCAGCAACGGTGGATGGAATTCCTAGCCTCCTACGATTTTGAAATAGCATATACCCCGGGCAAGGGTAACGTGGTAGCAGACGCCTTAAGTAGGAAAAGGTTGTCCTTGAGTCCGTTGTTTGTTGAACGACGAAGCTTAGAATTCATCTCCATGTTTGACTTTAGACCCTCCGTTGACCTAGTACCTGGTTTGATAGCATCCTTGGAGGTTAGACCTACACTTCTAGGACGAGTTGGTAAGGCACAGCAAGACGACCCCCAGTTGGTTGAGATAGTAGAATAGCTCAAAGGAGGGGAGTCATCTAGCCATCTTCGTAGGTATACCCTAAACGATAAGGGTTGGTTACGAAGGGATAATAGACTTTGTGTACCGCAAGACGAAGACTTAAGGAAGGCCATTCTTGATGATGCTCATCGCTCAAAGATGACCATTCATCCCGGCGGAGACAAGATGTACAAAGATATGAAGCGGGTTTTCTTTTGGGCCGGTATGAAAAAGGATGTGGTCGAGTACGTCGTTAGATGCTTGGTGTGCCAACGAGTAAAAGCGGAACAAAAGAAACCCGGTGGGTTGCTTCACCCATTGGAAGTTCCACTATGGAAATGGGAAAGCGTCTCAATGGATTTTGTGGATGGATTACCAAGATCAAGGAAGGGTAATACGGGGATTTGGGTTATAGTAGATAGACATACTAAGAGCGCCCATTTTATTTCCGTGAAAAGTAAGAGGACTGCTCCGTGGTTAGCCTCTGTATACATTAAAGAGATAGTTCGTTTGCACGGTATTCCTTCTAGTATAGTAAGCGACCGTGATCCAATTTTCACTAGCGAATTTTGGAAAAGTTTACAAGAGGCGGTAGGGACTCAGCTATGTTTGAGCACCGCATATCATCCTCAGACGACCGGCCAGACCGAGAGGGTGAATCGTATTCTAGAGGATCTTTTAAGGCTTTGTATCCTAGAATTTGGGGGTGCATGGGAAGAGCACCTTCCGTTGGTAGAATTCGCATATAATAATAGCTTTCAGTCTAGTATTGGCATGGCACCTTTCGAAGCTCTTTATGGAAGGCCTTGTCGTTCGCCTACATGTTGGTGGGAATCTACCGATAAAATCCTACTTGGGCCCGATATGGTTAGGGAAACCTCGGAGAAGATTGATTTGATTCGAAGGAGGATGAAAGCAGCACAAGATAGGCAGAAATCGTATGCTGATAAGAGGAGGACAGATCTTGAGTTTGACATTGGGGACATGGTTTTTATCAAAGCGTCTCCGTTACGGAATGTTGTTCGCTTTGGGTCCGTTGGGAAATTAGCGCCAAGGTTTGTAGGGCCGTTTCCTATAAAAGACAGGATTGGGAAGATGGCGTATAGGGTGGAGTTGCCTGAGAAACTTAGTGGAGTACACGACGTATTCCATGTATCACATTTGAGGAAGTGTTTGCACAAGACCGCGGAGGTGGTAGAGCCGAGCTTGCTTAAAGAGGTGGAAATAGAGCGTGATGCAACAATTAGACGAGCTCCTACATGCATTCTTGGGTCGGAGATCAAAAAGTTGAGAAATCGAGAGGTCAGACTAGTTAAAGTGCAATGGGGAGATGATAAGAGCAACGCTACTTGGGAGACAGAAGGGAAGATGCGTTCGCTATACCCTTTTCTTTTTGAGGGTATGTCTTTTAATTTCTCCTTTATCGCTTAGCTTATCTTATCTTATCTTATCTTTAGTATGTCCTCTCATTAGTATCTTTGACCTTTAGTTAGGATAATCCTATGGTTGAAACATGTGTTTGAGACATGTTATGTATGATGGATGCAAAATGGATGCAAGTGGTTGCTAGTGGATGCATATATACACACACTTTAGGCACTAGATCGGCTCAGTCACTACATATTGCATATTGCATAAATGAATGTATTTAGTATAATGGATGTATAATGGTTGTACCATCATATAGATGCTGCATTCGGTTGAATGGATGTGCACGCATATAGAAGTAGTTTGTAAGCAATTAGGATCTTTTGCATACATAATGGATGCATGTCACTATCATGAATTGCATCAAGGAGGTCAACTGAATCAGTGGACCGCCTGATTTTGCATTAGATACGGACATAGACACACACTGTGCATTTAAACATGAAAGCATTAGAAGTCTATAAGGACAATGGATGCCAGTGTTTGTTGATTGAGTAGATGGTTGATGATAGGATATAAACTTGAAGATTTCGGGGTCGAAATCCCTTAAGGAGGGGAGAATGTCACACCCCGTATTTCTGTTAATACTAATATTCACAAATTAAAAGAATTAATATTGAGAATTTGCACGAAATAGCCTTAAAAAGGCATATAACAAATTTGAGATATGTGAATTGCCTTAAAAGGCGAAAAATGGAATTAAGACAATAATTGGAAAATTAATGTGTAGAAATGGTCATAACTTAATTATGGATTAATTTGAATTCATGAATAGGTGCGTGTGTGTATATATATATATATATATATATATATATATATATTTATATATATATGGGCAGTTAATGTAAACATGAATAGAAGTTTATTAATTTGCTGAGTGTTTGCTGAGTCACTTCTGACTCATTGCTGAGTCAATAAGATAAACCCCATCTGGTCTGAATGGCTGCGGTTATTTCTAGGTTAAATCTAATGGCCTAAATGAATCATAACATCTAAAATTAAGTGGGTAGACTCTAACCCTAAATCATTTGAAAAATTGTAGAGCTAACGACATGTCGTTGCCATGGAGTTCAGCATAGCCGTCACAAACTTAATAAGAAGAAGGCCTAATCTACAAACTAAATCTACTCAAATCAAATCAAAAGCTCTCTCTCTTTCTATTTCTCTTCTTTAAAATTGTGAGTATGATGAATCTCACAATATTATTATAAAATAATTTGATTAAGTTATGAATGGATCACAAGAAAGTGATATGAATTGTTATGTATTTGTAAATTATGTTGTGGATCTCTTGTTATGCTATTATGTTATAATATATATGTTGTTATGTTGTAGTGATTATGTTGTAAATAATCCTATGCTATGTCATATGTGATTAATCATGCTATGCTATGTTGTAAATCATATCATGCTATGTTGCAAATTATGATATGCTATGTTGTAAATCTTATATATGTTGTAGATCTCATATTATCACATATGTTGAAATACTTATGTTATATGATAATGATGCCATGTTAAGTTGTGTTGAATCATACAAGTTGTAAAATCATGATGTTAGTATTTATGCGAATTGGATCATGTTTAAAGTTTATGTTTTTTTTATATAATAGATCTTGATTATGGGAATTTTCCTATTTGGTTAGGTATACCCATATACATGAATCTACAAATTAATTAGATCTTGAATATGGGAATTTGCCTATTAAGTTAGGTGTACCCATGTACATGAATCTATGATTAAATGAATTTTGATTTTTGGGAATTTGCCTATTGAGTTAGGTGTACCCATATAAAACCATATTGTTAATGATGTTGATTCACACATGTCCTATACAAGTTTATGAAATTTGATCAAAATCATATTATGTGAATTATGAATAAGTTGACACCCTTAGATCCATGACATGTATAACCTTATGCAAGTTGTAATGTATGCAAGTTTTACCCCTTGTTATGATTTATTTAGTCACATATATATGTTTTTGTTGTGAATATTTTCTTTTATGCTATGAGTTAGACTAATAGGGTCTAGCATACATTTTGCGAATAAACGTTCAAACGTGGGGTAGGGGTAATATTAGGAAATTAATAAATTGGGGTGCAATTGATATGATTTTGCATGCCTTAAATGGATGTACATAATTGAGTCAATTATGGACATTGTTAAATTTGGAATTAATTAATAATTCAAGTAGGGAATTACTAAAATTGGGAAAAGTGGATTATTAATAATAATCAATGCTTAGGACACGAGGTTGGACCCGTTTGTGACATAAACCTGCCCGGACCAGCCCGGAAAATCCAGTAGTCACAAATGTCGGCCCAATGTGAGAGGTCCTAGGCCCAAACTAAAGCATAACAGTTGTAAAGACACGAGGTTAGACTCTTTTGTGGTGTAAGACTGCCCGGACCCGCCCGGCAAATCCAGCTGCCATAAATGCCAGTCTAATGTGAGAGGTCTTTATGAGGTTATGGCCTTAATGAATTAATAAATACTTAGCCGGATAATCATGTAAGGTGGGACATGGGGGTTAATTTGGTGCCTTGGGTGGCATGAGGAATCTAGTGGTTGCCTTTAGAGGCATTTGAAATACGATTAGACTTAACCAAATACACGTGTAAATGAACATGACTAAGTGGGTTAAGTGGATGGACTAATGGGACAAGCTTAGGTGGAATGCTTGTGGGAAATAATGGGGGCCCATTTCAACCAGTATCCCAAAACGTATCTTTGTGGGCTCGACCCAAGTCGAGGACAGGACACGCATACTGGGTTTGACTATAAGAGGCCAAAATAGGGAGCGGTGGCAACGCAATTCCAACGGGTTTCATATGCGTGTGTGGACCCGGGCTGGTAGGTAAGACGTTGTTGCATCGTGTAGGTATAAGCCGTGCATCTCCGTTATATCAGGTTGCCACTTTAGGGGAATGATACACCCCACTGTGGGGCCAGCACGGGTATCTATGAGTAGGGAGCCGAACGAAAAATGGAAAGTGGGGTACACCTAGTGGAGATAGGGGCAGGCGGCACCTATGTAGTCAGCTAGGAGTACGTAAAGCCATTAAGATAGTTTCTAAGTGAAGCTAAGTGGAATCAATCTTTAGGGTGACTGGTGTGGTGCAGTATAGTGTTTATCCTTTAGTATTTAGGAGCGCCTATAACGTTTCCTTTAGCGATTGTCTATGTCCTTAATCTGCTCTTTCATAGACATTTCCTTGTTTTCCAGCTTATGCCTTAGTCTAGTTATTTTGATAATAGTATTGTAGAATTATCATACTCGCCAGGCTTTATGTCTGACCCCCCCTCTTTTTCATCCTTTGGTCCCTTCAGGTCCTCAGGTTGGGCCAAGTTCCAGTGGAGTCTGATTGGATTGCTTATCTCTTGGAAAGCTTGGACTGCTGAAGTAAAGTCCAGCTTGTTATCTTTCTTTTTAATGGCTATTTATGTAATGGGATTATGTACTTGTTTTATCAAGATAGATATTGTACTTGACTTTGATTATGGTGTTATGATGTAATCAAACATGTTTTGACTTCTGCTGCAATTGAAATAAAGTTTTTAAATTTCCAAGTACTATTTTATATCTGTCTTGTTGAAATTTTACTGTTCTATATTCACCTAAAACCTCCATAGAAGTTAATGCATTCCCTTTGTGAGTGACATTAATGGACGTGGGGTGTTATAGACATGGTTATGGATTGTGAAGCTATTAAGTTTAACTTGTGATGCATTGAAGTTTATGGAAAATGTTGCTTGCACGTTTGATATTATTTGTTTGAAAATGGGTTAGGCGTTGCTTTGGTTAAGTTAGGCTAGAAATATAAATTTCTATTGCATGTGGAGGCTATTTGATGTAGGTAAGCTTTGCATTTTCCATCAGGCAAATATAAATTTCATTTTCCATCATAATTTGTATTTGTAGTTTATAACTTCTATTGTTTTATATATATAATGATAAAAATTAGCTTTTGTCTTTGTTCATAGACCATTAAAGGAAAAACTCTCTTTTACAAATAAACTTGACCTACTGTACCCTACCTGCCAGCACATTTATTAATTCACATCAGTACCAGACTTTTATAAAACAAGAGTGCTGCTAAAAGCACCCAGATTTGTTCTTCTTAATACCATGAATGGTATTAGGGAGTGTAAAACTAGGTGCCTTTAGTATCACGTGGTGGTGCAGTGCTAAAAGCACCCAGTTTTACACTTTTTAATACCACCCATGGTATTAGGAAGAAGAAATTTGGGTGCTTTTAGAAATATACTAAAATAATATGAGCTATTAATTCACATTTATTAATTCACATTATGGGTATACAGACTTAACAACTTTCAAGCAACTTATTCGACCTGCTCATAGTTCGCCAAAGATGCACTAATATTGTTATATAAATATTGTGTAGCAACATAACATGTAATATTTACACACTGAAAAAGGAGCATTATAAGAAAATTAAAAAAAATCAACACTACTAAATATCCATTTATAACTCACAGTGGTAGTAATATACTCTTGAAAGGACTCTAGGTACTTAGCATACAATAAGACTTCAAAAAGCTCTCTTTTACAAATAAACTGTTCACCTTGATAATTAAAGATTAAATTTGCATTTAATCACTATCATTTAATTTTCTTCATCATATTTCAATATAATTTAAATTAAAAAAATATAAGAATTAGATCTTAAACATGAATTTTTCAATTCATATTTTGTCATTTAAAAATCCAAAATTCAAATGTTGTAATTTCCAAATTTCAATTTCAAGTTCTGAATTTAAAATTTGATTATGATGTTCTGCTAAATAAAATTCGGTTCTTTCAATTTTACCTTCCTAGTTTAAAAATTCAATATGAATAAGATTAATTTTAATAGTCAAACTCAAAATTTTGAAAAAAAAAAGATAACGTATCGATAATTTGATTTAATTGAAATTAATTAAAAAAACCACAATAGATTTTTTATAGATGTTATGCAATCAAACGGTCGGTTTTCCCACCGTTGTACGGTAATACTAGTAGGTACACTTATGAGATAATAAATTGGTTAACAATTGAAAAAAAAACTTTACACGTGTTCAACTTTTAAAACAATGTTATTGCACGTGTATCTTTTACTTTCTCTCCGTCCCCTTTTTCTTTTTCTTTTATTCTCATTCCTTCATTTCATCGTCAGCCGAAATAGTCTTGATCCCAAAATCATTCCTTTTATCCAAAATTTAAATTTCCCCAAATCGTGAAATCATGGCCTCCCCATTCCCCGCTCCTTCCCAGTCGTCTTCCGACCACCCTCCTCACCACTGTTGTGAAGTTGTGCACCCCTTCGATCCATCTTTTCTCTCAACTAGCGCCTCTTCCCAGTCAAAGTTATCGCCTTTCCTTTCAAGGTGTGCATTGATTCACTCATGATTTTCTAGTTTTCAAGTATTTTAACTTTGATTAAACTGAAATCTTAAGCATTGATTGTTGCTTGTGGGGTTCGCTATGTTTTCATGCACCTATTTTTGCATTTAAGCTTACAAATTTCTAGCAACCAAGGTTTGAAATCCAGTACTGACACAAATCAGTAGTTTAAATTTCCTGAGGTAAAAAGCACTTACTAGTACATGTTAAGCTTCACCTTCGCTAACCACTTGTTTCATCTTTGGCCTAACATTGTATTTGAGTAGGTGCTTGATTAATTAATGAACAGAACGATGAGTGAAACAGCAACGATTTTGTGAGGTTGACATTCTAAGCATAACATGAAGCATTTTAACTTTTTCTTAGTAAAGTTATCGATGATCAAATAATAGGACCAATTGAAACACGATGTCGAGAAAGCACTTTAAAAAAAGGTTTGAAGGAACACATAACACGGACCGATATTATGTGTAATGATCAAACTAATCCACCAAACTGGTTGATTTTAACTATTCTTTTCGATTTTAAATGAAAGTGGAATGGACATGAACGGATGAATTTTTAACTTCGAGTGCTCGACAAAAAAACGTAAAATTTTACTTTTTAGATTCATGTATATATTTTAATTCTTATGCTGTGTAATAAATCTTGTAAACTCTGATATATATATATATATATATATATGTATAAAATTTCGTTTGTGACGTACACTGTTGTCATCTGTGTCTGTGATTCTGTGTGATTTTTCTGTTTAGACCCTGTAAGCAAAATAACGATTCTCCATTTTGAGCGTCTTGAGTCGGTTTAATTACTGATTTGAGACATCAAAAAAGGTTGATCGTTACAATGTTCTTTTCTTTTCTTGATTTTTCAATTATTTTTTGTTCATCGATCCGTTATTTTAGTTTTGTATGATATTTCGTTGCAAAATTGTTGGTTTTTGAGTGAAGCTCCAATTCTCTAAGGAGGAATAACGCATAAATAGCTACCTTACAATGAAACTAATGTGTAACTTCCCATTAAATATTGTGCATATAACTTCAGTATTGATGTTGTGCTTATCATGCTTTTTTTAATCTAACATGGCCTCCACAATATTTATTTTCTAACGTAGATGGAAGTCTTTTAAGCAGTTTATGCCAGCCAAAATCCTAATTTCTTGGTTGTTATTTCATGCCTTTTAAATGCAGAACAGTTAGGTTGCGTAAGATGGTTTGAAAAAAGTAAGTGGAATTAAAATTGGTGTTGGAGCTAAGAACTTTATTGCAATTACTTCAATTTGTTAGGCATACTATTGTACATAAGATAAAACTATATAGTTTAATACCTAATGTATTCTTTCACATAAATACATTGTTGCTACATGTTCTTTTCTATTATTACCACACCACATGCCGCTTTTTAATTCTTTCCAACTGAATCAATTTGCAGGTGAAAAAGATTAACAATGACAAAAAGGTGGAGTATAAAGGAGGGTGACTGTAAGTTTTTAAAATAGTGAACTGCAGAAATTTCAATTTCATTGTTTCTTTTTCTTTGTTTTTTATTTGTGAATTAATCTTGAGTTAAAAAAATTATATATCTACAGAAAAGCTTAATGGAAATCAGTGGTCACCTTTATCATGCTTCAGGTTATTTTATTTGTTTACA
Organism: Allium sativum; assembly: GCA_030737875.1. Lineage (NCBI taxonomy): Eukaryota > Viridiplantae > Streptophyta > Magnoliopsida > Asparagales > Amaryllidaceae > Allium > Allium sativum. The sequence continues at coordinate 997,058,907 of CM060915.1, forward strand.
GAAAAGCTTAGTGGCAAGCATCCTTTCTCATGCTTTAGGTTATTACTTTCAAATTTCTGTCAAAGAAATTATGCACCGCTTTAAAATATCCTTGGATACAATGTGCCATCTATGAATAAAGAAAGATGCTGTGAAATCATTACGCCCAGGGGATGCCGACTTCCTCATAGTAAAAATAGATCTTTTTATTTCTTCATCAGTAACAAGATATACGAGAGCTTGCTGTATACATGGAGGTAAGGTTGGATTCGTTGCAATTGGCAAATATATGGTGAAGGAGAGGTTGTTGAATCAATGAATTCAAAGCGTTTTGATCAATGACAAAGAGAAGATTCAGGATCGGCAAAAAGAATAGAATCAATGATATCGTAAGTTAGAGGTTGATTATTTAGTGTTTTAGATGTGTTATAAATGTTAAAATCTATCATCAAATAATCATATACCTCTTTATTATGAATATATATATATGTGTGTATACATATATGCACATTCATTGTGCATCTGGCCAGAAACCGGTCGACCGGTTTTAAATTGGGCGGTCGACCGTTTCTGGGCAAAATGCACAATAAATGTGCACACATATATGTAAAGTGTATATATATATATATATTCAAATTTCAGTCTACTGGTTAATTTTGGCCTGTCGACCGATTTTTGAACTGAAAGCAACACTTTGAATAGACATCTTCTTTCATCAAGAGTTGCTTCTCTTTTCTTTAATCAAAAATCATTTCTCTTCAATGTTTTCTCTTCACCAATGGTTACGACTTTTTATTCATTATATAAACATCAGTAACCATCATCAAATTGATGAATCTGATCTTAATTCTTTTATCTATCTTGCTTTCTACTTGATATTAAAAAAACACTCATATTCAGCAAAATATCGTTTGAATCTCAGAACTTATTTAATATTCTTGTGATTCAATGCGATATCCACTTCCAAATCTTAACATACATCAATTTATATTTGAGGATAGGATTATAGGAAGGGTGTACTACAAGTGACAAATCCGTGTTGCAAAGAGCACAAGTTGTCAACACACAAATTGTAATCTTAGTTGCTGAAGTCCTCAAGAGTTGTAAGAGGCAAGTGTTGAAGTCCTCAGTGTTGGGGAGGCGTGAAATCCCGTTTAGCTGTTCGGGTGTTGTGAACCTGTTCCTCCGGGTGAAGCAATGTTGTTGATTAGTTAAAATTCATAGAGAAGTCTGGGATTGGACGTAGGACGGTGCTCCAAACCGGTATAAAAAGCCATGGTGTCATTACTTTACTTTACTGCTTTTTATTTGTGATATATTTCACTATCTCATATTTATTTGCATAACTATTGTATATATACAAGTTAGTTTATCACTTACATTCCGCATATCCATATTACAGATCTTGCCTAAGTCGTACACCGACTTTTCATTTGGTATCAGAGCAAGGTTATTATATAACCGTAACATAGTTATTTGATATATTCTAGTAATATGGCAAATAACACAAGCACCAGCACTAGTACTCGAAACACCACTTACACGGAAGGTCAATCTACACAAAGACCTCCATTTTTCAATGGTCTCAATTATAGCTATTGGGCAACACGTATGGCTTTTTACATGCAATCAACTAGCTATGGCGCTTGGAATGTTACTCAGAAAGAAATAGTGAATCCAACAACTGAGTACACAGAATGGACAACTGTTGAGAAAACTGCAGCAGCTGTAAATGCAAAAGCAATAAATATGTTGTTTTGTGCATTAGATCAAAACGAATATAACCGTGTTAGTATCTGTACCACTGCATATCAAATTTGGCAAATGCTAAAAACCACTCATGAAGGTACGAACAAGGTTAAACAAGCCAAAATAGATATGTTAAAAAGTCAATTTCGAAATTTCAAAATGAAGCCGAATGAAACAATCAATGAAATGTATTAACGGTTTCAAACTATTCATCATGCACTTATAGGATTAAGGCAAAAATATTATGATCTTGATGTTGTTTCGACAATCCTACTTTCTCTGGCTAGTGAAAGGGAAGGAAAAGTAAAAGCAATAGAAGAAGCTAATGATCTTTCCACCATGAAGCCAGATGAATTGATAGGAAATCTAATGTCCTATGAAGCTACTTTGTAGGCTAGAAAAGAACAAAAAGAAGAAAAGAAAAATGTAGCGGTTCATGCTGAAAAAGATGAAGACAACTCAGATTCTGAAGATGAAGATCTAGCATTCATTGCAAAAGGATTCATGAAATTCTTGAAGCAATGAAATGCTAGTCGATATAACAAAAAGAAGTTCGGTTCAAACAAACCATCATCATAGAATATAGAGTGCTTCAATTGTCACAAAAAGGGGCATATGCAAAAGGCTTTTCCGGAGCAAAAGAAGTCAGAAAATAACAAATTCAAGTACAAGAAAGATAAATCAAAGAAGCGAGCATTCTCAGTGACATGGGATGATTTAGACTCATCTTCATCTTATAGTGAAAGTGGCTCAGATAATGAACAAGCTAATATATGTTTCATGGCAATAGAAGATGAGGTACAAATTCCTACTTTTGAAGAAGTTCTTGATATTAATGCTAAATTAATAGCTGAGTTTAAAGATGTGAAATGACAATTAAAAGAAGCCAGAGCTGATTTAAATAGATCAAAGTTAGAACAAGATATGCAAAAAGACGAGAAGAAAATATTAGAAGAAGAACATGAAAAACTTCAAGAATCATCATCTAATATTGATTCTCAATTATCTCTTTTGAGTCAAGAAATTATAACTCAAAAAGAGAAAAATGATGTTCTTATTTCTGAAAATCATGAGCTCAAGGCAAAAGTCAAAATTCTAGACCTAGAAAAAGCTAGTTTACAAACAAAGTTAGATAACATTACTCAAAATGTTTCTAACTTCAATAAAGGTCGAGAAAATTTGACAAAATTCATTAAGGGATCACAATCTGTCTCAAATAAACAAGGATTGGGATATAAGAAACAAGAAACAAAGAAATATCTGGGAAATAAAAGAAAAAGAAAAAGAAAAGTAGTACAAGAAACTAAAGCTAAGAAAAATCTTAGTTTATTATATTGCAAGGTAAAACCAGTTGTGAGATCTCAAAAACAAAATGTTAAAACTATCAAAATATGGGTTCCTAAGACAAACAATAATTTGATTAGGAACAAACATATTCAATTTTTTTTAATACAGTGCATTATAATTGTAATTATTTATATATAGGGGATACCGGACCCGTATGGGTTTGGACTCCTAAGACCTAACTCTTAGGACCCTATAAAAAGGTGGGTACCATGGAGTTAATTCTATTTTTGCAGGTACCACTTAAGAAAAGAGGAAAGTGGATTTTGGACAGTGGTTTCTCGAAGCATATGACTGGAGATAAGAATTTGCTGACAAATATTACATACTTAGATGGTGTCTCCGTCACTTTTGGAGATAACTTAAAAGGCTATATCATCGGCAAAGGCGATGTGAGCAATTACGGTACATCTAGCTTACCTCTCATTACTAATGTCATGCTCGTTAAAAATTTAAAGCATAATCTACTTAGTATTAGTCAGTTAAGCGATAAAGGGTTTACAATTTCCTTTTCAAGTAATAAATGTAGTATTCTAGACAAAAACAAGAATTTAGTTTTTTAAGGATATAGAGATAGAAATATATATATTCTGAATATGAATATGAATATTAATCATAATTCAGATATGTGTCTTATAGAAAATGATAATGATCCATGGCTATGGCACAAATGTTTATGTCATATAAACTTCAAAACTATTGACAAGCTAGCCAAAAATGACCTAGTTAAAGGACTACCCAAGTTAAGCTTTAAAGTTGACAATCCTTGTGATGCATGCCAAGTAGGAAAATTGACCAAATCATCGTTTAAATCCAAAAAGATAATATCAACATTACAACCACTTGAGTTACTACATATGGATTTATTCGGACCAACTCAGGTTCAGACAATAAACCATAGTCGATATGTGTTTGTAATTGTTGATTATTACTCACGTTACACATGGACAATTTTCTTGAAAAACAAAAGCGATACTTTCAATCAATTCAAATCTTTCGTCAAAAGAATTCAAAAATCGAAAGGGCTTAAGGTTAAATGTATAAGAAGTGATCATGGCGGAGAGTTCGAAAATAATGAATTTGAATATTTTTGTACAAAGAAAGGTATAAATCATAACTTTTTGTTTCCTAGAACTCCACAACAAAACGGAGTTACAGAATGGAAAAATCGGACTTTACAAGAATGTGCAAGAACATTATTAAATGGAACCACTTTACCAAAACATTTCTGGGCAGAAGCCGTTGCAACTGCTAGTTATGTTTTGAATCATGTATCCATACGACCTCTCACCAAGAATACATTTTATGAATTATTTAACAATAGGAAGCCTAATATTTCGTATTTCAAAGTATTTGGTTCAAAGTGTTTTATTTTAAATACGAAAGACCATCTTGGTAAATTTGATCCAAAAGCCGATGAAGTTATATTTGTTGGTTATTCGGAACGAAGCAAGGCTTATCGTATATTTAATAAACGAACCAAAACCATTGAAGAATCGTTGCATGTATCTTTCGATGTGTTTTATCAGCATCCTAATAAAATCGTAGATGATGACGAAATAATTATCTCAGAAAATCCTATCGTCACAAATACAGATTCTGACTCAGAAACAATTGTTGAAAATAATACTGAACAAATAGATTCATAATCTCCACCAAGGATACGTTCTCCACCAAGAATCTTAAGAGATCATCCAGTTCAAAATATAATAGGAGAAGTATCTTCGCAAGTATGAACAAGAAGTTAGCTTAATCAAATGGGTCATGATGCGTTTATCTCAAATATCGAACCTAAAAATCCTAAGGAAGCTGCTACCGATGACTACTGGATCATTGCCATGTAGGAAGAACTAAATCAGTTTGAACGCAATGATGTATGGGAACCTGTTCCAAGGCCAACCGATCAATCGGTAATAGGAACTAAATGGGTTTATAAAAATAAGGCTGATGAACAAGGAAACATCACTAGAAATAAAGAACGGTTAGTAGCATAGGGTTATAATCAAGAAGAGGGTATCGATTATGAAGAAACTTTCGCACCTGTTGCTAGGTTAGAGGCTATTAGAATTTTGTTATCTTCTGTTTGTCACCATGATTTTAAATTATATCAAATGGATGTCAAATGTGCTTTTTTAAATGGATTTATCAAAGAGAATGTGTACGTTGAACAACCCCGTCTATTTAAACATGAAAAATACCATGATCATGTGTTCAAACTTAAGAAGGCTTTGTATGGTTTAAAACAAGCACCTCGTGCTTGGTATGAACGTTTACGAAGTTATCTTATTGAATCGGAATTTCAAATAGGGAAAGTTGATCAAACATTGTTTATTAAGCATTCTCAAAAAGATATTTTGGTAATACAAATATACGTGGACGACATAATCTTTGGATCAACAAATGATAAACTCTGTAAGGAGTTTGCGGATATTATGACCAAATAATTTGAAATGTCACATATGTGAGAATTATCATATTTTCTTGGTCTTCAAATTAAACAACTTCCGAACGCTAAATTTTTAAATCAAGAAAAATATTGTTGAAATCTTGTTAAACGGTTCAGACTAGATAACACTTCCGGAAAACCTACTCCAATGAGTACATCTAACCATCTTGAAAAAGATGAGAACGGGAAAAGTATAGACCAAAAATTACATCATAGTATGATCGGTTCTCTTTTATATCTAACAGCTAGTCAACCTGATATTATGATGAGTGTTTGCTTATGTGCACGTTTTCAAGCCGACACTAAGGAATCACATTTACGAGATGCGAAACGTATAATCCGTTATCTAAATAAAACCAAAGATTTCGGTCTTTTTTTCCGAAAGATTGTCCATTTGAGTTGGTATCGTATAGTAATGCTGATTTTTGAGGATCTCGAACGGATGGGAAGAGTACAAGTGGTACATGTTATTTTATTGGAAAATCACTTGTCTCTTGGTTTAGTAAGAAACAAAATTGTGTTTCACTATCGACATGTGAAGCGGAGTATGTTTTGGCGGCTCTTGCATGTACACAAGTTATATACATGCAACAAACACTTAAAGATTTTTGTATTAATCTATCAAATTCAATCATATATTGCGACAATACAAGTGGGATCAATTTATCTAACAATCCGGTTAATCACTCTCGAACTAAACATTTAGACAAACGACGTCATTTTCTAAGAGATAATATTGAGAAAGGAAATATAAATCTTGAATATGTACACACGGAAAATCAACTAGCAGACATCTTTACTAAGCCTCTACTCGAATCAAATTTTATCAAACTTCATTGAGAGCTTGGTCTCATATCATGGAAAGAACATCAAAATAAATTTCTATATACGTATTTCATGATATATAATGAATTAAAATATGCACATAATAATTTTTTTACAACTATTTACTCAGCATATTTTAATTTTTTGCTATTTTATCACTTTGAATATGAGCCTCTATGAGACGACCCGAAATCCCGTTCAGACGGAAACAAGGGTTATCTTTGGAATATAACACAGAAACAGATAATAGCAGAACAAAATTAAATAAATACACCAGATAATGAACAACAAAATATACTAGATAAAAGAAATCATCAGAGTTACAAAGTATACAGGATCTTACTTAGTACAAATACAGTTCAGCTATACATAAATGTCTACAGCGGAAATAAACAAAATATGTACAATAGGAGCTGAACAGCATAAAAAGAAATAAATGATAGAATCCATCTTCAGCTCCAGCTATCCAGAAAAAGAACCAGCTAAACCTGAATACAAGGCTGCCCGTGTAGAAAAAGGGGCACCCGAGTTTGAAAGTGAAACAAACTACGAGTGAGTCATGGGATTGGTATGAGAAATCTACTCAACACATATATATAATTTGGCTAATCACAGGACCACGCCACTTTCGTGGAACTGGTTTACTCCATTGGATTGCCAGTGCTTTAAAACAAATCTTTCTTTTAAACATCGCTATGCTTTTTATAAAAATGAAGCCATTATAAGACTCAGTTCCCATCACACAATGCAACGCAAACCGGAGGATAGAGTTTTACCTTATAATGGCCAAAATATGCTTGATACGAATAAAACAAAGGCATTTGATATTATTACTAGTGTTTATATGTTTCGAAAACAATTTCAAATCATAACTATCAATCATAGACGACATGAGCGTCCCATGCCACTATGTGGCCAAATATATATATATACAATTGAAACCGCACGATCACGTATTTGGAAATTGGATTTCCGTCATGAACCAAGGCAAAAGATAGTCCTTACCGAATTCGTGACTCTCTAGCCCGAGCCACAGGATCAGAACGCATCAACCCTTTAGATCGTCAGGGCCGGTCCACCGATGTGGATTATTATGCCTGAACACTACATCTCCCCGCCCTTTGGGGCGTAAACGAGGCAACGAATGACTCCATCGGACCCGGATCGTCCGATCAAACCGAGGCGCCTCGCAACAGCAACAACCACATAGGTGAAAAGTATATAAATGTCATGGCTGGTAGGTCACTGACACCACCCTAGCTAGAAAGAAACGCAGGCCCTCCCTGATGTCCTTCTCCCGTTTTAGGTTCATACCGAGGTGTGAGGCTCGCGAATTCACGTTATACACAAAGCTACGCCACACAGGCGGTGCTTTGATCATCACCACAAGACTTTGCTTTTCAACAGAAGCCCTGATCACTGCATCTTAGCATGCCACACAGGCAATTCATGCCATGCGACTGATGTCCATCGATATACAACCTCTGAGCTCGTGCTTCTCAGAGAAGGGCGCTAAGCAAGAGAATAAATTCTCCGCCGCCAAACAGATGTATATTTAACAGAAATCAATCAACATAGAATAAACTCCAATGTCAGACACACAGTCCATTTACAAGTCCGTTCTGGTTCTGAACGAAACCGGAGGCACTAAATACCTCACAAACCCTTCGATCACCACGTACGTCTGGACGATCACCACTCATTATCCATATTTCGGGATGCCTCCCAATCAGGACCTCGGTTACCATCCAAACGAGGTGAAGATCTCCGGTCTTCGACCATCGTCTTCATCTTCAAATCTCAATCGTTGGTCAATTATTCGAAATGAGAATTAACTCGGCCTTTTCAAATAATTCACGTATATTTAGAATTTCAAATCGATTTATTTTAATGGTTAAATTATTCGACAACACCAATATTGTTCTTTAATGTAATTTTCACACCAAACATATTCAACCATCAAATACAACATAAATCGAGCAAATTCAGTTTATTTCCACTCCATATTGTTTATGGTATTTTATAACTATTTATCGCTATTTTTATTTATTTTAAAATAGCTAATTTATTCAAAACGACGCTTCGGGCCCTAAAGCGGCCGTGGCGCTATTTTTCTTCAGATTTGATTTACACATATCTGAAAATCTAACCGTTGGATCTTCACAAAATTTACATCATTAGAAAGGTCTTTTCAAAACGAATCCAACGGTTCCAGTTTCGGGAAAATCCGACGGTCGGATCTCCAGGTACAATAGTTTGAAGTTTCGATTTCAAAATACGAACTACAGCGTCGTTATTCGATTAAATATAATAATATTTATATATATATTTATAAATATAATCGTTTCTGGCGCTGTTTTTCTTCAGATTTGAATTAAACATTCCAGACAATCCAACCGTTGGATTTTTACAAGGTTGGTGCCGTTGGGAAGATATTTCCAAGGCGAACCCGACGGTTGAGGTTTCGGGAAAATCCAATGGTCGGATTCCCCGTACTAGTTGTTTGAAATCATGGTTTCAAAATACGAACTGCACGGCTTCGTTTCGTTTTAATTTTATTTATATTTATATATTTATATAAATATAGTTCATTCAATGATTTCCATATCGTTTTTACTTCAAATATTTTTCTAACACCTTAAAATTTTGGAAAATTTCGCCATAACCTCCCCTGCACCGGGAGCATCGGGAAATCGCAAATAGCTTTCCCGGTCCTTCTAATCTCAAAAAGAAAAGGAAAAAGCCAAGCGGCTAGCCAACAGGCTCATAAAATCATCACCCAAACAAAACAGTAAATGTGTACCTATTTGTCGGGCACAAAATTTTATTCCTCTTCTCTAGCCCCTTTGCTATAACCTGTTCAATGAATATGCATGTATATATATATACAGTCCTTATCATTTATCATTTTCTATTCAACTTCATATTTGATTTCTATTTGGTTTAAAAACACCATTCATTCTAATGTTACATAAATAGGTGCAAATCATTTCATTAGCTAATTAATGAATATTTCAACTCATATATGTTTATTTTGAACAAGTGGCTATTTTTAACACTTCACATTTCAACGATTTATGCATACATTAAAAATGTGATTTTTATTGTAAAATAATTCATTTCAAAACACTATTTTTCTATATAGTTCATATAGGTGATAAAAATAGGATTTTTATCATAAAACAATTTCTTTTAAAACGAGATTATTTTACACAGTTCATATAGTCGATAAAAGGTGATTTTTATTATCAAACAATTTATTTCAAAATATGAATACCATTCAACACATGAATTTCTAATCAACGAATGAATATCAATTCAACACATGAATGTTTTCTATAGTTTCTATATATAGATAAAAATGTGATTTTTATTATCAAACAATTTATTTCAAAATATGAATACCATTCAACACATGAATTTCTAATCAACGAATGAATATCAATTCAACACATGAATGTTTTCTATAGTTTCTATATATAGATAAAAATGTGATTTTTATTATCAAACAATTTATTTCAAAATATGAATACCATTCAACACATGAATTTCTAATCAACGAATGAATATCAATTCAAAACATGAATGTTTTCTATAGTTTCTATATATAGATAAAAATGTGATTTTTATTATCAAACAATTTATTTCAAAATATGAATACCATTCAACACATGAATTTCTAATCAACGAATGAATATCAATTCAACACATGAATGTTTTCTACAGTTTCTATATATAGATAAAAATGTGATTTTTATTATCAAATAATTTATTTCAAAATATGAATACCATTCAACACATGAATTTCTAATCAACGAATGAATATCAATTCAACACATGAATGTTTTCTATAGTTTCTATATATAGATAAAAATGTGATTTTTATTATCAAATAATTTATTTCAAAATATGAATACCATTCAACACATGAATTTCTAATCAACGAATGAATATCAATTCAACACATGAAGGTTTTATATTCAATGAATAAATGTAACACCCCGCCTCCGCTAGGGTCACTCGCAAGGGAATGCACTAGCTTTAGAGGGGCATTATTGGTAAACATGCACAAAAATATCACAAGACAGAACGCATAAAATAGCAGAAGTAAAATCAATCTTTCATAACATGAATACATAAGGTCTAAAGCCTTTTACATCAGAGTACATCAAAACCTGTCTTGCAATAGTAAAGAAGCATAGAGACTTTTTAATAAATTATTCCCCAAGTAAAAACAGTAAAGTAGCCATAGCCAAGAGAAGTCCAAGCCATCCATGATGACCTACAATTAGAAGAAGTCCGAACTAAACAGCATTGTTTCCTCCCTGTAACCTGGGGGGGAAACGGAAGAAAAGAGGCGAAACAAAACGGGTCAGTCAAAAAGACTGAGTAAGCCCTATCTACTATTAGTATATAAACTAGTAAAGTTAACTGACATGAGAAACTGAGATGAACATGAGCATGATAACAAGATAGATAAGCTAAATCAAAATAACAGGATAAACTACTGAACTAAGGTATCATGATAAACTACGGTGTCATGATAAATCAAAGTATCATATCATCAGATTCCTATCAAGTATACTATCCCAAGGTATCTACCCCGTCTAACATCCCACGGTATCTATTCCGTATATTCTTCCTGGTTCTAACATGTATATTTGCTCTGCACCCTCCGTACTAGTATCCCAGCCTTGTTATGTGTTAACCATGAATGTCCCTTACTCAAAGTCGTGTAATTGTCCATGTCAACCTAATATATCGCATATATAGGTTACTCAAATCATATGTTTCTTTCCATGTATATAAGTTCAGTCCTCTGCCGTACCTCGTACGGGCTTCCTCATGTCGTATTATCCTTGAAATCGTTTGGACTGTCACCCTTGTTTTAGCTAGGCTCTTCCATATGAATCATCGTTTGAACTACTAGGACTTACGCCACCTAGCACCACTAGGGATTACGCTTACCTATTGCACGCTTTCGTATTTCGGTTTGGGTTAAACCACCTAGGCCCCTAGGGATTACGCTAACCCTCAACCGCGCCCTTTTTCCCACGCATTCATCGTGAATCGTTTTTCTATAACTGTATGCACATGTATCACATCGTGCCACCCGAGTCCTTTCACAGGGCAAAACAAGAAATACAGGACTCGGTCGGGAGCTTTAGATTTATCTGCCGATGCAGATACTAAGGTCTGCTTTTCTACACGTGGCTATGGTCCCACGAGACCCCTCCCTCAACTAGTGAAAGGCAGCACAAGAAAAAATCTTGCATGAGAACTACACTCCGGCCAGCCCACATCCTACAGCCTACCTCACCCATAATTAGATAGCAATTATGGTCTGTTGGGTGTTCCCTGCCTTTCCGTACGTACACGCTTGACTCAAGATGGTACATGATCGACGAACTTGCTATCTCGGGCACCAGTATGTATTCGTCGACTCACTGCTATCCATCCCAGTCTTTAGGTCGCTCGCATAGCAACCAAGGCATACTCTTGGTTCTTCTAACGCAGACCTCAACCTCTCGTGAGCCTAGGATGATCATCTACGACCTCACAGAGGGATACCAAGAATATCCTCACGTTCCCCGAAGCCGCTGCTTCGTTACCCAGTTCGCTGGAGCCTTTATCTAAATCAGATAGCCTGCTCCTACACGCATACTTAAACGTTGACCTAACGTATCGGGTTACTAATCTATCTAAGAAATGGTCCAAATTTCCTTGACTAAGAATTATTACTTAGTTTCCCTTAACTAAGGTTTACCACTTAGCCTTATTTCCATAATCCTTGTTAACGATGGTTATTTACCTAATCCTCTGAATTAGGGTTTATCTAATGGGTTAAGTGTTATCATTCAAGTCCATGACTTAACCCTATCGAGTCAAATTGGTCAAGTACCAGTTTACTTTAATCCTATCGGATTATCTTGCTAGATTGATTAAGCATAGATTATCTTAATCCCATCCAATCATCGAGTCGGATTGGTTAAGTATAGGCTGGCTTAACCCCATCCTCTAATTGTACTAGAATGGTTAAGTATACTCTAAGAAGGTCTTGTGACTTAACCTTATCAGGTCCGCGTATTAGATTGGTTAAGTGTGGATCACTTAATCCTCATCAAATCATCATGTACAATTGGTTAAGTATAAGTTGCTTAACCCCATTAGATTATCATGTTGAGTTGGTTGAGTATTGGTTACTTAACCTCAATGAATTACCAAGTTTAGTTTGGTTAAGTGTTTAGCTTAACCCCATCGAATTACCGTGTCGAGATTAGTTAAGTGTCAATTACTTAACCCCGTTTAATTACCGTGTTTAGATTAGTTAAGCCTTGATTACTTAACCCCATCTAATTACCAAGTCGGATTAGTTAAGTGTAAATTACTTAACCCCATCTAATTACCAAGTCGGATTAGTTAAGTGTAAATTACTTAACCCCATCTAATTACCAAGTCGTATAAAAATGGTTAAGTGTCATTAGGCAAATCAAATCACTTAACCTACCCAACCTTGTCATGTTTTGTTAAGTATCATCAGCCTAATCAATTTACTTAACCCCTTTATCCATGTCATATTTGGTTAAGAGTCATTAATCAAATTAACTTAACCCTATCATGTGACATTAACTACTTAATGCACCCCAACCTCTCACATTAGACTTTGTTGTGGTTACTAGTTAAGCCGGTCGGTTCCGGGTAGCTTTACACCACAACTTGGTCTAACCTCGGGTTCAAGCACAACATGACCAACTTCTCACATTGAGTCCTATTGTTTGCAACTACTAGTTAGGCCGGTCGGTTCCGGGTAGTTTTACGTTGCAAACTCAACCTAACCTCGAGTTGGCCACTTTCATGTTTAGTCTAGTGTCATGTTCATAGTCAAGTTTTCAAGCAATTGGGTATACCTAACTTAATAGGTAAATTCCCAATGGGTAGACCTAACTTAATAGCTAAATTCCCAAGCTTATGTTTTTATGCATACTTACATATCAACTTCCATGTTATATTTCAAGTCATGTTTTCGAGTATACACATGTCATATTTAACGTTACACGTTGTCATGTTCATACCCATTTTTCCAAATCATGTTCATATCATTATGTTTCCCATAATATGACCCCAATGCTTTTTAAACTCGCATATACGTTCGCAACAACGTAGTGGATTAAAAGAAGGGACTTGGCAAAGGCATGACACAATTGGATATTAAGCCACAAGTTAATCATGGTGGCAAATGAGGCACAAATGTGTTCATTAACTTGCATATACCATTGTTAAGCCTCAAAAACATGCATAAACCCAAACTTGGCACATAAGTGAATCATGGTGATAAACAACATGGAATGATGACAAGTAACTCGCATATGACCTCACATAAGGGTTATGGCTTCATATGCAAGTTGACATGAAGGTTATAAGGGTTCTCATGTTGCATAATGCAACATTTCAACATAAAGGTCAAAGCTTTATGACCACAAGACCAAGGTAATGACTTTATAAGCTTGCATAAGATGATAGCATGCTGCATACTAATGTTTGAACCAACTTACAACATGTCATGTTAAGTTTAAAGTTCATATCTAATAATAGGAGAAGGGCTTACATTGCTATGAAGGCCTAAATCGATTAAACCAAAGCTTATGAGGGAGCCTATGCATGCCATCACCCAAAAACCCAAAGATGGATGCACCAAATCACTCAAAACACCATCTTTATGAACAAAGATCATAGATTTTGCCTTGAAATCAACTTGAGAAGCTCTCATATGAAGGTAAGCTCTCATACACTCACAAAACATGAAATCCCACTTAGAAATGAAGATAAGATTTTATGACAAGAGGGTGGAGGCTAGGGTTTGAGTGGAGGCCATGATCACTTGAAATTTTGGCATAGTTTAGTTGCATGAGTGAATAATGAGGGTTAAGGGGTAGGTTTAGGGTCTTTTTATAGAGATTAGGATAGTTTTAGGCCCTTAGATTAACCCTAGGATAGATCCATGCCCTCAAAAATCGTCAAAAGCCTCCAAAACAAGACCAAAGGCCAAAACAGGTGCACCAGGCCAGCCAGGGTCAAGCCAGAAGGCTGTGCAGGTTTCTGGCTCGACACGGGCGCACTTCCCAAGTGCGCCAGTGTATTTTTGTGCTGGCGCACTTCACAAGTGCGCCAGTGCATTCTGGCTTGTTTTCGGTTTTTCTACCTAACTTCGTTCGTCCATATCTTCTTCATACGGACTCCGATTTACGAAATTTCGGACTCTATTTCGCGTATTTTTCCGAGACGAACGCAATGGCGCAACCCGTTTATCCTGATTCAGATTTTATAATTTAATTCTGCCTTGATTCTTGTCTTTACATGTTGCTAAAAATTCGGGTTGTTACATCCTCCCCAACTTAAAGGATTTCGTCCCCGAAATCTCCAAGTTAGGAAGAACGTATCCTACCATCCGTCATCCATCTACTCAAAACATCATCCACAAGCAACCATTGTCCTTAGATGATTTCTAATGCTGTATGAATATATGCAAAACGTGTGTGTACATGTTCCTTAGCTAATGCTAATGATCAGGCCTGAATAATCTTTCTAATGCAAAATATGTATAGTGCCATGAATCCAACATGTATGCAAATAGTCCTAGTCATATACACTATATGCGTGCACAAAAATTCAACCATATGCAACATCCGCATGATAACACATTTAATTTCATCCATAAACAAGTATAAATACTCGTGCATATGAAATATGAAATGTGACCGAGTCGAGCTAATATCTAATGTAGATTCGCGCATCCACGAGCAACCACTTGCAACCACTTGCAACCATATCAATCATAACATGTTTCAAATACATGTTTACATCCATAGGGTTCTACCTACCCTGAAACAGGTTCGAGAAGATAAACAAGACAAACTCCTTATGGGGTTTGTAACAGAAAATAGGACCGAGAGGATGTCCACAAAAGATAGCCTACAAGTAAGCTCTACAAAAAACAGGGATCAAGGATATACTCCCAAAAAGAGATATCATGCGCGTATCTAGTCTTTGACCATCAAAGTCGTCTTTTAACTTCGCGATTTTGTAGCTTCTTATTCCTGTTTCCATAACATGAGCTGGAACTCATTTCTTCGTCGCCTCTCGTTTTTCTTGCACTTATCCTTTTCCTAGAATACTTGACGCAAACATGACTGCGTACTCATGATCTCATGCAAGCTTTCCAAAATTCACTAGTGAATCTCGGACCTCGTACCACAAGGTGTTCCACGTAGAAGAACTTCCTCTTGAAAGTAAACAGATGTCAACCAGGTTATCAAGCGTACTTACTAGGGTGATTTCTATAACCCATGCATAAGTGAAATAAACCATCCGTCTTATCGGCGAACACCACTAGATCGGGCTTCAAATTTCCAATAGAGGTATCAAGGGATTCTAGGTAGCTAATCATGACCGAACCCAAAAGGTTCCACGAGACTTCGAGGGTATTACCAAGGCTAGTCAAGAATCTAACTACCCTCCTATCAAAACCGAGAGTGGCACCCCTTACTGGATAACCACTTCATCCCTAGAATCCATCCATAACCGAGGCATGTCCTTCTCAAAACAAGTCATGAATAAATGGACCGATTCTCCACAGGACTTGAGACAAAAATGGGATTCCCTAATACGCTAGTACTTAAGGTGCAGAGACTCAACTATCGAAGTAGACTTAAATGATACGATGATCAAACCAAAGTCCTAACGGGATGATAGAGAAGAAAAGCTAAACCTTTAACAAGATCGTTACCCTCCTTCCGAGGTATCCTAGAAATGAGAGCATACTACTGCCCTCCCGATGATCTTGTCCTTGTCCCATGATACTTAACTATCCGTCCCGTTCCACCATGCCAAAGGTACTCTCTCGTCATGGGTTTCATTGTTCATCTTTCTCTCTCATTCTGGGTTGAGCCATACCAACAAGTTGCTCATCCTTAAACTCGTATCCTTTATCCTCTTTCTCACTATCCTTTCTTATAACACGGCCACTGGTCTCTCGAGAACCACCTCCATCGCATGGAAAGCACTTTCGTAGATAGAAAAGACTAGTCGCAGTTAAAACCACTGTGACTACAGATGGAGGAAAGAAAGGAAAAGAGATTCAATCAAGGAAACAAGGATAGTGCTAATGGCCTTTGGGGAATAGCCTTTTTCTTTTAAAAGAAAATTTTCTTGAAAAATGCTTCTTTATAAACGATTTTCAAATAGTTTTCAGAAGGTCTTTAAAAACTTTTGCCCAGTCTGGTAACCTTCTGCTCTGATACCAAATGTAACACCCCGCCTCCGCTAGGGTCACTCGCAAGGGAATGCACTAGCTTTAGAGGGGCATTATTGGTAAACATGCACAGAAATATCACAAGACAGAACGCATAAAATAGCGGAAGTAAAATCAATCTTTCATAACATGAATACATAAGGTCTAAAGCCTTTTACATCAGAGTACATCAAAACCTATCTTGCAATAGTAAAGAAGCATAGAGACTTTTAAATAAATTATTCCCCAAGTAAAAACAGTAAAGTAGCCATAGCCAAGAGAATTCCAAGCCATCCATGATGACCTACAATTAGAAGAAGTCCGAACTAAACAGCATTGTTTCCTCCCTGTAACCTGGGGGGAAACGGAAGAAAAGAGGCGAAACAAAACGGGTCAGTCAAAAAGACTGAGTAAGCCCTATCTACTATTAGTATAGAAACTAGTAAAGTTAACTGTCATGAGAAACTGAGATGAACATGAGCATGATAACAAGATAGATAAGCTAAATCAAAATAACAGTAT
This sequence comes from Allium sativum, assembly GCA_030737875.1. Lineage (NCBI taxonomy): Eukaryota > Viridiplantae > Streptophyta > Magnoliopsida > Asparagales > Amaryllidaceae > Allium > Allium sativum. Next base: position 997,076,060 of record CM060915.1, read on the forward strand.
AAACTACTGAACTAAGGTATCATGATAAACTACGGTGTCATGATAAATCAAAGTATCATATCATCAGATTCCTATCAAGTATACTATCCCAAGGTATCTACCCCGTCTAACATCCCACGGTATCTATTCCGTATATTCTTCCTGGATCTAACATGTATATTTGCTCTACACCCTCCGTACTAGTATCCCAGCCTTGTTATGTGTTAACCATGAATGTCCCTTACTCAAAGTCGTGTAATGGTCCATGTCAACCTAATATATCGCATATATAGGTTACTCAAATCATATGTTTCTTCCCATGTATATAAGTTCAGTCCTCTGCCGTACCTTGTACGGGCTTCCTCATGTCGTATTATCCTTGAAATCGTTTGGACTGTCACCCTTGTTTTAGCTAGGCTCTTCCATATGAATCATCGTTTGAACTACTAGGACTTACGCCACCTAGCACCACTAGGGATTACGCTTACCTATTGCACGCTTTCGTATTTCGGTTTGGGTTAAACCACCTAGGCCCCTAGGGATTACACTAACCCTCAACCGCGCCCTTTTTCCCACGCATTCATCGTGAATCGTTTTTCTATAACTGTATGCACATGTATCACATCGTGCCACCCGAGTCCTGTCACAGGGCAAAACAAGAAATACAGGACTCGGTCGGGAGCTTTAGATTTATCTGCCGATGCAGATACTAAGGTCTGCTTTTCTACACGTGGCTATGGTCCCACGAGACCCCTCCCTCAACTAGTGAAAGGCAACACAAGAAAAAATCTTGCATGAGAACTACACTCCGGCCAGCCCACATCCTACGGCCTACCTCACCCATAATTAGATAGAAATTATGGTCTGTTGGGTGTTCCCTGCCTTTCCGTACGTACACGCTTGACTCAAGATGGTAGATGATCGACGAACTTGCTATCTCGGGCACCAGTATGTATTCGTCGACTCACTGCTATCCATCCCAGTCTTTAGGTCGCTCGCATAGCAACCAAGGCATACTCTTGGTTCTTCTAACGCAGACCTCAACCTCTCGTGAGCCCAGGATGATCATCTGCGACCTCACAGAGGGATACCAAAAATATCCTCACGTTCCCCGAAGCCGCTGCTTCGTTACCCAGTTCGTTGGAGCCTTTATCTAAATCAGATAGCCTGCTCCTACACGCATACTTAAACGTTGACCTAACGTATCGGGTTACTAATCTATCTGAGAAATGGTCCAAATTTCCTTGACTAAGAATTATTACTTAGTTTCCCTTAACTAAGGTTTACCACTTAGCCTTATTTCCATAATCCTTGTTAACGATGGTTATTTACCTAATCCTCCGAATTAGGGTTTATCTAATGGGTTAAGTGTTATCATTCAAGTCCATGACTTAACCCTATCGAGTCAAATTGGTCAAGTACCAGTTTACTTTAATCCTATCGGATTATCTTGCTAGATTGATTAAGCATATATTATCTTAATCCCATCCAATTATCGAGTCGGATTGGTTAAGTATAGGCTGGCTTAACCCCATCCTCTAATTGTACTAGAATGGTTAAGTATACTCTAAGAAGGTCTTGTGACTTAACCTTATCAGGTCCGCGTATTAGATTGGTTAAGTGTGGATCACTTAATCCTCATCAAATCATCATGTATAATTGGTTAAGTATAAGTTGCTTAACCCCATTAGATTATCATGTTGAGTTGGTTGAGTATTGGTTACTTAACCTCATTGAATTACCAAGTTTAGTTTGGTTAAGTGTTTAGCTTAACCCCATCGAATTACCGTGTCGAGATTAGTTAAGTGTCAATTACTTAACCCCGTTTAATTACCGTGTTTAGATTAGTTAAGCCTTGATTACTTAACCCCATCTAATTACCAAGTCGGATTAGTTAAGTGTAAATTACTTAACCCCATCTAATTACCAAGTCGGATTAGTTAAGTGTAAATTACTTAACCCCATCTAATTACCAAGTCGTATAAAAATGGTTAAGTGTCATTAGGCAAATCAAATCACTTAACCTACCCAACCTTGTCATGTTTTGTTAAGTATTATTAGCCTAATCAATTTACTTAACCCCTTTATCCATGTCATATTTGGTTAAGAGTCATTAATCAAATTAACTTAACCCTATCATGTGACATTAACTACTTAATGCACCCCAACCTCTCACATTAGACTTTGTTGTGGTTACTAGTTAAGCCGGTCGGTTCCGGGTAGCTTTACACCACAACTTGGTCTAACCTCGGGTTCAAGCACAACATGACCAACTTCTCACATTGAGTCCTATTGTTTGCAACTACTAGTTAGGCCGGTCGGTTCCGGGTAGTTTTACGTTGCAAACTCAACCCAACCTCGAGTTGGCCACTTTCATGTTTAGTCTAGTGTCATGTTCATAGTCAAGTTTTCAAGCAATTGGGTAGACCTAACTTAATAGGTAAATTCCCAATGGGTAGACCTAACTTAATAGGTAAATTCCCAAGCTTATGTTTTTATGCATACTTACATATCAACTTCCATGTTATATTTCAAGTCATGTTTTCGAGTATACACATGTCATATTTAACGTTACACGTTGTCATGTTCATACCCATTTTTCCAAATCATGTTCATATCATTATGTTTCCCATAATATGACCCCAATGCTTTTTAAACTCGCATATACGTTCGCAACAACGTAGTGGATTAAAAGAAGGGACTTGGCAAAGGCATGACACAATTGGATATTAAGCCACAAGTTAATCATGGTGGCAAATGAGGCACAAATGTGTTCATTAACTTGCATATACCATTGTTAAGCCTCAAAAACATGCATAAACCCAAACTTGGCACATAAGCGAATCATGGTGATAAACAACATGGAATGATGACAAGTAACTCGCATATGACCTCACATAAGGGTTATGGCTTCATATGCAAGTTGACATGAAGGTTATAAGGGTTCTCATGTTGCATAATGCAACATTTCAACATAAAGGTCAAAGCTTTATGACCACAAGACCAAGGTAATGACTTTATAAGCTTGCATAAGATGATAGCATGCTTCATACTAATGTTTGAACCCACTTACAACATGTCATGTTAAGTTTAAAGTTCATATCTAATAGTAGGAGAAGGGCTTACATTGCTATGAAGGCCTAAATCGATTAAACCAAAGCTTATGAGGGAGCCTATGCATGCCATCACCCAAAAACCCAAAGATGGATGCACCAAATCACTCAAAACACCATCTTTATGAACAAAGATCATAGCTTTTGCCTTGAAATCAACTTGAGAAGCTCTCATATGAAGGTAGAAGCTCTCATACACTCACAAAACATGAAATCCCACTTAGAAATGAAGATAAGATTTTATGACAAGAGGGTGGAGGCTAGGGTTTGAATGGAGGCCATGATCACTTGAAATTTTGGCATAGTTTAGTTGCATGAGTGAATAATGAGGGTTTAGGGGTAGGTTTAGGGTCTTTTTATAGAGATTAGGATAGTTTTAGGCCCTTAGATTAACCCTAGGATAGATCCAAGCCCTCAAAAATCGTCACAAGCCTCCAAAACAAGACCAAGGGCCAAAACAGGTGCACCAGGTCAGCCAGGGTCAAGCCAGAAGGCTGTGCAGGTTTCTGGCTCGACACGGGCGCACTTCCCAAGTGCGCCAGTGTATTTTTGTGCTGGCGCACTTCACAAGTGCGCCAGTGCATTCTGGCTTGTTTTCGGTTTTTCTGCCTAACTTCGTTCGTCCATATCTTCTTCATACGGACTCCGATTTACGAAATTTCGGACTCTATTTCGCGTATTTTTCCGAGACGAACGCAATGGCGCAACCCGTTTATCCTGATTCAGATTTTATAATTTAATTCTGCCTTGATTCTTGTCTTTACATGTTGCTAAAAATTCGGGTTGTTACAATAAATATAGTTTAAGCATATGAAAATAATTCAAACACACGAATATTATTCAAAATTTCGGTAGCATAACGGCAGGGTAGTTAAAACCGGGACCGTCCCTAGTACGGCTCCTCGCTCTACCTTAAAACCTCGCGGTTTTTGACAATGGGGATCATGCATCTAGTTCGCACGCAGGCGGCATGTATATATTTATTTCATTTCCACAAACCAATCCTATGTGGTTTCAACCAAATATTTTCCAATCACAAACGGGTATTTTTCAACCACAATCAAATCAATATCAACCACAAACAATCCCAAACAACCATTCGCTATCAATCAATTTTCACAACAATTTCAACCAATAAATATCGTCCATGGTTTGTGGACGAGGGGCGTAGAGATATATATATATATATATATATATATATATATATATATAGCAATTCACTTTTATTTCAACACATATATATATATAGAAAAAGAAATTGAAGAGTGAGAAATTCTCACAAATAGCTATCCAATACTACGACTCTTCCTTTATAGAAATCTTCGCCAACCTCGCCTTTCGTCGCTTTCGTTGCCCGTATTCTCTACATATGTAAAAATCGAATTTTTACTATGTTATTCAATATATAAAAATCGAATTTTGACTTCGCTATTCAATATATAAAGATCATATTTTAAAAATAAAGATTATATTTTTAATATTCCTATGATGTAAAAATTATATTTTTATTGCTTTAAAAATATAAAGATCATATCTTACTTCTTCTACTTAATAAAAATTCCGTCTTTTCTATTTTAAAAATATGATCTTTTCTATTCTAAAGTTTAAATCTTTTTCTATTCTAAAGTTTAAATCTTTTTCTATTCTAAAGTTTAAATCTTTTTCTATTCTAAAGTTTAAATCTTTTTCTATTTAAAATCTAAATCTTTTTCTTTTTAAAATCTTAAAATAAAATCAGTTTTTAAAACCTTTTCAAAATCAGTTTTTAAATGCTTTAAAAAAAAACAGTTTTACATCTTTTTAAAATTCAGTTTTAAACCTTTAAAAAAATTCAGTTTTAAATCCTTTTAAAAATTCAGTTTTAAATCCTTTAAAATAAAAATAAAAATAAAATAAAATACTCACTGTATCTCGAAGAAGGGGGGGCGTCGTCTTCGTCGGAGCTGGCTTCTAGGGGGGCGGCGGCTTCAGCGTCTCGAACTGGGGGGGGGGGCGTCGTCTTCGTCGGAGCTCGTGCGATCTGGAGGGCTTCGGGGGTTGCGCCACTGGGAGGAGGAAGGCTGGACGGAGGGGCGGTGGATCGGTGGCGTCGAACTGGGGCTCGCGATAGTTTTAGGGTTTTTTTTTCTTTTATCGTTTGAAATTGAAATGAACGGGGGGGCTGAAGTGAAAAAGAGGGAGGGAGGGAAATATATAATATTTTTTTTATTTTATTAATTAATTTAATTGCATAAAGTTGACTTTTACCCACGACCTTGAAACGAGGCCCACCGCCTGTCGTCCATAGCGTTTATCCCCCATTCCGAACACAATGAGATATGTATCGCAAGCTGATTTGATCATTACAATCAGCTTCCGTTGAATTTACATTTAAATCACTATATTGAATTTTAAACGTACATTTCAAATTACCGGGGTCACATACTAACTCTAAAAATTCCCGAAAAATATTTCTAGCTTCGTATTGACGATACGGTCCTAACAAAACTAGTTTCGTCGAATTCTGAGACCGTTTGAAAAATGGCCAATTTCCAGTCGATTGAAATCAACTGAAACCGGCCAAACGCGTTTTCCTTTGCCACGCTGACATATTGATTCGAAAAATTATGAAATTTGAAACCTAACAATAACTTGACACTGCGGATCCAACAAAAGTGGTTTCGTCGAAATCCGAGGTCATTTGCAAAATGTCCATTTTTAAGGGCCTGAATTCCATAGCGACGATTCAGAATTTTCAACTAGACATATCTTTTGATTCCCGTTATCAAATTTCGATTCGCCAGATTCGTTGGAAAGATATTATCGATTTGATTCTAATGTTTTTGGTTTCACTAAAATCCGGATTTTTTTGAACCCGGTACAGTCCGACAAAGTTTGAATTCAATTTTTGAAACTGCCACGCCATTTCAGGCCTTGTTTATAATTATAATTAATTATATTCGTTTTCAATTGTCGATTCAAACTCAGTTTTCATCGCCATTATTTAAAATACTTATTTTAAATATTTAAAATCCATTATTTTAGCCAATTTAAAATTTTTAAATTGGTTCAGATTTTCTGGGTCGTTACAATCTCCCCCACTTAAAACTTTTCGTCCCCGAAAAGGAATAAAGTCGAAAGTGGTTTGATAAATCTACAATCACACAACACAACAACCAATCCAATTGTTTTTAACCTCCAAAAATATACTAATCAAATCCTATACTCTTTAAAATCATTCATAGTATAGAATAAATAGTGCACATCCATGGGAAGAAAATAGCAATAGAATAGAGAATTAAATGGTAAGGCAAAGTAGGTTAAATGTACCTTGCACCGGAGTCAATCAGAGATATCTACTCGGCATCTAGGATAAGCTTTCTGAATGCTCTCCTCCGTTTCCCAAGTACAATCTCGCGGATCTCCACTCCATTGCACTTTGACTAAGCGAACCTTCTTGTTCCTCAGTTCTTTGGTTTCTTTGCCGATAATCTTTAGCGGCTCACGTCTCACGGCTAATTCTGGAGTAATTTCAATGTCCTGTTGAGCTGCTTCTTCCACGATCAAGTCTGGATCATGAACGTGCTTTCGAAGTTGAGATATATGAAATACATCATGAACTCCAGGCAACCAGTCAGGCAGTTTGACCCTATAAGCGAGAGTCCCAATCCGTTCCAGAATAGGAAACGGACCAATGAATTTGGGTGCCAACTTTCCAGTTTTACCGAACCGGATAACTCCTCTCATCGGCGATACTTTCAAATATACTGTAACACCCCACCTCCGCCAGGGTCACTCGCAAAGGAATGCACTAGCTTTGGAGGGGCATTATTGGTAAACATGCATAATAATATAGCAAGGCAGGACATGGCATATATGTATATGTAAAGAAACAGAGTAAGTAGATAAAACAGCGGAAGATTTATAAACCATTTCAAAACACAAGTCTGGTACATCAAAATGTCAATTTCCCAAAATTACAAGTCTAGATAAATACATCATCTGATAAACTGAAAAATACATAAGTACTATCCCCAAATAAGAGTGATAAACCATAGCGGCTCAAGTCCAAAGCATACTTGAGCTATCCACGGAAGCAGCAAAGATCCAAGCTAGGCTCCAATATTCCCTCCCTGAGAACCTAGGGGGGAAACGGAAGAAAAGAGGCGAAAGAAAACAGGTCAGTCAAAAAGACTGAGTAAGCCCTGCTACGATCAGTCTATAAACTAATAAAGTTAACATCATGATGGAAACTGAGATGGTCATAAGTAACAACATACTGGCATGATACATCAACTACAAGATAGATAGAGGTGTCATCGCATAAAACAAAGTTAAGTTCTGCACCACGGTGTACTAGCAAACCAACATAACGGGTATTAATCCCTTAGCCCAAACTTTGGCCCAATGAAGTGACCTTAATATAAGGTCCAGCCCAACGGTCTAGTTGATCGGCTCCCTATAAGCCTAACACGTCACGTGTTGCTGTCCATACGGCCCATGTATGGATGTAGTCTGACTGTGCTGGGTCCACCTTCGGGTGTATCAAGCCCTCGGGTGCCAACCCCGGACACTTAAGCAATAATGCACAGCCCAGATCTACTGGTACCCATGCATAGTATGCGTCCAACATCGGACTACGTGCACATCCGTAGCCCGCCTGGACCCGCATCGCGGTACCACTCGGCCTCGTCTTTGGTCGATTACGCCCGTCCAGTAATCGTGCCCCGCCCTAGCCTAGTCTCTAGGGTTGTGATGATACCAAACTGGGATTACTGCCGGAACAGACCCGCTGCTAGGGTTTCCTAAGAGGGTTAAGTGTGATTTAACCCTTCACTAATCCTGGATTAAACTGGTTAAGTGTAACTTAACCCCATTCTAATCCCTCGAATCCCCAAGTGGATTTGACTGGTTAAGTGTAACTAACACCTAACCCCATCTCAATCTCTCTAATTCCCAAATGGATTAAGTATTAGTGGACCCTGACTTAACCCTAATCATGAGGCATTAATTAATTTAATGCACCTTAACCTCTCACATTAGACCTTGTTGTGGTTACTAGTTAGGCCGGGCGGATCCGGGTAGGTTTACACCACAACTCAGGCTAACCTCGGGTTTTGGCACCACATGACCAACTTCTCACATTGGGTCCTATTGTTTGTAGCCACTAGTTAAGCCGGTCGGTTCCGGGTAGGATTACGCTACAAACTCAACCCAACCTCGAGTTGGCCACACTTATGTTTTCTAAGTGTCATGTCCACTTTATTTCAAAACATAATTACAAGTCAAACAATTACTCGGGTAGACCTAACTTAATAGGTAAATTCCCAAGGGGTAGACCTAACTTAATAGGTAAATTCCCAATCTTATATTTTCATGTATTTTATGTTTTTACCCAAAACCCTCCCAACGTCATTCTATCGCTTACATATTCGTAATAACGCATAAAGGATAGGAAGAGGGAACTTGGCACAACATACATGATGGACTTGCATATCACAACAAACACACATAACATGTTAGATTTGCACAACTTAGCATCGTGAACTTGCATATTACCATAAACGTGCATAACATGTTAAACTTGCATAACTTAGCATAGTGAACTTGCATATTACCATAAACATGCATAACTTGTCAAACGTGCACAACTTGTCATTTTGAACTTGCATAAGCATGCATAACTTATTAAACTTGCAAATCATGGCTTAGTATACATGCATAACTCAATTAACTTGCAAATCATGGCTTATTACACTTGCATAAACATGCATAACTTGTTAAACTTGCAAATCATGGCTTATTACACTTGCATAAACATGCATAACTTGTTAAACTTGCAAAACAAAGCTTAGTAAACTTGCATAAACATGCATAACTTGTTGAACTTGCAAATCATGGCTTATTACACTTGCATAAACATGCATACTCAATAATCATACAAATCATAACTTAGCAAACTCGCATAAACATGCATACTCAAATAAACTTGCAAATCATAGCTTAGCAAACTCGCATAAACATGCATACTCAAATAAACTTGCAAATCATAGCTTAGCAAACTCGCATAAACATGCATACTCAAATAAACTTGCAAATCATAGCTTAGCAAACTCGCATAAACATTCAAACATGCATAAATCCCAATTTTCATCACAAATTAACTTTAGAGTTTCTAAAATGAAGGTAAGAGGGCTTACAATGCTTATGCGGACTCAAATGAGTATAACAAATGCAAAGAACCCCTTATGCAACTAATTAAAGCCCCCAAATGCAAGCAAACTTGATCAAGGCTCCTCCTTTATGATGGCAATAGAAAAACAAGCCTTTAATGCAAGCTAAGGAGGATCATACAAGCCTAAATATGCTTGTATGCATGGAAAATTTCTTAGGAATCAAATTGGGAATTGTATGAAGAGGGTGGAGGCCATGAGAGTTTGGATTTTGGCATAGTTTTGTTGCTAGAGTGAATAATGAGTGATTTAGGGTAGGTTAGGGTCTTATTTATAGATTAGGCTAGTGATTTAGACCGTAGGATTAACCCTAGATTCAATTAGGTCCATCAGATCCCGGAACTCTATAGAACCAAGCCACAAGACCCAGCCCAAATCAGAAATGGTGCACCAGGCTAAACAGCCCGGGCACCCCCTGTCGACAGGGCTGTCGACAGGGCAGTCGACATGCCAAGACCCCTGTCGACAGGCCTGTCGACATGGGGTCCATGGCGGGATTTTTCCCGCCTTGGCCCAGCTGGCCCAATTCTTGATTTTAATTTAAATTTAAATCTGTTTTAATTATGGAAATTTCTGAAAACTTCCATGGGCCTTAACTGGGTCATACGGACTCCGATTTTCGAAAACTCGGACTCTATTTCGCGTATTTTTCCGAGACGAACGCAATGGCATAGCCCGTTTCCCTTGATTCAGATTTTAGGATTAAATTCTGCCTCAATTTATATTATTACAGGTTATTGAAAATACGGGTTGTTACATTCTCCCCTCCTTAAAGGATTTCGTCCCCGAAATCTTCAAGTTAGGAAGAACGTATCCTACCATCCAATCATCCATCTACTCAAAGCATCATCCACGAGCAATCATTGTCCTTACAAGATTCTAAATGCTGTATGAACATATGCAAAGGTGTGTGTATATGTACTTACCTAATGCAAAAATCAGGCGGTTACTGATACAGTAAACCTCCTTAATGCATATGTATGTAAATCAGGCGGTTACTGATACAGTAAACCTCCTTAATGCACATGTATGTCAGTGAAATGAATCCATATGTATGCAAATTCCTAAATTCATAGTATCTATATGAGTGCACATAACATTCACCCATATGCAACATCCATGTGATAACACACAATTTTCATCCATAAATGAGCAAAAACACTCATGCATATGCAACATGAAGAGTGTGTGAGCCGATCTAGTGCCTAATGTGTATAATGCATCCACGAGTAACCACTTGCAAACACTTGCAACCACTTGCAACCATCAAGCATAACATGTTTCAAACACATGTTTCAACCAAAGGGTTTCTACCTAAGGTTCTCATGACACGATAAACATGATAAACTAGATAAACTAGATAAACATGGACAGAGAGATATGCTTAGAAGATAAGCAAGATAAACTCCTTTTTGGATTTCAAGAAATCCATTCAAACTCTGACATATAGTACTGACCGATGAGTATTAACCCCCTTATGGAGTTTACAACAGAAATAAGATCGAGAATGGGACTGAGAGGATATATACAAAAGATAACTTGCAAGCAAGCTCCACAGGAAAACGAGGATCAAGGATACACTCTTAAAAAGAGATATGATGCGCGTATCTAGTCTTCACTCTTCTTAGTTACGTTTCCTTGAGCTTAACTCCACTGTGCTTTGACTGTCCCTTACTTCATGATTTCTTGGCTTCCTAACCCCTACTTCCCAAATTCGAGTTGGATCTCATTTCATTATTGCCTCTCGTCTTCCTTTTCCACTTATTCTTGTATACTTGGCTTAAACATAACTGTAACCTTATGATTACATACAAGCTCTCCAAAATTCACCAGTGAATCCTGGATCTCGTCTACTTACTATAAAGTATTCCATGCAACAGAACTTTTCTTGAAAATACCAATCCACGTTGCCAATTGCCCTTATAAACGTGATTTTCTATAACTCATGCTTAATCGAAATGAACCATCCGCCTATGAGTGATAGGCCATACCTAGATTCCGTTGCCTACCCATGGCTTCCTGTTGGCTATTTCAAAACTGGCCAACTTTTTGAGGATAAACCGTTGCTAACCATGATACAGTCCTCTCGCTCTTCACCAGACCGAAATGAGTACTCTTCGTGAGCCTACCTATTATGAACCACATACCCGTGTTCCCTCTCTTTGATCTAGGTAGTCCATCCACATAATCTATCGGGATGTTTTCACACTTCCCTTGCGGAACCTCTAATGGTGGTAATGGCCCACTGGGCTTCTATGACTTGGCCTTAACCTGGTGGCACAACATGCATCCGGAGACCAACTCGGCCACCTCCTCGAGTGATGCGCATCTTCAAGAACCTTCTTTACCAAGTCTTCCACTCGAGGAACCCATAATCTCTCATCGCGCCTTAGTCATCCCTTGTCATCTATAATATATCTAACGAGGTGACTTAACATCTCGCCTCGAGTCAACTGGTCCATGTTCTTGACTAACTGCGGGTCTTTTTCCTGTGAAACCCCCTTCTTGATTCAGAAGAGTAAGTCTAAGCTCAGGGATTGCTAACTAACTAGCCAAACGGAGGAAGCTTCTTACTTCAATTGCCCTCCTCAGAGTTTTCGGTCTTGAACCGCAGCCACTTTAGCGGAATCCACCGCTAAGCCTTACTTAGGAACTATGTGCCCAAGAAATCCAACTTCTTTCCTCCAAAGTGACACTTGGAGAACTTGACCTTCAACTGGTGGCTCTAAGCGTATGCATCACCTCCTAGAGATGTCCAGCATACTCTTCCTCATTCTTTTTAAGGAGATCAAAATATCGTCTACGACGACCACGACAAACTTGTTCAAGGACTCCCTACACACCCTACCCATCAAGTTCACGTAATATGCGGGTGCATTAGTCAAACCAAATAGCATGACTAGCCATTCTAAAAATCCATCTAGAGTCCTAAACGCAGTCTTGTCGATTCCATCCTCAGCCATCCTAAGCTGATGGAATCCGGTAGCTAGATCAAAAGAAAACCGATGCTCCTACAAGCTGGTCAAACAAATCATTGATCCTTGGTAACGGTTGTCTAAACACATAAGCGAAATAAACTGTCCACATCAGTAACGAATACTACTGGAGCACCCTACTCGAAAATGCTTCGTCTCAGGAAGTTCTTCCCAAGCAACTCCTTGACTTACTTTCTTAACTCGCACCTCGTGAGGTCATGTGCCTATCCGGCCACGAAACTGGCTTGGCCTTACCCACCAGATAATACGGAAATCTATCCCCAGATATCAGGATATTCTCGGACCACCCTCACAGATTGCAAACTATCAATAGACGAGTTGAGGGATTCAAGATAACATAACATGACGGGACCCATAGGGTTACTATGGATTTCTAGGGTATTACCGAGGCGAGTCATGAGCCCCACACCCTATATACAAAAACCCAGAATGGCCCAAGACAGGACAACCATTCCATGCCCAAAACCAACCTATATCCCCTGAAACCGAGAATATAAACATCCCACGAGAATTCTATACTCAAGATAGAAATTTTCAAATCCACTCAGACCACAGACAGGCGGGCAGAACCCCCAATTGGATTTGAAACACATACGGGATCATCAACTAGGCTAGTACTTAGGTGCAAAACTTTCCACTAGATCGGATGAAATAAATCTATGCGATGTGCCAGAATCGAACAAGGTTCGAACAGGGAAAATCAGAAAATGCAAACAAGATTTTCAACAGAAACACTACCTCTATCATAAGCTGGAAGAACGGTGTTGAGGGGATGAATTCGCCCTCCAGATAGTCCTGCACACTGAGTCTGACCTTGCCCTTGTTTCCTCGGGCAATCCTTGCGGAGATGTCCAAACTCACCACAATGAAAGCATTCGCCCCGCATTCTCTTCTTCTTCCTACATTCCCTGGCTATATGTCCAACTTTACTACAGAAGTTGCATTTCATATCCTTGCCCCGTTTCCCGGAATTTACTCTCTTGCCTTGAGACTCATTCGCCTTGACCTCTTTCTTGTTATTGTTATCTTCTTCTTGAAGTAGGGCCAAATTCACCAAATTCTCGAAAGTCGCCCCCAAGGGTATATGAGACATGGCCAAACCATGTAATGGCTCGTTTAATCCTAGAGCAAAGTATAGGGCCTTCTTCTGAGCTGTATTAACCAAGTCTAAATCGTCCCGAGCCAGTTGATTAAACTTATCTACGTATTCCCTAATAGTCATGTCCCCTTGCTTCAGTGATAAGAACCTTAGTCCAAACCTTCCTCTAAAGTCATCCCAAGTCTCAATTGGCCTAGTAGCGGTGGTGACTACCCACCAACGTGCAGCTTCTTCCTTTAGCAACCATACTGCCAATAAAACCTTCCTGCGGTCACTTATATCAAAGGTGGCTAAAAGATCTTCGGTCTCTTTCAACCAATTCCTTGCCTCTACAAACGTCTCTGTTCCATTGAAATTCTTGCCACCCATCATCTTAAAGTTCTTACAAGTTTCCGCAAAATCCGCTTGTGGAGGCTGAAGGAGAAGAGGAATATCAGCTACGGAAAGAGGAGGAGAAACAGCGGCCTCGACTGGAAAGACAACATTAGAGACATCCGGGACCGGTGTCGTGACTTCCAAGTACCGACGAAACCAATCGGGTATTACTACCCCTTCGGGTAAGATGAGATTATCAGACATGCTGGAAACGAAAAGAAAAGAGTTCAAACGAGGGATCAAAGGATAGTGCTAATGGCTTTTTGGGGAATAGCCTTTTAAAAATAACTAGACTTTTCTTTGGAAAATACTTAATACTTGGTTTTGAAAATAGTTTTTCAAAAAGGTTTAAAAACCTTTTTATCCCTTCTCGTAAACCTTATGCTCTGATACCAAATGTAACACCCCACCTCCGCCAGGGTCACTCGCAAAGGAATGCACTAGCTTTGGAGGGGCATTATTGGTAAACATGCATAATAATATAGCAAGGCAGGACATGGCATATATGTATATGTAAAGAAACAGAGTAAGTAGATAAAACAGCGGAAGATTTATAAACCATTTCAAAACACAAGTCTGGTACATCAAAATGTCAATTTCCCAAAATTACAAGTCTAGATAAATACATCATCTGATAAACTGAAAAATACATAAGTACTATCCCCAAATAAGAGTGATAAACCATAGCGGCTCAAGTCCAAAGCATACTTGAGCTATCCACGGAAGCAGCAAAGATCCAAGCTAGGCTCCAATATTCCCTCCCTGAGAACCTAGGGGGGGAAACGGAAGAAAAGAGGCGAAAGAAAACAGGTCAGTCAAAAAGACTGAGTAAGCCCTGCTACGATCAGTCTATAAACTAATAAAGTTAACATCATGATGGAAACTGAGATGGTCATAAGTAACAACATACTGGCATGATACATCAACTACAAGATAGATAGAGGTGTCATCGCATAAAACAAAGTTAAGTTCTGCACCACGGTGTACTAGCAAACCAACATAACGGGTATTAATCCCTTAGCCCAAACTTTGGCCCAATGAAGTGACCTTAATATAAGGTCCAGCCCAACGGTCTAGTTGATCGGCTCCCTATAAGCCTAACACGTCACGTGTTGCTGTCCATACGGCCCATGTATGGATGTAGTCTGACTGTGCTGGGTCCACCTTCGGGTGTATCAAGCCCTCGGGTGCCAACCCCGGACACTTAAGCAATAATGCACAGCCCAGATCTACTGGTACCCATGCATAGTATGCGTCCAACATCGGACTACGTGCACGTCCGTAGCCCGCCTGGACCCGCATCGCGGTACCACTCGGCCTCGTCTTTGGTCGATTACGCCCGTCCAGTAATCGTGCCCCGCCCTAGCCTAGTCTCTAGGGTTGTGATGATACCAAACTGGGATTACTGCCGGAACAGACCCGCTGCTAGGGTTTCCTAAGAGGGTTAAGTGTGATTTAACCCTTCACTAATCCTGGATTAAACTGGTTAAGTGTAACTTAACCCCATTCTAATCCCTCGAATCCCCAAGTGGATTTGACTGGTTAAGTGTAACTAACACCTAACCCCATCTCAATCTCTCTAATTCCCAAATGGATTAAGTATTAGTGGACCCTGACTTAACCCTAATCATGAGGCATTAATTAATTTAATGCACCTTAACCTCTCACATTAGACCTTGTTGTGGTTACTAGTTAGGCCGGGCGGATCCGGGTAGGTTTACACCACAACTCAGGCTAACCTCGGGTTTTGGCACCACATGACCAACTTCTCACATTGGGTCCTATTGTTTGTAGCCACTAGTTAAGCCGGTCAGTTCCGGGTAGGATTACGCTACAAACTCAACCCAACCTCGAGTTGGCCACACTTATGTTTTCTAAGTGTCATGTCCACTTTATTTCAAAACATAATTACAAGTCAAACAATTACTCGGGTAGACCTAACTTAATAGGTAAATTCCCAAGGGGTAGACCTAACTTAATAGGTAAATTCCCAATCTTATATTTTCATGTATTTTATGTTTTTACCCAAAACCCTCCCAACGTCATTCTATCGCTTACATATTCGTAATAACGCATAAAGGATAGGAAGAGGGAACTTGGCACAACATACATGATGGACTTGCATATCACAACAAACACACATAACATGTTAGATTTGCACAACTTAGCATCGTGAACTTGCATATTACCATAAACGTGCATAACATGTTAAACTTGCATAACTTAGCATAGTGAACTTGCATATTACCATAAACATGCATAACTTGTCAAACGTGCACAACTTGTCATTTTGAACTTGCATAAGCATGCATAACTTATTAAACTTGCAAATCATGGCTTAGTATACATGCATAACTCAATTAACTTGCAAATCATGGCTTATTACACTTGCATAAACATGCATAACTTGTTAAACTTGCAAATCATGGCTTATTACACTTGCATAAACATGCATAACTTGTTAAACTTGCAAAACAAAGCTTAGTAAACTTGCATAAACATGCATAACTTGTTGAACTTGCAAATCATGGCTTATTACACTTGCATAAACATGCATACTCAATAATCATACAAATCATAACTTAGCAAACTCGCATAAACATGCATACTCAAATAAACTTGCAAATCATAGCTTAGCAAACTCGCATAAACATGCATACTCAAATAAACTTGCAAATCATAGCTTAGCAAACTCGCATAAACATGCATACTCAAATAAACTTGCAAATCATAGCTTAGCAAACTCGCATAAACATTCAAACATGCATAAATCCCAATTTTCATCACAAATTAACTTTAGAGTTTCTAAAATGAAGGTAAGAGGGCTTACAATGCTTATGCGGACTCAAATGAGTATAACAAATGCAAAGAACCCCTTATGCAACTAATTAAAGCCCCCAAATGCAAGCAAACTTGATCAAGGCTCCTCCTTTATGATGGCAATAGAAAAACAAGCCTTTAATGCAAGCTAAGGAGGATCATACAAGCCTAAATATGCTTGTATGCATGGAAAATTTCTTAGGAATCAAATTGGGAATTGTATGAAGAGGGTGGAGGCCATGAGAGTTTGGATTTTGGCATAGTTTTGTTGCTAGAGTGAATAATGAGTGATTTAGGGTAGGTTAGGGTCTTATTTATAGATTAGGCTAGTGATTTAGACCGTAGGATTAACCCTAGATTCAATTAGGTCCATCAGATCCCGGAACTCTCTAGAACCAAGCCACAAGACCCAGCCCAAATCAGAAATGGTGCACCAGGCTAAACAGCCCGGGCAACCCCTGTCGACAGGGCTGTCGACAGGGCAGTCGACATGCCAAGACCCCTGTCGACAGGCCTGTCGACATGGGGTCCATGGCGGGATTTTTCCCGCCTTGGCCCAGCTGGCCCAATTCTTGATTTTAATTTAAATTTAAATCTGTTTTAATTATGGAAATTTCTGAAAACTTCCATGGGCCTTAACTGGGTCATACGGACTCCGATTTTCGAAAACTCGGACTCTATTTCGCGTATTTTTCCGAGACGAACGCAATGGCATAGCCCGTTTCCCTTGATTCAGATTTTAGGATTAAATTCTGCCTCAATTTATATTATTACAGGTTATTGAAAATACGGGTTGTTACATATACATAGTCGCCAACTTCAAAGGATATATCTCTTCTTCTTCTATCGGCATAGCTCTTTTGTCGGCTTTGAGCGGCGAGTAATCGCTTCTTAATAAAATCGACTTTGTCGGTAGCTTCTCGAATCATATCAGGACCCAACACAAGTCTATTTCCAGGCTCGACCCAACAAGCAGGAGATCGGCATGGTCTACCATACAATGCTTCGAATGGCGACATTGTCAGACTCGCCTGGTAGCTGTTGTTATAAGAGAATTCAGCCAAATGCAGATGGTCTTCCCATGATCCACCGAAATCTATAACACAAGCCCGCAATAGATCTTCTAAAATGCGATTCACCCTCTCAGTCTGACCGTCTGTCTGAGGATGATAAGCGGTGCTCAAGTTTAACTTCGTTCCCAGCTCGACTTGAAATGCTTCCCAGAATTTGCTAGTGAATATTGTATCTCTATCACTGACTATGCTGAGCGGCACTCCATGTAGTCTAACTATCTCCCTGAAGTATATCTGCGCCAGACTCTGAGCAGTTCTGTTTGATCTGACAGGTATGAAATGGGCGGTCTTCGTGAAGCGATCTACGATCACCCAAATACTGTCATTACCTTTTCTGGTTCTGGGCAAACCATCGATGAAGTCCATTGAAATATGTTCCCACTTCCAACCCGGAACTTCTAGTGGTTGTAACAATCCAGCCAATTTCTGTTGGTCACTTTTGACTAGCTGGCAAGTAGGGCATCGACTAACATATATCGAAACGTCTCTTTTCATAGCCTTCCACCAGAATGTTCTTTTGAGATCGTTATACATTTTGGCCACGCCAGGATGGATACTCAGCTTGGACTTGTGACACTCGTCTAACACTTCCCTTTTTAACTCTGGGATGTCAGGAACACAAATCCTTCCCTTCAACCTCAAGGTTTCGTCGTTATCTATTTGAAAACACGAGGGTTCGCCTTTCTGAATCCTTTTGATCATATCTTTAATAAAGTTATCCTCCTTCTGAAGAATAGATATTTTGTCAATTAAGGATGTCGTGATAATAAAGCTGGCGATCATTACATTCTTTCGGCTCAGCGCATCGGCCACGACATTGGCTTTCCCTGGAGTATATATAATTTCAAAATCATAAGCTGCAAGAAACTCCAGCCAACGCTGCTGCCTCAGATTTAAATCCTTCTGAGTGAACAGATACTTTAATGACTGGTGATCTGTAAACAGTTCAAATCTCTCGCCCAGAAGATAGTGTCTCCAGATTTTCAAAGAGAATATGATAGCCAATAACTCAAGATCATGAGTTACGTAGTTCTTCTCGTGTGGCTTCAGTTGACGGCTAGCATAAGCAATTACTTGGCCTCTTTGCATTAACACTGCTCCAAGGCCTTCTCTAGACGCATCAGTCCAGACTTTTAGATCTTGGTTGCCATCGATGATGGTTAACACTGGAGCTGTCGTTAATCTTAACTTTAGCTCTTCGAAAGCCTCCTCACTTTCTGAAGTCCATTTGAATTTAGAATGCTTCTTTGTAAGCTTCGTTAAGTGACCAGATATCTTCGAAAAGTCTTTAACGAACTTCCGGTAATAGCTAGCCAATCCAAGAAAACTACGGACTTCAGTGGGAGTACTGGGCTGTTTCCAATTCTGAATAGCTGTGATTTTGCTTGGATCCACAGTGATTCCATCTTTCGATACGACATGGCCCAGAAATTTCACTTCATCTTGCCAGAATATACATTTGGAAAACTTGGCTTTTAATACATTCCGTCTGAGAATTTCTAACACTTGTTCCAAATGCTTTTCATGTTCGGCCTTTGATTTAGAGAAGATAAGAATATCATCAATAAAAACCAGAACAAATTTATTCAATACTCCTCTGAATACTCTGTTCATCAGATCGGCGAAATAAGCTGGAGCATTACATAAGCCGAATGGAATTACTAACCACTCGTAGAATAAGTCGGGGCCTCTGAACGCTGTCATTGGAACACACTCTTCGGCAATTCGAAGTTGATGGAAACCTGTAGCTAGGTCCATCCTTGAGAATACTTGTGCGCCATTTAATCGATCCAACAGATCATCAATCCGCGACAATGGATATTTGTTCTTTATGGTCTGCTTGTTCAGATCACGATAATCCACACATAGCCGTAGAGTACCGTCAGATTTTGGGACAAATACCACGGCTGCACCCCAATCAGAGAAACTAGGCCTGATCAGACCCTTCCATACTAGCTGTCGTGTTTGATTGTCTAATTCCTCTTTCTCTTTCAAGGACATTCTTCGAATAGCGTGAACTACCGGCCTTGCATTGGGAATCAAAGCAATCTTGAAATCTATTTCTCTCTGCGGAGGCAAACGGACAACTTCTTCGAACACATCCGCATAGTTCTTGACGACAGGAATGTCTTTGATGAGGTCAGGAATATTCTCTGCGACCTCAGGGATATTTTCTATTTGAGCTGGAGAAACATTCAAAGCTGCCCAGAAGTCATTTCTATTAGCATTCTGACCTTCACAGGGAATGGTTATATAGTCACCTGATTTAATCTTCGCCTTTACGACTCTGTCGGCGCATTTGACTTCAGCTTCATATTTGGTCAACCAGTCTAACCCCAAGATAAGCTCAAACTCTTTGAAATTCATGACGACCGCGATGGTAGGAAACCGATAACGAGAGAAAGAAACCGGCACTCCACAAATCCAACTGAGATCAATGGAACCCCCAACCGGATTCTGGACAGTCATTGGTTCCTTAAGCTTTTTCAAATTCAAATCCAGTTTCTTAGCTGCATCCATTGCAATGAAGCTTCGTGACGCGCCTGTGTCAAACAGTACTTTAACTGGGATGTCTTTGACAGTTAGCGTGCCTTCTAAAACATCTGGCCTTTCCTGAATAGCTGAGGGCTCAGAAGTTTCTGCGACTTCATTCACTTGAACTATTTCAGTCTTTTTCAACTGCCAACAATCTTGCTTTACGTGACCAGCCTGATGGCAGAGATTGCATTTACTATTTCCTTTAACCTTGCTCTTTGATTTAGATCCCTCCTTCTTTTGCAATTTCAAGGACTTACATTTCCGGGACAAATGACCTTTTTGATTGCAGTTTAAGCACATAGCGGTCATTGCTGATTCTTTCTCAGGTCTGGCCCTTTTCCGACTTACTTTGGGCTTCTTACTGACCTCAGACACCGTACTGCCCTCAGGACAATCAGTTTCAGACTCATTTTTATTGCTAGAACTGACTTCCTCTTCGTCGCGCAACATGCCTTTCTTATGGAGATTTTCATATTGATAAGCCATATAAATCATTTCTGAAAAAGGAAGCTTCACATGCCCCATTACTTTATTCTGATATTTCCTTTGAAGCCCATAAATAAATCTCAGGTTCTTTCTCCTCGTATTCTGAATTAGATGTGGAGCAAAGTGAGAAAGTTCATTGAATTTCTTATGATATTCTGGGATGGTCATGTCACCTTGTATTAGATAAGAAAATTCGTTGCATAATCGCTCATTTGCTTCGGGAGGAGTAAATCTTTCCAAGAAAATCACTTTGAATCTATCCCAGGTGATATCACCTTCTGGATTATCCTTAACAATAGAATCCCACCAAAACAAAGCCTCATCTTTAAGTGCCCAGGAGGCCAGTAATCTTTTCTGGTCATCCCTCATCTTTAATGTTTCAAAGATTTTCTCCGTCGAACGAATCCAAGCTTGTGTTTTCATAATAGATTCTTCACCAGAGAACGGTATTCCACCCATATTTCGAAATTTGATTAATAGGGCCTCAATATCCGGTTCTGCATTCCTTCTGCTTCTGACACTCATTTTTCTAGTACTTCTGCAAATGGCAGATCAAGTGTCAGGTCACAGAAAAGATAGTTTAAAATATAGAAACACATACTTCTAATGTAAATGTGTCTATCGAGGTGTAATTTCATTCTGCTTTACTCATACTAGGATATTACTAATCCTATCTGTATTGAGTTGCCCGTCCTAGAACACTATTGGTTCTATTTCTGACGAGTTCGTTCAAATGTTATATTCCAGAACTAAGCTTAACAAAAGCTCTGATACCACGTTGAGACGACCCGAAATCCCGTTCAGACGGAAACAAGGGTTATCTTTGGAATATAACACAGAAACAGATAATAGCAGAACAAAATTAAATAAATACACCAGATAATGAACAACAAAATATACTGGATAAAAGAAATCATCAGAGTTACAAAGTATACAGGATCTTACTTAGTACAAATACAGTTCAGCTATACATAAATGTCTACAGCGGAAATAAACAAAATATGTACAATAGGAGCTGAACAGCATAAAAAGAAATAAATGATAGAATCCATCTTCAGCTCCAGCTATCCAGAAAAAGAACTAGCTAAACCTGAATACAAGGCTGCCCGTGTAGAAAAAGGGGCACCCGAGTTTGAAAGTGAAACAAACTACGAGTCAGTCATGGGACTGGTATGAGAAATCTACTCAACACATATATATAATTTGGCTAATCAAAGGACCACGCCACTTTCGTGGAACGGGTTTACTCCATTGGATTGCCAGTGCTTTAAAACAAATCTTTCTTTTAAACATCGCTATGCTTTTTATAAAAATGAAGCCATTATAAGACTCAGTTCCCATCACACAATGCAACGCAAACCGGAGGATAGAGTTTTACCTTATAATGGCCAAAATATGCTTGATACGAATAAAACAAAGGCATTTGATATTATTACTAGTGTTTATATGTTTTGAAAACAATTTCAAATCATAACTATCAATCATAGACGACATGAGCGTCCCATGCCACTATGTCGCCAAATATATATATACAATTGAAACCGCACGATCACGTATTTGGAAATTGGATTTCCGTCATGAACCAAGGCAAAAGATAGTCCTTACCGAATTCGTGACTCTCTAGCCCGAGCCACAGGACCAGAACGCATCAACCCTTTAGATCGTCAGGGTCGGTCCACCGATGTGGATTATTATGCCTGAACACTACGTCTCCCTGCCCTTTGGGGCGTAAACGAGCCAACGAATGACTCCATCGGACCCGGATCGTCCGATCAAACCGAGGCGCCTCGCAACTGCAACAACCACATAGGTGAAAAGTATATAAATGTCAGGGCTGGTAGGTCACTGACACCACCCTAGCTAGAAAGAAACGCAGGCCCTCCCTGATGTCCTTCTCCCGTTTTAGGTTCATACCGAGGTGTGAGGCTCGCGAATTCACGTTATACACAAAGCTACGCCACACAGGCGGTGCTTTGATCATCACCACAAGACTTTGCTTTTCAACAGAAGCCCTGATCACTGCATCTTAGCATGCCACACAGGCAATTCATGCCATGCGACTGATGTCCATCGATATACAACCTCTGAGCTCGTGCGTCTCAGAGAAGGGCGCTAAGCAAAAGAATAAATTCTCCGCCGCCAAACAGATGTATATTTAACAGAAATCAATCAACACAGAATAAACTCCAATGTCAGACACACAGTCCATTTACAAGTCCGTTCTGGGTCTGAACGAAACCGGAGGCACTAAATACCTCGCAAACCCTTCGATCACCACGTACGTCTGGACGATCACCACTCATTATCCATATTTCGGGATGCCTCCCAATCAGGACCTCGGTTACCATCCAAACGAGGTG
Organism: Allium sativum; assembly: GCA_030737875.1. Lineage (NCBI taxonomy): Eukaryota > Viridiplantae > Streptophyta > Magnoliopsida > Asparagales > Amaryllidaceae > Allium > Allium sativum. The sequence goes on from CM060915.1 coordinate 997,099,111, forward strand.
AAGATCTCCGGTCTTCGACCATCGTCTTCATCTACGAATCTCAATCGTCGGTCAATTATTCGAAATGAGAATTAACTCGGCCTTTTCAAATAATTCACGTATATTTAGAATTTCAAATCGATTTATTTCAATGGTTAAATTATTCGACAACACCAATATTGTTCTTTAATGTAATTTTCACACCAAACACATTCAACCATCAAATACAACATAAACCGAGCAAATTCAGTTTATTTCCACTCCATATTGTTTATGGTATTTTATAACTATTTATCGCTATTTTTATTTATTTTAAAATAGCTAATTTATTCAAAATGACGCTTCGGGCCCTAAAGCGGCCGTGGCGCTGTTTTTCTTCAGATTTGATTTACACATATCTGCAAATCTAACCGTTGGATCTTCACAAAATTTACATCATTAGAAAGGTCTTTTCAAAACGAATCCAACGGTTCCAGTTTCGGGAAAATCTGACGGTCGGATCTCCCGGTACAATCGTTTGAAGTTTCGATTTCAAAATACGAACTGCAGCGTCGTTATTCGATTAAATATAATTATATTTATATATATATATATATAAATATAATCGTTTCTGGCGCTGTTTTTCTTCAGATTTGAATTAAACATTCCAGACAATCCAACCGTTGGATTTTTACAAGGTGGGTGCCGTTGGGAAGATATTTCCAAGGCGAACCCGACGGTTCAGGTTTCGGGAAAATCCAATGGTCGGATTCCCCGTACTAGTTGTTTGAAATCATGGTTTCAAAATACGAACAGCACGGCTTCGTTTCGTTTTAATTTTATTTATATTTATATATTTATATAAATATAGTTCATTCAATGATTTCCATATCGTTTTTACTTCAAATATTTTTCTAACACCTTAAAATTTTGGAAAATTTCGCCATAACCTCCCCTGCACCGGGAGCATCGGGAAATCGCAAATAGCTTTCCCGGTCCTTCTAATCTCAAAAGGAAAAGGAAAAAGTCATGCGGCTAGCCAACAGGCTCATAAAATCATCACCCAAACAAAACAGTAAATGTGTTCCTATTTGTCGGGCACAAAATTTTATTCCTCTTCTCTAGCCCCTTTGCTATAACCTGTTCAATGAATATGCATGTACATATATATACAGTCCTTATCATTTATCATTTTCTATTCAACTACATATTTGATTTCTATTTGGTTTAAAAACACCATTCATTCTAATGTTACATAAATAGGTGCAAATCATTTCATTAGCTAATTAATGAATATTTCAACTCATATATGTTTATTTTGAACAAGTGGCTATTTTTAACACTTCACATTTCAACGATTTATACATACAATAAAAATGTGATTTTTATTGTAAAACAATTCATTTCAAAACACTATTTTTCTATATAGTTCATATAGGTGATAAAAATAGGATTTTTATCATAAAACAATTTCTTTTAAAACGAGATTATTTTACACAGTTCATATAGTCGATAAAAGGTGATTTTTATTATCAAACAATTTATTTCAAAATATGAATACCATTCAACACATGAATTTCTAATCAACGAATGAATATCAATTCAACACATGAATGTTTTCTATAGTTTCTATATATAGATAAAAATGTGATTTTTATTATCAAACAATTTATTTCAAAATATGAATACCATTCAACACATGAATTTCTAATCAACGAATGAATATCAATTCAACACATGAATGTTTTCTATAGTTTCTATATATAGATAAAAATGTGATTTTTATTATCAAACAATTTATTTCAAAATATGAATACCATTCAACACATGAATTTCTAATCAACGAATGAATATCAATTCAACACATGAATGTTTTCTATAGTTTCTATATATAGATAAAAATGTGATTTTTATTATCAAACAATTTATTTCAAAATATGAATACCATTCAACACATGAATTTCTAATCAACGAATGAATATCAATTCAACACATGAATGTTTTCTATAGTTTCTATATATAGATAAAAATGTGATTCTTATTATCAAATAATTTATTTCAAAATATGAATACCATTCAACACATGAATTTCTAATCAACGAATGAATATCAATTCAACACATGAATGTTTTCTATAGTTTCTATATATAGATAAAAATGTGATTTTTATTATCAAATAATTTATGTCAAAATATGAATATCATTCAACACATGAATTTCTAATCAACGAATGAATATCAATTCAACACATGAAGGTTTTCTATTCAATGAATAAATATAGTTTAAGCATATGAAAATAATTCAAACACACGAATATTATTCAAAATTTCGGCAGCATAACGGCAGGGTAGTTAAAACCGGGATTGTCCCTAGTACGGCTCCTCGCTCTACCTTAAAACCTCGCGGTTTTTGACAATGGGGATCATGCATCTAGTTCGCACGCAGGCGGCATTAATATATTTATTTCATTTCCACAAACCAATCCTATGTGGTTTCAACCAAATATTTTCCAATCACAAACGGGTATTTTTCAACCACAATCAAATCAATATCAACCACAAACAATCCCAAACAACCATTCGCTATCAATCAATTTTCACAACAATTTCAACCAATAAATATCGTCCATGGTTTGTGGACGAGGGGCGTAGATATATATATATATATATATATATATATATATATATATATATATATACTATATAGCAATTCACTTTTATTTCAACACATATATATATAGAAAAAGAAATTGAAGAGTGAGAAATTCTCACAAATAGCTATCCAATACTACGACTCTTCCTTTATAGAAATCTTCGCCAATCTCGCCTTTCGTCGCTTTCGTTGCCCGTATTCTCTACATATGTAAAAATCGAATTTTTACTATGTTATTCAATATATAAAAATCGAATTTTGACTTCGCTATTCAATATATAAAGATCATATTTTAAAAATAAAGGTTATATTTTTAATATTCCTATGATGTAAAAATTATATTTTTATTGCTTTAAAAATATAAAGATCATATCTTACTTCTTCTACTTAATAAAAATTCCGTCTTTTCTATTTTAAAAATATGATCTTTTCTATTCTAAAGTTTAAATCTTTTTCTATTCTAAAGTTTAAATCTTTTTCTATTCTAAAGTTTAAATCTTTTTCTATTCTAAAGTTTAAATCTTTTTCTATTTAAAATCTAAATCTTTTTCTTTTTAAAATCTTAAAATAAAATCAGTTTTTAAAACCTTTTCAAAATCAGTTTTTAAATGCTTTTAAAAAAAACAGTTTTACATCTTTTTAAAATTCAGTTTTAAACCTTTAAAAAAATTCAGTTTTAAATCCTTTTAAAAATTCAGTTTTAAATCCTTTAAAATAAAAATAAAAATAAAATAAAATACTCACTGTATCTCGAAGAAGGGGGGGCGTCGTCTTCGTCGGAGCTGGCTTCTGGGGGGGCGGTGGCTTCAGCGTCTCGAACTGGGGGGGCGTCGTCTTCGTCGGAGCTCGTTCGATCTGGGGGGCTTCGGGGGTTGCGCCACTTGGAGGAGGAAGGCTGGACGGAGGGGCGGTGGATCGGTGGCGTCGAACTGGGGCTCGCGATAGTTTTAGGGTTTTTTTTTTCTTTTATCGTTTGAAATTGAAATGAACGGGGGGGCTGAAGTGAAAAAGAGGGAGGGAGGGAAATATATAATATATTTTTTTTTATTTTATTAATTAATTTAATTGCATAAAGTTGACTTTTACCCATGACCTCGAAACGAGGCCCACCGCCTGTCGTCCATAGCGTTTAACCCCCATTCCGAACACAATGAGATATGTATCGCAAGCTGATTTGATCGTTACAATCAGTTTCCATTGAATTTACATTTAAATCACTATATTGAATTTTAAACGTACATTTCAAATTACCGGGGTCACATACTAAGTCTAAAAATTCCCGAAAAATATTTCTAGCTTCGTATTGACGATACGGTCCTAACAAAACTAGTTTCGTCGAATTCTGAGACCGTTTGAAAAATGGCCAATTTCCAGTCGATTGAAATCAACTAAAACCGGCCAAACGCGTTTTTCTTTGCCACGCTCACATATTGATTCGAAAAATTATGAAATTTGAAACCTAACAATAACTTGACACTGCGGATCCAACAAAAGTGGTTTCGACGAAATCCGAGGTCATTTGCAAAATGTCCATTTTTAAGGGCCTGAATTCCATAGCGACTATTCAGAATTTTCAACTGGACATATCTTTTGATTCCCGTTATCAAATTTCGATTCGCCAGATTCGTTGGAAAGATATTATCAATTTGATTCTAATGTTTTTGGTTTCACTAAAATCCGGATTGTTTTGCACCCGGTACAGTCCGACAAAGTTTGAATTCAATTTTTGAAACTGCCACGCCATTTCAGGCCTTGTTTATAATTATAATTAATTATATTCGTTTTCAATTGTCGATTCAAACTCAGTTTTCATCGCCATTATTTAAAATACTTATTTTAAATATTTAAAATCCATTATTTTAGCCAATTTAAAAATTTTAAATTGGTTCAGATTTTCTGGGTCGTTACACTCTATTTAAACTCACGGCCAAAACTCTATGCTTTTTCCTAGCCATTCGTTCATATATAGTAAAACACTATATATATTATAGGATATATAACTTTAGAATCCATCCTTCATATCTTCATATCTTCCCTTGATTATAATGGCGCATATATGCGATGAGTGTGCACAAAAGTCACACATCTCAATAACTAGTTCTGAACTGGAGGAGCATTATTCTCCTGAGACCCCAAAAAGCAAACCTCACTGCACTCATACCCCCCGTCATACGCCTTCATCTAAGCGTGCAAAGAAAGCACTTTTTTGCTCAACCCAAACTAGAGAAAAGATCAATGATATACACCATTATCAAAAGCATCAAATGGATCTTCAACATCAAATTTATTATGAACAACATCTTACTTCCGAAATATTATCTTTATTAGAGCGCATGGCATCATTTTTTGTAGCACAAACAAGCATGGAGTTTATGAACCAATGCCACATGCTCCTTCAACTTCTAAGAGTCCAACCTCTTTGGATCGATACTGCAACACCCCGGATTTTTGAATAATTGAATTATTAAAATTAAAGAATAATTAATCTCAGACGTGAGAATTATGGGGATTGGGTTGCGCCATTGTGTTCGTCTCGGAATTCTGGTAGAAATAGAGTCCGAGTTTGCAGGAAACGAGTACCGGATGAAAGAGTTATGGACAAACGAAGTTTGGTGGCTAAAAAGAAGAAAAAAAAAAGATTGCACTGGCGCACTTGTGAAGTGCTCCAGTACAAATTAACACTGGCGCACCTGCCAAGTGCGCTCAGGCTGAGGCAGGAGCCTGCACAGCATTCTGGTTCAGGCTGACCCGTGTTGTTTAGTCCTTTCTGACTCCTTGCTGAGTCATTAGGGCTGACTCATCACCCCATCATGATTGAATGGTTTTGATTAACCCTAAGAACATCCGACGGCTTAAACTAATTCATAACTCTATAAAAAGACCCATAGACTTAAACCCTAAATCAGAATTAAAACTAAAAATATGGTTGTCATGCTGTTGTCTTGAACCCTAGAGCAGCCGCCACCAAATTGTAGAGGAAGAACAACAACCAAATCAGAACTATTCAACCCTAACAGCGAATCATCAAAGGAGCGCTAATTCAACTCTAGAAATCAGAATTCAGAACTCAAGACTGTTTTTTAGTTGTGAGTTCGATAGTTTTAACAAGATAATTAGTAATTTAATTAGATTAAGTTACAATGCGGACTGTATGGATGTGATATGAAGTATTGATTTCATGTTATAATTATGTTGTAGGATTGTGATTGAAATCTCTATGATGTTATGTTATGAAGCTATCATTTATGATGTAAAGTTATGTTGCTATCATCCATGTTGTAATTTTATATACAATCAAATCATCATGTTTCTTATGTTAGTTTGTTATGTTAATTCATATGATAAATCATATGTAGGAAAGTTTAGATGTAGATTCAAACATGAACCGTATACAAGTTTGGGTAGAATTATATGTGACCTTACATGATTATGGCACCTAGTTTATGTGAAATTTAATTGAAAGTTAGGCTATGACATATGCTAAATTCTACATGATACTTTGCATGTTAGATATTAGTTTACACCATTGTTGCGATGTATAAATCACATTTGTGAGTTTATGAGTTGGATATGAATCATGTTATGTTATTACCTATGCAAGTTTACCCCCTTTAGATATAAATCTATGACATATGATGTTTATGCAAGTTTGTGGCCATTTTCTCATCGAGTTCACACCTTAAATTTGGATCCATGACATATGTTGTTTATGCAAGTTGTAATTTTGGCCTATGCAAGTTTTAGATGTAGAACATCATTCACATATGCAAGTTCACCCCTATGTTAGATCTATGTTTTAATTATGTGTATATGTTGTGATGTTTTCTTTTATTTCATGAGTTAGACTATTCGAGTCTAACGTATATTTTTACGTTAAACGAACAAACGTACTACGTGGGGGTAAAAGGGGATAATATTAAAAATATTTAATTGGCATAAATGCCTTAAAAGGGCATAAAATAAAATTGTGGTGAAATTGGTATGATTTTACATACCATAAATGGATGGACATAATTGAGTCAATTACGGACATCGCAAAATTTGGAATTGATAGATAATTCGAATAGGGAAAGTAATTCAAATTTGGGGGATGATTAATGAGGAGTAATTAATCGTCTAAGGCACGAGGTTAGGCTCTTTTGTGGTGTAAGACTGCCCAGACCCGCCCGACAAATCTAGCTGCTACAAATGTCAGTCTAATGCGAGAGGTCTTAGGCATAAACTAAATACGTAACAATTGTAAAGACACGAGGTTAGGCTCTTTTGTGGTGTAAGACTGCCCGGACTCGGCCGGCAAATCCAGCTGCCACAAATGTCAGTCTAATGTGAGTGGTCTTAGGCATAAACTAAATACGTAACAATTGTAAAGACACGAGGTTAGGCTCTTTTGTGGTGTAAGACTGCCCGGACCCGCCCGGCAAATCCAGCTGCCACAAATACCAGTCTAATGTGAGAGGTCTTTATGAGGTTACAGCCTTAATGAATTAATAAACACTTAACCAGATAAGCATGTAGTGGGACATGAGGGGATTAAGTGGGTGCCTTTGGGTGGCATGTGGAATCTAGTCGGTGCCTTGGGTGGCATTTGGAAATACGATTTGAAACACTTAACCAAAATTGAAAAATGCAATTGAAACATGAATAAGAAATGGGTTAAGTGGGATGTACTAGAGGGGACCAAGCTTAGGTGGATAGCTTTTGTCAAGTAATGGGGGCCCGTTTCAACCAGTAACCCATACGTATCTTTGTGGGCTCGACCCAAGTCGAGGACGGGACACGCATATTGGGCTTGACTGTAAGAGGCCAAACTGGATTAGCGGTGGCAATGCAAGTCCAACGGGTTCATATGCGTGTGTGGACCTAGGCTGGTAGGTAAGACGTTGTTGCATCATGTAGGTATAAGCCGTACATTCTTGGTGGTATCGGGTTGCCACTTTGGGGAGTGATACACCCCACTGTGGGGCCAGCACGGGTATCTACGAGTTAAGGAGCCGATCGCTCGGGGGTAGTGGGTACACCTAGTGGAGATAGGGGCAGACGACACCTATGAAGGCAGCTAGGGGTGCACGAAACTACCAATATCATTATTAAGTCTGTAGGCGGGATCAACCTTAGGGTGACCAGTGGTGGTGCATTATACTAGTGGTGGTGCAGTATAACAATTGTCCTATAGTGTTGGTGTAGTTTAGTAAATTTATCTTAGTGGGTTAGGTGCGTTTTAATGATATCGTTGTTCATCTTGTTTCCTTGTTTACTCTGTCATACTCAATGGTTCATGATCATTTCCTTATTTTCCAACTTATGCCTTAGCCTAGTTACTTTGTTAATTATATTGTTAGAATTATCGCACTCGCCAGACTTTATGTCTGACCCCCCTTTTTACATCTCTTTCCTCCCCCCCCCTAGGTGCTCAGGTTGGAACTAGCACCAGTGGAGCTTGATTTTGGACTGCTTTTAGAAGATTGCTTGGATCGCTTAAGTAAAGTTCAGCTTCTCTTTATTTATGGCTATTTTGATGTTGAGGATTATGTCTTTCAGTTTATGTACTTTGTTTTATCAAGATGGATATGATGTACTTGACTTTGGTTTATGGTTTTGTTGATGTAATCAAACATATGGGTTTATCCGCTGTAATGTAATAAAGTTTTAAATTTTCAAGTACTGTTTATATCTGTCTTGTTGTGATTTTCTGTTCTATACTTACTTAAAACGCTCCATAGAAGTTAATGCATTCCCTTTGTGAGTGACATTAATGGACGTGGGGTGTTACTGTACCTACAATCGTAACGAAGGTGCAAAGGAAAAATGGTCGCCATGGAAGTCTCTGATTAACAAAGTTAAGGAAGAGCCGACTGAACATAACTCATCTACTTCTCATTATTCGTTTTTAATTAATTATATATGCTATGATTATTTCATGTACTTTGTTTATTCAATTCATGTTTTGAAATAAATTCGAGTTATTTAATGTAATGGAGCTTCGACAAATCTCAAAAAGGTGGAAAAACAACTTTCAGACTAACCAGTTGACCGCCAGAAAAATAGCAATCGACCGTTTTTTTTCTCTGTGTTTCTCAAAAACACTTCTCAGAAGAACCGGTCGACCAGTGTAAAAAAGGCTGTCGACCGTTTAATTCTCTGCCTCTTTTAAAAACATATTTCTGACGAACCAGTCACCGGTTATTTAAAACCAGTCGACCGGTTTCGCTGAAAGACGTTTTATTTTTTCCAATTTAAAGATGTCGGTTCCTTTATCTCACCCATTAATTTACTCTTTTCAAATTTCAAACTCCCAAATCCTTATCAACCCTAAATCCCCAAATTCTATTCTCTTAAAAATTCAATGGCACCACCACAAAAGAAAACGAAGAAATCATCTTCTACACAACTTTAACCCATTGATTCCAATATCAAGCAATGGTTAATGGATCCTTTTGCAGTCAAGAGATGGAATCAAATAAAATATTATACGATTCATGAAGGTTCATTTATCAAAAACTTTGATTTTCTTCTCTATGATGTTAAAGAATTAGCAACCAAAGCCGGTATTCGATCTCTTCTTGAATTTGATGATAACAACGTGGAAATCAATCATATCATGATCAAGTTGTTCTACGCAAATCTTAAGTTAGACAAGTTTAAACCTGATAATTCTACAAATTGTCTATGGTCGGTTGTATGTGGACAACATGTATTCATCTCAAAGGATAGGATGGCAACAATTCTTGGTTCGGATAACAATGGTAGAAAATTCACTAGTAACTTTTGTACTATTCATACTCGAGACAAGGTTAGTCATCTTTTTATTGAAGATCATAAAGTTAGTACAAAAGCAATCAACTTACGTCCTCCTTCTAGAGTTCTACATCATGCTATTACGCATTCCTTATTACCCAGAATTGGTAACTTCGATTTATAAAGAGAATTTTATGGCTTTGTATGCTATATATGGAGATATACAAATTAATTGGATAGAGATGATCTTTGATGAGATCTTCCTAATAAATGATCGTACGAGACCACACTTATTCTACAATGAATACATAATGCGTCTTCTACTTGATTGTGGTCTCAAAGCTCCAGAATCTAAGGTCACAAAGCCAAAATGTATCAACAAGGCATCGAAAAAGAGAATGAAGCTTCCCAAACCATGTTTGAATATCATACCCTTCGAACAATATAAGGAACAAAGTCACCAAGAAAGCACTTCGTCACAACCCTCTAAACCAAAACCGGAAGAGGTTAATCTTTTTCAACCGCCTTCGTCAACTAAAGATTCACTCGAACAAATTGCACGAAACCAATTTCTTCTTGAAGCTAGATTGAAGCGTACCGACAATTAGATCGATAATTTGAATACAAAACTCTACAAATGCTTTTCAAAACATAAATCTTTCTTCGGTATACTTTAGGATGCAATATCTTGTGGTGCATCTTCCTCCACTACGCATATACAAGACCCAGGCAAACGTCCAATGCCTCCAACTCTCACATGGACATCTTCATAGGAAGGCACAAGTTCTGGAACAAGTACTGGACGTGGTCGTGGAAAATCTTACATTGAGGAAGGAGATGAAGAAGAAGAAGACGATGGACAATAAGGAGATGAAACTGAATCCGAATGATAATCTAACTAGTTCTTTATATCTCACTTTTTTATGATATATCATATTAAGACCTATATCAGCACTTGTACATAAGTAGTACTATATTTTATTTTGGATTTGTGTGTATTAACTCTTAGCTTCATAACTAGGTTGGGTAAGTGTGGTATGACTGATACAATTCTGATGTATTTTGTGATGAATGACATATGTATCTTATCTTTTTATACTACTCCTTTTTATCGATGACAAAGGTGGAGAAGAATGTTACTACCAATATTTTGCAGATTTTTAGTTTGTATATATTTCAGGGGGAGTATATATACAGGGGGAGTCAATATTACTTTGAAAGCTTTATTGTCATCAATCAAAAAGGGGGAGATTGTTGAATCAACGAATTCAAAGCGTTCTGATCAATGACAAAGAGAAGATTCATGATCGACAAAAAGTAGAGAATCAATGACATCGTAAGTTAGTGGTTGATTATTTAGTGTTTTAGATGTGTTATAAATGTTAAAATCTATCCTCAAATAATCATATACCTCTTTATTATGAATATATATATATGTGTGTATACATATATGCACATTTATGGTGCATTTGGCCAGAAACCGGTCGACCGGTTTTAAATTGGGCGGTCGACCGTTTCTGGGCAAAATGCACAATAAATGTGCACACATATATGTAATGTGTATATATATATATATATTCAAAATTCAGTCTACTGGTTAATTTTGACCTGTCGACCGATTTTTGAACTGAAAGAAACACTTTGAATAGACATCTTCTTTCATCAAGAGTTGCTTCTCTTTTCTTTAATCAAAAATCATTTCTCTTCAATGTTTTCTCTTCACCAATGGTTACGACAGTTTATTCATTATATAAACATCAGTAATCCATCATCAAATTAACGAATCTGATATTAATTCTTTTATCTATCTTGCTTTCTACTTGATATTCAAAAAGCGCTCATATTCAACAAAATATCGTTTGAATCTCAGAACTTATTTAAATTAATATTCTTGTGATTCAATACGACATCCGCTTCCAATTCTTCACATACATCAATTTATATTTGAGGATAAGATTATAGGAAGGGTTTACTACAAGTGACAAATCTGTGTTGCAAAGAGCACAAGTTGTCAACGTACAAATTGTAATCTTAGTTGTTGAAGTCCTCAAGAGTTGTAAGAGGCGAGTGTTGAAGTCCTCCGTGTTGGTGAGGCATGAAATCCCGTTCGGTTGTTCGGGTGTTGTGAACCTTTTCTTCTGGGTGAAGCAAGGTTGTTGATTAGTTAAAATCCAGAGAGAAGTCTAGGACTGGACGTAGGACGGTGCTCCGAACCAGTATAAAAAGCCCTGGTGTCATTACTTTACTATTTTTTATTTGTTATATATTTCACTCATATTTATTTGCATAACTATTGTAAATATACAAGTTAGATTATCACTTACATTCTGCATATCCATATTACTGATCCTGCCTAAGTAGTACACCGACTTTTCAGAGGTCAGGTTCTACAAGTTGCTTGCCATTGAGGTCAATATAGTATGCAAGAAAAGCATCATCTATTTGGTTATGGGAATCATAAAGGAACACAAATTAGATTGATGTGCAAGAGGAAGTTACATGAAATTCTTGATTTTGAGTTGGTTTATTACACTGCTTTCCTTCATTTTTTATGAATTATTTGTAAGAAGTTAAATGCATTATGTTTGTGGTCGTCTTATATTTATTATGCCTCACAGCTAATGGTTAAAAATCATAAATTTATTAAAAGCTAGTAATATATTTGTTAACTATTAACTTTTAGCAGCAATATGCTTACTCAAATTTGATGATTATTAAAGTCAGACTATCCAAATTGTTTATAATAACCTATATGATGGTCTAAGAGTGTATTGAAGCCCAATATAGCCCATATACAAAACCTGATCTTCAATTCAAGAATGTAGACCATAATAGTATACATGTCTAGTGTACATTTTCATTAAAATCCATTTTGTAGACCAATATACCTTCTAGTAGACCAAAATACGAATTTTAGGTCTGGAAAAAAAGTTCAGGTTTCATTTGGTTTGAAACATGGCAATTTCCATTCCACTAATGGATGTGAAAATAATTGAAGTTAAAACTGCCTTGCTTACCATTTCATTGCTCCCTTAAAGCACAAGATTTTTGGGCCATTGAACAAAACTTTTTAAGTGTTTCTCCTACAGTGGTGTGATATTTATTTGGAGTCTGCAGTGCGGTATCTTCATAATTAGGCTCAACTAAATCAACCCCAACCTTTACATGCTCAGACAACATTGGTTGATTATGACACTGGTCCCCGAGCTTAGAAGCAAGATGCGCCATACCACGACCCACTACAATAATTTTTGAGTCGCAATTCACGGCTAGTTAAACGACATTTTGTTGGTTTCTAGAATAACAAATACAAAACCAGCATTTATCATGTGTGCGTCAAATGCATAAAACCATATACTTTTACAATAAAAAAACTTTTAAATACTTCACCTTCAAGGTTACATAGGGATCCATCAATTGAGTTTGCCTTTCCGCTTGAAATTTATCCATTTATACCGATTGACAGCTACTACGACGGCCAATTGATGGTGTGTGGTTGATCTCCAAGTTGCTTGGCATCCGCATACCAATCATGCTCAAAATGTTCGCAATCTTATTCTCAGCCATAGTATCTACCATGGACTCGAATCTTTGGCTTACTTTTATCTCTATTTCTTGGGTGATACTGCCGATATTAAACCACTTGGACCTTTATTTCTTTTCCCTGCCTTCCCAAATACGTCTTTAATGCCGACAGTGCCACTTATCTCTCTAACTCGACTCGGATGCTCTCTCCTTTCAAGAGCATGACTTAGACATCATCATGTATATTCGGAAATCATGTTTCTTCGATAACTTTTCTCTTTCAAATCATTCTGTCATCAGAATTTTTTTTAAAATAACTCACTACTATCTTTTGCAAGAGACTAGCCAGAAGAGATAACATGCATAAAACCTAATTATACCACTTTATCTGCAATTATCTTTGTCTTCCCATTAGGGGTTGTGTAGTTTCCATCGGCTCCTTTTTTTGATCATGCCAAAACCCAATCAATACTTCGATCTCTAAAGAATTCTCCATTTGGTAATGTAGTCGAGGAAGTATGTCCTCCAATTATCCATTTTGTCTTCTTTCCTGCATATCCAGTGTAATAATCCGGAAAAATCAGAGCCAATTTTTAATTTGGCTATTTTAATAAATAATGAGTTATTTAAAATGATTTATTTTAAATAATAACGACGAAAAAAATTATTTTCGATGAAGTTAGAACGTATAAATTTATTTTAATTATATAACGAGCCTGAAATGGCGCGGCAGTTTGAAAATTCGATTTCTAATTTCAATTGAATATACAAAATTCGATATAAGTCAGAATTGGACGAAACAAGAAATATTCGAATCTGATTAGCTAAATCTTTCTATAGGATGTAAGAAACTGAGATTTCGTTTTATAAGTTGAGAGTTACGTCCAGTTGAAAATTCTGAAAAGTAGCTGTGGAATTTATATATTATTTTATATAATATATGGCCCTTAAAAATAGCTATTTTGCAAACGACCTCCGTTTTCGATGAAACCACTTTTGTTGGATCCGGGATGTCGAATTATTGCTAGGTTCCAATTTTCATAATTATTGGAATCAATATGTGAGCGTGGAAAAAGAAAACGTGTTTTGACAGTTTCAGTTAAAGTGGATTTGAAATGGTTTTAAAAATAACCAGAATTTCCAATATACGAATTGGAATGGTCTGGAATAGAAATAATCTTCGTGATATTTCGATATTGGATTCCGTTATTATACGGACATTGCAGAGGAGTTTGGAATATATATATATATATATATATATATATCGTTATTCCAATAAAATATTTGTTGGTTTCAGATTTTGTTGTTGAATATAAGCCGATACTATTTTTATTTAAAGCCTTGTATTTAACATCAAATTGGATTTTGGGTTTGTCGTGAACTGTGTTTAAATGACACTGGTTCTTTAACCCAGTTAAAAGCAGGATTAATATTCCTAAAAGTTGAATAATCATTAAGTAATGATTTTAGAGATTGAAACCAATTGGAGTTGAATAAATCTTTAACTAGAGTGTAAAGGAATAAATGGTAGTAAATTAATTTCCAAAACGTGATTAAACCAAATATACTTGGTTGTTGATATTGATTGGGATTGATTGATTGATTGTTTGGATTGTGCTCGACCAGTTTATGAGCAGAATATGCTTTTACAATTAGCATTGGGTTGGGTAGAAATATCTGTATGTTAACATCTTGTGAAACACTTCACGATTTGACTATGAGATGTTTAGCGATGTTGTTGAGTTAATTTCAAATTTAATGAATGATTTTGAAATGATATTTTTCTTAAGTGAAGAAATGTATTCCCGGTTTTGGACAGGGAATGTTATATAAAAATGTTTTTTAAATCAGAAATGATTTCGAGGCTTACACCCGATATTATCGAAAAGATTTCGAAATGTATTATGTGTTACATTATGGTTCATCGCGTATCGATTAGATGCTACTGATAACATATCTGTTTGGTGGCGGAGAATATATTCTCTTGCTTAACACCCTTCTTTGAGACGTAGGAGCTCAAAGGTTATGTGATTGATAATGATTAATCATATGTGTGAATTGCTGATGTGAGGTACTATATTTTGAAAGTACTTGTGATTATTATGTTGTGAAATGATTTTCCCCACTTCGAGATATAAAAATGATTTAGTATGTGGCTAAAGATTCTGGTAACCCGGACGAGTAAAAGTATGGGTGAGATGGGCGGTGTATGCTTCCATGTGTGGGAGGTGCATCGTCAGTGTAGCCTGCTCCATGCGTGGAAGGTGCACACATATATATCGAGTTGCTTAGGTGCGTGCCCTTTGCCTTGTCTAGGGGGAGCCCGATAATTAGTTGCATACTTGTTTGTATGCATTGTTATGACTTGGAATTCATATTTCCAATTGATTTGATTTGAGATCCTGAAGTGAAATCTACTTTGATATAAAAGCTAGACTTGTATTTCAAATTATTTGAAATGGAAATCAGGAAATAAAGTTCAAGGGAATAATTTCTGTAATTGAATTGGATTTGGAAAATCTAAGTGTGGTGATTAATCTAAATGGACAGATTGGGAATTTGCATGTCGATTGATGCATAGTTGATGCATAATTATTGATTGTTGTTTATATACTGACATTCATGGGGGAACCCATTCCGCGTTAGCGGCATGGTCCTTTGATTTGCCTTATCATTTATAAAGATTTATAACTGTTTAGAGTTTATCACAACAGTCCCATGACTGACCTGTAGTTTGTTTTTACCTTGCAAACTCGGGTGCCCCTATTTTCCACATGGGCAGACAAGTTGTTTTATTTTGCAAATATATAGAGCAGGATTCTGGATTGATACTATAAGCTGTGTCCAGGCATTTATAGTATTCCGATGTGCATTGTATTACATTTATTGTAAATAAATCTTCCGTTGTATTATTATTTTCTGATATACTCTGATATTCTGTACTCTGATGTAACATTATTATGATGTTTATAAAAGTCTTATGTTGTTTGTTCTGATGTGTTGTACGCCCAGGGTTAGCGTATCCAGGTTTTGAACGGTCTTGGTCGATTTAGCAATCGATTAAGTACAGGCGAAATCCTTGTTGTTACATATGGTATTAGAGCTTTGGTTAACTCAAATCTTTGGGGTGCAACTCGTTAGAACCGAAAAAAAGGCTCACCCGAGATTGGATTAGTAATATCCAATGAAAGAAAACTCATTAAAGATACGATCAGTAGTATCCTAGAATGAGAAACTCGTTAGAGATGGGGTTAGTAATGCCCGAGAATGAGTCGAGAGTTGTATGTTTATAAATAATGTATTTGTGATTATATATATAGTTTGGTTTTAAAAGTATGATTATTGGTTTTATTAGTTAAAAATTTGAACCATATTACCAAATTGTGTCGAATATTGAACTGAATTAAAAATTGAATGCAAATGCATATATGTGCATGTATATACATTGAACAGGTCATAGCAAGGAGGCTAGAGAAGAGGAATAAAATTGTATTCCCGACGAATAGGTACATGGTTAGTGTATTTATTGGGGTTGGATTATTTTATGAGCCGATTGGCTAGCCGCTTAGCGTTTTCTTTTTCTTTTTGAAATGAGAGGGCCTGTATTGCGGTTTGGGGATTTTCCCGTGCTCCCCATACAAAGGTGGTTATGGCGAAATTTTTCGAAAATTTAGGGTGTTAGCCAAATTTTTGAGAAATTGGAAAATTCTTAGAAACTGAAAAGTTGAAGAGTGAAAGCCAGAATGAAAGTTGAGTTGATTAGTGAAATAACTTTCATCTCCGTTCCTTTTCGAGGATGAAAAGATTTTAAGTGGGGGGAGATTGTAACAACCCGGAAAAATTAGAGCCAATTTAAAATTTTTAATTGGGCTATTTTAATGAATAATGAGATATTTAAAATGATTTATTTTAAACAATAATGAGACAAAATTTATTTTCGATGAAGTTAGAACGTATAAATTTATTTTAATTATATAACGAGCCTGGCAATTTGAAAATTCGATTTCTAATTCCGATTGATTATACAGAATTCAATATTAGTCAGAATTGGTCGAAACTAGAAATATTCGAATTTGATTAGCTATATCTTTCTAACAAGTGTAAGAAACTGAGATTTCATTTTATAAGTAGAGAGTTACGTCCAGTTGAAAACTCTGAAAAGTCGCTGTGGAATTTATATATTATTTTATATAATATATGGCCCTTAAAATTAGCCATTTTGCAAACGACCTCCATTTTCGATTAAACCACTTTTGTTGGATCCGAGATGTCGAATTATTGCTAGGTTCCAATTTTTTTAATTATTGGAATCAATATGCGAGCGTGGCAAAAGAAAACGTGTTTTGACAATTTCATTCCATTTGGATCGACCAGAAAATGACCATTTTTCAAATGGTCTTCAAATTTGACGAAATTAGTTTTGTTAGGACCGTATCGTCAATACAAAATTAGAAATAATTTTTCGGGAATTTTTAGAGTCAGTATGTGGCCCTGTTAAATTAAAATGTACGTTCAAATCTAAATTTGAATGTTTTATATTTTAGTTTGAAGAATAACTGACTGAAACAATCAAATTGGCCTACGGGACATATCCCATTGTGTCCGGGATGTGGGTATTTAGCTAGTGACGACGGTCGTTGGGATCGATTTTATAACGACCCGAACTCCCCCGGTAAGGAAAGCCCGGATTGAGATGAGAACAACACACATCGGAACGCAGACAGAAGAACATTTCATTGTTTATTACAACAATTCCATCAGAATACAAGAATATACAGAGTATGAATAAATAAATTACGCATTTGACAAATATCTGATTACAATAAATTACATAGCAGCGGAAAATAATACAAACACAACTGAAAGTAATACATAGATACAGAGCTTTCCGAGCATCGCTCCAGCTGTAAATCAGGATCCTGTGAATATAAATCTGCAAAACCAAAACTACTAGCTGCCCATGTGGAAAATAGGGGCACCCAGAGTTTAGGTTAAAATAATAAACTCCAGGTCAGTCATGTGACTGGTGTGAGAACTAAAACAGTTATTCATCTTCATTTTATAGTTCGGTAAATCAAGGGAGCACGCCATATGATACGGAACGGGTTTCCTCCCAAGAATACCAGTGCATAAAACAAACAGTACAATGCTAAATAAAGAAAATTGAAGCTGTTATAAGACCCAGGTCCCATCACACAGTGCAACGCAAGCAGGAGGATAGGGTTTTTACCTTATAACAGCCAAAGCATGCTTGATACGTTAAAAACACATTATTTGATACTATTATAGGCGTATAGTGTCAAAACAATTTTCAATCATAAATATCAATCATAGGCAGCATGGGTACCATCTATCATGTCGCCATACTAGGTTCTACAAATAAAACCGCAATATCACGTATTGGAAATTGGATTTCCGTCATGAGCCGAGGCAAGGGGCAAGCTCCTCTCCGATTCGAGACACTCTAGCAAATGTCTCAGGACCCCACTATGATCCTTGGATCTTCAGGGCCGGTCCTCTCTTACTTTGGAGGATTGGAAATTCCTGAGCACACGTTTCCCGGTCCTTACAGACCTATATCCGAGGCGCCTCACATTCCAACAACCACACAGGTGAAAAGTGTATAAATTTCAAGGCTGGTAGGTCACTGACACTACCCTAGCTAGAAAGAAACGTCGTGCTCTCCCTGCAGTCACTATCCCGTTTTTGACTCATACCGAGGTGTGAGGCTTGCGAATTCACGTTATACACAAAGCTACGCAACAAAGGTCGTGCTTTGATCATCAACCACAAGACTTTGCTTTTCAACAGAAGCCTTGATCAATTGCAACTTACGCGTGCCACAATGGCAATTCACTCCATGCGACTGATGTCTATCGATATACAACCTCTGAGCTCGTACGTCTCAGAGAAGGGCGTTAAGCAGGAGAATAAATTCTCCGCCGCCAAATAGATGTATATTTAATAGAGATCAATCAACATAGAATAAAATCAAATGTCAGACACACAATCCATTTACAAGTTCGCTCTGGGTCTGAACGAAACCGGAGGCACTTTCCTCGCATATCCATCCATCTCCAAGTATGTCTGGACGATCACCAACTATTTCCCTTATCTTGGGTGTACAGCCCAATCGAGATCATCAGTAATCACCCAAACGATGTGGAGACTTCCTGTAACAACACGTAAAATGCGGGCCAGTTTAAAATTTTTATTTTGGCAATTTTAGCGAATTTTGAACATTTAAAATAAATTATTTTAAATAATAACGACGAGAAATTCATTTTGAATAGAATTCGACGTATATATTATATACGTCGTCGTTGGAATGTAAATATTTATATATAATTATAAAAGGAATTGAAAATGGCGCGGTAGTTCGATAATTCGATTTCAAACTTCAATTGAATGTACCGGGTGCAAACCAATCTGAATTTTAGTGAAACCAAAAACATTAGGAACTATTTGAGAATATCTTTCCAACGAATCCGCAAAATCGAAATTTCATAGCGGGAATCAAAAGATATATCCAGTTAAAAATTCAGAAAAGTCGCTGTGGAATTTATATATATATTTTATATATATAAAGGCCCTTGAAAATGAAAATTTTGCAAACGACCTCGATTTTCGACGAAACCACTTTTGTTGGATCCGGGACGTCAAATTATTGCTAGGTTTCAAAATTCATAATTTTCTGAGTCAATATGTGAGTGTGGCGAAGTTAAACGCGTTTTAACAGTTTAAATAAAAATCGGGTCGACCAGAAAATGACCATTTTTCAAACGGTCTCGGAATTTGACGAAATTAGTTTTGTTAGGACCGTATCGTCGATACGAAGCTAGAAAATATTTTTCTGGAATTTTTAGAGCCAGTATGTGGCCCCAACAATTGGAAATATGCGTTTAAATTTAATATATAAAGATTTATGTTTTAAATTGAAAGGAAACTGATCGTAACAGCCGAATTGAGTTACGAAACATATCCTATTGTGTTCGGAATGGGGGTAAAACGCTAGGGACGACAGTCGGAGGGTTTGATTTCGTGTCCATATGAAAAGTCAACTTAAGAGAGAGAAAATAAATAGAAAAATAATTATATAATAACCCCCATGTTCTCCAAACCCTAGTCAAACATATCCTCTCAGTCAAACCATTATCAGCCGCACCCCCAAATTGGAAAAAAAAAACCTCCCGTCGCCCTTCCAAGCTGCGTCGCCGCCATCGGAGGTGAGCCAACGCCGTCGTGCCCCTCTCCCCAGTCACGATCGCCTCTCCTTCTTCTTCCTCTGACCCTCTTTCCTCTCTCCCCTCACAAAACCGACGGGAGACACCCAAGGCCGACGCTGTCGCAGTCAAATGTGGTGGGGGGCCGGTGCACTTCGTGTGGAGGGACTGAGGTGGAGTCCGAACCCCTATGGTAGTCGGCAGCAACACAATTCGGGGCGAGGTTGGGTTCGCCTGATAGCCGATGCAAGGAGTACTACATGATGAAGAAGAAGCAAAGGGGGAGCTAATTGGGAACAGCGATATAGGACGAATTTCAGAAGGAGGAAGTCGCAGGGTAAATTCCTGTGAATTAGCATTGTTTTCTTTTAGAAAAACAACATGGTTTTAATATGAAATATATCTTTGTTTTAAAAATACCATGGGTTTTGAAATTATAGATAGAAATGTTTTTTTTTTATAGAATAACATTATTTTTGAAAAACATAAGTATCGATGTTTTGAAAAACATAAAGTTAGATCTTTTCTTTTCATATATGAAGTTGGAATCTTTATCATATATAACGTCGGAATTTTTATCATACATAAAGGTTGAATTTTTATCACATATGAAGTTTGAATTTTTATCATATAAAAGAAGTAATTTTTATCATGTAAAAGAGGTGATTTTTACTTGAGAAAAGATAAGATTTTTATTCGTTTAAAAATAGAATTTTTATATAAAGCGAGAAGTTAAAAATCTAATTTTTACATAAGAAAGAAGTTAAAAATATAATCTTTATAGGATAGAGAATATAAAAATATCATCTTTGTATATGTAGCGAAATAAAAATCTGATTTTTATTTTATATACGTTGAAATAAAGTGGTGATTTTCATAGTGATGAAAGGAGAAAACTTTATTTTTATAAAGGCGAAAACTTTATTTTTATAAAGGAGAAAGCTTTATTTTTATAAAGGCGAAAAATTTATTTTTATAAAAGCGAAAACTTTATTTTTGAAAGGGCGAAATCTTTATATGTAGAATAAGGTGATAAAAATATAATTTTTTTTATCTATATAGTAGCTGTGTGGAAATAGAAATTTTATCCATATAGCGTGAAAGTAAAAATTCGTTTTTTATATATTGAATAACGGAGTAAAAATTCGATTTTTAAATATATAAAGTGATTATAAAAATATGATTTCTAAATTGAAAGTGAATAAATAAAAGTGTGATTTTTATTTTAAAGACATCGAAATATAAAAATGTGTGATTTTTATATATGTAGTGACTACGGGCAACGAAGATGACGATGATGCGATAGCGATGAAGATTTCTATCAATAAAGTGCCGTAGAGCTAGGATAGCTTTCGGTGAGAACTTCTCACTCAAATTCTCTTTTTCTAGTTATATATATACTAGGATGCAGACGGTGCTTAGTAGCACCCGACTCCCGTCATCCACAGACCATGGATGGCTTGTTTGTTAAATAGTTTGGTGGTGTAGTTGGTTAGTCTAATTGGTTTGAATTGAATTGTTTGGTGAATTGAAATTGATTTGATTGAGGTGTGAATGGCGTGGGCCTTCACTAGACCGGGGATAAGGCTAGGCCTCGTCCCGTTTCTAGTATCGTGCCGTTATGCCGCCGAAATTTTCTAAAATATGTTAGAAAAATAAAAATATCATTTTTATTGTGTAAATGAACTGAATAGAAATTCAAGTGTTAAAATAAAATGTTTATCGTTAAAAATATAATTTTTAACGTGAAAGTGAATAAATGAATATATATAAACAAATCGGCCGATTTGTTTATATACACCGATTTGACTGATACTGATTGGGTCGATAAATTTTACACATCGCCCAACTGCACAAATAAAATCTGTGTTTGATTGTTTGAAACCCCACACGGGTGTTGGGATGAAATTTGAAGTTCACTCATCCTGATTGATTAAATATGTTGATCGATTGATTGACAGGCTGTTATAAGCGTTAGATATTTATATTTGATGCTTATACAGTGTAGTGCACTTTGGTTGATGGTTGATCGGTTATTATTGCTATTATATACATGTGTTGTATGGAAATCCATATAATTAACGTTATATCGTGATTGATTGGGCCTCATTTCAATTGGGACAATAAGGAATATTATAAAAGAAAATTCATGTGTTGAATATAAAAATAGTCATGTGTTGACGATGTGCATGTGTTGAGTGAAATATTTTAAATAATAAAAATTACATCTTTATCATATTTAAAATTAGAACTACTTCCCAGTAGAAGTCTAATTAAAAATCAAACGATAGATACCATAGTTTTTAAAATATTTTACATAACAAAAAAATAGTGATGTGTTGACAGTACTCATGTGTGGAGATTAGTCGTGTGTTGAAAGAAATATAGATTCATGTGTTGAATAGAACAAATATTCATTTGTTTGAATAGAATAAAGAAGTTTTGAAAAATATAAAGCCGTGTTGATTAGAGATGCGTTATTTTAACGCGAACGATATTTATATCGATTTTATTCGTTGTATAATGAATATTGAAAGGTGATTTCAAAACTAAATATTTTGAAATGAAATTTAAATTGAATTAGATTAAAATTCCAATTGAATAGGAAGCGAATTTGAATTCGAATAAAATAGAAATGAATTCAAATTGAATTAAATTGAAATTGAAATTTAAAACGAAATGAAATTGAATTGAAATCAATTTGAAACGAATTCGAATTGAATCAAATAGAAGGTAAATTTGAATTGAATGGAATTGAAACAAATTTGAATTTGAATTGAATTGGAATGAACTCAAAGTGAATTGAAATCAAATCAATTTGAATTTGAATATAGTGTTGAAATGGTTTTGAAGACGAATTTAAAACGATTTATAAAATACGTTTTAAAAGGAAATCGACGAAATATATATAATATATATATTATATATATATAATGGCCTGAATAGAACGCGCCGCACCGCGGCAGTTCGTGAATTTCGACCATTTATTTCAAACGGACATTGCGGGAGATCCGACCGTCGGATTCTCCTAAAACCCGAACCGTTGGGTTCGTATCGAAAAGAGCTTTCCAATGAATATTAGAAATTTTAAATCTAACGGTTGGATTTGGAATTATGTCCAAATCAAATTTGGAAAAGGTCGCTGTAAGTGCAGTTCGATAGCCGTTGATGGAAATCGACTGTACGGGCCTTGATAAAATTATTAAAAATATCTATAATTTGTGTAAAATCATAATATATGATTTGGGAAAAATTGAGCTGAAGAATTCTACATTTGAAAGGATAAAAATAGATTTTTATCGAAATGAACTAGTTTTGAACTAGAATTAAAATCAATTTATTTTTTTAAATAAATAAATTGAATTTGAAGTGATTTTAATAGTAATCAATATTCCCAATACGTGGATTGGACTGGAGTTGAATCGAAAATATCTTCGGGATATTTTGATGTTGGATTTCGTGACTATACAGATATTGTTATGGGAATTTGAAAGATATATTTTGTATCGTTATTTCCAATACGATATATGTTGGTTTCAGAATTTGATATTGAATATAAGCCGATATATTTTCTATTCAGAGCCTTGTATTTAATATCAAATGTGATTTGGGTTTATCGTGAATCGTGTTTTAGATGACGTTGGTTCTTTAACCCAGTTAAAGGCAAGATATCGATTTTTGAAAAGATTAAAACTAAGTGGAGTTTTAATGAATCTTTAATTAGATTGAAAAGTGAATTGATAATTTAAATTATCAAATCTGAAAGGTGATCGAGAATGGAGTACCACCAGTTTTGCTCCAAAGTGATAGTTAAATCTTTAATTAGATTTGAACATGAAATGGTAATTAATTTTACCGATAACACAGTGGTGTTAGATGTGGAGTATTACCAGTTTTCTCCATGGGATATATAGGTTGGGATTGGGAAATAAAATAAATAATTACTTCGGTGTGGTTCGCTAATCCCGACTAGTTTGGAAAACCATAATATGGTTTGAAATGATATCCAAAGGAAGATTAAAGAATAAATTTAGAAGAATTTATCTTGGATAAAATTAATGGGAACCTTTCCCTAAGAATGTGATTTTGTGAATAAAAGAATATTCTGAATTGGAATGAGGCGTTTGTTGTGTTTGTGTAACATTCGTTTATTATATACGTGGGTTATTCAGAAAGGCCGGGTTATACCCATTCTGAATAACCGATTCGACGAGATGTCGAAGATGAAGACGGTGGTTGAAGACCGGAAGTCTTCACATCGTTTGGGTGATTACTGATGATCTTGATTGGGCTGTACACCCAGGATGAGGGAATCAGTTGGTGATCGTCCAGACGTACTTGGAGATGGATGGATATGCGAGGAAAGTGCCTCCGGTTTCGTTCAGACCCAGAACGAACTTGTAAATGGATTGTGTGTCTGACATTGGATTTTATTCTGTGTTGATTGATCTCTATTAAATATACATCTGTTTGGCGGCGGAGAATTTTTTCTCTTGCTTAACGCCCTTCTCTGAGACATACGAGCTCAGAGGTTGTATATCGATGGACATCAGTCGCATGGAATGAATTGCCTGTGTGGCACGCGTAAGTGGCAATTGATCAAGGCTTCTGTTGAAAAGCAAAGTCTTGTGGTTGATGATCAAAGCACGGCCTGTATGGCATAGCTTTGTGTATAACGTGAATTCGCGAGCCTCACACCTCGGTATGAGTCAAAAACGGTATACGGATCCAAGGAGTGCACGACGTTTCTTTCTAGCTAGGGTGGTGTCAGTGACCTACCAGCCCTGACATTTATATACTTTTCACCTGTGTGGTTGTTGGATACGAGGCGCCTCGGATATAGGTCTGTAAGGACCGGGAAACGTGTGTTCAGGAATAACTAATCCTCAAAAGTAAGAGAGGACCGGCCTTGGAGGATCCAGGGGATTGCTGTGTGCGGTCCTGAGGCATTGCTAGAGTGTCTCGAACGCGGAGAGGAGCTTGCCCCTTGCCTCGGCTCATGACGGAAATCCAATTTCCAATACGTGATAGTGCGGTTTTATTTGTAGAGCCTAGTATGGCGACATAGTGGGATGGGGCACTCATGCCGTCTATGATTTATATTTATGATTGAAATGTTTTGACACCATACACTTATTATAATATCAAAATAATGTGTTTTAAACGTATCAAGCATGCTTTGGCTGTTATAAGGTAAAAACCCTATCCTTCGGCTTGCGTTGCATTGTGTGATGGGACCTGGGTCTTATAACAGCTTCATTTTTCTTTATTTAGCATTGCACTGTTTGTTTTATGCACTGGTATTCTTGGGAGGAAACCCGTTCCGTGTTATACGGCGTGGTCCCTTGATTTACCTAACTTTAAAACCAATATTAATAACTGTTTTAGTTCTCACACCAGTCACATGACTGACCTGGAGTTTATTGTTTTAACCTAAACTCTGGGTGCCCCTATTTTCCGCACGGGCAGCTAGTAGTTTTGGTTTTGCAGATCTATATTCACAGGGTCCTGATTTACAGCTGGAACGATGCTCGGAAAGCTCTGTATCCGTGTATCACTTCTGGTTGTGTTTTGTATATTTTTCCGCTGCTATGTAATTTATTGTAATCTCTGATATTTGTCGAATGTAATTTATTCATTTATACTCTGTATATTCTTGTATCTGATGGAATTGTTGTAATAGCAATGAAATGTTCTTCCGTATGCGTCCCTTTGTGTGTTGTTCTCAAAGTATTCGTGCTTTCCTTCACGGGGAAGTTACGGGTTCTTTCAGTTGGTATCAGAGCTTTGGTTTACAGAGCTCGAGAACAAGACATATTAGAACCATACGAAAGAATTCATCAGATATTGGATTAGCAACATCCAATTAGAAATGACTCGTTAGAGATAGGATCAGTAGTATCCTAGAACGAGTGTGAAGAGTATATTTTTCAAATGAAAACAATTTTGTTTTGAAAATTTAAATCGTTTTATACGTATTTGAATATTTATTTATTTTGAATATGGACAATCTAGTATATAAAGGTTTTGCATATACGCGTCATGAACGTATATTCGAAGTTTTAATATATTAGATAGATATAGAATCACATTCTAGTTGCCCGGGAATGATTCTGATAATGCTGCAGCGTTACCAGTATTTATTTTCGAGTAACGAAGGTGTGATTTCTATATATTTCCATTAGACTGGTGTGAGAACCAAAACTTATATAGTTAGAACACATTGTTGTGAATTGGCATCAAAAACATGATTTTCTGTATATATATCAAATTTATGAATTTGAAACTCTAATTCACTAATTGATTGATGTTTGTGTTGTTTGTTTATTTGTTTGCTATTTTTTAACCATTTATGCTTAATTGAACCGAATATTGAATTGTATTGAAAATAGTCGCATTTGCTTGCATATACATATATATCATTGAACAGGTCATGGCAAGGAGGCTAGAGCAGAGAATAAAATTTGTTTGCCCGACAAATAGGTACATGTTTACTACATAATTTACAGTTTTGTTTGGGTGATGATGATTTTATGAGCCTATTGGCTAGCCGCTTGGCTTTTTCTTTTTCTTTTTCTTTTTGAGATCTGAAGGACCGGGGAAGCTATTTGAAATTCCCCGATGCTCCCGGTGCAGGGGAGGTTATGGCGAAATTTTTCAAAAATTTAGGGTGTTAGCCAAATTTTTGAAATTTTGAAAATTCTCAGAAACTGAAAAGTTGGAGAATGCAAGCTAGATCGAACGTAGAGTTAATTGATCAAACCACTTTCGACTTTGTTCCTTTTCGGGGACGAAAAGTTTTAAGTGGGGGAGATTGTAACAACCCGTAAAATGCGGGCCAGTTTAAAATTTTTATTTTGGCAATTTTAGCGAATTTTGAACATTTAAAATAAATTATTTTAAATAATAACGACGAGAAATTTTTTTTGAATAGAATTCGACGTATATATTATATACGTCGTCGTTGGAATATAAATATTTATATATAATTATAAAAGGAATTGAAAATGGCGCGGTAGTTCGATAATTCAATTTCAAACTTCAATTGAATGTACCGGGTGCAAACCAATCCGGATTTTAGTGAAACCAAAAACATTAGGAACTATTTGAGAATATCTTTCCAACGAATCTGCAAAATCGAAATTTCATAGCGGGAATCAAAAGATATGTCCAGTTAAAAATTCAGAAAAGTCGCTGTGGAATTTATATATATATTTTATATATATAAAGGCCCTTGAAAATGAAAATTTTGCAAACGACCTCGATTTTCGACGAAACCATATTTGTTGGATCCGGGACGTCAAATTATTGCTAGGTTTCAAAATTCATAATTTTCTGAGTCAATATGTGAGTGTGGCGAAGTTAAACGCGTTTTAACAGTTTAAATAAAAATCGGGTCGACCAGAAAATGACCATTTTTCAAACGGTCTCGGAATTTGACGAAATTAGTTTTGTTAGGACCGTATCGTCAATACGAAGCTAGAAAATATTTTTCTGGAATTTTTAGAGCCAGTATGTGGCCCCAACAATTGGAAATGTGCGTTTAAATTTAATATATAAAGATTTATGTTTTAAATTGAAAGGAAACTGATCGGAACAGCCGAATTGAGTTACGAAACATATCCTATTGTGTTCGGAATGGGGGTAAAACGCTAGGGACGACAGTCGGAGGGTTTGATTTCGTGTCCATATGAAAAGTCAACTTAAGAGAGAGAAAATAAATAGAAAAATAATTATATAATAACCCCCATGTTCTCCAAACCCTAGTCAAACATATCCTCTCGGTCAAACCATTATCAGCCGCACCCCCAAATTGAAAAAAAAAACCTCCCGTCGCCCTTCCAAGCTGCGTCGCCGCCATCGGACGCGAGCCAACGCCGTCGTGCCCCTCTCCCCAGTCACGATCGCCTCTCCTTCCTCTGACCCTCTTTCCTCTCTCCCCTCACAAAACCGACGGGAGACACCCAAGGCCGACGCTGTCGCAGTCAAATGTGGTGGGGGGCCGGTGCACTTCGTGTGGAGGGACTGAGGTGGAGTCCGAACCCCTATGGTAGTCGGCAGCAACACAATTCGGGGCGAGGTTGGGTTCGCCTGATAGCCGATGCAAGGAGTACTACATGATGAAGAAGAAGCAAAGGGGGAGCTAATTGGGAACAGCGATATAGGACGAATTTCAGAAGGAGGAAGTCGCAGGGTAAATTCCTGTGAATTAGCATTGTTTTCTTTTAGAAAAACAACATGGTTTTAATATGAAATATATCTTTGTTTTAAAAATACCATGGGTTTTGAAATTATAGATAGAAATGTTTTTTTTTATAGAATAACATTATTTTTGAAAAACATAAGTATCGATGTTTTGAAAAACATAAAGTTAGATCTTTTCTTTTCATATATGAAGTTGGAATCTTTATCATATATAACGTCAGAATTTTTATCATACATAAAGGTTGAATTTTTATCACATATGAAGTTTGAATTTTTATCATATAAAAGAAGTAATTTTTATCATGTAAAAGAGGTGATTTTTACTTGAGAAAAGATAAGATTTTTATTCGTTTAAAAATAGAATTTTTATATAAAGCGAGAAGTTAAAAATCTAATTTTTACATAAGAAAGAAGTTAAAAATATAATCTTTATAGGATAGAGAATATAAAAATATCATCTTTGTATATGTAGCGAAATAAAAATCTGATTTTTATTTTATATACGTTGAAATAAAGTGGTGATTTTCATAGTGATGAAAGGAGAAAACTTTATTTTTATAAAGGCGAAAACTTTATTTTTATAAAGGCGAAAACTTTATTTTTATAAAGGAGAAAGCGTTATTTTTATAAAGGCGAAAACTTTATTTTTATAAAGGCGAAAACTTTATTTTTGAAAGGGCGAAATCTTTATATGTAGAATAAGGTGATAAAAATATAATTTTTTTTATCTATATAGTAGCGGTGTGAAAATAGAAATTTTATCCATATAGCGTGAAAGTAAAAATGCGTTTTTTATATATTGAATAACGGAGTAAAAATTCGACTTTTAAATATATAAAGTGATTATAAAAATATGATTTCTAAATTGAAAGTGAATAAATAAAAGTGTGATTTTTATTTTAAAGACATCAAAATATAAAAATGTGTGATTTTTATATATGTAGTGTAACACCCCGAAAATTCTATAACTGTGAAATTAACAAATTAAAGTATAATTAATTTTAAATCAAAGAACCAAGGGAAACAGGATACGCCATTGCGTTCGTCTCGGAAAAATACGCGAAATAGAGTCCGAGTTTTCGAAAAACGGAGTCCGTATGAAGAAGATATGGCCTTCGGAAGTTTGAGAATCAAGTTTAAATTCAAACAGAATAAATCAGGTTTAAATTCGAAAATGGGGCCCAATGGGCCAGGGCGGAAAAACACCCGCCTGACCCACCAAGTCGACTGGGCTGTCGACCTGGTCTAACCAGGTCGACAGGCCTGTCGACAGGGCTGTCGACAGGGGTGTCGACCTGGTCCAGACCCAGGTCGAGCCCAGTCTAACCCGGCTGGCCTATTCTCTATGTGGTCGATTTTCTGTGTTCTGCTTTGTCACTAGGGCTAGGTGGCAAGTTTTAATTGGTCTCTCCTTAGAATGAATGGCTACGATCAATCCAAGCAACATCAGTGGTCCTAATCAGTTCCTAACCTCTATATAAACAACCCTAGACTAAACCCTAATCTATTCATTCAAAAATAAGAACATAGCCGCCATGTTGCTGAGGAACGACTAGGAGTAGCCACCAAATTGGAGAGAGGATTAGGAGGAAGATTCTAAAGCTTAAAGCAACCTAAACAAATCAATTCAGCAAAGGAATTTGCGTCTTCAATCCCTAAACTAGAGAATTCATCACACCATTGTAAGTAGAGTATTACTTTGATATGAATAAACAATTGTGTTGGTTTGTATGCTTGAATTGTGGCAATAAAGTTATTCATATTTGTGCGTTCTTATCAATTCGAAATATTATATACGTTTGGATATTCTTGAATTATGTTATTCATGTTATAAAGAACTACATGCGGTAGTTCTATGCAAGTATACGTTTGGAATATTTCGCAAATTATGTAATCCATGTTGAAGCTACATGTATGTAGTTGATTTAAATTTATGCAAGTTTGGGGTTTTGCTACTATGCCATCATGATGTATATTTTTGTGCATAAATCATTTTGTAAGTAATTAGAACAAGTTTGGTTATTATAATCCATAGGAAATTATGTTGAGAATTTGGCATCATGTATTAAGCCATGCTTTTGTACTAGAAAACCTATTTGCAAACTTATGAATATGACTAGGCTATGGTTGCTAATTTGCATAGTTGAAATTGTTAACAAGATGACATATGTGGTACATAGCTAGGTTAGGTTCCAAAAATCCCTTTTTGCAAGTTTACATAACTAAAGTAAAAATCATGATTTCATGTTAGAAATATTTATGCCATGGTTATGTGAACAAATACTTATGCCATGCTTATGTTTAACATTATGCCATGTTTATGTTTGACATTATGCCATGCTTATGTTAGAAATATTTATGCCATGCTTATGTTTGACATTATGCCTAATAGGTTCATGTTGTAGTTATGACTTTGTGTCAATAATGATACCCAATTTAGATTCTTGTCTCAACTACAAGTTTACATGGCTTGATTCATGTCACCTATGCTTTATGACCAAAGTATATGTCACTACTATGCAAGTACACCAGTTTCTATTTTGTATTCCCAACGTCATATTGCAAGTTCATACGCTCACCTTCCCCTCTTTGTGTATGTAATCACGCTTTAAGCCTCCCCTTTTCGCATGGCTAAATTGGGCTTTAAAAGGCTAAGCCCAATATATATGTAATAAACGGACGTGTAAAACGGGGGAAAACAACGTTGGGTTAAAATTACTAATGAATGAAAATATAAAATAGAAGGGCCCAAGTTCAAGTATGGGTTGGGCCCATGATTGGTGTAACCTTTACACCATTAACTTAATAATGGGCCGCAAATATTTACATATAAATAAAGAAGAAAGACAAAATATGTAAATGTAGAAAATACGATGTGTTTAACACGAGGTTGGATTGAGTTGTGATGTAAACCTGCCCGGAACCGCCCGGTTGTCCAGTAGTCACAACAATACCTATCCAATCTGGGAGGTTAAACATGGAGCCCAATAAGGACCCGAGGTTAGACTGAGTTGTGGCGTAAGACTGCCCGGAACCAACCGGCAACAGGCAGCCACAACAATACCTGTCTAATGTGAGAGGTCAGGGCCTTAATTAGACAATTAAGGCTGAGTCAGGATTGTTAGGATTAAGTGAACTAAAGACTTAATCAAAATGGAACATGCTAAACTAAACGGACTGGTGGGGGTTAGGTTAGAAAACACTTAACCAACTTAGCATGTTGGCTAGAGATAGAAAACCTAGTAACGGGGGACCCTTTTCAGCAGTAACCCTAGAAGGTGTAATCAGGATACCCTGAAACTAGGCAGGGTGGGGCACGATTACTGGGCTGATTGTAAGAGGTCAAATCGACGACGGTGGTGTAGCAGTGTAGGTTCTAACGGGGTGCGGGCGTGCACACACTCCGGCGCAGAAAAATAAGGCACTGGACACCAGTAGCATACCTGTGCACTCTAGGATTGTGTCGGGTTGCCACTATGGGACTTGATACACCCCATGGTGGGACCAGCATAGGTAACTACAACATCGGGGGCCGTAAGACACATGTAACTATGCGAGTAGGAGCCTATCATCATAGAATGGATCACATCACCCTGATTTTGGGGTGCCAGTTGGAAACTAGTTTATATGGGTTCAGAGATTAACATGGGGTACGATAGTATATTCGACCCTAGACAACTTAACCAAGTTTATAGTGCTTGCCCACTTCTTGTTTATACTTATCATACCCAGTTCTTTATTCATAGACAAAATAGTACTAGACTTACTCAGGCTTTATGTCTGACTCTACTTTCCTTTCGTCTTCTTTCCTCCGTTTCCCCCCCAGGTCCTCAGGGAGGGAACACAGCAGCTTGACCAACCTCAACATCCAGCTTGAAGAAGAGAAATGTATTGCTTGGACTTTCCTGTTTTGAACTATGGCTTTGGACAATCCACTATGGGGACTTTTGCAGTTTATCTATGCTTTATTTATGCTTCTTTAAATAATGTACTCAAGACAGATTATGAAAGTGTTATGTTATGTTTTTTGGAAAAAGATGTAAGACAATCATGGTGATGGTTTGTAACACGTATTTGCTTTTATGAAATAAAAGTTGTTGTTTTTCCGCTGTTTACAAATATGTGTTCTTATATCTGTCTTATATATCTGTGACTTATACTTATAAACCTCCACCAAAATTAGGGCATTCCCTTTGAGAGTGACCCTAACGGAGGTGGGGTGTTTCACTTGGTATTAGAGCATAGGTTTACCAGATAAGATAAAAAGTTTTGAAAAATTATTTTCAAAAAGGAAATTTAAAGAAGCATTTTTAAAGGAAAAATATTATTTTATTTTTTAAAAAAAAAAGGCAAAGTCCACTCCCCAAAGCCATAAGTACTATCTCTTATCCTTCGTTTTGAATCTATCCTTTTTGTTTCAGCATGTCTGATGATCTTAACTTGCCGGAAGGGGTGCCAATACCTGGTTGGTTTAGACGGTTCTTAGAAGCAAGAGCCACTCAGCCAGGTCCTACCATTCCTCCTCCCCCAGCGGAAGGAAATCATCCAGCTGCAGCAGCACCTTTTCCTCCACCTCCTCCTCGGGGAAACACATTCGCTAAGATATGCAAAGATTTTAAAGCTATGGGAGGAAGGGATTTCCATGGAACTGAGTCCTTCGTAGCAGCTAGAAATTGGCTGAAAGAAACGGAGGACCTTTTCATCATCTTTGAGGTAGAAGATAGACAAAAAGTACAACTGGCAGTATGGCTATTGAAGGGCGAGGCTTCCTACTGGTGGGAAGTCACTAATGCTGAAAGACCAGTGGAGACATGGGAGGACTTTAGGGCAAGGTTTGAGACCAAATTTCTCTCAGATGCAGAAAGAAGTTTGCAGTTAGAAAAATTCTTATTTCTTAAGCAAGGGGACAAGACAATCAGAGAGTATGTGAATCAGTTCGATGAGCTGGCTAGGTTTGGACTTGACCTAGTCAACACCCCGCACAAGAAGGCTCTCCGTTTCGTCAAAGGGTTGAATGAGCCATTACACAGTTTGGCCATGACCCATATACCCATGGGAGCCACGTATGAAAGATTGGTGCAAATGGCATTGCTGAATGAAGAGGATAAGGGCAAGAAGAAAGAGGGTTTGCAGCCCAAGAAGACAGACTTTAAGAAGGGCGGGAAAGGCAACAAAGAGAAGAGGAAGTGTAATTTCTGTGGCTAAGTGGGGCACTTAGTAAAGGACTGCCGGAAAAAGAAGGCCAAGGAGAATGGTGGGTGCTTTTCTTGCGGTGAGACTGGCCATAGGGCTAAGGACTGCCCAAAGAAACGAGGACAGGGGCAGAGGGCTGGATCCACCCCAGGGGCACAGGTTCATGTGCTGGAAGCGCCACCTCCGCAACAGCGAGGTATAAATACTTCTGTAGAAAGTGTAGTTTATCTTTATGATCACCCCGTTCGTACTTTATTTGATTCTGGCGCATCACACTCCTTTATCTCGTCTGCTCTAGTAGAATCTCTGCACCTAAAAACTAGTATGGTAGAGGACCCCTTAATTGTTTCAAACCCAATTGGGGACCCAGCTCATTTGTCTATGATCTGTGTGGGATTGAAAATTTCTATTCTAAGCGTAGAATTCCTATGTAGTGCCTTTGTTTTGGGCTTTTCGGTGTATGGTTTGATTTTGGGTATGGATTGGCTATCCAGTAATGGGGCCATCCTTGATTGTGAGAAAAGGGTTGTTAGGCTCCTAACCCAGCTCGGTAATACTTTGGAAATTTCTTGTAATCCCTCGTATGCGGTTATGCTTAGTTATCTTGAATCGCTAGATGCCTCTGTTGAAAATTTGCAATCAGTTAGAGTGGTCCGGGAATATTCGGATGTCTTCGAAGAGGTGAAGGGCTTGCCTCCGAAGCGGGAAATAGACTTCCGCATATATCTTGTAGATAATGCAAAGCCCGTTGCGTTGCCCGTTAGACATATGGCTCCACGAGAAAGGAAAGAGCTCAGTAAACAGATTAAAGAGCTTCTAGAAAAGGGGTTCATTAGGAGGAGCATTTCAGAATGGGGCGCTCCAGTGATGTTCGCTACAAAGGCGGATGGTTCACTCCGTCTATGTGTTGACTATAGGGAGCTCAACAAGCTAACGAAAAAGAATAGGCACCCTCTCCCTAGAATTGACGATTTATTCGACCAGCTTGTAGGAGCGTCTGTTTTCTCCCAACTCGATTTAGCAACCGGTTTTCATCAGCTAAGGGTGGCTGAAGATAGCATCGATAAAACGGCGTTCAGAACCCCAGACGGCTTCTTTGAATGGCTTGTCATGCCTTTCGGCTTGACAAATGCACCTGCTTACTTCGTGGACCTGATGAGTAGGGTATTTAGAGATTTCCTCAACAAATTCGTAGTCGTCTTCGTAGATGATATCCTTATCTTCTCAAAGAGTGAAGAGGAACATGCTCAGCACTTAAGGGCAATCATGGAAACTTTGTGAGTCCATCAACTAAAAGCCAAATTCTCCAAATGCCACTTTTGGAGAGAAGAAGTGAGGTTCCTTGGGCACATAGTATCCAAACAAGGGTTAGCAGTGGACCCTGCGAAGGTAGTGGCGGTACAAGATTGGAAGACACCAAGGAATGCAACTGAGGTCCGAAGCTTCCTAGGACTAGTAGGTTTCTATCGAAAGTTCATAAGGGATTTTGCGAAAATCTCAGCTCCGCTCACGAAATTGACCAAGAAGAATCTAGCGTTCAATTAGGACTTGGATTGCGAGTTTGCTTTCCAACGACTGAAAAGGGCTCTCACAACAGCCCCAGTTTTGATGCTGCCAGATGGGAGCAAGATGTTCACTGTTTATACGGATGCATGTGGGACAGGGCTAGGCGCCGTCTTAATGCAAGAAGGAAGGGTAGTAGCTTATGGCGGGAGGCAGTTGAAAGTGCACGAAAAGAACTACCCAACACACGATCTTGAGTTAGCCGCCATCGTCTTTGCACTCAAGTCTTGGCGACACTATCTCCTAGGTGAGAAGTTCGAACTTTACACTGACCATAAATCGTTGAAATATCTTTTCTCGCAGAAGGATCTTAACTTGAGGCAACAAAGATGGATGGAGTTTCTTGCCTCGTACGATTTCGAAATCTCCTACACTCCGGGCAAAGGCAACGTAGTGGCAGACGCGTTGAGCCGAAAGAAATTGACCCTAAGCCCGTTGTTTGTTGAAAGACAAAGCCTAGAGTTTATAGCCAGCTTCGACTTTAGGCCTTCCTCCGATTTCGTACCAGGCTTGCTAGCATCTCTCGAAGTGCGCCCAACTTTAGTGGATTCGGTAGGGGCAGCACAACGCGAAGACCCTCAGCTTGTTGAAACAATTGATAGGCTAATTAGGGGTGAGACTTCAAGTCACCTCAACAGATACTCCATCGACGATAAGGGGTTGCTAAGGCGAGACGGAAGACTATGCGTCCCACAGACAAACGATTTAATAAAGAAGGTTCTCGAGGAAGAACATCACTCCAAGATGACGATACACCCAGGCGGAGATAAAATGTACAAAGACATAAAAAGGACTTTCTTCTGGAACGGCATGAAAAAGGACGTGGCAGAATTCGTTTCTAAGTGCATGGTGTGCCAACAGGTTAAGGCGGAACAGAAAAAGCCTGGCGGACTGCTACATCCTCTGGAGGTCCCACAGTGGAAGTGGGATAGCATCTCAATGGACTTCATCGATGGGCTGCCTAGGTCTAGGAGAGGCAACACTAGCATTTGGGTAATAGTTGATAGGCTTACTAAAAGCGCCCACTTTTTACCTATCAAAGGTAAAAGAACTGCCTCATCCCTAGCATCACTTTACCTCAAGGAAATCGTTCGACTCCATGGAATACCATCTAGCATTGTTAGTGACCGAGACCCCATCTTCACCAGTGAATTTTGGCGGAGTCTGCAAGAAGCAGTAGGAACGCAGTTATGCTTGAGCACAGCCTATCATCCCCAAACCGACGGCCAAACAGAGAGAGTGAACAGAGTTTTGGAAGATCTTTTAAGGCTATGCGTCCTTGACTTCGGAGGGACATGGGAAGACCACCTTCCTTTGGTGGAATTTGCCTACAACAACAGCTATCAAGCAACCATCGGAATGGCGCCCTTCGAAGCTTTATATGGAAGACCGTGCCGATCGCCCACTTGTTGGTGGGAGTCTACTAATAAGCTCATACTTGGACCAGAGATGATCCGAGAGACTTCAGAGAAAGTAGACTTAATACGAAGAAGGATGAAGACGGCCCAAGACAGACAAAAGTCCTATGCCGACAAGAGAAGGACCGACCTTGAATTTGAGGTTGGAGACAGAGTTTTTCTCAAGGTATCACCACTAAGAAACGTTGTTCGTTTTGGAACCACAGGAAAGCTAGCACCAAGGTTCGTAGGGCCATTCCCTATCATCGAGAAAATTGGGAAAATGGCCTATAGATTAGAGCTACCCGAGAAGTTGGCCGGAGTCCACAACGTTTTTCACGTTTCACACCTCCAAAAATGTCTACATGAGTCTGCTGAAGTGGTAGAGCCAAATATCCTCGAAGAGGCCGAAGTGGAACGCGAAGCAACCATAAGGAAAGTTCCAACCCGCATATTAGGAACGGAAGTGAAGAAGCTACGCAACCGTGAAGTCAAGCTCGTCAAAGTTCAGTGGAGCGACGCCGAGGAAGACGCGACTTGGGAAACTGAAGCTAAAATCCGTACAGCCTACCCTTTTCTGTTCGAGGGTACATCCTTGATCTTTCATTTTCCTTAAGTTGCGCTTTTATCTATCTTTTTAGGTATATTTCCTCGACCGTATCTTTTAGGTAGAAACCCATTGGATGGAAACATGTAATTGAAACATGTTATGGATGATGGTTGCAAGTGGTTGCAAGTGATTGCTAGTGGTTGCTCGTGGTTGCATATACACACACAATCTAGGTTTTAGATCAGCTCAGTCACTTCATATTGCATATGCATATATGTTTGTATTCGTATATGGTTGAACTTTAATGTGTTGTCATATGGATGTTGCATTTGTAATGAATGATTGTGCACTCATGTAGAATCAAGAATAGGAAAATTTGCATACATAATGGATTCATGGCACTTACATAATTCGCATTAAGGAGGTCAACTGAATCAGTAGGCCGCCTGATTTTGCATTTGATAAGTACATGTACACACACACTTCGCATATGATCATGAAGCATTAGAAGTCTTTTAAGGACAATGGATGCTCGTGTTTGATGGATGAGTAGATGGATGATTGGATGTTAGGATATACATTCCTCCTAGCTTGAAGATTTCGGGGACGAAATCCTTTTAAGTGGGGGAGAATGTAACACCCCGAAAATTCTATAACTGTGAAATTAACAAATTAAAGTATAATTAATTTGAAATCAAAGAACCAAGGGAAACGGGATACGCCATTGCGTTCGTCTCGGAAAAATACGCGAAATAGAGTCCGAGATTTCGAAAAACGGAGTCCGTATGAAGAAGATATGGCCTTCGGAAGTTTGAGAATCAAGTTTAAATTCAAACAGAATAAATCAGGTTTAAATTCGAAAATGGGGCCCAATGGGCCAGGGCGGAAAAACACCCGCCTGACCCACCAAGTCGACTGGGCTGTCGACCTGGTCTAACCAGGTCGACAGGCCTGTCGACAGGGCTGTCGACAGGGGTGTCGACCTGGTCCAGACCCAGGTCGAGCCCAGTCTAACCCGGCTGGCCTATTCTCTATGTGGTCGATTTTCTGTGGTCTGCTTTGTCACTAGGGCTAGGTGGCAAGTTTTAATTGGTCTCTCCTTAGAATGAATGGCTACGATCAATCCAAGCAACATTAATGGTCCTAATCAGTTCCTAACCTCTATATAAACAACCCTAGACTAAACCCTAATCTATTCATTCAAAAATAAGAACATAGCCGCCATGTTGCTGAGGAACGACTAGGAGTAGCCACCAAATTGGAGAGAGGATTAGGAGGAAGATTCTAAAGCTTAAAGCAACCTAAACAAATCAATTCAACAAAGGAATTTGCGTCTTCAATCCCTAAACTAGAGAATTCATCACACCATTGTAAGTAGAGTATTACTTTGATATGAATAAACAATTGTGTTGGTTTGTATGCTTGAATTGTGGCAATAAAGCTATTCATATTTGTGCGTTCTTATCAATTTGAAATATTATATACGTTTGGATATTCTTGAATTATGTTATTCATGTTATAAAGAACTACATGCGGTAGTTCTATGCAAGTATACGTTTGGAATATTTCGCAAATTATGTAATCCATGTTGAAGCTACATGTATGTAGTTGATTTAAATTTATGCAAGTTTGGGGTTTTGCTACTATGCCATCATGATGTATATTTTTGTGCATAAATCATTTTGTAAGTAATTAGAACAAGTTTGGTTATTATAATCCATAGGAAATTATGTTGAGAATTTGGCATCATGTATTAAGCCATGCTTTTGTACTAGAAAACCTATTTGCAAACTTATGAATATGACTAGGCTATGGTTGCTAATTTGCATAGTTGAAATTGTTAACAAGATGACATATGTGGTACATAGCTAGGTTAGGTTCCAAAAATCCCTTTTTGCAAGTTTACATAACTAAAGTAAAAATCATGATTTCATGTTAGAAATATTTATGCCATGGTTATGTGAACAAATACTTATGCCATGCTTATGTTTAACATTATGCCATGTTTATGTTTGACATTATGCCATGCTTATGTTAGAAATATTTATGCCATGCTTATGTTTGACATTATGCCTAATAGGTTCATGTTGTAGTTATGACTTTGTGTCAATAATGATACCCAATTTAGATTCTTGTCTCAACTACAAGTTTACATAGCTTGATTCATGTCACCTATGCTTTATGACCAAGGTATATGTCACTACTATGCAAGTACACCAGTTTCTATTTTGTATTCCCAACGTCATATTGCAAGTTCATACGCTCACCTTCCCCTCTTTGTGTATGTAATCACGCTTTAAGCCTCCCCTTTTCGCATGGCTAAATTGGGCTTTAAAAGGCTAAGCCCAATATATATGTAATAAACGGACGTGTAAAACGGGGGAAAACAACGTTGGGTTAAAATTACTAATGAATGAAAATATAAAATAGAAGGGCCCAAGTTCAAGTATGGGTTGGGCCCATGATTGGTGTAACCTTTACACCATTAACTTAATAATGGGCCGCAAATATTTACATATAAATAAAGAAGAAAGACAAAATATGTAAATGTAGAAAATACGATGTGTTTAACCCGAGGTTGGATTGAGTTGTGATGTAAACCTGCCCGGAACCGCCCGGCTGTCCAGTAGTCACAACAATACCTATCCAATGTGGGAGGTTAAACATGGAGACCAATAAGGACCCGAGGTTAGACTGAGTTGTGGCGTAAGACTGCCCGGAACCAACCGGCAACAGGCAGCCACAACAATACATGTCTAATGTGAGAGGTCAGGGCCTTAATAAGACAATTAAGGCTGAGCCAGGATTGTTAGGATTAAGTGAACTAAAGACTTAATCAAAATGGAACATGCTAAACTAAACGGACTGGTGGGGGTTAGGTTAGAAAACACTTAACCAACTTAGCATGTTGGCTAGAGATAGAAAACATAGTAACGGGGGACCCTTTTCAGCAGTAACCCTAGAAGGTGTAATCAGGATACCCTGAAACTAGGCAGGGTGGGGCACGATTACTGGGCTGATTGTAAGAGGTCAAATCGACGGCGTTGGTGTAGCAGTGTAGGTTCTAACGGGGTGCGGGCGTGCACACACTCCGGCGCAGAAAAATAAGGCACTGGACACCAGTAGCATACCTGTGCACTCTAGGATTGTGTCGGGTTGCCACTATGGGACTTGATACACCCCATGGTGGGACCAGCATAGGTAACTACAACATCGGGGGCCGTAAGACACATGTAACTATGCGAGTAGGAGCCGATCATCATAGAATGGATCACATCACCCTGATTTTGGGGTGCCAGTTGGAAACTAGTTTATATGGGTTCAGAGATTAACATGGGGTACGATAGTATATTCGACCCTAGACAACTTAACCAAGTTTATAGTGCTTGCCCACTTCTTGTTTATACTTATCATACCCAGTTCTTTATTCATAGACAAAATAGTACTAGACTTACTCAGGCTTTATGTCTGACTCTACTTTTCTTTCGTCTTCTTTCCTCCGTTTCCCCCCCCCCCCCCCCCCCCCAAGGTCCTCAGGGAGGGAACACAGCAGCTTGACCAACCACAACATCCAGCTTGAAGAAGAGAAATGTATTGCTTGGACTTTCCTGTTTTGAACTATGGCTTTGGACAATCCACTATGGGGACTTTTGCAGTTTATCTATGCTTTATTTATGCTTCTTTAAATAATGTACTCAAGACAGATTATGAAAGTGTTATGTTATGTTTTTTGGAAAAAGATGTAAGACAATCATGGTGATGTTTTGTAACACGTATTTGCTTTTATGAAATAAAAGTTGTTGTTTTTCCGCTGTTTACAAATATGTGTTCTTATATCTGTCTTGTATATCTGTGACTTATACTTATAAACCTCCACCAAAATTAGGGCATTCCCTTTGAGAGTGACCCTAACGGAGGTGGCGTGTTTCATGTAGTGACTACGGGCAACGAAGATGACGATGATGCGATAGCGATGAAGATTTCTATCAATAAAGTGCCGTAGAGCTAGGATAGCTTTCGGTGAGAACTTCTCACTCAAATTCTCTTTTTCTAGTTATATATATACTAGGATGCAGACGGTGCTTAGTAGCACCCGACACCCGTCATCCACAGACCATGGATGGCTTGTTTGTTAAATAGTTTGGTGGTGTAGTTGGTTAGTCTAATTGGTTTGAATTGAATTGTTTGGTGAATTGAAATTGATTTGATTGAGGTGTGAATGGCGTGGGCCTTCACTAGACCGAGGATAAGGCTAGGCCTCGTCCCGTTTCTTGTATCGTGCCGTTATGCCGCCGAAATTTTCTAAAATATGTTAGAAAAATAAAAATATCATTTTTATTGTGTAAATGAACTGAATAGAAATTCAAGTGTTAAAATAAAATGTTTAGCGTTAAAAATATAATTTTTAACGTGAAAGTGAATAAATGAATATATATAAACAAATCGGCCGATTTGTTTATATACACAGATTTGACTGATACTGATTGGGTCGATAAATTTTACACATCGCCCAACTGCACAAATAAAATCTGTGTTTGATTGTTTGAAACCCCACACGGGTGTTGGGATGAAATTTGAAATTCACTCATCCTGATTGATTAAATATGTTGATCGATTGATTGACAGACTGTTATAAGCGTTAGATATTTATATTTGATGCTTATACAGTGTAGTGCACTTTGGTTGATGGTTGATCGGTTATTATTGCTATTATATACATGTGTTGTATGGAAATCCATATAATTAACGTTATATGGTGATTGATTGGGCCTCATTTCAATTGGGACAATAAGGAATATTATAAAAGAAAATTCATGTGTTGAATATAAAAATAGTCATGTGTTGACGATGTGCATGTGTTGAGTGAAATATTTTAAATAATAAAAATTACATCTTTATCATATTTAAAATTAGAACTACTTCCCAGTAGAAGTCTAATTAAAAATCAAACGATAGATACCATAGTTTTTAAAATATTTTACATAACAAAAAAATAGTGATGTGTTACCAGTACTCATGTGTGGAGATTAGTCGTGTGTTGAAAGAAATATAGATTCATGTGTTGAATAGAACAAATATTCATTTGTTTGAATAGAATAAACAAGTTTTGAAAAATATAAAGCCGTGTTGGTTAGAGATGCGTTATTTTAACGCGAACGATATTTATATCGATTTTATTCGTTGTATAATGAATATTGAAAGGTGATTTCAAAACTAAATATTTTGAAATGAAATTTAAATTGAATTAGATTAAAATTCCAATTGAATAGGAAGCGAATTTGAATTCGAATAAAATAGAAATGAATTCAAATTGAATTAAATTGAAATTGAAATTTAAAACGAAATGAAATTGAATTGAAATCAATTTGAAACGAATTCGAATTGAATCAAATAGAAGGTAAATTCGAATTGAATGGAATTGAAACAAATTTGAATTTGAATTGAATTGAAATGAACTCAAAGTGAATTGAAATCAAATCAATTTGAATTTGAATATAGTGTTGAAATGGTTTTGAAGACGAATTTAAAACGATTTATAAAATACGTTTTAAAAGGAAATCGACGAAATATATATAATATATATATTATATATATATATATAATGGCCTGAATAGAACGCGCCGCGCCGCGGCAGTTCGTGAATTTCGACCATTTATTTCAAACGGACAATGCG
The DNA here is from genome assembly GCA_030737875.1 of Allium sativum. Classification (NCBI taxonomy): domain Eukaryota; kingdom Viridiplantae; phylum Streptophyta; class Magnoliopsida; order Asparagales; family Amaryllidaceae; genus Allium; species Allium sativum. The sequence goes on from CM060915.1 coordinate 997,141,786, forward strand.
GGAGATCCGACCGTCGGATTCTCCTAAAACCGGAACCGTTGGGTTCGTATCGAAAAGAGCTTTCCAATGAATATTAGAAATTTGAAATCTAACGGTTGGATTTGGAATTATGTCCAAATCAAATTTGGAAAAGGTCGCTGTAAGTGCAGTTCGATAGCCGTTGATGGAAATCGACTGTACGGGCCGTGATAAAATTATTAAAAATATCTATAATTTGTGTAAAATCATAATATATGATTTGGGAAAAATTGAGCTGAAGAATTCTACATTTGAAAGGATAAAAATAGATTTTTATCGAAATGAACTAGTTTTGAACTAGAATTAAAATCAATTTATTTTTTTAAATAAATAAATTGAATTTGAAGTGATTTTAAAAGTAACCAATATTCCCAATATGTGGATTGGACTGGAGTTGAATCAAAAATATCTTCGGGATATTTCGATGTTGGATTTCGTGACTATACAGATATTGTTATGGGAATTTGAAAGATATATTTTGTATCGTTATTTCCAATACGATATATGTTGGTTTCAGAATTTGATATTGAATATAAGCCGATATATTTTCTATTCAGAGCCTTGTATTTAATATCAAATGTGATTTGGGTTTATCGTGAATCGTGTTTTAGATGACGTTGGTTCTTTAAACCAGTTAAAGGCAAGATATCGATTTTTGAAAAGATTAAAACTAAGTGGAGTTTTAATGAATCTTTAATTAGATTGAAAAGTGAATTGATAATTTAAATTATCAAATCTGAAAGGTGATCGAGAATGGAGTACCACCAGTTTTGCTCCAAAGCGATAGTTAAATCTTTAATTAGATTTGAACGTGAAATGGTAATTAATTTTACCGATAACACAGTGGTGTTAGATGTGGAGTATTACCAGTTTTCTCCATGGGATATATAGGTTGGGATTGGGAAATAAAATAAATAATTACTTCGGTGTGGTTCGCTAATCCCGACTAGTTTGGAAAACCATAATATGGTTTGAAATGATATCTAAAGGAAGATTAAAGAATAAATTTAGAAGAATTTATCTTGGATAAAATTAATGGGAATCTTTCCCTAAGAATGTGATTTTGTGAATAAAAGAATATTCTGAATTGGAATGAGGCGTTTGTTGTGTTTGTGTAACATTCGTTTATTATATACGTGGGTTATTCAGAAAGGCCGGGTTATACCCATTCTGAATAACCGATTCAACGAGATGTCGAAGATGAAGACGGTGGTTGAAGACCGGAAGTCTTCACATCGTTTGGGTGATTACTGATGATCTTGATTGGGCTGTACACCCAGGATGAGGGAATCAGTTGGTGATCGTCCAGACGTACTTGGAGATGGATGGATATGCGAGGAAAGTGCCTCCGGTTTCGTTCAGACCCAGAACGAACTTGTAAATGGATTGTGTGTCTGACATTGGATTTTATTCTGTGTTGATTGATCTCTATTAAATATACATCTGTTTGGCGGCGGAGAATTTATTCTCTTGCTTAACGCCCTTCTCTAAGACATACGAGCTCAGAGGTTGTATATCGATGGACATCAGTCGCATGGAATGAATTGCCTGTGTGGCACGCGTAAGTGGCAATTGATCAAGGCTTCTGTTGAAAAGCAAAGTCTTGTGGTTGATGATCAAAGCACGGCCTGTGTGGCATAGCTTTGTGTATAACGTGAATTCGCGAGCCTCACACCTCGGTATGAGTCAAAAACGGGATACGGATCCAAGGAGTGCACGACGTTTCTTTCTAGCTAGGATGGTGTCAGTGACCTACCAGCCCTGACATTTATATACTTTTCACCTGTGTGGTTGTTGGATACGAGGCGCCTCGGATATAGGTCTGTAAGGACCGGGAAACGTGTGTTCAGGAATAACTAATCCTCAAAAGTAAGAGAGGACCGGCCTTGGAGGATCCAGGGGATTGCTGTGTGCGGTCCTGAGGCATTGCTAGAGTGTCTCGAACGCGGAGAGGAGCTTGCCCCTTGCCTCGGCTCATGACGGAAATCCAATTTCCAATACGTGATAGTGCGGTTTTATTTGTAGAGCCTAGTATGACGACATAGTGGGATGGGGCACTCATGCCGTCTATGATTTATATTTATGATTGAAATGTTTTGACACCATACACTTATTATAATATCAAAATAATGTGTTTTAAACGTATCAAGCATGCTTTGGCTGTTATAAGGTAAAAACCCTATCCTCCGGCTTGCGTTGCATTGTGTGATGGGACCTGGGTCTTATAACAGCTTCATTTTTCTTTATTTAGCATTGCGCTGTTTGTTTTATGCACTGGTATTCTTGGGAGGAAACCCGTTCCGTGTTATACGGCGTGGTCCCTTGATTTACCTAACTTTAAAACCAATATTAATAACTGTTTTAGTTCTCACACCAGTCACATGACTGACCTGGAGTTTATTGTTTTAACCTAAACTCTGGGTGCCCCTATTTTCCGCACGGGCAGCTAGTAGTTTTGGTTTTGCAGATCTATATTCACAGGGTCCTGATTTACAGCTGGAACGATGCTCGGAAAGCTCTGTATCCGTGTATCACTTCTGGTTGTGTTTTGTATATTTTTCCGCTGCTATGTAATTTATTGTAATCTCTGATATTTGTCGAATGTAATTTATTCATTTATACTCTGTATATTCTTGTATCTGATGGAATTGTTGTAATAGCAATGAAATGTTCTTCCGTATGCGTCCCTTTGTGTGTTGTTCTCAAAGTATTCGTGCTTTCCTTCACGGGGAAGTTACGGGTTCTTTCTGTTGGTATCAGAGCTTTGGTTTACAGAGCTCGAGAACAAGATACATTAGAACCATACGAAAGAATTCATCAGATATTGGATTAGTAATATCCAATTAGAATGACTCGTTAGAGATAGGATCAGTAGTATCCTAGAACGAGTGTAAAGAGTATATTTTTCAAATGAAAACAATTTTGTTTTGAAAATTTAAATCGTTTTATACGTATTTGAATATTTATTTATTTTGAATATGGACAATCTAGTATATAAAGGTTTTGCATATACGCGTCATGAACGTATATTCGAAGTTTTAATATATTAGATATATATAGAATCACATTCTAGTTGCCCGGGAATGATTCTGATAATGCTGCAGCGTTACCAGTATTTATTTTCGAGTAACGAAGGTGTGATTTCTATATATTTCCATTAGACTGGTGTGAGAACCAAAACTTATATAGTTAGAACACATTGTTGTGAATTGGCATCAAAAACATGATTTTCTGTATATATATCAAATTTATGAATTTGAAACTCTAATTCACTAATTGATTGATGTTTGTGTTGTTTGTTTATTTGTTTGCTATTTTTTAACCATTTATGCCTAATTGAACCGAATATTGAATTGTATTGAAAATAGTCGCATTTGCTTGCATATACATATATATCATTGAACAGGTCATAGCAAGGAGGCTAGAGCAGAGAATAAAATTTGTTTGCCCGACAAATAGGTACATGTTTACTACATAATTTACTGTTTTGTTTGGGTGATGATGATTTTATGAGCCTATTGGCTAGTCGCTTGGCTTTTTCTTTTTCTTTTTCTTTTTGAGATCTGAAGGACCGGGGAAGCTATTTGAAATTCCCCGATGCTCCCGGTGCAGGGGAGGTTATGGCGAAATTTTTCAAAAATTTAGGGTGTTAGCCAAATTTTTGAAATTTTGAAAATTCTCAGAAACTGAAAAGTTGGAGAATGCAAGCCAGATCGAACGTAGAGTTAATTGATCAAACCACTTTCGACTTTGTTCCTTTTCGGGGACGAAAAGTTTTAAGTGGGGGAGATTGTAACAACCCGTAAAATGCGGGCCAGTTTAAAATTTTTATTTTGGCAATTTTAGCGAATTTTGAACATTTAACATAAATTATTTTAAATAATAACGACGAGAAATTTATTTTGAATAGAATTCGATGTATATATTATATACGTCGTCGTTGGAATATAAATATTTATATATAATTATAAAAGGAATTGAAAATGGCGCGGTAGTTCGATAATTCGATTTCAAACTTCAATTGAATGTACCGGGTGCAAACCAATCCGGATTTTAGTGAAACAAAAAACATTAGGAACTATTTGAGAATATCTTTCCAACGAATCCGCAAAATCGAAATTTCATAGTGGGAATCAAAAGATATGTCCAGTTAAAAATTCAGAAAAGTCGCTGTGGAATTTATATATATTTTTTATATATATAAAGGCCCTTGAAAATGAAAATTTTGCAAACGACCTCGATTTTCGACGAAACCACTTTTGGTGGATCCGGGACGTCAAATTATTGCTAGGTTTCAAAATTCATAATTTTCTGAGTCAATATGTGAGTGTGGCGAAGTTAAACGCGTTTTAACAGTTTAAATAAAAATCGGGTCGACCAGAAAATGACCATTTTTCAAACGGTCTCGGAATTTGACGAAATTAGTTTTGTTAGGACCGTATCGTCAATACGAAGCTAGAAAATATTTTTCTGGAATTTTTAGAGCCAGTATGTGGCCCCAACAATTGGAAATGTGCGTTTAAATTTAATATATAAAGATTTATGTTTTAAATTGAAAGGAAACTGATCGTAACAGCCGAATTGAGTTACGAAACATATCCTATTGTGTTCGGAATGGGGGTAAAACGCTAGGGACGACAGTCGGAGGGTTTGATTTCGTGTCCATATGAAAAGTCAACTTAAGAGAGAGAAAATAAATAGAAAAATAATTATTATATAACCCCCATGTTCTCCAAACCCTAGTCAAACATATCCTCTCGGTCAAACCATTATCAGCCGCACCCCCAAATTGGAAAAAAAACCTCCCGTCGCCCTTCCAAGCTGCGTCGCCGCCATCGGAGGCGAGCCAACGCCGTCGTGCCCCTCTCCCCAGTCACGATCTCCTCTCCTTCTTCTTCCTCTGACCCTCTTTCCTCTCTCCCCTCACAAAACCGACGGGAGACACCCAAGGCCGACGCTGTCGCAGTCAAATGTGGTGGGGGGCCGGTGCACTTCGTGTGGAGGGACTGAGGTGGAGTCCGAACCCCTATGGTAGTCGGCAGCAACACAATTCGGGGCGAGGTTGGGTTCGCCTGATAGCCGATGCAAGGAGTACTACATGATGAAGAAGAAGCAAAGGGGGAGCTAATTGGGAACAGCGATATAGGACGAATTTCAGAAGGAGGAAGTCGCAGGGTAAATTCCTGTGAATTAGCATTGTTTTCTTTTAGAAAAACAACATGGTTTTAATATGAAATATATCTTTGTTTTAAAAATACCATGGGTTTTGAAATTATAGATAGAAATGTTTTTTTTTATAGAATAACATTATTTTTGAAAAACATAAGTATCGATGTTTTGAAAAACATAAAGTTAGATCTTTTCTTTTCATATATGAAGTTGGAATCTTTATCATATATAACGTCGGAATTTTTATCATACATAAAGGTTGAAGTTTTATCACATATGAAGTTTGAATTTTTATCATATAAAAGAAGTAATTTTTATCATGTAAAAGAGGTGATTTTTACTTGAGAAAAGATAAGATTTTTATTCGTTTAAAAATAGAATTTTTATATAAAGCGAGAAGTTAAAAATCTAATTTTTACATAAGAAAGAAGTTAAAAATATAATCTTTATAGGATAGAGAATATAAAAATATCATCTTTGTATATGTAGCGAAATAAAAATCTGATTTTTATTTTATATACGTTGAAATAAAGTGGTGATTTTCATAGTGATGAAAGGAGAAAACTTTATTTTTATAAAGGCGAAAACTTTATTTTTATAAAGGCGAAAACTTTATTTTTATAAAGGAGAAAACTTTATTTTTATAAAGGCGAAAACTTTATTTTTGAAAGGGCGAAATCTTTATATGTAGAATAAGGTGATAAAAATATAATTTTTTTTATCTATATAGTAGCGGTGTGAAAATAGAAATTTTATCCATATAGCGTGAAAGTAAAAATTCATTTTTTATATATTGAATAACGGAGTAAAAATTCGATTTTTAAATATATAAAGTGATTATAAAAATATGATTTCTAAATTGAAAGTGAATAAATAAAAGTGTGATTTTTATTTTAAAGACATCGAAATATAAAAATGTGTGATTTTTATATATGTAGTGACTACGGGCAACGAAGATGATGATGATGCGATAGCGATGAAGATTTCTATCAATAAAGTGCCGTAGAGCTAGGATAGCTTTCGGTGAGAACTTCTCACTCATATTCTCTTTTTCTAGTTATATATATACTAGGATGCAGACGGTGCTTAGTAGCACCCAACACCCGTCATCCACAGACCATGGATGGCTTGTTTGTTAAATAGTTTGGTGGTGTAGTTGGTTAGTCTAATTGGTTTGAATTGAATTGTTTGGTGAATTGAAATTGATTTGATTGAGGTGTGAATGGCGTGGGCCTTCACTAGACCGGGGATAAGGCTAGGCCTCGTCCCGTTTCTAGTATCGTGCCGTTATGCCGCCGAAATTTTCTAAAATATGTTAGAAAAATAAAAATATCATTTTTATTGTGTAAATGAACTGAATAGAAATTCAAGTGTTAAAATAAAATGTTTATCGTTAAAAATATAATTTTTAACGTGAAAGTGAATAAATGAATATATATAAACAAATCGGCCGATTTGTTTATATACACTGATTTGACTGATACTGATTGGGTCGATAAATTTTACACATCGCCCAACTACACAAATAAAATCTGTGTTTGATTGTTTGAAACCCCACACGGGTGTTGGGATGAAATTTGAAGTTCACTCATCCTGATTGATTAAATATGTTGATCGATTGATTGACAGGCTGTTATAAGCGTTAGATATTTATATTTGATGCTTATACAGTGTAGTGCACTTTGGTTGATGGTTGATCGGTTATTATTGCTATTATATAAATGTGTTGTATGGAAATCCATATAATTAACGTCATATGGTGATTGATTGGGCCTCATTTCAATTGGGACAATAAGGAATATTATAAAAGAAAATTCATGTGTTGAATATAAAAATAGTCATGTGTGGACGATGTGCATGTGTTGAGTGAAATATTTTAAATAATAAAAATTACATCTTTATCATATTTAAAATTAGAACTACTTCCCAGTAGAAGTCTAATTAAAAATCAAACGATAGATACCATAGTTTTTAAAATATTTTACATAACAAAAAAATAGTGATGTGTTGACAGTACTCATGGGTGGAGATTAGTCGTGTGTTGAAAGAAATATAGATTCATGTGTTGAATAGAACAAATATTGATTTGTTTGAATAGAATAAAGAAGTTTTGAAAAATATAAAGCCGTGTTGATTAGAGATGCGTTATTTTAACGCGAACGATATTTATATCGATTTTATTCGTTGTATAATGAATATTGAAAGGTGATTTCAAAACTAAATATTTTGAAATGAAATTTAAATTGAATTAGATTAAAATTCCAATTGAATAGGAAGCGAATTTGAATTCGAATAAAATAGAAATGAATTCAAATTGAATTAAATTGAAATTGAAATTTAAAACGAAATGAAATTGAATTGAAATCAATTTGAAACGAATTCGAATTGAATCAAATAGAAGGTAAATTCGAATTGAATGGAATTGAAACGAATTTGAATTTGAATTGAATTGAAATGAACTCAAAGTGAATTGAAATCAAATCAATTTGAATTTGAATATAGTGTTGAAATGGTTTTGAAGACGAATTTAAAACGATTTATAAAATACGTTTTAAAAGGAAATCGACGAAATATATATAATATATATATTATATATATATAATGGCCTGAATAGAACGCGCCGCGCCGCGGCAGTTCGTGAATTTCGACCATTTATTTCAAACGGACATTGCGGGAGATCCGACCGTCGGATTCTCCTAAAACCGGAACCGTTGGGTTCGTATCGAAAAGAGCTTTCCAATGAATATTAGAAATTTGAAATCTAACGGTTGGATTTGGAATTATGTCCAAATCAAATTTAGAAAAGGTCGTTGTAAGTGCAGTTCGATAGCCGTTGATGGAAATCGACTGTACGGGCCTTGATAAAATTATTAAAAATATCTATAATTTGTGTAAAATCATAATATATGATTTGGGAAAAATTGAGCTGAAGAATTCTACATTTGAAAGGATAAAAATAGATTTTTATCGAAATGAACTAGTTTTGAACTAGAATTAAAATCAATTTATTTTTTTAAATAAATAAATTGAATTTGAAGTGATTTTAAAAGTAATCAATATTCCCAATACGTGGATTGGACTGGAGTTGAATCGAAAATATCTTCGGGATATTTCGATGTTGGATTTCGTGACTATACAGATATTGTTATGGGAATTTGAAAGATATATTTTGTATCGTTATTTCCAATACGATATATGTTGGTTTCAGAATTTGATATTGAATATAAGCCGATATATTTTCTATTCAGAGCCTTGTATTTAATATCAAATGTGATTTGGGTTTATCGTGAATCGTGTTTTAGATGACGTTGGTTCTTTAACCCAGTTAAAGGCAAGATATCGATTTTTGAAAAGATTAAAACTAAGTGGAGTTTTAATGAATCTTTAATTAGATTGAAAAGTGAATTGATAATTTAAATTATCAAATCTGAAAGGTGATCGAGAATGGAGTACCACCAGTTTTGCTCCAAAGCGATAGTTAAATCTTTAATTAGATTTGAACGTGAAATGGTAATTAATTTTACCGATAACACAGTGGTGTTAGATGTGGAGTATTACCAGTTTTCTCCATGGGATATATAGGTTGGGATTGGGAAATAAAATAAATAATTACTTCGGTGTGGTTCGCTAATCCCGACTAGTTTGGAAAACCATAATATGGTTTGAAATGATATCTAAAGGAAGATTAAAGAATAAATTTAGAAGAATTTATCTTGGATAAAATTAATGGGAATCTTTCCCTAAGAATGTGATTTTGTGAATAAAAGAATATTCTGAATTGGAATGAGGCGTTTGTTGTGTTTGTGTAACATTCGTTTATTATATACGTGGGTTATTCAGAAAGGCCGGGTTATACCCATTCTGAATAACCGATTCAACGAGATGTCGAAGATGAAGACGGTGGTTGAAGACCGGAAGTCTTCACATCGTTTGGGTGATTACTGATGATCTTGATTGGGCTGTACACCCAGGATGAGGGAATCAGTTGGTGATCGTCCAGACGTACTTGGAGATGGATGGATATGCGAGGAATGTGCCTCCGGTTTTGTTCAGACCCAGAACGAACTTGTAAATGGATTGTGTGTCTGACATTGGATTTTATTCTGTGTTGATTGATCTCTATTAAATATACATCTGTTTGGCGGCGGAGAATTTATTCTCTTGCTTAACGCCCTTCTCTGAGACATACGAGCTCAGAGGTTGTATATCGATGGACATCAGTCGCATGGAATGAATTGCCTGTGTGGCACGCGTAAGTGGCAATTGATCAAGGCTTCTGTTGAAAAGCAAAGTCTTGTGGTTGATGATCAAAGCACGGCCTGTGTGGCATAGCTTTGTGTATAACGTGAATTCGCGAGCCTCACACCTCGGTATGAGTCAAAAACGGGATACGGACCCAAGGAGTGCACGACGTTTCTTTCTAGCTAGGGTGGTGTCAGTGACCTACCAGCCCTGACATTTATATACTTTTCACCTGTGTGGTTGTTGGATACGAGGCGCCTCGGATATAGGTCTGTAAGGACCGGGAAACGTTTGTTCAGGAATAACTAATCCTCAAAAGTAAGAGAGGACCGGCCTTGGAGGATCCAGGGGATTGTTGTGTGCGGTCCTGAGGCATTGCTAGAGTGTCTCGAATGCGGAGAGGAGCTTGCCCCTTGCCTCGGCTCATGACGAAAATCCAATTTCCAATACGTGATAGTGTGGTTTTATTTGTAGAGCCTAGTATGGCGACATAGTGGGATGGGGGCACTCATGCCGTCTATGATTTATATTTATGATTGAAATGTTTTGACACCATACACTTATTATAATATCAAAATAATGTGTTTTAAACGTATCAAGCATGCTTTGGTTGTTATAAGGTAAAAACCCTATCCTCCGGCTTGCGTTGCATTGTGTGATGGGACCTGGGTCTTATAACAGCTTCATTTTTCTTTATTTAGCATTGCGCTGTTTGTTTTATGCACTGGTATTCTTGGGAGGAAACCCGTTCCGTGTTATACGGCGTGGTCCCTTGATTTACCTAACTTTAAAACCAATATTAATAACTGTTTTAGTTCTCACACCAGTCACATGACTGACCTGGAGTTTATTGTTTTAACCTAAACTCTGGGTGCCCCTATTTTCCGCACGGGCAGCTAGTAGTTTTGGTTTTGCAGATCTATATTCACAGGGTCCTGATTTACAGCTGGAACGATGCTCGGAAAGCTCTGTATCCGTGTATCACTTCTGGTTGTGTTTTGTATATTTTTCCGCTGCTATGTAATTTATTGTAATCTCTGATATTTGTCGAATGTAATTTATTCATTTATACTCTGTATATTCTTGTATCTGATGGAATTGTTGTAATAGCAATGAAATGTTCTTCCGTATGCGTCCCTTTGTGTGTTGTTCTCAAAGTATTCGTGCTTTCCTTCACGGGGAAGTTACGGGTTCTTTCACTTCCGGTCTTCAACCAACGTCTTCATCTTCGACATCTCGTCGAATCGGTTATTCAGAATGGGTATAAACCCGGCCTTTCTGAATAACCCACATATATGATAAACAAATGTTACACAAACCCAACAAACGCCTCATTCCAATTTAGAATATTCTTTTATTCACAAAATCACATTCTAAGGGAATAGGTTCCCATTAATTTTATCCAAGATAAATTCTTCTAAATTTATTCTTTAATCTTCCTTTGGATATCATTTCAAACCAAATTATGGTTTTCCAAACTAGTCGGGATTAGCGAACCACACCGAAGTAATTATTTATTTTATTTCCCAATCCCAACCTATTCATCCCCTGGAGCAGAACTAGTAATACTCCATATCTAACACCACAGTATTATCGGTAAAATTATTTACCATTTCACGTTCAAATCTAATTAAAGATTTAACTATCGCTTTGGAGCAAAACTGGTGGTACTCCATTCTCGATCACCCTTCAGATTTGATAATTTAAATTATCAATTCACATTTCAATCTAATTAAAGATTCATTGAAATTCCACTTAGTTTTAATCTTCTCAAAAATCAACATCCTGCCTTTAACTGGGTTAAAGAATCAATGTCATATAAAACACGATTCACGATAAACCCAAATCACATTTGATATTAAATACAAGGCTCTGAATAGAAAATATACCGGCTTATATTCAATATCAAATTCTGAAACCAACGAATATCGTATTGGAAATAACAATATAAAATATATCTTTCAAATTCCCATAACAATATCTGTATAGTCACGAAATCCAATATCGAAATATTCCAAAGACAATTTCGATTCAGATCCACTTCCACTTTATATATATTGGAAATTCTGGTTATTTTCAAAACCGATTCAAATTCAATTCATTCATTTCAAAAATAAATTGGTTTTAGTTCTAGTTCAAAACCAGTTCATTTCGATAAAAATCTATTTTTATCCCTTCAAATATGGAGTTTTTCATCCCAGTTCTTTCCAATTCACATATTATGATTTTACACAAATTATTAATATTTTTAATAATTTTATCAAGGCCCGTACAGTCGATTTCCATCAACGACCATCGAACTGCACTTACAGTGACCTTTTTCAAATTTGATTTGGACATAATTCCAAATCCAACCGTTGGATTTCAAATATCTAATATTCATTGGAAAACTTTTTTCGATACGAACCCAACAGTTCCGGTTTTAGGAGAATCCGACGGTCGGATCTCCCGCAACGTCAATTCGAAGTCAATGGTCGAAATTCAAGAACTACCGCGGCGCGACGCATTCTATTCAGGCCATTATATATATAATATATATACATATTATGTACATTTCGTCGATTTCCTTTTTTTAAACGTATTTTATAAATCGTTTTGAATTCGTTTTCAAAACCATTTCAACTCTATATTCAATTTTAAATCAAAATTGAATATTTCGTATCATTACTATGTAAATGATAATATTTTTAAAATGTTATATTTTGAAATCACTTCTTTTTTATATCATTATAATAACGAATATAATCGATATAAATATCGTTCACGTCAAAATGGTGCAACTCTAATCAACACGGCTTTATATATTTCAATAAATTCGTTATTCTATTCAACAAATGAGTATTTATTCCATTCAACACATGAATATATATTTCTTCCAACACCTGACTAATCTCAACACATGAGTACTGTCAACACACGACTATTTTTTGTTATGTAAAATATTTTATAAGATTATGGTATCTATCGTTTGATTTTTAATCAGACTCCACCGTGAAGTACATTCTAATCATAAATATGATAAAGACGTAAATTTTATTATTAAAATATTTTACTCAACACATAAATAGTTTCAACACATGAACATCGTCAACACATGACTATTTTTATATTCAACACATAAAATTTCTTTTATAATATTCATTATTTTCCCGATTGGAATGAGGCCCAATTAATTACCATATAACGTTAATTATATGGATTCCATACAACACATGTATATAATAGCAACGATAAACAATCAACCGTCATCCAAAGTGCACCACACAACTGCGTAAGCATCAAATACAAATAATTAATGCTTATAACAGCCTGTCGACCAATCGATCGACATACAATTAAATAATTGGGATTAATGTACGCCAAATATCATCCCAACACCCGTGTGGGGTTTCAAATCAACAAACACATATTTTTATTTGTTCAGTTGGGCGATGAGTAAAATTTATCGTCCCAATCAATATTAGTCAAATCAGTGCATATAAACAAATCGGCCAATTTGTCTATAAATATTTATTTACTCACATTCACTATATTCATATTCACGTTAAAAATTATATTTTTAATGATAATTAATTTATTTCAACCATCTACAATTTATTATCGATTTCACATCAACATTACAAACAATTATCACAACACATCAATCAAACAAACAAGCCATCCATGGTCTGTGGATGACGGGTGTCGGGTGCTGCTAAGCACCGTCTGCATCCTAGTATATATATATAACTAGAAAAAGAAATTTAGAGTTAGAAGTTCTCACCAAAGCTAATCGAATCCCACGACTCCTCCTATGTAGAAATCTTCATCGTGCTCTCCTTTTGTCCATTTCACTGCCCGTAGCCATTACATATGTAAAAATCACATTTTTATATTGTAGCTATGCATATAAAAATTACATTTTTATGTTGCTATTATATAGATAAAAATTCTATTTTTACTACGATGTTCATATAATAAAGATTATATTTTTATCACGCTATTCTCTATATAAAGATTTCGCCTTTTCAAATATAAAGATTTCGCCTTTTCAAATATAATAAAAATCATATTTTCTTTCTCTTTCTATAATCTGAAAATTATATTTTTTTTATAATCATTAAAAATTAAACTTCTTCTATAAATTAAAAATCGAATTTTTTTATATGTATAAAAATCGAATCTCAAATCACTAAAAATCAAGCCTTTAACCCTTTTTAAAAATTTCGTTTTTAACACTTCAAAAATCTCTTCTTTAACACTATAAAAATTTGATCTTTATAAATAAAAATCAAAGCTTTATCATTCATATGTTTTCAGTTTTAAAATCCATTAATTTTTAAAATAAATAAAGTAAATAAAATAGATAGAAAACTTACAGTAAAAAAAAAGAAGGAAGGGGATGGGTTGTCGCAGGTTCGTCAGCGTGTCAGAGGGTTTGAGGCGGGGTTGAGGCGTAGGCGGCTGTGGGTTGCGGAGGGGGTGGAAGCGGCGGCTGTGGGCTCGAGCAATGGGGTCTTCACGTTGCGAGGGGGGACTTTAAAGGAGAGAGGAGGGAGGATGGAGATCGGAGTTGGAGGAAGAAGATGCGGCGACGGCGACGCCAGAGGGGGGGCTGCGATGCGGTGGTGGCGGTTGACCCCCCCCCCCCCCGTCGCCCCTTTTTTTTTTAAAAAAATCACTGATTTGATTTCGAAATGAACGGGGGGGCTGAGTGAATAAGGGGTGAGAGATTTTTATTTATTTAATTATTTAAAATTTTCTATTTCAAAAAGTTGACTTTTTCATTTGACCTCTAAACGAGGCCCACCGCCTGTAGTCCCTAGCTAATTACCCCCATTCCGAACACAATGGGATATGTATCGTAAGCTCATTCGAATGTTTCGATCAGTTTTCGTCAAAATCAACATATAACTCTATATATTGAATTTGAACGCACATTTCAATTTACCAGGGCTACATACTAACTCGAAAAATTCCAGAAAAATATTTTCTAGCTTCGTATTGACGATACGGTCCTAACAAAACTAATTTTATTGAATTCTGAGATCGTTGGAAAAATGGCCATTTTCCAGTCGATTAAAATCAACTGAAACTGGTCAAACGCGTTTTCCTTTGCCACACTCGCATATTGATTCGAAAAATTATGAAAATTGGAATCTAACAATAATTTGACATCCCGGATCCAACAAAAGTGTTTTCGTCGAAATCCGAGGTCGTTTGCAAAATGGCTATTTTCAAGGGCCGAAATTCTATAGCGACTATTCAGAAATTTCAACTGGACATATCTTTTGATCCCCGCTATGAAATTTCAATTTTTTGGATTCGTTGGAAAGATATACTCAATTAGATTCAAATATTTTTGGTTTCTCTAAAATCCGGTTTATTTTGCAACCGGTACATTCAATTGAAGTTTGAAATCGAATTATCGAACTACCGCGCCATTTTCAATTCCTTTTATAATTATATATAATTATTATATTCTAACGACGATCTATATAATATATACGTTTGAATCTATATTCAAAATAAATTTCTCGTCGATATTATTTAAAATGATTCATTTTAAATGTTCAAAATTCGCTAAAATTTCCAAAATAAAAATTTTAAACTGGCTCGTATTTCCAGGTTGTTACAGATTTGGAGTTTGTGACATTAAACATGTAATTTACGAATTAATTATTAAAATATTAATATATTTATATATATAATGTTGGGAAAACCGAAAACGATAAATCGCTATTCTTCCTGCGCCGCTCATTTCGAGTCAACGGCAACGGGCTTCCAACCTTCTTCCTCCCCGATCTCCCTATCCACTAAACTATTCGAGAAATCAACAATACCAAGTTCCTCAGCTCAGCAAGATCTGCAAAACCAATGGCCATGATCGAGTTTAATGTCCTGGATGGAGTGAATTTCTATCTCGAACTCAGTGGGATCGCATCGCATGCGTTTCTAGGGCCACCGGGGCCACCGTATTTCGTGCCATCGCCGACGCTAAGGGGCAACGCCGTGGCCGACGTGGTGGACACCGAGGATCAACGTCCGGTCAATGTTGGGGCGGCGTATTTCAAACCCTAAATTCGAACGAAGGTTCAACGTGTTATCTGAGTGTTAAACAGAGGAAGAAGGTAATTAATATAATTAATTACTTTATTAATTCTCTAAATAACGTAATTAATCTATAAATTAAAGTAACTCACTCATTTATTGCCCGATTTCAACAATTTCAGAACCGTTGAAACTGTGAAGAAAAACACTACAACATGGAATCGGTCTGGACTAGAACGAAGCAAGTTATAGATTTTTATTTAATTAAACATCCTGTTTAATTTAGTTAAAACAAATCGTTATTTAAACGATTTTCTAGCCGATCAATGTGAGAATCTCTCACTAAATTCTTTTGTACAGTTATTTATTTTTATAACTGAATTTGTGTTGACTGCCTGTTAACTCACCTCACATACGTCCACATACCATGGACGACATTTTTGATTGTATTGTGTGTGATTGTGATGTGAAATGAAAATAATGTATATATGAAATATGAAAAAAAATGTGATGTGTCAAAAATATATATTTGAAATGAAAAATATATATTTGAAATGAAAAATATATATTTGAAATGAAAATAAATATATATGGAATGGAATATATATATGTATATATGTTTGGTTAAAAAACATATATTTCAAATGAAAGATATATATATATATATATGGAATGTGAAAAAAATATATATGGATTGTGAATAATATATATATATATGAAGAGAAAATATATGTATATGAAATGTGAAATATAAATAAATAAATATATATATATATATGAATTGTGAATGAAATAAATATTGGTTTGTTAAAAATATTATTTTTAACATATATATGAGATGTACAAAATTTTCGTGTAATGGAATATTCGATTTTGGTTAAAAATTGAAATGAAAGTTGAAATCATTTTTAAAACGAAATTAAAACGATTTATAAAATATGTTTTAAATGGAAATCGATGAAATATATATAATATATATATTAAATGGCCTGAATAGAACGCGCCGCGCTGCGGCCGCTCGCGAGTTTCGACCGTTGACTTCGAATTGACGTTACGGGAGATCCGACCGTCGGATTCTCCTAAAACCGGAACCGTTGGGATCGTATCGAAAAGTGATTTCCAAGGAATATAATAGGTTTGAAATCTAACAGTTGGATCTAGAGATACGTCCAAATCAAATTTTGAAAAGGTCGTTGTAAGTGCTGTTCGGTAGCTATTAATGGAAACCAAATGTATGAGCCTTGATAAAATTATTAAAAATATAAATAATTTGTGTAAAATCATAATAAATGATTTGGAAAGAATTGAGATGAAAATTTCCACATTTGAAAAAATAAAAATATTTTTTATCGAAATGAACTAGTTATGAACTAGAATTATAATCCAATATTTTTAAATAAATAAATTGGATTTGAAATGGTTTTAAAAATTACCAGAATTTCCAATATACGAATTGGAATTGTTTGGAATAGAAATAATCTTTGGGATATTTCGATATTGGATTCCGTTATTATACGGACATTGCAGAGGAATTCGGAAGATATATATATATATATCATTATTCCAATACGATATTTGTTAGTTTCAGAATTTGTTGTTGAATATATGCCGATACTATTTTTATTCACAGCCTTGTACTTAACATCAAATTGGATTTTGGGTTTGTCGTGAACTGTGTTTAAATGACACTGGTTCTTTAACACAGTTAAAAGTACGATTAGTATTCCTAAAAGTTGAATAATCATTAAGTAATGATTTTAGAGATTGAAACCAATTGGAGTTGAATAAATCATTAATTAGATGGTAAAGAAATAAATGGTAATAAATAAATTTCCAAGATGTGATTAAACCAAATATACTTGGTTGTTGATATTGATTGGGACTGATAGATTGTTTGGATTTTGCTTGACCAGTTTCTGAGCAGAATATGCTTTTACATTTAGAAATATCTGTATGCTAATATCTTGTGAAACACTTCACGATTTGACTATGAGATGTTTAGCGATGTTGTTGAGTTCATTTCAAATTTAATGAATAATTTTGAAATGATATTTTTCTTAAGTGAAGAAATGTATTCCCGATTTTGGAGAGGGAATGTTATACGAAACAGAAAGGATTTCGAGGCCTACACCCGATATTATCGAAAAGATTTCGAAATGTATTATGTGTTACATTATGGTTCATAGCGTATCGATTAGTTGCTATTGATAACATATATGTTTGGTGGTGGAGAATTTATTCTCTTACTTAACACCCTTCTTTGAGATGTACGAGCTCAAAGGTTATGCGATTAATAGTCACTAATCATATGTGTGAATTGTTGATGTGAAGTACTATATTTTGAAACTACTTGTGATTATTATGTTGTGAAATGATTTTCCCCACTTCGGGATATAAAATTGATTTAGTATATGGCTAAAGATTCTGGTAACCCGGACGACTAAAAGTATAGGTGAGATGGGCGGTATATGCTTCCATGCGTGGGAGGTGCATCGTCAGTGTAGCCTGCTCCATGCGTGGGAGGTGCACATATGTGTGTGTGTATATATATATATATATATATATATATATCGAAGTGCTTAGGAGCGTTCCCTTTGCCTTGTCTAGGTGGAGCCCGATATTTGATTGTATACTTATTTGTATGCATTGTTATGATTTGGAATTCATATTTCCAAACGATTTGATTTGAGATCCCGAAGTGAAATCTACTTTGATATAAAAGCTAGATATGTATTTAAAATGATTTGAAATGGGAATCAGGAAATAAAGTTCAAGCGAATAATTTCTGTAAATTGAATTGTATTTTGAAAATCTAAGTGTGGTGATTAATCTAAATGGATAAATTGGGAATTTGCATGTCGATTGATGCATAGTAGATCCATAATTATTGATTGTTGTTTATACACTGACATTCATGGGGGAAACCCATTCCGCATTAGTAGCATGGTCCTGTGATTTGCCTTATCATTTATAAAAATTTATAACTATTTAGAGTTTGTCACACCAGTCCCATGACTGACCTGTAGTTTGTTTTTCCCTTGCAAACTCGGGTGCCCCTATTTTCCACACGGGCAGTCGAGTAGTTTTATTTTGTAGATGTATAGAGCAAGATTTTGGATTGAAGCTTTAAGCTGTGTCCAGGCATTTATAGTCTTCCACTGTGCATTGTATTACCTTTATTGTAAATAAATCATCCGTTGTATTATTATTTTCTGATATACTCTGATATTCTATACTCTGATGTAACATTATTATAATATTTATAAAAGTCTTCTGTTGTTTGTTCTGATGAGTTGTATGCCCAAATTTAGTATATCTGGGTTTTGAACGTTCTTGGTCGATTTCGCTATCGATTAAGTACGGGAGAAATCCGTATCGTTACATATGGTATCAGAGCTTTGGTTAACTCAAATCTTTGGGGTGCAACTCGTTAGAACCGAATAAAAGGCACATCAGAGATTGGATTAGTAATATGCAATGAAATAAAACTCATTAGAGATAGGATCAGTAGTATCCTATAATGAGAAACTCCTTAGAGATGGGGTTATTAATGCCCCAGAATGAGTTGAGAGTTATATGTTTATAAATAATGTATTTGTGATTATATATATAATTTGGTTTTAAAAGTATGATTATTGGTTTGATTAATTAAAATTTTGAACCATATAACCAACTTGTGTCGAATGTTGAACTGAATTGAAAATTGAATGCAAATGCATATATGTACATGCATATACATTGAACAGGTCATAGCAAGGATGCTAGAGAAGAGGAATAAAATTGTATGCCCAACAAATAGGTACATGTTTAGTGTATTTATTGGGGTTGGATGATTTTATGAGCCGATTGGCTAGCCGCTTGGCTTTTTATTTTTATTTTTGAGATGAGAGGGCCTGTGTGGCGGTCTGGGGATTTTCCCGTGCTCCCCATACAAAGGAGGTTATGGCGAAATTTTTCGAAAATTTATGGTGTTAGCCAAATTTTTTAGAAATTGGAAAATTCTTAGAAACTGAAAAGTTGAAGAATGAAAGTTGAGTTGATTAGTGAAACAACTTTCAGCTCCGTTCCTTTTCGAGGACGAAAAGATTTTAAGTAGGGTAGATGGTAACAACCCGAAAAAATCAGAGCCAATTTGAAAATTTTAATTTGGTTATTTTAATGAATAATGAGTTATTTAAAATGATTTATTTTAAATAATAATGACAAAAAATTTATTTTCGACGAAGTTAGAATGTATAAATTTATTTTAATTATATAACGAGCCTGAAATGGCGGGCAATTTGAAATTTCGATTTCTAATTTCAATTAAATATACTGAATTCAATATTAGTCAGAATTGGACGAAACTAGAAATATTCGAATCTGATTAGTTATATCTTTTTAACGAGTGTAAAAAACTGATATTTCGTTTTATAAGTTGAGAGTTACGTCCAGTTGAAAATTCTGAAAAGTCGCTATGAAATTTATATATTATTTTACATAATATATAGCCCTTAAAAATAGCCATTTTGCAAACAACCTCTGTTTTCGACGAAACCACTTTTGTTAGATTCGGGATGTCGAAATATTGCTAGGTTCCAATTTTCGTAATTATTGGAGTCAATATGTGAGCGTGGCAAAAGAAAACGTGTTTTAACAGTTTTAGTCAATTTGGATCGACCAAAAAATGGCCATTTTTCAAACGGTCTTCAAATTTGACAAAATTAGTATTGTGAGGACCGTATCATCAATATGAAATTAGAAATATTTTTTTGCGAACTTTTAGAGTCAGTATGTGGCCCCGGTAAATTAAAATGTACGTTCAAATCCAAATTTGAATGTTTTATATTTTAATTTGAAGAATAACCGACTGAATCAATCGAATTGGCCTATGGGACATATCCCATTGTGTTTGGAATGAGGGTATTTAGCTACGGACGACGGTCGTTGGCTTCGATTTGGAGTTCATGACATTAAACATGTAATTTATGAATTAATTATTAAAATATTAATAATATATATATATAACGTTGGGAAAACCGGAAACCCTAAATCGCTATTCTTCCTGCGCCACTCATTTCGAGTCAACGACAACGGGCTTCTAACCTTCTTCCTCCCCGATCTCCCTATCCACTTACCTATTCAAGAAATCAACAATACCAAGTTCCTCAGCTCAGCAAGATCTCCAAAACCAATGGCCATGATCGAGTTTAATGTCTTGGATGGAGTGAATTTCTATCTCGAACTCAGTGGGATCACATGCATTTCTCGGGCTACTAGTGCCACCGGATTTTGTGCCATCGCCGGCGCTAAGGGGCAACGCCGTGGCCATGTGGTGGACACCGAGGATCAACGTCCGGTCAATGTTGCGGTGGCGTATTCCAAAACCTAAATTCGAACGAAGGTTCGACGTGTTTTCTGAGTGTTAAACAGAGGAAGAAGGTAGTTAATTTTATTAATTACTTTATTAATTCTCTAAATAACATAATTAATCTATTAATTAAAATAACTCACTCATTTATTGTCCAATTTCGACAATTTCAGAACCCTTGAAACCATGAAGAAAAACACTACAACATGGAATCCGTCTGGACGAGAACGAAGATAGTTATAGATTTTTATTGAATTAAACATCCTGTTTAATTTAGTTAAAACAAATCATTATTTAAATGATTTTCTAGCCGATCAATGTGAGAATCTCTCACTAAATTCTTTTGTACAATTATTTATTTTTATAACTGAATTTGTGTTGACTGCCTGTTAACTCACCTCACATACGTCCACAGACCATGGATTGTATTTTGTGTGATTGTGATGTGAAATGAAAATAATGTATATACGAAATATGAAAAAAATGTGATGTGTCAAAAATATATATTTGAAATGAAAAATATATATTTGAAATGAAAATAAATATATATGGAATGGAAAAATAAATAAATCAATAAATATATATTTGTATATATGATGTGTGAAAAAACATATATTTGAAATGAAAAATATCTATATATATGGAATGTGAAAAAAAATGGAATGTGAATATATATATATGGAATGTGAAATATATATATATATATATATGGAATGTGAATAATATATATATATATATGAAAATAAAAAATATATATATGGAATGTGAATATTATATATATGAAAAGAAACTATATATATATATGGAATGTGAATAATATATATATGAAAAGAAAGTATTCGTATATGAAATGTGAAAAATATATATACGAAGTGTGAATGAAATAAATATTGGTTTGTTAAAAATATTATTTTTAACATATATATGAAATGTACAAAATTTTCGTGTAATGGAATATTCGATTTTGGTTAAAAATGGAAATGAAAGTTGAAATCGATTTTAAAACGAAATTAAAATGATTTATAAAATACGTTTTAAATGGAAATCGACGAAATACATATAATATATATATTATATATATTAAATGGCCTGAATAGAATGCGCCGCGCTGCGGCTGTTCGCGAATTTCGACCGTTGATTTCAAATTGACATTACGGGAGATCCGACCATCGGATTCTCCTAAAACTGGAACATTTGGGTTTGTATCGAAAAGAGTTTTCCAACGAATATAAGAGATTTGAAATCTAACGGTTGGATATGGAGATACGTCCAAATCAAATTTGGAAAAGATCGTTGTAAGTGCAGTTCGGTGGCTATTATTGGGAACCGACTGTACAAGCCTTGATAAAATTATTAAAAATAATAATAATTTGTGTAAAATCATAATAAATGATTTGGAAAGAATTGAGATGAAAGTTTCCACATTTGAAAAGATGAAAATATATTTTTATCGAAATGAACTAATTATGAACTGAATTATAATCCAATATTTTTAAATAAAAAAATTGGATTTGAAATGGTTTTAAAAATAACCAGAATTTCCAAATTACGAATTGGAATGGTTTGGAATAGAAATAATCTTTGGGATATTTCGATATTGGATTCCGTTATTATACGGACATTGCAGAGGAATTTGGAAGATATATATATATATATATATATATATATATATATATATATATATCGTTATTCCAATATGTTATTTGTTAGTTTCAGAATTTGTTGTTGAATATAAGCCAATACTATTTTTATTCAGAGCCTTGTATTTAACATCAAATTTGATTTTGGGTTTGTCATGAACTGTGTTTAAATGACACTAGTTCTTTAACGCAGTTAAAAGCAAGATTAATATTCCTAAAAGTTGAATAATCATTAAGTAATGATTTTAGAGATTGAAACCAATTGGAGTTGAATAAATCTTAAACTAGATTGTAAAGGAGTAAATGGTAATAAATAAATTTCCAAAACGTGATTAAACCAAATATACTTGGTTGTTGATATTGATTGGGATTGATTGATTGTTTGGATTGCGCTTGACCAGTTTATGAGCATAATATGCTTTTACATTTAGCATTGGGTTGGGTAGAAATATATGTATGCTAACATCTTGTGAAACACTTCATGATTTGAGTATGAGACGTTTAGTGATGTTGTTGAGTTCATTTCAAATTTAATGAATGATTTTGAAATGATTTTTTTCTTAAGTGAATAAATGTATTCCCGGTTTTGGACAGGGAACGTTATATAAAAATGTTTTATAAAACAGAAAGGATTTCGAGGCCTATACCCGATATTATCAAAAAGATTTCGAAATGTATTATGTGTTACATTATGGTTCATCGCGTATGGATTAGTTGCAACTGATAACATATCTGTTTGGCGGCGGAGAATTTATTCTCTTGCTTAAAACCCTTCTTTGAGACGTACGAGCTCAAAAGTTATGTGATTAATAGTGACTAATCATATGTGTGAATTGCTGATGTGAAGTACTATATTTTGAAAGTGCTTGTGATTATTATGTTGTGAAATGATTTTCCCCACTTCGAGATATAAAAATGATTTAGTACGTGGCTAAAATTCTGGTAACCCGGATGACTAAAAGTATGGGTGAGATGAGCGGTGTATTCTTCCTTGCGTGGGAGGTGCATCATCAGTGTAGCCTGCTCCATGCGTGGGAGGTGCGCACACACACACACACACTATATATATATATATATATATATATATATATCGAGTTTCTAAGGTGCGTGCCCTTTGCCTTGTCTAGGGGGAGCCCGATATTTGGTTGCATACTTGTTTGTATGCATTGTTATGATTTGGAATTCATATTTCCAAATGAATTGATTTGAGATCCCGAAGTGAAATCTACTTTTATATAAAAGCTAGATATGTATTTCAAATGATTTGAAATGGAATTCGGGAAATAAAGTTCAAGGGAATAATTTCTGTATATTGAATTGGATTTGGAAAATCTAAGTGTGGTGATTAATCTAAATGGACACGTTAGGAATTTGCATGTCGATTGATGCATAGTAGATCCATAATTATTGATTGTTGTTTATACACTGACATTCATTGGGGAAACCTGTTTCGCGTTAGCAGTGTAGTCCTGTGATTTGCCTTATCATTTATAAAGATTTATAACTGTTTAGAGTTTCTCACGCCAGTCCCATGACTGACCAGTAGTTTGTTTTTCCCTTGCAAACTCGGGTGCCCCTATTTTCCGCACGGGCAGTCGAGTAGTTTTATTTTGCAGATATATAGAGCAGGATTTTGGATTGAAGCTTTAAGCTGTGTCCAGGCATTTATAGTCTTCCGATGTGCATTGTATTACCTTTATTGTAAGTAAATCTTCCGCTGTATTATTATTTTTCGATATATTCCGATATTGTGTACTCCGATGTAACATTATTATGATGTTTATAAAAGTCTTCTGTTGTTTGTTCTGATGTGTTGTTTGCCCAGGGTTAGCGTATCCGGGGTTTGAACGGTCTTGGTCGATTTAGCGATCGATTATGTACGGGCGAAATCTGTATCATTACATATGGTATCAGAGCTTTGGTTAACTCAAATCTTTGGGGTGCAACTCTTTAGAACCAAATAAAAGGCTCACCAGAGAGTGGATTAGTAATATTGAAATGACCCAGGTTTTTGTTGATTTTGGTTATCGCCATAAACTCAATGACGACTAACCAAACATCGAAAAAAACCGGTCATAAATGGAAGAAAACAGAGGGTGAGGAAAGATAAGATAGAAACTTTGAATAGAAGAAGAAGAAGAACAACATCAGAGTAACACGAACCTCACAGCGGAACGAATAACATATAATGTATATAACATAACTTGAAATATACATCTGTACTTGAATATACATCATTATCAAAGTACAACACTTACAGCACAGCGGAAATAACTATAGCTATATGATCCTGAAGCCTCCTGCTCCAGCTCTTCAAGTATCTGTAAATCCCAACTACTTGACTGCTCGTACAAAATTGGCTACCCAAGAGTTTAGGGAATACAAAATAAAATAAACTCCGGGTCAGTCATGGAACTGGTATGAGTAAAAAAATTTAAAACAGTTCGAACAAGTAAACGATATCTCATAAGACCACGCCGTATAACGGAAAGGGTTTTTCCCTTATGAGAATCCAAAATATCTTTATATCAAAAACCTTTTGATATTATAATAATGTCAATCAACCACAATATAATAATCATCTAGCAGAAACGCTTTCATCTCACGTTCCACATATATGGTATACAATCAAAACCGCAAGCACGTATTGGGTAATGGATTTCCAACTATGACAAGGTATGGAACTACCCTTCGCTAGTGTACCTCTAGAAAGGAATACACTGGGTTCAACAAGAACATCTTGCAACCTGGCCACACATGGCCGACCACTCATTTCGCTTGAGTGTATCGAATGTATATCACCAACGGTTGGGATCAGCAATCGTTTGCCGAATGGGACAGCATCGACAGTAGATTTTTAGAAATAAATGAAACTCTAGATCAGGTGATTATACACTCTACTTCGGAGCGACTGTAAAAACCCGTAACTTCCCCGTAAAGGAAAGCGTCGGATAGTTCGAGAACAAACCACAACAGAACACATACAGAAGAACATTTCATTGTATATTACAACAATGCATCAGATTACAAGAATATACAGAGTATAAATGAAAATTACACAGAAATATCAGAGATTTAAATTACATTTAAATACATCGCAGCGGAAAATAATACAATACACAACCAGAAGAAGATATACGGATACAAAGCTTTCCGGATATCGTTCCAGCTGTAAACCAGGATCCTGTGAATATAAATCTGCAAAACCAAAACTACTAGCTGCCCGTGTCAAAATAAGGGCACCCAGAGTTTAGGTTAAAACAATAAACTCCAGGTCAGTCATGTGACTGGTGTGAGAACTAAAACAGTTAATCTTTATTTTAAATCATTAGGTAAATCAAGGGACCACGCCGTATAACACGGAACGGGTTTTCTCCCAAGAATACCAGTGCATCAAACAGCGCAATGCTAAATAAAGAAAGATGAAGCTGTTATAAGACCCAGGTCCTATCACACAATGCAACGCAAGCCGGGGGATAGGGTTTTCCCTTATAACAGCCAAAGAATGCTTGATACGTTTAAAACAAATCTTTTGATACTATAATAAGTGCATAGTGTATAAAACAACTTCAAATCATAAGTATCAATCATAGGCGACATGAGCGTCCCATGCCACTATGTCGCCATATATAGGTTTACAAATAAAACCGCAAAGTCACGTATTTGGAAATTGGATTTCCGTCTATGAACCGAGGCCAGGGATCGTCCTCCACCGATTCGAGACAATCTAGCCTACCATGTCTCAGGAACAGCCGCAACTGCCCCCTGGATCGTCAGGGCCGGTCCACCGATGTGGATTATTATGCCTGAACAATACGTCTCCCCGCCCTTTGGGGCGCAAACGAGCCAACGAATGACTCCATCGGAACCGGATCGTCCGATCAAACCGAGGTGCCTCGCAACAGCAACAACCACATAAGTCAAACTCGTCAGGGCGTGTAAAACCACTGACGCCACTTTTAGCTAGAAAGAAACGCAAGCCCTCCCTGAGGTCCGTCTCCCGTTTTTGGTTCATACCGGGTGTGAAACACGCGAGGTAAACGTTACACAAAGCCACGCCACAAAGGCCGTGCTTTGATCATCACCACAAGACTTTGCTTTTCAACAGAAGCCTCGATCAATTGCCACTTAGCATGCCACACAGGCAAACCATCCTATGCAACCGATATCAGTCACACAGAATGAAATCCGATGTCAGACACACAGTCCATTTACAAGTCCGTTCTGGGTCTGAACGAAACCGGAGGCACCTAGTACCCCGCATATCCATCGATCTCCAAGTACGTCTGGACGATCACTAACTGTTTCCATCTTCTTGGGTGTACAGCCCAATCAAGATCATCAGTAATTACCCAAACGACGTGAAGACCTCCGGTCTTCGACCATCGTCTTCATCTTCGACTTATCGTCGTATCAGTTATTCAGAATGGGATAAACCCGGTCTTTCCGAATAACTCGCGTATATTTTAAATAAGTGTTACACAAACACAACATACGCCTCATTCCAATCCATTAGTCACTAACCGTAAATTAATCAAGAGAATAATTCCCCAAACATTAACCCCGAAGGCCGAAACCAACATCAGATCAATATCCAGAAAACCATTCTGCTTGGCCAACCGACAGTTAGTTTCTAAATTTCACATTCATAGGGAAATGTTCCCATTAATTTTATCCAAGATAAATTTCTTGAATTTATTCTTCTTTTGAATTTCGATTCAACTAGTCGAGATTAACGAACCTTACCGAAGTAATCATTGGTTTTAATTTCCCAATCCCAATCTATTTATCCCATGAAGTAAAACTGGTAATACTTCATATCTAACACCACAGTGTTATCGGTAATTCAATTACCATTTCACGTTCAAATCTAATTAAAGATTTAACTATCGCCTGGAGCAAAACTGGTGATACTCCATTTCGATTATTTCAATCTAATTAAAGATTCATTAAAACTCCACTTAGTTTTAATCTGTGACTGGGTTAAAGAATCAGTGTCATTTAAAACACGGTTCACGATAAACCCAAAATCACATTCCATTAATTATTGGGTTAAAGAACAAGTGTTATTTAAAACACTGTTCACGATAAACCCAAATCACATTCGATATTCAATACAAGGCTCTGAATAGAAAATATATCGGCTTATATTCAATATCGAATTCTACGACTAACAAATGTCGTATTGGAAATAGCGATATAAATATATATCTTTCAAATTTCCATAACAACACCTGTATAATCACGAATTCCAACATCGAAATATTCCGAAGACAATTTCGATTCAAATCCACTCCAATGCAATCATTGGATATTCTGGTTATTTTTAAAACCCTTTTCAAATTCAATTTATTTATTTAAAAATAAATAGAATTATAATTCTAGTTCAAAACTAGTTCATTTCGATAAAAATCTATTTTTATCTTTCAAATATGGAGTTTTTCATCCCAAATCTTCACAAATCATTTCTTATGATTTTACACAAATTATTACTATTTTTAATAATTTTATCAAGGCCCGTACAGTCGATTTCCATCAATGGCCATCGAACTGCACTTACAGCGACCTTTTTCAAATTTGATTTGGACATAATTCCAAATCCAACCGTTAGATTTCAAATTTCTAATATTCGTTAGAAAGCTCTTTTCGATACGAACCCAACGGTTCCGGTTTTAGGAGAATCCGACGGTCGGATCTCCCGCAATGTCCGTTTGAAATAAATGGTCGAAATTCATGAACTGCCGCGGCGCGGCGCGTTCTATTCAGGCCATTATATTATATATATAATATATATAATATATATTTCGTCGATTTCTATTCAAAACGAATTATATAAATAGTTTTAAAATCGTTTCAAAACCTATTTCCACTTCCATTTCAATTCAAAGCAAAATTGAATTCTTCTTTATAAATTCGTTTCAAAGTTCATTTCTATTCAATTCAAATTTCAATTCAATTTGAATTCATTTCAATCCACTTTCAATTCAATTTGAATTCGTTTTCAATTCAATTCATTTCGAAATCACTTTTAATTCAATTCATTTCGAAATCACTTTTAATTCAATTCATTTCGAAATCACTTTTAATTCAATTCATTTCGAAATCACTTTTAATTCAATTCACTTCGAAATAACTTTTAATTCAATTCACTTCGAAATCACTTTTAATTCAATTCATTTCGAAATCACTTTTAATTCAATTCACTTCGAAATCACTTTTAATTCAATTCATTTTGAATTCGTTTTCAATTCAATTCTTTTCGAAATCACCTTTAAAATCGATATAAATATCGTTCACGTCAAAATGGCGTCAATCTAATCAACACGGCTTCATATATTCCTTTATTTTCAAATATTCTATTTCAAATATTTCTTTTTCAAATATTTCTTTTCAAATATTTCTTTTTCAAAACTGGAATGAGGCCCAATCAATTACCATATAAAATTAATTATATGGATTTTCATACAACACATGTATATAATAGCATTGAAAATAATCAACCATCAACCAAAGTGCACTACACTGTATAAGCATCAAATATAGATATTCAACGCTTATAACAGCCTGTCAATCAATCGATCGACATATTTAATCAATCAGGATGAGTGAACTTCAAATTTCATCCCAACACCCGTGTGGGGTTTCAAACAATCAAACACATATTTTATTTGTGCTGTTGGGCGATGTGTAAAATTTATCGACCCAATCAATGTCCTTCAAATAGGTGTACATAAACAAACCGTCTGGTTTGTAAATGAATATTTTATTTACTCACATTCACGTTAAAAATTATATTTTTAACGACAAAACATTTTATTTCAACCTATGAATTTCTATTATTCATTTACACAATAAAATGATATTTTTATTTTCTAACACATTTTAGAAAATTTCGGCGGCATAACGGCACGATACTAGAAACGGGACGAGGCCTAGCCTTATCCCCGGACTAGTGAAGGCCCACGCCATTCACACATCAATCAAATCAATTTCATCTCACCAAACAATTCAATTCAAACAAATAATTCAACTAATCTATGCAACCAATTTTCACAACAATTTCAACCAATAAATATCGTCCATGGTTTGTGGACGAGGGGCGTATATATATATATATATATATATATATATATAGATAATATTTATATATAGCAATTCACTTTTATTTTCCACACATATATATATAAATGAAATTGAAGAGTGAGAATTTCTCACCAGTAGCTATCCAATAACACAACTCTTCCTTTATGGAAATCTTCGTCTATTTCGTCTTCTTGTCACTTTCGTTTCCCGTATTCTCTACATAAGTAAAAATCGAATTTTTACTTTGTTAATCAATATATAAAGATTATATTTTAAAAACAAAGATTATATTTTTAATATTCATATGATGTAAAAATTATATTTTTATTGCTTTAAAAATATAAGAATCACATCTTACTTCTTCTACTTAACAAAATTCTGTCTTTTCTCTTTTTTAAAAATATGATCTTTATTTTTAAAAGTTCGAATCTTTTTCTACTAAAAGATTAAATCTTTTTCTATTTCATTTCAAACCTTTAAAATAAACTCAGTTTTTTTTATCTTTAAAAAAAATCCTGTTTTTAAATCTTCTCTTTAAAATTCTGTTTTAAAAAATCTTTTTAAAAATTTCTGCTTTTAAAATTATGTTTTAAAAATCTTTTCAAAATCCAGTTTTTATTTACTTTTAAAAATCCTGTTTTTAAATCTTCTCTTTAAAATTCTGTTTTAAAAAATCTTTTTAAAAATTTCTGCTTTTAAAATTCTGTTTTAAAAATCTTTTCAAAATCCAGTTTTTATTTACTTTTAAAAATCCTGTTTTTTATTTACTTTTAAAAATTTCTGTTTTTATTTACTTTTAAAAATTTCTGTTTTTAAATCTTTAAAAATTTCTGTTTTAAAATCTAAAAAAAAACAGTAATATAACTTCTTAAAAAAAAATACAGTTTTGTAAATCAGAAATAAAAATAAAAATAAATTAACTAAAAAAACTCACTGTGGTACGCGAAGGGGAGGAGGAGGAGTCGAGGGCGGCTCAGGCGGCGTTCGGAGGTGTCGGTGGCGTCGCGACAGGGTGCGGAGGCTTCGGGTTGCTGCTTCGATGTCTGGAGGGAGGAGACTAAACGGGGGTCGTGCGGTGGGAGGAGGAGGTTGGTCGGCGGTGGGGCTTCGGCGAAGGGTTCAGCGGTGGCTTCGAAGATCAGGCGGCGGCTCGATTTAGTTTCTAGGTTTTCCCTTTTTTTTTTATTTCTCTGATAAATGATCGGGGGGGGGGGGGGCAAGCAGAAAGAAAAAGGGGAGAAGTTTATTTTTTTATTATTTTATTTTATTATTTAATTATTTATATTTGCACTAGGGTTGACTTTTACTTATGACCTCGAAACGAGGCCCACCGTCTGTCGTCCATAGCGTTTTACCCCCATTCCGAACACAATGGGATATGTATCGTAAGCTGGTTTGATCGTTACAATCTGTTTCCGTTGAATTTGTATTTAAATCCTTATATTGAATTTTAAACGTACATTTCAAATTACCGGGGCCACATACTAACTAGAAAAAATCCCAGAAAAATATTTTCTAGCTTCGTATTGACGATACGGTCCTATCAAAACTAGTTTCATCGAATTCTGAGACCGTTAGAAAAATGGCCAATTTCCAGTCGATTAAATTCAACTGAAACTGGTCAAACGCGTTTTCCTTTGCCACGCTCACATATTGATTCGAAAAATTATGAAATTTGGAATCTAGCAATAACTTAACATCACGGACCCAACAAAACTGGTTTCGTCGAAATCCGAGGTCGTTTACAAAATTGCTATTTTTAAGGGCCTGAATTCCATAGCGACTATTCAGAATTTTCAACTGGACATGTCTTTTGATTCCCGCTATGAAAACTTGATTATTCGGATTCGTTGGAAAGATATTATCAATTAGATCCTATGATTTTTGGTTTCGCTAAAATCCGGATTGTTTTGCACCCGGTACATTCAATTGAAGTTTGAAATCGAATTATCGAACTACCGCGCCATTTTTAATTCTATTTATAATTATATATAAATATTTATATTCTAACGACGACGCGTATAATATATACGTTCGAATTCTATTCAAAATAAATTTCTCGTCGATATTATTTAAAATAATTCATTTTAAATATTCAAAATTCGCTAAAATTGCCAAAATAAATATTTCAAACTGGCCCAGATTTTCGGGTTGTTACAATCTCCCCCACTTAAAACTTTTCGTCCCCGAAAAGGAACAAAGTCGAAAGTGGTTTGATTAATAAGCTCTACATTCGATCTGGCTTACATTCTCCAACTTTTCAGTTTCTGAGAATTTTCAAATTTTCAAAAATTTGGCTAACACCCTAAATTTTCGAAAAATTTCGCCATAACCTCCCCTGCACCGGGAGCATCGGGGAATTTCAAATAGCTTCCCCGGTCCTTCAGATCTCAAAAAGAAAAAGAAAAAGCCAAGCGGCTAGCCAATAGGCTCATAAAATCATCATCACCCAAACAAAACAGGAAATTATGTAGTAAACATGTACCTATTTGTCGGGCAAACAATTTTTATTCTCTGCTCTAGCCTCCTTGCTATGACCTGTTCAATGTAAGTATGTATATGCAAGCACATGCGACCAATTTTCAATATAACTCAATATTTGATGCTATTAGGCATAATGGTTCAAAATTAGTAAACAAATAAACAAACAACACAAACATCAATCAATTAGTGAATTTAACGTTTCAAATTCATAATTTTGATACATATACAAAAATCTTGTTTTTGATGCCAATTCACAACAATAGGCCCTATCTAATTTTTGGTTCTCACACCAGTCTAATGGAAATATATAGATATCACACCTTCGTCACACGAATATAAATTCTGACGATGAGTACTCAACCATCAGAATCATCTTCGGGCCACTAGAGTATGATTCTATATCTATCCAATATATTAAAACTTCGAATACACGCGGATCAGACGTATACGCAAAATCTTTATATACTGGACTGTCCAACTCAATATAAATAGATAATCAGATACGAATAATTGATTAAAATTTTCAAAACAAAAACTGTTTTCATTTTAAAAATATACTCTTCACACTCGTTCTAGGATACTACTGATCCTATCTCTAACGAGTCATTCCCATTGGATATTACTAATCCAATATCTGATGAATTCTTTCGTATGTTTCTAATGTGTCTTGTTCTCTAGCTTTGTAAACCAAAGCTCTGATACCAACTGTAAAAACCCGTAACTTCCCCGTAAAGGAAAGCGTCGGATGGTTCGAGAACAAACCACAACAGAACACATACAGAAGAACATTTCATTGTATATTACAACAATGCATCAGATTACAAGAATATACAGAGTATAAATGAAAATTACACAGAAATATCAGAGATTTAAATTACATTTAAATACATCGCAGCGGAAAATAATACAATACACAACCAGAAGAAGATATACGGATACAAAGCTTTCCGGATATCGTTCCAGCTGTAAACCAGGATCCTGTGAATATAAATCTGCAAAACCAAAACTACTAGCTGCCCGTGTCAAAATAAGGGCACCCAGAGTTTAGGTTAAAACAATAAACTCCAGGTCAGTCATGTGACTGGTGTGAGAACTAAAACAGTTAATCTTTATTTTAAATCATTAGGTAAATCAAGGGACCACGCCGTATAACACGGAACGGGTTTTCTCCCAAGAATACCAGTGCATCAAACAGCGCAATGCTAAATAAAGAAAGATGAAGCTGTTATAAGACCCAGGTCCTATCACACAATGCAACGCAAGCCGGGGGATAGGGTTTTCCCTTATAACAGCCAAAGAATGCTTGATACGTTTAAAACAAATCTTTTGATACTATAATAAGTGCATAGTGTATAAAACAACTTCAAATCATAAGTATCAATCATAGGCGACATGAGCGTCCCATGCCACTATGTCGCCATATATAGGTTTACAAATAAAACCGCAAAGTCACGTATTTGGAAATTGGATTTCCGTCTATGAACCGAGGCCAGGGATCGTCCTCCACCGATTCGAGACAATCTAGCCTACCATGTCTCAGGAACAGCCGCAACTGCCCCCTGGATCGTCAGGGCCGGTCCACCGATGTGGATTATTATGCCTGAACAATACGTCTCCCCGCCCTTTGGGGCGCAAACGAGCCAACGAATGACTCCATCGGACCCGGATCGTCCGATCAAACCGAGGCGCCTCGCAACAGCAACAACCACATAAGTCAAACTCGTCAGGGCGTGTAAAACCACTGACGCCACTTTTAGCTAGAAAGAAACGCAAGCCCTCCCTGAGGTCCGTCTCCCGTTTTTGGTTCATACCGGGTGTGAAACACGCGAGGTAAACGTTACACAAAGCCACGCCACAAAGGCCGTGCTTTGATCATCACCACAAGACTTTGCTTTTCAACAGAAGCCTCGATCAATTGCCACTTAGCATGCCACACAGGCAAACCATCCTATGCAACCGATATCAGTCACACAGAATGAAATCCGATGTCAGACACACAGTCCATTTACAAGTCCGTTCTGGGTCTGAACGAAACCGGAGGCACCTAGTACCCCGCATATCCATCGATCTCCAAGTACGTCTGGACGATCACTAACTGTTTCCATCTTCTTGGGTGTACAGCCCAATCAAGATCATCAGTAATTACCCAAACGACGTGAAGACCTCCGGTCTTCGACCATCGTCTTCATCTTCGACTTATCGTCGTATCAGTTATTCAGAATGGGATAAACCCGGTCTTTCCGAATAACTCGCGTATATTTTAAATAAGTGTTACACAAACACAACATACGCCTCATTCCAATCCATTAGTCACTAACCGTAAATTAATCAAGAGAATAATTCCCCAAACATTAACCCCGAAGGCCGAAACCAACATCAGATCAATATCCAGAAAACCATTCTGCTTGGCCAACCGACAGTTAGTTTCTAAATTTCACATTCATAGGGAAATGTTCCCATTAATTTTATCCAAGATAAATTTCTTGAATTTATTCTTCTTTTGAATTTCGATTCAACTAGTCGAGATTAACGAACCTTACCGAAGTAATCATTGGTTTTAATTTCCCAATCCCAATCTATTTATCCCATGAAGTAAAACTGGTAATACTTCATATCTAACACCACAGTGTTATCGGTAATTCAATTACCATTTCACGTTCAAATCTAATTAAAGATTTAACTATCGCCTGGAGCAAAACTGGTGATACTCCATTTCGATTATTTCAATCTAATTAAAGATTCATTAAAACTCCACTTAGTTTTAATCTGTGACTGGGTTAAAGAATCAGTGTCATTTAAAACACGGTTCACGATAAACCCAAAATCACATTCCATTAATTATCGGGTTAAAGAACAAGTGTTATTTAAAACACTGTTCACGATAAACCCAAATCACATTCGATATTCAATACAAGGCTCTGAATAGAAAATATATCGGCTTATATTCAATATCGAATTCTACGACTAACAAATGTCGTATTGGAAATAGCGATATAAATATATATCTTTCAAATTTCCATAACAACACCTGTATAATCACGAATTCCAACATCGAAATATTCCGAAGACAATTTCGATTCAAATCCACTCCAATGCAATCATTGGATATTCTGGTTATTTTTAAAACCCTTTTCAAATTCAATTTATTTATTTAAAAATAAATAGAATTATAATTCTAGTTCAAAACTAGTTCATTTCGATAAAAATCTATTTTTATCTTTCAAATATGGAGTTTTTCATCCCAAATCTTCACAAATCATTTCTTATGATTTTACACAAATTATTACTATTTTTAATAATTTTATCAAGGCCCGTACAGTCGATTTCCATCAATGGCCATCGAACTGCACTTACAGCGACCTTTTTCAAATTTGATTTGGACATAATTCCAAATCCAACCGTTAGATTTCAAATTTCTAATATTCGTTAGAAAGCTCTTTTCGATACGAACCCAACGGTTCCGGTTTTAGGAGAATCCGACGGTCGGATCTCCCGCAATGTCCGTTTGAAATAAATGGTCGAAATTCACGAACTGCCGCGGCGCGGCGCGTTCTATTCAGGCCATTATATTATATATATAATATATATAATATATATTTCGTCGATTTCTATTCAAAACGAATTATATAAATAGTTTTAAAATCGTTTCAAAACCTATTTCCACTTCCATTTCAATTCAAAGCAAAATTGAATTCTTCTTTATAAATTCGTTTCAAAGTTCATTTCTATTCAATTCAAATTTCAATTCAATTTGAATTCATTTCAATCCACTTTCAATTCAATTTGAATTCGTTTTCAATTCAATTCATTTCGAAATCACTTTTAATTCAATTCATTTCGAAATCACTTTTAATTCAATTCATTTCGAAATCACTTTTAATTCAATTCATTTCGAAATCACTTTTAATTCAATTCATTTCGAAATCACTTTTAATTCAATTCACTTCGAAATCACTTTTAATTCAATTCACTTCGAAATCACTTTTAATTCAATTCATTTCGAAATCACTTTTAATTCAATTCACTTCGAAATCACTTTTAATTCAATTCATTTTGAATTCGTTTTCAATTCAATTCTTTTCGAAATCACCTTTAAAATCGATATAAATATCGTTCACGTCAAAATGGCGTCAATCTAATCAACACGGCTTCATATATTCCTTTATTTTCAAATATTCTATTTCAAATATTTCTTTTTCAAATATTTCTTTTCAAATATTTCTTTTTCAAAACTGGAATGAGGCCCAATCAATTACCATATAAAATTAATTATATGGATTTTCATACAACACATGTATATAATAGCATTGAAAATAATCAACCATCAACCAAAGTGCACTACACTGTATAAGCATCAAATATAGATATTCAACGCTTATAACAGCCTGTCAATCAATCGATCGACATATTTAATCAATCAGGATGAGTGAACTTGAAATTTCATCCCAACACCCATGTGGGGTTTCAAACAATCAAACACATATTTTATTTGTGCTGTTGGGCGATGTGTAAAATTTATCGACCCAATCAATGTCCTTCAAATAGGTGTACATAAACAAACCGTCTGGTTTGTAAATGAATATTTTATTTACTCACATTCACGTTAAAAATTATATTTTTAACGACAAAACATTTTATTTCAACCTATGAATTTCTATTATTCATTTACACAATAAAATGATATTTTTATTTTCTAACACATTTTAGAAAATTTCGGCGGCATAACGGCACGATACTAGAAACGGGACGAGGCCTAGCCTTATCCCCGGACTAGTGAAGGCCCACGCCATTCACACATCAATCAAATCAATTTCATCTCACCAAACAATTCAATTCAAACAAATAATTCAACTAATCTATGCAACCAATTTTCACAACAATTTCAACCAATAAATATCGTCCATGGTTTGTGGACGAGGGGCGTATATATATATATATATATATATATATATATAATATTTATATATAGCAATTCACTTTTATTTTCCACACATATATATATATATAAATGAAATTGAAGAGTGAGAATTTCTCACCAGTAGCTATCCAATAACACAACTCTTCCTTTATGGAAATCTTCGTCTATTTCGTCTTCTTGTCGCTTTCGTTTCCCGTATTCTCTACATAAGTAAAAATCGAATTTTTACTATGTTAATCAATATATAAAGATTATATTTTAAAAACAAAGATTATATTTTTAATATTCCTATGATGTAAAAATTATATTTTTATTGCTTTAAAAATATAAGAATCACATCTTACTTCTTCTACTTAACAAAATTCTGTCTTTTCTCTTTTTTAAAAATATGATCTTTATTTTTAAAAGTTCGAATCTTTTTCTACTAAAAGATTAAATCTTTTTCTATTTCATTTCAAACCTTTAAAATAAACTCAGTTTTTTTTATCTTTAAAAAAAATCCTGTTTTTAAATCTTCTCTTTAAAATTCTGTTTTAAAAAATCTTTTTAAAAATTTCTGCTTTTAAAATTCTGTTTTAAAAATCTTTTCAAAATCCAGTTTTTATTTACTTTTAAAAATCCTGTTTTTAAATCTTCTCTTTAAAATTCTGTTTTAAAAAATCTTTTTAAAAATTTCTGCTTTTAAAATTCTTTTAAAATTCTGTTTTAAAAATCTTTTCAAAATCCAGTTTTTATTTACTTTTAAAAATCCTGTTTTTATTTACTTTTAAAAATTTCTGTTTTTATTTACTTTTAAAAATTTCTGTTTTTAAATCTTTAAAAATTTCTGTTTTAAAATCTAAAAAAAAACAGTAATATAACTTCTTAAAAAAAAATACAGTTTTGTAAATCAGAAATAAAAATAAAAATAAATTAACTAAAAAAACTCACTGTGGTACGCGAAGGGGAGGAGGAGGAGTCGAGGGTGGCTCAGGCGGCGTTCGGAGGTGTCGGTGGCGTCGCGACAGGGTGCGGAGGCTTCGGGTTGCTGCTTCGATGTCTGGAGGGAGGAGACTGAACGGGGGTCGTGCGGTGGGAGGAGGAGGTTGGTCGGCGGTGGGGCTTCGGCGAAGGGTTCGGCGGTGGCTTCGAAGATCAGGCGGCGGCTCGATTTAGTTTCTAGGTTTTCCCTTTTTTTTTTTTTTTTTATTTCTCTGATAAATGATCGGGGGGGGGGGGCAAGCAGAAAGAAAAAGGGGAGAAGTTTATTTTTTTTATTATTTTATTTTATTATTTAATTATTTATATTTGCACTAGGGTTGACTTTTACTTATGACCTCGAAACGAGGCCCACCGTCTGTCGTCCATAGCGTTTTACCCCCATTCCGAACACAATGGGATATGTATCGTAAGCTGGTTTGATCGTTACAATCTGTTTCCGTTGAATTTGTATTTAAATCCTTATATTGAATTTTAAACGTACATTTCAAATTACCGGGGCCACATACTAACTAGAAAAAATCCCAGAAAAATATTTTCTAGCTTCGTATTGACGATACGGTCCTATCAAAACTAGTTTCGTCGAATTCTGAGACCGTTAGAAAAATGGCCAATTTCCAGTCGATTAAATTCAACTGAAACTGGTCAAACGCGTTTTCCTTTGCCACGCTCACATATTGATTCGAAAAATTATGAAATTTGGAATCTAGCAATAACTTAACATCACGGACCCAACAAAACTGGTTTCGTCGAAATCCGAGGTCGTTTACAAAATTGCTATTTTTAAGGGCCTGAATTCCATAGCGACTATTCAGAATTTTCAACTGGACATGTCTTTTGATTCCCGCTATGAAAACTTGATTATTCGGATTCGTTGGAAAGATATTATCAATTAGATCCTATGATTTTTGGTTTCGCTAAAATCCGGATTGTTTTGCACCCGGTACATTCAATTGAAGTTTGAAATCGAATTATCGAACTACCGCGCCATTTTTAATTCTATTTATAATTATATATAAATATTTATATTCTAACGACGACGCGTATAATATATACGTTCGAATTCTATTCAAAATAAATTTCTCGTCGATATTATTTAAAATAATTCATTTTAAATATTCAAAATTCGCTAAAATTGCCAAAATAAAAATTTCAAACTGGCCCAGATTTTCGGGTTGTTACACCGACCGACTTAGCCATGCTGCCTGCCTGATTTCTGTCATTTACCGGTTGATGAGGCTTGAGGTTAAGCTTCATCATCACATCAGATTCACTTCGAATGCCACATTGTCAGATCCATCGAAAATCACTAATTGACGTCTACAACAGTACATTACGTGTTAGCTAAAGAAGTTTCCTTCTCCGCTTCCACTCTTGGTACGGTTGAAGAAATCAATGTACGTGACCTTTCTGGAAATACTCTGTTAGACATTCATCCATACAAGTTATCCAGGAACAGGATGAACCGAAGGTACTATTCGGTATATCCATCTTAGGCACAGTTATCCACGATTTATACAACAGCCCTTGCACTTTACTCTGTCTTCAATTATCTTTGGCATATATGATTTGCAACGCTTATGCCAACACAGAGTGGTTCTTCGGATAATAATCCAACCGGTCTCTCCATATTAACAACGTTAAAATGGTCAAAACTTCGATAGTCTGTGATTTAACCATTAAAGAAAAACAGGTGTGCAAAGAACGATATTATTTCCAGATGGAAATTCTATCAATCAATCATCAATCATATATATATATATCCTTATTTTCTATGTTTAGAAAATATACGTTAACACAGGAAAACGTTCCCATTTCTAATCCATATTTCCAATTTCAATATTTAATTACTTTCTGATTCTATTTGGAAAACATTTCCAAATCTTCTTTACTTGGATTTAAACAGATGTTTAAATCAATATCGCGACGACAAGTCGAACCACTATACTTATTTACTAAATTCACTTAACCACTTTCACTCTCAAACCTTAACCATTTCTAAATTAAAAACGCAGTCGATCAAGTTGGGGTATAACTACCTCTTTGACATTAACTGAACAACATTTCAAATCTCGAATTAGGGTAAGTTCATCTTTTAACTCTTTAACACTTCCTTACGTAACTCTCGTTCGAATAAATCTCTATTCGATAACTCCTCCCTTCGAATAACTATATTTGATAATCTCTCTTATGAATAACTAGATTCAAAAACCTTTCTTCGAATAAACTAAATTCGATTAACTCTGTTTATTTAACCCTAATCGATTAACTCTTTTTACTTAACTCCTTACTTAACTCCTTTTGAATAACTAATTCGATAACTCCTTTCGAGTAAACTATAATCGATAACTCCTTTCGAATAACTAATTCGATAACTCTTTTTGATTAAACTATAATCGACAACTCCTTTCGAATAACTCACTCAATAACTCTTATGTGTTTAACTCTATTCGAATAACTAATTCGAATAACTCTTATTTATTTAACTCTATTCGAATAACTAATTCGAATAACTCTTACTAGATTATCTCTTATTCAATAACTCTTACTGGATTAGCTCTTATTCGAATAACTTATTCGAATAACTTATATTCGATTTGCTTACTTTCAAATACTTATATTCGAAAATCTCTTTCTTCGAGTAAATCTTATTAGATTTAACTCCTGTAGAATAACTATATTCGATCAACTCACTTTGAATATTTCTGATTCGATTATGTCACTTCGAATATCTCTGATTCGATTATCTCACATCGAATATCTACTATTCGATTATCTCACTTCGAATATCTACTATTCGATTCACTTCTTCGAATAACTAAATTCGATTAACTCATTTCAACTCTATTCGAATAAACTAAATTCGATTAACTCCATTTGAATAACTCTAGTTCGATTTAACTCTATCGATTAACCCTAACTGATTTACTCTAACTGGCTTAACTCTAACTGGTTTAACTCTATTAGTTTGACTCAACTGATTAACTCATTGTCCTTATTCAGTTTCAAACATCGATGTTGAAATCGATTCTTACTCCTCTATATAAGTCCTAACATATATATTCTATTTATCCAATGATAAATACTTAACTTAATTTATAAATATTTATTTATAAATAAATCGGTTCCATTTACCTGTTTACTTCTTCATATATAAGTTTGGACTTATATATTATTATTTATCAAAAGATAAATATTCCCTTTATAATCTATTTGTTTTCCAAACAAATATTGCCCTTTATCATCTATTTGATTATGGTTTTACATTATTTCCTTTTCAATCCTATTTGTAAATGGTTTACAAATATTTCCTAGTATATCTTTATTTATTCTAATCTAATTATTTCCTTTATAATACCTTATTTATTTCCTAAATGAATATTTTCTTTAATGTATCCTATTTATTTACTAAATAAATAATTCATTTAGTATCCTATTTATTATCTAAATAAATAATTCATTTAGTATCCTATTTATTATCCCAATAAACATAACCTTTTTATCTCATTCTATTTATTTAACATATAAATATCTCCTTTATTTTATTCTATTTATTTGTTCTAAATGTTTCCTTTATGATCTTCTATTTATTTAACAAATAAATATCTCATTTAATATCTCTTATTTATTTAGCAAATAAATAATCCATTATCTTATCATATTTATTTAACAATAAATAATTCACTTTATAAATATTCCATTTATAAAGATTTCCCTTTATTTATAATTCCAGTTAAACGTATTTCCTATTTATAAATATTCCATTTATAAATATTTCTATTTACAAATATTCTATTTATAAATATTCTTTCTTATAAAATCCTCTGATTTTATAAATATTCTTTTTCAATATTCACTTTGACAAATTCCCCTTTTCTCCGAATCCCGGTATGTTATGGTGTTTAACATATCAAATTACGATGTCCAATATTGTCCATACACACGTAATCAACAACAGGTTATAATTCACATCATATATCTAAATATATGAAAACAATAAAATAACTGTTGAGGAATCCAGCCGGATTCCTCCCACTTTTTTCCCTGCATCCACAGATGTTACACAATAAAATCAACATCACTTTCAATTCCGTATGATATATTATGTTAAACAGAATCAATATAGAAATTCACTAACTGACTAGCAGTTCAATCAAACAGTCAACGCATAGTCATTCAGCCAATATTTAACAGTTCTAAAAAGACAACATGAAATTATAAACTGTTCAGAGTTAGTGAGATTTACTCACTTTGGCAGTTCATCGTTAAAGAACGATAAACTGTTATTTGATTTGAATCAAACAGTTTACTTCTCCATACATTCAAACTAGCACCGATCCACTTCCAGTCAGTGTCATTGTATTGCTCCCGTGCATACGATCCCAACGGATCTTGTTTCGCTCAATTCTAATATCGTATCACGAAGTTACACCTTATATAAGTTTGTACATAAAAAAATAAAATAAATAGAATTTCCTTTATTTTAAGTAGGCTTAACCTTTTATTTAGCCGGCCCAATACGTCTTCTCAAGCCCAACACTAACATGCTTCTTCCCCAATCAATTTTCCACGCTGCTCCTCCACAGACATTAATGCAACCTCTTCCATCCTTAACTCATCCTTCACCACACATAAATTCAAACTAAAAATACCATAATTCATCTCCTTCTATCCTCCTTTTCCTCAACCCAAAGACCGGCAACTCGCACCTCCCTCTGTTTTCCGTCGACAGCTCCTGATGGCGCTGTACAGAGATCGCTCTTCACCTTTTTACTTGGAACCTCACCAAAAAAACACCAAGTTGATTATAAATCGAACAATGAACTCAAATCCATACTCGAATTCGCATATAATAGCTTTGTGACGGCAAGGAATTTCGCTCGGTCCGAACCAGTCGCTAAACCGATCCAGGCCGTTCGAAACGCCCTATCGTTTGAGAACAGGACAAAACAGAACACATACAGAAGAACATTTCATTGTATATCACAACGATGCATCAGATTACAAGAATATAAACAAATAAATATTACACAGAAATATCAGAGATTTAAATTACATTTAAATACATCGCAGCGGAAAATAATAAAATACACAACTAGAAGAGATATACGGATACAAGGCTTTCCGGATATCATTCCAGCTGTAAACCAGGATCCTGTGAATATAAATCTGCAAAACCAAAACTACTAGCTGCCCGTGTCGAAAATAGGGGCACCCAGAGGTCAGTCATGTGACTGGTGTGAGAACTAAAAACAGTTATTATTCTTTATTTTAAAGTTAGGTAAATCAAGGGACCACGCCGTATAACACGGAACGGGTTTCCTCCCAAGAATACCAGTGCATAAAACAAACAGCGCAATGCTTAAATAAAGAAAAATGAAGCTGTTATAAGACCCAGGTCCTATCACACAGTGTAACGCAAGCCGGGGGATAGGGTTTTCCCTTATAACAGCCAAAGAATGCTTGATTCGTTCAAAACAAATCATTTGATACTATTATAAGTGCATAGTGTATAAAACAACTTCAAATCATAAGTATCAATCATAGGCGGCATGGGTACCATATATCATGTCGCCATATATAGGTTTACAAATAAAATCGCAAATGTCACGTATTTGGAAATTGGGTTTCCATCTATGAACCGAGGCAAAAGATAGTCCTCAACCGATTCGATACAATCTAGCCCATGTCTCAGGAACAGCCGCAACTGCCCTATGGAGCGACAGGGCCGGTCCACCGATGTGGATTATTATGCCTGAACACTACGTCTCCCCGCCCTTTGGGGCGTAAATGAGCCAACAAATGACTCCATCGGACCCGGATCGTCCGATCAAACCGAGGCGCCTCGCAACAGAAACAACCACATAAGTCAAACTCGTCAGGGCGTGTAAAACCACTGACGCCACTTTTTAGCTAGAAGGAAACGCATGCCCTCCCTGAGGTCCGTCTCCCGTTTCTGGTTCATACAGGGTGTGAAACTCGCGAATTCACGTTACACAAAGCTGTGCCACACAGGCTGTGCTTTGATCATCACCACAAGACTTTGCTTTTCAACAGAAGCCTCGATCTATTGCCACTTAGGCATGCCACACAGGCAATTCACTCTATGTGTTTGATATCCATCAGTATATAACCCCTGAGCTCGTATGTCTCAGAGAAGGGTGTTAAGCAAGAGAATAAATTCTCCGCCGCCAAACAGATATATATTTAATAGAAATCAATCACACAGACTAAAATCCAATGTCAGACACACAGTCCATTTACAAGTCCGTTCTGGGTCTGAACGAAACCGGAGGCACCTAGTACCCCGCATATCCATCGATCTCCAAGTACGTCTGGACGATCACTAACTGTTTCCATCTTCTTGGGTGTACAGCCCAATCAAGATCATCAGTAATCACCCAAACGACGTGAAGACTTCTGGTCTTCGACCACCGTCTTCATCTTCGACACCACGTCGAATCAGTTATTCAGAATGGGATAACCCGGTCTTTCTGAATAACTCGCGTATATATTATAAAAGTGTTACACAAACACAACATACGCCTCATTCCAATTCAGAATATTCTTTTATTCAAATATTCCTATACTTTGGGAAAAGTTCCCATTAATTTTATCCAAGATAAATTCTTTAAATTCATTCTTTAATCTCCTTTGAATATCAATTCAAACTAGTCGGGATTAGCGAACCATACCGAAGTAATCATTTATTTTATTTCCCAAACACAACCTATTCATCCCATGAAGTAAAACCGGTTATACTTCATATCTAACACCACGGTGTTATCGGTAAATTCAATTAACATTTCACGTTCAAATCTAATTAAAGATTTAACTATCGCCTGGAGTAAAACTGGTGATACTCCATTCTCGATCTTTTCAATCTAATTAAAGATTCATTAAAACTCCACTTAGTTTTAATCGTTAACTGGGTTAAAGAATCAGTGTCATTTAAAACACGGTTCACGATAAACCCAAAATCACATTCCATTAATTATCGGGTTAAAGAACGAGTGTTATTTAAAAACACTGTCCACGATAAACCCAAAAATCAATATCAATTCAAT
Source organism: Allium sativum (assembly GCA_030737875.1). Classification (NCBI taxonomy): domain Eukaryota; kingdom Viridiplantae; phylum Streptophyta; class Magnoliopsida; order Asparagales; family Amaryllidaceae; genus Allium; species Allium sativum. The sequence continues at coordinate 997,186,765 of CM060915.1, forward strand.
TCCAATTAAATATTATTTAATTGGCACACTTCATTAAATCTAAATAAAAAGATTTAATCTTTTCTCAACTGGGTTCAAGAACAGTGTTAGTGAAGACACCATTCACGACAAACCCAAATCACATTTGATATTCAACACAAGGCTCTGAATAGAAAATATATTGGCTTATATTCAATATCAAATTCTACGACTAACAAATGTCGTATTGGAAATAACGATATACATATATATCTTTCAAATTTCCATAACAACATCTGTATAATCACGAATTCCAACATCGAAATATTCCGAAGACAATTTCGATTCAAATCCACTCCAATGCAATCATTGGAAATTTTGGTTATTTTTAAAACCCTTTTTAAATTCAATTTATTTATTTAAAAATAAATAGAATTATAATTCTAGTTCAAAACCAGTTCATTTCGATAAAAATCTAATTTTATCTTTTCAAATATGGAGTTTTTCATCCCAATTCTTTCTAAATCATTTCCTATGATTTTACACAAATTATTACTATTTTTAATAATTTTACCGAGGCCTGTACAGTCGATTTCCATCAACGGTCATCGAACTGCACTTACAGCGACCTTTTTCAAATTTGATTTGGACATAATCCCAAATCCAACCGTTAGATTTCAAATTTCTAATATTCGTTAGAAAGCTCTTTTCGATACGAACCCAACGGTTCCGGTTTTAGGAGAATCCGACGGTCGGATCTCCCGTAATGTCCGTTTGAAATAAATGGTCGAAATTCACGAACTGCCGCGGTGCGGCGCGTTCTATTCAGGCCATTATATTATATATATAATAAATATTTCGTCGATTTCTATTTAAAACGAATTATATAAATAGTTTTAAATTCATTTCAAAAGCCATTTCAACTTCCATTTCAATTCAAATCAAAATTGAATTCTTCTCTATAAATTCGTTTTAAAATTCATTTCTATTCAATTCAAATTTCAATTCAATTTGAATTCATTTCAATTCGCTTTCAATTCAATTCGAATTCGTTTTCAATTCAATTCATTTCGAAATCGTTTTCAATTCAATTCATTTCGAAATCGTTTTCAATTCAATTCATTTCGAAATCGTTTTCAATTCAATTCATTTCGAAATCGTTTTCAATTCAATTCATTTCGAAATCGTTTTCAATTCAATTCATTTTGAAATCGTTTTCAATTCAATTCATTTCGAAATCGTTTTCAATTCAATTCATTTCGAAATCGTTTTCAATTCATTTCATTTCAAAATGAATAAAATCGATATAAATATCGTTTACGTCAAAATGGCGTCAATCTAATCAACACGGCTTCATATATTGATATTTTCAAATATTCCATTTCGAATATTTCTATTTCAAATATTTCTATTTTAAAACTGGAACGAGGCCCAATCAATTACCATATAAAGTTAATTATATGGATTTTCATACAACACATGTATAATAGCATTGAAAATTAATCAACCATCAACCAAAGTGCACTACACTGTATAAGCATCAAATATAGATATCTAACGCTTATAACAGCCTGTCAATCAATCGATCGACATATTTAATCAATCAAGATGAGTGAACTTCAAATTTCATCCCAACACCCGTGTGGGGTTTCAAACAATCAAACACAGATTTTATTTGTGCGGTTGGGCGATGTGTGAAATTTATCGACCCAATAAATATCAGTCAAATCAGTGTAGTTATAAACAAATCGGCCGATTTGTTTATAACTATTCATTTATTCACATTCACGTTAAAAATTATATTTTTAACGATAAAACATTTTATTTCAACCTATGAATTTCTATTCAATTAATTTACACAATAAAATGATATTTTTATTTTCTAACATATTTTAGAAAATTTCGGCGGCATAACGGCACGATACCAGAAACGGGACAAGGCCTAGCCTTATCCCCGGTCTAGTGAAGGCCCACGCCATTCACACATCAATCAAAATCACCAAACAACCAAATTCAAATCAAATCATATAACTAATCTATGCAACCAAACAAACAAGTCCATGGTCTGTTGACGATTGTGTCGGGTGCTACTAAGCACCGTCTGCATCCTAGTATATATATATAAATAGAAATGAAATTGAAAGGTGAGAAATTCTCACTTATAGCTATCCTAGCTCCACGGCTCTTCATTTGCAGAAGTCTTCGTCATCTTCGTTGCCCGCTTTCACTACCTATGTAAAAATCGAATTTTTACTTCACTATTCAATATATAAAAATCGAATTTTTACTTCGCTATTCAATATATAAAAATCGAATTTTTACTTCGCTATTCAATATATAAAAATCGAATTTTTACTTCGCTATTCAATATATAAAAATCGAATTTTTACTTCGCTATTCAATATATAAAAATCGAATTTTTACTTCGCTATTCAATATATAAAAATCCCATTTCAAAAATATCGATTTCGCCTTTATAAAAATATCTACTTCATTTCAACGTATATAAAAAATAAAAATCAGATTTTTATTTTGCTACATATACAAAGGTGATATTTTTATATTCTCTATCCTATAAAGATTATATTTTTAATACTTTAAAAAATATAAAAATCATATTTTTATAATCACTTCATATGTTTAAAAATCTTGTCTTTCTAACTATAAAAATCAAATTTTTATTTTCTAAAAATTCAAATCTTTATAATCTAAAAATTCAAATCTTTATATCATGAAAGACCATATTTTCCCTTAATAAAGATCATACTTTTACTTAACAAAGCTCATACTTTTACTTCGAGGTTATGATATATAAATACACCACATTTAAAACGATTTTATTTATATAAAGATCCTACTTTTAATAACCTAATTAAATAAAGTAGACTGAAACTCACAGATTTAGGTCGTCGGAGGGGGTTGCTCGCGGTCTTCGGGCGGAGGGTGTCGTTGTCGAAGAGGGAGGGGGGAGAACCAGGTGGTGCAGGCGTCCAAGCCAATGGGTGGCGGTGGCAGCAACATTCCGTTATTTTGGGGGGCTAGGGCTTCGCGCGTGACGGAAAAGGAAGGGGGGGGAAGCTCTGGTGGCCGACCGACGGTAGAGTATGGGCGACGGACGGTGGTGGGTGCTGGAGAGGCGTGGCGGCGATGGTAATCGCCTGGAGCACAGGCGACGGCTCCCTTTTTTTTCCTTCTTTTTTTTTCCGTTGAATGAATTTAATCGGGGGGGGGGGGGGCAGAACGGTAAAAAGGGGGAGAGGGTTTCTTTTTTTTTATTATTATTTTTAAAAGTTGAATTTTACTTATGACCTCTAAACGAGGCCCACTGCCTGTCGTCCATAGCGTTTTACCCCCATTCCGAACACAATGGGATATGTATCGCAAGCTGATTCGATAGTTACAATCAGTTTCCGTTGAATCTACATTTAAATCACTATATTGAATTTTAAACGTACATTTCTAATTACCAGGGTCACATACTAACTTGAAAAATTCCAGAAAAATATTTTCTAGCTTCGTATTGACGATACGGTCCTAACAAAACTAGTTTCGTCGAATTCTGAGATCGTTAGAAAAATGGCCAATTTCCAGTCGATTAAAATCAACTGAAACTGGTCAAACGCGTTTTCCTTTGCCACGCTCACATATTGATTCGAAAAATTACGAAATTTGGAATCTAGCAATAACTTAACATCACGGACCCAACAAAACTGGTTTCGTCGAAATCCGAGGTCGTTTGCAAAATGTCCATTTTTAAGGGCCTGAATTCCATAGCGACTATTCAGAATTTTCAACTGGACATATCTTTTGATTCCCGCTATCAAATTTCGATTTGTCGGATTCGTTGGAAAGATATTATCAATTCGATCCCATTATTTTTGGTTTCACTAAAATCCGGATTGTTTTGCACCCGGTACATTCAATTGAAGTTTGAAATCGAATTATCGAACTACCGCGCCATTTTCAATTCTATTTATAATTATATATAATTATTTATATTCTAACGACGGCGTATATAATATATACGTCGAATTATATTCAAAATAAATTTCTCGTCGATATTATCTAAAATAATTCATTTTAAATAATCAAAATTCGCTAAAATTGCCAAAATAAAAATTTTAAACTGGCCCAGATTTTCGGGTTGTTACAATCTCCCCCACTTAAAACTTTTCGTCCCCGAAAAGGAACAAAGTCGAAAGTGGTTTGATTATTCAGCTCTACGATCTATCAGGCTTCCATTCTCCAATTCTTTAGTTTTTGAGAATTTTCAAAATTTCAAAAATTTGGCTAACACCCTAAATTTTCGAAAAATTTCGCCATAACCTCCCCTGCAATGGGAGCATCGGGGAATTTCAAATAGCTTCCCCGGTCCTTCAGATCTCAAAAAGAAAAAGAAAAAGCCAAGCGGCTAGCCAATAGGCTCATAAAATCATCATCACCCAAAAAAAACAGTAAATTATGTAGTAAACATGTACCTATTTGTCGGGCAAACAAATTTTATTCTCTGCTCTAGCCTCCTTGCTATGACCTGTTCAATGATATATATGTATATGCAAGCAAATGCGACCAATTTTCAATACAGTTCAATATTTGATTCAATTAGGCATGATGGCACAAAATTATCAAACAAACAAACAAACTACACAAACATCAATCAATTAGTGGATTAGAGTTTCAAATTCATAATTTTGATACATATACAAAAAATCATGTTTTTGATGCCAAATCACAACAATTAGCCCTATCTAATTTTGGTTCTCACACCAGTCTAATGGAAATATATAGATATTACACGTTCGTCACTCGAATATAAATTCTGATGATGATATATCAATCATCAGAATCACCCCCGGGCGACTAGAGTGTAATTCTATATCTATCCAGTATATTAAAATTTCGAATACACGCGGATCAGACGTATACGCAAAATCTATATATACTGGATTTTCCACATCAATATAAATAAATAACCAAATACGAATAGTTGATTTAGATTTTCAAAACAAAATTTGTTTTCATTAGAAAAATATACTCTTCACACTCGTTCTAGGATACTACTGATTCTATCTCTAACGAGTCATTCTAATTGGATATTACTGATCCAATATCCGATGAATTCTTTCGTAAGGTTCTAATGTGCCTTGTTCTCTAAGCTTTGTAAACCAAAGCTCTGATACCAACTGTGACGGCAAGGAATTTCGCTCGGTCCGAACCCGTCGCTAAACCGATCCAGGCCGTTCGAAACGCCCTATCGTTTGAGAACAGGACAAAACAGAACACATACAGAAGAACATTTCATTGTATATCACAACGATGCATCAGATTACAAGAATATAAACAAATAAATATTACACAGAAATATCAGAGATTTAAATTACATTTAAATACATCGCAGCGGAAAATAATAAAATACACAACTAGAAGAGATATACGGATACAAGGCTTTCCGGATATCATTCCAGCTGTAAACCAGGATCCTGTGAATATAAATCTGCAAAACCAAAACTACTAGCTGCCCGTGTCGAAAATAGGGGCACCCAGAGTTTAGGTTAAAACAATAAACTCCAGGTCAGTCATGTGACTGGTGTGAGAACTAAAAACAGTTATTATTCTTTATTTTAAAGTTAGGTAAATCAAGGGACCACGCCGTATAACACGGAATGGGTTTCCTCCCAAGAATACCAGTGCATAAAACAAACAGCGCAATGCTTAAATAAAGAAAAATGAAGCTGTTATAAGACCCAGGTCCTATCACACAATGTAACGCAAGCCGGGGGATAGGGTTTTCCCTTATAACAGCCAAAGAATGCTTGATACGTTCAAAACAAATCATTTGATACTATTATAAGTGCATAGTGTATAAAACAACTTCAAATCATAAGTATCAATCATAGGCGGCATGGGTACCATATATCATGTCGCCATATATAGGTTTACAAATAAAACCGCAAATGTCACGTATTTGGAAATTGGGTTTCCATCTATGAACCGAGGCAAAAGATAGTCCTCAACCGATTCGAGACAATCTAGCCCATGTCTCAGGAACAGCCGCAACTGCCCCATGGAGCGACAGGGCCGGTCCACCGATGTGGATTATTATGCCTGAACACTACGTATCCCCGCCCTTTGGGGCGTAAATGAGCCAACAAATGACTCCATCGGACCCGGATCGTCCGATCAAACCGAGGCGCCTCGCAACAGCAACAACCACATAAGTCAAACTCGTCAGGGCGTGTAAAACCACTGACGCCACTTTTTAGCTAGAAGGAAACGCATGCCCTCCCTGAGGTCCGTCTCCCGTTTCTGGTTCATACCGGGTGTGAAACTCGCGAATTCACGTTACACAAAGCTGTGCCACACAGGCTGTGCTTTGATCATCACCACAAGACTTTGCTTTTCAACAGAAGCCTCGATCTATTGCCACTTAGGCATGCCACACAGGCAATTCACTCTATGTGTTTGATATCCATCAGTATATAACCCCTGAGCTCGTATGTCTCAGAGAAGGGCGTTAAGCAAGAGAATAAATTCTCCGCCGCCAAACAGATATATATTTAATAGAAATCAATCACACAGACTAAAATCCAATGTCAGACACACAGTCCATTTACAAGTCCGTTCTGGGTCTGAACGAAACCGGAGGCACCTAGTACCCCGCATATCCATCGATCTCCAAGTACGTCTGGACGATCACTAACTGTTTCCATCTTCTTGGGTGTACAGCCCAATCAAGATCATCAGTAATCACCCAAACGACGTGAAGACTTCTGGTCTTCGACCACCGTCTTCATCTTCGACACCACGTCGAATCAGTTATTCAGAATGGGATAACCCGGTCTTTCTGAATAACTCGCGTATATATTATAAAAGTGTTACACAAACACAACATACGCCTCATTCCAATTCAGAATATTCTTTTATTCAAATATTCCTATACTTTGGGAAAAGTTCCCATTAATTTTATCCAAGATAAATTCTTTAAATTCATTCTTTAATCTCCTTTGAATATCAATTCAAACTAGTCGGGATTAGCGAACCACACCGAAGTAATCATTTATTTTATTTCCCAAACCCAACCTATTCATCCCATGAAGTAAAACCGGTTATACTTCATATCTAACACCACGGTGTTATCGGTAAATTCAATTACCATTTCACGTTCAAATCTAATTAAAGATTTAACTATCGCCTAGAGTAAAACTGGTGATACTCCATTCTCGATCTTTTCAATCTAATTAAAGATTCATTAAAACTCCACTTAGTTTTAATCGTTAACTGGGTTAAAGAATCAGTGTCATTTAAAACACGGTTCACGATAAACCCAAAATCACATTCCATTAATTATCGGGTTAAAGAACGAGTGTTATTTAAAAACACTGTCCACGATAAACCCAAAAATCAATATCAATTCAATTCCAATTAAATATTATTTAATTGGCACACTTCATTAAATCTAAATAAAAAGATTTAATCTTTTCTCAACTGGGTTCAAGAACAGTGTTAGTGAAGACACCATTCACGACAAACCCAAATCACATTTGATATTCAATACAAGGCTCTGAATAGAAAATATATCGGCTTATATTCAATATCAAATTCTACGACTAACAAATGTCGTATTGGAAATAACGATATACATATATATCTTTCAAATTTCCATAACAACATCTGTATAATCACGAATTCCAACATCGAAATATTCCGAAGACAATTTCGATTCAAATCCACTCCAATGCAATCATTGGAAATTTTGGTTATTTTTAAAACCCTTTTTAAATTCAATTTATTTATTTAAAAATAAATAGAATTATAATTCTAGTTCAAAACCAGTTCATTTCGATAAAAATCTATTTTTATCTTTTCAAATATGGAGTTTTTCATCCCAATTCTTTCTAAATCATTTCCTATGATTTTACACAAATTATTACTATTTTTAATAATTTTACCGAGGCCTGTACAGTCGATTTCCATCAACGGTCATCGAACTGCACTTACAGCGAACTTTTTCAAATTTGATTTGGACATAATCCCAAATCCAACCGTTAGATTTCAAATTTCTAATATTCGTTAGAAAGCTCTTTTCGATACGAACCCAACGGTTCCGGTTTTAGGAGAATCCGACGGTCGGATCTCCCGTAATGTCCGTTTGAAATAAATGGTCGAAATTCACGAACTGCCGCGGCGCGGCGCGTTCTATTCAGGCCATTATATTATATATATAATATATATTTCGTCGATTTCTATTTAAAATGAATTATATAAATAGTTTTAAATTCATTTCAAAAGCCATTTCAACTTCCATTTCAATTCAAATCAAAATTGAATTCTTCTCTATAAATTCGTTTTAAAATTCATTTCTATTCAATTCAAATTTCAATTCAATTTGAATTCATTTCAATTCGCTTTCAATTCAATTCGAATTCGTTTTCAATTCAATTCATTTCGAAATCGTTTTCAATTCAATTCATTTCGAAATCGTTTTCAATTCAATTCATTTCGAAATCGTTTTCAATTCAATTCATTTCGAAATCGTTTTCAATTCAATTCATTTCGAAATCGTTTTCAATTCAATTCATTTCGAAATCATTTTCAATTCAATTCATTTCGAAATCGTTTTCAATTCATTTCATTTCAAAATGAATAAAATCGATATAAATATCGTTTACGTCAAAATGGCGTCAATCTAATCAACACGGCTTCATATATTGATATTTTCAAATATTCCATTTCGAATATTTCTATTTCAAATATTTCTATTTTAAAACTGGAATGAGGCCCAATCAATTACCATATAAAGTTAATTATATGGATTTTCATACAACACATGTATAATAGCATTGAAAATTAATCAACCATCAACCAAAGTGCACTACACTGTATAAGCATCAAATATAGATATCTAACGCTTATAACAGCCTGTCAATCAATCGATCGACATATTTAATCAATCAAGATGAGTGAACTTCAAATTTCATCCCAACACCCGTGTGGGGTTTCAAACAATCAAACACAGATTTTATTTGTGCGGTTGGGCGATGTGTGAAATTTATCGACCCAATCAATATCAGTCAAATCAGTGTATATACAAACAAATCGGCCGATTTGTTTATAACTATTCATTTATTCACATTCACGTTAAAAATTATATTTTTAACGATAAAACATTTTATTTCAACCTATGAATTTCTATTCAATTAATTTACACAATAAAATGATATTTTTATTTTCTAACATATTTTAGAAAATTTCGGCGGCATAACGGCACGATACTAGAAACGGGACAAGGCCTAGCCTTATCCCCGGTCTAGTGAAGGCCCACGCCATTCACACATCAATCAAAATCACCAAACAACCAAATTCAAATCAAATCATATAACTAATCTATGCAACCAAACAAACAAGTCCATGGTCTGTGGACGATTGTGTCGGGTGCTACTAAGCACCGTCTGCATCCTAATATATATATATAAATAGAAATGAAATTGAAAGGTGAGAAATTCTCACTTATAGCTATCCTAGCTCCACGGCTCTTCATTTGCAGAAGTCTTCGTCATCTTCGTTGCCCGCTTTCACTACCTATGTAAAAATCGAATTTTTACTTCACTATTCAATATATAAAAATCGAATTTTTACTTCGCTATTCAATATATAAAAATCGAATTTTTACTTCGCTATTCAATATATAAAAATCGAATTTTTACTTCGCTATTCAATATATAAAAATCGAATTTTTACTTCGCTATTCAATATATAAAAATCCCATTTCAAAAATATCGATTTCGCCTTTATAAAAACATCTACTTCATTTCAACGTATATAAAAAATAAAAATCAGATTTTTATTTTGCTACATATACAAAGGTGATATTTTTATATTCTCTATCCTATAAAGATTATATTTTTAATACTTTAAAAAATATAAAAATCATATTTTTATAATCACTTCATATGTTTAAAAATCTTGTCTTTCTAACTATAAAAATCAAATTTTTATTTTCTAAAAATTCAAATCTTTATAATCTAAAAATTCAAATCTTTATATCATGAAAGACCATATTTTCCCTTAATAAAGATCATACTTTTACTTAACAAAGCTCATACTTTTACTTCGAGGTTATGATATATAAATACACCACTTTTAAAACGATTTTATTTATATAAAGATCCTACTTTTAATAACCTAATTAAATAAAGTAGACTGAAACTCACAGATTTAGGTCGTCGGAGGGGGTTGCTCGCGGTCTTCGGGCGGAGGGTGTCGTTGTCGAAGAGGGAGGGGGGAGAACCAGGTGGTGCAGGCGTCCAAGCCAATGGGTGGCGGTGGCAGCAACATTCCGTTATTTTGGGGGGCTAGGGCTTCGCGCGTGACAGAAAGGAAGGGGGGGGGGAAGCTCTGGTGGCCGACCGACGGTAGAGTATGGGCGGCGGACGGTGGTGGGTGCTGGAGAGGCGTGGCGGCGATGGTAATCGCCTGGAGCACAGGCGATGGCTCCCTTTTTTTTCCTTCTTTTTTTTTCCGTTGAATGAATTTAATCGGGGGGGGGGGCAGAACGGTAAAAAGGGGGAGAGGGTTTCTTTTTTTTTTATTATTATTTTTAAAAGTTGAATTTTACTTATGACCTCTAAACGAGGCCCACTGCCTGTCGTCCATAGCGTTTTACCCCCATTCCGAACACAATGGGATATGTATCGCAAGCTGATTCGATAGTTACAATCAGTTTCCGTTGAATCTACATTTAAATCACTATATCGAATTTTAAACGTACATTTCAAATTACCGGGGTCACATACTAACTTGAAAAATTCCAGAAAAATATTTTCTAGCTTCGTATTGACGATACGGTCCTAACAAAACTAGTTTCGTCGAATTCTGAGACCGTTAGAAAAATGGCCAATTTCCAGTCGATTAAAATCAACTGAAACTGGTCAAACGCGTTTTCCTTTGCCACGCTCACATATTGATTCGAAAAATTACGAAATTTGGAATCTAGCAATAACTTAACATCACGGACCCAACAAAACTGGTTTCGTCGAAATCCGAGGTCGTTTGCAAAATGTCCATTTTTAAGGGCCTGAATTCCATAGCGACTATTCAGAATTTTCAACTGGACATATCTTTTGATTCCAGCTATCAAATTTCGATTTTGTCGGATTCGTTGGAAAGATATTATCAATTCGATCCCATTATTTTTGGTTTCACTAAAATCCGGATTGTTTTGCACCCGGTACATTCAATTGAAGTTTGAAATCGAATTATCGAACTACCGCGCCATTTTCAATTCTATTTATAATTATATATAATTATTTATATTCTAACGACGGCGTATATAGTATATACGTCGAATTATATTCAAAATAAATTTCTCGTCGATATTATCTAAAATAATTCATTTTAAATAATCAAAATTCGCTAAAATTGCCAAAATAAAAATTTTAAACTGGCCCAGATTTTCGGGTTGTTACAAGCTTAGAATTCAGGAAATGTCTAACCCTAGTTTCCTCCGACAGTACGCAACATCGAACAAGGTTTGTTCGAAGCAGTTGAAAATCATACGAAGGTGAAGAGCAGTTCTTACCGAATCTATATCTGCATGTTTGGTGATTTAAGGATTTTTGTGTGATTTTACTTTGGATTTTTGAGGATCGAATTGTTTAGTGGAGATAGAAAACAACAGCGCGTTTTTGTTTTGTTGACTTCTGTTGAAATAGAATTAGGTTTAGAAGGTTAAGGGGGTATTTATAATGTAAACAAATATCTAGATATTTTTAGATATTTTATTTATATCATTTTATATTCGTTTTTGCACTCTAAAAATCTGTGTGATCACACACAGTATTCAAAAATCATGAAAATGGACATGCAGCTACAGTTGACATTACGGTCCCAACTGAACTTGTTTCGTCAAATTCCGACTTCGTATGCTCACACAATGTATTTTTAACCGTGAAAATACCGATTGTTTTTCACTTTAAAAATCCGTAAGGCCACACACTGAATCTAAAAATCACGGAACTTGACATCTAACAATAATTTGATGTTGCGGATCCAACAAAATTAGATTCGTCGAATTCTGAGGTCGTTTGCAACAGTGGCTTTTTTTAAAGCTCTGAATGACCCATTTAAATATACAAATATATTTAGATATAATTAAATAAAATATAAATAAATTTATATTATCGTGTATATTCGCAGTGGAATATCACACAGCCCCAGAATAATTATATCCTCGATATTCCAAGTCCTGGTTGAATCGATATTCAATTATATACTAAAATTCCTTTTATAACGTAAATAAAGTGTTACGAATTATAAAGGAATTCTACAGCGACTTTTCTAAAATTTGATATGGACATAAATCAAAATCTACACGATGAAATCCCCATTTTTCTCTTCCATTAGAAAAATATACTTCACCAGCTCCTAACGTTTCTTGTTTCATAGAAATCCGACTTAAAACGAACTCTGTATATCCAGTTGAAGTTCAAATCGCCAAATCGTGAACTTCAGCGCCATTTCGAGCTTGGTTTTAATTATAATATAATTATACGTTCAAACTGACGTTATTTAAATATATTAGTTAATCTAATTCAATTCTAAACTGAATTATATATTTTGATTTGGCCAATTCACACCATATCGCCATTTCAGTAAATTTCGATTATTTCAGAATTAAATATATCATTTAATTATTATTTTAATTAAATATTCTCTCTTATTTAATTCAACGACCATTTATATTCTCTAAACCACTATTTAAATAATTAAATTAATTAATTATTATACCGCTGAAAGTTCGGGTCATTACATTCTTTCCCACTTAAAATAATTTCGTCCTCAAAATTGCTAAGGTAGAGGGTGACCCGATCTACTGGGTAAATATTTATCGGTTTACCCCTTAACTTCAGTTTCAACTGAACATATTAATATCAACTAAAATATTAGTTTATTCCAACTGACTAAAATTTTCAAAAATTCTGAAAATTTTCTAACACCTAAATTTTTCGGAAAATTTCGCCATAACCTCCTTTGAACAGCACTAAAACCACAACTCTCCTCTCTAGGCTTTATCCAACCCAAAAGAAAATAAAATAGCTAAGCGGCTTGCCAAATCGGCTCATAAATCACCAAACTCATATGAAATATAAACTTGTACCTTTTTGTCGGGTATATCATTATATCACTTGCACCTGTTACCCATTCAGCATATACTAATGCATTTCTAATCAAACTCAATCAGTTTATATCTTCAAACTCAATCATTCGTTTATACCTAAGTCGAATTCCATTTCAAACTTAAGTACAATTCTTGATTCCAAATTCTTATATCATCAATAAACTTACTCGATATCATCCCAATATAATTCCATGTTATATTTAACCTTGTCCAAGTTTAATTCAAAATTATTTATTCACTTTTACTATTTAAATCCATTTAACTTCATAAGTTAAATTTAAATTCCAGAATTTTAATTCCTGGGCTCATTTTAAATCAATTTGAAATCATAATACCAATTCAAAACCTTTGAATTTCTAAACAACTTGTTTTCCTCAAACAATTCAAAAACAAAACCTTTGGTAGTAATCCGTCTTTTAGCAACTCGAAAATGAACACTGATGATGTGGCCACACTCATCATGGTTATTTTCCAGTTTATCGATTTGAGTTCAATACTATAACACTTTCAATTTGAAAACATTTTCAAAATCTCCCAAGAACTAAAAATTTCCTTATTTTAATTCCTAATTCTGATTCAAATTCAGATTTAATTCATCTAATTTCATATACTTTACTTATATGAATCCTGATTAGTTATCTACAACTATTTCACCTTTTTATAATCTCTTTCGATTATACTTACAACCAATACAACCAATTATACTATGTTAATTTCAAAACATATCATGTTGGTTCATCGTATTCGAATGTTTAGAAACCCCTATCGACATTGTGGTGCCCCACTATCGACCAGAATTCATAAGCCACTCAACCTATAAAGCTCCACAATATAAAACAGATATTTATTTCAAATAACAAATACGTTCACTCGTATATGTACACTCAAACTCAATCTAGGGTATTACTAACCCTGTCTCTACTGAGTCATGCCAAAGAGCCAAGGTAATTCACTTAACCTCAAGCTCTGATACCAAATGTAATGACCCGGGTTTTTGTCAACTTTGGTTATCGCCATAAACTCAATGATGACTAACCAAACATCAAAAAATACTGGTCATAAATGGAAGAAAACAGAGGAGGAGGAAAGATAAGATAGAAACTTAGAATAGATGAAGAAGAAGAACAACATCAGAGTAACACGAACCTCACAGCGGAATGAATAACATATAATATATGTAACATAACTTGAAATATACATCCGTACTTGGATATACATCATTATCAAAGTACAACACTCACAACATAGCGGAAATAACTATAGCTATATGATCCTGAAGCCTCCTGCTCCAGCTCTTCAAGTATCTGTAAATCCCAACTACGTGACTTCCCGTACAAAATTGGGCACCCAAGAGTTTAGGGAAAAAAACAATTCCGGGTTAGTCATAGGACTGGTATGAGTAAAACAGTTTAAAACAGTTCGAACAAGTAAACGATATCTTATAAGACCACGCCGTATAACGAAACGGGTTATTCCCTTATGAGAATCCAAAATATCTTTATATCAAAAACCTTTTGATATTATAATAATGTCTATCAACCACAGTATAATAATCATTAAGCAGAAACGCTTTCATCTCATGTTCTACATATATGATATACAATCAAAACTACAAGCATGTATTGGGTAATGGATTTCCAACTATGACAACGGATGGAACCACCCTTCGCTAGTGTACCTCTAGAAAGGAAAACACTTGGTTCAACAAGAACATCTTGCAACCCAACCACACATGGCCGACCACTCATTTCGCTTGAGTGTATCTAATGTATATCACCAACAGTTAGGATCAGCAACCGTTTCCCGAATGGGACAGTATCGACAATAGATTTTTAGAAATAAATGAAACTCTAGATCAGGTGATTATACACCCTACTTCGGAGCGACCGACTTAGCCATGCTGCCTGCCCGGTTTATGTCATTTACCGGTTGATGAGGCTTGAGGTTACGCTTCACCATCACATCAGATTCACTTCGAATGCAACATTATCAAATCCATCGAAAATCACTAATTTACGTCTACAACAGTACATAACGTGTTAGCTAAAGAAGTTTCCTTCTCCGCTTCCACTCTTGGTACGGTTGAAGAAATCAATGTACGTGACCTTTCTGGAAATACACTGTCAGACATTCATCCATACAAGTCATCCAGGAACACGATGAACCGAAGGTACTATTCAGTATATCCATCTTAGGCACTGTTATCTAAGATTTATACAACAACCCTTGCACTTTACTCTGTCTTCAATTATCTTTGGCATATATGATTCGCAACGCTTATGCCAATACAGAGTGGTTCTTCGGATAATAATCCAACCGGTCTCTCCATATTAACAACGTTAAAATGGTCAATTCTTTGATAGTCTGTGATTTAACCATCAAAGAAAAACAGGTGTGCAAACAACGATATTATTTCCGGATGGAAATTCTATCAATCAATCATCAATCATATATATATATATTTCCTCACTTTCTATGTTTAGAAAATATACGTTAACACAGGAAAACGTTCCCATTTCTAATCCATATTTCCAATTTCAATATTTGATTACGTTTCTGATTCTATTTGGAAAACATTTCCAAATCTTCTTTACTTGGATTTAAACAGATGTTTAAATCAATATCGCGACGACAAGTCGAACCACTATACTTATTTACTAAATTCACTTAACCACTTTCAATCTCGAACCTTAACCATTTCTAAATTAAAAAAGCAGTCGATCAAGTTGGGGTATAACTACCTCTCAGACCTTAACTGAACAACATTTCAAATCTCGAATTAGGGTAAGTTCATCTTTTAACTCTTTAACACTTCCTTACGTAACTCTCATTCGAATAAATCTCTATTCGATAACTCCTCCCTTCGAATAACTATATTTGATAATCTCTCTTATGAATAACTAGATTCGAAAACCTTTCTTCGAATAAACTAATTTCGATTAACTCTATTTATTTAACCCTAATCGATTAACTCTTTTTACTTAACTCCTTTTGAATAACTAATTCGATAACTCCTTTCAATTAAACTATAATCGATAACTCCTTTCGAATAACTAATTCGATAACTCTTTTCGATTAAACTATAATCGATTGCTCCTTTCGAATAACTCATTCAATAACTCTTATGTGTTTAACTCTATTCGAATAACTAATTCGAATAACTCTTATTTATTTAACTCTATTCGAATAACTAATTCGAATAACTCTTACTAGATTATCTCTTATTCAATAACTCTTACTGGATTAGCTCTTATTCGAATAACTTATTCGAATAACTTATATTCGATTTGCTTACTTTCGAATACTTATATTCGAAAATCTCTTTCTTCGAGTAAATCTTATTCGATTTAACTCCTGTCGAATAACTAGATTCGATCAACTCACTTCGAATATTTCTGATTCGATTATCTCACTTCGAATATCTCTGATTCGATTATCTCACATAGAATATCTACTATTCGATTATCTCACTTCGAATATCTACTATTCGATTCACTTCTTCGAATAACTAAATTTGATTAACTCATTTCAACTCTATTCGAACAAACTAAATTCGATTAACTCCATTTGAATAACTCTAGTTTGATTTAAATCTATCGATTAACCCTAACTGATTAACTCTAACAGGCTTAACTCTAACTGGTTTAACTCTACTGATTAACTCATTGTCCTTATTCAGTTTCAAACATCGATGTTGAAATCGATTCTTACTCCTCTATATAAGTACTGACTTATATATTCTATTTATCCAATGATAAATACTTAATTTATAAATATTTATTTATAAATAAATCAGTTCCCTTTACCTGTTTACTTCTTCATATATAAGTTTGGACTTATATATTCTTATTTATCAAAAGATAAATATTCTCATTATAATATATTTGTTTTCGAAACAAATATTTCCCTTTATCATCTATTTGATTATGGTTTTACACTATTTCCTTTTCAATCCTATTTGTAAATGGTTTACAAATATTTCCTGGTATATCTTTATTTATTCTACTCTAATTATTTCCTTTATAATACCTTATTTATTTCCTAAATGAATATTCTCTTTAATGTGTCCTATTTATTTACTAAATAAATAATTCATTTAGTATCCTATTTATTATCTAAATAAATAATTCATTTAGTATCCTATTTATTATCCCAATAAACATAACCTTTTTATCTCATTCTATTTATTTAACAAATAAATATCTCCTTTATTTTATTCTATTTATTTGTTCTAAATGTTTCCTTTATGATCTTCTATTTATTTAACAAATAAATATTTCATTTAATATCTCTTATTTATTTAACAAATAAATAATCCATTATCTTATCTTATTTATTTAACAATAAATAATTCACTTTATAAATATTCCATTTATAAATATTTCCCTTTATTTATAATTCCACTTAAACGTATTTACTATTTATAAATATTCCATTTATAAATATTTCTATTTATAAATATTCTATTTATAAATATTCTCTTTTATAAAATCCTCTGATTTTATAAATATTCTTTTTCAATATTCACTTTGACAAATTCCCCTTTTCTCCGAATCCCGGTATGTTATGGTGTTTAACATATTAAATTACGATGTCCAATATCGTCCATACACACATAATCAACAACAGGTTATAATTCACATCATATATCTAAATATATGAAAACAATAAAATAACTGTTGAGGAATCCAGCTGGATTCCTCCAACCTGTTTCCCTATATCCACAGATGTTACACAATAAAATCAACATCACTTTCAATTCCATATGATATATTCTGTTAAACAGAATCAATATAGAAATTCACTAATTGACTAGCAGTTCAATCAAACAGTCAACACACAGTCATTCAGCCAATATTTAACAGTTCTAAAAAGACAACATGAAATTATAAACTGTTAAGAGATAGTGAGATTTACTCACTTTGGCGGTTCATCGTTAAAGAATGATAAACTGTTATTTGATTTGAATCAAACAGTTTATTTCACCATACATTCAAACGAGCACCGATCCACATCCAGTCAGTGTCATTTTGTTGCTCCCGTCCATACGATCCCAACGGATCTTGTTTCGCTCAATTCCAATATCGTATCACGAAGTTACACCTTATATAAGTTTGTACATAAAAAAATAAAATAAACTGAATTTCCTTTAATTTATGTGGGCTTAACCTTTTATTTAGCCGGCCCAATACCTCTTCTCAAGCCCAACACCGACGTGCTTCTTCCCCAACCAATTTTCTACGCTGCTCCTCCACAGACATTAACGCAACCTCTTACATCCTTAAGTCATCCTTCACCGCACTTAAATTCAAACTAAAAATACCATAATTCATCTCCTTCTATCCTCCTTTTCCTCAACCCAAAGACCGGCAACTCGCACCTCCCTCTGTGTTTCCGTCGACAACTCCTGATGGCGCTGTACAGAGATCGCTCGTCACCTTTTTGCTTGGAACCTCACCAAAAAAACACCAAGTTGATGCTAAATCCAACTACGAACTCAAATCCATACTCGAATTCGCATATAATAGCTTAGAATTTAGGAAATGTCTAACCCTAGTTTCCTCCGACAGTACGCAACATCGAACAAGGTTTGTTCGAAGCCGTTGAAAATCATACGAAGGTGAATAGCAGCTCTTACCGAATCTATATCTGCATGTTTGGTGATTTAAGGATTTTTGTATGATTTTACTTTGGATTTTTGAGGATCGAATTGTTTACTGGAGATAGAAAACAACAACGCGTTTTTGTTTTGTTGACTTCTGTTGAAATAGAATTAGGTTTAGAAGGTTAAGGGTGTATTTATAGTGTAAACCAATATCTAGATATTTTCCTATATATATTTAGATATTTTATTTATATCATTTTATATTCGTTTTTGCACTCTAAAAATCCGTGTGATCACACACAGTATTCAAAAATCACGAAAATGGACATGCAGCTACAGTTCGACATTACGGTCCCAACGGAACTTGTTTCGTCGAATTCCGACTTCGTACGCTCACACAACGTATTTTTAACCATGAAAATACTGAATGTTTTTCACTCTAAAAATCCGTACGGCCACACAATGACTCTAAAAATCACGGAACTTGACATCTAACAATAATTTGATGTTGCGGATCCAACAAAATTAGTTTCGTCAAATTCTGAGCTCGTTTGCAACAGTGGCTATTTTTAAAGCTCTGAATGACCCATTTAAATATATAAATATATTTAGATATAATTAAATAAAATATAAATAAATTTATATTATCATGTATATTCGCATTGGAATATCATACAGCCCCAGAATAATTATATCCTCGATATTCCAAGTCCTGGTTGAATCGATGTTCAATTATATACTAAAATTCCTTTTATAACGTAAAATAAAGCGTTACGAATTATAAAGGAATTCCACAGCGACTTTTCTAAAACTTGATTTGGACATAAATCAAAATCTACCCGACGAAATCCCGATTTTTCTCTTCCATTAGAAAAATATACTTCACCATCTCCTAACGTTTCTTGTTTCACATAAATCCGACTTAAAACGAACTTTGTATATTCAGTTGAAGTTCAAATCGCCAAATCGCGAACTACAGCGCCATTTCGAGCTTGGTTTTAATTATAATATAATTATACGTTCAAACTGACGTTATTTAAACATATTCGTTAATCTAATTCAATTCTAAACTGAATTATATATTTTGATTTGCCTAATTCACACCATATCCCCATTTCAGTAAATTTTGATTATTTCAGAATTAAATCTATTATTTAATTATTATTTGAATTAAATATTCTCTCTTATTTAATTCAACGACCATTTATATTCTCTAAACCACTATTTAAATAATTAAATTAATTAATTATTATACCGTTGAATGTAGGGTCATTACATTCTTCCGCACTTAAAATAATTTCGTCCTCGAAATTGCTAAGGTAGAGGACGACCCGATCTATTGGGTAAATATTTATTGGTTTACCCCTTAACTTCAGTTTCAACTGAACATATTAATATCAACTAAAATATTAGTTTATTCCGACTAACTAAAATTTTCAAAAATTCTGAAAATTTTCTAACACCTAAATTTTTCGGAAAATTTCACCATAACCTCCTTTGTACAGCCCTATCGGTAAAACCACAACTCTCCTCTCTAGGACTTCTCCAACCCAAAAGAAAATAAAACAGCCAAGCGGCTTGCCAAATCTGCTCATAAATCACCAAACTCATATGAAATATAAGCATATACCTTTTTGTTGGGTATATCATTATATCACTTGCACTTGTTACCCATTCAGCATATACTAATGCATTTCTAATCAAACTCAATCAGTTTATATCCTCAAACTCAATCATTCGTTTATACCTAAGTCGAATTCCATTTCAAACTTAAGTACAATTCTTGATTCCAAATTCTTATATCATCAATCAACTTACTCGATATCATCCCAATATAATTCCATATTATATTTAACCTTGTCTAAGTTTAATTCAAAATTATTTATTCACTTTTACTATTTTAATCCATTTAACTTCATAAGTTAAATTTAAATTCCAGAATTTTAATTCCTGGGCTCATTTTAAATCAATTTGAAATCATAATACCAATTCAAAACCTTTGAATTTCTAAACAACTTGTTTTCCTTAAACAATTCAAAAACAAAACCTTTGGTAGTAATCCGTCACTTAGCAACTCGAAAATGAACACTAATGATGTGGCCATACTCATCAGGGTTATTTTCCAGTTTATTGAAGTGAGTTCAATACTATAACACTTTCAATTTGAAAACATTTTCAAAATCTCCCAGGAACTTAAAATTTCCTCATTTAAATTCCTAATTCTAATTTAAATTCAGATTTAATTCATCTAACTTCATATACTTTACTTATATGAATCCTGATTAGTTATCTACAACTACTTCACCTTTTTATAATCTCTTTCGATTATACTAACAACCAATACAACCAATTATACTATGTTAATTTCAAAACATATCATGTTGGTTCATCGTATTCGAATGTTTAGAAAGCCCTTTCGACATTGTGGTGCCCCACTATGGACCAGAATTCATAAGCCACTCAACCTATAAAGCTCCACAATATAAAACAGAATTTTATATCAAATAACATATACGTTCACTCGTATATGTACACTCAAACTCAATCTAGGGTATTACTAACCCTATCTCTATTGAGTCACGCCACAGAGCCAAGGTAATTCACTTAACCTTAAGCTCTAATACCAAATGTAATGACCCGGGTTTTTGTCAACTTTGGTTATCCCCATAAACTCAATGACGACTAACCAAACATCGAAAAATACTGGACATAAATGGAAGAAAACAGAGGGTGAGGAAAGATAAGATAGAAACTTAGAATAGAAGAAGAAGAACAACAACATCAGATTTACACGAACCTCAAAGCGGAATGAATAAAATATAATATGTATAACATAACTTGAAATATACATCTGTACTTGAATATACATCATTATCAAAGTACAACACTTACAACACAGCGGAAATAACTATAGCTATATGATCCTAAAGCCTCCTGCTCCAGCTCTTCAAGTATCTGTTAATCCCGACTACTTGACTGCCCATACAAAATTGGGCACCCAAGAGTTTAGGGAAAACAAAAACAAAATAAACTCCGGGTTAGTCATAGGACTGGTATGAGTAAAACAGCTTAAAACAGTTCGAACAAGTAAACGATATCTCATAAGACCACGCCGTATAACGGAACGGGTTTTTCCCTTATGAGAATCCAAAATATCTTTATATCAGAAACCTTTTGATAATATAATAATGTCTATCAACCACAGTATAATAATCATCAAGCAGAAACGCTTTCATCTCACGTTCTACATATATGATATACAATCAAAACCGCAAGCATGTATTGGGTAATGGATTACCAACTATGACAAGGTTTGGAACCACCCTTCGCTAGTGTACCTCTAGAAAGGAATACACTGGGTTCAACAAGAACATCTTGCAACCCGACCACACATGGCCAACCACTCATTTTGCTTGAGTGTATCGAATGTATATCACCAACGGTTGGGATCAGCAACCGTTTCCCGAGTGGGACAGTATCGACAATAGATTTTTAGAAATAAATGAAACTCTAGATCAGGTGATTATAAACCCTACTTCGGAGCGACCGACTTAGCCATGCTGCTTGCCCGATTTATGTCATTTACCGGTTGATGAGGCTTGAGGTTACGCTTCATCATCACATCAGATTCACTTCGAATGCCACATTGTCAGATCCAACGAAAATCACTAATTGACATCTACAACAGTACATTACGTGTTAGCTAAAGAAGTTTCCTTCTCCGCTTCCACTCTTGGTACGGTTGAAGAAATCAATGTACGTGACCTTTCTGGAAATACTCTATCAGACATTCATCCATACAAGTCATCCAGGAACACAATGAACCGAAGGTACTATTCAGTATATCCCTCTTAGGCACTGTTATCTAAGATTTATACAACAGCCCTTGCACTTTACTTTGTCTTCAATTATCTTTGGCGTATATGATTCGCAATGCTTATGCCAATAAAGAGTGGTTCTTCGGATAATAATCCAACCGGTCTCTCCATATTAACAACGTTAAAATGGTCAATTCTTCGATAGTTTGTGATTTAACCATCAAAGAAAAACATGTGTGCAAACAACGATATTATTTCCGGATGGAAATTCTATCAATCAATCATCAATCATATATATATATATATATTTCCTTATTTTCATTGTTTAGAAAATATACGTTAACACTGGAAAACGTTCCCATTTCTAATCCAAATTTCCAATTTCAATATTTGATTATGTTTCTGATTCTATTTGGAAAACATTTCCAAATCTTCTTTACTTGGATTTAAACAGACGTTTAAATCATTATCGCGACGACAACACGAACCACTATACTTATTTACTAAATTCACTTAACCACTTTCACTCTAGAACCTTAACCATTTCTAAATTAAAAACGCAGTCGATCAAGTTGCGGTATAACTACCTCTTAGACCTTAACTGAACAACATTTCAAATCTCGAATTAGGGTAAGTTCATCTTTTAACTCTTTAACACTTCCATACGTAACTCTCATTCGAATAAACCTCTATTCGATAACTCCTCCCTTCGAATAACTATATTTGATAATCTCTCTTATGAATAACTAGATTCGAAAACCTTTCTTCGAATAAACTAAATTCAATTAACTCTATTTAATTAACCCTAATCGATTAACTCTTTTTACTTACATCCGTACTTAACTCCTTTTGAATAACTAATTCGATAACTCCTTTCGATTAAACTATAATCGATAACTCCTTTCAAATAACTAATTCTATAACTATTTTTGATTAAACTATAATCGATAACTCCTTTCGAATAACTCATTCAATAATTCTTATGTGTTTAACTCTATTCGAATAACTCTTATTTATTTAACTCTATTCGAATAACTAATTCGAATAACTCTAACTAGATTATCTCTTATTCAATAACTCTTACTGGATTAGCTCTTATTCGAATAACTTATTCGAATAGCTTATATTCGATTTGCTTACTTTCGAATACTTATATTCGAAAATCTCTTTCTTCGAGTAAATCTTATTCGATTTAACTCCTGTCGAATAACTAGATTCGATCAACTCACTTCGAATATTTCTGATTCGATTATCTCACTTCGAATATCTCTGATTCGATTATCTCACATCGAATATCTACTATTCGATTATCTCACTTCGAATATTTACTATTCGATTCACTTCTTCGAATAACTAAATTCGATTTACTCATTTCAAATCAATTCGAATAAATTAAATTCGATTAACTCCATTTTAATAACTCTAGTTCGATTTAACTCTATCGATTAACCCTAACTGATTAACTCTAACTGGCTTAACTCTAACCGGTTTAACTCTACTGGCTTAACTCTACTGATTAACTCATTGTCCTTATTCAGTTTCAAACATCGATGTTGAAATCGATTCTTACTCCTCTATATAAGTCCTGACTTATATAATCTATTTATCCAATGATAAATAGTTAACTTAATTTATAAATATTTATTTATAAATAAATCGGTTCCATTTACCTGTTTACTTCTTCATATATAAGTTTGGGCTTATATATTCTTATTTATCAAAAGATAAATATTCCCTTTATAATCTATTTGTTTTCCAAACAAATATTTCCCTTTATCATCTATTTGATTATGGTTTTACACTATTTCTTTTCAATCCTATTTGTAAATGGTTTACAAATATTTCCTGGTATATCTTTATTTATTCTACACTAATTATTTCCTATATATTACCTTATTTATTTCCTAAATGAATATTCTCTTTAATGTATCCTATTTATTTACTAAATAAATAATTCATTTAGTATCCTATTTATTATCCCAATAAACATAACCTTTTTATCTCATTCTATTTATTTAACAAATAAATATCTCCTTTATTTTATTCTATTTATTTGTTCTAAATGTTTCCTTTATGATCTTCTATTTATTTAACAAATAAATATCTCATTTAGTATCTCTTATTTATTTAACAAATAAATAATCCATTAGCTTATCTTATTTATTTAACAATAAATAATTCACTTTATAAATATTCCATTTATAAAGATTTGCATTCATTTATAATTCCACTTAAACATATTTCCTATTTATAAATATTCCATTTATAAATATTTCTATTTATAAATATTCTATTTATAAATATTCTCTTTTATAAAATCCTCTGATTTTATAAATATTCTTTTTCAATATTCACTTTGACAAATTCCCCTTTTCTCCGAATCCCGGAATGTTATGGTGTTTAACATACCAAATTACGATGTCCAATATCGTCCATACACACACAATCAACAACAGGTTATAATTCGCATCATATATCTAAATATATGAAAACAATAAAATAACTGTTGAGGAATCCAGTCGGATTCCTCCAACCTGTTTCCCTGCATCCATAGATGTTACACAATAAAATCAACATCACTTTCAATTCCATATGATATATTCTGTTAAACAGAATCAATATAGAAATTCATTAACTTACTAGCAGTTCAATCAAACAGTCAACACACAGTCAATCAGCCAATATTTAACAATTCTAAAAATACAACGTGAAATTATAAATTGTTAAGAGTTAGTAAGATTTACTCACTTTGGCAGTTCATCGTTAAAGAACGATAAACTGTTATTTGATTTGAATCAAACAGTTTATTTCTCCATACATTCAAACGAGCACCGATCCACTTCCAGTCAGTGTCATTGTGTTGCCCCCGTCCATACGATCCCAACGGATCTTGTTTCGCTCAATTCTGATATCGTATCACGAAGTTACACCTTATATAAGTTTGTACATAAAAAAATAAAATAAATTGAATTTCCTTTATTTTAAGTGGGCTTAACCTTTTATTTAGCCGGCCCAATACCTCTTCTCAAGCCCAACACCGACATGCTTCTTCCCCAATCAATTTTCCATGCTGCTCCTCCACAGACATTAACGCAACCTCTTCCATCCTTAACTCATCTTTCACCACATATAAATTCAAACTAAAAATACCATAATTCATCTCCTTCTGTCCTCCTTTTCCTCAACCCAAAGACCGGCAACTCGCACCTCCCTCTGTGTTTCCGTCGACAGCTCCTGATGGCGCTGTATAGAGATTGCTCATCACATTTTTGCTTGGAACCTCACCAAAAACACACCAAGTTGATGCAAAATCCAACAATGAACTCAAATCCATACTCGAATTCGCATATAATAGCTTAGAATCCAGGAAATGTGTAACCCTAGTTTCCTCCGATAATACGCAACATCGAACAAGGTTTGTTCGAAGCAGTTGAAAATCATACGAAGGTGAAGAGCAGTTCTTACCGAATCTATATCTGCATGGTTGGTGATTTAAGGATTTTTGTATAATTTTACTTTGGATTTTTGAGGATCAAGTTGTTTACTGGAGATAGAAAAGAACGACGTGTTTTTGTTTTGTTGACTTCTGTTGAAATAGAATTAGGTTTAGAAGGTTAACGGGGTATTTATAATGTAAACAAATATCTAGATATTTTCCTAGATATTTTATTTATATCATTTTATATTCATTTTTACACTCTAAAATTCTATGTGATCACACACAGTATTCAACAAT
Organism: Allium sativum; assembly: GCA_030737875.1. Classification (NCBI taxonomy): domain Eukaryota; kingdom Viridiplantae; phylum Streptophyta; class Magnoliopsida; order Asparagales; family Amaryllidaceae; genus Allium; species Allium sativum. Next base: position 997,213,059 of record CM060915.1, read on the forward strand.
CACGAAAATGGACATGCAGCTACAGTTCGACATTACGGTCCCAACGGAACTTGTTTCGTCGAATTCCGACTTCGTATGCTCACACAACATATTTTTAACCGTGAAAATACCGACTGTTTTTCACTCTGAAAATCCGTACGGCCACACATTGACTCTAAAAATCACGGAACTTGACATATAACAATAATTTGATGTTGTGGATCCAACAAAATTAGTTTCGTTGAATTCTGAGCTCGTTTGCAACAGTGGCTATTTTTAAAGCTTTGAATGACCCATTTAAATATATAAATATATTTAGATATAATTAAATAAAATATAAACAAATTTATATTATCGTGTATATTCGCATTGGAATATCATACTGCCCCAGAATAATTATATCCTCGATATTCCAAGTTCTGGTTGAATCGATATTCAATTATATACTAAAATTCCTTTTATAACGTAAATAAAGCGTTACGAATTATAAAGGAACTCCACGGCGACTTTTCTAAAATTTGATTTGGACATAAATCAAAATCAACACGATAAAATCCCGATTTTTCTCTTACATTAGAGAAATATACTTCACCAGCTCCTAACGTTTCTTGTTTCACAGAAATCCGACTTAAAACGAACTCTGTATATCCAGTTGAAGTTCAAATCGCCAAATCGCGAACTGTAGCGCCATTTCGAGCTCGGTTTTAATTATAATATAATTATACGTTCAAACTGACATTATTTAAATATATTCGTTAATCTAATTTAATTCTAAACTGAATTATATGTTTTGATTTGCCCAATTCACATCATATCGCCATTTCAGCAAATTTTGATTATTTCAGAATTAAATATAATATTTAATTATTATTTTAATTAAATATTCTCTCTTATTTAATTTAACGACCATTTATATTCTCTTAGCCACTATTTAAATAATTAAATTAATTAATTACTATACCGCTGAAAGTGCGGGTCATGACAAACATCCAATGAAAGAAAACTCCTTAGAGATAGGATCAGTAGTATCCTAGAATCAGAAACTCGTTAGAGATGGGGTTAGTAATGCCCAAAATGAGTTGAGAGTTATATGTTTATAAATAATGTATTTGTGATTATATATATAATTTTGTTTTAAAAGTATGATTATTGGTTTAATTAATTAAAATTTTGAACCATATAACCCAATTGTGTCGAATGTTGAACTGAATTGAACATTGAATGCACATGCATATATGTGCATGTATATACATTGAAAAGGTTATAGCAAAGAGGCTAGAGAAGAGGAATAAAATTGTATGCCCGACAAATAAGTACATGTTTAGTGTATTTATTGGGGTTGGATGATTTTATGTGCCAATTGGCTATATCTTTTTCTTTTTGAGATGAGAGGGCCTGTGTGGCGGTTTGGGGATTTTCCTGGTGATCCCCGTAGAAAGGAGGTTATGCGAATTTTTTCGAAAATTTAGGGTGTTAGCCAAATTTTTGAGAAATTGGAAAATTCTTAGAAACTGAAAAGTTGAAGAATGAAAGCCAGAATGAAAGTTGAGTTGATTAGTGAAACAACTTTCATCTCCGTTCCTTTTCGAGGACAAAAAGATTTTAAGTGGAGGAGATTGTAACAACCCAGAAAAATCAGAGCCAATTTAAAATATTTAATTTGGCTATTTTAATGAATAATGAGTTATTTAAAATGATTTATTTTAAATAATAATGATGAAAAAATTATTTTCGACGAAGTTAGAACGTATAAATTTATTTTAATTATATAACGAGCATGAAATGGCGTGGGAGTTTGAAAATTCGATTTCTAACTGAATATACAGATTTCAATATTAGTCAGAATTGGACGAAACTAGAAATATTCGAATATGATTAGCTATATCTTTCTATCGAGTGTAAGAAACTGAGATTTCATTTTATAAGTTGAGAGTTACGTCCTGTTGAAAACTATGAAAAGTCTCTGTGGAATTCATATATTATTTTATATAATATATGGCCCTTAAAAATAGCCATTTTGCAAATGAGCTCCGTTTTCGTCGAAACCACTTTTGTTGGATCCAGGATGTCGAATTATTGCTAGGTTCCAATTTTCGTAATTATTGGAATCAATATGTGAGCGTGGCAAAAGAAAACGTGTTTTGACAGTTTTAGTCAATTTAGATCGACCAGAAAATGGCCATTTTTCAGACGGTCTTCAAATTTGACGAAATTAGTTTTGTTAGGACCGTATCGTCAATACAAAATTAGAAATATTTTTTCGGGAATTTTTAGAGTCAGTATGTGGCCCCGGTAAATTAAAATGTACGTTCAAATCCAAATTTTAATGTTTTATATTTTAATTTGAAGAATAACTGACTGAAACGATTGAATTGGCCTACGAGACATATACCATTGTGTCCGGTATGGGGGTATTTAGCTAGGGGCGACGGTCGTTGGGTTCGATTTTGAGTTCGTGACATTAAACATGTAATTTATGAATTAATTATTAAAAAATTAATATATTTATATATATAACGTTGGGAAAAACCGGAAACGCTAAATAGCTATTCTTCCCGCGCCGCTCATTTCGAGTCAACGGCAACGGGCTTCCAACCTTCTACCTCCCCGATCTCCGTATCCACTAACCTATTCAAGAAATCGACAATACCAAGTTCCTCAGCTCAGCAAGATCTCCAAAACCAATGGCCATGATCGAGTTTAATGTCTTGGACGGAGTGAATTTCTATCTCGAACTCAGTGGGATCGCATGCGTTTCTAAGGCCACTGGAGCCACCAGATTTCATGCCATCGCCGGCGCTAGGGGGCAACGCCGTGGCAGACGTGTTGGACACCGAGGACACCGAGGATCAACGTGTTTTCTGAGTGTTGAACAGAGGAAGAAGGTAATTAATTTTATTAATTACCTTATTAATTCTCTAATTAACGTAATTAATCTATAAATTAAAATAACTCACTCATTTATTGTTCGATTTCGACAATTTCAGAACCGTTGAAACCGTGAAGAAAAACGCTACAACATGGAATCAATCTGGACGAGAACGAAGCAAGTTATAGATTTTTATTGAATTAAACATCCTTTTTAATTTAGTTAAAACAAATCTTTATTTAAACGATTTTCTAGCCGATCAATGTGAAATCTCTCACTAAATTCTTTTGTACAGTTATTTATTTTTATAATTGAATTTGTGTTGACTGCCTGTTAACTCACCTCATATACGTCCACAGAACATGGACGATTTATTTGATTGTATTGTGTGTGATTGTGATGTGAAATGAAAATAATGTATATATGAAATATAAAAAAAAATCTGTGATGTGTCAAACATATATATTTGAAATGAAAAATATAGATTTGAAATGAAAATAAATATATATATGGAATGGAAAAATATATATATATATATATGTATGTATATATGATGTGTGAAAAAACATATATTTGAAATGAAATATATATATATATATATATATATATATATAGAATGTGAAAAATATATATGGAATGTGAATATATATATATGGAATGTGAAAAATATATATATGGAATATGAATAATATATATATGAAAAGAAAATATACGTATATGAAATGTGAAATATATATATATATATATGAAGTGTGAATGAAATGAATATTGGTTTGTTAAAAATATTATTTTTAACATATATATGAGATGTACAAAATTTTCGTGTAGTGGAATATTCGATTTTGGTTAAAAATCGAAATGAAAGTTGAAATCGTTTTTAAAACGAAATTAAAACAATTTATAAAATATGTTTTAAATGGAAATCCACGAAATATATATAATGTATATATTATATATGTTAAATGGCCTGAATAGAACGTGCAGCGCTGCGGCCGTTCGCGAATTTCGACCGTTGACTTCGAATTGACGTTACGGGAGATCCGACAGTCGGATTGTCCTAAAACCAGAACCATTGGCTTCGTATCGAAAAGAACTTTCCTATGAATATAAGAGATTTGAAATATAATGGTTGGATCTAGAGATACGTCCAAATCAAATTTGGAAAAGGTCTTTATAAGTGCAGTTCGGTGGCTGTTATTGGAGACCCACTGTACATGCCTTGATAAAATTATTAAAAATATCAATAATTTGTGTAAAATCGTAATAAATGATTTGGATAGAATTGGGATGAAAATTTCCACATTTGAAAAGATAAAAATATATTTTTATCGAAATGAACTAGTTATGAACTAGAATTATAATCCAATATTTTTAAATAAAAAAAATGGATTTCAAATGGTTTTAAAAATAACCAAAATTTCCAACATACGAATTGGAATGGTTTGGAATATAAATAATCTTTAGGATGTTTCGATATTGGACTCCGTTATTATACAGACATTGTAGAGGAATTTGGAAGATATATATATATATATCGTTATCCCAATACGATATTTGTTAGTTTTAGAATTTGTTGTTGAATATAAGCCGATACTATTTTTATTCAAAACCTTGTATTTAACATCAAATTGAATTTTGGGTTTGTCGTGAACTGTGTTTAAATGACACTGGTTTTTAACACAGCTAAAAGTAGGATTAATATTCCTAAAAGTTGAATAATCATTAAGTAATGATTTTAGAGATTGAAACCAATTGGAGTTGAATAAATCTTTAACTAGATTGTAAAGGAATAAATGGTAATAAATAAATTTCCAAAATGTGATTAAACCAAATATACTTGGTTGCTGATAGTGATTAGGACTGATTGATTGTTTGGACTGTGCTTGACCAGTTTTTGAGCAGAATATGCTTTTACATTTAGCATTGGGTTGGGTAGAAATATCTGTATGCTAACATCTTGTGAAACACTTCACGATTTGACTATGAGATGTTTAGCGATGTTGTTGATTTCATTTCAAATTTAATGAATGATTTTGAAATGATATTTTTCTTAAGTGAAGAGATTTATTCCTGGTTTTTGATAGGCAATGTGATATAAAAATGTTTTATAAAACAGAAAGGATTTCGAGGCCTACACACGATATTATCGAAAAGATTTCGAAATGTATTTTGTGTTACATTATGGTTCATCGCATATCGATTAGTTTCTACTAATAACATATCTGTTTGGTGGAGGAGAATTTATTCTCTTTCTTAACACCCTTCTTTGAGACGTACGAGCTCAAAGGTTATGTGATTAATAGTGACTAATCATATGTGTGAATTGCTGATGTGAAGTACTATATTTTTAAAGTACTTGTGATTATTATGTTGTGAAATGATTTTCTCCACTTCGGGATATAAAAATGATTTAGTATGTGGCTAAAGATTCTGGTAACCTAGACGACTAAAAGTATGGGTGAGACGGGCGGTGTATGCTTCCATGCGTGGGAGGTGCATCGTCATTGTAGCCTGCTCCATGCGTGGGAGGTGCACATATATATCGAGATGCTTAGGTGCGTGCCCTTTGCCTTGTCTAAGGGGAGCCCGATATTTGGTTGCATACTTATTTGTATGCATTGTTATGATTTGGAATTCATATTTCCAAATGATTTGATTTGAGATCCCGAAGTGAAATCTACTTTGATATAAAACCTAGATATGTATTTCAAATGATTTGAAATGGAAATCGGGAAATAAAGTTCAAGGGAATAATTTCTGTAAATTGGATTGGATTTGGAAAATCTAAGTGTTGTGATTAATCTAAATGGACAGATTGGGAATTTGCAAGTCGATTGATGCATAATAGATCCATAATTATAGATTGTTGTTTATACACTGACATTCATGGGGAAACCCGTTCCACATTAGCAGCGTGGTCCTGTGATTTTCCTTATCATTTATAAAGATTTATAACTGTTTAGAGTTTCACACACCAGTCCCATGACTGACCTATAGTTTGTTTTTGCCTTGCAAACTCGGGTGCCCCTATTTTCCACACGGGCAGTTGAGTAGTTTTATTTTGCAGATATATAGAGCAGGATTTTGGATTGAAGCTTTAAGCTGTGTCTAGGCATTTATACTCTTTCGTTGTGCATTGTATTACCTTTATTGTAAATAAATCTTCCGCTATATTTTTATTTTCTGATATACTCCGATATTCTGTACTCTGATGTAACATTATTATGATGTTTATAAAAGTCTTCTGTTGTTTGTTCCGATGTGTTGTATGCCCAGAGTTAGCGTATCCGTGTTTTGAACGGTCTTGGTCGATTTAGCGATCGATTAAGTACGGGCGAAATCCATATCGTTACATATGGTATTAGAGCTTTGGTTAACTCAAATCTTTGGGCTGCAACTCCTTAGAACCGAATAAAAGGCTCATTAGAGATTGGATTAGTAATATCCAATGAAAGAAAACTCATTAGAGATAGGATCAGTAGTATCCTAGAATGAGAAACTCTTTAGAGATGGAGTTAGTAATGCCCCAGAATGAGTTGAGAGTTATATGTTTATAAATAACGTATTTGTGATTATATATATATATATATTTTGGTTTTAAAAGTATGATTATTGGTTTGATTAATTAAAATTTTGAACCATATAACCAAATTGTGTCGAATGTTGAACTGAATTGAAAATTGAATGCAGATGCATATATATACATGTATATACATTGAACATGTCATAGCAAGGAGGCTAGAGAAGGGGAATAAAGCTGTATGCCCGACAAATAGGTACATGTTTAGTGTATTTATTGGGGTTGGATGATTTTATGAGCCGATTGGCTAGCAGCTTGGCTTTTTCTTTTTTAGATGAGGTGGCCTATGTGGAGGTTTGGGGACTTTCCCGTTGCTCCCCATACAAAGGAGGTTATGCGAAAATTTTCGAAAATTTAGCGTGTTAGCCAAATTTTTGAGAAATTGGAAAATTCTATGAAACTGAAAAGTTGAAGAATGAAAGCCAGAATGAAAGTTGAGTTGATTAGTGAAACAACTTTCAGCTCCGTTCCTTTTCGAGGACGAAAAGATTTTAAGTGGGGGAGATTGTAACAACCCGGAAAAATTAGAGCCAATTTAAAATTTTTAATTTGGCTATTTTAATGAATAATGAGTTATTCAAAATGATTTATTTTAAATAATAATGACGAAAAATTTATTTTCGACGAAGTTAGAACGCATAAATTTATTTTAATTATATAACGAGCTGAAATGGCGCGGCAGTTTGAAAATTCGATTTCTAATTTCAATTGAATGCACAAAATTCAATATTAGTCAGAATTGGACGAAACTAGAAATATTCGAATCTGAATAGCTATATCTTTCTAACGAGTGTAAGAAACTGATATTTTGTTTTATAAGTTTAGAGTTACGTCCATTTGAAAATTCTGAAAAGTCGCTCTGGAATTTATATAATATTTTATATAATATATGGCCCTTAAAAGTAGCCATTTTGCAAACGACCTCCGTTTTCGACGAAACCACTTTTGTTGGATCCGGTATGTTGAATTATTGCTAGGTACCATTTTTCGTAATTATTGGAATCAATATTTGAGCGTGGAAAAAGAAAACGTGTTTTGACAGCTTTAGTCAATTTGGATCGACAAGAAAATGGCCATTTTTTAAACGATCTTCAAATTTGACGAAATTAGTTTTGTTAGGATTTTATTGTTAATACGAAATTAGAAATAATTTTTCGAGAATTTTTAGAGTCAGTATGTGGCCCCGGTAAATTAAAATGTACATTCAAATCCAAATTTAAATGTTTTATATTTTAATTTGAAGAATAACTGACTGAAACAATCGAATTGTGTAACGGCTGGAAATTTCCGACTCCTCGAGAGTCGGAAATTCCGAGACGTTAGTGAAAGAATTCAGAAGGTGAGAAAGAAAAGATAGAACTAATAGAATAGAAGAAGAAGAAGCACATCAGAATCATCAGAGTAACACGAATCTCACAGTGGAACGAATAACATATAATATATAACATAACTTTGAAGTAAACAGTTATATATATACAATAGCACTTATCAGAGTACAACACTTACAACATGGCGGAAATAACTATAGCTATAGAATCTTGCAGCCTCCTGCTCCAAGCTCTCCAAGTATATCTGTAAATCCCGACTACTTGACTGCCCGTACAAATTTAGGCACCCAAGAGTTTAGGGAAAACAATAAAGTAAACTCCGGGTCAGTCATGGGACTGGTATGAGTAAAATAGTTTAAAACAGGTATAGGATATCTCATAAGACCACGCCGTGAATACGGAACGGGTTTTTCCCTTATGAGTATCTGAACAACTTTGCAAGCAATATCATTGTGATATTATAATAATGTCTAAGTACAAATTGATATCAATCTAGCAGAAACGCTTGCATCTCACGTTCTACATACATAGTATAAAATCATAAACCGCAGGGCGCTTATCGGAGAATGGATTCCAATAGACAAGGTATGGGAGCACCTTCTGAATAGTGTACTCTAGAGGTGATACACTCAGGGTTCAACAAGAACGTCTTGCAACCCGGCCACACATGACCGCTCACTCATTTAGCTTGAGTGTCGCGAATATATTGCCACCACGGTTATAGGCCATCAAACCGTCATCCGAAGATACAGAATCAAAAAGAAGTATAAATATGAATATTCTCTAGATCGGTGACAATACACCCTGCTTGGGGATGACCCAACTAGCCATGCTGCCTAGCCCAACTTTTGTTACTTCCCGGTGTGAGGCTAGAAGCTACGTCTATCTTCAGAACATCTGATCACCATTCACTTTGAATGCCACATCGTCATACCCGCCAAATCACAAATTGACTTATCCAAAAATAACACGGGTATATAGCTAAGAGAAACGAATTCCTCCGCCACCAAACGTGAATACGTTTGCACAGATCAACTTACGCGATCCATTGGATATACTCTGTCAGACCTTCTTCCATATACGTTGTCCTGGGACTGGACAAACCGAAGGCACTATTCAGTATATCCATCTTAGTCACTGTTATCTAAGACTTATACAACAGCCCTTGCACTTTACTCCGTCTTCAATTTATCCTTGGCAGATATTGCTCGCAACGCTTATGCCAATACAGAGTGGTTCTTTGGATAATAATCCAACCGGTCTCTCCATATTAACAACGTTAAAATGGTAAAAACTTTGATAGTCTGTGATTCAACTATCAAATGAAAACATGTCGGTGTACAAACAACGATCTTATTTCCAAATGGAAATTCGATCGATCAATCATCATATGTTCATATTTCCTTATTTCATATATTTAGAAAATATATGTTATTAATCATTGGAAAACATTTCCATGGCTTATTTTCACATCACTATTATTTCGCAACTATCAGTCCCTAACTGTAACTAGTATGAGAACAATTCTCTAAGTATCAATCTGGAAGGTCGAAACCAACATCAGATCGTCACTTAGGAAACCTTTCAACTTACCCTCTCCAGTCAGTTTCTGAATTTGCTTAACTCTATTTCTTAAATTCTTATCATGAAAACATTTCATTTTCTATGTTTAGAAAACATGTCTGACTATATTTGGAAAACGTTTCCAAAACTCATTTACGGATTTCCAATGAACGTTGTATAAAACATCGTTACGCTTAATCCATTAATCGCTTATTACTTAACTATATTTCAAATCAACCTTTTCTATTGAACCACAACTATTCCTTTGTCAATTCTGAAGTCAATCAAGTTGGGGTATAATTACCTCTCAGACCTTAATTGAACAACGTCCTTTACTGTGAAACAGATGAAGCTCGTCACTCACTTTTTACAATCATCTGTTTATGCAAATTCTCGGATTCAGGTTACGTATCTACTTCTTATATGAAAACGTTTGATTATAACTATAACGTTATAATTCCTACTTCTGCAATATCTAACCTAAATTATAACTTTATCTCCTAACTCGAATAATTTAACAGACACCTAATTTCTATATCAATAACTAAATCTTGATTTAAACCCTGGAAAGTAAATAGTACTTTCTCGAATTCGCTATAATCGAATTCGACGTATAACTCTCTTTCGAGTAATCTCTATTTGATTAACTCTTCTTCGAATAACCTATATTCGATTATCTCTCTTCGAATAACTCATATTCGAAATCTCTCTCTTTCGAATAAACAATATTCGATCTCTTTCTTTCGAATATGCTATATTCGAAAATCTCCTTTCGATTTACTAATCGATAACTCCTTTCGATCAAACTAAAATCGATAACTCCTTTAACTCTATTCGAATAACTAATATTCGACTAACTCCTTTGGGTCAACTCATTTGATTAACTCCTTCGAATAACTAATTCGAATAACTTACCTTCGAATAACCAATATTCGATTTACTCTAACTCGATTAACTTAATTCTAATCGATTTACTCCTTTTCGATTCAACTTACTTCAAATCGATTAACTTAACTCAAATTGATTAAATCCTTTCGAATAACTAAATTCGATTTAACTTTTCTCGAATAACTACATTCGATTAACTCAAATTGAATAACTAATATTCAATTAACTCTTCGACTAACTCCTTTGGATTAACTAACTTCGACTAACTCCTTTGGATTAACTAACTTCGAATAACTCCTTTGGATTAACTAACTTCGAATAACTCCTTTGGATTAACTAACTTCGAATAACTCCTTCGGATTAACTAACTTCGAATAACTCCTTCGGATTAACTAACTCCGAATAACCAATATTCGATAACTCCTCATCGTATAAATAATATTCGATAACTCTTCTCAAATGAATAACATTTGATTTCTCCACTCGAACAAACTATATTCGATAACTCTTCTCAAATGAATAACATTTGATTTCTCCACTCGAACAAACTATATTCGATAACTCTTCTCAAATGAATAACATTTGATTTCTCCACTCGAATAAACTATATTCGATCACTCTTCTCAAATGAATAACATTTGATTTCTCCACTCGAATAAACTATATTCGATAACTCTTCTCAAATGAATAACATTTGATTTCTCCACTCGAATAAACTATATTCGATAACTCTTCTCAAATGAATAACATTTGATTTCTCCACTCGAATAAACTATATTCGATAACTCTTCTTCGAATAAGTGATATTTGGCAACTCTACTCGATTAACTCCACTTGGATAACTCTAACTGGTCAACTCTAACTGGTCAACTCTAACTGAGTAACTCTAACTGATCAACTCTAACTGGTCAACTTTAACTGGTCAACTTTAACTGGTCACTCTAACTGTTTATCTTTAACTGGTAAACTTTAACTGGTTAACTCAAATGGTTTAACCTAACTGGTTAACTCAAATGGTTTTAACCTAACTTGATTTACTTGTCTCGATTAACTGAACTAATCCACTTAGTTTAACTTAGTTAATCCACTTTGATTAACTCTAACCGATTTACTTAGTTTAACTCAGCTAATTCACTTTGATTAACCCAACTAATTTACTTCGATTAACCAATTGGTTTAACTTGACTAATTCACTTAGTTTGACGCAACTTATTCACTTTGATTTACCAATTAGTTTAACTTAACTAATTCACTTAGTTTAACCACGTAGTTTAACTTAACTAATTCACATCGATTAACCACTTAGTTTAACTTAACAAATTCACTTCGATTAACTTGACCAATTCACTTGGTTAACTCCTATTTATTTAACAAATAAATATCTCCTTTAGTTTAATTCTATTTATTTAATCTCTAAATAAATATCCTTTATATTTCTTTTAACGAATATAATTCCTTTATATTTTGATTAACAAATATATCCCCTTATATTCGATTAACATACATATTCCCTTGTATTTGATTTACAAATATAATTCTTTTATATTTGTTTTACCAACAATATTCCTTCATATTCAGAATCCTTTTTCTTATATATATATATATATATATATATATAATCCCTTGATTTTATATAAATAAACTATTTTCAAAATATACTTTGAAAACCCCTCTCCTACATTTTGGTATTTCTCATGGTATTTAACACACCATATAACAACGATAAATATCGTCCCACCACACATAATCACACAGATTATATACATCACATTATATATCACAATATAAAAATCACAGTAAAATAACTGTTGAGGAATCCTGTTGGATTCCTCCAACCTGTTTCCCTGCACCACAGATGTTAGACAACACCAGTATAATATTCTGTTAGAACAGAATCAACATATAACTATTTGACGGTTTATATATATATATATATATATAATCTCTACTAACTGACTAGCAGTTCAATCAACAGTCAACACACAGTCAAACAGACAATAATTAACAGTCCTAAGAATACACTGTAAAAATAGAACTATTCCGAGTTGGTGAGTTTTACTCACATTTGGACGATCATCGTCAATGACGATAACCATCGCTTGATTCAGACAATTTATTTTGCTATAAATTGTGACGAACTCTAATTGACTCGCGGTTAGTTCCATGGTGGAGTGCTCGTCCATACGATCCCAACGCAGCTTACCGTTCTGAATTCTGATCATGTATGACCAAGTTATGTTATTTACAAGATTAGACACTATTTAAAACAATTAAACTTAAACTAATTTGAATCCAAGTCTCACCCAACTCCTTAGCCCGGCCCACTACCCAACTAAGCCCACGTCCTTCTTCTAAAAACCCGCTTCTCTCTTTACTTCTTCCTCAAACTGTCGGCCTCCAGGAAAACACACAGCCGAACTCCTCTTCCCCCATCTCCTTCTTCACTCCGTCGTTCAGTCCACGAATACCACCATCCTTCTCCTTTTCGCGAGCTCGTCCACCTCCTACCAATGCCGTCGAGCTCGAGCCCAGCTACCAAAACCCGTCGATGGCAGCTACAGGGAACCCGCGACCCTTCCTGACATCGAAACCCACCACAACACCCTCAATCGAAGTGCCACAGCCTCCTTAACTCACATCCGAACTCGAAACCAAGGATGGAAGCTTCCATACTTCGCTATATCCAACCCTAGTTCAAAATAACCGACGCTGCAAATGTTTGGACTCGCTGAAAACCCATCGAGCATTACGATTTCCATACCAAAACGGAGAGCAACTCAGCAGCAACTCGAATATACGTATTAGAGGATTTTAGGATTTTCTTTTGGTTTGTTATTGATTTTTTTCATTGGGAATTTTTTGGCTGTGAAATGCATTGTCGGCCTTATATAGCCTGTTTTGGGTTAGGTGCCGTTTGTGGCCGAGATTGAAGGCCGTGTGGCCTGTGCGGAACCTCAAAAATGGGAGGGATATTTTCAATATGATTTTTGTAATTTATTTGCTCGATTTTCTCCTTGTATCTGCCTTCTAAAAATCCCCGCGACTATATACGATCCCCTAAAATCACGAAAACTGACATGCTGCTAGAGTTTGTCATTACGGACCCAACGAAACTGGTTTCGTCGAATTCCGACTCCGTATGCTCACAGAGCGTATTTTTAACTGTCAGAATACTGACTATTTCTCACTCTAAAAATCCGTGCGGTCACACCCTGACTTTAAAAATCACGAAACTTGGAATCTAACAACTATTTGACATTGCGGATCCAACAAAACTGGTTTCGTCGAATTCCGACTTCGTATGCAAAAGTGGCTATTTTTCAAAGCTCTAAATAGCCTATTTAAATATATAAATATATTTAAATATTATTAAATTAATTACTTAAAATTAATTATTATCGTCTGTATTCACAGTGTAATGCCGTACAGCTCTAGACTATTCCTGTATATATTTACAACTCGATATTACCTTGTCAGAGTTATATCGACGCTCGATTCCTATTTAAATCCCTATTTAAAATATAATTAAATCGTTGTGGTCAGGGCGCTGCATTTCTGATATTTTTATTTGGACGTAACTCAAAATCCACATGACGAAATCCCGATCTCTCTCTTCCACTAGAAAGATATACTCCACCAGCTCCACACGTTTCTTGTTTCATAGAAATCCGATTAAAAATGGACCCTGTATACTCAGTTGAAGTCTAAATCGCCAAATAGCGAACTACCGCGTCGTTTCGCGCTCTATTTTAATTATATTATAATTAATACGTTTTAACGTCGATTATTAAATCAATTCGTTATTCAAATTCAATTCTAAACTGAATTAAATATTTTAGCTGATCCAATTCACACAGTATTGTGAATTCGGTGTTTTCAGATTATTTCGACATTATAATATGTTATTATATTATTTATTTTAATTAAATATTCAATATTATTTAATTCATGTCATCGATATCGCCCAATCGATATTTAATAATTAAATAAATTAATTATTCGACAGCTAACAAAACGCGCCATTACAGACTTCCCCCCTTAAAATAATTTCGTCCTCGAAATTGCTAAGTTAGAGGTTGACCCTATATATTGGAACTCCTAAGATTGGTTTACCCCTTATTTCTGATTTCAACCGAACCACTTAATATCGACTGAAATATTTATTCTTCCGACTAATTAAAATTTTCAAAAATTGTGAAAATTTTCTAACACTTTAAATTTTCGGAAAATTTTGCCATAACCTCCTTTGTACAGCCCTATCGGTAAAACCACACTCGCCTCTCTAGGCCATCTCCAACCCAAAAGAAAATCAAACGGCCAAGCGGCTTGCCAATTCGGCTCATAAATCTCATGCTTATATCAAAAATAAACTTGTACCTTTTGGTCGGGCATATCAACTCTTATCACTTTCACCTGTTATCAACCCAACATATACCAATGTTATCTCAATCCAACCTTCAACTCAAACACTTGGTGCTATTGTGAAAACCCGTAACTTCCCCGTAAAGGAAAGCGACGGATAGTTCGAGAACAAACCACAACAGAACGCATATAGAAGAACATTTCATTGTATATAACAACAATGCATCAGATTACAAGAATATACAGAGTATTAATGAATATTACACAGAAATATCAGAGATTTTAAATTACATTTAAATACATAGCAGCGGAAAATAATACAATAAACAACTAGAAGAGATATACGGATACAAAGCTTTCCGGATATCGTTCCAGCTGTAAACCCGGATCCTGTGAATATAAATCTGCAAAACCAAAACTACTAGCTGCCCGTGTCAAAATAAGGGCACCCAGAGTTTAGGTTAAAACAATAAACTCCAGGTCAGTCATGTGACTGGTGTGAGAACTAAAACAGTTAATCTTTATTTTTAAAGTTAGGTAAATTAAGGGACCACGCCGTGTAACATGGAACGGGTTTCCTCCCAAGAATACCAGTGCATAAAACAAACAGTGCAATGCTAAATAAAGAAAAATGAAGCTGTTATAAGACCCAGGTCCTATCACACAATGCAAACGCAAGCCGGGGGATAGGGTTTTCCCTTATAACAGCCAAAGAATGCTGGATACGGTTAAAACAAATCAATTGATACTATTATAAGTGCATAGTGTATAAAACAACTTCAAATCATAAGTATCAATCATAGGCGGCATGAGCGCCCCATCCCACTATGTCGCCATATATAGGATTACAACTAAAACCGCAAATGTCACGTATTTGGAAATTGGATTTCCGTCTATGAACCGAGGCAAAAGATAGTCCTCAACCGTTTTCGTGACTGCCTAGCCCGAGCCACAGGGTCAGAGCGCATCGACCCTTGGATCGTCAGGGCCGGTCCACACGGAGTGGATTAAAATGCCTGAACATGCGTTTCTCCGCCCTATGGGGCGTAAACGAGCCAACTAAATGACTCCATCGGTTCGAGAACGACCGATCAATCCGAGGCGCCTCGCAACAGCAACAACCACATAAGTCAAACTCGTCAGGGCGTGTAAAACCACTGACGCCACTTCTAGCTAGGAAGAAACGCATGTCCTCCCTGAGGTCCGTCTCCCGTTTTTGGTTCATACCTGGTGTGAAACACGCGAGGTAAACGTTACACAAAGCTACGCCACAAAGGCCGTGCTTTGATCATCACCACAAGACTTTGCTTTTCAACAGAAGCCTTGATCATTTGCATCTTAGCATGCCACACAGGCAAACCATCCTATGCAACCGATATCAGTCACACAGAATGAAATCCGATGTCAGAAACACAGTCCATTTACAAGTCCGTCCTGGGTCTGAACGAAACCGGAGGCACCTAGTACCCCGCATATCCATCGATCTCCAAGTACGTCTGGACGATCACCAACTGTTTCCATCTTCTTGGGTGTACAGCCCAATCAAGATCATCAGTTATCACCCAAACGACGTGAAGACCTCCGGTCTTCGACCATCGTCTTCATCTTCGACTTATCGTCGTATCAGTTATTCAGAATGGGATAAACCCGGTCTTTCCGAATAACTCGCGTATATATTATAAAAGTGTTACACAAACACAACATACGCCTCATTTCAATTCATTAGTCACTAACCGTAAATTAATCAAGAGAATAATTCCCCAAATATTAACCCCGAAGGCCGAAACCAACATCAGATCAATATTCAGAAAACCATTCTGCTTGGCTAACCGACAGTTAGTTTCTAAATTTCACGTTCATAGGGAAAGGTTCCCATTAATTTTATCAAAGATAAATTCTTGAATTTATGCTTTAATCTACTTTTGAATATCAATTCAAACTAGTCGGGATTAGCGAACCTTACCGAAGTAATCATTTGTTTTAATTTCCCAATCCCAACCTATTCATCCCATGAAGTAAAACTGGTTATACTTCATATCTAACACCACGGTGTTATCGGTAAATTCAATTACCATTTCACGTTCAAATCTAATTAAAGATTTAACTATCGCCTGGAGCAAAACTGGTGCTACTCCATTCTCGATCATTTCAATCTAATTAAAGATTCATTAAAACTCCACTTAGTTTTAATCTTCGACTGGGTTAAAGAATCAGTGTCATTTAAAACACAGTTCACGATAAACCCAAAATCACATTCATTAATTATCGGGTTAAAGAATGAGTGTTATTTAAAACACTGTTCACGATAA
Organism: Allium sativum; assembly: GCA_030737875.1. NCBI lineage: Eukaryota > Viridiplantae > Streptophyta > Magnoliopsida > Asparagales > Amaryllidaceae > Allium > Allium sativum. Next base: position 997,229,937 of record CM060915.1, read on the forward strand.
ACCCAAAAATCAATATCAATTCAATTCCAATTAAATATTATTTAATTGGTACACCTCATTAAATCTAAATAAAAAGATTTAATCTTTTCTCAACTGGGTTCAAGAACAGTGTTAGTGAAGACACCATTCACGACAAACCCAAATCACATTCGATATTCAATACAAGGCTCTGAATAGAAAATATATCGGCCTATATTCAATATCAAATTCTACGATTAACAAATGTCGTATTGGAAATAACGATATACATATATATCTTTCAAATTTCCATAACAACACCTGTATAATCACGAATTCCAACATCGAAATATTCCGAAGACAATTTCGATTCAAATCCACTCCAATGCAATCATTGGAAATTTTGGTTATTTTCAAAACCCTTTTCGAATTCAATTTATTTATTTAAAAATAAATAGAATTATAATTCTAGTTCAAAACTAGTTCATTTCGATAAAAATCTATTTTTATCTTTTCAAATATGGAGTTTTTCATCCCAATTCTTTCACAAATCATTTCTTATGATTTTACACAAATTATTGCTATTTTTAATAATTTTATCAAGGCCCGTACAGTCGATTTCCATCAATGGCCATCGAACTGCACTTACAGCGACCTTTTTCGAATTTGATTTGGACGTATCTCCAAATCCAACCGTTAGATTTCAAATTTCTAATATTCGTTAGAAAGCTCTTTTCGATACGAACCCAACGGTTCCGGTTTTAGGAGAATCCGACGGTCGGATCTCCCGTAATGTCCGTTTGAAATAAATGGTCGAAATTCGCGAACTGCCGCGGCGCGGCGCGTTCTATTCAGGCCATTATATTATATATATAATATATATAATATATATTTCGTCGATTCCTATTTAAAACGAATTATATAAATAGTTTTGAATTCGTTTCAAAAGCAATTTCAACTTTCATTTCAATTCAAATCAAAATTGAATTCTTCTTTATAAATTCGTTTAAAATCCATTTCTATTCAATTCAAATTTCAATTCAATTTGAATTCATTTCAATTCGTTTTAAATTCAATTCGAATTCGTTTTCAATTCAATTCATTTCGAAATCGTTTTCAATTCATTTTGAATTCGTTTTCAATTCATTTTGAATTCGTTTTCAATTCAATTCATTTCGAATTCGTTTTCAATTCATTTTGAATTCGTTTTCAATTCATTTTGAATTCGTTTTCAATTCAATTCATTTCGAAATCGTTTTCAATTCAATTTGAATTCGTTTTCAATTCAATTCATTTCGAAATCGTTTTCAATTCACTTTGAATTCGTTTTCAATTCAATTCATTTCGAAATCGTTTTCAATTCACTTTGAATTCGTTTTCAATTCAATTCATTTCGAAATCGTTTTCAATTCAATTTGAATTCGTTTTCAATTCAATTCATTTCGAAATCGTTTTCAATTCATTTCATTCCGAAATCGTTTTCAATTCAATTCATTTCGAAATCGTTATAAATATCGTTCACGTCAAAATGGCGTCAATCTAATCAACACGGCTTCTTATATTCCTATTTTCAAATATTCCATTTCGAATATTTCTATTTCAAATATTTCTATTTTAAAACTGGAATGAGGCCCAATCAATTACCATATAAAGTTAATTATATGGATTTTCATACAACACATGTATATAATAGCATGGAAAAATAATCAACCATCAACCAAAGTGCACTACACTGTATAAGCATCAAATATAGATATCCAACGCTTAAAACAGCCTGTCAATCAACCGATCGACATATTCAATCAATCGGGATGAGTGAACTTCAAATTTTATCCCAACACCCGTGTGGGGTTTCAAACAAACAAACACATATTTTATTTGTGTTGTTGGGCGATGTGTAAAATTTATCGACCCAATCAATGTCCTTCAAATAGGTGTACATAAACAAACCGTCCGATTTGTAAATGAATATTTATTTATTCATATTCACGTTAAAAATTATATTTTAACGATAAAACATTTTATTTCAACACATGAATTTCTATTCAGTTCATTCTTTAAATAAAATGATATTTTTATTTTATAACTTATTTTAGAAAATTTCGGCGGCATAACGGCACGATACTAGAAACGGGACGAGGCCTAGCCTTATCCCCGGTCTAGTGAAGGCCCACGCCATTCACACATCAATCAAATCAATTCGTTATGCAAACCACAAAATTTGGAGTAAGAGTCTAACCTAGCCTTACTCCTTCGCCTTATAACGGCGCACGTCTAATCCTAACCAATTTATCGATTCGATTTTTCACACCACAAACCACATTCAAACCAATATCGCAATCAATCACCAAACAGTCAAACAAACAAGTCCATGGTCTGTGGACGATTGTGTCGGGTGCTACTAAGCACCGTCTGCATCCTAGTATATATATATAACTAGAAAAAGAATTTTGAGTGAGAAGTTCTCACAGATTAGCTATCCTAGCTCCACGGCTCTTCATTTGCAGAAGTCTTCGTCGTTTCGCCTTTTTGTCACCTTCGTTGCTGCTTTCACTACATACGTAAAAATCACATTTTTACTACGCTATTCAATATATAAAAATCGAATTTTTTACTTCGATGTCCAATATATAAAAATTCTATTTTTCTATCGAAGTTCAATATATAAAAAAAATTCTATTTTTCTATCGAAGTTCAATATATAAAAATTCTATTTTTCTATCGAAGTTCAATATATAAAAATTCTATTTTTCTATCGAAGTTCAATATATAAAAATTCTATTTTTCTATCGAAGTTCAATATATAAAAATTCTATTTTTATTGCGATGCCATATAGATAAAAATTCCATTTCAAAAATATAGACTTCGCCTTTTCTAATAAAAAGTTTTCCTTTTTTTCTAATAAAGATCAGATCTTTTTCCCTTTAAAGTTAACCTTTTCCTATTTTAAAGTTAAAACCTTTTTCCTATATTAGACCTTAAAATAAAATTCAGTTTTAACTTAAAATAAAATTCAGTTTTAACTTAAAATAAAATTCAGTTTTAACTTAAAATAAAATTCAGTTTTAACTTAAAATAAAATTCAGTTTTATCTACTTTAAAAATTCCAGTTTTTATACTTAAAATATAAATCAGTTTTTATACTTAATAAATTTCAGTTTTTTTTTCATCTAAAATAAAAATCAGAAAAAAAAAAACAGTAAATTAAAAATCAGAAAACTCACATCTTAATGTTCGGAGGAGGGCTCGCATCGCTGGTGGGGTGGTCGGAGTTCGTCATTGGCGGCGTAGGGGGGGGGTGCTCCGGCGGCTAGGGTTTCAAATGGGGGGGGGGGTTTCGGGACGTCGGACCAGGGGTAGACGGGGAGGGGTAGTTCGCTGGTTGTGCGAAGGAGGGGGGGGCCAACGTCGGAGGGCGGCGGTGGCAGCACCTACGGCGGTCGTGCGACGAAGGCGGTGGCGGCGATTTAGGGCGTAGGTTTTTTTTTTTCTTTCTTTGTTTTGAAATGTACGGGGGGGGGGGGGGGTGTCTGGAGATAAAGGGGAGAAGATATTTTTTTTTATTATTTATTATTTAATTATTAAAAAGTTGACTTTTACATACGACCTCGAAACGAGGCCTACCGCCTGTCGTCCATAGCGTTTTACCCCCATTCCGAACACAATGGGATATGTATCGCTAGCTGCTTTGATCGTTTCGATCAGTTTCCTTTAAATCTACATTTAAATCGCTATATTGAATTTTAAACGCACATTTCAAATTACCGGGGCCTCATACGAATTCTAAAAATGGCAGAAAAATATTTTCTAGCTTCGTATTGACGATACGGTCCTAACAAAACTAGTTTCGTCGAATTCTGAGACCGGTGGAAAAATGGCCAATTTCCAGTCGATTAAAATCAACTGAAACTGGTCAAACGCGTTTTCCTTTGCCACGCTCACATATTGATTCGAAAAATTATGAAATTTAAAACCTAGCAATAATTTGACATCACGGACCCAACAAAACTGGTTTCGTCGAAATCCGAGGTCATTTGCAAAATGTCTATTTTTAAGGGCCTGAATTCCATAGCGACTATTCAGAATTTTCAACTGGACATATCTTTTGATTCCCGCTACGAACTTTGGATTTTTCGGATTCGTTGGAAAGATATTCACTATTAGATTCCATTATTTTTGGTTTCACTAAAATCCGGATTGTTTTGCACCCGGTACATTCAATTGAAGTTTGAAATCGAATTATCGAACTACCGCGCCATTTTCAATTCTATTTATAAATATATATAAATATTTATATTCTAACGACGACGTATATAATATATACGTCGAATTATATTCAAAATAAATTTCACGTCGATATTATTTAAAATAATTCATTTTAAATAATCAAAATTCGTTAAAATTGCCAAAATAAAAATTTTAAACTGGCCCAGATTTTACGGGTTGTTACAATCTCCCCCACTTAAAACTTTTCGTCCCCGAAAAGGAACAAAGTCGAAAGTGGTTTGATTATTCAACTCTACGCTCGATCTGGCTTCCATTCTCCAAATCTTTAGTTTCTGAGAATTCTCAAAATTTCAAAAATTTGGCTAACACCCTAAATTTTTGAAAAATTTCGCCATAACCTCCCCTGCAATGGGAGCATCGGGGAATTTCAAATAGCTTCCCCGGTCCTTCAGATCTCAAAAAGAAAAAGAAAAAGCCAAGCGGCTAGCCAATAGGCTCATAAAATCATCATCACCCAAACAAAACAGGAAATTATGTAGTAAACATGTACCTATTTGTCGGGCAAACAAATTTTATTCTCTGCTCTAGCCTCCTTGCTATGACCTGTTCAATGATATACTTGTATATGCAAGCAAATGCGACCAATTCTCAATACAAGTCAATATTTGATTTAATTAGGCTAAATGGCTAAAAATTGGCAACCAAATAAACAAACAACACAAACATCAATCAGTTAGTGAATTAACGTTTCAAATTCATAAATTTGATACATATACAAAAATCAGATTTTTGATGCCAAATCACAACAATTAGCCCTATCTAATTTTGGTTCTCACACCAGTCAATAGGAAGTATATAAATATCACACCTTCGACTCTCGAATATTAATTCTGATGATGTAGCTACAATCATCAGAATCACCTTCGGGCGACTAGAGTGTGAATCTATATCTATCCAATATATTAAAACATCGAATACACGCGGATCAGACGTATACGCAAAATCTTTATATACTGGACTGTCCACATCAATATAAATAGATAATCAAATACGAATAATTGATTTTAAATTTTCGAAACAAAATTGTTTTCACTTTTAAAAATATACTGTTCACACTCGTTCTAGGATACTACTGATCTCATCTCTAACGAGTCATTCTCATTGGATATTGCTAATCCAATATCTGATGAATTCTTTCGTATGTTTCTAATGTGTCTTGTTCTCTAGCTTTGTAAACCAAAGCTCTGATACCAACTGTGAAAACCCGTAACTTCCCCGTAAAGGAAAGCGACGGATAGTTCGAGAACAAACCACAACAGAACGCATATAGAAGAACATTTCATTGTATATAACAACAATGCATCAGATTACAAGAATATACAGAGTATTAATGAATATTACACAGAAATATCAGAGATTTTAAATTACATTTAAATACATAGCAGCGGAAAATAATACAATAAACAACTAGAAGAGATATACGGATACAAAGCTTTCCGGATATCGTTCCAGCTGTAAACCAGGATCCTGTGAATATAAATCTGCAAAACCAAAACTACTAGCTGCCCGTGTCAAAATAAGGGCACCCAGAGTTTAGGTTAAAACAATAAACTCCAGGTCAGTCATGTGACTGGTGTGAGAACTAAAACAGTTAATCTTTATTTTTAAAGTTAGGTAAATCAAGGGACCACGCCGTATAACACGGAACGGGTTTCCTCCCAAGAATACCAGTGCATAAAACAAACAGCGCAATGCTAAATAAAGAAAAATGAAGCTGTTATAAGATCCAGGTCCTATCACACAATGCAAACGCAAGCCGGGGGATAGGGTTTTCCCTTATAACAGCCAAAGAATGCTGGATACGGTTAAAACAAATCATTTGATACTATTATAAGTGCATAGTGTATAAAACAACTTCAAATCATAAGTATCAATCATAGGCGGCATGAGCGCCCCATCCCACTATGTCGCCATATATAGGATTACAACTAAAACCGCAAATGCCACGTATTTGGAAATTGGATTTCCGTTTATGAACCGAGGCAAAAGATAGTCCTCAACCGTTTTCGTGACTGCCTAGCCCGAGCCACAGGGTCAGAGCGCATCGACCCTTGGATCGTCAGGGCCGGTCCACACGGAGTGGATTAAAATGCCTGAACATGCGTTTCTCCGCCCTATGGGGCGTAAACGAGCCAACTAAATGACTCCATCGGTTCGAGAACGACCGATCAATCCGAGGCGCCTCGCAACAGCAACAACCACATAAGTCAAACTCGTCAGGGCGTGTAAAACCACTGACGCCACTTCTAGCTAGGAAGAAACGCATGTCCTCCCTGAGGTCCGTCTCCCGTTTTTGGTTCATACCTGGTGTGAAACACGCGAGGTAAACGTTACACAAAGCTACGCCACAAAGGCCGTGCTTTGATCATCACCACAAGACTTTGCTTTTCAACAGAAGCCTTGATCATTTGCATCTTAGCATGCCACACAGGCAAACCATCCTATGCAACCGATATCAGTCACACAGAATGAAATCCGATGTCAGACACACAGTCCATTTACAAGTCCGTCCTGGGTCTGAACGAAACCGGAGGCACCTAGTACCCCGCATATCCATCGATCTCCAAGTACGTCTGGACGATCACCAACTGTTTCCATCTTCTTGGGTGTACAGCCCAATCAAGATCATCAGTTATCACCCAAACGACGTGAAGACCTCCGGTCTTCGACCATCGTCTTCATCTTCGACTTATCGTCGTATCAGTTATTCAGAATGGGATAAACCCGGTCTTTCCGAATAACTCGCGTATATATTATAAAAGTGTTACACAAACACAACATACGCCTCATTTCAATTCATTAGTCACTAACCGTAAATTAATCAAGAGAATAATTCCCCAAATATTAACCCCGAAGGCCGAAACCAACATCAGATCAATATTCAGAAAACCATTCTGCTTGGCTAACCGACAGTTAGTTTCTAAATTTCACGTTCATAGGGAAAGGTTCCCATTAATTTTATCAAAGATAAATTCTTGAATTTATGCTTTAATCTACTTTTGAATATCAATTCAAACTAGTCGGGATTAGCGAACCTTACCGAAGTAATCATTTGTTTTAATTTCCCAATCCCAACCTATTCATCCCATGAAGTAAAACTGGTTATACTTCATATCTAACACCACGGTGTTATCGGTAAATTCAATTACCATTTCACGTTCAAATCTAATTAAAGATTTAACTATCGCCTGGAGCAAAACTGGTGCTACTCCATTCTCGATCATTTCAATCTAATTAAAGATTCATTAAAACTCCACTTAGTTTTAATCTTCGACTGGGTTAAAGAATCAGTGTCATTTAAAACACAGTTCACGATAAACCCAAAATCACATTCATTAATTATCGGGTTAAAGAATGAGTGTTATTTAAAACACTGTTCACGATAAACCCAAAAATCAATATCAATTCAATTCCAATTAAATATTATTTAATTGGTACACCTCATTAAATCTAAATAAAAAGATTTAATCTTTTCTCAACTGGGTTCAAGAACAGTGTTAGTGAAGACACCATTCACGACAAACCCAAATCACATTCGATATTCAATACAAGGCTCTGAATAGAAAATATATCGGCCTATATTCAATATCAAATTCTACGATTAACAAATGTCGTATTGGAAATAACGATATACATATATATCTTTCAAATTTCCATAACAACACCTGTATAATCACGAATTCCAACATCGAAATATTCCGAAGACAATTTCGATTCAAATCCACTCCAATGCAATCATTGGAAATTTTGGTTATTTTCAAAACCCTTTTCGAATTCAATTTATTTATTTAAAAATAAATAGAATTATAATTCTAGTTCAAAACTAGTTCATTTCGATAAAAATCTATTTTTATCTTTTCAAATATGGAGTTTTTCATCCCAATTCTTTCACAAATCATTTCTTATGATTTTACACAAATTATTGCTATTTTTAATAATTTTATCAAGGCCCGTACAGTCGATTTCCATCAATGGCCATCGAACTGCACTTACAGCGACCTTTTTCGAATTTGATTTGGACGTATCTCCAAATCCAACCGTTAGATTTCAAATTTCTAATATTCGTTAGAAAGCTCTTTTCGATACGAACCCAACGGTTCCGGTTTTAGGAGAATCCGACGGTCGGATCTCCCGTAATGTCCGTTTGAAATAAATGGTCGAAATTCGCGAACTGCCGCGGCGCGGCGCGTTCTATTCAGGCCATTATATTATATATATAATATATATAATATATATTTCGTCGATTCCTATTTAAAACGAATTATATAAATAGTTTTGAATTCGTTTCAAAAGCAATTTCAACTTTCATTTCAATTCAAATCAAAATTGAATTCTTCTTTATAAATTCGTTTAAAATCCATTTCTATTCAATTCAAATTTCAATTCAATTTGAATTCATTTCAATTCGTTTTAAATTCAATTCGAATTCGTTTTCAATTCAATTCATTTCGAAATCGTTTTCAATTCATTTTGTATTCGTTTTCAATTCATTTTGAATTCGTTTTCAATTCAATTCATTTCGAATTCGTTTTCAATTCATTTTGAATTCGTTTTCAATTCAATTCATTTCGAAATCGTTTTCAATTCAATTTGAATTCGTTTTCAATTCAATTCATTTCGAAATCGTTTTCAATTCACCTTGAATTCGTTTTCAATTCAATTCATTTCGAAATCGTTTTCAATTCACTTTGAATTCGTTTTCAATTCAATTCATTTCGAAATCGTTTTCAATTCAATTTGAATTCGTTTTCAATTCAATTCATTTCGAAATCGTTTTCAATTCATTTCATTTCGAAATCGTTTTCAATTCAATTCATTTCGAAATCGTTATAAATATCGTTCACGTCAAAATGGCGTCAATCTAATCAACACGGCTTCTTATATTCCTATTTTCAAATATTCCATTTCGAATATTTCTATTTCAAATATTTCTATTTTAAAACTGGAATGAGGCCCAATCAATTACCATATAAAGTTAATTATATGGATTTTCATACAACACATGTATATAATAGCATGGAAAAATAATCAACCATCAACCAAAGTGCACTACACTGTATAAGCATCAAATATAGATATCCAACGCTTAAAACAGCCTGTCAATCAACCGATCGACATATTCAATCAATCGGGATGAGTGAACTTCAAATTTTATCCCAACACCAGTGTGGGGTTTCAAACAAACAAACACATATTTTATTTGTGTTGTTGGGCGATGTGTAAAATTTATCGACCCAATCAATGTCCTTCAAATAGGTGTACATAAACAAACCGTCCGATTTGTAAATGAATATTTATTTATTCATATTCACGTTAAAAATTATATTTTAACGATAAAACATTTTATTTCAACACATGAATTTCTATTCAGTTCATTCTTTAAATAAAATGATATTTTTATTTTCTAACTTATTTTAGAAAATTTCGGCGGCATAACGGCACGATACTAGAAACGGGACGAGGCCTAGCCTTATCCCCGGTCTAGTGAAGGCCCACGCCATTCACACATCAATCAAATCAATTCGTTATGCAAACCACAAAATTTGGAGTAAGAGTCTAACCTAGCCTTACTCCTTCGCCTTATAACGGCGCACGTCTAATCCTAACCAATTTATCGATTCGATTTTTCACACCACAAACCACATTCAAACCAATATCGCAATCAATCACCAAACAGTCAAACAAACAAGTCCATGGTCTGTGGACGATTGTGTCGGGTGCTACTAAGCACCGTCTGCATCCTAGTATATATATATATAACTAGAAAAAGAATTTTGAGTGAGAAGTTCTCACAGATTAGCTATCCTAGCTCCACGGCTCTTCATTTGCAGAAGTCTTCGTCGTTTCGCCTTTTTGTCACCTTCGTTGCTGCTTTCACTACATACGTAAAAATCACATTTTTACTACGCTATTCAATATATAAAAATCGAATTTTTTACTTCGATGTCCAATATATAAAAATTCTATTTTTCTATCGAAGTTCAATATATAAAAAAAATTCTATTTTTCTATCGAAGTTCAATATATAAAAATTCTATTTTTCTATCGAAGTTCAATATATAAAAATTCTATTTTTCTATCGAAGTTCAATATATAAAAATTCTATTTTTCTATCGAAGTTCAATATATAAAAATTCTATTTTTATTGCGATGCCATATAGATAAAAATTCCATTTCAAAAATATAGACTTCGCCTTTTCTAATAAAAAGTTTTCCTTTTTTTCTAATAAAGATCAGATCTTTTTCCCTTTAAAGTTAACCTTTTCCTATTTTAAAGTTAAAACCTTTTTCCTATATTAGACCTTAAAATAAAATTCAGTTTTAACTTAAAATAAAATTCAGTTTTAACTTAAAATAAAATTCAGTTTTAACTTAAAATAAAATTCAGTTTTAACTTAAAATAAAATTCAGTTTTAACTTAAAATAAAATTCAGTTTTATCTACTTTAAAAATTCCAGTTTTTATACTTAAAATATAAATCAGTTTTTATACTTAATAAATTTCAGTTTTTTTTTCATCTAAAATAAAAATCAGAAAAAAAAAACAGTAAATTAAAAATCAGAAAACTCACATCTTAATGTTCGGAGGAGGGCTCGCATCGCTGGTGGGGTGGTCGGAGTTCGTCATTGGCGGCGTAGGGGGGGGGTGCTCCGGCGGCTAGGGTTTCAAATGGGGGGGGGGGGTTTCGGGACGTCGGACCAGGGGTAGACGGGGAGGGGTAGTTCGCTGGTTGTGCGAAGGAGGGGGGGGCCAACGTCGGAGGGCGGCGGTGGCAGCACCTACGGCGGTCGTGCGACGAAGGCGGTGGCGGCGATTTAGGGCGTAGGTTTTTTTTTTTCTTTCTTTGTTTTGAAATGTACGGGGGGGGGGTGTCTGGAGATAAAGGGGAGAAGATATTTTTTTATTTTTTATTATTTATTATTTAATTATTAAAAAGTTGACTTTTACATACGACCTCGAAACGAGGCCTACCGCCTGTCGTCCATAGCGTTTTACCCCCATTCCGAACACAATGGGATATGTATCGCTAGCTGCTTTGATCGTTTCGATCAGTTTCCTTTAAATCTACATTTAAATCGCTATATTGAATTTTAAACGCACATTTCAAATTACCGGGGCCTCATACGAATTCTAAAAATGGCAGAAAAATATTTTCTAGCTTCGTATTGACGATACGGTCCTAACAAAACTAGTTTCGTCGAATTCTGAGACCGGTGGAAAAATGGCCAATTTCCAGTCGATTAAAATCAACTGAAACTGGTCAAACGCGTTTTCCTTTGCCACGCTCACATATTGATTCGAAAAATTATGAAATTTAAAACCTAGCAATAATTTGACATCACGGACCCAACAAAACTGGTTTCGTCGAAATCCGAGGTCATTTGCAAAATGTCTATTTTTAAGGGCCTGAATTCCATAGCGACTATTCAGAATTTTCAACTGGACATATCTTTTGATTCCCGCTACGAACTTTGGATTTTTCGGATTCGTTGGAAAGATATTCACTATTAGATTCCATTATTTTTGGTTTCACTAAAATCCGGATTGTTTTGCACCCGGTACATTCAATTGAAGTTTGAAATCGAATTATCGAACTACCGCGCCATTTTCAATTCTATTTATAAATATATATAAATATTTATATTCTAACGACGACGTATATAATATATACGTCGAATTATATTCAAAATAAATTTCACGTCGATATTATTTAAAATAATTCATTTTAAATAATCAAAATTCGTTAAAATTGCCAAAATAAAAATTTTAAACTGGCCCAGATTTTACGGGTTGTTACAGCTATCCAAGTCAAATTCTATTCAAACTCCAATATCAGATTTCAAACTCTTAACTAATCATTTCAAATCCAAAACCATATTATTCTCAAATCCAAATCGAATTTCATTCGAACTCTAATATCAAATTCCAAATTATTGACTTATCAATTTGGTTCCATTCTAGATTATCTCTAATCCCAATTCAATTTTATTTAACTCGGTTCAAGTTAAATTTCAATTTATTTTTACCATCTCAATTTATTTAACTTCATTAGTTAAATTTTAATTCCAGAACTTAAGTTCCTGGGTTTCTTTCAAATCAATTTGAAATCATAATGCCAATTCAAAACCTTTGAATTTCTAAACAACTTGTTTTCTCAAAACAATTCAAAAACAAAACCTTTGGTAGTAATCCGTCACTTAGAACTCGAAAATGAACACTGATGATGTCTAGATTCATCATCAGAATCTATTTTCCAGCTATCGAAGTGAGTTCAATACTATATCATTTTCAATTTGAAAAACATTTTCAAAATCTCCTAGGAACTTAAAATTTCCTTATTTTAATTCCAAATTTTGATTTAAATTCATATTTAATTCAAACTATTTCATATATTACATTCATATGAATTCTGATTGGTCATTTATAACCATTTCACCCTTTTATAATCTTATTCGATTATAATAACAACCAACACGATCAATATACTATAATAATTTCAAGATATATATTTCTTCTATAAACAAATATATTTTGGGAAAAATTATTTCATTTACCCTCTTTCAAAACATACCATGTCGGTTCATCGTATTCGAGTGTTTAGTAACCCTTATCGATACAGTGGATCAAACTGATCGACCAGAATTCATAAGCCACTCAACCAATGAGTCTCCACAATATAAAACCATTTTATATTGAGTAACAATTACGCGCTCATATATATACACTCAAACTCAATCTAGGATATTACTAATCCCATCTCTATCGAGTTATGCCACAGAGCCAAGGTAATCACTTAACTTAAGCTCTGATACCAACTGTAACGGCTGGAAATTTCCGACTCCTCGAGAGTCGGAAATTCCGAGACGTTAGTGAAAGAATTCAGAAGGTGAGAAAGAAAAGATAGAACTAATAGAATAGAAGAAGAAGAAGCACATCAGAATCATCAGAGTAACACGAATCTCACAGCGGAACGAATAACATATAATATATAACATAACTTTGAAGTAAACAGTTATATATATACAATAGCACTTATCAGAGTACAACACTTAAAACACGGCGGAAATAACTATAGCTATAGAATCTTGCAGCCTCCTGCTCCAAGCTCTCCAAGTATATCTGTAAATCCCGACTACTTGACTGCCCGTACAAATTTAGGCACCCAAGAGTTTAGGGAAAACAATAAAGTAAACTCCGGGTCAGTCATGGGACTGGTATGAGTAAAATAGTTTAAAACAGGTATAGGATATCTCATAAGACCACGCCGTGAATACGGAACGGGTTTTTCCCTTATGAGTATCTGAACAACTTTGACAAGCAATATCATTGTGATATTATAATAATGTCTAAGTACAAATAGATATCAATCTAGCAGAAACGCTTGCATCTCACGTTCTACATACATAGTATAAAATCATAAACCGCAGGGCGCTTATCAGAGAATGGATTCCAACAGACAAGGTATGGGAGCACCTTCTGAATAGTGTACTCTAGAGGTGATACACTCAGGGTTCAACAAGAACGTCTTGCAACCCGGCCACACATGACCGCTCACTCATTTAGCTTGAGTGTCGCGAATATATTGCCACCACGGTTATAGGCCATCAAACCGTCATCCGAAGATACAGAATCAAAAAGAAGTATAAATATGAATATTCTCTAGATCGGTGACAATACACCCTGCTTGGGGATGGCCCAACTAGCCATGCTGCCTAGCCCAACTTTTGTTACTTCCCGGTGTGAGGCTAGAAGCTACGTCTATCTTCAGAACATCTGATCACCATTCACTTTGAATGCCACATCGTCATACCCGCCAAATCACAAATTGACTTATCCAAAAATAACACGGGTATATAGCTAAGAGAAACGAATTCCTCCGCCACCAAACGTGAATACGTTTGCACAGATCAACTTACGCGATCCATTGGATATACTCTGTCAGACCTTCTTCCATATACGCTGTCCTGGGACTGGACAAACCGAAGGCACTATTCAGTATATCCATCTTAGTCACTGTTATCTAAGACTTATACAACAGCCCTTGCACTTTACTCCGTCTTCAATTTATCCTTGGCAGATATTGCTCGCAACGCTTATGCCAATACAGAGTGGTTCTTTGGATAATAATCCAACCGGTCTCTCCATATTAACAACGTTAAAATGGTAAAAACTTTGATAGTCTGTGATTCAACTATCAAATGAAAACATGTCGGTGTACAAACAACGATCTTATTTCCAAATGGAAATTCGATCGATCAATCATCATATGTTCATATTTCCTTATTTCATATATTTAGAAAATATATGTTATTAATCATTGGAAAACATTTCCATAGCTTATTTTCACATCACTATTATTTCGCAACTATCAGTCGCTAACTGTAACTAGTATGAGAACAATTCTCTAAGTATCAATCTGGAAGGTCGAAACCAACATCAGATCGTCACTTAGGAAACCGTTCAACTTACCCTCTCCAGTCAGTTTCTGAATTTGCTTAACTCTATTTCTTAAATTCTTATCATGAAAACATTTCATTTTCTATGTTTAGAAAACATGTCTGACTATATTTGGAAAACGTTTCCAAAACTCATTTACGGATTTCCAATGAACGTTGTATAAAACATCGTTACGCTTAATCCATTAATCGCTTATTACTTAACTATATTTCAAATCAACCTTTTCTATTGAACCACAACTATTCCTTTGTCAATTCTGAAGTCAATCAAGTTGGGGTATAATTACCTCTCAGACCTTAATTGAACAACGTCCTTTACTGTGAAACAGATGAAGCTCGTCACTCACTTTTTACAATCATCTGTTTATGCAAATTCTCGGATTCAGGTTACGAATCTACTTCTTATATGAAAACGTTTGATTATAACTATAACGTTATAATTCCTACTTCTGCAATATCTAACCTAAATTATAACTTTATCTCCTAACTCGAATAATTTAACAGACACCTAATTTCTAAATCAATAACTAAATCTTGATTTAAACCCTGGAAAGTAAATAGTACTTTCCCGAATTCGCTATAATCGAATTCGACGTATAACTCTCTTTCGAGTAATCTCTATTTGATTAACTCTTCTTCGAATAACCTATATTCGATTATCTCTCTTCGAATAACTCATATTCGAAATCTCTCTCTTTCGAATAAACAATATTCGATCTCTTTCTTTCGAATATGCTATATTCGAAAATCTCCTTTCGATTTACTAATCGATAACTCCTTTCGATCAAACTAAAATCGATAACTCCTTTAACTCTATTCGAATAACTAATATTCGACTAACTCCTTTGGGTCAACTCATTTGATTAACTCCTTCGAATAACTAATTCGAATAACTTACCTTCGAATAACCAATATTCGATTTACTCTAACTCGATTAACTTAATTCTAATCGATTTACTCCTTTTCGATTCAACTTAATTCAAATCGATTAACTTAACTCAAATTGATTAACTACTTTCGAATAACTAAATTTGATTTAACTTTTCTCGAATAACTACATTCGATTAACTCAAATTGAATAACTAATATTCAATTAACTCTTCGACTAACTCCTTTGGATTAACTAACTTCGACTAACTCCTTTGGATTAACTAACTTCGAATAACTCCTTTGGATTAACTAACTTCGAATAACTCCTTTGGATTAACTAACTTCGAATAACTCCTTCGGATTAACTAACTTCGAATAACTCCTTCGAATTAACTAACTCCGAATAACCAATATTCGATAACTCCTCATCGTATAAATAATATTCGATAACTCTTCTCAATTGAATAACATTTGATTTCTCCACTCGAATAAACTATATTCGATAACTCTTCTCAAATGAATAACATTTGATTTCTCCACTCGAATAAACTATATTCGATAACTCTTCTCAAATGAATAACATTTGATTTCTCCACTCGAATAAACTATATTCGATAACTCTTCTTCGAATAAGTGATATTTGGCAACTCTACTCGATTAACTCCACTTGGATAACTCTAACTGGTCAACTCTAACTGGTCAACTCTAACTGAGTAACTCTAACTGATCAACTCTAACTGGTCAACTTTAACTGGTCAACTTTAACTGGTCACTCTAACTGTTTATCTTTAACTGGTAAACTTTAACTAGTTAACTCAAATGGTTTAACCTAACTGGTTAACTCAAATGGTTTTAACCTAACTTGATTTACTTGTCTCGATTAACTGAACTAATCCACTTAGTTTAACTTAGTTAATCCACTTTGATTAACTCTAACCGATTTACTTAGTTTAACTCAGCTAATTCACTTTGATTAACCCAACTAATTTACTTCGATTAACCAATTGGTTTAACTTGACTAATTCACTTAGTTTAACGCAACTAATTCACTTTGATTTACCAATTAGTTTAACTTAACTAATTCACTTAGTTTAACCACGTAGTTTAACTTAACTAATTCACATCGATTAACCACTTAGTTTAACTTAACAAATTCACTTCGATTAACTTGACCAATTCACTTGGTTAACTCCTATTTATTTAACAAATAAATATCTCCTTTAGTTTAATTCTATTTATTTAATCTCTAAATAAATAT
Source organism: Allium sativum (assembly GCA_030737875.1). Taxonomy (NCBI): domain Eukaryota; kingdom Viridiplantae; phylum Streptophyta; class Magnoliopsida; order Asparagales; family Amaryllidaceae; genus Allium; species Allium sativum. Next base: position 997,246,768 of record CM060915.1, read on the forward strand.
CCTTTATATTTCTTTTAACGAATATAATTCCTTTATATTTTGATTAACAAATATATCCCCTTATATTCGATTAACATACATATTCCGCTGTATTTGATTTACAAATATAATTCTTTTATATTTGTTTTACCAACTATATTCCTTCATATTCAGAATCCTTTTTCTTATATATATATATATATATATATATAATCCCTTGATTTTATATAAATAAACTATTTTCAAAATATACTTTGAAAACCCCTCTCCTACATTTTGGTATTTCTCATGGTATTTAACACACCATATAACAACGATAAATATCGTCCCACCACACATAATCACACAGATTATATACATCACATTATATATCACAATATAAAAATCACAGTAAAATAACTGTTGAGGAATCCTGTTGGATTCCTCCAACCTGTTTCCCTGCACCACAGATGTTAGACAACACCAGTATAATATTCTGTTAGAACAGAATCAACATATAACTATTTGACGGTTTATATATATATATATATATAATCTCTACTAACTGACTAGCAGTTCAATCAACAGTCAACACACAGTCAAACAGACAATAATTAACAGTCCTAAGAATACACTGTAAAAATAGAACTATTCAGAGTTGGTGAGTTTTACTCACATTTGGACGATCATCGTCAATGACGATAACCATCGCTTGATTCAGACAATTTATTTTGCTATAAATTGTGACGAACTCTAATTGACTCGCGGTTAGTTCCATGGTGGAGTGCTCGTCCATACGATCCCAACGCAGCTTACTGTTCTGAATTCTGATCATGTATGACCAAGTTATGTTATTTACAAGATTAGACACTATTTAAAACAATTAAACTTAAACTAATTTGAATCCAAGTCTCACCCAACTCCTTAGCCCGGCCCACTACCCAACTAAGCCCACGTCCTTCTTCTAAAAACCCGCTTCTCTCTTTACTTCTTCCTCAAACTGTCGGCCTCCAGGAAAACACACAGCCGAACTCCTCTTCCCCCATCTCCTTCTTCACTCCGTCGTTCAGTCCACGAATACCACCATCCTTCTCCTTTTCGCGAGCTCGTCCACCTCCTACCAACGCCGTCGAGCTCGAGCCCAGCTACCAAAACCCGTCGATGGCAGCTACAGGGAACCTGCGACCCTTCCTGACATCGAAACCCACCACAACACCCTCAATCGAAGTGCCACAGCCTCCTTAACTCACATCCGAACTCGAAACCAAGGATGGAAGCTTCCATACTTCGCTATATCCAACCCTAGTTCAAAATAACCGACACTGCAAATGTTTGGACTCGCTGAAAACCCATCGAGCATTACGATTTCCATACCAAAACGGAGAGCAACTCAGCAGCAACTCGAATATACGTATTAGAGGATTTTAGGATTTTCTTTTGGTTTGTTATTGATTTTTTTCATTGGGAATTTTTTGGCTGTGAAATGCATTGTCGGCCTTATATAGCCTGTTTTGGGTTAGGTGCCGTTTGTGGCCGAGATTGAAGGCCGTGTGGCCTGTGCGGAACCTCAAAAATGGGAGGGATATTTTCAATATGATTTTTGTAATTTATTTACTCGATTTTCTCCTTGTATCTGCCTTCTAAAAATCCCCGCGACTATATACGATCCCCTAAAATCACGAAAACTGACATGCTACTAGAGTTTGTCATTACGGACCCAACGAAACTGGTTTCGTCGAATTCCGACTCCGTATGCTAACAGAGCGTATTTTTAACTGTCAGAAAACTGACTATTTCTCACTCTAAAAATCCGTGCGGTCACACCCTGACTCTAAAAATCACGAAACTTGGAATCTAACAACTATTTGACATTGCGGATCCAACAAAACTGGTTTCGTCGAATTCCGACTTCGTATGCAAAAGTGGCTATTTTTCAAAGCTCTAAATAGCCTATTTAAATATATAAATATATTTAAATATTATTAAATTAATTACTTAAAATTAATTATTATCGTCTGTATTCACAGTGTAATGCCGTACAGCTCTAGACTATTCCTGTATATATTTACAACTCGATATTACCTTGTCAGAGTTATATCGACGCTCGATTCCTATTTAAATCCCTATTTAAAATATAATTAAATCGTTGTGGTCAGGGCGCTGCATTTCTGATATTTTGATTTGGACGTAACTCAAAATCCACATGACGAAATCCCGATCTCTCTCTTCCACTAGAAAGATATACTCCACCAGCTCCACACGTTTCTTGTTTCACAGAAATCCGATTAAAAATGGACCCTGTATACTCAGTTGAAGTCTAAATCGCCAAATAGCGAACTACCACGTCGTTTCGCGCTCTATTTTAATTATATTATAATTAATACGTTTTAAAGTCGATTATTAAATCAATTCGTTATTCAAATTCAATTCTAAACTGAATTAAATATTTTAGCTGATCCAATTCACACAGTATTGTGAATTCGGTGTTTTCCGATTATTTCGACATTATAATATGTTATTATATTATTTATTTTAATTAAATATTCAATATTATTTAATTCAAGTCATCGATATCGCCCAATCGATATTTAATAATTAAATAAATTAATTATTCGACAGCTAACAAAACGCGCCATTACAAATTGGCCTACGGTACAATTCCCATTGTGTCCGAGATGGGGGTATTTAGCTAGGGACGACGGTCGTTGGGTTCGATTTGGAGTTCGTGACATTAAACATGTAATTTACGAATTATTTATTAAAATATTAATATATATATAACATTGGGAAAAACCAAAAACCCTAAATTGCTATTCTTCCTGCGTCGCTCATTTTGAGTCAACAGCAACGGGCTTCCAACCTTCTTCCTCTCCGATTTCCCTATCCACTAACTTATTCAAAAAATCAACTATACCAAGTTCCTCAGCTCAGCAAGATCTCCAAAACCAATGGCCATGATCGAGTTTAATGCTTGGATGGAGTGAATTACTATCTCGAACTCAGTGGGATCACATGCGTTTCTAGGGCCACTGGGGCCACCGGATTTCGTGCCATCGCCGGCGCGATGGGGCAACACCGTGGCCGACGTGTTGGACACCGAGGATCAACGTCCGGTCAATGTTGGGACGGCGTATTTCAAACCCTAAATTCGAACGAAGGTTCGACGTATTTTCTGAGTGTTAAACAGAGGAAGAAGGTAACTAATTTTATTAATTACTTTATTAATTCTCTAAATAACATAATTATCTATAAATTAAAATAACTCACTCATTTATTGTCCGATTTCGACAATTTCAGAACCGTTGAAACCGTGAAGAAAACACTACAACATGGAATCAGTATGGACGAGAACGAAGCAAGTTATAGATTTTTATTGAATTAAACATCCTGTTTAATTTAGTTAAAACAAATGGTTATTTAAACGATTTTCTAGCCGATCAATGTGAGAATCTCTCACTAAATTCTTTTGTACAGTTATTTATTTTTATAACTGAATTTGTGTTGATTGCCTGTAAACTCACCTCACATACGTCCACAGACCATGGACGATTTATTTGATTGTATTATGTGTGATTGTGATGTGAAATGAAAATAATGTATATATGAAATATGAAAAAAAATGTGATGCTTCAAAAATATATATTTGAAACGAAAAATATAGATTTGAAATGAAAATAAATATATATATATGAAATCGAAAATATATATATATATATGTATATATGATGTGTGAAAAAACATATATTTGAAATGAAATATATATATATATATATGTATATGGAATGTAGGAAATATATATATGGAATGTGAATATATATATATATGGAATGTTAAAAATATATATGGAATGTGAATTATATATATATATATATATAAGGAAAAAATATATATGGAATGTGAATAATATATATACGAAAAGAAAATATTCGTATATGAAATGTGATATATATATATATATATGAAGTGTCAATGAAATAAATATTGGTTTGTTAAAAATATTATTTTTATCATATATATGAAAAATGCAAAATTTTCGTGTAATGTAATATTCGATTTTGGTTAAAAATCGAAATGAAAGTTGAAATCGTTTTTAAAACGAAATTAAAACGATTTATAAATTACGTTTTAAATGGAAATCGACAAAATATATATAATATATATATTAAATGGCCTGAATAGAACGCGCCGCGCTGCGGCTGTTCGCGAATTTCGACCGTTGACTTCGAATTGACGTTACGGGAGATCCGACCGTCGGATTCTCCTAAAACCGGAACCTTTGGGTTCGTATCGAAAAGAGCTTACCATCGAATATAAGAGATTTGAAATCTAACGGTTGGATCTTGAGATACGTCCAAATCAAATTTGGAAAAGGTCGTTATAAGTGCAGTTCGGTGGCTGTTATTGGAAACCGACAGTACGAGCCTTGATAAAATTATTAAAAATATCGATAATTTGTGTAAAATCATAATAAATGATTTGAAAAGAATTGAGATGAAAATTTTCACATTTGAAAAGATAAAAATATATTTATATCGAAATGAACTAGTTATGAACTAGAATTATAATCCAATATTTTTAAATAAAAAAATTGGATTTGAAATGGTTTTAAAAATAACCAGAATTTCTAATATACGAACTGGAATGGTGTGGAATAGAAATCTTCTTTGGGATATTTCGATATTGGATTCCGTTAGTATACGGACATTGCAGAGGAATTTGGAAGATATATATATCGTTATTCCAATACGATATTTGTTAATTTCAGAATTTGTTGTTGAATATAAGCCGATACTACTTTTATTCAGAGCCTTGTATTTAACGTCAAATTGGATTTTGGGTTTGTCGTGAACTTTGTTTAAATGACACTGGTTCTTTAACGCAATTAAAAGCAGGATTAATATTCCTAAAAGTTGAATAATCATTAAGTAATGATTTTAGAGAATGAAACCAATTGGAGTTGAATAAATCTTTAACTAGATTGTAAAGGAATAAATGGTAATAAATAAATTTCCATAACATGATTAAACCAAATATACTTGGTTGTTGATATTGATTGGGACCGATTGATTGTTTGGATTGTGCTTGACCAGTTTATGAGCAGAATATGCATTTACATTTAGCATTAAGTTGGGTAGAAATATCTGTGTGCTAACATTTTGTGAAACACTTCACGATTTGACTATGAGATGTTTAGCAATGTTGAGTTCATTCCAAATTTAATTAATGATTTTGAAATGATATTTTTCTTAAGTGAAGAAATTTATTCCCATTTTTGGACAAGGAATGTTTTATAAAAATATTTTATAAAACAGAAAGGATTTCGAGGTCTACACCCGATATTATCGAAAAGAATTCGAAAAGTATTATGTGGTACATTATGGTTCATAACGTATCGATTAGCTGCTACTGATAACATATTTGTTTGGTGGCGGAGAATTTATTCTCTTGCTTAACACTTTCTTTGAGACGTACGAGCTCAAAGGTTATGTGATTAATAGTAACTAATCATATGTGTGAATTGCTGATGTGAAGTACTATATTTTGAAAGTACTTGTGATTATTATGTTGTGAAATGATTTTCCCCACTTCGAGATATAAAAATGATTTAATATGTGGCTAAAGATTCTGGTAACCCGGACGACTAAAAGTATGGGTGAGACGGGCGGTGTATGCTTCCATGCGTGGGAGGTGCATCGTCAGTGTTGCCTGCTCCATGCGTGGGAGGCGCACATATATATATATCGAGTTGCTTAGGTGCATGCCCTTTGCTTCGTCTAGGGGGAGCCTGATATTTGGTTGCATACTTATTTGTATGCATTGTTATGATTTGGAATTCATATTTCCAAAATGATTTAATTTGAGATCCCGAAGTGAAATCTACTATGATATAAAAGCTAGATATGTATTTCAAACGATTAGAAATGGAAATCGGGAAATAAAATTCAAGGGAATAATTTCTGTAAATTGAATTGAATTGGATTTGGAAAATCTAAGTGTGGTGATTAATCTAAATGGATAGATTGGGAATTTGCATGTCGATTGATGCATAATAGATCCATAATTATTGATTGTTGTTTATACACTGACATTCATGGGGGAAACCCATTCCGCGTTAGCGGCGTGGTCCTGTGATTTGCCTTATTGTAACGACCCGAAAATCCCGTACCAATTTGAGCTAACTAATATTCTATACATTCAACTCAAAGTGCACGAAAATTCAGATCATTAATAGAAAGAATTGAGAGGATGAGAAAGATAAGATAGAACTAATAGAATAGAAGAAGAAGATCACAACTGAACAAAATCAGAGTAAATACAAAACTCACAGCGGAATGAATAAGTTGCATTATAACATAACTTTGAAATACAAAATCTGAATTAGTACTTACATATCATATCAGAGTACAATACATCTTATCACAGCGGAAATAATCTCTAAATAACTAGTGGTGAAGCTTCCTGCTTTGAGCTCCTCCAAGTGTATCTGTAAAAGCCTGAAACACTTGTCTGCCCGTACAAATTTGGGCACCCAAGAGTTTAGGGAAAACAACCAAAATAAACTCTGGGTCAGTCATGGGACTGGTGTGAGTAAATTCCAACCATACTGTTTAACTTTGACAATCCTTTCAAACAAGAAGATAATAGTAAGACCAGCCCACACATAAACATGGACGGTTTTTACCTTACTATAACCCAAAATACTTGATATCAAACCCAGTTGTAACACCCCGTAATTCTGTAACACTAAGATTTACAAATCAAGGCAGAATTAAAAGTTAAAATCAAAATCAATGGAAACGGGCTGCGCCGTTGCGTTCGTCTCGGAAAAATACGTGAAATAGAGTCCGAGTTTTCGAAAATCAGAGTACGTATGACCAAGATATGGACGAACGAAGTTAGGCAGAAAAACCGGAAACAGACCAGAATGCACTGGCGCACTTGTGAAGTGCACCAGTACAAAAATACACTGGCGCACCTGCCAAGTGCGCCCATACTAATCCAGCACCGAATTCTGGAGTGTTCTGTGCTGACGTGTCTCCTTTTTAGTGGTTGGATGATGTGTATTCGACCTGTGCGATTCTGATGGCTTCTATGATGATCTAAGGGCCCTAAAACACTCTCTACACCTATAAAAGAATGCCTAGACCTAAGGGTTCCTCCACACAAATTCTCTAAGGCATCTACATACTGTTTCTCTCTACTCTAGCCTCCACCTTTAAAATAAATCTGATTCTCCACTAAAACAAGTTATAGTTCTTCTTCTAATTGGAGATTAAAATCAAGATTAAAGCTTCAAGAAGGGAATCAAAAGTTGATTCAACGATTTCAAGCAACGTCGCACGAATCATAGCAACGGCATCTTTCTTTTCTAATCTAAATCTCTATAAGTCAGTTATTTCTAGATTTGAACGTTTTATTTTTATTTGTGACATGAAATTAAAAGGATATAAGAAAAATGTCTAATCTCTTCACTTGGATCTGTGTTTATTCAAGTTTTTGGATCTAATTCTTGACTATGGCCCACTACATAGTATGACTTTGATTGACGGCCTATGACTATTGAACAAAGAGGATATGCCTATGCCTATGATCATGATTATGAGAACTATGACCATGAACCTATTGCCTTTGAATTACGAACATGAACCATGATTTGGGACATACAACATATGACTATGACATTGCCTATAACAATGACTTATGACTATGGGAATTATTTTCCCTTTTGGACTATGAACATTGCCTATAACTATGAACATTGCCTATGAATGTGACTACGAGGATTATTTCCTTGACTAAGCCTATGCCTTGGACTTGGAAACATAAACTATTGCCTATGATTCATAATTAGGAAAATTGTTGCTTAAGTTTTGTGGCTATGAAATTGGGTCTAAACCCGATTATCTATTTTATCTGTTCCTTGGTTTTCTTTGGTTTTAGACTATGGGAATTTACCTATTCAGTTAGGTCTACCCATTTTCTTGAACCTATTCTATCTATTTTTGGTTTTAGACCGTGGGAATTTACCTACTAAGTTAGGTCTACCCATATTCTGAACCTGCGTCGTTATCCAAACCTTTTATGCCAGTTATTATCCCTTTTCATAGCATCTTTGGTTCATTCCCTATTTTCTACGAATCTAGATTCATTTACAACCTAGGTTAAATCACGATTATACGAACGGTGGGAATGCAATTTGGGGAAAAAAATGAAAATGAACATAAACGTAGTTATAAGCTTGGAAATTGGCATAAATTGGGAATATGTATTATGGCATGTTCATAGGAATGCAAATTGGATAAGTTTGACATATTAAATTTAGTATTAGCAACTAAGCTCAATTTTAGGCATGAAATGTAAACTAGAATAATAATTCTAGTCTTACCATAAACTGTGAATTAGGAATGTCAAATCAAAATTGTGTTAATTAAAGATTTGGAATAAGTATATTAACAGCATTTTGAATTTAGCCATAATTGTGAGAAATTGTCATGTTTAGAATAATTTATGGTTAGTGACACTTAATTTGGTATAATTTACATACCAAAAAGTTTAAATATGATAAATAAGAGAGAACGGGCAATAATAATAAATGTGACAATGTACATTTAAAAGTGTAATAATGAAATAAGTAAATTAGGAGTAAATTTACTTATAGAATTTGTCATAAATAATAAATTGTTCATTTACCACAAAATATGTAACTTGCATGTAGGTAAAGTTTTGGCCATAAATTATAAACTAGGATATTTAATCTAGTTTTGGCAATGAAATAGGAAATGGCCTGAACTGCAAGTTGGGTTTGGACTTGGGCCTAGAATATAATTATACTAGTGGGCAGGACAAAATGAAAATGGTATAGGCCAAGTTTATTTAAAAAGGGAAAATGGACTTTGAAGATAAATTGTTGACAATTTATATATGGACAAAAGAAAGGTTTTCTCTTTGAATAACACATACACCTGAAAGTTCTAGGGTGACAGAGAGGATAGTGTCTAAGCTTGGGTTTGGAAAATACAAGTTTCCTGCCCTCCCTGGCTGTCCCTAACTGATCTGAAGGACGGGATGGTTGTTTTCAAAACCAGATTTGGAAATTAATCAAAAACCCTTTTGAACTTAGAAAACATGAATATGCCTAACCCGAGGTTAGACTGAGTTGCGGTGTAAACCTGCCCGGAACCGACCGACACATCCAGTAACCGCTGCAATATCTGTCTAATGTGAGAGGTTGCGGCATTAATTTATTAATTAAAGCTAGAACAAGAATAGGAGAGTTAAGTCCATAGAACCACTTAACCAATTTAACACAGTTAAGCAAGAATGGGTGGGTTAAGTCCATAGAAACACTTAACCAACTTAACACAGTTAAGCTAGAATGGGAAGGTTAAGTCCAAAGGAACACTTAACCAACTTAACACAGTTAAGCTAGAATGGGAAGGTTAAGGAACACTTAACCAACTTAGCACAGTTAAAGCTAGAATGGGAGGGTTAAGTCCATGGGAATACTTAGAAAAATTAACATGTTGACTAGAGTAGAAGGTGGGGTTAAGTAAAGTAAATACACTTAGCCAATTTAACATGTTAATTAGACTAGAGGTTGGGGTTAAGTAATACACTTAGCCAATTTAATATGTTAGCTGGACTAGACCATAGGGTTAAGTAAACTTGAACGCTTAACCATCAGAATATGATAAATGAATAGGGTTAAGTAAAAAGCATAAAGGGATAACACTTAACCAGTTTAACAGGATAAGGGAAGAGGGTTAAGATAGCTTGAATCGACTAAAGAAACTTAACCAATCCAACCTGGCGAGAAAGAAAACTAAGTAGTAAACATCAGTTGAAAAGAGGACTAAGTAGTAAAACTTAGTTAAGAAAACAAGGAATTTGGAAACTAAGTGGTAAACCTTAGTTAGTAGAACTAAGTAGTAATTCTTAGTATAACACGAAGGAGCGGACATCCATCTGGTTTTGAGAAGGCTCCAACGAATTGGGTTATGAAGCCCGAGGCTTCGAGGGGACGTGAGGGTTCTCTTGGTATCCCTGTGTAAGGCTGCAGATGATCCGCCTGGGCGCACAGAGGTTAAGGTCTGCGATAGAAGAGCCAAGGGTATGCCTTGGTTGAAATATATATATATGTCAACCTAAAGACTCGGATGGACCAGCGTGATTCGGCGAGAAATCGGAAGCCCTGTGATAGCAAGTCGCCGTCTACCATCCATCTTCAGTCAAGCGAGACACGTGAAGTGGGATGGCTGGAGGACTCATACGGACCACATACTTGGTATCTAGTTGTGGTTGCGGGGTGTTGTTGGCCATAGAATTAGTGGGGGCAGATAGGGGCCTTCGTACAATTCTCATTTTACAAGGGTGGCCTTCCATTAGTTGAGGGAGGGGTCGAGTGGGACCATAGCCATTGGAAAAACAGACCGTAACATCTGCATCGGCAGATATTGAAAGCTCCCGGCCGAGTTCCGTATTTCTAGAGTAGCCCTGACACGGGACTCGGGTAGCACATTACAGGATATGTGCATCTAGACAAGCGATAACGATTCGAGATACATGCGTGGGGAAAGTCTAGGAACATGTACCACTCTAGGTAGTGTATCCTAGACTAAAGGGCATCGTTCGACAGGTACCGTAATCCCTTGTTGGATTAGGTGGCATAAAACCTGAACTCGAAAAGCGTTCAGCAGATAGCGTAAAACTCTAGTTAAATCTAGAAAGCACTTGATAGAAAAAACCCTAGATTAGATCTAGGTAATAAATAATAAATGTATGCCTGAAGGCAATGGAAAATACAGGGATTGGGATCACGTTATCATTACTAGTTGGAACACTAGTTAGGTGGTGTAGAGATATAGAAACCAGTATAACAAGGAATTAGCGAAGCGGCGGAAGTATTAGAGCGTATCCCGTTTATCTTAGCATATTTTGTGACTACCTTGTCTAATCTTGCCAACCCTATCATCATGGTGTAATCTTGTATTCAGTTAATTCATGTCGTTTTGTTTTTCCCTTGTTCACATGCTATAAGTTACTGAACTTACTCAGGCTTTATGTCTGACTCTGTTTTTCTTTCGTCTTCTTTTCTTCCGTTCCCCCCCAGGTAGTAGAGGTGGGAATAGTATAGCTCAGGTTAAGTTGGAATGTCACTCTTTCCCAGCTTGAAGATTTGTCGTAGTTTGCTTGGATTCTCTTTTCGGATGCTATGGCTGGATCTTGCTAAAATTGGGGAATATAAATATTGTTTTATGCTTCTTTATTTTGTAAGACAGATGATACTCTGATATTGCAAAGAAATCTTTGTACAAACTATTTTATCAATAAAGCAAAGTTTTATTTTCCGCTGTTTAATTTCTGTCTGTCTTGTAATTTATCTGCATCTTTTACCCTAAATGCTCCACAGAACTTAGTGCATTCCCTTGGTGAGTGACACTAACGGACATGGGGTGTTACACGTGGTATCAGAGTTGAAGGTTACCAGATCAGATAAAGGATTTGAAAAATTATTTTCAAAACGGTTTTTAAAGAAGCATTTTCAAAAGAAAAGATTTGTTTAAAAGCATATTCCCCAAAAGCCATACGCACTATCTTCTCTTCCTCTGTTTAAATTCTTGTCTCCTTCTTTCTTGAGTCTCTGGGGCTCCTGGCTTTCTGGGAGGTAACCTCATCGAAGGGCAAAGTAATGCCCGGCATCCATCCCTAGCCGTAGTTGTTTCATCTACGAGCAGTTTTCTTTCGAAGCTTATAGGGTTTTCCGGACGATGGAGGCAGTTTTCGAGAGATTTGTCAACATGACTACACACGGAAGGGGATGAGGAGTTTGGCTAGGGAGCACAACCCTAGGATGAGGAATTCATGGATGCAGATTTAGCTCACAAAGGAGAAAGGAATTATAAAACATAAGACAAGAGGAAGTATCTTTATTAGGGTATGATAGGGCATATACTTAAGGACAAGGGCAAGAACGAGAACAAGATTTTCAGAAGGACAAGTACATGCTTTCGCCGCTAAGCGTACCTAGGAGAAAGGTAGTCCGGTTGGAAGAGTCTAGTTTTCTGTTCGTACTATTTCCTTAGGTTCTAGCGCTTCTCATTTGTTCGTATCCACTTCCATAGTTGGGTCGCTGCACCATAGTACCTGTATAGTAGAAAGATCCCACTAGAGTCTCAGATCCAATTGGTGGTCCGACCAGTTTATTTTTGGTTAGTAGGGATTTGAGAATAGCTATCAAGTTTGCTTATATCATCTCACGTAGATCATCTAAATTCGAAGGAGATATTCCTTGGGTGCTTGTCTGATATTTGTTCAGGCCTTTGAGGCTTGTACTTGAGGAATGTCAAGTTCGAATAGGATGGTTTACGTGAGAGAGGAATAGTTGTTGTAGGCACTCCAAAGAGCGCGTAGTGACCTTTCGACTCTTATAGTTATGGCATGACGGATAAGAGGGAAACCTCTAATCATCTTAGTACGTATACCTGGTACCGTGATTGAAATCTGTTTATTTTGGAAATGGAGATCCGAAACTTCAAAATCGTAAAGTTAAATTAGTTAAGATACAGTGGAATAAAGCTCAAGAAGGCTAAATACTAGCATCATACCCTTTTCCTTGAGGGTGCATCCTTGATTTCTTTGTTTTAGGTGCTTTACGCATAATTGTTTCTCTCTTTCCAAAGTATATCACCTAGGTCGTATCTTCGATCTTTAGGTAGAAGCCAATGGATGGAAACATGTGTTTGAAACATGTTATGGTTGGTGGTTGCAAGTGGTTGCTAATGGTTGCTTGTGAATGCATATGCATACGTATTAGGCACTAGATCAGTTTGGACGCTTTCATATTGCATTTACAGGAATGTATTTGTTTGTAAGTTGAGCCTGATATGTTATCATATATATGTTGCATATGGATGAATGGCTATGCACACATGTAGTATTTACATAACTAGGGATGCTTGCATACATGATTGGACGCATGGCACTGACATGATTTGCATTAAGGAGGTCAACGGAATTAGTAGACCACCTGATTTTGCATTAGACAAAGACATATACACACACTATGCATATGAACATGAAAGCATTAGAAAACTTTTAAGGACAATGGGTGCCTGTGATTGAATGGTTGAGTAGATGGGTGATTGGATGGTAGAACACAATCTTCCTAACTTGAAGATTTCGGGGACGAAATCCTTTTAAGTGGGGGAGAATGTAACACCCCGTAATTCTGTAACACTAAGATTTACCAATCAAGGAAGAATTAAAAGGAAACGGCCTGCGCCGTTGCGTTCGTCTCGGAAAAATACGCGAAATAGAGTTTGAGTTTTCGAAAATCGGAGTCCGTATGACCAAGATATGGACGAACGAAGTTAGGCAAAAAAACCGGAAACAGACCAGAATGCAATGGCGCACTTGTGAAGTGCGCCAGTACAAAAATACACTGGCGCACCTGCCAAGTGCGCCCATACTAATCCAGCACCGAATTCTGGAGTGTTCTGTGCTGACGTGTCTCCTTTTGAGTGGTTGGATGATGTGTATTCGACCTGTGCGATTCTGATGGCTTCTATGATGATCTAAGGGCCCTAAAACACTCTTTACACCTATAAAAGAATGCCTAGACCTAAGGGTTCCTCCACAAAAATTCTCTAAGGCATCTACATACTGCTTCTCTCAAATCTAGCCTCCACCATTAAAATAAATCTAATTCTCCACTAAAACAAGTTATAGTTCTTCTTCTAATTGGAGATTCAAATCAAGATTAAAGCATCAAGAAGGGAATCAAAAGTTGATTCAACGATTTCAAGCAACGTCGCACGAATCATAGCATTGCCATCTTTCTTTTCTAATCTAAATCTCTATAAGTCAGTTATTTCTAGATTTGAACATTTTATTTTTATTTGTGACATGAAATTAAAAGGATATAAGAAAAATGCCTAATCTCTTCACTTGGATCTGTGTTTATTCAAGTTTTTGGATCTAATTCTTGACTATGGCCCAGAACATACTATGACTTTGATTGACGGCCTATGACTATTGAACAAAGAGGATATGCCTATGCCTATGATCATGATTATGAGAACTATGACCATGAACCTATTGCCTTTGAATTACGAACATGAACCTTGATTTGGGACATACAACATATGACTATGACATTGCCTATAACAATGACTTATGACTATGGGAATTATTTCCCCTTTTGGACTATGAACATTGCCTATAACTATGAACATTGCCTATGACTGTGACTGTGACTACGAGGATTATTTCCTTGACTAAGCCTATGCCTTGGACTTGGAAACATAAACTATTGCCTATGATTCATAATTAGGCAAATTGTTGCTTAAGTTTTGTGGCTATGAAATTGGGTCTAAACCCGATTATCTATTTTATCTGTTCCTTGGTTTTCTTTGGTTTTAGACTATGGGAATTTACCTATTCAGTTAGGTCTACCCATGTTCTTGAACCTATTCTATCTATTTTTGGTTTTAGACCGTGGGAATTTACCTACTAAGTTAGGTCTACCCATATTCTGAACCTGCGTCGTTATCCAAACCTTTTATGCCAGTTATTATCCCTTTTCATAGCATCTTTGGTTCATTCCCTATTTTCTACGAATCTAGATTCATTTACAACCTAGGTTAAATCACGATTATACGAACGGTGGGAATGCAATTTGGGGAAAAAAATGAAAATGAACATAAACGTAGTTATAAGCTTGGAAATTGGCATAAATTGGGAATATGTATTATGGCATGTTCATAGGAATGCAAATTGGATAAGTTTGACATATTAAATTTAGTGTTAGCAAGTAAGCTAAATTTCAGACATGAAATGTAAACTAGAATAATAATTCTAGTCTTACCATAAATTGTGAATTAGGAATGTTAAATCAAAATTGTGTTAATTAAAGATTTGGAATAAGTATATTAGCACAATTTTGAGTTTAGCCATAATTGTGAGAAATTGTCATGTTTAGAATAAATTATGGTTAGTGACACTTAATTTGGTATAATTTACATACCAAAAAGTTTAAATATGATAAATAAGAGAGAACGGGCCATAATAATAAATGTGAAAATGTACATTTAAAAGTGTAATAATGAAATAAGTAAATTAGGAGTAAATTTACTTATAGAATTTGTCATAAATAATAAATTGTTCATTTACCACAAAATATGTAACTTGCATGTAGGTAAAGTTTTGGCCATAAATTATAAACTAGGATATTTAATCTAGTTTTAGCAATGAAATAGGAAATGGCCTGAACTGCAAGTTGGGTTAGGACTTGGGCCTAGAATATAAGTATACTAGTGGGCATGACAAAATGAAAATGTAGGCCAAGTTTATTTAAAAAGGGAAAATTGACTTTGAAGATAAATTGTTGACAATTTATATATGGACAAAAGAAAGGTTTTCTCTTTGAATAACACACACACCTGAAAGTTCTAGGGTGACAGAGAGGATAGTGTCTAGGCTTGGGTTTGGAAAATACAAGTTTCCTGCCCTCCCTGGCTATCCCTAACTGATCCGAAGGACGGGATGGTTGTTTTCAAAACCAGATTTGGAAATTAATCAAAAACCCTTTTGAACTTAGAAAACATGAATATGCCTAACCCGAGGTTAGACTGAGTTGCGGTGTAAACCTGCCCGGAACCGACCGGCACATCCAGTAACCGCAGCAATATCTGTCTAATGTGAGAGGTTGCGGCTTTAATTTATTAATTAAAGCTAGAACAAGAATGGGAGAGTTAAGTCCATAGAAACACTTAACCAATTTAACACAGTTAAGCAAAAATGGGTGGGTTAAGTCCATAGAAACACTTAACCAACTTAACACAATTAAGCTAGAATGGGAAGGTTAAGTCCATAGGAACACTTAACCATCTTAACACAGTTAAGCTAGAATGGGAAGGTTAAGGAACACTTAACCAACTTAGCACAGTTAAAGCTAGAATGGGAGGGTTAAGTCCATGGGAATACTTAGCCAAATTAACATGTTGACTAGACTAGAAGGTGGGGTTAAGTAAAGTTAATACATTTAGCCAATTTAACATGATAATTAGACTAGAGGTTGCGGTTAAGTAATACACTTAGCCAATTTAATATGTTAGCTGGACTAGACCATAGGGTTAAGTAAACTTGAACGCTTAACCATCAGAATATGATAAATGAATAGGGTTAAGTAAAAAGCATAAAGGGACAACTTTAACCAGTTTAACAGGATAAGGGAAGAGGGTTAAGATAGCTTGAATCGACTAAAGACACTTAACCAATCCAACCTGGCGAGAAAGAAAACTAAGTAGTAAACCTCAGTTGAAAAGAGGACTAAGTAGTAAAACTTAGTTAAGAAAACAAGGAATTTGGAAACTAAGTGTTAAACCTTAGTTAGTAGAACTAAGTAGTAAATCTTAGTATAACACGAAGGAGCGGACATCCATCTGGTTTTAAGAAGGCTCCAACGAATTGGGTTACGAAGCCCAAGGCTTCGAGGGGACGTGAGGGTACTCTTGGTATCCCTCTGTGAGGCTGCAGATGATCCGCCTGGGCGCACAGAGGTAAAGGTCTGTGATAGAAGAGCCAAGGGTATGCCCTGGTTGCAATATATATATATATGGCAACCTAAAGACTCGGATGGACCAGCGTGATTCGGCGAGAAATCGGAAACCCTGTGATAGCAACTCGCCGTCTACCATCCATCTTCAGTCAAGCGAGACACGTGAAGCGGGAAGGCTGGAGGACTCATACGAACCACATACTTGCTATCTAGTTGTGGTTGCTGGGTGTTGTTGGCCATAGAATTAGTGGGGCAGATAGGGGCCTTCGTACAGTTCTCATTTTACAAGGGTGGCCTTCCATTAGTTGAGGGAGGGGTCGAGTGGGACCATAGCCACTGGAAAAATAGACCTTAACATCTGCATCGGCAGATATTGAAAGCTCCCGACCGAGTTCCGTATTTCTAGAGTAGCCCTGACACGGGACTCGGGTAGCACATTACAGGACATGTGCATCTAGACAAGCGATAACGATTCGCGATACATGCGTGGGGAAAGTCTAGGAACATGTACCACTCTAGGTAGTGT
Source organism: Allium sativum (assembly GCA_030737875.1). Classification (NCBI taxonomy): domain Eukaryota; kingdom Viridiplantae; phylum Streptophyta; class Magnoliopsida; order Asparagales; family Amaryllidaceae; genus Allium; species Allium sativum. The sequence continues at coordinate 997,263,810 of CM060915.1, forward strand.
ATCCTAGACTAAAGGGCATCGTTCGACAGGTAGCGTAATCCCTAGTTGGATTAGGTGGCATAAACCTTGAACTCGAAAAGCGTTCAGCAAATAGCGTAAAACTCTAGTTAAATCTAGAAAGCACTTGGTAGAAAAAACCCTAGATTAGATCTAGGTAATAAATAATAAATGTATGCCTGAAGGCAATGGAAAATACAGGGATTGGGGTCACGTTATCGTTACTAGTTGGAACACTAGTTAGGTGGTGCAGAGATATAGAAACCAGTATAACAAGGAAATAGCGAAGCGGCGGAAGTATTAGAGCATATCCAGTTTATCTTAGCATATCTTGTGACTACCTTGTCTAATCTTGCCAACCCTATCATCATGGTGTAATCTTGTATTCAGTTAATTCATGTCGTTTTGTTTTTCCCTTGTTCACATGCTAGAAGTTACTGAACTTACTCAGGCTTTATGTCTGACTCTGTTTTTCTTTCGTCTTCTTTTCTTCCGTTCCCCCCCCCCCAAGGTAGTAGAGGAGGGAATAGTATAGCTCAGGTTAAGTTGGAATGTCACTCTTTCCCAGCTTGAAGATTTGTCGAAGTTTGCTTGGATTCTCTTTTCGGATACTATGGCTGGCTCTTGCTAAAATTGGGGAATATAAATATTGTTTTATGCCTCTTTATTTTGTAAGACAGATGATACTCTGATGTTTTGGGTTATCGTAAGGGAAAAAACCATCTGTGTTTACATGTGGATCGATCTTACGATTATCTTTTCTTTCAAAAAGGATTTTGAAAAGTTAAACCGAATGATTGGAGTTTACTCACACCAGTCCCATGACTGACCCAGAGTTTATTTTGTTTTGTTTTTCCCAAACTCCTAGGTGCCCAAATTTCTACGGGCAGTCAAGTAGTCGGGAATTTTTTCTGATACCCTTGAAGGAGTGGAGAAGGAGGATTCAACATTTGTTTTATATATAGAGAGAGCTTATTTCTGCTGTGATGTTATGTTATACTCTGATAAATGGTATGTATATATAGTTATAGTATTGTATTTCAAATATTGTTATATAATATATTTTATTCGTTCCACTGTGAGTTTCGTGTTACTTTGATTTTGTTATGTTTTATCTTCTTCTTTTATTCTAAATTTCTTTCTTTCTATTTCACACCCTCTAACATCTTTCTATTAATGATCCGGTGTTTCCGATTCTAGAATATATGACATTGTGTTTTATGTCGATTTTCGGGGTCGAAAATCCCTTGGTTGTTACAAAATCATTTCAATTTAAGAATATATATATATTGTTATATTTAGTAATGAAACCCAGTTGACTCAAAAGTAATCATTAATTATACACAGACTTTTGCTTTTTTTTAACTTATGTAGTAAATAGGTGTTGCGGACGAACAAAAAAAATGGATTAAAAAAAATCAAACTGCTACCATAGATATATGGAAGATAAACAAGAAGGGCATAGCCGCTGTGAAATTTATTACGTGATTGAGGAGGTGAGCTTCAGGTGCAGTGTTACTGACTAGCATTGCGCGTGAAACGTTTTCTAGACTTGTCAGAATATTTCCAGATGCCTCTGCGACATGTTTCCCTTAGTCGGAGTTATTGTCAATTTCTTTCTCCATTAAATCTTATTTATCTGAGAGTTATTTGCCCTAAAGTAGAAGAAAAGGGAAAGAAAATTAAGAACGGAGAAGGGAGATGGGAGAAGAGAAAAATGTGTAATGACTTGTCTTTTCGACCGTTCCAAGTAGGTAAATAAACCAACTTAAACCGCTCGAAACAACAGACTGTTATTTTTCTTACAGGGTTTAAACAAGCGGACGCATTTTACATAAAATATCAGAGTTTACAAAATTCATATACACAGCGGAAGAAAAGTATACATTAATTTATTTACCTAAATTTGCAAATTTTAAGAGGACCAAGAGTGAGCATCTTCACCACTCTCTAACTTCAATATATGAGATCTTTATATCTGCAACACTCGGATCTACCCGTGCATTTCAAGCAAAACACAAAACTCTCGAGTCAGGATTAATCTTTGTATAAGTAAATCAACTTCAATAAAACACTAAAATGTAATAGTTGATTCTAATTCACATGCACTTCTAAAATTCGAATATGTATCCATCCTAAATATTCACAACTAACATAATAATTCACGTAAAAGTCCAAGCAACCTACTATTTTAAGTTCACAAGATAAAGCGAGAATAAGTTCATGTTTTTTTTTTGATTTATCCACATAGTACAGAAACAATGTATAATTTTTCAATATGCAGGTTATGATTTCAGAATGAGTTACGCATTAGTGAAAAAATGTCTAAAATATATGTAGATAGTACAAAACCAACATCGGTGAGGCAATTCAACTTATCAATACATGTAGAACAGTGTAATGACTCGGGAAAAGAAATCGATGCCCGAATTCTGACAATAATACATCAACCTGTATTACTTGCCAAAAACTCAAGTATCGAAAACACCAGATAGTTATTAGAAAGAAATTAGAGGGTAGGGTAAGAAAGAATGTTATAATAGAAGAAAAGAAGAAGAAACACCACTAACAGCGGAACAAAATATAACATAGAAAACAATCTTTCTTGAGAGCTTTAAATAAAAATTACAATCATCAGAGTACATCAAAACATCTGGACAGTTATAATAACATGTCCTCATATACAGTCACACAACAGAACAAATAACAGATATCATACAACTGAAACCCTCCAGCTCGTCTCTGGACTTCGCAGCATCCGATAACCTGGACCTGTACACCCCGGTCTAACACGAGCATTTACAAAAACCGGGTCAGTCTAGTTAACTAGAGTGAGAAAACCTCGTAAAGTTTTAAGGGGAAACATCCAAATTGATTTTAAAGTACAAAATCTTTTTGAAAGAAAAGGGTAATCGTAAGAGCAAATCCACACATAAATACAGACGGTTTTTACATTATGATAACCCAATTTTTTTTGAAATCAATATCTTTTCTATATTACAATAGTGTCTAAATACAAGTAAATAGCAATCTAGCGGAACGCTTGCATCTCACGCTCCACATACATAGTATACAATCAAAATCGCGGGCGCTTATTGGAGATTGGATTCTGACTATTACAAGGTATGGAACCACCTACCGATAGTGTATCTCTAGAGGGGAATACACTGGGTTCAACAAGAACATTTTACAACCCAGTCACACATGACCGACCACTCATTTCTCTTGAGTGTATCGAATGTATATCACCAACGGTTGGGCTCAAACTACCGTTTCTTGAAAGGAACAACATCGAATAGATTAAAAAAGGAAAAGGAATTTCTCTAAATAGTTGATTTTACAACCTAATGGGAGCGACCTACATAGCCATGTTGCCTGCCCGGTTTTTGTCATATCCCGGTTGATGAGGCTTGAGCTTTGATTTACCTTTTGGAACACCTGGTCACCATTAACTTTGAATGCCACATCGTCAGATCCATCAGATATCACTAATTGATGTCCACAAAAATACTTTAGTTGTTAAGCTAAAGAAGTTTCCCTTCTATACCAACAACTAGGTACGTTTGGAGAAATCAACGTACGTAATTACTTTGTTAATACTCCGTCAGACATCTGTCCATACAAGTCATCCAGCAACAGGATGAACCAAAGGCACATCCACGGAATCATCCTATAGATCAGTAGAGAGAAGTCCTTGCAAACTATAGATCAGAACCATGACAGAATCATAGTTTATCTCTGGTTGCAACATCAGAGATTGTTAGTAATTCTTCTGTTTATGAAAATATATGGTCTTCAACACTCTATCTCGATCATCTTCTGATATCTTCACGTATTTGTTGGTCGGAATGGTTTTCGAATATAAACTCGATCGCGGTCTTTGCGTACCAACAATTGTATTGCACAGATTTTATAGACGGTTATTTAACTATCAAAATAAACAGTGATTCAATCATGAAAATCCAATGAGTTCACTGGTTCAGTATTCAGCATCAACTTGGCCTTTTAATCAAAATAAATGTAAATTTAAAATTCTTAAATATTTCGATATTATGAATATAATTTTCCGCTTCCTATTTAACGTGAGATTATTCTTTGAAGAAATTCATTTGTATAACTTAGGAAAACCCTATATGATATCAAGTTTTCTATCTTCACTTTCAAAACATTAGCCACATTATTATCTACTATTAGGAAATCAATTCAACTTATTACATGTAAAACATTGTTACGAGATATCTTTTATTCATTTCATGACAACACCCAGTGCTTATTCTTATTGAATAAAACTAAACTTTTACATTTCCTTCCAAACTCGAAAATATCGTTACACGCAACCCCTTTTTATTTCCCTTTTACTTTGGAATCCTCATTAAATATATATTTTCCAAATCTTCATAAAAAAATGTTGCGTTATTATTTCTCTAATGAAATAATAAATTTTACTAACCTCTTTTACCATTACAACTAATATCATCCTCAAATAATCCTAAAGTTGTTCAAGTTGACGTATTTTAATTACCTCTCAGACCTTGATCAACAACATTCTTATCTTAAGGTAGATACGAGTTGTAATCCAAAAACCGATATTTCTTTCTAATAACAATACAAATTCCATTAACTATTTTATCCAAAATATGGTTTCATAAAACCTTCTTACCTTTTGAAAATTTCCTCCTCATTATTCCTTAATTCAATAATTGAATAATTTCTTATAAAATACAACCTTTTAACCTCTACCCCTTTAAACCAATTCGTTTTATAATTTGAATTTGTTTACAAAATCATACGACCAACTTCTTTTACCAAATCCACTTTTACCAATTCCTTTTCTAATCCATTCAATCATTTTCTACTTGAAACTCTTATTCCAATTCCCTAATTATACTTAATCCTATTATTAAGTAACATTAAATTAAAATTAACGCTATAACACCTCATCACTTTTAATAAACCTCGTTTATATAATTTTGTTTTAATATAAACCCTTTTATTCTCAATTCCTTTTACTTAATTCCAATATTAAATAAACAATTATTTTAAGCTATCATATTCGCTTAAAATTCTCTTTAAAACTTTGTTATAAAAATTCGGGTTTTAAATACAAAACCTATTCATAAACTCCTTTCACCATTCAACTAGATTTTTTTTGACTTTGATTACTTTTTAAATGAATTTCAATTTAAAAGTAATTTTCCTGAAATATTATTAATTAGAATAATAATTTACTTCAATCATTAATTACTTCTGCAGTTAATTACTTTATTAACTAAAATAAATAGTAAATCCCTTATTTTAAACCTTATTAAAATTAAACAATATTCATTAAACTATTTTATTCAAAACGCACTAATTTAATAATCAATCACAATTAAAAATGGTCGATTTAGTCACTCAAAACACGATTATCTCATTAACTGATTCCAATTTGTTTCCCTTTAAATTAATTAATAATATAATTAACTTAAATAATTCCATTTAATTATTCCTCATCAAGCAATTATCCACTTAACCGTTAGGTTACTTTCTATTCACTTGTATATAAATCTGATTAACATTAGAATTTTCTTTGTAAAATCAATTAATAATTAATTATAAACTTAAATACTAAATATTAAATAAATATTTCCTTTAAAAAAAATTATTTAAAATAATACATTTCAAAATTTGTCTCTAGTTATAAAATAAATTTTATAACTTTAATTCTATCGATTCACCTGATGGTAAATCAATATAAACAAAACAACTATTCTTAGGACATTTACTGCTGTTCACTCAACCAATATTTCCTATTGGTTAAAACAAAAAAAAGATTTAATTTCCAATTAATGATAATCAAATCCATCGCCCAAACAGGACAGTTCATATATTGATAATATGAAAACAAATAATGACTGATATATTTAAGGAATCCCATTGGATCCCTCCAACCTGTTCTTCCCTGTATTCAAATTAGTTATCTCAAATAGAATCATTCAATTCCATTTAACTGATAATTTCTATAACAGTAGATAACGACTATTTAATATCAACCAATTAACAAAACAATTCAAACAATTAAACACGTTTATTTCATAAACATGACCAACGAGGTAAGTTACCTTCATTGGGTCCAATCATTAAAATAACGATTTGGTATTTCACTAAAATTAAACAACAGTTTAATTTCATTGGTTAAATCAACAAATGGATATATAATTAGCAAACAGTCAACCATCAGCAAGCAGAGCACACAAAATAAAAACCCAATTATATAAAATATAAGTGGGAAGAACTGAGTGAGTTTAACTCACCTTGATTTGATTTGTTGTTAAAATAGTTTGGTTCAGTTAAATTAAACAAACGTTTAATTTAACTGAAAATCATAGTTGATTCCAAATTCATCCAATTCCATTCCGTAATGTAGTGCTTGTTGAGGCGAGTCCAACTTCTCTTGAATCATCCAATTCTGATCAAATATGGTTAAGTTATAACATTTACAATTAATATAATTTAATTATATAATTAATTAACTCTAACTGAATTATCATTAAAACTAATTACATTTTAAGTTCAAGTAATTAGGAAAATTTCCCTCTTCCTAATAAACGTCACACTACTTCGTTCCTCACTAGTCGAACAGCCTGCACAGTTCACAATTTAATAATTGTGATTAAATTTAAGTTAATCAACTAAATTTGAAATTATAAAATCATAAACATTTGATTAGTATATTAAACAGACCCAGGCCAACCCCTTTAAGGTGTTACTTCTCCTAAAACTGTTTCTCTTCCTCCCGCAATCAAGATCTGTAAAGAACTTGCAACTGAAGTCCACGTTTAGTTTACTAATCTAATAATTATTAAATCTAATTAATCTTCTTAATAAAAATAATAAGAAATTAAACCATGTTTTAATAGTTAGGGTAACAGGCCGAATAATTTCATTCTTCCTCGTATCAGCCTCTGATTCCACTAAGTCAGTCCGATCATTTTGCTTCCAGGTTCATTGATTTGAAACTCACGAAATAACTTCCACCGCAACCGAAAAGTAGATCATCGGACCTCGATCAGAGGCCGAAACCACTTGCACCTCAGTCCCCTCCATCACCGCACCCAACGTTGTCTGCCCTAGCCCCTTGCTTCGACCGCAGTTCAACTTCAAACGTTGTGACTTCACAGCCAATTTCTGGTCAATATACTTCACTTGAGACGATCATTACTGGTCGACCTCTAAAGCTCACTGAGCTCAGCAATTTCATTGTTGGACTATCATCAATTTGTGCAGTGGGTTTACGGTTTTGAGGAGAGAAAGGTTCAACAGTTTTTTGGATGTTGATTTCTTTATGGAGGCGGCCAGACTAAGTTGACCACGATGAACTAAAATATTAGGGTTTGACCCCTTATCATGGTGTACATATAAGATGTTAGATGGAAAAAATAATATTATATTATCATATAAACTTTGCTGCGAAATAACACTCAAAAACACCACACACCACCTTCGTTTCCAGCAAAATAAGGTAATCCTGACATAAAAAAATATTGCGGACCCAATGGGATAGGTTTTGTCAAATTTCGAGGTCATTTGTGAAAATTCCTTTATAATTATCAATGAAAACTCAAGCGTTTAAAATTCCTATAATTACAAAAAAATATAATATATTTGAAACCTTAACATTTTACTAGACCTCTTCCTTACAGATCTAATGAAACTTGTTTTATCAAAATCGGAGTTCATTTGCCTAGTCGTTTATTCATTTAAAGTTACCCCTGTTTGAATTGACCAAAATAACATAGTTGATTAAGGCATTTATCATTGCCATGATCAAACGGTAAGTCCAATTGACACCAACGGCACCAGTTTCGTCGCATTCCCAGATTGTTTCCCGATACGCTATTTTATACGCACCACAATGTCATTTTGGACACCAAATTACCCGGTCTCCAAAAATAACAAACTATATACCTATCCTGACTCTAATTGTCGATACGAACTCATCGGAATTGGTTTCGTGGCCTAATTCGATCATCTGCTCTAGTTACATTCAAAAACTCCTCTATTAAATTAAATTAAATTAATTACGCATGATAGAAAATGACTGCATGTTTTCGGATGTCGTGATCACATACGACATCGGTTTGCCACGGAATTTAAAGCTGTACAATAATTTAATGTTACGGTTCCAATGATACTAATTTCATCGAAATCAGAGACCGTTTACAGAATGGGCATTTTAAAGGCCTATTTTTTAATAACAATTTACATAGCGACTATTTCAAAATTTGAATTAGCCATAACTAACAATCTATACCATGAAATCTGGATCTTTCTCTCTCATTAGAAAATTGTAATCAATAGGATTCCAACGTTTCTTGTTTCACAGAAATCTGACATATCGGATCCTGTATATTCAATTGAAGTTGAAAACTCCATATTACGAGTTGTTGCGCCATTTCGAGCTTGTTTTATATTTATATATAAATATATAATGTTCAAACTTCGTTTTAATAACAAATTCAATATTAAAATCCATTAATATTCCAAATAAAATATTTAAAATAATAAATAAAATAAAATATTTGATTACAAAAAATACGGGAAGTTACTTTCTTCCCCTCTTAAAAGAATTTCGTCCTCGAAATTACTAAGGTGAGAAAAATGCTACAAATCCCATTGAATTCCATCCAATTTATTTTAAATCAAAAAGCAATTCATTATCGTGAATAAATATTTCCAGAAATATTGAAAATTTTCTAACACGTTAAATTCTTGGAAAAATTCGGCAGAGTCTCCCCTATACGAAGTGACATCTGCGATTCCTCAGGAACAAATAACATATATACATCGACCCACACGGTCGAAAAACAAAAATTAAAACCCAAAATTTTATATTTTCGCATAGGCGTACCTAATACGAGCGCTATTGAGCATAATTTCTCAATGTATATGCGATTTACTCAACCAATATCAATCTGCCTAGCCATTTGGCACCTGTACTTAACTCAATTCACATATAAGTAATAAATATATGAAATTTTTAAGTAATATTCACTAATAAAAAAATATAACTACACGAATTCCCAAATCAAACAGATAGAATCAATTCATTATCAAATATAGGGTTAAATCATAAATTCCAATTCGTATGCAATTTCATTCCAATTTAATTATACTGGACATCATTCTTTAGTTTATAATTCATTTAGCTCCATTAAATTGTTAATTATTCCATTCAAACAAACTATCATCCAATAACAAATAATTCACAATCAATAACCAATACACAACCAAACCAATCGAATTTACATTCAATATTAATATTTTACTTTGCTATCACATCTTTGAACATCAATCGATTAATACCTGATTGATTTCTGTTTGATTATTATTTATTCATCTTCCTAATTTCCAAATCTGTTTTATCAAATTTCGGTATCATTCTCAATTTAGTTTCACTTAACCAAGTTAAGTTTCAATTAAAATTTCCAATCCAATATGAATTCCATTGAAATAAATCAACCACACTAATAAGTCAATAATTTGATTAAATTATTTTTTTCTCTATACAAAAATATAATTTGGGTAAAATTATTTCATTTACCCTATTTTCAAAAAGAAAAAAATGTATCCATTGTCAGTTCAATGCTTCCCAACACTTGAACCGATCAAATAACACAATACAAAACATTTGTATATAAAAATTACAAATATGCGCTCTCATATATATACACTCAATTCGATCTAGGGTATTACTTACCCAGATTACTCAATAGAGATGGAGTTACTCACAGAGCCAAGGTTATTACTAAACCAACAGCTCCGATACTACTGTAACGACCCGGGAAAAGAATTCGATGCCCGAATTCTGACTATAATATATAAACCCGTATTACTTGCCAAAAACTCAAGTATCGAAAACACCAGATAGTTATTATGAAGAAATTAGAGGGTGAGGTAAGAAAGAAAGAAAGTTAGAATAGAAGAAAAGAAGAAGAAACACCACCAACATAGAATCAGAGTCTCACATCGCGGAACAAAATATAACATAGAAATAAATCTTTATTGAGAGCATTAAATAAAACTTACAATCATCAGAGTACATCAACACATCTGTACAGTTATAATAACCTGTCCTCATATACAGTCACACTGTGGAATAAATAATAGATATCATACGTATGAACCCCTCCAGCTTGTCTGTGGACTTCGCAGCATCCGATAACCTAGACCTGTACACCCCGGTCTAACCCAAGCATTTACAAACATTGGGTCAGTCCGGTGAACCAGAGTGAGAAAACCTCGCAAATCTTTAAGAGGAAATATCCAATTTGATTTAAAGTTCAAAATATTTTTGAAAGAAAAAGGTAATCGTAAGATGAAACTGGCACCGTTAGATTCAAATAATTCAAACAATTGAACACGTTTATTTTATAAACCTGACCAACGAGGTAAGTTACCTTCATTGGGTCCAATCGTTAAAATAATGATTTGGTGTTTCACTGAAATTAAAAAACGGTTTAATGTCATTGGTTAAATCAACAAATGGATATATAATTAGCAAACAGTCAACCATCGGCAAGTAGGGCACACAAAATTAAAACCCAACTTATATATAATATAAGTTGGAAGAACCGAGTGAGTTTAACTCACCTTGATTTGATTTGTTGTTAAAAAAGCTTGGTTCAGTTAAATTAAACAAACGTTTAATTTAACTGATAATCACAGTTGATTCCAAATCCGTCCAAGTCCATTCTGCAATGTAGTGATTGTTGAGGCGAGTCCAACTTCTCTTGAATCGTCCAATTCTGATCATATATGGTTAAGTTATAACATTTACAGTTAATGTAGTTTAATTATATAATTAATTAACTCTAACTGTATTATCATTAAAACTAATTATGTTTTAAGTTCAAGTAATTAGTCCAATTTCCTTCTTCCCGGTACATGTCACACTGCTTCGTTCCCGACTGGTCAAACAGCCTGCACAGTTGACAATTTAATATAGATAATTAAATTTAAGTTAACCAACTAACTTTGAAATTATAAAATAATAAACATCTGATTAGTGTATTAAACAGACCCAGGACGTCACATTTTAGGTGTTACTTCTCCTAAAGTTATTTCTCTTCCTCTCGTAATCAAGATCTGTGAAGACCCTGCAACTGAAGTCCACGTTTAGTTTACTAGTCTAATAATTATTAACTCTAATTAATGTTCTTAATAAAAATAATAACCAACTAAACTATGTTTTAATAGTTAGGGTAACAGGCATAATAGTTTTATTCTTCCTCGTATCAGGCTCTGTTTCCACTAAGTCAGGCCGATCATTTTGCTTCCAAGTTCACTGATTTGGAACTCACGAAATAACTTCCACCCATGTTAAAACCAAAATTTGATTTCAACACAAGAGGTGCTTTATAAGCACTTCGCCAAATGGTTAGTTTAGAATATGGAACCACATAATCACAAAATAAAGAGCATAAAATGAAGACAAGGAACTTTTATAGTGGTTTGATCTAGAATACACTACTACAAAAGTGGGCATATTTGACACTATTTTGTGTGCGTTGCATGAAAAGTGTGGCAAAAGCTATGCTTTCTTTGATCTTCTGCAACAGTATTCATATGTTGTTGCGTTAGACGTGAATGCACTGTTGCGGTTGGAATTCTTGTGTTGTGACGTGCAACACCAGATCAAAGTGTAGCTTTACATAAATACAATCCTGGTCCGCGATCCGCGTTACCAGCATAAATAAAGCCACAACCGTAGATGCATATTTAATCCAACGGTTAAAATCAATCCATGTTTCCTATCTAAACATTATCCTATCATCCAATCGAGGATAGCCACCTCGTTGCATTCTTCCGCTGAAATTTTGGCACGACGTTTCCCCCTCACGAAAAACATCAAAAAATAATCTCATCATTCATCTTCTCTCTCCTAACTTTCCCCTTTTTTCCATTGACCAAATTGTAAACCTAAATTCCCGTCAGCTTCCATTCTCACATCGCCATTGTCGATTAACACTCATGAATTACAGATCGAAGGAAGGAGCAACATCGGAAAATATAAGAGACAGATGGTCCATTTGTTATCGCTACTGCACTGATTAGGGGGAGTTCTTCCACCTTATATTTGAAGGAGCAACAGACAGTCCATTTAAAGGAAGAAAATGCAGGTTAGGGGGAGTTCTTCCACCTTAATATCTCCTTAATCTATCCACAAGTAATTATTTACCTTAATTTATCCTTAATCTATCCATAATTAATTATGAACCAACATCCTTAATCTATCCATAAGTAATTATGTAGAATAAGTAATTATGCAGATTAGGAGCAACAGACGGTCCACCTTAATCTATCCATAAGTAATTATGTGCTTGGATAATTATATTTGGGTTTGCAAATTACTTTTCAATGTAAGTCAGTTGGTAGCGAGCATACATAAATGATAAACCCAAAGTTAAATCTACCCAAAGTCAAATAAACATTCACAAACATTCATCACCAGCATTCAAATATTCACAAACATTAATCACCAGCATTCAAACAAGCATTCATCACAACATTCAAAAACATTCACAAATTTTCACCAGTCACAAACATCACTAGTCACCGCGAGCATTCATCACCAGCATTCACACCAATCATCACCAGCATTCACTACCATTCACAAACTCCACCAGCGAGCGTCAAAAGGCAGCATAAAGTATCATAAAGCAGTCATACATAAAACATAACTAAATATATACACACATAATACATAAGTAGTTTTCCAAAAAGAGGCATGTTAATCTTCTTCTTCTTCAGAGTCAGTGTCCATGTCATAGTCATTGTCTATGTCAGAGTGACTGAAAGGGGATTACACGATCATTAATATATTCCAATTAGCACCTCATATAAATGATCACAGTTTTAAGAAGAAATGATTACTTCTAGATAAGATAATCCACTTGTGATAATGTGTGGTTTTATGCTAATGTTGGTATAGCTACTTTCTAGTTGAATGTCGGTCATCTGGTTCTGTCTCATTATAAGGCTATTATAACCTTGTATGTATGTATGTGAGTGTGTGCATGTGTGGTTGTGTCTGATCATTATAAGGCAGTTAAGGATAGAGCATAGTTGAATGAACACTTTGTGTCAAACTTCTATTATATTTTGGGCTGACTATGATAAGGAGCATGCTATGCTGACTCCATATACTTTGTTGAGAAACTAATGGGTAAATTCATAATGTAGGCTATTATAACCTTGTATGTATGTATGTGAGTGTGTGCATGTGTGGTTGTGTCTCATTATAAGGCTGTTAAGGATGACGTAACTAGCCTTTGGAGTAGGTGGGTAGCTGCCCACCCCAATAAAAATAAAACTTAGAAGGAATAAACAAATATCCTCATTTCAACCCACGCCTTTAATATAGATGAAAACTAAAGTATAAATCAACATATTTTGAAGTGATTTCACTTTAAAACTAGCATGGTGTTGCAGTACAACACTTTTCATCACTGGATTTTCTAATGGAGATAGTCTTTTAGGATAGATTTAGCTATGCAGACATCTCAATTTTATTATAAATTTTTTGATAAATAAGTTTTTTTTGTTACAAGATGGTTAAACTAGTAATTTTTGAAGTTGTCAACAACCAAAGACAGTTAGTTTGAATAAATAATTGAGAATTGTCAATTAATTTTTGGGATCGTTGATGGAGTGTAGATTGTGCAGTTAAAAACATAATTCTTATTGTTGTTGGGAACCTGTCAAAACCTTAAGCATACTAACTAAACCTTTTTGACATATATATAGTTACGCCTACCGCAAAAGAATATTCTGGTTACGTCACATAGAGCATAGTCGAATGAACACTTTGTGTCAAACTTCTATTATATTTTGGGATGACTATGAAAAGGAGCATGCTATTCTGACTCCATATACTTTGTTGAGAAACTAATGGGTAAATTCATAATGTAGGCTATTATAACCTTGTATGTATGTATGTGAGTGTGTGCATGTGTGGTTGTGCCTCATTATATGGCTGTTAAGGATAGAGTGTAGTTGAATGAACACTTTGTAATTGTGTTCTTTGGCAAATTTACCTTTGATCACAATTATTTTTTCCTATGATCACAAAAAAATTGGAAGTAAAATTTACCTATGATCATAAAAAAATTGTACCACTGGTTCCTCCTTATTACCCACAAACATAAGTTCAGGCCTTGTCCCAGGATGAGCATGGGTACAGCGCTGAACCGTAATGCGGTAAGCCTTGTTGTCGAATCGGGCAGCAAAAGTATTCTCCGATCCAATGCCTTCACAAAATTCCATTTTCAGGTATAATGACCCATGGTCAAATCGAGACTAATAACAGTCGTCAATTTCACGCACATTTCCCATTGGCGTCATTAATTCTTTAATTGCAGGAACATTTTTCTTTAGGAACTCGGGAAAGCCAACAACTCTAGCCCATGATTCTGCCTCGAACGCTGGTTCAGGCTCAAATTCTTCAGCAGACCATTGTTGCACATTAAAAGCACCTCCACATTTCGTAAAAAGTTTCAACACTAGTGCATGATCACGCTTACTGTAAGATGGGCATGTTATTAGAAAAGAGTTATTGGGTATAACCCGTATAGGCCAGTCATTATGCTCCAGAGTACGCCTAAGCGTGAGATCTGTAAGAACAGTGGAAGTGATGCATAGTGAAGAGTCCTCCATTTTTTTGAAACTTTTGACAATGGAGGTTTGTTTAGGAGTTGAAGATGTAGATGACAATATGGTTCTGAAGCTTGAAAGGATATGAAGTGACACACTGCACGTGGCAGTAATATGTGAACTGAAAACTTTTTGCTCAGAAGACGAAGCATACTAAAATTGCTTATTGCAGTGGGCTTAGCTGGCATGAGTGACCTATCGCCAATGGTCAGTAAGTCAATTGTAATAATTGTGTTCATAACATTTTGTTAAGAAGGCCAATAGCCGTTCGATGCCACCACTTATCAAATAACTTGTTATCATTTCAGGTGCATATTTAATTCTGGAAGGCAGAGGGATACATTGTGCAGATGTGAGACACATATATATATTTGATGCCACCCTCTTGTATAGGTACATACATATATATTTCCTATTGCAATCGGATTGCTGCATATATATGATTCATATATATAAATGAGTAATACATTTTGCAGATGTGGACACATGTGTACATGTTCAAAATGCGCTAATGAATTGGCCAGGAATGGAGGATAATGTCCCTTATGCCATGCACCTATTCTTGAAGTAATTCGAGCATACTGTATACAATGAAGTAAACGGTGTAGCTGATTTTTGAGTTTTGATATTTGGATAATTAAAAACAATTGATTTTGATGAGTTTCTTGTACAAAACCTATATTGCAAAAAATTTAGTTAAAGCATTGTATTTGTTATCTTCTAGTGTAGCATTTACCTTCTTCTGCTGTTGCGTTAGCTTTTACTGATATTGCATTTCATGATAATGGTGTTGCATTACATATTGCAGTGGTGTTGCATTAAACTAAATATAGTTAATTACCCGTCGCACGTGGACCCCACAGCTGACGTGGATAGCTGGTGCGGCATGTGACACGTGGGCAGCTGACATGGAGAGATGATGTGTCGTGTGACACGTAGACAGCTGACATGGAAAGTAGACATGGCACCACTGGAAGCCAGGCCCTAACTAATGCTTAAGGCAACACTGAATAGTGTTGCATTACGTGCAAATAGTGTTGCATTATGGCTATAATGCAACACTTTCTGTCTGTGGCCGTAGATGGGCAAAAGCGTTGCCTTAGATGGCTAATGCAACGGCCGCGAATGCCACGCCCCCTGGTGTTGCCTATTTGAAAAAAGGGCTATGGCAACGCTTTTTTGGTCTACGGCCACAGCAAAATAGTGTCGAATATGCCCACTTTTGTAGTAGTGATAGATCTACATCCACTTTTGAAGCCATTTCATTATCATATGAGATATTACAAAATACATCTCTCTTTTATTTAGCTTATTCTCCCTTTGTACAATAACTTTCCTCTCTTTAATGGATAGATTCTCTCTAATTCTTTATGGAAACAGTTGGATCTCTAAGAATGCGATGAACATGAAAGTATGTTTTCCATGGTTTTAGCGCTTAGAGGATCGGTGATGAACCCATGGCGATAGAGATATGAATCGGAGCTTAGAGAAGGATTAATGGAGGTGGAAGAGACGTAAAATGGAGCTTTAATGATCTCTAATAGAGGAAAGAGGAGTTCCAATCCGTTTGATGATGGAGAAGGATGATGAGAGTTTGAGATGATCACTAATGGGGATTGGAGAAGACGACTTGGTTGAATTAGAGAGAGCTCCCATGTTGATCGTAATTGATTTAATGCCTTTCATGTTAGAGAGAGGTTGTTTATTCATGGAAGCCATTAATGAAGTTGTAGGAGAACTTCAAATTTGGCGACACTTCGTGGTCGGAATGAAATCCCCTCCAAAATGGTGGTGAAATGGGGTATTTATAGGACGTGTTGGTGCAGATTGGAACACTTGTAAATTAGAGTGTATAGTTGGCGCTAGGTTGGCACTTGGTAACAAGGTCATGAATGACCTAAACGTTTGTGCACCTGCGACCTAAAAAGCATCCTCACAGTCTAACATATTTCCTTGACTTTTGCGGGCCAAACGACCTTATGTTAATGGTCTAATAATGATCAAACGACCTAAAATACTTCCACCTTTTATCCTTTCGCGCCAACATTCATACAACTACTTTACAGCTGGCACCATGCTTCCAATGACCTAAAATAATGTTCCTCAAAGCATCTCGCGACTTCTTTCCGGATAAATGATAAGGATATGGTCACGGTACAAAATACAATGTGCTACTTTATATTCAACCAATCCGCTTGCTTCACATACTGAACGACCTAAAATATGAGTTGCGCTAGAGCGAGCTAAGATGCCTGAATGATGATCTAGAGATGTGCGTATGGTCTAAGCCTATACGGGGGTTTCACATGCTAATGATCCATATAACGCCAATATGCTACTGTGATGTCCCAAGCTACCTTGTTTATGAACGAACTGGGACATATATTGGTCTCAATGACCTATGGTATGAATGGAAGGAAGCAACGACCTAAAAATGATGTAAGCTAACAACATTTAGCATTTGCGGTCTAACGCACTGGAACGATTTGTTTCCATTCCATGCACGGCTTAAAAGCCTTCGGAGCTGATGGTTTAGAAAAGGCGGAGCGACCTAAATATAATATGGTGGCCTAAAGACGAGCATGCTTCCTTTTTTGATGCATATGCAAACGATCCAACATTTTAACTTGCTACGTGTTGCCTTTGCATTTGATGGACACAACTTCTACAGTATTCATTTTTATGTTTACTTTCTTTTAGCATCCCATATCCTCATACATGTATGTTTCATTTTGTTTTTAGCTAATACATGGCCCAAATACATGTGAGAGCGACATGGAGGCGTTTCACGAGGTAAAGCTTGTGGCTTGAAGCTTGCGGGCTAAGCATGAGATGCGACCCAAGAGAAACCGCAAGCTAAATGTATGTCGTGTGTTAAATGAACCGCGTGTCGATGTTCATAAATACTTCATTATTTTGAACCGCGTTTTCACAATGGGTTTAACATTTTCCCTAATTTTTCGCTTACAAGAAATGTGGGCTTCGAACCGAACATTATTTTTGATATGCTTTGCATTTAGATCCAGTTATAGCCTTTTGTTTGCTATGGTAAATCATACTTTGAATTTGTATACTTCATGCCACCTGTTCTGTAACTAAAATAAGCGATTGTACGATTTTGGACTTATACTTTACTATTGATCATCCACATCAATCACAGATTAGTTTAATCATCAGATAATAAACTACAGTGAATTTTAATTTGGATTGAATAAAGTGTTTTGCATAGGGTTATTTTATCCAACGGTTTTTAACTCACTGAATATTATCTGCACAAACACGATATTCTGATTCGAATTCGCGTTAACGCTTAAAATCAACTAATCGACTAAGTCGACTGTGGATTTCAAACATTATCGTTTTTTGACATATACAATATTTCACATTTGGAAAGTGCGTATCTGTGATTCATTTTCTGCTTCTTCTTGGAGAAGCTCCAGATATTCGTGCATTTACCTAATAGATATTTATCCTTCAGTACGGGAAGGACTTTTACGGCTCAGTGTTTGCCTACTTTATAGGCCATTTTTGACATCGGAGACTCCTTTGGATGCCCAAGTTTGTCTTTTATCATGTGCAAACTTCAAGTTGAACTCAACGGTACTTACATGATCACATAAACTTGACTATTTAGAAGCTTGCTTAACAAGGTTTGGCAATTTCCTAACTTGTCTGCTGGAACTGTTACAATTACTCGTACTTGTCCATATCGCTCAGTCAACATGTTGGTTTAAGCATGCTCGGCCCGACTTGGGTTTGAGTGTGTTCGAATATGTATTGGTTTGAGCATGCATATTATTCGAAGATTTTCCTGTGTTAGGGCCTTTTGTATGCCGTTGAATCCGCTAAACTTTGTTTGATTCGATTTCGTGGATTTTGATTAAGGCTTGGAATGCCGAAAAGTATTAACTTGCAGAGTCCAAATTGGAAATCATGATCAAGCTTGTATGCCCTCAAGCTTTATTGAATTAGTAATTTGTTGGAATAAGCTTGGGATCGGCTTTGAACATTCAATGTTGTGGATGGATTCACAAATTGGCCATTGAGTTGTTTTAAATCCGGTAAATATATGTTTGTTGCATCGAGATTCATTCGTAGCTTTTTATGTGCTCTGAACTCCCCCATGTCAATACACTGTCCTAGCTTTAACTTAGTTGACACTTCGAGGCTTTAGGTTGGTGAAAGCACTGAAATTCCAGGTTGCTCTAGAGACTCGACTCGTCAACTCTAAGCTACTCTGGCTCTTGACTTAATGGTTGAGATTATATGCTTTGTGCCACCAGACAAAAGACAAGTTGTCATTCTGGAAGATAGATCACTTCTGCTTAGACTGAATCTTTTATCTGTGTTTCAGGGGTTAGAACAATTACAGCTTCTAATTACGAGCAAATCAAATTTTCATTATCCCTTATCCTCTTGACAATTTTCCGGAGGGGTGTTGTTTGATTGTTCGTTTGTAGTAGCTTTGTTAGACTCATAAATCTCAGTTTTGAATTTGCACATAATTCCTGAACAAGCCAATGATACATGCTAAATTCATTCGTGTCTTCTGCCTTACTTCGATTAACGGTGGTGCAACACTGGCTCGGTTTCATTGGAAGGTTTCTCTTAGAATAAGTTACTATTTAGAGAATCTGCAATTAAGAGATTTTGCGCACATTCGGCGCAAACTCGTTGTCGATTGCTCAAGACGACGACGGGTTAGTCCCGTAAAAGGAGATAATCATGAGAAACATTCATAGCATTGAATGTGTTACCAATATGAAGCTGTTTTTTATTAGTAGCTTATGACTTGGTAGATACAGTTCACAATGATAATACACTCAAATTGTTTATCGATGACGCTCGAGATTCGTCAGTCTTGGATATGGACTTCCAATTCTAAGTATTACCTTTCAAATTATCATTGTATTAGATTCAATACTTATGAAATGCATGCACCTGACAATTTGTCTGATGGAATTCCAAATTTGGCTTGGCCTATTCAATTATTAGTTATGCCCTAGCCGACATGACTCATGTTCTCTACCTATCCTTTTGGGTGACCATAACCGCAAGATTTTTGGTAAACTAAGTAGCCTTCTGCATCACTTAATAGTTTGTAACAGGCCAGCAATTTATACAATGCCTTTACAGTACTCGTCCTAAGGACCTCAAGCCTTAGAACTCTTGGAACTTGGTTTTTGGAATTTGAGTGTTGTACATTAATGAATCACTTCTTGCATTATTTTTGCATTTACCCACATCATCTCTTTCTACAGGTCGAGATGCTTTGTTGTCTCTTCCAACCGTGTTTAATATCATAGATCATCCCGAGCTATACAAAACTTCGAATCTTCGCTTCATAACTGTTTGCACCAGTGCATGGTTATTGCTCAACCTTTCTTATAACTCGTGTTGATATCGTTGATGGATACCAGCTTCAATTCCCAGAGAAATGCTTTCACTTTATGGGATTATGCCATATTAGCGTAGTCGCGTTTCATAATCATTTATTTTCAGGTTTGAAGCAGAGTACCATCAGGTTCTTTGAGTTATATACGGTTAGAGCTTTGTAGTTAAAGAAGCTTTCGTGTTGGGGCACTCTAGATTTTCTTAGCCAAAGAATTCATTATTACAAGTGATTGCTTTTGTTCTATCTTGACCGATGTACCTACCCTTTCTTCTCCTTGGGATAGGTTGATGTTTAACTAATCAAACCTTCAAGGTTGCTTTTTATTGACATATCAAGTCATATTGATTTTGTCACAATTTCTGGATGCCCTTCTTTAAAGGTTAAGTCTTTTGACAAGCTTCTGAGGATGGATCTCCTGTTATTTGCACACTTTGGTTTATGTATTTCTGAGTACATTTGCCATTATGTTGAGTACAAATCGGGTTTTTATCTATTGCAATGTCGTGATGAACCCGTCTCCTAAACATTGTTCAATTTTTAGTACAGTCGTGTTACTCTTTTATCATAGGTTGTCATGAATTCATGAGATGAATGCGATCAATTTTGCTGAATTTCCATGATTTAGATTGTCACACTAGAAGCTTCTAATTTGTTGTAAAAAGTATTTTGCTTTTATCTTCTCATTTAGAGCTTCTGAGCATGCACTGTATCTAGGAAACCCAGATTTAGTAGCTGACTATGTGCTTGGGTCTTTGAAGGCTATTGATAAGACTAAGAAGTTTTTTATTGTAGAAGGGTTTCTCCGTGACTTCGGACTACTTGCACCAACTCGATCCTTTCTATCTCGAGGAATTCTTTCTGCTTTCCGTTGTATGCCCAAAGCATTGGATGCCTCAAGCCTCTGACGGAGATGCTTCATTGGAAAATTCCACTAGAGAGTTTGTATTGAAAAAGTGTTTGGATCCTGTTATGCCTATGAACTTTGTTAAGACTTGCTTTTGTGAAGGAAATTTTTTTTGCTTGTTGTACTTTAAGCTTTTATTTTTGCTTCATCGTATTTTCTTGTTTTTCATTCCACCACTATCTCCTTTTCATGTTCATAACACAAATTTTAATGCTATATGTCATTTGTTAATGCAACGCTCAATATTGAAATGATTTCATGGTACTTTTTTGTAAACTGGGTTTTCATTGTATCCACGAATCGCTATTAGCTGGATTTACTTAACCAATTTCAATGTTGAATTTCCTTGATTCTGGGTGAAGCAATTTCCGAGACTTCTTTTCTGTGAAAAATCACCTTTGCACTTATCACGGTATCGAAGTTTTCAAGTTTTCTATGGCCATCTCAATGCTCAACTTTGTTGGTCAGAGCAACCCCTGCAGGAGCTAAACCTTTTATTTAAGATTGTGACGAATTTGTGTTATGTTTAAGAAGTGAGCATTATTAAATTTCTTTAATGTGGTGGTAATGCCCCCATACCTAAATTTGTCACAAAATTTTAAGGTTAGGCACGACATTTTGTGACCGACTTCATTTGGAATCTTTTGGTCATGTGTTTTTTCCATTGTTGAATTTCTTGGCATGATCATGATTAAAGGTTTCCGGTCTAGTCGATCCAACTCATACCTTTTTGTGGGGATGAATTTTCTATTTGTGTGCCCCTGCTCGAGAGGTCTTGTATTTTGTATATTCAGTCATATTTATCGCTAGCCTAGCAATCCAGGCCCTTCAGAGATTAGATTTGAACATATGCCCCCGGAGAGGTCTTGTTTTTCGTTCCTCTAAAGAGGTGTTTGAAAACCCCGTTATTCGTTGTGACTAAATAATTCTGCCACTTATAGAATTTGCAGGGAGCCTTCAAAAAAGGTATTTAGGACCGTCATTAACTGAGTTTAGAAGACCCGGCTTATGATGGGATTCCTCGTAGGGGTCTTTTAAATCCCAGGGTTTGTCGTAATCGGGCCATGTATTAATGGCGCTGACGATCAACTGGGTGCCCCTCAGGGAGGTGTTTGGTTTAAAAGCCCAGTGTTGGTCGCAGCCGGACCATGTACTAATGGTACCAGCGATGGACTGGTGCCCGTCGGGGAGGTCTTTTGTTTATAAGCCCAGTGTGGGTC
This sequence comes from Allium sativum, assembly GCA_030737875.1. Classification (NCBI taxonomy): domain Eukaryota; kingdom Viridiplantae; phylum Streptophyta; class Magnoliopsida; order Asparagales; family Amaryllidaceae; genus Allium; species Allium sativum. The sequence continues at coordinate 997,286,020 of CM060915.1, forward strand.
GCAATCTGTGACGACCCGCATTCTACGCATCGGAGGATCGTAGAATATTTATTTCTTTCTCATATGAAGTCGTATGGTCGTGTAACTATGGGAAGCGACTATTGGGGTCATTCCCCATGTTCACGATTTTAGCCGATTTTTTAAATGACCATTTTGCCCCTAGAGAATATTGTTTTGCCTATATTTTTTGACTGGAAAGGAATTTTGACCTGAAACCACTTCCATTAGATTTGATTGACGGTTTACCATTCCGTAGAGTGGTCACACTGATCAACCGGACTTACCGTTTGGGAGAAATGGCTGAAACAAAGTTTGGAAGGTGAAAACAGCATAAATAGGCCTAATTGGGTAATTAACAGCTAGGCTCATAACCGATTTCGGGATTAGGGTTATGGGAGGTTTGATAGGGTTAGAGAAAACATTTCATTTTAGTTTTTCAGGTGCCACAAACCTCCCTTGAGCTCTAGCAATGGCCTCCATCTTCTAAATCACTCCTAAAACACCTTTTTGCCATTCCTAATCGCTAATTAGGCAAATCAAGGAAGATTAGTGTCAAATCAGAGATAGAGCTGCTCGAATACATTAGGATCTGTCTCATAACAGTAGAGTTTCAGATCTTAGATTATATTTGTGGCTAAGGTGAGCGATTTGCATTGTTTTTCACTAATTACGGCTAATTAGGGTGATTAGTGATAATTAGCGAAATTATTGATCAGAAAAATCTGGAAAAATATGTAAAATTCTTAAATGTCATTATATGCCTCTGTTAGAATTTTGGGTTAATTTGGACATATTTTGTTAATCGTATGGTTAAATCATGATTAAGGGGATTAAGGGGAAAACATAGGTTTTGGGTATGTTTGATCCATATAAACATTTCATATTGTTGTTTTGGTGTTTATGGTCGATTCTCTATGTTGCTATTACAGTTTGGAATGTTTTGTGATTGCTTAGTGAAGTAAGATTGGTCGAAAACGCCGTCGCATGGCGTAAATTGCTTGTTGGAAAACTTGCAGAAATTGGTCAGACAACCCCGTTCGTGAAGCGCTTATCACGAGCCAACCCCGTTCTTGAGGCACCTATCACGAGCTGCCCTCAAGAACCTCTCTCACGAGTCGACCCTTCGAGTTTGAGCTCCACGAGTCGAGCCGCCCCATGGACCACGAACCGGTGTACCCATGAACCAAAGGATGTATCACGAGCCGGAGGACAGACCACGAACCGACATCACCGAACTGCAGATGCTCATCACGGACCGAAGCCACATCGAGTATACCATGGTGCCATGAGCCGAGAGTTGAAGAAGGTTCCCACGACCGAATGTGGTCCACGATCCGACCATGAGTCACGAACCGAAGCATCTACGAACCACGAGCCGCGCTGAGAATTTGAGTATCGAACTGAGACATGACAAGGGGTATGAGATGAACTGAATGGAAACTTGGAATTATGAACCGAACCGGGATGATGACAAAAACCCGAGATGCCGAGGTAGTCCAAATAGGAAGTAGAATTCAGGATCCGGATGGGAAACAACGAGTTCTACTTCATGATTGGACTTTGCTGCGGGACGCCGGGACCTATGCAAAGGGGTTATCGATATCCATAACTTTTGTTCATCACTGAGAGAAGGATTAGTGGCCATGGATTAGTGCAATGGGGTCATTGTGACTCCATGGAGGAAAGTGATTGTAGCAAAGGATGAGGTGATCGAGTGGTGGATTGTAACGATAACGGATTTTGCCCGGACTTAATCGACTGCTAAATCGACCAAGACCGTTCAATTCCCGCATACGTTAACTTTGGGAATACAACACATCAGAACAATAACAGCAGACTTTTATAACATCAATAATAAATGTTACATCAGAGTACAGAATATCAGAGTACATCGATTTAAATTACAGCGGAAGATAAATTACAATAAATTACAATATACAGCGGAAGACTATCAACTCTGGTCACAGCTTTAGGCTTCGATCCAGAATCCTGCTTAAAAGAAATATCTGCAAAAAAAGCTACTCGACTGCCCGTGTGGAAAGGAGGGCACCCGAGTTTGCAAAAGTGGAGACAAACAACGGGTCAGTCGTGGGACTGGTATGAGAATTCTTAACTAATATAACTAATAGTAATAAGGCAAATCCAAGGACCACGCCGCTAAAGCGGAACGGGTTTTATTCCAATGGATTGCCGTGCATAATTTAAGTAAATCGTCAAAACAACGCAATGCTTTGTAGAAAAATGAAACCATCATAAGACCCAAGTCCCATCACACAATGCAACGCAAACCGGAGGATAGGGTTTTACCTTATAATGGTCAAACATGCTTGATACGATAAAAACGATATTATTATTAGTGTGTATATGGTTTAAAACATTTCAAAGTAAATGTATCAATCCTAGGAAGCATAGGTACCATATGCTATGCCTCCATACTAGTAATACAATCAAAACCGCAAGGGTCGTATTTGGAATTTGGATTTCCATCTGAGTCAAGGCTAGGGAGGAGCTCCTTACCGATTCGAGACACTCTAGCTGATGCCTCAGGATTACCCGCAGTTAACCCTTGGAAATGGCAGGGCCAGTCCTCACATACAGCTTAGAGGATTAGTTATTCCTAAGCACACGTTCCCCGGTCCTATAGGACCTATCCGAGGCGCCTCATTCCATCATCCACATAAGTAAAATGTCAGGGCTGGTAGGTCACTGACACCACTCTAGCTAGAAAGAAACGTGCTGCTCTCCCTGCGTTCCCTTCTCCCGTTTTAGACTCCGCCGGTGTGTGAGGCTCGTGAAGTCACGCTATACACAAAGCTATGCCTAAACAGGCTATGCTTTGATCATCCCACAAGGCCTGCTTTTCAACAAAGCCTTGATCAAATGCATCTTAGCATGCCACATCGTCAATCCATACCGTACTATTGATTTCTACCAACATATAACCTCTAAGCTCGTACGTCTCAGAGAAGGGTGTAAAACACCAAACAGATATATGTTTAGCAGAGATTAACGAATACAGTATAAAGGAATACAATGTCAGACATACAATCCATTTACGCGCTTATGCTCTGGGTTTGAGCGAAAGCCAAACCCGTGCAATCAACACTACGTCCGGACGGCTACTACTGTCGCCCCTTCAAGGTAGCTACTCCCATCATGGGTCTCAATAGCAACACACCCATTCGATGTGAAGATCGTCGGTCTTCAATCGCCGTCTTCAACTCTTCGAACGTCGTATCATTATTTGGAATGAGAGTAAACTCGGACTTTCCAAATAATTCTCGCATATATAAATTTGCAAACCATTCTATATCGTTATTTATTCTTTTATAAATATAAATATCGTCCATTCAATTCATGCATATAAATATCGTCCATTCATTTCATAAATATCGTCTATTCATTTCATGCATATAAATATTGTCCATTCATTTCATGCATATAAATATTGTCCATTCATTTCATGCATATAAATATCGTCCATTCATTTCTCGTGTCAAAGAATTTATAATTCAACAATTTATTCTTTTTATTTCAACAATCATACAAAATAAAAATGATATTTTATTTTATGTCATTTCATTAAAGCCAACATATATACAATTAAAAGTCTTTTAAACGTTTAATTCTTTTCAAATAAAAAGGTCCTTATTTCAATATATAGACACGACATCAAAAATACGTTCATTTTTACTATATGAACATGATCTTAAAAATATATTTATTTTTAATATGGTAGCATAAACCTTAAGTATGTTTGAATATCATACATATATTAACACTATCTCAAGATTTGCCTTTCATTTCATATGCAGTAATACTACTCTAAACATGAATTTTTATTTCATATGCGGTTTCTTGATTATGCATTTCATATGCGACTTCATGCTTTTTAAAACATGTTAAATTTTCATATGCGGTTCATGCTTCTAAATCATGTTTCATTTCATATTTTTATCTTTTTATTCGCATGTGAAATGTAAATAAAAATTCCCTTCTTATTTTCATTTTTTTTTTATTTACATGTGAAATGTAAATAAAGGTTTCATTCATATTTTCATTCTTTTATTTACATATGAAATGTAAATAAAAGTTTCATTCTTATTTTCATTCTTTTATTTACATATGAAATGTAAATAAAAATTTCATTCTTATTTTCATTCTTTTATTTACATATGAAATGTAAATAAAAATTTCATTCTTATTTTCATTCTTTTATTTACATATGAAATGTAAATAAAAGTTTCATTACTTTTATTTATATAAAATATATAAATAAAATAACCATTTCATGTTTTCATTCATTTATTCATTTATAACATGAAAATATTCATTGCTTTATGGTTCATTTTCCATTTTCGATCACTTTCTTAATTCAGTGATCTTAACTACTTAATTCCCTTTCAATCTAATTAAAGATTTAATTAAAATCTTATTTAGTTTTAATCTTCCAAAGTCATTATTAAATGATTATTCAATTTTTAGGAAATTAATTCTATCATAAATTCGGGTTAAAGAATAAATGTTATTTAAAACATAATTCACGATAAACCCAAATTTAAATTTCATAAATTTCCCATTTAATATATATAATTAGTCATCATTTATTTCAGAGTATTTCATTTAATCTTAAATAAAATATTAATCATCTTCGATTTCCTTTATAAAATGTATAACATAATTTATACGGGTTAAAATGGAGTTACTATTTTAAAATGGACTGAATAGCCCAATTCATTTTCCTTATCCATTTATTATGTTTATCTTTACATTTTATTATTTGATAGCGGGCCAGACCTCTCACATTAGGCCTACAACTTGTGGATGCTGGATATGCCGGTTGGTTCCGGGCAGACTTCTACCACAGGTTGGGCTTAACCTTGTGTCTTGACCCAATTCGTATTTGTGCACTTGGACCTCTCACATTAGGCCCAACATTTATGGCTGCTGGATATGCCGGTTGGTTCCGGGCAGACTTCCGCCATAAACGTGACCTAACCTCGTGTCCAAATATAATTATAATTGTTAATTATAAATATTATCCTAGAATATTATTTTAAAAACCTTTTATATTTTAAAATATCCAACTACTTAATATCATTCCTTACTTGAAATGTTCTTTCATATAAAACTTTATTATTCCATTTCAATACATATTAACTTTCCATATTATTATGATATTATAATAATAATTATTTTCAAAACGGTTTTAATTGTGATATTAAAACCTACCATTTCAATATTAAAATGAAATCAATTTCCAAAATTAAATGTTAACATAAAACGGTATCTTTAAATTTCAAATCTTCTTATTAAAGTTGGAAGGTAATTTACCCATTTCTAGGATTTGTTTTGTAACTTTCCAAATAAATAAGATTTGATCTTCTCAATTCAATCGTCAATTAATTTCGTTAATTGAGTAATAAATGGAAATCAATTTCCTTCATTCAAAACCAGAATGAAATATGATCAATTCAAAACTTCTTTATCATTTCCCTTTTTTTAAAAAAACGAATACATCATCCCTTACTTCAATTGCCAATTAATTCCATTTATTGAATAAAAAAAAGGAAATTTATTACATTCATTCAAAAGCTTTTATTCAATACTTTAAAACAATAAATACACAATTCCTAAATTTAATTACCAATTAATTGCATTAGTTGAATATTTATTTATTTCACTCAAAGTTGGAATGAGACCCCTATTTCCATATAAATTAATTATACGGAAAATCAAACATTAATTATATCACAATTTCAAACATCCATCCAAAGTGCATTTCTAATTATTCCAAGGGTGACGTGTATTCAAATGTCAACCCTTAACCCGTGTGGGGTTTCAGCCAACACAATTCACATATTATAAAATAAACTGTGCTTCTGGACGATGTGTAAAAATTTATCGTCCACTCACATAAACAAGCCAAGGTCGCTTGTAAATGGCAGTGTATACAAGTGCATTAAATTATAACATAAATGGTATAACCAATTAACGATGTTCACCAAATAGGTATCAATTGCATTCTTTTGAATGGAACCAATTTTAGAATAAAACTCCCTTTTGTATCATTTCAATTTAATGTAATTGGTCCATGGTTTAAGTATTTCCTTTTTAATCCATTCATAAATAAAGAATAAATTTATTCAATTTAATCTTTTTCCAAAACACTTTATCATTCTAGTCCTTTTAAAAATAAAGAACGTCACTTTTATTCATTTTAGTCCAAACAAATTCATGTTCACAAAAACCTTATTTTATTTTCAAAATAAGAATAAAAACCAAAACTTTATTTATTAAAAATAAAAATCAAATTTTTACATTTTAGTCCAAAACAAAATCAAAACTTTATTCTTCAAAAATAAAGATCAAAACTTTATTTTTATAATTATTCGTTTCATTAAAACGACGTTACAGGTCAGGTGTAGTTATAGCGCTGTTTTTCCAAAAATTCGAATTACACATAACTCAAGATCTAACCGTTGAAAATTTTCAAACTTGGTATTGGTGGAAAGATTTTTCCAAAGCGGACCCAACGGATCCAGTTTTGGAAAAATCTAACGGTTGGATCTTCCGTTATAGTCATTCAAAGTTTGAAACTCAAAACATGAACTGCACCTGCCTGAAACGTTAAAATTATAATTTATATTGAAAATATAAATTATATAAACAATTCTAAAAACCAATTTTATTTTCAAAAATTCCATGTTAATAAAGATGTCATCTTTAATTTCAGAAAGAATAAGAAAACAAAAATTTGTTCTTTTTGTCCACAAAAGACAATTTTGCATAAAAGCCCAAATTTTGCCAAAATCGATTAAAATATTATTTTTTAATCAAAAATCAACATTTTAATTAAATATTCATTTCCATGTAATTCAATAAAATGAAATATTTATTTAGTTCAACGATTTTGTATAAAATTCACGTTTTCATGTAAAACATGAAAAAAAAATGAAATTTTGGTACAAAATTGCAAATCTAAATAACATCCATTTTTCTGAAACAACAATAAAAATTATAAATTTAAATATAAATTCTTAAGAATATAGAAATAAAGAATGAATTTTATTTACACAAGTTTACCCATCAATATTCATTCCACAATCAATGACACTCACAACGTATACATGAACAGAACTGCCAATAATTACATAAACATCCATCACCAATATCAGTCATTCATCACCAATCCATATTCATGTACATACAAACATCAATAACACAAGAAAGATAATTTAATTTCATAAATTATAAAATAAAGAATCTCACATTGATTTTTGCTGAAAATTTGACTGTCTCGGATTCAGCTCTGGTCTGCGCCATCGCGAAGAGCTCGGAAAGACGAGTCCAACGCAATTTACGGTTCGTCAATCGGACCTCGTACGAGAGAGTTATGATTTATTAAAGTTGGACATAATTAAATAATTAATTAATATTCGTGAAAAATACCTAAAAATTTCACTGTCTCAGAATTGGACAAAATTAGTGTCCACGCGTCCATCTCGTCGCCACGATCCCAACGCACCTGAAATCGTCGATTTTCGACTTCGTATGAGTGAGTTATGCAATTTTAAAGTTCTGGAAATTAATTAAATAATTTAAAAATAAAATAGAAAATACCCTCAGCCCGTTGACCGAAAAACACTGTTCACCGCCGAACTTTGACCGCACTTTGCCGCTGCCTCGGGCCACCTGACGCCACGGGACCACCGCCAATGTCTTCGTCTTGGCGAGACGCACCACCACCAGAAAGAGCCGCCCCTAAAACTTCTCCGATCATCGGGAAATCGCCTAGAAAGTATTTCGCCTCGCGGGTCCCACAGGCCGCCTCACACCTCCAAACTGCCTGAAATTTTCTGAGCATCTTCGTCTTGCGTAGACGAAGAACTTCCGTGTTCGTGACTTCGTCTAATTCTTCCTCGATTCACGGGAATTTCTTGATTTACGTTTTGAGTTTCTGAATTTCGAAAACAGCGAGCTTTAAGACGAGATTCCGGCGAATCCGAGCGCTGTTTGACAAAACCGACTACACCATTAGCTTCGTATCGTCGAGACCTTCGAGAAAACATATAATTTGCTATGGTTTGAAGAGATTTTATTTTCGACAAATTTTTGATTGAGGAAGAAGACAGCCATTGACAAGAGGAGGAAGGAAGGGAAAAAAGATGGCTGCTGTACAATTTCGAATTTCAGCCTAAATTCTGAGGAAAAAGATAATATATACTATGGGTCTAATTTTGGTTTGGGCCCAAATATCATTACGTGCCCAATTACTCAATTTTCAATTGTTTTCTTCAGTTCAAAAATTCTTATAAATACATGCTGATTTCAAAATTAATAAAATTTTAAACATAATTATTTCAGGTCATTACGAACACAACGAACCTGATTTCGTAATTTTCCGAGTCTGTATGAATTTATTATGAATTTCCAAAGTCTGAAAATATGCTATTTTTCACTGTAAAAATTATACCGGCCACAAAATAATTCCAAAAATTATAAATTTTAGAATTTAACCTTATTTTAATATTCCTAATCCATAGAAACTGGTCTCGTCGAATTCGGAGTTCGTTTGCAAAAATTCCATTTTTCAGGCGTATATTTTTAATATTTAAAAAATACCAAAAATAGTGGAATTTTTCCGAAACTCAAAAATATAAGTTCTTATAGTCATTTTTATATGTAAACAACATTCTGAAACCAATGGAGATGGTTTCGGGTCCTAATTCCTTATTCTGCAAAAATTTTATGTTTCGGGCCTTATATATAATATATACGAATTCTATAGCGTTTTTCTGAAAATTTAATTTTCTCATAACTTACAATTTATAAACTGGAATCTTAATTTCTGAAACTCTTTGGAAAGATATTTTAAATACGGTCCTAGCGTTTCTTGTTTCGTCCAATTCCGATTTATATTTTATTTTTTATAATTTTTCAAAGTTGGAATTTCAAATTTGAAATTACCGCGCCGTTTTCAGGCTCGGAATGGATTTAATATAAATTTCAAGTTCGCGCTCGAAATAAAATAAGTTTTTCATCGTTATTATTTAAAATAAATAATTTTAAATATATTCATTCATTAAAATTTCTTAAAATAAAATTTTAAAATTAACCCCAAAAATCAGGGTTGTTACAATCTCCCCCACTTAAGAACTTTTCGTCCTCGAAAAGGAACGAAGCTAAAGGTTATTTAATTAACTAACTTAATTAAATTTTTATTTATTGGTTTAATTTACTACCATTCTAATATTTTAATTAGTTAAACTAATTATCAAACATCACAACCATCAATCAATTAGGTGATTAACTTTTTCAAACATATATAACTTTTATATATAATCAAAAATCATATTTTTAGTGCAAATCACATTAATGTGTCCTAACTAAGTGTTGGTTCTCATACTAGTCAGTGGAAATATATAGATATACCACTTTCGAAGCTCGAACATAAACTCTGATGATGGGGCCCCATCATCAGAATCATCTCCGGGCGACTAGAGTGTGATTCTATATCTACCCAATATATTAAAACTTCGAATATCCGTTAATTACTCGTATATTCGAAATCTTTATATACTCGATTGTCCACATTAAAATATAATATACTTCAAATACGTATAATAAGATTTAAATTTCAAAACAGAATTTATTTTATATTTTAAAGAAAATAATACTCTTCACACTCATTCTAGGATACTGCTGATCCCATCTCTAACGAGTTTTCTTATTGGACATTACTAATCCAATTCTCTGATGAGTCTTTTGTTCAGTTCTAACAAGTTGTACCCCAAAGATTTGAGCTAACCAAAGCTCTGATACCAACTGTAACGATAACGGATTTTGCCCGGACTTAATCGACTGCTAAATCGACCAAGACCGTTCAATTCCCGCATACGTTAACTTTGGGAATACAACACATCAGAACAATAACAGCAGACTTTTATAACATCAATAATAAATGTTACATCAGAGTACAGAATATCAGAGTACATCGATTTAAATTACAGCGGAAGATAAATTACAATAAATTACAATATACAGCGGAAGACTATCAACTCTGGTCACAGCTTTAGGCTTCGATCCAGAATCCTGCTTAAAAGAAATATCTGCAAAAAAAGCTACTCGACTGCCCGTGTGGAAAGGAGGGCACCCGAGTTTGCAAAAGTGGAGACAAACAATGGGTCAGTCGTGGGACTGGTATGAGAATTCTTAACTAATATAACTAATAGTAATAAGGCAAATCCAAGGACCACGCCGCTAAAGCGGAACGGGTTTTATTCCAATGGATTGCCGTGCATAATTTAAGTAAATCGTCAAAACAACGCAATGCTTTGTAGAAAAATGAAACCATCATAAGACCCAAGTCCCATCACACAATGCAACGCAAACCGGAGGATAGGGTTTTACCTTATAATGGTCAAACATGCTTGATACGATAAAAACGATATTATTATTAGTGTGTATATGGTTTAAAACATTTCAAAGTAAATGTATCAATCCTAGGAAGCATAGGTACCATATGCTATGCCTCCATACTAGTAATACAATCAAAACCGCAAGGGTCGTATTTGGAATTTGGATTTCCATCTGAGTCAAGGCTAGGGAGGAGCTCCTTACCGATTCGAGACACTCTAGCTGATGCCTCAGGATTACCCGCAGTTAACCCTTGGAAATGGCAGGGCCGGTCCTCACATACAGCTTAGAGGATTAGTTATTCCTAAGCACACGTTCCCCGGTCCTATAGGACCTATCCGAGGCGCCTCATTCCATCATCCACATAAGTAAAATGTCAGGGCTGGTAGGTCACTGACACCACTCTAGCTAGAAAGAAACGTGCTGCTCTCCCTGCGTTCCCTTCTCCCGTTTTAGACTCCGCCGGTGTGTGAGGCTCGTGAAGTCACGCTATACACAAAGCTATGCCTAAACAGGCTATGCTTTGATCATCCCACAAGGCCTGCTTTTCAACAAAGCCTTGATCAAATGCATCTTAGCATGCCACATCGTCAATCCATACCGTACTATTGATTTCTACCAACATATAACCTCTAAGCTCGTACGTCTCAGAGAAGGGTGTAAAACACCAAACAGATATATGTTTAGCAGAGATTAACGAATACAGTATAAAGGAATACAATGTCAGACATACAATCCATTTACGCGCTTATGCTCTGGGTTTGAGCGAAAGCCAAACCCGTGCAATCAACACTACGTCCGGACGGCTACTACTGTCGCCCCTTCAAGGTAGCTACTCCCATCATGGGTCTCAATAGCAACACACCCATTCGATGTGAAGATCGTCGGTCTTCAATCGCCGTCTTCAACTCTTCGAACGTCGTATCATTATTTGGAATGAGAGTAAACTCGGACTTTCCAAATAATTCTCGCATATATAAATTTGCAAACCATTCTATATCGTTATTTATTCTTTTATAAATATAAATATCGTCCATTCAATTCATGCATATAAATATCGTCCATTCATTTCATAAATATCGTCTATTCATTTCATGCATATAAATATTGTCCATTCATTTCATGCATATAAATATTGTCCATTCATTTCATGCATATAAATATCGTCCATTCATTTCTCGTGTCAAAGAATTTATAATTCAACAATTTATTCTTTTTATTTCAACAATCATACAAAATAAAAATGATATTTTATTTTATGTCATTTCATTAAAGCCAACATATATACAATTAAAAGTCTTTTAAACGTTTAATTCTTTTCAAATAAAAAGGTCCTTATTTCAATATATAGACACGACATCAAAAATACGTTCATTTTTACTATATGAACATGATCTTAAAAATATATTTATTTTTAATATGGTAGCATAAACCTTAAGTATGTTTGAATATCATACATATATTAACACTATCTCAAGATTTGCCTTTCATTTCATATGCAGTAATACTACTCTAAACATGAATTTTTATTTCATATGCGGTTTCTTGATTATGCATTTCATATGCGACTTCATGCTTTTTAAAACATGTTAAATTTTCATACGCGGTTCATGCTTCTAAATCATGTTTCATTTCATATTTTTATCTTTTTATTCGCATGTGAAATGTAAATAAAAATTCCCTTCTTATTTTCATTTTTTTTTATTTACATGTGAAATGTAAATAAAGGTTTCATTCATATTTTCATTCTTTTATTTACATATGAAATGTAAATAAAAGTTTCATTCTTATTTTCATTCTTTTATTTACATATGAAATGTAAATAAAAATTTCATTCTTATTTTCATTCTTTTATTTACATATGAAATGTAAATAAAAATTTCATTCTTATTTTCATTCTTTTATTTACATATGAAATGTAAATAAAAGTTTCATTACTTTTATTTATATAAAATATATAAATAAAATAACCATTTCATGTTTTCATTCATTTATTCATTTATAACATGAAAATATTCATTGCTTTATGGTTCATTTTCCATTTTCGATCACTTTCTTAATTCAGTGATCTTAACTACTTAATTCCCTTTCAATCTAATTAAAGATTTAATTAAAATCTTATTTAGTTTTAATCTTCCAAAGTCATTATTAAATGATTATTCAATTTTTAGGAAATTAATTCTATCATAAATTCGGGTTAAAGAATAAATGTTATTTAAAACATAATTCACGATAAACCCAAATTTAAATTTCATAAATTTCCCATTTAATATATATAATTAGTCATCATTTATTTCAGAGTATTTCATTTAATCTTAAATAAAATATTAATCATCTTCGATTTCCTTTATAAAATGTATAACATAATTTATACGGGTTAAAATGGAGTTACTATTTTAAAATGGACTGAATAGCCCAATTCATTTTCCTTATCCATTTATTATGTTTATCTTTACATTTTATTATTTGATAGCGGGCCAGACCTCTCACATTAGGCCTACAACTTGTGGATGCTGGATATGCCGGTTGGTTCCGGGCAGACTTCTACCACAGGTTGGGCTTAACCTCGTGTCTTGACCCAATTCGTATTTGTGCACTTGGACCTCTCACATTAGGCCCAACATTTATGGCTGCTGGATATGCCGGTTGGTTCCGGGCAGACTTCCGCCATAAACGTGACCTAACCTCGTGTCCAAATATAATTATAATTGTTAATTATAAATATTATCCTAGAATATTATTTTAAAAACCTTTTATATTTTAAAATATCCAACTACTTAATATCATTCCTTACTTGAAATGTTCTTTCATATAAAACTTTATTATTCCATTTCAATACATATTAACTTTCCATATTATTATGATATTATAATAATAATTATTTTCAAAACGGTTTTAATTGTGATATTAAAACCTACCATTTCAATATTAAAATGAAATCAATTTCCAAAATTAAATGTTAACATAAAACGGTATCTTTAAATTTCAAATCTTCTTATTAAAGTTGGAAGGTAATTTACCCATTTCTAGGATTTGTTTTGTAACTTTCCAAATAAATAAGATTTGATCTTCTCAATTCAATCGTCAATTAATTTCGTTAATTGAGTAATAAATGGAAATCAATTTCCTTCATTCAAAACCAGAATGAAATATGATCAATTCAAAACTTCTTTATCATTTCCCTTTTTTTAAAAAAACGAATACATCATCCCTTACTTCAATTGCCAATTAATTCCATTTATTGAATAAAAAAAAGGAAATTTATTACATTCATTCAAAAGCTTTTATTCAATACTTTAAAACAATAAATACACAATTCCTAAATTTAATTACCAATTAATTGCATTAGTTGAATATTTATTTATTTCACTCAAAGTTGGAATGAGACCCCTATTTCCATATAAATTAATTATACGGAAAATCAAACATTAATTATATCACAATTTCAAACATCCATCCAAAGTGCATTTCTAATTATTCCAAGGGTGACGTGTATTCAAATGTCAACCCTTAACCCGTGTGGGGTTTCAGCCAACACAATTCACATATTATAAAATAAACTGTGCTTCTGGACGATGTGTAAAAATTTATCGTCCACTCACATAAACAAGCCAAGGTCGCTTGTAAATGGCAGTGTATACAAGTGCATTAAATTATAACATAAATGGTATAACCAATTAACGATGTTCACCAAATAGGTATCAATTGCATTCTTTTGAATGGAACCAATTTTAGAATAAAACTCCCTTTTGTATCATTTCAATTTAATGTAATTGGTCCATGGTTTAAGTATTTCCTTTTTAATCCATTCATAAATAAAGAATAAATTTATTCAATTTAATCTTTTTCCAAAACACTTTATCATTCTAGTCCTTTTAAAAATAAAGAACGTCACTTTTATTCATTTTAGTCCAAACAAATTCATGTTCACAAAAACCTTATTTTATTTTCAAAATAAGAATAAAAACCAAAACTTTATTTATTAAAAATAAAAATCAAATTTTTACATTTTAGTCCAAAACAAAATCAAAACTTTATTCTTCAAAAATAAAGATCAAAACTTTATTTTTATAATTATTCGTTTCATTAAAACGACGTTACAGGTCAGGTGTAGTTATAGCGCTGTTTTTCCAAAAATTCGAATTACACATAACTCAAGATCTAACCGTTGAAAATTTTCAAACTTGGTATTGGTGGAAAGATTTTTCCAAAGCGGACCCAACGGATCCAGTTTTGGAAAAATCTAACGGTTGGATCTTCCGTTATAGTCATTCAAAGTTTGAAACTCAAAACATGAACTGCACCTGCCTGAAACGTTAAAATTATAATTTATATTGAAAATATAAATTATATAAACAATTCTAAAAACCAATTTTATTTTCAAAAATTCCATGTTAATAAAGATGTCATCTTTAATTTCAGAAAGAATAAGAAAACAAAAATTTGTTCTTTTTGTCCACAAAAGACAATTTTGCATAAAAGCCCAAATTTTGCCAAAATCGATTAAAATATTATTTTTTAATCAAAAATCAACATTTTAATTAAATATTCATTTCCATGTAATTCAATAAAATGAAATATTTATTTAGTTCAACGATTTTGTATAAAATTCACGTTTTCATGTAAAACATGAAAAAAAAATGAAATTTTGGTACAAAATTGCAAATCTAAATAACATCCATTTTTCTGAAACAACAATAAAAATTATAAATTTAAATATAAATTCTTAAGAATATAGAAATAAAGAATGAATTTTATTTACACAAGTTTACCCATCAATATTCATTCCACAATCAATGACACTCACAACGTATACATGAACAGAACTGCCAATAATTACATAAACATCCATCACCAATATCAGTTATTCATCACCAATCCATATTCATGTACATACAAACATCAATAACACAAGAAAGATAATTTAATTTCATAAATTATAAAATAAAGAATCTCACATTGATTTTTGCTGAAAATTTGACTGTCTCGGATTCAGCTCTGGTCTGCGCCATCGCGAAGAGCTCGGAAAGACGAGTCCAACGCAATTTACGGTTCGTCAATCGGACCTCGTACGAGAGAGTTATGATTTATTAAAGTTGGACATAATTAAATAATTAATTAATATTCGTGAAAAATACCTAAAAATTTCACTGTCTCAGAATTGGACAAAATTAGTGTCCACGCGTCCATCTCGTCGCCACGATCCCAACGCACCTGAAATCGTCGATTTTCGACTTCGTATGAGTGAGTTATGCAATTTTAATGTTCTGGAAATTAATTAAATAATTTAAAAATAAAATAGAAAATACCCTCAGCCCGTTGACCGAAAAACACTGTTCACCGCCGAACTTTGACCGCACTTTGCCGCTGCCTCGGGCCACCTGACGCCACGGGACCACCGCCAATGTCTTCGTCTTGGCGAGACGCACCACCACCAGAAAGAGCCGCCCCTAAAACTTCTCCGATCATCGGGAAATCGCCTAGAAAGTATTTCGCCTCGCGGGTCCCACAGGCCGCCTCACACCTCCAAACTGCCTGAAATTTTCTGAGCATCTTCGTCTTGCGTAGACGAAGAACTTCCGTGTTCGTGACTTCGTCTAATTCTTCCTCGATTCACGGGAATTTCTTGATTTACGTTTTGAGTTTCTGAATTTCGAAAACAGCGAGCTTTAAGACGAGATTCCGGCGAATCCGAGCGCTGTTTGACAAAACCGACTACACCATTAGCTTCGTATCGTCGAGACCTTCGAGAAAACATATAATTTGCTATGGTTTGAAGAGATTTTATTTTCGATAAATTTTTGATTGAGGAAGAAGACAGCCATTGACAAGAGGAGGAAGGAAGGGAAAAAAGATGGCTGCTGTACAATTTCGAATTTCAGCCTAAATTCTGAGGAAAAAGATAATATATACTATGGGTCTAATTTTGGTTTGGGCCCAAATATCATTACGTGCCCAATTACTCAATTTTCAATTGTTTTCTTCAGTTCAAAAATTCTTATAAATACATGCTGATTTCAAAATTAATAAAATTTTAAACATAATTATTTCAGGTCATTACGAACACAACGAACCTGATTTCGTAATTTTCCGAGTCTGTATGAATTTATTATGAATTTCCAAAGTCTGAAAATATGCTATTTTTCACTGTAAAAATTATACCGGCCACAAAATAATTCCAAAAATTATAAATTTTAGAATTTAACCTTATTTTAATATTCCTAATCCATAGAAACTGGTCTCGTCGAATTCGGAGTTCGTTTGCAAAAATTCCATTTTTCAGGCGTATATTTTTAATATTTAAAAAATACCAAAAATAGTGGAATATTTCCAAAACTCAAAAATATAAGTTCTTATAGTCATTTTTATATGTAAACAACATTCTGAAACCAATGGAGATGGTTTCGGGTCCTAATTCCTTATTCTGCAAAAATTTTATGTTTCGGGCCTTATATATAATATATACGAATTCTATAGCGTTTTTCTGAAAATTTAATTTTCTCATAACTTACAATTTATAAACTGGAATCTTAATTTCTGAAACTCTTTGGAAAGATATTTTAAATACGGTCCTAGCGTTTCTTGTTTCGTCCAATTCCGATTTATATTTTATTTTTTATAATTTTTCAAAGTTGGAATTTCAAATCTGAAATTACCGCGCCGTTTTCAGGCTCGGAATGGATTTAATATAAATTTCAAGTTCGCGCTCGAAATAAAATAAGTTTTTCATCGTTATTATTTAAAATAAATAATTTTAAATATATTCATTCATTAAAATTTCTTAAAATAAAATTTTAAAATTAACCCCAAAAATCAGGGTTGTTACATGGATATTGTATGCTTTACGCACTGAGTGAGAGATGTGAGGATGATTGTTATGTTTGATGTTTGCTATCACCTTGACCCACACCCCATTTACATTTTATGTTAGTGTTACCTTAGACTGCTGTACATCTTGTTATGCTAACTCTTTGGTTGCAGGAACAGGTTCAGGTATGATTAGATTATACATGTTATTGTATTATTTTGTTGCTATCGCTCATACCAGACTTTTGTCCAACCCAGATTTTTATGTCTCCTCTTTTTACTTTGGGTTCTCCTAAACGAGCAGACTAGAGATAGGTCAGGTGATTATGCACAGGTAGCTGTCCGGAGATGAGTAGGAGGCTCATACGTACTATTTACATTTATTCTCCCTGTGTTGCTTCTGGTCACTACTTTGGGCATTAGTAGTGCACCTTTTCTATTTGTGCTTTAGAGACAATATTTTGAAGTTTTAATAATGATGTAGATCATAAGCTGCATTTTGGATTTCCGCTGCTATGATGGTTTAGTTTTCAGCTTATGCACTGTCTCGTCTGTTTTATGTCAAGATATGTTATTATTATCTTTTATTCCATGCGCTGTGAGATATACTACAGGTTCTTTGTGATTCATAGTTCGTCTTCTTTCTTTTCTTTTGACGACCGTCCCGTGTTGGTTGGACATTGACACAACGCGTTTCATTTGAAATATCGGCTGGTGCGGGGCGGGCTGTCACATTTGGTTTCAGGGCCTAGGTTGCGTAGTTAACCTAAGGGAAGACATCAGGAGAGACAATATACGTATCTGAGAGCGTGTATTTTTGATATTTTGGTTTTTTAAAATTATACATATATACTATTTGTATATCTAAGGATGAAGTCGCACTGCACTAGCACTACTAAAGAGTTGGTTAATCATTTTCTCTTTACAGATTAACGATGAGCCGATATACGAGGAGTACGGGTTCAGGGGTAAATAATAGGAACGTCCCTGATATGAGGACGATGTTCACTACCTATATGTAAGAGATGCTTAGTGATGTTCAGGGAGCAGCTCCTAATGCAACAAATGGTGGTGGTGCAGCGGTGCAGGAGCCTAGAGCCGATTTCGCCGAGTTATGCAAGGACTATGCTACACTTGGTGGGAAGCCGTTCCATGGAACAGAATCGACTACGGAAGTTCAAGACTGGCTAGATAGTTGTGAGCACATATTTGAGGATTTGGGAATCGAGGATGCAATGAAGAGGAAGCTAGCATCCCATCGGCTGCAAGGATGGGCAATGAATAGGTGGAATGCTATTAAAGCAGCTACTACTAAGGATCAAGTTACTTGGAATCAGTTTGAGGCCCGATTCAGTGATAAGTTTATTCCAGCCCCTCAGAAATCGGGATTGTTTAGGAAATTCTTGAAGCTTAAGCAGATTGTAAGGTAGTCTCGGAGTATATTGCTGAATTTGATACCTTATCGAAGTATGGATTGTCCCTTATCGATACGGTCGAGAAGAAGAAAGAGAAGTTCATAACCGACCTAGATGAGTATTTGGGGGAAAGACTTATAAACCATATCGATGAGACAATCCAATATGTTGTGGGAAAGGCCTTAAGATCGGAAAGCCTTTACCCTAAGTCGAAGGCCGAAGTTGCTATTGCATCCAAAGAAGAGCCAAAGCCGCAGGCAAACTGGTGAGGCAAGAATAATTCCCAGAATAAGAGGAAACAGAATCAGACCATGGATGGTCAGAAAAAGAAGAATAAGAAAGATGACGAGTGCTTTAGTTGTGGCAAGAATTGCCACTATGCCAGAGATTGTCGGGAAAAACCTGGGGAAAGGAAGTGCTTCAATTGTGGCCAAGCGGGACATCACAAGGAAAATTTTCTGCAGCCCCCTAAAGGGAAGTAGATTGTGAAAGCATATGCTATCAATGTTGTTCCTTCTTCGTCGAATGGCCTAACTGCGGCGCATAAGGGGAAGGGTGTCGTTATTCAAGGTATGCTTTCTATTTATGATGTTCCTATTCGAGTATTGTTTGGTACTGGGACATCCCATTTCTACATATCTAGTGACCTGGTAGATAGGTTGGAATTAGGACTTGATATTCTCGACAGACCTTTAGTTGTGACGAACTCGATCAGTGGTTCGACTAGCCCTTTTATGATTTGTCGTAATTTGGTCTTATCAAGTCTCAGATGCATGTTTGCTTGTGATTTCTTTGTTTATACTTTACTGGGTTTGGGATTATCTTGGGGAGTCGATTTACTCCAAAGGTATAGGGTGGTATTGGGTACCTACCTAGTGATGGAAATAATAACTTGAGTTAAGGAAGCTGAGAGATTATCATTATCGTAAGTTCTAGTTGTCTCTGGGAGGCAAATGTACGTTGGGCGTGCATTAGTCTGGTTAAAACTGGGGTTGCCATTTACTCTTGGTATATGGCATGGGGCGTCATACGACCAACGATAGTTTCGAAGCAGGATTGACGGGGATAGCCAGAGTCAGTTATGAGTGCTCGAGTGTTTGGTTGTTTTGCTAGTATCATCTCACATAGATTTTCTGAATTCGGAGGAGATGTTCCTTAGGCGCTTGTCTGATATTGGTTTAGGCCTTTAGGTATTGTGCTTAGGGAATGTCGAGTTTGACTAGGACGGTTTGCGTGAGATATAGGTAGTTGTTGTGATTTCCATTGAATGATATCTCGGTTTACTCGAGCAGTGATGTGCAGCCGTGACATGATAAGACTATTCAATGGTATGGACTGCCCCGAGTGGGACTCTATAGGGATATGAGATGACTCGAGCGGGACTCAAGAAAGCTGCAAAGTAATGGATTATTCAGGACCCCATGTTGATGTTCTCTTTGGTTCAAGAATGGTAAGACTTCAAAGTGATAAGGTGTGTTCGTTGATCATAGAGATGCAACAAAGGTTAGGACAATTCAAGTTGGACTTGAACTTGTAAAAGAAAAATGGTTGTTCGTTGATCTTGGAGATGCAACGACTAGGGAGATGACTCATGTTGGACTTGAGTTTGTGGGAAATGGATACTCGAGACTGGGTCTGAGTTTGTGGGTAGCTCTTCTGATGAGAGTACCAAGGAATCGTCGATAGTTGGAGTGTTCTAGGAGGAATCGAAGCAGAGGTATCTGGGGACGCCTGTTACCTTGGATCCGCTGGACGTGATCTAGTTTTCCTTGGAGGACAAAAATGCGTTGGACGTGCGGTAGTCCTTTTGGAGCCGAGGCTTCCATTAGCCCTTGATATTGGTTGGACCAGTCATGTAGGTATCGATGTATTCATGGCTTTAGCCGGTGATAGATAGGACATGTTTGATGGATGCTATGGTTGCTATGTTTGTTCCTATTTTATTCCCTTGAGTGGACTATCACCTGTAGGATTCTGGTAATAAGGAACGAAGAGATAACGGTATACACGGATGCATGTGGTACCAGAATAGGTGATGTACTAATGCATTGAGTAGGGGACATGCCATTTTAAATGCTATGTTTCTTGAATGAGAGTAACTGGAGTATATCGTGGGATACGATTGCAGATCTAAGTATGGATTGGATCCAGATATGTTGGAAAGATTGATGATCAGACCGACTTTGATTGAGCGGATTGGTTCCAGTCAGAGGAACGATCCTAATCTATTGGAAATCATCTCCAAGGTGGAGATGGGCACCGACAGTGAGAAGATGAACAAGTATGGACTTAATCGAGAAGGATGGCTTCGAAGGAATGGTAAATTAGTTATACCCAATGTCAATGGAATGAGAGATGAAGTGCTTAGAGAATGTCATCACTCAAAACTGACTATCCATCCTGGTGGTAACAAAATGAATCGAGACATGAAACGGACCTACTATTGGGAAGGGATGAAAAGGGACGTTGAAAAGTTTATACCCTAATGCATGAATTGCCAGCTAGTTAAACACGAGCAAAAGAAGCCTAGTGGTTTGTTACAACTTCTGGAAATTCCCGAATGGAAATGGGAACAAGTCTCAATGGATTTCATTGATGGTTTACCAAGGACTAGATCAAGTCATGATTGCATGTAGGTGAATCAGGTATTGGAGGGTCTCTTGAGAGCTTGTATATTGGATTTTAGAGGGCCATGGGGATGACCATTTGCATTTGGTTGAGTTCACGTATAATAATAGTTATCAGCCCAGTATTGGTATGGTTCCATTTGATGCTTTATACGAAAAACCGTGCAACTCACCATCATGTTGGTTGAAAAACGGTGAGAAATTTGTGCTTGGACCAGAAGTAATAAGAGAAACTTCAGATAAGATCGAGGTTATCCAACAGAGAATGAAGACTACCCAAGATAGGCAGAAGAGTTATGCCGACAAAAGACGAACAGATTTGGAATTCTTCGTTAACGACATGGTATCCGTTAAGATCTCTCCGTTGAAGAATGTGATTCAGATTGGTAGGAGAAGCAGGTTAGCACCAGGGTTTGATTGGTTCATTCCCAGTGCACGAGCAAGAAGGATTGCCTGACAAGATGGCGGGAGTTCACAAACTTTTTCATGTTTCCCGGTTAAGGAAGTTCGTCCACAATTCTAATATGACTATTTCACCGGATCAGTTGGATGATACCGAGGTGGAATCCGAGGCAGTAGGGAGCCGCAGGACAATTGTATTATTGGACATGGTACAAAACAACTTCAAAGGAAGATGGTGGAACTAGTCAAGGTACAATGGGGCGATAATGAGAATGGATGTACTTGGGAAATAGAGGAGAGCATAAGGAAATCGTATCCAGAACTCTTTGTGTGGTAAGATTTTGATCGCAATATAGTTATTCCTTTATTAGTAAACCGCATGCTAGGATAAGCTTGTTGTGTTATAATGTATGTTTGATTGGTTGTAAATGTTTGATAGGCACGCGGGACACCATTGTATGTTTTCTCAGTTAAGGAATTTCAGGGGCGAAATTTCTTAAGGGGGAGAATGTAACATACTGCATTCTACGCATCGGAGGATCGTAGAATATTTATTTCTTTCTCATACGAAGTCATATGGTCATGTAACTATGGGAAGCAACTATTGGGGTCATTTCCATGTTCATGATTTTTACCGATTTTTAAATGACCGTTTTACCCCTAGTGAATTTTGTTTTGCCTATAACTTTTGACTAGAAAGGAGTTTTAACCTGAATCCGCTCCCATTGGATTCGAATGATAATTTTCCTTTCCGTAGAGTGGTCACATGATCGAACAGACTTACCGTTTGGGAGAAATGGCTGAAACAAGGTTTGGAAGGTGAAAATCAGCTTAAATGGGCTTAATTGGGTAATTAACAACTAGGCCAATAACCCATTACGGGATTAGGGTTATGGGAGGGCTGATAGGTTTAGAGAAAACATTTCATTTCAATTTTCCAGCCGCCACAAACCTACCTCGAGCTCTAGCAATGGCCTCCATCTTCTAAATCACTCCTAAAACACCTTTTTGTCATTACTAATCGCTAGTTAGGCAGATCAACACCAAATTAAGAAGGATTAGTGTCAAATCAGAGATAGAGCTGCTGGAATACATTGGGATTTGTGCCATAATAGTAGAGTTTCATATCTAAGATTATATTTGTGGCTAAGGTGAGTGATTTGCATAGTTTTTCGCTAATTACGACTAATTACGGGTGATTAGTGATAATTACCGAAATTATGGATCAGATAAATCTGGAAAAATTTGTAAAATTTTTAAATGTCATTTTATGCCTCTGTTAGAAATTTGGGTTAATTTGGACATATTTTGTTAATCGTATGGTTAAATCATGATTAAGGGGATTAAGGGGAAAACATAAGTTTTGGGTATGTTTGATCCATATAAACATGTTATGTTGTTGTTTTGGTGCTTATGGTCAATTCTCTATGTTGCTATTATTGTTTGGAATGCTTTGTGATTGCTTAGTGAAGTTAGATTGGTCGAAAACGTCATCGTATGGCATAAATTGCTTATTGGAAAAGTTGCAGAAACTGGTTAGACAACCCCGCTCATGAAGCACTTGTCACGAGCAAACCTCGTTCGTGAGGCACCTTTCACGAGCCTCCCTCACGAGTTTGAGCTCCACAAGTCGAGCCAACCCACGGACCACGAACCGGTGCACCCATGAACCAAAGGATGTATCACGAACCGGCATCACCGAACCACAGATGCTCATCACGAACCGAAGCCACCACAAGCATACCATGGGGCCACGAGCCGAAAGTTGGAGGAGGGTCCCACGACCGAATGTGGTCCACGAGCCGACCACGAGTCACGAACCGGGGCATCTACGAACCACGAGCCATGCTGAGAATTTGAGTATTGAACTGAGACATGACGAGGGGTATGAGATGAACTGAATGGAAACATGGACTTACGAACCAAACCGGGATGATGACCAAAACCCAAGATGCAAAGGTAGTCAAAATTGGAAGTAGAATTCAGGATCCGGATGGGAACCAAAGAGTTCTACTTCATGATTGAACTTTGCAGTGGGACGTGTGCAAAGGGGTTATTGTTAGATCCAAAATTGGGTCTAACACCCAAATTGCTCTGATCTACGAAGAATTATAACAAAAATATGAAGAAAAAGCAGAAAAGACACGAGATTTATAGTGGTTCGGCGTTAACGAGCCTACGTCCACTTTATATGTAATTGATTATATGCTGAATGTAGGTACAATCAATGATTTCACTCAATTTCACTCTTACAATTGTGATTCTCTCAATAATTTCGAAATAACTCTAAGTAGAAACAATGGTGGAATCAGATCTCTACCTAGCCAAAAGATCCCCAAAAATGCCAAGTTCTGGGCTATTTATAGCTGATTTCTTCAGGCGGATCGCGGTCATACGTGGCACAAATCTCGAGAATCTCGGACTGGTTCGTGGCTTGATGAAGAATTGGTCAATATGACAGTTATGGACAGGTGTCGCGAGAACCTGCGTTCTCAGATCGTGAATGACTTGGTCTCAGCCATCGACTCGGTGTTTGGGATCGGATTGTGCAGAGAAGGGCGGATCGGATCGCTGGAAGAGGGGACGATCGCGATCCGGGTATGTGCCACGATCCGAGGAGAATGATTGACCATGATCGAATGCTTAAGAGGTTGGAGACTTAGGGCCTCGTATTTCCTTTGCTTTTGAACTTTGGTTGCTAGGTCGAAAAGCTAGCCAACATTTTGCCCCCTCGAAGTATGTTTTATCGAGGATGGAACATGCTTCGAAACTGCTGAATGGACATTTTCTTGAAACTATGCGAATCAATGGTCACGTTCATTTATAATGTCGCCTTGCTTTGGATGGTTACGTCTCTTGACGAGTATAAATATCTAATTAGACCGCCAACCATTTCTTCGCTTATCGGGCAATTTCCATCTTTTAGGCTCCCGGAGATGTCATTATTAAATCGCCAAGTACTTCTTAAATCTTTATATATATATATATAAAGTATTTATTATGTATATTTGTAAACTTGAAACTCCATCTTTCCGATTCATAAATCACGTTGGGGCTCGGATCATCACCTTGCACTGCGGATCGCAGTAAACTGTGCAGCACATCTAGAGGGGAGCGCCTCACGTGTCAAGTCCGTCATCTGGGAGAATCTTTTCTCGGACCGCAACATGACTCCCTAAGCGCTCCGTGGCCCATTAGGCCCAGCGGATCGAGTGGGACAAAAAAGGGAATACGAACGGTCAACAATTCACCTATATAAACCGATCTCTTCTCTCTTTTCCCTTTCTTCTTCGTTCGTTGTCGCGCCGCCAGCTCTTTTGAGAAAAAACCATAGTTTTTTAAATCTCCAAAAACCCACTTGTCTCCCAATTTTTAGAAATGTAATCATATTTGAAATGTTTTCATGTGTTTCTAACTTCGTTTTTCCCAAGTTTCTACGGATTTAAGAGGAGAGATTGGTGGAGTTTTGTGGTATAAGAGAGTTTAAAGCTGACGAGATGCTATGGGTGTCACTGTTCGAGTCCGGAGATGGAGAAGGGAACAGAGGAGGGAAGAAGAGGAAGAAGGAGGTCGAGCCGGTTCGTGGTGATGGCGAGGTGACGGTTCGAATCGCATCGTGATGATGGAGAAATGACGGGAGAAGAAACGAAGATGGACTGTTAATTTGACCAGCGGATCGGATCGCGAGGATGAGGGAGAATCGGCTCATGGAAGTGGGAATTAGGGTGGATCGTGGGGGGCTTGTTGCGATCTGTCGAAGTTAGACATGATTGGGCAAGTGTTAGAGTGTCTTACGATCTGAGGTTCCATCACGATCTGAGACTTTCCCACGATCCGATTCATACTTCACGACCCACCAACGCATAGCGATCCAAGCTCTGTCTCACGAACCAATCCAATAAACGATCCGATACATATGTTGACTAATAAACACAATATAACTTCTGATATATCAATGGATAGTTAGGTTTGAGCCCTTAAGATGATTCCTCTAGACTGAATGACAGCGTAACTTGATAGCGCATTACGACCAATGTCTTGCTTATTTAGCTAATCTTCATGCTTTTCTCCTTTGTTTGCACAGGCACACATTTGCACTTACAAGCACGGGGGACGGGTAATTATATTCTAATGTCTCATGTTTACTCGCTTAAACAGTAATGTCGGGTAATCGTTCTCCTTTAAGATCTGAAACAGAGGTGGACCCTGAGATGTCAGAACACCACAGCCCCGAGGTTCTTCCAATTAATCCAAAGGGTGAGGATTCTGAATCTGAATATGAGGCAGAAACAGAGTCAGATTCATCTGAGAGTACCTCGCTTGATGAGGAGTCCGAAGTGGATGACTAAGCTCCCGATGAGATTCCTGGTGCACTAGAAATTGAGAAATTCAACGACTCTTTAGCTTCCAAACTAGATGACATAAAACTTAAGAAAAATTGCTTAAAACTTGGGATCCCCTGGGATGATGTGAAAACAGCCGGAAGAGAAGATAGACCTCATCTCGCTCCGGAAGGGTATATGACAGTCAGCCGACTCATGTGCGGAGTAGGTGTTATTCCTCTGTTTCCTCCAATCGTTATTAAAACCTTAAAACGATTGGGTATTGCTCCGATGCAGCTTCATCCCAATGCCTACGCAACCCTATACACTTTATACATCGCGTATGCGGAAATCGTGCAAACTGAGCTCACGTTTAAAGACTTGAAGTTCTATTACCTTTTTCAAGCATCGTTCTACAGCAACCCCAAATTTTTCTTTCTTCGAGTCGGTAGTCAATAGGAAGGTCTTGGCTGATGGTTACATCAATATAGGTGATCCCAAGGCCGATTGGTTTTATATAAAGCGACAGGCTGGGTGTGCGGGAAGATGGCTTAAATCAAGTTAGTTTTAAGCCTTTGAATGAATAACCTGTTTAAGAAATCAAAGTGCTAACATGCTTCTTTTCTTTATGCAGATCATACTTTTCCAAAGACTGAAGGCTCAGTGTATAGCAATCGACTATCCCTTCTCCTTAAAAGCGAGTCTGACTTCTTAAGAATCAAGAAATGTATTATCGACGAGAATCTTCATAGGCATCATCTTCTGGATATAAGATTTGGATTTGGCGCGGGTGGCAGACTTTACAAGTATGTGCCTCCAGCCGAGGGAGAAGGAACGTCACGGGCAATAGAGAGAACTAAACTTCATAAAAGTCCTTCACTGATGATTGACCAGGACGATGAAGATTTAGATGTATACAAAGGCGATGAGGCCCAGGCCGGTGAGCTTAAGGAAATCCCAGCCTCTCTGAGGGATTCTCCCTCAAGGGCCTCACTACCAGTTGAGCCTGTCGCTCCCAATGATTTAACAGAGGAGCAGCTATTTAAGGAATTGTACAAGATTCCTATACCGATGATGTATATACATAGGAAGATTTCGGAGGGGAGCCATTCTTTCCTATCTTTGAGGAAACGAATGCTCCAGTTGAGCAACGAGAAACCACCCAGACGAGCCTAACTTCGGGCCCTGGTCTGTTAGGGGGAATTATATGGGATGCACAAATCACATGCACCATTTGACATCACACTCTTATACCATCAGTATTCGGTTTTAATAAATACTTGTTTCTTTTGCAGGTAAGATGACTCGCAAACGATCTTATTTTTATCGCTCCCTCCGTGAGGGCACACCCAGTCTTCTTTCAAATCTAGATCCTGCTCGCGGTGATAGTCGGGGAAGAGATAGTTATCGACCTCGCGACCCCCATCAGACTTATTCTACACGATCCAGTTCTTCTTCCAGGCAGGGTTCCAAGAAGCCTCACAATCGCCCATTGCCACCGGCTGGGCGTAAGCAACTTCCTAGGGACTTAACCCCTCCAAAAAGTATGCCTTCTGATGTCCAATCTTCCAAGAAATAGCGCGAGCCAGAGGACAAAAATAAATACGAGGGAAAGATCGTAAAGAAGGGAAAAGAAACCCTGGTCTCCTCTGGTGATCACGACTCTGATAGTCTCGCTGCACGAGACGCTATTCATGGCCCCGAAATTCAGGCTAAACTGGCGCGCTTGCATAAGGATTTCCCGATATTTTCTTCGAGAAGATGATGTTTGTACCGGATCTTGAGCCGGTCCCCAGGGACTGGGATACTGAAGTGATGGGGTACATATGTCATGTGGCGAAACAATACGAGGTAATGAAGAAACATGCCGTTAATCGTTCAGATACCATCCGTCTCTTAGAGACGGACGCAGCCAGATCCAGAGTAAAACTTGAGAATAATGAGAGAGCTAGGAGCAAGATGGAAAAGGAACTGGAGGATACAAAGGTCCAACTGGCTTTAGCTCGGCGAGACGCAGAGAACTATAAGACAGAATTGGAGGAATCTAGGAAGCGTTTTCGTAGCGAGCTAGACTCCAACAGCGAAGAAAGATTATCCCTGAAAAAGAAAATAGAGGATCTTAGAATGGCCAACACCGATTTAAAGACAGCGCAGAGCCATTTTGACGCTGAGAGGGCTGCTTGGGAGAAGGAGAGAGCGGACTTGAAAAACAGTCTCGCGGCTGCCGAGGAAGAAAAGGAGGTCTTGAGTGACCAACTTATTCAGGCTGAGGGGCGAACGATTCTTGCTGAGAGTAATGCTAACAGTGTTCTTGAATCGGCTTCCACCACTACTGACAAGCTTGCTGAAGCTGAAAAAGAAATAGGAGGTTTTGGGGAGCTGATATTCGACTTCTTAGGCCAAGTCATCGAAACTCGAGATATCTCTTGGATCCCAAACTATCACGTTACTCTCGCTAACATATGGGATGCAATTGTTTAGGATGAGAAGAAGCGACTGAAGGTCAGTGAGATTGATGAAGGCTAGCTAATGCAGAGACTCCTCAAAGGTAAAGAGCCCGAGGATTTGGAGAAGGGCAGACGCTTAATCCAAGAAGAGGTAGAAAGGGAGAAGACTAAGGCCAAGGGCAAAAACAAACTCGACGAAGGCTCGAGCTCAGTGGCGGAACCCAAAGCTTCCGAAGTAGAGGAGTATAGTCCTGACGATCTGTTGATTCCTTTGCTCCCAATTCCTCCAGCTGTCGGAGCTTCTGCTGCAAACTTGGATGAAAAGTCGGCTGAAGGTATTTCCATATTTTCTCCGCAATTTGTCAAAGCAGTTATAACATGTTGTTACCTTGCGGAACAGTCAATTGAGAAGACCACATTTTCGTCCAAGTTAATAACTTGTGCTTCTTATAATATAGGTGACAAGCTGAATGAGAAAGATGCAGAAGAGAAGGCAGAGGCAGGGAAAGTTGACGTTCCCTCAGGCAGTGATGCTGAAATTTCTGAGATTCCAAAGCGAGCTGAGGGTGGTTAAATGGTCACCGTGGAACCTATGGTATCCATCACTGATGTTCCTGCGGATGCCGAGATTATTGCTGCTTTGAAGAACACGGACGGTGGTTATGGTGATGAGGAGGATGACTTTATCATTACAGATGAAATGAAGGGTGATGGTGATGAAACCTCGGCTGGTAAGCAGGTTAGTGGAGAGAAGCAGTTGGCTCTTAGGAAGGGGGACCAAGACCCAGTATACGTGCCCTAATCTCTGAAATCGATCCGAAAACTGAGTTTGTTATAAGATTCTCCTCCAGATCAATAACTTCACAACTTGCATCTCAATCTTCTAGTTCTTCTCCAGAGCCTCCTATTGATAAGAGGAAGAGGAAGAAAGGTGACTGTCCTGATGTTGACAAGGAGGAGACGGGGAAGCAGAAGAAGAATAAGAAGTCAAAATAGCCCCCTAAGCATGAGTAGGATGCAGTTATTAGTTCATATTCTGTTCTTAGACTTTTAGGCTTTCCACTGGCCAAAAAAAATGTAATCGTGAGAATGGCCCTCACTTTGGTTTAGTTGTTTTATCTTGTATCCTTGCATCCTAGTAAATGAAAATTGGTTTCTGTTGCCTTCAATTTAATATGTAATGCAGTAATTCCAAGTTTCTTGCATCTCTATGCAACCTCTTGAGCGGCAGGCATAACAACATAAGGGGATGATTCATCTCTGTTGGTTTTGACGTTCATCCTTCCTGTGACATGGACAAGTGTTTTCCTTTAAGGCAAATCAATCACACAAAAAGGGGAACTAAACTTGCGGACCTGCAATTTTAACTTATCGCGTTAGTCACAAATATTTAAAACATAATTAATCAAAAATTGAATCATGAATCTCATTAGCAGAAAAAAAAATTTCTGTGCAGAGATGTGTGTGCATATGCCCTCAATCAATCATTTAATATGATGCCTGGCCAGGGCTTATTAATGATTGGTTAGAGTCGCGTGTGCGTTGCCCCCTATTATCAAGAGTGAGGGGGATTCTTTTAGCG
This sequence comes from Allium sativum, assembly GCA_030737875.1. Lineage (NCBI taxonomy): Eukaryota > Viridiplantae > Streptophyta > Magnoliopsida > Asparagales > Amaryllidaceae > Allium > Allium sativum. Next base: position 997,316,041 of record CM060915.1, read on the forward strand.
CTAAATCACTAACACTTTTATACTCTTCCGATCCTTCAGCGGGTTAGAGTTCGAGCTCTTTTGAGGTCTGCTCTCCGATCCTTCAGCAGGGCAGAAATTCTGGGGGTGCTAAATCTCTGGCGCCTTTATACTCTCCCGATTCTTCAGTGGGTTAAAGCGTTGGCAAGGCGGTTTTATCTTGGTGCACCTTCAAGCCTTGCGGACGTCATCTTCGCGTCCTTTATACTCTCTCCTGAATCTGGGGAGTTAGAGTTTGAACGTAGTGTGATTCACTTTGCCGCACCTTAGGGACCTCAATTATTGTTCCTCTTTCATCCTGATAGGTGGCACAATGCATTTGATGTTTTGATATTGCTACATAATCTGTGACAAACCCAAAAAACAACAATAATTTATATTGATCGAAATAAAGCAAATAGGTAATGGTGCAGTAAAGGTAAATGACACACGATATTTTTATAGTGGTTCGGTCGAATCATGACCTACGTCCACTTTATAATCTTTTGCTCAAATAACCAGGCTATTCTAGGCAAATCATGCCTTTTTACATGGTCCTAAAAACAAAAGAATAAAACTGACGATTTCACGTCAGGTAAGGCCGCAAATGTTGGGCGTTCCACATTCTGGGGATCTCATCTCCATCCACGGTTGCTAGCTTGAAGGTTCAGTTATCAAGCCTCCGTAGAATGGATTACGGTCCTTCCCATTTCGGACCCATATGCACTGAGTATGGGAAGACACATTTTGGAACCAAATCTTCGGGTTCAAAGGTTCATGCTCGGACTTTTTTGTTGTAATACCGAGCTATCTACTGCTTAGGCCTTAAGGCACGTAAGTCGGCTTCGTCCCTCTTTTCTTCAATCATGTCCAAGGATTCAAGGAGCAACTCATTGTTGGTCATCGGGTCGTAATAGGTGACTCGGTGAGAAGGTACTTCTAACTCGACCGAGATGACCGCTTTAGTTCCAAAGGCGAGGGAAAATGGTGTATGGCCCATTGCCGATTTATAGGTCGTTCTATAGGCCCATAATGCCAAGGGCAATTCATCAACCCACATGGCTTTGGCCCGCTTCAATCTTTTCTTCAAGATGGATTTAATCACTTTATTTGCCGCCTCCACTTGGCTGTTTGCTTACGGATGTGCCACCGAGGTGTACCTTTTCTCGATGTGGTATTTTTGGCAAAAATCCCTAAACTCAGTGTTGTCAAACTGAGTTCCATTGTCTGTTATGACTATTCTTGTAATCCCAAACCGGCATATAATGTTTCTAACAACGAAGTTGATTACTCGCTTGGTTGTTATTGTGGTCAATGGCTCTGCTTCTACCCATTTGGTAAAATAATCCACGGCTACGATAGCGAATTTTACTCCGCCCTTTGTTATGGGGAGGCTTCCAATGATATCAATTCCCCACATAGCGAAGGGACACAGACTCGTCATTGTTTTTAACTGACTTGATAGTGCCCTATGTATCTTAGAAAATCTCTGGCAGGCGTCACAACGTCGCGCGTATTTAGCCGCCTCCTTATTTATGGTTGGCCAGAAATAACCATATCGTATTATTTTCTTCGCCAATGCTTGTCCTCCCGTGTGATCTCCGCATTCGCCTTCATATACTTCTTGCAATATGCGCTGGATATCGCCGTGGGCAATACACCGGAGGAGAGGCATTGAGAATCCTTGTCTATACAGGGCTCCCTCTTGCAACACATACTGGGAGGCCTTCCGAATTATTGCACGCCTCTCACTTTTCTTTGTAGGGAGCGTTCCATCCATTAGAAAATGCATCAGAGGAGTCATCCACGACTCCCTTTCGGGTTCAAAGTCTAGTACCGGATCAACTTCCATCTGATCTATACTAGGTGACTGTAGGACCTCAATCGGGACCAGTTCTGTATTTTCAGGATTATTAGAACTAGCCATCTTTGCCAATTTGTCCACTTTTTGGTTCTCTGCTCGAGGAATGTGGGATGTGGTGTAGTGGTCAAAACCATCCAGCAACTTCTTCACTCTTTCTAAATATGATATCAGCCTAGGACCTTTGGCCTGAAATTTTCTTATAACCTGGTTTACAACTATTTTGGAATCGAAAAAGATGTCTAACCTCGCAATTTTCAACTCCTTTGTGAGTTTCGAACCAGCAATTAGGGCTTCGTATTCTGAGTCGTTGTTAGTGGTGCGGAACTCCAATCTAAGAGCATAATATATCAGCCGTTTTTCTGGAGCTTCGAGTACCACTCCGACACCAGATCGTCTATCATTCTTAGCTCCGTCGGTGTACAACTTCCAGGCACTGGGATCAAGGAGCAGCCTTGGCAGATCAGCTTCTTTGCTCATTATGTCGTCTTCTGGGATGATAAACTCTGCTATGATGTCTACCAGCACTTCCCCCATTATCGATCGCCGCGGTTGAAAATTCAAATCAAACTGACTTAGTTCAATGTTACACTCAAGTAATCTTCCCGACGCCTCTGGCCTTTGAAGAACTTGTTTTAGCGGGTGATCAGTGTACACAGTTATCGGGTGAGCTTGAAAATAGTGGCAAAGCTTCCTTGATGCAATCAACAAACTGTAAGCAAGCTTTTCTATCCTTGGATAATTTCGTTTGACTGCTGCCAACTTCTTACTCACATAATACACTGGTCTTTGCACCTTATCTTCTTCTCTAACCAAAGTTGAACTGATCGCATTGGATGACACTACTAAATACACGAACAATTCTTCATGATCCACGGGCATAGACAAAATCGGAGGTCTTTCCAAGTGATTCAAAAGATTCTGAAACGCTTCAACACAATCGGGGCTCCATTCGAAGTTGCGCTTTCCTCGCTTTATTAACTCAAAGAACGGAATACATTTGTCCGTAGATTTGGAAATGAATCTACTCAATGCCGCTACTTTTCCTGCGAGCCTTTGCACATCCTTAATTTGCCTAGGCTTCTGAATATTTCGAATTGCCGCAATCTGGTCCGGATTAATCTCGATCCCACGTGAATTGACGATAAATCCTAAAAATTTCCCCGATGCTACCCCAAATGAGCATTTCAAAGGTTTTAGCTTCATTCCATACTTCCGGAGGATTTCAAACATTTCTGCTAGATCGACAGTATGGTCGGATGATTGTTTGGACTTCACCAACATGTCATCAACATACACCTCCATCGTTTTCCCAATCTGGTTGTAAAACATCCTATTCACCGATCGTTGATATGTTGCACCGGCGTTCTTCAGGCCAAATGGAATCACCACATAGCAATACAGTCCCAAATCTGTAATAAAGCTTGTGTGTTCTTGGTCCAAGACATGCATAGGGATCTGATTGTACCCCGAGTAAGCATCCATGAAAGAGAGGAGTTCATGGCCAGCTGTCATGTCCACCAGCTGGTAAATTCTTAGAAATGGAAAACTAACCTTTGGGCAGGCTTTATTCAAGTCTGAGAAGTCAATGCAGGTGCGCCACTTTCCACTGGCCTTTTTTACCAAGACCGGGTTGGAAATCTAGTCGGGGTATGTTAAGTCTCTGATGAACCCATTACTTCTCAAATTTTCAACTTCCTCTTTCAAAGAAGCTGACCTCTCTGGGCCAAGCATTCGCCTTTTCTGTTTGATAGGAGGATGCTTCGGATTGATGCTTAGCAAATGACTCATGATCGAAGGAGATATCCCACACATATCTGAGTGGGTCCAGGTGAATACATACAAATTAGCTTTCAAGAAGTCTGTTAACTCTCTGGCTCGAAGGGGGTCCAACTGGGATCCATTCTTCAGGACCTTCTCTGGGTCTCCATCATCGATTGGTATATCCACAGTTGGTTCATTGGGAGTCGCCATTCTGCCCCCAGGCTCTTCATCCTCTCTGGGATCTATGTCCTTGGGCAGTTCTCTGGGCGACTCTCCCATACTTATTTTCTTTAGTTGCTATGACGTTTCCTCCCGTACCAGGGAGGAAGTGCCTTTGGTCTCTACATCTTTTCCTTTGCGGAGCATCTTCAACTCTGCAATGTACCAGGCTCGGGCAACGACTTGATCTCCTCTGATTATGCCTATACCAGCATTAGTCGAGAACTTCATCAATAAACACCAAGGGACTATACAAGCTCTGAACTTTGCTAGGGCCGGTCGGCCTAGGAAGGCATTGTGTGGGGATTCGACGTGTAGAACTACAAAAGGAAGGATTCTTACTCTTTGGCGCTCCCCCTCCCCAAGAGTTACCGACAGCTCTACATATCCCATTGGAGCAGTCGAGGCTCCATTGAATCCACATATCCACCATTCACATGGTTTTAAATCCTTCGGTTCAAGTTTCATTTGGTCGAACGTTTTCTTGAACAAAATGGTAACTGAACTTCCATTATCTACCAGAACTTTATGGATTATGGTCGGGCCAATTGTGGCTGTGATTACTAATGGATCCTCGGTTGGGGAGTGAACGCCAATGCAATCTCTATCGTGAAATATGATGTCATTGGTCATCTTCTTCTGTTGCTTGACTGGAGCGATGTCCTCAGGGTTACTGCATTCTCCTACCATGAGTGGTTGTTTAGCTGCATTGACATAATGGTCCATTTCCCTAAAGCTAAGCCGAGCCAGATGGAGCCCTCCTACTATGGTATTAATGACAAGGTTTTTCCCTTTTTGCTGAGCGGTCAACCGGGGAGTAGGCTGGCTCTGATTCTGATTCTGGTTTTGATTTTGGTTTGGGGCTTGTAACACCCCACGTCCATTAATGTCACTCACAAAGGGAATGCATTAACTTCTATGGAGCGTTTTAAGTAAGTATAGAACAAAAACATAACAACTAGACAGGTATAAACAGTACTTAAAAATTTAAAACTTTATTTCATTGCAGCGGATAAACCCATATGTTTGAGTACATCATCAAAAACCAAAGTCAAAGTACATAATATCCATCTTGACTTCCAAAAGTACATAAATTGAAAGACATAATCCCCAATACAAAATAGACATAAATAAAAGAGAAGCTGAACTTTACTTCAGCGATCCAAGCAATCTTCTAAAAGCAGTCTGAAATCAAGCTCCACTGGTGCTAGTTCCAACCTGAGCACTTGGGGGGGAAAAAGGGAGAAAAGAGGAGGAAACAAAGGGAGTCAGACATAAAGTCTGGCGAGTGTGATAACTTTAACAATATAATTAACAAAGTAACCAGGCTAAGGCATAAGTTGGAAAATAAGGAAATGACCATAAACCATTGGGTATGACAGATTAAACAAGGAAACAAGATGAACAACGATGTTGTTAAAGCGCACCTAAACCACTAAGATAATTAGTAAACTACACCAACACTATGAGATAATTGCTATACTGCACCACCCCTGGTCACCCTAAGGTTGATCCCGCCTACAGACTTAATAATGATATTGGTAGTTTCGTGCACCCCTAGCTGCCTTCATAGGTGCCATCTACCCCTATCTCCACTAGGTGTACCCACAACCCTCAAGCTATCGGCTCCCTAACTCGTAGATACCCATGCTGGCCCCACAGTGGGGTGTATCACTTCCCAAAGTGGCAACCCGATACCGCCAAGAATGCACGGCTTATACCTACACGATGCAACAACGTCTTACCTACCATCCCGGGTCCACACACGCATATGAACCCGTTGGACCTGCGTTTCAACCTCTAACCCGGTTTGGCCTCTTACAGTCAAGCCCAGTATGTGTGTCCCGTCCTCGACTTGGGTCGAGCCCACAAAGATACGTATGGGTTACTGGTTGAAATGGGCCCCCATTACTTGACACAAGCTGTCCACCTAAGCTTGGTCCCCTATAGTACATCCCACTTAACCCACTTCTTGATCATGTTTCAATTACATGTTTCAATTTTGGTTAAGTGTTTCTAATCGTATTTCCAAATGCCGCCCAAGGCACCCACTAGATTCCACATGCCACTCAAGGCACCCACTTAACCCCCTCATGTCCCACTACACGTTTATCTGGTTAAGTGTTTCTTAATTCATTAAGACCGTAACCTCATAAAGACCTCTCACATTAGACTGGCATTTGTGACAGTTGAATTTGCCGGGCGGGTCTAGGCAGTCTTACACCACAAACGAGCCTAACCTCGTGTCTTTACAATTGTTACGTATTTAGTTTATGCCTAAGACCTCTCACATTAGACTGATATTTGTGGCAGCTGGATTTGCCGGGAGGGTCCGGGCAGTCTTACACCACAAAAGAACCTAACCTCGTGTCTTAGACGATTAATTACACCTAATTAATCATTCCCCCAATTTAAATTACTTTCCCTATTCAAATTATAAATAAATTCCAAATTTAACGATGTCCATAATTGACTCAATTATGTCCATCCATTTATGGTATGTAAAATCATATCAATTTTCACCACAATTTTATTTTATGCCTTTTAAGGCATTTATGCTAATTAAATCTTTTAATATTATCCCCTTTACCCCACGTTGTACGTTTGTTCGTTTAACGTAAAATATACGTTAGACTCGAATAGTCTAACTCATGGAATAAAGAGAAAACATCACAATATACACATAATTAAAACATCGATCTATCCATAGGGGTGAACTTGCATGTGTGAATGTTGTTCTACATCCAAAACTCGCATAGGCCAAAGTTACAACTTGCATAAACAACATATGTTATGGATCCAAATCTAAAGGTGTGAACTTGATGAGAAAATGGCCACAAACTTGCATAAATAACATATGTCATGGATCCAAATCTAAAGGTGTTAACTTGATGAGAAAATGGCCATAAACTTGCATAAATCATGTATGTCATAGATCTATATCTAAAGGAATAAACTTGCATTGGTAATAACCCTAAACTTGCATAACATGATTCATATCCAACTCATAAACTTACATATGTGATTTATACATCGCACAATGGTGTAAACTTGTACCTAACATGTAAAGTATCATGTAGAATTTAGCATATAACTCACACATGTTATAGCCTAACTTTCAATTAAATTTTCACATAAACTAGATGTAATAACCGTGTAAGTTCACATATAATTCTACCCAACTTGTATATGATTCATGTTTGAATCAAAATCTAAACTTGCCTACATATGATTTATCATATGAATCAACATAACCAAACTAGCATATGAAACATGAAGATTTGATTGTATGTAAAATTAAAACATGGATGATAGCAACATAACTTTACATCATAAATGATAACATCACAACATAAAGATTTCAATCACAATCCTACAACATAATCACAAAATGCAATCAATACTTCATATCACATCCATATAATCCACATTATATCTTAATCGAATTAAATTACTAATTATTTTGTTAAAACTATCGAACTCACAACTCAAAAGCAGTCTTGAGTTCTGAATTCTGATTTCTGGAGTTGAATTAGCTCTCCTTTGGAGAAGATTCGCTGTTAGGGTTGAGTAGTTCTGATTTGATTTGCTGTTTGTTAGCCTACTTTGTGAACTAGGCAACACAAAGTCAAGAAACCAGACATTGAAGGGCATTTTTAATAAGAAGACTTCGGTTCGGATTGGAGAAGACACTACAATCTAGATTGGATAGCTGTAGTTGTTCGGGTCGGGTCAGAGCAACATATCGGTTCGGGTCGGATAGAGCTTTCTGTTCGGATCGGTGAACTGCTGCTGAGGAAATTGGTAAGGTATACCTAATCGGATCGGAGGGCAACATGATTTCAATTGGATCGGAAAGGCACCTGTTTGCCACGAAAATGGATCGGAGCGAAGCAGATTAGAGAAGAAGAGAGCGTTGCATCCAAGCCAATCCGGTTTGGATCGGATATCCCGATCCGACCCCCCTGTCTGTGCGTCTCCGACCCGAGTTCATGTTCCATGTTATTCTCCTACAAAAGCGCCTGGATATCCGGACCGGTTGTGACCAGTTCCTACTCGTAACGTCCGTTCCTTTGATGCGTTGTCAACATAATAATTCATCCGAACCCGAAGATAGTGGGATGGACGACATGTGGCCCCGACCCGGATCAAGATTCAAGCAAATTCACACCTATAAATACCCCGTCTGGAGACAAAGAGAAGTATCTTTTTTAGGCACTTTGAGAATTCAACTACCTCCATAATCCGAACTCCATTGTTACCGGAGAATCCAAATCTTCTTTCATTATTTGTTTTAATCTATTGAGTGAATATAAGTGAGTTGTGAGTGAAATCAAGTGACAATTACATTGTACTTGCAATTGAATCATTGAATATAGTGAAAGATAAGTGGACGTAGGCATTTCTTCGCCGAACCACTATAAATCCTGTGTGTTCATTTTTATTTTTATCTCATCTTATTTGCTTTTAATCAATTCGGGTGTTAGAACCACTTTTGGATCTAACATTTTGGTGCTTTCACTGAGAATCCTCATCTAAATTCTCTATTTTCCGGGATCTCTTTCTACTTTTTGGACCGTTGAGTTCAAAAAAGTGAATCCTTAAATTTCTCTGCTTTTTTTTACATTCGTTGAAGTGATTGTCAAAGACTCATGGCCAAAGGAAAAGGCAAGGAAGTTCAGTCTGTTCGAGGAAATGGAGCTGGCGAAGATCAGCAAAATGCTGTTGTAACAAGGTCTCGGGGGCAGAGTTCAGCAGCAGGAAGGACCAATGCAGGAAATCCGAACCGACAGTAGGGGGAGAGCTCCGATCCGATCCGGGTAGGAGATTCTGAAGCAGTGCATTCCCCCAATCTGAACCGAGCCGAGCTGCTCGCCACGTACCGAACCGACCAGGCCCCCCAGCTCCGATCCGATCCGACCTCCTACCTCCGACCCGACCCGATGCTTGGTGAAGCTGGAACCTCTACTCGAGTCCCTACAAATGCTCCAATTCCAGCCACCAGGGTTGGTGATCAGGTCAATCCATCTGCGCCCATCACTCAAGGAGATTTCTCGCGCTTGCTTGACATGCTTGAGAGCACAAGGGAAGCTATGAAGGTTCATGAGCGAACTAATCTCATGATGCAGGAAAATATGAGACTCATGAGTCAGGAGATTAGTGAACTCCGTCGACAGAGAACTCCATCACCGGTTCGTCACACACCAGTTGATCAATCTTCATCTTCCGAGGAAGAGAGGCCCCGTGAACGAAGGCCACTCGAACGACCTCAGAACGTGGAGCAGCTGACATTTGGATCTTTGGGATCTCGTGAGGATATTGCACGAGCATTAGGAAACAATGACCCCACTCGGGGGCAAAGACTCCAGTCTCCTCCTCCCGAGATCGACCGGGAGCGCAAGGAACGGAATCGAGCAGAGGCAGCTCGAAGAAGAAGGGCATCTCCTGAACAAGAGCCCAGAAGGAATTCGGATACTAGGGCCAGAGAACCTGAACGGCCCCTAACTAATGCTGATGTACAGGCAATGGTTCGCCAGATCATGTCCGAGAGCCGGAATTATACAAATGAAGATTATGGCATTGAGCGAAGCCATACTCCCTTCACCGACGATATCCTCGACTTCCAATTTCCCCGACGCTTTAACTTGCCACAGGTGGATAAGTACAACGGAAGGACTGATCCGGGACAGCATTTGATGCGGTATTCGTGGCTCATGAATGCTGCTGCTGCCCCTGATGAAGTGAAGTGCAAAGCATTCCCAATCTACTTAGAAGATGTGGCACTGTTCTGGTTTACCCGACTTCCTCCTCGTTCGATTTCAAATTACAAGGAACTAAGCGAGCGTTTCATGAACCAGTTCCGTCTCCATGCCCGAAAGTCCAAAAGTGTTATTGAATTATCGAGAATTAAACAGGCACCAGGAGAGTCTTTGAGGGCATATCTTGACCGTTTTAATCAAGCTGTGACTGAGGTCAGTGACCCGCACGAGCCCACTATCCTGATGGCATTGAAGGAAGGAGTTGATCTTGAATCTGAGTTTGGAGATTACCTTTCTGGGAAAACATCTTCCACAAGAGAGATATTCTACGAAAAAGCTGACATTTATCTAAGACGAGAGGAGGCCAGGGCAAACCGAAAGAGAAAGTCTGAGACGGCTTCAAAGGAGAATGTGCAGAGTAATATCGCCATGAAGCAGTCTGGGGAAAGTTCTGGCAAGGTAGAAGTAAATGTAGGAAACAAGGGTGGAAACAGCAATGCTGGAAGCGGGAGTAACAAAAACAATAATCGTAATCCCAACGGTAACCGAAGAAACAGAAATAGGGGAAGTGACCCTAACAAAAGACCCCGGTTCCAGAACTACGAGAATTATACACCATTGAACGACACCCTGGAAAATATTTACCTGGATACGTACAATGTGTTACAGTACAAAAGACCGCCACCTCGTGATTCGACCGAGAAAGAAATGGCGACAGGGAAATTTTGCTTGTTTCACGGAACTCATGGACATTCGACCAATGAATGTCGGCATTTTAGGGATGTGATTGAGAAGCTGCTGCGTGAAGGAAAGTTGGATGAGTACAAGGTTGCCCCGAGGGACAGGGGGCAAGGAGAGCAGGCTCCAAAACAGATCCTACCTGCTCCCAAGCCTACAGCGCAACAGAAAGGTAAAGGGATTGTCATCAACTCCATAGTAGGCGGACCTCACCCGGCAATCCGAAGTTTCAGATCAATGGATCAATATGTGAATGCTGCCAAGCATCTAGACGTGAATGAAGGTGATGATTTGGAAGATGTCACCCCAATAAAACAACAGAAGACCATGTTTGACGACGTGGTATTTCGAAGCCGAGACAATACTGGGATACAATCACCCACCAATGATCCGTTGGTTATTACTACCACCATTGGGCCGGCTTTGGTCCATAAGGTATTAGTAGACAACGGATGTTCCGTTAATATCTTGTTCAAGAAGTCATTTGATCAGATGAAGCTTGAGCCCGAAGATCTGAAGCCTTGTGAAGGATGGATTAGAGGCTTCAACGGGGCGTCGACAGCTCCCATGGGATACATAGAATTGCCCGTGACCCTGGGGCAAGGAGAACGTAGAAGAGTGCGAATGCTTCAGTTCATAGTATTGGACGTAGATTCGCCTTATAACGCATTTTTGGGGAGACCTGCCCTCGCTGAATTTAGAGTTTGTATCGCCCCTTGGTGCCTATTACTTAAGTTCCCAACCGAAGCCGGGACTGGAGTAATAAGGGGGGATCAGGTTTCCGGACGGGCCTGCTATGTGGCCGAGTTAAAGATGTTGATGAAAGGACTTAACGTTGAGAGTAAGGATGCCTCGTCTCCCTCAAAAGGGGACTCGGCATAGCAATTAGAGAAATTGACCCCAAAGGAGTTGCCCAAAGGAACACCTGAAGACCTGGATCCCAGAAAAGACGAGGAACCAGAGGCTAGGAATGCAACTCCTAATGAAGCGACAGTGGAAATTCCCATTAATGAAGCTGATTCGACAAAAGTTTTGAAAATTGGTTCTCAATTGGATCCACGTCGAGCTAAAGAACTAACGGACTTCTTGAAGGCTAACCTAGACGTGTTTGCCTGGACCCATGCTGATATGTGTGGGATATCGCCATCCATTATAAGTCACAAATTGAATGTAAATCTGAAGCATCCACCTGTGAAGCAAAAGAGACGCATGTTGGGCCCAGAGAGGTCGGCTGCTCTCAAAGAGGAAGTAGAGAAGTTGAAGCAAAATGGATTTATTCGAGATTCGACGTATCCCGATTGGATATCGAATCCTGTCTTGGTAAAGAAGCCAAATGGAAAGTGGCGAACCTGCATTGACTTTTCAGATTTAAACAAGGCTTGCCCAAAAGATAGTTTCCCACTTCCCAGGATTGACCAGCTTGTAGATTCGACAGCAGGTCATGAGCTTCTCTCTTTCATGGACGCATATTCTGGGTACAATCAAATTCCTATGCACGTACCAGATCAAGAACATACAAGTTTCATTACGAATTTGGGATTATAATGTTATGTTGTAATGCCATTTGGATTGAAAAACGCTGGAGCTACTTACCAGCGCTTGGTGAATAGAATGTTTTATGATCAGATAGGAAAAACTATGGAAGTTTATGTGGATGACATGCTTGTCAAATCAAAACATTCCTCCAGCCATACGCAAGACTTGGCGGAAATGTTTGATATCCTGCGAAAGTACCGGATGAAATTGAATCCTCTGAAATGCTCATTTGGAGTGGCATCGGGAAAGTTCCTTGGCTTCATTGTGAGTTCCCGAGGAATTGAAATCAACCCCAGCCAGATAGCAGCAATTAGAAATATCGAAGAACCAAGGAGAATTAAGGACGTCCAAAGTCTTGCAGGGAAAGTAGCGGCGCTGAGTAGATTCATCTCCAAAGCCACAGATAAATGTGTTCCGTTTTTTGATTTGATTAAAAGGGGAAAGAAGAACTTCGAGTGGACTCCGGATTGTGTTGAGGCCTTTCGAAATCTGCTGGAACTGCTAGAGAAACCGCCAATTTTATCAAAGCCCATAGATCATGAAGAATTGTTTGTTTACTTGGCAGTCTCGGCTCACGCTGTCAGCACAGCCCTGGTTCGAGAAGAAAACAAAGTACAAAGGCCGGTGTATTATGTAAGTAAGAAATTAGCAGCGGCAGAGCGCAACTACCCAAAGATTGAGAAGCTTGCTTACAGCCCCCTGATCGCATCCCGAAAACTTCGTCACTATTTCCAAGCCCATCCAATAACCATATACACCGACCAGCCGTTAAGGCAGGTGTTACAGAGGCCTGAGGCATCGGGAAGGTTGATCAAATGGAACATAGAACTAAGTCAGTTTGATTTGAATTTTCAACCACGAAAATCAATCAGGGGGCAAGCTCTAGCAGACTTTATTGCGGAATTCACCATTCCAAAGGAGGAAATAATCAGTGACAGAGTGGTTAAATCCGAGGAAGAACTAAAGATGAATCCGTGGAAACTATATACAGATGGAGCCAAGAATGACCGAAGGTCCGGAGCTGGAATTGTCTTAGTCACTCCCGAGGGACGATCGTTATATTGCGCCCTGCGATTAGAATTTTCGGCAACTAACAATGACTCAGAATATGAAGCCCTGATTGGCGGGCTGAAGCTTGCTAAAGACCTCGGAGTAAAAATGATGGACATATTTTGTGACTCTAAAATTGTTGTTTGTCAAGTGCGAGAGGAATTCGTGGCTCGAGGACCTCGACTTATCGCCTACCTCAAGAAAGTGAAAGAGCTATTGAATAGCTTAGATCGGTACAGCAAAACACATATTCCCAGAATTGAAAACCAGAAAGCGGATAGACTAGCAAAGCTGGCTAGTTCCGATAATCCAGAGGAGACTGAAATAATTCCAATTGAAACGTTGGAGTTGCCAAGCTTTGAGTCAATGGAAATTGAATTTACCTTTGAAGCAGAACCAGAGAAGGAGTCATGGATGACTCCAATTAAGAATTTCCTTAAGAATGGGACACTCCCATCAAAGAAGAGTGAGAAAAGAGCTGTAGTTCGCAAAGCTACCAGATATGTCATGCAAGATGATACTCTCTATCGGCAAGGATTTTCTATGCCCCTGTTACGATGTATCGCACACAACGACATCAAGCGTGTACTAAGAGAAGTACACGAAGGTGAGTGTGGAGATCATACAGGAGGTCAAACTTTAGCAAAGAAAATATTGCGATACGGATATTTCTGGCCTACGATCAATAAAGATGCAGCTGATTATTCACGACGCTGCGATAAGTGCCAGAGATTCGCCAAAATCCCCAGGGCACCGTCGACCCAACTTAAATCAATGGTGAGTCCTTGGCCATTTGCCACGTGGGGAATTGATATCACTTGAGTTTTACCGATTGCTAAAGGAGGAGCTAAGTATGCAATAGTGGCCGTGGACTATTTTACGAAGTGGGTGGAAGCTGAGCCCTTGACCAAGATCACAACAAGAAAGGTGATAAGTTTTGTGGTCAGAAATATTATATGCCGGTTCGGGATTCCAAGGACGATTATAACTGACAACGGAACCCAGTTTGATAGTACTGAATTCAGAAATTTCTGTCAGAAGTATAAGATAGACAAGCGATATACTGCAGTTGCCTATCCGCAATCGAATGGACAAGTAGAGGCAATAAACAAAGTTATAAAATCCATCCTCAAGAAACGGTTAGAGCGTGCAAAGGCAAGATGGGTTGACGAATTGCCCCTAGCTTTGTGGGCATATCGAACAACATTTAAAACGGCCACCGGTCATACCCCTTTCTCTCTCTCCTTTGGCTCAGAAGCTGTAATTCCAGTTGAACTAGAAGTTCCTTCCCACAGGGTGACATATTATGACCCGATGACAAATCGGGCACTTTTACTTGAGTCTCTTGATGAAGTCGAAGAAAAAAGGGATGAAGCAGATTTGCGTGCGGCAAGACACCGACGTCAGATGGCACGCTATTATGACAAAAAAGTTCGTCTCAGGACTTTTGAACCAGGAGATTTGGTACTAAAGAGAGTCTTTCCATCCCTTCCTCACCTTGGTCCAAAATGGGAAGGGCCCTTTGTCATTCAACGGAAACTTGAAAAAGGAACCTTCAAGTTAACGACCGTGGATGGCGAAGAAGTCCCTAGAGCATGGAATGCCCAACACTTAATGCGATATTTGAATTAGAGATGTTGGACTTTGTGTTATTTTTCTTATGAACTTTGTAATAAGGCACGAATTGCCTCGGGAAAATCTGAAGATATGAATGAAGAACTATAAAGTGGATGTAGGCTACGACTTAGCCGAACCACTATAAAAATATTGTGTGTTATTTACTTTTATGCATTTACATTCATCAGTTATTCTGTTGCGATTATAAAATACAGGATAACTCAGAGCCTAAAAAGGTTGAAAACAATTTAGACATAAAAAGAAGCACAACTATTATTTGTGTAATAAGACATAAAAGAATGAGAAAACGACATTCTTAACTCTAACTCTCCAGAGAGAGAGAGAGTATAAAATCGTCTCCGACTGAGCGCTGAAAAAGAAGTTCTCTTCATAACTCTAACTCTCCAGGGAGAGAGAGAGTATAAAAGCGTCTCCGACTGAGCGCTGAAAAAGAAATTCTTCTCCTAACTCTAACTCTCAAGAGAAAGAGAGGGAGTATAAAGGCGTCTCCGACTGAGCGCTGAGAAAGAAATCTTTCTCCGTTGAAAGACCGGGGAATAGATATATGACTGAGCTCGAACTCTAACTCTCAAAAGAAAGAGAGAGAGTATAAAAGAAATGCCAGAAAAAGCGACAGGTACCGATGGCACAGGAAGTGCTATCCTGTCGGAGGACCAGGAGCAATCAGATTGCTCGACTAAGCATTAAATAGTTTGTGGGAATTGACTGGGGACATGTATGTATATGCATATTTCCCCCCTTCACAACTTTGTTTCACAACTATAGACACGCATTTTTACATAAGTGCAGAACTACTAACAAATAAACATCGCAAAAAGTGAATTATTTTTATTTACAAATGAATGGGTTTGTACAGGAAAATAGCTAAAACAAGAAAATGCAGGAGCTACTCTTGTAGCAGCAATTATTGGTTCACAAAAATGCTAAAAAGATACAGGGCAATCCACTATTTAGATTTGGAATGAGCCTTGGATTTCTTGGCGGCTTTCTCCGCATCCTTTGCTTCTTTCTCAGCTTCGGTCAAGATTCGTTTTGACTTCTTTTTTCCTGAAGATGCGGTGCTGGAGCCAGTAGACTTCTTCCCGGAAGGCGGGGCGCTGGAATCAAGAGAAGATTTTATAGCGAGTTCCTCCGTAATAGATCTAGTGGAAAGCTTAACAACTAACCTTGATCCCGCGTCCACGACTGCGAGGGGTTTGAGGACTTCGGGGTCTAGCTCTTCAGCTTTTAATTGCAAACGCTTGTCTTGATCAGCCTTCATTGCAGCCAAGGTAACGTCATCAGCACTTTTTGACTCCCCGGTTATTGCGACTTCGGGTTCCTCTTCATGCCCCCCGTCTCCGCCGTCGTCCTTTAAAGCTGCTATCGTTTCTTCATCATGGGGAGTGGTGACCTTAGTTGGCTCACTTCCTTCTCCCAAGTCTATAGAAGCAGCCTTGTCTTCCCCTTGTTTGGCCCTATCTGCGGGCTTCGTCCCAACGGCGGCTCCTTGAGCTACATCTGTCTTTTCGGATGGTTCAACACCTACAGAGTGAGAAGCAACAGTTATCAACTCAGGCGAAAACAATGGGTCTCTCATCGATTGTTCAATCACGTGGCGAAAGGTAGAAATAGCTTTGGCAAATTGAGGAGAAAAGATAGGGATACCTTCCGAAGGCTTTTCTGCGAGGGTGGCTACTGCCTCTGGTGTTGCTTCAGGAATGGGAGATAGCAGAGATGTTCGGGAAATTCCCGGATTTTCGGGATCATACCCTTCTACTTCGGGAGTTGCAGGAGCAGAAGAAGAGGAACCAGCTTCGAGAATGGTTTTTTGTTTAGACTTCCGTCTCTCTTCTTCCATGGCCTCAGCAATGAGGCGGCGTCCTTCAGCTAGGCGCTCCGGTTCATCATCTCTCAAGTATTTCTCCATCAGTTTATCTTCATCGAGGGAATCGACCTTAAGTTCTTCTTTTTCCCACTCAACGATTTGATTCCATACTTGAACCAGAGTGGATGGATAGTCCTCGATCCAAGAAATGTTTCGACGACGAATAATGTGTGCGAAGAATTCAATCATTAGCTCGCCGAAGCCCTGAATATCAGCCTCCGCCTCTGATAGTTGCTTGCGGGTTTCCTCCACAGATTTAATAGCACACTCCACATTGCCCTCGGCCAGAGCTGCCCTGTTTTCTGCCTCCAACAACTTCGAAGCCAAGTCAGTATTCTTCTTTTCTAATTCAGCACTCCTTTTTGCTAACTCGGCGTTTTTCCGTTCAAGCTCAGCATAAGCAAGGCGTGTCTTAGCAGCCTCTGACTTGGCCTCATCAGCTTGCTTTTTCAACTCAGAACGCTCCTGAGTGTGGGATTCAAGCAAGTCATGATAACGTTTTTGCGTGTCCTCAAACTGTTGTTTGAAATTAGAAGCGTTCTTTTGAGCGACAGCTAGTTGAGCTTGAGTGTCTTCCAAATCTTTTCCTAGGGGCTTTTAGAGCCTTGGCATCCTCCTCCGCGGTCTTTTGCATGGAATTGGTATTTGTGATTAGAGTGCGGATGATTCTGGAAAGATTACGGGAATATTTGAACATCTCAGTATATTGTTTTTCCACCGCATCAATCTTTGCTTTGGCCTCATCTGCCCACTTAGAAGAAATAGGTTCGAGAGCGGGTAAAAAAGTCAAGGTCTCGAAGTAATGTTCGGGAAATTGCTCCTCCAAATATGCCCGCTTTACTGCAGTTTCCGCATCTAGTGGAGGAGGAGCGGGGATTGACAATTCGGTGTCCCTGTGTGAAGAGGATTCGGTAATCTCTTTGTCTGTCCTAGGTCGCATGGTAGCAGGGACCTTGTGCTTGCTTCGAGACCCAGTTTCTTTTGGAGGGGTTCTCTCTCTACGGCGCTTTTCATGGGAAGACGTGGAGTCCTTAGATGGCGGTCTGTCCTCACGGCTTTGATAACCCTTGTATTTATCTTGTTCTGACCGAACTGGTGAGCGGGAACGTGAGGGTCGAGAACGATAGGGATCATAAGGTCTTCTCTCCTCCCTACCGCGATCATCCCGGCGATCATACTCGACATCCTGAGGAGGATTGGACATGCTGCGACGAAGTTTTCTTATATCGTAGTAGGATCGAGACATTGTACCTGCACGATAAAATAAACGAAGTTTAGAATTAATGGATTCGTGGAGAAAGAAGTGCAATAAATGCTAATGCTGTGGTGTAAAGTGTATCCTAAGTGGTGTGTTTCCCCCCCAACCAACCCGAGTCTGAAGCTAGACTAGTGCGGGCAGGCTCCTTGGCCTTAGCGGGAGTGGTCTCTTCCGAAGAGGTGAAGACTAAAGGATCCTTCCTGAAATCCTCCGAAGTATATATAGTCTCAGGTAAGGGGAGATCCCCCAAACCCTGAAATATGTGCTCATCAGTACTAGGAACATCCCCTTCGGAAGCATGAAGTGGCGACTCTTGGGAGGATTTTGACTTGTCTAGAGAATTAGTTTCCTCGGGGGCAATATACCCTTCACGATGCTTTTCGGCCAGATTAGCCAATTCATCATCTTGTGTGGAAGATGGGGAAGGTGAAGGTTGAAGAGGCGCTGTAGGAATTCCCGAGCCTTCTCCTGTCTCTGGAACTATCTCCACTGGAGGAATGTATGCGTAAGGGACCGTCCCATGACCGATGCTACGAAAAACGGATAGCAGCCCATGAAAGTGAAGGTATTCATCTTTAAGGACCTCGTCGATAGTCAAGAATTTTTGATCGCCGTTAAGAAGTCGGTGCATCCGATCAAAGAACACCTGATCTGATATCTGATTGGGATTGTCGACTGCAAATAAAAAGGAAAACAGGTCAGGGTGATGATTCAAGTGTATAGAGTCCGGATTTAGAAAATCAACGCTTTACTTGATTTTGTCCATCTCCTGACGCATCCAGCCTATTGCTTTACATAGAACCATTCTAGTTTGGAATCTCCAGCTTTACTGCTGAATGGTGTAGAGATTATCTATCTTTTTGGGACTGATTCAAAGTAGCAGAAGGATGGAGTCTCTCGAGTCCGATGCTTGAAATTATAGAAGAAGTGAACATCATCGAACGTGAGCTCTATGCCTAGGATTTCACGATATGCTATGTACAAGGTGTGCAGATAGGCATATGAATTGGGGTGCAATTGCATGGGGGCAATCCGCATTTGTCTTAAAAAATCAACAATGAATGGAGAAAACGGAGGAATGGCACCGACCATGCACATTAATCGAGTGACCGTCATATATCCTTCTGGAGGGTTGTGGGGACGGTCAGAGCGTGAGGGCACTAGGGTGTCCCTTTTCATTATTCCATACTTTAAGCAAATTCGAACAAGTCGATCGTTGTCGATTGTCGATTCTACGGAATCTGGAGGTGATTTCAATATAATAGCAGATTCAAATTCTTCAGGGGCTCGATCGTCACCGATCCCTCCTTCCTCCTCGAAACCCAGAGAAACCTCGTTTTCCGAAGACGCCTCGTTGCTTTCTCGATCTCCAACCCCGTAGTCTGGACCCTCACTGTCCCATTCTGGATAAGACGAAGAAGATATATCCTCAAGAGTGATTTTGTTAGAAGTTTCCGGGGCTTCTTTCCTTTCGGCTAGACGGGAAGAGCGTCTGGGCCTCATTGTCATAGAACTATTGAAGAAGCAATAGCACGGATTAGAGTAAATTAGCCCGTACCCCCCTGTGCATATGTATGAGCTAAAGTGTGTGTGGTGTGCGCAAAACATGAGAAGAAAAACACTTAAAAGCATAATGCGAAGTTCTAACGGATCGGCGATGTTCAGAATAAATCTTGATGATCGTTTACGTTCATAAGGCACTACCCTAACTGTTCATTAAGTTGAAGATTATGTCAAGCATTGATTAACCCTGGTTGGATAAAGTCTTGTGCTTTGAGGTGGAATATGCATATCATTCAGTTCGGGTAGGGTGTGCTTATTGTTGGGTTCGGATCGGATGTGCATATAGCTGGGATCGGCTCGGGTCTGCGTATTGTTTGGTTCGGAGAAGACATTCATATTTGGCAGTTTAAAACCGGATCGGAATAAGCATTCGGAGTGATTCAGCAAACAAAAGGATCCATACGTCCTTTTCCTTTCTTTATCTTTTCCTCCAATCCGACCTGGTCGGGCAAGCATGGCTTTCTCCACATCGCATTTCATTCCGACCCGATCCTAACATATGAACTTGTCCTCCCCTCCGCTGCTTCAGCACTTCCTTACCCGAACCGAACCCAGTTCCCATTCTCCCCTTTCTCGTCTTCAAATTTCACTAGACCCAAATGAAGTTAAGCGTTTATGTGCTTGAATGTTTAACGTTGGATCCCAATGACCCCCGTTGCAACCTCGAGACGGCGAAGACGCCATCAACGACGATGACAAATGGTGGAGGAGATCCAGGCGTCGGAGTTCAACAAACACCACACTCCAATCAATCGATTTAACCGTAAATTCTAGCAGAAATCAGTTATTACATAAATAATCGGAGATTTAAAATACCTAGATGTTTTATTCGAAGATTGAAACGAGAAGTTTTGGAGTTTTTGGATTTTTTAGGAAATAGGGTTTCGGTATAAAGCTGGGAGAACAAGAATTGTGGGAGTAAAAAAAAAAAGGTAGAAGAGTTTGAGTGGTTGGGTTTATATAAGACGTGAGATGGCTCTTTGTATTCCCCGTATTTTACTCCGTTCGGACCGAGTCCAAGCCAGCCCACAACCCAGTGCAAAGCGAAACAGGAAGAAAAGGTGCTCGAGTCGGACACCGAACCGGATGAAAATCTGTGCATTCCTCTAGCATTCGAATTGGACTTAAAAGAAAAACTAGAAAAAAACCTACTTGAGAAGAATACTATATGTCGAGAAGAACTTCTGGACTTGACTCAAAAATGAAGAAAATGAATCAAGTATTTCACAACATATATATAAGCGATAAGAGACATGTCTTCATGAAGCAGCGCATCTTCATAAACGAACAGAAGTGACTTTCTGACTGTTCTGATTCAAGGACTAGCATTCAAACGACATCTGTTAGATCCAAAAGTGGTTCTAACACCCGAATTGATTAAAAGCAAATAAGATGAGATAAAAATAAAAATGAACACACAGGATTTATAGTGGTTCAGCGAAGAAATGCCTACGTCCACTTATCTTTCACTATATTCAATGATTCAATTGCAAGTACAATGTAATTGTCACTTGATTTCACTCACAACTCACTTATATTCACTCAATAGATTAAAACAAATAATGAAAGAAGATTTGGATTCTCCGGGAACAATGGAGTTCGGATTATGGAGGTAGTTGAATTCTCAAAGTGCCCAAAAAAGATCCTTCTCTTTGTCTCCAGACGGGGTATTTATAGGTGTGAATTTGCTTGAATCTTGATCCGGGTCGGGGCCACATGTCGTCCATCCCACTATCTTCGGGTTCGGATGAATTATTATGTTGACAACGCATCAAAGGAACAGACGTTACGAGTAGGAACTGGTCACAACCGGTCCGGATATCCAGGCGCTTTTGTAGGAGAATAACATGGAACATGAACTCGGGTCGGAGACGCACAAACAAGGGGGTCGGATCGGGATATCCGATCCGAACCGGATTGGCTTGGATGCAACGCTCTCTTCTTCTCTAATCTGCTCCGCTCCGATCCATTTTCGTGGCAAACAGGTGGCTTTCCGATCCAATTGAAATCATGTTGCCCTCCGATTCGATTAGGTATACCTTACCAATTTCCTCAGCAGAAGTTCACCGATCCGAACAGAAAGCTCTATCCGACCCGAACCGATATGATGCTCTGACCCGACCCGAACAACTGCAGCTATCCAATCTAGATTGTAGTGTCTTCTCCAATCCGAACCGAAGTCTTCTTATTAAAAATGCCCTTCAATGTCTGGTTTCTTGACTTTGTGTTGCCTAGTTCACAAAGTAGGCTAACATTTTGCCCCCTCAAAGGATGCTTCTGTTGTATACGAAGCGTGCTTTGATGTCGTTTGAATGCTAGTCCTTGAATCAGAACAGTCAGAAAGTCACTTCTGTTCGTTTATGAAGATGCGCTGCTTCATGAAGACATGTCTCTTATCGCTTATGTTGTGAAATACTTGATTCATTTTCTTCATTTTTGAGTCAAGTCCAGAAGTTCCTCTCGACATATAGTATTCTTCTCAAGTATGTTTTTTCCTAGTTTTTCTTTTAAATCCGATTCGAATGCTAGAGGAATGCACAGATTTTTATCTGGTTCGGTGTCCGACTCGAGCACCTTTTCTTCCTGTTTCGCTTTGCACTGGGTTGATGGGCCAGAAGATGTGGGCTGGCTTGGACTCGGTCCGAACGGAGTAAAATACGGGGAATACAAAGAGCCATCTCACGTCTTATATAAACCCAACCACTCAAACTCTTCTACCTTTTTTTTTACTCCCACAATTCTTGTTCTCCCAGCTTTATACCGAAACCCTATTTCCTAAAAAATCCAAAAACTCCAAAACTTCTCGTTTCAATCTTCGAATAAAACATCTAGGTATTTTAAATCTCCGATTATTTATGTAATAATTGATTTCAGCTAGAATTTGCGGTTAAATCGATTGATTAGAGTGTGGTGTTTGTTGAACTCCGACGCCTGGATCTCCTCCACCGTTTGTCATCGTCGTTGATGGCGTCTTCGCCGTCTCGAGGTTGCAACGGGGGTCATTGGGATCCAGCGTTAAACATTCAAGCACATAAACGCTTAACTTCATTTGGGTCTAGTGAAATTTGAAGACGAGAAAGGGGAGAATGGGAACTGGGTTCGGTTCGGGTAAGGAAGTGTTGAAGCAGCGGAGGGGAGGACAAGTTCATATGTTAGGATCGGGTCAGAATGAAATGCGATGTGGAGAAAGCCATGCTTGCCCGACCAGGTCGGATTGGAGGAAAAGATAGAGAAAGGAAAAGGACGTATGGATCCTTTTATTTGCTGAACCATTCCGAATGCTTATTCCGATCCGGTTTTAAACTGCCAAATATGAATGTCTTCTCCGAACCAAACAATACGCAGACCCGAGCCGATCCCAGCTATATGCACATCCGATCCGAACCCAACAATAAGCACACCCTACCCGAACTGAATGATATGCATATTCCACCTCAAAGCACAAGACTTTATCCAACCAGGGTTAATCAATGCTTGACATAATCTTCAACTTAATGAACAGTTAGGGTAGTGCCTTATGAACGTAAACGATCATCAAGATTTATTCTGAACATCGCCGCTCCGTTAGAACTTCGCATTATGCTTTTAAGTGTTTTTCTTCTCATGTTTTGCGCACACCACACACACTTTAGCTCACACATATGCACAGGGGGGTACGGGCTAATTTACTCTAATCCGTGCTATTGCTTCTTCAATAGTTCTATGACAATGAGGCCCAGACGCTCTTCCCGTCTAGCCGAAAGGAAAGAAGCCCCGGAATCTTCTAACAAAATCACTCTTGAGGATATATTTTCTTCGTCTGATCCAGAATGGAACAGTGAGGGTCCAGACTATGGGGTTGGAGATCGAGAAAGCAACGAGGCGTCTTCGGAAAACGAGGTTTCTCTGGGTTTCGAGGAGGAAGGAGGGATCGGTGACGATCGAGCCCCTGACGAATTTGAATCTACTATTATATTGGAATCACCTCCAGATTCCGTAGAATCGACAATCGACAACGATCGACTTGTTCGAATTTGCTTAAAGTATGGAATAATGAAAAGGGACACCCTAGTGCCCTCACGCTCTGACCGTCCCTACAACCCTCCAGAAGGATATATGACGGTCACTCGATTAATGTGCATGGTCGGTGCCATTCCTCCGTTTTCTCCATTCATTGTTGATTTTTTAAGACAAATGCGGATTGCCCCCATGCAATTGCACCCCAATTCATATGCCTATCTGCACACCTTGTACATAGCATATCGTGAAATCCTAGGCATAGAGCTCACGTTCGATGACGTTCACTTCTTCTATAATTTCAAGCATCGGACTCGAGAGACTCCATCCTTCTGCTACTTTGAATCAGTCCAAAAAAGAAAGATAATCTCTGCACCATTCAGCAGTAAAGCTGGAGATTCCAGACTAGAATGGTTCTACGTAAAGCAACAGCCTGGATGCGTCAGGAGATGGACAAAATCAAGTAAAGCGTTGATTTTCTAAATCCGGACTCTATACACTTGAATCATCACCCTGACCTGTTTTCCTTTTTATTTGCAGTCGACAATCCCAAACAGATATCAGATCAGGTGTTCTTTGATCGGATGCACCGACTTCTTAATGGCGATTAAAAATTCTTGACTATCGACGAGGTCCTTAAAGATGAATACCTTCACTTTCATCGGCTGCTATCCGTTTTTCGTAGCATCGGTCATGGGACGGTCCCTTACGCATACATTCCTCCAGTGGAGATAGTTCCAGAGACAGGAGAAGGCTCGGGAATTCCTACAGCTCCTCTTCAACCTTCACCTTCCCCATCTTCCACACAAGATGATGAATTGGCTAATCTGGCCGAAAAGCATCGTGAAGGGTATATTGCCCCCGAGGAAACTACTTCTCTAGACAAGTCAAAATCCTCCCAAGAGTCGCCACTTCATGCTTCCGAAGGGGATGTTCCTAGTACTGATGAGCACATATTTCAGGGTTTGGGGGATCTCCCCTTACCTGAGACTATATATACTTCGGAGGATTTCAGGAAGGATCCTTTAGTCTTCACCTCTTCTGAAGAGACCACTCCCGCTAAGGCCAAGGAGCCTGCCCGCACTAGTCTAGCTTCATACTCGGGTTGGTTGGGGGGGAAACACACCACTTAGGATACACTTTACACCACAGCATTAGCATTTATTGCACTTCTTTCTCCATGAATCCATTAATTCTAAACTTCGTTTATTTTATCGTGCAGGTACAATGTCTCGATCCTACTACGATATAAGAAAACTTCGTCGCAGCATGTCCAATCCTCCTCAGGATGTCGAGTATGATCGCCGGGATGATCGTGGTAGGGAGGAGAGAAGACCTTATGATCCCTATCGTTCTCGACCCTCACGTTCCCGCTCACCAGTTCGGTCAGAACAAGATAAATACAAGGGTTATCAAAGCCGTGAGGACAGACCGCCATCTAAGGACTCCACGTCTTCCCATGAAAAGCGCAGTAGAGAGAGAACCCCTCCAAAAGAAACTGGGTCTCGAAGCAAGCACAAGGTCCCTGCTACCAAGCGACCTAGGACAGACAAAGAGATTACCGAATCCTCTTCACACAGGGACACCGAATTGTCAATCCCCGCTCCTCCTCCACTAGATGCGGAAACTGCAGTAAAGCGGGCATATTTGGAGGAGCAATTTCCCGAACATTACTTCGAGACCTTGACTTTTTTACCTGCTCTCGAACCTATTTCTTCTAAGTGGGCGGATGAGGCCAAAGCAAAGATTGATGCGATGGAAAAACAATATACTGAGATGTTAAAATATTCCCGTAATCTTTCCAGAATCATCCGCACTCTAATCACAAATACCAATTCCATGCAAAAGACCGCGGAGGAGGATGCCAAGGCTCTAAAAGCCCTAGGAAAAGATTTGGAAGACACTCAAGCTCAACTAGCTGTCGCTCAAAAGAACGCTTCTAATTTCAAACAACAGTTTGAGGACACGCAAAAACGTTATCATGACTTGCTTGAATCCCACACTCAGGAGCGTTCTGAGTTAAAAAAGCAAGCTGATGAGGCCAAGTCAGAGGCCGCTAAGACACGCCTTGCTTATGCTGAGCTTGAACGGAAAAACGCCGAGTTAGCAAAAAGGAGTGCTGAATTAGAAAAGAAGAATGCTGACTTGGCTTCGAAGTTGTTGGAGGCAGAAAACAGGGCAGCTCTGGCCGAGGGCAATGTGGAGTATGCTATTAAATCTGCGGAGGAAACCCGCAAGCAACTATCAGAGGCGGAGGCTGATATTCAGGGCTTCGGCGAGCTAATGATTGAATTCTTCGCACACATTATTCGTCGTCGAAACATTTCTTGGATCGAGGACTATCAATCTACTCTGGTTCAAGTATGGAATCAAATCGTTGAGTGGGAAAAAGAAGAACTTAAGGTCGATTCCCTCGATGAAGATAAACTGATGGAGAAATACTTGAGGGATGATGAACCGGAGCGCCTAGCTGAAGGACGCCGCCTCATTGCTGAGGCCATGGAAGAAGAGAGACGGAAGTCTAAACAAAAAACCATTCTCGAAGCTGGTTCCTCTTCTTCTGCTCCTGCAACTCCCGAAGTAGAAGGGTATGATCCCGAAAATCCGGGAATTTCCCGCACATCTCTGCTATCTCCCATTCCTGAAGCAACACCAGAGGCAGTAGCCACCCCCGCAGAAAAGCCTTCAGAAGGTATCCCTATCTTTTCTCCTCAATTTGCCAAAGCTATTTCTACCTTTCGCCACGTGATTGAA
Organism: Allium sativum; assembly: GCA_030737875.1. Taxonomy (NCBI): domain Eukaryota; kingdom Viridiplantae; phylum Streptophyta; class Magnoliopsida; order Asparagales; family Amaryllidaceae; genus Allium; species Allium sativum. The sequence goes on from CM060915.1 coordinate 997,342,041, forward strand.
CAATCGATGAGAGACCCATTGTTTTCGCTTGAGTTGATAACTGTTCTTCTCACTCTGTAGGTGTTGAACCATCCGAAAAGACAGATGTAGCTCAAGGAGCCGCCGCTGGGACGAAGCCCGCAGATAGGGCCAAACAAGGGGAAGACAAGGCTGCTTCTATAGACTTGGGAGAAGGAAGTGAGCCAACTAAGGTCACCACTCCCCATGATGAAGAAACGATAGCAGCTTTAAAGGATGACGGCGGAGACGGGGGGCATCAAGAGGAACCCGAAGTCGCAATAACCGGGGAGTCAAAAAGTGCTGATGACGTTACCTTGGCTGCAATGAAGGCTGATCAAGACAAGCGCTTGCAATTAAAAGCTGAAGAGCTAGACCCCGAAGTCCTCAAACCCCTCGCAGTCGTGGACGCGGGATCAAGGTTAGTTGTTAAGCTTTCCACTAGATCTATTACGGAGGAACTCGCTAAAAAATCTTCTCTTGATTCCAGTGCCCCGCCTTCCGGGAAGAAGTCTACTGGCTCCAGCACCGCATCTTCAGGAAAAAAGAAGTCAAAACGAATCTTGACCGAAGCTGAGAAAGAAGCAAAGGATGCGGAGAAAGCCGCCAAGAAATCCAAGGCTCATTCCAAATCTAAATAGTGGATTGCCCTGTATCTTTTTAGCATTTTTGTGAACCAATAATTGCTGCTACAAGAGTAGCTCCTGCATTTTCTTGTTTTAGCTATTTTCCTGTACAAACCCATTCATTTGTAAATAAAAATAATTCACTTTTTGCGATGTTTATTTGTTAGTAGTTTTGCACTTATGTAAAAATGCGTGTCTATAGTTGTGAAACAAAGTTGTGAAGGGGGGAAATATGCATATATATACATGTCCCCAGTCAATTCCCACAAACTATTTAATGCTTAGTCGAGCAATCTGATTGCTCCTGATCCTCCGACAGGATAGCACTTCCTGTGCCTTCGGTATCTGTCGCTTTTTCTGGCATTTCTTTTATACTCTCTCTCTTTCTTTTGAGAGTTAGAGTTCGAGCTCAGTCATATATCTATTCCCCGGTCTTTCAACGGAGAAAGATTTCTTTCTCAGTGCTCAGTCGGAGACGCCTTTATACTCTCTCTCTTTCTCTAGAGAGTTAGAGTTAGGAGAAGAATTTCTTTTTCAGCGCTCAGTCGGAGACGCTTTTATACTCTCTCTCTCTCTCTGGAGAGTTAGAGTTATAAAGAGAACTTCTTTTTCAGCGCTCAGTCGGAGACGCTTTTATACTCTCTCTCTTTCTCTGGAGAGTTAGAGTTAAGAATGTCGTTTTCTCATTCTTTTATATCTTATTGCACAAATAATAGTTGTGCTTCTTTTTATGTCTAAACTGTTTTCAACCTTTTTAGGCTTTGAATTATCCTGTATTTTATAATCGCAACAGAATAACTGATGAATATAAATGATCTGAGTCGTAGCCTACATCCACTTTATAGTTCTTCATTCATATCTTCAGATTTTCCCGAGGCAATTCGTGCCTTATTACAAAGTTCATAAGAAAAATAACACAAAGTACAGCATCTCTAATTCAAATATCGCATTAAGTGTTGGGCATTCCATGCTCTGGGGACTTCTTCGCCATCCACGGTCGTTAACTTGAAGGTTCCTTTTTCAAGTTTCCGTTGAATGACAAAGGGCCCTTCCCATTTTGGACCAAGGTGAGGAAGGGATGGAAAGACTCTCTTTAGCACCAAATCTCCTGGTTCAAAAGTCCTGAGACGAACTTTTTTGTCATAATAGCGTGCCATCTAACGTCGGTGTCTTGCCACACGCAAATCCGCTTCATCCCTTTTTTCTTCGACTTCATCAAGAGACTCAAGTAAAAGTGCCCGATTTGTCATCGGGTCATAATATGTCACCCTGTGGGAAGGAACTTCTAGTTCAACTGGAATTACAGCTTCTGAGCCAAAGGAGAGAGAGAAAGGGGTATGACCGGTGGCCGTTTTAAATGTTGTTCGATATGCCCACAAAGCTAGGGGCAATTCGTCAACCCATCTTGCCTTTGCACGCTCTAACCGTTTCTTGAGGATGGATTTTATAACTTTGTTTATTGCCTCTACTTGTCCATTCGATTGCGGATAGGCAACTGCAGTATATCGCTTGTCTATCTTATACTTCTGACAGAAATTTCTGAATTCAGTACTATCAAACTGGGTTCCGTTGTCAGTTATAATCGTCCTTGGAATCCCGAACCGGCATATAATATTTCTGACCACAAAACTTATCACCTTTCTTGATGTGATCTTGGTCAAGGGCTCAGCTTCCACCCACTTCGTAAAATAGTCCACGGCCACTATTGCATACTTAACTCCTCCTTTAGCAATCGGTAAAACTCCAATGATATCAATCCCCCACGTGGCAAATGGCCAAGGACTCACCTTTGATTTAAGTTGGGTCGACAGTGCCCTGGGGATTTTGGCGAATCTCTGGCACTTATCGCAGCGTCGTGAATAATCAGCTGCATCTTTATTGATCGTAGGCCAGAAATATCCGTATCGCAATATTTTCTTTGCTAAAGTTTGACCTCCTGTATGATCTCCACACTCACCTTCTTGTACTTCTCTTAGTACACGCTTGATGTCGTTGTGTGCGATACATCGTAACAGGGGCATAGAAAATCCTTGTCGATAGAGAGTATCATCTTGCATGACATATCTGGTAGCTTTGCGAACTACAGCTCTTTTCTCACTCTTCTTTGATGGGAGTGTCCCATTCTTAAGGAAATTCTTAATTGGAGTCATCCATGACTCCTTCTCTGGTTCTGCTTCAAAGGTGAATTCAATTTCCATTGACTCAAAGCTTGGCGACTCCAACGTTTCAATTGGAATTATTTCAGTCTCCTCTGGATTATCGGAACTATCCAGCTTTGCTAGTCTATCCGCTTTCTGGTTTTCAATTTTGGGAATATGTGTTATGCTGTACCGATCTAAGCTATTCAATAGCTCTTTCACTTTCTTGAGGTAGGCGATAAGTCGAGGTCCTCGAGCCACGAATTCCTCTCGCACTTGACAAACAACAATTTTAGAGTCACAAAATATGTCCATCATTTTTACTCCGAGGTCTTTAGCAAGCTTCAGCCCGGCAATCAGGGCTTCATATTCTGAGTTATTGTTAGTTGCCGAAAATTCTAATCGCAGGGCGTAATATAACGATCGTCCCTCGGGAGTGACTAAGACAATTCCAGCTCCGGACCTTCGGTCATTCTTGGCTCCATCTGTATATAGTTTCCATGGATTCATCTTTAGTTCGTCCTCGGATTTAACCACTCTGTCATTGATTATTTCCTCCTCTGGAATGGTGAACTCCGCAATAAAGTCTGCTAGAGCTTGCCCCCTGATTGACTTTCGTGGTTGAAAATTCAAATCAAACTGACTTAGTTCTATGTTCCATTTGATCAACCTTCCCGATGCCTCAGGCCTCTGTAACACCTGCCTTAACGGCTGGTCGGTGTATATGGTTATTGGATGGGCTTGGAAATAGTGACGAAGTTTTCGGGATGCGATCAGGAGGCTGTAAGCAAGCTTCTCAATCTTTGGGTAGTTGCGCTCTGCCGCTGCTAATTTCTTACTTACATAATACACCGGCCTTTGTACTTTGTTTTCTTCTCGAACCAGGGCTGTGCTGACAGCGTGAGCCGAGACTGCCAAGTAAACAAACAATTCTTCATGATCTATGGGCTTTGATAAAATTGGCGGTTTCTCTAGCAGTTCCGGCAGATTTCGAAAGGCCTCAACACAATCCGGAGTCCACTCGAAGTTCTTCTTTCCCCTTTTAATCAAATCAAAAAACGGAACACATTTATCTGTGGCTTTGGAGATGAATCTACTCAGTGCCGCTACTTTCCCTGCAAGACTTTGGACGTCCTTAATTCTCCTTGGTTCTTCGATATTTCTAATTGCTGCTATCTGGCTGGGGTTGATTTCAATTCCTCGGGAACTCACAATGAAGCCAAGGAACTTTCCCGATGCCACTCCAAATGAGCATTTCAGAGGATTCAATTTCATCCGGTACTTTCGCAGGATATCAAACATTTCCGCCAAGTCTTGCGTATGGCTGGAGGAATGTTTTGATTTGACAAGCATGTCATCCACATAAACTTCCATAGTTTTTCCTATCTGATCATAAAACATTCTGTTCACCAAGCGCTGGTAAGTAGCTCCAGCGTTTTTCAATCCAAATGGCATTACAACATAACAATATAATCCCAAATTCGTAATGAAACTTGTATGTTCTTGTTCTGGTACGTGCATAGGAATTTGATTGTACCCAGAATATGCGTCCATGAAAGAGAGAAGCTCATGACCTACTGTCGAATCTACAAGCTGGTCAATCCTGGGAAGTGGGAAACTATCTTTTGGGCAAGCCTTGTTTAAATCTGAAAAGTCAATACAGGTTCGCCACTTTCCATTTGGCTTCTTTACCAAGACAGGATTCGATATCCAATCGGGATACGTCGAATCTCGAATAAATCCATTTTGCTTCAACTTCTCTGCTTCCTCTTTGAGAGCAGCCGACCTCTCTGGGCCCAGCATGCGTCTCTTTTGCTTCACAGGTGGATGCTTCGGATTTACATTCAATTTGTGACTTATAACGGATGGCGATATCCCACACATATCAGCATGGGTCCAGGCAAACACGTCTAGGTTAGCCTTCAAGAAGTCCGTTAGTTCTTTAGCTCGACGTGGATCCAATTGAGAACCAATTTTCAAAACTTTTGTCGAATCAGCTTCATCAATAGGAATTTCCACTGTCGCTTCATTAGGAATTGCATTCCTAACCTCTGGTTCCTCGTCTTTTCTGGGATCCAGGTCTTCAGGTGTTCCTTTGGGCAACTCCTTTGGGGTCAATTTCTCTAATTGCTATGCCGAGTCCCCTTTTGAGGGAGACGAGGCATCCTTACTCTCAACGTTAAGTCCTTTCATCAACATCTTTAACTCGGCCACATAGCAGGCCCGTCCGGAAACCTGATCCCCCCTCATTACTCCAGTCCCGGCTTTGGTTGGGAACTTAAGTAACAGGCACCAAGGGGCGATACAAACTCTAAATTCAGCGAGGGCAGGTCTCCCCAAAAATGCGTTATAAGGCGAATCTACGTCCAATACTACGAACTGAAGCATTCGCACTCTTCTACGTTCTCCTTGCCCCAGGGTCACGGGCAATTCTATGTATCCCATGGGAGCTGTCGACGCCCCGTTGAAGCCTCTAATCCATCCTTCACAAGGATTCAGATCTACGGGCTCAAGCTTCATCTGATCAAATGACTTCTTGAACAAGATATTAACGGAACTTCCGTTGTCTACTAATACCTTATGGACCAAAGCCGGCCCAATGGTGGTAGTAATAACCAACGGATCATTGGTGGGTGATTGTATCCCAGTATTGTCTCGGCTTCGAAATACCACGTCGTCAAACATGGTCTTCTGTTGTTTTATTGGGGTGACATCTTCCAAATCATCACCTTCATTCACGTCTAGATGCTTGGCAGCATTCACATATTGATCCATTGATCTGAAACTTCGGATTGCCGGGTGAGGTCCGCCTACTATGGAGTTGATGACAATCCCTTTACCTTTCTGCTGCGCTGTAGGCTTGGGAGCAGGTAGGATCTGTTTTGGAGCCTGCTCTCCTTGCCCCCTGTCCCTCGGGGCAACCTTGTACTCATCCAACTTTCCTTCACGCAGCAGCTTCTCAATCACATCCCTCAAATGCCGACATTCATTGGTCGAATGTCCATGAGTTCCATGAAACAAGCAAAATTTCCCTGTCGCCATTTCTTTCTCGGTCGAATCACGAGGTGGCGGTCTTTTGTACTGTAACACATTGTACGTATCCAGGTAAATATTTTCCAGGGTGTCGTTCAATGGTGTATAATTCTCGTAGTTCTGGAACCGGGGTCTTTTGTTAGGGTCACTTCCCCTATTTCTGTTTCTTCTGTTACCGTTGGGATTACGATTATTGTTGTTGTTACTCCCGCTTCCAGCATTGCTGTTTCCACCCTTGTTTCCTACATTTACTTCTACCTTGCCAGAACTTTCCCCAGACTTCTTCAAGGCGATATTACTCTGCACATTCTCCTTTGAAGCCGTCTCAGACTTTCTCTTTCGGTTTGCCCTGGCCTCCTCTCGTCTTAGATAAATGTCAGCTTTTTCGTAGAATATCTCTCTTGTGGAAGGTGTTTTCCCAGAAAGGTAATCTCCAAACTCAGATTCAGGATCAACTCCTTCCTTCAATGCCACCAGGATAGTGGGCTCGTGCAGGTCACTGACCTCAGTCACAGCTTGATTAAAACGGTCAAGATATGCCCTCAAAGACTCTCCTGGTGCCTATTTAATTCTCGATAATTCAATAACACTTTTGGACTTTCGGGCATGGAGACGGAACTGGTTCATGAAACGCTCGCTTAGTTCCTTGTAATTTGAAATCGAACGAGGAGGAAGTCGGGTAAACCAAAACAGTGCCACATCTTCTAAGTAGATTGGGAATGCCTTGCACTTCACTTCATCAGGGGCAGCAGCAGCATTCATGAGCCACGAATACCGCATCAAATGTTGTCCCGGATCAGTCCTTCCGTTGTACTTGTCCATCTGTGGCAAGTTAAAGCATCGGGGAAATTGGAAGTCGAGGATATCGTCGGTGAAGGGAGTATGGCTTTGCTCAATGCCATAATCTTCATTTGTATAATTCCGGCTCTCGGACATGATCTGGCGAACCATTGCCTGTACATCAGCATTAGTTAGGGGCCGTTCAGGTTCTCTGGCCCTAGTATCCGAATTCCTTCTGGGCTCTTGTTCAGGAGATGCCCTTCTTCTTCGAGCTGCCTCTGCTCGATTCCATTCCCTGCGCTCCCGGTCGATCTCGGGAGGAGGGGACTGGAGTCTTTGCCCCCGAGTGGGGTCATTGTATCCTAATGCTCGTGCAATATCCTCACGAGATCCCAAAGATCCAAATGTCAGCTGCTCCACGTTCTGAGGTCGTTCGAGTGGCCCTCGTTCACGGGGCCTCTCTTCCTCGGAAGATGAAGATTGATCAACTGGTGTGTGACGAACCGGTGATGGAGTTCTCTGTCGACGGAGTTCACTAATCTCCCGACTCATGAGTCTCATATTTTCCTGCATCATGAGATTAGTTCGCTCATGAACCTTCATAGCTTCCCTTGTGCTCTCAAGCATGTCAAGCAAGCGCGAGAAATCTCCTTGAGTGATGGGCGCAGATGGATTGACCTGATCACCAACCCTGGTGGCTGGAATTGGAGCATTTGTAGGGACTCGAGTAGAGGTTCTAGCTTCACCAAGCATCTGGTCGGGTCGGAGGTAGGAGGTCGGATCGGATCGGAGCTGGGGGGCCTGGTCGGTTCGGTACGTGGCGAGCAGCTCGGGTCGGTTCAGATTGGGGGAATGCACTGCTTCAGAATCTCCTACCCGGATCGGATCGGAGCTCTCCCCCTGCTGTCGGTTCGGATTTCCTGCATTGGTCCTTCCTGCTGCTGAACTCTGCCCCCGAGAACTTGTTACAACAGCATTTTGCTGATCTTCGCCAGCTCCATTTCCTCGAACAGACTGAACTTCCTTGCCTTTTCCTTTGGCCATGAGTCTTTGACAATCACTTCAACGAATGTAAAAAAGCAGAGAAACTTAAGGATTCACTTTTTTGAACTCAACGGTCCAAAAAGTAGAAAGAGATCCCGGAAAATAGAGAATTTAGATGAGGATTCTCGGTGAAAGCACCAAAATGTTAGATCCAAAAGTGGTTCTAACACCCGAATTGATTAAAAGCAAATAAGATGAGATAAAAATAAAAATGAACACACAGGATTTATAGTGGTTCAGCGAAGAAATGCCTACGTCCACTTATCTTTCACTATATTCAATGATTCAATTGCAAGTACAATGTAATTGTCACTTGATTTCACTCACAACTCACTTATATTCACTCAATAGATTAAAACAAATAATGAAAGAAGATTTGGATTCTCCGGGAACAATGGAGTTCGGATTATGGAGGTAGTTGAATTCTCAAAGTGCCCAAAAAAGATCCTTCTCTTTGTCTCCAGACGGGGTATTTATAGGTGTGAATTTGCTTGAATCTTGATCCGGGTCGGGGCCACATGTCGTCCATCCCACTATCTTCGGGTTCGGATGAATTATTATGTTGACAACGCATCAAAGGAACGGACATTACGAGTAGGAACTGGTCACAACCGGTCCGGATATCCAGGCGCTTTTGTAGGAGAATAACATGGAACATGAACTCGGGTCGGAGACGCACGGACAAGGGGGTCGGATCGGGATATCCGATCCGAACCGGATTGGCTTGGATGCAACGCTCTCTTCTTCTCTAATCTGCTCCGCTCCGATCCATTTTCGTGGCAAACAGGTGGCTTTCCGATCCAATTGAAATCATGTTGCCCTCCGATCCGATTAGGTATACCTTACCAATTTCCTCAGCAGCAGTTCACCGATCCGAACAGAAAGCTCTATCCGACCCGAACCGATATGTTGCTCTGACCCGACCCGAACAACTGCAGCTATCCAATCTAGATTGTAGTGTCTTCTCCACTCCGAACCGAAGTCTTCTTATTAAAAATGCCGTTCAATGTCTGGTTTCTTGACTTTGTGTCGCCTAGTTCACAAAGTAGGCTAACAACATCAAAGCACGCTTCGTATACAACAGAAGCATCCTTTGAGGGGGCAAAATGTTAGCCTACTTTGTGAACTAGGCAACACATAGTCAAGAAACCAGACATTGAAGGGCATTTTTAATAAGAAGACTTCGGTTCGGATTGGAGAAGACACTACAATCTATATTGGATAGCTGCAGTTGTTCGGGTCGGGTCAGAGCAACATATCGGTTCGGGTCGGATAGAGCTTTCTGTTCGGATCGGTGAACTGCTGCTGAGGAAATTGGTAAGGTATAACTAATCGGATCGGAGGGCAACATGATTTCAATTGGATCGGAAAGCCACCTGTTTGCCACGAAAATGGATCGGAGCGAAGCAGATTAGAGAAGAAGAGAGCGTTGCATCCAAGCCAATCCGGTTCGGATCGGATATCCCGATCCGACCCCCCTGTCTGTGCGTCTCCGACCCGAGTTCATGTTCCATGTTATTCTCCTACAAAAGCGCCTGGATATCCGGACCGGTTGTGACCAGTTCCTACTCGTAACGTCCGTTCCTTTGATGCGTTGTCAACATAATAATTCATCCGAACCCGAAGATAGTGGGATGGACGACATGTGGCCCCGACCCGGATCAAGATTCAAGCAAATTCACGCCTATAAATACCCCGTCTGGAGACAAAGAGAAGGATCTTTTTTAGGCACTTTGAGAATTCAACTACCTCCATAATCAGAACTCCATTGTTCCCGGAGAATCCAAATCTTCTTTCATTATTTGTTTTAATCTATTGAGTGAATATAAGTGAGTTGTGAGTGAAATCAAGTGACAATTACATTGTACTTGCAATTGAATCATTGAATATAGTGAAAGATAAGTGGACGTAGGCATTTCTTCGCCGAACCACTATAAATCCTGTGTGTTCATTTTTATTTTTATCTCATCTTATTTGCTTTTAATCAATTCGGGTGTTAGAACCACTTTTGGATCTAACACTGTTCTTCCTCTTTAATTTGGTGGCGGCTGCTCTAGGGTTCAAGACAACAGCATGACGGCCATAGTTTCAGTTTTAATTCTGATTTAGGGTTTGAGTCTATGGGTCTTTTTATAGAGTTTTGAATTAATTTAATCCGTCCGATTATTTTAGGGTTAATCAAAACCATCCAGTCATGATAGGGTGACACCTCAGCCCTAATGACTTAGCAAGGAGTCAAAAAGGACTCAGCAACATGGGTTAGTCTGAACCAGAAAGCTGTGTAGGCTTGCTGCCTCGGCCTGGGCGCACATGGCAGGTGCGCCAGTGCAAATTTGTAATGGCGCACTTCCCAAGTGCGCCAGTGCAATCCCCTTTTTTTCTCTTTGCCACCACACTTCGTTCGTCCATAACTCCTTCATCCGGTACCCATTTCCCGCAAACTCGGACTCTTTTTCAATCAGAATTCCGAGACTAACACAATGGCGCAACCCATTTCCCTTAATTCTCATGTCTGAGATTAATTATTCTTTACTTTAGTTAATTCGATTATTCAAAAATCTGTGGTGTTACATTCTCCCCTCCTTAAAGGGTTTCGCCCCCGAAATCTCCAAGTTAAGGAGAATGCATATCCTACCATCCAAACAACCATCTACTCAACCATCAAACACGAGCATCCATTGTCCTTATAAAATTTCTAATGCTGTATTAACATATGCAAGAAGTGTGTGTATATGTTCCTTATCTAATGCAAAATCAGGTGGTCTACTGATTCAGTTGACCTCCTTAATGCAAGCCATGATAGTGCCATGCGTCCATTATGTATGCGAAATAACCTTATCGATACATATTATCTCTACATGCGTGCACAACCATTCACCAAAGTGCAACATTCATATGATAGCACAAACATTATACATCCATTACTTAAATATGTACACACATTTATATGCAATATGCAATATGAAGTGACTGAGCCGATCTAGTGCCTAAAGTGTGTGTATACGCATCCATGAGCAACCACTAGCAAACACTTGCATCCACATGCATTCATCATACATAACATGTCTCAAACACATGTTTCAACCATAGGACTACCCTATCCAAAGGTCAAGGATACTAACGAGAGGACATACTAAAGATAAGATAAGTACAAGGTAAGCGATAAAGGAGAAATTAAAAGACATACCCTCGAAAAGAAAAGGGTATAATGAATGCATCTTCTCTTCCGTTTCCCAAGTAGCATCGCTCTCATCATCTCCCCATTGCACCTTGACTAGTTTGACCTCTCAATTCCTCAACTTCTTAATCTCCGACCCAAGAATGCGCGTAGGAGCTCGTCAAATCGTCACATCGCGCTCTATCTCCACCTCTCTAAGCAAGCACGGCTCTACCACTTCTGCGGTCTCGTGCAAGCACTTCCTCAAATGTGATACATGGAATACATCGTGTACACCACTAAGTCTCTCAGGCAACTCCACTCTATACGCCATCTTCCCAATCCTTTCCTTAATAGGAAACGGCCCTACAAACCTTGGTGCTAACTTCACAACGGACCCAAAGCGAACAACGTTCCGTAATGGAAAACCTTTACAAAGACCATGTCCCCAACATCAAACTCAAGATCTGACCTCCTCTTGTCCGCATAAGATTTCTGTTTATCTTGCACCGTCTTCATCCTCCTTCGAATCAAATCAATCTTTTTCGAAGTCTCTCTAATTATATCAGGTCCAAGCAAGACCGTGTCTGTAGACTCCCACCAACATGTAGGCGAATGACACGGCCGTCCATATAGAGCATTGAACGGTGCCATGCCAATGCTAGACTGAAAGCTATTATTATATGCGAACTCTACCAATGGAAGATGTTCCTCCCATGTATCTCCGCAATCTAAGACACACAACCTCAATAAGTCCTCTAGAATACGATTCACCCTCTCGGTCTGGCCGTCCGTCTGAGGATGATATGCGGTGCTCAAACATAACTAAGTCCCTACCGCCTCTTGCAAGCTCTTCCAAAACTCGCTAGTGAAGATAGGATCGCGGTCGCTCACTATGCTAGAAGGAACACCGTGCAAACGAACTATTTCTCGAATGTATACGAAGGCTAACCATGGAGCAGTCCTCTTACTCTTCACGAGAATGAAATGGGCGCTCTTAGTAAGTCTGTCTACCACGACCCAAATCCCCGTATTACCCTTCCTTGATCTCGGTAATCCGTTAATAAAGTCCATCGAAATGCTTTCCCACTTCCATTGTGGGACCTCCAATGGGTAAAGCAATCCACCTTGCTTCTTTTGCTCCTCTTTTACTTGTTGGCACACCAAGCGTCTAGTGACATACTCAGCCACATCTTTCTTCATGCCGGCCCAAAAGTAAACTCGTCTCATGTCCATGTACATCTTGTCCCCGCCGGGATGAATGGTCATCTTCGAACGATGTGCATCATCAAGAATGGTCTTCCTCAGATTCTCGTCCTATGGTACACAAAGTCTACCGTCCCTACGCAACCAACCCTTATCATCTAGGGTATTCCTACAGAGACGGCTCGATGACTTCCCTCTTTTGAGCTTTTCTACTAACTCAACCAACTGTGGGTCGTCTCGCTGTGCCTCGCCAATCCGTCACAAAAGCGTAGGTCTGACCTCTAAGGATCCTAGCAAACTGGGTACAAAGTCAACGGAAGGTTTAAAGTCAAACGTAAAGATGAACTCTATGCTTCGCCGCTCAACAAACATCGGACTCAAGGACAACCTTTTCTACGTAAGGCGTCTGTCACCATGTTACCCTTGCCAGGGGTATATGCTATCTCGAAGTCGTAGGATGCTAAGAATTCCATCCACCTTTGCTGCCTTAAGTTCAAGTCCTTCTGAGAGAATAAGTATTTTAGCGATTTGTGGTCAGTGAATAACTCGAATTTCTTGCCAAGAAGATAATGACACCAAGACTTAAGCGCGAAGACAATAGCGGCCAACTCTAGGTCATGTGTAGGGTAATTTCTCTCATGCACTCTCAACTGCCTTCCACCATAGGCTATTACCCTTCCCTCTTGCATTAAGACTTCGCCTAGTCCTATCCCACAAGCATCGGTATAAACGGTAAATGGCTTACTCCCATCTGGCAACACTAAAACTGGGGCTGTGGTCAAAGCTCTCTTTAAACGTTGGGATGCATCATCACAATCTACGTCCCACGTGAAAACTAAGTTCTTCTTCGTCAAGCGTGTTAATGGAGCTAATATTTTTGCGAAGTCTTTGATGAACTTCCTATAGTAGCAAACCAACCCTAAGAAACTACTCACCTCGGTAGAATTTTTAGGAACCTTCCAATCTTGGATGGCCACTATCTTCGCGGGATCCACGGCTATCCCTTCTTTGGAAACCACGTTCCCTAAGAATCGCACTTCCTTCCTCCAAAAGTGACATTTAGAAAATTTAGCTTTAAGGCTATGCGCTCGAGGAGTCTCCAACACGTCCCTAAGATGTAGGCATGCTCTTCCTTGCTCTTAGAAAAGATCAAGATGTCATCTACAAAGACAACCACGAATTTATTAAGGTACTCCCTAAACACCCTACTCATCAAATCAACAAAGTATGCGGGGGCGTTTGTCAAACCGAAGGGCATCACAAGCCACTCGAAGAAACCGTCTGGAGTCCTAAAGGCAGTCTTGTCTATGCTATCCTCAGCCACTCTCAACTGATGGAAACCAGTGGCTATGTCCAACTGCGAAAACACCAAGGCGCTAACTAACTGATCGAAGAGATCGTCAATCCTCGGCAGTGGGTGTCTATTTTTCTCAGTAAGCTTATTGAGTTCTCTATAGTCCACACAAATTCTAAGGGATCCATCCGCCTTTGTGGCAAACACTACTGGAGTACCCCACTCCGATATACTACATCTGATGAACCCCTTCTCAAGCAATTCTTTCACTTGCTTACTGAGTTTTCTTCTCTCTTTTGGAGCCATGTGGCACACTGGCAATGCAACTGGCTTTGCATTGTCCACTAGATATATTCGAAAGTCTATCTCACGTTTTGGGGGTAAACCCCTCACCTCATCGAAGACATCAGCATATTCACGGACTATGGGAACAGAATGTAAATCTTTATCGGATGCGTCAAGGGATTCTAGGTAACTAAGCATTACTGAACCTCAAGGGTCACAAGAAATATTAAGGGTCTTTCCAGAACGAGTCAACAATCTGACTACCCTTCTCTCACAATCTAGGATGGCACCATATCTAGCTAGCCAATCCATACCTAGAATTAAACCGTAACCCATGAAGCCAAGAACAAAAGCGTTGCACTCAAACTCAACGCCCAAGATAAATACTCTCAAATCCCGACAAATCATTGAAAGATGAGCCGAATCACCAATAGGATTTGAGACTACTAAGGGATCATTAACAAGACTAGCATCTAGGTGTAGTGTTTCAACTAATGATGTAGAGATAAACGAATGTGATGCGCCAGAATCGAATAAAGTACGGGCAGGATGATCAAACAGAAAAACTAAACTTTTAACGGAAATTGCTCTACCTCGTTCTTGCAGCGGTGGGACCATGAGAGCCTGAACTTGTCCCCTTGCCTGCCCTGGTGCCATAAGATCTTGCACCTGTCCTCCCGAGGTAGACCTTGCCCTCTGCCCTATCTTTGGGCAGTCCATAATAAGATGTCCCGCCTCGCCACAGTGGAAACAACCAGTCTTCTTTTTCTTCCTACAGTCTTTGCTTAGATGGCCGGGTGTCCCACAGTTAAAGCATTTCTTCTTCCCCTTAGCATTGTTGCCTTTGCCACCTTTCTTGTTTTTTTGTTGCTGTTGCGGCTTCTTTTGATCCCCTTTCTTCTCGGGTGCCTTATTAGCATTGGCGCCCTTCTCCTCTTCATGCATGAGCACCATGTCAACTAACCTCTCAAAGGTAGCCCCCATCGGATTGTGGGTCATAGCTAACCCATGAAGCGGCTCGTTTAAACCCTTAACAAATCTTAGAGCCTTCTTTTCTGGAGTATTCACCAAGTCTAATCCAAACCTTGCCAATTGGTGGAATTTGTTGACGTACTCTTTTACCGATAGATTCCCTTGCTTCAGTGATAAAAACCTTTCCATGTATAGATTCTCTTCAGCCCGCGAGAGAAACTTTGCCTCAAACCTCTGCCTAAAATCTGGCCATGTATCGACTGGACGTCCCCCATTAGTGACCTCCCACCAAAATGAGGCCTCATCCTTCATTATCCAAGCAGCGAGCTGGACTTTTCTTCCATCATCCACTTCAAAGATTCCAAACAATTCTTCCACCTCCTTTAGCCAGTTACAAGCTTCAACAAATGTCTTCGTCCCGTGAAAATGTTTTCCACCCATTGCTCTAAAGTCCTTACATATCTTTGTGAAATTATCGACACGAGGAGGAGGAGCATTTGTTGGACCTGCGGTGGCAGCCCAAGCCTCGAGATATTGACGAAACCAACCGGGTACATGAACACACTCTGGTATCTCAGATGCTCCAGACATGCTGAAACGAAAAAGGAAAGATTCAATATAAAAGGACTGAGGGAAGAAATATGGATCTTGTGGTTATGCTTTCTAAAATATACCTTTCTCTTGAAAATACTTTCCTTAAAACATACTTTTGAAAGTACTTCTTTATAAAAATTGTTTTGAAAAATAGTTTTTCAAAAATTCATATCTGTTCTGGTAACCTTCAGCTCTGATACCATGTGTAACACCCCATGTCCATTAATGTCACTCACAAAAGGAATGCATTAAATTCTGTGGAGCATTTTAAGTAAGTATAGAACAGAAACTTAACAACAAGACAGATATAAGCAGTACTTGAAAATTTAAAACTTTATTTAATTGCAGCGGATAAACCCATATGTTTGATTACATCATCAAAAACTAGAGTCAAAGTACATAACATTCATCTTGACTTCCAAAAGTACATAAATTAAAAGACATAATCCCCAATACATAATAGCCATAAATAAAAGAGAAGCTGAACTTTACTTCAGCGATCCAAGCAATCTTCTAAAAGCAGTCGAAAATCAAGCTCCACTGGTGCTAGTTCCAACCTGAGCACCTCGGGGGGAAAGGGAGAAAAGAGGAGGAAACAAAGGAGGTCAGACATAAAGTCTGGCGATTGCGATAACTTTAAAAATATAATTAACAAAGTAAATCGGCTAAGTCATAAGCTGGAAAATAAGGGAATGACCATGATCCATTGGGTATGACAGATTAAACAAGGAACCAAGATGAACAACGATATCGTTAAAGCGCACCTAACCCACTAAGATAATTACTAAACTACGCCAACACTATGAGATATATGCTATACTGCACCACCCCTAGTCACCCTAAGGTTGATCCCGCCTACAGACTTAATAATGATATTTGTAGTTTCGTGCACCCCTAGCTGCCTTCATAGGTGTCGTCTGCCCCTATCTCCACTAGGTGTACCCACTACCCCCAAGCGATCGGTTCCCTAACTCGTAGATGCCTGTGCTGGCCTCACAGTGGGGTGTATCACTCCCCAAGGTGGCAACCCGATACCACCAAGAATGCACGGCTTATACCTACACGATGCAACAACGTCTTACCTACCAACCCGGGTCCACACACGCATATGAACCCGTTGGTCTTGCGTTGCCACCGCTAACCAGGTTTGGCCTCTTACATTCAAGCCCAGTATGCATGTCCCGTCCTCGACTTGGGTCGAGCCCACAAAGATACGTATGGGTTACTGGTTGAAATGGGCCCCCATTACTTGACATAAGCTATCTACCTAAGCTTGGTCCCCTCTAGTACATCCCACTTAACCCACTTCTTATTCATGTTTCAATTACATGTTTCAATTTTGGTTAAGTATTTCTAATCGTATTTCCAAATGCCGCCCAAGGCACCCACTAGATTCCACATGCCACCAAAGGCATCCACTTAACCCCCTCATGTCCCACTACATGTTTATCTGGTTAAGTGTTTCTTAATTCATTAAGACCATAACCTCATAAAGACCTCTCACATTAGACTAGCATTTGTGGCAGCTGGATTTGCCAGGTGGGTCCGGGCAGTCTTACAACACAAACGAGCCTAACCTAGTGTCTTTACAATTGTTACGTATTTATCTTATGCCTAAGACCTCTCACATTAAACTGACATTTGTGGCAGCTGGATTTGTCAGGCAGGTCCGGGCAGTCTTACACCGCAAAAGAGCCTAACCTCGTGTCTTAGACGATTAATTACTCCTAATAAATCATCCCCCAATTTGAATTATTTTCCCTATTCAAATTATCAATCAATTCCAAATTTAACGATGTCCATAATTGACTCAATTATGTCCATCCATTTATGGTATGTAAAATCATACCAATTTTCACCACAATTGTATTTTATGCCTTTTAAAGCGTTTGTGCCAATTAAATCTTTTTAATATTATCCCCTTTACCCCACGTTGTACGTTTGTTCGTTTAACAGTAAAATATACGTTAGACTCGAATAGTCTAACTCATGGAATAAAGAGAAAACGTCACAATATTCACATAACTAAAACATAAATCTAAACATAGGGGTAAACTTGCATATGTTAGTGATGTTCTACACTTAAAACTTACATAGGACAAAATTACAGCTTGCATAGACAACATATGTCATGGATCCAAATCTAAAGGTGTGAACATGATTAGAAAATGGCCACAAACTTGCATAAATAACATATATCATGGATCCAAATCTAAGGTGTGAACTTGATGAGAAAATGGTCACAAACTTGCATAAATCATGTATGTCATAGATCTATATCTAAAGGAATAAACTTGCATAGGTAATAACCCTAAACTTGCATAACATGATTCATATCCAACTCATAAACTTATATATGTGATTTATACATCGAAACAATGGTGTAAACTAGTACCTAACATGTAAAGTATCATGTAGAATTTAGCATATAACTCACACATGTTATAGCCTAACTTTCAATTAAATTTTCACATAAACTAGGTGTCATAACCATGTAAGTTCACATATAATTCTACCCAACTTGTATATGATTCATGTTTGAATCAAAATCTAAACTTGCCTACATATGATTTATCATATGAATCAACATAACCAAAATAGCATATGAAACATGATGATTTGATTGTATATAAAATTACAACATGGATGATAGCAACATAACTTTACATCATAAATGATAGCATCACAACATAGAGATTTCAATCACAATCCTACAACATAGTTACAACATGCAATCAATACTTCATATCACATCCATACAATACGCATTATATCTTAGTCCAATTAAATTACTAATTATTTTGTTAAAACTATCGAACTCACAACTCAAAAGCAGTCTTGAGTTCTGAATTCTGATTTCTGGAGTTGAATTAGCTCTCCTTTGAAGAAGATTCGCGTTTAGGGTTGAGTAGTTCTGATTGGATTTGTTGTTCTTCCTCTTTAATTTGGTGGCGGCTGCTCTAGGGTTCAAGACAACAGCATGAGTGCCACAGTTTCAGTTTTAATTCTGATTTAGGGTTTGAGTCTATGGGTCTTTTTATAGAGTTTTGAATTAATTTAAGCCATCAGATGATCTTAGGGTTAATCAAAACGATTCAGTCATGATAGGGTGACACCTCAGCCCTACTGACTCAGCAAGGAGTCAGAAAGGACTGAGCAACATGGGTCAGTCTGAACCAGAAAGCTGTGCAGGCTTGCTGCCTCGGCCTGGGCGCACTTGGCAGGTGCGCCAGTGCAAATTTGTACTGGCGCATTTCCCATGTGCGCCAGTGCAATTCCCTTTTTTTCTCTTTTGCCACCACTCTTCGTTCGTCCATAACTCCTTCATCCAGTACCCGTTTCCCGCAAACTCGGACTCTATTTCAACCAGAATTCCGAGACGAACACAATGGCGCAACCCATTTCCCTTAATTATTATGTCTTAGATTAATTATTCTTTATTTTAGTTAATTCTATTATTCAAAAATCCGGGGTGTTACAGGGCTGATGCAGCTTGCCCCCTGTCACTAGGACTGACCATGTGCTCATCGAGTTTTCCTTCTCGGAGTAGCCTCTCGACCAAGTCTCTCAAATGACGGCATTCATTTGTGGAATTAACATGGATTTGGTGAAATAGACATAATTTTCTAGTTTCGCGTTCCTTTTCTGTCGACTCCCTCGGGGGAGACCTTTTGTATGGAAGAACATTATAAGTATCCATGAAGATATTCTCCAATGTGTCGTTTAACGGCGTAAAACTCTCAAATGGCCTGGGTCGATATCTTATCTAGGAATCATTTCCTCGATATGTCTTCCGATTATTGCTATTATTGTTTCCCGGTTGGCGACCATTTCCTTGATTCTTATTCTTAACATTGACTTCAACTTTTCCTGAGCTATCTCATGTCTGCTTGATGGCCACATTACTTTGGATATCTTCCTTATTAGTAGCCTTCCTTTTTCTGTTAGCATATATCTCTTCCTGACGTAAGCGAACATTAGCTTTTTCATAAAATATTTATCTAGGTTGAGGTGGCTTGCCTGCCAGATATCTTCCAAACTCGGTATATTTATCAACACCGTCAATTAGGGCCATCAACATAGTTTGATCATACAGATCCTTGACTTCCGTGACTGCTAGATTAAAAAGATCCAAGTATGACCTTAGGCTTTCGTCCGGTAGCTGCTTAATAAGAGACAGCTCAATCACATTCTTAGATATCTGAGCGTGAAGGCGGAATTGGTTCACAAACTTCTCACTCAATTCCCTAAAACAGGATATCGACCGAGCTGGCAAGCGGGTGAACCACACTAATGCCATATCTTCCAAAAATATAGGGAATGCTTTATATTTTATCTCATCTGTAGCCATGGCGGCATTCATGGACAAAGAATATCGCATCAGATGCTAGACCAGATCAAATTTGCCCGCATAGCGATTCATTGTCGGCATATTAAAACGTATTGGGAATGTAACCTCCAATATATCATCGGCAAAAGGCGTATGACTGCGATCTATGCCCCAATCTTCGTCCCTGTGCCCACAGCTAGCTATCATGTTCTCCCTGATCATTGCTTCGACATCTGCCCGGGTCAAGGTGGACTCAGGATCGGCACTTCTTGCCCGATGGGCTTCTTCAGCATTTCTTTGACGTGCGGCCACAAAGTTTGGAATTCGGGCAGAGCTTCCTTGCCCCCTGTTGCCGAGGTCAACTAAGCGATGAGCGGGGGGATTGGATCGATTTTGAGCAGGGTCAACAACGTTTCCATTCCTCGGCGGTAAAGTAGATTCATTCAAGTTACGATCGCTAGTTCCCTGGTTAAGTACTTTTTCATCCCGAGATGGCAGCGTCCCAAATCGGAGTTGCTCTATGTTCTCAGCCCTTTCTAGCGGGGGCCATCATTGGTTACTTCAGGGTTCCTTGGATGAGGATGTGTGTTCCGGGGAAGGAAGATGGGTTGGTAAGGAGACAATCTGCCTTATGAGGCCATCAATTCGCCTATCCATAGCAGTTAGATTCTGTCGCAACACTGAACTCTCTTGTCGCTGAGCAGCTAACTCGTCAAACAGTTTGTCCCACATGTCAATGATGCGAGAAAGATCCCCTTCAGTAGCCGGGGAAGAAGGATCAAATTGGTCGCCAACATTCTCTCTTATACGTAAAGAGCTTGGGACAGGTCGAGCAGATGTACCATCACGGGAGGAACGAGCCATCACCTACTTTCTGGGTCGGGTCATAGTCTACTTGTCTTTTTGGATCGCGCGACCCTTACCTCGATGGCTCGGAGCGCCCCCTTGGGATCGGATCGCGGAAGTGTTGGGGGGATGGTTCGTGACGAGGTCGTGGGAGCGAGTGGTAACCCCTTCAGCTGGTTGGGTCGCGATCCCCTCAACGGATCTGTTCGCCCCTCCTCTCTGCGATCCGAGAGCTCCTCGTTGATCTGCTCGTGCACACTTTCTTCAATCGCTTCGTTTTCAGCTTCGTTCTCTTGCGAAGATCGTACTTCCTTAGACTTATTTGTAGCCATGATATCTGAACTTCGCTAAAATCTTCAAAAACTGAAACAGTGGAGTTTTGGACTGTTTTCTTCGGATTTGAGTATCCAAACAACAGAACAACAATCCAATATACAGAGAATTCATTCTCAGTGAAAGCACCAAAAATGTTAGATCCAAAATTGGGTCTAACACCCAATTTTCTCTGATCTACGAAGAATTATAACAAAGATATGAAGAAAAAGCAGAAAAGACACGAGATTTATAGTGGTTCGGTGTTAACGAGCCTATGTCCACTTTTTATGTAATTGATTATATGCTGAATGTAGGTACAATCAATGATTACACTCAATCTCACTCTTACAATTGTGATTCTCTCAATAATTTCTAAATAACTCTAAGTAGAAACAATGGAGATATGATAATGGTGGAATCAGATCTCTCCCTTGCCAAAAGATACCCAAAAATGCTAAGTTCTGGGCTATTTATAGCTGATTTCTTCAGGCGGATCGCAGTCATACGTGGCACAAATCCTGAGAATCTCGGACTGGTTCGTGGCTTGATGAAGAATTGGTCAATATGACAGTTGTGGACAGGTGTCGCGAGATCCTGCGTTCTCGGATCGTGAATGACTTGGTCTCAGCCATCGACTCGGTGTCTGGGATCGGATCGGATTGTGCAGAGAAGGGCGAATCGGATCGCTGGACGAGGGGGCGATCGCGATCCGGGGACGTGCCATGATCCGAGGAGAATGATTGACCAAGATCGAATGCTTAAGGGGTTAGAGACTTAGGGCCTCGTATTTCCTTTGCTTTTGAACTTTGGTGGCTAGGCCGAAAAGCTAGCCAATAGTTATCGATATCCATAACTTTTGTTCACCACTGAGAGATGGATTAGTGGCTATGGATCAATGCAATGGGGTCATTGTGACTCCATGGAGCAAAGTGATCGTAGCAAAGGATGGGGTGATCGAGTGGTGGATATCGTATGCTTTACGCACTGAGTGAAAGATGTGAGGATGATTGCTATGTTTGAAGTTTGCTATCACCTTGACCCACACCCTCATTTACATTTTATGTTAGTGTTACCTTAAAGTACTGTACATCTTGTTGTGCTAACTCTTTGGTTCCATGAATAGGTTCAGGTACCTTTAGATTATACCTGTTATTGTTTTGTTTTGTTGCCATCGCTCATACCAGACTTTTGTCTGACCTAGAGTTTTATGTCTCTTCTTATTTCTAGGTGCTCCTAAACGAGCAGACTAGAGACAGGTCAGGTGATTATGCACAGGTAGCTGTCCGGAGATGAGCAGGAGGCTCCTACGTACTATTTACATTTGTACTCCCTGTGTTGTTGCTGCTCACTACTTTGGGCATTAGTAGTGCACTTTTTGTAACAACCCGAATTTTAATAGCGTGTTAAAACCTTAAATCAAGGCCGATTTAAATTTTAAACTAAGAATCAAGAGAAATGGGTTGCACCATTGCGTTTGTCTCGAAATTATACTTGGAAACGAGTCCAAGTTTTGAAAATCGGAGTCCGTATGACTGAGTTATGACCTCTAGAAGTTTCAGAAGTTTTCCGAATAAAAAACAGCTCGAAATTTGAATTCAAGACCCAGAAGCGGGCTGGGCGGGAAAATTCCTAATGTATCTTGGGGGTCGACCTGCCTCCCGAACCCTTTTTTTTGAACCAGATGCATCCTGATGTATCTGACCTCGTTTTCTGTCCAGATTCGTCTACCTAATCCTATATAAACAGCCTCCTAGCCTCATTCTCTTTACACCATTCTTCTCTAACCTTATGCTGCTCAAACTCTTGATGATCATGGCTTCTTCTTCTTCCTCTAAATTAAATGAAGATAAATTAAATTAAAACGTGAAGATTATTTCTTGAAGACTATGGCTAGGAATTGGGGATTTGCTTCTGCAATCAAATCAGGATTCAACGATTCAACAATTCGACGACTAGTTTATAGATTCGACTTCTACATCTTTCTTAGACCACGATCTGTAAGTTCTAGTTACTTTTAGATAAAAACTATAAATCTAATATGTGCATGGTATAATTTGGAACTGATTTTGTAACACCCCACACCCGCTATGGTCACTCTCTAAGGGAATGCCATAACATCGGCGGAGTATTTTAGTAAATATAGAACAGAGAAATTACAGCAAGACAGATATAAGTAATTCTTGAAAATTTAAAACAACATTTCAATGCAGCGGAAAGTAAAACATGTCTGGTTACATCACAAAACCATAATAAGAGTTAAGTACAAATATCCATTCTTGCTAAATAAAAATACATAATCCCAATACATGAACTGATAGCCATAAAAGAAAAGGGTAAGCTGAGCTCTACATCTATGGTCCAAACTCCAAGAGATAGATAAAGCAAACTGATCAAGGCCCACTAGCACTAGGCCCAACCTGAGGACCTGAGGGGAAAAAGATAAAAACAACGGGGTCAGACATAAGCCTGAGTGAGCCCTATAACCTTAACAATACAATTATTAAAGTAATTAGGGTATGATATGAACACGGTACGGTACCTTTGGGGATAATGACTACACTAAGTAGCCAACAAACATAGGATGAACTAAGATAACCGTAAAGACGCATCTACCCAACCAAGGATAATTACTAACTGCACCACACCAGTCATTCCTACTCAAAGATTGATCCCACCCAAGGACTTAAAAGAAAGATATAACTAGTAGTTTCATGTACCCCTAGCTGACCACATAGGTGCCGTCTGCCCCTATCTCCACTAGGTGTACCCCACTACTCCCAAGCGATCGGCTCCCTAACGTAGATACCCGTGCTGGTCCCACAGTGGGGTGTATCACTCCCCTAAAGTGGCAACCCAATACTATCAACGGTGCACGGCTTATACCTACACGATGCAACAACGGCTTATCTACCAGCCCGGGTCCACACACGCATATGAAACCCGTTGGACTCGCGTTGCCACCGCTACCCCATTTTGGCCTCTTATAGTCAAGCCCAATATGCATGTCCCGTCACTCGACTAGAGTCGAGCCCACTAAGATACGTTTGGGATATTGGTTGAAATGGGCCCCCACAAGCTACCCACCTAAGCTTGTCTCCTTTCTAGTGCATCCCACTTAACCCTTTATCATGTTTAATTACATGTTTCCACTTGGTTAAGTATTCTAATCGTATTTTCTATTGCCACCCAAGGCAACCCACTAGATTTCCACATGCCACCCAAGGCACCCACTTAACCCCTCATGCCCCACTACATGCTTATCTGGTTAAGTGTTTCTTAATTGATTAAGAACGTAACCCTTGTAAAGACCTCTCACATTAGACCGTCTTTTATGGCAGATGGATTTGCCGGTCGGTTCCGGGCAGCCTTACACCATAACAGGTCTAACCTCGTGTCTTTACACTTGTCACGTATTTAGTTTATGCCTAAGACCTCTCACATTGGGCCAATCATTTGTAGCTGCTGGATTTGCCGGTCGGTTCCGGGCAGTCTTATGCTACAAAAGGGTCCAACCTCGTGTCTTAGTCGATTAATTACTCCTAATTAATCACTCCCCATATTAATTATCCCTAATTAATATCAAATTTAAAGAATATGGGTAGACCTAACCGAATAGGTAAATTCCCAATTCCATAGCATGGGTAGACCTAACTCAATAGGTAAATTCCCATGGGGTAGACCTAACTCAATAGGTAAATTCCCACTTATGTTCATTCATTTTATTTTGTTAATATGCATTTTTAACCGCATCGTTCCCCACGTAAATCGTTCTCATTTCATGACATAACAAAGGAAAGATTCATCACAAATATCATGGGTGTAACCACATCTTAGCATATGACTTTGTCATGGGTTAAGAGGATGTCAACTTGCATATATGAGCATATATTAACCCAACTACATTTAACCCAAACTTGCATATTATCATACACATGACTTGCATAACATGTTGCATATGAACTTGCATATTATCATACACATATCTTGCATAACATGTTGAACTTGCATATAAGCATTCACATAACATGTTAAACTTGCATATAAGCATTCACATAACTTGCATAACATGTTAAACTTGCATATAAGCATACACATAACTTGCATAAGCATGCATAACTTGCATAACATGTTGAACTTGCATTTAAGCATACACATAACTTGCATAAGCATTCACATAACTTGCATAAGCATGCATAACTTGCATAACATGTTAAACTTGCATATAAGCATACACATAACTTGCATAAGCATTCACATAACTTGCATAACATGTTAAACTTGCATATAAGCATACCCATAACTTGCATAAGCATTCACATAACTTGCATAAGCATGTTGCATAATAGATCAATGTTCAACTTAGTGTTTTGCATCATAAGCATCATGAAACATAGCACCAAACTTGCATAAAGATATAACATTAAGCTTGCATAAAAATGTCATGAACACATACACTAAACTTGCATGACATATAGCATATAACTTGCAAAACACATAACATACACTATACTAAGCTTGCATAAACACATTGATCCACAAACATAACCATACATCATCATATCCTATCTTAATCAATTTAACAATTGATTATTAAGGGGATAGAAGCTCACCAAAACAAGATTAGCAAACTAATGAAGAAGATTAAGAGGCTAGAAGTTGATTTGGAATGCTATCCCTTCTCTAATTTTTGATAGAGGCTCCTTCAAGTTTCAAAGTGGTGGCATAATGGCCTTAGATCTATTTTTAGTAAGGATTAGGGGGGGTATTAGGGTGTATATATAGATTAGTTAGGTGTTTTAGGACCATAGGATTAGCCCTAAATTAGATTAGGACCATCAGATTTCGGAAATCTCTAGAACACAGCCCAAGACTCAACCAAAAACCAGATCTGGTGCACCCAGACCAACAGGGCCGACACCCTGTGTCGACACCCCTGTCGACAGGGCTGTCGACACCCCTGTCGACATGCCTGTCGACACCCATGTCGACATGCCTGTCGACACGGGGCTAGGCGGGGACTTTCCCGCCACCTCCGCTTTTGGCTCCAATCCTGTTTTAGAACTGAATTTTAAATCTGTTTTTAACTTTGAATTTTCTGAAAACTTCTTTGGGCCTTAACTGGGTCATACGGACTCCGATTTACAAAATTTCGGACCCTATTCTGCGTATTTTTCCGAGATGAACGCAATGGCACAACCCTTTTCCCATGATTCAGATTTTAGAATTTAATTCTGCCCTGATTTATATTATAATAAGTTATTTCAACATACGGGGTGTTACATTCTCCCCTACTTAAAGGATTTCGTCCCCGAAATCTCTAAGTCAAGAAGAACGTATCCTACCAACCAAACAACCATCTACTAAACCATCAAACACTGGCATCCATTGTCCTTAAAGTTTCTAATGCTGTATGAACATATGAAAAAAGTGTGTGTATATGTTCCCTGTCTAATGCAAAATCAGGCGGTCTACTGGTTCAGTTGACCTCCTTAATGCAAACCATGATAGTGCCATGCATCCAATATGTATGCGAAAGAACCCTATCGACACATACTATCTCTACATGAGTGCACAATCATTCACCGAAATGCATCATCCATATGATAACACAACCATTATACATCCATAAATATAGCTATCTACACACAATTATATGCAATATGCTATATGAAGTGACTGAGCCGATCTAGTGCCTAGAGTGTGTGTCTATGCATCCACGAGCAACCACTAGCAACCACTTGCATCCACATGCATCCATCAAACATAACATGTCTCAAACACATGTTTCAACCATAGGTTTACCCTATCTAAAGGTCAAAGATACAAATGAGAGACATACTAAAGATAAGATAGGTACTAGATGAACGATAAAGGAGAAGTTAAAAGACATACCCTCAAAAAGGAACGAGTACAATGAACGCATCTTCGCTTCCGTTTCCCAAGTTGCGTTACTCTCGTCTTCTCCCCATTGTACTTTGACTAGTTGAACCTCTCGATTCCTCAATTTCCTAGTCTCTGACCCAAGGATGCGGGTAGGAGCTCGTCGAATAGTCGCATCACGCTCTATTTCCACTTCTTTAAGCAAGCTCGGCTCTACCACCTCTGCGGTCTCATGTAAGCACTTCCTCAAATGGGACACATGGAATACATCATGTACACCACTAAGTTTCTCAGGCAACTCCACTCTATATGCCATCCGTCCAATCCTTTCCTTAATAGGAAATGGCCCTACGAACCTTGGTGCTAACTTCCCAACAGATCCAAAGCGAACCACATTTCGTAACGGAGACACTTTGACAAAGACCATGTCCCCTACTTCAAATTCAAGATCCGTCCTTCTCTTGTCCGCATAAGATTTTTGCCTATCTTGCGCTGCTTTCATCCTTCTTTGAATCAAGTCAATCTTCTCAGAAGTCTCCCTAATCATATCAGGCCCAAGCAAGATCTTATCTGTAGATTCCCACCAACATGTAGGTGATCGACAAGGCCTTCCATAAAGAGCTTCGAAAGGAGCCATACCAATACTGGACTGAAAGCTGTTATTATATGCGAACTCCACCAATGGAAGATGCTCTTCCCATGTACCTCCAAAATCTAAGATACAAAGCCTCAAAAGGTCTTCTAAGACACGATTCACCCTCTCAGTCTGGCCGTCTGTCTGAGGGTGATATGCGGTGCTCAGACATAATTGAGTCCCCACTGCTTCTTGCAGACTTCTCCAGAACTCGCTAGTGAAGATAGGATCTCGATCACTCACTATGCTAGAGGGTACCCCATGCAATCGAACTATCTCTCGAAGATATACTGAAGCTAGCCATGGAGCTGTCCTCTTGCTCTTCACAGGTATGAAATGGGCGCTTTTAGTAAGTCTGTCTACCACAACCCAAATTCCCGTATTACCCTTCCTCGATCTGGGTAACCCGTCAATAAAATCCATCGAGACGCTATCCCACTTCCATTGCGGAACTTCCAATGGGTGAAGCAACCCACCTGGTTTCTTTTGCTCCGCTTTCACCTGTTGGCAAACCAAACATCGAGCGACATACTCGGCCACATCTTTCTTCATACCGGCCCAGAAGAAAACCCTCTTCATGTCTTGGTACATCTTATCCCCACCGGGATGAATGGTCATCCTAGAACGGTGTGCATCATCAAAAATAGCCTTCCTCAAACCCTCGTCTTGCGGTACACAAAGTCTACCGTCTCTACGCAAGCACCCCCTATCGTCTAGGGTGTACCTACTCAAATGGCTGGACGACTCCCCCCTTATGAGCTTCTCTATCAACTCAACCAACTGTGGGTCGTCCTTCTGGGCTTCTCCAATCCGCCCCAAAAGAGTAGGTCTGACCTCCAAGGATGCTAGCAAACCGGGTATATAGTCAATGGAAGGTCTGAAATCAAACATCGAGATAAATTCCAAGCTTCGTTGTTCCACGAACAATGGACTCAAGGACAACCTTTTTCTGCTCAAGGCGTCCGCCACCACGTTACCCTTGCCAGGGGTATACACTATCTCGAAATCATAGGATGCCAAGAACTCCATCCACCTTTGCTGTCTCAAATTCAAATCCTTCTGAGAAAACAAGTACTTCAATGATTTGTGGTCAGTGAACAATTCGAATCTCTCACCAAGAAGATAATGGCGCCAAATCTTAAGCGCAAAAACAATAGCAGCCAACTCTAGATCATGGGTAGGGTAATTTTTCTCATGTGCCCTCAACTGCCTTCCACCATAGGCTATTACCCTTCCATCTTGCATTAAGACTGCTCCTAGTCATGTCCCACAAGCATCGGTATAGACAACAAATGGCTTGCTCCCATCTGGCAACACTAAAACTGGAGCAGTGGTTAAAGCTCTCTTTAACCGTCGGAACGCATCATCACAATCTACGTCCCATGTGAAAACAAGATTCTTCTTCGTTAAGCAGGTTAATGGGGCTGATATCTTTGCGAAGTCTTTGATAAACTTCCTATAATAACCCGCCAACCCTAAGAAACTTCTCACTTCGGTAGCATTTTTCGGAACCTTCCAATCCTGAATTGATACCACCTTCGCGGGATCCACAGCTATCCCTTCCTTGGAGACCACATGCCCCAAGAACCGCACTTCCTTCATCCAGAAGTGACATTTAGAGAATTTCGCCTTAAGGCTATGTGCTCGAAGAGTCTTCAACACCTCCCCAAGATGTAGGGCATGCTCTTCTTCACTCTTAGAAAATAATAAGATATCATCCACAAAGACCACCATGAACTTATTAAGGAACTCCCTGAACACCCTACTCATCAAATCAACAAAGTATGCAGGGGCGTTCGTCAACCCAAATGGCATTACCAGCCACTCATAGAAACCATCCGGAGTTCTAAAGGCAGTCTTGTCTATGCTATCCTCAGCCACCCTCAACTGATGAAACCCCGTGGCTAAGTCCAATTGAGAAAATACTGAAGCGCCAACCAATTGATCGAAAAGATCATCAATCCTCGGCAATGGGTGTCTATTCTTCTTTGTGAGCTTGTTGAGTTCTCTGTAGTCTACACAAAGTCTGAGGGACCCATCCGCCTTCGTAGCAAAAACTACCGGAGCACCCCACTCCGATATACTTCGTCTTATGAACCCCTTCTCAAGCAGCTCCCCTACTTGCTTATGGAGTTCCCTCCTCTCACGAGGAGCCATGTGGCGCACTGGTAAAGATACGGGTTTAGCATTATCCACCAGATATATCCGGAAGTCAATCTCCCGCTTCGGAGGTAAGCCCTTCTCCTCATCAAACACATCCGAGTATTCCCGGACCACTCTAACAGATCGCAAACTCTCGACCGAAGCGTCAAGCGATTCAAGATAACTTAGCATAACCGAATCCATGGGATTACAAGAGATCTCGAGAGTGTTACCCAAGCGGGTCATGAGCCTAACAACTCTCCTTTCGCAATCAAGAACGGCACCATTACTGGATAACCAGTCCATGCCCAAAATCAACCCATAGCCCGTGAAGCCCAACACAAAAGCATCACATTTAAACTCAATGCTAAGTATAGAAATCTTCAAACCCAAACATATCATAGACAGATATATGGAGCCCCCAATTGGGTTTGAAACAACCAAGGGATCATCAACTAGACTGGTGTCCAAGTGCAGTGACTCAACTAACGATGATGAGATAAAAGAATGCGATGCGCCAGAGTCAAACAAAGTACGAACTGGATGATCAAACAGAAAAACCAGACTTTCAACGGAAATAGTTCTACCTCTCTGCTGAATCGGTGGAACTGAGAGAGCCTGAACTTGCCCCCCTGCCTGAGCTGGTGCCATTAGAGCTTGCACCTGACCTCCTGAGGTAGATCCCGTCCTTTGCCCCTTCTTAGGACAGTCTTTCACTAGATGCCCTGCTTCGCCACAGTGGAAGCAGCCAGTCTTCTTCTTCTTGCGACAATCCTTGCTTAGGTGGCCAGGTGTCCCACAATTGAAACACTTCTTCTTCTTGCCCTTGCCACCATTGCCTTTCCCACCTTTGTTTTGCTGTTGTTGCTGAGGTCTCTTTTGATCTCCCTTCTTCTCGGGTGCCTTATTAGCATTGGGACCCTTCTCTTCTTCATGCATGAGTGTCATGTCAACTAGCTTCTCAAACGTGGCCCCCATAGGGATATGAGTCATAGCCAACCCATGCATCGGTTCATTCAAGACTTTCACGAACCTCAAAGCCTTCTTCTCCGGTGTATTCACCATGTCTAGGCCAAACCTTGCCAATTGATTGAACTTGTTGACATATTCCTTCACCGAGAGATTTCCTTGCTTTAGAGTCAAGAATCTTTCCATATACAAGTTTTCCTCCGCCCTTGAGAGAAACTTTGCCACAAATCTCTGCCTAAAATCCGCCCAAGAGTCAATGGGGCGTTCTCCATTAGTGACCTCCCACCAGAATGAGGCCTCTCCCTTCATTAACCAAGCAGCTAACTTGACTTTCTTTCCTTCTTCCATCTCAAAGATATCTATCAACTCTTCCACCTCCTTAAGCCAATCTCTAGCCTCCACAAAAGTTTCAGATCCTTGAAAAGGTTTTCCTCCCATAGCTTTGAATTCCTTACAAGTCTTAGCAAAAGTATCCGTGCGAGGAGGAGGGGGAGGAGGAAGATCGGGTGCTATGGTCGGTGGAGGAACATTTGCTGGACCCGCAGTGGTGGCCCTAGCCTCCATCAATCTCCTATACCATACTGGTACCGTCACACCCTCCGGAAAGTTAAGATCCTCAGCCATGCTGAAACGAAAAAGGAATGATTCAAAACGGAGAATTCGAAAGATAAAGATATGGCTATTGGGGATTATGCTTTTCTTTCAAAAACTTTTCTCTTTAAAGACATGTTTTTGAAAATATCTCCTCCAAAAATGTTTTAGAAAAATAGTTTTCTAAAAATTTTATCTGTTCCGGTAACCTTTTCTCTGATACCACGTGTAACACCCCACACCCGCTATGGTCACTCTCTAAGGGAATGCCATAACATCGGCGGAGTATTTTAGTAAATATAGATTAGAGAAATTACAGCAAGATAGATATAAGTAATTCTTGAAAATTTAAAACAACATTTCAATGCAGCGGAAAGTAAAACATGTCTGGTTACATCACAAAACCATAATAAGAGTTAAGTACAAATATCCATTCTTGCTAAATAAAAATACATAATCCCAATACATGAACTGATAGCCATAAAAGAAAAGGGTAAGCTGAGCTCTACATCTATGGTCCAAACTCCAAGAGATAGATAAAGCAAACTGATCAAGGCCCACTAGCACTAGGCCCAACCTGAGGACCTGAGGGGAAAAAGATAAAAACAACGGGGTCAGACATAAGCCTGAGTGAGCCCTATAACCTTAACAATACAATTATTAAAGGAATTAGGGTATGATATGAACACGGTACGGTACCTTTGGGGATAATGACTACACTAAGTAGCCAACAAACATAGGATGAACTAAGATAACCGTAAAGACGCATCTACCCACCCAAGGATAATTACTAACTGCACCACACCAGTCATTCCTACTCAAAGATTGATCCCACCCAAGGACTTAAAAGAAAGATATAACTAGTAGTTTCATGTACCCCTAGCTGACCACATAGGTGTCGTCTGCCCCTATCTCCACTAGGTGTACCCCACTACTCCCAAGCGATCGGCTCCCTAACGTAGATACCCGTGCTGGTCCCACAGTGGGGTGTATCACTCCCCTAAAGTGGCAACCCAATACTATCAACGGTGCACGGCTTATACCTACACGATGCAACAACGGCTTATCTACCAGCCCGGGTCCACACACGCATATGAAACCCGTTGGACTCGCGTTGCCACCGCTACCCCATTTTGGCCTCTTATAGTCAAGCCCAATATGCATGTCCCGTCACTCGACTAGAGCCGAGCCCACTAAGATACGTTTGGGATATTGGTTGAAATGGGCCCCCACAAGCTACCCACCTAAGCTTGTCTCCTTTCTAGTGCATCCCACTTAACCCTTTATCATGTTTAATTACATGTTTCCACTTGGTTAAGTATTCTAATCGTATTTTCTATTGCCACCCAAGGCAACCCACTAGATTTCCACATGCCACCCAAGGCACCCACTTAACCCCTCATGCCCCACTACATGCTTATCTGGTTAAGTGTTTCTTAATTGATTAAGAACGTAACCCCTGTAAAGACCTCTCACATTAGACCGTCTTTTATGGCAGCTGGATTTGCCGGTCGGTTCCGGGCAGCCTTACACCATAACAGGGTCTAACCTCGTGTCTTTACACTTGTCACGTATTTAGTTTATGCCTAAGACCTCTCACATTGGGCCAATCATTTGTAGCTGCTGGATTTACCGGTCGGTTCCGGGCAGTCTTATGCTACAAAAGGGTCCAACCTCGTGTCTTAGTCGATTAATTACTCCTAATTAATCACTCCCCATATTAATTATCCCTAATTAATATCAAATTTAAAGAATATGGGTAGACCTAACCGAATAGGTAAATTCCCAATTCCATAGCATGGGTAGACCTAACTCAATAGGTAAATTCCCATGGGGTAGACCTAACTCAATAGGTAAATTCCCACTTATGTTCATTCATTTTATTTTGTTAATATGCATTTTTAACCCCATCGTTCCCCACGTAAATCGTTCTCATTTCATGACATAACAAAGGAAAGATTCATCACAAATATCATGGGTGTAACCACATCTTAGCATATAACTTTGTCATGGGTTAAGAGGATGTCAACTTGCATATATGAGCATATATTAACCCAACTACATTTAACCCAAACTTGCTTATTATCATACACATGACTTGCATAACATGTTGCATATGAACTTGCATGTTATCATACACATATCTTGCATAACATGTTGAACTTGCATATAAGCATTCACATAACATGTTAAACTTGCATATAAGCATTCACATAACTTGCATAACATGTTAAACTTGCATATAAGCATACACATAACTTGCATAAGCATGCATAACTTGCATAACATGTTGAACTTGCATTTAAGCATACACAT
Organism: Allium sativum; assembly: GCA_030737875.1. Classification (NCBI taxonomy): domain Eukaryota; kingdom Viridiplantae; phylum Streptophyta; class Magnoliopsida; order Asparagales; family Amaryllidaceae; genus Allium; species Allium sativum. The sequence goes on from CM060915.1 coordinate 997,375,190, forward strand.
AACTTGCATAAGCATTCACATAACTTGCATAAGCATGCATAACTTGCATAACATGTTAAACTTGCATATAAGCATACACATAACTTGCATAAGCATTCACATAACTTGCATAACATGTTAAACTTGCATATAAGCATACACATAACTTGCATAAGCATTCACATAACTTGCATAAGCATGTTGCATAATAGATCAATGTTCAACTTAGTGTTTTGCATCATAAGCATCATGAAACATAGCACCAAACTTGCATAAAGATATAACATTAAGCTTGCATAAAAATGTCATGAACACATACACTAAACTTGCATGACATATAGCATATAACTTGCAAAACACATAACATACACTATACTAAGCTTGCATAAACACATTGATCCACAAACATAACCATACATCATCATATCCTATCTTAATCAATTTAACAATTGATTATTAAGGGGATAGAAGCTCACCAAAACAAGATTAGCAAACTAATGAAGAAGATTAAGAGGCTAGAAGTTGATTTGGAATGCTATCCCTTCTCTAATTTTTGATAGAGGCTCCTTCAAGTTTCAAAGTGGTGGCATAATGGCCTTAGATCTATTTTTAGTAAGGATTAGGGGGGGTATTAGGGTGTATATATAGATTAGTTAGGTGTTTTAGGACCATAGGATTAGCCCTAAATTAGATTAGGACCATCAGATTTCGGAAATCTCTATAACACAGCCCAAGACTCAACCAAAAACCAGATCTGGTGCACCCAGACCAACAGGGCCGACACCCTGTGTCGACACCCCTGTCGACAGGGCTGTCGACACCCCTGTCGACATGCCTGTCGACACCCCTGTCAACATGCCTGTCGACACGGGGCTAGGCGGGGACTTTCCCGCCACCTCCGCTTTTGGCTCCAATCCTGTTTTAGAACTGAATTTTAAATCTGTTTTTAACTTTGAATTTTCTGAAAACTTCTTTGGGCCTTAACTGGGTCATACGGACTCCGATTTACAAAATTTCGGACCCTATTCTGCGTATTTTTCCGAGACGAACGCAATGGCACAGCCCGTTTCCCCTGATTCAGATTTTAGAATTTAATTCTGCCCTGATTTATATTATAATAAGTTATTTCAACATACGGGGTGTTACAGATTTATGTATGATTCATATCTATTCTTGGTTTCTTCTTGGATCTTAACTATTGGGAATATTGCCTACGACGTTGAAACTATTTTTAATGACATAAGACTATGACTATGCCTATGACTGTGGACATAAGATTTTGCCTATGCCTATGACAGTGACGGTGAACATAAAACTGCCTATGAACAATATGACTATGCCTATGACAATGACGGTGAACATAAGACTGCCTATGACTATGAACATTAAGACTATTTCCTATGACTATGACAAGGACAATTGTGGTTAATCACCTATGATTCATTGCCTAGGATTATGACTATGAAATTGGATCTAAGCTTGATTTTCTATTCAGACATATTTTCTTTATTTGTCCTTAGATCTTGATTTTGGGGATTTTTCTACTTAGATCTATCCATGTTCTTGAATCTAGATTAGTATTCAAACCTTTCAATGTTCATAATGTTATGCCTGTGAGGTTTTAGTCAATTTATTCAGTTATGTCATACCTTGAAAATAGATTGCTTATGTTATTGAATGATGTCGATCTATGCCTGTGGTTCTATTTTATTATCATGTTGAATTGGGAATTAATGAATAAGTCTATTCATATGTATAGGAACTTGAAGTATAACCTGTTATGATAAGTTGTGTAGTTTATCATGTTATGCAAGTTTTAGGTTGTAAAATCATATCATATATATGACCAAATGTTTGGACTACATGTGTATATGTCAAACCTATGTCATATTTCAAGTTCACACTTATTCATATGTTTGTGATTGATTTGCAAGTTCACATATATGCAAGTTGATTTAGTCTGTGTTGCAAATTCACATATATGTATGTTGGTTCAGTCTACGCTACAAGATCACCCCTATGATATTCATGTTGACTATTTTGCAAGTTTACACCTATGATGTTCATATTGACTATGCCGAAAATGCCAAGTTTACACCTATGTCATGTTTATGTTAATGAATTGCTTTATGCCAATTTTGCGTACGTTAAATTAGGCTAAGTTTTTAGCCTAATATTATATGTCAAAAATCATGCGGACGAGAAATTAGGCTAAGATTGTTAGCCTGACATTTAGATGGGGTAACGTTGGGAAAAATTGGTAAACATAGGAAGCTTGGCATGAAACTTGCCTTGAAACTTGACATGAACTTGCCTTGAAAACTTGACACGGACTTAACATGAATCTTGAACATGGACATGACACTAGAATGAACTTGAAAATGGCCAACTCGAGGTTGGGTTGAATTTGTAGCTTAATTCTTCTCGGAACCGCCTGGCAAATCCAGTTACTACAAACAATAGTATCCAATGTGGGTAGTTGGTCATATCGCACTTGAAAACCCGAGGTCAGACTGATTTGTGGTGTAATTCTTCCCGGAACCGCCCGGCATATCCAGTGACCACAACAACAGGTCTGATGTGAGAGGTTGCGGTGCATTAATGAATTAATGCCACGTGACAGGGTTAAGTCATGAACATGTAAGACAACACTTAACCAACTTGATACTTGATTGGTAGGGTTAGGTCATTAACTTGAACGACAACACCTAACCAACTTGACACATGAATTGAAGGGCTAAGTCACGAACTTAAATGACAACACCTAGCCAATTTGACATGCTAGACTAATAAGGGGTTAAGTCTTGAATTTAAATGACAACACTTAACCCGCTGGACGGAAACCCTAGTTACGCAGTCCATTTCAGCAGTAACCCACTAGATGTATCACGGTACCCTGGAACTAGGCAGGGTAGGGCACGATTACTGGCTGATTGTAAGCGACCAGAACGACGGCTGTGTTGGTGCGCCAGTGTAGGTTCAGGCGGGCTATGGTCGTGCACGTGGTCCGGAGTTGAAAAAGCAGGCATTGGGCATCTGTAGGTTTATCTGTGCATTCTTTATTCGTGTTGGTGGTTGGCACCATAGGACTTGATACACCCTATGATGGACCTAGCACATGTGACTACATTCGTGATAGGGTCGTATGACAGTGACACATGACGAGCTAGAACTTGTAGCGAGCCGATCGACTAGTGGATCGTTGCGTTGGACCTAGAAATGTGTCATTTCATGATATTGGGCCAAGGGATCATTCCGTGAATAATATAAGATATGGGTTGGGATTCTGGTACAGTTGATGCAGCGAACCTTGAATACGTGATGCTATACTTGATTTATCATGTTATCTTAGTCTATCTTGCCCATTTTGTCATCATCCATATGTTTACTTTCAGTTTATACATGTCATTTTACCTTTATCTGTTTTTATGCTGAAAGTCACTTGGACTTACCAGTCTTTATGACTGACCCGTTTTCTTTCGCCTCTTTTTCTTCCATTCCCCCCCCCCAAGGTTCTCAGGGAGGAAACTCTAGCACTTAGCTTGGATTTCGCTTGCTTTCGATTCAGCTCATGTACGATTTGATCTTGAGTTATGCTATGGCTGCATTTCTGCTACCTTTGGGGAATTAAGCTACTTTTGTTATTTTAAGTTTATGCTTCTTTGTTTATGCAAGACAGAATTTGTTGTAATGGGGAATAATGACTCTGGCTATTTGGTACTTTGAATGTAAAAGGCTTTGACTATTTTGAAAGTAATGAATTTATCTTTTGATTCTTCCGCTGCTTTATTTATGTTCTATCTTGTAATATTTCTATGTTTGTTTACCTCGAAATGCTCCTTCAAAACTAGTGCATTCCCTTTGTGAGTGAACCTAGCGGAGGTGGGGTGTTACATTTGGTATCAGAGCAGAAGGTTACCAGGCTGGGCAAAAGTTTTTAAAAAACCTTCTGAAACTATTTTCAAAACCGTTTACAAAGAAGCATTTTTCAAGGAAAGTCTTGTTTTATTTAGAGGCTATTCCCCAAAAGCAATTAACACTATCCTTTGTTTCCTTGTTTGAATCGCTTTTCCTTTCTTTTCTCCATCTGTAGTCGCAGTAGTTTTTACCTGCGTCTAATCTTCTTTCTAGCTTCGTAGAGGATTTTCCGTATGATGGAGATAGTTTCCGTGAGGCTTGTTAACATGTTACATAGGAAAGGTATGAGTGATAAGTTAAGGCGGATGAATCTCAAAACAAGAAGGTAGACTTCGAGAAAGGAGGCAAGAACAACAACAACAATAAGGATAACAAGACACGTGAGAAAAGAAAATTCCACTTATGCGGTATTGAGGGGCATATAGCCCAGGATTGTAGAAAGAAGAAGATGAAGATAGGAGCATGCTTTCAGTGTGGTGAAACTGGACATATCAGCAAGAACTGCCCTAAGAAGCAAGGGCAAGCCTCACAGGCAGGACCTTCTGGGGGTACATCTTTAACTTCTTATCCTAGATGCTTTGTTTTATCTTGCTTATCTCCCCAATCCTATCTTGAGAACCTTAGGTAGAACCCTTTTGGTTGTAAACATCTGATTGAAACATGTTATGGTTGATGTTTGCAAATGGTTGTAAGTGGTCGCAAGTGGTTGCTCGTGGTTGCGTAACACACATTAGACACTAGATCGGCTCAGACACACTTTCATATTGCATATGCATGAGTGTTTATACTTGTTACGGATGAAATTGAACGTGTTATCATGTGGATGTTGCATATGGATGGATGTTTGTGCACACATATAGTGTTTATGTGACTAGGACTATTTGCATACATGTTGGATTCATTACACTAAACATATTTTGCATTAGGAAGATCAATCAGGCCTGGTCATTTACATTAGATAAGGAACATATACACACACTTTCTGCATATGTTCATATAGCATTAGAAATCTTTTAAGGACAATGGTTGCTTGTGGATGATGATTGAGTAGATGGTTGATTGGATGGTAGGACACATTCTTCTTAACTTGAAGATTTCGGGGACGAAATCCTTTAAGGAGGGAAGAATGTAACAACCCGAATTTTAATAACGTGTTAAAACCATAAATCAAGGAAGAATTAATTTTTAAAATAAGAATCAAAGGAAACGGGTTGCGCCATTGCGTTCGTCTCGAAATTCTGCTTGGAAACGAGTCCGAGTTTTCGAAAATCGGAGTCCGTATGACTGAGTTATGACCTCTAGAAGTTTCAGAAGTTTTCAGGATAAAAAACAGCTTGAAATTCGAATTCGAATTTCGAATTCAAGACCCAGAAGCGGGCTAGTTGGGAAAATTCCCGCCCAGAGCCCAGGTCGATTAGGGGGTCGACCTGGGGGTCGACCTGGCCAGACCAGGTCGACCATAGGGCCGACCTGCGGGTCGACCTGCCTCCCGAACCCTTTTTTTGAACCAGATGCATCCTGATGTATCTGACCTCGTTTTCTATCCATATTCGTCTGCCTAATCCTATATAAACAGCCTCCCAGCCTCATTCTCTTTACACCGTTCTTCTCAAACCTTATGCTGCTCAAACTCTTGAATATCGTGGCTTCTTCTTCTTCCTCTAAATTAAATTAAGATAAATGAAATTAAAACGGGAAGATTATTTCTTGAAGGCTACGGCTAGGAATTGGGGATTTGCTTCTGCAATCGGATCAGGATTCAAAGATTCAACAATTCGACGACTAGTTTATACATTCGAATTCTACATCTTTCTTAAACCACGATCTGTAAGTTTCATTTACTTTTAGATAAAAACTATAAATCTAATATGTGCATGGTATAATTTGGAAGTGATTTATGTATGATTCATATCTATTCTTGGTTTCTTCTTGGATCTTGGCTACTGGGAATATTGCCTACATCGTTGAAACTATTGTTAACGACATAAGACTATGACTATGCCTATGACTGTGGACATAAGATTTTTCCTATGCCTATGACTATGACGGTGAACATAAGATTGCCTATGAACAATATGACTATGCCTATGACGGTGAACATAAGACTGCCTATGACTATGAACAATAAGACTTTTGCCTATGACTATGAAAAGGACAATTGTGGTTAATCACCTATAATTCATTGCCTAGGATTATGACTATGAAATTGGATCTAAGCTTGATTTTCTATTCAGACCTATTTTCTTTATTTGTCCTTAGATCTTGATTTTGGGGATTTTTCTATTTAGATCTATCCATGTTCTTGAATCTAGATTAGTATTCAAACCTTTCCATGTTCGTAATGTTATGCCTGTGAGGTTTTAGTCAATTTATTCAGTTATGTCATACCTTGAAAATACATTGATTATGTTATTGAATGATATTGATCTATGCCTGTGGTTCTATTTTATTATCATGTTGAATTGGGAATTAATGAATAAGTCTATTCATATGTATAGGAACTTGAAGTATAACCTGTTATGTTAAGTTGTGTAGTTTATCATGTTATGCAAGTTTTAGGTTATAAAATCATATCACACACGTGACCAAATGTTAGGATTACATGTGTATATGTTAAACTTATTTCATATTTGAAGTTCATACTTATTCATATGTTTGTGATTGATTTGCAAGTTCACATATATGTAAGTTGATTTAGTCTATGTTGAAAATTCACACATATGTATGTTGGTCCAGTCTACGCTACAAGATCACCCCTATGATATTCATGTTGACTATTTCGCAAGTTCACACCTATGATGTTTATATGACTATGCCGAAAATGCCAAGTTTACACCTATGTCATGTTTATGTTAGTGAATTGCTTTATGCCAATTTTGAATACGTTAAATTAGGCTAAGTTTTTAGCCAAATATTATATGTCAAAAATCATGCGGACGAGAAATTATGCTAAGATTGTTAGCCTGATATTTAGATGGGGGAACGTTGGGAAAAATTGGTAATCATAGGAAGCTTGGCATGAAACTTGCCTTGAAACTTTACATGAGCTTGCCTTGAAAATTTGACACGAACTTGATATGAATCTTGAACATGGACATGACACTAGAATGAACTTGAAAATGGCTTACTCGAGGTTGGGTTGAGTTTGCAGTGTAATTCTTCCCGGAACCGCCCGGAAAATCCAGTTACTGCAAACAATAGGATCCAATGTGGGTAGTTGGTCATATCGCACTTGAAAACCCGAGGTCAGACTGAGTTGTGGTGCAATTCTGCCCGGAACCGCCCGACATATCCAATGACCACAACAACAGGTCTGATGTGAGAGGTTGGGGTGCATTAATGAATTAATGTCACATGATAGGGTTAATTCATGAACATGTAAGACAACACTTAACCAACTTGAAACTTGATTGGTAGGGTTAGGTCATGAACTTGAACGACAACACCTAACCAACTTGACACGTGAATTGAAGGGCTAAGTCACGAACTTAAATGACAACACTTAGCCAATTTGACATGCTAGACTGATAAAGGGTTAAGTCTCGAATTTAAATGACAACACTTAACACGCTGGACGGAAACCCTAGTTACGCGGTCCATTTCAGCAGTAACCCACTAGATGTATCACAGTACCCTGGATCTAGGCAGGGTGGGGCACGATTACTGGGCTGATTGTAAGCGTCCAGAACGACGACTGTGTTAGTGCGCCAGTGTAGGTTCAGGCGGGTTATGGTCGTGCACGTCGTCCGGAGTTGAAAAAGCAGGCATTGGGCATCAGTAGGTTTATCTGTGCATTCTTGGTTCATGTCGGTGGTTGGCACCATAGGGCTTGATACACCCTATGGTGGACCTAGCACAGGTGACTACATTCGTAATAGGGCCGTATGACACAGACACATGACGAGCTAGAACTTGTAGGTAGCCGATCGACTAGTGGATCGTTGCATTGGACCTAGAAATGTATCATGTCATGATATTGATCTTTAATATAAGACATGGGTTGGGATTCTGGTACAGTTGATGTAGTGAACCTTGAATACGTGATGTTATACTTGATTTATACTTGATTTATCATGTAATCTTAGTCTATCTTGCCCATTTTGTCATCATCCATATGTTTACTTTCAGTTTATACATGTCATGTTACTTTATCTGTTTTTATGCTGAAAGTCACTTGGACATACCAGTCTTTATGACTGACCCGTTTTCTTTCGTCTCTTTTTCTTTCGTTCCCCCCTCCCCCAGGTTCTCAGGGAGGAAACTCTAGCACTTATCTTGGATTTCGCTTGCTTTCGATTCATCTCATGTACGGTTTGATCTTGAGTTATGCTATGGCTGCATTTCTGCTACCTTTGGGGAATTAAGCTACTTTTGTTATTTTAAGTTTATGCTTCTTTGTTTATGTAAGATAGAATTTGTTGTAATAGGGAATAATGAGTCTGGCTATTTGGTACTTTGAATGTAAAAGGCTTTGACTAATTTGAAAGTAATGAAATTTATCTTTTGATTCTTCCGCTGCTTTATTTATGTTCTGTCTTGTAATATTTCTATGTCTGTTTACCTCGAAACGCTCCTCCAAAACTAGTGCATTCCCTTTGTGAGTGACCCTAGCGGAGGTGCGGTGTTACACCTTTTCTATTTTTGCTTTAGAGATAGTATTTTGAAGTTTTAATAATTATGTAAATCATAAGCTGTATTTTGGATTTCCGCTGCTATGATGGTTTAGTTTTCAGCTTATGCACTGTCTCGCCTGTTTTATGTCAAGTTATGCTATTATGATATTTTATTTCTTGCGATTTGAGATATACTACAAGTTCTTTGTGATTCATAGTTTGTCTTCTTTCTTTTCTTTTGATGACCGTCTCGTGCTAGCTGGGCATCGGCACAGCGCGTTTCTTTGGAAATGTCGGCTGGTGCGGAGTGGGCCATCACACAATACGGCCATGTATTAGTGGAGTCGACGATCAACTAGGTTCCCCTCAGGGAGGCCTTTGGTTTAAAAGCCCGGTGTGTTCGCAATCCGGCCATGTATTAATGGAGTCGATGATCAACTAGGTGTCCCTCGGGGAGGTCTTTGGTTTAAAAGCCCAGTGGTTGTCGCAGCCAGACCATGTATTAATGGTACTGGTGATGGACTGGGTGCACTTGGAGAGGGCTTTGGTTTATAAGCCCAGTGTGTGTCGCAATCAGGCCATGTATTAATGGCATTGGCAATTAACTAGGTGCCCCTCGGGGAGGTCTTTGATTTAGGGTTGCATTGTTTCACGGGGCAGACGCTAGTTCATTTATTGGGCTTTACCACGATTTGTTAGAACTAGCGCCATGGACCTTGCAATTATAAAGGTGCCCCTTCGGTGAAACTTACAACTTTGTTTATATTATGAATGCTACATCATTTTGTCGTTCAGCGCTTTGGTTTCCCCAATTTGCTAGGCTGTGCTCCACACTTCCGTATTTGTTGTGTATGATGTTTTGAGCATTGAGCAATGGGCGTTTGAGCTATCCCAATCAGGATGCGCTTTAATGGTCACCAGGCTCTGCTAGGTTACTGATCCATTAACGTTTTTTAGAAGACGATTTCTTCAACTGGTTCCTCCTTCCTTTCCCCTTTATCGGTGAACTTAGCGCTAAAATCGGCTAAACCCTGCCTATTTATAACTCTTCGAGGATGGTAAGTGATGTCATATTGACTAAGCTCAATATTCTACTTTAATAATGTTCCTGAAGCTTATGGGCGGAAGAAAACTTGCTTTAGTGGTTGATCGGGAAGAACTTTGATAGAGTGGGTTTGGAAGTATGGCCTTAGCTTCTCTGAGGCGATGAGCGGACAATATGCTAACTTTTCCATCTTAGGATAGTTCAGCTTTGCCTTAGTAAGCCTTTTGCTAATGTAATATGCTGGTCATGGAACCTCTTCTCAGAGAAATACCCTTTCGGTGAAACTTACAACCCTTTAGTTCATGTACTGTGGCAATTTCTCATTGTTTGACCCTTCGCGACCCGTTACCCTTCTTTGCACTTTTCAAGGCAGTGCTTTTTATCTCTATATTTGAGTATATTTGGCACTTGGACTAGTGTAGTTAGGGGTCGTATCGTCGATTTTCAATGGAACAAGTGCTCGTCAGGCGTCATTTGTCACAATTAGGCCAAATAAATCTGGCTTTAGCGATCTTGTTGAGTGCACCGCTTGCTCCCTTCCTTGTCATGGGACCTGAAGTGACTCCCCTTTTTAATTTTCAAGATGTTGCATTACAACTTCACTTTACATGCGGAATGATGCTTTTTGCACTCGACACATGAAATATCATCATCGAGGTGTGTTGTAAGTATCACTCAGGCTTGTTGAACTACAAGGAAGAGAACATTCCTTGAATTGCAATGCCCCTAGTCATGGTGGGTTTATCCTTGGGATGAGAAATATTTTCAGCAACGAGTTGATACGAATGGTCGTTATACAAGACTTTGAACATTTGAACTTTCTAATTCGTTACTAGCTTGCACTCGTCATTGAAGAGAGATCGGCTCGTTTTGTTGCAGCCGGATTTGGTAGAAATCTGATGATCTCGTCAGATTTGCAAGTTGTTAGTAGAAGCATGGACCCCAAAAAAACTTGGCTCTGGCCTAAACGAGCTGAATCAATGTGGTACGACGGCAGTATGTATTGCATTCTTGTTCAGAGTTTAAAGTACCAAAGTTCTTTAAAAGATGATATTTAATTGATTAATTTTTGAGTGCGAATTCCCATGCGAGTGCGATTCCTTCTTGGTAGAACTTTTTACCCATACAGATTGATCACTGCCTCAGTTTAGCATCATAATATGGGAACAACAAGGGACGAATAACAATTGTACCGACAGTTTCTTGATTGTCAGATTTTCCCAACAATTCCATTCAAAATGGGATGGATTTTGGACGACGCTGAGCTACTAGTGCGTGGATGTGATGACGCGTTACCCTGCATAACCAAAGGCTGCCAGCAATTTGGAGAGAATGATAAGTCAAGGTGAATCCTTTTCAACTTTGAATCATACTTGAACCATGATACCATGCTATTAGGACTTAGTCCCTGGTTATGCTTGACGATATAAATGATATTAGACTGAATGACAGAACAATGTATTCTTCATTCTCATGCCAGACGATGGTGATTTAGCTATGCCGTTTCATCTTCGAGATGTTGTTGCACCATTTCCAAAAGCATACCTTTTGTACATCTGAAAATAGTACACGGCGGTATGTTCTCCATGGGAAATATATGTTGAAACAATAAATCTATGGATCACGATATTATTGCGAAGCTCTCAGAAGAGGCCATGTGCCCACGCACCATAGGATAGAGGCGTGAGGCTATGTTGTACGTTAGGTCGCTCACCATGTTGTATATCCAGAACGTCACTCATACTGGGTGGATCATTCTATTCTTATGTATCACAATTCAAAGTGGTTGACGTGGCCAATATAAATGTGAACAGGTGAAACGTTCCCTATGTATGGATCTAGAACACACTTGATACAATATGACATCGCTCATGTAAACTCAGACCGTTCCATCATGTTTGGGTCGTGGGAATTAAGCACCTTAGGTCGTCAACATGAATGGGATCATCTAAGTCGTTCTACACAATTTAGCTCTTCGTCGTCATTTAGGTCATTCCATTTTAGACTTGACGTGGATCATTTGCAAATAGTGAATCCACTGGAACATTCTTATATGCACATACAATCTTAGGTGGTGACGGCTGCGATCACATTATAATATAATAATGGTTGGTGAAGATTCCCAGGCGACGACAGCTGTATAGAAACTAGGACGATTGAACCCATATTAGCTTTTTGAATCATGCCACGTAACGTTTCAATTGAGCTTCTTGAATGCCCTTATTTGTTTTAATTCCACATATTCTTCAGAATTCTTTGTTGTACGGTAGATATTCTCTGTTCTTTTTTCATGTATGGTATATGGGGGTAAACGGTTTAAGTAGAGATGCAGACTCCATGATCTAATGCAATATCCTTTGTCAATGACAAGAACAACATGAATTATGCGGCATGAGATGGATGTATTCATATAAGGCCGTGAATTGGTGATTCCTTGACGATATGAATGGTTTGTCAGTCCTCACGTCTTGGCTCTTCACGACCTAAGTGTGCTTTGTGATCTGAATGATGTTTGAGGCAATGGCCGACGCGGCATGTTCAATTTGCACACAATTTTTGTACCCATTCTGGAGTTATATCACTATCTGATGACATGGATTATGCTCACCTGACCTTCAGAGTATGTAACGAACTGAGTAAGACATAAAGATATTTGTGACATAAGGATAATGGCATAAATATGACAGTATGAATGAAGATGATTTGATCATTGAACTATTTACGACACGAATGGTACAATGCCATGAATGATTTTCATGACTTGGACGGCCTAATGATATGGTTCGGAATGGCTTGGTATGGCCATCATTTCGGACATAGTTCTGAACTTTGAAGCAAGGCTCTGAAGGAAGGAGATGTGAACACGGCCCCGCGGTGGGCTCCAAATGTTAAAACCAAAATTTGATTTCAACACCAGAGGTGCTTTATAAGCACTTCACCAAATGATTAGTTTAGAAAATGCAACCATGTAATCACAAAATAAAGGGCATAAAATGAAGACAAGGAATTTTTATAGTGGTTCGATCGAGAATAGATTTACATCCACTTTTGAAGTCGTTTCATTATCATATGAGACATTACAAAATACATCTCTCTTTTATTTAGCTCATTCTCGCTTTGTACAATAATTTTCCTCTCTTTAATGGCTAGATTCTCTCTAATTCGTTATGGAAACGGTTGGATCTCTATGAATTGAATAAACATGAAAGTATGTTTTCCAAGGTTTGAGCGCTTAGAGGATCGGTGATGAACCCATGGCGATAGAGATATGAATCGGAGACTAGAGAAGGATCAATGGCAGTGGAAGAGAAGTAGAATGGAGCTTTAATGATCTCTAACAGAGGAAGGAGGAGTTCTGATCCATTTGTTGATGGAGAAGGATGATGAGAGGTTGAGATGATCTCTAATGGAGATTGGAGAAGACGACTTGGTTGAATTAGAGAGAACTCCCATGTTGATCGGAATTGATTTGATCCCTTTCATGTTGGAGAGAGGTTGTTTGATTCATGGAATCCATTAATGAAGTTGTAGGATAGCTTCAAATTTGGCGGCACTTCATGGTCGGAATAAAAACCCTCCTAAATGGTGGTGAAATGTGGTATTTACAGGAGGTGTTGGTGTGGAGTGGCACACTTGTAAATTAGAGTTTATAGTTGGCGCTAGGTTGGCGCTTGGTAACAAGGTCTTGAACGACCTAAACGTTTGTGCAACTGCGGCCTAAAAAGCTTCCTCATGGTCTAACATATTTCCTTGACTTTTGCGGGCCAAACGACCTAATATTAATGGTCTAATAATGATCAAACGAACTAAAATACTTACACCTTTAATCCTTTCGCACCAACATCCATTCAACTACTTTACAGCTGGCACCATGCTCCCCACGACCTAAAATAATGTTCCTCAAAGCATCGCGTGACTTCTTTCCAGTTAAATGATAAGGATATGGCCATGGTACAAAATACAATGTGCTACTTTATATTCAACCAATCCGCTTGCTTCACATATTGAACGACCTAAAAGACGAGTTGTGCTGGAACGAGCTAAGATGCCTGAATCACGATCTTGAGAGGCACGTATGGTCCAAGCCTATACTGGGGGCTTCACATGCTAATGATCCATATAACACCAGTATCCTACTGTGCGGTCCCCAGCTACCTTGTTTATGAACAAACTGAGACATATATTGGTCTCGACAACCTATGGTACAAATGAAGGAAGCAACGACCTAAAAGCGATGTGAGCTAACAACATTTAGCATTTGCGGTCCAACGCACTGGAACGATTTGTTTCCATGCATGGCTTAAAAGCCTTCGGAGATGACGGTCTAAAAAAGGCGGAGCGACCTAAATATAATATGGCGGCCTAAAGATGAGCATGCTTACTTTTTTGATGCATATGCAAACGATCCAACATTTTAATTTGCTACGTGTTGCCTTTGCATTTGATGAAACAACTTCTACAATATGCTTTTGTTATGTTTACTTGCTTTTAGTCTACCATATCTTCATACGTTTATGTTTGTTATTGTTTTTAGCTAATACACGACCTAAATACGTGTGAGAGCGACCTGGAGGCGTTGCACGAGGTAAAGCTTGCGGCTCAAAGCTTATGGGATAAGCATGAGATGCGACCCAAGAGAAACCATGAGCTAAATGTAAGTCGCGTGCTAAATGAAACCGCATGTCGACGTTCGTAAATACTTCATTATTTTGAATCGCGTTTTCACAACAGGGTTAACACACCGCAACCCAAAAGTAGATCATCGGACCTCGATCTGAGGCCACAACCACCTGTGCCTCAGTACCCTCCATCACTGCACCCAATGCTGCATGCTCCAGTCCCTTGCTTCGACTGCAGTTAGACTTCGAACGCTGTGACTTCACAGCTAATTTCCAGTCAATATACTTCACTTTAGACGATCATGACCGGTTGATCTATAAAGCTCACTGAGCTAAGCAACTTCACTGTTGGAATATCAACAATTTGAGGAGTAGATTTACGGTTTTGAGGAGAGAAAGGGTTGACAATTTTTTGGACGTTGATTTCTTTATGGAGGCGACCAGACTAAGTTGAACATGCTAAACTAAAATGTTAGGGTATGACCCCTTATCATGGTGTATATATAAGATGTTGGATGGAAAAATAATATTATATTATCACACAAACTTAATTGCAAAATAATACTCAAAACCACCACATATCACCTCCATTTCCGACAAAATAAGGTAATCCGAACATAAAAATATATTTCGGACCCACTGGGACAGATTTTGACAAATTCCGAGGTCGTTTGTGAAAAGTGCTTTATAATTATCGATGAAAAATCAGGCGTTTAAAATTCCTATAATTACAAAAAAATCTAATAAATCTGAAACCTTAACATTTTACTAGACCTCTTCCTTACGGATCTAATAAAACTTATTTTGTTAAAATCGGAGTTCATTTGACCAGTCGTTTATTCTTTTAAAGTTAACCCTGTCTGAATTAATTGATTAAGGCGTTTATCATTGCCACGATCAAACAGTAAGTCCGATTGACACAAAAATTGAAATCCTACAATAATTAATTAATACGAATCAAGCGGCACCAGTTTAGACGCATTCCAAGACTGTTTCCCAGTACGCTATTTTTATACGCACCACAATGTCATTTTGGACACCAAATTACCCGGTCATCAAAAATAACAAACTATATACCTATCCTGACTCTAACCGTCGATACAAAATCAACGGAATTGGTTTTGTGGCCTAGTTCGATCGTCTGCTCAAGTTACATTCAAAAACTCCTCTATTAAATCAAATTAAATTAATTACGCGCTATAGAAAATGACTGCGCGTTTTCGACTACCGTGATCACATACGACATCGGTTTGCCATGCAAATTAATGCCATACAATAATTTAACGTTGTGGTTCCAATGACACTAATTTCATCAAAATTGGAGACTGTTTACAAAATGACCATTTTAAAGGCCTAAATTTTAATAACGATTTACATGGCGACTATTTCAAAATTTGATTTAGCCATAACTAACAATTTATACCACGAAATCCAGATCTTTCTCTTTCATTAGAAAATTTTAACCAATAGGATTCCAATGTTTCTTGTTTCACAGAAATTCGACTTATATCGGATCCTGTATATTCAATTGAAGTTCAAAACTCCATAAATGCCACGCCATTTCGAGCTCGTTTTATAATTATATATAAATATAAATAACATTCAAACTTCGTTTTAATAACGAATTCAATATTAAAATCCATTAATATTACAAATAAAATATTTAAAATAATAAACTAAAATAAAATATTTGACTACAAAAAATACGGGATGTTACAAACATGGTATTTGACTAGGAAAATAAAAAAAATGCTTCGAATATTTAACGAAGTCAGCAAGTGAGAATTTGCCACACATGAATTTGTGTATGTAATGGCCCGAATTTTCGTACTATTTGAGTTGACTTATTACACCACACGTCCAATCCAAATTTCATAAAAATACGAATCATTAGTAGGAAGAATTTAGAGGATGAGAAATAGAAAGAAAGAAAAATTAGAATAGAAGAAAATGAAGAACACAAATCTCACAGCAGAACGAATAAAATATATTGAATAACATAACGTTTGAAATACAATTTAGTAACTGTATATACATACCATTATCATAGCACAACAGTTATTCCTGGAACAGTTATAAACACCTATTTTTAAATACAACATAGTATACAATGGAAAACATGATAATTTAAAGCTCATTGTTGAAGCCTCATGCTTCCACTCCTCCATATGAATCTGTAAAATCCAGACTACTTGACTGCCCGTACAAATTTGGGCACCGAAGAGTTTAGAGTAAAACAAAACAAAATAAACTCTGGGCAAGTCACAGGACTGGTGTGAGTAAACTCCAACCATTGGTTTGACTTTTAAAATCCTTTCAAAAGAAATGATAATCGTAAGACCGATCCACACATAAACACGGATGGTTTTTACCTTACGATAACCAAAATATTTTTGATATCAAAATCCGGTGATATTATAATAGTGTCTATATCAAATAAATAGAAATCTAGCCGAACACTTGCATCTCACGCTCCATATATAATATTAAATCAAAAACCGTAGGGCGCTTATTGGAGATTGTATTCCGACTATGATAAAGTATGGAACCACCATATGATCAGTGTATTCAAAAGGGGATACACTGGGGGTCCAACAAGAACATCTTGCAACCCGGCCCACACATGGTTGGCCACTCATTTAGCTTGAGTGTACCGAGCATATTATCACCAATGGTTGTGATCAGCAACTGTTACCGAAAGCATACAGCAGCGAATTGAATAAGAAGCAAATGGAATTTCTCTAGATCAGGTGATAATACCCCTAATGGGAATGACACACTTGGTTACGCTGCCTGCCCGATTTTTGTCATTCTCCAGGTGATGAGGCTTGAGGTCACGATTATTCATTTAGAACATCTTGCCACCATTTACTTTGAATGCCATATCGTCAAACATTCGTCCATATACGTTGTCCTAGGACTGGAAAAATGGAAGGCACCATTCTATTAATCCATTTTGGGCAATTTCTACCTAGGGCTAATAGAACAGCCCTTGCACTTTACTCCATCTTTAATTATCTTCAGCATAAGTTGATTTGTAATGCTTATACCAATACAAAATGGTTTTCAAATATTAAATCTGATCCCGGTCCCTCCATATTGACAACGGAGGTATAAAATAAATCAATACTTTGATAGTCGATGATTTAACTATCAAAGAAACAATCATACAATCAACGGTCCTATTTCCAATTGGAAATTCTATCGATCAAGCATCAAACAACACTGGCCCTTTTTAAATCAATTCCTTATTATATTATCATTTCCAATTCTTATTTCCAATCTTTCGTATCCTTTCAAAACTCAATTTCCTCTCACGATTCTTGGAAAAACATTTCCAATATTTTAATTTCTTTATTCGAGAAAATATCTCTTATTCCGGTTAGAAAACATTTCTGTATATTCACGAATCCTTATTTTCTATATTCAGAAAATATACTTTATTAATATCAGAAAATATTTCCATATTACATTTCTAAATTCCTCGTTGTCCAATTCATTTCATTTTCTATGCATGGAAAATATCTCTTATTTTATTTGGAGAAACATTTCAAAATCCTTTAAATTAACCCGATGTTATAAATACATCGTTATTATAACTCAAACCATTTAACATTTATTAACTAACCATATTGCTAACCAATCTTCACTATCGAACCTTAACAATTCCTCCATCAATCATGAAGTCAATCAAGTTGGGATATAATTACCTCTCAGACCTTAATAAACAACATTCTCAACTTTGAAATAGTCAAAGCTCACAACTTCAAACAAAACATCGCTTACGCGACTCTCAAATTCAATCTAAGCATCCACTTCTTTTACAAAATCCTTGATTATAACGGTAGTGTTATAATCACTATTTCCAAATATTTGATTTATAAAACATTTATTATAATGTTAGCATTAAAATCGCTGTTTAGATTTATAAAACATTTATTATAACAGTAGCGTTATAATCGCTGTACTCAAATATTTGGTATATAAAAATATAACTTGTACTTATTAATTAAATTAATAAATAAATAAACAAATAAGTTTGATTCAAAACAGAAAGTAAAAAATAACTACTTCCCTAAATTCGATATAATTGAATTCCAATAAATAACTCTCTCTCGAATAATTTATATTCGATTATATTCCGAACTTCGGAATTTATCTACCATTTTAGGTTAATTCAAGATCCAAATTCACCTTTGAATTTGTCCTTTCCAAATCATTATCAAATTCGTTTATAACCATTCCAGTCTACAAAACGTTATCACACTTTATTTTATATTCCGAATTTTGAACTAAAACTCATCGTTTTCTTTTAAAACGATTACCCATTTCCCTTTTCATTCAATTTCTAATCTAATTTCATATTTCAAATCTAAATTTCCTTAAAACATATTTTATTTACAAAATATTTCCGTTAAACCATTATTCACTTTAATCATGAATATATTTCTTTTATATGCAATCAAATCTATTTGATCTCGTACTTATAAATAATATCTTAAACCCAAATTCTATTTATAACTTCTATTCATATTTTTCCATACCAATCTCATTTGTATTGAATTCATTTAAAATTTCGTTTATAATTTCCGTTATAATTTGCTAAGTTCAAATCTCATTTCCAATATTGGTTTCACAATCGATTTCCACTTTTTCATATAAATTCAAATTTGAATTTATATTTCAGTTATCCAATGGTAAATAATTCAATTAATGTATTCTAATTTATAAACAAATTCTTGATTCATCCATTTGAACCGGGTTCTATTCTCAACTCTATTCAAAAATTAAATTTCTATTTTTGGAGATAAATTTCCTTTTTAAATCCCAAATTCCTTCTCTATATCTAAAAATATTTTACGATATTTAAATACCAAAATTCTAAGCCAGGGTAGCTCAAAACACAACAAAGTCAATCACTGATTATATATTACATCATACATCACAATCAAGGAAAATTAGTAATATAAATATTGAGGAACCCAGTTGGGTCCCTACAACCTGTTTCCCTGCATCCACAATGTTAATTAACATTAATTTCACATGAACATGAAATATCATAGTAAACAGAACTAATAATCGATCAACGATATATTTATGTCAATCATTTCAACCAATTTTATCAACCATTCATCCAAATAACCATTACACGGTATAAAATTGCTATAAATAAATTTAAAACTCATTTACAAAAATATAAACAAGCCAGAGTTAGTGAGCTTACTCACATTGTTTCGTAGTTGAGGATTCTGCTCATTTTATATAGTTTCAAACAACGTTCGAAACTACATAAAATTACAACTGACTTTGAACAATTCTGTCCCAGTTCGTACACTTCATGTTCGTATATATGATCTTGATACCCCTTGTTTCATCCAATCTGATAACGTATGAACAACATATCGATGTAACAAGATTTAATTCGATTTAAATATAAAAGGGTTAACTTAATTTAGTTAATCTCTCATTATACACTAATCCCGTTTTAAATGTTACCTCTAAATATTCCTCCCAGGAAAACTCCTCTAATCTGTTTAAAATAATTCCACCCCTGTACAATATGAACGGTTCACGCACATATATTAAGATCAGTATCCTTTTAATCATCAATAATTTAATAAACTCCTTACCAATTTATTACTTTGAACAAAACACTCCTTATCCTCCATCCCAATTATCTCTTACAGGCTGACGTGGTCGAGTTCCATTCTTTCTTCTTATTTCTTATTTCTTATTTTCATATTTTTTTTAAAGTGGTTGGCCCTATCATTTTGGCCCATACGAATACCTACGTCCATGCAGTTCCATCTTCTTCCCCCATAATTCTGAAACCAATATTTAACAGCAAAGCCATTTCGGGTCCCTCCAAGCTCACCAACAACATACAACATCACCACTACATTTTCCAGCATTCGGTCTGACTCTGTCTCCTTCTCCCTACTCGCACAGCACCACCCCCCTTTTTCTTCCTCTTCGTTCTACTTGCGGGTACAAATCTGAGTACTACAGTTCCATGGCCAGAGGTCTTCCCAATCGTTCTCGCTCTCCAAGCCATATAAAAATAGAGTAAAATCTCCATAGTTCTCCATTTCAAATCCTCCTTCACTCTATACTCGTCTAGGAAAACTCGAACTTCTTCGTTTCCTTTTGCTTTTTAGCCAAACCAGCGTATTTACTGAAACCCCAAGGCACTAATATGCACCGAAGATCACCAGACCTCCTCTATTCCTTCGCCCAAACCTCCTGCTCAACATGTCCCTTCTATTTGCTTCCCAACGCTTCAAACAATTACGGTGGTGAACCCGAGGAAACATCGTTCATCGCTGTAATGAACACTGCAACGAAGAGTGTGAAAACCTTTAGGTTTGAATGCAATATTTTGTATATTTGAGTGAGGAGTATAAAGTGACAAATCCAATGAATAAAAATTTGTTTGATTCAAACTTGTTTCTGATTTTATATATATACATTTTTTCCTCTTTTCTGTTCGATTTACTTGTTGTAGAACGGAAGTGAGAGAGTGCCAATATATAAAGAAAAGTAACTTGGCAGGCACAGTTACTTGGAGCACACGGTATCAATTTGCTAGGCCTGCACGGTTTTGAGTAGGCTTGGCACACATGTTTTCAAACGCCTTGGCACCCACGACACGCTATTGAATGAACAAAATCTTTATGTATATACGTTGCTTTTAACTTGATGTATATAGTTGTATTTTTCTGTTGAAAGTGCAACCGTTTTATGTAAAGCTCACATAGAAATAATATTAATATTTATTTGGTACCCTGCTGCAAAAATCTCATTCACCTACGAACTATTATGGACTAAAATAAAAGTACGGTCGTGTTGGCCAAGGTGTCGTGATCCCAAATATATAATAAAATATACAAGATAACTTATATCGTGATATCCCAAAACGCTGATATAGGGTGTAAAGTACTTCAAATAAAAATATGCTTATTTTCTTTAATAAAAAATTACATAAAAAATCTATAAATTTAATTATAACTACGTCCCAAAAATCTTGCAATAGTAATCTATTTTGGGTTTTATAAAATTAATCTCGTCATAATCACATATCGTTTTGAAATTAAATTGATTCAATTTCAAAATAAAAAAATAAAATACATATCTAATCTGAATATATACATATAGCTTCAAAGTAATCTAATTTGAATTTTACACTCGATATTTCTATTTTTAAGTTAAAACGATATTCAGTTTATTTTAAAATCCATTTATTTTACTAAATAAATCATTATGGTTTATAACTGATTCCATAGCGACTTTCTAAAAATTTGATTTGTACATAACTTACAGTCTATAAAACGAAATCTCGATTTTTCGCTTTCATTAGAAAAATATAATCAAATGGATCCAAACGTTTCTTGTTTCATTGAATTCCGACTTATACTGGATTATGTATATTCAATTGAAGTTCAAAACGTTAAATTGTGAAATACCACGACAATACGAGCTCGTTATTAATTATATTAAAAATTATACGTTCAAGCTTCGCTTTAATTAATAAATTCCATATAAATTTCCATTAATATTTCTAATACAACATTTAAAACAAATTTAAATGCTCAAAAATTAAACAGCTAAAAAACTGGGTCATTACATTGTACGTCAAGGCAGCATGTACAATATGGTACATAAGATGTAATATGCAGAACAATGTGTATATTAAGTTTCAAGTCAAAGTAGAAAAATTGCAACACCTCTATTCTTTTATAGGGCACAAAATTCGTGTATAGAATTATAATTGTTTGTCAACATTTTAGCTTAAGCTTTACATAACAAATAGGCAGAAAATCTGGTCTAATATCAGTGTGCATATATTCAGATTTACTAAGGACATAATAAGTCATAAAAAGTAAGCAGGCAAATCCAAGTATTTCAAGATATAACAAGGCAATTCACACGACCCGCAAACAAGTAAAATGCCCAAATCGAAACAGTTGAGATTCTTGAACAAAACTAATCGCGAGATAAACTCACCTGTAGTGCCAAGAGAAAGGAGCGGCAGCAATGTTTTGAAATTGTGTGGTGGTAAGAAGGATGCTTGGAGAAGGCTACGGTCAGTGGGGCTTGCAGTGTGTAACGCCCCATGTCCATTAATGTCACTCACAAAGAGAATGCATCAATGTCCATGAAGCGTTATTGTTGTATAGAACAGATAAATTACAAGAATAAATAAATAAAACAACACAGAGGAAGATAAAACTTATTTCATAGCATTTAACTCAAAACAAGCTTATATAAGTAGTTTCCATAACCCTTACAACATGATCAGTAGTCTTTTCCAAAAACTTCAAAGTACATAAAGAAGCAAATACTTAAATAACATAAATGCATAAATCCCCACTGAGCATAAGCAAAGCCATAAAGATGAGAGAGTCCAAAGCGATACATCTACTCTCTTCAAGCAACTGAAAGAAATCGGCACTAAGCTGTAGTATTCCCTCCTTGCAAACCTGAGGGGGGGAAGGAAAGGAAAGAGGTGGAAACAAAACGGGTCAGACATAAAGTCTGGTGAGTCCAGTAATTTTAACAAATAGTAGGTAAGGTAAATGGTCAAGACATAAATAGGCATCATGATATGGCTGTAACATAGATAAGGTAGATAAAAAGGATGGACAAGATAATTCTGTTCCTAAGTACTAAGACAATCCTACACCTTGGCTAAGCGAACAACCCTCCAAGTACTAACCCCGAAGACCGAAGTCAACATCAGACTAGCACCCACAGGACTATCCAACTCAACCAACATGTATTTCGTTACACCGCACTTTTGCTAAGTTGCACCACATTACTTAATCACACCGCACATCTACTAGTCTCTATTTACTAAAGGTTGATCCCTTCCTACTAACTGTACTCACATGACAAACTTGGTAGTTACTTTTACCAGGCTGCTATCGTAGGTGTCGGCTTACTGCTACCACTGCTAAGGTACCCTTCATCTACCCATTTGATCGGCTCCCTAAACCCCGTAAGCACCCGTGCTGGCCCCACAGTAGGGTGTATCACTCCCCAAAGTGGCAACCCCGATACCAACATAAAATGCACGGCCATACCTACACGATGCAACAACGTCTTACCTATCAGCCCGGACACATGCACGCACATGAACCCGTTGGACTTGCGTTGCCACCGCTATTCACGTTTTGACCTCTTATTTTCAAGCCCAGTAAGCGTGCCCCAACCCCAGCCTAGTACCGGGCCCAATTAGTTACTCAAACGGGTTACTAGTTGAAACGGGTCCCCATCCGACACAAGCCTCCCACCTATGCTTGGTCCCCACTAGGGTTTTATCCCACTTAACCATTTTAATTTAAATGTCCATGTCTTACACATGCTACGGTTAAGTCCATACTTACATGTCATTAATCACATGTCTTATCTTATTCCGGTTAAGTCCATATTTACATGTCATAATTTACATGTCACCCCACTTAACCCTCTAACCATACCCATGACTTATTATGGTTAGTATTCCTTAATTCATTCCTTATGACGAACGGTGCATGACCTCCCACATTAGACCGAGCACTTTGCGGCCGCTGGATTTGCCGGGCAGTTCCGGGCTGTCTTACACCACAAAACGGGTCTAACCTCATGCCACCCATTGTTACGCCTACAATTCTTTCCTTTGACCTCTCGCATTAGACGTCCAATTGTGGTAGTTGGATTTGCCGGGCGGTTCCGGGAAGTCTTATGCCACAATTGCGCCTAACCTCATATCAAAGGTTTATTAATAATCGTATTTCACCCAAACACCAATTTTCATGTCATCTGTTTCCAATTCAACATATAATCATGTTTATAATTTTTGCCTATTCCAACTTGTCACTAGTTACATGTTAATTAGCCTCAATTACAAATTTTCAATTATAGGCAATTTCATCAATTCCATGTAATTCATACCCAAATATGCCAATTTCACATATTATTCAATTATCCAAAATATCCAATAATACCCAATTTTCCATATTTCACATATCCCCGTCGTTCCCACGTATTCGCATTCACGCGTATTTTTAACGTAGGCTCGAAGGTAGCCTAGATCCAAAAATAAAAGGAATAGGGATAAGAAGAGAGAATCAAATCATAGAAAATTGGAATTAACACAACATCATGAAATAAAGGGGCATAAAAACTGGCATAGAGGCATAATGACAGATTCAACATGAATAAACTGATAAAAGGTATGAACTTTACATAGAAACATAGGCATATGATGACATGAATCAAAAAGGTGAAGACTTGGTGAGATTTTCATTACAAACATATATGAATCCTTTTTACAACTTCATCATGTTACTTTTAATCCCATTATATTGTGGAAATCACCGTACTCACCTTTCGTGGTTAAAGAATAGAATTATGCACTTAAATTGGTGTAGAAACGTTGCGGTGTTGCAGATTTATCTTCTTGAATTGTTGTAGAGCTCTAATCTTTAATTTGAGTTGAAGTTGAATACTTGCGATTTGATTTAGAGGCGGCGGCTAGGTTTTAAGAGAGAGTTTGATAG
Source organism: Allium sativum (assembly GCA_030737875.1). NCBI lineage: Eukaryota > Viridiplantae > Streptophyta > Magnoliopsida > Asparagales > Amaryllidaceae > Allium > Allium sativum. Next base: position 997,399,905 of record CM060915.1, read on the forward strand.
CATAATGGTGTCATAGATAATATTTATGATTTAGGGTTAGGTCTTAGGGTGTATATATAGGTGTAGGAAGTTATTTAGGCCTTAGGATTAACCATAGAACTGATCTAAACCATCAAAAATCGTCCCAGGCCCAAAAATCGTACCACAGCAAAACTGGTCGAACCAGGTTCGACCTCCCAAAAGGGGAGGTCGACCTGGGGGTACCCAGGTTGACACCATGGTCGACCTCCCCCCTTGGGAGGTCGACCTCCCTGGTCGTCCTGCTCACATATAAAATTTTTTTCTCTTTTTTTTTTCTTTTTATCTTCCGAGGGTCATATCTCCTTCGTCCGGACTCTATTTTTCGAAAACTTTGACTCTATACCATGCAAAATTCCGAGACGAACGCAATGGTGCAACCCGTTTCCCTCCATTCCTCTTTTAAAAATTAAGTGCTCTTAAATTTAGTTAATTCAACCATTCAAAATTCGGGGTGTTGCATTCTCCCCTACTTAAAGGATTTCGTCCTCGAAATCTCTAAGTCAAGAAGAACGTATCTTACAATCTAATCATCCATCTACTCAACCATCAACCACTAGCAACCATGGTCCTTAAAATATTTCTAGTGCTTTTCATGTACATATGCATAGTGTGTGTATATGTCCGTATACTAATGCAAAATCAGGCGGTCCACTGATTCAGTCGACCTCCTTAATGCAAATAATGATAGTGCCATGTATCCATCATGTATGCAAAGAATCCTATACATATCATTACTACATGTGTGCAAAACCATTCATTTAAATGCAACATCCATATGATACACACATTTAATGTACATTCAATTTACTAAATACATCCATTTATATGCAATATGCAATATGAAAGTGACTGAGCCAATCTAGTGCCTAAAGTGTGTGTATATTCATCCAAGCAACCACTAGAAAACACTTGCATACACATACATCCACCATACATAACATGTCTCAAACACATGTTTCAACCATAGGACTACCCTATCTAAAGGTCAAAGATACTAGCGAGAGGACATACAAAAGATAGAACAAGTACAAGCTAAGTGATAAAGGAGAAATTAAAAGACATACCCTCGAAAATAAAAGGGTACAATGAACGCATCTTCTCTTCCATCTCCCAAGTAGCGTCGCTCTCATCATCTCCCCATTGCACTTTGACTTGCTTGACCTCTCGATTCCTCAACTTCTTAATCTCCGACCCAAGAATTCATGTAGGAGCTCGTCGAATCATCGCATCATGCTCTATCACCACATCTCTATGCAAGCTCGGCTCTACCACTTCCGCTGTCTCATGCAAGCACTTCGTCAAATGTGATACATGGAATATGTCGTGTACACCACTAAGTCTCTCGGGCAACTCCACTCTATACGCCATATGTCCAATCCTTTCCTTAATAGAAAACGGCCCTACGAACCTTGGTGCTAACTTCCCAACGGACCCAAAGCGAACAACATTTCGTAATGGAGACACCTTGATAAAGACCATGTCCCCAATATCTCAAGATATGTCCTCCTCTTGTTCGCATAATATTTCTGATTATCTTGCGCCATGTAAAGACCCGAAAATTCCTGCCCTTTGAATCGACCATAAACCACACAGGTCTAACCCAAAAGTTGGAAATCTTCGAATATTTTAACTTTGGGAATACAACAACATCAGAACAACAACAGCAGACTTTTATCAACATTACAATAATGTTACATCAGAGTACATCGAATAAAATTACAGCGGAAGATAAATTTCAACAAATTAAATACAATAAACAGCGGAAGACTTCTATGCTCTGGACACAGCTTTAGGCTTCGATCCAGAATCCTGCTCAAGAGATAAATATCTGCCAAAAGCTACTCGACTGCCTGTGTGGAAAAGAGGGCACCCGAGTTTGCAAAGTGAAACAAACTACGAGTCAGTCATGGGACTGGTGTGAGAATTCTTAACTAATATAACTAATAGCAATAAGGCAAATCCAAGGACCACGCCGCTAACACGGAACGGGTTTACTCCAATGGATTGCCATGCGTAATTAAAAGTAAATCGTAAAACAACGCAATGCTTTTTTGGAAAAATGAAACCATTATAAGACTCAAGTCCCATCACACAATGCAACGCAAACCAGAGGATATAATTTTACCTTATAATGGTCAAAAAGGCTTGATACGTTAAAAATGGATTTGATATTATTATTAGTGTGTATATGTTTCAATAAAAAACACTTCAATCATAATGTATCAATCATAGACGGTATAGTACCCAATCCTACTATGTCGCCATACTAGTTCTATAAGCAAAACCGCATGGTGTCGTATTGGAAATTGGGTTTCCATCATGAGTCAAGGTTGGGGAGGAGCTCCTTACCGATTCGAGACACTCTAGCTAATGTCTCAGGATTCCCCCGCAGTTAACCCTTGGATCCTGCAGGGCTGGTCCACACATATAGCTTCGTGGATTGGCAATTCCTGAACACAAGTTTCCCGGTCCTATAGAACCTATCATCCCAGGCGCGCCACATTCCATCATCCACATAAGTAAAATATCAGCCAGTTTAAGCACCGACACCACTTCTAGTTAGAAAGAAACGTGCTGCTCTCCCTGCGTTCCCTTCTCCCATTTTAGGCTCAACGGTTGTGAGACTCGCTGTAATGACCCGCATTGGCAGGGGTATTATGATTAATTTATTTAATTATATCAATGGTGGTTTAGTGAATCTAATGGTCGTGGAATAAAATAATGATGAATATTTAATTAAAATAATAAATTAAATAATATATTTAATTCTGAAATAATCAGAATTGGCTGAAATGACGATATGGTGTGAACCGGATCATCTGTGATACGTAATTCAGTTTGGAACTTGAATTTGAGTAACGAATATATTCAATCGTCGACAATTGAACGTATAGTTTATAATATAATTATAAACGAGCTCGAAATGGCGCTGCAGTTCGCTATTTGGCGATCTGAACTTCAACTGAATGTACAAGATTCGTTTTAAACCGGATTTCTGTGAAACAAGAAACGTGTGGAGCTGGTGGAGTATATCTTTCTAGTGGAAGAGAAAAATCGGGATTTCGTCGTGTAGATTTTGATTTGTGTCCAAATCAAATTTTAAAATAGTCGCTATAAAATCGACCATCGACCATAACGGTTTATTGGATATAACTAGAGATCGGGTTTGAATTTAGACAAGTTTCTTTTGGGAAATAGTGATAATTTAATTTTTAGAAATTTATTATAATTTTTAATTAATTAAATAATCAACTTGTTATTTGGGAGTATTTGGCACCCTGTAATCAACATTTTGAGGTTTCACAATATGAGTCAAACTACCGGTATTATTATATTTTTGGAACCCTGGCACATCACTGATTACAACGGAACTTTTACTTTCGTCAATTGAGGTCCAAAAAATGAGTGGAGTTATCTTTTGAAACAGGGATAACTTTTATTGAATGGTTAACTAGTCAAACGAACTCAGAATTCAACGAAACAAGTTTCATACGAAACCTTAGGGAGAGGTCTAGTGAAACATCAAGGCCTCATATTTTTAGGATTTTTTCTGGAATTGTTAGGAATTATTGCTCGGTGTTTTTCATCGATATTTTCTAAAGGATTTTCGCATATGGTGTCGGAATTCGATGAAACATGTCCCATTGGATCCGGAATATTTTTCTCTGCTAGAAATAGCTTATTTTGTCAAAAACAGAGATTGTATTGATTGGTTGTAAGAGTAGACTTCACGTATAAGTTTTAATTAAATAAAATATTCATTTTTGGTCCCAATTTCAACGCTTGGCCTAGTTCCTACCTTTAAACGTTTGTGTGGTCAAAACAGTGACAACGAATGGCCAACCCGTCCCAACTTTCTACAATATAAGGAAACATGTAAACCTAATTCTCGGACGAAATCATTTTTATGCCTCCACTTACCAAAAATGAAACGAACGAGTGAAATTTCTCCAATCCTTCCTCCATTTCTTTCTGCAAATCCACTTATCATCTCAAACATCTTCCTTCTACAAAATGGAAGAGCTCTGCAAGCTCTCCGATTCAAATAACGGTGATGAAGAAATCTGCAACGAGATGGTTGGGATCTGCTCGGGAAAGCTTGGCGTTCGTGATCAAATACCTAGCCGAGGACAGGCTTGGGGTCAACAAGATTTCGGGCGAAGAAGGAGGAGGCTGGTGCGCTCGAACTGGCAGTTGTCGACGGCCCTCTAGTGGTTTGTTTCCTGGTGCTGTGGTGGCTTTTCACGTTGACGTAGGGTTCGAGCTGTGTAATTACAAACAAGGTGAAGTCAGCAAGTCAAATGGTTGTTTTCAGAAAAATAGGAGGAAGTAGAAAAATGGTTCGGCGGTGTTTGTTCTGGGTTCCTATATCATGATGTTTGGGATGAAAAACAGTGGGGGTTCATTTTTGGGATTTACTGTTGGTGTTTTGGGTTTTTAAAGTTGGACTGAAGTGGAAGAGGAATTTGTCGTGAAAGGGTCGGAAATGAGTGTAGAATCCTGGGGTCGGGTTTGGAAGGGGTACAGGGAAGATGATGAGTGGCTTACTCAATGATTTAAAATGTTAATTGTGGTGTTCATGAAGTTGAAGAATGTGTTAAGGTTGGCTATGTTAAATGGAGACAGAATGCGAAAAGAAGATCCGAATTGAAAGCAGTATACTCGAGTTAGGAAGATTTCTGGAAGATGATGATCAACAGGTTAAGTCCAAATTAGGAGATTAAGAAATAATGGCCATTTGCTTATAATAGGATCATTAAAAATATGTATTCAACTTTATAAAATGTATAACCCTTCCATACGTTGTCAGAATTGAGCGAAACAAGATCTGTTGGAATCAAGTGGAAGGAGGCTACAAAATGGAACTGACTGGAAGTCCATTGAAGCTCGTTACAATTTATAGCAAAATAAATTGTCTGAATCAAGCGATGGTTATCGTCACTGACGATGATCGTCCAATGTGAGTAAATCTCACTAACTCTGAACAGTTTATAATTTCATGTTGTATTTTTAGAACTGTTAAATATTGGCTGATTTACTGTATGTTGACTGTTTGATTGAACTGCTAGTCAATTAGTTGAATTTTCTATATTGATTCTATTTAACAGAATATATCATATGGAGCTGAAAGTGATGTTATCTATATTGTTTAACATCTATGATGCAGGGAAACAGGTTGGAGGAATCCACCTGGATTCCTCAACGTTTATTTACTGTTTTCATATATTATGATATATGATGTGATGTATATTTGTTATGGATTATGTGTGTTAGAATGATGTTGATCATTGTTATTCGATATTTTAAATATCATAAAAGACCCTGGGATGTAAAAAGAATTATTTCAATGTATATTGAAATAAAGGGATTTTATAAAATCAACAGATTTTATAAAAGGAAATATTTCGAAAGTAAATAAAAGGGAAAAATGTTTTTAAAACGAATAGAGTTTTATAAAAGGGAAATCATTTGTAAAGTGAAGAACTGTTACTAAAAGTAAATCTTTATAAATGAGTAGTTTATTCGAATAGAATAAAGAAGTTAATCGATGTTAGTTAATCGATTAGAGAATAAAGTTAAAAGGAGTGAATCGATGTTAGTTAATCGATTAGAGAATATAGAATAAAGGAGTTAATCGATGTTAGAGAATATAGAATAAAGGAGTTAATCGATGTTAGTTAATCGATTAGAGAATATAGAATGAAGGAGTTAATCGATGTTAGTTAATCGATTAGAGAATATAGAATAAAGAAGTTAATCGATGTTAGTTAATCAATTAGAGAATAAAGTTAAAAGGAGTTAATCGATGTTAGTTAATCGATCAGAGAATAAATTTAAAAGGAGTTAATCGATGTTAGTTAATCGATTAGAGAATAAAGAAAAGAAGTTAATCGATGTTAGTTAATCGATTAGAGAATAAAGAAAAGGAGTTAATCGATGTTAGTTTAATCAAGTAGAGAAAGTAAAATGAGTTAATCGAATATAGTTATTCGAATAGAAAGTAAAATGAGTTAATCGAATATAGTTATTCGAATAGAAGAAAATGAATTAATCGAATATAGTTTATTCGAAGAAAGAAAAGGGGTTATCGAATATAGTTTATTCGAAAGGAGTTAAGTCAAATAGAGTAAATCCAATAGTGGTAGTTGAATAGAGTTAATTGATAAGGGTTAATCGAATAGAGTTAATTGATAAGGGTTAATCGAATAGAGTTAAGTGAAAAGAGTCAATCGAGTATAGCTATTTGAAGGAGGGTTAAGTAAGGAAGTTAGTAAAAGGAATATAAAGTGAACATTGCCTATTTCCAAGTTAGAAATGTTGTTCAGTTAAGGTATGAGAGGTAGTTCTACCCCAACTTGATTGGCTTCGTTTTTAACTAAGGAATAGTTAAGGTTCGGCATTAAGGAGGAAATGGTTTGAGTTGGCAGAGTGATGTTATCTATATTGTTTAAACATCTGTCTAAGTCCAATGAAGAAGCTTTGGAAATGTTTTTCCAAAGAAGAAACCAGAAATGTTTTCTAATAAAGAAAACAAGAAATGGAAATGTTTTCCATTGTTAATAACGTATATTTTCCAAATTTAGAAAATAAGAAATATTGAATATAGGGAAACAGGAGATAAGTAAATTTATGAAATAAAGAGATAAATGTTGACTGATGTTTGATTGATATAAATTTCCATTTGGAAATAATATCGTTGGTTGCACATCTGTTTTTATTCGATAGTTAAATCACAGACTATCGAAGTTTTGACCATTTTTAACGTTGTTAATATGGAGAGACCGGTTGGATTATTATCCAAAGAACCACTCTGTATTGGCATAAGCGTTGCGAATCATATATGCCAAAGGAAATTGAAGATGGAGTTATGCAAGGGTTATCCTATTTACAGAATAGTGCCTTCGGTTCATCCTGTTCCTGGATGATTTGTATGGACGGATGTCTGACAGAATATTTCCAGACGATCATGTATATTGATTTCTCCAATCGTACCAAGAGTGGAAGCGGAGAAGGAAAACTTCTTTTAGCTAACACATAATGTATTGTTGAGGACGTCGATCGGTGATTTGATGGATTTGACGATGTGGCATTCAAAGTGAATCTGATATGATGATAAAGCGTAGCTTCTAGCCTCATCATCCGGTAAATGACAGAAATCGGGCAGGCAACATGGCTAAGTCGGTCGCACCGAAGTAGGGTGTATAATCACCTGATCTATAGTTTCATTTACTTCTAAAAATCTATTTTTGATGCTGTCCATTCGGGAAACAAGTGCTGATCCCAACCATTGGTGATATACATTCGATACGCTCAAGTGAAATGAGTGGTCGGTCATGTGTGGCCGGGTTGCAAGATGTTCTTGTTGAACCCAGTGTATTCCTCTCTAGAGGTACACGAGCGAAAGGTGGTTCCATACCTTGTCATAGTTGGAAATCCATTACCCAATACGTGCTTGCGGTTTTGATTGTATACTATATATGTAGAACGTGAGATGAAAGCGTTTCTGCTAGATGATTATATATATACTGTGGTTGATAGACATTATTATATTATCAAAAGGTTTTTGATATAAAGATATTTTGGATTCTCATAAGGGAAAAACCCGTTCTGTATTGCGGCGTGGTCTTATGAGATATCGTGTACTTGTTCGAACTGTTTTTAAACTGTTTTACTCATACCAGTCCCATGACTGACCCGGAGTTTATTTTGTTGTTTTCCCTAAACTCTTGGGTGCCTAAATTTGTATGGGCAGTCAAGTAGTCGGGATTTTACAGATATAGTTGAAGAGCTGGAGCAGGAGGCTTCAGGATCATATAGCTATAGTTATTTCCGCTGTGTTGTAAGTGCTGTACTTTGATAATGATGTATATTCAAATACAGATGTATATTTCAAAGTTATGTTACATATATTATATGTTATTCGTTCCGCTGTGAGATTCGTGTTACTCTGATGTTGTGTTCTTCTTCTTCTATTCTAAATTTCTATCTTATCTATCCTCACCCTCTAATTTCTTTCACTAATTACCAGGATTTTTCGATGTTTTGGTTATCAACATCGTGTTTATGTCGATAACCAAAGTCGCTAGAAATCCGGGTCATTACAGTTGGTATAAGAGCAGAAGGTTAATTGATTAACTTGGCTCTGTGGCGTGACTCGGTAGAGATAGGGATAATAATACCCTAGATTGAGTTTGAGTGTATATACGAGTGAACGTATTTGTTATTGATAAAAAAATTTGTTTTATATTGTGGAGATTCATTGGTTGAGTCGTTTATGAGTTCTAGTCGATCAGTTTGATCCACTGTATCGGTATGGATTTTGTAAACACTTGAATACGATGAACCATCATGGTATGTTTTGAAAAGAGGGTAAATGAAATAATTTTACCCAAATTATATTTTGATATATATTGGATATATTGGTTGTTATTATAATTGAGTAAGATTATAAATTAAACGGTTATGTAAATAACCAATCAGAATTCATATAAGTGAAATACGTGAATCAGATGAGTTAAATCTAAAATTTAAACCAGAAATTGAATTAAAACTCTAGAGAATTGGATAAGTGTTTGTAAATGGATTTAGATTTAAAATAAGGAAAATTTAAGATCCTGGGGGATTTTAAACTGTTTTACAAGTAGTGTGAATTATATTTTGAAATGAATTTCAAAGTGGAAATGTTTGGAAATGGTTTTATAGTATTGAGCTCACTTCGATCACTGGGAAATAGATTCTAATTATGATAGCTGCATCATCAGTATTCATTTTCGAGTTGTAAGTGACGAATTACCACCAGAGATACTGTTTTGAATTTGTTTTGGGAAAGACAAGTTGTGTTGAATTTCAAAATGGGATTTATAAAATAGAATTTGAACTTTTAAATAGATTTGAAATATTAACTTGTTTAAAAGAAATAAAACAAGAAGCTCCTTTATAATTGAAGTTTATAAATAGTTCTTTTATAAACGAAGTTTATAAATGAAGTGGAAAGAATTATCATTGGATAATTCAGAAATAAAAATACAAGTGTGAAGTTGAAAGGGAAACCTATTTTCCAAAGGTAGTAATATCGATTTCAAAAGGAATTGACATTGGGACTTATTTAAAGGAATTTGAATAAAGGAAGTTCAAACATAGAATTTAAATAAGAAAATTCAAAGGGGATTTGAATAAAGAGAATTCAAATAGAAATTGAATATAGAAATTCAAAGGGAGTTTGAATATATAAAATTCAATGGAATTAATATAGAGTTTGAATATAGAAATTCAAATGGAATTCAAATATAGGATTTGAATAAATGGAATTTGAATATAGGTAATTCAAATAGAATTGGAATGGAATTCAATTAGTTAATAAACAAGTTAAAACTTATAATTGAACATGTATATTCAAATAAAAGGGGTGAAATAGGTAAACCAGTTAATTAGCCTTTAGTAAATGGATCTTGAATTGAAGTTGAACTTTAGATAAGTAAAGAGGACTGGTAAATTTATATTCGAAATCGAATATGAAACCTGAGTTTGAAAAAGTAGAATTTGATTAGTTAATAAGCAAGTTAAAATATTTTTGAACATGTCATGTTCAAATATAAAAGTGAAATAGACTAAAGAGTTAATTAACAAATTAATTAACGAATTGAGTAAAACGATCAGGTATAGTTAAAATAAAGTTGACATGTATAAATATACATGAGATAGGTATGGATAAGGTATGAAGGTATATAGATAGAATGCTCGACGAAAAGGTATGTATTTAATTCATATATGAGATTTTATGCGCCGTATCGGCTAGCCGCTTGGCATTTTCTTTCTCTTTTGGATTAGTGAGGGCCATGGGAGGCTATTTAAAATATCCCGATGCTCCTAGTACAAAGGAGGTTATGGCAAATTTTTCCGGGAATTTAAGGAGTTAGAATATTTTTAAGATAATTTGGTAGTTAGAAATCAACGTATCGATATATATATAGAAGTCGATAAGGAAACGAACTTAGAAATAGAATAGTAAAATCAAAAAGGAAGTCTAGAATAAAATCAAGTAAGAATAGAAAGAGGAAGCGTATACGTGTTTAAAAGGGAATAAGTAGTTGTATGGTATTGATTTTTTCGAGTAAGTAGTTTTATCTGTTTTGACGTTATAAATGTTATTCGGTCAAGGTCTGAGAGGTAGTTATACCCCAACTTGATTGATTTCATTATTAACAAATAAATAGTAAGATTTCAGGCTCGAAGATCAATGTTGGGTAAGAGTTAGTTGAATATAGTATTTGGGTTTTCGTAACGATGTTTTACACAACATCCGTTTTAACCCAAATAAGTGTAAGCTTGGAAATATAATAAAGAATATTTCCTGACTATAGAAATAAACGAGATCGGAAAAGAGATAAGTAATTGGGATATTTTCCAATTATAAATAGCATATATTTTCTAAAGTTCAGAAAATAAAGGAAGGCGATATTCGGAAATGTTTTCCAATTAACATAAAAGGCCAATATGGTTATTGAAAATATTTGGTTAACAAATATTGATAAAGAACTAGAGAAGTGATTTAACTAATGGAATATTGATTATGGGCTCAGTTGAATTTCAAAAAGGAAAATTTGATTTTTAAAAAGAGTAAACTGTTTAAAAACTCCCAGGGAAATAAAAACAAATTTAACAGAAATTTGTGAAAGCAAATTTGAATTTAAGTAAAGCCAGTAAGATGGTAACTGAGATTAAATTAGAATGATATCAAGACAAATTGGATTGTAAGATTCAAATTTGAACTGTCATGTGATAATCAAGTTAAGAGTTGAGAATCGAGAAGAAACTCGAGTTGAAATGATATTTGGCTCGGATATAATTGAATGGTTGTGTTGTGGATAAAAGCAGATTGGAATTTGATTGGGATGACCTTGGTATCCGCTGAATTGATAACAGGTGGAAAGGATATAATGATATGCTGACAAAAGGTACCAGTTTATATTTCTATTGGATATAAAATTTATGTGCCGAATTGGCAAGCCGCTTGGCTGTTTGATTTTCTTTTGAGTTGGAGATGGCCCAGAGAGGCGAGTTGAAGTTTGACCGATTGAGCCGTGCAAAGGAGGTGCTGGCGAATATTTTTGAAAAGTAAGGCGTTAGAAAATTTTCAGGATTTTTGAAAATTTTCGTTGATAAGAATTAATGAATATTTAATTGAAATTAAATTGGTTCAGTTGAAACTGAAGTTAAGAAGTGAACAAATATGTTCTAACCAGTCGATAGGGTCGTTCTCTACCTTTTAGCAATTTCGAGGACGAAATTATTTTAAGTGGGAAAGATTGTAATGACCCGCATTGGCAGGGGTATTATGATTAATTTATTTAATTATATCAATGGTGGTTTAGTGAATCTAATGGTCGTGGAATAAAATAATTATGAATATTTAATTAAAATAATAAATTAAATAATATATTTAATTCTGAAATAATCAGAATTGGCTGAAATGACGATATGGTGTGAACCGGATCATCTGTGATATGTAATTCAGTTTGGAATTTGAATTTGAGTAACGAATATATTCAATCGTCGACAATTGAACGTATAGTTTATAATATAATTATAAACGAGCTCGAAATAGTGTTGTAGTTCGCTATTTGGCGATCTGAACTTCAACTGAATGTACAAGATTCGTTTTAAACCAGATTTCTGTGAAACAAGAAACGTGTGGAGCTGGTGGAGTATATCTTTCTAGTGGAAGAGAAAAATCGGGATTTCGTCGTGTAGATTTTGATTTGTGTCCAAATCAAATTTTAAAATAGTCGTTATAGAATCGACCATCGACCGTAACGGTTTATTGGATATAACTAGAGATCGGGTTTGAATTTAGACAAGGTTCTTTTGGGAAATAGTGATAATTTAATTTTTAGAGATTTATGATAATTTTTAATTAATTAAATAAGCAACTTGTTATTTGGGAGTATTTGGCACCCTGTAATCAACATTTTGAGGTTTCACAATATGAGTCAAACTACCGGTATGTAAAGACCCGCAACTTCCCCGTAAAGGAAAGCGTCGGATAGTTCGAGAACAAACCACAACAGAACGCATACAGAAGAACATTTCATTGTATATTACAACAATGCATCAGAATACAAGAATATACAGAGTATAAAAGAATATTACACAGAAATATCAGAGATTTAAATACATAGCAGCGGAAAATAATACAATACACAACTAGAATGAGATATACGGATACAAAGCTTTCCGGATATCGTTCCAGCTGTAAACCAGGATCCTGTGAATATAAATCTGCAAAACCAAAACTACTAGCTGCCCGTGTCGAAAATAAGGGCACCCAGAGTTTAGGTTAAAACAATAAACTCCAGGTCAGTCATGGGACTGGTGTGAGAACTAAAACAGTTATTAATCTTTATTTTCAAAGGTAAATCAAGGGACCACGCCGTATAACACGGAACGGGTTTCCTCCCAAGAACACCAGTGCATAAAACAAACAGCGCAATGCTAAATAAAGAAAAATGAAGCTGTTATAAGACCCAGGTCCTATCACACAATGCAACGCAAGCCGGGGGATAGGGTTTTCCCTTATAACAGCCAAAGAATGCTTGATACGTTCAAAACAAATCATTTGATACTATTATAAGTGCATAGTGTATAAAACAACTTCAAATCATAAGTATCAATCATAGGCGGCATGGGTACCATATATCATGTCGCCATATATAGGTTTACAAATAAAACCGCAAATGTCACGTATTTGGAAATTGGATTTCCGTCTATGAACCGAGGCAAAAGATAGTCCTCAACCGATTCGAGACAATCTAGCCCATGTCTCAGGATCAGAACGCATCAACCCTTTAGATCGTCAGGGCCGGTCCACCGATGTGGATTATTATGCCTGAACAATACGTCTCTCCGCCCTATGGGGCGTAAACGAGCCAACAAATGACTCCATCGGTTCGAGAACGACCGATCAATCCGAGGCGCCTCGCAACAGCAACAACCACATAAGTCAAACTCGTCAGGGCGTGTAAAACCACTGACGCCACTTCTAGCTAGAAAGAAACGCAAGTCCTCCCTGATGTCCCTCCCGTTTTTGGTTCATACCGGGTGTGAAACTCGCGAAGTAAACGTTACACAAAGCTACGCCACAAAGGCCGTGCTTTGATCATCAACCACAAGACTTTGCTTTTCAACAGAAGCCTTGATCATTTGCATCTTAGCATGCCACACAGGCAAACCATCCTATGCAAGCGATATCAGTCACACAGAATGAAATCCGATGTCAGACACGCAGTCCATTTACAAGTCCGTTCTGGGTCTGAACGAAACCGGAGGCACCTAGTACCCCGCATATCCATCGATCTCCAAGTACGTCTGGACGATCACTAACTGTTTCCATCTTTTTGGGTGTACAGCCCAATCAAGATCATCAGTTATCACCCAAACGACGTGAAGACCTCCGGTCTTCGACCATCGTCTTCATCTTCGACTTATCGTCGTATCAGTTATTCAGAATGGGATAAACCCGGTCTTTCCGAATAACTCGCGTATATTTTAAATAAGTGTTACACAAACACAACATACGCCTCATTCCAATTCATTAGTCACTAACCGTAAATTAATCGAGAGAATAATTCCCCAAACATTAACCCCGAAGGCCGAAACCAACATCAGATCAATATCCAGAAAACCATTCTGCTTGGCTAACCGACAGTTAGTTTCTAAATTTCACGTTCGAATCTAATTAAAGATTTAACTATCGCCTGGAGCAAAACTGGTGATACTCCATTTCGATTATTTCAATCTAATTAAAGATTCATTAAAACTCCACTTAGTTTTAATCTGTGACTGGGTTAAAGAATCAGTGTCATTTAAAACACGGTTCACGATAAACCCAAAATCACATCACATTTCAATCAGTCCCTAATTGTAAATTAGCAAGTGAGCAATTCCCTAAATATGAATCCCGAAGGCCGAAACCAACATCAGATCAATACCTCGGAAACTATTCAACTTAACTAATCTCCAGTTAGTTTCTGATTTTCTTAACTCCTTTAGGTCTAAGAACTGTATTATTGAAGATACCGTTCACGACAACCCAAAATCGCATTTCATTAATGATCGGGTTAAAGAACGAGTGTTATTTAAAACACTGTTCACGATAAACCCAAAAATCAATATCAATTCAATTCCAATTAAATATTATTTAATTGGTACACTTCATTAAATCTAAATAAAAAGATTTAATCTTTTCTCAACTGGGTTCAAGAACAGTGTTAGTGAAGACACCATTCACGACAAACCCAAATCACATTTGATATTAAATACAAGGTTCTGAATAGAAAATATCCCGGCTTATATTCAATATCAAATTCTACGATTAACAAATGTCGTATTGGAAATAACGATATATATATATATATATCTTTCAAATTTCCATAACAACACCTGTATAATCACGAATTCCAACATCGAAATATTCCGAAGACAATTTCGATTCAAATCCACTCCAATGCAATCATTGGGAATTCTGGTTATTTTTAAAACCCTTTTCAAATTCAATTTATTTATTTAAAAATAAATAGAATTTTAATTCTAGTTCAAAACTAGTTCATTTCGATAAAAATCTATTTTTATCTTTTCAAATATGGAGTTTTTCATCCTAATTCTTTCTAAATCATTTCTTATGATTTTACATAAATTATTACTATTTTTAATAATTTTATCAAGGCCCGTACAGTCGATTTCCATCAATGACCATCGAACTGCACTTACAGCGACCTTTTTCGAATTTGATTTGGACGTATCTCCAAATCCAACCGTTAGATTTCTAATTTCAAATATTCATTAGAAAGCTCTTTTCGATACGAACCCAACGGTTCCGGTTTTAGGAGAATCCGACGGTCGGATCTCCCGTAATGTCCGTTTGAAATAAATGGTCGAAATTCGCGAACTGCCGCGGCGCGGCGCGTTCTATTCAGGCCATTATATTATATATATAATATATATAATATATATTTCGTCGATTTCTATTTAAAACGAATTATATAAATAGTTTTAAAATTCGTTTCAAAATCTATTTCAACTTCCATTTCAATTCAAAGTAAAATTGAATTCTTCTTTATAAATTCGTTTCAAAATTCATTTCTATTCAATTCAAATTTCAATTCAATTTGAATTCGTTTTCAATTCAATTCATTTCGAAATCGTTTTCAATTCAATTCATTTCGAAATCGTTTTCAATTCAATTCATTTCGAAATCGTTTTCAATTCAATTCATTTCAAAATATTCGATTTCGAAATCACTTTTCAATATTCATTTCAAAATGAATAAAATCGATATAAATATCGTTCACGTCAAAATGGCGTCAATCTAATCAACACGGCTTCATAAATTTCTATTTTCAAATATTCTATTTCAAATATTTCTTTTTCAAAATAGTTGTTATTATCAAAATATTTCGTTCAACACATGACCAATCTCAATGAATGAGTACTGTCAACACATGAACTTTTATTTTATATTGTTCTTTGTTTTTCAAATTGGAATGAGGCCCAATCAATTACCATATAAAGTTAATTATATGGATTTTCATACAACACATGTATATAATAACATTGAAAATAATCAACCATCAACCAAAGTGCACTACACTGTAAAAGCATCAAATATAGATATTCAACGCTTATAACAGCCTGTCAATCTATCGATCGACATATTTAATCAATCAGGATGAGTGAACTTCAAATTTCATCCCAACACCCGTGTGGGGTTTTAAACAATCAAACACAGATTTTTATTCGTGCAGTTGGGCGATGTGTGAAATTTATCGACCCAATCAATGTCCTTCAAATAAGTGTACATAAACAAACCGTCTGGTTTGTAAATGAATATTTATTTATTCACTTTCACTATATTCATATTCACGTTAAAATTTATATTTTAACGATAAAACATTTTATTTCAACCTATGAATTTCTATTCAATTCATTTATTCAATAAAATGATATTTTTATTTTTCTAACATATTTTAGAAAATTTCGGCGGCATAACGGCACGATACTAGAAACGGGACAAGGCCTAGCCTTATCCCCGGTCTAGTGAAGGCCCACGCCATTCACACATCAATCAAATCAATTTCATCTCACCAAACAATTCAATTCAAACAAATAATTCAACTAATCTATGCAACCAAACAAACAAGTCCATGGTCTGTGGACGATTGTGTCGGGTGCTACTAAGCACCGTCTGCATCCTAGTATATATATATAACTAGAAAAATAAATTGAAAGGTGAGAAATTCTCACTTATAGCTATCCTAGCTCCATGGCTCTTCTTTTGCAGAAGTCTTCGTCGTTTCGCCTTTTTGTCACCTTCGTTGCCCAAGGCCACTATATATATAAAAATCGAATTTTTAGTTCGCTATTCAATATATAAAAATCGAATTTTTAGTTCGCTATTCAATATATAAAAATCGAATTTTTAGTTCGCTATTCAATATATAAAAATCGAATTTTTAGTTCGCTATTCAATATATAAAAATCGAATTTTTAGTTCGCTATTCAATATATAAAAATCGAATTTTTACTTCGATGTTCAATATATAAAAATTCTATTTTTCTATCGAAGTTCAACATATAAAAATTCTATTTTTCTATCGAAGTTCAACATATAAAAATTCTATTTTTCTATCGAAGTTCAACATATAAAAATTCTATTTTTCTATCGAAGTTCAATATATAAAAATTCTATTTTTCTATCGAAGTTCAATATATAAAAATTCTATTTTTCTATCGAAGTTCAATATATAAAAATTCTATTTTTCTATCGAAGTTCAATATATAAAAATTCTATTCAATTTATAAAAATCGAATTTTTACTTTGCTTTTCAACAGATAAAAATCGAATTTTTATTACTATGCTATATAGATAAAAATTATATTTTTATCACGCTATTTTCCACCTAAAGATTCTGCCTTTTCTAAAATAAAGATTTCGCCTTTTCACTTTCAAAGAACACGCCTTTTCATTTTTAAAGAACTCGCCTTTTCATTTTTAAAGAACTCGCATTTTCATTTTTAAAGTTCATATCTTTTGTTTAAAAAACAAAGTTGATATCTTTTTAAAAACAAAGTTGTTTTTATTTTTAAAAACAACATATATTTTCAAAACAATTCCATATATGTTTTCAAAACAATCTTTTTCTATTAAAAGATTAAACCTTTTCTATTTTAATCCTTAAAATAAAATCAGTTTTTATTTTCTTTGAAAATCAGTTTTTAACTTTATTTTTAAAATCAGAATTTCTAGATTAAAAATAAAAATCAGTTTTTAAAACCTAAAAAAAAACAGTTCTAACTTTATAAAATTTTCAGTTTTCTTTTTATTAAAATTCTAGTTTTCTTTTTATTAAAATTCTGCTTTCTTTTTATTAAAATTCTGCTTTCTTTTTATTAAAATTCTGCTTTAAATAAAATAAAATAAAATAAATAAAAATAATAAAAAAAAACTTACAGGGGATCGTTCGGAGGAGGGTTTGGAGTTGGCGACGCCGAGGCTGGCGAAGGGGGAAGCTCGCGGTGGTGCTCCGGTGGCCTCGCTGTTGGTTGCGGGTTCTTCGAAGTTGGGGGTGTCGCGGTCTAGCAGAGGGGGGGGGGGAGGAGGAACGGGAGGCGAGGGGGGGGGGTTTTAGATGAGGCGGCGATGGCTAGGGGGGGCGATAGGCTCGTCGGCGGCTTCGAGGTTGGGGGGGGGGGGGGCGGCGCGATTAGGTTTTTTTTTTTTTCTGATTTATGAAGTTCGAACGGGGGGGGGCAGCGTATAATATATACGTTCGAATTATATTCAAAATAAATTTCACGCCGATATTATTTAAAATAATTCATTTTAAATAATCAAAATTCGCCAAAATTGCCAAAATAAAAATTTTAAACTGGCCCAGATTTTCGGGTTGTTACAATCTCCCCCACTTAAAACTTTTCGTCCCCGAAAAGGAACAAAGTCGAAAGTGGTTTGATTAATCAACACTACGCTCGATCAGACTTCCATTCTCCAACTCTTTAGTTTCTGAGAATTTTCAAAATTTCAAAAATTTGGCTAACACCCTAAATTTTCGAAAAATTTCGCCATAACCTCCCCTGCACCGGGAGCATCGGGGAATTTCAAATAGCTTCCCCGGTCCTTCAGATCTCAAAAAGAAAAAGAAAAAGCCAAGCGGCTAGCCAATAGGCTCACAAAATCATCATCACCCAAACAAAACAGGAAATTATGTAGTAAACATGTACCTATTTGTCGGGCAAACAAATTTTATTCTCTGCTCTAGCCTCCTTGCTATGACCTGTTCAATATAAGTATATGTATATGCAAGAAAATGCAACCAAATTCCAATACAATTCAATATTTGGTTATATTAGGCATAATGGTTCAAAATTTGCAAACAAATAAACAAACAACACAAACATAAATCAATTAGTGAATTAGAGTTTCAAATTCATAATTTTGATATATATAAAGAAAATCATGTTTTGATGCCAAATCACAACAATGTATTCTAGCTATATTAGTTTTGGTTCTCACACCAGCCTAATGGAAATATACAGAAATCACACCTTCGAATCACGAACATAAATATTGATGATGCCATGGTCATTATCAACATCATCTCCGGGCGATTAGAGTGTAATTCTATATCTATCCAATATCTTAAAATTTCAAATACACGTGGATCAGACGTATATGCAAAATCTTTATATACTGGACTGTCCAACTCAATATAAATTGATAATCAAATACGAATAATTGATTTAAATTTTCAAAAACAAAAATTGTTTTCATTTGAAAAATATACTCTTCCCACTCGTTCTAGGATACTACTGATCCTATCTCTAACGAGTCATTCCATTGGATATTTCTAATCCAATATCTGATGAATTCTTTCGTAGGGTTCTAATGTGCCTTGTTCTCTGAGCTTTGTAAACCAAAGCTCTGATACCAACTGTAAAGACCCGCAACTTCCCCGTAAAGGAAAGCGTCGGATAGTTCGAGAACAAACCACAACAGAACGCATACAGAAGAACATTTCATTGTATATTACAACAATGCATCAGAATACAAGAATATACAGAGTATAAAAGAATATTACACAGAAATATCAGAGATTTAAATACATAGCAGCGGAAAATAATACAATACACAACTAGAATGAGATATACGGATACAAAGCTTTCCGGATATCGTTCCAGCTGTAAACCAGGATCCTGTGAATATAAATCTGCAAAACCAAAACTACTAGCTGCCCGTGTCGAAAATAAGGGCACCCAGAGTTTAGGTTAAAACAATAAACTCCAGGTCAGTCATGGGACTGGTGTGAGAACTAAAACAGTTATTAATCTTTATTTTCAAAGGTAAATCAAGGGACCACGCCGTATAACACGGAACGGGTTTCCTCCCGAGAACACCAGTGCATAAAACAAACAGCGCAATGCTAAATAAAGAAAAATGAAGCTGTTATAAGACCCAGGTCCTATCACACAATGCAACGCAAGCCGGGGGATAGGGTTTTCCCTTATAACAGCCAAAGAATGCTTGATACGTTCAAAACAAATCATTTGATACTATTATAAGTGCATAGTGTATAAAACAACTTCAAATCATAAGTATCAATCATAGGCGGCATGGGTACCATATATCATGTCGCCATATATAGGTTTACAAATAAAACCGCAAATGTCACGTATTTGGAAATTGGATTTCCGTCTATGAACCGAGGAAAAAGATAGTCCTCAACCGATTCGAGACAATCTAGCCCATGTCTCAGGATCAGAACGCATCAACCCTTTAGATCGTCAGGGCCGGTCCACCGATGTGGATTATTATGCCTAAACAATACGTCTCTCCGCCCTATGGGGCGTAAACGAGCCAACAAATGACTCCATCGGTTCGAGAACGACCGATCAATCCGAGGCGCCTCGCAACAGCAACAGCAACAACCACATAAGTCAAACTCGTCAGGGCGTGTAAAACCACTGACGCCACTTCTAGCTAGAAAGAAACGCAAGTCCTCCCTGATGTCCCTCCCGTTTTTGGTTCATACCGGGTGTGAAACTCGCGAAGTAAACGTTACACAAAGTTACGCCACAAAGGCCGTGCTTTGATCATCAACCACAAGACTTTGCTTTTCAACAGAAGCCTTGATCATTTGCATCTTAGCATGCCACACAGGCAAACCATCCTATGCAACCGATATCAGTCACACAGAATGAAATCCGATGTCAGACACGCAGTCCATTTACAAGTCCGTTCTGGGTCTGAACGAAACCGGAGGCACCTAGTACCCCGCATATCCATCGATCTCCAAGTACGTCTGGACGATCACTAACTGTTTCCATCTTTTTGGGTGTACAGCCCAATCAAGATCATCAGTTATCACCCAAACGACGTGAAGACCTCCGGTCTTCGACCATCGTCTTCATCTTCGACTTATCGTCGTATCAGTTATTCAGAATGGGATAAACCCGGTCTTTCCGAATAACTCGCGTATATTTTAAATAAGTGTTACACAAACACAACATACGCCTCATTCCAATTCATTAGTCACTAACCGTAAATTAATCGAGAGAATAATTCCCCAAACATTAACCCCGAAGGCCGAAACCAACATCAGATCAATATCCAGAAAACCATTCTGCTTGGCTAACCGACAGTTAGTTTCTAAATTTCACGTTCGAATCTAATTAAAGATTTAACTATCGCCTGGAGCAAAACTGGTGATACTCCATTTCGATTATTTCAATCTAATTAAAGATTCATTAAAACTCCACTTAGTTTTAATCTGTGACTGGGTTAAAGAATCAGTGTCATTTAAAACACGGTTCACGATAAACCCAAAATCACATCACATTTCAATCAGTCCCTAATTGTAAATTAGCAAGTGAGCAATTCCCTAAATATGAATCCCGAAGGCCGAAACCAACATCAGATCAATACCTCGGAAACTATTCAACTTAACTAATCTCCAGTTAGTTTCTGATTTTCTTAACTCCTTTAGGTCTAAGAACTGTATTATTGAAGATACCGTTCACGACAACCCAAAATCGCATTTCATTAATGATCGGGTTAAAGAACGAGTGTTATTTAAAACACTGTTCACGATAAACCCAAAAATCAATATCAATTCAATTCCAATTAAATATTATTTAATTGGTACACTTCATTAAATCTAAATAAAAAGATTTAATCTTTTCTCAACTGGGTTCAAGAACAGTGTTAGTGAAGACACCATTCACGACAAACCCAAATCACATTTGATATTAAATACAAGGTTCTGAATAGAAAATATCCCGGCTTATATTCAATATCAAATTCTACGATTAACAAATGTCGTATTGGAAATAACGATATATATATATATATCTTTCAAATTTCCATAACAACACCTGTATAATCACGAATTCCAACATCGAAATATTCCGAAGACAATTTCGATTCAAATCCACTCCAATGCAATCATTGGGAATTCTGGTTATTTTTAAAACCCTTTTCAAATTCAATTTATTTATTTAAAAATAAATAGAATTTTAATTCTAGTTCAAAACTAGTTCATTTCGATAAAAATCTATTTTTATCTTTTCAAATATGGAGTTTTTCATCCCAATTCTTTCTAAATCATTTCTTATGATTTTACATAAATTATTACTATTTTTAATAATTTTATCAAGGCCCGTACAGTCGATTTCCATCAATGACCATCGAACTGCACTTACAGCGACCTTTTTCGAATTTGATTTGGACGTATCTCCAAATCCAACCGTTAGATTTCTAATTTCAAATATTCATTAGAAAGCTCTTTTCGATACGAACCCAACGGTTCCGGTTTTAGGAGAATCCGACGGTCGGATCTCCCGTAATGTCCGTTTGAAATAAATGGTCGAAATTCGCGAACTGCCGCGGCGCGGCGCGTTCTATTCAGGCCATTATATTATATATATAATATATATAATATATATTTCATCGATTTCTATTTAAAACGAATTATATAAATAGTTTTAAAATTCGTTTCAAAATCTATTTCAACTTCCATTTCAATTCAAAGTAAAATTGAATTCTTCTTTATAAATTCGTTTCAAAATTCATTTCTATTCAATTCAAATTTCAATTCAATTTGAATTCGTTTTCAATTCAATTCATTTCGAAATCGTTTTCAATTCAATTCATTTCAAAATATTCGATTTCGAAATCACTTTTCAATATTCATTTCAAAATGAATAAAATCGATATAAATATCGTTCACGTCAAAATGGCGTCAATCTAATCAACACGGCTTCATAAATTTCTATTTTCAAATATTCTATTTCAAATATTTCTTTTTCAAAATAGTTGTTATTATCAAAATATTTCGTTCAACACATGACCAATCTCAATGAATGAGTACTGTCAACACATGAACTTTTATTTTATATTGTTCTTTGTTTTTCAAATTGGAATGAGGCCCAATCAATTACCATATAAAGTTAATTATATGGATTTTCATACAACACATGTATATAATAACATTGAAAATAATCAACCATCAACCAAAGTGCACTACACTGTAAAAGCATCAAATATAGATATTCAACGCTTATAACAGCCTGTCAATCTATCGATCGACATATTTAATCAATCAGGATGAGTGAACTTCAAATTTCATCCCAACACCCGTGTGGGGTTTTAAACAATCAAACACAGATTTTTATTCGTGCAGTTGGGCGATGTGTGAAATTTATCGACCCAATCAATGTCCTTCAAATAAGTGTACATAAACAAACCGTCTGGTTTGTAAATGAATATTTATTTATTCACTTTCACTATATTCATATTCACGTTAAAAATTATATTTTAACGATAAAACATTTTATTTCAACCTATGAATTTCTATTCAATTCATTTATTCAATAAAATGATATTTTTATTTTTCTAACATATTTTAGAAAATTTCGGCGGCATAACGGCACGATACTAGAAACGGGACAAGGCCTAGCCTTATCCCCGGTCTAGTGAAGGCCCACGCCATTCACACATCAATCAAATCAATTTCATCTCACCAAACAATTCAATTCAAACAAATAATTCAACTAATCTATGCAACCAAACAAACAAGTCCATGGTCTGTGGACGATTGTGTCGGGTGCTACTAAGCACCGTCTGCATCCTAGTATATATATATAACTAGAAAAATAAATTGAAAGGTGAGAAATTCTCACTTATAGCTATCCTAGCTCCACGGCTCTTCTTTTGCAGAAGTCTTCGTCGTTTCGCCTTTTTGTCACCTTCGTTGCCCAAGGCCACTATATATATAAAAATCGAATTTTTAGTTCGCTATTCAATATATAAAAATCGAATTTTTAGTTCGCTATTCAATATATAAAAATCGAATTTTTAGTTCGCTATTCAATATATAAAAATCGAATTTTTAGTTCGCTATTCAATATATAAAAATCGAATTTTTAGTTCGCTATTCAATATATAAAAATCGAATTTTTACTTCGATGTTCAATATATAAAAATTCTATTTTTCTATCGAAGTTCAATATATAAAAATTCTATTTTTCTATCGAAGTTCAACATATAAAAATTCTATTTTTCTATCGAAGTTCAACATATAAAAATTCTATTTTTCTATCGAAGTTCAATATATAAAAATTCTATTTTTCTATCGAAGTTCAATATATAAAAATTATATTTTTCTATCGAAGTTCAATATATAAAAATTCTATTTTTCTATCGAAGTTCAATATATAAAAATTCTATTCAATTTATAAAAATCGAATTTTTACTTTGCTTTTCAACAGATAAAAATCGAATTTTTATTACTATGCTATATAGATAAAAATTATATTTTTATCACGCTATTTTCCACCTAAAGATTCTGCCTTTTCTAAAATAAAGATTTCGCCTTTTCACTTTCAAAGAACACGCCTTTTCATTTTTAAAGAACTCGCCTTTTCATTTTTAAAGAACTCGCATTTTCATTTTTAAAGTTCATATCTTTTGTTTAAAAAACAAAGTTGATATCTTTTTAAAAACAAAGTTGTTTTTATTTTTAAAAACAACATATATTTTCAAAACAATTCCATATATGTTTTCAAAACAATCTTTTTCTATTAAAAGATTAAACCTTTTCTATTTTAATCCTTAAAATAAAATCAGTTTTTATTTTCTTTGAAAATCAGTTTTTAACTTTATTTTTAAAATCAGAATTTCTAGATTAAAAATAAAAATCAGTTTTTAAAACCTAAAAAAAAACAGTTCTAACTTTATAAAATTTTCAGTTTTCTTTTTATTAAAATTCTAGTTTTCTTTTTATTAAAATTCTGCTTTCTTTTTATTAAAATTCTGCTTTCTTTTTATTAAAATTCTGCTTTAAATAAAATAAAATAAAATAAATAAAAATAATAAAAAAAAACTTACAGGGGATCGTTCGGAGGAGGGTTTGGAGTTGGCGACGCCGAGGCTGGCGAAGGGGGAAGCTCGCGGTGGTGCTCCGGTGGCCTCGCTGTTGGTTGCGGGTTCTTCGAAGTTGGGGGTGTCGCGGTCTAGCAGAGGGGGGGGAGGAGGAACGGGAGGCGAGGGGGGGGGTTTTGGATGAGGCGGCGATGGCTAGGGGGGGCGATAGGCTCGTCGGCGGCTTCGAGGTTGGGGGGGGGGGGGGCGGCGCGATTAGGTTTTTTTTTTTTTTCTGATTTATGAAGTTCGAACGGGGGGGGCAGCGTATAATATATACGTTCGAATTATATTCAAAATAAATTTCACGCCGATATTATTTAAAATAATTCATTTTAAATAATCAAAATTCGCCAAAATTGCCAAAATAAAAATTTTAAACTGGCCCAGATTTTCGGGTTGTTACACGGTATTATTATATTTTTGGAACCCTGGCACATCACTGATTACAACGGTACTTTTACTTTCATCAATTGAGGTCCGGAAAATGAGTGGAGTTATCTTTTGAAACAGGGATAACTTTTATTGAATGGTTAACTAGTCAAACGAACTCAAAATTCGATGAAACAAGTTTCACACGAAACCTTAGGGAGAGGTCTAGTGAAACGTCAAGGCCTCATATTTTTAGGATTTTTTCTGGAATTGTTAGGAATTATTGCTCGGTGTTTTTCATCGATATTTTCTATAGGAATTTCGCAAACGGTGTCGGAATTCGATGAAACATGTCCCATTGGATACGGAATATTTTTCTATGCTAGAAATAGCTTATTTTGTCAAAAACAGATATTGTATTGATTGGTTGTAAGAGTAGACTTCACGTATAAGTTTTAATTAAATAAAATATTCATTTTTGCTCCCAATTTCAACGCTTGGCCTATTTCCTACCTTTAAACGTTTGTGTGGTCAAAACAGAGACAACGAATGGTCAACCCGTCCCAACTTTCTACTATAAAAGGAAACATGTAAACCTAATTCTTGGACAAACTCATTTTTACGCCTCCACTTCTCAAAAATGAAACGAACGAGTGAAATTTCTCCAATCCTTCCTCCATTTCTTTCTGCGAATCCACTTATCATCTCAAACATCTTCCTTCTACAAAATGGAAGAGCTCCGCAAGCTCTTCGATTCAAATAACGGTGATGAAGAAATCTGCAACGAGATGGTTGGGATCTGCTCGGGAAAGCTTGGCGTTCGTGATCAAATACCTAGCCGAGGACAGGCTCGGGCTCAACAAGATTTCGGGCGAAGAAGGAGGAGGCTGGTGCGTTCGAACTGGCAGTTGTCGACGGCCCTCTAGTGGTTTGTTTCCTGGTGCTGTGGTGGCTTTTCACGTTGACGTAGGGTTCGAGCTGTGTAATTACAAACAAGATGAAGTCAGCAAGTCAAATGGTTGTTTTCAGAAAAATAGGAGGAAGTAAAAAAATGGTTCGGCAGTGTTTGTTCTGGGTTCCTATATCATGATGTTTGGGATGAAAAACAGTGGGGGTTCATTTTTGGGATTTACTGTTGGTGTTTTGGGTTTTTAAAGTTTGAACTGAAGTGGAAGAGGAATTTGTCGTGAAAGGGTCGGAAATGAGTGTTGAATCCTGGAGTCGGGTTTGGAAGGGGTACAGGGAAGATGATGAGTGGCTTACTCAATAATTTAAAATGTTAATTGTGGTGTTCATGAAGTTAAAGAATGTGTTAAGGTTGGCTATGTTAAATGGAGACAGAATGTGAAAAGAAGATCTGAACTGAAAGCAGTACACTCGATTTAGGAAGTTTTCTGGAAGATGATGATCAACAGGTTAAGTCCAAATTAGGAGATTAAGAAATAATGGCCATTTGCTTATAATAGGATCATTAAAAATATGTATTCAACTTTATAAAATGTATAACTCTTCCATACGTTGCCAGAATTGAGCGAAACAAGATCTGTTGGAATCAGGTGGAAGAAGGCTACAAAATGGAATTGACAGGAAGTCCATTGAAGCTCGTTACAATTTATAGCAAAATAAATTGTCTGAATCAAGCGATGGTTATCGTCACTGACGATGATCGTCCAATGTGAGTAAATCTCACTAACTCTGAATAGTTTATAATTTCATGTTATATTTTTAGAACTGTTAAATATTGGCTGATTTACTGTATGTTGACTGTTTGATTGAACTGCTAGTCAGTTAGTTGAATTTTCTATATTGATTCTGTTTAACAGAATATATCATATGGAACTGAAAGTGATGTTATCTATATTGTTTAACATCTATGATGCAGGGAAACAGGTTGGAGGAATCCGCCTGGATTCCTCAACATTTATTTACTGTTTTCATATATTATGATATATGATGTGATGTATATTTGTTATGGATTATGTGTGTTAGAATGATGTTGATCATTGTTATTCGATATTTTAAATATCATAAAAGACCCTGGGATGTAAAAAGAATTATTTCAATGTATATTGAAATAAAGGGATTTTATAAAATCAACAGATTTTATAAAAGGAAATATTTCGAAAGTAAATAAAAGGGAAAAATGTTTTTAAAACGAATAGAGTTTTATAAAAGGGAAATCATTTGTAAAGTGAAGAACTGTTACTAAAAGTAAATCCTTATAAATGAATAGTTTATTCGAATAGAATAAAGAAGTTAATCGATGTTAGTTAATCGATTAGAGAATAAAGTTAAAAGGAGTTAATCGATGTTAGTTAATTGATTAGAGAATATAGAATAAAGGAGTTAATCGATGTTAGTTAATCGATGTTAGAGAATATAGAATAAAGGAGTTAATCGATGTTATTAGAGAATATAGAATAAAGGAGTTAATCGATGTTAGTTAATCGATTAGAGAATATAGAATAAAGAAGTTAATCGATGTTAGTTAATCGATTAGAGAATAAAGTTAAAAGGAGTTAATCGATGTTAGTTAATCGATTAGAGAATAAATTTAAAAGGAGTTAATCGATGTTAGTTAATCGATTAGAGAATAAAGAAAAGAAGTTAATCGATGTTAGTTAATTGATTAGAGAATAAAGAAAAGGAGTTAATCGATGTTTGTTTGATCGATTAGAGAAAGTAAAATAAGTTAATCGAATATAGTTATTCGAATAGAAAGTAAAATGAGTTAATCGAATATAGTTATTCGAATAGAAGAAAATGAATTAATCGAATATAGTTTATTCGAAGAAAGAAAAGGAGTTATCGAATATAGTTTATTCCAAAGGAGTTAAGTCAAACAGAGTTAATCCAATAGTGGTAGTCGAATAGAGTCAATTGATAAGGGTTAATCGAATAGAGTTAATTGATAAGGGTTAATCGAATAGAGTTAAGTGAAAAGAGTCAATCGAGTATAGCTATTCGAAGGAGGGTTAATTAAGGAAGTTAGTAAAAGGAATATAAAGTGAACACCGCCTATTTCAAATATAGAAATGTTTTTCAGTTAAGGTCTGAGAGGTAGTTCTACCCCAACTTGATTGGCTTCGTTTTTAACTAAGGAATAGTTAAGGTTCGGCATTAAGGAGGAAATGGTTTGAGTTGGCAGAGTGATGTTATCTATATTTTTTAAACATCTGTCTAAGTCCAATGAAGAAGCTTTGGAAATGTTTTTCCAAAGAAGAAACTAGAAATGTTTTCTAATAAAGAAAACAAGAAATGGAAATGTTTTCCATTGTTAATAACGTATATTTTCCAAATTTAGAAAATAAGAAATATTGAATATAGGGAAACAGGAGATAAGTAAATTTATGAAATAAAGAGATAAATGTTGACTGATGTTTGATTGATATAAATTTCCATTTGGAAATAATATTGTTGGTTGCACAGCTGTTTTTATTCGATAGTTAAATCACAGACTATCGAAGTTTTGACCATTTTTAACGTTGTTAATATGGAGAGACCGGTTGGATTATTATCCAAAGAACCACTCTGTATTGGCATAAGCATTGCGAATCATATATGCCAAAGGAAATTGAAGACGGAGTTATGCAAGGGTTATCCTGTTTACTGAATAGTGCCTTCGGTTCATTATGTTCCTGGATGACTTGTATGGACGGATGTCTGACAGAGTATTTCCAGACGATCACGTATATTGATTTCTCCAATCATACCAAGAGTGGAAGCGGAGAAGGAAAACTTCTTTTAGCTAACACATAATGTATTGTTGAGGACGTCGATCGGTGATTTGATGGATTTGACGATGTGGCATTCAAAGTGAATCTGATATGATGATAAAGCGTAGCTTCTAGCCTCATCATCCGGTAAATAACAGAAATCGGGCAGGCAACATGGCTAAGTCGGTCGCACCGAAGTAGGGTGTATAATCACCTGATCTAGAGTTTCATTTACTTCTAGAAATCTATTGTTGATGCTGTCCCATTCGGAAAACGGTTGCTGATCCCAACCGTTGGTGATATACATTCGATGCGCTCAAGCGAAATGAGTGGTCGGTCATGTGTGGCCGGTTTGCAAGATGTTCTTGTTGAACCCATTGTATTCCTCTCTAGAGGTACACGAGCGATAGGTGGTTCCATACCTTGTCATAGTTGGAAATCCATTACCCAATACGTGCTTGCAGTTTGATTGTATACTATATATGTAGAACGTGAGATGAAAGCGTTTCTGCTAGTTGATTATATATATACTGTGGTTGATAGACATTATTATAATATCAAAAGGTTTTTGATATAAAGATATTTTGGATTCTCATAAGGGAAAAACCCGTTCCGTATTGCGGCGTGGTCTTATGAGATATCGTGTACTTGTTCGAACTGTTTTTAAATTGTTTTACTCATACCAGTCCCATGACTGACCCGGAGTTTATTTTGTTGTTTTCCCTAAACTCTTGGGTGCCTAAATTTGTATGGGCAGTCAAGTAGTCGGGATTTTACAGATATAGTTGAAGAGCTGGAGTAGGAGGCTTCAGGATCATATAGCTATAGTTATTTCCGCTGTGTTGTAAGTGTTGTACTTTGATAATGATGTATATTCAAATACAGATGTATATTTCAAAGTTATGTTACATATATTATATGTTATTCGTTCCGCTGTGAGATTCGTGTTACTCTGATGTTGTGTTCTTCTTCTTCTGTTCTAAATTTCTATCTTATCTATCCTCACCCTCTAATTTCTTTCACTAATTACCAGGATTTTTCGGTGTTTTGGTTATCGACATCGTGTTTATGTCGATAACCAAAGTCGCTAAAAATCCGGGTCATTACACTCGCGAAGTAACGTTATAACCACAAGGCCTGCTATTCAACAAAGCCTTGATCATCTTCATCTTAGCGTGCCACATTGACAATTCACTCCATGCGATTGATAACGGTTAATACACAACCTCTAAGGGTGTTGAGCAAGAGAATAAATTCTCCGCCACCAACGGTCGTATATTAATAGAAATAAATTTACATAGAACAAAATTCAACGTCAGACACACATTCCATTTATAAGCTTATGCTATGGGGCTGAGCGAAAGCCAAATCCGTACAAATCAACACTACGTCCGGATAACTACCATTAGCCCCGTCTTGGGAACAAATCAATCAAGGGCCTCAACACTAGCTACCCATTCGATGTGAAGATCGTCGGTCTTCAATCGCCGTCTTTTATTCTTCCATTTAAAACGTCGTATGATTATTTGAAATGAGTATAACTCGGTCTTTTCAAATAATCTTCGCATAATTATCATTTAAATTATTTCATAACGTTATTACTTATCACTATTTTTATTTTGATAAAAGTAGATATAAATAATTCCATGTAGTCATTAACATATAAGGGAAACGAATCAACCAAACAAACAGCGCACAATCTTGTTCATGTATCATATCAAGGTATCATGTTCGATGAACATTTCAATTCCATTCCCACATTTATTTATTTGTAAATAACAACCAAAATGTAACTTTCAACTTATTCTTTTACTGCATAGAAAATGTCATTAAGACATCTTTTTTTCTTATTTATTTACACTACATGTGAATAAATGTTTTCCTTTTCTTCTACATATCCTATTTACATGAAAATGTAAATGAAAGTGTCATCTAAAATAGTTCTTTTTATTTACATAAGAAAAGGTAAATAAAGTTTTCACTAATAATATGTTCATTTTATTTACACAGAAAATGTAAATAAAGTTTTCCTCGTATATTATTCTTTTTAATATATTAACATTTACACTAAAAATATGTTCATTTTTACTAAAACGACATAACGCCAAATATGTGTTCATTTTCTCTAAAAGGACATTCCTCTAAAAATGCGTTCATTTTCTCTAAATTGACATAACACTACATATGTGTTCTTTTTCTGTGTTAATCTAATTTCATATAAAAACGATATTTTATATGTAAACAATTTCTATGAATTCATAACATTACATAAAATGTTATCCTTTTATATAATCATGTTTTAATTTTCATTGAAAATACAAATAAAAGTACTATGCTGAATTTCATTCTTTTATTTACATGAAAAATGTAATTATAAGTACCTCTTTAAGTTTCATTCTTTCACTAATGTTAAAGATGCACATAAAGACACTGCACTAAATTTCAACCTTTTATTATTGTTAAAAAAATGCACATAAGCCTTCATTCCTTTTAATTTATTAAAAATACAAAACAAAATTTTAATCTTTTATTTACATTAACCATGTAAAAAATGCAACAATACACCTCATTCTTTACTTTACAATAAATTTCATTCTTTCTAATTCATTGAAAATACATGTAAAATGCACTAACAAAATCTAATCTTTTATTTCATTAAAAATGTAAATAAAAATGCAGCGTCGAATTCCTACTCTTTTTATTACATTAAAAATGTGAATAAAAATGCAATCCTAAATTCTAACCTTTTATTAAAAAAAATGTAAATAAACGTACTACACTAAAATTCATTTTTCTATTTGCATCAAAAATGTAAATAAAAACACTACGCTACATTTCATTCTTTTACCTGCATTAAAATGTAAACATTAAACTCTAATCTTTTATTACATTGAAATAAATATAAAAATGTAACACTAGATTTCTATCTTCCTAATTCATTAAAAATGCAACCTAAAGTTTCAATTCTTTGTTTTACATGAAAATGCATATGAAATGTGTCGACAAAATATAATCTTTTTATCTTTCATGAAAATGCATATAATATGCTATGCCAACATTTAATCTCTTTACTTGAATCGAAAATGCATGTGTGTTTCATCGTCAAAATTTCATTCCAAATTGCACGGAAATTTTATTGTCAAAATTTGGCCTTTTTAATCACATCAACTTCCATGTCAAAATTCTTCCTTTTCAATTACATTAAAAATGTAATTAACATTTCATGTCAAATCTTGCTTTTTACTTTACAATATAAAAATCCTATTCTTTAATTACATAATAAAATGTACTCTTAATTTATAATGTAAATTCTCCTCTTTAATCACATAAAAATTGTAATTTTCATCTGATTACAAATGCAATATAAAAGTTCAATCTCTTTTATTCTCTTACAAACGCAACGTAAAATTCAATATTTTAATTGGTTACTACACAACATTAAAACTCAAACGCATATGCAGATCTTAAGGAATAGATCTAAGGTAATAACATAGAAATTAAATTTCAGCGTGTACAATCTTATTCTTTAATTATACATAAAAATGTAATTTTAGTTTACAATGTAAAATCTCATTCTTTAATAAAAATATGTAATTTTATTTTCAATGCAAATCTCATTCTTTAATTACATATAAAAATGTATTTTAATATCTTTTTACATTAAAAATGTAACTTTTATTTTTATGACTTATTTGCATTATGGAATGCAATAGAATGTCTTACCTTATATTTCAAGTTATATTTGCATTATGGAATGCAAATAAAAAGGTGAGCTCTTACTTCTAAGTTTTATTTACGTTGGGGAACACAAATAAAAAGATGCACTTTTATTTCCATGTCATATTTGCATTGTGAAATGCAAATAAAAGAACAAATTCTATTTTTAATGTATATTTGCACTAGTGAATGCAAATAAAAGAATAAACTTTAATGACAATTAAAAAGTGATTTTATTTATAAAACAAGTTCTACATTTCTAATCTTAACAAATAAAAAGGAAAATTTTATTTGATTACAAACTCTATTTTAATGAAACCTTTCATTCAAAAAGGTGATTTCTATTTTAATGTATGTTTATGTTCTAATATTATATGTTAAAACAGAATGACAATTTATTCTAATCTTTTTATTTATAAAAATCAAACATGAAAATAAAATTATTGTTTTTGTTTTATACTTCGAAGCTTAACACACATGAATATAAAATATTCTATATATACAATAATATATGATTTATCGTATACACGAAATTCTAACAATCATAAATACACAATCACAATCAATCGTTCATCGCAATCGCAGCAAAATCAACATTGAAATAAATACATACATACAACATGAATCTCATACTGAATGAATATATTTATTACTCAATAAAATAAATAAATAAATAATTTTAAATTTAAAAATAGAAATCTCACCGAGCTTTTATTCAGAATAGATTAGATCTGAATTTCGGTCAAAATTTCATCTGCTCCTTTTCATATCTAGTCGGTTCCATGTTGTAGTGTTCTCTAATACGATCGCAACGCAATTCGTTTTGTCAAATTCTGATTAAACATGACGAAGTTATTCAATTTTAAACATAAATTACATTATTGAATAATTTAATAATCAATTTCATTAATTACTTTGTTAACCTTAATTAAAAACTCAAGGCCACATCTTCTTCATCTTTATCGACTTCAGGAAACCCAATACCACGACTAAAGCATCCCCTTGCGTGCCGCCATCGATCAACCACCGTCACCGCGAAGTTGTCCACGCTGGCATCAACCGCCCTCGACACCATCAAACTCGGTGGTCGCACGCTACCTGAAATCCTCCATAAATGCGCTGGCTTTGTGGCTCGATTTCCCATAAATTAGTGCACAAGAATTGATCTTGACCATATAGAATCGAAGCTAAGGAGAATCTCTTCGATTTGGTCATTCGAATTGCTACGAGTTATAGTTTGGATTGAGGTATTTTAGTGGTGAATGGATAGAACACTTTCGGCCATGGAGTTTAGGGAAGAGGAGGCTGATGAAGTAGAAAGAAATTTAGTTTATATATTTTTTTGTGGAGAAGAAGAATAAGATCTAAATTTAAAAAATAAACAATTGCTCAGAAGAAGAAAAAGAATGAGAAAGATACGTGATTAATTTCTCACTGATGTCTCTTAACATATGGTAGGTTACGAAAGAAATTGATTAGCTGACTTGGCATGAGGTAGCGTATTTATTTCCCATTTAAATTTCAAAAGCAAGTTACAAAGAAAAAGAGACTAAAAGAGAAGAATTGAATGCAAGATAATTTTAAATTTCAAAAATAAATTACATAGGAAAAGAGAACAATGCAAAGAAATGAATGTGTGATTTATTATCTAACGCTTACTTTTAGGAGGTTGTGTGACTTTTCGAATTTCAAAACACATAACTTTAAAATTTCACAATTAAGGAATACTTTCACATGTGTAGAGGAGTATAATGAAGAGAAAATTGATAAAAATACGCACGGATAATGTTGAAAGTTTTATTCTTTTTTCTTTTTCTGAATCTAAACAAAAAGGTATAAAAGATAGGGAAAAAACATATATACTTGTATATGGTTTGTTTTTTGAGTAATTAATGATGCAAAACAAAAGGATAATGAGAAATAAAAGGGATTTAATGTAACGACCCAGAAAATCTGAACCAATTTAAAAATTTTTAATTGGCTAAAATAATGGATTTTAAATATTTAAAATAAATATTTTAAATAATGGCGATGAAAACTGAGTTGAAATCGACAATTAAAAACGAATATAATTAATTATAATTATATATAGAATTGAAAATGGCGCGGTAGTTCGATAATTCGATTTCAAACTTCAATTGAATATACCGGGTGCAAAACAATCCGGATTTTAGTGAAACCAAAAATATTTAAATATGTTAGTGAATATCTTTCTAACAACTCCGACCAATCGAAATTTGATAGCGGGAATCAAAAGATATGTCCAGTTGAAAATTCTGAATAGTCGCTGTGGAATTCAGGCCCTTAAAAATGGACATTTTGCAAACGACCTCGGATTTCGATGAAACCACTTTTGTTAGATCCGCAGTGTCAAGTTATTGCTAGGTTTCAAATTTCATAATTTTTCGAATCAATATGTGAGCGTGGCAAAGGAAAATGCGTTTGACCAGT
The DNA here is from genome assembly GCA_030737875.1 of Allium sativum. Classification (NCBI taxonomy): domain Eukaryota; kingdom Viridiplantae; phylum Streptophyta; class Magnoliopsida; order Asparagales; family Amaryllidaceae; genus Allium; species Allium sativum. The sequence goes on from CM060915.1 coordinate 997,434,654, forward strand.
TTCAGTTGATTTTAATCGACTGGAAATTGACCATTTTTCAAACGGTCTCAGAATTCGACGAAACTAGTTTTGTTAGGACCGTATCGTCAATACAAAGCTAGAAAGTATTTTTCGAGAATTTTTCTAGTTAGTATGTGACCCCGGTAATTTGAAATGTACGTTTAAAATTCAATATAGTGATTTAAAGGTAAATTCAACGGAAACTGATTGTAACGATCAAATCACCTTACGATACATATCCCATTGTGTTCGGAATGGGGGTGAAACGCTATGGGCGACAGGCGGTGGGCCTCGTTTCGAGGTCGTATGTAAAAGTCAACCTTTTTGCAAAAATTTAATAATTAAATAATAAAAAAAAATATAATTTCCCTCCCCCTTTATCTTCGTTCTGCCCCCCCCCCCTCCCCCCCCGTAGCTCATTACCGATTCATATAAACGGAAATAAAAAAAAACCCTAAGAAGGCGATCGACGCCCTGAAGCATCGCCGCCCCTCCGTCCGCTCTGCCTGTACTCCCTCCCTCGATCGAAGACCCGAAGCCCCCCCAGATCGCAATCTTCGACGAAGCCCCTCCCCCCCTCGCTCGCGACGCTGAAGCCGCCGCCGACATCTTCTCTCCCCCCCCCCATTTTATGCAGCTAATTCGGTGAGCACTTTTTTTTATTTTTTTATTTTATTTTATTTTATTTATTCTGTAAAACTGATTATGTTTAATAATAAAAACTGTTTTGTTTTTAAAGTAAAAACTGATTTGTTTTTAAAGTAAAAACTGATTTTGTTTTTAAAAGAAAAACTGATTATTTAAAAGATTTAAAAAAAAACTGATTTTTAGGAAAGAAAAACTGATTATTTAAAAGATTTAAAAACTGATTTTTAGAAAAGAAAAACTGATTATTTAAAAGATTTAAAAACTGATTTTTAGAAAAGAAAAACTGATTTTTTTGAAATAGTAAAAACTGTTTTTTTTTAGAAAAGTAAAAACTGAATTATGTAATAGTAAAAACTGATTTTTTATAAAAGTAAAAACTGATTTTTTATAAAAATAAAAACTGATTTTGTTTTAAAGGAAAAATCAGATTTTTATATATTGATAGTAAAAGTAAAAATCATATTTTTATATATTGAATAGCGTAGTAAAAATTCGATTTTTACATATGTAGAGAATACGGGCGAAAGCGACAAAAGGCGAAGATTTCTATAAAGGAAGAGTCGTGAAGTTGGATAGCTATTGGTGAGATTTCTGATTTAAAAATATTAGATATGTGTGAAATGAAAGTGAATTGCTATATATAAATATCTATATATATATATATACGCCCCTCGTCCACAAACCATGGACGATATTTATTGGTTGAAATTGTTGTGAAAGTTGATTGATAGCGAATGATTGTTTGGGATTGTTTGTGATTGATATTAGTTGATTGTGGTTGAAAAATACCCATTTGTGGTTGTGAAATATTTGTTTGAAACCACATAGGATTAGGTTGTGGAAATGAAATAAATATATACATGCCTCCTGCGTGCGAACTAGATGCATGATCCCCATTATCAAAAACCGCGAGGTTTTAAGGTAGAGCGAGGAGCCGTACTAGGGACGGTGCCGGTGTAACTACCCTGCCGTTATGCTGCCGAAATTTTGAATAATATTTGTGTGTTTGAATTATTTTCATATGCTTAAATTATATTTATTCATTGTATAGAAAACATTCATGTGTTGAATTGATATTCATTCGTTGTTTAGAAATTCATGTGTTGAATGGTATTCATATTTTGAAATAAATTGTTCGATAATAAAAATCACATTTTTATCTATGTATAGAAACTATAGAAAACATTCATGTGTTGAATTGATATTCATTCGTTGATTAGAAATTCATGTGTTGAATGGTATTCATATTTTGAAATAAATTGTTTGATAATAAAAATCACCTTTTATCGACTATATGAACTATATATAAAATAGTGTTATGAAATGAACTGTTTTACAATAAAAATCACATTTTTATTGTATGCATAAATCGTTGAAATGTGAAGTGTTAAAAATAGCCACTTGTTCAAAATAAACATATATGAGATGAAATATTCATTAATTAGCTAATGAAATGATTTGCACCTATTTATGTAACATTAGAATGAATGGAGTTTTTAAACCAAATAGAAATCAAATATGAAGTCGAATAGAAATTGATAAATGATAAGAACTGTATATATATATGTACATGCAATATTCATTGAACAGGTTATAGCAAAGGGGCTAGAGAAGAGGAATAAAATTTTGTGCCCGACAAATAGGTACACATTTACTGATTTGTTTGGGTGATGATTTTGAGCCTGTTGGCTAGCCGCTTGGCTTTTTCTTTTTCTTTTTGAGATTAGAAGGACCGGGAACGCTATTTGCGATTTCCCGATGCTCCCGGTGCAGGGGAGGTTATGGCGAAATTTTTCCAAAATTTAAGGTGTTAGAAAAATATTTGAAGTGAAAACGATATTGAAATTGTTGAATGAACTATATTTATATAAATATATAAATATAAATAAAATTAAAACGAAACGAAGCCGTGCAGTTCGTATTTTGAAACCGTGATTTCAAACGACTAGTGCGGGAAATCCGACCATTGGATTTTCCCGAAACCTCAACCGTCGGGTTCGCCTTGGAAATATCTTCCCAACGGCACCAACTTTGTAGAAATCCAACGGTTGGATTGTCTGGAATGTTTAATTCAAATCTGAAGAAAAACAGCGCCAGAAACGATTATATTTATTTATATATATAAATATAATTATATTTAATCGAATAACGACGCTGCAGTTCGTATTTTGAAATCGAAATTTCAAACGAGTGTACCGGGAGATCCGACCGTCGGATTTTCCCGAAACTGGAACCGTTGGATTCGTTTTGAAAAGACCTTTCTAATGATATAAATTTTGTGAAGATCCAACGATTAGATTTTCAGATATGTGTAAATCAAATCTGAAGAAAAACAGCGCCACGGCCGCCTTATGGCCCGAAGCGTCGTTTTGAATGAATTAGCTATTTTAAAATAAATAAAAATAGCGATAAATAGTTATAAAATATCATAAGCGATATAGAATGGAAATAAACTGAATTTGCTTGATTTATGTGATATTTGATGGTTGAATGTGTTTGGTGTGAAAATTACATTAAAGAATAAAATTGGTGTTGTCGAATAATTTAACCATTGAAATAAATCGAATTGAAATTCTAAATATACGTGAATTATTTGAGAAGGCCGAGTTAATTCTCATTTCAAATAATTGACCGACGATTGAAAGTCGAAGATGAAGACGATGGTCGAAGACCGGAGATCTTTACCTCGTTTGGATGGTAACCGAGGTCCTGATTGGGAGGCATCCCGAAATATGGATAATGAGTGGTGATCGTCCAGACGTACGTGGTGATCGAAGGGTTTGCGAGGTATTTAGTGCCTCCGGTTTCGTTCAGACCCAGAACGGACTTGTAAATGGACTGTGTGTCCGACATTGGAATTTGTTCTGTGTGATTGATAGCCATCAGTTGCACGGTGTGAATTGCCTGTGTGGCATGCTAAGATGCAGTGATCAGGGCTTCTGTTGAAAAGCAAAGTCTTGTGGTGATGATCAAAGCACCGCCTGTGTGGCGTAGCTTTGTGTATAACGTGAATTCGTGAGCCTCACACCCCGGTATGAACCTAAAACGGGAGAGGACATCAGGGAGGGACTGCGTTTCTTTCTAGCTAGGGTGGTGTCAGTGACCTACCAGCCCTGACATTTATATACTTTTCACCTATGTGGTTGTTGCTGTTGCGAGGCGCCTCGGTTTGATCGGACGATCCGGGTCCGATGGAGTCATTCGTTGGCTCGTTGACGCCCCAAAGGGCGGGGAAACGCAGTGTTCAGGAATTTTAATCCACATCGGTGGACCGGCCCTGACGATCCAAAGGCTTGACTGAGTACTTGCCTGGGACACGGGCTAGAGCGTCTCGAACTCGGTAAGGATTATCTTTTGCCTTGGTTCATGACGGAAATCCAATTTCCAAATACGACACCGTGCGGTTTTGATTGTAGACCTATATATGGCGACATAGTGGTATGGGGCATTAATGTCGTCTATGATTAATAGTTATGATTTGAAATTATTTTCGAAACATATAAACACTAGCAATAATATCAAATGCCTTTGTTTTATTCGTATCAAGCATATTTTGGCCGTTATAAGGTAAAAACTCTATCCTCCGGTTTGCGTTGCATTGTGTGATGGGAACTGAGTCTTATAACGGCTTCATTTTTATAAAAAGCATAGCGATGTTTAAAAGAAAGATTTGTTTTAAAGCACTGGCAATCCAATGGAGTAAACCCGTTCCACGAAAGTGGCGTGGTCCTGTGATTAGCCAACTATATATGTGTTGAGTAGATTTCTCATACCAGTCCCATGACTGACTCGTAGTTTGTTTCACTCTCAAACTCGGGTGCCCCTTTTTCTACACGGGCAGCCATGTATTCAGGTTTAGCTGGTTCTTTCTGGATAGCTGGAGCTGAAGATGGATTCTATCATTTATTTCTTTTTATGCTGTTCAGCTCCTATTGTACATATTTTGTTTATTTCCGCTGTAGACATTTATGTATAGCTGAACTGTATTTGTACTAAGTAAGATCCTGTATACTGTGTAACTCTGATGATTACTTTTATCCAGTATATTTTGTTGTTCATTATCTGGTGTATTTATTTAATTCTGTTCTGCTATTATATGTTTCTGTGTTATATTCCAAAGATAACCTTGTTTCCGTGAGAACGGGAAATCGGGTCGTCTCATCGTGGTATCAGAGCTTTGGTTAAGCTTAGTTCTGGAATATAACATTTGAACGAACTCGTCAGAAATAGAACCAGTAGTGTTCTAGGATGGGTAACTCTATACAGATAGGATCAGTAATATCCTAGTATGAGTAAAGCAGAATGAAATTACACCTTGATAGACACATTTACATTTGAAGTATGTGTTTCTATATTTTAAAATACCTTTTCTGTGACCTGACACTTGATCTGCCATTTGCAGAAGAACTAGAAAAGGAGTGCCAGGAACAGAAGAAATAATCGTATGGCTCGACCAGCTAATGAGCCAGTTGTGCTCCCACAGCCAGAATCAGATATAGAAGTTCTATTCAAGAGATTTCGAAATCTTGGTGGATCGCCGTTCTTAGGCAAGGAGTCCCTTATGGAAACACAAGCTTGGATTCGTTATGCAGAGAAAATATTTGAGGGTTTAAAGCTGAGAGACGATCAGAAAAGATTACTGGCGTCTTGGGCACTCAAAGAAGAAGCTTTGTTTTGGTGGGATTCAATTATTAAAGATAATCCAGAAGGTGATATCACCTGGGACAGATTCAAAGTGATTTTCCTGGAAAGATTTACTCCTCCCGAAACAACTGAGAGATTATGCGACGAATTTTCTTATCTAATACAAGGTGATATGACCATTCCCGAATATCATAAGAAATTTAATGAACTTTCTCACTTCGCTCCTCATCTAATTCAAAATCCGAAGAGGAAAAATCTGAGATTTATTCATGGCCTTCAAAGGAAATACCAGAATAAAGTATTGGGGCATGTGAAGCTTCCTTTTTCTGAAATGATAGATATGGCCTATCAGTATGAAGATCTCCATAAGAAAGGAATGTTGCGCGACGAAGAAGAAGTCTGTGGTAGTGACAAAGAAGAGTCGGAAACTGATATTCTTGAAGCCAGTAAGAAGCCCGGTGCCAAGAGAAAAAGGGCTGAATCTGGGAAAGAACTAGTAACAACTGCTATTTGCTCTAACTGCAATAAGAAAGGACATTTGTCGATAAATTGTGGGCCCTTAAATAAATGAATCAAAGCTGGATCTAAGGCCACTAAGAAACAAAAGAACCCTCATGGGAAAAGGAAATGCCATAAGTGTCACCAAGCAGGTCATATTGCACGGGAGTGCCAACTCTTAGAAAAATCTGAAACAGTGCACATCAATGAATTGGCAGCGATTTCCGAGCCCTCAGCTAGTCAAGAAAAGGCTGATGTTTTAGAAGGCACGCTCAATGTCAAGAACATCCCAGTTAAAGTACTGTTTGATACTGGCGCGTCACGAAGCTTTATTGCAAAGAGTGCAGTCAAGAAGTTGGATTTGAATTTGAAGAAACTCAAAGAGCCAATGACGGTACGAAATCCAGTGGGAGGTTCCATCAATCTCAGTTGGGTTTGTGCAGTACCCGTCTCTTTTTCTTGCTATAAATTCCCTATTATCTCTGTCGTCATGAACTTTGATGAATTCGATCTTATTTTGGGATTGGATTGGTTAACCAAATATGAAGCAGAGGTTAGATGCGCCGAGAGAGTTGTTAGAGCTAAGATTAAATCCGGGAGTTATATAACCATTCCCTGTGAAGGTCAGAATTCTAGTAGAAAGGACTTCTGGGCAGCTTTGAATGTTTCTCCAGCCCAAATTGAAAATGTTCCTGAAGTCACAGAGAACATTCCTGACCTCATCAAAGACATTCCTGTCGTCAAGAACTATGCGGATGTGTTCGAGGAAGTTGTTCGCTTACCTCCGCAGAGAGAAATAGATTTCAAAATTGCTTTAATTCCAAATGCAAGGCCGGTAGTTCACGCTATTCGAAGAATGTCCTTGAAAGAGAAGGAGGAATTAGACAATCAAACACGACAGCTAGTATGGAAAGGTCTGATAAGGCCTAGTTTCTCTGATTGGGGTGCAGCAGTGGTATTTGTCCCAAAATCTGACGGTACTCTACGGCTATGTGTGGATTATCGTGATTTAAACAAGCAGACTATAAAGAACAAATATCCATTGCCGCGGATTGATGATTTGTTGGATCGATTAAATGGAGCACAAGTATTTTCACGAATGGACCTAGCTACAGGTTTCCGTCAACTTCGAATTGCCGAAGAGTGTGTTCCAATGACAGTGTTCAGAGGTCCCGACCTATTCTACGAGTGGTTAGTAATGCCGTTCGGCTTATGTAACGCTCCAGCTTACTTCGTCGATCTGATGAACAGAGTATTCAGAGGGGTTTTGAATAAATTTGTTCTGGTTTTTATTGACGATATTCTAATCTTCTCTAAATCAAAGGCCGAACATGAAAAGCATCTAGAACAGGTTCTAGAAATTCTGAGGCGGAATGTATTAAAAGCCAAGTTTTCCAAATGTATCTTCTGGCAAGATGAAGTGAAATTTCTGGGCCATGTCGTATCGAAAGATGGAATCGCTGTGGATCCAAGCAAAATCACAGCTATTCAGAATTGGAAACAGCCCAGTACCCCCACTGAAGTCCGCAGTTTTCTCGGATTGGCTAGCTATTACCGGATGTTCGTTAAAGACTTTTCTAAGATATCTGGCCACTTAACGAAGCTTACAAAGAAGCATTCTAAATTCAAATGGACTCAAGAGAGTGAGGAGGCTTTCGAAGAGCTAAAGTTGAGATTAACTACAGCTCCAGTGTTAACCATCATCGATGGCAACCATGATTTGAAAGTCTGGACTGATGCTTCTAGAGAAGGCCTTGGCGCAGTGTTAATGCAAAGGGGTCAAGTGATTGCTTATGCTAGCCGTCAACTGAAACCGCACGAGAAAAACTATGTAACTCATGATCTTGAGTTATTGGCTATCATATTCTCTTTGAAAATTTGGAGACACTATCTTCTAGATGAGAGATTTGAACTGTTTACAGATCATCAGTCATTAAAGTATCTGTTCACTCAGAAGGACTTAAATTTGAGGCAACAACGTTGGCTAGAGTTTCTTGCAGCATATGACTTCGAAATTATATATACTCCAGGGAAAGCCAATGTCGTGGCCGATGCGCTGAGTCGAAAGAATGTAATGATCGCCGGCTTTATTATCACAACTTCCTTGATTGACAAAATATCTATTCTTCAGAAGGAGGATAACTTTATTAAAGATATGATCAAAAGGATTCAGAAAGGCGAACCCTCGTGTTTTCAAATAGATAACGACGAGACCTTGAGGTTAAAAGGAAGGATTTGTGTTCCTGACGTTCCTGAGCTAAAAAGGGAAGTGTTAGACGAGTGTCACAAGTCCAAGCTGAGTATCCATCCTGGTGTGGCCAAAATGTATAACGATCTCAAAAGAACTTTCTGGTGGAAGGCTATGAAAAGAGACGTTTCGATATATGTTAGTCGATGCCCTACTTGCCAGCTAGTTAAAAGCGACCAACAGAAATTGGCTGGACTATTGCAACACTAGAAGTTCCTGGCTGGAAGTGGGAACATATTTTTATGGATTTCATTGATGGTCTGCCCAGGACCAGAAAAGGAAATGACAGTATTTGGGTGATCGTAGATCGTTTCACGAAGACCGCCCATTTTATACCTGTCAAATCAAATAGAACCGCTCAGAGTCTGGCGCAGATATACTTCAGGGAAATAGTTAGACTACATGGAGTGCCACTCAGTATAGTCAGTGATAGGGATACAATATTCACTAGCAAATTCTGGGAAGCATTTCAAGTCGAGTTGGGAACGAAGTTAAACCTAAGCACCGCTTATCATCCTCAAACAGACGGTCAGACTGAGAGGGTGAATCGCATTCTAGAAGATCTATTGCGGGCTTGTGTTATAGATTTCGGTGGATCATGGGAAGACAATCTACATTTGGCTGAGTTCTCTTATAACAACAGCTACCAGGCGAGTCTGACAATGTCGCCATTCGAAGCATTGTATGGTAGACCGTGCCGATCTCCTGCTTGTTGGGTCGAGCCTGGGAATAGACTTGTGTTGGGTCCTGATATGATTCGAGAAGCTGCCGACAAAGTCGATTTTATTAAGAAGCGATTACTCGCCGCTCAAAGCCGACAAAAGAGCTATGCCGATAGAAGAAGAAGAGATATATCCTTTGAAGCTGGCGACTATGTATATTTGAAAGTATCGCCGATGAGAGGAGTTATCCGGTTCGGTAAAACTGGAAAGTTAGCGCCCAAATTTATTGGTCCGTTTCCTATTCTGGAACGGATTGGGACTCTCGCATATAAAGTTAAATTGCCAGACTGGCTGCCTGGTGTTCATGATGTATTTCATATATCTCAACTTCGAAAGCACGTTCATGATCCAGACTTGATCGTGGAAGAAGCAGCTCAGCAGGATATTGAAATTACTCCAGAATTAGCTGTGAGGCGTGAGCCGCTGAAGATCATCGGCAAAGAAACCAAAGAGCTGAGGAACAAGAAGGTTCACTTAGTCAAAGTGCAATGGAGTGGAGATCCGAGAGATTGTACTTGGGAAACCGAGGAGAGCATTCAGAAAGCTTATCCCAGATGCCGAGTAGATATCTCTGATTGACTCCGGTGCAAGGTATATTTACCATACTTTACCTCACCATTTAATTCTCTATTCTATTATAATTGTTTGAATGATTTTAGAAGAAAAATAGGAATTAATTTGTATGACTTTGAAAGCTTAAAAACAATTGGATTGGTAGTTGTGTTGTGTGATCGTAGATTTATCAAACCACTTTCGACTTTATTCCTTTTCGGGGACGAAAAGTTTTAAGTGGGGGAGATTGTAACGACCCAGAAAATCTGAACCAATTTAAAATTTTTAAATTGGCTAAAATAATGGATTTTAAATATTTAAAATAAATATTTTAAATAATGGCGATGAAAACTGAGTTGAAATCGACAATTGAAAACGAATATAATTAATTATAATTATATATAGAATTGAAAATGGCGCGGTAGTTCGATAATTCGATTTCAAACTTCAATTGAATATACCGGGTGCAAAACAATCCGGATTTTAGTGAAACCAAAATTATTTAAATATGTTAGTGAATATCTTTCTAACGAATCCGACCAATCGAAATTTGATAGCGGGAATCAAAAGATATGTCCAGTTGAAAATTCTGAATAGTCGCTGTGGAATTCAGGCCCTTAAAAATGGACATTTTGCAAACGACCTCGGATTTCGATGAAACCACTTTTGTTAGATCCGCAGTGTCAACTTATTGTTCGGTTTCAAATTTCATAATTTTTCGAATCAATATGTGAGTGTGGCAAAGGAAAACGCGTTTGACCAGTTTCAGTTGATTTTAATCGACTGGAAATTGACCATTTTTCAAACGGTCTCAGAATTCGACGAAACTAGTTTTGTTAGGACCGTATCGTCAATACAAAGCTAGAAAATATTTTTCGAGAATTTTTCTAGTTAGTATGTGACCCCGGTAATTTGAAATGTACGTTTAAAATTCAATATAGTGATTTAAAGGTAAATTCAACGGAAACTGATTGTAACGATCAAATCAGCTTACGATACATATCCCATTGTGTTCGGAATGGGGGTGAAACGCTATGGGCGACAGGCGGTGGGCCTCGTTTCGAGGTCGTATGTAAAAGTCAACCTTTTTGCAAAAAATTAATAATTAAATAATAAAAAAATATATATATAATTTCCCTCCCCACTTTATCTTCGTTCTTCCCCCCCCCCGTAGCTCATTACCGATTCATATAAACGGAAATTAAAAAAAACCCTAAGAAGGCGATCGACGCCCTGAAGCATCGCCGCCCCTCCGTCCGCTCTGCCTGTCCTCCCTCCCTCGATCGAAGACCCGAAGCCCCCCCAGATCGTAATCTCCGACGAAGCCCCTCCCCCCTCGCTCGCGACGCTGAAGCCGCCGACGACATCTTCTCCCCCCCTTTTTTGCAGCTAATTCGGTGAGCACTTTTTTTTATTTTTTTATTTTATTTTATTTTATTTATTCTGTAAAACTGATTATGTTTAATAATAAAAACTGTTTTGTTTTTAAAGTAAAAACTGTTTTGTTTTTAAAGTAAAAACTGATTTGTTTTTAAAGTAAAAACTGATTTTGTTTTTAAAAGAAAAACTGATTATTTAAAAGATTTAAAAAAAAAAACTGATTTTTAGAAAAGAAAAACTGATTATTTAAAAGATTTAAAAACTGATTTTTAGAAAAGAAAAACTGATTATTTAAAAGATTTAAAAACTGATTTTTAGAAAAGAAAAACTGATTTTTTTGAAATAGTAAAAACTGTTTTTTTTAGAAAAGTAAAAACTGAATTATGTAATAGTAAAAACTGATTTTTTATAAAAGTAAAAACTGATTTTTTATAAAAATAAAAACTGATTTTGTTTTAAAGGAAAAATCAGATTTTTATATATTGATAGTAAAAGTAAAAATCATATTTTTATATATTGAATAGCGTAGTAAAAATTCGATTTTTACATATGTAGAGAATACGGGCGAAAGCGACAAAAGGCGAAGATTTCTATAAAGGAAGAGTCGTGAAGTTGGATAGCTATTGGTGAGATTTCTGATTTAAAAATATTAGATATGTGTGAAATGAAAGTGAATTGCTATATATAAATATCTATATATATATATATACGCCCCTCGTCCACAAACCATGGACGATATTTATTGGTTGAAATTGTTGTGAAAGTTGATTGATAGCGAATGATTGTTTGGGATTGTTTGTGATTGATATTAGTTGATTGTGGTTGAAAAATACCCATTTGTGGTTGTGAAATATTTGGTTGAAACCACATAGGATTAGGTTGTGGAAATGAAATAAATATATACATGCCGCCTGCGTGCGAACTAGATGCATGATCCCCATTGTCAAAAACCGCGAGGTTTTAAGGTAGAGCGAGGAGCCGTACTAGGGACGGTGCCGGTGTAACTACCCTGCCGTTATGCTGCCGAAATTTTGAATAATATTTGTGTGTTTGAATTATTTTCATATGCTTAAATTATATTTATTCATTGTATAGAAAACATTCATGTGTTGAATTGATATTCATTCGTTGTTTAGAAATTCATGTGTTGAATGGTATTCATATTTTGAAATAAATTGTTCGATAATAAAAATCACATTTTTATCTATGTATAGAAACTATAGAAAACATTCATGTGTTGAATTGATATTCATTCGTTGATTAGAAATTCATGTGTTGAATGGTATTCATATTTTGAAATAAATTGTTTGATAATAAAAATCACCTTTTATCGACTATATGAACTATATATAAAATAGTGTTATGAAATGAACTGTTTTACAATAAAAATCACATTTTTATTGTATGCATAAATCGTTGAAATGTGAAGTGTTAAAAATAGCCACTTGTTCAAAATAAACATATATGAGATGAAATATTCATTAATTAGCTAATGAAATGATTTGCACCTATTTATGTAACATTAGAATGAATGGAGTTTTTAAACCAAATAGAAATCAAATATGAAGTCGAATAGAAATTGATAAATGATAAGAACTGTATATATATATGTACATGCAATATTCATTGAACAGGTTATAGCAAAGGGGCTAGAGAAGAGGAATAAAATTTTGTGCCCGACAAATAGGTACACATTTACTGATTTGTTTGGGTGATGATTTTGAGCCTGTTGGCTAGCCGCTTGGCTTTTTCTTTTTCTTTTTGAGATTAGAAGGACCGGGAACGCTATTTGCGATTTCCCGATGCTCCCGGTGCAGGGGAGGTTACGGCGAAATTTTTCCAAAATTTAAGGTGTTAGAAAAATATTTGAAGTGAAAACGATATTGAAATTGTTGAATGAACTATATTTATATAAATATATAAATATAAATAAAATTAAAACGAAACGAAGCCGTGCAGTTCGTATTTTGAAACCGTGATTTCAAACGACTAGTGCGGGAAATCCTACCATTGGATTTTCCCGAAACCTCAACCGTCGGGTTCGCCTTGGAAATATCTTCCCAACGGCACCAACTTTGTAGAAATCCAACGGTTGGATTGTCTGGAATGTTTAATTCAAATCTGAAGAAAAACAGCGCCAGAAACGATTATATTTATTTATATATATAAATATAATTATATTTAATCGAATAACGACGCTGCAGTTCGTATTTTGAAATCGAAATTTCAAACGAGTGTACCGGGAGATCCGACCGTCGGATTTTCCCGAAACTGGAACCGTTGGATTCGTTTTGAAAAGACCTTTCTAATGATGTAAATTTTGTGAAGATCCAACGGTTAGATTTTCAGATATGTGTAAATCAAATCTGAAGAAAAACAGCACCCCGGCCGCCTTATGGCCCGAAGCGTCGTTTTGAATGAATTAGCTATTTTAAAATAAATAAAAATAGCGATAAATAGTTATAAAATATCATAAGCGATATAGAATGGAAATAAACTGAATTTGCTTGATTTATGTGATATTTGATGGTTGAATGTGTTTGGTGTGAAAATTACATTAAAGAATAAAATTGGTGTTGTCGAATAATTTAACCATTGAAATAAATTGAATTGAAATTCTAAATATACGTGAATTATTTGAGAAGGCCGAGTTAATTCTCATTTCAAATAATTGACCGACGATTGAAAGTCGAAGATGAAGACGATGGTCGAAGACCGGAGATCTTCACCTCGTTTGGATGGTAACCGAGGTCCTGATTGGGAGGCATCCCGAAATATGGATAATGAGTGGTGATCGTCCAGACGTACGTGGTGATCGAAGGGTTTGCGAGGTATTTAGTGCCTCCGGTTTCGTTCAGACCCAGAACGGACTTGTAAATGGACTGTGTGTCCGACATTGGAATTTGTTCTGTGTGATTGATAGCCATCAGTTGCACGGTGTGAATTGCCTGTGTGGCATGCTAAGATGCAGTGATCAGGGCTTCTGTTGAAAAGCAAAGTCTTGTGGTGATGATCAAAGCACCGCCTGTGTGGCGTAGCTTTGTGTATAACGTGAATTCGTGAGCCTCACACCCCGGTATGAACCTAAAACGGGAGAGGACATCAGGGAGGGCCTGCGTTTCTTTCTAGCTAGGGTGGTGTCAGTGACCTACCAGCCTTGACATTTATATACTTTTCACCTATGTGGTTGTTGCTGTTGCGAGGCGCCTCGGTTTGATCGGACGATCCGGGTCCGATGGAGTCATTCGTTGGCTCGTTGACGCCCCAAAGGGCGGGGAAACGCAGTGTTCAGGAATTTTAATCCACATCGGTGGACCGGCCCTGACGATCCAAAGGCTTGACTGAGTACTTGCCTGGGACACGGGCTAGAGCGTCTCGAACTCGGTAAGGACTATCTTTTGCCTTGGTTCATGACGGAAATCCAATTTCCAAATACGACACCGTGCGGTTTTGATTGTATACCTATATATGGCGACATAGTGGTATGGGGCATTAATGCCGTCTATGATTGATAGTTATGATTTGAAATTGTTTTCGAAACATATAAACACTAGCAATAATATCAAATGCCTTTGTTTTATTCGTATCAAGCATATTTTGGCCGTTATAAGGTAAAAACTCTATCCTCCGGTTTGCGTTGCATTGTGTGATGGGAACTGAGTCTTATAACGGCTTCATTTTTATAAAAAGCATAGCGATGTTTAAAAGAAAGATTTGTTTTAAAGCACTGGCAATCCAATGGAGTAAACCCGTTCCACGAAAGTGGCGTGGTCTTGTGATTAGCCAACTATATATGTGTTGAGTAGATTTCTCATACCAGTCCCATGACTGACTCGTAGTTTGTTTCACTCTCAAACTCGGGTGCCCCTTTTTCTACACGGGCAGCCTTGTATTCAGGTTTAGCTGGTTCTTTCTGGATAGCTGGAGCTGAAGATGGATTCTATCATTTATTTCTTTTTATGCTGTTCAGCTCCTATTGTACATATTTTGTTTATTTCCGCTGTAGACATTTATGTGTAGCTGAACTGTATTTGTACTAAGTAAGATCCTGTATACTGTGTAACTCTGATGATTACTTTTATCCAGTATATTTTGTTGTTCATTATCTGGTGTATTTATTTAATTCTGTTCTGCTATTATATGTTTCTGTGTTATATTCCAAAGATAACCTTGTTTCCGTGAGAACGGGAAATCGGGTCGTCTCATTTAAATATAAGGAATGAATGTTTGCAAATAAAACATAATGTGAAAGTACAATGCAAAAAAAGAAATAAAAAGAATAATGGGCAATAGGTTAATTGAATGAAAGAAAGAGAGGAATGCATGGTTAATGAAAGAAAATAACTTGAGTGAAATGTGAACGGACAAAGAAATTACGCATAATTTATTTTTCTTTGAAAAGAATTAATTGGGAAAACGTTATTTTAAAATTAAAGAAAAATTACATGAGATACAAGCGATAAGGAAAAAAAAGAAGGAGAAGAAGGAAATACGATGCAATGTTTATGAAAGGATAATTAAGAAGAATGCGTCAATTTGGAAGGAGATGAATGGTGCAGTATTGGTGAAACAACGAAGAAATGACACTGAAATAAACGCAGCTATTCAGATTTCAAAACAAATTTATGAAGGTCTGAACATGCAATCACTGTTTCAAATTTCTGCACGTTACACTTTGAATAGATAAGGAAGTAGTTGAGAGGACAGCCAAAGATATATATATATATATATTGTTAGAATTTATTTTATTTAGAACTTACGCATTATTTTTAATCAATGTTAATAAATGTTATTAAAGTTCCTAAGGCATTTTTTCTTTGTCTCTTTTTATATTGAGAATGCGCATTAGTCAAGCGCCTGCATGAGTTATGTCAATCAACATTTAAATCATAGGATTTAGGCTTCCCATCACTAAATGTAATCCTACAATCAACAAACTTAAATTAAAGTATAAATTTAATCATGATTATTTAAAATAAATTATTTTAAATATCCAAAACTCATTAAAATTACTTAAAATAAATTTTTAAATTTACCCCAAAATTCAGGGTTGTTACAGTCTCCCCCACTTAAAAACTTTTCGTCCTCGAAAAGGAACGAAGTTAAAAGTGTTAAATTATCGTACTCAAATTTTTATTTTTTATTATTCATTCATTGGTTTAAATAATTTTATAGTTGAACTAATAATTACACTACACAATCATCAATCAATTGGTTGTTTAGCTTTTCAAATATTTATAACTTATATATATTCAAAAATCATATTTTCTAAAATTGATTATAATTACAAATACATATATTATAGGCTTGTTACTCTCAACTCATTCTAGGGCATTACTAACCCTATCTCTAATGAATTTTTTCATTCTAGGATACTGCTGATCCTATCTCTAATGAGCATTCTTATTGGACATTACTAATCCATTCTCTGATGAGTCTTTTGTTTAGTTCTAATGAGTTGTACCCCAAAGATTTGAGCTAACCAAAGCTCTGATACCAACTGTTAAGACCCGAAAATTCCCGCCCTTTGAATCAACCATAAACCACACAGGTCTAACCCAAAAGTTGGAATTCTCCGAATACTTTAACTTTGGGAATACAACAACATCAGAACAACAACAGTAGACTTTTATAAACATTACAATAATGTTACATCAGAGTACACAATATCAGAGTACATCGAATAAAATTACAGCGGAAGATAAATTTCAATAAATTAAATACAATAAACAGCGGAAGGCTACTATGCTCTGGACAAAGCTTTAGGCTTCGATCCAGAATCCTGCTCAAGAGATAAATTTCTGCAAAAAGCTATTCGACAGCCCATGTGGAAAAGAGGGCACCCGAGTTTGCAAAGTGAAACAAACTACGAGTCAGTCATGGGACTGGTGTGAGAATTCTTAACTAATATAACCAATAGCAATAAGGCAAATCCAAGGACCACGCTGCTAACGCAGAACGGGTTTACTCCAATGGATTGCCGTGCATAATTAAAAGTAAATCGTAAAACAACGCAATGTTTTTGGAAAAATGAAACCGTTATAAGACTCAAGTCCCATCACATAATGCAACGCAAACCGGAGGATAGAGTTTTACCTTATAATGGTCAAAAATGCTTGATACGTTAAAAAAAGATTTGATATTATTATTAGTGTGTATATGTTTCAATAAAAAACACTTCAATCATAATGTATCAATCATAGACGGCATAGTGCCCCATCCTACTATGTCGCCATACTAGTTCTACAATCAAAACCGCATGGTGTCGTATAGGAAATTCGGTTTCCATCATGAGTCAAGGCTAGGGAGGAGCTCCTTACCGATTCGAGACACTCTAGCTAATGTCTCAGGATTCCCCGCAGTTAACCCTTGGATCCTACAGGGTCGGTCCACACATACAGCTTCGTGGATTGGCAATTCCTGAACACACGTTTCCCGGTCCTATAGGACCTATCATCCGAGGCGCGCCACATTCCATCATCCACATAAGTGAAATATCAGCCAGTTTAAGCACCGACACCACTTCTAGCTAGAAAGAAACGTGCTGCTCTCCCTGCATTCCCTTCTCCGGTTTTAGACTCAACCGGGTTATGAGGCTCGCGAAGCAACGTTATAACCACAAGGCCTGCTTTTCAACAAAGCCTTGATCATCTTCATCTTAGCATGCCACATTGACAATTAACACCATGCGATTGATAACTATTAATACACAACCTCTAAGGGTGTTGAGCAAGAGAATAAATTCTCCGCCACCAATGGTCGTATATTAATAGAAATCAATTTACATAGAACAAAATTCAACGTCAGACACACATTCCATTTATAAGCTTATGCTCTGGGTCTGAGCGAAAGCCAAATCCGTACAAATCAACACTACTTCCGGATAACTACCATCTTAGCCTCGTCTTGGGAGCAAATCAATCAAGGGCCTCAACATTAGTTACCCATTCGATGTGAAGATCGTCGGTCATCAATTGCCGTCTTCAATTCTTCCATTTAAAACGTCGTATGATTATTTGAAATGAGTATAACTCGGTCTTTTCAAATAATCTCCGCATAATTATCATTTAAATTATTTCAAAACGTTATTACTTATCACTATTTTTATTTTGATAAAAGTAGATATAAATCATTCCATGTAGTCATTAACATATAAGGGTAACGAATCAACCAAACAAACATCGCACAATCATGTTCATGTATAATATCATGGTATCACGTTCAATGAACATTTCAATTCCATTCCCACATTTATTTATTTGTAAGTAACAACCAAAATGTAACTTTCAATTTATTCTTTTACTACATAGAAAATGTCATTAAGACATCTCTTTTTCTTATTTATTTACACTACATGTGAATAAATGTTTTCCTTTTCTTCTACATATCCTATTTACATGAAAATTTAAATAAAAGTGTCATCTAAA
Source organism: Allium sativum (assembly GCA_030737875.1). NCBI lineage: Eukaryota > Viridiplantae > Streptophyta > Magnoliopsida > Asparagales > Amaryllidaceae > Allium > Allium sativum. The sequence continues at coordinate 997,452,773 of CM060915.1, forward strand.
ATAGTTCTTTTTATTTATATAAGAAAAGGTAAATAAAGTTTTCACTAATAATATGTTCATTTTATTTACATAGAAAATGTAAATAAAGTTTTCCTCATATATTATTCTTTTTAATATATTAACGTTTACACTAAAAATATGTTCATTTTTACTAAAACGACATAACGCCAAATATGTGTTCATTTTCTCTAAAAGGACATTCCTCTAAAAATGCGTTCATTTTCTCTAAATTGACATAACGCTGCATATGTGTTCATTTTCTGTGTTAATCTAATTTCATATAAAAATGGTATTTTATATGTAAACAATTTCTATGAATTCATAACATTACATAAAATGTTATTCTTTTATATAATCCTGTTTTAATTTTCATTGAAAATACAAATAAAAGTACTATGTTGAATTTCATTCTTTTATTTACATGAAAAATGTAATTATAAGTACCTCTTTAAGTTTCATTCTTTCACTAATGTTAAAGATGCACATAAAGACACTGCACTAAATTTCACCTTTTTATTATTTTTAACAAAAATGCACATAAGCCTTCATTCCTTTTAATTTATTAAAAATACAACACAAAATTTTAATCTTTTATTTACATTAACCATGTAAAAAATGCAAAAATACACTTCATTCTTTACTTTACAATAAATTTCATTCTTTCTAATTCATTGAAAATACATGTAACAACCCGAAAATCTGGGTCAGTTTAAAATTTTTATTTTGGCAATTTTAGCGAATTTTGAACATTTAAAATGAATTATTTTAAATAATATCGACGAGAAATTTATTTTGAATTGAATTTGACGTATATATTATATACGTCGTCGTTAGAATATAAATAATTACAAATAGAATTGAAAATGGCGTGGTAGTTCGATAATTCGATTTCAAACTTCAATTGAATGTACCGGGTGCAAAACAATCCGGATTTTAGCGAAACCAAAAATAATGGAAACTAATTGAGAATATCATTCCAACGAATCCGAAAAATTGAAATTTCATAGCGGGAATCAAAAGAAATGTCCAGTTGAAAATTTTGAATAGTCGCTATGGAATTCAGGCCCTTAAAAATGGGAATTTTGCAAACGACCTCGGATTTCGACGAAACCACTTTTGTTGGATCCGCAGTGTCAAATTATTGCCAGATTCCAAATTTCATAAATTTTCGAATCGATATGTGAGCATGGCGAAGGAAAACGCGTTTGACCATTTTCAGTTGATTTTAATCGACTGGGAAATGGCCATTTTTCCAACGGCCTCAGAATTCGACGAAATTAGTTTTGTTAGAACCGTATCGTCAATACGAAGCTATGAAATATTTTTCTGTAATTTTTAGAGTTCGTACATGACCCCAGTAAATTGAAATGCGCGTTCAAAATCAATATATAGAGTTATATGTCGATTTTGACGAAAACTGATTGTAACAGCCGAATCAGCTTACGATACATATCCCATTGTATTCAGAATGGGGGTAAAACGCTATGGATGACAGGCAGTGGGCCTCGTTTAGAGGTCGTATGAAAAAGTCAACTTTTTGAAATTTAAAATAATAAAATAACCCCCCTTTCCATCTCCTTTATCTCCTTCACGCCCCCCCCCCCCCTCCCCATTTCGATTTAAATGAGAAGAGAAAAAAGCAGAGCCCTGTCGATCCACGTCGCCACCAGGCGGGGAGCCACCGCGCGCCTCCTCCGCTCGCGCCAGAGCGCGCACAATAGCCCCTTCTCTTCTCCCGCTTCTTCCTTCCTCCACCGACCCCTTCTCCCCTTCTCTCCTCCTCTACCGCTGCATCCCCTCTTCTTCCATCGCCGCCTCCTCCTGAAGACCGCACCGTGCCACCGCCTCTGACCCCCTCTTCCTCCCTCCTCCCGAACTCCGTCTCCTCAAATCCACACCCAAACCACATCCCCAAATCGGACGATGGCTCGAATCAAGTGCGGTGGCCAGATTGTTTATCCGAGTTGGGTTCAGCGAGTTCGACAGTTATGAGCAGGACGCAGATGATTTTAACAGTGAGTTTTATACATACATAGTTTATTGAATTTGATAATCAAGTTTGTTTCAGTTTTAAAATCAAATAAACAATAGTGTTTATAAAATATAAATAGCATTGGAGAAGTAAAAATATATAATTTTTATCATAGTAGAATAAAAATATATAATTTTTATCATAGTAGAATAAAAATATATGATTTTTATTATAGTAGAGTATTAAAAATATAATCTTTATAAGATAGAGAATATAAAAATATCATCTTTGTATATGTAGCGAAATAAAAATCTGATTTTTATTATATATACGTTGAAATAAAGAGGTGATTTTTATAGAAATGAAATAAAAATGAAATCTTTATATTTAAAAAGGCGAAATCTTTTTATAGAGAATAGCGTGATAAAAATATAATTTTTATTATATGAACACCGTTGTAAAAATAGAATTCTTATCTATATAGTAGCGATGTAAAAATAGAATTTTTATCTATATAGTAGCGGTGTAAAAATAGAATTTTATCCATAAGGAGTAATTATAAAAATATGATTTTTATATATTGAATAGCAAAGTAAAAATTCGATTTTTATATGTTGAATAGCAAAGTAAAAATTCGATTTTTATATATTGAATAGCAAAGTGAAAATTTGATTTTTATATATTGAATAGCAATATAAAAATGTGATTTTTATATATGTAGTGGCTACGGGCAACGAAAGTGACAAAAGGCGAGAACGACGAAGATTTCAATAAATGAAGTGTCGTGGAGTTGGGATAGCTATCGGTGAGAACTTCTCACTCTAAATTTCTTTTTCTAGTTATACATATATACTAGGATGCAGACGGTGCTTAGCAGCACCCGACACCCGTCATCCACAGACCATGGATGGCTTGTTTGTTTGATTGATATGTTGTGAAAATTTGTTTGTGAAGTTGATGTGAAATAGATAATGAAATATATTCATGTGTTGAAATAAATTAATTATCGTTAAAAATATAATTTTTAACGTGAATGTGAATAAATAAATATTTATAAACAAATTGACCGATTTGTTTATATACACTGATTTGACTGATATTGATTGGGATGATAAATTTCACACATCGCCCAACTGCACGAATAAAAATATGTGTTTGTTGATTTGAAACCCCACACGGATGTTGGGATAATATTTGGCGTACACTAATCCCAATTATTTAATTGTATGTCGATCGATTGGTCGACAGACTGTGTGAGCATTGATTATCTGCATTTGATGCTTATGCAGTAGTGTGGTGCACTTTGGATGATGGTTGATTGTTTGTCATTGTTATTATATACATGTGTTGTATGGAATCCATATAATTAACATTATATGGTGATTGATTGGGCCTCATTCCAATCGGGAAAATAATGAATGATAGAAAAGTGAATTCATGTGTTGAATATAAAAATATTCATGTGTTGACGATGTTCATGTGTTGAAAATATTCATGTGTTGAGTAAAATATTTTAAATAATAAAAATTACATCTTTATCATATTTAAAATTAGAACTACTTCACGATGGAGTCTAATTGAAAATCAAACGATAGATACCCTAATTTTATAAAATATTTTACATAACAAAAATAGTGATGTGATGACAATACTCATGTATTGAGATTAGTCGTGTGTTGAAAGAAATATAGATTCATGTGTTGAATAGAATAAATATTCATTTGTTGAATAGAATAACGAATTATTGAAATATAAAGCCGTGTTGATTAGAGATGCGTTATGTAACGACCCAGAAAATCTGAACCAATTTAAAATTTTTTAAATTGGTTAAAATAATGGATTTTAAATATTTAAAATAAATATTTTAAATAATGGCGATGAAAACTGAGTTTGAATCGACATTTGAAAACGAATATAATTAATTATAATTATATATAGAATTGAAAATGGCGCGGTAGTTCGATAATTCGATTTCAAACTTCAATTTAATATACCGGATGCAAAACAATCCGGATTTTAGTGAAACCAAAAACATTAGGATCTAATTGATGATATCTTTCCAACGAATCTGACAAATCGAAATTTGATAGCGGGAATCAAAAGATATGTCCAGTTGAAAATTCTGAATAGTCGCTATGGAATTCAGGCCCTTAAAAATGGACATTTTGAAAATGACCTCGGATTTCGACGAAACCACTTTTGTTGGATCCGCAGTGTCAAGTTATTGCTAGGTTTCAAATATCATAATTTTTCGAATCAATATGTGAGCGTGGCAAAGGAAAACGCGTTTGACCAGTTTCAGTTGATTTTAATCGACTGGAAATTGGCCATTTTTCAAACGGTCTCAGAATTCGACGAAACTAGTTTTGTTAGGACCGTATCGTCAATACGAAGCTAGAAAATATTTTTCTGGAATTTTTAGTGTTAGTATGTGACCCCGGTAATTTGAAATGTACGTTTAAAATTCAATATAGTGATTTAAATGTAAATTCAATGGAAACTGATTGTAACGATCAAATCAGCTTGCGATACATATCCCATTGTGTTCGGAATGGGGGTTAAACGCTATGGACAACAGGCGGTGGGCCTCATTTCGAGGTCATGGGTAAAAGTCAACTTTATGACAATTAATTTAATTAAAAAATATATATATAAAATAATATCTCCCTCCCTATATCTGTCGTTCTGCCCCCCCCCCCCTCTTCAAAATCAAATCGAGAAAAAAAAACCCCTTAATCGATCGCCGACGACCGCCTCCACCAACCTCCCACCGCCGACCGCCTGTTCTTCCTCCAAGTCCACCGCTTCCACACCCCTCTCCCTCCGTCCGCTTCGCCTGCTCCTCCCTGTTCGAACCCTCCCATCGCGACGCGATTCGAGACCCCCCCAGCCAACGACCTCCCACCGCCGACCGCCTGTTCTTCCTCCAAGCCCACCGCCACCAGAAAAAAACACCCCCTCTGTAAGTTTTTTTTTGTTTTGTTATTTTATTTTAATGATTTAAAAACTGTTTTATTTTAATTAGAATTATAACTGAATTTTAATTAGGTTTAAAACTGATTTTTGTTTAAAAGAATTTAACATTGATTTTAAAAAAAGATAAAAACTGATTTTTCTATTATAGTAAAACTGGATTTTACTTTAATTAGGTTTAAAACTGTTTTTCTTTTAAAAGCATTTTAAAACTGATATTTTTAAATGATTTAAAAACTGATTTTTAGAAAGGATAAAAACTGAATTTTAAAAAGGTTAAAAACTGATTTTAAAAAAGGATAAAACTGATTTTAAAAAAAAAAGATAAAACTGATTTTAAAAAAAGGATAAAACTGATTGTATAAAGGGAAATTCTGATTTTTGGAAAAAAAAGAATACTGATTTTTAAAGGATTGAAAAACTGATTTTAATTTAAACTTTAGAATAGAAAAAGATGTAAACTTTAAAATAGAAAAATTTAGATTTTTATATATTGAAAGTCGAAGTAAAAATATAATTTTTATATATTGAATAGCATCGTAAAAATTCGATTTTTACATATGTAGAGAATACAGGCAACGAAGCGACAAAAGGCGAGAAAGGCGAAGATTTCTATAAAGGAAGAGTCGTGTTATTGGATAGCTATTGGTGAGATTTCTGATTTAAAAATATATATATATGTGTGAAATGAAAGTGAATTGCTATAAATATATATATATATATATATATATATATATATATATACGCCCCTCGTCCACAAACCATGGACGATATTTATTGATTGAAACTGTTGTGAAAATTGATTGATAGCGAATGATTGTTTGGGATTGTTTGTGATTGATATTGGTTGATTGTGGTTGAAAAATACCCATTGGTGGTTGTGAAATATTTGGTTGAAACCACATAGGATTAGTTTGTGGAAATGAAATAAATATATACATGCCGCCTACGTGCGAACTAGATGCATGATCCCCATTGTCAAAAACCGCGAGGTTTTAAGGTAGAGCGAGGAGCCGTACTAGGGACGGTCCCGGTTTAGCTACCCTGCCGTTATGCTGCCGAAATTTTGAATAATATTCGTGTGTTTGAATTATTTTCATATGCTTAAACTATATTTATTCATTGAATAGAAAACATTCATGTGTTGAATTGATATTCATTCGTTGATTAGAAATTCATGTGTTGAATGGTATTCATATTTTGAAATAAATTGTTTGATAATAAAAATCACATTTTTATCACCAACCTGAACTATATAGAGAACAGTGTTTTGGAATGAATCGTTTTACAATAAAAATCACATTTTTATTGTATGCATAAATCGTTGAAATGTGAAGTGTTAAAAATAGCCACTTGTTCGAAATAAACATATATGAGTTGAAATATTCATTAATTAGCTAATGAAATGATTTGCACCTATTTATGTAGCATTAGAATGAATGGCGTTTTTAAACCGAATAGAAATCAAATATGAAGTCGAATAGAAAATGATAAATGATAAGAACTGTATATATATGTACATACATATTTATTGAACAGGTTATAGCAAAGGGGCTAGAGAAGAGGAATAAAATTTTGTGCCCGACAAATAGGTACACATTTACTGTTTTGTTTGGGTGATGATTTTATGAGCCTGTTGGCTAGCCGCTTGGCTTTTTCTTTTTCTTTTTGTGATTAGAAGGACCGGGAAAGCTATTTGCGATTTCCCGATGCTCCCGGTGCAGGGGAGGTTATGGCGAAATTTTTCCAAAATTTTAGGTGTTAGAAAAATATTTGAAGTGAAAACGATATTGAAATGGTTGAATGAACTATATTTATATAATTATATAAATATAAATAAAATTAAAACGAAACGTGGCCGTGCAGTTCGTATTTTGAAATCGTGATTTCAAATGACTAGTACGGGAAATCCGACCATTGGATTTTCCCGAAACCGCAACCGTCGGGTTCGCCTTGGAAATATCTTCCCAACGGCACCAACCTTGTAAAAATCCAACGGTTGGATTGTCTGGAATGTTTAATTCAAATTTGAAGAAAAACAGCGCCAGAAACGATTATATTTATATATATATATATATATAATTATATTTAATCGAATAACGACGCTGCAGTTCGTATTTTGAAATCGAAAATTCAAACGATTGTACCGGGAGATCCGACCGTCGGATTTTCCCAAAACTGGAACCGTTGGATTCGTTTTGAAAAGACCTTTCTAATGATGTAAATTTTGTGAAGATCCAACGGTTAGATTTTCAGATATGTGTAAATCAATTCTGAAGAAAAACAGCGCCACGGCCGCTTTATGGCCAAGCGTCGTTTTGAATAAATAGGCTATTTTAAAAATAAATAAAAATAGCGATAAATAGTTATAAAATATCATAAGCGATATGGAGTGGAAATAAACTGAATTTGCTTGATTTATGTGATATTTAATGGTTGAATGTGTTTGGTGTGAAAATTACATTAAAGAACAGAATTGGTGTTGTCGAACAATTTAACCATTGAAATAAATCGAATTGAAATTCTAAATATGCGTGAATTATTTGAGAAGGCCGAGTTAATTCTCATTTCAAATAATTGACCGACGATTGAAAGTCGAAGATGAAGACGATGGTCGAAGACCGGAGATCTTCACCTCGTTTGGATGGTAACCGAGGTCCTGATTGGGAGGCATCCCGAAATATGGATAATGAGTGGTGATCGTCCAGACGTACGTGGTGATCGAAGGGTTTGCGAGGTATTTAGTGCCTCCGGTTTCGTTCAGACCCAGAACGGACTTGTAAATGGACTGTGTGTCTGACATTGGAGTTTATTCTGTGTTGATTGATTTCTGTTAAATATACATCTGTTTGGCGGCGGAGAATTTATTCTTTTGCTTAACGCCCTTCTCTGAGATGCACGAGCTCAGAGGTTGTATATCGACAGACATCAGTCGCATGGCATGAATTGTCTGTGTGGCATGCTAAGATGCAGTGATCAGGGCTTCTGTTGAAAAGCAAAGTCTTGTGGTGATGATCAAAGCACCGGCTGTGTGGCGTAGCTTTGTGTATAACGTGAATTCGCAAGCCTCACACCCCGGTATGAACCTAAAACGGGAGAGGACATCAGGGAGGGCCTGCGTTTCTTTCTAGCTAGGGTGGTGTCAGTGACCTACCAGCCCTGACATTTATATACTTTTCACCTATGTGGTTGTTGCTGTTGCGAGGTGCCTCGGTTTGATCGGACGATCCGGGTCCGATGGAGTCATTCGTTGGCTCGTTTACGCCCCCAAAGGGCGGGGAGACGTAGTGTTCAGGCATAATAATCCACATCGGTGGACCGGCCCTGACGATCTAAAGGGTTGATACGTTCTGATCCTGTGACTCGGGCTAGAGAGTCACGAATTCGGTAAGGACTATCATTTGCCTTGGTTCATGACGGAAATCCAATTTCCAAATACGACATCATGCGGTTTTGATTGTATATATATAGGGCGACATGATATATGGTACCCATGCCGTCTATGATTGATAGTTATGATTTGAAATTGTTTTCAAAACATATAGACACTAGCAATAATATCAAATGCCTTTGTTTTATTCGTATCAAGCATATTTTGGCCGTTATAAGGTAAAACTCTATCCTCCGGTTTGCGTTGCATTGTGTGATGGGAACTGAGTCTTATAACGGCTTCATTTTTATAAAAAGCATAGCGGTGTTTAAAAGAAAGATTTGTCTTAAAGCACTGGCAATCCAATGGAGTAAACCCGTTCCACGAAAGTGGCGTGGTCCTGTGATTAGCCAAATTATATATAGGTGTTGAGTAGATTTCTCATACCAGTCCCATGACTGACTCGTAGTTTGTTTCACTTTCAAACTCGGGTGCCCCTTTTTCCACACGGGCAGCCTTGTATTCAGGTTTAGCTGGTTCTTTCTGGATAGCTGGAGCTGAAGATGGATTCTATCGTTTATCTCTTTTTATGCTGTTCAGCTCCTATTGTACATATTTTGTTTATTTCCGCTGTAGACATTTATGTATAGCTGAACTGTATTTGTACTAAGTAAGATCCTGTATACTGTGTAACTCTGATGATTACTTTATCCAGTATATTTTGTTGTTCATTATCTGGTGTATTTATTTAATTCTTTTCTGCTATTATCTGTTTCTGTGTTATATTCCAAAGATAACCTTGTTTCCGTCTGAACGGGAAATCGGGTCGTCTCACGTTATTTTGACGCGAACGATATTTATATCGATTTTATTCGTTTTATAATGAATATTGAAAAGTGATTTCAAAATTTAATATTTTGAAATGAAATTCAAATTAAATATGATTAAAATTCAAATTGAAATTTTATTGAATCAATTTGAAATGAATTTGAATCGAGTAGAAAATGAATTCGATTCGAACTGAATAGAAAGTGAATTTGAATTGGAATTCAATAGAAATGAATTCAAATTGAATTAAATTAAAATTGAATTAAAATTGAATTAAAAACGAATTGAAATCGTTTTGAATGAAATTTAAAATGAACTGAAACTGAATTGAAATCAATTTGAAATGAATTCGAATTGAAGAAAATAGAAGGTAAATTCAAATTGAATTGAATTGAAACGAATTAGAATTTGAATTGAATTGAAACGAATTTGAATTCGAATTAAATTGAATTGAAATGAATTCGAATCGAATTGAAAACAAATCGATTTGAACTTGAAGATGAAGTTGAAATTGTTTTTGAAACGAATTTAGAACTATTTGTAAAATAAGTTTTAAAAGGAAATCGATGAAATGTATATATTATATATAGATATAATGGCCTGAATAGAACGCGCCGCGCCGCGGCAGTTCATGAATTTCGACCATTGACTTCGAATTGACGCTGCGGGAGATCCGACCGTCGGATTCTCCTAAAACCGGAACCTTTGGGTTCATATTGAAAAGAGCTTTCCAATGAATATTAGAAATTTGAAATCCAACGGTTGGATTTGGAATTATGTCCAAATCAAATTTGAAAAAGGTCGTTGTAATGCAGTTCGATGGCCGTTGTTGGAAATCGACTGTACGGGCCTTGATAAAATTATTAAAAATATCTATAATTTGTGTAAAATCATAATATATGTACTGGAAAGAACTGGGATGTAAAACTCCACATTTGAAAGGATAAAAATAGATTTTTATCGAAATGAACTAGTTTTGAACTAGAATTAAAATCAATTTATTTTTGAAATAAATAAATTGAAATTGAAAGTGATTATAAAAATAACCAATATTCCCAATATGTGAATTGGACTGGAGTTGAATCGAAATTATCTTCGGAATATTTCGATGTTAGATTTCGTGACTATACAGATATTGTTACGGGAATTTGAAAGATATATTTTATATCGTTATTTCCAATACGATATTTGTTGGTTTCAGAATTTGATATTGAATATAAGCCGATATATTTTCTATTCAGAGCCTTGTATTTAATATCAAATGTGATTTGGGTTTATCGTGAATCGTGTTTTAGATGACATTGGTTCTTTAACCCAGTTAAAGGCAGGATATTTATTTTTGAAGAGATTGAAACTAAGTGGAGATTTAATTAATCTTTAATTAGATTAAAAGTTGAATTGATAATTTAAATTATCAAATCTGAAAGGTGATCGAGAATGGAGTACCACCAGTTTTGCTCCAAAGCGATAGTTTAATCTGTAATTAGATTTGAACGTGAAATAGTAATTAATTTTACCGATAACACCGTGGTGTTAGATATGGAGTATTACCAGTTTTTCTCCATGGGATATATAGGTTGGGATTAGGAAATAAAATAAATAATTACTTCGGTGTGGTTCGCTAATCCCGACTAGTTTGAAATGATATCCAAAGGAAGATTAAAGAATAAATTTAGAAGAATTTATCTTGGATAAAATTAATGGGAACATTTCCCTAAGAATGTGATTTTGTGAATAAAAGAATATTCTGAATTGGAATGAGGCGTTTGTTGTGTTTGTGTAACATTTGTTTATTATATACGTGGGTTATTCAGAAAGGCCAGGTTTATACCCATTCTGAATAACCGATTCGACGAGATGTCGAAGATGAAGACGGTGGTGGAAGACCGGAAGTCTTCACATCGTTTGGGTGATTACTGATGATCTCGATTGGGCTGTAAACCCAAGATGAGGGAAACAGTTGGTGATCGTCCAGACGTACTTGGAGATGGATGGATATGCGAGGAAAGTGCCTCCGGTTTCGTTCAGACCCAGAACGAACTTGTAAATGGATTGTGTGTCTGACATTGGATTTTATTCTGAGTTGATTGATCTCTATTAAATATACATCTGTTTGGCGGTGGAGAATTTATTCTCTTGCTTAACGCCCTTCTCTGAGACATACGAGCTCAGAGGTTGTATATCGATGGACATCAGTCGCATGGAGTGAATTGCCAGTGTGGCATGCGTAAGTGGCAATTGATCAGGGCTTCTGTTGAAAATCAAAGTCTTGTGGTTGATGATCAAAGCACGGCCTGTGTGGCGTAGCTTTGTGTATAACGTGGATTCGCGAGCCTCACACCTCGGTATGAGTCAAAAACAGGATACAGACCCCAGGAGTGCACGACGTTTCTTTCTAGCTATGGTGGTGTCAGTGACCTACCAGCCCTGACATTTTTATACTTTTCACCTGTGTGTTTGTTGGATACGAGGCGCCTCGGATATAGGTCTGTAAGGACCGGGAAACGTGTGTTCAGGAATAACCAATCCTCAAAAGTAAGAGAGGACCGGCCTTGGAGGTTCCAAAGGATCATAGTGGGGTCCTGAGGCATTGCTACAGTGTCTCGAACGCGGAGAGGAACTTGCCCCTTGCCTCGACTCATGACAGAAATCCAATTTCCAATACGTGATATTGCGGTTTTAATTGTAGAACTAGTACGGCGACATGATAGATGGTACCCATGCCGCCTATGATTGATATTTATGATTGAATTGTTTTGACACTATACACTTATTATAGTATCAAGTGATTTGTTTTAAACGTACCAAGCATGTTTGGCTATTATAAGGGAAAACCCTATCCTCCAGCTTGCGTTGCATTGTGTGATGGGACCTGGGTCTTATAATAGCTTCATTTTTCCAAAAAGCATTGCGGTGTTTTGTTGTATGCACTAGTATTCTTGGGAGGAAACCCGTTCCGTGTTATACGGCGTGGTCCCTTGAATTATTCTCTTTTAAAGTAAAGTTTTAAATAACGGTTTTAGTTCTCACACCAGTCACATGACTGACCTGGAGTTTATTGTTTTAAACTAAACTCTGGGTGCCCCTATTTTCGACACGGGCAGGTAGTAGTTTTGGTTTTGCAGATTTATATTCACAGGGTCCTGATTTACAGCTGGAACGGTATCCAGAAAGCTCTATATCCGTGTATCTCTTTTACTTGAGTTTTGTATATTTTTCCGCTGCTATGTAATTTATTGTGATCTCTGATATTTATCGAATGTAATTTATTCATTTATACTCTGTATATTCTTGTATCTGATGGAATTGTTGTAATAACAATGAAATGTTCTTCTGTTTGCGTTCTATTTTGTCCTGCCCTCAATTCTATCTGTGCTTTCCTTCACGGGGAAGTTCGAGTCGTCTCAGTTTGGTATCAGAGCTTTGGTTTACAGAGCTCGAGAACAAGACACATTAGAACCATACGAAAGAATTCATCAGATATTGGACTAGTAATATCCAATTAGAATGACTCGTTAGAGATAGGATCAGTAGTATCCTAGAACAAGTGTGAAAAGTATATTTTTCAAATGAAAACAGATTTTGTTTTGAAATTTAATTCGTTTTACATGTATTTGATTATTTATTTATTTTGAATTTGGACAATCGAGTATATAAAGATTTCGCGTATACGCGTCATAAACGTATATTCGAAGTTTTAATATACTGGATAGATATAGAACCATACTCTAGTGGCCCGAAGATGATTCTGATGGTTGAGTACTCGTCGTCAGAATTTATTTTCGAGTGACGAAGGTGTGATATCTATATATTTCCATCGACTGGTGTGAGAACCAAAATATAGCTAGAATACATTGTTGTGAATTGGCATCAAAACATAGTTTTTTGTATATCTCAAAATTATGAATTTGAAACATTAATCCACTAATTGATTGATGGTTGTGTTGTTTATTTATTTGTTTGATAATTTTGAACCATTTAGCCTAATTGAATCAAATATTGAATTATATTGAAAATTGGTCGCATTTGCTCGCATATACATGTACTTACATTGAACAGGTCATAGCAAGGAGGCTAGAGCCGAAGAATAAAATTTGTTTGCCCGACAAATAGGTACATGTTTACCATAATTTACTGTTTTTTTGGGTGATGATGATTTTATGAGCCTATTGGCTAGCCGCTTGGATTTTTCTTTTTCTTTTTGAGATCAGAAGGCCTATATGGCAATTTCGGAATTTTCCCGTGGTTCCCAGTGCAGGGGAGGTTATGGAGAAAATTTTCGAAAATTTAGGGTGTTAGCCAAATTTTTGAAGAATTTGAAAATTCTCAGAAACTGAAAAGTTGGAGAATGGAAGCCAGATCGAACGTTAAGTTGATTAATCAAACCACTTTCGACTTTGTTCCTTTTCGGGGACGAAAAGTTTTAAGTGGGGGAGATTGTAACAACCCGAAAATCTGGCCCAGTTTAAAATTTTTATTTTGGCAATTTTAGCGAATTTTGAACATTTAAAATGAATTATTTTAAATAATATCGACGAGAAATTTATTTTGAATTGAATTCGACATATATATTATACACGTCGTCATTAGAATATAAATAATTATAAATAGAATTGAAAATGGCGCGTTAGTTCGATAATTCAATTTCAAACTTCAATTGAATGTACCGAGTGCAAAACAATCCAGATTTTAGCGAAACCAAAAATAATGGAAACTAATTGAGAATATCTTTCCAATAAATCCGAAAAATTGAAATTTCATAGCGGGAATTAAAAGATATGTCCAGTTGAAAATTCTGAATAGTCGCTATGGAATTCAGGCCCTTAAAAATGGGAATTTTGCAAACGACCTCGGATTTCGACGAAACCACTTTTGTTGGATCCGCAGTGTCAAAATATTGCTACATTCCAAATTTCATAATTTTTCGAATCAATATGTGAGCATGGCGAAGGAAAACGCATTTGACCATTTTCAGTTGATTCTAATCGACTGGGAAATGGCCATTTTTCCAACGGTCTCAGAATTCGACGAAATTAGTTTTATTAGGACCGTATCGTCAATACGAAGCTAGGAAATATTTTTCTATAATTTTTAGAGTTCGTACGTGACCCCAGTAAATTGAAACGCGCGTTCAAAATCAATATATAGAGTTATATGTCGATTTTGACAAAAACTGATTGTAACAGCCGAATCAGCTTACGATACATATCCCATTGTGTTCAGAATTGGGGTAAAATGCTATGGACGACAGGCGGTGGGCCTCGTTTAGAGGTCGTATGAAAAAGTCAACTTTTTGAAATTTAAAATAATAAAATAACCCCCCCTTTTCCATCTCCTTTATCTCCTTCAGCCCCCCCAATATGATTTAAATCAGAAGAGAAAAAAAAGGCAGAGCCCTGTCGATCCACGTCGCCGTCAGGCGGGGAGCCACCGCGCGCCTCCTCCCCTCGTGCCAGAGCGCGCACAACAGCCCCCCTTCATCTCCCGCTTCTTCCTTCCTCCACCGGCCCCTTCTCTCCTCCTCTACCGCCGCATCCCCCTCTTCTTCCATCGCCGCCTCCTCCTGAAGACCGCACCGCGCCACCGCCTCTGACCCCCTCTTCCTCCCTCCTCCCGAACTCCGTCTCCTCAAATCCACACCCAAACCACATCCCTAAATCGGAAGCTAGCTCGAATCAAGTGCGGTGGCCAGATTGTTTATGCGAGTTGGGTTCAGCGAGTTCGATAGTTCTAAGTAGGACGCAGATGATTTTAACAGTGAGTTTTATTCATACATAGTTTATTGAATTTGATAATCAAGTTTGTTTCAGTTTTAAAATCAAATAAACAATAGTGTTTATAAAATATAAATAGCATTGGAGAAGTAAAAATTTATAATTTTTATCATAGTAGAATAAAAATATATAATTTTTATCATAGTAGAATAAAAATATATGATTTTTATTACAGTAGAGTATTAAAAATATAATCTTTATAAGATAGAGAATATAAAAATATCATCTTTGTATATGTAGCGAAATAAAAATCTGATTTTTATTATATATACGTTGAAATAAAGAGGTGATTTTTATAGAAATGAAATAAAAATGAAATCTTTATATTTAAAAAGGCGAAATCTTTATATAGAGAATAGCGTGATAAAAATATAATTTTTATTATATGAACACCGTTGTAAAAATAGAATTTTTATCTATATAGTAGCGATGTAAAAATAGAATTTTTATCTATATAGTAGCGGTGTAAAAATAGAATTTTATCCATAAGGAGTAATTATAAAAATATGATTTTTATATATTGAATAGCAAAGTAAAAATTCGATTTTTATATATTGAATAGCAAAGTAAAAATTCGATTTTTATATATTGAATAGCAAAGTGACAATTCGATTTTTATATATTGAATAGCAATATAAAAATGTGATTTTTATATATGTAGTGGCTACGGGCAACGAAAGTGACAAAAGGCGAGAACGACGAAGATTTCTATAAATGAAGTGTCGTGGAGTTGGGATAGCTATCGGTGAGAACTTCTCACTCTAAATTTCTTTTTCTAGTTATATATATATATATACACACCAGGATGCAGACGGTGCTTAGCAGCACCCGACACCCATCATCCACAGACCATGGATGGCTTGTTTTTTTGACTGATATGTTGTGAAAATTTGTTTGTGAAGTTGATGTGAAATAGATAATGAAATATATTCATGTGTTGAAATAAATTAATTATCATTAAAAATATAATTTTTAACGTGAATGTGAATAAATAAATATTTATAAACAAATTGACCGATTTGTTTATATACACGGATTTGACTGATATTGATTGGGATGATAAATTTCACATATCGCCCAACTGCACGAATAAAAATACGTGTTTGTTGATTTGGAACCCCACACGGGTGTTGGGATAATATTTGGCGTACACTAATCCCAATTATTTAATTGTATGTCGATCGATTGGTCGACAGACTTTGTGAGCGTTGATTATCTGCATTTGATACTTATGCAGTAGTGTGGTGCACTTTGGATGATGGTTGATTGTTTGTCATTGCTATTATATACATGTGTTGTATGGAATCCATATAATTAACGTTATATGGTGATTGATTGGGCCTCATTCCAATCGGGAAAATAATGAATGTTAGAAAAGAAAATTCATGTGTTGAATATAAAAATAGTCATGTGTTGACGATGTTCATGTGTTGAAAATATTCGTGTGTTGAGTAAAATATTTTAAATAATAAAAATTACATCTTTATCATATTTAAAATTAGAACTACTTCACGATGGAGTCTAATTGAAAATCAAACGATAGATACCCTAATTTTATAAAATATTTTACATAACAAAAATAGTGATGTGTTGACAGTTCTCATGTATTGAGATTAGTCGTGTGTTGAAAGAAATATAGATTCATGTGTTGAATAGAATAAATATTCATTTGTTGAATAGAATAACGAATTATTGAAATATAAAGCCGTGTTGATTAGAGATGCGTAATTTTGATGCGAATGATATTTATATCGATTTTATTCGTTTTATAATGAGTATTGAAAAGTGATTTCAAAATTTAATATTTTGGAATGAAATTCAAATTAAATATGATTAAAATTCAAATTGAAATTTTATTGAATCAATTTGAAATGAATTCGAATCGAATAGAAAATGAATTCGATTCGAATTGAATAGAAAGTGAATTTGAATTGGAATTGAATAGAAATGAATTCAAATTGAATTAAATTAAAATTGAATTAAAAACGAATTGAAATCGTTTTGAATGAAATTTAAAATGAACTGAAATTGAATTGAAATCAATTTGAAATGAATTCGAATTGAAGAAAATAGAAGGTAAATTCAAATTGAATTGAATTCAAACGAATTAGAATTTGAATTGAATTGAAACGAATTTGAATTCGAATTAAATTGAATTGAAATGAATTCGAATCGAATTGAAAACAAATCGATTTGAACTTGAAGATGAAGATGAAGTTGAAATTGTTTTTGAAATGAATTTAGAACTATTTATAAAATACGTTTTAAAAGGAAATCGATGAAATATATATAATATATATTATATATATATATTTATAATGGCCTGAATAGAACGCGCCGTGGCAGTTCGTGAATTTCGACCATTGACTTCGAATTGACGCTGCGGGAGACCCGACTGTCGGATTCTCCTAAAACCAGAACCGTTGGGTTCATATCGAAAAGAGCTTTCCAATGAATATTAGAAATTTGAAATCCAACGGTTGGATTTGGAATTATGTCCAAATCAAATTTGAAAAGATCGTTGTAAAGTGCAGTTCGATGGCCGTTGTTGGAAATCGACTGTATGGGCCTTGATAAAATTACTAAAAATATCTATAATTTATGTAAAATCATAATATATGAACAGGAAAGAACTGGGATGTAAAACTCCACATTTGAAAGAATAAAGATAGATTTTTATCGAAATGAACTAGTTTTGAACTAGAATTAAAATCAATTTATTTTTGAAATAAATAAATTGAATTTGAAAGTGATTTTAAAAATAACCAATATTCCCCATATGTGAATTGACTGGAGTTGAATCGAAATTATCTTCGGAATATTTCGATGTTGGATTTCGTGAATATACAGTTATCGTTATGGGAATTTGAAAGATATATTTTATATCGTTATTTCCAATACGATATTTGTTGGTTTCAGAATTTGATATTGAATATAAGCCGATATATTTTCTATTCAGAGCCTTGTATTTAATATAAAATGTGATTTGGGTTTATCGTGAATCGTGTTTTAGATGACATTGGTTCTTTAACCCAATTAAAGGCAGGATATTGATTTTTGAAGAGATTGAAACTAAGTGGAGATTTAATGAATCTTTAATTAGATTAAAAGGTGAATTGATAATTTAAATTATCAAATCTGAAAGGTGATCGAGAATGGAGTATCACCAGTTTTGCTCCAAAGCGATAGTTAAAACTGTAATTAGATTTGAACGTGAAATGGTAATTAATTTTACCGATAACACCGTGGTGTTAGATATGGAGTATTACCAGTTTTTTTCCATGGGATATATAGGTTGGGATTGGGAAATAAAATAAATAATTACTTCTGTGTGGTTCGCTAATCCTGACTAGTTTGAAATGATATCCAAAGGAAGATTAAAGAATAAATTTAGAAGAATTTATCTTGGATAAAATTAATGGGAACATTTCCCTAAGAATGTGATTTTGTGAATAAAAGAATATTCTGAATTGGAATGAGGCGTTCGTTGTGTTTGTGTAACATTTGTTTATTATATACGTGGGTTATTCAGAAAGGCCGGGTTTATACCCATTCTGAATAACAGATTCGACGAGATGTCGAAGACGAAGATGGTGGTGGAAGACCGGAAGTCTTCACATCGTTTGGGTGATTACTGATGATCTCGATTAGGCTGTACACCCAAGATGAGGGAAACAGTTGGTGATCGTCCAGACGTACTTGGAGATGGATGGATATGCGAGGAAAGTGCCTCCGGTTTCGTTCAAACCCAGAACGAACTTGTAAATGGATTGTGTGTCTGACATTGGATTTTATTCTGTGTTGATTGATCTCTATTAAATATATATCTGTTTGGCGGCGGAGAATTTATTCTCTTGCTTAACGCCCTTCACTGGGACGTACGAGCTCAGAGGTTGTATATCAATGGACATCAGTCGCATGGAGTGAATTGCCAGTGTGGCATGCGTAAGTGGCAATTGATCAAGTCTTCTGTTAAAAAGCAAAGTCTTGTGGTTGATGATCAAAGCACGGCCTGTGTGGCGTAGCTTTGTGTATAATGTGGATTCGCGAGCCTCACACCTCGGTATGAGTCAAAAACGGGATACGGACCCAAAGAGTGCACGACGTTTCTTTCTAGCTATGGTGGTGTCAGTGACCTACCAGCCCTGACAGTTTATACTTTTCACCTGTGTGATTGTTGGATACGAGGCGCCTTGGATATAGGTCTGTAAGGACCAGGAAACGTGTGTTCCGGAATAACCAATCCTCAAAAGTAAGAGAGGACCGGCCTTGGAGGTTCCAAAGGATCATAGTGGGGTCTTGAGGCATTGCTAGAGTGTCTCGAACGCGGAGAGGAGCTTGCCCCTTGCCTCGACTCATGACGGAAATCCAATTTCCAATACGTGATATTGCGGTTTTAATTGTAGAACTAGTACGGCGACATGATAGATGGTACTCATGCCGCCTATGATTGATATTTATGATTGAATTGTTTTGACACTATACACTTATTATAGTATCAAGTGATTTGTTTTAAACGTACCAAGCATGTTTGGCTATTATAAGGGAAAACCCTATCCTCCGGCTTGCGTTGCATTGTGTGATGGGGCCTGGGTCTTATAATAGCTTCATTGTTCCAAAAAGCATTGCGCTGTTTTGTTGTATGCACTAGTATTCTTGGGAGGAAACCCGTTCCGTGTTATACGGCGTGGTCCCTTGAATTACTCTCTTTTAAAGTAAAGTTTTAAATAACTGCTTTAGTTCTCACACCAGTCACATGACTGACCTGTAGTTTATTGTTTTAACCTAAACACTAGGTGCCCCTATTTTCGACACGGGGAGCTAGTAGTTTTGTTTTTGCAGATTTATATTCACAGGGTCCTGATTTACAGCTGGAACGATATCCGGAAAGCTCTGTATCCGTGTATCTCTTCTAATTGTGTTTTGTATATTTTTCCGCTGCTATGTAATTTATTGTAATCTCTTATATTTATCGAATGTAATTTATTCATTTATACTCTGTATATTCTTGTATCTGATGGAATTGTTGTAATAACAATGAAATGTTCTTCTATTTGCGTTCTATTTTGTCCTGCCCTCAATTCTATCTGTGCTTTCCTTCACGGGGAAGTTCGGGTCGTCTCAATACATGTAAAATGCACTAACAAAATCTTATCTTTTATTTCATTAAAAATGTACATAAAAATGCAGCGTCGAATTCCTACTCTTTTTATTACATTAAAAATGTGAATAAAAATGCAATCATAAATTCTAACCTTTTATTTAAAAAAATGTAAATAAACATACTACACTAAATTTCATTTTTCTATTTGCGTCAAAAATGTAGATAAAAACACTACGCTACATTTCATTCTTTTACTTGCATTAAAATATAAACATTGAACTCTAATCTTTTATTACATTGAAATAAATATAAAAATGTAATACTAGATTTCAATCTTCCTAATTCATTAAAAATGCAACCTAAAGTTTCAATTCTTTGTTTTACATGAAAATGCATATGAAATGTGTCGACAAAATATAATCTTTTTATCTTTCATGAAAATGCATATAATATGCTTTGGCAACATTTAATCTCTTTACTTCAATCGAAAATGCGTGTGTGCTTCATCGTCAAAATTTCATTCCAAATTGCACGGAAATTTTATCGTCAAAATTTCGCCTTTTTAATCACATCAACTTCCATGTCAAAATTCTTCCTTTTTAATTACATTAAAAATGTAATTAACATTTCATGTCAAATCTTGCTTTTTACTTTACGATATAAAATTCCTATTCTTTAATTACATAATAAAATGTACTCTTAATTTACAATGTAAATTCTCCTCTTTAATCACATAAAAATTGTTATTTTCATCTGATTACAAATGTAACATAAAAATTCAATCTCTTTTATTCGCTTACAAACGCAACGTAAAATTCAATATTTTAATTGGTTACTACACAACATAAAAATTCAAATGCAAATGCAGATCTTAAGGAATAGATCTGAGGTAATAACATAGAAATTAAATTTCAGCGTGTACAATCTTATTCTTTAATTATACATAAAAATGTAATTTTATTTTACAATGTAAAATATCATTCTTTAATAAAAATATGTAATTTTATTTTCAATGCAAATCTCATTCTTTAATTACATATAAAAATGTATTTTTATATCTTTTTACATTAAAAATGTAACTTTTATTTTTATGTCTTATTTGCATTATGGAATGCAACAGAAAGTCTTACCTTTTATTTCAAGTTATATTTGCATTATGGAATGCAAATAAAAAGGTGAGCTCTTACTTCTAAGTTTTATTTACATTGGGGAACACAAATAAAAAGATGCACTTTTATTTCCATGTCATATATGCATTGTGAAATGCAAATAAAAGAACAAATTCTATTTTTAATGTATATTTGCACTAGTGAATGAAAATAAAAGAATAAACTTTAATGACAATTAAAAAGTGATTTTATTTGTAAAACAAGTTCTACATTTCTAATCTTAACAAGTAAAAAGGATAATTTTATTTGTTTACAAAATCTATTTTAATGAAACCTTTCATTCAAAAAGGTGATTTCTATTTTAATGTATGTTTCTGTTCTAATATGATATGTTAAAACAGAATGACAATTTATTCTAATATTTTTATTTATAAAAATCAAACATGAAAATAAAAATATTGTTTTTATTTTATACTTCGAAGTTTAACACACATGAATATAAAATATTCTATATATACAATAATATATGATTTTATCGTATACACAAAATTCTAATAATCACAAATACACAATCACAATCAATCGTTCATCGCAATCACAGCACAATCAACATTGAAATAAATACATACATACAACAAGAATCTCATACTGAATGAATATATATATATATATTACTCAATAAAATAAATAAATAATTTTAATTTTAAAAATAGAAATCTCACCGAGCGTTTATTTAGAATAGATCAGATCTGAATTTTGGTCAACATTTCATCTGCTCCTTTTCAGATCTAGTCGGTTCCATGTTGTAGTGTTCTCTAATATGATCGCAACACAATTCGTTTCATCAAATTCTGATTAAACATGACAAAGTTATTCAATTTTAAACATAAATTACATTATTGAATAATTTAATAATCAATTTCTTTAATCACTTTGTTATCCTTAATTAAAAACTCAAGGCCACTTCTTCTTCATCTTTATCGACTTCAGGAAACCCAAAACCATGACTAAAGCATCCACTTGCACACTGCCATTGATCAATCACCGTCACCGTGAAGCCGTCCACGCTAGCATCAACCGCCCTCGACACCATCAAACTCGGTGGTCGCACGCTCCCTGAAATCCTCCATAAACGCGCTGGCTTTGTGGCTCGATTTCCCATAAATTTGTGCACAAGAATTGATCTTGACCATATAGAATCGAAGCTAAGGAGGATCTCTTCGATTTGGTCATTTGAATTGCTAGGAGTTATAGTTTGGATTGAGGTATTTTAGTGGTGAATGGATGGAACACTTTCGGCCATGGAGTTTAGGGAAGAGGAGGCTGATGAAGTAGAAATAAATTTAGATATATATATATTTTTTGTAGAGAAGAAGAATAAGATCTAAATTTAAAAAAAAACAATTTCTCAGAAGAAGAAAAAGAATGAGAAAGATACGTGATTAATTTCTCACCGATGTCTCTTAACATATGGTAGGTTACGAAAGAAATTGATTAGCTGACTAGGCATGAGATAGCGTATTTATTTCCCATTTAAATTTCAAAAGCAAGTTACAAAGAAAAAGAGACTAAAAGGGAAGAATTGAATGCAAGATAATTTCAAATTTCAAAAATAAATTACGTAGGAAAAGAGAACAATGGAAAGAAATGAATGTGTGATTTATTGTCTAACACTTACTTTTAGGAGGTTGTGTGACTTTTCAAATTTCAAAACACATAACTTAAAAATTTCATAATTAAGGAATACTTTCACATGTGTAGAGGAGTACAATGAAGAGAAAATTGATAAAAATACGCATGGATAATGTTGAAAGTTTTATTTTATTTTTCTTTTTCTGAATCTAAACAAAAAGGTATAAAAGATAAGGAAAAAACATATATACATGTATATGGTTTGTTTTTTGAGTGACTAATGATGGAAAAAAAAGGAGTAATGAGAAATAAAAGGGATGTAAATATAAGGAATGAAAGTTTGCAAATAAAACATAATGTGAAAGTACAATGCAAAAAAGAAATAAATAGAATAATGGGCAATAAGTTAATTGAATGAAAGAAAGAGAGGAATGCATGGTTAATGAAAGAAAATAACTTGAATGAAATGTGAACGGACAAAGAAATTACGCATAATTTATTTTTCTTTGAAAATAATTAATTAGGAAAACGTTATTTTAAAATTAAAGAAAAATTACATGAGATAGAAGCGATAAGGAAAAAAAAGAAGGAGAAGAAGGAAATACGATGCAATGTTTATGAAAGGATAATTAAGAAGAATGCGTCAATTTGGAAGGAGATGAATGGTGCAGTATTGGTGAAGCAACGAAGAAATGACACTGAAATAAATGCAGCTATTCAGATTTCAAAACAAATTTCTGAAGGTCTGAACATGCAATCAACATTCAAATTTATGCATGTTATACTTTGAATAGATAAGGAAATAGTTGAGAGGACAGCCAAAGATATATATATATATATATATATATTGTTAGAATTTATTTTATTTAGAACTTACGCATTATTTTCAATCAATATTAATAGATGTTATTAAAGTTCCTAAGGCATTTTTTCTTTGTCTCTTTGTATATTTAGAATGCGCATTAGTCAAGCGCCTGCATGAGTTATGTCAATCAACATTTAAATCATAGGATTTAGGCTTCCCATCACTAAATGTAATCCAACAATCATCAAACTTAAATTAAAGTATAAATTTAATCATGATTATTTAAATTAAATTATTTTAAATATCCAAAACTCATTAAAATTACTTTAAATAAATTTTTAAATTTACCCCAAAATTCAGGGTTGTTACACGCCGTCTTCATCCTCCTTCGAATCAAATCAATCTTTTCCGAAGTCTCTCTAATCATCTCGGGCCCAAGCAAGATCTTATCCGTAGATTCCCACCAACATGTAGGTGAACGACACAGCCGTCCATAAAGAGTCTCGAAAGGTGCCATGCCAATGCCAGACTGAAAGCTATTATTATATGTGAACTCCACCAAAGGAAGATGCTCCTCCCACGTACCTCCGAAGTCCAAGACACACAACCTCAAAAGGTCCTCTAGAATACGATTCACCCTCTCGGTCTGGCCGTCCGTCTGAGGATGATATGTCGTGCTCAAACATAACTGAGTCCCTATCGCCTCTTGCAAGCTCTTCCAAAACTCACTAGTAAAGATAGGATCGCGATCGGTCACTATGCTAGAAGGAACACCGTGTAAACGAACTATCTCTCGAATGTATACGGAGGCTAACCATGGAGCAGTCCTCTTACTCTTCACGGGAATGAATTGAGCGCTCTTAGTAAGTCTGTCTACCACGATCCAAATCCCCGTATTACCCTTCCTCGATCTCGGTAACCCATCAACAAAGTCCATCGAGACACTCTCCCACTTCCATTGTGGGACTTCCAATGGGAGAAGCAACCCGCCTGGCTTCTTTTGCTCTGCTTTTACTTGTTGCCACACCAAGCATCTAGTGACAAACTCGGCCACATCCCTCTTCATACCGTCCCATAAGTAAACTCGTCTCATGTCCATGTACATCTTGCCCCTGCCGGGATGAATGGTCATCTTCGAACGATGTGCATCATCAAGAATGGTCTTCCTCAAGTTCTCGTCTCGTGGTGCACAAAGTCTACCGTCCCTACGTAATCAACCCTTATCATCTAGAGTATACCAACTGAGATGGCTCAATGACTCCACCCTTATAAGCTTCTCTACTAACTCAACCAATTATGGGTCATCTCGTGGTGCCTCACCAATCCGTCCCAAAAGCGTAGGTCTGACCTCTAAGGATACTAGCAAACCGGGTACAAAGTCAATGAAAGGTCTAAAGTCAAATGTAGAGATGAACTCTAAGCTTCGCCGCTCAACAAACAACGAACTCAAGGACAACCTTTTCCTACTTAAGGCGTCTGCCACCACGTTAACCTTGCCAGGGGTATATGCTATCTCGAAATCGTAGGACGTTAAGAATTCCATCCACCTTTGCTGCCTTAAGTTCAAGTCCTTCTGAGAGAACAAGTATTTTAGCAATTTGTGGTCTGTAAATAATTCGAATTTCTTGCCAAGAAGATAATGGCGCCAAGACTTAAGCGCGAAAACAATAGCGGCCAACTCTAGGTCATGTGTAGGGTAATTTTTCTCATGCACTCTCAGCTTCCTTCCTCCATAAGCTATTACCATTCCCTCTTGCATTAAGACTCTGCCTAGTCCTGTCCCACAAGCATCGGTATAAACGATAAATGGCTTACTCCCATCGGGCAACACTAAGACTGGGGTTGTGGTCAAAGCTCTCTTTAAACATTGGAACGCATCATCACAATCTACGTCCCATGTGAAAACTAGATTCATCTTCGTCAAGCGTGTCAATGGGGTTGATATCTTTGTGAAGTCCTTGATAAACTTCCTATAGTAGCCAGCCAACCCCAAGAAACTCCTCACCTCGGTAGCATTTTTATGGACCTTCCAGTCTTGGATGTCCACCACCTTAGCTGGATCCACAGCTATCCCGTCTTTGGAAACCACGTGCCCTAATAATCACACTTCCTTCCTCCAAAAGTGACATTTAGAAAATTTAGCTTTAAGGTTATGCACTCGAAGGGTCTCCAACACTTCCCTAAGATGTAGGGAATGCTCTTCCTCGCTCTTAGAAAAGATCAAGATGTCATCCACAAAGACCACCACAAATTTATTAAGGTACTCCCTAAACTCCCTACTCATCAAGTCAACAAAGTATGCGGAGGCATTTTTCAAACCAAAGGGCATCACAAGCCACTCATAGAAACCGTCTGGAGTCCTAAAGGAAGTCTTGTCTATGTTATCCTCAGCCACTCTCAATTAATGGAAACCTGTGGCTAAGTCCAACTGCAAAAACACTGAGGCACCAACCAACTGATCGAAGAGATCGTCAATCCTCGGCAGTGGGTGCCTATTCTTCTTAGTAAGCTTATTAAGTTCTTTATAGCCCACACAAAGTCTAAGGGACCCATCCGCCTTCGTGGCAAATACTACTAGAGCACCCCACTCCGATATACTACATCTTATGAACCCCTTCTCAAGCAACTCCCCTACTTGCTTATTGAGCTCCCTCCTCTCACGAGGAGCTATGTGGCGTACTGGCAGAGATACTGGTATTGCATTGTCTACAAGATAAATACGAAAGTCTATCTCACGTTTTGGGGGTAGACCCTCACCTCATCGAAGACATCTACATATTCACGGACTATACGAACAGAATGTAAATCATCATTGGATGCGTCAAGTGACTCAAGATAACTAAGCATCACCGATCCTCTAGGGTCACAAGAAATATCAAGGGTCTTTCCACTACGAGTCAACAATTTTACTACCCTTCGTTCACAATCTAGGATGGCACCATATCTGGCTAGCCAATCCATCCCTAAAATCAACCCATAGCCCATGAAACCAAGCACAAAAGCATTACATTCAAAACCAACGCCTAAGATAGACAATCTCAAATCCCTATAAACCATGGATAAATGAGTCAACCCACCAATAGGATTTGAGACTACAATGGGATCCACAACGAAACTAGTATTTAAGTGCAGTGTTTCAACTAATGATGTAGAGATAAACAAATGTGATGCGCCATAATCGAATAAATACGGACAGGATGATCAAACAAGAAAATCAAACTTTCAACGGAAATTTTTCTACCTTCTTCCTGTCTTGAAGCCATGAGAGCGTGAACCTGCCCTCCCGAAGTAGAACCTGCCCTCTGCCCTTGCTTCTTAGGACATTCCTTCACAGCATGACCCGCGTTACCACAATGATAACAAGCGAACTTCTTCTTCTTCCTACAGTCTTTCTTCAAATGGTCGGGTATCCCATAGTTGAGACACTTCCTCTTTTCTTTACCACATTTCTTTTGTTGTTGGGCTTTCTTTGGATCCTCCTTCTTATCTTGCAGCCTAAAAGTACTTACGCCCTTCTCTTCTTCTTGCATGTATGCCATGTCAACAAGCTTTTCATACGTAGCCCCCATTGGAACGTGGGACATAACAAAACTATGAAGCGGTTCATTTTGGCCCTTTGCAAACCTCAAGGCCTTCTTGTGAGGCGTATTCACCAACTCTAGTCTAAATCTCACCAACTTATTAAATTCGGTCACATACTCCTTCACGGTCAAGTTTTCTACTTCAATGTCAAGAACCTCTCCATGTACATACTATCCTCAACTTCAAAAAGGAATTTCAACTCAAATCTTCCCCTAAAATCTGCCTACGTCTCCACAGCACGCTCTCCACTAGTAACCTCCCACCAAAATGAAGCTTCGTCCTTCATCAACCAAGAAGCCAATTGGACCTTCTTACAATCGTCCAAATCGAAAATGCCAAAAAGATCCTCCACTTCTTTCAACCAATTTCTAGCTTCAACGAACGTTTCAGTCCCACTAAAAGGTTTTCCACCCATCGAACAAAATTCTTTACATATCTTGGAGAAAGCATCTCCACGCGGAGGAATGACTGGAGTTGGGGGAGGAGGAGAAGGAACGTCGGCCAGACCCACGGCAGCGGCCCTAGCCTCGAGATATCGACGAAACCAACCAGGTACATGAACACCTTCTAGTATCTCAGATGCTCCATACATACTGAAAAGAAAAAGAAAGAGTTTCAAAACAAGGGAAGAAAAAGACAGATGTATGGCTTGCAGGGATTATGCTCTTTAAAGTAAACTTTCCTTGAAGATAGCTTCTTTAAAACAAGTTTTTGAAAATAATTTCTAGGAAAATAATACTTTTGAAAACACTTTTCAAAACTTTTTATCTGTTCTTGTAACCATAGCTCTGATACCACGTGTAACGCCCCATGTCCATTAAGGTTACTCACAAACGGAATGCATCAAAGTCCATGAAGCGTTATTGTTTTATAGAACAGATAAATTACAAGAATAAATAAATAATACAACACAGCGGAAGATAAAACTTATTTCA
This sequence comes from Allium sativum, assembly GCA_030737875.1. Taxonomy (NCBI): domain Eukaryota; kingdom Viridiplantae; phylum Streptophyta; class Magnoliopsida; order Asparagales; family Amaryllidaceae; genus Allium; species Allium sativum. The sequence continues at coordinate 997,480,857 of CM060915.1, forward strand.
TAGCATCATAACTCAGAACAAGCTTACATAAGTAGTCTCCAAAACCCTTACAACAGGATCATTAGTGTTTTCCAAAAACTTCAAAGTACATAAAGAAGAAAATACTTAAATAACATAAATGGATAAATCCCCACTGAGCATAAGCAAAGCAATAAAGATGAGAGAGTCCAAAGCGATACATCTACTCTCTTCAAGCAACTGAAAGAAATCGACACTAAGTTGTAGTATTCCCTCCTTACAAGCCTGAGGGGAGAAAGGAAAGGAAAGAGGTGGAAACAAAACGGGTCAGACATAAAGTCTGGCGAATCCAGTAATTTTAACAAATAATAGGTAAGGTAAATGATCAAGACATAAATAGGCATCGTGATATGGCTGTAACATAGATAAGGTAGATAAAAAGGATGGACAAGATGATTCCGTTCCTAAGTAATAAGACAATCCTACACCTTGGCTAAGCGAACAACCCTCCAAGTACTAACCCCGAAGACCGAAGTCAAAATCAGACTAGCACCCAAAGGACTTTCCAACTCAACCAACATGTATTTCGTTACACCGCACTTTTGCTAAGTTACACCACATTACTTAATCACACCGCACATCTACTAGTCTCTATTTACTAAAGGTTGATCCCTTCCCACTAAATATACCCACATGACAAACTTGGTAGTTACTTGTACCTAGCTGCTATTGTAGGTTCTGGCTTGCTCCTACCACCGCTTAGGTACCCTTACTCTACCCATTTGATCGGCTCCCTAAACCCCGTAGGCACCCGTGCTGGCCCTACAGTTGGGTGTATCACTCCCCAAAGTGGCAACCCCGATACCAACATAAAATGCACGGCCATAAGGCCTATACCTACACGATACAACAACGTCTTACCTACCAGCCCGGACACATGCATGCACATGAACCCATTGGACTTGCATTGCCACCGCTATTCACGTTTTGACCTCTTATATTCAAGCCCAGTAAGCGTGCCCCAACCCCGGCCTAGTACCTGGCCCAATTAGATACTCAAACGGGTTATTGGTTGAAACGGGTCCCCATCCGACAAAAGCCTCCCACCTATGCTTGGTCCCCACTAGGTTTTTCTCCCACTTAACCATTTTAATTTAAATGTCCATGTCTTACACATGCTACGGTTAAGTTCGTACTTACATATCATAATTCACATGTCTTATCTTATTCCGGTTAAGTCCATATTTACATGTCGTAATTTACATGTCACCCCACTTAACCCTCTAACCATACCCATGTCTTATTATGGTTAGTATTCCTTAATTCATTCCTAATGACGAATGGTGCATGACCTCCCATATTAGACCGAACACTTTGTGGCCGCTGGATTTGCCGGGCGGTTCCGGGCAGTCTTACACCACAAACCTGGTCTAACCTCGTGTCACCCATCGTTACGCCTACAATTCTTGCCTTTGACTTCTCACATTAGACGTCCAATTGTGGCAGCTGGATTTGTCGGGCGGTTCCGGGCAGCCTTACGCCATAATTGCATCTAACCTCGTGTCAAAGGTTTATTAATAATCGTATTTCATCCAAACCACAATTTTCATGTCATGTGTTTCCAGTTCAACATATAATCTTGTTTACAATTTTTGCCTATTCCAACTTGTCACTAGTTACATGTTAATTAGCCTCAATTACAAATTTTCAATTATAGGCAATTTCATCAATTCCATGTAATTCATACCAAAATATGCCAATTTCACATATTATCCAATTATCCAAAATATCCAATAATATCCAGTTTTCCATATTTCACATATCCCCATCGTTCCCACGTATTCGCATTCACACGTATTTTTAACATAGGATCGAAGGTAGCCTAGATCCAAAAATAAAAGGAATAGGGATAAGAAGAGAGAATCAAATCACAGAATATTGGAATTAACACAACATCATGAAATAAAGGGGCATAGAAACTGGCATAGAGGCATAATGACAGAGTCAACATGAATAAACTGATAAAAGGTATGAACTTTACATAAAAACATAGGCATATGATGACATGAATCAAAAAGGTGAAGACTTGGTGAGATTTTCATTACAAAAATATATGAATCCTTTTTACAACTTCATCATGTTACTTTTAATCCCATTATATTGTGAAAATCACCGTACTCACCTTTCGTGGTTAAAGAATAGAATTATGCACTTAAATTGGTGTAGAAACGTTGTGGTGTTGCAGAATTATCTTCTTGAACTTTTGTAGAGATCTAATATTTAATTTAAGTTGAAGTTGAATACTTGAGATTTGATTTAGAGGCGGCGGCTAGGGTTTAAGAAAGAGTTTGACAGCATAATGGTGTCATAGATAATATTTATTAATTAGGGTTAGGTCTTAGGGTGTATATATAGGTGTAGGAAGTTATTTAGGCCTTAGGATTAACACTAGAACTGATCTGAACCATCAAAAATCGTCCCAGGCCCAAAAATCGCAGCACAGCAAAACTGGCCGAACTAGGTTCGACCTCCCAAAAGGGAAGGTCGACCTGGGGGTACCCAGGTCGACACCATGGTCGACCTCCCCACTTGGGAGGTCGACCTCCCTGGTCGTCCTGCTCACATATAATTTTTTTTCTCTTTTTTTTTCTTATCTTCCGAGAGTCATATCTCCTTCGTCTGGACTCCGTTTTTCGAAAACTTGTACTCTATTCCATGTAGAATTCCGAGACAACCGCAATTGTGCAACCCGTTTCCCTTCATTCCTCTGTTAAAAATTAAGTGTTCTTAAATTTAGTCAATTCAATCGTTCAAAATTTTGGGGTGTTACATGGTGGCTCCGAATTTGAGGTGGTTGCGATTTTATTTGATGACTGAGACGACCCCAAATCCCGTACTGACGGAGACAAGGGTTATCTTTGGAATATAACACAGAAACAGATAACAGCAGAACAAAATTAAATAAATACACTAGGGAATGAACAATAGAATATACTGGATAAAAGTAATCATCAGAGTTACACAGTACACATGATCATACTTAGTACAAATACAGTTCAGCTATACATAAATGTCTATAGCAGAAATAAACAAAATATGTACAATAGGAGTTGAACAGCATAAAAAGAGATAAATGATAGAATCCATCTTCAGCTCCAGCTATCCAGAAAGAACCAGCTAAACCTGAATACAAGGCTGCCCTTGTAGAAAAAGGGGCACCCAAGTTTGAAAGTGAAACAAACTACGAGTCAGTCATGGGACTGGTATGAGAAATCTACTCAACACATATATAATTCGGCCAATCACAGGACCACGCCACTTTCGTGGAACGGGTTTTCTCCATTGGATTGTCGGTACTTTAAAACAAATCTTTCTTTTAAACATCGCTATGCTTTTTATAAAAATGAAGCCGTTATAAGACTCAGTTCCCATCACACAATGCAACGCAAACCGGAGGACAGAGATTTTACCTTATAACGGCCAAAATATGCTTGATACGGATAAAACAAAGGCATTTGATATTATTGCTTGTGTTCATATATTTTGAAAACAATTTCAAATCATAACTATCAATCATAGACGGCATTAATGCCCCATACCACTATGTCGCCATATATAGGTATACAATCAAAACCGCACGATGTCGTATTTGGAAATTGGATTTCCGTCATGAACCAAGGCAAAAGATAGTCCTTACTGAATTCGTGACTCTCTAGCCCGAGCCACAGGCAAGCGCGCAGGCAAGCCTTGGAGTGATAGGGCCGGTCCACCGATGTGGATTATTATGCCTGAACAATACGTTTCCCCGCCCTTTGGGGCGTAAACGAGCTAACGAATGACTCCATCGGACCCGGATCGTCTGATCAAACCGAGGCGCCTCGCAACAGCAACAACCACATAGGTGAAAAGTATATATAAATGTCAGGGCTGGTAGGTCACTGACACCACCCTTGCTAGAAAGAAACGCATGCCCTCCCTGAGGTCCTTCTCCCGTTTCTGGTTCATACCGGGGTGTGAGGCTCGCGAATTCACGTTATACACAAAGCTACGCCACACAGGCGGTGCTTTGATCATCACCACAAGACTTTGCTTTTCAACAGAAGCCTTGATCATTTGCCACTTAGGCATGCCACACTAGCAATTCATGCCATGCGACTGATGTCCATCGATATACAACCTCTGAGCTCGTGCGTCTCAGAGAAGGGCGTTAAGCAAAAGAATAAATTCTCCGCCGCCAAAACAGATGTATATTTAATAGAGATCAATCGACACAGAATAAAATCCAATGTCAGACACACAGTCCATTTACAAGTCCGTTCTGGGTCTGAACGAAACCGGAGGCACTATATACCTCGAAAACACATCGATCACCACGTTCGTCTGGACGATCACCACTCATTATCCATATTTCGGGATGCCTCCCAATCAGGACCTCGGTTACCATCCAAACGAGGTGAAGATCTCCGGTCTTCGACCATTGTCTTCATCTTCGAATTTCAATCGTCGGTCAATTATTCGAAATGAGAATTAACTCGGCCTTTTCAAATAATTCACGTATATTTAGAATTTCAAATCAATTTACTTCAATGGTTAAATCATTCGACAACACTAATTTTGTTCTTTAATGAAATTTTTCACACCAAACACATTCAACCATTAAATACCACATAAATCGAGCAAATTCATTTTATTTCCATTCCATATCGTTTACGATATTTCATAACAATTTATCGTGATTTTTATTTATTTTAAAATAGCCAATTTATTCAAAACGACGCTTCGGGCCATAACGCGGCCTTGGCGCTGTTTTTCTTCAGATTTGATTTACACATATCTGAAAATCTAACCGTTGGATCTTCACAAAATTTACATCATTAGAAAGGTCTTTTCAAAAAGAATCCAACGGTTCCAGTTTCGGGAAAATCCGACGGTCGGATCTCCCGGTACAATCGTTTGAAGTTTCGATTTCAAAATACGAACTGCAGCGTCGTTATTCGATTAAATATAATTATATTTATATATATATAAATATAATCGATTCTGGCGCTGTTTTTCTTCAGATTTGAATTAAACATTCCAGACAATCCAACCGTTGGATTTTTACAAAGTTGGTGCCATTGGAAATATTTTTCCAAAGCGAACCCAACGGTTGCGATTTCAGGAAAATCCGATGGTCGGATCTCCCGGTATAATCGTTTGAAATCACGTTTCAAAATGCGAACTGCACGGCCACGTTTCGTTTTAACTTTATTTATATTTATATATTTATATAAATATAGTTCATGCAACAATTTCAATATCGTTTTTACTTCAAATATTTCACTAACGCCTTAAAATTTTGGAAAATTTCGCCATAACCTCCTTTGTACGGGAGGGGCTGGGAAAATTCCCAAATAGCCACACGGGCGTCTCATGTCGAAAAGAAAATGAAAAAGCCAAGCGGCTAGCCAACAGGCTCATAAAATCATCACCCAAACAAAGCAGTAAATGTGTACCTATTTGTCGGGCACAAAATTATATTCCTCTTCTCTAGCCACTTTGCTATAACCTGTTCAATAAATATGCATGTACATATATATAGTTCTTATCACTTATCATTTTCTATTCAACTTCATATTTGATTCCATTTGGTTTAAAAACACCATTCATTCTAATGTTGCATGTATAGGCAAAATCATGTCATTAGCTAATTAATGAATATTTCAACTCATACATATTTATTTGAACGAGTTGCTATTTTTAACACTTCACATTTCAACAATTCATGAATATAATAAAAATATGATTTTTATTGTAAAGCAATTCATTTCAAAACACTATTATTTTATATAGTTTATATAGGTGATAAAAGGTGATTTTTATTATGAAACAATTTATTTCAAAATATGAATACCTTTCAACACATGAATTTCAAATCAACGAATGAATATCGATTCAACACATGAAGGTTTTCTATAGTTTCTATATATAGATAAAAATGTGATTTTTATATTTAAAACGCGAATACCATTCAACACATGAATTCTAATCAACGAATGAATATCGATTCAACACATGAATGTTTTCTATATAATGAATAAATATAGTTTTAGCAAATGAAAATAATTCAAACACATGAATATTATTCAAAATTTCGGCAGCATAATGGCAGGGTAGTTAAAACCGGGACCGTCTCTAGTACGGCTCCTCGCTCTACCAAAAAACCTCGCGGTTTTTGACAATGGGGATCATGCATCTAGTTCGCACGCAGGCGGCATATATATATTTATTTCATTTCCACAAACTAATCCTATGTGGTTTCAACCAAATATTTCTCAACCACAAACGGGTATTTTCCAACCACAATCAATCAATATCAACCACAAACAATCCCAAACAATCATTCGCTATCAAACAATTTTCACACCAATCCTAATCAATAAATATCGTCCATGGTTTGTGGACGAGGGGCGTGTATATATATATATATATATATATATATATATATATATATAGCAATTCACTTCATTTCAACACATATATAATTTTTACAACGCATATATAACTTATACATTGAACGTACAACTTATACAACGCTTATACATGAGGTGTACAACGCTTATATAACTCATACATCGACTATATAATTTATACATCGTCGTTTTCCATATCGTTTATAAATTAGAAATCTCACATTGGGTTCCACTCCACCAAAAATAGCAGAAGGCTCAGAAAAATATGCGGTCTCTTCTAAAATGTAGAAGATGCCCACACAGTCACGATGTTTCCTGTTTCATCGAATTTCGTTAACACAGCAAAAAGATATGATTTTTCAAAGTTTGCAACGGTTTTAAACTGTTAAAATCAGTTTTTAATTAAACAGCCGATACCTGCTTGATTTCTTCAAAACTAGGTTTTAATTTTTCTTTCGATCCGTGCAACTTGGAGACGATCGGAGTACACCACCTTGTAGTGCTTGGAACGGCGCTCAAGCGGAGGCAGGTGGGGCCCACTTCGACGCAGGGAGGAGGACACGGCGGCGGTTCGAAGTGCTGAACTTCGTGACGTCGGTTCTTCCAATCCACACAATGAAAAAATCCAAACTATATATGGATTTGAAGATCTTCTCGTGCTCTTCAAAATCTTCAACAGGAGGAAGGCGTAATTTTGCTTGTAGGAGGAGGAACGGAGGAGAGAAGGCACGGGCGGTTTTCCACCGTAAATCGTGATCGGGGAGAAAGAAGCGGGTGGGGGGGGTCTGACGTGGATGAGTAGTTTTTTTTATATAAAGTTTAAAAATCCGAAAATACCCCTTGCCTCTCGTGAACCCGAATCCAAACCCAACGACTGTCGTTCCCAGCGTTTTACCCCATTCCGAACACAATGGGATATGTTTCGTAGGCCCATTCGACTGTTTCAGCCAGTTTTCCTTCAAATTAAAATATATAACATTCAATATTAAATTCGAACGTACATTTCAATTTACCAGGGCCACAAACTGATTCGAAAAATTCCTGAAAAATAAATCTAGCTATGTATAGACGATATGGTCCCAACAAAACAAGTTTCGTCGAATTCTGAGACTGTTTGCAAAAAGGCCCATTTCTGGTCGATTCAAATTAATTGTAATTGACCAAAACACATTTTCCTTTGCCACGCTCACATACTAGCTTCAAAAATTACGAAATTTGAAACCTAGCAATAACTTCACATCCCGGATCCAACAAAAGTGGTTTCGTCGAATTTCGAGGTCATATGCAAAATGGCCATTTTCACGGGCTATATAAATTCCATATCGACCCTTCTGAAAATTCATTTGGCCATAACTTTTGCTTTCCGCTATGAAATTTCGATTTTTCAGATTCGTTAGAAAGGTATTCACTAACACATTTAAATATTTTTGGTTTCGCTAAAATCCGTTTTGTTTTGCACCCAGTACAGTCCGACAAAGTTTGAATTCAATTTTTGAAATTGCAGCGCCATTTCAGGCCTTCTTTATAATTATAATTAATTATATTCGTTTTCAATTGTCGATTCAAACTCAGTTTTCATTGCTATTATTTAAAATATTTATTTTAAACATTTAAAATCTATTATTTTAAACAATTTAAAAAAAATTAAATTGGTTCAGATTTTCTGGGTCGTTACAATCTCCCCCACTTAAAACTTTTCGTCCCCGAAAAGGAACAAAGTCGAAAGTGGTTTGATAAATCTACAATCACACAACACAACAACCAATCCAATTGTTTTCGACCTTTCAAAAATATACTAATCAACTTCTATACTCTTTTAAAAATCATTCAGAGTATAGAATAAATAGTGCACACCCATGGGAAGAAAATAGCAATAGAGTAGAGAATTGAATGGTAATGCAAAGTAGGGTAAATGTACCTTGCATCAGAGTCAATCAGAGATATCCACTCGGCATCTAGGATAAGCTTTCTGAATGCTCTCCTCAGTTTCCCAAGTACAATCTCGCGGATCTCCACTCCACTGCACTTTGACTAAGTGAACCTTCTTGTTCCTCAGCTCTTTGGTTTCTTTGCCTATTATCTTTAGCGGCTCTCTTCTCACAGCTAATTCTGGGGTAATTTCAATGTCCTGTTGAGCTGCTTCTTCCACGATCAAGTCTGGATCATGAACGTGCTTTCGAAGTTGAGATATATGAAATACATAATGAACTCCAGGCAACCAATCTGGCAATTTAACTCTATAAGCGAGAGTCCCGATCCGTTCCAGAATAGGAAACGGACCAATGAATTTGGGCACCAACTTTCCAGTTTTACCGAACCGGATAACTCCTCTAATCGGCAATACTTTCAAATATACGTAGTCGCCAACCGCAAAGGATATATCTCTTCTTCTTCTATCGGCATAGCTCTTTTGTCGGCTTTGAGCGGCGAGTAATCGCTTCTTAATAAAATCGACCTTGTCGGCAGCTTCTCGAATCATATAAGGACCCAACACAAGTCTATTTCCAGGTTCGACCTAACAAGCAGGAGATCGGCACGGTCTACCATACAATGCTTCGAATGGCGACATTGTCAGGCTCGCCTGGTAGCTGTTGTTATAAGAGAATTCAGCCAAATGCAGATGGTCTTCCCATGATCCACCGAAATCTATAACACAAGCCCGCAATAGATCTTCTAGAATACGATTCACCCTCTCAGTCTGACCGTCTGTCTGAGGATGATAAGCGGTGCTCAATTTTAACTTCGTTCCTAGCTCGACTTGAAATGCTTCCCAGAATTTGCTAGTAAATATTGTATCTCTATCACTGACTATACTGAGCGGCACTCCATGTAGTCTAACTATTTCCCTGAAGTATATCTGCGCCAGACTCTGAGCAGTTCTGTTTGATCTGACATGTATGAAATGGGCGGTCTTCATGAAGCGATCTACGATCACCCAAATACTGTCATTCCCTTTTCTGGTTCTGGGCAGACCATCAATGAAATCCATAGAAATATGTTCCCACTTCCAACCCGGAACGTCTAGCAGTTGTAACAATCCATCCAATTTCTGTTGGTCGCTTTTGAATAGTTGGCAAGTAGGGCATCTGCTAATGTATATTGAAATGTCTCCTTTCATAGCCTTCCACCAGAATGTTCGTTTGAGATCGTTATACATTTTGGCCACACCAGGATGGATACTCAGCTTGGACTTGTGACACTCATCTAACACTTCCCTTTTTAACTCTGGGATGTCAGGAACACAAATCCTTCCTTTCAACCTCAAGGTCTCGTCGTTATCTATCTGAAAACACGAGGGTTCACCTTTCTGAATCCTTTTGATCATATCCTTAATAAAGTTATCCTCCTTCTGAAGAATAGATATTTTGTCAATCAAGGAAGTCGTGATAATAAAGCTGGCGATCATTACATTCTTTCGGCTCGGCGCATCGGCCACGACATTGGCTTTCCCTGGAGTATATATAATTTCAAAATCATATGCTGCAAGAAACTCCAACCAACGCTGCTGCCTCAAATTCAAGTCCTTCTGGGTGAACAGATACTTTAACGACTGGTGATCTGTAAATAGTTCAAATCTCTCACCCAGAAGATAGTGCCTCCAGATTTTCAAGGCGAACACTATAGCCAATAACTCAAGATCATGAGTTACATAGTTTTTCTCGTGCGGCTTCAGTTGACGGCTAGCATAAGCAATCACTTGGCCCTTTTGCATTAACACTGCGCCAAGGCCTTCTGTAGAAGCATCAGTCCAGACTTTCAAATCCTGATTGCCATCGATGATGGTTAACACTAGAGCAGTCGTAAGTCTTAACTTTAACTCTTTGAAAGCCTCCTCACTTTCTGAAGTCCATTTGAATTTAGAGTGCTTCTTTGTGAGCTTCATTAAGTGACCTGATATCTTCGAAAAGTCTTTAACGAACTTTCGGTAATAGCTAGCCAATCCGAGAAAACTGCGGACTTCAGTGGGGGTACTGGGCTATTTCCAATTCTGAATGGCCGTGATTTTGCACGGATCCACAGCAATTCCTTCTTTCGATACAACGTGGCCCAGAAATTTCACTTCATCTTGTCAGAAGATACATTTGGGAAATTTGGCTTTTAATACATTCCTTCTCAGAATTTCTAGAACCTGTTCCAAATGCTTTTCATGTTCGCCCTTTGATCTAGAGAAGATTAGAATATCGTCAATAAAAACCAGAACAAATTTATTCAATACTCCTCTGAATACTCTGTTCATCAGATCGACGAAGTAAGCGGGAGCGTTACATAAGCCGAACGGCATTACTAACCACTCGTAGAATAATTCGGGACCTCTGAGTGCTGTCATTGGAACACACTCTTCAGCAATTCGAAGTTGATGGAAGCCTGTAGCTAGGTCCATTCGTGAAAATAATTGTGCGCCATTTAATCGATCCAACAAATCATCAATCCACGACAATGGATATTTGTTCTTTATTGTCTGTTTGTTCAGATCACGATAATCCACACATAGTCGTAGAGTACCGTCAGATTTTGGGACAAAAACCACTGCTGCTCCCCAATCAGAGAAACTAGGCCTGATCAGACCCTTCCATACGAGCTGTCGTGTTTGATTGTCTAATTCCTCTTTCTCTTTCAAGGACATTCTTCGAATAGCGTGAACTACCGGCCTTGCATTCGGAATTAAAGCAATTTTGAAATCTATCTCTCTCTGCGGAGGTAAGCGAACAACTTCTTCGAACACATCTGCATAGTTCTTGACGACAGGAATATCATTCACTAAGTCGGGAATATTCTCTGTGACTTCAGGGACATTTTCTATTTGAGGTGGAGAAACATTCAAAGCTACCCAGAAGTCCTTTCTATTTGATGTTGGGCCTTCACAAGGTATGGTTATATGATTCCCCGATTGTGCCTTTGCCTTTACAACTCTCTCGGCGCATCTAACCTCAGCTTCATATTTGGTTAGCCAATCCAACCCTAATATAAGATCAAACTCCTTAAAATTCATGAAGATGGAGATAGTAGGGAATTTATAGCAGGAAAAAGAGACAGGTACTGCACAAACCCAACTGAGATCGATGGAACCCCCAACCGAATTTTGGACAGTCATTGGCTCTTTGAGCTTTCTCAATTTCAAATCTAACTTCTTAGCTGCATCCTTCGAAATGAAGCTTCGTGACGCGCCTGTGTCAAACAGTACTTTAACTGGAATATTTTTGACATTAAGCGTGCCTTCTAAAACATCCGACCTTCCCTGGCTATCTGAGGGTGCTGAGGTTTCTGCTACTTCATTTACTTGAACCGTTTTGGTCTTTTTCAACATCCAACAGTCTCTCTTTATATGACCAGTCTTATGACAAAGATTGCACTCTCGGGTCACTTGAAACTTATTCTTGGATTTAGATTCATCCCTTTTTGGCTTCTTTAGAGATCGGCAACTTATCGAGAGATGTCCTTGCTTATTGCAGTTAGAGCATACAGTTGTCGTTACTGATTTCTTCTCAGATTTGGCCCTTTTACTCTTGGCACCGGGCTCCTTACTGAACTCAGACATTGTACTTTCCTCAGGATGATCAGTTTCAGACTCAATTTTATTACTAGAGCTGACTTCCTCTTCGTACTGTAACATACCTTTCTTATCTAGATCTTCATATTGATAAGCCATATAAATCATTTATGAAAAAGGAAGCTTCACATGCCCCAATACTTTATTCTGGTATTTCCTTTGAAGCCCATTGATAAACCTCAAATTCTTCCTCTTCAGATTTTGAATTAGATGAGGAGCAAAGTGAGAAAGTTTGTTGAATTTCTTATGATATTCTGGGATGGTCATGTCACCTTGTATCAGATAAGAAAATTCATCGCATAATCGCTCAGTCGCCTCGGGAGGAGTAAATCTTTCTAAGAAAGTCACTTTGAATCTGTCCCAGGTGATATCACCTTCTGGATTTTCCTTAACAACTGAATCCCACCAGAATAAAGCTTCGTCTTTGAGTGCCCAGGAGGCCAGTAATCTTTTCTGGTCAACCCTCAGCTTTAATCCTTCAAAGATTTTCTCAGCCGAACGAATCCATGCTTGTGTTCTCATGATAGATTCTTCACCCGTGAAGGGTTTTCCACCCAGATTTCTATATTTCATAAATAGAGCTTCTAGATCAGGTTATGCATTTCTCCTGTTTCTGACACTCATTTTTCTAGTACTTCTGCAATTAGCAGATCAAGTGTCAGGTCACAGAAAAGATATTTTAAAATATAGAAACATATACTTCAAGTGTAAATGTGTCTATCGAGGTGTTATTTCATTCTGCTTTACTCATACTAGGATATTACTAATCCTATCTATATTGAGTTATCCGTCCTAGAACACTACTGGTTCTATTTCTGACGAGTTCGATCAAATGTTATATTCCAGCACTAAGCTTAACCAAAGCTCTGATACCACGTTGAGACGACCCCAAATCCCGTACTGACGGAGACAAGGGTTATCTTTGGAATATAACACAGAAACAGATAACAGCAGAACAAAATTAAATAAATACACCAGAGAATGAACAATAGAATATACTGGATAAAAGTAATCATCAGAGTTACACAGTATACATGATCATACTAAGTACAAATACGGTTCAGCTATACATAAATGTCTACAGCGGAAATAAACAAAATATGTACAATAGGAGCTGAGCAGCATAAAAAGAGATAAATGATAGAATCCATCTTCAGCTCCAGCTATCCAGAAAGAACCAGCTAAACCTTAATACAAGGCTGCCCGTGTAGAACAAGGGGCACCCGAGTTTGAAAGTGAAACAAACTACGAGTCAGTCATGGGACTGGTATGAGAAATCTACTCAACACATATATAATTCGGCCAAACACAGGACCACGCCACTTTCGTGGAACGGGTTTTCTCCATTGGATTGTCGGTACTTTAAAACAAATCTTTCTTTTAAACATCGCTATGCTTTTTATAAAAATGAAGCCGTTATAAGACTCAGTTCCCATCACACAATGCAACGCAAACCGGAGGATAGAGTTTTTACCTTATAACGGCCAAAATATGCTTGATACGGATAAAACAAAGGCATTTGATATTATTGCTAGTGTTCATATGTTTTGAAAACAATTTCAAATCATAACTATCATTCATAGACGGCATTAATGCCCCATACCACTATGTCGCCATATATAGGTATACAATCAAAACCGCACGATGTCGTATTTGGGAATTGGATTTCCGTCATGAACCAAGGCAAAAGATAGTCCTTACCGAATTCGTGACTCTCTAGCCCGAGCCACAGGCAAGCGCGCAGGCAAGCCTTAGAGCGACAGGGCCGGTCCACCGATGTGGATTATTATGCCTGAACAATATGTTTCCCCGCCCTTTGGGGCGTAAACGAGCCAACGAATGACTCCATCGGACCCGGATCGTCCGATCAAACCGAGGCGCCTCGCAACAGCAACAACCACATAGGTGAAAAGTATATATAAATGTCAGGGCTGGTAGGTCACTGACACCACCCTAGCTAGAAAGAAAAGCATACCCTCCCTGAGGTCCTTCTCCCGTTTCTGGTTCATACCGGGGTGTGAGGCTCGCGAATTCACGTTGTACACAAAGCTACGCCACACAGGCGGTGCTTTGATCATCACCACAAGACTTTGCTTTTCAACAGAAGCCTTGATCATTTGCCACTTAGGCATGCCACACTAGCAATTCATGCCATGCGACTGATGTCCATCGATATACAACCTCTGAGCTCGTGCGTCTCAGAGAAGGGCGTTAAGCAAAAGAATAAATTCTCCGCCACCAAAACAGATGTATATTTAATAGAGATCAATCGACACAGAATAAAATCCAATGTCAGACACACAGTCAATTTACAAGTCTGTTCTGGGTCTGAACGAAACCGGAGGCACTACATACCTCGCAAACCCATCGATCACCACGTACGTCTGGACGATCACCACTCATTATCCATATTTTGGGATGCCTCCTAATCAGGACCTCGGTTACCATCCAAACGAGGTGAAGATCTCCGGTCTTCGACCACTGTCTTCATCTTCGAATTTCAATCGTCGGTCAATTATTCGAAATGAGAATTAACTCGGCGTTTTCAAATAATTCACGTATATTTAGAATTTCAAATCAATTTACTTCAATGGTTAAATCATTCGACAACACTAATTTTGTTCTTTAATGTAATTTTTCACACCAAACACATTCAACCATTAAATACCACATAAATCAAGCAACTTTAGTTTATTTCCATTCCATATCGTTTACGATACTTCATAACAATTTATCGCTATTTTTATTTATTTTAAAATAGCCAATTTATTCAAAACGACGCTTAGGGCCATAACGCGGCCGTGGCGCTGTTTTTCTTCAGATTTGATTTACACATATCCGAAAATCTAACTGTTGGATCTTCACAAAATTTACATCATTAGAAAGGTCTTTTCAAAACGAATCCAACGGTTCCAGTTTCGGGAAAATCCGACGGTCGGATCTCCCGGTACAATCGTTTGAAGTTTCGATTTCAAAATACGAACTGCAGCGTCGTTATTCGATTAAATATAATTATATATATATAATCGATTCTGGCGCTGTTTTTCTTCAGATTTGAATTAAACATTCCAGACAATCCAACCGTTGGATTTTTACAAAGTTGGTGCCATTGGAAAGATTTTTCCAAAGCGAACCCAACGGTTGCGATTTCAGGAAAATCCGATGGTCGGATCTCCCGGTATAATCGTTTGAAATCACGGTTTCAAAATGCGAACTGCACGGCCACGTTTCGTTTTAATTTTATTTATATTTATATATTTATATAAATATAGTTCATGCAACAATTTCAATATCGTTTTTGCTTCAAATATTTCACTAACGCCTTAAAATTTTGGAAAATTTCGCCATAACCTCCTTTGTACGGGAGGGGCTGGGAAAATTCCCAAATAGCCACACGGGCGTCTCATGTTGAAAAGAAAAAGAAAAAGCCAAGCGGCTAGCCAACAGGCTCATAAAATCATCACCCAAACAAAGCAGTAAATGTGTACCTATTTGTCGGGCACAAAATTATATTCCTCTTCTCTAGCCACTTTGCTATAACCTGTTCAATAAATATGCATGTACATATATATAGTTCTTATCACTTATCATTTTCTATTCAACTTCATATTTGATTCCATTTGGTTTAAAAACACCATTCATTCTAATGTTGCATGTATAGGCAAAATCATGTCATTAGCTAATTAATGAATATTTCAACTCATACATATTTATTTGAACGAGTTGCTATTTTTAACACTTCACATTTCAACAATTCATGAATATAATAAAAATATGATTTTTATTGTAAAGCAATTCATTTCAAAACACTATTATTTTATATAGTTTATATAGGTGATAAAAGGTGATTTTTATTATGAAACAATTTATTTCAAAATATGAATACCATTCAACACATGAATTTCAAATCAACGAATGAATATCGATTCAACACATGAAGGTTTTCTATAGTTTCTATATATAGATAAAAATGTGATTTTTATATTTAAAACGCGAATACCATTCAACACATGAATTCTAATCAACGAATGAATATCGATTCAACACATGAAGGTTTTCTATATAATGAATAAATATAGTTTTAGCAAATGAAAATAATTCGAACACATGAATATTATTCAAAATTTCGGCAGCATAACGGCAGGGTAGTTAAAACCGGGACCGTCCCTAGTACGGCTCCTCGCTCTACCTTAAAACCTCGCGGTTTTTGACAATGGGGATCATGCATCTAGTTCGCACGCAGGCGGCATGTATATATTTATATCATTTCCACAAACTAATCCTATGTGGTTTCAACCAAATATTTCTCAACCACAAACGGGTATTTTCCAACCACAACCAATCAATATCAACCACAAACAATCCCAAACAATCATTCGCTATCAATCAATTTTCACACCAATCACAATCAATAAATATCGTCCATGGTTTGTGGACGAGGGGCGTATATATATATATATATATATATATATATATTAATATATAGCAATTCACTTCATTTCAACACATATATAATTTTTACAATGCATATATAACTTATACATTGAACGTACAACTTATACAACGCTTATACATGAGGTGTACAACGCTCATATAACTCATACATCGACTATATAATTTATACATCGTCGCTTTCCATATCGTTTATAAATTAGAAATCTCACATTGGGTTCCACTCCACCAAAAATAGCAGAAGGCTCAGAAAAATATTCGGTCTCTTCTAAAATGTAGAAGACGTCCACACGGTCACGATGTTTCCTGTTTCATCGAATTTCGTTAACACAGCAAAAAGATATGATTTTTCAAAGTTTGCAACGGTTTTACACTGTTAAAATCAGTTTTAAATTAAACAGTCGATACCTGCTTGATTTCTTCAAAACTAGGTTTTAATTTTTCTTTCGATCCGTGCAACTTGGAGACGATCGGAGTACACCACCTTGTAGTGCTTGGAACGGCGCTCAGGCGGAGGTAGGTGGGGCCCACTTCGACGCAGGGAGGAGGACGCGGCGGCGGTTCGAAGTGATGAACTTCGTGACGTCGGTTCTTCCAATCCACACAACGAAAAAATCCAAACTATATATGGATTTGAAGATCTTTCGTGCTCTTCAAAATCTTCAATAGGAGGAAGGCGTAATTTTGCTTGTAGGAGGAGGAACGGAGGAGAGAAGGCACGGGCGGTTTTCCGCCGTAAATCGTGATCGGGGAGAGAGAAGCGGGGGGGGGGGGGGGGGTTCTGACGTGGACGAGTAGTTTTTTTTATTTATAAAGTTTAAAATTTTGAAAATACCCCTTGCCTCTCGTGAACCCCAATCCAAACCCAACGACTGTCGTCCGTAGCGTTTTACCCCCATTCCGAACACAATGGGATATGTTTCGTAGGCCCATTCGACTGTTTCAGCCAGTTTTCCTTCAAATTAAAATATATAACATTCAATATTAAATTTGAACGTACATTCCAATTTACCAGGGCCACAAACTGATTCGAAAAATTCCAGAAAAATAAATCTAGCTATGTTTTGACGATACGGTCCCAACAAAACTAGTTTCGTCGAATTCTGAGACTGTTTGCAAAAAGGCCCATTTCTGGTCAATCCAAATTAATTGTAATTGACCAAAACACATTTTCCTTTGCCACGCTCACATACTAGCTTCAAAAATTACGAAATTTGAAACCTAGCAATAACTTCACATCCCGGATCCAACAAAAGTGGTTTCGTCGAATTCCGAGGTCATATGCAAAATGGCCATTTTCTCGGGCTATATAAATTACATATCGACCCTTCTGAAAATTCATTTGGCCATAACTTTTGCTTTCCGCTATGAAATTTCGATTTTTCAGATTCGTTAGAAAGGTATTCACTAATAGATTTAAATATTTTTGGTTTCACTAAAATCCGTTTTGTTTTGCACCCAGTACGGTCCGACAAAGTTTGAATTCAATTTTTGAAACTGCAGCGCCATTTCAGGCCTTCTTTATAATTATAATTAATTATATTTGTTTTCAATTGTCGATTCAAACTCAGTTTTCATTGCTATTATTTAAAATATTTATTTAAAATATTTAAAATCCATTATTTTAGCCAATTTAAAAAAAATTAAATTGGTTCAGATTTTCTGGGTCGTTACAATGACGAAGGAGGCGATTCTAGTAGGAGACCATTATTTTGGATTTGGGAAATTTATTTTGGCTAGAGAAATTAAAAGGAATGATAGGTTTAGAAAGGAAGAGAGGAGGAAAAAGGGTATACGGGCAGAGAGGAACATGGTGTTTCATTTTATTTGAGAAGGAAACGTGACTCTTAGAATACACTACCTTCCATTTTATTTTATCTTTATGTGAGAACGTTTTTTTTTATTGCATACATATGTATAAATAAGAGGTGGCATTTAAGCAATTAGAAGAGAGAACAACAAAATGTTGCAGAAAATAAAGGCTAAAGGCAGTATGATTAGGATATATATATATATATAAATGTATATGTATACGTGTGTATATATATATATATATATATAGAAGAAAATGACAATCTTGAACGGTATATGAATGAAACATTAAATGGGAATTCCAAGAGGAATTGTGGCATAATTGAAACATGCATGATGCATGCGTTTGTGCCCTTCGTTATTATTATTTCTTTATTTAATTAATTTTTTATTTATTTATGAAACGCACTGCTTGTGTAGAATAAGAGAGAGGGAAACGGAAGTGGGAGGAGGAACGTGGTGGGAATTAATGAAACCATGGCCCTTGAAATGCTTGAATATATTTGTCGTTTGATTTTTTATTTATTTATAAAAGGCATAAAATATGGCATATGTGTGTATAAAAGGAATAGAGAAAACAACAAAGAAATAAAGAACATGAATGAAACACATGCGACATTTGTTATTATCATTATGTTACTTCTTTTTTTCTTCCCAATGAATGACACGTCTTTAATTTCCATTGAATATGGTTTCAAATTTTATTTATTTTATGAATGATGTGACTTTCCCCTTTTTCTCTTTCATAAATGCTTTAGGTAATGCATTGAAATGGATAAAACTAGAAACACATGCATTGAATATATAGAATGAAAACAAGAAATGAATGAAATTTGGGAAAATAAAGGAAAAAGAAACATAAAGGTCAGGAAAGAAGGAATGACTACATTAAGTAAAGAAATGATATACACATTAAATATCATGCTGAACCTTAACAAGGTAAAGGAGAGAGAAGTTAGGAAGGTGCAATCGAAATAAAAGAAATGTGATTTTCATTTGTTTGTTTGTTTCCATTTATTTGTTTGTTTTGTCATATTATTTTTATATTCCTTTTTTTACACGAATAGTTTGATAATATAGGAAGACATTCATGGAAAACATAAATAGTCATAAATGTAAATTAACATACATTTCTTTTTAATGAAGGAATGTGACTGATTCGGATGAACTGATATCTCACGTTTTTTATTTCCATTTTTTCATCAATTGCTCTGGATTTCAAAAGAAACTGAATGAATTGGGCTAAATTTTGAATAGACAAAAAAAGAGAATGGGAAAACATGGATATTAGAACATAAAAGGAAATATATTTACACTGTTAACGGAAGAAACTTCTGCGTATTACTATGAAAATTCTTCCACTGCTATTATTTAATTAGATGCATTCCATATAAAATTAAATTTGATTGCAAATCTTTAATGTTAATTTCCGTTAACTACACTATTTAAATTGTGCATTATTTTAATCTGGAAACTTTTCGTTGTTATCAATGATCAATTTAATTTGTTTAAATTAAAGTAAACACACTCATCTCAAATTCAAACTCAAATTTAAATTTTTAAGTTTAATTTTAATGTCAAACTATTTTCGTACCGTTCAAATTGCTTC
This sequence comes from Allium sativum, assembly GCA_030737875.1. NCBI lineage: Eukaryota > Viridiplantae > Streptophyta > Magnoliopsida > Asparagales > Amaryllidaceae > Allium > Allium sativum. The sequence continues at coordinate 997,500,688 of CM060915.1, forward strand.
TATATAAAAATAATATTTTTTTTAGGATTCAAAATTTCGTTATAAATCAATTCCATGTTTTTACTTTCCAAATAAATACACTAAATTAATTTTATCATTTAATTCTTATTTTCAGGTCAAACGTATCTTATATATCGTTGACACTTAGCTTTTTGATAATTTCTTATTAAAAATCATATTGAATCATTCATTATTTTCATAAGTTTTATTTTAAAACCATTTTATATTCAATAATTAAATTAAATTATATATATTATATGGTCGAAATTTACGAGGTTGCAATCTTCCCAACTCAGAACTTTTCATCCTCGAAAAGGAACGAAATACGGAAATAGTAATTAACGATATACCATGCATACACATATCAACTTCGATTATTTGTTCGAACACAAAATTTTGTTTCAATTAGTATTGTTAACCCGATCATCCTCGTACGAGATTCTGATTCCACTTCTTGATTAGAAACTTCTTTCCTCCTTACATAGCAATAAACTTGACATAAAATTTTAGATTCACTTCAAAAACTCTTGTCCGTGTCCGTCATCAAGAATCGAGGAAACAGTTTTATTTAGAATCAACATTGTATATTCAAACTGAATCAAAATGTAAAGACCCGTAACTTCCCCGTAAAGGAAAGCATCGGATAGTTCGAGAACAAGCCACAACAGAACGCATACAGAAGAACATTTCATTGTATATTACAACAACGCATCAGAATACAAGAATATACAGAGTAAAAAGAATATTACACAGAAATATCAGAGATTTAAATTACATTTAAATACATAGCAGCGGAAAATAATACAATACACAACTAGAAGAGATATACGGATACAAAGCTTTCCGGATATCGTTCCAGCTGTAAACCAGGATCCAGTGGATATAAATCTGCAAAACCAAAACTACTAGCTGCCCGTGTCGAAAATAAGGGCACCCAGAGTTTAGGTTAAAACAATAAACTCCAGGTCAGTCATGTGACTGGTGTGAGAACTAAAACAGTTATTAATCTTTACTTCAAAAGAGAGTAATTCAAGGGACCACGCCGTATAACACGGAACGGGTTTCCTCCCAAGAATACTAGTGCATAGAATAAACAACGCAATGCTTTTTCGAAAAATGAAGCTGTTATAAGACCCAGGTCCCATCACACAATGCAACGCAAGCCGGAGGATAGGGTTTTACCTTATAACAGCCAAACATGCTTGATACGTTTAAAAACAAATCATTTGATACTATAATAAGTGTATAGTGTTTTCAATCATAAATACAAATCATAGACGGCATGAGTGCCCCATCCCACTATGTCGCCATACTAGGCTCTACAAATAAAGCCGAAATACACGTATTGGAAATTGGATTTCCATCATGGTGGCTCCTGATTCGAAAGATCTATCGCGTAGTACAAATCACCGCGGCTTACGTCTCAGCGAGAGAAAACACCGCTATGCACATCCGCACTTTTGGGACTCAAGTATCACCGCGGCTTACGTCCCAGCAAGAGAAAACACCGCTTACTCTATCCCTCCGAGCACGAAGCTCAATATCGGTCGACCGAATCCACTACACTAAAAATGTATACTGATCAAACCATCAGCTTACCACCATCCCGGGCTGTGAGGCTCGCGGATCAACGCTATACACAAAGCCATGCTATATCAGCTGCGCTTTGATCATCAACCACCAAACTTTGCTTTTCAACAAAAGTCTGGATCACTGCATCTCAGTATGCCACACTATCAATCCATATCGTACCACTGATTTCTGCCAATATATAACCTCTGAGCTCATATGTCTCAGAGAAGGGCGTTAAGCAAGAGAATAAATTCTCCGCCGCCAAACAGATATATATTTAGCAGAGATCAACAAATACAATACAAAGGAATACAATGTCAGACACACCATCCATTTACAAGTCCGTTCTAGGTCTGAACGAAACCGGAGGCACTTTCCTCGCATATCCATCCATATCCAAGTACGTCTGGACGACCACCAACTATTTCCATCCTCTTGGGTGTACAGCCCAATCAGGATCGTCAGTAATTATCCAAACGATGTGAAGACTTCCGGTCTTCGACCACCGTCTTCATCTTCGACATATCGTCGAATCGGTTATTCAGAATGGGTATAAACCCGGACTTTCCGAACAACCCGCGTATATTAAAACAAATGTTACATAAACACAACATACGCCTCATTCCAATTCATTAGTCACTAACCGCAAATTAGCCAGAGAACAATTCCCCAAACATTAACCTCGAAGGCCGAAACCAACATCAGATCAATACCCAGGAAACCATTCTTCTTAGCCAACCTACAGCTAGTTTCTAAGCTCCACATTCTTAGGGAAAGGTTCCCATTAATTTTATCCAAGATAAATCCTTTAAAATTTATCCTGTAATCTTCCTATGGATGCCGTTTAAAACCAATTTATGGTTTTACCAACTAGTCGAGATTAGCGAACCACTACGAAGTAATTATTTGTTTTATTTCCCAATCCCAACCTATTCATCCCATGAAGCAAAACTGGTAATACTCCATATCTAACACCACAGTGTTATCGGTAAAATTAATTACCATTTCACGTTCTAATCTAATTAAAGATTTAACTATCGCTTTGGAGCAAAACTGGCGATACTCCATTCTCGATTATTTCAATCTAATTAAAGATTCATTAAAACCCCACTTAGTTTTAATCTGTGACTGGGTTAAAGAATCAGTGTCATTTAAAAACACGGTTCACGATAAACCCAATATCATATCACATTTCAATCAGTCCCTAAATGTAAATTAGCAAGTGAGCAATTCCCTAAGTATTAATCCCGAAGGCCGAAACCAACATCAGATCAATGCCTCGGAAACTATTCAACTTAACTAATCTCCAGTTAGTTTCTAATTTTCTTAACTCCTTTAGGTCTAAGAACTGTATTATTGAAGATACCGTTCACGACAACCCAAAATCACATTTCATTAATGATCGGGTTAAAGAACGAGTCTTATTTAAAACACTGTCCACGATAAACCCGAAAATCAATATCGATTCAATTCCAATTAAACATTATTTAATTGGTACACTTCATTAAATCTAAATAAAAAGATTTAATCTTTTCTCAACTGGGTTCAAGAACAGTGTTAGTGAAGACACCATTCACGACAAACCCAAATCACATTTGATATTCAATATAAGGCTCTGAATAGAAAATATATCGGCTTATATTCAATATCAAATTCTACGATTAACAAATGTCGTATTGGAAATAACGATATAAATATATATCTTTCAAATTTCCATAACAACACCTGTATAATCACGAATTCCAACATCGAAATATTCCGAAGACAATTTCGATTCAAATCCACTCCAATGCAATCATTGGATATTTTGGTTATTTTCAAAACCCTTTTTAAATTCAATTTATTTATTTAAAAATAAATAGAATTATATTTCTAGTTCAAAACTAGTTTATTTCGATAAAAATCTATTTTTATCTTTTCAAATATGGAGTTTTTCATCCCAATCTTTTCTAAATCATTTCTTATGATTTTACACAAATTATTACTATTTTTAATAATTTTATCAAGGCCCGTACAGTCGATTTCCATCAACGGCCATCGAACTGCACTTACATCGACCTTTTTCAAATTTGATTTGGACATAATTCCAAATCCAACCGTTAGATTTCTAATTTCTGATATTCGTTAGAAAGCTCTTTTCGATACGAACCCAACGGTTCCGGTTTTAGGAGAATCCGACGGTCGGATCTCCCGTAATGTAACCTTTTGATATTATAATAATGTCTATCAACCACAATATAATAACCATCTAGCAGAAACGCTTTCATCTCACGTTCTACATATATAGTACACAATCAAAACCGCAAGCATGTATTGGGTAATGGATTTCCAACTATGACAAGGTATGGAACCACCTTTCGCTAGTGTACCTCTAGAGAGGAATACACTAGATTCAACAAGAACATCTTGCCACCCGGCCACACATGGCCGACCACTCATTTCGCTTGAGTGTATCGAATGTATATCACCAACGGTTGGGATCAGCAACCGTTTCCCGAATGGGAAAGTATCGACAATAGATTTTTAGAAGTGAATGAATCTCTAGATCAGGTGATTATACACCCTAATAGGTGCGACCTACATAGCCATGCTACCTGCCCGATTTCTGTCATTTACCGGATGTGAGGCTAGAAGCTACGCTTTATCATCACATCAGATTCACTTCGAATGCCACATTGTCAGATCCGTCGAAAATCACTAATTGACATCTACAACAGTACATTACGTGTTAGCTAAAGAAGTTTCCTTCTCCGCTTCCACTTTTGGTACGGTTGAAGAAATCAATGTACGTGACCTTTCTGGAAATACTCTGTCAGACATTCATCCATACAAGTCATCCAGGAACAGGATGAACCGAAGGCACTATTCAGTATATCCATCTTAGGCACTGTTATCTAAGATTTATACAACAGCCCTTGCACTTTACTTCGTCTTCAATTATCTTTGGCATATATGATTCACAACGCTTATGCCAATACAGAGTGGTTCTTTGGATAATAGTCCAACCGGTCTCTCTATATTAACAACGTTAAAATGGTCAAAACTTTGATAGTCTGTGATTTAACCATCAAAGAAAAACAGGTGTGCTAACAACGATATTATTTCCAGGAGGAAATTATATCGATCAATCATCATTCAACATTTATCTCTTTATTTCATTAATTTACTTATCTCCTGTTTCCATATATTCTAAATTCATATTTTCTATTATCAGAAAACATTTCTGATTCTCGTTTGGAAAACATTTCCAAAACTTCTTAATTGGGATTTAAACAGATGTTCAAAACTATATTGCGATGACGACTCAAATCACTATACTAAATTACTAAATCCACTTAACCACTTTCACTCTCGAACCTTAACCTTTCTAAATAAAAAACGAAGTCAATCAAATTGGGGTATAACTACCTCTCTGACCTTAACTGAACAACATTTCAAATCTCGAAATAGGGTAAGTTCATCTTTTAAACCTTTAACACTTCCTTACGAACCCTTGGATTCTATTTACGAACCCCCTTCTTTTACAAGTTTACGTGATTATAACAATGGTGTTACAATCTCCTACACCCGAATCATATTATCTTTAATATGACTTTTGTTTCCTAACTCGAATAATATAACAATCAACTAATTTATTAACTCCTATTTGGTTAACTCTAAGCTATAACTCTTATTCGATTAACTTTTATTCTATTTAACTCTTACTGGATTAATTCCTATTCGAACAACTTATTCGAATAACTTATATTCGATTTGCTTACTTTCGAATACTTATATTGGATAATCTCTTTCTTCGAATAAATCTTATTTGATTTAACTCCTGTCGAATAACTAGATTCGATCAACTCACTTCGAATATTTCTGATTCGATTTTCTCACTTCGAATATCTCTGATTCGATTCACTTCTTTGAATAACTAAATTCGATTAACTCATTTCAACTCTATTCGAATAAACTAAATTTGATTAACTCCAACTGATTAACTCTAACTGGTTTAACTCTAACTGTTTAACTCTAACTAGTTTAACTCTACGGTTTAACCTAACTGGTTTAACTCTACGGTTTAACCTAACTGGTTTGCCCTAATTGGTTAACTCTAACTGATTAACTCTAACTCATACTCTATTCGATTAACTCTAATCGAACAACTAATATTCGATTAACTCATTTCGATTAACTCTTTTGAATTAACTCCTTTAATTTATTCCTTTTCTATTTGTATACTTAACAAATAACTATTCCCTTTTCAATTCTATTTATTTAACAAATAAATATTTCTTTTATCTTTCCTATTTATTTAACAAATAAATATTTCCTTTATCTTTTATATTTGTAAATGGTTTACAAATATATCCCTTCCATCTCTATTTTAACATAATTATTCCCCATAAATATTTCCTTTTAATTCTATTTTAACATATTTATTTCCTATAAATATTTCCTTTTATATCTATTCTATTTATTCTAACCAATAATATTTCCTTTTATATCTATTCTATTTATTCTAACCAATAATATTTCCTTTTATATCTATTCTATTTATTTAACAAACAAATATTTCCTTTTATTCTATTCTATTTATTCTAACAAATAATTATTCCCTTTTATTCTATTTATTCTAACAAATAAATATTTCCTTTATCTTTTCTATTTGTAAATGGTTTATAAATATATCCCTTCCATCTCTATTTTAACATAATTATTCCCTTTTCAATTCTATTTATTTAACAAATAAATATTTCTTTTATCTTTCCTATTTATTTAACAAATAAATATTTCCTTTATCTTTTCTATTTGTAAATGGTTTACAAATATATCCCTTCCATCTCTATTTTAACATATTATTCCCCATAAATATTTCCTTTCAATTCTATTTTAACATATTTATTTCCTATAAATATTTCCTTTTATTCTATTCTATTTATTCGAACAAATAAATATTTCCTTTTATTCTATTCTATTTATTCTAGCAAATAAATATTTCCTTTTTTATAACTTATCCTTCGATTTTATAATTATTTTCTTTTATAAAAATCCTTTTCCTTTTCTATATAAAATCCATCAATTTTATATAAATAATTCATTTTCAAAATACACTTTGAAAATCCCCTTTCCCACATCCAGTATTTCTTATGGTATTTAACATACCATATAACAACGAAAAATATCGTCCAAACACACATAATCAACAACAGATTATATATCACATCATATATCACAATATATGAATCACAGTAAAATAAATGTTGAGGAATCCAGTTGGATTCCTCCAACCTGTCTCCCTGCATCACTGATGTTACACAATATACTCAACATCACTTTCAGTTCAATATGAAATATTCTGTTAACAGAATCAATATAGAAATTCAACTAACTGACTAGCAGTTCAATCAAATAGTCAACACACAGTCAATCAGCCAATATTTATCAGTTATAAAAATACAACATGAAATTATAAACTGTTCAGAGTTAGTGAGGTTTACTCACTTCGGCAGTTCATCGTTAAAGAACGATAAACTGTTGTTTGGTTTGAATCAAACAGTTTATTTTGCCATAAATTCATACGAGCCCCAATCCACTTCCAGTCAGTTTCATTGTGAAGCTCTCGTCCATACGGTCTCAACGCAACATGTTTCGTGAGATTCTGACATCGTATGATCGAGTTATACACATTTGAAGTTAACATACATTTTAATTAAATTAAAACTTGATTTAATTTAGAGATAGGCTTAACTTTTAACCTTGGGCCCAACAACAAAAACCCAGGCCCGACATCAACCCTTTCTTCTCCAACTACTTCCGCTCGCTCCAGTATTTTCCCAAATCAAATAGCCGATCTTCCCTTGCTTCCATCTCCTTCTTCATTTAATTTAAGATCCAACAAAAATCACCACAAATCTCCTCATCTGCACCTCTCCCTTTCCCACCCGCTCATGCTTAACTCGCACCCGATCCTTGAGATGCGTGCTCCAGCTTCTCACGAAACCCTTGTACACCGCGAACCCAAAATCATCATAGAATCCCTTCTGTCTTAGCCAACCCACTCCATTCGACGCGATAAACCCAAAAACGATAACCAATACTCGAATCAGTGATTAAAATCACCAGAAACTACAACCCTAGAGCACGGCTAACCTGAACCCGTGACCCTGAATGTTCTAAAACCCGACGAAAATTGTATTAGAATGGAGAGCAACACTCAGTGAATCCACTCATACATATTTGGAGATTTATAGGAATTCATATGGTTTTATTTTGATTTTATAGGGGAATGAAAATGGTGTGTGGCTGTAAAGGTGAAGATGTGGCTTGGTTTTGGTCCACTTACACATTTTAGATATTTTATTAAATATCATTTTATATTTGTGTCATCACTCTAAAAATCCCTACGAACACACACAATACCTAAAAATCATGAAACTGAACATGCAGCTACAGTTTGATATTACAGTCCCAACGAAACTGGTTTCGTCGAATTCCGACTTCGTATGTTCCCACAGCGTATTTTTAACCGTCAAAATACTGGTTGTTCTTCACATTAAAATCCCGTACGGCCACATACTAACTCTAAAAATCACGAAACTTGGAATCTTACAATTATTTAATATTGCGGATCCAACAAAATTAGTTTCGTCGAATTCCGACTTCGTTTGCAAAAGTAGCTATTTTTAAAGTCCTAAATAACCCATTTAAATATATAAATATATTTAAATATAATTGAATTAAATATTTATAAATAAATATTATCGTATATATTCATAGTGGAATACCATACAGCTCTAGAATATTCCTATATGAATTTCTAACTTGATATTTCAAATCTGGGTCAACCCGATAATTATTTATAATGAAATTCCTTTTTAAAATATAAATAATTCCTTTATAAATTATAAAGGAATTCTACAGCGACTTTTATAAAATTTGATTTGGACGTAAATCAAAATCTACCCGACGAAATCCTGATTTTTCTTTTCCACTAGAAAGATATACTCCACCAGCTCCACACGTTTCTTGTTTCACAGAAATCCGATTAAAAACGAACCCTGTACATTCAGTTGAAGTTCGAATCACCAATTTACGAATTGCAGCACCATTTTGAGTTCAATTTTAATTATAATATAGTTTATACGTTCAACCATTGTTAATTAAATATATTCGTTATTCTAATTCAATTCTAAACTGAATTAAATATCACAGATGATCCAGTTCACACCATATCGCGATTTCAGCCGATTCTGATTATTTCAGAATTAAATTTATTTAATTTACTATTTTAATTAAATAGTCACCATTATTTAATTCCACGACCATTAAATCCTTTTAATCACCCTTTAAATAATTAAATAATTTAATTATTATACCGTTGAAAATGCGGGTCATTACACCATTGAACTTGCTGTCATCACCTTTACTTTTCTTTGAAAATAGCTTAGAACTATTGGCCATATGTATTTTCAATATAAATATCACCATGCTGGACAGTTTACAACTTTCTAGGCATTCATGTTTAATACTCTCTAGGACAATCATAAACATAAGTATAAAAATATTGATAAGGAGTGGTCTTTTGAAGCTAAACATAAGTGTACCGCCATGTATTCTAGTTTACAATCAATTGCACTTCTCACATACAAGAACAGACCTGAACATAAGGGAGTAATACAATTATACAAATCAATATGCCAAATTATTGAATTGTATAAGAATGTTTATAGAAATGAAAATTCACCGCACTGTCATTCTCCAGTCTACTTTTCTATTCAGATGTGAGCCATCAAAAATGGAAATACACTGTTTTTCTTCCATTTCAGCTACAGACATCTACCACCTACCCATTAGACGCCAAAGTGATTTCAAATCAGCAGGCCGATATACTATTTATATATTGGAAACAGCTAGGCCTATGCATCGAAACCACACAAGAAATTTAATTCTCCCTATAGCTTACTGCATGTATTTAAAATCGTGTACGTCACTGCATGTGCTCTCGTCTGCTTTGTATGTGCTTTTAGAAATAAGCCTAGCTACCCTATTCTATTGTTTCCTAAACACAGCCATTACCTACCTATCTTAGAAAAGAAAGCTCATCTGTGAAAGGAAAACTCGAGTTGAAATCGTACCACACTGTTATGTTATTTCTTTTCAATCAACGTACCAGTATATTTCCTTTCATTGTGGATGCGGCCTATAACAATAGCTACCACCATCTCTACTGCAAGAAATGTATGCAGTAAACCACTCCAGCTCCTCCAGTATTCTGAAATGAACAACACACCCTACACATGCCATGTGTTTTTGCCTCACTAGCAACCTCTCTTCGAAAAGAATGGACACTGGACACCCTAGAACTAGCTGAGAACCTAGCCATCTATGTTGCAAACAGAAAATGGAAATACACTGAAGTAAAAAGTACGAAAGGAAGCAACACTGCCTCTACTCCTCTGCATTTGATCGCTACAGTAATTAGGAAATGACTTCTAGCTTATCAGCTCCTCCCCTTGGTGTATAAATACCCGTTCATCCTTCTTCCCCATAACATAAACAAAATTTTCACCATTTAAAATTTTCCACTAAAGCTTTATAAATATAAACAACTTAAACAAAATTTTAAAAATCAATGCGTGTATTCTCGGGACCGACGTAGTCCATTTCAGCTTCGCACCAGCTTTGGAGAGATCCACCACACTTCCAGTCGCGTTTCTCTTTTACGGTGGAGTCGAAAACGATAAAAACTGAAGAATGAAGTTGTGGTTCGAGTTTTGCATATTCGTTCTGGACTGCTAGGTTTAAACGCCACTCTTATGAAAAATTTAAAGGGAAATGGTGATGAAACCGGTCATAGCTTTACTATAGAGGTTTGGAGATTACTGTCAATGCATTTTTGGTGGAGTTCGATGGTGTTAGAATTGACGAGAGGGAGGTTGCTGGGTGTTACACAACTCGAACAAAAACAGTATAGGGAGGCTTGGGGTGGTTCCCTGATGAAGGAGTAGCAGCTCCAGCGTATTTCGATGAAGGAGAAATCGGCGAGGCGCTTTGTAGGTGAAAAAAGGAGTAGCAGCAGATGTGAATACTCGGTGGTGAAGGAAAGAGGCTTACGTGGGCTATAGTGGGTGACTACGTAGGTGAGCAGAACCATATAGAAGGGGCGGTTGTTGTTATAGTTTTATGACGGGGAAGTAAGGGAGCAGTTTCGAATATGAGGTACGGAGAAGAAGAAGGTACGGGAAAAATGGGTGCAGCGTTTCTTGATATATTAAAGAAGAAGGTACACGTGGTAGCCTAATCTTGTTAAACATTGGACTGATCGGTTTCATGTGTGCCAAATCCATTTCTTAATTTAATGTTAAGTTGCCTAATCACACATATATAACATGTCTAACTATTTTAATTTACATGCTTAATAATGTTACATTAACGCTAAGTCAAGATTAGTACATATTGAGCATTAATCATACACGTCCCTAGACCGATTCAAAATGTGCCTAACCTGATGTATTTATTTCCTAGCCGGGTTACTATGAAGTGCCTGGTTTATAAAGTACTGGGTAAGTTTTTAAATGTGTCCAAAGAAGTAAACGCCTAATATTAGATTTATAAAATGTGTCTTGGAAGTAGAATATTATGCCTAATTTAAGTATTTAAAATTAAAGTTGGATCTAAGAATATGCGTATTGTGAAAACCCGTAACTTCCCCGTAAAGGAAAGTGTCGGATAGTTCGAGAACAAACCACAACAGAACGTATATAGAAGAACATTTCATTGTATATTACAACAATGCATCAGATTACAAGAATATACAGAGTATAAATGAATATTACACAGAAATATCAGAGATTTAAATTACATTTAAATACATAGCAGCGTAAAATAATATAATACACAACTAGAGGAGATACACGGATACAAAGCTTTCCGGATATCGTTCCAGCTGTAAACCAGGATCCTATGAATATAAATCTGCAAAACCAAAACTACTAGCTGCCCGTGTCAAAATAAGGGCACCCAGAGTTTAGGTTAAAACAATAAACTCCAGGTCAGTCATGGGACTGGTGTGAGAACTAAAACAGTTATAAATCTTTATTTTAAAGTTAGGTAAATCAAGGGACCACGCCGTATAACACGGAACGGGTTTCCTCCCAAGAATACCAGTGCATAAAACAACAGCGCAATGCTAAATAAAGAACAATGAAGCTATTATAAGACCCAGTTCCCATCACACAATGCAACGCAAGCCGGAGGATAGGGTTTTTACCTTATAATAGCCAAGAATGCTTGATACGTTTAAAAGAAATCATTTGATACTATTATAAGTGTATAGTGTATAAAACAACTTCAAATCATAAGTATCAATCATAGGCGGCATGAATGCCCCATACCACTATGTCGCCATATATAAGTTATACAATCAAAATCGCAAAGTCACGTATTTGGAAATTGGGTTTCCATCTATGAACCGAGGCAAAAGATAGTCCTCAACCGATTCGAGACAATCTAGTCCATGTCTCAGGCAAGTACTCAGTCAAGCCTTGGAGCGACAGGGCCGGTCCACCGATGTGGATTAAAATGCCTGAACACTACGTTTCCCCGCCCTTTGGGGCGTAAACGAGCCAACTAAATGACTCCATCGGTTCGAGAACGACCGATCAATCCGAGGCGCCTCGCAACAGCAACAACCACATAAGTCAAACTCGTCAGGGCGTGTAAAACCACTGACGCCACTTCTAACTAGAAAGAAACGCATGCCCTCCCTGAGGTCCGTCTCCCGTTTTTGGTTCATACCGGGTGTGAAACACGCGAAGTAACCGTTACACAAAGCTACGCCACAAAGGCCGTGCTTCGATCATCAACCACAAGACTTTGCTTTTCAACAGAAGCCTCGATCAATTGCCACTTAGGCATGCCACACAGGCAATTCACTCCATGCGTTTGATATCCATCAATATATAACCCCTGAGCTCGTACGTCTCAGAGAAGGGCGTTAAGCAAGAGAATAAATTCTCCGCCGCCAAACAGATATATATTTAATAGAGATCAATCACACGGACTAAAATCCAATGTCAGACACACAGTCCATTTACAAGTCCGTTCTGGGTCTGAACGAAACCGGAGGCACCTAGTACCCCGCATATCCATCGATCTCCAAATACGTCTGGACGATCACCAACTGTTTCCATCTTCTTGGGTGTACAGCCCAATCAAGATCATCAGTAGTCACCCAAACGACGTGAAGACCTCCGGTCTTCGACCATCATCTTCATCTTCGACTTATCGTCGTATCAGTTATTCAGAATGGGATAAACCCGGTCTTTCCGAATAACTCGCGTATATTTTAAATAAGTGTTACACAAACACAACATACGCCTCATTCGAATTCATCAGTCACTAACCGTAAATTAATCAAGAGAATAATTCCCCAAATATTAACCCCGAAGGCCGAAACCAACATCAGATCAATATCCAGAAAACCATTCTGCTTGGCTAACCGACAGTTAGTTTCTAAATTTCACATTCATAGGGAAAGGTTCCCATTAATTTTATCCAAGATAAATTCCTTGAATTTATTCTTTAATCATCTTTTGGATTTCGATTCAACTAGTCGGGATTAACGAACCTTACCGAAGTAATCATTGGCTTTAATTTCCCAATCCCAACCTATTCATCCCATGAAGTAAAACTGGTAATACTTCATATCTAACACCACAGTGTTATCGGTAAATTCAATTACCATTTCACGTTCAAATCTAATTAAAGATTTAACTATCGCCTGGAGAAAAACTGGTGATACTCCATTTTCGATCATTTCAATCTAATTAAAGATTCATCAAAACTCCACTTAGTTTTAATCTTCGACTGGGTTAAAGAATCAGTGTCATTTAAAACACGGTTCACGATAAACCCAAAACCACATTCCATTAATTATCGGGTTAAAGAACAAGTGTTATTTAAAACACTGTTCACGATAAACCCAAAAATCAATATCAATTCAATTCCAATTAAATATTATTCAATTGGTACACTTCATTAAATCTAAATAAAAAGATTTAATCTTTTCACAACTGGGTTCAAGAACAGTGTTAGTGAAGACACCATTCACGACAAACCCAAATCACATTTGATATTCAATACAAGGCTCTGAATAGAAAATATATCGGCTTATATTCAATATCAAATTCTACGATTAACAAATGTCGTATTGAAATAACGATATAAATGTATATCTTTCAAATTTCCATAACAACATCTGTATAATCACGAATTCCAACATCGAAATATTCCGAAGACAATTTCAATTCAAATCCACTCCAATGCAATCATTGGAAATTTTGGTTATTTTTAAAACCCTTTTCAAATTCAATTTATTTACTTAAAAATAAATAGAATTATAATTCTAGTTCAAAACTAGTTTATTTCGATAAAAATCTATTTTATCTTTTCAAATATGGAGTTTTTCATCCCAATTCTTCACAAATCATTTCTTATGATTTTACACAAATTATTAATATTTTTAATAATTTTATCAAGGCCCGTACAGTCGATTTCCATCAATGGCCATCGAACTGCACTTACAGCGACCTTTTTCGAATTTGATTTTGACATAATTCCAAATCCAACCGTTAGATTTCTAATTTCTAATATTCTTTAGAAAGCTCTTTTTGATACGAACCCAACGGTTCCGGTTTCAGGAGAATCCGACGGTCGGATCTCCCGTAATGTCTGTTTGAAATAAATGGTCGAAATTCACGAACTGCCTCGGCGCGGCGCGTTCTATTCAGGCCATTATATTATATATATAATATATATAATATATACTTCGTCGATTTCTATTTAAAACGAATTATATAAATAGTTTTAAATTCGCTTCAAAAGCAATTTCAACTTCCATTTCAATTCAAATCAAAATTGAATTCTTCTTTATAAATTCGTTTTAAAATTCATTTCTATTCAATTCAAATTTCAATTCAATTTGAATTCATTTCTATTTGCTTTCAATTCAATTTGAATTCGTTTTCAATTCATTTCATTTCGAAATCGTTTTCAATTCAATTCATTTCGAAATCGTTTTCAATTCAATTCATTTCGAAATCGTTTTCAATTCAATTCATTTCGAAATCGTTTTTAATTCAATTCATTTCGAAATCGTTTTCAATTCAATTCATTTCGAAATCGTTTTCAATTCATTTCATTTCGAAATCGTTTTCAATTCATTTCATTTCGAGATCATTTTCAATTCATTTCATTTCGAGATCATTTTCAATTCATTTCATTTCGAGATCATTTTCAATTTATTTCATTTCGAAATCGTTTTCAATTCATTTCAAAATGAATAAAATCGATATAAATATCGTTCACGTCAAAATGGCGTCAATCTAATCAACACGGCTTCATAAATTTCTATTTTCAAATATTCTATTTCAAATATTTCTTTTTCAAAATAGTTGTTATTATCAAAATATTTCGTTCAACACATGACCAATCTCAGTGGATGAGTACTGTCAACACATGAACCTTTATTTTATATTGATAAAGATGTAAATTTTATTACTAAAATATTTCGTTCAACACATGACCAATCTCAATGGATGAAATTGTCAACACATGAACCTTTATTTTATATTATTCTTTATTTTTCAAATTGGAATGAGGCCCAAACAATTACCATATAAAGTTAATTATATGGATTCCATACAACACATGTATATAATAGCATTGAAAAATAATCAACCATCAACCAAAGTGCACTACACTGTATAAGCATCAAATATAGATATCTAACGCTTATAACAGCCTGTCAATCAATCGATCGACATATTTAATCAATCAGGATGAGTGAACTTCAAATTTCATCCTAACACCCGTGTGGGGTTTCAAACAATCAAACACAGATTTTATTTGTGCAGTTGGGCGATGTGTAAAATTTATCGACCCAATCAATATCAGTCAAATCAGTGTACATAAACAAACCGTCCGGTTTGTAAATGAATATTTTATTTTATTCACTTCACGTTAAAAATTATATTTTTAACGATAAAATATTTTATTTCAACACTTGAATTTCTATTCAGTTCATTCTTTAAATAAAATGGTATTTTTATTTTTCTAACTTATTTTAGAAAATTTCGGCGGCATAACGGCACGATACTAGAAACGGGACAAGGCCTAGCCTTATCCCCGGTCTAGTGAAGGCCCACGCCATTCACACATCAATCAAATAAATTTCATTTCACCAAACCATTCAATTCAAACCAAATAATCTAACTAATTTTTGCAATCAAACAAACAAGTCCATGGTCTGTGGACGATTGTGTCGGGTGCTACTAAGCACCGTCTGCATCCTAGTATATATATATAACTAGAAAATGAAATTGAAATGTGAGAAATTCTCACCGATAGCTATCCTAGCTCCACGGCACTTCATTGATAGAAATCTTCATCGCTATCGCATCTCCGTCATCTTCATTGCTGTAGCCACTACATATGTAAAAGTCGAATTTTTACTTCAATGTTCAATATATAAAAATCGCATTTTTACTTCAATGTTCAATATATAAAAATCACATTTTTATTTCAACGTTCAATATATAAAAATCATACTTTTATTTCGAAGTTCAACATATAAAAATCCCATTTTTATTTCAACGTTCAATATATAAAAATCATATTTTTATTCTTGTATTATTTAATTTTACCTATAAAGACCACACCTTTATTTTCAAAATTATATCTTTATAATAAAAATCATGTTTTTATTATAAAAATCATCTCTTTATTCTATTTTAAAAACAATAATAATTATATAAACTGATTTTATAATTTAAAAACTGATTTCATAAATTAAAAATTGATTTCATAAATTAAAAATTACCTGAGGGGCGCTTGGGGGAGAGGGGTGGACAGAGGCAGTCGCTGGGGGGGGGGGGGGACGGTGGCTCTTGCGGTGGCGGCTCGCGAAGGGGGTACTCGCGGTGGTTCTAGGGTTCGCGACTGAGGGGGTTTCTCGAGTGGAGGGTGGCGGCTGACGAAAAGGGGGGGTTCGGCGATGGGTGGCACCGCCTAGGGCGCGATGGCGAGGTGCGAAGGTTCATCGAGAGGAAGGAGGCTTCGATTTTTTTTTTTCTTATTCTGGTTTGAGAACGAACGGGGATGGGGGGGTGTTGACTTGGAAAGGGGGAGAGAGAATACTTTGGAGTGGGGGCATCTAATTTATATAATTAATTTATTTCAAAATTCAAAAAGTAACTTTTTATTTCGAACACGAAACCGAACCCACCGACTGTCATCCCTATCCAATTACCCCCATTCTGAACACAATGGGATATGTATCGCAAGCTGATTCGGCTGTTACCATCAGTTTTCATCGAATTTACCTTTAAATCGCTATATTGAATTTTAAACGTACATTTCAATTTACTGGGGTCGCATACTATCTCGAAAAATTCCAGAAAAATATCTTATAGCTTCGTATTGATGATACGGTCCTAATAAAACTAGTTTCGTCGAATTCTGAGACCGTTAGAAAAATGGCCAATTTCCAGTCGATTAAAATCAACTGAAACTGGTCAAACACGTTTTCCTTTGCCACGCTCGCATATTGATTCGAAAAATTATGAAATTTGAAACCTAGCAATAACTTTACATCACGGACCCAACAAAACTGGTTTCGTCGAAATCCGAGGTCGTTTGCAAAATGTCCATTTTTAAGGGCCTGAATTCCATAGCGACTATTCAGAATTTTCAACTGGACATATCTTTTGATTCCCAATATGAAATTTCGATCTTTCGGATTCGTTGGAAAGATATTACCAATTAGATCCTAATGTTTTTGGTTTCATTAAAATCCGGATTGTTTTGCACCCGGTACATTCAATTGAAGTTTGAAATCGAATTATCGAACTACCGCGCCATTTTCAATTCTATTTATAATTATATATAAATATTTATATTCTAACGACGACGCGTATAATATATACGTTCGAATTCTATTCAAAATAAATTTCTCGTCGATATTATTTAAAATAATTCATTTTAAATAAACAAAATTCGCTAAAATGGCCAAAATAAAAATTTCAAACTGGCCCAGATTTTCCGGGTTATTACAATCTCCCCCACTTAAAACTTTTCGTCCCCGAAAAGGAACAAAGTCGAAAGTGGTTTGATTAATCAATTCTACGTTCGATCTGGCTTTCATTCTCCAACTCTTTAGTTTCTGAGAATTTTCTAATTCTTCAAAAATTTGGCTAACACCCTAAATTTTCGAAAAATTTCGCCATAACCTCCCCTGCACCGGGAGCATCGGGGAATTTCAAATAGCTTCCCGGTCCTTCAGATCTCAAAAAGAAAAAGAAAAAGCCAAGCGGCTAGCCAATAGGCTCATAAAATCATCATCACCCAAACAATTCAGTAAATTATGTAGTAAACATGTACCTATTTGTCGGGCAAACAAATTTTATTCTCTGCTCTAGCCTCCTTGCTATGACCTGTTCAATGCAAGTATATGTATATGCAAGCGAATGCGACCAAATTTCAATATAATTCAATATGTGATTCAATTAGGCTAAATGGCTAAGAATTAGCAAACCAATAAATAAACGACCAAAACATCAATCAATTAGTGAATTATCATTTGAAATTCATAATTTTGATACATACACAAAAATCATGTTTTTGATGCCAAATCACAACAATAGGCCCTATCTAATTTTGGTTCTCACACCAGTCTAATGGAAATATATAGAAATCTCACCTTCGAAACACGAAAATAAATTCTAATGATGACGCGTCAATCATTAGAATCATGTCCGAGCGATTAGAGTGTGATTCTATATCTATCGAATATATTTGAGGCTCCAATACACGTGGATCAGACGTATACTAAAATCTCTATATATTTGATTGTCCAAATCAATGTAAATAAATAATCAAATACGTATAATTGATTTAAATTTTCAAAACAAAAATTTGTTTTCATTTTCAAAAATATACTCTTCACACTCGTTCTAGGATACTACTGATCCCATCTCTAACGAGTCATTCTCATTGGATATTACTCATCCAATATCTGATGAATTCTTTCGTGTGGTTCTAATGTGTCTTGTTCTCTAAGCTTTGTAAACCACAGCTCTGATACCAACTGTGAAAACCCGTAACTTCCCCGTAAAGGAAAGTGTCGGATAGTTCGAGAACAAACCACAACAGAACGCATATAGAAGAACATTTCATTGTATATTACAACAATGCATCAGATTACAAGAATATACAGAGTATAAATGAATATTACACAGAAATATCAGAGATTTAAATTACATTTAAATACATAGCAGCGGAAAATAATATAATACACAACTAGAGGAGATACACGGATACAAAGCTTTCCGGATATCGTTCCAGCTGTAAACCAGGATCCTGTGAATATAAATCTGCAAAACCAAAACTACTAGCTGCCCGTGTCAAAATAAGGGCACCCAGAGTTTAGGTTAAAACAATAAACTCCAGGTCAGTCATGGGACTGGTGTGAGAACTAAAACAGTTATAAATCTTTATTTTAAAGTTAGGTAAATCAAGGGA
Organism: Allium sativum; assembly: GCA_030737875.1. Classification (NCBI taxonomy): domain Eukaryota; kingdom Viridiplantae; phylum Streptophyta; class Magnoliopsida; order Asparagales; family Amaryllidaceae; genus Allium; species Allium sativum. Next base: position 997,519,825 of record CM060915.1, read on the forward strand.
CCACGCCGTATAACACGGAACGGGTTTCCTCCCAAGAATACCAGTGCATAAAACAACAGCGCAATGCTAAATAAAGAACAATGAAGCTATTATAAGACCCAGTTCCCATCACACAATGCAACGCAAGCCGGAGGATAGGGTTTTTACCTTATAATAGCCAAGAATGCTTGATACGTTTAAAAGAAATCATTTGATACTATTATAAGTGTATAGTGTATAAAACAACTTCAAATCATAAGTATCAATCATAGGCGGCATGAATGCCCCATACCACTATGTCGCCATATATAGGTTATACAATCAAAATCGCAAAGTCACGTATTTGGAAATTGGGTTTCCATCTATGAACCGAGGCAAAAGATAGTCCTCAACCGATTCGAGACAATCTAGTCCATGTCTCAGGAAAGTACTCAGTCAAGCCTTGGAGCGACAGGGCCGGTCCACCGATGTGGATTAAAATGCCTGAACACTACGTTTCCCCGCCCTTTGGGGCGTAAACGAGCCAACTAAATGACTCCATCAGTTCGAGAACGACCGATCAATCCGAGGCGCCTCGCAACAGCAACAACCACATAAGTCAAACTCGTCAGGGCGTGTAAAACCACTGACGCCACTTCTAACTAGAAAGAAACGCATGCCCTCCCTGAGGTCCGTCTCCCGTTTTTGGTTCATACCGGGTGTGAAACACGCGAAGTAACCGTTACACAAAGCTACGCCACAAAGGCCGTGCTTCGATCATCAACCACAAGACTTTGCTTTTCAATAGAAGCCTCGATCAATTGCCACTTAGGCATGCCACACAGGCAATTCACTCCATGCGTTTGATATCCATCAATATATAACCCCTGAGCTCGTACGTCTCAGAGAAGGGCGTTAAGCAAGAGAATAAATTCTCCGCCGCCAAACAGATATATATTTAATAGAGATCAATCACACGGACTAAAATCCAATGTCAGACACACAGTCCATTTACAAGTCCGTTCTGGGTCTGAACGAAACCGGAGGCACCTAGTACCCCGCATATCCATCGATCTCCAAATACGTCTGGACGATCACCAACTGTTTCCATCTTCTTGGGTGTACAGCCCAATCAAGATCATCAGTAGTCACCCAAACGACGTGAAGACCTCCGGTCTTCGACCATCGTCTTCATCTTCGACTTATCGTCGTATCAGTTATTCAGAATGGGATAAACCCGGTCTTTCCGAATAACTCGTGTATATTTTAAATAAGTGTTACACAAACACAACATACGCCTCATTCCAATTCATCAGTCACTAACCGTAAATTAATCAAGAGAATAATTCCCCAAATATTAACCCCGAAGGCCGAAACCAACATCAGATCAATATCCAGAAAACCATTCTGCTTGGCTAACCGGCAGTTAGTTTCTAAATTTCGCATTCATAGGGAAAGGTTCCCATTAATTTTATCCAAGATAAATTCCTTGAATTTATTCTTTAATCATCTTTTGGATTTCGATTCAACTAGTCGGGATTAACGAACCTTACCGAAGTAATCATTGGCTTTAATTTCCCAATCCCAACCTATTCATCCCATGAAGTAAAACTGGTAATACTTCATATCTAACACCACAGTGTTATCGGTAAATTCAATTACCATTTCACGTTCAAATCTAATTAAAGATTTAACTATCGCCTGGAGAAAAACTGGTGATACTCCATTTTCGATCATTTCAATCTAATTAAAGATTCATCAAAACTCCACTTAGTTTTAATCTTCGACTGGGTTAAAGAATCAGTGTCATTTAAAACACGGTTCACGATAAACCCAAAATCACATTCCATTAATTATCGGGTTAAAGAACAAGTGTTATTTAAAACACTGTTCACGATAAACCCAAAAATCAATATCAATTCAATTCCAATTAAATATTATTCAATTGGTACACTTCATTAAATCTAAATAAAAAGATTTAATCTTTTCACAACTGGGTTCAAGAACAGTGTTAGTGAAGACACCATTCACGACAAACCCAAATCACATTTGATATTCAATACAAGGCTCTGAATAGAAAATATATCGGCTTATATTCAATATCAAATTCTACGATTAACAAATGTCGTATTGAAATAACGATATAAATGTATATCTTTCAAATTTCCATAACAACATCTGTATAATCACGAATTCCAACATCGAAATATTCCGAAGACAATTTCGATTCAAATCCACTCCAATGCAATCATTGGAAATTTTGGTTATTTTTAAAACCCTTTTCAAATTCAATTTATTTACTTAAAAATAAATAGAATTATAATTCTAGTTCAAAACTAGTTTATTTCGATAAAAATCTATTTTATCTTTTCAAATATGGAGTTTTTCATCCCAATTCTTCACAAATCATTTCTTATGATTTTACACAAATTATTAATATTTTTAATAATTTTATCAAGGCCCGTACAGTCGATTTCCATCAATGGCCATCGAACTGCACTTACAGCGACCTTTTTCAAATTTGATTTGGACATAATTCCAAATCCAACCGTTAGATTTCTAATTTCTAATATTCTTTAGAAAGCTCTTTTCGATACGAACCCAACGGTTCCGGTTTCAGGAGAATCCGACGGTCGGATCTCCCGTAATGTCTATTTGAAATAAATGGTCGAAATTCACGAACTGCCGCGGCGCGGCGCGTTCTATTCAGGCCATTATATTATATATATAATATATATAATATATACTTCGTCGATTTCTATTTAAAACGAATTATATAAATAGTTTTAAATTCGTTTCAAAATCAATTTCAACTTCCATTTCAATTCAAATCAAAATTGAATTCTTCTTTATAAATTCGTTTTAAAATTCATTTCTATTCAATTCAAATTTCAATTCAATTTGAATTCATTTCTATTTGCTTTCAATTCAATTTGAATTCGTTTTCAATTCATTTTGTTTCGAAATCGTTTTCAATTCATTTCATTTCGAAATCGTTTTCAATTCAATTCATTTCGAAATCGTTTTCAATTCAATTCATTTCGAAATCGTTTTCAATTCAATTCATTTCGAAATCGTTTTGAATTCAATTCATTTCGAAATCGTTTTCAATTCGATTCATTTCGAAATCGTTTTCAATTCATTTCATTTCGAAATCGTTTTCAATTCATTTCATTTCGAGATCATTTTCAATTCATTTCATTTCGAGATCATTTTCAATTCATTTCATTTCGAGATCATTTTCAATTTATTTCATTTCGAAATCGTTTTCAATTCATTTCAAAATGAATAAAATCGATATAAATATCGTTCACGTCAAAATGGCGTCAATCTAATCAACACGGCTTCATAAATTTCTATTTTCAAATATTCTATTTCAAATATTTCTTTTTCAAAATAGTTGTTATTATCAAAATATTTCGTTCAACACATGACCAATCTCAGTGGATGAGTACTGTCAACACATGAACCTTTATTTTATATTGATAAAGATGTAAATTTTATTACTAAAATATTTCGTTCAACACATGACCAATCTCAATGGATGAAACTGTCAAAACATGAACCTTTATTTTATATTATTCTTTATTTTTCAAATTGGAATGAGGCCCAAACAATTACCATATAAAGTTAATTATATGGATTCCATACAACACATGTATATAATAGCATTGAAAAATAATCAACCATCAACCAAAGTGCACTACACTGTATAAGCATCAAATATAGATATCTAACGCTTATAACAGCCTGTCAATCAATCGATCGACATATTTAATCAATCAGGATGAGTGAACTTCAAATTTCATCCTAACACCCGTGTGGGGTTTCAAACAATCAAACACAGATTTTATTTGTGCAGTTGGGCGATGTGTAAAATTTATCGACCCAATCAATATCAGTCAAATCAGTGTACATAAACAAACCGTCCGGTTTGTAAATGAATATTTTATTTTATTCACTTCACGTTAAAAATTATATTTTTAACGATAAAATATTTTATTTCAACACTTGAATTTCTATTCAGTTCATTCTTTAAAAAAAATGATATTTTTATTTTTCTAACTTATTTTAGAAAATTTCGGCGGCATAACGGCACGATACTAGAAACGGGACAAGGCCTAGCCTTATCCCCGGTCTAGTGAAGGCCCACGCCATTCACACATCAATCAAATAAATTTCATTGCACCAAACCATTCAATTCAAACCAAATAATCTAACTAATTTTTGCAATCAAACAAACAAGTCCATGGTCTGTGGACGATTGTGTCGGGTGCTACTAAGCACCGTCTGCATCCTAGTATATATATATATATATAACTAGAAAATGAAATTGAAATGTGAGAAATTCTCACCGATAGCTATCCTAGCTCCACGGCACTTCATTGATAGAAATCTTCATCGCTATCGCATCTCCGTCATCTTCGTTGCTGTAGCCACTACATATGTAAAAGTCGAATTTTTACTTCAATGTTCAATATATAAAAATCGCATTTTTACTTCAATGTTCAATATATAAAAATCACATTTTTATTTCAACGTTCAATATATAAAAATCATACTTTTATTTCGAAGTTCAACATATAAAAATTCCATTTTTATTTCAACGTTCAATATATAAAAATCATATTTTTATTCTTGTATTATTTAATTTTACCTATAAAGACCACACCTTTATTTTCAAAATTATATCTTTATAATAAAAATCATGTTTTTATTATAAAAATCATCTCTTTATTCTATTTTAAAAACAATACTAATTATATAAACTGATTTTATAATTTAAAAACTGATTTCATAAATTAAAAATTACCTGAGGGGCGCTTGGGGGAGAGGGGTGGCCGTAGGCAGTCGCTGGGGGGGGGGGGGGGACGGTGGCTCTTGCGGTGGCGGCTCGCGAAGGGGGTAATCGCGGTGGTTCTAGGGTTCGCGACTGAGGGGGTTTCTCGAGTGGAGGGTGGCGGCTGATGAAAAGGGGGGTTCGGCGATGGGTGGCACCGCCTAGGGCGCGATGGCGAGGTGCGGAGGTTCATCGAGAGGAAGGAGGCTTCGGTTTTTTTTTGTCTTATTCTGGTTTGAGAACGAACGGGGATGGGGGGGTGTTGACTTGGAAAGGGGGAGAGAGAAAACTTTGGAGGGGGGGCATCTAATTTATATAATTAATTTATTTCAAAATTCAAAAAGTAACTTTTTATTTCGAACACGAAACCGAACCCACCGACTGTCATCCCTAGCCAATTACCCTCATTCTGAACACAATGGGATATGTATCGCAAGCTGATTCGGCTGTTACCATCAGTTTTCATCGAATTTACCTTTAAATCGCTATATTGAATTTTAAACGTACATTTCAATTTACTGGGGTCGCATACTATCTCGAAAAATTCCAGAAAAATATCTTATAGCTTCGTATTGATGATACGGTCCTAATAAAACTAGTTTCGTCGAATTCTGAGACCGTTAGAAAAATGGCCAATTTCCAGTCGATTAAAATCAACTAAAACTGGTCAAACACGTTTTCCTTTGCCACGCTCGCATATTGATTCGAAAAATTATGAAATTTGAAACCTAGCAATAACTTTACATCACGGACCCAACAAAACTGGTTTCGTCGAAATCCGAGGTCGTTTGCAAAATGTCCATTTTTAAGGGCCTGAATTCCATAGCGACTATTCAGAATTTTCAACTGGACATATCTTTTGATTCCCGATATGAAATTTCGATCTTTCGGATTCGTTGGAAAGATATTACCAATTAGATCCTAATGTTTTTGGTTTCATTAAAATCCGGATTGTTTTACACCCGGTACATTCAATTGAAGTTTGAAATCGAATTATCGAACTACCGCGCCATTTTCAATTCTATTTATAATTATATATAAATATTTATATTCTAACGACGACGCGTATAATATATACGTTCGAATTCTATTCAAAATAAATTTCTCGTCGATATTATTTAAAATAATTCATTTTAAATAAACAAAATTCGCTAAAATGGCCAAAATAAAAATTTCAAACTGGCCCAGATTTTCCGGGTATTACACGTATACTGTCTATAACGGCAGGCATCTATATATGGTGACTAATCACATTTAATTAACATTAAAAATCATATTTAGATAAATAAAATATTATTTAAGTTTTAATAATATTAATTTAAATAAGGCAGATACCATATTAAATTTATAACGTTATCATATATTGACTTCTGATCCATATCGACGGTGGAACGAACGAAGTTGAAAGCAGCTTGAAACTTGTAAAACAACCCATTTTGACGACAACAAGGTGAGTTCAACTCACTCAGTTTTTATTCCACTTATATTTTATATAAGTCGAGTTTAAATACTTTAGTGCTATGGTTTTTAGTTGTTTGATAGATGCTGAGTACAACTGACTGAACTGATTAAATTAAACGTTTGTTTAATTTAATTTAAACCAAATCGTTATTTTTAACGATTATTTCCAAAAGAGGTAACTTACCTCGTTGGTTACGTTTATAATAATATACATGTGTTAAACTAAAACATGAACATTGGATTGCTGTTGAATGTTATATCTGTTATGATTTTATTTGAATTAACGTATTTGGGTGCAGAGAAAACAGGTTGGAGGGATCCAACTGGATTTCTCAAATTTATTGTTTATCACAATTGTATGAACTGTCTAACTAGTCTGATTAGATGGTTGCTTTAATAATTAATTGTTGAATCTAAATTCAACGGTTGTTTGTGGTTATCCAATGGGAACATATTGGCTGGGTAATTAACCGCAAATGGCCTAAAAATAAATCGTTTTGCAAAATGTCGATTTTCGTCAGATTATTCAATAGAAAATGAAGTTATAAAATTTATTTTTTAACTAAAGATCGATATTAAAAATCTATTATTTTTAAATGGAAGTTTATAAAAAGGGAATAACCCAACCACATATATATTGCTTGCTATAACCACCAATCACCATTTTTGTACCAAATATGTCGTGTGCGAAGCACGTGCCGCATCTTAACCATTATAAAGCTAATTATTACGATAAGCAAATGAGTAGGGAATAATGTAGCGATTAATAACCAGGATTAATTGTTTTTAAGAACAATTAAAATGGTATTATTATTTATTTAATAATAATCAAATAGGATTATTTAAATTTAATTAATTTAAATGGAAAGATGATTTGAGATTTGATTTAATGAGTTAAGAATGTTTAGAGTTGATTAAGCCCATTGTGTTAATAAGAACAGATTTATTAATTTATTTAATGGAAATTATAAATGGTTAATTAAACATTTTTATAAATGTTAATATTTGATTATCATTTATTTAATAATAATCAAATGGAATTTTTGGGAAGATAAGGCTTATATAAAATAAAATGATAGTTTGAAGGCAAATTACATTAGTAGAAATACAATTTAAGTTTAAATTCAAGTTTATTTGAATTCTTATTTAAATTCTATTTAATTGGATTTGTAAAATCCAAGTTGAACAGAGGTGTTATGAAACCCCAGTTTTATTAAGGTATTATTGGAATGAGTTATTAATAGTTTATGAATGAAATAAAGATCCAAGATATGAAATTTGAAGATTTGAAACCTAATTGGAGATCGGTTGAGTTAAATGATTTACTAAGTATTGATCTGAAGTTGGTTTTTGCCTTCGGGGTTGATACTTAGGAAATCATTTTCATACTGATTCACGATTAGGGACTGATGAAGATTTTTAATGGAAATCAAAATGAAAAACCCAAGTTTGAATTAAAAAGGTATGGAGAGTTAAGTTATTAAGATGCGATCTACATTCGCGATATTAAATAGGAAATGAGATTTAATCGAGATATAACCAAATGGGTTTAAAATAAACTTATTTGAAGTTTGATAAGGAATTCTACTTATAATAGAATTAAGATGTGTATATAATGTTCCAAAGGTTGAAAAGTTAATAGAGACGATTAAATAAGGGTTACTTAATACTTAAATTAAGTAAAAAATGTGAAGTTTGAAATAAGATTTCCAAGAGAGGATATGATATTGAAACCATGTTTTTTGAACAAGTAGTAAATGAGATATGTGGAATAATTAATGAAATGGGATTTTTGTTGATAAACTTCTATCTTTCTGAAGATAAGGATGTTGTCGACTCAAGATCTGAGAGGTAAATAAAATACCCTAACTTGAACGACTTCATGATTATCCAAGAATGATATTAGTTTAGAAACGAGGATGGCCCAAAGATATAAATTTGAATTTCGATTAATAGTATTATATAAAATAAAGTTTGAAATGTTTTAAGTTGAATAAGATGGTTTTGAATATAATAGTATTTTTGGAATAAGAAATAAAAAGCTTTGTTTAACATAGGTTTTACTGAACCAGTGAACCCGTTTTATTTTTATGGTTGAATGATCATTCTATTGGATATTTAAATAACCGACTATCAAAATCTGGCTTATACGATTGTTGGTACGGAAAGACCGGGATTGGATTTAGATTCAAAAACCATTCCGACCAACAAATACGTAATCGTGGAAGAGATCAGACGTTGATCGAGATGGAGCATTTGAAGACTATAGATCTTAATAAAGCAGAAGTATTGCTTATAATCTCTGGTTAGCTCTACTTGCTACTAATCTAAAGGGTGATTCCTAGGATGTGGTAGGAGGGTGCCTTTGGTTGTCCAGTCCTAGGACAAAGTATATGGATGACGTTACATTCAAAGAGAATGGTGTCTAGATGTTCCAAAAGATACGTTATAAGCTCAAGCCTCACAACCGAGAAATGACAAAAATCGGGCAGGTAGCATGGCATTGTGCGTTGCACCCATTAGGGCGTAATGTCACCATCTAGAGAATATTCATATTTGTTACTTCTTTCGCTTATGTATCTCCCGGGAATGGTTATGTTGGTACCAACCGTAGGTGCAATATATTCGATACACTCAAGAGAAATGAGTGGTCGGTCAAGTGTGGCCGGGTTGTAAGAAGTTCTTGTTGAACCCAGTGTATTCCCCTCTAGAGATACACTATCGGCAGGTGGTTCCATACCTTGTTATAGTTGGAATTCAATCTCCAATAAGCACCTGCGGTTTTGATTATATATTATATATGTGGAGTGTGAGATGCAATCGTTCCACTAGATTTTATTTACTTTTATTTGACACTATTATAATATCAGAAAAATGTTGATTTCAAAAATATTTTGGGTTATCGTAAGGTAAAAACCGTCCGTATTTATGTGTGGATTTGGTCTTGCGATTATCCTTTTCTTCCAAAAAGATTTTGAATATTTAAAATCAAGTTGGATGATCCCCTTAAACTTATTGTGTTTTTATCACCCTGGTTCACCAGACTGACCCGATATTTGTAATGCTCGGGTTAGACCGGGCTGTATAGGTTCAGGTTATTACACACTAGGAAGTTATGAAGACGTGTTGGAGGAGTTCAGACGTACTATTATTTATTCCGTTGTGTGTTGTATATGAGGACATATTATTATAACTATCCAGTTACTGATGTACTCTGATGATTGTAAGTATTTTAAAGCTTTCAATAAAGATTTATTTCTATATTATATTTATTCCGCTACGATGTGAGACTTTGATTCTGAAGTGTTTCTTCTTCTTATTTCTCCTATTCTAATATTTCTTTCTTTTCTTATCACACCCTCTAATTTCTTTCTAATAACGTTCTGGTGTTTTCGATGCTTGAATGTTCGACATAGTGTTTTTGTGTCGATTTTTGAGGTTGAAAATCCTTGGGTCGTTACATGGAGTATATGATGTATTTCACGTGTCTCAACTTCGGAAGCATGTGCATGATCCAGATTCGATTGTAGAAGAAGCAGCACAACAGGATTTGGATATTACTCCAAAATTAGCAGTGAGAAGAGAGCCAGTGAAAATTATTGGCAAAGAAACCAAGGTTCTGAGGAACAAGAAGGTTCACTTAGTCAACGTGAAGTGGAGTGGAGATCCTCAAGACTGTACATGGGAGACAGAAGGGAGTATTAAGCAAGCTTATCCCAAGTGCAAAGCGGACATCTTTGATTTACTCTGGTGCAAGGTACATTTACAATATTTTGCATTTTCATTTTGTTTCCTACTTTAATGTTGTTTCCTTTTCGGGGATGAAAAGTTTTAAGTGGGGGAGATTGTAATAACCCTGAAAATCAGAGCCAATTTAAAAATTTTATTTTGGATAATTTGCACTGAAATTTGGTCAGAATTTAAAAATTCCATTTTAAAAAAAATAAAGCCCTTAAAAATAGCAATTTTGAAAATGACCTCCTTTTTCGATGAGACCACTTTGGTTGGATCCGGAATGTCAATTTTTTGCTAAGTTTAAAATTCCATAATTTTTGGAATTAATATATGAGCGTGGCAAAGGAAAACGTGTTTTGCAAATACAGTGCAAATTGGATCGACCAGAAAATGGCCATTTTTCAAACGGTCTCCAAATTCGACGAAATCGGTTTTGCTGGGACCATATCGTCCATACATAGCTAAATTTATTTTTCGGGAATTCTTGGAATCAGTATGTGGCCCCAACAAATTAAAATGTATGTTCAAATCTAAAATTGAATGTTTTATATTTTAATTTGATTGATAACTGACTGAAACAATCGAATGGCCTTGCGAAACATATTCCATTATGTTCGGAATGGGGGTATTTAGCTAGGGGCGATAGTCGTTGGGTTTGATTTGGAGCTCGAAATAGAAAACCCTATTTTTGGAATAAATATAAATTTGGGCCAATAGAATTTTTCCATCCATAAATTAATTTTTCTAGAAAAGTTTAAAAAACCCGATAACCCTAAATCGCAAACGACGGCTACTACTCTGACCTTCTCTCCTCGATCCCGGCCAAACAACTCAAAGAAATCAAATGCTCTAGTTGGAGATTTTGTAGATCTACTCATCCTCTTCAAATCCATATAAAGTTTGGTATTTTTCATGGAGTATTTGCTGAGAACCGTCATCACGAATTCCGCCTGTTCGAAGACCCGTAGGCGCTCCGATCCTCCACTGAGTTGGTCGCGGTTACCACTGATTTGCGCGCCTCTCTAGGCTCTCCACTGTGGTGAAGTCTGATCGTCCAATCTCTACACGGATTGAGCGATAAATTCAACCCTAATTTTGAAGGGTTTGCTGAGGTATATGGCCTTTTTAAATTTAACAGTCTATAACGCTTAAAAGCGTTGCAATGTGTGTTTTATTAATAAAAATCATATCTATCGTGACATTGTACATTACATTCTATAAGAGGCTAGAACGCATTCGGAGCTCGCTACAATTTAAGAAGGATTAAAAAGCAATGTGAGATTTCTAAACTCGATAAAAATGGAAATAAAATATATTAGCTTCCAGATGGGGCTTAGTAGCTCCTGACACCTGTCTTCCACAGACCATGGACGACTTGATTGTATTGTGGTGTGAAATTTGGTTGTGATAGTGAATGGTTGATTGCAGTTGCAACAAAATTGGTTGTATTTGTGGTATATTCATTGTGTTGTGAAAATGGATTGAATTGTGGAATTATTGAATGAAATGATTATGTATGGCACAAGCCAAGGCCTAGGATAGGTGAGGAGCCGTGCTAGACGCAGTGCCTGTGCTACCCACCCTACCGTTGTAATGCCGAATTTTTTTGAAATATTCATGTGTTGAATAATATTCATTTGTTGAATTATATTCATGTGTTGGATTATAGTCATGTGTGGATAAAATATTCATGATTGATATAAATTGTTTAGGTAATAAAAATCACATTTTTATTATGTGTATGAAGTATATACAATATTCGTGTTTGAAATAAAATGTTTGAACAATAAAAATCACATTTTTATTGTATGGTAGAGTCACTAAAAATACCCGTGTGTTAAATAAAATAGTGGAACGATAAAAATATCATTTTTATCATGTATGTGAATGACTAAAAATACCCATGTGGTAAATAAATTAGTGGAACAATAAAAATATCATTTTTATCATTTATGTGAGTCACAAAAAATACCCATATGATAAATAAATTAGTGGAACGATAAAAATATCATTTTTATCATCTATGTGAGTCACTAAAAATACCCATGTGTTAAATAAATTAATGGAACGAAAAAAATATCATTTTTATCATGTATGTGAATCACTAAAAATACCCATGTGTTAAATAAATTAGTAAAACGATAAAAATATCTGTTTTATCATGTATGTGAATCACTAAAAATACCCATGTACTAAATAAATTAGCGGAACGATAAAAATATCATTTTTATCATGTATGTGAATCTCTAAAAATACTCATGTGCTAAATAAATTAGTGGAACGATAAAAATATCATTTTTATCATGTATGTGAATCACTAAAAATACCCATGTGTTAAACAAATTAGTGGAACGATAAAAATATCATTTTTATCATGTATGTGAGTCACTAAAAATACCCATGTGTTAAATAAATTAGTGGAACGATAAAAATATAATTTTTATCATATATATAAGTCATTAAAATACCCATGTGTTAAATAAATTAGTGGAACGATAAAAATATCATTTTTATCATGTATGTGAATCACTAAAAATATCCATATGTTAAATAAATTAGTGGAACGATAAAAATATCGTTTTAATCATGTATGAGAAGTACTAAAAATATTCACGTGTTGAATAAGTGGTTGGAACAATAAAATTAACATTTTTATTGTATATGTGGACCACTAAAAATAGTCATGTGTTGAAATATATTTTTGTTCGCCAAAAATATCATTTTTATCCTATGTATGAAGTGTTAAAAATACGCATGTATGGAAATAAATATTTGTTCATTGAAAAAATTATTATTAACATGTATATGAAGTGTTAAAAATAAACGTGTGTAGAAATAAATATTTATGCGTTTGAAATATTATTTTTAACATGTATATGAAGTGTTAAAAATAACCATGGATGAGAATAAACATCTATTCGCTAGAAATATTATTTTTATCTTAGTTATGCATATATATACATATGCTGAAAAGGAAAATGGATTAGCCGTGGAGTAAAGAATTTATTTGCGTGCCCGACAAATAGGTAAGCCTTAATGAGTTGGCTGCGCAATTTTATTATTACATAAACTCCTGTGAATGCCATTGGATGTGGAGTGCTGGTTGTTCTATGTGAGATTATTAACGTCGCCATGGGATAGCAACAATTAATTTTGAACCACATTACATGGCATACTTCTTGAAGATAACATACTCTATCATATACCACATAAGAATTTGGAGCTTATGTGACGAGGTTGGAATTACCTTACAAGCAAGACGCTTGTATGGCAATGACTGTATTACAGGTTGAACGGATTATGGACTGATATGGACTAAATAAAATAAACGGCAAATTGTCGGATTTAATAAAGACCCCCCGTGGGTCTGGAGTTGACAATAATCACGTCTCTCTATTTATTAGATACGACACATGGACAATTTATTTTCCAACATTGGACAAGGTGACAAAAATTTATTCTCTGCAGTAATGACCTACACTCTCCCTTGGGCATAGAATAGGTCACTAAAAATTGGGTATGCTTAAACTGGATTTATTGGGTGCCTAATACGGCCTAATAAATTTCCAAACCCCTCTCCGTACAAAGGAGGCTATGGCGAAATTTTCCAAAATTTAAATGTATTAGCCAAATTTTTGAAGTAGAAATGGTTTGGAAATCGTTGAATGAATTATATTTATATATATATAAATATAAATTAAAATAAAACAAATCGAGTGGCTGCAGTTTGCATTTTGAAATCGTAACTTTAAACAATTATACCGGGAGATCCGACCATCGGATTTTCCCGAAACCGGAACCATTGGGTTCGATTTGGAAAGATCTTTCCAACGATATTCACTTTGTTAAGATCCAATGGTTAGACTTTGAGATATGTGTAAATCAAATTTAATGAAAAACAGCGCCAGGGCCGCATAATGGCACGAAGTGTCGTTTAATTAAATCGAGCTATTTTATTATAAATAAAAATAGCGATGTATCGTTATAAAATATTATAAACGATATGAAATGGAAATAAAGCGATTTTACTTGGTTTTTTTGATATTTTGATGGTTGGATGTGTTTGACATGAAAATTATATTAATGAACTGAAATGTGGATGTCAAATGATTTAACCATGGAAAGAATCTATTTGAGTTCTATATATACGTGAATTATTTGAAAAGGCCGAGTTAATTCTCATTTCAAATAATTGATCGACGAATATAAGTCGAAGATATAAAGACAGATGCAAGACCGGTGATCTTCACATCGAATGGATTACTACTAGTGCCTTGGATATGGTTAGCTCCTATGAAGGGGTTACAGTGGTAGTAGTCTGGACGTACTTGATGATTGTCTGGATGTGCGAGGGTCTCTCTTCCGTATTGGACATATGGAACGAGGAATAAGGTGCCTCCTGTTTCGTTCAAACCCAGAACGAACTTGTAAATGGATGTGTGTCTGACATTGGATTTTATTCTGTGTTGATTGATCTCGATTAAATATATATCAGTTTGGCGGAGGAGAATTTATTCTCTTGCTTAATGCCCTTCTCTGAGATGTACGAGCTTAGAGGTTATATATCGATAGACATCAGTCGCTTGGCGTGAATTGCCTGTGTGGCATGCTGAGATGCAGTGATCAAGGCTTCTGCCGAAAAGCAAAGTCTTATGGTTGATGATCAAAGCACGACCTTAAAGGGCATAGCTTTGTGTATAGCGTTAATTCGCGAGCCTCACACCTCGGTATGAGTCAAAAACGGGAGTAGGAACATAGGGAGGATATGACGTTTCTTTCTATCTATGGGTGGTGTCATGGTATGGAGCCCAGATATTTATATATTTTTACCTATATGGTTATTGGATTGTAAGGCGCCTCCGATATATCGGTTACTACAGAGCCGATGGATAGGTCCTATAGGACCGGGAAACGGTTGTTCAGGAGTTACTAATCCTCAAACGTAAGGGAGGACCGGCCTTGCATGATCCAGGGTTCCTTGTGAGGAATCCTGAGGCATTTGCTAGAGTGTCTTGAAGCCGGTGAGGACGATCCCTTGCCTCGAGTCATGATGGAATCCAAATTTCCAATACGAAACTACGGATTTGATTGTAAACCTATATATGGCGACATGATATATGGTACCCATGTCGTCTATGATTGATACATTATGATTGAATTTGCTTTTGAAACATATATGCACTAGTAATAATATCGAATGACTTTGCTTTATACGTATTAAGCATATTTTGGCCATTTTAAGGTAAAACTCTATCCACTGGCTTGCGTTGCATTGTGTGATGGGACATGAGTCTTATAATGGCTTCATTTTTCTAAAAAGCATTGCATTGTTTAAAGATTTACTTTATTTTATGCGCTGGAAATCACTGGAGTAAATCCGTTCCGCAATAGCGGCGTGGTCCTATGATTTGCTTTATTATTATTGTTAAATCAGCTAAGTAGATTTCTCATACCAGTCCCATGACTGACTCGTAGTTTGTTTCACTTGCAAACTCGGGTGCCCTTATTTTTACATGGGCAACCTAGTAGCAGGTTGCAGGATTTATTTTGGCTTTGGACCATATCTTGGAGTGCACTTTTGGCTTATGGCGAAGATTAGCTTTATCTGTATTTTGGATTATTGACATACCACCTGTATTATCTCATGTATATGTACCGCAGATCGCGATGTAGACTGATTATCTTTATTATGTCTTATCTGATGCATATGTACCACTGATCGCGATGTAGACTGATCAATTCCTTTATGCACTAAGTTTTATCCTATTACTGTGCCATTCTGATGTTTAATACATTTTATGATTCCGCTGTCATATTGATGTAAATTATTCTATTCTCATGTTTACGCTATTATCTGTAATCTTCTAATGTTGATTAATGTGTTATATTCCGAATGATTGTCCTTACTTCCGTGACATGGGGGTTTGGGGTTTTCACACTGGCGCAGGTGGAGCGAGGAGTGACGGTGGTCGTGGTGCAGACCGATGGAAGGCCGATGGCCTAAGGCGATGGCGGCGATGGATTTTTTAAAGCAATAATGGGTTCGAACATCGTCTAGGAAGAAGATGATATATACAAGGGTATTAACCCCTTAATAACTAATTAGGCAAAGTTAATTATTTTTAATTATATTAAAATTGTAATTAAAGGTTCATAATATCGTAACTTCTTCCTACGGTGTCAGAAATCAGGAAAGAAGGGCTCGTTGGAATCGTGGCAAAACATACTACATCATGGAACAAACCAAAACAGAAATGGAGCATGCTAGAATTTTAGGAAATTTTGAATCCGAATGGAAATTCAGAAATTCAAAAATAAAAACCGACGGAGTGGATACCGAAGGTGAGTACTCCTTCTCACGCAAAATTGTATTTTATCATGTTATTGTATGAATGTATAAAAATATATAGAATTGCCAGGGTAGATTTTTATCAGTTTAATCATTATAAATTGCATATGATGCCTGTTAGATCTCCTCCCTCGTTCATAGACAATGGACGATTTAAATTGACTGTATTGTGTGTTGTTTGTGATGTTGAAATGTTTAACGTATTAAAAAATAATGTTAATATTAATGTGGTAGTTGAAATTAAATTATAAATATCCATTTATAATTTACACGGTGAGATTTCTAAATTTAAAAATAAAATTGATTGTGATATTAAATTTATTTATACGTTGTATAAAATACATATATGCGTTGTATAATTGGAATTGATTGATTGTGGTTGCGATGAATTGTTGAATTGAATTGTGTAGAAAGAATCATATGTTGAAATAATATTTTGTTCAATAAAAATATTCATTATTTGAATAAAATATGTTAACAATAAAAATTATATTTTTATTGTATTATTGATTCATTAAAAAGAATCATGTTTTAAATAAAATGATTTAATAATAAAAGTTATATTTTTATTGTATTATTGATTCATTAAAAAGAATCATGTTTTAAATAAAATTATTTAACAATAAAAATTATATTTTTATTGTATTATTGATTCATTAAAAAGAATCATGTTTTAAATAAAATGATTGGACAATAAAAATTATATTTTTATTGTATTATTGATTCATTAAAAAGAATCATGTTTTAAATAAAATGATTGGACAATAAAAATTATATTTTTATTGTATTATTGATTCATTAAAAAGAATCATGTTTTAAATAAAATAATTTAACAATAAAAATTATATTTTTATTGTATTATTGATTCATTAAAAAGAATCATGTTCTAAATAAAACGATTGGACAATAAAACTTATATTTTTATTGTATTATTGATTCATTAAACAGAATCATGTTTTAAATAAAATGATTGGACACTAAAGAATTATATTTTTCATTATATTATTGATTCATTAAAAATGATCATAGGTTAAAATATGATTTGTTCACTAAAAATGTAACCTTTAACATGTTAGTTTAGATTAAAGGAATTACATGTCAATATATGTTTTGTCATTAAAAATGACATTTTTATCATGTTAGTTAAAAAGAATTATATGTTAAACATGTTTTGTCATTAAAAATAACATTTTTATCATGTTAGTTAGAATAAAAAGAATTATATGTTAAACATGTTTTGTCATTAAAAATGACATTTTTATCATGTTTGTTAGAATAAAAAGAATTATATGTTAAACATGTTTTGTCATTAAAAATGACATTTTTATCATGTTATATAGAATAAAAAGAATTATATGTTAAACATGTTTTGTCATTAAAAATGACATTTTTATCATGTGAGTTAGAATAAAAAGAATTATATGTTAAACATGTTTTGTCATTAAAAATGATATTTTTACCATGTTAGTTAGAATAAAACGAATTATATGTTAAAAATGTTTTGTCATTAAAAATGACATTTTTATCATGTTAGTTAGAATAAAAAGAATTATATGCTAAACATGTTTTGTCATTAAAAATGACATTTTTATCATGTTAGTTAGAATAAAAAGAATTATATGTAGAATAATATGTTAAACATGTTTTGTCGTTAAAAATGACATTTTTATCATGTTAGTTAGAATAAAAAGAATAATATGTTAAACATGTTTTGTCATTAAAAATAACATTTTTATCATGTTAGTTAGAATAAAAAGAATTATATATTAGACATGTTTTATCATTAAAAATGACATTTTTATCATGTTGGTTAGAATAAAAAGAATTATATGTTAAACATGTTTTGTCACTAAAAATGACATTTTTATCATGTTAAATTAGAATAAAAGATTTATGTGTTAAAAATGTTTTGTTAGATAAAAAACATCGTCTTTAACATGTTAGTGAAGTAGTATAAAGGAATCAAATGTTAAAATATTTTTGGTTAGATAAACATATTATTTTTAACATGTTAATGAAATGAATTAAATAGTCATGTCTTGAAATATATGTTTGTATGTTAAAAATATAATTTTTAACATAAATAGGAATTGTACAAAATTTTACATGTCTTGAAATATATGTTTGTATGTTAAAAATGTAATTTTTTAACATGAATATGAATTGTACAAAATTTACATGCAATAGAATAAACTGTGTTGAAATTGTCGAACAAATTATATTTATATATATAATATATAAATTAGAATTAAAATAAAATGAATCACGTGCGGTAGTTCGCATTTTTGAATCGTAACTTTAAACGATTATGCCGAGAGATTCGACCGTCGGATTTTCCCAAAACTAGAACCGTTAGGTTCGCTTTGGAAAGATCTTTCCAACGATATTAAATTTATTAAGATCCAATGGTTAGATTTCGAGAAATGTGTAATTCAAATCTGAATAAAAACAGTGCCAGGGCCGTGTAATGACCTGAAGCGTCGTTCGAATTAAATGGGCTATTTTTATATAAACAAAAATAGCGATAAATCGTTATAAAATATTATAAACGATATGGAATGAAAATAAATCAATTTTCCTTGGTTTATATAGTAATGTGGACGGTTAGATTTATATGACATTAATTTAACAAATTGAATTAAATTTAACCAAAGAAACAAGTGATTTGAATTTTATATATATATATATATATATATATATATATATATTCGAGAATTATTTGAAAAGGACGAGTTAAATCTCATTTCAAATAATTATACGACGATTAAAAGTCGAAGACGTTGAAGACGGTGGTTGAAGACTGGCAATCTTCACATCGAATAGATGACTACTGATGCCTTGGATTGGTTAGCACCCAGGAAAGAGTTAAAGTGGTAGTTGTCCGGATGTAATTGTCGATTTTCTGGATATGCGAGAACCTCTCTTCCGTATTGAACATACGGGACGAGGAATAAGGTGTCTCCGATTTTGTTCAGACCTAGAACGGACTTGTAAATGGATGTGTGTTTGACATTGGATGTCTTTCTGTGTTAATTAATTTCTATTAAATATATATCTACTTGGTGGCGGAGAATTTATTCTCTTGCTTAACACCCTTCTCTAATACGTACAAGCTTAGAGGTTATATACTGATAGACATCAGTTGCAGGGCGCGGATTGTCAATGTGGCATGTTAAGATGCAAATGATCAAGACTATTGTTGAAAAGAAGAGTCTTGTGGTTGATAATAAAATAACAACTTAGATTAGAATAGCTTTGTGTATAGCGTTACTTCGCGAGCCTCACACTCCAGTAAGAGTCAGAAACGGGATAAGGGAACGTAGGGAGTGTACGACGTTTCTTTCTAGATAGAAGTGGTTTCATGGTATGGAGCTCATACATTTTTACTTATGTAGATGATGGAATGAGGCGCCTCGAATACTGAGTCCCTAGTGGTTCAGAGATAGGTCTTATAGGACCGGGAAACGTGTGCTCAGGAATAACTAATCCACTGAAGTATGTGTGGACCGGCCCTGCAGCATCCAAGGGTTCGCCAGCGTCCGAGCCCTAGGGCATTTGCTAGAGTGTCTTGAATCGATAAGGAGACCATCCCTAGCCTTGACTCATGATGGAAACCCAATTTTCAATACGATATTACGGATTTGATTGTAAACTTATATATGGCGACATAGTAGGATGGGGTACTATGCCGTCTAGGATTGATACATTTATATTGAAAAGTGTTTTAAACTGACTAGACGCTAGTAATAATATCAAATGAATTTGTTTATGCGTACCAAGCATTTTTGGCCATTATAAGGTAAAACTCTATCCTTCGGTTTGCGTTGCATTGTCTGATGGGACCTAAGTCTTATAATGGTTTCATTTTTCTAAAAGCATTGCGTTGTTTAAAAGATTTACTTTATTTTATGCACTGGCCATCCAATGGATTAAACCCGTTCTGCGTTAGTGGCGTGGTCCTATGATTAGCCTTATTATTAAATAAGTTAAGTAAGATTTCTCATACCAGTCCCATGACTGATTCGTAGTTTATTTTCACTTGCATACTCTGGTGCCCTTATTTCCACACCGGCAGTCGAGTAGTTTGTTTTGCAGATATTTATATATTGGGCAGGATTTTGGATTGAAGATCAAAGCTGTGTGTAACGACCCATGGATTTTTGGCCTCGGAAATTGACATAAACACCCATACCGTAACTCATGCCGACCTTCCAAACACCGAAAACATTGGAACGTTATTAGAAAGAATTTAGAGGGTGAGATAAGAAAGATAGAAATATTGGAATAGAAGAAGAAGAAGAAGAACTGACATAACATAATCAGAGTCTCACATCGCAGTGGAACAAAATATAATACATAAATAAATCTTTATTGAGAGCTTTTAAAATACTTACAGTATCAGTGCACAACACACATCTGGATAGTTATAATTAACTTGTTCTCATATACAATACATAGCGGAATAGCAGCTATATAATTTCATATGTCTGAACACCTCCAGCTCGACTCAGGACTTCGTAGCATCCGATACCTGGACCTTTACACCCCGGTCTAACCCGAGCATTTTCAAAACACCAGGTTAGTCTGGTGAACCAGAGTGAGAAAAACTCGCACAGTATTTAGGGGAATCATCCAACTTGATTTTAAAGTCAAAAATCTTCCTGAAAGGAAAGGATAATCGCAAGACCAAATCCACACATAAATACGGACGGTTTTTAACTTACGATAACCCAAAACATTTTTGAAATCAATACCCTTTCTGATATTATAATAGTGTTTAAATACAAATAAATAGCAATCTAGCGGAACGCTTGCATCTCACGCTCTACATATATAGTATACAATCAAAACCGCGGGCGCTTATTGGAGATTGGATTCCGACTATGACAAGGTATGGGACCACTGCCGATAGTGTATCTCTAGAGGCGAATACATTGGGTTCAACAAGAATGTCTTGCAACCCGGCCCACACATGATCGACCACACATTTCGCTGAGTATGTCGAATGTATATCACCAACGGATGGGCTCAAACCACCGTTTCCAGAAAAGGGACAGCATCGAAATAGATTAAAGAAGCAAAAGGAATTTATCTAGATAGGTGATTATACACCCTAATGGGAGCGACCCACATAGCCAAGCTGCCTGCCCGATTTCTGTCATTTCCCGGTTGATGAGGCTTGAGGCTAGAATTCCCTTTTTGGAATATCTGGTCAACATTCACTTTGAATGCCACATCGTCAGATCCGTCAAGTCACTAATTGACATCCACAAATACACTCTGGGTATAAAAGAAGTGCCCCTCTTTGCCACCACTCGGTATATTTGTAAAAATCAATGTACGTGGTTTCAGGAAATACTCTGTCAGACATTCGTCCATACAAGTCATCAAGGAACATGATGAACCGAAGGTACTATCCTGCTGCATCCAATATAGGAATCACCCCATGGATTAGTAGCGAGAAGTCCTTGCAATCCTATAGATTCCAGTCACGACAGAACCACAGTTTATTTCTGGTTGCGATCCAAAGATTAGTAGCTGTTCTTCACGTTATTTGAAGATCCACGGCCTTCGATGCTCCATCTCTATCATCTTCTGATATCTTCACGTATTTGTTGGTCGGAATGGTTTTCGAATATAAATTCGATCCCGGTCTTTCCATACCAACAATCGTATTGGATAGATTGTATAGTCGGTGATTTAACTATCAAAATAAACCGTGATTCAATCATGAATATCTAATGGGTTCACTGGTTTCGTATTCAGCATCAATTGGCCTTTTTAATTAAAACAGAATCTAATTAAAACTCTTAAATATTTCGATATTATAAATATAGCTTATCGCTTCTTATTTAACATAAGATTACTCTTTAAAAAAATCCATTTACATACTTAGGAAAATCCTATATCATATCCAGTTCCCTAATTGCACTTCCAAAACATTAGTTACATTATTGTCTAAAACTAGGGAATCAATTCAACTTATTACTTGTATAACAATGTTATGAAACATATTCGTTCCTTACTTAACAAAATAACAATCGCTTATTATTCATATAGGGAAAATCTATTTCAATACTCAACTTTACATTTTCCTTTAACCTCGCAAATATCGTTATAGTTTTATGCAATCCCCTTTTATTTCCTTTTATTTGGAATCATCATTATATATATTTCCCAAATTTCCACCAAAACTGTTGCGTTATTATTTCTCTAATGAAATAATAAATTTAACTAACCTCTTTTACCATCACAACAAATATCATCCTCAGATAATCCTAATGCCGTTCAAGTTGGGTATTTTAATTACCTCTCAGACCTTGATCAACAACATTCATATCTTCAAATAAATACAAGTTGTAAACCAAAAACCAATATTTTGTTCTGATATCAATACAAATTTCATTTGACTATCTTATTCAAAGTATGGTTTTATACAACCTGCTTATTCTTTGGAAAATCTCTTTCTCGGATATAACCACTATTTCTTAATTTAATAATTAAGTAATTCCTTATAAATCCCACTTTTTACATTTACCTTTTAAACAATTTCATTTCATAATTCGGATTTGCTTACAAAATCCGATGACCCACTTCCTTTACCAAATTCAGTTTCACCAATTCCTTTTCTAATCCTTTCGACCATTTCCTACTTTGAAAATATTATTTCAATTCCCTACCTTCACTTGATCACATTATCAAGTAACGTTAATTTAGAATTAACGATATAACACCTCATCACTTTATCTGAACCTTATTCAAATAAATCCTGGTTTAATCTAAACCCTTTATGTTCTCAAATCTCTTTTACTTAATTCGAATAAGCAAACCATTAATTAAGCTATCGCTTAAATTCCTTTTATAATCTCGTTGTACAACTCAGGTTTAAAATAAAACCTATTCATAACTCCTTTCACCATTCACTTAGATTTCACATCTATTTCAATTACTTTTTAAATGAATTTCAATTAAAAAGTAATTCTCTAAAGCTTTATTAATTAAAAATAATAATTCACTTCGATCGTTACTACTTCAATGGTTAATTTCTTTATTCACTATAATAAATAGTAAATTCCCTTTTTAAAATCCTATTAAAATTAAATAAATATTATTTAAACTATTTAACTGTATTAATCCAAAAAACTAATTTAATTATTAATTGTAGTTGAAAATGGTCAATTTATTTAACTCTAAACACGGTTATCTCGTTAACTGATTCTAATTATTCTCTTTTTAAATTAAATAAAAATGTAATTAATTTAAATATTCCATTTAATTATTTCTTAATAAACAATATCCAAATTTAACCATAAGGTTAATTTCTAATCACTTGTTTATAACTCTGATTAACATCAGAATTGTCCTTATAAAATCAATTAATAATTAATTATAAACTTAAATAATAAATGATTATTTCCTTTTAAAAAATTATTTTCAATATAATTCAATTCAAAATCTATATCCAGTTATAAAATAAATTTTATAACTTCATCTCTGTCGATTTTCCTGACGGAAAACCAACATTTATGAAACAATTTAGTTGATAGGCCATATACTACGCCAAATACTCAACCAATACCGCCCATTGGTTTACACTCAACAGATGTTAAATTTTCAGTCAATAATCGACAATCAAATAAACCAATGCCACTTAACTGATAATTTTTATAACAGTAAATAACAACCATTCAGCATTAACCAATTTACAGAACAATTCAAACAATTCAGACAATCAAACACGTTTATAAATAAATGTGACCAATAAGGTAAGTTACCTTTATTGGATCCAATCGTTAAAATAACGATTTGGTATTTTATTGAAATTAAACACAGTTTAACTTCAGTAGTTAAGTCAATAGATAAATTTATAATTAGAAAACAGTCAACCATCAGCATGTAGAGCACACAAAATAAAAGCCCAATTTATATAAAATATAAATGGGGAGAACTGAGTGAGTTTAACTCACCTTGATTCCATCTGTCGCTTAAGTAATTCGTTTAATTAAATTAAACTAGTGTTTAATTTAATTAAAATTCTTGGAAGCTTCCAGATCTGTCCAGACTGACTCCAAAATGAAGATCTCGACAGTACGGTTCTAATGCAACTCATTTGGTTCCATTCTGATATGATAACATGAGTTATAAATAGTGTAAGTATACGGTTTAACAATTAAATTGTTTTTTTCTAATTAAACAATTAAACTAAACATATTACTTTGTTTTTAAGGTTAACGTTCCGATCCATTTTGAAATGAAGCAGCACTGGTCGACTTCGTTTACTGCGTATACAGCTCTGCCCAATGCCTTTTATATCTCTACTGTTTTTTATTTCCATCTACATAGATCAGCACTAATTTAATTAAACAAATAAATCCTTAATTTATAATTAAGTTTTAAACTGAATATATTACTAAATCTTAACAGCGAGATGGATTCCTTCAGTCTGCTCCGCGTATTCCCACTTCTTTCACCAACTCGTTCGAAATATTTTAGTGATTCACAGACATGCATCGTTCCACTTGGGTTAATTAATCACTTTAGTTAAATATTACTTAGATTGAATACCCTTGTTTAACCATACTATCGTCCTCTCCTAATGCTTCTGCTCCATTCGAAAACCATATTCAACCGCCTGTCACGTTTTCACATATTAATATTTAATCTTCACTAATTCTTATTAATTAAATTTTGTTATAAATTATTCTGAAACCTGCATGTTACTAACTTCTGAATTGAAGAGAACACGGCCCGTGCATACCCCTTTCCTCACTTCTACTTCTTTGGATTATGCTCGCCACTTTATTCTTACAGTTTACGCCTTAGTCCCATTGCACAGCATACCTCGTTCACTCCATCACAACGCACGCCCGAACTTCCAAACGCTGCACCTAACTCCGACGATGGGAGTATAATCCACCATCACCAGAAGCAGCGCCGCACAGGCCCTAACCTTTGCCAAAAATCTCGACAACCCCGGTGCCTCCCTGTGCCCTCAATCCATCTTCAACCGTCGACGCTTCAGGCTCCAATTCTGGCCACGCCACGCCTGAAAATATGATCTCCACCGGTAGTATCAACGATCTCACCTAGCCCTACCATATTTGCGTTGAAACCTTCCGTTGTATATGAATGGATTTTGAGATTTGAGGGAAGGATTATTGGGGTTTTCAGACCATTGATTAATTGGTAGTGGCGGCTACTTAGAACGTTTGACCATGCAAAGAATGGCTTGGCTAATGTTACAGAAATGATTCGCTTATATAGAACAGGAAATGGGACTACTTTTAAATATATTTTTTACTATGTGAAACTTCGTGGTGAAGTAACACACCAAACCCACTACAAACGACTTCTGTTTTCTGATAAAATAGCTAATCCTAGCATAAAAAAATATTCCAGACCCAATGGGATAGGTTTCGTCGAATTCGTACATCGTTTGAAAAAAATTCCTTCATAAAACCAGCGCAAAACACGCATTTAAATTTTCCACGATCAGCAAATAAATCCAATCAACTTGAAACCTTGAAATCCTACAATAATCAATCAATACGATCCCAACGGCACTAGTTTCGTCGCATTCTGAGACTATTTTCCGGGTAGGCTATTTTTACTTGCACCGCAATGCCATTTTTGACACCAAATTACTCAATCTCCAAAAATAACAAACTATATACCTATCCTGACTCTAATCGACGATACGAACTCAACAGAACTGGTTTCGTGGCTTAATTCGATCATCTGCTTATGTTATACTCAAATATCTCTATATTGAATTAAATAAATTTATTTGCTCGCTATAGAGAATAACTGGGCGTTTACGGCTACTGTGGTCACATACGACATCGGTTTGCCATGCAGTTTGATTTTCTTGCAATAGTTTAACGATACGGTTCCAATGAAACTAATTTCATCGAAAACGGAGTCCGTTTGCAAAATGGTTGTTTTAAAGGCCTATATTTTAATTAACGATTTCCATAGCGACTATTTCAAATTTTGTTTTGGCCATAACTAACAATCTATAACAAGGAATCTGGATTTTTCTCTTTCATATGAAAATTATCATCAATACGGTTCCAACATTTCTTGTTTCACAGAAATCCAACTTATATCGGACTCTGTATATCCGGTTGAAGTTCAAAACTCCATTTTACGAACCGCCCGCCATTTTCAAGCTCGATTTATATTATATATAAATATATATTGTTCAAACTTCATTTTAAATACGAATTAAATATTAAAATCCAATAATTTCCCAAATAAAATATTTAAAATAAATAAATTAAATGAAATATTTGACTGCTAAAAATACGGGTCGTTACATTCTTCCCCCCTTAAAATAATTTCGTCCTAAAAATTGCTAAGGTAAGAAAGAACGTTACTAACCCATTAATTTTCAAACCAAATTGATTTTAAAATCGAAAACCAAATTATTATCGTAAATAAATTTTTCAAAAATATCGAAAATTTTCTAACACTTTAAATTCCCGGAAAAATTCGGTACAGCCTCCCCTGCACGGAGTGACATCTGCGATATCGCAGGAACAAATAATATGTATACATCAACCCATACGGTCGGAACAAAAAAATCAAGCCCCAAAATTTTTATATTTTCACATAGGCGTACCGTTTACGAGCGCTATTGAGCATACTTGCTCAACGTATATGTGATTTACTCAGCCAATATCAATCTACCTAGCCATCTGTTACCTGTACTCGACTCAATTCACATATCAGTAATAAACAGATGAAGTTCTTAAGTAATATTTCACTAATCAACACGTATAACTATACAAATCACAAAATTAAACACACAGCACCAATTCATTTTAAATACCAGGTTGACTCATTCGTTTTTAATTCCGATTCGATTCCATTCCAATTTGTAATACTGGAATTTATTCTTTATTTTATAATTCATTTAGTTCCAATAAATACATTGATTATTTTATTCAAACAAACTATCAACGAATAATTCACAACTAACAACCAATATACGACCAAATCAACCAAATCGATTGAATTAACATCCAATATTGATATTTTATTTCATTTCCACATATTTGAACATCAATCTACTAATACCCGATTGATTATTATTTATTCAAATTCCAAATTTATTTTTTTCAATTTTATTATCATTCTTAATTAAATTACCCTTAACCAGGTTAAGCCTCAATTCAAATTTTCAATTCGATTTGAATTCCATTCAAATCGAACAAACACATTATTATCTTAATAATTTGATAAATTATTTCTTTTATATATAAAAATATAATTTGGGGTAAAATTATTTCCTTTACCCTCTTTTTACAAACCAATACTGTATCCATTGTCAGTCCAATGCTTCTCAACACTTGAACCAATCAACCAACACAGTACAAAACATTTGTATATAAAATTTACAATTATGCTCTCAAATATATACGCTCATCCTCGATTTAGGGTATTACTAACCCAACCTCTATCGAGTTACACCACAGAGCCAAGGTTATTACTAAATCAGAAGCTCTTATACCTCTATAATGACCCACGGATTTTCGGCCACGGAAATCGACATAAATACCCTTACCGTAACTCATGCCTACCTTCCAAACACCGAAAACACTGGAACATTATTAGAAAGAATTTAGAGGGTGAGATAAGAAAGAAAGAAATATTGGAATAGAAGAAGAAGAAGAACCGACATAACATAATCAGAGTCTCACATCGTAGCGGAACAAATATAATACAGAAATAAATCATTATTGAGAGCTTTTAAAATACTTACTGTATCAGTGCACAACACACATCTGGACAGTTATAATTAACCTATTCTCATATACAATACACAGCAGAATAGTAGCTATATAATTTCATACGTCTGAACACCTCTAGCTCGTCTCCGGACTTCGTAGCATCCGATACCTAGACCTGTACACCCCAGTCTAACCCGAGCATTTACAAAACACCGGGTCAGTCTGGTGAACCAGAGTGAGAAAAACTCGCACAGTATTTAGGGGAATCATCCAACTTGATTTTAAAGTCAAAAATCTTCCTGAAAGGAAAGGATAATCGCAAGACCAAATCCACACATAAATACGGACGGTTTTTAACTTACGATAACCCAAAACATTTTTGAAATCAATACCCTTTCTGATATTATAATAGTGTTTAAATACAAATAAATAGCAATCTAGCGGAACGCTTGCATCTCACGCTCTACATATATAGTATACAATCAAAACCGCGGGCGCTTATTGGAGATTGGATTCCGACTATGACAAGGTATGGGACCACCTACCGATAGTGTATCTCTAGAGGAGAATACACTGGGTTCAACAAGAATGTCTTGCAACCCGGCCCACACGTGACCGACCACTCATTTCGCTGAGTGTATCGAATGTATATCACCAACGGTTGGGCTCAAACCACCATTTCTCGAAAAGGGACAACATCGAAATAGATTAAATAAGCAAAAGGAAATTCTCTAGATATGTGATTATACACCCTAATGGGAGCGACCCACATAGCCATGTTGCCTGCCCGATTTTTGTCATTTCCTGATTGGTGAGGCTTGAGGCTAGAATTCCCTTTTTGGAATATCTGGTCACCATTCACTTTGAATGCCACATCGCCAGATCCGTCAAGTCACTAATTAACGTCCAAAAATACAATCTGGGTATAAAAGAAGTGCCCCTCTTTGCCACCACTCGGTATATTTGTAAAAATCAACGTACGTGGTTTCAGGAAATACTCTGTCAGACATTCGTCCATACAAGTCATCCAGGAACAGGATGAACCGAAGGTACTCTTCTACTGCATCTAATATAGGAATCACCCATGGATCAGTAGCGAAAAGTCCTTGCAATCCCGTAGATTCCAATCATGACAGAACCACAGTTTATCTCTGGTTGCGATCTAGAGATTAGTAGCGGTCCTTTCGTTTATTTGAAGATCCACGGTCTTCAATGCTCCATCTCGATCATCTTCTGATATCTTCAGGTATTTGTTGGCCGGAATGGTTTCGGATATAAATTTGATCCCGGTCTTTCCATACCAACAATCGTATTGGATAGATTTGATCGTCGGTGATTTAACTATCAAAATAAACCGTGATTCAGTCATGAACATCCAATGGGTTCACTGGTTCCGTATTCAGCATCAATTGGCCTTTTTAATTAAAACAAAATCTAATTAAAACTCTTAAATATTTTGATATTATAAATATACCTTATCGCTTCTTATTTAACATAAGATTACTCTTTAAACAAATCCATTTATATACTTAGGAAAATCCGATATCATATCCATTTCTCTAATTGCACTTCCAAAAAACATTAGTTACATTATTATCTAATACTAGGGAATCAATTCAACTTATTACTTGTATAACAACGTTATGAAACATATTCGTTCCTTATTTAACAAAATAACAATTTCTTATTATTCATATTGGGCAAATCTATTTCAATACTCAACTTTACATTTTCCTTTAACATCGCAAATATGCTTATAGTTTTATGCAATCCCCTTTTATTTCCTTTTATTTGGAATCATCATTATATATATTTCCCAAATTTCCACCAAAAATGTTGCGTTATTATTTCTCTAATGAAATAATAAATTTGACTAACCTCTTTTACCATCACAACAAATATCATCCTCAGATAATCTTGATGTCGTTGAAGCTGGGGTATTTTAATTACCTCTCAGACCTTGATCAACAACGTTCATATCTTCAAATAGATACAAGTTGTAATCCAAAAACCAATATTTTATTCTAATAACAATATAAATTTCATTTGACTATCTTATTCAAAGTACGGTTTTATACAACCTGCTTATTCTTTGGAAAATCTCTTTCTCGGATATAACAACTATTTCTTAATTTAATAATTAAGTAATTCCTTATAAATCCCACTTTTTACCTTTACCTTTTAAACAATTTCATTTCATAATTCGTATTTGCTTACAAAATCCGATGACCCACTTCCTTTACCAAATTCAGTTTCGCTGATTCCTTTTCTAATCCTTTCGGCCATTTCCCACTTTGAAACTCTTATTTCAATTCCCTACTTTCACTTGATCACGTTATCAAGTAACGTTAATTTAGAATTAACGATATAACACCTCATCACTTATTGTGAACCTTATTCAAATAAATCCTGGTTTATTCTAAACCCTTTCTGTTCTCAATTCTCTTTTACTTAATTTGAATAAGCAAACAATTAATTCAGCTATCGCTTAAATTCCTTTTATAATCTCGTTGTACAACTCAGGTTTAAAATAAAACCTATTCATAACTCCTTTCACCATTCACTTAGAATTCACATCTATTTCAATTACCTTTCAAATGAATTTCAATTAAAAAGTAATTCTCTAAAGCTTTATTAATTAAAAACAATAATTCACTTCAATCGTTACTACTTCAATGGTTAATTTCTTTATTCACTAAAATAAATAGTAATTTCCCTTTTTAAAATCCTATTAAAATTAAGAAAATATTATTTAAACTATTTAACTGGATTAATCCAAACAAACTAATTTAATTATTAATTGCAGTGGAAAATGGTCAATTTAGTTAACTCTAAACACGGTTATCTCGTTAACCGATTCTAATTATTCTCTTTTTAAATTAATTAAAAATGTAATTAATTTAAATATTCTATTTAATTATTTATTAATAAAACAATATCCAAATTTAACCATTAGGTTAATTTCTAATCACTTGTTTATAAATCTGATTAACATCAGAATTGTCCTTATAAAGTAATTAATAATTAATTATAAACTTAAATAATAAATGTTAATTTCCTTCTAAAAACTTATTTTCAATATAATTCAATTCAAAATCTATATCCAGTTATAAAATAAATTTTATAACTTCATCTCTGTCGATTTGCCTAACGGTAAACCAATATTTATGAAACAATTTAGTTCATAGGCCATATACTACCGCCAAATACTCAACCAATACCGCCCATTGGTTTACACTCAACACATGTTAAATTTTCAGTCAATAATCGACAATCAAATAAATCAATGCCACTTAACGGATAATTTCTATAACAGTAAATAACAACCATTCAGCATCAGCAAATTTAGAGAATTATTCAAACAATTCAGACAATCAAACACGTTTATAAAAAAACGTGACCAATAAGGTAAGTTACCTTTATTGGATCCAATCGTTAAAATAACGATTTGGTATTTTATTGAAATTATACACAGTTTAAATTCAGCAGTTAATTCAACAGATAAATTTATAATTAGCAAACAGTCAACCATCAGCAAGTAGAGCACACAAAATAAAAACCCAATTTATATAAAATATAAATGGGGAGAACTGAGTGAGTTTAACTCACCTTGTTTCCATCTGTCGCTTAAGCGATTCGTTTAATTAAATTAAACTAGTGTTTAATTTAATTAAAATTCTCGGAAGCTTCCAGATCTGTCCAGACTGACTCCAAAATGAAGATCTCGATAGTACGGTTCCAACGCAACTCATTTGGTTCCATTCTGCCCAATGTCTTTTATATCACTACTTTTTTTGATTTCCATCTACATAGATCAGCACTAATTTAATTAAACAAATAAATCCTTAATTTATAATTAAGTTTTAAACTAAATATATTACTAAATCTTAACAGCGAGATGGATTCATTCAGTCTGCTACGCGTATTCCCACTTCTTTCGCCAACTCGTTCGAAATATTTTAGTGATTCACAGACCTGCATCGTTCCACTTGGGTTAATTAATCACTTTAGTTAAATATTACTTAGATTGAATACCCTTGTTTAACCATACCATCGTCCTCTCCTAATGCTTCTGCTCCCTTCGAAAACCATATTCAACCGCCTGTCATGTTTTCACATATTAATACTTAATCTTCACTAATTACTATAAATTAAAATTTGTTTTAAATTATTCTGAAATCTGCATGTTACTAACTTCTGAATTGAAGAGAACACGGCCCGTGCATTCCCCTTTCCTCACTCCTACTTCTTTGGATTATGCTCGCCACTTTATTCTTACAGTTCACGCCTTAGTCCCATTGCACGGCATACCTCGTTCACTCCACCACAACGCACGCCTGAACTGCCAAATGCTTCACCTAACACCGACAATGGGAGTATGATCCACCATCACCAGAAGCAGCGCCGCACAGGCCCTAACCTTCGCCAGAAATCTAGACAACCTGGTGCCTCCCTGCGCCCTCAATCCATCTTCAACCGTCGACGCTTCAGGCTCCGATTCCGGCCACGTCACACCTGAAAATATGATCTCCACCTGTAGTATCGACGATCTCCCCAAGCCCTACCATAATTGCGTTGAAACCTTCCGTTGTATATGAACGGATTTTGAGATTTGAGGGAAGGATTATTGGGGATTTCAGGCCATTTATTAATTGGTAGTGGCGGCTACTTAGAACATTTGACCACGCAAAGAAGGGCTTGGCTAATGTTACAGAAATGATTCGCTTATATAGGATAGGAAATGGGACTAATTTTAAATATATATTTTATTATGTGAAACTTCGTGGTGAAGTAACACACCAAACCCACTACAAACGACTTCTATTTCCTGATAAAAAAGCTAATACTAACATAAAATAATATTCCGGACCCAATGGGACAGGTTTCGTCGAATTCCTACATCGTTTGAAAAAAAAATCCTTTATAAAACCCGCGTAAAACACACGTTTAAATTTTCCACGATCACCAAATAAATCCAATCAACTTGAAATCCTACAATAATTAATCAATACGAACCCCACGGCACTAGTTTCGTCGCATTCTGAGACTGTTTTCCCGGTATGCTATTTTTACATGCACCGCAATGCCATTTTTAACACCAAATTACCCAGTCTTCAAAAATAACAAACTATATACCTATCTTGACTCTAATCGACGATACAAACTCAACGGAATTGGTTTCGTGGCTTAATTTGATCATTTGCTCAAGTTATACTCAAATATCTCTATATTGAATTAAATTAAATTAATTGCTCGCTATAAAGAATAACTGGGCGTTTACGACTACCGTGGTCACATACGACATCGGTTTGCCATGCAGTTTGATTTTCTTACAATATTTTAACGATACGGTTCCAATGAAACTAACTTCATCGAAAACGGAGTCCGTTTGCAAAATGGCTGTTTTAAAGGCCTATATTTTAAATAACGATTTCCATAGCGACTATTTCAAATTTTGATTTGGCCATAACTAATAATCTATAACACGGAATCTGGATTTTTCTCTTTCATATGAAAATTATCATCAATACAGTTCCAATATTTCTTGTTTCACGGAAATCCGACTTATATCGTACTCTGTATATCCAGTTGAAGTTCAAAACTCCATTTTACGAACTGCACGCCATTTTCAAGCTCGATTCATATTATGTATAAATATATATAGTTCAAACTTCATTTTAAATACGAATTAAATATTAAAATCCAATAATTTCGCAAATAAAATATTTAAAATAAATAAATTAAATTAAATATTTGACTGCTAAAAATACGGGTCGTTACACTGTGTCAAGAGCATTGATAGTCTTCCGCTGTGTTAGTTTATTGGTTCTGCTGCATTGTATTAAATTATTGTAAGTTAATCTTCTGCTGTAGTGTTATGTTTCGATGTACTCTGATATATTCTGAACCCTGATATAACATTATTATGATGTTTATAAAAGTCTTTTGTTATTTGTCCTGATGTGTTGTATGCCCAGAGTTAGCGTATCCGGGCTTCGAATGGTCTTGGTCGATTTAGCGATGGATTAGGTCCGAACGAAATCCGTATTGTTATAGTAGATTTCTGGATCTTCATCAATAAGAGATACAATTGATGATATATGACATTATCAAAATGAACAAGTAAAGTTACAAAGGGAGTTATATTTTGAACAAAAGCAAACGTCAGACAAACTAACGTTTCTAGAAACTATTGCACTTCGAATATGTGGAAGATCAACTATTTTAGAACCAAGACACTATCCTTATTCTACGACTCCTGAATCATCAAGGAAACCCTATACTTTATGGAGTGCATGGAAGAAAACTGACAAAAAATAAGAAAGAAAGTCCAAACTCAATGGAAAAGAACTATAAACGGAATGAGAGAGCTAGGACACCACGGAAATCAAACTCATCTAAAGAATAGTTATCGAATCATAGGAATATTTCTTTTCGCTTAATAAGACTTACATTGAACAATAATGCAAAGTTTTTAATGTTTTGTTCATCGGAGTCAAAGGGTATTTCTTTCATAATCTTTTGCTGAAAAAAAAATTATAATTATATTGATAATCTTGATCATCATAAGAGAAGAATTCAGAAAATAAAGGTTGCTATTCATGTTATCCACAACCATTCGGCTGATATATTATCAACCAGTCGACTGGTAAAGAGAAAACCCGAAAACTGGGTTTTTGCTGTATCATGAATTATATCCCCACTACCCCTTATTTTTCTCACTTCTCAAACTATCTAAAAACTTCCAAAAACCCTAGAAAATTCCGAATTTTATCATGGATCCTAAACGTCAAATAGACATAGGATCATCGTCAAGAACAGGATCAAAGAAGACAATAGAATCCTCTATTGATCAGTGGCTTTGGAATGACATAGCTAGACAAAAATAGAAGCTTTTATCGAATTTGAAATATATCCCAGGGCCTTTTGCAAAATTTGAAGACTTTAGTTCCTATGGATTACAACAACTAGCTCATCAAGGCAGACTTGAATCACTCTTAGACTATTCTCAAAACAATATCAAAATTAGTGTCACCATGATAAAGCTATTCTTGACCAATATGAAGTTGGATCATCAAAATCCCACTAATTCACAAAATTGTGTGTGGAGTATTGTTTGCAAGCAACCTATCTCCATTTCTATTGATAGACTAGGTCAAGTATTAAATTCACCTGCGGATGGATAGCCTTAACCGAGTTAAATTGTGAATATGGTGTAAAGGATGAAGTAAGTCATCTCTTTATTGATGATGACTTGGATGGATCTCGAACCAACGGGCTACGACCTAATGCAAGTGTACTTCACCAAGTTCTTACTCGAACAATACTACCAAGATCCAGAACACACGATCTTGTGTATTCGGACACTTTTCGAGCTTTGTATGCAACTATTGGTCATGCTTAAATTAATTGGATGCAAACAATTATGGACCATCTCCTTCTCTATACATGTAACAACCCAGAAAATCAAAACCAATTTAAAATTTTTAATTTGGCAATTTTAAGGAATTTTGCATATTTAAAATGATTTATTTTAAATAATTACGACTAGAAATTTATTTTGAATAAAATTAGAACGTACAAATTTATTTTAATAAAAGCTAGAATATACATATTAATTTTAATTATAAAAGGAATTGAAAATAGCACGGCACTTTTAAAATTCAATTTCAAACTTTGACTTAATGTACAGGATTAAAAATATATAGGATTTTGGCGAAACAAGAAATATATGAATCTGTTAAATTATACCTTTCTAACGGATCTGAAAAATTGAAATTTCATAGAGGGAATAAAAAGTTATGGCTAGTTGAATAGTCGTTATGGAATAAATATAGCCCTTAAAAACAGATATTTTGCAAACGACCTCCGTTTTTTACGGAACCACTTTTGTTGTATCTGGGAGGTCATATTATTGCTAGATTCCAAAATTCATAATTTTTGGAATTAATATGTGAGTGTGGCACAAGGAAATGTGTTTTGTCAATTTCAGTCAATTTGGATCAACCAGAAAATGACCATTTTTCAAACGGTCTCCAAATTTAATAAAGTTAGTTTTGTTAGGACTGTATCGTCAATACGAAGCTAGAAATAATTTTTCGGGAATTTTTAGAGTCTGTATGTGACCTCAGTAAATTGAAATGTATGTTAAAATTAAATCTATATTGACTAATATTTTAATTTCAATGAAAATTGATCGTAACAGTCGAATTGGCTTACGATATGTATCCCATTGTGTTCGGAATAGGGGTAATTAGCTGAGGACGAAAGTCGTTGGGTCTCGTTTAGAGTTCGAATTAAAAGTTACTTTTTGAAATAATAAAATAAATATAAAAAGGGGTAAACCCTAAATTATCTCCCAAAACAGAAATTCGAACCCCAATTTTCAAAAAAAAAACATCATCGCTCTTTAAACTCGCGCCACCACCCTAATACATCATCGCCATCCTCGCCCACGACGACGCCGCCGCCGCTGGCCCCCCTCATCCGATGATGCCTCCTCTTCCCCTCCGATTAACGAGCCCATATCAAGCCCTGTGGAAGAAAAAAACCCCACGAGACATCCATCACCTCACCGTTGCCTCTATCACCAACAGCTCGGACCCGCACACCCTCCGACAGCCTCAATGAGCCCAGTTCATCACCCCAGCACCCCTCCCATCTTAGAAAATCACTATAAGCTTTTATTTTATTTTATTTTATTTTAAACTCTTTTAAAGTATATGATTTTTAAAACTGAAAATATAAATAACATTAATTATAGAAAAAAATGATTTTTAATTCTTAAAGGGTAAGTTTTTGTTCTTGTTTTAATTCATTTATGTAATTTCAAAATGTGATCTTTCTTTAAGGAACCTTGTTATAAAAATATGATCTTCATTCTAATAAAGGTGTGATTTTTAATTTGTAAAACATATGATTTTAATATGGGAAAGATTTGATTTTAATTAATAGAAAGCCTAGATTTTTAACACATGAAAATTTAGATTTTTATTTTAGCTAAAGATATGAGATTCTTAGCCTTATACAGATATGATTTTTATGTGTATGGATTTGAGGAAAAAAATGTGATCTTTATTATAAAGAGAGCGATATAAAAATATAATTTTTATAGGAATGATTTTTGAAAAAAAATAGGATTTTTATGTAAATGTAGCGAAATAAAAATATAATCTTTTATATACATGTAGCGAAATAAAAAAATAATCTTTTCTATACATGTAACGTCATAAAAATGTGATTTTTATGTATATAATAGCGTTGTTAAAAATATGATTTTTAACATAAGCTTCGTGAAAACAGATTACGTTGGAACCAAAACAGCGAGTCTGAGCGACAATAAAGAATGGCGGAGTGGATCCCAAAGGTGAGAACTCCTTCTCACTAAAATTCTGTACAGTTAGTTAAGGTATAGATTGTTATTTGAATTATATGGAGTTCAACACTCGAATTCGCACAATCATATAAATTGAAAGCGATGTATGGATATTACTGACACACGGATTTCATACTTCGCGAATAGCCACTTATGGCACTGTAAGGGCATTGGGGTTGTTGAGTATTTATTTATTTGGATGGTCTACGTGATTTGATAAATAAATAAATAGGATTAAAATTGGTATGTGTATGGCGGGAGCCAGTATTAGGCGAGGGATAAGGTTAAGCCACGGATAAGGCTAGACCTTATCCCGGTTCTAGTATCACGCCGTTATGCTGCCGAAATCTTTCTAAAAATATTTAAACAATAAAAATCCCATTTTTATTGTATATATGAACAGTATAAAATATTCATGTGTTGAAATAAATGTTCATAAACAAATCAGACGGTTTGTTTATGTACACCCATTTGTTTGGTACTTATTAGGACGATAAATTTTATACATCGCCCAACCGCACAAATAATAACCAGTGTTTGTTGTTTGAAAACCCCACATGGGTATTGGGCTGATATTTGACATACACTGATCCCAATAATTAATGGTATGTCAATCGATGGGTTGTCAGGCTGTAATGAGCGTTAATTATTTATTTTTAACGCATATACAGTTGTACATTGCGCTTTAGAAAATGGTTGATTGTACGTCATTATTGTTATGCACATGCGTTGTATGGAATCCATATAATTAAACTTATATGGTAATTGATTGGGTCTCATTCCAATTTGGGAAAACGAAGAATATTTTAAAATAATATTCATGTGTTGAATAAAATAAAATAACTAATATTTTACAATAATATTCAGAAAAGAATCAACATCTGATTTTGATGTCTGATTTTGGATAGACACGAAAATATTGAAATATATATTAAGCTGTGTTGGACAGTTATGTGCCGTTTTGAAGCCAACGATATTTATATCGATTTTGTTCATTTTTATAGTGAATATCGAAAAGGAAATAATTTCAAAACAGTATATTTTGAAAATAATATCATTTATAGAATAATGATGTAGAATATTCAATTTTGGCTTAAAATTGAAAAAGAGGTTGGAATCGATTTTAAAACGAATTGTAAAATATGTTTTAAATGAAATATATGTAATATATATTATAATGGCCTGAATAGAATGCAACGCACAGCGACCGTTCGCGAATTTCAACCATTGGCTTCGCATAGACATTACGGGAGATCCGAGCGTCGGATTCTCCTTAATCCGGAATCGTTGGGTTCGTATCGAAAAGAGCTTTCCAACGAATATAAGAGATTTGAAATCTAACGGTTCGATTTGGAATTATGTCCAAATCAAATTAGGAAAAGGTAGCTATGGATGCAGTTCGACGACCCTTTATGGAAATCGACTATAAGGGCCCTGATAAAATTATTAAAAATATGAATAATTTGTGTAAAATAATAATAACGGATTTAGAAGAAATTAGGATGAAAAACTCCATATTTGAAAAGATAAAAATATATTTTTATCGAAATGGACTAGTTATGAACTAGAATTATAATCCAATATTTTTAAATAAATAAATTGGATTTGAAATGGTTTTAAAAATAACCAGAATTTCCAATATACGAATTGGAATGGATTTGAACGGAAATCATCTTCGAAATATTTCGATATTGGGTTTCGTGATTATATGGATATTGTTATGGGAATTCAGAAGATATATTTTATATCGTTATTTCCAATACGATATTCGTGGGTTCCAGAATTTGATATTGAATATAAGCCGATACATTTTCCATTCAGAGCCTTGTATTTAATATCAAATGGGATTTTGGGTTTGTCGTGAATGGCGTCTTCAGTAACTCTGTTCTTGAACCTTATGTAAAAAGAATAAATCTTCTAATTAAGATTATAGGAGTTTCCAGTTAATTAACATTTAATTGGAATTGAATAAATAGAATGCGAATTGGGTTTATCGTGAATTGTGATTTTAACGAATTCATTCTTTAACCCGATTTATAGTGAAATATGATTTTGAATTTATAAAACTTTTAAATAGGATTTAAGGGAAATTTTCCAAAGAGATGTTTTCCAATTTAATAAAATAAATTGGAATGGAATGGAATTCGAGTTGGTAATAGTCGAAGTGAACTTCTGTGGAGGAAGGTCGTTACTATATATAGAATTTAAAAGGCTTTGTCGTTATTCCATTTATATTATCGGTTGGATATGGAAGTTTATATCGATTTTATATATATATATATATTGATTTGTTTTCCGTGAAGATTCCACCGTTAATGGAATGTGATTTTGGGTTTATCGTGAGCTGTGTTTTAAACGA
Source organism: Allium sativum (assembly GCA_030737875.1). Taxonomy (NCBI): domain Eukaryota; kingdom Viridiplantae; phylum Streptophyta; class Magnoliopsida; order Asparagales; family Amaryllidaceae; genus Allium; species Allium sativum. The sequence continues at coordinate 997,559,638 of CM060915.1, forward strand.
CATTAGTTCTTTAACCCAGTTAAAGATAATATTAATTTCTTAAATTTGGGTAATCATTAAGTAATAATTTTTGGAGATCAAAACTGAAATAGAGTTTTAATTAATCTTTAATTAGATTAAAATACGAATCTGATAACTAAAATTATCAAATTCAAGAAATGATCGAGAATGGAGTACCACCAGTTTTACTCCGGGCGATAGTTAAATCTTTAAGTAGATTTGAACATGAAATGGTAATTAGTTTTACCAATAACACCGTGGTGTTAGGTATGGAGTACTACCAGTTTTGCTCCATGAGATGAATAGGTTGGGATTGAGAAATATAACAAATGATTACTTCGGTAAGGTTCACTAATCCCGATTAGTGTGGAAAACCTTAATATGGTTTACATTTTGAAAAGAATATTTGAATAAAGAATACTCTGAATTGGAATGAGGTGTATGTTGTGTCTGGCTAACACTAGTTTATAAAATACACGAGTTATTCGGAAAGATCGGATTTATCCCATTCTGAATAACTGATTCAACGATAAGTCGAAGGTGAAGACGATGGTTGAAGACCGGAGGTCTTCACAACGTTTGATGATTATTGATGTCTTTATTTGGATGTACACCCAAGACGAGGGAATAAGCGGTGATTGTCCAGACGTACTTGGAGATCGACGGATATGCGAGGGCCTCTCTGCTTCATTGGACATACGGGACGAGGAATAAGGTGCCTCCGGTTTCGTTCAGACCAAGAACGGATTTGTAAATGGATGTGTATCTGACGTTGGATTGACAACGTGGCATGTTGAGATGCAAATGATGAAGGCTCATGTTGAAAAGAAGGGTCTTATGGTTGATGATCAAAGCACGACTTTAATATAGCATAGCTTTGTGTAGCGTTAATTCACGAGCCTCACACCCCGGTGTGAACTTGAAACGGGAGAAGGATCCAGGGAGGAAATGCGTCTCTTTCTAGCTAGAAGTGGTGTCAGCGTTTTACTAGCCCTGACATTTTACTTATGTGGATGATGGATTGCAAGGAGCCTCGGTTATATCGGTCACTACGGGGGCCGGTGGAAGGTTTGGTCATTATAGTGAACAGTTTTACGCCCCATAGGATGGGGAGACGTAGTGTTCAGGCATTTTAATCCACATCGAGCGGACCTACCCTGTGGCTCCTAAGAGCTCACCTATGTCTGGGTCTTGAGACTCGGGCTAGACAGTCTCGAATCGGTAAGGACGGCACTAGCTTTGGTTCACAGACGGAAATCCAACTTCCAATAAGTGACTTTGCTGTTTTAATTGTTGAGCCTAGTATGGCGACATAGTGAGATGGGGCACTCATGCCGTCTATGATTGATACATTTATATCTGAAGTTGATTTCTTCACTTATAGTAATAATAAAAGATTAAATTTAGCGTACCAAGCATGCTTTGGCTATTATAAGTAAAACTCTATCCTCTGGTTTGTGTTGCATTGTGTGATGGAACCTGAGTCTTATAATAGCTTGATTGTTCTTTATTTAGCATTGCGCTATATGTTTTATGCATTGGTATTCTTGGGGTTAAACCCGTTCCGTGTTATATGGCATGGTCCCTTGATTTATCTAACTTTAAAAATCAAGCTAATAACTGTTTTAGTTCTCACACCAGTCACATGACTGACCTGGAGTTTATTGTTTGACATAAACTCTGGGTGCCCCTATTTTCCACACGGGCAGCTAGTAGTTTTGGTTTTTTGCAGATTTCTATTCTACAAGATCCTGATTTACAGGTGGATTTATATTCGGAAAGTTCTGTATCCGTGTACTTCTTTCCGTTGTGTTATGTATTATTTTCCGCTGATATGTAGTGTATTTTAATCTCTGATATTTTTCTGATGTATAATATTTATTCATACTTGTATAACTCTTGTACTCTGGTGTAATTGTTGTAATAACAAAGAAATGTTTTTCTGTTTGTGTTCTGATTTGTCATGTTCTCAACTCAGTCCGGGGTTTCCTTTACGGGGAAGTTTGGGTCATTTTACATTTGGTATTAGAGCTTTGGTTTACAAAGCTCGAGAACCAGGCACATTAGAACCAAACGAAAGAATTCATCAGAGATTGGATTAATAATATCCAATGAGAATGACTCGTTAGAGATGGGATCAGTAGTATCCTAGAATGAGTCCGAAGAAGGTTGCTTTTAAAATAAAAATGAAAACAAATTTGTTTTGAAAATTCAAATCGTATTATACGTATTTGAGTAATTTACTTCAAATTGATTTAGACAATCGAGTATATAAAGATTTTGTGTATACACCTTGTAAGCGTTTATTCGAAGTTTTAATATACTGGATAGATATAGAATCACACTCTAGTCGCCCGGGAATGATTCTGATGATGGGTACCCATCATCAGTGTTATGTTCGAGTTTCTAAAGTGGGATATCTATATATTTCCTATTGACTGGTGTGAGAACCAAAAAATAGTTAGAATATATTGTTGTCACTTGGCATCAAAAATATGATTTTTGACTATATTTATTAAAGATATATGTTTGAAAAGCTAATTCATGAATTGATTGCTGGTTATGTTGTTTGATTATTAGTGTAACTAATAAAAATATTGGAATGACGATTATTTGAACCAATACGTGAGTGTAAAGTAAATTTGGCCAAATTGAATCAAATATGTAACTGATATTGAAAATTGTTTAAAATTGCATATATGTACATGTATATACATTGAACAGGTCATAGCAGGGAAGCTAAGCAGAGGAATAAAATTGTTATGCCCGACAAATAGGTACATGTTTACTAATTTATTGGGTTTGGATGATTTTATGAGACGATTGACTAGTCGCTTGGCTTTTTCTTTTTCTTTTTGAGATGAGAGGGCTTATGTGGCGGTTTGGGTATTTTCCCGATGCTCCCGGCATAAAGGAGGTTGTGGCCAAATTTTTCAAAAATTTAGGGTGTTAGCCAAATTTTTGAAGAATTGGAAAATTCTTAGAAACTGAAAAGTTGAAGAATGAACGCCAGAATGAAAGTTGAGTTGGTTAGTTAAACAACTTTCAGCTTCATTCCTTTTCGAGGACAAAAAGATTTTAAATGGGGGAGGTTGTAACAACCCAGAAAATCAGAACCAATATAAATTTTTTAACATGGCAATATTAATGAATTTTTCATATTTAAAATGATTTATTTTAAATAATTACGACTAGAAGAATAGAATTATAACGTATAAATTTATTTAAATCAAAGTTAGAATATAAATATTTATTTTAATTATAAAAGGAATTGAAAATAGCACAGTAGTTTTAAATTCGATTTCAAGCCTTGACTGAATGTACCGGATTCAAAATATATCGATTTTGGCGAAACAAGAAATATATGAATTTGTTTAATTATATCTTTCTAACGGATCTGAGAAATTGAAATTTCATAGTGGGAATAAAAAGTTATGGCCAGTTGAATAGTCCCTATGGAATAAATATAGCCCTTAAAAATAGATATTTTGCAAACAACTTCCTTTTTCGACAAAACCACTTTTGTTGGATCCGGGATGTCAAATTATTGCTAGATTCCAAAATTCATAATTTTTGGAATTAATATGTGAGCGTGGCACAAGAAAATGTGTTTTGTCAATTTCAGTCAATTTGGATCGACCAGAAAATGGCCATTTTTCCAACGGTCTCCAAATTTGATGAAATTAGTTTTGTTAGGACCGTATCGTTAATTCGAAGCTAGAAATAATTTTTTGGGAATTTCTAGAATCCGTATGTGACCTCGGTAAATTGAAATGTGCGTTAAAATTCAATATATATATATATATATTGATTTATATTTTTATTTCAACGAAAACTGATCGTAATAGTCGAATTGGCTTACGATACATATCCCATTGTGTTAGGAATAGGGGTAATTAGCTGAGAATGAAAGTCGTTGGGTCACGTTTAGAGTTCGAATTAAAAAGTAACTTTTTGAAATTAAAAATATAATAAAATAAATATAAAAGGGGTAAACCCTAAATTATCTCCCACAACAGAAATCGAGCCCCAATTTTCAAAAAAAAAAAAACCACCGTCGCTCTTCAAACTCACGCCGCCACCCTAATCCGCCATCGCCCCCCTCCCCCACGACGACGACGCCATCGCCGGCCCCCCTCATTCGACGACGCTCCTCTCCCTCCTCTTCCCCTCTGATTCGCGAGGCCCCATCAAGCCCTATGGAAGAAAAAACCCCACGAGACACCCATCACCTCACCGTTGCCCCTACCATAACCAGCTCGGACCCGCACACCCCCTGACAGCCTCCGTGAGCCCAGTTCACCTCCCCAGCGCCCCTCCCATCGAAGAACATCACTAAAAGCTTTAATTTTATTTTATTTATTTTAAACACTTTGAAAATACATGATTTTTAAAACTGAAAATACAAATAACATTTATTATAGAAAAAAAATGCTTTTTATTGTTTAAAGGGGTAAGTTTTTGTTCTTGTTTTAATTCATTTATGTAATTTAAAAATGTGATCTTTCTTTAAGGAACCTTGTTATAAAAATATGATCTTCATGCTAATAAAGTTGTGATTTTTAATTTGTAAAACATATGATTTTAATATGGGAAATATTTGATTTTTAATTCATTGAAAGCCTAGATTTTTAACACATGAAAATTTAGATTTAGAACATAAAAGATTAGATATTTATTTAAGCTAAAGATATGAGATTCTTAGCCTTATAAAGATAAGATTTTATGTGTATCGATTTGAGGAAAAAAATATGATCTTTATTGTACAGAGAGCGATATAAAAATATAAATTTTATAGGAATGATTTTTGAACAAAAATAGGATTTTTATGTACATGTAGCGAAATAAAAATATAATCTTTTATATACATGTAGCGAAATAAAAATATTATCTTTTTTATACATGTAACATCATAAAAATTTGATTTTTTATGTATATAATAACATTGTTAAAAATATGATTTTTAATATAAGCTTCATCTAAACAAATTACGTTGGAACCAAAACAGCGAGTCTAAGCAACAATAAAGAATGGCAAAGTGGATCCCAAAGGTGAGAACTCCTTCTCACTTAAATTTTGTACAATTAGTTAAGGTATAGATTTTTATTTGAATTATATGGAGTTCAACCCTCGAATTCGCACAATCACATAAATTGAAAGCGATGTATGGATATTACCGACGCACGGATTTCATACTCCGCAAATAGCCACTTATGGCGCCGTAATGGCATTGGGATTGTTGAGTATTTATTTATTTGGATGTTCTGCGCGATTTGATAAATAAATAAATAGGATTAAAATTGGTATGTGTATAACGCGAGCCAGCATTAGGCGAGGGATAACGCTAGACCTGATCGCGGTTCTAGTATCGCGCCGTTATGCTGCCGAAATCTTTCTAAAAATATTTAAACAATAAAAATCCCATTTTTATTGTATATATGAATAGTATAAAATATTCATGTGTTGAAATAAATATTCATAAAAAATCAGACGGTTTGTTTATATACACCCATTTGTTTGATACTGATTGGGACGATAAATTTTATACATCGCCCAACATCACAAATAATAACTAGTGTTTGTTGTTTGAAAACCCCACACGGGTATGGGGATGATATTTGACATACACTAATCCCCATAATTAGTGGTTTGTCAACTGATGGGTTGATAGGTATAATGAGCATTAATTATTTATTTTTAGTGCTTATACAGTTGTAAATTGCACTTTGGATGATTGTTGATTGTATATCATTATTGTTATGCACATGTGTTGTATGGAATCCATATAATTAACCTTATAGGGTAATTGATTAGGTATCATTCCAATTTGGGAAAACCAAGAATATTTTAAAATAATATTCATGTGTTGAATAAAATAAAATAATGAATAATTTACAATAATATTCAGAAAAGAATCAACATCTAATTTTGATGTCCGATTTTGGATGGACACGAAAATAATGAAATATATATTAAGCTGTGTTGAATAGTTATGCGCCGCTTTGACGCAAACGATATTTATATAGATTTTATTCATTTTTATAGTGAATATCGAAAAGGAAATAATTTCAAAACAATATATTTTGAAAATAATATCATTTATAGTATAATGATGTGGAATATTCAATTTTGGCTTAAGATTGAAAAAGAAATTGGAATCGATTTTAAAACAAATTTATAAAATACGTTTTAAACGAAATATATATTATATATATTATAATGGCCTGAATAGAACGCGCCGCGCAGCGACCGTTCGCGAATTTCGACCATTGGCTTCGCATAGACATTACGGGAGATCCGACTGTCGGATTCTCCTAAAAGCTGAACCGTTGGGTTCGTATCGAAAAGAGCTTTCCAGCAAATATAAGAGATTTGAAATCTAACGGTTGGATTTGGAATTATGTCCAAATCAAATTTGGAAAAGGTCGCTATGGATGCAGTTCGACGACCGTTTATGGAATTCGACTGTAAGGGCCTTGATAAAATTATTAAAAATATGAATAATTTGTGTAAAATCATAATAAAGGATCTAGGAGAAATTGGGATGAAAAACTCCATATTTAAAAAGATAAAAATATATTTTTATCGAAATGAACTAGTTACGAACTAGAATTATAATCCAATATTTTTAAATAAATAAATTCAATTTGAAATGGTTTTAAAAATAACCAGAATTTCCAATATATGAATTGGAATGGATTTGAATGGAAATCATCTTCGGAATATTTCGATATTGGGTTTCGTGATTATACGGATATTGTTATGGGAATTCGGAAGATATATTTTATATCGTTATTTCCAATACGATATTCGTGGGTTCCAGAATTTGATATTGAATATAAGCCGATATATTTTCTATTCGGAGCCTTATATTTAATATCAAATGGGTTTTTGGGTATGTCGTGAACGGCGTCTTCAGTAACACTGTTCTTGAACCCTGTGTGAAAAGGATAAATCATTTAATTAAGATTATAGGAGTTTCTAGTTAATTAACATTTAATTGGAATTGAATAAATAGAATGTGAATTGGGTTTATCGTGAACTGTATTTTTAACGACATTCGTTCTTTAACCCGATTTATAGTGAAATATGATTTGGAATTTACTAATCTTTTAAATAAGATATAAGGGAAATTTTCTAAAGAGAAGTTTTCCAATTTAATAAAATAAATTGAATGGAATGGAATTCGAGTTGGTAATAGTCGAAGTGAATTTCTGTGGAGGAAGACCGTTACTATATATGGAATTTAAAAGGCTTTGTTGTTATTCCATTTATATTATCGGTTGGATATGAAAGTTTATATCGATTATATAAATATTGATTTGTTTTCCGTGAAGATTTCTTTGTTAATGGAATGTGATTTTTGATTTATCGTGAGCTGTGTTTTAAATGACATTAGTTCTTTAACCCAGTTAAGGATAAGAATAATTTCTTAACTTTGGATAATCATTAAGCAATGATTTTTGGAGATTAAAACTGAAATAGAGTTTTAATGAATCTTTAATTAGATTGAAATATGAATTTGATAACTAAAATTATCAAATTCAAGAAATGATCGAGAATGGAGTACCACTAGTTTTACACCAGGCGATAGTTAAATCTTTAAGTAGATTTTAACGTGAAATGGTAATTAATTTTACCGATAACACCGTTGTGTTAGATATGGAGTACTACCAGTTTTGCTCCATGGGATAAATAAGTTGGGATTGAGAAATAAAACAAATGATTACTTCGGTAAGGTTTGCTAATCCTGACTAGTTTGGAAAAACTTAATATGGTTTACATCATGAAAAGAATATTTGAATAAAAGAATATCCTAAATTGGAATGAGGCGTATGTTTGGTTTGTGTAACACTAGTTTATAAAATACACGAGTTATTTGGAAAGACTGGGTTTATCCCATTCTGAATAACTGATTCGACGATAAGTCAAAGGTGAAGATGGTGGTTGAAGACCGGAGGTCTTCACATTGTTTGGATGATTACTAATGTCTTGATTAGGCTGTACACCCAAGACGAGGGAATAAGCGGTGATCGTCCAGACGTACTTGGAGATCGACGGATATATGAGGGCCTATCTCCTGTATTGGACATACGGGACGAGGTATAAGGTGCCTCTGGTTTCGTTCAGACCTAGAACGGACTTGTAAAATGATGTGTGTCTGACATTGGATTGACAACGTGGCATGCTGAGATGCGAATGACCAAGGCTCCTTTTGAAAAGCAGGGTCTTGTGGTTGATGATCAAAGCACGGCTATAATATAGCATAGCTTTGTGTAGCGTTAATTCGCGAGCCTCACACCCCGGTGTGAACCAGAAACGGGAGAAGGATCCCGGGAGGACATGCGTCTCTTTCTAGCTAGGAGTGGTGTCGGCGTTTTACTAGCCCTGACATTTTACTTATGTGGATGATGGATTGTGAAGCGCCTCGGTTATATTGGTCACTACGGGGGCCGATGGATAGTTTTTTCATTATACTGATCAGTTTTACATCCCATAGGACGGGGAGACGTAGTGTTCGTGCATTTTAATCCACATCGAGTGGACCGGCCCTGTGGCTCCTAAGGGCTCACCTGTATCTGGGCCTTGAGACTCAGGGTAGACAGTCTCGAATCGGTAAGGACGATCCCTAGCCTTGTTTCACAGACGGAAATCTAACTTCCAATATATGACTTTGCAGTTTTAATTGTAGAGCCTAGTATAGCGACATAGTGGGATGGGGCACTCATGCCGTCCACGATTTATACATTTATATTTGAAGTTGATTTCTTCACTTATAGTAGTAATAAAAGATTAAATTTAGCGTACCAAGCATGCTTTAGCTATTATAAGGTAAAACTCTATAATCTGGTTTGTGTTGCATTGTGCGATTGGACCCGAGTCTTATAATAGCTTCATTGTTCTTTATTTAGCATTGCGCTATATGTTTTATGCACTAGTATTCTTGGGGTTAAACCCGTTCCGTGTTATACGGCGTGGTCCCTTGATTTATGTAACTTTAAATATCGAGCTAATAACTGTTTTAGTTCTCACACCAGTCACATGACTGACCCGCGGTTTATTGTTTGACCTAAACTCTGGGTGCCCCTATTTTCCACACGGGCAACTAGTAGTTTTGGTTTTGCAGATTTCTATTCTATAGGATCTTGATTATAGCTGGAATTATATCCGGAAAGCTATGTATCCGTGTATTTCTTTCAGTTGTGTTATGTATTATTTTCCGCTGCTATGTAATGTATTTTAATCTCTGATATTTTTGTGAAGTATAATATTTATTCATACTTTGTATAATTATTGTACTCTGATGTAATTGTTGTTATAGCAATGAAATGTTTTTCTGTTTGTGTTCTGATTTGTCGTGTTCTCAACTTAATCCGGGCTTTCATTTACGGGGAAGTTTGGGTCGTTTTACAATACACAAAGGTTGACTACATATTTTCATTATGGAGAATACTTAATGAGGGTCTTTGAAAGTGCAAAAATTCCAAAACCGGATTTGGAAACAATTGAAATAAAAATATTAGATAAAAAGAATTTGAAGCAAATGCATATGCCTGCTCCAACCATTTAAATCACGAATTTAGAGAGTTGGAGAAAGAGAAGTCTGGATCAACAATCATCAAGTTCTATTCGTGCTAATCCCAAAGATGTCCAACTAACAGAACCATCTCAAATGTCGAGACATGTGACACCCCGCGTCCGTTAATGTCACTCACTAAGGGAATGCATTAAGTTCCATGAAGCGTTATAGTTAAACAGACACAGAATAATTACAAGATAGATATAAATAAGATAGCAGCGGAAATTTAAATTTTTATTTCAAACATAAATCATAACGCCGTGGTCCAAAATTCCATAAGTCACAAAAACCATTACAATAATATAACTTCTGTCTCATACCATCAGAGTACATAAATATAGAAAGCATAACATAATTCCCTAAGAAAAGAGCTAAGCCATAGTAGAGATAAGAACTTGAGCCATACCTCGAAAGCATCTCCTAGCAAGATGATAACTGAATCCTGACTAAGCCTGAGAACTCCCTCCATGAGAACCTTGGGGGAGGGGGAACGGAAGAAAGAAGAGGAAAAAAAGGGTCAGACATAAAGTCTGGCGAGTCTAGTTACTTTTGGCAAGTAAATTAATAAAAGTGGAATGACAGGCATATAAAGTGGATAAGTGAGATTACTACATAAAAGGCAGGGATGACAAGGTAGACAGGATAAAGTGTATACGCTTCCCTAATGATTACTCTGCTCTATTACTAGTATAACCAGAATGAGATGATCCCTTCCACTATAAGGTGGTAGACTTGGGCATACGTCCAAATGTATCTGAAACACCCCACCTCCGTTAGGGTCACTCTCAAAGGGAATGCCCTAATTTTGGTGGAGGTTTATAAGTACAAGTCACACATATACAAGACAGATATAAGAACACATATTTGTAAACAGCGGAAGAACAACAAACTTTTATTTCATAAAAGCAAATACGTGTTACAACAACATCCTTTCCAAAAACATAACATAACACTTTCATAATCTGTCTTGAGTACATTATTTAAAGAAGCATAAATAAAATATAGATAAACAGCAAAAGCCCCATAGTGGATTGTCCAAAGCCATAGTTTAAAACAGGAAAGTCCAAGCAATACATTTCTCTTCTTCAAGCTGGATGCTAAGGTTGGTCAAGCTGCTGTGTTCCCTCCCTGAGGACCTGGGGGGGAAACGGAAGAAAGAAGACGAAAGAAAAGTAGAGTCAGACATAAAGCCTGAGTAAGTCTAGTACTATTTTGTCTATGAATAAAGAACTGGGTATGATAAGTATAAACAAGAAGTGGGCATGCACTATAAACTTGGTTAAGTTGTCTAGGGTCGAATATACTGTCGTACCCCATGTTAATATCTGAACCCATATAAACTAGTTTCCAACTGGCACCCCATAATCAGGGTGATGTGATCCATTCAATGATAATCGGCTCCTACTCGCAAAGTTACATGTGTCTTACGGCCACCGATGTCTGTAGTTACCTATGCTGGTCCCACCATGGGGTGTATCAAGTCCCATAGTGGCAACCCGACACAACCTTAGAGTGCACAGGTATGCTACTGGTGTCCAGTGCCTTATTTTTCTGCACCGGAGTGTGTGCACGCCCGCACTCCGTTAGAACCTACACTGCTACACCACCGCCGTCGCTTTGACCTCTTACAATCAGCCCAGTAATCGTGCCCCACCCTGCCTAGTTTCAGGGTATCCTGATACACCTTTTAGGGTTACTGCTGAAAAGGGTCCCCCGTTACTAGGTTTTCTATCTCTAGCCAACATGCTAAGTTGGTTAAGTGTTTCCTAACCTAACCCCACCAGTCCGTTTAGTTTAGCATGTTCCATTTTGATTAAGTCTTTAGTTCACTTAATCCTAACAATCCTGACTCAGCCTTAATTGTCTTATTAAGGCCCTGACCTCTCACATTAGACAGGTATTGTTGTGGCTGCCTGTTGCCGGTTGGTTCCGGGCAGTCTTACGCCACAACTCAGTCTAACCTCGGGTCCTTATTGGGCTCCATGTTTAACCTCTCACATTGGATAGGTATTGTTGTGACTACTGGACAGCCGGGCGGTTCCGGGCAGGTTTACATCACAACTCAATCCAACCTCGGGTTAAACACATTGTATGTTCTACATTTACATATTTTGTCATTCCTCTTTATTTCTTATATGTAAATATTTGCGGCCCATTATTAAGTTAATGGTGTAAAGGTTACACCAATCACGGGCCCAACCCATACTTGAATTTGGGCCCTCCTATTTTATATTTTCATTAATTAATTTTAACCCAACGTTATTTTCCCCCGTTTTACACGTCCGTTTATATATATTGGGCTTAGCCTTTTAAAGCCCAATTTAGCCATGCGAAAAGGGGAGGCTTATGGCGTGATTACATACACAAAGAGGGGAAGGTGAGCGCATGAACTTGCATATGACGTTGGAAATACAAAATAGAAACTGGTGTACTTGCATAGTGGTAACATAGGTGACATGAATCAAAGCATGTGAACTTGCATAGGTTTTAACTGCAACATGAACCTATATTCTTATTTATGCATAATGTCAAACATAAGCATGGCATAAATATTTCTAGCATAAGCATGGCATAATGTCAAACATAAGCATGGCATAAATATTTCTAGCATAAGCATGGCATAATGTCAAACATAAGCATGGCATAATATCAAACATAAGCATGGCATAAGTATAGTTAAATTTGTTCACATAACCATGGCATAAATATTTCTAACATGAAATCATGATTCTTACTTTAGTCATGTAAACTTACAAAAGGGACTTTTTGAACCTAACCTAGCCATGTACCACATATGTCATCATATAATTCTAGTAAACAATATAGACTTAACATGAATTTCAATTATGCCAAATATCAATCATAGCCTAGCCATATTCATAAGTTTGCAAAAGCATGACATAATACATGGATTATGGTGTCAAAATTCCAACATAGTTTCATATGAACTATAATAACCAAACTTGTTTCAATTACTTGCAAAATGATTTATGCACAAAAATATACATTATGATGGCATAATAACAAAGCCCCAAACTTGCATGAATTTCAATCAACTACATACATGTAGCTTCAACATAGATTACATAATTTGCGCAATATTCCAAACGTATACTTGCATAGAACTACCGCATGTAGTTCTTTATAATGAATAACATAATTTTGCACAAATATGAACTACTTTATTATCCCAATTCAAGCATACAAATCAATACAGTTGTTTATTCATACCAAAGTAATACTCTACTTACAATGGTTGCGGCGAATTCTCTAATTAAGAGATATGATTCCTTTGTTGAATTGATTGGCTTTAGGTTGCTTGAATTGCTTTAGGCTTTAGAACTTTCTCCTTAATTCTCTCTTTAGTTGGCGGCTACTCTTAGTCGTTCCTCAGCAACATGGCGGCTATGTTCTTAATTTGAATGAATAGATTAGGGTTTAGTCTAGGGTTGTTTATATAGAGGTTAGGAATTGATTAGGACCCTTGATGTTGCTTGGATTGATCATAGCCATTGATTAGATAGAGAGACCAATTAGAACCCGCCACCTAGCCCTAATGACAAAGCAGACCACAGAAATTCGACCAAACACAGACCTGGCCAGCCAGGTTGACTGGGCTCGACCAGGTCGACACCCCTATCGACAGGGCTGTCGACAGCCCTGTCGACATGGGTAGACCAGGTCGACAGCCCAGTCGACCTGGGTGGCCTAGGCGGGTGTTTATCCGCCCTGGCCCATTGGGCCCGATTTTTTTTTTTATTTTATTCTGTTTGAATTTTAAATTTAATTCAAAAACTTCCGAAGGCCATATCTTCTTCATACGGACTCCGTTTTTCGAAAACTCGGATTCTATTTTGCGTATTTTTCCGAGACGAACGCAATGGCGTATCCCGTTTCCCTTAGTTCTTTGATTTCAGATTAATTATGCTTTAATTTGTTAATTTCACAGTTATAGAATTTTCGGGGTGTTACATTCTCCCCCACTTAAAGGGATTTCGTCCCCGAAATCTTCAAGTTAGGAGGAATGTATATCCTAACATCCAAACATCCATCTACTCATCCATCAAACACGAGCATCCATTGTCCTTAAAAGACTTCTAATGCTTCATGATCATATGCGAAGTGTGTGTGTACATGTACTTATCTAATGCAAAATCAGGCGGTCTACTGATTCAGTTGACCTCCTTAATGCGAGTTATGTAAGTGCCATGAATCCATTATGTATGCAAATTTTTTCTATTCTTGATTCTACATGAGTGCACAATCATTCAATACAAATGCAAAATCCATATGACAACACATTAAAGTTCAACCATATACGAATGCAAACATATATGCATATGCAATTATGAAGTGACTGAGCCGATCTAAAACCTAGATTGTGTGTGTATATGCAACCACGAGCAACCACTAGCAATCACTTGCAACCACTTGCAACCATCATACATAACATGTTTCAACTACATGTTTCCATCCAAAAAGATTCTATCTAAAAGATACGGTCGAGGAAATATACCTAAAAAGATAGATAAAAGCGCAACTTAAGGAAAAAGAAAGATCAAGGATGTACCCTCGAACAGAAAAGGGTAGGCTGTACGGATTCTAGCTTCAGTTTCCCAAGTCGCGTCTCCCTCGGCGTCGCTCCACTGAACTTTGACGAGCTTGACTTCGCGGTTGCGTAGCTTCTTCACTTCCGTTCCTAAGATGCGGGTTGGAACTCTCCTTATGGTTGCTTCGCGTTCCACTTCGGCCTCTTCGAGGATATTTGGCTCTACCACTTCAGCAGTCTCATGTAGACATTTTCGAAGGTGTGAAACGTGAAAAACGTTGTGGACTCCAGCCAACTTCTCGGGTAGCTCTAATCTATAGGCCATTTTCCCAATTTTCTCGATGATTGGGAATGGCCCTACGAATCTTGGTGCTAGCTTTCCTGTGGTTCCAAAACGAACAACGTTCCTTAGCGGTGATACCTTGAGAAAAACTCTGTCTCCAACTTCAAATTCAAGGTCGGTCCTCCTCTTGTCGGCATAGGACTTTTGTCTGTCTTGGGCCGTCTTCATCCTTCTTCGTATTAAGTCTACTTTCTCTGAAGTCTCTCGGATCATGTCTGGTCCAAGTATGAGCTTATCAGTAGACTCCCACCAACAAGTGGGCGATCGGCACGGTCTTCCATATAAAGCTTCGAAGGGCGCCATTCCGATGGTTGCTTGATAGCTGTTGTTGTAGGCAAATTCCACCAAAGGAAGGTGGTCTTCCCATGTCCCTCCGAAGTCAAGGACGCACAGTCTTAAAAGGTCTTCCAAAACTCTGTTCACTCTCTCTGTTTGGCCGTCGGTTTGGGGATGATAGGCTGTGCTTAAGCATAACTGCGTTCCTACTGCTTCTTGCAGACTCCGCCAAAACTCACTGGTGAAGATGGGGTCTCGGTCACTAACAATGCTAGATGGTATTCCATGGAGTCGAACGATTTCCTTAAGGTAAAGTGATGCTAGGGATGAGGCAGTTCTTTTACTTTTGACAGGTAAAAAGTGGGCGCTTTTAGTAAGCCTATCCACTATTACCCAAATGCTAGTGTTGCCTCTCCTAGACCTAGGCAGCCCATCGATGAAGTCCATTGAGATGCTATCCCACTTCCACTGTGGGACCTCCAGAGGATGTAGTAGTCCGCCAGGCTTTTTCTGTTCCGCTTTAACCTGTTGGCACACCATACACTTAGAAACGAATTCTGCCACGTCCTTTTTCATGTCGTTCCAGAAGAAAGTTCTTTTTATATCTTTGTACATTTTATCTCCGCCTGGGTGTATCGTCATCTTGGAGTGATGTGCTTCCTCGAGAACCTTCTTTATTAAATCCTTTTTCTGTGGGACGCATAGTCTTCCGTCTCGCCTTAGCAAACCCTTATCGTCAATGGAGTATTTGTTGAGGTGACTTGAAGTCTCGCCCCTAATTAGCCTATCAATTATTTCTACAAGCTGAGGGTCTTCGCGTTGTGCTATCCCTACTGAATCCACTAAAGTTGGGCGCACTTCCAGAGATGCTAGCAAGCCTAGTACGAAATCGGAGGAGGGCCTAAAGTCGAAACTGGCTATAAACTCTAGGCTTTGTCTTTCAACAAACAACGGGCTTAGGGTCAATTTCTTTCGGCTCAACGCGTCTGCCACTACGTTGCCTTTGCCCGGAGTGTAGGAGATTTCGAAATCGTACGAGGCAAGAAACTCCATCCATCTTTGTTGCCTCAAGTTAAGATCTTTCTGCGAGAAAAGATATTTCAACGATTTATGGTCAGTGTAAAGTTCGAACTTCTCACCTAGGAGATAGTGTCGCCAAGACTTGAGTGCAAAGACGATGGCGGCTAACTCAAGATCGTGGGTTGGGTAGTTCTTTTCGTGCACCTTCAATTGCCTCCCGCCATAAGCTACTACCCTTCCTTCTTGCATTAAGACGGCGCCTAGCCCTGTTCCACATGCATCCGTATAAACAGTGAACATCTTGCTCCCATCTGGCAGCGTCAAAACTGGGGCTGTTGTGAGAGCCCTTTTCAGTCGTTGGAAAGCAAACTCGCAATCCAAATCCCAATTGAACACTAGATTCTTCTTAGTTAATTTCGTGAGCAGGGCTGAGATTTTTGCAAAATCCCTTATGAATTTTCGATAGAAACCTGCTAGTCCTAGGAAGCTTCGGACCTCAGTTGCATTCCTTGGTGTCCTCCAATCCTGTACCGCCACTACCTTCGCAGGGTCCACCGCTAACCCTTGTTTGGATACTATGTGCCCAAGGAACCTCACCTCTTCTCTCCAAAAGTGGCATTTGGAGAATTTGGCTTTTAGTTGATGGACTCGCAAAGTTTCCATGATTGCCCTTAAGTGCTGAGCATGTTCCTCTTCACTCTTTGAGAAGATAAGGATATCATCTACGAAGACCACTACGAATTTGTTGAGGAAATCTCTAAATACCCTACTCATCAGGTCCACGAAGTAAGCAGGTGCATTTGTCAAGCCGAAAGGCATGACAAGCCATTCAAAGAAGCCGTCTGGGGTTCTGAAAGCCGTTTTATCGATGCTATCTTCAGCCACCCTTAGCTGATGAAAACCGGTTGCTAAATCGAGTTGGGAGAAAACAGACGCTCCTACAAGCTGGTCAAATAAATCGTCAATTCTAGGGAGAGGGTGCCTATTCTTTTTCGTTAGCTTGTTGAGCTCCCTACAGTCAACACATAGACGGAGTGAACCATCCGCCTTTGTAGCGAACACCACCGGAGCGCCCCATTCTGAAATGCTCCTCCTAATGAACCCCTTCTCTAGAAGCTCTTTAATCTGTTTACTGAGCTCTTTTCTTTCTCGTGGAGCCATGTGTCTAACGGGCAACGCAACGGGCTTTGCATTATCTACAAGATATATGCGGAAGTCTATTTCCCGCTTCGGAGGCAAGCCCTTCACCTCTTCAAAGACATCCGGATATTCCCGGACCACTCTAACTGATTTCAAATTTTCAACAGAGGCATCTAGCGATTCAAGATAACTAAGCATAACCGCATACGAGGGATTACAAGAAATTTCCAAAGTATTACCGAGCTGGGTTAGGAGCCTAACAACCCTTTTCTCACAATCAAGGATGGCCCCATTACTGGATAGCCAATCCATACCCAAAATCAAACCATAACCCGAAAAGCCCAAAACAAAGGCACTACATTGAAATTCTACACTTAGAATAGAAATTTTCAATCCCACACAGATCATAGACAAATGAGCTGGGCCCCCAATTGGGTTTGAAACAATTAAGGGGTCCTCTACCATACTAGTTTTTAGGTGCAGAGATTCTACTAAAGCAGACGAGATAAAGGAGTGTGATGCGCCGGAATCAAATAAAGTGCGAACGGGGTGATCATAAAGATAAACTACACTTTCTACAGAAGTATTTATACCTCGCTGTTGCAGAGGTGGCGCTTCTAGCACATGGACCTGTGCCCCTGGGGTGGATCCAGCCCTCTGCCCCTGTCCTCGTTTCTTTGGGCAGTCCTTAGCCCTATGGCCTGTCTCACCGCACGAAAAGCACCCACCATTCTCCTTGGCCTTCTTTTTCCGGCAGTCCTTTACTAAGTGCCCCACTTTGCCACAGAAATTGCACTTCCTCTTCTCTTTGTTGCCTTTCCCGCCTTTCTTAAAGTCTGTCTTCTTGGGCTGCAAACCCTCTTTCTTCCCTTGAGAGCTTTCTGCCTTGGTCTCCTTCTTGCCCTTGTCCTCTTCATTCAGCAATGCCATTTGCACCAATCTTTCATACGTGGCCCCCATGGGTATATCGGTCATGGCCAAACTGTGTAATGGCTCATTTAACCCTTTGATGAAACGGAGAGCCTTCTTATGCGGGGTGTTGACTAGGTCAAGCCCAAACCTAGCCAGCTCATCGAACTGATTCACATATTCTCTGACTGTCTTGTCCCCTTGCTTAAGAAATAAGAATTTTTCCAACTGCAAACTTCTTTCCGCATCTGAGAGAAATTTGGTCTCAAACCTTGCCCTAAAGTCCTCCCATGTCTCCACTGGTCTTTCAGCATTAGTGACTTCCCACCAGTAGGAAGCCTCGCCCTTCAGTAGCCACACTGCCAACTGTACTTTTTGTCTATCCTCTACCTCAAAGATGACGAATAGGTCCTCTGTTTCCTTCAGCCAATTTCTAGCTGCCACGAAGGACTCAGTTCCATGGAAATCCCTTCCTCCCATAGCTTTAAAATCTTTACATATCTTAGCAAACGCGTTTCCCCGAGGAGGAGGTGGAGGAAAAGGTGCCGCCGCAGCTGGATGATTTCCTTCAGCTGGGGGAGGAGGAACGGTAGGACCTGGCTGAGTGGCCCTTACTTCTAAGAACCGTCTAAACCAACCAGGTATTGGCACCCCTTCCGGCAAGTTAAGTTCTTGGGACATGCTGAAACAAAAAGGATAGATTCAAAACGAAGGATAAGAGATAATACCTATGGCTTTGGGGAGTGGACTTTGCCTTTTAAAATAAAATAATATTTTTCTTTTAAAAATGCTTCTTTAAATTTCCTTTTTGAAAATAATTTTTCAAAACTTTTTATCTTATCTGGTAAACCTATGCTCTGATACCAAGTGAAACACCCCACCTCCGTTAGGGTCACTCTCAAAAGGAATGCCCTAATTTTGGTGGAGGTTTATAAGTACAAGTCACAGATATACAAGACAGATATAAGAACACATATTTGTAAACAGCGGAAGAACAACAAACTTTTATTTCATAAAAGCAAATACGTGTTACAACAACATCCTTTCCAAAAACATAACATAACACTTTCATAATCTGTCTTGAGTACATTATTTAAAGAAGCATAAATAAAACATAGATAAACAGCAAAAGCCCCATAGTGGATTGTCCAAAGCCATAGTTTAAAACAGGAAAGTCCAAGCAATACATTTCTCTTCTTCAAGCTGGATGCTAAGGTTGGTCAAGCTGCTGTGTTCCCTCCCTGAGGACCTGGGGGGGGGGGGAAACGGAAGAAAGAAGACGAAAGAAAAGTAGAGTCAGACATAAAGCCTGAGTAAGTCTAGTACTATTTTGTCTATGAATAAAGAACTGGGTATGATAAGTATAAACAAGAAGTGGGCATGCACTATAAACTTGGTTAAGTTGTCTAGGGTCGAATATACTGTCGTACCCCATGTTAATCTCTGAACCCATATAAACTAGTTTCCAACTGGCACCCCATAATCAGGGTGATGTGATCCATTCAATGATAATCGGCTCCTACTCGCAAAGTTACATGTGTCTTACGGCCCCCGATGTCTGTAGTTACCTATGCTGGTCCCACCATGGGGTGTATCAAGTCCCATAGTGGCAACCCGACACAACCTTAGAGTGCACAGGTATGCTACTGGTGTCCAGTGCCTTATTTTTCTGCACCGGAGTGTGTGCACGCCCGCACTCCGTTAGAACCTACACTGCTACACCACCGCCGTCGCTTTGACCTCTTACAATCAGCCCAGTAATCGTGCCCCACCCTGCCTAGTTTCAGGATATCCTGATACACCTTTTAGGGTTACTGCTGAAAAGGGTCCCCCGTTACTAGGTTTTCTATCTCTAGCCAACATGCTAAGTTGGTTAAGTGTTTCCTAACCTAACCCCACCAGTCCGTTTAGTTTAGCATATTCCATTTTGATTAAGTCTTTAGTTCACTTAATCCTAACAATCCTGACTCAGCCTTAATTGTCTTATTAAGGCCCTGACCTCTCACATTAGACAGGTATTGTTGTGGCTGCCTGTTGCCTGTTGGTTCCGGGCAGTCTTACGCCACAACTCAGTCTAACCTCGGGTCCTTATTGGGCTCCATGTTTAACCTCTCACATTGGATAGGTATTGTTGTGACTACTGGACAGCCGGGCGGTTCCGGGCAGGTTTACATCACAACTCAATCCAACCTCGGGTTAAACACATCGTATGTTCTACATTTACATATTTTGTCATTCCTCTTTATTTCTTATATGTAAATATTTGCGGCCCATTATTAAGTTAATGGTGTAAAGGTTACACCAATCACGGGCCCAACCCATACTTGAATTTGGGCCCTCCTATTTTATATTTTCATTCATTAATTAATTTTAACCCAACGTTATTTTCCCCCGTTTTACACGTCCGTTTATATATATTGGGCTTAGCCTTTTAAAGCCCAATTTAGCCATGCGAAAAGGGGAGGCTTATGGCGTGATTACATACACAAAGAGGGGAAGGTGAGCGCATGAACTTGCATATGACGTTGGAAATACAAAATAGAAACTGGTGTACTTGCATAGTGGTAACATAGGTGACATGAATCAAAGCATGTGAACTTGCATAGGTTTTAACTGCAACATGAACCTATATTCTTATTTATGCATAATGTCAAACATAAGCATGGCATAAATATTTCTAGCATAAGCATGGCATAATGTCAAACATAAGCATGGCATAAATATTTCTAGCATAAGCATGGCATAATGTCAAACATAAGCATGGCATAATATCAAACATAAGCATGGCATAAGTATAGTTAAATTTGTTCACATAACCATGGCATAAATATTTCTAACATGAAATCATGATTCTTACTTTAGTCATGTAAACTTACAAAAGGGACTTTTTGAACCTAACCTAGCCATGTACCACATATGTCATCATATAATTCTAGTAAACAATATAGACTTAACATGAATTTCAATTATGCCAAATATCAATCATAGCCTAGCCATATTCATAAGTTTGCAAAAGCATGACATAATACATGGATTATGGTGTCAAAATTCCAACATAGTTTCATATGAACTATAATAACCAAACTTGTTTCAATTACTTGCAAAATGATTTATGCACAAAAATATACATTATGATGGCATAATAACAAAGCCCCAAACTTGCATGAATTTCAATCAACTACATACATGTAGCTTCAACATAGATTACATAATTTGCGCAATATTCCAAACGTATACTTGCATAGAACTACCGCATGTAGTTCTTTATAATGAATAACATAATTTTGCACAAATATGAACTACTTTATTATCCCAATTCAAGCATACAAATCAATACAGTTGTTTATTCATACCAAAGTAATACTCTACTTACAATGGTTGCGGCGAATTCTCTAATTAAGAGATATGATTCCTTTGTTGAATTGATTGGCTTTAGGTTGCTTGAATTGCTTTAGGCTTTAGAACTTTCTCCCTAATTCTCTCTTTAGTTGGCGGCTACTCTTAGTCGTTCCTCAGCAACATGGCGGCTATGTTCTTAATTTGAATGAATAGATTAGGGTTTAGTCTAGGGTTGTTTATATAGAGGTTAGGAATTGATTAGGACCCTTGATGTTGCTTGGATTGATCATAGCCATTCATTAGATAGAGAGACCAATTAGAACCCGCCACCTAGCCCTAATGACAAAGCAGACCACAGAAATTCGACCAAACACAGACCTGGCCAGCCAGGTTGACTGGGCTCGACCAGGTCGACACCCCTGTGGACAGGGCTGTCGACAGCCCTGTCGACATGGGTAGACCAGGTCGACAGCCCAGTCGACCTGGGTGGCCTAGGCGGGTGTTTATCCGCCCTGGCCCATTGGGCCCGATTTTTTTTTTTATTCTGTTTGAATTTTAAATTTAATTCAAAAACTTCCGAAGGCCATATCTTCTTCATACGGACTCCGTTTTTCGAAAACTCGGATTCTATTTTGCGTATTTTTCCGAGACGAACGCAATGGCGTATCCCGTTTCCCTTAGTTCTTTGATTTCAGATTAATTATGCTTTAATTTGTTAATTTCACAGTTATAGAATTTTCGGGGTGTTACAGTATCCTAACTACTACCCTAATCGATCATCTCCTTAACCCATGTAGATACTCTGTGCCGGGCCTACTATATGATGTATCACGTCCTAAAGTGGCAACCCACCGCTAATATGCATAGCCCCGTATCTACAGGTGTCACGGTCGTCTTATCACCTTCTACCCGGCTCATGCACGCAAATGGCTCGGTTGGTTTGCGCCACTCACACCGTGCCCCATGTTTGGATCACTTACAATCAGTCCAGTAAGTGTGTCCCTTCTCCGACCTAGTTCTCAGTATTCTATTCGATACCAACTCCGGGTTACTGACTGAAATGGGTTCCACACAATTTGATAAAAGCTCTCCCCTTGTCTTGTATCCCCCACTAAGTTTTCCACAGGTTATATTTATCCTAAGAGGTGTCTTTACTTATATAACCCCCAATCTTTCTACCGATTATGCTTAGCCTAAAAGGTGTCTTTAATACATAACCCTTAATTGGTTAAGTTATTGTGGGCCTATATCAAAATATTACCTACTCGACTCAGATAGATTTACCTTAACCCTCCCATACAACCATGTTTTACTAACCCTTATTCATTTTTGTGATGCAACTAGGTTAAGCATTTCAATTTATGACTATATCCATTTATGGTTATAATGGGCCAGACCTCCCACATTAGGCCTACCACTTGTGGATACTGGATATGTCGGTCGGGTCCAGGCAGCCTTATTCCACAAGTTGGGCGTAACCTTGTGTCTTAGCCCGTCTCATATTTGTACACTTAGACCTCCCTCATTAGGTTCAACAGTAGTGGTCGCTGGATATGTCGGTCGGGTCCGGGCATGCTTCCACCACTAATGCAACCTAACCTCGTGTACTAATTATCATCCTAGGAATTTCTTTATTAATTAATCAATTAATTAATCCTATGCCTTTATGGATGTTTCATGCCCATTACCCTAATGAAAATATATGCCTAATTCATGTTTATAAGCATTATTCAAATTATGCCAATACTAATCTTTTTTCCCCATTCCTTAACTGGTGCATTCGCGTATAATTCGCAGCATACTTAGGCTAGATAATACCTAGTCATAAACCGTAAAAAGGGAAAGATGATGTGAATATGACAAAGGTGATTTTTCTAGCACAAACATAAACTAGCATGGACATAAGGTGGACATATAAGTATAGATCCAATGAACTTGTGGCAGTTTACTAATTCTAACATAACTATGATGTCATAATAAGCATAATGAGATCTAAATTAGCAATTTAGATGTCCAATTTGTTTAGATCTAATATGATAGGCACAAGGGGATAAACTAGATCTGATTAACAATTTAGATGTCCACATAATTCATGTCTAATGGCAACAAAATTGATCTAACACAAATAAGGTCAAGATCCACATCATAGGATGTCGTAGAAGTTACAATTGATCCGACAAGATAAAGATGTAGGTTCAATAATATTACAAGTTCACATATTATGATAGATCCAATATGATTCAGTCACAGACATGTATATATATCCAAACCACAATCATGTCACAAACTACTTTTAGTCATTTAAATCTAAAAGCAACTAACTCACTGTGTTTGGCTTAAAATAAAAGGTAGAAAATAGGAGAGGTAGGATCTACACTTGAATCTCTAAGTTTGATTTGCAAAGTTGATAATTGTAGAAGGGAACTCAGTTCAGTTCAGTCGCTGGCAGAGTTTGGCCGCCATGGATTCTCAATGAAGAAAACAAGATAATTGACCATGTATTTATAGCTGCCATCCCCTCTGAAACTGACTGCTACGTCAGCCCTAGGGGTGTCGACACCCATGTAGGTGGGTCGACCCTGTTGTCGACACCCCATTAGGGGGGTTCGACCCCGGTGTCGACACTCCTCTTGGGGGGGGGGTCGACCCCCTTAGAGCGGGAAAACTGCCGCCTAAATATTTTTTTCAAATTTGAATGACTTTAGATAGGGTCTGACTCATCTTCGACTCCTATATGACTTATATGTGTAAATATAATTCTTCTGCGTGTATACAAACTTAAAACCCTCATAACTTCTTCATACGGTGTCCATTTTACGCAAACCAAATGTCTATATTTACCTACTCAAAGGACGCAATGGCGTGGTCCGTTTTCCTTAATTCCAAATATTAAATTAATTATTATTTAATTTATCCTCTTTTAAGGTTGTTAAAATACGCGGTGTTACATTCTCCCGTACTCAAAGGATTTCATCCTTGAAATCTCCAAGTTGAGAAGAATGCAAATCTTACCATCCATCATCCATCTACTCATCCATCAATCACTGGCATCCATTGTCCTTAAAGACTTATAATGCTTATATGAATATATGCAAAGGTGTGTGTATATGTTCCAATACTAATGCAAAGATCAGGCGGTCTACTGATTTAGTTGACCTCCTTAATGTAATGTATGTTAGTGCCATGTATCCAATATGTATGCAAATAATCCTATTACCATGTGAGTTCTATATGTGTGCACACTCATTCTTCCAAATGCAACATCCATATGTTAATACATCCATTTCCATCCATTAAAAGAAAATGCACACATGTCCATATGCAGTATGAGAGTGATTGAGCCGATCTAGTGCCTAATGTGTGTGTACATGCATCCACAGGCAGCCACTAGCAAACACTCACATTCACTTGCATCCATCAAACATAACATGTCTCAAACACATGTTTACGTCCATAGGGTTCCTATCCAAAGGTTGAGAATAATATTGATAGGACGTATTCAAATGATAAAAACAAGAATAGATAAACTTTGGAAAAGGAGTTAAGAATGTACCCTCGAAAAGGAAAGGGTACGAAGCACGGATCTCGTCTTCGGTCTCCCAGGTTGAATCTTCTGGGTTATCTCCCCATTGAACTTTCATCAATTTGATCTCTTTATTGCGTAGCTCCTTAACTTCTTAACCAAGAATATGGATAGGGACTCGTCTGATTGTCGCCTCCTATTCCACTTCTATTTCTTCCAATATGCTTGGCTCAACAACTTCCGCGGTGTTATGCAAACAATTCCTCAGATGAGAAACATGGAAAACATCATGCACACCGGATAGATTTTCCGGGAGCTTAACTCTATAGGTCATTTGGCCAATCCTCTCGGTTATGTGAAATGGTCCCAAAAACCTAGGTGCCAACTTCCCCACCGATTTGAAGAGAACCACATTCCTCAGAGGAGATACTTTAATAAAAACTAAGTCTCCTACTTAAAATTAGATGTCAGTCCTTCTCTTGTCTGCATAGGACTTCTTCCTATCTTGACTCGTCTTCATCCGCCATCGATTAAGGTCAACGTTCTCGGATTTTTCTTTAGCCATATCTGGTCCAAGCAATAATCTTTCTGTAGATTCCCACCAGCAAGTTGGTGATCTACAGGGTCGCCCGTACAATGCTTCGAAAGGTGCCATACCAATGCTAGCTTGATAACTGTTGTTGTAGGCAAACTCTACAAAAGAAAGATGCTCTTCCAAAGTCCCTCCGAAGTCTAGGATACACAGCCTTAAAAGATCTTTTAGAAACCTGTTCACCCTCTCCGTCTGCCCGTCGGTCTGAGGATGATAAGCGATGCTCAAACATAACTGTGTACCTAGTGCTTCTAGCAAGCTCCTCAAAAATTCACTAGTGAAGATGGGGTCACGATCGCTTACGATGCTGGAAGGTACTCCGTGAAGATGGCCTATCTCATGAACATAAATTGCTGCCAACCATGATGTCGTCCCCTTACTCTTAACCGGAATGAAATGTGCGCTCTTAGTCAGTCTATCCACCACAATCCAAATACTGGTGTTGCCCTGCTTTGATCTAGGAAACCCATCTATGAAATCCATAGAGATGCTCTCCCACTTCCACTGTGGAACCTCTAAAGGATGAAGTAGGCCACCGGGCTTGTTTTGTTCAGCCTTAACTTGCTGACAAACCAAACATTGAGAAACAAACTCTACCACATCCCTCTTCAATCTGGCATAAAAGAAAACCGGCTTCATGTCTCTATACATCTTATCACCGCTTCGATGAATAGTCATCTTAGAATGGTGGGCTTCCTCCAGGACTGCCTTTATCAAGGTTCCCGTTTGAGGAATACAAAGCCTCCCATGTCGTCACAATCACCCCTTTTCATCTATGGCATATCTACTGAGGTGACTAGAAGTCTCCCCTTTTCTGATCTTTTCCATGATGTCTAAAATATGTGGGTCACTTTGCGGCGAAGCTCCCATCTAATCGATAAGGGTTGGCCGTATCTCTAATGATGCAAACAAATCAAGCAAAATTTCCATGGGGGGTCTAAAATCAAAAGTTGATATGAACTCCAAATTCTTTCTTTCGACAAACAGAGGACTTAAGTCCACCCTCTGCCTGCTTAGTGCGTCGGCCACCATATTACCCTTGTCGGGGGTATAAGCAATCCCAAAATCATAAGAAGCTAGGAACTCCATCCACCGTTGTTGCCTTAAATTAAGATCCTTCTGCGAGAACAAGTACTTGAGAGATTTATGATTGGTGTATAACTCGAACTTCTCTCCAAGTAAATAATGACACCACATCTTAAGCGTGAATACTATGGCAGCTAGCTCTAAATCATGGTTGGGGTAGTTCTTCTCATGAACTCTCAGCTGTCTACCCCCATAACACACTACTTTCCCTTCTTGCATCAGAACCGCACCAAGCCCTATAACACATGCATCAGTATAAATGGTAAACACTTTACTTCCATCAGGCAAGGTCAGGACCAGGTTGTTTTCAAAGCCCTCTTCAGCCGTTGGAAAGCAACATCACAATCTATATCCCATGAGAATGCCACGTTCTTCTTCGTTGGCCTGGGGAGCGGGGCTGATATCTTCACGAAGTCCTTAATGAACTTCCTATAATAACCTGCCAACCCCAGAAAGCTTCCCACCTTGGTTGCATTTTTAGGAATTTTCCAATCTTTCACTATAACCACCTTTTGCGGGATCCACGGCTATCCCTTCTTGGAGACCACATGCCCTAAGAATCTCACATTTTTTCTCCAAAAATGGCATTTGGAGAACTTTGCCTTAAGCTGATGTGCACGGAGAGATTTCACCTTTTCTCTCAAATGTTGAGCATGCTCTTCTTCACTTTTGGAAAAGATCAAGATATCATCAACAAAGACCACCACAAATTTATTTAGGAACTCCCGAAACACCCTATTAAATCAACAAAATAGGTGGGTGCATTTGTCAACCCAAAAGGCATAACTAGACATTCGAAGAAACCATACGGAGTTCTAAAAGCGGTCTTATATATACTGTCCTCAGCCACCTACAACTGATGAAATCCCGTGGCCTAGTGTAATTGAGAAAATACTGAAGCACCAACAAGTTGGTCGAATAAATCGTTTATCCTCGGAAGTGGGTGCCTGTTCTTCTTGGTGAGCTTATTTAATTCTCTATAGTCCACACACAAGCGAAGAGAACCATTCGCCTTAGTTACGAATACTACAGAGCACCCCATTGAGATATGCTTCGCCTAATATACCCTTTTCAAATAGCTCCCCAACATGTTTTCTAAGCTCCCTCCTTTTCCTTGGAGCCATTTGGCGCACTGGTAATGCAACTGGCTTTGCATTGTCCACCAGATATATACTAAAATCGATCTCGCGCCTCGGAGGTAAGCCCCGTACCTTATCAGAAACATTAGAATAATCTTGGACTACTGTAATAGATTGCAAATCATCTATAGATGCATTAGGAGACTCTAGGAAACTAAGCATAACAGACCCTTGGTGGTCACAAGAAATGTCGAGGGTCCTTCCATGACAATATAAAAGTCTAACGACCCTCCTCTCACAGTCTAGAATGGCACCGTACGTGATCACCCAATCCATCCCTATAATCAACCCTAGCCCATGAACCTAAGCACATATGCGTCATATTCAAATTCGAAGCCTAACACAGATATTTTCAAACCCCAACAAATCAAAGATAAATGAGCCGAACCACCAATGGGGTTTGAGACAACTATGGGACCCACTACCATACTAGTAATTAAGTGCAGAGATTCAACCACAGAAATAGATATAAATGAATGTGAAGCATCGGAATCAAAAAGTGTTCTAATAGGATGATTAGAAAGAGAAATTAAACCTTCCACATAAATTTTTCCACCTCTATCAAGAGAATTAATTGCGAGAGCATGCACCTGCCCTCTAGAAGTTCCTGCCCTTTGACCTTGACTCTGTGATCCCTGTTTCTTTGGGCACTCCCTAGCAAAGTGTCCGACCTCTCCGCAATTAAAGCAAGAATTCTTTCTCCTTTTGCAGTCCTTGATCACGTGTCCCTCATTCCCACAATTGTGTAATTTCCTCTTATCCTTGGCCTTGTCATTCTTTCCACTTTTATTTTGTTGTTATTGTTGCCCCTTCTTGGGCCACACCTTCTTATTTTGCATTGTTTCCTCAGCCTTTACTTCCTTCTTTTCTCCCTTGTTTTCCTTATGCATTAGGGCCATATCGATAAGCTTTTCAAAAGTGGCTCCCATTGGAATATGGGACATGGCTAACCCATGAAGGGGTTCATTTAGCCCTTTAGCAAACCGCAAAGCTTTCTTGTGCGAAGTATCCACCAATTCCAGTCCGAACCTAGCTAGCTGGTTGAATTTGTTCACATATTATTTTACCGTCAAGTTCCCTTGTTCGAGTGCCAAGAACCACTCCATCTGCTTGCTTTTCCGGCTTGGGAAAGAAACTTCATTTCAATTTTTTGTCTAAAGTCTTCCTATGTTTCTACCGGACGTTCAGCTTGGGTAACTTCCCACCAGAATGAGGCTTCATCTTTCAGGAGCCAAGCAGCTAACTGAATCTTCCTTCTATCCTCTACTTCAAAAATTATTAATAAGTCCTCGGTCTCCTTGAGCCAATTCTGCGCTTCTACGAATGTCACATTCCCATGGAATGGCTTCCCTCCCATAGCACGGAAGTCTGTGCAGACCTTAGTGAAATTATCTACTCTTAGAGGAGGAGGAACATCAAATGCAGCTGGGGGAGGAATGTTTCCTTGACCTTCAGTTGGATTCGTGGCCTCTAGATACCTACGGAACCTTCCAGGTATCGTAACAACCTCTGGGATATTAGGAATGTTAGGTTCCCCAGACATGCTGAAAAGAAAAGGAAAGAGATTTAGACAAAGGACCAAAGGATATTACATATGCTTTGGGGAAATATGTTTTTCAAAACAGACTTTTCTTTTGGAAAATGCTTTCTTTCAAAACCCAATTTAAAAATAATTCCAAAAACTTTTATCCAATCTGGTAACCTTCAGCTCTGATACCAAGCGTGACACCCCACATCTGTTAATGTCACTCACTAAGGGAATGCATTAAGTTCTGTGAAGCGTTATAGGTAAACAGACACAGAATAATTACAAGACAGATATAAATAAGATAACAATGGAAATTTAAATTTTTATTTCAAACATAAATCATAACGTCATGGTCCAAAATACCATAAGTCACAAAAACCATTACAGTAATATAACTTCTGTCTTATACCATCATAGTACATATATATAGAAAGCATAACATAATTCCCCAAGAAAAGAGATAAGCCATAGTAGAGATAAGAACTTGAGACATACTTAGAAAGCAGCTCCTAGCAAGATGATAACTAAATCCTGACTAAGCCTGAGAATTCCTTCCCTAAGAACCTGGGGGGCAACGGAAGAAAGAAGAGGAAACAAAAAGGGTAAGACATAAAGTCTAGAGAGTCTAGTTACTTTTAGCAAGTAAATAAATAAAAGTAGCATGATAGTCATATAAAGTGGATAAGAGAGATTACTACATAAAAGGAAGGGATGACAATAGATAGGATAAAGTGTATACGCTTACCTAATGATTACTCTGCACTATTACAAGTATAACCAGAATGAGATGATCCCTTCCCCTATAAGGTGGTAGACTTAAGCATACGTCCAAATGTATCCTAACTACTACCCTAATCGATCGGCTCCCTAACCCATGTAGATACTCTGTGTCAGCCCCAACGTAGGATGTATCACGTCCTAAAGTGGCAACCCACCGCTAATATGCACAGCCCCATATCTACAGGTGTCACAGTCGTCTAAACCCCTTCTGCCCGGCTCATGCACGCACATGGCCCGGTCGGTTTGCGCCGCCCACACAATCCTCCATGTTTGGATCGCTTACAATCAGTCCAGTAAGTTTGTCCCTTCTATGACCTAGCTCGGAGTATTCTATTCGATACCAACTCCGGGTTACTGACAGAAATGGGTCCCACACAATATGATACAAGCTCTCCCCCTTGTCTTGTATCCCCCCACTAGGTTTTCAATAGGATATATTTACTCTAAGAGGTGTCTTTACTTATATCACCCCCAATCTTTCTACCAGTTATGCTTACCCTTAAAGGTGTCTTTAATACATAACCCTTAATTGGTTCAGTTATTGTGGGCCTATATCAAAATATTACCCACCCGACGCAGATAGATTTAACTTAACCCACCCACTATCCAACCAAGTTTTACTTAACACTTATTTATTTTTATGATACAAATAGGTTAAGCATTTAAATTTATGACCATGTCCAATTATGGTTATAATGGGCTAGACCTCCCACATTAGGCCTACCACTTGTGGATGCTGGATATGCCGATCGGGTCCGTGCAGCCTTATTCCACAAGTTGGGCCTAACCTCGTGTCTTAGCCCGTCTCGTATTTGTACACTTAGACGTCCCACATTAGGTTCAACATTAGTGGTCGATGGATATGCCGGTCGGGTCCGGGCAGGCTTCCACAACTAATGCAATTTAACCTCATGTCATAAGTGCAATTACAATTACTAATATTCATCCTAGTCATTTCTTTATTAATTAATCAATTAATTAATCCTATGCCTTTATGGGTGTTACATGCCCATTAACCGAATCAAAGTATATGTCCAATTCATGTTTATAAGCATTATTCAAATTATGCCAATACTAATCTTTTTCCCACGTTCCCTAACTAGTGCATTCGCATATAATTCGCGGCATACCTAGGCTAGATAATAGCCTAGTCATAAACAGTTTAAAAGGGAAAAGTGATGGGAATATGACAAAGGTGATTTTTCTGGCATAAACATAAACTTTCATGGTGATAAGGTGGACATATAAGTATAGATCCAATGAACTTGTGGTAGTTTACTAATTCTAACATAACTATGATGTCATAATAAGCATAATGATATCTAAATTAGCAATTTAGATGTCCAATTGGTTTAGATCTAATATGATAGGCATAAAGTGATAAACCAGATCTGATTAACAATTTTGATGTCCACATAATTTAGATCCAATGGCAACAAAATAGTTCTAAGACAAATAAGGTCAAGATCCACATCATAGGATGTCATAGAAGTTACAATTGATCCGACAAGATCAAGATTTAGATCCAAGAATATTACAAGTTCACATATTATGATAGCTCCAATATGATTCAGTCACATGCATGTATATATATCCAAACCACAATCATGTCACAGATTACTTTTAATTATTTAAATCTAAAAGCAACTAACTCATAGTGTTTGGGTCAAAAGAAAAGGTAGAAAATAGCAGAGGTTGGATCTACACTTGAATCTCTAAGTTTGATTTGCAAAGCTGATAGTTGTAGAAGATAACTCAGTTCAGCTCAGTCGCCGGCAGAGTTTGACCCCCATGGATTCTCAATGAAGAAAACAAGAGAATTGACTAAATATTTATAGCTCCAACCCCTCTCAAACTGACTGCCACACCAACCCTAGGGGTGTCGACTCCCCTATAGGTGGGTCTACCCGGGTGTCGACACCCCTTAAGGGGGCGACCCCCGGTGTCGACACCCCTATAGGGGGTCGACTCCTTAGAGCGGGAAAACTGCCGCCTAAATATTTTTTCCAATTTTAACGGCTTTGGATAGGGTCTGACTCATATCTGACTCCTATATTACTCATATGTATAAATATAATTCTTCTACGCGTATACAAACTTAAAACCCTCATAACTTCTTCATATGATGTCCGTTTTACGCAAACCAAATGTCTATCTTGACCAGAATTTCGAGATGGACGCAATGGCGTGGTCCGTTTCCCTTAATTCCAAATATTAAATTAATTATTATTTAATTTATCCTCTTTTAAAGTTGTTAAAATACGGGTGTTACAACAACTAGCTCATCAATGTAGACTTGAATCACTCTTAAATTATTCTCAAAAAAATATCAAAATTAAGCTATTCTTGACCAATATGAACTTGGATCATCAAAATCCCACTAATTCACAAAATTGTGTGTGGAGTATTGTTTGTTGGAACCTACCTTCATTTCTGTTGATAGACTAGGTCAAGTTTTAAATTCACCTACGGATGGATAGCTTTAACCGAGTTAAATTGTGAATATGGTTTAAGGGATGAAATAAGTCATCTCTTTATTGATGACGACTCAGAGGTATCTTGAACCAAAGGGCTATGGCCTAATGCAAGGGTACTTCACCATGTTCTTACTCGAACAATTCTACCGAGATCCGGAATACATGATCTTGTGTATTCGGACATTTTCGAGCTTTGTATGCAACTTTTGGTCAGGTGAAAATTAATTGGATGCAAACAATTATGGATCATCTCCTTCTCTATACACAAGGGTTGACTACATATTTTCATTATGGAGAATACTTAATGAGGGTCTTTGAAAGTGTAAAAATTCCAAAACCGGATTTGGAAACAATTGAAATAAAAATACTGGATAAGAAGAATTTGAAGCAAATGCATATGCCACCTCCAACCATTCGAATCATGAGTTTAGAGAGTTGGAGAAAGAGATGTATGGATTAACCATCATCAAGTTCTATTCGTGCTAATCCCAAAGATGTCCGACTAACGGAACCATCTCAAACGTTGAGCCAAGCACTTGATGTAGTTGCGCGCAACCAACTTCTTTTAGAAGCAAGACTTAAAAGAATGGATAAGAAAATGGACAAAAAGTTTGACAAAATTAAAGATTTTCTTGGAAGGACGTGGAATTCAATCTCTTGCTCTCTTGTAAACACTGGTTATGTGCCGGATCCGTAGAAACGACCCATGTCTCCTCTCAATTGGACTTCTCCTGAAAGTACCGAATCCGATGACATTTAGGTTAATATTATGCTCTGTATGTTATTTGCTCATGCTTCTTTTTATCTCGAACTTTTTAGTTATGCTTTTGGTTATGTAATAATTTGTAGTTGGAACATCTATGCTTTTGGTTGTGCTATAAATTATGCATGCTTGAAATGATTATGTTTTTATTTTAGCATTAATTTGTTATTTGATTACTTTGTGCTCATTATGATTAATTACTTTTTAATCGATGACAAAAGGGTAGAAAAATCATTGATTCTATGCTCTTAATGATAAATTTATTGAGAATATATGTGCTAATATATTCTATGCTCTTAATATTGAATTTATTGAGAATATATGTGTAACACCCCGTAATTTGAACATAAAAATTCACAAATTAAAGTATACTTAATTAAGTGAAATGGGTTGCGCAGAGAAATACATATATATTGATATATATATATATATATATAATTGAAAATTAAATAGATAAATATGCAAAAATGTTCAACCAGCGAATTGGGAGAGGGGAATAACCGAACCGGCCGATTTTTGAAGTCGACTCGAGCTCGCTTGGTCGACTAGGGGTTAATCCAGGGTGTTTGGCTGTCAACCCGTGGGCCGATTCTCTCAAATGCAGATTTTGCATTTGAATGGTTCTCATGGTTCAGCTTTAATCTAAAGGCCCTAGATGGTTCCTACACTTGACTTCTTCCTCAAGACATGCTTTGATGGCTAGGATCTAAACTAAGGTTAATCATATGGCTAAAACTATCCTAGTCTTCTATAAAAAGACCCCTAACCTAAACCTAAATGCTCATTATTCAATCCTATAGCTAAACTATGCCGAAATGTTCTCTCATGGCTTCCATCCTCTTGTCATAAATTCTATCTTCATTTCTATGAGAGATTCTTTGATCATATGAGTGCATGAGAGCTTCTATGTTCACATGAGAGCTTCTAATCAACTCTAGCAACTTAATCTTCTTCATTTAAGTGCTAATCAACAAGTGGTGAGTTTTCTATAGCCTTAGTGACCAATTATTGAAATAATTATGATAGGATATAATGAGGTTATGGCTATGAATGTGGATCAATGCAAGTTATGCAAGTTGTATGCTATGTGTTAATGATGTTATGCATGTTATGCAAGTTATGTGCTATGTGTTAATGATGTTATGCATGTCATGCAAGTTATATGCTATATGTTTGTGATATTATGCAAGTTATGCAAGTAATATGCTACATGTTTGAGATGCTATGCAAGTTATGCAAGCCATATGTTACATGTTCATGATGTTATGCAAGTTATGCAAGTCACAAGTTACATGTTCATGATGTTATGCAAGTTATGCAAGCTATATGCTATATGATCATGATGTTATGCAAGTTATGCAAGTGTTCATGATGCTAGTTGCTATGATAAACATTGATCCACTATGACACCATGGTTATGCAAGTATGATGTTTGATTATATGCAAGAGACATGTGCAAGTTTACACCTTAGTATGATATGCATACATATGCAAGTTAACCCCTTTACATGTCACACATACATATGCAAGTTTACCCCTTTGTATGACATAAGAAACTTATGCAAGTTACCCTCCTTATGACATATGTGATTCATGCAAGTTTGGGTTGATTATCTATGCTAGTTGGGTTTGATGCTATATGCATGTTGACACCTTTAAACCCATGTTGATGCTAATGTTATGCAAGTTGAACCCATTACATTTATGATGAATCTTCCCTTTTATGTCATGTTTGCGAATTACGTGGGGAACGATGGGGTTAATAAACATGTTAATGAAATGATGTTTTAAATTTCAAGTATTACATATATCTGTCTTGTTGTAATTTTTCAGTTCTATATTCACTTAAATACTCCACCGAAGCTAAGGCATTCCCTTTGTGAGTGACCTTAGCGGGTGTGGGGTGTTACAATATGTTCTAATATTTTGTTGTAGGAATCAAAACGGTAAGATTATAATTTTATCAAACTAACAAAATATTGGGAAATTCAGTGGGAGCTAAACATTCAGGGGGAAAACAGGAGTGTTGTCATCAATCAAAAAGGGGGAGAATGTTGATATCATAATTTTGATTAATGCCAACAAAAAAAGTTGCAATGGAAATCATGTTATAGAGATAAGTTTATATATATATATAAATTGAGTCGTGTTAAAATATGTCCTCAAGTATAACATGAAAAGTAAATATATATATATATATACATATATATATATATATATATATTCATATGGCTTTAAAAAGCTAGAAGTGCATAAAATAAGCTCTACCAGTCAATAGGTAGAGAATTGATCAGTCGACTGGTCAGAGAAATTTTGTACACAACGGCTAGTTTTGAAACATGTTTTTATTCATACGATTTAAAGTTTAATTCAACCAGTCAACTGATGATTTTTTAACCAGTCGACTGATTTGACCCAGAAACTTTTTTATGAAGAGGCACCATCTTTCATGAAGAGATTCCTCTTCAATAATCAATAGAATTGGACGCTACTTTATGAAGAAAATCTTCATGAATGAATGCTACTCTTCTACTATTATATAAACACTTCAAACATGTTTTTCAAATCACCAGTTCTGAATATATTCTCTCTATTTTCTGAAATTAACTTCTATATACTTTGCAAACAAAAGCTCTCCAAATTCAAGTTACTTATTGAATCCTTGATAACACTTTACATATCTTGATTCGACAAGTAACTATCTTCCTTAAAATCTTTACAAGAATTTCAACTACTCGAGTATAAGATTATAGGAAGGGTGTACTTAAACTATTGACTATCCGTGTTGGTCGAAGAACACAAAGCAAAATTCAAAACATTTGTAATTGTTGAAGTCCTATGTAGTTGCTCAGGCGAAAGGCATCCTTGTTGGGGTGTGGGTGTACTGACCTATTCCTCCGGGTTAAGAGAGGGAGTGATAGTGAATTCCGAAGAGAGCTTCGGGACTAGACATAGGGCGGGAAGTTCAAACCAGTATAAAATTCCTGGTGTCACTTTACTTTACTTACCGCATTCATTTATTAGTGATATATCGTATCAACTCTTATTTATTTGCATAACTATTATATATTAGCTAGTTAGTATAACATCTACATTTCCGCTATATCCATATAGATCATGCTTAATTAGTACACACCGACTTTTCAAATATGAGGCTTGTGGTAATTATATTGAAATTGTGGTTAAAATGGTGGTAAATGTGATTTGGTGAGTTTTGGTGTACAATGATGATAATTGAGAAAATTTTAACACTTAGTTTGGAAGTGAATCAATTTTGGTTCAAGCCAAAGTTTGTTTTTAATGTTATATGTTAGAAATGAATTTTGACTTCACATATTGACATAATGGATAATAATAATAATAATTTTTATAAAAGAAAATAAAAGATAAAGAATATCTTATCATGTAAATATTTAATTAAAAGCTTGTGAATATGTGGTTTGTGCCCAATTTGTTGTAATAAGTTTAATAGAATGATAAATCTTGGATTTTTGTTAAAATGGAGTTTTTTGGAAGAATTCATGTAAAAATAAAATGTATAGTTGTAAATTTTGTTGTGAATATTTATAAATGTACAAATTAAAAAATTTATACGCTTTGGGATTTATGTTTTAAACGTTGTCATTTAGATGTTTTTTATTTTCTATTTTGCAAGGATTTTACAAGCTAAATGGTAAAATGTTGATGTTTCGTATCTTTTGTAAATTAAGTAGAACTTGTTTAAAATGAAGATAAAAGGTTTAAAAAGCGTTTTAGAATGTTGTTTACAATTTTAGTAATATTGGATGATGTTCAGAAATGTAAATTGTAAGAAGGGATTGTGTAATTATGTGTTAACTAGGTAAAATTTGGTTTAAACTAGTATAAATTAGCCTAAGTATTCTAGAATGGTCTAATTTCCTCTTTTGGGCTACTTATAACATAAGTATGGGAAGAAGAGTCCAAAGATAACTTTAAGAGATGTAGTTTTCTCCGGAGAAAACATCTCTTTCTCTATTTTTACACAAAAACAACTAGAAAACTTAAATAAAATCCATGGCCATGAATACTTAAGCCTAAAAACTTCTCAAGTTAGTTAATTTAAGATACTTATTAGCATCTACAGTAGGTAATCTGTATAAAAACATAAGTTTATTTCATCTCCCTATCCAATTTGTAAAATATTCATTGTACGTTGAAGCTTCTTATTTGCATGCTACTATAGTTAGTTTTTTGGAATAATGGCTCCATCTTCTTAGCATTTGAGCTTCCAATTGATTCAATCCAATCCTCATCTTGGTATAATACGCAATCAAGGTGAATGATTACTCACTTATTCTAGTTAAAGTGATAGTTTGTTTGTTTGAATTGAATCTATGCTTGAATGATTGAAATCTGTAAAAGTTATGTGCAAAAAAAAAAATTTTGTTGTGCAAAGCAGCCAGGGTGTTGCTTTGAACTGCTACTACTTTGTCATGCTTTGATAAAATTGTGCTATTTCGGTTGTTATCCATAGTTGAGTATGTTGTTTATGAGTCGTCCAATATGATCACTAAACTATGTTGAAACAATCATCAAAGTTGAACAAGAATGTTGTTTTTCACCTGTAGAAATCACGTAGGATGGGTCCACCCATGCCTTTGATGTGTTGACCCTAGAGTTGGCACACGATAAGTGTGGGTCGACACAGAGGTCGACCCACCTAATGCAATTTGCATAGGAATGTTTTTCTCTTTGCTATGTTAATTTCTTAAGTCTTTAACGTACTCAAACTTATTTTCCTGTTGATATTCCTGAAATTATCTAGATTTTTGCTGCAACTTACCTTAGCAAACCTAATTTATGCCATGTCCAATCTGAATTCCAGATTTACGGAGATTTTAATGGTTGTTTATTTTGTTTCATGATGAATTTTGATGGTGTTTCATGCACGTACACATCTTCAAACTAGTTTTTCTATAAATATGTATATCGTTTTCTCTGTTGCATTATGGCAAAATGATTTTCTTATTTTGATCTTCAATATGAATCATCTTTAAGCTATAGTACAACTCTATTTTGAGATAAAAACCAAATATATTTACAATATATAAACTCACACATTTCCGCACCCTTCGAGAAGGCGTAATGGAGATTAAACAATATCGTAAACTCCATGGTATGGGACACAACGGTATACGGAACCAGTTAATCCCAGACTCGCTAATTGAAGCTACAGATAGAAGGTTCGGGTGGAAGCTAGACATGAGGGGAGTCTCATATACGTATTTACTTGATCGAAACAGTCAAGTTACACATGATGGGGGGTTGTGGTGTTAGGCGCCAAAATAATTGAATACATATATGGTACTTGACTAAGCTCAAGCGAAGCTTATTTGCGCGTGGAATATTATGTTGTTTTGAATCCGAATTTGTTGCTTTGTTGAATTTTTTGTTTGGGTCTAATATTGGCGCTTTGATGACTTAGATCTTATGATCACATTTAATTTTTTCGTTTTAGACCTAAATATCGATGCTTGATGATTTTGACCTTAGAGTCATACATTGATGATTTGGTTAGTATTTGATCTGTATCCATATACTATGATGATTTTGGAGTTTCTTGTTGATGGCCATATTGGAATCATTTAAACTCTCTTGAGTATACATATATTGACCTTGGTGAATTTGGTGTATTGAGCTTTGTTGTTATTTGGTGATCGGTGCTTGTACGCAACTTAGAGCTTAGTACATAATCTAGATATAAACTCCTTATTGGTGTCACGTGGAACTTATAACTTTACTTCAACCCTTGGAGTTACCTTATTAACTCTTGTAGATATAGAGTTACTTATTATATTCTTATGTTATCGTTACATATTTATAATCACTTTTAACTAAACTGACCCATGCGTGTTATTGCTTGGGTCAGACCGAGATTTTGCAGGTAGCTATTGAAGTTGTCGCCTTACTACTTTAATTGACTTGTAGATGTACTCCTTCATTTTTGCTCGCTTTAGGAGAATGTAGTCTGTACTATATATTCGTGCTAGACACTTTTTGTTGTACACATTCTTTTCCGAGGATGTATCTATGTAATATTTTGTAATGTACCTGATGTATGTATATTTATGAATCGGTGGAAGTGGTATGGTTTTGTAGACTATGAAATATTATGTAGTACACTTCATGTTTCGAGCTGCCCCTGTAGCCATCGCAGTATCGTATTATATAAATATTAAGTATGTCGAACCTTATAAAAAAAGAGCACTCCATCGATGTACTTAAGACTTGTTAATACAAAACTAGGAATGGTCGCTTCTAACAAGCCCTGTAACACCCCGCATTTTAATAACAAAATTATAGACATAATTATGGGAGTAATGTGCGTTTGAAATTTGAAAAAAAACATATGTTATAAAATGAGAAATAAATTATAATTTGCCATTATGAAAATATAACGTGGTAATGGTATATATAGAATTAAATAAAAAGCAGAAGAATAAATGGAATTTAATAAATACGTTATAAAATAAACATAAAATATATGATTACATTAATTAAATAACGTGCGTTTGAATTTGAAAATGATCGAATAATATTAACGTTAACATATTGCCAAACTTAACCATTTAATAAAATAGGAAAATAATTATGTGTGGTAGAAAGGATTAAATCAAGGAAGAGAAGGAAATTAATATTAAAATGGCAACATTTCCTTTAAATGGACAACGCATGGACATTAAAAAGGGAACACTGGAAATAATGTCAACAACTGGAAATAGATGACATATTCTAGAATGTGAACACACATATTGATGTATTTTAAAAAAATATTTAGACATAAAATTACAATAATAACATGCAAAATAAATGTGGGTCATAAATGGCACGAAAACATGTAATAAAAGGAAATTGAAATGACATTAATTGAGTAACGTTTAACTTAATCGATTGGGCGCGCAATAATAATAAGCATTTGAAATTAAAAGTAAACACTTTTTAAAATTGTAGAAATGAACGTTAAAATAACGTTTATTGAATTAAAGACTTAAACAAGCAAGAGTTTAAAAGTGGAAGAGAATTTATGCGTATATTAATCACGTAATTGAAATTCAAAGTAGATGGATAACAAAAACAGAGAGGATAAGTAAAAAATGGTTGAGAAATAGAACATTAAAGGCAACGTTTAAACACAACACGAAACACGCATCAAAATTGACCTGATACACATTTTTATAACGTGTATGGGTCAACCCACTTATTAGCTGTGTAGAATCGGGGGTCGACCAAGCTGGAGCCTGGGTTAACCCATTTCGAGCCAAGATGACGTGGTTTTATATTTTTGATGGTTTGCATTTAATTATTTTGAATCGAACGGATGTGGTTCTTCCTGGTAGATATAAATAAACCTATAGGCCCTGGCTTCCAATTTATATTTTTTGAGAGGGCCCAAGAGCTCTACCAGTTCTTTTCTCCTCCAAACTCTTTAGAAATAAATTATATTTTAGATTTAGGATTTTTGATTCAAGAAATGGAGGAAAATATGGTAGATTCAAGGTGTAGATGCGTAGATCCCATATATATGTATGTATATACATATATATATATATATGTATATATATTTGTAAATCCGAATTGAAAAGTAAACACAGATCTAAAACTTAGAGCGTAAATCCTAGGGGAATTGACTTAAATTATATTTTCTTATAATAGTATATGATATCATTTGATTCCTGTAAAAAATTAGAATATGTTCTCTTCTTCCTCATTTCCGTATTTTTGCATTGGAATATATATATTATGTTGAATTTTGGTTATGCGTAAAATATACATAAACCTGGGATGTTGACTTATATATAATTGAATTATGCGCCTAATTTATGCGACTGATTATAATCCTTTCCTTGCGCGCTTTGGAAAACATAATTCAATTTTAATTATAAAAAAAAGAGGATCTGATAACTGTGGGCATAACATAATTAATGTTATGAATAGTAAATTTGCAGCTAAATGGTAAATCTGAGAATTTCTAGGTTTGTCAAAAAGACTACCTTTCAAATTAAGAATGGAATGAATATAGAAATTGTTGGGATTGAAAAAGGAACATCACCCAATTGTTTCCAAATTTACTATAACTATGTAAAAAATTAAAATAAGTTAAAAATAGGATTTAATGTATATAATTAAAATAGAAAGTCAGAATTAGCCTAGATTGATTGATTAGGAAAAAGAGATTGTATTTCCATAGTTTGGTTTGAAAAAAAATTGAAAACATAATTGCAAGTTTAAAAATAAATAAAGGTGTGGATTAGTGCGAAATAGGGATTTTGCCGTATTGTGCACTATTCAATAGCATAAAAGTAATTGAAAGAGATATCTTCCAATTATTGGTTTCTATGGCAGTCATTACCTTAAACTATGGAAAAAAAATTATACAGTTTTGGTAACCAATCAATTGGAAGTAGACCTAAATTCCTAAAAGAATAAATTGTTAAGATAGAAGTAGAAAAAGTAACATAACTGAAAGAGGTTATTAAAAGATAAAGGCTTAATGTAAACTTATAACTGGAATATAATAAGAAAGTTTCAATAGGAATAACATATAATAAAGATTATAATTTGGAAAGTGAAAAGAAAGAAATAAAGCTTATTATAAATAAATAGGAGTTTAGAAATTAAATTTGATAAGATTATAGATATTTTATGCTGGCCTTGCATCTAGGCGGTTCTATGATAATTAGTAAAATTGATTTGTAAATAAATAGTACTCGATTAAATAGATTAATGAATATTGTAGGTCAATGAAAAAGTGAAAAGAATAATGATAAATTAGACATAAGGTTTAATTAACATAATGGTATTCGTTTGGTCCAGTCTATGGTGATAAAGAGCCCAATAGGGTAAATTATTGTAGGCATTCGTAGACGCGTAAGAGAACATCCATCTTATTCGATGGGACTGGAAGGAAGTGCAAGACTTCGATGGGACATGAGGATACTCCATTATGGTCCTCTGTGGTAGGCATAATGAAGCAGTACTCACAGAGGCACAGTCTGTACGGTTCCATCTGAGAGTATGTCTTGGTTGCATCTATGTTTAAGGGCATCCTAAAGGCTGATTGGGATGATTTAAGGATGATTCGACGACTATCTCGGCATAGTCTAGGAGGCTTCGTATTCAAGACCCAACAAAGGATAGTAGGTCGTCAGATACCTGTCATCGTCATCCGGAGCGAGTATGGGAAAGACTAAAGCTAAACCAAGAGGCCAACGATCTTTTACTATCAGATCATTCGATGAGGGCTCGCGTGTATGTTCAAATTGTTTATTAGGGAGAGTCATTTAGTTCTTTTAATGGTCTTTCATTAATTGTGGGGACGGGTGAGGCCATTGCCACCATAAAGAGATAGATCAAATTTTGCTATCTATATTTTGGACCTAACGAAGCCATCCTTGACAGATATAAAAGGTCCCTGACCGAGTTCTGAGGATGATCTCAGGTTTTGGGCGCCTTTATGGCCCAATAGTTGGAGCTCATTCACTTTCGTAGCACAACTTAGTTTGCTTTTGTGGCGTAGTGATGTACATGATATAGGTGAGACATCTTCTTTTGTGCTATTACTTCAACAAAAAAATGAAAAGAAAATGATTGAGGAATTATTTTTGGCACGTTGTCTAAATTTAATGATAGGATGAGAACTAGGGGTACATGGCACGAGTTTATAGAGTGGTAGATAGAAAGGAGGAGCACTACGGTTGCCTAGATTTTGACTAGGACCTTTTTATGTCATAGGAACGTGGTCCTAGGTGTCGAGGACGTGGATTAAGGATCTTAAGGAAAACTAAACACTAGAGGGGGTGAATAGTGTTTAATGGATTTTATAAATTTCTTTAAATCTTTTTGAGTTATTTAGAATGAAATTCAAATAAAAATATGAGATGGTCAAATAATCAAACACAGATGCAGGTAACAATAAATAAATAACATTAAAAGGAAAGAACACCCCGAAATTTTATAGCGGTTTAGAGTTACCCAACATCCAGTCCGACACAACTCTTGGTTGATGCATATTTCTTTTCGATAATAATCTTCAAATTAAAATCCTCGATTTTAGGGCCACGAGGTACACCCCGCCTGCTTGTGAAGTACAGTGAGACTTAATTGATTTCCAGGCTACAATCACACCCAGTCGATTTGAATGGGCTACAACCACACCTAGTCAATTTAAATAGGCTACGACCACACCTTTTCCGTATTACTTTTGGAAGAAGACTCGATAGAATTTGATTTTGCGATCTTTGATTACATAAATCATATAACTCTTGAGTAGCACTTGAATCTTTGACAGAGTGTAGTAGAGAATCAAACTAGAAAGTGATTAATGTGATTCTCTTTAAAATTTGGCAGAGTATAAGTATAGATGTTAAGAAATTAAGAGTTTTAATGGAGAGAAGATAAAGGTGGAAGAATATAATGAAATTAGTTATGAAATCTCAAATTTAGAAGCCTATTTATAGTCTCCCAACAATCAAAACCTTTCAGAAAAGATTTAAAATCAAAAGACAACTTTTCAAATTTTGAATTGGAAATCCAACTGTTACCATGTCGACATGGGGGTTACCCATGTCGACATGCCTTCATAAATTTTAAAAAATAAAAATTTCAAATTAAGGAATGTAACGTTTAAATAAAGTCTGGTGAATCTTCAGTTAAAACACTCTATTTTCCTATATATTAAAATAGTATATTTAAAGTAAAAATATATATTAAAAACATATATAGAATGATTTAAAAACATATATAAGAATGCTTTAATAATTGTATAAAATGATATTAAATCATATACACAACTATGAATATATATATATATATATAAGAAATACTTTAAAACTTAGGATATAAATAATAGTAAAGGAAAATTAAAACTTAAATGGTTAAATAAAACTTAATATAAAATTAGTACTAATCATATAAATAAGAAATATTTGAGTCAGAAGTTAAACCGTTTTAAGAAATAAAAGATATATATGAAAATCAGGAGTTAAAATAAATTTAAAAACAAAGAAATATAGATTTGAAATAAGGAATTAATTTTGTAATCAGTTAAAAAATAAGATAACAATATTAAAAATAGTGAGAAAGATTGATATAAGTATTCAGTGCTATTTCATAGTTTTAACAAGATATCTAGACTCTATTACTTTTTATTTCTTGAACTCTTGAGCTTTTGTTATTCATGAGTCTTCTATCTTGAACTCTTCTTCTTTGAAATCTTGATTCTCTAAAATTCACAGTCTTCATCAATCAATACCTGGATATATTTCCTATATATATATATATACACACACACACACATATATATATATATATATGTGTGTGTGTGTCTGTGTACTTGAGAGAATAGTGTTAGTATATATTTTATAACAATAATAGTTCAAATACGGTTGTTGTCATCAAAAGCATCATCACTACCATCTTAACCCCTAACAATCTTCCATTTTTGAGGATGACAACCTTAGTTTATATAAAATATTCATACCTGATGTCTTGATTCTGCAGTTATGTAACAACCAGGAAAATCAGAACCAATTTAAAATTTTTATTTTAGCAATTTTAATACATTTTGAATATTTAAAATGATTTTTAAATAATAAGGACTAGAAATTTATGTTAAATCAAAGTTAGAACGAATAAATTTATTTTAATTATAAAACGAACTCAAAATGGCGCGGTAGTTTGAAAATTCGATTTTAAACTTTAATTGAATATAAAGAAT
This sequence comes from Allium sativum, assembly GCA_030737875.1. NCBI lineage: Eukaryota > Viridiplantae > Streptophyta > Magnoliopsida > Asparagales > Amaryllidaceae > Allium > Allium sativum. The sequence goes on from CM060915.1 coordinate 997,604,419, forward strand.
TCAAAATAAATCGGATTTCAGTAAAACCAGAAACGTTGGAATCTATTTAATTATATCTTTCTAACGAATTCAAGAAACAAATATTTCATTTTATAAATTAAAAGTTACGTCCAGTTTAAAATTTAAAATAGTCGTTATGCAATTTATATTTATTTTAATATAATATATAGCCCTTAAAAATAGCCATTTTGTAAACGACCTCCGTTTTCGACGAAACCACATTTGTTGGATCCGGAATGTCCAATTATTGCTAGATTCCAAAATTCATAATTTTTGGAATTAATACGTGAGCGTGGCAAAAGAAAATGTGTTTTAACAGTTTTAGTCAAATTGGATCGACTAGAAAATGTCCATTTTTCAAACGGTCTCCGAATTCGACGTAATCATTTTTGTTGGGACTGTAACGTCAAGGTATAGCTAGATTTATTTTTCAGGAATTTTTGGAATTAGTATGTGGCCCCGGCAAATTAAAATGTACGTTCAAATCTAAAATTGAATGTTTTATATTTTAATTTGAAGAATAACTGACTATAACAATCGAATGGGCTTACGAAACATATTCCATCGTGTTCGGAATGGGGGTATTAAGCTAGCGCCGACAGTCGTTGGGTGTGAATTGGAGTTCATATGGATTAGAGGGTATATTCTGAATTAAAGAAATTAAAAATTAAATATAAAATAACCGGCCAATAGAATTCCTCCCACATTTCCGCGTTGACCCAGATTTGCCACGGTTACCCCCAAATTGAACGACAGAAATCGCTGGCCACCTTCTCTCCTCGATTCCTCTTAATCCACACAATAAAATCAAATGGTGTAATTAGGGATTTTGTAGATCCAAGTCTCCTCTAGAAATCCAGATAAAGTTTGGATTTTTTTTTCGTTCAGTATTTGAGGAGTTTCAATTCTGGGAAGTCGCCGCCTTCAGAGCGCCGTCGTGCCCTCCACCGTGGATCGATATCCCCTGCACCACCCTTCACAGAGGCGTCGTTCCTCCCTCCTCCACACTGTACAAACCGATATCGCTTCACGGATTGATCGCAAAATTAAAACCTAGGTTTGAACGAACTACTGAGAGGTACGGTGGTTTTAATTTAAAATTTTTTCAATAGTTAAAAGCGTTGAAAAGTTGATTGATCATATAAAAATCATATATTTTTGCTATGTGGTCGAAATCCAGTGAAACAAGATATACGGGGACCATGAAGATGCCTTCTAAATTCTAGAAGAGACTGGATAATTTTTAGAGCTCGCTGCAATTTTAGGCGAAGCCAAAAGAACCAAAGTGAGAACTTCTCACTATTATTTTTGTACAGTTATTCAATTTATTTTATAACTGCAAATATGAACTGCTCCCCGTGGTCCACAGACCATGGACGACTTGTTTGATTGTACTGTTTGTGTGGATTGGGATTGGGATTGTAATTGATTTTATTGTTGTATATATGAAATTATTTATATAACATAAATAAATATATATATTTACATATATATAAATTATCATGAAATAAAATAAATATTCATTTACAAACCGAACGGTTTGTTTATGTACACTTATTTTACTGATATTGATTGGGATGATAAATTTTACACATCGCCCAACTGCACAAATAATAAACAGTATTTGTTGCTTGAAAACCCCACACGGGTATTGGGATAATATTTGACATACACTGATCCCAATAATTAGTGGTATGCCAATCGATGGGTTGACAGGCTATATAAGCGTTATTTATTTATTTTAATGCTTATACAGTTGTAGAATGCACTCTGGTTGTTGTTTAAATTTTTAATGATTGTTTATCATTATTGTTGTATACACACGATGTATGAAATCCATATAACTGAAATTATATGGTAATTGCTTGAGTCTAATTCCAGTTCAAAATTAATGAATATTTTAAAATAATATTCAGTGAATATTGAAATGTGAAGTCGTGTTAAGTAGTTAAACGCCATTTTAACACGAACGTGAATTTTGTCGATTTTATTCACTTTATAATGACTATCGAAAAGTGATTTCAAAATATGATATTTTGAAAATGTTATCATTTTAATATTAAAATGATGTGGAATATTCAATTTTGAATTATAGTTTGAAATGAAATTGAAATCGATTAAAAATGAATTAGAAACGAATTTAAAAGGAAAACTCAATTTTGATTTGAAAGTGAAATGGAAGCGAAAATCGTTTTTTTTTTAAAACGAATTTAAAACGATTTCTAAAATTAGTTTTAAATGGATGTCGATGAAATATATATATTAAAGGCCTGAATAAAACGCGTCGCGCTGCGGTAGTTCGCGAATTTCGACCATTGAGTTCGAATTGACGTTACGGGAGATACGACCGTCGGATTCTCCTATAATCGGAACCTTGGGTTCGTATCAAAAAGAGCTTTCAAACGAATATAAGAGATTTGAAATCTAACAGTTGGATTTGGAATTATGTCCAAATCAAATTCGGAAAAGGTCGTTGTAAGTGCAGTTCGATGACCGTTTATGGAAATCGAGTAAAAGGGCCTTAATAAAATTATTAGAAATGTTATTAATTTGTGTAAAATCATAATATAAGATTTGGAAAGAATTAGGATGAAAGATTTCGTATTTGAAAAAATAAAAATATATTTTTATCGAAATGAAGTTATGAACTAGAATTATAATCCAATATTTTTAAATAAATAAATTTAATTTCAAGTGGTTTTAAGAATAACCAGAATTTCCAGTATATGAATTGGAAGGGATTTGAATGGAAATTATCTTCAAAATATTTCGATATTGGATTTCATGATTATACAGATATTGTTATGGAAATTTGAAAGATATACTTATATCGTTATCTCCAATACGATATTTGTTGGTTTCAGCATTTGATATTGAATATAAGCAGATATAATTTCTATTCAGAGCCTTGTATTTAATATCAAATTGGATTTTGGGTTTGTCGTGAACGGTGTCTTAAATAACACTGTTCTTAAACCTAGTTGAGAAAAGAATAAATCTTTTAATTATGATTTGGTTAAGTTTTCCAATTAATTAATATTTAATTGGAATTGAATGCAGCAAACTGATGGTTAGATCAGTATGCTTTAGAGATGAGGATAGACATCCTACGGGTTGTCATGGATTCGGTCGACCGTGGTGATACTGGGTCTGGTCGCCCCACACCAGCAGGGATAGGGGCACACCCCCCCTCCCCACCGATTCCCAGATAGATTGAGTTAGCGGTGTTTTCCAATGCTTGGACATAATTTGCCGTAACTTATTTCCTGGATAGTGCGGATGTGCATCACGGTGTTTTCACAAACCTGCAACGTAAACCGTTGGGAATTGCACTACGCGATAGATCTTTCGAATCAGGAGCCACCATGATGGAAATTCAAACTTCAAATACGACATTTTGCGGTTTTGATTGTATACTATATACGGCGACATAGTGGGATGGGGCGGTCATGCCATCTATGATTGATACATTTATATTTGAAGTTGATTTCTTCACTTATAGTAATAATAAAATATTTGTTTTAAACGTACCAAGCATATTTGGCTATTATAAGGTAAAACTCTATCCTCCGGCTTGCGTTGCATTGTGTGATGGGACCTGAGTCTTATAATAGCTTCATTTTTCTTTATTTAGCATTGCGCTATTTGTTTTAGGCACTGGTATTCTTGGGGGTAAACCCCTTCCGTGTTATATGGCGTGGTCCCTTGATTTACCTTATTTTAAAGTAAAGTTTTAATAACTTTTTTAGTTCTCACACCAGTCCCATGACTGACTTGGAGTTTATTGTTTTAACCTAAACTCTGGGTGCCCTTATTTTCCACACGGGTAGCTAGTAGTTTGGTTTTGTAGATATTATATTCACAGGATCCTGGATTTATATCTGGAACTATACTCGGAAAGCTCTGTATCCGCGTATTTCGTTCAGTTTTGTTATGTATTATTTTTCTGTTGCTATGTATTTAAATTTAATTTAAATCTCTGATATTTTCTGATGTAAATTATTTATTCATACTCTGGAATATTTTTGTTCTCTGATGAAATTGTTGGAATAAGCAATGAAATGTTCTATTGTTTGTTTTCTGATTTGTCGTGTTCTCGAAGCAGTCCGCCTTCTTGTTCGGTTTAGGCCGGTCGGGAAGCACGGGTCGCTACATTTTGTATCAGAGCTTAGGTTTACAAATCTTGAGATCAAGACACATTAGAACCGAACGAAAGAATTCATCAGAGATTGGATTAGTAATATCCAATGAGAATGACTCGTTAGAGATGGGATCAGTAGTATCCTAGAACGAGTGTGAAGAGTGTTATTTTTCAAATAAAGATGAAAACGAATTTTGTTTTGAAAATTTAAACCTTATTATACGTATTTGAATATTATTTATAATGAATTTGGACTATCGAGTATATGAAGATTTTGAATATATGCGTATTCGAAGTCTCAAATATACTATGTAGATATAGAATCACACTCTAGTCGCCCGGGGATGATTCTGATGATGAGGCCTCATCATCAGAGTCTATGTTCGAGTTTCGAAAGTGAATATCAATATAATTTCCAATTGATTGGTGTGAGAACCCAAACTTAGCTAGAATTTACTGTTTGTGACTTGACACTGAAAATATGATTTTTTTTTGAGTATAAAAGTTATGCTTTTGAAAATGTAATCAACAAATTGATTGCTGACTGTGATGTTTGATTATAGATTCAACTAATAAAAATACTGGAATGATAAATAAAGTATAGATCAAGATATTTGTTATGTGAAAAACAATGCAAACTCTCTTGATAAAATCCTAAAAGTATTATGTACGATATGGATGACTATGGCTTGTCCGAAACTGAATTTTGGATGACTCTGAAACAAGCAAGGAGAGCTCACCAGAAAGCAGAAAGAGAGTTGAGCTTAGGAACACATAAGGTTGTTTATTGTCGTGAATCCAGAAAAGAAGGCCATTATGCAATTGTGTGTCCTGAGAAAAAGAAGAAGAAAGAGAAACAGATAAGAGTGGACATAGTCTGTTTCAAATGCAAAGAGACGGGACATTTTATACATAAGTGTCCAAACATAAAGAAAAACCCCCAAAATCTAGGAAAGGAAAAGAAATGCTTCCGATGCAAAGAAGTAGGGCATCTAGCCCGAGATTGCCCATTAAAGAAGGGTGATAAGAGATACAAAGGAAAGGAGCTATCTACTTTGGAAATTATGCAAGGAGGCACGACTTCCTAGAAAGTTGGGTTTTAATGAAATGAACTAGTATTTTGGATATATGTATGTATATGTATAATGCTTGTATGAACGTAAGTATGCTTTTTGTTTTAAAAATGTATCGATATTGTATAATATAACTACTGTAAGAAAAATGTTGAACTAAGTCGAATTTAGCACCAAATATTGAACTGAATTGAAAATTTATTAAAATTGCATAAATGTATATGTGTATATAATGAACAGGTCATAGCATGGAAGCTAAGACGAGGAATAAAATTGTATGCCCGACAAACATGTGCATGTTTATTGTATTTCTTGGGGTTTTGATGATTTTATAAGCCGATTGGCTAGCCGCTAGGCTTTTTCTTTTTTCTTTTTGATTGGAAAGGGCCTATGTGGAAGTTTGGGGATTTTCTCAATGCTCCCAGTACAAAGGAGGTTATGGCGAAAATATTCGAAAATTTAGGGTGTTAGCGAAATTTTTGGAAAATTAGAAAATTCTTAGAAACTGAAAAGTTGAACAATGAAAGCCAGAAAGAAAGTTGAGTTGGTTAGTTAAACAACGTTAAGCTCCGTTCCTTTTCGAGGACGAAAAGATTTTAAGTGAGGGAGATTGTAACAACCCGGAAAATCAGAACCAATTTAAAATTTTTATTTTAGCAATTTTAATGGATTTTGAATATTTAAAATGATTTATTTTAAATAATAACGACTAGAAATTTATTTTAGATCGAAGTTTGAATGAATAAATTTATTTTAGTTATAAAACGAACTCAAAATGGCACGGTAGTTTGAAAATTCGATTTTAAACTTTAATTGAATATAAAATATTCAAAATAAATTGGATTTCAGTAAAATCAGATACGTTGGAATCTATTTAATTATATCTTTCTAACGAATGCAAGAAACTAAGATTTCACTTTATAAATTAAAAGTTACATCCAATTTAAAATTTAAAATAGTCATTATGGAATATATATAATTTTAATATAATATAGAGCCCTTAAAAATAGCCATTTTGCAAACGACCTCCGTTTTCGACGAAACCACTTTTTCTTGATCCGGAATGTCCAATTATTACTAGATTCCAAAATTCATAATTTTTGGAATTAATATGTGAGCGTGGAAAAAGAAAACGTGTTTTAACAGTTTCAGTCAAATTGGATCGACCAGTAAATGGCCATTTTTCAAACGGTCTCCGAATTCGACGAAATCAATTTTGTTGGGACTGTATCGTCCAAACATAGCTTGATTTATTTTTCTAGAATTTTTGGAATCAGTATGTGGCCCCGGCAAATTAAAATGTATGGTCAAATCAAAAATTGAATGTTTTATATTTTAGTTTTAAGAATAACTGACTGTAACAGCTGAATGGGCTTACGAAACATATTCCATTGTGTTCGGAATGGGGGTATTTAGCTAGGGGAGACAGTCATTGGGTTTGAATTGGAGTTCGTATGGATTAGAGGGTATTTTACGAATTAAAGAAATTAAAAATTAAATATAAAATAACCGGCCAATAGAATACCTCTCTCATTTCTGCATTGACCCAGATTTACCACGATTACCCCAAATCGTACGACGGAAACCGCTTGCCACCTTCTCTCCTCGATTCCTCTAAATCCACACAACAAAATCAAACGGTGTAGTTGGGTATTTTGTAGATCCAAGTCTCCTCTACAAATCCATATAAAGTTCGGATTTTTTTCGTTCAGTATTTGAGGAGTTTCGAGCCCGGGAAGTCGCCGCCTTCAGAGCGCCGTCATGCCATCCACCGTGGATCGATCTCCACCGCACCACCCTGTGCAGAGGCGTCGTTCCTCCCTCCTCGACGTTGTACAAGCTGATTGTCCCATCGCTTCACGGATTGATTGCAAAATTCAAACCTAGGTTTAACGAACTACTAAGAGGTACAGTGGTTTTAATTTAAATGGTTTTTAACAGTTAAAAGCGTTGCAAAGTTGATTGATCGTATAAAAATTGTATCTTTTTGCTATGTGGTCGAAATCCAATGAAACAAGAGACACCGAGACCGTGAAGACGTCTTCTACATTCTAGAAGGGACCAGATAATTTTTAGAGCTCGCTACAATTTTAGGCGAAGCCAAAAGATCCAAAGTGAGAACTTCTCACTATTATTTTTGTAAATTATTCAATTTATTTTATAACTGCAAATATGAACTGCTCCCCGTCGTCCACTGACCGTGGACGACTTGTTTGATTGTATTGTGAAATACCCCACCTCTGTTAAGGTCACTCACAAAGGGAATGCCTTAACTTCAGTGGAGCATTATAGGTAAAAGACACGGATAATTTACAAGACATATATATAAGCAACGGAAAAACAAACTAAATTTATTTCATAAGTACGAGGTTCATTAAAAATATTTCAACAACTATCTCAAAGCAACTTCCCAATTATTACAACAATATCTCTGTCTTAATTAAAACATAAAGAAGCATAAAAACAACAAAAAAGTAGCATAAATCCCCAAAATGAGTGCGTCCAAAGCCATAGCCCAAAGGAAAGAAATCCAAGCAATACATCTCTTTCTTCTAGCTGGAAATAATCTGACTAAGTTGAAGTGTTTCCTCCCTGCGGACCTGAGGGGGGGAAACGGAAGAAAATAAAGCAAAAGAAAAATGGATTAGACATAAGTCTGGTAAGTCCAGTGATTTTCTAGCATGAGAACAAGAAAAGACCATGACATGTATAAACTGAAAATAGGACAATACCAGAATAACAATGCAAAATAAGACAAGATAAGGTAGTTTTAAACCAGATATACTATCGCACCCATTCTATTTCTCTGCACCTATTTATACTTCTTCCAACTAGCACCACGTGTTCATGGTGAAACGATCCCCTTTATTAACGTCTCCTACTTGTATGCATTTTAAAATGTGTGTCATTCGGCCCCGCATGATTGTTGTAATGGAGGGGATTTTCGACCCAGAAAATCAACATAAATACACTGTCAATTTCTCGAGCATCGAAAATACCAGGACATTAATAGAAGAATTTAGAGGGTGAGAAAGAAAAGATAGAACTAATAGAATAGAAGAAGAAGAAGATCACAACTGAACAGAATCAGAGTAAACACGAATCTCACAGCGGAACAATAAAATGTACTATATAGCATAACTTTGAAATACAAATCTGAATTTGTATATACATACCATTATCAGAGTACAATACATCATATCACAGCAGAAATAATCTCTAACTAATTTATGCTGAAGCCTTCCGTTTCCAGCTCCTCCAAGTGAATCTGTAAAAGCCTGAAACACTTGACTGCCCGTACAAATTTGGGCACCCAAGAGTTTAGGGAAAAACAAACAAAATAAACTCTGGGTCAGTCATGGGACTGGTGTGAGTAAATTCCAACCATACTTTTTAACTTTGAAAATTCTTTTCCAAACAAGAAGGTAATAGTAAGACCAGCCCACACATAAACATGGAAGGTTTTTACCTTACTATAAACCAACATATTTTTATATCAAACTTCAGTGATATTATAATAATGTCTACTCAATTAAATCATCAAGTAGCAGAACGCTTGCATCTCACGCTCCACATATATATATAGTATAAAATCATAAACCGCAGGGCCCTTATTGGAGATTGAATTTCAACAAACAAGGTATGGGAGCACCTTCTGAATAGTGTACTCTAGAGGGGATACACTCAGGGTTCAACAAGAACGTCTTGCAACCCGGCCACACATGACCGCTCACTCATTTAGCTTGAGTGTCGCGAATATATTGCCACCACGGTTGTAGGCCATCCAACCGTCAATCCGAAGATACAGAATCGAAAAGAAGTATAAATATGATTTTTCTCTAGATCGGTGACAATACACCCTGCTTAGGGATGACCCAACTAGCCATGCTGCCTAGCCCAACTTTTGTTACTTCCTGGTTGTGAGGCTAGAGGCTACGTCTATCTTCAGAACATCTGATCACCATTCACTTTGAATGCCACATCGTCAAATCCGTAATCACATATTGATTACACAAATGCACACTGGGTGCAGAATAAAAAGAAGTTACCTTCCCCCCACCAACTTGGTATATTCGTACAAATCAACGGTGTGACCGTTGGAAATACTCTGTCAGACACTCGTCCATACAAGTTGTCCTGGGACTGGACAAACAAAATACCATTCTAGAACTGGACAACCCTTGCATTTAACTCTGTCTTCAATTATCTTCAGCATATCTAATTCGCAGCGCTTATGCCTATACGGAGTGGTTTCCGGATAATATCCAACCGGTCTCACCGTATTGACAACGATGGTCAAAACACTTCGATTGTCGGTTATTTAACCATCGAAGTAAAAACAACATTCATTCCATGTACACTAACATCACACAATCACGGGCACCTTTTATTTAACGTTCGACTTTATTATTCGAATTCCCATATCTTACCAGGTATTTCTCAAATCCCGTTTTAGCCTTTTCATACTTCTTAGAAAACATTTCCAGTTATTATAAACTCTTATTCTTTCATGTTCGAGAAACATACGTTATTAACGTTCGAAACATTTTCATTCTTTTCACATTCCTTGGTTTCTACACTTGGATCGTATACCCTATCTTCATTGGAAAATATTTCCAATTTCATTATAAATATTTTAATCGGCCAACCATTTACTTTTAAAACATAATTCACTTAAAAATATGAATACCATTCCTGTTATAGAAATCTAAATACCTTTATCAATTAACTCTTTATTCAAGTAATACTTATCTCGTTTACCGAAACCTCTTTCATACTTTATATTCCCAATCCACTTTATAAACTCTGTTTTCTAAGACAACTTCTTATCAAATCGATATCAAGTTTATAACTAAATACTGACTCCTATCCTATTAACATTTATTTGTTTAAAACTAAATGTTAATTATTCTATCAGATTATAATCCCTAAAATAGTTACTTTTAATACATTCGACATCGTCGAATTCTAGTTCCAAATCCTAACGGTTTAATTCTAATCACATTTCGAACATCGAAATGCTGTCATCGTTTTCTAACACGATTTTCCAATTTCTCTTTCTAAAACAGATTCTTATATTTTCTTATGACATCGTTATTTCTCACTTTCGAATAAGTGGATTTCAACTAAACTGCTTCATTTCCTAGGAAGTGCTGCTATATATAAAAGTCACGCTTAAGTCTAATCAACAGCAGTAAATTTGTTGCTATAGTTCTAAACTTGTCATACGCTGTAATATTCCCTTTATAACTAATCTCAACATTACAGTCACGCTTAAGCCCAATCAACAACGTTTTTTTTATCGCTATAGTTCTAAACTTGCATATGCTGCCATATTCCTTTTCTACTAATCTTAACATCTATCTCCGTCACAAACTGATATCGTTCCTCGATAATAATGAAGCCGTTCAAGTTGGGGTATTCTATTTACCTCTCAAACCTTGATCGACAACGTTCTTACCTTAGAACAAATATAAGTCTGTATTTTAATCCCTTATACCACAAATTTTATTTTCTTGTTAAATTTTAACTATGGTTTTATAACATCATTTTCTTACTTTGAAATCTCTATTGTTTATGATTATTTATATTAAACATAAGCTCTTCGCTTTCTCTATCCCACAGTTCTATTTATAACTTCTTAACCAAAAGGTAATTAAATCTCATTACTTTGGATTAATTTATTTCTAAACTGTTTCATTAGATTAATTAAAGACCAATTAATCTAATAACCATTTTCCCAAATAACAGTTGATTAAATCAACTCCATTCCATCAGTAAATTCGTTAACTGATTTTAATTACTTCTCAACATTAGATTAATATAATTAATCTAATAATATTTCTAAATTGTTTATCTTAAATCTAATTATCCAAATATTTAATCGTCGGATAATTTCTGCTTTATAAACTCATTTAAATGTCAACAATCGTTTTTATTTATTTTATAAAAGCGAACTCTAAAATACTGGTTTATAATAGAACTTATATTATAAATTTAAATCTTCTTTTTAATTATAAAAATATAATTTTTTATAATTAACCTCATTGATTTGCCTGACGGCCAATCACTCCTTATCAAAACGATGGTTGTACGGTCGACTGTTATCGCTTTCTAAATTGATATCGTTTATTGATTTATCGAAACAGATGTTGAATTTTCTGCTCAGCATCAATATTCACATGGGGTTTTAAATATAATTCGGGTTCATACAAAACAAACAATACATATAATTATCAATGAATCCGGTCAGATTCCTCCAACCGGTTTCCGCATCCACAGATGTCAGTCAACACAATTTACACTAACTCTATACTAGGGGATATTCTAATCGGTGGAATCAGTGTCCAATCGATGATGTCCACATATGTAACGGTATATAATATTCAACCAAATTAATTGCAATCTACCTAATCGACCATCACACAACATTCAAACAACATTAAAATAATTTAAAATAGATCAGAGTTAGTGATTTTACTCACATTTGAACGTTAACCGTTAAATAACGATTTGCGTCAGTTGATTATACCCGGCGCTTTCATCGCTTTCATTGCCTAAACTATAATGTCATCCCAATGGTTCCATCTCATCTTTGTAACATAACATGCGTCCACCAGATCCCTTCACTCTACACTGTTCATCTAACGAACGCTGTCGGTAAGCTCCACATCTCTGCTGACTTCCCTATCACCACCGGCAACAATTATACTCAACAGCACTTACCCTGTCGCTTTGCTTTGGTTAATTCAAACTCTGTTGAATCTGTTAACCATCTTCCCGAAGAATTAAAAGTGTCGCTCCACCATGTATCGGACCTTCCGATATACAAATTTGCATGCTCCCTTACAGCATGGACCTCCTCAATACGGCAAACACGATTACAACATCTAATTGTTGCATCAATGTACTAATATCATAACCATACTAACCCAGGCTTACTGTCTAAGTTCCTCCGATAATAATCATCAATGAAACCACCTACTTTGCCATTTTCGTTCAAAGCTATGCCAATAATCCTTTTTTTTTCCCGTTCATGCACAGTAACCCCAGAATACTTGCGCCACTCGTACAGTAACCAAACCCAGTTTGCCACACCTTGGCCATTTTCCTGTAAATCCACTTCCTACTTTATAACATACGTATGTTGCCACTACATCACCCCTACGTCTTTCAACTCCACGTTAAAGCATTCCCCCTCTCGTTCCCAGTTCTTCGCACACATCAAACCGTTCTCCGGTCATCCCCAGACCTCGCCTCATCCAACATCAGGTGCGCTGGCTTCTTGCTGACTGTCATGTATTTCTTTTCTCAGGTCCACTCTCTTTCTCCCACGACCATTTTATTTCTCAACGCAAGGGCCTACTGCTCCAGGTAAGTGAATGACGCCATGAAGTAATCATCTCAGTGGTCATGCCCTTCTTCTTTCAACGCAGACAGAGCCCTTTTGTTTCTCTCGCAACTGTCAGTTCACGCCTCACTCAACCACCCTCTTCGCACATCCTCCTCCCCAGAAAAACCGCTCCCCCATACACATGGCAGATCTCTCCACCTTCCAGCGCACTCTACCCCCATCTTCACTACACTCACGTAACCCCTCAACACACGCTAACCCCTCTTCCCATGCATGGCTCCAGCGCAACCACTCCATACATCAATACTCAAACCACCTTCTGCTCTGCATTAACTCCCCCGTTTTGATTTACATGCAACAATCTTTTCTTCTTATTCATTTTGTTTAGCTGGCGTTTATATAATTTATCAAGAGGAGCGTTTTGGTTTTTAACTTAGATCTCGTTTGCTGTGGAGGATGATGGAAGAAGATCAGCGGCTTCAGGAAAATGGTATATATATATATATATATATACAAATGACAATACTTCATCCTTAAGCTTTTGATGTAGGGTGTATGCGAGGAAGGCCATACAGCATTAATATGGAGAGGACGTGATGTGAAAACCCAGGCGGTATAGGCAGTAGTGTTTTTAGGATAGGCGTATGGTTATACCGTGTTTCCTCAGGGCTTGCCATACTTATAGGCGTACTATAATATTGTATACACATTTAGTTTACTTGTTGTATAATTCATTTTGTTTGTTAGGGTAGGCTCTTGCACGAAGTCTCACTTCATAGCACGTTCTATATTTAAAGTATAGGGGTATGGCTCGTTTGATGTGTTTAGTATATTTTGATTTACAGTTTTTGTTTTACATAAGATATTTATTCGGGGTACATGTTGTATGAAATTTCGTCTTTGTCCGGGCTGCTATGGACAGAAGTAAGATTACAGACGTGCTAAACGAGGTGTCATGATCCCAAAAATATAATAATACCGGTAGATTGACTCATATTTTGAAATCCCGAAATACCGATACAGGGTACACAATACTCCAAATAAAAAGTTGCTTATTTAATTATTTAGAAATTACAGTAAAATTCTAAAAATTAAATTATCGCTGCGCCTCAAAAGAACCTTGTCCCGATTTGCACCAGATATCAAGTTATATTCAAATAACCGTTATGGTCGATATATGCTTCTACAACGACTTTTTGAATATTTGATTTAGGCATATCTTGCAGTCGGTGCGACGAAATCTTGGTTTTTCGCTTCTATTAGAAAGATACAGTTCAACAGATTCCGACGTTTCTCGTTTCGAAGAAATCTGATTCAAAACGAGTCTGGTACACTCAGTTGAAGTTCAGAACGTTAAATTATGAACTGCAGGGTCGTTCTGAGCTCGATTATAATTAATATATATTTATATACGTTCAACTTTGTTTTAATTAAAATATAAATCCACTTATATTCAGAATTCAATATTTAAACTGATTTAAATATTCTCATTCAAACTGACCAAAAATGCGGGATGTTACGGTCCTTCCCCCTTAAAATAATTTCGTCCTCGAACTTGCTAAGATAGGGAAAATGCTACAATTTCTGTTATAAACAGGTTTAAAAATCTTTTTGGTTTACTTCATAATTTCAGTTTCAACTGAACTGGTTAATTCCAATTAAATATTAATTCCTTCTTATTTCGAATATTTTCGAAAATTCTGAAAATTTCCTAACAGCTTAAATTTTTAGAGAATCTCGCCAGCATCTCCTCTGCATGGCTCACTCGGTACTACAACAACTTGCCACTCCGGGCCTTCTCCAATCCAAAAGAAAATCAAACAGCCAAACGGCCTGCCCAAGCTGATTCATAAAAAATCTCATACTCGTATATAAACGTGTACCTTCTCTGTTGGGCATTCAACTCTATCTCTGCCATCTGCTACTAAACTAGGATATATCCAAACATTTCCAACTGATCTTCAATCAATTTATCTTCAAATCCAATTCACTTATATACAAGCCGACACCATTTCAAACTCCCGTTTCATTCTTGGTTTCAAACTTTTTTCTATCTGAGTCCAATTCTTCAACCAGGTTAAGTTCTATTCAAACTCTTATTTCACAAATTCAATTCCTTCATCAAATTAATTTATACTCCAACACGATTTTTACTTAACTGTCTTCAATTCAATTCAAAATTTATTTAACTTAGTTTTAAGTCCACCTTTACCATTTTAACTCCATAAGTTAAATCCTTTATTTCAGAGTTCAAATTCCTGGGATTTTTCAAATCAGTTCGAAATCATATATTTGCATATAATAATGGTAATTCAAAACATTTGAATTTCTAGCAACTTGTTTCCTCACAATAATTCAAACAAAATCTTTGGTAGTAATCCGTCACTCTGCAACTCGAAAATGACTCTGATGATGTGGCCAGCATCATCAGAATTATTTTCCAGTGATCGGAGTGAGTTCAATACTATATTACTTTTCAAAATTCATTTTGAAACACTTCCATTTTGAAAATCACTTCAAAATATCTTTCACATCATTTGTTTAATCTCCCTGGATTTTAAAATTCCCTTATATCTAATTCAAATTCAATTTTAATTCTTTTCCAAGTTTCTAGAGTTTTATTTCAATTCTAGTTTTTAATTCAAATTCAGCTCATCTGATTTTGCATATCATACTTATATAATATTTCGATTGGTAATTTATATAACCAACTCAATTATGATCATGTTCGATCATAATAATGATCACATATCCAATATATTATATTAATATCAAGATACATACTTCTTTTTATATCAAAATATACTTTGGGTAAAATTATTTTATTTACCCTCTTTTAAAACATACTGTGTCGAATTACTCTGTTCAAGAGTTTAGAAACACCTATCGACGCAGTTTGCATTACTGTTTCGACCAGAATTCATAAACCACTCGACTGACCAGTCAACACAATATAAAACAGTTTTTATATTAATCACAAATACGCGCTCATATATATACACTCAACTCAATCTAGAGTATTACTAACTCCATCTCTATTGAGTTACGCCACAGAGCCAAGGTATTAACTTAACCTTATGCTCTGATACCAACTGTAATGGAGGGGATTTTCGACCCAGAAAATCAACATAAATACACTGTCAATTTCTCGAGCATCGAAAATACCAGGACATTAATAGAAGAATTTAGAGGGTGAGAAAGAAAAGATAGAACTAATAGAATAGAAGAAGAAGAAGATCACAACTGAACAGAATCAGAGTAAACACGAATCTCACAGCGGAACAATAAAATGTACTATATAGCATAACTTTGAAATACAAATCTGAATTTGTATATACATACCATTATCAGAGTACAATACATCATATCACAGCAGAAATAATCTCTAACTAATTTATGCTGAAGCCTTCCGTTTCCAGCTCCTCCAAGTGAATCTGTAAAAGCCTGAAACACTTGACTGCCCGTACAAATTTGGGCACCCAAGAGTTTAGGGAAAAACAAACAAAATAAACTCTGGGTCAGTCATGGGACTGGTGTGAGTAAATTCCAACCATACTTTTTAACTTTGAAAATTCTTTTCCAAACAAGAAGGTAATAGTAAGACCAGCCCACACATAAACATGGACGGTTTTTACCTTACTATAAACCAACATATTTTTATATCAAACTTCAGTGATATTATAATAATGTCTACTCAATTAAATCATCAAGTAGCAGAACGCTTGCATCTCACGCTCCACATATATATATAGTATAAAATCATAAACCGCAGGGCCCTTATTGGAGATTGAATTTCAACAAACAAGGTATGGGAGCACCTTCTGAATAGTGTACTCTAGAGGGGATACACTCAGGGTTCAACAAGAACGTCTTGCAACCCGGCCACACATGACCGCTCACTCATTTAGGTTGAGTGTCGCGAATATATTGCCACCACGGTTGTAGGCCATCCAACCGTCAATCCGAAGATACAGAATCGAAAAGAAGTATAAATATGATTTTTCTCTAGATCGGTGACAATACACCCTGCTTAGGGATGACCCAACTAGCCATGCTGCCTAGCCCAACTTTTGTTACTTCCTGGTTGTGAGGCTAGAGGCTACGTCTATCTTCAGAACATCTGATCACCATTCACTTTGAATGCCACATCGTCAAATCCATAATCACATATTGATTACACAAATGCACACTGGGTGCAGAATAAAAAGAAGTTACCTTCCCCCCACCAACTTGGTATATTCGTACAAATCAACGGTGTGACCGTTGGAAATACTCTGTCAGACACTCGTCCATACAAGTTGTCCTGGGACTGGACAAACAAAATACCATTCTAGAACTGGACAACCCTTGCATTTAACTCTGTCTTCAATTATCTTCAGCATATCTAATTCGCAGCGCTTATGCCTATACGGAGTGGTTTCCGGATAATATCCAACCGGTCTCACCGTATTGACAACGATGGTCAAAACACTTCGATTGTCGGTTATTTAACCATCGAAGTAAAAACAACATTCATTCCATGTACACTAACATCACACAATCACGGGCACCTTTTATTTAACGTTCGACTTTATTATTCGAATTCCCATATCTTACCAGGTATTTCTCAAATCCCGTTTTAGCCTTTTCATACTTCTTAGAAAACATTTCCAGTTATTATAAACTCTTATTCTTTCATGTTCCAGAAACATACGTTATTAACGTTCGAAACATTTTCATTCTTTTCACATTCCTTGGTTTGTACACTTGGATCGTATACCCTATCTTCATTGGAAAATATTTCCAATTTCATTATAAATATTTTAATCGGCCAACCGTTTACTTTTAAAACATAATTCACTTAAAAATATGAATACCATTCCTGTTATAGAAATCTGAATACCTTTTACAATTAACTCTTTATTCAAGTAATACTTATCTCGTTTACCGAAAACTCTTTCATACTTTATATTCCCAATCCACTTTATAAACTCTGTTTTCTAAGACAACTTCTTATCAAATCGATATCAAGTTTATAACTAAATACTGACTCCTATCCTATTAACATTTATTTGTTTAAAACTAAATGTTAATTATTCTATCAGGTTATAATCCCTAAAATAGTTACTTTTAATACATTCGACATCGTCGAATTCTAGTTCCAAATCCTAACGGTTTAATTCTAATCACATTTCGAACATCGAAATGTTGTCATCATTTTCTAACACGATTCTCCAATTTCTCTTTCTAAAACAGATTCTTATATTTTCTTATGACATCGTTATTTCTCACTTTCGAATAAGTGGATTTCAACTAAACTGCTTCATTTCCTAGGAAGTGCTGCTATATATAAAAGTCACGCTTAAGTCTAATCAACAGCAGTTAATTTGTTGCTATAGTTCTAAACTTGTCATACGCTGTAATATTCCCTTTATAACTAATCTCAACATTACAGTCACGCTTAAGCCCAATCAACAACGTTTTTTTTATCGCTATAGTTCTAAACTTGCATATGCTGCCATATTCCTTTTCTACTAATCTTAACGTCTATCTCCGTCACAAACTGATATCGTTCCTCGATAATAGTGAAGCCGTTCAAGTTGGGGTATTCTATTTACCTCTCAAACCTTGATCGACAACGTTCTTACCTTAGAACAAATATAAGTCTGTATTTTAATCCCTTATACGACAAATCGTATTTTCTTGTTAAATTTTAACTATGGTTTTATAACATCATTTTCTTACTTTGAAATCTCTATTGTTTATGATTATTTATATTAAACATAAGCTCTTCGCTTTCTCTATCCCACAGTTCTATTTATAACTTCTTAACCAAAAGGTAATTAAATCTCATTACTTTGGATTAATTTATTTCTAAATTGTTTCATTAGATTAATTAAAGACCAATTAATCTAATAACCATTTTCCCAAATAACAGTTGATTAAATCAACTCCATTCCATCAGTAAATTCGCTAAATGATTTTAATTACTTCTCAACATTAGATTAATATAATTAATCTAATAATATTTCTAAATTGTTTATCTTAAATCTAATTATCCAAATATTTAATCGTTGTATAATTTCTGCTTTATAAACTCATTTAAATGTCAACAATCGTTTTTATTTATTTTATAAAAGCGAACTCTAAAATACTGGTTTATAATAGAACTTATATTATAAATTTAAATCTTCTTCTTAATTATAAAAATATAATTTTTTATAATTAACCTTATTGATTTGCCTGACGGCCAATCACTCCTTATCAAAACGATGGTTTTACGGTCGACTGTTATCGCTTTCTAAATTGATATCGTTTATTGATTTATCGAAACAGATGTTGAATTTTCTTCTCAGCATCAATATTCACATGGGGTTTTAAATATAATTCGGGTTCATACAAAACAAACAATACATATAATTATCAAGGAATCCGGTCAGATTCCTCCAACCGATTTCCGCATCCACAGATGTCAGTCAACACAATTTACACTAACTCTATACTAGGGGATATTCTAATCGGTGGAATCAGTGTCCAATCGATGATGTGTACATATGTAACGGTATATAATATTCAACCAAATTAATTGCAATCTACCTAATCGACCATCACACAGCATTCAAACAACATTAAAATAATTTAAAATAGATCAGAGTTAGTGATTTTACTCACATTTGCGCGTTAACCGTTAAATAACGATTTGCGTCAGTTGATTATACCCGGCGCTTTCATCGCTTTCATTGCCTAAACTGTAATGTCATCCCAATGGTTCCATCTCATCTTCGTTAACATGCATCCACCAGATCCCTTCACTCTACACTGTTCATCTAACGAACGCCGTCGGTAAGCTCCACATCTCTGCTGACTTCCCTATCACCACCGGCAACAATTATACTCAACAGCACTTACCCTGTCGCTTTGCTTTGGTTAATTCAAACTTTGTTGGATCTGTTAACCATCTTCCCGAAGAATTAAAAGTGTCGCTCCACCATGTATCGGACCTTCCGATATACAAATTTGCATGCTCCCTTACAGCATGGACCTCCTCAATACGGCAAACACGATTACAACATCTAATTGTTGCATCAATGTACTAATATCATAACCATACTAACCCAGGCTTACTGTCTAAGTTCCTCCGATAATAATCATCAATGAAACCACCTACTCTGCCATTTTCGTTCAAAGCTATGCCAATAATCCTTTTTTTTTTCTTTTCCCGTTCATGCACAGTAACCCCAGAATACTTGCGCCACTCGTACAGTAACCAAACCCAGTTTGCCACACCTTGGCCATTTGCCTGTAAATCCACTTCCTGCTTTATAACATACGTATGTTGCCACTACATCACCCCTACGTCTTTCAACTCCACGTTAAAGCATTCCCCCTCTTGTTCCCAGTTCTTCGCACACATCAAACCGTTCTCCGGTCATCCCCAGACCTCGCCTCATCCAACATCAGGTGCGCTGACTCCTTGCTGACTGTCATGTATTTCTTTTCTCAGGTCCACTCTCTTTCTCCCACGACCATTTTATTTCTCAACGCAATGGCCTACTGCTCCAGGTAAGTGAATGACGCCATGCAGTAATCATCTCAGTGGTCATGCCCTTCTTCTTTCAACGCAGACAGAGCCCTTTTGTTTCTCTCGCAACTGTCAGTTCACGCCTCACTCAACCACCCTCTTCGCACATCCTCCTTCCCAGAAAAACCGCTCCCCCATACACATGGCAGATCTCTCCACCTTCCAGCGCACTCAACCCCCATCTTCACTACACTCACGTACCCCCTCAACACACGCTAACCCCTCTTCCATTGCATGGCTCCAACGCAACCACTCCATACATCAATACTCAAACCACCTTATGCTCTGCATTAACTCCCCCGTTTTGATTTACATGCAACAATCTTTTCTTCTTATTCATTTTGTTTAGCTTGCGTTTATATAATTTATCAAGAGGAGCGTTTTGGATTTTAACTTAGATCTCATTTGCTGTGGAGGATGATGGAAGAAGATCAGCGGCTTCAGGAAAATGGTATATATATATATATATACAAATGACAATACTTCATCCTTAATCTTTCGATGTAGGGTGTATGCGAGGAAGGCCATACAGCATTAATATGGAGAGGACGTGATGTGAAAACCCAGGCGGTATAGGCAGTAGTGTTTTTAGGATAGGCGTATGGTTATACCGTGTTTCCTCAGGGCTTGCCATACTTATAGGCGTACTATAATATTGTATACACATATAGTTTACTTGTTGTATAATTCATTTTGTTTGTTAGGGTAGGCTCTTGCACGAAGTCTCACTTCATAGCACGTTCTATATTTAATGTATAGGGGTATGGCTCGTTTGATGTGTCTAGTATATTTTGAATTACAGTTTTTTTTTACATTAGATATTTATACGGGGTACTTGTATGAAATTTCGTCTGTGTCCGGGCTGCTATGGACAGAAGTAAGATTACAGACGTGCTAAACGAGGTGTCATGATCCCAAAAATATAATAATACCGGTAGATTGACTCATATTTTGAAATCCCGAAATACCGATACAGGGTACACAATACTCCAAATAAAAAGTTGCTTATTTAATTATTTAAAAATTACTGTAAAATTCTAAAAATTAAATTATCGCTACGCCTCAATAGAACCTTGTCCCGATTTGCACCAGATATCAAGTTATATTCAAATAACCGTTACGGTCGATATATGCTTCTACAGCGACTTTTTGAATATTTGATTTAGACATATCTTGCAGTCGGTGCGACGAAATCTTGGTTTTTCGCTTCTATTAGAAAGATACAGTTCAACAGATTCTGACGTTTCTCGTTTCGAAGAAATCCGATTCAAAACGAGTCCGGTACACTCAGTTGAAGTTCAGAACGTTAAATTACGAACTATAGGGTCGTTCTGAGCTCGATTATAATTAATATATATTTATATACATTCAACTTTGTTTTAATTAAAATATAAATCCACTTATATTCAGAATTCAATATTTAAACTGATTTAAATATTCTCATTCAAACCGAACAAAAATGCGGGACGTTACAATTGTAAATACCTGTGCTGGTCCCACCATGGCGTGTATCAAATCCTATGGTGGCAACCCGACACGATTCAAAATGCATAGTGTAAAACTACTGATAACCGGTGCCTGCTTTTTCCCACTCCGAAGTACGTGCACGACCGTACTCCGTCGGAACCTACACTGACGCACCACCCGCCGTTGTTTTGACCGCCTATAATCAGCCCAGTAATTGTGCCCCACCCTGCCTAGTTCAGGGTACCATGATACATCTATGTGGGTTGCTGCTGAAATGTGTCCCCGTTACTAGGGTTTCCTAATCAACATATTAAATTGGTTAAGTGTCCCTAAATTGACTTAACCCCACCCATCAGTTTATTTAACATGATGTATTGGTTAAGTGTTGCCTTAATTACTTAACCCTACCATCTTTAGCTTGTCTATTCCTTGGCTTTAATTCATTCATTAAAGCACCAACCACTCACATTAGACAGGTATTGTTGCGGTCACTAGATATGCCGGTCGGTTTTGGGCAGTTTTACACCGCAACTCAGTCTAACCTCGGGTTCTATTGGGCTTAATACGCTAACCTCTCACATTAGATCCATATTGCTATGGTTGCTGGATGTGCCGGGCGGTTCCGGGCAATCTTACACCGTAACTCAATCTAACCTCGGGTTAGGTATATTCGTCTCTTTCTAAATTTACATATTTGCCTCTTTATGTTTACATGTAAATTGTCAACAATTATTGTCATGGCCCACTTTCGCTCTACGTAACAACCCGGAATTTGGGGCCAATTTAAAATTTTCTTTTTAGAGATTTTAAAGGTGTTTAAATATTTGAAATAAATTATTTTAAAAAATAACGACTAGAAATTTATTTTGATTGAATTTAATATGAATATATTAAATTTAATTATAAAAGGAATTAGAAATGGACGGTAGTTTGAAAAGTCAAACATGAACTTTGACTGACTGTACAGGATGCAGGATAAATCGGATTTTGGTGAAACCAAAAATATTTAAATCTGTTAATAAATATCTTTCTAACAAATCTTAAAAATCGAAGTTTCATGACAGGAATCAAAAGTTATGGCTAAATGAATTTTCAGAAAGGTCGCTATAGAGAATATATCGCCCTTGAAAATAGACATTTTGCATACGACCTCGGAATTCGACGAAACCACTTTTGTTGGATCTGGGATGTCGAATTATTGCTAGGTTTCAAATTTCATAATTTTTGAAGTTAATATGTGAGCGTGGCAAAGGAAAATGTGTTTTGGTCAATTATAGTTAAATTGGATCGACTAGAAAATGGCCATTTTTCAAACGATCTCAGAGTTCGACGAAATTAGTTTTGTTAGGACTGTATCGTCAAAACATAACCAAAAATAATTTTTTCGGATTTTTCTGAGTTTGTATGTGACCACGGTAAAATTAGAAGTTACGTTCGAATTAGTATTAAAAGGATTTATTTTAAAAATAAATGAAACATGCTGTAAACTTCAGAATTAGACTTCGACACTAGCTCCATTGTGTTCAGAAGATGTCAAAACCTATTGTTCGACAGTCGTTGGGCTCCGTTGGGAGTTCGGACGGAAAAACCCTACTTTTGGATTTAATTAAACAAAAAAAAAGAAAATACACTTAGAATACAGTATCAATACGGGCTACACTAGCTTCTTCCTCCCCGTTCCTTTACAACCGCCGAAACCCATAACTCTTCAAAATTTCATACTCCGATTCCACTCTAGTTTCTCTACGAAATCCTTCGCAGTAATACCTGTTTCGAAGAGATTCTCGAGCTCTTTGATTCTACACCAAAATCAAGGCCTCCTGTACCCTTTAGCCGCCGCACCAGCACCCCCAAGTCGCTGCCGTCGCACCCCCCTCGGCCCCACCACGTCGAACTGCACCCCACCCCCTTCCAGGCACCGATCCCCCTCTCCAAGCCCTACAACCTCCAACAAACCGTTATGCAAACCGTTGCCTATATCCCCTGAAAATCCAAATCAAAGTTTTGAACTTTCTGAAAATCCAAGGTAATTTGCGACGCTTTTAAATGTCGCAGCGACAGTTGTTAAAAGTTGGTTTCTAATTTATACATATGAACTTCAAATTGAAATCTTTCAGATTCGAAACCGCCGTGACTTTGAACACGAGATCTGATCGACTTGGACCTTGATTTTAAATCCAAGCAATGTGAGAATTTATTTTTAATTAAATTTAATTAATTTAATTATTACTCTTACGTTATGTGAAGATTGAATGGCAAATATAAATGGATCTGCGATGGATGTTATTCTAAGTTATGGATCTGAATTGTTTGTGATGTTATGATATTAGATCTGAAAATTTAAGTGTTAGATCCGAGTTTGGTGATTCATTAGGATCATTTATTTGTTAATCTTGTCAAACATAGTTTGTTGATATTCACGAACCATATGTCTACATATAAGAACACACCCTTAGTTGTTCTCATAATAGAACTAGAACTCTCAACTCGAGATTAACCTCATGTTATTAATTCGATTTGATCCCTTTGATTATATAAAATATTGTTTGTGGTTGGGTTGGACATGAAATATTGGACATGAAATATTGGACATGAAATATTGGACACGAAATATTATACACGAAATATTGGACATAAAATTTGAATAAACAATTACATTTTGTATGTAATTAGAAAAGTGAATTTTGCATTGTAAAATAAAAAAATACCTTTTATATATATTAGAATTGAGAATTTACATTGTGATTACATTTTATATGTAATTAGAGAAGAGGAATTCACAATGTAAATAAAATTTCGTATTTTAATAATAAAAAAAAGCAGATTTGGACGGTGTAATTAAAATTACATTTTTAATGTAATTTATAAAGATAGAATTTTTCACCATTATGATTAAGTACATTGTAATGAAATTAGAAAGAGAATTTAACGTGAAAATAAATTTACATTTTTTATATGTAAATAAGAAGTAGGATTTTGCACTGTAACTAAATTTACATTTTTACATGTAAATTAAAAGTAGGAATTTGGAATGCATTAAAATTTACATTTTTACATGTAAATTAAAAGTAGGATTTTGCAATGCATTAAAATTTACATTTTTATAATGTAAATTAAAAGTAGGATTTTGCAATGCATTAAATTTACATTTTTACATGTAAACTAAAAGTAGGATTTTGCAATGCATTAAAATTTACATTTTTACATGTAAATTAAAAGTAGGATTTTGCAATGCATTAAAATTTACATTTTTAAATGTAAATTAAAAGTAGGATTTTGCAATGCATTAAAATTTACATTTTTACATGAAAATTAAAAGTAGGATTTTGCAATGCATTAAAAATTACATTTTTACAAGTAAATTAAAAGTAGGATTTTGCAATGCATTAAAATTTACATTTTTACATGTAAATTAAAAGTAGGATTTTGCAATGCATTAAAATTTACATTTTTTAATGTAATTAAAGGTAGGATTTTACCTTGTAAATTAAAAGACAAAATTTAAAATGTAAAATAAAATTACATTTGTAATGAGATTAAAAGGTAGGACTGTATAGTGAAAATTAAAGGGAAATTAAAAGATAGAAGTTACACTGTTAGGAAAATTACATTTTTTTAATGTAATTTAAAAAGAAAGGCTTACATGATATTGAAAATTACATTTTAATGTAATTAAGAAAAAGAATTGGACATTAGAATCAAAATTACATTTTTAATGTAATAAGTTAGAATTTCTCACTGTATTGTTAATTACATTTACAATGTAATTAAAAATGGAAATTTTACAATGCAATTGAACGATAGGAATTTTACGTTATAATGTTAATTATATTTTTAATGTAATTAAAGAGGAGAATTTACAGTGTAAATTAAGCATTAGGAAGAAAAATAAAATTTTACATTGGAATAGAATTTACCTTTTAATAAAAGAATAAAAGGTAGGAGGAAATGTTGAATTATAATTTACATTTTTCATGTAAATAGAGGAATGGAAGAATGAAAGTGGACGTCGTAATAGAATTTACATTCTTATGTAAAATAAAAAGTTAAAAGATTTATATTTATATATTTATATATATAAATATAATTAAAATTAATCGAATCGAGCACTGTAGTTCGCGTTTTGAAATCGTACCTTTAAATGACTATACCAAAAGATCCGACCGTCGGATTTTCCCAAAACTGAAGCCGTTAAGAACGTCTTAGGAAGATCTTTCCAACGATATATACTACGTTAAGATCCAACGGTTAGATGTTGAGAAATGTGAAAATCAAATTTGGTTGAAAGCAGCGCCAGGGTCGTCCATTGACCCGAGGCGTCGTTATATAAAATTTAATTATTTTAAATAACTGAAATAGGGATTTTCGTTATAAAATAATATTAACGAACAGGAAGGATTTTCAATATCTATATATATACGAGAATTATTTGGAAAGTCCGAGTTACTCTCATTCCAAATAATCATACGACGTTAAGAATCGACGTATGAAGACGGCGCATGAAGACCGTAAATCTACCATCGAGAGGACAACGATCGAGGACCTGATTTGACTTTCTCCCAATTCAAAGGTCATGGTCATTGCCCAAACGTACGTGTTGATTTCACGGATTTGGTTTTCGCTTAGACCCAGAGCATAAGCTTATAAATGGATGGTGTGTCTGACATCGTACTCCATTTAATATCATGTTATTGATTTTCTGTTTATTATATAAATATTGGTGGTGGAGAATTTATTCTTTGCTTAACACCCATTTATATATTGAGGGATGATCAATGGTATGGTATGGAGTGATAGTGTGGCATACTAAGATGCAATGATCAAGGTTTCTTGTTGAAAAGAAGAGCCTTGTGGTGACGATCCAAGCACAGCTTGAATAAGCATAGCCTTGTGTATTACGTAGCTTCACGAGCCTCACAACCCGGTGGAGTCTAAAATGGGAGAAGGGAACGCAGGTAGAACAACACGTTTCTTTCTAGCTAGAAGTAGTGTCAGTGCTTAAACTGGCTGATATTTTACTTATGTGGATGATGGAATGAATCGCCTCAGATGATAGGTCCTATAGGTTCGGGAAACGTGTGTTCAGGAATTGCCAATCCACAAAGTTGTATGTGTGGACCGGCCCTGCAGGATCAAAGGGTTCACTGCGGGGGATCCTGAGACATTAGCTAGAGTGTCTCGAAACGGTAAGGAGCTCCTCCCTAGCCTTGACTCATGATGGAAACCAAATTCCAAATGCGACCCTATGGACTTGATTGTATTACTAGTACAGAGGCATAGTATATGGTAGTTATGCTTCCTAGGATTGATACATTTATTTTGAAATGTTTTATATACACAAATAATAATATTAGATTCGTATTTAGCATATTTAGCATGTTTAATCACCATAAGGTAAAACTCTATCCTTTGGTTTGCGTTGCATTGTGTGATGGGACTTGAGTCTTATGGTGATTTCATTTTTCCAAAATCATTGCGTTGTTTTATGTTTTACTTATTTATTTATTCAATCACCTTAAATTATGCATGGCAATCCATTGGAATAAACTCGTTCCGCGTTAGCGGCGTGGTCTTTGGATTTGCCTTATTACTAGTAGATAAATTAGTTAAGAATTCTCACACCAGTCCCATGACTGACTCGTAGTTTGTTTTCACCTTTGCAAACTCGGGTGCCCTTTTTTCCACTCGGGCAGCCAAGTAACAGGTTTAGCTTTCTTTGGAGTTGCTGTCTTTGGAGCTTTCTTGGTGTCGCTTATTTGGAGGTGCTTATGTTGGACCGCGAAGACTATCCATCATTTATCTTTTATTTGCATTTTATCTTTAGACTATGAGACATCCAACCTTATTTTATTACAAGTTGTACTATTTAGAGCTTGAAACTTATTTGCTTTTGTTGAAACCTGATGTAATAATGTAGAACTCTGTGACTGTTCAATTCTGTGTTTGATGACATTCATATTCCGCTGCTATGATGTTGTTATTCTATAGTTTTCCTTTACTATGTTGTATCTGTGATCTGTATTGTTGTATTTATGTTGTATTCCCAATGATTATTCCTTACTTTCATTCAGTTGAAGTTTGGGGTTATCACAGTTGTTATCAGAGCTTTGGTTAAACATAGCTTTGGAATATAACATATTTATAATAATTCATTTACATAGAATCACAATATTCTATGGCGAACATTTCATGAGATTACATAATAGTCAGTCATTTTATCACCATCTTTTTATCCACCCTTCTATCTTAACTTTTCTTCAAATCACCATTATAGTTGTTCTGACTCTTTCCTTGATCGTACAGAACTAACTAGGAATGAGTATTGTTGCCGCTAGAGCTGCTAGAGCTAGAGCAAGGGGCAGAATGTTGCGGAAACTGAGGAGCCCACAGATCGACATCCACCACCACCATAGCAGCCCTTTGACTTAGATAAGGTAGTGAAGAAGTTCAGAAACTTAGGTGGAGTTCCATTCACTGGTACGGTGACCGTGACGCAGGCTCAGGCATGGCCTAAGAATTGTGAGAAGATATTTGGAGGACTAGAGCTAGATGATCAAAGGAAGAGACTTACGGCTTCATGGCTGCTCCGAGATGGAGCACAAAATTGGTGGGAATTGGTCAATATAGGTAGTGATGAAGAAAATATGTCTTGGACCAAGTTTAAAGAGTTGTTCAATGAAATGTACATCCCAAAGCAAGAAGTGGAAAAGCTGCATGACAAGTTCGCCAACTTGAAGCAAGGCGACAAGACCATCTCGGAGTATGTAAGAAGATTTGAAGTCCTCTCTCGCTATGCCCCAGAATAAGACTCGGGTCCCACCACACAATACAACGGAAGCCGGAGGATGGAATTTATCTTATAATATCCAACCATGCTTGGTACGTTTAAAACAAATCATTTTGATATTACTGTAAGTATATAGTGTCAACATCACTTCAAATATAAATGTATCAATCATAGGTATCAATCATAGACGACATAGTATCCCATGCTACTATGTCGCCATACTAGGCTTTACAACTAAAACTAAAATGTCACATATTGGAAGTTGGATTCCATCTATGAGTCGAGGCAAGGGATGGCTCCTCATCGATTCGAGACAATCTAGCAAATGTCTCTGGATTACACACTCCGGGCAACCTTTAGTTCCTGCAAGGCCGGTCCTCTCTTACATTTGAGGATTGGCTATTCCTGAACACACGTTTCCCGGTCCTATTGGACTTATCCATCGGTTCTGTAGTAACCGATATATCCGAGGCGCCTCGCAATCCATCATCCACATAGGTAAAAATAAATAAATGTTTGGGCTCCATACCATGATACCACCAATAGCTAAAAGGAAACGTCATGTCCTCCCTGCATCCCTGATCCTGTTTTTGACTCATACCAAGGTGTGAGGCTCGCGAATTAATGCTAAACACAAAGCTTTGCTATTTAAAGCTGTGCTTTGATCATCAACCACAAGGTTCTGCTTTTCAACAAAGGCCTTGATCATTTGCATCTCAGCATGCCACACTGACAATTCACGCCATGCGACTGATGTCTTTTGATATTTAACTTCTGACTTCGTATGTCTCAGAGAAGGGTGTTAAGTAAGACAATAAATTCTCCGCCACCAAACAAATATATATTTAATAGAGATCAATCAACACAGAATAAAATCCAATGTAAAACATACATCCATTTACTAGTTCGTTCTGGGTCTGAACGAAACCGAAGGCACCTTATTCCTTGTTCCATATGTCCATTACAGGAGAGAGTTCCTCGCATATCCGGTCGATCTCCAAGTACGTCTGGAGGATTACCACTTATTACCTTGTCTTGGGTGTACAGCCCAATTAAGACATTAGTAATCATCCAAACGATGTGAAGAACTCCGGTCTTCAACCACCGTCTTCATCGTCAACTTATCGTCCCATCAATTATTCGGAATAGGTATAAACCCGACCTTTCCAAACAATTCACGTATCTTATAATAAAGTGCTATAAAAACACAACATACGCCTCATTCCAATCCAGAATATTCTTTTATTCAAATATTCACATCATTAGGGAAAGGTTCCCATTAATTTTATCAAACATAAATTCTTTAAATTTATTCTTTAATCTTCCTTTGGGTCTCAATTCAAACCAAATTAAGGTTTATCCAAACTAGTCAAGATTAGCGCACCTTACCGAAGTAATCATTTGTTATATTTCCCAAACCCAACCTATATATCCCATGGAGCAAAACTGGTAATACTCCATATCTAATACCACGGTGTTATCGGTAAATTTAATTACCATTTCACATTCAAATCTAATTAAAGATTTAACTATTGCTTGGAGTAAAAACCGGCAGTACTCCATTTTGATCAATTCCCAAATTTGAAAATTTAAATTATCACATTCAAATTTTAATCTAATTAAAGATTCATTAAAACTCCACTTAGTTTTAATCTTCCAACAATCATTATTAACGAATATTTACTATGGGAAATCAAACATTCCGCATTGACAATCTACATCGTACCATTGATTTCTATCGATTTATAACCTCTAAGCTCGTACGTCTTAGAGAAGGGTGTTAAGCAAGAGAACAAATTCTCTGCCACCAAACAGATATATATTTAGCAGAGATCAGCAATTCCGTTCGAAATACAATATTAGACATGTAACCCTGTCTTTAACTGGGTTAAAGAACCAATATCATTTAAACCACAGTTCATGATAAACCCAAAATCACATTCCATTAATTATGGAATCTTCACGGAAAACAGATCAATATATATAATCGATATCAGTTTTCGTATCCGACTAATAATATAAATGGAATAACGACAAAGCCTTTTAAATTCCATATATAATACCATTCTTCCTCCACAGAAGATCACTTCTATTATTACCAAATCGAATTCCATTCCATTCCAATTTATTTTATTAAATTGGAAAAACTTTAATTTGGAAAATTCCATTAAATCTTAATAAAAGGTTTATATATTCCAAATCACATTTCACTGTTAATCGGTTTAAAGAACGAATGTCGTTAAAAACACGGTTCACAATAAACCCAATTCACATTCCATTTTATTCCAATTACTAAATATAATTGGAAACTCTAATGATATTAATTAAAAGATTTATTTTTTTCACATGTGGTTTAAGAACAGTGTTATTGAAGACACCATTCAAGACAAACCCAAAGCCTAATTCTTTTATTCTATTCTAATTAAATATTAATTAATTAGAAAACTTCACTAAATCATAAGTAAAAGATTTATTCTTTTCTCAACTGGGTTTAAGAATGGTGTTATTTAAGACACCGTTCACGACAAACCCAAAATCCAATTTAATATTAAATGCAAGGCTTTGAAGTAGAAATTATATCGGCTTATATTCAATATCAAATTCTGAAATTAACGGATATCGTATTAGGAATAACGATATTTGTATCTTCCAAATCCCCATAACAATATCTGTATAACCACGGAATCCAATATCGAAATATTCCGAAGATTATTTCCATTCCAATTTATTCATTGGAAAATTTTGGTTATTTTTAAAACCATTTCAAATCCAATTTATTTCTTTAAAAATATTGGATTATTATTCTAGTTAATAACTAGTTCATTTTGATAAAAATATATTTTTATCTTTACAAACAGAATTTTTCATCCAAATTCTATTTAGACAGGGTTACATGACTGACTCGTAGTTTGTTTTCACCTTTGCAAACTCGGGTGCCCTTTTTTCCACTCGGGCAGCCAAGTAACAGGTTTAGCTTTCTTTGGAGTTGCTGTCTTTGGAGCTTTCTTGGTGTCGCTTATTTGGAGGTGCTTATGTTGGACCACGAAGACTATCCATCATTTATCTTTTATTTGCATTTTATCTTTAGACTATGAGACATCCAAACTTATTTTATTACAAGTTGTACTATTTAGAGCTTGAAACTTATTTGCTTTTGTTGAAACCTGATGTAATAATGTAGAACTCTATGACTGTTCGATTCAGTGTTTGATGACATTCATATTCCGCTGCTATGATGTTGTTATTCTATAGTTTTCCTTTACTATGTTGTATCTGTGATCTGTATTGTTGTATTTATGTTGTATTCCAAATGATTATTCCTTACTTTCATTCAGTTGAAGTTTGGGGTTATCACAGTTGTTATCAGAGCTTTGGTTAAACATAGCTTTAGAATATAACATATTTATAATAATTCATTTACATAGAATCACAATATTCTATGGCGAACATTTCATGAGATTACATAATAGTCAGTCATTTTATCACCATCTTTTTATCCACCCTTCTATCTTAACTTTTCTTCAAATCACCATTATAGTTGTTCTGACTCTTTCCTTGATCGTACAGAACTAACTAGGAATGAGTATTGTTGCCGCTAGAGCTGCTAGAGCTAGAGCAAGGGGCAGAATGTTGCGGAAACTGAGGAGCCCACAGATCGACATCCACCACCACCACAGCAGCCCTTTGACTTGGACAAGGTAGTGAAGAAGTTCAGAAACTTAGGTGGAGTTCCATTCACTGGTACGGTGACCGTGACGCAGGCTCAGGCATGGCCTAAGAATTGTGAGAAGATATTTGGAGGACTAGAGCTAGATGATCAAAGGAAGAGACTTACGGCTTCATGGCTGCTCCGAGATGGAGCACAAAATTGGTGGGAATTGGTCAATATAGGTGGTGATGAAGAAAATATGTCTTGGACCAAGTTTAAAGAGTTGTTCAATGAAATGTACATCCCAAAGCAAGAAGTGGAAAAGCTGCATGACAAGTTCGCCAACTTGAAGCAAGGCGACAAGACCATCTCGGAGTATGTAAGAAGATTTGAAGACCTCTCTCGCTATGCCCCAGAATTGATTCAGGATGATTTTCAAAAGAACATAAGGTTTATTAATGGACTTGCAAGGAAGTACATTGACAGGGTTACTGCTCACATTAACCTTTCTTTCAATAAGCTGATTGAGTTTGCTTGTCGCTATGAGGAGAACGACAAAAGAGTTTCACAACAAGATAAAGAAAGGAGCTTGGCTAACAATAATAATAAAAGGAAGCAAACAGAGAAGAAGACTGAAGGAAGCAGTTCTGGAGCTTCTAAAACCCATGATAAGTCAAAGGTGCAATGCTACAACTACCAGAAGTTTGGACACTACAGCAAGGACTGCAGAAATCCAAAGAAGGCCAGAAGTGATGACACTAAAGAATGCTATAACTGCCACAAGAAGGGTCATTTCAAGCCTAATTGTCCACTGTTGAAAGGAGCGCAGATTGCACATGTGTACCAGGGGGTAAGTGCACCACCTTCCTCCGCACCTACTTCTTCTGAAGGAGCAGGTAAGCCTGATGTTTTAGGTGGCACTATTTCTGTTAAAAACATTCCTGTTACTGCTTTGTTTGATACGGGTGCCTCAAGGAGCTTTATTTCTAGCAACATGGTCAAGAAATTGAAATTAAAACAAAGAAGCCTTAAAGAGCCAATTAATGTTCATAATCCTGTAGGATGTTCTATCGTTCTTGAGTTATACTGTAGGGTGCCTATTTCCTACTCTTACTTTCAGTTTCCTTTTGGCTTGACTATCATGAATTTTTCCGAGTTTGATATCATCCTTGGTCTTGATTGGCTAACAAAATTTGAGGCTGAGGTTGGATGTACGGATATAATAGTTGAAATCAAAACAAAGTTTGGGGATGTTATTTCTATACCTTGCCATGGTTTAAAGACAGATTGGAAGTCATTTTGGTCTTCCCTCGAAGTCACTCCCATTTCTTTAGAAAAGATCCACGTGGTTTAAAATTATGTGGACGTATTTGAAGAAGTAGACAATTTACCGCCACGAAGAGAAATTTATTTCAGAATTGATCTTGTTCCAAATGCAAGGCCTGTGGTCCATGCTATCCGAAGGATGACCCCTAAAGAAAAAGAAGAGTTGCAAACCCAAACTAAGCAGCTCTTACGGAAGGGACTAATCCGGCCTAGTTTTTCCAATTGGGGTGCAGCTGTTGTGTTTGTCCCCAAGTCTGACGGTACTCTAAGGCTCTGTGTGGATTACCGCGACCTTAATAAACAAACATTGAAGAACAAATACCCTTTGCCTCGCATAGGTGATTTAATGGACCAATTAAATGGAGCCAAGGTGTTTTCAAAGATGGACCTAGCCACAGGTTTCCACCAACTCCGCATAGCCGAAGAATGCATACCTTTAACCGCCTTCAGAGGTCTTGACATATTCTTTGAATGGTTAGCAATGTCGTTCGGTCTATGCAATGCTCCCACCTACTTCGTTGACTTGATGAATAGGGTCTTCCGAGATGTCGTAAATAAATTCGTCCTAGTCTTCATTGATGATATTCTAGTCTATTCTAAAACTAAGGAGGAGCATGAAGGGCATCTAAGGGGAAGTGTTGGAGATTCTGTGAAGAAATGTTTTAAAAGAAAAAATTTCCAAATGCACATTTTGGCAAGAGGAGGTAAAATTCTTAGGCCATGTTGTGTCAAAAGAAGGAATTGCTGTTGAACCAAGTAAAATTGCCGCCATTCGAGATTGGAAGCAGCCCAGTACACCCACTGAAGTAAGAAGCTTCCTAGGATTGGCTGGATATTACAGGAAATTTGTCAAAGACTTCGCCAAGTTGTCTTGCCAGTTAACAAAGCTCACCAAGAAACATACCAAGTTCAATTGGACATCGGATTGTGAGGAGGCCTTCCAAAAGCTAAAAGTGAGTTTGTCAACTGCCCCGTGCTAACCATCATCGATGGTAACCATGATTTAAAAGTCTACACAGATGCTTCCCAAAGTGGTGGTCTTGGCGTGGTACTGATGCAAAGGGACAGGGTTGTTGCATATGCAAGTCGTCAACTAAAGCCGCATGAGAAAAATTATCGTGTCCATGACTTAGAGTTCTTGGCCGTAGTCTTTGCTTTAAAAATTTGGAGACATTGGGCAAAAAATTTGAATTATTCACAGACCATCAATCTTTGAAATATCTCTTCGATCAAAAGGATTTGAATTTAAGGCAGCAACGGTGGCTGGAATATCTAGCGGCATACGATCTTGACATCTTATATACGCTGGGAAAAGCCAATGTTGTGGCGGACGCACTTAGTAGGAAGGACGTCATTGTCGCAAGCCTCATCATTACCCCTTCCTTGATTGATAAAATTTCTGCTCTTTAAAAGGAGGATGAGTTTATTCAAAGAATTATTAAGAAAATTCAAGAAGATGAAAACACGAGCTTCCAAAAAGATCTCAAGGGAGTCCTTAGATTACAAGGGCAAATCTGTGTTCCAAATATCCAAGAGCTCATAAGGGAAATTTTAGATGAAGGTCATAAATCAAAGCTTAGCATCCATCTAGGCATGAGCAAGATGTATCAAGATCTAAAGCGCACGTTTTGGTGGAGGTCTATGAAGAGGGATATATCCATCTATGTGAGTAGATGTCATACATGCCAACAGGTTAAGAGCGATCAACAAAAGCTTGCGGGATTGTTGCAACCATTGGAGGTTCCAAATTGGAAGTGGGACAAAATCTCCATGGATTTTATAGATGGTTTTCCCCGTACTAGGAGAGGGAATGACAGCATATGGGTGATCATGGACCGCTTCACCAAGTCCGCTCATTTCATACCTGTCAAGTCCACTAGAACTGCTCAAAGTCTGGCGCAAATCTATTTCAAAGAAATTGTCAGGCTACATAGGTAATGAAGCTAAATCTTTCCTTTTTATCATTATCTAAATGAAAATTCTCATTTTCTAATTAAATAATAAAGGGATAATCTTTTGTTTTAAATAGAGTTCCTAGTAGCATTGTTAGCGACCGTGATCCTAACTTTGCTAGCAAATTTTGGGAAGCATTCCAAAATGAGTTGGGAACGAAGTTAAATCTTAGTACCGCATATCACCCTCAGACTGATGGCCAAACCGAGCGGGTAAATCGCATTCTTGAAGATTTATTGCGAGCTTGCATACTTGATTTTGGAGGTTCTTGGGAGGATCACTTGCACTTAGTTGAATTCTCATATAACAATAGCTATCAAGCAAGTTTGAAAATGTCTCCAATTGAAGCCTTATATGGTAGGTCATGTAGGTCGCCAGTATGTTGGGTTGAAAAAGGAAATCGTCTAGTATTGGGTCAAGACATGGTCCGAGAAGCCTCGGACAAAGTTGATTTTATTAAGAAGCGATTATTGGCAGCCCAAAGTAGACAAAAGAGCTATGCAGATTTAAGAAGAAGAGAATTAGCTTTTGAAGTGGGTGACTATGTCTATTTGAAAGTTGCTCCAATGCGAGGGCTAATCCGTTTTGGAAAGACAGGGAAATTAGCACCTAAATTCATCGGCCCCTTCCCTATTCTTGAAAAGATTGACACCCTAGCTTACAAAATTCAGATGCCCGACTGGTTGCCTGGAGTGCACGATGTATTCCATGTATCTCAACTTCGAAAGCATGTCCATGATCCAGATCTAGTTGTGGAGGAAGCAGCACAACAAGGTTTGGAGATTACCCCAAGCCTTGCAGTGAGAAGGGAACCACTGAAAATTATTGGCAAGGAGACTAGGAAGCTGAGAAATAAAAGTATCAACCTAGTCAAGGTGCAATGGAGCAGTGATCCTAGAGACTGCACTTGGGAAACTGAGGAGAGTATCAAACAAACCTATCCCAAATGCAGAGTAGATATCTCCGATTACGTTTTGTTTTGAGGTACGCTTAAAATATTTTGCATTCTCCGTGTTGTTTCCAACTCTTCTATTTTCCTTTTTCCTTTTCGAGGACGAAAAGTTCTTAAGTGGGGGAGATTATAACAACCCGGAATTTGGGGCCAATTTAAAATTTTCATTTTAGAGATTTTAAAGGTGTTTAAATATTTGAAATAAATTATTTTAAAAAATAACGACTATAAATTTATTTTGATTGAATTTAATACGAATATATTAAATTTAATTATAAAAGGAATTAGAAAAGGACGGTAGTTTGAAAAGTCAAACCTGAACTTTGACTGACTATACAGGATGCAGGATAAATCGGATTTTGGTGAAACCAAAAATATTTAAATTTGTTAATGAATATCTTTCTAAAGAATCTGAAAAATTGAAGTTTCATAGCAGGAATAAAAAGTTATAGCCAAATGAATTTTCAGAAAGGTCGCTATAGAGAATATATCGCCCTTAAAAATAGACATTTTGCATACGACCTCGGAATTCGACGAAACCACTTTTGTTGGACCCGGGATGTCGAATTATTGCTAGGTTTCAAATTTCATAATTTTTGAAGTTAATATGTGAGCGTGGAAAAGGAAAATCTGTTTTGGTCAATTACATTTAAATTGGATCGACCAGAAAAAGGCCATTTTTCAAATGATCTCAGAATTCGACGAAATTAGTTTTGTTAGGACCGTATCGTCAAAACATAACCAAAAATAATTTTTTCGGATTTTTCTGAGTTCGTATGTGACCCCGGTAAAATTAGAAGGTACGTTCAAATTAATATTAAAAGGATTTATTTTAAAAATAAATGAAACATGCTGTAAACTTCAGAATTAGACTTCGACACTAACGCCATTGCGTTCAGAAGACGTCAAACCCTATTGTTCGATAGTCGTTTGGCTACATTTGGAGTTCGGACGAAAAATCCCTAATTTTGGATTTAATTAAAAAAAAAATACACTTAGAATACAATATAAATACGGGCTACAGTAGCTTCTTCCTCCCCGTTCATTTACAGCCGCCGAAACCCATAACTCTTCAAAATTTCAAACTCTGATTCCTCTCTCGTTTCTCTACGAAATCCTTCGCAGTAATACCCGTTTCGAAGAGATTCTTGAGCTCTTTGATTCTACACCAAAATCAAGGCCTCCCGTTCCCTGTAGCCGCCGCACCAGCACCCCGACGTCGCCGCCGTCGCACCCCCCCCCCCCCCCGGCCCCACCACGTCGAACCGCACCCCACCCCTTCCAGGCGCCGATCCCCCTCTCCAAGCCCTACAACCTCCAACAAACCGTTCTGCAAGCCGTTGCCTATATCTCCTGAAAATCCAAATCAAAGTTTTGAACTTTCTGAAAATCCAAGATAAATTCGATTTCAGATTTGCGACGCTTTTAAATGTCGCAGCGACAGTTGTTAAAAGTTGGTTTCTAATTTATACATATGAACTTTAAATTGAAATCTTTCAGATCCGAAACCGCCGTGACTTTGAACACGAGATCTGATCGAGTTAGACCTTCATTTTAAATCCAAGCAATGTGAGAATTTATTTTTAATTAAATTTAATTAATTTAATTATTACTCTTGCTTTATGTGAAGATTGAATGGCAAATATAAATGGATCTGCGTTGGATGTTATTCTAAGTTATGGATCTCAATTGTTTGTGATGTTATGATATTAGATCTGAAAATTTAAGTGTTAGATCTGAGTTTGGTGATTTATTAGGATCATTTATTTGTTAATCTTGTCAATCATTGTTTGTTGATATTCATGAACCATATGTCTACATATAAGAACATACCCTTAGTTATTCTCAGAATTGAACTAGAACTCTCAACTCGAGATTAACGTCATGTTATTAATTCGATTTGATCCCTTTGATTATATAAAATATTGTTTGTGGTTGGGTTGGACATGAAATATTGGACATGAAATATTGGGCATGAAATATTGGACACGAAATATCGGACATAAAATTTGAATAAACAATTACATTTTGTATGTAATTAGAAAAGTGAATTTTGCATTGTAAAATAAAAAAAATTCCTTTTATATATAATTAGAAATGAGAATTTACGTTGTGATTAAAAATTACATTTTATATGTAATTAGAGAAGAGAAATTCACAATGTAAATAAAATTTCATATTTTAATAATAATGAAGAAAAAAAAAGCAGATTTGGACGGTGTAATTAAATTTACATTTTTAATGTAATTTACAAAGACGGAATTTTTCACCATTATGATTAAGTACATTGTAATGAAATTAGAAAGAGAATTTAATGTGAAAATAAATTTACATTTTTTGTATGTAAATAAGAAGTAGGATTTTGCACTGTAACTAAATTTACATTTTTACATGTAAATTAAAAGTAGGAATTTGCAATGCATTAAAATTTACATTTTTACATGTAAATTAAAAGTAGGATTTTGCAATGCATTAAAATTTATGTTTTTATAATGTAAATAAAAAGTAGGATTTTGCAATACATTAAAATTTACATTTTTACATGTAAATTAAAAGTAGGATTTTGCAATGCGTTAAAATTTACATTTTTACATGTAAATTAAAAGTAGGAATTTGCAATGCATTAAAATTTACATTTTTACATGTAAATTAAAAGTAGGATTTTGCAATGCATTAAAATTTACATTTATACATGTAAATTAAAAGTAGGATTTTGCAATGCATTAAAATTTACATTTTTACATGTAAATTAAAAGTAGGATTTTGCAATGCATTAAAATTTACATTTTTACATGTAAATTAAAAGTAGGATTTTCCAATGCATTAAAATTTACATTTTTTAATGTAATTAAAGGTAGGATTTTACCTTGTAAATTAAAAGACAAAATTTAACATGTAAAATAAAATTACATTTGTAATGAGATTAAAAGGTAGGACTGTATAGTGAAAATTAAAGGGGAAATTAAAAGATAGAAGTTACACTGTTAGGAAAATTACATTTTTTTTAATGTAATTTAAAAAGAAAGGCTTACATGATATTGAAAATTACATTTTAATGTAATTAAGAAAAAGAATTGGACATTAGAATCGAAATTACACTTTTTATGTAATAAGTTAGAATTTCTCACTGTATTGTTATTTGCATTTACAATGTAATTAAAAAGGGAAATTTTACAATGCAATTGAATGATAGGAATTTTACATTATGATGTTAATTATCTTTTTAAGGTAATTAAAGAAGAGATTTTATAGTGTAAATTAAGGATTAGGAAGAAAAATAAAATTTTACATTGGAATAGAATTTACCTTTTAATAAAAGAATAAAAGGTAGGAGGAAATGTTGAATTATAATTTACATTTTTCATGTAAACAGAGGAATGGAAGAATGAAAGTGGACGTCGTAATAGAATTTACATTCTTATGTAAAATAAAAAGTTAAAATATTTATATTTATATATTTATATATATAAATATAATTAAAATTAATCGAATCGAGCACGGTAGTTCGCGTTTTGAAATCGTACCTTTAAACGACTATACCAAAAGATCCGACCGTCGAATTTTCCCAAAACTGAAGCCGTTAAGACCCTCTTGGGAAGATCTTTCCAATGATATATACTACGTTAAGATCCAACAGTTAGATGTTGAGAAATGTGAAAATCAAATTTGGTTGAAAGCAGCGCTAGGGTCCTCCATTGACCCGAGGCGTCATTATATAAAATTTAATTATTTTAAATAATTAAAATAGGGATTTTTCATTATAAAATAATATTAACGAATAGGAAGGATTTTCAATATGTATATATATACGAGAATTATTTGGAAAGTCCGAGTTACTCTCATTCCAAATAATCATACGACGTTAAGAATCGAAGTATGAAGACGGCGTATGAAGACCGTAAATCTTCCATCGAGAGGACAACGATCGAGGCCCTGATTTGACTTGCTCCCAATTCAAGGGTCATGGTCATTGCCCAAACGTACGTGTTGATTTCACGGATTTGGTTTTCGCTCAGACCCAGAGCATAAGCTTATAAATGGATGGTGTGTCTGACATCATACTTCGTTAAATATCATGTTATTTATTTTCTGTTTAATATATAAATATTGGTGGTGGAGAATTTATTCTTTGCTTAACACCCGTTTAAATATTGAGAGATGATCAATGGTACGGTATGGAGTGACAGTGTGGCATACTAAGATGCAATGATCAAGGTTTCTTGTTGAAAAGCAGAGCCTTATGGTGACGATCAAAGCACAGCTTGAATAAGCATAGCTTTGTGTATTACGTAGCTTCACGAGCCTCACAACCCGGTGGAGTCTAAAACGGGAGAAGGGAAAGCAGGGAGAACAACACGTTTCTTTCTAGCTAGAAGTAGTGTCAGTGCTTAAACTAGCTGATATTTTACTTATGTGGATGATGGAATGAGGCGCCTCGGATGATAGGTCCTATAGGATCGGGAAACGTGTGTTCAGGAATTGCCAATCCACAAAGATGTATGTGTGGACTGGCCCTGCAGGATACAAGGGTTCACTGCGGGGGATCCTGAGACATTAGCTAGAGTGTCTCGAAATGGTAAGGAGCTCCTCCCTAGCCTTGACTCATGATGGAAACCAAATTCCAAATACGACCCTACGGACTTGATTGTATTACTAGTATGGAGGCATGGTATATGGTAGCTATGCTTCCTAGGATTAATACATTTATTTTGAAATGTTTTATATACACTAGTAATAATATTAGATTCGTATTTAGCGTATTTAGCATGTTTAATCACCATAAGGTAAAACTCTATCCTCTGGTTTGCGTTACATTGTGTGATGGGACTTGAGTCTTATGGTGATTTCATTTTTTCAAAAGCATTGCGTTGTTTTACGTTTTACTTATTTATTTATTCAATCACCTTAAATTATGCATGGCAATCCATTGGAATAAACCCGTTCCTCGTTAGCGGCGTGGTCTTTGGATTTGCCTTATTACTAGTAGTTAGATTAGTTAAGAATTCTCACACCAGTCCCATGACTGACTCGTAGTTTGTTTTCACCTTTGCAAACTCGGGTGCCCTCTTTTCCACACGGGCAGCCAAGTAACAGGTTTAGCTTTCTTTGGAGTTGCTGTCTTTGGAGCTTTCTTGGTGTCGCTTATTTGGAGGTGCTTATGTTGGACCACGAAGATTGTCCATCATTTATCTTTTATTTGCATTTTATCTTTAGATTATGAGACGTACAAACTTATTTTATTTCAAGTTGTACTATTTAGAGCTTGAAACTTATTTTCTTTTGCTGAAACCTGATGTAATAATGTAGAACTCTGTGACTGTGGGATTCTGTGTTTGATGACATTCATATTCCGCTGCTATGATGTTGTTATTCTATAGTTTTCCTTTACTATGTTGTATCTGTGATCTGTATTGTTGTATTTATGTTGTATTCCAAATGATTATTCCTTACTTTCATTCCGTGGAAGTTTGGGGTCATCACACTCTAAATCAAGTTCATAATTTTAGGTATATAAATTATACCATTTTCATGCCACTTATCATGATTATGTGCCAAACATGCCAATTACATGTAATTTCATGTTTTCCCTAACGTTACCCTCATTGTACGTTCGCAAAATTACATAGAATGTTAGGCTCGATATTTTAGCCTAACTCATAAACCAAAAAGGGGAAAATCAAAGAACATAAAATATTCCAACAGCATAAAAATATGGATCTAACTAAACATGTGGCATATAGATTTGGCATAGGATACTGAACTTGCATTTTTAGATCCAAATTAACATGAATCATAAGCATATGAATTTACATAGAACTACACAAATTAAACTTGGCATGTAAAGGTGAACTTGTGTTGAATTGGATCTAATTAATGTAGATCTAAACACATAAAGTTGTAGATCTAAACATATAAAGTTGTAGATCTAAACATGTAGGCACATGTGAATCGTTATTTCCCCTAAGAACTTGCATGTGACATAACATGATAGAAATCACCAAACTTGCATATAACATGATAGTTTCTCATTCCCAAATTCCTATACAATATAATATCTTCGTTCACCAAATTCTACACAACACGATAGGTTCAATAAACAGCAATAGTATCACAGGTATATATGATAGAATTATCACACCAAGAGACATGAATCAGCATTACTATTATCATACAACTTGGTACAATTCTAGTTTTCATTTTATTACAAACCATGTATTTAATTTGTTCACGTCTAGAAGATAACTATTCTTACAAACAAAAGGACAGTCTTTTTTTCTGGGTTCTGTTTTCTGAAACAGAAATAGCTTTCCCTTGAAGTAGACTACTGATTCTAATTAAGTTTTGATTTGAAACGTGGCTTCTAACTCGCTTTCTAGTTAAAGACGAACGGCGACTACTCTAGCTCGGTTACTGACAGCATGACGGCTCTTGGACTAAAATTGTGTGATTTAGGGTTGAGGGTTGGGGTTGTTTATATAGAATTTTAATTTAATAAGAGCCGTTAGATCAACCTAGAAATGATTAGAGCCATCCATACCAAGTAGAACCAACTAGAAACAGCCACCTATTCCCTAGTGATTCAGCACAGAGCCAGAAATCGTCATATTTCAGATCTGCCGAGAGGGTAGGTCGACCCCTAGGTCGACCTGTAGGGGGGAGGTCGACCCCCTGGTCGACCTGGCCTTGGGCGGGAGAATCCCCGCCCAGCCCGCTTCTCTGCTTGAATTCGAAATTTGAATTTTCTGAACTGAGCTGTTTTTATTTATTTAAATTTCTTAAACTTCTGAAGGCCATAACTTCTTCATACGAAGTCCGATTTACGCAAACTCGAACTCTATCTCAAGCAGAATTCCGAAACGAACGCAATGGCATAACCCATTTCACTTAATTCTCAAATTTAAAATTAAGTAAACATTAATTCGTTACTTTAATGTTCGCCGAAAATACGGGGTGTAACATTCTCCCCTCCTTAAAGGATTTCGTCCCCGAAATCTCCAAGTCAAGAAGAACGTATATCCTACCATCCAATTGTCCATCTACTCATCCGTCCAACACAGGAGTCCATTGTCCTTAAAAGACTTCTAATGATTTATGGTCATATGCATAGTGTGTGTACATGTTCTTATCTAATGAAAAATCAGGCGGTCTACTGATTCAGTTGACCTCCTTAATGCAAATTATGCCAATGTCATGAGTCCATTATGTATGCAATTATTCCTACTCATAATTCTACATGAGTGTACAATCATTCATGCAAATGCAACGTCCATATGATAACACATCAAGTTCCAATCCATATACAAATACATATATGCATATGCAATATGAAAGTGATTGAGCCGATCTAACACCTAATGTGTGTGTATGCATCCACGAGAAACCACTAGCAACCACTTGCAACTATTTGCAACCATCAATCATAACATGTTTCAAATACATGTTTACATCCATTGGTTTCTACTTAAGGATCAAGAATATGCCCGAGGAGATATACTAAAAAGGTAGATACAAGCATAAAATTATGGAAAAGAGATCAAGGATGTACCCCCAAAAAGAAAAGGGTAGGCTGCGCGTATTTTGTCCTCAGTTTCCCAAGTCGCGTCTTCCTCGGCATCACTCCATTGAACTTTAACAAGCTTGACTTCACGGTTGCGCAGCTTTTTGACCTCTGTTCCCAAGCTATGAGTTGGAACTCTTCTCACAGTTGCTTCTCGTTCTACTTCTAATTCCTCTAATATGCTTGGCTCCACAACTTCCACGGACTGATGTAAGCACTTCCGTAGGTGAGAAACATGAAAACCATTATGAACTCCAGCCAGTATTTTGGGCAGCTTTACTCTGTAAGCCATCGTCCCAATCCTTTCAATGATAGGAAATGGTCCTACAAATCTTGGTGCCAACTTTCCTACAGACCCAAAGCGAATGACATTCCTCAAAGGAGATACTTTAAGGAACACCCTGTCTCCAACCTCAAACTCAAGGTCGGTCCTTCTTTTGTCTGCGTAGGACTTCTGTCTATCTTAGGCAGTCTTCATTCTTCTGTAGACTCCCACCAACAAGTTAGTGATCGGCATGGTCTTCCATATAAAGCTTCGAAGGGTGCCATGCCTATGGTGTCTTAGTAGCTATTGTTGTAAGAGAATTCCAACAAAGGAAGATGATCCTCCCATGTTCCACCAAAATCAAGAATGCATAATCTCAAGAGGCCTTCTAATACTCTGTTCACCCTTTTCTTCTGACCATCGGTTGAGGGTGATAGGCTGTGCTTAAGCATAACTGTGTGCCTACAGCCTCTTGCGGACTCCTCCAAAACTCGTTCGTAAAGATAGGATCTCGATCACTCACTATGCTGGAGGGTATCCCATGGAGTCGAACAATCTCTTTAAGATAAATGGATGCTAATGATGAGGCAGTCCTCCTACTCTTGACGGGTATAAAGTGAGCGCTTTTAGTGAGCTTGTCCACTATTACACAAATACTTGTATTGCCCCTTCTTGAC
This sequence comes from Allium sativum, assembly GCA_030737875.1. Classification (NCBI taxonomy): domain Eukaryota; kingdom Viridiplantae; phylum Streptophyta; class Magnoliopsida; order Asparagales; family Amaryllidaceae; genus Allium; species Allium sativum. Next base: position 997,649,182 of record CM060915.1, read on the forward strand.
CTAGGCAACCCCTCAACAAAGTCCATCGAAATACTATCCCATTTCCACTGTGGGACCTCTAGAGGATGAAGCAAACCACCAGGCTTCTTCTGCTCCGCCTTGACTTGCCGGCATATCATGCACTTAGAAACGAATTCAGCTACATTCCTCTTCATGCCATTCCAAAAGAAAACCCTTTTAATTTCTTTATACATCTTGTAGCCACCTGGATGTATGGTCAACTTAGAGTGGTGTGCCTCTTCGAGAACCATCTTCACTAAATCTCTTGCTTGTGGGACACATAGCCTTCCATCCCGTCTCAACCAACCCTTTTCATCGATGGATTATCGAATGAGGTGACTAGAAGTCTCACCTCTAATTAGCTTACCCATCACATCAACTAGCTGAGGGTCTTCACGTTGCGCGGTCCCTATCAAGTCCAACAAAGTAGGCCACACCTCTAGCGTTGCCAACAAACCAGGTACAAATTCAGAGGAGGGTCTAAAGTCAAAGTTTGCTATGAACTCCAAACTTTGCCTTTCTACAAAGAGAGGGCTTAAGGTCAGCTTCTTTCTACTCAAGGCGTCTGCTACCACATTGCCCTTGCCAGGGGTATAGGAAATCTCAAAGTCGTATAAGGCAAGAAACTCCATCCATCATTGTTGTCTTAGATTGAGATCTTTCTACGAGAAAAGGTACTTCAACGATTTGTGGTAAGTATACAATTCAAACTTCTCACCTAGGAGATAATGGCGTCAAGACTTAAGCGCAAAAACGATGGCAGCCAACTCTAGGTCGTGGGTTGGGTAGTTTTTTCTCATGTACTTTCAACTGCCTTCCACCATAAGCTACTACCTTCCCTTCTTGCATCAAGACAGTGCCTAGTCCTGTACCGCATGCATCCATGTATACTGTAAACATTTTTCTTCCATCAGGCAATGTTAGAACTGGGGATGTTGTCAGATCCCTCTTCAATCGTTGGAAAGCAATATCGTATCCAAATCCCAAGCAAAAACTAGGTTCTTCTTTGTCAACCTTGTGAGTGGAGCTGAGATTTTTGCAATGTCTTTGATGAACTTTCTATAAAAGGTCGCTAGCCCGAGAAAGCTTCGGACTTCGGTTGCATTCCGTGGAACCTTCCAATCTTGCACCGCAACTACTTTAGCGGGGTCCACGACTAACCCTTCTTTGGACACCACATGTCCAAGAAACCTTACTTCATCTCTCCAAAAATGGCATTTGGAAAATTTTGCTTTCAACTAGTGTGCATGAAGAGTATCCATAACTTCCCTTAATTGCAAAGCATGTTCTTCCTCATTCTTTGAGAAGATCAAAATGTCGTCCACGAAGACCACTACAAATTTATTGAGGAACTCTCTGAAAACCCTACTCATCAAATCAACCAAATAAGTAGGTGCATTTGTCAAGCCGAAATGCATGACAAGACATTCGAAGAAACCGTCCAAGGTCTTGAATGCGGTCTTATCTATGCTATCTTTAGCCACTCTTAGCTGATGAAACCTGGTAGCCAGATCTAGTTGGGAGAAAACTGATGCACATACAAGTTGATCGAACAAGTCATCTATTATAGGAAGTGGGTGCCTATTCTTCTTGGTCAGCTTGTTTAGCTCCTTATAGTCCACGCACAGACGGAGTGAACCATCCGCTTTGGTTGCAAACACCACCGGAGCACCCCATTCGGAAATACTCCGCCTTATGAACCCATTTTCAAGCAACTCCTTAACTTGCTTGCTAAGTTCCCTTCTTTCCCTTGGATTCATGTGTCTAACTGGTAAGGCAATAGGTTTTGCATTATCCACAAGATATATGCGGAAGTCTATTTCCTGCTTTGGAGGCAACCCTTTCACCTCTTCAAAGACATCCGAGTATTCACGGACTACTCTAACAGATTGCAAGTTTTCAATAGACGCGTCAAGTGATTCTAGATAACTAAGCATGACAGAATTCATGGGATTACAAGAAATTTCGAGAGTGTTAACAAGGCGATTCATGAGTCTAACCACTCTACTTTCACAACCAAGGATGGCACCATTTCTGGATAACCAATCTGTGCCTAGAATCAGCCCATAGCCCGTGAAGCCCAAAACATAAGCGTTACATTTAAACCCAATGCTTATAATAGAAATTTCCAAATCCAAACAAATCGTTGACAAATAATCTGAGCCCCCAGTTGGATTTGAAACAACCATGGGATCCTCTACTATACATGTGTCTAGGTGCAGAGACTCAACTAAAGCAGTAGATATAAAAGAGTGCGATGCGCCAGAATCAAAAAGTGTACGAACTGGATGATCAGAAAGATAAACTAAACTTTCAACAGATATTTTTCTACCTCGTTCTTGCAGAGGTGCTATGAGAGCGTGAACCTGCCCTCCAGAAGTAGACCCAGTCCTCTGCCCTTTTCCTTGCTTTATGGTGTAGTCCTTAGCCATATGTCCAGTCTCGCCATAATGAAAGCAACCACCCATCTTCCTCTTCTTCTTTCTGCAATCCTTAATTAGATGTCCAGGAATGCCACAGAAATTACACTTCCTCTTTTCATGGGATTTGTTATTTTTCCTGCCTTTCTTAGCATTAGTCTTCTTATTCTGTGACCACTCCCCTTTCTTGTCAAGAGATATTTCCATCTTTGCCTCTTTCTTGCCACTCTTGTCTTCCTCTTGTAAGAGTGCCATGTCCACCAGTCTCTCATAAGTTGCACCCATAGGTATATGGGACATAGCCAGGCTGTGCAGTGGCTGGTTCAACCCTTTAACAAAACGGAGAGCCTTCTTGTGCGAAGTGTTCACTAACTCCAGTCCGAATCTAGCCAGCTGATTGAATTGGTTGACATACTCCTTGATGGACATACTTCCCTGCTTGAGAGCTAAGAACCTTTCCATCTGTAGGCTTCGTTCAGCTTGTGAGAGGAATTTCATTTCAAACCTCATTCTAAAATCCTCCCAAGTTTCAACTGGTCTCTCAGCATTAGTAACCTCCCACCAATAAGAGGCTTCGTCTTTAAACAAACACACCGCCAACTGTACCTTCTGCCCATCGTTCACCTCAAAGATAACGAACAAATCCTCAGTTTCTTTGAGCCAGTTCCTTGCTTCCATGAATGACTCAGTTCCATTAAAGTTCTTTCCACCCATAGCTCGAAAGTCTTTACATAACTTCAATAAGGATTCATTTGCGGAGGAGGAGGAGGAGGAACCGGAGTGGCTGCAGCTGGGGGAGGAGGAACGTTTGCTGTGCCGGCGTCATTAGCCGTAGCCTCTAGGTACCTTCTGAACCAGCCAGGTACCGGCACGCCCTTTCGAAGGTTAAGATCCCCAGACATGTTGAAACGAAAAAGGAAAGATTCAAAACAAAGGATAGAAAGATAATGCATATGGCTTTGGGGGATTATGCCATTTAAATTTAAAAACAGTACTTTTCTTGGAAAATGCTTCTTTAAACTTCTTTTTGAAAAACAGTTTTCAAAAACTTTTATCTGATCTGGTAAACCTCGCTCTTATACCAAGTGAAACACCCCACCTTTGTTAAGGTCACTCACAAAGGGAATGCCTTAACTTCGGTGGAGCATTATAGGTAAAACACACAGAAAATTTACAAGACAGATATATAAGCAACAGAAAAACAAACTAAATTTATTTCATAAGTACGAGGTTCATTCAAAACATTTCAACAACTGTCTCAAAGCAACTTCCCAATTATTACAACAATATCCCTGTCTTGATTAAAACATAAAGAAGCATAAAAACAACAATAAAGTAGCATAAATCCCTAAAATGAGTGTGTCCAAAGCCATAGCCAAAAGGAAATAAATCCAAGCAATAAATCTCTTTCTTCTAGCTGGAAATAATATGACTAAGCTGAAGTGTTTCTTCCCTGCGGACCTGAGGGGGGAACGGAAGAAAAGAAAGCGAAAGAAAAATGGGTTAGACATAAGTCTGGTAAGTCCAGTGATTTTCTAGCATGAGAACAAGAAAAGATCATGACATGTATAAACTGAAAATAGGACAATACCAGAATAACAAGGCAACATAAAACAAGATAAGGCAGTTTTAAATCGAATATACTATCGCACCCATTCTATTTCTCTGCACCTATTTATACTTGTTCCAACTAGCACCACGTGTTCATGGTGAAATGATCCTCTTTATCGATCGGCTCCTACTCGCATGCATTTTATCACGTGTGTCATTCGGCCCCGCGTGATTGTAGATACCTGTGCTGGTCCCACCATGGGGTGTATCAAATCCTATGGTGGCAACCCAACACGATTGAAGATGCACAGTGTAAAATTACTGATGCCCAGTGCCTGCTTTTTTCCACTCCGGAGTATGTGCACGATCGTACTCCATCGGAACCTACACTGACGCACCACCCACCGTTGTTTTGACCGCTTATAATCAGCCCAGTAATCGTGCCCCACCTTGCCTAGTTTAGGGTACCATGATACATCTATGTGGGTTACTGCTGAAATGGGTCCCCGTTACTAGGGTTTCCTAATCAACATGTTAAATTGGTTAAGTGTCCCCAAATTGACTTAACCCCACCCATCAGTTTAGTTAACATGTTGTATTGGTTAAGTGTTGCCTTAATTACTTAACCCTACCATCTTTAGCTTGTCTATTCCTTGGCTTTAATTCATTCATTAAAATACCAACCACGCACATTAGACATGTATTGTTGCGGTGACTGGATATGTCGGTCGGTTCCGGGCAGTTTCACACCGCAACTCAGTCTAACCTCGGGTTATATTGGGCTTAATACGCTAACCTCTCACATTAGATCCATATTGCTACGGTTGTTGGATGTGCCGGACGGTTCCGGGCAGTCTTACACCGTAACTCAATCTAACCTCGGGTTAGGTATATTCGTCTTTTGCTAAATTTACATATTTGCCCCATTTTGTTTATATGTAAATTGTCAACAATTATTGTCATGGCCCACTTTCCCTCTAAATCAAGTTCATAATTTTAGGTATATAAATTTACCATTTTCATTCCACTTATCATGGTTATGTGCCAAACATGCCAATTACATGTAATTTCATGTTTTCCCCAATGTTACCCTGGTTGTACGTTCGCAAAATTACATAGAATGTTAGGCTCGATATTTTAGCCTAACTCATAAACCAAAAAGGGGAAAGCAAAGTACATAAAATATTCCAACAGTGACTAAACATGTGGCATATAGATTTGGCATAGGATAATGAACTTGCATTTTTAGATCCAAATTAACATGAATCATAAGCATATGAATTTACATAGAACTACACAAATTAAACTTGGCATGTAAAGGTGAACTTGCATTGAATTGGATCTAATTAATATAGATCTAAACATATAAAGTTGTAGATCTAAACATATAAAGTTGTAGATCTAAACATGTAGGCATATGTGAATCGTTATTTCGCCTAAAAACTTGCATGTGACATAACATGATAGAAATCACCAAACTTTCATATAACATGATAGTTTCTCATTCCCAAATTCCTATACAATATAATAGGTTCGTTCACCAAATTCTACACAACATGATAGGTTCAATAAACAACAATAGTATCATAGACATATATGGTAGAATTATCACACCAAGAGACATGAATCAGCATTACTATTATCATACAACTTGGTACAATTCTAGTTTTCATTTTATTACAAACCATGTCTTTAATTTGTTCACGTCGAGAAAATAACTGTACTTACAAATAAAAGGACAGCCTTGTTTTTCTGGGTTCTGTTTTCTGAAACTGAAATAGCTTTCCCTTGAAGTAGACTACTGATTCTAATTAAGTTTTGATTTGAAACGTGGCTTCTAACTCGCTTTCTAGTTGAAGACGAACGGCGGCTACTCTAGCTCGGTTACTGACAGCATGACGACTCTTGGACTAAAATTGTGTGATTTAGGGTTGAGGGTTGGGGTTGTTTATATAGAATTTTAATTTAATAAGAGCCGTTAGATCAACCTAGAAATGATCAGAGCCATCCAGACCAAGTAGAACCAACCAGAAACAGCCACCTATGCCCTAGTGAGTCAGCACAGACCCAGAAATCATCAAATTTCAGACATGTCGATGGGGTAGGTCGACCCCCAGGTCAACCTGTAGGGGGGAGGTCGACCCCTTGGTCGACGTAGCCTTGGGCGGGAAAATTCCCGCCCAGCGCGCTTCTCTGTTTGAATTTGAAATCTGAATTTTCTGAACTGAGTTGTTTTTATTAATTTAAATTTCTGAAACTTCTGAAGACCATAACTTCTTCATACGAAGTCCGATTTACGTAAAGACCATAACTTCTTCATACGAAGTCCGATTTACGCAAACTCTGACCGTCTCAAGCAGAATTCCGAGATGAACGCAATGGCGTAACCCATTTCCCTTAGTTCTAACATTTAAAATTAAGTAAACTTTAATTCGTTACTTTAATGTTCACAAAAAATGCGGGGTGTTACATATTGTTTGCGTGGATTGTGATTGGGATTGTAATTGATTGTATTGTTGTATGTATGAAATTATTTATATAAAATAAATAAATATATATGTATAAATTATCATGAAATAAAATAAATATTCATTTACAAACCGGACGGTTTGTTTATGTACACTTATTTTATTGATATTGATTATGACGATAAATTTTACACATCGCCCAACTGCACAAATAATAAACAGTATTTGTTTCTTGAAAACCCCACACGGGTATTGGGATAATATTTGACATAACTGATCCCAATAATTAGTGGTATGTCAATCAATGGGTTGACAAGCTATATAAGCATTATTTATTTATTTTAATGCTTATATAGTTGTAGCATGCACTCTGGATGTTGTTTGAATTTTTAATGATTGTTTATCATTATTGTTGTATACACACTATGTATGAAATCCATATAACTGAAATTATATGGTAATTGCTTGAGTCTAATTCCAGTTCTGAATTAACGAATATTTTAAAATAATATTCAGTGAATATTGAAATGTGAAGCCGTGTTAAGTAGTTAAACGCCATTTTAACACGAATGGGAATTTTGTCGATTTTATTCGTTTTATAATGACTATGAAAAAGTGATTTCAAAATCTGATATTTTGAAAATATTATCATTTTAATATTAAAATGATTTGGAATATTCAATTTTGAATTAGAATTTGAAATGAATTTGAAATCGATAAAAAATGAATTTGAAACGAATTTAAAAGGAAAATTCAATTTTTATTTGAAATTGAAATGGAAATGGAAATTGTTTTTTTTATAAAAACGAATTTAAACCAATTTATAAAATTTGTTTTAAATGTAAATCGACGAAATATATATAGTATATATTATATATATTAATGGACTGAATAGAACGCGCCACGCCATGGCAGTTCACGAATTTCGACCATTGACTTCGAATTGACGTTACGGGAGATCCGACTGTCGGATTCTCCTACAACCAGAACCATTGGTTTTGTATCGAAAAGAGCTTTCCAACGAATATAAGAGATTTGAAATCTAACGGTTGTACTTGGCATTATGTCCAAATCAAATTTGGAAAAGGTCGATGTAAGTGCAGTTTAATGACCGCTTATGGAAATCGACTGCAAGGGCCTTAATAAAATTATCAAAAATATTAATAATTTATGTAAAATCATAATATTTGATTTGGAAAGAATTAGGATGAAAGATTCCGTATTTAAAAAGATAAAAATATATTTTTATCGAAATGAACTAGTTATGAACTAGAATTATAATCCAATATTTTTAAATAAATAAATTGGATTTGAAATGGTTTTAAGAATAACCAGAATTTCCAATACATGAATTGGAAGGAATTTGAATGGAAATCATCTTCGGAATATTTTGATATTGGATTTCATGATTATACAGATATTGTTATGGAAATTTGGAAGATATATTTATATCGTTATTTCCAACACGATATTTGTTGGTTTCAGCATTTGATATTGAATATAAGCCGATATAATTTCTATTCAAAGCCTTGTATTTAATATCAAATTGGATTTTGGGTTTGTCGTGAACGGTGTCTTAAATAACACTATTCTTAAAACCAGTTGAGAAAAGAATAAATCTTTTAATTAAGATTTGATGAAGTTTTCGGATTAATTAATATTTAATTGGAATTGAATAAAAAAATTGGATTTTGAATGCCTTGCCAGAAAAAAGAATTGGATTTTGGGTTTATCATGAACGGTGTATTAAATAACACTGTTCTTAAACCCCGTGTGAAAAGAATAAATCTTTTAGTTAAGATTATTAGAATTTCCAATTATATTTGGTAATTGGAATAGAATGGAATGTGAATTGAGTTTATCACGAACTGTGTTTTAAACGATATTCGTTCTTTAACCCGATTTACAGTGAAATGTGATTTGGAATTTATAAATCTTTTTATTAAGATTTAAATAGAAATTTTCCAAAGCAAAGATTTCCAATTTAATAAAATAAATTGGAATGGAATTCGATTTGGTAATAATCGAAGTGAACTTCTGTGGAGGAAGACTGTTACTATATATGGAATTTATAAGGCTTTGTCGTTATTCCATTTATATTATTAGTCGGATATGAAAATTGATATCGATTATATATATTGATATGTTTTCCGTGAAGATTCCACAATTAATGGAATGTGATTTTGGGTTTATCGTGAACTATGTTTTAAATGACATTAGTTCTTTAACCCAGTTAAAGATAAGATTAATTTCTTAACTTTGAATAATCATTAAGTAATGAGATTAAAACTAAGCGGAGTTTTAATGAATCTTTAATTAGATTGGAATGTGAATGGGATAACTAAATTTATCGAATTCACAAAACGATCGAGAACGGAGTACCACCAGTTTTACTCCAAGCGATAGTTAAATCTTTAATTAGATTTGAACGTGAAATGGTAATTAATTTTTACCGATATTTCTTCGGTAAGGTTCGCTAATCCAAACTAGTTTGGAAAACCTGAATTTGGTTTAAACTGTGAAAAGAATATTTGGCTAAAAGAATATTCTGAATTGGAATGTGGCGTATGATGTGTTGTTATAGCTCTTGATTATAAGATACGCGAGTTATTAAGAAAGACCAGGTTTAACCCATTCTGAATAACTGATTCGACGACTAATAGTCGAAGAGATTGAAGATGGTGCAAGACCGACGATCTTCACATCGAATGGATGGGTTGCTGCTGATGCCCATGATTGGAGTAGCTACCTTGAAGGGGCTACACTGGTAGCCGTCCGGAAGTACTTGTTGATTGTACGGATATGCGAGGGCCTCTCTCCTGTATTGGACATACGGGACGAGGAATAAGGTGCCTCCGGTTTCGTTCAGACCCAGAATGGACTTGTATATGGATGGTGTGTCTGACATTGTATTCTTTTATACTGTATTCGTTGATCTCTGCTAAATATTTATCAGTTTGATGGCGGAGAATTTATTCTCTTTCTTAATACCCTTCTTTGAGACGTACAAGCTCAGAGGTTATATATCGACAGAAATCAGTGATACGGTATGGATTAACAGTGTGACATACTGAGATGTAGTGATCCAAACTTTTGTTGAAAAGAAAAGTTTGGTGGATGTTGATCAAAGCACAGCTTTAATATAGCATAGCTTTGTGTAGCGTTAATTCGCAAGCTTCACACACCGGTATGGTAGCAAACTGATGGTTAGATCAGTATGCTTTAGAGATGTGGATAGACATCCTATAGGTTGTCATGGATTCGGTCAACCGAGGTGATACTGGGTGTGGTCGCCCCACACCAGTAGGGATAGGGGTACACCCCCCCTCCCCCTCGATTCCCAGATGGATAGATTTAGCGGTGTTTTCTAATGCTTGGACGTAAGCCGCGGTGCGGATGTGCATTACGGTGTTTTCGCACGCCTGCGACGTAAACCATTGGGAATTACACTACTCGATAGATCTTTCGGATCAGGAGCCACCATGATGGAAATCTGAACTTCCAATACGACATTTTGTGGTTTTGATTGTATACTATATACAGCGACATAGTGGGATGGGGCGATCATGTCGTCCATGATTGATACATTTATATTTGAAGTTGATTTCTTCACTTATAGTAATAAAAAAAGATTTGTTTTAAAATGTACCAAGCATATTTGGCTATTATAAGGTAAAACTCTATCCTTTGGCTTGCGTTGTATTATGTGATGGGACCTGAGTCTTATAATAGCTTCATTTTTCTTTATTTAGCATTGCGCTGTTTGTTTTAAGCACTGTTATTCTTGGGGGTAAACCCATTCCATGTTATACAGCGTGGTCCCTTGATTTACCTTATTTTAAATTAAAAATTTAATAACTTATTTAGTTCTTACACCAGTCCCATGACTGACATGGAGTTTATTGTTTTAACCTAAACTCTGGGTGCCCTTATTTTCCACGCTGGCAGCTAGTAGTTTGGTTTTGCAGATATTATATTCACAGGATCCTTGATTTAAAACTGGAACTATACTCGGAATGCTCTGTATCCGTGTATTTCTTTCAGTTGTGTTATGTATTATTTTTTCGGTGCTATGTATTTAAATGTAATTTAAATCTACGATATTTTCTGCTATAAATTATTTGTTCATACTCTGGAATATTCTAGTTCTCTGATGAAATTGTTGGAATAAGCAATGAAATGTTCTATTGTTTGTGTTCTGATTTGTCGTGTTCTCGAAGCAGTCCGCCTTCTTGTTCGGTTTAGGCCGGCAGGGAGGCACGAGTCGCTACATTACTTCCTCTTACTCCATTATCTCCCTCTGAAACTACTAACCCCCTTACTCTAATGCCCTATTTCATAATTCTCCCCCTTCGTCATCAACAAAATCTTATTTATTTCTAATTACCCTATGATACTCCCTGTAAAACTATTATCCAATACCTAATGTACAAAGTTATTCTAGACTAAGGAATAACTCTAATATCTAATACTTTCCATAAATCTATATAATTAAAAAATTAGACAACTATCTTAATAGTTTTCTCTAAGACTACAATCAAACACAAGAATATAAATTATATTTTATAATATTAGTCACAAATACAATACACGAATCTGTACAACAACTAATAGTGAATACATGTATTATACAATAAGTATTAACAAACACATGATACCTAACTTCTAAGTGTTTTTAACAACTGGGAATTGTGAATTGGACAATTATTGTAATGGAGGCGGAATTCTCCATTTTGTCCGATTACATTTCCTTCCCTATCAAAACACACTTCACTAACTCAAATGACTGGATCATCTTCATCCATTTTATGTTCTTGTTCTTCTTTTTCAACTTCTTTATCTTCCATAGGGTTACGGGCTTGAATATTAGATGAATCATCCTTTATCACAATTGTATTAGACCGGTTATCTGTTATGATCCTTTGTAAATTCCTAATAATTTTCCCTTGTTTCTCTTGTTCTCTTGCCATATGTAGTCACGTTTATTGTATTTCAGTGAGAAATTGCAGGGTTCCTTCATGGATTCTTCTAATTTTAGCACACGTGCAAGCATAGTACATTGGAAAGGGCCTTGAGATGGAGAGAGTGTTGTGTTATTTGGTATTTTATGTGGAAGCAATTATTGTTTTGTTTCATAAGTTTATTTCAAAGAGAAATGAGTGAAAAGACAAGAGTTTCCTAAGTTTAGAGTTTGAATAAGTAAGAAAACTAATTTTGGAGGGAATTTAAAATTTTAATTTTGATAGTTACATATCGACATGGGGGGCTAGGGATGTCGATATCACTTTTCTGATTTTGAATTTATTTTAATTTTCCTATATTTTGTTATATATATATATATATATATATATATACACACACACACACACTAATAAATTTAGTTATTCTATTTCGGTTAATTAGAAAATACCTAGTTCTCTTCTTGATTTTGTAAACGTTGTCTAATTCAATTATTTAGTTAAAGTATCTACAATTTGATTTTCCGTTTTAATGAACTCTAGTGAGGTATTTTCTTTATTTACATTATCTCTTAGAAAATGATGTCTAACATCGATATGTTTTGTTCTAACATGATGAGTAGGATTTTTAGTTAGGTTTATCGCACTTGTATTATCGTAGTAAATTTGCGACTTAGTTATATTTTATCCAAATATTTTTAATGTTTGTTGCATATATATTACTTGGGAACGAGCTAAAGCAACAGATATATATTCTTCTTCAATTGTTGACAAGAAAACGGTATTTTGCTTTTTACTAAACTAGGGAATGCCCCAAAAGTGACAAGTTTCACTCTTGCTTTTTAGTCTAATTTACAGCCATCATAGTCAGCATCGTAATACGATATTAAATTGAATGAATCACTATTCGGATAATATAAACCAAAATCTAATGTATGTTTAACATATCGCAAAATACATTTTACCACTTTTAAGTGAGTTTCCTTAGGTTGTGATATCTTGCGCAGAGACAAATGTTATGCATTATATCTGGTCTACTCACATTTATATATAATAAAAAACCCACCATATCTCTATATAATTTTTGATTTACATCTTTCGATGAGTCATCTTTACTTAATGCTTCATTGCTTACCGTAGGTTTTGGTTTTCCTTTGGTATTAGCCATAATAAACTTATTTATTATGTCTCTAACATATTTTTCTTGCTTCATAAATATTCCATTATCTAATTATTTTATTTGTAATCCTAAAAAGAAAGTGAGTTCGCCTATATGACTCATTTCAAATTCCTTTCTCAAGATTGCAGAAAATTCTTGATTCATTTTATTATTTGTTGATCCAAAAATAGAATGAACTACATAGATTTGTACTAATTGAATATCATTTTTATTTCTTTTGATAAATAGATAATTATCTACTTTACCAAATTCAATTTTTGATTGTAACAAATAAGTTCTTAGGTTATCATACTATGCTCTAGGAGCTTAATTTAATCCATATAAGGTTTTCTTTAATTTATAAATGTGGTTTGGAATTTTTTCATCTTTGAATAATAGGGGTTGTTCAACATAAACATCTTCTTTAATAAATTCATTTAAAAAAGCACTTTTAACATCCATTTGAAATATTTTGAAATCATTATAATTAGCGAAAGTAAACAGAATTACAATAGCCTATTATCTTGCTATGGGGGCAAAAGTTTCATCATAATATATCCCTTCTTCTTGACAATATCCTTGCGCAACTAGTCGAGCCTTATGTCTAACGACATCACCATGTTTGTTTATTTTATTTTTATAAACCTATATAGTACCTATTATAGTTTTATCCTTTGGTGAACAAGTTCCCATACATCATTTTTGACAAATTGATTCAGTGTCTCTTGCATTGCAAGTATCCATAAATCATCAGATGGTGCTTCCTTTGGATTTTTAGGTTCAAATAGTTGATTGAAAAGCTATGCTACTCTTGTTATTTAATTGGTTTCTAGTCCTAACTACAGATTTAATATCTCCTAGTATATTTTTTACTGGTCGATCTCTTAGAAGTCTAATTCTTTTATTAGGTTGATTAATTTCACTATTTATTTCATTTGATTCATTATCATTATCAAATTCATCTTCATCGTGTTTTTAATTTATACCTTTACAATTTTCATCCAAAGTTACATTCATAGTTTCTTCAATAGTATTTAGTTTTTAAATTGAAAACTCTATAAGCTTTACTTCTGTTTGAGTATCTAATAAAAATTCCATTATCTAATTTAGAGTCAAATTTATCCAAAAAAAATTAATATTGTAAAATAAAACATTTACTTCCAAAAAAAATCTAAAGTAAGATACTTTTGGTTTCTAATTATAAAGAAGTTCATATGGTGTTTTGAATGTTACTGGTCTGGTTATTTTTTTAAAAAAATGTAACACGTTGTAGCAACTTCTTCAACCAAAAAATTCTTGGTAAATTGCTGTCAGAAAGCATAGTTGTCGCACACTCTTGAATTGTTCTATTTTTGCGCTTAACTACTCTGTTTTGTTGTAAAGTTCTCAAAAAAGAAAAATTATCTCATGATGGATTAGTTTAAAAATTCCTTGGTATATCCTGGTTCCTTCCCCCAAAAAGGTGTAAAGAACCAGAAAATTCGATGCTTGATTTTTCGACACAATTACATCCAGTGTCCAAAACTCGAGTACCAAACATCCAGAAAGTTAAAAGGAAGAAGTTAGAGGGTGAGATAATAAAGAAAGAATTATTATAATAGAAGAAGAAGAAGAATGAGAAGAAAACACCACAACACAGAGTCTCACAACGCAGCGGAACAAAATATAGTATAGAAATAATCTTTATTGAGAGCTTAAAAAAATATTTACAACTATCAGAGTACATCAATTCATCTGGACAGTTATAATAACCTTCCCTCATATACATCACAGTGGAATAAATACTAGATAATCATACATCTGAACTCTTCCATCTTGTCTCTGGACTTCGCATCATCCGATAACCTGGACCTGTACAACCCGGTCTAACCCGAGCATTTCAAATACCGGGTTAGTCTGGTGAACCAGAGTGAGAATGTAGTAACCCGTTACTTCCCCGTAAAGGGAAGAGCGGATACTTTGAGAACAACACACAAATGAACTCAGATGGAAGAACATTTCATTGTATATTACAACAATTCCATCAGAATACAAGAATATACAGAATATAAATGAATGAATTACATTCGATAAATATCAGAGATTACAATAAATTACATAGCAGCGGAAAAACAATAGAAAACACAACTGAAATTAATACACGGACACAGAGCTTTCTGAGCATCGTTCCAGCTGTAAATCAGGATCCTATGAATATAAATCTGCAAAACCAAAACTACTAGCTGCCCGTGTTGAAAATAAGGGCACCCAGAGTTTAGGTTAAAACAATAAACTCCAGGTCATTCATGTGACTGGTGTGAGAACTAAAACAGTTATTAAAACTTTATTTTAAAAGAGAGTAAATCAAGGGATCACGCCGTATAACACGGAACGGGTTTCCTCCCAAGATTACCAGTGCATATCAATAAAACAACGCAATGCTTTTTCGAAAAATGAAGCTATTATAAGATCCAGGTCCCATCACACAATGCAACGCAAGCCGGAGGATAGGGTTTTAACTTATAACAGCCAAACATGCTTGGTACGTTTAAAAACAAATCATTTGATACTATAATGAGTGTATAGTGTCAAAACAATTTCAATCATAAATATCAATCATAGACAGCATAGCATCCCATGCTACTATGTCACCATACTAGGCTCTACAAATAAAGCCGAAATATCTCGTATTGGAAATTGGATTTCCATCATGAGTCGAGGCAAGGGGCAAGCTCCTCTCCGCTTCGAGACACTCTAGCAAATGTCCCAGGACTACACACTCTGGGCAGCCACGTGGATCGGTTGGGCCGGTCCTCTCTTACCTTTGAGGATTGGCAATTCCTGAACACACGTTTCCCGGTCCTATCAGACCTAATATCGAGGCGCCTCATTCCAACAACCACATAGGTGAAAAATATACAAATGTCAGGGCTGGTATGTCACTGACACCACCAAAGATAGAAATAAATGTCGTGCTCTCCCAACGGTCCGTATCCCGTTTTTAACTCATACCGAGGTGTGAGGCTCGCGAATCCACGCTATACACAAAGCTATGCCACGTAGGCCGTGCTTTGATCATCAACCACAAGACTTTGCTTTTCAACAGAAGCCTTGATCCATGCAACTCAGCGTGCCACACAGGCAATTCATGCCATGCGATTGATATCTATCGATATATAACCTCTAAGCTCGTACGTCTCAGAGAAGGGCGTTAAGCAAGAGAATAAATTCTCCGCCGCCAAAAAGATATATATTTAACAGAAATCAATCAACATAGAATAAAATCCAATGTCAGACACACAATCCATTTACAAGTTCGTTCTGGGTCTGAACGAAACCGGAGGCACTTTCCTCGCATATCCATCGATCTCCAAGTACGTCTGGAAGACCACCAACTATTTCCTTCCTCTTGGGTGTACAGCCCAATCAAGACCATCAGTAATCACCCAAACGATGTGAAGACTTCCGGTCTTCAACCACCGTCTTCATCTTCGACATCTCGTCGAATCGGTTATTCAGATTGGGTATAAACCCGGCCTTCCCGAATAACCAGCGTATATAATAAACACGTGTTACACAAACACAACATACGCCTCATTCCAATTCATTAGTCACTAACCGTAAATCAGTAAGAGAGCAATTCCCCAAATATTAACCCCGAAGGCCGAAACCAACATCAGATCAATACCCAGGAAACCATTCTTCTTAACAAACCTACAGCTAGTTTCTAAATTTCAATTCTTAGGGAAAGGTTCCCATAAATTTTATCAAAGATAAATTCTTTAAATTTATTCTTTAATCTTCCTTTGGATGTCAGTTCAAACCCAATTATGGTTTTCCAAACTAGTCGGGATTAACGAACCACACCGAAGTAATTATTTATTTTATTTCCCAATCCCAACCTATTCATCCCATGAAGCAAATCTGGTAATACTCCATATCTAACACCACAGTGTTATCGGTAAAATTAATTACCATTCCACGTTCAAATCTATTTAAATATTTAACTGTCGCTTTGGAGCAAAACTGGTGATACTCCATTCTCGCTCATTTTCCAAATTTGATAATTTAAATTATCAATTCACATTTCAATCTAATTGCGGATTCATTAAAACACCCTTTTCTGGGTTAAAGAACTAATGTCATTTAAAACACAGTTCACGATAAACCCAAATCACATTCTATTTATTATCGGGTTAAAGAACAAGTGTCATTTAAAACACCCTTCACAATAAACCCACAAATTAATTCTATTTACAACCCATTTCAAATCCAATTTATTTATTTAAAAATAAATGGGTTTTAATTTTAGTTCAAAACTAGTTCATTTCGATAAAAATCTATTTTTATCTTTTCAAATATGGAGTTTTTCATCCCAATTTTTCCCAAATCATTTCTTATGATTTTATACAAATTATTACTATTTTTAATAATTTTATCAAGGCCCGTACTGTCGATTTCCATCAACGGCCATCGAACTGCACATACAACGACCTTTTCCAAATTTGATTTGGACGTATCTCCAAATCCAATAGTTAGATTTCAAATTTCTAATATTCGTTAGAAATCTCTTTTAGATACGAACCCAATGGTTCCAGTTTTAGGAGAATCCGACGGTCGGATCTCCCGTAATGTCCGTTCGAAATTAATGGACGAAATTCACGAACTGCCGCGGCGCGGCGCATTCTATTCAGGCCATTATATTATATATGTAATATATATAATATATATTTTGTCAATTTCTTATTAAAATGAATTTTATAAATAGTTTTAAATTCGTTTCAAAAACAATTTCAACTTCCATTTCCAATTCAAATCAAAATTGAAATTTTCCTTACAAATTCATTTTTAAATCCATTTCAATTCAATTCAAATTTCAATTCAATTTGAATTCATTTCAAATTGATTTTTCTTCTATTTCAATTTGTTTTCAATTCAGTTCGGATTCGTTTTATATTCAATTCAATTCAAATTCGTTTTCTATTCATTTCAATTCAAATTCGTTATATATTCAATTCAATTCGATTTTCTTTCAATTCAATTCAAATTCATTTTCTTTTCAATTCAATATAAAAACAAATATAATCGATATAAATATCGTTCGCGTCAAAATAGCGCATCTCTAATCAACATGGCTTTATATATTTCAAAAATTCCGTTATTCTATTCGACAAATGAATATTTATTCTATTCGATACGTGAATCTATATTTTTGTCAACACATGACTAATCTCAACGAATGAGTACTGTCCACGTTTGACTATTTTTGTTATTCAATATATTTTATAAAAATTATGGTATCTATCGTTTGATTATAATTCAGACTCCAACCGTAAATTAGTAAGAGGACGATTCCCTAAATATTAACCCCGAAGGCTGAAACCAACATCAGATCAATATCCAGGAGACCACTCATCTTATCTATTTTCCACTTAGTTTCTAATTTTATATATGATAAAGATGTAAATCTTTTTGTTAAAATATTTCGTTCAACACATGACTAATCTCAACGGATGAGTACGGTCAACACATGAACCTTTATTTTATAATATAAAGATGTAAATTTTATTGTTAAAATATTTCGTTCAACACATGACTAATCTAAACGGATGAGTACGGTCAACACATGAACCTTTATTTTATAATATTCCTTATTTTTCCAATTGGAATGAGGACCAATCAATTACCATATAAAGTTAATTATATGGATTCCATACAACACATGTATATAATAGCAACGATAAATAATCAACCATCGTCCAAAGTGCACTACACTGTATAAGCATCAAATATAAATATATAACGCTTATAAAAGTCTGTCAATCCATCGATCGACATACAATTAATTATTGGGATTAGTGTATGTCGTATATTATCCCAATACCCGTGTGGGGTTTCAAACAATCAAACACAGATTTTATTTGTGCAGTTGGGCGATGTG
Source organism: Allium sativum (assembly GCA_030737875.1). NCBI lineage: Eukaryota > Viridiplantae > Streptophyta > Magnoliopsida > Asparagales > Amaryllidaceae > Allium > Allium sativum. The sequence continues at coordinate 997,667,658 of CM060915.1, forward strand.
TAAAATTTATCGTCCCAATCAATGTCCTTCAAATAGGTGTACATAAACAAACCGTCCGGTTTGTAAATGAATATTTATTTATTCACATTCACTATATTCATATTCACATTAAAAATTATATTTTCAACGATCAAATTATTTTATTCGACCTATGAATATTCTATTCGGTTCATTTATTCAATAAAATGATATTTTTACTTTTCTAATTTATTTTAGAAAATTTCGGCGGCACGACGACACCATACTAGAAACGGGACAAGGCCTAGCCTTATCCCTGGTCTAGTGATGGCCCACGCCATACACACATCAATCAAATCAATTCCATTTCACCAAACAATCAAATTCCAATCAAATAATCTAACCAACTACACAACCAAACAAACAAGTCCATGGTCTGTGGACGATGGTGTCGGGTGCTACTAAACACCGTCTGCATCCTAGTATATATATATATATAACTAGAAAAAAGAGATTGAAGAGTGAGAAATTCTCACAGATTAGCTTAACCAATTCGCCTCGACACTTCATATGTAGGAAATCTTCATCGTTCTTCCTTTGATCACTTTCGTTGCCCGTATTCACTACATATATAAAAATCACATTTTTATTTAGCTACTATATATGTAAGAATCGAATTTTCCCACCGCTACTATATAGATAAAGATTCTATTTTTATACCGGTACTATATAGATAAAATTCTATTTTTACATCGTTACTATATAGATAAAAATTCTATTTTTACAACGATGTTCATATAATAAAGATTATATTTTCAATACTTCTACTTTATATAAAAATAGTACTTTTAATATGCCACTAGTATAAAATCATATTTTTATACTTCTCTATTATATAAAAATTATATTTTTATACCGCTATCTTCATAATAAAAATCAAAATTTTATATGTTATACATCCTAATAAAAATCATATTTTTATCACTTCAACTTCATATTAAAAATCGTTTCTTTCTATTGCTAATGAACAAATAAAAATCCTTTCTTTTTATAAAAACAAAATGTGTATTCTTTTCTTATAAAATCTTATCTTTGTTTAAAATAAAAACCATATTTTATATAAACAAAAATCATAGCTATATTTTGCTAAAAATCTCAACTTTGCGATGTTAAAAAGCTCGATTTCATGTTGTTAAAAACCTCGACTTTTCTTTGCTATAATATATGTTAAAGATCTAATTTTTCTTTGCTATAATATATGTTAAAAATCAGCTTTTTATATAATAAATAAAATAAAATTAAAAGGACTGGAAACTCACAGTTTTTCGAGGAGGAGGGGAAAGAAGAAGAAGGCGGTGGTTGCTGGGTCCAGTCAGGCGGCAGGGAGGCAGCGTGGGTTCGTCGGAGTGGTGGAGGCGCAGTCGAGCTTCAAGGGGGGGCTGCATGGCTTCGTCTGAACGGAGGCGGGCTAGGGTTAGAAGGGGATTGCGCGATTGGAGGAAGGGTTTAATTGGAGGAAGAGGAAGCGCGTGAGGAGAGGAGGAGGGGGATGGAGATGGCGGTGGGGCGCGCTATCAGGAGGCGCGGCAGCGCAACGGTGGGAGGAGCGGCGGCTCCTCCCCCTTCCTTCTCTTTTTTTTTATTTAAAATGGAATCAGGGCGGGTCCTGAACGGTTAAGGAGAGGGAAGAGAGTCTAATTTTAATTTATTTATTTATTTTAATTTCATAAAGGTACTTTTATTTTCGACATCGAAACAAGGCCCACCGCCTGTCCTCCATAGCTAATTACCCCAATTCCGAACATAAAGGGATATGCCACGTAGGCTGATTCGATCGTTTCGATCAGTTTTCGTCAAAATCAAAATATAACTCTATATATTGAATTTGAACGCGCATTTCAATTTACTGCGGCCACATACGAACTCGAAAAATCCCAGAAAAATATTTACTAGCTTCGTATTGACGATACGGTCCTGACAAAACTAGTTTCCTCGAATTCTGAGACCGTTTGAAAAATGGCCATTTTCCAGTCAATTAAAATCAACTGAAAATGGTCAAACGCGTTTTCCTTTGCCACGCTCACATATTGATTCAGAAAATTATGAAATTTAAAACCAAACAATAAGTTGACATCCCGGATCCAACAAAAGTGGTTTCGTCGAAATCCGAGGTCGTTTGCAAAATTCTCATTTTTAAGGGCCTGAATTCCATAGCGACTATTCAGAATTTTCAACTGGACATATCTTTTGATTCCCGTTATGAAATTTCAATTTTTCGGATTCGTTGGAAAGATATTCTCAATTAGATTCAAATATTTTTGGTTTCACTAAAATTCGGTTTATTTTGCACCCGGTACATTCATTTGAAGTTTGAAATCAAATTATCGAACTACGGCGCCATTCTCAATTCCTTTTATAATTATAAATAATTATTTATATTCTAACGATGATCTATATAATATATATGTTCGAATTATATTCAAAATAAATTTCTCGTCGTTATTATTTAAAATAATTCATTTTAAATATTCAAAATTCGCTAAAATTGCCAAAACAAAAATTTTGAACTGGCCTAGATTTTCCGGGTTATTACAATCTACCCCACTTAAAACTTTTCGTCCCCAAAAAGGAACGAAGCCGAAAGTTGTTTAACTAATCAACTGAACTTCCATTGTTTTGACTACGGCTTAAGTTCTTCAACTTTTCAGTTTCTAAGAACTTTTCAAATTTTTCAAAAATTTGGCTAACACCCTAAATTTTCGAAAAATTTCGCCATAACCTCCCCTACACCGAGATCACGGGAAAATCCCGAAATTGCCATATAGGCCCTCTGATCTCAAAAAGAAAAAGAAAAAGCCAAGCGGCTAGCCAATCGGCTCATAAAATCATCATCACCCAAACAAAACAGTAAATTATAGTAAACATGTACCTATTTGTCGGGCAAACAAATTTTATTTCTCTGCTCTAGCCTCCTTTCTATGACCTGTTCAATGTAAGTACATGTATATGCAAGCAAATACAACCAATTTTCAATACAATTCAATATTCGGTACAATTAGGCTAAACGGTTCAAAATTATCAAAAAAATAAACAAACATCACAAACATCAATCAATTAGTGAATTAGAGTTTCAAATTCATAATTTTTTGATACCTATACAGAAAATCATGTTTTTGATGCCAAATCACAACAAATAAATCTATCTATATAAGTTTTGGTTCTCACACCAGTCTAATGGAAATATACAGATATCACACCTTCGAAACACGAACATAAATATTGATAATGCGGCCGCATTACCAGAATTATCTCCGGGTGTCTAGAATGTGACTCTATATCTATCCAGCATATTAAAACTTCGAATATACGTTCATGACGCGTATACGCGAAATCTTTATATACTCGATTGTCCATATTCAAAATAAATAAATATTCAAATACGTATAAAGCGATTTAAATTTTTAAAACACTATTGTTTTCATTTGAAAAATATACTCTTCACACTCGTTCTAGGATACTACTGATCCTATCTCTAACGAGTCATTCTAATTGGATATTACTAATCAAATATCTGATGAATTCTTTCGTATGGTTCTAACGTGTCTTGTTCTTGAGCTTTGTAAACCAAAGCTCTGATACCAAATGTAGTAACCCGTTACTTTCGCGTGAAGGGAAGAGCAGGTACTTTGAGAACAACACACAAATGAACGCAGACGGAAGAACATTTCATTGTATATTACAACAATTCCATCAGAATACAAGAATATACAGAATATAAATGAATGAATTACATTCGATAAATATCAGAGATTACAATAAATTACATAGCAACAGAAAAACAATAGAAAACACAACTGAAAGTAATACACGGATACAGAGCTTTCCGAGCATCGTCCCAGCTGTAAATCAGGATCCTGTGAATATAAATCTGCAAAACCAAAACTACTAGCTGCCCATGTCGAAAATAAGGGCACCCAGAGTTTAGGTTAAAACAATAAACTCCAGGTCAGTCATGTGGCTGGTGTGAGAACTAAAACAGTTATTAAAACTTTATTTTAAAAGAGAGTAATTAAAGGGACCACGCCGTATAACACGGAACGGGTTTCCTCCCAAGAATACCAGTGCATATCAATAAAACAACGCAATGCTTTTTTGAAAAATGAAGCTATTATAAGACCCAGGTCCCATCACACAATGCAATGCAAGCCAGAGGATAGGGTTTTACCTTATAACAGCCAAACATGCTTGGTACATTTAAAAACAAATCATTTGATACTATAATAAGTGTATAGTGTCAAAACAATTTCAATCATAAATATCAATCATAGACGGCATTGCATCCCATGCTACTATGTCGCCATACTAAGCTCTACAAATAAAGCCGGAATATCTCGTATTGGAAATTGGATTTCCGTCATGAGTCGAGGCAAGGGGCAAGCTCCTCTCCGCTTCGAGACACTCTAGCAAATGTCCCAGGACTACACACTCTGGGCAGCCACTTGGATCGGTTGGGCCAGTCCTCTCTTACCTTTGAGGATTCACATTCCTGAACACACGTTTCCCGGTCCTATCAGACCTAATATCGAGGCGCCTCATTCCAACAACCACATAGGTGAAAAATATACAAATGTCAGGGCTGGTAAGTCACTGACACCACCAAAGCTAGAAAGAAACGTCATGCTCTCCCAATGGTCCGTATCCAGTTTTTAACTCATACCGAGGTGTGAGGCTCGCGAATCCACGCTATACACAAAGCTATGCCACGTAGGCCGTGCTTTGATCATCAACCATAAGACTTTGCTTTTCAACAGAAGCCTTGATCCATGCAACTCAGCGTGCCACACAGGCAATTCATGCCATGCGATTGATATCTATCGATATATAACCTCTAAGCTCGTACGTCTCAGAGAAGGGCGTTAAGCAAGAGAATATATTCTCCGCCGCCAAAAAGATATATATTTAACAGAAATCAATCAACACAGAATAAAATCCAATGTCAGACACACAATCCATTTACAAGTTCGTTCTGGGTCTGAACGAAACCGGAGGCACTTTCCTTGCATATCCATCGATCTCCAAGTACGTCTGGACGACCACCAACTATTTCCATCCTCTTGGGTGTACAGCCCAATCAAGATCATCAGTAATCACCCAAACGATGTAAAGACTTCCGGTCTTCAACCACCGTCTTCATCTTCGACATCTCGTCGAATCGGTTATTCAGAATGGGTATAAACCCGGCCTTCACGAATAACCCGCGTATATAATAAACACTTGTTACACAAACACAACATACGCCTCAATCCAATTCATTAGTCACTAACCGTAAATCAGTAGGAGAGCAATTCCCCAAATATTAACCCCGAAGGCCGAAACCAACATCAGATCAATACCCAGGAAATCATTCTTCTTAACTAACCTACGGCTAGTTTCTAAATTTCAATTCTTAGGCAAAGGTTCCCATAAATTTTATCAAAGATAAATTCTTTAAATTTATTCTTTAATCTTCCTTTGGATGTCATTTCAAACCCAATTTTGGTTTTCCAAACTAGTCGGGATTAAGGAACCACACCGAAGTAATTATTTATTTTATTTCCCAATCCCAACCTATTCATCCCATGAAGAAAAATTGGTAATACTCCATATCTAACACTACAGTGTTATCGGTAAAATTAATTACCATTCCACGTTCAAATCTAATTAAAGATTTAACTATCGCTTTGGAGCAAAACTGGTGATACTCCATTCTCGCTCATTTTCCAAATTTGATAATTTAAATTATCAATTCACATTTCATTCTAATTAAGGATTCATTAAAAATCCTTTTTCTTGGTTAAAGAACTAATGTCATTTAAAGCACAGTTCACGATAAACCCTAATCACATTCTATTTATTATCGGGTTAAAGAACAAGTGTCATTTAAAACACCCTTCATGATAAATCCACAAATCAATTCTATTTACAACCCATTTCAAATCCAATTTATTTATTTAAAAATAAATGGGTTTTAATTTTAGTTCAAAACTAGTTCATTTCGATAAAAAACTATTTTTATCTTTTCAAATATGGATTTTTTCATCCCAATTTTTCCCAAATCATTTCTTATGATTTTATACAAATTATTACTATTTTTAATAATTTTATCAAGGCACGTACAGTCGATTTCCATCAACGGCCATCGAACTGCACTTACAACGACCTTTTCCAAATTTGATTTGGACGTATCTCCAAATCCAACCATTAGATTTCAGATTTCTAATATTTGTTAGAAAGCTCTTTTCGATACGAACCCAACGGTTCCGGTTTTAGGAGAATCCGACGGTCGGATCTCCTGTAATGTCCGTTCGAAATTAATGGTCGAAATTCACGAACTGTCGCGGCGCGGCGCGTTCTATTCATGCCATTATATTATATATATAATATATATAATATATATATTTCATTGATTTCTTTTTAAAACAAATTTTATAAATAGTTTTAAATTCGTTTCAAAAACAATTTCAACATCCATTTCCAATTCAAATCAAAATTGAAGTTTTCCTTATAAATTCGTTTTAAATCCATTTCAATTCAATTCAAATTTCAATTCAACTTGAATTCATTTCAAATTGATTTTTCTTCTATTTCAATTTGTTTTCAATTCAGTTCAGATTCATTTTATATTCAATTCAATTTGAATTCGTTTTCTATTTAATTCAATTCAAATTCGTTATATATTCAATTCAATTCGATTTTCTTTCCATTCAATTCAAATTCATTTTCTTTTCAATTCAATATAAAGACGAATATAATTAATATAAATATCGTTCGCGTCAAAATAGCGCATCTCTAATCAACACGGCTTTATATATTTCAAAAATTCCGTTATTCTATTCAACAAATGAATATTTATTCTATTCGATACGTGAATCTATATTTTTGTCAACACATGACTAATCTCAACGAATGAGTACTGTCCACGTGTGACTATTTTTGTTATTAAATATATTTTATAAAAATTATGGTATCTATCGTTTGATTTCAAATCAGACTCCAACCGTAAATTAGTAAGAGGACGATTCCCTAAATATTAACCCCGAAGGCCGAAACCAACATCAGATCAATATCTAGGAGACCACTCATCTTATCTATTTTCCAGTTAGTTTCTAATTTTATATATGATAAAGATGTAAATCTTTTTGTTAAAATATTTCGTTCAACACATGACTAATCTCAACGGATGAGTACGGTCAACACATGAACCTTTATTTTATAATATAAAGATGTAAATTTTATTGTTAAAATATTTCGTTCAACACATGACTAATCTCAACGGATGAGTACGGTCAACACATGAACCTTTATTTTATAATATTCTTTATTTTTCCAATTGGAATGAGGCCCAATAAATTATCATATAAAGTTAATTATATGGATTCCATACAACACATGTATATAATAGCAACGATAAATAATCAACCATCATCCAAAGTGCACTACACTGTATAAGCATCAAATATAAATATATAACACTTTTAACAGTCTGTAAATCCATCGATCGACATACAACTAATTATTGGGATTAGTGTATGTCGTATATTATCCCACTACCCGTGTGGGGTTTCAAACAATCAAACACAGATTTTATTTGTGCAGTTGGGCGATGTGTAAAATTTATCGTCCCAATCAATGTCCTTCAAATAGGTGTACATAAACAAACCGTCCGGTTTGTAAATGAATATTTATTTATTCACATTCACATTAAAAATTATATTTTCAACGATCAAATTATTTTATTCAACCTATGAATATTTTATTCGGTTCATTTATTCAATAAAATGATATTTTTATTTTTCTAATTTATTTTATAAAATTTCGGCGGCATAACGGCACGATACTAGAAACGGGACAAGGCCTAGCCTTATCCCCGGTCTAGTGATGGCCCACGCCATACACACATCAATCAAATCAATTCCATTTCACCAAACAATCAAATTCCAATCAATTAATCTAACCAACTACACAACCAAACAAACAAGTCCATTGTCTGTGGACGATGGTGTCGGGTGCTACTAAACACCGTCTGCATCCTAGTATATATATATATATATATATATATATATATATATATATATATATATATATATATATAACTAGAAAAAGAGATTGAAGAGTGAGAAATTCTCATAGATTAGCTTAACCAATTCGCCTCGACACTTCATATGTAGGAAATCTTCATCGTTCTTCCTTTGATCACTTTCGTTGCCCGTATTCACTACATGTATAAAAATCACATTTTTATTTAGCTACTATATATGTAAGAATCGAATTTTCCCACCGCTACTATATAGATAAAGATTCTATTTTTATACCGGTACTATATAGATAAAATTCTATTTTTACATCGTTACTATATAGATAAAAATTCTATTTTTACAACGGTGTTCATATAATAAAGATTATATTTTCAATACTTCTACTTTATATAAAATAGTACTTTTAATATGCCACTAGTATAAAAATCATATTTTTATACTTCTCTATTATATAAAAATTATATTTTTATACCGCTATCTTCATAATAAAAATCAAAATTTTATATGTTATACATCCTAATAAAAATCAGATTTTTATCACTTCAACTTCATATTAAAAATCGTTTCTTTCTTTTGCTAATGAACAAATAAAAATCCTTTCTTTTTATAAAAATAAAATGTGTTTTCTTTTCTATAAAAATCTTATCTTTGTTTAAAATAAAAACCGTATTTTATATAAACAAAAATCGTAGCTTTATATTGCTAAAAATCTCAACTTTGTGATGTTAAAAAGCTCGATTTCAAGTTGTTAAAAACCTCGAATTTTCTTTGCTATAATATATGTTAAAGATCTAATTTTTCTTTGCTATAATATATGTTAAAAATCATTTTTTATATAATAAATAAAATAAAATTAAAAGGACTGGAAACTCACAGTTTTCCGAGGAGGAGGGGAAAGAAGAAGGCGGCGATGATTGCTGGGTCCAGTCAGGCGGCGGGGAGGCAGCGTGGCTTCGTCGGAGTGGTGGAGGCGCAGTCGAGCTTCAAGGGCGGCTACGTGGCTTTGTCTGAACGGAGGCAGGCTAGGGTTAGAAGGGGATTGCTCGATTGGAGGAAGGGTTTAATTGGAGGAAGAGGAAGCGCGTAAGGAGAGGAGGAGGGGGATGGAGATGGCGGTGGGGCGCGCCATCAGGAGGCGCGGCGGCGCGACGGTGGGAGGAGCGGAGGCTCCTCCCCTTCCTTCTCTTTCTTTATTTTTTTTATTTAAAATGGAATCGTGGGGGTCCTGAACAGTTAAGGAGAGGGAAGAGAGTCTAATTTTAATTAATTTATTTATTTTAATTTCATAAAGGTACTTTTATTTTCGACCTCGAAACGAGGCCCACCGCCTGTCCTCCATAGCTAAATACCCCAATTCCGAACACAATGGGATATGCCACATAGGCTGATTCGATCGTTTCGATCAGTTTTCGTCAAAATCAAAAAATAACTCTATATATTGAATTTGAACGCGCATTTCAATTTACTGCGGCCACATACGAACTCGAAAAATCCCAGAAAAATATTTTCTAGCTTCGTATTGACGATACGGTCCTGACAAAACTAGTTTCGTCGAATTCTGAGACCGTTTGAAAAATGGCCATTTTCCAGTCCATTAAAATCAACTGAAAATGGTCAAACGCGTTTTCCTTTGCCACGCTCACATATTGATTCAGAAAATTATGAAATTTATACCCTAACAATAAGTTGACATCCCGGATCCAACAAAAGTGGTTTCGTCGAAATCCGAGGTCGTTTGAAAAATTCTCATTTTAAGGGCCTGAATTCCATAGCGACTATTCAGAATTTTCAACTGGACATATCTTTTGATTCCCGCTATGAAATTTCGATTTTTCGGATTCGTTGGAAAGATATTCTCAATTAGATTCAATTATTTTTGGTTTCACTAAAATCCGGTTTATTTTGCACCCGGTACATTCATTTGAAGTTTGAAATCGAATTATCGAACTACGGCGCCATTCTCAATTCCTTTTATAATTATAAATAATTATTTATATTCTAACGACGATCCATATAATATATACGTTCGAATTATATTCAAAATAAATTTCTTGTCATTATTATTTAAAATAATTCATTTTAAATATTCAAAATTCGCTTAAATTGCCAAAACAAAAATTTTAAACTGGCCTAGATTTTCTGGGTTATTACAGAGAACAACTCGCAAAGTTTAAGGGAATCATCCAACTTGATTTTAAAGTTCAAAAATCTTTTTGAAAAAACAAGATAATCATAAGACCAAATCCACACATAAACCCGAACGTTTTTTACCATACGATAACCCGAATCTTTTTGAAATCACATATATAATCTGATATTATAATAGTGTCAAAATACAAACAAATAGCAATCTAGCAGAACGCTTGCATCTCACGCTCCACATATATAGTATACATTCAAAACCGAGGGCACTTATTGGAGATTGAATTCCGACTATGACAAGGTATGGAACCACCTGCCGATAGTGTATCTCTAGAGGCGAATACACTAGGTTCAACAAGAACGTCTTGCAACCTGGCCCACACATGACCGACCACTCATTTTGCTTGAGTGTATCGATTGTATATCACCAACAGTTGGGATTAGAAACCGTTTCCCTAAAGGGATAACATCGAATAGAATAAAGAACGAAAATGAGTTTCTCTAGACAGGTGATTATATACCCTAATGGAAGCGACCCACATATACATGCTGCCTGCCCGATTTTAGTCATTTCCCGGTTGTGAGGCTTGATGTTTGAATTTTGCTTTTTGACAACACGTCACCATTCACTTTGAATGCCACATCATTAGATCCTCCAGAAATCACTAATTGATTTCCAATAAAATACTCGGGCTGTTAAGTTAAGAGAAGGTCTCTTCTCCGCTATCATAGAAATACGTTTGAGGAAATCAACGTACGTGACTCCTTTGGAAATACTCTGTCAGACATTCGTCCATACAAGTTGTCCTCGGACTGGACAAACCGAATGCACTCTCCTACTGCATCATTTAATTACCCTATGGATCAATAGCGACTAGTCCTTGCAAATCCGTAGATTCCAACCACGACCGAGTTACCATCAAAACTCTCTGGTTGCAATCCTAGAGAAATTTATCAAGTAGCTCTTCTGCTTATAAAGATCCACGGTCTTCAATAGCTCCATCTTCAATTAGTACCTTCAATGATTTCGTATTTGCTGGTATGGAATGGTTTTCGAACATATATTTGATCCCTGTCTTTCCATACCAACAACCGTATAGGTAAGATTTGATAGTCGGTTATTTAACTATCAAATAATATTCATTCAGCCATAAAAATATAATGAGTTCACTAGTTTAGTATTCAGCATCATTTGGCCTTTCTTTTTTTAGAAAAAACTAATTAATTACTTATTCTTTCAATATTTTTAAAACACAGTATTTACATCTTATTATACTATAGGACTATTATCAAAACTATTTTAAATGCATCAGAATTCAATCATATATATATACCACTTTGGTTTAAATCATTTTACGTAAATAACGTCACGAAATCACTTTGGTTTATTTCTCGATAACAATAACTAACACTTCCTATTTTAATAAACTTATTCAAACACATCTCGTTAATTTCTTAAATCTCGAAAATATCGTTATATTATCAAATCTCTTTACATTCCCATTACTTCAATATTCGTTAGTCCCTAATAGAAACTAGTAAGAGAACAACTCCCCAAATATCAACCCCGAAGGTCTAAACCAACATCAGATTGTCACTCAAGGAATCGTTCATCTCAACTACTCTCTAGTCAGTTTCTATTTTCTTTAACTCCATTCTAATCTGCAAATCGTTTGCTTTTAAACCATTTTCCATTTTGAAAATCTCATTTCAGTTCGATTCACTTCACTTAATTTCATTATTAAGTATTTCCAATTTAAAATCATCATTGTAACTTCACTGATCTTTTATAAACCTTATTTATAAAACTTGGTTTTAATATAAAACCCTTTTACCTTGATTCCGTCTTACTTAATTCAAATGTTATATATAAACATTTACTTTAAACCATCATATTCACTTAAAATCACTTTTATAATCTTTATTATAAAAACTTGGATTTAATATAAGTCCAATTCATAAACTCTTTTTAAAACCTAACTGTATTCTATTTCAAAACTTTTTCTTACTTAAATGGATTTTATTTAAGAAGCTCTTATTATAAATTAAACTAAAATTTTACTTCCTCACTTACTAAAATAAATATTACAATTAAAACAAATATTCATTAAACTCCATTTAATTGTTTCTTATAAACAATTAAATTCAATTCTTAACTGTTAAGTTATTTTCTGCTCATTTGCTTATAAATCTTGTTAAAATAAGCGAATTGCTTTATAAAATCATTAAATAATTACTTATAAATTCTGATAATAAATATTAACTATTTAATTTCCTTGTTGTAAACTTTATTTAAATATAATAGATTTCAAAATTTACTTCCAGTTATAAAATAGATTTTTATAACTTCATTACCAGTTATAAAATGGATTTTTATAGCTTCATTACCGTCGATTCACCTAACGTTAAATCACATTTAATTGATTTAATTTCGGCCAACTGTTGCCAATTACTCAACCAATACTACCTATTGGTTAAAACGAAACAAACGTTGAATTTCTAGTCAACGATCAACAACCAAATCAATCATCCAATTAGAACAGTTCATATAATGATAATATGAAAATAAATAACATTTAATATATTTGAGGAATCCAGTTGGATCCCTCCAACCTGTTTTCCCTGCATTCAAATAGGTTATCTTAAATAATATCACTCAATTCAATATTCATATAAACTTTTCAATAATCAACCAATAACATTATTTAAACATCTAATCACAGATTTTATATATTTATATTATTATAAACGTTACCAACAAGGTAAGTTACCTCAGTTGGTTACGATCGTTAAAAATATCAATCAATTCCAATTAAATTAAACAACGTTTAATTTAATCGGTTCAGTCAATATAAAATAATATATTCAGTAAACATCCAGCAATAACAACCATAGCACACAAATATGAAACCCGACTTATATAAAATATAAGTAGGATAAAAACTGAGTGAGTTAAACTCACCTTGGTTTCCATTCGTAGAAATAACGACTGTTTTCAATTAAATTAAACATGCATTTAATTTAATTGAAGACACTGATTGCTTCCAAATGAGTTTAAATCTTTTCCAAACTAGAGTGTTTGTCGCGACGATTCTGATGCCTCTTGTTTTATTGAATCCTGTTAACAGCGAGAATGTTGTCCACACTATACAGTTATGGTCTTATTTACACACTTTAGTAACTTAAATGAAGTATTAGTGTCTAATCTTTAATTTGATAACTATTCATTAGACGTGTGTAAATCATTCTGTCGTCTATTGAATTTGTCACGTTATAATTATATATATTATTACCCTAACTCACGTTTATATATATATATAATGAACTTGGATTAGGCAAAGATATAGATCCATACCATATATATATATACACACCTTACCCTAAATCTCACGTTGAACCAGGAAATGATGTTTGCAAGTAAACAGTTCTGGCAGTACCAAAGATGTACATTGTATGACTAGAAGAGGGCCCTTGCTCTTGCTTTAGTTGTACCAATTTTGCTTTCGCAACCTCTTATACATTAATTTTTCATGCCTATGCATGCTAATTCGTGGAAAATAAACTGATGTTGAACCCACTTTCTTTGACCCCGGTACTAGACGATTCCCATTCTTCGTTCTGTATATTTTATTAAACCATGTTAATTTCGTTTTGGCAAAATTTAAATATTTAACAATCAAGTATAATACTGCAAACATACCCTGTCACTATTGTAGATCTTCACCATTCCCTGTTCTTCTTCGCACCATCTGCCTCCCCACCGAAGCCTCACAGTCAACCCGCGAATGTCACCAGCCACCACTTTCTTCACTTCTCCTTTATCTCCTCACTCATACTGCTCCTCATATTTTCAGCTGCTTCATGGCTTCTCTCTCTTCTAAGTCTTCTTACTGTATTCAAAAAACATACCCAACGCTACCTTCCTTTACACCAAACTGCACCACGTTGATATTCCTTTCCCAGATATCTCCCCATTTATGCTTTGAAAACATGGCGATTCAATTGTGTGTGTGTGCGCAAATCTTAGTGCTTGTTAGTTGAAAACAATTCATAATTCATGGATGTACACCATGCTTTGCTCAAAACATATTGGAATTCTTCGATGTTATTAATGAAAAGACCTTCAGGAAAGTACTTTTGCCTTTATTTCTTCATCTGCTACCCTTCCTTCCCCAACGTTAAAACATGTAATGTTTCCCTCTCCATGTTTAAAGTGCTCATACACTTCCCCAACTTCGTTAAGGCCACTGTGATCACCACGCAGGAACTACGCCATAGTGCCCTCACCTTGTTTTCCCCGGCTCCAGGCTTCATAAAGACAATGAAACAAACCACTGTCCAGATCCGAGACACCGCACCACTACTGACCATCGACGTCAAACTAGACCCCACTAGCCGAATGGTCTCTTACCACCTGAGCTATGGCTGACGCGGCTCCAAGCTTGATCCCCTCTACTTCCATAAATGGAGTTGTTCGTTCACAAAGTTTGATTCTTGAATTGAAGTGCATTTTACTGTGTTAGCTGGGTGGAAAATAAGATACGCTCGGTTAGACCATAACCAACCATCCGTTCTGTTCACTTTTTCTCTTTCATCCAAACAAGCCACCAAGCAACCAGCAATACAAAACTAGCCACAACCAGCACAAACCACTTAAAAATATATTATATAATACAAACAGTACAAAACACCAAACACCCCTTCCATCCAATATATCTCTTTTCACAGCACCAAACACCGTTTGCATGTTTTTTTTATTATTAAAAGTTTATATCGGCAAAGTGTTTGCCGTTATAAACTTATAACGGCAAAGACTTTGCCGTTATAAACTTATAACGGCAAACACTTCGCCGTTATAACCACTAGCCTCTGTTCACTCAACTGGACACGAACGGGTTTCAAACTAGCCACGGGGAAGTAAACAAGCCACACCTGGTTGCTCCGTGGCTTGTTTAGCAACTAAACAAGCCATGGTTGGTTATGCTCTTATGTTTTGGTAGAAAGAAAAATATGGGAAGTTTATGTTTTTATCTGCGGGAAGAAACGGACAAATGCTTATATACTTGCAGCAAGGAAATGACAATCCACTCATGTATTTATAGGAGAAGAATTAAGTAGATAGGAACAACGTCTTTCTAATGTGGTACAATATGCAGGGTGGAGCTAAATAACAGAGTACTGCCAATTTACTTAGGCATGCGTTGATGGTGTGGCACTTGGTTTTCTTTTCCAATCTAATGAACTGATTGGTGTATCCTTCAGGGTTTCAGGAGTCATGCATATGCACGAGTTGTCGGGAGAGTACTTAAGGATTAAGGTAGACATGCATGTGTTTTTCTTTAGTAATAGGTAGCTGCAATGGTTTAAATATCTCCATGTGATACCCCATCGGTTTGGTTTCCAAACTAAAGTAGGTGTGCAGTTTCTTTTTTTAAAATGGAAGGACGCATAAGGTGGCTGAAAAACACTTAGGCTAGGCTGCTCTTTTATTTTATTTCACATCTAAAGATTTGACTAGAGAAGCCTTATACTTCACCTTACTTAACAGATAATTCTATATGTATTTTAATTATTTAAAAATGGAATTTAATTGATCTACCGCACATCGGTGTCTACCGTTAACCGTTGTACCGCTAACAGTTAAATCGTACCTCCATACACAAACTCCAAATACAATAAAAACGAACACACTGCTATGCCTCAATGTTTCGGTCCCAGTTAAACTCGTTTTGTCGAAAACGGAAGTCGTTTGAAAAGAAAATATTTTTAAGGCCTATATAATATATCGACCAATTTTCCGTGTGCGAAGCACGGGCCCCATCATAAGGTAAGCAACGCATTGATTTGAACGTCTTATTTCATATGATTATTTAATTCCATCGTCAATTGTCGTTGAGCGTTTTATATTCATTCCGATATACATGAATTTAAAAAAATAAATTATAAAATACCGTGACGTTTACGAGTTTGAATTATAATTTTAAATTCACTTATAACACCAAATCGATATTAAAATAATAAAATAATTTAAATATCTAGCTAGCAAAATACGAGACGTTACAAAAGGGAAGGGGGTTAGCCTAGGAAATCGCGCGCTTGGCCCCAAGCCCTGGTATATTTTTGGCACCTCCTAGAGGGAGGAGGGTAATCCATCATCCGCGCTCAAGGACAAGGGTGATGTACCAAAGCCATTAACCGCGTCCAAGGGCCAGGTTAAGGTGTCCTCTAAAGGAGAGACGGGTCCGACACCAAAGGAAGCATGCTTTGCCTCTGACCATTACATGATCAAGCTCTACCTCTGATTTGGCATAAGAATAAACTGCCTTTGTTTATGTCCTATCCCAAAGTAGGAATCAAAAGTTGAAAAGGTGCACTAAATCACGCCAATGCCTCTACTTTAGAAAAATGCCTATAATGGAAAAAATAAAATAAAACCGAAAACGATTTCGTAACTAAACCAGAAGAGGACATTCTGGATTCTCCTTATAGCATGCCAAAGATGGCTCCATCAAAACCGAAAGAGGACATTCCGAGTTTTCTGTAAAAAAGCCGAGAAGGCTCCGCCTATTTCCAGAAAAGTAATCTCTGAACTTTTATTATCTTACTACTTGGATCTAGGTTCCCAAGCTGAAAGCAGCTCCATTCTTTTTATATGAGTTCCTAAGCCGAGAGTGGCTTCATTCTTTTCTTATTACCCGAATTTGGATACCTAATCTAAATGTAACGACACGGATTTTGCCGGACCTTAATCGATCGTAAAATCGACCAAGATCGTTCAAAACTCGCATACGTTAACTTTGGGAATACAATACATTAGAACAATAACAGCAGACTTATATAAACATAACAATAATGTTACATCAGATTACAGAATATCAGAGTACATGTAATTAAATACAGCGGAAACAAAATACAATAGATTAAATACATGAATTAAATACATTGCAGCGGAAGAAGATAAACTTTAATACAGTGGAAGACTTCCTATGCTCTGGACACAACTTTAGGCTTCGATTCAGAATCCTGCTAAAGAGATACATATCTGCAAAAATCTACTCGACTGCCCGTGTGGAAAAGAGGGCACCCGAGTTTGCAAAAGGTGGAAACAAACAACGGGTCAGTCGTGGGACTGGTGTGAGAATTCTAAACTAATATAACTAATAAGACAAATCCAAGGACCACGCCACTTTCGCGGAACGGGTTTACTCCTATAGATTGCCAGTGCATAAACCAAAGTAAATCGAGAAATAACGCAATGTCTTTTTGGAAAAATGAAACCATTATAAGACCCAGGTCCCATCACACAATGCAACGCACACCAGAGGATAGGGTTTTACCTTATAATGGTCAAAATATGCTTGATACGTATAAAATGGATTTGATATTATTATTAGTGTATATATGTTTTAATAAAAAGATTTGAATCATAAGTATCAATCCTAGACGGCATGGTTACCATATAGCATGTCGCCAATACTAGTTCTACAATCAAAACCGCAAGGGCGTATTGGAAATTTGGATTCCATCATGAGTCGAGGCTAGGGGCAAGATCCTCTCCGATTCGAGACACTCTAGCAAATGCCTCAGGATTCCCCGCAGTGAACCCTTGGAAGCGGTAGGGCCGGTCCCCGCCTATGGGCAGTGGATTGGTTATGCCTGAACACACGTTTCCCGGTCCCTTTGGACCTATAGTATGACCACCAACGGCCTATAAAAATAACGAGGCGCCTCAAAATCCATCATCCACATAAGTAAAATGTCAGCGCTGGTAGGTCCCTGACATCACTCTAGCTAGAAAGAAACGTGTGCACTCCCTACGGTCCGTATCCCGTTTTTGACTCATACCGGGGTGTGAGGCTCGCGAAGTCACGATATACACAAAGCTACGCCTAAACAGGCCGTGCTTTGATCATCAACCACAAGGCCTGCTTTTCAACAAAAGCCTTGATCAATGCATCTTAGCATGCCACGTTGTCAGTCCATACCATACCATTGATTTCTGCCAATATATAACCTCTAAGCTCATATGTCTCAGAGAAGGGTGTTAACCACCAAACAGATGTATATTGACAGAGATCAACGAATGTAGTATAAAGGGCTACAACGTCAGACATACATTCCATTTATAAACTTATGCCCTGGGTCTGGACGAAAGTCAAATCCATACAAATCAACACTACGTCCGGATAACTACCATCTTAGCCCCGTCTTGGGAGCAAATCATTCAAGGACCTCAACACTAGTTACCCATTCGATGTGAAGATCGTCGGTCTTCAATCGCCGACTTCAACTCTTAGATTTAGAACGTCGTGTAATCATTTGAAATGAGATTGAACTCGGTCTTTTCAAATGATTCTCGCATATATATATATATATATATATATATATATATAATTTGAAAACATTTCATATCGTTATTGATATTTGATAACGATCTATCGCTATTTTTATTTATATAAAAATAGCCTAAATTAATTTAACGACGCTTCGGGTCGATGGGCGACCCTGGCGCTGTTTTTAACCAAATTTTGATTTAAATATATCTTGAAATCTAACCGTTGGATTTTGGCGAAATTTATGTCATTGGAAAGATCTTCCCAAAGCGGTCCTAACGGTTCCAGTTTTGGGAAAATCCGACGGTCGGATCTCTCGGTATAAACCGTTTAAAGTAACGATCATCGATACGCGAACTACCGCGCGCGTTTTGTTTAATTTATAATTTATATTTATATGTAAATATAAATACTTGGCGATTTCAAATATAAATTGTCAATTAAAAATTCGACTTTTAATTTAATCATTTATTTACCCTATGTGTAAATAAATTATACTTTTCTACATTTTGCTTTATTCACCTAAATGTAAATAAATATACTTACAATATTTTCCAACCCTAATGCGACAAAAATGATGTTTAACCATATATATAAATTTATACAAAGTATATTTTTGTCCGCAAGTTCTAATGCGACAAAAATTATGGTTTAACTTCGTATACATTTTAAAAAGTATGTTTTTGTCCGCAAGTTCTAATGCGGCGAAAATTACATTTTAATAATGTATATTTAACTTTACTTACATTTAGATAACAAAAATGTACTTTTAACTTTTATTACATTTTTAACACATAAAAATGTATGTTGACTTTTATTGCATTTTTACTACATAAAAATGTATTTTAACTTTTATTTTCTTTTACATTAGAAAATGATATTGCTTTTATTATTTTCTTTTACGATCGATTAGGAAATAATGTTTCTTTATTTACATTGAACAAAAATGTAAATTCTTCTCTTTACTATGCTTTACATTGAAAATGTAAATTCTTTACCTCATTTATTTACAAAAAAAAATGTAATTCTTTGTTTCATTTTATCTCACTTTGAAAAAATGTAAATCTTAATTTCTCTTTATTTTACATTGAAAAATGTAAATCTTAATTTCTCTTTATCTTTACATTGACAAAAGTAAATCTTAACTATTTAATCTTTACTTTGACAAATGTAAATCTTAACTATTTAATCTTTACATTGATAAATGTAAACTTTTCGTTTAATTTGAAATAAATGAAAATGTCTTTATTTCTTTTACATTGAAATAAATGTTTTCTATTTCTAGTCCTTTAAATAGAAATGTAAGTTTTCAATTTCTTTCTTTCACATAGAAAAATAATGTTTTATACTTTCACATAGAAACATAATGTTTTCTATTTATTTCTTTTATTTTACTTACATTAGAAAAATGATTTCTTTTTAATCTCATTTTCTTTACATTAGAAAATGTTTTCTTTCTATTTTCTTTTTAACATAGAAAATGTTTTCATTCCATTTTCTTTTAACATAGAAAATGTTTATATTCTATTTTCTTTTAACATAGAAAATGTTTATATTTGCTTCTTTTCTTGAACAAAGAAAAATGTGTATTTTAATTTCATTTTAATCACATAAAATGTACCTTTCATATTTCACATTTTTACAACGTAAAATGTACTTTTATCTATTTTACATTTT
Source organism: Allium sativum (assembly GCA_030737875.1). Classification (NCBI taxonomy): domain Eukaryota; kingdom Viridiplantae; phylum Streptophyta; class Magnoliopsida; order Asparagales; family Amaryllidaceae; genus Allium; species Allium sativum. The sequence continues at coordinate 997,687,843 of CM060915.1, forward strand.
AAAACATGTGTTACCTATAGCTTATGTAAATATCTTTACTAGCGCTAGCATTTCTAAATAGTTATATTTCTGATGCCAATCCATTTCAATTATATAGTATGACGATGAATGTGTGTCACAATACCCAAATTTTCACAACTATGGTTTTTTTTTGGTGTCCTAATACTCAAACTAACCTAATGATGGTATAGATGTCATAACAACTATTTTAACACAAGTATAATTGGGTGTATTTCTGATGAGTAACAATAAAAGTCCAAACTTCACTTTTATTTGTAAATGAAAATGAAGATTTAAAACTCACCTTTTATTTATACATAAAAGTAAAGTTGAACTTACATATTATTATGTTAACAAAAGAAACATAAAAAGTTTGTCTTTTTATTCTTAACAAAATAAACATAAAATGTTATTCTTTTTATTCTTAACAAAATTAACATAAAAAGTTATTCTTTTTATTCTCAACATAAAAAGTAAATCTTTTTATCTTGACAAAGAAACATAAAAATTAAGTCTTTTGTTTTAACAACAAAATTAAGTAAAATGTCTTTTTGTTTCAACAACAAAAATGGTGACAAAGATGGTTCTTTTTGTTTAATCAACAAAATAGTGACAAAATGACTCTTTTAACTTTAACAACAAAAGTCGCGTCAAATTTGTTCTTTTAACTTTAATAATAAAAGTAGCGTCAAATTTGTCAACAAAAGAAACACAAAAATTTGATCTTTTGTTTTTAACAAACAACTATGTTAAAAATGGTCTTTTTATTTTTAACAAACAACTATGTTAACAATTAGTCTTTTTAATGTTAACAAACAACTATGTTAAAAATAGTCTTTTAAATGTTAACAAACACTTGCCTTTTATTTTGTAAACAAAGTAAAGGTAAAATTGGCGGTTTATTTCATAAACAAAATAAAGGAAAACTTTGTCTTTTATTTCCAAATCATGTTTAACAAAAATAAATCCCTTTATTGACAAATAATATATAACCCTTTTTAATTAACAAATAAAAGTTATTTTTAACATGCCTTATAAATTAACAAATAAAAGGTTAATCTAAAAAGGTAAGTTATTCACGTCTTTTTAAAATGTTATTTTAATATGCCTTTAAATCAACAAATAAAATGTTAATTAAAAATGCAATTCCCCTACGTATTCAAATGACAAAATAAGAGAATATTTTTATTTGTTTCAATGACAAACAAAGAGTGATTTATTAATATGCCATTTGTATTCTACTTAACAAATAAAAGGATGACAATTTTATTTGTAAAAATTTCTAATTTAGCTTAACAAAAATGATAATTTTATTTATTAACCATTTCTAATCAAACAAAAGATATTTTGGTTTTAACTATTTTATTTCAATTAATATGATTTTTTTTCAATCCAACAAAGATGACAATTCAATTATTGTCCAATCCAATCAACAAAGACGACAATTCTAATTACACAAATATCAATTTTAACTGGTCTACAGAACACACAAATCATAGATCAAACAACATACAGATTACAGCACAAACAGATCTAGATTAGACACATACAGTTATCATATAACAAATAAAATAATTGAATCGATTAACTAATTATTTTTAAATAAAAGAAATCTCACCAATATTGTTGTTCATAGTTTCCAATACACAGTTGTTTCATATAGCATTTGTTTTCAACCAACAAAATAGGTGTTGTTACTTTTGTCTCAACTAAACAAGATAATAGCGTTGGGTTTATATCGTTTCAACTAACATGATGATAATGCTTGGGTTCATATCGTTTTAACAAAATAAAACAAAACAATTGGTTTATATGCTTCAACAAAATAAAACAAAACAATTGATTTATATGCTTCATTATTTCAACAAAAACAAAATGAAATGATTTATTTAGTTTCCAACAAAATATATACATGTTGATTTTTGTTTCAACGACGTGAATCATAAATTACCTTGTTTTCAACAACTCACCATAAAGATTTATTCTATTTTAACCAACTAAGATAAAAAGATTCATTTTATTTCTTTAAAAACAAAATAAAAGAAAGGTTGTATCCTTTATCTCAATAAACAAATAAAATGTTCCAACCTTGTTTCAAATAAAACAAATAAAGTTGATTCAACATTTTCAACAAAGCAAAACAAAAATTTGGTTCTCTATTGTCATCAAAACAAAATAAAAATTGGATTTTTATTTACAAATCAAAAGAGTTACCTTTTAATAATAAAAGCAAAAGTTGAGTCTTTATTATTAAAACCAAAGATTAAATCTTTTATAATTAAAACAAACATGAATTCTTTAAAAAAAAAAAATTAATCTTTGCTTTATAAAATAAAAGTTTGATTCTTTTATAATAAAACAAAAGATTTCATTATTTTTATTAAACAAAAAATTTCATGTTTGTTCAACCAAAAACAAATTAAACAAATCTCTATTTTTAAAATAAACAAAAATACCTTTATCATAAAATGATATTTCAACTTTTACAAATAAATTTGTCATCTTTTATTTATAAAACCAAATCCATCATCATCATAGTCCAACGATTTTTCAAGTTATGTCAACACCCAATTTCCAATACAATTCAATGATAATTCAACATAGTGTCATACACAACCAAATCAACATACACACAGAACTTTTCATATGAACATCAATAAATTAAATAGAATAACAACACAATTCGACATCATCATTCATACAATAATTTCAGATTATTTTCAGATTTAATTAAATAATTAATTAAATTTAAACTTAGAAAACTCACCTAGACCTTTAGATAGATAAATCAAAGAGAGGTAGAACTTGTCACCGTTCCAAAATCATCACAATAGAATGAAACTTATTTTCTTTTTTTTTTTTTTTTCTTTTGATGGAGGAAGAAAGAAGAGAATGGCGGCCATGGCTTGGAGAGGAAGAAAAAATAAAAGAGGCAGCTCATTTTTCACAAATGGGAATGGAGAAGTGCATGAGGTAGAAGTGGGAAAAGAAATTAATACATTAGAGGAAAGAAACGGATGTTCTATTAATAAGAAATAAAGTGGAGAGAACGTAGGTAGTAAGTTTAGGGAAAGAAAAATAAATAAATGATAGAAAAGAAATTAATAGTTAGAAAGAAAAAGGAATAAATGGAAGGAAATAAATGGAATGAAAGAGAAAGGAAATAAATGCAAATAAATGAATTATTTAAAGATTCAAGCTTCAGATATATATATATATATATATATATATATATAATCATCTCATTAATCATATTTGTAATATACCTCAATTACCCATTAACACACATTGATTACTGTTGTAACATATGTTAATTGTAATTGTAATGTACATTGATTACCATTAATTCTTCAATCGTTTTTGTCATTATATGTATATATTTTTTTAGTCATGCATTTCTTTAATTAATTTCTATACATATGTCTTATGTTTTTTTTTATAAAATAAATGTTAACATTAATTTCCATTAACTGTGGAAATTAAACGTACATTATATCGTTGACACACTGTTTTGTTACTATTCTTTCTATACAAAATTAAACTAGAAACATTCATAATTTTATTTCCAATTATCGTATTAATTCCTATATTGAATCTTTAAAATAAAGACAAGGTTCAACTGCTAATTTTTTTTTTCAACAATAGTTCAAAGTTAGATAGTCCAAATGTACAAACAATTTAATAATTTCCATTATCATCAATCACAGTTCATCTCAATGTCAGTTATTGTTTATCAAAATAAATTTTGGAGTCATAAATTAATGAATCATAAATTATGTTTTAATACCATTTTTAATTCAATAATTAAATTAAATTCTATATTTATTCTATTCCCATTTATTTAACATCTTACAATTTCCCAAAATGTGTAATTCTATTAATTTAACCCCCCTTATGTAAGTTATTTAATATAATCATTGTCCCTTTTACTATAAACAAATCATACTTTTCTTTCAATCTTTTCAATGTAATGATACATTTAAATGCAACTTTTTAATGCGATAAAAACGATACATTTCATTGCAACTTTTTAATGCAAATAAATATGGTACATTTGAAATTCTAATGCGACTAAATTAATGAGTTTTATTTTGTCCGTTCACATTCAACAAAAATATATATTTTGTTTTATAAAATTTTAATGCAACAAAAATAATAACTTAATATTCCAGCCATTATTAATAAAATAATTTAATAAAAATAGAATACTTTTATTTTCTGACTCGATTTCTTAGCAAAATTATTTAAAATAAAAATTTTAAATTGGCCCCAAAATTCCGGGTTGTTACAGTCGCCCCCACTTAAAATCTTTTCGTCCTCGAAAAGGCACTAAGGTAAAAGTTGTTTAATTTACTAACTAAATTTTAATTTTCTTTTATTAATTTCATTTGTTAGCTAACTTATCAAATATATATACTCTTATATATATAAAAATCATATTTCCAAAAATAGATTATATAATCAAAAATACGCTAATTATAAACTTGTTACTCTTAACTCATTCTAGGGTATTGCTAACCCCATCTCTAACGAGTTTTCTCATTCTAGGACACTGCTGGTCCTATCTCTAATGAGTATTCTTATTGGATTTTACTAATCCAATCTCTGATGAGTCTTTGTTCAGTTCTAACGAGTTGTACCCCAAAGATTTGAGCTAACCAGAGCTCTGATACCAACTGTAACGACACGGATTTTGCCGGACCTTAATCGATCGTAAAATCGACCAAGATCGTTCAAAACTCGCATACGTTAACTTTGGGAATACAATACATTAGAACAATAACAGCAGACTTATATAAACATAACAATAATGTTACATCAGATTACAGAATATCAGAGTACATGTAATTAAATACAGCGGAAACAAAATACAATAGATTAAATACATGAATTAAATACATTGCAGCGGAAGAAGATAAACTTTAATACAGTGGAAGACTTCCTATGCTCTGGACACAACTTTAGGCTTCGATTCAGAATCCTGCTAAAGAGATACATATCTGCAAAAATCTACTCGACTGCCCGTGTGGAAAAGAGGGCACCCGAGTTTGCAAAAGGTGGAAACAAACAACGGGTCAGTCGTGGGACTGGTGTGAGAATTCTAAACTAATATAACTAATAAGACAAATCCAAGGACCACGCCACTTTCGCGGAACGGGTTTACTCCTATAGATTGCCAGTGCATAAACCAAAGTAAATCGAGAAATAACGCAATGTCTTTTTGGAAAAATGAAACCATTATAAGACCCAGGTCCCATCACACAATGCAACGCACACCAGAGGATAGGGTTTTACCTTATAATGGTCAAAAGATGCCTGATACGTATAAAACGGATTTGATATTATTATTAGTGTATATATGTTTTAATAAAAAGATTTGAATCATAAGTATCAATCCTAGACGGCATGGTTACCATATAGCATGTCGCCAATACTAGTTCTACAATCAAAACCGCAAGGGCGTATTGGAAATTTGGATTCCATCATGAGTCGAGGCTAGGGGCAAGATCCTCTCCGATTCGAGACACTCTAGCAAATGCCTCAGGATTCCCCGCAGTGAACCCTTGGAAGCGGTAGGGCCGGTCCCCGCCTATGGGCAGTGGATTGGTTATGCCTGAACACACGTTTCCCGGTCCCTTTGGACCTATAGTATGACCACCAACGGCCTATAAAAATAACGAGGCGCCTCAAAATCCATCATCCACATAAGTAAAATGTCAGCGCTGGTAGGTCCCTGACATCACTCTAGCTAGAAAGAAACGTGTGCACTCCCTACGGTCCGTATCCCGTTTTTGACTCATACCGGGGTGTGAGGCTCGCGAAGTCACGATATACACAAAGCTACGCCTAAACAGGCCGTGCTTTGATCATCAACCACAAGGCCTGCTTTTCAACAAAAGCCTTGATCAATGCATCTTAGCATGCCACGTTGTCAGTCCATACCATACCATTGATTTCTGCCAATATATAACCTCTAAGCTCATATGTCTCAGAGAAGGGTGTTAACCACCAAACAGATGTATATTGACAGAGATCAACGAATGCAGTATAAAGGGCTACAACGTCAGACATACATTCCATTTATAAACTTATGCCCTGGGTCTGGACGAAAGTCAAATCCATACAAATCAACACTACGTCCGGATAACTACCATCTTAGCCCCGTCTTGGGAGCAAATCATTCAAGGACCTCAACACTAGTTACCCATTCGATGTGAAGATCGTCGGTCTTCAATCGCCGACTTCAACTCTTAGATTTAGAACGTCGTGTAATCATTTGAAATGAGATTGAACTCGGTCTTTTCAAATGATTCTCGCATATATATATATATATATATATATATAATTTGAAAACATTTCATATCGTTATTGATATTTGATAACGATCTATCGCTATTTTTATTTATATAAAAATAGCCTAAATTAATTTAACGACGCTTCGGGTCGATGGGCGACCCTGGCGCTGTTTTTAACCAAATTTTGATTTAAATATATCTTGAAATCTAACCGTTGGATTTTGGCGAAATTTATGTCATTGGAAAGATCTTCCCAAAGCGGTCCTAACGGTTCCAGTTTTGGGAAAATCCGACGGTCGGATCTCTCGGTATAAACCGTTTAAAGTAACGATCATCGATACGCGAACTACCGCGCGCGTTTTGTTTAATTTATAATTTATATTTATATGTAAATATAAATACTTGGCGATTTCAAATATAAATTGTCAATTAAAAATTCGACTTTTAATTTAATCATTTATTTACCCTATGTGTAAATAAATTATACTTTTCTACATTTTGCTTTATTCACCTAAATGTAAATAAATATACTTACAATATTTTCCAACCCTAATGCGACAAAAATGATGTTTAACCATATATATAAATTTATACAAAGTATATTTTTGTCCGCAAGTTCTAATGCGACAAAAATTATGGTTTAACTTCGTATACATTTTAAAAAGTATGTTTTTGTCCGCAAGTTCTAATGCGGCGAAAATTACATTTTAATAATGTATATTTAACTTTACTTACATTTAGATAACAAAAATGTACTTTTAACTTTTATTACATTTTTAACACATAAAAATGTATGTTGACTTTTATTGCATTTTTACTACATAAAAATGTATTTTAACTTTTATTTTCTTTTACATTAGAAAATGATATTGCTTTTATTATTTTCTTTTACGATCGATTAGGAAATAATGTTTCTTTATTTACATTGAACAAAAATGTAAATTCTTCTCTTTACTATGCTTTACATTGAAAATGTAAATTCTTTACCTCATTTATTTACAAAAAAAAATGTAATTCTTTGTTTCATTTTATCTCACTTTGAAAAAATGTAAATCTTAATTTCTCTTTATTTTACATTGAAAAATGTAAATCTTAATTTCTCTTTATCTTTACATTGACAAAAGTAAATCTTAACTATTTAATCTTTACTTTGACAAATGTAAATCTTAACTATTTAATCTTTACATTGATAAATGTAAACTTTTCGTTTAATTTGAAATAAATGAAAATGTCTTTATTTCTTTTACATTGAAATAAATGTTTTCTATTTCTAGTCCTTTAAATAGAAATCTAAGTTTTCAATTTCTTTCTTTCACATAGAAAAATAATGTTTTATACTTTCACATAGAAACATAATGTTTTCTATTTATTTCTTTTATTTTACTTACATTAGAAAAATGATTTCTTTTTAATCTCATTTTCTTTACATTAGAAAATGTTTTCTTTCTATTTTCTTTTTAACATAGAAAATGTTTTCATTCCATTTTCTTTTAACATAGAAAATGTTTATATTCTATTTTCTTTTAACATAGAAAATGTTTATATTTGCTTCTTTTCTTGAACAAAGAAAAATGTGTATTTTAATTTCATTTTAATCACATAAAATGTACCTTTCATATTTCACATTTTTACAACGTAAAATGTACTTTTATCTATTTTACATTTTAAAACATGTGTTACCTATAGCTTATGTAAATATCTTTACTAGCGCTAGCATTTCTAAATAGTTATATTTCTGATGCCAATCCATTTCAATTATATAGTATGACGATGAATGTGTGTCACAATACCCAAATTTTCACAACTATGGTTTTTTTTTGGTGTCCTAATACTCAAACTAACCTAATGATGGTATAGATGTCATAACAACTATTTTAACACAAGTATAATTGGGTGTATTTCTGATGAGTAACAATAAAAGTCCAAACTTCACTTTTATTTGTAAATGAAAATGAAGATTTAAAACTCACCTTTTATTTATACATAAAAGTAAAGTTGAACTTACATATTATTATGTTAACAAAAGAAACATAAAAAGTTTGTCTTTTTATTCTTAACAAAATAAACATAAAATGTTATTCTTTTTATTCTTAACAAAATTAACATAAAAAGTTATTCTTTTTATTCTCAACATAAAAAGTAAATCTTTTTATCTTGACAAAGAAACATAAAAATTAAGTCTTTTGTTTTAACAACAAAATTAAGTAAAATGTCTTTTTGTTTCAACAACAAAAATGGTGACAAAGATGGTTCTTTTTGTTTAATCAACAAAATAGTGACAAAATGACTCTTTTAACTTTAACAACAAAAGTCGCGTCAAATTTGTTCTTTTAACTTTAATAATAAAAGTAGCGTCAAATTTGTCAACAAAAGAAACACAAAAATTTGATCTTTTGTTTTTAACAAACAACTATGTTAAAAATGGTCTTTTTATTTTTAACAAACAACTATGTTAACAATTAGTCTTTTTAATGTTAACAAACAACTATGTTAAAAATAGTCTTTTAAATGTTAACAAACACTTGCCTTTTATTTTGTAAACAAAGTAAAGGTAAAATTGGCGGTTTATTTCATAAACAAAATAAAGGAAAACTTTGTCTTTTATTTCCAAATCATGTTTAACAAAAATAAATCCCTTTATTGACAAATAATATATAACCCTTTTTAATTAACAAATAAAAGTTATTTTTAACATGCCTTATAAATTAACAAATAAAAGGTTAATCTAAAAAGGTAAGTTATTCACGTCTTTTTAAAATGTTATTTTAATATGCCTTTAAATCAACAAATAAAATGTTAATTAAAAATGCAATTCCCCTACGTATTCAAATGACAAAATAAGAGAATATTTTTATTTGTTTCAATGACAAACAAAGAGTGATTTATTAATATGCCATTTGTATTCTACTTAACAAATAAAAGGATGACAATTTTATTTGTAAAAATTTCTAATTTAGCTTAACAAAAATGATAATTTTATTTATTAACCATTTCTAATCAAACAAAAGATATTTTGGTTTTAACTATTTTATTTCAATTAATATGATTTTTTTTCAATCCAACAAAGATGACAATTCAATTATTGTCCAATCCAATCAACAAAGACGACAATTCTAATTACACAAATATCAATTTTAACTGGTCTACAGAACACACAAATCATAGATCAAACAACATACAGATTACAGCACAAACAGATCTAGATTAGACACATACAGTTATCATATAACAAATAAAATAATTGAATCGATTAACTAATTATTTTTAAATAAAAGAAATCTCACCAATATTGTTGTTCATAGTTTCCAATACACAGTTGTTTCATATAGCATTTGTTTTCAACCAACAAAATAGGTGTTGTTACTTTTGTCTCAACTAAACAAGATAATAGCGTTGGGTTTATATCGTTTCAACTAACATGATGATAATGCTTGGGTTCATATCGTTTTAACAAAATAAAACAAAACAATTGGTTTATATGCTTCAACAAAATAAAACAAAACAATTGATTTATATGCTTCATTATTTCAACAAAAAAAAAATGAAATGATTTATTTAGTTTCCAACAAAATATATACATGTTGATTTTTGTTTCAACGACGTGAATCATAAATTACCTTGTTTTCAACAACTCACCATAAAGATTTATTCTATTTTAACCAACTAAAATAAAAAGATTCATTTTATTTCTTTAAAAACAAAATAAAAGAAAGGTTGTATCCTTTATCTCAATAAACAAATAAAATGTTCCAACCTTGTTTCAAATAAAACAAATAAAGTTGATTCAACATTTTCAACAAAGCAAAACAAAAATTTGGTTCTCTATTGTCATCAAAACAAAATAAATTGGATTTTTATTTACAAATCAAAAGAGTTACCTTTTAATAATAAAAGCAAAAGTTGAGTCTTTATTATTAAAACCAAAGATTAAATCTTTTATAATTAAAACAAACATGAATTCTTTAAAAAAAAAAATTAATCTTTGCTTTATAAAATAAAAGTTTGATTCTTTTATAATAAAACAAAAGATTTCATTATTTTTATTAAACAAAAAATTTCATGTTTGTTCAACCAAAAACAAATTAAACAAATCTCTATTTTTAAAATAAACAAAAATACCTTTATCATAAAATGATATTTCAACTTTTACAAATAAATTTGTCATCTTTTATTTATAAAACCAAATCCATCATCATCATAGTCCAACGATTTTTCAAGTTATGTCAACACCCAATTTCCAATACAATTCAATGATAATTCAACATAGTGTCATACACAACCAAATCAACATACACACAGAACTTTTCATATGAACATCAATAAATTAAATAGAATAACAACACAATTCGACATCATCATTCATACAATAATTTCAGATTATTTTCAGATTTAATTAAATAATTAATTAAATTTAAACTTAGAAAACTCACCTAGACCTTTAGATAGATAAATCAAAGAGAGGTAGAACTTGTCACCGTTCCAAAATCATCACAATAGAATGAAACTTATTTTCTTTCTTTTTTTTTCTTTTGATGGAGGAAGAAAGAAGAGAATGGCGGCCATGGCTTGGAGAGGAAGAAAAAATAAAAGAGGCAGCTCATTTTTCACAAATGGGAATGGAGAAGTGCATGAGGTAGAAGTGGGAAAAGAAATTAATACATTAGAGGAAAGAAACGGATGTTCTATTAATAAGAAATAAAGTGGAGAGAACGTAGGTAGTAAGTTTAGGGAAAGAAAAATAAATAAATGATAGAAAAGAAATTAATAGTTAGAAAGAAAAAGGAATAAATGGAAGGAAATAAATGGAATGAAAGAGAAAGGAAATAAATGCAAATAAATGAATTATTTAAAGATTCAAGCTTCAGATATATATATATATATATATATATATATATATATATAATCATCTCATTAATCATATTTGTAATATACCTCAATTACCCATTAACACACATTGATTACTGTTGTAACATATGTTAATTGTAATTGTAATGTACATTGATTACCATTAATTCTTCAATCGTTTTTGTCATTATATGTATATATTTTTTTAGTCATGCATTTCTTTAATTAATTTCTATACATATGTCTTATGTTTTTTTTTATAAAATAAATGTTAACATTAATTTCCATTAACTGTGGAAATTAAACGTACATTATATCGTTGACACACTGTTTTGTTACTATTCTTTCTATACAAAATTAAACTAGAAACATTCATAATTTTATTTCCAATTATCGTATTAATTCCTATATTGAATCTTTAAAATAAAGACAAGGTTCAACTGCTAATTTTTTTTTTTCAACAATAGTTCAAAGTTAGATAGTCCAAATGTACAAACAATTTAATAATTTCCATTATCATCAATCACAGTTCATCTCAATGTCAGTTATTGTTTATCAAAATAAATTTTGGAGTCATAAATTAATGAATCATAAATTATGTTTTAATACCATTTTTAATTCAATAATTAAATTAAATTCTATATTTATTCTATTCCCATTTATTTAACATCTTACAATTTCCCAAAATGTGTAATTCTATTAATTTAACCCCCCTTATGTAAGTTATTTAATATAATCATTGTCCCTTTTACTATAAACAAATCATACTTTTCTTTCAATCTTTTCAATGTAATGATACATTTAAATGCAACTTTTTAATGCGATAAAAACGATACATTTCATTGCAACTTTTTAATGCAAAAAAATATGGTACATTTGAAATTCTAATGCGACTAAATTAATGAGTTTTATTTTGTCCGTTCACATTCAACAAAAATATATATTTTGTTTTATAAAATTTTAATGCAACAAAAATAATAACTTAATATTCCAGCCATTATTAATAAAATAATTTAATAAAAATAGAATACTTTTATTTTCTGACTCGATTTCTTAGCAAAATTATTTAAAATAAAAATTTTAAATTGGCCCCAAAATTCCGGGTTGTTACACTAAAAGCGGCTTAGTTCTTTTCTTATTATCCAAATCTGGGTTCCTAAGCCGAGAGCGACTTCATTCTTTTGTTATTACCCAAATTAGGATTTCTAAGTCGAAAGCGGTTTAGTTCTTTTGTTATTACTCGAATCTGGGCCGAGAGCGGCTTCGTTCTTTTCTTATTACCTGAATTTGGGTTCCTAAACCAAGAGTGTCTCCGTTCTTATTATTTGAATCTGAGTTTAACAAACCAAAGGCGGCTTCGTTCTTTAGCTATTACCCGAATATGGGTTTCCAAGCCGAAAGATAGCTTCGGTTGTTTCAAAAAATAATATGTAATTTCCTATTACTTAAAATTTGGACTTCCTAAATAAATAAAAACTATCGGTTTCTAGGAGACAATCTTTGGGCTTCTATCACTTATTGCTCAAGTCTGAGTTCAGATCCGCCTAAAACCATTTAAGGATTTATATGTTCTTCAAAAACTTTTTGAAACACCCCACCTTCATTAAGGTCACTCACAAAGGGAATGCCTTAACTTCGGTGGAGCGCTTTAGGTAAAAGATGCAGATAAATTACAAGACATACAATTAAAGCAGCGGTAAATAAACAAAACTTTACTTCATTGATAAAATAGTTTGTACAAAGATTCATTACAACAATATCTCTATCTTGATTAAAACATAAAGAAGCATAAAACAACAATAAAGTTGAACAATTCCCCATTAAGAGTGTATCCAAAGCCATAGCCCAAGAAAAGAGAGACCATAGCAAAACACCAACAAATCTTCAAGCTTGGAAAAAGAAACGGTCCACGCTAAGCTGAGTTATTCCCTCCTTGACTACGTGGGGGGAAATGGAAGAAAAGAGGCGAAACAAAACTAGGTCAAACATAAGTCTGGTAAGCTCAGTGACTTTCAGCATGTGAACAGGTAAAAGCAACATGTCATGAATAAACTGGATACAAGACATAACCATGATAATGAGCATAGCAAGACAACAAATGATGAGCACTAGATATGACAAGGTACACAAGATAAACAGGATATGATGGTTGCGCTTCTAATTATTAAGATATTTCCTACACCGCACCATTCGATATAACAAGGCAAGATACACTGAATGCGCTTCTACTCTTTCTCTGTTTCGCTACTACCCTGTTATTCTAATTTCTATGTCTCGGCACCACCTAACTAGTGTCCCAACTAGTAATTTGTATAAACTGATAATATGATAACGTGATCCCAATCCCCTCAATTGTGGTATCCTTCAGGTGTACATCTATTATGAGGATTCCACCTCAATCTGCCGAATTGCCATGAATGTATTAGATGTACCCATACTACCCTATCGATCGGCTCCCTACTTGTATTAATTTCTCTTGTGTCTGTGTCAATCGGTCCTCTCTTGCGTGTAGATACCCTTTGCTGACCCCACCATAAGGTGTATCAATCCTGATGGTAGCGACCGGACACGATTCATGATGCACGGTGTATGCCACAGATGCCCAGTGCCTGCTTTTCCCACTCCGGAGCATGTGCACGCCTGTACTCCATTGATACCTACACTGCTGCACCACCTGCCGCTATTTTTGACCGCTTATAATCAGTCCAGTAATCATGCCCCACCCTGCCTAGTTCAGGGTACCATGATACATCTATGTGGGTTACTGCTGAAATGGGTCCCCGTTACTAGGGTTTTCTACTGGTTAAGTTTGTGGGCCTATATATACAAATATTACCCACCTACAGGCGATGTACTTAACCCTCCCACTGATTCAAACATGTTTATTTAACGGTTAAGTTTGTGGGCCTATATATACTAATATTACCCACCAACCCAATATGTACTTAACCCTCTCACTGATTCAAGCATGTTTATTTAATGGTTAAGTTTATGGGCCTATATTTACTAATATTACCCACCAACCCGATATGTACTTAACCCTCTCGCTTATCATCTTGGGTTGGTTAAGTGTTTCTTATTAACTTAACCCCGTTCGTTCATCAAGTTATATTGGTCAAGTGTTTCTTGTTAACTTAACCCCACCTTCTTGTCTAATTAACATGCTATAATGGTTAAGTGTTCTAATTTACTTAACCATACCATTCTTGTATAATTAACATGTCATAACGGTTAAGTGTTCTAATTTACTTAACCCTAGTACAAATCAGGTTATATTGGTTAAGTGTTACCCTCTTGTTTTAACTTAACCTTACCACAAATCAAGTTATATTGGTTAAGTGTTACCCTCTTGTTTTAACTTAACCTGTAACACCCCGTGAATTCTATAACGTTAAGCTTCACGAATTAAAGTATAATTAATTATAAATGATGAAATCAAGGGAAATGGGTTACACCATTGCGTTCGTCTCGAAATTCTGCTTGAGATAGAGTTCAAGTTTGCGTAAAATGGATATCGTATGAAGAAGATATGGACGAACGAAGTTGGGCAGAAAAACCGGAAAACGGGTCAGAATGCACTGGCGCACTTATGAAGTGCGCCAGAACAAAGTTGAACTGGCACACTTGGGAAGTGCGCCAGTACAATTTTGGCCTGGCGCACCTGCCGAGTGCGCCCAGGTCAGAAAGACCTGCTCGTCAGGTCCTGGCTGGCCTGGTCAGGGTCTGGTCGAATTCTGATGCTTGGCTGAGTCACTAGGGCTTACGTGTCACCTCTTGATTGGCTCTTTGAACTTTGTATGGTCTAAATTCCTCATATCTTCATCTGACGGCTCAAAACAATTTAAAATTCTATAAATACAACTCAAGTCTAACCCTAAATTCACACAAATAATAGAATACAAAAGCCGTCATGCTGCTGGAGAGGAACTAAGAATGGTCGTCAATTAGAAAGCCTAGAGACAAGCCAACAGGCCTAAGAGATGAATCAAATTAAAAGAAGATCAAAGCTTAATCAAATCATTCAACGCAACTTTGCTACCCAAAGGAGAGCATCTCCAAATCAGAATAACAGAAATCAGAAAACAAGAATTCATCACACGTTGTAAGTATAGTGACCTTTCAAAATATGAATAAAAACTGTGATGTAATTCGATGTAAATGAAAATAGAATCGTGTTGTTATAATCTTTGTGTATTGTGATGGTTCTATCATGACTTGTGTATTGATGTTTGTGGAATAAATTAATTGATGCAAGCCTATTGAACAATTGTGTATGAAAAACAATGGCACTTGCAAGCTTGTGGCAAAAACTAGAAATTTATCCCTTTTTGTATATGTCGATGGCATGGACTATGGATATTCCCTTAGTCTAAATTAGAATTTTTGTAAACATGTTATAGACCTTTTATGCCTACATGACCCAAAACCTATGATATCATCCTTATGTTTATTGGCAAGTATAATTAGATATATTTTTGCAAGTATAATTGGATCTATGTTTCATAAACTATGTAAGTTCATGTTTATCTGCAAAATATAATTGGTTCTATGTCAAACATCGTTTGGGTTTCATAAACTATGCAAGTTCATGTTGAAATAGGCTATATGATTAGATGTAAAAATTGTACAATTTTGTGAATATACAACATGCTAGTTTTGTGGTCGATATTATGCCAAGTTAACATGTTTAAACACAAGTTTGTATTTGCCTAAAACTATGCCATTTCATATGTCACCTACTTAGTCATAATTTGATTCGAATGCAAGTTCACATGACCCATGTTATATGTTAGTTGAATCGCCAAATTGCAAGTTCATGCGCCACACACCTTTATGTATTACATGTTCTTGATTTCCCCTTTTCCTCACGTTTATAAAGTTGGGCTGAATTGTGACAAGCCCAACACATGTTATAACATTGCGAACAAACGGGGGTAATAACGTTGGGAGTAAAATATGAAAACATATGTTGGCATGTTTGGCACATGGCAATGATTATGAAACATAAGCGGTATGAATTGAAATACCCAAAAATAAAAGATATGACATTTACAAATAGTTGAAAAGTAATAAAATATGTAAATTTAGAAAACACGATATGCTTAACCCGAGGTCGGATTGAGTTGTGATGTAAACCTGCCCAGACTCGCCCGGCTGTCCAGTAGTCACAACAATACCTATCCAATGTGGGTGGTTAAGCATTAAGCCCAATAAGGACCCGAGGTTAGACTGAGCTACGATGTAAACATGCCCGGAACCGACCGACATATCCAGTAACCTTAGCAATACCCGTCTAATGTGAGTGGTCTGGTGCTCCTAAGAGGCTAAGGACAGATGGTAGGGTTAAGTCAACCATAACACACTTAACCTAATTCGACATGTTAACAAAAATTGATGGGTGGGGTTAGGTAAATACAGACACTTAACCACTTAACATGTTTGACTAGAAAATCCTGGTAACGAGGGACCCGTTTCAGCAGTATCCCAAAGTTAGGTATCAATGGTACCCTGAAACTAGGCAGGGTGGGGCACGATTACTGGGCTGATTGTAAGCGGTCAAACGACGGCGGTGGGTGCACAGTGCAGGTCTAACGGGGTGCGGGCGTGCACACCCTCCGGAGCAGACAACTAGGGCACTAAGAACACCAGTAGTATAACCTATGTCTTCTAGTTTTATGTCGGGGCCGCCACCATGGGTCTTGATACACCCCATGGTGGGACCAGCATAGGTATCTATAATTCTTGGGGGCCGTATGACACATGTTAACGCGAGTAGGAGCCGATCTTTAATAAGAATGGGGATCACTTCACCCTCACCATGGGGTGCCAGTTAGAATAAACTCGAGTTGGTGCAGAGATATAGTATGGGTGTGATAGTACATTCGACACTTCCTTAGCTTGTGACACTTTCCTATTTTTAGTTTACATCCATCATACCCTTTTTTTATTCACATATTGAAGAGTTACTAGATTTACTCAGGCTTTATGTCTGACCCTATTTTCTTTTCGTCTTCTTTTCTTTCGTCCCCCCCAGGTCAACAGGGAGGAAACAGCTCAACTCAGTCAGGCTCTTTACAAGCACCAAGAACGTAGATGTATGATTTGGATCTTTCTTGCTCGGATAATGGCTTTGGATATCACTATGGGGATTTTTGTCACTTTATTTATGTTTTCATGCTTCTTTAATAATCAAGGCAGTTATGCGGTTGTAATTTTGAAAGTATTTTAAGACAATTATGGAAATCTTTGTTTAATACACGTATTGATGAAATAAAAGTTTGTTTGGTTTCCACTATTTAAAATATGTGTATTTATATCTGTTTGAGTTCATCTGTGGCTTTTACTCATAAACCTCCACCAAAGTTAAGGCATTCCCTTTGTGAGTGACCTTAATGGAGGTGGGGTATTTCACTTGGTATCAGAGCATAGGTTTACCAGACAGGATAAAAGTTTTTGAAAATTGTTTTCAAAAAGAAAGTTTAAAGAAGCATTTTTTATAGAAAAAAAGTGTTATATTTATAAAAAGACAAAATCCCCCAAAGCCATGTGCCCTATCTATCCTTATCTATCCTTCATTTTGAATCTTTCCTTTCTGTTTCAGCATGTCTGGAGACCTTAACCTTCCGGAAGGAGTGCCGATTCCCGGCTGGTTTAGGAGGTACTTAGAAGCAAGGGCCAATGGCGCGGGCCCAGCAGACATCCCTCCTCCAGTGGCCGCGGTTCCTCCTCCTCCTCTGCCTCCTCTTGGAAATGCCTTCGCAAAAACATGAAGAGACTTCAAGGCTATGGGTGGAAAAGACTTTTGTGGGACAGAATCTTTTGTTGGAGCAAGAAACTGGTTAAAGGAGACTGAGGATTTGTTTGTCATCTTTGGAGTGGATGACAGGCAAAAGATACAACTTGCGGTGTGGTTACTTAAGGATGAAGCTTCCTATTGGTGGGAAGTTACTAATGCTCAGAGGGTGGTGGAAACATGGGAAGATTTCAGGACAAGGTTTGAGATGAAATTCCTCTCCCAAGCCGAAAGAAGCCTGCAAATGGAAATGTTTCTAACTCTGAAACAGGAAAGCATGACGATCAGGGAATATGTTAATCAGTTTAATCAGCTGGCCAGGTTTGGGCTAGACTTAGTAAACACCCAACACAAGAAGGCACTTCGCTTCATCAAGGGTTTGAATGAGCCTCTACACAGCCTTGCCATGACCCATGTATCCACGGGTGCGACTTATGAAAGCCTGGTGGACATGGCGTTGCTACACGAGGAAGACCACGGAAAGAAAGAAACTAAGGGGGAAGAGAAGAAAGAAGGTCTACAAGCAAAGAAAACAGACTTCAAGAAAGGAGGGAAGAACAATAAGCCCCGTGAGAAGAGAAGGTGCAATTTTTGTGGCATTATGGGCCATATATCAAAAGACTGCCGGAAAAGGAAGGCGAAGATGGGTGGTTGCTACCATTGTGGAGAAACTGGACACCATGCTAAGGACTGCCCAAAGAAGAAAGGGCTGGGACAGAAAGCCGGATCCACTTCAGGGGGTCAGGTTCATGCGCTAGTGGCTCCTCAGCAGGAACGAGGTAGTAATATTTCTGTAGAAAGTGTAGTTTATCTTTATGATCATCCAGTTCGTACACTTTTTGACTCTGGCGCATCACACTCTTTTATTTCATCTGCCTTAGTAGAATCTCTACATCTAGACACTAGTATGGTAGAAGATCCCTTAGTAGTTTCAAATCCAATTGGGGGCTCCGCTTACTTCTCAATTGAAACAACCCGTATTTTCAATAACCTGTTATAACATAAATGGAGGCAGAATTAAACTGTAAAATCTGAATCAAGGGAAACGGGCTATGCCATTGCGTTCGTCTTGGAAAAATACGCGAAATAGAGTCCGAGTTTTCGAAAATCGGAGTCCGTATGACCAAGATATGGCCTCGCGAAGTTTCACGAAAAATTCCCAAATTAAAGTATACTTAATTAAGTGAAATGGGTTGCGCAGAGAAATATATATATATTGATATATATATATATAATTTAAAATTAAATAAATAAATATGCAAAAATGTTCAAAACAGCGAATTGGGAGAGGGGAATAACCGAACCGGCCGATTTTTGAGGTCGACCCGAGCCTGCTGGGTCGACTAGGGGTTAATCCAGGGTGTTTGGCTGTCAACCCGTGGGCCGATTCGCTCAAATGCAGATTTTGCATTTGGATGGTTCTCATGGTTCATCTTTAATCTAAAGGCCCTAGATGGTTCCTACACTTGACTTCTTCCCCAAGACATGCTTTGATGGCTTGGATTGAATCTAGGTTTAATCTTATGGCCTAAAACACTTGCCTAATCTATAAATAAGACCCTAACCTATCCTAAATCCTCATTATTCATTCATGTAACTAAACTATGGCAAAATTTCTACTCTCATGGCCTCCACTCAACTATCCTAGCCTCCACTTCATTTCTATGAAAGGTTTCATGATCATGAGAGTGTTAGAGAGTCCCTATGTTAGTATGAGAGCTTCTCAAGTTGATTTCAAGGCAAAAGCTTTGATCTTTGTTCATAAAGATGGTGTTTTTGTTGAATTGGAGCATCCATCTTTGGGTTTTTGGGTAAAGGCATGCATAGGCTTCATCACAAGCTTTAGTTTAATTGATTTAGGCCTTCATAGCAATGTAAGCCCTTTCCCTACTCTTAGATATTAACTATGAAGTTAAATGTTCATGTTGCAAGTTTGGGTTCGATCATTGAGAATGATACATGCTATCATGTTATGCAAGCTTATGAAGTCATTATCTTGATCTTATGAGCTAAAAGCTACAACCTTTATGTTGAAATGTTGCATTATGCAACATGAGAACCTTCATAACCTTTTATGTCAACTTGCATATGAAGTCATAACCCTTATATGATGGTATATGCGAGTTTCTAGTCATCATTCCATGTCTTTTGTCACCATGATTCGCTTATGTGCCAAGTTTGGGTTTATGCATGTTTTGAGGCTTAAGAATGTAACATGCAAGCTAATGAACACATTTATGCCTCATTTGCCACCATGATTAACTTGTGGCTTAATATCCATTTTTGTCATGCCTTTGTCAAGTCTCTTCTTTTAATCCATTACGTTGTTGCGAAAGTATATGCGAGCTTAAAAGCGTTGGGGTCACATTATGGGAAAACATAATGACATGAACATGATTTGGGTAAATGGGTATAAACATGACAACGTGTAACGTTAAATATGACATGTGTTTATACTTGAAAACATGACTTGAAATATAACATGGAAGTTGACATGTAAGTATGCATAAAAACATAAGCTTGGGAATTTACCTATTAAGTTAGGTCTACCCATTGGGAATTTACCTATTATGTTAGGTCTACCCAATTGCTTGAAAACTTGTAATATGTTTTGGAAACATAACGGACATGACACTTAGATAATATAAGTGTGGCCAACTCGAGGTTGGGTTGAGTTTGCAACGTAAAACTACCCGGAACCGACCGGCCTAACTAGTAGTTGCAAACAATAGGACCCAATGTGAGAAGTTGGTCATGTTGTGCTTGAACCCGAGGTTAGACCAAGTTGTGGTGTAAAGCTACCCGGAACCGACCGGCTTAACTAGTAACCACAACAAAGTCTAATGTGAGAGGTGAAGGTGCATTAAGTAATTAATGCCACATGATAGGGTTAAGTTAATTTGATTAATGACTCTTAACCAAATATGACATGGACAAGTGGGTTAAGTAATTTGATTAGGCTAATGATACTTAACAAAACATGACAAGGTTGGGTAGGTTAAGTAACTTGATTTGCCTAATGACACTTAACCATTTTTATACGACTAGTGGACGGGGTTAAGTTAACCAACACTTAACCAAACCAACACGTGGATTTGATACGGTTAATTAAGCTCTCCTAATTACACTTAACCATATAATACAGTTAGGGGATGTGGTTAAGTTAACCTGGACTCAACCCATCCAATTCGGTGATTTTGAAGTGGTTAAGTTAACCAACACTTAAGCAATCCAACACGACAACTTGGTAAGGTTAAGTAAGTTTTTCTTAATGACGCTTAACCGAAAAATACAGTTAATGGATGGGGTTAAGATTAGACTCAACTAGTCTAAACATGGAGATCGGATGGGGTTAAGTTAGCCTAGACTTAATTAATCACACTTGGTAGTTTAATGGAGTTAAGTTAAACACTTAACTAATCTAACATGATGATTTGAGGTGGTTAAGTGACCTATACTTAACCAATCTAACTCGTGAATTTATGGAGTTTAAGTTAACCCATACTTAACCAATCTAGCGTGAAAACATGATAAGACTAAGTCACGAATCGCTTGAATACACTTGACCGATTTGACTAAGTAAAGTGATAGGGTCAAGTTAATATATACTTAACCAATCTAGAATGATAATTGGACGAGGTTAAGTCGTGAATTGCTTAATATACTTAACCAACGTGAGCATGGTTTGTAGGGTTAAGTCTTGGACTCGGATACTTAGCCAATTTTGACATGATTTGTAGACGGGCTAAGTCATGAACTTAAGTGACACTTAATCCATTATGTAAACCCTAGTTCTGAGGATTAAGTGGATAACCGTAGTTAACAAGGATAACGGGAATAAGGCTAAGTGGTAAACCTTAGTTGGAGAATAACTAAGTAATGATTCTTAGTCAAGGAAATTTGGACCAGTTCATAGATAGATGAGTAACCTGATACGGTAGGTCATCGTTTAAGTATACGAGTAGGAGCAAGTATCTGATTTAGATAAAGGCTCCAGCGAACTGGGTAGCGAAGCAGCGGCTTCGGGGGAACGTGAGGATATTCTTGGGATCCCTCTGTGAGCTGCCAGGTGATTATACTAGGCTCATGAGAGGTTAAGGTCTGCGTTAGAAGAACCAAGAGTATGCCTTGGTTGCTATACGAGCGACCTAAAGACGGGGATGGATAGGGGATAGTCGACGATACACGGTCGTACCCTAGATAGCATTTTCGTCAGGCTACCTACCATCTTTGGTCAAGCGTGTACGTGCGGAAAGGCAGAGAACACCCAATAGACCATAATTGCTATCTAATTATGGTTGCGGTAAGGCTTGGATGTGGGTTGGCCAGTGTTGTGTTCTCATACAGGATTTATCCTGTCTTGTCTTTCATTAGTTGAGGGAGGGGTCGCGTGGGACCATAGCCACGTATAGAAAAACAGACCTTAGCATCTGCATCGGCAGATAAATCGAAAGCTCCTGACCGAGTCCTGTATTTCCTGGTCTGCCCTGTGACAGGACTCGGATGGCACGATGTGATACATGTGCATACAGTCATGGAAAACGATTCACGATGAATGCGTGGGAAAAAGGGCGCGGTTGACGGTTAGCGTAATTCCCAGTGGCCCTGGGTGGTTGAACCAAAACCGAGATACGAAGACGTGCAATAGGTAAGCATAATCCCTAGCAGCCCTAGGTAGCATAAGTCCTAGTTGTACAAACGATAATTCATGTTGGAAGACCCTAGCTAGGTTTAGGGTAACAGCCCAAACCGATCTTAAGGATCATGGAACTATGTTAAAGTAATATAGAATCTCGTGGGAAAGCCCGTATGGTCTACGGCACGGGACTGAACATTTACATGGCATAAAACATACGAGTTGAGTAACCTATATATGCGATATGTTAGGTTGACATGGACCACTACACGACTTTGGAGTAAGGGTCATTCACGGATAACACGTGATACAGTTGGGGTACTAGTACGGTAGGTGCAGAGCTAAAATACAGGATAGATATCACGGGGCGTTATACGTGACAGATATCTTGGGGATATTATACTTGATAGAAACCTGACGATGTGATACCTTGTTTTATCTTGACATCGTAATTTATCATGACACCTTAGTTTATCTGAGTTCAGTAGTTCATCCTGTTATTTTGATTTAGCTTATCTATCTTGTTATCATGCTCATGTTCATCTCAGTTTCTCATGTCAGTTAACTTTACTAGTTTTTATACTAATAGTAGATAGGGCTTACTCAGTCTTTTTGACTGACCCGTTTTGTTTCGCCTCTTTTCTTCCGTCCCCCCCCCAGGTTACAGGGAGGAAATACTGCTATTTAGTTTGGACTTCTTCTGCTTGAAGGTCATCATGGATGGCTTGGACTTTTCTGGGCTATGGCTACTTTACTGCTTTTTCTTGGGGAATAATTTATGAAAAAGTCTTTATGCTTCTTTATTTTTGCAAGACAGGTTTTGATGTACTCTGATGTAAAAGGCTTTAGACCTTAATTATTAATGTTTATGAAAGTTCGATTTTACTTCCGCTATTTTATATGTTCTGTCTTGTGATATTTCTGTGCATGTTTACCAATAATGCCCCTCTAAAGCTAGTGCATTCCTTTGCGAGTGACCCTAGCGAAGGCGGGGTGTTACATTTGGTATTAGAGCGAGGTTTACCAGACTGGGCAAAAGTTTTTAAAGACCTTCTGAAAACTATTTAAAAAACCGTTTACAAAGAAGCATTTTTCAAGAAAATTTTCCTTTAAAAGAAAAAGGCTATTCCCCAAAGGCCATTAGCACTATCCTTGTTTCCTTAATTGGATCTCTTTTCCTTTCTTTCCTCCATCTGTAGTCACAGTGGTTTTAACTGCGACTAGTCTTTTCTATCTACGGAAGTGCTTTCCATACGATGGAGGTGGTTCTCGAGAGACCAGTGGCCGTGTTATAAGGAAGGATAGTGAGAAAGAGGATAAAGGATACGAGCTTAAGGAAGAGCAACTTGTTGGTATGGCTTAGTCCTCAAAGGAGGGAGAAAGATGAACAATGAAACCCATGGCGAGAGAGTACCTTTGGCATGGTAAAACGGGGCGGATAGTTAAGTATTATGGGACAAGGACAAGATCATCGGGAGGGCAATAGTATGCTCTCATTTCTAGGGTACCTCGGAAGGAGGGTAACGATCTTGTTAAAGGTTTAGCTTTTCTTCTCTATCATCCCGTTAGGACTTTGTTTTGATCATCGTATCATTTAAGTCTGCTTAGATAGTTGAGTCTCTGCACCTTAAGTACTAGCGTAATAGAGAATCCCATTTTTGTCTCAAAGTCCTATTGGAGAATCAGTCCATTTATACATGACTTGTTTGGATTTGGGAATGTCTATGCCAAGTGTTGAGTTTGGAAATAATGCTTATGTTTATAAGCTATGGATGGATTCTAGGGATGAAGTGGTTATCCAGTAGGGGGTGCCACTCTCGGTTTTGATAGGAGGGTAGTTAGACCTTTTGACTAGCCTTGGTAATGCCCTCGAAGTATCGGGTAACCTTTTTGAGGTTCTGTCGTGACTAGTTACTTAGAATCCCTTGATGCCTTTATTGGAAATTTGAAGCCCGATCGAGTGGTGTTCGCCAATAAGACGGATGGTTTACTTCATTTATGCATGGGTTATAGAGATCACCCTAGTAAGTGCGCATGATAACCTGATTGACATCTGTTTACTTTCAAGAGAAAGTTCTTCTACATGGAATGCCTTATAGTATATAAACGAGATCCAAGATTCACTAGTGAATTTTGGAAAGCTTGCATGAGATCATGAGTACGCAGTCATGTTTGCGTCAAGTATTCTAGGAAAAGGATAAGTGCAAGTGGAACGAGAGGCGACGAAGAAATGAGTTCCAGCTCATGTTATGGAAACATGAATAAGAAGCTACAAAATCGCGAAGTTAAAAGACGACTTTGATGATCAAAGACTAGATACGCGCATGATATCTCTTTTTGGGAGTATATCCTTGATCCCTGTTTTCTGTAGAGCTTACTTGTAGGCTATCTTTTGTGGACATCCTCTCGGTCCTATTCTCCGTTACAAACCCTGTAAGGAGTTTGTCCTGTTTATCTTCTCGACCCTGTTTCAGGGAATTCTAGGTAGAACCCTATGGATGTAAACATGTATTTGAAACATGTTATGATTGATATGGTTGCAAGTGGTTGCAAGTGGTTGCTCGTGGATGCGCGAATACACATTAGATACTAGCTTGACTCGGTCACATTTCATATTGCATATGCACGAGTATTTATACTTGTTTATGGATGAAATCGAATGTATTATCATGTGGTTGTTGCATATGAATGAATGATTGTGCACTCATATAGTATCTATATGACTAGGACAATTTGCATACATGTTGGATTCATGGCACTATACATATTTTGCATTAGAAAGATTATTCAGGCCTGATCATTAGCATTAGCTAAGGAACATGTACAGACACGTTTTGCATATATTCATACAACATTAGAAATCATCTAAGGACAATGGTTGCTTGTGGATGATGTTTTGAGTAGATGGATGATGGATGGTAGGATATGTTCTTCCTAACTTGGAGATTTCGGGGGCGAAATCCTAAAAGGTGGGGAGAATGTAACAACCCGTATTTTCAATAACCTGTTATAACATAAATGGAGGCAGAATTAAACTGTAAAATCTGAATCAAGGGAAACGGGCTATGCCATTGCGTTCGTCTCGGAAAAATACGTGAAATAGAGTCCGAGTTTTCGAAAATCGGAGTCCGTATGACCAAGATATGGCCTCGCGAAGTTTCACGAAAAATTCCCAAATTAAAGTATACTTAATTAAGTGAAATGGGTTGCGCAGAGAAATATATATATATTGATATATATATATATATATAATTGAAAATTAAATAAATAAATATGCAAAAATGTTCAAAACAGCGAATTGGGAGAGGGGAATAACCGAACCGGCCGATTTTTGAGGTCGACCCGAGCTCGCTGGGTCGACTAGGGGTTAATCCAGGGTGTTTGGCTGTCAACCCGTGGGCCGATTCGCTCAAATGCAGATTTTGCATTTGGATGGTTCTCATGGTTCATCTTTAATCTAAAGGCCCTAGATGGTTCCTACACTTGACTTCTTCCCCAAGACATGCTTTGATGGCTTGGATTGAATCTAGGTTTAATCCTATGGCCTAAAACACTTGCCTAATCTATAAATAAGACCCTAACCTATCCTAAATCCTCATTATTCATTCATGTAACTAAACTATGGCAAAATGTCTACTCTCATGGCCTCCACTCAACTATCCTAGCCTCCACTTCATTTCTATGAAAGGTTTCATGATCATGAGAGTGTTAGAGAGTCCCTATGTTAGTATGAGAGCTTCTCAAGTTGATTTCAAGGCAAAAGCTTTGATCTTTGTTCATAAAGATGGTGTTTTTGTTGAATTGGAGCATCTATCTTTGGGTTTTTGGGTAATGGCATGCATAGGCTTCATCACAAGCTTTAGTTTAATCGATTTAGGCCTTCATAGCAATGTAAGCCCTTTCCCTACTCTTAGATATTAACTATGAAGTTAAATGTTCATGTTGCAAGTTTGGGTTTGATCATTGAGAATGATACATGCTATCATGTTATGCAAGCTTATGAAGTCATTATCTTGATCTTATGAGCTAAAAGCTACAACCTTTATGTTGAAATGTTGCATTATGCAACATGAGAACCTTCATAACCTTTTATGTCAACTTGCATATGAAGTCATAACCCTTATATGATGGTATATGCGAGTTTCTAGTCATCATTCCATGTCTTTTGTCACCGTGATTCGCTTATGTGCCAAGTTTGGGTTTATGCATGTTTTGAGGCTTAAGAATGTAACATGCAAGCTAATGAACACATTTGTGCCTCATTTGCCACCATGATTAACTTGTGGCTTAATATCCATTTTTGTCATGCCTTTGTCAAGTCTCTTCTTTTAATCCATTACGTTGTTGCGAACGTATATGCGAGCTTAAAAGCGTTGGGGTCACATTATGGGAAAACATATTGACATGAACATGATTTGGGTAAATGGGTATAAACATGACAACGTGTAACGTTAAATATGACATGTGTTTATACTTGAAAACATGACTTGAAATATAACATGGAAGTTGACATGTAAGTATGCATAAAAACATAAGCTTGGGAATTTACCTATTAAGTTAGGTCTACCCATTGGGAATTTACCTATTAAGTTAGGTCTACCCAATTGCTTGAAAACTTGTAATATGTTTTGGAAACATAACGGACATGACACTTAGATAATATAAGTGTGGCCAACTCGAGGTTGGGTTGAGTTTGCAACGTAAAACTACCCGGAACTGAACGGCCTAACTAGTAGTTGCAAACAATAGGACCCAATGTGAGAAGTTGGTCATGTTGTGCTTGAACCCGAGGTTAGACCAAGTTGTGGTGTAAAGCTACCCGGAACCGACCGGCTTAACTAGTAACCACAACAAAGTCTAATGTGAGAGGTGAAGGTGCATTAAGTAATTAATGCCACATGATAGGGTTAAGTTAATTTGATTAATGACTCTTAACCAAATATGACATGGACAAGTGGGTTAAGTAATTTGATTAGGCTAATGATACTTAACAAAACATGACAAGGTTGGGTAGGTTAAGTAACTTGATTTGCCTAATGACACTTAACCATTTTTATACGACTAGTGGACGGGGTTAAGTTAACCAACACTTAACCAAACCAACACGTGGATTTGATACGGTTAATTAAGCTCTCCTAATTACACTTAACCATATAATACAGTTAGGGGATGTGGTTAAGTTAACCTGGACTCAACCCATCCAATTCGGTGATTTTGAAGTGGTTAAGTTAACCAACACTTAAGCAATCCAACACGACAACTTGGTAAGGTTAAGTAAGTTTTTCTTAATGACGCTTAACCGAAAAATACAGTTAATGGATGGGGTTAAGATTAGACTCAACTAGTCTAAACATGGAGATCGGATGGGGTTAAGTTAGCCTAGACTTAATTAATCCCACTTGGTAGTTTAATGGAGTTAAGTTAAACACTTAACTAATCTAACATGATGATTTGAGGTGGTTAAGTGACCTATACTTAACCAATCTAACTCGTGAATTTATGGAGGTTAAGTTAACCCATACTTAACCAATCTAGCGTGAAAACATGATAAGACTAAGTCACGAATCGCTTGAATACACTTGACCGATTTGACTAAGTAAAGTGATAGGGTCAAGTTAATATATACTTAACCAATCTAGAATGATAATTGGACGAGGTTAAGTCGTGAATTGCTTAATATACTTAACCAACATGAGCATGGTTTGTAGGGTTAAGTCTTGGACTCGGATACTTAGCCAATTTTGACATGATTTGTAGACGGGCTAAGTCATGAACTTAAGTGACACTTAATCCATTATGTAAACCCTAGTTCTGAGGATTAAGTGGATAACCGTAGTTAACAAGGATAACGGGAATAAGGCAAAGTGGTAAACCTTAGTTGGAGAATAACTAAGTAATGATTCTTAGTCAAGGAAATTTGGACCAGTTCATAGATAGATGAGTAACCTGATACGGTAGGTCATCGTTTAAGTATACGAGTAGGAGCAAGTATCTGATTTAGATAAAGGCTCCAGCGAACTGGGTAGCGAAGCAGCGGCTTCGGGGGAACGTGAGGATATTCTTGGGATCCCTCTGTGAGCTGCCAGGTGATTATACTAGGCTCATGAGAGGTTAAGGTCTGCGTTAGAAGAACCAAGAGTATGCCTTGGTTGCTATACGAGCGACCTAAAGACGGGGATGGATAGGGGATAGTCGACGATACACGGTCGTACCCTAGATAGCATTTTCGTCAGGCTACCTACCATCTTTGGTCAAGCGTGTACGTGCGGAAAGGCAGAGAACACCCAATGGACCATAATTGCTATCTAATTATGGTTGCGGTAAGGCTTGGATGTGGGTTGGCCAGTGTTGTGTTCTCATACAGGATTTATCCTGTCTTGTCTTTCATTAGTTGAGGGAGGGGTCGCGTGGGACCATAGCCACATATAGAAAAACAGACCTTAGCATCTGCATCGGCAGATAAATCGAAAGCTCCCGACCGAGTCCTGTATTTCCTGGTCTGCCCTGTGACAGGACTCGGATGGCACGATGTGATACATGTGCATACAGTCATGGAAAACGATTCACGATGAATGCGTGGGAAAAAGGGCGCGGTTGACGGTTAGCGTAATTCCCAGTGGCCCTGGGTGGTTGAACCAAAACCGAGATACGTAGACGTGCAATAGGTAAGCATAATCCCTAGCAGCCCTAGGTAGCATAAGTCCTAGTTGTACAAACGATAATTCATGTTGGAAGACCCTAGCTAGGTTTAGGGTAACAGTCCAAACCGATCTTAAGGATCATGGAACTATGTTAAAGTAATATAGAATCTCGTGGGAAAGCCCGTATGGTCTACGGCACGGGACTGAACACTTACATGGCATAAAACATACGAGTTGAGTAACCTATATATGCGATATGTTAGGTTGACATGGACCACTACACGACTTTGGAGTAAGGGTCATTCACGAATAACACATGATACAGTTGGGGTACTAGTACGGTAGGTGCAGAGCTAAAATACAGGATAGATATCACGGGGCGTTATACATGACAGATATCTTGGGGATATTATACTTGATAGAAACCTGACGATGTGATACCTTGTTTTATCTTGACATCGTAATTTATCATGACACCTTAGTTTATCTGAGTTCAGTAGTTCATCCTGTTATTTTGATTTAGCTTATCTATCTTGTTATCATGCTCATGTTCATCTCAGTTTCTCATGTCAGTTAACTTTACTGGTTTTTATACTAATAGTAGATAGGGCTTACTCAGTCTTTTTGACTGACCCGTTTTGTTTCGCCTCTTTTCTTCCGTTCCCCCCCCCCCAGGTTACAGGGAGGAAATACTGCTATTTAGTTTTGACTTCTTCTGCTTGAAGGTCATCATGGATGGCTTGGACTTTTCTGGGCTATGGCTACTTTACTGCTTTTTCTTGGGGAATAATTTATGAAAAAGTCTTTATGCTTCTTTATTATTGCAAGACAGGTTTTGATGTACTCTGATGTAAAAGGCTTTAGACCTTAATTATTAATGTTTAAGAAAGTTCGATTTTACTTCTGCTATTTTATATGTTCTGTCTTGTGATATTTCTGTGCATGTTTACCAATAATGCCCCTCTAAAGCTAGTGCATTCCTTTGCGAGTGACCCTAGCGAAGGCGGGGTGTTACATCAATGGTTTGTTTGGGTTTGAAAATCTCTATTCTCAGCGTTGAGTTTAGTTGTAGTGCCTTTGTTTTGGGCTTCTCGGGTTATGGTTTGATCTTAGGCATGGACTGGTTATCCAGTAATAGTGCCATTCTTGACTGTGAGAAAAGAGTAGTTAGACTCTTGACTCGGCTTGGTAACACTCTAGAAATTTCTTGTAATCCCTTGAATGCTGTTATGCTTAGTTATCTAGAGTCGCTTGATGCTTCTGATGAGAATTTGCAATCAGTTAGAGTAGTCCGGGAATATCCGGATGTCTTTGAGGAAGTGAAAGGCTTACCTCTGAGGTGGGAAATAGACTTCCGCATATATCTTGTGGATAACGCAAAGCCTGTAGCTTTACCTGTCAGAAACATGGCTCCAAGGGAGAGAAAGGAGCTCAATAAGCAGGTTAAAGAACTTCTCGAAAAGGGGTTCATTAGACGGAGCATTTTGGAATGGGGTGCTCCAGTGGTGTTCGCAACCAAAGCAGACGGTTCGCTTCGCCTTTGCGTCGACTATAGGGAGTTAAACAAATTGACCAAGAAAAATAGGCACCCTCTTCCCCGAATCGATGATTTGTTTGACCAGCTTGTAGGTGCGACGATCTTCTCCCAACTTGATCTGGCAATTGGGTTCCATCAGCTAAGAGTAGTTGAAGACAGCATTGATAAGACAGCGTTCAGAACCCCAGACGGTTTCTTTGAGTGGCTTGTCATGCCTTTCGGCTTGACAAATGCACCCGCTTATTTCGTAGACCTAATGAGAAGGGTGTCCAGAGAATTCCTCAACAAATTTGTGGTTGTCTTCGTAGATGATATCTTAATCTTCTCAAAGAGTGAAGAAGAACATGCTCAGCATCTGAAAGAAATCATGGATACTCTCCGTGCACATCAACTAAAAGCCAAATTCTCCAAGTGTCACTTCTGGAGAAAAGAAGTAAGGTTTCTTGGGCATATAGTGTCCGAAGAAGGGTTGGCTATAGACCCCGCGAAAGTGGTGGCAGTGCAAGATTGGAAGATACCAAGAAATGCAACCGAAGTTCGAAGCTTTCTTGGGCTAGCCAGTTTTTATCGAAAGTTTATTAGGGATTTCGCGAAAATCTCAGCCCCACTCACAAGGCCAACAAAGAAGAAACTGGCGTTCACTTGGGATTTGGACTGCGAGTTTGCTCTCCAACGATTAAAAAGGGCTCTTACAACATCCCCAGTTCTAACTCTGCCTGACGGAAACAAAATGTTCACAGTATACACGGATGCATGTGGAACGGGACTAGGCACTATTCTAATGCAAGAAGGAAGGGTAGTAGCTTATGGCGGAGGACAATTGAAAGTTCCTGAAAAGAACTACCCAACCCACGATCTTGAGTTTGCCGCCATCGTCTTTGCACTTAAGTCTTGGCGCCATTATCTCCTAGGTGAGAAGTTTGAATTATACACTGACCATAAATCGTTGAAATATCTCTTCTCCCAGAAGGATCTTAACTTGACGCAGCAAAGATGGATGGAGTTTCTTGCCTCATATGATTTTGAAATTTCCTATACTCCCGGAAAAGGCAACGTGGTAGCAGACGCGTTGAGCCGAAAGAAACTGACCCTGAGCCCTCTCTTTGTGGAAAGAAAAACTTGGAGTATATAGCCTGTTTTAACTTTCGGCCCTCCTCGGGTTTTGTATCGGGTTTGTTAGCATCTCTCGAAGTATGCCCCACTCTCTTAGACTCAATAGGGGCAGCACAACATGAAGACCCTCAGCTTGTTGATGTGATTGATAAACTTATTAGGGGTGAGACTTCTAGTCACCTCAGTAGATACGCCATCAATGATAAGGGTTGGCTGAGACGAGATGGAAGATTATGCGTCCCACAAGCAAGGGAGTTAACAAAGAAGGTTCTCGACGAAGCGCATCATTCTAAGATGACTATATACCCTGGCGGTGATAAGATGTACAAGGATATAAAAAGGACTTTCTTTTGGAGCGGCATGAAGCAAGACGTGGCAGATTCGTTTCTAAGTGCATGACCTGCCAACGGGTCAAGGCGGAACAAAAGAAGCCTGAAGGACTACTTCACCCTCTAGAGGTCCCACAGTGGAAGTGGGATAGCGTTTCAATGGACTTCATTGATGGACTGCCTAGGTCGAGAAGAGGCTACACTAGCATTTGGGTAATAGTGGATAGACTTACTAAAAGCGCCCACTTTATACCTATCAAGAGTAGAAGGACTGCCTCATCTCTAGCATCTCTTTATCTCAAGGAAATAGTTCGACTCCATCGGATACCCTCCATCATTGTTAGAGACCAAGACCCTATTTTCACAAGTGAGTTTTGGCGGAGTCTGCAAGAAGCTGTAGGCACACAGCTATGTTTGGGCACGGCCTATCACCCCCAAACAGATGGCCGGACGGAAAGGGTGAATAGAGTTTTAGAGGATCTTTTAAGACTTTGTGTTCTTGACTTTGGAGGGACATGGGAGGATCACCTTCCTTTAGTGGAATTTGCCTACAACAACAGCTACCAAGCTACCATCGGCATGGCACCCTTCGAAGCCTTGTATGGAAGACCGTGCAAATCACCAACTTGTTGGTGGGAGTCCACAGATAAGCTTATACTTGGGCCATACATGATTCGAGAAACTTTAAAGAAAGTGGACTTGATACGTAGGAGAATGAAGACAGCCCAAGACAGACAGAAATCCTACGCCGACAAAAGAAGGACCGACCTTGAATTTGAGGTTGGGGACAAGGTTTTCATTAAGGTATCCCCTTTAAGGAACGTCGTTCGCTTTGGATCCGCAGGAAAGCTAGCACCAAGATTTGTAGGACCGTTCCCTATCATCGAGAAGATTGGGAAAATGGCTTATAGAGTAGATATGCCTGAAAGATTAGCGGGAATTCACAACGTCTTTCACGTTTCTCATCTCCGGAAATGTCTACATGAATCAGCGGAAGTGGTGGAGCCAAGCATTCTAGAAGAAGACGAAGTGGAACGCGAAGCAACTGTGAGGAGAGTTCCAACCCGCATCATAGGAACTGAAGTGAAAAAGCTATGCAACCGCGAAGTCAAACTCGTTAAAGTTCAGTGGAGCGACGCCGAGGAAGACGCGACTTGGGAAACTGAGGACAGAATACGCGCTGCCTACCCTTTTCTTTTTTAGGGTACATCTTTGACCTCTCTTTTTCTTAAGTTGTGCTTGTATCTATCTTTTTATGTATATCTCCTCGATATTATCCTTTATCCTTAGGTAGAAACCCCTTTGGATGTAAACATGTATTTGAAACATGTTATGGTTGATGGCTGCAAGTGGTTGCTAGTGGTTGCTCGTGGATGCATATACACACACAACCTAGGTCTTAGATCAGCTCAATCACTTCATATTGCACATGAATATATGTATTCTTATTTGAATATGGTTGAAAACTTGATATGTTGTCATATGATCGTCGCATTTGTATGAATAGTTGTGCACTCATGTAGAATTATGAGTAGGAAAAATTTGCATACATAATGGATTCATGACACTTACATGATTCGCATTAAGGAGGTCAACTGAATCAGTAGACCGCCTGATTTCTACATTAGATAAGGACATGTACACACACTATGCATATGACCATGAAGAATTAGAAGTCTTTTAAGGACAGTGGATGCCTGTGTTTGTTGGTTGAGTAGATGGACTGTTGGATGGTAAGATATACATTCTTCCTAACTTGAAGATTTCGGGGACGAAATCCTTTTAAGTGGGGGAGAATGTAACACCCCATGAATTCTATAACATTAAGCTTCACGAATTAAAGTATAATTAATTATAAATGATGAAATCAAGGGAAATGGGTTACGCCATTGTGTTCATCTCGAAATTCTGCTTGAGATAGAGTTCAAGTTTGCGTAAAACGGATATCGTATGAAGAAGATATGGACGAACGAAGTTGGGCAGGAAAACTGGAAAATGGGTCAGAATGCACTGGCGCACTTGTGAAGTGCGCCAGAACAAAGTTGGACTGGCGCACTTGGGAAGTGCGCCGGTACAATTTTGGCCTGGCGTACCTGCCAAGTGCGCCCAGGTCAGAAAGACCTGCTGGCCAGGTCCTGGCTGGCCTGGTCAGGGTCTAGTCGAATTCTGATGCTTGGCTGAGTCACTAGGGCTTACGTGTCCCCTCTTGATTGGCTCTTTGAACTTTGTATGGTCTAGATTCCTCCTATCTTCATCTGACGGCTCAAAACAATTTAAAATTCTATAAATACAACTCAAGTCTAACCCTAAATTCACACAAATAATAGAATACAAAAGCCGTCATGCTGCTGGAGAGGAATTAGGAATGGCCGTCAATTAGAAAGCCTAGAGACAAGCCAACAAGCCTAAGAGACGAATCAAATTAAAAGAAGATCAAAGTTTAATCAAATCATTCAACGCAACTTTGCTACCCAAAGGAGAGCATCTCCAAATCAGAATAACAGAAATCAGAAAACAAGAATTCATCACACGTTATAAGTATAGTGACCTTTCAAAATATGAATAAAAACTGTGATGTAATTCAATGTAAATGAAAATAGAATCGTGTTGTTATAATCTTTGTGTATTGTGATGGTTCTATCATGACTTGTGTATTGATGTTTGTGGCAGAAATTAATTGATGCAAGCCTATTGAACAATTGTGTATGAAAAACAATGGTACTTGCAAGCTTGTGGCAAAAACTAGAAATTTATCCCTTTTTGTATATGTCGATGGCATGGACTATGGATATTCCCTTAGTCTAAATTAGAATTTGTGTAAACATGTTATAGACCTTTTATGCCTACATGACCCAAAACCTATGATATCATCCTTATGTTTATTGGCAAGTATAATTAGATCTATGTTTGCAAGTATAATTGTATCTATGTTTCATAAACTATGTAAGTTCATGTTTATCTGCAAAATATAATTGGTTCTATGTCAAACATCGTTTGGGTTTCATAAACTATGCAAGTTCATGTTGAAATAGGCTATATGATTAGATGTAAAAATTGTACATTTTTGTGAATATACAACATGCTAGTTTTGTGGTTGATATTATGCCAAGTTAACATGTTTAAACGCAAGTTTGTATTTGCCTAAAACTATGCCATTTCATATGTCACCTACTTAGTCATACTTTGATTCGAATGCAAGATCACATGACCCATGTTATATGTTAGTTGAATCGCCAAATTGCAAGTTCATGCGCCACACTCCTTTATGTATTACATGTTCTTGATTTCCCCTTTTCCTCACGTTTATAAAGTTGGGCTGAATTGTTACAAGCCGAACACATGTTATAACGTTGCGAACAAGCGGGGGTAATAACGTTGGGAGTAAAATATGAAAACATATGTTGGCATGTTTGGCACATGCCAATGATTATGACACATAAGCGGTATGAATTGAAATACCCAAAAATAAAAGATATGACATTTACATATAGTTGAAAAGTAATAAAATATGTAAATTTAGAAAACACGATATGCTTAACCCGAGATTGGATTGAGTTGTGATGTAAACCTGCTCGGACCCGCCCGATTGTCCAGTAGTCACAATAATACCTATCCAATGTGGGTGGTTAAGCATTGAGCCCAATAAGGACCCGAGGTTAGACTGAGCTACGGTGTAAACCTGCACGGAACCGACCGGCATATCCAGTAACCGTAGCAATACCTGTCTAATGTGAGTGGTCTAGTGCTCCTAAGAGGCTAAGGACAGATGGTAGGGTTAAGTCAACTATAACACACTTAACCAAATTCGACATGTTAACAAAAATTGATGGGTGGGGTTAGGTAAATACAGACACTTAACCACTTAACATGTTTGACTAGAAAATCCTGGTAACGAGGGACCCGTTTCAGCAGTAACCCAAAGTTAGGTATCAACGGTACCCTGAAACTAGGCAGGGTGGGGCACCATTACTGGGCTGATTGTAAGCGGTCAAACGACGGCGGTGGGTGCACAGTGCAGGTCTAACGGGGTGCGGGCGTGCACACACTCCGGAGCAGACAACCAGGGCACTGGGGACACCAGTAGTATAACCTATGTCTTCTAGTTTTGTGTTGGGGCCGCCACTATGGGTCTTGATACACCCCATGATGGGACCAGCATAAGTATGTACAATTCTTGGGGGCCGTATGACACATGTTAACGCAAGTAGGAGCCGATCTTTAATAAGAATGGGGATCACTTCACCCTCACCATGGGGTGCGAGTTAGAATAAACTAGAGTAGGTGCAAAGATATAGTATGTGTGTGATAGGACATTCGACACTTCCTTAACTTGTGACACTTTCCTATTTTTAGTTTACATCCATCATACCCTTTTTTTATTCACATATTGAAGAGTTACTAGATTTACTCAGGCTTTATGTCTGACCCTATTTTCTTTTCGTCTTCTTTTCTTTCGTTCCCCCCCACCCCCAGGTCCACAGGGAGGAAACAACTCAACTCAGTCAGGCTCTTTACAAGCACCAAGAACGTAGATG
Source organism: Allium sativum (assembly GCA_030737875.1). Classification (NCBI taxonomy): domain Eukaryota; kingdom Viridiplantae; phylum Streptophyta; class Magnoliopsida; order Asparagales; family Amaryllidaceae; genus Allium; species Allium sativum. The sequence continues at coordinate 997,724,568 of CM060915.1, forward strand.
TATGATTTGGATCTTTCTTGCTCGGATAATGGCTTTGGATATCACTATGGGGATTTTTGTCACTTTATTTATGTTTTCATGCTTCTTTAATAACCAAGGCAGTTATGAGGTTGTAATGTTGAAAGTATTTTGAGACAATTATGGAAATTTTTGTTTAATACACGTATTGATGAAATAAAAGTTTGTTTGGTTTCCGCTGTTTAAAATATGTGTACTTATATTTGTCTTGAGTTCATCTGTGGCTTTTACTCATAAACCTCCACCAAAGTTAAGGCATTCCCTTTGTGAGTTACCTTAATGGAGGTGGGGTGTTTCATAACCTTACCACAAATCAAGTTATATTGGTTAAGTGTTACCTTCTTGTTTTAACTTAACCTTACCGCAAATCGAGTTAGATTGGTTAAGTGTTACCTTCTTGTTTTAACTTAACCTTACCACAAATCGAGTTAAATTGGTTAAGTGTTTTCTTATTACTTGACCCTACCCATTCATCATGATATACTGGTTAAGTGTTTCCTATTAACTTAACCCTAGTCATTCATGTTATATTGGTTAAGCGTTCCTATTAACTTAACCCTACTCAATTCTTAGCATGTCTTGTTCATTAGCATTGATTGATTAATTAATGCACCAACCTCTCACATTTGATATGTGTTGTTGCGGTTACTGGATGTGTCGGGCAGTTCCGGGCAGTTTTACACCACAACTCAATCTAACCTCGGGTTTTTCTTGGGCATGATGCACTAACCTCTCACATTAGATAGGTATTGTTGTGGTTACTGGATGTGTCGGGCGGTTCCGGGCAGTTTTACACCACAACTCAATCTAACCTCGGGTTAGGCATGTTCATCTTTTATTTACACATCTACCATATATACCCAAATCTAGTTTTTTCATGCTAATTCCCAAATCCACCATATACACTATGCTTGTCGTTCTAACTAACAGTTATGCCCAATCTAGATTTTTCATTTCAAATTACATACTTTGTTGTTCATGCCAATTCTAGGTTCAATATGTCAAATTACATATTCCCTAATTCATGTCAAATTACCCCAAATTGCATCTTAACAGTCATGCCATACTACATGTTCCAAATTATGCCAAATAATGTCAATTTCATGTTATACCCAATTACCCCCGCATTTATAGCGTACGTATTTTGAGATTCAACTCAAGATTCATAAAATAAGCGGAGAAACAATACGGAACGTAAGAGGCATAAGAATAGGCATATGACGATAAGAACTATTGGTCCAATAAATTTGATATTCCAAATTGACAAGTTTTTCATAGAATACATTGCAGGCATATAGATATGATGTGAATATCATCGTGAACCATCACAGACACATAGGTTTGACAAGATTTATATCGTGAACTCAAACAGGATTACAATTCCTCTATACAAGGATAGATACGATTGGACCAATTCCATAGTCAAAAATGATTCCCAAAGGCATATACAAGCACAGATTCAAATGAAAGGATTGCTTACATCAGGCATATTCTCTTATTCATTTTATTACATGTCACAATTAGGTCTAGGTGTTCAAATCTAAAAAGTAACTGAACTTACAAAAAGGGTAGTCTTGTGTTCTGGGATCTGTATTCTGAAATTGAATAGCTCTCCTTTGTTGTAGACTAATTGTTCTTCTAATCTAGATTTGATTTGAGTTGATACATAGCTTCTACTTGTTTTCTAATTGAAGGAGAACGGCGGCTACTCTAGGTTGGCCATGGACGGCATGACGGCTCTTGGTATGAATTTGTGTGATTTAGGGTTGAGGATTGGGGTTGCTTATATAGAATTTTAATTTAATAAGAGCCGTTAGATCAACCTAGGACTAATCAGAGCCATCCAGACCAAGTAGAACCAACCAAAAATTGCCACCTAAGCCCTAATGACTCAGCAAAGATTCAGAAATCATCACAGTTCAGATATGCCCGAGGGGGTAGGTCGACCCCCAGGTCGACCTATAGGGGGGAGGTCGACCCCCTGGTCGACCTGGCCTTGGGCAGGAAAATTCCCGCCCAGTCCATATCTGTGTTTGAATTCGAATTTTGAATTATTTTCTGAGTTGTTTTAATTTATTTAAATTCCTGAAACTTCTGAAGGCCATAACTTCTTCATACGGAGTCCAATTCACGCAAATTCGGACTATATCTCAAGCATAATTCCGAGACGAACGCAATGGCGTAACCCGTTTCCCTTAATTCTCACATTTAAAATTAAGTATACTTTAATTCGTTACTTTGACGTTCAAAGAAAATATGGGGTGTTACACTTTTGGACTTCTATTATGTCATCATCGAAAGCTGGGTATCTGTTCTTAAGCTATATGAAGTTTCGATCAATCAAAAACCTTCATATCACATCATATACATGTTGGAAAAGCCTCCAACGACGAAAGTGGAGCCCCTTCCTAAATGGCAAAAAGAAGCTCATTCCAAGATATAATTTCTTTATCTTGTCTCTAACACCAAAGAAGGAGTTTTAACTTCATTGCACCTTCAAGAAAAGTAATACCAGATACCGCCGCATAACTACTCCGGTAAACAGTATCAATTTTTGTTGTTTATAAATAGTTTATTTATTTAAGGTGAACTCTTAGGATTATATTTATGAGACTACCATGAAAACTAAAGAGGCAATGCTACAAAGGGAAAATTCCAAAACAACCATTCGAAATTTATAAGTCTTCTGGAAATACACTAAAACTGACAAATGGCAGAAAACCTTCCTATACCTTATTAACTTCCAAAAGGGATTTGTTGACCCTATGATCTTCCTATACCATATTAAACTTTCTTACTATAGCTTGTTTCAAATAATATTAATAGCCACCTTTTTGATGCACGTCGGAATGAGTCACCAACTCAAAACTTCAGTAAACCCTAAATTTAAATTGTACGAAAGAGAGTGCCAAGCATCCGCATTTAACCGAAAGACGGAACGGATCGGCATGAAGCCTAGGATCGAAATTTAGAATATCACTCGGCTGAAGTTACAAAGACTCGTTGTTATCCAAAATAAGCTTTAAGGCATCAACATTCCCCTACCGAAAGTAATATTTTTGCTCTAGTCTCAGAAACCTTTCTTGTCCTGGAAGGCATTTGCTCTTTTTAAATGTCTATGCTGAAAGTCAGAGTCTTTCTCATCAAGCATTCCGTAAGTAAGACGAAAGCCAAAAATAACAAAGACAAAATGAATTCTAAAAGACATCATTTTCCTCAAAACTTGTTTAGTTTGATATTTTTTTTAATAAAACCATTAACAAAGGTAATAGATTCTGATGATGAGGATATTATCCACACGAAATTCCAAAGCGAAGGAAGCACCTTTCGTAAGAAACTTTTGGACAAGTTAAAATATCACTCCTTAACGTTTATCAGAGAGCTGAGATAAATTGAAGGTTAATTTAGTTTTTGTAGAAAGCGTTCATAAGAAAGACCCTGAGGGTGCAACCAATAAAAACCTTCCTATCAATATATTTTTTAAAGAATTTTGAATAAAACTCGAACTAGTAAAGCTTCTTAAAATTAAGAAATACAAGATTACACCTTGGTTTACATTAACATTATTACAACAAATTATACAAGCCACAATATAAATGCATATACTTAAAATTCCCATTCCCTATAAGTCTTGGAGAGGTTCTCGAGCAATAGCCGAGAAAGGTTAACTGTCGAACTCTCGCTTCTAAATGGGGATCATGAAAGAAACCCAGACTTTCACCCTAAATACAACACCTGGAAAAAATTATGACACTAATCATCCACTTAACTTGAAAGTATATCAAACTACTCTGTTGAAAGCCTGTGATCTAGGAAGTTAAAAGAACAGATTGAAAAGAACAGATAAAGCATTGCAAATAATCAAATGATAGGTACCTAAATCAAAAAGATAGGCCTCATTGTCAAATGACAGACTAAACCTTCAACACCAATGGGAAAGACTGAAGCTAGCCGCATCACCTGAAATAACAAGGAGAATCTTGAAAAACAATCCACTAAATTAAGGTTGAAATTTGACTCCCTAGTCCTAGCAAAGCTATTCCCAAACTCAGAGAGAAAATTTGACTCATATGGCAAGAATCGGAGATAATTTACCATACTCGAGGTCATTTCCCTTTTGAATTAGAGGGTCAAATGCTTTACTAGAATTTGCATAAGCAAGGGACTCAAGGAAAAAATAAAAAATATCAAAACATTGGGCTCTCTCACAAAGGCAATAACTACCAATTCTGAAACTGACATCAGCATGCTCGATCAATTAAAGCGACAATACCAAGAAAAGAAATCCATAAATGTTTAGAAGGTAAGTTTACTGATTAAAGGAAAATAAATGACATGGGGATAAAAAAAGAAGAAGAATGAAATAATTTATAGGAAAAGCGTCTCCAACACGAGACAGTTGGATCAGATTTGAAGGGCTAAGTAACAAGGGAAGAAAAAACGAGCAAACCAGGAAGAGATACGGATGCCAGCTAGAGTAATTAATTGTAACAGCTTGGAAAAACACTTAAAGGTAAAGAGCCTACAAAAGAAAGAGAAAATATGAAGTATGCACAAAATGAGACAAGAGAAACAAATTGACTCATGTTGACCAAATTCTGACTACCAAGAGAGAAGCACTGAAAAGAAGATATGATGAAATGACAATGCATATGTAGGGATCCAATCCAGATGACTTGAAATGCCAAGAACACAGCTTCACTAAGGGGAGGGAAAATGTAAGCACCAAAAATAACCAAGGAAAATCAAGAATCGAAGTTGAAGTGAAAGATTGCGAAAACCAATAGCGACCCGAAAGGAGCAGTGCTGGATCTTCGGCAGCATCCCTTTCGAAATAGGAGAAGGATATAAAAGGGGGTTTTCCTCCAGCTAGAAAGCTCCTTTTTTGAAACGGCCTGAACTTCCCTGGTCTCCGAAGAGAAGAGAAAGAACGAATTGTTTTGAGAACACGACAAAATAGAATGCAGACGGAAGAACATTTCATTGTTATTACAACAATTCCATCAAAATACAAGAATATACAGAGTATAAATGAATATTACACAGAAATATCAGAGATTTAAATTACATTTAAATACATCGCAGCGGAAAATAATACAATACACAACTAGAAGAGATATACTGATACAAAGCTTTCCGGATATCATTCCAGCTGTAAACCAGGATCCTGTGAATATAAATCTGCAAAACCAAAACTACTAGCTGCCCGTGTCAAAATAAGGGCACCCAGAGTTTAGGATAAAACAATAAACTCCAGGTTAGTCATGGGACTGGTGTGAGAACTAAAACAGTTATTTATCTTTATTTTAAAGTTAGGTAAATCAAGGGACCACGCCGTATAACACGGAACGGGTTTCCTCCCAAGAATACCAGTGCATAAAACAAATAGCGCAATGCTAAATAAAGAAAAATGAAGCTATTATAAGACCCACGTCCTATCACACAATGCAACGCAAGCCGGGGGATAGGGTTTTCCCTTATAACAGCCAAAGAATGCTTGATACGTTTTAAAACAAATCATTTGATACTATTATCAGTGTATAGTGTATAAAACAACTTCAAATCATAAGTATCAATCATAGGCGGCATGGGTACCATATATCATGTCGCCGTACTAGTTCTACAATTAAAACCGCAAAATCACGTATTTGGAAATTGGATTAACATCTATGAACCGAGGCCAGGGATCGTCCTCAACCGATTCGAGACAACTAGCCCTTGTCTCAGGCAAGCGCGCAGGCAAGCCTTGGATCGTCAGGGCCGGTCCACCGATGTGGATTATTATGCCTGAACAATACGTCTCTCCGCCCTATAGGGCGTAAATGAGCCAACAAATGAATCCATTGGACCCGGATCGTCCGATCAAACCGAGGCGCCTCGCAACAGCAACAACCACATAAGTCAAACTCGTCAGGGCATGTAAAAACACTGACGCCACTTCTAGCTAGAAAGAAACGCATGTCCTCCCTGAGGTCCTCTCCCGTTTTTGGTTCATACCGGGTGTGAAACTCGCGAAGTAAACGTTACACAAAGCTACGCCACAAAGGTCGTGCTTCGATCATCAACCACAAGACTCTTCTTTTCAACAGAAGCCTTGATCATTTGCATCTTAGCATGCCACACAGGCAAACCATTCTATGCAACCGATATCAGTCACACAGAATGAAATCCGATGTCAGACACATAGTCCATTTACAAGTCCGTTCTGGGTCTGAACGAAACCGGAGGCACCTAGTACCCCGCATATCCATCGATCTCCAAGTACGTCTGGACGATCACCAACTGTTTCCATCTTCTTGGGTGTACATCCCAATCAAGATCATCAGTAATTATCCAAACGACGTGAAGACCTCCGGTCTTCAACCAACAACTTCATCTTCGACTTATCGTCGTAACTGTTACACAGAATGGGATAAACCCGGTCTTTCCGAATAACTCGCGTATATAATAAATAAGTTTTACACAAACACAACATACGCCTCATTCCAATTCATCAGTCACTAACCGTAAATTAATCAAGAGAATAATTCTCCAAATATTAACCCCGAAGGCGGAAACCAACATCAGATCAATACCCAGGAAATCACTCTACTTAGCCAACCTACAGCTAGTTTCTAAATTTAACATTCTTGGGGAAAGGTTCCCATTAATTTTATCAAAGATAAATCATTTAAATTTATTCTTTAATCTACTTTTTGAATATCAATTCAAACTAGTCGGGATTAACGAACCTTACCGAAGTAATCGTTTGTTTTAATTTCCCAATCTCAACCTATTCATCCCATGAAGTAAAATTGGTAATACTTCATATCTAACACCACGGTGTTATCGTTAATTTAATTACCATTTCACGTTCAAATCTAATTAAAGATTTAACTATCGCCTGGAGCAAAACTGGTGATACTCCATTCTCGATCTTTTCAATCTAATTAAAGATTCATTAAAACTCCACTTAGTTTTAATCTTTAACTGGGTTAAAGAATCAGTGTCATTTAAAACACGGTTCACGATAAACCCAAAATCACATTCCATTTCAATCAGTCCCTAACCATAAATTAGCAAGTGAGCAATTCCCTAAGTATTAACCCCGAAAGCCGAAACCAACATCAGATCAATACCCCAGGAACCATTCTACTTAACTAATCTCCAGTTAGTTTCTGATTCTCTTTACTCCTTTGGGTCTAAGAACAGTATTATTGAAGATACCATTCACGACAACCCAAAATCATGTTCCATTAACTATCTGGTTAAAGAACAAGTGTTATTTAAAACACTGTTCACGATAAACCCAAAAATCAATATCAATTCAATTCCAATTAAATATTATTTAATTGGTACACTTCATTAAATCTAAATAAAAATATTTAATCTTTTCTCAACTGGGTTCAAGAATAATGTTAATGAAGACACCATTCACGACAAACCCAAATCACATTTGATATTAAATACAAGGTTCTGAATAGAAAATATATCGACTGATATTCAATATCAAATTCTACGACCAACAAATATCGTATTGGAAATAACGATATACATATATCTATATCTTTCAAATTTCCATAACAACATCTGTATAATCACGAAATCCAACATCGAAATATTCCGAAGACAATTTCGATTCAAATCCATTCCAATGCAATTATTGGAAATTCTGGTTATTTTCAAAACCATTTCAAATCCAATTTATTTATTTTAAAAATAAATAAATTACTATTCTACTTCAAAACTATTTCATTTCAATAAAAATCTATTTTTATCTTTTCAAATATGGAGTTTTTCATCCTAATTTTTCACAACTCATTTCTTATGATTTTACACAAATTATTACTATTTTTAATAATTTTATCAAGGCCCGTACAGTCGATTTCCATCAACAGCCATCGAACTGCACTTACAACGACCTTTTACAAATTTGATTTGGACATAATTCCAAATCCAACTGTTAGATTTCAAATTTCTAATATTCGTTAGAAAGCTCTTTTCGATACGAACCCAACGGTTCCGGTTTTAGGAGAATCCAATGGTCGGATCTCCCGCAATATCCATTCGAAGTCAATGGTCGAAATTCGCGAACTGTCGCGGCGCGGCGCGTTCTATTCAGGCCATTATATTATATATATATATAATATATATATAATATATACTTCATCGATTTCAATTCAAAACGTGCTTTATAAATCATTTTAAATTCATTTTCAAAACGGTTTCAACTTCATACTCAATTTCAAATCAAAATTGAATATTCCAATATAAATTCGTTCTAAATTCATTTCAAATCGATTTCAATTCAAATTGATTTCTATTTCAATTTCAGTTCGTTTTCAATTCAATTCAATTTCAATTCGAATTCATTTATATTCAATTTCAATTCGAATTCATTTATGTTCAATTTAATTCGAATTCATTTCTATTCAATTTAATTCGAATTTCAATTCTTTTCAAAATATCAGATTTTGAAATCACTTCCGATATTCATTATAAAATGAATAAAATCGATATAAATATCGTTCACGTCAAAATGGCGTCAATCTAATCAACACGGCTTCATATATTTCTATTTTCAAATATTCTATTCAAATATTTCTATTTCAAATATTCTGTTTCAAATATTTCTTTTTCAAATATGGAATGAGGCCCAATCAATTACCATATAATGTTAATTATATGGATTTTCTACAACACATGTATACAATAACAAGGATGAATAATCAACCATCATCCAAAGTGCATTCTACACTGTATAAGCATCAAATATAAATATTCAACGCTTATAACAGTCTGTCAATTAATCGATCGACATACAGCTAATTATTGGGACTAGTGTATGTCATATATCATCCCAATACCCGTGTGGGGTTTTCAAACAATCAAACACAGATTTTATTTTTGCAGTTGGGCGATGTGTAAAATTTATCGTCCCAACCCATATCAGTCAAATGTGTGTATATAAACAAATCATCCGATCTGTTTATTTTTATTTCATTTCATATACACGTTAAAAATTCTATTTTTAACTATAAAGTATTTTCCACTATAAAATATTTTATTTCATCTATATAAATATTTTATTTCATTTCACATCACATCACACAATCAACTACACATCAAAATCATACAAACAAGCATACAAGCCGTCCATGGTCTGTGGACGACGGGTGTCGGGTGCTACTAAACACCGTCTGCATCTTAGTATATATTTTTAGCTAGAAAACAAAATAAAAAGGTGAGAAGTGCTCACCAAAGCTAATCCAAACGCCATGACTCCTCTTAGGTAGGAAATCTCGGCCGTTTCTTCTTTCGTCACTTTCATCATCCGTAATCACTAAATATATAAAAATCGAATTTTTAACTTCACTTCATATATATAAAAATTATATTTTTATATTTCTCTTCGCTTAATAAAGATTATATTTTTATTACTCTCCATGAATAAAAATCACAATTTTACTATCATGCCTATATAAAAATCATATTCTCAATATGCCATTAGTATAAAAATTATATTTTTAACTTTCTACTATAATAAAAATTATATTTTCAATCTTCGCTTACAATAAAAATTATATTTTTATTCGATTAAAAATCAGATCTTTTATCATATAAAAATCAACTAGCCTTCTATGTAATGATCATATTTTTAAAGTCGAATCTTTTATGTAAAGATTATCTTTTTACAACGCTATTCAAACGATGAAGATTATATTTTTATAGCGATATTCCTATATTAAAAATCCAACCTTTACAACGCCCACTTCATAATAAAAATTCCATCTTTTTTATGAACAAGATCACATTTTGCTTAGCGTAAAAATCGAATCTTTTTATAACTAAAGTTCAAATCTTTTTGTGTCATATATATAAATAAAAACTATTTCTTTATATTTCATATAAATAAAGATCCTTCCTTTATATGAGAACATCATAAATGAAATTCATTTCTTTTACATTTCCTTTAAAAAAACATGGGTTTTCTATATTTAAAAATCATGGATTTTCCATCCTAAAGACATTAAATATTTGATGATAATTAAATAAAGCACTTACATTTTTAATAGGTAGGAAGGGGTTCAACGTCTGTTTCTGGATCAGGGGGGCGCTGGTATGGCTCGCGCCGGAGCTGTAGGCGGTGGAGAGTCATCAGGGCGGCGCCGGTCTGACGGTGGTCGGCTAGGAGAGGTGCGGGGGCGGTTTGGGGTAGTACGGTGGCGGTTTGGGGTTAGGGATTGGGAAAGGCTCGGATTTTTAAGGGAAGAAGGGGGAGGAGGCGATGGGGTGGAGGAGGGCCAGGCGGAGCGGAAGGAACGGAGGCAGCGGGGCTTAGGGGAGCGACGGCGTCCGGTCGATTTGGGGGAGACGTGGTTTTTTTCTTTTTCTTTTTTTTATTCGATCTGAAAGTGGTTTGAATGGGGGGGGGTCTATTTGACTAAGCATGGAGGGAGAGAGAAAGGTGGTTTTATATATAATTATTTATTAATTCAATTCACCAAAAAGTAACTTTTTATTTCGACCTCGAAACGAGGCACACCGCCTGTCGTCCATAGCTAATTACCCCCATTCAGGACACAATGGGATATGTATCGTAGGCTGATTCGATCGTTTCGGTCAATTTTCGTCAAAATCAACATATAACTCTATATATTGAATTTGAACGCGCATTTCAATTTACCAGGGCCACATACTGACCAGAAAAATTCCAGAAAAATATTTTCTAGCTTCGAATTTATGATACGGTCCTAACAAAACTAATTTCTTCAAATTCTGAGACCGTTTGAAAAATGACCATTTTCCAGTCGATTAAAATCAACTAAAACTGGTCAAACGCGTTTTCCTTTTCCACGCTCACATATTGATTCGAAAAATCACGAAATTTGAAATCTAGCAATAACTTGACATCGCGGATCCAACAAAATTGGTTTCGTCGAAATCCGAGGTCGTTTGCAAAATTTCCATTTTTAAGGGCCTGAATTCCATAGCGACTATTCAGAAATTTCAACTGGACATATCTTTTGATTCCTGCTATGAAATTTCAATTTTTCGGGTTCGTTGGAAAGATAGTCACAATTAGATTCCATTATTTTTGGTTTCACTAAAATCCGGTTTATTTTGAATCCTGTACATCCATTTGAATTTGAAATTGAATTATCGAACTACCGCGCCATTTTCAATTCCTTTTATAAATATAAATAATTATTTATATTCTAACGACGAACTATATAATATATACGTTCGAATTCTATTCAAAATAAATTTCTCATCGATATTATTAAAAACAATTCATTTTAAATAATCAAAATTCACTAAAATTGCCAAAATAAAAAATTTAAACTGGCCCAGATTTCCGGGTTATTACAATCTCCCCCACTTAAAACTTTTCGTCCCCGAAAAGGAACGAAGCCAAAAGTTGTTTAAAATACCAACTCAACTTTCATTATTTTTATTATGGCTTAAGTTCTTCAACATTTCAGTTTCTAAGAACTTTTCAAAAATTTGGCTAACACCCTAAAATTTCGAAAAATTTCGCCATAACCTCCCCTGCACCGGGAGCACGGGAAAATCCCGAAATTGCCATACAGGCCCTCTGATCTCAAAAAAGAAAAAGAAAAAGCCAAGCGGCTAGCCAATCGGCTCATAAAATCATCATCACCCAAACAAAACAGTAAATTATGGTAAACATGTACCTATTTGTCGGGCAAACAATTTTATTCTTCTGCTCTAGCCTCTTTGCTATGACCTGTTCAATGTAAGTACATGTATATGCAAGCAAATGCGACAAATTTTCAATACAATTCACTATTTGATTCTATTAGGCGTAATGGTTCAAAATTTCAAACAAATAACCAAACAACACAAACATCAATCAATTAGTTGGTTATCATTTCAAATGCATAACTTTGATATATAGTCAAAAATCAGATTTTTGATGCCAAATCACAACAATAAGCCCTATCTAGTTTCGGTTCTCACACCAGTCAATTGGAAATATATAGAAATCTCACTTTCATCGCTCGAAAATAAATACTGGCGATGGTGCCCCATCACCAGAATTATCCCCGGGCAACTAGAGTGTGATCCTATAACTATCCAGTACATTAAAACTTTGAATACACGTTTGCAAGACATATACGCAAAAAAATTTATATATTGGATTGTCCCAATTCATTATAAAATAAATAATCAACTATGAATAAGTGATTTAAATTTCAAAACAAAAATTGTTTTCATTTTAAAAATATAGCCTTCACACTCGTTCTAGGATACTACTGATCCCATCTCTAACGAGTCATTCTAATTGGATATTACTAATCCAATATCTGATGAATTCTTTCGTATGGTTCTAATGTGTCTTGTTCTCTGAGCTTTGTAAACCAAAGCTCTGATACCACGATGAAACGACCCGAACTTCCCCGGTCTCCGAAGAGAAGAGAAAGAACGAATTGTTTTGAGAACACGACAAAATAGAATGCAGACGGAAGAACATTTCATTGTTATTACAACAATTCCATTAGAATACAAGAATATACAGAGTATAAATGAATATTACACAGAAATATCAGAGATTTAAATTACATTTAAATACATCGCTGCGGAAAATAATACAATACATAACTAGAAGAGATATACGAATACAAAGCTTTCCAAATATCATTCCAGCTGTAAACCAGGATCCTGTGAATATAAATCTGCAAAACCAAAACTACTAGCTGCCCATGTCAAATAAGGGCACCCAGAGTTTAGGTTAAAACAATAAACTCCAGGTCGGTCATGGGACTGGTGTGAGAACTAAAACAGTTATTTATCTTTATTTTAAAGTTAAGTAAATCAAGGGACCATGCCGTATAACACGGAACGGGTTTCCTCCCAAGAATACGAGTGCATAAAACAAACAGCGCAATGCTAAATAAAGAAAAATGAAGCTGTTAAAAGACCCAGGTCCTATCACACAATGCAACGCAAGCCGGGGGATAGGGTTTTCCCTTATAACAGCCAAAGAATGCTTGATACGTTTTAAAACAAATCATTTGATACTATTATCAGTGTATAATGTATAAAACAACTTCAAATCATAAGTATCAATCATAGGCGGCATGGGTACCATATATCATGCCATACTAGTTCTATAATTAAAACCGCAAAATCACATAATTGGAAATTGGATTTCCATCTATGAACCGAGACCAGGGATCGTCCTCAACCGATTCGAGACAATCTAGCCCATGTCTCAGGCAAGGGCGCAGGCAAGCCTTGGATCATCAGGGCTGGTCCACCGATGTGGATTATTATGCCTGAACAATACGTCTCTCCGCCCTATGGGGCGTAAATGAGCCAACAAATGACTCCATCGGACCCGGATCGTCCGATCAAACCAAGGTGCCTCGCAACAGCAACAACCACATAAGTCAAACTCGTCAGGGCATGTAAAACCACTGACGCCACTTCTAGCAAGAAAGAAACGCATGTCCTCCCTGAGGTCCTCTCCCGTTTTTGGTTCATACTGGGTGTGAAACTCGCGAAGTAAACGTTACAAAAAGCTACGCCACAAAGGCCGTGCTTCGATCATCAACCACAAGACTCTGCTATTCAACAGAAGCCTTGATCATTTGCATCTTAGCATGCCACACAGGCAAACCATTCTATGCAACCGATATCAGTCACACAAAATGAAATCCGATGTCAGAAACACAGTCCATTTACAAGTCCGTTCTGGGTCTAAACGAAACCGGAGGCACCTAGTACCCTGCATATCCATCGATCTCCAAGTACGTCTAGACGATCACCAACTGTTTCCATCTTCTTGGGTGTACATCCCAATCAAGATCATCAGTAATTATCCAAACGACGTGAAGACCTCCGGTCTTCAACCACCGTCTTCATCTTGGACTTATCGTCGTAACAGTTACTCAGAATGGGATAAACCTGGTCTTTCCGAATAACTCGCGTATATAATAAATAAGTGTTACACAAACACAACATACGCCTCATTCCAATTCATCAGTCACTAACCGTAAATTAATCAAGAGAATAATTCTCCAAATATTAACCCCGAAGACCGAAACCAACATCAGATCAATACCCAGGAAATCACTCTGCTTAGCCAACCTACAGCTAGTTTCTAAATTTCACATTCTTGGGGAAAGGTTCCCATTAATTTTATCAAAGATAAATCATTTAAATTTATTCTTTAATCTACTTTTTGAATATCAATTCAAACTTGTCGGGATTAACGAACCTTACCAAAGTAATCGTTTGTTTTAATTTCCCAATCTCAACCTATTCATCCCATGAAGTAAAACTGGTAATACTTCATATCTAACACCACGGTGTTATCGGTAAATTTAATTACCATTTCACGTTCAAATCTAATTAAAGATTTAACTATCGCCTGGAGCAAAACTGGTGATACTCCATTCTCGATCTTTTCAATCTAATTAAAGATTCATTAAAACTCCACTTAGTTTTAATCTTTAACTGGGTTAAAGAATCAGTGTCATTTAAAACACGGTTCACGATAAACCCAAAATCACATTCCATTTCAATCAGTCCTTAACCATAAATTAGCAAGTGAGCAATTCCCTAAGTATTAACCCCGAAAGCCGAAACCAACATCAGATCAATACCCCAGGAACCATTCTACTTAACTAATCTCCAGTTAGTTTCTGATTCTCTTTACTCCTTTGGGTCTAAGAACAGTATTATTGAAGATACCGTTAACGACAACCCAAAATCACGTTCCATTAACTATCAGGTTAAAGAACAAGTGTTATTTAAAACACTGTTCACGATAAACCCAAAAATCAATATCAATTCAATTCCAATTAAATATTATTTAATTGGTACACTTCATTAAATCTAAATAAAAAGATTTAATCTTTTCTCAACTGGGTTCAAGAATAATGTTAATGAAGACACCATTCACGACAAACCCAAATCACATTTGATATTAAATACAAGGTTCTGAATAGAAAATATATCGGCTTATATTCAATATCAAATTCTACGACCAACAAATATCGTATTGGAAATAACGATATACATATATCTATATCTTTCAAATTTCCATAAAAACATCTGTATAATCACGAAATCCAACATCGAAATATTCCGAAGACAATTTCGATTCAAATCCATTCCAATGCAATTATTGGAAATTCTGGTTATTTTCAAAACCATTTCAAATCCAATTTATTTATTTTAAAATAAATAATTATTTTAGTTCAAAACTAGTTCATTTCGATAAAAATCTATTTTTATCTTTTCTAATATGGAGTTTTTCATCCCAATTTTTCACAAATCATTTCTTATGATTTTACACAAATTATTACTATTTTTAATAATTTTATCAAGGCCCATACAGTCGATTTCCATCAACGGCCATCGAACTGCACTTACAACGACCTTTTCCAAATTTGATATGGACATAATTCCAAATCCAACCGTTAGATTTCAAATTTCTAATATTCGTTAGAAAGCTCTTTTCGATACGAACCTAATGGTTCCGTGTTTAGGAGAATCCAACGGTCGGATCTCCCGCAATATCCATTCGAAGTCAACGGTCGAAATTCGCGAACTGCCGCGGCGCGGCGCGTTCTATTCAGGCCATTATATTATATATATAATATATATACTTCGTCGATTTCAATTCAAAACGTGCTTTATAAATCATTTTAAATTCATTTTCAAAACGGTTTCAACTTCATATTCAATTTCAAATCAAAATTGAATATTCCAATATAAATTCGTTCTAAATTCATTTCAAATCGATTTCAATTCAAATTGATTTCTAATTCAATTTCAGTTCGTTTTCAATTCAATTCAATTTCAATTCGAATTCATTTATATTCAATTTTATTTCGAATTCATTTATATTCAATTTAATTCGAATTCATTTCTATTCAATTTAATTCGAATTTCAATTTCTTTCAAAATATCAGATTTTGAAATCACTTTCGATATTCATTATAAAATGAATAAAATCGATATAAATATCGTTCATGTCAAAATGGCGTCAATCTAATCAACACGGCTTCATATATTTCTATTTTCAAATATTCTATTCAAATATTTCTATTTCAAATATTCTATTTCAGATATTTCTTTTTCAAATATTTCTTTTTCAAATATTTCTTTTTCAAATATGGAATGAGGCCCAATCAATTACCATATAATGTTAATTATATGGATTTTCTACAACACATGTATACAATAACAACGATGAATAATCAACCATCATCCAAAGTGCATTCTACACTGTATAAGCATCAAATATAAATATTCAACGCTTATAACAGTCTGTCAATCAATCGATCGACATACAGCTAATTATTGGGACTAGTGTATGTCATATATCATCCCAATACCCGTGTGGGGTTTTCAAACAATCAAACACAGATTTTATTTGTGCAGTTGGGCGATGTGTAAAATTTATCGTCCCAACCCATATCAGTCAAATGTGTGTATATAAACAAATCGTCTGATCTGTTTATTTTTAATTCATTTCATATACACGTTAAAAATTCTATTTTTAACTATAAAGTATTTTCCACTATAAAATATTTTATTTCATCTATATAAATATTTTATTTCATTTCACATCACATCACACAATCAACTACACATCAAAATCATACAAACAAGCATACAAGCCGTCCATGGTCTGTGGACGACGGGTGTCGGGTGCTACTAAACACCGTCTGCATCCTAGTATATATTTTTAGCTAGAAAACAAAATAAAAAGGTGAGAAGTGCTCACCAAAGCTAATCCAAACGCCACGACTCTTGTCAGGTAGGAAATCTCCGCCGTTTCTTCTTTCGTCACTTTCATCATTCGTAATCACTACATATATAAAAATCGAATTTTTAACTTCACTTCGTAAATATAAAAATTATATTTTTATATTTCTCTTCGCTTAATAAAGATTATATTTTTATTACTCTCCATGAATAAAAATCACATTTTTACTATCATGCCTATATAAAAATCATATTCTCAATATGCCATTAGTATAAAAATTATATTTTTAACTTTCTAATATAATAAAAATTATATTTTCAATCTTCACTTACAATAAAAATTATATTTTTATTCGATTAAAAATCAGATCTTTTATCATATAAAAATCAACTAGCCTTCTATGTAATGATTATATTTTTAAAGTCGAATCTTTTATGTAAAGATTATCTTTTTACAACGCTACTCAAACGATGAAGATTATATTTTTATAGCGATATTCCAATGTTAAAAATTCAACCTTTACAACGCCCACTTCATAATAAAAATTCCATCTTTTTTATGAACAAAATCACATTTTGCTTAGCGTAAAAATCGAATCTTTTTATAACTAAAGTTCAAATCTTTTTGTGTCATATATATAAATTAAAACCATTTCTTTATATTTCATATAAATAAAGATCTTTCCTTTATATGAAAACATCATAAATGAAATTCATTTCTTTTACATTTCCTTTAAAAAAACATGGGTTTTCTATATTTAAAAATCATGGATTTTCCATCCTAAAGACATTAAATATTTGAAGATAATTAAATAAAGCACTTACATTTTTAATCGGGAGGAAGGGGTTCAATGTCTGTTTCTGGATCAGGGGCGCGCTGGTATGGCTCGCGCCGGAGCTGCAGGCGGTGGAGGGTCATCAGGGCGGCGTCGGTCTGATGGTGGTCGGCTAGGAGAGGTGCGGGGGCGGTTTGGGGTAGTACGGTGGTGGTTTGGGGTTAGGGATTGGGAAGGGCTTGAATTTTTAAGGGAAGAAGGGGGAGGAGGCGATGGGGTGGAGGAGGGCCAGGCGGAGCGGAAGGAACGGAGGTGGCGGGGCTTGGGAGAGCGACGGC
The DNA here is from genome assembly GCA_030737875.1 of Allium sativum. Taxonomy (NCBI): domain Eukaryota; kingdom Viridiplantae; phylum Streptophyta; class Magnoliopsida; order Asparagales; family Amaryllidaceae; genus Allium; species Allium sativum. The sequence goes on from CM060915.1 coordinate 997,742,428, forward strand.
GTCCGGTCGTTTTGGGGGAGACGCGTTTTTTTTTATTCGATCTGAAAGTGGTTTGAACAGGGGGGGGGCTATTTGACTAAGCAAGGAGGGAGAGAGAAAGGTGGTTTAATATATAATTATTTATTAATTTAATTCACCAAAAAGTAACTTTTTATTTCAACCTCGAAACGAGGCACACCGCTTGTCGTCCATAGCTAATTACCCCCATTCCGGACACAATGGGATATGTATCGTAGACTGATTCGATCGTTTCGGTCAGTTTTCGTCAAAATCAACATACAACTCTATATATTGAATTTGAATGCGCATTTCAATTTACCAGGGCCACATACTAACCAGAAAAATTCCAGAAAAATATTTTCTAGCTTCGAGTTTACGATACGGTCCTAACAAAACTAATTTCGTCGAATTCTGAGACTGTTTGAAAAATGACCATTTTCCAGTTGATTAAAATCAACTGAAACTGGTCAAACGCGTTTTCCTTTGCCACGCTCACATATTGATTTGAAAAATCACGAAATTTGGAATCTAGCAATAACTTGACATCGCGGATCCAACAAAAGTGGTTTCGTCGAAATCCGAGGTCGTTTGCAAAATTTCCATTTTTAAGGGCCTAAATTCCATAGCGACTATTCAGAAATTTCAACTGGACATATCTTTTGATTCCCGCTATGAAATTTCAATTTTTCGGGTTCGTTGGAAAGATAGTCACAATTAGATTCCATTATTTTTGGTTTCACTAAAATCCGGTTTATTTTGAATCATGTACATCCATTTGAAGTTTGAAATCGAATTATCGAACTACCGCGCCATTTTCAATTCCTTTTATAAATATAAATAATTATTTATATTCTAACGACGAACTATATAATATATACGTTCGAATTCTATTCAAAATAAATTTCTCGTCGATATTATTTAAAACAATTCATTTTAAATAATCAAAATTCACTAAAATTGCCAAAATAAAAATTTTAAACTGGCCCAGATTTCCGGGTTATTACATTTTTACCTAAACCGAAAGGGCACTAGCCTCAAACCAAAAAGCCCTTTTCGACCATAACAGAAAGGTCACAAATTTCGGAACTAACAACCCTATAAGGAGGGGAAAAAGGAGCAGGCCACTGGAAAAGCATCAGAAGAAACAGAGAAGGAGATAAGAGCTAGCAGTAGGAAAGTTTACAACTGACGAAGACCTTCGGTCATATTCCAAAAGGCCCATCTTTTGCAAGGAAAAGGGCAATAACAAGACAAATCTCTCAAGTATACTAGAGGGAAATGTATTCTAAAGCACAAGGTCGAAAGGAAAGGTACAAGATCCAAGGAAAGACCCATCAAACAAATCAGATATCGAAAAAAGAGATATCGGACTTAACAACATCAAGGATATGCTAATTTGAAGATAACCGCCACTATAAGCCAAGAGTTTGCATACATATATGCCTCTTTTAATTATTGAGACCAAAACCGATGGCCTTTACCTTAAGAATACTAATAAAGAAGAATAATTGAAGCCAAGAAAGCCTTCATATAACCATCAGAAGGGCTTCTAAAGCTACAACAGACGAAGCCTTAAGCCATTTGAGTAATAAAAATGGGCATAATAGAAGGACGGTATCTCTGAAAACTGCCAAAGATGAGAGAAGGAAGGATAACTCAATGTGGATACCCGAGACCCCTTTGGAAGAAAAAGAGAAAGGCTTTCGATCTATACCTCCAGGCCTAGGAAGGACATTATACAGCTGGCATAGCACATGGGTAAGGAATCTAAATTCTGGACCTCTAAGCCTTAAGGACAAAGCACGAGATGAAAGTTGGAAGAAAGCTGAAAGCCCCTGCGAAACCATCCCTCTCACATTCAACTGAAAGCTCCCTCCTTTAAGACCCTCGGAAGCGGCAACTTGGATTTGCTCTTGAAGGAAAGTCATTAGTATGCTCGCAAAGCCTTCGTGGTTAAACCTCATCGGGTGACTGAAGCGGAGCATTTAAGTCGAAGAAAGGATCATGCCATACCTATAATTAGGACCCTAGAAACTCAAGGCGGGGGTTCTTTTTTCGAACATTCAGTTTATTTTAGACAATTTTCTAGTCTCTTTATGGCGGGGTCAAACCCTAATTGCTAAATTAGCTAAATCAGTTTGGAGAAAGATTTGTAACACTGGGTATGATCAATAAAAAGGAAATATACACCGATTAAGGTAATCGTGAAAAATCTTGTTTCAATCGTTCACTATAATTACTTTTTCACTAACATCGAAGTTACAAAATGTGATCTATGCATAATTAGAGATTTATTTCATACCCCGACCTGCAATCATATTTGAGACCCTCAAATCATGGAATATAGGCCATCCACAGTTTAATGACTATAGTTATGACCTAATATTTGTGTTAGGATCTCCCAACCAAGAGACCTATAAAATTTAAATGCTTGAATGGAATTAGGAGCATATTTCTGCCATCTTGTCAAATCTTTAAGAAACTAAGGAAGACTCATGCAAACCCATCCTTTGATGACTTTTTAAGGAGAATTAGCTTCCTTGAACTCAATTTTGCGATCACCGAATACCCAGAGATAACTATCTAAGAATATCAAGACACTCCTGAGGAATATATATCACCAAAGGATAAGCCTCCCATTCAAGAAACTGAAATAAAGTTCGCAACTGAATTTGTTATGAACAGAAAATATACCCATGGTATTCTTCAATGATATTCAACAAAGAATTCTGGGATATATGCAGTTTCCAAGTTTCAGCTCTGTTTTGGCTTAAATAGGAGTTCGGCAAGCATATCTCGTTTTCGAGGTGCTAACCATAAATTTTTCTAATAGTTGCATTATCGGAATGTTATGTTAAATTAAAAACTCTGATATATTATAAACTGAAATCAAATGTATATTACTATTTTTGCTTTTATTATATTTTATTGTTCCATTGTGAGTCTCTCTATATAGTTTGGCTTCTGCTCTTCTTATTTTTATTCATGTATTGAGCGCAATTAATAATTCTTCATTTTGAAATGGTCAGAGTTAGACAGGTGTGGTTTATTATTGACTTGAATCGTCCTAAATAAGCGGGTGGCTACAAATTTGTTGAAATTTTATTTGAAATTTAAGTTCATTTGATGAAATTGGGCGTTTAAACTTGTTTAATTTGAGTTGGAAGTTAAATTGGTTTAAGTTAAATTTGGATTACCTTAAACGAGATTTGAATTTTAAATCTGTTTAAAACCAGAAATGGGATATAAATTTATTCTGATGAATTGAAATGTGGATTTGTTTAATTCAAAATGAACATAGAAACTTTGATTAAAGTGAGTTTGAATTTACAGTAAATGTGAAGTTTAAATGGTTTGCAATCGATATTTGAATATAGAGCGATTTAAACAATGTTATCGAATGGTTTAAATAAAAGAACATTTGAAATCAAATATTTTCGAAGTTATATTAAACATACAAATTTTTTGAAAGAAAATGTAAACTCTGTTGAACTTGAAATAATTTCCAATGATTTTGGAAGATAAATGGCACTAAAACTTCCAAAGTACTTATGAATGTTTTCTGAATGTTTGCACCTTCGGGTATACAATCTAACTTTTTTGATTCCAATGATACAATTAACCCATAGTTGAGAAATTCGTTTTGATTTGAAGGTTCATTTAGAACCTAAGTAAAATCCATTGAAGATGTTACTTCGGTTGATTTGTTTATTTCGATATGCCTGACCCACTGATCTTGTTATTGGGCGAAATCTCCCAATTCAATTTCATATCTTTGGATATGATTGTTCGTATTATTCGAATTTTGAATTAACCATATTCTAATTTTTTAATTTAAATCTCGAATATAAAAAATGATATGAAATGGAATATATTATCATCCTAAGAATTCAAAATAATCTAAAATTTATTTTGAAAAGATCAACTATGAAAAGACTATTAATGTAACAACCCGTAAAATCTGGGCCAGTTTAAAATTTTTATTTTGGCCATTTTAGCGAATTTAGATTATTTAAAATGAAATATTTTAAATAATATCGACGAGAAATTTATTTTGAATTGAAATTCGACGTATATATTATATACGTCGTCGTTAGAATCTATAATAATTATATATAATTATAAAAGGAATTGAAAATGGCGCGGTAGTTCGAAAATTCGATTTCTAATTTCAAATGAATATACAGAATTCAATATAAGTCAGAATTGGACGAAACAAGAAATATTTGAATCTGTATAACTATATCTTTGTAACGAAGTTAACAAACTGAGATTTCATCTTAGAAATGATAAGATATGTCCAGTTTAAAATTAGAAATAGTCGCTGTGGAATTTATATATATTTTTATATATATAAGGCCCTTAAAAATGGACATTTTGCAAACGACCTCGGATTTCGACGAAACCAGTTTTGTTGGGTCCGTGATGTTAAGTTATTGCTAGATTCCAAATTTCATAATTTTTCGAATCAATATGTGAGCGTGGCAAAGGAAAACGCGTTTGACCAATTTCAGTTGATTTTAATCGACTGGAAATTGGCCATTTTTCCAACAGTCTCAGAATTCGACGAAACTAGTTTTGTTAGGACCGTATCGTCAATACGAAGCTAGAAAGTATTTTTCAGGAATTTTTCTACTTAGTATGTGACCCCGGTAATTTGAAATGTACGTTTAAAATTCAATATAGTGATTTAAATGTTAATTCAATGGAAACTGATTCAAACGATCGAATCAACATACGAAACATGTCCCATTGTGTTCGGAATGGGGGTAAAACGCTATGGACGACAGGCGGTGGGCCTCGTTTAGAGGTCGTATGAGAAAGTCAACTTTTTGAATAAAATAATTAAATTAAATAAAAAAAAAAAAAAACTAAACCCTTCCCCTTTATTTCGTTCTGGCCCCTCCCCCTTTTCTTTTTATTTTCAAATCGATTTTTTTTCAGAGATAAAAAAAAAAAAAAAAAAACCCTAGTTATCGACAGCCGCCCCCCCCCCCCCCCGAGGCGCCGCCGCCCATCACCGCACTTCCCCCCCTCCATCGACGAGCCCACCGCACTTCCCCCCTCCATCGACGAGCCCACCGCACCCCCCCTACATCGACGAGCCCACTCGTATGCGAAGCTGAAGCCGCCGACCCCCCCCCCCCCCTCTGCTGCTCCGACGCGCAACTGTTCCCCCCTGTAAGTTTATTTATTCATTTGCTTTTTTTTTATATATATAGTTAAAACTGTTTTTTTATATATAGTTAAAACTGAATTTAGAAATGTAGAAAAACTGAATTTTGCTTAGGCTATAAAAACTGATTTTTACATTTTAAAAACTGATTTTTACATTTTAAAAACTGATTTTTACATTTTAAAAACTGATTTTAAAAGCATTATAAAAACTGATTTTTAGAAAAAGGTTTGAATACCAAAGACTTGATTTTTTATAAGTCGAAGACTAGATTTTTTATATATAGAACTTCGAGATAAAAATATGAATTTTATATATAGAACTTCGAGATAGAAATATGATTTTTATATATAGAACTTCGAGATAAAAATATGATTTTTGTATATAGAACTTCGAGATAAAATATGATTTTTATATATAGAACTTCGAGATAAAAATATGATTTTTATATATAGAACTTCGAGAGAAAAATAAAATTTTTATATATAGAACTTCGATAGAAAAATTAGATTTTTATATATTGAATAGCAAAGTAAAAATTCGATTTTTTTTTATATATGGAATAGCGAAGTAAAAATTCGATTTTTACATATGTAGTGAAAGCGGACAACGAAGATAACGAAGAAGATTTCTATCAGGGAAGAGCCAAAAAGCTAGGATAGCTATATGTGAGAATTTCTCACCTTTCAATTTATTTTCTAGTTATATATATATACTAGGATGCAGACGGTGCTTAGTAGCACCCGACACCCGTCCACAGACCATGGACTTGTTTGTTTGACTGTTTGGTGATTGATTGCGATATTGGCTTGAATGTGGTTTGTGGTGTGAATAATCGAATCGATAAATTGGTTAGGATTAGACGTGCGCCGTTATAAGGCGAAGGAGTAAGGCTAGGTTAGACCCTTACTCCAAATTTTGTGGTTTGCATAATGAAATTGATTTGATTGATGAGTGAATGGCGTGGGCCTTCACTAGACCGGGGACAAGGCTAGGCCTCGTCCCGTTTCTAGTATCGTGCCGTTATGCCGCCGAAATTTTCTAAAATAAAGTTAGAAAAATAAAAATAGCATTTTATTTAAAGAATGAACTGAATAGAAATTCATATGTTAAAATAAAATGTGTTATCGTTAAAAATATAATTTTTAACGTGAATGTGAATAAATAAATATTCATTTACAAACCAGACGGTTTGTTTATGTACACCTATTGGAAAGACGTTGATTGGGTCGATAAATTTTACACATCGCCTAACTGCACAAATAAAATATGTGTTTGATTGTTTGAAACCCCACACGGGTGTTAGGATGAAATTTGAAGTTCACTCATCCTGATTGATTAAATATGTCGATCGATTGATTGACAGGCTGTTATAAGCGTTGAATATCTATATTTGATGCTTATACAGTGTAGTGCACTTTGGTTGATGGTTGATTATTTTCAATGCTATTATATACATGTGTTGTATGAAAATCCATATAATTAATTTTATATGGTAATTGATTGGGCCTCATTCCAGTTTTGAAAATGAAATATTTGAAAAAGAAATATTTGAAATAAAATATTTGAAAATAAAGGAATATATGAAGCCGTGTTGATTAGATTGACGCCATTTTGACGTGAACGATATTTATATCGATATTGAAAACGATTTCGAAATGAATTGAATTGAAAACGATTTCGAAATGAATTGAATTGAAAACGATTTCGAAATGAATTGAATTGAAAACGATTTCGAAACGAATTGAATTGAAAACGATTTCGAAATGAATTGAATTGAAAACGATTTCGAAATGAATTGAATTGAAAACGAATTCAAATTGAATTGAAAGCGAATTGAAATGAATTCAAATTGAATTGAAATTTGAATTGAATAGAAATGAATTTTGAAACGAATTTATAAAGAAAAATTCAATTTTGATTTGAATTGAAATGGAAGTTGAAAATGTTTTTGAAACGAATTCAAAACTATTTATATAATTTGTTTTAAATAGAAATCGACGATATATATAATATATATATTATATATATAATATAATGGCCTGAATAGAACGCGCCGCGCCGCGGCAGTTCGTGAATTTCGACCATTTATTTCAAACGGACATTACGGGAGATCCGACCGTCGGATTCTCCTAAAACCGGAACCGTTGGGTTCGTATCGAAAAGAGCTTTCTAACGAATATTAGAAATTTGAAATCTAACGGTTGGATTTGGAATTATGTCCAAATCAAATTCGAAAAAGGTCGCTGTAAGTGCAGTTCGATGGCCGTTGATGGAAATCGGCTGTACGGGCCTTGATAAAATTATTAAAAATAGCAATAATTTGTGTAAAATCATAAGAAATGATTTGTGAAGAATTGGGATGAAAAACTCCATATTTGAAAAGATAAAAACAGATTTTTATCGAAATGAACTAGTTTTGAACTAGAATTATAATTCTATTTATTTTTAAATAAATAAATTGAATTTGAGAAGGGTTTTGAACATAACCAAAATTTCCAATGATTGCATTGGAGTGGATTTGAATCGAAATTGTCTTCGGAATATTTCGATGTTGGAATTTGTGATTATACGGATGTTGTTACGGAAATTTGAAAGATATATATTTATATCGTTATTTCCAATACGACATTTGTTAATCGTAGAATTTGATATTGAATATAAGCCGATATATTTTCTATTCAGAGCCTTATATTGAATATCAAATGGGATTTGGGTTTGTCGTGAATGGTGTCTTCACTAACACTGTTCTTGAACCCAGTTGAGAAATGATTAAATCTTTTTATTTAGATTTAATGAAGTGTACCAATTAAATAATATTTAATTGGAATTGAATAGATATTGATTTTTGGGTTTATCGTGAACAGTGTTTTAAATAACACTTGTTCTTTAACCCGATAATTAATGAATGTGATTTGGGTTTGTCGTGAATGGTGTCTTCACTAACACTGTTCTTGAACCCAGTTGAGAAAAGATTAAATCTTTTTATTTAGATTTAATGAAGTGTACCAATTAAATAATATTTAATTGGAATTGAATGGATATTGATTTTTGGGTTTATCGTGAACAGTGTTTTAAATAACACTTGTTCTTTAACCCGATAATTAATGGGATGTGACTTTGGGTTTATCGTGAACCGTGTTTTAAATGACACTGATTCTTTAACCCAGTCACAGATTAAAACTAAGTGGAGTTTTAATGAATCTTTAATTAGATTTGAACGTGAAATTTAGAAACTAACTGTCGGTTAGCTAAGTAGAATGGTTTTCTGGATATTGATCTGATGTTGGTTTCGGCCTTCGGGGTTAATATTTGGGGAATTATTCTCTTGATTAATTTACGGTTAGTGACTAATGAATTGGAATGAGGCGTATGTTGTGTTTGTGTAACACTTATTTAAAATATACGCGAGTTATTCGGAAAGTCCGGGTTTATCCCATTCTGAATAACTGATACGACGATAAGTCGAAGATGAAGACGATGGTCGAAGACCGGAGGTCTTCACGTCGTTTGGGTAATTACTGATGATCTTGATTGGGCTGTACACCCAAGAAGATGGAAACAGTTAGTGATCGTCCAGACGTACTTGGAGATCGATGGATATGCGGGGTACTAGGTGCCTCCGGTTTCGTTCAGACCCAGAACGGACTTGTAAATGGACTGTGTGTCTGACATTGGATTTTAGTCCGTGTGATTGATCTCTATTAAATATATATCGGTTTGGCGGCGGAGAATTTATTCTCTTGCTCAACGCCCTTCTCTGAGACGTACGAGCTCAGGGGTTATATATTGATGGATATCAACCGCATGGAGTGAATTGCCTGTGTGGCATGCCTAAGTGGCAAATGATCAAGGCTTCTGTTGAAAAGCAAAGTCTTGTGGTTGATGATCGAAGCACGGCCTTTGTGGCGTAGCTTTGTGTAACGTTGATTCGCGAGTATCACACCCGGTATGAATCAAAAACGGGAGACGGACCTCAGGGAGGGCATGCGTTTCTTTCTAGTTATGAGTGGCGTCAGTGCTTGAACTGGCTGACGAGTTTGACTCATGTGGATGTTACTTATTATTACTTGCTGAAAAGCGAGGCGCCTCGTGATATCGGTTTCGGCCGATGCTTCTGGTCGGCTGACGGGCCAGATTTACGCCCCAAAGGGCGGAGAAACGTATTGTTCAGGCATTATAATCCACATCGGTGGACCGGCCCTGACGATCCAAGGGGCAGTTGCGGCTGTTCCTAGACATGGGCTAGATTGTCTAAAATCGGTAGAGGATCTTGCCCCTAGCCTCGGTTCATACCATAAATGATAACCCAACTTCCAATACGTCGTCTTGCGGCTTTGATTGTAAACTTATATATGGCGACATAGTGTTATGGGCCATTCATGCCGCCTATGATTGATACTTATGATTTGAAGTGTTTTATACACTATGCACTTATAATAGTATCAAATGATTTGTTTTAAACGTATCAAGCATTCTTTGGCTGTTATAAGGGAAAACCCTATCCTCGACTGCGTTGCATTGTGTGATGGGACCTGGGTCTTATAACAGCTTCATTTTTCTTTATTTAGCATTGCGCTGTTCGTTTTATGCACTGGTATTCTTGGGAGGAAACCCGTTCCGTGTTATACGGCGTGGTCCCTTGATTTACCTAATGATTTGAAATAAAGATTAATAACTGTTTTAGTTCTCACACCAGTCACATGACTGACCTGGAGTTTATTGTTTTAACCTAAACTCTGGGTGCCCTTATTTTGACACGGGCAGCTAGTAGTTTTGGTTTTGCAGATTTTTATTCACAGGATCCTGGTTTACAGCTGGAACGATATCCGGAAAGCTTTGTATCCGTATATCCCTTCTAGTTGTGTATTGTATTATTTTTCCGCTGCGATGTATTTAAATGTAATTTAAATCTCTGATATTTCTGTGTAATATTCATTTATACTCTGTATATTCTTGTAATCTGATGCATTGTTGTAATATACAATGAAATGTTCTTCTGTATGCGTTCTGGTTTGTCCTGTTCTCAAACGATAGGGCGTTTCGAACGGCCTGGATCGGTTTAGCGACTGGTTCGGACCGAGCGAAATTCCTTGCCGTCACAGTTGGTATCAGAGCTTTGGTTTACAAAGCTAGAGAACAAGGCACATTAGAAACATACGAAAGAATTCATCAGATATTGGATTAGTAATATCCAATTAGAATGACTCGTTAGAGATGGGATCAGTAGTATCCTAGAACGAGTGTGAAGAGTATAATTTTGAAAGTGAAAACAATTTTGTTTTGAAAATTTAAATCAACTATTCGTATTTGATTAATTATTTTATATTGATTTTGGACAATTCAGTATATAAAGAATTTGCATATACGCCTTGCAAACGTATATTCAAAGTTTTAATATATTGGATAGATATAGCATCGCACTCTAGTCGCCCGAAGATGATATTGATGATAGCGATCGCATCATCAACATTTATGTTCGAGTTTCGAAGGTGTGATTTCTATATAGTTCCATTAGACTGGTGTGAGAACCAAAACTAATATAGCTAGAATTCATTGTTGTGATTTGGCATCAAAACATGATTTTCTGTATATGTATCAAAGTTATGAATTTGAAAACTCTAATTCACTAATTGATTGATGTCTGTGTTGTTTGTTCATTGTTTGATAATTTTGAACCATTTAGCCTAATTGAATCAAATATTGAATTGTAATGAAAATTGGTCGCATTTGCTTGCATACATGTATATCTTTTGAACAGGTCATAGCAAGGAGGCTAGAGCCAGAGAATAAAATTTGTTTGCCCGACAAATAGGTACATGTTTACTACATAATTTACTGTTTTGTTTGGGTGATGATGATTTTGTGAGCCTATTGGCTAGCCGCTTGGCTTTTTCTTTTTCTTTTTGAGATCTGAAGGACCGGGGAAGCTATTTGAAATTCCCCGATGCTCCCGGTGCAGGGGAGGTTATGGCGAAATTTTTCAAAAATTTAGGGAGTTAGCCAAATTTTTGAAATTTTGAAAATTCTCAGAAACTAAAGAGTTGGAGAATGAAAGCCAGGTCGAACATAGAGTTGAATAATCAAACCACTTTCGACTTTGTTCCTTTTCGGGGACGAAAAGTTTTAAGTGGGGGAGATTGTAACAACCCGTAAAATCTGGGCCAGTTTAAAAATTTTATTTTGGCCATTTTAGCGAATTTAGATTATTTAAAATGAAATATTTTAAATAATATCGACGAGAAATTTATTTTGAATTGAAATTCGACGTATATATTATATACGTCGTCGTTAGAATCTATAATAATTATATATAATTATAAAAGGAATTGAAAATGGCGCGGTAGTTCGAAAATTCGATTTCTAATTTCAAATGAATATACAGAATTCAATATAAGTCAGAATTGGACGAAACAAGAAATATTTGAATCTGTATAACTATATCTTTGTAACGAAGTTAACAAACTGAGATTTCATCTTAGAAATGATAAGATATGTCCAGTTTAAAATTAGAAATAGTCGCTGTGGAATTTATATATATTTTTATATATATAAGGCCCTTAAAAATGGACATTTTGCAAACGACCTCGGATTTCGACGAAACCAGTTTTGTTGGGTCCGTGATGTTAAGTTATTGCTAGATTCCAAATTTCATAATTTTTCGAATCAATATGTGAGCGTGGCAAAGGAAAACGCGTTTGACCAATTTCAGTTGATTTTAATCGACTGGAAATTGGCCATTTTTCCAACAGTCTCAGAATTCGACGAAACTAGTTTTGTTAGGACCGTATCGTCAATACGAAGCTAGAAAGTATTTTTCAGGAATTTTTCTACTTAGTATGTGACCCCGGTAATTTGAAATGTACGTTTAAAATTCAATATAGTGATTTAAATGTTAATTCAATGGAAACTGATTCAAACGATCGAATCAACATACGAAACATGTCCCATTGTGTTCGGAATGGGGGTAAAACGCTATGGACGACAGACGGTGGGCCTCGTTTAGAGGTCGTATGAGAAAGTCAACTTTTTGAATAAAATAATTAAATTAAATAAAAAAAAAAAAAAAAACTAAACCCTTCCCCTTTATTTCGTTCTGGCCCCTCCCCCTTTTCTTTTTATTTTCAAATCGATTTTTTTTCAGAGATAAAAAAAAAAAAAAAACCCTAGTTATCGACAGCCGCCCCCCCCCTGAGGCGCCGCCGCCCATCACCGCACTTCCCCCCCTCCATCGACGAGCCCACCGCACTTCCCCCCTCCATCGACGAGCCCACCGCACCCCCCCTACATCGACGAGCCCACTCGTATGCGAAGCTGAAGCCGCCGACCCCCCCCCCCCCCTCTGCTGCTCCGACGCGCAACTGTTCCCCCCTGTAAGTTTATTTATTCATTTGCTTTTTTTTTATATATATAGTTAAAACTGTTTTTTTATATATAGTTAAAACTGAATTTAGAAATGTAGAAAAACTGAATTTTGCTTAGGCTATAAAAACTGATTTTTACATTTTAAAAACTGATTTTTACATTTTAAAAACTGATTTTTACATTTTAAAAACTGATTTTAAAAGCATTATAAAAACTGATTTTTAGAAAAAGGTTTGAATACCAAAGACTTGATTTTTTATAAGTCGAAGACTAGATTTTTTATATATAGAACTTCGAGATAAAAATATGATTTTTATATATAGAACTTCGAGATAAAAATATGATTTTTATATATAGAACTTCGAGATAAAAATATGATTTTTGTATATAGAACTTCGAGATAAAAATATGATTTTTATATATAGAACTTCGAGATAAAAATATGATTTTTATATATAGAACTTCGAGAGAAAAATAAAATTTTTATATATAGAACTTCGATAGAAAAATTAGATTTTTATATATTGAATAGCAAAGTAAAAATTCGATTTTTTTTTATATATGGAATAGCGAAGTAAAAATTCGATTTTTACATATGTAGTGAAAGCGGACAACGAAGATAACGAAGAAGATTTCTATCAGGGAAGAGCCAAAAAGCTAGGATAGCTATATGTGAGAATTTCTCACCTTTCAATTTATTTTCTAGTTATATATATATACTAGGATGCAGACGGTGCTTAGTAGCACCCGACACCCGTCCACAGACCATGGACTTGTTTGTTTGACTGTTTGGTGATTGATTGCGATATTGGCTTGAATGTGGTTTGTGGTGTGAATAATCGAATCGATAAATTGGTTAGGATTAGACGTGCGCCGTTATAAGGCGAAGGAGTAAGGCTAGGTTAGACCCTTACTCCAAATTTTGTGGTTTGCATAATGAAATTGATTTGATTGATGAGTGAATGGCGTGGGCCTTCACTAGACCGGGGACAAGGCTAGGCCTCGTCCCGTTTCTAGTATCGTGCCGTTATGCCGCCGAAATTTTCTAAAATAAAGTTAGAAAAATAAAAATAGCATTTTATTTAAAGAATGAACTGAATAGAAATTCATATGTTAAAATAAAATGTGTTATCGTTAAAAATATAATTTTTAACGTGAATGTGAATAAATAAATATTCATTTACAAACCAGACGGTTTGTTTATGTACACCTATTGGAAAGACGTTGATTGGGTCGATAAATTTTACACATCGCCTAACTGCACAAATAAAATATGTGTTTGATTGTTTGAAACCCCACACGGGTGTTAGGATGAAATTTGAAGTTCACTCATCCTGATTGATTAAATATGTCGATCGATTGATTGACAGGCTGTTATAAGCGTTGAATATCTATATTTGATGCTTATACAGTGTAGTGCACTTTGGTTGATGGTTGATTATTTTCAATGCTATTATATACATGTGTTGTATGAAAATCCATATAATTAATTTTATATGGTAATTGATTGGGCCTCATTCCAGTTTTGAAAATGAAATATTTGAAAAAGAAATATTTGAAATAAAATATTTGAAAATAAAGGAATATATGAAGCCGTGTTGATTAGATTGACGCCATTTTGACGTGAACGATATTTATATCGATATTGAAAACGATTTCGAAATGAATTGAATTGAAAACGATTTCGAAATGAATTGAATTGAAAACGATTTCGAAATGAATTGAATTGAAAACGATTTCGAAATGAATTGAATTGAAAACGATTTCGAAACGAATTGAATTGAAAACGATTTCGAAATGAATTGAATTGAAAACGATTTCGAAATGAATTGAATTGAAAACGAATTCAAATTGAATTGAAAGCGAATTGAAATGAATTCAAATTGAATTGAAATTTGAATTGAATAGAAATGAATTTTGAAACGAATTTATAAAGAAAAATTCAATTTTGATTTGAATTGAAATGGAAGTTGAAAATGTTTTTGAAACGAATTCAAAACTATTTATATAATTCGTTTTAAATAGAAATCGACGATATATATAATATATATATTATATATATAATATAATGGCCTGAATAGAACGCGCCGCGCCGCGGCAGTTCGTGAATTTCGACCATTTATTTCAAATGGACATTACGGGAGATCCGACCGTCGGATTCTCCTAAAACCGGAACCGTTGGGTTCGTATCGAAAAGAGCTTTCTAACGAATATTAGAAATTTGAAATCTAACGGTTGGATTTGGAATTATGTCCAAATCAAATTCGAAAAAGGTCGCTGTAAGTGCAGTTCGATGGCCGTTGATGGAAATCGGCTGTACGGGCCTTGATAAAATTATTAAAAATAGCAATAATTTGTGTAAAATCATAAGAAATGATTTGTGAAGAATTGGGATGAAAAACTCCATATTTGAAAAGATAAAAACAGATTTTTATCGAAATGAACTAGTTTTGAACTAGAATTATAATTCTATTTATTTTTAAATAAATAAATTGAATTTGAGAAGGGTTTTGAACATAACCAAAATTTCCAATGATTGCATTGGAGTGGATTTGAATCGAAATTGTCTTCGGAATATTTCGATGTTGGAATTTGTGATTATACGGATGTTGTTACGGAAATTTGAAAGATATATATTTATATCGTTATTTCCAATACGACATTTGTTAATCGTAGAATTTGATATTGAATATAAGCCGATATATTTTCTATTCAGAGCCTTATATTGAATATCAAATGGGATTTGGGTTTGTCGTGAATGGTGTCTTCACTAACACTGTTCTTGAACCCAGTTGAGAAATGATTAAATCTTTTTATTTAGATTTAATGAAGTGTACCAATTAAATAATATTTAATTGGAATTGAATTGATATTGATTTTTGGGTTTATCGTGAACAGTGTTTTAAATAACACTTGTTCTTTAACCCGATAATTAATGAATGTGATTTGGGTTTGTCGTGAATGGTGTCTTCACTAACACTGTTCTTGAACCCAGTTGAGAAAAGATTAAATCTTTTTATTTAGATTTAATGAAGTGTACCAATTAAATAATATTTAATTGGAATTGAATGGATATTGATTTTTGGGTTTATCGTGAACAGTGTTTTAAATAACACTTGTTCTTTAACCCGATAATTAATGGGATGTGACTTTGGGTTTATCGTGAACCGTGTTTTAAATGACACTGATTCTTTAACCCAGTCACAGATTAAAACTAAGTGGAGTTTTAATGAATCTTTAATTAGATTTGAACGTGAAATTTAGAAACTAACTGTCGGTTAGCTAAGTAGAATGGTTTTCTGGATATTGATCTGATGTTGGTTTCGGCCTTCGGGGTTAATATTTGGGGAATTATTCTCTTGATTAATTTACGGTTAGTGACTAATGAATTGGAATGAGGCGTATGTTGTGTTTGTGTAACACTTATTTAAAATATACGTGAGTTATTCGGAAAGTCCGGGTTTATCCCATTCTGAATAACTGATACGACGATAAGTCGAAGATGAAGACGATGGTCGAAGACCGGAGGTCTTCACGTCGTTTGGGTAATTACTGATGATCTTGATTGGGCTGTACACCCAAGAAGATGGAAACAGTTAGTGATCGTCCAGACGTACTTGGAGATCGATGGATATGCGGGGTACTAGGTGCCTCCGGTTTCGTTCAGACCCAGAACGGACTTGTAAATGGACTGTGTGTCTGACATTGGATTTTAGTCCGTGTGATTGATCTCTATTAAATATATATCGGTTTGGCGGCGGAGAATTTATTCTCTTGCTCAACGCCCTTCTCTGAGACGTACGAGCTCAGGGGTTATATATTGATGGATATCAACCGCATGGAGTGAATTGCCTGTGTGGCATGCCTAAGTGGCAAATGATCAAGGCTTCTGTTGAAAAGCAAAGTCTTGTGGTTGATGATCGAAGCACGGCCTTTGTGGCGTAGCTTTGTGTAACGTTGATTCGCGAGTATCACACCCGGTATGAATCAAAAACGGGAGACGGACCTCAGGGAGGGCATGCGTTTCTTTCTAGTTATGAGTGGCGTCAGTGCTTGAACTGGCTGACGAGTTTGACTCATGTGGATGTTACTTATTATTACTTGCTGAAAAGCGAGGCGCCTCGTGATATCGGTTTCGGCCGATGCTTCTGGTCGGCTGACGGGCCAGATTTACGCCCCAAAGGGCGGAGAAACGTATTGTTTAGACATTATAATCCACATCGGTGGACCGGCCCTGACGATCCAAGGGGCAGTTGCGGCTGTTCCTAGACATGGGCTAGATTGTCTAAAATCGGTAGAGGATCTTGCCCCTAGCCTCGGTTCATACCATAAATGATAACCCAACTTCCAATACGTTGTCTTGCGGCTTTGATTGTAAACTTATATATGGCGACATAGTGTTATGGGCCATTCATGCCGCCTATGATTGATACTTATGATTTGAAGTGTTTTATACACTATGCACTTATAATAGTATCAAATGATTTGTTTTAAACGTATCAAGCATTCTTTGGCTGTTATAAGGGAAAACCCTATCCTCGACTGCGTTGCATTGTGTGATGGGACCTGGGTCTTATAACAGCTTCATTTTTCTTTATTTAGCATTGCGCTGTTCGTTTTATGCACTGGTATTCTTGGGAGGAAACCCGTTCCGTGTTATACGGCGTGGTCCCTTGATTTACCTAATGATTTGAAATAAAGATTAATAACTGTTTTAGTTCTCACACCAGTCACATGACTGACCTGGAGTTTATTGTTTTAACCTAAACTCTGGGTGCCCTTATTTTGACATGGGCAGCTAGTAGTTTTGGTTTTGCAGATTTTTATTCACAGGATCCTGGTTTACAGCTGGAACGATATCCGGAAAGCTTTGTATCCGTATATCCCTTCTAGTTGTGTATTGTATTATTTTTCCGCTGCGATGTATTTAAATGTAATTTAAATCTCTGATATTTCTGTGTAATATTCATTTATACTCTGTATATTCTTGTAATCTGATGCATTGTTGTAATATACAATGAAATGTTCTTCTGTATGCGTTCTGGTTTGTCCTGTTCTCAAACGATAGGGCGTTTCGAACGGCCTGGATCGGTTTAGCGACTGGTTCGGACCGAGCGAAATTCCTTGCCGTCACAATTAATTTGAATAATTAAGTAATTTGATTTCACTTGTGTTGTAATTTCTATACTTTTAGTTTCTGTTTTCAATTTACTTACACAAGAATATAAGGTCCTAACTCGGGTATTTTGTTTTTTTCATTACACTCGGGTCAGTCTGAGTTGTTTCAGTTACGAAAACGCTTGATAATTGAAGATGAAGATGGAATCTTAACTTTTGATTTATTATTGAATTTTTTGACTTGATTTAATATTTTAAAAAATTATTTTAATTTGGAGATGTTATCAATTATTTTAATATTAAATATATTTTAATTGATAAAATTCCATAAATTAATTCTTAAGCCTAAAATGTGCTTTCTGTATTTTTTAAAATTGTAAATTAGTAATTTTATCATATGATTATTTTACATTGATTTATTTTGACAAAGACGTTTTATTAAATAATATGTTTGCATATGATATTTCAAAACATTTAAATGTGTGTGTGCATACAAGGTTTAAAATCTCGGATATCGGTCGCATTTCATTTCGGGAATTTAAATGTGTGCGTGCATTCAAAACATTTCGTCTCGAATTTCCATCTTGGGTCTGAAAGTTCGTATCGGAACAATTTGGGGTTACATGATATGTTAAAAAAAAAATGATACTCTTATACAATGATTTTTATGAATGTTGTTATAAACATAGTAACTTAAACTTGAATTGCAAAACCACTTCATTATTTTTATTTTACGAAAGATCATTCATACTCAAAATCGTAATATGCTTATAATAGAAATATAACACAATGCTAATAGGTTAGTGCTTGCAACATATGATCCGTGAACATGAAGTATAGTTAGACATAAAATATAAAAAAGATCCGAAACATTAAAAGAAGCATAAGTAAACCATAAAATACATAATTTCATGGGTAACATGTATGTAAAAAAAAGACGAATATGAAAATTATAAATGTCGTAGAACATATATGAACATACGATATGGTCACTTAATGTTCAAAATGTTAAACAACATGAGATTATCGTAGCTAGATTTCGAGTTTTTTCTAATTATTGTTCTAATTCAGGCACTAATTTAAATTTTAGCCAGAAAAACCAAGATCTCGAACGATATTCCAGTATCTCATCTTGATCGATATATCGTTCGATGTTGCAACATCTCGGATGATATATTCGAAAGGAGATTTATAGTAAGATTTGTTGTTTCGTTTCGGAAGGAGCCCGGAATGAGATCTCAAGTGATATTTTCGAGATCTGAAATAGCGTGTGTGTATATCATGTGCGTGTGTCTGTATACATACATACATACACACATACTTATATATATATATATATATATATCAATATTTTCCGTATTTTAGACCTACGTGGATAGATGTTGCTGCAGTTGCTCCATTTTGAATTCATTGGCCTTGAATATTTTCCACTTTCAGTTTAATTAGCTTTACCAATACCTAAGCATATATGAAACATAAGTATAGTTATAAAGGTATGGTATATTTACTAAAGTACTAGAAACTTTGATACAACTATGCGTATCACATGTTTTTGTATGCATTTGGTTTAGATTTCAATTTATATCATAGCTAGTGGTGCTCTCGCAATATAAACAGTGATGAGACAAATGATAAACCTGCATATATGACTGTACAAAATCATCAACAAGTCCTGAGCTTCTTCTCTATTATAATTTTAGTATACGATGCTTTTGGTGAGACTAATTTATGGGAAATAAGTTGAAATTTCAGAGTCATTGAACTCTAGATGTGCTGGAGATTTTTTTTATTTTTTTGATAAACTAGTCTTATTTTTTCATTCATATTTTAGTGTTGTTATGTGTCACATGTGTGAATATATTGTTGAGGTGTCATTTATATATTGGATTCTCATATGTTATTTATTTATACTATTTCTTTCAGTTGAATGATTTGTATTTATTTTATTGTACTTTATTTTTCCATACTAGCATTTCATATTGTTAAAAGGATATTATCAAATAGTATTCAAATTGTTAATTTGAAACACCTAGTATGCGTTGTGGATTGTCATTCTAAAATACCTACTGACTATTGTTGGTTTTCAATCTGGAGCACTGTTTAAGATTACTGGTTGTCAATCTAGAAGACAGGAACACACACCAAGTGTTTCCATTTGTAAATCTTAATCACTCATCAAGTGTTCCCATCCATATTTCCTTATGTATATTTGTTTGTAAATCTGAAATGCATTGTATATGTTTCCCATTTCTACAATGAACTAATTTGTAACAGTGAAAGTAGTTCTAAGATTTTTTGCAACATTCAACTGCCGCTTTAAATTAATGACTTTGGTGTAGTGGAAGCAGCCAATCTTCTAGGTATTATGAACATATTGTTATATGCTTATTTTGATATGTAGTATGTTGCTCTCAAAAAAAATTTAGTGCACAGATAGATAGTAATGTTCTTTTATATCATGGTATGTAAATTCCTTTAAGCTTTATTTAGGTCGTACATTATAGATAACCTACATCAAAATAATATAGAGAATTATGGTTTTAAATGTTTTTTTCTTAATAGTTGGAACTACTAGTTTATCATATATATTCCAAGGGTTTTCTTAAAATACAATTGTTGTACTCTTTCTGGCATTTTCTTTTATTCACTAATTCCTTTTACATTGTGGGGAATCAATTGTTTGTAGTGATCAGACCCAACCCTAGGGGTAAGCATCCAAGCCAACTGTCTAGGGCAGCAGTTCGTTATAGATATGCAGTATAATTTTGGGATATGTAGCCTTGTTTAGGATTCTACTCCAAGTATATAAGTGTCCAGGTGGTTAGTTGTGTTAGCTATTTGAGGACCAAGCAAGGTTCAATCATTGCTGGTGTAAATTTTAGATTTGGGATGCCTAGAATGCTTATGATAAGTGTGTGCACATTACATTAGAGATCTACGGTCGAACAACCAATTAAAATAAAGCGTTTTGTGGCATGTGGTTGTAATCTACATTATTGAATATTTACTTATACCAAAAACATATTTCCATTTGTCAATAGAAACAAACCTGGATTTAAAATAAATAAAAGAAACTGCAAAAGCTGTATTATTTCAAAATTATTAAACAAAACAGGCAAAACGGAAGAAAGAATTACCTTGGATTGGGCTTTAGTACTTAGTAGACATTCAATTTATCTCACGTTTCTACTCTATCAATCACTGATATTCGATCAACCGACTGATTTTTTAATGGGCTTTGACTGGGTCGTCGTTGTCCAACTCGCAGCACACCCTATTAATAAGAAAAAGAGCGCTGCTATGCACAGTCGCGCAAACGACTGTGCATAACAATCGTCGGGGCCCCCAAGAGAAATTCAGGGGACCCATGTTATTTTCTTTTTAAAAAAAAATAATTAAATTCCTTTTGCGTGCCCCACTACTTACTGTAGTGGGCCCGCGATTTTCCCGGCGCGACCCGACCGTGGAAAGTTATTTCCTAAGAAAAATACGCAGGGTCTTGCTTGCAAATCATACGATTGGAATTCGCCTGCAAACAATGGCGGCTCTCTCAGGGAAAAAAAAGGAAGGCTGAACGGGAAGGGTACGTTCGTCTAGATCCAGATTCAACAAAAGAAATACTGGTGCGTCTTCCTTGTAAATCTCTGATACGATTCGGATCTGCCTGCAAACTCTTTGGCTCTTTCGCACAGGATCCCCAATTCATCAAGGAACACAGAGCACGAAACATGAAGCCGTCACATTATCTGATCTGGGATAGCAGAGACGAAACGAAGTTGCACGTCTTCAGGTTAGGTCATGACAAGTACAGCCATGTAAAATGCATAGAAACGAATAGATACAGATCGGCAACACCTTCTTCTTACGGTTTGGTTTGCCTGCACGGATGGGACAGCAAAAGCGTCGCCTTGTTTAATCCAGCAACTGAAAATATCATGGCGCTTCCGGATCTGCCAAGTCTTTACGCATATCAAACCAATAACCCGCCAGGTGCCCCAATACCAACAACATGGCGTACTAATTGTTTGGGTTTTGGTTTCGATCTAAAAACCCTAAGATATAAAGTTGTTCTGTTGGTAATGGCTGATGAGACTGTCTCAGAATGTTACGTACTAACCGTGAACGATGATTCTTCATGGAGAAGGATCGAGGTCTCCATTAACTCCACCTTCCATTTTCGGCCGAAACCAATTTATGCTGATGGGGTATTATACTGGGAAAATTCTCCTTTAGAAGCCCTCGTAAGAATTTTTGTATTTGATCTAAGCACTGAGAAAATGGATGTTATAGGTTCACCAGCTAAGTATACAGGTGACAGATATGGAATTGGAAAGCATTTGACATCCTTACAAGGTAAGCTTTGCTCCGTCCAATTGACTCCTCCTACCTTTGATGCACCTTTAATTATGACCATTTGGAGACTGCTTAACGTCAGCAGTGTAGACTGGATGCTTTGGTACAAGTTAGAAATCAGGGATTCTGTCTCATCTCCACTAGACTTCGGGTCACTCCACCCGGTATACATTGATGGCAGCGGTCGAATTATATGCGAAGGCGTGGCAAATTTGTACCGCTACAACGTCCAGGACAAGAGCTTGGAAATTTATCCTGTTAGCCAAAAAGTTGAAGGGGTAGAGGATAGTATTCATCCATGGAGTAGCTTGTCTGTTATCCACTCTGAAACGTTGCTCACCTCGATCAAGTTATGATGGTGTTTTGCTTATTGCCTATTTCCAAGTGCTATTTATGATTCCTGGATTGGAATTCCTATTAATTATATGCTATTTATGGATTGTTAGGTTGTATTGCCAACTTAATTCAAATATGTTTATTGCTTTTATCTTTTTATTATTAATACATTCAAGTTTTTAGCTTGTCTTTAATTCAAATATGCTATTTATGATTTTGCACTGTTTGTCAATTTACTGGTCATTCTTAGTTTGATGTTCAAACAAACTTTTATTTATTCGTTTCAGTATACATATCAACTTTAATACATTCAAAAGAAGAAAAATCTGGACTGGTCCCTCTATAGGTCTGAATTGATAGAATATATGATTGACAAAGTTGTTCCAAACGATCCACCTCAACTTATCAATACATCTGATCAGACAATTCATCATCAAATGGATGCTATAATCCACTTCAATGGTGTAGACCAGAAATAAAATTAGAATCCGTAGCCTGTACTATTATATTTAAACTAAGTATATGATACTTCCCTATGTATTTGGAAGTTCAATCCTTTTTGTGTTTCTGTAAGAAGCTATTTAAATTTCATTAACTGTCTGATGTTTTTACTCCGTAAAATTGACTCGGCGTGCAAGTTTCCCAAATTTCCAGTTGTTGTCTTTCCATTCTCTAACTTGAGCATCTATTTTACAATCTTCAATCTTTTTCTTTCGAGGTTTCATTTGGTTGTCCCCATTTTCTCATCTTCTGATCATGCTTGGGCTATATAAGGGCTGTAGGTGTTTAGTTTCTGGTTAGCCTTCAAATATCTTTAAAAAAATGTGTTGTTATCATGGTTACCTGGTTTCTTATTGCAATTGTTTGTGATAGTATGTCCATGTGATTGTATCTTACAAAGTTTCATCTAGCTATCAATTGTATGTGATTGTATCTTACAAAGTTTCATCTAGCTATCACATCAATCAATCAATTTTTCTCGATTTGTGTGTGTCACCTTTAACCTTTATGCAGGGCCTTGCTAGTCTTCTATGTATCGTTTTAATCACTTCCGATGTCCCCGAAGGTACCATCAGTCAATTTTTTATGTTTGTATATTGAGTAACTTAAGTTAAGTGGTGTCATATAATAATTCATTTCATTTTTTTATTTACTTCTGTTATGATTTTCTTGAATTTTGGGACTACTACTTTTTTTAGTGTTCAGTAACATACCTAAGATATCTAATTATGGTTATGTGATCTACTATGCTCTTTCTTAACATGGCGTGGGCACGTTGTGTTTCAAGCCAGCGGTGGTTCTTCTATATCGTCTTTCATAATTTATCTTAGCATAGATTGCGACTTTATCCCTTTATATGGTGGTGTGGTTAGATTCTGTATTCGACTGTTTTGGCTAAAGCATAATTTATAAAACATTTAATCCATGTAACCATATTGGCATCTTATATTGTATATATTCACTTGTTATCAACTTTTTGCTACTAGATATGCCATATATTAATGCAAATCCAAAAAAATTGCAGTTAAATTTATGTTAGTATACATCAAAGGCATTTTTGTGTAATATAGTGTAAATATAGTGTCAGTCTCATGGTTATCACGACGGTAAGTCGAGTCGAGTCGGCAAAGGTCCAACTAGTCGACTAGTGGAGTAGTCGTAGACTAGTCGAGACTAGTCGATAATTAAAAATATATACATATATATAATTATAAACTTCTAACTAATACAGTCTGTTAGTGTTGTACATGTAGCAATGGATGGACTCTGTGGCTATGGTCAGATAGCAAAAGGCTGTAGATTCATTAAGATTTAATGTTCAAAGATTGTGAGGGGTATAACTTTTGGTTAAATATATTTAGATTATTCTAGAACTCTGAAAAGATTTTCCATTCTCTCTCTCTCTCGCCGCAGGTTATGGAAGCTGATACCGATCATCAATTTTTGTTCATTTGGAACAATTAGGCATTATTTTTGCATCCCTTACCATGAAATGTGAGAGCAAAGGAGAACAGTTTTTATCTTTCCATTTACCTTAAGTGTTTGTTGTTATTTGATTTTCTATTTTGCTTGTGTTTTTAATTATGCCTCACAGAATATCAGATAATAATAAAAAATGCTCAATTTGAATAATACCACACTTAGCCGATTCTTTTTCTCTTCATTTGAATAGGAATTTATCTCTGTATTTATTGCCCATAGGAATATTGGCTTCTAGGGTTGTTGCTTTAGCCTTTGGTCCTATGCTTGACTCCACTACAGTGTTCTTTATTTTGTTTAGCAAAAAAATATTTAACTAGATTAAGTTATAACCGAATATTGAATTTAAAGGTTCAAGGCATAATTCTCTTACTTAAAAAGATAGACAACTACACAAATGCTACTCTTTTTTTTGGTAGCAAGAGCTGCAAAGAGAATCCATTCGTGCGGTGGTTTAAATATATATGTATGTGAAAAAAAGTTTTCATTTTTTTTCCAAAATTTTGCCTTCCGTACTTTACTTTATGTTGATAAATTATTCCTTTTCAGGATCAAGAGATTGCAAAAAGAATTTATTGTGACAAAGCCCTGCTTCTTTTTGCAAAAAGAATAAATTGTTCCTTTTCAGGATCACGAGTCCATCCACTGTAATGCTATCAACATTAGAGAGCTGCTTTTTTTTTTTTTTTTTTTTTTTTTTTTTTTGGTTTTGGGCCCAAATTGAAACAATTTGAAACCAGTTTGTTAAGTTGAGTCGACTGACTAATCAACTAATCGCTCCATGTCGTTTCAGTCGCTCGACATATTAACAAAATTCATGTCGAGAGTCCTAGTCGCTGACTGGCGACCGACTGGTCGATTAGTCGGTCGCCGTGATAACAGTAGTCAATCTTTTAAGTTTCCATCTCCAACTTATATATGATCATTACCTTTTTTTCCCACAAGTTTGGCCTAAAATATGCTTTTTGAAAACCCATGTGTATATATTTCCCGACTTTACTCTAGAATTTGTTTTCAATGCAGCAAGTTATATTTAGTCGTTGCTTGTTACATTATTGCTCCTTTAATCCTAGTTTCTATTTATGCAAATGACGGTGCATTTGACTTGAACTATTACTTATTGCTTCTGTTATTGGTAAAGTATTATCTATACATCCTTGTTAAGTGAGATACAACAGATGTTTTCGGGGACGAAATCCTTTAAGGAGGGGAGAATGTAACAACCCGTATTTTCAATAACCTGTTATAACATAAATCGAGGCAGAATTTAATTTATAAATCTGAATCAAGGGAAACGGGCTATGCCATTGCGTTCGTCTCGGAAAAATACGCGAAATAGAGTCCGAGTTTCCGAAAATCGGAGTCCGTATGACCCGATTAAGGTCCAACGAAGTTTTCAGAAAATTTCAAAGTAAAAACAGATTTCAAATTCAAGTTTGAATTTGGAAAATTGGGTAAGATTGGGCCAGGCGGGAAAATTCCCGCCAGAGCACCCAAGTCGACAGCCCTGTCGACTTGGGAGTCGACTTGGTTGGACCCAAGTCGACAGCCCTGTCGACTTGGCTGTCGACTTGGCTCAGCCGGGCAGTCCTGCCTGGTGCACCATTTTGGGTTTGTGTTGAGCTTGGGGGCCAGATTCGGTTTTGAGGGCTGAGATTGGAACTAGGGTTTAATCCTAGGGTTGAAACTAGTCCTAATCTCTATAAATAAGGCCCTAACCTAACCCTAAATCATCATTAATCAATTCTACAACTAAACTATGGCAAAATCAATCCTCTCATGGCCTCCACTCTCTTCATAAAATTCCTAAATAAATTTCTAAGTGATTTTCCATGCATACAAGTGTTTTCAAACTTGTATGAGCATCATTAGCTTGCATTCAAGTCAAGTTTCTATATTTGCATCATAAAGAAAGAGTTTTGATCATTTTGGCTCAAGGGTTTTTATGTTAGAGCTTGCATTTTGGGTCTATTTGATTGCATAAGGGCTTTGTCATATCTTTTGTGTCTTCATAAGCATTGTAAGCCCTTTTCTACTTTCATACTTAAACTCTAAAGTTAATGAATGATGCAAGTTGTGTTTGATCATTATGATATGATATGCAAGTTTATCATGTTATGCAAGTTTACTATGATGTAATATGCAAGTTTATCATGTTATGCAAGTTTGCTATGTTATGATATGCAAGTTGCCATGTTATGTATGCAAGTTTGGGTTGATCATCTCACTCATGTTATCATGTTATGCAAGCTTATCTTGGGTTTATGAGCCTAAAGCTTCAAGCTTTATGCTAAAGGTTGCATTTTTGGCAACATGTAAGTTATCATATCCCTTATGATAACTTGCATGTGAGGCTAAATGCGAACTTATGGCCATTTCTACATGTCATTTATCACCATGTATCACCAATATGCTAAGTTTGGTTTTATGCATGCTTTTGAGGCCTAAAATGTAATATGCAAGTATATGAGCATATGTACATTTCATATGCCACCATGTTAAACTTGTGGCTTCAACACCTTTATGTCATGATTATGCCAAGTTCCCTCTTTCTATCCTTTATGCGCTATTGCGATATGTAAGCGATGGGATTGCGTTTGGGGTTGGGTAAACTTAAAAGACATAAAAACATAAGCTTGGGAATTTACCTATTAAGTTAGGTCTACCCTTTGGGAATTTACCTATTAAGTTAGGTCTACCCAAATGCTTGAAAACTTGTAACATGTTTTGGAAACATGATGGACATGACACTTAGAAAAGATAAGTGTGACCAACTCGAGGTTGGGTTGAGTTTGTAGCGTAAACCTACCCGGAACCGACCGGCTTAACTAGTTGCTACAAACAATAGGACCCAATGTGAGAAGTTGGCCATGTTGTACCTTGAACCCGAGGTTAGACCAAGTTGTGGTGTAAAGCTACCCGGACCTGCCCGGCTTAACTAGTAACCACAACAAGGTCTAATGTGAGAGGTTAAGGCGCATTAAATTAATTAATGCCTCGTGATTAGGGTTAAGTCATGGTCCACTTAATACTTAACCAATTTGGGCTTGGTAGATTAATCAGGGTTAAGTCGTGAACTCATCGTTACACTTAACCAAGTTAATCCATGATTAGCAAGAGGGTTAAACCGTACTTAACCCACTAGAAAAATCCTAGCAATGGGGGTCCACTTCGGCAGTAATCCCAAGTTTGTATCATTATGGCCCTAGGGACTAGGCTAGGGTACGGGGGCACGGTTACTGAACTGGAGGTAAGTGACCAAAAGCGACGACAGACTGGTACGCCGGTGTAGTTCCGGGCGGACTTATGGTCGTGCACATAGTCCGAAGCCGGGGAAAACATGCACGGGTACCAGTAGATCGAGAATGTGCACGCATGTTTATGGTGTCCAGGGGTTGCCACCCTAGGGCTTGATACACCCGACGGGAGACCCGGCACAGTCTGACTACAATTATGTTTGGGCCGTATGGACACCAACACGTGACGAGTTAGGCTTATAGGGAGCCGATCGACTAGACCGTTTGGTTGGACCGCGTAGTAGGGTCATTTCATGTTATTGGGCCAAAGCTTGGGCCAAGGGATCAATACTGGTTTATTCAAGTCATGTTAGTTTTCTAGTACACCTGTGGTGCAAAACCTTAAACCTGATTATGCGATGACACCTTTATCTACCTTGTTAGTTAATCATCATGCTAGTATGTTGTTATCCTTATGTTCATCCCTGCTTCTCATGCCAGTTAACTTTATCAGTTTACATTGATTGTAGTAGGGCTTACTCAGTCTTTTTGACTGACCTGTTTTCTTTCGCCTCTTTTCTTCCGTTCCCCCCTCCCCCCCAGGTTCTCAGGGTGGGAATATTGGAGCTTAGCTTGGATTTCTGACCGCTTGCTTGTCGGATTTTAGCTCATGTACGGTTTCGACATGAAGCTAGCTATGGTTATCACTTATTTTGGGGATAGTACTTATGTATTTCAGTTTTTCAGTAATGTTGTTTTTATCTAGACTTGTGTATTTGGAAAATTGACATTATGTTGTACCAGACTTGTTTTGAAATGATTTGAAATCTTCCGCTGTTTTACCTATGTTATTTACTCTGTTTACATATATACATATGTTCTTGTTCTGCCTTGATATATCATTATGCATGTTTACCTGATTCAAACGCCCCTCCAAAGTCAGAGTGCTTGCAAGAGACACCCTGGTGGAGGTGGGGTGTTACAGCAACCCTTTCCATTTTAAAATATGCTTGTTTACTTTTTTTTTTTTTTTTACGATTGTTTATCAATAACTAGCACTAAACTATTGGAACATGCCACAGTTTATGAGTTGGGATGCATGCCAATGATGCTTATAAGAATTAATAATAACTATTAATTAGTGACCTTACCATAACCATGTCTTTGTTTCATTAAAATGAAATGTTCTGAATTCTCATATTTAATTGATGCTTTATTTTTATTTTTTTAACGACCTATAGGGATGTAGACATAATTCAAAAAGCATGGGGCTGGTCCATTTTCTCCATTAAAGGGTCTTCTTGTTCAAGGTCCCGTCTTCATCATCATTCAAAGTTAGTAGAGCATTTTGGTTTACTGATTTGACCATTTCTGATTATTTTTTTCCATGCTCTTTTTATTACTACAGGATTGACTTTTTTGGCAGCCGCAGAGGTAACAATTTCTTTTATTTCTTGAAGTTATTCTTCATTCTACAAACCGGGTGTTTGTATATACAAGCATAAACCCTTTATGGTGTGCAGAATGACTATACATCACATAGTTTTGATTCCCAATACAATTGTCAAATGGTATTGCAATCACCTCCTTATCATTTTTCTAACTTAAGATAAGTCCGTAAGAGGTCATGTTTTCCTAATTATATTTTGTTTTTCCTTTGCTCTGTCAATTAGATGTAACTTAAGTTGTTCTGGGGTATAAAGTACAAACTGATTATACATAAGATTCTGCTTGATTGATAGACCTATGCACAAATTTTATACATTGATTATAGATGTCTGTAAAAAGTAAGCACATGACATTTTAAAAAAGAATGCTTTTATGTATACATAATATTGTATGGTACACATGCATACATTCAAACAATGTAGATTTGCGATTAAATATGAGAAGAGCATGGAAACGATGTATTAACCTTGACGACGGTTGAAACGATGAAGACCAGTATGTATGAATCTATACAATCAAATCCCTTTTAATAACAATAGAGTAATAACCAAGGTCAGCTGCCTGAACAGTGGTGTAGCAACTACTTTCACTGACCTGTCATTATAGACCTAGTCTAGCAGATAGCTTGAATTTGAATCATCATATAATTTTTTATTACCTGACAAAGAATGTCTTGTTGATTCCTTGTATTTGTGAAAATTGATGTTTTAATTATTGTGCAATTAAAACATTGATTTTGAACTGGTTTTTTGTTGCACAAATTTTCAATATGACACTTTTATTTTATCCCTAAGCAACTTGGTTGTTGGTATAGCATATGCTATTTTAAATTCTTATACAATTCTATGAATACCATATTTATATGTAATTTTGTCGCTCTTACCTATATTGCATATATTAATGTGTGTGTGGGTTAGTATACCTATAATGTGCTAGTCTGAATCTACGTGCATGTAATATCAAGAGATATTTGCTTTTTATTTAATTAAAAAAATGAATGAACGGATGTGTTGTGAGTGCTAATGTTTTGTTAGTCACAACGCTTGTTTCTTGTTTGGTTGGTGACATCAGAGGGAATGTTATGATGTCTTAAAGCACATTCTAATGGGACAGGGTTTTCTTGGCCTAAAGGTGAAGATCATTCATCCTTATAGCTTTACTCAATGTGACACACTTTACTCAGCCGAACTTAGAACTTGTTTGGTGAATTCTGCAACAAACAAAAGTTAGTCGGAATTTTTTATATATTAAAGGATTAAGTATTTATGTAATAAAATAATTCATAAATTTGTATGCCTCATATATTCCATTTGTAATTAAGTGCTCTCAAACAGCAACTAAGCACACAACAACGTAGAAGGAGTTAAAATGTAAGCAAACATGAACTGCCAAAACATGCATACAAACTGTAGAATTGTTTACATTCAACATGCACAGGTTATATAATTTGTTAAAAAGTGTATCCAAAGGTTTAAATATATGAGATGCTTATGTTCATCTAATCAGTACATAGCACATATGGGGAACTTAAATTCTTATAGAAGCTAGCAAGGTGAAAGAATAGGTATGCCGCTAAAAGGAGATGACTATCAACTTAGCAGTCATCAGCTGGCTGAATAGGAAATGAAGACGAATAAATTACCTAATATCAAGTTCATAACATAATCAATTTTTTTTTTAAAAAAACCGACTAACAAACCTTTCCATCATTTGAGTAACGGTATGCAGCCAAACACATAGCAAACATCGATAAACAACTGCCAACAGCATACTTCAGCACATCATATTTTTCCGCTTCTATTCGGGACTTTAAGTCAGCAATTCCCTGTACAAAATACATAATATTCTTTGTTATTAACACACAAAACACACACACACACACACACATATATATATACATATAAACTCACCTGCTTAGATTTACTATTAAGCTCAATAGCGATATTATCCAACTTGGAATGTAGCTCATTAGTTGTTGTTTTCTGAGCGGCAAACTCATCTTTAAATTTTTTGCAATTGAAATATAAACTAAAAAAAATGTGTCTTTGTGATGTACTTTGCTAAGAATAAAAAAAAAGGTAAAACAAGTACTGTAGTTTCGTGATGAGAGACATCACGGAACTACAATATTTGTTTTACCTTTTTTTTTCCTCAGCAAAGTAAATCACAAAGACAAGAATTCATCAGGAAACTACAATATTTGTTTTACCTTTTTTTTTATTCTCAGCAAAGTAAATCACAAAGACAAGAATCTCATTTTTTTTAAGTTTATGTTTCAATTGCAAAAAAATTAAAGACGAGTTTGCCGCTCAGAAAACAACTAATGAGCTAAATTCCAAGTTGGATAATATCGCTATTGAGCGTAATAGTAAATCTGAGCAGGTGAGTTTATATATATATATATATATATATACACATGTTTTTTTGTGTGTTAATAACAAAGAATATTATGTATTTTGTACATGGAATTGTTGACTTAAAGTCCCGAATAGAAGCGGAATAATATGGTGTGCTGAAGTATGTTTTTGCCGGCTGCGTTTGCTATGTGTTTAGCTGCATACCGTTACTCCAATTATGAAAAGGTTTAAAAGTCGGTTTTGAAAAAAAAATGATTTTGTTATGAAATTTGATATTATGTAATTTATTCGTCTTCATTTCCTATTCAGCCAGCTGATGACGGCTAAGTTGACAGTCATCTCCTTTTAGGTGCATACCTATTCTTTCACCGTATTAGCTTCTGTAACCATTTATGTTCTCCATATGGGTTATGTACTGATTAGACGAACATAAGTATTCCATATATTTAAACCTTTGGATGCAGTTTTAACAAATTATATTTAACTTGTGCCTGTTGAATGTAAACATGTCTACAGTCTGTATGAATGTTTTGGCAGTTCATATTTGCTTACATTTAGCTCCTTCTACGTTGTTGTGTCCTTGGTTGGTGTTTGAGAGCATTTAATTACAAATGGAATGTATGAGGCATACAAATTTATGAATTATTTTATTACTTAATCCTTTAATATATATAAAGATCTGAGTAACTTTTGTTTGTTGCAGAATTCACCAAAGAAGCTCTAAATTTGGCTGAGTGAATTGTGTCACACCGACTGCACATTCTTATGGGATTGAGATCCAAAGGGAAAACAAGGTCCTATAGCTCTTCTTTCTAGATGTTGTAATCATTCATCCTCCAAAGGACGAAGAGGAATATCCAAAGCCTGCAGATGTTGTGGCGGCCAACTGATATTGGTCTTCAAGTTGCTTGAGACTTTTTCCCCCGATCTAAGTTCTCTTTTCTATTGTTCAGGTACTCCTTTTGTATTTAGCTACGAAGAGGAATATCCTTGTTTTACTTGATGCTTTTGGAATGATAGCTAGTTTCGTATGGAATAATTATAGGTTTTCATGTTTATTTTATTATTTTTAGATAAAAAAAAAGAAAAAAAATTATTGTTAGTATAGTGTTTCTGTAAGGAAGATCAACTTCTACATGATTCACTTTTATTGACACAACAAATTTTGTTTCACAGGGATCCCAAATAAAATTTGTTCTGGAATAAGGCATGCGGGATGAACAATAGAAGCAAAAGAAGGGGAAGATTTGGATTTAGCTGCTTTCATTGCCCTCTTTCATATTTCATGCATTTACTTATGTGGTTTTTGAATTACGTGTTGTTATTAAATTTTACAAATGTGGCACTTTTTATTACTATTGATTATCAATTTGCTTGTTGCAGATCTTGTATTATACCAAGCACGATGTTTTCGTGCTTAAAATCTGAGCTGACCATGAATGTTACTTGATGGGTTTTGTATTTGGATTGAATTGATGAGAATGGAATCTATGTTTAATATCAAAGGTCAGGGCACCATCGTTATACGCATGAGCTATGAAAGGGAAAAACCCCCACGAAGCTATGGGGCACAACCGTGATTCACGAAGTCTCGAACCCCCTGAAGATCAAAGGCGGAACTCAAAACGACGGCGACAAGAAGATTACTGGGCTGGAAAAGACAACTTCTTAACAAAGCTAGGGCATCGGCACAGCCGTTCTCCTCCCAGTCCTCTCTCCATGACTATTAGTTGGCTTGCTACTTGTTCCAAAAAAAAGTATTTTGTATGTCAGTTTTGATTGATTCTGAATTTTACATCTTACAATTTTTAATTTTTGATCAAATTTTTATGTAGC
This sequence comes from Allium sativum, assembly GCA_030737875.1. Taxonomy (NCBI): domain Eukaryota; kingdom Viridiplantae; phylum Streptophyta; class Magnoliopsida; order Asparagales; family Amaryllidaceae; genus Allium; species Allium sativum. Next base: position 997,775,634 of record CM060915.1, read on the forward strand.
TGGTACTGGAATTTGCAAACAAACTGAAGCTGGCGTGCATTTTAGATTCTAATGATAGATCCCTATTTTGTAAGTTCAAATTTTGATATTGCAAACAACATAGCCCTACTGTGTTTTAGACTTTTAGATTGTAGTGAGACTTCAAACATTTGGTTTTGATTCATATTTGTAGTTTTAATTTTAAATTTGCAAACATGACTATGTTTTGTTGTATATTCCTGTTAACCAATTATTCATTTTGGTCCACATTCCACATGTTCTAATTTTGAGTTAGTTAATTGTAGAATATGGATTGATTTGTTTATCAATAAGGGTTAAATCAAAATTGTTAAATTTAATTTGTTATTTGAAATAACTGAATAATAAACAATGATTTGATAATTAATGGATTTTTCAATGGTTAGTTAATGTAAAATTTATCCATGATTGATTAAATTTGTTATTGTCAAAATTTATAGTTATTTTTTTAGTCAACTCTATTAGTGAAAAAGAATTTTAGTTCCAAATTATTTTGGTGAATATTTATGATAATTTATAATCAATAGATTGGGTATTCATAATTTAAAATACTATTTGTCATTTTAATATTTATAAATATACAATGTCATAGACGTTTTATAGTGTAGAGTTGTGCAAATAAGATTTGGTCAATGAGCTTGAATATCATAGGCTGCATTGAAACAATCCATTTATTTCAGTCATAGGATGACCACAGAGGGTGTGAGACCGAATTGATTCGACATTTGAATGTTTGATACGATCTATGTGTATACTACATACGTTTGTGAAGTGTTTCATGTTGTGCATAAAAGATAGCTGATAGAGGCATGATGAGCTAAGTAAAGCAGGTGAAGTGCTTAAATCAATAATAGAAGAGCTGAATTCCTTTTCAGCCAAACTACTTGAAGCAGCTTTTTTTTACTTTGTTATATAACAGGATAAGCCTGATAACCATACTGTATGACCAGTGTCCAACCTTCCTAATGACCAAGATTTTGCGAAATGCAGCTTCCTTGAAATTGTTCTACCGCCTGCTGAAATTGTTCCAGTAATATATTATTGTAGCAGTCCTATTAGTTTTCAATTATTGCATCAGAAGCTCAGAATATAATAATTATTGCAATATATATAGCTATCGTATTTTACTATTTTTCTAGGCCTCTGCACATTTTTCAATTTTTTTTGTATGTTCATTTTTCATTGCAGAGATAGTAGCCTTCCAGTTTCTTTTATCGAGAAGTATCTTGTTAAGAAGCTAAATATATCAGCTGAAGCTGAGGTAAGCTCTCATATTTGTTTTTTTTTAAACACATTTTTCCTCTTATGTAGTGTGTCGCACTCATATTTTTACTTTCAGAAGAACAAAAAGAAATTTTAAACAGACATTCAGATAAACATGCATGGACACATCCTTACATAAACCTACAATAAAAACGGCCCAAGTGAATACAAACACCTAAAATGTTTAGTTCTTCTTAACGGCGTTTTGAACGGTAAATTTAACAATTTTTTAGTTAATAGTAAAAGGTTAAAAAGTGTTTATGGATACAATTTCAGTTGGAAAATTTGAAATAGTTGAACAGTTATTGTTTGGAGAAACTGTAGAAGGTTAAATATACTTTATTTAACGTTATAGTAATATTGTTTGTGTCCCCTGAGACATTGGAGAATGTACTTCCTGGCCTGCACATTTGTTTGCTGGTTAAACAAGTGCAGCTGGGAACACTGTCACTGTTTATTTACAAATTGTAAATGCATTAAACTGACATGCATGATGCATGTAAATACACAACATTCTGGTATATGTAATCTAATATAAATTTATTGATTTTATATCAAAAATGTGAAAATGTATAACACACACATTGTGTTTAAATGTTGGACCAGTTGTCATTGGCAATGAAACACACATTGTTTATAGAATTTAAATTGTTCAGGTATTCACTTTAAGTTCACATGTTAACTTTTATTAGGAATTATAAGCCTATTTGAAAGAATGGTGAGTTCTTTTGTTAATATGAAATAGTTATCTGTAATGGTGCACACATGGATTATTAATGGATGAGGTATTATAATGAAAATTACAGAGAAAAGAGTTGTGTACATTGTTCGTTGGAATGTTGAAATTTTAAGCACTAGTTGTAATTAACTTAGAAAGAGACAAAATAGTATATAGCTAGATGGGCTAGTTTTGTTGTTTCAAAGAACAACGTTGAATAATATGAAATTAATTCTCCTTATGAACAGTACAGGCTAATATTATTAAATATAGGGATAAATCAAATGTAAGTGACCAGGAAGTGGTCTTCTCTAAATCCAAAATGGCTGAATTTATCGTTATTTTCTTATGAATTACTTTGTGTGGTGTTCCAAGCAACAAAATGCAACTCAACCGCAGCAGTCAGCGTGAAGTGAGTTGACATTCCTGGGGATGATATTTTGACTTTGTTTATATTTTATGTTAGCAATTAGCGTTGAGCCCATTTGGCCATTTCCCTATATGAGGGAGTCCAAATTGCTTGATTTCTATACAAAACGGTATTCACTTGCATGTTGGTCAATGGCATGTATACTCAAGTTACCCTGAATATTCTACCATACAAAAATATGTACATAATGTGTTGACAAAATTAATGTTATTTAAGATGCATGCATTGTAGGTTGCGATTGGCACAACAAACCAGTAGTAATCTTGACTTTATATCCACATTTAGAACTAACATTTTTATGTAGAATTTCCATAGAAAATATTCATGCATTCACAGACATGTTTTGTGTTACCTTAATCAAAATCAAACCACTTGCCGCACATTTTCTATACCACAACCCACAATTAGTTTTCTTTCATGTCAAATCTATGGTTAATTACATCATTTTAAACTAAACTTCTGTATTTACTTCATTCTTTGTTCCTGATTGAATATGTACTAGCGATGCAATTTATACTGCTGTTTTGACAATTTTGCAAGTATTCTGTCTGATACCTGTTTTTCATTTTTTATCGTTCATATATCCTAGTGATATATTATTATATTAGTCCTATCGGTTTTGAGTAATTGCATCAGTAGCAAAGAATATAATAATTAGTACAATATATATAGTTATCGAATTTTACAATACTTCAAGGCCTCTGCACATTTCACAATATATATAGTTATTGTTCATATATATAGTTATCGTATTTAACAAAATGGAGTTTGCAGTTTTCAACCACTGGCGGCAATAGGACCTTTCCAGTGACTGCGGCAGCGATGGAGGATGTGGCACCGTGGCTTTTGATGGCAAAATGGGTACTTTTTGAGACAAATCTTAGCAGGTTAGGAGTGCCACAAGTATTTAAGTCTAGCTTTGACAAGGCTAACGCAATATCATTCAGATCTCTGAGTTGGAAGAGGTTTAAAGGTAAATTCAGTTTCATAACTTTTTTTTTGGCACCGTGACATAGATGTAATTTGTTCATGTTCAATACATATTGCATTTTTTTGATAAAACTCTTGCAGATTTGCTAATATATAGGTATGTATTTGATCATATGCTTCTATACCTCTATCCGATGTAAGATTGGTGCAATTGTATAGACACAATGAGGCTAAGATGCAATTTAAGAAGTTACCATTCTCTTTTTCATGTTGAACTTTAACATCCCATGAGAATATATTTATAGATGTGACCCGTTTTATTGATTATCGTTTACATATGGATGTGAGACCATAATTACTTGTTTGGATATGGAATCATGACAATGTTATTTAAACATGTGAAACTTGGAGAAAGTCAAAGTTGCATATGATCTTCCCAGAGCGACAGATGTGCATGAGCGTAGCCAGGTAGTTTTGTTTTCTTATATGCAATTTAAATGTCAAACAAGTATTGTTTAAATTTAACCTTTAGTCTAACAAGCTTCCCACACCCCATGATGTATTACTTCTCTTTGTTAATCCTGGTATGTAATTATATGTTCCTTCTGTCCATCAAAGAATGACCACTTGGAAAGTTTATTTTGTTATAAAATAGAATAGATGACATTTGAAAACTACATGATGGATATCAATTGAGATTTACACTGAAAGATAAAACTTGTAATTATCACTGGAAACCATTAATTTATGTGTATCCGCATAGACATATATATTTTTTGAGCATAGATCAACATCAGACGTCTAAAAATTTATTTAGACGTTTGAATGTTTCTTCAGACTTCATCTTTCAGTTGGACGAAAAATTCAAACATCTAGGATGTAATATCTAATGTCTGGATGCACTTTAAATAGTTTTCCTAGTGTTATTTCAGACGTCTGATATAATTTTTAGACATCTGATTTAATTTGTCATCAAATTAAACCGTGTGTCAAATTTAATGCACAGTCATAATAGCAGTTTTGTAGCAATGGCGTATAGAATGATAGAAGGTTATAGAAGGATTGCAGCTGTACCTTAGGCATAGACAGATTTCAGTGATAGTTGATTGTGAAGAAAACAGTAACTTTTAGTTGTTCATTTTGTTGGTATTCAGCGCAAACTTGTATTATGGATATTTTGTTTTATTTATAGATATCGTGACTTTGTTCGATGGATATTGTGTAAATTTAGTTTATGGTGTTATTTTAATTTTATGGAAATTATGTAAACTTGGTTTATTGATGTCTTTGTGTATGTATATTGTGTTATAAAATTTATGTAAATGATTCATAGTTATTTGTTTATACGATAGCTTTTGTATTTGATTCGAACATGTTATTGATAATAGTTGGTTGATATATATTTAAATGTTGGTGACATGAATGTGCATGAATATTTTGATACTACAATATGTAAATGTTGTGATAGACGTAAAAAAGCGTAGATGCTGTATTATGTGGCAAAATGTTGTATAAAAGGGAAGATAACAAAATTTCTAGAACAATATAAAATGTTGTACAAACATAAGAACAACACCATTTGAAACGTTGTAGTATGCCAATTTTCAGCGTTTTGGTATGTATTATGATATTTCCATGACCTATAACAACTTGTCGGTAGACAGCGTTCATCAAAACACCGTTAAAGACTATCACAACGTTTTTTCAACGTTGTGAATGAGCAAATTTCTTGTAGGGTCGGCGTCAACAAGAATGCGTCCACTTCATAATCTCTCAATAATGTCACAATATTGGAGTTACAATGAATGATATTGTCAGAATCTCTCGTACAACACTGTTTCTATTGATTATTTCAAATTACAATCAAGAATATTATTCATATTTTGAGATAAAAAAAGTTTAGCAACCATGACTAAATAGTGCAGAGCTTCCCATGGCCAAAAATCCTTTAATTGCCCCCAAAACGGTAAGCATATTCGGGTCTGGGTTGAATTGACATGTGACAGTTGCACAGGTAATCTCGGAACATGGTAGAGAACGCGGGTCTATTCGTTTATGCTAGGTGGAACCCGATCCGGGTTTATCAGTGGAGCAAGTGGATAGCCATGAGAATAGGCCCGCGTTGATGCCTGAATAACCAATAAGGTGGGGTCGGGTTGAGTTCGACATGGAGGCCTTTGACCCTAGAGTCTCGACCTGAATTGTTGGACCCGTATGATGTTGGACCTGGATGGTGTTGGACCTGGATGATGTTGGACTCGAGACGGTGTTAGACCCGAGATGTTGTTGGACCCGAACTGGAGCCACATTCAAGCTGAGGTAAGTATGAGGGATCTCCTTTGATTCAGACTTCGTGTACCCTCTTCTTCGATCCCGACATGCTCTTGATGTTGCTAGGCTTAGACGAGCCCAAAGGTGATCGAACCGGGGGTTGGGCCAGTGGTGTCAAAGCTTGTCCAGACCCATGCTCGATCCTTATTGGCATTGCCTATGGTAGCTCATAGGGCGACGGCCTTGCCAAAAGGCGAGTCAACACATATATTAGTTTTTTCATAGCTGTTGGATGGCCTTGGTAGATATTAAGAGGTCCATTTATGCAAAAAATAAATTGGTGAATAGGGTGGATAAGATATAAAATGTAGAAATCCACAAAGCCAAGTTTGACACCCAAGAGTAAATAAAGAAATGAATTTAATAAGAAACAAACTTACATGGATTTTCGAAATTGGCTACATAAGTTTCACCGTTGAGTCAACAGTAGTTTTCTAGACAACTTTCATGTATAACTTAATATAATCCTAGTTAGAATGGAGAAAATATGAGTGAAAGTAGATTTTAAAGTTTAGCTTTTTAAACTTAAAATCAAAGATAAGTAAAAAAAGTAAGGTTTTACTCAAAAAAATATAGGTCGACAACCCCAAGAACCGTCTATCGTGGCGGTCGACTGCTCCTTATTCCCCACGGATTATCGGTTATGACGGTCGACCACCCCCAGGGAGCGGTTGATCTATGAAGGTACCTGTCCATTTACTTGGTTAGGTACAAGATAAATTAGGGAGAGAATATCAATCAGACTCAGATCTGGTTAACTGACCTTCATTGAATGACCATATTTGAATCTAAGATACAGCAGGATGGTCATATTTAAACTAAAAATTAATCTAAGGTTTGATTTAGACAGAAATGACAATTTCATTGGCTAGGATTAGAACTATGACATGACAGCTTAAATTAATAATGACCTTAGATCATTGATTGAAATTATAAAAGAAGGCTAGACCTAACCTTCATTTCATTTAAGACATTTCTCTCTTCCTTTCTTCCTCTGTAACTAGACCTTCTTTTCCCATCCCTCTTTATTTTAGATGTCAAGATGAAACAATTAGTTTTGGAAGAGGAAAATAAATAAAATTTTATTAAAGACACCAAGGCAAGGATGATCTGTGAAGACCAAAGGACAAAAACTTAAAACCTTAGATAAGTGAGAAGTTGCTGTTTTTTTTTTCAAAATTAGGAATATTAATGAATAGGATTAAAATATTTCTAGTTTACATTTAAATTACATGTATAAAGAAATTGACTTATTCTCGAATTATTAGACTTAAAGATAATTTTGGATCTACATGAAGTTACATGAAAATAATAAAAAGACTTCACGTAAATGCGGATTAAAATAAAAGTAGGAGACTTTTCAGCAAGATACTAATTAATTCTTATGCTAATTAAATATACATGTAATGAATATAAACTTGTAAATAGAACAATGACTATTATAAAAATTTATAATAGGGGACATAAGTTTTATACTTCAGGTTTGAATTACAACACTAATTATAATAAGAAAAAGATAACGACCATCATGTCAAGTAAAAGAGATACAAACACTTTCATGATAGGTAAAGAATTTAAAGGCAAACAACTGTCATAAAATGAAAAGTAGAATATTAAAAATAGCAAAGACTCAGTAAGGTTGGGGTGCTTTTCCTAATAATGAATACACATGCACGTTGGCATGGGAAATAAATAGGCTAGTAAAAAGGAAGAAGACTGGAGGAAGTGCATCCTAACGGTGTTCAGGCATGTAGGAGTCGAAGTAGGAAATAAGACTATTGGTTCCTTAAGTGCTAACATATAGATATCCATCTAAACAGATACACGAACGACTTTGGCTTTGAAAAGAAGAGACCTCGGGAGTGGGTAGCCATCTATAATAATGATTTTCTGGGGGGAATTCCAGTTTAGTGTAAGGGACATTGCTACCACGTACATGCATATTAGAGAATAGTTGAGGATAGAGGTCCGACGGGTTGATCATCGAGTAGACTAGGCATGACTTTTAAAGTAAGAATTAATAGTGCAAACGATCACTTTAAGAAAGCACGGACACATATCTTTATAACATCTAGATTAATTTTGAGACTACTATCACCTGATCTTTCTCTTTTAAGTAGTTTACTTCTTATTAACTAGGATTTATGTATGACCCATTCTTTTTTCCTTTCCCCTATCTTGGACACACAAGGAAGCAGTTGGCTCTCGAGAGGACTTGGAGTATAGCTTGAGAGCTCCATTGTAACAATAATAGTTTTGTGATTACCTGAAAAATAAATTATACAAAGTTTTATTGAGTGAATTATAATTAAAGCTTGAGTCGGAGTTATAGTGAGTTAATAAATTGGGTTGAGTTGAATTATGCTTAAGAATGCAATTCAATTCAATATTTGGTTGTTAAACTTATGGAAATAAAGGAGAATTCAGAGGGAATAAGTTTATTAATCATTTATTTGATTAACTAAAGAGGTTGGTGTTAACTTGGAACAACTTGGGATAACTAAATAAGTTTATGGTAGAATTGAATCAAATAGATTCATAAAAAGGTTCAATTCGATATTGAAGTGTTAAGTACACTTAAATATGGAAATTAAAGTTTGGAAAACTTTATAATGAGAATTTTTTGATAAAATATGTGTTTACAAGATTTATATGTGATTTGTTGTAATACATTTAATCAAATATTTAATTTTGGTGCAAAACGGTGTTTTCTAGGCTTATAGAGTTCTAAAAAATATATTAAATGTAAATATTGGTTGGAAAATGAATATTTAAATGATAAAAAGTTTTAACGCATTTGTATGTTCATTTGTGTCGAAACAATGTGATTTGGATAAATTTAATGTAAGAAATGTAAGTTTTAAAACAAAAGAAGTTTAAATTAAACGTTTATTTGTAAAATGTAAGTTATAGTGGAAAGGTGTTTTAAATAGTTTTAAAAAGGTTTAAAAAGATTTTTAAATATGTCGGTATGATTTTTAACAAGGCTTAACAATGCTAAATTATATTAGAGAATGTTAAAATGGCAAACTGTAATGTTAATTAGGTGATTAATATAGTAATATAGTTGTTATGTAGCCTAATTAACTATACAAGGCCTAATATAAGTACGCCTAAGGAATAATGGACCATAATTAAGCCTAACACTAAACTAATTATTGAAAGAATAGTTTGGAAATGAGAAAGAGTACGTTCATTTCACTCTTAACACCTTCTTCCTTTACAAAATTTACAGTAAAAGATTCTTACATCCTTCTCTCAAAATTTCAAATCTGAACTCCAGATTCCAATCTATAACTGAAAATATGTTACTAGACTCTAATCCTATAGGTAATCTCCATCCATAGATTTATTTCATTTATGTCTTAGATTTGTGAAATTTCATTCTTATAGTATGTTCAAGGATGCTGCATATGTCTCTAATTGAAATAGCAGTGTCTAAGGCTTCTACTAGACGAAAATCTCCAGCCTTTTGTTCCAAATTTTAACTAAATCGCTATTTAAGCTAAAATCGGTAATATTAACTCACACTGTCTAGTTTATATAGAATTTTTTATGATCTATGATTGTTTCATCTAGGCCCGGAGGGAGGGGGAGGAGTCGTAGTGATGGGCACCAGAGTATGCATGTAGTACTTGAAACAGCTCAGAGGGAGCTATATATTTGATGCATGTTATTTGTTATTTGGATCCATTTTTGATGTTATCTTTTGTTTTGGATCTACTTCATGTTACTACTGTTGATTTTTTTGCTATTTGTTGATTTGAATCCAATTTATGATGTTATTCTTGATATTAATCTCCTTTACAGCCTAGAGCTATTATGATGCTTACATATGTATATGTATATATATGTATATATATATGTATATATATAGTGATCACTTTTGTGTTGTTTGAGCTGTCACATGAGTACACATTGACCTTTTTAATGAAGTTTCCCTTGGTTTGTGTTTTGGAGACTTTATATATATGTTTGGCTTTAATGCTTAACATTTATTGCTGGTATAAAACCCTTGCATGATGCTAATGACACTGTTCATGAGACCACTATATATATGATGTTTTGTTGTAACTTATCTCATGAATCTTATGTTGTACTAATTTGAAACTACCTTATCTCCACTCGAGAAGAGTTATCCCTTAGGAAGCGACCTTTCATCTATATGATCTACTCGCTCTGTTTAAATTAGACCGATCCATTTATTTTATATACTCTGGTCAGACCGAGTTGTTTTAGGTTAGTTTATGATGTAGATACCTACTCATCCTATTTTTACTATGGACTACTTACCATATTTTTTAGATGCTTAGGCGTGTTTTGGGCTAATCATCTAGTTGTCTTGTTACGTACTCTGCTATATGTATATATTCTTTTATGGGATATGATGTTGTATATATTGTGGTTTATATAACCATTTGTTTATGTCACTACGTATTGTACTGGAGGAATATGTATATATGTGTTGATGCGCAAAAGTTGGCAACAATAGTCAACGAGTTCCAAGACAATGAAACTAAATGTCCAGAACGGAAAACATACAAGAATATCAATCAATACAATATCTATAATTTTTCAGTTCGTGAGAACTCACATTTGTTTTGAAGGTTTTACTCTTTTTATTCACTTTCAGTCAAAGTGCAATGGTGGAAACTATAGTTCCAAATGAGTACAATGCAATGGTGGAAAGTATGTTCAATAAGGTCCAAAATGTAGCTCAAGTTCTTCTTCCAAAATGCCTATGCTGCCCAAAAAGTCCAAAATTGTGGAAAGTATGTTCAGCTAGGTCCAAAATGGTGGGAACTAATAATAGGTATCATAAACTTCTCAATGCATTGAAAAGTCTAAAACATGATGTTTTATTGTGTATTTGTTTGGTACATTGATTGCACTTGTTTTTCACTACATGGACAAATATATATTATGATATTTTGTTTGATTATAAAGTCTCAGAGCACTTTTCCATTCTAGGAAAAGAAAATTAGTTTGCATGTTCTATTTTGATGAACAGTTCTTTAGAGGCCTTACGTCACTACTGAGCATAATAAATCAGTTGAGAAAGCATTTCATTTATATTATGATGCCATCATAAATTTTATTTATTCAGAGCATAGTGTAAGTTTGTTAAGCTTCCTATTTTACAAATTCATTTGACTAAATATATATACACACTTTTTTTCACTCTAATTGAATTCAATGTCACATGTCTATGTGCATATATTTTAGCAGTCGCTTAAGCTAATGGAATGGCAATGCAAAAATCTTAAATGCTGGGGGGGGGGGGGGCTCATTGAAGAGAATACGACTACATATGCGAAGATGAGGAATTCTTTCGACAATTTATTTCTTGGTGTTTCTTCGTAAGCTTTCCTTCTCTTCTTCTTTTATCCTCTTTGTTTGATACCCTCCTTTCCCGGGGATTTTTTTTGTTTTAATTTTTGTGCACTTAATCATTCTTTCCTAACCGATTTTCTTTAATTGCATATTTGGTTGTCCAATAAAATTACAGAGAGTTTGTCTAATTGTATATTTGGTTCGTATTTCATAATTTTTATATGCCTAGTGCGACTCTGAAATGATATTTTTCAAGCTCACAGCAGATACAATTTTTTTTCCTTCTAGCAGTTGCTTGACATTGGGTAAATAGGATGCATCATATTTGATTTCTTTCAATGTTGTCTAATATACAATGTGGTGGGTCGGTAGATGTTCTTGATCTGCAATCTCCTGTGATGCCTGATGACGGTCATACAACCAGGTTCACTATAGGAACTGATGTTTCACCCATTTCCAGGAAAGAATCTTTACCTATATGGGATGATGAAAGTACAAGAACCTTCTACGAGTTCTTGCTTGATCGCAAGTTTATCCCTGGAGTTCCATCTGCTTCATTTTTAGATGGAATGTTTTCCTAATTAAATTTCTCTACACTGTGTCTAGGGCATTTGTTCCATCTGTATTACTGGGAGAAGAAGAACCCAAGTCAAATGAGCAGAAGACACAAGACCAACAAAATGTACGTATATGCAACAAAAGAATGTGTTTCTAGTTTTTTCTGGAAGCCTTTTTTGTTCTGCCCCAATTTCTTTTAGAAAGCTTTTGGATCTGGATCTGTTTCCCTTTAGACCCATCTATTATTATTAGTTCTAAGTGTGATCATTGTATTTGCATTCTTTTTTGAAACATGGTAGCTCATAATAATAAAACCTTATTATTCATGAGCATACGGTCCCACATTTAACTTATATTGGTACTATTTTTGTTTGGCTATGAGAATAAAATGAGTTGAATACTCATTTTATTCATTAAAATAAAAGGGAAAACATTTTGATGTTCGACGTGGAGCTTCAATAATCAAACTATAAGGGTGCGTTCTCGGCGAGCGGAAACGGTGTATTTGAGCGGGGTACTGTAGCGAACAGGGAATGTGTTTTTTGCTGCGAACGGGGTATTTTTAAAATTAGATATAAATAATGAGATTGAGCATGGTTAAAACCCACTTACAGGATACGACAACTACAAATACAAATACAGTTATAACTACAGATACAAATACAAATACAAATACAAATACAAGTATGGATACGAATAAAATCAGTGCAGACTAGTAGCTACCAACTCATCTCTAATGGTATCTCGAAGTAATGACATTTCTTGGAACCCATTTCGTTGTACCCGTTCAGTGCCTCTACTCAAAGTGTAATATTCCTCCAAGTACTGATCGGGGGTATTTTCAGGATCATCATCAAAAGCCATAAAATCTGGGTCACCAGTATTATATTTGCATATGAAGTTGTCTAATGCCATTGTAGATACGACAACTTCGACTTGAGTTTTAAATTGATATGTAAGCATATGGTTCAGAATGGTAATTTTTTTTAGATGCCAAAAGTTCTTTCTACGGCCATCCGTAAACTCAAATGGTAAAAATTAAACACTTCATTGGCTGATTTTGGTTGATCAACGGTTTCACAGAAATGCGGAATATGATACCTTATATTCCGATACGGGGGTAAGTATCCAGTCTGTAGTGGATAACTGGAGTCAACCAAATAATACTGTCCAGCTGGAGGTTTAGGGAAATTTGAATTTCTATCATTTGTAACATCATTAAAAATTCTACTATCGTGTGCAGTCCCTTCCCAACCAGCCATAACATACGTAAACTGTAAATCGAAATCACAAACCGCTAATATATTTTGAGTTGCAAAACCGTTTCTTCCGATATAAGGAATAATCTGATCGGCAGGTAAATGTGTAGATACATGTGTACCATCTATTGCACCAATACATTTTCTGAAATAAGGATGATATCGGTTTGAAGTTCTAATGTGTTGTGGAACAGTATGAAATTGTTGATTCCCTGGCTTTATTATATCAGCAGGTAGTAATTGAAAAGCATTAAGAACTGCATGAAAACAAATGGAAATTCTGCTACCTGACCGTTGAAAACTTTCGCTAAGTTGACTATTTGAAATCCCAGTAACCATTGTGTAAATGAAAATTCCAACCATTTCGAGGACACAAATATCGCGCGTGGAAGAGAGACCATGATGGTATAGTTTTTCACATAATGAGTAAAAACAAAGTCTTTTCATTCAAAAATTAACCTGACAACATTGTTGGTGACCATTTAGAACATCGTTTACCCAAGCTAACCCAGTAAACTCTGAAGTATTAATTCGAGTCATATGATTTCTACTGGCATCCAGACACAATGATATCCCGTAAAGATCAATAATATCGTCGTAATCAGAGGATGAGTCAGAAGAAGACATTTTTTAAGTTGAAGAAGAAGAATATGTAGAAGAAGATAAGGAGGTGAAGAAGATAAAGGAGGAGTTGTTTTATTGGCCAAGAGGGGGTGTTGGGGAAAATCAAGCCGTTGGCGTCCGACGCGTCGGACGCCAACGACTTGATTTTCCCCAATACACCAGTGCTCTTCTTGAGCGGAGTAAATGGTGTTTGCATCCGCGTCGGACGCAATCACCAAACGGAGCGTGCCAAATTAGGACTGCGAACGGACCCTAACCCTTTATAAGTGTCACGTATCAATATTACTAATCATTATCTCATCGTGAATAACAAATAATCCGACAAAATAATAATATTGCTTAAACACTTTTTTTAAAAACCAAATACCCGAACCTAGGATTGACAATGGAGTAAACAATAATAATTGGTTTATCAATGCTCCAAGTCGACCATAAAATACCAATCAATAAATTATTTATGGGAATGGCTATTTAGACACAAAATTAGATACAAATTAGAGGGCACACAATCATAACCGTTAGACCATCTTGTCTTTATATGGAGTAGTGGGATTCATGGGGTGATCCAATGGTGTAAATTTACCGTGTCACCAATTGTTTCTAAATGTTGTGTCTAAATAGATCACATATGTAACACTAGCATGCAATTCTTGAGACGTAGACTGCATACGTCCAAACTTTATATAACCCTATAGGTTATTCAAGTTCTATTGTTAATGTTTAAGCACATTAGTTTTCCTTTTGATGCCTTAACTGATGAGTTATCAAATATCAGTTTGCCCTTTGCTCGGGAGTACAATTAATAGGCTCAGTTTTGATGAGCCTTTACGTTCGGTTTTTGTGAGCCTGAACGCTCGGTTTTAACCAAGCCTGAAGACTCTATTTCGAAAGGCTCAATTTTAAATGAGCTTTTAGGATCACCAAATCGAGCTTGAAGGCTCATCAAGACCGAGCCAGAAGGCTCAGTCTTGATGAGCATAAAGGCTTAGTTTTGACTGCTGAAAATTGATCCTAATGTCTCAGTTTTAACTGATTGTTGGGCTCATTTTTGATGACCATTGATTCATTTTAGCATAATTTTAATTCATTGTAATATTGAATGCATATAGTCACTTCTACAAAAAGTAGAAGAAAAGAGGAGATTAAAGGGTAGCTCTAGTGCTATTAATGGAGTTGAATAGATCTTCAAAATGATGGAGGCTTTGTTATATGGTTCAAGTTATGTGAATTTTTAGGTGGAGGCTTCGTTTTGTTGCTCAAGTTTCGTATTCGGTATCTGCAATATTTAACTTTGAATAGTATATTGTCTTTTGGTATTTTAGTTTGATATGGTTATATGAACGGTTAATTATGTGCTGAATTTATTAAATTAATTATGTATGGTAATTGTCTTTTGCTAATTAATATTCTATTGTTATCATGATTATGGATGTCGTCTATTGATATTGATTGAGTTAATTTTTTCAAATTGGTACATTTTGAGTTAATATCAAATATAGTCTATATTATAATTATGCATACCATATTAGTTGCAACAGTTGATATTGGTCGAATACATGAATTATCAACTTTTATTTATGTTGCTACTTTATGTTTTACCGACACTTATATTTATTCGTGTGATGAAATTGGCAGCGCTTGTAACCATTGGAAAGAAAAATGTTCCAATGTTAATAACCGCTGGCAAAGAAATTCCACAAACGCTCATAACCGTCGAAAAAGAAATTATGCCATTGCTTAAAACCATTGCCAATAGTTGTCGACGGACCTACAATAACATTTATAAGCATTGTTGAAATTGTTTTTCACACTTTTACTCATTGGGAATCACATGTTTGGTGTAGTGAGCTCTAGGCTAGATTTCGTTCAAACGACTCTCTATAGGCGTCGTTTCTTCATGCTAAGTACCGGCGCCTATTTCCCTCGGTCTACATGGGATCCTCATTTTATGCTAGTGAGACATGGAAATGGATGCAATCGGTTAAGGCTTTTTCTGATTCCCACGGTCATGGTGTTGGATGAAGTGGGGGTCCTTTCACTCTTAGGACTGTTTGGAATCTGCTCGAATTACAGTGCCTATATTCCCTGATTTCTCTTTCATATGGGACAAGCGTATCCCTCCCAAGGTGTCCATTCTTATGTGGAAAAGGGGATTCCGCTTGACGTCAACCTTATGAAGATCAAGATCCCATTTGTATCTTGATGCAGTTATTGCCCGTCTAGAGCATTAGAATTGATTCCTCATTTATTCTTGTTTGGAAAGTGTGCTAGGGCTGTTTGGTCTCCCTTCTGGGGTCTAATTGGACTCCGAGGGGGTCCATAGTTCTCTAATTTGGTTGTTTTGTGCCTAGTGGGCTATGGGGCTCGAAATGATGTTGGTTCGGTCCTCTTCTGTCTTGTTCCTTGCCTTATTTGTTGGCATATATGGTTTTCTTGAAACAAGGCAGTATTCGATGAGTCGCTTATCATGCAGTCTTCCATCATTTGTACGGTTAAGAACAATATCTTTTTTGTTTTCAGAGGTAGTCCCTTCAGTGCTAACCTCCATCCTGATTATTTGTCATTGGCGTACGCCTATCTGTTTCTCGGATTACTCGTTTTCGAGCTAGAGTGGGGTGATTCTCTTTTTTCCAAGTTAAAACGTTCTTTGCTTTGATGGTTTTATAGGTTAGAGAGGGGTTGATATGGGATCCTACTAAGTTCAATGGCCTCAAGATGGACAGTGTTGTTCAGAGTAAAGAGGATGCAAAAGCGAGCCTAGCTTCTTGAATCTGTTTGTTGAAGCCCTCTGGGTAGCTCTAACTCTATCAGTTGGACGTGTTTGTTAGTGCTTATGCTGTATTATGTGGGTTTGAAATTGTTATGTTTTTTGTTCTTATATCGTCCGTCTTGGATAATTTGTGTGTGATTTCTGGTTTGGACCACAACTCAGTTGTGAGTTTTACAATGTTGATTTTGTTTTTGGGAGTCATTAGAGAGAGACTATTTTTCTCCTTTTTATATATTTATTTCTTTGCCCAAAAGAAAAGAGAGAATCAAATAGCTTTAAAATCTTCTTCACTTGAAAATAACTGATTCACAGCTTTCAAATCTTCTTCATTTGGAAATAATAAATTCAAGATAGATTCTACATAATATGTGGCGCCCCACTTCTATACCCTCATTAGCCAAGGACATTATAAAGTAATATTATCAACTAACCCAAAGGATTAGGCTGTCGAGGAGCGACCATCTATATAGTAGCCTTAGAAAGCTTCTATACAGTGGCGAAATATCTCTTTAGAGAC
The DNA here is from genome assembly GCA_030737875.1 of Allium sativum. Taxonomy (NCBI): domain Eukaryota; kingdom Viridiplantae; phylum Streptophyta; class Magnoliopsida; order Asparagales; family Amaryllidaceae; genus Allium; species Allium sativum. The sequence goes on from CM060915.1 coordinate 997,792,386, forward strand.
GAATACAAGATACATAACACAAATCAGTTACATATATTCACATCAAAAAGGCGGGAATAGATATGAATATATCACATAAGTGTATACACAAAGATAGTGGTCAAGCAAGATCCACTATACTACAAATGAATAGATATAAGTGCTAACCAAAAGAATATGCATACACAAGGAGTCTCTATCTCATATACATATACTAAAAATACAATACTAATGTAGTTAACCAAAAGTCAGGAGAATATCCCCTCTATAAGTCATATGGAAGCACCTACACCACCTCGGTCTGATCTGAGTATTATTTATAAGAAAATAAACAATAAACGGATCAATCTAGCGGTATTCCTCATAATAAACTAAGATAAAAATAGAGACATAAACTAATAATGACATATGAGTAATAACAACAACGATCACATATAAATGTGAAGTTTTAGAAATGTCCCTACAATATCTCAAGGAAGTCTCAGTGCTATAAAAGAATATGTCATTCTAAATTATACGGTTATTCACAAAAAATGACATCACATATCAAAATACAAAATGATACCACATATGAAAACACCAAATTACAGAGACCAATAGTAGAATTCTAGAAAACCACAAGACGGAAGCCTGAAAACACCATAAGATCGGATCTTGAAAACCCCATAAGATTAGAAAATAGATCATATTTGATCCAAAATAGTGTAAACTACTCCAAGATAATAAATATAAGTGTAATAACCCGGAAATGCGAGCCAGTTTAAAATTTTTATTTTGGCAATTTTAGCGAATTTTGAACATTTAAAATGATTATTTTAAATAATATCGACAAGAAATTTATTTTGAATATAATTAGAACGTATATATTTATACACATCGTCGTTAGAGTATAAATATTTATTTTAAATTATAAAAAGAATTGAAAATGGCGCGGTAGTTCGATAATTCGATTTCAAACTTCAATTGAACATACCGGGTGCAAAATAAACCGGATTTTAGCGAAACAAAAATAATAGGATCTATTTGAGGATATCTTTCCAACGAATCCGAAAAATCAAAATTTCATAGTGGGAATATAAAGATATGTCCAGTTGAAAATTCTGAATAGTCGCTATGGAATTCAGGCCCTTAAAAATGGGAATTTTGCAAACGACCTCGGGTTTCGACGAAACCACTTTTGTTGGATCCGTGATGTCAAATTATTACTAGGTTTCAAATTTCATAATTTTTCGAATCAATATGTGAGCGTAGCAAAGGAAAACGCGTTTGACCAGTTTCAGTTGATTTTAATCGACTGGAAAATGCCCATTTTTCCAACGGTCTCAGAATTCGATGAAACTAGTTTTGTTAGGACTATATCGTCGATACGAAGCTAGAAAATATTTTTCTGGAAATTTTCGAGTTAGTATGTGGCCCTGGTAAATTGAAACGCGCGTTCAAATTCAATATATAGAGTTATATGTTGATTTTGATGAAAATTGATTGTAACAGCCGAATCAGCTTACGATACATATCCCATTGTGTTCGGAATGGGGGTAAAACGCTAGGGACGAAAGTCGGTAGGTCTCGTTTCGAGTTGAAATTAAAAAGTTGCTTTTTAGAAATTTAAAAATAATAAAATAACCCCCCTTCCATCTCCTTTATCTCCTTCAGCCCCCCCCCCCCCCCCGTTCGAATTAATTTCAAAGAAAAAAAAAAGGAAAAAAAAAGAAGAAGAATCGCGTGAACCCTAGAAGCCGCCGCCCGTCAGCCGCCACCGCCGCCCTCCGCTGGCCGCCGCCTCTACCCTCGCCCGCCTCCCCCCTTCTACTCACCTCCTCCTCCCCTTTTCCTTTCTTCCACGCGAGAAACCCGCACCCACCTGAGCCAAATCGAACGTCGTGCCCCCTTTTCACCTGGCCCACGCTCCGCCACCTCTGACCACCACCAGCACCCCCTCGCGCCTCTTCCCTCCCTATCCCCTTCTAACTCCGGCCAAAACCCGCCAAACCCGCACCCAAATTGACGCAGCACTCGACGACGAAGACCAGCAGCCCCTACGACCCTTTTCAAACCACCTGTGAGTTGTTTTTATTTTTATTATTCAGCTGTATAAGTAAAAATATAATCTTTTATGTTGTAGAAGATGAAAAATATAATCTTTTATATTGTAGAAGATGAAAAATGAAATCTTTATATTTGAAAAGACGAAATCTTCATAGAGAGAATAGGGGTGTAAAAATAGAATTTTTATCTATATAGCAGCGATGTAAAAATAGAATTTTTATCTATATAGTAGCGGAGTAAAAACTCGATTTATATATATTGAATAGCGAAGTAAAAAATCGATTTTTATATATTGAATAGCGAAGTAAAAATGGGATTTTTATATATTGAATAGCGAAGTAAAAATTCGATTTTTATATATTGAATAGCGAAGTAAAAATTCGATTTTTATATATTGAATAGCGAAGTAAAAATTCGATTTTTATATATTGAATAGCAATATAAAAATGTGATTTTGATATATGTAGTGGCTATGGGCAACGAAAGTGACAAAAGGCGAGAACGACGAAGACTTCTACTTAAGAAGAGTCGTGGCGTTTGGATTAGCTATTGGTGAGAACTTCTCACCTTTTAAATTTTCTTTTTCTAGTTATATTATAATATATACTAGGATGCAGACGGTGTTTAGTGGCACCCGACACTATCGTCCACAGACCATGGACTTGTTTGTTTGGTTGCATAGATTAGTTAAATTACTTGATTGGAGTTGGTTGTTTGGTGAACTGAAATTGATTTGATTGATATGTGTATGGCGTGGGCCATCACTAGACCGGGGATAAGGCTAGGCCTTGTCCCGTTTCTAGTATCGTGCCATTATGCCGCCGAGATTTTCTAAAATAAGTTAGAAAAATAAAAATATCATTTTCACTTTGTAAATGAACTGAATAGAAATTCATGTGTTAAAAAAATCATTTTTATCGTTAAAAATATAATTTTTAACCAGAATATGAATATCGTGAATGCGAATAAATAAATATTCATTTACAAACCGGACGGTTTGTTTATGTACACCTATTTGAAGGACATTGATTGGGACGATAAATTTTACACATCGCCCAACTGCACAAATAAAATCTGTGTTTGATTGTTTGAAACCCCACATGGGTATTGGAATAATATACGACATACACTATTCCCAATAATTAGTTGTATGTTGATCGATTGTTTGACAAACTGTTATAAGCGTTAGATATCTATATTTGATGCTCATAAAGTGTAGTGTACTTTGGATGATGGTTGATTATATATCGTTGCTATTATATACATGTGTTGTATGGAATCCATATAATTAACTTTATATGGTAATTGATTGGGCCTCATTCCAATTTAGAAAATAAAGAATATTATAAAATAAAGGTTCATGTGTTGACCGTACTCATCCATTGAGATTAGTCATGTGTTGAACGAAATATTTTAACAATAAAATTTACATTTTTATATTATAAAATAAAGGTTCATGTGTTGACCGTACTCATCCGTTGAGATTAGTCATGTGTTGAATGAAATATTTTAACCAAAAGATTTACATCTTTATCATATATAAAATTAGAAACTAACTGGAAAATAGATAAGATGAGTGGTCTCCTAGATATTGATCTGATGTTGGTTTCGGCCTTCGGGGTTAATATTTAGGAAATCGTTCTCTTACTAATTTACGATTGGAGTCTGATTTGAAATCTAACGATAGATACCATAATTTTTATAAAATATATTAAATAACAAAAATAGTCACACGTGGACAGTACTCATTCGTTGAGATTAGTCGTGTGTTGACAAAAATATAGATTCACGAATGAATAGGATAAATATTCATTTGTCGAATAGAATAACGGAATTATTGAAATATATAAAGCCGTGTTGATTAGAGATGCGCTATTTTGACGCGAATGATATTTATATTGATTATATTCGTTTTAGAATGAACATTGAAAAGAGATTTAAAAATCGAATATATAGAATTTCAAATTGAATTGAATAGAAAACGAATTTGAATTGAATTGAATAGAAAACGAATTTGAATTGAATTGAATAGAAAACGAATTTGAATTGAATTGAATAGAAAACGAATTTGAATTGAATTGAATAGAAAATGAATTTGAATTGAATTGAATAGAAAACGAATTCGAATTGAATTAAATAGAAAACGAATTTGAATTAAATTGAATATATAACGAATTCGAATTGAATTGAATATAAACCAAATTCGAATTGAATTGAATATAGAATGAATCGAGATTTGGATTGAATTGGAAATGGAAGTTGAAATGTTTTTGAAACGAATTTAAACCTATTTATAAAATTCGTTTTAAATAGAAATCGACAAAATATATATTATATATATAATATAATGGCCTGAATAGAACGCGCCGCGCCGCGGCAGTTCGCGAATTTCGACCATTGACTTCGAACGGACATTACGGGAGATCCGATCGTCGGATTCTCCTAAAACCAGAACCGTTGGGTTCGTATCGAAAAGAGCTTTCTAACGAATATTAGAAATTTGAAAATCTAATGGTTGGATTTGGAGATACGTCCAAATCAAATTTGGAAAAGATCGCTGTAAATGCAGTTCGATGGCCGTTGTTGGAAATCGACTGTACGGGCCTTAATAAAATTATTAAAAATATCAATAATTTGTGTAAAATCATAAGAAATGATTTGGGAAAAATTGGGATGAAAAACTCCATATTTGAAAAGATAAAAATAGATTTTTATCGAAATGAACTAGTTTAGAACTAAAATAAAAACCCGTTTATTTTAAATAAATAAATTGGATTTGAAATGGGTTTTAAATAGAATTGATTTGTGGTTTTATCATGAAGGGTGTTTTAAATAACACTAGTTCTTTAACCCGATAATAAATAGATTGTGATTTGGGTTTATCGTGAACTGTGTTTTAAATGACACTAGTTCTTTAACCCAGTAAAAGGAGTTTTAATGAATCTCCAATTAGATTGAAATGTGAGTTGATAATCTAAATTATCAAATTTGAAAAATAAGCGAGAATGGAGTATCACCATTTTGCTCCAAAGCGATAGTTAAACCTTTAATTAGATTTGAACGTGAAATGGTAATTAATTTTACCGATAACACCGTGGTGGTAGATATGGAGTATTACCAGTTTTGCTTCATGGGATGAATAGGTTGGGATTGGGAAATAAAATAAATAATTACTTCGGTGTGGTTCGCTAATCTCGACTAGTTTGGAAAACCATAATTTGGTTTGATATGACATCCAAAGGAAGATTAAAGAATAAATTCAAAGAATTTATCTTGGATAAAATTAATGGGAACCTTTCCCTTAGAATTGAGATTTAGAAACTAGCTGTAGGTTAGTTAAGAAGAATGGTTTCCTGGGTATTGATCTGATGTTGGTTTCGGCCTTCGGGGTTAATATTTGGGGAATTGCTCTCTTACTGATTTACGGCTAGTGACTAATGAATTGGAATGAGGCGTATGTTGTGTTTGTGTAACATTTGTTTTAATATACACAGTAGTTCGGAAAGGCCGGGTTTATACCCATTCTGAATGACCGATTCGACGATAAGTCGAAGATGATGACGGTGGTCGAAGACCGGAAGTCGTCACATCGTTTGGATAATTACTGATGATCCTGATTGGGCTGTACACCAAAGATGATGGAAATAGTTGGTGGTCGTCCAGACGTACTTGGAGATCAATGGATATGCGAGGAAAGTGCCTCCGGTTTCGTTCAGCCCCAGAACGAACTTGTAAATGGATTGTGTGTCTGACATTGGACTTTATTCTGTGTTGATTGATCTCTATTTAATATACATCTGTTTGGCGGCAGAGAATTTATTCTCTTGCTTAACGCCCTTCTCTGAGACGTACGAGCTCAGAGGTTATATATCGATGGACATCAGTCGCATGGCATGAATTGCCTATGTGGCATGCTGAGTTGCATGGATCAAGGCTTCTGTTGAAAAGCAAAGTCTTGTGGTTGATGATCAAAGCACGGCCTTTGTGGCGTAGCTTTGTGTATAACGTGAATTCGCGAGCCTCACACCTCGGTATGAGTTAAAAACGGGATAAGGACTGCAGGGAGAGCACGACGTTTCTTTCTAGCTTTGGTGGTGTTAGTGACTTACCAGCCCTGACATTTATATACTTTTCACCAATGTGGTTGTTGGATGAGGCGCCTCGATTTTAGGTCTGTATGGACCGGGAAACGTGTGTTCAGGAATAACTAATCCTCAAACGTAAGAGAGGACCTGTAACATCCCATAATTTTTCGCTTATTTAAAACTTGAATTTAATTAAATTTAAGCTATTTGAGTAAAAAGGGAATTCAAATTTAACCGATTTAACGGTGGAATTATAAGTAGTTTAAGTTAAATTTGAAATTCGAATTTAAATTCAATAATCAGTTTGGGAACTTAAAATCTATGGAATCAAGGTATAAATTTATTTTCATCATGATTTGATTTAGATGGAAATTTTTAAATATTTAAATTTGAATTTAAACAGCTAATCGAATAATTGAATATTTTATCGATTAATTAACTGTGGAATTTAACTGTTTTGGCGACTATCTTGGAAGTCGACGAAACTGGCGCCATTGGATCCGGAACGATGAATCATGGTAGGATTCCAATTTGCGTGATAATCCGACTTACCATCTGATCGTACGAGAGAATATGTGAACGAGATCAATGTAATAGGATAATTGGGTATTCTTATATTGGACCTTATATTTATATACAAATAAATCCCTTTTTGTAACCACATCAGCCCATTTCTCATTCACATATACTCTCCTCCTCCAGGAAAACTCCTTAATGGCTGAAACAAAAGTTCAAACCCTAGATTGAAATCAAAATACAAGGTGAAAAAATAAATCTCGACAAACCCTAGCTTATTATATGTCAAAACGAAGCTCTCAACGATACGAGACTGCTGATGCCATTCGTTTCGACTTGCAGTGAAGGATTGTGCTGGAAGTCGCCGGTCAAAGTTGGTTATTGCGAAACCCTAGGTTTGATTTTGGGGTTTGCCGATTTAGGCTATAATCAGAGATTCTGAAATATGGGTTTTGTAGAGGATGTCATGGGGAGTTCACGGGTGGTGTTCGTTCGATTTCTAAGCCTATGGTTCGCCGGAATTTCGTCTTGGAAGGGCTGGAGGATGCTGCCGTGGAGCTCGCCGTCGCAGGCGCCTGGGCCACTAGAGGTGGCATGGCGGGTGTCGTTAGACGCGGCTCGAGGGGGGCTTCCATTCGCTGGTGGTCGGAGCCATCAATTCGGTCGAAGGAGGGAGTATTTGTTGGTCAAAGGTGGCGGTCCGATTTGGGTATTCTGCGCGTGTGGGTTAAACAGGAGAAGAAGAACGCAGCGGGAAGAAATATAAGAAGGCTGATGTAACACCCCGTGAATTCTATAATATTAAGCTTCACGAATTAAAGTATAATTAATTATAAATGATGAAATCAAGGGAAATGGGTTACGCCATTGCGTTCGTCTCGGAAAAATACGCGAAATAGAGTCCGAGTTTTCGAAAATCGGATACCGTATGAAGAAGATATGGACGAACGAAGTTTGGCAGAAAAACCGAAAACAGTCCAGAATACACTGGCGCACTTGTGATGTGCGCCAGTACAAAAATACACTGGTGCACCTGCCAAGTGCACCCGTACAAATCCAGCACCGAATTCTGGAGTGTTCTGAGGTGACGTGTCTTCTTTTGAGTGGCTAGATGATGTGTATTCGAGCTGTGCGATTCTGATGACTTCTGGACCGATCTGAAGGCTCTAAATCACCCTATACACCTATAAAATAACACCTAGACCTAGCCTAAATCATACTATTTCATTTTAGCCTCAGGCTGCCGCCATTAAACCTAGAGCTCTGAATTAAAAATACAAAGAATAAAATTATAGAAGATGGAGGACGATTCTTGAAGGCCACAACTAGAAGCTACAACAACTACGATGCTTTAGACAACGAATTTGGGACTAATTGATTTGGGATTTTTATTTGGATTATTTGCTTCATATTGTAAGTTCTATGTTACTTTTTAGGCAAAAACGCTAAAACAATATGGACATGCCATGAATTGAAACTGGATTTAGGAACTATTGTTAATCCATTGTTTATATTGTCTATCTTTGAATTATAATTTGGGGATATTGCTATGGCAACGTTGCAAGTTAAACTTGTCATGATTTTGATGTTGTTATGAATCACTTGGGCTTAATTGTTTGGCAAGTTGGACTAATACATGGCCATGGAATCACTATGTTTATTGAAATCTTTATGTTGATTAAACCATGCCTATGATGCTAATTAAACCATGGCTATGACTATTGATGGAATTATGCCTGTGATGTTAATATACCCATCATGATTAATGAAAAATTGGGTATTGCTAGGTTATGATGAAAAGTTGGAATTATTATGTTTATAATGTTAGATATGTTAAAAATGCTAAATTGGAATCATTATGTCTATAATAAGAATCATTATGTTAAAAACGCTAAATTGGAATCATTATGTCTATAATGTTAGTTGAGAATCATTATGTTAAAAACGCTAAATTGGAATCATTATGTCTATAATGTTAGTTGAGAATCATTATGTTAAAAATGCTAAATTGGAACCATTATGTTTATAATGTTAGCTGAGAATCATTATATTAAAAACGCTAAATTGGAATCATTATGTCTATAATGTTAGTTGAGAATCATTAAGTTAACAAGGCTAAGTTGGAACCATTATGTTTATAATGTTAGATGAGAATCATTATGATAAATTGGAATCATTATGTTTATGAGAATTATTATGTTAAAAATGCTAAATTGGAATCCACTATGCCTATTAGGATTACTACGCCTTTAATGTTTCATGTTTGTAATAAAATTATTATTATGCCCGCAATGATTATTATGCCTATGATGTAAAGTTGAAATCATCATGTTAAACTAAGTTGGAATCATTACTATGCCAAGTTATCATCATGCTAGCATTGAAACCATGTGATATGTTATAGTCTATTTATTATGCAAGTGATGTTGGAATTGTTACATATGCCTATCACATGTTTGGTGTTATTCCCCTCTATCTCTTAAATTGTTTATGCTTGAGAACGAAGTACGTTTATATACGTTGGGGATACGATTGGGTAGAATAGGCAAAACTTGAATTAATTATACGCATAAACTGTGAAATTTGGCATAAGTAGAACATGAAATATGGCATGAAAATTTGACTTGAACATGCCATAACTTGACCTTAAAACATGCCTTAGTTGGGCACGAAATTGACATATGAACATGCTATGGAAATAGCGCAAAATCTGATAAGAACATGGGCATGACTTTAGAAAACAAGAAAGTGGCCAACTCGAGGTTGGGTTGAGTTTGTAGTGTAAATCTGCCCGGAACCGCCCGGCAAATCCAGTTGCTACAAACAATAGGATCCAATGTGGGTAGTTGGTCACATCGCGCTTGAAACCTGAGGTTGGGTTGAGTTCGTAGCGTAAACCTGCCCGGAACCGCCTGGCAAATCCAGTGGCTACGAACAATAGGATCCAATGTGAGTGGTTCGGTGCATTAACGAATCAATTAATGCCAATTAGGGTTAAGTCATGAACATGAAAAGACAACTTAACCAACTTGAACACGATTTGTAGGGCTAAGTCATGAACTTGAAAACGACAACACTTAGCCAACTTGACATGACACGTAGGCGGGTTAAGTCGCGAACTGAAATGACATACTTAACCATCTTGACATGACTAGACTGGAAAAGGATTAAGTCACGAATTACATGATTTAATCTGTTAGGCAGGTTAGGTCACGAATTACATGACCTGATCTATTAGGCGAAACCCTAGACACGACCCTTTTCAGCAGTAACCCTCTAGATGTATCAAGGTACCCTAGGGCTAGGCCGGGTGGGGCACGATTACTGGGCTGATTGTAAGAGGTGAACGACGGCAGTGGGGTACGCCAGTGTAGGTTCGGTGGACTACGATCGTGCACGTATCCGGGGCAGACACCGGGTATCCGTAGATTTATCTGTGCATCTTGAATCGTGTCAGGGGTTGACACCCTAGAGCTGATACACCCGAAGGTGAACCCAGCACAGGTGACTACATTCGTGATTAGCCGTATGACACGGACACTTGACGAGCTAGAACTTGTAGGGAGCCGATCGACTAGATAATCGCTCCGTAGGACCCCCGTACTTGGGTCAGACCCCGTTTCAGGTTCATTTCATGATATTGGGCCATGGGATTTATTTCGTGATTAACTTGTGATATGGGCTTAGTATACTAGTACAGTCGATGCAACGAATCTCGAACATGTGATGCTTTACTTGACTTGTCTTGACTTACCCTGATCACCTTAGTCTATCTTGATCACCTTGACACCATTCTTAAGTTTAGTTCCAGTTCATACATGACAGGTTGTTTTAACCGTTTCTACACTGAAAGTCACTAGAACTTACTCAGTCTTTATGACTGACCCTTTTTTCCTTTCGCCTCTTTTTCTTCCGTTTCCCCCCCCAGGTTCTCAGGGAGGGAATACTGCAGCTTGACCAGTTTTCACATCTAGCTTGAAGAGAAAGAATGTATTGCTTGGATCTTTTCCGTTTTGGACTATGGCTTTGGACATCAATTTGGGGACTTTTGCAGTTTATTTATGTTTTCTTCATGCTTCTTTAAATAATGTAATCAAGACAGTTATGATTTTGGGAAGTATTATGGCATGGTTTGTGTAACACGTATTTTGAAGAAATAAAAGTTGTTGTTTTCCGCTGTTCAAAAATATGTGTTATTATATCTGTCTTGTATATCTGTGACTTATACTTATAAACCTCCACCAAAATTAGGGCATTCCCTTTGAGAGTGACCCTAACGGAGGTGGGGTGTTTCAGCTGACGAGGCATTAAATTTGTGGGTGAGCCATTATTTATAATATGTATATATATTTAGGAATCCAAGTGATTAAACGCTGATAACTCTCTCGTTTTAATTCGGATTTGGACGCGTTTTGTTGCGTTGGGATCGTGGCGGAATTGCGGACGTTTTGAGACTGGTTTCATTGCATTTGGGGACTGTGAAATTTTGGGCTATGGTTGGACGTACGATCAACAAAAGACCCAAAGGTGAGTGATTTTCTCACTCACGAAATACTGAATTATTCCCATATTTATTGAATTAAGTTATGAAATAAGTTTGGTTGCATGGTTGTGTTGGATTGTTGATGTGTTGTTTAAAATTGACATGCAAGTGCGTTAACATTCAAATTTAATTTAATAATTAGTTATTTAATTTAATTTAAATTTTTAGTTTGAAATTCGAACCCTTGCTAAATCCTGAAACAGTTTAATGCTGATCAGTTGAATGGAATGATTATGATGCATGTTGGTTGAAATTTATTACGGAATTTATATTGACATTGCCGATGCTCCTTATTTCAGTATACTGTAGTGCATGTTGATTTGTGACGATAAATCCCCTTTACCCTTGATGTTGCGGGCATCTAATGAACCCGGGATTTATCGATAAAATAAATTAAGAACACAGAGTGAAATGATAAACCTCTGTGACCCTGATTTGGATTGAAATGATAGATCCATCCCTGAAACATCGAGAAATTAAGATTTAATCACTTGGCCATTGGATAGAAAATTCTATACAGACATCGGTTGGTTAAACGATTTTCAAATATTTGGAGATTTTATTTGACAGAAATTTCAGTTAAAGAAATGAACCGATACTCGATAAACCTGTCCCTGTAAAGGACCTGGATCACAAGTGTTATTTAAGTGGTTAAGAAATTGCTTCCAAAGGAAGTGGAATTATTAAAATAATATTTGAATAAAAATTTGAAACTTTCAAATTTAGGGTTGGATTTGAATGAAATATTTTATTTGAATTTAAATTTGAAAGAAGGGAGGATCGAGGAATAGGGGTTGAATTTCCCTAAATCGAAGATTTAGATTGAATGGCATTTGAGACAAGATATTGAATTTTATAACTCCATTGAGACTGGAGTATGGGTTCAAGTATTTGAAGTTCGGAAGAAGGAGAAATTTTGATTAAAGAATTTTATTATATATATATATATATATATATTTGAAATGTTTGATTTCAAATAAGTTATTCTTTCCCTAAAATTTTTATTTAACCTTTACGTAGAGACTATTTATTTTAGCCTAAAATTTTCTTATATCTTATTATTTAAACTAATTTGAAAATTTTATTTTATATGCGTATTCATAATTATAAAAATTATCTTATTTTTTTAACCATTCTTCTATGCTTATATATTATATAAAGATTTGATTTAAAAGCATCTATTTTCAAATTATGTCAAATGATCGTAAATTTCTTCCGAATGGAAAATGCTGAATTTAAACCCCAGTTCGAGAGGGAGTCGAGATAAGTATTCAAATATGGAATCAACTTTAACCATTTTTATATGGAAAGGTAATTGATATGTATTCAAATATATTGGATTCCAAAAATGATATGAATGAGTGTTTTGGAGATTTATACTCTTTTGAATATAAACGAATTTAGGATTCAAATCGATTTGAGATAAGTATAATCTTTGAGATAAAATATATTCTATTTGAATATAAGTCGTTTTTGAAACGTTATATGATTATAATATAATGATATGAAATATATTCTAGTTTTAGAATATAATCGGTTTGAGAATGATTATGATATGTCGATATGAAATTTTATTTGTTTGAATATAGATTTGGGTCGAGACAGAATATGGTATTTTGATATGAAGCGAACCTTTGACAAATGTAAAAGAACCGCCGATGTGAAAGATGTAAGCGTTGGTTGTTAAAGAGACCGGAGTCGACATAAGGCATACTCTCTGTCAGTGTCGATACCACTTTGACAACTGTGAACGTTATGACGTATCCAGATTGAGTATGATGACTTGGAGGCGATTATTGAAGCGAAGAAGATGATCGATGACAAAATAGCCCTGACCTTCGGGTCAGAATTGAAATGACTAAAACAGGAGCTATACCGTGACTAACTGAGGTAGCACCTTTGATCGGACACACTTCTTCGATAATATTTCTATGACTATGATGATGATGATGATGATTTGGGCCCATTTATGAATTATGGAAGTGTGTTCCGAGGTGGGCGATAGTGGCTGCTATGCGTTACCACCGGTCCGGGAGTGCAATTTGTAGAATCCTACCCTGGGCATTGCCTCGAGTGCCTTGTCATATTATCCTTATCGAGCCCCATACGATTTTGATTTGTATCGTATCTATGGAGTGCCCTCTGATGCCATCGTTTACGGTGGGTTTACGGTACTATATAGACTACGGTATTATAAACGGTGTAAGGGTAAAAATGTAATCCCGCTTACGCTACTTTCAGTATTTATACTTTACTGAATAGACATTATAATAATAGCGTAATATTATATAGATATTAGTTTAACGGATCCTCGAGAGATGGAAAAATCCCGTAACATCTCTGGAGTTACTACACCCATGACACTGATGTTATTTCGTATTTTAATTTGACTAATATGAGAATGATTTAGTGCTAATCCGAGTGTTTGTTGTGTTTCTTTTATGTAATACGCTCGGGTCAGCAGACGTTTGTAGTTACCGAAGATGACTGTGCCTTGGAGATCGAAGACGAAGATTGGTATATATTTATCATATATATATATATTTCCGCTGCATTCTATTTCCGCTGCCATGTGATGAAACCTGTATATGTATAACTCTGATAATCAATGTATATATATTTCAATTGTTTTAAACACTATCTGTTTACTATATGTTGTCCTTCCACTGTGAGATTCTGTGATTCGTTTTTCTTCTTTCTTTCTATTCTTCTTTTCCCAATAACTTCCTGCATTTGCGATTTGTTTGGGTCGACATGTGTGGTTTATTGTCGATTTGAACGGTCAAAAATCTAGGTCGTTACATTTGGTATCAGAGCGATGGTTAGCGATAACCTTGGCTCTGTTTGGGAATTAACTCATTAGAGATGGGATTAGTAATACCCTAGAATGAGTTTGAGTGTTATGAGAGAGCGTACTTGTATTTTTTTATATAAAAATGGTTTTTATTGTGTTGGCTTGTTCTGTTGAATGTTTATGGGTTCTGGTCGATATACGGGATGCCATGGTATCGTTAGCAATTTCTAAATAATCGAATAGAATGGAACGACACAATATGGTTTTGATTATATTTTTAAATAAATATAAATATATCAAATATATTATTGGTTCAAACACACACACACACACACACACACACATATATATATATATACATCGATTTTAGTAGGCGGTGATATTAATTTATCACCTGTTATGGTTAATTAGACAATAAATCTAATAAGGAAAAGGTAATGAATTTAGAAATATTTCGAAATGAAATGGTACCTTAAGTATAACTAGGTGAGATTGAAATAGAAATGAACCTGAAACTTGATCCTGGGGTACTTTTGAAACAGTTTTGTCAAATTTTGAAATAATATCGTATTATAAGTATTTTCGAAAGGAATCGTTAAAAGATTGTTAAAAAGAAATAAGTGGGTAATCCCTTCTTGGACCTTAGAATGACTTCGATAATGAGTGCACGCATTATTGACGTTTATTTTGAAGAGTCTAAGTGGGGGAGAGATCACTCAATGATCATTATAATTGGGTTTGACAAAGGTTTTGGATTAAATTCCATATGGTATAACGTATATAAAAGTAATAGTATACGTTATTTAAAGGTTGAATTTAAATTAAACTAGAATCGAAATTTCTATGTTTTTGTTAATTAAGACTTGGATTTAAAATTTTATGACATGATTTTCTATAATATAGTATAAGTATATATATTATTTTAAAACCTAGTTTATAAACCTAGGATCAGGGTATTTAAGTTCATCCCAACTAAAAACATTGATTATGTACTAAGGAAACTCGATTCATTGGAATTTTAGAGCTAGAAATCATGAAATGGATTTAAGTGTTTAGAGGAGAGTAGTGGTCGTTGAAATGCTTAAGCAGGGCGATAATAAGGAAAATGAAAATTTGCCGAGAAATATATATATAAATGGTTTAAATAGAATGCGTCGCGCAGCGACAGTTCGCGAATTTCGACCATTAACTTTGAATGGACGTAGCGGGAGATCTGACTGTCGGATTCTCCTAAAACGGGAACCGTTGGGTTCGTATTGGAAAAAGTTTTCCAATAAATATGAGAGATTTGAAATCTAACGGTTAGATTTGGAAATATGTCCAAATCAAATTTGGAAAAGGTCGCTATGGCCGCAGTTTGGTGACCGTTATTGGAAACCGACTAAAATATCGATTATAAATTTATTAAAAATATTGATAATTTGTGTAAAATCATAATAAGTGATTTGGAAAGAATTGGGATTAAAAATCCATACTTGAATAGATAAAAATATATTTTATCGAAACAAACTTTAATATAATATGAGATGAGAATATGGGAATGAAAATATAAATTGGTTTGTTCAGAATGGATGTTGTTGATAAAGTATGAAGGGCCGACAAATTAAGAATTGAGGAATAAAATGGTGAATTCGTGTACATGTGAAATGAAGACATAGAAATACAAATTGGGAAAGACTTAACTAAGACAAATTTGTCGAAGGTAAATCTAAGTATGAATAATGAAATAAATGGAACATAAACATGGTGTTGAATGGAACATAAATCCATTTGAGTAGAGAAATCGAGTGCAATAAAGTTCAACCTAAGAATTCGAATGAAAATGGTTGTAAATTAAGTATAAAATTCTAATTGTGAGCCATCCTTAATGAAATTCATAAGTTGAGCGTCAAATAAATAAGTTGAGTTAAAGAAATAAGGTGTAATTATAAAAGTGTGGCTTATTCGGAATAAGGTATTGAAAATGAAAAACCAAGTCTCAATTATTAAATTAGAATATCGAAAGAATTGAAACTAAATGGATTCAATTAAGTCGAATAAACTGGAATAAATGGAAGTAAACTTGAGAAATTTTAGTTTATCGATGGGAACTAAATTTAAATGGATGTAAAGGTCGATTGATAATTAAATGCTTAAGGAAAGAATAAATCTTGAAATTTGGAAATTTAATCCATGTTAATGAATTTAAAGATTGAATACCATCGAGTTAGTGGAAATGTTAGAATGAACTCAAGTCTTAACTTGAATTAATGCTTGGAATGAAACGAGAATGAATAGAAAGTATACCGGGATGAATAAGCTATTGAAATGTGGGTAAGGCTAAAATTTAGTCGAGCCAAGTGAATTGACTCGATACGAGTTAACTTAGAAGATCGTATAGGGAGCGAATATAATAGTTAGTTGGAAGCGTTCAATGGAATTTAAGCGAATAGAACGGAATTTACTAACCAAGGGTGAAGCGAATATGAATGTACTTAAGTAATAAAGGGTAAGTAATATCTTGAGCAAATGGAACGATAATCCATCTTTGATGGTTAAGCCTTGCTTAAATTTTGGGAGACCAGAAGTTTGAAACTCCAACAAAGGTAGTTGACGTTTATGCGAAAACCTGAAATATCGATAAGCTAAAACTAAAATGGCCATAACTTTTGATAGGATAATCGAAATTTGACGACTCTGGACTTTTTGGAAACCTCGAAAACTGAACTAAATTTTTTGTTAATGGGGTCCTGTCTAATTTTCAAGTTAATTAGGTTGAAATCAGAGAATTAGTGGTAGTTATATGCGCAGAAAATTAAAATCTGAACTGAATACCCATGTTGTTTTGACCATAACTCTCAAACGAAACATCGGATTTTAACGTGCGAGTACAATTCGGAAAGGCCAGAATCTGAACTAAAACTTTTCCAAAATATGCTGGGTGAAATTTTGAGATTTAAAGGGGTAAAAACTGGGTTGAACAATTCAGATCTGCAATTTTATTTTCCTGGACTGAAGCATTCGCCTTCGCTAAAACTGCCATCACTTTTGAGCGAATTATCCGAATTCGACGAATCCGGACGATTCGGAAAGCCTGAAACAAATGCTACAACTTTTGCCTAGTATGTTTTAGTCAAATTCCCTTATCTAAAGGGCGATAAACTTCAATTTGTTCACTGGTCTGTTATGAATATCTTGGTTTTGGAATTTAAATGGTCGATATATGTTGTGTAAGTGTATATAATTGATATATTGTATATATGATTGATTCTTATGTGTATGTGAGTATGTAGCAAGTGTAAGGAAGTCGAACTACGCTTCGGAGCTCGTTTGCGCTAAACGCTAAATGCTAAGGTAATAAAAATGCAAGTAAACGCTAAGAAGGTACGTATGTGAGTTATACAGTTTTGTAGTTACATATATATGGTGTTTTCCCCACTTTTGGGATGCCTCATCGAATGATGAGATGTATATTTGAATTTTCTATATGTTGTGACTTTCCGGATCTCTCCGTACAAAAGCGATGCTGCCGAAATTTTCCGTAATTTCGGAAGTTAGAAAAAGTTACGAGTTTTACAAATATAACTTACTTTATAAAGGTTATTTATAAGTATGAATTTGAATGTATGATTTGTTTAATACCTCATTTCATTCTCTTTTCGAGGACAAGAAGATCTTAAGTGGCTTAGAATGTAACATCCCTTATTTTTTCGCTTATTTAAAACTTGAATTTAATTAAATTTAAGCTATTTGAGTAAAAAGGGAATTCAAATTTAACTGATTTAACGGTGGAATTATAAGTAGTTTAAGTTAAATTTGAAATTCGAATTATATTAAATAATCAGTTTGGGAACTTATAATCTATGGAATTAAGGTATAAATTTATTTTCGTCATGATTTGATTTAGATGGAAATTTTTAAATATTTAAATTTGAATTTAAACAGTTAATCGAATAATTGAATATTTTATCGATTAATTAACTGTGGAATTTAACGGTTTTGGCGACTGTCTTGGAAGTCGACGAAACTGGCGCCATTGGATCCGGAACGATGAATCATGGTAGGATTCCAATTTGCGTGATAATCCGACTTACCGTTTGATCGTACGAGAGAAAATGTGAATGACATCAATGTAATAGGATAATTGGGTATTCTTATATTGGACCTTATATTTATATACAAATAAATCCCTTTTTCTAACCACATCAGCCCATTTCTCATTCACATATACTCTCCTCCTCTAGGAAAACTCCTTAATGGCTGAAACAAAAGTTTAAACCCTAGATTGAAATCAAAATACAAGATGAAAAAATAAATCTCCATAAACCCTAGCTTATTATATGTCAAAACGAAGCTCTCGACGATACGAGACTGCTGATACCATTCGTTTCGACATGCAGTGAAGGATTGTGCCGGAATTCGCAGGTCAAAGTTGGTTATTGCGAAAACCTAGGTTTGATTTAGGGGTTTTCCGATTTAGGCTATAATCGGAGATTCTGAAATATGGATTTTGTAGAGGATGTCATGGGGAGTTCACGGGTGGTGTTCGTTCGATTTCTAAGCCTATGGTTCGCCGAAATTTCGTCTTGGAAGAGCTGGAGGTTGCTGCCGTAGAGCTCGCCGTCACAGGCGCCTGGGCCTCTGGAGGAGGCATGGCGGGTGTCGTTAGATGCGGCTCGAGGGGGGCTTCCATTCTCTGGTGGTCGGAGCCGTCAATTCGGTCGGAGGAGGGAGTATTTGTTGGTCAAAGGTGGCGGTCCGATTTGGGTATTCTGCGCTTGTGGGTTAAACAGGAGAAGAAGAACGGAGCAGGAAGAAATATAAGAAGGCTGACGTGGCATTAAATTTGTGGGTGAGCCATTATTTATAATATATATATATATATATATATTTAGGAATCCAAGTGATTAAACGTTGATAACTCTCTCGTTTTAATTCGGATTTGGACGCGGTTTGTTGCATTGGGATCATGGCGGAATTGCAGACATTTTGAGACTGGTTTCGCTGCACTTAGGGACTGTGAAATTTTGGGCTATGGTTGGACGTACGATCAACAAAAGACCCAAAGGTGAGTGATTTTCTCACTCACGAAATACTGAATTATTCCCATATTTATTAAATTAAATTATGAAATAAGTTTGGTTGCATGGTTGTGTTGGATTGTTGATGTGTTGTTTATTGACATGCAAGTGCGTTAAAATTCAAATTTAAGTTAATAATTAGTTATTTAATTTAATTTAAATTTCTAGTTTGAAATTCGAACCCTTGCTAAATCCTGAAACAGTTTAATGCTGATCAGTTGAATGGAATGATTGTGATGCATGTTGGTTGAAATTTATTACTGAATTTATATTGACATTGCTGATGCTCCTTATTTCAGTATACTGTAGTGCATGTTGATTTGTGACGATAAATCCCCTTTACCCTTAATGTTGCGGGCATCTAATGAACCCGGGATTTATCGATAAAATAAATTAAGAACACAGAGTGAAATGATAAACCTCTGTGACCCTGATTTGGATTGAAATGATAGATTCATCCCTGAAACATCGAGAAATTAAGATTTAATCACTTGGCCATTGGATAGAAAATTCTATACAGACATCGGTTGGTTAAACGATTTTCAAATATTTGGAGATTTTATTTGACAGAAATTTCAGTTAAAGAAATGAAATGATACTCGATAAACCTGTTCCTGTAAAGGACCTGGATCACAAGTGTTATTTAAGTGGTTAAGAAATTGCTTCCAAAGGAAGTGGAATTATTAAAATAAGATTTGAATAAAAATCTGACACTTTCAAATTTAGGGTTGGATTTGAATGAAATATTTTATTTGAATTTAAATTTGAAAGAAGGGAGGATCGAGGAATAGGGGTTGAATTTCCCTAAATCGAAGATTTAGGTTGAATGGCATTTGAGACAAGATATTGAATTTTATAACTCCATTGAGACTGGAGTATGGGTTCAAGTATTTGAAGTTCGGAAGAAGGAGAAATTTTGATTAAAGAATTTTATTATATATATATATATTTGAAATGTTTGATTTCAAATAAGTTATTCTTTCCCTAAAATTTTTATTTAATCTTTACGTAGAGACTATTTATTTTAGCCTAAAATTTTCTTATATCTTATTATTTAAACTAATTTGAAAATTTTATTTTATATACGTATTCATAATGATAAAAATTATCTTATTTTGTTTTAACCATTCTTCTATGCTTATATATTATATAAAGATTTGATTTAAAAGCATCTATTTTCAAATTATGTCAAATGATCGTAAATTTCTTCCGAATGGAAAATGCTGAATTTAAACCCCTGTTCGAGAGGGAGTCGAGGTAAGTATTCAATTATGGAATCAACTTTAATCATTTTTATATGGAAAGGTAATTGATATGTATTCAAATTTATTGGATTCTATAAATGATATGAATGAGTGTTTTGGAGATTTATACTCTTTTGAATATAAACGAATTTAGAATTCAAATCGATTTGAGATAAATATAATCTTTGAGATAAAATATATTCTATTTGAATATAAGTAGTTTTTGAAACATTATATGATTATAATATAATGATATGGAATATATTCTAGTTTTAGAATATAATCGGTTTGGGAATGATTATGATATGTCGATATGAAATTTATTTGTTTGAATATAGATTTGGTTCGAGACATAATATGGTATTTTGATATGAAGCGAACCTTTGACAAATGTAAAAGAACCGCCGATGTGAAAGATGTAAGCGTTGGTTGTTAAAGAGACCGGAGTCGACATAAGGCATACTCTCTGTCAGTGTCGATACCACTTTGACAACTGTGAATGTTATGACGTATCCAGATTGAGTATGATGACTTGGAGGCGATTATTGAAGCGAAGAAGATGATCGATGACGAAATAGCCCTGACCTTCGGGTCAGAATTGAAATGACTAAAACAGGAGCTATACCCTGACTAACTGAGGTAGCACCTTTGACCGGACACACTTCTTCGATAATATTTCTATGACTATGATGATGATGATGATTATTTGGGCCCATTTATGAATTATGGAAGTGTGTTCTGAGGTGGGAGATAGTGGCTGCTATGCGTTACCACCGGTCCGGGAGTGCAATTGGTAGAATCCTACCCTGGGCATTGCCTCGAGTGCCTTGTCATATTATCCTTATCGAGCCCCATACGATTTTGATTTGTATCGTACCTATGGAGTGCCCTCTGATGCCGTCATTTACGGTGGGTTTACGGCACTGTATAGACTACGGTATTATAAACGGTGTAAGGGTAAAAATGTAATCCCGCTTACGCTATTTTCAGTATTTATACTTTACTGAATAGACATTATAATAATAGCGTATTATTATATAGATATTAGTTTAACGGATCCTCGAGAGATGGAAAAATCCCGTAACATCTCTGGAGTTACTGCACCCATGACACTGATGTTATTTCGTATTTTAATTTGACTAGTATGAGAATGATTTAGTGCTGATCCGAGTGTTTGTTGTGTTTCTTTTATGTAATACGCTCGGGTCAGTAGACGTTTGCAGTTACCGAAGATGACTGTGCCTTGGAGATCGAAGACGAAGATTGGTATATATTTATCATATATATATGTATTTCCGCTGCATTCTATTTCCGCTGCCATGTGATAAAACCTGTATATGTATAACTCTGATAATCAATGTATATATATTTCAATTGTTTAAAACACTATCTGTTTACTATATGTTGTTCTTCCGCTGTGAGATTCTGTGATTCGTTTTTCTTCTTTCTTTCTTTTCTTCTTTTCCCAATAACTTCCTGCATTTGCGATTTGTTTGGGTTGACATGTGTGGTTTATTGTTGATTTGAACAGTCAAAAATCCAGGGCGTTACAGGACCGGCCCTGAAGATCCAAGGATTGCCCAGAGTGTGTAGTCCTAGGACATTTGCTAGAGTGTCTCGAAAGCGGAGAGGAGCTTGCCCCTTGCCTCGACTCATGACGAAAATCCAAATTCCAATACGTGTGTTTCGGTTTTATTTGTAGAACCTAGTATGGCGACATAGTGGTATGGGACATTCATGCCGCCTATGACTGATATTTATGATTGAAATTGTTTTGACACTATACACCTATAATAGTATCAAATAATGTGTTTTAAACGTATCAAGCATGCTTTGGCTGTTATATGGTAAAAACCCTATCCTCCGGCTTGCGTTGCATTGTGTGATGGGACCTGGGTCTTATAACAGCTTCATTTTCCTTTATTTAGCATTGCAAGATTTGTTTTATGCACTGGTATTCTTGGGAGGAAACCCGTTCCGTGTTATACGGCGTGGTCCCTTGATTTACCTAACTTTAAAAATAAAGATTAATAACTGTTTTAGTTCTCACACCAGTCACATGACTGACCTGGAGTTTATTGTTTTAACCTAAACTCTGGGTGCCCCTATTTTCGACACGGGCAGCTAGTAGTTTTGGTTTTGCAGATTTATATTTACAGGATCCTGATTAACAGCTGGAATGATGCTCGAAAAGCTCTGTATCCGTGTATCACTTTCAGTTGGATTTTATACTGTTTTTTCGCTGCTATTTAATTTATTTTAATCTTTGATATTTATCGAATGTATAATATTCATTTATACTCTGTATATTCTTGTATCTGATGGAATTGTTGTAATAACAATGAAATGTTCTTCCGTCTGCATTATATTGTGTGTTGTTCTCAAAGTATCCGCTCTTTCCTTCACGGGGAAGTAACGGGTCATCACAGTGGTATCAGAGCTTTGGTTTACAGAGCTCGAGAACAAGACACATTAGAACCATATGAAAGAATTCATCAGATTTTGGATTAGTAATATCCAATTAGAATGACTCGTTAGAGATAGGATCATTAGTATCCTAGAACGAGTGTGGAGAGTATATTTTTCAAATGAAAACAATTTTTGTTTTGAAAATTTAAACCATTTTATACGTATTTGAATAATTATTTATTTTGAATTTGGACAATCCAATATATAAAGATTTCGCGTATACGCGTCATGAACGTATATTCGAAGTTTTAATATACTGGATAGATATAGATTCACACTCTAGTCGCCCGGAGATGATGTTGATAATGACCATGGCATCATCAATATTTATGTTCGTGTTTCGAAGGTGTGATTTCTATATATTTCCATCAGACTGTTGTGAGAACCAAAACTTATATAGATAGATTTATTGTGTGATTTGGCATCAAAAACATGATTTTCTGTATATATATCAAAATTATGAGTTTGAAACGTCAATCCACTAATTGATTGATGTTTGTGTTGTTTGTTTATTTGTTTGATAATTTTTAACCATTTAGCCTAATAGAATTGAATATTGAACTGTATTGAAAATTGGTTGCATTTGCTTGCATATACATGTACTTACAATGAACATGTCATAGCAAGGAGGCTAGAGTAGAGAATAAAATTTGTTTGCCCGACAAATAGGTACATGTTTACTATATAATTTACTGTTTTGTTTGGGTGATGATGATTTTATGAGCCTATTGGCTAGCCGCTTGGCCTTTTCTTTTTCTTTTTGAGATCAGAAGGCCTGTATGGCAATTTCGGGATTTTCCCGTGGCTCCGGGTGCAGGGGAGGTTATGGCGAAATTTTTCGAAAATTTAGGGTGTTAGCCAAATTTTTGAAAAATTGGAAAAGTTTTTAGAAACTGAAAAGTTGAAGAACTTAAGCCGTAAAGAAAATATGGAAAGTTGAGTTGATTAGTAAACAACTTTCGACTTCGTTCCTTTTCGGGGACGAAAAGTTTTAAGTGGGGGAGATTGTAATAACCCGGAAATGCGAGCCAGTTTAAAATTTTTATTTTGGCAATTTTAGCGAATTTTGAACATTTAAAATGATTATTTTAAATAATATCGACAAGAAATTTATTTTGAATACAATTAGAACGTATATATTTATACGTGTCATCGT
Source organism: Allium sativum (assembly GCA_030737875.1). Taxonomy (NCBI): domain Eukaryota; kingdom Viridiplantae; phylum Streptophyta; class Magnoliopsida; order Asparagales; family Amaryllidaceae; genus Allium; species Allium sativum. Next base: position 997,816,278 of record CM060915.1, read on the forward strand.
TAGAATATAAATATTTATTTTAAATTATAAAAAGAAATGAAAATGGCGCGGTAGTTCGATAATTCGATTTCAAACTTCAATTGAACATACCGGGTGCAAAATAAACCGGATTTTAGTGAAACCAAAAATAATAGGATCTATTTGAGGATATCTTTCCAAGGAATCTGAAAAATCAAAATTTCATAGCGGGAATAAAAAGATATGTCCAGTTGAAAATTCTGAATAGTCGCTATGGAATTCAGGCCCTTAAAAATGGGAATTTTGCGAACGACCTCGGATTTCGACGAAACAACTTTTGTTGGATCCGTGATGTCAAATTATTGCTAGGTTTCAAATTTCATAATTTTTCGAATCAATATGTGAGCGTGGCAAAGGAAAACGCGTTTGACCAGTTTCAGTTGATTTTAATCGACTGGAAAATGGTCATTTTTCCAATGGTCTCAAAATTCGACGAAACTAGTTTTGTTAGGACCGTATCGCCGATACGAAGCTAGAAAATATTTTTTTGGAATTTTTCGAGTTAGTATGTGGCCCTGGTAAATTGAAACGCGCGTTCAAATTCAGTATATAGAGTTATATGTTGATTTTGACGAAAACTGATTGTAACAGCCGAATCAACTTACGATACATATCCGATTGTGTTCGGAATGGGGGTAAAACACTAGGGACGACAGTCGGTGTGTCTCGTTTCGAGTTGAAATTAAAAAGTTGCTTTTTAGAAATTTAAAAAATAATAAAATAACCCCCCCTTCGATCTCCTTTATCTCCTTCATCCCCCCCCCCCCGTTCGAATTAATTTCAAAGAAAAAAAAGGAAAAAAAAGAATCGCGTGAACCCTAGAAGCCGCTGCCCGTCAGCCGCCACCGCCACCTCTACCCTCGCCCGCCTCCCCCCTTCTACTCGCCTCCTTCTCCCCTGTTCCTTTCTTCCACACGAGAAACCCGCACCTCCCCGAACCAAATCGAACACCGTGCCCCCCCTTCAACTGGCCCACGCTCCGCTACCTCTGACCACCACCAGCACCCCCTCGCACCTCTTCCCTCCCTATCCCCTTCTAACTCCGGCCAAAACCCGCCAAACCCGCACCCAAATAGACGCAGCACTCGACGACGAAGACCAGCAGCCCTTACGCCCCTTTTCAAACCACCTGTGAGTTGTTTTTATTTTTATTATTCAGCTGTATAAGTAAAAATATAATCTTTTATGTTGTAGAAGATGAAAAATATAATCTTTTATATTGTAGAAGATGAAAAATGAAATCTTTATATTTGAAAAGACGAAATCTTCATAGAGAGAATAGGGGTGTAAAAATAGATTTTTTATCTATATAGTAGCGATGTAAAAATAGAATTTTTATCTATATAGTAGTGGAGTAAAAATTCGATTTTTATATATTGAATAGCGAAGTAAAAATTCGATTTTTATATATTGAATAGAGAAGTAAAATTGGGATTTTTATATATTGAATAGCGAAGTAAAAATTCGATTTTTATGTATTGAATAGCGAAGTAAAAATTCGATTTTTATATATTGAATAGCGAAGTAAAAATTCGATTTTTATATATTGAATAGCAATATAAAAATGTGATTTTTATATATGTAGTGGCTACGGGCAATGAAAGTGACAAAAGGCGAGAACGGCGAAGACTTCTACTTAAGAAGAGTCGTGGCGTTTGGATTAGCTACTAGTGAGAACTTCTCACCTTTTAAATTTTCTTTTTCTAGTTATATTATAATATATACTAGGATGCAGACTGTGTTTAGTAGCACCCGACACTATCGTCCACAGACCATGGACTTGTTTGTTTGGTTGCATAGATTAGTTAAATTACTTGATTGGAGTTGGTTGTTTGGTGAACTGAAATTGATTTGATTGATATGTGTATGGCGTGGGCCATCACTAGACCGGGGATAAGGCTAGGCCTTGTCCCGTTTCTAGTATTGTGCCGTTATGCCGCCGAGATTTTCTAAAATAAGTTAGAAAATTAAAAATATCATTTTCACTTTGTAAATGAACTGTATAGAAATTAATGTGTTAAAAAAAAATTATCGTTAAAAATATAATTTTTAACGTGAATATGAATATCGTGAATGTGAATAAATAAATATTCATTTACAAACCGGACGGTTTGTTTATGTACACCTATTTGAAGGACATTGATTGGGATGATAAATTTTACACATCGCCCAACTGCACAAATAAAATCTGTGTTTGATTGTTTGAAACCCCACATGGGTATTGGGATAATATACGACATACACTCTTCCCAATAATTAGTTGTATGTCGATCGATTGATTGATAGACTGTTATAAGCGTTAGATATCTATATTTGATGCTTATATAGTGTAGTGCACTTTGGATGATGGTTGATTATATATTGTTGCTATTATATACATGTGTTGTATGGAATCCATATAATTAACTTTATATGGTAATTGATTGGGCCTCATTCCAATTTAGAAAATAAAGAATATTATAAAATAAATGTTCATGTGTTGACCGTACTCATCCGTTGTGATTAGTCATGTGTTGAACGAAATATTTTAACAATAAAATTTACATCTTTATATTATAAAATAAAGGTTCATGTGTTGACCGTACTCATCCGTTGAGGATAGTCATGTGTTGAACGAAATATTTTAACAATAAAATTTACATCTTTATATTATAAAATAAAGGTTCATGTGTTGACCGTACTCATCCGTTGAGATTAGTCATGTGTTGAACGAAATATTTTAACAATAAAATTTACATCTTTATCATATATGAAATTAGAAATTAACTGGAAAATAGATGTGATGAGTGGTCTCCTGGACATTGATCTGATGTTGGTTTCGGCCTTCGGGGTTAATATTTAGGAAATCGTTCTCTTACTAATTTACGGTTGGAGTCTGATTTGAAATCAAACGATAGATACCATAATTTTTATAAAATATATTAAATAACAAAAATAGTCACACATGGACAGTACTCGTTCGTTGAGATTAGTCGTGTGTTGACAAAAATATAGATTCACGAATTGAATAGGATAAATATTCATTTGTCGAATAGAATAACGGAATTATTGAAATATATAAAGTCGTGTTGATTAGAGATGCACTATTTTGACGCGAGCGATACTTATATCGATTATATTCGTTTTAGAATGAATATTGAAAAGAGATTTAAAAATCGAATATATAGAATTTCGAATTGAATTGAATAGAAAACAAATTTGAATTGAATTGAATAGAAAACGAATTTGAATTGAATTGAATAGAAAACGAATTTGAATTGAATTGAACAGAAAACGAATTTGAATTGAATTGAATAGAAAACGAATTTGAATTGAATTGAATAGAAAATGAATTCGAATTGAATTGAATAAAAAACGAATTTGAATTGAATTGAATATATAACGAATTCGAATTGAATTGAATATAAACCAAATTCGAATTGAATTGAATATAGAATGAATCGAGATTTGAATTGAATTGGAAATGGAAGTTGAAATGTTTTTGAAATGAATTTAAACCTATTTATAAAATTCGTTTTAAATAGAAATCGACGAAATATATATTATATATACAATATAATGGCCTGATTAGAATGCGCCGCGCCGCGGCAGTTCGCGAATTTCGACCATTGACTTCGAACGGACATTACAGGAGATCTGACCGTCGGATTCTCCTAAAACCGGAACCGTTGGGTTCGTATTGAAAAGAGCTTTCCAACGAATATTAGAAATTTGAAAATCTAATGGTTGGATTTGGAGATACGTCCAAATCAAATTTGGAAAAGGTCGCTGTAAGTGCAGTTCGATGGCCGTTGTTGGAAATCGACTGTACGGGCCTTGACAAAATTATTAAAAATATCAATAATTTGTGTAAAATCATAAGAAATGATTTGGGAAAAATTGGGATTAAAAACTCCATATTTGAAAAGATAAAAATAGATTTTTATCGAAATGAACTAGTTTAGAACTAAAATAAAAATCCATTTATTTTAAATAAATAAATTGGATTTGAAATGGTTTTTAAATAGAATTGATTTGTGGGTTTATCGTGAAGGGTGTTTTAAATAACACTAGTTCTTTAACCCGATAATAAATAGAATGTGATTTGGGTTTATTGCGAACTGTGTTTTAAATGACACTAGTTCTTTAACCCAGTAAAAGGAGTTTTAATGAATCTCCAATTAGATTGAAATGTGAATTGATAATCTAAATTATCAAATTTGAAAAATAAGCGAGAATGGAGTATCACCAGTTTTGCTCCAAAGCGATAGTTAAATCTTTAATTAGATTTGAACGTGAAATGGTAATTAATTTTACCGATAACACCGTGGTGTTAGATATGGAGTATTACCAGTTTTGCTTCATGGGATGAATAGGTTGGGATTGGGAAATAAAATAAATAATTACTTCGGTGTGGTTCGCTAATCTCGACTAGTTTGGAAAACTATAGTTTGGTTTGATATGACATCCAAAGGAAGATTAAATAATAAATTCAAAGAATTTATCTTGGATAAAATTAATGGGAACCTTTCCCTAAGAATTGAGATTTAGAAACTAGCTGTTGGTTAGTTAAGAAGAATGGTTTCCTGGGTATTGATCTGATGTTGGTTTCGGCCTTCGGGGTTAATATTTGGGGAATTACTCTCTTACTGATTTACGGTTAGTGACTAATGAATTGGAATGAGGCGTATGTTGTGTTTGTGTAACATTTGTTTTAATATACGCAGTTGTTCGGAAAGGCCGGGTTTATACCCATTCTGAATGACCGATTCGACGATAAGTCGAAGATGATGACGGTGGTCGAAGACCGGAAGTCTTCACATCGTTTGGATAATTACTGATGATCCTGATTTGGCTGTACACCCAAGAGGATGGAAATAGTTGGTGGTCGTCAAGATGTACTTGGAGATCGATGGATATGTGAGGAAAGTGCCTCCGGTTTTGTTCAGCCCCAGAACGAACTTGTAAATGGATTGTGTGTCTGACATTGGACTTTATTCTGTGTTGATTGATCTCTATTAAATATACATCTGTCTGGCGGCGGAGAATTTATTCTCTTTCTTAACGCCCTTCTCTGAGACGTACGAGCTCAGAGGTTGTATATCGATGGACATCAGTCGCATGGCATGAATTGCCTGTGTGGCATGCTGAGTTGCATAGATCAAGGCCTCTGTTGAAAAGCAAAGTCTTGTGGTTGATGATCAAAGCACGACCTTTGTGGCGTAGCTTTGTGTATAACGTGAATTCGCGTGCCTCACAACTCGGTATGAGTTAAAAACGGGATAAGGACTGCAGGGAGAGCACGACGTTTCTTTCTAGCTTTGGTTGTGTCAGTGACTTACCAGCCCTGACATTTATATACTTTTCACCTATGTGGTTGTTGGATGAGGCGCCTCGATTTTAGGTCTGTAAGGACCGGGAAACGTGTGTTCAAGAATAACTAATCCTCAAACGTAAGAGAGGACCGGCCCTGAAGATCCAAGGATTGCCCAGAGTGTGTAGTCCTAGGACATTTGCTAGAGTGTCTCGAAAGCGGAGAGAAGCTTGCCCCTTGCCTCGACTAATGACGGAAATCCAAATTCCAATACGTGTGTTTCGGGTTTATTTGTAGAACCTAGTATGGCGACATACTGGTATGGGTCGTTCATGCCGCCTATGATTGATATTTATGATTGAAATTGTTTTGACACTATACACCTATAATAGTATCAAATAATGTGTTTTAAATGTGTCAAGCATGCTTTGGCTGTTATAAGATAAAAGCCCTATCCTCCGGCTTGCGTTGCATTGTGTGATGGGACCTGGGTCTTATAACAACTTCATTTTCCTTTATTTAGCATTGCGCTGTTTGTTTTATGCACTGGTATTCTTGGGAGTAAACCCGTTCCGTGTTATACGGCGTGGTCCCTTGATTTACCTAACTTTAAAAATAAAGATTAATAACTGTTTTAGTTCTCACACCAGTCACATGACTAACCTGGAGTTTATTGTTTTAACCTAAACTCTGAGTGCCCCTATTTTCGACACGGGCAGCTAGTAGTTTTGGTTTTGCAGATTTATATTCACAGGATCCTGATTGACAGCTGGAATGATGCCCGGAAAGCTCTGTATCCGTGTATCACTTTCAGTTGTGTTTTATACTGTTTTTCCGCTGCTATGTAATTTATTGTAATCTCTGATATTTATCGAATGTATAATATTCATTTATACTCTGTATATTCTTGTATCTGATGGAATTGTTGTAATAACAATGAAATGTTCTTCCGTTTGCATTCTATTGTGTGTTGTTCTCAAAGTATCCGTTCTTTCCTTCACGGGGAAGTAACGGGTCATCACAATAAGAGTTAAGCTACTTCCCATAACAACTCGCTCTGCTAACAAGTTGTTTATTCCACTAATAGATACGCTACGATCATTGCTACAATTTCAAGCGAACGAGTTCAAGAATTAACCGTCGAAGCAAATGCAAGCGTTTCATACCACTCGTTTTACAAAGATGTTTAATAGGATTTCTCATACGAGTGAGGAAAAAGTTCATATAAAAATATACTAGTAGATTAGAAGACGATTAATAAAACGACTTTGTATGAAAAATAGCATTAGAAACCATTTTAATAAAAGATTTGGTATCTACTAATAATATAAAACTCCTTTATAGCTTGAAGTGGCAAATTTCATAAAATATAAATTGTAACAACAATCGATCTCAAAATTCACGTTTTAATAACATAAATCAAATCTCATAAATATTTATTATAAATTCATTTACCATGATCAAATAGAAAGTCCATCTAACCGAGCTACTGAAATATGTGGATTAGAGAAACTAAAAAGTCAGAGGAAAAGAGAAAACAAGCCGAAACTCGGTTGGGAAGAAGCCTGGATCAGTCTAAATTGTTGACTGTGGTCTCCACTGGCCAACAACAGAAAAGGGAATTCAAATGACTGAATTTATGATTCAACCAGCTAAATCGATTTTCCAGAAACATACCTTTTTATGCTGAACTTCAACCCGCTGAATAGAACAATTCAGTTAGCTGAATCCGGAATACTAATTTTTTCTAAATTACTATAGGTCAATCGGATAATGAGCGATATTCAACCGGCTAAATTAGGTTTGGGCATATGCATGCCTAAGTTTCATATATTCAGGCGATCCCGGTCGAGTTTGGACAAAACACGAAGTCTTAAAATGTATCCAAAAGCCTCTGAGGATAGCCGAAACAACTCAAGAACATCAACACAAATGTGCATAAAGGTTTACACTAAAATTCATCAAAATGAAATCAAAACTCATAAATTGGGAAGTTCACACGCAAACTGTAACACCCCGCAATTTCAATGACACTAAAGATGATAAATTAAAGAATAATTAATTTGAAATACAATATTAACAATGAATTAAGGAAAACTTGATTAAACATTCAGAATTAAGTAAAATGGACCACGTCACTGCGTCCGTCTCGGAATTCCATTCATGATAGACACCAAGTTTGCGTAAAACGTACTTCGTATGAAGAAGTTATTAAGGTTTGAAGTTTGTATGCATAAAGGAGGATATATATATAAATTAAATCAGAATTCAAAAATTTGAAACCAGAAAATCTGGCGTGTAAAACAACGAAGGGCCGACCGTTTGGCATCGACTCGAGACCCTGTTGGGTTGATCCCATGGTCGACCCAGATTCTCTGGGTTCGACACCGGGGTTGACACCATAAGGGGGGGGGTCGACCCCCCTGCGTAGATCTAAGAAGATACCTCTTTCTGAACGTGGTCATGTTTCTGAACTAGATTCGTGAACCCTAGGCTATATAAAGAACCTTAAACCTAGGTTTTATTCATCTGAAAAAATGGTGGCGATGGTGGAGTCTGCTGCAACGTAAATTGAATATCCTATTCTTCTCCAAATCCAATTCAGCAAACATTATACAAATTCAATGATTGCTACAACAACAAATCCAATGTGTTCTTCTCAGTTATTTGGATCCATTTCCTTAGATCTATTCACTTTGAGTTCATGTTATTTTTAGATCTAAATATTTAGTTGGTAATCATAAAATGTATGTAAAAATTGGATATTGGACCTATGCCTAAACAAGTTCTGTTATGACATAATTATCATATTTGCCTTTATATGTTCATATCGTCACCATGTTAAATCTTGTCAAAATAGCCTATTCAGTTTTTATGCCTATTTCTATCAGTTTATTATTGATTCGCTATTATGCCTAGATTCCCCTTTTATTTTTATATAGCCAGACTACCTTCGAGCCTAGTCCTAACGCTGAAATATGTGAACGTTTGAAATTAGGAACGATTGGGAAACATATTATTCGGGGCATAATTGGTATTGGAAAATATGAATATAAATTTGGGCATAAAATTTGGAAATATACGAATATGGATTTGGGGGCATATATCATATTGGATAATATGAATATGAATTTAGGCATACATTAGAAAATTTGTGAATACATAACTTGCGTTGAAATATGTAAATATTGATTTGGGGTATAAATTGGAACACATATGAATATTGATTTGGGGCATCGGAACCTATAAGTGAAATAGAGAAATTATAAAGATGAATATGCCTAAAATATTGGAATTGTAATCACATTTAGACACGTGGTAAGATTACACTTGTGGTATAAGTCTGCCCGGAGCCACCCGGCATATCCACCGACCACAAGTTGATAATCTAATGTGAGAGGTCACAACGGTGCCACGACACGAGGTTAAGTCTAAACTTGTGGTTTAAGTCTGCCTGGAGCCGCCCGACATACCTGGCATCCACAAGTGGTTGACTTAATGTGAGAGGTCTGGGGCATTAACATGTATAAACATGAGAGATAATAGGTAGACTTGTCCTAAGGACAAGTGGGGATTATAACTTAGGTTATAATAAACTAGTAAGAAAATGAGATAACTTGTGTAATGAGATGGGTGGTACTTAATTGTAAATTAAGTAATCGACAAATGGGGAAAACTGAAATCGGTTGTTTGTAATAAGTAGAAAAAGGAAAAAAGTCTATGAAATATAAAAAGTTGTACTTAATTATAAATTAAGTAAGCTGTAAACTTGGAAGTCTGAAACCCATTGATAAAAATAACTTTTTAGACTTGTCCTAGGGACAAGAGGAAATTATAACATAGTATATAATAAATGGGTAGAGAAACTTATTATTGGGCCTTAGTTAAGATAACTAAGTTAATAAGTAAACAACGATACGTTGTAGTAACGGTGTAAAATGGAATTATGATTAAATGAGAAAGAATGAGGAAAACTTATGAAATAAGTTATATTTAATCATAAATAATGACTGACATGTTAAAATAAAACATGTGAATTGAGATATATTTAATTACATATTAAGTAAAACATGTTATTGTAATGATGAAATCAAACCAGAGTAAAGAAAGGGTTGTGGATTACTGACCATGGACCACAATATAGAGATAGAGAATAACATGTTGTGGGCTTATTAATAGACTTGAATGGGTTAAGTTATATATCTGAAATTAATAAGTAAGAGGAACTTCGTAACTGGATTAAGAATTCAATATGAATGGGAGTAACCAAGTTAGATGGAAACCTGATGAGGTAAGGAAAGTGCATAAAAGAATGTTTAGGCATAGGGTCCAACAACATATTAAAGTGAGGCGCTTGGACCAGTCCCCACGTTTGAGGGTGAACTACCCAACGGGGTATATCATCATGGTGTTGTAAGACACGAGGGGAGCACACATTCATCTGGTTATTCTATCGGCTCCGAAGGACCGAAAGGGTAAGCACGCGACTTCCTGAGATACGTAAGGTGCTCCTAGTAGTCCTCTGCGTGGTGGTAGATATTTAGGCTGCACTCACAAAGGTAGGGTCTGCGTGTAACTACTAGGTGGGTGGGCCCTGACTGCAAAAGTAGCTTTGAAGTCAGAATGCTGTGACAAAGTGACACCAGGGTGATTCGGCGATTGCCTCAATGAGAGGCAGGGTCAGGACCAACAAAGATAGTAGATCGTCGGGTACCCGTCATCGACAGCCAGTGTGTTGCGGAAAGACTAGAGCTAAACCCAAGTTGCCATCAACCTTTCACTATCAAGGCATGGTGGTTGAGGGTAGACGCCACATGGATGTTTAGTTTGATTGCTTAGGGGCAGTCGCTTAGCTCTTATAGTCTTTACTAGTTGAGGGAGGGACCGAGGTAGGGCCATAGCCATCGTGAAAACAGACCCTAGGAATATCTGTATTTCGAGGCTCTTAAAGGGGGGCTTGTACAGATATGGAAAAGCTCCGGACCGAGTTTCGTGTTTCTTGTATCGCCCAGCCATGGAACTCAGTGCACATTAGAGGACATGTGGTTGAGCATCGAGCTACAACTGATGATACGTATGTGGGAAAGTCTAGTTACATGCATATCTGCTCTGGATGGTGTATCGTAGACTTGAGGGCATTACTCTGGTATGGAATCTGATTCGATCGAAGGTGGCAGTTCGTACGATTACGTAGGATAGTAATGATAGATATATACAGAACATACGTTGTTATATAGAGACCCGTATGTCACTACGGCGTAGGATGAAGAACTGCGTGTATTTCTGTGGCATTACGGTGGAGACCGTGCGAGTGGGTTACCATGTGGTGCATCTCAACATTGAGTGGTAGCTATGTATATTATATTAGGTTAATCCATTGGAAAGTAAATGGGTACGACGTGTGTATAAGCATTGAGTGTTGTTAACCCAAGTAACCTTACAATCAAGAAAATGTAATGGAACAATATTTGTAGGGATCATTCTGTTTTTGATATACTAGTATTGGTGCGGTGTAGAGAAACATATTTAAGAAGCGCTATATATTCTTGTAATGACCCGCATTGGCAGAGGTATTATAATTAATTAACTTAATTGTATAAGAGGTGATTAACAAGATTTAATGGTTGTTGAATTAAATAATGGTGAATATTTAATTTAAATAATAAATTAAATAATATATTTAATTCTGAAATAAGCAAAATTGGCTGAAATGGCGATATGGTGTGAACTGGATCATCTGTGGTATTTAATTCAGCTTGGAATTGAATTAGAATAACGAATATATTTAAATAAACAAAGTTTGAACGTATAATTATATTATAATTAAAATCGAGCTTGAAATGGCGCTGCAGTTCGTAAATTGGCGATTTGAACTTCAAATGAATTTACAAGATTCGTTTTTAAGCCGAATTTCTATGAAACAAGAAACGTGTGGAGCTGGTGGAGTATATCTTTCTAGTGGAAGAGAAAAATCGGGATTTCGTCGTGTAGATTTTGATTTACGTTCAAATCCAATTTTAGAAAAGTCGCTGTGGAATTCCTTTATAATTTATAAAGGAATTATTTATATTTTAAAAAGGGATTTCAATATAAATCGAATATCGGGTTGACCCAGAAGTGAATATTGAGTTAGAAATTCATATAGGAATATTCTAGAGCTGTATGGTATTCCACTGTGAATATATACGATAATATAAATTTATTTATAAATATTTAATTTAATTTCTTTTAAATATATTTAAATATTTAAATGGGTCATCCAAAGCTTTAAAAATAGCCACTTTTGCAAACGAAGTCGGAATTCGATGAAACTAATTTTGTTGGATCCGCAATGTCAAATAGTTGTTAGATTCCAAGTTCCGTGATTTTTGGGGTCACTGTGTGGCCGTACGGATTTTTAGAGTGAAAAACAGACAGTATTCTGACAGTTAAAAATACGCTGTGTGAGCATGCGAAGTCGGAATTCGACGAAACCAGTTTCGTTGGGACCGTAATGTCGAACTCTAGCTACATGTCAATTTTCATAATTTTTGGGTATCATGTGTGATCACAGGAATTTTAGAGGACATATGTAAACAGCATATGCTTAAAAATAAATAAAATAATAAAATATAAAAATAATATTTATACACTATAAAAACACCTCAACTTCTCCTAAACCCCAATCTCATTTTTCTGGGAAAAATTTCCGCCGTCACTCTTTTTCTTTCTTATAGTAAAAATGGAGAGTTCTCAAATCAAAATAAAATCCAATCAATTCCCTTAAATCATTATATATATATTTCTGGGTTCAGCCAAGCAAGAGCTTCATTCCTGTATACTTCTTATAGGGTGCAACGCCCTTTTGCTGAGGCTCAAAAACGCATAGTAGAACTAGGGTTGGATATGATGGGTGATTGAAGCTTTAATACGCGATTTGGGTTGGATCGTTGGGATGTGGGAGTGATTCCGAGCTAGGTGGCAAAAATTTGGGTGTTCTGATGTTAGAAGGCGTCGATGTTCTGTACTGATCGAAGGGGAAAGTTCAACATCGGTCTTCTTTTGAGGGATGCGAGTTGTGGGTTTAGGGGTTAGCGAGGAGGAGACCGAGGAGAGGAGAAAAATGGTGTAGTCTGTTCGAATTTTAATGGTAAGATGAAGGAATACGGTGGGTGGAAAATGTTGGCAATGGACTTGAATGATTTCCTAAAGCTTTCGGTGGGGAAGATGGGTTATGGAGGATGCGGGTTTGGGCTTTAACGGTAGTGGATGGGCCGAAATCTTTAAATGGGGGTGAGGGCCCGTTTAATTAGCCTAGTTTAGTTTAGAATCCATTTAAATATTGTATAAACTAGTAATGTCAATAACTCGTTCATATATCATCGGAATTCAGCGAAACAAGATCCGACAGGATCGTATGGACGGACACTACCTAATGGAACTGACTGGAAGTGGAGAGGATCTCATTTGAATTTATGGCGAAATAAACTGTTTGATTCAAATCAAACAACAATTTATCGTTCTTTAACGATGAACTGCAAATGTGAGTAAATCTCACTAACTCTGAACAGTTTATAATTTCATGTTGTATTTTAAGAACTGCTAAATATTGATTGATTGACTGTGTGTTGGTTGTTTGATTGAACTGCTAGTCAGTTAGTTGAATTTCTATATTGATTCTGTTTATCAGAATATATCATATGGAACTGAAAGTGATGTTGATTTTATTGTGTAACATCTGTGGATGCAGGGAAAACAGGTTGGAGGAATCCGACTGGATTCCTCAATAGTTATTTTATTGTTTTTCATATATTGTGATATATGATGTGATATATAATCTGTTGTCGATTATATGTGTTTGGACGATACTGATCATCGTGATTTGGTATGTTAAATACCATAACATACCCGAAATGTTGATAAGGGAATATTTTCAAAGTGATATTTGAAAATAAAATATTTATAAATGGAATATTTATAAATAAGAAATATTTATAAATTGGAATGTTTATAAATAGGAGATATTTAGAAAATGAATAAACGTTATAAAAAGGAAACTGTTGTAAGAAGGAATCATTTTAAAGTGGAGAACCGTTACTAAAAGTAAATCTTTAAAAATGAATAAACGTTGTTAAAAAGGAAATCTTTATAAAGCGAATAAAGGAGTTAAATTGAATATGGTATTCGAAAGGAGTTAAATCGAATTTGGTATTCGAAAGGAGTTAAATCGAATATGGTATTCGAAAGTTAGTAAATCGAATTAGTTATTCAAAAGCGGTTAGTCGAGTCAAGTTAGTTGAATAGAGTTAATCGAATATTAGTTATTCGAATAAGAGTTAACCAGTTAGAGTAAAACCATTAGAGTAAATCGATAGAGATAAATCGAACTAGAGTTATTCAAATGGAGTTTATCAAATATTTATTTATTCGAATAGGGTTAAAGGAAAGGAGTTATCAATTATTAGTTAATCGAAAGGAGTTATCGATTATTAGTTAATCGAAAGGAGTTATCGATTATTAGTTAATCGAAAGAGTTATCGATTTGTTTAATCGAAGTGAGTTATAGGATATTGGTTATTCGAAGGAGTTATCGAATTTAGTTATTCGATGGAGTTAATCGATTAGAGTTAAAATAAAGGAGTTGATCGAATATAGTTTATTCGAATAGAATCAACTGAGTTAATTGAATATTAGTTATTCGAATAAGAGTTAAATAGAGTTATCGAATATTAGTGATTCGAAATAGAGTTAAATAGAGTTATCGAATATTAGTGATTCGAAATGGAGTTAAAGGAGTTAATCGAATTTGGTTTATTCGAATAGGGTTAAAGGAGTTATCGACTAGAGTTAAATCAAATAGAGTTAATCCGATAGCATTAGTCCAATAGAGTAAATTGAATAGATTTATCGAATATACCTTATTCGAAGGAAAGAATTATCGAATAGAGATGATTCGAAAGAGAGTTACGTAAGGAAGTTTGTTAAAGAAATTTAAAGTGAACTTTACCTATTTCAAGGTTAGAAATGTTGTTCAGTTAAGGTCTGAGAGGTAATTATACCCCAACTTGATTGACTTCATTTTTAAATAAGGAATGGTTAAGGTTCGGTAGTAAAGGATGGTAAAGTGAATTTAGTAATTAAAGGAAATGGTTGAGTTGGCATAGCGATGTTTTATCTAAACATCTGCTTAATCCAAACATAGGAGTTTTGGAAATGTTTTCCAAACAAGAATCGGAAATGTTTTCTAATACAGAAAACAAGGAATGGAAATGTTTCCAGTATTAATAACGTATATTTTCTAAATACAGAAAATAGCAAATGTTGAATATAGGGAAACAGGAGATGTAAAATGAACTAAAGAGATTAATGTTAAATGATGTTTGTTCGATATAATTTCCATCTGGAAATGATATCGTTGTTTGCACACTTGTTTTTCTTTGATAGTTAACTCATAGACTATCGAAGTTTGGACCATTTTAACGTTGTTAATATGGAGAGACCGGTTGGATTTTTATCCAAAGAACCACTCTGTATTGGTATAAGCGTTGCGAATCATATATGCCAAAGATAATTAAAGACAGAGTAAAGTGTAAGGGCTATTGTATAAATCTTAGACAACAGTGCCTAAGATGGATATACTGAATAGTGCCTTCGGTTCATCCTGTTCCTGGATGACTTGTATGGATGAATGTCTGACAGAGTATTTCCAGACGATCACGTATATTAATTTCTCCAACCGTACCAAGAGTGGAAGCGGAGAAGGAAACTTCTTTTAGCTAACACATAATGTATTGTTGAGGGCGTCAATCGGTGATCTGATGGATTTGACGATGTGGCATTCGAAGTGAATCTGATGTGATGATAAAGCGTAGCTTCTAGCCTCACATCCGGTAAATGATAGAAATCGGGCAGGCAGCATGGCTAAGTCGGTCGCACCGAAGTAGGGTGTATAATCACCTGATCTAGATTTTCATTTATTTCTAAAAATCTATTGTTGATGTTGTCCCATTCGGGAAACGGTTGCTGATCCCAACTGTTGGTGATATACATTCGAAACACTCAAGCGAAATGAGTGGCCGGTCATGTGTGGCCGGGTTGCAAGATGTTCTTGTTGAACCCAGAGTATTCCTTTCTAGAGGTACACTAGCGAAAGTTGGTTCCATACCTTGTCATAGTTGGAAATCCATTACCCAATACGTGCTTGCGGTTTTGATTATATACTGTATATGTAGAATGTAACAACCCGGAAATGCGAGCCAGTTTAAAATTTTTATTTTGGCAATTTTAATGAATTTTGCATATATAAAATGGATTATTTTAAATAATATCGACGAGAAATTTATTTTGAATAGAAATCGAACGTATATATTATATACATCGTCATTAGAATATAAATAATCATATATAATTATAAAAGGAATTGAAAATGACGCGGTGGTTCGATAATTCGATTTCAAACTTCAATTGAACGTACCGGGTGCAAAACAATCCGGATTTTAGTGAAACCAAAAACATTAGGATCTATTTGAGGATATCTTCCCAACGAAAGTGACAAAAGGCGAGAACAGCGATGGCTTCTACATAGGAAGAGTTGTGGTATTGGATTAGCTTTGGTGAGAACTTCTCACTCCTCATTTGCTTTTTCTAGTTATATATGTATATACTAGGATGCAGACGGTACTTAGTAGCACCCGACACCCGTCGTCCACAGACCATGGACGGCTTGTATGCTTGATTGATGTGTTGTGAAAATTGTTTGTGATGTTGATGTGAAATCGATAATAAATGTATATGTGTTGAAATAAATAAATTATCGTTAAAAATATAATTTTTAACGTGAAAGTGATTAAATAAATATTTATAAACAAATCGGCCAATTTGTTTATATACACTGATTTGACTGATATTGATTGGGACGATAAATTTTACACATCGCCCATCAGCACAAATAAAAATCTGTGTTTGTTGATTTGAAACCCCACACAGGTGTTGGGATGATATTTGAGTACACAAATCCCAATTATTTAATTGTATGTCGATCGATTGGTCGACAGACTGTGTAAGCGTTGATTATTTATATTTGATGCTTATGTAGTTGTGCGGTGCACTTTGGATGATGATTGATTGGGCCTCATTCCAATCGGGAAAATAATGAATATTATAAAATAAGATTCATGTGTTGACAGTACTCATTTGTTGAGATTAGTCAAGTGTTGAAAGAAATATAGATTCATGTGTTGAATAGAATGAATATTCATTTGTTGAATAGAATAAAGAAGTTTTTGAAAAATATAAAGCCGTGTTGATTAGAGATGCGTTATTTTGACGCAAACGATATTTATATCGATTTTATTCGTTTTATAATGAATATTGAAAAGTGATTTCAAAATTTAATATTTTGAAATGAAGTTCAAATTAAATTAGATTAAAATTGAAATTGAAATTTTATTGAATCAATTTGAAATGAATTCGAATCGAATAGAAAATGAATTCGATTCGAATTGAATAGAAAGTGAATTTGAATTCGAATTGAATAGAAATGAATTCAAATTGAATTAAATTGAAATTGAATTAAAAACGAATTGAAATCGTTTTGAATGAAATTTAAAACGGCCCTGAAGATTGAATTGAAATCAAATCGATTTGAAATTGAAGATGAAGTTGAAATTGTTTTTGAAACGAATTTAGAACTATTTATAAAATTCATTTTAAAAAGGAAATTGATGAAATATATATAATATATATATATTATATATATAATGGCCTGAATAGAACGCGCCGCGCCGCGGCAGTTCGTGAATTTCTACCATTGACTTCGAATTGACATTACGGGAGATCCGACCATCGGATTCTCCTAAAACCGGAACCGTTGGGTTCGTATCGAAAAGAGCTTTCCAATGAATATTAGAAATTTGAAATCTAACGGTTGGATTTGGAATTATGTCCAAATCAAATTCGAAAAAGGTCGCTGTAAGTGCAGTTCGATGGCCGTTGATGGAAATCGACTGTACGGGCCTTGATAAAATTATTAAAAATATTGATAATTTGTGTAAAATCATAATATATGGATTGGGAAGAACTGGAATGAAAAATTCCACATTTGAAAGGATAAAAATAGATTTTTATCGAAATGAACTAGCTTTGAACTAGAATTAAAAATCAATTTATTTTTGAAATAAATAAATTGAATTTGAAAGTGATTTCAAAGATAATCAATATTCCCAATACGTGAATTGGATTGGAGTTGAATCGAAATTATCTTCGGAATATTTCAATGTTGGATTTTGTGACTATACAGATATTGTTATGGAAATTTGAAAGATATATCTTATATCGTTATTTCCAATACGATATTTGTTGGTTTCAGGATTTGATACTGAATATAAGCCGGTATATTTTCTATTCAAAGCCTTGTATTTAATATCAAATGTGGTTTGGGTTTGTCGTGAATGGTGTCTTCATTAACACTGTTCTTAAGCCCAATAGAGAAAAAGATTAAATCTTTCTATTTGGATTTAATGAAGTGTATCAATTAAATGATATTTAATTGGAATTGAATTTGAATTGGTTTTTGGGTTTATCGTTAGCGGTGTTTTGAACAATGCATGTTCTTTAACCCGACTAACAATAGAGTGTGATTTTGGGTTTATCGTGAATCGTGTTTTAGATGACATTGGTTCTTTAACCCAGTTAAAGACAGGATTTTGATTTTTAAGAAGATTAAAACTAAGTGGAGTTTTAATGAATCTTTGATTAGACTGAAATGTGAATTGATAATTTAAATTATCAAATCTGAATAGGGATCGAGGATGGAGTACCACCAGTTTTGCTCCAAAGCGATAGTTAAATCTTTAATTAGATTTAAACGTGAAATGGTAATTAATTTTACCGATAACACCGTGGTGTTAGATATGGAGTATTACCAGTTTTCTTCATGGGATATATAGGTTGGGATTGGGAAATAAAATAAATAATTACTTCGGTGTGGTTCACTACTCCCAACTAGTTTGAAATGATATCCAAAGGAAGATTAAAGAATAAATTTAGAAGAATTTATCTTGGATAAAATTAATGGGAACCTTTCCCTAAGAATGTGATTTTGTGAATAAAAGGATATTCTGAATTGGAATGAGGTGTTTGTTGTGTTTGTGTAACATTTGTTTATCATATACGTGGGTTATTCAGAAAGGCCGGGTTTATACCCATTCTGAATAACCGATTCGACGAGATGTGGAAGTTGAAGACGGTGGTTGAAGACCGTAAGTCTTCACATCGTTTGGGTGATTACTGATGATCTCGATTGGGCTGTACACCCAAGATGAGGGAAACAGTTGGTGATCGTCTAGACGTACTTGGAGATGGATGGATATGCAAGGAAAGTGCCTCCGGTTTCGTTCAGACCCAGAACGAACTTGTAAATGGATTGTGTGTTTGACATTGGATTTTATTCTGTGTTGATTGATCTCTATTAAATATACATCAGTTTGGCGGAGGAGAATTTATTCTCTTGCTTAACGCCCTTCTTTGAGACGTACGAGCTCAAAGGTTGTATATCGATGGACATCAGTCGCATGGAGTGAATTGCCGGTGTGGCACGCATAAGTGGCAATTGATCAAGGCTTCTGTTGAAAAGCAAAGTCTTGTGGTTGATGATCAAAGCACGGCCAGTGTTGTGTAGCTTTGTGTATAACGTGAATTCGCGAGCCTCACACCTCGGTATGAGTCAAAAACGGGATAGTGACTGCAGAGAGAGTACGACGTTTCTTTCTAGCTAGGGTGGTGTCATTGACCTACCAGCCCTGACATTTATATATTTTTCACCTGTGTGGTTGTTGGATATGAGGCGCCTCGGATATAGGTCTGTAAGGACCGGGAAACATGTGTTCAGGAATAACTAATCCTCAAAAGTAAGAGAGGACCGGCCCTGAAGATCCAAGGATCAGAGTGGAGTCCTGGGACATTTGCTAGAGTGTCTCGAACGCGGAGAGGAGCTTGCCCCTTGCCACGACTCATGATGGAATCCAATTTCCAATACGTGTGTTTCGGTTTTATTTGTAGAACCTAGTATGGCGACATGGTGGTATGGGTCATTCATGCCGCCTATGATTGATATTTATGATTGAAATTGTTTTGACACTATACACTTATAATAGTATCAAATAATGTGTTTTAAACGTATCAAGCATGCTTTGGTTGTTATAAGGTAAAAACCCTATCCTCCGGCTTGCGTTGCATTAAGTGATGGGACCTGGGTCTTTTAACAGCTTCATTTTTCTTTATAAAAGCATTGCGTTGTTTTGTTATTTGCACTGGTATTCTTGGGAGGAAACCCGTCCCGTGTTATACGGCGTGGTCCCTTGATTTACCAAACTTTAAAATAAAGATTAATAACTGTTTTAGTTCTCACACCAGTCACATGACTGACCTGGAGTTTATTGTTTTAACCTAAACTCCGGGTGCCCCTATTTTCTACACGGGCAGCTAGTAGTTTTGGTTTTGCAGATTTATATTCACAGGGTCCTGATTTACAGTTGGAACGATGCTCGGAAAGCTCTGTATCCATGCATTACTTCTAGTTGTGCTTTTGTATTATTTTCCGCAGCGATGTACTTAAATGTAATTTAAATCTATGATATTTATCAGACGTAATTTATTCATTTATACTCTGTATATTCTTGTATCTGATGGAATTGTTGTAATATACAATGAAATGTTCTTCCGTTTGCGTTCTATTTTGTCCTGTTCTCAAAGTATCCGGACTTTCCTTCACGGGGAAGTTACGGGTTCTTACATAGAACGTGAGATGAAAGTGTTTCTGCTAAATGATTATTATATTGTGGTTGATAGACATTATTGTAATATCAAAAGGTTTTTGATATAAAGATATTTTGGATTCTCATAAGGGAAAAACCCTGTAAACACCCGTAACTTCCCCGTGAAGGAAAGCACAGATACTTCGAGAACAAGCCACAACAGAACGCAGACGGAAGAACATTTCATTGCTTATTACAATAATTCCATCAGAATACAAGAATATACAGAGTATAAATCAATATTACACATTCGATAAATACCAGAGATTACAATACATTACATGGCAGCGGAAAATAATACAATACACAACTAGAAGTAATACGCGGATACAAAGCTTTCCGAGTATCGTTCCAGCTGTAAATCAAGATCCTATGAATATAAATCTGCAAAACCAAAACTACTAGCTGCCCGTGTCAAAATAAGGGCACCCAGAGATTAGGTTAAAACAATAAACTCCAGGTCAGTAATGGGACTGGTGTGAGAACTAAAACAATTATTAATCTTTATTTTAAAGTTAGGTAAATCAAGGGACCACGCCGTATAACACGGAACGGGTTTCCTCCCAAGAATACAAGTGCATAAAACAAACACTGCAATGCTAAATAAAGAATGATGAAGCTATTATAAGACCCAGGTCCCATCACGTAATGCAACACAAGCCGGAGGATAGGGTTTTACCTTATAATAGCCAAATAATGCTTGATACGCTAAATTTCACGTTTTATTATTACTATAAGTGTATAGTGTTAAAACAATTTCAATCATAAATATCAATCATAGACGGCATGGGTACCATATATCGTGTCGCCATACTAGGCTCTACAATCAAAACCGCAAATGTCACGTATTTGGAAGTCGGATTTCCATCTGTGAACCGAGGCAAAAGATAGTCCTTTACCGAATTCGAGACTATCTAGCCGAGTCTCAGACAAGCGCGCAGGCAAGCCTTGGATCGTCAGGGCCGGTCCACCGATGTGGATTATTATGCCTGAACACTACGTTTCCCCGCCCTTTGGGGCATAAATGAGCCAACGAATGACTCCATCGGACCAAGATCGTCCGATCAAACCGAGGCGCCTCGCAACAGCAACAACCACATAAGTCGAACTCGTCAGGGCGTGTAAAACCACTGACGCCACTTCTAGCTAGAAGGAAACGCATGCCCTCCCTGATGTCCTTTTCCCGTTCTTAGCTCACCACCGGGGTGTGAGGCTCGCGAATCAACGTTACACAAAGCTATGCCACACAGGCTGTGCTTTGATCATCACCACAAGACTTTGTTTTTCAGCAGAAGCCTTGATCATTTGCATCTCAGCATGCCACACAGGCAATTCACGCTATGCAACCGATGTCAATCACGCAGAATGAAATCCGATGTCAGACAAACAGTCCATTTACACGTCCGTTCTGGGTCTGAACAAAACCGGAGGCACCTAGTACCCCGCATATCCATCGATCTCCAAGTACGTCTGGAAGACCACCAACTGATTCCCTACTCTTGGGTGTACGGCCCAATCAAGATCATCAGTAACCACCCAAAAGACGTGAAGACCTCCGGTCTTCGACCACCGTCTTCACCTTCGACTTATCGTCGTATCTGTTATTCAGAATAGGATAAACCCGGTCTTTCCGAATAACTCGCGTATATAATAAACAAGTGTTACACAAACACAACATACGCCTCATTCCAATTCAGAATATTCTTTTATTCAAATATTCTTATACTTTGGGAAAGGTTCCCATTAATTTTATCAAAGATAAATTCTTTAAATTTATTCTTCAATCTTCATTGAATATCAATTCAAACTAGTCGGGATTTGCGAACCACATCGAAGTAATCATTTATTTTATTTCCCAATCCCAACCTATTCATCCCACGAAGTAAAACTGGTCATACTTCATATCTAACACCACGGAGTTATCGGTAAATTCAATTACCATTTCACGTTCAAATCTAATTAAAGATTTTACTATCGCCTGGAGTAAAACTGGTGATACTCCATTCTCAATCTTTTCAATCTAATTAAAGATTCATTAAAACTCCACTTAGTTTTAATCTTTAACTGGGTTAAAGAATCAGTGTCATTTAAAAACACGGCTCACGGTAAACGCAAAATCACATTCCATTAATTATCGGGTTAAAGAACAAGTGTTATTTAAAACACTGTTCAGGATAAACCCAAAGATCAATATCAATTCAATTCCAATTAAATATTATTTAATTGGTACACTTCATTATATCTAAATAAAAAGATTTAATCTTTTACTCAATTAGGCTTAAGAACAGTGTTAATGAAGACACCATTCACAACAAACCCAAATCACATTTGATATTAAATACAAGGCTCCGAATAGAAAATATATCAGCTTATATTCAATATCAAATTCTACGACCAACAAATATCGTATTGGAAATAACGATATATATATATATCTTTCAAATTTCCATAACAATATCTGTATAATCACGAAATCCAACATCGAAATATTCCGAAAACAATTTCGATTCAAATCCATTCCAATGCAATTATTGGAAATTCTGGTTATTTTCAAAACCATTTCAAATCCAATTTATTTATTTTAAAAATAAATAAATTATTATCCTAGTTCAAAACTAGTTCATTCGATAAAAATCAATTTTTATCTTTTCAAATATGGAGTTTTTCATCCTAATTCGTCACAAATCATTTCTTATGATTTCACACAAATTATTGATATTTTTAATAATTTTATCAAGGCCCGTACAGTCGATTTCCATCAACGGCCATCGAATTGCACTTACAACGACCTTTTCCAAATTTGATTTGGACATAATTCCAAATCCAACCGTTAGATTTATAATTTCTAATATTCGCTAGAAAGCTCTTTTCGATACGAACCCAACGGTTCCGTTTTAGGAGAATCCGACGGTCGGATCTCCCGCAATATCCATTCGAAGTCATTGTCGAAATTCGCGAACTGCCGCGGCGCGGCGCGTTCTATTCATGCCATTATATTATATATATAATATATAATTTGTCGATTTCCTTTCAAAACGAATTTTATAAATCATTTTAAATTCGTTTTCAAAATGGTTTCAACTTCATATTCAATTTCTAATCAAAATTGAATATTCCAATATAAATTCGTTTTAAATTCATTTCAAATTGATTTCAATTCAAATCGATTTTTAATTCAATTTCAATTCGAATTCATTTCTATTCAATTTCAATTCGAATTCATTTTCTAAAATATTCGATTATTGAAATCACTTTTCAATATTCATTAAAAAAAAATCGATATAAATATCGTTCACGTCAAAATGGCGTCAATCTAATCAACACAGCTTCATATATTCTATTTTCAAATATTCTATTTCAAATATTTCATTTTCACATATTTCTATTCAAATATTTCTTTTTCAAAACTGGAATGAGGCCCAATCAATTACCATAGATTTTACTTCTATGGATTTACATACAACGCATGTATACATCGACAATGACAAATAATCAACCATCATCCAAAGTGCATTCTACACTGTATAAGCATCAAATATAAATATTTAACACTTATAAAAGTCTATCAATCAATCGATCGACATACAACTAATTATTGGGATTAGTGTATGTCATATATCATCCCAATGCCCGTGTGGGGTTTCAAACAATCAAACACAGATTTTATTTGTGCAGTTGGGCGATGTGTAAAATTTATCGTCCCAATCAATATCAGTCAAATCTGTGTGTATAAAAAAATCGTCCGATTTATTTATATTTATTTCCTTTTAAATACACGTTAAAAATTCTATTTTAACTATAAAATATTTTATTTTAACTATATAAATATTTTATTTCATTCCACATCACATCACACAATCAACTACACATCAAAATCAAACAAACAAGCATACAAGCCGTCCATTCTCTGTGGACGATGGGTGTCAGGTGCTACTAAACACCGTCTGCATCCTAGTATATATTTTAACTAGAAATAATTAAAAGTGCGAAGTTCTCACCTATTCGTTAATCCAAATGCCTCGACTCTTCTTATGTAGAAGTCATCGCTGTTCTCGCCCTTTGTCACTTTCGTTGCCCGTAGCCACTACATATATAAAAATCACATTTTTATATTGCTATTCAATATATAAAAATCAAATTTTTACTTCGCTATTCAATATATAAAAATCGAATTTTTACTTCGCTATTCAATATATAAAACTCGAATTTTTACTTTTTCTATTCAATATATAAAAATCGAATTTTTACTTTTTCTATAATATAAAACTTATATTTTTCTAATGAATAAAATCCAAACCTTTCCAAATGAATAAAAATCTAATTTTTGCATACCGTTCATATGAATAAAAATCTAATTTTTGTAGCGAAGCTCATATCATCAAAATCATATATTTAAATCTTCACATCTAATAAAAATTATATTTTAACTTTTCTATAATATAAAGATTATATTTTTAACACTCTACCATAATAAAAATTATATCTTTAACCTTCTACTATAATAAAAATTACATTTTTATTATCTCTACCCTATAAAAATTATATTTTTATCCTTCTAAAAGATTAAAAACTATATTTTTACCCTCCTACAACGTCACACTATATATAAAAACGATTTTATTTAATCACTAAAATCTTTTTAAACTGAATAAATAAAATAAAATAGAGTAAAATCACCTTTTCGAATCTAGGAGGGCGCTCGGGTCTGTGGTGTAGGCGGAGGGGGGGTTTCGGGTGCGGTTTCAATTGAGGAGGGAAGAGAGGCAAGGGGAGGGCGCCAGCTAGTGGAGGAAGGGGAAATAGCGGCTGGTGGGGGCGGCTAATGGGGTAGCGGCGACGTTTTTGGGTTCCAGGGGTTCACGTGGGTTCGATTGAGGGGGGTTTCGAGATGGAGGAAGGAGGGAGAGAAGAGGAGGAGGCGCTGCAAGGGAAGGTCATGGTGGACGCCGCCGCCTTGGGCGGTGGCGGGAGGGCAGCGCTGCTCCTCCCCCCTTTTCTTTCTTTTTTTTATCTGAAAAGGATCGGGGATGGAAAGGAATAAGGGGAGGGAGGGGTTACTTATAAAAATATATATATATTTATTTTAATTAATATAATTTTCAAAAAGTAACTTTTTATTTTAGACTCGAAACGAAACCCACCGCCTGTCGCCCATAGCTAATTACCCCTATTCCGAACACAATGGGATATGTATCGTAGGCTGATTCGATCGTTTCGATCAGTTTTTGTCAAAATCAAAATATAACTCTATATATTGAATTTGAACGCACATTTCAATTTACTGGGGCCATATACAGACTCTAAAAATTCCAAAAAAAATATTTTCTAACTTCGTATTGATGACACGGTCCTAACAAAACTAATTTCGCCAAATTCTGAGATCGTTGGAAAAATGGCCATTTTCCAGTCGATTAAAATCAACTAAAACTGGTCAAATGCGTTTTTCTTCGCCACGCTCACATATTGATTTGAAAAATTACGAATTTTGGAATCTAGCAATAACTAGACATCATGGATCCAACAAAAGTGGTTTCATCGAAAACCGAGGTCGTTTGTAAAATTTCCATTTTTAAGGGCCAGAATTCCATAGCGACTATTCAGAATTTTCAACTTTACATATCTTTTGATTCCCGCTATGAAATTTTGATTTTTTGGATTCGTCGGAAAGATATTCTCAATTAGATTCTAATATTTTTGGTTTCACTAAAATCCGGTTTACTTTGCACCCGGTACATTCATTTGAACTTTGAAATCGAATTATCGAACTACCGCGCCATTTTCAATTCCTTATATATATATAAATAATTATTTCTATTCTATCGACAACGTATATGAATATATACGTTCTAATTCTATTCAAAATAAATTTTTTGTCGATATTATTTAAAATATTTCATTTTAAATATTCAAAATTCACCAAAATTGCAAAAATAAAATTTTTAAATTGGCTCGGATTTTCGGGTTGTTACAATCTCCCCCACTTAAAACTTTTCGTCCCCGAAAAGGAACGAAGCCGAAAGTTGTTTAACTAATCAACTCAACTTTCATTATTTTCGTTACGGCTTAAGTTCTTCAACTTTTCAGTTTCTAAGAACTTTTCAAATTTTTCAAAAATTTGGCTAACACCCTAAATTTTCGAAAAATTTCGCCATAATCTCCCCTGCACCGGGGACTTCGGGATATTTCATATAGCCTCCCATGGCCTTCTTCAATCCAAAAGAAAAAGAAAAGGCCAAGCGGCTAGCCAATCGGCTCATAAAATCATCATCACCCAAACAAAACAGTAAATTATGATAAACATGTACCTATTTGTCGGGAAAACAATTTTATTCTCCTGCTCTAGCCTCCTTGCTATGACCTGTTCAGTGTAAGTACATGTATATGCAAGCAAATGCGACTAATTTTCAATACAATTCACTATTTGATACAAATTGGCTATATGGTTAACATTTTAATTACTCAACCAATAATCAAACAACACAACCATCAATCCATTAGTTAATTAGCTTTTCAAATTCATAACTTTGATATATAGTCAAAAATCACATTTTTAATGCCAAATCACAACAATAGGCCCTACCTAATTTTGGTTCTCACACCAGTCAATAGGAAATATATAGAAATCTCACTTTCGAAACTCGAATATAAATTCAGATGATAAGGCCTCATCATCAGAATCATCTCCGGGCGACTAGAGTGTGACTCTATATCCATCCAGTATATTGGAGGCTTCTAATACACGTGGATCAGACGTATATTAAAATATCTATATACCTGATAGTCCAAAGCAATATAAATAAATATTCAAATACGACTTATTGAATTAAATTTCCAAAACAAAACTGGTTTTCAATTTTATTTTTCAAAACACTACTCTTCACACTCGTTCTAGGATACTACTAATCCCATCTCTAACGAGTCATTCTCATTGGATATTACTAATCTAATATCTGATGAATTCTTTCATATGGTTCTAATGTATCTTGTTCTCTGAGCTTTGTAAACCAAAGCTCTGATACCAACTGTGAACACCCGTAACTTCCCTGTGAAGGAAAGCACGGATACTTCGAGAACAAGCCATAACAGAATGCAAACGGAAGAACATTTCATTGCTTATTACAACAATTCGATAAGAATACAAGAATATACAGAGCATAAATCAATATTACACATTCGATAAATACCAGAGATTACAATACATTACATAACAGCAGAAAATAATACAATACACAACTAGAAGTAATACACGGATACAAAGCTTTCCGAGTATCGTTCCAGCTGTAAATCAGGATCCTGTGAATATGAATCTGCAAAACCAAAACTACTAGCTGCCCATGTCAAAATAAGGGCACCCAGAGTTTAGGTTAAAACAATAAACTCCAGTTCAGTCATGGGACTGGTGTGAGAACTAAAACAGTTATTAATCTTTATTTTAAAGTTAGGTAAATCAAGGGACCATGCCGTATAACACGGAACGGGTTTCCTCCCAAGAATACGAGTGCATAAAACAGACAGCATAATGCTAAATAAAGAACAATGAAGCTACTATAAGACCCAGGTCCCATCACACAATGCAACGTAAGCCGAAGGATAAGGTTTTACCTTATAATAGCCAAAGAATGCATGATACGCTAAATTTCATGTTTTATTATTACTATAAGTGCATAGTGTTAAAACAATTTCAATCATAAATATCAATCATAGACGACATGGGTACCATATATCATGTCGCCATACTAGGCACTACAATCAAAACCGCAAATGTCACGTATTTAGAAGTTGGATTTCCATCTGTGAACCGAGGCAAAAGATAGTCCTCTACCGAATTCGAGACTGTCTAGCCCGAGTCACAGGCAAGCGCGTAGGCAAGCCTTGGATCGTCAGGGCCGGTCCACCGATGTGGATTATTATGCCTGAACACTACGTTTCCCCGTCCTTTGGGGCGTAAATGAGCCAACGAATGACTCCATCGGACCCGGATCGTCCGATCAAACCGAGGCGCCTCACAACAGCAACAACCACATAATTCAAACTCATCAAGGCGTGTAAAACCACTGATGCCACTTCTAGCTAGAAGGAAACGCATGCCCTCCCTGATGTCCTTCTCCCGTTTTTAGTTCACAACCGGGGTGTGAGGCTCGCGAATCAACGTTACACAAAGCTATGCAACACAGGCTGTGCTTTGATCATCACCACAAGACTTTGTTTTTTAGCAGAAGCCTTGATCATTTGCATCTCAGCATGCCACATAGGCAATTCACGCTATGCAACCGATGTCAATCACACAGAATGAAATCCGATGTCAGACACACAGTCCATTTACACGTCCGTTCTGGGTCTGAACGAAACCGGGGGCATCTAGTACCCCGCATCTCCAAGTACATCTGGACGACCACCAACTGATTCCCTCCTCTTGGGTGTACGGCCCGATCAAGATCATCAGTAACTACCCAAACGATGTGAAGACCTCCGGTCTTCGACCACCGTCTTCACCTTCGACTTATCGTCGTTTTAGTTATTCAGAATGGGAAAAACCCGGTCTTTCCGAATAACTCGCGTATATAATAAACAAGTGTTACACAAATACAATATACGCCTCATTCCAATTCAGAATATTCTTTTATTCAAATATTCTTATACTTTGGGAAAGGTTCCCATTAATTTTATCAAAGATAAATTCTTTAAATTTATTCTTTAATCTTCATTGAATATCAATTCAAACTAGTCGGGATTCGCGAACCACACCGAAGTAATCATTTATTTTATTTCCCAATCCCAACCTATTCATCCCAAGAAGTAAAACTTGTCATACTTCATATCTAACACCACGGTGTTATCGGTAAATTCAATTAGCATTTCACGTTCAAATCTAATTAAAGATTTTACTAACGCCTGGAGTAAAACTGGTGATACTCCATTCTCGATCTTTTCAATCTAGTTAAAGATTCATTAAAACTCCACTTAGTTTTAATCTTTAACTGGGTTAAAGAATCAGTGTCATTTAAAAACACGACTCACGGTAAACCCAAAATCACATTCCATTAATTATCGGGTTAAAGAACAAGTGTTATTTAAAACACTGTTCATGATAAACCCAAAAATCAATATCAATTCAATTCCTATTAAATATTATTTAATTGGTACACTTCATTAAATCTAAATAAAAAGATTTAATCTTTTTCACAACTGGGCTTAAGAACAGTGTTAATGAAGACACCATTCACAACAAACCCAAATCACATTTGATATTAAATACAAGGCTCTGAATAAAAAATATATCAGCTTATATTCAATATCAAATTCTACGACCAACAAATATCGTATTGAAAATAATGATTTATATATATCTTTCAAATTTCCATAACAATATCTGTATAATCACGAAATCCAACATCGAAATATTCCGAAGACAATTTCGATTCAAATCCATTCCAATGCAATTATTGGAAATTCTGGTTATTTTCAAAACCATTTCAAATCCAATTTATTTATTTTAAAAATAAATAAATTATTATCCTAGTTCAAAACTAGTTCATTTCGATAAAACTCTATTTTTATCTTTTCAAATATGGAGTTTTTCATCCCAATTCTTCACAAATCATTTCTTATGATTTTACACAAATTATTTATATTTTTAATAATTTTATCAAGGCCCGTACAGTCGATTTCCTTCAACGGCCATCGAACTGCACTTACAGCGACCTTTTCCAAATTTGATTTGGACATAATTCCAAATCCAACCGTTAGATTTCTAATTTCTAATATTCGTTAGAAAGCTCTTTTCGATACGAACCCAACTGTTCTGGTTTTAGGAGAATCTGATGGTCGGATCTCCCGTAATATCCATTCGAAGTCATTGTCGAAATTCGCGAACTGCCGCGGTGCGATGCGTTCTATTCAGGCCATTATATTATATATATAATATATACTTCGTCGATTTCCTTTCAAAATGAATTTAAAAATCGTTTTAAATTCGTCTTCAAAACGGTTTCAACTTCATATTCAATTTCTAATCAAAATTGAATATTCCAATATAAATTCGTTTTAAATTCATTTCAAATTGATTTTAATTCAAATCGATTTTTAATTCAATTTCAATTCGAATTCATTTCTATTCAATTTCAATTCGAATTCATTTTCTAAAATATTCGATTATTGAAATCACTTTTCAATATTCAAAAAAAAAACAAATAAAATCGATATAAATATCGTTCACGTCAAAATGGCGTCAATCTAATCAACACGGCTTCATATATTCTATTTTCAAATATTCTATTTCAAATATTTATTTTTCACATATTTCTATTCAAATATTTCTTTTTCAAAACTGTAATGAGGCCCAATAAATTACCATAGACTTTACTTCTATGGATTTACATACAACTCATTTATACATCGACAATGACAAATAATCAACCATCATCCAAAGTGCAATCTACACTGTATAAGCATCAAATATAAATATTTAACGCTTATAACAGTCAGTCAATCAATCGATTGACATACAACTAATTATTGGGATTAGTGTATGTCATATATCATCCCAATACCCATGTGGGGTTTCAAACAATCAAACACAGATTTTATTTGTGCAGTTGGGCGATGTGTAAAATTTATCGTCCCAATCAATATCAGTCAAATAAGTATGTATAAACAAATCGTCCGATTTGTTTATATTTATTTCCTTTTAAATACACGTTAAAAATTCTATTTTTAACTATAAAATATTTTCCACTATAAAATATTTTATTTCAACTATATAAATATTTTATTTCATTCCATATCACATCACACAATCAACTACACATCAAAATCAAACAAACAAGCATACAAGCCGTCCATGGTCTGTGGACGACGGGTGTCAGGTGCTACTAAACACCGTCTGCATCATAGTATATATTTTAACTAGAAATAAATTAAAAGTGAGAAGTTCTCACTTATTCGTTAATCCAAACGCCTCGACTCTTCTTATGTAGAAGTCATCGTTGTTCTCGCCCTTTGTCACTTTCGTTGCCCGTAGCCACTACATATATAAAAATCACATTTTTATATTGCTATTCAATATATAAAAATCGAATTTTTACTTCGCTATTCAATATATAAGAATCGAATTTTTACTTCTCTATTCAATATATAAAAATCGAATTTTTACTTTTTCTATAATATAAAACTTATATTTTTCTAATAAATAAAAATCAAACCTTTCCAAATGAATAAAAATCTAATTTTTAAATACCGTTCATATGAATAAAAATCTATTTTTTCTAGCGAAGCTCATATCATCAAAATCATATTTTTAAATCTTCACATCTAATAGAAATTGTATTTTAACTTTTCTATAATATAAATATTATATTTTTAACACTCTACCATAATAAAAATTATATCTTTAACCTTCTACTATAATAAAAATTACATTTTTATTATCTCTACCCTATAAAAATTATATTTTTATCCTTCTAAAAGATTAAAAATTATGTTTTTACCCTCCTACAACGTCACACTATATACAAAACCAATTTTATTTAATCACTTAAATCGTTTTAAACTGAATAAATAAAATAAAATAGAGTAAAATCACCTTTTCGAATCTACGAGGGCGCTCGGGTCTGTGGTGTAGGAGGAGGGGGGTTTCGGGTGCGGTTTCAATTGAGGAGGGGAGAGAGGAAAGGGAAGGGCGCCAGCGAGTGGAGGAGGGGGAAATAGTGGCTGGTGGGGGCGGCTAAAGGGGTAACGGCGGCGGTTTTGGGGTTCCAGGGGCTCACGTGGGTTCGATTGAGGGGGGATTTGAGATGGAGGAATGAGGGAGAGAAGAGGCGGAGGCGCTGCAAGGGGGGTCACGGTGGACGGCGCCGCCTTGGGCGGTGGCGGGAGGGCAGCGCTGCTCCTCCCCCCTTTTCTTTCTTTTTTTTTATCTGAAAAGGATCGGGGATGGAATGGAATAAGGGGAGGGAGGGGTAATTCTAAAAATATATATATTTATTTTAATTAATTTAATTTTCAAAAAGTAACTTTTTATTTTGGACTCGAAACGAAACCCACCGCCTGTCGCCCATAGCTAATTACCCCCATTCCGAACACAATGGGATATGTATCGTAGGCTGATTCGATCGTTTCGATCAGTTTTTGTCAAAATCAAAATCTAACTCTATATATTGAATTTGAACGCACATTTCAATTTTGCTGGGGCCATATACAGACTCTAAAAATTCCAGAAAAATATTTTCTAACTTCTTATTGACGACATGGTCCTAACAAAACTAATTTCGCCAAATTCTGAGATCGTTGGAAAAATGGCCATTTTCCAATCGATTAAAATCAACTGAAATTGGTCAAATGCGTTTTCCTTCGCTACGCTCACATATTGATTTGAAAAATTACAAATTTTGGAATCTAGCAATAACTAGACATCACGGATCCAACAAAAGTGGTTTCGTCGAAAACCGAGGTCGTTTGCAAAATTTCCATTTTTAAGGGCCAGAATTCCATAGCGACTATTCAGAATTTTCAACTGGACATATCTTTTGATTCCCGCTATGAAATTTTGATTTTTCGGATTCGTTGGAAAGATATTCTCAATTAGATTCTAATATTTTTGGTTTCACTAAAGTCCGGTTTACTTTGCACCCGGTACATTCATTTGAACTTTGAAATCGAATTATCGAACTACCGCGCCATTTTCAATTCCTTTTATATATATAAATAATTATTTCTATTCTATCGACGACGTATATGAATATATACGTTCTAATTCTATTCAAAATAAATTTTTCGTCGGTATTATTGAAAATGTTTCATTTTAAATATTCAAAATTCACCAAAATTGCAAAAATAAATTTTTTAAATTGGCTCGGATTTCCGGGTTGTTACAAACCCGTTCCGTTATACGGCGTGGTCTTATGAGATATCATTTACTTGTTCAAACTATTTTAAATTGTTTTACTCATACCAGTCCCATGACTGACCCGGAGTTTATTTTGTTGTTTTCCCTAAACTCTTGGGTGCCTAAATTTGTACGGACTGTCAAGTAGTCGGGATTTACAGATATACTGGAAGAGCTTGGAGCAGGAGGCTTCAAGATTATATATCTATAGTTATTTCCGCTATGTTGTAAGTGCTGTACTTTGATAATGATATGTATATTCAAGTACAGATTTGTATTTCAAAGTTATGTTATGAAATATATGTTATTCGTCCTGCTGTGAGGTTCGTGTTACTCTGATGTTGTATTCTTCTTCTTCTATTCTAAGTTTCTATCTTATCTTTCCGCACCCTCTAATTTCTTTCATTAATCATCCGGTATTTTTCGATGTTTGGTTAGTCATCATATAGTTTATGGCGATAACCAAAGTCGACAAAAATCTGGGTCATTACAATTCTGTTCAAAGTTATCTTGCTCA
Source organism: Allium sativum (assembly GCA_030737875.1). NCBI lineage: Eukaryota > Viridiplantae > Streptophyta > Magnoliopsida > Asparagales > Amaryllidaceae > Allium > Allium sativum. Next base: position 997,849,781 of record CM060915.1, read on the forward strand.
GTTCACACTTGTCCTTGTTATTGTTATCTTGTTCTTCCAGTTTTTATATACCTTCCATGATACTTTTATTTATTTATATTTAAAAGTAACTGGACTTGCCAGACTTTATGTCTGACCCTTTTTGTTTCTCTCTCTTCTGTTTCCCCCCAGGTTCTCAGGGTGGAAGTGCTTAGAGTTGAGTTGGATTCTTTTAGCTTAGCTTGGATTTTGGATATTGATGTATCACTTTGACTTCTTGTCAATTCTCTTATGGATTCGCATGGGAAATATGGTTTTATGCTTTTGTACTCTGATATTTTTGGCAAAATAAATTATTAATGTAATTGGTTACTTCAAACTTATGATGTAAACTCAATATTTGGGACTATGATGTTTTGATTTAAACAATTTTTTTTACTTCTGCTTTTATTTTACATGTTTGTCTTGTGATATTATGTTTTTATTTACCTATAACGCTTCACGAAACTGTAATGACCCGAAAATTTGCGATCTTGATTATCCGATATACAACACATATCGAACATCAAGAGTCGAAAATACCGGTAGTTAATGAAAGAAATTAGATGGAGAGAATAGATAAGATAGAAACTTAGAATAGAAGAAGAAGAACACAACATCAGAGTAACACGAACCTCACAGCGGAACGAATAACATATAATATATAACATAACTTTTGAAATATAAATCTGTACTTGAATATACATATCATTTCCAAAGTACAGCACTTACAACACAACGGAAAATAACCATAGCTATATAATTCTGAAGCCTCCTGCTCTAGCTCTTCAAGTATCTGTAAATCCCGACTACTTAACCGCCCGTACAAAATTGGGCACCCAAGAGTTTAGGGAAACAAAACAAAATAAACTCCGAGCCAGTCATGGGACTGGTATGACTAAAACGGTTTAAAAATAGTTTGATCCATTAAACGATATCTCATAAGACTACGCTAGCATGTATTGGATAATGGATTTCCAACTATGACAAGGTATGGAACCACCTTTCCCTAGTGTACATCTAGAGAGGAATACACTGGATTCAACAAGAACATCTTGCAACCCGGCCACACATGACCGACCACTCATTTCGCTTGAGTGTATCGAATGTATATCACCAACGGTAGGGATCAGCAACCGTTTCCCGAATGGGACAGCATCGACAATAGATTTTTAGAAGTAAATGAAACTCTAGATCATGTGATAATACACCCTAATGGTAGCAACCAACATAGCCATGATGCCTGCCGATTTCTGTCATTTCCCGGTTGTGAGGCTAGAGGCCACGCTTATCTCTGACAGATCACACAATTATTCACTTTGAATGTCACATCGTCATACCCGCCAAATCATAAGTTGATTTCCTCAAAATACAACCGGTATATAGCTAAGAGAAACGAATTCCTCCGCCACCAAACGTACATACGTTTGAAGAGATCAACTTACGCAATATGTTAAATATACTCTATCAGACATTCTTCCATACGGGTCATCCTGGGACTGGATAAACCGAAGGCACTATTCAGTACATCCATCTTAGGCAATTGTTATCTAAGATTTGTACAACAGCCCTTGCACTTTTACTCCATCTTTAATATATTCAGCATACTTGGTTCGCAACGCCTATGCCAAGACGGAGTGGTTCTTCGGATAATAATCTAACCGGTCTCTCCATATTAACAACGTTAAAATGGTCAAAAACTCCGATAGTCGGTGAGTTAACTATCAAAGAAAAACATGTGTGCAAACAATGATATCATTTCCAAAGGGAAATTATATCGATCAAACATCATTTAACATTTATCTCCGTAGTTCATTTTTCATCTCCTGTTTCCCTATATTCAACATCTCTTATTTTCTAAATTTAGAAAATATATGTTATTACCATTGGAAAACATTTCCATTTCTTGTTTTCTATATCAGAAAACATTTCTGGTTCTTATTTGGAAAACATTTCCAAAACTCCTTCATTGGACTTAGACAGATGTTTAAACAAACCATCGCGATGCCAACTCAAACCATTACGCTTATTAACTAAATTCCTTTAACCAACCTTCACTATCGAACCTTAACCATTCCTTAGTTAAAAATGGAGTCAATCAAGTTGGGGTAATACTACCTCTCAGACCTTAACTGGACAACGTTTCTAACCTTGAAATAGACAAAGTTCACCTTTTAATTCTTTAACAAACTTCCTTACATAACTCTCTTTCGAATCATCTCTATTCGATAATTATTTCCTTCGAATAAAGCATATTCGATAACTCTATCCAATTTACGCTATTCGATTAACCCTTATTAATTAACTCTATTGGACTAACGCTATTTTTAACTCTATTTGATTTAACTCTAATTGATTTACTCTTTTCACTTAACTCCTTTCGAATAAACTATATTCGATAACTCCTTTAACTCTATTCGAATAAACTATATTCGATTAACTCCTTTAATTCCATTCGAATAAACTATATTCGATAGCTCCTTTAACTCTATTCGAATAAACTATATTCAATTAACTCCTTTAATTCTATTCGAATAAACTATATTCGATTTACTCCTTTTGAATAACTAGATTCGATAACTCCCTTTTGAATAACTAGATTCGATTATCTCTTTTGGATTAACTCATTTGGATTAACTCAACTTGATTAACTCCTTGGTTAACTTACTTGATTAACTCAACTTTTTAACTCAACTTGATTTAACTCCTATCGAATAACTAATATTCGATTTAACTCCATTCGCTTGACCCTAGATCGCAGCGATCACAATGGTTACGCCTTATTCCCTCAGGAAACATCCGACCGCCGTAGGCTATCTGCAGCCATGCGAATTACGCTAGCAGTCGTGCTAAATGGCAACTTATCCTGAGTAACTATGTTTGACTAACTCCATCTCAAATAACTATATTCGATCAACTCTAATTGAATAACCAATATTCAATTAACTCTAATTCGATTAACTATGTTCAATGGACTCTACTTTGATTAATTCTAACTCTAATCGATTAACTCTGATTGACTCACTCTAACTGGTTAACTCTAGCTGATCAACTCTAACTGGTCAACCCGAATTGATTTACTCTATTCGAATAACTCTAATCGAATAACTAAAATTCGATTAACTCATTTCGATTAACTCTTTTGAATTTATTCCTTTGAATTATTCCTTTGAATTAACTTCTTTGATTTATTCCTTTGAATTATTCCCCTTGAATTAACTTCTTTGATTTCTTCTTTGATTTATTCCCTTGAATTATTCCTCTTGAATTATCTCCTTTGATTTAACTTCTTTGATTTATTCCTTTGAATTATTCCTCTTGAATTATCTCCTTTCGATTAATTCCTTTGATAAATCCCTTTCTGTTCTATTTATTTAACAAATAATTATTCCTTTTATCTTTCCTATTTATTTTCTATAAATAAATGATCCTTTTATATTTTTATTTATTCCCTAAATAAATAAATCCTTTTACTTTTATTTATTCTCTAAATAAATAAATAATCCCATTTTATTTATTTGTAAATGTTCTACAAATATTTCCTTTATATCTCTATTCTATTTATATATATACATCGTTATCTATAATTTCAACCAATACATAAGCAATTCAACCAAACAGTTAACACATAACAATCAACAGATAATTGTCAGTTCTAAGAGTACGTTGTAAAAATAGAACTTTTCAGAGTTGGTGAGTTTTACTCACATTGGACGATCATCGTTAATAACGATAACCATTGCTTGATTCAAACGAACAATTTATTTGTCTATAAATTGTAACGGGCTCCAATCGACTCGTGGTAAGTTCCATTGTGTAGAGCTCGTCCATACGATCCCAACGGATCTGACGGTTCGTGATTCTGATATCATATGGATAAGATATTTAAATTACAAGTTAATACTTTATTCAAATTTAATTAAAACATAAGTTTATTCACCGTTGGGCCTTCCATCATTTCCTCGGCCCATTTAGAAGATTACCAGCCTACCCAAAACCATGCCTTCTTCCCCAACCCGTCGAACTCCAGGAACAAAGAACACGACCACTTTCTTCGGTCCATTCCCCCTTGTTTCATCACTGTTTTCAAAACCAAAATCATCGGCGAACTCCTCGTCGAATTCTCTTCCATCTCATCTCCGGAACTCCCCACTCGATCCACGTTTGAACCCTCCGACGATTCGCTCGCCCACACGATGTACAGAACAATCAGCGACAGTTTTAAACACAGATTCCACCAAAACTCGGCGAACACACTCCAATTGATCTTATCTACACCAAAATACACTCGATTACTACATCGATGGCTCAAAATCAAAACAAACCCTAATTTCGTTGTTACCAAACCAGCGAGCCAAATGAAGTTCGAACCCCACAATATACTCACCAGATTGAAGAGGAGGGCTGTAGAAGCTTGAATATAAGGCCATTTGGATTTATAGTATTTTGTTGGATTTCTTTTGGATTTTCTAAGTATCGAAAATTTGTTTTCTCAGGAACTGAATGCGGCGGCTCAAAAATTGATCTTATAGGGATGACGGGATCATTTGTGTGGTTGAAAAGATGAGTGGGTGGCTTTGTTTATGTACACATATTTTTGTTTTTATATTTATTTATATTTGTCTCTGCACTCTAAAAATCTGTATGATCACACACGACACCCAAAAATCACCAAACTGGACATACTGCTAGAGTTTGACATTGCAGACCCAACGAAACTGGTTTCGTCGAATTTCGACTTCGTTTGCAAAAGTGGTTATTTTTAAAGCTCTAAATAGCCTATTTAAATATATAAATATATTTAAATATAATTAAATTAAATATTAATAAATTAATATTATCGTATACATTCACAATAGAATACCATACAGCTCAACTGGGATTTTACAACTCGATATTCAAATTCCGGTTGAATCGATATTCAATTTATATTGAAAAATCCTTTTATAAATCATTATAAATTATAAAGGAATTCCATAGCGACTTTTCTAAAATTTGATTTGTACATAAATCTAAATCTACACAGTGAAATCCTGATTTTTCTCTTCTACTAGAAAAATATACTTCACCAGCTCCATACGTTTCTGGTTTCACAGAATCCGATTTAAACGGGCCTTGTACATTCAGTTGAAGTTCAAATCGCCAAATAGCGAACTACCGCGCCATTTCGAGCTCGTTTATAATTATAATATAATTATACATTCAAACTGATGTTATTTAAATATCTTCGTTATTCTAATTCAACTCTAAGCTAAATTAAATATTTTTAATTGCCCAGTTCACATTAAAATGTCAAATTCACTATTTCTATTTATTTCAGAAATTAAATATATTATTTAATTATTAATTTTAATTAAATATTCAATATAATTGAATTAACGACCATTAAATCCCCTAAATCACTATATAAATAATTAAATAAATTAATTATTATATAGCTGAAAATGCAGGTCATTACATTCTTCCCCACTTAAAATAATTTCGTCCTCGAAATTGCTAAGGTATAAAACAAACCCCATTAACTGGTTAGAACTTATTTGTTCACTTCTTATCTTTAGTTTTAACTGAAGCAATTTAATTTCAATTAAATATTAATTAATTCTTATCAACGAAAATTTTCAAAAATCTTGAAAATTTTCTAACGGCTTAACGTTTCAAAATTTTTTGCCAGCACCTCCTTTGTACTGGTCAATAGGTCAAACTCCAACTCGCCTCTCTGGGCCATCTCCAACCCAAAAGAAAATCAAACAGCCAAGCGGCTTGCTAAGTCGGCTCATCAAAATCTCAAAGCCATATAAACTGGTACCTTTTTGTCTGGCATATCAATATATCCTTTCCATCTGTTGTTAATTCATCATATACCAATGTCATCCCAATCAAACTCTAATCAGTTTTTATCCTCAACACAACCATTCGCTTATCCAAGCCAAATTCGATTTTGACTTGATATTATTCCATTTCAATACAGCTTCCACATAATAGGCTTTAACTCACTTTCAATTTGCCTTCACAAATTTCTATTTAAATTTGTTTTTAATTCAACAGTATATTCCTGGGATTTTTAAATAGTTTTTTTTCTAAAACCAAATATTCCTTTTTGGATTTCAAAACAACTTGCTTTTCTCAAAACAAATTCAAAACAGTATCTTTGGTAGTAATCCATCACTCAGCAACTCAAAAATGAACACTGATGATGCAGCTGTCATCATCAGAATTTATTTCCCAGCCATCGAAGTGAGTTCAATACTATAAAACCATTTCTAAACATTTCCACTTTGAAATTCATTTCAAAATATAATTCACACTGCTTGTAAAACAATTTAAAATATCCCAAGATCTTAAATTTCCCTTGTTTTTAATCCAAAACCATTTACAAACACTTATCCAATTTCTAGGGTTTAAATTCAATTTCTTATTTAAATTCAGATTTAATTCATTTCGATTTCCTATATTTCACTTATATGAATTCTGATCGATTATTTACATAACCATTTAATTTATATTCTTACTCGATTATAATCACAACCAATATATCCAATATATTATAATCATTCCAGCATAAATCCTTTATATCAAAATATAATTTGGGTAAATTATTTCATTTACCCTCTTTTCAAAACATACCATGACGGTTCATCGTATTCAAATGTTTATAAACTCCTATCGATACAGTGGATCAACTGATCGACCAGAACCCATAAAATACTCAACCAATAAATCTCCACAATATAACACAATTTTTATATTGAATAACAAATACGTTCACTTGTATATATACACTCAAACTCAATCTAGGGTATTACTAACCCTATCTCTACCGAGTCACGCCACAAAGCCAAGGTAATTCACTTAACCTTAAGCTCTGATACCAACTGTAACGACCTGGGATTTTGGCGATCTTGGTTATCCGATATACAACACATATCGAACATCAAGAGTCGGAAATACCGGTAGTTAGTGAAAGAAATTAGAGGGTGAGAATAGATATGATATAAACTTAGAATAGAAGAAGAAGAACACAACATCAGAGTAAACGAACCCCACAGCGGAACGAATAACATATAATATATAACATAACTTTTGAAATATAAATCTGTACTTGAATATACATATCATTTCCAAAGTACAGAACTTACAACATAGCAGAAAATAACCATAGCTATATAATTCTGAAGCCTCCTGCTCCAGCTCTTCAAGTATATTTAAATCCCGACTACTTGACTGCCTGTACAAAATTGGGCACCCAAGAGTTTAGGGAAAGCAAAACAAAATAAACTCCGGGTCAGTCATGGGACTGGTATGAGTAAAACCGTTTAAAAACAGTTTGAGCCATTAAACGATATCTCATAAGACCACGCCGTATAACGTAACGGGTTTTTCCCTTATGAGAATCCAAAATAATATTTATATCAAAACTCATTGATATTATAATAGTGTCTATCAACCACAATATTATAATCATCTAGCAGAAACGCTTTCATCTCACGTTTACATATGTAGTATACAATCAAAACCGCAAGCACGTATTGGATAATGGATTTCCAACTATGACAAGGTATGGAACCACCTTTCTCTAGTGTACCTCTAGAGAGGAATACACTGGGTTCAACAAGAACATCTTGCAACCCGGCCACACATGATCGACCACTCATTTCGCTTGAGTGTATCGAATGTATATCACCAACGGTTGGGATCAACAACCGTTTCCCGAATGGGACAACATCGACAATAGATTTTTAGAAGTAAATGAAACTCTAGATCAGATGATAATACACCCTAATGGTAGCAACCCATATAGCCATGCTGCCTGCCCGATTTCTATCATTTCCCGGTTGTGAGGCTAGAGGCCACGCTTATCTCCGATAGATCACACAATTATTCACTTTGAATGTCACACCGTCATACCCGCCAAATCACAAGTTGATTTCCTCAAAAATACAATGGGTATACAGCTAAGAGAAACGAATTCCTCCGCCACCAAACGTATATACGTTTGAAGAGATCAACTTACGTGATCTGTTAAATATACTCTGTCAGACATTCTTCCATACGAGTCGTCCTGGGACTGGACAAACCGAAGGCACTATTCAGTACATCCATCTTAGGCAATTGTTATCTAAGATTTATACAACAGCCCTTGCACTTTTACTCTGTCTTCAATATATTCAGCATACTTGGTTCGCAACGCTTATGCCAATACGGAGTGGTTCTTCGGATAATAATCCAACCGGTCTCTCCATATTAACAACATTATATTATATCGATCAAACATCATTTAACATTTATCTCCATAGTTCATTTTTCATCTCCTGTCTCCCTATATTCAACATTTCTTATTTTCTAAATTTAGAAAATATATGTTATTACCATTGGAAAACATTTCCATTTCTTGTTTTCTATATCAGAAAACATTTCTGGTTCTTATTTGGAAAACATTTCCAAAATTCCTTCATTGGACTTAAATAGATGTTTAAACAAACCATCGCGATGCCAACTCAAACAATTACGCTTATTAACTAAATTCCTTTAACCAACCTTCACTATCGAACCTTAACCATTCCTTAGTTAAAAATGGAGTCAATCAAGTTGGGTTAATACTACCTCTCAGACCTTAACTGAACAATGTTTCTAACCTTGAAATAGACAAAGTTCACATTTTAATTCTTTAACAAACTTCCTTACGTAGCTCTCTTTCGAGTCATCTCTATTCGATAATTCTTTCCTTCGAATAAACTATATTCGATAATTCTATTCAATTTACTCTATTCGATTAACCCTTATCAATTAACTCTATTGGGCTAACACTATTTTTAACTCTATTTGATTTAACTCTAATGGATTTACTCTTTTCACTTAACTCTTTTCGAATAAACTATATTCGATAACTCCTTTAACTCTATTCGAATAAACTATATTCGATTAACTCCTTTAATTCCATTCGAATAAAATATACTCGATAGCTCCTTTAACTCTATTCGAATAAACTATATTCGATTAACTCCTTTAATTCTATTCGAATAAACTATATTCGATTTACTCCTTTCGAATAAGTAGATTCGATAACTCTCTTTTGGAATAACTAGATTCGATTATCTCTTTTGGATTAACTCATTTGGATTAACTCAACTTGATTAACTCCTTGGTTAACTTAGTTGATTCACTCAACTTATTAACTCAACTTGATTTAACTCCTATCGAATAACTAATATTCGATTTAACTCCATTCGCTTGACCCTAGATCGCAGCGATCACAATGGTTACGCCCGATTCCCTTAGGAAACATCCGACCGCCGTAGTCTATCTGCAGCCCTACGAATTACGCTAGCAGTCCTTCTAAATGGTAACTTATCCTGCGTAACTATGTTTGACTAACTCCATCTCAAAGAACTACATTCGATCAACTCTGATTGAATAACCAATATTCAATTAACTCTAATTCGATTAACTATGTTCAATGGAATCTACTTCGATTAATTCTAACTCTAATCGATTAACTCTGATTGATTGACTCTAACTGGTTAACTCTAACTGATTAACTCTAACTGGTCAACCCAAATTGATTTACTCTATTCGAGTAACTCTAATCGAATAACTAATATTCGATTAACTCATTTCGATTAACTCTTTTGAATTAACTCCTTTGATTTATTCCTTTGAATTAACTTCTTTGATTTAACTTCTTTGATTTATTCCTTTGAATGTTTCCTCTTGAATTAACTTCTTTGATTTAACTTCTTTGTTTTATTCCTTTGAATTATTCCTCTTGAATTATCTCCTTTGATTTAACTTCTTTGATTTATTCCTTTGAATTATTCTTCTTGAATTATCTCCTTTCGATTAATTCCTTTGATAAATTTCTTTTCTATTCTATTTATTTAACAAATAAATATTCCTTTTATCTTTCCTATTTATTTTCTATAAATAAATGATCCTTTTATATTTTTATTTATTCCCTAAAAAAATAAATCCTTTTACTTTTATTTATTCCCTAAATAAATAAATCCTTTTACTTTTATTTATTCCCTAAATAAATAAATAATCCCATTTTATCTATTTGTAATGTTCTACAAATATTTCCTTTGTATCTCTTTTCTATTTGTAGATGGTTTACAAATATTTTCCTTTCTATTTGTTTGACAAATATTTTCCTTTATATTTGTTTTACAAAAATATTTCCTCTATATTTGATTTACAAATATATTTCCTATATATTTGATTTACAAATATATTTCCTCTATATTTGATTTACAAATATATTTCCCCTATATTTGATTTCATGAATATTTCCCTTTATATTTGATTTCACAAATATATATCCTTTATATTTTTTTCAAATATATATCCTTTATATTTGATTTCACAAATATATTTCTTTTTAACCCTTTTTGATTTTATAATTATTTCGTTTTGTAAAATCCTTTTTCCTTATATATATATAAATCCAGTGGTTTTATATAAATAAATTATTTTCAAATTATAGTTTGAAAATCTCCTTTTATCTTTCTGGTATTTCTTGTGGTATTTAACATACCATATAACCATGATACATATCGTCCAAACACACATAATCAACACAGATTATATATCACATAATATATCACGGTATATGAATAACAGCAAAATAAATATTGAGGAATCCAGTTGGATTCCTCCAACCTGTTTCCCTGTATCATAGATGTTAGACTATATAATTAACATCGATTGTATTTTACTACGAAATATTCTACTAAACAGAATTGATATTAGATTAACGATTTATATATATACATCGTTATCTACAATTTCAACCAAAACATAAGCAATTCAACCAAATAGTTAACACACACCAATCAACAGATAATTGTCAGTTCTAAGAATACGTTGTAAAAATAGAACTTTTCAGAGTTGGTGAGTTTTACTCACATTGGACAATCATCGTTAATAACGATAACCATTGCTTGATTCATACAGACAATTTATTTGGCTATAAATTTGAGCGGGCTCCAATCGACTCGCGGTAAGTTCCATTGTGTAGAGCTCGTCCATACGATCCCAATGAATCTGACGGTTTGTGATTCTGATATCATATGGATAAGATATTTAAATTACAAGTTAATACTTTATTCAAATTTAATTAAAACATAAGTTTATTCACCGTTGGGCCTTCCATCATTTCCTCGGCCCATTTAGAAGATTACCAGCCCACCCAAAACCATGCCTTCTTCACCAACCCGTCGAACTCCAGGAACAAAGAACACGACCACTTTCTTCGGTCCATTCCCCCTTGTTTCATCACTGTTTTCAAAACCAAAATCATCGGCGAACTCCTCGTCGAATTCTCTTCCATCTCATCTCCGGAACTCCCCACTCGATCCACGTTTGAACCCTCCGACGATTCGCTCGCCCACACGATGTACAGAACAATCAGCGATAGTTTTAAACACAGATTCCACCAAAACTCGGCGAACACACTCCATTTGATCTTCTCTACACCAAAATACACTCGATTACTACATTGATGGCTCAAAATCAAAACAAACCCTAACCCTAATTTCGCTGTTACCAAACTAGCGAGCCAAATGAAGTTCGAACCCCACAATATACTCACCAGATTGAAGAGGAGGGCTGTAGAAGCTTGAATATAAGGCCATTTGGATTTATAGTATTTTGTTGGATTTCTTTTGGATTTTCTAAGTATTGAAAATTTGTTTTCTCAGGAACTGAATGTGGCGGCTCAAAAATTGATCTTATAGGGAGGACGGGATCGTTTGTGTGGTTGAAAAGATGAGTGGGTGGCTTTGTTTATGTCCACATATTTTTGTTTTTATATTTATATATATTTGTCTCTACACTCTAAAAATCCGTATGATCACACGCGACACCCAAAAATCACCAAACTGGACATACTTCTAGAGTTTGACATTGCGGACCCAACGAAACTGGTTTCGTCGAATTCCGACTTTGTTTGCAAAAGTGGCTATTTTTAAAGCTCTAAATAGCCTATTTAAATATATAAATATATTTAAATATAATTAAATTAAATATTAATAAATTAATATTATCGTATATATTCACAATAGAATACCATATAGCTCCACTGGGATTTTACAACTCGATATTCATATTTCGGTTGAATCGATATTCAATTTATATTGAAAAATCCTTTTATAAATCGTTATAAATTATAAAGGAATTCCATAGCTACTTTTCTAAAATTTGGTTTGGACATAAATCAAAATCTACACAATGAAATCCTGATTTTTCTCTTCCACTAGAAAATATATTTCACTTGCTCCGTACGTTTCTTGTTTCACAGAAATCCGATTTAAAACGGGCCTTGTACATTCAGTTGAAGTTCAAATCGCCAAACAGCGAACTACCGCGCCATTTCGAGCTCGTTTATAATTATAATATAATTATACGTTCAGACTGACGTTATTTAAATATCTTCATTATTCTAATTCAACTCTAAGCTGAATTAAATATTTTAAATTGCCCAGTTCACATTAAAATATCAAATTCACCATTTCTGATTATTTCAGAAATTAAATATATTATTTAATTATTAATTTTAATTAAATATTCAATATAATTGAATTAACGGCCATTAAATCCCCTAAATCACAATATAAATAATTAAATTAATTAATTATTATATAGCTGAAAATGCGGGTCATTACAGGAACTTAATGCATTTTATGTAGAGTGACATTAAGGGACATGAGGTGTCGCATTTGGTATCAGAGCATATGGTTATAAGATCGGATAAAATATTTTGAAAATGGTTTTCAAAAAGGTCTCAAAAACAAAGTATTTTAATATAAAAAGTATGTTTTTGAAAAGCATATTTACCAGAGCCATAAATATCTTCTCGATTCTCCGCTTGATTCCTTTTCCTTTTTGTTCAGGAAACCGTTTCTTCCCGAAAGGGTATCCCCATTTCGGCATGGTTCCGTAGGCATGTTAAAACTACAGTACATGTCGAAGGGCAAAAAAGTTCTCATCCTCCATCTGTAGCCATAGTAGTTTCACCTGCGGATTATTTTCTCTCAAGCCTCGTAAGGATTTCCGTGCGATGGAGGAAGCTTTCAATAGACTTTTTAGCATGTTGCACAAGGATGGTAAAAAGGAGAATAAGGGAGTTGGGGCTAAGGAGCACAACCCAAAGGTGAAAGAAAATGGTGGCTTAAGAAGGGAATATAGATGAAAGAAGAAAAGAGGAAATACCATAATTACGGAATGGTGGGTCATCTAAAAAAGGATTGCATAAAGAGAAAAGGCGTTTGTTACCACTTTGGTAAGGCGGGACACCTTACTAAGGGGTGCCCAAAGAGACAAGGACAAGGCCAGAGGGCAGGAACTTCTAGAGAGCAAGCTAGTGTTCTCATAGCCGGTGGACATGATAGAAGTAGGAAAGTTTCCATCGAAGGTTTGATTTTTATTTCTGATCATCCTGATAGGTTTCTTTTTCTGGCGCTTCACATTCTTTTATATCTGATCCTTTAGTTGAGTCTCTGCACCTAGAAACTAGTATGATTTTGGATCCCGTTATTGTCTCAAACCCCGTTGGAGGTACGGCTCATTTATCAATGATTTGTCGGGGTTTGAGAATCTCTGTGTTAGGCGTCGAGTTTTATTGCATTGCATATGTTCTTGATTTCTTAAGATACGGTTTGATTTTTGGGATGGATTGGTCAACCATATATGGAGCCATTCTAGATTGTGAAAGGAGGGTCGTTAGACTTCTGACTTTCCACGGAAAGACCCTCGAGATTTCTTATAGCCCCAAAAGGGTCTATCATGCTTAGTCTCTTAGAACCTCTTGATATATCTATCGATGATTTGCGATATGTACCAATAGTAGTGAGTTTCCTAGTGTTTTTTATGAGGTTCGGGGTTTACCCCCGAGTCACAAGATTGGTTTTCTCATATACTTGGTGGACAATGCTAAGCCAGTTGCATTGCCTGTGCGACAGTGAATCCTAAAAGAAAAGAGGGAACTTTGTAAGCAAGTAGGGGAGCTACTTGAGAAGAGGTTTGATAGGTGAATCATATCGGGATGGGAGTCGACCAGACAGACTTCTACTTGGACCCGATAGGATTAGAGACACTTCAGACGAGGTCGATCTTATCCACAGACAAAGTGAAGACATCACAGGACCGACAGAAATCCTGCGCATATAGGAGAAGGACTATTATAGAGTTCGAGGTAGTGGAGCCGAACTTGCTAGATAAAGTGGGAGTAGAGAAGGGAGCAACGATTGGATGAGTTCCGATTTGCATTCTTGAATCGGAGGTTAATAAATTGTGCAACAAAGAAGTGAGGCTAGTAAAAGTGCAATGGGGAGAGGAACGCAACGATGCTACTTGGGAGGCTGAAGACAAAATTCGCGCTTTATATCCTTTCCTTTTCGAGAATATGTTCTTAACTTCTTTTTCCAAGCTTCGAATTAATACTTGTATCTATCGTTTGAATATCTCCTATCGATCGAGTCTTTAGGTAGAAAACTAATGAATGTAAACATGTGTTTGAGGCATGTTATGGTTGATGGATGCAAATGTTTGCTAGTGATTCTCGTATATGCATATACACACAATAGGCACTAGATCGGCTCAATCACTTACATATTGCATATGGATGTGTGTGCATTTTAATTTTTTATCACTACACCATATCAGCCAATTTGGCACAGATGGATGCAGAGATGTAATACGGGTAAAAGCCGTATCATATTTGATGGTGCTCAGATCCGTATCAAATTACATTTTGCGATCCGCGTCACCCCAAATGCCCTAAATCTGACCGTCCATCAACGAAGCCCCGGATTAGTTATTTTGATACGACTTAGGGCCAAATCGAATCTGTATCATATTGTGCATCCCATTAAGCACTCCGAATAAAAATTTTGGCCGCTCCCTTTTCCATTTTTTTTACTTTAATGGTGACCGAAAACCCTAACCTTCGACAAGGACGAACAATCCAGTCCTTCGCTAGAAATGCAGCAACCCTACGTCTCCCTAGCCCTCCTTCGACAGCGCAGGTATGTGTTTCAATTGAATTTTGGCATGCATGACTGATAGTAGGGAACAAATTGAAATCTTTGTGTGATAGTTGATTGCAACTTTGTGTTATTACTTCGTGTTTTAGCTGTTTCGACTGAATTGGTTTGTGTAAGTGTGTTAGGGGCGGATCTGTGGTTATACCCTAAAATAAGAGAAATCAAATTTGAATCATGTATTGTGATAATGTTAAAAAACATCTAAATGTTTGTTAGATTGCGGTATAATTTTTGTTAGAATTACCGTTGGATGTATGGTATAATTATAGATTGCGGTATACAGTGGCGGAGCTAGGACCAGAATTTGGCGAGGGAACTATCTAATAGTTGGGGTTTCAGGGGAGGTAGCCTAAAAAAAAATGGTATTCTAGGTAGTCTACAAATCTGGATATAGACTTAATGTTGGGAAATATTCGATATATGTTTCGATACAACATCTCGATGCAAAATACATACTAGCAAAAATCAATTTTTTATGGTGATCTATGCATCATCTATATTCTTTAACAAAAGAATGCACTCATTTATAACCCTGTTATTTGATGTGCACTGGAATGTTCAGGCACTGTTTTTTTACCAAGGCATATTTAGGCATTGTTAAATTAAATTTGTTTTGTTAAATTTGCTCTGTTTTGATGCTTTAACAAGTGTTCTGAAAATATTTTAATAGGTTTTTTGAAAATTTTGGTCGATCGATTATTACTAGAATTTTTGGTTAATATTTTAATAGGAGATCCAGCAGGTGGATGCATTTTAGCTCACATGTAGGGTCGGGTATCCATGCTTGTTAGCTTTATCCAAATGTTGGATGCTGCTGCACTTAACCTTAGTAAAAAGCTGCTTTCACTAGCAACTTTTCCCTTACTTTGTATCAGAGACTTTAGTGTAAGTTATCTTGCACTACACAGTCTGCTTCAAAGAAACTGAAAGTTGCAAGTGAAAGCAACTTTTTCCAAAGGTTAAGTAGAGGGGCATTCGACATTTGGATAAAACTAATTAGCATGGATTACTGAACCTGCGCGTGAGCTAAAATGCATCCACTTGGTGGATCTCCTAATAAATTCTTAATCAGAAAGTCGAGTATGTGTGTCATTCTACGATGATGATTCGATATCTTTAGACGTTGGAGCAGGTATATATTATTTTGCACTTATCTCTACGTAGTATCTTACATATTAATTAAATGGACATGTACTTGTGTGCACATCTTGAATATTCTTTTCGTTTATTTGTTCCTTTTTGTGTGTATAAGAGGATGTTCTGTACGCTAGGGTACGAACTACCAGTGTTGCACATGGACTACACTTCAGGTGATTCTTCTTTTGGGTTTGCATTTTTAATTACTATCAATTTTCCACTCCTATGTACAGTTAATTTCATTTAAACGATATGGTCATAGCAAAACCAGTTTACAATGTGTATTCATTAATTTTTGAGACATATACTAATCGACTACACAAACACAAGGACGACGCTTGACTAGTCGCGACTTGTCGTCGACTAGTCTACAAATCGAGATCAAACCATCAACTGAAGTCTGGACTTGCTTTTTGTATGAATTTAGGCCGTATGGGTAGAAATTAGTCGACTAGTCGATTCGACTAGGTTGTTATTGGGCCAGTGAAGTATTTGTACACAAACACACTGATCGACTACCGCTAAATTACATAAACACACTGATCGACTACCGTCAACTATACATCCAACTCTGATTACCTCAACTATATACCCTGCAACATTGGTTTTTTGTTACCATTGTTGTTATCACTTTTTCTACCAGAATTAACATTCAATGGCGCATTCTGAACGTACTCTGCTAAATACAGATCTTGTAAAGAAGAGTCCTTGTAAAGAAGAGTTCTTGTATTTCATATTTTGGACTGATTCTACAGCAGGATAAATCTTTGGAAAATAAAACTCAATTAGTTTCGTTTTATATCTGTATTTACATACGCTTAGCTCTTTATTCATGTTTGCATCTCAGTCACAGTGAGTTACAATGTCGATCTACTGTCCAGCTGTGAAGTATTTGTAACTTGTTTCTTGTATTTTATAGGCAGTCATGTTGGAGAGTATGGTGCTTTTGTGTTGCTGGAACTCAGGCTGCAGGCTATATATCAAGATTCAGTTTTGCTACTAAAGGAAACTTGAACTCCAGGTCACTGACTATCGCGCTTAATCTTCCCGGCCGCGACTGGAGTTTTATCTGGCTGTTATCTTTTTACCTCATTTTTGTTACTACGTAATGCGATGAAAATCTTTGATAATTTCCTTTTATTGTATATGTTTGTATGCACATCGTGTTATGACAAACCTTGTAAAGCTTTGAGTATATATATATATATATATATATACAAATTGTGTTATTCCTGTGTTTACTTTGTGGTATGTATGCTCTGTGTTATGCAACATATGCGCTACAGTTTCTGTTTTATATATATACACATATATGATATATTTATATACATGGATATATATATATATATATATATATATATATATATATATGTGCATACACACATATAATTAGACACGGTCAAAGACCGTGTCTTATTAGACTTTAGATACGGTTAAAAGGCGTATGATAATATATTGAGATATGGTTGGTAGCCGTATCTAATAATTAGACACGCCACTTTTTGATACTGCTTTTTACCGTGCCCAACAGCTTTAGATACGGCTAAAATCTGAGCCTAATCAGCATATATGGTGTAGTGTATGGATTAAAATGGGTGTATCGTTTCATTGATGTTGCATTTGGATGGATGATTTTGCACACATTTGGAACTTACATGTATTAGGATGATTTACATAAATTTTGGTTGCATGGCACGAACATACATTTCATTAAGGAGGTCAACTGAATGAGTGGACCGCCTGATCTTTCTCATTAGTTTACGGACATATACACACACTATTGCATACGTTCATAAAAGCATTAGAAGTTCCTTAAGGACAATGGATGCTTGTGATTGCTGGACAATGGATGCTTGTGATTACTGGACAATGTATGCTTGTGATTGCTAGATGAATGTATGATTGTTGGATGTTAGGATATACGTTCTTCTTAACTCAGATATTTCGGGGACGAAATCCTTTGAGTATGGGAGAATGTAACACCCCGTAATTTTAATGACACTAAAGATGATAAATTAAAGAATAATTAATTTGAAATACACTACTAACAATGAATTAAGGAAAACTTAATTAAATATTTAGAATTAAGTAAAACGGACAGCGCCATTGCGTCCGTCTCGGAATTCCGGTCAAGATGGCACAATGTTTGCGTAAAATGAATTTCGTATGAAGAAGTTATTAAGGTTTGAAGTTTGTATGTATATAAGGAGGATATATATATATAAATTAAATCAGAATTCAAATATTCGAAACCAGAAAATCTGGCATGCAAAACAGCGAAGGGCCGACCGTTTGGGGTCGACCTTGGGGTCGACCCAGGCTCTTTGGGGTCGACATTGGGGTCGACCCCAGGGTCGACACCATAATGGGGGGGTCGACCCCCCTGTGCAGATATTAGAAAATAAATCTTACTGAACGTGGTCTTGTTTTTGAACTAGATTCGTGAACCCTTGGCTATATAAAGGACCCTAAACCTAGGTTTTATTCATCTGAAAAAATGGTGGCGATGGCGGAGCTCTATTGCAATGTAAATTGAATAGCCTATTCTTCTCCAAATCCAATTCAGTAAACATTATACAAATTCAACGATTGCTACAATAACAAATCCAACGTGTTTTTCTCAATTATTTGGATCCATTTCCTTAGATCTATTCACTGTGAGTTAATGTTATTTTTAGATCTAAATATTTAATTGGTAATCATAAAATGTATATAAAAATTGGATATTGGACCTATGCCTAAACAAGTTATGTTATGACATAATTATCAGATCTGCCTTTATATGTTCATATCATCACCATGTCAAATCTTGTCATAACATGCTATTCAGTTTTTATGCCTATTTCTATCAGTTTATTATTGATTCGGTATTATGCCTATTCTTGTTTCTCTTCTCTCCCTCTTTTCCCCTTTTATTCTTATATAGATAGGCTACCTTTGAGCCTAGGCTTAACGCTGAAATATGCGAATGTGTGAAATTGGGAAAGACATAATTTGGGGCATAATTGGTATTGGAAAATATGAATATAAATTTAGGCGTAAAATTTGGAAATATACAAATATGGATTTGGGGGCATATATTGTATTGGATAATATGAATATGAATTTAGGCATACATTAGAAAATTTGTGAACATGAATTCGGGTATAACTTGTGTTGAAATATGTAAATATTGATTTTGGGTATAAATTAGAACATATGTGAATATTGATTTGGGGCATGGGAACCTATAACCGAAATAGGGAAATTATTAATATGAATATGCCTAAAATATTGGAATTGTAATCACTCTTAGACACGAGGTTAGATTACACTTATGGTATAAGTCTGCCCGGAGCCACCCGACATATCCAACGACCAAAAGTGGATAATCTATTGTGAGAGGTCTAGTGTATAACGGCTCCACGACACGAGGTTAAGTCTAAACTTGTGGTTTATGTCTGCCCGAAGCCACCCGGCATATCCAACACCCACTAGTTGTTGACTTAATGTGAGAGGTTTGGGGCATTAACACGTATAAACATGAGAGATAATAGGTAGACTTACCCTAGGGACAAGTGGAGATTATAACTTAGTTATAATAAACTAGTAAGAAAATGAGATAACTTTTGTAATGAGATGGGTGGTACTTAATTATAAATTGAGTAATCAGCAAATGGGGAAAACTGAAATCAGTTTTTTGTAATAAGTAGAAAAAGGAGGAAAGTCTATGAAATATAAGAAGCTGTACTCAATTATAAATTAAGCAAGCTGTAAACTTGGAAGTCTGAAACCCGTTGATAAAAATAACATGTTTAGACTTGTCCTAGGAACAAGAGGAAATTATAACATAGGATACAATAAATGGGTAGAGAAATTTATCAATGGGCCTTAGTTAAGAGAACTAAGTTAATAAGTAAACAACGATAAGTTGTAGCAATGGTGTAAAATGGAATTATGATTAAATGAGAAAGAATGAGGAAAACTTATGAAATAAGTTATATTTAATCATAAATAATGACTGACATGTTAACAAAAAACATGTGAATTGAGATATACTTAATTACATATTAAGTAAAACATGTTATTGTAATGATGAAATAAAACCAGAATAAAGAAAGGGTTGTGGATTACAGACCCTGGACCACAATCTAGAGAATAACATGTTATGGGCTTATTAATAAACTTAAATGGGTTAAGTTATATAACTGAAATTAATAAGAAAGAGGAATTTGGTAATTGGATTAAGAATTCAATATTAATGGGAGTAACTAAGTAAGATGGAAACCTGACGAGGTAAGGCAAGCGTGTAAAAGAATGTTTAGACATAGGGTCTAACAACATATTAAAGTGAGGCGCTTGGACCAGTCCACACGTTTGAGGGTGAACTACCCAATGGGGTAGATCATCATGGTGTTGAAAGGCATGAGGGGAGCGCACATTTATCTGATTATTCTGTCGGCTCCGAAGGACTGGAAGGGGAAGAACGCGGCTTCCTGAGATATGTGAGGTGCTCCTAGTAGTCCTCTATGTGCTGGCAAATATTTAGGCTGTGCTCACAGAGGTAGGGCCTGCGCTTAACTAGTAGGTAGGTAGGCCTTGACTGCAAAAGTATCTTTGCAGTCATAATGTTGTGACGAGGTCACACCAGGGTGATTCGACGATTGCCTCAATAGGAGGCAGGGTCAGGACCAACTAAGATAGTAGATCGTCGGGTACCCGTCATCGGTAGCCATTGGGATGCGGAAAGACTGGAGCTAAACCCAAGACGTTATCAACTTTTCACTATCAAGGCACGGTGGTTGAGGGTAGACGCCACATGGATGTTTAGTTTGTTTGCTTAGGGGACAGTCGCTTAGCTCTTGTAGTCTTTACTAGTTGAGGGAAGGGCCGAGGTGGGGCCATAACCACCGTGAAAACAGACCCTAGCAATATCTATATTTCGAAGCTCTTAAAGGCGGGCCTGTACAGATATGGAAAAGCTCCCGACCGAGTTCCGTGTTTCTTGTATCGCACTGCCATGGAACTCGGCGCACATTAAAGGACGAGCAGTTGAGGCATCGAGCTACAATTGATGATACGTACGTGGGAAAGTCTAGATACATGCATATCTGCTCTGGGTGGTGTATCGTAAACTTGTGGGCATTACTCTGGTATGGAATCTGATTCGTTCGAAGGTGGCAGTCCGTACGATTAAGTAGCATAGTAATGACAGTTATATGCGGAATGTAACGTTGTTATATAGAGACCCGTATGTCACTACGGCGTAGGATGAAGGACTGCGTATATTTCTATGGCATTACGGCGGAGACCATGTGAGTGGGTACCATGGGGTGCATCACAACATTGAGTGGTTGCTACATATATTGTATTAGGTTAATCCATTGGAAAGTAAATGGGTACGACGTGTGTTTAAGCGTTGAGTGCTGTTAACCCAAGTAACCAAACAATCAAGAAAATGTAATGGAACGGTATTTGTAGGAATCATTCTGTTTCTAATATACTAGTGTTGGTGTGGTGCAGAGAAACATATTTAAGAAGCTCTATATATTCGGTTCAAAGTTATCTTGCTCAGTTCACACTTGTCCTTGTTATTGTTATCTTGTTCTTCCAGTTTTTATATACCTTCCATGATATTTTATTTATTTATATTTAAAAGTAACTAGACTCGCCAGCCTTTATGTTTGACGCTTTTTGTTTCCTCTTCTCTCTCTTCCGTTTCCCACCAGGTTCTCATGATGGGGGTGCTTAGAGTTGATTTGGATTCTTTCATCTTAGCTTGGATTTTGGATATTGATGTACCGCTTTGACTTCTTGTCAACTCTCTTATGGCTTCGCATGGGAAATATCGTTTTATGCTTTTGTACTCTGATATTTTTGGCAAGACAGATTATTAATGTAATTGGTTACTTCAAACTTATGATGTAAACTCGGTATTTGGGACCATGATGTTTTGATTTAAATAAAGTTATTTTTAATTTCGTTGTTATTTTACATGTCTGTCTTGTGATATTATGTTCTTATTTACCTATAACGTTTCACGAAACTTAATGCATTCTGTATAGAGTGACATTTACGGACGTGGGGTGTCACACAAACATACCAATTCATCCAATGCATACACAACACTAAAGTGCAAAGGACACACATCCTAAGCTTATTAGCTTGATTACCTAAATGTGAGTTCACGAGAACTCACCTCTGATTGTTAGAAGCAAAGAGATGAACCAAAACTTAGATAGATCTTGTGACACCCCACGTCCGTTAATGTCACTCACTAAGGGAATGCATTAAGTTTCATGAGCGTTATTGGTAAAACAGATGTAGAAACATTACGATACAGATATAAAATGACAGCGAAATTAAAAAAAACTTTATTAATAATAAAGCATTGTGGTTCAAAAACTTCACATGTCTGAAATACACAAAAACCATTGCATCATAAAAACTACTGCCTTGTACTTTAAAACATCATAGTACATAAAACAAGCAAAATTCCCCAAATAAAATATAGCCATAGTAGCAAGGATAGAAGCTTGAGCCATACATCTAAACAGCTCTAGCTAAATGATAGCAGAATCCTGGTCAGGCCTGAGTATTCCCACCCTGAGAACCGGGGGTGGGAAGGGGGGAACGGAAGAAAGAAGAGGAAACAAAAAGGGTCAGACATAAAGTATGGAGAGTCCAGGACTTTTAGCAAGTAAATAATTAAAAGTAGCAAAACAAGCATAATAAAGTGGATAAGAAAGATAACATCACAAAAGGCAGGTGCGACAAGGTAAACATGATAGAGTGTAAACGCTTCACTAACGATTTCTCTTATTCTCTACACTAATACTAGTATAACCAGAATGAGATGATCCCAATAACTATAGGATGGTAGACTTAGGCGTTCTTCTGGCGAGAGGTTTTAAGCCCATACAATCCACAGGCAGCCCAACCTAATAGGCTCCTAAACTTTTTACCAGAGTCTAGACGTACCCTGTAACACCCCGTAAATTCTATAACATTTAAATTAAAAGATTAAAATATAATTAATTCAAAATGAAAGAATTAAGGGAAACGGGTTTCGCCGTTGTGATTGTCTCGGAATTCTGCTTAAGATAGAGTCCGAGTTTGCACAAATCGGACTCCGTATGAAGGAGTTATGACCTTCGGAAGTTTCAGAATTCAATTTAAAATTCAAACAATTCAAAATCAGTTCAAATTCGATTCAAAATTCAAAAACTTACCCAAACTGGGCTGGGCGGGAAAATTCCCGCCTAGGACCCAGGTCGACCAGGCGGTCGACCCGGGTGACCAGGTCGACCAGGGGGTCGACCGGGTGACCAGGTCGACCTGCCTAGTCGACCTGGTCAGGTCCTGACTGGCCTGGTCGGGTTTTGGTCGAATTTCTGAGCTTTGGTGTGTCACTAGGGCTGACGTGTCACATTTTGGTTGGCTCCTCTCGAAGAGAATGGTCCAGATTCGTCTATGATCATCTGACGGCTCAAATCAATTTGAAATTCTATATAAACAACTCAAGTCACCAACCTAAATTCACATAAAAATTAGAGATGGAGCCGCCATGCTGTCGAGAGGAAACTAGGAGGAGCCTCCACTTGTTGAAAAGCTAAGAGACGAACAAATCCAATTCATATTTAAAATCAACAACGTTTATCTACCCAAAGGAACGCATCTCAATTTCAGAACTCAGAATCCAGAATTCAAGTTCGTCGATCGTTGTAAGTCTAGTTACGTTTGAGATGTAAATTGAAATAGAACGTGATTTGATATGAATTGGAAATTGGAATTAAGCTATGTTGTATAATGTTAACAATGTAAATTTATATGTATATGTTGCGGTGAATTCATTCGAATGTTTGTGGATTAATTTTTTTGATATTGGATATATTCAAATGAAAACAACATCACATGCAAGTTGTGTAGTTCATGTTACAATCTACACCTATATGTTTATGAGATTAATACTGGTTGTATGTGTTATGTCCAAGTTAAGATTCATGTATGTATTTTATGCTAAAACCTCTATGCCTACATGATTAAGTTTATATACATTCACATGTTTGTGATTGAGTTGCAAGTTCATAATTGGATCCATGCCAAGATCCACTTTAATACCTGTTTCATGTTATAATTGGACATATGATTTAATCTAGTGTGATAAAATTATACATACTTTATGGACATGTCATACTCTTTTCATATGCTAGTCATGTTCGATGTTATGCCTAGATCTAAATATGTTTTAGACTTATGTTTATGCAAGTTTTAGGTTGTAAACTCCTATCACATATGTGACCAAATGCCATTCTACATGTTTAGGTGTACACATTAAACCTACGACATTTATGATGACTATTTGGCAAGTTCACCCCTATTATGTTCGTAATGACTATGCCAAAATGCCATGTTCACACCTATGATATTCATGATGATCATTTTGCAAGTTATCCCATATTATGTTCATATTCACTATGCCAAAAATGCCAAGTTTACACCTATGACATGTTTATGTTAATGGATTCCTTTATGCAAATATTGTATGCTAAATTAGGCTAAGTTTTTAGCCTAATACTATATGTCAAAAATCATGCAGACAGAAAATTAGGCTAAGATTGGTATACTAATATTTAGACGGGGTAACATTGGGTAAAATTGGTAATCATAGGAAAACTTGACATAAATGGGTGAAAATCCCCTAGGCAATTTATGGTATAAAACGGTATAAATTATATACCTAAAAATGATGAACTTGGAAAGTGGGCCATAACCTTTAATGGTTAACAAATTTACATATGACAAGTAAAAGAGACAAATATGTAAATTTAGAAAATACGAGTATGCTTAACCCGAGGTTGGATTGAGTTGTGATGTAAACCTGCCCGGACCCGCCCGACTGTCCAGTAATCACAACAATACCTATCCAATGTGAGAGGTTAAGGCATTGAGCCCAATAAGGACCCGAGGTTAGACTGAGTTACGGTGTAACCTTCCTAGAACCGACCGGCACATCCAGTAACCGTAACAACACCTGTCTAATCTGAGTGGTTGGTGCTTTAACTGACTTAAAGTTAAGGACAGATGGTAGGGTTAAGTTAACTAAAACACTTAACCAAATTCAACATGTTAACAAGAATTGATGGGTGGGGTTAGGTTAATACAGACACTTAACCACTTAACATGTTTGACTAGAAAACCCTGGTAACGGGGACCCATTTCATCAGTAACCCAATTAGGTATCATGGTACCCTGAAACTAGGCAGGGTGGGGCACGATTGCTTGGCTGATTATAAGCGGTCAAAAGCGACGGCGGTTGGTGCGGCAGTGTAGGTTCTAACGGAATGTGGGAGTGCACACACTTCGGAGCAGACAAACAGGGCACTGGGCACCAGTAGTATAACCTATGTATGCTAGAATTGTGTCGGGCCGCCACCATGGGTCTTGATACACCCCATGGTAGGACCAGCATAGGTATCTACAAATCATTGGGGGCCGTATGACACATATGATTATGCGAGTAGGAGCCGATCTTTAGAAAAAAGGGATCACTTCACCCTAATCATGGGGTGCCAGTCAGAATAAGTACAAGTAGGTGCAGAAATTTAGTATGGGGTGCGATAGTATATTCGGTTCTAAATTACTTTACCTTAGTTTATGATACTTTCCTATTTCCAGTTTATTCCTTCCATGCTCTTTTTCTTATTCACATACTGAAGTGTCACTAGACTTACTAGGCTTTTTGTCTGACTCTGTTTTCCTTTCATCTTCTTTTCTTCTCCCCCTAGGTCCACAGGGAGGAAACAACCCAGCTTAGTCAGACTCTTTGCAAGCTTCATGATAGTAGATGTATGGTTTGGACTCTCTTTCATTGGCTATGGCTTTTGGACACACTCTATGGGGATTTATGTAGTTTTTAATTATGTTTTATGCTTCTTTATTCTATAATCAAGGCAGAAATGATGTTGTAATGTTTTGAAAGTTATTGTGAGACAATTATGGGAATGTTTTGTATGAACACGTATTTTATGAAATAAAAGTCTGTTTGCTTCCATTGCTTAAATATGTGTTTATATCTGTCTTGTGTTTTATCTATGACTTTTACCTATAAACCTCCACCAAAGTTAAGGCATTCCCTTGGTGAGTGACCTTAATGGAGGTGGGGTGTTTCACTTGGTATCAGAGCATAGGTTTAACAGATAAGATAAAAGTTTTTGAAATTATTTTCAAAAGTGGAGTTTAAAGAAGCATTTTCCAAGAAAAAGTGTTGTTATTTTAAAAGGCATAATCCCCTAAAAGCCATATACACTATTTCTCTATCCTTCGTTTTGAATCTTTCCTATTTGTTTTGGCATGTCTGGAGATCTTAACCTTCCAGAAAGAGTACCGGTAACCGGCTGGTTTAGGAGGTACCTAGAGGCTAGGGCCAATGGCGCGGGCCCAGCAGACATTCCTCCTCCAGTAGCAACGGTTCCTCCTCCTCCTCCTCGTGGAAATGCTTTTGCAAAGACATGTAGAGACTTTAAGGCTATGGGTGGAAAAGACTTTTATGGAACTGAATCCTTTGTAGTAGCAAGAAACTGGCTAAAGGAGACCGAGGATCTGTTTGTCATCTTCGAAGTTGACGACATGAAAAAGATACAGCTAGCAGTGTCGTTGCTTAAAGATAAAGCTTCTTATTGGTGGGAGATCACCAATGCTGAAAGGCCAGTGGAAACATGAGAAGATTTCAGGATGAGGTTTGAGATGAAATTCCTCTCCCAAGCTAAAAGAAGCCTGCAAATGGAGAAGCTCCTAACTCTTAAACAAGGAAGTATGACGATCAGGGAGTATGTCAATCAGTTTAATCAACTGGCCAGATTTGGGCTGCACTTAGTAAACACCCAACACAAGAAGGCTCTTTGCTTCATCAAAGGTCTGAATGAGCCTCTACACAGCCTCGCTATGACCCATGTATCCACGGGAGCAACTTATGAAAGCTTAGTGGACATTGCACTGCTACACGAGGAAGACAAGGGCAAGAAAGAGGCAAAGGTGGAAGAAAAGAAGGAGGGTTTACAGGCTAAGAAAACAAAATTCTAGAAAGGCGGGAAGAACAATAAGTCCCGTGAGAAGAGAAAGTGTAATTTCTGTGGCATTGTTGGACATATAGTGAAAGATTGCAGAAAGAAAAATGCAAAGATGAGCGGTGGTTGCTTCCGTTGCGGAGAGACTGGACACTTGGCTAAGGACTGCCCAAAGAAGCGAGGGCAGGGACAGAGGGCTGGATCCACTTCAGGGGGACAGGTTCATGTGTTGGTGGCACCTCCACAGGAACGAGGTAGTAATATTTCTGTAGAAAGTGTAGTATATCTTTATGATCATCCAGTTCGCACACTCTTTGATTCTGGCGCATCACACTCCTTTATTTCATCTGCATTAGTAGAATCTCTGCACCTAGACACTAGTATGGTAGAGGATCCCTTGGTTGTTTCAAACCCAATTGGGGGTTCAGCTTATTTGTCAATGGTTTGTTTGGGTTTGAAAATCTCTATTCTAAGTGTTGAATTTAGATGTAGTGCCTTTGTTTTGGGTTTTTTGGGATACGGATTGATCTTAGGCATGGACTGGTTATCCAGTAACGGAGCCATTCTTGATTGTAAGAAAAGAATGGTTAGGCTCTTGACTCGGCTCGGTAACACTCTAGAAATTTCTTGTAATCCCTTGAATGCTGTTATGCTTAGTTATCTAGAGTCGCTTGATGCTTCTGTTGAGAATTTGTAGTCGGTTAGAGCAGTCCAGGAATATCCGTATGTCTTTGAGGAGGTGAAGGGCTTACCTCTAAGGCGGGAAATAGACTTCCGCATATATCTTGTTGACAATGCAAAGCCCGTAGCTTTACCTGTCAGACACATGGCTCCAAGGGAGAGAAAGGAGCTCAGTAAGCAGGTTAAAGAGCTTCTCGAGAAGGGGTTCATTAGACAGAGCATTTCGAAATGTGGTGCTCTAGTGGTGTTCGCAACCAAAGCGGACGGTTCGCTTCGCCTTTGCGTTGACTATAGGGAGTTAAACAAATTGACCAAGAAAAATAGGCACCCTCTTCCCAGAATCGACGATTTGTTTGATCAGCTTGTAGGTGCGTCGGTTTTCTCCCAACTTGATCTGGCTACTGGATTCCATCAGCTAAGAGTATCTAAAGATAGCATTGATAAAACGGTGTTCAGAACCCCAGACGGTTTCTTCGAGTGGCTTGTCATGCCTTTCGGCTTGACAAACGCACCCGCTTATTTCGTAGACCTAATGAGTAGGGTGTTTAGAGA
Source organism: Allium sativum (assembly GCA_030737875.1). Lineage (NCBI taxonomy): Eukaryota > Viridiplantae > Streptophyta > Magnoliopsida > Asparagales > Amaryllidaceae > Allium > Allium sativum. The sequence continues at coordinate 997,878,231 of CM060915.1, forward strand.
GTTCCTCAACAAATTTGTGGTTGTCTTCGTAGACGATATTTTGATCTTCTCAAAGAACGAGGAACAGCATGCTCAGCATTTAAAAGAAATCATGGATACTCTCCGTGCATATCAGCTAAAAGCCAAATTTTCTAAGTGCCACTTTTGGAGAGAAGAAGTAAGGTTTCTTGGGCATGTAGTGTCCAAAAGGGGTTGGCCATGGACCCCGCGAAAGTAGTTGCGGTGCAAGATTGGAAGACACCAAGGAACGCAACCGATATCCGAAGTTTTCTAGGGCTAGCAGGTTTCTACCGTAAGTTCATCAAAGACTTTACAATAATCTCAACTCCTCTCACAAGGCTAACAAAGAAGAACCTTGCGTTTGCTTGGGATTTGGACTGTGATATTGCTTTCCAACGCTTAAAAAGGGCTCTTACAACATCCCCAGTTCTAACTTTTCCTGGTGGAAGCAAAATGTTCACAGTATACGCGGATGCATGTGGAATGGGACTAGACGCGACTCTAATGCAAGAAGGAAGGGTAGTAGCTTATGGTGGAAGATAATTAAAAGTACATGAAAAGAACTACCCAACCCACGATCTTGAGTTGGCCGCGATCGTCTTTGCACTACTAAGTGAGAAGTTCGAATTATACACTGACCATAAATCTTTGAAGTATCTTTTCTCGCAGAAAGATCTTAACTTAAGGCAACAAAGATGGATGGAGTTTCTTGCCTCGTACGACTTTGAGATTTCCTATACTCCTGGCAAGGGCAATGTAGTAGCAAACGCCTTGAGTAGAAAGAAGTTGACCCTAAGCCCTCTCTTTGTAGAAAGGATAAGCTTGGAGTATATAGCTAGTTTTAACTTTAGGTCCTCCTCTGATTTAGTACCTGGTTTGTTAGCATCTCTCGAAGTACGCCCTACTCTCTTGGACTCAATAGGGACTGCACAACGTGAAGACCCTCAGCTTGTTGATGTGATTGATAAACTTATTAGGGGTGAGACTTCTAGTCACCTCAATAGATACACCATAGATGGTTAGGGTTGGCTAAGACGGGATGGAAGGCTATGCGTCCCACAAGCAAGGGAGTTGATAAAGAAGGTTCTAGAGGAAGCACATCATTCCAAGATGACTATACACCCTGGCGGAGATAAGATGTACAAGGATATAAAAAGAACTTTCTTTTGGAGTGGCATGAAGAAGGATGTGGCAGATTTCGTTTCTAAGTGCATGACCTGCCAACGGGTCAAGGCGGAACAAAAGAAGCCTGGAGGACTGCTTCATCCTCTAGAGGTCCCACAGTGGAAGTGGGATAGCATTTCAATGGACTTCATTGATGGGCTGCCTAGGTCAAGAAGGGGCAATACTAGCATTTGGGTAATAGTGGATAGGCTCACAAAAAGCGCCCACTTTTTACCTGTCAAGAGTAGAAGGACTGCCTCATCTCTAGCGTCTCTTTATCTTAAAGAGATAGTTCGACTCCATGGGATACCCTCCAGCATTGTTAGTGACTGGGACCCTATCTTTACAAGCGAGTTTTGGCGGAGTCTGCAAGAAGCTGTAGGCACACAGTTATGCTTGAGCACGGCCTATCACCCCCAAACCGATGGCCAGACGGAAAGGGTGAATAGAGTTTTATAGGATCTTTTGATACTTTGCGTTCTTGACTTTGGAGGGACATGGGAGGATCATCTTCCTTTAGTGGAATTCGCCTACAACAACAGCTACCATAGGCATGGCACCCTTCGAAGCCTTGTATGGAAGACCGTCCAGATCACCAACTTGTTGGTGGGAGTCTACAGATAAACTTATACTTGGGCCAGACGTGATTAGAGAGACTTTAGAGAAAGTGGACTTAATACGAAGAAGGATGAAGACGACCCAAGATAGACATAAATCCTATGCCGACAAAAGAAGAACCGACCTTGAGTTTGAGGTAGGGGACAGGGTTTTCCTTAAGGCATCTCCTTTAAGGAACGTCATTCGCTTTGGATCCGCAGGAAAGCTAGCACCAAGATTTGTTGGGCCATTCCCTACCATCGAGAAGATTGGCAAGATGGCTTATAGAGTAGAGCTGCCCGAAAGGTTGGCTGGAGTCTACAATGTCTTTCACGTTTCTCACCTACGAAAGTGTTTACATGAGTCTGCAGAAGTGGTAGAGCCAAGCATTCTAGAAGAAGTCGAGGTAGAACGAGAAGCAACAGTGAGAAAAGTTCCAACTCGTATCTTGGGAACTGAAATCAAAAAGCTACGCAACCGTGAAGTCAAGCTCGTTAAAGTTCAATGGAGCGATGCCGAGGAAGACGCGACTTGGGAAACTAAGGACAGAATACGCGCTGCCTACCCTTTTCTTTTTGAGGGTACATCTTTGATCTCTCTTTTTCCTTAAGTTATGCTTGTATCTATCTTTTTAGGTATATCTTCTCGGTCCTTTTCCTAACTCCTTAGGTAGAAAACTAATGGATGCAAACATGTATTTGAAAACATGTTATGGATGATGGCTGCAAGTGGTTGCTAGTGATTGCTAGTGGTTGCTTATGGATGCATATACACACACACCCTAGGTTATAGATCGGCTCAGTCACTTCCATATTGCATATGCATATATGTATTCATATTTGTATGTGGTTGAAACTTGATATGTTATCATATGGATGTCGCATTTGTCTGAATAGTTGCGCACTCATGTAGAATTATGAGTAGGAAAATTTTGTATACATAATTGATTCAGGACACTTACATGATTAGCATTAAGGAGGTCAACTGAATCAGTAGACCGCCTGATTTTTGCATTAGATAAGGACATATACACACATTATGTGTATGATCATGAAGCATTAGAAGTCTTTTAAGGACAATGGACGCCTGTGTTTGTTGGTTGAGTAGATGGACGATTGGATGATAGGATATACATTCTTCCTAACTTGAAGATTTCGGGGACGAAATCCTTTTAAGAGGGGGAGAATGTAACACCCCGTAATTCTATAACATTTAAATTAACAGATTAAAGTATAATTAATTCAAAATGAAAGAATTAAGGGAAACGGGTTTCGCCGTTGCGATCGTCTCGGAATTCTGCTTAAGATAGAGTATGAGTTTGCACAAATCGGACTCCGTATGAAGGAGTTATGACCTCCGGAAGTTTCAGAACTCAATTTAAAATTCAAACAGTTCAAATTCGATTCAAAATTAAAAAACTAACCAAAACTGGGCTGGGCTGGAAAATTCCCGCCCAGGACCCAGGTCGAGCAGGGGGTTGACCTGGGTCGACCTGGGTGACCAGGTCGACCGCATGGTCGACTTGGGGGTCGACCTGCCCAGTCGACTTGGTGAGGTCCTGACTGGCTTGGTTGGGGTTTGGTCAAATTTCTGAGCTCTGGTGTGTCACTAGGGCTGATGTGTCACATTTTGGTTGGCTCCTCTTGAAGTGAATGGTCCAGATTCGTTTGCGATCATCTGACGGCTCAAATCAATTTGAAATTCTATATAAACAACTCAAGCCACCAACCTAAATTCACATAAAAATTAGAGATGGAGCCGCCATGCTGTCGGGAGGAAACTAGGAGGAGCCTCCACTTGTTGAAACGATAAGAGACAAACGGAACCAATTCATATTTAAAATCAACAACATTTATCTACCCAATGGAACGCATCTCAATTTCAGAACTCAGAATCCAGAATTCAAGTTCGTCGATCGTTGTAAGTCTAGTTATGTTTGAGATGTGAATTGAAATAGAACGTGATTTGATATGAATTGGAAATTGGAATTACGCTATGTTGTATAATGTTAACAATGTAAATTTATATGTATATGTTGCAGTGAATTCATTCGAATGTTTGTGGATTAATTTTGTTGATATTGGATATATTCAAATGAAAACAACATCACATGCAAGTTGTGTAGTTCATGTTACAATCTACACCTATATGTTTATGAGATTAATACAGGTTGTATATGTTATGTCCAAGTTAAGATTCATGTATGCATTTTATGCTAAAACCTCTATGCCTACATGATTAAGTTTATATACATTCACATGTTTGTGATTGAGTTGCAAGTTCATAATTGGATCCATGCCAAGATCCACTTTAATACATGTTTCATGTTATAATTGGACATATGATTTAATATAGTGTGATAAAATTATACATACTTTATGGACATGTCATACTCTTGTCATATGCTAGTCATGTTCGATGTTATGCCTAGATCTAAATATGTTTTAGACTTATGTTTATGCAAGTTCACCCGTATTATGGTCATAATGACTATGCCAAAATGCCAAGTTCACATCTATGACATTCATGATGATCATTTTGCAAGTTCACCCCTATTATGTTTATATTTACTATGCCAAAAATGCCAAGTTTACACCTATGACATGTTTATGTTAATGGATTCCTTTATGCAAATCTTGTACGCTAAATTAGGCTAAGTTTTTAGCCTAATATTATATGTCAAAAATCATGCGGACGGAAAATTAGGCTAAGATTGTTAGCCTAATATTTATACGGGGTAACATTGGGTAAAATTTGTAATCATAGGAAAACTTGACATAAATGGGTGAAAATCCCCTAGGCAATTTATGGCATAAAACGGTATAAATTATATACCTAAAAATGATGAACTTGGAAAGTGGGCCATAACCTTTAATGGTTAACAAATTTACATATAATAAGTAAAAGAGACAAATATGTAAATTTAGAAATACGAGTATGCTTAACCCGAGGTTGGATTGAGTTGTGATGTAAACCTGCCTGGACCCGCCCGGCTGTCCAGTAATCACAACAATACCTATCCAATGTGAGAGGTTAAGGCATTGAGCCCAATAAGGACCCAAGGTTAGACTGAGTTATGGAGTAAACTTGCCTGGAACCGACCGGCACATCCAGTAACCGTAACAACACCTGTCTAATCTGAGTGGTTGGTGCTTTAACTGACTTAAAGTTAAGGACAGATGGTAGGGTTAAGTTAACTAAACCGCTTAACCAAATTCAACATGTTAACAAGAATTGATAGGTGGGGTTAGGTTAATACAGACACTTAACCACTTAACATGTTTGACTAGAAAAACCTAGTAACGGGGACCCATTTCAGCAGTAACCCAATTAGGTATCATGGTACCCTGAAACTAGGCAGGGTGGGGCACGATTACTGGGCTGATTATAAGTGGTCAAAAGCGACGGCGGTTGGTGCGACAATGTAGGTTCTAACGGAGTGCGGCCAGTCACACAATTCGGAGCAGACAAACAGGGCACTGGGCACCAGTAGTATAACCTATTTATGCTAGAATTGTGTCGGGCCGCCACCATGGGTCATGATACACCCCATGGTGGGACCAGCATAGGTATCTACAAATCATTGGGGGCTGTATGACACATATGATTATGCGAGTAGGAGCCGATCTTTAGAAAAAGGGGATCACTTCACCCTGATCATGGGGTGCCAGTCAGAATAAGTACAAGTAGGTGCAGAGATATAGTATGGGGTGCGATAGTACATCCGGTTCTAAAGTACTTTACCTTAGTTTATGATACTTTCCTATTTCTAGTTTATTCCTGCCATGCTCTTTTTCTTATTCATATACTGAAGAGTCACTTGACTTACCAGGCTTTATGTCTGACTCTGTTTTTCTTTCGTCTTCTTTTCTTCTGTTCCCCCCCCCCCCGGTCCACTGGGAGGAAACAACCCTGCTTAGTCAGACTCTTTGCAAGCTTCAAGATAGTAGATGTATGGTTTGGACTCTCTTTCATTGGCTATGGCTTTTGGACACACTCTATGGGGATTTATGCAGTTTTAAATTATGTCTTATGCTTCTTTTTCAATAATCAAGGCATAAATGATGTTGTAATGTTTTGAAAGTTATTGTGAGAATATTATGGGAATGTTTTGTATGAACACGTATTTTATGAAATAAAAGTCTGTTTGTTTCCGCTGCTTATATATATGTGTTTATATCTGTCTTGTGTTTTATCTGTGACTTTTACCTATAAACCTCCACCAAAGTTAAGGCATTCCCTTGGTGAGTGACCTTAATGGAGGTGGGGTGTTTCATACCCTAACTACCCTAATCGATCGGCTCTCTACTCCGTAGATACCCTAAGTCGGTCCCACAGTAGGAGGTATCACTTCCTAAAGTGGCAACCCTTCGTGGATGTGCACAACCATATCTATTGGCGTCACGGTCTTCTTATCCCTTTCTGCCCGGCCCATTCACGCACATGTCCCCGGTCGGTTTGCACTGCCCACACCGTCCTCTACGTTTGGATCTCTTACAATCAGTCCAGAAAGCATGTCCCTACTCCGACCTAGGACGGAGTACTCATTCGATACCGTTATATGGGTTACTGACTTAAATGGGTACCCCACACAAAATGATACAAGTTCTCCCCCTTGTCTTATATCCCCACTAGGATTTCCACAGGCTATATATACCTGCTGGTGTCTTTAATTACATAACCCCCTCATGTTAAGTTTTGTGGGCCTATATATAAATATTACCCACCCCCTTAGATTTACTTAACCTACCCACTGTCTAAACCATTTTACTGAACCCCTATTCAAATTCTTGTTCATACAATTCCTATAGATTCAACTAGGTTAAGTATTCATGTTTATTACCATATATTCATTCATGGTTATCTCATGCCAGACCTCCCACATTAAGCCTACGACTAGTGGATGCTGAACATGTTGGGCGGGTATGGGCAGACTTATTCCACAAATCAGGCTTAACCTCGTGTCTTATCACATTTCGTATTTGTACACCTAGACCCCTCACATTAGATTCATCGCTTGTGGTCGCCGGATATGACGGGTGGGTCCGGGCATACTTCCACCACAAGAACAGTCTAACCTCGTGTCTAGGCACAGTTACAGTTTATAATTACTGTAATCCTAGGCATTTCATTATTAGCCAATTCTTACCTATGTTGTTATAAGTTATAAGTTTCATGCCCCTTTTTCCCAATTATGTTCATAATGAATTATATGTCCCAATTCATATACATAAACATTATTTGAGTTATGTCAAATTCTCCATTTACCGATTATTCCCTATATCCCCAATTTACAAGTTATACCTGATTTCATTGTCTTTTCCCTCATTCCCCGTTTAACGTATCTGCATATTTCAGCAGCATGCCTAGGCTCCAAAGTAGCCTGGCTATAAAAAGAAAAAGGGAAAGATAAGAGAAGGTGATAGAGATGTTTATATTAACGAAATTGACATAAACATATAGTGGCATAATGATAGGATGGGCATATGAGAACATATTTAGTGAACATAAAATAATTAAACTATTTATAACATGGTAGGGATGTCATAATAGGCATAATAAGATCTAAATAACAATTTAGATGTCCAACTACTAACTGATCCAATTAATCCACAAACATGATAGGCACAAGATGATCTAAATAGTGATCTTGATCTATAACCAAAAGCAGAATTGACATGATAAAGGTTAAGATCCAAGTCATAATATGCCAAAATATCACAGATTCACAAATTATTACAGATCTGAAATGATTCAAGGATTAACATGCATAGATCCAAATTAAAATCCTATCATGTTTACTTTTTATTTATTTAAACCTAAAAGCAACTTGAAACTCACATTGTTTGGATAGAAGAAGGTTAGCAATGGTTGAATCTCAGATCTATACTTGAATCTCTAAATTTGATTGCAGAAGAAGAAGAGGATTAGGTTCGGTTCAGTCCAGTCCAGGCACCGACATCATTTAGGCCTCCATTGATTTATTTATTTTGTGAGAAAACCAGAAAAATGAGGCGTTTATATAGCTGCTAGCCCCAGATTTCGATCTGCCACCTCAGCCCTAGGGGGGTCGACCCATGGGTCGACACCCCCTTCAGGGGTCGACTCCCCTGGGGCGGGAAATTTGTTGTCTCTGGGATTTTGATTTTTGAACGATTTCTGATGTTCTGAATTTAATTATATATATATAATTCCCTTGCGCGTATACAAATTTTGAACCTTCATAACTACTTCATACGATGTTCGTTTTACGCAAATTAAATGTCTATCCTGACCAGAATTTCAAGACGGACGCAATGACGTAGTCTGTTTCCCTTATTTCTGAATATTAAATTAATTATTATTTAATTTATCCTCTTTAGTGTTGCTAAAGTTACGGGGTGTTACATTCTCCCCTACTCAAAGGATTTCATCCCCGAAATCTCCAAGCTTAGGAAGAATGCACCTCCTACCATCCACATCCATCTACTGATCCATCAATCACTGGCACCCATTGTCCTTAAAATATTTCTAATGCTTATATGAACATATGCGAAGGTGTGTGTGTGTATGTCCCAATACTAATGCGAAAGATTAGGCGGTTTACTGATTCAGTCGACCTCCTTAATGCAATGTATGTTAGTGCCTTGAATCCAACATGTATGCAACAATTCCTATTAAAACATGTAAGTTCTTAATGGGTGCACAATCATTCGTCCAAATGCAACATCCATATGATGATACATTCAATTTCGTTCATTAATAGAAGAAAAGTGCACTCACATTCATATGCAATATGAGAGTGATTGAGCTGATCTTAGTGCCTAATGTGTGTGTATATGCATCCACGAGCAACCATTAGCAAACACTTGCATCCACTTGCATCCATCAAAACATAAAATGTCTCAAACACATGTTTACAATCATGGGATTGTCTATCTAAAGGTCGAAAAATTCGATTGATAGGATACTATAAAATAATAGATACAAGCATGAATAAAACTTTGGAAGGGAAGTTAAGAACATACCCTCGAAAAGAAAAGGGTACGAAGCACGAATCTTGTCTTCAGTCTCCCAAGTCGCATCCTTTGGGTTATCTCTACACTGAACCTTCATCAACTTGACTTCTCTATTGCGTAGCTTCTTAACTTCTGATCCAAGAATACGGGAAGGAACTCGTCTGACTGTCACCTCCCGTTCCACCTCTACCTCTTCCAATATGCTCAGCTCAACTACTTCCGCTGTATCATGCAAGCACTTCCGCAAATGAGAAACGTGGAATACATCGTGAATACCGGACAATCTCTCTGGTAGCTTTGCTCTATAGGCCATCTGTCCAATCCTTTCTGTTAATGGAAATCGCCCTACAAATCTAGGCGCCAATTTCCCTACAGATCCGAAGCGAACCACATTCCTCAATGGTGATACCCTAATGAAAACTATGTCTCCTACTTCAAATTAAATGTCAGTCCTTCTCTTGTCTGCATATGATTTCTGCCTATCTTGAGCGGTCTTCATTCGTCTGCGGATAAGATCAATCTTCTCGGATGTTTCTCGAACCATATCTGGTCCAAGAAGTAGTCTTTCTGTAGTCCCCCACCTACATGTTGGTGATTTACAAGGTCGTCCGTACAATGCTTCGAAGGGTGCCATGCCAATACTAGCTTAATAGCTGTTGTTGTAGGCGAACTCTACTAAAGGAAGATGCTCTTCCCAAGTCCGAAGTCTAGGATACACAGCCTCAAAAGATCCTCTAGAACTCTGTTCACCCTCTCCGTCTGCCCGTCAGTCTGAGGATGATAAGCGATGCTTAAACATAACTGTGTACCTAATGTTTCTTGCAAGCTCCTCCAAAGCTCACTGGTAAAAATGGGGTCACGATCACTTACGACACTGGAAGGTACTCCATGAAGACGGACTATCTCACGAACATAAATTGTTGCTAACCATGTTGTCGTGCTCTTACTCTTAACTGGAATGAAATGGGCGATCTTAGTAAGTCTATCCACAACAACCCACATACTGGTGTTGCCTTTCTTTGATTTAGGCAAACCATCTATGAAATCCATAGAGACGCTCTCCCACTTCCACTATGGAATCTCCAAAGGATGAAGCAAACCACCGGGCTTCTTTTGCTCAACTTTAACTTGCTGGCAAAATCAAACATTGAGAGACAAACTCTGCCACATATTTCTACATCCCAACCCAAAAGAAAACCCTCTTCATATCCCTATACATCTTATCACCGCCTAGATGAATGTCATCATAGAATGATGGGATTCCTCTAGGACTGCCTTTATCCAACTTCTAGTTTGAGGAACACAAAGCCTTCCATCTCGCCGCAACCACCCTTTATCATCAATGGAATATCTATCGAGCTGACCAGAAGTCTCCCCTTTACCGAGCCTATCCAAGATGTCTGAAATCTGTGGATCATCTTGCTGCGAAGCTGATATCTGATCCATAAGAGTAGGTCGTATCTCTAGCGATGCAAACAAACCAGGAAATAACTCGGTGGAGGGCCTATAATCAAAAGTCGATATGAACTCCAAGCTTTTCCTCTACACAAACGGGGGACTTAGGGCCATCCTCTGCCTACTCAGTGCATCTGCCATCACATTACCCTTGCCAGGGGTATAAGCAATCTCAAAATCATAAGAAGCTAGGAACTCCATCCACCTTTGTTGCCTTAAATTAAGATCCTTATGCGAGAACAAGTACATGAGAGATTTATGATTGGTGTACAACTCGAATTTCTCTTCAAGCAAATAATGATGCCACATCTTAACCACGATTAAAATGGCAGCTAGCTCTTAATCATGGGTAAGGTAGTTCTTCTCATCAACTCTTAGCTATCTACCCCCATAATAAACTACTTTTCCTTCTTGCATAAAAACTGCACCAAGCCCTGTACCACATGCATTGGTGTAAACTGTAAACACTTTATTCCCATCAGGCAAGGTCAAGACTGGGGCTATTGTTAGAGCCCTCTTCAGTCGTTGGAAAGCAACATCACAATCTATATCCTATGAAAATGCCAAGTTTTTCTTCGTTAGCTTGGTGAATGGGGCTGATATCTTTGCGAAGTCATTAATGAACTTCCTGCATTAGCCTGCTAATCCCAGAAAACTTCTCACCTCCGTTGCATTCTTCAGAATCTGCCAATCCTGAACTGCAACCACCTTTGCGAGATCTACTGCTATCCCATCTTTAGAAACCACGTGCCCTAAAAATCTCACCTCTTTTCTCCAAAAATAGCACTTGGAGAAATTTGCCTTAAGCTGATGCGCACGCAAAGTTTTCAGAATTCTCTCAAATGTTGGGCAAGCTCTTTCTCGCTCTTTGAGAAGATCAAGATATCATCAACAAAGACCACGACAAATTTGTTTAGAAATTCCTGCAACACCCTACTCAGCAGATCAACAAAATAGCAGGTGCATTCGTCAACCCAAAAGGCATAACTAGCCATTCAAAGAAACCATCTGGAGTCCTAAAAGTGGTCTTGTCTATGCTGTCCTCAACCACCCTCAACTGATGAAACCTCGTGGCCAAATCTAACTAAGAGAATACTGATGCCCCGATAAGTTGGTCAAACAAGTCATCTATCCTTAGGAGTTGGTGCCTGTTCTTCTTAGTGAGCTTATTCAACTCCCTATAGTCTACACACAAGCGAAGTGAACCATCCGCCTTTGTCGTGAATACTACTGGAGCACCCAATTCAGATACACTCCGCCTAATGAATCCTTTCTCAAGTTGCTCCCCTACTTGTTTGCTACGCTCCCTCCTTTCCCTTGGAGCCATATGGCGCACAGGCAATGCAACTGGTTTTGCATTATCCACCAAATATATATGAAAATTGATCTCAATGCCTCGGAGGTAAGCGCCGTACCTCATCAAAAACATTAGAATAACCACGGACTACTGGAATAGACTGCAGATCATTGATAGATGCATCTAAAAATTCTAGGAAACTAAGCATAACAGACCCTTGTGGGTCACAAGAAATCTCGAGGGACCTCCCATGACAAGTCAGAAGCCTAACCGCACACTTCTCACAATCCAGAATGACACCATACATGGCTAGCCAATCCATCCATAGAATCAAACCTTAGCCCATAAACCCAAGCACATACGCGTCACACTCAAACTCGACGCCTGACACAGATATTCCCAAACCCCGATAAATCATGGATAAATGAGTTGAACCACCAATGGGGTTTGACACAATAACGGGATCCACTACCATACTAGTATTTAAATGCAGAGATTCAACTACAGAACAAGATTTAAAATACGAAGCGCCAGAATCAAAAAGAGTTCTAATAGGATGACTGGAAAGAGAAATCAAACCTTCCACTGAAATTTTCCTACCTCTATCCGGAGCACTGGTCGCGAGAGCATGCACCTACCCTCCTGTAACTTATGCCCTTTGACCTTGTCCCTATTTCTTCGGGCACTGCCTAGCATAGTGTCCGACCTCTTCACAGTTAAAGCAAGAATTCTTCCTTCTTTTGCAGTCCTTGACCAAGTGACCCTCTTTTCCACAATTGTGACACTTCCTCATATCCTTAGCCTTGTCATTCTTTCCACCGTTCTTCTATTGCTGTTGTTGCTATCCTTTCTTGGGCCATACCTTCTTGATTTGCGTTGTTTCCTCAGTCTTAACTTCCTTCTTCTCACCTTTGTCTTCCTCATGCATCAAGGCCATATCAACAAGCCTTTCAAAAGTAGCTCCCATTGGTATGTAGGACATAGCTAACCCATGAAGGGGTTCATTCATCCCTTTAGCAAACCGCAAAGCTTTCTTATACGGAGTATCTACCAGTTCCAATCCAAGCCTTATTAGTTGGTTGAATTTGTTCACATATTCTTCGACAGTCATGCTTTCTTGCTTGAGAGCCATGAACCTCTCCATTTGCATGCTTTTCTTAGCTTGAGAAAGATAGTTTATTTAAAACCTCATTCTAAAATTATCCCATGTCTCTACCAGACATCTAACCTGGGTAACTTCCCACTAGAACGAAGCTTCATCTTTCAACAGCCAGACAGCTAACTGAATCTTTGTTCGATCTTCTACTTCGAAAATTCCAAACAAGTCCTTCGTTTCTTTCAGCTAATTTCTTGCTTGCACGAAAGTCTCAGTTCCACGGAATGGCTTCCCTCCCATGGCACAGAAATCTTTGTAGATCTTAGCAAAATTATCTACTCTTGGAGGAGGAGGAGGAGGTACGACGGGTGCAGCTGGGGGAGGAACGTTTCCTTGGCCTTCGGCAGGCACCGTAGCCTCAAGATACCTACGGAACCAACCAGATATCGTAACACACTCGGAAATATTAGGTTCTGCAGACATGTTGAAAAGAAAGGAAAGAGATTCAGATAAAGGATCGAAAGATAATATATGGTTTCGGGGAATATGTTTTTCAAAATAGACTTTTCTTTTGAAAATGCTTCCTTTTAAAACCTTTTTGAAAATAATTTTCAAAAACATTTATCTAATTTGGTTACCTTCAGCTCTGATACCAAACATGACACCCCACGTCCATTAATGTCACTCACTAAGGGAATGCATTAAGGTTCATGAAGCGTTATTGGTAAAACAGACACATAAAAATTACAAAACAGATATAAAATGACAACGGAACTAAAAAAACTTTGTTAATCATAAAGCATCATGGTTCAAAAACATCACAAGTCTAAAATACACAAAAACCATTACATCATAAAAATTATTTTCTTGTACTTTAAAACATCAGACTACATAAAAGAAGCAAAATTCCCTAAATAAAATATAGCCATATTAGCAAGGATGGGAGCTTGAGCCATACATCTAAGCAGCTCTAGCAAAATGGTAGCAGAATCCTAGTTAAGCCTGAGTATTCCCACCCTGAGAACCAGGGGGAACGGAAGAAAGAAGAGGGGAAAAAAAGGATCAGACATAAAGTCTGGCGAGTCTGGTTACTTTTAGCAAGTAAATAAGTAAAAGTAGCATGACAGGCATAATAAAGTGGATAAGAAAGATAACATCACAAAAGGCAGGTGTGACAAGGTAAACATGATAGAGTGTAAACGCTTCTCTAACGGTTTCTCTTGTTCTCTGCACTAATACTAGTATAACCAGAATGTGATGATCCCAACAACTATAAGATGGTAGACTTAGGCGTACTTCTGGTGAGATATTTTAACCCCATACATTCCACATGCTGCCCAACCTAACAGGTTCCTAAACTTTTTACCAGAGTCTAGACGTACCCTAACTACCCTAATCGATCGGCTCCCTACTCCGGAGATACCCTGTGCCGGTCCCACAGTAGGAGTTAACACTTCCTAAAGTGGCAACCCTTCGTGGATGTGCACAACCACATCTACTGGTGTCATGGTCGTCTTATCCCCTTCTTCCCGGCCCATGCACGCGCATGTCCCCAGTCGGTTTGCACCGCCCACACCGTCCTCCACATTTGGATCTCTTACAATAAGTCCAGTAAGCGTGTCCCTAATCTAACCTAGGGTGGAGTACTTGTTCGATACCATTATATGGGTTACTGACTGAAATCGGTCCCCCACATAAAATGATACAAGCTCTCCCCCTAGTCTTGTATCCCCTCTAGGATTTCTACAGGCTATGTATATCTATTGGTGTCTTTAATTACGTAACCCCCTCAGGTTAAGTTTTGTGGGCCTATATATATATATATATATATATATATATATATATATATATATAGCCCACCCCCTCAGATTTACTTAACCTACCCACTGTCTAAACCGTTTTACTTAACCCCTATTCAAATTCATGTTCATACAATCCCTATGGATTCAGCTAGGTTAAGTATTCATGTTTATTACCATATATTCATTCATGGTTATCTCATGCCAGACCTCCCACATTAAGCCTACGACTAGTGGATGTTGGACATGATGGACGGGTCTGGGCAGACTTATTCCACAAATCAGGCTTAATGTCATGTCTTAGCACAACTCGTATTTGTGCGCCTAGACCCCTCACATTAGATTCATCGCTTGTGATCGCTGGATATGCAGGGTGGGTCTGGGAAGACTTCCACCACAAGCACAATCTAACCTCGTGTCTAGGCACAGTTATAGTTTCTAATTACTATAATCCTAGGCATTTCATTATTAGCCAATTCTTACCTATGTCGTTATAGGTTATAGGTTTCATGTCCCTCTTTTTTTCCCAATTATGTTCATAATTAATTATATGTCCTAATTCATATACATAAACATTATTCGAGTTATGTCAAATTCTCCATTTACAAATTATGCTCCAAATCCCCAATTTACAAGTTATGCCAAATTTCAATGTCTTTCTCCTCATTCCCCGTTTAACATATTCGGATATTTCAGCGACATGCCTAGGCTCGAAAGTAGCCTGGCTATAAAAAGAAAGGGAAAGATAAGGGAAGGTGACAAAGATGTTTATACTAACGAAATTGACATAAACATATAGTGGCATAATGATAGGATGGGCATATGAGAACAGATTTAGTGAACATAAGATAATAGAACTGTTTATAACAAGGTAGGGATGTCATAATAGGCATGATAAGATCTAAATAACAATTTAGATGTCCAACTAATAACTGATCCAATTAATCCACAAACATGATAGGTACAAGATGATCTGAATAGTGATCTTGATCTATAACCAAAAGCTGAATTGACATGATAAAGGTTAAGATCCAAGTCATACTATGCCAAAATATCACAGATTTACAAATTTTTACAGATCTGAAATGATTCAAGGATTAACATGCATAGATCCAATTTAAAATCCTATAATGTTTACTTTTTATTTATTTAAACCTAAAAGCAACTTGAAGCTCACAGCGTTTGGATAGAAGAAGAATAGCAAAGATTGGATCTCAGATCTACACCTGAATCTCTAAATTTGATTGCAGAAAAGAAGAAGATTTGGTTCATTCCAGGCACCGACAATATTTAGGCCTCCATTGATTATTATTTTTTCCAGAAAACCAGAAAAATAAGGCGTATATAGAGCTGCCAGCCCCAAAATTCGACCTGCCACCTCAGCCCTAGGGGGGTCGACACCCCACTTGAGGGGTCGACCCCGAGGTCGACACCCCCTCTATGGGGTCGGCTCCCATGGGGCGAGAAATTTGCCGCCTCTAGGATTTTGATTTTTGAATGATTTCTGATTTTCTGAATTTAATTATATATAAAAATAATTCCCTTACGCGTATACAAACTTTAAACCTTCATAACTTCTTCATGCGGTGTCCGTTCTACGCAAACCAAATGTTTATCTTGACCATAATTTTGAGAAGGACGCAATGGCGTAGTCCGTTTCCCTTAATTCTGAATATTAAATTAATTATTATTTAATTTATCCTCTTTCGTGTTGTTAAAATTATGGGGTGTTACAGATCCTGTGCAATTTATGCCCCGCTATTGTCCCTCCATATCCCCGCTATATCGTGTAGAGTTTCTGCTGCTACGCTATTTCTATATAGCCTCTGAAATAGCCTTTCCGCTTTAAGCCCCACTACATTCTGATATTCCTGATATATCCCGTTATTTTGGCTATATTCCGTTATTCCTGCTATGTCTTCTATAAAAGAAATGAATTTAAAAATGACATTTATACATTATAAAATTCATAAAATTAGTTTTTTAATATAACTTTTTAACATATGTTTTTTAGAATATAAAATACTATAATATTCTATTAAATTTTATCAAGCTAAACAAAAGTTTACATTTATTTACACATATTTGCTTATGCTTTTATTAAAAATTAAGAATATAATAACTATAATTAAGTTAAATGTCGATTTTCCATTTATTTATCATTTCTAAAATTTTAAAATCATTAAATACAAGTTTTATATGCTATTTTAGACTCATCCGCTATATCCTACTATTTCCTCGCTTTATCCCCGCTACAACTTTTTGCACCTCCGCCGCACTGGATCCGCTGAGCGCTTTAAATGCACATGATAGATCAACCTCTCTTTGAATATAACTCAAAAATCTTCAACCTGTACACAAACACACAAGAATACTAAGAGTTAAGTATCAGGAATTCATAAGGATTGAAGAGGAGTTGAGTTGGAGAAGATGGAGATTAGGCTTACCTCTCTTCTCTTTGAATGCACACTTAAATATCAATCTTCCTATATGATTGGAGCTTAGGAATTTCCTCTTCCTCTAGAGCTTAGGAGTTAGAAATTATGAAGAGGAATGAATGGGCGATCAATGAGGTGGGTTAGTGGAGTTATCATATAGGGTTTGTCTACTTTTGTTTAGACGTGGCTACTCTTTGTAAAACAAAGTCCTACCCAAAGTCCTGAATTTCACTAACTCTAAACATATCGTTGTCTACAGTTTTAAATATTGTAAAAATTATTTTGAACTCAATATTAGTGGTCTCGAGTCGTGATTCAATTATATGAAAAAGTGATATTTTGGACTTATACTCGATTAACGACGTTATATTTAAATATATTATCGTGAAATATGCGGGTTGTTACTGACTCCCCTCCCTATATAAATTGCGTCCCCGTGATTACTTAAGATGTAACCCAAAGTAACAACCAACACTACTAGAAAAAGTGGCTACAACATCAGTTTTTGGCCGATGTCTAAGTGTTTTACGACTGATGCCTTTGCAAGTGTAGAGAAAAGTCATGACTTTAGACATTGTTTTTTAACCCATGTATTAGACCTTCTTTTATATCAGTTTTCTTACACAAACTAATATAGACCATCTTTTACATTGGTTTCTTTTAACAAACTAATGTAATAGATGGTCTACTGCATCACTTTTTTTGAACGTCTAATGCGATAGGCTCCTTATTACATCAGTTTGTTTAAACATAACTGTATTGATATTGAATAATAATACTATTGCACAAAATTTGAACAACTATTAGAACTCATTATTCTACATTACACTGTTATTCATACATTTTATTTCATATACATTACATCTCTCACTACAATACACTCGGTATCACTTAGTTCATACATTAATTCATATACACACTCATTGAAATACCGAGTTTTCATTTGCTTCTAGTTCGGTCTGTTGGATATAGATTAACCCTAGAGGGGGGTAAATAGGGTTAATCATAGTTTTTAGCTGAATTAAAAATCTAACGGTATATGAAATAATAAACAGATCACAGAATATAGAAGAAAAAGAAATGCAGAAAATAAATCACACACAGATATACCCAGCTTCGGCAGAACCCGGCCTACTGCTGCATTCCTAATGTTTCTACTAGGTGATAGAACAGATCCCGCATACAAGAACATGTACACTCGCAACCCCTGCTCCTATTCTAACCCTACGCTCAAAACCGTAGACTGACCGATATTCACTCGGTCAGATTTCCCCTGATTACAACCCTATAACCAGTAACCTAGATTTTACAGACTATGTCAACTGTCAGTCCACACCCTGACTGATTTCCCTAGATTTTACAGACCTAGAAACTGTTTTACGGTTTTTCAAAATAAATTACAACAAAACAAATTTAATTAAAAAAAACTAAACAAGAAACCCTAGTTTAAAAAGAAATATAAAACTCCTCTTTAAAACTTAAAACTTGGCTTAGCCAAGTTTAGTTGGTCGGCCCGTTTCATTTCCATTTTTCCCGATCCTTTTGTCTCTAAAAATGGAAGCTCTGTGAAAACAAGAAACTAGGGTTTCTTTGAATCTCCAAATCACGACTGATTGTATGTTGATTGAATTTCTTCAGTGATGTCTTCAAACGTTGGATGCTCTCAGTGATTCGATGGATTTGCTATATCGATTTGGGATTGCTCTCTGGCTCGATCGAAACAGTGAGTCTTCTGAAATTTCTCGCTTTGAAAAATTACTTGAATTGATTCTGTGGGTTTCGATTGATTTGCCAGTGATGTAAATTGGTGTAAATATAGGATTAAAAATCCCTTAAACTTCTCTGATTTCACACGTATGACTGGTCTGTTTATTTGTGGTTTCCCCTTTTGCTTGTGAAAATGTTGTGAGATTTCCTTGTTTGAATAAAAAGCTCAATTTGTTGT
Organism: Allium sativum; assembly: GCA_030737875.1. Classification (NCBI taxonomy): domain Eukaryota; kingdom Viridiplantae; phylum Streptophyta; class Magnoliopsida; order Asparagales; family Amaryllidaceae; genus Allium; species Allium sativum. The sequence continues at coordinate 997,897,020 of CM060915.1, forward strand.
CCTGACTTGAAAGTGAATTTCCGCTTTTGGAAAAATTTGATTGCATAGAGTAGAATCGGCTTTAAACACCTCTATATTTTCAGAAGAAAACACCGATTTGTCCCTTTCGAAAATAAAAGCTTTGATTTGTTTCTAGTTATAATTTTCTGCCCAAAATACAATGTTGAATTTAAACCTTTCCATGACACTGTTATTTCTTTGGCAACCTGAAATTTGTATGGTTGATTAAATTAATTGATTGACTTGCCAAAAATGCATTCTTGAAAAGAAACTGGAATTTCTGGAAAACATTAGATTTGGTGATATCTTATTTCCAATTTTGTTTCTCTGCCTTTCCTGAAAATCAATGCTGGTTGCATATGGATTGAAAACTTGCCAAAAACTATTGTGCATTTCTCGTCTTAAAAAAAACTTTAGAAATAGATTTTTGCCGAGAAAAAAAATGCTAAATTTATTGAATTTTCATACACTTTGAAATACAGTGAACTTTTTTTTTAATAAAACTTTTTGCACTTCCATATATGTTCATGCTGATTTAAATCTTTGCCATCTTTACACCATTTTGCAATTTGAATGTTGAACCATATGATTTTGCTTTTTCTCCCTTAATTGCTGATCAATTTGGTACTCCCTTGTTGTTGCATCTTTATTGCACCTAAACTTTTCAACCTGGCATGTATTAAATTGTTTGCACGATTTTGCATTTGTAAATACATGTTGTTACCCCTATATACTCGATCCCGTCTGACTTGCTTGTATAAAAAAAAACTGGAATCCTTGCTGCTTCATTTTCTTGTGTAAACTTTTGAACTGCACCATCCATGTATTATAGTTGTGTCAAAGCTGCTTCCATTTGATCATATATGAACTGATGCTCGACTTTGTCGAATTGAAGGCTGTACACACATGTTCCATTCATGCTCATAATGTCTATCCATGCTGCCTTGTTGTTTTGATGTGTACACATGCATACTTGCATCACTTTGAATTGTCCTTGCACAAAATAAAAGTTGGTGCCATCATGAATCACTCTGATTTTCATTTACATATTGCTGACACCCCATGTTAAAACTGATCTGCCCTGTATTTGAGACTGCTGAAAATCCACTTGTGCACACACATGACTTACCTGCATTGTCTGATACATGTTCATGTATACATGTGTAAACTTGTTGCATCTTTACCTTGCTGTCTGATCCATTTTTGTGCATGTTGTATTGAGAAAATTGAAAATTGGTTCACTTGATCACCTTGGCTACATTGGTCTGGACATACTTGAAATCAGCTTTGATTTCTGTGTTGTCTGCACCATTGCTCGACTGAAACATATTTTGTTTCTTAGCTTCATTTCATGTTGCATTCATTTTGCTCGGCCATGCTTGTATTTGAAGTTGCATACGTGTTTGGGTTGTGTTTGACCATTCTGGCTTGACTATGAACTGTGCACCGAGTCGAGAAGGTCCATGTGGCTACTCCTCAGTTGCACACTGAATTAGCATGGCAGCGCACATGTGTATATATATACACGTGTGTATATGCAGCCAACAATCAAGTTTTCTGTCCCTGTTCATATACAAACTAGCTAGACACAGATAATCAGATCAAGTCATGAAAAATGATGAGAAACACACCAGAAGTATGAGGCAAATAAAATTTTAAAAATAAAATTTATATTTGCATATATTCAGTTTAAATTCTATTGCAGTGTACTGTGTGTGTTTCTATTTCATTTGACAGGTAAGCAGAAGATGACTGTACTGACAGTGAAGTGCTGTGAAGACTGAAGATTGTGTCAGAAAATGTACAACTGAGTGACTGAGTGAATTTGTATAAATGAAAAAGCACTGAATGTATGAAAATTGTACTGATATGAAAAGTAACAGTGGAGTGTACAAATAGTGGAGTTGTAAAAGTTGTACTACTTGAATATTGAAATAAAATATTCTATTTAAATAGAATACTGTGTGAATATTTGAATTTGTGTACAACAGTATTCTATTTAAATATAAATATTATTTTTGTCTGTGATGTGATATAACAGTACAATAACAAACACATTTAAAATAATATATACTTTTTTGTTATCATCAAACAAAAATTCAAACAAAAATCATATAATTGTTATATACAATTGCGTTATATACAACAATCTCCCTCTTTTGATGATGACAAACAAACATTAAGATTTTGAATCAAATAAATGTGTTTGACAGTGAATAACAGAATTCCCCCTATTTATCAGCTCAACCTATAACAGACAACTCCCCCTATAACTGTGCATGAGTGAAATGAACGATATGAATAATAATAAATTTTCAAAAATTAATAATATTTATAAAATATTCATTCATAAATCAAAATATTCATTCATAAATCAAAATCTCAATCCATTCTCCTCCTTTTGTTATCATCAAAAGGATTCAGAATTTAAAATATAGATGAAAAAATGACTAACAAACATAATATCAGCTTAAGAGGAAGAATGACCATCATAAATCTCAATCAATCAAACAAAAATCATAATATTCTAAGAACAGGTGGCATATTTCACATTGTAGAGAATGACGGATTTACGATGAAATTATAAATAATGGAGACAGTTACAAAAATATGAATATTTTCCAATTATTTTCAAAGGAGTTTTATAAAAATGAGCACAAAAACAGTGATGGATTTTGGACTATAATTAATAATTCAATTTAACTGACAAAATCATATAATCTCAAATCCCAATAGCTATCAATAAACAGATCATAATACGTCATAAAATTTCAACACATTTCACAAATAAAATGGATTGATAGGCTGGTTTTTATACGCCAAGGAGAATTTCAGATTAATTTCGATTTATAGCACAATATTTTTTTTAAGAGTGCACTGACCACGCATAACCAGAGCTTGGATTTTTAAATGAGGTCAGTCGCAGCTTAAATTATAAGTTGTCTCTTAACCATGCATGACCAAAGCTTGTATTTTTAAATGAGGTTAGAGACACACTTATATATTTATTATATATATTTATCATTTCAGCTTTAAAAGAAAAATCTCCTTGGTATATAAAACTAATACGAATGATAGAAATGTGGTAGGTACAGAAATGGACTGTGAAATAAATTTCTAAATTAATTATACTATGAAATATGCTTGACTGTATCGGGATCATTGAAAATTTTCAATTATCACTAACTCTGAATAATAACATAGTCCAATTTCTATCTCAAATATTTCCACTGTATATTCAAAAAGATTTTTTAAACATATTAACTCTCCACACTAATATAAAATTATCATCGATGGGTGCCGGAATAATGGTAGATAATGGAGATGATAGTGAAATAATTGCCAGTTCAAAGATATTATAATAAACGTTCAAACATCATGAAAATCTAAATAAAATCTCCTCTTGTTGTGAAATATACTGTAGTCACAATTCATCACAATTTCAAATTCTGATAATAATTTTGATGAATTATAAATACAGTTCAATTCGGATATTGATTTCAATTTCTGAGTGAATAATCAATAAATAATTTTAAAATTGAAAATCAATTACAAGAGGGAATATAAAGAGCTTTACAAGACAAGAGGGATAAGTCAAATATATACATAAAAATTCAGTACTTCTAATACCAGTTGGTGTCTCTATTAACAAATTTTAAACATAAAGCCCAAACAAACAGAATTAACAAATTTGCACATTTTTCAAAGCAGCAGACAAGAATAAGCAGTTATTTGAAATAGTATCAGATCAGCACAGAAAACAATATCACAGCAGACTTGTCAGAGGATGGTCACATAAGATCATTCATGATCAAAGATTAGAACTACAATTTATTTGAAATCATTTGAGGAATATGAAAAGCTCTAGATTCAATGAATCGATCACACCAAATTATTAGTTTTACATTCAAGATATGTGTGTGATTCAGTAAATCAATAATTTCAAATGATTTTCAATAAACATATATTCAAATCAAATACATCATGAAATAGCAGTGAGTTTTAATGACAATTTTTCATAAGAATTTTTCGCAAATTTTTCTGACAATCACACGACAAATTTCAAATCATTTACATCAAGATTGATTAATAATTCATAATCCAAAAATAGTGGTTTATTCAAAATCACTCGAACGAATGTAAATCTTGAGATACAATGAATCAACTACACAGGATAATAATTTCAGATCTGAGAGGTGTGTAAGATTCAAAATATCATAAATTTTCAAGTGATCTCCAACAAACAAAAAACAAACTAGATGATCATGAATAACAATGGATTTCAAGATGTAAGCAATGATTCAAGACCAAAACAAAAATATCCAAGCCAATCTGACAATCAATGAAATTACCACAACTGATAAATAGCAGTGTACTATAATGAGTATAATATTTTAAGCATTTCCAAAATGAATTGGAAGATACTCAAAATAGCATAAGTGTGCGAAATTTCAATAATTATTCAGATCTTCAAAAAATTAGAATTCAAAATGACAGTGTTCAAGATATGATATTAATGCATCAATACTGTTATGAATTCAGAGAATCGGAAAGCAAACTTTAAAACAATTACAGGGATTTACAGGATTAAGTTTAAGATCTGGAAGAGATTAAAAACATTAGAGTTTTATTCAAAAGAAGCGTATTTCCAGAAAAAACATGACTTCTGCAATTGGAAGTTAATAAAGCCCATAAAGAAACAAAAAAATATGGTAGTGATAAATCAAATCAAAAAAAAAAAACTGAAGAAAAATAGAAGGGGTAGAGGAAGGAATAAACATAGAAAATAAAAGCAGAAAGAATATACAAAGGTGAGTTTAGATATCATACCTGAAAGCAAATTAAACCAGAATCTCTAACTCAACAAATCTTGGCCAAGGAGCTGTAAAGAATACAGAAGAATAACTCAGCTTGATTTCAAATTTCTTTTTGCACAGCAGTTCCTCAGCCTCCACTGGTACCTAGGAGATGAAGGGATCGAGTGGTCTAACAAAAGTAGTAAAACCCCTCACAGTTATATTCGTACGTTTTGGTACCCAAACCTATTTGTATAATAATCCATTCGAATCTATCTTCGTACCCTTTGGAACCCAAATCTGTTTAAATTTCATGAAGTTTGTTTTATTTCTTTTTAGGATCCAAAATTGTTCAACTGGATTATTATAAAACAAATTCACATCACGTTTATGATTTAAAAATCCTTTGTGATTATCAGAGTTTGAATTTTCATATCGATTCTTTCCAAAGCAGTTTAAAGGACTTTTAAAATCATTTGAGTTCTGATCTTCAAAAACATTATTTTTCTCAAAGCCGAGACCACTTTTATTACTGGATGAAAGTTGATTTTTCAACAGCATATTCAGAGATTTTTTCACCATTAGAAAATTTAGTCAAAGTTGACTCAAGCTGTTGAATTTTAGTTTTAAGATCATGATTCTCTTTCATTAAATCTGAACAATGATTTTTAGTGATCTTACATCCTTCAAAGTCAGATTTTAAAACCAAATTTTTCATCTTTGAGAATTTTAATTCTAGCTTGAGATTCCATGATATCAGATTCAAATCATTTTTTTTCAGACTCAAATTTCTTGGATTTTTCAATCTCATTTTCAAGTTCTTCTAAAATCAAACTTGATTTCAACAAGTTCTCCTTTTCAGCAATTTCAAATTTGGAATTTATATCTATTTTAAAATTTTCAAATTCCTTTTGCAGAAGGTTATTCAAATTTGATAACTCAGTCTTGTTCTCATTTAAGATCAGAATTTCATTCTCAAACTTTTGAATATTTTTATTGAGATGAACAAGATTGGTTTTCAATTTCAAACAATTTTTGCAAACAGAATTTGAAGAATTTTTAACATATTCAAGTTGTGATTCCAAATCATCCATTTTGCTGGTCAACTCAGAATTCTTAGAATTTAGAGATTTGTTTTTAGATTGAAATTTATCAACAGTTTTAATCAAATCAACGCACATATAAGCTAAATCTTCCTATGAGAAATTTTCTGTTTCAGCATCTGTTGATTCTCCATCATCTGATCCTTCTGAATTTTCATTTGTAAGTCCTGTTAAACAGAACTCTGGATCTGAGTTGACTTTCTCGAGTTTTGAGCAGCTGTAATCGATTTTTCCATACTTCTTATTGAGAGTATTCCAAATTTCCTGCTCAGTTAAACAATGGGAGATAAGTTTAAATTGATCAATACTAAGGCAAGAAAAAATAATGTTCATAGCACGAGTATTGATAGCTTTACACTTTTTATCTGACATATCTCCTCCATTAATAATAATAATCCAATATTTAATATGAACAGATTTTAAATAAATTTTCATTTTTAATTTCCAATTTAAAAAATCCGTTCCATTGAAAATAGGTGGAATATTACTGGACTGACTCTCGGTGGATTGATAACTAGGGTTACCCATGACTCTAGAGTTAACGAAAATACCTGCTCTGACACCACTTGTTGGATGTAGATTAACCCTAGAGGGGGGGTGAATAGGGTTTATCACAGTTTTTAGCTGAATTAAAAATCTAACGGTATATGAAATAATAAACAGATCACAAAATATAGAAGAAAAAGAAATGCATAAAATAAATCACACACAGATATACCCAGCTTCGGCAAAACCCTGCCTACTGCTGCATTCCTAAGGTTTCTACTAGGTGATAGAACAGATCCCGTATACAAGACCATGTACACTCGCAACCCCTACTCCTATTCTAACCCTACGCTCAAAAATGTAGACTGACCGATATTCCCTCGATCAGATTTCCCTGATTACAACCCTGTAACCAGTAACCCAGATTTTATAGACTCTGTCAACTGTCAGTCAACACTCTGACTGATTTCCCTAGATTTTACAGACCTAGAAACTGTTTTATGGTTTTCAAAATAAATTACAACAAAACAAATTTAATTAAAAAACTAAACAAGAAACCCTAGTTTAAAAAGAAATATAAAACTCCTCTTTAAAACTTAAAACTTGGCTTAGCCAAGTTTAGTTGGTCGGCCCATTTCATTCCCATTTTGCCCGATCCTTTTGTCTCTAAAAATGGTGGCTCTGTGAAAACAAGAAATTAGGGTTTCTTTGAATCTCCAAATCACGACTGATTGTGTGTTGATTGAATTTCTTCAGTGATGTCTTCAAACGTTGGATGCTCTCAGTGATTCGATGGCTTTGCTCTATCGATTTGGGATTGCTCTCTGGCTCAATCGAAACTGTGAGTCTTCCGAAATTTCTTGCTTTGAAAAACTACTTGAATTGATTCTGTGGGTTTCGATTGATTTGCCAGTGATGTAAATTGGTGTAAATATAGGATTAAAAATCCCTTAAACTTCTCTGATTTCACACGTATGACTGGTCTGTTTATTTGTGGTTTCCCCTTTTGCTTGTGAATATGTTGTGAGATTTCCTTGTTTGAATAAAAAGCTCAATTTGTTGTCCCGACTTGAATGTGAAGTTCTGCTTTTGGAAAAATTTGATTGCATAGAGTAGAATCGGCTTTAAACACCTCTGTATTTTCAGAAGAAATCACTGATTTGTCCGTTTCGAAAATAAAAGCTTTGATTTGTTTCTGGTTATAATTTTCTGCCCAAAATACAATGTTGAATTTAAACCTCTCCATGACACTGTGATTTCTTTGGCAACCTGAAATTTGTATGGCTGATTAAATTAATTGATTGACTTGCCAAAAATGCATTCTTGAAAAGAAACTAGAATTTCTGGAAAACATTAGATTTGGTGATATCTTATTTCCAATTTTGTTTCTCGCCTTTCCTGAAAATCAATGCTGGTTGCATATGGATTGAAAACTTGCCAAAAACTGTTGTGCATTTCTCGGCTTAAAAAAACTTTAGAAATAGATTTTTGCCGAGAAAAAAAATGCCAAATTTATTGAATTTTCACACACTTTGAAATACAGTGAACTTTTTTTAAAAAAAAAAACTTTTTGCACTTCCATATATGTTCATGCTGATTTAAATCTTTGCCATCTTTACACCATTTTGCAATTTGAATGTTGAACCATCTGATTTTTCTTTTTCTCCCTTAATTGCTGAGCAATTTGGTACTCCCTTGTTGTTGCATCTTTATTGCACCTAAGCTTTTAAACCTGGCATGTATTAAATTGTTTGCACGATTTTGCATTAGTAAATACATGTTGTTGCCCCCATATACTCAATCCCGTCTGACTTGCTTGTATAAAAAAAAAACAGAAATCCTTGTTGCTTCATTTTCTTGTGTAAACTTTTGAACTGCACCATCCATGTATTATATCTGTGTCAAAGCTGCTTCCATTTGATCATATATGAACTGATGCTCGACTTTGTCGAATTGAAGGCTGTACACACATGTTCCATTCATGCTCATAATGTCTATCCATGCTGCCTTGTTGTTTTGATGTGTACACATGCATACTTGCATCACTTTTAATTGTCCTTGCACAAAATAAAAGTTGGTGCCATCATGAATCACTCTGATTTTCATTTACATATTGCTAACACCCATGTTATAACTGATCTGCCTTGTATTTGAGACTGCTGAAAATCCACTTGTGCACACACATGACTTACCTGCATTGTCTGATACATGTTCATGTATACATGTGCAAATTTTTGCATTTTACCTTGCTGTCTGATCCATTTTTGTGCATGTTGTACTGAGAAAATTGAAACTTGGTTCACTTGATCACCTTGGCTACATTGGTCTGGACATACTTGAAAACAGCTTTGATTTCTATGTCGTCTGCACCATTGCTCGACTGAAACATATTTTGTTGCTTAGCTTCATTACATGTTGCATTCATTTTGCTAGGCCATGCTTGTATTTGAAGTTGCATACTTGTTTGGGTTGTGTTTGACCTTTCTGGCTTGACTATGAACTGTGCACCGAGTCGAGAAGGTCCATGTGGCTACTCCTCAGTTGCACACTGAATTGGCGTGGCAGTGCACACGTGTGTATATATACACGTGTGTATATGCAGCCAACAATCAAGTTTTTCTATCCCTGTTCATATACAAACGAGCTAGGCACAAATAATCAGATCAAGTCATGAAAAATGATGAGAAACACACCAGAAATCTGAGGCAAATAAAATTTTAAAAATAAAATTTATATTTGCATATATTCAGTTTAAATTCTATTGCAGTGTACTATGTGTGTTTCTGTTTCATTTGACAGGTAAGCAGAAGATGACTGGACTTACATTGAAGTGTTGTGAAGACTGAAGACTGTGTAAGAAAATGTACAACTGAGTGACTGAGTGAATTTGTATAAATGAAAAAGTACTGAATGTATGAAAATTGTACTGATATGAAAAGTAACAATGGAGTGTACACATAGTGGAGTTGTAAAAGTTGTACTATTTGAATATTGAAATAAAATATTCTATTTAAATAGAATACTATGTGAATATTTGAATTTGTGTACAACAGTATTCTATTTAAATATAAATATTATTTCTGTCTGTGATGTGATATAACAGTACAATAACAAACACATTTAAAATAATATATACTTGTTTGTTATCATCAAACAAAAATTCAAACAAAAATCATATAATTGTTATATACAACTGCGTTATATACAACACAGTCCAGTCACGTATGTATCAAATGCCAAGGTCACAAGTTCAAAATCAAATACAAGTGCAACAAGGAAACTATGTACAAAACACAAGGACCCAAAGCACAAGTTCAAGTCAAATTCTAATGTAGCAAGGAAAATGTGTAGAGCAAATACATATGTACATACTCCGTCAAACTTGACAGGTAACAACCAGTCCAACATTAAAGATAGAACAAGTGAAACAACCATAAGGAACCACAGTGAAATAACAAAGAAGAATATGGCAACATTGATTTCAAAACTAGATGCAACAACACATCATAGTCAATACATTACCAAGAATTACAGGTGCATGGCTATGGCAATAAAAAGGACCACGGAATTCAAATGATCAAATTAGATCATAAGTACACATTCAAACCCCAAGTCAAAAGTTCAAAGACAAGTCAGTGAACTACATAAGAGAATAATACTCAAAAGCAAGACAGTGCAAGTAACATAGTTCAAGTACATGAATATACAAACAAAAGATGGGAAAGTATGTGTAGGAATAACCACTCAGTGAACATGCAATAGACATCAAAAATTTCAAATAACGGTGACAACCACAAGGATATAAAGATGATCAACAATGTATAGCATGGTGTACAAATGATGTTGCTGCAACAATGCAAATAAAACAACCAAATCAAAACAAGAACAAGTGAATCAATCTGTTCTTATTAATGAAATATGAAACAAACATTAAGCATATAGTATCAAATGTATTAAGTGCATATCTGTTCATATCAATAATGCCAAGTAAATAAACTCAAGTGCCGATTTGTTCTTATCATAATTTATGGAAGGATTCAAGTGTACAATTTCGAGTAAAGCGAATTTTATTCAAATGTCAAAAATTAGAGGTATACAGGGTCATGGTATAATAAATGACAAACAAATTCACAAGATCGGGTCAAGCTGGAATGAAAATGGCCAGTAGAACGAAGATATCAAATATTCAAGTGAGGCTACAGATAGGTAAAATACACAACATAGCAACAAAATGAAAGAGTCAGAGTAGTTCTATTCTATTTTCAAGTGTTTTTCATTTCTATTTGTATATGTTATGCTAGGGTCACAGTACAAATATAAGTTTCAGCAAAATAAACCAACAACCAAACCTAAATAAAAGTCAAAGAAACTTATGCAAGCATGATTCAAAAGTGAACACTTAGAACATTAAACAAACAACAACATTTTACATGCAGGCCTTTGCTTTTTAACTTCAAAGGCCCTAAAGTGCAAAATTTTCAATAAAACTGTAATTTTCATCAATTGAAGAGGAACAAAATGTACTTGAAGCAATATGATCTAGAGCATACAATTTAGTCTAAAATGGAGGTTGTCATGATGCGAAGAAGAAGGTGGGGTTGCGCGATGTGACCCGGAGTAGATAGCAAGGAAATGTGATGTAATCCGAAGTAGAAAGCAAGGTTGTGCGGCGCAATCAAGAGAAGATGGAAGAGCTACACAATATAGATATTTAGGTCAGCATGATTCATAACTTACTATGGATTTTTCATGAATTTGGGGAAGAAGGAATAATCGAGATTGACTGAGAAAATAAGGCTCCGGGGAGAAGGAATTGGCAAAATAGATTGTGGGTTGGTTTCTTGTTGAAAGAAGGGTTCGATTGATCTTTTTGCAAGTGATTTTTCACTCTTAGTGGACCAAAAGATAGAAGATTAAAATTAAAATTAGGGATTTGTTTTTGGATTTAGAGGAAGCTTTACAGTTTGGGAGAAGACAAAAGATTTAAGGAGAAAACTGAGAATGAACTGATAGGAATGAGCGGATTGCTAATCTAACACATTGGATTCTAACAAAATGAACGGTGTTGGCTTTAATTGCTATTTACAGTAATCCGTTTGGCTAGTTTGCACCAATAGCATAGCTGTGTGTTTCTTACAATGGATAACGACTATTTTAATAAGCGATACCTATTTTAATTAAGGGGGGGAATAATGGTATGGGTTATTTTCAACTTTTTTAAAATCGAGTAATAAACAATGACTATTTTAATAAGCGATGTCCATGAAAACTTTTAACATCAATAAAGAAAAATATCGATGTTAAAAACTCGTTTAACATTGGTGATTTTAGAAACGGATGTTAAAGCACCGATGTTGTAGCCACTTTTTCTAGTAGTGCAAGCATCACAGAATTAGAACTTTTCCTATTTAAAATCTGACATTCCAATCTCCCATTTCATTAATTAATTTAATTTTAAATCGAGAACTAGCACACCGTGATTTTTCTGGAAATTTAATTTGGACATACATAAAAAATTACAAGATGGAATTGAAATCTTTCCCTTCCATTAGAAACTATAATCCAATGGATCCAGGTAATTCTTGTTTTAAAGAATTCTGATTTATATTGGATAATGTATACACATTTGAATTTCAATACACAAAATTACGAACTGCCACTATGCAATGAGCTCATTTTAATTAAATTTATTTAATTTTTTTAACGTTCAATAAGTTTATAAATTATAAGCTTATTCTAAATCTATATAAAAATAGATTAAACCAAGAAATTCACCTTATAAAGCACAATAAAGTAAGTCCAGATGGTTTCACTTGATAGATTCTCTAGATTCCCAAGAACAATCCGTAGGATTTCAAGACCATTGGAATTTCACAAAAGGGACATCTTTGTTGCAAAGATTTTTAACCTCCATAGCAACGATACGAATAGGTTGTAGCTTATAAGTTAAATTCGGTGAAATCTCGTTTTTTCTACTAAATTCGCTCAAGAATATATTCAGAATCTCGAAGAAACTTTCATAGTTGAGAAACATGAAACACTACATGGATAACATAGAATTGAGCAAGTAATGAAAGATGATAAGCTACAGGTCCGACACATTCAGTAATGGGAAATGAAACACTTCCCGATCGACTAAATCGCACCACGCTCTTCATGGGTGAAACACGAACAAACACAAAATCTCACGCAGAAAATTCTAACTTTCTTCCACATAGGATTTTTGCCAATTTTGAGCCTCTTTCATTCTAGGACGAATGAGGTCAACCTTTTCTGTGGAATCAGGAATAAAATGTGGACCTAGAACCAATTTCTCTTCACCTACAAGTGTAACGTTCCACCATTTTGATTGCTTCAAATTAGTAGTTAAACCAATTTAAAATGTTCAAATCGACGGTTTGTTATTTAGTTGTTAACGATATATTTGTCAACACCGATGGACAGGTCGATAGAAAGGGATCTAAGGATGAATTTGGTTTTTTGCTCTATACGAGTTTAAGTCAAGCCAAGGTCTCTGAGTATCTGGATCGATCTCATAGAGGAATTGAATTCCATAGATGGAGCCTAAGTTTGCTTGGAGAATTTAAGTTGATAGATGGGGATTTTTCCTCTGGTCATCAGTAGAAGTTTGGATAGAAGTCTATGCATACATAGGTAGCAAACGATAAATTATAACAAAAACAATAAAGGAAAATCATAATAAACTCACAGACAACATCATGGATATGGATTTGCTCTTTATTAATCCCTGCACTTATAATATAGGAAAAAGATTGTGACAACCCACGTCCGTTAATGTCACTCTATCAGAATGCATTAAGTTTCGTGAAGCGTTTTATGGTAAACAATAACATAAATATCACAAGACAGACATATAAAATATGTGATGGCTCACCCCGCACCAGCCGACATTTCCTATGAATTGCGTTGTGCCAATGTCCGACCAGCAAGGGACGTTCATCAAGGGTAAAGGGATTTGAAACAATGAACTACCAAAAACCTATAGTATATCTCACATCACATGGAATAAAATATAATAATAACATAACTTGATATAAAACAGGCAAGACAGTACACAAGCTAAAAACTAAACCATATCCATCAGAGTAGAAGAAATCCAAAGTACAGATTATGATCTAAACCATTATTACAACTTCAAATGTACTGTCTCTAAAAAGGAAATGAAAGGGGTACACTACTAATGATCCGATCCAACTTCCTACAATTCTTCCAGTGAGTTATTTACGCCACACGATGGCGTTTTTGACCATTCTAACTTTTCTATTCAATCTCAAATCATACTAAACAGTAGTAGTAACATGTATGATCAACCAAAAACATCAAAACAATGATTTAACATGTAATTATGGATCAAACATACCCAAAATCATGATTTCCCCCTTAATCCCCTAAATTCCTTGATTAGCAAACTTAATCCAAATTAAACCAAAGTTCTAACAGGGATATAAAATAATATTTTAGAATTTTAACATATTATTCCAGATTTTTATGATGCATAATTTCGCTAATTATCACTAATCACCCAAAATTAGCCGTAATTAGTGTAAAAACATGCAAATCACTCACCTTAGCCACAAATAAATTATAGATATGAAAACTCCACTGATTTGGCATGGATTCATATATATAGCAGCAGCTCTATCTCTGATTTGATGCTAATCCACCTTAATTTGCTGTTGATTTGCTTAATATGTGATTAAAAGGTGATTTGGGAATGATTTAGAAGATGAAGGTCATTACTAGGGTTAGAGGAAGGTAAATGGCGGCTGGAAAAATGAAAAAGAATCATTTACTAACTCCTTTCAGCGCTCCCATAAACCTAATCCCGAAATGGGTTATGGGCCTACCTGCTAATCACCCCATTAAGCCCAATTAAGCTGTATTTCCATTTTCAAATCTTATTTCAGTCATATCTCCTAAAGGGTAAGTCCGTTTGATTAATGTGACCACTCTACGGAAAGGTAAACCATCATCCGAATCCAATGGAAGTGGTCTTAGGTCAAAAATCCTTACCAATCAAAAGTTATAGGTTGTAACACCCCGTGTATTCAATAACAGTGAAATTCACAAATTAAAGTATAATTAATTTCAAGTCAAAGAATTAAGGGAAACGGGATACGCCATTGTGTTCGACTCGGAAAAATACACGAAATAGAGTCCGAGTTTTCGAAAAACGGAGTCCGTATGAAGAAGATATGGCCTCCGGAAGTTTCAGAATTCAGGTTAAAATTCAAACAGACGAAAACAGCTCAGAAAAACAAGTTTAAAATTCAAAATCGGGCCCAATTGGCCAGGGCGGGAAAATTCCCGCCTAAGGCACCCAGGTCGACTTGGCAGTCGACCTGGGCTAGCCAGGTCGACAGGGCTGTCGACCTGGGTAACCCGTGTCGACTGCCAAGTCGACACGGTGTCGATTGGGCTGTCGACCTGGCCCAAGAGCCAGGTCGAACCCAGCCCACCCTGGCTGGCCTGGTCTGTGTTTGGTCGATTTTCTGAGCCTTGCCTTGTCACTAGCGCTAGGTGTCAGCTCCTGGTTGGTTTCTCCTTCAAACGAACGACTATCATTGAACCAAGCTTCATCGACGGTCTAAAACAACTCACAAACTCTATAAAAAGGACCTAAGACTAACCCTAATTCACATAAACTAAAATGGAGCTGAGACCGTCATGTAGCTGAGGAGAGACTAAAGATAGCCGTCGGAAATTGAGAGGCAATTAGGAGAATAAACAAAAGCTAAAAGCAACGTCAAATCAATCAAAACAACGCCTACAACAATGGATAGCATCTCCAAATTCAGAATTCAGATTTCTGAATTGAAGATTCGTCATACGCTGTAAGCAGAGTGCTATTCCGATATGAATTAAATAATTGTGTTGATTTGTGTAATGTAAGAAATGGAATTGTGGCGATAATAATCTATATTTGTATGTTGCTTTGATGCAAAACGATTTGGGAATATTATGGTATACGATTGGATATTTGCAAGTACGCGATTTGTGTTGGAAACGAAATGGAATTGTGGCGATAATGACTTATATTTGTATGTTATTTTGATTCTAAACGATTTGGTAATGCTATGGTTTGATTCATACAAGTATGTGGCTTATGTTGACAACCACATGTTGTGGAATTTTGATTGGGACTTATGCAAGCATATGATTCATATTGAAAAACTACATGTTTGTGGAAGTTATTTACAACACCCATTGGATAATTGCAAGTATATGATTCATGTTGAAAGTAACAACTATATGTTGTAATAATTTGTTTAAGATTCATGCAAGTATATGATTCATGTTAACAACTATATGTTATGATATTTTAATTGGAATTCATGCAAATATATGATTCGTTATTATGCTAATATGATGTACATACTTTTATGACCACTTTTAGTGTGTAATTGAATCGACTAAGTATTATGATTCATATGAGGTTACGTTGGAATTGGCATCATAGTTCAAGTATAAAAATCATATTTTTGTGATAGTGACAAAAGCACGCATCTTTGTAAATTTGTATTAATTTTGTGAACATGACTAAACTATGTTCGTTATTATGCCCAATTGAAAAACATGTTTTTAGGCTTATGTTGTTATCATAAGTTACATTAGAATTACATTCCTCTTGCAAGTTTACATAGATAAAATGAAAACCATGATGTAAGTTTAGATATGTTTATGCTATAATTCTATGAATAGAATGAAAACCATGATTCATATAAGAATTAGGTTGGGATAATTCTAGTTGAACCATACTTTTGTATTAGTGACAAAAATAAGCACCTTTTTGTTAACATGTAGTGATTTTATGAACACGATTAGTTTATATCATGCCTAATAAAAATCTAGGCTTATATTTCCAGTCAAGACCCTGTGGCAATAATAATGATATCTAATTTAGTTAGATTCTTAATTTCAAGTTTACAAGGTTAGTTGAACCTATGATTCATGTTTAAGTTTATGCCATTATCATATGACTAGAATAATTCATGTTTAAGTACTGCTTATGCCATAATCATATGAATAAAATAATTCATGTTTAAGTATTGTCTATGCATTAACCATATGAATAGAATGATTTATGTTTAAGTATTGTTTATGCTATGATTATATGGATAAAATGATTCATGTTATGCCATGATTATATGATGTTACAATTGCAAGTTCACATGTGCCTATTTTATGTTAATTGAATCGTTCGTTGCAAGTTCATGCGTTCACACTCCCCTTTTTATGTCACCTTATAAACACCATGTTATAGCCTCCCCTTTTCATATGGCTAAATTGGGTTTAATGTATTAAACCCAACACACCTTACATTGGAACGAACGTATAAAACGGGGGTAATGACGTTTGGGCTAAAATATAGAACACATGTGTTGGCTTGTTTGACGCACGCCAATAACTTTGAAAAACAATTAAGTGGCATAAATAAATCTTAACCAATAAAGATGAATTTGAATAATGGGCCGCAAATATTTACATATAAAAAGAAGAAAGACAAAATATGTAAATGTAGAAAATACGATGTGTTTAACCCGAGGTTGGATTGAGTTGTGATGTAAACCTGCCCGGAACCGCCCGGCTGTCCAGTAGTCACAACAATACCTATCCAATGTGGGTGGTTAAACATGGAGCCCAATAAGGACCCGAGGTTAGATTGAGTTGTGGCGTAAGACTGCCCGGACCCAACCGACAACAGGCAGCCACAACAATACCTGTCTAATGTGAGAGGTCAAGGCTTTAATAAGACAATTAAGGCTGAGTCAGGATTGATAGGATTAAGTAAATTATATTGATACTTAATCAAGATGGAACATGCTAAACTAAACAGACTGATTGGGGGTTAGGTTTATAAAACACTTAACCAACTTAGCATGTTGGCTAGAAATAGAAAACCTAGTAGCGGGGGACCCTTTTCGCAGTAACCCTACAAGGTATCATGATACCCTGAAACTAGGCAGGGTGGGGCACGATTACTGGGCTGATTGTAAGAGGTCAAATCGACGGCGGTGGTGCAGCAGTGTAGGTTCTAACGGGGTGCGGGCGTGCACACACTCCGGCGCAGAAAAATAAGGCACTGGGCACCAGTAGCATACCTGTGCATTCTAGGATTGTGTCGGGCCGCCACCATGGGACTTGATACACCCATGGTGGGACCAGCATAGGTAACTACAACATCGGGGGCCGTAAGACACATGTAACTATGCGAGTAGGAGCCGATCATCATAAAATGGATCACTTCACCCTGATTATGGGGTGCCAGTTGGGAACTAGTTTATATGGGTTCAGAGATTGATATGGGGTACGATAGTATATTCGATCCTAGACAACTGAACTAAGTTTATGGTGCTTTCCCACTTCTAATTTATACTTATCATACCCAGTTCTTTATTCATAGACTGAATAGTCCTAGACTTACTCAGGCTTTATGTCTGACTCTACTTTTCTTTCGTCTTCTTTTCTTCTGTTCCCCCCCCCCCCCCCCCCAGGTCCACAGGGAGGGAATACCGCAGCTTGACCAGATTTCATATCCAGCTTGAAGAGAAAGAATGTATTGCTTGGATCTTTTCGTTTTGGACTATGGCTTTGGACAGCAATTATGGGACTTTTGCAGTTTATTTATGTTTTCTTTATGCTTCTTTAAATAATGTAGTCAAGACAGTTATGAAGATGTTATGTTTTTGGAAGTATTGTAAAACAAATTATGGCATGGATTGTGTAACACATATTTTAATGAAATAAAAGTTGTTGTTTTCCGCTGTTCAAAAATATGTGTTCTTATATCTGTCTTGTATATCTGTGACTTATACTTATAAACCTCCACCAAAATTAGGGCATTCCCTTCGAGAGTGACCCTAACGGAGGTGGGGTGTTTCACTTGGTATCAGAGCATAGGTTTACCAGATAAAAAAAAAGTTTTGAAAATTATTTTCGAAAAGGAAATTTAAAGAAGCATTTTTTTAAAGAGATAAAATATTATTTTATTTTAAAAGGCAAAGTCCACCCAAAGCCATAGGTACTATCTCTTATCCTTCGTTTTGAATCTATCCTTTTTGTTTCAGCATGTCCGAAGAACTTAACTTGCCAGAGGGTGTACCAATACCTGGTTGGTTTAGGCGGTTCTTAGAAGCAAGGGCCACTCAGCCAGGTCCTACCATTCCTCCTCCCCCAGCTGCAGGAAATCATCCAGCTGCAACAGCACCTCTTCCTCCACCTCCTCCACGGGGAAACACGTTTGCTAAGATATGTAAAGATTTTAAAGCTATGGGAGGAAAGGATTTTCATGGAACTGATTCCTTCGTGGCAGCTAGAAATTGGCTGAAAGAAACCGAGGACTTATTCATCATCTTTGAGGTAGAAGATAGACAGAAAGTACAACTGGCAGTATGGCTACTAAAGGGTGAGGCTTCCTACTGGTGGGAAGTCACAAATGCAGAAAGACCAGTGGAGACATGGGAGGACTTTAGGGCAAGGTTTGAGGCTAAATTTCTCTCAGATGCGGAAAGGAGTTTGCAGTTGGAAAATTCTTATTTCTTAAGCAAGGGAACAAGACAGTCAAAGAGTATGTTAATCAGTTCGATGAGCTGGCTAGGTTTGGGCTGGACCTAGTCAACACCCCGCACAAGAAGGCTCTCCGTTTCATCAAAGGGTTGAATGAGCCATTACACAGTTTGGCCATGACCCATATACCCATGGGAGCTACATATGAAAGGTTGGTACAAATGGCATTGCTGAACGAAGAGGATAAGGGCAAGAAGGAGACAAAGGCAGAAAGCTCTCAAGGGAAGAAAGAGGGTTTGCAGCCTAAGAAGACAGACTTTAAGAAGGGCGGGAAAAACAACAAAGAGAAGAGGAAGTGTAATTTCTGTGGCAAAGTGGGGCACTAAGTGGAAGATTGCCGGAAAAAGAAGGCCAAGGAGAATGGTGGGTGCTTTTCTTGCGGTGAGACAGGCCACATGGCTAAGGACTGCCCAAAGAAACGAGGACAGGGGCAGAGGGCTGGATCCACCTCAGGGGCACAAGTTCATGTGCTAGAAGCGCCACCTCTGCAACAGCGAGGTATAAATACTTCTGTAGAAAGTGTAGTTTATCTTTATGATCACCTCGTTCGCACTTTATTTGATTCTGGCGCATCACACTCCTTTATCTCGTCTGCTTTAGTAGAATCTCTGCACCTAAAAACTAGTATGGTAGAGGACCCCTTAATTGTTTCAAACCCAATTGGGGGCCCAGCTCATTTGTCTATGATCTGTTTGGGATTGAAAATTTCTATTCTAAGCGTAGAATTTCAATGTAGTGCCTTTGTTTTGGGCTTTTCGGGATATGGTTTGATTTTGGGCATGGATTGGCTATCCAGTAATGGGGCCATCCTTGATTGTGAGAAAAGGGTTGTTAGGCTCCTAACCCAGCTCGGTAATACTTTGGAAATTTCTTGTAATCCCTCGTATGCGGTTATGCTTAGTTACCTTGAATCGCTAGATGCCTCTATTGAAAATTTGCAATCAGTTAGAGTAGTCCGGGAATATCTGGATGTCTTCGAAGAGGTGAAGGGCTTGCCTCCGAAGTGGGAGATAGACTTCCGCATATACCTTGTAGATAATGCAAAGCCCATTGCGTTGCCCGTTAGATACATGGCTCCACGGGAAAGGGAAGAGCTCAGTAAACAGATTAAAGAGCTTCTAGAGAAGGGGTTCATTAGAAGGAGCATTTCAGAATGGGGCGCTCCAGTAGTGTTCGCCTCTAAGGCAGAAGGTTCATTTCGCTTATGCATGAGTCATAAAGAATCACCTTAGTAAGTACATTTGGCAACATGGTTGGCATTTATTTCCAAAAGATAGTTCCTTTACGTGGAATACCTGATAATGAGTGGACGAGATCCAAGATTCACTAGTGAATTTTGGAGAGCTTGCATGAAACCATGAGTACGCAGTTATGCTTGAGCCAAGTATACTAGAAGGAGAATAAGTGAAAGAGGAACGAGAGGCAACAGTGAAATAGGTTCCAACTCATATTTTGGAAACAAGAATTAAGAAGCTACGAAATTGTGAAGTTAAAGACGGACAAAGCATAATGGAGTTAAGCTCAAGAAATGCGACTTAGAAGATTTAAGACTAGATTCGTGCATCATATCTCTTCTTAAGAGTATATCCTTGATCCCTCTCTTCCTGTAGAGCTTACTTGCATGCTATCTTTTGTGTATATCCTCTCGGTCCCATTCTCAATCCAATTTCTGTTGCAAACCCCATAGGGAGTATAACTCATCTGTTAGTAACACATGTTGGGGCTTGAGGGTGTTCGTTGGTTTGACTAAACTTTTTGGGTTTTATAGGATATGGGTTGGTCTTAGGAAGGGACTCCCATGTGACCTAAAAGGAGTCCATCATACTTAGTTTCCTAGAATCATATATAGTGGTTGGGTTGAGTAATTCTTTGGGTGTCAGTCTGATGTTGATTTCGGTCTTCGGGGCTGATGCTTAGAGAGTTCTTCTCCTAATCAATATATATGTGGCATAGATTTCCAGTTTTGACATTGCCTAATGGGCACAAAGTTTTTACTTGCTTCTATCATTCGACTATACCTTTAGGTAGGACCATTTCCTATCATTGAGAAAATTGGGAAAATGGCCTATAGATTAGAGCTACCCGAAAAATTGGCCGGAGTTCACAACGTTTTTCATGTTTCACATCTCCGAAAATGTCTACATGAGTCTGCTGAAGTGGTAGAGCCAAATATCCTAGAAGAAGCTGAAGTGGAGCGCGAAGCAACCGTGAGGAAAGTTCCAACCCGCATATTAGGAACGGAAGTGAAGAAGCTACGCAACCGCGAAGTTAAGCTCGTCAAAGTTCAGTGGAGCGACGCCGAGGGAGACGCGACTTGGGAAACTGAAGCTAGAATACGCACTGCCTACCCTTTTCTTTTCGAGGGTACATCCTTTATCTTTCTTTTTCCTAAAGTTGTGCTTTTATCTATCTTTTTAGGTATATTTCCTCGACCCTATCTTTTAGGTAGAAACCCTTTGGATGAAAACGTGTAATTGAAACATGTTATGGATGATGGTTACAAGTGGTTGCAAGTGATTGCTAGTGGTTGCTCGTGGTTGCATATACACACACAATCTAGGTTTTAGATCGGCTCAGTTACTTCATATTGCATATGCATATATGTTTCCATTCGTATATGGTAGAACTTTAATGTGTTGTCATATGGATGTTGCATTTGTATGAATGATTGTGCACTCATGTAGAATCATGAATAGGAAAATTTGCATACATAATGGATTCATGGCACTCACATAATTCGCATTAAGGAGGTCAACTGAATCAGTAGACCGCCTGATTTTGCATTAGATAAGTACATGTACACACACACTTCGCATATGATCATGAAGCATTAGAAGTCTTTTAAGGACAATGGATACTCATGTTTGATGGATGAGTAGATGGATGTTTGGATGTTAGGATATATATTTTTCCTAAACTTGAAGATTTCGGGGACGAAATCCTTTTAAGTGGGGGAGAATGTAACACCCCGTGTATTCAATAACAGTGAAATTCACAAATTAAAGTATAATTAATTTCAAGTCAAAGAATAAAGGGAAACGAGATACGCCATTGTTTTCATCTCGGAAAAATACGCGAAATAGAGTCTGAGTTTTCGAAAAACGGAGTCCGTATGAAGAAGATATGGCCTCCGGAAGTTTCAGAATTCAGGTTAAAATTCAAACAGACGAAAACAGCTCAGAAAAACAAGTTTAAAATTCAAAATCGGGCCCAATTGGCCAGGGCGGGAAAATTCCCGCCTAAGGCACCCAGGTCGACTTGACAGTCGACCTGGGCTAGCCAGGTCGACAGGGCTGTCGACCTGGGTAACCCGTGTCGACTGCCAAGTCGACACGGTGTCGACTGGGTTGTCGACCTGGCCCCAGAGCCAGGTCGAACCCAGCCCACCATGGCTGGCCTGGTCTGTGTTTGGTCGATTTTCTGAGCCTTGCCTTGTCACTAGGGCTAGGTGTCAGCTCCTGGTTGGTTTCTCCTTCAAACGAACGGCTATCATTGAACCAAGCTTCATCGACGGTCTAAAACAACTCACAAACTCTATAAAAAGGACCTAAGACTAACCCTAATTCACATAAACTAAAATGGAGCTGAGACCGTCATGTTGCTGAGGAGAGACTAAAGATAGCCGTCGGAAATTGAGAGGCAATTAGGAGAATAAACAAAAGCTTAAAGCAACGTCAAATCAATCAAAACAACGCCTACAACAAAGGATAGCATCTCCAAATTCAGAATTCAGATTTCTGAATTGAAGATTCGTCATATGCTGTAAGCAGAGTGCTATTCCGATATGAATTAAATAATTGTGTTGATTTGTGTAATGTAAGAAATGGAATTGTGGCGATAATAATCTATATTTGTATGTTGCTTTGATGCAAAACGATTTGGGAATATTATGGTATATGATTGGATATTTGCAAGTACGCGATTTGTGTTGGAAACGAAATGGAATTGTGGCGATAATGACTTATATTTGTATGTTATTTTGATTCTAAACGATTTGGTAATGCTATGGTTTGATTCATACAAGTATGTGGCTTATGTTGACAACCACATGTTGTGGAATTTTGATTGGGACTTATGCAAGCATATGATTCATATTGAAAAACTACATGTTTGTGGTAGTTATTTACAACACCCATTTGATAATTGCAAGTATATGATTCATGTTGAAAGTAACAACTATATGTTGTAATAATTTGTTTAAGATTCATGCAAGTATATGATTCATGTTAACAACTATATGTTATGATATTTTAATTGGAATTCATGCAAATATATGATTCGTTATTATGCTAATATGATGTACATACTTTTATGACCACTTTTAGTGTGTAATTGAATCGACTAAGTATTATGATTCATATGAAGTTACGTTGGAATTGGCATCATAGTTCAAGTATAAAAATCATATTTTTGTGATAGTGACAAAAGCACGCATCTTTGTAAATTTGTATTAATTTTATGAACATGACTAAACTATGTTCGTTATTATGCCCAATTGAAAAACATGTTTTTAGGCTCATGTTGTTATCATAAGTTACATTAGAATTACATTAGAATTACATTCCTCTTGCAAGTTTACATAGATAAAATAAAAACCATGATGTAAGTTTAAATATGTTTATGCTATAATTCTATGAATAGAATGAAAACCATGATTCATATAAGAATTAGGTTGGGATAATTCTAGTTGAACCATACTTTTGTATTAGTGACAAAAGTAAGCACCTTTTTGTAAACATGTAGTGATTTTATGAACACGATTAGTTTATATCATGCCTAATAAAAATCTAGGCTTATATTTCCAGTCAAGACCCTGTGGCAATAATAATGATATCTAATTTAGTTACATTCTTAATTTCAAGTTTACAAGGTTAGTTGAACCTACGATTCATGTTTAAGTTTATGCCATTATCATATGACTAGAATAATTCATGTTTAAGTACTGCTTATGCCATAATCATATGAATAAAATAATTCATGTTTAAGTATTGTCTATGCATTAACCATATGAATAGAATGATTTATGTTTAAGTATTGTTTATGCTATGATTATATGGATAAAATGATTCATGTTATGCCATGATTATATGTTGTTACAATTGCAAGTTCACATGTGCCTATTTTATGTTAATTGAATCGTTCGTTGCAAGTTCATGCGTTCACACTCCCCTTTTTATGTCACCTTATAAACACCATGTTATAGCCTCCCCTTTTCATATGGCTAAATTGGGTTTAATGTATTAAACCCAACACACCTTACATTGGAACGAACGTATAAAACGGGGGTAATGACGTTTGGGCTAAAATATAGAACACATGTGTTGGCTTGTTTGACG
The DNA here is from genome assembly GCA_030737875.1 of Allium sativum. Classification (NCBI taxonomy): domain Eukaryota; kingdom Viridiplantae; phylum Streptophyta; class Magnoliopsida; order Asparagales; family Amaryllidaceae; genus Allium; species Allium sativum. Next base: position 997,921,329 of record CM060915.1, read on the forward strand.
CACGCCAATAACTTTGAAAAACAATTAAGTGGCATAAATAAATCTTAACCAATAAAGATGAATTTGAATAATGGGCCGCAAATATTTACATATAAAAAGAAGAAAGACAAAATATGTAAATGTAGAAAATACGATGTGTTTAACCCGAGGTTGGATTGAGTTGTGATGTAAACCTGCCCGGAACCGCCCGGCTGTCCAGTAGTCACAACAATACCTATCCAATGTGGGTGGTTAAACATGGAGCCCAATAACGACCCGAGGTTAAACTGAGTTGTGGCGTAAGACTTCCCGGACCCAACCGACAACAGGCAGCCACAACAATACATGTCTAATGTGAGAGGTCAAGGCTTTAATAAGACAATTAAGGCTGAGTCAGGATTGATAGGATTAAGTAAATTATATTGATACTTAATTAAGATGGAACATGCTAAACTAAACAGACTGATTGGGGGTTAGGTTTATAAAACACTTAACCAACTTAGCATGTTGGCTAGAAATAGAAAACCTAGTAGCGGGGGACCCTTTTCGCAGTAACCCTACAAGGTATCATGATACCCTGAAACTAGGCAGGGTGGGGCACGATTACTGGGCTGATTGTAAGAGGTCAAATCGACGGCGGTGGTGCAGCAGTGTAGGTTCTAACGGGGTGCGGGCGTGCACACACTCCGGCGCAGAAAAATAAGGCACTGGGCACCAGTAGCATACCTGTGCATTCTAGGATTGTGTCGGGCCGCCACCATGGGACTTGATACACCCCATGGTGGGACCAGCATAGGTAACTACAACATCGGGGGCCGTAAGACACATGTAACTATGCGAGTAGGAGCCGATCATCATAAAATGGATCACTTCACCCTGATTATGGGGTGCCAGTTGGGAACTAGTTTATATGGGTTCAGAGATTGATATGGGGTACGATAGTATATTCGATCCTAGACAACTGAACTAAGTTTATGGTGCTTTCCCACTTCTAGTTTATACTTATCATACCCAGTTCTTTATTCATAGACTGAATAGTCCTAGACTTACTCAGGCTTTATGTCTGACTCTACTTTTCTTTCGTCTTCTTTTCTTCCGTTTCCCCCCCCCCCCAGGTCCACAGGGAGGGAATACCGCAGCTTGACCAGATTTCATATCCAGCTTGAAGAGAAAGAATGTATTGCTTGGATCTTTTCGTTTTGGACTATGGCTTTGGACAGCAATTATGGGACTTTTGCAGTTTATTTATATTTTCTTTATGCTTCTTTAAATAATGTAATCAAGACAGTTATGAAGATGTTATGTTTTTGGAAGTATTGTAAAACAAATTATGGCATGGATTGTGTAACACATATTTTAATGAAATAAAAGTTGTTGTTTTCCGCTGTTCAAAAATATGTGTTCTTATATCTGTCTTGTATATCTGTGACTTATACTTATAAACCTCCACCAAAATTAGGGCATTCCCTTTGATAGTGACCCTAACGGAGGTGGGGTGTTTCATAGGTGAAACAAGATTTTACAGGGGTAAAATGGTCATTTATAATTCGGTAAAAATCGGGAATGTGGGAAATGACCCCAATAGTCATTTCCCAAAGTTACACGACCATACGACTTCGTATGAGAATAAAATAAATATTCTACGATCCTCTGATACGTAGAATGCGGGTCGTTACACTCTCCCCCTTAAGAAATTTCTCCCCTGAAATTCCTTAACTAAGAAAACATACAATGGTGCCCTACACGCCTATCATCCATTAACAAACAACCAAACATACATAACACAACAAGCCTATCCTAGCATGCAGTTTACTAACAAAGGAATAACTATATCGCGATTAAAATCTTACCAGGCAAAAAGTTTTGGATACGACTTCCTTATGTTTTCCTCTGTTTCCTAAGTATAATTATTCTCATTATCACCCCCACTGGACTTTAACTAATTGGCAGTTCATGCACTTGGATATAAACTTCCCAACGTCTCTCTTCATCCCTTCCCAGTAATATATCTTCTTCATGTCTCTATACATTTTGTTACCATATGGATGTATAGTCAGTTTCGAGTGATGATACTCTCTGAGCACTTCATCTCTCAATCCATTTACGTTGGGTACAACCAGCCTCTCATTCTTTCGAAGTCATCCTTCTCGATCAAGTCCATACTTGTTCAATCTCTCGTCGTCAATAACCGTCTCTACCTTGAAGATGATTTCCAATAGATTAGAATCGTCCCTTTGACTAGAACCAATCTGCTCAATCAAAGTCAGTCTGATCATCAAACTTGCTAACATCTCTAGATCTAATTCACACTTAGACCTAAAATCATATCCCGCGATATACTCCAATTACTTCCATTCTAGAAACATAGCCCCCAAACTGGCATGACCACTACTCAATGCATCAGCTACCGCATTGCCCTTTCCGGGTGTATATGTGTTATTGAAATCATATGAAGCCAAGAACTCTAACCATCTCTACTGACGAAGATTTAAATCCTTTTGAGAGAAAAGATACTTTAATGACTTATGATCGGTAAACAACTCTAATCTTTCTCCCAAGAGATAATGTACCCACATCTTTATGATCGGTAAACAACTCCTGCATGTTGATCCTAATTCATAGATTTTGCAAACTAGACCATATGCACAAATACATCATGAAAGCTGAATGCAAAAATATATTAGTTTTGCTGAGCCCAAAGCATAGTAAAATTGAGCACAAAGGCTCAGTTTTTACTGATTCCGAGGCTTGTATAACTGAGCCTGCAGGGTCAGTTTTTACTGCTCTTTATGCTCAGTTTTTACTGAGCAAGCTCGGTAAAAACTGAGTTTTTGGCTTCAGTAAAAATCCGAGTGCTCAATTTTACAGAGCCTCGGTTTTTCCTCAATTTATTGAGCGTTGGATAAGTCAATACTGATGAATACCCATTTGGTACCCTATTTTGTGAGTATATTTGTATATTCCTGCCGTGGATGCCCTTTCAAATATTAAAAATAGATGTGCGTGTGTACACTTTATAGATAGACATAGGCATGTAGATTTCATCGTAATCTGAAGTAAGGAACAGTTCAATGTACATAAAAACCACATAATGGATAAATTGGCATTCAACCTATATGGCAGATTCCTACGCTTTGGAAGAAATAAAATCATGATTTGAATTTGATCAAAGCTTCATGCATATTACTACTTGGTCTTTGCATGTTGTAAATTAGCATGTATTATCTTAGTTATCTTAAGCTTGTATGTTATAAATTGTAACGTGATTTAACCAAAAAGAGATATCTCCTTATTTAGATATAGTAATTAATTGTAACGTGATTTAACCAAAAAGGGCTAAGTAACAAGGGAAGAAAAAACGAGCAAATCAAGAAGAGATACGGATGCCAGCTAGAGTAATTAATTGTAACAGCCTGGAAAAACACTTAAAGGTAAAGAGCCTACAAAAGAAAGAGAAAAATATGACGTATGCACAAGATGAGACAAGAGAAAGAAATTGACTCATGTTGACCAAATTCCGACTACCAAGAGAGAAGCACTGAAAAGAAGATATGATGAAATGACAATGCATATGTAAGGATCCAATCCAGATGACTTGAAATGCCAAGAACACTGCTTCACTAAGGGAAGGGAAAATGTAAGCACTAAAAATAACCAAGGAAAATCAAGAATCGAAGTGAAACGACCCGCAAATCCGTGCTATCTGAATTGACTAATAACACCACACGTCCAACCCAAATAACACAGAAATACGACTCATTATTAGAAAGAAGTTAGAGGATGAGAAATAGAAAGAAAGAAATATTAGAATAGAAGAAAATGAAGATCACAACTCACAGCGGAACGGATAAAATATATTATATAACATAAGCTTTGAAATACAAATCTGTTTGGTACATATATACATACCATCATCAGAGTACACATAACATTTGATTCAGCGGAAGTAACTCTAAATAGCTAACGTTGAAGCCTCCTGCTTCAAGCTCCTCCAAGTGTATCTGTAAAAGCCTGAAACACTTGACTGCCCGTACAAATTTGGGCACCCAAGAGTTTAGGGAAAACAAAACAAAATAAACTCTGGGTCAGTCATGGGACTGGTGTGAGTAAACTCCAACCACTTGTTTAACTTCAAAAATCCTTTCAAAAGAAAAGGAAATAGTAAGACCAGCCCACACATAAACACGGACGGTTTTTACCTTACTATAACCCAAAACACTTTGATACGAAATCCAGTGATATTATAATAATGTCTACATCAAGTAAATAACCAAATAGTAGAACGCTTGCATCTCACGCTCTACATATATAGTATATAATCAAAAACCGCATGGCGCTTATTGGAGATTGGTTTTCCAACATGACAAGGTATGGGACCACCTTCCGATGATGTATCTCTAGAGGCGAATACACCTGGGTTCAACAAGAACGTCTTGCAACCCGGCCCACACATGACCGACCACTCATTTCGCTTGAGTGTATCGAATGTATATCACCAACGGTTGGACTCAAACCACCGTTTCCCGAATGGGCAGAATCGATAGATTTAGAACAAAAGGAATTTCTCTAGATAGGTGATTATACACCCTAATGGGAGCGACCCACATAGCCATGCTGCCTGCCCGATTTTTGTCCTTTCCCGGTTGTTGAGGCCTGAGGCTACGAATACTTACCATTCATCGATAACACAATCACTTTGAATGCCACATCGTCAGATCCGTTAATCACTAGTTGAGTTTGCACAAATATTCTGGATATTATGCTAAGGGATAAATCCGTTGCAACCATATACATTCATACAGACCAACCCATTTGATCATTGGAAATACTCTGTCAGACATTCGTCCATATACGTTCGTTCTGGGACCGAACGAAACCGAAGGCACTATTTCTATAAATAGAAAAGCCCTTGCACTTTACTCCGTCTTCAAGATATTCAGCATACTTGGTTCGCAACGCTTATGCCGATACGGAGTGGTTCTTTGGATAATAATCCAACCGGTCTCTCCATATTGACAACGATGGTCAAAAACTTCGATAGTCTGTGATTTAACTATCGAATAAAAACAAGTGTTCAATCAACATATCAAACAATCACTGGGCCCTTTAATTAATATTTCATTAATTAAATTACTTCTCCATTCTCTCTATCAATATTTGTTAACCAAATAATCATCTCGGCCTCTTATGCCATTTGGAAAACGTTTCCAAATATTAACTTCTTTTATTTTCTATATATTAGAAAATCTCTATTTGCGATTGGAAACAATTCCAATCACTTATCTCTATCCCTTTTTGTTTACAACATTCGATTTTTATATTCACTTTCCTATCGAATTCAATACGTCGATACAATGATTTCAAATTATCAAAATATCTTAAAAATATGCTAACTCCTTAAATTTCCGGAAAATTTCGCCATAACCTCCCCTGTATCGGGAGCATCGGGAAATTTCAAATAGCTTCCCGGTATCTTCTAATCTCAAAAAGAAAAAGGAAAAGCCAAGCGGCTTGCCGATACGGCGCATAAAACCCATATATGAATTTAAACATGTACCTTTTTGTCGGGCATTACATTTATAAACTTCATATACCTCATCCCATACCTGTCTAAACCTGTTCACCTGTTTTCATTCAATTCAACTCAATCCATTCGTTTGAATTCAATTTTGAATCATTTGAATTCAGTTTCGCTCAATTATTCTTTAATTAGCCTTTTTGCCTATTTCACTTCTTTGTTGAACATAACATGTTCAAATAGAATATTTAACTGCTCACAACCAAATTGAATTACAACTTCATTCCAGTTTCCTTTTTGATTTCGAATATAAATTTTCAAATCGAATTTACTTATTCAAACCCCAATATTTCATTTGAAATCTCATTAACTAATTCCTATTCAAATTAGTTAATTCTATTCAATAAATCAAAATCTGGTTTCTGTTTCAAAATCATATTCATTTTCACAACTTGAATTCACATATACTTTACAACTCAACTCTGAAATTTTCTAAATAAAAACTTCGGATTTTATTTGCTTAAAATCCCTTTAAAATATGAAATAAACCATTATGGTCGTTAAATAGTTCTGGCGCTGTTTTTCTGAAAATTTGATTTTGACCTAACTCAAAATTTATACGACGAAATTCATATTTTTCTCTTTCATTAGAAAACTATTATCAAACCGGTCCTGACGTTTCTTGTTTCAAAGAATTTCGACTTCAATTGAGTTCTGTATACTCGATTGAAGTTCGAATCGCCAATTTACGAACTGCAGCGCTGCGGCGAGCTCGTTTTAATTATATTTATAAATATAAACGTTAAACTTCGTTTAAAATGAATTCAACTCCACTCAAACTTCATTTTCACTTTTATTTGAACTCTATATTCAAATTCAAATTTCACTTCTATTGAATCCTATATTCAAATTCCATATTTCAAATTTCGTTTGAATTATATAGCTCAATCCCATAGTTTAAAATTCCATTTGAATGCTATATTCAAATTCCATAATTTAAATCCCATTTGAATTCCTTTTTGAATTCTACATTCAAATTCCCTATTCAATTCTCTTCGAATTCAAATTCTATATTTATTCTATTTGAATTTCAAATATTCAAACTCCGATTCAATTCTATTCTGAAATTTCAAATATTCAACCCCTTTTTAATTCTATCATTCAAATTCTATTTAAATCCTCTTATTTGAATTCTATTTCAAATCTAGTTTCAAAACTTCATTTAAATTTCTATATTCAAATCTATTTTCAAAACTTCATTTGAATTTCTACATTCAAATCTCATAGATTAAATCCCATTTGAATTCAATTTGAATCTCTTATATTCAAATTTCATTTTCCATTTGAATTCTAATATCCAAATTCATTTTCAACACCATTTGAATTTCTAATATTCAAATTCATTTTAAATTCCCTTGAATTCAAATCCCATTTCAAAACCATTTGGATTTCCTATTTTGAAATCCTAATTTGAAATTCTATTTCCAAATTTACTTTGAAAATCCTATTTTCAAAGTTTATTCAAATTCTATTTTGAAATTCTACATTCAAATTTCTACTTGAATTTCTATATTTAATTCCATGTTCAAACTCCATTTGAATTTTCATATTCAAATCTCTATTTGAATTTCCTTTATTCGAATTCCTTTGAATTCAAATTTTATTTTAATTCCTTGAATTCAAATTCTATATTTCATTCAAATTTCGTCTATTCAAATTCTATTTGAACTTCTAATATTCAATCTCCTTTTAAAATTTAAATGTTATACTCAAATTTCATTTGAGTTATATTTAAAAACTCCACTTCCCATCCTATTTGAAATTTCATTTCAAATTCCATTTTCGCACTTGTATTTCTATTTCTGAATTATCAAATGATAATTCTTTTCACTTCATTTATAACTTTGTTATAAAAACTATTTATAAACTTCGTTTATAAAGAAACTACTTGTTTTTATTTTTCAAAACAAGTTTTATATTTTATTTCCATTCAAAATTCAAATTCTATTTAAAAATAGAATTGTCCTTTTTAAATCTCTAATATCCTTTCACGATATTTTTAAATATCATTACTTAAGCCCAGTGATATTTAAAACAATCAAATCACCCAATTTTCAATCATTTGGTTTTTAACACGTCATATATGAATATATATATATGAAATCAAACAAACAACAAACAAACAGATAATATATTTTTGAGGAATCCTGTTGGATTCCTCCAACCTGTTTTCCTGCATCCACAGATGTTAGCACATAAATAATACCCATTCTGCTTCGTGGCAGAATATCGCGGTATAGAAGGTCATCCACTAATCATAGCGTGGGGCGTATAGGGTAATCATCCGCTATGAAACTGCGGGCATCCGCTAATGAGGCTGCGGGAATCCAACCAATCAATCAACCCAATATATATATATAATAGCCTAAATAACTAATATATATGAAACAACCATAAAGCATTCACACAAGCAACAAACAATTATTTTTAATGAAATAAAAATAATTCTAAAGGTGAGTGAGATTTACTCACCGAGATTTCCTTTGCTGAATGTCTCGTGGAAATTCAGATCTTACGGCTTCGAATCCCCTCGAACGAGTTTTATCGTGCTCCTATGAATATTTATTTAATGATCAACATTTCAATTAACGCATAAATAGATGTCATATGTATATATATATATATCCATTTTCTCATTTAATTAAATCACCAAATTGTTTTAATTAAATATCCAACTTCTTTTATTTATTTTGAGTTTGAAATCTAAATCAAACTAATATGGTTTAAATAAAAGGATCGAAACAAACTAATTTATTTTCTATAAACTAATTATATAATTTATTTGCTCTTTATATAACTAACCCCTCAAAATAAATTCCTAACTACCTTATTTATTTTTCAAATAAATAAAAACTAAATCTAAAAAAAGAAAATACCTTAATCTTGTTAAATTCTTTCTTCTCCTTCAATACATTACTGTCGAACAGAGATTCCCATCCCCAGAACTAAAACCGCGAGCTACACTACATCGATGAACTCCAGGGAGCAAGTCGCGATCCCCCAGAATACAGATACCCCCACCTCCACGCTGCTCCACCGAACGCTGCTCCTTCCGATCCCCCGAGCTTGCCAACATCGCACCTTTCCCCATCAGTCGAACCTGGCTCGAAACCCTAATCCGAATCGCCATCGGTTCTTAGCCCTAACCCTGGTTCCCTAGATTTGCCATTTTCGAACTCGAACCCATTGTCCGTGCTTCCATCGAGATTGCGACCCCTCAGCTTGTCGTTAGGATTGAAGAAAAGGGTACCCGAATTTTGAAAATAGGATTCGATTGATTTAGGGGGTTTTGCGGCCATTTTTATTTTTCGTTTCGTTTGTTTTTCTGTTGAACGAAGGAAATGAGTCGCGGTGGTTTATATAAGCAAAAGAAGGGAGACAACGAGTACGGGCCATTAAAATGGCTGTCTGCTTGCTTCGAGTTTGGGGAGCAGGAATTTGTGCTCGAAAATACATGTCTGCCTATTATTGAAGATAGGTCGGCTGTTATATTTTTTTTTTTTTTTTATATATAGCTAAATATCTCTCGGTCCCTTAACTCGAGATCCCGAACATAATATTTTAACGTAACGACTTACGTTAACAGATTATGGCGTTATTCTGAACCCCACGGAACTGATTCTGGAATTTAATTCGACTGTGTAGAGGAAATAACAATTTTAAATTAATGATTTAAAACATAAATTGATTTCAAAACATTTTAATTTAACTAAAATAAATTATTATCATCGCTCTATTTCAATATACAATTTATATTAATCGACACTATTTCGATTCAGTTTTAACTTCGAATTGAATTATTTCAAACTTCTCGTATTTCGATAATTATCAAAATAAATCGTATTTCGATTATTAAATCGATAACCCAAAAAATACCATTTATACTATGAATTCAATATTTAAACCATACTAAATATTTAAAATAAACTGTTCAAAAATCTGGGTCGTTACATTCTTCCCCCCTTAAAATAATTTCGTCCTCGAAATTGCTAAAGTAGGAACATGGTACAAACCTATTACTTTTCAAAACTCCTTTATGTTGAAACTCACCTCCTTATATTCCAACATATTTAATTCCACCAAAACTTTTGGTCTTCCTTCATTCAATTCGAATGATCTACGATCAATCCATTTATATCCAATCTATGTTCTATTTAACCAATTCAAATTGATTTAATCAATTCGTTCACTTCGACCCATTTACTTGTTCAAGTAAAATTTCAATTCCAGAATTCAAATCCTTGGGTTTTTCTTTTCAAATTCTTTTGAAATCACTTAAATATATACATGTATATATTTTCATTTCAAATTCAAAACATTTGAATATCCAAACCAATTTGTTTTCTTTCAAACAAATTTCCAACAAAACTTTCTAAGGTAGCAATCCATCACTTAGTAACTCGAAAATGAACACTGATGATGTTGCAATCATCATCAGAATTGTTTCCCAGCCACTGAAGTGAGTTCAGTGCTTTATTATTTCAAAATCCATCTAAAATGATTTTCTTTCAAATCTTTCTAAAACAAATCTATATTATTTTAATATACTTTGAAAAATAAACTTCAACTTCCCAGGATTTTGAATTCTTAATTCTGGTTTGAATTTAATTCTAATTCATCTCATTTGTATATTTAATCCCTATACAAATTCTATTCTGGTTATAAATAACCATTCTAATTTTATAATCTCATTTGATTATAATTGTAACAACCAACACATCCATATAATAATAATTCTAGAAAAATTATTCTTTCTATATCAAAAATAGAAATTTTGGGTAAAATTATTTCATCTAACCACTTAAAAACAATATCATGTCGTATTTTCTGTTCAAGTGTTTAGAAATCCCTATCGACTTCGTGGCGTCCCACGATTCGACCAGAATTCATAAACCACTCAACAGACTAGCCAACACAATATAAAACAACTTTTATATCAACTAACAAATACGCTCTCTTGTATATATACACTCAACTCATTCTAGGGTACTACTGACCCTATCTCTAATGAGCACATGCCACACAAGCCTAGGTGTTCGCTCAACCTAAGCTCTGATACCAACTGAAACGACCCGCAAATCCGTGCTATCTGAATTGACTAATAACACCACACGTCCAACCCAAATAACACAGAAATACGACTCATTATTAGAAAGAAGTTAGAGGATGAGAAATAGAAAGAAAGAAATATTAGAATAGAAGAAAATGAAGATCACAACTCACAGCGGAACGGATAAAATATATTATATAACATAAGCTTTGAAATACAAATCTGTTTGGTACATATATACATACCATCATCAGAGTACACATAACATTTGATTCAGCGGAAGTAACTCTAAATAGCTAACGTTGAAGCCTCCTGCTTCAAGCTCCTCCAAGTGTATCTGTAAAAGCCTGAAACACTTGACTGCCCGTACAAATTTGGGCACCCAAGAGTTTAGGGAAAACAAAACAAAATAAACTCTGGGTCAGTCATGGGACTGGTGTGAGTAAACTCCAACCACTTGTTTAACTTCAAAAATCCTTTCAAAAGAAAAGGAAATAGTAAGACCAGCCCACACATAAACACGGACGGTTTTTACCTTACTATAACCCAAAACACTTTGATACGAAATCCAGTGATATTATAATAATGTCTACATCAAGTAAATAACCAAATAGTAGAACGCTTGCATCTCACGCTCTACATATATAGTATATAATCAAAAACCGCATGGCGCTTATTGGAGATTGGTTTTCCAACATGACAAGGTATGGGACCACCTTCCGATGATGTATCTCTAGAGGCGAATACACCTGGGTTCAACAAGAACGTCTTGCAACCCGGCCCACACATGACCGACCACTCATTTCGCTTGAGTGTATCGAATGTATATCACCAACGGTTGGACTCAAACCACCGTTTCCCGAATGGGCAGAATCGATAGATTTAGAACAAAAGGAATTTCTCTAGATAGGTGATTATACACCCTAATGGGAGCGACCCACATAGCCATGCTGCCTGCCCGATTTTTGTCCTTTCCCGGTTGTTGAGGCCTGAGGCTACGAATACTTACCATTCATCGATAACACAATCACTTTGAATGCCACATCGTCAGATCCGTTAATCACTAGTTGAGTTTGCACAAATATTCTGGATATTATGCTAAGGGATAAATCCGTTGCAACCATATACATTCATACAGACCAACCCATTTGATCATTGGAAATACTCTGTCAGACATTCGTCCATATACGTTCGTTCTGGGACCGAACGAAACCGAAGGCACTATTTCTATAAATAGAAAAGCCCTTGCACTTTACTCCGTCTTCAAGATATTCAGCATACTTGGTTCGCAACGCTTATGCCGATACGGAGTGGTTCTTTGGATAATAATCCAACCGGTCTCTCCATATTGACAACGATGGTCAAAAACTTCGATAGTCTGTGATTTAACTATCGAATAAAAACAAGTGTTCAATCAACATATCAAACAATCACTGGGCCCTTTAATTAATATTTCATTAATTAAATTACTTCTCCATTCTCTCTATCAATATTTGTTAACCAAATAATCATCTCGGCCTCTTATGCCATTTGGAAAACGTTTCCAAATATTAACTTCTTTTATTTTCTATATATTAGAAAATCTCTATTTGCGATTGGAAACAATTCCAATCACTTATCTCTATCCCTTTTTGTTTACAACATTCGATTTTTATATTCACTTTCCTATCGAATTCAATACGTCGATACAATGATTTCAAATTATCAAAATATCTTAAAAATATGCTAACTCCTTAAATTTCCGGAAAATTTCGCCATAACCTCCCCTGTATCGGGAGCATCGGGAAATTTCAAATAGCTTCCCGGTATCTTCTAATCTCAAAAAGAAAAAGGAAAAGCCAAGCGGCTTGCCGATACGGCGCATAAAACCCATATATGAATTTAAACATGTACCTTTTTGTCGGGCATTACATTTATAAACTTCATATACCTCATCCCATACCTGTCTAAACCTGTTCACCTGTTTTCATTCAATTCAACTCAATCCATTCGTTTGAATTCAATTTTGAATCATTTGAATTCAGTTTCGCTCAATTATTCTTTAATTAGCCTTTTTGCCTATTTCACTTCTTTGTTGAACATAACATGTTCAAATAGAATATTTAACTGCTCACAACCAAATTGAATTACAACTTCATTCCAGTTTCCTTTTTGATTTCGAATATAAATTTTCAAATCGAATTTACTTATTCAAACCCCAATATTTCATTTGAAATCTCATTAACTAATTCCTATTCAAATTAGTTAATTCTATTCAATAAATCAAAATCTGGTTTCTGTTTCAAAATCATATTCATTTTCACAACTTGAATTCACATATACTTTACAACTCAACTCTGAAATTTTCTAAATAAAAACTTCGGATTTTATTTGCTTAAAATCCCTTTAAAATATGAAATAAACCATTATGGTCGTTAAATAGTTCTGGCGCTGTTTTTCTGAAAATTTGATTTTGACCTAACTCAAAATTTATACGACGAAATTCATATTTTTCTCTTTCATTAGAAAACTATTATCAAACCGGTCCTGACGTTTCTTGTTTCAAAGAATTTCGACTTCAATTGAGTTCTGTATACTCGATTGAAGTTCGAATCGCCAATTTACGAACTGCAGCGCTGCGGCGAGCTCGTTTTAATTATATTTATAAATATAAACGTTAAACTTCGTTTAAAATGAATTCAACTCCACTCAAACTTCATTTTCACTTTTATTTGAACTCTATATTCAAATTCAAATTTCACTTCTATTGAATCCTATATTCAAATTCCATATTTCAAATTTCGTTTGAATTATATAGCTCAATCCCATAGTTTAAAATTCCATTTGAATGCTATATTCAAATTCCATAATTTAAATCCCATTTGAATTCCTTTTTGAATTCTACATTCAAATTCCCTATTCAATTCTCTTCGAATTCAAATTCTATATTTATTCTATTTGAATTTCAAATATTCAAACTCCGATTCAATTCTATTCTGAAATTTCAAATATTCAACCCCTTTTTAATTCTATCATTCAAATTCTATTTAAATCCTCTTATTTGAATTCTATTTCAAATCTAGTTTCAAAACTTCATTTAAATTTCTATATTCAAATCTATTTTCAAAACTTCATTTGAATTTCTACATTCAAATCTCATAGATTAAATCCCATTTGAATTCAATTTGAATCTCTTATATTCAAATTTCATTTTCCATTTGAATTCTAATATCCAAATTCATTTTCAACACCATTTGAATTTCTAATATTCAAATTCATTTTAAATTCCCTTGAATTCAAATCCCATTTCAAAACCATTTGGATTTCCTATTTTGAAATCCTAATTTGAAATTCTATTTCCAATTTTACTTTGAAAATCCTATTTTCAAAGTTTATTCAAATTCTATTTTGAAATTCTACATTCAAATTTCTACTTGAATTTCTATATTTAATTCCATGTTCAAACTCCATTTGAATTTTCATATTCAAATCTCTATTTGAATTTCCTTTATTCGAATTCCTTTGAATTCAAATTTTATTTTAATTCCTTGAATTCAAATTCTATATTTCATTCAAATTTCGTCTATTCAAATTCTATTTGAACTTCTAATATTCAATCTCCTTTTAAAATTTAAATGTTATACTCAAATTTCATTTGAGTTATATTTAAAAACTCCATTTCCCATCCTATTTGAAATTTCATTTCAAATTCCATTTTCGCACTTGTATTTCTATTTCTGAATTATCAAATGATAATTCTTTTCACTTCATTTATAACTTTGTTATAAAAACTATTTATAAACTTCGTTTATAAAGAAACTACTTGTTTTTATTTTTCAAAACAAGTTTTATATTTTATTTCCATTCAAAATTCAAATTCTATTTAAAAATAGAATTGTCCTTTTTAAATCTCTAATATCCTTTCACGATATTTTTAAATATCATTACTTAAGCCCAGTGATATTTAAAACAATCAAATCACCCAATTTTCAATCATTTGGTTTTTAACACGTCATATATGAATATATATATATATGAAATCAAACAAACAACAAACAAACAGATAATATATTTTTGAGGAATCCTGTTGGATTCCTCCAACCTGTTTTCCTGCATCCACAGATGTTAGCACATAAATAATACCCATTCTGCTTCGTGGCAGAATATCGCGGTATAGAAGGTCATCCACTAATCATAGCGTGGGGCGTATAGGGTAATCATCCGCTATGAAACTGCGGGCATCCGCTAATGAGGCTGCGAGAATCCAACCAATCAATCAACCCAATATATATATATAATAGCCTAAATAACTAATATATATGAAACAACCATAAAGCATTCACACAAGCAACAAACAATTATTTTTAATGAAATAAAAATAATTCTAAAGGTGAGTGAGATTTACTCACCGAGATTTCCTTTGCTGAATGTCTCGTGGAAATTCAGATCTTACGGCTTCGAATCCCCTCGAACGAGTTTTATCGTGCTCCTATGAATATTTATTTAATGATCAACATTTCAATTAACGCATAAATAGATGTCATATGTATATATATATATATATCCATTTTCTCATTTAATTAAATCACCAAATTGTTTTAATTAAATATCCAACTTCTTTTATTTATTTTGAGTTTGAAATCTAAATCAAACTAATATGGTTTAAATAAAAGGATCGAAACAAACTAATTTATTTTCTATAAACTAATTATATAATTTATTTGCTCTTTATATAACTAACCCCTCAAAATAAATTCCTAACTACCTTATTTATTTTTCAAATAAATAAAAACTAAATCTAAAAAAAGAAAATACCTTAATCTTGTTAAATTCTTTCTTCTCCTTCAATACATTACTGTCGAACAGAGATTCCCATCCCCAGAACTAAAACCGCGAGCTACACTACATCGATGAACTCCAGGGAGCAAGTCGCGATCCCCCAGAATACAGATACCCCCACCTCCACGCTGCTCCACCGAACGCTGCTCCTTCCGATCCCCCGAGCTTGCCAACATCGCACCTTTCCCCATCAGTCGAACCTGGCTCGAAACCCTAATCCGAATCGCCATCGGTTCTTAGCCCTAACCCTGGTTCCCTAGATTTGCCATTTTCGAACTCGAACCCATTGTCCGTGCTTCCATCGAGATTGCGACCCCTCAGCTTGTCGTTAGGATTGAAGAAAAGGGTACCCGAATTTTGAAAATAGGATTCGATTGATTTAGGGGGTTTTGCGGCCATTTTTATTTTTCGTTTCGTTTGTTTTTCTGTTGAACGAAGGAAATGAGTCGCGGTGGTTTATATAAGCAAAAGAAGGGAGACAACGAGTACGGGCCATTAAAATGGCTGTCTGCTTGCTTCGAGTTTGGGGAGCAGGAATTTGTGCTCGAAAATACATGTCTGCCTATTATTGAAGATAGGTCGGCTGTTATATATTTTTTTTTTTTTTTTATATAGCTAAATATCTCTCGGTCCCTTAACTCGAGATCCCGAACATAATATTTTAACGTAACGACTTACGTTAACAGATTATGGCGTTATTCTGAACCCCACGGAACTGATTCTGGAATTTAATTCGACTGTGTAGAGGAAATAACAATTTTAAATTAATGATTTAAAACATAAATTGATTTCAAAACATTTTAATTTAACTAAAATAAATTATTATCATCGCTCTATTTCAATATACAATTTATATTAATCGACACTATTTCGATTCAGTTTTAACTTCGAATTGAATTATTTCAAACTTCTCGTATTTCGATAATTATCAAAATAAATCGTATTTCGATTATTAAATCGATAACCCAAAAAATACCATTTATACTATGAATTCAATATTTAAACCATACTAAATATTTAAAATAAACTGTTCAAAAATCTGGGTCGTTACACGAAGTTGAAGTGAAAGATTGCGAAAACCAATAGCAACCCGAAAGGAGCAGTGCTGGATCTTCGGCAGCATCCGTTTCGAAATAAGAGAAGGATAGAAAAGGGGGTTTTCCTCCAGCTAGAAAGCTCCTTTTTACCTTAACCGAAAGGGCACTAGCCTCAAACCAAAAAGCCCTTTTCGACCATAGCTGAAAGGTCACAAATTTTGGAACTGGCAACCCTATAAGGAAGGGAAAAAGGAGCAAGCCACTGGAAAAGCATCAGAAGAAACAAAGAAGGAGATAAGAGCCAGAAGCAGGAAAGTTTACAGCTGACGAAGACCTTCGATCATATTCCAAAAGGTCCATCTTCTGCAAGGAAAAGGGCAATAACAAGACAAATCTCTCAAGTATACTAGAGGGAAATGTATTATAAAGCACAAGGTCGAAAGGAAAGGTAAAAGATCCAAGGAAAGACCCATCAAACAAATCAGATATCGAAAAAAGAGATATCGGACTTAACAATATCAAGGATATGCTAATTTGAAGATAATCGCCATAATAAGCCGAGAGTTTGCATACATATATGCCTCTTTTAATTATTGAGACCAAAACAGATGGCCTTTACCTTAAGAATACTAATAAGAAGACGAATTGAAGCCAAGAAAGCCTTTATATAACCATCAGAAGGGCTTCTAAAGCTACAACAGACGAAGCTTGAAGACCATTTGAGTAATAAAAATGGGCATAATAAAAGGAAAGTATCTCTGAAAGCTGCCAAAGATGAGAGAAGGAAGGATAACTTAATGTGGATACCCGAGAGCCCTTTGGAAGAAAAAGAGAAAGGCTTTCAATCTATACCTCCAGGTCTAGGAATGACATTATACAACTGGCATAGCACATGGGCAAGGAATCTAAATTCTGGACCTCTAAGCCTTAAGGACAAAGCACGAGATGAAAGTTGGAAGAAAGCTGAAAGCCCCTACGAAACCATCCCTCTCACATTCAACTGAAAGCTCCCTCCTTTAAGACCCTTGTAAGTGGCAACTTGGATTTTCTCTTGAAGGAAAGCCATTAGTATGCTCGCAAAGCCTTCGTGGTTAAACCTCATCGGGTGACTAAAGTGGATCATTTAAGTCGAAGAAAGGATCATGCCATACCTATAAATAGGACCCTAGAAACTCAAGGCAGGGGTTCTTTTTCGAGCATTCATTTTATTTTAGACATTTTTCTAGTCTCTTTATGGCGGGGTCAAACCCTGATTGCTAAATTAGCTAAATTAGTTTGGAGAAAGATTTGTAACACTGGATATGATCAATAAAAAGGAAATATACAGCGATTAAGGTAATCGTGAAAAATCTTGTTTCAATCGTTTACTATAATTACTTTTTCACTAACATCGAAGGTACAAAATGTGATCTATGCATAATTAGAGATTTATTTCATACCCCGACCTGCAATCGTCTTTGAGATCCTCAAATCATGGAATAGAGGCCATCCACAGTTTAATGACTATAGTTATGACCTAATATTTGTGTTAGGATCTCCCAACCAAGAGACCTATAAAATTTAAATGCTTGACTGGAATTAGGAGCATATTTCTGCCATCTTGTCAAATCTTTAAGAAACTAAGGAAGGCTCATGCAAACCCATCCTTTGATGACTTTTTAAGGAGAATTAGCTTCCTTGAACTCAATTTTGCGATCACCGAATACCCAGAGATAATTATCTAAGAATATCAAGACACTCCTGAGGAATATATATCACCAAAGGATAAGCCTCCCATTCAAGATACTGAAATAAAGTTCGCAACCGAATTTGTTATGAACAGAAAATATACCCATGGCATTCTTCAGTGGTATTCAACAAAGAATTCTGGGATATATGCAGTTTCCAAGTTTCAGCTCTGTTTTGGCTTAAATAGGAGTTCGGTAGGCATATCTCGTTTTCTAGGTGCTAACCATAAATTTTTCTAGTAGTTGCATTATCGGTATGTTATGTTAAGTTAAAAACTCTGATATATTGTAAACTGAAATCAAATGTATATTACTATTTTTGTTTTTATTATATTTTATTGTTCCATTGTGAGTCTCTCTGTATAGTTTGGCTTCTGCTCTTCTTATTTTTATTCATGTATTAAGCGCAATTAATAATTCTTCATTTTGAAATGGTCAGAGTTAGACAGGTGTGGTTTATTATTGACTTGAATTGTCCTAAATAAGCGGATGGCTACAAATTTGTTGAAATTTAAGTTGATTTGATGAAATTGGGCGTTTAAACTTGTTTAATTTGAGTTGGAAGTAAAATTGGTTTAAGTTAAAACTGGATTACCTTAAACGAGATTTGAATTTTAAACCTGTTTAAAACCAGAAATGGGATATAAATTTATTTTGATGAATTGAAATGTGGATTTGTTTAATTCAAAATGAACATAGCAACTTTGATTAAAGTGAGTTTGAATTTACAGTAAATGTGAAGTTTAAATGGTTTGCAATCGATATTTGAATATAGAGTGATTTAAACAATGTTATCGAATGGTTTAAATAAAAGAACATTTGAAATCAAATATTTTCGAAGTTATATTAAACAAACAAATTTTTTGAAAGAGAATGCAAACTTTGTTGAACTTGAAATAATTTCCAATGATTTTGGAAGATAAATGGCACTAAAAATTCCAAAGTACTTATGAATGTTTTCTGAATGTTTGCACCTTCGTGTATACAATCTAACTTTTTTGTTTCCAATGATACAGTTAACCCATAGTTGAGAAATTCGTTTTGATTTGAAGGTTCGTTTAGAACCTAAGTAAAATCCATCGAGGATGTTACTTCGGTTGATTTGTTTATTTCGATAGGCTTGACCCACTGATCTTGTTATTGGGCGAAATCTCCTAATTCAATTTCATATCTTTGGATATGATTGTTCGTATTATTCGAATTTTGAATTAACCATATTCTAATTTTTTAATTTAAATCTCGAATATAAAATATGATATGAAATTGAATATATTATCATCCTAAGAATTCAAAATAAACTAAAATTTATTTTGAAAAGATCAACTTGGAGAAGGCTATTAATTTGAATAATTAAGTAATTTGATTTCACTTGTGTTGTAATTGCTATACTTTTAGTTTCTGTTTTGAATTTACTTACACAAGAATATAAGGTCCTAACTCGGGTATTTTGTTTTTTTCATTACACTCGGGTCAGTCTGAGTTGTTTCAGTTACGAAAACGCTTGTTAATTGAAGATGAAGATGGAATCTTAACTTTTGATTTATTATTGAATTTTTCGACTTGATTTAATATTTTAAAAAATTATTTTAATTTGGAGATGTTATCAATTATTTTAATATTAAATATATTTTAATTGATAAAATTCCATAAATTAATTCTTAAGCCTAAAATGTGCTTTCTGTATTTTTTAAAATTGTAAATTAGTAATTTTATCATATTATTATTTTACATTGATTTATTTTGACAAAGTCGTTTTATTAAATAATATGTTTGCGTATGATATTTCAAATCATTTAAATGTGTGTGTGCATACAAGGTTTAAAATCTCGGATATCGGTCGCATTTCATTTCGGGAATTTAAATGTGTGCGTGCATTCAAAACATTTCGTCTCGGATTTCCATCTTGGGTCTGAAAGTTCACATCGGAACAATTTGGGGTTACATGATATATTAAAAAAAAATGATATTCTTATACAATGATTTTTATGAATGTTGTTATAAACATAGTAACTTAAACTTGAATTGCAAAATCACTTCATTATTTTTATTTTACGAAAGATCATTCATACTCAAAATCGTAATATGCTTATAATAGAAATATAACACAATGCTAATAGGTTAGTGCTTGCAACATATGATCCGTGAACATGAAGTATTGTTAGACATAAAATATAAAAAAGATCCGAAACATTAAAAAAAAATAAGTAAACCATAAAATAAATAATTTCATGGGTAACATGTATGTAAAAAAAAGACGAATATGAAAATTATAAATGTTGTAAAACATATATGAACATACGATATGGTCACTTAATGTGCAAAATGTTAAACAACATGAGATTATCGTAGCTTGATTTCGAGTTTTTTCTAATTATTGTTCTAATTCAGGCACCAATTTAAATTTTAGCCAGAAAAACCAAGATCTTGAACGATATTCCAGTATCTCGTCTTGATCGATATATCGTTCGATGTTGCAACATCTCGGATGATATATTCGAAAGGAGATTTATAGTGAGATTTGTTGTTTCGTGTCGGAAGGAGCCCGGAACGAGATCTCGAGCGATATTTTCGAGATATGAAATAGCGTGTGCATATATCATGTGCGTGTATCTGTATACATACATACATACACACATACTTATATATATATATATATATATATATATATATATATATATATATATATCAATATTTTCCGTATTTTAGACCTACGTGGATAGATGTTGCTGCAGTTGCTCCATTTTGAATTCATTGGCCTTGAATATTTTCCACTTTCAGTTTAATTAGCTTTACCAATACCTAAGCATATATGAAACATAAGTATAGTTATAAAGGTATGGTATATTTACTAAGGTACTAGAAACTTTGATACAACTATGCGTATCACACGTTTTTGTATGCATTTGGTTTAGATTTCAATTTATATCAAAGCTAGTGGTGCTCTCGCAATATAAACAGTGATGAGACAAATGATAGATCTGTATATATGACTGCACAAAATCATCAACAAGTCCTGAGCTTCTTCTCTATTATAATTTTAGTATACGATGCTTTTGGTGAGACTAATTTATGGGAAATAAGTTGAAATTTCAGAGTCATTGAACTCTAGATGTGTTGGAGATTTTTTTTATTTTTTTGATAAACTAGTCTTATTTTTTCATTCATATTTTAGTGTTGTTATGTGTCACATGTGTGAATATATTGTTGAGGTGTCATTTATATATTGGATTCTCATATGCTATTTGAGGACCAAGCATGGTTCGATCATTGCTGGTGTATATTTTCCCCTTCTTTTCCCTGGATTCTATTTAGTTTTCTCCTCTTTATCCTGGATTCTCCTTTGCTTCGGCTTTTCCTGCCGCATCCTTGTTCGCTACAAGTTTCTCTGCCTGGGGGAAGCTATAGCAACATGGCTGGTCCTAGTAGTGATTGATCGTCAAGTATCGATTTCTGCAACTGTTTATAATAATAAAAAAATAGCACATGAACACGTGTTTGTTGAAGCTCTTAAACAGATGTTGATTTATTTTATTATTATTCGAAACATCCCCACCAAATGGTATTCGTTTGTTTTAACTTTTAGAAACTAATTTTGGTAATTATGGCACAAATACTCTTTATTACAACACAAGCTTTTGTAAAATTCGGATTTTAGATGTCCTATGCACGTGTATGAAAATTTTAGATTTGGGATGCCTAGAATGCTTATGATAAGTGTGTGCACATTACATTAGAGATCTACGGTCGAACAACCAATTAAAATAAAGCGTTTTGTGGCATGTGGTTGTAATCTACATTATTGAATATTTACTTATACCAAAAACATATTTCCATTTGTCAATAGAAACAAACCTGGATTTAAAATAAATAAAAGAAACTGCAAAACCTGTATTATTTCAAAATTATTAAACAAAACAGGCAAAACGGCAGAAAGAATTACCTTGGATTGGGCTTTAGTACTTAGTAGACATTCAATTTATCTCACGTTTCTACTCTATCAATCACTGATATTCGATCAACCGACTGATTTTTTAATGGGCTTTGACTGGGTCGTCGTTGTCCAACTCGCAGCACACCCTATTAATAAGAAAAAGAGCGCTGCTATGCACAGTCGCGCAAACGACTGTGCATAACAATCGTCGGGGCCCCCAAGAGAAATTCAGGGGACCCATGTTATTTTCTTTTTAAAAAAAAATAATTAAATTCCTTTTGCGTGCCCCACTACTTACTGTAGTGGGGCCCGCGATTTTCCCGGCGCGACCCGACCGTGGAAAGTTATTTCCTAAGAAAAATACCCAGGGTCTTGCTTGCAAATCATACGATTGGAATTCGCCTGCAAACAATGGCGGCTCTCTCAGGGAAAAAAAGGAAGGCTGAACGGGAAGGGTACGTTCGTCTAGATCCAGATTCAACAAAAGAAATACTGGTGCGTCTTCCTTGTAAATCTCTGATACGATTCGGATCTGCCTGCAAACTCTTTGGCTCTTTCGCACAGGATCCCCAATTCATCAAGGAACACAGAGCACGAAACATGAAGCCGTCACATTATCTGATCTGGGATAGCAGAGACGAAACGAAGTTGCACGTCTTCAGGTTAGGTCATGACAAGTACAGCCATGTAAAATGCATAGAAACGAATAGATACAGATCGGCAACACCTTCTTCTTACGGTTTGGTTTGCCTGCACGGATGGGACAGCAAAAGCGTCGCCTTGTTTAATCCAGCAACTGAAAATATCATGGCGCTTCCGGATCTGCCAAGTCTTTACGCATATCAAACCAATAACCCGCCAGGTGCCCCAATACCAACAACATGGCGTACTAATTGTTTGGGTTTTGGTTTCGATCTAAAAACCCTAAGATATAAAGTTGTTCTGTTGGTAATGGCTGATGAGACTGTCTCAGAATGTTACGTACTAACCGTGAACGATGATTCTTCATGGAGAAGGATCGAGGTCTCCATTAACTCCACCTTCCATTTTCGGCCGAAACCAATTTATGCTGATGGGGTATTATACTGGGAAAATTCTCCTTTAGAAGCCCTCGTAAGAATTTTTGTATTTGATCTAAGCACTGAGAAAATGGATGTTATAGGTTCACCAGCTAAGTATACAGGTGACAGATATGGAATTGGAAAGCATTTGACATCCTTACAAGGTAAGCTTTGCTCCGTCCAATTGACTCCTCCTACCTTTGATGCACCTTTAATTATGACCATTTGGAGACTGCTTAACGTCAGCAGTGTAGACTGGATGCTTTGGTACAAGTTAGAAATCAGGGATTCTGTCTCATCTCCACTAGACTTCGGGTCACTCCACCCGGTATACATTGATGGCAGCGGTCGAATTATATGCGAAGGCGTGGCAAATTTGTACCGCTACAACGTCCAGGACAAGAGCTTGGAAATTTATCCTGTTAGCCAAAAAGTTGAAGGGGTAGAGGATAGTATTCATCCATGGAGTAGCTTGTCTGTTATCCACTCTGAAACGTTGCTCACCTCGATCAAGTTATGATGGTGTTTTGCTTATTGCCTATTTCCAAGTGCTATTTATGATTCCTGGATTGGAATTCCTATTAATTATATGCTATTTATGGATTGTTAGGTTGTATTGCCAACTTAATTCAAATATGTTTATTGCTTTTATCTTTTTATTATTAATACATTCAAGTTTTTAGCTGGTCTTTAATTCAAATATGCTATTTATGATTTTGCACTGTTTGTCAATTTACTGGTCATTCTTAGTTTGATGTTCAAACAAACTTTTATTTATTCGTTTCAGTATACATATCAACTTTAATACATTCAAAAGAAGAAAAATCTGGACTGGTCCCTCTATAGGTCTGAATTGATAGAATATATGATTGACAAAGTTGTTCCAAACGATCCACCTCAACTTATCAATACATCTGATCAGACAATTCATCATCAAATGGATGCTATAATCCACTTCAATGGTGTAGACCAGAAATAAAATTAGAATCCGTAGCCTGTACTATTATATTTAAACTAAGTATATGATACTTCCCTATTTATTTGGAAGTTCAATCCTTTTTGTGTTTCTGTAAGAAGCTATTTAAATTTCATTAACTGTCTGATGTTTTTACTCCGTAAAATTGACTCGGCGTGCAAGTTTCCCAAATTTCCAGTTGTTGTCTTTCCATTCTCTAACTTGAGCATCTATTTTACAATCTTCAATCTTTTTCTTTCGAGGTTTCATTTGGTTGTCCCCATTTTCTCATCTTCTGATCATGCTTGGGCTATACAAGGGCTGTAGGTGTTTAGTTTCTGGTTAGCCTTCAAATATCTTTAAAAAAATGTGTTGTTATCATGGTTACCTGGTTTCTTATTGCAATTGTATGTGATAGTATGTCCATGTGATTGTATCTTACAAAGTTTCATCTAGCTATCAATTGTATGTGATTGTATCTTACAAAGTTTCATCTAGCTATCACATCAATCAATCAATTTTTCTCGATTTGTGTGTGTCACCTTTAACCTTTATGCAGGGCCTTGCTAGTCTTCTATGTATCGTTTTAATCACTTCGGATGTCCCCGAAGGTACCATCAGTCAATTTTTTATGTTTGTATATTGAGTAACTTAAGTTAAGTGGTGTCATATAATAATTCATTTCATTTTTTTATTTACTTCTGTTATGATTTTCTTGAATTTTGGGACTACTACTTTTTTTAGTGTTCAGTAACATACCTAAGATATCTAATTATGGTTATGTGATCTACTATGCTCTTTCTTAACATGGCGTGGGCACGTTGTGTTTCAAGCCAGCGGTGGTTCTTCTATATCGTCTTTCATAATTTATCTTAGCATAGATTGCGACTTTATCCCTTTATATGGTGGTGTGGTTAGATTCTGTATTCGACTGTTTTGGCTAAAGCAGAATTTATAAAACATACGTTAAAGGCTTTTCTTAAAATTAGGATAAAAATGCAGGGTCCACCCATGAATGTGAGATAAAAATGCAGGGACCATCCATGAATTGCTTGAATTCATCCTTAAAATTAGGATGTAGGGTCCCATATTTTTCTCTCTTATTCGGGTGAAATACCCAAAAGTCGTTCGGGTATTATAACAACTGTGTTTTTGTATAGATTCGCTGCTATTTTTGTATGTTGGTATCGATTCAGTTTCACATATTGTTTTTCATCCATCTGATATTTATAAACTTTATTTCAGAGTGAGTATGTTATTTTCTCAAATATTAAACGACTTCTCAATTTTTTCTATAAAATACTCTTTATGGGCTTTATATCTTGATTAATTTTTCCTTATGTTTCGTTATGCTTGCTTAATTATTTTACTGGAATTCATTCTTAAGTTCCCTAAATAATGCATGCCAAGAGCATTGCAAAACAGCTTCAACTAGGTGAAATTTACTTTATATAATAGACTTTTCATTCCTTATATTACATCTATGACATTAGGAAACATAATGTAAATTTGCTTAATTAATTTTCAACTAGGTGAAATTTATGTTAGTATACATCAAAGGCATTTTTGTGTAATATAGTGTAAATATAGTGTCAGTCTCATGGTTATCACGGAGGTAAGTCGAGTCGAGTCGACAAAGGTCCGACTAGTTGACTAGTGGAGTAGTCGCAGACTAGTCGAGACCAGTCGATAATTAAAAATATATACATATATATAATTATAAACTTCAAACTAATACAGTCTGTTAGTGTTGTACATGTAGCAATGGATGGACTCTGTGGCTATGGTCAGATAGCAAAAGGCTGTAGATTCATTAAGATTTAATGTTCAAAGATTGTGAGGGGTATAACTTTTGGTTAAATATATTTAGATTATTCTAGAACTCTGAAAAGATTTTCCATTCTCTCTCTCTCTCTCTCTCTCTCTCTCTCTCTCTCGTTGCAGGCTATGGAAGCTGATACCGATCATAAGTTTTTATTCATTTGGAACAATTAGGCATTATTTTTGCATCCCTTACCATGAAATGTGAGAGCAAAGGAGAACAGTTTTTATCTTTCCATTTACCTTAAGTGTTTGTTGTTATTTGATTTTCTATTTTGCTTGTGTTTTTAATTATGCCTCACAGAATATCAAATAAAAAAAAATGCTCAATTTGAATAATAGCACACTTAGCCGATTCTTTTTCTCTTCATTTGAATAGGAATTTATCTTTGTATTTATTGCCCTTAGGAATATTGGCTTCTAGGGTTGTTGCTTTAGCCTTTTAGTCCTATGCTTGACTCCACTACAGTGTTCTTTATTTTGTTTAGCAAAAAAATATTTAACTAGATTAAGTTATAACCGAATATTGAATTTAAAGGTTTAAGGCATAATTCTCTTACTTAAAAAGAAAAACAACTACACAAATGCTACTCTTTTTTTTGGTAGCAAGAGCTGCAAAGTGAATGCAAAGAGAATCCATTCGTGCGGTGGTTTAAATATATATGTATGTGAAAAAAAGTTTTCATTTTTTTTTCCCAAAATTTTGCCTTCCGTACTTTACTTTATGTTGATAAATTATTCCTTTTCAGGATCAAGAGATTGCAAAAAGAATTTATTGGGACAAAGCCCTGCTTCTTTTTGCAAAAAGAATAAATTGTTCCTTTTCAGGATCAAGAGTCCATCCACTGTAATGCTATCAATTTTGGAGACCTGCTTTTTTTTTTTTTCTTGGTTTTGGGCCCAAATTGAAACAATTTGAAACCAGTTTGTTAAGTCGAGTCGACTAGTCGACTGACTAATCGACTAATCACTCCATGTCGTTTCATTCGCTCGACATATTAACAAAATTCATGTCGAGAGTCCAAGTCGCTGACTGGCGACCGACTGGTCGATTAGTCGGTCGCCGTGATAACAGTAGTCAATCTTTTAAGTTTCCATCTCCCACTTATATATGATCATTACCTTTTTTTTCCCATAAGTTTGGCCTAAAATATGCTTTTTGAAAACCCATGTGGATATATTTCCCGACTTTACTCTAGAATTTGTTTTCAATGCAGCAAGTTATATTTAGTCATTGCATGTTACATTATTGCTCCTTTAATCCTAGTTTCTATTTATGCAAATGACGGTGCATTTGACTTGAACTATTACTTATTGTTTCTGTTATTGGTAAAGTATTATCTATACATCCTTGTTAAGTGAGACACAGCAAATAAAATCTTGATGTTCTCTTATGCTTTGCACTATAGATGCTACTTTAGATATATAATTTGCTATGTAAAATCTATTGAGGATATATTTTACAAGATACTATTGAAAAAGAAATGCAATTAACAATCTTTTTACCAAGTATTGCAAATTTCAATAAGTCAGATAGTCAATGCAAATGGTGGCAACCCTTTCCATTTTAAAATATACTTGTTTACTTTTTTTTTTTGAATGCATGCACGATTTTTTTTATCAATCACTTGCACTAAACTATTGGAACATGCCACAGTTTATGAGTTAGGATGTATGCCAATGATGCTTATAAGAATTAATAATAACTATTAATTAGTGACCTTACCATAACCATGTCTTTGTTTCATTAAAATGAAATGTTCTGAATTCTCATATTTAATTGATGCTTTATTTTTATTATTTTAACGACCTATAGGGATGTAGACACAATTCAAAAAGCATGGGGCTGGTCCATTTTCTCCATTAAAGGGTCTTCTTGTTCAAGGTCCCGTCTTCATCATCATTCAAAGTTAGTAGAGCATTTTGGTTTACTGATTTGACCATTTCTGATTATTTTTTTCCATGCTCTTCTTATTACTACAGGATTGACTTTTTTGGTTGCCGCAGATGTAACAGTTTCTTTTATTTCTTGAAGTTGTTCTTCATTCTACAAACCAGGTGTTTATATATACAAGCATAAACCCTTTATGGTGTGCAAAATGACTATACATCACATAGTTTTGATTCCCAATACAATTGTCAAATGGTATTGCAATCACCTCCTTATCATTTTTCTAACTTAAGATAAGTCTGTAAGAGGTCATGTTTTCCTAATTATATTTTGTTTTTCCTTTGCTCTGTCAATTAGATGTACCTTAAGTTGTTATGGGGTATAAAGTACAAACTGATTATACATAAGATTCTGCTTGATTGATAGACCTGTGCACAAATTTTATACATTGATTATAGATGTCTGTAAAAAGTAAGCATATGACATTTTAAAAAAGAATGCTTTTATGTATACATAATATTGTATGGTACACATGCATACATTCAAACAATGTAGATTTGCGATTAAATATGAGAAGAGCATGGAAACGATGTATTAACCTTGACGACGGTTGAAACGATGAAGACCAGTATGTATGAATCTATACAATAAAATCCCTTTTATTAACAATAGAGTAATAACCAAGGTCAGCTGCCTGAACAGTGGTGTAGCAACTACTTTCACTGACCTGTCATTATAGACCTAGTCTAGTAGATAGCTTGAATTTGAATCATCATATAATTTTTTATTACCTGACAAAGAATGTGTTGTTGATTCCTTGTATTTGTGAAAATTGATGTTTTAATTATTGTGCAATTAAAACATTGATTTTGAACTGGTTTTTTGTTGCACAAATTTTCAATATGACACTTTTATTTTATCCCTAAGCAACTTGGTTGTTGGTATAGCATATGCTATTTTAAATTCTTAAACAATTCTGTGAACACCATATTTATATGTAATTTTGTCGCTCTTACCTATATTGCATATATTAATGTGTGTGGGTTAGTATACCTATAATATGCTAGTCTGAATCTACGTGCATGTAATATCAAGAGATGTTTGCTTTTTATTTAATTAAAAAAATGAATGAACGGATGTGTTGTGAGTGCTAATGTTTTGTTAGTCACAACGCTTGTTTCTTGTTTGGTTGGTGACATCAGAGGGAATGTTATGGTGTTTTAAAGCACATTCTAATGGGACAGGGTTTTCTTGGCCTAAAGGTGACGATCATTCATCCTTATAGCTTTACTCAATGTAACACACTTTACTCAGCCGAACTTAGAACTTGTTTGGTGAATTCTGCAACAAACAAAAGTTAGTCGGATTTTTTTATATATTAAAGGATTAAGTATTTATGTAATAAAATAATTCATAAATTTGTATGCCTCATATATTCCATTTGTAATTAAGTGCTCTCAAACAACAACCAAGCACACAACAACGTAGAAGGAGTCAAAATGTAAGCAAACATGAACTGCCAAAACATGCATACAAACTGTAGACATGTTTACATTCAACATGCACAGGTTATATAATTTGTTAAAAATTGTATCCAAAGGTTTAAATATATGAGATGCTCATGTTCGTCTAATCAGTACATAGCACATATGGGGAACATGAATTCTTATAGAAGCTAGCACGGTGAAAGAATAGGTATGCCGCTAAAAGGATATGACTGTCAACTTAGCAGTCATCAGCTGGCTGAATAGGAAATGAAGACGAATAAATTACCTAATATCAAGTTTCATAACATAATCATTTTTTTTCAAAAACCGACTAACAAACCTTTCCATCATTTGAATAACAGTATGCAGCCAAACACATAGCAAACATCGATAAACAACTAACTGCCAACAGCATACTTCAGCACATCATATTTTTCCTCTTCTATTCGGGACTTTAAGTCAGCAATTCCCTATACAAAATACATAATATTCTTTGTTATTAACACAAAAAAACACACACACACATACAGATATATATATATATATATATATATATATATAAAAAACTCACCTGCTTAGATTTACTATTAAGCTCAATAGCGATATTATCCAACTTGGAATGTAGCTCATTAGTTGTTGATTTCTGAGCGGCAAACTCGTCTTTAAATTTTTTTGCAATTGAAATATAAACTAAAAAAAAATTGTGTCTTTGTGATGTACTTTGCTGAGAATAAAAAAAAAGTAAAACAAATACTGTAGTTTCGTGATGAGAGACATCACGAAAATACAGTGTAACACCCCGAATTTCGGTTAATGCTAAAATTCACTAATTACAGAATAAATAATCTCAGATGTGAGAATTGGGGGCAACGGGCTGCGTCATTGCGTTCGTCTCGGAAAAATACGCGAAATAGAGTCCGAGTTTTCGAGAATCGGAGTCCGTATGGCCCGGTTATGGCCCAATGAAGTTTGCAGAAAATTTAAAGTTCAAAACAGATTTTAAAATTCAGATTTAAATTAAATTGGGGCCATTAGGCGCTGGAGGGAAAAACTCCAGCCTAGTATCCGTGTCGACAGCCCTGTCGACAGGGCAGTCGACTGGGTAGCACCAGGTCGATAGCCCTGTCGACTTGGGTGTCGACAGGGGGTGCTCGACAGGTTTAACCTGGTGCACCATTTTAGGGATTGGTTATGTTTTGGGCTGTTCTCTAGAAGCTTCCGGGATCTGATGGTCCTAATCTAATCTAGGGTTAATCTAATGGCCTAAAACACTTGCCTAATCCTATAAATAAGACCCTAAGCTAGCCCTAAATGATCATAATCCTATCTCCTAACTAAACTATGCCAAAATTTTCTATGATCATGGCCTCCACTTAAAACCCTAGCCTCCATCCTATTTCTAAACTATTTCTATGAAGGCTTTCATGTTCATACAAGCATCTGTGAGTTGTATGAGTGATCATTGGCTTGCATTCATCATCAAGTTGCAAGCTTTATGTTCAAGGCTAGAGTTTTTGGGTGATTTGTGGCAAGGGTTTGCTTATTGGAGCTTAGTGGTGAGTTTCTATAGACTTAACAATCAATTGTTAAATTGATTATGATAGGATATGATAAGATATGGCTATGTTTGTGGAATCAATGTGTTTATGCAAGTTTGGTATAGTGTATGTTGTGTGCTATATGCAAGTTTAATGCCATGTTTTATGATGCAAAACACTATGTTGAACATTTATGCATATGTAACATGTTATGCAAACTATATGAGAGAGTATATGCAAGTTATATGTAATATGATATGCAAGTTATACATGGGGTTTTATGCATGCTAAGTGTTTGGTTTTGTGCATGCTAAGTATTTGGTTTTGTGCATGCTAAGTATGTGGTTTTGTGCATGCTAAGTAATTGGTTTTATGCATGCTAAGTGTTTGGTTTTATGCATGCTAAGTATTTGGTTTTGTGCATGCTAAGTATGTGGTTTTGTGCATGCTAAGTAATTGGTTTTATGCATGCTAAGTGTTTGGTTTTATGCAAAGTTCATATGCAAAGTTATGATATAAGTTCATATGCAAAGTTATGATGCAAGTTCATATGCAAAGTTATGATGCAAGTTCATATGCAAAGTTATGATGCAAGTTCATATGCAAAGTTATGATGCAAGTCCATATGCAAAGTTATGATGCAAGTTCATATGCAAAGTTATGATGCTAGTTCATATGCAAAGTTGTGATGCAAGTTCATATGCAAGTTGGTCTCTTTTATGATATGCATAACATATACGAGTTTGCCTCTATGTATGACATGTTGTGCAAGTTCATATGCAAGTTTATGTGCAAGTTCATATGCAAGTTTGTCTCTTTTGATGACATGCATAATGCAAGTTTGGGTTAAATGCTAAGTTGGGTTTAATGTATGTTCATATATGCAAGTTGACACCTTTTTGAACCCATGATAAAGTTATATGCTATGTTGGTTAAACCCATGACATTTGTGATGAATCTTCCCTTTATTATGTCATGTTATGAGAACGAATTACGTGGGGAACGATGGGGTTAATATGCATGTTAATAAAATGGTGTGAAATGGGTATGCTTAAGCATAACATAAATTAAATGGACATAATTGGGAATTTACCTATTTAGTTAGGTCTACCCATATTATGGAGTTGGGAATTTACCTATTGAGTTAGGTCTACCCATACTATGGAATTGGGAATTTACCTATTGAGTTAGGTCTACCCATATTCTTGAAAACATGATTAACTAATTAGGGATAATTAATATAAATTATGAGGGTGATTAATTAGGTGTAATTAATCGACTAAGACACGAGGTTGGACTCAGTTGTAGCGTAAAACTGCCCGGACCCAACCGGCTTAACCAGTTGCTACAAATGTTAGCCCAATGTGAGAGGTCTTAGCCACAAACTAAATACGTGATTAATGTAAAGACACGAGGTTAGACTCGGTTATGACATAAGGCTGCCCGGACCCAACCGGCCTAACCAGCGGTCATAAAAGATAGTCTAATGTGAGAGGTCTTTATGAGGATCACGGTCTTAATTAATTAAGAAACACTTAACCAAATTAGCATGTAGTGGGGCATGAGGGGTTAAGTGGGTGCCTTGGGTGGCATGTAGTAACTAGTGGGGGTGCCTTGGGTGGCATGAGGAAACTAGTGGGTTGCCTTGGGTGGCAATAGAAAATACGATTAGAATACTTAACCAAAGTGGAACATGTAATTAAACATGATTAAAGGGTTAAGTAAGTGCCTTGGGTGGCATGTGGGAATTAAGTAAATGACTTGGGTGGCATGTGGAAATCTAGTGGGTGCCTTGAATGGCAATTAAAATATGATTAATGACTTAACCAAACCTTAACATGTAGGTGGGCATGATTATAAAAGGGGTTAAGTGGGATACACTAGATAAAATAACAAGCTTAAGTAGTAGCTTGTGGGGGCCCATTTCAACCAATATCCCAAACGTATCTTTGTGGGCTCGACTCAAGTCGAGGACGGGACACGCATATTGGGCTTGACTATAAGAGGCCAAAATGGGTTAGCGGTGGCAACGCATGACCAACGGGTTTCATATGCGTGTGTGGACCCGGGCTGGTAAATAAGACGTTGTTGCATCGTGTAGATATAAGCCGTGCACCGTTGGTTTTATCAGGTTGCCACGTTGGGGAATGGTACACCCCACGGTGGGGCCAGCACGGGTATCTACGTTAGGGAGCCGATCGAATGGGGAGTAGTGTGTACACCTAGTGGATTGTAGGGCCCCGTGGCATCTACTTAGTCACCTAGGGGTACGCGAGAACTATTAAGTTAATTTTATAAGTCCAGGGGTGCGATCAACCTTTAAGTTAGGAATGACTGGTGTGGTGCAGTGTAGGAATTACCCTTGGGTGGGTAGATCTGGGGTGGTGTAATCTAGTAATTATCCTTGAGTGGATAAATGCGTCTTTTCGGTTATCTTAGTATATCCTGTGTTTAGTTGGCTACTTAGTGTAGTCATTATCCCCAGAGGTACCATACCTTGTTTATATCATACCCTAATTACTTTAATGATTGTATTGTTAGGGTTATAGGACTCACTCAGACTTATGTCTGACCCCGTTGTTTTTATCTTTTTCCAACCCTCAGGTTATCAGAGTGGGCCTACCACTAATGGGCTTTGATCAGACTGCTTTATCCATCTTTTGGAGCTTGGACCGTGGATGTGAAGCTCAGTTTATCTTTTCTATTATGGTTATTAGGTTATGTAGTGGGATTATGTACTTTTGTTTTTATCAGGATGGATATTATGTACTTGACTCTTATTTATGGTTTTGGTGTAACCAAACATGTTTTACTTTCCGCTGAAAAGAAATGATGTTTTAAATTCTCAAGTATTACTTATATCTGTCTTGTTGAAATTTTTCTGTTCTATATTCACTTAAAATACTCCACCGATGTTATGGCATTCCCTTAGTGAGTGACCGTAGCGGGTGTGGGGTGTTACACGTGGTATCAGAGCTTAAGGTTACCAGAACAGATAATTTTTTTAGAAAAACTATTTTCTAAGAATATTTTTGAAAGGAGTATTTTCAAAAACATGTCTTTTAAGAGAAAAGTTTTTGAAAGAAAAGCATAATCCCCAATAGCCATATCTATATCTTTCGAATTCTCCGTTTTGAATCTCTTCCTCTCTCGTTTTGAGTTTCCCCTCCGCGTATAGATGACCTTTCTAAGATAGATAAGAACGGAAAACCACTTCAAGGGACTTAGACATTAGTCGGATTAAAAGTTGGTTCAAGAAGGAGGAGGACTGGTAGGTATCTATTGGATAGACGATGGGAGGAAGGCTCAAATAGTTGTTTGGTTAATAAAGGATAAAACCTCATTGGTGGGAGGTTACGAGTGGAGAATGGGAAGAAGAAGGCGAGTAGTTATCCTTTTGGAGGAATGGGACACCGTATTAGGATTGCCCAAAGAGGCAAGGGCGAGGGTGATTGTATTCCCTCATGGCTAGGGTACCAGATGGGGATAGGACCGTCTAGATTGGAATTTGGATTTCTTTATTATCCGGTTCGAACTTTATTAGATTCTGACGCATCAAGTTCGTTTATCTCATCATTGTTAGTTGAGTCACTGCACTTAGACACCAGTTTGGTAGATGATCCCTTAGTTGTTTCAAACCCAATTGGGGCTCCATGATGTGTTTGGGTTTGAAAGTTTCTATACTTAGCGTTGAGTTTAGATGTGATGCTTTTTGGGCTTCACGGGCTATGGGTTAGTTTGGGCATGGACTGGTTATCCAGTAGGGGTGCCGTTCTTGATTTTGAAGGGAGAGTTGTTAGGCTTATGACCCGCTTGGGTAACACTCTCGAGATCTCTTGTAATCCCATGGAATCTGTTATGCTAAGTTATCTAGAATCGCTTGACACGTCGGTCGAGAGTTTGCGATCTGTTAGAGTGGTCCGGGAATACTCGGATGTGTTTGAGAAGGTGAAGGGCTTACCTCCGGAGCGGGAGATTGACTTCCGAATATATCTGGTAGACAATGCCAAACCAGTATCTTGGCCAGTGTGCTACATGGCTCCTCGTGAGAGGAGGGAACTCCATGAGCAAGTAGGCGATTTGCTTGAGAAGGGGTTCATAAGACGAAGTATATCGGAGTGGGGTGCTCCAGTAGTTTTTGCCACGAAGGCGGATGGGTCCCTCAGACTTTGGGTAGGCTAAAGAGAACTAAATAAACTCACAAAGAAGAATAGACACCCATTGCCGAGGATTGATGATCTCTTTGATCAGTTGGTTGGCGCCTCAGTATTTCCGCAAGTTGGACTCAGCCACGGGGTTTCGTAAGTTGAAGAGTGGCTGAGGATAGTATAGAGAAGACTGCCTTTAGGACTCCGGATGATTTTTATGAGTGGCTGGTGATGCCATTTGGTTTGACGAACGCCCCCGCATACTTTGTTGATTTGATGAGAAGGGTGTTCAGGGAGTACCTAAATAAGTTCGTGATGGTCTTTGTGGATGACATCTTGGTCTTTTCTAGGAGAGAAATAAGTTTTCGTATGTGCTCAATAGGGTGAGCAAAGCCAGTTAGGGGAAAAACGGTGGTTTTGGAGCGAGACTGGCGAGGACATCCAAAGTTGGTCAAAGGCTTAATTGTTTAGCCATTTTTACTAGTATCATCTCACGTAGGTCGCCTGAACTCGAAGGAGATATCCCTCGGGTGTTTGTCTGATATTGGTTTAGGCCTTTGGGGCTTGCATTTGGGGATGTCGAGTTCGACTAGGGTGGTCTGCGTGAGAGATGGACAGTTGTGATGATTTTGGATGGGATTCTTAGCTTCCTATGAGTTTGAGATAGCGTATACCCATGGCAAGGGAAACATGGTAGCGGACGCCTTAAGTAGAAAAAGGTTGTCCTTGAGTTCATTATTCGTTAAACGACGGAGCTTAGAGTTTATTTCTATGTTTGACTTTAGACCTTCCGTTGACTTTGTACCCGGTTTGCTAGCCTCCTTGGAGGTTAGGCCTACTCTTTTGGGGCGTATTGGCGGAGCACAGCGGGACGACCCACAATTGGTTGAGTTAGTAAAGAAGCTCATGAGGGGGGTAGTCGTCCAGCCATTTGAGTAGGTACACCCTAGATGGTAAGGGGTGGTTGCGTAGAGACGGTAGACTTTGTGTACCGCAAGACGAGGGTTTGAGGAAGGCTATACTTGATGATGCACATCGGTCGAAGATGACCATTCATCCCGATAGGGACAAGATGTACCAAGACAGGAAGCGAGTTTTCTTTTAGGCCGGTATGAAGAAAGATGTGGCCGAGTATGTCGCTAGATGCTTGGTGTGCTAGCAAATGGAAGCGGAGCAGAAGAAACCCGGTGGGTTGCTTCACCCATTGGAGGTTCCGCTATGGAAGGGGGATAACGTCTCGATGGATTTTTATTGATGGGTTACCAAGATCGAGGAAGGGTAATACGGGAATTTGGGTGGTGGTAGACAGACTTACTAAGAGCGCCCATTTCATACCCGTGAAGAGTAAGGGGACTACTGCAGAGCTAGCTTCAGTTTACATTCGAGAGATTATTAGATTACATGGTGTACCTTTCAGTATAGTGAGCGATCGAGATCCTATCTTCACTAACGAGTTTTGGAAGAGTTTGCAAGAAGCGGTAGGGACTCAGTTGTGTTTGAGTACCGCATATCATCCTCAGACGGACGGCCAGACCGAGAGGGTGAATCGTATTTTAGAAGACCTTTTGAGGCTATGTATCTTGGGTTTTGGAGGTACATGGGAAGAGCAGCTTCCATTGGTGGAGTTCGCGTATAATAACAGCTTCCAGTCTAGTATTGGCATGGCTCCTTTCGAAGCTCTTTATGGAAGGCCTTGTCGATCACCCACATGTTGGTGGGAATCTACGGATAAGATCTTGTTTGGGTCCGATATGGTTAGAGAGACTTCGGAAAAGATTGACTTGATTCGAAGGAGGATGAAAGCGGCGTAAGACAGACAGAAATCTTATGTGGACAAGAGGAGGACGGATCTTGAGTTTGATGTTGGGGACATGGCCTCCGTCAAAATATATCCATTACGAAATGTGATTCGCTTTGGATCTGTTGGAAAGTTAGCACCAAGGTTTGTTGGGCCGTTTCCTATTAAGGAAAGGATTGGACAGATGGCATATAGAGTGGAGTTGCCCGACAGGCTTAGTGGTGTACATGATATATTCCATGTGTCACATTTGAGGAAGTGCCTACATGAGACCGCTGAAGTGGTAGAGCCGGGCTTGCTTAAAGAAGAAGAGATAGAGCGTGATGAGACGATTCGACGGGCTCCTACTCGCGTCCTTAGGTCAGAGACTAGGAAGTTGAGGAATCGAGAGGTTCAACTAGTCAAAGTGCAATGGGGAGAAGATGAGAGCAACGCTACCTTAGAGACGGAAGAGAAGATGCGTTCATTATACCCATTCCTTTTTAGGATATGTCTTTTAATTTCTCCTTTATCGTTTGACTAGTACTTATCTTATCTGTAGTATGTCCTCTCATTAGTACCTTTGACCTTTAGATAGGGTAAACCTATGGTTGAAACATGTGTTTGAGACATGTTATGTTTGATGGATGCATGTGGATGCAAGTGGTTGCTAGTGGTTGCTCGTGGATGCATATACACACACTCTAGGCACTAGATCGGCTCAGTCACTTCATATTGCATATTGCATATAATTGTGTGTAGGTAGCTATATTTATGGATGTATAATGATTGTGTTATCATATGGATGATGCATTTTGGTGAATGATTGTGCACTCATATAGATACTGTATGTGTCGATAGGGTTATCTCGCATACATATTGGATGCATGGCACTATCATGGTTTGCATATGTTCGTACATTAGATAGGGAACATATACACACACTTTTCGCATATGCTCATACATCATTAGAAATTGTTTTAAGGACAATGGATGCCCGTGTTTGATGGATTGAGTAGATGGTTGTTTGGATGGTAGGATATGCATTCTCCTTAGCTTAGAGATTTCGGGGACGAAATCCTTTAAGGAGGGGAGAATGTAACACCCCGAATTTCGATTAATGCTAAAATTCACTAATTACAGAATAAATAATCTCAGATGTGAGAATTGGGGGCAACGGGCTGCGTCATTGCGTTCGTCTCGGAAAAATACGCGAAATAGAGTCCGAGTTTTCGAGAATGGGAGTCCGTATGGCCCCGTTATGGCCCAATGAAGTTTGCAGAAAATTTAAAGTTCAAAACAGATTTTAAAATTCAGATTTAAATTAAATTGGGGCCATTAGACGCTGGAGGGAAAAACTCCCGCCTAGTATCCGTGTCGACAGCCCTGTCGACAGGGTAGTCGACTGGGTAGCACCAGGTCGACAGCCCTGTCGACTTGGGTGTCGACAGGGGGTGCTCGACAGGTTTAACCTGGTGCACCATTTTAGGGATTGGCTATGTTTTGGGCTGTTCTCTAGAAGCTTCCGGGATCTGATGGTCCTAATCTAATCTAGGGTTAATCTAATGGCCTAAAACACTTGCCTAATCCTATAAATAAGACCCTAAGCTAGCCCTAAATGATCATAATCCTATCTCCTAACTAAACTATGCCAAAATTTTCTATGATCATGGCCTCCACTTAAAACCCTAGCCTCCATCCTATTTCTAAACTATTTCTATGAAGGCTTTCATGTTCATACAAGCATCTTTGAGTTGTATGAGTGATCATTGGCTTGCATTCATCATCAAGTTGCAAGCTTTATGTTCAAGGCTAGAGTTTTTGGGTGATTTGTGGCAAGGGTTTGCTTATTGGAGCTTAGTGGTGAGTTTCTATAGACTTAACAATCAATTGTTAAATTGATTATGATAGGATATGATAAGATATGGCTATGTTTGTGGAATCAATGTGTTTATGCAAGTTTGGTATAGTGTATGTTGTGTGCTATATGCAAGTTTAATGCCATGTTTTATGATGCAAAACACTATGTTGAACATTTATGCATATGTAACATGTTATGCAAACTATATGAGAGTGTATATGCAAGTTATATGTAATATGATATGCAAGTTATACATGGGGTTTTATGCATGCTAAGTGTTTGGTTTTATGCATGCTAAGTATTTGGATTTGTGCATGCTAAGTATGTGGTTTTGTGCATGCTAAGTAATTGGTTTTATGCATGCTAAGTGTTTGGTTTTATGCATGCTAAGTATTTGGTTTTGTGCATGCTAAGTATGTGGTTTTGTGCATGCTAAGTAATTGGTTTTATGCATGCTAAGTGTTTGGTTTTATGCAAAGTTCATATGCAAAGTTATGATATAAGTTCATATGCAAAGTTATGATGCAAGTTCATATGCAAAGTTATGATGCAAGTTCATATGCAAAGTTATGATGCAAGTTCATATGCAAAGTTATGATGCAAGTTCATATGCAAAGTTATGATGCAAGTCCATATGCAAAGTTATGATGCAAGTTCATATGCAAAGTTGTGATTCAAGTTCATATGCAAGTTGGTCTCTTTTATGATATGCATAACATATACGAGTTTGCCTCTATGTATGACATGTTGTGCAAGTTCATATGCAAGTTTATGTGCAAGTTCATATGCAAGTTTGTCTCTTTTGATGACATGCATAATGCAAGTTTGGGTTAAATGCTAAGTTGGGTTTAATGTATGTTCATATATGCAAGTTGACACCTTTTTGAACCCATGATAAAGTTATATGCTATGTTGGTTAAACCCATGACATTTGTGATGAATCTTCCCTTTATTATGTCATGTTATGAGAACGAATTACGTGAGGAACGATGGGGTTAATATGCATGTTAATAAAATGGTGTGAAATGGGTATGCTTAAGCATAACATAAATTAAATGGACATAATTGGGAATTTACCTATTTAGTTAGGTCTACCCATATTATGGAGTTGGGAATTTACCTATTGAGTTAGGTCTACCCATACTATGGAATTGGGAATTTACCTATTGAGTTAGGTCTACCCATATTCTTGAAAACATGATTAACTAATTAGGGATAATTAATATAAATTATGAGGGTGATTAATTAGGTGTAATTAATCGACTAAGACACGAGGTTTGACTCAGTTGTAGCGTAAAACTGCCCGGACCCAACCGCCTTAACCAGTTGCTACAAATGTTAGCCCAATGTGAGAGGTCTTAGCCATAAACTAAATACGTGATTAATGTAAAGACACGAGGTTAGACTCGGTTATGACATAAGGCTGCCCGGACCCAACCGGCCTAACCAGCGGTCATAAAAGATAGTCTAATGTGAGAGGTCTTTATGAGGATCACGGTCTTAATTAATTAAGAAACACTTAACCAAAT
Source organism: Allium sativum (assembly GCA_030737875.1). NCBI lineage: Eukaryota > Viridiplantae > Streptophyta > Magnoliopsida > Asparagales > Amaryllidaceae > Allium > Allium sativum. The sequence goes on from CM060915.1 coordinate 997,961,517, forward strand.
TAGCATGTAGTGGGGCATGAGGGGTTAAGTGGGTGCCTTGGGTGGCATGTAGTAACTAGTGGGGCCTTGGGTGGCATGAGGAAACTAGTGGGTTGCCTTGGGTGGCAATAGAAAATACGATTAGAATACTTAACCAAAGTGGAACATGTAATTAAACATGATTAAAGGGTTAAGTAAGTGCCTTGGGTGACATGTGGGAATTAAGTAAATGACTTGGGTGGCATGTGGAAATCTAGTGGGTGCCTTGAATGGCAATTAAAATATGATTAATGACTTAACCAAACCTTAACATGTAGGTGGGCATGATTATAAAAGGGGTTAAGTGGGATACACTAGATAAAATAACAAGCTTAAGTAGTAGCTTGTGGGGGCCCATTTCAACCAATATCCCAAACGTATCTTTGTGGGCTCGACTCAAGTCGAGGACGGGACACGCATATTGGGCTTGACTATAAGAGGCCAAAATGGGTTAGCGGTGGCAACGCATGACCAACGGGTTTCATATGCGTGTGTGGACCCGGGCTGGTAAATAAGACGTTGTTGCATCGTGTAGATATAAGCCGTGCACCGTTGGTTTTATCAGGTTGCCACGTTGGGGAATGGTACACCCCACGGTGGGGCCAGCACGGGTATCTACGTTAGGGAGCCGATCGAATGGGGAGTAGTGTGTACACCTAGTGGATTGTAGGGCCCCGTGGCATCTACTTAGTCACCTAGGGGTACGCGAGAACTATTAAGTTAATTTTATAAGTCCAGGGGTGGGATCAACCTTTAAGTTAGGAATGACTGGTGTGGTGCAGTGTAGGAATTACCCTTGGGTGGGTAGATCTGGGGTGGTGTAATCTAGTAATTATCCTTGGGTGGATAAATGCGTCTTTTCGGTTATCTTAGTATATCCTGTGTTTAGTTGGCTACTTAGTGTAGTCATTATCCCCAGAGGTACCGTACCTTGTTTATATCATACCCTAATTACTTTAATGATTGTATTGTTAGGGTTATAGGACTCACTCAGACTTATGTCTGACCCCGTTGTTTTTATCTTTCTCCAACCCTCAGGTTATCAGAGTGGGCCTACCACTAGTGGGCTTTGATCAGACTGCTTTATCCATCTTTTGGAGCTTGGACCGTGGATGTGAAGCTCAGTTTATCTTTTCTATTATGGTTATTAGGTTATGTAGTGGGATTATGTACTTTTGTTTTTATCAGGATGGATATTATGTACTTGACTCTTATTTATGGTTTTGGTGTAACCAAACATGTTTTACTTTCCGCTGAAAAGAAATGATGTTTTAAATTCTCAAGTATTACTTATATCTGTCTTGTTGAAATTTTTCTGTTCTATATTCACTTAAAATACTCCACCGATGTTATGGCATTCCCTTAGTGAGTGACCGTAGCGGGTGTGGGGTGTTACACGTGGTATCAGAGCTTAAGGTTACCAGAACAGATAAAATTTTTAGAAAAACTATTTTCTAAGAATATTTTTGAAAGGAGTATTTTCAAAAACATGTCTTTTAAGAGAAAAGTTTTTGAAAGAAAAGCATAATCCCCAATAGCCATATCTATATCTTTCGAATTCTCCGTTTTGAATCTCTTCCTCTCTCGTTTTGAGTTTCCCCTCCGCGTATAGATGACCTTTCTAAGATAGATAAGAACGGAAAACCACTTCAAGGGACTTAGACATTAGTCGGATTAAAAGTTGGTTCAAGAAGGAGGAGGACTGGTAGGTATCTATTGGATAGACGATGGGAGGAAGGCTCAAATAGTTGTTTGGTTAATAAAGGATAAAACCTCATTGGTGGGAGGTTACGAGTGGAGAATGGGAAGAAGAAGGCGAGTAGTTATCCTTTTGGAGGAATGGGACACCGTATTAGGATTGCCCAAAGAGGCAAGGGCGAGGGTGATTGTATTCCCTCATGGCTAGGGTACCAGATGGGGATAGGACCGTCTAGATTGGAATTTGGATTTCTTTATTATCCGGTTCGAACTTTATTAGATTCTGACGCATCAAGTTCGTTTATCTCATCATTGTTAGTTGAGTCACTGCACTTAGACACCAGTTTGGTAGATGATCCCTTAGTTGTTTCAAACCCAATTGGGGCTCCATGATGTGTTTGGGTTTGAAAGTTTCTATACTTAGCGTTGAGTTTAGATGTGATGCTTTTTGGGCTTCACGGGCTATGGGTTAGTTTGGGCATGGACTGGTTATCCAGTAGGGGTGCCGTTCTTGATTTTGAAGGGAGAGTTGTTAGGCTTATGACCCGCTTGGGTAACACTCTCGAGATCTCTTGTAATCCCATGGAATCTGTTATGCTAAGTTATCTAGAATCGCTTGACACGTCGGTCGAGAGTTTGCGATCTGTTAGAGTGGTCCGGGAATACTCGGATGTGTTTGAGAAGGTGAAGGGCTTACCTCCGGAGCGGGAGATTGACTTCCGAATATATCTGGTAGACAATGCCAAACCAGTATCTTGGCCAGTGTGCTACATGGCTCCTCGTGAGAGGAGGGAACTCCATGAGCAAGTAGGCGATTTGCTTGAGAAGGGGTTCATAAGACGAAGTATATCGGAGTGGGGTGCTCCAGTAGTTTTTGCCGTGAAGGCGGATGGGTCCCTCAGACTTTGGGTAGGCTAAAGAGAACTAAATAAACTCACAAAGAAGAATAGACACCCATTGCCGAGGATTGATGATCTCTTTGATCAGTTGGTTGGCGCCTCAGTATTTCCGCAAGTTGGACTCAGCCACGGGGTTTCGTCAGTTGAAGAGTGGCTGAGGATAGTATAGAGAAGACTGCCTTTAGGACTCCGGATGATTTTTATGAGTGGCTGGTGATGCCATTTGGTTTGACGAACGCCCCCGCATACTTTGTTGATTTGATGAGAAGGGTGTTCAGGGAGTACCTAAATAAGTTCGTGATGGTCTTTGTGGATGACATCTTGGTCTTTTCTAGGAGCGAAATAAGTTTTCGTATGTGCTCAATAGGGTGAGCAAAGCCAGTTAGGGGAAAAACGGTGGTTTTGGAGCGAGACTGGCGAGGACATCCAAAGTTGGTCAAAGGCTTAATTGTTTAGCCATTTTTACTAGTATCATCTCACGTAGGTCGCCTGAACTCGAAGGAGATATCCCTTGGGTGTTTGTCTGATATTGGTTTAGGCCTTTGGGGCTTGCATTTGGGGGATGTCGAGTTCGACTAGGGTGGTCTACGTGAGAGATGGACAGTTGTGATGATTTTGGATGGGATTCTTAGCATCCTATGAGTTTGAGATAGCGTATACCCATGGCAAGGGAAACATTGTAGCGGACGCCTTAAGTAGAAAAAGGTTGTCCTTGAGTTCATTATTCGTTAAACGACGGAGCTTAGAGTTTATTTCTATGTTTGACTTTAGACCTTCCGTTGACTTTGTACCCGGTTTGCTAGCCTCCTTGGAGGTTAGGCCTACTCTTTTGGGGCGTATTGGCGGAGCACAGCGGGACGACCCACAATTGGTTGAGTTAGTAAAGAAGCTCATGAGGGGGGGAGTCGTCCAGCCATTTGAGTAGGTACACCCTAGATGGTAAGGGGTGGTTGCGTAGAGACGGTAGACTTTGTGTACCGCAAGACGAGGGTTTGAGGAAGGCTATACTTGATGATGCACATCGGTCGAAGATGACCATTCATCCCGATAGGGACAAGATGTACCAAGACAGGAAGCGAGTTTTCTTTTAGGCCGGTATGAAGAAAGATGTGGCCGAGTATGTCGCTAGATGCTTGGTGTGCTAGCAAATGGAAGCGGAGCAGAAGAAACCCGGTGGGTTGCTTCACCCATTGGAGGTTCCGCTATGGAAGGGGGATAACGTCTCGATGGATTTTTATTGATGGGTTACCAAGATCGAGGAAGGGTAATACGGGAATTTGGGTGGTGGTAGACAGACTTACTAATACGGGAATTTGTTCTGGAATAAGGCATGCGGGATGAACAATAGAAGCAAAGGAAGGGGAAGATTTGGATTTAGCTGCTTTCATTGCCCTCTTTCATATTTCATGCATTTACTTATATGGTTTTTGAATTACATGTTGTTATTAAATTTTACAAATGTGGCACTTTGTATTACTATTGATTATCAATTTGCTTGTTGCAGATCTTGTATTATACCATGTACGATGTTTTCGTGCTTAAAATCTGAGCTGACCTTGAATGTTACTTGATGGGTTTTGTATTTGGACTGAATTGATGAGAATGGAATCTATGTTTAATATCAAAGGTCAGGGCACCATTGTTATACGCATGAGCTATGAAAGGGAAAAACCCCCATGAAGCTATGGGGCACAACCGTGATTCACGAAGTCTCGAACCCCCTGAAGATCAAAGGAGGAACTCAAAACAACAGCGACAAGAAGATTACTGGGCTGGAAAAGACAACTTCTTAACAAAGCTAGGGCATCGGCACAGCCGTTCTCCTCCCAGTCCTCTCTCCATGACTATTAGTTGGCTTGCTACTTGTTCCCAAAAAAGGTATTTTGTATGTCAGTTTTGATTGATTCTGAATTTTACATCTTCCGATTTTTAATTTTTGATCAAATTTTTATGTACCTGGTACTGGAATTTGCAAACAGACTGAAGCTGGCGTGCATTTTAGATTCTATTGACAGATCCCTATTTTGTAAGTTCTAATTTTGATATTGCAAACAACATAGCCCTACTGTGTTTTAGACTTTTAGATTGTAGTGAGACTTCAAACATTTGGTTTTGATTCATATTTGTAAGTTCTAATTTTAAATTTGCAAACATGACTATGTTTTGTTGTATATTCCTGTTAACCAATTATTCATTTTGATCCACATTCCACATGTTCTAATTTTGAGTTAGTTAATTGTAGAATATGGATTGATTTGTTTATCAATAAGGGTTAAATCAAAATTGCTAAATTTAATTTGTTATTTGAAATAACTGAATAATAAACAATGATTTGATAATTAATGGATTTTTTAATGGTTAGTTAACGTAAAATTTATCCATGATTGATTAAATTTGTTATTGTCGAAATTTATAGTTATTTTTTTTAGTCAACTCTATTAGTGAAAAAGAATTTTAGTTCCAAATTATTTTGGTGAATATTTATGATAATTTATAATCAATAGATTGGGTATTCATAATTTAAAATACTATTTGTCATTTTAATATTTATAAATATACAATGTCATAGACGTTTTATAGTGTAGAGTTGTGCAAATAAGATTTGGTCAATGAGCTTGAATATCATAGGCTGCATTGAAACAATCCATTTATTTCAGTCACAGGATGACCACAGAGGGTGTGAGACCGAATTGATTAGAATATAATAATTATTGCAATATATATAGCTATCGTATTTTACAATTTTTCTAGGCCTCTGTACATTTTTCAATTTTTTTTGTATGTTCATTTTTCATTGCAGAGATAGTAGCCTTACAGATTCTTTTATCGAGAAGTATCTTGTTAAGAAGCTAATTATATCAGCTGAAGCTGAGGTAAGCTCTCATATTTGTTTTTTTTTTTAACACATTTTTCCTCTTGTGCAGTGTGGCGCACTCATATTTTTACTTTTAGAAGAACAAAAAGAAATTTTAAACAGACATTCAGATAAACATGCATGGACACATCCTTACATAAACCTACAATAAAAACGACCCAAGTGAATACAAACACCTAAAATGTTTAGTTCTTCTTAACGGCGTTTTGAATGGTAAATTAAACATTTTTTTAGTTAATAGTAAAAGGTTAAAAAGTGTTTATGGATACAATTTCAGTTGGAAAAATTGAAATAGTTGAACAGTTATTGTTTGGAGAAATTGTAGAAGGTTAAATATACTTTATTTAACGTTATAGTAATATTGTTTGTGTCCCCTGAGACATTGGATAATGTACTTCCTGGCCTGCACATTTGTTGCTGGTTAAACATGTGCAGCTGGGAACACTGTCACTGTTTATTTACAAATTGTAAATGCATTAAACCGACATGCATGATGCATGTAAATACACAACATTCTGGTATATGTAATCTAATATAAATTTATTGATTTTATATCAAAAATGTGAAAATGTATAACACACACATTGTGTTTTAATGTTGGACCAGTTGTCATTGGCAATGAAACACACATTGTTTATAGAATTTAAATTGTTCAGGTATTCACTTTAAGTTCACATGTGTAACTTTTATCAGGAATTATAAGCCTATTTGAAAGAATGGTGAGTTATTTTGTTAATATGAAATAGTTATCTGTAATGGTGTACACATGGATTATTAATGGATGAGGTATTATAATGAAAATTACAAAGAAAAGAGTTGTGTACATTGTTCGTTGGAATGTTGAAATTTTAAGCACTAGTTGTAATTAACTTAGAAAGAGACAGAATAGTATATAGCTAGATGGGCTAGTTTTGTTGTTTCAAAGAACAACATTGAATAATATGAAATTAATTCTCCTTATGAACAATACAGACTAATATTATTAAATATAGGGATAAATCAAATGTATGTGACCAGGCAGTGGTCTTTTCCAAATCCAGAATGGCTGAATTTATTGTTATTTTCTTATGAATTACTTTGTGTGGTGTTCCAAGCAACAAAATGCAACTCAACCGCAGCAGTCAACGTGAAGTGAGTTGACATTCCTGGAGATTATATTTTGACTTTGTTTATATTTTATGTTAGCAATTAGCGTTGATCCCATTTGGCCATTTCCCTATATGAGGGAGTCCAAATTGCTTGATTTCTATACAAAACGGCATTCACTTGCATGTTGATCAATGGCATGTATACTCAAGTTAACCTGAATATTCTACCATACAAAAATATGTACATAATGCGTTGACAAAATTAATGTTATTTAAGATGCATGCATTATAGGTTGCGATTGGCACAACAAACCAGTAGTAATCTTGACTTTATATCCACATTTAGAACTAACATTTTTATGTAGAATTTCCATAGAAATATTCATGCATTCACATACATGTTTTGTGTTATCTTAATCAAAATCAAACCACTTGCCGCACATTTTCTATACCACAACCCACAATTAGTTTTCTTTCATGTCAAATCTATGGTTAATTACATCATTTTAAACTAAACTTTTGTATTTACTTCATTCTTTGTTCCTGATTGAATATGTACTAGCGATGCAATTTATAATACTGTTTTGACAATTTTGCAAGTATTCTGTCTGATACTTGTTTTTCATTTTTTATCGTTTATATATCCTAGTGATATATTATTATATTAGTCCTATCGGTTTTGAGTAATTGCATCAGTAGCAAAGAATATAATAATTATTACAATATATATAGTTATCGTATTTTACAATACTTCAAGGCCTCTGCACATTTCACAATATATATAGTGAAACACCCCACCTCCGTTAGGGTCACTCTCAAAGGGAATGCCCTAATTTTGGTGGAGGTTTATAAGTATAAGTCACAGATATACAAGACAGATATAAAAACACATATTTGTAAAACAGCGGAAAAACAAACAACTTTTATTTCATAAAAAGCAAATACGTGTTACAGCAACATCACCATGATTGTCTTACATCCTTTCCAAAAACATAACATAACACTTTCATAATCTGTCTTGATTACATTATTTAAAGAAGCATAAAGAAAACATAGATAAACTGCAAAAGCCCCATAGTGGTTGTCCAAAGCCATAGTTCAAAAACGGAAAGGTCCAAGCAATACATTTCTCCTCTTCAAGCTGGATGTTAAGGCTGGTCAAGCTGTAGTGTTCCCTCCCTGTGGACCTGGGGGGGGGGGGAACGGAAGAAAAGAAGACGAAAGAAAAGTAGAGTCAGACATAAAGCCTGAGTAAGTCTAGGACTATTTTGTCTATGAATAAAGAAATGGGTATGATAAGTATAATCAAGAAGTGGGAAAGCACTATAAACTTGGTTAAGTTGTCTAGGGTCGAATATACTATCGTACCCCATATTAATCTCTGAACCCATATAAACTAGTTCCCAACTGGCACCCCATAATCAGGGTGAAGTGATCCATTCTATGATGATCGGCTCCTACTCGCATAGTTATATGTGTCTTACGGCCCCCGATGTTGTAGTTACCTATGCTGGTCCCACCATGGGGTGTATCAAGTCCCATGGCAGCGGCCCGACACAACCTTAGAATGCACAGGTATGCTACTGGTGCCCAGTGCTTTATTTTTCTGCGCCGGACTGTGTGCACGCCCGCACCCCGTTAGAACCTACACTGCTACACCACCGCCGTCGATTTGACCTCTTACAATCAGCCCAGTAATCGTGCCCCACCCTGCCTAGTCTCAGGGTATCATGATACACCTTATAGGGTTACTGCTGAAAAGGGCCCCCCGTTGCTAGGTTTTCTATCTCTAGCCAACATGCTAAGTTGGTTAAGTGTTTTCTAACCTAACCCCACCAGTCCGTTTAGTTTAGCATGTTCCATTTTGATTAAGTCTTTAGTTCACTTAATCCTAACAATCCTGACTCATCCTTAATTGTCTTATTAAAGCCTTGACCTCTCACATTAGACAGGTATTGTTGTGGCTGCCTGTTGCCGGTTGGTTCCGGGCAGTCTTACGCCACAACTCAGTCTAACCTCGGGTCCTTATTGGGCTCCATGTTTAACCTCCCACATTGGATAGGTATTGTTGTGACCACTGGACAGCCGGGTGGTTCCGGGCAGGTTTACATCACAACTCAATCCAACCTCGGGTTAAACACATCGTATTTTCTACATTTACATATTTTGTCTTTCTTCTTTATTTATATGTAAATATTTGCGGCCCATTATTAAGTTAATGGTGTAAAGGTTACACCAATCATGGGCCCAACCCATACTTGAATTTGGGCCCTTCTACTTTATATTTTCATTTATTAATTAATTTGGCCCAACGCTATTTTCCCCCGTTTAATACGTTCGTTTATCATAATATATGTTGGGCTTAGGCCTTTTTAAGCCCAACTTAGCCATGCGAGAAAGGGGAGGCTTAAAGCGTGATTACATACACAAAAAGGGGATTGTGAGCGCATGAACTTGCAACATAACGTTGGAACTACAAGACAGAAACTGGTGTACTTGCATAGTAGCATAAGTGACATGAATCAAAGCATGTAAACTTGTAGTTAAGTTAAGAATCTAAATTGGATATTATTATTGACACATAGTCTTAACTACAACATAGACCTATGTTCTTATTTAGGCATAATGTCAAACATAAGCAAATCATGTTCATAAGGTTTCTACATGTTTACAAAGGGGATTACTTTTGTTATTAATACAAAAGTATAGTTCAACTTGAATTATTCCAACTTAAATCATGACTTTAAATCTATTCACATAACCATGGCGCACATATACTTATGGCATAAATATTTCTAAACATGAAATCATGATTTTTACTTTAGTCATGCAAACTTGCAAAAAAAGGATTTTTGAATCTAGCCTAGCCATGTACCACATATGTCATCATATAATTCTTGTTAACAATATAGACCTAACATGGTTTTCAATTATGTAAAATATCAATCATAGCCTAGTCATATTCATAAGTTTGCACATAGGTTTTTCTAGTACAAAAGCATGGCTTAATACATAGACCATGATGCCAATAGTTTCATATGAATTATAATAATCCAAATTTGTTCCAATTACGCACAAAATGATTTTTGTACAAAAATACACATTATGATGGCATAGTAGCAAAACCCCAAACTTGCATGAATTCCAATTAAACAACTACATACATGTAGCTTCAACATAAATTACATATTTTGCGAATATCCAAACGTCATACTTGCATAAAACTACCGCAAACATGTAGTTTTTATAATGAATAACATAATTCGAGAATATCCAAACGTATACAATATTCCAAATCGATAGCAACGCACAAATATGAATTACTTTATCGCCACAAATCAAGTATACAAACCAACACAGTTATTTGTTCATACCAAAATAATACTCTACTTACAATCGTTGTGGCGAATTCTCTAATTCAGGAATTTAGAGATGCGACTCCTTTTGACGTAGGCGTTGATTTGATTTGTTTATGTTGCTTTATGCTTTAGAATTTGCCTCCAAATCTTCTCTCCAATTTGGTGGCTACTCCTAGACGTTCCTCAGCAGCATGGAGGCTTTGTTCTTATTTTTGAATGAATAGATTAGGTTGAGTCTAGGGTCATTTTTATAGAGTTTATGAACTGATTAGAGCCATCGATGTTGCCTGGATTGATCGTAGCCATTCATTCGAAAGAGAGACCAATTAGAGCCTGCCACCTAGCCCTAATGACAAAGCAAGCTTCTGGAAATCGGCCAAACACAGACCTGGCCAGCCAGGGTGGGCTGGGTTCGACCTGGCTCTGGACCAGGTCGACAGCCCTGTCGACAGGCCTGTCGACAGCCCTGTCGACATGGCTAGCCCAGGTCGGCAGCCCATTCGACCTGGGTGGCTTAGGCGGGAATTTTCCCGCCCTGGCCAATTGGGCCCGATTTTTAATTTTTAATTGTTTTTCTGAGCTGTTCGAATTTTAAACTTAATTCAGAAACTTCCGAAGGCCATATCTTCTTCATACGGACTCCGTTTTTCGAAAACTCGGACTCTATTTCGCGTATTTTTCCGAGACGAACGCAATGGCGTATCCCGTTTCCCTTAGTTCTTTGATTTGAAATTAATTATACTTTAATTTGTGAATTTCACAGTTATAGAATTCGCGGGGTGTTACATTCTCCCCCACTTAAAAGGATTTCGTCCCGAAATCTTCAAGTTAGGAGGAATGTATATCCTAACATCCAATCATCCATCTACTCATCCATCAAACACGAGCATCCATTGTCCTTAAAAGACTTCTAATGCTTCATGATCATATGCGAAGTGTGTGTGTACATGTACTTATCTAATGCAAAATCAGGCGGTCTACTGATTCAGTTGGCCTCCTTAATGCGAATTATGTAAGTGCCATGAATCCATCATGTATGCAAATTTTCCTATTCATGATTCTACATGGGTGCACAATCATTCAATACAAATGCAACATCCATATGACAACACATTAAAGTTCAACCATATACGAATGCAAACATATATGCATATGCAATATGAAGTGACTGAGCCGATCTAAAACCTAGATTGTGTGTGTATATGCAACCACGAGCAACCACTAGCAATCACTTGCAACCACTTGCAACCATCATCCATAACATGTTTCAATTACATGTTTTCATCCAAAAGGTTTCTACCTAAAAGATAAGGTCGAGGAAATATACCTAAAAAGATAGATAAAAGCGCAACTTAAGGAAAAAGAAAGATCAAGGATGTACCCTCGAAAAGAAAAGGGTAGGCAGTGCGTATTCTAGCTTCAGTTTCCCAAGTCGCGTCTCCCTCGGCGTCGCTCCACTGAACTTTGACGAGCCTGACTTCGCGGTTGCGTAGCTTCTTCACTTCCGTTCCTAGTATACGGGTTGGAACTTTTCTTATGGTTGCTTCGCGTTCCACTTCGGCCTCTTCGAGGATATTTGGCTCTACCACCTCAGCAGACTCATGTAGACATTTTCGGAGATGTGAAACGTGAAAAACGTTGTGGACTCCAGCCAACTTCTCGGGTAGCTCTAATCTATAGGCCATTTTCCCAATTTTCTCGATGATAGGGAATGACCCTACGAACCTTGGTGCCAGTTTTCCTGTGGTTCCAAAACGAACAACGTTTCTTAGCGGAGATACCTTGAGAAAAACTCTGTCTCCAACCTCAAATTCAAGGTCGGTCCTCCTCTTGTCGGCATAGGACTTTTGTCTGTCTTGGGCCGTCTTCATCCTTCTTCGTATTAAGTCTACTTTCTCTGAAGTCTCTCGGATCATATCTGGTCCAAGTATGAGCTTATCAGTAGACTCCCACCAACAAGTGGGCGATCGGCACGGTCTTCCATATAAAGCTTCGAAGGGCGCCATTCTGATGGTTGCTTGATAGCTGTTGTTGTAGGCAAATTCCACCAAAGGAAGGTGGTCTTCCCATGTCCCTCCGAAGTCAAGGACGCATAGCCTTAAAAGGTCTTCCAAAACTCTGTTCACTCTCTCTGTTTGGCCGTCGGTTTGCGGATGATAGGCTGTGCTCAAGCATAACTGCGTTCCTACTGCTTCTTGCAGACTCCGCCAAAACTCGCTGGTGAAGAGGGGGTCTCGGTCACTAACAATGCTAGATGGTATTCCATGGAGTCGAACGATTTCCTTGAGGTAAAGTGATGCTAGGGATGAGGCAGTTCTTTTACTTTTGACAGGTAAAAAGTGGGCGCTTTTAGTAAGCCTATCCACTATTACCCAAATGCTAGTGTTGCCTCTCCTAGACCTAGGCAGCCCATCGATGAAGTCCATTGAGATGCTATCCCACTTCCACTGCGGGACCTCTAGAGGATGTAGTAGTCCGCCAGGCTTTTTCTGTTCCGCCTTAACCTGTTGGCACACCATACACTTAGAAACGAACTCTACCACGTCCTTTTTCATGCCGTTCCAAAAGAAAGTCCTTTTTATATCTTTGTACATTTTATCTCCGCCTGGGTGTATCGTCATCTTGGAGTGATGTGCTTCCTCGAGAACCTTCTTTACTAAATCTTTTGTCTGTGGGACGCATAGTCTTCCATCTCGCCTTAGCAAACCCTTATCGTCGATGGAGTATCTGTTGAGGTGACTTGAAGTCTCACCCCTAATTAGCCTATCAATTGTTTCCATAAGCTGAGGGTCTTCGCGTTGTGCTGTCCCTACTGAATCCACTAAAGTTGGGCGCACTTCGAGAGATGCTAGCAAGCCTGGTACGAAATCAGAGGAAGGCCTAAAGTCGAAGCTGGCTATAAACTCTAGGCTTTGTCTTTCAACAAACAGCGGGCTTAGGGTCAATTTCTTTCGGCTCAACGCGTCTGCCACTACGTTGCCTTTGCCCGGAGTGTAGGAGATTTCGAAATCGTACGAGGCAAGAAACTCCATCCATCTATGTTGCCTCAAGTTAAGATCCTTCTGCGAGAAAAGATATTTCAACGATTTATGGTCAGTGTAAAGTTCGAACTTCTCACCTAGGAGATAGTGTCGCCAAGACTTGAGTGCAAAGACGATGGCGCCTAACTCAAGATCGTGGGTTGGGTAGTTCTTTTCGTGCACTTTCAACTGCCTCCCGCCATAAGCTACTACCCTTCCTTCTTGCATTAAGACGGCGCCTAGCCCTGTCCCACATGCATCCGTATAAATAGTGAACATCTTACTCCCATCTGGCAGCGTCAAAACTGGGGCTGTTGTGAGAGCCCTTTTCAGTCGTTGGAAAGCAAACTCGCAATCCAAGTCCCAATTGAACACTAGATTCTTCTTGGTCAATTTCGTGAGCGGAGCTGAGATTTTCGCAAAATCCCTTATGAATTTTCGATAGAAACCTGCTAGTCCTAGAAAGCTTCGGACCTCAGTTGCATTCCTTGGTGTCTTCCAATCCTGTACCGCCACTACCTTAGCAGGGTCCACCGCTAACCCTTGTTTGGATACTATGTGCCCAAGGAACCTCACCTCTTCTCTTCAAAAGTGGCATTTGGAGAATTTGGCTTTTAGTTGATGGACTCGCAAAGTTTCCATGATTGCCCTTAAGTGCTGAGCATGTTCCTCTTCACTCTTTGAGAAGATAAGGATATCACCTATGAAGACCACTACGAATTTGTTGAGGAAATCTCTAAATACCCTACTCATCAGGTCCACGAAGTAAGCAGGTGCATTTGTCAAGCCGAAAGGCATGACAAGCCATTCAAAGAAGCCGTCTGGGGTTCTGAACACCGTTTTATAAATGCTATCTTCAGCCACCCTTAGCTGATGAAAACCGGTTGCTAAATCGAGTTGGGAGAAAACAGACGCTCCTACAAGTTGGTCAAATAAATCGTCAATTCTAGGGAGAGGGTGCCTATTCTTTTTCGTTAGCTTGTTGAGCTCCCTATAGTCAACACATAGACGGAGTGAACCATCCGCCTTTGTAGCGAACACCACTGGAGCGCCCCATTCTGAAATGCTCCTCCTAATGAACCCCTTCTCTAGAAGCTCTTTAATCTGTTTACTGAGCTCTTTTCTTTCTCGTGGAGCCATGTGTCTAACGGGCAACGCAACGGGCTTTGCATTATCTATAAGATATATGCGGAAGTCTATTTCCCGCTTCGGAGGCAAGCCCTTCACCTCTTCGAAGACATCCGGATATTCCCGGACCACTCTAACTGATTGCAAATTTTTAACAGAGGCATTTAGCGATTCAAGATAACTAAGCATAACCGCATACGAGGGATTACAAGAAATTTCCAAAGTATTACTGAGCTGGGTTAGGAGCCTAACAACCCTTTTCTCACAATCAAGGATGGCCCCATTACTGGATAGCCAATCCATACCCAAAATCAAACCATAACCCGAAAAGCCCAAAACAAAGGCACTACATTGAAATTCTACACTTAGAATAGAAATTTTCAATCCCAAACAGATCATAAACAAATGAGCTGGCCCCCAATTGGGTTTGAAACAATTAAGGGGTCCTCTACCATACTAGTTTTTAGGTGCAGAGATTCTACTAAAGCAGACGAGATAAAGGAGTGTGATGCGCCAGAATCAAATAAAGTGCGAACGGGGTGATCATAAAGATAAACTACACTTTCTACAGAAGTATTTATACCTCGCTGTTGCAAAGGTGGCGCTTCTAGCACATGAACCTGTGCCCCTGAGGTGGATCCAGCCCTCTGCCCCTGTCCTCGTTTCTTTGGGCAGTCCTTAGCCCTGTGGCCTGTCTCACCGCAAGAAAAGCACCCACCATTCTCCTTGGCCTTCTTTTTCCGGCAGTCCTTTACTAAGTGCCCCACTTTGCCACAGAAATTACACTTCCTCTTCTCTTTGTTGCCTTTCCTGCCTTTCTTAAAGTCTGTCTTCTTAGGCTGCAAACCCTCTTTCTTCCCTTGAGATCTTTCTGCCTTTGTCTCCTTCTTGCCCTTATCCTCCTCATTCAGCAATGCCATTTGCACCAATCTTTCATACGTGGCCCCCATGGGTATATGGGTCATGGCCAAACTGTGTAATGGCTCATTTAACCCTTTGACGAAACGGAGAGCCTTCTTGTGCGGGGTGTTGACTAGGTCAAGCCCAAACCTAGCCAGCTCATCGAACTGATTGTCATACTCTCTGACTGTCTTGTCCCCTTGCTTAAGAAATAAGAATTTTTCCAACTGCAAACTTCTTTACGCATCTGAGAGAAACTTAGTCTCAAACCTTGCCCTAAAGTCCTCCCATGTCTCCACTGGTCTTTCAGCATTAGTGACTTCCCACCAGTAGGAAGCCTCGCCCTTCAATAGCCACATTGCCAATTGTACTTTTTGTCTATCCTCTACCTCAAAGATGATGAATAGGTCCTCAGTTTCTTTCAGCCAATTCCTAGCTGCCACGAAGGACTCAGTTCCATGGAAATCCTTTCCTCCCATAGCTTTAAAATCTTTACATATCTTAGCAAACGTGTTTCCCCGTGGAGGAGGTGGAGGAAAAGGTGCTGCTGCAGATGGATGATTTCCTGCAGCTGGGGGAGGAGGAACGGTAGGACCTGGCTGAGTGGCCCTTGCTTCTAAGAACCGTCTAAACCAACCAGGTATTGGTACCCCTTCCGGCAAGTTAAGATCTTCGGACATGCTGAAACAAAAAGGATAGATTCAAAACGAAGGATAAGAGATAGTACCTATGGCTTTGGGGAGTGGACTTTGCCTTTTAAAATAAAATAATATTTTTATCTTTTAAAAATGCTTCTTTAAATTTCCTTTTTGAAAATAAATTTTCAAAACTTTTTATCTTATCTGGTAAACCTATGCTCTGATACCAAGTGAAACACCCCACCTCCGTTAGGGTCACTCTCAAAGGGAATGCCCTAATTTTGGTGGAGGTTTATAAGTATAAGTCACAGATATACAAGACAGATATAAGAACACATATTTGTAAAACAGCGGAAAAACAAACAACTTTTATTTCATAAAAAGCAAATACGTGTTACAGCAACATCACCATGATTGTCTTACATCCTTTCCAAAAACATAACATAACACTTTCATAATCTGTCTTGATTACATTATTTAAAGAAGCATAAAGAAAACATAGATAAACTGCAAAAGCCCCATAGTGGCTGTCCAAAGCCATAGTTCAAAAACGGAAAGGTCCAAGCAATACATTTCTCCTCTTCAAGCTGGATGTTAAGGCTGGTCAAGCTGCAGTGTTCCCTCCCTGTGGACCTGGGGGGGGGGGGGGGGGGGGAAACGGAAGAAAAGAAGACGAAAGAAAAGTAGAGTCAGACATAAAGCCTGAGTAAGTCTAGGACTATTTTGTCTATGAATAAAGAACTGGGTATGATAAGTATAATCAAGAAGTGGGAAAGCACTATAAACTTGGTTAAGTTGTCTAGGGTCGAATATACTATCGTACCCCATGTTAATCTCTGAACCCATATAAACTAGTTCCCAACTGGCACCCCATAATCAGGGTGAAGTGATCCATTCTATGATGATCGGCTCCTACTCGCATAGTTACATGTGTCTTACGGCCCCCGATGTTGTAGTTACCTATGCTGGTCCCACCATGGGGTGTATCAAGTCCCATGGCAGCGGCCCGACACAACCTTAGAATGCACAGGTATGCTACTGGTGCCCAGTGCTTTATTTTTCTGCGCCGGAGTGTGTGCACGCCCGCACCCCGTTAGAACCTACACAGCTACACCACCGCCGTCGATTTGACCTCTTACAATCAGCCCAGTAATCGTGCCCCACCCTGCCTAGTCTCAGGGTATCATGATACACCTTATAGGGTTACTGCTGAAAAGGTCCCCCCGTTGCTAGGTTTTCTATCTCTAGCCAACATGCTAAGTTGGTTAAGTGTTTTCTAACCTAACCCCACCAGTCCGTTTAGTTTAGCATGTTCAATTTTGATTAAGTCTTTAGTTCACTTAATCCTAACAATCCTGACTCAGCCTTAATTGTCTTATTAAAGCCTTGACCTCTCACATTAGACAGGTATTGTTGTGGCTGCCTGTTGTCGGTTGGTTCCGGGCAGTCTTACGCCACAACTCAGTCTAACCTCGGGTCCTTATTGGGCTCCATGTTTAACCTCCCACATTGGATAGGTATTGTTGTGACCACTGGACAGCCGGGCGGTTCCGGGCAGGTTTACATCACAACTCAATCCAACCTCGGGTTAAACACATCGTATTTTCTACATTTACATATTTTGTCTTTCTTCTTTATTTATATGTAAATATTTGCGGCCCATTATTAAGTTAATGGTGTAAAGGTTACACCAATCATGGGCCCAACCCATACTTGAATTTGGGCCCTTCTACTTTATATTTTCATTTATTAATTAATTTGGCCCAACGCTATTTTCCCCCGTTTAATACGTTCGTTTATCATAATATATGTTGGGCTTAGGCCTTTTTAAGCCCAACTTAGCCATGCGAGAAAGGGGAGGCTTAAAGCGTGATTACATACACAAAAAGGGGATTGTGAGCGCATGAACTTGCAACATAACGTTGGAACTACAAGACAGAAACTGGTGTACTTGCATAGTAGCATAAGTGACATGAATCAAAGCATGTAAACTTGTAGTTAAGTTAAGAATCTAAATTGGATATTATTATTGACACATAGTCTTAACTACAACATAGACCTATGTTCTTATTTAGGCATAATGTCAAACATAAGCAAATCATGTTCATAAGGTTTCTACTTGTTTACAAAGGGGATTACTTTTGTTATTAATACGAAAGTATAGTTCAACTTGAATTATTCCAACTTAAATCATGACTTTAAATCTATTCACATAACCATGGCGCACATATACTTATGGCATAAATATTTCTAAACATGAAATCATGATTTTTACTTTAGTCATGCAAACTTGCAAAAAAGGGATTTTTGAATCTAACCTAGCCATGTACCACATATGTCATCATATAATTCTTGTTAACAATATAGACCTAACATGGTTTTCAATTATGTAAAATATCAATCATAGCCTAGTCATATTCATAAGTTTGCACATAGGTTTTTCTAGTACAAAAGCATGGCTTAATACATAGACCATGATGCCAATAGTTTCATATGAATTATAATAATCCAAATTTGTTCCAATTACGCACAAAATGATTTTTGTACAAAAATACACATTATGATGGCATAGTAGCAAAACCCCAAACTTGCATGAATTCCAATTAAACAACTACATACATGTAGCTTCAACATAAATTACATATTTTGCGAATATCCAAACGTCATACTTGCATAAAACTACCGCAAACATGTAGTTTTTATAATGAATAACATAATTCGAGAATATCCAAACGTATACAATATTCCAAATCGATAGCAACACACAAATATGAATTACTTTATCGCCACAAATCAAGTATACAAACCAACACAGTTATTTGTTCATACCAAAATAATACTCTACTTACAATCGTTGTGGCGAATTCTCTAATTCAGGAATTTAGAGATGCGACTCCTTTTGACGTAGGCGTTGATTTGATTTGTTTATGTTGCTTTATGCTTTAGAATTTGCCTCCAAATCTTCTCTCCAATTTGGTGGCTACTCCTAGACGTTCCTCAGCAGCATGGAGGCTTTGTTCTTATTTTTGAATGAATAGATTAGGTTGAGTCTAGGGTCATTTTTATAGAGTTTATGAACTGATTAGAGCCATCGATGTTGCCTGGATTGATCGTAGCCATTCATTCGAAAGAGAGACCAATTAGAGCCTGCCACCTAGCCCTAATGACAAAGCAAGCTTCTGGAAATCGGCCAAACACAGACCTGGCCAGCCAGGGTGGGCTGGGTTCGACCTGGCTCTGGACGACAGCCCTGTCGACAGGCCAGTCGACAGCCCTGTCGACATGGCTAGCCCAGGTCGACAGCCCAGTCGACCTGGGTGGCTTAGGCGGGAATTTTCCCGCCCTGGCCAATTGGGCCCGATTTTTAATTTTTAATTGTTTTTCTGAGCTGTTCGAATTTTAAACTTAATTCAGAAACTTCCGAAGGCCATATCTTCTTCATACGGACTCCGTTTTTCGAAAACTCGGATTCTATTTCGCGTATTTTTCCGAGATGAACGCAATGGCGTATCCCGTTTCCCTTAGTTCTTTGATTTGAAATTAATTATACTTTAATTTGTGAATTTCACAGTTATAGAATTCGCGGGGTGTTACATATAGTTATTGTTCATGTATATAGTTATCGTATTTAACAAAATGGAGTTTGCAGTTTTCAACCACTGGCGGCAGTAGGACCCTTCCAGTGACTGCGGCAGCGACGGAGGATGTGGTACCGTGGCTTTTGATGGCAAAATGGGTACTTTTTGAGACAAATCTTAGCAGGTTAGGTGTGCCACAAGTATTTAAGTCTAGCTTTGACAAAGCTAACGCAATATCATTCAGATATCTGAGTTGGAAGAGGTTTAAAGGTAAATTCAGTTTCATAACTTTTTTCTTAAAGATTTACACATAGATGTAATTTGTTCATGTTCAATTCATATTGCATTTTTTGGTAAAACTCTTGCAGATTTGCTAATATATAGGTATGTATTTGATCATATGCTTCTATACCTCTATCCCATGTAAGATTGGTGCAACTGTATAGACACAATGAAGCTAAGATGCAATATAAGAAGTTACCATTCTCTTTTTCATGTTGAACTTTAACATCCCGTGAGAATATATTTATAGATGTGACCCATTTTATTGATTATCGTTTACATATGGATGTGAGACCATAATTATTTGTTTGGATATGGAATCATGACAATGTTATTTGAACATGCGAAACTTGGAGAAAGTCAAAGTTGCGAAACTTGGAGAAAATCATGACAGATGTGCATGAGCGTAGCCAGGTAGTTTTGTTTTCTTGTATGCAATTTAAATGTCAAACAAGTATTGGTTAAATTTAACCTTTAGTCTAACAAGCTTCCCACACCCCATGATGTATTACTTCTCTTTGTTAATCCTGGTATGTAATTATACGTTCCTTCTGTCCATCAAAGAATGACCATTTGGAAAGTTTATTTTGTTATAAAATAGAATATATGACATTTGAAAACTACATGTTGGATTTCAACTGAGATTTACACTGAAAGATAAAACTTGTAATTATCACTGGAAACCATTAATTTATGTGTATCCGCATAGACATATATATTTTTTGATCATAGATCAACATCAGACGTATAAAAATTTATTCAGACGTTTGAATGTTTCTTCTGACTTCATCTTTCAGTCGGACGAAAAATTCAAACATCTAAGATGTAATATCTGATGTCTGGATGCACTTTAAATAGTATTCCGAGTATTATTTCAGACGTCTGATATAATTTTTAGACATCTGATTTAATTTGTCATCAAATTAAACCGTGTGTCAAATTTAATGCACAGTCATAATAGCAGTTTTGTAGCAATGGCGTATAGAATGATAGAAGGTTATAGAAGGATTGCAGCTGTACCTTAAGCATAGACAGATTTCAGTGACAGTTGATTGTGAAGAAAATGGTAACTTTTAGTTGTTCATTTTGTTGGTATTCAGCGCAAACTTGTATTATGGATATTTTGTTTTATTTATATATATCATGACTTTGTTCGACGGATATTGTGTAAATTTAGTTTATGGTGTTATTTTAATTTTATGGAAATTATGTAAACTTGGTTTATTGATGTCTTTGTGTATGTATATTGTGTTATAAAATTTATGTAAATGATTCATAGTTATTTGTTTATACGATAGCTTTTGTATTTGATTCGAACATGTTATTGATACTAGTTGGTTGATAAATATTTACATGTTGGTGATATGAATGTGCATGAATATTTTGATACTACAATATGTAAATGTTGTGATAGATGTACAAAAGCGTAGATGCTGTGTTATGTGGCAAAACGTTGTATAAAAGGGAAGATAACAAAATTTCTAGAACAATATAAAATGGTGTACAAACATAAGAACAACACCATTTGAAATGTTGTAATATGCCAATTTTCAGTGTTTTGGTATGTATTATGATATTCCCATGACCTATAACAACTTGTCGGTAGACAACGTTCATCAAAACATTGTTAAAGACTATCACAACGTTTTTCAACGTTGTGAATGAGCAAATTTCTTGCAGGGTTGGCGTCAACGAGAATGCGTCCACTTCATAATCTCTCAGTAATGTCACAATATTGGAGTTACAATGAATGAGATTGTCAGAATCTCTCGTACAACACTGTTTCTGTTGATTACTTCAAATTACAATCAAGAATATCATTCATATTTTAAGATAAAAAAAGGTTGGAAGCCATGACTATGTAGTGCAGAGCTTCCTATGGCCAAAAATCCTTTAATTGCCCCCAAAACGGTAAGCATACTCGGGTCTGGGTCGAATTGACATGTGACAGTTGCACAGGTAATCTCGGAGCATGGTAGAGAGCGCGGGTCGATTCGTTTATGCTAGGTGGAACCCGATCCGAGTTTATCAGTGGAGCAAGTGGATAGCCATAAGAATAGGCCCACGTTGATGCCTGAATAACCAATAAGGTGGGGTCGGGTTGAGTTCGACATGGAGGCCTTTAACCCTAGTGTCTCGACCTGAATTGTTGGACCCATATGATGTTGGACCCGGATGGTGTTGGACCTGGATGATGTTGGACTCGAGACGGTTTTAGACCCGAGATGCTGTTGGACCCGAATTGGAGCCTCATTCAAGCTGAGGTAAGTATGAGGGATCTCCTTCAATTCGGACTTCATGTACCCTCTTCTTCGATCCCGACATGCTCTTGATGTTGCTAGGCTTATACGAGCCCAAAGGTGATCGAACCGGGGGTTGGGCCAGTGGTGTCAAAGCTTGTCCAGACCCATGCTCGATCCCTGATTGGCCTTGTCTGTGGTAGCTCATAGGACGACGGCCTAGCCAAAAGGCGTGTCAACACATATATTAGTTTTTTCATAGCTGTTGGATGGCCTTGGTAGATGTTAAGAGGTCCATTTATGCAGAAAATAAATTGGTGAATAGGGTGGATAAGATATAAAATGTAGAAATCCATAAAGCCAAGTTTAACATCCAAGAGTAAATAAAGAAATGAATTTAATAAGAAACAAACTTACATGGATTTCTGAAATTGGCTACATAAGTTTCACCGTTGAGTCGACAGTAGTTTTCTAGACAGCTTTCATGTATAACTTAATATAATCCTAGTTAGAATGGAGAAAATATTAGTGAAAGTAGATTTTAAAATTTAGCTTTTTAAACTTAAAATCAAAGATAAGTAAAAAGTAAGGTTTTACTCAAAAAATATAGGTCGACAACCCCAAGAACCGTCTATCGTGGCGGTCGACTGCTCCTTATTCCCTAGGGATTATCGGTTACGCCGGTCGACCACCCCCAGGGAGCGGTTGACCCATGAAGGTACCTGGCCATTTACTTGGTTAGGTACAGGATAAATTAGGGAGAGAATATCAATCAGACTCAGATCTGGTTAACTGACCTTCATTGAATGACCAAATTTGAATCTAAGATATAGCATGATGGTCATATTTAAACTAAAAATTAATCTAAGGTTTGATTTAGATAGAAATGACAATTTCATTGGCTAGGATTAGAACTATGACATGACAACTTAAATTAATAATGACCTTAGATCATTGAATGAAATTATAAAAGAAGGCTAGACCCAACCTTCATTTCATTTAAGACATTTCTCTCTTCCTTTCTTCCTCTGTAACTAGACCTCTTTTCCCATCCCTCTTTATTTTAGAGGTCAAGATGAAACAATTAGTTTTGGAAGAGGAAAATAAATAAAATTTTATTAAAGACACCAAGGCAAGGATGATCTGTGAAGACCAAAGGACAAAAACTTAAAACCTTAGATAAGTGAGAAGTTGCTTTTTTTTTTCAAAATTAGGAAGATTAATGAAATAGGATTAAAATATTTCTAGTTTACATTTAAATTACATATATAAAGAAATTGACTTATTCTCAAATTATTAGACTTAAAGATAATTTTGGATCTACATGAAGTTACATGAAAATAATAAAAAGACTTCAAATAAATGCGGATTAAAATAAAAGTAGCAAACTTGTCAGCAAAATGCTAATTAATTCTTTTGCTAATTAAATATACATGTAATGAATATAAACTTGTAAATAGAACAATGACTATTATAAAAATTTATAATAGGGGACATAAATCTTATACTTCAGGTTTGAATTACAACACTAGTTATAATAAGAAAAAGATAACGACCATCATGTCAAGCAAAAGAGATACAAACACTTTCATGATAGGTAAAGAATTTAAAGGCAAACAACTGTCATAAAATGAAAAGTAGAATCTTAAAAATAACAAAGACTCAGTAAGGTTGCGGTGCTTTTCCTAACAATGAATATACATGCACGTTGGCGTGGGAAATAAATAGGCTAGTAAAAAGGAAGAAGACTGGAGGAAGTGCATCCTAACGGTGTTCAGGCATGTAGGAGTCGAAGTAGGAAATAAGACTATTGGTTCCTTAAGTGCTAATAGATAGATATCCATCTAAACAGATACACGGACGACTTTGGCTTTGAAAATAAGAGACCACGGGAGTGGGTAGCCATCTATAACAATGATTTTCTGGGGGGAATTCCAGTTTAGTGTAAAGGACATTGCCACCACGTACATGCATATTAGAGAATAGTTGAGGATAGAGGTCCGACAGGCTGATCATCGAGTAGACTAGGCATGACTTTTAAAGTAAGAATTAATAGTGCAAACGATCACTTTAAGAAAGCACGGACACATATCTTTATAACATCTACATTAATTTTGAGACTACTATCACCTGATCTTTCTCTTTTAAGTAGTTTACTTCTTATTAACTAGGATTTATGCATGACCCATTCTTTTTTCCTTTCCACCATCTTGGACACACAAGGAAGCAGTTGGCTCTCGAGAGGACTTGGAGTATAACTTGAGAGCTCCATTGTAACAATAATAGTTTTGTGATTACCTTAAAACTAAATTATACAAAGTTTTATTGAGTGAATTATAATTAAAGCTTGAGTTGGAGTTATAGTGAGTTAATAAATTGGTTTGAGTTGAATTATGCTTAAGAATGCAATTCAATTCAATATTTTCTTGTTAAACTTAAGGAAATAAAGGCGAATTCAGAGGGAATAAGTTTATTAATCATTTATTTGATTAACTAAAGAGTGTGGTTTAACTTGGAACAACTTGGGATAAATAAATAAGTTTATGGTAGAATTGAATCAAATAGATTCATATAAAGGTTCAATTCGATATTGAAGTGTTAAGTACACTTAAATATGGAAATTAAAGTTTGGAAAACTTTATAATGAGAATTTTTTGATAAAATATGTGTTTACAAGATTTATATGTGATTTTTTGTAATACATTTAATCAAATATTGAATTTTGGTGTAAAACGGTGTTTTCTAGGCTTATAGAGTTCTAAAAAATACATTAAATGTAAATATTGGTTGGAAAATCAATATTTAAATGATAAAAAAGTTTTAATGCATTTGTATGTTCATTTGTGTCAAAACAATGTGATTTGGATAAATTTAATGTAAGAAATGTAAGTTTTAAAACAAAAGAAGTTTAAATTAAACGTTTATTTGTAAAATGTAAGTTATAGTGGAAAGGTGTTTTAAATAGTGTTAAAAAGGTTTAAAAAGATTTTTAAATATGTTGGTATGATTTTTAACAAGGCTTAACAATGCTAAATTATATTGGAGAATGTTAAGATGGTGAACTATAATGTTAATTAGGTGATTAATATAGTAATATAGTTGTTATGTATCCTAATTAACTATACAAGGCCTAATATAAGTACGCCTAAGGAATAATGGACTATAATTAAGCCTAACACTAAACTAATTATTGAAAGAATAGTCTGGAAACGAGAAAGAATACGTTCATTTCACTCTTAACACCTTCTTCTTCCTTTACAAAATTTACAGTAAAAGATGCTTACATCCTCCTCTTAAAATTTCAAATCTGAACTCCAAATTCCAATCTATAACTAAAATTATGTTACTAGTCTCTAATCCTATAGGTAATCTCCATCCATAGATTTATTTCATTTACGTATTAGATTTGTGAAATTTCATTCTTACAGTATGTTCAAGGATGCTGCATATGTCTATAATTGAAATAACAGATATCTAAGGCTTCTACTAGACAAAAATCTCCAGCCTTTTGTTCCAAATTTTAACTAAATCGTTATTTAAGCTAAAATCGGTAATTATAACTCACACTGTCTAGTTTATATAGAATTTTTTATGATCTATGATTGTTTCATCTAGGCCCGGAGGGAGGGGGAGGAGTCGTAGTGATGGGCACCAGAATTTGCATACAGTACTTGAAACAGCTCGGAGGAAGCTATATATTTGAGGCATGTTATTTGTTGTTTGGTACCATTTTTGATGTTATCTTTTGTTTTGGATCTACTTTATGTACTACTGCTGATTTTGTTGCTATTTGTTGATTTGAATCCAATTTATGATGTTATTCTTGATATTAATCTCCTTTACAGCCTAGAGCTATTATGATGCTTATATATGTATATGTATATATATATGTGTATATATATATATATATATGTATATATATAGTGATCACTTTTGTGTTGTTTGAACTGTCACATGAGTATACATTGACCTTTTTGATGAAGTTTCCCTTGGTTGGTGATTTGGAGACTTTATATATATGTTTGGCTTTAATGCTTAACATTTATTGCTGGTATAAAACCCTTGCATGATGCTAATGACACTGTTCATGAGACCAATATATGATGTTTTGTTGTAACTTATCTCATGAATCTTATGTTGTACTAAGTTGAACCTACCTTATCTCCACTCGAGAAGAGTTATCCCTTAGGAAGCGACCTTTCATCTATATGATCTACTCGCTCTGTTTAAATTAGACCGATCCATTTATTTTATATACTCGGGTCAGACCGAGTTGTTTTAGGTTAGTTTATGATGTAGATATCTACTCATCCTATTTCTACTATGGACCACTTACCATATTTTTTAGATGCTTGGGCGTGTTTTGGGCTAGTCATCTAGTTGTCTTGTTATGTACTCTGCTATATGTATATATTCTTTAATGGGATATGATGTTGTATATATTGTGGTTTATATAACCATTTATTTATGTCACTACGTATTGTACTGGATGAATATGTATATATGTGTTGATGCGCAAAAGTTGGCAACAATAGTCAACGAGTTCCAAGACAATGAAACTAAATGTCCAGAACGGAAAACATACAAGAATATCAATCAATACAATATTTATAGCTTTCAGTTCGTGAGAACTCACGTTTGTTTTGAAGGTTTTGCTCTTTTTATTCACTTTCAGTCAAAGTGCAATGGTGGGAACTATAGTTCCAAATGAGTACAATGACAACGGTGGAAAGTATGTTCAATAAGGTCCAAAATGTAGCTCAAGTTCTTCATCTAAAATGCCTATGCTGCCTAAAAAGTCCAAAATTGTGGAAAGTATGTTCAGCTAGGTCCAAAATCGTGGGAACTAATAATAGGTATCATAAACTTCTCAATGCATTGAAAAGTCTAAAACATGATGTTTTATTGTGTATTTGTTTGGTACATTGATTGCACCTTTTTTCACTACATGGACAAATAGATATTATGATATTTTGTTTGATTATAAAGTCTCAGAGCACTTTTCCATTCTAGGAAAAGAAAATTAGTTTGCGTGTTCTATTTTGATGAACGGTTCTTTAGAGGCCTTATGTCACTGTTGAGCAGAAGAAAACAATTGAGAAAGCATTTCATTTATATTATGATGCCATCATAGAATTTCTTTATTCAAAGCATAGTGTAAGTTTGTTAAGCTTCCTATTTTACAAATTCATTTGACTAAATATATATACACGCTTATTTTCACTCCAATTGAATTCAATGTCGCATGTCTATGTGCATCTATTTTAGCAGCCGCTTAAGCTAATGGAACGGCAATGCAAAAATCTTAAATGCTGGGAGGGGGGCTCAATGAAGAGAATATGGGTACATATGCGAAGATGAGGAATTCTTTCGACAATTTATTTCTTAGTGTTTCTTCATAAGCTTTCCTTTTCTTCTTCTTTTATCCTCTTTGCTTGATAACCCTCTTTCCCGGGGATGTTTTTTTTCTTTTAATTTTTGTTCACTTATCATTCTTTCCTAACCGATTTTCTTTAATTGCATATTTGGTTGTCCAGTAAAATTACAGAGAGTTTGTCTAATTGTATATTTGGTTCATATTTCATAATTTTTATATGCCTAGTGCGACTCTGAAATGATATTTTTCAAGCTCACATCAGATACAAATTCTTTTTTTCTAGCAGTTGCTTGACATTGGGTAAATAGGATGCATCATATTTGATTTCTTTCAATGTTGCCTGATATACAATGTGATGGGTTGGCCGATGTTCTTGTTCTGCAATCTCCTGTGATGCTTGATGACGGTCATACAACTAGGTTCACTACAGGAACTGATGTTTCACCCATTTCCAGGAAAGAATCTTTACCTATATGGGATGATGAAAGTACAAGAACCTTATATGAGTTCTTGCTTGATCGCAAGTTTATCCCTAGAATTCCATCTGCTTCATTTTTAGATGGAATGTTTTCCTAATTAAATTTCTCTACACTGTGTCTAGGGCATTTGTTCCATCTGTATTACTGGGAGAAGAAGAACCCAAGTCAAATGAGCAGAAGACACAAGACCAACAAAATGTACGTATATGCAACAAAAGAATGTGTTTCTAGTTTTTTCTGGAAGCCTTTTTTGTTCTGCTCCAAATTCTTTTAGAAAGCTTTTGGATCTGGATCTGTTTCCCTTTAGACCCATCTATTATTATTATTTCTAAGTGTCATCATTGTATTTTCATTCTTTTTTGAAAAATTATAGCTCAAAATAATAAAACCTTATTATTCATGAGCATACGGTCCCATATTTAACTTATACTGATACTATTTTTGTTTGGTTGTGAGAATAAAATGAGTTAAATACTCATTTTTTTCATTAAAATAAAAGGGAAAACGTTTTGATGTTCTACCTGGAGCTTCAATAATCAAACAATAGGGGTTCGTTCTCGGCGAGCGGAAATGGGGTATTTGAGCGGGGTACTGTAGCGAACAGGGAATGTGTTTTTTGCAGCGAACGGGGTATTTGAGCGGGGTATTTTTAAAATTAGATATAAATAATGAGATTGAGCATGGTTAAAACCCACTTACATGATACGACAACTACAAATACAAATACAGTTACAACTACAGATACAAATACAAATACAAGTATGGATACGAATAAAATCAGTGCAGACCAGCAGCTACCAACTCATCTCTAATGGTATCTCGAAGTAATGACATTTCTTGTAACCCATTTCATTGTACCCGTTCAGTGCCTCTACTCATAGTGTAATATTCCTTCAAGTACTAATCGGGGATATTTCTAGGATCATCATCAAAAGCCATAAAATCTGGGTCACCAGTATCATATTTGCGTATGAAGTTGTGTAATGCCATTGTAGATACGACAACTTCGACTTGAGTTTTAAATTGATACGTAGGCGTATGGTTCAGAATGGTAATTTTTTTTTCAGATGCCAAAAGTTCTTTCTACGGCCATCCGTAAACTCGAATGGTAGAAATTAAACACTTCATTGCCTGATTTTGGTTGATCAACGGTTTCACAGAAATGCGGAATATGATACCTCATATTCCGATACGGGGGTAAGTATCCAGTCTGTAGTGGATAACTGGGGTCAACCAAATAATACTGTCCAGCTGGAGGTTTAGGGAAGTTTGAATTTCTATCATTTGTAACAACATTAAAAATTCTACTATCGTGTGCAATCCTTTCCCAACCAGCCATAACATACGTAAACTGTAAATCGAAACCACAAACCACTAATATATTTTGAGTTGCAAACCCCTTTCTTTCGATATAAGGAATAATATGATTGGCAGGTAAATGTGCAGATACGTGTGTACCATCTATGGCACCAATACATTTTTTGAAATAAGGATAATATCGGTTTGAAGTTCTAATGTGTTGTGGAACGGTATGAAATTGTTGATCCCCAGGCTTTATTATATCAGCAGCTAGTAATTGAAAAGCGTTAAGAACTGCATTAAAACAAATGGAAATTGTGCTACTTGACCGTTGAAACCTTTCGCTAAGTTGACTATTTGAAATCCCAGTAACCATTGTGTAAATGAAAATTCCAACCATTTCGAGGACACAAATATCGCACGTGGAAGAGAGACCATGATGCTCCAGTTTTTCACATAATGAGTAAAAATAAAGTCTTTCATTCGAAAATTAACCTGACAATGCTGTTGGTGACCATTTAGAACATCGTTTACCCAAGCTAACCCAGTAAACTCTGAAGTATTAATTCGAGTCATATGATTTCTACTGGCATCCAAACACAATGATATCCCGTAAAGATCAATAATATCGTCGTAATCGGAGGATGAGTCAGAAGAAGACAATTTTTAAGTTGAATAATAAGAAGATGTAGAAGAAGAAGATAAGGAGGTGAAGAAGATAAAGGAGGAGTTGTTTTATAGGCCAAGAGGTAGTGTTGGAGAAAATCAAGCCGTTGGTGTCCGATGCGTTGGACGCCAACGGCTTGATTTTCCCCAACACCCCAGCGCTCTTCTTGAGCAGAGTAAATGGTGTTCGCGTCCACGTCGGACGCAATCACCAAATGAAGCATGGCAAATTAGGGCTGCGAACGGACCCTAACCCTTTATAAGTGTCACGTTGTAACGACCCGCATTCTACGCATCGAAGGATCATAGAATATTTATTTCTTTCACATATGAAGTCTTATGGTCATGTAACTTTGGGAGACGACTAGTGGAGTCATTCCCCATGTTCATGATTTTTGCTGATTTTTAAATGACCGTTTTGCCCCTGGATGAACTTGTTGTGGCCATAACTTTTGACTGGAAAGGAATTTTGACCTGAGACCACTTTCATTAGATTTGTTTGATGGTTTACAATTCCGTAGAGTGGTCACATTAGCCAAATGGACTCACCGTTTGGGAGATATGGCTGAAACAAGTTTCAGATGGTGAAAAACAGCATAATTGAGCTTAACCGGGTGATTAACAGCTAGGCCCAATGGGGAATTTCGGGATTAGGAGTTCAAAAGGGCTGTTAGGGTTTGGAGAATACCTTTTCCTCATTTTTCAGCCGTCACTATTCATTCCTCTTAACCTAGCCATGGCCTCCACTCTCTAAATCTCTTCAAAACACCTCTAAACCACTTTCTAATTGAAGATTAGCTTAATCAACATCAAATTAAGGAGGATTAGCACGAGAATCGAGGTAGAGCTGCTGTATAAGATTGGGAATAGCGCCAAATCGAAGAATATTTCAGTTTTGGGGTTTTATTTGTGGCCAAGGTGAGTGATTTGCATAGTTCCTCACTAATTAAGGGTAATTAGTGTTGATTAGCGAATTTATACATTAATAAATTCTGGAAAAATATTTATAAATTCTTAAATGATGTTTTAGGCCTCTGTTAGAAATTGGGTTTGATCTGGTTAAGTTTTACTAATCATGTCATTAGTTTTGCTTAAACATGCTTAAGGGAAAATATGAGATTTTGGCTATGTTTGATCCATTTTACATGCTATGGTTGTCGTTTTGGTATTTATGATTGATTGTACATGTTGCTATGACTGTATGGTATGCTTTGTGATTGTCTAGAAGTGATAGATTGGTCGAAAACGCCGTCGAATGGCGTAAAACAGTCTTTGGAAAGAAGTGCAGGAATCTGGCCGATCCGGATAGGATTAGAGAAAGGAGCCAAACCGAACCGCCTGGTAGCTCCACGATCTGAACTGATACCACTCACGAACTGCTTCAGGAGCTAAGGAACCAATGGTTAAGGAGGATCTGAACCGATGCTTGGGCCACGAACTGAAGTCCTCCGAACCGATCCGCCCTCGTGAGCTGCTTGCACCATCTGATTCAGAAGCTCCGACCCGATCCGATGAGTGAGTACAATCTGACCCGACCTGGATGGACCACGAGCTAGAGGAGGAGCTGTCATGCACGATCCGATGGAGGGAGAACGACCCGAACTGTGCCTCCGACCCGATCCGCCAGAAGACCTCCGATCCGAATCGAGGAGCTGATGACCATGACCTGGAGCAAAGTGAAGTGAAGAAATGAGGACCGATCCGGAGAAGAAGATGACGACCAAAACCCGAGATGCAAAGGAGGTCCAAATGAGGAGCTTTGACTCAGGATCCAGATGGGAACCAAGGAGTGAGCTTCATGATTGGGCTTTGCTGCGGGATGAGTGCTAAGGAGTGGTCGATGTCTGTAACTTTGAATCACTATATATAGGGGGTACGTGAACGGATTCAGGGCCACAGTGGCCTAGGTACGACTAAAGAGCTATAGACCAATGAGGTGGGGTCATTTGTAAAGTTTTGGTCATGACTCCATGAGGTAAGCTTGGTGGTAGAAGTAGTTGTACAAGTCGAACTCCGTCACTACTTTGATGGGTCTAGTGATTGACTGTGGTGGACATCGTATGCTTTACGCACTGAGTGAGAGATGTGAGGATGGTTGCTATGTTTGATTTTTTTGCTATCATTATGACATGCACACCCCCACCTCCGTATTCTTTACACCATCTGTTTAGTGGCACCTTAGAGTATTGTACGGTATGTAGTGCTAACTCTTTGGTTGCAGGTCCAGGTTCAGGTATGGTTTAGTATACCTGTTATTGTTCTGTTTAGCTACTTATTGCTCATACCAGACTTTTTGTCTGACCCAGAGTTTTATGTCTCTTCTTATTACTCTGGGTGCTCTCACGAGTAGACTAGAGACAGGTTAGCAGGGTATGCACGAGTAGCTGATCCGGAAACGAGCAGGAGGCTTCCACGTATGATACATATAGATAGTCTCCCTGTGTTGTTGAAGATCACTGCTCGGGCATTAGTAGTGCACCTTCTACTTTAGCTTTCTTTTGATTTAGAGACAGTTTTAAAGTTGTAATAATGACGTTGGATCATAAGCTGTATTTGGATTTCCGCCGCTATGTTAGTTTAGTTTTCAGCTTATGTACTGTCTCTCCTGTTTTATGTCAAAGTTATGTTATTATTATATTTTGTTCCATGCGCTGTGAGACATTCTACAGGTTCCTTATTAGTTCTTGTCTTCTTATCCTTTATTCAGACGTCGATTCCGTACTGGTCGGGCATATGTACAACGTACTTTCCTCGGAAATGTCGGCTGGTGCGGGGCGGGCCGTCACATTTGGTATCAGAGCTCTAGGTTGCGTAGTTAACCTAGGGAGATAGTATGTATATGAGAGCGTGTATTTGTTATATTTTGGTTTTCAAAAGCTATATATATATACTATTAGTATAGCCAAGGATGAAGCCGCATTGCATTAGCACCACTATGGAGATGGCTAATCGTTTCTCTTTACAGATTGGACGATGAGCCGATATACGAGGGGTACCGGCAGTGGAGCCAATAATGGGAATGCTGCTGACATGAGGACAATGTTTACTGACCTCATGAGAGAGATGCTTAGGGATGTGCATAGGGCAGCTCCCAATGCCGGGAATGGTGGTGGTCCAATAGTGCAGGCGCCTAGGGCCGATTTCGCCATGCTGAACAAGGATTACACTAGTCTTGGTGGGAAACCGTTCCACGGAACAAAGTCGGCTATGGATGTTCAGGATTGGTTGGATAGCTGCGAGCGTATCTTCGAAGATTTGAGTATCATGGATGCGATGAAGAGAAGGCTAGCATCCCGTCAGCTGCAAGGACGGGCAATGAATTGGTGGAATGCTATAAAGGCAGCTACTCCCGAGGATCGGATTACTTGGGATCAGTTTAAGGTTCGCTTTAGCGATAAGTTCATTCCAGCTGCTCAGAAGCCAGTGTTGTTTAAGAAATTTTTGGAACCCAAGCAGAATGACAGAGCTGTCTCGGATTATATTGCCGAATTCGACACTTTGTCGAAATATGGGTTATCCCTAATAGATACTGCCGAGAAGAAGAACGAGAAGTTCATAACTGGCTTGGATCAGTACTTGGGGGAAAGGCTTATTAACCACATCGATGAGACGTTTGAATCGATTGTGGGGAAAGCATTGAGGTCCGAGAGTCTTTACCCTAAGTCGAAGACTGAGGTTGCATCTGCAGAGGAGCCAAAGCCGCAAGCAAGTGGTGGAGGCAAGAGTGGTCCTCAGAATAAGAGGAAGCAGAACCAGAATAAGGATGGCCAGAAAAAGAATAAGAAAGATGTTGAGTGCTTCAGCTGTGTTAAGAAGGGCCATTATGCTAGTAATTGTCTGGCCAAGCCAGCGGATAGGAAGTGCTTCAACTGTGGCCAAGTGGGACATCACAAGGACAAGTGTCCGCAACCCCCTAAAGAAAAGCAGATGGTGAAAGCATATGCCCTTAATGCTATTCCTTCTTCGTCGAATGCCCCAATTGCAGCGGAGAAGGGAAAGAATGTCGTTATTCAAGGTATGCTTTCTGTTTATGATGTTCCTGTTAGAGTTTTGTTTGATACCGGGGCTTCCAGTTCTTTCATATCTAGTGACCTAGTAGATAGGTTGGGATTGGAGCCCGAGATTGTCGATAGACCTTTAGTAGTGACGAACCCGATTGGTGGTTCGACTAACCTTAGTATGATTTGTCGTAATGTGGTCTTATCGATTCATGGATGTATGTTTGTTTGTGATTGCTTTGTTTTGGGCTTTACTGGGTTTGGCGTTTTTTTGGGAGTCGATTGGCTCCAAAGATACGGGGTGGTGGTAGACTGTGAGGGCTTTTTGGTGACAGCTAGAGCGGATGATGGGCGGAGGGTAGTGTTTGGTGGTCTACCTAGTGATGGGGTAATGGCTAGTTTTCTAAATTCCCTCGACATCCCGCAAGGTGAGTTGTCAGGTTTGCCCGTGGTTGGCTAGTATCCGGACGTCTTCGAGGAAGTGACCGGGCTTCCACCACACCGAGAGATTGAGTTTCGTATTGATTTAGTGAAAGATTCCAGACCTATAGTGATGCTACTTCGTCGTATGCCACCAAGGGAGCAGCGAGAGCTCGGGGTGCAAGTCAGCGATCTTTTGAAGAAGGGATTTATCAGAAGGAGTGTTTCTGAATGGGGAGCACCAGTTGTGTTTGCTACTAAGGCAGATGGTTCCCTTCGATTGTGTGTAGACTACCGCGAGTTGAATAAAGTGACGAGGAAGAACAAATATCCTCTACCACGGATAGATGATTTGTTTGATCATTTGAGTGGCGCGAGAGTATTTTCCCAGTTGGATCACGCGATAGGTTTTCATCAGCTTAGAGTGGAAGCTGAGAGTATAGCTAAAACGGCATTTCGGACGCTGTCTGGATTTTATGAATGGTTGGTCATGCCATTTGGGTTGACCAATGCACCAGCATATTTCGTGGATCTTATGAATAGGGTATTGAGAGATCAGTTGAATAAGTTTGTTCTTGTGTTCGTGGACGATATACTTGTTTATTCGGGGACAGAGGAAGAACACAAGGAACATTTAAGAACAGTGATAGAAGTGTTGAGAAAACACCAATTGAAAGCAAAATTTCTAAGTGTCACTTCTGGAGGAGGGAAGTGAGGTTCTTGGGCCATGTTGTTTCAGAGAATGATATTGCCGTGGATCCTGCGAAGGTGGCTACGGTACAAGATTGGTCTACGCACAAGAATGCAACAGATGTAAGAAGTTTCTTGGGGTTAGCTGGATATTACCGTAAGTTTATCCAAGGCTTCTCCAAGATAGCAACACCGTTGACTCAGTTGACCAAGAAGAATCAAGCTTTCGTCTGGGATGAGAAGTGCGAGAATGCATTCAAGAGTCTAAAAGAAAAGTTGATGCGTGCACCAGTGTTAGTCATTCCCAAGGGGAATGAAGAGATGACAGTATATACAGATGCATGTGGCACAGGGCTAGGTGCTGTATTGATGCAAGGAGGTAGGGTTGTAGCTTATGCAAGTCGGCAACTGAAATTGCACGAGAGAAGATACCCTACCCATGATTTGGAATTAGCAGCGATCGTGTTCGCGTTGAAGATGTGGAGACATTATCTCTTGGGAGAAAGATTCGAGTTGTTTACCGATCATAAATCGTTAAAGTATCTCTTCTCTCAGAAGTATCTAAATCTCCGACAGTAAAGATGGTTAGAATTCTTAGCTTCCTATGACTTCGACATCGCATATGCACCAGGAACGGGCAATGCGGTGGCTGATGCATTAAGTAGAAGACATGCCAGTTTAGGGGCTATGTTTCTTGAATGGAAGCAACTGGAGTACATCGCTGGGTATGATTTCAGACCAAAGTGCGAGTTGGATCCAGAATTGTTAGCAAGTTTGACGATCAGACCCACTTTGATTGAGCTGATTGGTTCCAGTTAGAGGGACGATCCTAACTTATTGAAGATCATCTCCAAGTTGGAGATGGGCATCGATGAGGAGATGAACAAGTATGGGGTTGATCGAGATGGATGGCTTAGAAAGAATGGAAGACTAGTTGTACCCAATGTCAAGGGATTGAGAGATGAAGTGCTTAGAGAATGTCATCACTCAAAGACGACTATACATCCCGGTGGTAACAAGATGTATCGAGACATGAAGCAGACCTACTACTGGGAAGGGATGAAAAGAGACATTGGGAAGTTTATATCCAAATGCATGAATTGCCAGCTAGTTAAAGCTGAGCAAAAGAAGCCTAGTGGTTTGTTACATCCATTAGAAATTCTAGAATGGAAATGGGAGCAAGTTTCAATGGATTTCATCGATGGTTTACCGAGGGCTAGGTCGGGCCATGGTAGCATTTGGGTGATTGTGGACCGATTGACCAAGAGTGCAAGGTTTATACCCGTCAAGTCAAATAGGACAGCAACTAAGTTAGCGGAACTGTATAAAAAATGGGTAGTAAGATTTCATGGAATACCCAAAGGCATTGTGAGTGACCAAGATCCGTTGTTCACTAGTGGATTTTGGAAGAGCTTACAAGAGGCGTTAGGATCAGAATTACATCTCAGCACCGCGTACCATCCTCAAACCGACGGTCAGACAGAGAGGGTGAATCGTGTATTAGAAGATCTCTTAAGAGCTTGTGTACTGGATTTTGGTGGGTCATGGGATGACCATTTGCATCTAGTAGAGTTTGCATATAACAATAACTATCAGTCTAGTATCGGTATGGCTCCATTCGAAGCTTTGTACGGAAGACCGTGCAACTCACCGTCATGTTGGTTAGAAACTGGTGAGAAGTTTGTACTTGGACCAGATGTGATAAGAGAAACTTCAGACAAGATCAAGATCATTCAACAATGAATGAAGGATGCCCAAGATAGGCAGAAAAGTTATGCTGATAAGAGGAGGAGAGAATTAAAGTTCTCCATTGGCGACTTGGTGTTTGTCAAGATTTCTCCGTTGAAAAGCGTGATACGATTTGGCAGGAAAGGCAAGTTAGCACCAAGATTTGTTTCTCCATTCCCAGTTCTTGAGCAAGTTGGGAATTTGGCATATAAAGTTGAATTACTAGAAAAGATGGCGGGAGTTCATAACGTATTTCATGTTTCCCAGTTAAGGAAGTTCGTGCACGACCCAAATGTGACTATTTCACCTGATCAGTTGGACGATATCGAAGTTGAACCCGAGGCGATTGGGAACCGCAAGCCTATGCGTATTGTTGGGAACGATACGAAGCAACTTCGAAGGAAAGCGGTGAATCTAGTCAAAGTCTAGTGGGGCGAGAATGAGAATGACTATACTTGGGAGACAAAGGAGAGCATTAGGAAGATGGATCCAGAACTCTTTGCCTGGTAAGATTTTAAGCTTCGATTTAGTCTTTCCGCATGCTAGGATAGGTTTGTTTTGTTTGTTTTGCATGTTTAATTGTTGTATGTGGCTGGTAGGCATGCGGGATTCTTTGTATGTTTTAGGTTAAGGAATTTCGGGGACGAAATTTCTTAAGTGGGGAGAATGTAACGACCCGCATTCTACGCATCGAAGGATCGTAGAATATTTATTTCTTTCACATACGAAGTCGTATGGTCATGTAACTTTGGGAGACGACTAGTAGAGTCATTTCCCATGTTCACGATTTTTGCCGATTTTTAAATGACCGTTTTGCCCCTGGCTGATTTTGTTGTGGCCATAACTTTTGACTGGAAAGGAATTTTAACCTGAGACCACTTCCATTAGATTCGTTTGATGGTTTACAATTCCTTAAAGTGGTCCCATTAGCCAAACGGACTCACCGTTTGAGAGATATGGCTGAAACAATTTTCAGATGGTGAAAAATAGCTTAATTGGGCTTAACCGGGTGATTAACAACTAGGCCCAAAGGGGAATTTCGGGATTAGGAGTTTAAAAGGGCTGTTAGGGTTTGGAGAATACCTTTTTCTCATTTGTCAGCCGTCACTATTCATTCCTCTTAACCTAGCCATGGCTTCCACTCTCTAAATCTCTTCAAAACACCTCTAAACCGCTTTCTAATTGAAGATTAGCCTAATCAAAATCAAATTAAGGAGGATTAGCACGAGAATTGAGGTAGAGCTGCTGTAAAAGATTGGGAACAGCGCCAAATTGAAGAATATTTCAGTTTTGGGGTTTTATTTGTGGCCAAGGTGAGTGATTTGCATAGTTCCTCACTAATTATGGTTAATTAAGGGTAATTAGTATTGATTAGCGAATTTATACATTAATAAATTCTGGAAAAATATTTATAAATTCTTAATTGATGTTTTAGGCCTTTGTTAGAAATTGTGTTTGATTTGGTTAATTTTTACTAATCATGTCATTAGTTTTGCTTAAACATGCTTAAGGGAAAATATGAGATATTGGCTATGTTTGATCCATTTTACATGCTATGGTTGTCATTTTGGTGTTTATGATTGATTGTACATGTTGCTATGACTGTATGGTATGCTTCGTGATTGTCTAGAAGTGATAGATTGGTCGAAAATGCCGTCGAATGGCGTAAAACAGTCGCTGGAAAGAAGTGCAGTAATCTGGCCGATCCGGATCGGATCGGAGAAAGGAGCCGAACCGAACCGCCTGGGAGCTCCACGATCTAAACTGATACCACTCACGAACTGCTTTAGGAGCTAAGGAACCAATGGTTAAGGAGGATCTGAACCGATGCTTGGGCCGCGAACTGAAGTCCTCCGAACCTATCCGCCCTCGTGAGCGGCTTGCACCATCCGATTCAGAAGCTCCGACCCGATCCGATGAGTGAGTACAATCCGACCTGACCTGGATGGACCACGAGCTAGAGGAGGAGCTATCATGCACGATCTAATGAAGGGAGAACGACCCGAACCGTTCCTCTGACGCGATCCGCCAGAAGACCTCTGTTACGAACCGAGGAGCTGATGACCACGACCTAGAGCAAAGTGAAGTGAAGAAATGAGGACCGATCCGGAGAAGAAGATGAAGACCAAAACCCGAGATGCAAAGGAGGTCCAAATGAGGAGCTTTGACTCAGGATCCAGATGGGAACCAAGGAGTGAGCTTCATGATTGGGCTTTGCTGCGGGACGTGTGCTAAGGAGTTGTCGATGTCTGTAACTTTGAATCACTTTGTGTAGGGAGTACGTGAACGGATTCAGGGCCACAGTGGCCTAGGTACGACTAAAGAGCTATAGACCAATGAGGTGGGGTTATTTGTAAAGATTTGGTCATGACTCCATGAGGTAAGCTTGGTGGTAGCAGTAGTTGTACAAGTCGAACTCCGTTACAACTTCGATGGGTCTAGTGATTGACTGTGGTGGACATCGTATGCTTTACGCACTGAGTGAGAGATGTGAGGATGGTTGCTATGTTTGATTTGTTTGCTATCATTATGATATGCACACCCCCACCCCCACATTCTTTACACCATCTGTTTAGTGGCACCTTAGAGTATTGTATGGTATGTAGTGCTAACTCTTTGGTTGCAGGTCCAGGTTCAGGTATGGTTTAGTATACCTGTTATTGTTCTATTTAGCTGCTTATCGCTCATACAAGACTTTTTGTCTGACCCAGAGTTTTATGTCTCTTCTTATTACTCTGGGTGCTCTCACGAGCAGACTAGAGACAGGTTAGTCGGGTATGCACGAGTAGCTGATCCGGAGACGAGCAGGAGGCTTCCACGTATGATACATATAGATATTCTCCCTGTGTTGTTGAAGATCACTGCTCGGGCATTAGTAGTGCACCTTCTACTTTATCTTTCTTTTGCTTTAGAGATAGTTTTAAAGTTGTAATAATGACGTTGGATCATAAGCTGTATTTGGATTTTCGCTGCTATGTTAGTTTAGTTTTCAGCTTATGTACTGTCTCGCCTGTTTTATGTCAAAGTTATGCTATTATTATATTTTGTTCCATGCGCTGTGAGACATTCTACAGGTTCCTTGTTAGTTCTTGTCTTCTTATCATTTTTTCAGACGTCCGTTCCATACTGGTCGGGCATATGTACAGCGCACTTTCCTCGGAAATGTCGGCTGGTGCGGTGCGGACCGTCACACACGTATCACTATTACTAATCATTATCTCATCGTGAATAACAAATAATCCAACAAAATAATAATATTGCTTAAACACTTTTTTTAAAACCAAATACCCGGACCTAGGATTGACAGTGGAGTAAACAATAATTGGCTTATCAATACTCCAAGTCGACCATAAAAAAGTATATGATTATACCAATCAATAAATTATTTATGAGAGTGGCTGTTTAGACACAAAATTAGATACAAATTAGAGGGCACACAATCATTACCGTTATACCATCTTGTCTTTATATGGAGTAGTGGGATTCATGGGGTGATCCAATGGTGTAAATTTACTGTGTCACCAATTGTTTCTAAATGTTGTGTCTAAATAGATCACATATGTAACACTAGCATGAAATTCTTGAGACGTAGACTGCATACGTCCAAACTTTATATAACCCTATAAGTTATTCAAGTTCTATTGTTAATGTTTAAGCACATCAGTTTTCCCTTTGATGCTTTAACTGATGAGTTATCAAATATCAGTTTGCCCTTGGCTCGAGAGTACAATTAATAGGCTCAGTTTTGATGAGCCTTTACGTTCGGTTTTTATGATCCTGAACGCTCGATTTTAACCAAGCCTGAAGACTCTATTTCGAAAGGCTCAATTTTAAATGAGCTTTTAGGATCACCAAACCTAGCTTGAAGGCTCATCAAGACCGAGCCATAAGGCTCAGTTTTGATGAGCATAAAGGCTTAGTTTTGACTGTTGAAGTTGATCCTAATGTCTCAGTTTTAACTGATCATTGGGCTCATTTTTGATAACCATTGATTCATTTTAGCATAATTTTAATTCATTGTTATATTGAATGCATATAGGCACATCTAGAAAAAGCAGAAGAAAAGAGGAGATTAAAGGGTAGCTCTAGTGGTATTAATGGAGTTGAATAGATCTTCAAAATGATGGAGGCTTTGTTATATGGTTCAAGTTATGTGAATTTTTAGGTGGAGGCTTCGTTATGTTGCTCAAGTTTCGTATTCGGTATCTGCAATATTTAACTTTGAATAGTATATTGTCTTTTGGTATTTTAGTTTGAAATGGTTATATGAACGGTTAATTATGTGCTAAATTTATTAACTTAATTATGTATGTTAATTATCTTTTGCTAATTGATATTCTATTGTTATCATGATTATGGATGTCGTCTGTTGATATTGATTGAGTTAATTTTTTCAAATTGGTACATTTTGAGTTAATATCAAATATAGTCTATATTATAATTATGCATACCATGTTAGTTGCAACAGTTAATACTGTTCGAATACATGAATTATCAAATTTTATTTATGTTGCTACTTTATGTTTTACTGACACTTATATTTATTCGTATGATGAAATTGGCAGCGCTTGTAACCATTGGAAAGAAAAATGTTCCAATGTTTATAACCGCTGGTAAAGAAATTCCACCAATGCTCATAACCGTCGAAAAAGAAATTATGTCATTGCTTAAAACCATTGCCAATAGTTGTCGACGGACCTACAATAACATTTATAAGCGTTGCTGAAATTGTTTGTGACACTTTTACTCATTGGGAATCACATGTTTGGTGTAGTGAGCTCTAGGCTAGATTTCTTTCAAACGACTCGCCACAGGCGTCGTTTCTTCATGCTAAGTACCGGCGCCTGTTTCCCTCGGTCTACATGGGATCCTCATTTTATGCTAGTGAGACATGGAAATGGATGCAATCGGTTAAGGCTTTTTCTGATTCTCACGGTCATGGTGTTGGATGAAGTGGGGGTCCTTTCACTCTTAGGACTGTTTGGAATCTGCTCGAATTACAGTGCCCATAATCCCTGGTTTCTCTTTCATATGGGACAAGCGTATCCCTCCCAAGGTGTCCATTCTTATGTGGAAAAGGGGATTTTGCTTGACATCAACCTTATGAAGATCAAGATCCCACTTGTATCTTGATGCAGTTGTTGCCCGTCTAGAGCGTTAGAATCAATTCCTCATTTATTCTTGGTTGGAAAGTGTGCTAGGGCTATTTGGTCTCCCTTCTGGGGTCTAATTGGACTCAGAGGGGGTCCATAGTTCTCTAATTTGGTTGTTTTGTGCCTAGTGGGCTATGAGGCTCGGAAATGATCTTGGTTCGGTCCTCTTCTGTCTTGTTCGTTGCCTTATTTGTTGGCATCTATGGTTTTCTCGAAACAAGGCAGTATTCGATGAGTCGCTTATCATGCTGTCTTCCATCATTTTTATGGTTAAGAACAATATCTTTTTTGCTTTTAGAGGTAGTCCCTTCAGTGCTAACCTCCATCCTGATTATTTATCATTGGCGTACGCCTTTCTGTTACGCGGATTGCTCGTTCTCGAGCTGGAGTGGGGTGATTCTCTTTTTTCCAAGTTAAAACGTTCTTTGCTTTGATGGTTTTATAAGTTAGAGAGGGGTTGATATGGGATCCTACTAAGTTCAATGGCCTCAAACTGGACAGTGTTGTTCAGAGTGAAGAGGATGCGAACGCGAGCCTAGCTTCTTGAATCTGTTTGTTGGAGCCCTCTGGGTAGCTCTAACTCTATCAGTTGGACGTGTTTGTTGGTGCTTATGCTGTATTATGTGGGTTTGAAATTGTTATGTTTTTTTTCTTATCGTCCGTCTTGGATAATTTGTGTGTGGTTTCTGGTTTGGACCACAACTCAGTTGTGAGTTTTACAATGTTGTTTTTGTTTTTGTGAGTCATTAGAGAGAGACTATTCTTCTCGTTTTTATATATTTATTTCTTTGCCCAAAAGAAAAGAGAGAATCAAATAGCTTTCAAATCTTCTTCACTTGAAAATAACTGATTCACAGCTTTCAAATCTTCTTCATTTGGAAATAATCAATTCTAGATAGATTCTACAAAATATGTGGCACCCCACTTCTATACCCTCATTAGCCAAGGACATTACGAAGTAATATTATCAACTAACCTAAAGGATAAGGTCGTCGAGGAGCGACCATCTATACAGTAGCCTTAGAAAGCTTCTACACAGTAGCTAAATGTCTCTTTAGAGACTAATACAAAATACATAACACAAATCAGTTACATATATTCACATTACAAAGGCGGGAATAGATATGAATATATCACATAAGTGTATACACAAAGATAGTGGTCAAGCAAGATCCACTATACTACAAATGAATAGATATAAGTGCTAACCAAAAGAATATGCATACATAAGGAGTCTCTATCTCATATACATATACTAAAAATACAATACTAATGTAGTTAACCAAAAGTCAGGAAAATATCCCCGCTATAAGTCATATGGAAGCACCTACACCACCTCGGTTTGATCTTAGTATTATTTATAAGAAAATAAACAATAAACGGATCAATCTAGCTGTATTCCTCATAATAAACTGAGATAGAAATAGAGATATAAACTAATAATGACATATGAGTAATAACAACAATGATCACATATAAATGTGAAGTTTTAGAAATGTCCCTAAAATATCTCAAGGAAGTCTCAGTGCTATAAAAGAATATCTCATTCTAAATTATACGGTTATTCACAAAAAATGACATCACATATCAAAACACAAAATGATATCACATATGAAAACACCAAATTACAGAGATCAATAGTAGAATTCTAGAAAACCACAAGACGGAAGCCTGAAAACTCCATAAGATTGGATCTTGAAAACCCCATAAGATTAGAAAATAGATCACAATTGATCCAAAGTAGTGTAAACTACTCCAAGCTAGTAAATATAAGAGTTAAGCTACTTCCCATAACAACTCGCTCTGCTAACAAGTTGTATATTCCACTAATAGATACGCTACGATCATTGCAACAATTTCAAGCGAACGAGTTCAAGAATTAACCGTCGAAGCAAATGCAAGCATTTCATACGACTCGTTTTACAAAGACGTTTAATAGGATTTCTCATACGAGTGAGGAAAAAGTTCATATAAACATATACTAGTACATTAGAAGACGATTAATAAAATGACTTTGTATGAAAAATAGCATTAGAAACCATTTTAATAAAAGATTTGGTATCTACTAATAATATAAAACTCCTTTATAGCTTGAAGTGGCAAATTTCATAAAATATAGATTGTAACAATAATCGATCTCAAAATTCACGTTTTAATAACATAAATCAAATCTCATAAATATTGATTATAAATTCATTTACGACGATTAAATAGAAAGTCCATCTAACCGAGCTACTGAAATACGTGGATTAGAGCAACTAAAAAGTCAGAGGAAAAGAGAAAACAAGCCGAAACTCGGTTGGGAAGAAGCCTGGATCAGTCTAAACTGTTGACGATGGTCTCCACTAGTCAACAACAGAAAAGAGAATTCAAATGACTGAATTTATGATTTAACCAGCTAAATCGATTTTCCAGAAACATACCTTTTTATGCTGAACTTCAACCGGCTGAATAGACCAATTCAGTTAGCTGAATTCGGAATACTAATTTTTTGTAAATTACTATAGGTCAATCGAATGATGAGCGATATTCAATCGGCTGAATTAGGTATGGGCATATGCACACCTAGGCTTCATATATTCAGGCGATCTCGGTCGAGTTTGAACAAAACACGAAGTTTTAAATGTATCCAAAAGCATCTGAGGCTCGCCGAAATAACTCAAGAACATCAACACAAATTTACATAAAGGTTTACACTAAAATTCATCAAAATGAAATCAAAACCCATAAATTGGGAAGTTCACACGCAAACCGTAACACCCCGTAATTTCAATGACACTAAATATGATAAATTAAAGAATAATTAATTTGAAATACAATATTAACAATGAATTAAGGAAAACTTAATTA
Source organism: Allium sativum (assembly GCA_030737875.1). Lineage (NCBI taxonomy): Eukaryota > Viridiplantae > Streptophyta > Magnoliopsida > Asparagales > Amaryllidaceae > Allium > Allium sativum. Next base: position 998,005,900 of record CM060915.1, read on the forward strand.
AATATTCAGAGTTAAGTAAAACGGACCACGTCATTGCGTCCGTCTCGGAATTCCAGTCATGATAGACACCAAGTTTGCGTAAAACGGACTTCGTATGAAGAAGTTATTAAGGTTTGAAGTTTGTATGCATAAAGGTGGATATATATATATATATAAATTAAATCAGAATTCAAAAATTCGAAACCAGAAAATCTGGCACGTAAAACAGCGAAGGGCCGACCGTTTGGGGGTCGACCCGAGACCCTGTTGGGTCGACCCCAGGGTCGACCCAGGTTCTCTGGGGTCGACACCGGGGTCAACCCCGGGGTCGACACCATAAAGGGGGGGGGGGTCGAACACCTGCGTAGATCTGAGAAAATACCTCTTTCTGAACGTGGCCATGTTTCTGAACTAGATTCGTGAACCCTAGGCTATATAAAGGACCCTAAACCTAGGTTTTATTCATCTGAAAAAATGGTGGCGATGGTGGAGTCTGCTGCATCGTAAATTGAATAGCCTATTCTTCTCCAAATCCAATTCAGCAAACATTATACAAATTCAACGATTGCTACAACAACAAATCCAACGTGTTCTTCTCAGTTATTTGGATCCATTTCCTTAGATCTATTCACTGTGAGTTCATGTTATTTTTAGATCTAAATATTTAGTTGCTAATCATAAAATGTATGTAAAAATTGGATATTGGACCTATGCCTAAACAAGTTCTGTTATGACATAATTATCAGATCTGCCTTTATATGTTCATATCGTCACCATGTTAAATCTTGTCATAATATGCCTATTCAGTTTTTATGCCTATTTCTATCAGTTTATTATTGATTCGCTATTATGCCTATTATTGATTCCCCTTTAATTTTTATATAGCCAGACTACCTTCGAGCCTAGGCCTAACGCTGAAATATGCGAACGTTTGAAATTAGGAACGACTGGGAAAGACATTACTGGGGGCATAATTGGTATTGGAAAATATGAATATAAATTTGGGCATAAAATTTGGAAATATACGAATATGGATTTGGGGGAATATATCATATTGGATAATATGAATATGAATTTAGGCATACATTAGAAAATTTGAGAATATGTAACTTGCGTTGAAATATGTAAATATTGATTTGGGGTATAAATTGGAACACATGTGAATATTGATTTGGGGCATGGGAACCTATAAGTGAAATAGAGAAATTATTAATATGAATATGCATAAAATATTGGAATTGTAATCACGCTTAGACACGTGGTTAGATTACACTTGTGGTATAAGTCTGCCCGGAGCCACCCGGCATATCCAGCAACCACAAGTGGATAATCTAATGTGAGAGGTCTAATGTACAACGGTGCCACGACACGAGGTTAAGTCTAAACTTGTGGTTTAAGTCTGCCCGGAGCCGCCCGACATATCCAGGATCCACAAGTGGTTGACTTAATGTGAGAGGTCTGGGGCATTAACATGTATAAACATGAGAGATAATAGGTAGACTTATCCTACGGACAAGTGGGGATTATAACTTAGGTTATAATAAACTAGTAAGAAAATGAGATAAATTGTGTAATGAGATGGGTGGTACTTAATTATAAATTAAGTAATCGACAAATGGGGAAAACTGAAATCGGTTGTTTGTAATATGTAGAAAAAGGAGGAAAGTCTATGAAATATAAGAAGTTGTACTTAATTATAAATTAAGTAAGCTGTAAACTTGGAAGTCTGAAACCCGTTGATAAGAATAACTTTTTAGACTTGTCCTAGGGACAAGAGGAAATTATGAGATAGTATATAATAAATGGGTAGAGAAACTTATTATTAGGCCTTAGTTAAGAGAACTAAGTTAATAAGTAAACAACGATAAGTTGTAGTAACGGTGTAAAATGGATTTATGATTAAATGAGAAAGAATGAGGAAAACTTATGAAATAAATTATATTTAATCATAAATAATGACTGACATGTTAACAGAAAACATGTGAATTGAGATATACTTAATTACATATTAAGTAAAACATGTTATTGTAATGATGAAATCAAACCAGAGTAAAGAAAGGGTTGTGGAATACTGACCATGGACCACAATATAGAGATAGAGAATAACATGTTGTGGGCTTATTAATAAACTTAAGTGGGTTAAGTTATATATCTGAAATTAATAAGCAAGAGGAACTTTGTAACTGGATTAAGAATTCAATATGAATGGGAGTAACCAAGTTAGATGGAAACCTGATGAGGTAAGGAAAGTGCGTAAAAGAATGTTTAGACATAGGGTCTAACAACATATTAAAGTGAGGAGCTTGGACCAGTCCGCACATTTGAGAGTAAACTACCCAACGGGGTAGATCATCATGGTGTTGTAAGACACGAGGGGAGCGCACATTCATCTGGTTATTATATCGGCTCCGAAGGACCGAAAGGATAAGAACGCGACTTCGTGAGATACGTAAGGTGCTCCTAGTAGTCCTCTGTGTGGTGGTAGATATTTAGGCTGCACTCACAAAGGTAGGGTCTGCGTGTAACTACTAGGTGGGTGGGCCCTGACTACAAAAGTAGCTTTGCAGTCAGAATGCCGTGACGAAGTGACACCAGGGTGATTCGGCGATTGCCTCACTAGGAGGCGGGGTCAGGACCAACAAAGATAGTAGATCGTTGGGTACCCGTCATCGACAGCCAGTGTGATGCGGAAAGACTAGAGCTAAACCCAAGTCTCCATCAACCCTTCACTATCAAGGAATGGTGGTTGAGGGTAGACACCACATGGATGTTTAGTTTGATTGCTTAGGAGCAATCGCTTAGCTCTTGTAGTCTTTACTTGTTGAGGGAGGGACCGAGGTGGGGCCATAGCCATCGTGAAAGCAGACCCTAGGAATATATGTATTTCGAGGCTCTTAAAGGGGGGCTTGTACAGATATGGAAAAGCTCCGGACCGAGTTCCGTGTTTCTTGTATCGCCCTGCCATGGAACTCAGTGCACATTAGAGGACATGTGGTTGAGCATCGAGCTACAACTGATGATACATATGTGGGAAAGTCTAGATACATGCATATCTGCTCTGGATGGTGTATCGTAGACTTGAGGGGATTACTCTGGTATGGAATCTGATTCGATCGAAGGTGGCAGTCTATACGATTACGTAGGATAGTAATAATAGATATATACAGAACGTACGTTTTTATATAGAGACCCGTATGTCACTACGGCGTAGGATGAAGAACTGCGTGTATTTCTATGGCATTACGGTGGAGACTGTGCGAGTGGGTTACCATGGGGTGCATCTGAACATTGAGTGGTAGCTACGTATATTATATTAGGTTAATCCATTGGAAAGTAAATGGGTACGACGTGTGTATAAGCGTTGAGTGTTGTTAACCCAAGTAACCTTACAATCAAAAAATGTAATGGAACAGTATTTGTAGGGATCATTCTGTTTTTGATATACTAGTATTGGTGCGGTGTAGAGAAACATATTTAAGAAGCGCTATATATTCTGTTCAAAGTTATCTTGCTCAGTTCACACTTGTCCTGGTTATTGTTATCTTGTTCTTCCAGTTTTTATATACCTTCCATGATACTTTTATTTATTTATATTTAAAAGTATCTGGACTCGCCAGACTTTATGTCTGCCCTTTTTGTTTTCTCTTCTCTCTCTTCTGTTTCCCCCCAGGGTCTCAGGGTGGAAGTGCTTAGAGTTGAGTTGGATTCTTTTAGCTTAGCTTGGATTTTGGATATTGATGTATCGCTTTAACTTCTTTCAACTCTCTTATGGATTCGCATGGGAAATATGGTTTTATGCTTTTGTACTCTGATATTTTTGGCAAAACAGATTATTAATGTAATTGGTTACTTCAAACTTATGATGTAAACTCAATATTTGGGATTATGATGTTTTGATTTAAATAAAGTTTTTTTACTTTTGCTTTTATTTTACATGTCTGTCTTGTGATATTATATTTTTATTTACCAATAACGCTTCACGAAACTTAATGCATTTTATATAGAGTGACATAAACGGACATGGGGTGTCACATTTGGTATCAGAGCATATGGTTATAAGATCGGATAAAATATTTTGAAAATGGTTTTCAATAAGGTCTCAAAAACAAAGTATTTTAAAATAAAAAGTATGTTTTTGAAAAGCATATTTACCAAAACCATAAATATCTTCTCGATTCCCCGCTTGATTCCTTTTCCTTTTTGTTCGGGAAATCGTTTCTTCTCGAAAGGGTATCCCCATTTCGGCATGGTTCTGTAGGCATGTTAAAACTACGTTACATGTCGAAGGGAAAAGAAGTTCCCAACCTCCATCTGTAGCCGTAGTAGTTTCACTTGCAGATTATTTTCTCTCAAGCCTCATAAGGATTTCCGTGCGATGGAGGAAGCTTTCAAGAGACTTGTTAGCATGTTGCACAAAGATGGTAAAAAGGAGAATAAGGGAGTTGGGGCTAAGGAGCACAACCCAAAGGTGAAAGAAAATGGTGGCTTAAGAAGGGAATATAGATGAAAGAAGAAAAGAGGAAATACCATAATTACGGAATGGTGGGTCATCTAAAAAAGGATTGCATAAAGAGAAAAGGCGTTTGTTACCACTTTGGTAAGGCAGACACCTTATTAAGGAGTGCCCAAAGAGATAAGGACAAGACCAGAGGGCAGGAACTTCTAGAGAGCAAGCTAGTGTTCTCATAGCTGGTGGACATGATAGAGGTAGGAAAGTTTCCGTCGAAGGTTTGATTTCTATTTATGATCATCCTGTTAGGTTTCTTTTTCTGGCGCTTCACATTCTTTTATATCTGATCCTTTAGTTGAGTCTCTACACCTAGATACTAGTATGGTTTTGATCCCGTTATTGTCCCAAACCCCATTGGAGGTACGGCTCATTTATCGATGATTTGTCGAGGTTTTAGAATCTCTGTGTTAGGCGTCGAGTTTTATTGCGATGCATATGTTCTTGATTTCATAAGATACTGTTTGATTTTAGGGATGGATTGGTTAACCATATATGGAGCCATTCTGGATTGTGAAAGGAGGGTCGTTAGACTTCTGACTTTCCACGGAAAGACCCTCGAGATTTCTTATGGCCCCAAAAGGGTCTATCATGCTTAGTCTCTTAGAACCTCTTGATATATCTATCGATGATTTGCGATATGTACCAATAGTAGTGAGTTTCCTGATGTTTTTGATGAGGTTCGGGGTTTACCCCCGAGGCACAAAATTGGTTTCCGCATATACTTGGTGGACAATGCTAAGCCAGTTGCATTTCCTGTGCGACAGTGAATCCTAAAAGAAAAGAGGGAACTTTGTAAGCAAGTAGGGGAGCTACTTGAGAAGAGGTTTGATAGGTAAATCATATCGGGATGGGAGTCGACAAGACAGACTTCTACTTGGACCCGATAGGATTAGAGACACTTCAGATGAGGTCGATCTTATCCGCAGACAAAGTGAAGACATCACAGGACCGACAGAAATCTTGCGCATATAGGAGAAGGACTAATATGGAGTTCGAGGTAGTAGAGCCGAACTTGCTAGATAAAGTGGGAGTAGAGAAGGGAGCAACGATTGGACGAGTTCCGATTTGCCTACTTGGATCGGAGGTTATGCAACAAAGAAGTGAGGCTAGTAAAAGTGCAATGGGGAGAGGACCGCAAGAATGCTACTTGGGAGGCTGAAGACAAGATTCGCGCTTTATATCCTTTCCTTTTCGAGAGTATGTTCTTAACTTCTTTTTCCAAGCTTTGAATTAATACTTGTATCTATCGTGTGAATATCTCCTATCGATCGAGTCTTTAGGTAGAAAACTAATAAATGTAAACATGTGTTTGAGGCATGTTATGGTTGATGGATGCAAATGTTTGCTAGTGATTGCTCGTGGATGCATATACACACAATAGGCACTAGATGGGCTCAATCACTTACATATTGCATATGGATGTGCGTGCATTTTAATTTTTTATCACTACACCATATCAGCCAATTTGGCACAGATGGATGCAGAGATGTAACACGGGTAAAAGCCGTATCATATTTGATGGTGCTCAGATCCATATCAAATTACATTTTGCGATCCGCGTCACCCCCAATGCCCTAAATCTGACCGTCCATCAACGAAGCCCCGGATTAGTTATTTTGATACGGCTTAGGGCCAAATCGAATCCGTATCATATTGTGCATCCCATTGGGCACTCCGAATAAAATTTTTGGCCGCTCTCTTTTCCATTTGTTTCACTTTAATGGTGACCGAAAACCCTAACCTTCGACAGGGACGAACAACCCTATCCTTCGCCAGAAACACAACAACCCTACGTCTCCCTAGCCCTCCTTCGACAGCGCATGTATGTGTTTCAATTGAATTTTGGCATGCATGACTGATAGTAGGGAACAAATTGAAATCTTTGTGTGATAGTTGATTGCAACTTTGTGTTAGTACTTCGTGTGTTAGCTGTTTCGATTGAATTGATTTGTGTATTTGTGTTTGTGTAAGTGTGTTAGGGATGGATTTGTGGTTATACCCTAAAAACAGAGAAATCAAATTTGAATCAGGTTTTGTGATAATGTAAAAAACATCCGAATGTTTGTTAGATTGCAGTATAATTTTTGTTAGAATTGCCGTTGGATGTATGGTATAATTATAGATTGCGGTACACAGTGGCGGAGTTAGGACCAGAATTTGGCGAGGGAACTATCTAAATAGTCGGGGTTTCAAGGGAGGTAGCCTAAAAAAAAATCGTATTCTAGGTAGTATGCAAATCTGGATATAGACTTAATGTTGAGAAATATTTGATATATGTTCTGATACAACATCTCGATGCAAAATACATACTAGCAAAAATCAATTTTTTTATGGTGATCTATGCATCATCTATATTCTTTAACAAAAGAATGCACTCATTTATAACCCTGTTATTTGATGTGCACAATGCACTAGAATGTTCAGGCACTGTTTTTTTTTACCAAGGCATATTCAGGCATTGTTAAATTAAATTTGTTTTGTTAAATTTGTTCTGTTTTGATGCTTTAACAAGTGTACTGAAAATATTTCAACAGGTTTTTTGAAAATTTTGGTCGATGGATTATTACTAGACTTTCTGGTTAATATTTTAATAAGCGATCCACCAGGTGGATGCATTTTAGCTCACGTGTAGGGTCGGGTATCCTTGCTTATTAGCTTTATCCAAATGTCGGATGTTGCTGCACTTAACCTTAGTAAAATGCTGCTTTCACTAGCAACTTTTCCCTTACTTTGTAGCAGAGACTTTAGTGTAAGTTATCTTGCACTACACAGTCTGCTTCAAAGAAACTGAAAGTTGCAAGTGAAAGCAACTTTTTCCAAAGGTTAAGTGGAGGGGCATTCGACATTTGGATAAAACTAATTAGCATGGATTACTGACCCTGCGCGTGAGCTAAAATGCATCCACCTGGTGGATCGCCTAGTAAATTCTTAATCAGAAAGTCGAGTATGTGTGTCATTCTACGATGATGATCCGATATCTTTAGACGTTGGAGCAGGTATATATTATTTTACACTTATCTCTATGTAGTATCTTACATATGAATTGAATGGACATGTACTTGTGTGCACATCTTGAATATTCTTTTCGTTTATTTGTTCCTTTTTGTGTGTATAAGAGGATGTTCTGTATGCTAGGGTACGAACTACCAGTGTTGCACATGGGTACACTTCAGGTGATTCTTCTTTTGGATTTGCATTTTTAATGACTATAAATTTTCCACTCCTATGTACAGTTAATTTCATTTAAATGATATGGTCATAGCAAAACTAGTTTACAATGTGTATTCATTAATTTTTGAGACATATACTGATCGACTACACAAACACATGGACGACGCTCGACTAGTCGCGACTAGTCGTCGACTAGTCTACTAATCGAGATCAAACCATCGACTGAAGTCTGGACTTTCTTTTTGTATGAATTTAGGCCGTATGGGTATAAATTAATCGACTAATCGAATAGTCGATTCGACTAGGTTGTTATTGGGCTAGTGAAGTATTTGTACACAAACACACTGATCGATTACCGTTAAATTACACAAACACACTGATCGAATACCGTCAACTATACATCCAACTCTAATTCCTCAACTATATACCCTACGGCATAGGTTTTTTGTTACCATTGTTGTTATCACTTTTTCTACCAGAATTAACATTCAATGGCGCATTCTGAACGTACTCTGCTGAATACAGATCTTGTAAAGAAGAGTCCTTGTAAAGAAGAGTTCTTGTATTTCATATTTTGGACTGATTCTTCAGCAGGATAAATCTTTGGAAAACAAAACTCAATTAGTTTCATTTTATATCTGTATTAACATACACTTAGCTCTTTATTCATGTTTGTATCTCAGTCACAATGAGTTACAATGTCGATCTACTGTCCAGCTGTGAAGTATTTGTAACTTGTTTCTTGTATTTTATAGGCAGTCCTGTTGGAGAGTATGGTGCTTTTGTGTTGCTGGAACTCAGGCTGCAGGCTATATATCAAGATTCAGTGTTGCAACCAAAGGAAACTTGAACTCCAGGTCACCGACTATCGCGCTCAATCTTCGCGGCCGCGACTAGAGTTTTATCAGGCTGTTATATTTTTACCTCATTTTTGTTACTACGTAATGTGATGAAAATCTTTGATAGTTTCCTTTTATTGTATATGTTTGTATGTACATCGTGTTATGACAAGCCTTGTAAAGATTTGAGTATATATATAAGTATATAAATTGTGTTATTCCTGTGTATACTTTGTGGTATGTATGCTCTGTGTTATGAAACATATGAGCTACAGTTTCTGTTTTATATATACACATATATGATATATTTATATGCATGGATATATATATATATATGTATATGTATATATATATGTGCACACATATATAATTAGACACGGTTAAAGACCGTTTCTTATTTGGCTTTAGATACGGTTAAAAGCCGTATGATAATATATTGAGATATGGTTGGTAGCCGTATCTAATAATTAGACATGCCATTTTTGATACGGCTTTTTACCGTGCCCAACAACTTTAGATACGGCTAAAAACACAGCCTTTTCAACATATATGGTGTAGTGTACGGATTGAAATGGGTGTATCATTACATTGATGTTGCATTTGGATGGATGATTGTGCACACATTAGGAATTTACATGTATTAGGATGATTTACATACATTTTGGTTTCATGACACGAACATACATTTCATTAAGGAGGTCAACTGAATGAGTGGACCGCCTGTTCTTTCGCATTAGTTTACGGACATATACACACACTATTGCATATGTTCATAAAAGCATTAGAAATTCCTTAAGGACAATGGATGCTTGTGATTACTGGACAATGGATGCTTGTGATTGCTAGATGAATGTATGATTGTCGGATGTTAGGATATACGTTCCTCTTAACTCAGAGATTTTGGGGACGAAATCCTTTGAGTAGGGGAGAATGTAACACCCCGTAATTTTAACGACACTAAAGACGATAAATTAAAGAATAATTAATTTGAAATACACTATTAACAATGAATTAAGGAAAACTTAATTAAATATTCAGAATTAAGTAAAACGGACTACGCCATTGCATCCGTCTCCGAATTCTGGTCAAGATGACACAATGTTTGCGTAAAACGAATTTCGTGTGAAGAAGTTTTTAAGCTTTGAAATTTGTATGTATATAAGGAGGATATATATATATATATATACATTAAATCAGAATTCAAATATTCGAAACCAGAAAATCTGGCATGCAAAACAGCGAAGGGCCGACCGTTTGGGGTCGACCCTGGGGTCGACCCAGGCTCTTTGGGGTCGACACCATAAATGGGGGGTCGACCCCCCTGTGCAGATCTCAGAAAATAACTCTTTCTGAACGTGGTCTTGTTTCTGAACTAGATTCATGAACCCTAGGCTATATAAAGGACCCTAAACCTAGGTTTTATTCATCTAAAAAAATGGTGGCGATGGCGGAGCTCTATTGCAACGTAAATTGAATAGCCTATTCTTCTCCAAATCCAATTCAACAAACATTATACAAATTCAGCGATTGCTACAATAACAAATCCAACGTGTTCTTCTCAGTTATTTGGATCCATTTCCTCAGATCTATTCACTGTGAGTTTATGTTATTTTTAGATTTAAATATTTAATTGGTAATCATAAAATGTATATAAAAATTGGATATTGGACCTATGCCTAAACAAGTCTGTTATGACATAATTATCAGATCTGCCTTTATATGTTCATATCGTCACCATGTCAAATCTTGTCATAATATGCTATTCAGTTTTTATGCCTATTTTTATCAGTTTATGATTCACTATTATGCCTATTCTTGTTTCTCTTCTCTCCCTCTTTTCCCCTTTTATTTTTATATAGACAGGCTACCTTTGAGCCTAGGCCTAACGCTGAAATATGCGAACGTGTGAAATTGGGAACAATTGGGAAAGACATAATTTGGGGCATAATTGGTATTGGAAAATATAAATATAAATTTAGGCGTAAAATTTGGAAATACACGAATATGGATTTGGGGGCATATATCGTATTGGATAATATGAATATGAATTTAGGCATACATTAGAAAATTTGTGAACATGAATTCGGGTATAACTTGTGTTGAAATATGTAAATATTGATTTGGGGTATAAATTAGAACACATGTGAATATTGATTTGAGGCATGGGAACCTATAACTGAAATATGGAAATTATTAATATGAATATGCCTAAAATATTGGAATTGTAATCACTCTTAGACACGAGGTTAGATTACACTTGTGGTATAAGTCTGCCCGGAGCCGCCCGACATATCCAACGACCGAAAGTGGATAATCTAATGTGAGAGGTCTAGTGTATAACGGCTCCCCGACACGAGGTTAAGTCTAAACTTGTGGTTTAAGTCTGCCTGGAGCCGCCCGGCATATCCAGCATCCACAAGTGGTTGACTTAATGTGAGAGGTTTGGGGCATTAACATGTATAAACATGAGAGATAATAGGTAGACTTGCCCTAGGGACAAGTGGAGATTATAACTTAGTTATAATAAACTAGTAAGAAAATGAGATAACTTTTGTAATGAGATGGGTTGGTACTTAATTATAAATTAAGTAATCAACATATAGGGAAAACTAAAATCAGTTGTTTGTAATAAGTAGAAAAAGGAGGAAAGTCTATGAAATATAAGAAGCTGTACTTAATTATAAATGAAGCAAGTTGTAAACTTGGAAGTCTGAAACCCGTTTATAAGAATAACATGTTTAGACTTGTCCTAGGAACAAGAGGAAATTATAACATGGGATACAATAAATGGGTAGAGAAATTTATTAATGGGCCTTAGTTAAGAGAACTAAGTTAATAAGTAAACAACGATAAGTTGTAGTAATGGTGTAAAATGGAATTATGATTAAATGAGAAAGAATGAGGAAAACTTATGAAATAAGTTATATTTAATCATAAATAATGAATGACATGTTAACAAAAAACATGTGAATTGAGATATACTTAATTACATATTAAGTAAAACATGTTATTGTAATGATGAAATTAAACCAGAATAAAGAAAGGGTTGTGGATTACAGACCGTGGACCACAATCTAGAGAATAACATGTTGTGGGCTTATTAATAAACTTAAATGGGTTAAGTTATATAACTGAAATTAATAAGCAAGAGGAACTTGGTAATTGGATTAAGAATTCAATATTAATTGGAGTAACCAAGTAAGATGGAAACCTGATGAGGTAAGGCAAGCGTGTAAAAGAATGTTTAGACATAGGGTCTAACAACATATTAAAGTGAGGCGCTTGGACCAGTCCGCACGTTTGGGGGTGAACTACCCAACGGGGTAGATCATCGTAGTGTTGAAAAGCATGAGGGGAGCGCACATTTATCTGATTATTCTGTCAGCTCCAAAGGACTAGAAGGGGAAGAACGCAGCTTCCTGAGATATGTAAGGTGCTCCTAGTAGTCCTCTATGTGGTGGCAAATATTTAGGCTGTGCTCACAGAGGTAGGGCCTGCGCGTAACTAGTAGGTAGGTAGGCCTTAACTGCAAAAGTATCTTTGCAGTCATAATGCTGTGACGAGGTGACACTAGGTTGATTCGACGATTGCCTCAATAGGAGGCAGGGTCAGGACCAACAAAAATAGTAGATCATCGGGTACCCGTCATCGATAGCCAGTGGGATGCGGAAAGACTGGAGCTAAACCCAAGACGCCATCAACTTTTCACTATCAAGGCACAGTGGTTGAGGGTAGGCGCGACATGGATGTTTAGTTTGTTTGCTTAGGGGCGGTCGCTTAGCTCTTGTAGTCTTTACTAGTTGAGGGAAGGGCCGAGGTAGGGCCATAGTCACTGTGAAAACAGATCCTAGGAATATCTGTATTTCGAAACTCTTAAAGGCGGGCCTGTACAGATATGGAAAAGCTCCTGACCAAGTTTTGTGTTTCTTGTATCGCGCTGCATGGAACTCCGTGCACATTAGAGGACATGCGGTTGAGGCATCGAGCTACAATTGATGATACGTATGTGGGAAAGTCTAGATACATGCATATCTGCTCTGGGTGGTGTATCGTAAACTTGAGGGCATTACTCCGGTATGGAATCTGATTCGATCGAAGGTGGCAGTCCGTACAATTACGTAGCATAGTAATGACAGTTATATGCGGAACGTAACATTGTTATATAGAGACCCGTATGTCACTACGACGTAGGATGAAGGACTGCGTATATTTCTATGGCATTACAGTGGAGACCGTATGAGTGGGGTACCATGGGGTGCATCACAACATTGAGTGGTTGCTACATATATTGTATTAGGTTAATCCATTGGAATGTAAATGAGTACGACATGTGTATAAGCGTTGAGTGTTGTTAACCCAATTAACCAAACCATCCAGAAAATGTAATGGAACAGTATTTGTAGGAATCATTCTGTTTCTGATATACTAGGGTTGGTGCGGTGCAGAGAAACATATTTAAGAAGCGCTATATATTCTGTTCAAAGTTATCTTGCTCAGTTCACACTTGTCCTTGTTATTGTTATCTTGTTCTTCCAGTTTTTATATACCTTCCATGATATTTTTATTTATTTATATTTAAAAGTAACTAGACTCGCCAGCCTTTATGTTTGACCCTTTTTGTTTCCTCTTCTATCTCTTCCGTTTCCCACCAGGTTCTCATGGTGGGAGTGCTTAGAGTTGAGTTGGATTCTTTCATCTTAGCTTGGATTTTGGATATTGATGTACCGCTTTGACTTCTTGTCAACTCTCTTATGGCCTCACATGGGAAATATCGTTTTATGCTTTTGTACTCTGATATTTTTGGCAAGACAGATTATTAATGTAATTGGTTACTGTTAGATCAAAAAATGGCTCTAACACCCAAATTGTCGTATTTTGAGCATAGGATATGAAGAAATAATCGAAAAATAGAGAAAAAAGCAAGACAACGAGATTTTTATAGTGGTTCGGCATTAACGAGCCTACGTCCACTTCATATTTTCTCATTTCACTAATGGTTTACAATTACAATAAATATTGTCTTTCAATCACTTGAATTCAATGAATAATTCTCTCTGAATCCATTGAATTTATTGAGGAAGATGGTGGTTATTCATGGAGAAGTGTTGGCTATGGCAGCCATGGATGAGGAGATGCCCAAAAAGTCCCTTGAAAATGCCATCTGAAGGTGTATTTATAGCTGTAGGAAAGCTCCTGGGAGGACTGGTTTGTGATGGGGTACGTGGCAGGCGATCCAAAAAAATAGGAGAGCCAGTAGCCTTGAGAATAGGTCAAAACAAGCTGCGTTTGAACAGGTCCGAAGGTCGGATCGCGGTCATGGGTCGGATCGCGGTCATAGGTCGGATCGCGGTCATGGGTCGGATCGCGGTCATAGGTCGGATCGCGGTCATGGGTCGGATCGGATCGCGTAGGCAAGGGCGGATCGGATCGCGGTCATATGCCGGTTTACACCCGTTCACGGAAATGAGCGTAACTTTCAAACCGTAAGTCCGATTGAGCCAAACCAAAGCTCAAACTGAAGCTAATTCAAAGGGCTACGAGTATATGAGGTGAAAAGATACAAATGAGGTCATTTGATAGGGGTGTAGGGCCAATTTATACTGATGTCGTGATTTTGACCAAACTGCCTTGTGTCTTCTGATGATGCTTCCAATGCCGGAGAGCGATGTTATCCAGAGATTCCATATGAGACAGCATTTACCCAGAGGTATGTCAACATGATCTTTGCTTTGGGTAGCCTGGTCACAAAGCAGGCTAACATTTTGCCCCCCAATGTATATCTTATCGAGGATGAGATGTGCTTTGAATATGTTGAGCTAGAACTTTCTGGAATATCATTTGTCCTTGAGAAGGCTTTATCCAATTGTTGCATTGCTTCCATTGGAGCTAATCAGGCTAAGTTCTATGAGAGGAGTATTCGAGACGATCAAGAAATTGTTTAAACCATGTCAAATCAAAAGATCTAATTCATCCGTCAGAAGTCATGCTAAATTGTCGGCTCCCGAGCGTGATCCTACACGCATAGGTCGTCGCCAAACAACATCATCACTTTATGCAAGCCAAGCGCGTGGTAGGGTTGGACTTTCTTTTACATATGAGTCAATAAATGAAGTAGCCACCCAAATCATGGGGCGATGTAAGAATCTTTGGGCTCTAAGCTAACAACTGGACTGTTGGGACAAAGCACATCATAATCAACATATGAATTTGTCATTTGTACTCAAGTTCGAACTATCTTGATATCTTGATATTAATCCAGGATCTTAAAATCGCATTGAATCGTAACAGTAAGGAATTCAAAAGCCATGGTCACTCTGGATCGTAGTCGAGAGAATCCACAATTATTACGGATCATTTCTTAATCCAATATTCACATATGAAGTAGTTAGTAAGGGATGTTGTAAAATTATGTGGACCAGTGCCTATAGGATCGTCACCATCGCGAGGCAGTAGATAGGTTTGTCACACCTTCCATTTGGTGTAGTTTGAGTCTTTAAGTTCACATTCGATCCACAAGCTAGCTCGCTTGGTCGGCAAAGATGAGTAAGATTGTACTCCGGAGGCATGACATACATGTTTTGAATCCCATTTCATGCCAGGATTGTCTTCAAAGTTAGTCTATGAACCGACACTTGTTCTCTCAGTGCCATCGGAGGACAAGCGAGGTCAGTACTTATGCCCCCAGTATCGATGGGGGTTGAGTTGAGTCAATAAGGCATTTAATCTTGAAGATTTTATACTTCCTGTCATTGCATCTGGTAAGAGTTGCAAGTTCAGCAATCTTAGTCGAACCAGATCGTTCTGTACTGTTTCTCAATTTAGCAAAAATCGGAAATGTATATGCGAATGGTTGAACCACATTTGCTTTGATATCATCTCTTCTCTTTAGTCAGATAGTGAGGATTGCCTCATCGGGCATCAGCGACTTCGGTTACTCTCATCAGATCGATTGCGGAGTCAAGTAAGGTTGTTGAATGCGAGTGAATAAATGTCGTTATGAAATTAGTTGGGCCCCACCGTTTATGCTTTAGCCTAGTCCGAAATGGTTATCACAGTCTTATTGAGTCTCTTTCTCATGCTCGGTTCAATTGTGCTTGACAAATAAGATCATGCGCTCAATAAGTGGTATAGATTCACTTTGGAATTGCACATTCTTGTCATTGTTTTCCAGGGCTTTTCCTTTGTCCTTATCAGTTCGGGAGTCGGATGATGCTCCATCCTTTATCATAAAAGCATTGAGATTTTCTATCTCGACATTAACACCTTCTTATCATAGAAGCATGTCCACCTCAGGGTTGAATTCATCAAAGCTTCTAAACAACTCTCGTTAGAGAGAAAATTTAAAGTCCGGGGGAATAACAGGGGATCTTGACGTCCCACGTGTGAGGGCTGTAATTGTTGTTATCCATATCATCTCGAGAAGTGCCGCCTCTCGAGAGGCGCCGAATCAGACTAGCGAGCAGGTTGCCATCAAAGAATTGATGCACATTATCAAGATCCTGGCTGGTGCCCCCAGCATCGATTATGAGATTACAAAGGGGGTCTTTGCTGATTTCTTGTTTCCATGTCGATATTGCCCCCGGGTCATGGTTCGAGTCATTCGACCTGACCGGGTTCCTGTTTTTCGAATTGTTGCGTTCTTTCTTAGAGCTGAGTATGAAATGTCGCTCGAGTATTCATTCGAGTTGGAGTTAAAACTGGTCGTGCATGATCTGAGTTTGTCACAATTCTTGCATTCTCATCTAGGATGTTGCAGGTAGCTATTCCATTGCCCGTGTTTCCGTCCATGACGTAGGGAATCGAAACCGCATGTTGCGCGCCTGCTGATTGGTTTGTGTTCAACCCAAGCTGATGGTTGATATCTGACTGTGCCAAGTTCGTCACTACCTGAACTTCAATTTTATCATTTCCAGTGAATTGATGATTGTTGCTCGGCCTTCCAGTTCATTCCTGAAATAGGTGAAGGACGGCCTCAGGCTTCTTGATTCATGTGCCCCCTATCCACAGGGGTTTTTGTTGAGCAGTACACTTCGAATTCACGTCTTCTCTGGATTCATGTTCACTTCTCGCATCAAGAGCCGGAGTTGAGTGCAAAAATGAATTGTTGGTATTCAGCCCATGCAAAGCCCTAGTCTCCCATCCAAGCTCCGAGGACAGAAATCAAGCGGTGAAGGGTCAGATTGTAGTCGCCTCGAGTGCTCCCGTTTGCTTTTTGCATCAAGGGAAAGGTCGGGGACGAAATGGTTGCATCATGTTCAATTATTATGTGGGATATATCCAGCCTTATCTGAGCTTCCCATTCTGGAAGTAAGTTGGGATCAGCAGATGGACGTTCTCTTTGCATCTGCTTTCTGGTCTTCAAGGGGCCTGCATCATCCTTCTGGACGCAACCCTTTGTTCGTTTTCCATTAGCACGTTGCCATCACTGCGAGTGAGGCCCTCGTGTTCTTGACTAGTTATCTTTTGTAAACCTGCGTTTAGTAATAAAAATCCTGTTCCTTTCACATTGTCTTGTACCTGCGAATGGGAAAATAAGTCATGAAGCATTATAAGTAGTCAATGCAATTATAAATGAAAATGCACTAAAGTAGTATGTGTGTATAGGTATGCTCCCAATCAATCATTAACTTAGTGCCTGGCCAGGGCTTTGTTGAGGATTGATTAGGACCTTAATTGTTTTGCCCCCATGTCCGGACATGGAGGATCCGGGCTCGGAGTTCAGTCAGTCCCCCAACACTCTGGCGGGGTAGGAGCCCTTGTGGCGCTAAGTCTCTAGCGCCTTTATACTTTCTCTGGAGTTCGAACTTAGCTTTCAATCTGCTCCCCAATCCTTCAGCGGGGTAGGAGTTCTAGCTTGTTTCATGATATGCTCAACGATCCTTCAGCGGAGAAGAAATTATGGGGGGTGCTGAGTCTCCAGCACCTTTCTCAGCGCTTGATCATAGACGCTTTTATACTCTCCTGGCGGTCGCCAAGGTTAGAGTTCGAACTCAGTTGTTCTGTCGCTCCCCGATCCTTCAGCGGGGTAAGAGCTCTTTCTCAGCGCTCAATCGGAGACGCTTTTATACTCTCTCTGCTCTGGAGAGTTAGAGTGTTGTCGAGGCGGTTCCTATCATGGTGCACCTTCGCGCCTTGTGGACGTCATCTTCGCATCCTTTATACTCTCTCTCGAATCATGGGAGTTAGAGTCATGGATCGAGCGGTCTTCAATCAGGCACGCCCTTCAAACTCATCCAAGGTTTATATTTTAATCCAAGCTCTGAGGATTAAAGTCAGACAGACAAACAGTTGGAAAACGTTTTCCAAGGCTCTGCGTTCCTCCGAACAGTCTTTGGGAGGATTGGTTGGCACCAAACTTCGGGTACCTCCTTTATTTGAATTCATGTAATCCGGTGGCGTCGAGCATAGGATCGAGCCATGTGGGCGGTCACACCGCGTTCATCTGGAGTTGGACTACAACTTTGCGATTCAATGATTTATGTACAATTGTCTTGCGGTCTGCCACGTGTAAGCCAAGGATTGATGATCATTCCGAATGCACCTTGAGCTATATGACTTTCTTTAGACGGGGGGCATGACTTTGCTAGCGAGCAGTTCAGTCGGGCCCGTTATGGCAGTGCTCCATAATTCTGCATGCGGGTGTTAAAAGTCTGATCGATACCAGATCCAAGGTACCTACACCATCCACATATTATTTTATCTGAGTTAATTACATCAATAACTCATAAAGGATGCAAATATAAGAGTCATGGTTATAGAATAATCCTGTTAAAGGAATGAGTATCATTCTGAGTGAAAAATGGCGTCGCATATTCATTGCAGGTCCATTTTGCTTCGCCCTATCTCTGCCATTGAAGGGCTGCCAAAGTCTTTTAGTTGATGAGGAATCCTTTTTCAAATTATCATGGGGGCGGCATTCCCAAAAAATGAATAGACCTTGATCAGGGTCTTGAGATGGCAAAGGCGGCTAAGTAGGTACTATAAGCGAGTGATGAGGTCGCATCTCTATCTGAATCGCCTCTTTTCCCCCTATGCTAAGGGTAAGGATAGAGTGTCAGGAAGTCATGACTGTATCGCTAATGGTAGCACATCGTCGCATTGGTGCTAAGAAATAGGATAATGCTGCTGGTGAGATAATCATATCTCACCAATTTGCTGATATGCCTTCGATTCCATATTGGGGGCAAGAATTAAATACTCAATTTGCTACTCTTCGGGCAAGAAAAAGGCAGTTGGCCGTGCAAACTCCTGATGTGTCAGCTTTGAATTGGATGATTTATTCTCGAGCGATTCATGCTCAAATCTCTAGTTGCCCCCAGCGTCCGGGGAATGAGTTTGCTTGACATATAATCGATGAAAGGAGTGGAAGTGTGAATCTTCACTTTCTAGCTTCAAAATGCCGTTCATCAGAAGTTTCACTCATGTACATCTCCCATTTAACGGGAATTTGACTAGTGATTTCGACGAATCATTCAGGGCAGCGGATTTAGCAATGAGGCTCATTGATGTCTATCTCGGAGCAACCTTCCAAGGAAAATAAGCCATTTCGCCTTGCACGCCTTTCACTTCACCTTGTTAGACGCATTCTGTGCTGTAGAAAGTTCATCATGGGGTTATCCATGACTCTCTTCCGGGCGGTCTCCAACGCTGGATCAACTTCCATCTGATCAATGGTTGTATTTTATAGTGTCTTGATAGGGATCATCTCTATCTTTTCTAGATTGTCGGACCCTTCTAATTTGGTCAGATTATCCGCCTTCTGATCTTCTGCTCGTAGGACATGAGATATGTTGTAACGTTCCAATACATCCAACAGCCCTTCTTCCGGTTCTAGGCAAGCTGCGAGAGGTGGTTCCTGCGCCTGGAATTCCTTTCGAGCCTGGTGAACAACGATATAAAAGTCATAAAATATGTTCGATGCCACTATTCCCAACTCCTTAGCGAATTTCAATTCGATAATCAGGGTGTCGTCTTCGGAGCCATTGTTAATAGCGGAGAATTTCAACCGTAAGGCATAGTAAATTGACCGTCCTTTAGGGGTTATTAATAAGACACCGGTGTCGGACGGTCAATCATTCTTTGCACCGTCTAATTACATCTTCCAGGTGCATCTTCTACATCTGACACATCCTCTTCGGGGGTGGTACATTTAGCCATGAAGTTGGCTAATGCTTGTCCTCGTATGGACTTATTTAGGAGGGAATTGAGATCAAACTGGTTCAGCTCTATGTTCCGTTTGAGCAATCTTCTAGATACCTCAGGTCGCTGCAAGTCCTGTCGTAGTAGCTAATCAGTGTGTATCACAATCATATGAACCTGAAAATAGTAGGGGAGCTTCCTTTTGGGCGGACTTTATTCAAATCTGAGAAATCGATGCATGTGCGCCATTTCCCATTAGCATTCTTGACGAGGACGGGATTTGATACCCAAGCGGGATGTGTGGCGCCTCATGTAAAACCATTGCCTTTTAGCCTTCTGAGTTCTTCTTTCATGGCAGACGCTCTCCCTGGACCGAGCATACGTCCTATTTGCTTGACAGGAGCACAATTTAGGTTTATACTCGATCATAATTTATGGTAAAATCCTGCGAATATTAGCATAGGTCCAATCGATCATATCCAGGCTCGCCTGTAGAAAGCATGTGTTAGCCTGCTTTGTGACCAGGCTACCCAAAGCAAATATCATGTTGAAACACTTTTCGGCAGATGCTGTCACATATGGAATCTCTGGATAACATCGCTCTCTGGCATTGGGAGCATCGTCAGAAGACACAAGGCAGTTTGGTCAAAATCACAACATCAGTATAAACTGGCCCGAAACCCCTATCAAATGACCTCATTTGGATCTATTCACCTCAAATAATCGTAGCCCTTTGAATTAGCTTCAGTTTGAGCTTATGTTTGGCTCAATCGGCTTTACGGTTTGAAAGTTATGCCCGTTTTCGTGAATGGGTGTAATCTAGCATTGAAGACTCAGGCCATCGCATCAGATCGCTCCCATCAGCTCGCCCTCGATCGGATCGCCCCCCCTCAGATCGCCCCTCACGCGTCACGATCCGACTCGTCACCACCCTGCTCGCTCCCTCCGACCACGACCCGTTCGTGGTGCGTACCGTGACCACGATCCAATCCCATTACCACGATCCGACCACCGAACCTGCAGATAAGCGCACTGTTTTGACCTATTCTTAAGGCTATTCCTGCTCCTACTTTCATGGATCGCCTGCCACGTGTCCTACCACGACCCAGTCCTCCCAGGAGCTTTCCTACAGCTATAAATACACCTTCAGAGGGCATTTTCAGGGGACTTTGGGCATCTCCTCATCCATGGCTGCCATGGCCAACACTTCTCCATGAATAACCACTATCTTCCTCAATAAATTCAATGGATTCGGAGAGAATTATTCATTGAATTCAAGTGATTGAAAGACAATATTCATTGTAATTGTAATCTATGAGTGAAATGAGAAAATATGAAGTGGACGTAGGCTCGTTAACGCCGAACCACTATAAAAATCTCGTTGTCTTGCTTTTTTCTCTATTTTTCAGCTATTTCTTCATATCCTATGCTCAAAATACGACGATTTGGGTGTTAGGACCATTTTTTGGTCTAACATTTTGGTGCTTTCACTGAGAACCGAATTCTCAACCTATCGGATTGTTATTCTACTATTTGGATTTGAAAGTTTGAAGAAAACAGTCCGCGTTTCTACCATTTTTGAATATTTCGTTGATTTCAGAAAATCAGAGCTTCATGCCTTCGAAAAAAAAAAAGCTAAGGGTTCACAAGCTTCACGACCAAATGAGGATAATAAAGAAAATGCACAGGAGCAGGTTAGAGCAAGTGGCTGGTTCGCGGTTCGCGGATCGCAGGGGCCATCACGATCCGATTCGCGGTTCGCGGTTCGCGGAACGACCTCCACGAACGGAGCCCAAAGAGCCATCACGATCCGATTCGCGGTTCGCGGAACGACCTCCACGAACGGAGCCCAAAGAGCCATCAAGATCCGATTCGCGGTTCGCGGAACGACCTCCACGAACGGAGCCCAAAGAGCCATCACGATCCGATTCGTAGTTCGCGAAACGACCTCCACGACCCGGGCCCAGAGTGACCTTCACGACCCGACCTGGTGTAGGATCCGCGATCCGATCCGAAGACGTTGATTAATTGACGATTCGAGCCACGAACCAGACGACAGTAGCGAACCGCGACCCAGAAAAGTGGTGACGAACAAGGGTCGCGATCCGACCCAAAAAAGTGACATTTTTTGGAAAAAAATGTAATTTTCAGATAATTTCAGAAAAGGCTCTATCTTCAGAAAAGGCTCTATCTTCCAAAATCGAAAAAATCGCGGTCATAGGTCGGATCGCGGTCATGGGTCGGATCGCGGTCATCGGTCGGATCGCGGTCATGGGTCGGATCGCGGTCATAGGTCGGATCGCGGTCATGGGTCGGATCGGATCGCGTAGGCAAGGGCGGATCGGATCGCGGTCATATGCCAGCTTACACCCGTTCACGGAAATGGGCGTAACTTTCAAACCGTAAGTCCGATTGAGCCAAACCAAAGCTCAAACTGAAGCTAATTCAAAGGGCTACGAGTATATGAGGTGAATAGATCCAAATGAGGTCATTTGATAGGGGTTTCGGGCCAATTTATACTGATGTCGTGATTTTGACCAAACTGCCTTGTGTCTTCTGATGATGCTTCCAATGCCGGAGAGCGATGTTATCCAGAGATTCCATATGAGACAGCATTTACCCAGAGGTATGTCAACATGATCTTTGCTTTGGGTAGCCTGGTCACAAAGCAGGCTAACAGTTCTTCAAACTTATGATGTAAACTCGGTATTTGGGACGATGATGTTTTGATTTAAATAAAGTTTTTTTTTTAATTTTGTTGCTATTTTACATGTCTCTCTTGTGATATTATGTTCTTATTTACCTATAACGCTTCACGAAACATAATGCATTCTATATAGAGTGACATTAACGGACGTGGGGTGTCACACAAACAAACCAATTCATCCAATGCATAAACAACACTAAAGTGCAAAGGACACACATCCTAAGCTTATTAGCTTGATTACCTAAATGTTAGTTCAGGAGAACTCACCTTTGATTGTTAGAAGCAAAGAGATGAACCAAAACTTAGATAGATCTTGTGACACCCCATGTCTGTTAATGTCACTCACTAAGAGAATGCATTAAGTTTCGTGAAGCGTTATTGGTAAAACAGATGCAGAAACATTACGATACAGATATAAAATGACAGCGGAATTAAAAAAAACTTTATTAATAATAAAGCATCGTGGTTCAAAAACTTCACATATCTGAAATACACAAAAACCATTACATCATAAAAACAACTGTCTTGTACTTTAAAACATCATAGTACATAAAACAAGCAAAATTCCCCAAATAAAATATAGCCATAGTAGCAAGGATAGAAGCTTGAGCCATACATCTAAACAGCTCTAGCAAAATGATAGCAGAATCCTGGTCAGGCCTGAGTATTCCCACCTTGAGAACCGGGGGTGGGGAGGAGGGAACGAAAGAAAGAAGAGGAAACAAAAAGGGTCAGACATAAAGTCTGGAGAGTCCGGTTACTTTTGGCAAGTAAATAATTAAAAGTAGCATGACAAGCATAATAAAGTGGATAAGAAAGATAACATCACAAAAGGCAGGTATGACAAGGTAAACATGATAGAGTGTAAACGCTTCTCTAACGATTTCTCTTATTCCCTGCACTAATACTAGTATAACCAGAATGAGATGATCCCAACAACTATAAGATGGTAGACTTAGGCGTACTTCTGGCGAGAGGTTTTAAGCCCATACAATCCATAGGCAGCCCAACCTAACAGGCTCCTAAAGTTTTTACCAGAGTCTAGACGTACCCTAACTACCCTAATCGATCGACTCTCTACTCCGTAGATACCCTGTGTCGGTCCAACAGTAGGAGGTATCACTTCCCAAAGTGGCAACCCTTCGTGGATGTGCACAACCATATCTACTGGTGTCACGTCGTCTTATCCCCTTCTGCCCAGCCCATTCACGCACATGTTCCCGGTCGGTTTGCGCCGCCCACACCGTCCTCTACGTTTGGATCTCTTACAATCAGTCCAGTAAGCATGTCCCTACTCCGACCTAGGGCGGAGTACTCATTCGATACCGTTAATGGGTTACTGACTGAAATGGGTACCCCACACAAAATGATACAAGCTCTCCCCCTTGACTTATATCCCCACTAGGATTTCCACAGGCTATATATACCTGCTGGTGTCTTTAATTACATAACCCCCTCATGTTAAGTTTTGTGGGCCTATATATAAATATTACCCACCCCCTCAGATTTACTTAACCTACCCACTATCTGAACCATTTTACTTAAACCCTATTCAAATTCAGGTTCATACAATTCCTATAGATTCAACTAGGTTAAGTAT
Source organism: Allium sativum (assembly GCA_030737875.1). Lineage (NCBI taxonomy): Eukaryota > Viridiplantae > Streptophyta > Magnoliopsida > Asparagales > Amaryllidaceae > Allium > Allium sativum. The sequence goes on from CM060915.1 coordinate 998,029,845, forward strand.
TCATGTTTATTACCATATATTCATTCATGGTTATCTCATGCCAGACCTCTGACATTAAGCCTACGGCTAGTGGATGTTGAACATGCTGGGAGGGTCTAGGCAGACTTATTCCACAAATCAGGCTTAACCTCGTGTCTTAGCACATTTCGTATTTGTACACCTAGACCCCTCACATTAGATTCATCGCTTGTGGTCGCCGGATATGACGGGCGGGTCCGGGCATACTTCCACCACAAGAACAATCTAACCTCGTGTCTAGGCACAGTTACAGTTTCTAATTACTGTAATCCTAGGCATTTCATTATTAGCTAATTCTTACCTATGTTGTTATAAGTTATAGGTTTCATGCCCCTTTTTCCCAATTATGTTGATAATGAATTATGTGTCCCAATTCATATACATAAACAATATTCGAGTTATGTCAAATTCTCCATTTACCGATTATTCCCTATATCCCCAATTTACAAGTTATACCCAATTTCATTGTCTTTTCCCTCATTCCCCGTTTAACGTATCCGCATATTTCAGCGGCATGCCTAGGCTCCAAAGTAGCCTGGCTATAAAAAGAAAAAAGGAAAGATAAGGGAAGGTGATAGAGATGTTTTTATTAATGAAATTGACATAAACATATAGTGGCATAATGATAGGATGGACATATGAGAACATATTTAGTGAACATAAGATAATAAAACTGTTTATAACATGGTAGGGAGGTCATAATAGGCATGATAAGATCTAAACAACAATTTAGATGTCCAACTAATAACTGATCCAATTAATCCATAAACATGATAGGTACAAGATGATCTAAATAGTGATCTTGATCTATAACCAAAACCAGAATTGACATGATAAAGGTTAAGATCCAAGTCATAATATGCCAAAATATCACAGATTCACAAATTATTACAGATCTGAAATGATTCAAGGATTAACATGCATAGACCCAAATTAAAATCCTATCATTTTTACTTTTTATTTATTTAAACGTAAAAGCAACTTGAAACTCACATCGTTTGGATAGAAGAAGGTTAGCAATGATTGGATCTCAGATCTACACTTGAATCTCTAAATTTGATTGTAGAAGAAGAAGAAGATTAGGTTCAGTTCAGTCCAGTACAGGCACCGACATCATTTAGGCCTCCATTGTTTTATTTATTTTGTGAGAAAACAAGAAAAATGAGCCGTATATAAAGCTGCCAGGCCCAGATTTCGATCTGCCACCTCAGCACTAGGGGGGTCGACCCAACCCTTAGGGGGTCGACCCATGGGTCGACACCCCCTTGAGGGGTCGACTCCCCTGGGGCGGGAAATTTGCCGCCTCTGGGATTTTGATTTTTGAACGATTTCTAATGTTCTGAATTTAATTATATATATATAATTCCCTTGCGCGTATACAAATTTTGAACCTTCATAACTACTTCATACGGTGTTCGTTTTACGCAAATCAAATGTCTATCTTGACTAGAATTTCGAGACGGATGCAATGGCGCAATTCGTTTCCCTTATTTATGAATATTAAATTAATTGTTATTTAATTTATCCTCTTTAATGTTGCTAAAGTTACGGGGTGTTACATTCTCCCCTACTCAAAGGATTTCGTCCCCGAAATCTCCAAGCTTAGGAAGAATGCACCTCCTACCATCTACATCCATCTACTGATCCATCAACCACTGGCATCCATTATACTTAAAATATTTCTAATGCTTATATGAACATATGCGAAGGGGTGTGTGTGTCCCAATACTAATGCGAAAGATTAGGCGGTTTACTGATTCAGTCGACCTCCTTAATGCAATGTATGTTAGTGCCTTGAATCCAACATGTATGCAACAGTTCCTATTAAAACATGTAAGTTCTATATGGGTGCACAATCACTCGGCCAAATGCAACATCCGTATGATGATACATTCAATTTACTTCATTAAAAGAAGAAAAATGCACACACATTCATATGCAATATGAGAGTGATTAAAGCCGATCTTATTGCCTAATGTGTGTGTATATGCATCCAAGAGCAACCATTAGCAAACACTTGCATCCATCAAAACATAATATGTCTCAAACACATGTTTACAATCATGGGATTGTCTATCTAAAGGTCGAAAAATTCGGTTGATTGGATACTCTAAAATAATAGATACAAGCATGAATAAAACTTGGGAAAGGAAGTTAAGAACATACCCTCAAAAAGAAAAGGGTACGAAGCACGAATCTTGTCTTCAGTCTCCCAGGTCGTATCCTTTGGGTTATCTCTCCACTGAACCTTCATCAACTTGACTTCTCTATTGCGTAGCTTCTTAACTTCTGATCCAAGAATACGGGAAGGAACTCATCTGACTGTCGCCTCCCGTTCCACCTTTACTTCTTCCAATATGCTCGGCTCAACTACTTCCGCTGTATCATGCAAGCACTTCCGCAAATGAGAAACATGGAGTACATCGTAAACACCGGACAATCTCTCTGGTAGCTTTGCTCTATAGGCCATCTGTCCAATCCTTTCTATTAATGGAAATGGCCCTACAAATCTAGGCGCCAATTTCCCTACAGATCCGAAGCGAACCACATTCCTCAATGGTGATACCTTAATGAAAACCAAGCCTCCTACTTCAAATTAAATGTCAATCCTTCTCTTATCTGCATATGATTTCTGCCTATCTTGAGCGGTCTTCATTCGTCTGCGGATAAGATCAATCTTCTCGGATGTTTTTCAAACCATATCTGGTCCAAGCAATAGTCTTTCTGTAGTCTTCGACCTACAAGTTGGTGATTTACAAGGTCGTCCGTACAATGCTTCGAAGGGTGCCATGCCAATACTAGCTTGATAGCTGTTGTTGTATGCGAACTCTACTAAAGGAAGATGCTCTTCCCAAGTCCGAAGTCTAGGATACACAACCTCAAAAGATCCTCTAGAACTCTGTTCACCCTCTCCGTCTGCCCGTCGGTCTGAGGATGATAATCGATGCTCAAACATAACTGTGTACCTAATGTTTCTTGCAAGCTCCTCCAAAGCTCACTCGTAAAAATGCGGTCACGATCGCTTACGATACTGGAAGGTACTCCACGAAGATGGACTATATCACGAACATAAATCGTTGCTAACCATGCTGCCGTGCTCTTACTCTTAACTGGAATGAAATGGGCGATCTTAGTAAGTCTATCCACAACAACCTAAATACTGGTGTTGCCTTTCTTTGATTTAGGCAAACTATCTATGAAATCCATAGAGACGCTCTCCCACTTCCACTGTGGAATCTCCAAAGGATGAAGCAAACCACCGGGCTTCTTTTGCTCAACTTTAACTTGCTGGCAAAATCAAACATTGAGAGACAAACTCTGCCACATCTTTCTTCATCCCAACCCAAAAGAAAACCTTCTTCATATCCCTATACATCTTTTCACCGCCTGGATGAATGTCATCTTAGAATGATGGGCTTCCTCTAGGACTGCATTTATCAAACTTACAGTTTGAGGAACACAAAGCCTTCCATCTCGCCGCAACCACCCTTTATCATCAATGGAATATGTATCGAGCTGACTAGAAGTCTCCCCTTTACTGAGCCTATCCAAGATGTCTGAAATCTGTGGATCATCTCGCTGCGAAGCTGATATCTGATCCATAAGAGTAGGTCGTATCTCTAGCCATGCAAACAAACTAGGCAATAACTCGGTGGAGGGCCTATAATCAAAAGTCGATATGAACTATAAGCTTTTGCTCTCCACAAACGGAGGACTTAGGGCCATCCTCTGCCTACTCAGTGCGTCTGCCACCACATTACCCTTGCTAGTGGTATAAGCAATCTCAAAATCATAAGAAGCTAGGAACTCCATCCACCTTTGTTGCCTTAAATTAAGATCCTTCTGCGAGAACAAGTACTTGAGAGATTTATGATCAGTGTACAACTTGAATTTCTCTCCAAGCAAATAATGATGCCACATCTTAAGCGCGAATAAAATGGAAGCTAGCTCTATATCATGGGTAGGGTAGTACTTCTCATGAACTCTTAGCTGTCTACCCCCATAACAAACTACTTTTCCTTCTTGCATAAAAACTGCACCAAGCCCTGTACCGCATGCATCGGTGTAAACTGTAAACACTTTATTCCCATCAGGCAAGGTCAAGACTGGGGCTGTTGTTAGAGCCCTCTTTAGTCATTGGAAAGCAACATCACAGTCTATATCCTATGAAAATGCCAAGTTTTTCTTCATCAGCTTGGTGAGTGGGGCTGATATCTTTGCGAAGTCATTAATGAACTTCCTGCAATAGCCTGCTAATCCCAAAAAACTTCTCACCTCCGTTGCATTCTTCAGAATCTGCCAATCCTGAACTACAACCACCTTTGCGGGATCTACTGCTATCCCTTCTTTAGAAACCACGTGCCCTAAAAATCTCACCTCTTTTCTCCAAAAATAGCACTTGGAGAACTTTGCCTTAAGCTGATGCGCACACAAAGTTTTCAGAACTTCTCTCAAATGTTGGGCAAGCTCTTTCACGCTCTTTGAGAAGATCAAGATATCATCAACAAAGACCACGACAAATTAGTTTAGAAATTCCCGGAACACCCTACTCAGCAGATCAACAAAATAGGAAGGTGCATTTGTCAACCCAAAAGGCATAACTAGCCATTCAAAGAAACCATCTGGAGTCCTAAAAGTGGTCTTGTCTATACTTTCCTCAACCACCCTCAACTGATGAAACCTCGTGGCCAAGTCTAACTAAGAGAATACTGATGCCCCGATAAGTTGGTCAAACAAGTCATCTATCCTTAGGAGTTGGTGCCTGTTCTTCTTAGTGAGCTTATTCAACTCCATATAGTCTACACACAAGCGAAGTGAACCATCCGCCTTTGTCGGGAATACTACTGGAGCACCCCATTCAAATACACTCCGCCTAATGAATCCTTTCATAAGTTTCTCCCTTACTTGTTTGCTAAGCTCCCTCCTTTCCCTTGGAGCCATATGGCGCACAGGCAATGTAACTTGTTTTGCATTATCCACCAAATATATACGAAAATTGATCTCAATGCCTCGGAGGTAAGCCCCGTACCTCATCAAAAACATTAGACTAATCACGGACTACTGGAATAGACTGCAGATCATCGATAGATGCATCTAAAAATTCTAAGAAACTAAGCATAACAGACCCTTGTAGGTCACAAGAAATCTCAAGGGTCTTCCCATGACAAGTCAGAAGCCTAACCACACACTTCTCACAATCCAGAATGGCACCATACATGGCTAGCCAATTCATCCATAGAATCAAACCTTAGCCCATAAACCCAAGCGCATACGCGTCACACTCAAACTCGACGCCTAACATAGATATTCCCAAACCTCGAAAAATCATGGATAAATGAGCCGAACCACCAATGGGGTTTGACACAATAATGGGATCCACTACCATACTAGTATTTAAGTGCAGAGATTCAACCACAGAACTAGATTTAAATGAATGCGAAGCGCCAGAATCAAAAAGAGTTCTAATAGGATGACTGGAAAGTGAAATCAAACCTTCCACTGAAATTTTCCTACCTCTATCCGGAGCACTGGTCGCGAGAGCATGCACCCACCCTCCTGAAACTCATGCCCTTTGACCTTGTCCCTGTTTCTTCGGGCACTGCCTTGCATAGTGTCCGACCTCTTCATAGTTAAAGCAAGAATTCTTCCTTCTTTTGCAGTCCTTAACCAAGTGACACTCTTTTCCACAATTGTGACACTTCCTCTTATCCTTAGCCTTGTCATTCTTTCCACCCTTCTTCTATTGTTGTTGTTGCTGTCCTTTCTTGGGCCATACCTTCTTGTTTTGCGTTGTTTCCTCGGTCTTAACTTCCTTCTTCTCACCTTTGTCTTCCTCATGCATCAAGGCCATTTCAACAAGCCTTTCAAAAGTAGCTCCCATTGGTATATGGGACATAGCTAACCCATGAAGGGGTTCATTCAGCCCTTTAGCAAACCGCAAAGCTTTCTTATACGGAGTATCTATCAGTTCCAGTCCAAGCCATGTTAGCTGGTTGAATTTGTTCACATATTCTTTAAAAATCATGCTTTCTTGCTTGAGAGCCAAGAACCTCTCCATTTGCATGCTTTTCTCAGCTTGAGAAAGATACTTTATTTAAAACCTCATTCTAAAATCATCCCATGTCTCTACCTGACGTCTAGCCTAGGTAACTTCCCACTAGAATGAAGCTTCATCTTTCAACAGCCAGACAGCTAACTGAATCTTTATTCGATCTTCTACTTCGAAAATTCCAAACAAGTCGTTTGTTTCTTTCAGCCAATTTCTTGCTTGCACGAAAGTCTCAGTTCCACGGAACGGCTTCCCTCCCATGGCATAGAATTCTTTGTAGATCTTAGCAAAATTATCTGCTCTTGGAGGAGGAGGAGGACCGACGGGTGCATCTGGGGAAGGAACGTTTCCTTGGCCTTCAGCAGGCACCGTAGCCTCAAGATACCTACGGAACCAACCAGATATCGTAATACACTCTGGAATATTAGGTTCCGAAGACATGCTGAAAAGAAAGGAAAGAGATTTAGATAAAGGATCGAAAGATAATATATGGTTTCGGGGAACATGTTTTTCAAAATAGACTTTTCTTTTGAAAATGCTTCCTTTTAAAACCTTTTTGAAAATAATTTTCAAAAACATTTATCTAATCCGGTAACCTTCAGCTCTAATACCAAACATGACACCCCACGTACGTTAATGTCACTCACTAAGGGAATGCATTAAGGCTCGTGAAGCGTTATTGATAAAACAGATACAGAAACATTACAAAACAAATATAAAATGACAACGGAACTAAAAAAACTTTGTTAATCATAAAGCATCATGGTTCAAAAACATCACATGTATGAAATACACAAAAACCATTACATCATAAAAACTACTTTCTTGTACTTTAAAACATCAGAGTACATAAAAGAAACAAAATTCCCTAAATAAAATATAGCCATATTAGCAAGGATGGGAGCTTGAGCCATACATCTAAGCAGCTCTAGCAAAATGGTAGCAGAATCCTGGTTAAGCCTGAGTATTCCCACCTGAGAACCAGAGGGGAACGGAAGAAAGAAGAGGAAATAAAAAGGATTAGACATAAAGTCTGGCTAGTCCGGTTACTTTTAGCAAGTAAATAAGTAAAAGTAGCATGACAGGCATAATAAAGTGGATAAGAAAGATAACTTCACAAAAGGCAGGTATGACAAGGTAAACATGATAGAGTGTAAACGCTTCTCTAACGGTTTCTCTTGTTATCTGCACTAATACTAGTATAACCAGAATGAGATTATCCCAACAACTATAAGATGGTAGACTTAGGCGTACTTCTAGTGAGAGATTTTAACCCCATACATTCCACAGGCTGCCCAACCTAATAGGTTCCTAAACTTTTTACCAGAGTCTAGACGTACCCTAACTACCCTAATCGATCGGCTCCCTACTCCTTAGATACCCTGTGCCGGTCCCAAAGTAGGAGTTATCACTTCCTAAAGTGGCAACCCTTCGTGGATGTGCGCAACCATACCTACTGGTGTCACGGTCGTCTTATCCCCTTCTTCCCGGCCCATGCACGCGCATGTCCCCGGTTGGTTTGCGCCGCCCACACCGTCCTCCACGTTTGGATCTCTTACAATAAGTCCAGTAAGCGTGTCCCTAATCTGACCAAGGGTGGAGTACTCGTTCGATACCATTATATGGGTTACTGACTGAAATGGGTCCCCCACACAAAATGATACAAGCTCTCCCCCTAGTCTTGTATCCCCACTAGGATTTACACGGGCTATGTATATCTGTTGGTGTCTTTAATTACGTAACCCCCTCAGGTTAAGTTTTGTGGGAGTGTGTGTGTATATATATATATATATATATATATATATATATATATAACCCACCCCCTCAGATTTACTTAACCTACCCACTGTCTAAACCGTTTTACTTAACCCCTATTCAAATTCATCTTCATACAATCCCTATGGATTCAGCTAGGTTAAGTATTCATGTTTATTACCATATATTCATTCATGGTTATCTCATGCCAGAACTCTGATATTAAGCCTACGACTAGTGGATGCTGGACATGACGGATGGGTCCGGGCAGACTTATTCCACAAATCAGGCTTAATGTCGTGTCTTAGCACAATTCGTATTTTTGCACCTAGACCCCTCACATTAGATTCATCGCTTGTGGTCGCTGAATATGTAGGGTGGGTCCGAGAAGACTTCCACCACAAGCACAATCTAACCTCGTGTCTAGGCATAGTTATAGGTTATAGGTTTCATGCCCCTCTTTTTTTCCCAATTATGTTCATAATGAATTATATGTCCTAATTCATATACATAAACATTATTCGAGTTATGTCAAATTCTCCATTTACAAATTATGCCCCAAATCCCCAATTTACAAGTTATGCTCAATTTCAATGTCTTTCCCCTCATTCCCCGTTTATGTATTCGCATATTTCAGCAGCATGCCTCGGCTCTAAAGTAGCTTGACTATAAAAAGAAAGGAAAGATAAGGGAAGGTTACAAAGATGTTTATACTAATGAAATTTACATAAACATATAGTAGCATAATGATAGGATGGGCATATGAGAACAGATTTAGTGAACATAAGATAGTAGAACTTTTTATAACAAGGTAGGGATGTCAGAATAGGCATGATAAGATCTAAATAACAATTTAGATGTCCAACTAATAACTTATCCAATTAATCCACAAACATGATAGGTACAAGATGATCTGAATAGTGATATTGACCTATAACCAAAAGCTAAATTGACATGGTAAAGGTTAAGATCCAAGTCATACTATGCCAAAATATCACAGATTCACAAATTTTTATAGATCTGAAATGATTCAAGGATTAACATGCATAGATCCAGTTTAAAATCCTATCATGTTTACTTTTTATTTATTTAAACCTAAAAGCAACTTGAAGCTCACAGCGTTTGGATAGAAGAAGAATAACAATGATTAGATCTCAGATCTACACCTGAATCTCTAAATTTGATTGCCGAAAAGAAGAAGATTTGGTTCATTCCAGGCACCAACAACATTTAGGCCTCCATTGATTTCTTTTTGCGAGAAAACCAGAAAAATAAGGCGTATATATAGCTACTAGCCCCAAAATTCGACCTGCCACCTCAGCCCTAGGGGGGTCGATACCCCACTTGAGGGGTCGACACCCCCTCTATGGGGTCGGCTCCCATGGGGCGAGAAACTTGCCGCCTCTAGGATTTTGATTTTTGAATGATTTCTGATTTTCTGAATTTAATTATATATAAATATAATTCCCTTGCGCGTATACAAACTTTAAACCTTCATAACTTCTTCATACGGTGTCCGTTCTACGCAAACCAAATGTCTATCTTGACCATAATTTCGGGACGGACGCAATGGCATAGTCCGTTTCCCTTAATTCTGAATATTAAATTAATTATTATTTAATTTATCCTCTTTAGTGTTGTTAAAATTATGGGGTGTTATAGATCCTGTGCAGTTTATGCCCCGCTATTATCCCTCCATATCCCCGCTATATCGTGTAGAGTTTCTGCCACTACGCTATTTCCAAATAGCCTTTCTGCTTTAAGCCCCACTATATTCCAATATTCCTTATATATCCCGTTATTTTAGTTATATTCCGTTATTTCCGCTATGTATTTTGTAAAAGAAATGAATTTAAAAAATGACATTTATACATTATAAAATTAGTTTTTTAATATAACTTTTTAACATATGTTTTTTAGAATATAAAATACTATAATATTCTATTAAATTTTATCAAGCTAAATAAAAGTTTACATTTATTTACATATATTTGATTATGCTTTTATTAAAAATTAAGAATGTAATAACTATGATTAAGTTGAATGTTGATTTTCCTTTTATTTATCATTTATAAATTTTTAAAATCATTAAATACGAGTTTTATATGTTATTTTAGACTCATCCGCTATATCCTACTATTTCCTCGCTTTATCCCCGCTACAACTTTTTGCACCTCCGCCGCATCGGATCCGCTGAGTGCTTTAAATGCACATGATAGATCAACCTCAATTTGAATATAACTCGCAAATCTTCAACCTATACACAAACACACAAGAATACTAAGAGTTAAGTATCAAGAATTCATAAGGATTGAAGAGGAGTTGAGTTGGAGAAGATGGAGATTCGGCTTACCTCTCTTCTCTTTGAATGCACACTTAAATATCAATCTTCCTATATGATTGGAGCTTAGGAATTTCCTCTTCCTCTAGGGCTTAGGAGTTAGAAATTATGAAGAAGAATGAATGAGCGATCAATGAGGTGGGTTAGTGGAGTTATCATATAGGGTTTGTCTACTTTTGTTTAGACGTGGCTACTCTTTGTAAAACAAAGTCCTACCCAAAGTTCTGAATTTCACTAACTCAAAACATATCGTTGTCTACAGTTTTAAATATTGTAAACAATATTTTGAACTCAATATCAGTGGTCTCGAGTCATGATTCAATCATATGAAAAAGTGATATTTTGGACTTATACTCGATTAACAACGTTATATTTAAATAAAATATTTAAATATATTATCGTGAAATATGCGGGTTGTTACCTCTACTATTAGAACTCATTATTCCACATTACACTGTTATTCATACATTTTATTTCATATACATTACATCTCTCACTTCAATACACTCGGTGTCACTTAGTTCGTACATTAATTCATATATACACTCATTGACATACCGAGTTTTCATTTGCTTCTAGTTCAGTCCAGTCACGTATGTATCAAATGCCAAGGTCACAAGTTCAAAATCAAATACAAGTGCAACAAGGAAACTATGTACAAAACACAAGGACCCAAAGCACAAGTTCAAGTCAAATTCTAATGTAGCAAGGAAAAATGTGTAGAGCAAGTACATATGTACTTACTCAGTCAAACTAGACAGGTAACAACCAGTCCAACATTAAAGATAGAACAAGTGAAACAACCATAAGGAGCCACAGTGAAATAACAAAGAAGAACATGGCAACAATGATTTCAAAACTAGATGCAACAACACAGCATAGTCAATACATTACCAAGAATTATAAGTGCATGGATATAGCAATAAAAAGGACCATGGAATTCAAAAGATCAAATTAGATCAGAAGTACACATTCAAACCCCAAGTCACAAGTTCAAAGACAAGTCAGTGAACTACATAAGAGAATAATACTCAAAAGCAAGACAGTGCAAGTAACATAGTTCAAGTACATAAATACACAAACAAAAGATGGGAAAATATATGCAGGAATAACCACTCAGTGAACACACAATAGACATCAAAAATGTCAAATAACAGTGACAACCACAAGGATATGAAGATGATCAACAATGTATAGCATGGTGTACAAATGATGTTGCTGCAACAATGCAAATAAAACAACCAAATCAAAACAAGAACAAGTGAATGAATCTGTTCTTATCAATGAAATATGAAACAAACATTAAGCATATAGTATCAAATGTATTAAGTTGCATATCTGTTCTTATCAATAATTCTAAGTAAATAAACTCAAGTGCCGATTTGTTCTTATCATAATTTATGGAAGGATTCAAGTGTACAATTTCGAGTAAAGCGAATTTTATTCAAATGTCAAAAATTATGGGTATACATGGTCAAGGCACAATAAATGACCAACAAATTCACAAGATCGGGTCAAGCTGGAATGAAAATGGCCAGTAGAACGAGCAATAAAATATTCAAGTGAAGCTACAGATAGGTAAAATACACAACATAGCAACAATATGAAAGAGTCAGAGCAGTTCTATTCTATTTTCAAGTGTTTTTCATTTCTATTTGTATATGTTATGCTAGGGTCACAATACAAATATAAGTTTTCAGCAAAATAAACCAACAACCAAACCTGAAGAAAAGTCAAAGAAACTTACGCAAGCATGATTCAAAAGTGAACACTTAGAACATTAAACAAACAACAACATTTTACATGCAGGCCTTTGCTTTTTAACTTCAATCCCTAAAGTGAATTTTTTTCAATAAAACTGTAATTTTCATCAATTGAGGAGGAACAAAATGTACTTGAAGCAATACGATCTAGAGCATACAATTTAGTCTAAAATGGGGGTTGTCATGATGTGAAGAAGAAGGTGGGGTTGCGCGACGTGAACCGGAGTAGATAGCAAGGAATTGTGATGTAATCGGAAGTAGAAAGCAAGGCTTTGCGGCGCAATCAAGAGCAAATGGAAGAGCTACACGATATAGATATTTAGGTCAGCATGATTCATAACTTACTATGGATTTTTCATGAATTTGGGGAAGAAGGAATAATCGAGATTGACTGAGAAAATAAGGCTCCGGGGAGAAGGAATTGGCAAAATAGATTGCGGGTTGGTTTCTTGTTGAAAGAAGGGTTCGAGTGATATTTTTGCAAGTGATTTTTCACTCTTAGTGGACCAAAAGATAGAAGATTAAAATTAAAATTAGGGATTTGTTTTTGGATTTAGGGGAAGCTTTACAGTTTGGGAGAAGACAAAAGATTTGAGGAGAAAACTGAGAATGAACTGATAGGAATGAGCGGGTTGCTAATCAAACACATTGGATTCTAACTAAATGAACGGTGTTGCCTTTAATTGCTATTTACAGTAATCCGTTTGGCTAGTTTGCACCAATAGCATAGTAGTATGTTTCTTACAATGGATAACGACTATTTTAATAAGCGATACCTATTTTAATTTGGGGGGGGGGGAGGGGAATAATGGTATTGGTTATTTTTGTCTTTTTAAAATAGAGTAATAAACAATGACTATTTTAATAAGCGATGTCCATGAAAACTTTTAACATCAATAAAGAAAAAGACCGATGTTAAAAACTCGTTTAACATTGGTGATTTTAGAAACGGATGTTAAAACAACGATGTTGTAGCCACTTTTTCTAGTAGTGCAAGCATCACAGAGTTAGAACTTTTCCTGTTTAAAATCTAACATTCCAACCTTCCATTTCATTAATTAATTTAATTTTAAATCGCGAACTATCACACCGCGATTTTTCTAGAAATTTGATTTGGACATACATAAAAAATTACAAGATGGAATTGAAATCTTTCTCTTCCATTAGAAACTATAATCCATTGGATCCGGGTAATTCTCGTTTTAAAGAATTCTGACTTATATTGGATAATGTATACACATTTGAATTTCAATACACAAAATTATGAACTGCCACTATGTAATGAGCTCATTTTAATTAAATTTAATTATTATTTTTAACGTTTAATAAGTTTATAAATTATAAGATTATTCTAAATCAATATAAAAATAGATTAAACCAAGAAATTCACCTTATAAAGTACAATAAAGTAAGTCCGGATGGTTTCAATTGATAGATTCTCTAGATTCCCAAGAACAATCCTTAGGATTTCAAGACCATTGGAATTTCACAAAAGGGTCATCTTTGTTGCAAAGACGTTTAACCTCCATAGCAACGATACGAATAGGTTGTAGCTTATAAGTTAAATTTGGTGAAATCTCGTTTTTTTCTACTAAATTCGGCTCAAGAATATATTCAGAATCTCCAAGAAACTTTCATAGTTGAGAAACATGAAACACTACATGGATAGCATAGAATTGAGCAAGTAATGAAAGATGATAAGCTACAGGTCCGACACATTCGGTAATGGGAAATGAAACACTTCCCGATCGACTAAATCGCACCATGCTCTTCATTGGTGAAACACGAACAAACACAAAATCTCACGCAGAAAATTCTAACTTTCTTCCCATAGGATTTTTGCCGATTTTGAGCCTCTTTCATTCTAGGACGAATGAGGTCAACCTTTTCTGTGGAATCAGGAATAAAATGTGGACCTAGAACCAGTTTCTCTTCAGCTACAAGAGAAACGTTCCACCATTTTGATTGCTTCAAATTAGTAGTTAAACCAATTTAAAATGTTCAAATCGACGGTTCGTTATTTAGTTGTTAACGATATTTTTTGTCAACACCAATGGACAGGTCGATGGAAAGGGATCTAAGGACGAATTAGGTTTTTTGCTCTATACGAGTTTAAGTTAGGCCAAGGTCTCTGAATATCTGGATCGATCTCACAGAGGAATTGAATTTTATAGATGGAACCTAGGTTTGCTTGGAGAATTTAAGTTGATAGATGGGGATTTTTCCTCTGGTCATCAGTAGAAGTTCGGATAGAAGTCTATGCATACATAGGTAGCAAACGGTAAATTATAACAAAAACAATAAAGGAAAATCATAATAAACTCACAGACGACAACAAGGATATGGATTTGCTCTTTATTAATCCCTTCACTTTTAATACAGGAAAAAGATTGTGACACTCCATGTCCGTTAATGTCACTCTATCAGAATGCATTAAGTTTCGTGAAGCGTTTTATGGTAAACAATAGCATAAATATCACAAGACAGACATATAAAATATGTGACGGCCCAACCCGCACCAGCCGACATTTCCTATGAAATGCGCTGAGGCAATGTCCAACCAGCAAGGGACGTTCGTCAAGGGTAAAGGGATTTGAAACAATGAACTACCAAAAACCTGTAGTATATCTCCCATCGCATGGAATAAAATATAATAATAACATAACTTGATATAAAACAGGAGAGACAGTACACAAGCTGAAAACTAAACCATATCCATCAGGGTAGAAGAAATCCAAAGTACAGATTATGATCCAAACCATTATTACAACTTCAAATATACTGCCTCTAAAAAGGAAATGAAAGGGGTACACTACTAATGATCCGATCCAACTTCCTACAATTCTTCCAACGAGTTATTTACGCCACACGATGGCGTTTTCGACCATTCTAACTTTTCTATTCAATCTCAAATCATACCAAACAGTAGTAGTAACATGTATGATCAACCAAAAACATCAAAACAATGATTTAACATGTAATTATGGATCAAACATACCCAAAATCATGATTTTCCCCTTAATCCCCTGAATTCCTTGATTAGAAAACTTAATCCACATTAAACCAAAGTTCTAACAGTGATATAAAATAATATTTTAGAATTTTAACATATTATTCCAGATTTTGATGATGCATAATTTCGCTAATTATCACTAATCACCACAAATTAGCCGTAATTAGTGTAAAAACATGCAAATCACTCACCTTAGCCACAAATAAATTATAGATCTGAAAACTCCACTGATTTGGCATGGATTCCTATATATAGCAGCAGCTCTATCTCTGATTTGATGCTAATCCACCTTAATTTGCTGTTGATTTGCTTAATATGTGATTAAAAGGTGATTTGGGAATGATTTAGAAGATGAAGGTCATTACTAGGGTTAGAGGTTGGTAAATGGCGGCTGGAAAAATGAAAAATAATCATTTACTAACTCCTTTCAGCCCTTCCATAAACCTAATCCTGAAATGGGTTATGGGCCTACTTGCTAATCACCCTATTAAGCCCAATTAAGCTGTTTTTCCGTTTTCAAATCTTATTTCAGTCATATCTCCTAAAGGGTAAGTCCGTTTGATTAATGTGACCACTCTACGGAAAGGTAAACCATCATCTGAATCCAATGGAAGTTGTCTCAGGTCAAAACTCCTTACCAATCAAAAGTTATAGGTGAAACAAGATTTTTCAGGGACAAAATGGTCATTTAAAATTCGGTAAAAATCATGAATGTGGGAAATGACCCTAATAGTCGTTTCCCAAAGTTACACGACCATACGACTTTGTATGAGAATAAAATAAATATTCTACGATTCTCCGATACGTAGAATGCGGGTCGTTACACTATCCCATTTAAGAAATTTCGCCCTTGAAATTCCTTAACCAAGAAAACATACAATGGTGCCCTGCACGCCTATCATCCATTAACATACAATCAAACATACATAACACAACAAGCCTATCCTAGCGTGCAGTTTACTAATAAAGGAATAACTATATCGCGATTAAAATTTTACTAGGCAAAAAGTTTTGGATACGACTTCCTTATGTTCTCCTCTGTTTCCTAAGCACAATTATTCTCATTATCACCCCACTGGACTTTAACTAGTTTCACCGTCTTCCTCCGAAGTTGCTTCATATCGTACTTGACAATACGAATCGGTCTGCGGTTCCCAACTGCCTCGGGTTCTAACTCGATATCATCCAACTGATCCGGTGAAATAGTCAATACCAGGGTTGTGAACGAACTTCCTTAGCTAGAAAACATGAAATACTTTGTGAACTCCCGCCATCTTTTCAGGCAACTCAACATTATATGCTAAATTCCCAACTTGTTCAAGAACTGGAAATGGACCAACAAACCTTGGAGCTAATTTACGTCTCCTACCAAATCGAATCACACTCTTCAACGGAGAAATCTTGACGAAAACCAAATCGCCAATTAAGAATTTCAAATCTCTTCGTCTTTTACCATCATAACTCTCCTGCATATCTTGGGAAGCCTTCATTCATTGTTGAAAAACCTTGATCTTACCTGAAGTTTCTCTTATTACATCTGGCCTAAGCACAAATTTCTCACCGGTTTCTAACGAATATGAT